>OX493395.1:197500-10197500 GCA_950371165.1 Lacanobia oleracea
CCGCCAGTATACTGAGCTCAACCTCTCGTTCGACGGAGTCTAGGAGACTCCGTCGAACGCCGCCATTAGCCTGAGCTCAACCTCTGTCGAGCGCAACGTCCTAGACTCCGTCGAAAACCGCCAGTAGACTGAGCTCAACCTCTGTCGAGCGCAACGTCCTAGACTCCGTCGAACGCCGCCATTAGCCTGAGCTCAACCTCTGTCGAGCGCAACGTCCTAGACTCCGTCGAAAACCGCCAGTAGACTGAGCTCAACCTCTGTCGAGCGCAACGTCCTAGACTCCGTCGAACGCCACTAGACGGCGTTGTCGTCCCGATTGTTCAATTGTGATAACGTTTTCTCTAACTTTCTATGTGAAATCGGATTTCCGAGCTCATTTTAGCTACTTGCTAACGTGGTGGTACCGGCAGGCGCTGCATCGAGCAGCAGTACGTGTGCGACGGCGACCTGGACTGCCCCGATGGCTCCGACGAGGACTCGTCGCCCACCGGGCCCTGCGGTGAGTAGTGCGGCGCTGTGGTGGAGGTGTGCGCTCTGCGCGCGGTACTGACCTGTGTGTTTGTCTCAGCCAACGTCACGTGCGGCGAGGAGCAGTTCATGCGCTGCGACACCAACCGCTGCATCCCCAACTCCTGGATCTGCGACGGACAGAAAGGTGAGCCCCGCCCCCACCCCCGCGCCCCCGCCCCCGCCCCCGCCCCCGCGCCCCGGGTTAGGGCGCACAGTGACGCGTTGTGTTGCAGACTGCACCGACGGCGCGGACGAGGGCGCGGCGGCGTGCGCGCGCACGTCGTGCCGCGCGCAGCAGTTCCAGTGCGCGACGTCGCGGCGCTGCATCCCGCTGTGGTGGCGCTGCGACGGCGCGCCCGACTGCGGCCGCGGCGACCGCAGCGACGAGGCGCAGTGCGGCGCGCAGCCGTGCGGCGCCGCCATGTTCCCGTGCGACAACGGCGCCTGCCTGCCGTGGGACTACCACTGCGACGGGCGCGCCGACTGCGCCGACGCCAGCGACGAGCGCGCCTGCGCCGCCTCGTCCCCCGCGCCGCCCCCCGCGCGCCCTGCGTCGCCGCGCCACACGTGAGTCGCACACACAACTAACGACAATGTACAATTTGTGTAAAATCATTTGTAATTATGTTGACCAACAACATAATTACAAATGATTGCTGCAAATGATGCTCCCCAATAAATGATTAAATAAATTAGGGTCGAATTTATGGGCGCGAGCCCACACAAATACTGTACGGTGTTCTATTTGTGTACGGCGAGTGGAGCACCTCTCCCCAGACACGAGCGACCTGTTTGAACAGTTGCACGCTGACCTTAAATAATGTGATTGTGCTTCAGGAAACCTCACCACGATAACGGCGCGTGTGAAGAACACGAGTTCCAGTGCAACAACACCGAGTGTATCAGGAAGGTAAGCAAACCGACCTGTCGTGCGCGCGAGCGTGAGTACTGCTCACTTAGACCAGAAGACTATGGACTTTGGTGATATTCGAGTTCCCGAATCAGCACGATAGTCGCGCCATAGGCAACATTTTTGTTTGCCACCAACTAGAACTACGACATTCATCTTGACGTCATCATCATCATCATCATCATCTGCTAGCCTTATCCCAACTATATTGGGGTCGGCTTCCAGTCAAACCGGATTCAGCTGAATACCAGTGTTTTATCGTGGAGCGGCTGCCTACCAGACCTCCACAACCCATTAACCTCTCGCGCGTTTCTCGTACAGTTCCTGTCACGCAAGCTTGTCTCCGCAAAGTACGCCGCAATCGGCTGCGCAGGACGTCAATTTGACAACAAACATACAACCGCGCATGCGCGGGTAGCTCGCGCATGCGTGGATTAGCACAAACGCGCGGGTGTAATGGCATCTCACTCGCTCGTATAAGTTCGATGCATAAGCGTGTCCCGCTTGCTCGATGCAATACGACTGTGGATGCGAAAAGTGTTACAGGTTGTCATTGTTTTTAATGATTTATTTTGGTTATTTCTTACAGTTTGATTTGTGTTCTTGTGGTGTATGTGTTTGTTGTGTTACTTTTTGATATTTTATTGTTACTGGTAGTCTTTGTTACTTGTTTATAGTATAATACGTATAAACAAAAAAATATTTAGTCCGGTTCAGTAGTTGACAACCCTCTAGGGTTGATAACTGCGAGTGGCAATCGACAAAAAAAAAAAAAAAAAATATATATATATATATTTTAGGAACGTAACACTTTTTTACGCGATTGCACCTGCGCGGACTTCACTCAAACCTAACTTCCGAGGGGCAAGCCACGCTAACGCGAACTGTACACCTGTACATGTGTACGAGAAACGCGCGAGAGGTTAACTGGGTAACACGGTACATCTTGGCAAGACTGGAGTCAGATTTACTGGCTTCTGACAATCCGTAACGACTGCCAAAGATCTACAAATGACAGCTGGGCCTACGGCTTAGGGTGCTTTCTGAGGCACGGAGGAAACTCGTTATGTTAAGATGGTCACCCATCCACAGACCAACCTTAGCAAGATTCCGATTCGTCGACCGAGATTCATCTTTACGTCAGACCTGCGCTAATTCTGCGCTAAGTGTGAAGTTGTTGTTAGTGTGAAGTTGTTGTTTTTAACTACTTGAGTCGTCAGCTCGACAACATATGTAGATACTTTTTTTCCAGTCACTATTTGATGTAAGTATGTTATCTACGTCTACATCTAAACTCTTCTTCTACCTGGCGTTAATCCCGGCTATTGCCAGGGTCCGCCTTCCTACTTAGCTTCCTCCACTTTGCCCGATCTTGAACATCCTTCTCAGTTAGGCCATTGGCTCTCATGTCGGACTTAACGACGTCCAACCAGCGCTTGCGAGGGCGACCACGGGACCTAGCCCCAAGAACAGCCATATTCATGCATCCCCGACCAACGTACTCCATAGGGCGGCGCATGATGTGGCCATACCATCGCAGACGACACTCTTGCAGTTTTTCCCCCACGTCACGGACACCAAGACTACCTCTGATGAAAGAGTTGCGTATGCGATCGGATCGCGTTACGCCACTCATCCACCTCAGCATCTTTATTTCCGTGACGCGAAGCTCCTGGGTGTGTCTGCTTAGTGCTGGCCAACATTCACCGCCGTACAGTAGGACAGGCCGTATGATGCATTTATATATCTGCCCCTTGAGCTTAGGAGGCATTTTGCGGTCGCATACAACGCCCGTTACCTCGCGCCACTTCGCCCAAGCCGCGCCTATACGTGCTTGGACATCGTCGTCCACGTTGCCAGACTCGTGCAGCACGGATCCAAGGTACCTGAACGTATCGGACTTTCTGATCAGGTCCGAACCTATTCGGATGAACCTATTTGAATCCGTGCCGCCACAGGACATGTGCTCAGTCTTCGCCACATTTAGTCTCAGACCACCGTTTTCAAGCGTGTCCTTCCAAATGTTGACTTTGCGCTCAAGATGGGCTTTGTTCTGATTAACGAGGGCGATGTCATCGGCATACATCATTAGCCATGGGGGCTTATCTTGGATGTTTGCCGTAACTACATCGAGCACTACGTTAAACAAGAACGGGCTAAGAGCCGAGCCTTGGTGAACGCCAACAGATATTGGGAAGCCATTCGATTCGCCAACAGCGGTCTGGACAGAGGACACGGAATCGCGGTACATGTCTCTGATAATGTCAATATAGGCCTCGGGAACGCCTTGAAGCGCAGTGCCCACCAGATGGACTGCCGAGGTATACAGTCGAAGGCCTTCTGCAGGTCTAAAAAGGCCATATGCAAAGCTCTCCTTCTCTCTCTGTAAGCCTCAGCCAGATTCCGTAAGGCGAATACTGCGTCCATGGTGCTGTTACCCGCCCGGAAGCCATATTGACACTCAGAGACAGTACACTCGCTACGGAGCCGTGTGTCAATGATGCGCTCGAAGAGCTTCATGGTGTGGCACATGATCTTGATACCGCGGTAGCTACTACAATCCTGTACACTACCTTTGCCTTTGTATACAGGGATAATCAGGCTAAATCGCCACTGGTTCGGCATTTCCTTGGTGATCAGGATGCGGTTAAAAAGATCCGTCAGAAGGTCCACGCCATGTGGGCCCATCGCCTTCCACACCTCAATTGGCACATTGTCAGGCCCGACCGCTTTCCGGTTCTTCATGTGGCGAAGAGCAATGCGGGTTTCGTCGGGGGAAATAGGGGAAATAAGTCCAAGGTTAGGAGGCGGTTCGGGAAGAAGGTTATGGGGATGCTGTTTGTTAGACAGCTCCGCGAAGTATGTACACCATCTCTCCTACGTCTACATCTAAACTAATATTATAAAAAGAAGAAGAAAGATTTGTTTGCGAATTGAATAGGCTCCGAAACTTCTAGACCGATTTGTCACCACTGTCAAATTCTTTCACCAATCCTACATTATACTTGATGAAACTAGGCTATATCATATTTTCAGAAAAATTTGAGATCATTCAGAAAATTGAAAAGTAGTAACGTTTTGCCTATAAAATTCATTACTTGGCGCAAAGACTCCAATTCATGATTTGGCGCTGAAAAAACTATTGATGATACATAAAAATAATGTCCGAGCTGGCTTTGCTTTGTTTTTGCATTCTACACTCTCAAGTGCTTGAACTTTTGTGCGTTTTGTCAAAAGGTTTATTATATTTAAGTATAAAAAATTAAACCTAATGAGATTGAGTCCAAAAAATTTCGAGCTCCTTCGCTCGCTCTTGAATTTTACAATATCTAAATTTCTTAAACTTCCCTGTATGAGGCTAAAAGTTACTTCTATGAAGATATTAATGGCAGAAAATATGTAAAACCTATCCGAAAAAGGGTACAAAAATTGTCGAGCTCGCTTCGCTCGCTCTTGCATTCTAAACTGTTTCAGTTCTTGAGGTTTCCTACATAAGTCAACAAAGTTACTTATATCGTCCCGGGGCCCGGGACAATATGAACATCTCTTAAAATCTATACGTAACTGAAAAGTTTCATTAACTGTCCTAAGTTTTCTGTACCATAATCAAATCTCGGTAAAAAAAAGTATTTTATTTGTTGCGTATGGTAAATTTCGAGCTCGCATTGCTCGGTTTTACATTCTACACTCTCAAAGTTTTGTGTATTATGACAAAAAACTTTCTTGTCTTAAAGTATAATGAGAACCTCCTCTTTTTTTGGAAGAAAATCAAACCTAATGAAATGGAGTGCAAGTATTTTCAAATTCGCTTCGTTCGCTCTTGAATTTTACAATCTCTCACCTTCTTAACCTTTCTTGTATGAGGCTAAAAGATACTTTTTTTTTTTTTTTTTTTTTTATTTAGAGGCTTTTATCAAAAGATATGTCAGCCCCATCGTACCCTTTTACATTAATTGGCTTACTTACACAGTATTAGTTTATAATATTACTTAAGGCTAGTGAATTAGAGTTATTCATGGAGGACCGTAATTAATAAAAGTTACTTCTTTTTAGATGTTAATTGCCATTGCAACTTTCCTGACTTTGACTTTTTGTTGTAACTTTTTGCTTCATTAAAATCAAACCTATCCGCAAGGGTACAAACATTTTAGAGCTCGCTTCGCTCGCTCTTGTATTCTACACTCTCTAGATTCTTGAGCATAAGTCAACAAAGTTACTGAAATCGTCCCGGGTCGCGGGATTGTGGGGAGCAACCTGGGCCTTCTGACTATGACTGACCTAAAATTTTGATCGTACACACTGCAACCATTTTTCTTATTGGGCGTTGCATCTCAGGTTGGGGGCCAGGCCCCCCTGGAAAGATTCCCTAGATACGACAATGTCTACTGTGTATTTCAAATTTATACAGGGCGTCACACGGCTACACCACATGGAGGGAAAGTACCTTGAATATATGTAATGGAACATGTAGATGGAATATGTAGATGGAACAAATTTACTGAAAGAAGACATTATTTTAATTAAAAAAAAAAACTTTAACTGCATTCATAGACTTTTAAATAAGTACATGGTTGAACCGGAAATCGAACCCGCTACACGAGAAAAAAAAATATACAGGGTCTTCAAGCCTTTCGATCGGCTTTATCAAACCGATCGAAAGGCTTCATCATAAGGATTATTTTTTGCTAAATAACAGTGTCAGAAATAAGACATTGAATTTTAACATTTGATGTGAAAGACGCGAGACTAATAATCAAGTGCGCCGCCACGGCGTCCTCACCTTCCGCCTGACACATATACTCACCGGACACGGTTGTTTCGGGAGATACCTGTTTCGGATTCAGCGGGAGGACGCGCCCGGGTGTCAACACTGTGAGGGTCGCCCGGAGGACACGGTAGAGCATACAGTGGAGGTCTGCCCTGCTTGGACGGAGCACTGCCGGGTCCTCGTCGAGGCGATCGGCAGCGGCGACCTCTCGCGACCGGCCTTGGTTCAATCTATGGTCCGGAGCGAGGAGGCATGGGAAGCGGTCACCTCCTTCTGCGAAGCAGTAATGCTAGCAAAGGAGGCCGAACGTGTGAGGAGAGGGAAACCTCACGTCCCAGTCGCCGCAACAGAAGGAGACGCCCCAGGCGTCGGGAGTCGCAGGACGATTCCCGGCCGCCGTAGGCGCGGGCCTGCGGACGGCGAGCAGTGGGTGGCTCGCCGTCTCATCAGAACTAGGCCCGGGTCGGCGGCGCACTGTGATCTCAGCGCGCCTCAAAGAGATGTCAACGTGGAAGACGGGGACCGCTAGGGCAGGTGCCTGCTGGGGCTGCGGAATCTGTTCGGGGTACCGTAGCCTTGGAATGCAAAGGGCACCAGGAGGAACACGGATGGGTTTTAGTCAGTAAGAGTCTGACACTCCCTCTTGCTTCACCCAGAGTGGGAGGAGTCATTTGATGATTTCCCATCCTTAAAAAAAAAAGGCAACTCAGCCGCCAATCTAAAGTGGAACTGGGCTTGTCACATCTGCCGTATGTCGCAACAGAACTGGGCAAAAGTAACTACTGATTGGATTCCGAGCAACAGGAACCGGCGACGCGATAGGCCTAGGACGAGATGGCGGGATGAATTAGACTCCTACCTTAAAGATTGGCCGAGTGTGGCAACGGGCAGAGAGAAGTGGAAAGAAGGAAGGGAGGCTAGCTAATAATATTTTTTCCGGACCCTACATGGGCCCGACGTAGACCAACTAGCGTCCGTAGCCTGGCTGCGTTTCGGTGATCTCTTTGGAGAAACCGAAGGTTTTGTTTGTGCAATTATGGACGAAGTTATCATGACGAATAATTACCGGAGATTTATTGTGAAAGACGGCAGGGTCGACATATGTCGGGCATGTCACCGTCCGGGAGAATCAATTCGCCACATTATCTCTGGTTGTTCTCGTCTAGCTAACGGAGAATACTTGCATATGATTATCCGTCAGCAACTAGCTCTGAAATACTGTCTTGTGGAGTCGGAGGTGCCATACTATAGGTATGCGCCCGACCCAGTTCTCAATAATGGCAATATCACATTGTACTGGGATCAGTCCATCATCACTGACAGGACTATTGTTGCCAATAAGCCTGATATACTGGTGGTGGACCGAATTGTGAGGCATGCAATGATTGTAGACATAACCGTCTCGCATGACGAGAACCTCGTGAAAGCCGAGAAAGACAAACAAATCAAGTATATTGACTTGGCTCGCGAGGTTGTCGACATGTGGGAAGTGGATTCCGCAATCATTGTACCGATAGTCGTGTCGGCCAATGGCTTAATAACCACGAGCCTCGACCAACACCTTAGGAGGCTCGTTGGGCAGCTGGTTCAAGGGCTTGATTCAGAAAGCGGTACTTCTGGACACGGCCCGCATTTCAGGAGGTTCCTTTCTAGCTTGAACCCTGTAGCTTAGACCCTGTTCCCGTTATCGGTGGGCTACTATTTTTAAATGTTTTATATATATATATATAAAAACATTAAAAAAATATATATATATATTTAGGATTCAGGAGCAGAAATCATTAAAAAAAAACAATAATCTTACACCTTAAAACTTATTTAATTACCAAAAACAAAATACTAGTTAGCAATCTCTCTTTAAAGTAATTTTACATAACCTTAAGGCTAAAATAAAACACCAATCTCTTATACCAACAAAATGATCATGTACTTACAGATTTACCAGCACAAATTATAATTATAAGTACTCACAAATCGCGTCGACAACTACCGTTCCCTACGAAAGTCAGCGAGCAAATGACCGATTCTCGGGCGCGCACAGCCTTTTATAGACGTTGTCTGACAATGGAAATTAGTTCCCTAAATCGGCCTATCCCGACGAAGCGTCGTCCCCGACGCAGTCTTCATGGTGATCGGCTGGTACTGGAGCCAATCCTGCAGCTGGAGACTCGCCACTGGGCCCAGCACTCTCAGTACCGGGTTGAAGGGACGCTGACGGCTCTGTGTTTGGGTCACATACTTCGTTATCTGAAATATGAACACATTTTAGACATTGCCATTACAGTTTTCATAGCGTGTGGGTCGCACACAACATCCGACTCTGTATAGGAAAACGTTAGAATTCGTGAGAGCTCTCATGATCGTATCCCTGTCTTCGTAGCGAGTTTTCACCGATCCGAAGCTGCATCTGTAAACAAATCAGACAGAAGGCGTCCCCTCTGTCTGAGGTTGACGGAGGCATCTCTGAATCGCACGTCAACACTTCAGCTACTTAGTTTATACACCAATACCTCTCACTACAGGTATGAGTGTGTCTATTTGGACGTAGGCATCTCTGAATCGCGCGTCCAATGTACAGCGCCACAAATAGTTACTTATTTGTCAAAAATACATAAATGGGTTTATATACTTAGTACGGACGGAGGCATCTCTGAATCGCACGTCCTTTATATAACGCCACCAATAATCACATATCATAAGTACAATTGTGTGAATGGAGGCATCTCTGAATCGCACATTCAACGCAATGGTTCATCATTTAGTTAAATGCATCGATTGACCAGCGAGCTGGTTCGCCACAACTTACTCATTTAAATGTTGAAATTGATTTATATGTGGCAGTTTTATGTAAGGAAAGCAACGAAGAAAAATAAAAACTAAGTGCATGTGGAAAGTTTATGGCGAAGCAACCCACCAATTCTCCGCATTACACTAATTCAATACTCACCCTCGAAAAAGGCTGCACAGGAGTCTGGACACCATTCTCCGTTCCAGGGTATCATGTGTTCAGCAGCTGCTTGCGTGGTTTTGCCATACGAGCCACTGATGAGTTTCAAAAATTCAAAATTCAAAGCATTTTATTTCAAATAAACCATTCACAGGCACTTTTGAAACGTCAATGTCGGTCAGTCAAAAACATGGAAGCTATTTGCACGTTCCAAAGCGTAGATCTCTATGGAGAAGAACGTGCAAGAAACTCCACGGACACTCTTTTAAATCATGTTCTGGTTTTACAAAATTTCAAGTTACATATACTTGTTGCTTCTGCATGTGAGGACAATGCAAAGGAAAAAAAAGGGCTTATTATAAGAATTTTAAATATAAAGATTAAAATAAGCCAATGGCAGTTAAGAGATGACCAGTCTCAACCGACGGCGCCTGTTCACGAACATGACGCGTGTATCGGCACCCTTCAGCTCAACCATTTCGAAGGGAACCGAATGATCAAACCCACGCGCCGCCATCAGCGAGACATTTGAGTGAGCATGACATGCTCTCAACCACCATGCTCGTTCATGTCCAACAAGTAAAACTATAACTACTCACATAAAATGTAAATGGTTTCATGGTACTCACATTTACAAAATTTGAAAAATATGCTTCTACTTTACACAAAACTATGGTTGTCAATGACCAAATAATGAAAAATAAATTAATAAAGAGAACGATTAAGTTCATACATCAAAAATAATAAATAAGTAATTAATATAATAATATAATTTGTATGTATATAAGAATAAATAAACGAAATAATGTAAGAACCTCTAAAAGGAGCGAGCATCTCTTCCAAATATAAAAACATAAAAACCTAAAAAGTGGACCTAAGCAGCTGTGACTGTGGAGCAGGACCAGCATTTAGCCAAGCGTTTTTATCGAGGATATAATCTTCCAGTTTATAATACGCTTGTCTACATAGTGTGCGTTTTATGCATGCTTTAAATTTTCTCTCATTCAGTTCGAGAATATCAACTGGTATTTTATTATAAAATTTAATACAGTACCCCATAAAAGAAGTGTGTACTTTGGCCAATCTGAATCGGGGTTGATCTAATTTGTTCCTATTTCTAGTATTAAAATTATGCCTGTCACTAATCTTGCTAAAGAGATGAAGATTTTTCCGAACATACATAATATTTTCGTAAATGTATTGACAAGGTACCGTCATGATGTTGATATCCTTAAACAGTTCTCTTAGGGAATCACGCCGACTGAGATTGTAAATGGCTCTGATGGCTCTTTTCTGCAGGATAAATGGTAGCGACCATTGGGTAGCACTTTAATCACTCGATAAGGTCCGCGCATACCGGGGTCTAGTTTCCCTGTAGACTGAGAATATTTGATAACGAAAACCAGGTCGTTAATGACATATGCGCGTGGTGCTCGCCGCTGTTGGTTGACACGAGAATCTTGTTTGGCTTGATTTCGTGTTAACAGTTGATGAGCTCTTGTTCTGCACAGCTCTCGCCAGGCTTCGTGGTTTTCAGACCTCTCAATTGCGATGTCACGAATTAATGTTCGAACAATAGGCGTCGTGGCGTCGGTGCCCACTAAGAGCTTCAGTGCTGAAGCTTGTGTTGTCTTCTGCTTAGTTATATTAAGGGTGAGTTGGAGTCTCCATAGCTTATCCGACCATTCCGCACGCCTATGGTTAGTTTCAATACGGATCATGTTCAGAACGGTTCTGACGTATCTCTCTACCTGTCCATTAGCATTGTGCATTTCGGGTGTTATAAAATGGATATCACAACCGAACTCAGTTAACAGAGTAGAAAACTCGGAGGATTCGAACATTCGGCCGCGGTCAGCTACTAAAAGCTTCGTAACGCCAAAGAGTGATATCGCGTTGGTGAACGTGCGTTTAAGCTCACTTACATCCTGCTTACGAATTGGGTACAGCAAACTAAACTTTGTAAATGCGTCTATTATTAACAGGACAAATTTATAGCCGTTAGATTCAGGTAACGGCCCGAGTGCGTCTATATGCAATGTTTGGAAAGGGAGACTGGGTTTTTTCCAGGATGTTATCGGTTGATGGGGGGCTCTAGGTACACGTTTATAGGATACACAAACAAGGCAGTGTTTTATATACTTTGCTACAAATTGGCGAAGTCCGGGAACTTATTATCTCCTGCCTAGCTTTCTCTTGTTCCGTACTCCAACAAAAAGTCACGTCCTTCTTCATCAAACGTGCTATGCATGCGGTCTTAGTTGCGTAGTCGCGAATATACCTTCTAAAATATCCCGCCAAACCCAAAAATTGTCGTATTTGTTTGACGTTACGAGGTACCGGCGCATCGACTAGGGCTTGAATTTTATGTGGACTCGGCCTGACCTGACCTTGACTAACTACGCACCCCAAGTATTCGACTTCCAATGACAAGAATGAGCATTTTCGTAAATTTATTGAAAACCAGACCCAGTTAACGTTTCTAGTACCCTTTTTAACAAGCAAATACCCTCATCTACGCTGTCACTCATACGAAGGACGTCATCAACGTATACTAAGACATTGCCAGCCTCAATGTGATCGCGAAGGGTGTCGTTAATAATTTGCTGATAAACTATAGGCGAGTTCGTCAAACCATAGGGCATTCGGAGGTACTCAAAATGTCCTTCTGGTGAGACGAATGCCGTCTTATGAATTAAACCTTCTTCAATGGCGATTTGGTGGAAGCCTGTGGCCATATCAAGGCTGGTGAAATGTTTAAAGTTGCCTAACCTATCTATATATCTATTAGTGGTAGGGGATATCGGTCCCTAACAGTCAGTCGATTGAGTGCTCTATAGTCTACACAGATCCTATCGGTCCCGTCCTTTTTCTTTACCAATATTATGGGACTCGCATACTCAGAATTAGACTCGCGGATGTTACCTTTATCTTGTAGATCACGCACGATTTCTCGAACTTTAAGTTTTTCTGAATGTGACAGCTTGTAAGGTCGATACGCAACGGGTGTATTGTCCGTTAATTTGATAGACATCTTGCCGGTGGTAACGGTAGTCGATGCAGTACCCGAAATTAAATAATTTGAGATTTTTCTTATTAATGTTGTGAGACGTTCTAGTTCGGCGCCCTTAAGGGGTGTATTGATCTGCGAACCCTCATTAATGGACACTGCATGAACCTCCTTCCCGTCGGCTCGAGTCAGATACTGTCTATCTTTGGTCCGCACGTATGTGATACCATCACGGTTAAGTATATCAGTTCCTATAATTATGGGCGTAGTCATACAAGACCCTGGTACTACCACCAGGTCGGCCTCAATAGAGATATCATGAAACTCAATTGTTAATGTTACAAAAACCCTTCAAAATATAATGTTTTGGCTTCCGTTCACATGTAAAATGTTTCAATGCTTCGGAGGAGACCAACGAGATGTTTAAGGCACCACTTTCAATTAGGACATCTACAGGGATGCCCTGTATAATTGCAGTTTTAAGGTCATTATTTTGCGGGGAACCAGCCACGTGTGAGCTACATAAATTAATGTTTTTCTTATTACGAGAGCCTGACCTTTCCTTTGCGAAACATTTATCTTCACTATGTCCCGTTTTTTTACAAAAATTACAGACTAATTTATTAGCATCGTTAGTAGAGGGGTTAACGTTAGAAGTCTGATCGGTTTTTGGCTTTATGGGGCAATGGTGAGAATTATGCCCATTTTGCCGGCAAATAACATCTCAGAGGCAACGATCGATTTGGAGGCGTTGATTTAGAGGCAGAATTTCGATTCTCTGGTTTAGTGCGGGTAGGTTTCACATAAATAGATAAAAATGAAACTAGGTCATAGATTTGCAAGTTGGCATTAGCAGCCGCGGCCCTAACTTGAGGATCCGTAATTCCGCGAATAACTATCAAGGTTCTCAGTTCGTCACTTAGTCCTTTAACAATTTAAAGGCGCAATAATGTCCTCCTTGCGTATTCAGCGTACGTGTTGTATTTATCAGAGGTAGTATGCATCGCATCATATAGGAAATTCGCGTAATCGAGCTTTCGTGGACACAAAGGTTTAAATTCTTTAACAAAACTGCTCCATGTTCGGTCGCTAGTTACCCACTCGTTCAGCCAAGTACGCGCGTCACCTTTAAGGCATACTGATACGCGTGAGAGGCACTCCGAATCGCCCCAGTTATTAGAAGACCTAGCCCGTTCAACTTCCTCACACCAGACGTCTATATCATGAATAGTTGGGTCAAAGTTAGATACGAAGTACTTTTGCGTTCTGTCCGAGTTTACAGATCTAATTGCTTCGGCTAATATTCGTGCTGACTCCGATACTTTTTTTTTTTTTTTTTTTTTTTATAACGGGGGAATCCTCATGGATGTCCTCCGCCTGGGGCGGGCGGAGGGGTCTGTCAGACTCTTACTGACTAAAACCACCCCGGTGCTCCATCTCTCACCAACCGGGGATCGCGAGAACTAATGCGACTTCCGTAATCCCCGGCTGGTGCCGGCCCGCCTCTGCAGGTCACCTCGGGTCAGCGGGGGAACTGAGGTGTTTGACTCCCCCCGCAACGTCAAAGAGGGGCGCACGGGAACACCACGCGCCGCCACCTCGGGTCCGAATGAATGGGGGGCGACGGATATCCCCAAGTCCGACGCCTCAGGACCCAGTTAGGGGGGCCGGAAGAGGGCAGCGTATGCCCTCCTCCGACGCCCGGTGCGCCTACTGCGGGCCGGGAGAGAGGTGGAGATCTCCTTCTCCCTTTCCGCAGTCTCCTTCTGCGCGATAACTGCTTCACAGAAGAAGACCACCGCGTCCTAGGACTCCTCGCCGTCGACCATACCACGAACTACGGCCGGCAGCGAGAGATCACTGCCTACCACAGAGATGAGGGCACGGCGTGGCCCCTCCCAAGCGGCACACTCTGCCAGTGTATGCCGCGCCGTGTTCTCCCGACAGTCGACGCAGTGGTGACACCGAGCGTCCGGCTCCCTGCCTATGCGACACAGGAACCTCCCGAAGCAGCCATGCCCCGAGAGGACCTGCGTCACACGAAATGTCAAGGAGCCGTGCCTTCTCCCGAGCCACATGTCGAGCACCGGCCGGATGGCCTCAATAGTGACGAGGCCAGCGGAAGGGCGTGAGAGCCTGTTCCGCCATTCCGCCACCAGAACCTCGCACAACTGCGACTGACGCAGCTCAATGTGCCGCTGCATCAGTCGCTCGCCGCGCGCCCGCGCGTCCTCACGCCACCGGTGCAGTGACGCGAGGACTTTTGCCTCCAGGTCCCAGGGCGGAGATCCGGCCAGTACGCAAGCCGCCTCGTAGGAGATCGTGCGATAACCCCTGATGACTCTGACGGCCATCACCCTCTGCGGCTTCCTCAGAACAGTGATGGTGCCGGCCGTCAGGTCAGCCGCCCAGATCGGGGCCCCATACAGGGCCATCGATCGCACGATCCCCACGTACAACCGCCTGCAAGCGGTGCTCGGGTCCCCCAGATTAGGAAGCAGCGTTGACAGCGCCCCAGCCGCGCCCAACAACTTGGGTGCCAGCCGCCGGAAATGGGGGCCGAAATCCCACCGGCTGTCGAGCACCAATCCCAGGTACTTCATGGTGGACTCGACAGCGATACGGGCCCCCCCAACAACTATGTGCGATCCCGGCGGTGGCGCCCGCCGGGGACCATGAAAGGCTATGGCCTCCGACTTGTTGAGGGCCACCTCCAGGCCAAGGCGCCGTATGCGGCTCACCACCTGTGAGACCGCGGCCGTCGCCAGCAACGCTGCCTCCCTGTACGAGCTCCCCCGGGCAGTAACCAGCGTGTCGTCAGCGTAACACGTCAGGTCCACACCCGGCGGAAGCTCGCCCCTCAGTACCCAGTCGTAACCGATGTTCCACAGGGGTGGGCCCAAGACCGAGCCCTGTGGAACGCCGCACGACATGGGGTGCTGATGTCTGCCATCACATCCCAGATAGGTGACACACCTGTCCGCCAAATAAGCCCCAATGACGCGGCGGATGTAGGGAGGCACTCGATGATAACGCAGTGCCTCCCGAATACAACTCCAGGGCAGCGTGTTGAAGGCGTTGGAGATGTCCAAAGACACCGCCAACATCACCCCGCCCCGGGACACCGCTTCCTCCGCCAGGACTCTCACTCGCGATATCGCCGTGATAGTGGAGCGCCCATGCCGAAACCCGAACTGGCATTCAGCCAGGTCCGGCCCCTCTCCGCACAAGTGGCCGACGAGGCGGGCGGCGATTATCCGCTCAAACAACTTTCCCACCTCGTCCAGCAGCACTATGGGCCGGTACGCGGACGGCGAGTCCGCAGGGCGCCCCGCCTTCCTGAGCAGGACCAGACGACCAGATTTCCACTGAACGGGAAACTGGCCCTGCTCCAGGCACGCTGAGTAGAGTCCTCTCAGATGGGGCTCCAGCTCCTTCAGAGCGAGGGCCAACACAACCGTGAATTCCATCAGGCCCCGGGGCAGTGTTTTTCGCCAGGAGCCGCATCACGGCCGCCCTCAACTCTGCTTCTGTCACCTCTGGGACGCTGGCGTTCTCTTCAGGCTCTGCGGTTGTGGGCAGAACCATCGGCGGCGGAGTATGCTCCGCTCGTGCCGGGAAGAGGGCTGCGACCACGTCCTCCAGCAGCTCAGGTTCGAGACTCTCCGTAAGCGGAGGCGCCCAAGGTCCGAATTTCCCTCGAACCGAGCGGTATGGACGCCCCCACGGATCCCTGTTTAGAGTCTCTAACATCTCCTCCCTGGCACGCGTCTTTGCCTCGCCGATGGCCAGCCGCAGAGCCTCCTTAGCCGCGCGGTACACCTCATATAGCGCGGCTTCTTCGTCAGGAACCCGACGACGTCTTCTTCGGTATCGGGTGTACCGGCGCCTGACTCGCACGCACGAGATGCGCAACTGCTCAATCTCGGCGGACCACCAGTACACCTGGCGCCTTCTGGGTTGTGTGTGGACCCGGGGCATGGACGCGTCGCTAATTTGCGTCATCGCCCAGTGGAACCACTGCGCCCCCTCTTCGACGTCGATGGGTCCAGTCGTTGTCGACTCCCGGATCCAGGCCTGCACAATAGCGGCCTCCTCGAGGAGCTCCCTATCGAGGCGCTTGCGCGCCCAGCGCGGACCGTCCGTTCGCGGAGCCGATTGACTGCGGCCGCCCGCGGTCTGGGGGGAGACGTCAAAACGGATGTATCGGTGATCCGATAACGTCTCCACCTCCACGGCGACATGCCAGTCGCGGACACGGCTAGCGACAGTAGGGCTAGCAAACGAGACGTCCACTATGGAACCGCCCCGCTGCCGCACACACGTGTACTCCGAGCCCCGATTCAGGACGGTCAAGCCGGTCGTGACCGCCCACTCCTCCAGTGCCTCACCCTTGGCATCGGTGACCGGGGATCCCCACGCCGCAGATTTGGCATTGAGATCCCCGAGCAACAGCACTGGGCGTGGGTGGTACCGGTTCACGACGGCACCTAACTCAACAAGGAAGCTCTCGAAGTCGGCGAGGCTCTTGTTAGGTGAGAAATACACTCCAATAGTGCCGATGCCGTCCGCGAGGGCGGCCACCCAGCCGTGACCTCGGGACGGGTCGGCAAGAGCCCCGCCAATAATGGCCACCGAGTCGTCCAGGTCACCCACCCAATCATCTCTGGGGGGGACGTAGTACGGTTCGGCGACCACAGCCACATGAATCGACCACTCTGCCATGCTCTGGAGTAAGAGATCCTGAGCCCTGGCAGAGTAGTTGATATTGCCCTGGAGGAAATGGAATTGTGCCATTACGCGCAATCCATTCCTTCGGCGCCATTCTCAGGCCGGGAGTCGACCGAAGAGCAACCAGGCTGCGGGGGATGTAAAGAGTCCCCGGCAGCCTTGGTTGCTCCCTTCTTTTCTTCTTTTTCTTCTTCTTGCCCGTCTTGGGGGTTCTTGGGCGCGGGCTTGGACTCACTGGAAGCCAGCGTCGATGCCTTCTTCTTGCGGCCCTTTTTGACGACCGTCGTCCAAGCCTCTGAGGTGGGGCCGGAGGCGGTCGCCGGGGTCGCATTTAAACTGGAAGGGGTTGCTGACGCAATCTCCGCGGTCTTCTTGGGCCCCTCCGCGGGCTTTTTGCCCCCCTTTCCAGCTTTGGCCGCCACAGTCGATGGCCCTGGCCTTGCGGCCTCCTCCATCCTCCTTTTGTCTGCCGCTAGCGGTGGCCGGAGGTTTTGGGCCGGGAGAAGCCTCGTTTCTAAGGCCTCCAGGCGGGCATTCATCATGCCCGCCTGGAGGCCTTACTGCTGCATGCAGATGCGGACGATCTTCTCGATGTCCGCATCGGTCGCAAGTGCAGGGGCAGGGTCCGACGTTGGAGCCGTAACCACCGGAGAGCCGGCAGCTGCGGGAGCCGCATCCTTATGCAGCCGGGCTTCTCTTTGCGCGGCAACCTCCCTTCTGTGGTTCTCCAGCTCAGCTCGGAGACGACCGTTCTCCTCCCACAGCCTCGCCATCTCCTCAGAGCTTGTTCGAACAAGGAGGACCTCAACCGCCTCCTTGATACCCTCAGCCGCCTCTTTGAGGGCGCGCGTGAACGTGCCCTTCAAGCTGCCCGATTTTGTGGCAACTTTCAGGACAATGTCCACGCCGTCCAGAACTTGGCGACTGAGTGCCGCCGCCGTCAGGTTCTCCCCGGAACCTGCTTGAGCGGCCCGCCGCTCTCGAGCCTGACGAGCCATTTCGCCGACCTCGTCAGCCGCTACCGCTTTCCGCTGAGCCCGCTTTGCTGCATTTGCTTCCGCTTTATTGCTGTCTAGCAGTAGCGGGGACGGAGACGCAGCGGAATCTCCACTAAAATCAGCGAGAGTGGTCTCATCGCTCTCTGCCTCTGGCGGCCGATCCAGGCAGACTGCCGGAATCGGCGTAGCAGGCCGCAAAAAGCGACCCCTCTGGTCCCGCTGTCGAGTGGATGCTCCACCCATCACTGCGCGACCTCTCTTTGCTGTCGGCACCTTTGCGGCCGACAGTTCCTCCTCACTTACCCTAACGTCGTGGTTGTTTGTATCGCTACTCGATCCCTCAGGTGCTGCGATCTCGGACGCGGGTATGTTTAACGCGGTGATAGAACTGGGTAACGGTGTTTCAGACAGCGGTACCGTGGCCTGAAGGGCCTGATTATTCTGATGTGGACCGGGCGGGGGAGTATACGATCTTATGGTCGCACTGTTTTGAACTAACTGGTTATTAGTTGCTTCACGTAAAGGAGAACGTTCAGTTTCTAAAGTATTTAGGCGAGCCAGGATTGATTGTAATGTTTGCTGCATGGCCCCGTTTTGATCACGAGGATAATGGTTTGACCGCGAACGCGTTCTACTTCTTGATCGTGATCCGTATCGAGAATTAGTTCGACTCCTAGGACGAGTTCTATCCCGAGAACGAGATCTGTACCGAGAACTACGATCCCTATCGTGTCGACGCGACTTGCTACGAGAGTTATGCTGTCTATCAGCCATATTCACACACAAACAACAATTAGGAACCAGAAAAATAAACCGTTAATTGGTGTTTTATTTTTATTTATTTTTTTGCAAATCAAGAGGGTAGACTTACCGCAAATCGGATACATCACCCACGGTCATCGGTGATGAGGCTGTATATTCCGCGGAAGTACGGAGGTCTTGGCTTGTTAAATGCTAAGACCCTGTTTTTTTTCTTGCGCTGGAAAAAATGCATTACGTATACCCTTCCATCGGGGGAATGGAATGGGTTAGTGGGACTCCCCGGGCTGACCGATATACCCACTAAAACAACCCAGCGGCATCGTCTGAGTGGAGGGGGACTGGGAGATCGGCGCAGCCTTTGCGTCCAGTTCTCCTCCGACGACCGCCCGCCTACACGGCGGGCCCCTCACTCCTCCCCGTGGGGGGAGGGCCGGGAATGACCGGCGAAGGTGGTGTAGAGTGCAATGCGAGCGGAGGCGCCCCTGCACCTGTGGCCCGCCTATCACCACCATGAGGAGGGAGAGAAGACGGCGTCTTCTCCGACCGAACAGCGCACGCCGCTGAGAAGCTTATCGACCGGTAGGCCCTCGCCACTCGCAGTGCAATGGCCCTTTGGGGCCAGCTCAACGCTGTCGCATTCTCCCTCCCGTGAAGGGAGTCCGCCCAGATGGGGGCTCCATAAAGGGCGATGCTCCTCAGTATGCCGGCATATAAACGCCGGCATCGTGCGTATGGCCCTCCCAGATTCGGGAGGAGCCACCATAGGGCGTCCGCGGCCTTCAGCAGGCGCGTCGACAACCCGCTGAAATGCGGGCCGAAGCGCTACCTGCTGTCCAACACTGTCCTATCCTGACGCCCTCCATGACGATGTGGGCGTCAGGAGGGCAGCGCTGCCGAGGCCCGTAAAAACACGACCTCGAGGCCCACCGCAGCTCGTGCGTATGAAATGGACTCAAACCATAAATGAGAATATCATTCGCTCGTACTTTGGGGCTACAGAGGGGGGAAATAACTTGACTGCGTACCGTGGTCGGATGCTCTCTCTGTTTTAGGTACTTGAACCAGCTGTCAGCGTATCGGCCCAACGACTGTCGGATCAGGTGCGCGTCATCCAGCGTAACCGTATGTTGGATGATAGTGTGCTTGATCGCCTCCGCACTGAAATGTGTAGCCTTGTCATTGCTCCTCCGTCGCAGACCGTGGCACCAGCACAGTCAACCCAATTGCCCAGCCACGCTGACGAGGAGAGTGATGATAGGGTTACAAACGTAAGTACCCAGTGAAATGACGAATTGAGGAGTGCTTTGGAGTGTGCTATTCGGGAATACCGCTACATGCCGCCTGAACTTAGACCACGCTTACCTCGTTTGCCCATGCATAACAAGAACAGGGCGCTGGTGGCTGCGCAGTTGTCAAGCTATTTTGATAACTGTGATAACCTCACCGATGCACATTCGATCATGTACTTCGCGGCTGTAGCGGCATGTCGTGTAGCTCATGTCAAAATAAAAATAACCAATGACAGAGTTACACGACCAGAACCAGCCGTACCAGCTTGGCAGTGCAAGATCGAGCGTCGTATTGGTGAGGCCAGAGCGCTAATCGGCAAACTGATCTGCTTCAGGGAGGGCAACACACGCCCTAGAGTGATGCGCTTTGTGAGACGGGCGTTTTGCGGGGACTGATGTCAATCCCCGAGATTATATATCTCGTGTCATAGAGCGCATCGACTTCCTGAAGCAGAAGGTGTATGCATGGGCTAGCCGTATTCGTAGGTACAGGCGGCGAGTGGAGCGATACACCCAGAATCGCACATTCCGAAGTAATGAAAGGTACTCGTAGGTATATAGGGATTGGGAGCGACCGGACCAAGGTGTGACTGACACGCGCTTGCCGTATGATGATGCTGTGTTCATTCTGGCGCAGCATCTGGTCGGTTCCTTCTTTGTCATACTGAGGGTGACTGGACTCGGGAGGTCGAGCGTGTGTGCGATCCGATACCAGAAATGGTGGCAATTTCCATCAGCCCCCAAGATGTAGCTTGTGCAGTCCGTCCGTTGCCTAACTGGAAATCTCCAGGGCTGCACAATTTCTGGATTAAATGGTTCACGAGATCGCACGCTTGCTTGGCGTCTCAATTCCAGTCTGCCTTAGAGTCTGGGTCGCTACCCCAGTTCTTAACTACAGGAATAACCCACCTGCTCCATAAATCAGGTAGTTCTGCGGAACCTAAAAATTATAGACCGATCACGTGTTTACCGACGGTCTATAAAGTTCTTACATCCATTTTGAGGACAAAGATTAATAATCATATTAACAACAACAACAACATCATGTTTGCCTCTCAAAATGGACGTAGGAATGGGTCCCGCGGTACTAAGGAGCTACTCCTTATTGATATGGCCATTAGCCAACAGGTTCGGCGTTCCCGAAAGGATCTGTCGACATGCTGGATAGACTTTAAGAAGGCCTATGACTCGGTGCCTCATACATGGCTCATGAGGGTGCTAGAATTGTATAAAGTTGATGCAACGCTACGCACCTTCCTGATGTCGTGTATGGGGCAGTGGAGGACAGTCCTTCGCTATCCAGGATGTCAAAATATCTAGAGGAATAGCGAACCGGAAAGGATCGAGCGGTATATCGGTATTATTTTAGGGCGATAGTTTGAGTCCGCTTTGGTTTTGTCTAGCCTTGAATCCTCTTAGCACACTGCTGGAGAATTCAGGGCTAGGCTGTCGATTGAAGCGAGGTGGTCAGGTTATATCTCACCTCCTTTACATGGATGATCTGAAACTCTTTGCCCCCACTAATCTGCAACTGATGGAGCTACTGAAGGTAACTGAAACATTCAGTAACGCCATCAGGATGGAGTTTGGTGTGGACAAATGTGCGGTCATGCATGTAAAGCGTGGAGAGATTATGGAATCCGTGGGAACTCAACTCTCGGATTCCATAAATCTGAGATCCCTCTCTCCAACTGAAACTTACAAGTATTTGGGTATGTCGGAAGCGTTAGGTATCAATGTTACATGAAGCAATCGTTAAAAGAGCGCTTCTTTGGCCGCCTGAAGAAGGTATTTAATAGCCTTCTATCAGGCGGAAATAAGGTGCGCGCCTTCAACGGTTGGGTCATGCCGGTATTGATGTACTCTTTCGGCGTACTCAAATGGACTCAAACGGAACTTGACGCCCTGGATAGGCGGGTCCGCAGTTCCGCACACTGCTTACTGCATATCGAATGCATCACCCACGATCGTCGGTAATGAGACTGTATATCCCGCGAAAGTGTGGAGGTCGAAGCTTTTTAAATGCTAAGATTCTTCACAATCGCGAGATATGCAGTCTTAGGGAATATTTCCTAGCTGTCGACGTGGGTATGCATCGAGATGTAGTGGCGGTAGACAAGGGACTCACCCCGCTCTCCTTGGCAAATGAGAACTGGCGCAAACCTGTGGTGCTTGACACCAACGATCGCAGGGCGGTATGGCAGAGTAAGGAGCTTCACGGACGCTTTTTCCGGACCCTACATGGGGCCGACGTAGACCAACTAGCGTCCGTAGCCTGGCTGCGTTTCGGTGATCTCTTTGGAGAAACCGAAGGTTTTGTTTGTGCAATTATGGACGAAGTTATCATGACGAATAACTACCGGAGATTTATTGTGAAAGACGGCACGGTCGACATAATGTCGGGCATGTCACCATCCGGGAGAATCAATTCGCCACATTATCTCTGGTTGTTCTCGTCTAGCTAACGGAGAATACTTGCATAGGCAGAACCTTGTAGCCAGGATTATCCGTCAGCAACTAGCTCTGAAATACTCTCTTGTGGAGTCGGAGGTGCCATACTATAGATATGCGCCCGACCCAGTTCTCGATAATGGCAATATCACATTGTACTGGGATCGGTCCATCATCACTGACAGGACTATTGTTGCCAATAAGCCTGATATAGTGGTGGTGGACCGAATTGTGAGGCGTGCAATGATTGTAGACATAACCGTCTCTCATGACGAGAACCTCGTGAAAGCCGAGAAAGACAAACAAATCAAGTATATTGACTTGGCTCGCGAGGTTGTCGACATGTGGGAAGTGGACTCCGCAATCATTGTACCGATAGTCGTGTCGGCCAATGGCTTAATAGCCACGAGCCTTGACCAACACCTTAGGAGGCTCTCGTTGGGCAGCTGGTTCAAGGGCTTGATTAAAAAAAAAAGCGATACTTCTGGACACGGCTCGCATTGTCAGGAGGTTCCTTTCTCTGGAGCCCTGACCACCGGTAGCTTGGACCCTGTTCCCGATATCGGTGGGCTACTATTTTTATATTTTTAAATGTTTTTTTTTTAATGTATATTGTATAAAAATGTTTACAAATATATAAATAAATAAAGAAAAGAAATAATAATAATATTTAAAAAAAAAATATCATCTCCCCATTAGATGTAGCCAAAGCAGTCCGTCCGTTACCGAACTGGAAATCTCCAGGACCGGACGGACTGCATAACTTCTGGCTCAAATGGTATAGCAGCTCACACGCGCTCCTTGCAACTCAATTCCAGTCATCCTTAGAGTCTGGGTCGCTACCACAGTTTCTAACAACTGGCGTTACCCACCTGCTCCATAAGACCGGTAGTCCCGCGGAACCCAAGAACTATAGACCAATTACTTGTTTGTTGACGGTCTATAAACTTCTTACATCCATTCTGAGAGTGAAGATCAATGAACACATTGAGACTAATTCAATTATGTCCACCTCTCAGAATGGATGTAGGAAGGGGTCCCGCAGCACTAAGGAGCTTCTCCTCATAGACATGGCTATAAGCCAACAGGTCCGTCGATCGCGCAAGGATCTGTCGACATGTTGGATAGACTACAAGAAGGCCTACGACTCTGTGCCACATACATGGCTCATGAGGGTGTTGGAGTTGTACACAATAGATGCAACTCTACGCACCTTTCTTGAGTCATGTATGAGGCAATGGAAAACAGTCCTTCGCTATCCAGGATGTCGACCAATTCAGGGGGACGATGAGCCAATGTGGATTAAACGGGGAATATTTCAGGGCGACAGTTTGAGTCCACTTTGGTTTTGCTTAGCTCTGACACCTCTAAGCACATTGCTGGAGGCTTCTAGGCTATCGGTTGAGAAGAGGTGGTCAGGCCATATCTTACCTTCTTTACATGGATGATCTGAAACTCTTTGCCCCCAACAATTCGCGACTGATGGAGATACTGAAGTCGACTGAAACCTTCAGTAGTGCCATCAGGATGGAATTTGGTGTGGACAAATGTGCAGTCATGCATATAAAGAAAGGGGAGAATAAGGAATCTGAGAGAATTCAACTCTCGGATTCCATACAGGTTAGATCACTCAGCTCGACCGAAACCTATAAGTATTTGGGTATATCGGAAGCGTTGGGCATTAATGTTACTGACATGAAGCAATTGTTGAAGGAACGCTTCTTTGGCCGCCTGAAAAAGGTTTTGAATAGCCTTTTGTCGGGCGGAAATAAGGTGCGCGCCTTCAACGGTTGGGTCATGCCGGTATTAATGTACTCTTTCGGCATACTCAAATGGACTCAAACTGAGCTTGACGCCCTGGATAGGAGAGTACGTACACTGCTGACCGCAAACCGGATGCATCACCCACGATCGTCGGTGATGAGACTGTACATTCCGCGAAAGTGTGGAGGTCGAGGCTTTTTAAACGCCAAGACTCTCCACAACCGCGAGATGTGCAGTCTCAGAGAATATTTCCTCATAGCTGATGTGGGTATGCACCGAGATGTGGTCGCAGTGGACAAGGGTCTCACCCCGTTGTCCATGGCTAAGGAGAACTGGCGCAAACCTGTGATACTTACCAGGGATGACCGCAAGGAGGTATGGAAAGGCAAGGAAGGAGCTTCACGGGCGCTTCTATCGGGCTCTTCATGGGTCTGATGTAGATTTTTCAGCGTCCGTTGCCTGGCTACGTTTCAGTGATCTCTTCGGGGAAACTGAAGGTTTTGTCTGTGCGATTATGGATGAAGTTATCTTGACGAATAACTACCGGAGGCATATTATGAAGGATGGGACGGTGGACGTGTGTCGGGCATGCCACCGTCCGGGTGAGTCCATCAGACATATTATCTCTGGTTGTTCTCGTCTGGCTAACGGCGAGTACTTGCACAGGCACAACCAAGTGGCCAGGATTATCCATCAGCAACTTGCTTTGAAATATAAACTTGTGGATTCTGAGGTACCGTATTACAAGTATGTGCCCGACCCAGTTCTCGAAAATGACCATGTCACGTTGTACTGGGATCGGTCTATCATCACTGATAGGACTATTGTTGCCAATAAGCCTGATATAGTGGTGATAGACCGATTAGCGCGCCGCACAATGATAATTGATGTTACCATCCCGCATGACGAGAACCTCGTGAAGGCCGAGAAAGAGAAACAAATCAAGTATCTCGACTTAGCGCACGAGGTTGTCGACATGTGGAATGTGGACTCAGCTATCATTGTGCCGATAGTCATTACGGCCAATGGCCTGATGGCCAAAAGCTTCGACGAACATCTGTCGAAGCTGGCGTTACGCGGTTGGGTAAAGGGCCTGATACAGAAGGCAGTACTCCTCGATACGGCTCATATTGTGAGGAGGTTCCTTTCTCTGGAGCCCTAACCACCGGTAGCTTGGAACCTGCTCCCGACACCGGCGGACTACTACTTTTATATTTTTAAATGTATTTTTTTATGGTTTTTTAGAGATATATTTAAAAATATACTTTGTATGTAAATAAGAATAAATAAACGAAATAATATTTTTTTATTTATGTTAGGTTTACCAACAATTATCTACACTGAATTCTTATAAGAAACATGCCTTAAAATAAGTTTACAGTGTAATAATTACTAAAAGGTAAACACCACATGCATAAAATAGGAAGTTCGAAAGTTAAGCTAATTAGCTAACTTACATTAATAATAAGCGCTAATCGTTATTAAACATACATTAAATTATGTTCAAGGTACTTCCTTCCATGTGGCATAGCCGTGGGACGCCCTGTATACATGTTGCATGTGAAGGCTTGTTTTGCCATATTTTGTTTTAATGTTTTTCTTAGTGTTATGTTTAGCTGTAAGTTTTCCAAAAAAAATATAAAATAAAAATAAAATAAATTACCTAATTAAAAATCCGGGAGGGTATATGTCTTACTATTATGGTTAAGTCGCAATTACCGCTTTTTGTTCAAATTATTGAATCAAAACCCGGGCTGAATGGATAATGGTGATTTTGGCATCATGATAAATCCTTATCTATGTAAATGGTTTGATAATTAAAGTTGATATGTATATACACACACTTTAAATTATTCAAATCTGACCTTTCGTTTAAATGTAACTTCGGGTATAAAATGCTATAAGTAAGAAAAATGTTGCGGCTAGAGCGAACTGCCCTACGTTGAGTCTAAATAAGTCGTAACTATTTTACACATTACCCTATAAAGATGGAGGTATAGGAGATGAAGTTCGTGGAGTACCTAGTAAACCCGTGCGAACGAAGTCGCGGGCAAAGTGCTAGTTTCAAAATAATTCGCGTCCCTATGCACTGATCGATAATTACCACATGTTCTTTGAATATGTTTGAATAAGCCAATCATATTATGGTTAACGATTGCTAGGTTTCTGAAACGCTTTCAATTCCGTCAATCACGACATCCTGTTAGCCTTTCTGTCCTAAGTAAAAGTCTCTCTCGATGGCGATGCACTGAACTGGTTCGCATTCTGCCTACAGGAACGTCGGAATTCGGTTCAAGTTGGGGACTCTTCCTCTAGCTGGTTTAATTTAGAAACTGGCGTGCTTCAAGGTGGCGTTATTTCTCCTCTTCTGTTTAAAACTTTATTAGTCTCACTAGCTTTTGCCCGCGACTTCGAATGTACATATCCCATTTCTCCCTGCCCCCAACTTACTCATGAATGTACAGTAGGTTCCAAAAGTGGGCTAGCAATCTCACAAGGCAATAGATTGACACTTCCGTTTAACTTATGACCTTGTATGTATGTATGTATGTATGTAAATCGGGCTGGTTTCCGCAACTCCACGACTAAGCGCGTATTTTGCGTGTAGGTGGGACAAATGCGTCATTCGATCCACCATAGCTCCCCAAGGAAGGCCAGCAACGCCTTGGTGTTACTAACTATCTCGCAGAGGGTACCTGGGTTTCCGAAGTACTTTGCCCTGTAATCCGCAACCACCGGGCAGCTTAGAAGCAGGTGTGCTGCTGTTTCATTCTCCTCCATGCAGGCTCTGCATAGCGGGCTGTCAGTGACTCCTATAGCATAGAGGTGTTTATTAAAAGACCCATGGCCAGTTGTTACGGCTGTGACTGAACGCAACTGTTGTTTAGTCAGTCTTAGGGCTTGTTTTGTGAAACGGCCATTTATAGAGGGAAGTGCCTCTTTGGCCTGCCTACACTCACTATGGTCAGCCCATAGCTTGTGATGTTTATCTCCGGTGCGTTTCCTTACCAGATTGCGTAAGTACCCGAAAGGCAGCGGCACGATGGGCTCAGGTCCCATTGCTGACAAACTCGACCCCCTTCGGGCGAGTTCATCCGCAGCGTCGTTGCCTCGAGATTCACTGTGTCCCTTGATCCATTGAATGGTTACTTTGTTGTGTCTACCAACCTGGTTTAGACGTTGGTGACACTCGAGAATCAACCCAGAGTTCACTGTGTGGCTGTTCAGAGCTTGCAGGACAGCCATGCTGTCCGAGAGTATGCGTATTGAGTGGTCCTTAACTTCCCTGGTTAGGATGGCTGATGCCGCCAGAGAAATGCCCATGCATTCAGCCTGGAACACTGTGTTGTGGACCCCCAATGGTGTGGCTATGTGGATATTGAGATCCTCTGAGAAGATTCCCACACCAGTACCTGTACCTGTTTTTGATCCATCGGTGAAGATCCGCAGCTCGGCGGGGCAGAGCCCCTCGCACCGATGATCCTCATGCAATTGGATTTTGTATTTTTTATCGAAGATAAATGGCTTGGGTACCCGGTCATTGATTGCTTTTGTTATGGGGAGTTCATTGTTGAGCTCCTCGAGCAGAGCGGTGTGTCGTGTGTCTCTCTTACTCCAGAGACCTAATGTTTTAAGGCGTACTGCTGCCATCGTCGCTTCCTGTTGTATAAACAAGTGTAGCGGAGGGAGCCCCAGCATGGCTTCCAGCGCCGCAGTTGGAGTAGTCCTCATGCAGCCCGTCGTTGCCATGCAGGCCAGCCTTTGCATGTGTTGTAACTTGTTTACGGCTGTAGCTAGCTTTGAGCGTGGCCACCACACCACGGCCCCGTAGGTTACCATGGGCCGAATTACTGCGCTGTACAGCCATAGTATTATTTTGGGAGATAGGCTTAACTTATGACCTTCTTTTATAAGTATCTTCAATACTATAGACACAAACACACTTACATTTCTTTGCTTTGATTGTATTTCATAAATTCAACCATTAGGATACATGTTATGATAGCCTAGCGGTTACAGTAGTTGAGTAAGCACAATCATGCGCATTGAGCCGCGGGTTCAAATCTCACGCATGTGATAGTTCTTTTTATGTTTAATGTTAATTTCTCGAATAATCAAGCTATTGAATAGTTCTTTGATATGTTCGTCACGTTCACTAAACTCGTAAAATTTTATAATAATACCCTCAGAAAACTGAATTGATAAATGATGAAGGTAGACGCAACTCGTTCACCGCGACAAAATAGAACGTTGTTGTTTAGTTGATACTGTAGGTTAGTGGCGTGTGCGTGTGGGTGTGGGTAAAATGCAAGCAAAGAACATGGGTCTGAACGTACCCAGTTTGTAGCAAGTTGAAATTGGTAACATTCGAAAGGTCTTTGAAAACGTAGATATTTTTTGTATGGGAGCAACTTTGTAACTTATGTAGGGAAAAAGATATTCGATGTTGAAAATACCGAAAATCCTTAGTAAAATCGACCCACGCACGTTCAATTTTTTTTGATTTTATCCATTAGGTGGGTAGTTCGAACTATTTTGTGCTAGCGTCGGTGTGTCGTCAGTAGTTAGTACCTGTTAGGAACTGATTTTGAGCGCGCGCGCATATCTTAGTTTATTTTATTCTTACTTTTATTTACAACCTCGGCTTTCACAACGGACTTCAGTGTATTACTTAACGATTGGATTATTATTATTACTCATCTGCTTCAAAAAAATGGAAGGTGAACGCCGTATACAGTGTGTTACATGTACAAGATCAGTAATTCGTGACCGAAACCGGCATATACTGACGCGAACCTATTTGGAAGACAATCCAGGCTTCACAGAGTATGTGATGGCACGATTAACATAAATGAGGTTAGTATAACAATAGCTTTTGGTCATCGAGTACACGGTGTCTTTTTGTTCACTCTTTATTAAGTTATTTATTGTTTTAGTTACTTGAGGATTTCGTTTTTCTTTTAGATGGCCCTGAATCAACTTCAGGCTATGTGTCATCGTTGTTGGGTAGCTGGAAGATGACAGCAAGCTAGGTTCGAACAAGAACAAAACCAGGAACTTGCAAACCCAGAGCACCCAACGTCTGTTCCAACTTATAGAAGGGTTGCAAATACGGCGCGTCACTGTTTATTTCATGGGTGCATCAATCAAGAACTTCACAGAGTGTTTAGGTTTATAAAAGTATTCTTGTTGGTTAATCACAGCGTGTACGTTCCTGAACATGCACGCGTTTGTACACATCACATCAACACAGAAGATTGGAGCTCCCTGTATGATAATGGAGAGACAATATTCACACCAGACCATCTCAAAGATATGATTGATACGTTACGAGATGCATATAAACATAAGACTAATATAGATTTTGACAATGTAAACAACATTTTACCAGAGGATCTATATTACCTAACTGGCTTAACACACCAACAATTCGAAATCCTTTTGAATGAAACACCGTCTCTTTTAAATCAATGTAGAAGACCAAAAACTGCACTAGGAATATATTTATTAAAACAACGGTCTGGTGAACCAAATACACGTATAGCCTCCCAAATAGGTGTATCTCGTAAAACGATCGGTATTTTGCTTAAAACTGCTAGAAACTGCTTGACCCAAGACTTTGTTGTTCGCCATTTGGGTTTCAATCATATAAGTCGGGATGAAATTATAGCTCACAGCCTTGCAGTACCATCATCAATATATTCCAACCCTATAAACCCAGTGGCTATAGCTATTTGTGTATCGTATATATACGTGCAGAAAAGTAAATACTTTTTATTTCAAAAAAAGTCTTACAGCTTACACAAGTATAAAAACTTGTTAAAACCCTTTGTGATTACTTGCCCAGATGGCTATATTATAGATATATGTGGACCATACGCTGCAACAAAGACTGATGCCCAAATCATGACTGAGATTATGAATGATCAAACGTCCCCAGTGCATATAACGTTACAAACAGATGACGTTTTTATATTAGATCGAGGTTTTAGAGACTCTATACCAGATATAGAAAGGGCTGGCTATGTTGCCCATATGCCACCAAGTAAAGATAGGCATGCCACACAGCTTACAGATATTCAAGCCAATAAATCTCGAGAAATCACCATAGTGCGTTGGGTCATTGAAGTAATAAACGGATGGTTCAAAAGGGACTACAAAATATTTAGGCATACAGTTATCAATAAAACACTCCCTCACTTATTTGAAGACTTCCGTATTGCGGGAGTCCTTATAAATGCATTTAGGCAGCGTCTGACAGATAATGAGCATGCCCACGCTTTTATCAATATAATAGCGCAAAGAAGAAGTGAACCCAACAGATTGGGCAATTATGTAGTCGCAGAACATATGAACAGACAGCGGGCGGTGTTCACAACAATGACGGCTACGTCAATACCATTTCCACAATTGACAGAAGAAGACGTCATTCTACTCAGTTTGGATACATACCATTTAAAGCTCGCTAGATCATATGTTGCCGAGCATTTGCGAGGTGGAGATGGTATATATAATATTGAGGTATCTTCGAGCCGTAGCCCTAGTATGTCGCAGCATGGGCTAGTAACCGAAAACTGCTCGTTAATTAGAGGCCGCATATTATCGAGGCACGTGTCGAATAAAATATATTACACACAAAAATTTTAATCAAGGTTAATGTCCAGGGCAGAGAAGCTATCGAAGCGTATTATTGCTCCTTCATGACGGGTATGAGAACTCTAGGTGCTTGTGCCCATACTATTAGCATAATATATTTCCTCTAATTCCTGTGGCATATAATTTATTTACCAAGAGTTCGTGATCGACACAATCAAATGCCCTCGTCATGTCCGTCAGAATTGCACAAACGGGTACTTTTTTGTCAACATTTTGCATGATTACATTTATCAGATCATAAACGGCCACATTTATGCCTTTGTTCTTTCGGAAACCCTTTTGTTCCGCACATACACATATATGTCATATTTAGATAGAAAGTGATTTATCGAGTCATAGAGAATCCTTTCCATAACCTTTGAAAAACTTGGTATTAAAGCAATAAATTGGCCTATAATTAGCGAGATCTTTCTTATCTTTTTTTTTTTGAAAAGAGGTTTCACTATAACTGTTTTTAAGCTGTCCGGAAATGTACCAGAACTAATACATATATTTAGTATATGACTTAAATGTGAGGCGATCTCAAACGATACGAATTTTACGACTTTTGTTGATATTCCATCATATCCACATAGAACGTAAGATATTGACATTACCCTCGTTGTATATCATGGAAACAGTAATGTTCGTAAAAACTAACTCTCATTTATTTCAGCTTTTGTCTGATGCTGTCCCTAGGAATAGACGTGATAATTTCAAACTCTGTGTTGACGGCGCTAAAGCAACTCTTATGCGTAAGAGCATATTTTGCATGGCTCTGACCACTTTTAATAAATTGCCCAAATCATGGAAATATTAAATATATCTATCTACTCTTAAAACTAAATTAAAGAGTGTACTAACTGAAAGAGCATATTACAGTATAGCAGAGTTTATGAAAGAAGACGATTTTTTTTCCTTTTGGGATGACTGTGTTGTATTTTTGATATGTTGTGGTAATCTATTGTATTTTTTGGAATGATTGTAATTTGGAAATTGACATTTAATGATAGTAATCCATATTATATTGACTAATTTGTTTAATGAATATTTTGACATCTATTATTGCCATTTTTATCTATAAATGCTTGCTGAATTGTGGTGATCAGTAGTCAATAAGTCTTTAATTAATGTCATTTTGATGCATATTTTCACTATCTCTTCCTATCAATTTGTACGCCACGCTATGCCACTGAACATTTAGGACTTTTTCTGTACTTCTTGTTATCTTGCATGTATCATGTACACCATGTTCAAACAAATATTTTTTTTTCAAAATCGGTTTAGTTGACCCAGAGATTATCCCCTACAACCTCACAAACTTTTCGTCTTTATAATATTACTATAGATAAATGGATTATTTTCGAACCGTATTGTGCGACATCATCTGTATGCAGATGACCAGTTTTACTGTCATGAGATTGTCTTTGATCCCGCATCCTAGAATTAGGCGAACAATATTCTCAAGAAATGGAATCTATGAAACTAAGATAGGTCACACTAGGGTGTGTGGGGTCCTTAAACCTTACTGCTACTTACACGATAAGAAGAAGAAGATGATAATACACACACAGCGTTAATTCGTCGAAATTGTTTTTTTTTTTCTAAACGCCCTTATTATTTTATATGTATGTATGTATCTATGTATTTATGATGTATTTCTTTTCCTCTCTGTTTGTCTTTCCTGTTGCACCTGCCATGTTGTCTCCGCACCATCCTAAGGTCGACTGGTAGAAAATGCCTAAGGCATTAAGTCCGCCTTTGTACAGTATTTTTACTAGTGCATCAAGTTTTAATAAATAAATAAATAAATATACATTTTATTGTTGAAACAGCTATATGCCTCACCGTTGTTAAGTGAGGGCTTTAGCACGTTGCGAATATTAATTTTGGTTTTTAGTGTATATGAAGCGCATAGTTCTGTTATGATATCTGTAGCGTATAAGTATGTGGCGCAGGAGTTCCGATGCGACGCGCACGTGGACTGCCTGGATGGCTCCGACGAGGTTGCGTGCGGCGCCGGCGGTAGCACCACCACCAGCAGCACCGCCAGCAGCAGCACCAGCAGCACGGCCGCGCCCGAGACCGTGTGCCCCGCGCCCGCGCTGCACTGCGACAACGCGACGCGCTGCGTGCCGCTGCAGCAGCTGTGCGACGGCGCGGCCGACTGCGCGGACGGCGCCGACGAGGCGGACCGCTGCGGCGAGCCCATGTGCGCGCTGTCGGCGTGTTCGCACGCGTGCCACGCCACGCCCGCGGGGCCCGTGTGCGCCTGCCCGGCCGGCCTGCGCCTGGCGGAGGACGGCCTTTCGTGCGCGCCGCAGCACGCCTGCGCCGCGTGGGGCGTGTGCGCTCACGGCTGCGCGCCCACTAAGACGGGCCACAAGTGCACGTGCGACGCCGGCTACCGCCTCGCCGACGACGGCTTCAACTGCAAGAGCACAGGTGAGCACATACCTTACGCTCATACTCACTTTTGAACTATCAACTATTAATCCGAGATATTTACCAAATATTTTCAACAATAAATTATTGTTGTGCCCGACATTATAAAATTCAAATTCCATTGCAACAAGGGTTCCCATACATATTTAGTTGGAGAAAGGGCCCAAGATGAAAATTTCCGCACCCCTCTTGTCCAGATAGTGATTAAAATTTGGTGCCCTTGACCAAATTGTAATGTAGCTAAGCGTTGCTCCGGTTACCAAGCAGTCGAATTGTTTAATAGGTTACCAGCTAATTTAAAGTTATTAATTTATTGTCATCACTTATTTAAACACAAATTAAAAGTTTTCTTGTTGAAAAAATATTTCTACACAGTGATTTTATGTCAAAGGATAAAAATAATTTATAATAATAATAACAAACTTTTGAATTGAGTGATTTTTGACTTATACTTTGACTTTGGCTAATCATCTGACATAACATACATTTGACATTATATCTGACTTTCTTTTGGACATTTATTTATTTATACACATCTTTTTGAATTTATTGACTTGACATATTTCCATTATATTATTTATTTTCTTTTAAATTATTATTTTGCATGTAACTAAAATTGTACACAATGTATATTGTTCGAAATAAATGAAATGATAATACATTATAATAATGATTTAAAGTTCCTATCAGAATATAAAGACAAAAAAAATATTCAAACTTCACAGTATTTTAACCGACTTCTTCAGAAAAGAGGAGGTTCTAGGATGTTCGGCTATATGTATCTTTTTTTTATGTATGTTTACCGATTTCTCCGCCAATTATGGACCGATTTAAAAAATATTTTTTTATTCGAAAGGCTACACTCCTGAGGTGGTCCCATTGTCACTACGTTAGAATCTGATGATGGGATCCCATAAAAATCGAGGGAAACTCTCAAATTTTATAAGCACATACACTGTTTTTGATAAACTTTCTAACGCAATTCAGATATTTGTGCCTGGTAAACATCATCTCATGTTGCTGAGCTGATGATGGAAGGTATAAGGTAGGATCTGATGATGGGATCCCATGAAAAATGTTTGTTCAGCGATATTTTCGCCAATTGTTAAATGATTTGGATGATTCTTTCGAAGATCTGATGAAGAACTTCGGAGGTAGGCAACGGAACTCTTCAATAAATGGTAGCAAATGGAACGGGATTTCTGAAATCGCATGTCTGTTGATTGTTTACATCAGTTCATAACATGACAACGTAAACAAGGGTAATGTGTAAATAAGGTCCTTAGCAATACTAGTGGACCACGCCCCCTTTGCGGGTATCTGCACGCCCCCCAGTTTGAAATCCACTGCATTACAACGTATGTCATCAGAAATGGTGAGCAGACAGTTGTTATGCTGGAAGCAAAAATTGATGCAATGGAGCAGCAAGCGCGCCAGTGTCATTTAGTTTGTAACTTGCCGGATAAGCGCAATGAAAATCTGCTGACTATTTAACAAACCATTGAAACTGCTGTCAGTTTTCTTGTGTCTCAGAATGACATTATATCTATAAACAGGGTCCCCCATGCGCTGCAAGGGGATAATAAACCAAAAACTGTAATAGTCAAGTTGAAATCACGGATTCTTCGCGACAACATACTTAGCGCCTACCGGAAAAAGAAGAGTCTCAAATCCGACGAACTGGGAATTCCAGGCACTACAGTGTCAGTGTATATCAACGAACATCTTACTTTAAAAAATTATGCGTTATTTCGGAAATGTAAAGAAGTCGCTAGAAAACATGGTTATAAATACGTATGGATTAAAAATGCCACGATCCTTGTATGTGAGAGGGATGGGACCGTGGCCTTTGCTGTGCGTTCTGAAATTGATCTCAAAAGGATCATTGCTAATGAGAAGACCATCGCTTGATACTGTACCTGTTTGGCAATTTGAAATTATCATGTTTACATTTCTTCGACTTGTTTTGATCTGTGTACACATGGTGTGTCTATTTGTGAATGTTTTTTTTATCCATGTCTGCATGGTATTAGTTTCATATACTTTGAATATTTTTGTGATACACTATCGGCTCTTTCAGTTATATTTTAGGAGAAGTAATCTGGTTTGTATTATGGTTTGTATAATATCTATAATATGTTATCATATAGTCATCAACTACAAAGTCTGGTCGTATTGTACTTTGAATGTCATGTTGTGTATATATTGCGTTGTAATGTTATATATTGCTGTACTAATTTGGTTAGGCGTTAACAGTTGTTATCAATGGCTACTAATAACATTCTAATATATTACCAAAACTGTAGAGGAATTCGTACTAAGTTGCACACGCTTTATATGAGCATCTTGTCATGTTCGTATGATGTTATTATATTGACCGAAACCTGGCTCATTCCTAGTATTCACGATAACGAGTTTATTGACGATCGCTACTCTATCTACAGATGTGATCGTGATCGATTGGCGACGAATAAACGTGAGGGTGGGGGTGTCTTAATAGCCATACTGCGTGGACTACGTTCTACCGTGAAGGTGACACAATTCGCCCATGCTTGTGTCGAACAGCTTGTTGTTCTTTTACCTGCTTCTCATCCCCACAAATACCATGTCATCAGTGCAGCGTACATACCACCTCGCACAAGTGATGTAATATACAAACAATACTTTGACATGCTAAAATTGACTGCTAATGATTCTACTACCGAGTCATTCTTTTTTGTGGGAGATTTCAATTTGCCCGACATAAAGTGGATGGATCAGGGTAATTATACAGTGGCAGATAACTCAAACTCAAGCGGCCAGCTTATTTTAAATTGCATGTCACTAATTAACGGTTCTCAATACAATAAGATTAGGAATCATCTCGGACGAATTCTTGATTTGTTTATCTCGAACGCAGACTGTCAAACTGTATCTTGTACGTCATTAATTCAGGCCGATGCACACTATCCCCCTTTTTCCGTATTCATAGACCTGAACATGCAATTTACTCCTATGAAAAGCAATTCTGCACCTAGGTATAACTAGCTCAAAGCTAATTATCCTGACATAAATGCAGAACTCAGTTCTATAAATTGGGAAAACATTCTCGATCATATGTCCGCTGAACAGGCTGTCAACACTTTTTACGATGTTTTGTATGGGATAATTAGACAACACATTCCTTTAACACGAATTAAAAATTCACAATTTCCTATCTGGTTTACACCTTCTTTAATACGTATATTTAAAAATAAAGAACGTGCTTGGATTAAGTGGAAAAAGTACCAAAACTTGTATGATTATAATCACTTCTCGGGTTACCGTAAATTATTTCAACATGAATCTCTTATTTGTTTCAAGAATTATATTAACTCAGTCGAAGACAGTATATCTAAAAGTATAAAGTACTTTTGGACATACGTATCTAATAGAAAGGGCAAGGCTAACTATCCAGATAAAATGTATCTTAAAAATGCCTCGTCTGATAGCCCTACTGATATATGTAATTTGTTCTCTACTTTCTTTGCTTCTGTCTATGAATCTTCCACTTTCGATCCTGAGAGTTGGGAACCCTCAAACAAATACCAGGATGGCTCTGCGTGTATACCCGATATTTACCTTACAAAAGAAGCTGTACATAGCGCCGTTAAATTGTTGGACCTGTCTAAGGGCGCTGGCCCCGACAGTATTCCACCTACCTTCTTCATAAAAATAGCCGATAACATCAGTTCTGCATTGCACTTAATTTTCAATAAATGCTTACATGAAGGAGTATTTCCTACAGTATGGAAGCGAGCATTTATAACGCCTGTTTATAAAAGTGGGGATAAAAATAACGTAGAAAATTACCGCCCCATATCGATTCTTTCCACCTTGTCGAAGCTTTTCGAGAGACTTGTACATGGTCAAAGTCAAAGTCAAAGTCAAAGTCAAAACGTTTATTCCAATTAGGCCATTAAACGGCACTTTTGAACGTCATTCACATTTCAAATATTTAAAAGTTCTGAAGTGACTCTACTGTCCATTCGGAAAGGTAGATTCTTATGGAGAAGAATGGACAAGAAACTCCATAGTTACTCTTTTCAATTAATCTTTTACAATATTTGGTAAGTATACAATTTTTTTTTTTTTTATTTGTGAGGACCATGCACCTAGGGTATGCAGAGGTAGACTTATAAATTTTCTAAATAAGTAGGTACATGATACTCACACATTTACAAATATTGGAATGACTAATTAACAGTGTGTGAGTTAACAGAAAAATACAGACACAAAAAGAGACAGAACATCTATAAAGTTAATACATAAAGCAACCAGTTTGATTTTGTCCACAACATTGACCGTCCTATGGAGCAGGACCAGCATGCTTCCAGGCATTCTTATCCTGAATGTAATCTTCTAATTTGTAATAAGCTTGTTTACAAAGTGTGCTTTTGATATATGCTTTAAATTTTCTTTCATTTAGTTCTAATATGTCACAAGGTATTTTATTGTAACATTTAACACAGTACCCCATGAAAGATGTGTGTACTTTAGCTAATCTATAAAATGGTTGATCTAACTTATCTTTATTTCTAGTATTAAAATTATGTCTATCACTAATTTTACTAAAAAGATGGCGATTTTTCCGTACATACATTATATTTTCATAAATGAATTGGCAAGGGACTGTCATAATATTAATCTTTTTAAAAAGTTCCCTTAGAGAATCGCGGCGGCGCAGATTATAAAGGGCTCTGACAGCTCTCTTTTGTAAAATAAATATGGATTCAATGTCAGCAGCCCGACCCCACAACAAAATTCCGTATGACATAATGCTGTGAAAGTAGCTAAAATAGACCAAACGTGCGGTTTCTACGTCTGTTAACTGTCTTATTTTCCTAACAGCATAAGCAGCTGAGCTTAGCCGCCCCGCTAGAGATGTAATATGAGGTCCCCATTGCAACTTCTCGTCCACTGTGATTCCCAAGAAAACTGTCTGATCAATAAACTCCAGTTTTTCTCCATTCAATATTATGTCACATTCGGTACTTTTAACATTAGGCAAAGTAAATCTAATACATTTAGTCTTTTTTTCATTTAATACCAAGTTGTTTGCCGTAAACCAATTTTGGACTTGAAGAATAGAGTTATTAACGACGTCAAGATTTCGTGATCGTCGCTCTATTTTAAATATCAATGAAGTGTCATCCGCAAATAATACCATCTTTGGGTGATTTTGAAGTAATTGGGGCAAATCATTTATATAAACTAGAAAGAGGAAAGGACCTAATATTGAGCCTTGAGGAACTCCCATTGTCACTTCAGACCCTCGTGAGTTTACACCGTTTACCTGAACTTTAACCTGTCTGTCCATCAAGTATGACCTAAGCAACTCAAGGGCTGTATTTCCGATTCCATAGTGCTCAAGTTTCAACAAAAGTGTCTCATGTTCAACGCAATCAAACGCCTTCGAGAGGTCACAGAATATTCCAATGGCGTCTTGTGACTCTTCCCAGGCGTTAAAGATGTTCTTTATGAGGGTGACCCCGGCGTCAGTTGTACAACGCCCTTTGGTGAAACCGTACTGTTGTTCATGAAAGATGGAATTTTTATTAAAGTGAAGTAACATCTGATTAAGAATTAACTTTTCAAACACTTTACTGAGCACTGGCAAAATTGACACAGGTCTATAATTATTGGGTTCCTGATTATCACCCGATTTGAACAAAGGAACTACTTTACTGTGTTTCATAAGATCGGGAAATACTCCTTGGTCTATACTAGTATTAAATATAACAGCTAAGTAGGGGGCAATAGTTTCAATGACAGATTTACAGACTTTTACAGACATTCCCCAAAGATCTTCAGTTGATTTTATTTTAAGATCTTTAAAAGCTTTTATAATGGCCTGGGGGTTTGTATGTTGAAACTTAAACTCCGATGGGCATACCTTTACATTCTTCCTAAGTAAAGCAGCAGCGAGCGCAGGAGATGAGTTGAGACTTTCAGTAGTTTTAAGAGGGATGTTAGCAAAGAAATTTTCAAATTCCTGAGCTACCTCTGCATCAGAGTTTATTGGGCCATTTACAGTATTTAAATTAAATTTAGTCTCACGTTGTTTCTTCCTACCTGTTTCGTTATTTATTATTTTCCAAGTAGTTTTTATTTTATCGTCTGCTGATTTTATTTTATTGCTAATATGTAGAGCTTTTGCTGTTTTGCATACACTTTTATAAGTTTTTGAATATTTTGCAACATACTTATTAAAGCTTGTATTATTCATATATTGCTTTTGGCCATACAGTTCATATAGCTTATCCCTGCTTTTGCGAATGCCTGGAGTTGCCCAATCGCTAAATAAGAACTTGGTGTAAATACTTTTGGACTTTAGGGGAAAAGTCTCAGCAAATTTAATGTTTAATAATGAAAAGAACTCAGTGTAGAACTCATTTGGGTCATTAATATTATTAAAATTATGGGCACCTAGTCTACTATCTAAAGCATTATTAAATTCCTGCAATTTTTTATCCGTAATTGGTCTAAATTTTATTTGAATTTTTTCTAAAGGTACGTAAGTGCAAAACGTTATTGATTGTCCATTGTGATCAGATGGCAACTTATTTACAATTTCTTTATGTAGGTAATCACAATTACAAAATATATTGTCTATGCAAGTTGCAGTAGAAGCTGTCACACGAGTTGGCTCAACAAAAACATTTGATAAATTAAATGATTTAAAAAGACTCAATAACCTAATACTATTGGAGTTTGTTTCTAATAAGTTAATATTAAAGTCGCCACATATTATTACTGATTTACAAGTAGAACTAACTTTATTCAACACATCTTCCATTACTGTATCAAACACAGATAGATTCTGGTGACATGGAGGTCTGTAGACACATACCACAACATGCTTATCTAGCTCAACACAGGACAATTCAATGGTGTGTTCCACCGACAGTTTAACAATATCTTTTCTTTCTTTAGATTTAATCGAAGTTTTAATTAAAATTAATGACCCACCATGTATCATGCGTTGTCGGCTGAAGTAGCTACCTACATAATAATTATCATAATTAATGGAACTTACTTGGTGGTCTTTTAACCAATGCTCTGTAAGGCAAACTACATCAAACTTGGTTTTCTCTAAAAACATTTCTATCTCAAGTAATTTGGAAGAGCAACCTTGAATGTTCTGATTAAATAACTTTAAAGTGAATTGCCCTCCCCTAGGTTTTTTACAATGAGCTAAATTGCTAGAAGATACTTTGTCATTCACTAATAGTAATTGTTCATTACTTGAAGGGGTAACTTCTGTTGTCTTGCAGTTTAGTTTAAATTTACACTAGTATCCGGAGTGACCTCCAGAGCTACAATTGAGGAGTCTAAACTGCCTGTATGGGTTCTATCAGGAAGAGAATACTCTACCTGACTGTTAGTGGCCTCCAAGAATGTTGACATTATAGGTGGGTCCTCCTTCGTACAACACAAAGAATCACAATAATTTGTCCCTATATTGTTAGTACAACTAGACAACACAGGCTCGTCACTTAACCTAATATTTGTTATATTAGCTATAACCTCGTTAATACTATATGCTATCAACATAGCAATCAAATGCCTATATTTACCAGACAGGGATAAAGCTCCCTGAGTTATCTTAAAACCACTAACAAACTTATTAGTGTCAAAATACAATAATTTGTCACTATGACAACATGTCAACAAGTGAATAGTATTATTCAGCTTTAAAATGTTATTATTTTGTTCATCTGAAAAAGTATCAGAGTAAGGAAAAGCACACAACATCAGCTTTCCTAAATTTAACTTTAATAATGATTCAACCCCATCCACTATGTCCTTTTTGGTAATACCAGTACTATTACCCAGCAGTAGAACCATTGAATGGTAATTATCTAGATTTGAATTCACAATTCTATTAATCATTTGTTTAAAACTAATATTGTGATAACTATGATTGGTAAAACTGTGGCTTAGGTAGTTGTGTAATATTTTTCCGAAGCCAGAACCTAATTCATCACAAAAGAAAACAGATTTGTTTTTCTGTTTATTGACATATGTTTCCGCTGGAAGAGTCAAGACCGGTGGAGACATGTCAAGTTGGGGTTGGGGAGGTGGTGGATGGTTGACACAGCTGCATGAAAGATTATTAGTCAGAGACTCACATCTTTCAGCATTGTACTTCACCAAGTCCAGTAGTTCCCCAGCCTCAAGCAATCGCTCATTGCAATCATGGCGCTCTATATCCCCAAATTCATAGGCTTATTATACCTGAACAACATGGGTTCGTTAAACGGCGATCTACTACGACCAATCTTATGATCTTTACCAACTTTCTTTTTGAAAATATGGACAAGAGAGTCCAAGTGGATGCTGTATACACTGATTTTCGGAAAGCTTTTGACAAGGTGGATCACAAAATTCTTTTGGAAAAGCTCGCTTTCAACGGAATCCGAGGCAACTTGCTTCGATGGTTTGCGTCGTTCATTTATAACAGAACACAAAGGGTCGTGGTTAATGGGTTTGAATCTGAGATGGTGGTTGTTAAGTCCGGTGTTCCCCAAGGGTCTATTTTGGGGCCCTTGCTTTTCATTATGTTTATAAACGATATAAAACATTGTTTTGTTAATACGAAATTTCTTCTGTATGCGGATGACATGAAGATCTATAAAGATTGCCATAAAATTGACGACTGCGTACTGCTTCAAGAAGATCTTCATAGACTTAATACCTACTGTATAGACAACAAACTCTTTCTTAGTCTTCCAAAATGTCACAGTATTTCGTTTACTAAAAACAAATATAAACTATTTTTTAAGTATACTTTGAATGGCCAACAATTAAATAAAGTAGAATCCGTTCGCGACCTTGGTGTAACCATTGATTCTTGTCTGCACTTTGACTTGCATATTGGAAACATAATAAATAAAGCCTTTCAAATGTATGGTTTTGTAATGAGATTCTCTAAAGACTTTGTGCGACCCTCTACTTTTTTGGTATTATATAAAACTTTGATTAATAAGTTCTCAATTAGAATACGCCACACCTATCTGGAAACTGTTCTACCTCAAATATAACACCAAGATAGAATTAGTGCAAAAAAAGTTTCTACGTTACAATCAACTATAAATGTTATCGTTCAAAGATTCCTTACAAACTATTATTACAGCAATATAATGTTTTAAGTTTAGAGTCTCGACGCTTACTTCTAGTAGCCATGATGCTACATGGGCTGTGTAACAACAGATTTGATTGTATTGAAATCACAAATAAGTTACGCTACACAGTGCCCCGAAATGTTATAAGACGGGCGGCCCGCGTGCCTCGGTTGTTCCATGTGGATTCATGTAGGACCAACGCCGGGGCGCGAGTGCCTCTTCGTTCTCTTCTTTGTCCCTTAAATAAATAAATAAATGTCATAGGGTTAAAAGAGCTGTGGTATCGTTATTGACATGTGTGCGGCCGCAGACGGCACCACGCCGCTGCTGGTGTTCAGCAACCGGCACGAGGTGCGCGGCGTGTCGCTGCCGGCGCTGACGGCGCGCGCGCTCATCTCGTCGCTCAAGAACACCATCGCGCTGGACTGGCGCCGCGACCCCGCCTCGGGCGACGTGGCGCTGTACTGGACCGACGTGCTGGACGACGCCATCTACCGCGGCACCATCCGCGGCAACGGTGAGACCGCGAGGTTCATTATAATGTTAACGATGACCCCTTTTCAGGAATTGCGTGCATTCTGTTGCATAAAGCAAATCATTTATATAAACTAAAAACAAGAAAGGACCCAAAATAGAGCTCTGCGGGCCCCCAAAGTTCAAATCTGTTTTGCCTAGTCTGTCATGCTCAAGTTTCAGGCGTAATGTTTCGTGGCTCACACAGCCAAATGCCTTCGACAAGTCGTAGAAGATATCTATGGCATCATGCGCCTCTTTCCACACATTAAAATGTGTTATATAAAGTAACTTTGGGCAACCTAAAAGGGGTCATATTATAATGACGGCAAGTATGATAAGTGTGAAGTGATATGTTGCTAATTGTGTGTGCGCAGCTCTGAGCGGCATCGAGGCGGTGGTGCGCCAGGGCCTGTCCGCGGCCGAGGGGCTGGCGGTGGACTGGGTGGCCGGCAACCTGTACTGGGTGGAGAGCAGTCTGCACCAGATTGAGGTGAGCTAGCGATCACGCTTGCATGTTTCACCACAACTACACATTTCTAATTATTTTGAAAACTATATCAGAGTATCAGGATTACCATCGGCCTTGTTGATGATATGTAAATGAGCCATAAGCTCGGATGAAACGTCGACAGTGGCTAATAACGTGCTCGGTGGGTGCAGGTGGCGCGGCTGGACGGGCAGTTCCGGCGCACGCTGCTGGCGGGCGACATGGACTCGCCGCGCGCCATCGCCGCCGACCCGCGCCTTGGTACGTGCCGCACGCACGCACACACGCACACACACACACACTCACACACACATACACGAACACACACACACGACACGTGCTCGGTGGGTGTAAGTGGCGCGGCTGGACGGGCAGTTCCGGCGCCGGCTGCTGGCGGGTGACAAGGACTCGCCGCGCGCCATCGCCGCCGACCCGCGCCTTGGTACGTGCCGCACGCACGCACACACGCACACACACACACACACACTCACACACACATACACGCACACACACACACACGACACGTGCTCGGTGGGTGTAAGTGGCGCGGCTGGACGGGCAGTTCCGGCACACGCTGCTGGCGGGTGACAAGGACTCGCCGCGCGCCATCGCCGCCGACCCGCGCCTTGGTACGTGCCGCACGCACGCACGCACACACACACACACACACACACACACACACACACACACACACACTCTCACACACATACATACACGCACACACACACACATACGACACGTGCTCGGTGGGTGTAAGTGGCGCGGCTGGACGGGCAGTTCCGGCGCACGCTGCTGGCGGGCGACAAGGACTCGCCGCGCGCCATCGCCGCGCGCCATCGCCGCCGACCCGCGCCTTGGTACGTGCCGCACGCACGCACACACACACACACACACACACACACTCACACACACATACACGCACACACACTCACACACACATACACGCACACACACTCACACACACATACACGCACACACACACACACACACAACACGTGCTCGGTGGGTGTAAGTGGCGCGGCTGGACGGGCAGTTCCGGCACACGCTGCTGGCGGGCGACAAGGACTCGCCGCGCGCCATCGCCGCCGACCCGCGCCTTGGTACGTGCCGCACGCACGCACACACACACACACACACACTCACACACACTCACACACACATACACGCACACACACACACACACACACGACACGTGCTCGGTGGGTGTAAGTGGCGCGGCTGGACGGGCAGTTCCGGCGCACGCTGCTGGCGGGCGACAAGGACTCGCCGCGCGCCATCGCCGGATTGAACAGAATACTGTAGAGCATAAATAAAATATGAGAATCCCGGCGAAGACGTATGGGAAGGTGATCATATTTGCGCAGGCCAAATATAAATCTTATGCAAAGGTTTTGAAGACGCTCAAGTTTATCTAGTTGCGCCTGAGTAAGATCGAGATAACTGTCATCAGCATAGTTAAGGATGGGAAACAGAAGAGACTGTGCAAGCGCAGTTTTAGTGGCAGTGGGATGAAAGTTCCAAACACGTCTAAGGGACCTGACAGATGCAAAAATTTTGCGGCTTACGTCCTGGAGCTGCGGACCCCAAGATAGATATTTGTCGATCCAAACCCCAAGGTTCTTAACCTTCTCACTTATTGGAATAGTAGTTCCGTTAAATTGAACCTGGGGAAGCTGAGACCAATTTACTTTTGAAATCATCCTAGAGCTGCCAACAACAATGACCTGGGTCTTCGATGGATTAACCTGAAGCCCATTTGCCTCACTCCACTCACAAACTGCAGCCAAATCCCTGTTTATTGGAATAATTGCATTAGCCAAATCTGTAAGGGCAGCTTGTTGGTAGATTTGTAAATCGTCTGCATAAAGGTGGTAGGAAGACAGAAGTTTTTTGGAGATAGCGTTTATAAATATTGCGAAGAGTAAAGGAGATAAAACGCCACACAGGTAACTGCGAAACCAGTCAATCGCCGTTGGAGATATGTTAAGCGAGCGAAGCATGCCAAGCAGGATATCAAAATCGACAGCATTGAATGCATTACTAAAGTCTAGTAAGCGGAGAACCGTCAGATTTCCTCGTTCCATGCCTAACCGTATGTCATCGGTAACGTTCACTAAGGCTGTAGCGGTGCTATGACCAGGACGAAATCCGGATTGAAAAGGGTTCAGCAAACTATTAGCGGAACAGAAAAAACCGGCTAAGTGCGAGTTGGAATCTCACCCGAAGGGTTGCGTACCACAAACCGAAAAAAAAAACACGTTTCTTGAATGGGAGCACTCTTTTTATTAGGTAGCCAAATAGCAAAAAACGGAACCCTTATAGATTCGTCATGTCTGACGTCTGTCTGTCTGTGTGTCCGTCCGTATGTCACAGCCACTTTTTTTCGAAACTATAAGAACTATACTGTTGAAACTTGGTAAGTAGTAGTAGGTATATTCTGTGAACCGCATTAAGATTTTCACACAAAAATAGAAAAAAAAAATTAACATTTTGAGGTTTCCCCAATTTCCCATACCTAGAAACTCAATTTTTTTTTTCTTCAAACCCATATGTATGGGGTATCTAAGGATAGGTCTTCAAAAATGTTATTGAGGTTTCCAATATTTTTTTTTATCTGACTATGTAGGTCAATTCGGTTTTTTTTTTAAATTTTTTATTACTTTTGTATCAGTATCATAGTGTGCTAGCTAACAAGTGATAAATATATTTTTTTTTCGTGTCATGTATTCCTAATTACTTTGCATTCAAGTTCTTAAAACGTGACAGACAGATGTGTTGCTGGGGAGTTTGTTGAGCAATTCTTCTCCACAGCTAGACAACAGGGAAGAGGTGACGGGCGGGAGTTTTGGGGGACTGTAATCTTTTGTACAACTTGACGTTCAAAGAGTCCTGGCTCTCAGCCTAATTTGAATAAACGACTTTTGATTTTGATATTTCGGTTTATAAACTCACTAGCTTTTCCCGCCGTATAGCCTAAAGCCTTCCTTATGAATTTGGCTATCATATACAATATATAATTTCCCAAATCCGACTGGTAGTTCCAGAGATTAGCGTGTTCGGACAAACTAACAAACTGTTCATTTGAATAAGGTAAATTGCGCATTAGGAGCGGTAGTGGTAGCGTGTGTGTCGTGTGTCGCAGGCTACCTGTTCTGGAGCGACTGGGAGCAGGCGGCGCCGCGCATCGAGCGCGCGTCGCTGGCGGGCCGGGAGCGGGCGGTGCTGGTGCGCGTGGACGAGCTGTGCGGCGGCGCCTGGCCCAACGGGCTGGCGCTGGACTACCGCGCGCGCCGCCTGTACTGGGTGGACGCGCGCTCCGACTCCGTGCACACCACGGACTACGGCGGCGCCGACCACCGCGAGGTGCTGCGCGGCCACGCGGCGCTGTCGCACCCCTTCGCCGTCACCGTGTTCGAGCAGCACGTGTACTGGACGGACTGGCGCTCCAACAGCGTGGTGCGCGCCGGCAAGTGGGACGGCCGCGACGTCACCGTGGTGCAGCGCACGCTCACGCAGCCCTTCGACGTCACCGTGGTGCACCCCAGCCGCCAGCCGCCCGCCGACCACAACCCCTGCGCAGGCAACGGCGGCTGCTCGCACCTGTGCCTCATCCACGCGCCGCGCACGCGCGAGTGCGCCTGCCCGCACGTCATGCGCCTGGCCGCCGACAACGTCACCTGCGAGCGTACGTACCCCCCGCACTACCTCCCCCTCCCCTCGCACGTCATGCGCCTGGCCGCCGACAACGTCACCTGCGAGCGTACGTACCCCCCGCACTACCTCCCCCTCCCCTCGCACGTCATGCGCCTGGCCGCCGACAACGTCACCTGCGAGCGTACGTACCCCCCGCACTACCTCCCCCTCCCCTCGCACGTCATGCGCCTGGCCGCCGACAACGTCACCTGCGAGCGTACGTACCCCCCGCACTACCTCCCCCTCCCCTCGCACGTCATGCGCCTGGCCGCCGACAACGTCACCTGCGAGCGTACGTACCCCCCGCACTACCTCCCCCTCCCCTCGCACGTCATGCGCCTGGCCGCCGACAACGTCACCTGCGAGCGTACGTACCCCCCGCACTACCTCCCCCTCCCCTCGCACGTCATGCGCCTGGCCGCCGACAACATCACCTGTGAGCGTACGTACCTGCCCCTCCCCCCGGCACGTCATGCGCCTGGCCGCCGACAACATCACCTGCGAGCGTACGTACCTGCCCCTCCCCCCGGCACGTCATGCGCCTGGCCGCCGACAACATCACCTGCGAGCGTACGTACCTGCCCCTCCCCCCGGCACGTCATGCGCCTGGCCGCCGACAACATCACCTGCGAGCGTACGTACCTGCCCCTCCCCCCGGCACGTCATGCGCCTGGCCGCCGACAACATCACCTGCGAGCGTACGTACCTGCCCCTCCCCCCGGCACGTCATGCGCCTGGCCGCCGACAACATCACCTGCGAGCGTACGTACCTGCCCCTCCCCCCGGCACGTCATGCGCCTGGCCTCCGACAACATCACCTGCGAGCGTACGTACCTGCCCCTCCCCCCGGCACGTCATGCGCCTGGCCGCCGACAATATCACCTGCGAGCGTACGTACCTGCCCCTCCCCCCGCACGTCATGCGCCTGGCCGCCGACAACATCACCTGCGAGCGTACGTACCTGCCCCTCCCCCCGGCACGTCATGCGCCTGGCCGCCGACAACATCACCTGCGAGCGTACGTACCTGCCCCTCCCCCCGGCACGTCATGCGCCTGGCCGCCGACAATATCACCTGCGAGCGTACGTACCTGCCCCTCCCCCCGGCACGTCATGCGCCTGGCCGCCGACAACATCACCTGCGAGCGTACGTACCTGCCCCTCCCCCCGCACGTCATGCGCCTGGCCGCCGACAACATCACCTGCGAGCGTACGTACCTGCCCCTCCCCCCGGCACGTCATGCGCCTGGCCGCCGACAACGTCACCTGCGAGCGTACGTACTCCCCGCACTACTTCCCCCTCCCCCGCACGTCATGCGCCTGGCCGCCGACAACGTCCCACGCCGCACGCTTACCGTCTGTCTGTCCGCAGCTCACGAGAAGGTGCTGCTGATCGCGCGCGCCGGCGAGATCCGCGGCGTGGACCTGGAGGCGCCGCTGGTGCACATGATCCCCACGGTGTCGGGCGCGCACGTCACGGCGCCGGCCAGCCTGCAGTACGCGGCGGCCGAGCGGCGCCTGTACTGGGCCGACGGCGAGACGGGCGAGCTGCTGCGCGCCGCGCTCACGGGCGGCGGCGCCGAGGTGCTGGGCGACGTCGGGCCCGACGCGGCGCGCGGCCTGGCGCTGGACTGGGCGGCCGGCGTGCTGTACTACTGCGCGGGCGGGCACGTGGTGGCGGCGCGCGCGGCCGGCACGCACGCGCGCGCGCTGGCCGCCGTGCGCGACGTGTCGGCGCTGGCCGTGGACCCGCGCCGCGGCCGCCTGTACTGGGCGGCGCGCGAGCCCGGCGGCGCCGAGCGGCTCACGCGCGCCACGCAGGCGGCCACGCAGCCGCGCACGCTGCTGGACTCGCGCTCCGAGCCGCGCCTGGCCGGCGTCACCAGTACGTACCGCGCCCCTCGCGCCCCGCGCCCCGCGACCCGCGCCCCTCACGCGCCCGTGTGTTGCAGGCCTGTGCGTGGACGTGGACGCGGACCGGCTGTACTGGGTGAACACCGGCTCGGCCACCATAATGTACCTGGACGTGGCAACCGAGAAGCTGACCACGGTAAGTGCCGCCGGCGGAGACCCGCGCCGCCCGCGCCGCCCGCACCAGTACTGACGCCGGCGCTGTTGCAGCTGGAGCCGGGCGCGCGGCCGCTGGCGCTGGGCGTGCACGGCGGCGCGCTGCTGTGGGCGGACGCGCAGGGCGCGGTGCGCGCGTGCGACAAGGACGCGTGCGCGCCCGCCAGTGCGCGCCTGCTGCGCAACAACACCGGTCTGTTCGATGTCTTCACGCACTAAAGCAATATAACCTCAATTTGGAATTCAAAGTACCTTAAGTTCAGTTAATTGTTAATAATCAATGACAAAATATTTCTTTGGATTATTATACCATAAAGCGCATGCATAAAATCGTTAATTTCATGAATAATTAATAATATTATATAAATTGCAATATTCCAAATAATAGGTCTTCATCTATGAAATTGCCGTTCTGCAGTACTGGCCATTTGAAATCGTCGTCACCTGTCCTCGGTACGACATCGCGCGGCCTCATGTCGCGAGCTGCTACCCAGCAGACGGTCTCCAAGTTGAGGTCCCAGGGCTCTCCGTCATCTGCCGAACTCTCCAGGCCTTGCGCCTACATACTTCTACTTTTCCCAAAATTTGTATAACTTCTAGGCGGGGAAAAAAACAATATCCGAGAGGATAAATAATAAAAATTGAAAATTTTGCTTCATCAAGAAATTAAACTGATAGAATAAAAAAACATACTATAACTTATTTCATAAAAAAACGGCAATTTCATTGGTGAAGACCTAATATGAAATCATAAGGTGCACCCTTATTATGCGACTTTATCCACAGACAACTCAGACTGATTGTGACGTGATATTGACACAGCTGGTACTGCTAGCTGCACACGTTTGAAAGTCAACGGAAAATGACGAGGGAATCCCTGGTAACGAAAACATGACCGGAGCCGCACCCTGCTCGGGTTTCGGCTGCGGTTACATTTTGTACAAGTCTTGTGACTTTCAGCCGCATTTTATGTGTCGGTCCATCTTGTAGGAGGCCGCGCCAACGCTGCGCGCACCGGTACGCAAACGTCACAATTGTTCGGCTCCATCGAACATCTGTTCTGCAAGCAAAGCAATTTGCCCTGCCCACTGCCACTTCAGTTTGGCGATCCTTCGGGCTATTTCGGTAACCTTGGTACTCTTGTGGATATCATCGTACCTATTACAAATAATCTTTGTAATACGACAATATTATAAACTACCGTTACTTATGTATTGTGTCATCAAGTTTGTATGTTATTAGCACTAAGGAACGTGTCCCCCGCAGAGGGCGTGCTGTCGCTGCGCGTGTACGACGCGGGCACGCAGCGCGGCGTGCGCGGCGCGTGCGGCCTGCGCGCGCGGCCCTGCGCGCACCTGTGCCTGCCCGTGGCCGAGGAGCGCTCCGAGTGCCGCTGCGCCACCGGCTACCGGCAGCACGGGGACGACTGCACCGGTGCGTCGCGCGCTCCTGTTGCATGACGCCGCCCGCACGCGTGCTCGTAGCTATACTAAACATCTGGTGTTTGTCGGCGCAGCCGTGGACGAGGTGCTGGTGTACTCGGTGAGCTGGGAGCTGCGCGGCGTGCCGCTCAACGCCAGCAACGAGACGCAGGCGCGGGAGCGCAGCCTGCTGCCGCCCGTGCCGCAGCTCAGCATGGCCTCCGCCATCGACTACGACGCGGGTGAGTGTGACGTCACCGCGCACCGCCTGCTAGGGTAGTAGGCTAGCTAATGTGCGTGTGCGTGTGCGTGTGCAGAGGGCGAGTGGATGTTCTGGGTGGACTCGGAGGCGGGGTCGGTGTGGCGCGCGCGGCGCGACGGCTCGGGGCGCGCGCGGCTGGGCGGCGCCGGCGCCGGCGCGGGGCCGGAGCGCGGCGCCGACTGGCCGGCGGCGCTGGCGCTGGACTGGCGCGCGCGCAACCTGTACTGGTCGGACCCGCGGCGCGCGCTGCTGCTGGTGGCGCGGCTGGACGGCGCGCACCGCTACGTGCTGCTCGACACCGACCCGCTCGCCGTCACCTGTGAGCATACGCTTTCTATTATTTTCGCTCTGTAATTCTGTTCTTAAACTCGAGTCATTTGTAATCAAACCACCGGATCAAAATTTTATAATTATCTTATTTTCGAAATCAGCGCTCGTACTCCAATGAAATAAAAATGTAGTGTTGTCGTGACGTGGTTGTGCGCGTGTGTGTACGGTGCAGCGATGGCGGTGGACCCGCTGGGCGGCTGGCTGTTCCTGGCGGGCGGCGGCTGGCTGCAGCGCGCGCGGCTCGACGGCTCGCAGCGCGACCTGCTGCACAACGGCTCGCAGGTGGCGGGCGTGGCGCTGGACGTGCAGGTGTGTGTGTGTGTGTGTGTGCGTGTGTGTGTGTGTGTGTGTGTGTGTGTGTGTGTGTTTGTTTTAAGTACTATCCGAGGACATGCACCTGAATACACGAGGAACTTCCGAGGACATTTTCGAGGGTCCTCGGATTGACTTATCCACTGCATCGTATTTGTCGTGCGATTCTGAACCTTTATGTATAAATAATAAGAAAAAGTCACCCAGACCTCGTTTTGATTAAGAGAATTCATATCTACACACCGACAGTGTGTGACCGCTACGCGACGCCACCATCGATTTTTACACACTCGCCTTACACACGAGTCAAATTTTGTAGTATTATCCGAGGACTAATGTGTGAATTTAACACACCTGCCCTCGGATGAATAGCTATATCAGACAGTGTGTATTCAGATCCTCGGAATGGTAAGCGGACCAGATAGTGTGTATCCTAGTATGAGTATTTTTGCGGATTCATAGGTTTTATACAGTAAACAAAAAAGCAAAGTAAAAAAAAGCAAAGTAAATTAAGTATATATTTCTCTTATAAAAATATCTTTTACATTCATAAAAAAGTTGAAACATTTATTTAAAGTAAAGTATTATGATACTATACAATACTAACATTAAATACATACTATAATATATATTTTTAAAACAACAAACACTATATATTTTTTTTGTAATCATCAATACAATTTTGACAGGACTTTAGGCTTTTTATAGGCAGATTTTAGTTCCTGTCTTGAAATATTTATAGGTTGAGCACTCTCTATTTCGCTAGACACTTTGTCACTTTCAGACATGGTTTTAGAAAACTTTCATACCAAGTAGAGGATGATTCTGAAAAAGAAAATTTACGATAAATAATGACTTTAAATACGAACATTATCAACGAAATATATAGGGCAGTCCACGGCTAACTCACTTGAAGAGAAAGTATTTGAAAGTGTATGGTTTGTTACCATACGTCTTTTGCTGATTGATATTGTTTGATAGGGATGCTAAATGCTACAAGTAAAACTATGTAATTCACTTGATACGTGTATTGAGTCCACGACCTTAACTAACGATAAATGAGGTGTTGCTATGACGCGGTCCGAATGTGAACTGAAGTTGAAGTAAAATGTGTGTTAATTAATTACAATTAAATTATGATGAGAGAGCATTTACGCAATGTGCGGTTGCACCGTACATACTCCCGGGCGCGAGATGACTGATGCTGATGATGCTTAGATATGGTAGTGTTAGTATGATCTGATGATATAAGGTGATAGAACAATTTTTACTTATGTTGCTAAATTGTTAGTTGATGTTTTTAAAACTACATTTTTTGGTAACAGGTGAAGTTGCTCTATCAGTTACGAAAGCACTTGAATTGGTTTCTACTATCGCGCACTGATCAGTACGAAACACTTGACTCGCGCACTGTACACTTTGATTTGCTACACTCGCACTAAGGTCATTGTTACTGGCTCGGTAGTGCACGGAGGGTTGCCCAGGTTCAGGCTCCAGGTGCACAGTGCGTCGCCTTCGCCAGCGTATGCATGCGAACGTAGAGAAGGCTAGCCCTGCCGCCCCAACAACGTAGATGGCCACGTACTGGTGTATATCGTGAAACGACACCCCGTCAGCGATGGTCACCTCTTCCGAGGCTACTTTCATCTGTTCTATTTGCTCGGAGATACTTTGTAGCGAAGATTGATAGCTTTCTTCTTTGTACTCGTAGTGTGGTACTGATAAATTGATAATATTATTGACAGGAGCGATCTCTACGGCAATAATATCGGGCTTAATTTTCAAGTCAATCGTTTGTTGTTTGTGTGCCGTTATTATGAAGGTCTCGCCCTTGATGACACAGTTGTTTCCGAGCGCGATAACATTCACTCCGGTCACCTGTTCAGTTGTAATTTGATCCCCAGAGTGCATTGTCCGCAACACGTAATTATGAATGTGTTTATTGCATTCTATTCTGTCCATGTTGTTTTGCATGTTGCGCTTATGGTTGTACAGGTATCTTCTTCTGGATTTTTGATGCAGAAGTTGTTGTCTGAGTCTCATTGATATACAGGTTTTTGTAGTTGGCATAGGTTTGTATATGTATTGAACCGTATGCATTTTTGAAGTTCATTAGCGGATATGGGTAAGTATGTATCCCTTTTGATGTTTATAGCTATGAACTCTGATATTAGTAATATACTAATCATACGACTACTTTCTTGGTGTTGAATAGGTATCATATGATATATGTCGTAACTCTCTCTGTTTAGTAATGGGATTTTTATTTCAAATATGAAGTATTCACGCGTCATGCGTGCTCTTACTTGCATAATTTGATAGATCTTGTACAGGTCTGATACAATGCTGTTGATGGGTAATGATAGATCTTTGGGCATCTGATTTGAAATAATATTTAGCTCATCTTGTAGTTGAGCTGGCGTTATGATATGGACGTTGAAATGTTGGACGTTAGTGATCGTGTCCAGCAAAGAATCTTGAATGTTCTTTAAACTGCTTAGAATGTTGTTTGCAATTAAAGTTGATAAAATGAAGTCTTCCGTGATTGCTACTTTCTCAACCTCATCCTTCAATGTGCTGATAGCTTGATCTATGTTTATTAAGTGCTGATTAAATATTTTATGCTGTTTTCCATTGTCTGTTCAACTCGTTTGAGCAGGTTGTTCTCAGCTTCAATGATAGATGTTTGATTGCGCCAGAGATTAGCAAGATGTTTTTGATTTGCTCTGACTAATGTAATGTCTCGTTGGTATAGTTCGGCGAAATTTTCATCTAGTACACCAAAGAGACTGTTCGCAATGTTTCCGATCCCGTTGATAAGGCCTCGGCGGTTACGTGGATGCGCTTCGAAATGCTGACTGAGTAACATACGGTCGTAGTACTCCAGTTCCATGAATCCGTGACGTAGTCGTAACATGATAACGTCACAATGGGATTTGCTTTTAGTTTGTGTACATAAGCTTTCAAGGTGTTTCATGTAAATATTAAATATTTTACACCCGTGCCAATACGGTTGCATGTCGTAATATACGACTATTTTCCATTGATCTTGTATTAGATTCATTTCTGATATTTTGTCAAAGTAAATTGCTTGTTTCCCTTGTAGTTGTGTTATGTTGTATGCAGCGTGTGCGTTGCAAGTTAATGTTAATATTAGGAATAGTAAGGACAAGATTGTAGAGAAAGTGTAACTAAGCCCTCTTCTTCGTTGGTTTAAGTTTACTTTTGGAGATAGTTTAGTCTCCTGTTGGACTGAAGCTGACACTTGTTTGTGGTCTCCTTGATCTTCGCAATCTAGCAAAGGAGTTAACTTGACGATAGGCCGTTTCATTGTGCCATTTCTTGTTTGTAGTGTGACTACTCTGACGTACCCATCACTGCCTGGGTGCACTTGCATCACCCTTCCCATTGCCCATTTACCTGGTGGTAGGTTGGCGTCTTGAATTAACACCAAGTTACCGACTTTGATGTTTTCTTGAGGGCGTCTCCATTTTGACCTTGTATTTAATTGTGTTATGTATTCACTTCGCCAGCGTTTCCAAATATCTTGATAAATCCTTTGAGTTAGATTCCATCTTGTGCGTAGATCTTTCTCTGTTTCGTACAGTGTTAAATTTAGACCACTTGACAAGAAATGTGCGGGCGTAAGGAAGTTCAAATCTGCTGAATTTTCGGTTAAAGGACATATCGGCCTTGAGTTCTGACATGCCTCCAACTGATATAGTATTGTACTATACTCTTCGTACGTTAATTTTTGCTCCCCTACAACTCTCTTCAGATGATATTTTAGGCTTTTAACGGCAGCCTCCCATAGTCCTCCTGCTGATGGCCAAGAAGGTGCGTTAAAGTGCCAATCGATTCCCATTTTTGTTATTTGTTCCTGAAATTCTTGATTGAATGTGCTTCTTATTGTATGATATTCGTCCTGTAGGATTTTGTTGGCTCCAATAAAGTTGGTACCTTGATCGCTGAATATATTTTGAGGGGCTCCTCTCCGAGCTATCATTCTACGGAGAGCAGCGAGAAATGATGATGATGTCAAATCCGACACCAACTCTAAGTGCACGGCTTTAGTTGCCATGCAAATAAATACGGCGACATAACCCTTGGTGGTTTTTATTCCACGACCCTTGTTGGCCTTGATATAGACATGTCCCGTATAGTCTACGCCTACATCCTGGAAAGGACGTGACGGATTCGTCCTTTCTGGTGGTAAATTTCCCATAATTTGATGCTGATTGCTGGGATTGTAGCGACGACACTTAACGCAACGTCGAACTCGGAATTTAACTGCTCTGATTCCGCCTACAATCCAATACTGTTGTCGTATAAATGCTGAAGTTAGCTGAGGTCCGCCATGAAATGCTAGAACGTGAGCCTCGTCAATCAGAACTTCCGTTACACGACTGCTTTTTGATAGGATTATTGGATGTTTCATCTGATGATCTATATTGGCATGTTTGAGCCTCCCGCCAACTCGAAGAAGGCCGTCTTGATCAAGAAACGGATTTAAATTCAATATTTTGCTCTTGCTTGATATGGGTTTGCTCTGTTGCAATTTATGTATTTCCTCTGGAAAATCGGTTTCTTGAACGTATTTAATCAACTTTAATTTGGCAACTCTTATTTCTTGAAGAGTCAAATGTTTTGTTTGTGCTATTTCCTTATATCGCAAACGTCTAAACAATCGTAAAATCATAGCGTAAACGTTTATAAGCTGTGTGAATGAACTGTACTTTGATATCAGGTGACGTAATACACTGCAGCTATCGGCACTTTGGTGGATTACATTCACTTGTAATAAATTGTTTTTATTCTTTTTTATTTCTTCATCTGTTGTGAATTTTGATGTTGGTTCTTTCTCTGCGATGATACTAGGAAGCCACGAAGGACCCTTCCACCACAGCGTATGCTCCTCAAGCTGATTTACGTTCAAACCTCGACTGGCACAATCCGCTGGATTATCTGCTGATTTAACGTAGTGCCAGCAATTGGCAGGCATGATAGTGGTAATTTGACGTACACGATTGGCTACAAATGTTTTCCACCTTGTTGGTTCACCATTCAGCCAGCCTAACACAATCATGGAGTCTGTCCATCCGTAAATGTTGAGTTTGTAGTTTGATAGACACTGCGGTACCTTAGTCATTAGTTTTGCTAATAAGAGAGCTCCTGACAGTTCTAATCTTGGCAATGACACTGATTTGTTCGCCGGTACAAGTCTAGTCTTCCCAACTAGCAGTGTTGGGTTTGATTGTTCACACCCCTTGATCCGAACATATATTACACACGCAAATGCCTTCTGAGAGGAATCGCAAAAACCGAATAATTCAATATTGTCATGTTCTCTTGTGTTTATCCATCGTGGTACTTGTAGTTTGTTTACACGATTAATGTTGCTTTTAATGTCCATCCATTCGCTTAGTATGTCTTCGGGCAAGGGGTCGTCCCAATTGAGGTTACGTAACCATAAGTTTTGAAAAATTATTTTTAGCTTTGTTGATAGTGGTGAAAGCCATCCCAAAGGGTCAAATAACTTTGAGATATCTGATAACAATGTTCTTTTAGTCATTGGTGTAGTTGTTTGTTCGATTTTCATTTCAAATCGAAAAGTGTCTTCCTTGGGCTCCCAAATGAGTCCCAACGTCTTTGTTTGTTCTTATTGCTTGAAATTGAAACTATCTTGAGTGTTGATCTCGGACGGTATGTGTTGTACGAGTAATAACTCAGGAACATTTGTTTTCCATTTCCTGAGGTTGAAACCTCCCGACTTCAAGAGATTGATTAAGTCCCTTATGAGCTGCTGTGCTGATTCTGATGTATGCGATCCATGTAACAAATCGTCGACGTAGAATGAGTTTTCTAAGTACATCTGTCGCTAAACTGTTCGTGTAATTTGGTTTTTCGTCATGTGCAAGTTGTTTTAGCGTCATTAATGATAAATATGGTGCGGCCTTGGTGCCATAGGTTACTGTGGTTAATTGATATTCCTGTATAGGCTCTGCTGTTGAGTTCCGCCAAAGAATCTTCTGCAATGCTTGATCATCTTCATGTATCTTAATTTGTCGGAACATTTTTTCTATATCTGCTGTGTATGCGAATTTGTACTGTCTCCATTTAAGAATCAGAGACAGAAGGTCTTGTTGTAAGTTTGGTCCTGCTTCCATGACGTCATTTAGGCTGTAGCCTGTTGATGTCTTAGCCGATGCATTGAATACCACCCTCAGCTTTGTAGTGGTTGAATCGGGACGCAGGACGCTATGATGTGTCAAAAAACAATCGGGCTTGAAATTGTTTCTTGAAATCTTCATGTGACCTAATTCTTGATATTCAGTCATGAATTTTTGATATTTTTCTTGGATGTTGGGATGCTGCGTGTGCTTCCTCTCTAGCGATTTGAACTGCGCTACAGCTTTTGGTTTCGAAGCTCCCAGCATCTCGGCAAAATTTTGTTTCAGAGGTAATCTTACTTGATATCGACCATCCTCTTGACGTGTTGTAGTTTTCTGGTAATAATCAATTGTTTGCTAATCTCCTGATGATAGTGTGGTCTTGTCTGAGATGTCTTGAATTTCCCAGAATTGTTGGATATCGTCTAGGTTGTGCAAAATGACGTTACACTGAAAGTTTTGTATGATATCTCCGCTTAATATCCAGCCGAGTCGTGTATTTTGTGCTGATGCAGAATCCTCAGTTTCTCTGCAAACCCCTTCTAATAATAATTTTGAGTACACACTGCTGCCTAGAAGTAAGTCAACTGATCGACTTACGTTAAAGTCTCGGTCTGCTAAAGTGATATTATCTAAAAATGCCCATGTTGGTTTTTCGAAGGTGCAGTTAGGCAGCTTTTTAATTAATTTATTCATGATATAAGCTTCTACTTCAAACTCAAACTTGTTGTGAAGTGATGCACACTTGATATTTATTACTCCTTTGCAGTTTGATTCCTTTTCTCCGATTCCCCAGATGACGCCTGAGCTGTTCCTACGTGCTATGCCCAAAATTTGTGCTGCGTTTTCGCTGATGAGGGACATTTGTGAGCCTTGGTCTAGTAGAGCTCGTAATATCTGAAATGATCCATTCTCATCTTGAACCTTGATCAGGGCTGTTGGTAAAAGTACGTCCGGCTTGTCTTGCTGTAGTGACGCATGCGAGTTTCCGCGTGACAGCTGCGGCGTTTCGGATTTCGAGGCACGTGTCGTGTTGTCGCCTGCATTTGCTGTGCTGTCAGCTGATGTCCGATTTGATTGCGTAAACGCTGCATGTAGTAGTGTGTTATGACTTCCGTTGCATTCGGACACCGTTTACTTGAAATGCAAGCCTTACCATTATGCCAATAAAGACAATTTTGGCATATGTCGAGTTTTGACAACGTTTTTCGCCTGTTTTGTGGTGTCATTTCGAGGAATTGCTGACAATAAAAAATGCCATGGTCATTTGTCTTGCAAATCGGGCACTTATAAATTATTTTCGTCGAATTGATATTTTTGTTGTTTTTCGATTGCGAAATAGTTTCTTCATTCGCAGCGGATGTTTTTTCATAATTGTAATTTGATCTTGATGTTTTTCCAGAAAATTGCTTGTTTGATTTGTATGAATGACTGTCTTGTTTCCTGCCTGCAGACTCCATTGCTGTAAACTTGCCTTCTAAGAACGAAAGGAACTCTTGTAGCTTAGGTATTGCCCTGGGGTCTTTGTTAGATGCCACGTAATCCTCATTGGTTTCTGAATCTAATTTTGCTGACAATAGATGTATGAGTAATGGGTCCCAGGAACTAACTTCTACCCCTAAGTTCTTTATAGCATTCAAACTCTCGACGGTGGTGTCATGCAGACTCTTGATGTGCTTGATAGTTGCTTGCTGCGCCGCCGGAAAGTTTGTTAATGTGGCTAAATGAGAACTACAAATTAAGTTGAGATTATTGTAGCGGTGATTTAGAATCTCCCAACTAATGTTGTAAATATCTGATGATATCTGTAAATGTTGAATTAATTTCTCAGGTTCTCCCTTCAACTTGCTTTTGAGGTACTGCAGTTTTTGAGCGTTAGACAAAGAGTAGTTACCGTGAATTGATTCGGTAAATAAGTCCTTGAAAGAGGTCCATTGTTGATAGGATCCGCTAAAAATTGGAATGTCTAATTTCGGAGTTGACTGCGCTTTGTGAGCCACAGACCACAACTTACTATTTACTGCCCTTTTTATGTTGTTGTAGATTTTTTCCTGCTTGGAGTATGCTTGCTCGTAATCATCATCCATGATTTCCAGTTCTCCATCTAATTCCCAATGCAATGTATCAATTACCGACCATCTCGAATGTAAAGTCTTCAGAGCATCTTCCATCTCCCACTTCTCGGACATTTCGTCTAAATTAATACTTCGTATGGTACGCTGTAATGCTCTGAAGTTGCTTGATTGTTTTTTGAGCATGTCATCCGTCTTGCTGGATGTTCCTCTTGATAGTATTTCTGGAGATGAATTTTCTGCTTGTTCTTCATCTCGCTTGCTTGTTAGAGACGTACCTGATGATGATGGTTGACCTGCTTGCTGTTGAGGCCTTGTCTCCAACTCCGGAAATACTGGCTGCCCTGCTTTCATCAGTACTTGCTGTTGATTGATTAACGATTTAACCGATTTGTACAGCTCTGCTGCCCGCTCATATTCATTCTGTATAAAATATGGGTGAGACCTGCTTTCCTCAGTACAAAGTCGATCATGATTATATTGGAAGTCAGCCCAATACGCTTCCAATGTTTCTAATCGCCTTTTAAAGTAATCACCTACCTTACGGGTCGAACTGTCTGTCTTGATGTTGGAGGCTAGCTTGCTCATAGCCTCGTAGATCTCGGCTTGGTTCGCGTGAATAGCTTTCATGATGAAGTTTTTCCACGAAGTGATAACTGAAACGGTCTTACTTGTGTTTGGTGCTTATCTCGAATCCTCGACTCCCCGGATGGTGCTCCTTTCTTGCTAGTAGCACACACACACGGTTTTAGAGTTATCGAACACAGAAAATTTTACTGATAAAGTTACACTGATAGAAGTTTTGATAGTTACTGATATTTTTTGATTTGATAGTCACTGTTTACATCCGGCTCGAAGGACCAAAAAGATGTATGGTTTGTTACCATACGTCTTTTGCTGATTGATATTGTTTGATAGGGATGCTAAATGCTACAAGTAAAACTATGTAATTCACTTGATACGTGTATTGAGTCCACGACCTTAACTAACGATAAATGAGGTGTTGCTATGACGCGGTCCGAATGTGAACTGAAGTTGATGTAAAATGTGTGTTAATTAATTACAATTAAATTATGATGAGAGAGCATTTACGCAATGTGCGGGTGCACCGTACAGAAAGGTTTTTTTTTCTGTAAGAAGGCATCATAAAATGTGGAGGACTGCCTACCCTTCCTACCCTACCTACCCTACCTACCTATTATTCCTCCCTACCTACTATTATTAACTTTTTCTCTCCGTAACAACCATCCTCGTACTTCAAGGAATATTATAAAAAAAGAATTAGCGATATCGGTTCAGCTGTTCTCGAGATTTGCGCTTAGCAACACATTTAGCGATTCATTTTTATATACAGAGTTGATACGACAGAGGGGCATTAAATTAAACTACGTATACTATACGTGTTCAGTATTAATTCGTTACGGTACAAAAACAAAAAGCGCCATAAATGAAAAAAAAAATTTTTCAAACAAACTAAATAGCTTGCAAATCCGAATAAAACGCAACCACCCTTTTGTAAAAAAATGACACTGACCTTAGATACCGCTAGGCAACAAAGCGGCAACGTCGCGCGCGCCTTGGAGCGCGGTGTGCCGGTGTGCGGTATCTCGTGTGCTCGGCGGGGGCCGGGCCGGGGTGGCGGCCGGCGACTTAGGCCTCCGCTCGCACTGGCTTTTATGTTAGGTAACGTTTCGAAGTACGCGCACAAAAACAAACACACTAAATTTTTAAATTTTCGATGTGTCCTCCATTCACATTGATGCACAAATTATACCGACGGAGAATATTGTTATTTATTTTTCTAATTAGATCACTGTCCGTCGCTAAGCACTTTAATTTGTGAAATGCTAAAATAATCCTATTTTTTAACTCATCAATTGTATTTACCTCTGAGGCATACACTTCACCCTTAATGTAACCCCACAAAAAGAAATCCATGGGAGTGAGGTCCGGAGATACTAATACTAAATAATAATAATCCCAAGTTACGTGTCCTATCACCATAAAAAACAGTCAATCACAAAAAAAAACACTAATACTAAATAATAATAATCCCAAGTTACGTGTCCTCTCACAATAACAAAATAAAATTACAATTGTTTGCGCGCGAAGTCCACAAACCGTACGTTACGAAAAACAAGCGTCGGCGCACTGAGGGACTTACCGATCGCATAAAACAAGGATGCAACAAACTGACCTATCTCTATTTCTTTCGCTCGCTTTATGTTAGTCGCTTTCGTAGTGAAAGTGCAAGTGTGTGTGTATTGATTGCTTCCTTGTTTGCATTGCCAATTTTTAGTGAATGTCCTTCGACATGCGTCAGAGCGGCAACAACGCATCGTAGATTTATCGTTGTAAGGTGCATGACCTATGCTTAGACGATAATCAACTGTTAGAAAAGATACATCGTGTTCAAACCGTGCAAAAACTTTAAAAATCATTTGCGACTAAACTACTGCTCCTAATTAATTTATTTTTGGTACAGAGCTTGAAAATGGTACCTAGTATAGGCAGTTTAAAGGAAAGCCCCTCTGTCGTATCAACGTTGTATATATAGATATAGATAGATAGCTTCTGCCCGCGACTTCGTACGCGCATATCCCGTTTTGTCCCGTTCCCATAGGAATTTCCCGATCCCGTATAGCCTATAGCCTTCCTCGATAAATGGGCTATCTAGCACTGAAATAATTTTTCAAAATTGTTATTTCCCTTCGATGTCATTATAAACGGATTCCACTGTAATGATATAATAGTTAGGTACAAATAATTGATTTAAAGAATAATATTTACTTTGAAACAATAGAAACTTCCACAAATAGATACCAATGCAAGTTAAATAAAAGTAGTTGCATTGTTATAACAATGTCTTAAGGTGAATGCTCCAGGGTAGACCGCGAAATTCAAATATTTTTATGTTTTTTTGCAATTTGCCGGTCAGTGTGAAGCTGTATGTGGACCAAATGCGATCCGCGACCGTAACGCGTATTTATCTAAAGAATTATAACCATTTTAATCATCAATATAGCCCTCTAAGTTCATATAGTTCGAAAGAATGATTATTTCAAAAATATTCATTCTTTCGAACTACATGAACTTAGAGGGCTACCTATATTGATGATTAAAATGGTTATAATTCTTTAGATTGCAAAAAACATAAAAATATTTGAATTTCGCGGGCTACCCTGGAGCATCCACCTTAAATACCTTTTAAATTTGACAGACAATGAACACCTTCATATTATACTCCAACCAACTACTCGCAAGTCAAATTTCATCCGAATATAGTATAGTTAGATTTAAAATATAGAACACCTATATAAATTGTTAACGCGAATTATTATTCGCTTACATACCACGTGGCATTCGATATTATCGTACTAAAAAACAACGTACCTACACAGTAACATAAATCTATAAAGCGATAAACATAAATTTCGTTTTTTATTTGCGTCTTTAATTGAATGAAAAGCATTACAATAATACATGTAAAATTATGTGAATCATATACTACTCTGTCAAGAAAGTACCGGGAAAAGATCAATAATACACAAAATGTCTGTTATTCATCCAAATTTATTTTATCACCTTCAAAGTATGCTCCTTTAGAAACGATACACTTGCGCCAACGAATAATCCATTCATCAAAACATTTTTTAAACGCTGCTTCCGGAATTGAGTTCAGTTCTCGCCGCGAATTCTCCTTTATGTCTTCTATCGATTGAAAACGGGTGCCACGAAGTGGTAATTTGAGTTTAGGAAAAAGAAAAAAGTCAGCAGGAGCCATATCTGGTGAATATGGTGGTTGCTGGATGGTATTTGTTGAGTGTTTGGTTAAAAATTCGTTCACAATGATAGCCTTGTGCGAAGGCGCATTGTCGTGGTGCAAAATCCAAGAATTTTCTTTCCACAAATCTGGCCTTTTTCGTCGAATTTGCTCTCTTAAACGCCGCATAACGCTCAAATAATATTCTTTATTTACCGTTAGACCTTCCGGTAAGAATTCAGAGTGCACAACACCGCGATAGTCAAAGAAAACAGTCAACATGACTTTGACTTTTGATCGACTTTGGCGTGGTTTTTTCGGTTTCGGTTCAGTTGGAAGACGCCACTCCGAAGCTTGTTGACTAGTTTGCATGTCAAACTCGTAAACCCACGTCTCGTCACCAGTAACAATGCGTTTCATGAATGTTGGGTCCGAACTGACTCGTTCTAGCATGTCCTCAGCTACTTTCATGCGATTGAGTTTTTGGAGAAAATTCAGATCTTTTGGGACTAGCCGAGCAGCAACATGTTTCATACCCAAATGATTAGTTAAAATGGTACGGATCGACTCGTGAGATACAGAAAGTTCGGCGGCTATCTCTCTCAGAGTTGAATAGGGAATTTCAGTCACTATTTCCTTCACTTTTGCGATGTTAACTTCAGTTGCAGACGTTGACGGCCTACCAGAGCGAGGCAAATCTTCCATCACATCTCGACCGCTTTTGAACGCTTTGAACCACTCATAAGCACGAGTTTTTGATAAAGTCGATTCACCGTAAGCCTTCTGTAACATTTTCAGTGACTCCGAACACGAAATTCCATTGGCGATGCAAAATTTAAGACAAACTCTTTGTTCGATATTTTTGTCCATTATGAAATTCGCAATACACACTATATATGATATTACTAAAACCAGCACTGTATTTAATATAAATAACAGATGCAACTCAAACTCCGCGCCAAAATGGAAAACAGTTGTGCCAATCTAACAACTACAAAAAAACAAAAATTTTAATTTGAAACCATAAACAAATCATCCATTCCCGATACTTTTTTGACTGAATGTATATTAAATCGCAATATGTTCAAAGATCTTACCTTAGTCCATGACAGTTATGCACATGTCTACACCGGATAAAAGTCTCCAGAGAACTGAATCACTCACGGGGTGCGGGGCGTCAGCGACCCTTGTCGATTGGTAAATTTGGTTGGCGGCAAAAGAAATGTTCTCGGATAGTACTTAATCTAAGAAATGTGTGAAAAAAATACTGCAAAACTTTGTAAAATATTTAGGTCAAGGTACGAAATACTTAGGTAGAGGTCCTCGTTTTGTATACATAGGGCTCTTCAAAAATTCCTCAGATTGTTTCTGAAAAGTGTAACACAAGGTCCTCGCATTGTACATAACTCAAGGAAGAGTGTGTGAAAACGAGTCCTCGGATTGTCATGTCCAGGCGGGTGAGTAGGTCCTCGGAAGTCTCACACAAACGTCCTCGAAAGGATGTGGCTTGAAGAATGAGCAGTGTATTTGAAGTCCTCACACTGTTCATAAAAAACGGCGGAAAAAAAGTTTTGACAGCACTACACGAATAGGTTCATTAAATAATATTTCGAATTCTGATGCTTTATATCATATCAAAAATATCGTACGAGGCCGTTAAGACAGTATTTCAGAGCGTCCTCGGATTGTTCATAAAAAAACTATAGTCCTCGCGTGGACATCTACACAAACAAGTGTGTGTGTGTGTTGTAAGTACCATGTGAGGACCTGCACCTGAATACACAAGGCACATCTGAGGACTTTTTCGTACGTCCTCGGATTGACCTGACCCATGCATCGTATATACTTAATAAAGTAAGTATGTGGTGATACTTTCGACGCTAACGTATTTTTGACGTAGTTTGAAATCAACTTATTTACACTAATAAAATTGATTAGGCTAACAACGTATTTAAAAATGTACAAATAAATAAATTACCTGCTTAGTTACCCGGAGGTATTGTTCAAAGTTGCCACCATCACACTCTTCGCACAATAGAGCACAACGTAGCTGGTTTTCCTTCAGCTTACGTAACACTAACACATTCGTTTTTAAAGTGTCCAAAGCACTAATGATCCTTGTCACTTCCTCCGTGTAAACTAACCTTTTAACGTCTCCCCAAAAATAAAAGTCAGGTCCGGAGACCGCGGAGGCCAGGCCACAGGTCCTCCGCGACCGATCTAGGGGTCACCAAAACTTTCAGTCTAGTACTTGCGTACTTGCGGAACGGGTACTGAGGTTCACGCTTCAGTAGGCGAAACACTGTGGTGTGGTGCACTCCAAAGTATTGACCAGACTCCCGCGTGCTTGCCCGTGGGTCTCGCTGGAAGTATTCCAGGATGTCTTCCTGCAAGGCGACAGGCAGGCCTACGCTGCCGCGAGCTTGAGCATGCCGGGGAACGTCAAACTGCCGATGGTCCCGCAGTCTCTGCGTAGCGTGTGGTGAGCAGCCAGCATGACGCTCTGTGATGGGGGTGCCCGAGCGGGAAACATTTCCGTGAACATCCGGATGGCTCCACGTAGGCTGCGGCGAGTTTGTATCTTCCGGACGATCAAATTGACCCAGTCACCGCACGCATCACGAACATCGACCATCTACCATCCCCGGCCTGGGCGACTTCTGCAGGAATTTCTCAGGGAAGTGCCTATCACTGCAGGGGTGACAACAAACGGGCCTGAACCCACGATTTTAAAATTTGTGAGCCTCCTTTTGAGCTAGAATTAAACTTTTATATTGTGCACGCTCGTTTTATTCTAAATACTCGCTAGGATAAAACGGGTGGAATCTACACTGGCGACTGGCCACTGATGGCATACAGGCGGATCATCACTACCAACTCGACATTTGAATACTTGTCCGTCATCTTGCACTTTGTACCTACGTCTCAACGATGTACCGAGAAGCGGAATTCGCAAAGCGCACGCGCGCTTCGGCGACATCAAATACACTGTTAGTTCCGGGGCCGCGGGGGCGGGGGGGCTAGGAGCTTGCGCGGGAGAGTACCCGCACCGTGATTGGGGTGGAATTGATTACCTACGAATTTATCGAATGATCGTTTGCGTATGCGTTGTGTATGTGTTTGTTTGTTGTGTGTGAAAGCGCGGTTATAGGGCTAGTAACAGACGGGCCGTTTATAAATACGGCTGGTTCACACTTACGGATTTTCGTAAACAAGAAAAAAAAATACCTACCCATTTTATTGTAGATTTGGGTCGAGAACCATTAGCATAATTACGTCCTTGAATTTTACTAGGATGCAAATCAACATCTTATAGAAGCAAAAGCTCAAGTGGCTGCAAAGAAGTTGGGGATCCTAGCAAAGGTGAGACGGTACTTCACGTCGGAACAGCTGCTCAAACTCTATCAAGCGCAAGTTCGATCGTGTATGGAATACTGCTCTCATCTTTGGGATGGATCTGCCAGATACCAGCTTGATGCCCTTAAGTTAATTGTGAAACGAGCCAAGAGGGTCATCGGCAATGAGAAGCTCGTCGCGACGAAGCTCCAAAGTCTTGAGCATCGACGACGAGTTGTTTTCTACCGGTTGCATTTGGGGAATGTGCGACGGAATTGCATAATTTAATTCTGCCAAGCGCGTTCCATCATCGGACCACAAGACGAACGGCGATGCGCCACCGGTAGGCACATGGTGGACATCCCACCCACACGCACTAAAAGTTTTGGGAACACATTCATAATGCGTACAGCTAAGGAGTGGAATTCCCTGCCGGAGTCTGTGTTTCCTGATACCTACAACCTACTAGGGGGGACGCTAGATGGCGCTGCGTCTAGCCTAACGTAAAAAATCCGCTCTGTTGTAAAATATCTTTTAAAAATAGTATTAGTGTATAGAAGTGATTAAAAATAAGTGTACAGATAAAATACAGAGTTGATACGACAGAGGGGCATTAAATTAAACTACGTATACTATACGTGTACAGTATTAATTCGATACGGTACAAAAACAAAAAGCGCCATAAATGAGAAAATATTTTTTTCAAACAAACTAAATAGCTTGCAAATCCGAATAAAACGCAACCACCCTTTGTAAAAAAAAAGACACTGACCTTAGATACCGCTAGGTAACAAAGCGGCAACGTCGCGCGCGCGCCGGAGCGCGGTGTGCGGTATCTCGTGTGCTCGGTGGGGGCCGGGCCGGGGTGGCGGCCGGCGACTTAGGCCTCCGCTCGCACTGGCTTTTATGTTAGGTACCGTTTCGAAGTACGCGCACAAAAACAAACACACAAAATTTTAAAATTTTCGATGTGTCCTCCATTTACATTGATGCACAAATTATACCGACGGAGAATATTGTTATTTATTTTTCTAATTAAATCACTGTCCGTCGCTAAGCACTTTAATTTGTGAAATGCTAAAATAATCCTAGTTTTTAACTCATCAATTGTATTTACCTCTGAGGCATACACTTCACCCTTAATGTACCCCCACAAAAAGAAATCCATGGGAGTGAAGTCCGGAGATACTAATACTAAATAATAATAATCCCAAGTTACGTGTCCTATCACCATAAAAAACAGTCAATCACAAAAAAAAAACACAAATACTAAATAATAATAATCCCAAGTTACGTGTCCTCTCACAATAACAAAATAAAATCACAATTCTTTGCGCGCGAATTCCACAAACCCTACGTTCCGAAACGACAGCGTCGGCGTCACTGAGCAGGCCGCAGGCCCCACTTACCGATCGCAAAAAAACAAGGATGCAACTAACTGACCTAGTTCTATTTCATTCAAATGCGCTACGTTCGTCGCTTTCGTAGTGAAAGTGCAAGTGTGTGTGTATTGGTTGCTTCCTTGTTTGCATTGCCAATTTTTAGTGAATGTCCTTCGACATGCGTCAGAGCGGCAACAACGCATCGTAGATTCATCGTTGTAAGGTGCATGACCTATGCTTAGACGATATTCAGCTGTTAGAAAAGATACATCGTGTTCAAACCGTGCAAAAACTTTAAAAATCATTTGCGACTAAACTACTGCTCCTAATTAATTTATTTTTGGTACAGAGCTTGAAAATGGTACCTAGTATAGGCAGTTTCAAGGAAAGCCCCTCTGTCGTATCAACGTTGTATAAACTAATAACATAGTGACAGTGTTATTTACGAGTTTTATACACAATCACTGAAGTTACAACTAAAATTCTCAATTCATAAACCGTCCCATAAAATAATAACAACAAAACAGTAACAAGTGACAATCCAATGTAAACAATAAGAAATACAACCCGTAAAACATTCTGCGATCCAACTAATTAGTAATAAGTGTAATAAAAACAATAACAACAAAGAAAAAGTGCAAAAGTGATTCAAACAAAATTTTGAACTTCAACCGCCACAACAAACAAGCGATTTGAACTCTAAAACTCATCAACACAGTGAAATTAAATCAATATCTACTACTTCAAAATTTCAACCTCATTCTTAACTGTATAATTGGTCGAGCGGTAAATGCACCGGTCTACTTTTGCCTTGCCAGCGTTACTTACACAAGAATGCGCAAGTTCAAATCTCAGTACCAGCAATTCACTTTTCGGAAATTTAAAAATTCGTATTTGAAATTTTATAAATGTTTATCCGGAACAAAATGTTGACAAACATCACACCATGTAACACCCGCAAGATGGCACCACTAGTTACGTGTCAAAAATGCAAAAAAAATGTTGACATAAAAAGTACTGCTCTGTGCTCTGCCTGTGGTAAGATACGAATTTGACTGCGATGGATACCCAGAAGCGACATTTAAGCTCAAAGATACAGAAGAAAGGAAAAAATGGAGATGTAAGGTGTGTATCAGAAATAAAAAATATGATAAAACCGAAGATACATCCAATATTACCTTACGAAAAAAGCAAGTTTCCTCAACAAAAAATCCATTGCCTAAAGAACAAGTACCAAATACGCAGGCAAATCCAGAATATGAACCATCTACGTCCTCGCTATCGCGAATGAAACGTCTTTCCCCAATTCAAAATAGTACTAAGTTAATGGACTCTCACATACTTACCGACTGCGAAACATCGGATGACTCATTTTGTACTCCCAATAGACTTTCAAGGAGTGTTGATAGAACTATTACCGACTTAATTACAACCTCGGAAATGAACGAGACCATAGCTCAACTGACACATAAACTCGAAAGTGCAGAAAATGAATTGGGAAATTTATTGCTGGCAAACACTGATCTACATCAACAAATAGACAAGTTAACTACGGAAAACGCCACTTTGAAATCCTTGTGCCCTTCATCCATATTTCGTAATCCAGGTTCAAGCGCTAATAAAAAGAAGCAAGCTCTACCACAACAAAACTACTTGAGTTCTACACCATCAACTCCAACGTCATCTACATTGGAATTCGAAACCAGCGCGGACGTACGACGCTTGAAACAGGAAATTCTAACCTTACAGCAGCAGTTACAGATCGCAGAACAGGAAATATTAACCCTTACAGATCGTATTGGAATTTTAATGCAGCGCAGCAACAGTGCCTGCGAAACTGCCATAAACGAATCGAAGCAGAATACTGTGAATATCGCCAGTATAAAGACTCGCACTACCGCAAATAGGCAAAGTATCACACCTCATAAGAGAATACTTATTTTTGGATCTCAACGTTGCGTCGGGCTAGCAGCAGCCATCTCACATTCAAGGACGAATACTCGGTATGAAAGATACAGAGTTGTCGCCGAAACGAGGCCATATGCACCGTGCAACGAAATAGTAGCGAACTGTATAAGTCTCAAACTATCAACAGACGACAAACTCGTAATTTGCATAGGTGAAAATGACCATAACTTAAACTTTATTTTGTCTCAGCTAGAAAATTTATTGGAAAAATTTAAAAATAATACTATAATTGTACTAAATGTTCATAGTAACGTGTACCTGAATGTCAACAAGATAAACTACTCTGTAAAAAACTTATGTAGTAAGTATAAAAGATGTCAATTTGTAAAACAACCATCCTCAAACGTATCGGATATTTGTAAGTCTATAAATTATCATATAGATTGTGCTGATTACAGTGATAAATACTTAAATCCAAGTGAAATTCGAAAGAGAATAGCGGTTAGCAAATCAAGTTTCAAATCGGACATTGGTTTACAGGGACCTAAAAAAGGGACAATTCCCTACTACTTTAAAGTACAAAGACGTCTTGATAGCACAAAACCTTTCAAATACTGCACTCCACTATCCAGTGCGAAGGCTCAAAAAGGTACGATACCCTATTATTTCTATGTTTCTAACACAAGTGACTCATTTTTTCGCGTCTCAAGTCAGTAAACCACACTATTTCAAAATTTTTCATCAAAACATCGCCAGTGTCCTTTCCAAACAAGAATTACTAGAAATAACTATTCAGGAATTAAAAGAAACAAACAATGATCCAGATGTAATATGTCTATCTGAAACTTTTATAAAAAAAGGCAATGAAAATTATGTCAAAATATATGACTATGAAATGGGTGCCAACTTTTGTAGAGAAAAACAAAGGGGCGGCACTTGTATATTAGTAAGAAAAGGTTTAAATTATAAGGAGTTATCATGCATAAAAAACTATGCTATACAAAATACCTTTGAAGCTTGTGGTTTAGAGCGAATGTGTGCTAAATTAGTAGTCTTATGTGTCTATAGAATACCTCAATCTGATCCAAACCAATTTTTAACAAAATTATATCAACTTTTAAACTATTTGCAAATGAAATATAAATACAAAATAAAAGTAGTTGTAGCTGGCGACTTTAACATAAATACATTAAAAAAGGGCAATATTACAAATGAGTTACAAGACTTGGCAAACAGTAATAACTTGAAAATTCACATCAATGTACCCACACGTAAACTATCATGTATTGACCATATCTTAAGCAACATTCCCGACGCAACTGCAACCGTTCTACCTTTACATCTTTCAGATCATGACACAGCACAAATGTTAAGCTTTCCGACTAAATATAAACCACAAAAAGCAACAATATATTATATTCGTAAAAGAGATTACAACTTAGACAATATCCGTAAATTCAAAGAATGCTTGCAAAACCTTTCTTGGTCTGACATCTATGAAATCACCGATTCAAACTCCGCATTCAATGGGTTCCATGAACTCATGTGCCTATTTTACAACCGCTGCTTCCCCAAAATAAGAGTAAAAGTCAACTGTAATAATGCAAACAAACAAAAGTGGGTAAGCAAAGGACTTAGAAAAAGTTGCAAAACCAAAAGGGAACTACGTTATCATTACTACCAAAACAAAAATTCATTTAATAAAAATAAGTATAAAAATTATTCCTATCTGCTAAAAAAATGTATATATAGCTCAAAGAAAAACGCGAACGTAAAATATATTAATACACATGACAACAAATGCAAAGCCACTTGGACTGTAATTAAAAACGAAATAAATAATAGAAGCCTCAAAGACAATATAGACACCATAAAACTAAATGATAGCGTAATCACGGATCCTGCAGAAATGGCTTCTGTATTCAATAACCATTATGTAAATTCAACACATATAACTACGCAACTAAGTCCTAGACAATACTTTGAGAAAAACTCGTGCGTCAACTCAATTTTTCTCAAGCCAATGCTGGAAAGTGAGGTTCGACAAGAAATCATGTCTCTATCCAACACCAGATCGGAAGGCTATGATGAAATAAGTACGAAAGTCATTAAAGCCTGCTGTTATGAACTGACTGGTATTTTGACTCACCTGATCAATATGTCATTCTCAGCTGGAACTTTTCCTAGTAACTTAAAACTGTCAATCATAAAGCCAATATTCAAAAAGGGAGATAAATGTGAAATCAGTAACTATCGACCTATAACTTTAATACCTATTCTGTCTAAAATATATGAAAAATGCATGTATTGACTTATGATATGACTTATTGATTTCTGCAATAAATTTAAAATAATTAGTAACGAACAGTTTGGATTTCAAAAAAACAAATCCACTTCTTTGGCCATATTCTCTCTTATAAAGTCAATACTTACAAATGTCAACAATAATTATCTGACTACTGGGCTTTTTTTTATTTATCAAAAGCCTTTGATGTAGTATCACATGACATATTACTAGATAAATTAGAATCAATCGGAATAAGAGGACCTGCTCTTCAGTGGATAGCATCTTATTTAAGTAATAGACAACAATGTGTCATTATTAATAAAATTAACAAAAATAAAGATATGATGCCCTACGCATCAGAATACAGGCATAATAAATATGGCGTTCCGCAAGGAAGCGTTTTAGGCCCAATATTATTTCTCTTATATATCAATGACATCATAAACATAACCAAACATAAATTATTATTATTTGCCGACGATATATCTATTATAGTGACATCTGATAAAAAGAATAGTACCGTTGCAGACCATGAGCTAGACATTAATAACACAATAGAAACACTTCTGAATTGGCTTAACATAAACCGTTTGAAAATTAATCTTGAGAAATCCTTTTATATCCAGTTTAATCAATCAAATAACCATAAAAATAATATCAATCTGAATGTGAATAAAATTAAAGAGGTTACACATACAAGGTTTTTAGGCGTTGTAATAGATAAAGATATTAACTGGAAAGAACACGTAGATAACGTAAGCACTAGGATTAATAAGTTTTTATATGCACTCAAACAAGTTAAAAATGTTACTAACATTAAAACTGCAGTAACTTCGTATCACGCGTATGTAGAATCATTGCTACGGTATGGTCTTGTAATGTGGGGCAATAGCGTCGATCAGAGCAGAGCATGTGTCGCTCAAAAAAAATGTATAAGGGCAATTTATGGACTACAACCTGATGACTCGTGTCGGCTTATATTTAAAAAACTTGATTTGCTACCATTGCCCTCTCTATACATTTATGAAACATTTATGTTCGTAGCTAAGAATAAAAATCTTTTCAAGACAGCAAACGATCTATGCCCTCGAAACAGAAGAGATCCTTATAAATTGGTTGTTCATGATTTGCCAAGACTTACAAAATATAATAGGAACTGTCTAGCAATGTGTGTGCGTATCTATAACCATATGCCAAGCCACTTTAAGTCACTAAGTATAAGGCTGTTGAGGATTAAATTGAATAGGTGGTTAAGTGTATGTAGTTTTTATAATTTGAAAGAGTTTATGGATTCTAAATTTTGACTTGTTTCTTTAATATTATAGGTGGTTTGCCTACAATTTTTGCATGCTATAACATAGCAAAACATGTTTGTGCCTTTTTTTTATTTAGTTTAACACCATTTTATACCATGTTTTACGCAAATAAATGATTTATTATTTATTATTTTATTATTATACTTTTGCCTAGAAGTAGGTTGTAGGGCGTGCCCCATCTTCGACCACATCATCGCTTACTATCAGTGAGATAGTGGTCAAACGCGTGCCTATCAACAGTAAAAAAAAAAACAAATAGCACACAAAGTTTCAAGATGATACAATTAACCGTAGAAGTATTGTCTCACATGGATATGATTCCAGCAGCAGCTTCATCACGTCACTACAACTTTGTATTGCTATGAAATACCACCAAATAGCTCACAAAATTTCAAGACGATACAAGAAACTGTTGAAGAGTAGTCACACACGTAGAAAATTGTAGCAGTATCTTTATATCACTTTGATTTTATATTAATATGAAATGTCAACAAACAGCACACATATTTCAAGACGAAACAATTAACCGTAAAAGAGTTGTCTCACATGGAGACGATTCCAACAGCAGCTTCATAATATCACCATGATCATATATTGCTATAAAATGTCAACAAGTAGCACACAAAGTCGATACAAGTAACCATTGAAAAGCTATCTCCCATGGAGACGATTCCAGCAGCAGCTATATTATATCACGATGACTATGTATTGCTATGAAATATCAACAAATAGCACACAGAATTTCAAGATGATACAAGTAATCGTTGAAGAGTTGTGTGTAAATCAAGAAATGTGTGTGTGTGAATATTGTCGCCTACATAAAGATGATTCAAACATTATTATGGTAAAATTATGTCTGTGCCCCATAAGCCCCATTGTAACTAACACCAATACTAACTAAATGTATGGACTGTATAGTCTGAAATAAAGTTTTATTTAATTTTTATAAACTAGTTTTGGAAAATATTCCAAATGTCCTCGTTTTGTACAACTCCTACTCGGAAAAACAACCTCTTATTGTATGTGAATCATCTAGTAGCGGGTCTTCGCATTGTCCAAATAATAAGAAAAAAACCCGGCCAAGTGCGAGTCGGACTCGCACACGAAGGGTTCCGTATCAGAAACCTAAAATTTTATTATTTGTTGTTATAGCGGTTATAGTAATACACAATCTGTGAAAATTTCAACTCTCTACCTATTACGGTACTTGAGATACAGGCTGCTGACAGATGGACGGACGGACGGACGGACAGACAGCGGAGGCTTAGTAATAGGGTTGGTTACCCTCTGGGTACGGAACCCTAAAAAAGTGTGTTAAATTAAGTCCTCGCATGGGTGTCTCTGGTCAGATGGTTAAGGCCCTCTTTTGGCTCACACACAGGTCCTCGGATTCTACTTCCCAGGCGGGTTTTCGAATGTACCTATTTAGATCCTCGCATAGTTCATAGGAAGTCATACCAAAACAAAAATGAGATAGCGCTGTAGGAGTGGGCTCATCAGCCTAAATTTGGTTTTCTCTTTCTTTCTGTCTTGTTAATAAAGTCGAAAGTTGCCATTAACCTAGTTTGATAGAACATCCTTGGATGGTGACTTACAGCCGGAGTCCTCGTATGGGTGTAAGTAATGGTGTGTGTGGTGTGTGCACGATGTGGTCGACACGGACACTAACGTATGTTGGTGTACAGGCGCAGCGCGTGTACTGGGCAGAACCGCGCGCGGCGCTGCTGTGGAGCGCGCGCTACGACGGCTCAGAGCTCGAGCGCGTGGCCGGCTTCGAGCCGCAGCGGCACCATCCGGTAGCGCTGGCCATCTACAAGCACACGCTCTACTGGCTCGACACGTGAGACACAACACATACTAACAGCTCTCCACAGCGTGTAACGAGAGCACAGCTTCGCGCCGCAGCGGCACCATCTACAAGCACACGCTCTACTGGCTCGACACGTGAGACACAACACATACTAACAGCTCTCCACAGCGTGTAACGAGAGCACAGCTTCGCGCCGCAGCGGCACCATCTACAAGCACACGCTCTACTGGCTCGACACGTGAGACACAACACATACTAACAGCTCTCCACAGCGTGTAACGAGAGCACAGCTTCGCGCCGCAGCGGCACCATCTACAAGCACACGCTCTACTGGCTCGACACGTGAGACACAACACATACTAACAGCTCTCCACAGCGTGTAACGAGAGCACAGCTTCGCGCCGCAGCGGCACCATCTACAAGCACACGCTCTACTGGCTCGACACGTGAGACACAACACATACTAACAGCTCTCCACAGCGTGTAACGAGAGCACAGCTTCGCGCCGCAGCGGCACCATCTACAAGCACACGCTCTACTGGCTCGACACGTGAGACACAACACATACTAACAGCTCTCCACAGCGTGTAACGAGAGCACAGCTTCGCGCCGCAGCGGCACCATCTACAAGCACACGCTCTACTGGCTCGACACGTGAGACACAACACATACTAACAGCTCTCCACAGCGTGTAACGAGAGCACAGCTTCGCGCCGCAGCGGCACCATCTACAAGCACACGCTCTACTGGCTCGACACGTGAGACACAACACATACTAACAGCTCTCCACAGCGTGTAACGAGAGCACAGCTTCGCGCCGCAGCGGCACCATCTACAAGCACACGCTCTACTGGCTCGACACGTGAGACACAACACATACTAACAGCTCTCCACAGCGTGTAACGAGAGCACAGCTTCGCGCCGCAGCGGCACCATCTACAAGCACACGCTCTACTGGCTCGACACGTGAGACACAACACATACTAACAGCTCTCCACAGCGTGTAACGAGAGCACAGCTTCGCGCCGCAGCGGCACCATCTACAAGCACACGCTCTACTGGCTCGACACGTGAGACACAACACATACTAACAGCTCTCCACAGCGTGTAACGAGAGCACAGCTTCGCGCCGCAGCGGCACCATCTACAAGCACACGCTCTACTGGCTCGACACGTGAGACACAACACATACTAACAGCTCTCCACAGCGTGTAACGAGAGCACAGCTTCGCGCCGCAGCGGCACCATCTACAAGCACACGCTCTACTGGCTCGACACGTGAGACACAACACATACTAACAGCTCTCCACAGCGTGTAACGAGAGCACAGCTTCGCGCCGCAGCGGCACCATCTACAAGCACACGCTCTACTGGCTCGACACGTGAGACACAACACATACTAACAGCTCTCCACAGCGTGTAACGAGAGCACAGCTTCGCGCCGCAGCGGCACCATCTACAAGCACACGCTCTACTGGCTCGACACGTGAGACACAACACATACTAACAGCTCTCCACAGCGTGTAACGAGAGCACAGCTTCGCGCCGCAGCGGCACCATCTACAAGCACACGCTCTACTGGCTCGACACGTGAGACACAACACATACTAACAGCTCTCCACAGCGTGTAACGAGAGCACAGCTTCGCGCCGCAGCGGCACCATCTACAAGCACACGCTCTACTGGCTCGACACGTGAGACACAACACATACTAACAGCTCTCCACAGCGTGTAACGAGAGCACAGCTTCGCGCCGCAGCGGCACCATCTACAAGCACACGCTCTACTGGCTCGACACGTGAGACACAACACATACTAACAGCTCTCCACAGCGTGTAACGAGAGCACAGCTTCGCGCCGCAGCGGCACCATCTACAAGCACACGCTCTACTGGCTCGACACGTGAGACACAACACATACTAACAGCTCTCCACAGCGTGTAACGAGAGCACAGCTTCGCGCCGCAGCGGCACCATCTACAAGCACACGCTCTACTGGCTCGACACGTGAGACACAACACATACTAACAGCTCTCCACAGCGTGTAACGAGAGCACAGCTTCGCGCCGCAGCGGCACCATCTACAAGCACACGCTCTACTGGCTCGACACGTGAGACACAACACATACTAACAGCTCTCCACAGCGTGTAACGAGAGCACAGCTTCGCGCCGCAGCGGCACCATCTACAAGCACACGCTCTACTGGCTCGACACGTGAGACACAACACATACTAACAGCTCTCCACAGCGTGTAACGAGAGCACAGCTTCGCGCCGCAGCGGCACCATCTACAAGCACACGCTCTACTGGCTCGACACGTGAGACACAACACATACTAACAGCTCTCCACAGCGTGTAACGAGAGCACAGCTTCGCGCCGCAGCGGCACCATCTACAAGCACACGCTCTACTGGCTCGACACGTGAGACACAACACATACTAACAGCTCTCCACAGCGTGTAACGAGAGCACAGCTTCGCGCCGCAGCGGCACCATCTACAAGCACACGCTCTACTGGCTCGACACGTGAGACACAACACATACTAACAGCTCTCCACAGCGTGTAACGAGAGCACAGCTTCGCGCCGCAGCGGCACCATCTACAAGCACACGCTCTACTGGCTCGACATGACACAGCTGAACGTGAGACGCAACGCAGCCTTAACTTCCTCGCTTAAGGTGTAGTTCGAAAGAATTATTATTTCTGAAATATTCATTCTTTCGAACTACATGAACTTAGAGGGCTATATTGATGATTAAAATGGTTATAATTCTTTAGATAAATACGCGTTACGGTCGCAGATCGCATTTGGTCCACATACAGCTTCACACTGACCGGCAAATTGCAAAAAACATAAAAATATTTGAATTTCGCGGGCTACCCTGGAGCATCCACCTTAACTCGTGAGAGTACCTTGGAATCCTTCGTTACGCTACGGATTACAATAATAATAAATTATTAATTCTGGACAACATAAAATCCGCTGTGTTAGTAAAACCTTTTATATCTAATGTTAGTATGAATTAAAAGTAACTTAGTACGCACCGTACATGCCGTATTTTAACTAGGCCATAGTTACGAGTAAATGTGCGGATGCTACCCTTTAGATTATAAAAATCTATGATCATTTTGCGTCTTCTCGCTTGAAACTCCCAAGCTAACTTAGTTCAGGCACGTAACAAGTGATAACTGGGCAAAGATCTAAGGAAGAGTGTACGGTGCACACGCTGCCTCTGTGTTCAGTAATCAGTAACGATCTGGTGGTGTGCGCAGCACGGCGAGGCGCGGCGCGCTGCTGGCGGCGCCGCTGCACAACGTGTCGCGCGCGCGCGTGCTGCGCGACGACCTCGGCGACAGCCTCAAGGACATCGCGGTGAGTTGCTGCACCACCTCGTTTATTCTATACTAATCCGTTTGAAGTTTAACTCGATTCAGACAAATAGAAGGTCTAATTTGTGTTGTAATATTATCTTCTTCCATCTTCTTCTTTCTATTAAATAAAAATCTCGTGTCACAGTGTTTGCTATCGAACTCCATCGAAACGGCTTGACCAATTATTATGATTTTTTGTGAATATTGTTTCACTTTGAGTTGTTGTATTGACTCGCGCCTTAAACGTCGAGTTATAGCGGGGAGTAATGGAATAGCGGGCGGCACATTCGTTCGACACCAGTCCGACTAAGGGACTACTCACATTTATTCAGCTCCATTCGCGTTTCGCTGAGGAGCTCGTGGCTAAATAATAACAGCCGCACGGGTCGATCTTGAAGGTTAAGCAACGCTTGCCAAGGTTGGTCTGTGGATGGGTGACCATCTTAACATATTGAGTTTCCTCCGTGTCTCGGAAAGCACGTTAAGCCGTTGGTTCCGGCTGTCATTTGTAGATCTTTGGCAGTCGTTACGGATTGTCAGAAGCCAGTAAATCTGACTCCAGTCTTGCCAAGATGTACAGTGTTACCCAGTTAATGGGTTGTGGAGGTCTGGTAGGCAGCCGCTACACGTAAAACACTGGTATTCAGCTGAATCCGGTTTGACTGGAAGCCGACCCCAATGTATGTTGGGAAAAGGCTAGGCAGATGATGATTCGCGTTTCGCTGAACGAGTCTGGTCACACTTGTACAGCTCTGCTTCTATCAGCTGCGTACAGTGTCGTAAGAATGAGAAGGGCGCTGAATACGCGGCGAAGACGGTAAGATGTCCGTGACTACCGCAGGACCACCGACGTCCATCGCTTCTATATTTGATAAATAATTAGTACTCAATTGGTACTAATTATTAGTACTCGAACAAACAAATTGGTACCTTCGTAGTTTTCAAGAAAGTCGTCTTTCAAGGTGGTCAAAGTCAAAGCGTTTATTACAATTAGGCCATTAAACGGCACTTTTGAACGTCATTTACATTTCAAATAATATAAAAATTCTAAAGTAACTCTACTGTCCATTCGGAAAGATAGATTCTTATGGAGAAGAATGGACAAGAAACTCCAAAGTTACTCTTTTCAAATAAATCTTTTACAATATTTGGTATACAAAAATTTAATTATATGTTAGGACCAATCACCTAGGGTATGCAGAGGTAGACTTATTAATTTTCTAAATAAGTAGGTACATGATACTCACACATTTACAAATATTGGAATCACTAATTGACAGTGTGTGAGTGAACAGAAAAAAGAAACAGAACATCTACAAAGTTACATACATAAAGCAACCAGTTTGATTTTGTCCACAACATTGACTGTCCTATGGAGCAGGACCAGCATGCTTCCAGGCATTCTTATTCTGAATGTAATCTTCTAATTTGTAATAAGCTTGTTTAAAAAGTGTGCTTTTGATATACGCTTTAAATTGTCTTTCATTTAGTTCTAATATGTCACAAGGTATTTTATTGTAACATTTATCACAGTACCCCATGAAAGATGTGTGTACTTTAGCTAATCTATTAAATGGTAGATCTAATTTATCTTTATTTCTTAAGTTTAATACTTAAAGTTATGTCTATCACTAATTTTACTAAAAAGATGGCGATTTTTCCGTACATACATTGTATTTTCATATATGAATTGGCAAGGGACTGTCATAATATTAATCTTTTTAAAAAGTTCTTTTTTTCATTTAATACAAAGTTGTTTGCCGTAAACCAATTTTGGAATTGAAGAATAGATTTATTGAAGACGTCCAGATTTGGTGAGCGTCGCTCTATTTTAAATATCAATGATGTGTCATCCGCAAATAACATCATCTTTGGGTGATTTTGAAGTAATTGGGGCAAATCATATATACAAACTAGAAAGAGGAATGGACCTAATATTGAGCCTTGAGGAACTCCCATTGTCATTTCAGACCCTAGTGAGTTTACACCGTTTACCTGAACTTTAACCTGTCTGACCATCAAGTATGACCTAAGCAACTCAAGGGCTGTATTTCCGTGGTCTGACGGTAGTCACGTTCTTTACTCATTTAGTATAGTGCTCTTAAAATGGACATTTCTATGTGCGATATTTTTATCGTTTGGCTTTTTGCAGAAGAAATAGATAAAATTAAACGTAAACAACCGACTACCAAAAATAAAACACTACAAGGTATAAATAACTTCGGAAGATAGAACTTTAATTTTGGAAGTCGGTGTTTTTGGTTATTTTTTCGTTTTTTGACACCGACTTCCGAAATTAAAATTCTTTTCTTTCTTCGGAAGTTATTTTATGCCTTGTAGTGTTTTGTTTTTGGAAGTCGGTTGTACTTTTTTTTAAGTTTTTTACTTTTTAGTGGTACCTAACTACCTGCTTATCCATTATTAGTGCTTGTCCAGTTCAGTCCGATGCACGTTCTAGTACAGTCGTGCTTGCGCTGCTCTGTCCGAATATTTAATTCGTGAATCGCGCGGCTGTAGTCGCTGCTCGTTTTTCGTGCCGCTATGAGTTCACAACCGCTCATAGCCAACGAGTTGTTGGCATTCGTCAAGCATGCCATCGATCACATGGACAAAGTTAGCATCTTGCAGAACTGCAAGTCCGCCTACAAGGAGGATGAAATAATAACGGCCAAGTTGCTGCTTTTCCGTACGCTCGGCAAAGAAGACCAAATGCCATCCCGCCGAAGAGATGGGACAGAAAAGAGTGTACAAGACATCGTCACTCTACTGAAGTGGACCGACCCAGACGACGTGCCTGATTTTGTGGGCGAAGGATCTGCATAGGCTGCCTCCCGACACATTTGATCAGGTTGCTGAAGGCCATCACTTCCCTGAAGGCGAGCCTGGCTGAAGTACAGTCAAAGTCGAATAACACCATAGGCGAACTACGTGCAGAAGTAGTGTTGTTGCGCATCGCTGTTTCGGTAAATAAGTCACCTGATGCCTCTCGAGTGAACACGAGTCGTGGAGCGCCAAACGCTCTTATCGGCAGTTTTGAGTCGGCAAGCTCAACTGCGTCACCAACAGCTTAAACTACTTGCGTTGCGTCGTGTTCCGCCGCCGCCATCTCTGCCTCGTCACCGGTAGAACAAACGAATCGTGTAGGTACGTCGACCCCTAAACGTGCTTACGCAGACTTCGTCACCGCTTGCAAACCTGCTGAGCCGCAAAATTCGTAGGCAAGACAAGCGGTCATAAAAAAGGGGGTTAAACATAGTCGCTGTACATCCAACACGGGTTCGAAACAGCGGGTTCCGGACAAGGAGACGTGTGACAAGGATGGTTTCATCAAGGTGGAGAAGAGAAAGAAGAAGAAGCCTGCTTGTCGGAACCAGTGTGGCACCGCGCTGGCAGGACCAAACATGCTGCTGCGTCCAGCAACACCAACGACGCTTCTGTATGTGTCCCGGCTACATCACTCCACGAAGGTTGAGGAGATCGTACAGTACACGAGAGTGAAGACCAACTGAACTTTGAGGGTCGAGAAGTTGGAGTCTCGCCACAACACAAACTTCAAGTCGTTTGTGGTGCGGGTTCCAACTCACCATCTCGAGAAGTTCCTCAAAGCAGAGTTTTGGCCGAAGGGTGTCATGTATCGACGTTTCCGCGGCCAGCTGCGCGACACCAGGCAGCGAAACATGACGCCGTCATTCGTGTGCAGTAATTTATAGTGACAATCAATTCTTATATGTATTAATTTATTTCTAGCTGTAATTTTTTTATGTTAATGTATTTTATTTATGGGTCCTAGATGCCTGAAATAAAGGATTAAATTAATTAAATTAACAGCGTATCGACACGATGTTATGTTAAGAACTGGTGTAAACACTAAAAAAACATGCGATTTCAGCACTCCCGATCCATTTGCTATCATTTATTGAAGAGTTTACGTTACCTACCTCCGAAGTTCTTCGTCAGTCACCAAGTTGAAACCACCACGGGACCAGTCCAGAAAAATACTCTTCCAAATCAAAAAAGAATCATCCAAATCGGCTGACAATTGGCGAAAATATCGCTGAACAATCATTTTTCATGGGTTCTCATCATCAGATTCTGATAAAACGCAAACGACAGTAGGCCGACCCAGTACAGGTACAGTCCAAGAGCTAGATCGAAGGATTGAGAATTTATCTCTCTCTGACAATTCTACGGACTTTAGGCCGATAAAACTATAATTATAATTCATATATTAATGGAAACACATTTCTTCTATCTAGCTCTTGGATTATACCTATCTTAAATATTGAAGTCATTATATCTTCTAAACTAAGACCCGACGAAATCTGTGACTTGCGCCTAATTAGTGACTAAATTTGAGACAGAAAACCGATCTTCGCTAGGTGCCCTAGCTTTTGAGATTCAAATGGACCAAGCTGGCGCACCCCAGATCGGCCGCCTATAAACCCTTATAACTTTTGAACCAGTGACCGATTAATTCTGATTTAATAACAGGGGAAACAATTCATAATCTAACAAGAAAGCGTCTAGTTAAGTTAACATCCCTTATTAATGCCGCACTGAGGCTTAAATATATATACCAGACTTATGGAAAGTCACTGAAGTAATAATGATAGCAAAGCCTGGGAAACCGGCTCACGAAACAAAATCATATACAGCGATTTCTTTGCTACCAGTAATGTCAAAGCTGTTTGAAAAGCTGTTACTTAAACGGCTTAAGCCAATAATAGATAGCAAGAACTTAATACCAGAGCACCAGATTGGATTTCGAGACAAACACTCAACCATCGATCAAGTGCATAGGATCACAAACGTTGTAGAAAACGCCTTAGAAAATAAGAAAGTTTGTGCCACTGTGTTTTTAGACATCGCGCAAGCATTTCATAAAGTGTGGCATTCGATAAAGTGTGGCATGAAGGCCTTATACTCGTACATAAACTGAAGAGCCTGCTACCGAAACAGTTTGCAAATGTCTTGGAATCCTACATTCTAAACAGATTCTTTAGATTAAGACAACAGGACGCTTATTCAGATCTGAAAGCAATAAAAGCTGGCGTACCGCAAGGAAGTGTGCTGGGTCCGGTCCTGTACCTACTATATACTTTTGATATTCCTGAACCAGAGTACCTTTGGTTCCTTTTCTGATGATACTGCCATAATGGCTGTTGGAAACAGCCACGAAGAAATTAAATTAAATAGAAGGATTAAATTGCAAAGCTACGCTGGAAAGCCCACGTCAAGAAGAAAAAACCGGCCAAGTGCGAGTCGAACTCGCACACGAAGGGTTCCGTACCATAAATCTTAATTTTTATTATTTGTTGTTATAGCGGCGATAGAAATACATAATCTGTGAAAATTTCAACTTTCTACCTATTACGGTTTTTGAAGTACAGCCCGCTGAAAGACGGACGGACGGACGGACTGCGGAGGCTTAGTAATAGGGTTCCGTTGGTTTTTTTTCGGGTACGGAACCCTAAAAAGATGAACTCTACCTACGGTTCAAAAGAATGTATTGGCTGCTTGGAAGAAACTTTGTGCTGTTCGTGCAAAACAAATTGTTGCTATACAGACAAGTCCTGATGCCAGTTTAGACTGATGGTATTCAGCTGTGGGGCTGCACCACTGGCACCAAACAGACTAATGTATTAGTCATCCAACGATTCCAGAACAAAGTACTACGGGAAATTGTAAATACATAATGGTACATACGATATGATGACCTTCATCGGGACGGGTCGAGGCGATCCAGTTTCTCGACCACACGGACATAGTGAAACTAAATTGTGAAAATAATAACCGACGTTATTTGAATGTAGTCTTCCGGAGCGTCCATTATAATATTTGGTAGGTAGGTCTGAGAATAGGTCGTAGGTTATTTTTTATAATTTATATGTCAAAACAACGTTTTCCGAATAATAAATAAATTAAATCTATTTCTAATAAATCTAAATGCTATTATAATATCAATATTTTATTTTTATGAACGCACTGGCTTTTGCTCGCGACTTCGTACGCGCATATCCCGTTTATTCCAATTTCCGTAGGAATTTCGGGAAATCCTCTCTTCTTCTCTCTCAGCATGTAGGTTCCTTGAGGAGTATAAGGGACCACCCCTTATACTACTCAAGGAACTTACATGCTGAGTACGAACCTACATGCTGAGCTGCTACATGTTGAATTTCAGCTTTTTCGACCGGTAATTTCGGCTGTGCGTTGTCTGTCACTCACTCACTCATTCCGTAACGTAAGAATTTTATGTATTAGGATATCTAACAATAAATCATCATCATCAAAAAAATAAATAAATAAATCATTATCTCTTTCCCAACTATATTGGGGTCGGCTTCCAGTCAAACCGGATTCAGCTGAATACCAGTATTTTACGTGGAGCGGCTGTCTACCAGACCTCCACAACCCATTAAATGGGTAACACGGTATTTCTTGGCAAGACTGGTGTCAAATTTACTGGCTTCTGACAATCCGTAACGACTGCCAAAGTTCTACAAATGACAGCCGGGACCAACAGCTTAACGTGCTTTCCGAGGCACAGAGGAAACACGGTATGTTAAGATGGTCACCCATCCATAGACCAACCTTGGCAAGCGTTGGTTGGCGTTGGTTGTTGGTATCTACCTCACTTCCCCCGCTGACCCGAGGTGGCCTGCAGAGGCGGGCCGGCACCAGCTGGGGATTACGGAAGTCGCATTAGTTCTCGCGATCCCCGGTTGGTGAGAGATGGAGCACCGGGGTGGTTTTAGTCAGTAAGAGTCTGACAGACCCCTCCGCCCGCCCCTGGGTGGAGGACATCCACGAGGATTTCCCCCCGTTATAAAAAAAAAAATGGTTGTTGGTATCTAACAATAAATATCGCACAATAAACTTTGAATAAAAGAAATACCAGTACTTCATCTGCCACTTCGTCCCCGGGGGGGCATTAGTAGGTCACGAACTTGAATACACCCTCTACTTTTAATTTTTTGACGTTTTCAAACGAATTACCGGTGGAATGGGTCAAGACGTCACATGCCGTGAGCTGCAGCGGTATGACGTGCTCGGTGTCCGCAGGTGTGGGCGCGCGCGGCGCAGAGCGCGCCGCCGGGCAGCGCGGGCTGCGGCGCGCACATGCGCTGCGAGGCGCTGTGCCTGCACGACGGCCAGCGCGCGCGCTGCGTCTGCCCGCACGGCCGCCTCGCGCCCGACGGACGCAACTGCACGCGTGAGTCACTCCTCCTTCCCCACTCCTCCTCCCCTGCGCCCCTCCGCCCGCACACTCACGCCACTTGTCTCTGCCGCAGCGTACGACTCCTTCCTGATGTACTCGCGTGTCACCGAGATCGACAGCATCCACCTGCTGGACGAGAAGGACCTCAATTCGCCCTACAAGCCTATTGAGAACAAGTAAGGAAGCCGTTCCTCACGCTACGTGCCGCCTAGCGCCGGCGCGGGCGCTCACTGTATGTGTGTGTGTGTGTACAGGGAGCTGATGCGCAACGCCATCAGCCTGGCGTACTGGTACGAGGACTCGCGGCTGTTCTACTCCGACATCCAGCGCGGCTCCATCAACACCGTGCACTTCAACGGCTCCGGCCACGAGGTGCTGCTCGAGCGTAAGTGTGCCTGACGTGTGACGTAGAGCGGCGAGCCGGGCGCGCGTGTTCACTGCAGTGTGTGTGTGTGCAGAGGTGGGCGCGGTGGAGGGCATGGTGTTCGCGGCGGCGGAGAGCATGCTGTACTGGACGTGCAACAGCGGCGCCGCCATCCGCGCGGCGGCGGTGGGGCAGGGCGCGGGTGCGGGGGGCGCGGCGGGCGCGGGGGGCGCGGGGGGCGCGCGCACGGTGCTGCAGCTGGCGCGCGGCGCGCGGCCCCGCGGCATCGACTACGAGCCGTGCGAGCGCCGCCTGTACTGGACCAACTGGAACGCGTCGCGGCCGAGCATCCAGCGCGCCTACGCCAGCGGGCGCGCGCTGCAGACGGTGGTGGCGACGCGCATCCTCATGCCCAACGGGCTCGCGCTGGACCACGCCGCCAAGAAGCTGTACTGGGCCGACGCGCGCCTCGACAAGATCGAGCGCATGCACTACGACGGCTCGCACCGCCACGTGAGTACACGCCGCTGTCTGACTGGCATGCGCGATGTTCTCACGACTTACTAAACGTACAAATACGTATTTGGTATAGAGCTAGGTAGGTAAAAATAATTGATCATATATTTCAATCGCCTTCGTTTAAAATATAATTCTAAACTTGAGTTAAAAGGTTAAATATTATCATATTTTTTTCATCGATGTGCAGTGTCTATTAGAAATGCAGTGAGTTTATTTACTTAAAGAAAATTGGAAACTAGCTTTTGCCCGCGACTTCGTACATTTAATTTTTACAAATTCCCGTACGAATTTCGGGAAATCCTCACTCCTGCTCCCCTTCGGAGTGTAGGAAAGCTACATACTCAATTTCAACTTTCTACGACTAGTAGTTCCAGCTGTGCGTCGTCAGTCAGTCAGTCAGTCAATCAGTCACTTACTCAACATTGACTCATTCAGTAACGGAAGCATTTTATGTACATTGGTTTAAGAACTTTATTTCCTCATAAGAATTAACAATAATTCACTTACTGAGAAACAAGATTTACAATTAATGTTTAGGTTACTTGCGTACAGAGAAAAAATAAAAAACATTTTTTTTTTGCGGGTAGGCGATACACATATTACAACGAAACATCAACCGAGCAAACACGGATACAAAAGTAAAATTTACAACATACTAGATGTGGCACAAAAGGCAGCGTACTGACCAATTGGATATTTTTATTTTATTTTTATATCATTTCATCAGTTTTGAGTTTTTTCATGCGATGTTTATACTTTACACATAGGTATTTTATTTTTATTTATTCATAATGTATGATTTTAATTGTTTTTTAAATGCAGACATACTTTTCTGTTCTTTTATGTCCATCGGTATTTTATTGTATAAGTTAACACCCTCATATTCAATATTTCTTTTTCCGTAATTAACTGTTCTGGGTGGACGCGTTACTAAGTAGTGGGAGTTTCGCAGTCTAATTTTTTGGATTGACATTGATTGATTTAATTAATACTCTTCAAAGTATTCTTCTTTGTTAGCGAAGCACTGATCAGTACATTGATTCTATGATAGGAAGCGTTTCCTTTTTGTGATCGGCAGGTGGTGACGCGCGCAGGCACGCAGCACCCCTTCGACGTGGCCGTCAGCGGGCCCTGGCTGTTCTGGACGGACTGGCTGGCGCACGGCGTGTTCCGCGCCGACAAGCGCGCGGGGGGCGCCGCCCCGCTGCGCCGCGACGTGCCGCGCCCCATGGCCATCGTGGCCGTGCAGCCCGCCCACCAGACCTGTGAGTGCGCAGCGGCCGGACAGGCGCCAGTGTTCGCTGCGGTGACGTGTGACGTGACGTGTGACGTGTGTGCGATGCGCAGGCTCGGCCGACCCGTGCGCCGTGCTCAACGGCGGCTGCGCGGAGCTGTGCGCGGCGGACGCGCGCGGCGCGGTGCAGTGCGCGTGCGGCGCGGGGCGCGCGCTGGCGGCGGACGGGCGCGCGTGCGGCGCGGCGGCGGCGGCGTGCGGCGCGGCGCAGTGGGCGTGCGCGGAGGGCGCCTGCATCCCCGCCGCGCTGGTGTGCGACGGCGTGCCGCACTGCAGCGACGCGCCCTCCGCCTCCGACGAGGACCTCTACTACTGCAGTCAGTACCGACGCTAACATACCACACACTCGTACTTTACCAGCATCATCATTGTTAGTGAAAAACCTTTGCTATGTGACAGTATCATGAACTATTATTGTACACCCCTGCTCCAAAATACTAAATTAAATGATATACTACACCCGTACATAAGAAGGGTTCTAAAACCTAGATTACTAATTATAAGCCTATATCCAAGCTGCGCATATAGTTAAAATATTTGAGAGGATTGTCTATTACCAGTTATATGCCTCCCTTGCTAGCTCGTTCAACTCCTCACAATGCGGATTTCTAAAAGGACGGTCTACCACTTGTAACTTAATTTTATTTAATGATTTTATTACAGATGCTATGGATAATGGTAAGCAGGTCGATGTGGTTTACACAGATTACAGCAAGGCATTTGATCGGGTCGACCACGATACCCTGATAAAGAAGCTAAGCTACATGGGCATCCGTGCAGACCTCTTGGGGTGGTTCTCTTCGTATATTGATAACAGGTCACAAGCTGTAGTACTTAATAATTATTTGTCTAGTTGGGTAAAAGTGCCCAGCGGAGTGCCCCAAGGGTCGTTGCTCGGTCTTTTTTTATTTTTTGTCTATGTGAACGACATCGATCAGTGCCTCCATTCATCTAAAGTATTATGCTTTGCCGATGACATGAAAATTTTTGCCACTATTTCAACGCTCGAAGAAAGTCTAGCACTTCAGGCTGACTTGTGTCGGCTTGAAGAGTATTGCCGGGCTAATAAACATGATCTCAGCCCATCGAATTACCTACGGACTTACGATTAGTCCACAAAGTTTGACCGCCCGACTTGCACCTGGCAGCGGTAGCCACTCAGCGCCGCTCAGCGCCTCCACTTCTACAACTGCGTCACAGTAGGTCTGACAAGTAGAGTCTGCTCCTCAGGGATCAAGGCGTCTTTGCCTTAGTCTAGCTTCAATCCCTCACTGCATTCAGGATTCTAGTGTTAAACTCTGAGCTCCTTAATTATCTATATCCGCTCGAAATTAATTACGATTATATTTGCAAACGCTCAACATAAATGTAACGTGACGTGGTTCGTGGTGCAGCGTCGCGCGTGTGCCCGGCGGACACCATCCGCTGCGGGTTCGGCGGGCGCTGCGTGCCGCTGGCGGCGCGCTGCGACGGCACGCCGGACTGCGACGACGGCGCCGACGAGGCGGGCTGCGACTGTCCCGCCGCGCACTACCGCTGCGACGACGGCGCCTGCGTGCCGCTGGCGGCGCGCTGCGACACCGTGCGGGACTGCGCCGACGGCTCCGACGAGCGCGCCTGCCCCGCCTGCCTGCGCGCCGACTGCCAGCCCGCCACTGGTACACAGACCCACATGTCTATCTATATCTAGCGCCGCCTGCCTGCGCGCCGACTGCCAGCCCGCCACTGGTACACAGACCCACATGTCTATCTATATCTAGCGCCGCCTGCCTGCGCGCCGACTGCCAGCCCGCCACTGGTACACAGACCCACATGTCTATCTATATCTAGCGCCGCCTGCCTGCGCGCCGACTGCCAGCCCGCCACTGGTACACAGACCCACATGTCTATCTATATCTAGCGCCGCCTGCCTGCGCGCCGACTGCCAGCCCGCCACTGGTACACAGACCCACATGTCTATCTATATCTAGCGCCGCCTGCCTGCGCGCCGACTGCCAGCCCGCCACTGGTACACAGACCCACATGTCTATCTATATCTAGCGCCGCCTGCCTGCGCGCCGACTGCCAGCCCGCCACTGGTACACAGACCCACATGTCTATCTATATCTAGCGCCGCCTGCCTGCGCGCCGACTGCCAGCCCGCCACTGGTACACAGACCCACATGTCTATCTATATCTAGCGCCGCCTGCCTGCGCGCCGACTGCCAGCCCGCCACTGGTACACAGACCCACATGTCTATCTATATCTAGCGCCGCCTGCCTGCGCGCCGACTGCCAGCCCGCCACTGGTACACAGACCTACATGTCTATCTATAAAGTTGACCCACATAACTCTAGTCGGAGATTCGAAATTTCCTTGTCAATTGGCGCAACCTTAGTTTTTGGTGCCAAAAGCTCTAATTTAGAAGTAGCTCAAGAATTTGTAAATTTTTTCACCAATATACCAACTAAAACTACGGAATATTTAAATTCTTCACCTGAGGTCTCATATAATTTATTAAAAGCTAACGTTCCAGGCTGTACGGTTGAATTCCAGTTCAAACATATCAACCCTGTGACAGTCATAAAAGCTTTCCGGCAAATCAAAATCAAACTGACCGAAGACATATGGGGAATGTCTATTAAAGTGTGCACGTCCATAATTGAAACTATAGCACCATACTTGGCTTTAATATTTAATTTATGTGTGGACCAAGGAGTCTTTCCGGATATAATGAAATATAGTAAGGTTATACCACTATTTAAATCGGGCGACAGCAAAGACACCAATAATTATAGACCTGTATCTGTTTTGCCGGTTTTTAGCAAAGTGTTTGAAAAAGTAATGCTCAATCAGATGCTCAATCATTTTAACATCAATAAACTTTTACACGATCAACAGTATGGTTTTACCAGGGGTCGTTGTACGACTGACGCTGGTGCCACGTTGTTAAAACACATATACTCAGCGTGGGAAGAGGCACAAGATGCCATAGGAATCTTTTGTGACCTCTCCAAGGCATTTGATTGTGTAAATCACGAAACCTTGTTCCTAAAGCTAGGACATTACGGACTAGGTAAACTTGCACTCAGTCTAATAAAATCTTACTTAAATGATAGACAGCAGCAAGTTCAAATAAATGGTGTCAATTCTCGGGGTTTAAAAGTCAAAATGGGGGTACCACAAGGCTCTATTTTGGGTCCTTTCCTCTTTCTAGTATATATTAATGATCTACCCCATCTTTTAAAAAATCAACCTCATATGGTATTATTTGCTGACGATACGTCCTTAATTTTTAAGATAGATAGATGTTCCATAAATCTTGACGACGTAAATAACGCCCTACAGCAGGTCCAAAATTGGTTTACTGCTAATAATTTAGTATTAAATGGGAAAAAAACTAAATACATCAGATTTGCCTTATCGAACGTTAAAAGAAATGATTGCGACATAGTATTGAACAAGGAGAAACTTGAATTCGTCGAAAACACGGTTTTCCTGGGGATTACGCTTGACTCAATGCTACAATGGGGTCCTCATTTAACATCTCTTGCGGGACGGCTAAGTTCAGCAGCATACGCTGTCAGAAAAATCCGTCAATTTACCGATATAGATACCGCGAGACTGGTCTATTTTAGTTACTTTCATAGTATCATGTCTTACGGTATCTTATTATGGGGACGTGCTGCAGACATCGAGTCTATATTTATCCTGCAGAAAAGAGCCATCAGAGCCATTTACAATCTCCGTCGGCGTGATTCCCTAAGAGAACTGTTTAAGGATATCAACATCATGACGGTACCTTGTCAATAGATTTACGAAAATATTATGTATGTTCGGAAAAATCTTCATCTCTTTAGCAAGATTAGTGACAGGCATGATTTTAATACTAGAAATAGGAACAAATTAGATCAACCCCGATTCAGATTGGCCAAAGTACACACTTCTTTTATGGGGTACTGTATTAAATTTTATAATAAAATACCAGTTGATATTCTCGAACTGAATGAGAGAAAATTTAAAGCATGCATAAAACGCACACTATGTAGACAAGCGTATTATAAACTGGAAGATTATATCCTCGATAAAAACGCTTGGCTAAATGCTGGTCCTGCTCCACAGTCACGGCTGCTTAGGTCCACTTTTTAGGTGTTTATGTTTTTATATTTGGAAGAGATGCTCGCTCCTTTTAGAGGTTCTTACATTATTTCGTTCATTTTTTCTTATATACATACAAATTATATTATTATATTAATTACTTATTTATTCTTTTTGATGTAAGAACTTAATCGTTCTCTTTATTAATTTATTTTTCATTATTTGGTCATTGACAACCATAGTTTTGTGTAAAGTAGAAGCATATTTTTCAAATTTTGTAAATGTGAGTACCATGAAACCATTTACATTTTATGTGAGTAGTTATAGTTTTACTTGTTGGACATGAACGAGCATGGTGGTTAAGAGCATGTCATGCTCACTCAAATGTCTCGCTGATGGCGGCGCGTGGGTTTGATCATTCGGTTTCCTTCGAAATGGTTGAGCTGAAAGGTGCCGATACACGCGTCATGTTCGTGAACAGGCGCCGTCGGTTGAGACTGGTCATCTCTTAACTGCCATTGGCTTATTTTAATCTTTATATTTAAAATTCTTATAATAAGCCCTTTTTTTTTTCCTTTGCATTGTCCTCACATGCAGAAGCAACAAGTATATGTAACTTAGAATTTTGTAAAACAGAACATGATTTTAAAGAGTGTCCGTGGAGTTTCTTGCACGTTCTTCTCCATAGAGATCTACGCTTTGGAACGTGCAAATAGCTTCCATGTTTTTGACTGATCGACCTTGACGTTTCAAAAGTGCCTGTGAATGGTGTATTTGAAATAAAATGCTTTGAATTTTGTTTTTTTTTTTTTTATTTTTTACTGTTAGTAAAATGCATTTCTACATTGTTTGAGTCATCTGTAACTCGAACGTAAACTGCAGTTGCAAAGGCTGTTTCCGAAGTATTAAAAAAAACATGTAACTCAGTGTTAGAAGCTCGGCCGCTAAATAAGTATAGTGGCCAATGCTTCTCATATTCATTTGAAGAATGATTGATAAATTGTTGTTATTATACTAGATTCGAACGCGATCGAGAGCAGCAGTGCGGCGGTGCCGGCGGTGCCGGCGGTGCCGGCGGCGGAGGGCGAGGCAGCGGCGGGGGAGGCGGGGGAGGCGGCGGGGGGGGCGGAGGAGGCGGCGTCGTGCGGCAGCGCTATGTTCACGTGCGGCGGCGGCGAGTGCGTGCCGCTGGCGTGGCGCTGCGACGGGCGCGCCGACTGCGCCGACGGCAGCGACGAGACGGAGCACTGCCGCCGCGCCAACCGCACGTGCGGCGGCGACGCGTGGCCGTGCGGCGCCTGGGGCGTGTGCGTGCCGCGCAGCGCGCGATGTGACGGCGTGCCCGACTGCCCGCGCGCCGAGGACGAGCGCGGCTGTGCCTGCGCGCCCGGCGCCGCGCGCTGCGCCGACACGCAGCTCTGTCTGCACCCGGTACGAGCCTCGCCAGCACACCTCGCCACCACACCTCGCCACCACACCTCGCCACCACACCTCGCCACCACACCTCGCCAACACACCTCGCCACCACACCTCGCCACCACACCTCGCCACCACACCTCGCCACCACACCTCGCCACCACACCTCGCCACCACACCTCGCCAACACACCTCGCCACCACACCTCGCCACCACACCTCGCCACCACACCTCGCCACCACACCTCGCCACCACACCTCGCCACCACACCTCGCCACCACACCTCGCCACCACTCCTCGCCACCACACCTCGTCACCACACCTCGCCACCACACCTCGCCAGCACACCTCGCCACCACACCTCGCCACCACTCCTCGCCACCACACCTCGTCACCACACCTCGCCACCACTAAATGACACTTTCTAAATACTGATGTTAAGAGGAATGTTACGGGTTGCTCATTGCCATTTTCCCGCGAGATGGCGCTGAAGTCAACATTTTCAGTTTCATTTTGTTTCGAGTGTAATTGGAACAATATTAACATTCGCAGAAATAATGGTGCGACAGTCGGATATTCCACTTTTTCGAAAGTAGTCAAAATACGGCATAAAAACCCTTCTGATTCGCCATACTTCAAATCATACTTTCAATCATGTGTACAGGTCGCGTCAGCGTGGCTTGCCTCTCGGAAGTTAGCTTCGAGTGAAGTCCGCGCAGGTGCAATCGCGTAAAAAAGTGTTCGTTCTTAAAATATTTTTTTGTTTATACGTATTATACTATAAACAAGTAACAAAGACTACCAGTAACAATAAAATATCAAAAAGTAACACAACAAACACATACACCACAAGAACACAAATCAAACTGTAAGAAATAACCATAATAAATTATTAAAAACAATAACTACGTGTAACACTTTTCGCATCCACAGTCGTATTGCATTGAGCAAGCGGGACACGCTTATGCATCGAACGTATACGAGCGAGTGAGATGCCACTACACCCGCGCTTGCGCTAATCCGCGCATGCGCGAGCTACCCGCGCATGCGCGGTGGTATGTTTGTTGTCAAATTGACATTCTGCGCAGCCGATTGCGGCGTACTTTCCGGAGGCAAGCTTGCGTGATTGGGACTGTATGTGTGTGTAAACGGTACTATAAGCAAGTTGGATATTATTTTCGTGAAGTATGTCAAAGTCAAAGTCAAAAACGTTTATTTCAATTACAACGGCACTTTTGAACGTCATCATTACATTTAAAATAACATAGTGACTCTACTGTCCATTCGGAAAGGTAGATTCTTATGGAGAAGAACGGACAAGAAACTCCATGGCGAATCAGAAGGGTTTTTATGCCGTATTTTGACTAATTTCGATAAAATGGAATATCCGATTGTCGCACCATTATTTCTGCGACTTAATATTGTTCCAATTACACTCGAAACAAAATAAAACTGAAAATGTTGACTTCAGCGCCATCTCGCGGGAAAATGGCAATGAGCAACCCGTAACATTCACCTTAACATAAATCGTCAAAATATCGAAGCTGTTTAATGTCTTGGGTAAAATAAGTTCATAAGGATGAGTACCAGAAACATATTTGTTATGGTTGCGTTAGTATAATCTACTTCCCCTTAGAGCCTGTACTGCGACGGCGACGCGGACTGCGCGGACGGCTCCGACGAGCCGGAGGGCTGCGGGGGCGCGGGCGCGGGCGCGGGGGGCGCGCTGTGCAGCGGCGGCGCGCTGCAGTGCGGCGGGCGCTGCGTGCCGCGCGCGCTGCAGTGCGACGGGCGCGACCACTGCGGGGACGGCGGCGGCGCCGGCGCCGGCTCCGACGAGGACCCGCTCATGTGCGGTACGTGCTACACTCACACAGCGCGCTGCAGTGCGACGGGCGCGACCACTGCGGGGACGGCGGCGGCGCCGGCGCCGGCTCCGACGAGGACCCGCTCATGTGCGGTACGTGCTACACTCACACAGCGCGCTGCAGTGCGACGGGCGCGACCACTGCGGGGACGGCGGCGGCGCCGGCGCCGGCTCCGACGAGGACCCGCTCATGTGCGGTACGTGCTACACTCACACAGCGCGCTGCAGTGCGACGGGCGCGACCACTGCGGGGACGGCGGCGGCGCCGGCGCCGGCTCCGACGAGGACCCGCTCATGTGCGGTACGTGCTACACTCACACAGCGCGCTGCAGTGCGACGGGCGCGACCACTGCGGGGACGGCGGCGGCGCCGGCGCCGGCTCCGACGAGGACCCGCTCATGTGCGGTACGTGCTACACTCACACAGCGCGCTGCAGTGCGACGGGCGCGACCACTGCGGGGACGGCGGCGGCGCCGGCGCCGGCTCCGACGAGGACCCGCTCATGTGCGGTACGTGCTACACTCACACAGCGCGCTGCAGTGCGACGGGCGCGACCACTGCGGGGACGGCGGCGGCGCCGGCGCCGGCTCCGACGAGGACCCGCTCATGTGCGGTACGTGCTACACTCACACAGCGCGCTGCAGTGCGACGGGCGCGACCACTGCGGGGACGGCGGCGGCGCCGGCGCCGGCTCCGACGAGGACCCGCTCATGTGCGGTACGTGCTACACTCACACAGCGCGCTGCAGTGCGACGGGCGCGACCACTGCGGGGACGGCGGCGGCGCCGGCGCCGGCTCCGACGAGGACCCGCTCATGTGCGGTACGTGCTACACTCACACAGCGCGCTGCAGTGCGACGGGCGCGACCACTGCGGGGACGGCGGCGGCGCCGGCGCCGGCTCCGACGAGGACCCGCTCATGTGCGGTACGTGCTACACTCACACAGCGCGCTGCAGTGCGACGGGCGCGACCACTGCGGGGACGGCGGCGGCGCCGGCGCCGGCTCCGACGAGGACCCGCTCATGTGCGGTACGTGCTACACTCACACAGCGCGCTGCAGTGCGACGGGCGCGACCACTGCGGGGACGGCGGCGGCGCCGGCGCCGGCTCCGACGAGGACCCGCTCATGTGCGGTACGTGCTACACTCACACAGCGCGCTGCAGTGCGACGGGCGCGACCACTGCGGGGACGGCGGCGGCGCCGGCGCCGGCTCCGACGAGGACCCGCTCATGTGCGGTACGTGCTACACTCACACAGCGCGCTGCAGTGCGACGGGCGCGACCACTGCGGGGACGGCGGCGGCGCCGGCGCCGGCTCCGACGAGGACCCGCTCATGTGCGGTACGTGCTACACTCACACAGCGCGCTGCAGTGCGACGGGCGCGACCACTGCGGGGACGGCGGCGGCGCCGGCGCCGGCTCCGACGAGGACCCGCTCATGTGCGGTACGTGCTACACTCACACAGCGCGCTGCAGTGCGACGGGCGCGACCACTGCGGGGACGGCGGCGGCGCCGGCGCCGGCTCCGACAGCGCGCTGCAGTGCGACGACCGCCCTCGTCATCCCGGAATGCGAGGCCGTGGCTACGGACACCTACACACAACTGACCGAATGGGAATCTAAGCGCGGAAAATGGAGTCTTTACTCTATACTACTAAGACGAGCGTATGCCTGAGGGACGGCGTGTTGTGTTGCAGCGTCGTTCGAGCGCGCGTTCGGCTCGTCGGCGCTGGCGGGCGCGGCGCGGGGCGCGTGCGCGCGCGGCCAGTGGGCGTGCCGCAACGCCGCCTGCGTGCCGCACGCCGCGCTCTGCGACGGCGGCGACGACTGCGGCGACTACTCCGACGAGAGCCACTGCAGTGAGTACCGCCCCGAGAGCGCCCGAGAGCGCCCGAGAGCGCCTGCTCCCTGACCGTGCGTGTGTGTGTGTGTGCAGACGTGGACGAGTGCGCGGCGGGCAACGGCGGCTGCGCGCACAATTGCTCGGACCTGCCGGTGGGGCGCGCGTGCTGGTGCCGCGCGGGCTGGCGGCGCGCCGCCGACGCGCGCGCGTGCGCCGACGTGGACGAGTGCGCCGAGGACGAGCCCTGCGACCACGCCTGCAAGTCAGTAGCTCCGCTACCGCCGCACTGCAGCGCGCTATCGTATCACGATGATATAATGTTGTGTTTTCAGGAACACGATCGGTAGCTTCGTGTGCTCCTGCGCTGAGGGCTACAAGCTGATGTCCGACGGCGCCACGTGCACGCCCGACTCGAGTGAGTGTCCCTGCGATGTCCGCGTGTGTGTGTGTGTGTATGCTCTGGTTTGACGATGTCGGTGTGTGTACAGCCGTGCGTGCAAGCCTCATCTTCACGAACCGCTACTACATCCGACGCGTGCCGCTGGAGGGCGAGGGCGGCGCCGGCGGCGGGCCGGGCGAGCTGCTAGTGCACGACCTCACCAACGCCGTGGCGCTGGATCTGCAGTGGGAGCAGAACTGCCTGTACTGGAGCGACGTGACGCGCCTGGGCTCGGCCATACGGCGCGCGTGCGGCGCGGAGCCGGCGCGCACGCTGCACGCCGCCACGCTGCAGAACCCGGACGGGCTGGCCGTGGACTGGGTGGCCGGCAACCTGTACTGGTGCGACAAGGGCACCGACACCATCGAGGTGTCCCGCGCGGACGGCGCGCACCGCCGCGTGCTGCTGCGCGGCGGCCTCAGCGAGCCGCGCGCGCTGGCGCTGCACCCGCAGGCAGGGTCAGTATGACATGCACTAACATCGAGGTGTCCTCAGCGAGCCGCGCGCGCTGGCGCTGCACCCGCAGGCAGGGTCAGTATGACATGCACTAACATCGAGGTGTCCTCAGCGAGCCGCGCGCGCTGGCGCTGCACCCGCAGGCAGGGTCAGTATGACATGCACTAACATCGAGGTGTCCTCAGTGAGCCGCGCGCGCTGGCGCTGCACCCGCAGGCAGGGTCAGTATGACATGCACTAACATCGAGGTGTCCTCAGTGAGCCGCGCGCGCTGGCGCTGCACCCGCAGGCAGGGTCAGTATGACATGCACTAACATCGAGGTGTCCTCAGCGAGCCGCGCGCGCTGGCGCTGCACCCGCAGGCAGGGTCAGTATGACATGCACTAACATCGAGGTGTCCTCAGCGAGCCGCGCGCGCTGGCGCTGCACCCGCAGGCAGGGTCAGTATGACATGCACTAACATCGAGGTGTCCTCAGCGAGCCGCGCGCGCTGGCGCTGCACCCGCAGGCAGGGTCAGTATGACATGCACTAACATCGAGGTGTCCTCAGCGAGCCGCGCGCGCTGGCGCTGCACCCGCAGGCAGGGTCAGTATGACATGCACTAACATCGAGGTGTCCTCAGCGAGCCGCGCGCGCTGGCGCTGCACCCGCAGGCAGGGTCAGTATGACATGCACTAACATCGAGGTGTCCTCAGCGAGCCGCGCGCGCTGGCGCTGCACCCGCAGGCAGGGTCAGTATGACATGCACTAACATCGAGGTGTCCTCAGCGAGCCGCGCGCGCTGGCGCTGCACCCGCAGGCAGGGTCAGTATGACATGCACTAACATCGAGGTGTCCTCAGCGAGCCGCGCGCGCTGGCGCTGCACCCGCAGGCAGGGTCAGTATGACATGCACTAACATCGAGGTGTCCTCAGCGAGCCGCGCGCGCTGGCGCTGCACCCGCAGGCAGGGTCAGTATGACATGCACTAACATCGAGGTGTCCTCAGCGAGCCGCGCGCGCTGGCGCTGCACCCGCAGGCAGGGTCAGTATGACATGCACTAACATCGAGGTGTCCTCAGCGAGCCGCGCGCGCTGGCGCTGCACCCGCAGGCAGGGTCAGTATGACATGCACTAACATCGAGGTGTCCTCAGCGAGCCGCGCGCGCTGGCGCTGCACCCGCAGGCAGGGTCAGTATGACATGCACTAACATCGAGGTGTCCTCAGCGAGCCGCGCGCGCTGGCTCTGCACCCGCAGGCAGGGTCAGTATGACGTGCACTAACATCGAGGTGTCCTCAGCGAGCCGCGCGCGCTGGCGCTGCACCCGCAGGCAGGGTCAGTATGACATGCACTAACATCGAGGTGTCCTCAGTGAGCCGCGCGCGCTGGCGCTGCACCCGCAGGCAGGGTCAGTATGACATGCACTAACATCGAGGTGTCCTCAGTGAGCCGCGCGCGCTGGCGCTGCACCCGCAGGCAGGGTCAGTATGACATGCACTAACATCGAGGTGTCCTCAGCGAGCCGCGCGCGCTGGCGCTGCACCCGCAGGCAGGGTCAGTATGACATGCACTAACATCGAGGTGTCCTCAGCGAGCCGCGCGCGCTGGCGCTGCACCCGCAGGCAGGGTCAGTATGACATGCACTAACATCGAGGTGTCCTCAGCGAGCCGCGCGCGCTGGCGCTGCACCCGCAGGCAGATTTATGAACCGATTTGAAAAATTTTTGTTTCATCTGAAAAAGGTATACTTCTCGATTGGACCCATTGTCACCATGTCAGAATCTGATGATGGGATTCCACGAAAACCGAGGGCAACCCTCAAATTTTATAGGCCCATACAATGTTTTTCATGAAATTTATGACAATAATGTAGGTGATTTTCGAAATCAAATTAGGTAAAATTATGTAGCGGTCATTGCCCGCGCACGCGCTAGCATTTCGTAGGTAAGACGTCGACACTCACGCACTCAGCCGCATTGTCGCTGTGTGCGTAGTCGGGTGATTCTGTTTTCTTTGCATTGAATTTAGGGTTTAATTCTGAAATACTGTTAAATTTCAACAAAACAAAAGCAGCGCTTATTAGTTTTTGCCCGCTACCGTACTTTCAATTGATTATTTATGTCTTTTATGACAACCTCCTGAAATTTGACGAGGATGCAAAACAACAACTTGTATAAGTATACGTTTGTAGTTTAGAGTATACTATATATAAGGTGTAACTATTCATACACGAAATATTTTAAGACAATCATCTAACGGTTATAACGAAGACATTTCAAGGAAAAAAAAAATATGTAAGTGTTTTTGTTTTTACGAAATTATAATAATTCTACATTTTCTTAAGACATCTTGCATAAAACCTTTACTCCCTATTCTATGAATGAGACGCACCGCGCCGACGACACGGCGACGGGCGATGCCCGTCATGCGCGGGCGTGATGGATGTTGAAAAAATAAGGAGCCAGTATTTATTTTGTGGGTCAAGTGATTTTAAATTATTATTTTTTTATAAAATATGCTTAGATAAAAAAAAAATCCTTTGAAATGGCTTCGTTATAACCGTTAGATGATTGTCTTAAAATATTTAGTGTATGAATAGTTACACCTTATATATATAAGATCACGAGTTCTTCTTAAAGCACAACAGAAGGTGATTCATCTAAAACAGAGTTTATTTATTAAATACAAATCAGTTTTACATCAAATATGACAAATGAGAAAGTACTGAAAAAGTAACCAACCTAAAACAGAGAATCGACAATTAAATGTTCATGCCTTACTCTTTTTACTACAAAACTTTAATCGTCTTTTGCACACTAAATCTAAGCAAATTCACAATTATAACTTGAACATAACAAACATAAATATTGAAGAAAGAACCACAACGTTTATTTTTGTAAGTGATCTTTAACTCGGTATAATGTTCCTTCTCTGTTACTAGTGGCTCCATCTTACTTATGGCTGTACTAATGGAAACTCAATTTAATGTCAGTGTCATTGTCAACGTCACAAAGCTAACATATATTGTTGTTACATAACATTGCAATTCCGAACCACCATAACTTGCACCTATAATAATAATAATATATTAGTTTTAGTTCATTTTCAGGCATCATAATTGTATGGAAATCTTATCACTGTTGGCTAAATGTAAACTTTTTTGTAAACATTTTTATTTGAATAAATTTATTTATTATTTATTTATTTATTTATTTATATAGTTACAGATCATGTAAAACACTAATTAGACATTCGCACAAAAGTGTGCAACTACCTTGCATGTCCATTGGCATTCATGGCACACTTGCCATAAGTTTATTTCGGAACAATAACCCCAAGTAAAACGAATAAACGCAAAAGTATAAATTGTAGCGCAGCTAATAACGCCCTTCTCCAAATACAGAATGGAATGATTTTCCATGTAAAAAGTGCTAAACAGGTGACAATACAGTTAGTTACATAATTTAGTTTTTATTTATTTATTTATTTAGTTGCTTTATAATAAAAAGTAAATAAACAAGATAAATGTAAAGGTGTTAGTGTATAAGGTGTGGCATGCGAGCAGAGCGCGCGCAGTGAGAGTGTGGTTGTGCGCAGCATGCTGTACTGGTCGGACTGGGGCGCGGCGCCGCACATCGGGCGCGCCGGCATGGACGGCGGCGCGCGGCGCGTGCTGCTGCGCGCCGGCCTGGCCTGGCCCAACGCGCTGGCCGTGCTGCCCGCCGCCCGCGAGCTCTACTGGGCCGACGCGCGCGACGACTACATCGCCGTCGCCGACCTCGACGGCAACAACGTGCGCGTGCTCTTCTCCCGAGGTCAGCTCCGGCAGCACTGTCCGCCCGTCCGCCTGTCGCGTGCTCGTGTGTCTAACTGGCGCGCTGCCCCACAGAGCGGATGCCGTGGCTGCGCCTGCACCACGTGTTCGCGCTGGCGGTGTGGGACGGCCGCGTGTACTGGTCGGACTGGGAGACGCGCGCCGTGGAGTCGTGCCGGCGCCGGCCGCGGCCGCACGCCGCCGCCGCCGCCGCCAACAGCAGCGCCGGCGCGGGCGGCGCCTACGAGTGCCGCACGCTGCTGCACACCATCCACAAGCCCATGGACCTGCGCGTGTACCACCCCGCGCGCCAGCCGCCGCTGCCCGGTCAGTACACACTACACTATACTGCTTATTGTACTGCGACTTGCTCAACTATAGCTAATAAAATGGTGGGTCTTGTGTGTCAGAGCTATCTGCTAAATGCGCGGCGCTGAACTGCTCGGGGCTGTGCCTGCTGACGCCGGCGCCCCCGGGCGGCCAGGCGGGCGCGCGCTGCGCCTGCCCCGAGCACTGGGTGCTGGGCGCGGACGGACGTTCGTGCACCCCCAACTGCACGTCGGCGCACTTCGTGTGCGCCTCTGCGCTCAAGTGCATCCCGTTCTGGTGGCGCTGCGACACGCAGGACGACTGCGGCGACGCGTCGGACGAGCCGGCCGGCTGCCCGCCCTTCCGCTGCGCGCCCGGCCAGTTCCAGTGCGACAACGGGCGCTGCGAGCACCCCTCGCACATCTGCGACGGCGCGCCGCACTGCGGGGACGGCTCGGACGAGCGCGACTGCGACCGCTTCACGTGCCTGGCGTCGCAGTGGAAGTGCGCCGGCGACGCGCGCAACAACGTGTCGGCGCGCTGCGTGCCCGGCGCCGCGCGCTGCGACGGCCGCCGCGACTGCCACGCCGGCGACGACGAGGCCGACTGTCCGCCGCGCACCTGTCCGCCGCACCACGTGAGTACTGTGTAGTGCTGCGACACCTAAATAAGAAGGACAAAAACACTGCCTTGTAGTACTCCAATGATTATTCTTACCTCCAAGATATTTATGTTTTCTGTTTCAGTTTTACCGCATTATTTATGTCTGCGTTGTATATTGACATTCAAATAAGTTGGTAATTATTACCTCTGACTCCTTTGTGATATTTTTTTTTCAAAAATATGTAATGATTAATATGATCAAATGCTGTACACATCTCAGAAAATCGGATGCCCCATACATTTATGTTTATTTATTTATTTATGTTGTTCATAATGATGAATAAAATGACCCTTTTTAGGGTTCCGTACCTAAAGGGGTTTACCCTTTGGGTACGGAACCCTAAAAAGGGTCAACGGAACCCTATAACTAAACCTCCGCTGTCCGTCCGTCCGTCTGTCTGTCAGCGAGCTGTATCTCAAGAACCGTAATAGGTAGACACTTGAAATTTTCACAGATTATTTATTTCTATTGCCGCTATAATAACAAATAATAAAAATTAAGGTTTATGGTACAGAACCCTTCTTGTGCGAGTCCGACTCGCATTTAGCCGGTTTTTCAGTTGTGCGTTTATTCTGCAACACGCAATATATTTTCAGTTGTGCGTTTATTCTGCAACACACAATATATTTTCAGTTGTGCGTTTATTCTGCAACACGCAATATATTTTCAGTTGTGCGTTTATTCTGCAACACGCAATATATTTTCAGTTGTGCGTTTATTCTGCAACACGCAATATATTTTCAGTTGTGCGTTTATTCTGCAACACGCAATATATTTTTTTCATTGTTTTACTATCTGCCATCAGTTTTCATAAACAATAATCAGATGAGGAAAGCTACTCTTCTCTGCGAGTCATTTTGGAACATCAGTTGGACCGCTAGTTCATTTGGGTGACGAGGAGTCCAAAAATACAGATGGGCAGTACTTTTGTTACCGTCTCATAGACTCGATGGATATGCTCGACTGTAGACTGCTGCTGTGGGAAACCAAACTGATAGTGATATGACTGATAGAGTATTATCTTGTTTTCATTTAGTATTGGTAGGATTCTGTGCAGTAGTACTTTCTCAAACAGCTTTAAACAGGACAAGCAACTCGCATTACATGAAACAGTTAAAGTCAAAGTCAAAACGTTTATTGCGAACAATGTGTACAATGGTGTTATTTATTTATTTATTTATTTATTACACCCTGGAGGACTTACAGCTTAAACTAACTAGAAATAGAAGCCAACATAAACTACGGAAAGCCAATTACAAGTCCTCACGTATAGTGACAGACTTAAAATTAAGAAGTGAGGGGGTGACGACACGGACGTCGGTAACAGCTGACTAGCTTTCTATACTTTCGAGTTTTAAAAATAAACACAGCGTTCTTTTAAAAATATTTATTGATAAAAACATTGAACTAGATACAGTCGTTCACATATATTGTAGTGGAGTGACAGTGAATTTTAAAACATTACTAAAATCTATAAAATCAAACCAAAAGTGCAAACCGCCTACCCGAAACATTATAAAAATAAAAACCTAATGCTAAAAACAATTAAAACATAAATGAAAAAGTGCAACAGTGTAAAGTGCAAGTTGGGTTGTGTTGATAAACAAACTCACTGAAAGAAACACGGACTAAAACTTAACAGTTTGCCATACAACAATACTGGTTGTTAACGCCATCTGTGACTCGCTGGTGGTACTTATCTGTACCTGCTTTGTTTAATTACGATCGCAAACTGCAAAAAGATCCACGATTATGGCGAAGTGTGGTGGCTGTGGTCAATTTGTGGCTAGGGCTGAGTGCATTCGCTGCACTAAGTGTCCGGGGTCGTATCATCCCACCTGCATTGGCGTTACATCAACAAAGGTCTCGCTTAACTGGTTGTGCCCTGATTGTAAGGTGAAGATTCCGAGAAAAGACAACTCGGCTACGCCCGTCAAAGGCCCATCTGACTGTGCAATACTCAACAGCCAGTCAAATGTAATCCAGCTTTCTCCTAAAACTCAGTCACGCGCAGTTTACCAGAGTGCGGCGTCTGAACGCATAAATGTAGAATCAGCAATCATTCAGCCTATTCAACCCCCCTCCCCAATAACGACAGGCACTAGGGAGCTAGACGTTGTCTATGAGATTCGCTGCTTTCGTGAGGAACTTAGTGCTATGAGAGTGGAGTTGCGACAGTTCCGGGACGAAATGGCGAGTTTGAGAGCTGATGTCGGGCTGTGCAGGGAACGCGTAGATGTGGTTGAGGACAGGGTTTCCCATCTCGAGAGACGTTTTGAGGAAAAGGAGCCATCATCTTTCGACCACCTTGAGGAGACTATTGCGGAGCTGAAGCTGCAGTTAAGGTGAATGCTCCAGGGTAGCCCGCGAAATTCATGTAGTTCGAAAGAATGATTATTTCTGAATGAACTTAGAGGGCTATATTGATGATTAAAATGGTTATAATTCTTTAGATTAACACGCGTTACGGTCGCAGATCGCATTTGGTCCACATACAGCTTCACACTGACTGGCAAATTGCAAAAAACATAAAAATATTTGAATTTCGCGGGCTACCCTGGAGCATCCACCTTAAATGAACGCGATCAGGATCTTCTGTTCAATGACGTCATAATAACGGGCTTACCAGAAACCAAAGATGAGAACCCGTTACATTTGGTGCATTTGGTGTCATTGAAGCTGGGAGTTAGAATTGACGAGCGCGAAATAGTTAACGCAGAGCGTATCGGTATGGTGCGCCGCAACTTTACCGCGGCCAGCAGTGCGGACGAGGCGGAGCAGGCGCTCGCCGTGCGACTGTCGCGCCGCGCTGCCCGCGATCAACTATTGCGAGCGGCGCGCGTGCGCCGCGGTCTCACCACGGCGGACCTCGACTTGCGCGGGCCTGCGAGAAGGTTGTATGTGAACGAAAGGCTGACGCCGATTAACGGAAGTTTGTTTTTTAATGCGCGTGAGGCTGGGCAGAAGCATAAATTTAAGTACGTGTGGACCAAAGACGGCCGCATATATGTAAGGAAAGAGGATGGGGTAGCTCCACATCGTATTCGTTCCGAGCTTGATTTGCACCGAATTTTTGGCAATGGTTCAATTTGATAGGCGTATTATTTAGTTTAAAAATATTTTTTAAACATATTTGTTGTGTCACACGTTACTATGTTTGTTTTTTACCTTTTTTTGTGTCTGTTATTGTATTTTTTGTTGTTATTTATTGTGTATTTTTCTTGCTGCAGCTAGCCCAGCCTAAAGGGTGCATTATTTTCGTTGGTAATTTCCGTAGTGGCGCAAGTTTGATGATACCCATCTTCCATCGTTGCAAGTTGTTATTATATTTTCTTACATATAAAATTATTTATTTATCACAAGCATTCACCCCTTTCTCCACATTTTATATTCCTAAAGTTACTTTTCAAGTTGACACACTATACATATATATACGTATTAAAGGACATTTTAGTCGCGGGTCTGCCTATTTTGACATTGTTTCTTCTTTTTCAAGACGTAACATTAAAATTAAATTGTTGTTATTATTACGAAAACCCATTAACCAATAGTTACCTCATTGCAGGAAATATTTTTTTGTGTGGCATTGTGTTGATTGGTAATACTGATATATTGTAATGAATGCAAAGTATTTTAAAATTGGATTTCTTAACCCTGGTTCATTAGGCACTAACCATGATGATTTTATCGCTGCTATGGAGCATCATGATGTCAGTGTAATGGCAATAAATGAGACTTGGCTTAGAACGGGTGAGGAGGGGCGCGCGCCCGCTGTGCCCGGGTACCGGCTGCGGCACGTGCCGCGGCCGGTGAGCGTGCGCCCGCTGTGCCCGGGTACCGGCTGCGGCACGTGCCGCGGCCGGTGAGCGTGCGCCCGCTGTGCCCGGGTACCGGCTGCGGCACGTGCCGCGGCCGGTGAGCGTGCGCCCGCTGTGCCCGGGTACCGGCTGCGGCACGTGCCGCGGCCGGTGAGCGTGCGCCCGCTGTGCCCGGGTACCGGCTGCGGCACGTGCCGCGGCCGGTGAGCGTGCGCCCGCTGTGCCCGGGTACCGGCTGCGGCACGTGCCGCGGCCGGTGAGCGTGCGCCCGCTGTGCCCGGGTACCGGCTGCGGCACGTGCCGCGGCCGGTGAGCGTGCGCCCGCTGTGCCCGGGTACCGGCTGCGGCACGTGCCGCGGCCGGTGAGCGTGCGCCCGCTGTGCCCGGGTACCGGCTGCGGCACGTGCCGCGGCCGGTGAGCGTGCGCCCGCTGTGCCCGGGTACCGGCTGCGGCACGTGCCGCGGCCGGTGAGCGTGCGCCCGCTGTGCCCGGGTACCGGCTGCGGCACGTGCCGCGGCCGGTGAGCGTGCGCCCGCTGTGCCCGGGTACCGGCTGCGGCACGTGCCGCGGCCGGTGAGCGTGCGCCCGCTGTGCCCGGGTACCGGCTGCGGCACGTGCCGCGGCCGGTGAGCGTGCGCCCGCTGTGCCCGGGTACCGGCTGCGGCACGTGCCGCGGCCGGTGAGCGTGCGCCCGCTGTGCCCGGGTACCGGCTGCGGCACGTGCCGCGGCCGGTGAGCGTGCGCCCGCTGTGCCCGGGTACCGGCTGCGGCACGTGCCGCGGCCGGTGAGCGTGCGCCCGCTGTGCCCGGGTACCGGCTGCGGCACGTGCCGCGGCCGGTGAGCGTGCGCCCGCTGTGCCCGGGTACCGGCTGCGGCACGTGCCGCGGCCGGTGAGCGTGCGCCCGCTGTGCCCGGGTACCGGCTGCGGCACGTGCCGCGGCCGGTGAGCGTGCGCCCGCTGTGCCCGGGTACCGGCTGCGGCACGTGCCGCGGCCGGTGAGCGTGCGCCCGCTGTGCCCGGGTACCGGCTGCGGCACGTGCCGCGGCCGGTGAGCGTGCGCCCGCTGTGCCCGGGTACCGGCTGCGGCACGTGCCGCGGCCGGTGAGCGTGCGCCCGCTGTGCCCGGGTACCGGCTGCGGCACGTGCCGCGGCCGGTGAGCGTGCGCCCGCTGTGCCCGGGTACCGGCTGCGGCACGTGCCGCGGCCGGTGAGCGTGCGCCCGCTGTGCCCGGGTACCGGCTGCGGCACGTGCCGCGGCCGGTGAGCGTGCGCCCGCTGTGCCCGGGTACCGGCTGCGGCACGTGCCGCGGCCGGTGAGCGTGCGCCCGCTGTGCCCGGGTACCGGCTGCGGCACGTGCCGCGGCCGGTGAGCGTGCGCCCGCTGTGCCCGGGTACCGGCTGCGGCACGTGCCGCGGCCGGTGAGCGTGCGCCCGCTGTGCCCGGGTACCGGCTGCGGCACGTGCCGCGGCCGGTGAGCGTGCGCCCGCTGTGCCCGGGTACCGGCTGCGGCACGTGCCGCGGCCGGTGAGCGTGCGCGGCGGCCGCGGCGGGGGCGTAGGGTTTTACATCAAGCACGGGATAAAGGTGCGTACGCATGCGCACCCGATTGACCCTCTCCACGAGTCAGTTGAACAGATGTGGCTAGTTCTGAGCACAAATGGTGTCAAGATTGCTATCGGCACTGCATATAGACCCCCATGGATGGATGTTGATTTATTTCTAGACGCGCTTACTTGCTCAATTAATTCTATTACTTCTTGTAAACACATTATTCTTTTGGGTGACTTCAATATTAACTGGCTTAATCAAGCAGACACTAGAACGAACAAATTGAACATTTTTCTTCAAAGTCTCCAACTAAGTCAACTAGTGCAATCTGCTACTCATTTTACTTCCACTAGTGAGACTCTTATAGACCTCGTGTGTACGGATGCAAGGGCGCGCGACATCGAGGTGGACTGGATCAGTGCGCTTGGTGCGCATGCGTTTATTGCAGTTGTGTTTCATTTTAAAAAGGAGAAAATACCGCCTATTACTGTAACTCGTAGAAATTTAAAAATCATACCACTGGACAAGTTTAAGGAGGACCTGGTGTCAGTGGACTGGCTTGCGACAGCTGCGTCAAGTGACGTGAATGTTATGGTGGATCAACTTAACTTTAACATCACCTCGCTTTTTGATAAATACGCTCCACGTAAGATTAAAATTATTAAGGAAAGGTCATATCCATGGATCACGGATAACATCAAGTTTATGATGCGCCTCCGGGATCAGGCAAACATTAGATGTAGAAACACTGTGTCAGAGAGCAAAATATTATATTATAAGGAGCTTAAAGGTCTAGTCAAAAGGTCCATATACTTTGAAAAAGTGGCTTATTTCAAACACAATATTAATAGTAAAATACGCCATCCCAAAACCCTATGGAAAAATCTAAAGTCAACCCTACTACCCTTTAAAAGTGTGTCTGAATTACCCGCACACATCAATGATGCTGATGAGATTAATTCCCATTTCTTGAATGTCCCTGGTGGTAGTGTGGCACCAGCATCATGTCTGGCGTTTTATGAGTCGCATAGATTTAATAAAGGTATTTTTTCTATTAAACAAGTAGACCAATCAGAAGTTATCAAATTCTTATCAAAATGTAAATCAAATGCAGAGGGTTTTGACCACATTACGCTTGACATGTTTTTTATGACTCTCCCACAAACCTTAGATATTTTAACCTCCATTATTAACAATTCAATTTCTACATCAACCTTTCCCGACTTGTGGAAAATTGCGGTGGTGCGCCCTATATCTAAAGTCGCAAACCCAAGCACTATAAAGGACTTACGGCCTATCAGCATCTTACCCTTCTTATCAAAGGTACTAGAAAAAGTAGTAAATGCCCAATTATCTAAATACCTTGAGCAAAATAACATCCTACCAGAGGCGCAATCAGGTTTTAGGAAGGGCCGTAACACTGCAACGGCTCTATTAGATGTTACGGATAACATATTATCGGCTCAAGATGAAGGATGTTGTACCCTGTTAGTTCTACTGGACTTTTCCCGGGCATTTGATGCTATAAATTTACCACTTTTGCTATCTAAGATGGCGTATTATGGTTTTGATGCACCGACAGTTGCATGGTTCCAAAGTTATCTTTGCAATCGTAAACAGCTAGTTGAAATTCAAGATGCCAAAGGATCCAGTATTTTATCAAATATGACCCCAGTAACAAAAGGTGTTCCACAGGGATCTATATTGGGACCCCCTTTATTTATTTTGTATACTGCTGATATTATTAGTGTTCCCAAAAATACTAAATTCCACATTTACGCTGATGACATTCAATTATATCTTTCTTTTAAACCTGAAGACTATGAGACCGCAGTGAAGTTATTAAATGAAGACCTAGACAGGATAGTGGACTGGTCGAAACAAAACTCCCTACTACTCAACCCGGCCAAAACTAAATTTATGCTTTTTGGATCTAAGAATCAACTCAGTAAAATAAATCCAAATCATGCAAATGTAAGCGTAATGGGCCAATGTATTGATCGAATTAATGAAACAAGAAATTTGGGCTTAATCATGGACCAAGAATTACGATTTGAGGCCCATATTGCAAATTGTGTAAGCAACTGCTTCTACCGTCTAAAAGTTTTATATAAGATGCGTCCATATTTAAGCGAAGACTTGCGTGTACTTCTAGTTGAAAGTCTAGTTTTATCTAAGCTAAATTATGCCGACACCGTCGTTGGGCCTCGACTTCTGGCACGTACCGTACGACTAATCCAACGGGTTCAAAATGCTTGCGCGAGATTTTGCTTCAACGTACCACCAAGGAGTCACATTACACCATTTCTAAACAAGCATAATATTTTAAAGATGAAATCACGTCGGAAGTTACACTTAGCCTGTCTTCTTTTTGGGTACAAATGTCCCTCATACCTATACTCGAAGCTTGTGTGGGTAAATAGTCACCGTGAACACAAAGCCAGGCGTTGTGCTCAGCAGCTGGCTACCCCGCATCACCGCACTGCAGCCTTCCGAGGAAGCTTTCGTTACGCGGCCTCCAAATGTTGGAATAACATTCCCCCACCAATTAGGGACAAAACAAATATAAATACATTTAAGGCAAAGCTTAAGAAATTCATTTTGATTTCTCAAATCGAATTTGATAATGTCAATGTTGATAAATCGTTTATTTAACTCAGTAATATATTTGAAATTTAATTTAATAATCATATACAATCACAAATTTATTTTTTCCTTTGACATTTAATCTTAATCGCCTATTTTAATAATTTTAGTTACTCACCAGTAAGTTATGTACTTAATTCTAAGTAACATGGAGGTAGTCAGTAGTCTGAATATGATGAGCCAGTTGCGCCTATTGCCGGGATCCACACGTTTTTCATTATCATTTTACCTTTCTTTCTGCGACAGTCATTGCTATTTTAACTTTTACTTTTTTGGTTTTAATGATAGTTGCCGCGTGCTTACTACGTTAATACGTCAAAATTCAACCAGCCCGGTGGCTTGCCATTGGTCGACTGGTGCGCCATGTTGGCAGTAAGACACATTTGTTCTACACACACTACACAGACATTTAAATATTATTTTTAACTGTATTAGTTTTTATACTTATTACTGTATTTAGTTGCGATTTATTTTTATTTTAGAATATTTAAGTATCTTGTTTATTGTATTTACCTTCGTCCGTGTGTCACTGCGGGGTGCCAACTGAAAACCAGCGCTGGGTGTCTGACGCCCAGCAAATGCTGAGATGGTTACCCTTTCGGCATGGGCAAGCTCAGCTCAATTTGTGTACCTGCTAACTGTTACTTTTGTTTTTCTTTGTCGCTGTGCGTTTGTGTCTGTGCTGAATAAATGTTTTTCTATTCTATTTCTATTCTAAGTGAGCATATCAAAATTTTCACAGTGATTACAGCTTATTAAAATTATACAGTTTATTAAACAAGTATCCCAGCATCTTATTACGTACCGTAGTGGTGCCTACTCAACCCAAATAGATTACCTGCTGGTGAGACGGTGCCACATTGGCAAGGTTACCAACTGCAAAGTCATCCCAGGTGAAAGCCTAACGGCTCAACACCGCCTCCTTGTCCTGGACTTTGCGGTTGTACCGAAAAAGAAAGTGACCGAAAAACGCAAACCCCGCACAAGGTGGTGGTTGCTTGATGGTCCTAGGCAGTCGGACTTCATCGCGGAGCTCGAGCATCTCGAGATCAGTGCTCCGCATGAGTCCGCTCAAGAGATCTGGAGTGGGATCCATTCAGCAATCACCGATGCGGGTAAGCGCGTCCTTGGCACTTCTCGTGGTGGCCGCACCATAGAAAAGGAGACGTGGTGGTGGGATGACGGGGTGCAGGAGGCGACTCGGAAGAAGAAGGTTTTATTTAAACAGTGACAAGGGTCCAACTCTCCGGATGACAGAGAGGCATATGGAGCGGCTAAGCGCGCTTGCAAAAAAGCTGTAGCCAGAGCCCGCAGCAAAAGTCTGGCGCCCTTGTACGACAAGCTGGAAACTGCGGAGGGGCAAAAGCTTATTTTTAAGCTGGCGCGTGCCCGGGAGAAAGCTGCACGGGACATTAGCAAATGTCTCTGTGTAAGGGACGCCCAGGGTAAGCTGCTCTACGATGCCCCCTCTGTTAAGGAGAGATGGTGTAATACTTCGCGGAGCTGTCTAACAAACAGCATCCCCATAACCTTCCTCCCGAACCGCCTCCTAACCTTGGACTTATTTCCCCTATTTCCCCCGACGAAACCCGCTTTGCTCTTCGCCACATGAAGAACCGGAAAGCGGTCGGGCCTGACAATGTGCCAATTGAGGTGTGGAAGGCGATGGGCCCACATGGCGTGGACCTTCTGACGGATCTTTTTAACCGCATCCTGATCACCAAGGAAATGCCGAACCAGTGGCGATTTAGCCTGATTATCCCTGTATACAAAGGCAAAGGTAGCGTACAGGATTGTAGTAGCTACCGCGGTATCAAGATCATGTGCCACACCAAGAAGCTCTTCGAGCGCATCATTGACACACGGCTCCGTAGCGAGTGTACTGTCTCTGATTGTCAATATGGCTTCCGGGCGGGTAACAGCACCATGGACGCAGTATTCGCCTTACGGAATCTGGCTGAGGCTTACAGAGAGAGAAGGAGAGCTTTGCATATGGCCTTTTTAGACCTGCAGAAGGCCTTCGACTGTATACCTCGGCAGTCCATCTGGTGGGCACTGCGCTTCAAGGGCGTTCCCGAGGCCTATATTGATATTATCAGAGACATGTACCGCGATTCCGTGTCCTCTGTCCAGACCGCTGTTGGCGAATTGAATGGCTTCCCAATATCTGTTGGCGTTCACCAAGGCTCGGCTCTTAGCCCGTTCTTGTTTAACGTAGTGCTCGATGTAGTTACGGCAAACATCCAAGATAAGCCCCCATGGCTAATGATGTATGCCGATGACATCGCCCTCGTTAATCAGAACAAAGCCCATCTTGAGCGCAAAGTCAACATTTGGAAGGACACGCTTGAAAACGGTGGTCTGAGACTAAATGTGGCGAAGACTGAGTACATGTCCTGTGGCGGCACGGATTCAAATAGGTTCATCCGAATAGGTTCGGACCTGATCAGAAAGTCCGATACGTTCAGGTACCTTGGATCCGTGCTGCACGAGTCTGGCAACGTGGAAGACGATGTCCAAGCACGTATAGGCGCGGCTTGGGCGAAGTGGCGCGAGGTAACGGGCGTTGTATGCGACCGCAAAATGCCTCCTAAGCTCAAGGGGCAGATATATAAATGCATCATACGGCCTGTCCTACTGTACGGCGGTGAATGTTGGCCAGCACTAAGCAGACAAACCCAGGAGCTTCGCGTCACGGAGATGAAGATGCTGAGGTGGATGAGTGGCGTAACGCGATCCGAGATCGGGCAAAGTGGAGGAAGCTAAGTAGGAAGGCGGACCCTGGCAATAGCCGGGATTAACGCCAGGTAGAAGAAGAAGAAGAAGAGTTTATTAAACAAGTAACTGCAAGGATCAACGAGTATTAACTAGAAACCTTTAGTTAACAAAAATAAGTACTAAATGATAAAAATATTATAAACATTTCCGAAAACTAGGGATACAATTAAAATGCTACTTAAAAAACTTGAGGCTTATGCGTCCTCTTGCCGACGCCACGCTAGTCGTGAAGGGATCAAAGTCATACTGCTTACATATATTATTGAACTGTCTACCTGCTCGTATAATAAAACTATTCTGTCTGTAATTTGTTGATGCTAGAGGCACACGTAAGGGTGGGTTATTGCGGAATAATTTTTGCGGTACATTAAAGTGAAATTTAGATAGAAGTTCGGGGCTGTCAATATTGTTATTGAAGATTTTTAATACGTACAGAAAGTCGGCAATCTCACGTCGATCTTTGAGAGGTAATAAATGATATTTCTTACAGAGTCGAAGATAATCGATGGAGTGATAAGGAATTTTTTGATGAAAACAAAGATATTTAATGAAACGTCTTTGGATGTTTTCTATGCGGTCGATGTACTTGTGGTAACGTGGGTTCCATATCTGAGACGCATACTCAAGCTGACTTCTAACAAAGGTGCAATACAAAATTTTTAGTGTTTTAGCGTTATTAAAGCACTTAGAGAGACGCATAATAAACCCAAGCAATTTAGAGGCCTTTTTGATAATAATGTCAATGTGGGTGTCAAAAACTAATTTGCTATCTTGATGAACACCTAAGTCACGAATGGTATCACACCTTGGCAAAGTCTGGCCCGATAAGATGTAGGTGGTGACTAGAGCGGCACGTTTCCTAATGTAAGTAATTACTGAACACTTAGATGGATTCAGATCGAGTTTATTAGCCCTACAGTAGTCTTCAAGACGGTATAGATCAGCCTGAAGTGCTAATCCATCTTCAACCGATGATATTTTGGCAAAGATTTTATGTCATTGGCGAAACAGCAATTTGGATGATTGCAGGCACAGATTGATGTCGTTCACATAGATCACAAATAAAAAGGGCCCAAGTAACGAACCTTGAGGCACTCCGCTAGGCACTGAGACCCAACTGGATATGTAATTATTGATCACTACAGCCTGCGATCTATTATTAATATATGAGGAAAACCACCTCAAGAGGTCCCCACGAATACCTATAGAGCTTAGCTTCTTGATCAAATTGTCGTGATCAACATGATCGAATGCTTTGCTATAATCAGTGTATACCACATCGTCCTGGCTACCATCATCCATAGCCTTAGTAATAAAATCATTACGCCGTTATAGTTACTTGCAGCAAGTAAAACTATGTCTGAGTGAAGTAACGCCTGACTATTGCGTACAGTTTACGTGCGCTAACGGCGCGTGCGTGCCGCTGGTGTGGGTGTGCGACAACGACTCCGACTGCGGGGACGGCTCCGACGAGGGCGAGATGTGCGCCCGGCGCACCTGCGCGGGCGGCGAGTTCCGCTGCGGCTCGGGGCGCTGCGTGCCGCGCGAGTGGCTGTGCGACGCCGAGCCCGACTGCGGCGCGCGCGAGGACGAGGCGGCGTGCGGGCCCCGCGCCGCACCGCCGCCCTGCGACCCCACCTACTTCCGCTGCCCCGACGGGCGCTGCGTGCCGGGCCGCTGGCGCTGCGACCTGGACGACGACTGCGGCGACGGCGCCGACGAGCTGCACTGCGCGCCGCGCGCCTGCTCCGAGTCCGAGTGGCGCTGCGGCTCCGGCGAGTGCGTGCGAGCCGCGCTGCGCTGCTCCGGCGCGCCCGACTGCGCCGACGGCTCCGACGAGGCCGGCTGCGCGCCCGCCTGCGCCCCGGGCGCGCGCGCCTGCGCCGCCGGCGCCGCCTGCGTGCGCGCCGACTGGTGGTGCGACGGCGAGCCCGACTGCGCCGACGGCTCGGACGAGGCGGCGTGCGCGCCGAGCGACGCCACGGCCGCGTGCGGCGCGCGGCTGGCGTGCGGCGCGCGCTGCGTGCCCGCCGCGTGGCGCTGCGACGCGCGGCGCGACTGCGCGGACGGCCGCGACGAGGACGCGGCGCTGTGCCGGCGCCTCGAGTGCGCGCCGCCCATGTTCCGCTGCAACGACGACACGTGCCTGCCGCCCAACCTGCTGTGCGACGGCGTCGTGGACTGCGACGGCGACGAGGACCCTGCCTTCTGTGCGTACCCGTGTAGCGCGGTGGTGCGGCCGCTAACGTGCGAGTGGTGCGGCCGCTAACGTGCGAGTGGTGCGGCCGCTAACGTGCGAGTGGTGCGGCCGCTAACGTGCGAGTGGTGCGGCCGCTAACGTGCGAGTGGTGCGGCCGCTAACGTGCGAGTGGTGCGGACGCTAACGTGCGCGTGTTGCAGGCGAGCGGCGGCGCTGGCTGGGCGAGGAGGCGGCTTGCGCGCGCGACGAGGCGCTGTGTGACGACGGCCGCTGCGTGCCCGCCAACGCCTCTTGCGACGCAGGTACGGTACACAGCAACCAAAATGTCAAGTGATGTTACCTAAACGACCGACTTGTTACCTTTTAAAACAACATGAACATCTAATACAAACTTTGCAATTTTTTAGATTGTGGATATAATATGATTGAAAATGTTTATTTGTGTGTCGCTGCAGAGGCGGCGCGCGCGTGCCGCTGGGACACGTGCTCGCAGCTGTGCCTGCCCAAGCACCTCAACCACACGTGCAAGTGAGTGTGTGTGTGTGCGCTGCGTGTGGGTGTGTGTGGGTGTGTGTGGGTGTACTGACGCTGTGTTGTGCGCAGGTGCGTGGCGGGCTACAGGCAGCGCCTGCTGGCGGACGGCACGCTCAGCTGCGAGGCCGTGGGTGAGTCGCCTCTACTATACCTGTACTCATGTACCTACTCATTTACAAAACACAACACAACACAACATTACTAAATAAATCAAATTAGTCTGTTATCAAAAAATGTAGTATTTTCAATTATTGTTTCTTATAAGTGATAATTAAAACCAACTTTTACTACAACTGAACATTTATTAAAAAACTCAACACTTCACTGTTGCGCTTCTGTTACCAGAATGAATCATTTGAATGAACCAACATGGCCGACATCACTTTTAATTTATCTTAAAAAAAAACTAAATACAATAGAACTTACTGAAATAATTGGAAGATAACATAATTAATTAACAATAATCAAACGAATCACATTTCTTTATAATAGAATTGTTGATGTAAAAATAATGAACAGATTATTTGACATACTTTTCAATATGATTATTTATTCATTTAAATGCAAAACCAGTCAAAATAAGCTTCATTAATTTAATTTACAAATAAAAATAAGTCTAATTAAATATAATAATGTATTTTCTAACAGTCGGCCATCCTGAATTTATGTTTGCCTGACTTCAGGCAATTATTTACTTACTATTATAAAAAAACGACTTATTTTCTACGATTGCATAGAAAAATATGAAAAACTTCTAGCCAACAAAAGATAATAATTGATAATCAATTAGTGATACAATCTCGAAGAGAAAAAATGGAATGAAAATGTACATATTATTTTTTTTTGTGCGCTCTTTAGTGGTACGCAGGTACCACTAAAGAGCGAAGTGAAACCACAGACACAGCGTGCCGGCGTGATGTTATGTTATGAACTGGTGTAAACTATCAACAGACATGCGATTTCAGAAATCCCGATCCATTTGCTATCATTTATTGAAGAGCTCCAGTGCCGACCTCCGAAGTTCTTCATCAGATCTTCACCAAATTTAAATAGGACCAGTCCGAGAAAATACTCTTCCAAACAAAAAAGAATCATCCAAATCAGTTAACAATTGATGAAAATATCGCTGAACAAACATTTTTCATGAGATTCCATCATCAGATCCTGACTTATACCTTCCATCATCAGCTCAGCAAAATGAGATGATGATGATTATCAGGCACAAATATCTGAATTGCGTTAGAAAGTTTATGAAAAACATTGTATGTGCTTATCAAATTTGACGGTTTCCCTCGATTTTCATGGGATCCCATCATCAGATACTAACAATGGGACCACCTCAGGAGTATAGGCTTTCGAATAAAAAAATAATTTTTAAATCGGTCCAGAATTGGCGGAGAAATCGGTGAACATACATAAAAAAAATAGATACAGCCGAACATAGAACCTCCTCCTTTTTGAAGAAGTCGGTTAATAATTAAACTTGATGTAAAAATATTGACATACTTTTCTATATGATTATTTATTCATTTAAATCCAAAATAAGTCTTAATTAAATATAATTATGTATTTTGTAACAGTTGGTTGTCGTCTACAACCGGCTAACCGTCACCCGATGTATTGAAGAGGTGATTCAAGAACACGCCTCGGTAAATTCGGGTTCAATTTTGAAGTGTTTTAAACTGTCAGTGTAAAATTCCTTAAATCTGCATAAGCGCCTTATTTAAAAAATAAACTTATTTGTGTAGAGATGATTTAATTTTTAAGTTCAAAAAGCATAAGAAACCCTTATTGAGTGCACCCTTATTTCGGTGTCAAAAGTGTACTAAAGTTTGTATTATCGACATTCGACAAATTTACATATTATGGGGAAGTTCCCATGCCGCTGAGTGTATAAGTTCCCATGCCGCTGAGTGTATAAGCATTACACTTTGTAGTTCTTTGTTTTTTGTGTTTTATTGATTTCGAAAGTGGGGAAAAGTTATTGCAAGGCGGTTGAGAGAAGAGAGTGAAATCTAACAGAACCAGTTCGGTTTTATGCCTGGTCGGGGTACCTACAACGGATGTCATTTTCGCTATCCGCCAGCTGTGCGAGAAATATGCATAAAAACCTGCATATGGTATTTGTTGACCTCGAAAAGACATATGACCGGGTGCCTCGTGAGGTTTTGTGGTGGGCTCTGAAGGAGAAAGGTGTGCCTGGGAAGTATGTGCAGTTGATCCGAGCGATGTACAGTCGAAGCAGTACTCAAGTCCGGTCTGCAGTGGGCACCACTGACAGCTTCAGTGTGGCAGTCGGTTTACACCAGGGGTCGGCCCTCAGCCCTTATCTCTTCCTGATGATAATAGACGCTCTAACGTCGGACATCCAGGAAGAGGCGCTTGCTGTTTGCTGATGACATTGTGCTGGTTGCTGAAAGCGGCCTAGAGGTCCAGAGCAAATTGGAGACGTGGTGGCAAAGGCTTGAGAGTGTTGGCCTGAAATTGAGCAGAACCAAAACAGAGTACCTGTTTTGCGATTTCGGCGATCTCTCCAGTCCGATACCTATAGTTCTCACCAGAACGCCTATACCGATCTGCTCCGACTTTCGGTACCTCGGGTCGCTTGTCCAGGGATATGGCGATATAGACCGAGACGTAACGCACCGGATCAACTCAGGATGGATGAAATGGCAACAGATCACTGGAACAACTTGCGACCCACGGATGCCCCTCAAGTTGAAAGGGAAAATCTATAAGTCCGTGATAAGACCTGTCGTAATGTATGGATCAAAATGTTGGACTGCAAAAAAGACGGATGAAAAAAGATTGTATGTAGCGGAGATGAGAATGTTGAGATGTATGTGTGGAGTAACGAGGATGGATAACGTGAGAAATGAGTACATTAGAGGTAGTTTAAAAGTGGCGCCAGTGACGGAAAAGTTAAAAGGGAATCGCTTGTATGGTCATGTGAAGAGGAGGGATGAAACACATGTAACTAGAAGAGTTATGAACATAAATGGGGATGGATGGAGAGGGAGAGGAAGGCCAAAGAAAAGATGGATGGATTGTGTGAGGAGCGATATGAAAGAAAAGGGAGTCAGTGATAGAGTGACGACTGATAGAATAGAATGGAAGAATAAAACGTGTTGCGCCGACCCCAAGTAACATGGGATAAGTGTAGGAAGATGATGATTGATTTCGAAGGTTCAAGTAAGTTCTCTTGTAAATTTACTTGAATTTTCCAAATAATTACAGAGTCTTAATAGCTAGTACAAGGATTGTTAATTTAGAAGTACATTGACTGCTGTCTCCCAAACTAGGCAAAACCTGTATCTTGGGAGGCAGAATATTATAAAGTACAGGTTCTTTGGTACATAGCCCATGTAAGACGACGTGATTCGTTAAAGAAAATTATGTTAAAAAGTTAAAACAAAATCTAAACAAAAACGATTTAAAGACAAAAGAAAATTAAAAATAAGTTCAGTATTAATAGAGGATTGCCATTTATTAACTTGCATGGTATATGTGTGTGTGTGTGCATGTGTCAGTGTGGAAGAGTGTGTGTATGTGTGCATGCGTGTATGTGTAAAGATGTCGAATATTAAATTAGAAGTGCCTCTGTTTCAGTGTAGTTCAAAGTGAATAACCAAGCCTTCAACTTTATCTTACAGTCCTGATTGTTTAGTGCATGAATGTAAAGAATTTTGTTTATTTTATTGTATAGTCTGGTGCTGATAAATAGATATTGTTTACGTGCAAAGGCGGTGCTGTGAGGCTCTGAGCGAAATACTATGTCAGCCCGTCTTTTCTTGGTGGTAACAAGAGGACTACTATGTTTCCTTAGTATCGTATGGAGCACAAATAGTTTCCGAACAGTTAACACTTCACTATCAATAAATAGTTGAGTTGTTGGGTACCTATATGGTTTATGAAGCATAACTTTCAGAACCGCTCTTTGAGCTCTTTCAAGTTTTAAAAGTGAAGTTTTATCAGCACCCCCCCAACACACTATACAATAAGAAAGTAAGGACTGGCACAGAGCGTAGTTTAAGTGTAGCTACATCTGCTGAATGCCTAAGATTCTTAAAAATATAGATAAGCACCCTTAACCTTTTGACTAAATAATCAATTTGCATATGCCAGTTCAAAGAACGATCTATGTAGACTCCGAGGTAACGGATACAGGTGGATACACAAAGTGGAGGACAGGAGCAGTGGGAAGAAGGGTTCAAACAAGAATGAACTTTGACATTAATAGGGTCTTTAGGTTGGGAAGATTGGGAAACTGAGAAAGGTATAATCTTCGATTTCTCTGCATTCAATGTTAGTAGATTTTTTGATAACCAATCATAAACTATATTGAGATCTGTCTCTGCTATTTGTGAAACTTCATCCCAGGTATCTCCATGAGTCAGTAAAACTGTCATCAGCATATGCAAAGATAGAGCAATTTTTAAGGGCGAGGAGGCAGAGGTTATTTATATAAATGAGAAATAATGTTGGGCCAAGAATGCTCCCCTGGGGCACCCCATATTCTATTTTATCCTCTTTACTAATGAAGTTGCCTATTTTTACATGCTGTGAACGATTTTGAAGATAGCTCTCGAAGAGCTTCAAGGCATGCCCTCGAATCCCGATGTAGGTTCAGGTAAATTCTACGTTAAGCTGTTCAATCCCGAACATATGTCTGATTTTGTGTGTGTGTCAGGAGACAAGCCGCTGGTAGTGATCGCGGTGGGCGGCGCGCTGCGCGTGTGGGAGGCGCAAAAGCATGACGCGCTCGAGCCGGCCGCGCCCCCCGCGCCCCCCGCGCCCCCCGCGCCCCCCGCGCCCAAGGCCAGCGCGCCCGCGCCCGACATCACGGCGCTGAGCGGCGCGCGCGTGGCGGGGCGCTGGTGGCTGGTGTGGGGCGACGCCGCCGGCCGCCTGCGCCGCGCCGACGTGTCCGCGCTGCTGCGGGCCGGCGCGCGCGCCGCGCCCCCCCTGGAGCTGGCGGCCGACGGCGAGCTCATCGCCAGCTCGGACGAGGAGGTGCGCGGCGTGGCGCTGGACGGCGCGGCGGCGCGCGTGTACTGGACGACGGCGGGCGCGGCGGGCGGCGCCGTGCACGTGGCGGCGCTGGACGGCCGGCGCCGCGCCACGCTGTTCCGGCGCGCCGCCGCTGAGCCCGACGACCTGCTGCTGCACAACGCCTCGCGCACGCTGTTCTGGGCCGAGCGTGGCGCCGAGCCCGGCGTGCGCGCCATGGGCACGGCCGGCGGCGCGCCGCGCTGGCTGGTGCGGCGCCGCGTGCGCCGCGTCACGGCGCTGGCGCTGGACGCGGCGGCGGGCCGCCTGTACTTCGTGGACGGCTACTACGACACGCTGGAGTCGGTGTCGCTGGACGGCGGCGCGCGCGTGACGCACGCCATGTTCTCGCAGCGGCCCGACGCCGCGCCGCGCTCGCCCACTGTCTACGTTGACGGAGGTATGCCATCAAACTAATTTTTTAACATAAAATTTGGCTGTGAAAGCATGTTTTGTACTTTTGTGGAGCAAGCAATGTCTTTTCGTATCTTTTTAATATATTCAGTGCTGCGTGCAACAAAGAGCTGCCTGTTGTTTTAGTACAATGCTCATTTATACTTCTATCTTAATATATATAAATCTCGTGTCACAATGTTTGTCCTCAATGGACTCCTAAACCACTTAACCGATTATAATAAAATTCGCACACCATGTGCAGTTCGATCCAACTTGAGAGATAGGATAGTTTAAATCTCAAATTATAGTAGGTAGGGTAGGTAGGGTAAGTAGGGTAGGTAGGGTAGGTAGGGTAGGTAGGGTAGGTAGGGTAGGTAGGGTAGGTAGGGTAGGTAGGGTAGGTAGGGTAGGTAGGGTAGGTAGGGTAGGTAGGGTAGGTAGGGTAGGTAGGGTAGGTAGGGTAGGTAGGGTAGGTAGGGTAGGTAGGGTAGGTAGGGTAGGTAGGGTAGGTAGGGTAGGTAGGGTAGGTAGGGTAGGTAGGGTAGGTAGGGTAGGTAGGGTAGGTAGGGTAGGTAGGGTAGGTAGGGTAGGTAGGGTAGGTAGGGTAGGTAGGGTAGGTAGGGTAGGTAGGGTAGGTAGGGTAGGTAGGGTAGGTAGGGTAGGTAGGGTAGGTAGGGTAGGTAGGGTAGGTAGGGTAGGTAGGGTAGGTAGGGTAGGTAGGGTAGGTAGGGTAGGTAGGGTAGGTAGGGTAGGTAGGGTAGGTAGGGTAGGTAGGGTAGGTAGGGTAGGTAGGGTAGGTAGGGTAGGTAGGGTAGTAGCCAGTTGACGGGAGCGAAGCCGCGTGGGTCAGCTAGTACTTATATATAAAGCTCAATTTTTTATTCAACTGGTCCGATTTGAAAAATTCTTTCAGTGCTAGATATTCCATTTCTCGAGGAAAGCTATAGACTATATATCATCACGCTAAGACCAATAGAAGCGGAGCAGACGAAGTTGCGCAGGTCAACTAGTTTATTTATTAAAACTTTATGCACTAGTGAAACACTGTACAAAGGCGGACTTAATGCCGTAGGCATTTTCTACCAGTCGACCTAAGGGTGGTGCAGAGACAGCATGGCAGGTGCAACTTAAAGAAAACACAAACAGAGAGAGAAAAAAAATACAATCTATAATAAATACATAGATACGAGGGTGGATTGAAATTTCGCGGCCTCAGCAAGAAAACAATTTAAAATATAAGCAAAAGTAATTTTATTTTTCCACGTAATCTCCACTTAACTCTATGCACTTCTTCCATCTGGTTTCCAACGCCTGTATGCCGGCCATAAAAGAAGTTTCTTCAAGGCCTTCAAAAAAGTCACCCACCGCAGCTTCGACCTCCTCATTTGATGAAAATTTTTGACCTCCAAGGTGTTTTTTTAGCTTTGGGAATAAATGAAAGTCTGAAGGTGCCAAATCAGGGGAATAGGCGGGATGAGGCAGTAATTCTAAGCCACAATCACTAATTTGAGCCATAGATTTAACAGACGTGTGAACGCGTGCTTTATCCTGATGGAACAACACTTTCTTGCTGAGTAATCCTGGCCTTTTCTCTTTGACTGTTTCACGCAAGCGACGTAAGAGGGTGCAGTAATAAGCCGAGTTTATAGTTTCACCTTTTGCAAGGTAGTCCACCATGATGACACCCTTAGCATCCCAAAAAACTGACGCCATCACCTTGCCAGCTGACAAAATTGTTTTGGCTTTTTTTGAAGTCGGTTCATCAGGTTTTTTCCACTGCTTGGATTGCTGTTTTGACTCTGGGGTGTAGTGGTGTACCCAAGTTTCATCCATTGTTACAAATCTGGCCAAAAAATCTTGTGGATCAGCCTCAAACATTTCCAAACAGTCGCGAGAAATTGTGAGGCGTATTCGTTTTTGTTCGACTGAAAGCAATCTGGGTACCCACCGCGCAGAAACCTTAGAAAATCCAAGTTCATTGACTATGATGTTTTGTGTTCGTTCATACGAGATGCCAATAGTGTCTGCAATCTCCCTGATGGTTAATCTCCGATCTGTCAATATCAGATCACAGATTTTCCCGATGTTTTCTTCAGTCGTAGACGTCATAGGCCGGTCAGAGCGAGGGTCATCTTGAATACTCTCTCGTCCGCGTTTAAATTCAGCAACCCACTTTTTCACAAATGTATACGACGGAGCAGATTCCCCCAATGTTGTTGACAAATCTTCGTGAATCTCTTATGGAGTCAGTTTTTTTTTAAACTGGTATTTGATGAACGCACGTTGCTCAATTTTCGCCATTCTTTAAAAACGCTGCACAAAGGCTCACAAAATTCAGTCTAATTTAAATACAGTTAATGCTATTGCGATAGAATTTTACAATTTGATAACCAGAGAGTAAACTAATCGAATGAGGTCAGTTACATTAAAATAGTTTAAGTATGTATGTGTTAGGCCGCGAACTTTTCGATCCACCCTCGTACATACATAAATAAACAAAACTAACAATTAAGAAAACACGAAACCAACGAATTAGCGCTGTAGTGATTCTTCCAACATCTTGTGAATATGCTCACGAGCCTTCACCTTAAACGACAACCGATATTTTGCCGTCCTGATGTTCAGAGGGAGCGCTTTCCAGAGGAAGATCGCCTGGACAAAGAAAGAGAAGTGAATAAACCCAGAGCGGTGTGAGGGGCATCGTAGAAGGAGATTATTGGTAGAGCGAAAATTTTTATTGTGGGCGGAGCAAAGGAATTGAATTTGTGAAGTTAGATAAGAGGAAGAAGAAGGATTGTTAAGAAAAGAAAACAGACTAGTCAAGGCCCTCAGCGCTCTGCGCTGGCGAATGGGTAACCATTTCAATAGTGATCGATGCGCGGATATGTGATCATACTTACGAAGATTGAAGACGAATCGAATGCAGTTATTTAGAAGGCGGTCAAGTTTATTGAGGAGATCTGCATTCAGGTCATAGTAGCACACATCACCATAGTCAGTCATGGGGAGAATCAGACTGTACAAGCATTGCCTTTATGTGAGCTGGGAGAAGAATTTTCAGTCGATACAGTGACCGCAACGTTCCGGTAACATTTCGACTGACACTCGAGACTTGCTTACGCCAGTCAAGACCGGTGTCGACAAGCAAACCAAGATCCTTAACCTCGGAGCCAAACGGAATGACGGTATTGTCAAAGATTACGGGCGGTACAATTAAGCCAGTCAGTTTTCTCAAGTTATGAGGACTCCCAACTATTATAACCTGACATTTTAAAGGATTAACTGCCACCCCGAATCGTTCTGACCAGTTCTTAATCACACCCAAATCCTGGTTGAGCTCCTCGATCGCATTCGATAAGTTGTCAACACCCGCCTGGCAATATAGCTGTAAGTCGTCAGCATAGAGATGATACGCACACTGAAGCAGAGTAGTTATAAGATTAATAAAAATTGAGAACAAAAGAGGAGATAAAATACCGCCTTGAGGGACGCCAGCTGCAAGGTTACACCACCCAGACGAAGAGTCTCCAGCAAGAACTGACTGCTGACGCCCCCGAAGATAAGAGGAAAACCATTTCAGTACCTCGGGAGAGACCATTAGATATGTCAGGATAGATAAGAGGACTTCGTGACTGACGGTATCAAACGCGTTGGAGAAGTCAATCAACACTAAAGCAGTAACTTTAGTGTCTTCCATTCCCCGCCTAATATCGTCAGTCACTTTAAGGAGAGCTGTCATGGTACTGTGCCCAGGCTTGAAACCAGATTGAAATGAGCTTATAAGGGAGTTACAGTAAATATGACTTGTAAACTGTTTATGAATACAGTCCTCGAGCACTTTGGACAGAAAGAGCAGGATGGAAATAGGACGAAAGTGATTGGGAAGAGTGGGATTGGGAATCTTAGGCAGGGACCTGACATGAGCTTTACGCCACAGGGAAGGAAACGTAGCAGAGTAAAGAGAAAAGTTAACAATGTGAGAAATGGCAGGAAGAAGTTGATCCAAAGCCGAAGCGATCATATGACGACTGATGTTATCGCACCCCACGGCTTTGGATTTAATGGATAGGATGATCCTTTTGATCTCTCCCGGATCAACTGGGGTGAAAACAAAGGGGGCAATATTGGGACGCAAGGTAGCAAGGTAGTCAATAGTTTGACCTTGGGTTAGACTATCCAACATAGGGACAATGGAGAAATAGCGGTTTAGATCGTCCAAGCCAATTGTGTTAGGAAGGTCTGAATGCCGATGCGATTAAAACTCTAGTTAACGAATTTCCAGATATCGGCAGAAGAAGAAGAAGTGATGTTACTAAGAATGTGGCGGCGTTTAGCGTTGCGTATCATCTGGTTACACCGATTCCAGGCAGTCTTGAATAAGTTCCAATTTACTACTAGTTATGAATAATTGCCGTACTGTTAGTACTTCACAAGATCTATAGAGCAGGTTATTGGGAAAGAGGAAAGGGCGGCAAGTAGACACCTTTAGAATTGCTCTTTGAGCTCTTTTGATGGGCAGTAATAAAGTTTTACCTGCTCCACCCCACGAGGTAATGAAGATCGTCACAATTGACTGACATAGAGCAAAGTAAACTTGCCTTATTAGTATTATTGGGTCTGCAAGATGTAGTAGCTTTTCGAATACGAATATCAGCTTACGAATTCTGTTATTGTTTCTGTTGTTTGTTGTTTGTTTGAAATTAGGGTTTCATCAAACATAATATTTCGTTTGTAAGTGAAACATTTTATTTTGTCGGTTTTATTAATACTGGGATATACAAACGGGTAATTTTGAACAAAAACGAGCAAATGATAGATAAAACATGGTTGGGTTTATAATTATAATAGTAAAGTTCTTTTTTTACATCTTAATATATATAAATCTCGTGTCACAATGTTTGTCCTCAATGGACTCCTAAACCACTTAACCGATTATAATAAAATTCGCACACCATGTGCAGTTCGATCCAACTTGAGAGATAGGATAGTTTAAATCTCAAATTATAGTAGGTAGGGTAGGTAGGGTAAGTAGGGTAGGTAGGGTAGGTAGGGTAGGTAGGGTAGGTAGGGTAGGTAGGGTAGGTAGGGTAGGTAGGGTAGGTAGGGTAGGTAGGGTAGGTAGGGTAGGTAGGGTAGGTAGGGTAGGTAGGGTAGGTAGGGTAGGTAGGGTAGGTAGGGTAGGTAGGGTAGGTAGGGTAGGTAGGGTAGGTAGGGTAGGTAGGGTAGGTAGGGTAGGTAGGGTAGGTAGGGTAGGTAGGGTAGGTAGGGTAGGTAGGGTAGGTAGGGTAGGTAGGGTAGGTAGGGTAGGTAGGGTAGGTAGGGTAGGTAGGGTAGGTAGGGTAGGTAGGGTAGGTAGGGTAGGTAGGGTAGGTAGGGTAGGTAGGGTAGGTAGGGTAGGTAGGGTAGGTAGGGTAGGTAGGGTAGGTAGGGTAGGTAGGGTAGGTAGGGTAGGTAGGGTAGGTAGGGTAGGTAGGGTAGGTAGGGTAGGTAGGGTAGGTAGGGTAGTAGCCAGTTGACGGGAGCGAAGCCGCGTGGGTCAGCTAGTATTTTAATAAAATTAATAACAACGGCATCAATTCGTATTTAGAGTCTGTCAGGGAGTCGTGTCCCTTTAAAAAGGCGGCAAATTTAAAAATCTTACTGGTGTCAAGACTACACTACGATATAGTTCGCTATTAATTTGTTTGATACTTCAATTATTTTTGTAGATAAAAATTTATTTGGGATAAATCAAAAAAGTGCATTTCAATTAGTAAATTAACTATAAATTGTGCTTTTTATTACTTCATCATTCAAAACGGCTGACAAAAGTGTTATGTTATTAAAAATGCAGAAAAACAGTTAGTTTCAGTTTAAACAGCAATTTCTTAAAGTGGCTATCAATATTATGTGCCCCAGTGAAACTCAACGTCATGAGTAAGAGATGGCTGAATCTAAACCCTAAATCATGATCACATCACAGTAAAATAAGTAAAAATTTAGATAGTTGAGCTAAAAGTATCAAAAGTTTGTAGCCAACTATCTGATGTTGAAACGACCTTGTGACAATCCGTTTGACAGATAAAAGTATTGCCATTATACGAAATCAGCTAAATGGTCGTGGACACGACTCGCTTGATAGACTCTAGTACTAGGTCTTTACAAATTCTCCGGAGCTCACACGAGGATTTAATAAAATATGAGTGTGGTGTCGCAGAGCTGCGGCCGGCGCACAACGCGACGGGCGTGCTGCGCGTGGCGGGGAGGGCGTGCGCGCGCGCCGCCGTGTGGGAGGAGTGGCTGTGGTGCGGCGGCGCGCGCGGCGTGCTGCGCCTGCCCAAGCGAGCGCGCGCGCCCGCCCCGCCGCGCGCCGCCCGCGCCCCCGCGCGCGCCCTCACGGCGCTGCTGCTGCTGCACGCGGCGCAGGGGGCGGCCGGGGGGGACGCGCCGCCGTGCGCGCGCGCGTGCCACGCCAGCGCGCTGTGCGTGCTCGCGCCCGGGGGCGGAGTGGCGTGCCTGTGCCCCGACGGGCTCGCGCCGCTGGACGACGCCGCCGCTGCCGTGAGTCACGAGACCTTCTGTACCACAAACACGAACTTCTTCGCGAATATGTTTTATAAATGACGTCACGACGTACACAAGTATAATTGTAACGGCATCTCACGACGTTTGCGTTCGGAAGTTTGCAGGTTTCATACCCTGCGCGCGTTTCACGTCGCTGTGGATGACCAATCTGCAACTATGAGGAATATAGAAAAGCATTAAAGGATTCTCGAGCGTGTGTGTCTTCGTGTAAATTAAGCTGTCAAATATTATTTAGTTAGTCTAAGAAAACTATAACGCCTTACGTCGATCACTTTGTACCCAAATATGAAAATAACTATGGACATTCTCTTGACTCTATTCTGCTAGTACAGTGCGAGTTGACACTCTGACGCCGTTTGCTGTCGTAGTGAAGACGTTATTTGTTTTAACTAATCAGTACTTTCTATTTCTAGCCGACATTCTCATGTACGAATGATTCCTTTTGTGACTCGTTGTTGGCTCGTGTAGGAGCAGCGCCAGTGCGTGATCCCGCACGGCTCGCTGGAGGCGGGCGCGAGCGCGACCGCCACCGCCCCGGGCGCCGGCGCCGAGCCGGGCGCGTGCGCGCTGGCGTGCGGCGCCGGCGCCTGCGTGCTGGGCGCGGACGGCGCGCCGCGCTGCCGGTGCCCCGCGCTGTTCGCGGGCGAGCGCTGCCAGCACTACCGCTGCGCGCAGCACTGCCACCGCCGCGGCCGCTGCGAGCTCGAGCCCACCGCCGCCGCGCCGCTGGACGCCGCCGCGCCGCCGCCGCTCACGGTACGTGCACGCTCGCGCGCCGGCTGCGGCCGCGAGCGTGCCTACTGACCCGCCCTGCCCGCAGTGCGTGTGCCGGCCCGGCTACACGGGCGCGCGCTGCGAGCGGCCGGCGCCGGGCGCGGAGCAGCCGTGCGCGCGCCTGGCGTGCGAGAACGGCGCGTCGTGCAGCGCGCGCGCCGGCCGCGCCGTGTGCGCGTGCCCGCCGCAGTACGCGGGCGCGCGCTGCGAGCGCTGCGCGGCCGGCCCGGCGTGCGGCGCCGCCGAGGTGTGCGTCGTGGACGCCGCGGGCGCGCACTGCCGCCAGCAGATCTGCCGCTTCTTCTGCCTGAACCAGGTGCGGCACCTCGATCACTGATTATTACATAGCTTTTGACTGTTAACGACAAAGTAAGTATTAGCTCTGATACCAGTCGGTGCGTACTGGTGCTGACCTGCGTGTGTGTGCGCAGGGCACGTGCAGCGTGTCGAGCGTGGGCGGCGTGTCGTGCGCGTGCCCGCCGGCGTGGTCGGGCGAGCGCTGCCAGCGGCCCGCCTGCGTGGACGCCGCGTGCACGCCGCACGCGCACGCGCCGCACGCCGACTCTGACGCAGACAACGACACGCACGACGCGCCGCGCCACAACGACACCAAGAACAACAGTCAGTAGCCTGTCACGTTACTTTTCTGATATCTTTACCTCCCCACGGCTTTTCATTGAGCCAATAATAAATTGAAGCCTAGCCATATTGTACTGAATCTGTATTTGAAATCTAAATAAAGATATCTAGTTTGGGAGCTACAACAACAAACCATGTCAACCATGACAAAGTACGCACTCTATTGCAAGCCATACTTATTTAGGAGCTTGTTCTTACAAATCACGTAAAATTAAAATACACAACTCGGAAGTCGATACTTGAGTGCTAGCGATGATTTTACAATTATTCGAGTTCAAGTGCAAGTGTGACCGCTGAGTATGCGCTCCGGACTTCGAGCGATATCAATAATTTCTCCGTTATACTACTCTGTCAAGAAAGTACCGGGAAAAGATCAATAATACACAAAATGTCTGTTATTCATCCAAATTTATTTTATCACCTTCAAAGTATGCTCCTTTAGAAACGATACACTTGCGCCAACGAATAATCCATTCATCAAAACATTTTTTAAACGCTGCTTCCGGAATTGAGTTCAGTTCTCGCCGCGAATTCTCCTTTATGTCTTCTATCGATTGAAAACGGGTGCCACGAAGTGGTAATTTGAGTTTAGGAAAAAGAAAAAAGTCAGCAGGAGCCATATCTGGTGAATATGGTGGTTGCTGGATGGTATTTGTTGAGTGTTTGGTTAAAAATTCGTTCACAATGATAGCCTTGTGCGAAGGCGCATTGTCGTGGTGCAAAATCCAAGAATTTTCTTTCCACAAATCTGGCCTTTTTCGTCGAATTTGCTCTCTTAAACGCCGCATAACGCTCAAATAATATTCTTTATTTACCGTTAGACCTTCCGGTAAGAATTCAGAGTGCACAACACCGCGATAGTCAAAGAAAACAGTCAACATGACTTTGACTTTTGATCGACTTTGGCGTGGTTTTTTCGGTTTCGGTTTAGTTGGAAGGCGCCACTCCGAAGCTTGTTGACTAGTTTGCATGTCAAACTCGTAAACCCACGTCTCGTCACCAGTAACAATGCGTTTCATGAATGTTGGGTCCGAACTGACTCGTTCTAGCATGTCCTCAGCGACTTTCATGCGATTGAGTTTTTGGAGAAAATTCAGATCTTTTGGGACTAGCCGAGCAGCAAAATGTTTCATACCCAAATGATTAGTTAAAATGGTACGGATCGACTCGTGAGATACAGAAAGTTCGGCGGCTATCTCTCTCAGAGTTGAATAGGGAATTTCAGTCACTATTTCCTTCACTTTTGCGATGTTAACTTCAGTTGCAGACGTTGACGGCCTACCAGAGCGAGGCAAATCTTCCATCACATCTCGACCGCTTTTGAACGCTTTGAACCACTCATAAGCACGAGTTTTTGATAAAGTCGATTCACCGTAAGCCTTCTGTAACATTTTCAGTGACTCCGAACACGAAATTCCATTGGCGATGCAAAATTTAAGACAAACTCTTTGTTCGATATTTTTGTCCATTATGAAATTCGCAATACACACTATATATGATATTACTAAAACCAGCACTGTATTTAATATAAATAACAGATGCAACTCAAACTCCGCGCCAAAATGGAAAACAGTTGTGCCAATCTAACAACTACAAAAAAACAAAAATTTGAATTTGGAACCATAAACAAATCATCCATTCCCGATACTTTTTTGACTGAATGTATCTCCTGCGTTGATCGCTACGAAATTCGGTCTGTTATAATTCTATAGGGACCGTGCACGGCGTTGACAATGCCATCTAGTGTCGCATATTCGAAGCTTTAATGGTCAGAATACTTTGGGCACGCCACAATCCAGGCGATAAGGAGTGGCTGGAGCGGCGCCACGCCGTCCTCAGCTTCCGCCTGGCGCAGGCACTCCCCGCACGCGGTTGCTTCAGGAGGACACGCCGGGGGTCAACACTGTGAGGGTAGCCGCGTAGGTGTCACAATAAAAATAAAAGTTCTGAGAACTCAAATGTAATTCAAGCCATACGTTGGTGCAGTTGGTGCAGTTGGTGCAGTTGGTGCAGTTGGTGCAGTTGGTTTTGTCCACTTTACATTTATTGGTACAGAGTTCTTGTCGCAAACACTTTCGTCACCAGGCAGTTGCAGGTCTGTTATCGGTTTCAGCAGCTGACACATGATAGCAGTTCCATGGTGTCAACATGCCGTTAGTTCCTGTGTGGACATGTATGTATATATGTATGTAAATCGGGCTGGTTTCCGCAACTCCACGACTAAGCGCCTATTTTGCGTGCAAGTGGGACAAATGCGTCATTCGATCCACCCCAGCAAGGCCAGCAACACCTTGGTGTTAGCAACTATCTCACAGAGGGTACCTGGGTTTCTGTAATACGCGACTACCGGGCAGCTTAGAAGCAGGTGTGCTGCTTTTCATTCTCCTCCATGACTGAACAACAGTTGTTACTGTACGCAACTGTTGTTTAGTCAGTCTTAGGGCTTGTTATGTGAATCGGCCATCTATAGAGGGAAGTGCCTCTTTGGCCTGCCTACACTCACTATGGTCAACCCTTAACCAACTTATGGTCAGCTTGTGATATTTATCTCCGGTGCGTTTCCTTACCAGATTGCGTAAGTACCCGAAAGGCATCGGCACGATGGCTTCAGGTCCCATCGCTGACATACTCGAACCCCTTCGGGCGAGTTCATCCGCAGCGTCGTTGCCTCGAGATTCACTGTATTCCCTTAATCCATTGAATGGTTACTTTGTTGTGTCTACCAACCTGATTGAGACGTTGGTGACACTCTAGAATCAACCCAGAGCTGCAGAGCTGCTGTTCAGAGCTTGCAGGACGGCCATGCTGTCCGAGAGTATGCGTATTAAGTGGTCCTTAACTTCCCTGGTCAGGATGGCTGATGCCGCCAGAGAAATGCCCATGCATTCAGCTTGTAAAGGATCGGTATTGGCCCCATGCAGCGCCGTTCACCTTTGTTTGGAGTGAGAATTTTTGGTCTTAGCTGCGATTTTCGCCACAGCCGGACCGGCGCCCGCGCTGGCGCGCACGGCGTGAGCCGCAGGACATCCAGGGGCGAGCGAAGCACCACAGGCACCTCGCTTAGGAGCTTTGCCAGCTTTCACCAACTCCACTCCTGCGGTATTCTTAGTTGGCTTCAATTCGTCCATACTAAAAAAAATTACAAAAATTCATCTTCCTGGCTCCGGGTGGGTGCCCGCACCTGGGAGCGTCGCACTACTGTGAGTGCGAACGTTAGGATTACCAGGAAGATATAGGTGCGCAAGGCTGGTTTACAGCGCGTAATTAGCTATTTTATTATAAGTGGTTATGCCTGTCCAATGGGGTCCCATGTCGTAGTACATGACTAATGTCCATTTCTCCCTGATTAATGGTACCCTTGAAATAAAGCGTTTGGTAATCATTTGACATCGTGTAAACCGTAACACGGAAAAATCAGCATGAAAAACTCAATAAAATAGTTGCTAAGTTGCGATTTTTGATCTCGGTTTTCTTTTCCTTTCTGTCAAGTTGGTCGTTGGCTTCATATCTGGTTGTGGTGTGGTTTGGTTATTTTGATTTACGGGCAAAACGAAGAGTTTCATGACTCCATTTTTGGTTTTTAATGAAACCGTTCTGGTTAGGCCATCATTTCCTGGGTGTGTCTCGACTACACGTCCAAGAGCCCACTTTCCTGGTGGCAGATTCTCATCATGAATCACCACTAGATCTCCAATTCCGATGTTTTTTTGTGGTTCCATCCATTTACTTCTCGATGAGAGCTGTACCAAGTATTCAGCCTTCCATCGTTTCCAAAGATCTTGGAATAATTTGCTGGTTAGATGCCACCTGGCCCTAGCATCTTGCTGTTTCTATTACAGTTGTTCCTGGCCTCCCTGATAAGACATGAGCTGGTGTAAGGAAGTTTAAATCCTCAGGATCCTCGGATATTACGCAAAGAGGTCGTAAAAAAAAATCGCTTCTAGTCTGGCTAACAATGTGGTGTACTCCTCGAAGGTTAATTTTGTTGACCGATAACCCTTTTGAGGTGATGTTTTAGACTATGTTCTGCTCGCTCCCATAGACCACCGGCATTAGGCCAGCTAGGTACGTTAAAGTGCCATTCTATGCCCATATCTGATATCTCGGTCATAAAACTTCCACTAAAATCTTTTTGAAGCTGGTTTAATTCTTCCTGTAGCATTCTGTTGGCTCCCACGAAGTTAGTATCGTTGTCACTGTACATATGTCGTGGTGCTCCCTTTCTGGCTGCCATTCTGGTAAGAGCTGCCAAAAAGGCGGAACCGCTCATGTCGGACACGAGTTCTAGGTGAAACCCTTGTGGTTTTGATTCCCCGTACTTTGTTTGCCTTGACCTCTACGAACCCTGTGTACTGTGTAATCTACACCGCAGTGGTAAAACACATGTTCTGGATTCACTCTTGGTTCTGGTAAATCTCCCATGAGCTGGTGCTGTCGCATGGGACGTTTGTTTTCTGCATATGACGCACTTTCTTATAAACTTTTTAGTGACCATATAACCGCCGATAGTCTAGTACTGTTGTCATAGGTTTGCTAATGTTAATCGCGCTCCGCCAAGGAAAGTCAGTTTATGAGCTTGATTGATGAGTAACGTGGTTAGCTGATGATCGTGTGATACTTTAAGATGATGGGATGTTTCATCTCCAGACTCATGTGGGCGTTTTCTAATCTCCCACCCACACGTAACATTCCGCTTTCATCTATGTTTGGGTTCAAACTCAAAACCTTGCTTTTGGAGTTTACTCTTCCGTGTTTGTTTAATGAATCTAGGTCGCTGGCAAACTCTGCCTGCTGAACGTTTTTGATTATCAGCTGTTTTGCGCGATGAAGTTCGTGTAATACGAGGTAAGGTCGGCGAACTTGTTTGTTCGAAGTATCCATGCAAAAATACGTATGATTTTTGTAATGAAGCTGTATTTGATTATTAAATGCTTAATAATTGCGGTAGTCAGGGATTCAGTTGGTTGTTCATTGACTACCGCGTTGGTTTGTTTTAAAATAGACGGCTTTACTTCTAAATTCGTGTCATAAATGGTGGTATGGTTTTAGTGATTGTTGTTTCCCGATTTGCTACAAATGGTTTCCATCGGGCTGGATCTCCTTGTTTCCATCCTAGTACTGCGGTTGAATCAGTCCAGCGGTAGACATCCGTAGGGTAATCTGATAAGCAGTTTCGAACTGTTTTCATTCGCTGAGCTAACAGATGAGTGCCCATTAACTCCAGTCTTGGCATGGATAAGACTTTGCTTATAGGGGCCAACCTGGCCTTCCCCGCAACTAATATAATGATTGTCCCTTCTTTGGTTATTACCTTGCAATATATTGCGCACGCGTAGGCCTTAGTAGAAGAGTCACAGAATCCGTACAACTCTATATTTTTGTTTTCATTCCTAACCATCTACTGATTTCTATGTTGTTAATGTCCGGAAATTCTTGCTTCAATTTAACCCATTCCGAGTTCATTTCCTCTGGTAGGGTGTCATCCCATTTTATCTTTGACAACCAGACTATTTGAAACAGGAGTTTCATGGTAGTGCTCAAGGGGGTTAACCGCCCTAATGGATCGAACAACTTGGAAATGTCCGAAAGTATAGCTCTTTTGGTAATCGTTGCAGGTGATTCGGGTTCTATTTTCGGGTTGAAGGTAAAATTATCCTTCTGTGGGTTCCAACGGAGACCCAATGTTTTGGTGGAATCGTTCTGCTTGAACTCGTATGTCGATTGGTCACATTGTTCTCTCTCCAAGTCGGTTAATAGCAGTTTTTTTTTTTTCGATGTCCATTTTCTAAGATTAAATCCACCCAAACGGCACAGTTTGATGAGGTCGGATTTCAGTTTATTTGCTGCTTCCATCGAATGACGCCCTCCGCAAAAATCATCCATTTAAAAACTTTCCTCCAATTCTTTTGCTGCGTCAGGAATTTTTTTTCTTTCATCTGATGCAAGTTGCTTTAAGCACATCATCGCTAGGAAGCCTGCTGGTTTGCTTCCGTATGTTAGCGTGACGAGTTGGAACGATTGTATTGGTTGGTTATTTGATTCTCGCCATAGTCATAAATAAATAAATAAATAGTACCTTTTGGTAAGCCTGATCTTCTTGGTGCACTCGGTTCATTCTGTACATCTTTTCAATGTCGGAAGTAAATACAAATTCAAATTGTGTCCATATCAGGATAAGCTCTTGAAGATTTTTCTGTATATTTGGACCCCTGTACATGACGTCATTTCAGCTATAGCCTGATGATGACTTTGCTGAGGCGTTAAAAACTACTCTCAGTTTGGTAGTGGTCGTTTCCGCCCGAATGACCGCATGGTGTGTGTACCGGACGGGCGTGATCGACTGGAACGGGGTTGTGATGGGGTAGGTCTATCCTTTTTCTTCTCCTCCGAAGTGAACTGTGACCGACCGACGACGTCCAGCCGCGCTGACGTCCTGTACCGAAAACTAAGGTTCTCCGCACCACACGTACAACGTTCTTCTATCTTGCCAAGTACTTGCTGTCTTCGGGGTAGATTGGGGTGCAGGGTGAATGCTTACCAGGGTTAAATAATAGGCAGGAATATGACAACACTGCAGCTAATGGTTTAAGGGCAAAGTCGCGAGTACTGTGATTCTATTTATAGATTCTATAATTTCTTCTGCCGGTGACTACGAATTGGCTATTTTTTACCATTTACTAAGGTACGAGGTTACTTTACCGTAACGAGGCCCAAAAACCACCAACTGCTTCAGTTTATTTTAACTGTGAATTCCAACTATAGTTCTAGAACATTTTTGGCTATATCTAGGTCTATTCTAGGTCTGGATGGAGGTTGACGCACCTCTATTCGAATCCCCCGAAATTCCCCGTCGAACGGGTTGGAAATCAACCCCTCAACCCTGCCCACTAGTGGGCTTGTTGCATTTAACTATCAAAAATATCACAAGTTTTGAGCTTGCTTACTATTTGGGGTTGATTCCCCGAAAAACTGTGCCCCATGGGCTATGAAACTATCTATATTCGGGTAGGTGCATCATCCCTCCATCCAGCTACACAACTTACCAAGCCACCCCTCCAAGGGTGGAGGTACTATAGGTCAGGAACCCGGGAGAGGATAAAAAACTATGTTTATCTTCTTATCTATTTTGTGGCTTTATGCCTTGCCTGACCATGAAGATGTGTACATATCTGGATAGGGCTGAGTGCCAGCTTTCCAGTGCCTATGGGTTAAGACCTAAATTCCTAGATGCCCTAAAAACTTAGCACTGAAGGTGCGTGTGCATGGTGGTTTTCTTCAACCACCCTATTATGTTCGAATGTGAAATGACTATTTTGTGTATACCTTCGATTAGGCTGATTTCCATCAGCCAATCAGAACACGCCCTCAGGGTGCTATTGGGAATGTGTAAGGGAAATGTGTAGCCCTACCTATTGACTATAATTTTCTTTGAAAATATGTTTTCCCCAGAACATCTTTTACGTGTTTGGGGAAAACGACAAACATATGACTTTAAATTGATTACATAGCTTACAAACTATCACTATGCAAGTACATAAGCTTCTAAATTCAGTACATAGGCCTACGACTATAGGTACATAGGTACTATCTATGCGAGTTACACAATGTTAAATGCGTCTCCGCGAACATTTCTATTGCTATTTAAGTATATAAGCTTCTAACTTAAAAAACATATAAGCTTACGAATATAAGTACATAAGGCTGTTTATGCGAGTTATATAAATCAAAATGCTCCGTCGCGAACATTTCTCCCGCCGTGCAGCGCAGTGACGACTCGTTGCGATGTCGGCGCGGCGCTGCATCTCGCCGGTGAGCGACGACTGTAGTTGCGTCGCCCGTTGCCACGGTGACCGTTGTCTCGACGCGACGCTCGCCGCCCCGGCGACCGTTGCCTCGATGCTCGCCGACGCGACGCCCGTCGCTCCGGCCCGTAGCTCCGACGCTCTGGATCATTTCGGCAGCGGGATCAGCTTCTTCGCCGGACGCTTTAGAGTGCCGCCAGATGTGCGCACCTCAGCGGTCCGGACCTCTCCATCCGTCCCAGGGAAGACTGCGGTGATGCGGCCTCGCGGCCACGTGTTGCGAGGCAGCTGGCCGTCTGCGATGAGCACAGGGTCGCCCACCTGCAGACCAGGGCCACGGTGGTGGCGCTCCCGCCGGTGTTGGAGCTCGGGTAAGTGCTCCCTCACCCAGCGGCGCCAGAACTGGTCGGCGAGCGCTTGTGAGCGCCGCCAGTGTTTCGTGGTGTCGACGTGTTGCTCGGTGAACACGCCGGGTGCGGTGCAGTCTGGCCGAACCACCGAGTAGGAAGTGGTTCGGCGTGATGGATTCGCCTTCGCTGGCGACTGATACCTATTTCAGCGGGCGGCTGTTTTCCGTACTCTGCCTCACACAACAGTGTGGACAACACCTCTTCGTTGGTGTTTCTCTGTGAGTACGGTTTCTATGTCGAGTGACCGATAGCAGTCGACTCGTTTTCTCCATACTTTTTGCAGCATTTGCTTGGCGCGTACTGTACTATTGAGGCTACGCCAAGCACTATTTCGAATGCCTCTTCTTGGTGGGCACGTCTTTTTCTAAGACGCCCCTCGATGGACGCGCTAGGGTCAGGTTGAAACCTAGCGTGTCTGCACTTGGTCTCTATTGAACCAAGTGCATTTTCTATGTGCATCTTCGCTTTTATAGCTGTGCACGGTGAGCTGGCCGCGCCGAATATGATTGATATTCGATATTCGTCGGGGGCTCCCTCTGTTCTATTGCCTCTCCACGAACATTGGAGGGCATTCATGTCCTCTTCTCGGACTTTGGTTGTGGTTATGTCTTTTCTTAAGACGCCACTCGATGGACGCGCTAGGGTCAGGTTCAAACCTAGCGTGTCTGCACTTGGTCTTCATTCTATACCAAGCGCATTTTCTATGTGCATCTTCGCTTCTATAGCTGTGCACGGTGAGCTGGCCGCGCCGAATATGATTGATATTCGATATTCGTCGGGGGCTCCCTCTGTACTATTACCTCTCCACGGATATTGGAGGGCGTCTGTTGCCTCTCCACGGATATTGGAGGGCGTCTGTTGCCTCTCCACGGATATTGGAGGGCGTCTGTGTCCTCTTGTCGGACTTTCACCTGCTCAAACATTTCGGTTATATGACCGGAAATGGTTATGGGGTGTCTACGGAACCTCATCATGACGCCGGGCAGCGACTGTAACAGGTCTGGTCCTGTGAGTATGAAGTCGTTCAAAGACATTCCATTCGATTTAGCTGCGGCGTCGTGTACTATACGGTACTTCTCTGGCTTCATCGGCTTGAAGACATCGAAATGAGGTAGGTACCAGGTTCTTCCTGGTGTACTATTTTCGGGCGCTTTCTCGGCGCACCCTTTCTATAGGAGCGAGTCCATCTGTTCCGTATATCTATCTCGAAGAGTCGGATTTCTATCGAGTTTCTATAGAGACAAGCCGCTTGTGGGCTGTCTCATAACTATCGGGCATTTCAAATTGCGGTTTCTATATGCCCATTTTCTTTTGGTGTGTCGTTTCAAGATGTCTTCTGTGGGTCTATGCGGCCTTCGGCTCCAAGTTGTCTGGCAAGGTCCTCGTTGATCAATGATACGGTTGATCCATCGCCGGGAAGGGCGAACGTAGATGCCTCTCCCGCCGGTCCAATCACCCGGACCGGTACCATCTTGAGGTAGGCATGACTCGACTATGTTCGCAAGCTGGCAACCACTTCTTGTGGTTCTTGCTTCTGTTCGAGGACCTTCGGCTTTTCGGCAGTCGCTGCAGCGGGCTTCTTCTCATAGTGAAGTAAGCGATTGTGTGTGGCTATACACTCCTTGATGCCACACTTCTTCGGTTTGCACCGGTGCCGCTTACGTCGTAACTTCATGCAGCGATAGCATAAGTTGAGCTTCTTTGCTAGCTCCCATCTCTTGTCGCTGTTGCCTTCTATGAATTTCCGACAGTCGCGTTCTATGTGCCCATCTTTTCCACATACACGGCATCTATCGGCCGGTTTCTCTGTTGCTGTGTGGGTTCTCTGTGCTGTACGTCTGTTTGATGGGCCCTCTATTGCGTTGAAATTCTCGGCGGGAGCAAAGGCGCTGCAGAAGCGGGCTTGTTCAGTGACGAATTCGCTGAACAACGATAGGTTAGGTAACGACTGATACTGTCTTTGCCTTCTGAATCTTGCTGTATTCTTGACATCATTGAAATTTTTTCGAGTTGTTATATAAATGGCTCGAAACGACAACCATTCTGTGTGTGCACCATTGAGGTTCGGTAAGGTCATGATGACCTTTGACGGCGAGGAGCTATTCTGTTCTGTTTTTCTGTCAGCTTGCGATACTATAGCTGCTGTAAGGTCCGTTATGAACGGCTGTAATCTGTTTTCCCCGTCGTCTTCTATTTTCTTTGGTGGTGCCATCTGTTTAGTCACTTCATCGACTTTCGGCTCTAGTTCCGGTACTTGCGCTCGACGAGAGTCCACTATCGATACGGAGTGCATAGAGGGAGACGGTTGCTGCTCGCAACTTCTATCTATTCTATTTTGCTCGCAATTTCTATCTATTCTATTTTGCTCGCAGTTTCTATCTATTCTATTCTGCTCGCAGTTTCGATCTATTCTATTTTGCTCGCAGCTTCTATCTATTCTATTTTGCTCGCAGTTTCTATCTATTCTATTCCGGATGTCTCCCTCAGCGGTGTTGGTCTCTCTCTGATCAGGAACAGGTTCAGCTGTCTCTTCCAGCCAGGAACGCACGTACTCGTCGTTCGAGTTTCTATCTTCTATATATTCGTCGTCCGATTCTTGTTCGGCTCTCTGAAGTGCTAACTGTGCAAGCTCCAACTTAATCTTGAGTAAGTCTTCGCGTGCCTTTGTGACTCTTCTATATGACCGCGTCGTCCTTCCCACGGTCGACGGCGGCTTGTCACATTCGATACGTTCGATACGGGCGTCACCCCGGGTAGTCACCGGCAGGTTTCGGCTGTATTTTCTATCTGTCGGCTTCAGTGTACTTTCTGAAGGCGTCTCAAATCTGGTTCCCTTTCTTGAGGCTGGCATGATTCAGATCCTCAAGTCGATTCTTCAAAACTGTTCTATATCCCTGGATAAGGCTTCAGTAAAACTTGAATTAAAGTTTTTTCTTCAAACTATTTCTATATTCTCGGATAATTCTTCGAAGTCCCCAATCTTCAAAGTCCAGAGTTGCTCTGAATTTTCTATGTGTAAAATTTTCAAAGTCCAAATTCTTCAAAAATTTTCTATGTCCCGAATCGGTCTATGTTTTCTAAGTGTAGAATCTTCTCAAAATTTTCAAAGTCCAAATTCTTCAAAAATTTTCTATGTCCCGAATCTGTCTATATCTTCTAAGTGTAGAATCTTCTCAAAATTTTCAAAGTTCAAAATCTTCGAAAATTTTCTGTCCCGAATCAATCTATGTTTTCTAAGTGTAGAATCTTCTCAAAATTTTCAAAGTCCAAAATCTTCAAAAATTTTCTATGTTCCGAATCAATCTATATTTTCTATATGTAGAATCTTCTCAAAATTTTCAAAGTTCAAATTCTTCAAAAATTTTCTATGTCCCGAATCGATCTATATCTTCTAAGTGTAGAATCTTCTCAAAATTTTCAAAGTTCAAAATCTTCGAAAATTTTCTGTCCCGAATCAATCTATGTTTTCTATATGTAGAATCTTCTCAAAATTTTCAAAGTTCAAATTCTTCAAAAATTTTCTATGTCCCGAATCGATCTATATCTTCTAAGTGTAGAATCTTCTCAAAATTTTCAAAGTTCAAAATCTTCGAAAATTTTCTATGTCCCGAATCAATCTATGTTTTCTATATGTAGAATCTTCTTCAAAATTTTCAAAGTCCAAATTCTTCAAAAATTTTCTATGTTCAGATGATCAAAATTTTCTAAGTCCCAGTATGAATCTTCGAAATTTTTCTAAGTGCCAGCTTCTATGTTCGAAAATTTTCTAAGTGTCGGGTTCAATCCTCAAAATTTTTTCTAAGTCTCAGGTTCTGTCTTCAAAAGTTTTCTAAGTCCCAGCTTCTATGTTCGAAAAATTTTCTAAGTGTCGGGTTCAATCCTCAAAATTTTTTTTTTCCAAGTCCCAGGTTTGGTCTTCAAAAAATTCCCAAGTCCAGGTTCAACTTTCAAATTTTCTCAAAGTCCAGGATTCCTTAGAAATCTTCTAAGTCCAGACGCAATCCTTCAGTGTTTCAGGAAAATTTTCAAAGTCCAAAGTTTCGGAGTGTGTCCTTAAGGGTTGGTTCTTGAAGGGTAGTTTTCTCCAAGGGGTAGTCCTCACGATGAACCACGATGCTGAGCTTGAGGCTTCTTAACTGGAACGTATGTTGACGGATAACTTCGGATCCGCCTCAGGGTGAGTCCTTAAGGGTTGGTTCTTGAAGGGTAGTTTTCTCCAAGGGGTAGTCCTCACGATGAACCACGATGCTGAGCTTGAGGCTTCTTAACTGGAACGTATGTTGACGGATAACTTCGGATCCGCCTCAGGGTGAGTCCTTAAGGGTTGGTTCTTGAAGGGTAGTTTTCTTCAAGGGGTAGTCCTCGCGATGAACCACGCTACTGGGCTTAAGGCGTCTTCACAGGAACGTCAATCGACGACTAGCTTCGGATCTGTTTCGGATGAGTCTTCAAGGGATGATTCTTGAAGGGTTGATTCGGGAACGGATACCAATTGACATACTGTTAAGAAACAAGATACGGGGTGCGTATGTTTGGCTCTTGTGCCAAACTATATCGCAGGGCTTCGGTTTGAGTCTTCAATGCTTGTTTCTTCGAGGGTTGATTCTTCAAGGGATGATTCGGGAACGGATACGTTTTGACATACTGTTTAAGAAACAAGATACGGGGTGCGTATGTTTGGCTCTTGTGCCAAACTATATCGCAGGGCTTCGGCTTGAGTCTTCAAGGCTTGTTTCTTCAAGGGTTGATTCTTCAAGGGATGATTCGGGAACGGATACGTTTTGACATACTGTTTAAGAAACAAGATACGGCGGCACAGAAATCCGGCTCGAATGGACCAAAAAATGTACCGGACGGGCGTGATCGACTGGAACGGGGTTGTGATGGGGTAGGTCTATCCTTTTTCTTCTCCTCCGAAGTGAACTGTGACCGACCGACGACGTCCAGCCGCGCTGACGTCCTGTACCGAAAACTAAGGTTCTCCGCACCACACGTACAACGTTCTTCTATCTTGCCAAGTACTTGCTGTCTTCGGGGTAGATTGGGGTGCAGGGTGAATGCTTACCAGGGTTAAATAATAGGCAGGAATATGACAACACTGCAGCTAATGGTTTAAGGGCAAAGTCGCGAGTACTGTGATTCTATTTATAGATTCTATAATTTCTTCTGCCGGTGACTACGAATTGGCTATTTTTTACCATTTACTAAGGTACGAGGTTACTTTACCGTAACGAGGCCCAAAAACCACCAACTGCTTCAGTTTATTTTAACTGTGAATTCCAACTATAGTTCTAGAACATTTTTGGCTATATCTAGGTCTATTCTAGGTCTGGATGGAGGTTGACGCACCTCTATTCGAATCCCCCGAAATTCCCCGTCGAACGGGTTGGAAATCAACCCCTCAACCCTGCCCACTAGTGGGCTTGTTGCATTTAACTATCAAAAATATCACAAGTTTTGAGCTTGCTTACTATTTGGGGTTGATTCCCCGAAAAACTGTGCCCCATGGGCTATGAAACTATCTATATTCGGGTAGGTGCATCATCCCTCCATCCAGCTACACAACTTACCAAGCCACCCCTCCAAGGGTGGAGGTACTATAGGTCAGGAACCCGGGAGAGGATAAAAAACTATGTTTATCTTCTTATCTATTTTGTGGCTTTATGCCTTGCCTGACCATGAAGATGTGTACATATCTGGATAGGGCTGAGTGCCAGCTTTCCAGTGCCTATGGGTTAAGACCTAAATTCCTAGATGCCCTAAAAACTTAGCACTGAAGGTGCGTGTGCATGGTGGTTTTCTTCAACCACCCTATTATGTTCGAATGTGAAATGACTATTTTGTGTATACCTTCGATTAGGCTGATTTCCATCAGCCAATCAGAACACGCCCTCAGGGTGCTATTGGGAATGTGTAAGGGAAATGTGTAGCCCTACCTATTGACTATAATTTTCTTTGAAAATATGTTTTCCCCAGAACATCTTTTACGTGTTTGGGGAAAACGACAAACATATGACTTTAAATTGATTACATAGCTTACAAACTATCACTATGCAAGTACATAAGCTTCTAAATTCAGTACATAGGCCTACGACTATAGGTACATAGGTACTATCTATGCGAGTTACACAATGTTAAATGCGTCTCCGCGAACATTTCTATTGCTATTTAAGTATATAAGCTTCTAACTTAAAAAACATATAAGCTTACGAATATAAGTACATAAGGCTGTTTATGCGAGTTATATAAATCAAAATGCTCCGTCGCGAACAGTGTGGTAAGTAGCATTCGGGCACCTGGTTAATGCTGCATGGTGACATGTGGTTTAATGCGAAATATTTGTTCATGATTTTTTTGTAATCCGACTTCAATTCGCTGTTCTTCAAAAATTTATTTTCTAGGTTTTTAAATTGAGCTAATGCTTGTGGTTTGGTTTGACCCAATTTATCTTTGTGTTCTGATTTAAGCGGCAGTCGGACTTCATACCTTCCGTTCTCGAGCCTTATAGTGGTTTTCATGAATAACTGTTCATGAAAACACTCATGATCATCGTTGGCCATCTCTATCTTCTGGTTGATATCTTCGTTCTCCCAATATTTCAGAAGGTCTTCTGTGTTGTTGAGAATTACGTTGCATTGGTAGTGTGGTTTCATGGATCCACTAAGTAGCCATCCTAGTTGCGTCTGTTGAGCGATTGGTTGCGTGTCCTTGTCTCCTCTAAAAATTCCTCCTAACATTATCTTGCTAAAAACAGCTGCACCTAGAAGCATATCTACGGGTCTACTGATGTGGTACCCCGGATCGGAGTCTGTGTTTCCTGATAGCTACAACCTGGGAATCTTTAAGTCAATAGTGAATAGGTTACTTCTAGGCAAGCGTGCACCATCTTCGACCACATCGTCGTTTACCATCAGGTGAGATGGTGGTCAAGCGCGTGCCTATCAATAGAAAAAAAAATGGTTTGGAAATATTTGGTAATGATCTGACCTTATATGCTGTAACCGACCGCCTCTGCAATCCGAGGTTCTTCAAATTGCTGCAATCTCCTGGTTCGCACACGTGGTTTCACTTGGTAGTCACTGGTAAATAAATACTCGAAGGACCATGTAAAAAGTAGCGCTAGATGCTATGGTGATCAAACACTACTTTCTCGTATTGATAGGATATGGTTTATATGGTGTAAGTTACAAGTCTCGAATTGTAAAGGAAATAGCTATATATTAAAATACTATAACACTTAGATACAAGACTATGGTAATAGTAACGGAAATAGCTAAATATAATTCACTATATCACTTAGTCACTACACAATGGTAATGGTGATGGTCTTGAGTACGTGGACGTACGTGTCTCTGATGAGATCTGAACGCGAACTGGCCCACATTTTGGTGGACGAGCGAATGTGCATATTTGCGTTCGATGCAATTATGCATTTTCGCTTAGTGTTCGATTAAAACTCGAACAATTGCCCCGGATGTTGCGGGAAGTGAAAGTGGTAACAAATATTTCCTCGTTGTAATGGATAACTTCACTAAGTGGCCGGAAGTCTTGCCTTTTCAAATCAAGAAGCTTCAACAGTTGCAGACAAACTGGTTCATGAAGTCTTCTGTCGTTTTGGAGTACCCTTAGAAATTCAAAGCGACAGAGATTTTGCGGAGGGCGTCATTCAATGGAAGCAGCAAATAAACTGAAATCCGACCTCATCAAACTGTGCCGTTTGGGTGGATTTAATCTTAGAAAATGGACATCGAAAAAAAAAAACAGTTATTAACCGACTTGGAGAGAGAACAATGTGACCAATCGACATACGAGTTCAAGCAGAACGATTCCACCAAAACATTAGGTCTCCGTTGGAACCCACAGAAGGATAATTTTACCTTCAACCCGAAAATAGAACCCGAATCACCTGCCACGATTCCCAAAAGAGCTATACTTTCGGACATTTCCAAGTTGTTCGATCCATTAGGGCGGTTAACCCCCTTGAGCACTACCATGAAACTCCTGTTTCAAATAGTCTGGTTGTCAAAGATAAAATGGGATGACACCCTACCAGAGGAAATGAACTCGGAATGGGTTAAATTGAAGCAAGAATTTCCGGACATAAACAACATAGAAATCAGTAGATGGTTAGGAATGGGAGAAAACAAAAACATAGAGTTGTACGGATTCTGTGACTCTTCTACTAAGGCCAAGAAATTAGACAATAAATGACCATTCCCCCTCTTATCTCCGACACTACTGAGCCTAAAATTTTGAAAAAATGGAGATAATAGATCTTTACCTATAGATTACAGGAAAACCTATAAGAAGTCCATAGAAAAACAGAACCCTTATAGGATCACTTTGTTGTCCGTCCGTCTGTCAAGACCCTTTATCTCGGGAACTAGTGGAGGTATCGAGTTGTAATTTAAACCATTTACTCAGGTCTAAGGTCTCTTGAAGCTGTGAACAAATCATAGTAATAAGTTAACATTAAAAAAGATACGGCCGTTTATGCCGCAAAAAACTAATATTTCGACACTCTCAAGGGGATCTAAATTCATAGAGATTGTCCCATTGACCAAGAACTCTGAAATTTGGCAAGTAGTACCGTTTTATACTACAGGTATTGGGAAAAGTCTAAAAACTATGCATTTGGTATTAAATCATGAAAAATATAGTCTTTAATTAAAGTACGTAATCGATCATCGAGCGTACCTACATTTTAAATCCAATCAGTGGTTTACCACTGATTGGATTTAAAATGTAGGTACTTAAAAAAAAAAAGTGTTATCCCAAGTAACATTTAGCGTTAACATCATCAAAATCGATCTACAAAATTTTATGTTTTGGAAAAAACTTCCTTATTTATCTAATCAGTGATATTGCCATCTATTGAGAAAAAATAAAAAGTTTTCCTGCATTTTTTTCAATAGATGGCGCTTTAAAGTACCTACGTAATCAATCATCGCGCCTAATAAAACAATAATAACAAAAATAATTTGATTTGAAAATTGACTTTGTCAAAAAACCCGACCGCTCAAACCGACTAGGGTGGGTCGCAAGTTAATTATAAAAATAAAATAAACAAAAATCTTCTATCTAAATATCGCTACACGCTGTTAAGCGCATATTATACTTAGCGTGGACTTTCTTTAATTGAACAAAGGCGGGGGAACCCGTTGACACTGAGAAGTGTGAAGAAACGTATAATATAATACATAACGCGCACGTGTGGCAAGAGGCGCGTGCGTCACCCGGAGCGCGGGAAACAGCGTCCGCGTCCACCGGGGCGGCACCGCGGCACCGCGGCACCGCGGCCGGCGGCGCTACGGGGAAACATTAGCACTTCAGACCATAGATAGGTATTACTGATTATACATCATGTACTTTTCCTTGATGCTTCATCAACACGTCCGTGTTAGCTACCCGTCAACCGTAAAACTTCATGGATGCTCGATAAACCTGCGATATTCAAATAAATGACAAAATTGGATGTATTACGTAATCCGTCTGTTATGTGCCGCTCTGGATTGATCAAAATGATAGAAACCACCGATTATATGTAAACACGTTACCCAAATGTTAACTTTAAAAGAAGGTAACCACCGCGATCTATACGCCGCGCGTGTTTACGTCTTGCTACCGATTGTGCTCGCGATATTTTTAGGGTTCCGAACCGATATGCAAAAACGGAACCCTTATAGGATAGGGTAGGTTGTCTACCTGTCTGTCTGTCTGTCTGTCACTGCCAATTTTCTCCGAATCTACTGAGCCGATTCCTGAAATTGTGAGTTGAAATTTTGTGCACACATAATATAGGTAATACAAATTTTGAAAATGGGGTCACGTTTTGGGTGGGAAAGTTTATCCAAGTGTACCGTTTGTACCGTTTGTATTGTGAGTGTTTTGAATATATTCTTTTCATAATTTAAAAAAAATGTTGAGTAACTTCGGAACCATTTAGGTTGAAAAATGTGATGAAAAAATGACCGAAACTTCGTCTAAAATTTTGAAAAAAGTAAAAAAAACAGTACATGATGGTTTTCGCCTATACAGGAAAACATACACAAAGTCTATGGTTTAAAAGTCACATGTTACAAAAATTAAATTTGCTCGGATCCCTTTGTAGGCGAGTCCGTCTCGCACTTTGCCGGCTTTTTTAACCGACTTCTTCAGAAAGGAGGAGGTTCTATGTTCGGCTGTATGTATGTTAATTTTGTTTTTATGTATGTTCACCGATTTCTCCGCCAATTCTGGACCGATTTAAAAAAAACTTTTTTTGTTCGAAAGCCTATACTCCTGAGGTGGTACCATTGTCACCAAGTTAGAATCTGATGATGGGATCCCATGAAAGTCGAGGGAAACCCTCAAATTTTAGTTTTTCTTAAACTTTCTAACGCAATTCAGATATTTGTGCCTGGTAATCATCATCTTATGTTGCTGAGCTGGTGATGGAAGGTATAAGTCCCAGAAGAAGGTATCCCATGAAAAATGTTTGTTCAGCAATATTTTCGCCAATTGTTAACCGATTTGGATGATCCTTTTTTTGTTTGGAAGAAAATTTTCTCGGATTGGTTCCATTTAAATTTGGTGAAGATCTGATGAGGGACTTCGGAGGTAGGCAACGGAACTCTTCAATAAATGATAGCAAATGGGTCGGGATTTCTGAAATCGCTGTCTGTTGATTGTTTACACCAGTTCATATCATAACATCGCCGGCACGCTTTTTTTGTGGTTTCATTTTTTAGTGGTACGCAGGTACCACTAAAAAGTGAAAAACAAAACAAACTTTTTAACAAAAATTGAAAAGTCGATGTTTTTGGTTTTTTCGTTTTTGAACACCGACTTCCGAAATTAAAGTAATTTTTTAATTTGTAGTGTTTTGTTTTTGGAAGTCGGTTTTATTTTTTTGTTAAAAAGTTTTTTATTATAGCACCATGATCGTTGGTTGCAAGTACCTATCGTGTTCGTGTGAACAGTCGAAGATGGAATTATGTGAGTAGTTCAGCCACGTTGCGTTGTAACCGTGTTGTAATCTCAGACGTGGCTGACATGGCATAGTGCATAGGGGTGTGTGATGTCGCCTGAATACATATATATGCAGACTCGCGCAACTTCGTCTGCTCCGCTCCTATTGTTCCTGAGAATAGCGCGTTCAAGCAAAGAAACAAACTCTTCAGCCTTATATATTAATTTAGATGTGGTTTGTCGAGTGAGTAACGCAAGTTCACAAGTACTCGGCTACTTGCAACATGAACAAGCACTCGCTGGAACAGTAACGCTACGTAGAAGCGGCCGCGCTCGTGTGAAGGCCACGAACCGCGGACCATCAGGAAAACGAACTTCTTGGAAAACATCTATTAATACTTTGGTAATCGATGTACAAGTGCGGTCAGTAGATATGTACCTGCCGAATCGTAGCTCAGGTTAAACGCTTTATAGCTTGCTTGAGTGACAATGAATGATGATTGATGAATCTTGGAATTATATGTTCAAACAACTGATTAGTTCCTTACGGGATTGCGTTAGATTGGTCATGTGGTTCAGGTACGAGTATATGTTAATTATTATGTATTTCATGCGCATACAATCTGAAAGAAGAATAGTGTGTTCGATTTTAGAATATTTTGTGGAGCGACATAAAAGTTTATTCGTGAAAGTAAATAAAACGCCGCCGCGCCGCTGTACTGCAGTCAGGAATTAACCACACAAGTAATTTATCTACAAGTTGTTGTAACTTTGTTTCCGCTTACGACAGCTTGTTTATAATTCGGCATTTCTGCAGTCGGGTTTTTTGGTTTTCCTAACTTTGGTGTTTCTCAGTAGTCGCTCCTTATTTATTGTCCGAGAGATTATAGTTTTGTTGTTTATCCTTGTAACGTTTAATGAAATCGATTTGCTATAGAGTAATAAAAAAGTTAACTTAGCAGTATGCAAATGCGGAACGATTATCCACAAGCACCTTGAGGCCAACGGGCAGCGCGCGGCAAGCTCGGTCACTTGGTCTTCATCACTCGTCATGACATGTCCGGCGGTGTACGCCTTCATGTTAACATTTATTGCTCTGATTGACTCGGGTCTCCAGCAACATTAGCATTTTCTGCTCGTTTAGCAGGTTAACTCGAGCGGTCATTGTGATGTTCAACATCACTCACTGTTCAGCATGTCGTACGATCACGGCACATACCTCATTAACTATGATTGGATAGTGATCGTTCAGTCGAATGCCGTGCCCTGAAGACCGGCGCCCTGTTACTGTATACCGTCACCCTGTTACTGTAGACCGGCGCCTTGTTACTGTAGACCGGCGCCCTGTTACTGTAAAACGGCTCTCTGTTACTGTACACCGGCGACCTGTTACTGTAGACCGGCGCCCTGTTACTGTAGACCGGCGCCCTGTTACTGTAGACCGGTACCCAGCGACCAGCGATGTTATAGAGTCTTGCTTCTGTATAATCATCGCCACAACGAATGCGCTTGCCTCCCCTGATTCCTGTGCTCTCTTGAGCGTCAGTCTATTTATTTTTAACACTAAGCACACACGTACTGGTATTCAGTTGAATCCGGTTTGGCTGGAAGCCGACCCCAATATAATTTGGTAAAGGCAGGCAGACGATAACTTAACGCGCACACGTGAACAGAGGCGGACTGGTTAATACCGAAGGCATTCTTTACCACTTAAAATTTGGGTGATGCGTAGAGACATAGCGGACAGTGGTATGTGCAATATACGCATGGAGAATTAAAATGATACGACATTAATTTAATTAAAGACAAACATTCAAATAATATCCATCTCTTAGAGGTATTGAAAATGTGTACCGCATCTTCAAGCAGTGCTTCTACGAACCCCTCTCATGTCCTCGCCAGGCTGTCAGCAAGCACCTGCGCAGTGTATGTGCGTGCCTGCCACGTACACTCCATCAGACTCGTTTAATTGAAGGCTCCGCTGATTGTCTCCATCGACACAATACTTCCTGTTGACTGTGACTCGACCTGACCACTGCACTCTAAACAAGTGTGCGCTGCGCCATGACCAGTGTTTGTGATGTTCATGATTGATGTCAAGTGTGTGCGCGTCATCGTGACGTCTTTGCTAATTTGCTTCTAGCAGACGTCAGTGGGCATCGGTTGTGGTCTGTGGTGGCCAGTGGTCAGCAGTGGTTACCATTTGTCTCCTTTAGTCACGAGGAGTTACCAGCGCTAGTCTGTGCTCTTTAGTTGTCTCCAGTGGTGGTTTGTAGTTATCACTGCGCAGCGTCGGTTGGAAAAGGGCACACATACTTAGTTGGTAAAATATTAAAACTATAGTTATGCCCTAGTTCTACAACCTGTGGTTGTCTGTAAGTTTTAGTGGTCACCAGTGGTGGTTTGTTGTTGACAGTGCTCATCATTAGGTTCCATTCGTCGCCAGAAGTTGGTGTGGTCTCGCAAAGCTCGACGCACGCGCTGTCGTTAGTCTTGTGAACATTAATAGCGGCGCGGCGGCGGCAGCGCGCGGTCAGTGCTGAGAGCGCGGCCGCGAGCGCCGGTCACCGCACACATCCGGGCCTATTTATTATTTTATTTTTTTGTAAAACTGTGTCCGTTCGCGTGTGTGTGATGATTCGAGCAGTGAGCAGTGACGTCAGCCGGCAGTGAGCGTGTTGACTAGTGGAGTGTCCGTGAGGACTGAGCAATGGCCGGAGCGCGCAGGAGGCGCGCGCGGGAAGGTAAGCCCTCGGCTGGTTGCGCGGATATACCAGTGCGCAGCGGTCAGAGCGGGCCTGGGGCCGCTCCTTCGGGTCATGTAGTCCTGTATCCTGTAGGACGAAACGGCTATTGTTATCATTCTGTCATCAGTTCATAACAATGTTGTACACTCTGGCAATATTAAACAGTTTAATTACTAAATAGAATGGCGAAAGTTTCTCACAGCAGTTCTCTCAGGCGCACGCGCACGTCGCGCTCGTAATGTAAACTCTTCATTTTGTGACACTTTCTGACTATACACGATAAATAAGATGATTTTTAATGCTGCCTCAAATGAAATCGATCTTTTTCTTTAATCTGTTAATAGATATGAATTTCGTAATGATTTATTGATTCAGTCTGTTTATTCGAATGATCGTCAAAACTTATAAAAGCTACCATCCTTCATGAGTACCTATAGTGTGTGACTGGGAAGAAGTGGTACCTGCACTAATCCTCCGAAGATGCTTTGAAATTTTTCTCATTCATTTTAAAAGTAATTGCAAATTATAATTTTTATCTAAAGCAGCTCGCCTTTACCAAACATTTGAATAGGGGAAAACTATAACCTACTCAAAAAAAATTGATTAGTAAATGACCATTACCTATCTATTATACTGCTGTTTAATCTTCTATTATGAGGTTTTTTTTTACTGTTGATAGGCACGCGTTTGACCCATATCTCACCTGTTGGTAAGCGATGATGCGGTCGAAGATGTAGCACGCCTGCCTAGAAGTAACCTATTCACTCTTGACTTAAAGACTCCCAGATTGTAGCTATCAGGAAACATAGACTCTGGCAGGGAATTCCACTCCTTAGCTGTACGTACTATAAATATTGTGTTCCCAAAACGTTTTGTGCGTGTGGGTGGGATGTCCACCATGTGGCGCATCGCCGTTTATCTTGTGGTCTGATAATGGAACGCGCTTGGCGGAATTAAATTATGCAATTCCGTGGCACATTCCCCAAAATGCAACCGGTAGAAAACCGACAGGCTAGCAACTCGTCATCGATGCTCAAGACTCAAGGAGCCTCGTTGCGACGAACCTATCAATGCCGATGATCCTCTTGGCTCGTTTCTCAATTGACTCAAGGGCATATAGCTGGTACCTGGCAGATCCGTCCCAAAGATGAGAGCAGTACTCCGTACACGATCGATCTTGCGCTTGATTTGATATAAGTACCTATTGATTCATTAGGAACCAGTTGATTGTGTGTGAGACGCAAAACTTGTGACAGCAACAATTTAAGTTGTGTTGACTGACAAACATCGCAAACATTACTAATTTAAAACACGACAACACTAACGAGAAAAAACGAATTTCCAAAGCGTTTCGTAATCAATATATACCTATTTATTATCAATGATTAATTTTTAACCCAAAATTTGACTGGCAGAGAACGCCTTGTTGCATTTAATCCGCCTCCAAGTAAAGTAAATATCAAAGTCAAAGTCAAAACGTTTATTGCGAACTAAGTGTACAATGGTGTTATAGTTGGTTAGTAGGTACTATTATTATTATATTGTTTTGTACTAAGTAAAGAATACTATTACGTTTCGAAGAAGCGCCCTCAGTGACACAGAAGAACAATTTTTAGGGGTCCGTACCAAAATGGTAAAAAGGAACCCTTATGGGTCACTAAGTCTGAGCGTCTGTCACTGCTAGATATCTCAAGAACTACGAATGCTATCAACTTGAAATCTGGGAGTAGTTTTAGATGACTTTTGCTCAACTATTTTGCAAATACGATATCAATAAAAATGCAAATATTTATTTTACAAGAGCGACTGAAAGGGATTCTTTAATTTCAATTTTTTTTCAGTAATCATTAACAAAAATTACATTAGTTTCACTAGCGGTCAAGACATCGCGCTGATCTAAAACTGCAATATACACCGCAGTGTTAAAATTCTCCGGAACCCTCGGTGTGCGAGTCCTACTCGCTATTGACCGTTTTTTTTTTTGCCTAATGCTTAGGTACTTTATCCTTACAAAAAGTTTGGGAATTAAGATTACCTACTCACAAAATCACAAATCTTCGCCACTTATTTTCTGGTGAACTACCTTTCATTGTTATAATAATAATTACAAATTGTCGACTTCCGCACTGCACCTATAGTTTGTTTGTAATTCTGAAAACAATGATATTAGCTATTTTCGGAAACGGCTTCTAGGACGCAGACGTATAAAAATAAATTTGAAAGTACTAAATACGACTGACACTAATAATTGTATTGTATTGTAACGTGGCTGTTGTGTTGTGACACTTAATTCCGGTGCATGTCAGTTGTCAGCGACGCGCGAGCGTGTTGTGTGGAGAGGTCGCGCGCGGCGCGCGCACTGTGTTGCGATAGGTCAAGGTCGGGAGGGTTGCGCAACCGCCGCGGCCGCAGCCGGTGCGCCCGCGCCGTCGCCGTCGAGTGTGTATGTGTGGGCACGACCAGTAATGATACTTGTATGAGTACGATAGACCGCAGAGAAGCGGCCACTGTCAAGTTTAAGTGACACTTCCCTTGCTCTAATTAAATTATAAGTTTGTTGACTCGTATGCGCGGCGCGTCAATAAACTTGAATCAAGCAAAGGGGAACTTGCTTCAGTCTTGTTATTTATGACTAGCTTTTCTCGCGGCTTCGCATACGTGTAACGTGCCTCGTCCGCCTATCTCATAGGAAGGGACTTGTGACACCCTGTCAGCGATCATGTCGCTTCATAATTTTCGTAATCGGATCCATCCGAAGATTAATTAAAACAACTAATTAAACGAAATCAGATTTAGAAACTGCATTATTATGATTTTGACCAAAGCAAATAAAATAGCTACATCACATACCAGTATTGAAATATCTGCAATAAGCAAAGCGTATATATCGCATCTGTGTACTACCAAGTGTCACCACAGCACTACCTCGTCGGGAACTATTGAGTTTATTATTCCAACTCGTGCTAAAACCTGCTACACGAAAAGGTCGTTACATGTCTTGCGCGTCCAATACAATAGTGTTTTTAGGATGTTGTTGAAACTGCCTCGTTTCTGTAGCGCATCGTAGATGTTTGCTCAGAACTGAGCTGATGGCTTCCATGCATTAGTTCGTAAAATAGTCGCATCGAGTAGACTACGGAATCGCGATGAACAAAATATTGATAAATGTTAATACGATGCTACAAAACCGCGACACACGTTACCGCGAGAGACCGTTTCTGCGAAGCCACAACACTGCGATACACGTTACCGCGATAGGACTTTACTGCGATACTACAACACTGCGATGCACGTTACCGCGCTAGAACTTTACTGCGATACTACTTCACTGCGATGCACGTTACCGCGATAGGACTTTACTGCGATACTACTTCACTGCGATGCACGTTACCGCGCTAGAACTTTACTGCGATACTACTTCACTGCGATGCACGTTACCGCGATAGAACTTTACTGCGATACCACTTCACTGCGATGCACGTTACCGCGCTAGAACTTTACTGCGATACTACTTCACTGCGATGCACGTTACCGCGAAACATCATTTCTATGGAGCTAGTAACTTGTCTTCGAGAATCTATTACGAAAGATCGTTAGTGACAAACTATTAGATTTTGACGTACCTACTCGTCGTTCGCTAAGCTTAACATATCAGTACCACTACTATCTATATTTGTTTTATTTATTTATGTTTTATTATTATCTCCTTTATTCATTTAACACACTATACATATTTAGGTCTTTACCTATGAAATTGCCGTTTTGTATGAAAAAATTTAAACGAATTTTTTTCATGTACTTTTTATTTGTATTAGTCGAAGTAATCACCCATGCAATCAATGCATCTTTGCCAACACAGTGGCAGTTTATTGATGCCCTTCTTAAAGAAATCAGCTGGACGGGAGGCAACAAATTCTTCAAAGGCATTTTGTACAGCCTCTCGGGTATTGAATTTTTTTCCCGCCAAGAAGTTATCCAAATTCTAGTGAGTAGGGCGGATGACAGAGAGCTTCCAACCCCAGTTCTTGCAACTTGGAGACCGTCTGCTGTGCAGTATGAGGTCGCGCGTTGTCGTGCAGGAGCAGCGGAGACGAGCGATTGACCAATGCTGGTTTGAGATGTGCCAGCTTTTCCATCATTGTGTTCAGTTCTTCACAGTACACATCTGCAGTAATGCTCACCCCGTTTGGTAAGAAGCTGTGATGAATCACACCGGCGCTAGACCACCAAACAGTGACCATCACTTTTCTAGGGGTAAGTTTTCGTTTAGGGCATTGTTTAGGTGCTGAACCAGGATCCAACCAACTTGCTGAGCGCTTGCGGTTATCAAACAGAATCCATTTTTCATCGCAGGTAAAAATGCGGTTCAAAATTCCTTCATTTGTGTGTCTGTTGAGCAGTGCAAGGCACGTCTCGACGCGTACTTCGCGCTGGCGATCATTGAGTTTGTGGGGCACCCATTTGTCAAGCTTTTTTACCTTGCCAATTTGACGCAAATGGACCAATATTGTTTTGACGCTAACGTCGAAAGCTGCAGCTAATTCAGCCGTAGATTGTGTATCATCAGCTTCCACAATCGCCTTTAATTCGTCATTGTCGACCAAAGTCTTCGGACGACCGCGGGGTCATTTTTCAGGTCGAAATTTCCAGAACGGAAGCGAGCAAACCAATAACAGGTGGTGCGTTGGTTTGTAGTGTTAGCTCCGTAAACGTCGTTGATGTTGCGTGCCGCTTGTGCCGCGTTGCTGCCACGACGGTATTCATATTCCATAATTACTCGAATTTTTAACGTATCCATGATGACGAAAAAGATTGAAGTGCGATGAAAATGTAACACTAATCAATAAACAAATGACTACTTTTGGAAAAAAAAAACATGTTTTTAAAATAAAATTAATTTGGAATTAGAATTCTTAGCCAAACAAAAATTATTTTGATTTGAAATGGCCAGTACTGCAGAACGGCAATTTCATAGGTAAAGACCTATTATATATTATATCTATACATATAATAAAATCTTAGACCAACCGTGTCTGTACATTGAATATTTTTGCACAAAAATTACATAGAAAAGTTAGGAAAAAGATACAAAACACAAATATGCTATTTTTGAAATTTTTGTTTGTTTGTCTTTTTATCTGTTTGTCTGTTTGTCTGTGCGTTTGAGGGAGCATCACGCATAAACCACAGATTGGGTTCCAAATCTAGGTACTTAAAAATATTAAGTGATAATCCGAGTAACATTTAGCGTTTATTTCATCAAAATCGACCCACAAAATCAAAAGATATTGAAGTTTTAAATTTAGTAAGAGGCTTCCTAATGTATTCTGTTCCTCATGTATTCTGATTACAGTGCTATCTATTGAAACACCAAAACAAATTGTAGAGTTATGTGTGAAACTTTTAATACCCACGTGGCAAAATAAAATTGAACATTTTTACACCTTATCGGTATTTATCATAACAACCGATCTACAAATCAAAATATATTGAATTTTTAAGTTTAGTAGGAAACTTCCTAATGTATTGTGATTAGGCAAAGCGCACACTATTGAGAAAAATAAAATGCATGAAAACACACATACCCCCTAAAACACATTGTTGAGTTATTTATGGAACTTTTATACGTAGCAAAATAAAAGTGAACATTTTAATACCTCAATGTTGTCATACGGGGTCCTTATTTAACGTCTTCCAATGCTAAACATTTTGTCAATTTACTTACTTGGTCGATAGATGGCGTTGCACTGATGACGCGTTTTTCTGAATTGCGGTGTTAAGATTTTCTGCTGGAGAACGACCCTCACACGAGTTGGGGTTCTGCCTTTTATAGGTCTTAAAAGTCTTTTATAGGGTCTAAATTACGATATCGCTGTTCTCTGTGTTGTCTTTAATTAGGTTCGTTTATTGTCCGTAAAACCAGTATTTTTATAATAGGTACTTATTATGATTAAAAGACTGGCTGTATAGAGTTTCTTGCGCATTCTTTTACACAGTGATCTACTTACGTTTAAAAAATCCCAAATAGCTTCATGTTTTTGACAGACTGATCTTAACAATTCAAAAGTGTCTACCTGTAAATAAATGGTTTGAATCTTGAATATCTCCCAAAGTAGGTACTCCCGAGATAAGAATGCTTATGTGGTATTCCAGACTATAATCTACCTCTGTGCGAAATTTCCAGCTAGCCAAACTTTCGCATTTATTAGTAAACAAAAATTAGAAGTAAGATAATAGGCTGGCATCGACCTAAGCGCACGCGAACGACGTCGCGGGCACAGCTAGTTTTTAAATATTTGATTAAAATAAATAAAAAAACATTTAAAAATATAAAAATAGTAGCCCACCGATATCGGGAACAGGGTCCAAGCTACCGGTGGTCAGGGCTCCAGCGAAAGGAACCTCCTGACAATCCGAGCCGTGTCCAGAAGTACCGCTTTCTGAATCAAGCCCTTGATCCAGCTGCCCAACGAGAGCCTCCTAAGGTGTTGGTCGAGGCTCGTGGCTATTAAGCTATTGGCCGACACGACTATCGGTACAATGATTGCGGAGTCCACTTCCCACATGTCAACAACCTCGCGAGCCAAGTCAATTTACTTGATTTGTTTGTCTTTCTCGGCTTTCACGAGGTTCTCGTCATGCGGGACGGTTATGTCTACAATCATTGCACGCCTCACAATGCGGTCCACCACCGCTATATCAGGCTTATTGGCAACAATAGTCCTGTCAGTGATGATGGACCGATCCCAGTACAATGTGATATTGCCATTATCGAGAACTGGGTCGGGCGTATACCTATAGTATGGCACCTCCGACTCCACAAGAGAGTATTTCAGAGCAAGTTTCTGATGGATAATCCTGGCTACAAGGTTGTGCCTATGCAAGTATTCTCCGTTAGCTAGACGAGAACAACCAGAGACAATGTGGCGAATTGATTCTCCCGGACGGTGACATGCCCGACATATGTCGACCGTGCCGTCTTTCACAATAAATCTCCGGTAGATATTCGTCATGATAACTTCGTCCATAATTGCACAAACAAAACCTTCGGTTTCTCCAAAAAGATCACCGAAACGCAGCCAGGCTACGGACGCTAGTTGGTCTACGTCGGGCCCATGTAGGGCCCGGAAAAAGCATCCGTGAAGCTCCTTACTCTGCCATACCGCCCTGCGATCGTTAGTGTCAAGCACCGCAGGTTTGCGCCAGTTCTCATTTGCCAAGGAGAGCGGGGTGAGTCCCTTGTCCACCGCCACTACATCTCTATGCATACCCACGTCGACAGCTAGGAAATATTCCCTAAGACTGCATATCTCGCGATTGTGGAGATTAAAAAGCCTCGACCTCCACACTTTCGCGGGATATACAGTCTCATTACCGACGATCGTGGGTGATGCATTCGATATGCAGTAAGCAGAGTGCGGACCCGCCTATCCAGGGCGTTAAGTTCCGTTTGAGTCCATTTGAGTACGCCGAAAGAGTACATCAATACCGGCATGACCCAACCGTTGAAGGCGCGCACCTTATTTCCGCCTGATAGAAGGCTATTAAAAACCTTCTTCAGGCGGCCATTGATACCTAACGCTTCCGACATACCCAAATACTTGTAAGTTTCAGTTGGAGAGAAGGATCTCAGGTTTATGGAATCCGATAGTTGAGTTCCCACGGATTTCATAATCTCTCCACGCTTTACATGCATGACCGCACATTTGTCCACACCAAACTCCATCCTGATGGCGTTACTGAATGTTTCAGTTACCTTCAGTAGCTCCATCAATTGCAGATTAGTGGGGGCAATGAGTTTCAGATCATCCATGTAAAGGAGGTGAGATATAACCTGACCACCTCTCTTCAACCAATAGCCTAGCCCTGAATTCTCCAGCAGTGTGCTAAGAGGATTCAAGGCTAGACAAAACCAAAGTGGACTCAAACTATCGCCCTGAAATATACCCCGCTCGATCCTTACTGGTTCGTTATTCCTCTGGATATTTCGACATCCTGGATAGCGAAGGACTGTCCTCCATTGCCCCATACACGACATCAGGAAGGTGCGTAGCGTTGCATCAACTTTATACAATTCTAGCACCCTCATGAGCCATGTATGAGGCACCGAGTCATAAGCCTTCTTATAGTATATCCAGCATGTCGACAGATTCTTTCGGGAACTAATGGCCATATCAATAAGGAGTAGCTCCTTAGTACCGCGGGACCCATTCCTACATCCATTCTGAGAGGCAGACATGATGTTGTTGTTGTTAATATGACTATTAATCTTTGCCCTCAAAATGGATGTAAGAACTTTATAGACCGTCGGACACGTGATCGGTCTATAATTTTTAGGTTCCGCAGTACCTGATTTATGGAGCAGGTGGGTTATTCCTGTAGTTAAGAACTGGGGTAGCGACCCAGACTCTAAGGCAGACTGGAATTGAGACGCCAAGCAAGCGTGCGATCTCGTAAACCATTTAATCCAGAAATTGTGCAGCCCGTCCGGCCCGGGAGATTTCCAGTTAGGCAACGGACGGACTGCACAAGCTACATCTTGGGGGCTGATGGAAATTACCCCCATTTCTGGTATCGGATCGCACACACGCTCGACCTCCCGAGTCCAGTCACCCTCAGTATGACTGACAGGAACCGACCAGATGCTGCACCAGAATGAACACATAGCATCATCATCCGGCAAGCGCGTGTCAGTCACACTTTGGCCCGGTCGCTCCCAATCCCTATATACCTTTCGTTACTTCGGAATGTGCGATTCTGGGTGTATCGCTCCTCTCGCCGCCTGTACCTACGAATACGGCTTGCCCATGCATACACCTTCTGCTTCAGGAAGTCGATGCGCTCTGTGACACGAGATATATAATCTCGGGGATTGACATCAGTCCCCGAAAACGCCCGTCTCACAAAGCGCATCACTCTAGGGCGTGTGTTGCCCTCCCTGAAGCAGATCAGTTTGCCGATTAGCGCTCTGGCCTCACCAATACGACGCTCGATCCTGCACTGCCAAGCTGGTACGGCTGGTTTTGGTCGTGTAACTCTGTCATTGGTTATTTTTATTTTGACATGAGCTACACGACATGCCGCTACAGCCGCGCAGTACATGATCGAATGTGCATCGGTGAATATCAGAATTTATTTAATAATTTAATTTTATTATCATCATCATCATCATATTAGCCGAAAGACGTAAACTGCTGTAGAGTCGGTGATAACAATTAACTGACTCCCCTATAAATACTCGATTTTGCACCCTCTGCTCATAACATTAAAGGTAATATGTATGATTTTATCAGACTAACACTACTCGACGAACAGAAACAATAAATAATTTTGATACGAACTTGAGCTTTAAGGTGTTGGTGTTAGGTCTTTTACTATGTATGGGTATTCTTTACGGTATTTTCATTTTTATGAAGCAAGACTTGAAAGAAAGGTTAGTTTAATGTTGTGAAAATTTGTGTCATTGCTACTAATACATTATGGTCTAAGATCCGGTCTAAGAAATTTATACCCTCACATGTTATTTAATTATAATCTAGAATAATTACTAGATAATGTTTAGATTGATACGTTGGAAGTGGGTTGCCTAGCTAAATCATGTGCCAATGATGATAAACAATAAAATGTTTAATCACGTTTTTTGACCAACTTCCCTCATTTGTTATTTATAAAAGTCGACCATCAGCTGATAGAATATACCCCAAGGAATCGGAAAAATATGGGTTGCCTACTTTTCCTCTGTGCAACTATGGGGTTGCCAAGGTTTAAACTGGTAGATAAATGTTGATAATATACCCTCATAAGTTATTTAATCAAATACATATCAAATAAAAGCTTGATTTATTTACAATCCAACCGCACTAGGTTGCCTAATGCCTTATCAAAAAGTGTGTGTGTAAGTCCACGGTTGCCTGGATTTATATCCAGGCAACCGTGTTACCGTGGACTCGGCACACTTTTAACATCTTAAGATGTTGAATTTTCTGCGCGAGCGTTGAAAGTGGCAGAGAAGCTTTGCGCCCACAATTCCAATAAACAGATGGAGATGAAGCGACCCAGGTGTGCACCCGGCAGCTACTTAGTAAAAGAGGATAGGAAACGCTCCTTATTCTGTGTTTTAGAAAAAAGATATAATTTATTATTTATAACTTAAAAAAAATATATATTATAAAACAAAACGCGTAACAGAAATTATGATGGTTTTGAACTCACAACCACGTTTTTGTCAGCTCACTACAGCTACCACTAGACCACACGGACATAGTTGATGTCGTTGAAATTAGCAATTATTACAAGATATGGCTTTTTTCATAAATGTTTATTTGAGTTCATGTATGAGCTATTCATATAATAATGCACTGAGAGTGCTGCTGCGGCTGCCGTGGTGGCGTAGTGCGTCAGGAATGTTTGCAGACAATAATATTGATGGTTTTGCCGACATTATTAGGAAAAGATGTGCATAGGGATGCACATCTTTTCCTAATAATGGCGGCATGATGCCACCAGGGGATGACTCGTGTTCGCGGCAGCACCAACAGTATTCTCAGTGTATTCGCAGATCGGCTCCACGCTGAACTTTAGTTGTATATTTTTATGTGTCTGTAACCTACTAACACTAGAATTTAAGTTAAATTGTAACTAACCCTATGGACCAGTCTGAAATAAAATCTTTCTATTCTATTAAAATATATCAGTTGTCTATACAGGGTGCTGTAGATTTGTCACCATTTATAGTTTTTGGTTGGGTCTAATTCGTTGCAAATTAGCTGTAATATCTCATTTAAAGGAACGCACTTAATTATCAATCATCCTGTATATTGAATGATAATAAAGCTAAATAGTTAGTTTGTTTATCTGAACGCGCTAGTGCGGGCCAATCGGATTTGGAAAATTATTTTTAAATACGATAGCCACATTCCATGTATCACTTTGGAAAATTCATTTTTTAATGTGGGGGCCACAGGTATAGTTGCAACTCACTGCCAAGTGATGAAACTGAAGTCTTGGGACAAACTCCAGATAATCATTTAAACTAGGTCTTAAGACAACAGAGGATACCAATAACAAAATAGCTATGCCTAACAAAATCAAGGTATCTTCTTGATCTCTGTTAAATAGATGTCAGCAGCATGCCCTGAAAATATTTCATCAAAATATTCAGGGGCTTCCAAAATATTCGAAATTAAAATGTTATAGAAAAACAATTAATGAAATTGTATGTTTTAGTGAGCACTGGTTGAAGGATTACCAGATGCTAATTAGTTATAGAAATTATAGGGTGGGCAGTTGTTTTACCGCAAGTCTATGTTGCGTGCTGGTTCCCTCACCATAATTAAAAAATGCTTAAAATTCAACCAACCTAATGACATTGTTAGCTTATCAGTGGGACATTGCATCGAACTGTCCTGTGTTGAAGACAAGACTAGATAAGCATGTTATAGTGTGCGTGTACAGACCCCCAAACCCTCAAAACTTTACTTTATTTGAAACAACAATGGAAGATGTCCTTGCCAAACTTGCACCAGGTAACAAATCCGTGATTATATGTGGTGCTTTTTTTTTTTTTTGGAAAATAATTCTAATAGCAACAGATTTTTATGTATTTTTAAATCGTTCAATCTGTCTAATGTTTTTACAGAACCAACCAGAGTAACACCAACTTCTGCAACCTGTACTGAGAATTTATTCTGCGATTGTGATTATTTAGATAAATCCATAGTTAATTACCTTCCATCTGATCACAGTTGACAACTGGTAACATTTAAGTATAAAGCAGGCTTGCCAATATGTTCAAATACAATTTAGGCCAATTACAACTGGCAAACTAGCTAAATTTAACGGGACCTTACAAAATAAGTTAAATGTTCTAGGCCATAATATTGAGGATGCGAATAAATTTTATGATGGTTTCTTTTCAGTACTAAAAGAATTCAATGCAACTTTTGAAAAGAAGTCTAAGGATACTTTCCTTAGTTTATATTTAGTGATTGGGCGACTAAAGGCATTAGGATAAGTAGGACAAGACTATGACCTATACGGCCTTAAGTCTTTCATTAACACTGAATCCTTTAATAAGTATGTAAACAAATATAATAAGGTTTTCAGAAGTACTTGCAAAGCAGCTAAAGCCCTGTACATTAGCTACAAGATAAATTGGCAGATAATAAAATAAAGACAGTTTGGAAAGTTATCAATAATGAAACTAACAGAAATAAAGTACGAAACAATGACTGCGCATAAGCTCTAATTTAGAAGTAGCTCAAGAATTTGTATTTTTTTTTAACAATATAACATTAAAAACGACTGGATCTTTAAATTGTTCACCCGAGGTCTCATTTGATTTATTAAGAGCAAACGTTCCAGGTTGTATGGTTGAATTCCAATTCAAACATATCAACCCTATGACAGTTTGCAAAAGACGGTATGACCCTGTAGATCGCCGTCTCAAACACCACTCAATTACCCAATTTTCAAAGCGGTTCTTCTGCCACCTAGGTGGTTTTCTATATAACAAAATAAACAGGATGGCACCTATAGTTAACCTCACTAAGGCTATGTGCAAAAAGAAAGTTACTGCCCTACTACAGCAATTAAATTATGAGGACACTGAAAACTTACTTACCTATATGTTGTAATATCGTAGCTAAAACAATAACTTTACTGAATACAAAATTTCCTTAAATTATTGGTCTAGACATCAAGTTGAATAAAAAATAATAATAATAATAACAAAAAAAAAAAAAAAAGCTTTAATCACTGTATTACTTACCAAAGTCCCGTTCTTCTATCACAACACAGTCATATAATTTTATATAACAGTATCATTCAGTCCCGCTCGCAAAAACGAAAAAAAAAAAAAAAAAACTCTAACACACGCTCACACACACACACACGCACGCACACCATATCACACACACAAATAACCTAGGTAACAAAAGTTTATGGCTAGAATTTCCAATCTTCTTATAATGTTGATTTTATTTGATTTTATTTTTTTCACCTTTTAAGTTGCCAGTGTACAAGTACATAACAAATTAAAATGTGTAATTTTGTAAAAGAGTGGAGACCTGGTGTCCTGAAATACAGGCCTAGAGCTTAGTTTAGGCACCAGTCTCCCACAATATTAAAGTTGTCTGACTCTGATACCCTGTAATATGTATATTGTAATATTGTGGTGAGAAATAAATATTTTATTATTAAAAAAAAAAAAAAAAAAAAAAAAAAAGTTTGCTTTCCGGCAAAATCAATCAAAATTAAATTAAGTGAAGACATATGGGGAATGTCTATCAAAGTGTGCACGTCCATAATTGAGACCATAGCACCATACCTGGCTCTAATGTTTAATTTATGTGTAGACCAAGGGGTCTTTCCGGATATAATGGTATAGTAAGGTGATAACACTTTTTAAATCTGGATATAGTAAAACCCTAATAATTCCGTATTGCCGGTTTTCAGCAAAGTGTTTGAAAAAGCTCACTCAAATGCTCAATCACTTTAACACCAATAAAATCTTACACGAACAACAGTATGGTTTTACCAAAGTTCGTTGTACGACTGACGCTGGAGTCACGTTGTTAAAACACATATATACAGCGTGAGAAGAGGCGCAAGATGCCATAGGAATCTTTTGTGACCTCTCCAAGGCATTTGATTGTGTAAATCACGAAACCTTGCTCCTAAAACTGAAACTTTACGGACTAGGTAAACCTGCACTCAGTTTAGTGAGGTCTTTAAATGACAGACAGCAGCAAGTTCAGATAAATGGTGTCGATTCACGGGGTCTGAATGATAAAATGGGGTACCACAAGACTCAATATTGGGTCTGTTCCTCTCTGGTATAAATTAATAATCTTCTTCATCTTTTAAAAAATCAACCTCAAATGGTGTTATTTGCTATCTGTAGTAAGTATCTTCAGCAAATAATCCAATATAAATTAATTTTTAAGATAGATAGTTGTGCCACAAGTCTTGAAGATGTAAATAACGCCCATCAGCTGTTCAAAATTGTTTTACTGCTAATAATTTATTTTTGAATGGGAAAAAAACTAAGTGTATCAGATTTGCTTTACCGAATGTTAAAAGTAATAATTGCGACATAGTATTGAACCAAGAGAAACTTGAATTCGTCGAAGACACAGTTTTCTTGGGGATCACGCTTGACTCAAGGCTACAATGGGGTGAAGCACGCGGGTGAAGCCGCGCTTTATTTTTCTTTTTCCATTGTGCTGGTGTCAGTTGGGTACATATTCCCCCTGGTGACAATTGGGAAAGTATGTGTCATTCCCCCTATTATCTCCCCATTATTGGCAACTGTCCCATTGGTCACCAGTGGTGACGAAGTCGGTGGGACAACTGGGAATGGACCGGTACACCGCGCTTTTAGCCCCAATACGTGAACCGGTCTGTAACTGTTGGTGGAGATGTACTGCAGTGTGTGATGTCGATCGTGTTGCAGCGCGACACCTGGACTGCGGCGAGGGCTCGTGTGCCAACGGCGGGCATTGCGTGTGGACGGCGGCGGGCCGCGCGTGCCACTGCGCCGGCGCCTGGGGCGGCGCGCGCTGCGCGCACTACGTGGGGCACGACCACGCGTGCGCCGCGCGCGCCTGCGCCCCCCCCGCGCTCTGCGTCTGGGCAGCCGACCGTACGTACACACTATGCTTATTGCCTAGCTCTACCGCTTTTATATTCTGAAATCTTCGAAGTCCAACAGGGCCGTCCAGTGAGCCCACACTTGCACGCATAGCGACGCGCTCCCACTGCGCCACAGAGGAGCATCTGTGTTAGTAGGAAGTTTTCAGACGACTCACAAGCGTGCAGCCTCGTGCTCACCGCTGCCGGCACACCGACCATCTTCAATATAAGAAGCATAACAGGTCGCGCGGGGAGGCGACTAATGGAGGAAGTGGAGGGAGGTTTTTGCCCACAAGTGGGTCGACTACACAAAAATAACAGTGACTTCCACTCCTGATGTATTTGTAAGTACACGCAAAGCGTTCCAGTTTCTAAAACAGCAAAATTTCTCGGCGTTAGAAATAGTTATAGTTGTAGGAACTAATTTCACTCAAAAGATCTCTACAGTCTTCCAGTAAAAAGTTTTTATGAAGTGATCTGTTTGTCGGTCAGTGAGCGCGACCGAGCCCGGGCCCGTGTACTGCGCCTGCCTGGAGGGCGCCAGCTGCTCCGCGCCGCACGCTGCCGCGCCCGTGCCGGCGCCCGGGGCGGCGCCCGGGGCGGCTAGCGGCGCAGGCGGCGCGTGGGCGGGCGCGGCGCTGGCACTGCTGGCGCTGGCGGCGCTGCTGGCGGCGCTGCTGCTGCTGCGGCGGCGGCGCGGCGCCTTCGTGCACGCGCGCCTTAACGACAACGTGGAGATCAACAACCCCATGTACCTGGCGGGCGAGGACGAGCTCGAGCCGCCCCCTCCGCCCCCGCACCACGCACACAACGTGAGCACCACACACACACACACACACACACACACACACACACACACACACAACTACAACTACCTAGTGCCTGGTGCCAACACCCCCATTTCTTAATTAAGAATTTGAAGTTGATTCAAACTCTGTGAACGTGAACATCTATAAAACTTCAGAAATCGGGTGTAAGTCAGTGCACGAGATACGCACATGTACGAGTTGTACGACAGATAGCTGAGTGAAGGCTTCTCTACGAAACACCCGCCGCCCCTCAGCGACCCAGTGCTAATAGTTAAGCGTCCTCCGGGAGGGCAGCAGACATTCAATGTCATTTATAATATGCAAAATTCACATTGAATCTAAATCAAAACAAAACATTTGAATGCATGTAATAATGACCGTTTCTATTAATGTGTCCGCAATGGAATCCAGTTATTCTTCTAACATTATACAGCCACTTTATATTCTGATATGCCTCAATGTGACTTTCCCGCCTGTGCTGCTCTGCTAATATTGTATTGTAATGACTGCAGACGTTTGTACGCAGTCAAATGTTAATCATCTTTCTTCATCTTAATTATATTCATCTTGTACTTCAGATAAAATTGTGTGTAAACACTGTGTCGTTTAAGTTCTAACACCTTTAGTTAACACCAGCTGTTGGCTAGAGAATATAGGAAATATAGGTATAGGTAATATAGGTAAGTAGATCTAATTTGAAGTGGACACAAATTATAAAATCATATTTTTATGTATGGAATGTAATAAATTTATAAAATTAAATATAATGCAGCATCTTCACTCTTTCGCCCCAGACGACCCACTGACAAAGTTGTTTTTTTGTTAACATGGTGTTAAAATTAAGCGACGATGTGTATGTACACAAAAATAGTAGGAATGTGTATTTATGAAGCGTTTGTTGTGACAGAACGGCGGCAACCACTTCGCGAACCCCGTGTACGACAGCATGTATGCGTCGCAGCAGAACAACCCCGCCGAGGTAACCAAGCGATGGCTCTCGTCTCATGTTATCCTTCCTTATACTTACCAATATTATAAATGCGAAAGTAAGAGGAGCTCGTGGCTAAATAATAACAGCCGCACGGGTCAATCTTCAAGGTTAAGCAACGCTTGCCAAGGTTGGTCTGTGGATGGGTGACCATCTTAATATACCGAGTTTCCTCCGTGCCTCGGAAAGCACATTAAGCCGTTGGTCCCGGCTGTCATTTATAGATCTTTGGCAGTCGTTACGGATTGTCAGAAGCCAGTAAATCTGACTCCAGTCTTGCCAAGAAGTACCGTGTTACCCAGTTAATGGGTTGTGGAGGTCTGGTAGGCAGCAGCTCCACATAAAACACTGGTATTCAGCTGAATCCGGTTTGACTGGAAGCCGACCCCAATATAGTTGGGAAAAGGCTAGGCAGATGATGATTATAAATTCGAAAGTAACTCTGTCTGTCTGTCTGTCGCGCTTTTACGCCAAAACTACCTAACCGAATTAAATTAAATTTGGTACAGAGATAGTCTAGAGCCTGAGAAAGGACATAAGCTACTTTTTATCCCGGGAGTATGTTCCCTAGGGAGCACGCGGGTGAAGCCGCTATCAGAAGCTAGTACTATATAGAAAAGTGCCTCTGTGCAACAGTATGCGGCAGCGAGTCTCGCATACTTATTCTGGCAACAGTTTTCCTACCGAACCGCTCCGGCTTCGCATTCATACCCTAATCTTCCTCGTTTATAGCTGTTTCTATTAGTGAGCACCGCATCCAAATCCGTTGCGTGTTTCAGATGAAGTAAGCGAAGACACAGACAGCGACTTGGTTTGTACTACATGTTTAGATGTTGTCAGCTCCCAACGTCCCAAGCATGGGTTATCATCATGCTTGACCTTATTATAATACAGTTGAGATCGGCGCAGAATGCCTTTTTCTTCTATACCAAGTCTTAAACACGGATATAGCAAGGTACAAAACATATATAAAAAAGTTGCAAGTAGTAAGCGACCTTGACCGCGACGGGGTCACCTGGGCGGGGTCACGGCCGCGAAAGCTTCTGTATTAGACGTGTCATCACAATAAACACACTATTAATTAACATTAATACGAACGATTATGATGAAAGATGACAATTACTTGTAATCTGAGATATACATATTGATACAAAATATAATCAAAAGCTATCGTGCTCAAATTAAAATGTTCATCTGTTTGCGGTTTGCAGAGACATCCAATGCTAATTCCAGTGATTGTAACAATTTGGTTTATGATGTAATAAATTAAATAACTTTTCAAAGTTATTGGCAATCTCGCGAGTTGCGCATGTGTTTGCGAGTGTGGGTGTGCAGCTCATCATACGAGAGTGTCAGAGTGTGGTGTATGTGAGGAGACGCCGAGGAAGGTCGCCGTGCGGTTTTTGCGTCGGTACTCTACAGAGCTACAGAAAAAACTAAATGTCATATTCAACATCTAGCGAGGATAATTACTTCTTACAATACCTATAAAAAAGGTTTTTCCCCGTCTGCCGCTAAGTCGACGCGTCTTCACTAGTCGTGACTCAGACACACAGAAGCCCATCGTATTTATTTTTGAATTTCAACAAACCATATGATGTGGTTGTATGTGTACTTATTTCCTGACGCACAAACATGTGCGGCGCGTGTATACTACACGTGTTTCCGCACGGTGACGTCTCACTGTACCTTATAATATAATCACAAAGGAACTTGCTAACATTCATAGTAATAGATTTAGTCGCCGGACCTCAAGTGGCTGAAGCTAATTTCGTCGGGTTCGACCATCGCTAAAACGTTAATCGAATTCAACTGTTGCTAATCGCCACACTCGTGGCACGCATTCGTTAAACCTACTAATACAAAATAATATTACGTACAATTTTTTCATAATTAAACGCCATCCTTCTTAGGTGAATGACGTATAGCCGGTCCCCGATGTCTGTTATGTATAGCTATCACATCATCACTACATGATTATTACCTAAAACATCGCTTTGGGTGTATCTGTTAGGTGTTATAGTCATTCAATGAGTGAATAAACAAAAATGTTATGAAACTAAGTCCTCCCGCCGCGTATGTCTGTCTGTACGTATGTCTGTCTGTACGTTATTATTGATATAAACTAAGTCCTCCCGCCGCGTATGTCTGTCTGTACGTATGTCTATGTCTGTCTGTACGTTATTATTGATATAAACTAAGTCCTCCCGCCGCGTATGTCTGTCTGTACGTATGTCTGTCTGTACGTTATTATTGATATAAACTAAGTCCTCCCGCCGCGTATGTCTGTCTGTACGTATGTCTATGTCTGTCTGTACGTTATTATTGATATAAACTAAGTCCTCCCGCCGCGTATGTCTGTCTGTACGTTATTATTGATATAAACTAAGTCCTCCCGCCGCGTATGTCTGTCTGTACGTATGTCTATGTCTGTCTGTACGTTATTATTGATATAAACTAAGTCCTCCCGCCGCGTATGTCTGTCTGTACGTATGTCTGTCTGTACGTTATTATTGATATAAACTAAGTCCTCCCGCCGCGTATGTCTGTCTGTACGTATGTCTATGTCTGTCTGTACGTTATTATTGATATAAACTAAGTCCTCCTGCCGCGTATGTCTGTCTGTACGTTATTATTGATATAAACTAAGTCCTCCCGCCGCGTATGTCTGTCTGTACGTATGTCTATGTCTGTCTGTACGTTATTATTGATATAAACTAAGTCCTCCCGCCGCGTATGTCTGTCTGTACGTATGTCTGTCTGTACGTTATTATTGATATAAACTAAGTCCTCCCGCCGCGTATGTCTGTCTGTACGTATGTCTGTCTGTACGTTATTATTGATATAAGCTAAGTCCTCCCGCCGCGTATGTCTGTCTGTACGTTATTATTGATATAAACTAAGTCCTCCCGCCGCGTATGTCTGTCTGTACGTTATTATTGATATAAGCTAAGTCCTCCCGCCGCGTATGTCTGTCTGTACGTTATTATTGATATAAACTAAGTCCTCCCGCCGCGTATGTCTGTCTGTACGTATGTCTATGTCTGTCTGTACGTTATTATTGATATAAACTAAGTCCTCCTGCCGCGTATGTCTGTCTGTACGTTATTATTGATATAAACTAAGTCCTCCCGCCGCGTATGTCTGTCTGTACGTATGTCTATGTCTGTCTGTACGTTATTATTGATATAAACTAAGTCCTCCCGCCGCGTATGTCTGTCTGTACGTATGTCTGTCTGTACGTTATTATTGATATAAACTAAGTCCTCCCGCCGCGTATGTCTGTCTGTACGTATGTCTGTCTGTACGTTATTATTGATATAAGCTAAGTCCTCCCGCCGCGTATGTCTGTCTGTACGTTATTATTGATATAAACTAAGTCCTCCCGCCGCGTATGTCTGTCTGTACGTTATTATTGATATAAGCTAAGTCCTCCCGCCGCGTATGTCTGTCTGTACGTTATTATTGATATAAACTAAGTCCTCCCGCCGCGTATGTCTGTCTGTACGTTATTATTGATATAAACTAAGTCCTCCCGCCGCGTATGTCTGTCTGTACGTTATTATTGATATAAACTAAGTCCTCCCGCCGCGTATGTCTGTCTGTACGTTATTATTGATATAAACTAAGTCCTCCCGCCGCGTATGTCTGTCTGTACGTATGTCTGTCTGTACGTTATTATTGATATAAACTAAGTCCTCCCGCCGCGTATGTCTGTCTGTACGTTATTATTGATATAAACTAAGTCCTCCCGCCGCGTATGTCTGTCTGTACGTTATTATTGATATAAGCTAAGTCCTCCCGCCGCGTATGTCTGTCTGTACGTTATTATTGATATAAACTAAGTCCTCCCGCCGCGTATGTCTGTCTGTACGTTATTATTGATATAAACTAAGTCCTCCCGCCGCGTATGTCTGTCTGTACGTTATTATTGATATAAGCTAAGTCCTCCCGCCGCGTATGTCTGTCTGTACGTTATTATTGATATAAACTAAGTCCTCCCGCCGCGTATGTCTGTCTGTACGTATGTCTATGTCTGTCTGTACGTTATTATTGATATAAACTAAGTCCTCCCGCCGCGTATGTCTGTCTGTACGTATGTCTGTCTGTACGTTATTATTGATATAAACTAAGTCCTCCCGCCGCGTATGTCTGTCTGTACGTTATTATTGATATAAGCTAAGTCCTCCCGCCGCGTATGTCTGTCTGTACGTTATTATTGATATAAACTAAGTCCTCCCGCCGCGTATGTCTGTCTGTACGTTATTATTGATATAAGCTAAGTCCTCCCGCCGCGTATGTCTGTCTGTACGTTATTATTGATATAAACTAAGTCCTCCCGCCGCGTATGTCTGTCTGTACGTATGTCTGTCTGTACCTTATTATTGATATAAACAAATTGAACAAAGATTTCTTGTTAGAAAGTAGGTTTACATTTTTTTTTATATTTTACTAGCTACGCTAGTCGCTAGCGTACCCAATTCGTCGGGCGGTTTTTATAAAATAAAAGTATCTTATGATATTTCTAATACCTCCAACCTCCAAGAATATGTGTATGAACAGTGATATAATTTTGCAAGATGGAATTTTGAACGAATTTAGGAATGAATGTAAGAATAAACATTACTAGACAAAAGAGAATATTGAGCGAATGTTTCGTAGATACTCAAAAACTGCCGAACGGAGTCATTATTGAAGATGTCTAAAACAAAAACCATGCCTGCTGGGACCATGTGTATGCCTTTCATCCCTGCGAAGGTAGGGCGGGTTGCTAGTACTTATTAAGTGTGTCTTACATTTTCATATCTGTGCGCACAGGAGCACGCCAACCTGCTGGCGGAGCGCGCGCTGGACGCGTCGCCGCCGCCAGAGCGCGCCGCGCTGCTGTGAGCGCGCGCGGCCCGCATATAGCGCGCCCAGCCCGCATATAGCGCGCCCAGCCCGCATATAGCGCGCCCAGCCCGCATATAGCGCGCCCAGCCCGCATATAGCGCGCCCAGCCCGCATATAGCGCGCCCAGCCCGCATATAGCGCGCCCAGCCCGCATATAGCGCGCCCAGCCCGCATAAAGCGCGCCCGAGCGGACCGGACCACAAGGAGCCAGCCCAATGTATACAGAGCCTAATCTAACGGACCTAGACGTAGCGGACCGCAGCGTCCGACACCTCGCCCATAACATAATATTACATAACAATTAAGTAGCTACCTAATCGTGATTCTTTCAATGTCCACGAGGCCTAACTTTGTATGTCTGAGACATGTCTTCAAACATATGCACACATATTGTAGAATTTAGTATCTATTTAAAAAAAAAACTTGACCAAATTCTGTAATTTCTCAACGGGGGTATATTTTACTCGTATATATAAGGATTTAGTCGTTCTGTGAAGACACGGTACTGGACTAATGAAGAAAATAAAAATATCAGGAATTGTTCGTGATGTACCTAGTACGTACGCGTAGATCTGTCGACTACTCCCGTGTCATTTGAAGGAGATATTATTAATTCAGTGAGTAGCGACCGGTGCAGATCGTTACAGTCGTTTCTAATTTATTTTTACCAAAAGGAAAAAAATAAAGGAGGAAATAATGATAATGAGCGACTCGCCTACAATCAAGTCAGAATCTCATTATATTTGTAGTACATAATATACTCGTATGTTGTAAGTGTTGCCGAGCGCCGCGGGCGTATGCAGCTAGTTCAAGATCACTGCGACTACTGAAGCACTTGGCTTTGCCTGTAATGCTGCATTTCGTCCGCGTCGCCCGGCTCTCGTAGACAGGTAACGTGGATGTCTAATATGAAATGTGATCAATTTATAGTGTTGTAAATAACCTATATACTCTTGCCTAGTTTACACTGTCCTCTGACAAGTACATTTATATTCAAAGTATTTATATTTGCTAAGTGAAAACAAAAATATAATTGTACTTATACTTTTTCTAGAATCTCTTGTGCCATATCGGTGTTGTATTAAAAATCGTTTACATTAGGTTTTTATCATTTTATTAAAGTAGCCCATTAACTGAATCAAAATTAATGATGTCGTGGGTTCATGTTTAGTTGAACCCTGCTCCCTGCTCCCTGGGCTGTAGTCAATATTTTAGAATGCAGTCACACTTGCAGTTCGACAATAAGTTCGCCAACGACGATCACTGCACGAGTGACGTAGATACCATTTACTTCACATTACAATTTTATGAATCGTAAAGTACCTCAATCTTTACACTTCTGACTTTTTTATTGTTTTTAATATTTTTTATTTATTTACAATGAATATAATGATAGTTAAGAGTACATACAAGGCCAGTTTAGTTACTAATGACGAGCAGTCGGCATTTGAATAATTTATAAATCATTATTTCGGCAGCTTTTTGACCTCGCGTTGTGCATCTAAAGTGATTTTTTGTATTTAATTTTTTTAACCCTTTTTAAGTATAGTTTAAGTTTACAATGACACGAGCGTACGCTCAGTAGATGTAAGACTCGACGAGGAGGCAGCTAGACGGCGAACTGAGGACCGTCGGCCTCTGTAGCAGTACGTTGCGCTTGTGATAGCTGTAAGTACGCTTTGATAGAATAACATTAAGTTACGCAACTTGTGCCAAATAGTTGTGATGTAGTGTCGCGGGTGGCGCCGCGCGGCCCTCGCTACTTGACGGACGCCTCGTCTCGACTTGTTCAACATATTTATAATTATTTGCTCAAATTAAATTCGCATTTATCATAGACGCCGTGGTTGTTTGTGGCGCGATATTATTCAATCAATTGAAACATATCAAATGAGATTATCTGAACGAGTACAACTTTTATTACGTTTAGTTTTAATAATTAATGAAATAATATCAATGGCGCATATTTTATATTAATTGTTGTTCATCACAAACTATCTCCTCTCCGACATGACGCAGAGTAGCACCAAGATAAATGTAATGTAATTAGTTGTAAGTTATGACTTGAAAATAAAAATACTTAATTGCAGTAACTATGGTTTTATTCATCATAATTATGTTTAAGGTTTCACCCAATAGCACACAGTCACTAAATGCATTATTGCGAAAACAATATTGAAGACTATTTTTATATTCTGTGTCTATGATCCAACACAAACAGTTTAACTTATAATATTATTAAAGTTACAATCGCAATTTTATTCAAAATAACATAAATGTCGTAATAACGGGACCAAATCTTGTAAAGTACCCATTTAATAATATTTTTTACCTATCCTGAAAAAATTTTACCTCACGCGGTGTAAACGAAATTTCACGAAAACACTGGTCCCGTCATTATAACGCGTTATAATGACGAGACCATGTCTGTACTCCAAAACTACAACGAATTAAATAATTCTGATCAAAGCAGTATTTAGTACCTCCAAAAATCAACAGTGCTTCATCTTAGTAGTTTCTTTACAAAATTGTTTTTTTTTTTCATTTTTGACATTTAGTACGCCTGAATAATTCAACGAGCAAAATAGGTACTTCAAGTCAAGCTGAATAGGAGGTAGAATCTTTGAATTACAAGATTTGGTCTCGTCATTATGACGTTTATTATAAAATTACAGATACTATTTATGCATTTCATTCACACTAGGTACATGATACATTAAATTACTAGGAACTAACGAACAACACGTCGAGTTTTCGAGACATACCGTCACACGCGTGTGGCAGCGCTCTACAACGACCGCCAAGTGTTGTACGAACATTTGAACATACGCTAAAAAATATTCGTCTTTCTACACCGCAGTACACTGCATTGGCCACATCAAACCCACAGACCACTTTGTTTAAAGGTTGCTTGTGTGCCATTCAACTTGTTCGAGTCACAAATCAGATCACAATCAGAGTGTCACTTTGTCTTGGTCTCCAGTACCTACGCTAGTTGAGAACAAGACAAAGTGACACTCTTATCAGCGACAGAGATTGTCGAAATGCCCAAATGTTTGGGATTGACCACGATACATTACGATAACTTTTCGTAAATCTCTCGCTGATAAATGTGAGCATGTGTAGAGGTGGGCTGTGTTCAGTAGAAGTCGTCGGCGTTGGCGGCGGCGGCGGCGGCGGCGGCGCTGTTCCGCACGCAGTCCTGCGCCAGGTACATGTCGGCGATCTGCTGCGCCGACGTCGCCTGCTCGGGGGACTTGTCGTCGCGCACGCGCACGAACCTGTCGCGCAAACAACATCCAGTTAACATTCCGATGAGTCTGTCTTCAAACTGAACAGACCACGTGTGCCGAGTGTCAGTTCCATTAGTGTCGGGCGCAAAAGTTTTACCTAATCAAATCTCTAAATGATTATTGCAATATAAAATATTAACAAATGGAAACAATTATGAAGTAGTTCGGCACAACAAAACTTTAAATAAGTTGGAGACAGTCTCGCGGTATCTGGGGAACCGTAGCGAGATGCCCTTGTCGTTGTGCACGAGTCCGATGGCGGCGCGGTGCGCGGGCGACAGCGACAGGTCGGCGCAGCGCACCTCCCACACTGACAGTAGCGCGGTACCTGGGGAACCGTAGCGAGATGCCCTTGTCGTTGTGCACGAGTCCGATGGCGGCGCGGTGCGCGGGCGACAGCGACAGGTCGGCGCAGCGCACCTCCCACACTGACAGTAGCGCGGTACCTGGGGAACCGTAGCGAGATGCCCTTGTCGTTGTGCACGAGTCCGATGGCGGCGCGGTGCGCGGGCGACAGCGACAGGTCGGCGCAGCGCACCTCCCACACTGACAGTAGCGCGGTACCTGGGGAACCGTAGCGAGATGCCCTTGTCGTTGTGCACGAGTCCGATGGCGGCGCGGTGCGCGGGCGACAGCGACAGGTCGGCGCAGCGCACCTCCCACACTGACAGTAGCGCGGTACCTGGGGAACCGTAGCGAGATGCCCTTGTCGTTGTGCACGAGTCCGATGGCGGCGCGGTGCGCGGGCGACAGCGACAGGTCGGCGCAGCGCACCTCCCACACTGACAGTAGCGCGGTACCTGGGGAACCGTAGCGAGATGCCCTTGTCGTTGTGCACGAGTCCGATGGCGGCGCGGTGCGCGGGCGACAGCGACAGGTCGGCGCAGCGCACCTCCCACACTGACAGTAGCGCGGTACCTGGGGAACCGTAGCGAGATGCCCTTGTCGTTGTGCACGAGTCCGATGGCGGCGCGGTGCGCGGGCGACAGCGACAGGTCGGCGCAGCGCACCTCCCACACTGACAGTAGCGCGGTACCTGGGGAACCGTAGCGAGATGCCCTTGTCGTTGTGCACGAGTCCGATGGCGGCGCGGTGCGCGGGCGACAGCGACAGGTCGGCGCAGCGCACCTCCCACACTGACAGTAGCGCGGTACCTGGGGAACCGTAGCGAGATGCCCTTGTCGTTGTGCACGAGTCCGATGGCGGCGCGGTGCGCGGGCGACAGCGACAGGTCGGCGCAGCGCACCTCCCACACTGACAGTAGCGCGGTACCTGGGGAACCGTAGCGAGATGCCCTTGTCGTTGTGCACGAGTCCGATGGCGGCGCGGTGCGCGGGCGACAGCGACAGGTCGGCGCAGCGCACCTCCCACACTGACAGTAGCGCGGTACCTGGGGAACCGTAGCGAGATGCCCTTGTCGTTGTGCACGAGTCCGATGGCGGCGCGGTGCGCGGGCGACAGCGACAGGTCGGCGCAGCGCACCTCCCACACTGACAGTAGCGCGGTACCTGGGGAACCGTAGCGAGATGCCCTTGTCGTTGTGCACGAGTCCGATGGCGGCGCGGTGCGCGGGCGACAGCGACAGGTCGGCGCAGCGCACCTCCCACACTGACAGTAGCGCGGTACCTGGGGAACCGTAGCGAGATGCCCTTGTCGTTGTGCACGAGTCCGATGGCGGCGCGGTGCGCGGGCGACAGCGACAGGTCGGCGCAGCGCACCTCCCACACTGACAGTAGCGCGGTACCTGGGGAACCGTAGCGAGATGCCCTTGTCGTTGTGCACGAGTCCGATGGCGGCGCGGTGCGCGGGCGACAGCGACAGGTCGGCGCAGCGCACCTCCCACACTGACAGTAGCGCGGTACCTGGGGAACCGTAGCGAGATGCCCTTGTCGTTGTGCACGAGTCCGATGGCGGCGCGGTGCGCGGGCGACAGCGACAGGTCGGCGCAGCGCACCTCCCACACTGACAGTAGCGCGGTACCTGGGGAACCGTAGCGAGATGCCCTTGTCGTTGTGCACGAGTCCGATGGCGGCGCGGTGCGCGGGCGACAGCGACAGGTCGGCGCAGCGCACCTCCCACACTGACAGTAGCGCGGTACCTGGGGAACCGTAGCGAGATGCCCTTGTCGTTGTGCACGAGTCCGATGGCGGCGCGGTGCGCGGGCGACAGCGACAGGTCGGCGCAGCGCACCTCCCACACTGACAGTAGCGCGGTACCTGGGGAACCGTAGCGAGATGCCCTTGTCGTTGTGCACGAGTCCGATGGCGGCGCGGTGCGCGGGCGACAGCGACAGGTCGGCGCAGCGCACCTCCCACACTGACAGTAGCGCGGTACCTGGGGAACCGTAGCGAGATGCCCTTGTCGTTGTGCACGAGTCCGATGGCGGCGCGGTGTGCGGGCGACAGCGACAGGTCGGCGCAGCGCACCTCCCACACTGACAGTAGCGCGGTACCTGGGGAACCGTAGCGAGATGCCCTTGTCGTTGTGCACGAGTCCGATGGCGGCGCGGTGCGCGGGCGACAGCGACAGGTCGGCGCAGCGCACCTCCCACACTGACAGTAGCGCGGTACCTGGGGAACCGTAGCGAGATGCCCTTGTCGTTGTGCACGAGTCCGATGGCGGCGCGGTGCGCGGGCGACAGCGACAGGTCGGCGCAGCGCACCTCCCACACTGACAGTAGCGCGGTACCTGGGGAACCGTAGCGAGATGCCCTTGTCGTTGTGCACGAGTCCGATGGCGGCGCGGTGCGCGGGCGACAGCGACAGGTCGGCGCAGCGCACCTCCCACACTGACAGTAGCGCGGTACCTGGGGAACCGTAGCGAGATGCCCTTGTCGTTGTGCACGAGTCCGATGGCGGCGCGGTGCGCGGGCGACAGCGACAGGTCGGCGCAGCGCACCTCCCACACTGACAGTAGCGCGGTACCTGGGGAACCGTAGCGAGATGCCCTTGTCGTTGTGCACGAGTCCGATGGCGGCGCGGTGCGCGGGCGACAGCGACAGGTCGGCGCAGCGCACCTCCCACACTGACAGTAGCGCGGTACCTGGGGAACCGTAGCGAGATGCCCTTGTCGTTGTGCACGAGTCCGATGGCGGCGCGGTGCGCGGGCGACAGCGACAGGTCGGCGCAGCGCACCTCCCACACCACGCGCGCACTGAACCACACGTCCGGCTCGTGAGACGTGTCGTATCTGTACACACAGATATATTGTATATTATAGGGGAGGGAGAAGTCTATGCTGGTTTCAAGCTGGGATGCTGTATTTAGTGCATTATTTTACAGTATTTGAAGTCACCTTTGATCATTGTAGGCATTGGTATATAAAAAACCCAAGATACACACTCAGATTCTCAAAAAGTCCCTACAAAAAGAGCGCACAATTTTAAATTGTGCGCTCATTTCAAACAATCTCGCGTCGCTCGCCGTACTGCACTCTTCTCAAAACGTGTTCGTTGACAAATTGTAAAAACATTTAAAAAGGATGGGACATCGTATTTTCGGTAAGTAAAAGAGTTCATTGATTTGTTTTTGTGGTTTTTATGGCTTAATAATAGGTCTTTACCTATGAAATTGCCGTTTAGTATGAAAAAATTTAAACGATTTTTTTTTTTCATGTATTTTTTATTTGTATTAATCGAAGTAATCACCCATGCAATCAATGCATCTTTGCCAACGCAGTGGCAGTTTATTGATGCCCTTCTTAAAGAAATCAGCTGGACGGGAGGCAACAAATTCTTCAAAGGCATTTTGTACTGCCTCTCGGGTATTGAATTTTTGTCCCGCCAAGAAGTTATCCAAATTCTGGAAAAAGTAGTAGTCTGTAGGCGCAAGGTCTGGTGAGTAGGGCGGATGACGGAGAGCTTCCAACCCCAGTTCTTGCAACTTGGAGACCGTCTGCTGTGCAGTATGAGGTCGCGCGTTGTCGTGCAGGAGCAGCGGAGACGAGCGATTGACCAATGCTGGTTGGAGATGTGCCAGCTTCTCCATCATTGTGTTCAGTTCTTCACAGTACACATCTGCAGTAATGCTCACCCCGTTTGGTAAGAAGCTGTGATGAATCACACCGGCGCTAGACCACCAAACAGTGACCATCACTTTTCTAGGGGTAAGTTTTCGTTTAGGGCATTGTTTAGGTGCTGAACCTGGATCCAACCAACTTGCTGAGCGCTTGCGGTTATCAAACAGAATCCATTTTTCATCGCAGGTAACAATGTGGTTCAAAATTCCTTCATTTGTGTGTCTGTTGAGCAGTGCAAGGCACGTCTCGACGCGTACTTCGCGCTGGCGATTATTGAGTTCGTGGGGCACCCATTTGTCAAGCTTTTTTACCTTGCCAATTTGACGCAAATGGACCAATATTGTTTTGACGCTAACGTCGAAAGCTGCAGCTAATTCAGCCGTAGATTGTGTATCATCAGCTTCCACAATCGCCTTTAATTCGTCATTGTCGACCAAAGTCTTCGGACGACCGCGAGGTTCATTTTTCAGGTCGAAATTTACAGAACGGAAGCGAGCAAACCAATAACAGGTGGTGCGTTGGTTTGTAGTGTTAGCTCCGTAAACGTCGTTTATGTTGCGTGCCGCTTGTGCCGCGTTGCTGCCACGACGGTATTCATATTCCATAATTACTCGAATTTTTAACGTATCCATAATGACGAAAAATATTGAAATGCGATGAAAATGTAACACTAATCAATAAACAAATGACTACTTTTGGAAAAAAAAACATGTTTTTAAAATAAAATTAATTTGAAATTAGAATTCTTAGCCAAACAAAAATTATTTTGATTTGAAATGGCCAGTACTGCAGAACGGCAATTTCATAGGTAAAGACCTAATATATAAAGCTACTAGTTGACCCGCGCAACTACGTCTGCGTCACAATTTTCATTACTGCTCCGCTCCTTATTAGTCTTAGCGTGAAGATATATAGCCTATAGCTTTTCTTAATAACAGTGAAAGAATTTTTCAAAACGGACCCGAATTTCCTGAGATTAGCGCGTTCAAGCAAAGAAACAAATAAGCTCTTCAGCTTTATAATTAGTACTAGTTGACCCGCGCAACTTCGTCTGCGTCACAATTTTCATTACTGCTCCGCTCCTAGTGATCTTAGCGTGATGATATATAGCCTATAGCCTTCCTCGACAAATGGGCTATCTGACACTGAAATAATTTTCCTGAGATTAGCGCGTTTTTGATTTGATTTGATTTAATTTGTCTCAAAACTTTACTTAACGGTCCAAGTATAATAAGGTAAATTTCAATGGCCACTTTGCCCGTGTAAGAACGACGCATTGCAGCCTCCTTTTATTTTAGTCACATAATACAAATGCCCCTGTTCTTATTCAAAGGAGTCGATTTTTCTGTTATGTCTAATTTTTCTATTAACAAATTTATTATATTTTTTAGATTGACGTTCATATTTATGCGTCCAGTACTGTAATATATTTAATTGAATTCCAAAAAGAGAAAAGGTTAATTAATTCGACGGTTTTTTATGTTCGTAAACATTATATCTGTTACCGACAATCTGTATAATCCGGTTTTGTATAGAATACCTTAAACATTCAGGTAATGAATAAAATGGTGTACCCTTGTTTCGCAGACAGAAATTTAATAGAATTTCGTTTCGCAGAAAATGTTTCATATAATATTTGGTTCTTGTAATTTTGTCACATATTATTGTTTCAAAGACTATTATTCACTTGAATGAAACCTATTTCACAGAAACACAATTCAATGAATTACATGATCATATTTTTTATTTAACAAACTTATCAAACAGCAGAATAATTTTTTAACGAATTTTGTTTGTCCGGTATATTTTTCCATGGAATTTTATATTTCAGTGAAAATGAAAATATAATTAAATATTATTGTTTTATAATATGTCCATGACATACTTTTAAAATGGCAGAATTTTATTTTTGGAAGTCAGTTGTATTTTTTGTAAAAAAGTTTATTATTTTTTACTTTTTAGTGGTACCTAGGTACCTGCGTACCCATTAACAGCGTACCAGCGCAATGTTTTGTTAAGAACTGGTGTAAACACTAAAAAAACATGCGATTTCAGCAATCCCGATCCCTTTGCTATCAATTATTAAGAGTTCCGTTGTCTACCTCCGAAGTTCTTTGTCAGATCGTCACCAAATTGAAACGGGACCAGTCCAGGAAAATACATTCAGTCAAAAAAGTATCGGGAATGGATGATTTGTTCATGGTTCCAAATTCAAATTTTTGTTTTTTTGTAGTTGTTAGATTGGCACAACTGTTTTCCATTTTGGCGCGGAGTTTGAGTTGCATCTGTTATTTATATTAAATACAGTGCTGGTTTTAGTAATATCATATATAGTGTGTATTGCGAATTTCATAATGGACAAAAATATCGAACAAAGAGTTTGTCTTAAATTTTGCATCGCCAATGGAATTTCGTGTTCGGAGTCACTGAAAATGTTACAGAAGGCTTACGGTGAATCGACTTTATCAAAAACTCGTGCCTAAGAGTGGTTCAAAGCGTTCAAAAGCGGTCGAGATGTGATGGAAGATTTGCCTCGCTCTGGTAGGCCGTCAACGTCTGCAACTGAAGTTAACATCGCAAAAGTGAAGGAAATAGTGACTGAAAATCCCCATTCAACTCTGAGAGAGATAGCCGCCGAACTTTCTGTATCTCTCGAGTCGATCCGTACCATTTTAACTAATCATTTGGGTATGAAACAAATGTTGCTGCTCGGCTAGTCCCAAAAGATCTGAATTTTCTCCAAAAACTCAATCGCATGAAAGTCGCTGAGGACATGCTAGAATGAGTCAGTTCGGACCCAACATTCATGAAACGCATTGTTACTGGTGACGAGACGTGGGTTTACGAGTTTGACATGCAAACTAGTCAACAAGCTTCGGAGTGGCGCCTTCCAACTGAACCGAAACCGAAAAAACCACGCCAAAGTCGATCAAAAGTCAAAGTCATGTTGACTGTTTTCTTTGACTATCGCGGTGTTGTGCACTCTGAATTCTTACCGGAAGGTCTAACGGTAAATAAAGAATATTATTTGAGCGTTATGCGGCGTATAAGAGAGCAAATTCGACGAAAAAGGCCAGATTTGTGGAAAGAAAATTCTTGGATTTTGCACCACGACAATGCGCCTTCGTACAAGGCTATCATTGTGAACGAATTTTTAACCAAACACTCAACAAATACCATCCAGCAACCACCATATTCACCAGATATGGCTCCTGCTGACTTTTTTCTTTTTCCTAAACTCAAATTACCACTTCGTGGCACCCGTTTTCAATCGATAGAAGACATAAAGGAGAATTCGCGGCGAGAACTGAACTCAATTCCGGAAGCAGCGTTTAAAAAATGTTTTGATGAATGGATTATTCGTTGGCGCAAGTGTATCGTTTCTAAAGGAGCATACTTTGAAGGTGATAAAATAAATTTGGATGAATAACAGACATTTTGTGTATTATTGATCTTTTCCCGGTACTTTCTTGACAGAGTAGTACACTTTCAAACAAAAAAAGAATCATCCAAATCGGCTGACAATTGGCGAAAGTATCGGTGAACAAACATTTTTCATGGGATCTTATTATCAGATCCTAATTTATACCTTTCATCATCAGCTCAGCAACATGAGATGATGATTACCAGGCAGAAATATCTGAACTGCGTCAGAAAGTTCATGAAAAACATTGTATGTGCCTATAAAATTTGAGGGTTGCCCTCGATTTTCGTGGGATCCCATCATCAGATTCTGACATGGTGACAATGGGACCAATCGAGAAAAAAAATCGAGAAAATCCTTTCAGATAAAACAAAAAATTTTCAAATCGGTTCATAAATGACGGAGTTATGAGAGAACAAACATAAAAAAATATACAACCGAATTGAGAACCTCCTCCTTTTTTTGAATTCGTTTAAAAACATCTGCGACGATAAGTTCGCGTGGGATCGGAGCCCAGCAGCGCCGGAGCCCAGCAGCGCCGGAGCCCAGCAGCGCCGGAGCCCAGCAGCGCCGGAGCCCAGCAGCGCCGGAGCCCAGCAGCGCCGGAGCCCAGCAGCGCCGGAGCCCAGCAGCGCCGGAGCCGTGACAGAAACCATACCTGCTGGTGTATGCTTATTTGCATATTTTGCTCTTTTATTCCCATCGCCATTTACTACCATTGCCGCTTTGTGGGATTCCGTTGACCGGTTCCGGGTTTTGCTTGACTAGAATTTACCCGAATTATTTTTGTGAACGCGATGTTGTAATTTTATAGGAAGGTATGCATCTTGGTTACAAGTTTTATGTTAAGTTCTCAATATGAGGATTAAGAATATTTGATTTGATATTCTATGATATGATGAATATCGAAACAAAGTTTATTTGTAACAAAAATCTTAGATTTAAAGGAGATGTTCCAAAATGTATGGACCCTGGGCCAGGTTCTTGTACACTATACTTAAAAATAGAGAAATATATTTAAAACAGTTCTCAACTGTCCAATTTCTTTAAAATGGCTCTGTTTGCTGGTAAAACAAAGGAAATTACACTTGAAATTGCAACACGCAACAAAAACCCGTCATGGCGGTAAGCTGTCATTTTGATTGATTAATGACGTTTGACATTTGTTTCTGACATATTTATTTACCGGCAAACGCGACGAAAGTGACTGATGTGACATTGTTATGACAGCTGATAGTTATTTTTCTATGATATGTAACTAAATCGGTGCGACACCATGTTGAAAATCGATAAAAGTAATTTATAAACATCAATTATCACACGAGGGGTTTTTTACCGAATGCCAGAAATCAGAATCAGATGCGATAAGTATCTGTAAAGATATCCCGGGCGCGGAATTTGAAAATTTTCATAATTGATAATTACCTACATTTTGAGAATTACGCGGCAAGGCGTTAAATTTTTTACAATGATTGTAGCTGTATACAAAATCTATTAGTCGATTTTCAATCCACTCAGTATGCATGTTCCCGGCAATCTATAAATCAGGCGTCTAGGCAATGTATGAAATGTAATAAATATATTATTGTCGATTTTATCCTTTACCTAGGTAATGCATACAATTCCTAGGGATTGTATAGAATACCTGCTGGTCCACTGGAAATGTGTGAAATAAATATTTTTTGTCGATAAACGAGTATATGTCGCAACCAACTAGCTTCATCAGCCGTTTAATTAGCGGCCTAAGTGACATGCCCCGCATTTAATAGAACAGCAAGGCAAATGAATTGATTCGATATCTTTTAATAAGTTATTTAGCCAAGTCATTTGAGAACTTAGGACACAGGGAACTTAAGGGGACTCCGACACGGATAGGTCAGGTTCGAATGAGATGCCGGGGGCTAATGAGAGCGAGCGAACTGACATCCGCGCTCGAAAGAGTAACCGCGGCCCTGGAACACAAAGGGCTTTAGGAGGAGCACGGATCGTGGGTTTTATTCGGTAAGAGTCTGGTTTCCGTGATAAGTAGATCTTCCAAAAGATGATGAACATGATGGTGATGATGGTGTTGATGATGAATGATGATGATGGTGGTGTTGATGAATGATGATGATGATGGGACTTGGGGCACCCGGATACGGTTTTTTTTTATACCACCCAGAAGTAAGAGCCCCGCGAAGCGGGGCTTCGCTGCATTTCACTGCGTTGCAGCTGTGTCTGGACAGACTATAACTGCGATAAGCCATTCGCAAGATAATACAGCAGACTCTGGGTTTCTGTGTTGCAGCCGCCTTTTCATTGTCTTCATTGAATTATAAAAACAAATGCGGCTGCTTTAAGCCATCTGCAACATACTACAACACAGACTATTGACTATAAATATTTGTATTTACGCGTTCCGAACCCGAACTAAGAATAAATACCACAGTTTTTTAGTAACTGTAGAATCGTGTTGTCATTAATCAGTGGTTAGGTGATAAGCACAATCAGATCTTATGCGTATTCGGTATTCTATAGAATATCTAGGCAAAGTATAAAATGAGTAACATTTCATACATTACCTGAATGTTTTGGGCATTCTTTACAATGCCTAGGTATTCTATAGAATACCGGATTATACAGACTGCCGGTAACATGCATTAATTATTGCTTTATTTTTACGACCAATTCCATGTAGTAAAACTTAATAGCTGTCGTGTGTGTGTGTGTGTGCATCTATTATCGATTAGTCATCATCTGCCTAGCCTTTTCCCAACTATATTGGGGTCGGCTTCCAGTCAAACCGGATTCAGCTGAATACCAGTGCTTTACGTGGAGCGGCTGCCTACCTGACCTCCACAACCCATTGACTGGGTAACACGGTACATCATGGCAAGACTGGAGTCAGATTTTACTGGCTTCTGACAATCCGTAACGACTGCCAAAGATCTACAAATGACAGCCGGGACCAACGGCTTAACGTGCTTTCCGAGGCACGGAGGAAAACTCGTTATGTTAAGACGGTCACCCATCCACAGACCAACCTTGGCAAGCGTTGCTTAACCTTCAAGATCGACCCGTGCGGCTGTTATTATTTAGCCACGAGCTCCTCGTTCTCTGTTATCGATTAGTAATACTGATTATTAAAGATTAATCAAGCATTTATAAACGATTTTCTCACAATGTATTTTTTTTTACTATAGTTAGGGACGCATTTGACCACTATCTCACCTGATGGTAAGCGATGATGTGGTCGAAGATGGAGCACGCTTGCCTAGAAATAACCTATTCACTCTTGACTTAAAGTCTCCCAGAATGTAGCTATCAGGAAACAGTGTTTCCTGATAGCTAAAACCTGGGAGTCTAAAATAGGCTCAGCAGTTTCGGAGAGGGGGAGGGAATGATAATTTTTGGTCAAATTTTTTGAATAACATCAAAAATTATGAAAAAGATATTATTTAAAATTTTGAAAAAATAGGATTAAACCCTCACAGTAAGCCCTTTCATTTGATATATCACACAATTCAGGTCGAAAAGCTATTTTTTAATTTTCTTTTTTCAACTCCAAAAGTGACCCCCATACTAAAAATTTATTTATTTAAGTAACGCGTTCATGTTTGGGTCATAGAAGTCCATATGTGTACCAAAATCCAACAGAATCAGTCCTGTGAATCCAGAGAAAACTGGCTGAGACAGACGAAGAGACAGACAGTACACCCGAGTGATCCTATATAAGGGTTCCGATTTTCAATGATGTACGGAATCCTAAAAATGAGGCAAATTCAGATAAAAACCGTCATAAAATCATAAATAAATTAAAATGTACATTTTTTTTAGTAAAATGGCGATTTTCAGTGCTCGGCGTCCCACAGCCCCTTAAGTAGGTACAGTTACAGTATTTACAAGTAAATTGTTAAATTGCAGTTGCACATGTCATCACAGATGGGCCATCTGAAAGCTCAGATGCCTCTATTACAGATAGCCAAATAAAAATGTAGGTTACTCGGTCGGCAAGAACGGCAACGTCGCGTCGCGAGCATGCAAACATACGAGTGGTAGGTACGCCGTCTCGCATGTTTTTCGGTACTGAAATTATATAAAGGTTAAATAACAAAATAGCCCAACCTTTATTTATAAAGGTATCGGTGTAGCTCTACCTTTATTGTAATCTGGTACCGATATATTTTTGAGGTATCTTAACCTCTAACCGTAACCGCTTTCAGTCCCTGGGAAACACAGACTCCGGCAGGGAATTCCACTCCTTAGCTGTACGCACTATGAATGTGTTCCCAAAACGTTTTGTGCGTATGGGTGGGATGTCCACCATGTACCGGTGGCGCATCGCCGTTCGTCTTGTGGTCCGATGATGGAACGGAATTAAAATAATAATCATTTCAAAATTATATTGCATATTAGTTTTAATATATAAAGATGAAGAGTTTGTTTGTTTGCTTGAACGAGCTTATCTCAAGAACTACTGATCCGATTTGAAAAATAATTTCGGTGTAAGATAGCCCATTAATCGACGAAGGCGCATCATAATCACGCTAAAACCAATAGGAGCGAAGCAGACCACAGAACAGAAAAAACAGTAGAAGTGCAAAGTAGGCGTGGCACGCGTGCCGGTATTACGCGTGGTTACGCGTACCTCAACCCAGTCGTGTTCTAACATCACGACGAACCATTCGTCTCGCTCACTCTCAATATAAACTTATATTTTCTGAACCATGCCGTATTGTTCCATTTTGGAGTACAGAAATGATAGTAGGAGAATAAATCTTATAAATGGTGGTGTTTCATACCATCGCTAAGTACGATTTTATTTGATTTCTAATAAAATCTTAGCAAACTTGATCTTGCCAAAAACGTAAGTTCAAGTCTAGTTAAAATCCACCTTATCCCATTAGCATAGAGTTTATTTTACGTCGATTCAGTTACTGTTTCGTTCTCGAAAGTTCTACGCTACTCAAATAGTGATGTAGTCGGGTCGGATACTGGATGGATAGATATCGATAAAAACATTTGTTTGTAGTTCGTCTAGTAATTTTATTTAAATCACTAAACATAACTTTAAAAATATTTTTAGATTTCCCAAAGACACTATCGTCAAAGAAAAATGGATAGATGCACGGGTAGAGCTGATTGGATGCCAAGCAAAACAAGCACGATATGCTCCGAGCATTTTTTAGAAAGCGATTTTTTTATTTCAAATTAACCTCTCGCGCGTTTCTCGTACACATGGGTGTACAGTTCGCGTTAGCGTGGCTTGCCCCTCGGAAGTTAGGTTTGAGTGAAGTCCGCGCAGGTGCAATCGCGTAAAAAAGTGTTACGTTCCTAAAATATTTTTTTGTTTATACGTATTATACTATAAACAAGTAACAAAGACTACCAGTAACAATAAAATATCAAAAAGTAACACAACAAACACATACACCACAAGAACACAAATCAAACTGTAAGAAATAACCAAAATAAATTATTAAAAACAATAACAACCTGTAACACTTTTCGCATCCACAGTCGTATTGCATCGAGCAAGCGGGACACGCTTATGCATCGAACGTATACGAGCGAGTGAGATGCCATTACACCCGCGCGCCGCGCATGCGCGAGCTACCCGCGCATGCGCGGTTGTATGTTTGTTGTCAAATTGACGTTCTGCGCAGCCGATTGCGGCGTACTTTGTGGAGGCAAGCTTGCGTGACGGGAACTGTACGAGAAACGCGCGAGAGGTTAAAACCGTTCAAGTGCTAGTCGAACTCGCACACGAAGGGTTCCGTACCATGAACCTTAATATTTATTATTTGTTGTTATAGCGGCAATAGGAATACACAATCTGTAAAAATTTCAACTCTCTATCTATTATGGTTCTTGAGATACAGCCCGCTGACAGACATACGGGCGGATGGACGGACAGCGGACGCTTAGTAATAGGGTTCCGTTGGTTACCCTTCGGGTACGGAACCCTAAAAAAGGTAAACCCTAAAAAAACTAATACACAAAAACTTTGTCTGCGTTAAGATTCTGTACCAAACTATGTAATAAGATAGTATCGTAAGCCACTTGGCATAAAGAGTTCACGGAACTAAAGTGTAAACAACACCCCTTTTTTGTCGGCAGCCGAGTAAGATAGGCAAGATTTTGTAAGGCTTGTGGTATGAAAAAAATTCTGGCCAAGAGCGAGTCGGACTCACGTTCAAAGGGTTCCGAACCAATTTAATTTTTGGAAGGGTTCCGTTTCTTACGAATGTTCGGAACACTAAAAAATGTATGACGTGTGTTATTTTTATTGATTAATGTGTAATAAGATATATTTACTTAAATAAAATAAAAACCTTTGAAATTATGTTTTTTTTGTTAGTATCTACTTTTATAAAATAAACTGGGAATATTTCGCTTACGCTATTTTTGAAAATAGAACTTTATTACTCGTAACAATGTATTACAAAGCAAACACGAACTTATCCATTTTAAATGGGTCGCTTATTTCATAACAATTCCAACAACAAGTTTCATGTATGGCTCCCATACAAAACTCCAACACCAAGCGAGTCACATTTGGATTTAATTTCGAAAAAAGTTATCTTATTTATCGATATCGACAATGTGAGTCATGTGTCACAACCGTGATCGAGTGGCAACTGTTACTACCCAAACATAGAGTAATGAATCTTATCTCTAAGTGGTTTAAGTTTATAATTGCAACCATTGAAAATACCGCCATCTATGGTCGAATAGCGGAATTTACTCGTAAATCCAACCTAGAATGAATTCAGAAAACGAAACACCGTGAGTACCTTTCGCCTTAAAGCAAAATAAATCCTACGTGTAAAGCCAAAGGTATATTTTCAAATGTAGGTTCTTTGACTCATTCTTGTTTTGACCAAAATTGAAACGACCAATCAATCGTATCCTTGATTTGTGGTGAATTATATGATTATCGGTATAGTTGTGTGAGTGTGGCGACACAGGTTCCGATACAAATTTCGTCGCATAGCATTTCCACCTGTTTTTTCTGTTCTGTGAAGCAGACGATGTTGCGCGTTTGTACCAAGTATTTATGTGGGATCCCTTCTTTTCACATAATGTTGTTAATCCTAATATACTTTGGCATATTTTTTTTTCTTCATAATAATACTTTACATATTGTTTATGTTGGAATAATTATCTTAAAGGCTAATTTTTTTTTGGCAGAAATTTAATTCGCATAATATTACTAGGCTTAAAGACTATTAGCATAACAGCATTTAGGCATGCAAATTTTAGAAATAACGGACCAATTCCATTTTTAACCTTGAGTTAAAATTTAAGTATTGTCTTCAAAATCAATATGTTGTGCTATAAAAGTTAGTGAGTAGTGTAGGCACGGAGGGGCGAGGCGGCCCGTGAGCTGAAGAGCGTGTATGTAACCGAGGCGGCCCGTGAGCTGAAGAGCGTGTATGTAACCGAGGCGGCCCGTGAGCTGAAGAGCGTGTATGTAACCGAGGCGGCCCGTGAGCTGAAGAGCGTGTATGTAACCGAGGCGGCCCGTGAGCTGAAGAGCGTGTATGTAACCGAGGCGGCCCGTGAGCTGAAGAGCGTGTATGTAACCGAGGCGGCCCGTGAGCTGAAGAGCGTGTATGTAACCGAGGCGGCCCGTGAGCTGAAGAGCGTGTATGTAACCGAGGCGGCCCGTGAGCTGAAGAGCGTGTATGTAACCGAGGCGGCCCGTGAGCTGAAGAGCGTGTATGTAACCGAGGCGGCCCGTGAGCTGAAGAGCGTGTATGTAACCGAGGCGGCCCGTGAGCTGAAGAGCGTGTATGTAACCGAGGCGGCCCGTGAGCTGAAGAGCGTGTATGTAACCGAGGCGGCCCGTGAGCTGAAGAGCGTGTATGTAACCGAGGCGGCCCGTGAGCTGAAGAGCGTGTATGTAACCGAGGCGGCCCGTGAGCTGAAGAGCGTGTATGTAACCGAGGCGGCCCGTGAGCTGAAGAGCGTGTATGTAACCGAGGCGGCCCGTGAGCTGAAGAGCGTGTATGTAACCGAGGCGGCCCGTGAGCTGAAGAGCGTGTATGTAACCGAGGCGGCCCGTGAGCTGAAGAGCGTGTATGTAACCGAGGCGGCCCGTGAGCTGAAGAGCGTGTATGTAACCGAGGCGGCCCGTGAGCTGAAGAGCGTGTATGTAACCGAGGCGGCCCGTGAGCTGAAGAGCGTGTATGTAACCGAGGCGGCCCGTGAGCTGAAGAGCGTGTATGTAACCGAGGCGGCCCGTGAGCTGAAGAGCGTGTATGTAACCGAGGCGGCCCGTGAGCTGAAGAGCGTGTATGTAACCGAGGCGGCCCGTGAGCTGAAGAGCGTGTATGTAACCGAGGCGGCCCGTGAGCTGAAGAGCGTGTATGTAACCGAGGCGGCCCGTGAGCTGAAGAACGTGTATGTAACCGAGGCGGCCCGTGAGCTGAAGAGCGTGTATGTAACCGAGGCGGCCCGTGAGCTGAAGAGCGTGTATGTAACCGAGGCGGCCCGTGAGCTGAAGAGCGTGTATGTAACCGAGGCGGCCCGTGAGCTGAAGAGCGTGTATGTAACCGAGGCGGCCCGTGAGCTGAAGAGCGTGTATGTAACCGAGGCGGCCCGTGAGCTGAAGAGCGTGTATGTAACCGAGGCGGCCCGTGAGCTGAAGAGCGTGTATGTAACCGAGGCGGCCCGTGAGCTGAAGAGCGTGTATGTAACCGAGGCGGCCCGTGAGCTGAAGAGCGTGTATGTAACCGAGGCGGCCCGTGAGCTGAAGAGCGTGTATGTAACCGAGGCGGCCCGTGAGCTGAAGAGCGTGTATGTAACCGAGGCGGCCCGTGAGCTGAAGAGCGTGTATGTAACCGAGGCGGCCCGTGAGCTGAAGAGCGTGTATGTAACCGAGGCGGCCCGTGAGCTGAAGAGCGTGTATGTAACCGAGGCGGCCCGTGAGCTGAAGAGCGTGTATGTAACCGAGGCGGCCCGTGAGCTGAAGAGCGTGTATGTAACCGAGGCGGCCCGTGAGCTGAAGAGCGTGTATGTAACCGAGGCGGCCCGTGAGCTGAAGAGCGTGTATGTAACCGAGGCGGCCCGTGAGCTGAAGAGCGTGTATGTAACCGAGGCGGCCCGTGAGTAAGTTAAGTAAGTAGTAGCAGTTCAGCAGGCCGCGCACCTGTAGTAGTTCCGCGGCGCGTCGATGACGTGCTGCTTGAGCGCCTCGGAGACGGCCAGCAGGCGCTCGTCCGAGAAGCCGGTGCCGAGCTTGCACAGCGCCTGGAACTGTTCGCTGTGCGGCTCGTAGCATGCCAGCAGGAAGCCGCCGTACAGCCCCGCGCGCTTGCCGCGCCCCACGTACGCGCCCAGCACCACCACGTCCAGCGTGTCGCCCACGCCCTCCAGGTAGTCCTTCTTGAGCTGCGGCCAAGTTACACGACGGTGCTTACACTGATTTGTTTGGAATTAGAACGAAACTTTTACATTTCTGATATATGGTCAGCCAGGTTACCTTGAGCCAGTTGTGGCTGCGGCGCGCGATGTCGTAGCGCATGGCTGCCTCCATGTACATATATGATCAGCCAGGTTACCTTGAGCCAGTTGTGGCTGCGGCGCGCGATGTCGTAGCGCATGGCTGCCTCCATGTACATATATGATCAGCCAGGTTACCTTGAGCCAGTTGTGGCTGCGGCGCGCGATGTCGTAGCGCATGGCTGCCTCCATGTACATATATGATCAGCCAGGTTACCTTGAGCCAGTTGTGGCTGCGGCGCGCGATGTCGTAGCGCATGGCTGCCTCCATGTACATATATGATCAGCCAGGTTACCTTGAGCCAGTTGTGGCTGCGGCGCGCGATGTCGTAGCGCATGGCTGCCTCCATGTACATATATGATCAGCCAGGTTACCTTGAGCCAGTTGTGGCTGCGGCGCGCGATGTCGTAGCGCATGGCTGCCTCCATGTACATATATGATCAGCCAGGTTACCTTGAGCCAGTTGTGGCTGCGGCGCGCGATGTCGTAGCGCATGGCTGCCTCCATGTACATATATGATCAGCCAGGTTACCTTGAGCCAGTTGTGGCTGCGGCGCGCGATGTCGTAGCGCATGGCTGCCTCCATGTACATATATGATCAGCCAGGTTACCTTGAGCCAGTTGTGGCTGCGGCGCGCGATGTCGTAGCGCATGGCTGCCTCCATGTACATATATGATCAGCCAGGTTACCTTGAGCCAGTTGTGGCTGCGGCGCGCGATGTCGTAGCGCATGGCTGCCTCCATGTACATATATGATCAGCCAGGTTACCTTGAGCCAGTTGTGGCTGCGGCGCGCGATGTCGTAGCGCATGGCTGCCTCCATGTACATATATGATCAGCCAGGTTACCTTGAGCCAGTTGTGGCTGCGGCGCGCGATGTCGTAGCGCATGGCTGCCTCCATGTACATATATGATCAGCCAGGTTACCTTGAGCCAGTTGTGGCTGCGGCGCGCGATGTCGTAGCGCATGGCTGCCTCCATGTACATATATGATCAGCCAGGTTACCTTGAGCCAGTTGTGGCTGCGGCGCGCGATGTCGTAGCGCATGGCTGCCTCCATGTACATATATGATCAGCCAGGTTACCTTGAGCCAGTTGTGGCTGCGGCGCGCGATGTCGTAGCGCATGGCTGCCTCCATGTACATATATGATCAGCCAGGTTACCTTGAGCCAGTTGTGGCTGCGGCGCGCGATGTCGTAGCGCGCGTGCTCGCCGCTGAGCGCCTTCACCATGAGCCCCTCGCACGAGCCGCGCATGGCTTCCTCCATGAACTGCTCCACTTCTTCCACGGTAGTGCAGTCCTTGCTGGTCGCGAACTGCCACTCGCCTGCGAACACAAACAGTTGCTAATAAAATGACTTAGCAGCAGCATATTCAAATAAATGGTGACAATACACAGGGTTTAAATCTCAAAATGGGTCACAAAGCTCCATATTGGGTCCTTTCATCTTCTTACTCGTACTACGATTATATTTATGATCTACCTCATGTTTTCAACCACAAATGCTGTTCTTTGCTGACGATACAATCTTATTTTTTAAGTTATATATGTAGACGTTTCATAAGTCATCATGACGCGTGACGTAAATAACGCCTCACAGCAGGTCCATAATTGCGTAACTGATTTAAGTATCAAGTGTATCAGATTTGTGTGACCGAATGTTTTTGCTTTACCGAATTGCGACATAGTATTGAACAAAGAGACACTTGAATTCGCCAAATACACACGGTTTTCCTGGGGATCACGCTTGACCCAAGATTACAATAGGGTCCTCATTTAAATGTCTTGCGGGACAGCTGAGTTCAGCAGCGTATGCTGTCAGAGGAATCCGCCATCTATATTCTTAATATATATAAATCTCGTGTCACAATGTTTGTCCTCAATGGACTCCTAAACCACTTAACCGATTATAATAAAATTCGCACACCATGTGCAGTTCGATCCAACTTGAGAGATAGGATAGTTTAAATCTCAAATTATAGTCGCAATTTTAATTTATTGCTAATTATTTGTCTGTTATTATTTGACAGCGGGTAGGGTAGGTAGGGTAGGTAGGGTAGGTAGGGTAGGTAGGGTAGGTAGGGTAGGTAGGGTAGGTAGGGTAGGTAGGGTAGGTAGGGTAGGTAGGGTAGGTAGGGTAGGTAGGGTAGGTAGGGTAGGTAGGGTAGGTAGGGTAGGTAGGGTAGGTAGGGTAGGTAGGGTAGGTAGGGTAGGTAGGGTAGGTAGGGTAGGTAGGGTAGGTAGGGTAGGTAGGGTAGGTAGGGTAGGTGGGGTAGGTGGGGTAGGTAGGGTAGGTAGGGTAGGTAGGGTAGGTAGGGTAGGTAGGGTAGGTAGGGTAGCCAGTTGACGGGAGCGAAGCCGCGCGGGTCAGCTAGTACTAATATATAAAGCTGAAGAGTTTGTTTCTTTGTTTACTTGAACGCGCTAATCTCAGGAACTACTGATCCGATTTGAAAAATTCTGTCAGTGTTAAATAGCCCATTTATCGAGGAAGGCTATAGGCTATATATCACGCTAACCCAGTAGGAGCGGAGCTGTAGTGACGATTGTGACGCAGACGAAGTTGCGCGATTTACTGATATAGCTGCTGGAGGGTCTATTTTAGTTACTTTCAGATTATCATGTCTTACGTTAATTTATTGTGGGTACGAGCTGCAGACATCAAATCTATATGTATTCAGCAGAAAAAAGCAATCAGAGCCATATACATTCTCCGTCGGCACAGGGAACTGTCTAGGGATATTAAAATCGTGAGTAATCATGACAGTACCTTATCAGTACATATACGAAAATATTAGGCGTAATTTTCATACTAGAGATAGGAACAAATTAGATCAACCCCGATTGTAATTCGCTTATAAGTACCTACACACTTCTTTAATGGAATAGGATTTAGGAGTTCCATTTTATGATAAAATACTAATACTAGATAGATTATGGATTTTAATCGTGGATCAAATCAAATCAAATCTTTATTTGGGAACATAAGTACAAAAAGATGTTATTTATACATTTTAGCTGATCTGTATGTTCGGCCAATAATCGGTGGTAGGTGGCGAAAACTGTGTCCCACCCTGGTCGCAAAAAAAGACGACACCAATAATGGCGCCTGCCGAAATATTCTGTTTTTGAAAATCATAACTCTAATCTAAAATACACCTCATCTTTTAAATATATACGTACGATGTTTGTTTAGCCCATGGGCGTCTTCGTCGGCAGTCGGGTAAAGGGACATTCAGTTGTACACTAACGATAAAAAAAACAGGCGTTACTTTGCGGAAGTCCATAAAGAAACCAAACCAGATGCAATTGTTGAGTGTTTTTATTATGATGAATCATTTCATTGTTCGCACGGTTCCGGCACTTTACCGACTAAGTGCAAACTGCTGTAATTACATAGAGATGCTGAAGGTGATTTTGGCGAATATTGAATATTCGGCTAAAAGACTAAAAGAGGTTCCGTTCGGAATCATTGAAGTGTGTGCGGTAACTACGCCGCCGTGCCCGGGTTTGTTTCATGTGCGAGTAGGTTGTGTCACAACACGCATTATTTGTTACATTAAATTGATTTTAAGATAAAATATGCAGATTTATTGTTGAAATAAATAATAAAGTTTGCCTTTTTTTGGTATTCGGTATTTGGCCGAATGGTTCGCAATATTCGGCCGAATCTGCCTAGCCTTTTCCTAACTATATAGCTTCCCGTGTGGCTGTTATTACTTAGCCTCGAGCTCTTCCGGAATATTCAGCCAAAAACCGAATAAAAAAGTAGTAGTTGATAAATATTCGTGGCAGCTCTAGTCATTACTGTCTGCTGTAGTGTAGCCTGTCATTGAGCACTGTATTGTGCGCACTGCGACTGTAATCATAACACCACTAATTAGCGTACAAATAATGTACTAAGATACAGCGCTCTGCAATTAAATGCACAATCATACCGGTCGGTCTATTGTTATTTTTCTGAATCATATTCGATAGGAACTGGATAATCCTGTGCGTCATAATTATACAGATGTAATATGTTTGTGATTGTTTGTGCTCTGTGACGAGTTGCGATGTACTTGTAACTCGCGCTACTTACAGGCAGGGATGTTATGCGTAAGATGCGGTTACGGACATGAAATTATTTCGGATTATTCGTAAGTTTCTATTAAGGATATTAGATTTTTAACTAACTATTGAAATGCAACACGAATGGAAAGAATAACCAAACATGCAAGAGACGTGTGCGGCTAGTAGCTGAAAACTTGTTATAACGCGTCTTATTTAGACTCTGCCCCTCTCTGAAATTTTCGGAAGCTTTGATATCGAATAGGGTTACGGTTACGGATAGATTTTTATTTCGGATATTTGATAGTTTCGGCTACGGAACTCATTGCTAACAGGTTATAAATATTGACTATTGTGCTTTCAAAATTCGGTTGTCGTGCAAGTCAGTATGTCCCGCCGCAGACGCAGTCCATGATTCAGTGTTTTTGGTTATTTTTTCGTTTTTTGACACCGACTTCAGAAATTAAAGTTGTTTTCTTTCTTCCGAAGTTATTTTGTACCTTGTAGTGTTTTGTTTTTGGAAGTCGGTTGTATTTTTTGTAAAAAAGTTTTTTATTTTTCACTTTTTAGTGGTACCTAGTTAACAGGGTACCGGCGCAATGTTATGTTAAGAACTGGTGTAAACACTAAAAAAACATGCGATTTCAGCAATCCCGATCCCTTTGCTATCATTCATTGAAGAGTTCCGTTGCCTATCTCCGAAGTTCTTCATCAGATCTTAACCAAATTGAAACGGGACCAGTTCAGCAAAATATTCTTTCAAACAAAAAAAGAATCATCCAAATCGGCTGACAATTGGCTAAAGTATCGCTGAACAAACATTTTTCACGGGATCTCATTATCAGATCCTAATTTATACCTTTCATCATCAGCTCAGCAACATGAGATGATGATTACCAGGCACAAATATCTGAATTGCGTTAGAAAGTTCATGAAAAACATTGTTTGTGCCTATAAAATTTGAGGGTTGCCCTCGATTTTCGTGGGATCCCATCATCAGATTCTGACATGGTGACAATGGGACCAATCGAGAAGTATACCCTTTCAGATGCAACAAAAATTTTACAGTTATGAGGTAACAAACGAGAACCTCCTCCTTTTTTTGAAGTCGGTTAATAAAATAGAACATTCTGTCCATCGAATAAAGGTTGATGTTTACCAAGTTGAGATATTTTCTGACGCCTCAACAACGGGGTGGGGGGCCGCCTGTGAAGGAAGGTCGTGTACCGAACGAGAACAACACATTAATTATTTAGAACTGCTTGCCGCATTTATTGCCATAAAAGTTTTTGCTAAAAATCTTTTTAATTGCCAAATATTATTTTATTACGCGTTGACAATTCAACAGCAGTAGCTTATATGTATAAATAAGATGGGGGGTGTTCAATACCCTCATCTCACAAAAATAACTCGTGATATTTGGAACTGGTGCGAAAGCAAAAATCTTTTCGTCTTTGTCTCGTACATAAAATCTAGTGATAATATTATTGCAGATTACGAATCACGAAGAACTCATCCGGATATAGAATGGGAACTGGCCGACTGGGCCTTTGACAGTGTTACACGCACATTCGGTCAACCAAAAATTGACTCGTTTGCTAGTCGCATAAATAACAAATGTGCCACATACATGTCCTGGCACCGAGACCCAGAAGCATTCGCGATAGACTCGTTTACGGTTTCATGGGCAAATTATGATTTCTCTGCATTCCCGCCGTTTTCAGTCATACTTAAAACTCTTAGAAAAATAATAACGGACAAGGCACGAGGTGTCATTGTCGTACCTTTTTGGCCATCACAGCCTTGGTACCCCATTTTTAAATCCCTCCTTATCTCGGAAACTGTCACATTTCCACCTAATAGCCATGCCTTACTGTCTCATATGACACGAGTCGATTACCCTGGTGGCAGGCATATTATCCGGGACGCATTTTCAAGGAGAAACATACCAGAATCATCACTTGATATAATGTTAGCATCATTAGCACCTAATTCTATGAAACAATACGAGGTTTACTTGAAGAAATGGTGGGACTTTTGTAAAATTAATTCGTTAAATGTTTATGACGCCTCTGTGCCCACAGTAATATCCTTTTTAACACAACTCTTTAATGACGGTTGTCAATATGGTACACTCAATTCATGCAGATCTGCTCTTTTTCTGGTGCTGAGCCCGGTACTAATTACCTAGTGATATAGAATTAAAAGATTCCTCAAAGGGGTTTTTAGTAGGGATGCAACGATACCGATACGATAATCGTATATCGGCGATTATCGTAAACCTTTACGATCATTCGTTATCGTAAATATTACGATACGCTATTTTTACGATACATGCAGCATGATCTGAGTAGCCAGCAGTGGACTAAAATACAAAGTACAGTTAACCTATTACATTATTTTGAACAAGCTACAAAGTCACTCAGTGCAGCAGATGTCACTCTAGCAGATGTCATTCCCATAGTGAATAGCATTTTCAAAGTACTGAATCAATCATGTTCAAACAGAGATATGACTTTAAGTATCAGAGGGTTAGCACAGGATTTAAGTATTGAAATGGAGGCACCATTTGGTAACTTAGAGCTCGATAAAAACTGTTTTTTGGCTTCAGCTCTGGACCCAAGGTATAAAGCCAGAGTTTTCAGAAAAGTTAGCTGTGACACTATCAAGGACTCTTTATGCCAAGAAATAAATGCCTCAGCTACAAGCAGAACATCTGTACAGGGCCCCACTGAACCAATGGCTAATCATACTATTACTAATCAACCGTCTACTTCGAAAGGGACCATATGGAATATATATGCAAAAGCATTATCACAGACAAAGAATTTGATGAACCACTGTCAAATTTTGCTTCAAGTGAGTACTGAATAACTTATTCACAACCTTTTTTACTTACAAATTACATTATTACACAGTTAAAATTGACAGTTTAAAAAATTAAATTGGTGTATTTTTTTTTTCAGATGACACCATTCAAGAAGAAATTAAAAACTATTTGAAAACTACTAATTTGGAGATGGACGCTAGTGTTGCTCACTATTGGCACAATAAAGCTTCAGAGTATCCAAATTTGAAAAGGATAGCATTGAAATATTTATCGCTTAAACCTGCAACGGTGCCATCTGAAAGACTATTCTCCACAGCAGCACTGATACACAGTGATGGGAGAAACCGACTTAAGGTGAATGTTCCGGGTTGCTCATTGTCATTTTCCCGCGAGATGGCGCTGAAGTCAACATTTTCAGTTTTATTTTGTTTCTTCAAATTGAAAGTATGATTTGAAGTATGGCGAATCAGAAGGGTTTTTATGCCGTATTTTGACTAATTTCGATAAAGTGGAATATCCGATTGTCGCACCATTATTTCTGCGACTTAATATTGTTTTACACTCGAAACAAAATAAAACTGAAAATGTTGACTTCAGCGCCATCTCGCGGGAAAATGGCAATGAGCAACCCGTAACATTCACCTTAAGGGAAAAATCTTACAAATGTTGTGTTTTCTGAATAAGAATTTGCCAGTAATAAATTACGACTACAATTAAAATTAAATAATAGTCAGTAAATGTAACAAATAGTAACAATTTAAAAAATTAAAATATAAGTTAATGATGAAAATTGATAAAATTAATAAATATATTGATTAAAAATGCATAACTTTTTTTATACTTTTACTTTACTTAGTCTTACAATAATAACATACAACAAAGCTTCCAATAAATTCATCAAAATGGTATTCAACAAATATCGTAATGCATTCGTATCGTAATTCGTTATCGTATTTGGCCATTACGATGTATTCGTCATTCGTATTGGTATCGTAATAGCCGTATCGTTGCATCCCTAGTTTTTAGACTAAAGCCACCAAGACCTAAATATGAAGTTACATGGGATACTAACTTAGTATTGGATAAATTGAATTCTTGGTATCCTAATGAGGAATTAAAGTTAGATAAACTTACAAACAAAACCATTACTTTACTGGCTTTGTCAAACGCGCTCAGAGTCCAAACTCTTTCAAAGATAAAAGTTAGCAACATTCAAAACCTTTCTCAGCGTATCACAATTAAAATCTCCGATATTTTAAAAACTTCCAGGCCGGGATTTCAACAACCTATTGTAATATATTTACCCTTTTTTACTGATAAAACATCCATATAATATAATAATAAAATAGCCAGTACATTACTCTGTTACATAGAACGCACCTCATTATTAAGAACGTCTGACGATTTACTTATTGGAATTAGGAAACCTCATAAGCCAGTGGGAACGCAAACACTTAGCCGCTGGATAAATAAAGCAAACGCTCGGTGAGTGTGGGATCGACTCGAGCGTGCTGAGTGCGCACAGCACGAGACATGCACGTCATCGCGCGCGCACAGCACGAGACATGCACGTCATCGCGCGCGCACAGCACGAGACATGCACGTCATCGCGCGCGCACAGCACGAGACATGCACGTCATCGCGCGCGCACAGCACGAGACATGCGCGAGCGGCGGCACCGGCACCGAGTGGCGAGCGAGCGGCGGCACCGGCACCGAGTGGCGAGCGAGCGGCGGCACCGGCACCGGCACCGAGTGGCGAGCGAGCGGCGGCACCGGCACCGGCACCGAGTGGCGAGCGAGCGGCGGCACCGGCACCGGCACCGAGTGGCGAGCGAGCGGCGGCACCGGCACCGAGTGGCGAGCGAGCGGCGGCACCGGCACCGGCACCGAGTGGCGAGCGAGCGGCGGCACCGGCACCGGCACCGAGTGGCGAGCGAGCGGCGGCACCGGCACCGGCACCGAGTGGCGAGCGAGCGGCGGCACCGGCACCGAGTGGCGAGCGAGCGGCGGCACCGGCACCGGCACCGAGTGGCGAGCGAGCGGCGGCACCGGCACCGGCACCGAGTGGCGAGCGAGCGGCGGCACCGGCACCGAGTGGCGAGCGAGCGGCGGCACCGGCACCGAGTGGCGAGCGAGCGGCGGCACCGGCACTGAGTGGCGAGCGAGCGGCGGCACCGGCACCGAGTGGCGAGCGAGCGGCGGCACCGGCACCGGCACCGAGTGGCGAGCGAGCGGCGGCACCGGCACCGGCACCGAGTGGCGAGCGAGCGGCGGCACCGGCACCGAGTGGCGAGCGAGCGGCGGCACCGGCACCGAGTGGCGAGCGAGCGGCGGCACCGGCACCGAGTGGCGAGCGAGCGGCGGCACCGGCACCGAGTGGCGAGCGAGCGGCGGCACCGGCACCGAGTGGCGAGCGAGCGGCGGCACCGGCACCGAGTGGCGAGCGAGCGGCGGCACCGGCACCGAGTGGCGAGCGAGCGGCGGCACCGGCACCGAGTGGCGAGCGAGCGGCGGCACCGGCACCGAGTAGCGAGCGAGCGGCGGCACCGGCACCGAGTGGCGAGCGAGCGGCGTCACCGGCACCGAGTGGCGAGCGAGCGGCGGCACCGGCACCGAGTGGCGAGCGAGTGGCGTCACCGGCACCGAGTGGCGAGCGAGCGGCGGCACCGGCACCGAGTGGCGAGCGAGCGGCGGCACCGGCACTGAGTGGCGAGCGAGCGGCGGCACCGGCACCGAGTGGCGAGCGAGCGGCGGCACCGGCACCGGCACCGAGTGGCGAGCGAGCGGCGGCACCGGCACCGGCACCGAGTGGCGAGCGAGCGGCGGCACCGGCACCGAGTGGCGAGCGAGCGGCGGCACCGGCACGCGCGTCTTACCGCGACCCGTCTGTCTGTCAGCGGGCTATACACTTATACAGACCGATCCGACCTTTAACGTTTCTTGAGGTATCTTGTTACGTTTCTTGGTAATGTTTCTTAATTAAATAAAAAAATTAAGTGTATATATACTACTCTGTCAAGAAAGTACCGGGAAAAGATCAATAATACACAAAATGTCTGTTATTCATCCAAATTTATTTTATCACCTTCAAAGTATGCTCCTTTAGAAACGATACACTTGCGCCAACGAATAATCCATTCATCAAAACATTTTTTAAACGCTGCTTCCGGAATTGAGTTCAGTTCTCGCCGCGAATTCTCCTTTATGTCTTCTATCGATTGAAAACGGGTGCCACGAAGTGGTAATTTGAGTTTAGGAAAAAGAAAAAAGTCAGCAGGAGCCATATCTGGTGAATATGGTGGTTGCTGGATGGTATTTGTTGAGTGTTTGGTTAAAAATTCGTTCACAATGATAGCCTTGTGCGAAGGCGCATTGTCGTGGTGCAAAATCCAAGAATTTTCTTTCCACAAATCTGGCCTTTTTCGTCGAATTTGCTCTCTTAAACGCCGCATAACGCTCAAATAATATTCTTTATTTACCGCTAGACCTTCCGGTAAGAATTCAGAGTGCACAACACTGCAATAGTCAAAGAAAACAGTCAACATGACTTTGACTTTTGATCGACTTTGGCGTGGTTTTTTCGGTTTCGGTTCAGTTGGAAGGCGCCACTCCGAAGCTTGTTGACTAGTTTGCATGTCAAACTCGTAAACCCACGTCTCGTTACCAGTAACAATGCGTTTCATGAATGTTGGGTCCGAACTGACTCGTTCTAGCATGTCCTCAGCGACTTTCATGCGATTGAGTTTTTGGAGAAAATTCAGATCTTTTGGGACTAGCCGAGCAGCAAAATGTTTCATACCCAAATGATTAGTTAAAATGGTACGGATCGACTCGTGAGATACAGAAAGTTCGGCGGCTATCTCTCTCAGAGTTGAATGGGGATTTTCAGTCACTATTTCCTTCACTTTTGCGATGTTAACTTCAGTTGCAGACGTTGACGGCCTACCAGAGCGAGGCAAATCTTCCATCACATCTCGACCGCTTTTGAAAGCTTTGAACCACTCATAAGCACGAGTTTTTGATAAAGTCGATTCACCGTAAGCCTTCTGTAACATTTTCAGTGACTCCGAACACGAAATTCCATTGGCGATGCAAAATTTAAGATAAACTCTTTGTTCGATATTTTTGTCCATTATGAAATTCGCAATACACACTATATATGATATTACTAAAACCAGCACTGTATTTAATATAAATAACAGATGCAACTCAAACTCCGCGCCAAAATGGAAAACAGTTGTGCCAATCTAACAACTACAAAAAAACAAAAATTTGAATTTGGAACCATAAATAAATCATCCATTCCCGATACTTTTCCCCGATGGACATTCCCGGGGGGGCTCGGGCGTCCCCGCAGTCTCCAGACTAGTCCCCCAAAGATGTCGTCCTGTCAGGGCGTGCCTGAAGGTTAGCAGCTTGGAACCTCATTTCACTTCCTTCTCCTCAACCTCCATCACCTTAATGAACAGGAATAAAAAGAGAAAAGCTGTACAGCGGCAGCACGTCCTTTCGCATAAAGTGCACCTCTCTAATATACGAGGTCTGCCCAACTAGCAAAATAATCCTGGAATGCGATTTTATAATGCTAAGTGGACTTATAAAGCTCCGAAGGTTTTGGTGGTTGCCACTACGCTTTTAACAGCATAAATACATGCCGTTTTTACTCAAGTACGTTGTATCCTATAATTTGTACTTATATCCGTATATGGGATCATATTTCCTGACAAATATAGGATCAAGACTCCTATAAAAGCATGAAAGAAGAGTAATTACACTCAAGAGTAATTACTCTGGTAAGTCAGACTTATATGCGCCTACAAGATAACTACTGCGGGCCATTTAAATCTTAATACTCCTGTAGGAGCATGTACCAGGAAGATATGCACTGAGGAGCAATTACTCTTGTTACTTTTACTTATAGCCTCATATAAGCTAATAATTAGTGGCCAATATAAGCAAATTAAAGTTAAATTACTGCAAGCCATTTATGCATCTAGTTTGGTTTAACATAAGCCTAGAAGTAACTGTTAAATGAATTTCATATCCACGTCTTAAAAACAATAAATCACCAAGATTATAACAGCACTCGGTAGGACAAAATGTTCTTTATATTTATTGTTTTTAGATTTATCGTATGCCGTTTTAAACCTAGACATATTTATATAGGCATTCCACAGTAGTGTTATTGTCTAAGTAATCTCAAACAATCCTGGTTAAAACTCTTAAGAAGCCACTATTGCTTGTAACGACCAGTACAGGCGAAAACACGCTTTATATAGTTTTGCAAATTCTATTGTAGGATTTGACATCAGCCATTTCGATTACAACAGTTTTGTCTACAAATGTTAATAAATGGATTTAAATAAGTGCAAGCGGTTTAAAACAAGTGGATCTTATAAAAGAAAAGTTAAAAAAACACATAATGAAATAAAACCGCAGTGAGCACCGATTTTTTTAATTTAACTGGTGAAGACCGTATCGCGAATTCTAGCGAGGGTTCCGGACAAGATAATTGTAGTACTACTTTAGATAGAAGAAGTTCGGACTACGAAAGTACCAAGTCTTTGAGCGATATTGAAATTGATAATCAGGAAGAACTTTCGGATTATAACAAAAATTTAGAATTGCGTCATTCTATTAAAAACTGGGCTTTAGACTTCAATATTTTTCATATTGTATGAAACTCTTTACTTGAAATTTTAAATAAGAGAATAAACAATGTTTTGCCTAAAGACGCACGAACATTACTAGATACCAACAGAGAAAACCTACACATCAGTATTTCAGCCCCAGGGCACTATTGGCGCAACGGTTTGATCAAATGTTTGAAAACCATTTTTTTTACTTTAAGAAGCCTGAACTGAAACTTATAACCATTTCATACACTTGTATTGTGTTATTACTGTTTGTTCCAATGAGAATTATTTCCATTTGCTTCGTGTTGCTGAAGAAATATTAACATATTTCGTTGAACAGTTTAAAACTATTTATGGAAAAGACTGTTTCTAGTAATATACACAACCTCTTACATTTGGTTGAAGAGGTAAAAAAAAATGGGATTCTTCAAAATTCCAATGCGTATTTTTTTGAGAATAAACTCTACTCCATCAAAAAAATGTCTTCAGTAGATATAGACAAACTTAAAGAAAACAAAAAATATCCAACAATAACGAAAGGAAAGTGCGAAAAATCTGGTTTTGTTTTAGAATTGGAGAAGTTTATATTATCAGCCAAGAAACAAGATAAATGGTTTCTAACTAAAGCAAATCATGTGGTGGAGTTTATACCGGTAAATTTAAAAAATAAGAAGAACCAAGAGCAAGAAACAGTAATACATGGCTATCACATCGGAAGTACTCAAAATGCCTTTGGGGAACCTAGAAGTTCTTCATTTTTGAACATTTGCAAATGCGATTGCAGGAAACTTAACAAGGTCAAAAATGTGTATAAAGTTGCAGACATTAAGTGTAAGCTTGTCAGTGTGTTGTTCAATACAAATTTATATTTGGTTCCATTGCTACATACTTTATACTTAAAGGTTTAAATAAATAAAACTAAGTTTTTAAAATTTATATTGATTTTTTATTATTTATTCAATCAATAACAGAGTTCGGTAAAATAATCTGTAGTTTTGCTTTATTCTTATTTAATGAGGTATCTATTACACTATACCTAACATAACAGTTTTGGTTTACAGCTAAAAATACAATTGAACTCTTAATTTAAATCAGCCTAATATTGAGTCTTATGATAGTATTTTTTTTTAATTTACCTTTTTCAATTAGAATAAATATATTAGGGCGCGTTGCTACAGAAGCAGAGCCGAGCGGAGTGAAGCGAGACGCGCGGGGAATTCCCCGTACCACAAAGCCATGCTATTGAAGTTTGGCAACGTTGCGCGTGAACCGATCGGATAAACCTGCGAGTATTATGCTGTCGATTTGAGATGGTCAAAAAAGTACCATAAACTTCTAGTAAACGGCTTCTTTTTAAATTGTCGTAGTTGCTATACGTCTATGGTAACAACTACGACAAATTAAAAAGAAATCTTTTCGGTTTTTATTTTATACAGAGTTGATACGACAGAGGGGCATTAAATTAAACTACGTATACTATACGTGTTCAGTATTAATTCGATACGGTACAAAAACAAAAAGCGCCATAAATGAGAAAATATTTTTTTCAAACAAACTAAATAGCTTGCAAATCCGAATAAAACGCAACCACCCTTTGTAAAAAATGACACTGACCTTAGATACCGCTAGGTAACAAAGCGGCAACGTCGCGCGCGCCTTGGAGCGCGGTGTGCCGGTGTGCGGTATCTCGTGTGCTCGGCGGGGGCCGGGCCGGGGTGGCGGCCGGCGACTTAGGCCTCCGCTCGCACTGGCTTTTATGTTAGGTAACGTTTCGAAGTACGCGCACAAAAACAAACACTAAATTTTTTAATTTTCGATGTGTCCTCCATTCACATTGATGCACAAATTATACCGACGGAGAATATTGTTTTTTATTTTTCTAATTAGATCACTGTCCGTCGCTATGCACTTTAATTTGTGAAATGCTAAAATAATCCTATTTTTTAACTCATCAATTGTATTTACCTCTGAAGCATACACTTCACCCTTAATGTAACCCCACAAAAAGAAATCCATGGGAGTGAGGTCCGGAGATACTAATACTAAATAATAATAATCCCAAGTTACGTGTCCTATCACCATAAAAAACAGTCAATCACAAAAAAAAAACACTAATACTAAATAATAATCCCAAGTTACGTGTCCTCTCACAATAACAAAATAAAATTACAATTGTTTGCGCGCGAATTCCACAAACCGTACGTTCCGAAAAACAAGCGTCGGCGCACTGAGGGACTTACCGATCGCAACAAACAAGGATGCAACAAACTGACCTATCTCTATTTCTTTCGCTCGCTTTATGTTAGTCGCTTTCGTAGTGAAAGTGCAAGTGTGTGTGTATTGATTGCTTCCTTGTCTGCATTGCCAATTTTTAGTGAATGTCCTTCGGCATGCGTCAGAGCGGCAACAACGCATCGTAGATTTATCGTTGTAAGGTGCATGACTTATGCTTAGACGATAATCAGCTGTTAGAAAAGATACATCGTGTTCAAACCGTGCAAAAACTTTAGAAATCATTTGCGACTAAACTACTGCTCCTAATTAATTTATTTTTGGTACAGAGCTTGAAAATGGTACCTAGTATAGGCAGTATAAAGGAAAGCCCCTCTGTCGTATCAACGTTGTATATCTATAAATATCAATCGATTTTCATCTGGGCAATGTGGAACCCTAATCGGTAACAATGGCGAATCTTCTTCGGTTTTGAGGTAACCCAATATAGAACCAATATACTTATATTGGTACTATGTCACACTTGGAAATGCTAAAAATACTTATTTTAGCACTATGTCACACTTGGAAATGCTTACTAAGAAAATGTCAGCTGCCTTCATAATATTAATTTAATATTAATTAATACTAAAATGTAAATAAGCAAATTTCAAGAGGCGCTTTAAAATTTTGATCAATACCATGATAGATTTCACAGAAAATTCATGTTCCCCTACGAATAAGCTATAAGACTATCAATTTGACAACACTATTTTTTTTTGTTCCACTACGGTTGACATAAATAAATTCTGATTCATATAAATACTTAACCTCAAGATGTTAAAAATATTTTTTTACAGAGCGCAACAAAGTCAGAGTCACTTCGACTGTTCACAATATATGAGCTTATAGAAGCATTTCTAGGCGCGTATTAATAATTTTTTTTTACTACAAATTACTTATATTGAGATTAACAGGAGTAATTGCATTGACGTAATTCAATTACAGGAGCAATATAGGCGTATATGGCATTTCAGCGGTCTAATATAAATACGTTATAAATAAAAGTAGACTTATAAAGTGGGCCCTTTTCGCGACTTATATGTGGATATCAGTCTCATATAGGCCTCGATAAATGATGGTTCTAGGATAGTATAAAAACCACTTTTTGCTTGTTGGGTGCACTCAAATCTCGCCGCAGTCCATCACCATCTTGAGACCGAGAAACCAGCGCTCTTGTTCCTGTCGGAGACGCAGATCGGATGTCCGTCGGACGTGTCATACCTGTCTTACCCTGGGTTTACCCTGGAGCACCACTTTAGACCCCGCGCGGGCGTATGCATGTACGCCCGGGACGACATCTGCTATCGGCGTCTCCGCTACCTTGAAGACTCCAGGTTCTCAACGCTGTGGGCTATGGTGGACACAGGTCTAGACAAAATTGTCTACGCATGCGTCTACCGTTCGCACAGCGGTGATTTGGAGACAACTGGGCTTACACAGCACCTGAGTGAGGCGGCGGATGCGGCTCAGCAGCGGTACCCTTCTGCCCAATTGGTGTTACTGGGGGACTTCAATGCCCACCATCAGGAGTGGCTCTTCCCATACCAGTGCACAGACCATGCTGGACGAGAGACGCGAAAGCTAGCGCTTGCGTTAAATCTTACCCAGCTGGTCCAGGGGGCAACGAGGGTGCCGGATGTTGATTCGCACACTGCCAATTGCTTGGACCTTCTGCTGACAACAGATCCAGACCGCTATTCGGTGTCGATTTCATCACCACTGGGTAGTTCCGACCACTGTCTGGTGAAGTCTGTGTCTGTCTACTCTCCGCCCGATCCTAGCCCAAGAGGCACCCGGCGGGTATGGCGATACAAGTCAGCAGATTGGGATGGCATACGATCTTTCTTCGCATGTTACCCTTGGCAGCCTACTTGCTTTTCTTCCACTGATGCTACGTCGTGCGCGGACGCCGTGACGGATGTGTTGCGGAGGGGAATGGAGTACTACATTCCGTTCTCTAACATAGCAATATCTGGCGAAGCTCGTCCTTGGTTTGGTGTCGAGTGCAATCGCGCCGATGCGCTTAAGCACGCGGCGTACCTAGCATGGGTCGACGCTCGTACGCGCAAAGCAAATGACGTGAGTCAGAAGAAGAGAGCCTTCAACAGGGCTGCTAAGTCCTGCAAGAAGGTGTTGCGGAGGGCTCGGTTTGACCACATTAGCCGAATAGGGAACAAACTTGCTTCATACCCAGCAGGTAGTAAGGCTTTTTGGTCCCTGGCTAAGTCGGTGGAATCGAAATTCTGCCGCCCCTCACTACCACCACTGCTGAGACCCGACGGGACGCTGGCCCACTCCGCTGAGGAGAAAGCGAACTTGTTTGCTTCTTTGTTTGCGGAATCTTCACGTCTGGATCCTGGTGGCGCGACGCCCTCCGCCTCTCCTGGTGAATGCGAGTCGAGTATGTCGAACATTCGCATTCATCAGAAGGACGTCCGTAGGGTACTGCGTAACCTAGACGTGAACAAGGCTAGTGGTCCCGACGGGATACCGGCAATTGTTCTGAAGACGTGTGCGCCTGAGCTGTCTCCGATCTTGACACGCCTATTTCGCCTTTCGTTTGAGACTGGAAAAGTGCCGAAGGCTTGGAAGCAAGCTAACGTGCAGCCCGTGCCCAAGAAGGGTAGTCGAGCTGACCCGTCGAATTATAGACCCATCTCGGTAACGTCCATACTCTGTAAGACTATGGAACGCGTGCTGAATCATAAGCTCCTGGCGTACCTAGAAGCGAATGATATCCTTAGTGACCGGCAATACGGGTTTCGCCGAAATCGGTCAACTGGGGATCTTCTAGCGTATGCCATTCACATCTGGAGTGAGGCCATAGAGAAGCACGGGGAGGCACTGGCGGTCTCCCTTGACATCTCGAAGGCCTTCGACAGGGTTTGGCACGATGGCCTTATTAGTAAGCTTCCTTCCTTCGGTCTGCCCGCCGGTTTGTGTGATTGGATCGCAGATTTCCTGAGGGATCGGCCTATCCGAGTGGTCATAGATGGCTGTTCGTCTGGACTGCTGGATATTAATGCCGGGGTTCCTCAGGGGTCGGTGCTTTCGGCAACACTGTTCTTGCTGCATACTAATGATCTGCTTAAACCCGGTACCTTTGGGTATGCAGACGACAGCACTGTTGCTGAAAGATACGTGTCCGACGCACGAGCTGGTGGGTCGCAGATCCGGTCTCTCCGGGAGGCAATGGTTGAGCGCTTGAACGTGTCCCTACAGGCGGTCTCTGATTGGGGCGATGCCAATCTGGTCAAGTTCAATGCTGCTAAGACCCAAGCGTGTCTTTTTTCCGCCAAAAGGAGCCAATTCCGCCCAGCTCCATCTTTCCGCGGTGAAACCGTGCCGATAACCGACCATCTTGAGCTTCTTGGAGTTACATTAACATCTACTCTCAATTTTGGCCCTTACATAGAGGCAAAAGCTCAAGTGGCTGCAAAGAAGTTGGGGATTCTGGCTAAGGTGAGACGATACTTCACGCCGGAACAGCTGCTCAAACTCTATCAAGCGCAAGTTCGATCGTGTATGGAATACTGCTCTCATCTTTGGGATGGATCTGCCAGATACCAGCTTGATGCCCTTGAGTCAATTGAGAGACGAGCCAAGAAGATCATCGGCAATGAGAGGCTCGTCGCGTCGAAGCTCCAAAGTCTTGAACATCGACGACGAGTTGCTAGCCTGTTGGTTTTTTACCGGTTGCATTTTGGGGAATGTGCGACGGAATTGCATAATTTAATTCCGCCAAGCCCGTTCCATCATCGGACCACAAGACGAACGGCGATGCGCCACCGGTACATGGTGGACATCCCACCCATACGCACAAAACGTTTTGGGAACACATTCATAGTGCGTACAGCTAAGGAGTGGAATTCCCTGCCGGAGTCTGTGTTTCCTGATAGCTACAACCTGGGAGTCTTTAAATCAAGAGTGAATAGGTTATTTCTAGGCAAGCGTGCTCCATCTTCGACCACATCCTCGCTTACCATCAGGTGAGATAGTGGTCAAACGCGTGCCTATCAATAGTAAAAAAAAAAAAAAAACTTTTTTGACTGAATGTAAATGGTACGGAAACCTTCGTGTGAGAGATCGACTCTAACTTGGGCGGTTTTTTTTCATGATTGGCTTCTCGCAAGTTAACCAAGAAGGTTAATTGCCTGTGCGCCTCCACGCTCGCGGGCTACCTGTGGGGTACAGCGCTTGGACTGCTGGGGATAACGGGAATGAGGATCTTTGTTAGGGGAGAGGGAGGGCTGGCTCGAGCAGGGACAGGGCGGACGTTGACGGACACGTTGCAGCGGGACATAGGCAGGCGCGTTTTAAAGAGGACTTCCTTATACTTTTCTCGCTTTTTTTTCGTAACTGTACCTTCCTTCTCGTTGAGATGTTCCCTGAGCGCGGCGCGCCGCTCCAACAGCGGCCGGCGCACGTAGGGCTCACCGTTGAGGTACAGCAGGTCGAAGATGAACACGCACACTTGCACCTTGATGTCCGCTTCGTTGGCGTCCTTGCGCTTGCGGGTCGACAAAATCTGGTAAAAAAAAACCAAATCCATTAGGAACTAGTCATAATTAATGAAATTCATATACAATGCTTAATTAAGGTATACCCATGCCAGTGACGTGAAGGCATATCCAATGTCCCGGCTGAGGCTGCTCCACCTGACCGCTGTAGTTTTCAGGACGCTATGCTATTGGAGCTGGCGTATGCCTAGCGCATGGTGTGAATGCCATCAATTACAGCCTCAGAATATGCAGGAAGCATTACAGTAGCGTGGCAACCCTATCAACATTCTGAACGCATTATTATATCGGACACGCAGAGCGCTGTCTGCCTCAGGCCGCGCACACGAGCTCGGCGCGCAAGGAGCGGCGCGAGCCCTCACATTATTATATCGGACACGCAGAGCGCTGTCTGCCTCAGGCCGCGCACACGAGCTCGGCGCGCAAGGAGCGGCGCGAGCCCTCACATTATTATATCGGACACGCAGAGCGCTGTCTGCCTCAGGCCGCGCACACGAGCTCGGCGCGCAAGGAGCGGCGCGAGCCCTCACATTATTATATCGGACACGCAGAGCGCTGTCTGCCTCAGGCCGCGCACACGAGCTCGGCGCGCAAGGAGCGGCGCGAGCCCTCACATTATACGTATCTGCTTTTGACGCGACCAGCGCTGCAGCGGCGTGTTCAAATGCAGAGGTTTTATGAGTATAGCTCACAGATTGCATGTACAAAATTATTGTCAGTTTTAAACAATGCAGTCGTCAGTTAAGCATTCGGAAAATCTCCCGCGTAAGCTCCTAGCCCCCCGCCCCCGCGGCCCCGGAACTAACAGTGTGTTTGATGTCGCCGAAGCGCGCGTGCGCTTTGCGAATTCCGCTCTCGGTACATAGTTGAGACGTAGGTACAAAGTGCAAGATGACGGACAATTATTCAAATGTCGAGTTGGTAGAGATGGTCCGCCTGTATGCCATCAGTGGAGAGAGCCTACGTGGAGCTATCCGGATGTTCATGAAAATGTTTCCCGCTCGGGAACCACATCACAGAGGCGGCAGCGTAGGCCTGCCTGTCGCCTTGCAGGAAGACATCCTGGAATACTTCCAGAGAGACCCACAGGCTAGCACGCGGGAGGCTGGTCAACACTTTGGGGACTGCACCACACCACAGTGTTTTGCCTACTGAAGCGTGAACTGCAGCACCCGTTCCGCAAGTACGCGAGTACTTGACCGAAAGTTTTGGTGACCACTGGATCGGTCGCGGAGGACCTGTGGCCTGGCATGTGACAAGTGTAACAGAATTACGTGCAAGGAACATTAGTGCTTTCGACACTTTAAAAACGAATGTGTTAGTGTTACGTAAGCTAAAGGAAAACCAGCTACGTTGTGCTCGATTGTGCGAAAAGTGTGATGTGATGGTGGCAACTTTGAACAATACCTCCGGGTAACTAAAACCCACTGACCAAGTAGGTAATTTATTTATTTGTACATTTTTTAAATACGTTGTTAGCCTACCTAAGAGTCGAAAGTATCATCACGTACTTACACTTAACTAACACGTCTTCCCATTCCCGTCAAACGTAGAAAACATTTTTAGACTTACTGGATCGGTACACCAACTAAGGTAGGTATTATCACTCGGTCTGAAGCCCATTAAGTAAGAAGGAAAATTTCAAATCAACCAATTTAATCTATACATATAATAAAATCGTAGACCAATCGTGTCTGTACATTGAATATTTTTGCATAAAAATTACATAGAAAAGTTAGGAAAAAGATACAAAACACAAATATGCTACTTTTGAAATGTTTTGTCTGTTTGTCTCTTTATCTGTTTGTATGTGCGTTTGAGGGAGCATCACGCCATAAACCACAGATTGGGTTCCAAATCTATGTACTTAAAAATATTAAGTGATAATCCGAGTAACATTTAGCGTTTATTTCATCAAAATCGACCCACAAAATCAAAAGATATTGAATTTTTAAGTTTAGCAAGAAACTTCCTAATGTATTCTGTTTCTCATGTATTCTGATTACAGCGCCATCTATTGAAAAAGATGAAATTCACGAACGCATGTATAAAACACCAAAACAAATTGTTGAGATAAGTGTGAAACTTTTAATACGTGGCAAAATAAAATTTAACATTTTTACACCATATCGGTATTTATCATAACAATCGATCCACAAATCAAAATATATTGAATTTTTAAGTTTAGTAGGAAACTTGCTAATATATTGTGATTAGGCAAAGCACCATCTATTGAGAAAAATAAAATGCATGAAAACATGAACATTACCCTAAAACACATAGTTGAGTTATTGTGAAACTTTTATACGTAGCAAAATAAAAGTGAACATTTTAATACCTTAAAGTTGCCATACGGGCTCCTTATTTAACGTCTTCCAATGCTAAACATTTTATCAGTTTACTTACTTGGTCGATAGATGGCGTTGCACTGATAACGCGATTTTTTTGAATTGCGGTGTTAAGATTTTCTGCAGGAGAACGACCCTCACACGATTTTCGAACATAGTCAAGTTCGTTGGGTGCTCAGGTTCGGTCTCTAATAGGTCTTTGTTAGGGTCTAATTTACCAATATCGCTATTTTCTCTGAGTTGTCTTTAATTAGATTCGTTAAATGTCCGTATAACCAGTATTTTTATAATAGGTACATATCATAATATAAAAGACTGTTCATGGAGTTTCTTGCACGTTCTTTTTCATAAAGATCTACTAACGCTTTAAAACTCGCAAATAGCTTCATGTTTTTGACAGACTGATCTTAACAATTCAAAAGTATGAATTGTTAAGATCAGTAAATACCTGTAAAGAAATGGTTTAAATCTTGAATATCTCCCAGAGTAGGAACTCCCGAGATAAGAATGCTTATATGGTATTCCAGACTATAATCTACCTCTGTGCGAAATTTCATCCAGATCCGTTCAGCCGTATTGTCGTAATTGAGTAAGAAACAAAAATTAGAAGTAAGGTAATAGGCTGGCATCGATCTAAGCGCACGCGAACGACGTCGCGGGCACAGCTAGTCCACAAATAAAACAAAATCACTCCGAAAACTTAAGGTTGAAGGATAAAGCAAAATTAAAAAAAAAAAAAATAATAATAAAAAAATAAAAAAATGACATTTCATTAATCATCTGATAACAGGTCAGTGAACTTTTCTTTGGCGCACTAGTATTACTTACTGTATTTAGTAAGATTTCAGTATTCCAATGATGCTCAAAAATGAGTTAATCAAGCGAAATTTATGACAATAATGTAGGTGATTTTCGATATAAAATTAGGTAAAATTATGTACCGGTCGTCGCGTAGGTATGGCGCGCGCTAGCGTTTCGTAGGTCGACACTTACGCACACAGCTGCATTGTCGCTGTGTGCGTAGTCGGGTGATTCTGTTTTCTTTGTATTGAATTAAGGGTTTAATTCTGAAATACTGCTAAATTTCAACAACAAAAAAAAGCAGCACTTATTAATCATTGCCCGCTACCGTACTTTCAATTGATACCTTCGATTGATAATTATATACCTTCTACTTTATTTCTGTTTAATTTGTCTTTGTTGCTGTACGTGAATAAATTTAGGGACTACTCACACTTATTCAGCTGTGTTCAGCATTTGCTCATAGAAGACAACGATTTTGTATGGAGATGCGTACGCATCCGTTCAGTTTTTCGCGTCTATTTAGTTTTCGCGGAAAAAAAGTATAAAATGAGCACAAATGTGTTATTATCATGCGAGTGTTATAGGTAATCAGTGCTGTTAGCTGTTACTACTTGTTTACTTATGAACCTGTTCGCGGCTGATAGAAGCGTAACTGTATAAGTGTGACCGAATTCGTTCGGTCATCGTTGTGATCGAAACGCGAATGGAGCTGAATAAGTGTGAGCAGTCCCTTATTGTATTGACTGAATGTAGAAAACAAAGACGGTGATAATGAGCAGTAGGCGCTGTGTACCTGGAAGGGCAGGATCTGGCGTGTGGCGGTGTCGTAGGCGACGGCCTCGCAGTCCAGCACGCAGCTCGTGACGCCGTCCTTGAGCAGCGCGGGCAGGCGCCGCAGCACGTCGGGGTACTTACTGCAACACGAGCGGCGTTAACGACTGACCACACCACATATGACACTGTGTTAGCTCTGTGTAGTGTGCGGGCCCGACTGACTACACCACATATGACACTGTGTTAGCTCTGTGTAGTGTGCGGGCCCGACTGACTACACCACATATGACACTGTGTTAGCTCTGTGTAGTGTGCGGGCCCGACTGACTACACCACATATGACACTGTGTTAGCTCTGTGTAGTGTGCGGGCCCGACTGACTACACCACATATGACACTGTGTTAGCTCTGTGTAGTGTGCGGGCCCGACTGACTACACCACATATGACACTGTGTTAGCTCTGTGTAGTGTGCGGGCCCGACTGACTACACCACATATGACACTGTGTTAGCTCTGTGTAGTGTGCGGGCCCGACTGACTACACCACATATGACACTGTGTTAGCTCTGTGTAGTGTGCGGGCCCGACTGACTACACCACATATGACACTGTGTTAGCTCTGTGTAGTGTGCGGGCCCGACTGACTACACCACATATGACACTGTGTTAGCTCTGTGTAGTGTGCGGGCCCGACTGACTACACCACATATGACACTGTGTTAGCTCTGTGTAGTGTGCGGGCCCGACTGACTACACCACATATGACACTGTGTTAGCTCTGTGTAGTGTGCGGGCCCGACTGACTACACCACATATGACACTGTGTTAGCTCTGTGTAGTGTGCGGGCCCGACTGACCACACCACATATGACACTAATAAAATAATAATAATAATATTGTTTATTGGACCAAAAAATGTTGTACAATCAAACACTTACGAACGACTATTATGCAACAAGAACAAAAACATATTAGAGAGTAACAATAGTGTCAGTAGTATTTGTATTGAATTCTGGTACCCAAGGAAAGATTTAACTTGTGTTATGGGTACCAGGATTCTCACGCTAGTTTGTTACATCAATAGTTACATCAGAAGGTCAAAAGTTGAACATAAAAGGGCTTTTTCTCAAATTATCACCATTTGAGAAAAAATACTAAGTGTGTAAAAACTAAAAAGCAATAAACTAAATTACATTCAAATAAAGCTATTAAATGTTATTAAAATAGATTTTGATCTAGATATCTATTCCACACGTGAATATCACACGCCGCGCCACTAATTTCGACAATTCGTCATTTAATTTTTTTTTTATTAAAAATAACATTTTTACACCAACTGCACGAAAACGTCAAATTATTAGCAAAGCAAACCTAACCTAAAGTACGTCATTGTAACCCGCAAGCGCCGCCCGTCGGCCTCAGCGCACTCAAAATGCGTTCCAAATTCAAATCACTTGATTGCCCGAAATAATCAAATTCAGTACAATATACTAACCCTTAGTTGATAAGTTATTGTTGTACTAACCATTGGACCATTGTTGTCAAGTTAATTAAATAAATTATTTATTTTCATGTTTTTCACTTTCTCGGGTCCCTAGAGACCCGGTCCTTTGGTAGGCGTACGAGGGGCGGAAGCCAACTTGCAGAGGCCTCTTTAAATTATTATTATTATTCCATTTATTCATATTTTTACATATTATTTATATTTTTAAATATTTCTATAATAATACAAAAAACATTTAAAAATAAAAAAACAAGTAGCCCATCGGTATCAAGCTACCGGTGGTCAGGGCCCCTGAGAGAGGAACCTCCTAACGATGCGCGCCGTGTCCAGGAGTACTGCTTTCTGGATCATGCCCTTGATCCAGCTGCCCAACGAGAGCCTCTTGAGATGTTGGTCGAAGCTCTTGGCAATTATAACATTGGCCGTCACGACTATCGGCACAATGACTGCTACACGATCGAACTTGCGCTTGATAGAGTTTGAGCAGCTGTTCCGACGTGAAGTACCGTCTCACCTTTGCTAGAATCCCCAACTTCTTTGCAGTCACTTTTTTCCACCAACTATCACTTTGTGACTTACTTTATTTTCAGCTGTTTTTTATAACGTTGTTTATAACATACAGTTCGCCTGTTAGTCTGTAACACTTTATATCGTCAAATAAGATACTATAATCACGCAAAAATCTGTTCTGTCACAAAAAGTGGTCTACATATAAGAGTCACTTTTACACAGTTCACGATGACTACTTTGTCAAGATAACATTGTCACACACGTATTGCACTGTTTTTAACACGTTTACTATCAAATTGAGGAGATACAGTTCATTTAATTATTTTAAGGAATTTTTATACGGGAGCACAATGTTTACAGACAGCTAGCGCCATCTCGATCGACTTCGACGTCCTTCTTAATTTTTAGGTTCCGCGGCACTACGTGATTTATGGAGCAGGTGGGTTAATCCTGTAGTTCGGAACTAGGCAGCGACCCTGAGTCTAACGCAGACTGGAATTGAGATAATAATAATAATAAATTGGTTTGGACAAATGTGCGGTCATGCATGTAAAGCGAGGGAAGATTATGGAATCCGAGGGAACACAACTCTCGGATTCCATAGACCTTAGGTCCCTCTCCTCAACCGAAACTTACAAGTATTTGGGTATGTCGGAAGCGTTAGGCATCAGTGTTACTGACATGAAACAATCGTTGAAGGAGCGTTTCTTTGGCCGCCTGAACAAAGTACTTAACAGTCTTTTATCAGGCGGAAACAAGGTGCGCGCCTTCAACGGTTGGGTCATGCCGGTTTTGATGTATTCTTTCGGCATACTCAAATGGACTCAGACGGAACTTGACGCCCTGGATAGGAGGGTACGTTCACTGCTTACCGCAAATCGGATGCATCACCCACGGTCATCGGTGATGAGGCTGTATATCCCGCGGAAGTGCGGGGGTCGTGGCTTCTTAAATGCTAAGACTCTGCACAACCGCGAGATATGCAGCCTTAGGGAATACTTCCTAGAAGCCGACGTGGGTATGCATCGAGATGTGGTAGCGGTGGACAAAGGCCTTACCGCGCTCTCCTTGGCTAACGAGAACTGGCGCAAACCTGTGGTATTAGATACTAACGACCGCAGGGAGGTATGGCAGAGCAAGGAGCTTCACGGACGCTTTTATCGGGTCCTACATGGGCCCGATGTAGACTTCTTAGCGTCCGTAGCCTGGCTTCGTTTTGGTGACCTCTTCGGGGAAACCGAAGGTTTTGTCTGTGCAATTATGGACGAAGTTATGATGACTAATAACTACCGGAAATACATTGTGAAGGACGGTACGGTTGACATATGTCGGGCATGCCACCGGCCCGGGGAATCCATCCGCCACATTATTTCCGGTTGTTCTAGTCTGGCTAACGGAGACTATTTCCACAGCCACAACCTTGTAGCCAGGATTATCCACCAGCAACTTGCTCTGAAATACAATCTTGTGGAATCGGAAGTACCGTACTATAGGTATGTGCCCGACCCAGTTCTCGAAAGTGGTAGTTGCACATTGTATTGGGATCGGTCTATCATCACTGACAGGACTATTGTTGCCAATAAGCCTGATATAGTGGTGATAGACCGACTAGAGCGTCGCGCAATGATTGTTGATATAGCAGTCCCTCATGACGAGAACCTCGTGAAGTCAGAGAAAGATAAACAATCGAAGTATCTTGACTTGGCTCGCGAGGTTGTCGACATGTGGGATGTGAACACTGCAGTCATTGTGCCGATAGTCGTGACGGCCAATGGCATTATTGCTAAGAGCCTCGACCAACATCTCAAGAGGCTCTCGTTGGGCAGCTGGATCAAGGGCTTGATCCAGAAAGCAGTACTCCTGGACACGGCGCGCATCGTTAGGAGGTTCCTCTCTCGGGAGCCCTGACCACCGGTAGCTTGGACCCTGTTCCCGATACCGGTGGGCTACTATTTTTTATATTTTTAAATGTTTTTTTTTTGTATTTTTCTAGAAATATTTAAAAATGTAAATAATATGTTTAAATATGAATAAATGGAATAATAATAATAATAAACTAACCTGACTGCGTACCGTGGTCGGATGCTCTCTCTGTTTCAGGTACTTGAACCAACTGTCAGCGTATCGGCCCAACGACTGTCGGATCAGGTGCGCGTCATCCAGCGTAACCGTATGTTGGATAATAGTGTGCTTGATCGCCTCCGCACTGAAATGTGTAGCCATGTCATTGCTCCTCCGTCGCAGACTGTGGCACCAGCACAGTCAACTCAATTGCCCAGCCACGCTGACGAGGAGAGTAATGACAGGGTTACAAACGTAAGTACCCAGTGCAATGACGAATTGAGGAGTGGTTTGGAGTGTGCTATTCGGGAATACCGCTACATGCCGCCTGAACTTAGACCACGCTTACCTCGTTTGCCCATGCATAACAAGAACAGGGCGCTGGTGGCTGCTCTGGATTCGCAGTTGTCAAGCCATTTTGATAACTGTGATAACCTCACCGATGCACATTCGATCATGTACTGCGCGGCTGTAGCGGCATGTCGTGTAGCTCATGTCAAAATAAAAATAACCAATGACAGAGTTACACGACCAAAACCAGCCGTACCAGCTTGGCAGTGCAGGATCGAGCGTCGTATTGGTGAGGCCAGAGCGCTAATCGGCAAACTGATCTGCTTCAGGGAGGGCAACACACGCCCTAGAGTGATGCGCTTTGTGAGACGGGCGTTTTCGGGGACTGATGTCAATCCCCGAGATTATATATCTCGTGTCACAGAGCGCATCGACTTCCTGAAGCACAAGGTGTATGCATGGGCAAGCCGTATTCGTAGGTACAGGCGGCGAGTGGAGCGATACACCCAGAATCGCACATTCCGAAGTAACGAAAGGTGGGTATATAGGGATTGGGAACGATCGGACCAAAGTGTGACTGACACGCGCTTGCCGGATGATGATGCTATGTGTTCATTCTGGCGCAGCATCTGGTCGGTTCCTGTCAGTCATACTGAGGGTGACTGGACTCGGGAGGTCGAGCGTGTGTGCGATCCGATACCAGAAATGGGGGCAATTTCCATCAGCCCCCAAGATGTAGCTTGTGCAGTCCGCCCGTTGCCTAACTGGAAATCTCCAGGGCCGGACGGGCTGCACAATTTCTGGATTAAATGGTTTACGAGATCGCACGCTTGCTTGGCGTCTCAATTCCAGTCTGCCTTAGAGTCTGGGTCGCTACCCCAGTTCTTAACTACAGGAATAACCCACCTGCTCCATAAATCAGGTAGTACTGCGGAACCTAAAAATTATAGACCGATCACGTGTTTACCGACGGTCTATAAAGTTCTTACATCCATTTTGAGGGCAAAGATTAATAGTCATATTAACAACAACAACATCATGTCTGCCTCTCAAAATGGATGTAGGAATGGGTCCCGCAGTACTAAGGAGCTACTCCTTATTGATATGGCCATTAGCCAACAGGTTCGGCGTTCCCGAAAGGATCTGTCGACATGCTGGATAGACTATAAGAAGGCCTATAATAATAATAATAATAAATCCTTTTAATTCAGAACAAGTCCATTTTACAAGCAAGAATATGCAAGCATGTATGACTCGGTGCCTCATACATGGCTCATGAGGGTGCTAGAATTGTATAAAGTTGATGCAACGCTACGCACCTTCCTGATGTCGTGTATGGGGCAATGGAGGACAGTCCTTCGCTATCCAGGATGTCGAAATATCCAGAGGAATAGCGAACCGGTAAGGATCGAGCGGGGTATATTTCAGGGCGATAGTTTGAGTCCACTTTGGTTTTGTCTAGCCTTGAATCCTCTTAGCACACTGCTGGAGAATTCAGGGCTAGGCTATCGGTTGAAGAGAGGTGGTCAGGTTATATCTCACCTCCTTTACATGGATGATCTGAAACTCTTTGCCCCCACTAATCTGCAACTGATGGAGCTACTGAAGGTAACTGAAACATTCAGTAACGCCATCAGGATGGAGTTTGGTGTGGACAAATGTGCGGTCATGCATGTAAAGCGTGGAGAGATTATGGAATCCGTGGGAACTCAACTCTCGGATTCCATAAACCTGAGATCCCTCTCTCCAACTGAAACTTACAAGTATTTGGGTATGTCGGAAGCGTTAGGTATCAATGTTACTGACATGAAGCAATCGTTGAAGGAGCGCTTCTTTGGCCGCCTGAAGAAGGTATTCAATAGCTTTCTATCGGGCGGAAACAAGGTGCGCGCCTTCAACGGTTGGGTCATGCCAGTATTGATGTACTCTTTCGGCGTACTCAAATGGACTCAAACGGAACTTGACGCCCTGGATAGGCGGGTCCGTACACTGCTTACTGCGTATCGAATGCATCACCCACGGTCGTCGGTAATGAGACTGTATATCCCGCGAAAGTGTGGAGGTCGAGGCTTTTTAAATGCTAAGACTCTCCACAATCGCGAGATATGCAGTCTTAGGGAATATTTCCTAGCTGTCGACGTGGGTATGCATCGAAATGTAGTGGCGGTGGACAAGGGACTCACCCCGCTCTCCTTGGCAAATGAGAACTGGCGCAAACCTGCAGTGCTTGACACTAACGATCGCAGGGCGGTATGGCAGAGTAAGGAGCTTCACGGACGCTTTTTCCGGGCCCTACATGGGCCTGACGTAGACCAACTAGCGTCCGTAGCCTGGCTGCGTTTCGGTGTTCTTTTTGGAGAAACCGAAGGTTTTGTTTGTGCAATTATGGACGAAGTTATCATGACGAATAACTACCGGAGATTTATTGTGAAAGACGGCACGGTCGACATATGTCGGGCATGTCACCGTCCGGGAGAATCAATTCGCCACATTATCTCTGGTTGTTCTCGTCTAGCTAACGGAGAATACTTGCATAGGCACAACCTTGTAGCCAGGATTATACATCAGCAACTTGCTCTGAAATACTCTCTTGTGGAGTCGGAGGTGCCATACTATAGGTATGCGCCCGACCCAGTTCTCGATAATGGCAATATCACATTGTACTGGGATCGGTCCATCATCACTATTGTTGCCAATAAGCCTGATATAGTGGTGGTGGACCGAATTGTGAGGCGTGCAATGATTGTAGACATAACCGTCCCGCATGACGAGAACCTCGTGAAAGCCGAGAAAGACAAAAAAATCACGTATATTGACTTGGCTCGCGAGGTTGTCGACATGTGGGAAGTGGACTCCGCAATCATTGTACCGATAGTCGTATGGGCCAATGGCTTAATAGCCACGAGCCTCGACCAACACCTTAGGAGGCTCTCGTTGGGCAGCTGGATCAAGGGCTTGATTCAGAAAGCGGTACTTCTGGACACGGCTCGCATTGTCAGGAGGTTCCTATCTCTGGAGCCCTGACCACCGGTAGCTTGGACCCTGTTCCCGATATCGGTGGGCTACTATTTTTATATTTTTAAATGTTTTTTTTTTTCTAATGTATATATTGTATAAAAATGTTTAAAAATATATAAATAAGTAAAGAAAATGAATAAAGGAAATAATAATAATACCACCACCAACCAACCATTTAATCCAAAAGTTGTGCGGCCCGTCCGGTCCCGATTTCCAGTTAGGCAACGGACGGACTGCACGAGCTACGTCTTGGGGGCTAATGTTAATTGTCATGCGGCCGGTGGCGAAGTAGGTGACACGCGGCTGCTCCGTGGTTCCAGACGCAGTCTATCAAGAACGGCTCATCCAACATACGGTTACGCTGGATAACCCATACTTGGGGGGCTACTCTCTAAGCCCAAAGTCCGTAGTTTCGGGCTTAGTTGCGGGCGTATTGTACTCCGTATCACCTACGGACTTACGTTAGTCCCGAACTCCCTAACGGACACCCTGTGACCGGTGGGCCTCGCGGTGCAAGCTGGGCGGAGGCCGGCCTCGCGGTGCAAGCTGGGTGGAGGCCGGCCTCGCGGTGCAAGCTGGGTGGAGGCCGGCCTCGCGGTGCAAGCTGGGCGGAGGCCGGCCTCGCGGTGCAAGCTGGGTGGAGGCCAGCCTCGCGGTGCAAGCTGGGCGGAGGCCGGCCTCGCGGTGCAAGCTGGGTGGAGGCCGGCCTCGCGGTGCAAGCTGGGCGGAGGCCGGCCTCGCGGTGCAAGCTGGGCGGAGGCCGGCCTCGCGGTGCAAGCTGGGCGGAGGCCGGCCTCGCGGTGCAAGCTGGGCGGAGGCCGGCCTCGCGGTGCAAGCTGGGTGGAGGCCGGCCTCGCGGTGCAAGCTGGGCGGAGGCCGGCCTCGCGGTGCAAGCTGGGCGGAAGCCGGCCTTGCGGTGCAAGCTGGGCGGAGGCCGGCCTCGCGGTGCAAGCTGGGCGGAAGCCGGCCTCGCGGTGCAAGCTGGGCGGAGGCCGGCCAAGGGCGCGTTGGAGCCGCAGCTGCGGGCGTTGGACAGCTGTAGGGAAGCCCGCAGAGCACATTGTAAGTGGCAAGGCCTGTGGCGCGCCTGCCCCCAAGACGGGCAAGAAGAAGAAGATGAAAAAGAAGAGAGCAACCACGCCCTTCCGCCGGACTCGTCACTATCCAGGCCATCCGGCCAGAGCGAGCACCTGTGCTAAGGAGAAGGCACGGCTTCTTGACATTTCGTGTGACGCAAGTCCTCTCGGTGCATGGCTGCTTCGGGAGGTTGTTGTGTTGCCGGACGCTCGCTGTCAGCACTGCACACTGGCAGTGTGCGCGGGAGGAGCCGTCCGTGCCCTCACTCTGTGGGAGGCAGGGACCTCTCGCCGGCCGTGCCCTCACTCTGTGGGAGGCAGGGACCTCTCGCCGGCCGTGCCCTCACTCTGTGGGAGGCAGGGACCTCTCGCCGGCCGTGCCCTCACTCTGTGGGAGGCAGGGACCTCTCGCCGGCCGTGCCCTCACTCTGTGGGAGGCAGGGACCTCTCGCCGGCCGTGCCCTCACTCTGTGGGAGGCAGGGACCTCTCGCCGGCCGTGCCCTCACTCTGTGGGAGGCAGGGACCTCTCGCCGGCCGTGCCCTCACTCTGTGGGAGGCAGGGACCTCTCGCCGGCCGTGCCCTCACTCTGTGGGAGGCAGGGACCTCTCGCCGGCCGTGCCCTCACTCTGTGGGAGGCAGGGACCTCTCGCCGGCCGTGCCCTCACTCTGTGGGAGGCAGGGACCTCTCGCCGGCCGTGCCCTCACTCTGTGGGAGGCAGGGACCTCTCGCCGGCCGTGCCCTCACTCTGTGGGAGGCAGGGACCTCTCGCCGGCCGTGCCCTCACTCTGTGGGAGGCAGGGACCTCTCGCCGGCCGTGCCCTCACTCTGTGGGAGGCAGGGACCTCTCGCCGGCCGTGCCCTCACTCTGTGGGAGGCAGGGACCTCTCGCCGGCCGTGCCCTCACTCTGTGGGAGGCAGGGACCTCTCGCCGGCCGTGCCCTCACTCTGTGGGAGGCAGGGACCTCTCGCCGGCCGTGCCCTCACTCTGTGGGAGGCAGGGACCTCTCGCCGGCCGTGCCCTCACTCTGTGGGAGGCAGGGACCTCTCGCCGGCCGTGCCCTCACTCTGTGGGAGGCAGGGACCTCTCGCCGGCCGTGCCCTCACTCTGTGGGAGGCAGGGACCTCTCGCCGGCCGTGCCCTCACTCTGTGGGAGGCAGGGACCTCTCGCCGGCCGTGCCCTCACTCTGTGGGAGGCAGGGACCTCTCGCCGGCCGTGCCCTCACTCTGTGGGAGGCAGGGACCTCTCGCCGGCCGTGCCCTCACTCTGTGGGAGGCAGGGACCTCTCGCCGGCCGTGCCCTCACTCTGTGGGAGGCAGGGACCTCTCGCCGGCCGTGCCCTCACTCTGTGGGAGGCAGGGACCTCTCGCCGGCCGTGCCCTCACTCTGTGGGAGGCAGGGACCTCTCGCCGGCCGTGCCCTCACTCTGTGGGAGGCAGGGACCTCTCGCCGGCCGTGCCCTCACTCTGTGGGAGGCAGGGACCTCTCGCCGGCCGTGCCCTCACTCTGTGGGAGGCAGGGACCTCTCGCCGGCCGTGCCCTCACTCTGTGGGAGGCAGGGACCTCTCGCCGGCCGTGCCCTCACTCTGTGGGAGGCAGGGACCTCTCGCCGGCCGTGCCCTCACTCTGTGGGAGGCAGGGACCTCTCGCCGGCCGTGCCCTCACTCTGTGGGAGGCAGGGACCTCTCGCCGGCCGTGCCCTCACTCTGTGGGAGGCAGGGACCTCTCGCCGGCCGTGCCCTCACTCTGTGGGAGGCAGGGACCTCTCGCCGGCCGTGCCCTCACTCTGTGGGAGGCAGGGACCTCTCGCCGGCCGTGCCCTCACTCTGTGGGAGGCAGGGACCTCTCGCCGGCCGTGCCCTCACTCTGTGGGAGGCAGGGACCTCTCGCCGGCCGTGCCCTCACTCTGTGGGAGGCAGGGACCTCTCGCCGGCCGTGCCCTCACTCTGTGGGAGGCAGGGACCTCTCGCCGGCCGCGGGAGGACCGCGATTTATCCCGTTACGAATACCTCGTTGCATTCAAGATTCTTGTTTTAACTCAATCGTTTCGCTCGTAACTTAAACACTATAGTCACTCGTAACGCTCGGGAGTTAATTCTCGAACCCTTCATTATGTTCGGGATTCAATCTGACGCTCGTAACAAAAGATAATGCTTTATCCCCTTGCTGCATAATATACTATTGTGGGCTAGCTTAAATCCCTCGCTGCATTCAGAATTCTTGTATTAACCCCCTCGCAACGTTAGAGAGTAAATTCTCGAATCCTTGTATTCAAATTCAATATGACGCCCGTGACATAAGACACTGCTTTCTCCCCTCGCGCCTCGGTGCAAAATCGAGTGGTTAGTAAGTCCAGGTAAGAGCTAGTTCCTGACCTGGTATTGTTCTCCTGGTTGCGGCTGAAGACGGCGGCGCGCTGCAAGTCCGGCCCGCCGCCGGCGCCGCGCGGCACGTGGATCTGCGCGCGCTCGCCGTCGTACTTCCACTCGCACGTGAACTGCTCGCTCTCGAACCTGCGCGCGACACCACTGAGTACACAACGCGACCGAGATCGACAACATAAGTCAATTCGAAATTATTATATTTATTTAGCACATATATGAAACACGCTCGGTATATAGAAATAACAGAAAAGGTATGCCAGAAACTAGTGTGTGTCTCGAGGCTGCACTAAATACAGGTCCATTTCAGCGATATGTCGGACTGGCTAAATGTTGTCTGGTTTTCAAATTAACCTTACAAAAGACGAGTGACAGTTCATTTTCATTTTATCAGCATCATATCAGCCGAAAGACGTCCACTGCTGGACATAGGCTATTTTAATTTGTAAATATTAATCTTATACAGTTATTGTCATCGAAATAAATACATTATAAGAGTAAACAGATATAGTTAAAACACGGTATAAATCACATTAAAAATAAAATGAAAATGATGAAGATACCTACGAATATGTATGATTGTGCTTGTGTGTGTGATGTGATCTTAAATAATAATCACTAATGGAAACGAAATACGAGAAACAACAACAAACGTTCCTCACCAGAAACCTTTTGACAACATGAGGTAAATTGAAATGTGTAAATACAACATGAGTTATTTTTACATGTGTGAGTAAGACAACATGAGTGAATTTGGCATATGTGAGTACTACAACATGAGTTATTTTGACATGTGTGAGTACGAAAACATAAGTGAATTTGACATGTGTGAGTACGGCAACATGAGTGAATTTGACATGTGTGAGTACGACAACATGAGTGAATTTGACAAGTGTGAGTACGACAACATGAGTGAATTTGACATGTGTGAGTACGACAACATGAGTGAATTTGACATGTGTGAGTACGACAACATGAGTGAATTTGACATGTGTGAGTACGACAACATGAGTGAATTTGACATGTGTGAGTACGACAGCATCATTCGGCCTGTCCTACTGTACGGGGGCGAGTGTTGGCCAGCACTAAGCAGACACACCCAGGAGCTTCGCGTCACGGAGATGAAGATGCTGAGGTGGATGAGTGGCGTAACGCGATCCGATCGCATACGCAACTCTTACATCCGAGGTAGGCTTGGTGTCCGTGACGTGGGGGAAAAACTGCAAGAGTGTCGTCTGCGATGGTATGGCCACATCATGCGCCGCCCTATGGAGTACGTTGGTCGGGGATGCATGAATATGGCTGTTCTTGGGGCTAGGCCCCGTGGTCGCCCTCGCAAGCGTTGGCTGGACGTCGTCAAGTCCGACATGAGAGCCAATGGCCTGACTGAGAAGGATGTTTAAGATCGGGCAAAGTGGAGGAAGCTAAGTAGGAAGGCGGACCCTGGCAATAGCCGGGATTAACGCCAGGTGGAAGAGTACGACAACATGAGTGAATTTGACATGTGTGAGTACGACAACATGAACCAATTTGACAAGTGTGAGTACGACAACGCGAATGACATGGACGTGAGTGAATATGAACTCATGAGTGAATTTGAGATGTGTCAGTAGTACCGGAATGATGCAAGAGTAGTCACTCACCTGTCGAACACGTGGGTGACCACCGCCACGCCGTGCTGCAGTAGTACCGGGATGATGCAAGAGTAGTCACTCACCTGTCGAACACGTGGGTGACCACCGCCACGCCGTGCTGCAGTAGTACCGGGATGATGCAAGAGTAGTCACTCACCTGTCGAACACGTGGGTGACCACCGCCACGCCGTGCTGCAGTAGTACCGGGATGATGCAAGAGTAGTCACTCACCTGTCGAACACGTGGGTGACCTGCTTGGTGGGGTGCGCCAGCATGGGCTTGAGCGGCACGCCGGGCGTGAGGCGGCAGTGCTGGGGGAGCGCCGCCACGCCGTGCTGCAGTAGTACCGGGATGATGCAAGAGTAGTCACTCACCTGTCGAACACGTGGGTGACCTGCTTGGTGGGGTGCGCCAGCATGGGCTTGAGCGGCACGCCGGGCGTGAGGCGGCAGTGCTGGGGGAGCGCCGCCACGCCGTGCTGCAGTAGTACCGGGATGATGCAAGAGTAGTCACTCACCTGTCGAACACGTGGGTGACCTGCTTGGTGGGGTGCGCCAGCATGGGCTTGAGCGGCACGCCGGGCGTGAGGCGGCAGTGCTGGGGGAGCGCCGCCACGCCGTGCTGCAGTAGTACCGGGATGATGCAAGAGTAGTCACTCACCTGTCGAACACGTGGGTGACCTGCTTGGTGGGGTGCGCCAGCATGGGCTTGAGCGGCACGCCGGGCGTGAGGCGGCAGTGCTGGGGGAGCGCCGCCACGCCGTGCTGCAGTAGTACCGGGATGATGCAAGAGTAGTCACTCACCTGTCGAACACGTGGGTGACCTGCTTGGTGGGGTGCGCCAGCATGGGCTTGAGCGGCACGCCGGGCGTGAGGCGGCAGTGCTGGGGGAGCGCCGCCACGCCGTGCTGCAGTAGTACCGGGATGATGCAAGAGTAGTCACTCACCTGTCGAACACGTGGGTGACCACCGCCACGCCGTGCTGCAGTAGTACCGGGATGATGCAAGAGTAGTCACTCACCTGTCGAACACGTGGGTGACCTGCTTGGTGGGGTGCGCCAGCATGGGCTTGAGCGGCACGCCGGGCGTGAGGCGGCAGTGCTGGGGGAGCGCCGCCACGCCGTGCTGCAGTAGTACCGGGATGATGCAAGAGTAGTCACTCACCTGTCGAACACGTGGGTGACCACCGCCACGCCGTGCTGCAGTAGTACCGGGATGATGCAAGAGTAGTCACTCACCTGTCGAACACGTGGGTGACCTGCTTGGTGGGGTGCGCCAGCATGGGCTTGAGCGGCACGCCGGGCGTGAGGCGGCAGTGCTGGGGGAGCGCCGCCACGCCGTGCTGCAGTAGTACCGGGATGATGCAAGAGTAGTCACTCACCTGTCGAACACGTGGGTGACCACCGCCACGCCGTGCTGCAGTAGTACCGGGATGATGCAAGAGTAGTCACTCACCTGTCGAACACGTGGGTGACCTGCTTGGTGGGGTGCGCCAGCATGGGCTTGAGCGGCACGCCGGGCGTGAGGCGGCAGTGCTGGGGGAGCGCCGCCACGCCGTGCTGCAGTAGTACCGGGATGATGCAAGAGTAGTCACTCACCTGTCGAACACGTGGGTGACCTGCTTGGTGGGGTGCGCCAGCATGGGCTTGAGCGGCACGCCGGGCGTGAGGCGGCAGTGCTGGGGGAGCGCCGCCACGCCGTGCTGCAGTAGTACCGGGATGATGCAAGAGTAGTCACTCACCTGTCGAACACGTGGGTGACCTGCTTGGTGGGGTGCGCCAGCATGGGCTTGAGCGGCACGCCGGGCGTGAGGCGGCAGTGCTGGGGGAGCGCCGCCACGCCGTGCTGCAGTAGTACCGGGATGATGCAAGAGTAGTCACTCACCTGTCGAACACGTGGGTGACCTGCTTGGTGGGGTGCGCCAGCATGGGCTTGAGCGGCACGCCGGGCGTGAGGCGGCAGTGCTGGGGGAGCGCCGCCACGCCGTGCTGCAGTAGTACCGGGATGATGCAAGAGTAGTCACTCACCTGTCGAACACGTGGGTGACCACCGCCACGCCGTGCTGCAGTAGTACCGGGATGATGCAAGAGTAGTCACTCACCTGTCGAACACGTGGGTGACCTGCTTGGTGGGGTGCGCCAGCATGGGCTTGAGCGGCACGCCGGGCGTGAGGCGGCAGTGCTGGGGGAGCGCCGCCACGCCGTGCTGCAGTAGTACCGGGATGATGCAAGAGTAGTCACTCACCTGTCGAACACGTGGGTGACCTGCTTGGTGGGGTGCGCCAGCATGGGCTTGAGCGGCACGCCGGGCGTGAGGCGGCAGTGCTGGGGGAGCGCCGCCACGCCGTGCTGCAGTAGTACCGGGATGATGCAAGAGTAGTCACTCACCTGTCGAACACGTGGGTGACCTGCTTGGTGGGGTGCGCCAGCATGGGCTTGAGCGGCACGCCGGGCGTGAGGCGGCAGTGCTGGGGGAGCGCCGCCACGCCGTGCTGCAGTAGTACCGGGATGATGCAAGAGTAGTCACTCACCTGTCGAACACGTGGGTGACCTGCTTGGTGGGGTGCGCCAGCATGGGCTTGAGCGGCACGCCGGGCGTGAGGCGGCAGTGCTGGGGGAGCGCCGCCACGCCGTGCTGCAGTAGTACCGGGATGATGCAAGAGTAGTCACTCACCTGTCGAACACGTGGGTGACCTGCTTGGTGGGGTGCGCCAGCATGGGCTTGAGCGGCACGCCGGGCGTGAGGCGGCAGTGCTGGGGGAGCGCCGCCACGCCGTGCTGCAGTAGTACCGGGATGATGCAAGAGTAGTCACTCACCTGTCGAACACGTGGGTGACCTGCTTGGTGGGGTGCGCCAGCATGGGCTTGAGCGGCACGCCGGGCGTGAGGCGGCAGTGCTGGGGGAGCGCCGCCACGCCGTGCTGCAGTAGTACCGGGATGATGCGGTCGTACGACGGGCACTCGCAGTACGTCGTCTTTATTATCAAGGAGTGCTCGTCTACGCGCGCCTGATAAAACAAAACAATCTTATCTATACTAATATATAAAGCTGAAGAGTTTGTTTGTTTGTAGGTTTGTTTGTTTGTTTGTTTACTTGAACGCGCTAAGCTCAAGAACTACTGGTCCGATTTGAAAATTTTTTTCAGTGTTAGATAGCCCATTTATCGAGGAAGGCTATAGGCTATATATCATCACGCTAAGACCATTAGAAGCGGAGCAGTAAAGAAAATTGTGACGCAGACGAAGTTGCGCGGGTCAACTAGTTTAAAGATTTAAGGTGAATGCTCCAGGGTAGCCCGCGAAATTCAAATATTTTTATGTTTTTTGCAATTTGCCGGTCAGTGTGAAGCTGTATGTGGACCAAATGCGATCCGCGACCGTAACGCGTATTTATCTAAAGAATTATAACCATTTTAATCGTCTATATTGCCCTCTTTGTTCATGTAGTTCGTAAGAATGATTATTTCTGAAATATTCATTCTTTCGAACTACATGAACTTATATGATGATTAAAATGGTTATAATTCTTTAGATAAATATGCGTTACGGTCGCGGATCGCATTTGGTCCACATACAGCTTCACGCTGACCGGCAAATTGCAAAAAACATAAAAATATTTGAATTTCGCGGGCTACCCTGGAGCATCCACCTTAAGACAGCAGGAGTATCACCTTATAGTAGGATTACAGGCCAATGTTGCTAGATTACAGCAAGGCCTTTGACCGAATCGACCGTAACATTTTCATACCCATGTCATCTAAACATGGGAATCCGTAGCATCTACTCAAATAGTTTTCCTCTTACCTTGCGAATAGGTCCAAAGCAGTAGTACTATATAATTATATATTTAGCTAAGTCACTGTCTGTAGTGGAGTCCCGCAACGTTCTTTGCTCAGTCTACTGCTTTTTAGAATCTATATTAACGACATCGACACTTGCTTGACTTCATCCGAACTATTGTATTTTTCTCAATACTGTCGGAGATGAACTTATAACACTCTAGAACGATCGGTGTCGTCTAGAGGACTACTGTCAAAGGAGAACGCTGGACCTTAATCCCGCCAAATATTCGGTTGTAACGTATTCTAGAAAGGGACTCAGCCTTATCAGAAGGTACATTAGAGTCCCTCTAAATACCTTGAATTTGTCAGGCGCCATGCCCTTGCTGGCGTCCAGCGTGGCGCCGGCGGGGTGGGGCGGGGTGGCGGCGGCGGCCTGCGCCAGCGCCTGCAGCAGCGACTGCTCCGCCAGCCCGATGCGCAGCTTGCCTTCCAGCGACCTGCCGCGGTACGAGCGATGACGTCAATATAGCATAGCCATTACATAACATAACAGGCGGACGAACAACTAAGTGATCCTATAAAGGCTCCGTTTATTTCTTTTGAGGTATGGAACCCTAAAAAGATGCTATCAGCAGACACCGAAGACTTTTTTCTTAGTAGGCACATGATAAGTGGATGCATCTTGATGTGTACTAAATATAAAGCTGTACGCACCTGATGAGATAGCGGGCCTCGGAGTGGCGACACGCGACGTACAGCGACTGGATCTTGTTGATCTTCTTGTTCACCGACGCCGTGCCTACAACGACGTTCAGTTAGCTACAGACTTCATGAAACAACAGCTTTTACTTGCTGTTTTCTGTTGCTATTCTATTTCATCTCCCTAACCTTTCCCCAACTATATGTAGGTTGGCTTCCGGTCAAACCAGATTCAGCTGAATACCAGTATTTTATACTAAAATACATAACACATTCCAATTACAAAGTAAAGTTGGATTGATAAATGAAACATCTGCCGCCTGAAAGATAATGATGTAATTTTCTTTTAAATTAAAGGAGGTAAGACTATCGTGATTAATTTCGATTTCAGCATTGCGGCATATAGCATTGTAAAATCTGGTAGCCCTTGCAAGAGGAGAGACAGTTGTCACCTAAGTTAATTGTCCAAACAGACTGGAGACATGGTGTGGTGGTAGCCTACTAGGAAAATTAAAAGATATTCTTGGCAGGTCAGTATTTAATTGACATGTCATGAGTTTGTATAGAAAAACAAGATTAATTCATTTCTACTCATCACTATTCACTTCGTAAAATGTTTATCTCGAAATAGGACTTTGTAGAATTTATCTATCGATTTTAGATTAACTTGAGGTCATTTGCAAACAAATAAGCTTGTGATTGGTGTTCACAACACTAATATCAAAATTTTTATGTGATCTGTGGGGCACCACTTCCCACCTTGTGGTGCTCCCATTCCTATCTAAAGTCCTTGAAAAACTCGTCCATCAGCAGCTTAGCACATTCCTTTCCAAGCACAATCTGCTGAATCCCTTCGAATCTGGTTTCCGACATGGACACAGTACTTCCTCAGCACTTGTGCATATTACGGATGATATCAGGTCAGGCATGGAAATGGGGAAGTTACACTCGCTCTGCTTGACTTTAGCAATGTTTTTAATTTGGTTGACTTCGACATTTTGCTTGGAATTCTGTGCTCTTTTAACATATCTCCTTCGGTAATTGACTGGTTTCATAGTTACCTGTTTGGTCGCCGGCAGCGTATTTGCATGGGAGAATCTTTCTCTTCTTGGTGTGACACCTCTGCCGGAGTGCCACAGGGTGGCGTGTTATCTCCTCTACATTTCGCACTTTTTATTAATGCTATCACTCAACGACTATCTTCTTTCTACCACCTGTATGCTGATGATCTACAAATTTACACCCAAGCCCCTCTAGGAGAGCTATCTACTGCGGTTGAGACAGTTAATACAGACCTGGCTCGAATAGGTGAATGGAGCACTGAGTTTGGGCTGAAGATCAATCCAGCAAAGACGCAGACGATTATTGCTGGTAGTTCCCGAACCGTTTCAAGGATTGATTGGTCGACACTTCCCCAGGTTTCTTTCAATAACACTACTATTCCTATAACTCACACTGTGAAGAACTTGGGGATTTATATCGACAGCACTCTTTCCTGGACTAAACAACAGCAGGAGGTCAGTCGTAAACTGTTCGCTTCGGCGGGCTCTCTGAGAAGCCTTCGTAATTTTCTTCCCATTACCACTAAAATTGCCTTAGCACAATCTCTGCTTCTCCCAATCTTGGACTATGCTGACGCCAGCTATCTTGATCTCACCCAAGTCCAATTGGACAAGCTTGAGCGACTTCAAAATCTCTGCATCAGGTTCATATTTGGCTTGCGCAAGTATGACCACGTTTCTGATTTTCGTACCAAGCTCAAATGGCTTCCTATTCGCCTTCGCCGGAATGCCCACAAAAGTATGTGGGCATTCCGGCGAAGGCTCTACTTTATAATGTGCTCCTTAATCCTTCTACTCCTTTTTATCTTAAAGAACGATTTCAGTTTCTCTGTGACACGTATTTCTAGGTCCTTGAGATCATCGGAAAATCTTAAATTATGTATTCGTATGCATTCCACATCCTTTTTTGACAAATCTTTCACTATTCAAGCAGCTCGTTTGTGGAATGCATTACCAATAGATGTGAGGCGCGCTCAAACGCTACCAACGTTTAAAAATTGGTGAAGGAACATTACCTCTCACTATAACTTTTTGTCTCCTTTCCCTGTTATATATTTGACATTTATTAGTATATTACTTAATATTGTATGTATTTGTTTTATATTATTATGTATGTCTCTTTATTAATATTATTTATGATGTCTGTACACTGACCGCCTATTGTACACTAGTTTTTATAAGCGTTTTTACTGTGCTTATTATGAGGTGTACAATAAAGTATATAATAAATAAATAATTAAATTTTCAGATCTGTATTTATTTATACAACGAACGACATACGATCACTAAGGTATGGCTGAAGCCATTGCAATAGTGGACAAAAGGCCCTGCAGTTCTCAAGTTGCTGTAATAGAAGTTGGTAGTTTACTTAGTCGAAAGCTATACTGAAATCGGTACACACTGCTTCAACCTGAATCCGCCGGTCGATTAATACACTGACAGTGACACACTCACCGGTCATGTTGGCGATCTCCTTGAGCGCCGCGAACACCTTGCGCAGGGTGAGCGGCGGCGGCGCGAACATGGTGCGCTGCGTCGCGCGCGCCTGCTCGGCCACCTGGCCCAGGTCGCCGCACTTGTGCGCCGCGCTGCGCACCTGCGCCAGCGTGCGGCCCGTGCACTGCCCGATGGCCTTCATCAGGTATGTCTCTGCTATGCCTGGAAACGTCATTATCACTACACATTATAAAACAGTCTTCCCCCGCGTCTGTCTGTCTATTTCCACCAATGAATAGCCTCGAGGAAGGTTTTAGTATATAATTTGTCTAGAAAAATTAAAAAATTATGGATCCTTAAAAAAAATGCAGTTCGGACAAAGTCGCCGAAATCTCGAGAAAAATATCAGCTGTTTCATACAGAATGCAATATTTAGCCAATGAAAATGTGTACCGGACGGGCGTGATCGACTGGAACGGGGGTGTTATGGGGTAGGTCTATCCTTGTTCTAATCCTTCGACGTGAACTGTGACCACCCGACTGCGTCCAGCCGCGCTGACGTCCTGTACCGGGGGTACTGAGGTTCTCCGTACCACGCGTGCAACGTTCTTCTTTCTTGCTATTTACTTGCTGTCTTCGGGGTAGATTGGGGTGAGGGATGTATCATTACCAGGGATAAATAATATGCAGGAATTTGACAACACTGCAGCTAGTGCCCTGCCCACGGGTGGGCTTGTTGCATTTAACTCAGGGCTTTATATACCGGTAAAATTTTCGTAACGTTACCTTCATTTGACAGAGTTACCGTTAATATTAAAATAACGTTAATAGATTTAACGTTATTTTCGCAAAATTTTATGGTTAATCTTAATTGTTTAATAACGTTTAAGTTTGTGGGGTGGAAGAAGCGCGGGGCAGAGAGGCAATCGGCGAGCCGCCTAAGCTAAACCGCCTTACGCGCTGTCACGTCGTGCCGTCTCGCTCGATCAAAACGTTGCCAGATTGTTACGTGCGAGAAGTGCTGGTAGTACAGTAATCTGATTTAGTCAGTGATAACTGATAACGTAATACAAGTCATATTTAGTCCAATCATTAATTTTGTTTGTGTCAGTTGCTTGAGATCCATAACGGGTGGTTTTCATTATTTTCATAATTACATTTTTCGATCTAATAATAGTGACGGCGACATTAATAATGTCTTCTCTTGAGGATACAGCCGGACCTTCCTCACCAAGTATATTAAGTGACATAAGTCGTGTTAGTTGTAGAAGGAAGGCATCGTCAAACGAAGAAGTCTGTGTAAGAAAACGAAAGAAACACAAGTTTTGCAGAAGATTTAACGAGTGCAATGATGTATCAACGGAATGCAAATGAATTAAGGTGTAACGTCTCAAATCTCTTGAGACCGAGAAGCCGCACCTGTTTTTCTTAACGGAGACGAATATAACAACCCCGTCGGACGTGGCGTACGTCAACTACCCAGGCTACTCTCTAGAACACAAGTTCAAGAAGCAGGCTGGGGTCTGTGTGTACGTCCGCGATGACATTTGTTCTCGTCGTCTCCGTTGCTTTGATACATCGGGTTTTTCTGCCATATGGCTACTTGTGGACACTGGCGTGGAGAAACTTCTCTACATCGCATCGGCGTATGCCGATCGCACAGCGGTGACCAGGAGACAAGAGCGCTATTTAATTCCCTCGCGGTGTCGACCGACGTAGCCCAGCAACGGTACCCGACATCCCGCTCGGTCACAAATCCCGGCCTTGGTATAATGCAGAATGCGCCCACGCTGAGGTCCTTAAAGAGTCTGCTTACCAAGCTTGGATCAAGGCCCGCGACCGAAAGACAAAGCACGTAGGGTTCGCGCGAGGAAAAGAGCCTTTAATTCTGCCGCTAAGTTCTGCAAGCGGGTTTTACGTAGGGCCCACCACCAACCACTACCTCCAATGCTAAAACCTGATGGTTCGCTGGCTCACTCTGCAAGAGAGAAAGCAAATTTATTTGGAATTCTCTTTGCAAGCAATTCGCATCTGGACGCTGGCTCCAAGTAACTATCAACTTTACCTCGTTGTGACTCTTCGATGCCAGAGATCGCAATTCACATTAAAGAGGTCCGACAGCATTGTGCAGTCTAGACGTGACTAAAGGTGAGTATAGACTACAACATTTACTTGTAACAGAACAACGAACCGCTCTATGATATGTTCTAGTGTATCATCCTTTTACGAACTAAACGTCGAGCACGCTCGCCTCTTTGTTACAAACCAACGAGCATATTGGTGTAACATTTCGTCGAGCGTATTGGTGTAACATTTCGTCGAGCCACGAGTGCGGGCGATGCGCGGTTGCGGGGTGACGCGGAGGGAGAGGGACGAAAGACGCACGCGGTCCGCGCGGTCGTTCGGTCGGTCATTTGTCATTTGTCCGTCCGACATTTCAAAAAAGAATGAACGCAAGGTACAACGAAATGTTGGTAAATGCACGCTCGCTGTGAGCATTTACCCGTAACATAACGCCGAGCATTCGCAGGAACGTTACACATGGAAATGCTTTGGAAACTGAGCTTTTGCCTGTATTGTACCATTCGTAAGAACGTTACATTAAACAGAAATGCTCCAGCAAATGTAGTCTATACTCACCTTAAGGCCAGCGGACCTGACGGCATTCCAGCGAGAGTGTTGAGGCAATGTGCACCTGTGTTGAAACGCCTGTACCGCCACTCTCTTGAATAAAGAACGGTGCCGAAATCATGGAACCTTGTGAATGTGCAACCGGTGCCCAAAAAGGGAGACCGTGCTGACTCTGCACATTACCGTCCGATCGCCATTACCTCCATCCTATGAATGGTTATGGAAAGGGTTCTGAACAGTAAGATGACCTACCTTAAAGACAATGATCTCCTCAGTGACCGTCAATATGGCTTTCGCCGGGGACGGTCAACAGGCGATCTTCTTGTGTATGTCACGCACTGCTGGGCCGAAGCCATCGAGAGACATGCGAACACTTGCTTTTGAGAAAGCTTCCTGCTTATGGAATCCCAGCTGGTTTTTGTAGCTGGATATCAGACTTCCTAAGTGAACGGTCAATCCAAGTATTCGTTGACGCCGTTGAGGCTTTTAATGCCGGAGTTCCTCAGGGATCAGTTCTCTCTGTAACTCTTTTCCTGCTGCACATCAATGACCTACTTCAGCCTGGCCTTGTTGGATACGCAGATGACAGAGAGGTTTCAGAAAGATACTTGTCCAGCGCAACAACCAGCTGGGTTGAAGTCCGTTCCTTGAGAGAGGCCATGGTAAAGCGGACAAATTTGAGCTAAAGCGTTGTGTCCCAGTGGGGTGATGATAATCTGGTCACTTTTAACACGACTAAAACACAGGCGTGTCTTTTTACCGCAAAAAGGAGTCGTTTCGACCAAACTCCTATTTGTCGGGTGCATCTGTTCCTGTGACTGATCGGCTTGAGCTTCTAGGCATGGAGTTGACATCGTCTCAACTTCGGCGCCACCATCGAGTACAAAGCCCAAACTACGGCCTATGCCGGCTAGGTATCCTAAATAGGGTGAAGCGATACTCCAGGCCAGGACAGCTTTTAACACTTTACAAAGCACAAGTCCGAAAATAATTACTATTAAATCTTGAATTCTTGACGCATGAGACTTTTTGGTACCCCTTTTGGTCCTTTGCGTGAGTGCGTTAGTATCAAATTAATTTAAATAAAATTAAATTGTGCAGTGGTAATAAGTAACGTCAATTCATCTTTAAATATATAGCCAAAAAAGCTCAAAAATGCAGAAAATAGTATTTATTTGGTGCCTAGATTAAGCTTTGGTACCCAATAGCCACCGTGTCAATTGTATTGTCTAAGTATTTTCAGATCAAGATACTCGTAGAATCAAAAAACATAATTGAACTAACAAAAACATGCTAAATACCTTGGGTATTTTTACCTTCGGTAATTACCTACTTAATTATGGTAAGATAGATCATAATAAAGGGACATGTAAACTTACTTTTAGCGTTTTTCTACAATATGGAAATAAAAAAAAATATGTTTTATTTTCGTTCAGTTCAAAATAAATATAGATATTATTTTGTTTTTTACGTCCCATCTTGTAAACGTCTCACACATATCGAGTCACTGTAGGTATTACACACGACTGAGGCGCGGCGGCGCACACAGGCGAAAAATCAATAAAAGTCGGACAAAACCAAAAAACTTAAAAGTACTCCAAATGAATAAAAACATGTTTTACCGACAAGTCTGATAGACGATACACGCTACCTGCGCACGCGGCGCGGACCCTTTTTTATCTACGCGCCTGGGTCTCAGTCCAAAGTTCGACTTGATCAACAGCGGATGTTTCTAAAAGTGAAAGTGTTGCTTTTAATTATTACGATTTTTATAATTTGCTTCGTGAAAGTCTTTGTTTTTTCGATGGATTCACTTCCAGGAGGTAATAAACTAATTATTAACACCTACTTTTGATAGTAATGCTTGATATTTTATATTAAAAAAAATATTTACTGTGACATTGTACTGTTTTGCATATTTTTAAACTTCACAAAAGGGTAAAGTATGACTTCCCGAGAGATACGGCCTTGTTATTAGTGTTTTTAGAAAGTGTGGATTTTGTTTATCAATATACAATCATAGTTTTATGCGACCGTAAGCGACGCTTTAACAAATTTGTCTTTTTAGTCGACCACATCTGTTTTGGACGCAGTCTACGTAAAACAAAACATATTATAAAAACAGCATCTTTTTATGTAATGAATTACCCATGGTATTATATGTCAACACACTTCACAAAATATTAATACAAATTCTGAAATAGCCATAGGGTTAATGAGCGAAAATGCACAAGAAAGTCGAAACAAGGATGTTCGAAAGTACAGAGAGCGGTTTTCAAGAAAGTTTTCAAGAAAATTAGCCATGGAAGACACTTTTAATAGACTTATGGTGTCTTCCGATCCTTTTATAACGGAACCAAGGAAACTTATCGCAAAAAAAATATTTCTATGTGCCCAGACGTTTTAAATCTATTAGATGAACCAAATAATTAATAATGAATAATAAAAATGTCTAAAAATTATATATATGTGTTTTTATGACGTAACAACCCTTGTTTACCCATTTTGTAGAATAATAATGAATGTTTAGGTTTTGTCCGACTTTTATTGATTTTTCGCCTGTGTGCGGCGCGGCGTCGCTGGCGTCGGCGGAGCAGCAAAGGTGCACCTAACGTACTAAACATTCTAAATCTAAACTGATCGAATGCTAAGCGAGTGGCGCGAGCGCACAAAAATGTTTACCTACGAGGAACGGCAACACGCGGTCACAAAATATCTGATCCAAAGCCAAGCTATACATTTTTGTGCGCTTGCACAAAAATGTATATCTACAGCACAGCAACGTAGCTAAATTAAAGGTAAAAGTAACGTTAGTTGTGTATTTTACGTTAAGAGGACGCATTGGAAATTTTGGCGCCAATGATCTCAATTTTTTTCAGTAAATACAAAACGGATCAAAATATAAGTTGGTGACCTGAAAGTTCATGATAAAAACCTTATTTTGTTAGTTTTCAATACATGATTAGGTAACTTTTTTAACAGAGAAAAATATATCAAACATACCTCTTTTTAAAAAGAGATTCACATCTTATGGGCAAACGGGACCGATTTAAGCCTCTTAACTTTCTATGTAGATGAGTCTATACATACTCTTTAAAATTCTAGAAGGAATTTCTCAAATTACCGTTTCTAACTAAATAAAATAACAAAAACCATTTTGTCGCTTACGTCCTTTAGTTATAAGCTAGCGCGCGTATGCAATCCTCGCCCCGCTCAGACGCTCAGTCCCCTCTTGACCATTGTCAGCGACGGGAATAATTGTTTAACAATTCGTCGCCTTAAGGGCAGGTAGACCGAGCAAAGTAGGTAGGTACCGAACATTGCCATACTTTGCGCGAAGCGAGCCGTGCGCTCACGTCGACGACGTGAAGGCATAATCATAACTGTTATGCAAAATTTAACCACAAATTATTCTTCTATATGTTATTAACCTTTTTTAGATATGATTTTTGGAAGTATAACTTTCATAAACTTCAAGAAAAATAAGAAAAACAAAAAAATAATAGGTCTTTACCTATGAAATTGCCGTTTTGTATGAAAAAATTTAAAAGAATTTTTTTCATGTATTTTTTATTTGTATTAATCGAAGTAATCACCCATGCAATCAATGCATCTTTGCCAACGCAGTGGCAGTTTATTGATGTCCTTCTTAAAGAAATCAGCTGGACGGGAGGCAACAAATTCTTCAAACGCATTTTGTACTGCCTCTCGGGTATTGAATTTTTTTCCCGCCAAGAAGTTATCCAAATTCTGGAAAAAGTAGTAGTCTGTAGGCGCAAGGTCTGGTGAGTAGGGCGGATGACGGAGAGCTTCCAACCCCAGTTCTTGCAACTTGGAGACCGTCTGCTGTGCAGTATGAGGTCGCGCGTTGTCGTGCAGGAGCAGCGGAGACGAGCGATTGACCAATGCTGGTTGGAGATGTGCCAGCTTCTCCATCATTGTGTTCAGTTCTTCACAGTACACATCTGCAGTAATGCTCACCCCATTTGGTAAGAAGCTGTGATGAATCACACCGGCGCTAGACCACCAAACAGTGACCATCACTTTTCTAGGGGTAAGTTTTCGTTTAGGGCATTGTTTAGGTGCTGAACCAGGATCCAACCAACTTGCTGAGCGCTTGCGGTTATCAAACAGAATCCATTTTTCATCGCAGGTAACAATGCGGTTCAAAATTCCTTCATTTGTGTGTCTGTTGAGCAGTGCAAGGCACGCCTCGACGCGTACTTCGCGCTGGCGATCATTGAGTTCGTGGGGCACCCATTTGTCAAGCTTTTTTACCTTGCCAATTTGACGCAAATGGACCAATATTGTTTTGACGCTAACGTCGAAAGCTGCAGCTAATTCAGCCGTAGATTGTGTATCATCAGCTTCCACAATCGCCTTTAATTCGTCATTGTCGACCAAAGTCTTCGGACGACCGCGAGGTTCATTTTTCAGGTCGAAATTTCCAGAACGGAAGCGAGCAAACCAATAACAGGTGGTGCGTTGGTTTGTAGTGTTAGCTCCGTAAACGTCGTTGATGTTGCGTGCCGCTTGTGCCGCGTTGCTGCCACGACGGTATTCATATTCCCTAGTTACTCGAAATTTTAACGTATCCATGATGACGAAAAAGATTGAAATGCGATGAAAATGTAACACTAATCAATAAACAAATGACTACTTTTGGGAAAAAAAACCATGTTTTTAAAATAAAATTAATTTGAAATTAGAATTCTTAGCCAAACAAAAATTATTTTGATTTGAAATGGCCAGTACTGCAGAACGGCAATTTCATAGGTAAAGACCTAATAATTTAGTTGAATTTAGACTCCTCTTCCGATTTTTTTTTTGATCGAGTGAAGTTTTCGCCATTATGTTTTGAACCAGAAATTGTCAAAGTACATAAAGTAAACTTCAATATGTAATTTTTTTTGAACCCGGAAGGGGAAAAATCTGTGCTTTTAAATGGCTTGTGTTTAAACACCGCCCAAAAAAGTACCTATTTTACTACTAAAAAAGTTCTAAACGGTTACCAAAACGGATAAATGGTCACCAAATAATATTCGAGAAGTAGCGCTCGCCGGCCGCTGCCGCGGCACCGCTCGCTTCGCTCGCTCGGCTCGCGCGCGGTTGGTCACAATTCTAACCTAACCTAACCTATTTTATCCAGTTTGTAACCCCGAGCCTACATTTTATGGCAATCACAGTTGAGTTGGATAGAATTTGGTGACCATTGATCCATCAACCATTTGGTGACCATTAATCCATTTTTGGTGACCGTCTAAATTATACCCCTTTTAAATTTTCCTAATTTGTGGCTTTATGCTTTATTAAAGATGTGTACATATCTGAATAGGGCTCAGTGCCAGGCTTCTAGTGCCTACTATTTGAAGCCTAATTACCTAGATTTTCTGTATGTTAGTAAATGAAGGTGTCTGTAAATGGTGGTTTTTTTGCTATCCACCCCATTACCTTTGAGTAACTGTCCTGTGTCAGTATGTGTGAAATGTCCAATACAGGTATTGGACATTTCATTGTACCTCTATTTACCTTTAACATTTACCAACCATCAAAACCATACCTTTTAGGGTTTACCAGGAATATGTAGGGGAAATGTGTAGCCCTACCTATCTATTTATTTCAAAGAAAATAAGTTCCCCAAGAACATCTTATGTGTCCGGGGGAAAACGACAACAAACATGCTTTTTAATGTTGTTACATAGTCATGAAACTATAACTATAACATACATAAGCTCTTAACTACAAAATACATAAGGTTATTCTATACATAGGCTCTTATGTACGCGAGTTATACAATACTACTGATGCTTCGTCGCGAACAAAATGTATGAAACAGCTGATATTTTCTCGAGATTTCGGGGTTTTCTCAAAATAAAAGTTGCTTATAATCATGTGTACTTTCACTGCCTAAGAGGTTAGTGTTTTACAAATAACCCTGTATAATACTAATATTATAAAGAGGAATGATTTGTTTGTTTGAATTGAAAAGGCCCCCAAACTACTGGACCGATTTGAAAAATTCTTTCACCATTACAATCCTATATTATCCCTGATGAACATAGACTATAGAATATTTTGAAAAAAGTTAGGGATCCATATGAAAACTTCGATAATGTAACCCAAGGTGTGAAAAAAAATACCAAAAATTAAATGACAATAATAAAAGAATAAAAAACTATTGACAATAGAGCAAAGTGATGTTGTACAGTTTTATAGAGGACATCTACAAAAAAAGACCGCAAGGGTATATATCTAACTATTATGGTAGAGTCACAATGACCGCTTTTTTTTTAAATTATTCAATCAAAACCCGGGTGAAATGGAATAGTGGTATCATGATATTAATCCCTATCTTTTTTTTTCTTTACTATTGATAGGCACGCGTTTGACCACTATCTCACCTGATGGTAAGCGATGATGTGGTCGAAGATGGAGCATGCTTGCCTAGAAGTAACCTATACACTCTTGATTTAGACTCCCAGGTTGTAGCTTATCTATTTAAATTGTTTAATAATTAAGGTTGGTTGTGTACAAGTAAATCACACTTTAAATTATTTAAATCGGAACTATTGTTTAAGTTATTGGGTATAAAAATAATGTAAGTAAGAAAAATGTTGCAGTTTACGCGAACTACACAGAGATGAAGTTCGTGCAGTACTAACTAAACCCGCGCGAACGAAGTCGCGGGCGAAGTTCTAGTTATATTATATTTTGAAATCTGATAACATCTCCAAACAACACACAGCTAAAACTGTCACTCACCCAGCTCCAAGCTCTCGTAGCTCGGCGCCAGCTGGTTCAGGCACATGTACACGCTGGGCAGCAGGTCTGCAGGTGTCAGCACTATCACAGAGCGCAGGTAGTTGGCGAGGATGTCGATCATCTTGAGGCGCCCGGAGGTGCCCTCGATGAGCTCCAGTGTGCGGGCCAGCGCCAGGTAGGGCACCTCCTGTCCGGCGCGCCAGCATGCGTCCTCAATCGGGTGGTATTTGGATTTCGCTGGGTTGTACTCTACTTCTGTTTAGACAAGGAATTTCGGTGTATTCATGTTAATTGTTACTGTCAGGCTATCGCTTCTTGAAACAGCAAAGCCACATACATTACTAACTACTGTGCCTGTATAACTTGCACTAAATTCTTATTTTGCCATGAAATGATGTGACACGAGGTAAAATAAATGTAACAATTTATAGAATGTAAGTGTATCACCAGCTTTTTTGTAATAATTTTCAGAGCTAAATTTCTATATTAGTAATGTTGACATATGAGCAGTCTTATCAAGCAGCCCAGAGTAACTTAGTAAATTTAAGAATCATCATGAAACCGGTTAATAAAACTCACCAGGAACCAAATCCTTCACTTTACTTTTGTCATCCTTCTCTTCTTTGCTGGACTTGTTTTCACTCTTTATTTCATTTTCCTTCTTAACTTCTTTCTTTGGAGTCTTCTTCTTACTATCTTCTTCAATTTCTTTCTTTATTTTCTTAGGGGATGGACTCTTCTTTACACTATTTGGTTCTGTAAGCGGTTTCTTCTTTTTACTCTTCGGTGATGCATATGTTTTGGGTGATTTTGTCTTTTCTACTTTGATCACTGGTTTTTTATCTGGGGAAGGGCTTGGTGATGCGGTAGTCTTGTCTTCTGGATGTGGTGATGCTGGTGACTTCTCTTCAGGTAATGGTGATTTTGGTGAGATGTCAGACTCACTACCTGAGCTTTCAATTCTCTGTCTTTTTACTTTCTTCTTCTGTAAATTATCAAAATTATTTAAGTTTAGTATGAGTTCAAAAAGGTATTAAAGCATTATTATGTATTGTTAAGCAGGTACCTTATCTGAGCTCGCTGTGGGGCTCCTCTCCTTCTTCGTTGGTGATGCGTCACTGTCACTGCTCTCTAGGCGAGGCCTTTTTGATGCTGCCTACAAGAAGTACAAACTATTAAAGTCCCTAAAAACTAAAGAGAAAAAAAAGTACAAACAACTTGAAATACATTAAACAACTCATTCATATTAATAATTTATGTTTGACTTCATTTTGTTTTACTTTAATTTCAAGCACACCTCACTACACATGCTAAAGTTAATAGACAATAATATTTACTCAACTATTTACCACTCAGTTACATATTACAAAAAACTTGTTAGTATTTCTTACTTGATGAATATCAAAACCGCAGTGAACTTCACCTATTACTTATATTTATTCAAAGAAAACTTAAATTTTTAGTTCAGTATCTAAGTACATAGAAGAGACAGAGTCACGTATCAGCTGGTAAGTATCACTCTTAATTCAAACAGTGAAGTATAGATAATGTAACAAAACTTGTCTTACCTTGACTTTCCCATTTTTCACCGGTGAATCTACATTACCATCACCATTGACTTTAAAGAGCTCTTCCTCCACCTTTTCCTCCTTCACCACAGGTTTAGGCGGAGTCACCTTGAAAAAGGATGTGATGCTTTTCTGGGCCATTGTTCTAACACTAATACATGGAACTCTTGTTGGAACAGGATGCAGTAATTTAGGGATGCCACTGAATAGGTTCTGATGCACCTGTCTCACTACTCTACATGGTACAACTAACTTCAATATGCTGCTCATATATCATTTCTGGCCGAATTATGGCTAGAAACTGCCTCATTGGTGTGACCTGAAATGAAAAGTTTAGCAATGATTTCACACGTGCAATAAGTTTATTACAACAATAATAAGTCAGTAACCGCTTGTAATATCTGCAGACTGATAAATATTGCCAAGCAATTACTTAATCTACCTCGTGATGGTCAAGGACTCGAGGCGTGAATGTAAACAAGTGGTATATCGATGCAGGATGGAACATGTGCACTACAATCTAATCTGATAAAGTGCATTTTTTTGTATTATCTGACCTCAAAGAACAAGCAAAAATTAACGAAGGCAATCAATTAAATAGATTAATTAAACATACAAGCAAGCAAGTTCGCAATAAGTCACAGGCAACAACATCAACAACAACTCTTTGACTACAAGCTATAGATAGGCTCCATGAAACTTGAATTTACGTAGTTTAGTTACTTTATTAATTTCTTTTGAAAAGAAATGAATGATGACTTACCAATTATGTTGACGTACAAAGGCGCGAAATTATTTTGTTTGACATTGGTCATTGACATATAATATGTTTAAGATGAAAACAAACAGTGACGTGAGGATTATAACAGAAACACATTCGTTCTAAAATGTTTCATCGTAAATATACTATATATCTATTTATGTCTTCAGAACCATGAGATAATTATATGATAATCTAACATAGACCACAGCTTTTACAATTCATTTTTGTTTTAATCACCAATTTTTGAATGCACTTTTTCAATTGTTGCAAATCGATTTTATGTGCTGCCATAATGCTACGGCTATACTATCGCGAAAACACGAACATATCTATGGAACTATTCATCTATGATGTTATTCATCGCGCGCTCTCTGTTGCACAGCAAGATATTAAGCTGTGTGCGAGAGAGATCGCGCGAACATAGGTTCGAACTCGCATTATCGCGATAGTGGAGCCGTAGCATGAGCATTTTATGTTTGGATACGTTGAACGCAAATGTACATTCGTTAATTGTATTTCTCCATTTTCCCATGTAACCATTTTTTAATTTAAATTAAACTGTATAATTTGTAATAATTTTAATCCAAATAATATTCACCTTGTAGTAAGTGAACCTAAAACGTTTTGGCGTAAATATTTCTGACTTGTTAGGAGTGTGTATCCAAACAATTTTTTTCACATCCTTTTTTACTGTTGTCAAATTAGGCATGCTTATAGCCTACAAGCAGTAATTATTAATTTTAGAGCCTTAAAAATCGTACGAAATACTATGTGATGATTTCTCAATGTAATAAGTGGAAATGAGATAGTGAATGGTATTGCTAAAAGTTTGAAGTGTCTGATTTGAGTTAGAATCTAGAACTTATTTTGCTAAGATGGCTCCCTCTAGTTGTTGAAGTGTCAACTATACGCGTGTCGTCCATGTTCCGAATGTGGTGTGACTTATTTTTGTTTTGTGTTAATTTTCATTACAATTTTATAAATGTGAAATGCAACAGTATGTGTCATCCCATATAGTGGAACCTTGCTCCGGCTGAATGGATCCCGCCGTCGCGTGGTATCAGCCTGAGCAGGAAGGACCCGCGAAGCGCCTGTGGCTTCGTATCTGGGAAACCCAAAGTGATATAGACAAAATGAACTTGAAAAATTTAGAAAACGCTAACCCTAATGTGAATAAAGCTCAAGACTTTATACCAATAAATGATGTGAACGGTGAAAGTAGGAATAACAATTATTTCAACCCCGCGCGGAGGAAAATGAACGATAACCGCGCATCGACGTTTAACCTGAACAAAAACCACGATGCTCTCATAGGTGAATACGGGGGTTGTCCGTGGCGGATACCCAACTATAACTATAAGCCGGGGATTTTAGGGTGAGTGCCGTTTTTAATTTATTATTTTGGTGCTGGCTAGCGATGTCAACGTGTTTGACATGTTGGTTATGAGTGGGCCGGCAGCGCGGCGTGACACTCACGGAGCGCCAAGCCGCGGCTGGCCATGTGTCGCGCACTGTGGGTCACCGGCGCGCGGTGTCGCGGCATCCGAGCGCTCGGCGCTGCGCCACCCGCGCGCCAGCCGCTCGTGGACACATTCCAACTATTTGGCAATCTATTACAAATCGAATGCTAGATGCCTACGCACACACGACTAATTTGCATATTGAGATGACCCTCTGATCATAAGGTACAAATCCTGCTTCCTAAGTATACCAGAAGTGGTTCATGTTAATCCCAGTATTCTGCAGATGTATCATGTATTTTTAAACAAATACTGAGAAACATGCATATGTGTATGTCTGTTTGTGTTTTCATATTCTCTAAATTTGTGCCAAAAGTTTGACAGTATCTGTCAAAATGTCAAACAGTAGGTAGTCATAAATTAAGCCATAAAAATTGTATGTTGTATGATTCAATTAGGTACCTTATAATTTCAAAATAAATAAAAAGAAATAGTATCAATAATGTAGCAATCCTAAATTGGAAACTGGAAGCCACATTAAGTATGGCTTCCAGTTTCCATTATAGAAATATGTATTTAAAAAATGAGCATGTAAAATATTTCATCTTTTAATACTATAACTTTTCTTTTATTTATCCATAAAAGAAAAATTAAAGTATTGAAAGTACTAATCTATGACTTTCATGGATAACATTAGAAACCTAGATGTTGTTAATGTTAAGATATAATGTCAGATATCTTAAAAGTCGATACCCAAACTTTGTGTTACCTCCTTCCTGAATAAAACCAATTAAAACATAAAACTAGGCTAAACCAACTAAAATGTAACCTGAACCTGCTTGTGATAATACTGTGAGGGTAGACGGTAGCCACTTAGTTCTACATGTATTTATTTTTATTCAATTATGCTGAACCTCTATTATAATGTGCCAAGTAGTGCCTATACAAAAAAAGCCTTACACTTGACCTCATTGCTGCCTGAAAAAGGTCAAGTTTATCTAGTCAGTCTTTTAAAGTTTTGTTAGGTTTATGGGTATAAGGGTGGTCTTATTCAATTCTTATAACTGACATCAATCACCAGAAAACCGTTAGTTCAGTGGTTCCCTGGGCCTAATTACCCCATGGGGTAAGTCAGCTATTCAGTGGGCCTAAATAATTAAGACAGACGTAATCAAATGAAATACGTTTGTTTAGCTGCCTTCACGTCGTTATTGTCACCTCACCATTATGGGTGGGCAATGTTAGGAAAAAAAACACCAACATCTTTACATTTGTTTATTTATGTTGTACTACAGTTTGATTGCTGAAGTATTGATGTTTTAAAACAGCCATAAAAAAATAAAAAATTTTTGATACTGATGTTCAATTAGTAATAGCACAATTTGATTCATTTATTTGTTATTAATAAAGATATTTGTATTGCTTGTAAGGTCAGGTAAAATTAGTTTTCCTAATAGATCACAGGGGTAAAAATATTGAAAAGGTTACGAACCACTATGTTAGTTGAATTTAAAACAAAAATAGGAGGGTAGTCAGCAGTGGTGTACTGCAACTAAATATAATTTCTACTTTTAAACTTTTTACAAACATTGATATAAGGTATGTAAAATGTTTAGGTACTAAAAAAAAATGTTGCACAATATTGTGAAAAGAAAAAAAATTAGTAAAAAGTGGATTAATTTTTGACACCATTATGATTGTGCTATGACGTCATTGCATGTGTGTAGAATATTATAACAGTAAAAAGGTAATATTTTCTATTATCTGCAATTTGTGCTTGTAATATAGCACAAATTGCACCAAGTTCCCACCAATTTCACAAAACTTAAACTATAATATTAAGTTGAAGTTTTATGAAATTGATGGGAACCTGTAAATACTGACAGATTACAACACTAGATTATACCATTCAGATTATAATTATGGCAATTTACATGTAATGCAAGTTAATGGGATTTTATGTTGTCACAGTTATAAAACAGGAAGTCCTGCTATCATTGATGATTAATGTTTGTACACATGTTCTAGATCTCAGCGCTGACCACGTAAACGTCAATATAATTATGTTGATGTATACTTTATTATGAAAATGTCATAGGTCAAAATAAAATTTTAATTGCCAAGATTCAAAGCATTTATTTCAAATAAAACCATTTACAGGTTCTTTTGAATTGTTAAGTTTAGTCAGTCCACAATTGGCATGTTCTAATTTGTAGATCTCTATGGAGAAGAATGTGTAAGGAAATCCACAGACATTTCAATGTTTAATAAAATGAGCTTGAATGAAATACTACTAGGCATTCAACATCAGCAGAAAAGTGTCCCCTGTTACTAGAAATGAAACTTAACTACTTATTATAATTGGGAATGTGCATGAAAAAAATATTTGTTATCCATAAACAATCTAAAAATATAGCACTAACAGTGAAAATAGAATCAAAATTGTTCAAAAAACAAATGAGATATAATTTATTTTAAACAAATTATTATTTTATCCCTCTTGTATGTATGTATGTAAATCAGGCTGGTTTCCGCAAATCCACGGCTAAGCGCGTATTTTGCGTGCAGGTGGGACAGGTTGGTGTCATTCGATCCACCCCAGCTCCCCAAGGAAGGCCAGCAACGCCTTGGTGCTACCAACTATCTCGCAGAGGCTACCTGGGTTTCCGAAGTACTGTGCCCTCAAATCCACGACTACGGAGCAGCTTAGAAGCAGGTGTGCTGCTGTCTCATTCTTCTCCATGCAGGCTCTGCATAGCGGGCTCGGGTATAGCGTATATCGGCCTATAGCAAAGAGGTGTTTATTAAAAGACCCGTGGCCAGTTGTTACTTTGTTGTGTCTACCAACCTGATTGAGACGTTCGTTGGTGACACTCGAGAATGAACCCAGAGTTCACTTTGTGGCTGTTTAGAGTTTGCAGGATGGCCATGCTGTCCGAGAGTATGCGTATTGAGTTGTCCTTAACTTCCCTGGTTAGGATGGCTGATGCCGCCAGAGAAACTCCATGCATTCAGCTTGGAACACTGTGTTGTGGACCCCTAATGGTGTGACTATGTCGTTATTGAGATCCTCTGAGAAGATTCCTGCACCAGTACCTGTACCTATTTTTGATCCATCGGTGAAGATCTGCAGCTCCGCGGGGCAGAGCCCCTCGCAACGATGATCCTCATGCAATTGGATTTTGTATTTTTTATCAAAGATAAATTGCTTGGTTACCGGTACCCGTTGATTGCTTTTGTTATGGGGAGTTCATTATTGAGCTCCTTGAGCAGAGCGGTATGTCGAGTTTCTTTGTTACCCCAGTGGTCTAATGTTTTAAGGCGTACTGCTGCCATCGTTGCTTCCTGTTGTATAAACAAGTGTAGCGGAGGGTGTCCCAGCATGGCTTCCAGCGCCGCAATTGGAGTAGTCCTCATGCAGCCCGTCGTCGCCATGCAGGCCAGCCTTTGCATGTGTTGTAACTTGTGTACGGCTGTAGCTAGCTTTGTGCGTGGCCACCACACCGCGACCCCGTAGGTTAACATGGGCCGAATTACTGCGCTGTACAGCCATAGTATTATTTTGGGAGATAGACCCCACTTCTTCCCTATCATTTTCCTGCATTGCCAGAAGGTAATGCAGGCCCTGTTTAGCTTGTAGATTTATCCCTCTTGTGTAACACTGTTTTATATGACAGCTGTATAGACGTTATGGACTTTGACGTCAAAGTTCATACTGGACTTCTCTTTCTAATTGTGATCTTTGAAGCTTTCTAACTTCATCGCTGATAGAGGTATAGAGGTATTTTAAATAATTTCATGATTGTTTACTAGAGCTAATAAGTATTTCATTTTGCAAAAAAATTGCATGCATATTTCCTATTGCCCATTGTGTCACCCTATGTAATGTTTCCTTCATCTCTCTTTACTGTAACTTATATGGTGTACATAACAGTATTCTATTCTATGATGATTCACTCCTCACCCAGTGGCTTACATATAGTAAATGAGGTGTGACGTGTGATGTAAGTAGTGTTTGAACAGCTGAATTGTTTTGTGTGTCATTGTCCTACAAGTTCACTTTCAAATGCACTGATTATACTTTTTTTGCTGTTGTAAGGCTGGTGAGATAAGTAGAATTGGCCAAAGGGTGAATGGAATTGATGGATTGATATTGAGATTGTATAGGATTCTTTCTAGTTTAGAGTGTCAGGTTATTTTCTTTTGCTCATGAAAAATAAATCTCTGGGAGACACAAAAAGCTTTACTTATCTCATAGAGTTGTGTTTGTATGTTAGATTGATGTACTAAGTTAGTCTGGTAATTATTAAAGAAAGAAAACTAGTTTATTTGGCACACTATGAGGGACATACAAGTAAAAGAAAACTTCATTTTAAAACAATAACATTGTGTCCCATGGCTGCGCCAAATAGGTCCAGTTCTTTACGACCGGGTGTTACCATTGCTTAGCAATTTTCCTTATATCTTCAGGTAAAGTTCGATCTGGTACAGCATTGTCTCTGTTTCTACAAATGTTTGAGAACCTGTATCTAAATCTCGATGTGTGATGATTAACGCTCGGGTAAGGTAGCACGCCTACTCAAAGCGATTTCGAATTCTTAAAGCGATACTTGTAAGGATACTTCCAAGTATATTCGGCCTTGTTAGAAGTATTTCCGCTCTGTAGTACTAAATAATGGAACAGGTTTCACAGTGTAGCGTGGTCGTGGCAGGCCAGCCCGGCGCTGCCAGGCGGCTCGCCTCGCAGCTGAGCGGAAAGATAAGCCGCCGATACGCGCCGTGTTTTGCTTTCGCTACAAGATTACCGTGCAATCGCATGAATCGTGCCCGTTTAATATAACGTCTCATTTATTGAAGAAAACGCTGTACAATGTACATAATAACGTCTAAAAAAATTTTGGGAACAAGAAAGTTTTCTGAACAAAACTTGGAACCTTCTTTATCCGAGCGCGTCTGTTGCTCCTCTCTTTAATCTGCCCGAAATAAATAAGGATCCTATTCTCATTTAAATGTTTCGTAGCGGAATTTGTACCGCTTCGTATCATTGCACGTAATCGCCGGTTTCAGCAGCTGACGAATACGTTATTCTGTATTGAACCAATTTATGTTTTGATAAAATAATCTCTCGCCTGTTTCCACACTGATATCATCAGTTGAGACCGGTGTTCCGGCGCTGACTCACTGATAGCACTGCCAGTGCACAAAAACTGCACTACAGTAAGTAGTACAGTTTTACTTACTACTTACCAACTCTGAATAATCTATTAGCCGACGTTTGGTGACATTCTCGAGCGCACGATATATTAGCGAATAATCTACTGAATATATTCAGTAGGTAGTTAATGTTAGCGCAGAATGTCCGCCGATATACTTGCCAACGTGATTTACATTTTATTATCATAGACGCCTCTTAGGGTGGTGACGTTGGAAATTGGCCTTTTTGCAATGTGAGCAACATTGCAAAAAGGCCAATTTCTAACCTCACTGATGACCATAACCATCTTCCAAATTGGCCTAAAGCGGACAACTCTTAAGACTTCTGTATTACCTGTATCTATTTGTTACAAAATCTTCTTTAAATTGGTTCCTAAACGTTTGCACAATGACGGCCACAACAAATGTCTCTAGACTAGCTTTAAAGCTCTCGTGTCAATGTGTCTGCAACAGTCTGCACTTCTGCAGTGTGTGCGAGCACATGACCGGCGTGCTTTATCTCTGGCCGCCGCACAATCTGCACTATCGAGCATTGTGTCACTCAATAGACTCGCGCAGAAGCTCCGGACGGCACGAACAAATCAGCGACGTCGCGTGAAACTGCGTGGATCTGTGTTTGCACACGGTGAGAAGAGGAAAGCGGGTTGGTGACCGCCACACCAGTTTTGTAGCATGACGTCTGCAGCGTCACAGGTGCGCACGAACGTCATGAGTATGCTTTGATGTTATCTTATCCCCATGAGTGTGAGGTCGTTATCTCGTGAGGTTGTAGTAAATCCGCTACAGCTTGTAATTCAGTTCGACGTCGTGGATGACGGCCTGCGGCTGGCAGAGGGCCAGCGCTCGCAGTCGCGGTCGGAATAGACGCAGCCATCAGTCCTGCCTGCTGTGACGCGCATGCGCGCGACTGCATGACATAACGATGATCATCCCCGAGAGGCACGGGTCACGGGTGTGCTATGTTCTGAGTAACTGCCAATCCAACCAGCGGAATAAGCTAGTTGGATTGGCAGCTAGTTAGTTACCGGCCAATCTGGCTACTTGTTGAGAATGGTAACGGCAGTAAGTAATTGTCCTAATTGGTCAGTAAACAGATTGGACATACAATTCAAGTCATTTTTTGGAAGTTGATTCTCTCTGGATCTTTGTAGGTCATACGTCTGCAGCTGTAAAAGGTTTCGGAAATTATTCGTTCGTCAGATATTCTTCTGATCTAGAACTCGAGTAACTTTCTCAAAGTGGTCAGTGGATCGAGAATGACTTCCGTCCGCTTATCCGGAAGTGTATAATGGCACTGCAGTAGGGCTTAGCGCAGTGCTTCCTCGGCAACGAATAGGTATTATATTTTAACTAGTTGACCCGCGCAACTTCGTCTGCGTCACAATTTTCATAACTGCTCGGCTCCTTTTAGTCTTAGCGTGATGATATACTATGTATAGCCTATAGCCTTATAGTCCTAGTGTATAGTGCCTTATAGGCTATCTAACACTGAAAGGTTTTTCAAATCGGACCAGTATTTCCTGAGATTAGCGCGTTCAAGTAAACAAACTCTTAGCTTTATTAGTATAGATTGCATCCGGGTTTAAAACTAACCATATAATATGTATGTGCCCGAAAATCATCGCATACGAATACAATTGCATAACACATAATATTAAGTGAATAACTTGTTGTTGACCACAAAAACGTATTTTAGTAATACCTACCTATTATTTGGCATTATTGTGGTTTGGTGTGTCGCGTCTGAGGTAATCTCTGCCACTAAATTACACACACAACTGCATACGTAATATTAAGAGCGCTGTCACAATTTTTCTTAAGGGCGCTCTCTTGAAAATGCTTAAAAATAGCGAGTAGATGAAACAGTTTTTTTGTTGGCATTTACCGAGAAATTACATTTGAAAAAAAATAGGTAGTAATCTACATGATATTGCACGTAACTTGGTTTAGCCAGAATTTACGTACTGGTATCACATAATAGGGAAAAAAATCACCAAATAACCTTCAAATCGTTAAGATGAAACCATTTTACTCCTTCATTTTTTAACAAAATATTAAAAAAAGAACTACTGCTGTGCAATACAAACAAAAATAACTTGGTTTTGTTACTTTTTAAAAATATGTATTTGTTTTATAATAAAAAATTAAAAACACGGGTAGCGGAGTGGCGTGAAGAGGTGTAGTTAGCTCCATTTGAATGCACAAGGTCATTGGCAAATATACAAGCCTTAAATTTGAGCGTTTGATTCGAATTTTGATGTCTGATTATGCTTTAGATATAGCACAAAAAAAAAAAAAACAAAAAAACGCCTAAGAAAGTTTGATAGTTGATCTTGGGAGTGTTCTAAATAAATATATCAATTTGTTCACGTACATCAGTAAATTCCTTGTCTCCGCAAAGGGTGTTTCATAAAATTACGCTTTTGGGAATCTTTTGATGCTTTGGTACATCGAAGATATAATAATTTAATCGTTTTTAAAAATGTCCATGATACAACTGTACCTTCTACTTTGGAATGATCAAATCAATTTACTACGATTCATGCACTAATACACGAAAAATAATTCTGTAAAACTGAGAATTATTGTCAATTTTCCGTACGAAACTATAATTTTTATCTATGAAAGTATAATCCAAATTCAAATAAAAAATATTTAATATTTAAGGAGGTATTGTTATAATGCATGTAAAAAAAATAGTCTATTTAAAATTAAACTCATATTTTTAAGCATACAACAATTGCTTAAAAATATGAGTTTAATTTATTATTATTATTCAGAGCTACAATCACTATAAATCTCAGGAAACGCGGTTTGTAGCTTTAGTCCGGGGCAAGCGCTCGATTTTGTAATAGCGCCCTTAACTTAAAATAAATAAGCTTGCACTACATAGCCAGTGTGCAAGATGACTACACATTTGACATGGTAACACATACGGTATGCAGTGTAAATAAATAAATCATCGCTACAAACAATAGTTCGCGACATGGCGTGGGCGGTGTGATTGAGTCAACAGTTCTATTTGTACCTCACTGTGAACAAGGTGGGTACGACCTTGTCTGCGGCAGTCACTGCCCCCTGGCCACGGAGCAGCCTCAACCCTTGCCGTAGTATTCTTAAACTAGGTTAAATATTCAAGTCGGTTAGCGCAACTTGTTAGAACGCGGGGTTTTCGTATTGTCGAACTGGAAAATAAGATTTGGTATTGTCAAATTGGAATAAAGGCAAGATGATAAAAGACTATTTGATAGTTTTATTGTAATGTTATGCTTCAGAAAACCTAATTAAGGGGCAAGTCTCGTTTTTCTCGCAGACTGTTAAAAACACATCTAATTTCCTTCACTGAGAGATTTTGACCACTGCGACTTGAATTTGAACACTTTTCAAGTACTAGATTGATTAATTTAAACTGAAGTCATGGAAGTGTTAACAATCAGATCTGAAGATATGTAATGATTGTTTCATTTCAGTAGATATGAATGCAAAAGAAATAATAAGCTCTGCGATCGTTTCAGCTCAATTGCGACAGTTATGTCCAGTTTACACTTCTGTTGCACAATTGATACAGCTGACTCTTTTCACTTTATCGAATCGTAAACTAAAAATACTCGTAGAAGTCACAATACAAACAATACGATAAAAGTATCATCGCGACGTTATTAATGGACTCGGCTCCCTACGAGACGTAGTAAGTGCACATAATGTAAAGGTATCATAATATTACATTCATTACATCAGCGTAAGCGGTTGTAATATTCGTAACGGTTGCGTCATGTGCATACCGAGAATACCTTAGTTGTAAGAGCAGAAAACAACACGTCATACGCCGAAAAATCTTTGACATACAAATCTTTGCCACATCTTCCATGCTAAGGTGAGGTAGGATGGCGCTTATTTGTAACTGTTTATAGCGACCCATAGCCGCCCCACTTGAAGGGGCTACCATCGCAAGAGACCCCGCGTAAGTGCTTCGAATATACGATCATGTTTACGGAAGTGTCGCTCTACTACTTTTTATTTGCCTACGAAGGCCTGCTGTGATATTTACGGTGCAATGACGAGTAACTCACATGTGGACGTCCACGCAATGTTTGTTTACGTCGCGAAAATAACACTGCGACGTTGTAACGTTTACAGCGAACTCGGCGTTTTAATATCCGAAATCTGGAAGCAGAACAATTGTTAAATATCGTTCTAACTGTAGGTACTCCTCTCCTCGCTATATCAAGCTAGCAAGAAGCTAGGACTACTAGCATAGCACCAATTAGTCTTTGAGCCTCGCATTTGAAGCGTCGAAAGGCTGATCAGCAAACTATTCTATTAATATCATCTTACTACGCTCAATGAAAATCGATAAACGTTAAGCATGTCGCACTCGTAACATTGATACGTAAAATGAATGAATGAGTCTGAGTAGAATATCAATCACTTCGATGCCTTTCGCGTGACATCCGAGCAGCTGTAAATGAATTCAAGCAGCTGTATCCGACTGGCGAGTGTTCAGTACACCGCTAAGGTAACAGTTAGTAGTTGCGAAGTTAGCAGCTGCGTCAGTGTTGTCCTAACTAAACATCGTTAACGCGCGTTTGTTTGTTACGCCATCACTCGATTCACTCGGGACACCACTTGACAAAGCGTTGCCAAGATTTTGCGCCTATCGTGTATAACAAACAACATAGGGTTTGTCATTGAAAATACCTCAGTACCTATTTTGTTAGTAAGCCCAACACATCTCAATGCTTTGATCATCACATTAATTATATAACAGTTTTAACCCCAGTTCATTCACCTACATTATTCGTTGCGATCTCATTATTTTATCATGAAGAAACCGTCTCAATAATAAATCGAGGCACATATAAATCAAGTTTCATTGTGACTGAATTTTTATCGTCAAAAGCACGATTCACGAGAGGTTATTAACATTCCCGAACAGATAGAAACACAGACTCACATTTACAGTGGCTCGTCATAAACACTTTTTAGTGCCCAAGTTTGTTCAGAAAATAATCGAGATTCGTTCCTTCTGAGTGTCCAAAACGGGCGGAATGCACAGGCGAACGATCGTTAAAAATAAAAGGCGAGGCAGGCGGCGGCGCGGCGTTAGAAACAGCGGACTTTGATAGGTGCGCGGGAGGCGCATGTAAACAAATGCACTCTACTGATGACGCCCAAATAGGAAGACAGTGTCTGGAGGTGATATTGAATTTCATTATAGTGCAAAAGAAAGGTCTAGAGTTCGTATGTACGATCTACCAATATAACTACTATTATTCAAAATCCTTCCGACATTAACTCGGTGACCTCTCTGATAAATTTCAATTGATCGACAACCCCACTTGTCCTTTAAGATCTATTGTCCTTTTTCCCGATAAGATTTTATGCGAGAAAAGGTGTCTTATTATATTAAGGCTCTCTTAAGTTATGAGATGATGACGTAACTCTCGCTTTGTAAAACTTTGGACTTGCCAACTTTGCTGAGAATGTCTAATAAATGCTTCGGGACACTAAGGACATTTCTCAGGGGAGGTATGAACTTTATTAAATCACTTATCTTAATATTACCAGACAAATTGACAGGCAATATATTGAAAGAATATTGTGAATGAATGACATCAGCGTTGTATAAAATTCTAAGTAACTCGTAGTGCAATGAGTGCGCTAAAATCATCTGGTGTCATATCTGTCGCAAGCTGGTGGCATACCTGAGTAATTGTCACGCGCGCGGTGCAGTCTAGGCGCTAGTAACTCCTTGCCCTATATTCGCTTCCGCTGCTACTTCACAACTAAAACAAACTTTTACAAGTCTTGGAAAACTTTCATTTGTCTAGAAAGCTTCCCCTCGTTGCTCTCGTTAGGTATGTGGCTTACTTGGTCGTCAATTGGTTGTCCTGAATCGCAGAACATCACTCATGTGTAAAATATTTGAGCATGTTCTTCAAATTATGTTAAAATAGACACCGGAATGCAATTCGTTTCGGACTCTACAGTCTACCGTTTTTATTCCTTGGAATATGCACTTCAAAACTTTTAATTGGATTTTTCGAGCGGCTCTTAAATCTTTGTCTATCTAAACTAATATATAAAGCTGAAGAGTTTGTTTGTTTACTTGAACGCGCTAATCTCAGGAACTGCTGGTCCGATTTGAAAAATTATTTCAGTGTTAGTTAGCAGTAATGAAAATTGTAACGCAGACGAAGTCGCGCGGGTCAACTAGTAGGCGATATGCCGACTCGACCTATTGCGAAAATTGTAACGCAGACGAAGTCGCGCGGGTCAACTAGTAGGCGTTATGCCGACTCGACCTATTGCGAAAATTCGTAGACGCTTGGATAATTTTCTAATTTGAAAACTGTTGAAGATTCATAGATGGAAGCAAAGCTTATTCGAAGGTTTCTGAAATGTGACGATGATATTATAGGTCATAGTGTGTCTCATCAGGGTCGACCTCTCGCCTCTGCATGCAGATCACGTCTTAACGCCAGCGCGGCTCCAGGGAAATGATAAATTGGACACTTGATTTATGTACTATCAGAGAAATATTGACATAGCCAATTTTAAAACAAAATCCTTTGCAATCTCCTTTGCAATCTACTTCTTATTTCAATTGTTGATACTGTCAAAATAACTTTATCTATGCAAGCAATAATTACACTTAAGGTGGCCAGGTCAATATTTCCCTGATAGTACATACACAACTCTACCCACCACCACCACCCACTGGCTGGGTATATATATTTTTTTTTTTAGTACACTCGAAATATAAAGTTTTGAAGAATTAGTTGAACATTTTGCTTGATGTCGATGCTTAATGCGTAAGATATTGAATTAACTCCATTCTATTTGCGGCCATGCTGCTTTAAAAACTAAATCACCTTGTTTGTGCCGCCAATATTGATCGGAATGAGATTGAGGTGCGACTGTCAAAAACAAGAATGTGGTGCAAAACCAGTAGTGCATTCTGGTGAAAGGTCTGTGTGTTAAGGTCGGCTGGTGGCTGGACAGCGGCACAGCTGGTACACGGGGACTGGGGCCACGCGACCATGTGAAGGTCGAATACAGCTTTTAATTAGCAAGTCTCGTAATTGCCATTCTGTTTCGATCACAGCGGAATACTAGTGGAATGACAACCGCCCCGTATGGAAATAGTTGTGCTTATATTAGGAAAGTTTTCAAGCTTGTTGATGGTCGCGTCGATCTGATTTTGATACGGTATGGCCTCATGCTGCATAGTAGTAATAATGATGTTTGTAGTTAGCAATCTCTTGGAAGGGCTCTTTTCTTGATCTACATTTTCCATTTTATTACCTTCTTATTTAGTCTACATGTCAATTAAAGTACTATTTTGGTTTCCATTGACCTAGATCTGTGTCTGAACCAAACACTGAATCATCATGAAAGTAGTAACTTTTCGTCCGCGCGACTATCAATCACTCCTTTCACTTATAGACGCGGATACAATAGTTATTGCTACAAATTTGTTGACTCGATTAATCGCTCCAGTAATTGTACTGACTCAAGTGCTGATCTATACTAATATTATAAAGAGGAAAGATTTGTTTTTTTTTGTATGTAACGAATAAACTTAAAAACTACTGAACCGATTTGAAAAAATATTTCAGCAATGGATAGCTACATTATCAGCGATACATTTTAGCCCCGTACTCCCACGGCAACGGGAACTACGCGGGTAAAACCGTGTGACGTCCGCTAGTATTTTATATGTTTTCAGTGAGCAATTTTGAGTTCCCAAAGTACTTAATTGAAACGTAGTCAAGCTTCTTTTTCAGAGTAACCTGTGCTAACTATGGACGTTATCATTTAACACCATCACCATTTTGTTGGTGGTTTCGGCAAGACCGCTCAGCCTAAAAATCTGCGGCACTTGCTTGAACCGACATAACATAAAGGACTGTAAACAGAAGTGGAAACCCTAACTAGTAAATATTTGAAGCCACCCGTGTTCCTTCTAATACCCTTTGTGTTCCAGGGCCGCAGGTAACTCTTTTGAACACTCCCGTTTTCTTGCGCCTTGACTTACAGTTTCATTGTGTATTCCAGGTTGCACGAAGAGATCGAGCATTTCTACCTGTACATGTCCCCTACGGAGACCGAGCACTTGGTCCGCTCCACTGTGGTGAACCGCATCCGAGGCGCCATCCTGGCGTTGTGGCCGCAAGCGCGCGTCGAGGTCTTCGGCTCGTTCCGCACTGGCTTGTACCTGCCCACCAGCGACATTGATCTCGTGGTTATTGGTGAGTGTCTACTGTTAACATGTAAGCCCTGTGCTCATCAAAGGCTGTGCAAAAATGTTGCCCAAAATTGATAAACTCCCTTAACTTTTCGAACTAGACGATTAAGCTAATGTTGTGACGTAGATCGTGATATAATGCCTGGCGTCTACATGCTTGAGTTCCACACGTCACTGGACCATGTCCCAAATTTAAAACGATATCAGTAACAGCGCAGGCACTCACAAGGAGTGCCAACATTGTTGATGACTGACACTTGATCAGGCGCTCTCGCCCACTTGTGACGCCTATTGGGTAATATGTACTGATGCACCGGCGCCGAGCAACTGCATCGGTATCGGTATGCTAATTGCTCATTTGTTTACCCTCGACTTGTGCAATCTAATTTGGAAGGGAGTAACATTTCTTAATAATGTTCAATGTGACCTACCTAGTCCAACAACAGTGAATTTTCCCTAAACCTGCCCGAAAATAAACATAATTCTGCAACTTAAACCGCTCCAATGAACGTTCCCGGGGGATAAATGCCCTAATAAACACGATACCGCGTGTAAGGAACATCTCCCATCTCGGGAATTTGGGGTTAACAAACGCGCTATTGGCTTTACTGTTCCAATAGACTGGAATCTAGGGAATCACACAGATAAATGCCTATTGGTTGGCCTTAGAGGCGTTAAATACCGCCACCGTCGATTTATGGATGTACTAAAATACTGTACCTACACACAGTTTACGCGTGACGAATTAATTGGTCAGCTTTGAAAACGGACAATCAGTCGTAATGAACACTAATATGATCTAAATAATCGTGTGTGCGCTAATGAGCGGCTGCAAGTCATCACAATCTGCATACTAGCATGTAATCTAATCACCGCGGCTTTAATCGAATGTTCTACAGCGAGGCGGTTTATTGTGCTATTTTCATGTTCGCGACTTCGCGTGTCGTTGAGCGAAAAATGGTGTTCAGTAGTCAGGCGACCTACATACTATGCTGACGGGCTTTTATTAGAGCTAGACTGTATATTGTGTATAACTCATCAAAGATTTACACGGATTGGGGCTTCTACCTCGGGACATATAGGTGATACGACATGAGGTGGAGGCACTACTTGGTCACCTATTTCTGACTACCCAAATTCAAACAGCTCTTTTGAAGCGAGACTCTGACTGAGCCATAGATATTTGGCTCACAACAGTTCGGTTCAGTGTTCAACCAAAGACTGAGGGATGTCAATAACGGTCATCCATCTTTTCCATCAAAGACGTGACCGCGACGTTGTTGCCTTAAACTTGTACACATATCGATTGATTCGAGTCATTCGCCTCTCACTCGAATTATAACCGTATGACACAATAAAACTTGCTGTTATCGGCGCTCCGCCTAGCAACAGTCATTAAACCGTAGCGTTGGTCTACTTCATGTTCCGATCAATTCGCAAACGGTGTTGGCGGAACAGGCCGCTATAGGCCCAGACAGTGGTTACTCTAGTGGCTAAACGTGCGTAGTAAGCTGCTTACATTAAGTAGGAACACACAAAAGGCTTACTACCACGTGAGCTGCAGTATGGGAAGATCCTGGAGCTTCCCCGTTAGAGTACTACAAAAACATCTCAAAAATGTAATATGTATGTCAATTTCACTGGACTTTAGATCGCATCTTATCGCAAAAAAATTCGGCGTCCTCCGAATATTTATTTGAAATCGCCGCAATATCGCCGGTCTTACCTATTCTTGTTATGGTTTTGAACGAGGAAAAATATATTAAATATGCACCTGAACAGTCATACTCATAACATATAAAAATAGCTACAAATAGAAATATACCGCGACACACCGGCGCCACCAATCTGTCAACAGCTGTTAATGTTTTGTATATTTCGTTGTTAGCTGACGTAAGCAAGTTTTCGCGCACTATTCCGAGTGTGCCTTCCTCGCTGTCTGCTGAGTGGGCGGTGGGTACACATGAGAGCCGGCTAGACGCCGCTCGTAAAGCCGCCACAAGGCCGCGCCGCGCCCCCCGCCCCTCACCCTGCATCCTATTGGGACCTCCGCGGGGACAGACACATGTCCTACATCAGGCTCTTGTTTGTCCAAATTAATGACATTAATGTAGACGGAATTTCACAAACAAAGTTTTTTTTTCTCTTAGTGAATGTTCCTCAATACACGCTACTAAGTTCTACCATAACTCGATTTTTCCCAAGAATCAAAATCCGCTGCTTATGTACCGAGAAATATGGTACGATACGACGCGCGACGTTTGGGGTTTTCCATAGCGATTTCTAGAACTATTTTATTCAACAAACAAGGTGCATCAAAAGCTTACACAGCTGATACGCGGCATTCATGAGTCGTAATCTTTATTTTTAACACTATTTCCTTATCTTACGATCCGTAGAATTCTCTTTAGTCGATCGCTCGTGTGCGCAATCTATCGGTAGCCGCGCTATCTCCATCGTGAATTAGTTCACTGGGCTTTCGCTCGCCTCATTATCGTGAAAATATACCTAGCATAGGTACCTTTATCTGCTTATTAAGTTTATCGTATATTTTGTAAGACAGCGCGGCTTTGAATTGTAATGACTTGATAATATATTACTAACTAATTGAAGTTGGCGGATAAGCGCCATTACGTAAAAGAAATTGCGTCGTAAATGGATCTTAAAGTTAATCCAAAGTCAATTATAATAATACTGAAAACATGCTTGTTCTGCCAAATGATTCGAACCGTGCCAGAGATGATTCAATACTGAGTACATCTCGTATTAGAATCAGCAGAGTTGAATAACTGGACCCCTGTGAGCGGTTTGTAAAGAAGTGCAACGGTCAGCGTCTCCGGCACATCCCCGCTATAGTGGGGCAATAACGTCAGTTGACCCCTTCTTACGCTACGTTACACGTGCTGTACAGGGCGGTATAGGACGTGGCATGTGCGAACTGCGCCCGTTAACTGGCCGTGAAGGACGCGAGCTCTTTCGCGGATATTTGTTTTGATGTCTTGAGGCCAAACGAAACGTTTTGGACGGTCCATGTTGGTGATCATTAATAACATTTCTAATTATTAGATCCGTAAGAAACGGAACCCTTATAGGTATGTCTGCCACAGCCAATTTCCTCCGCATTTACAGGACCTCATTGAAATATGGTACTGAATATGAACTTCTGTGACCCAAATACGGACGCCGCTTGTTGATGTCGATCTCGCCATCCCAGAAAGTGTATGTTCCCTCTGGTTTAACTTAGTTTATAATCTGATCAAGATTTTTCTACAAAAGGCCATATGCAAGTTTTCCAACAGTACCTAATTATGTTACTGATGTCTTTAGATCATAATCTCGAATGTTCTGTCTCCAATGCTGTGAGTGCCGACGTGCGAGTCGTGAGGACAATCGTAGTTGCAAAAGGCATTAGTCAAAAGGCCTTACCAAGGGTACGCCATGTTTGGTTCGACGGCTAATTGCTTTTTAGTAGCATTGTGGGATTGCACATGCAATCATGTATTAATTAATCTGTAAAATAAAGAGGTCTTCCCTGTTCACATCATTCGTCAGGCCTTTATTTGACAGAAATCTGGCAACCTTTACTGTTTCCTTAACGTTGCCTACTCCAAAGAGCAAACGTAGATGGATATCTCGGACATGCTCCACATTTCCAATTTTATCAGGGTTTGGATAAAGATTGAATCTCGTTGATTGTGGTCAAACTGTGGACTGCAATAGATTCTGAGGATTGATTGGTACGTCAAATCAGTATTATCTCGTCGTTAGTCGTATGTTCCGCGAGGAATGTGTTTGAATGATTGAGTAAGTGGTGTGTGCGGGGAGTGGCGTGCAATTTTGGCATTAGCGTCGTCAGTGAAGCGCGGGAGGTCGCCTGGCAGTGTGTCATCACGACACACTGTTGTTTGTGCACACCCTACGAAAAAACACTGGGAACTACGATTAGGATAGAATTACAGCGCTAAGATATACGTTTTATCCTTCCGGCTGGCGGTAAATTTGAAGATTTACGTAATTGTCTACAAATACGCTGATAATAATCAATCCCAGACCCTTCAGGCTGCTTGGCTGCCAAATATTGTTCACTGTTCCATGCAGCTTGGTTACTTTCAGCCATGTTTGGTCTTTTGCCAATTGCCACTAAGCTAAGTTCCCGTTCCAGAAACCCGTACTTCCCCGCTTCGATAGCATTTATTTTATTTTATTATTTTTTGGATAACTTAGCTAAACATAATACTAATAAACCAAGGTGATAGGCCAATTACAAGCTTCCACATTTAATATACTAGCGACCCGCCCCGGCTTCGCACGGGTGCAAATGTTTATTTAGCCCAAACTAACAAAGTGAACATCTAATTACCAGAGTCAATAATATTGTGGTTCAGCTGAAATAAAAATTGCAATAGACAACCGTCAACGACGTCTGCTCTCACGTGTCTAACAGTTCGGGAGCGGGACATGTCTACCTCCGTTATAATTATTTGGTTGCGCGACTTACTTTAATTTTGAGATATCTCCTAAGATATTCATCCAAATTAAATGGTGTGAACGGCAATTTTGCTCTAAATTAAACACTCAAGATGACTAGCATATTTATTAAGATAATGATTTGTACTATATTGGTGAAAATACCTCTGCAAATGACGCAGTATTTTATATCAAATTTGAATACCATAAAAATGTTTATTGTGAGTCAACCACAATAGATAGACATAATATGTCTATCTATTGTGGTATCGCGTATTGTGGTATTGTGCTATCGCGGACTTCTATCTAAAAGTGTAGTACTTTGTTTTGTTCTATCATCAATAGTTTTTGCAGCACACGCGATGTAAAGAATTTTTTAGACTATTTTTTTCCGACCTCTTCAGTAATAATCTTCATATATCAGCCAATTTACACAAAACCTTGACAAATTATATACTTAAACCTTTCTCGAGAACCACTCTATCTATTAAAAAAACCCGCATCAAAATACGTTGCGTAGTTTTAAAGATCTAAGCATACATAGGGACAGACAGACGCGGGAAGCGACTTTGTTTTATATTATGAAGTGATAAATAGTATAATGAAATAGATAGTAAACATCTTGCATCTAATGCTCGTTTTCACGGATATAAGGCAATACGAATATTCAACTCTCGGTACTGAGCCTAGCTTTGAAAATCCAATAACACGCTTTTACTTAGGCACTCATTTAAGTGTCTTGGTTCTATTCAAAACAGGCATTACTGAATCATCTCGTGCTTGAGTACTGTCACAGTTTACAAAACATGGAGAGTGCGTCGTTACTCGCTGTAGTAGGCAACTAGACACGCCGTAAAAGCGCAGTAGACACGAGCTGTAGTCGTGCACATCTTACACTAATTGTACTATCAAGCGACCGAGTTGGTCTTGTCGTGTCATTGAGGAGAACGCTAGATAACGAGTAGTTATATATTGTTGCCTTCCTTCTGGTGCAGTCGGTTTAAAGCCTATTTGGGTGGTATGTATGGGATAACGAGTAGTTATATATTGTTGCCTTCCTTCTGGTGCAGTCGGTAAAAAGCCTATTTGGGTGGTATGTATGGGATAACGAGTAGTTATATATTGTTGCCTTCCTTCTGGTGCAGTCGGTAAAAAGCCTATTTGGGTGGTATGTATGGGATAACGAGTAGTTATATATTGTTGCCTTCCTTCTGGTGCAGTCGGTAAAAAGCCTATTTGGGTGGTATGTATGGGATATCTATTTTGAGGTGGTGATTGTACCAACAAGTGATTCGACTTGTTACTCTGTTCATGACATGATAATTCTACACTCCACGGTAGCCAAAATAATGCTATGGATATTTTTTGGAATGGAGGATCCACTATTTTGGCATTCATAGCTTGGTTCATTCAAAATACTGTAATTCAGCTGCATCCGGTTAGCTTGGAAGCCGTCCCCAACAGTTGGCACAAGGCTAGACCAAGTCGAGCTGCCTTAGCTTGGTTCAGGGGAAGTTTCCAAAGATCACAAACTGATGCTGTCATCGTTTGATACTGTAGTATTTGGATCTGATAATAGCTTATCAAAGATTTGGACTGTGGTCGCCCCTCAGGGGACCTAACTGCGACCTCAATACGCGCAGGGTCACACACTCTTGACATTGATACTCGCCGCTCGCCGCCTTATCAGCGCCACTGAAACTAAAGCACTATCGCGTCCGCGCCCGCGTTTGCCTTACAAACAAGACAGACCACACTCACTAGACGTATGTGCTTTAACGCCACTCTCCTCCACATTTTGTGGTACTAAAAACTGCTCCAAATCTCTGGAAAATAATGTAACTGAGAATAGAATACATAAATTATAAGAGTGTTTGTCTATGGGAGTATATTGGCGAACGCACTCATGTTTTTATTCGTGTGCTAGCATCGGAAACCGAATCAAGTCGAAAATCCATACAATATGGAAATGTAATCGGTAACGACTGTCGTCATAGAAATAGTTATCTGCGCGATAACACGCGGCCTGTTGATGGTGCGTGCGAGTGTGCGACTAGTCACCGCGACTGATTTGGCGGCAGCAGCGTCATCGAGTGTTGTGTAAAATCGACTTAGTACATTTTGCTGCGAGGTAGTGAATTGCATTCCGATTTGATCGTTTAATGGCTCGGCTACATAGCAACTGTTCAAGAGCTTATCGTAAGTTCGGCAATCCAGTTGGACGCCGATGTAAGGCTCCTCCATTTCGCAGTATCCTTTTGAATGGCTAGCTAATTTGAAGTGGTAGACATACTACAATGGCTTTAGTGCGAGTGTTTAAACCATAGATATAATAAGTTTTTTTTTTATATTTCTATGGTTTAAACATTATCTCGCGAATGTAAACGTCAATTTGTACAAAAACTGTTGCAAGAGCGCATGCATGGTAACAATAACGGAAAACCTCATTTTTGCATACGATTTTACATTTACAAGCGGCCGTTTACGTTAAATCGATTAAGTAAAAGGACTTGCTTTTGGCCCTCTAACCTAGTACAGAATAGATTTTTAAAACATCACTAGTTGACTCGCGCAACTTCATCTGCTTCGCTCCCATTGGTCTTAGCGTGATGATATACTACTCTGTCAAGAAAGTACCGGGAAAAGATCAATAATACACAAAATGTCTGTTATTCATCCAAATTTATTTTATCACCTTCAAAGTATGCTCCTTTAGAAACGATACACTTGCGCCAACGAATAATCCATTCATCAAAACTTTTTTTAAACGCTGCTTCCGGAATTGAGTTCAGTTCTCGCAGCGAATTCTCCTTTATGTCTTCTATCGATTGAAAACGGGTGCCACGAAGTGGTAATTAGAGTTTAGGAAAAAGAAAAAAGTCAGCAGGAGCCATATCTGGTGAATATGGTGGTTGCTGGATGGTATTTGTTCGTGGTGCAAAATCCAAGAATTTTCTTTCCACAAATCTGGCCTTTTTCGTCGAATTTGCTCTCTTAAACGCCGCATAACGTTCAAATAATATTCTTTATTTACCGTTAGACCTTCCGTTAAGAATTCAGAGTGCACAACACCGCGATAGTCAAAGAAAACAGTCAACATGACTTTGACTTTTGATCGACTTTGGCGTGGTTTTTTCGGTTTCGGTTCAGTTGGAAGGCGCCACTCCGAAGCTTGTTGACTAGTTTGCATGTCAAACTCGTAAACCCACGTCTCATCACCAGTAACAATGCGTTTCATGAATGTTGGGTCCGAACTGACTCGTTCTAGCATGTCCTCAGCGACTTTCATGCGATTGAGTTTTTGGAGAAAATTCAGATCTTTTGGGACTAGCCGAGCAGCAACATGTTTCATACCCAAATGATTAGTTAAAATGGTACGGATCGATTCGTGAGATACAGAAAGTTCGGCGGCTATCTCGCTCAGAGTTGAATGGGGATTTTCAGTCACTATTTCCTTCACTTTTGCGATGTTAACTTCAGTTGCAGACGTTGACGGCCTACCAGAGCGAGGCAAATCTTCCATCACATCTCGACCGCTTTTGAACGCTTTGAACCACTCATAAGCACGAGTTTTTGATAAAGTCGATTCACCGTAAGCCTTCTGTAACATTTTCAGTGACTCCGAACACGAAATTCCATTGTCGATGCAAAATTTAAGACAAACTCTTTGTTCGATATTTTTGTCCATTATGAAATTCGCAATACACACTATATATGATATTACTAAAACCAGCACTGTATTTAATATAAATAACAGATGCAACTCAAACTCCGCGCCAAAATGGAAAACAGTTGTGCCAATCTAACAACTACAAAAAAACTAAAATTTGAATTTGGAACCATAAACAAATCATCCATTCCCGATACTTTTTTGACTGAATGTATATAGCGATGTTAGCCTATAGCCTTCCTCGATAAATGGCCTATCAAAAACTGAAAGAATTTTTCAAATCAGATCAGTAGTTCCTGAGATTAATGCGTTCAAGTAAACAAACAAACTCTTCAGCTTTATATATTAGTATAGATAGAAGTAAAGATTAGTTGTCCATAAGGTTGTCGCGGTCCTGCAAATAACAAGAGGGGATTGGCAGCCACTATCACAGTAGGCTAACTGATTGGTAGCCACTATCACAGTAGGCTAACTGATTGGCAGCCACTATCACAGTAGGCTAACTGATTGGCAGCCACTATCACAGTAGGCTAACTGATTGGCAGCCACTATCACAGTAGGTTAACTGATTGGCAGCCACTATCACAGCAGGCAAACGATTGGCAGCCACTATCACAGTAGGCTAACTGATTGGCAGCCACTATCACAGTAGGCTAACTGATTGCAATAGGGAACATGCGATATTTCTATTTTTGCTTTCATTTTAAAGAACTCCGTCTAAAATAGACCACCACATAAATAAAAAATGTAAACACTTTAATTTATTGCTAAAATTGCGTTTTTAAACAGACAGTTTAAATTTTCGCGCCAAAACGGACGATGACGTCACTCATGTCTGTCACTGGTCAAGAACTGTCATAATTCAAAGTCATAGAGCAAGATCCTAGTGCTTCCAGAACTTACTTATTTTCTCAGTAACAAAAAATCAAATCAAATCAAATTTTTATTTGTGTAACATAGGTAGTAAATACAGTTCTTTAAAATGTGTGGAATAGAATAATGTTAGTATGTAGGTACTTTAAACATTCGCTTACCTGCTAGTTTGAGTTGACGCGACCGCCAGTTTGTAAGTATTATCATCAGATGCTAGCTATAAAACGACTCGATCATTTTCGCGATTTTTACAAAATACATGGTCTTAAATAATTAGTAATTTAGTAAAAATTTAAAGACTTATGCCCGTTTTCACCAACATCCCCTATACTACCACCTAAGTATGGGGCCCTTTACTTAACAGTACCCCTAAACTAGCCCCTAAATGAAATTTCGTTTCACCATCGTTTTTATCACCTAACTAGGGGACACATAACTATGTGACGTTTTGTTTTCGATAATAGTGAATGATTCGTCTTTAAACTTATCGATACTTTGAAATAATATAGTTTTTTAACAAATTCTCTAAAGTATATACACAAATAGATACAGTTTATAATAAATTATGTTTTAATAGCAATAATCAATATTAATTCCTTCATATTTTTAATTAATTTCATATTTTCTTACATATTTACTCTGTGGATACATTACGAAACTCACGTTTAATCTGTGGTCATATTTGAATTTGACACTTTACTTTCGTTTGTTTTCGTGGATAGTTTGTTGTGATCGCTTGCTTGCATCTTATTTTGTTTCGTTAACGTTACGTATTTAGTTACGGTATAATAAAATGGCAGAAAAAAGGAAGCGTTGCTGCAGACACTCCACAGAGTACATTAGACACTCTTTTTATTATTCGACTGCAAGTGATCCCACCCATGTCTCCCACAGCCAACAAATGATTACCAGTAGCATGAAATCTCAATGCTATTCATAACTGATTTATTGGAGATATAGAATTATTCCTGGAATAAAATAAAATTTATCATGCAAATCAAATAAACACAAGGAAACATTGTCGTATCGTCAACTAAAAAATATACCATGCGCATAGTTTTTTGTTATTTCATTTTATGGGCTACATTACGTAGTATAAAAAAATTGTGATTAGTTAATATGTACTCACCTATTATCAGGAAATTCTAAAGCGTGTTCAATATTTTCCAATAAATACAACACTGAAAATTTACGTAACCTATATCTCCGAAAAATCAGTTTCATAAAAAAAATCAAAGTAGGTCGTTCTCGGTAGGTCGTTTTCGATATATTTTGGTCTACGGCTATTATTTGCGTCGAAACAGTTTCAATATATTCAAAAAAATCATATAAATCACTATCCATCTTCGTTGTTTAAACGATCACATACGTAGGTGCCGGTTTATGGGGCAAAATTTCGACCACCTAAATTTAGCAGACCTTTTAACGTTTAGTTGACCCCTAAACGTTGGTGAAACAGAAACCATCCTCTAACGGCCCCCTAAACATGTTTAGGGGATCCCGTAAACTTAGGGGATGTTGGTGAAAACGGGCATTAGTCATTGTAATAGTGTAAGATCTGATCGCAATCTCCACTGAGAATTGAGATCCTATTCACAAGTATCTTTTGGACATAGTTTATTTATTTATTTACAAAGTAAATAAAAAAAAACTGCAAAACTACCTCCTATAGACTTTTGACATACATCACTAAAAAAAAATTGCCCATTAGATGGAGAGCTAGCAGATACTTATTAAGCAGAAATTACACTGGCACTACTCTATTCAAATATTTTGATAAGTACTGCGAAATAAGTAACGTATGGGAGCCCTGGGATCTTGGACTATAAACTAACACGAGCGACGTCACCAGACGCTGATTGGTGTATTAAAACACGTTCCGTTTCACGTAACTTTAAATTTGTAATTATTGTTAAAAATCAATATTAACTGGAATAAAAACGTTGCACTGGCCCCTCTCTTATGCTTTTTTACATTTTGTTCACAAAATATTGTTAAATATTAAATCTGAATCTTCCCTATTGAATTGATACGAAAGCAACCAGGTACGCAGACTGGAATGCGGAACAACCGCGTAGGTGAGGGGTGACGGATGACAGGTGGATATCAGCTGACTGATAGACCCACGAACCGCTCGGTTTGTTGAACTCCACCCACGTGCCGACCACTCGGGAGCGAAGCGAGTTCGTGGACACAGACGATGAAAAATTATTAGGCATTAAGGCTTCAGTCATATCTTTAGTTATACGTTTGACCTTGAGGACACGGAAGCACAGGATCCACATCCTAAAGACATTACAGAACAACACAGACGTATCGTGTAGACAAGAGCTAGCAATCACTAGCAGAGCCAGTAAGCGCACGCCGCGGCTATTTTTACATGCCCGTCCACTCGCACGCGACCTCGAAGCATTGGGCTGCGGACATATGCACTCAACACGCACGCATTTTATACCGTGTATTTACTGGGTTCAAATGAGGACACGTGTATCGAGAAACAAGTTACGCTGAGTGTACGACACAGAGAGACGTCAGTCTTCACTTGATGTTGTCATACGAAATTGGGGATCGGTATTGGTTTGACAGTCGTTCCAATCAAGCCATGTATCACCTTAACTTTGTAAGATTATAAAATATCTTGAGAGATAATAAACTTTTGATAAATTGTGACGTGAAGTGAACATTTCTTTCACAATAATACGTAACAAACTTCGTTTCTTTATAATCACTCCGTGACGTGCCGAGAAAAAAAAAAGAAAAATTGTAAACAGAAATAAACTGGCGACCAATCCCTCCATCCCCTATGCTCTCCGCCTTCTAATTTCTTGTTCAGGCCTTCTAACTGAGGGTCTTACGATCCAATTTTCTCTTCAGATAGCGCAGATAGCTAAGCGATTTTCATATCCACTTCGTTATTAATAGTAGTCATGCACCTCCAATCCAATCTAGAATAATAAAAACAACGATTTACTTTTATTCGTGAAAAACGATCAGCGAACTGCCTTGAGATCATTAACTTGACAGGGTTCAGTGTTATGCTAGCAAACAGAGTCGTAAGTCAGCCGCTGTTTGGCAGCCGCTGTGGCGATGAGTACTTGCGGTGTGGCAAGCCTCCAATGACACGCGTGACGATGGCACGGACCACGTGCGCCGTGTTGACACCGACACAGAGGCTCGTAGCTCAGCGCTTATTGAATCGAGGGAAATTATGAGTTAGGTGCGGACAATACAAGATATCTCAAAGGCTTCTTTGTTCTTTGTTATCCTGAAAAAGCCTTAGATGTTTTAGTGCTCGTTTCGTTAATGATTATTATTCGACTTACCTCTGCTTTGTCAATATATTTGATTTTAAAAATATTTTCAATCTCTGTCACCATCCTATAGTGGTAATGGCTTCAGTTCAGATTGTAATTGACATGATAAATGTGATTGAAAATGTAAACAATATAGTCGCACCTTTACAAAGTATAACAAGAGAAACAAACAGCGGGCTTGCACCGCCCCATTATGTAGATGTGCGTACACACATTACGTTGTCACGCATGGCCGGCGCGTGAGTCACCCGCGCGGCCCGCCGGCACCCATTCATGTCTTTATATGTACGCTCACCGGGGAGCATGGCATCATTATGACATAATGCTTGAAAACAGGAAGATTTCGCTGAAAAGCGCTAAATCTTGAAGTAAACAACGTTTCAAGAAGTAACGATAATGATAGAATTGAGCTTGTTTTATTACGACAATCCAGCTGATCATTGACGTCTCGACGAAATATGAATAGAACGCTGAAAGATGCATTCGATTCGGTGCACTTTAACAATCACTCGACGTGTTTGTTAGTTGGAGAACATCTGGTCGATCGTCGGACGGATTTCCTGATACGTCAGAACAGAGGTATCACGAGATAGCCGGCGTATGGTGCCGCTCGTGACGCCCGTCTGCATGACGGACTGTAGCCCGCCATGACGCGCACATATCGATTTATTTGAGGCTATTACCCAATCAGACACACTAGCTCGGTGGTGTCGGTGAGTCATGCCTTTCTGCGCGAGTGTTCGGCACGGCGGGTGAAGTTCTGAGTTTTTGTTCTTGTTGTCATAGAGCCGTTAACCCGAAGTGTAACGGGGGAGCTTTTTGTACGGACTTGCGGGTCTGGTAGGTACATTTTTTTTTCTTATTGCGGTGGGTACAAATTGGGTGTTCAGAACGACTTTTGTTCACAATTTCTATACGCATACTTTTGTATATTTTCGACTTTCAGAAACTGTAGATTGCCAAGATTATTTGAATAAATAAATTTTCCTTTTTTACTACTAGGAAATATAGCAATTAGTTACTTTTTCAGCCTAAAAGTCACAGTGAGTCGTCAGTATTGTCCCATACTTATGAGGTATGTGTACATTGTCCCAGGTCAGTGGGAGAAACTGCCGCTGTGGACGCTGGAGCGCGAGCTCGTGGTGCAGGACATCGCCGAGAAGGAGAGCATCAAGGTGCTGGAGAAGGCCACCGTGCCCATCGTGAAGATGACCGACAAGTACTCCGATGTCAAGGTAACCGCTGCCAATGTGCCGCACAACATCTGGGGCTCGGGCGAAACAGAACCTAACACACCTTTTTTTTAACGTAAGGAAATTCTCATGGATGTTCTCCGCCCTAGGGTGGGCGGAGGGGTCTGTCAGACTCTTACTGACTAAACCACCCCGGTGCTCCATCTCTCACCTGCGCCGGGGATCGCGAGAACTTATTTGGCTTTCCGTGATCCCCGGCTGGTCCCGACTGGTCCCGGCCCGCCTCTGCTAACTACCTCGGGTCAGCGGGGGGAGGGAGGTGTTTGACCCCCCCAGGACGTCAAAGAGGGGCGCACGGGAACACCACGCGCCGCCACCTCGGGAACCTAACATACATTTTTTTTTTGCCGTGGTGGAAAATCCTCATGGATGTCCCTCGCCTGGGGCGGGCGAAGGGTTCTGTCAGACTCTTACTGACTAAAAACCACCCCGGTGTTCCATCTCACACTTGACCGAGGATTGTGAGAGCTAGTACGTCTTCCATAATCCCCGGCTAGAGCCCGCGTATGCGGGCCACCTCAGGCCCGCGGGAGGAGCAAGGTCCCCCCGCAACGTCCAGTAGGGTCGCGTCTGGAACAATACACGCCACCGTCTCGGGTCCTGCTGGCTTGGGGGCGGCGGACGACCTCTAGTCCACCGTCCCTCCGGACTTTTCTACGGGGGCTGGAAGAGGACGTTGTCCGCCCTCCGCCGACGCTCCGATGACTCGGCGCTCCCTCTCATCGAAGTCCTTCGGGCCGGCAGCGCCAGGTCGGCTCCCACTTCGGATACAAGGGCACGGCGCTGCTCCTCCCATGCGGCACACTCTGCCAGTGTGTGCTGCGCCGTGTCCTGTCGGCAGTCGGTGCGGTGATGGCACCGCGCGTTCGGCTCCCTGTTTATGCGACACCTGAAGCAGCCATGCCCGAGAGCACCTGCGTCGCCCGAAACGACAGGGAGCCGTGCTTCCTCCCGAGCCATTCGTCGAGCACTGGCCGGATGGCCTCGATAGTGGCGAAACCTAACACCTAACCTAACCTAGTCACAATAATATAGGCTAAACGAACATTTTATTAATATCGTCATCGTCTGCCTAGCCTTTTCCCAACTATTTTGGGGTCGGCTTCCAGTCAAACCGGATTTAGCTGAATACCTACCAGTTTTTTAACAACATAGGATGGGTAGTTTATTAACGTCACGTTAAAATTTAAAAACTAAGTAATTAGTTATATGTCACTATATAACTAATTACTTAGTTTTTAAATTTTAAGTAAAATTAATAGTTTACTGTGTGAGAACTGTGTGTTTTTTGCACAAATTGTGCCTTTAATTAGTTTTTCCACTTATAAATGAAGGCTGCGTAAACAACTGTTGGCTAACCTAATAAATAAAGAATAACAGCCGCCGGTAGATCTGCAGTGAGCAGTGCTTGCCGAGGTCTGTGGGTGACTGACATGCCATTGTCCATTGCCCGACAACCAGTCTTAACACTGGCCGTCGTGTTACCTAATAACAGGGTTGTGGCGATCAGGTAGGCGGGCGTTCTGTGTAAAAACCGGCCCATTGCGAGTCAGGACTCCCACATGAAAGGTTCCGAACTATAATCAGAAAAAACACGTTTTTTGAATGGGTGCTTTAAAAGTCGGTTTTTATTATTATAAATTTCAACTGTCTACCTATTACGGTTCTTGAGTTACAGCCCGCTGACAGACAGGCAGATAGCCAGACGGAGGGACAGCGGAGGCTTAGTAATTGGATTGGTTCCGTTGGTTATCCTTCGGGTACACAAACGATTAAAATATTGTTTGGGAAAAGCTTGGCAGATTATGATGATGTACCAACCAACATCTCTGGGATAGTACGCGCAACGGAAAAACTAGCAGGACTTGTTCAGCGTAGTTGAATGACCATTATCATATTATAGAGTAGATCACATGTTCACACGTACAGGTAATTAGTGAGGCGCGCTCCGGAATGCGGGTAGTTGTTCTCTACGCTGATGTCATAATGTGCCGACGATTATTGTACATTACTGGACGTGTTAGTGTGTTGCTAAGGACGTTATTCGCATAGAAGATCTTTTAGGAAGATCTAGACAATGATTTAACTAAATTAATATCTGATCTGTTTTGGTTTTCACATGCTTCGATACAAAAACAAAGGTACGGTAAGGAGAGGTCAAGGTATGGTCACCGCTCACCGCTCGCCGCTCCGCCGCGCGCCGCGCGCCGTGTCACAAACAAAACAAAAGCGACATCCTTCCTAATATGTGTATACAACTGTTCCGTTACTGACTGATGGAGTGAATGACAGACGACGCACAGCCGAAACTGCTGGTCATAGAAAGCTGAAATTTGGCGTGTAGGTTCCTTGGGGAGTGTAGGGGAGCACTACGAGAGAATTTCCCGAAATTCCTACGGGAACGGGAAAATTTGGGATAGGTGCGGACGAAGTCGCGGGAATAAACTAGTTTTCTATAAATAGCCATTGCCGTTTTTGAATGGCAATGGCTATTTATAGAAAACAAATACAATGTGTAACAGAATAAACAATAACTCTTTCAGCGTTGGTTCCACACTTCCACAGTGGAACGAGTTCATAATGAAGAGTACAATAACTCTTTCAGCATTGGTTTCACACTTCCACAGTGGAACAAGTTCATAATGAAGAGTACAATAACTCTTTCAGCATTGGTTCCACACTTCCACAGTGGAACGAGTTCATAATGAAGAGTACAATAACTCTTTCTGCGTTGGTTCCACACTTCCACAGTGGAACGAGTTCATAATGAAGAGTACAATAACTCTTTCAGCGTTGGTCCCACACTACCACATTGGAACGAGATCATAATGAAGAGTACAATAACTCTTTCAGCGTTGGTTCCACACTTCCACAGTGGAACGAGTTCATAATGATGAGTACAATAACTCTTTCAGCGTTGGTTCCACACTTCCACAGTGGAACAGTTCATAATGATGAGTACAATAACTCTTTCAGCGTTGGTTCCACACTTCCACAGTGGAACGAGTTCATAATGATGAGTACAATAACTCTTTCAGCGTTGGTTCCACACTTCCACAGTGGAACGAGTTCATAATGAAGAGTACAATAACTCTTTCAGCGTTGGTTCCACATTTCCACAGTGGAACGAGTTCATAATGATGAGTACAATAACTCTTTCAGCGTTGGTTCCACACTTCCACAGTGGAACGAGTTCATAATGATGAGTACAATAACTCTTTCAGCGTTGGTTCCACACTTCCACAGTGGAACGAGTTCATAATGATGAGTACAATAACTCTTTCAGCGTTGGTTCCACACTTCCACAGTGGAACAGTTCATAATGATGAGTACAATAACTCTTTCAGCGTTGGTTCCACACTTCCACAGTGGAACGAGTTCATAATGATGAGTACAATAACTCTTTCAGCGTTGGTTCCACACTTCCACAGTGGAACGAGTTCATAATGAAGAGTACAATAACTCTTTCAGCGTTGGTTCCACATTTCCACAGTGGAACGAGTTCATAATGATGAGTACAATAACTCTTTCAGCGTTGGTTCCACACTTCCACAGTGGAACGAGTTCATAATGATGAGTACAATAACTCTTTCAGCGTTGGTTCCACACTTCCACAGTGGAACGAGTTCATAATGATGAGTACAATAACTCTTTCAGCGTTGGTTCCACACTTCCACAGTGGAACAGTTCATAATGATGAGTACAATAACTCTTTCAGCGTTGGTTTCACGCTTCCACAGTGAAACGAGTTCATAATGATGGGTACAATAACTCTTTCAGCGTTGGTTCCACAGTGAAACGAGTTCATAATGATGAGTACAATAACCCCTTAACAGGTATTGCGTTTATGATTATAACCAGTTTATCCTTCGAGGATGATTTAGTTACTTACGGATGATCACGCAACAATCAACTAGAAGGGACTGCATGAAAAAAATATTCATTATCAAAACAGTTTTTCTAAAAATAATTATACAAAAATATAATAACAGTGAAAAAACACTACAAAGTATAAAATAAACCTTATTTTTTCGATTTTTCGATTAGTCGACACCGACTTCCGAAATTAGCTTTATTTTATACTTTGTAGTGTTTTGTTTTTGGAAGTTGCTTGTATTTTTTTTATAAAAAGTTTAGTTTTTTTATTTTTCACTTTTTAGTGGTACCTGCGTACCCATTCACGCATATCGGCGTGACGCTATTTTATGAACTTGTGTAAACTGATTGATAATTTTTATTTTCGTTAACTAATAAAAATAACTATATACATTATGAATATACAAAACCAAATACGATCAGGAGTCGAAAAATTCCTCCGTATCGCTGTCATCCGGAAACGTGCCCAGAAGACTGGCAGCATTGCCACGTTGAATGGCAATGCTAACTCTTTGAGCAAAGAACGAGCCAGCCCTCTGGTCACGCAAAGTGTCGACCAGTCGGCGAGAAATCCCTAGCGTTTCGACCCCAAACGGCTCAAAACTGTAATTACCAATAAGGTTACAGTATTTGCGCCGCTTGAGGGCCTCAGCAGCCGCAGCAGCAGCGCCGGCACAGCTTGCCGTACTTGGAACATGTGATGGTGCAAGGGTGTCGACACATGTTGCGTCCCACACCAGAGGCCTACCCACCTTCCATGGCACCAACGTCATACCATCTGGTCTCTTTCCATCGTCACGTACCAAGCCACTAGGTTCTAATACTGCAGGTACGCCGGCGGTGACAAGAGCTCGACGAATAATATCATTGATGCTAGCGTGTCGTGCTATACGGCCTGCGCTCTTACAGCAGGAAAGGCCATGGTGTCCGAGACTGTCGACAGGTACTCCGCAGTGACACCGATGCGGAGCAACACAAGGTGCGCCTAAGCGGAGACAGACCGCGATCCGAAACGATGCGTCATCCATCATAGTACCTATGGTGGATGACGGGAGTGCTTGAAGCCACAAACCCGACTCCCACTCTCCCACAGCTAACAGACGCGCGCGCTCAGCAGTATTCGATGATGTATGAATCAAGTAATTCCGTATAATACTGCAGAGCGGCTCATCCCATCGTCTCTGAGAGGTCAGGTTGTCGGGCAAATCTATGTTGGGACAAGCCATTTTCCAAACATTCAACGCATCGGTCAAACACGGTACCTCAAAATTAACCAGTGAGGATGAAAGAATATTCCTGGTTAATGTATCAGTACTGTGGACCGAGGAGAGGAAGGCCGCTAAACTAATACTTGTAATTTTGCGGACGCCGAGTCCACCCATGCGAATGGGAAGTGTGGCTTGCTGCCATTCTCGGTCGCCCAAGGCCACATTTAGGATTGAAGAAAGTGTGTTTCTAATAATTTGGTCTACTTTTTCCAAAAGATGTGAATGTTTCCATAGATGAGAGGAGCGAAGGCTATATGTGAATTTTGGTCCAAAGCAACAATATCGAATAAGTGTAAAGGCCGAATGCATATTCATTTTGAAAAGTCTTTCCGAGACATCATTAAAATTTTGTATTTTCTGTTCAATGAATGTTGGAAAGGATTCATCAAAAATTGGAGAGCCCAGGAGGGGAAGAGAATTTTTATCAGTGACTTTGATATTCGGAGCTATAGTGTTAAATTTTGCTAAGGTAGTCTGTCTGTCAATCGTTTGGGGGAGGTAAATTTCGCATTTCGAAAGGTTGAGTTCTAGCCCAATTGAACTAAATTTATACATCTATAAACAGACATGCGATTACAGAAATCCCGATCCATTTGCTATCATTTATTAAAGAGTTCCGTTGCCTACCTCCGAAGTTCTTCATCAGATATTCACCAAATCGAAAAAATACTCTTCCAAACAAAAACATAATCATCCAAATCCGTTGACGATTGACGAAAATATCGCTAAACAATCATTTTTCATGGGATCCCATCCTAACTTACACCTTCCATCATCAGCTCAGCAACATGAGATGATGATTAGCTGGCACAAATATCTGAATTGCGTTAGAAAGTTTATAAAAAGGTTGTATGTATATATATATAACGTATCTATAAAATTTTAGGGTTTCCCTCGATTTTCATGTGATCCCATCATCAGATTTTGACTTGGTGACAATGGGACGACCTCAGAAGTATAGTCTTTCGAATAAAAAAAGAATTGTTAAAATCGATCCACAATTGGCGGAAAAATCGGAGAACATAATGACATACAGCCGAAAATAGAACCTCCTCCTTTCTGAAGAACTCGGTTACAAATAGAATCCAAATTGCTCGATAAACAAATGAGATATAATTATTTTAAACATAATATCTGTCTTTCTCACGAAAACGCTGTTTTTCATGGCAGCTGTATAGGTGTCATGGACTTTGACGTCAGAGTTCGTATCGGACTTCCCTTTCTAATTGTAATCTTTGAAGCTGATTATGACTTCATCGCCGATGAAGGTATTTAAAAATAATTTCAAGATTGTTTACTAGAGCTAATAAAAAATCGCATACATATTCCTTATTGATAATTAAGTGTATGTGCATAAAACAATGTTTTCTGCTTCAGGTGGACATATCATTCAACATGAGCAGTGGAGTGAAGAGCGCTGAGCTTATCAAACAGTTTAAGGTGAGTCCAAACTCATACTTGTCAACATTTTGTTCTTTTCGAGTCGATGGTTATCTCCTTAGATTTTTTTAGCCCAGTAGGTGGCGACGTTGCAGCGTCAGTGGTGTTCATTAAACCCCCAAAGTACTGATACATGGGCCCTTGGTCCAATGAACACGTGTGGCTCATGTTCTTCTAAGCATCCTCCACCCACGCCAACCAACAATGGCAAAGCCCCAATAAGAGAGAGACGTATTCTCGATTGCCTCGTCTAAAGAAGAACAAAAACAAAACTAAGTATTTAATGACAGTCCATCAGGTACATAAAATAAAAGAAAAATAAATGCAAAATAAATTAGATAGTTTCTGCCGTGTTCCTGTTTTGACAGTATCGTGTACCTCATTAGGTACCCAGCGTGCGACCTTGCCCTTATGAGGTGAAATTGTTAACACGATGACGAACCACTATTTTTTTTACGTAAATTAACATATAATACATACATACTCACATACATAGACACATACATACATAGTTTGTTTTACTTTATTTTATGTGTCTTATGCGAGTCCCAAGTAAACATTTTTCTTTCTTTCTTTTAATACAACCGGTTACAAATTAAAATGGTAAGTTAAAATAAAGATAGCGACTGATTTCCGAAATAATTAAACTGTACCATATTTTGACCTGCATTATTAAATAATAATAAAAGTGTAACTAATTACAGAAGAATTAAATCATGGACTCGTTACCTCATTGATAACGCTAGATTAATATTTGCGAAATATTTGGTTATTAGGTCATGTTAATAATCACATCTTTTTCTATGATTACGAACCTTCCGGCCTACCGGGTGTATATAGTCACTGCAATTAGCACGTCTGCTCTCATTCTAGCAGCACTGTGAATCACACACCGAGGTATTTGATAATAATCGTCCACGCCCAACTAGCACCAAAGCGTTAAAAAAACCTATATAAGACTCGTATATCAGTTCCATTTGAGTATAAAAGTGTAAACGCATACCTGTGCAACTGAGTTAGAGCATGCTGTAACTCACTTATAACCACGAAAGAGGCCCAAAGTTTTACAGGTAAAAGTTATAGAAAGCCTATAGTACGGTGTCACAAAGATATTAAAGCTGCACAAGAACGCTTATTCATCGTCAGCTACTACTTTAATCTGTATTACCGTTGTAAAATGGAGTTGGTAAACGCTACAGGTGCTATAAATCCTATAGTAAGGCGTCAAAAAGATCTTAAAGCTCCACAAGAGCGTTTATTCATCGTCAGCTACTACTTTAACCGGTATTACCGCGTTAGTGAGCACTACAGGTGGTAAAAAGCGCACGTCATGATTAAAAAGCCTGTAATCCCAACTGGCACCAAAGCGTTAAAAAAACCCATATAAGACTCGTATATCAGTTCCATTTGAGTATAAAAGTGTTAACGCATACCTGTGCAACTGAGTTAGAGCATGCTCTAACTCACTTATAACCACGAAAGAGGCCCACAGTTTTACAGGTAAAAGTTATAGAAAGCCTATAGTACGGTGTCACAAAGATATTAAAGCTGCACAAGAGCGCTTATTCATCGTCAGCTACTACTTTAATCTGTATTACCGTTGTAAAATAGAGTTGGTAAACGCTACAGGTGCTATAAATCCTATAGTAAGGTGTTAAAAAGTTCTTAAAGCTCCACAAGAGCGCTTATTCATCGTCAGCTACTACTTTAACCGGTATTACCGCGATAGTGAGCACTACAGGTGGTAAAAAGCGCACGTCAAGATAAAAAAGCCTGTAACCTTACTAAAATTAAATCTGTTCGTAATGGAAGTGTTATGTCATCCATTATTCAACACAGCAGAATAATATTATGGAATATTATGTTATTTAAGTATGTGAAGTGAAAAATGACTGCCCTTATGATTTCACAGTAAATGTATACCATGTTTCTCATCTCAATTTTAACGCGCCTAGGATTTATTAAAGATTTAAAAGAAAAATTATGATAACAAAATAGGTACCTCAAGCTAAACATTACTATTCATTCCTGCTTCTTGAGCAGTGGTATGTAAAATTAAGTGGCATTCATGGAATGCTTCAAATAATGTAAGATATTTTGTTTATTGTAGTCAAATGTTGAATAACTCGAAATAATATTAATTGTTAGGTTACCAAAACAATGGCGAACTTTACAAAAGTGAGGTTAGTGTTAATAACGACCCATACTTGCGTTGTTTGACACCAATACCTTTAGAACGTCTGTAAAAGAGGACTGCCTAACACAATAAGCTTTAGTTAAACCCTTTATTACAGGTTAAACCTAGATAGAGGAGTTGTTTGACACCTTTAGTTTTTCGTGTTACTAAACTCTCGATAAACTCTATTTTATAGCTTATGACTGCAATAATAGTCAATATAGCACCTTAAGTGGTATAAAAGAGTTCATTGCAGTAACTATACAACAATAAGTGTTAAGAGGTGTCAGCGAACACTTTTATAAAGATTTGGGTGTCACAAAAAGGTTAAAGCTGTAACGTATTAAGTATACTTGCTGCTACTAGCGCCATTATAACTCTCAAAGCTGTATTACATCATCCATTAACGCTATAGTGCTGCGATTGGGGCTAAAACTTGTTTGTTAACTCCTCTACATCGTCTTTAGTAATAACTGAGATAATTATAACCCTGTTATATTACTTAAAGTCATAAAAAAGCCTGTAACTGACACCAAAATGTTAGTTGGGCGTTCCCTCACCTTTATAGACTCGCTAATAAAACAGTAATTTAAATGAATTGTATTTCACTAATAATTTAACTAAACGACACGGTGAAGCTCGAAATATTGTGTTCTTCCCAATAAGTTGTCCTGGTTTTAATGTCCAGGTTGGGCAAACTTTTCTCGGGTTTTGATGTTTGGCACTGAACGGTAGCAACCTTGAGGATGTCGGACTTTAATGTTACCCGCAGTCAGTCAGTCTTACTGTCAGTCACAACTTAGTACCAGTACCACTTGGAACTACGGGTGCCAAATATGGCTGCTATTAAATTCGTACAATGGACGTCCGGTTGCCTGTACAACAAATCTACCTACTTTCAGGAAAGCCATATGTGATGACTGTTAAACTAAACTCCGTCCTATTTGACCTATTCCAGGAAAAATACCCAGTACTGACACGCCTCGTGATGGTGCTGAAGCAGTTCCTGCTGCAGCGCGACCTCAACGAGGTGTTCACGGGCGGCATCTCGTCGTACTCTTTGATCCTCATGTGCATCAGCTTCCTGCAGCTGCACCCGCGGCCCGAGCGCCTGCGCCAGCCGCACAACCTGGGCGTGCTGCTCATCGAGTTCTTCGAGCTCTACGGCCGCAAGTTCAACTACGTCAAGACTGCTATCCGAGTCAAGAACGGAGGCTCTTACGTCTCCAAGGATGAAATACAGAACGTATGTGGCTTCTACTAGTCTAATTGTAAACTCATTTCTCTACAATAAGATGTGTTCAAACTCTGAAGCAGCTTTTTGGTTGGTGGTTGCAAGCGCAACTGCTGGCAACTATTTGAATTCCAAGAAGAGGAATTTCGCGGTTAACCATTTTGTTGTCTTAACAGAACTACCAAAACGTGGACATATACTATATTTTCCTGTTTTATAAAAGTCAGCTTATGACAAGACATTACTGGATGTTTTATGCTCTTTGAAAATAATTATAGTGCATCAGGTATGTATGTGAACATGTAACCAGCCATTTGGTCTGGGGAACAAGGTGCCTAGTGGCAGCGGGATATCTTACGTCTATTGTAAGTAATCACTGATGATGCTACATGGTCATGTTCGTAGGAGATGAACGACGGACACCGGCCGTCGCTGCTGTGCATCGAGGACCCGCTAACTGCCGGCAACGATATCGGACGCTCCAGTTACGGAGCGATACAAGTCAAGCAAGTGAGTACTTGGATCTACACTCGCGACCAACCAAATCGACTCAAGCTTTCATTGCGCACACATGCATCAGTTTTATAAAATCTACACGTGGCATTCATGACAGCAATATGCCATTTGAATGCCTAAGATGTCAGCTTTAATTTGGTGTCATTATTGACATCCATCCATAATTTTTTAAATTAATAATGTCTAAATGTAAGTGTAGGCAAAAAGGGAAATTTAGGACAAAGGGTTGGGGTCTGGTGTTTTACAAATAAAACAAAAAATTTAGGAAAAACATAAAAAAAGTTATTTAACCAATATTTGGTATTGCCTCCCCTAGCTCTAATTACAGCCTGCAGCCTGTTTTTCATCGACCTTATTAATTTTTTGACGGTCTCTTGAGGAATGCCGTGCCACTCCTCTAATAACGCCGTTTTAAGTTCCTCCACGCTTGAAGGTACTGGATTTCTGGCCCGTACTCTTCGTTTGAGCTCATCCCATAAGTGCTCAATGCGATTCATGTCTGGACTGAGCGCAGGCCAGTCCATTGTGCGTATTTCGACGTCTTCAAGAAACTGTCGAGTGATCCGCGACGTGTGACAACGGGCGTTGTCGTGCATTAAAACGAAGTCTTCGCCAATAAACCCTGCGTAGGGAATAACATGGTCCTGCAATATGTCGGTGATATACCGATCAGCCGTTAGCCCGCCCCCACGGCCTCCCCCAGGCACGAAAACAAGCTCGGTTTTTCCTTTTAAGGAGATCCCAGCCCACATCATGCAAGTACCTCCTCCGTATGCAACTGTTTCAGCGAAACACTGTAACACTGTGCAAATCGTTCACCCGGACGTCTGTAGACCCGGCCTCTTCTGTCACTTCCATGTAGACACATTCTGCACTCGTCAGTGAACAAGACTGACCGCCATTGCGACATGTTCTCGAGCAAACTGCAGCCTCGCTTGTCGGTGACCGACTAGCAGTCAATTTGGGGCCTGTCGCAGGCCTTTTTGGAGTTAAGTTGGCTTCCTTCAAGCGTCTTCTTACTGTCCACTCGCTAACAGCCACCCCTCGTACACGTCTCAGTTCTTGTTGCACGTCAACACCCGTTAAATGGCGATTGCGCAACGAGGTTGCCACTATGAAACGGTCGTCTCTTTCGGAAGTGCATCGGTGGCGGCTGGTCCTTGGTCTCTGAGTGAAGGCACCTGTCTCTTGATATCGTCTGTATATCCTGGATACAGCAGACTGGCTTAAGTGAAGTTGGGTAGCCACTGCTCGCTGACTAAGCCCTTGTTGCGACAGGGCAACAGCTTGAGCGGCTTCTTCAGGTGTGGTATCCATATTCTTGTACAAACAATAAATGTAATTTACGGAGATGTGTACCTGTCAACTTGAGAAAAGCGACTGATGAGGGTACGCGGACGTGGTGGATGTCGCTGCGTCCCCTCACGGGGGCGCGGCAGGCGGTGTCGGGGCGAAGCCCCCTGACCGCGGTGGTCACTCCTCGGCCCGTTACTACGGGCCGGTCTTTGGGTCGGCAACAAAAATGCCATAGAAAGTTGGCGTGCGCCTGCCACTATTTACATAGCAACAGTCGCACGCCTGTGGTTGGGTCGCTGAAGTGTTTTACTACAGGCGCGTCGCGACTGTTTGTCGCTTCTTCACGGCACCTTCGGCGGTCAGTCTGGGCCGAGTGAGACCCCCAGTGACCTGGGGGAGGCCCAGCGAGAACGACCAGCGACGAAGGTGTCGACTTTGGTGACGCACCTGCAGCAAGGGATGAGTGGCTCTCGTCCGCAATGGTTCTCAGATCTAGCCGAGCGCGGCCCGGACTGCAGAGCCGAGTGTGTGTGTGTGTGTGGGCGGCCGTGTGTTGTGAGTACTGCCGCCCAATGCGTATGCACCGAATAAACCTAGAAAACATATTCGGTGCGTGAGTACTAGCGCCTGTCTAGTGGTGAGTGTGTGAATTTTCGGAACGCAACCTGCTTATACTAACTTAACACAGGTCGCGCGCCGGGATGCGAATAGTGTGTACAGTGTCACTGTTTGAGTAGGCCGCGTGTAGCGGGGAGCGGCCTACTCAGGAGGTAGGCGGCGAGGTGCGGCGGGGCCGGCCACGTCCCGCCCAGGGCGCGGGGAGGCGCTGAGCGTCAGGCGGGCGCGCGCGCCAGGCCGCAATTTGCTTGACATGGAGCCAAGCGGATGCATCGGCGCGCGCGAACATGCCTTTCGCGAGGCGCGGTATAAACTCGTCCAGGCTCTCGATCCCGAGGTCCCGCTGGATTACGTCGTTCCTCACTAAGTGAGGGGCGTGCACCATGGTCCGCAGCGCAAGGTGCTGTTGCGCGCGGAGCTTCGCGCGGTTCCCCTCGCACGTGAGGGCGAACCAAGCGGGGGCGGCGTACGTCAGAATCGGCCGTATGTACGTCTTGTACACACCCAACTTGACGCGCGCCGGCAGCTGGGACGAGAGCACTGGGTAGAGCCGTGCGCGGGCGGCCCTCGCCTGTGCGGCGACCTGGCGGACGTGCGGCCCCATCGAGAGCCGACGGTCGATGGTCACACCGAGGTACTTCGCCTGGGGGGACCACTCGACGTCGACTCCTTGCAGCTTCAAGGGCAGTGGGAGGCGCGCTGAGCCTGTGGCGATCGCTTGCGTCTTACCCACGTTAACCGACAGCCGCCACTTGGCGAGCCAGGCGGGAAGCTCGTCGAGCGCGCGCTGCATCTCAGACGCCGCGTGGCTGGTGTTGAGCGAGGTTGTGTACGCGGCGGCGTCGGCAAACAGCGCGAGCGTAACGAGAGAGGTGGCGGGGATGTCGTCGGTGTAACGTGAGTAACACGCTGGCGACACGCAGCTGTCCTGCGGCACGCCCGCCCGGGCAGCGCGGGGGGTGGACAGCGCGCCGTCGACCACCACTCGGAAGCTCCTGTTGGACAGAAAGGATTGAACCACTTTAACACGCGGCGGGGCGCAGCGGAGGTGGCCAGTTTATAAATTAGCCCTTCGTGCCAGACTCGGTCGAAGGCCTTCTCCATATCAAGGAATACTGCTACAGTGTATTCTTTCTTGTTTCTTGTTGAAGACAGCAGATGCAGTACCTTTCGTGGCTTCGTGCGTAGAAGGGCGCGTCTGACTGCGCCCGGCGAGAAAAAGATGGCTTCCTCCTCGGGAGCTATAGGCGTGGCGAAGTAGTCCCCAAGGTGTTGGTCGACTGCCGCCACGTGTGCGTGCTCGGCGGGCGGTTGGGGCAGAACTGGCGCTCCAGGGGGGCGGCGAGGACCTCCGCCCTCTCCTCCGCTACGTACTGGAGCGCCCCGAGCTGGGGTGCTCGTGACCTGACGACACAACTGCGCCGTGGATGCGCTCCTCCCAGCTCGCGGCCTGAGCGCGCCACTCGGCCCTCACCTCTCCGCGGGACGGTTGACTGACGATGTAAGTGTCGGGCAGAGTTAGCTGCCACAGCTTGCGCAGGCGCCTCTTGTAGTCGTGTTGTTGTCTTGTTGTCTTGTCGTGGGCGGCTGTAGCCCTCTCCCCTCCGCTGGCAAGTGAGTTGTCGCCTCTTCTAAGGCGCATTGCACGCAAGCAGTGACGTCATTTGCCAGGAGCTCAACGTCCGCGGCGGTAGCAATAGGCCGAGTCGGAGTTGTGGCCTCAATCCTTTCTGTAAATTTATCCCAATCCAGTAATCGACGTGGCGCTGGCGGCTTGAGTCGGGTCGGCATCCCCGATAAGACGACGAGTACGGGCTGGTGGTCTGATTGTAACTCGTCGTCGATCACTTGCTGCGTGATCTGGCAGTTTAGCCCTCGATGGACTACGATGTCCAGCACGTCGGGCATGTAAAGGCTGTTACCTGGGTAGTGAGTGGGCGTTTCAAGGCCGGACACCGTTAAGCCGAAGGCTTCGGCGTCAGCGAAAAGCCGTATCCCCCCGGTATTCGTGGAATTTGAGTTCCACGCCGGGTGTTTGGAATTCAAGTCGCGATCAGAGTGGCGCGAGGCGACTGTGTCATTAGCGCCCGCAACTCTGCCGAATCTAGTTTCGTTGCGGGCGCTCTGTAGCATGCGTGATGTCCATGTCCTCGCCGGCGACGTGCAGCTGTACACCCAGCGTGTACAGACTCCGCAGCGACAACAGGGGGCGTTCCTGATGGACGACTCTTCGCCGTACCAGTACTGCCAGACCACGGTACGGTTGGTTCAGAGCCGACCGCTCATCTTTCCTGTATGTGAGGAAACCTGGAAACCTAAAGGTCCCAGGTGCGTCTCACTTATGAGCGCCACGTCAATATTCTAATCCCTCAGGAGGTGTCGGAGGGAGGTGACCTTGGTTTTTAGGCCGCGGGCGTTCCAGTGGAGCACCCTTGTAGCTGCATACCATTGTCACACGTACAGCGCGTGCGGCCACCACCGCGCGCGCCGCTATACTGAAGCTTGCGCGGCCGGCACCCATATATTTTATAACTTTTGAGCATTAAGAATCAGCAGCGCCGTTGCAGCCGCGGCCCGCAACAATGTTCTTACTTAGTGATAAAGCTATGTGATTGGTCAAGTATATGTCTGTCTTAACACTACTTGCAATCCCTCAAAATAGTATTTAAATAGTGCGAATAAAGATATTTTCATGCTACATCAAGTTAGTGTTATCATTTCTCTCCACCTAACACTACAGTGGTGACCCCGACAAAGGAAACAACATGACCAGCGGAGGACAAGAACTCTCGGGCGTCTCAACTGCGCTTCGTATCCCGCCCATCTGGCGAGATAAGATACGAGTATGGTTCGCACAGTTCGAAGTCGTCATGGCTCCACACAAGAAAGGCGACCAAGCCATGTACGAGCTACTCATCGGTCAACTCGAGCGGCAGGATCTCGATGAGATCACTGACATCATCCTCCATCCACCTGAAACGCAGCGGTACGAAAAGCTGAAAAATCGCCTACTGCAAGTTTATGAAGAAACTGAGCAACGTCAAGTTCAGCGCTTACTGTCCGAGATGGAACTGAGCGACATGAAGCCATCCCAATTACTACGTCGCATGAAGAACCTTGCTGGCGAAAACATCTCCGACTCAGCGCTCAGAATTATGTGGACAAATCATTTGCCACCCTCGATAAGAGCAGTGCTAGCCGTCAGCGACAACATCGCCATGAAATCCGACATTTACGACCTCGCTATGATGGCAGACAAGATTTTGGAGCAGACACAGCCTCAGGCCCTCGTTTCCGCCGTCTCCACGAGCTCACATGAACCTCCTCGTGCTAACTCAGCCCTGGAAGAAAAAATCGAGATTCTTGCGAGAGAAATCGCTGAGCTAAAAACAAAACAATGCACGCAACACAGTCGAAAAACATATAACCGCTACCGCCCAAGATTTCGATCACGGAGTTCGCCAAATCGACATCGCACACCTCGCGCATCACGCAGCAAGACACCGCACATTCCCACCGAGCCGACCAATCAGACATCTGCTATTATCATAGAAGATTTGGAAAAAAAGCACAACGATGTACGCGGCCGTGCAGTTTTGAAAATTTACCCACCGTATCGGAAAACAACAACCGAAACACCTACAAAATGTTGCGAGCAACAAGTCGCAACCTAGCCACAGCGCCGACACATCCGCCGGCGCTAAGGCTAACAAGGAATTCACTGCCTGCGCCATCAAGCTGCTGATGAGCCTCCTGAGAGACATCCAGCAGGGACAGGACGCAGGGCAGGTCATCCTCAACGGCTTACCCATTGTAGAGGGTGAGTAGTTCGGCCAAGCCGGCTAGGTTGCGACTTGTTGCTCGCAACATTTTGTAGGCGTTTCGGTTGCGTTGTGCCGACGCTAACACTCGCTACAGGTTTTGTTGGGTTTTTAGTTTTGGCCTGCGCCTTGCTATGAGCAGGGACGGCCTGCGAACGAACAAAGTCCGGAGTCACAGTCGTGGGGGTAGGTGTAGAGCGCGGTCCGAGCAGTGTGTGCGGGTAGTCAGATAGTAACACTAGGAGTGACTACTGCACGTGAAGACTGGCCAGTGAGGGTAGCGGGTTGCGGGGGCTTTTATAGCAGGGTAATTAGCGCAAGTCGTGGGTAGGCTATTGAACAAATTTACTGTATCGCTCAATTAAATTGCGTAAGTGAATAGGGTTTTTTTTTATAAAGGGTATTGATGCGCATTGGAATGCTGACATCTTAAGCTTTCAAATGACATAGTGCTGTCATAAATACCGCGTGTAGTTTTTGTAAAATTGATGCATGTGTGCCCATTGAAAGCTGATTCGATTGATCGATTTGGTTGCTCGCGAGTGTATATAAAAAAAAAAACTTAGTCTACACAAACAGGTGTGGAAGAAAAGCTCTTAATTTGTCGTCTTGGATTTGGGAATGTGATTCATTTTCGATATCAGCAAACTCCAAAACTCATGGAGATGGTAGCCATAGTGATTAATTTGTTTTGAATGTCCATCTAAGGTTTGACCACACTTTTGCCACCAGCTTCAAGATCCATGACTCAAACTCGGAACAAAACCATTTAGAGGCACTTTTGAATTGTTAAGAGATGAAGCTAGTTGCATGTTTCAACAGCACCCCATGAAAGATCAGGCTAATTTAGCAAGTCTGAAATCTGGTTAAACTAATCTGACCTCATTTCTAGTATATCAATAGGGTCTGTCGCTTCTTACTAGAAAGACGAAGATACTTTCCAACATCCTTGATGTTTTCATAGATATATTGGCAAGGTACTGTCATGATGTTAATATACGTAGTTTTCTTAGAACGCGCCGATGAAGATTGTATACGGATCTGATGGCTCTTTCGAGCAGAATAAAAAAAAAGCACTCGATGTCTGCAGCCCGTCCCCATAGTAAGACACCGTAAGACATGATGCTTCTAACAACGTGATGGTTTTTGTAACAGATGAACTTAGCCATCCCGCAAGGGATGTTAAATAACGTCCCCAATGTAGCCTAGGCCTCTAGCTATCCTCTGCCAATAAACGTTTGGGTTCTTGCTGCCCAAACTTTTTTTTTGTTAATATTGATAGGTTCGCGTTTGACCACTTTCTCACCTGTTTGTAAGCGTGGTCGAAGATGTAGCAAGCCTGGCTAGAAGTAACCTATTCACTCTTGACTTAAAGACTCCCAGGTTGTAACTATTAAAAAACACAGACTCCGGCAGGGAATTCCACTTTTATGAATTGGAATTAAGAATCTGGGTAAGGCGCCAATGTTACAATAACTTCTTCGTATTTTTCCATTTAAAATTAAATTATTAGCTATGAACCAACTTAAGACGTGCATAAGGGCGTTAATAAGCCGTTATTAACGCCCTTATGCACGTCTTAAGTTAGTCTTGACGCCGGTCAAGACTCAGAGTTTAGAGATGAGACGGACTAACAGTCTTATTATTATCTTAAAAATAACCTTTTTTTTGTAATAAATGGCTTATATTACTGATATAAACTAAACATAAAAAAGGACCTAAAACTGAGCCCTAGGGTACCCCAATTTTCACCTTTGATCGCGACGAATGGACACCGTTTTTTTTGGAATTGATTGCTATCATTTTAATAAGATTAAATCTTATTAAAATGTACGAAGCTTAATTAATGCTGTTTTGCTCAGTCCGTAAAGCAGTGCAGTTCCAGGAGTAATGATCGTGATTTACGTTATCAAACGCCTTAGACAGTTCGTAGAAGAAGCTTGTGCCTCTTCCCACGCATTAAACTGGTGCTTTAATAAGGTGACAGCATAGTATTGTTTATCATGCAAGATGTTGGTTGTGTTAAAATGTTTGCCCGTTTGAACTCCTTTTTTTTTGCAGTATTGATCTCCGCGAGAGTTATTTTAAATTATGTTTTTGTGTGCAGGCGTTCGACTACGGCTACATAATCCTGCAGCAGGCAGTGGGCGCGCACAACGCGCTGCTGGCGCGTCACAGCGTGCTGGGCCGCATCGTGCGCGTCACGGACCACGTGCTGCAGTACCGGCGCTGGGTGCGCGACACCTTCGAGTCGTACTTCTTCCCGCACCGCCGCGCCGCGCCGCTGTCCTCGCGCGAGCCCTCGCCCTCGCCCTCGCCCTCGCCCTCCGACAGCGAGCCGGTCAGTACTACACACATACATAGACACATCGTGCGCGTCACGGACCACGTGCTGCAGTACCGGCGCTGGGTGCGCGACACCTTCGAGTCGTACTTCTTCCCGCACCGCCGCGCCGCGCCGCTGTCCTCGCGCGAGCCCTCGCCCTCGCCCTCGCCCTCGCCCTCCGACAGCGAGCCGGTCAGTACTACACACATACATAGACACATCATGCCGGCGAGCCTGTCAGTACCAGACATACACACACGCAGCGTGCTGGCGAGCCTGTCAGTACCAGACATACACACACACAGCGTGCCGGCGAGCCTGTCAGTACCAGACATACACACACACAGCGTGCCGGCGAGCCTGTCAGTACCAGACATACACACACACAGCGTGCCGGCGACCCTGTCAGTACCAGACATACACACACACAGCGTGCCGGGGAGCCTGTCAGTACCAGACATACACACACACAGCGTGCCGGCGAGCCTGTCAGTACCCGACATACACACACACAGCGTGCCGGCGAGCCTGTCAGTACCAGACATACATACACACAGCGTGCTGGCGAGCCTGTCAGTACCAGACATACACACACACAGCGTGCTGGCGAGCCTGTCAGTACCAGACATACACACACACAGCGTGCTGGCGAGCCTGTCAGTACCAGACATACATACACACAGCGTGCTGGCGAGCTTGTCAGTACTAGACATACACACACATACAAACGTGACACACAGCGTGTCGGGTCGCATCGAGTGCGTCGGCGAGCTGATCAGTACCAACACATGTACAGACATCTAACAATGTCATGAAACAAGGCCTATGCTGAAGATTTCTGAAGTTCACTTGTCGATGTCATTGCATCGGCTGTGACGTGGCCGAGCCGTAACATGATAGTGTCGCTTTGTATTAACGATAGCGTTGAAAGATTTCGTTTTAAATTTTATAGATAGTTCCTAAAAGAAAACCAATGATACTTATGAATATGTGTTATTCTCAGGAGTGGTCAGACAGCGGGTCTCGAGCTGCTGGCTCCCCTCCTATCGTCGGTGCGGGCGCCGTCGTCAGCGTCGTGCCTGTCGCGGGGGCGGGCGGCGCCCACGGGGGCGGGCCGGGCGCGCCGGGCGGGGGGCGCACGTCGCCGCCCCCGCTGTCCGCGCTGCAGTGCTCGTCGCCCACGCCGCGCCGCGTGTCTGCGCACCAGTCGCTCATCATCCACCACATCACCAGCAACTCGGACTTCAACAACATCCCGTCGGGCGTGATCCAGCGCTACGCCACGCACGCCACGCACGCCACGCACGCCACGCACGCGCCGCACGCCGCGCACGACGCCAAGCGGCCGCCGCGCTCCTTCAGCAGCAAGCAGCGCCGCCTGGCCTCGCCCACCGCCGCGCCGCGCTACCGGGGGCCCTCCGAGCGCCACAAGAAGCGGCGCGGGGGCCCGCACGCGCACGCGCACGCGCACGCGCCGCACGCGCCGCACGCGCCGCACGCACCGCACGCACCGCACGCGCCGCCCGCCGTGCACGCGCCGCAGCGATGATACGCGCCGCAGCCGCACCCGCGCCACTACGACTACTAGCTGTTGTCGCACCCGAGATCATCCACACCAAACATTTCTCTGGAAAATCAATAAGGTCGTCTCCGTCCTATTGGAAAATCAATTATGTACCCACTGAGTCAGTACAATTTATATCTCGATCTGACTAGCATTTCAAAAACGGCAAACTATCAGTACATATTCATGACTCTCCAATAAATCGCAGATGATCATCATTAGACCATTCAATCAAATTAATTAATCACATAAATTTGATTGACATTTTCCCACGATGGATGTATCTGACAGTTGTCAAGTATCAGTAACAAACCGTCCGCCTTACGGCTCCTTACTGATCTGTAGTGTCTTGTGACGTCACAGTCACGTGTATGTGCGGTGCCGCAGCTGGTGTAGAACTAAGTGCGTGTGAACAATGCGGTCGAGTGGACTGGTAGGTTAAATACGCTTGGAGCAGCTCGAGTGAACGGACTCTACTCGGATTGACGGAATGCAGTCTACTGCAAGATATAAGTGGAAATGTGAACGGAATAGTTAAAATACAGTCAGGGTAATTAATGGTCTGCCAAACTGAATACTTAGATTGTCAGTCTGCTTTACAATACATTTCCCTGACTGTCTGACACTGTATGGCGTGATAGTAAGCGAGTCTCCCTTGTAATGTTATGATAATGTAAATTTATTGTCTCGTCACTTGCTAAGCGGCTGTACATCGCCTTGTTACGCAATTAACACGACACACACTACCTGTAGTAGGAAACGCTTCGACATTACTGACTAAAATCGCAATAAAACCTTAGACTAGGCGGCCCGCGGTGACTGCCCCCGTACGGTCTGAGTGACACTACATTTCTCTCTTTCGCACTTTTGAAGTGCACACATGGAGACAGAATATCTCTCTGTTGCGCTTCAAAAATGTGAAAGACAAATTATCATGAATCATGAATCATGACTCATGTTTATGATGTCCGACAACGCCCATTGGTAGTTTATTTTTAATGTAAGTCCATGTTTGCTAGTATTTCGGTCAGAGGTATGACGCTATCACGCAAATGTCAGTACTTGGTCTTAGCGTGATGATATGTTTTAGCCTTCCTCGATAAATGGGCTATTTAACATTGAAAGAATTATTCAAATCGAACCAGTAGTTCCTGAGATTAGCGCGTTCAAGCAAACAAATTCTTCAGATTTAAATATTAGTATAGATTTTTATTGTTGAATATACTCGACGGTGTTTCCTACTTACCGTTTGTGTTGAGAAAGAAGTGTATGCTTCATCTTGCATCACCACATTGTCATCATAAGCTTTACAGTCAAGTCTGCTTACATTTGCTTTTCTTGGCTGCAGCACATTTGATTCATAGTTTTTCGCCAAAAATATGGCCTGACAACTTAGCAATACCTGGGAGTGCAGCCCAAGCCTGGATATTTGCATGCCAACCCATCATTTTTGACGTAACCATTGTCACTTTATGCGATTGTTCCCAATCTACTAGTTTTCGTCTTTATTGCCTTAGAAATAAGTTTAAAAGTGGTTTTCTGGGAACTGTCGCAGGCAAGCATTGTGCATTCATAAATTGAGTGTAACTAAGTCTTATGAACGTCGTGTTAAGCGATATAATGCTTTACCAAATATTATTTACGCGCTCTACGGAGCTACGGAAGTGATACGACGTAGTAAAATTGTAGATGTTAGAGACTTTGAAATGACAAAACGGCTCGTTACACAGATAGGGTCATGTGTGGGAAAGGCGTCGAAGGTGATGGAAAAGCTATAAAGTACAGTACTCGGCAGTACATAAGGCGCCATTTTGAAAATTAAATACACAGATTTGTAGAGTGTTGTCTCTGTTTACAACCGAGGCACGGAGCACGTAACGCGCGGCGCGCTGGCGGCAGCTAACTTGAATGTGCCTGAAGATGACGTCTGGGTCTGTCCTTTTGATCTCAAAACAAATGATGCTCGTAATATCACTGCAAACTTTTTTTCCCGTGTAACGAGCCCTGCTATTACGGAAACGCATGAGACAGTGATAAAATTAAAACACCTTAGTAGCGATAAATATGTAACGTGTCAGAGTAAACGCAATACCTCTTAAGGGGTTATTGTACTCATGATTTGAACGATTTTTACTATAGGAACGCGAAACACGAAAAAAAAAAAATCTGCTGTTCAGTACATTCTGTCGAGTTACGCGCAAATAAATGTTGGGGGAGTCGATTTTTTTCGCGATTTCATTGTTGGTCCTGTACTATAAGTTGTTCATGATGATGAGTCTACCTCTTCAGAGGTATTGCGATTCTTGTGTTCCAGGATGTATGGAGACTTGTAGCGAGTCAGGTAGTGAACCTTCCTACAAGTAACATCTTGTGAGGCACAATATCTTATGAACGTACCTTACGATGTCGCTATATATAAGTAGACGTCTACAACTTTCTAGTTGAGTAGCAACCTTCACGAGGTTCTCGGATTCAGTCTGTGAGAGTACAAATATATTTGATTAGCTATAATGTTGCTAGTACATAAACATTGCAAGTTATAAAATATACTACAATTCGAATGACAATTGACTGTCGTTGCCTGAAAACAACTTTACTTTACTGAACTTGTACTAGAACTATTATACAAATTCACGATCAAAGGAATTGAAGTCTGAATAAATTCTGGTTATCATTCTCTAAAATAATTATAAAATTCGAAATTGTCGGGGAAAATTATATTAATAGATAAACTGAAGCAAAAAAAAAATAGTTTTTATCAAATTATCGTGATGTGATGACTGTCGAGAAGTAGGAATATTCTTTACCTATAGACAATGTCGGTTTCACTTGTACTTACGGCATGCAAAAGACAAAGAAAAAAAATTAAAGCAATAAAAAAAAACACCTACAAATACCAGTACTGAGTTGACTCAGTATATGTTTACTATAAAACAAAAACAATAAAATCCAAAACACAGCTAAACTAATGTAAAGACTGTTCTACATTGACGGATGTACATAATGTATAGTGTACATACATAGGCGTGTTATGAACTTGTACAGTTGCCTTATAACATCGTAGCGGCTGTAACTACTTCCACACGTATTTATTTGTACATTTTTGCCAGTAACAAAACTATTTGATTGCTTGGAAAGCGCCTTTGATTAATCAAGTACTTAATTACTAGTTGAAAATTCAGTGGACACGCTATTTTGCTAAACATGCATGAAAACGTACGTTGCTTTCTTCATGCAAATCTTGTAACACAAATCAAGAAGTATGTAACTAATGGAACGTCAACATGCGAACGCGAATAGCCGCTAGGTAGGCTACCTAGCGGCTAGGTAGGCTACCTAGCGGCTAGATAAAGACACGCCCATTGCGTATATCGCCGCGACGCGACAGTTACTGGCCGGAACTACGTCGTAGGCAGTCCATTCGTTAGCTAGGCGGTGGCGTACTCGCGTATGCACGTGGGGCTAGGTCGCGCGTGCTGCGCGTGCTGCGCGTGCTGCGCGTGCTGCGCGTGCTGCTCGTGCTGCGCGTGTTGCGCGTGCTGCGCTTGCTGCGCGTGCTGCTCGTGCTGCGCGTGTTGCGCGTGCTGCGCTTGCTGCGCGTGCTGCGCGTGCTGCGCGTGCTGCTCGTGCTGCGCGTGTTGCGCGTGCTGCGCTTGCTGCGCGTGCTGCGCGTGCTGCTCGTGCTGCGCGTGTTGCGCGTGCTGCGCTTGCTGCGCGTGCTGCGCGTGCTGCTCGTGCTGCGCGTGTTGCGCGTGCTGCGCTTGCTGCGCGTGCTGCGCGTGCTGCGCGTGCTGCGCGTGCTGCTCGTGCTGCGCGTGTTGCGCGTGCTGCGCTTGCTGCGCGTGCTGTAAATTCCATTCTCAAACTTCATAAAAATACGCTACCTTGAGATAGTATAGCAATATGATTAAGAAATTGCGCTTTGATGTAAGTGATGTCCTCCTAAATTAAATAATCTAGTTGATTAATCTATCGTCTATCGACGTCGATAATAGCGCTGTTCTTGGTGTTTATCGATAAAATTATGATGAACTTGTATAAAATGTTTGAAACTACTGCCATATCGAGTAAATAAGTTGTGGTTGTCCTATAATGTGTTACTAAATTATATTAAATTAATATTTAAACTATCGGTACTGTTAACGTGGTCGTCATAGATGTAGCTTGCGCACGCGCGTGTTTCATAGAGATGTACGTCATATCGACTATCGTATCCAAACGTAAAACATTCAGTCTAGCAGAGTTAAATAATCTACATAATAATATGACAAAATAAACTTAACAGAGAATATCGCTACTATTAGAATTAAGTACGTATAAGAGCGCGCGGCGCGGTCTCAACAATTTGAAACGACTTATGAAAACATGAGATTTTATTTTAATTTATTGAGAGGCAGCTCGATGTTTTGATTTGTTAGTCGAACCACTAGAATCATGTGAACTATTAGATTGATTGCATTGCGTGACGCAGAACTTAGTGAGGTGATGTAAGTAGGATACAGCGATGGACCTCAACACACAGCCTTATAACATAGTTGGTTTAGAGAGTACATATTATGATTTTCTGGCGTCTGCGTCACTTCCATGAGTGTGTAATCTGTGATGATCAGGGACTTGTAGACAAACGTAGCTAAATAGAACCTATACTTAAGTTTCTGTGATTGAATAGTATGATAATGAATGAATTATTTCGCTATATTTGGGCTCGAGTTATACAATGTAAGTCTCGATATGTACTGTGCGAAATAGTTCATAGTTAGTATTATTTGTGTCGCTCGCGTTACACAATTAACTAAGGTTCCCTCATTATAATAATGAACTCGTTGAATTAATTATAAGTTGACAACCATTGAATAAGTCTCGTGTACCCTGGTGAGTGTCATGCAATTACAATTAAATGCACTTTCATCAGTGTAGACAACACTTTATGTAGGTTAAAATGGTAAACAGCAATAATTGAAAATCGATTTTTAATTAATATCGTAGTTTACAGCAATAGTTCTCCATTCGTCTCTCCTAGGCTTAGCTTTGACAACAAACTCACTATCATGTTTAGACAATTTTATGTTGTTTTAGTTCTTAGAAGAAGGTTTATCTATTTAGTCCATTCGTTACATTTAAAAGTAATATTGAACCCGTATTTTTTTCCAATTCAAATGTTAAAGATAAAGCGCATCAATGATTAAGAGCGGGGGCTGGTGACGTCACGTCGCTAGTGTTGTACTCCTTACCGTGTGGGCAGTAAGGTCCAACGACCGCACACCCTAGTGTCAGTTTCTAATCCGCCTCAAGGGCCGCTAGTAACAATTGTACTGACATAGTGCCGTCCCGCGAGTTTTGAACGAACTGTATCGTCCTTATGTTTGTTTACGTGACAGAAGACAAACGCGTGCGCAGTAGTTTGTGGAAATCTATCTGATGGACTAATTAGATGCATTCACTGAAATACCGTATTCCGTAGCGTTATCTAAACTTTGTTACCAGTGCCTGGACTCGCGGTCGATATCATATTGTAGCTAATTTTATACTATGTTCCTATTCTGTAGTCGATTGTTATTCTCTTCTGTTAAGTTTGTTGCAACTTATTGTAGCTGTTTTTACGTTTATTTCCTTCCAACTCGTCCAGCTACAGTCCAGTTCTGTTTAGGAATAATAACGCCTTTTTTGCGATAAAATTAGTCTTAGACATTTTCTTAGTACCAGTCTACTTAGGTCCCGTCTTAAGTCTTCTGTCTGGCCTGCACAAGTTAGTCACAGACGACGTACTCCGACAGTGTATTATGAAGTAGTGTAATTGAGTGCTTTACCTAGCAATAATTTGTTAACTGTAGTTATTGTACGGCGAGCGAGGCGCGAGCGCGAACTTAAGCAATACGTCACTGTCGCGCCGCCTTTTATAATAATTGCTAAATATGCACATTGGGAAAGTTTCCAGTGATGGATTTTTGTTATAATTCTTCCTTGTAAGTAGGTCGGACGTAGGAAGTGTTCGAACACTTTGATATTCACGTCAGGGGCTGAAAAATAATGTGAAATAATTTCAGCAACTAGCTCGATTGAACAGTATGTAGGACAAGTTCAACAAACTGGTAGAATGACGGCGCTGTTTCCTTACAATGGTGCACGTAGAGGGAATTCTAAAAATAAACGGAAGGTAGGCGCGGCGTGATTAATGAGCTCCCCCCCCCCCCCCTAGTACTCCGCTCGTGTAGCGGAGCGGACACACTGACACTGACACACTGACACCCGCGGGCACGCGCGCACCTGACGCCTGGGGGTATTGCGTCCAGCTCGCGTATTGACGCGAGCGAGTTGACGTATACGTAATAGGACAAGAATTGATAATTTAGGAAGAAAGAAAAAGAGTTTATTTGCCCAAGCCAGACGCGTATCATAGAAAACTAGTAAAAAAAAATGTGGTGTTGTTCGAATAAATTATTTGGTTTCGAATATTTCATTCGGACGATTGATGGTGTTAATAGAACTACATCACTAAACTTAGTCAAAAATGTAGTGAAATGTAAAAAATACAACTTCTTGAAAATGTGTTCTTATGTTAAATAGTTTGAAAGCGAAATAGTGTAAAGTCGGCAAGTAGGGCCGCAGTATCGCAGTATCGCAGCACGAAGCATGTACTATAACATGTGCATACATTACGAGTTTGTTGTTCTTGTGAGTTATACACTCAGCTTCGTTAGGCGCTCTTTACATTATGCAGTATGCATTGCATTTACTGACGAAAGTTCAACTGTGAACCAGGGTTCATCATAATGTCATCCCCTTCTGAAGGACAATGCATGCAATAAACTTATGAGGAGTTTGTTCATTTCAGAGTCTATTCACTAGTTTCCAGTTGAGAATAAAAAAAAATATCAGATAATTTGAAGCCACCGTCATCAACTCAAATATCGATTGTGTATTTTGAGTTGATTTTCAAGTGATCATTTCTGTAACAAAGGCCCTACATTAAATACGGGTTGCAATTAAATTTGAATTTTGATAGGTATAACATGTTGTGTATGATACGATCGGGTGTGAGTTTTTGTGTTAAAATTTGATAATGATCTCTAATTCTGACTTTAAATAAGAGTTGAAATTAAATTACTAGGTATTGCATTGTAAAGAGCGCTTTATTTCTAACCTCCACAAATAATTATGTTGCCGTTTACAATTTTGTGTTCTAAGACAATCTCGCAAATAGTTCGGACTAGAGTATTCCGCCGCACGCCTGAGCGGCCGCGCGCCGCTACTGAATGTCTGCTCACTGTATGTCTATACCAGGCTGCGCGGGCTCAGGCGGACTGTTCGCTGGATTGTGTTGCAGTGCCTTTATATCGGTACCGGGTGTGGTGCCACGGTATACTAGGACTAGGTGGTGTCTGGTGCACCGTGCGTGTGTGGCCGACTGTACAGTTGGCAAAGTGTAGTGGAGCCACGGAGCAATAAGCCACTGGAACGACACGTCTAAAGGTTTAACTTTTTCCGAGTACCCTGCGAGGTGAGCGATGTTGAGAACTCCATTTGCATATTACTCCGTGTGCGAAACATTTTCACGCATAACATGTTTCAACTTGATACATTTAGATGTAATCTCTTATGCAATTAGTTAATTAGACGAACGAGTTCGGCCGCCATCTTGTGTAATGTACCTTATTAAGCCAGTGTTTTGCTAAAAAAGTAAATAAATAAAATAAAAGTAAAAATTAAAAAAAATATATTACATTACGAGTGCGACTAAAATAATGTAAGAAATTAGTTGTAAGTTATCGTCGGAGTGAGTCGCTCACATTGGTTAGTCATTTAAATTGTAAGTCGGTGGCGGCGCCCGGGGCGGCCCGGGGCGGGCGACACGCTGCGCGCTGCCGGGCTGTGGGACACAGGGCTTACTGCGAGTTTTTTAACGTACTCAATCACTTTAACGGAAATTAAGATAAATTGTATGGAAAAAGTGGTTCCGTTATTGTGACCAGACGGCGCTAATTCAGTTTCAATACAAATTGACGTTAACATTCTACAAGTTGCACTAAGATCACGGATTGTGTTAGTCGCTTACCCGAACATGACGAGCGTATGATGTGTGACGAATGTGTTACAATAGTGGAGACGGCGTGAGTGATGACGTCACGGGCCGCCCCCTACGCCCCCCCCCCCCCCGTGTGGCTACAAGCATGCATTTATCAAGTAGGTTGTCTCCGCAGTGTGAGTGACTCGCCGCGGCGCCGTAGCTTAGCGTTTTTGTATATCTGTGTATGTAAGGTACCTAGCATAATGTTAGCGAGTAACGTTGTACATAGCGCCCCGCGGCCGATACACATGTACATACACACCTGTATATACCATGTAAATACACTCGAGATACCTATATATTTAATATTACTATAAATTTGATTTAAAGAACGTTTTAAAAATAAATTGATAAAAAAACACAAAAAAAATTAATAAAGACATACAGTGAGTATGAAGTGGAAAAAGCGATTTTGTCTTTTATTGTTACCCCCTCACCAAGTTTCAAAGTTCGAACTGCTGCGAATGAAAATACACTTCTGGACACATCTATTGGCCCACCTTGTATTTTCAGTTTCGTTTGGTCCTAGCTAAAATTTTATATTAGGTCGATCAAAAAGTTTTTATGCAGTTTTGAACCTGGCACATTCACAATTTCATTCAATAGTCTTTTTTTGAATTTCGAACACAGAATTTAAAGAAACAAAAAATAATTTGGAGCCTGTTTGTTGATATCAAACAATCCAATACTAAGAAAACTTGGTTTTATTGGTTTACTTGGATTTAATTCTTGAAAAAGTGATTGAATCTTTGGTTTTGCAACAAACATTACTTATTCTTAACATTAAGGTGAGGTTCTATCAATAATCTATGGATACTTCACCTGAAGTCGCCGCCCAAGCTGTGGCACTTATTCAGGCCGGACACAGCCAAAGAAACGTGAGTGCTCAACTTAATTTAAGTCGATCTGCGGTCCGAAATGTTTATCGGAGGTACCTAGAGACTGGCGGCTTTCGTCGCCAAGGAAGGCCACGATCTCGGGTCACAACTGAAAGGCAGGATCGATTCATCGTGACGACCAGCTTGAGAAATCGTCACCTTACCTCCATTGAGATACAAAATCAACTTCGCGACTTCCACGGAGTATCTGTGAGCGCTCGAACTGTTCGGAGAAGGTTAAAAGAACGCGATATGGTACCACACAAGCCAGCTAATGGGCCCAAACTAACGCGAGCCCACCGAACAGCGCGCCTTCATTTCGCACGCAGTCATTTAAATTGGACACAGCAAGATTGGAGCCGTGTACTCTTTTCTGATGAGTCTAAAATTGTGTTACATGGCAATGATGGAAGGAAGAAGGTCTACCGACGTAAGGAAGAGCGTTTCGCACAATGCTGTTTTGAAGAGAGAGTTGCTTATGGCGGTGGCTCATGGACTGTCTGGGGCGGTATATCCGCGAGCGGCAAAACTCAACTTGAGGTTGTTACAGGACCACGGCTGCCAACATTAAATGCTGAAAGGTACATTCGTGAGTGCTTAGAACCTCACGTGATACCATACGCGGACTATGTGGGCCCAAATTTCCTTTTTATGCATGATAATGCAAGAGACAATGCGGCTGGCATCGTCAGGGAATATCTTCGGGATGTGAACATCACAGTTATGGACTGGCCAGCCAGAAGCCCAGACATGAACCCCATTGAGCACATGTGGGACGAGCTAAAAAGACGTGTTAGGGCTCGTCAGCCAGTTGCCATATATTACTATTGCCATAGAAGAGGAATGGGATATGATCCCTCAAAATTTCATAGAGCGGTTGATAAACTGTACCTATGCCTAATCGTATGAGAGCTGTGGTAGATGCCCATGGAGGCAACACGCGTTATTAAATTAAACCTTTATTTGATAAAACATGTTTTTTATTCAAAAATCAATTGCCTTTAACAAGGCGCATATCCGACTTGTTAGGCGTAGCTCCATGTCGTATGGTATTCTGAATTCAAATTTAAAACAATACGATCGAAAAAGATGGTAAAATGTATCAGGTTTAAAACTGCATCAACAGTTTTTGTTCAATCTAGCAATCATAATTCGGTAGGGGCCATCGAAATCTAAACTCTAAGGTGGGCCAATAGATGTGTCCAGAAGTGTAGATTTCATAAAATATTTAAACCTGCACTGAAGTACGAAACAAAGTTTCTGAATGTTTCAGTACTTACAGACTACAGGATTTTATTACGAAAGTAAGATTGCATTCGTCAAGGAATATTCTATGAGTCTAAATACTTTGTCAGCTTAAATTACAGCTAGTAGTAATGACCGGTTTAGTGAGAGCAAGCGACTTCAGTCGGTGGTAACGCAGAGCTAAGTGTTAAGACAGGCTTCATTTTGTGTGCGGGGTAGCTTAGCGGGTTGTAACAATTATAACGGTTGCCGTAACTATTATGATCATGTTTTTGGTTTTTAGTGTCCCTCATTAAATGAGGGAGAGCGAGAGTTACATGCTTTCATTCCGAAAATCCAGTCTGTCGGTAGATTATTGCTATAAGATTTTTTTTAAACACCACCTAGTGCGTGCCTACAGGTTGAGTGAGATTGATTCATTTTTATCTGGTGCAGGTAAATCACGTTGTGGTCAGAGGACCTCTACCTAGGTAGCTGTTAGTTGTAATACGTACACACGGCAGTCCATTGCTACATTGCGTTATAAGTAAATATATACCTGTCGTCGGTTTTATTCTACTTATTTCAAATAATTCAATGGTTTTTAAGTCTATTATTGTAGGCCCAAAATAGTTTCAGATACCTATACTAGACTTACCTATTTTAAATTCTAACTAGTGTCCGACCGAAACTGGTTTTTCAGCCGATACCGGAACCGAAACTGAACTTTCGGCCTTGTTCTCTGTTTCGGCCGAAACCGAAAGTTATTAAAAGTTATATAAAAATTACGATTATTTACTGAAATTTAGTTTTTTATTTATTTGCAGTTAAATAGTGTTAAATAAAATAAAAATATTAAAGACACAATATTTGAAAGATAAATCTACTTACTAAGTACTTATCAAATTTAATTTTAAATACGAAAAAGGGCGGTAAACGGAAAAGAACGAGGCGAGATGATTGACTACGACTAGGTAATTCTCGCGAGCCATCCTATTCCTTCATAGCCAAACAAATTTGAAATAAAGGTCACACACAATATAATCACATTTACTTAATCGTTTGGGTGAGAAATAATGTATATATTTTAATAAGGATATAGCACATAATTCACCAACAGTAACATTCATACATTAATATGCCTGCAAATTCAATTTAAACTAAATCTAAAACTCAACAAAATAATTTTCAATAATAATAAGCTTACCTAGATAATTTAATGACAATAAAACAAAGTAAGTACTAATAAAAACAAAATAAATAATTACCAAATCACACAATCGCAAAACATAACCTCAATTCACGATTTTATAGGCGGCGGCACTGAGCCCGGGCCGCGCCGGCGAGCAGGCACGACTCGACTTGGATTGAGATTTCGCGAGTTTATAAGTAGTTAATACTTAGGTACCTATTTAACTGCAAATTAAGGCCGCTCTCTCGAAAAAGCTTAAAAATAGCGTGCAGATGAAGCAGTTTTTGGTCAGCATTTACGAGAATTTACACCTGAAAAAAAATTGTTGGTAATTTATAAGATATATACCTATGGTACGTAATTTGGTTTAGCCACAATTTATGTATCGGTCTCACATAATAAGAAAAATATCACCTCGTAATCGTTGAGATGAAACCATTTTACTCCTTCATTTTTTAACAAAAGATTAAAAAAATATCTACTACTTTGCAATATAAATGAAAATTACTTGATTATATTACTTTTTAAAAATTATTTTTATTAAAAACACGGTAACGGAGTGGTGCGTAGAGGTGTAGTTAGCTCCGTTTGTATGCACACGTCATTGGCATGTATACAAGCCTTAATAACTTGGTCTTTCTTCTGTCGACAATCTCTATTCTATTCTATATTTTAATATGGCAAGCAAAGCCGATGTCGACTATTCTGCCAATGTCTAAAGTAGATTGGAGAAACAAGTGTGTGTGGTAGATGAACGGTAAAAAAAAGGAGTTGATTTTTTGATTGGTCTGTACAGTTGAAAACTTGCTGGGTTAGTAAGGGACTGAAACAAACAAAAAAATAGAGATACATAAATATTATAATTAAATTGTTAAAACATTAAAATTATGTAAGTACATTGAATGCCACATCCACATAAAGCCGGAGCCGCAAGACTTATAGTTTAATATTATTGCGACTGATGAAAATCATCAGCGCCACAAGCAGTTCTGGAGAGGGGTATGTTAAAAGGGAGAGTCGACAATCTCTCTGTTCATTGTATAGAATCATGGCTACCTACTTGCAGCATTGACAGACGTAATTCAACTTTAGCCTACCCACAATAAGCCGACTAAACGATTCTATTAATTTTTAGCTACCAAAGTGCCTTTGCGCGGTTTCTGGAACAAGTTAAGCAGAATGACAATAAACCCCTGAATTAATTGGAGCCGCGCGTGCCACCGACCGTTTGTTAAAAGTTGTACGAGTAACAACCCGCGTGTGACTGACAGACTGACAGGGTGCCTACGTACCCGCGGCGTATGGGGATACGGTCGTGCGGACAACTCGCGTGAAAGCCTCCGTCGATGGCTGTGCTGAAATGAACTGCGACTTTTTTTTTATTGTCGACGTTGCTGGGCTGAAAAATCCTACGTTAGATTAATTGGAGTTCGTGTGTGTGCTTTTGTTGGCCTTCTAGCTAGGCATGACGTGCTATATCGTTGCGTTCCATCAGGTGAGATTTTGGTCAAACGCGAGGGACTGGATAAGGGGAAGATAGATGATTATTTATTAATACAAAATCGATAAATCATACGGAAAACAGGTTTTTGTAGTTTCTTTCCCAGTCTCACCAAATATCAGTCAGTGGATCGTCTTAGGATCTAATGGGCTGGTATCTAAAGATTTCTAGTGTCAAACGAGATATTGCGTGGACCTCGCGTATCGTATCGGCTAGCGTGCCGTAGGCGCCCTCGGTTCCAGCTAGATTCAAAAACCTCAAAAAGGTGAGTGGGACAGACTGGATGCGACGGAGACCAGGTGTTGTGCGCTACTCGAGTGAGGGCGGCCAGTTGTGTCACTGGCACGATGAAAGGTCGGAAGCTTTCGACACCATCGACTCGCTGTTCTGGAGTAAAGTCGTGTACTGGAAAACGTAGTGTCCTCCCACGTGGAAGGATGGTGTAGATCGGGAAGGACCGGTCGCTATGGCGGCACTTACGGGACGCCGTTGTTTTTCGGCTGATATTAATGAATGATGATTGAAATTGAATGACACATTTAAAACGGATTCTGCTTTATTTTCGACACGAAAAACTCGCATCACTGCAAATGCCATGCGGCTCCCTCACAAACAAACATTGTGTAAGCTGATATCTGTCGACCGTATTGTTTTGTCAGACGTCGCTAATTGACTCTACCTGCTGACTGAGCGCTCTACTCCGCCTCGCTTGACACTCAACAAATCGTAGATAAGTTTGTAGTAAAGCGGCTTTTACACCAGAGATGTGTTCGAGATAAAAAAAGATAAAACCAATAGACTCGATAGCGCTGAGCGAGGCTAGGTAAATGAAGCGATTTTATTTGGTTCTTAGGAGCAGTTATCACAAAATTGCGTTTTCACTCACAAAACTACTGATTCATCGCATTATGTAGAAATTAGGCAGTTGCTATTATGTTTATTTTAGGATTTAGGGTCACTTGTTCTACAGTGGCTCCCTTTTTTTTTCGAGGCGTATTTTTTGACACCTATTTAAGTTAGGTTATCGAAATTAGGAATGAATATAGTGGAACTAATGTGCTTTTAAAATGTACAGTCATTTTTAAATAAATGTAAGACAGAATGTAAATATTGTACCTTTTAAAAAAAAAACATAATTGAACCACTGTGTACCATAGGTTTGGCACACTGGCTCACCCCAGAGTACACAGTGGACCGTAGTGGTACACAGTAGATAGTTTGTACTAATCAAAAGTAATAAAACAAACAATACGATAGTTATTCATTATTTATTAGGCAGTATGTCAACATGTATTAATATAGAAATAATTTTAAACTTTTTCTAATAAATTTTAATGTAAAAGTCTTCAAAAACTTAACATCGAGCACAAACCTTATAAAAAATAGGAACGAAAATACCTCATTGGTCTAAAACAAAACTAATATTAATTCAAAATGAGATCAAGATCCCGAGATCAATCAAAAACTTAACCTTAACTTAGTAAAAAACGAAAGAAACGAATTTATGCTTTGGCTACCTACCACAATTAAATTCTTACTCAGTCGAGAATTTTTAATAAGAATTGAATCATGATAATCACTATCTTTAGATATAGGTAATAAAATTAAAGAAATCACTTATGGGCAATGCTTTGGCATACAATTCTACTGCACATTCAATTGAGATAAATCAATTAAAAAATAGTAATAAGACTGTTGTCGTGTCGTGCTGCCACCGACAGAGGGTTTCGGCAATATAGATTTGATGTCAGCTTCTTCAACGAGTGACAGATCCGGCACCGTAGGCATATAAAATTTGCCTGGAGTTTTCTTCCTTAAAAAACTGATGTAGGTAATATTCCATATGTTCATTTCTGCTTTCCAACACTTTTCCAACGTAAAATAGTTTCTGAAATAAGAATATGTTTTTGAATTTAATTCATTACCAAAACATTGCAACATTACATACTTTCAGTAGTTACTGATTTGAGAATCTGTATTTTAATCAAAATATTACAAAAAAAACCAGTTTAGTACACAGTGGCTCATGATCCACTGTGCACTTACGTGATCTGAGCCGATGTGGACGTTGCCGACATTTTGAATACAAACTACTACAAAAAAAAACCAAACCTATATTTCGAGAGGAATAGAACAGGAAAACATTCTCAAATTAGTACAAACTACAATGGAAATGTAAAAATATTCAAATACCATACTAGACACGTGTTGGAACAAAAGAAAACTTACCTTATTTTTTTTTTTTTTGTCACTAACAGAATTTTCTTTGCACACAAACACCACCCGTCGTACGCGCTTCCCGACTGGTTTCGACGAGTTCATGTACCGTCAGCTACATTGGGTGAAAGAGACAGATATATATCTCTGGTAGTTTCTTAGATTCTTAAACTGAGCCACTGTTTCTGGTATAACCACTGTAGAACAAGTGACCCTACCTATTTTCGTATAAATTTTACGGTTGTATGTTGTTTTATAGAAGAAAGTTTCACAGAATTTCATTTCACATAAAAATTTTCTCGTAATATCATTTCATAGAATAATTAATACTTACGCAGAATACTTACTATGAATAAATTTAAATCACAGATTTTTATTACATATAAACTTTGTTTCGATATGCATCATATCAATTGAAATATTCTGATACCAACTTGATGCCCTTGAGACAATTGAGAAACGAGCCAAGAGGATCATCGGCAATGAGAGGCTTGTCGCGACGAAGCTCCAAAGTCTTGAACATCGACGACGAGTTGCTAGCCTGTCGGTTTTTTACCGGTTGCATTTTGGGGAATGTGCGACGGAATTGCACAATTTAATTCGCCAAGCCCGTTCCATCATCGGACCACAAGACGAACGGCGATGCGCCACCGGTACACGGTGGATATCCCACCCATACGCACAAAACGTTTTGGTAACACATTCATAATGCGTACCTACAGCTAAGGAGTGGAATTCCCTGCCGGAGCCTGTGTTTCCCGATAGCTACAACCTGGGAGTCTTTAAGTCAAGAGTGAATAGGTTATTTCTAGGCAAGCGTGCTCCATCTTCGACCACATCATCAAACGCGTGCCTATCTATAGTAAAAAAAAAAAAAAATCTTAATCCTATTCCAATATAATTATATATTTCCATATTGAGTAGTTAACATACATTCAGTCAAAAAGTATCGGGAATGGATTATTTGTTTATGGTTCCAAATTCAAATTTTTGTTTTTTTGTAGTTGTTAGATTGGCACAACTGTTTTCCATTTTGGCGCGGAGTTTGAGTTGCATCTGTTATTTATATTAAATACAGTGCTGGTTTTAGTAATATTATATATAGTGTGTATTGCGAATTTCATAATGGACAAAAATATCGAACAAAGAGTTTGTCTTAAATTTTGCATCGCCAATGGAATTTCGTGTTCGGAGTCACTGAAAATGTTACAGAAGGCTTACGGTGAATCGACTTTATCAAAAACTCGTGCTTATGAGTGGTTCAAAGCGTTCAAAAGCGGTCGAGATGTGATGGAAGATTTGCCTCGCTCTGGTAGGCCGTCAACGTCTGCAACTGAAGTTAACATCGCAAAAGTGAAGGAAATAGTGACTGAAAATCCCCATTCAACTCTGAGAGAGATAGCCGCCGAACTTTCTGTATCTCACGAGTCGATCCGTACCATTTTAACTAATCATTTGGGTATGAAACATGTTGCTGCTCGGCTAGTCCCAAAAGATCTGAATTTTCTCCAAAAACTCAATTGCATGAAAGTCGCTGAGGACATGCTAGAACGAGTCAGTTCGGACCCAACATTCATGAAACGCATTGTTACTGGTGACGAGACGTGGGTTTACGAGTTTGACATGCAAACTAGTCAACAAGCTTCGGAGTGGCGCCTTCCAACTGAACCGAAACCGAAAAAACCACGCCAAAGTCGATCAAAAGTCAAAGTCATGTTGACTGTTTTCTTTGACTATCGCGGTGTTGTGCACTCTGAATTCTTACCGGAAGGTCTAACGGTAAATAAAGAATATTATTTGAGCGTTATGCGACGTTTAAGAGAGCAAATTCGACAAAAAAGGCCAGATTCGTGGAAAGAAAATTCTTGGATTTTGCACCACGACAATGCGCCTTCGCACAAGGCTATCATTGTGATCGAATTTTTAACCAAACACTCAACAAATACCATCCAGCAACCACCATATTCACCAGATATGGCTCCTGCTGACTTTTTCTTTTTCCTAAACTCAAATTACCACTTCGTGGCACCCGTTTTCAATCGATAGAAGACATAAAGGAGAATTCGCGGCGAGAACTGTGATCAATTCCGGAAGCAGCGTTTAAAAAATGTTTTGATGAATGGATTATTCGTTGGCGCAAGTGTATCGTTTCTAAAGGAGCATACTTTGAAGGTGATAAAATAAATTTGGATGAATAACAGACATTTTGTGTATTATTGATCTTTTCCCGGTACTTTCTTGACAGAGTAGTAAATCTTGTTACCAAGAAAAACAGTTTAGCGAGTGAAAGTTTTAAACTTTTGACATAATGCACACCTTCCTATAAAATTAAAATATCGCTTTCATAAAATCAATGCGGCTAAATTCTAGTCAAGTAAAACTTTTGATTCGGACCCGTCGACGGAACCCCACGAAACGACAATGGTGGGAAATGGCGATGGGAATAAAAGACCAAAATATGCAAACAAGCATACACCACGAATGCAGCAAGCATGCAGCAAGCATACAGCAAGCATGCAGCAAGCATACAGCAAGCATGCAGCAAGCATACAACAAGCATGCAGCAAGGAAGCAGCAAGCAAGCGGCATGTAACATGCAGCATGCAGCCGGCATGTGGCATGCAACAAGCATGCAGCAAGCATGTAGCACGCATGCAGCACGCAAACGAGCATGCAACATGCAGAATGCAAGCAAGCATGAAGCATGCATGGTTTCTGTCACGGCTCTGGCGCTGCGGGGCCGTCGATCCCACGCAAACTTATCGTCGCAGGCTTGCTGGCCAGCCTCAGCCGCAGTGGCGGGCAATATAACACCTGCTCGTCAGCTCGCGGGCCACCTCGCCCCTCCGCGCCTACGCGGTCTTAAATTACACTCTAGGGGCAGGGCATACAAGACTACGTGGGGTCGGTTTTACAGCGATTCGTTTCTGTCACTTTGTTTTTTTTAACACACATGTTGATTTTTTAAGATCATATTTCAATTTTAATTTAAGGTTAAAATGTTATTTTATAGAAATGGCAATATGCGTAGTAAAATTATTCCGAATAAAATTCTGCCATCCATGGACATAATATATTATGAAAGAATAATATTTAATTATAATTGCATTTTCACTGAAATATAAAATTCCATTGAAAAATATATCGGACAAACAATATTCGTTAAAAATAATTCTGCTGTTTGATAAGTTTGTTAAATAAAAAAATGTGATCATGAAATTCATTGAATAGTGTTTCTGTGAAATAGATTTCATTCAAGTGATATATTCCAAAATAACTAATAAAAATAACTATATACATTATGAATATACAAAACCAAATACGATCAGGCGTCGAAAAATTCCTCCGCATCGCTGTCATCCGGAACGTGCCCAGAAGACTAGCAGCATTGCCACGTTGAATGGCAATAATAACTCTGAGCAAAGAACGAGCCAGCCCTCTGGTCACGCAAAGTGTCGACCAGTCGGCGAGAAATCCCTAGCGTTTCGACCCCAAACGGCTCAAAACTGTAATTACCAATAAGGTTACAGTATTTGCGCCGCTTGAGGGCCTCAGCAGCCGCAGCAGCAGCGCCGGCACAGCTTGCCGTACTTGGAACATGTGATGGCGCAAGGGTGTCGACACATGTTGTGTCCCTTACCAGAGGCCTACCCACCTTCCACGGCACTAACGTCATACCATCTGGTCTCTTCCCATCGTCATGTACCAAGCCACTAGGTTCTAATACTGCAGGTACGCCGGCGGTGACAAGAGCTCGACGAATAATATCATTGATGCTAGCATGTCGTGCTATGCGGCCTGCGCTCTTGCAGCAGGAAAGGCCATGGTGTCCGATGCGGAGCAACACAAGCTGCACCTAAGCGGAGACAGAACGCGATCCGAAACGATGCGTCATCCATCATAGTACCTATGGTGGATGACGGGAGTGCTTGAAGCCACAAACCCGACTCCCACTCTCCCACAGCTAACAGACGCACGCGCTCAGCAGTATTCGGTGATGTATGAATCTTGTGACATAAGATTCCAAGGACCAGAGCAAACGCATTACAAATAAAAAAAAAAATATTTTCTGTGAAACGAATTTCTGTCTGCGATACAAGGGTACACCAAATTTTACGAAGTAATTTAATGTATTAAGGAGAAATGAAGGTATAAGTCAAGATCTGAGATGGGATCCCATGAGAAATGTTTGTTCAACAATATTTTCCCCAGTTGATAACCAATTTGTATGATTCTTTTTTTTTTTGGAAGAGTTCCCGGACTGGTCCCATTTTAATTGGGTGAAGATCTGATGAAGAGCTTCGGTGGTAGGCAACGGAACTCTTCAATCAATGATAGCAAATGGATCGTGATTTCTGAAATCACATGTCTGTTGATTGTTTACACCAGTTCATAACATAACATCACGCCGGTACGCTGTGTTTGTGGTTTCACTTTTTACTGGTACGCAGGTACAGGTAAAAATCAAATATAAAAAACTTTTTTTCATTAAAATAAAACCCAAATAAAGTCGGTGGTATTTTTTTGGTTTTTTGACACCGACTTCCGAATTTAAAGTTATTTTATACTTGTATTTTTTGTAGTGTTTTGTTTTTGGAAGTCGGTTTTATTTTATGTAAAAAATATTTTTACAAATAGATAAGAGAAAAATGCGAATAGCGAATCCGCTATATACTACACTAATTACTATTCTCAACTATATAATACGCCAAAAGTGTTAAAATATTTCAGTTTCTGAAAATAAGAAAGCCAAAGTTGGCCATTTTACATAAAAAACACTGTCAAATTGTAATAGACCTCTTAACAAACGCATCCCTCGTTACGCATACTCGCTCGTCTCTGGTGGGACAGCCTACTAACGCAGCCAGTGCCATCTTATATTATTCCAATACATAGGGGTACCTGTTTTGTTATTTAATTGATTCTTTCCACGCATGACACTACTTTCTAAGTCGTTATCATTTCAGCTGAAAGAGGTCCAGTGCTTCTCGCATCCAGCAGATTGCAGTGACCTTCTCCAGGTCTTAATTAATTTTTAAAATTGGTATTAAGTAGGTGTTAAGAGTGTCGTTGAAGGCTTATGAAAGAACGTCATAAGTAAGTTGAAAGTAACTGAAAATCTATTTATATAAAAAAAAAATAGAAGTATTGTCATTGCGAAAGATCTGTTTAAAAGTGTTAACAAAACTCGAATTTCGAACTATCTCTTTTGAATTAAACTCTTTAAAGAATAGAAAACCAACACAAATTCACAAAAAATTCCTAATTCGTCTGAAATCTGAATCGGTTCAACAGTTTAGCGCTACGTCGGCGTCGTAGTCAATCATCACGGAACACGGTCGTAGCGACACGCACACTCGTAGCGGCGTAGCACTCGTGTTGCTACGCCGTAGCCCGTAGCGCTGCGCAACGTAGCGTGCGTTGCAAAGCTTTCATGTTTTTATTTCAGTGCATGCGTTTCGACTTTCGTTGCATATTCATGTTTCACATTCAATCTCCATTCAATTTTACGTGGCAGCTCGGAAATATAAAGTGTGTTGGAGTTTTCGTCGAAAAATAGAATGGAAGGTCCTCCCTTTCATTCTATTTTTAACCCCCGACCAAAAAAGAGGGGTGTTATAAGTTAGTCGTCGATGCGATGGTTGTCTGTCTGTCTGTCTGTGTGTGTGTGTCTGTCTGTGGCATCGTAGCTCTCAAACGGTTGCACCGATTGCGGTTTTTTTCATTTGAAAGCCATTTTTTAGTTCTTAGATAAGTTTTATTAAAATAATCATCAGCTCTTTTCTAGTTGATAAAGGCTAATCTTTTCTAATCGATGCGAAATTTGGTATTCTGTTACGTCAGTGATATTGCAAGAACATGGTTATATTGAGATGATGTTGTAGCATAAACTGAAATCTGTAGGATACCCAACTCCTCACTTACTTATAGCATTCATTTAAATGGTCGCAATGAATAGGTTAAATAGTTAAATAGATTGTGATATGATATTTTGGTACACGATGTAGGATGTCGTGCCGTTTACATGACTGTAGATCATGTGGATGGATGGAGAGGGAGAGGAAGGCCAAAAAAAAGATGGATGGATTGTGTGAGGAGCAATATGAAAGAAAAGGGAGTTAGTGATAGCGTGACGGGTGAAAGGACAGAATGACAGTAAAAAACATAGACTAGAGTCAAGAGCAAACCCAGTGCAAAAAAAATAAATAATTTTTTTAACCGACTTCTAAAAAGGAGAAGCTTATATTTTTAAAATATGTTTGTTCTATCTATCTTTTTTATTCGAACGAAATTTAAATGGGACTATTTCGGAACAAAGCATTTCGAAATGGTCCCATTTAAATTTTGTAAACATCTGATGAAGAACTTTGCAGAAAGACAATTAAAAAGATATGGCTGGTTTGGGTTTTCCCAGCACGTCCAGCACGAAAAGGTAAAATAAAAAATTACTTAATAGTTTTTATTGGTTATTCTTGGTAATGGGTATAATTTGGTTTTTATTTGGAAAAAAATCGAATAAAATTATTATTGACGGTTGCATTTTAATGTTTTTTTTAAGTAAAAAGTTTCTAAGAATGGTCTCTATACAGACTATATAATTTATGTCAACGTATAACGATTACCAATCAGTTCTCCACATGATCATTACGAATTCAGAATGAATGTTGCACAGTAGTTACGAGATTCTCTCGAACTATTTTCTGTAAAAATAATCGGTCTAAATCGTTCCTCCAGCTGGGATGCAGGTTCCTTCTCTGTCAGAGGGGATAGTCTATTTTTTCCAGCAGGTGGGTCCAGTGTAGAATTTTCGTTCCTAGAATCTGCTGGTTTATTACAATATGTTCCTTCACCGTTTTGAGAGTTATGATCATCAAATAACTTAATCAAAGAACAGTGCCTGCGGGGTTCGCTACATAAGTTGCGGTCGATTTTGTTTGACCATTGTTTTTACCCAACGGCCCCAGAATGAGGGTTATATTTGAATCTACGAGGTCACCGTGTTACCTACATGCACCCTTAACAGCTAGTTGCGTTACGTTCAGTTACATTATGGGTTTGAAATACACTAACATAAACGAATCACAAATAACGTCAACTCCGTGCTCACTACAAAACGGTTTACGATCTACCTCCGCCTGCAGCGCAATACGTCTCGATGCGATTTATTCGCACGAGTGCTAGAAATACTCACTACCCACCGTATAGTGCTGACAGCTTACTGGCGCTGCTGCTATTATTGTGAGTGAGAAGGGTGACTATCGAGACACGATCAGTGTCGTACGAAGTATTGATATTGCTAATAGTGCATAGAGGTGCGATGGTTGCACCACTATGATGATAGAATACAATGATTATGAAGAGAGATACTTACAAAGGTTGCGCTGCAATCTTTGGAGGGAGGATGTACCTCGTAACAACAGTCATTAGTACATTACTCCCTAAAGACGCTTCTACGTAACGTTATAGACATTGTTAATTTTTTCAGCCTTATTCATAAACCTATTAAATATTTGTTTAGTTTAACCAGTTGATCAGTAGATTCTTAATATTTTCGAGAAGCTTAAACCCAAAATTGTTTGGCAGAATGTCTGGGGGCCTTGGTATTCTTTTCCAATAGATGTACCTATGGTTGTTAATTTTTAAAGAATCTAATATGTATTTAAAATCTGCTAAACAGTACTTAAACAAAGCAAATGGTTAGATTATATGGATTCTCCAAACGGTCAAGTTAACTCCAAAGCCATATTGAAATAGCTATAAAACACGTAGAAATTGCAGACAATAACCAAAATCACAATTAAAGTCCTCTTTTCTTGGTGGCGGGTCAAAGGTTCAACAACCTCGTATCTGTATCGTATCTCGCACGGAGCAACCGAGTCGATCTCTCTCGCGTACGGATCGTATCGAATGAATCGAGCTCCACCATCACTCTGTAATCGGTTGGTGAAAGTTTCTGGACGACGAGCCAAGCTGTTTAATTTAATTTCTTGGTCGTCATTGTTTGTTTACGTGAAAAATTACATGTCAATCTATGTGACGGACTAATTAGATTATTTGATTAAATTACCAAATTGTAGTTTTATAAAACGAATCTATTTACACTGATACAATAGCTGTTTATCCAGATAGACGACCAGCAGAGAGCTCGGACAAAAGTTATAGGAGGTTTATTTGATAACATTATGTAAGCACCCGCCAAGCACGTCCAGGTGGACATGAGAGTGGGTTTATATGAAAGTCTATCATTTGGATTAAGATACGATTTTCAATAACAAAACGAGCGGGGTCTATATTGGGGTCGGCTTCCAGTCAAACCGGATTTAGCTGAATACCAGTATTTTAGGAAGGTCGCTAATGCGCCATAAAATAGATACCTACCTAGTTTACCATTGTACCGTATCTATCACACATCCAGTAATTATCGAATCCCTTACGAAGACTTAATTTACGGATATCACAAATTTTCCATCCATTAGTCGTGTGTAACCCGTTTATTTGTGCCACCCACCGGCATCGGTTGAAAACCCGTCACGCCACGCCGAATGATTTATACTAGTCCATTGTTAGCCATGGAAAAACATTAGATCCGAAACCCATTAGTGTATGGATGACATCGTCATTTTCACACTACGAGTCCTATAACTGTGAGATTAATTAATCCGATAACGAAATAACTAAACAGTTTGACGATTAAAACTGAAAAGCGTTATTACGTATTCAACCCCTTAGTTGAACGGCCTGTAACTCTGTTACCCGAACCAGGGATTATGTACAAATCACGTGGGAAATAATGACTCAAATTATCAGAGATGAGTCAAACGCGAGCTGCTCACAATACGCACACTAAACGAACATCGAGGAAAAAGTGAACGAGATACAAGCGACACTCAACGCAACCACACTACAACACTTCATCCCCATGTACCAATGAACCTTATTTGGAAGGCTTAGGGTGGAAAATGGATTGGTTTATAGTTTTCAGCGAGCATCTACTTAGAGGGTAGTTGAATACGCATGCGCGGTACGGCGTAAACAGTGGCGTGTCGTCAGTCGCACGGTGGACGCACGGCAGCCGCCGGCGCGCAGCTCGACCGCCCAGCGCGCCTTTATAAACAGTGACGCGTCGCGAGTGTTGTGGTGAACAGTGTCAGGCTTATCTAACCAAACGTTTTTGTACCCATAAGGAAAAGCTCAGGAGTAATTCGTACGGTGAGTACACTTCAATGTTTTAATATAAACGCTTGACACCGCTGCGTCGGAAGGTGACCCGGTTTTCGAAATAAAAATAAATTTCTAATTTTTTCGTATCACCACGTGAAAGATTTGCGTCGACTCTGGACCTTCCTCCACCGTTGACTCCATACAGGTGCTTCTGTCCATCCATGGGGTATTAACATGTGATTTACGTAACAAAAAGCCATATCCATGGTGTTGTCATGCGTAGAGCGGCACTGAGCGCACCATGGCTACAGTTTATTTTCGCAACCTGAACAAAGGCTATAATAAAGCCTGACTTAATTTTGTAAATGTTCATTGATGTGAGCGTGCTATCCCAGTGTTTCGTGTTTACTATATTTACCATAACCGTCAATATTCAACATTTCATTACAATAAATTGATTTTATATTTATATACAAACACCAGCAGCACATTCGTGCTCTATTATCAGTATTTGTTCTTTTCTCTTTTAGGTACGTGTTTTGTGTCAACATAAATTAATAACTAAATAAATACAGCATATAATATAACCGTCCATATTTATATGTAATGGAAAGCTTAGTCTGGCGCCGACACGAACGATCTCAATGACTCGTTAAGACAAACTATAGAACGTATACCTACGTCGTTACAGTTGAACACTAGTCAATACAATGTTCTGAGCTTTGTTTGGAGAACAGCTCCATTGGGACGTTTTGGGATCTTGACATCGAAATGAAAATGTTTAAACTATTATGTAAAATAACACTTTATGTAAAATGCCGGTATTCAGCTGCATCCGGTATGATCCGAAGTCGATCCCGACGCAGTTGGTTCCCCCGACTGTGTCGGGACTGTGTCGGACACGGCTACGCAGAAGATGAGGTTCGTTTAGATTTATATTTACTCTATAATATCTATTTTAAGATAAAACAGTAATTAGTTTACAAACTTAACTCTACTTTCATACTTCTATTATCTACCACAGTTCAAGATAGGTACCTAGATACCAGGTCCCCATTCGTAATTCACATACAATATTGTCAATCTTAAGAATGCCTGTCAATGCCTGTGAATATTCATTTGAGGACTTTACCAAAAAGGAAATCGAATGTGCTGTACCTACATCTTAAGAATTTCATAACTCACCAGCTGTTTCACTCGTATCCTGTATGAGTACTTTCATCTAGATCTGCACGCGTGTCAGATATAAAATATACATCCCCTTATGCATAATTGAACAATACCTTCACAAATGATTAAAAAAAGGAAATCGGAAGTTAGATAACCTTTAATAAAAATAATCTTCAGACGACGAAAACGACTTAGGGGCTGCCGCCCCTTAAGCCCAAGAGCACCGAAAAATGCAATTTTTTTCATCGCAGAGATCTCCGTAATGGTAATACCTTTTCAAGCGGAAAGTGCAGTGTATAGCCAAGTCTTTAAAGTAAAGCATTTTACAAAGATATTATACAAACAAGGTCCAGATCATTGATAAAAAGACGTCACAAGAGTTTTACTACAATATTTCGTCGCGAAATGCAAAATTTTGAGTGGAAACTACCATCTTTTTTGTAACAATTCAATAGGCAATTTAATAAACTAAAGCATTTTACCATAAAAATTTAACATTTCAATGTAATTTTGTTTTTTTTAAGGATTTTTTATCCGAAATTCCCTGATTTTTAGCGTTCTGTCAGTTCAGAATCCTGCGGGACTTGATTGGGAGCAGACCTATGTCAAAATTCAAGAGCAAGTCTCAGTATACTTGTCATACATTTACAGCTTAATGTCGTAACGAGGAGATTTGGCTGTAATAGAAATACAAAAATGCAACTCCAGTTTTGTATGCGACTTCAGATTTCCCAAATCACAGTTCACATCATTGTGGAAAATGGAGAGTCACTTGCAATTTTGATTGAGCGATGTGACTTCATAGGCAAATTAAATATGGGTATAATTTAGACGGTCACCAAAAATGGATCAATGGTCACCAAATTCTATCCAACTCAACTGTGATTGCCATAAAATGTAGGCTTGGGGTTACAAACTGGATAAAATAGGTTAGGTTAGAATTGTGACCAACCGCGCGCGAGCCGAGCGCTACTTCTCGAATATTATTTGGTGACCATTTATCCGTTTTGGTAACCGTTTAGAACATTTTTGGTAGTAAAATAGGTACTTTTTTGGGCGGTGTTTAAACACAAGCCATTAAATATTTCTTGAAAATTGGTAGAAGTATATCGAAGAAGAAGTCTCGAAGTAATAAGCGATTAACGGTTTTAGATACGGTTTTTATTAATAGAAAGAGTAATTTGCTCCCGAGCGAAGAGAGCGGGTCGCAGCTCGGCTAAAACACGACGCGGGCGAAGCCGCTAGTCTGCGATAAAGCACAATCAAATTATTATACGTCTGAAAGCTGTCTGCAAAATTTGTCTCAAAAGCTCCCTTAAATATGCTATGCTAGACATCAGATCGGACATTGACCCACATACATTTATTACAAAGTAAACACTACAAAGTATAAAATAATCTTAATTTCGGAAGTCGGTGTTTTTGGTTTTGTATTTTTGTTTTTAAACACCGACTTCCGGAATGAAGGTTATTTTATACTTTGTAGTGACTTGTTTGGAAGTCGGTTATATGTTTTTTGTAAAAATGTTTCTTATTTTTCACTTTTAAGTGGTGATACTTGGATGACGTCTTCGTCTACGAAATAGAAATAAGCAAATGTGCTTATAAAACAAAAACCGGCCAAATGTGAGTCGGACTCGCACACGAAGGGTTCCGTACCATAAACTTTATTTTTTATTATTTGTTATAGCGGCAATAAATACACAATCTGTGAAAATTTCAACTCTCTACCTATTACGGTTCTTGAGATACAGCCCGCTGACAGACGGACGGATGGAAAGCGGAGGCTTAGTAATAGGGTTTCGTTGGTTACCCTTCGGACTACTGGACCAAAGTGAATTAAATTTTAACGGGGCCAAATTGCAAGAATGCCGCATCAAAATAAAAAAGAATCGCACAAATCGGATCAGAAACCTAGGAGTAATAGGTGTACCTACATACCCTCCTCTTTTTTTGAAAGTCAGTTAAAAAACATAAAAAAGACATAGAGTTGTCCTGAATCCACTTCTATCGTGATCCTTTACATTCTCTAGTAAAGACATAGAGCTGTCCTGAATCCACTTCTATCGTGATCCTTTACATTCTCTAGTAAAGACATAGAGCTGTCCTGAATCCACTTCTATCGTGATCCTTTACATTCTCTAGTAAAGACATAGAGCTGTCCTGAATCCACTTCTATCGTGATCCTTTACATTCTCTAGTAAAGACATAGAGCTGTCCTGAATCCACTTCTATCGTGATCCTTTACATTCTCTAGTAAAGACATAGAGCTGTCCTGAATCCACTTCTATCGTGATCCTTTACATTCTCTAGTAAAGACATAGAGCTGTCCTGAATCCACTTCTATCGTGATCCTTTACATTCTCTAGTAAAGACATAGAGCTGTCCTGAATCCACTTCTATCGTGATCCTTCACATTCTCTAGTAAAGACATAGAGCTGTCCTGAATCCACTTCTATCGTGATCCTTTACATTCTCTAGTCATGAAAAACGGTGGAAAGAACTAGTTGACCCGCGCAACTTCGTCTGCGTCACCATTTTCATTATTGCTCCACTCCTATTGGTCATAGCGTGATGATATATAGCCTATAGCCTTCCTCGATAAATGGTCTATCTAACAATAATTTTTCAAATCCGACCAGTAGTTCCTGAAATTAGCGCGTTCAAGCAAACAAACAAACTCTTCAGCTTTATATATTAGTATAGATTTAGGGAAAGTCAATGTAATTTATTGAAAGTTTATTTACAATACAATTGCAGTCTACAAAACAAACAGACAACTTACTTCATCATAACCAATTAGATCTCCCAACTAAATCAAACCAACTCCGATAAAAAGCGATGAACTACCAATATCATCAGTCAGACAATATCATCAGTCAGACAATATCATCAGTCAGACAACTTTGTAAAAGAGAGCTGGCGACAGACGAGCAGATTTCTATGTACAGTACATACGATCTTTATGTAAACAAGCGTTATTTCTTAGTGACGCAGTAGCGGTTCTCACGTTAAGTGCGCGATACCATTCCGTGTTATAGTCATCTTCTGTAGTTGTTGGCACAGATGGAGCTAATGATACGAGTACATTCGGTTTATTCACTGACTAGCTATTGCCCGCGACTTTGTACGCTCGTATCCCGTTTATTCTAGTTCCTGTAGGATTTTGGCAAATCCTCTCTTAGTGCTCCCGTACACTCCCCGAGGAACCTTGTACATGCCAAATGTCAGCTTTATACGACCAATATTTTCTGTGGTCCGTTGTCTGTCGGCCGCTCAGTTAGGTACTCATATATTAGGATTAGATACTTATACAGTAGTGATTGAACAATATTAAAGTAATATCATTTACTTTTAACATTTGTTCTTTGACTCAGCTCACGCAGCACAGACAACTTTCTGTCAGGCAGTATGAGCTTTTTATGCAGCCTTGCTTTGGTATTGTTCGTGAAATCGTTGCTAATTTGAGTTGCGCGATAAATGACAAATGCTTGCACTGTCATCATGTCGGCCTTTAGCTTCGTCATTGCAAGAAATCAAATAAAAAAAAACTTTTCGCAACTGAACATACGTACATAATACGTAATTAAATACATTTTGAAAGCTAATTTGACTCTTTGAGAATCCTCAGAAAGAGTTAAATCAAAGTATTTTAGTAGCCTGCTATCATTAGTCTTCATCTATTTGCCATTTGTCTAAACTCTAAATCACAAAAAGTTTTGAAGTTCACAACTTTAGATAACGCATTTAGATAACTTTCGATTTGCCTCTCTCAGAGGCAAATCGAAAGTTATCTAAATGCGTTATACAATAGTCTATATTCTAACCAATTCATTCTTGTATGAATATGATAGAATCGTTTTTTGGGTTTCGAACAATAAACGGAACCCTTATAGGATCGCTCGGGTGTCTGTCCGTCTGTCACAGCCAGTTTTCTCCGGATCCACTTGACCGATTCTGTTGAAATTTAGTAGCCTGCTAAAATATTAACGTTTAGCGGAGAATGAGGAAGAAGTGGACATTCGGAGTACGGCTGTATGAGTGGTAATGGTAACGAATCATTAACTAACAGGAGACCAAAATCATGAATTATACGATTTTCGGGATTATTAGCAACTAGTACAAACACACGATTTATTAACATTTGTAATAATTAGAAGTATTGCACATTTTTCGAGGAGCTCGTGGCTAGATAATAACAGCCGCACGGGTCGATGTTCAAGGTTAAGCAACGCCAAGGTTGGCCTGTGGATGGGTGACCATCTTAACATAACGAGTTTCCTCCATGCCTCGGAAAACACGTTTAGCCTTGGTCCAGGCTGTCATTTGTAGATCTTTGGTAGTCGTTATGAAGTGCCGTGTTACCCAGTTAATGGGTTATGGAGGTCTGGTGTGCAGCCGCTCCTCGTAAAATACTGGTATTCAGCTAAAAAATCGGGCTTGACTGGAAGCCGACCCCAATATAGTTGGGAAAAGGCTAGGCAGATGATGAGTAGTATTGCACATTTTTCAATTCTATCTGGATCCAATTATTAAGTGTATGCAGGCGAAGTCGCGGGCAGTAGTTAGTTGAAAATAAAGTAAACGCTCTGCAGAACGATAGCTTGAAGTTATTAGATATAACTTGTAACTTGTCAGAGAGGATGGAAGAGGGTCGGACGGAGCCATCGCAGCGAGGCGAGATCAAACACAACGCGTTCTGAGATAGGGCTCGAGTGTGGCGCCTTCATGCGGACACACTTGAGTACGAGGACTAAGGGGCCTTTGTGCAAGGAATAGACAGGACCAGAGCAGTAAGAATAGTTGAACAACATTTTACTGTGCATTTTTGAATCAAGAATAATAGAGGAGCAATGCTAGATTATTAAGGAGTGTTCGTATTCACATCATAGTTGTAAACTGAGAAAAACCTCCCCTTTTTTCCTCCCGCTCTGGGCGGAGCGGAAGAGTGGATGGGGTATCAACAATTGATTCCTTCCGCTCTGAGTCAATTGATGATACCCCATCCACCCTTCCGCTCTGGGCGAATCAGAAGGGAGTGTCAGACTCTTACTGACTAAAACCCATCCATGTTCCTACTAATGCCCTTCGCGTTCCAGCGCCGCGGTGACTCTTTCGAACAAATTCCGCAACCCTCCCCTATATTTTGGTTCTTTAGATACAGTCCGATAGCAGACAGACAAACGGACGGATAGCGGAGGCTTAGTAATAGGGTTCCGTTGGTTACCCTTCGGGTACATAACCCTAAAAACGCACAAAACATTTTATTTTGCTTAATACATAACAAGCCTCCTTAGGTTACGTTTCGTAAATTACTGAATAACTTCGTTAGGTTGTCGACTAGGACTACCAAAGATATTTCGATATTTTGAGGGAAGTTGAGCGGCTTAGCCCCCCTCCCCCTGGATCCGCAAGTGCAGAAGCTAGTCGTTAGTAAATGTGAAACAACGTACAAGTTTAATACGTGAACTGCAAGTTTCATGAAGCCACTTACTGTCACAGACGTGCTATTACGAACTAGTAGCTTTTGTCCACGCCCTCGCTCACGGTACCTAAAGTAGCCAGTAAGTAGCCTACCGGGTCCAGGCCCGTGTCTACCTCTGCACCAAAATTCATCAAAGTTGGTCCGTAGAATTAGGCGTGAAAGAGTAAAATATAACAAACTCGATCTCCCTAGCATTTGTAATATTAGTACTTACTTACTGTGTAGTTTGGCAGATGTTATGTTAAGGAGTGTTGGGAAGCTACGCGCCTAATTTTAGCTTTCTACGACCAGTAGTTTCGGCTGTGCGTTGTGCATTAATAGGTAGATCGACGTAAATTTTTATCAATATTATTTTGATAAAAAGTTATGAATCAATGGACTCAGAGCGGAAGGAGTCAATTGATGATACCCCATCCACCCTTCCGCTCTGAGCGAATCTGAAGAGAGTGTCAGACTCTTACTGACTAACACCCATCCGTGTTCCTCCTGATGCCCTTTGCGTTCCAGGGCCGCGGTGACTATTTCGAACAAATTCCGCAACCCTCCCCTATATTTTGATTAGTTTTGCTGTCGATGGTCGCTCAGGTGTAATTCCGGCTTGAATAAAAAAACCTTTTAAGAACGAAAATTTGCCCTCAGATCTTAAGATTGATTGCCAATCCTACTTCCAGTCGCGATCTCAAAATTATATAAAAAATGAGGTTTGTTTTGATAGATTGCGACTCTCCTTCTTTTCGAATCGATGAACAACTTCCTCGATTGTTTGGGTCCAGTACGTGGCTAAGTTTAATGCAGCATCGGTGGCATGTAGGTGTTAAATCCCCCAAAGTACAGGTGTATGGGCACTTGAGGGTTGCGACTGAGATGCGAATGCGAATGTTAACTGTCTTCTTCCACAAATTAAATTTGTCATAATATCTGCAAATGGTTTTGAACGTAAACAGAAAACATAACTTATTGACATATTGGTCAACTGAAAAAGCTATTTACAATTTTGGGTCACTATTTATTAAAGTTGTATTATCGAAGGAAACTATGTCAGCAGTTTTTTTTTCTCATAATACTATGTCCCTAATAGAAAATGAAGCTTAATCATAATTTGTAATATCAGTAATGACGGTCGCTTTCTATTGATGAAAGGTATCATAGTTATACGTCGCCTTAATGTGGCTTTCATAGATATTAACATACAGATGTGTGTAACGGTACATTTTGTTTGATAACCCAAAATGAATTACGCTAATAGTATTTTCAAAGCTTGCATATAATAAATGCATGTCCCTGTGTGAAAATAAAAAAAAATATTTTCACACAGGGACACAGGGAGGGAATTGTAACTTTTTATCAATAATAATATTGATAAATAGTTACGTCGATCTATTACTGGGTGACAGAGTGATTGAGTGTCTGACAGACTACGCACAGCCGAAACTACTGGACATAGAAAGCTGAAATTTGGCATGTAGGTTCACTACAATCCGTAGGTAACACTACGAGAGGATTTCCCGAAATTCCTACGGGAAGAATGGCATTATAATATTATATAAGGGAAAAACAAATGCATTACAAAGTATTTACTCTTAACATAACATCTGCCAAACTACACAGTAAGTAATTACTAATATTACAAATGCTAAGGAGAGTTTGTTATATTTTACTCTTTCACGCCTAATTCGACGGACCAACTTTGATGAATTTTGGTGCAGAGGTAGACACGGGCCTGGACCCGGTAGGCTACTTACTGGCTACTTTAGGTACCGCGAGCGAGGGCGTGGACAAAAGCTACTAGTTCGTAATAGCACGTCTGTGATAGTAAGTAGCTTCATGAAACTTGCAGTTCACGTATTAAACTTGTACGTTGTTTCACATTTACTAACTAATAGCTTCTGCACTTGCGGATCCAGGGGGAGGGTGGCTAAGCCGCTCAAAATATCGAAATATCTTTGGTAGTCCTAGTCGACAACCTAACGAAGTTATTGAGTAATTTACGAAACGTAACCTAAGGCGGCTTGTTGTGCATCAAGCAAAATAAAATGTTTTGTGCGTTTTTAGGGTTTCGTACCCGAAGGGTAACCAACATAACCCTATTACTAAGCCTCCGCTGTCCGTCCGTCTATCTGTTTGCTATCGAGCTGTATCTAAAGAACCGTAATAGGTAGACAGTTGCAATTTTCACAGAGTGTGTATTTCTTTTGCCGCTATAACAAAAAATAATAAAAAATCATATCCCATACAAGATACGTGTTTTTTTTTCGGTTTATGGTACAAAAACCTTCGTGTGAGAGTCCGACGCGCACGTGTTTACGTTGCTAAAACCTAACCTCAGTGGGGTCAAGCCCTGCCACCCTCACCCAAAAATCCTGGATCCGCCACTGATATTCTGCCTGGGACATCCTCATGGCACTACAACTTGTCTGCATCAAAACGATGTCTTCTTGTTCCCTAACCTAGCGTCATCTCAGTTTGTCGTAGTGTTGAGTGATTGCTGTCCTAGTATTAAGTCTCGTGCCAGACTGTCACTATGTCATATCGATCAGCTCTTGGGTCTTGATCTAATCAAGAAAGAGTAACTAAGATTTGTTCAGTCTTTGTTGCGCGATTTTGTTAGAAAATAGAATTCAGATGTATCGAAATAATAATATAGTTACTCTTGCATGAGATGAATTTAAAAAATCGAGCACTGAGGAGGAGTGCCTTCAACTCAAACTAAGTACAGGTACTGCATTATTACTTGTCATTATTTTTGTCATAAGGATTTTTAAACGTGCGAGTCTTCTTCTTATCGTGAGGGCCGTAAGGTCTAACCACCCCACACACCCTACTGTCAGAGTTTCTAATCCGCCTCAAGGGCCACTGACACGGTTTAATTGACGACCTCCATTTGGCGGCCGGGACCACCGGCTTATACGTGCCTTCCGAAACACGGAATTTTCGATTTACCAGACAATCAGGTGATTGAAGCCTGCAATGTCCTAGCCAAACTGGAAACAACTTTACAATGTATGCTTCCTTTTGGAAACGAACCCACGACCACCGGGTCACAAGGCAAACGCCTAAACCACTCGACCACGGAGGCAATTGTCCGAGTAATATGATGTAATTGCCAATACAAAAACCCCAGTTTTTGACTGATTGGATTTTTGAAATATTTTCTCAAAAAAAAAATAAGCTACGTACTCGTATGTAGCTAAGTATTAAAATATTTGATAATAATTTCAAATTATTACCTCCACGTGTTACTACGAAAAAGGGTCTTGATAGACTGACATGTAGACAGACAGATGGACAGCGAAGTGATCTTATAAGCCTTCTATTTTTACTTTTTGAAGTACGGAACCCTAGAAAATATGGCGACCTTGAAAGTGTGCGGTGCTAAAGAAAAAACACGACCGCGTAATATTTTACGTCTACAGCGGTATTGGCTTATCCGATACCGAAAATCCTAAACTCACTTTCGCTTCCATAACTTGATAAGCTTTACCTCAAGCATCATTAACCTAAAATAACTTAATCCAGTACATTTTGCTTGACAACTTTACAACAATAAGTTCGCTAAGTCATTACGAGCGAATCTCTCGCGATATCACAGTAACTTGGCTGTAACTTGGATATAAGTTAGATGATTTAATTAAATAAATGTGGGGGTTGTCACGGCTTAGGGGCTCGTCGGCTGGGGGCTCAGTGACTGAAGGGCTAAAGGGCTGAAAGGCTTAAGGCTACAACTATTTAGCCGCGATAGTGCGCGATGGATGACACCCGCTGACTTCCACTTAAGGTTGAATGTCTTGTGGAGGACTTTAATGAGATTATATTTCGAAGAATACATACTTTATTGGAGTAGCGGACTATCCCACTACGATTAAAAATGCAAAGTTTTGGATGGATGTTTGTTACTCACATGGCTGAACCGAGCTGGGTATAGTTTGGATGGATGTTTGTTACTCACATGGCTGAACCGAGCTGGGTATAGTTTGGATGGATGTTTGTTACTCACATGGCTGAACCAAGCTGGGTATAGTTTGGATGGATGTTTGTTACTCACATGGCTGAACCGAGCTGGGTATAGTTTGGATGGATGTTTGTTACTCACATGGCTGAACCGAGCTGGGTATAGTTTGGATGGATGTTTGTTACTCACATGGCTGAACCGAGCTGGGTATAGTTTGGATGGATGTTTGTTACTCACATGGCTGAACCGAGCTGGGTATAATTTGGCACAGATATAGAGTGCCTGGACTAGCACATAGGATTGTCGCTAGAGTACGTTCCCTTGGGATAGTTTGTTTGACGTGAACGCGGGCGAACCCGCTGGCAGAAGGTATAGTAAAATATAAGATTAGGTTACCATAGCGTGTACAGAATGTGTCAGTTAGGTTACCATAGCGTGTACAGAATGTGTCAGTTAGGTTACCATAGCGTGTACAGAATGTGTCAGTTAGGTTACCATAGCGTGTACAGAATGTGTCAGTTAGGTTACCATAGCGTGTACAGAATGTGTCAGTTAGGTTACCATAGCGTGTACAGAATGTGTCAGTTAGCTAAACTGACATATTTTGTACAGCTTCTTATTCTTCTTAATATCACGTCATCGCTTCATAACATAATACTGTACTAGCTTTTGTCCGCGACTTCGTACGCGTATATCCCGTTTCTTCCCGTTCCCTTGGGTATTTCAGGAAATCTTGGTTTGTACTCCCCTACCAAGGAAGCTCAATGCCAAATTTCAACTTTCTACGACCAGTAGTTTCGGCTGTGCATTGTCTGCCACTCACTCACCCAATCACTCAATCAGTCAGTAATGGAAGAATTTAATATATTTTGGACATGCCCGTCGGCAGCCACGTTCATAGCTTCGTTGGAGGCGTTGTTCGTCACCGTTGTCGTCGTCATCTGGGGTGCAGGTGAATGGACATCTGGGCAATCAATGTGAGTACTCACACCGCTTGATTGATGGATCAATAATCCCCATACCTAGGTATCACTTGTCAAAAAATAAGATCGTTTATTTTAGAGTTCATTTAGGTGGTATATATTTATTTACAAGCAAGTATTGACTTTAGGTGCTGGTTAATTAATAACGATAAATAGTATCCACATCTGCGTAGTTATTATCTTCACATAAATAGAAGACGCCTTTGAGAAGCAGAGATGCCAATACATAATTATTTCGTAGAATCTGAGTAAAACTCGATCCGCGATGTCATGTTCATTCTGAGTGATGTGATCAATACGATGTCTTACTTATTTACTGAGTAATAAAATGTGTGGGATAGAATACAGTTAGTATGTACTTTATAAAACGTACCTATGCATACCTACTAGCTTAAGCCAGCGGCCAATTTACAGGTAATGAGGTGCTTAAGTTACATAAAACTTTACTAATGTTATTAAAGTCTGAGTGCTGATTTTATATTACGTTTTATAGTGTATTGTTAAATTAGTAATTTCACAATATTTTAACGCTAGACATCCGTGTTGCACTGGTTTGGTTGGTTCGAAGTGGCTCGGAACAAAGATATCTGGAAGGAGTTGGGCTGGCATTTGGGCCGTAGTGCGACAGACCAGGTTGAAAAGTAAAATAGTCAGTCTAAGAGCTGGTCGCCATATCGAGTGAGTTCCTATTCACAAGGCTGGAATTAGGACATAATTCATTTAGTAGATTTAAATGACGAAAATCAAAGACTGCCAAGATTTGGGAGGGAGCAAAACGACCTCATTGACTTTTGCAATATTCTGTTCTATACATTACCTACACAAAAAATTGCTGTCGATCCAAGCTAGAAGGTATTCTACAGGTAACGTTCAAATTACATGCTGGCACTACTCTTTTCTTACTCAGACAATAAGCAACGTGTGGAGGCTCTGGGATCTTGGACTAGTAGGTACTAAACTGACACATTTCTCTACATTTCCGGAGCAATAACCTCCTTCTATTTGAAAGTCGTTTACAAATATTCAGCTTGTAGTGGCTTGTAGCGGGCCGCCTGCACTACAAGTGATATATGTTTAGAGCTGAGCGAATTTAAATCGTCGTTCTATTCCTTTACATAGCTTGAAGATGACAGAGACAGAGTGTACGTCTTAAATATGTTTTGCGCTAAGCGCATGAAGTGGTTTACGGTGTAAATGGGCGTTAATCCTGCCAATATTATAAACGGGGATGGCTTTATGTCGATACCACCCCGCCTCACACACCGCAAGAATTAAGTAGCTTTCTATCTATGAAAGATGTTTTAAATTTGATCAGTACTTCTGGATATCATCTTTCACAAATATAAAACAAACAATTTTCCTCATCACACTAGTAGTATAAGTTAGCTTTAAAGTTAAATGAAATGCTCACGTACCTACACATGTAAGTACTTACGACTGCTTGTGTTCAGTGTTCAGATTGCAGTTTTGTATGCAAGCTACAAACGAAACTGCATACTGTCTACAAGATACCTCTAACTATCTGTAGTTACTTTGTATCAGCACCGACTATCCGGGATAAGCTCAGGCTGAAAGGATTACCATTCAGCGGGGTTTGACTAGCGACACCCGCGGGTGCACTGAGCTTGTAGACGCGGTAATAAGAACACTGCTATCTACTGTATAAACTGCCTTCCTTGGAATTTATATCACGCTTGCATTGAATGTTGAGTATCCCTGGTAGCAATAGGGAAAGGTGTGTATTACCAAGTACCAAATAGAAAATCCCTTGAAACAACACGAGACTATGAGCCAGCCAGGGTCAAAATCCAGACAGTTTATGCATCATATTAAGTAAATAAACTCTTTCGACTGCAGCTGCTGAAATGGTAACGTTATCACAAAAGAAGCTAGAACAGGCAAACCGTTTCAAGATGAATTATTCCAATACACTAAAGGGGCAGTGGGCACGGCACATTGCTCGCAGAACAGATGGTCGATGGGGCCGAACGGTTCTGGAGTGGCGACCGCGTACCGAAAGACGCAACGTTGGTGCGGCCTCCCACAAGGTGGACCGATGACCTGGTGAAGGTCGCGGGTAGCCGATAAATTCGAGACGCGCAGGACTGGTCATTGTGGTGACGCTTGGGGGAGGCCTATGTCCAGCAGTGGACGTCTTTCGGCTGATATGATGATGATGATTCCAATCTGTCGCCCTGCTTTGTCCCAGTTTGTCCCTTTAGTTAGAGGGACAGATATTTACAACTTTAGTAAATATACAAGTTTTCATTTGTAACTAGGTTGTCTCAAATCTGAAGACTGATCGTAACATCAAATAAAATAAAGTAAAAAAAACATTAAATCTGTGCCTCTAAGGGGACAAAGCATGGTTGAACCTTAAAAACTGTGAAAAAAACAAGTACCTTATTAACAAGCTATAGCTACTTACATATTAATCAACCAATAGTAGAATGTTTGCGTGCTCCATGCTCCATCTTCGCTTACATCCTCGCTTACCATCAGGTGAGATAGTGGTCAAACGCGTGCCTATCAATAGTAAAAAAAATAAAAAATGTGTACCTCAAGACGCAGTAGATTGTCATTACAGCTCGAGGTTGACTACCTACAACTTGCACTGCAAGGGCACTAAAGCTTTAGTGATAAGCAAGGGCCTTAGTGCGTGCCTTCTTAAGCGATCATACTTATTTATAGAAGGGCAATCCCACCCGGTTTACCCGCTGCTGTTTGGTAAAACACCCGATAAAACTCATATACACCTAGAAAAGTTGGGTGTTTCACCAAGCCCCGAGTGGACTGTCTGTATACTCGCTGCATATTGAGGGACCAACACGAATGTTTTGACTTACTTTTGACTTTTGAGTATAGAACAACTACAACCCCATATATACAGAATTTGTATCATTAAAAAATATTAATGTAACGAAACAAGTATTATAGTTGTAGTAAAGGAGATGTTCCAAAATGTATGGAGCCTGGGCAAGGTCCTTGTACACTATACTTAAAAATATAGAAATATATTTAAAACAGTTCTCAACTGTCCAATGTCTTTAAAATGGCTTTGTTTGCTGGTAAAACAAAAGAAATTACACTTGAAATTGCAACACGCAACAGAAACCCGTCATGGCGGAAAGCTGTAATTTTGATTGATTAATGACGTTTGACATTTATTCTGACATATTTATTTACCGGCAATGCGACGAAAGTGACTGAAGTGACATTGTTATGACAGCTGACAGTTATTTTTCTATGATTTGTAACTAAATCGGTGCGACGCCATTTTGAAAATCGATAAAAGTAATTTATAAACATCAATTAACTACCATAACAGTAAACATTTAAATGAATTAAATGTATTTTTCCCGAATTCTACGGATTTTTCTCTTTTTATGAGGTAATGTACACGACCTGGCCCATTTTGAAACATCTCCTTTTACGTTACGTTACCAGACGTCAAAAATATTCGTGCTAAGTTAGCCCTCTGGTAGGACTGACTGATTCCAACCCCTTTGCAGAAGCAGCTCTATTAAATCAACTACCAACATAACAACTAGTACCTATAGAATATTAAAGTAGAAAGCTACAATAAACAGACAAGCTCACCCATTTAATAGCATTAGTGTAAAGTGTAAATCCATTCCGGTATTACAGACCTGACCTACCTTAACTGAACGGAACGAGTTTGTTTACAAAGTGCAGTTGCTTGAGAATGTTGACGTTGCGCGACGAGGCGAGGGAGAGACGAAGAAGAGTTTCGTACCATAAACCGAAAAAAAAACACGTTTCTTGTATGGGAAACTTCTTTTACGCGAGTACCTTTAAAAACCGGCCAAGTGCGAGTCGAGACTCGCACACGAATTGTTTCGTACCATAAACCTTCTTTTTTATTGTTAAAGCTTATTTGTTGTTAAAGCGGCAATAGAAATACACAATCTGTGAAAATTTCAACTGTCTACCTATTACGGTTCTTGAGATACAGCCCGCTGACAGACAGAGGGACGGACGGACGGACGGACATACAGCTATTCAGCTATTGAGACTGATAGAATGAGCTTAAGTCTCTGTTCAGTTGATAGCTGTAGTTAAGCGTCACCAGTACGTTTATAAGCGTACGGTCGCGTCAGTGCCGGTCACCGGCACAAGGTCGCTCGGCTCATTCAGGCACATGTGAGGCCGGGGGTATTCACTAGCTGTACCTACAGGCATTCAGCCAGAGCCCACTGTACTGCGCCACTACTTTTAAATTGCAATGTGAAGGGATATCACGGGTTTTTCGGCTATTGTGGAAAATTGTTTGTATAGTTGAAAATATTTATGCGGCGAGGATGTAAAATCGAGAGCTTTTTAACAATCACTGCATTTAGAGGTTTCTTTTAGGTTCCGATCACATCACACATCAGCCGAATCAGCCGAAAGACGTCCACTGCTGGATATAGGCCTCCCCCAAATTTAAGGTCCCGATAGTCAAAAATAATTTGAAACTGGGAAGAAACCTGAAATTAAACGTCGACCGTAGTCGTACGAGTAACAATACGAACCTACCTATTGTATACAGAACTTAATCTTTATCGTCATGCATTAAAAGTAAATTTTAAACAAAAATTCTGGTGTTGCTACATTCTTACTCTTGCCGTGCTTTACCATGCTAAGGGATCTACAAAAATATTGCATTTACTGACTGCAATCAAAGCCTACATATCGAAATTTCTACCAAACCGGAGCACACACGAGTGAAATACAGGTTCCGGTTTTCGTTCGGACATACAGAACCCTAATAAAAAAGTACAACACAACAAGCAGCCTCGCATTTCAGCGAAACAAAAGTGAAAACATTCCGCCACTCGAACCAGTTCGTTAAAAGCATCCGATGCCCGAAACATTCCGACACCTAGTTATTTTGTTAATTAACAAATATTAACAATATACAGCAGCCGGCCGCGGCTTTGCTCGCGCGGTAATGATCCCAAGGGAACATACCCGGGATAAAAAAGACATCCACTGCTAGACATAGGCCATAGGACATAGGTGACTAGTTAATTTTCCAGGTTTTATTGTTCTCGCATGGCGAGTTTACCGCCAAATTTTAGGGCACCACGATACAAACATTTTTTGTTTGTTCAAGTGTCGTCTATCCATATATGTAGGTATACATACTTACATGTTTCATAATGAGCAGCTATTTGGCTATGCCAGCTTTTTCAAAAGTTTCTTTCCTTTCATTCAAGTTCGTTCAGCTGTTAAGACTTGATCAAATAACACATAAACAAACTCAATTTCCCATTTTTACAATATCAGTTAGAATTGTAGCGGAACTCCAATTACTATCGACTTTATCAATCAAGAACTACACCACTACACCTACACTTCATTCTGTTTCTCCCCATTGAAGACTACTGTCGCTTAATGAAAACTATTGTCCATTGTGGTCCATTGTGGACAGACCCATCTCCACACAATGGCCGCTGATGGTCCCTCCTCGTGACTTGTGGAGCGCGGAGGAAGAATGACGGCGGACGTTCTTATTCTTTATACGATAAAAGCAATTTGATTGATTATATTGAATGACTTGTGAAAAGTTTAGAAGACTGAAATGGTGCCGTTTTTCTTTCTATCACCTGATAGGTTTTTACTTTACCGTGTGGAGAAAAGGCCGATAAGACAGAACTAGAAATCACTGAGCTAGGTTTTATTGCGTAGGCTATTACTTTATCTTATTTTGTTAATACTCAGATTTCTCGAGGCTAAACAATAACAACCACACGGGTTGGGAATATTTTTCCCTCCATATTTTTCAGCTCGTTAATTAAATAATGAGTTTCTACTAAATACTATAGCTATTCCATTGTTGTACCTACAAAGGTAATTTAAAGACTTATCAATTACTTATTATAAATGTTAATGTAATTCAAATTCAATAATTCAAGTAAATTCGTAATGCTATGGATCAATGGTTGTCTGAAATTAAATTAAATAAATTAATTTAATATTCAAAGAATATAAATTTTTGTTTAAAAATTAAAAAAAATATTTCTATGTCTATTTGGCATTATTTTCCGATTTCCAGATCGTTATGACGGTTTAAGGATTAAGAGGCGCTTGCTGAGGTCGGTCTGTGGATGAGTTACGATCTTAACATACCAAGCGTCCTCCATGCCTAGTAAATCAAGTTAATCCGTTGGTCCCGGATATCATTTGAAAATCTTTGACAGTCAGAAGCCAGAAAATCTGACAGCAGTCTTACCAAGGGGCATCTTATTACCCAGTTACTGGGTTGCGGAGGCCAGATAGGCAGCCGCTCCATTTAAAATACTGGTATTCAGCTGCAACCGGCTATATCGGAAGCAGACCGCATTATAGTTCACAAAAGGCTAGGTAGACTGAACTAGCAAGTACTCGTAAGGGACTACTCACACTTATTCAGCTCTATTCAGTTTATCTTATGTCCATAGAAAACAACGATTTGTATGGAGACGCGTACGCATCCGTTCAGCTTTACGCGCCTATTCAGTTTTCGCGGCAAACAAGTATAAAATGAGGACAAAATGTGTCATTATTATTCGAGTGCTATACAGAGTTCAGCTTGCTACTAGTTTACTTACGACGCTGTTCGCGGCTGATAGCAGCGGAACTGTATAATGCTAAATAAGTGAATGGAGCTGAATAAGTGTGAGTATTCCCTTACTCATCAACTTATTTCAACAGTGAAGTAAGCTAGTAACTGAAGATTATAACTGTGCAGATTACGGTGAACTCTTTGTATAAGTTCCAGCGTGCGGCGCTAGGGGGCGCCCGGCGTGGGTAGAACAATCTGCTATATTTGTTTAACTTCTTAATACCCTTGAGGGAAAGTTTTCTTTTCATTATCAATCTCAAATATAACAGGATTTGTTTTTAAATTAATGCTTAGATATTGAAATGTTAATAAGCTATTTACAAATACGTCTCAGGTCAGGTTTTGAAAGCTTAATTTAAATCTGCTGTCAGTAACACGAATATAAGCCACGATCAGCAACAGATTTTTAATTTCAGAAATATTCGTAGTATACAGTATCTAGAACATTTTTATTTAGAAATTTCATAACAGAAGCTTCCTTTTAAACTTAATTTGATTTTTTTTTTGTTTATAGACACACACACACACACTTATTATTATTAAAATACTAAACTTACCTATATGATAACAATAAGAAATTATGTACAAACCTATATAAAAAGGGGGCACAGAAAATAATAATTGGGCATCAATGTATAATTCAACATCGCTGGGAAAGTGCCCAGAACACTGCTGGCAGCATTATAGCGTGCAGCGTGTAAATAGTAAAGAGTATTCTAGTCTATTCTATTGTATTCCGATGCTCGTGTACGTGGACAGTCGACAAGTTGTTTATTATGTCACGAAACACTAGCAGAGCACTAAGGGTTCAACCCAAACTTCTCAAACATATAATCTCTACAAGGCATAATTGCGCCTTTTGAGATTTTCTTCAATTAAATTTGTATTTTTCTTCCAAATCGTCACAATAGCGAAACGACCCGAACACATTCATTCTTTCACAAATTAATTACAGAGAAATGCCTGGAGTCACCATTCACCGCAAACGAATTGAAATAATATTACCGAAACGAGAATTCTTCCATTAATACGAGTCGTCACCGTGTTAACCGCAGGGGGTGGGCAGACAAGCTCGTTATTTGAGTGAAATAAAATTGAATTAGTGAGAGTTGGATGTGAGGTGACGCCATTGCTTTGTTGTTGAGGAGGTGGCGGCAACGGAGTTCAAATTACTTTAAACATGCGTACTTCATACATTGTGATGATATTCTTAGGGGAGCGAATAATTATTCAGTCTTGGAGTAATCGGTTCTCTTAATTTGGGACCGCTCAGCGATAAACACTCCAATTGCTCCAACTGCTGAAAAACTTACCTTTGCCAAAGGCAAGTTTGGGCAAGTAAAGAAAGAAAAAGAGTACGGACAAAAAGGCGATTCTGGAGTTTTTAGCCGGCTAAAAAACGATTGATTCAATGCAGACTGTTCAGTACAACTAGGTGCATAGATCCCCTTCTACTGCGCCTGGAATACTATCCATATGCCACTGTATTTATTTACCTTTTCATTTGTAGGTGTCACAGGGTCTGTCTCCGGGATACGGGGTTGATGAATCCTACTTACAAAACATTATAATCACTCAGCGGAATTTATAACCAACACCTTAATTAAGTTATGATTTTACGTTAGAACACCAAAACCAAAGCTTCCAATAATTTTAAAGGCATTCTAAATTCAAGCGTAAAATATTTTATAAATAAATAAATTGATCCTTGAAAACCCTCCCTGTTTTAAAAGACAATGTGGAAAAAGAAATGTGATTAAACGCAAACGCAATTATTTCTCAAAGTCGTTCAAAACCAGACAGAACTGTTTCTCTGCAAGCCTGCTGCTGTAAGATCGGCAAGCAAACTTCACAGTAAACGTATTCTAAACTTTCGACCCAATTCGTCAGCGCATAAAAACGAGTTTCTTTGTTACATCCATACGACTCGCCAGTTCCCCACACCGATGTAAGAGAACAATGGTTCGTGGGGGTTTTTCCAAGAATGAACGATACCGTGGAATCTCGTCCCCTATGCAAATGATACAGCCTGGCTTCCCGGAATTGGAGCTAGAAGAAAAAGTTTATTAGGGTTCCGAACAAAAAACGGAACCCTTATAGGATCACTTGGGTGTCTGTCTGTCACAACCAGTTTTCTCCGGATCTACTGGACCGATTCAGTTGAAGGAACATGTATAACGTTCTGTGCCCCAAACACGGAAGTATAACGAAAATATACCTAATAGTTTTCGTGGGTTTTCATTTTGTGTACGGAACCCTAAATCTCAGGGCTTCTAACGTCAACTATCTGCTTGTGAAAGTACAAGCTGATTTGTACCAGCGGTTTCGGAGATTAGCTGGAATATACAGACAGACGGATAAAAAATAAATGTTTATAAAATAATAAATAGAAGAATGTAGAGGTATAATATACATTCTAGACTACTAATATTGTAATTAAGACACTAACCAAGATAATACATGCGATACTGTGGCGACTACAGAACTTGAGCTAATAGCATTAATTATGCAGTAGGCAGCAGGCAGCCATCTTTGATAACCTGAGAATCACTCAGCGTATAATAGAGTTACGTAATTGATTGAGTGCTTCCGAGAAAAACTATAAATAAACTGATGCATGTATCAGTTTATATAGCAGGTTAGTACTCGCACAGTACGCAGAATTGTCGCTGGATCTGCGGCTCTAGAAAGTCCCCTTTAGCAGAATCAGAACGTACATCACGCTACCCGTCATTGTAAAATTTTCCCAATCATCCTTGAACCTAATGCTTTAACAATAAAGATGAAAATTAATTATAACAGGATGGGACAAATCAAAGAAGTTCTTCACGTTATCTATACTAATATATAAAGTTGAAGAGTTTGTTTGTTTGTTTATTAACTTGAACGCGCTAATCTCTGGAACTACTAGTCCGATTTGAAAAAATGTTTTCAGTGTTAGATAGCCCATTTATCGAGGAAGGCTATAGGCTTCACGCTAAGATCAATAGGAGCGGAGCAGTAATGAAAATTGTGACGCAGATGAAGTAGCGCGGGTTAACTAGTTTACTAAATAAGTCTCTTTACACAGTCACAAACACACACAATAGGTCATAAATGAAAGGATGGAGACAGATTGTTGTGTAGTTAATATTATGATTCTGCTTAAATGGCCTTTTTAGACCCTCTGGTTACGTGTTCGCGAAATATCATGTTATCTTAATCAAAATTATAATAACACTAGATTTTGCCCGCGTTTTCGTACGCGTTTATTCCGTTTTTTTCCGTTCCCGTATAGCTGACGTCTTCCTTATGACTGTGGCTGTCACACCTTCAAAAAGAATTTTCCACATCCGTCTGGTAGTTCCAGAGATTAGCGCATTCAAACAAACAAACTCTTTAGCTGTTAGGTATATTAGTTGGTTATCGTTTATAGCATGTAAAGAGGTACCTGAAATTGCTTATTTATATGTTTGTGAAAGGATTCCAGAGATCAGTAGATATTAAAAGCTATTTTTCTATTTAAAGTTTCCACATTCATCGTAAACATTCACTGATACTTAGCTAAAACTTTAATAAAAGGTAGGTACTGTGATGCGGCAGGTTATTACCGCTGCAGCACCGCTGGAAACGAAGTATAAACGAAACAAAGATTGGGTTCAAGGGATATTATTCGAGTACTTTTTCAGGTCAAAGCTAGCATCGTTTTCATTAAACCTTACAAAGCTTTATCGACTGGCCAATTCAACCAAGAAAGAAGGTGCATTACAGTACTGACTGAAGAGATTTAAGAATGTATCGCGCACAGAATGTTTGTTGTTATTGAAGTTTGTATACTCGTATCCAATTCCCTTATCTGAATATTTTAAAACGTGTTACGATTGATTTATCATTCCAATATCGCGTGTAATCCAGCAGCTGCTAGTGAAACTTTAACTTGTGAATCAGGAAACATTGTGAGATTGCTTACAGTTCACACAAGTTTGTGCGGCTGCAGCGCTCAAGTGGGGTGGTTGTGAAGTCAGGTTCGAAAGTTAATCACGGTGCAACCAGAGAATCCAAAGCAAGGTTTTTCAGAATGACACTGACGTCTATTGATTGAACGCTGAAGGGTATAGAACCATTGTGGTATAGACAGCCATTTTAATTTAAAGTTGCGGCGCACGGTCTAACATGCTTAAATAGAGGACACTTCAACGAACAAAACATGTTAGGAACATGGTGGCCTAAAGAGTAACGTTGCCGAGATATTTCGAGGTAAAGTCACCATGTGGCATCATGATTATCATTAAAAAATACATTATTATGTGATTAAATGCATTAGATTAAATTAAAATAACATTTCCCAGCTTGATTTAATAATTTCTTGAAAGAAAGTTTAAATAAAAAAAAACACTACAAGGTATAAAATAACTTCCGAAGAAAAAAAGGACTTTAATTTCGGAAGTCGGTGTTTTTGGTTATTTTTTCGTTGTTTTGCTTTTCCAAGCAAAAAAAACATCCAAATCGGCTGACAATTGGCGAAAATATCGCTGAACAAACATTTTTCATTAAATCTCATCATCAGATCTTAATTTATACCTTCCATCATCAGCTCAACGACATGAGATGATGATTACCACGCACAAATATTTGAATTGCGTTAGAAAATTTATGAAAAACATTGTATGTGCCTATAAAATTTGAGGATTGCCCTCGATTTTCATAAAATCCCATCATCAGAATCTGACTTGGTGACAATGGGACCAATCAGGAAGTATACCCTTTCAGATGAAACAAGACTTTTTCAAATCGGTTCATAAATGACGGAGTTATGAGGTAACAAACATAAAAAAAATACAACCAAATTGAGAACCTCCTCCTTTTTTTTAAGTCGGCTAAAAACACGTGAAAAAACCACTTTATTAAGAACTTCGCAAAATAATAGTCTTTAATTTATATAAATGGTTCAATCAAGCCTAGAAATATTTTTCATTGTTCTCATGTGCTGATTTTACCTCCAAAAATCTCTTCAACGTGACACTTTAGGGCATCATGATGCTTACATTTTTGTTGGTTTAAATGTCCTCTACCCGTACAAGCATGTTACATCTTGAAAAAATATCAAAATGGCGACGGGGGGCTATGCCGGCTCCCATACAAAAAAGTTCCACCCACTCGACCACGGAGGCAGTTAACGTGCCAGCTACTGTACTATTTCGTTAATGACTTGCACCTCATAGCAATCAATTAATTGTAGAACTTCTACCGTTTCCGTTTGTCTCTTGTTTAGCTCAGCTACGACGAAATTGTTTGAACACCAACAAATAGAACAGATTGGATAGCAACTGTTTTGTACAGACAACTCGTTACTACTCCGTGTTTGCTGGCGCGTCTTGTCTATAGATTGGCGATGAATAGTGAAGCAGTGTGGGTTTAGTTTGTAACGTCGACTGTGTGGCACGGACTAACTATTTAAATAACTGTGCCGTCTTTGGGAACCTATGACTATCGATATTGATCAAAGTTTGTTGACATCTTCAGATACAACTTAGAGAAGTTAGGTACATCAATATTTAGACAATTTATTTCCTGCGGCTTCGTTCCAGTGTGCGTCTCACTTATACACAAATATGGTACTTACGATGGTGTAGCTTTGTGCCTGTTTTAAGGAGGACAATTTATTAAATTCTCAGTAAAGTAAAGTTAGTAAAGTTATCTTATTCTCCAATTTGTAGTTTTAGAATCACTTTGATCGTAGCACGGTGAGGGACAATTGCTTTCTCCCCCTGTTTCCGCGTCTACTAGAAGTTTCGATCGTCTGTTTAATTATACAAACAAACAAATAATACCCTTCAAAAGAGAGTCGGAAGTGAAAAGTAAACAAAACTCGAACAACCCCTCATTAAACGACAATACTAATTACTATAAAACCTATAATTACTTTTTAACGGAACATATGCGTTCATATTTTATTTATTTAGTTACCGACCTTTGTGATGCCCTTCATTCAGTCAATACTAATCATAATTAAATACATTTTATTCATTCTTTCCAATTATAAATAACTGTGTTTGTGTATTTGTTACCTCTATACGTGTTAATTGCTGAATGAACTTGGCATACGGTAGATCAGATGTAGGACTTTTTTATCGCGAGATTATGATTCCTTGGAATAATTTCGACTTTCTCGCAGGCAAGTCTGGCAGAAACTAGTAATACATCATATTAATGTTGTGATATACCTAATATAATATCATAAGGGCGAAGGTCAGTGATTGAGCACGATCAAATATATAGTTCGCAGACGCCGTCTTGGATCAAGGGATTTTCAAGTAAAGGGTCAGATTCTTAAGTCGACAGAATTCGAGAAAAACCTCGAGTAAAAGCAAAAAAAAAAAAAACAAAATGAGTTCAATAAATATGTGATATGAGAAATATTACAGTAAGTACTACTTTTTGCCCGCGACTTTGTACTCGCATATCTCGTTTCTTCATTTTCATTTCGTTCCCGTATAATCTATCCTTCCTCATGAATTTGGCTATCATGTACAAAACGAAGTTAGTTAGAAATTAACGCATTCGAACAAACAGACATAATCTTTCGCTTTATTATATTAGTAAGTAATGTATACAGTGTATTAAGTACCTATTAACTACTTATATTCAATATACGTGTCATTTTAAGTAGATTGTCACAGTTCTATTTATAACAAAACTAGCACTTCGCCCGCGACTTCTTCAGTTCTAAATCTTCAAGGATAAGCAACGTTTGCAGCGGTCGGTCCATGGATGGGAGATTCCTCCGTGACCCAGAAAGCACGTTAAGCTGTTGGTTCTTGTAGATCTTGATGAAGTATGATGGTGCGTTTTCAAGATGGGTCAGAGGTGACAGAGACAAGTTCGACGATGGAGTGAGCTTAGCCAGAAGAAGCTTGTTTACTCTAACTTTGAATAGATTAGGGTAGAATGCGTTCAGAAACACAGACGCAGGCAGAGAGTTCCACTCCTTTGCTGTGCGCATTATTAAGACGTTTGGAAACGCTTAGTGCGAATTGGTGGAATATCAACAATAGGGATGCTAACTTGCAGTGCATCTAGATGTCCGATTGAGTGATACGATTACTATGATGATACTAAAACTTTCTACTTGTTAAATAATTGTTAGAATCGGTGCTATAGTTTTAGAGCCCATTCATTACCAACAAACAAATAAAAATCCAGATATTTTCTCTTTATAATTGTTGACCCGCGCAACTTCGTCTGCGTCACCATTTTCTTACTGCTCCGCTTAAATTGGTCTTAGCGTAATGATATATAGCCTTTCTCGATAAATGGGCGATCTAACACTGAAATAATTTATAAATCAGACCAGTAGTTCTTGAGATTAGCGCGTTCAAGCAAACAAACAAACAAACTCTTCAGATTTATTTATGAGTATAGATTATCATGTCAGCCCATTGCCATCCACTGTTGAACGTAAGTCTCGTAAGTCCCCAAAGAACGCCAACCATCCCGGTCTTGAGCAGACCGCATCCATCCGCTGCCAGTAACCTTCCTTAAATCATCGGCCCATCGCACCGCAGGGCGTCCCACACTACGTTTGCCCATACGCGGTCTCCACTCTAACACATGCCTGCTACATCGACCGATTGTTAATATATTAGTGAAGATTTAGTTTTAACGTTTTTTTTTAGATCGTTTTTAGTCCTTATCAGAGTGGAATTCATTCAGCGTTGATTTTGTGCTCGTATCGATATTTTGCGCTTGGCTGCGTAGGTACGCGGAAGTGATTCTCCTCGCTTCCTGCTAATTAGCCAACAAAGAACTTTCCCTCCAGCCAAATGTTCAAGGTGAGCCCCTTTTACGAGCCACCTTCGAAGTTTCAGCCAATTGTGGAGTTTAAATAATACGTGAGTTATTGATGAGATATTGTGGGGCTTAACAAATATGGAAGTTTATTATTAACTGCCATTTTATAGTTCTGATGAGGACCTTTGTTATAAGTTAGCACTCTCAATGACTGGCTAATCTATTTATTTAACAAAACAAAGGTTTTCAGGGTTCCGAACGTCCGTAAAAAACGAAACTCTTACAGGATCACTCGGTTGTCTGGCTGTCTGTCACAGTTCAATTTCTCCAGAATTACTGAACTGATTCGGTTGAATTCTGTGACACAAACATACACTTTAACAAATAAAATTGTTTTTCAAACTGTACCGTGTGGTATATCAAATGAAAGGAATAAATTATTGTGAAGATTTCAAATATATTTTTCATTACTCATACTCGGAAAGTAGGTCAGAAGTTGCTTGAGGACCGGGATGAAAGTATTACTTTCCAGCCCTAGGGAGAATCGTTTTTCAACTGGCAACCGTCAAATTATAAAAAAAACTTGTTGAACATTTCTATTCAACCATGTCAAAACTTTCTATACAGCCAGTCAATTACAGCGCGATGAAAAATTGAAATGGGTAATATAAAGATAATTAACTTATTATTATATTGTTATTTAAATATTTTCATGAAAACCAAATTTCAGACACGTCCCCCGCGAACGCAATATGGCAGGAAAAATATAAAGTACGAAGGCGTCCAGCTGTATAATAATCTACCAGCAGATATTAGGAACTCATCTTCTTTTAATATATACAAAGCTAAACTCAAGCAGTACGTCACTAGCAACACAAAACTTGTAAGTTAATAATATCGATGTTGACGTCGTACCTACCTACATTAAGAAAACAAATTAGCTACTGGACTACGCTAACCTTAGTAATGCTAACCTTTATTCGCTAAGTGAACAATGTATGTTTTTTTTAGAATAAATAAAGAATCTTTAAACCCAAAAATTACCTCGGTATCTCGGTGACTATGAGCCTGAAATAAAAAAAATATCGATAATAGTGCTTTACAAAAAAACCTGTAAGAAGTCTATGGTTTAAAGTAACATGTAATACAAATGGGATTCGTTCGGAACCCTTTGCACGCGAGTCCCACTCGCACTTGGCCGGTTTACTGTCGTTAATCTTACTAATGCAAATATGGCAGGTGTAGACCATCTTTTGGAGTTACAACTTCGGGTATATGTTACAAAGTTCAACGATATCGAATACTAAACTTGTGTGATACTTAGAAATCTCTCCAGGCTTCACACACACACACACGACCACACACACACGCCTTAATGCTATATTTTATACGTGTCTTTTTGTAAACGTTACTTAAATCAGATACGTACATTAATTTGGTTATTCAAGAACACATTTTTCCACAATGAAAGAAAGAAGCCGCGGCTGTTCGGTTGAGATTATTTCAGCTAAATTGATAAATAAAAGCTTAAGCTTAATTAAATGTACGTTCGAGTGGATATCTAATGCTAAACATAAGTCACTCGGTTTTCTATCAGTTGCATTTTAGGGAGTGTGCGACGGAATTGCATGCCCGTTCCATCATTGGACCACAAGACGTACGGCGATGCGCCACCGGTATATGGTGGACATCCCACCCACACACTCAAAACGTTTTGGGAACACATTCATTGTGCGTACAGCTAAGGAGTGGAATTCCCTTCCCTGCCAGAGTCTATGTTTCCGGATAGCTACAACCTGGGAGTCTTTAAGTCAGAAAGAACAGGTTACTTCTAAGCAAGCGTGCTCCATCTGCGACCACATCATCGCTTAATATTAGATGAGATGGTGGTCAAACGTGTGCCTATCTATAGTAAAAAACCTGTCAAGTTCACCAGAATGGCTACCCATCACCGTCATCACGTCACCCCTTAGCTAACTTATAAATATATTGAATTATTGTTTTTCTATAGAGGTATGCGGAACAGGGCCAGGGTCAAGTCCTGCATACCTCCATTGAAAAGGGAGGATCCTCCAAGCAGACGGTTATTGTGTCCGGTGGGCAACTACCTTTTTCGGTTGATATTCAGGCTGTTGTATATGTTCAAATCTCACGGAAAACTCTGATACGCCGATGCAGGATTTGTTTGATGTAGTATGGCGCTGACGGCCTAGATTCCGTTACAATTCCACCACCAGCTATTATTGAACCAGCATGAGAAATCTTAACAAGAAATGACAGAACAAATTGAAAAAAGATTAACATTCAAGTCTGTTACCTCGTACTCGCTATTCAAGCCTCTGAGGAAGATTGTTTGCGACATGTCCCTTCGAACTGATATAAACGATATACAATAATTCGACAAGCGACGAAAAATTCACTCGACAGCGGAGCGATGCAGACGAGCGATTCCAAATGACAATTTAAGGTGGATGCTCCAGGGTGGCCCGCGAAATTCAAATATTTTCATGTTTTTTGCAATTTGCCGGTCAGTGTGAAGCTGTATATGGACCAAATGCGATCTGCGACCGTAACGCGTATTTATCTAAAGAATTATAACCATTTTAATCATCAATATAGCCAAGTAAGTTCATGTAGTTCGAAAGAATGAATATTTCAGAAATAATCATTCTTTCGAACTACATGAACTTAGAGGGCTATATTGATGATTAAAATGGTTATAATTCTTTAGATAAATACGCGTTACGGTCGCAGATCGCATTTGGTCCACATACAGCTTCACACTGACCGGCAAATTGCAAAAAACATAAAAATATTTGAATTTCGCGGGCCACCCTGGAGCATCCACCTTAACGACATTAATTGTATTTTTAAAGAGCGTTCGCCTTCGCACCGCAGTCGCAAACTGTTCAAAACACCTCTACCCTTTCGTTACTTGTGAATGACTGAGTGACTGACAGACAACGCACAACCGAAACTAGTGTCGTAGAAAGCTAAATCTTGTCATGTGGGTGCCTCGGGGAGTGGAGGGGAGCACTCATAGAGGACTTCCCAAATACCCAACGGGAACGGGGAATAACGGGATGTGCGATTGTGCGCGTACGAAGTCGTGGGCAAAAGCTAGTTTCTCTATGATTTGAAAAAGTTTGACATTAATTGTCGCTGATCGCCGTATAACTTTCAAAACAGGTTTTTCCTTCTATTTGAGCATAAACAACGTGTAACTGAATGAATGCAACACCACAAAAGAGTTCATTGTACACATAATTATGAATAACTGTGGAATAGCGAAAAAGCTACCGAAAGATTGTCGTGTTAATGTGTTATGTGTTATGTACTCGACAAACGTCCTGATTTTTTTTTGCGTGAACCTGTCTATCTCGTGGTGTACGTCCGCCGACTAGTCGCCCGTGTGTCCGCCCTCGTCTCAGATCGCTGCGAGAGCCTGCGCTCGTTACACTCAGCTATCGAGCAATATTTATTGGACACGACTCCAACAACACCGGTTTGTGCACAATTTTATTTTCTTTATTTATTAGTTATTGCTGTGTTGTTGTGTAAGTCGTTATGCGACGAAATGTACAGCGAAAGTTTACTCAAATTGTTGTTTTCAGTAAATTACGTTGCGGTTCTTTATTTCTCTTATTGTTTGGGTTGTACAGGCTACATACAACGTTGATACGACAGAGGGGCTTTCCTTTAAACTGCCTATACTAGGTACCATTTTCAAGCTCTGTACCAAAAATAAATTAATTAGGAGCAGTAGTTTAGTCGCAAATGATTTTTAAAGTTTTTGCACGGTTTGAACACGATGTATCTTTTCTAACAGTTGATTATCGTCTAAGCATAGGTCATGCACCTTACAACGATAAATCTACGATGCGTTGTTGCCGCTCTGACGCATGTCGAAGGACATTCACTAAAAATTGGCAATGCAAACAAGGAAGCAATCAATACACACACACTTGCACTTTCACTACGAAAGCTACTAACATAAAGCGAGCGAAAGAAATAGAGATAGGTCAGTTTGTTGCATCCTTGTTTTTTGCGATCGGTAAGTCCCTCAGCAGTGCGCCGACGCTTGTTTTTCGGAACGTACGGTTTGTGGACTTCGCGCGCAAACAATTGTAATTTTATTTTGTTATTGTGAGAGGACACGTAACTTGGGATTATTATTATTTAGTATTAGTGTTTTTTTGTGATTGACTGTTTTTTATGGTGATAGGACACGTAACTTGGGATTATTATTATTTAGTATTAGTATCTCCGGACCTCACTCCCATGGATTTCTTTTTGTGGGGTTACATTAAGGGTGAAGTGTATGCCTCAGAGGTAAATAAAATTATTGATGAGTTAAAAAATAGGATTATTTTAGCATTTCACAAATTAAAGTGCTTAGCGATGGACAGTGATCTAATTAGAAAAATAAATAACAATATTCTCCGTCGGTATAATTTGTGCATCAATGTGAATGGAAGACACATCGAAAATTTAAAAATTTAGTGTGTTTGTTTTTGTGCGCGTACTTCGAAACGTTACCTAACATAAAAGCCAGTGCGAGCGGAGCCCAGCGGAGGCCCAAGTCGCCGGCCGCCACCCCGGCCCGGCCCCCACCGAGCACACGAGATACCGCACACCGCGCTCCGGCGCGCGCGCGACGTTGCCGCTTTGTTACCTAGCGGTATCTAAGGTCAGTGTCTTTTTTTTACAAAGGGTGGTTGCGTTTTATTCGGATTTGCAAGCTATTTAGTTTGTTTGAAAAAAATATTTTCTCATTTATGGCGCTTTTTGTTTTTGTACCGTATCGAATTAATACTGTACACGTATAGTATACGTAGTTTAATTTAATGCCCCTCTGTCGTATCAACTCTGTATATGATGGTTCGATAGACTGGCAACGTATGCTACATTTAGATTTGTTGTTCATAATGAAGAGTCCAAATTGACGAAATTTGGCATCCAGAGGGGGGAGACGCTAAAACACTAAAACTTCAAAGCTTAATATTTCGTAAACGGATCCTTGGATGGAAAAGTGGTTTTCGCGCACCCTCAACATTTTTATTAAACGTCCTGTCCAACGACACTACACCATGGGGTAGACTATTAAAAAAGCAAGATTTTATTTTACCACTTTGTCGGCGTGATCATTATATGCATAATCATCATCATAACAGCCGAAAGACTGCTGGACATAGGCCTCCTCAAAAGACTGCTGGACATAGGCCTCCTCAAAAGGGGTCTTTATGCATGCCCATACCAAACTCCAACTTTCTAGTGCTAAGCGTCTCTGAGCTAAACCGCGGACAGACAGACAGAAAGACATGGCGATTCTGTAAAGGTTTCTTGTTGACGGTACGGAACCCTAAAAAGGAAAAGGGACTTAAAGAAAGATAGGAAGAAAGGAAAAAGACAGAAAGAAGAAGTATAAGTTTTTCTTTACTTACAATTTTTTAATAATACTGTCCAGGTTATTCTATGAAATATTTTACCTCTTTACAATCTAGTAGTTATAGTTAGTTTAAAAAATAAAAATCGATTTACTTTTATGTACATATTATGCTCGTACTTAAAATACACTTTGATTTTATATTCCAACAGAGCATACATTCAAGAACTGGTTACAATAATATTATATACGTAGAGTCGTGCAGATTGTATTAAGATTATTCGAGAAAACTTAACATTACCTTCATTTAATAACAACTATACAGGATACCACTAAGATGATGATATATTTTTTCTTCATGATGTGTGTGTTTGTCACAACTTTACTACAAACACTGGTATGCAACTGAATCCGGGTTGACTGGAAGCCGACCCCAATATAGTTGGGAAAAGGCTAGGCAGATGATGATGTGTGTGTTTGTCCATCTAGAACGGCTTTTTAAAATTTTGTTTAGAGAAAATCCTGAGCAGCAGGTCTCTTAAGTTACTTTCGTTTTATGAAGTCGGGTTTTTTAAAAAAAAGGTCTATTTTTATATTATTTCTTGACTGTATAGCAAATACAGAACATCGCCCTTAAAAACGACCATGCGCTTCTCGAACACCCTGTACGTTACATACTTGCATCAGAACTTGTTACTGCACAAACAAGTTACAACTTTCTTCAAGGTGCGTCTACATTAGTCGAGTTTTCTTACACGAGTGGTCGAGTAGCTTACTTCTAAAATAGCGGTTAATTTATAATTCTTGTTTGCAGTAAAGTTATAATTCAAGCCTTCTGCAGTAATATTAACATCTGCTTTATCATATTTTCTACGTTTAACGGCTCGTAGAGCTGTAATTTGAGTAGTCACGTTTATAAGTAAACCCAATATTTTTAAATCCAACAGGTTCGAACCGCTTTCGAATGCCAGCGGTAGAATCCTGATAGCCATTAGTGAGTGTATGCATAGTCAATACCTATAATAGGTAGTATTTTCTTGATTTAATTTGATTATTATCATGATGCCCCAAGGCGGATATCATTTATAGTGTTAATAAAAACGTCTTACAATATTATGCATAATCTACCATGCCTGTGCTCGACCACCTACTACAACCCTTAAATGTACAAGAAAGGAGATCAACTAATTTGACAAAGATTCAGCAATGAAAGTACTAATTAGCCTCTAAATTTTAAATGAAGTCGTTTCATTTTAATTTAACTCCAAAACCATCGCCTTGTGCCTTTACAATTTACAACTAATGGGCAACGAAATTAAAACATACCAATTGCAAAATATCTGAACCGTCAATCAACACTTGTTTACACAAGAAAAGGAGACATAAGACGGACAAAGTTACATTTGTGATACCACTACACAGCACTGTCTTCTGCAGCTTCTATTGGTCTCACTTTTTAACACTAGTTCTTTGGTTTCATCTATCTGGAGTAACACAATCGTTGCCAACCCTGACCTTGTTTGAGGGACAGTGTTTCCCATCAATAGATACCCTGTCATCTGTTAAACCTTCATTTTCCACAAATCGAGTATGATGCTCGGGGTCACCGTCCGCAGGGTTCTGAGTCGCATTCTGAGGAGCTCCTTTCTCGCCACAATCGTTGACCTTGATCTTGATGTTAACCTCCACAGATTCTGTGGTAGCGATGTTAAAGATTTCATTTATCTTCTGACATAGTTTGATTTTTTCCTCAATTGTGTCGCTTTTGTCCGGAACGAGAGCAGGAGTTTGAATTGTAGTGGTTTTTTCCGGGATGTGTGTTTCTGTTCCGAAGATCATTTCCAATTGTTCTTTGGTCGGCACATAGTTTTCGCTCGGTAGGTTTTTAGCTGATACTGTAGCGAGGAGAGTCACGAATAAAAAAGTTTCCATTTTGAAAATACCGGTTGTTGTGGGTTAGCTGTGTTCGCGGTCACGGTCGGAACGCAACTGTTTACCTTCGAGCGGAGCCTTCGGTTTATACTCGAACCTATTTTGTAAAGTTAATTTATTACAAAGTACTAATAGTACGGTGGGTTGTCGACACACGTTGCAGCTTGCAAATTGTACGTATCATTTGGCATCAAAATAAGTAATTAAAATGTGGTACGAGTTTATTTCTGTTAAATTAGGAACGTAAATATTATGTACTGGAGAAATCTCTCCATTAAGATGACTGATGTTTAATTTTCTTGCGCAAATACGAATTATAAACATGTGGGTGGATAAAGATACTCAAAATATGTGAGACAAGACGTTCGCTATACCTAATACGTATAAAGTAAATATATAATTTTGTCAGAACGTTGTATGAGCCTATAAGGCAGTATGACTTGACTGCAGTCTGACGAACCTGTAGCGACGATCTCAGAGGCACCTAATGGCCATAATTATGTCAAACATATTGGTGATTGTATTTTGTGTATGAAAAAAAAAAAACAAAAAACACTGGTAGATACTTCAAATATCATCTGCCTAACCTCTCCCAACTGTCGGGGTCCGCTTCCAGTCGGTTTGCTGCATACTAGTATGCTACGTGAAGCTGCTGCCTACCGGACCTCCACAACCCATTTTCGGACACAGATTTTCTGGCTTCTAACAGTCCGTGATGATCAATATGATCTGACAAAGATCTATGAATAGTGTTTTTTTTGGTTTATGGTACGGAACCCTTCGTGTGAGAGTTCGACTCGCACTTGATCAGTTTTTCACTTATTGTAAAATTCTGTACGAATGTCTGCGAACTCCTTCCACTCCTAACGATAGGATTCCACAGCACCACGTACTCGTATATTAACATTAGTCGTTGTTGTGCCACTCGGCGAGGTATGGGGTTCAGCTAAGTCTTGCTGTTACGGTTATGGAAAAGGAGTTTCAGTCAGTCTTGTCTGCAACGTAAAAACAAAAAAAATACGATGGTACGAAACCGTTCACGCACGAGTCCGAGTCGCACTTGCTCGCCGATTTTTTCATTTCACCTTTCAATCTCTGTAGAATCTCGCAGACAGGAGCGACGTGACAATGGGTTTTCATAGATTTTTTGCCATTTGTAGAAAGAACACTACAGGGTCTAACAAAAATAACGTGAAATCAGTAATTGGCTCACTGTGCTCCTAATTATTAACAACTTTAAGCCGTTGGTCCCGGCTGTCATTTGTAGATCTTTGGCAGTTGTTACGGATAGTCAGAAGCTAGTAAATCTGACTTCAGTCTTGCCATGAAATACCGTGTTACCCAGTTAATGGGTTGTGGAGGTCTGGTAGGCAGCCGCTCTTCGTAAAATACTGGTATTCAGCTAAATCCGGCTTGACTGGAAGCTGACCCCAATATAGTTGGGAAAAGGCTGGCAGATGATGACTATAGGAACAAACCTGAAATCACAAAAAATAACTTGTTCAGTACATTTCGTCGAGTTATAAAAACAAATGTATGGAGTGTTGATGAAAAAAAAAATGGTTGAATTTTTTTGTAAAATGTTTTTTATTTTTCACTCTTTGGTGGTACGAGTACCCTACACCTAACAATACGACTGGAAAGGAAAGCAAAATACTCAATTTCGTTTACTTGGATGACAAAAACCGTCATCCAAGTAAACGAATTCCAGATATTTTGATTTTAAAAGCCAAACTTCCACCGATTTTGATAAAATTTCTATGGGACCAACAATTATTAAAACAAACAAGAATTTATCAAATCGGTTCATAAATGACGTAGTTGTGAGGTAACAAACATAATAAAAATACAACCGAACTGAAAACCTCCTCCTTTTTTTGAAGTCAGTGAAAAAGCTTTGTCGCATTGTCGCGTCGTATCTATCTGCACTCGCACAGATTCATTTTCAAAGTGTCTCTTGGAATTGTTATAGAATAGACTGTTAGTATTGTTTAGTTCTTTTGTAACATCCTATTCACCGTGTCGTGTCTTGAGTAATGTCTCACAATTTCAATGTTGCGTCTAAGTTTACCTCAATTGGCTCAGCACCGACTCGTTCGTCACACAGCAGGCTGCCAACCTGTTATGGTGTTGCTGCGTTTACATCTAATTTATTGCTCACGACACGTGTCGGCAGAAGTAGCCAAGTTTATTAATAACTTGGCTGTTGGTCTTATCATTTGACATTTGCCAAAAATCTTAGATTTTTGTGTGAAAGTATACTTGTGTGGTAAACTTTTAACGCAGTGGGTGGTGCATAAAGACGCCCCACAGACAGACACAACGTGACAATGCAACAGCTATTTTTCATAGAACTTACTGATAAAATTTTTATTATGTCCTGAGAGCAATCTTTACAAAATGGTCGCCGCATCGCACCAGTCTTAAAACTAAATATTTTCATTTAGCGTTGACTTCAGCTTTACTCATTAAAATTTCTTATATTGCACAAGTCTGCATAAAGAACCAACTGTAGCGAGATACGTCATAAGCGTATACCTATACTATAATACCTATATTTCCTCGGTAAACGTAAATATTATTTCTAAGGAAGGAGATTTAGAACAATGAAAACTAACGTAATGTCACGGTCGATTCGTACCTGACCACTTTTTATGACATTTCTCTTCAAGAATGACCACTACAAGAGGAACATTAGGTATAGATGTAGTTGGCGTAATCTGACATAATATTTTGAGAGCACTTAGGTAGAATGGTGAGTCAGTGTGATGGTCACAGCCTCACAGGTCGAACGTGAGAGCCGGTCATAGTTTTGCAGCAGGACGATTCAATATTATGGTGACGTCACTGTTTACATAATTCTATGGCGTATCCTAACCTTTTTAGGGTTCCGTACCCAAAGAGTAACCAACGGAACCCTATTGCTAAGCTTCCACTGTCCGTTCGTCCGTCCCGGGACTCTTACTGACTAAAACCCACCCGTTTTCCTCAAAATGTCCATTGCGTTCCAGGGGCGCAGTAACATTTTGACGAACCTATCCTACTATGTATTATAATACCATTTGCCCGCCGACCAGTAGTTAAGGCTGTACGTTAGCTGCCAGTCACTCATTCAATCAGTCAGTAGAAGTATTAGTAGATAAGACGAATTATATATATATATTTTTTCTATGTTTAAATGTTTCTCATCTATCATTTCTGTAACTTATATAGGGTACTTAATAAAGAGTATTCTATTCTATTAGATATATATTGACATAGTAATATCAGATTGTAGTCAATACCTCAACAGGTTCGTGCTAATGTATTCATAATCCGTTTACATGTGGTTAAAGAACAAACAGTGGCCAATCTATGGGCAGGTCTTTGTTTATGGTCAAACAATACGGTCGACACGAGGCGATTACCTCGAAGTGTTGCATAATCTTGTTACTGTGCGGAAAAAACAAGGAAAATCTGTCGAGTTATTCAAAAAAACTCAAACTCGTTTTCAGGGTTCCGTTAGTTACCCTTTACCAAAGTAACCGTATTACTTAGCCTTCTCTGTCCGTTCCGTCCGTCCGTCCGTCCATCGGGCACGGTATTTCAAGAGCCTTAATAGGTAGACAGTTGAAATTTACAGTGTGTATTATTATTCATGGTCGCTATAATAAATATCAAATTAAATTAAAAACACAATGGACGGTAAGGAACCGTTCCTGTGAGAGTCACTCGTGCTTGGCGTGTTTTATTGAATAATTTCCATTTCTTGTCTGAGAACCTCACAACTGTTTCCGAGAATTTTCTGAATCCGTAATTAGCTTCAATTTTGTTTTTTTTTTCTGTCATAAATTAAGATTTGATCTTCAATGTTCATTTTATGTTGATTGGTAATTTTTTCCTAAACATTTTGGGCACGATAACCTATTTGTATAAGGTATAGTGAGTTTATATGATTGTTGAACAAAAACCGTCGTTTGCGAGAGAACTGACTGGGTCAAGATAAACTATAGCTGTAGTAAGACATACCAAACGATATATAATTATAGCTTTTTCTAAAATTCTGTCTAAAAGAAGGAGAGAAAGAAAGAAAAAATATTTATTAAAAAATTGTAAAAGGTACATGTATGTGGTTACACAAAAATTGTAGATCTAGCATCATCAATAAATCTATGTAAAATTCCTTCGTTGCTTGCGACTGACAGACAACGCACCAAACTAGCTGTAGAAAGCTGGGCATGTAGATTTCTTGGGGAATGTAGGGGAGCACTAAGAGAGGATTTCTTGAAATTCCTAAGGGAACGAGAAATAACGGGATTTGAGCCTACGACGGGCAAAAGCAAGTCACCGATAAAATTGTTCGTCTTCTTTTTAAGGTTCCGTACCCAAAGGGTAACCAACGGAACCCTATTACTAAGCCTCCAATGTCCGTCCGTCCGTCCGTCCGTCCATCCGTTCGTAAAATAGGTAAACAGTTGAAATTTAGATTATGTATTTCTATTGCCGCTAAACTAATAATTATAAATTAGGTTTATGGTACGGAACCCTTCGTGTGCGAGTCCGACTCGTACATACCAGGTTTTTTCCTTAGCATCACACAGCATCGAACCGATACAATCTGCTAATCACTATTTAAACTAAACATATTTTATTATTTAGTTGTTTTTTTTAATAAGCCAGTTAAAGGCACATCTTGATCCGTATCTGTAGGTACTTTGCTAACTTACCCATCCTTATTTATTGTTTAAAACAGGATTTAAAATAATCTAAACGTGATCTTGTATGTGTATGTACAATGTAAGTTAAACGTAACTGAAACATGGCAAGTAGTCGTGATGGTACTATCAGATTGAGGAAAACATGAACGTTTATTAACGTCTCTTTTATTAACGTACGAGTATGTACCGGTTACTGTACTCACAATGTTTATTTACTTTATTACTGATCTTGGCAATAAGGTAAATCTATAATATGTAATAGGGCATTTGACTGGATTTTGTATTACATTTCTCAAAACCTAGAGAGCAGACAAGACGCAGTTAAATAATATTCTAAAAACGGCGGTGTTGTCAGCGTATTAAGATCTGCGATAAACAGAGATAGCACTAATTCGTATGACGTCACTTACAAGTCCCGCCATATTGAATTGAAGTCATCCAGTACAAATGACATTTTGTGTCACAAGTACAGAAGAATAACTCCGATAGCGTATAACTTCGCTGTTTTGCCACCAATTTTATTTATTTTTTTCACTCATCGTACTGGTTTAACAAATAAGTATTCATTCATGTATATTTTTCATAGAAGTCGGATACCCTATTGTGTATGTCTTATTACCTATTTAATGAGACGTAGAGATTAAAAAAAAACGAAAGTAGAAAAAATATTCGGTTTTGCAAGGCGACCAAGTTTCTGGTTAGTTCCTTTCTTTTGGATTTATGTAGGTTTATAAATCCTTAGTAGGTATGTTATCTAATTTTGAGCGGGAGTCAGACTTGCAGTCGTCCTTTATATTTAGGAAAGGAGATGAATATCCACGCGATCGCGAAACTTGTTAATATGACCTGCGACAACTTTTTTGTTGGTTTCGTATAATCGTTTTTTGGTAGTTTAACGGAAATATTTGCTAAGCGTTTTATTTTTACACTGTTTATCCTGATCAAGCTGTAAGAGAAACTTAGTTTTCGCCTATCAAAGAGCGAAAGATTAGACGAATATCTCAAGTAAAGGCCCTTTACGACTTCCTCGTAAACGTATTCCACTAGATTTTCATCTAAATGAAAACTTAAGAAGGTGCTGGAATAAAAATGCGCTGTCGCCCATTATTCTGGAGAATGGCCGCGACATCGACACCACGTCTCCGGGGCTCGGGAGTGACAACTAGAGATGTTTCGAAACTTCGACTCCGACTCCGATACGTTGGAATATCCGATTGATATTATAGTGCGTCCACATGTCACAGACTTTGAACTCTGAATACAAAAAATCTATCATAAATACAAATAATTTATTTGTTGAACATAAAGTAGGTAGGTTAAGTACAGGTGTTGTAATATATTAACGAACGCTATATCTAACCGTCATCGAATCACACCGACATTTATGTGCATTGCTTTGTTGCACAAACTAAATTCTATAGAAGTATATGGAAGTCTATATAGTGCTGACCCACCAATACACCTCCGGTTCCGATTTCAGCTCTGACACTCTTTAATCGAATGTCGAAGCATAATTCGCTACTTTTGCAATCAATTTAAAAAAATCGACTCTGACTCCGATTCCGATAAAACCAACTCCGTAGTATACCTATTCAGCAGAACTGACTTCAGCGCAATTTTCGAGCACTTTCCGCGCTGAATAGGATTCTATGCATTATGCATTGAGACTGCTGACTGAGTCACTATCGCGCTTGACATCTTACGGGGTAGTTCGGTGGGAGCACCTGGGGTCTAAGTAGGTGCTCGCATTGTGTATTCTTTGCTTCATCTGCTTATCTAGATTCTTATATCACGTTGTTGCACGTTTTCATTTAAATGACAATAGGTAGGTATTGTTGCTTTTGCAGTGAATTTACGTGCTGCTACGAAGTTAAAGATTTCCTCCCACAAACGCGCAATGTGACATAGCTACTCATAGAATTTATTAAAATTAATCAAAATTGTAATTCTTTTAAAATGAATTATTTTTAAGTTTTTTGTCTTGTTTTGAATCTACTTATTTGTACATTTAGATTGTAATTTCTTAATGTTTCGATAAAAAATATCTGTTCTTCCGTGGGGTGGAGACCTGGTGATTTGTAATAAAGGTATTTTATGGGGAACCGATCACTTTTCCGAATTTTTTTTTTCGAATTTCAGTTTACCGAAAACTATTGACCGTCGTTTTATTTGCTATAGGTATGCATTATTTGACATATTTTTAGATCATCGAAGTATCATTTGTCATAGGTATTATTTTACCGTTCTACATTTCGCCAATTTATATAATAACTTTTTGCTGTTGGCCGAAGCCTCTTTTGAACTTTTTTCATTTGCCAAATGGTTTCTTTGCCATAGTTTCACCACACCGAAATACCTTTTTACGGAATATTTATCACAAATATATAGCCGGTTACTTGGCAGTATTTTCAATTTTAAATTAAAATAGTGTCATTAAAAGTCAATATGTTGTGCTACAAAATGTGGTGACAGAAACGAATCGCTGCAAAACTGACTTCACGCAGTCTTGTTTGCCCTACTCCTTTATTTTTTTTTAAGGATTGGAAATCATCAAATGACTCCTTCCGCTCTGGGTGGAGCGGAAGGGAGTGTCAGACTCTTACTGACTAAAACCCATCCGTGTTCCTCCTACTGCCTTTTACGTTCCAGGGTATGGTGCCTCTTTCGAACGGATTCCGCACCCCGGCAGGCACTGGCCCTGGCGGGCCCCGTCTTCCTTGCTGACAACTCTTTGGGCGCGCGTGTAACACAGCGCGCCGCCGACGCGGGCCTGGTTTTGATCGGACGGCGAGCCGCCCAATGCTCGCCGTCGTAGACCCGCGCCTACGGTGGCCGGAAATCGCCCTGCGACTCCCGACGCCCGGGCCGTCTTCTTCTATTGCAGCAGCTGGGTCGTGAGGCCTCCCTCTCTCTTATACGTTCGGCTTCCTCCTTCGCTAGCATTACTGCTTCGCAGAAGGAGGTGACCGCTTCCCATGCCTCCTCGCTCCGGACCATAGACTGAACCAGGGACGGTCGCGAGAGGTCGCCGCCGCCGATCACCTCGTCGAGGACACGGCGATGCTCCGCCCAAGCAGGGCAGACCTCTCCCGTATGCTCCACCGTGTCCTCCGGGCGATCCTCGCAGTGTTGATACCCGGGCGTGTCAGTTAACTCCCGTAACAACCGTGTCTGGTGAGTACCTGTGTCAGGCGGAAGGTGAGGACGCCGTGGCGCCGCTCCAGCCGCTCCTCAAAGAGGGAACTAATCGACGGTATTGTGGCGTGCCCAGCGCAGGGTTGCGACAGTCGCTGTCTCCATACCGCCAAGAGATCCTGCCGGAGCTCCGTCCGCCTCGCTGCGATTTGCCGCGGCAGAGAAGTCTCGCCCCGGCGTTGCGAGTTTACGAGTGGCGCGTGGAGACGCGCCACTCGTAAATGAGCGCGAGGACTCTCGCTTCCAGATCCCTTGGCGGCAGTCCGGCAAGGAGGCTCGCCGCCTCGCTAGACACCGTGCGGTATCGTGCATTCTATTCTATTCTATTCAGCCGGATGGCCATCACCCTCTGGGACGCATTGAGGTAATGGGCAGGTCGCTTCCTCAAAGTAGGCGCCCACACCGGCGCCCCATAAAGGGCCATGGACCGCACGACCCCCGCGTAAAGTCTCCGGCAGGAGGCGTTTGGTCCCCCTAGATTAGGCAGAAGCCGCTTAAAGGCAGCCCCGGCCCGCCCCAGTCTGGGAGCCAAACGTCGAAAATGCTCGACGAAGTACCACCGGCTATCGAGGACGAGACCCAGGTATGTCATCGTCGATCCGACGCCGATGTGAACCCCTCCTACCGTTATTTGGGATCCCGATGGTGGTTTATTCCGAGATCATGAAAGCACATGGCTTCGGACTTGTGTAGAGCCACCTCGAGACCTAACTGCCGGATCCTCTCGTCTGCCCAACTCCTAGAGTATAATTTAAGTCCGCGCAAGCGCAAAGGGATGGGGCGGCCCGCGAGCTGAGGAGGAGGTGGTTTGAAGGTCCGCCGCCGCCGCGGCTGAGGCCGGCTAGCGAAGCCGGCCAGCAAGCCGAAGCTGCGGTGGTGAGCGTTAAAACCATCTGTGAACATAAACTCGCGTGGGGCCGCCCAAACTCCGCAGTGCCGGAGTCGTGACAGAAACAATGCTTACTGCATGTTGCATGCCTGCTTGCATGTAACATGCTTGCTTGCACACTGCATACCTGCATATAAGCTGTATGCCTGCTTGCACGCTGCATGCCTACTTGCATGCAGCGTGCCTGCTTACACGCTTCTAACTGGGATCACTTAAAACCACTTTTGTTAACCATCACCACCACCACCGCCACCACTACCACACCACCATTACACCACTTAAAGTAAAACAGTGGCATAATGAAAGTTCGGAAACATAATGCCTCGAACAAATGTTAATTCGGCTAAGTGTAACTTCGGTAAAAAGTTTTTCGACCAAATGAAACGTCGGAGTGACGAAAAAAATTGAATTGATAATAGGTCAGTTGATACAGTGGCAGACGTGTCTTCGATAAGATAAAAAAACGAAACGATAATGGTTGAAAAGTTTAAGGTGAAATGAAATTCGATCAAATGTTTTTCGAACTTATGATAGGTAACCTCTCTCACATTTTTAATTTGACAAATATTGTGTAAAACACCTAGAAAAAGACTGTATTGTGAGGAGAAAATATAAATAATTTTGATTGATTGATTGATTGAATTGCTGTTTTATTTATACAGGTAGTATTTGTGTATACGTGTTGTCGCATCGTTATTATATTGTCTCGTCGCACCTTACCTGGGTGGGTCTAAGGGACCTTAGTTTTAGCTGAGGCAATTTGTAGTGATACTCGTAGTTAGCCCTGCCATCGTCGGGTGATATCTACGTGACTATTGACGATTGATGATTATTCTTCTGCCAGCGTATCGTCGGCTCCCGCGGCAAGTTTTTGACGCTCGTCGAATCGCTGCGATAATATCGCCGAGTGGAGACACGCGTTCATAGAATTATTAGAATAGGCGAAAGCCGCTCGGTCGTGCAGCTGTAGTGTTGATATGCAAATTGATTATTTGTTGTTTTTTCTTTTTGATTGATTAATATTAAAAGGAGACTGTTTAAAGTTATCAATATTTATTTAATGCCGAATCATATTTGACCTTTGCATGTAATAGATATTTGCACATTTGTTGAAGTAGATTATGGCATTAAGGATTTTTGTTGTTTGTAACACTTCATGTATCTACGCACGATCCAGCAAATAAATGATAAATGTTTTTTTAAATGACTTGCGTATGTGCCTCCCTGTGAACCTTACGTGTACATTTTAAATGGCTTGCGTATGTGCGTGTGCCTCCCTTACGTGTACATTTTAAATGACTTGCGTATGTGCGTGTGCCTACCTTACGTGTATATTTTAAATGACTTGCGTATGTGCGTGTGCCTCTCTTACGTGTACATTTTAAATGACTTGCGTATATGTGTGTGCCTCCCTTACGTGTACATTTTAAATGACTTCCGTATGTGCGTGTGCCTCCCTTACGTGTACATTTTAAATGACTTGCGTATGTGCGTGTGCCTCCCTTACGTGTACATTTTCATGCGCGCTAGCGCCGTGTTTCGTCAACGGCGACTAATGTCATAACATTGACATTAAGTTTACCTGACAAGTTGATTAAGTATTACATAATTATCTACAACACACTTCAATGTTTACGACACACAAGACATACAACGTGATACAGAATAAACGCAATAACTCTTATGAGGGTAATTGTATAAATCATTATGAACAACTTGTGCTACGGAACCAACACTGAAATCGCAAAAAAAAGTGACAGCCCCAGACATTTATGTGCGCTTAACGTCAAAACTCGACAAAATATTCTAAACAGCTATTTGTTTTCGTGATTTCGGTGTTGGTCACATGGCAAAAAATGTACATAACATTGAGTACAATATCCCTTTCACTGTCTCCGTGATCAAGTGGTTTAGGCGTTTGCCTTGTGACCCGGTGGTCGTGGGTTCGATTCCCATACTCTGTAAAGTTGTTTTCCAGTTTGGCTAGGACATAGCAGGCTTGAATCACCTGATCGTCTGATAAAAAGATGATTCCGTGCTTCGGAAGGCACGTATAAGTCGGTGGTCCCTGTCGTCAAATGGTGGTCGTTAAATAAACCATGTCAGAGGCCCTTGAGGCAGTTAAGAAACTCTGACACTAGGGTGTGAGGGGTCGTTAGACCTTACTGCCCACACGAGAAGAAGAAGAAGAAGGATGACCCTTTTTAAGAAATTGCGTTTATTTTTTTGCAAAAACTTTTATCAGTCAACTCAGAACTCCATGAGACAGGCTCAACCTAGTGCAGAGTTCATAAGCAGAATGCTTCCTTTGCGTCTTGTTCGTGATTTTATGTATCCTAGCTAGTAATCTAGACCATAAGTAAATGTAAAGTACAGTTTTTTTAAACATCAACTGGGAAGTACCTGGCAAGGAACTGGGACAAAACTGGAAAGTATAGTAGAAGGAACGGAAGCTTGTACCCAAACGTGGGTGATTACAGGCCGACGAGATGATGATGATAAAGGAGAAAAATAATACATCGGCTTCCAATCTTTTAATAATACTGACAACGTTATTCTTGTAAAATATTTTTTTATTTTTCATTTTCCTAAGAATTAACAATTTGCATAATATTACACTTTATTGCATCGAAACACATGGTAAATATCATCATGGGTCAAAAAGCTAATAAATTAGTGCGTTTATAATGAACTAGCTGACCCGCGCAACTTCATCTGCGTCACATTCCGCTCTTATCGGTCTTAGCGTGATGTTTTAAATAGTATGTAGCCTTCCACGATAAAGGGGCTATCCAACACTAAAAGAATGTTTCAAATTGCGTTCAACCAAACGAACAAAATCTTCAGCTTTAAAGTATAAATTAGGTAGACAGGACAGAATTCAAAACATCACGCTGCGTTCCAAAATAGGAAAATGGACTTGGTTAAGAAGGCTGCCAGGCTCTTACCCAAGTGGGATTGGGCGGGTAACTTTAGCAGCATGTACTGGGACCGTGGGGCAAAAGTTTCCACATAATGGGTGCCCGAAGATTAAAGCGCCACCGAGGTCGACTCAAAAAGAGGTGGCGAGCCAACCTGGACGCGTACCGTGAGGGTTGGTACGAGGTGGGCCAAGAAAATGATTCTTGGATGGAATTGGAAAGGCTTTTGCCCAGCTGGAGGACAGTAAAAGTAGCCTATAATATTTAGCAATAATATATTTTTCCGTTAGTGAAAGAATTTCCGTAATCTGATTAGTATTTCCAGAGATTATCTCGTACAAACATACAGTTTTACCGCCGCCGGGCGGTGTGCGCTCGCAGCTTGAGCGCCCCCTCCGCGACCGCAGCTACCCCGCGCGGTCGCCCGGCGCCTATTTCTCAACAACAACCTTTGCAATTAATAATGGTTTAGATGTAAAATCAATTTATTATATAATGCTGCTAGTTTACATTAAGAAGAGAGCAAATAATTCAAGGTAACATCAATATAACTGGTATCTAGGTACCGATTTTTTTTTTTTTTACTATTATTGAGTTTGATATTTCTACAATATTTTTATAATTTTCATATACAACAACTATGTACCTACATGCTTACGCTAAGTTGCTTATGTAAAATTAAGTTACAACATTTTTGAATAGAATAGAATACTCTTTATTATGTACTTACACCATATAAGTTTTGTTTTTGTTTACTAAGATTTCTTAAAAAAAAAAAACGGTTAATTTACTTTTTATTTTTTTACGTTTCCCATATTTAAGTTACGTTATAGCAACTTGTAGTATTATCGCCTGCTTGAACAAATTCTTTATGTTTAAACAACTCTTAAACAACGTTGGCGCGGCCTCCCACGAAGTAGACCGATGCCCTGGTGAGGGAAGCCGATGGTTGCGAGACGCACAGGTCCGGTTGTTGTGGCGACACTTGGGGTAGATATGATGATGAAGTAACGAACTATCAATGACTAATTTTTATAAATAAACTTATAGTTAATTTGAAATCAACAGGCCTAAACCACTTAGCACCACCAGAGGTAGATTTGCTACATACTTACTTTTCTTCTTTTTAATTACTATAATGATGCCCCAAGGGCAAGACGGATTACATTTGTAGTGATAATTAAATCTTCTTACGTCACTATGGTAACACGAGTAACAGAACTAGTAACTCGACCACTTCAGATGAACAAATTCATGACAAGCATGCGCAATGTTTGATAATAAAGAACTTATTACTCTTTGAATTTTACATGAAGTCAGTTTTATTTTAATTTAATTTAAAAGACTATATCAAATACGAAATCAAAACATACCAGTTACAATTTGGGCCGTGACATCACATTTTGACACAAAAAATTTAGACATTTTAAAGTTCAACCAGTTGTTATACCATCACATGTAGTAACAACTGGTTCCACTACAACACTGTCTGGTTCAACTTGTACTTGGCTCACTTTCTACATGTGTTCCATCACACAATTATTGTTCAACCTCACTTTGACAGAAGCACACTCGTCCACACCAAGACTGTCTCTCTCACCTACGAATCTTGTTTGGATGTTAGGGTCGCTCTTCATAGGGTTCTGTTTCGCAGTCTTATCAGCTCCCTCAAAGTCGTTGACCTTGATCTTGTTGTTATATTCCACAGTTTCGGAGGTTACATTGTTGTAGATTTCATTTTTCTTCTGATGTGGTTTGATGTTTGTGATGTGAACACTTTCGTTCGGGACTAAACCGGGAGTTTCAACTGCTGACGTCTTTACCGGAATGTGTGGTTCAAAGACCCTGGCCAGGTCTTCCTTGGTCAGCACATAGTCTGCATCCGATAAGCTTTTAGCTGATACTGCAGCGAGCAGAGTGAAGAATACGAATACAGTTTCCATTTTGAAAATACCGGATTTTGCGAATTAGTGGTCTGCGCGGTCACGGTCGAGAGGCAACTGTTTACCTTCGAGCGGTGCCTGAGATTTATATAAAGTTTATTTGTTATAGTACGTTGGTTCGCCGACCCACGTTGTGACTTATCATTACAGTAAATTGTATAATTTGGAAGTGAAACGAGTGATGAAGATGTATCATCTGACATTTATCAGTTAATTTCTGTAAAATTAGTTACGTAAATAGTTTGTACTGGAGGAATCTCCCCATTAGGATGACTAATAGTTCAATTTTCTTGCAAATTTTGTCACAAAAAATTAAAAGTTCAATATGTGATGTAATAACGACTAGTTTCACTACACAACACTGCCTGGTTCAGCTTCTATTGGGCTCACTTTGTAAACGTGTTCTTCTGTTTCATGTATCTATTGTCACGCACTTCTCGTTAAACCTGACTTTGCCTGAGGGACACTGATCCACACTGAGGGCTACTCTGTCATCCGTTAGACTGAGATCTTCCACAAATCGAGTATTGATGTCAGGACTGCCCTTCTCAGGGTCCTGTTTCGCAGTCTTATCAGGTCCTTTCTTGTCACAATCGTTGACCTTGATCTTGATGTTAAGTTCCACAGTTTTGAGAGTTACATTGTTGTCGATTTGATTTTTCTTGTAATATGGTTTGATGTTTTTCTCAATGTTAATACTTTCGTTCGGGATTAAAGCGATAGTTTCAACTGTTGACTTTTCTGTCGGGATGTGTGCTCCGAAGATCATTGCCAGTTGTTCCTTGGTCGGCACATAGTCTGCATTCGGTAGATTTCTAGCTGATACTGCGGCGAGTAGAGTTACGAATACGAGTAAAGTTTCCATTTTGAAACTACCGGAATTAGTTGCGTACGCGGTCACGGTCGGAAGACGACTGTTTACCTTCCAGTGGTGTCTTACATTTATATAAAGTTTATTTGTTATAGTACCTACTTGGTGTGCAAACGCACCTTGTAACTTATTATTACAGTAAATTGTGTAATTTGGAAGCAAAAAGAGTGATTAAGATGTATCATCTGACATTTATGAGTTTATTTCTGTTAAATTAGTTACGTTAATAGTCATACTGGAGAAATCTCCCCATTAGGATGACTGATGGTTAATTTTCTTGCGCAAATACTAATAATAAATGGGAAGTCATCTGCGTTGATAGGGACTCCAAATATTGTTAGTACAGGATGATCGTTGATGGAAATTTTGACAAAATAAAAATTGTTGTAAAGCAGACAATCTGAGGGACTGGGTCGGACACCTGTGTCGACATCCTGACAGACCCATGCGAAGATGGCGAGACAAGCTTGATGCCTATCGACAGGGTTAGCCCACACTTGCCCAAAGTCGGGAGGAACGGCAGGGAAGGCTGGCAGCCCTGCAGTAGGAGAGATCAGCAGTAGGCCTTGGCTGCCGTGAGATGAATCTGTACTTTGCCCGCAACGATAAAAGAGGCCCTTAATTGCTATAATTGTGCCATAACGTATTCATTAACGTAATTTATGACTCTTCCAACTACGCAATAATTTAATCACAACTAGCGTAAATAGAACAAAGCAGCATTTTACTGCTTCAGAGTAAAACAATGCTAATAATGCTGTAAATTATGAATGAAAATCTATTTCAGCGCTGCTTTTGCTTTAAAACAGCAAAGTTGTATGAAAATCCACTACTGAATTGTTTTCGCCCTAAAGCCACAAATTCCATGTTACTATCCAATCGCAGGCTTCATCTTTACAATCAGGGCCGACTAGATTTATATCAGCCAATCAGCACTATTCTGACCAACAGGGCCTCAAGTCTGTTATTACAATAGTGTCAGAATGGTCTATCATTGATTTCATAATTGTTGATTTTGACAAGTTTGGTAATCTACTAATATAAAAGCGTCATTAAGATTTTCCAATGGTCAACCACTGACACTCCATTGAAAGAAATGGCATAGAATGGTAATCTCGTACATAATGACAAATTAATAAATAAAATCTAAAATATTATATAAAAGCAATCTGGCATAACTTTTAGGCATAGGTTTTATAATAATGTCAATACGAAAATGTCTTTCTATCACGAGACTATTGACTTGACCGACCAATGATCGACCATTATGAATTAGCAGATTTCGAACTTTTAGCAAAATGACAATGGGATTTGGATGAGATGGGGTTGGAATCACGAACTTATAAAAAATAGCAGACTTGGGGCCCAGGCCAGAGGCTTCAAGCATGACCAAGTAGCTTTTCCAATCAGCGCTATTTTTACTCCCGGCTAATGGCTGAATAAATGTACGACCATTGCCAAAATAATCTATATATATAAAAATGAATCCCTATTTCCCTTGGTCCTCGCATCACGCTTGAACGGCTGGACCGATTTCGATAATTCTTTTTTTGTTGTGTTCGTTCTGGTTAGGAGAAGGTTAAATTATCACGCTATGTGCTTTGGAGGATGAGCAATATTCAAAAATGTCATTTTAAACGAATGTCACATGGTTCGGTTCCCGGCTAGCAACAGCTTTTATTTTTGTATTTATTTTATCTCTTAAACTGTATTTTTACACCATAATTTTGTAAAAAACATAATAAAATGGGTTTTTACGCACTTAAAATAACATTTAAGTTTATAATCCACATTTTTTCTCAAAAGTTTTGTGAGGAATTGTTATAACATATTTCAATATTGCAGATACTTATGCGTCTAACTTTAGCAATGTTAATCATCACGCTATACTTTCAAGGAGCTGAGCAGCGAAAAACCATGACATAAATAACATCGGCTATTTCAATCATTTGTCAACAGTACTCATAGACCATAGGTTTAAAAACTGCCTTTCAAAAGACTTGGTTTGGGTTCGAGTCCAAACAGTCACGATTATTTTTGAATTCTGTATATATTTTTATTTATTTATTTTTTCTTTCTATTTTTTTTTACTAATACACTGATAACATGTTATTATTGTATTTAGTTTTTTAGAATTCATTTGTGCCAAAATATGGCCAGGATGTTAAAGGATAGTTGACAGAACGCATCACGTTAAAAAGTAGATAATTGCAAAACCAATGTAGATAATTTTTACACATTAACCGGATAGGAATTGTGGCAATGTACATGAAATCAACATTACGTAATGGAGATACCCGTAATGCCATCTATTGACCCAAATTATACTCAACACAGCATGAGAATTACATCAAAACATATATTTTAGTTATTAGTGGTACTTTTAAAACGTCTTAAAAAAGTGATTCTTTTAATACCTTTAAAATATCGTTCTGGACCAATTCCTATTAATAAAAATAAAATTAACTCCGAAATAATATTAAGACGGTTCAACTTCAGATTCCATAGATGGCGTTATGCATTTGATCTCATTTTTTGAATCGTCAACAGGCGTGCGCTTACATTTGCTAAGCTTAACTGGAGTTGCTAAAAATTGAATCTTTACGGGCCAGGGGTCACGTCATACCACCCGCCAGCAGCTGGCGAAGTCCCATGATAGAGGAGTCGCGAAAATCGGATGTCTAACTGAGTTCTAAAAACATAAATCGTTTCGAATTGCGTTCCTCTTTCGAAATAAATTGAGAATTAACTTAATCAAGTAGTTTTTTAACTATGTAGTTTGAAGAATAGCACCATCCATATAGCGCAAAATATTATAATATCAGAATACTAAAGACCAAATCTGCAAATATATGACCTTTTTATGGCCCGACACCATAAAGAAGGCTATTAAAGGTAGCATGCACAGAGTGGCCCACGCAGCAAAAGACCGCAAGGATACGCGTCGTGTGTGGTTGCGATCCTCAGCATTGAAAAAACGACGAAGAAGAAGAAAAATGCGAACATGATATAGGAAGGCCGAATTTTGTTAAAAATTGACGATGGCATACACCACAATCAAGAAATGGTTAGGTTATTTTAGAAGATAGCCTGTGTTGTTCCGTTGCTTCAGCATTAATTCACTACTTCTGTGAACGAGGAGCCCACCGACTAAGCAGACCATCAATACATATAATATTGACAAATGTTTTTAGGAAAAATAAGAAAATTATTTCCAAGAAAACGCAAAGGAAGAAAATGATTGACACCATCCGATTAAATTTTATGATTTCTATTTAAATACGTAATTTCTAAAATACTTTGCAAAGGCACTCGGTTGAAAGTCACACGTATCCAACGAACTGTCATAGTAGCCGAAATAATATTTCAGCTGATTGCTCCGGCATGGCTAAAAACTGTTCAATTCCCAGTGAAGCAACAGCTCAGGGCAAAAATTATCCGTTGCGGGTTTCACCCTCCAGTGGATCATGGGAAACTGTAGATCCCCAAGCAATGACGTCAGAGACGAACTCGCGAAGAGAATTTTCGAAACAGTACTACTGGACCTGTACCCACTTCTTCTTTTACCGTTCTTACTGATTCGTATATGAATTTTCCAAAGATCAACTGAACTTCAAGACATCAAATGATCACGGGCTACAAATTACAGGCCGGCAAAAATGGCAATGTTAAGCCTGTGTATGCGACTAACTAAGCGACTTCTCAACCCAAAAAGAAATACCCCCGTATAATAATAGGTATAATTGCGGGTCAATCCCCCCTGAAAAAATATCTTAATATCTAGGCACTGCGGCACGATGGATCGATGATTTAAAAAAGGTGGCACAGGACCGGGATGGTTGGCGCTTTTTGGGAGGCAACCGTGGAGGGCAATTGGCTGAAATGATGATGATGATGATAGTCGCCCTAGACAGCTCAATGTACAGAGTTTGCTTCAATACCGAGAAATCAGTAGCCAACTTCATTCTGGAAATGAGGCCTTTGCTACCGGACGTAAAAAATCCTCGGAACGATGAGGACGCTCAGCGAAATCTAGCTTCGCTGGCTTACCTTGCCTGGACTCCTGAGCACAACGGAGCGAATGGGATTCTAAGTCCGGATAACGAAATCTCAACTGTGCTCTCTCCGTTGCAAGGGTAGTCTTTCCTTCTGGATAGAGTTTCCATTTCAACTTTATGTAGCTCTATCGCGTGTTAACAAACAACCCTAGCAGCTTTCGCCAACATCGTGTATAGAAAAGCGTTATCATTTCTCATTACGAAAAATTATCAAGGTTGGTCGGTGTTTTGAATAGAAGAGGTGATACAGCCAAAACCTTGCATTCTAAGGGGATCAAGCAATGTTAGAAGTTGATTGTTCGTATATCTTATCTCACAATGGTTGCTGGTCGCTCACCATGGGCCTCATCAAAAGGCTTAAAGTCACTCAAAGGGTAATAGAGAGGGCAATGCTTGGAGTTTCCTTGCGTGATCGAATCAGGAATGATGATATTCGTAGAGAACCAAGGTTACCGACATTGCCCGAAGGATCGCTAAACTAAAGTGGCAGTGGGCAGGGCACATTGCTCGCAGAACAGATGGTCGATAGGGCTGAAAAGTTTTGGAGTGGCGACCGCGTACCCGAAGACGCAACCTTGAAAAACCTCCCACAAGGTGGACCGATGAAGGTCGCGGGTAGCCGATGGATGCGATACGTGCAGAACCGGTCCGGTCGTTGTGGCGACGCTTGGGGGAGGCCTATGTCGAGCAGTGGAGGTCTTTCGGCTGATATGATGAAATTTTGTCTTAGCGACCCTTTAAATTCTTCACCTAGCGACATCATACATTCAGTCAAAAAAGTATCGGGAATGGATGATTTGTTTATGGTTCCAAATTCAAATTTTTGTTTTTTTTGTAGTTGTTAGATTGGCACAACTGTTTTCCATTTTGGCGCGGAGTTTGAGTTGCATCTGTTATTTATATTAAATACAGTGCTGGTTTTAGTAATATCATATACAGTGTGTATTGCGAATTTCAAAATGGACAGAAATATCGAACAAAGAGTTTGTCTTAAATTTTGCATCGCCAATGGAATTTCGTGTTCGGAGTCACTGAAAATGTTACAGAAGGCTTACGGTGAATCGACTTTATCAAAAACTCGTGCTTATGAGTGGTTCAAAGCGTTCAAAAGCGGTCGAGATGTGATGGAAGATTTGCCTCGCTCTGGTAGGCCGTCAACGTCTGCAACTGAAGTTAACATCGCAAAAGTGAAGGAAATAGTGACTGAAAATCCCCATTCAACTCTGAGAGAAATAGTCGCCGAACTTTCTGTATCTCACGAGTCGATTCGTACCATTTTAACTAATCATTTGGGTATGAAACATGTTGCTGCTCGGCTAGTCCCAAAAGATCTGAATTTTCTCCAAAAACTCAATCGCATGAAAGTCGCTGAGGACATGCTAGAACGAGTCAGTTCGGACCCAACATTCATGAAACGCATTGTTACTGGTGATGAGACGTGGGTTTACGAGTTTGACATGCAAACTAGTCAACAAGCTTCGGAGTGGCGCCTTCCAACTGAACCGTTTTCAATCGATAGAAGACATAAAGGAGAATTCGCGGCGAGAACTCAACTCAATACCGGAAGCAGCGTTTAAAAAATGTTTTGATGAATGGATTATTCGTTGGCGCAAGTGTATCGTTTCTAAAGGAGCATACTTTGAAGGTGATAAAATAAATTTGGATGAATAACAGACATTTTGTGTATTATTGATCTTTTCCCGGTACTTTCTTGACAGAGTAGTACATAATATACGACATACACGCAAACGAAGTCGCGTGCAACAGCTATCTATCTTTTTCTAATCTTCAAAACATTTGGGATCACAGTGTTTTTTATCGAACTCCTCCGAAATGGCTAGACTGATTTTTATGGATTTTTACTATGTGATTTATAGCAAAACAATGTTTGCCGGGTCTGCTAGTAAAAGATATGAATTGAATTTCAGTGAAAATTTTATTTTGTTTTGTGAAAAATGGATACTTCTAGCTGCTACAAGTAGGTATCCATTATTCCAGAAGAAATTAAAAATGAGGTAAAAGAAATGATTAAAGTGACAAAAATCCAGAGTTCAATATTTGTTTCTAAATTGTTTTTCCTTTATTTGACTTCAGTTGTTTATTCGGTAGTTGAAAGAAAAAAAAGATTATGAACCTCGCGAAAGTGACGAGTGCAATTATAAAAGTTGCACTCGTGTTTGATTGCGGCACAGAATACGTCATCATTACGTCACAATCAAATATTTAACGAGTTGACGTAAAAATGAAACAAATCGCCGTATAGTACGTATGAAGGCGACATGCTATATGAACACGGGACGCTCTCACGACGTGACGTATTTAACTTATAATGAAATCGTCCGCAGTTTTAGATGTTATCTTCAAATGAGTACCTGAATGAGCTTCCTTTGACAAGTTTGGTGGTCAAACCGATCATATTTTTACCCGACTGCCCCAAAAGATGGATGACGTTTTTTTGCATCAATTTAGGTTTTATTTAAACTCTTAAAATGCACCGTAATCGCGTCAGTTATAATAATATTTATTAACCGAAACACGTTCACTACCGGATAGTCTCGAGCAAGCGTCACCATATTTACCGGTCTTGTGTTCAGCGGCAAGCTATCATTTGCTGATCATCTGCATCTGCAATCCCGCGCCTTCGGTGGGCGGCAATCGCCGGGAAAGGTGGTGACTGCTTTCCATGTCCTCTCGCCCCGGACCGACTTAAGTTTTGCTATGTTTCCGAAAGGCGTTATCTTTGATACCAATAAGTCGTCATGGGAAAACAAAACAGATTTTCCAGGATCATAATCACGGATGCAGACGACTTCCCAGCCTTATCTGCGCATCAGTGCGTTGGATGCAAACGGAACGTGAGATACATCCTAAGTGCTGACGGTTGAGGGATTCCATCATCAGGCAGAGGTTATCGCTCGCATCAGGGTCCGGGTGTACTTATTAACTAACTAGATCATACTCACGGCTTCGTGTGGGCCTTCTTCTTCTTTTCAGATCGATTGAAACATGGCTGACTTGTTGGAGTGCCTCAAGTACCCATCGACAGTAGTGCAGCAGCCGGTGGCTAGCCAGCGCTGCTTTACTGCATTAGATGGCTACGTTTGTACCTGTTAGCACGCGGTCGGCGCGCTGTAAGAACGCGGTCGGCGCGCTGTAAGAACGCGGTCGGCGCGCTGTAAGCACGCGGTCGGCGCGCTGTAAGCACGCAGTCGGCACGCTGTAAGCACGCGGTCGGCTCGCTTACAGCGCGCGGCTAGCGGCAAGCGCGCATAATATATGAAATATGTTTTTAACACACAATTTAATGCTTTGATTTGAATAACAAGTAAAATTGTTGGTTGGGCAGTGCCGTTGCGGTGCCGATATAGTGTGCCATGACCTTTAACTATGCGATTTCGGCGCACGACGAGATAAAAAATTATTATTTTTTAGAGTGTAAATCATCGTGCGAGCACATGAATCATTTTCATCGCGCGACGACATGACGCATCATTAACTCCTACGTTCGTTAGCCAGTCTGGACGACGCCCAAGGCATTCGATATTGTAAACTCTACCATTGTCAAAATTACAAATATCCTCCTACAAAGGAACAAAGTTACAAAAAAACAATTCATCTATTTCTTAAACTAATTGTTAATGTTTACGCATCTGCCACGTCGTGCAGAAGTGGATCTGGGTACCCTAGTACTCGACTAGGTTATTCCCATCGCTTTTTATTTCTTGCATAATTTTATGTAAGTTGGTTAACCTGTTACATGATTACTAGTTGACTCGCGCAACTTCGTCTGCGTCACAGTTTTCATTACTGCTCCGCTCTTATTAATCTTAGCGTGATGATATATAGCCTATAGCCTTCCTCGAAAAATGGGCTATCTAACACTGGAAGATTTTTTTTAAATCGGGCCAGTAGTTCTTGAGATTAGCGCGTTCAAGTAAACAAACAAACTCTTCAGCTGTACGAGTATATATTAGTATATACTCGTAGATTTGTATAAAATGAAGGCCATGCTAAATTTAATCCGTGAGGCATCGAGCTCGCGCGACAATAGTAAGACAATACGATTTGGCCCCGATTCGGGCTTACCGATTAAATCTTTAACTTCACGAAGTTGCGTTGTTTTTAGGGTTCCGTACCCAAATGGTAATCAACGGAACCCTGTTACCAAGCTCCACTGTTCGTCCGTCTGTCTGTCAGCGGGCTGTTTCTTAAGAAGTGTAATATGTACTGACAGTTGAAATTTTGAACTATTTTTTTTTATTGTTTTTTGTTTTCCATTGTGCCAATGAATGCCGATTTTCTTTCTATCTTCCTCAAGTTGCAAGAGCTAACTGTATATTTGGATGAGGGTGTCTGAGGACTAATAATATATTTCTGCTACAACCAATACGTTTTCGGAACAGGGAAATGTTTTAGAATGTATATTTATAAATTTCAATTTTCGATAACAATGTATTCTTTTCCTCCTGAACAACAGTTATTACACAAATAATGTACTATTGTAATTACATCTATATTATTTACACTTATTGTAGATCATAGGCGCGGTTCGTGTTTGTCTGTGTGACTGCTTTATTAGAGTTCCGTACCCAAAGGATAACCAACGGAACCCTATTACTATGCTTCCGTTGTCCGTCCGTCTGTATGTCAGCGAGCCTCAAGAACCGTTCGTTATAGGTACACAATTAAAATTTTCACAGATTGTTTATTTCTATTGCTGCTCTAAGAAAAAAAGCGGCCAAGTGCGAGTCGGACTACCCCACCGAGGGTTCACTACAAATTTGTAGCTACAAATTACTTTAAATAAAGACTATATTTTTTATGATTTAATTACAAATGTATAGGTAGTATTCAGACTTTTCCTAACCACTTGAAGTTTAAGGCGGAATTACTTGCCAAACTTAGTTGTAGGTCAACGGGAAATAACCCGAACATTATGATTCCCTTGAGAGTGTCGAAATATACGTTTTTTGCGTCATAACCGACCACTATCTTTTTTTTACGTTGACTTAGAAGTTTGATTTTTTCATAGCTGCAAGGCGACTGTCTTGAGTACATATGGTTTTAATTTCAATACATCCACGTGTTCCCGAGATAAACGGACTTGACAGACAGACAGACAGACGAACAACCAAGTGAAGGAAAAAACGGAACCCCTATAGGAGGGGTTCCGTTTTTTCCTTTTGAGGTACGGAACCCTAAAAAGACCTTCACACTCACTATTTACTTCACCAGCTTAATTCGAGCACGGAAGCTTGTAGAAAAATGTAATAAAATATTACTACTAGATACATTTGGTCTTTCTGATTCCATATGTGTATGTATTCACTACACTTCAGCCCGATACATTCTTTTTTTGATTCATAGTTGCCAAATTTGTATACTAGGGCTCTGTTGACAGCAATTGCATTTTTTGAGAGTTCTAGTGCTTACACGGTCTATAAATCATCAAAAAGGAAAACATATCGACTGAGTATACATCCTTCTTATTCAGTTTGTGAAATATCTCTTAAATCGGTCCAATATTGGAGGAGAAAACAGTCGAGAGCCAAACTTCGGATTATGACTTTTTACAAAGTCTCGCCGCCTATGTTTCCTCTTAATAAATGCATTTTCTATTTCATTCTCCGTTTGATTCTACTCGCCCTTTTGCTCATGGTAGCAAAGGTATTAGCTGCATTTTCAGGTCTCTTTCCACAGACTAGTGAAGTCAATTTTGTGTCAGTACCGCTCCGTCCATCGCTCCATACGTGTGGACACAGCTAGCGTGAACGCAGGCGGAGGTGGAGGGTTGTTACGTATTCGTTTGTCATCAATCCATCACTCACTCACTCACTCCTTGGTCTGTAGCGAGTGTGGCGTGCTTTCCGGTCAGCGGGCATGCGTGGCGTATACTTACCTTCTTGATGATGTTGATATTTGTTCTAGAATTGTTATGTCGTTTGGAGGGAACACTAGCCAACAGATCACTTGGTGTTGCAGTGTGTTACATATTATGAAACAAAGTCCGCTCACCACGTCTGTCTGTCTGTGCTGATTTGTTTGATAACCTAAAAAAAAGGTTACAAAATAAAACTACCGAATTGTTTTTAATACTGTTTTCACCAATTGACGGAGTGATTAATGAGGAAAATTTTAGTGAATAATTAATTGAGATTTTGACTGAAATATATATTGTTGAAGACGTCGGAGAAATCATGCTGACTGTGCCGCCGCTACCCATGCGAAGCCGGGCGTGTTGTTAGTTAACAATAAATGAATATACAATGTTGTAATGTGTACCTGCTGTGTGTGTGCTTGTACCTGCGGCTTGCTCCTGTTCTCAGGCTACTTAGCCTGTATACAATATTTACTGTTATAGTAAGGAATGCAAGAGGGAAGTTTGAAAAGGCTAATTTTAATTATATTGAACAAACCAGCATTTTGTACGCGGCTCGTGTTAATATAGGTTTTCGCAAAAAATGTAGCCAAACCGTGTTCAGTGCTCCGCGCGACAGTAACAGATTCAGTTCTATTGGGTTCTGGGATATTGGGATATTGGGTTCTAAAGTCCTATATTTCGATAAAATTCTGATGAATTAGCTTCAATTTGTGACGATTTTAACGTAATAGATTTTTATTCTACCCATTCTGCAAAGGTTCATCCAAATCCGATCAGTCATGAGGATACAGCGTGTTTAATATTAGGTAGTAAGTATGGAGTCCATTACTGAAGTCTTTATTTAATCCAGTACTGGTTTGGTAGCTTCTTATTAAGTAAGCTTAGATTGTCTCCGTAACAGCGACGTCAGGTACAGCTGCAGTATGACTCTGTAAGCATATCGGGAAGATCACTTCACCCAAGCGGGTGAAGTGATCTCGAAGTGAGCTGTCATTACCTTCATGATCACTTCACCATAAGAATCGCACTGATGTTAACATGCTGAAGTGAAGGCTTTGGTGAAGTGACTTCTTACGAAGAAAAACATAAAAGAAAACATTGTTGCTTCCAATTTTAAAATAAAATCCTCGTTTTATTCCTCCGGATTACGTTGTGTTTAACTTTTAACGTTTCCCGCCGCGACAGGTCACGGGCAGAGGTAGTGGGGGGAGGGGGGGGGGGTCACAACAAAGCTTAGCAAATTGCTTTTAGATTGGACGCAGAGTTAAACACAGCCTACAGGTGAATGCATTGGTTATTGACCACGGAGTCAGCTATCGCCACTCCGGAAGCTAAGATGAAGACTGTGCTTTTTTCAAGTATTAACAATATCCGTGCCTGTACAACAGGGAAGATGCAAATACAGAATTATGAGAATGTTGTTAATAAAATGATAAAAACGTATAAAATAAAAGCCATTGCAACGTTTTAATTTCAGTTAATGTAATTTTTAACAAAAATAATGAATGAAAGTAACGTGAAACGAAACGTATTTCAAAACAACAATCAGCGTTTGGTGACTGCTGTTATGACAACGAAAAGGCAACCTTACGTCTAGGACAGTTCTTGACCAGTGGCAGGCGGAAGTGACGTCATCGTCCGTTTTCGCGCGAAAATTTAAACTGTCGGTTTAAAAACGCAATTTTGGCAATAAATAAAAGCGTTGTCATTTCTTATTTTTGTGGATATGTGTGATTTTTCTATTCTAGATGAAGTTCTTTAAAATTAAAGCAAAAATTGAAATATTCCATGTTCCCTATTTGCGCCGAGTATAAGTTTCTGCTATCATATAATTATAGCCAGAATTTTCGCCGCCAGTGTATGTCAGAAATTGTCCCTAGGGAATATACTCTCGGGAGAAAAGGTACTAGCCTATGTGCTATTCGAGACTATAATCTATCTCTGTACCAAATGTCATCCAGATACGTTCAGCCATAATCCATCCATACAAACTGCTGTGTTTAGAAAAAATAGTGAGATGAGTAAACGGTGACTTGTAGTAAGTAGTAGATAGTAATAGTAATAGTTTTTATTTCATAAAGGGATTGTTTAGTTTACAGATGTTGCATTTACGTATTTGTAGGTTCACTAACGATTTACAAGAAATATGGGTGAAGAACTGTTCGCCTAGCTAGGCTAAAATTTAGCCTGTGTTTAGGAGAGACAGTGCCGGATAGAAGTGATTTTCCGAAAACATTCTAATCAACTCTTTAGAAGTATCTCGTGTGTAAGAAGTTTAATTGAAATAGGTTCATTTAAATTAACGTCTTTATCTAATACCGCGAGGAGGAATAAAGACTTTAGATACTTTGTATGGAAAGTTTTGACAATTACCTCTCAAGCACCATCGACGCCGAGAAGTCTAGGCGAGTTCTTGAAGTATCGGTGAGTAAGGTCACAAAAATGCATTCACGTCATGGATCTATCTGGAAACAATACGTTACACCTGGAACCTTTACCCTTGAACCGGTAATATAACGCGCACTATTTACATATTGAAATAAATATGACGTTAATGATGAAAATAAAGTGACTACGAATAGGAAATAGAAAGGTAAGTAGCTGTTGTTCATGGATCAACCTCCGCTCGGGTGAATCCGCCGGTAAATTCTCATTAGGCATATGTGGCCTATATTAATGTCATTTCACAGAATGATTACGTCAATTACAGTTGCACGTGTAACAGATAAACCTATCCTCTAACAAAGGAATACTATATATAGTTCACGTCCCAAGCGGTAAGGTAAACAGTCCCAGGTCGGCGGAGAGCGCGGTCGCATCCTCCCAGCATCAGTTATCGTGACTAGAAATTCAGTCATCTGATATACAGTCCTTTAACAATGGAAGTGATCACTCTAGTCCTGATACTCCTCAGTTCCGTAGGAGCCAGGAGCATCCCCGTCCACATGGACCAACCTTCAGACCGGCCGCTGCTATTTGACGGCCAACCACGCTACATGAAGACTCCAATCACTACAGTATTCCCCACTGGGGAACTGGTAGAAAGCGTCGACGTAGCAGATCTTGGACTACATTTGAACAAAAACACTGAAGACGATGAAAAAGTTAAAAATTACGTTAACAATGTTACGAGCTTGGACAGTGACATCATTGGAAACATGGATACCCATGAATCAGCAAGTTATGGAGAGAAGAAAGTGAACAGAAACAAGCAGGAAGAAGAAACTTATGGTGCTGTGAGACCCGTGGAAGCTATTGAGGGACATAATAACCAGAATTCTAAAGGATCTTTGTTAGAAGACAGGGATGCATTAAAAGCCGGGTGTATTAACAACACCGTTAGGTTCGGAGACGTATGCAAGGTCGTAGTGTGATATGCTTTCTTTCAAACCAGCTAAATGTTCTAGAAGAAAATCTCGAAACAAATTGTCTGGTGACGTCAGACTCCTGTCAGAAAAGGCCCTTCTCAGCTCAAGTTCACTCATCATTGTAAATGTGTGATTAACTTAATTTATTTGTTATGTTTTTGTTACTCATGTTTTAGTTTTGTTGTTTAGTATTGTTGGCTTGTATTTAACTTTTAAAATTATTCGTTTCAATTTATCCTCATTTTGAATTAAATGTGACTATTTATGATATGGGATTATGAGTTTGAACAGAAGTTTACTGTATATTATTTCCCATTTATTAATTAACAATAATCATTTTCCTATTGTACTGGTATGTGTCACTACTGTGGTAAATATTGTGTATTTCAAAGTTTGTTCAGTTATTTCCCAATTAATAATGTTTCAATAATGTCTTTATGCTTTAATATTAATCTTTCACCTGAAAATAAATACTACTTCTTTTTCCTATAAAGATATTATAATATTTTGCCCCCTTGCAATATTTAAAACGGTACTTTCTTTCTTCTCCTAAAATTTTTTGTCCGAAAATCATTATCCACAACACGTTATATTAAACTTCAGTAACCATAACGCTCAAAATCGTGAAATTTTGTTTAACATAATTATCTTTAGCTCTAAAAGTATTCTGTCATAATATCGAGTACTATAATACATGACCTAAAGTCATATTTCCTAAGTATTGTGATAATAATGTGTATTATTCCGAATTTTCATTTATAATAAATTTTTAGTCATAAAATTTTGCTAAAAATTAGATTTTAGTGACAGGAACGAATCGCTGTAAATCCGACTCCACGCAGTCTTGTCTGCTCTACCCCTAGAGTGTAATTTAAAATCGCCTAGGCGCGGAGGGGCGAGGTGGCCTGCGAGAAGAGGAGCAGGAGGTTGTAACACTCGCCGCCGCGGCTGAGGCTGGCCGGCGAAGCCGTAGCTGCGGTGGTGAGCATTAAACCCATCTGCAACTATAAACTCGTGAGGGACCGCCGGAGCCCCGCAGCGCCGGAGCCGTGACAGAAACCATGCTTGCTGCATGTTGCATGCTTGCTTGCATGCTGCATGCTTGCTTGCTTACAAAAACCACATATTCACAATCAACTGCTTTATTATAAACGGTCTAGTAGTTTTGAGTGTATTCATTACAAACATACACACACACAAAAATACAAACTTTTCTTCTTTGTAATATTAGTGTAGATGTAGATATAGATAGTGTAGATATAAAGAATAAAAAAATTATTTGTGAATTTTATTATTACAAATAAATATTATGTAGGTTTAGGACTTACAACTTTATTGAAAACGGTTTTACGAGTATGTCTTTTGTATATTATTGATTGTGATATTTAAGACAAATGGATTTAGAACATATTATATTTAGGGATTTCAATTTTATGGCATGTGATATTATGTGATATTAAGTTCGGATAAGTTATCATTCGGACAATGATGATTAAGACAAAAAAAGTTATGGCACTTTAAATGATAGATAAGAAAGTTAGGTAACACAATGAAGAACCATTTAAAATGAGTTGTTGATGACTGCAGGATTGTGTTAAGTTCCTATGTTTTTTTAGCCCAAATCTATATACTTAACAAAGCTAAAGAGTTTGTTTGCTCGAAGGCGCTACTCTCAGGAACTGCGGGTCCGATTAGAAAAAATATTTCAGTGTTAGATAGCCCATTTATCGAGGAAGGCTATATCATCACGCTAAGACCAATAGGAGTGGAGCAGACGAAGCTGCGCGGGTCAACTAGTAACCAAATAAAAGGCAACTCTCGCAACGTTCAAGATATTGATTCATTTGCTGTTAAATATGTACTAATAACTGCCGCCTAAGTGAATGTCGAAAATTATCCCAAGGAAATATACTCCCGGGATATATTTTTTTTTTAAGGAAATATTTATTTATTTTGGAACATAAACATTTGGCATAATACAAGTAAAACGATGATAGCTACAAAAAGTTTACAACTGTGTCGCAGCTATCAACGCCCATCTAAATAAGAATACAGTTGTTCCAGACTTAAATTATTTGTACTGTATCATCATTATATTACGTAAGATTATAGTGGAAAAGAGGGGGTGTGTGTGAGAGTGTGTGTGTGAGGGGTTTATTATATTATTATTATTAATCTACATAGGTAGATTATGGAACATAGGTAGGTGGGGTTTATAGGTAGGGGATTATCCTATAATCTACCTATGTGCCAAATTTCATCAAGATCCGTCTAGCCGTTCTGACGTAATTGATTAACAAACATCCAAACTTTCGCAATTAAAGTGATTATCAAAGCAAATTTCTAGATTTTTCTGAAAATATTCCATTGGGTGAGTTTCATTGGAATTACTACGGAAGGAAAACCGAATTTAAAATCGGCTAATTCCTGTTATGGTTCACAACCACAATATTAGTCTACCATACACATCATTAGTCAAAATAGGACACGAGGAATACTATATAAACCCCGGTTAAAGTCAGGAGGCACATTAAACCAGTGAGACAGTGACCGGATCAGTTGTCGTAACCAGAACCACAACCATCATGGAAGTAGCTACTGTAGTGATCCTGACTCTTCTTGTGACTGTAGGAGCGAAGAGTACCTTCAATCATAAGCTGTCAGAAGAACTTCGGGCAGTTGACCAGCCATTTGAAGACACACCTGAAACTAAAAAGACTAACGGCGGAAATCTTGAAAACGATGGCTTAACTTTTGAAAATGTGAAACCCAGCCAGAAAGTTGACATTTTAAAACACATTGAAGGACAGGTTGAGGAAATAGGCAGAGCAACAGCAAGAGTAAAACGAATGGCACCCTTTGCAGGCAAGGTGGAAAGTGAAATATGGTGAATGCAAACCGCTTTATTTTTTAGTTAAATATTTCACTACCAACTAGAACAATCCATTTAATTAAAATAGTTATAAAATTTGAAAACAATGATCAATTGTTTTTAGATTAATAAGGACGGACAAAGAAAGGAAAAGTATTTTAAATTCCAAATACCTACACAAAACTTATGATATCGCAAAAGTATTATTAAACTGCATAGCCATAAACCCAACTTGTTATCACGGGGCAAATAATAGCAGTAGGAAAGTGAACGAATGCGTTAGTGTGGCAGAAAAATATACAGCTGTGGAACCTGCTATCATGAAAGTGACTTCTATAGTGGTCCTCACAGTCTTAGTGATTGTAGGAGCAAAGGACAATATGGAAAATTCCCAAAAAGTTCCAGATAAAGTGCGAAATGGAGGACTTTTATCTTCTGAACAAAAAAAACAACTCAATAACGATATGGAAGTGTCTGCGAAAGTGACAGATGGAGAAATAGAGGACAGAAACGTTGAAATCGTTACTGAAAGCAACAACAAAAATAAAAACCTTTTGCCCATAGATGCAGGTAAATTTATAGATGAACCGCTAACGGGACACAATAAATCAAATAAACCTAATACTGTAGAAATTGACTGGCCACCAGTGGAAGATTAGTGTGTGTGTGATGCCGAAGGGATCAAGTTGAGATATACCGATTTTATTCAGTGCTTTTATAGTGTGTATTGAGCTTCAATCAGGTATAAGCTCAGTTTTGCAAACGTGTTTAATCATCCAGATGTAGTTTTCAATATAATAATTTACGTTAATGTTACAATTACTAAACATTGTGCTTTTTTAACATTATCCTCAAAAAGTGTTCAGATGTTTAATTATAACTAGTGTATATTGTACAGTGTTTCTTTTTTTCTGTTCCAAAACAATGTCCTCCTGATTGACTTTTGGTTACGGCAGCCAGTGGCACTCAGCCACACAATACTACATATCTAAGCAGCCAACTTCGTAGGAGACAATTCATTCAAATGTACAGTTGATATATATAGTATATGGGGTTCATTAAGGCCAAATACCGTTGTGGCTACAGGAATACTTTATTTGGAGAGGGCGTTTTAAATGGGGGAGAAGAAAACCTCATTTAAATTTAATTAGGCAATTTAAGTAAGTAAAAATTGCGATTAAAAAACGACTAATAGTCAACTTCATTTAATATTAATTTGAACAGCACAACAATAATACATCGGGAGTTAACTAAAGCGAAGCTAAAGTTGCTATATTTTCCCTCAGCTTTTTTGTTCCACTATAAGATTCTTACAAGAGCAGCGAAACGATCATGCCTTTAGAAAATTAAAAAAAAACCGGCCAAAAACGAGTCGGACTCGAATCCGAAGGGTTCTCTACTATAACACAATAATAGGGTTCTGTTGCTAACAAATACTTAAAACTAAGAAAACAAAACAAACGAATGAAACTAATCATCTACGGGCATACAATAGTTTCCAATCTTTTCGGAGCCATTGAAACAATAAGTACCAGCAATAGCCATCCTGTCTGCGAGCTCCCATTTGACATCTACCTTACCATCTTCAGCCACCAGCAATGAGGGCTCATCTTTTATATCTTCGACAATCGTGGTATCAGATTTAAGGAGTACTTCATCAGTTGCAGCTTGATTATCAAAGTCTTTGAGTATTAACTCCAATATCTCATCTTCCGTGTTCTCTTTTCTGTTTGAAATCACTGCGTGGTACTGTACGTCGACCGTTTTCGGTTGATCTCTTGCTTTGACCACAACAGCTGAATGTCTGGTGACATCTTCCGCGATCAGTTGCAGATAATCTGCTTTTGGAAGCAATATACTCCTGCCTCCAACGACGCCTAGGAGTGCGAGTATCATCACAATGCTAGCTTCCATTGTGAAGTGACTGTTTATCAGTTTTACAGAATTTGAAGCCACACACTTTGATATTGGTAGTATGTCGGGACGGTTTTGCGTCCTCCCTGATAATAAGCTGTAATGAGACATCCTCAGTTAATATAATACTTGCCCAAGAGCAATATTTTGCGCTTTTTTCCTTTTGTTTGGCAATTGTGACATCAACTAATATGACGTTGTCCACTCAGTTGGCCTAGTCTTTTGTCAGCTATGTTGGTTCAGCTTCCAGCCGGTTGGAAGCAGCTGACTAATAGTATTTTACATGGAACACCAACATCCAAGATTAAAAAGAAGCTAATGATAGAGCTGTACAGGTTGCTCAATACTGGTCGGACAACATTTGATATGAGTCAGTCGACACGAAAAGAAGAAGAAAATGGAACGATTATCTGAACTCCACATTTCAGTAACTGGGGAACACGCTACGTTTTTGCGAGGCTGCTGTTAGATTTCCTGGCTCTTGGCACCAGTAGCTGCATGTAACGAAAACGGTCAAAGATCTACAAATGCCAACCGCTACGTGTTTTCCGGGGCACGGAGGTATCTGTGTACGTTAGTGTGGTCACACACCCACACCACCGACCTCGGCAAGCGTTGTTTACCGTTGTAGATGGACCCATGGAAAAACTACTACAACTACCAGTTTTCTTTCTTTATTTCTTTCCATGCGGCTTTATTATTTAGCCACGAGCTTCAGCCACGATGGCCAAAAGTTTATGTTTAAAGAAACATTATAGTAGCCTGTCGCAAATCTAAAAAACCGACAAGTTCGAGTCGGACTCTCACACGAATAGTTCCGTACCATAAATCGAAAAAAACACGTTTCTTGTATGGGAGCCCCCGTAAATTTGTAATTTATTTGAATTTTAATTGTTTTATGTTATAGCAGAAATAAAAATACACACTCTGTGAAAATTTCAACTGTGGTAGACAGTTGAAATTTTCACAGAGTGTGTATTTTTTGAGTGTGTATTACAGTTCTTGTGATACAGCCCACTAACAGACAGACAGACTGATGGACGGACCTTCTGGGTACGGAACCCTAAAAACGGCAAACAATAGAGCAGGAAACGGACATACTAGGCCAATACCTACATGAGAGCAATATCAAATATTAGTGGGAAAAACTATGGAACCAGGATATTACGCAGGCAGTCACACACACAATGAACGTGAGCTGTATGTTGAGTGCGCCATGTTGTTAGGTTGTACGAGGGCCATACAGATGGGTGACATCTGCAAGTCTAAGGAGCAAAGTCCGGGTTTTACTGACAAATATATCAACTTTCATGTACAGAATTAACGAAAAAGCCGGGCATGTATGAGACGGAACAGCACACGAAGGGTTCCATACAAGAAACGTCTTTAGGGTTCTGAACAAAAAACAGAACCCTTATAAGATCACTCGGGTGTCTGTCTGTTTGTCTGTCTGTCCGTCGGTCACAGCCAGTTTTCTCCGGATCCACTGGACCAATTCTGTTGAAATTTGGTACACATATGGACTTCTGTAACCCAGGAAGCGTTACGTAAATTATACAATTTTTAGAATGGGGGTCACCTTCGGGGTCCCGCTAGAAAAAAAAAAAAAAAAAAAGATTTTTGAACAATGTCGTGTGTCATATCAAATGAAAGGGCTTACTGTGAGGGTATTAATTACATTTATAAAATAAATGGTTTTGAAGTTGTTCAAGAAATTAGACTAAAAATAACCCACCCTTATCTTTGAAACTACTGAGCCTAAAATTTTGAAAAAATGGAGAGAATAGATCTTTACCTATCGTTGTAGCGACACTAGTAGTACTACTATTTCAACTCTCTATCTATTACGGTTCGTGACAAACAGCCCGCTGACAGACGCTGCCAGAACGGTCGGATAGCGAGGATTTACCTATTATTAGGGTGCATCTTCGTACCACGTGAGTCGTCGACATTTTGACTGACATGATTGGTTAGTATTTCTCCGATTGTCCGCTCCGCTCGCTGCCTCGCTCCGTTTAATGCTGATATGGCAATGAAATCGTCCTACGTTTGCAATCTGTGTCGTAGTTTGAACCATAAATCAACTAACTGACCAACAACACGAACTTACATAATTCAGTGCCTAGCATCAGATACAGATCATCATGTACATGCATTGTTTACGAACTCTTAAAATGCTAATTTTGAAACCTACTACGGAGTAACGTCATTCAATCTTCCCACTATAAGTATGGTCGATCGTCACGCTACCTATTAATCAGAGGGCAATTCTAGTCTGTTTAGTGAGGTTCGTTTTTGCATCTCAGTCGCAATCTTCCAAAAATGTATGAAAAACCGGCCAAGTGCGAGTTGGACTCTCACACGAATCGTTCCGTACCTTATCATTAATTGTTGTTAATAGAAATACACACTGACAGTGGAGGCTTAGTAATACCCCGGGTTCCCATAAAAATGTGTTACTTTTCCTGTATCTTTTCTATAAGCGATGACCAATCAGAATACGTCCACTCACTCCGAGTGGTGACTTTTATTACCAGTTACAATAGTTTACATCATATCGATGACGTCGCTCTTGTGACGCGTTCTCGTTGGCCTTTGGGTGCAGGATGTGACGCATCGACGCACCGGCCGGGTACAGAGAGGTAAGGATTATTATAGTCCACGGCCTTTATCAGGAAACAGGGTGTGGATGTGGAAGTGACTTACAAACCATACGCCACCTCCTATCTTACCCTCTGTGCCCCAAAACATGCACCCAAGAAGACCTTTGTGCTGCCACCAGTGATGCCGTGGAGGTGGCAACGAAAATATTAAAAAAACCTGTCGTGCCAGCGACACGAAGAAGAAAAAGATCAGCAAACAATTGACGGGGGTCCTCCTTAATTTGTACCGACGGTATAATGAGTTCCTCACGATGAGTGACTAATGAGTGAGTAACCTCACGACCCAGCCGCCGCAACAGAAGAAGACGCCCCGGGATGATTTCCCATCTTTAAAAAAAGGACACAATTGACGGGGTCCTCCTTAATTTGTACCGACGGTATAATGAGTTCCTCACGATGAGTGACTAATGAGTGAGTAACCTCACGACCCAGCCGCCGCAACAGAAGAAGACGCCCCGGGATGATTTCCCATCTTTAAAAAAAGGACACAATTGACGGGGTCCTCCTTAATTTGTACCGACGGTATAATGAGTTCCTCACGATGAGTGACTAATGAGTGAGTAACCTCACGACCCAGCCGCCGCAACAGAAGAAGACGCCCCGGGATGATTTCCCATCTTTAAAAAAAGGACACAATTGACGGGGTCCTCCTTAATTTGTACCGACGGTATAATGAGTTCCTCACGATGAGTGACTAATGAGTGAGTAACCTCACGACCCAGCCGCCGCAACAGAAGAAGACGCCCCGGGATGATTTCCCATCTTTAAAAAAAGGACACAATTGACGGGGGTCCTCCTCAATTTGTACCGATGCACGATGGTATAATGGGCTAGTCATAAAACAGTATAGATATGTTGGGCTCAGGCATAGTATATGTTTATTTGGACAACTCTAAGCTGGGAGTTATTTACTACATAAGATTACAATCAAGATTTTTATTTAACAAACACCATTTACTAACTGTTTTTGTCAAAGTCGGTCAATCAAAAAGATGAAGCAAGTTCGTTCCAGAGCGGAGATCTCTCACATAACAATCTGAAGCTGAGCTTGCTAACCGTATTTGAAAAAAAACCGGACAAGTGCGAGTCGGACTCGCCCACCGAGGGTTCCGTACGTAGGTACATAATTATTACTATAAATAAAGACTATATTTTTTATGATTTCATTCAGACTTTTCCCTATACCTGTAGGTAGTATAAGACGATATTATTAATAATATATAATTATTATTATATATAACGATATTATTTATAATATATAAATTAGTTTTCTTTCTTTCTTTCTTCTTTCAATATTACTTGCCAAATTTCATATTTCTAGGTCAACGGAAAATACACTACAAATTTTGATTCCCTTGAGAGTATACGTCTATTGCGGCATAAACGGCCGTATCTTTTTTACGTTTACTTAGAAGTTTGTTTTTCAGAGTTTCAAGGGACTGTAGATTTGAGTACATGGTTTAAATTTTAACTCGATACCTCCACGCGTTCCCAAAATAAAGGGCCTTGACAGATAGACAGACGGACAACAAAGTGATCCTAACTCAGTTCCGAAAATTATCAATTCTTATCTTTGAGATATAATATTGACTGCAATTTAGTTGTTATTTTATCACAATACTGCATGTTGTATTTCAACAAAAACAAAAAACGCGTTGCGATGGGCACTGACGTCAGAACTTTTAAATTTCGCGATATATATAATTGGGAAACCTCTTAATTTATATTGGGTAACTTTCCATAACTATATTAGTTCCATGAATAATAAGAGATATGAGGACCAAACAGATCACTTAAAAAAAACAACAACAGAACAATCTGGGTCACGGGTCAGATGTTGACAGCGTGACGTCACTCTTGTTTACTTCCTCCGAATCATTTAGTCAACAGTAGGGCTGGCTATTCATGATGTTTAGTTTATCGATAAAAATAAGACGCAACGTCAAAACGACAGGTCATTGGTTAACGACGACCGATAAAAAAAAAAAGAATATATAAAATAGCCAATGGACCATTAGTTCCTGAGATTAGCGCGTTCAAGCAAACAAACAATCTCTTCAGCTTTATATATTAGTATAGATTAATTGGTTAAATAATTAATTGGTTTTAAGCTTATACCTGCGTATACAACGTAAACACAAGCCTTTTTGAAACATTAATATTTTCATAAAAAATAATAAAACTCAATTTAGAAGTTATTTGTTTATTTTAGTATTTATAAAATTGTCTGAATGTGTTCTTAAATAATTTCAAAACTATTGATGTCAAAATTATGATTCTTTTTAAAGTTCACCCTCTTACACAGCACACCCTCTCACACCACACCACATACTCTCATATGCTAAGATGGTGCTGACATATCTTTCTGTTTTTTTTTAATGCATATAATAGTTAATAAATAGTAAAGCCGTAATTAGCTGGAAGAACAGTTTATTTATTTTAAGAAAAGTTGTTAAAGAGCCGTGGATTTTGTGAATAAATAAATAAAATAATGTTATTCATTCATTAATGTTGTTTTGTTTTGACTAGCTGTTTTAAATCCACCATACTTAAATATATAAAAATGTAAAAATTCTAATGAATTTAATTTTAATTGCTAATTTCATTGATGACTCAGCAGACAAGAACAATGCCAAGTGTTAAATCAATTAAAATTCCGTTAACATTAACCAACACGTGGAACTCCTAATCGACACTATCGACCCATCCCTACTTCAGGCAAATCAATCCAACAAGACGGAAGCGTTCATTCAGTTCATACCTACGTCTTGCAGTTGATCGCGAAGACCCAGCGCGTGCGCATGTCTTTATAAAAAACGCAAACAGCTTACCACGAACCTTGACTTACGTGTCGTAATATCATCAATCAGTGACGATGTTGCAAGTCTTACTGTTCTCCCTCGTCACCACTAGTTCTGCGTTCACAACTCACAGATACGACTCCTACGATAGTTTTGGCAACTATCGCCCCAGTCCTGGAGTGTTGGATAACATCTACGGGTATGATAACAGCAATGGACGTCGCCCAGTGCAAGTGTACGAGTATGCCAAACGATACGATGGTGTAGTGATCAGTGATGTGCATGACGGAGGCAGCGATGGTGAAAACAGAAGGGTTGATACGCTGTATAGCTATGAGAGCCCCTACCAATGGAACAGGCAAGTTCCATGGAACAGAGTTGCTGTGACTGAACCTGCCAAGTTCTTTAATAGGTTCGAAGGCCAAAATCAAGATAGAGTGTATCTGTACAATCCAGATACTAGAGATGGACAACCAATCGTACTACAGACTGGCGAAGAAGTTGTAAATCAAATTAAACAGACAAACGAATTAAATAAAACACAAGGGAACTCGCCACAAATCAGCACACAATCGGATGACGTCAACCGTACATTAGTAATTACCGAGCAACAAATTACTTGGAATAATGACCATCAGGGCTCAAGCGAAGATAATGCTAACATCACTACCAGAAGTATTAACACCGATAATAAAACCAATTCTTTGAAAGGGTCTGACAAACCCAATGCAGACCAGACTAATCGTCCAATGAAAACAAATGACGGAACTGCGATCAGTAATAGGGATGAACCTAATAATACTGAAAAAAACAGCAATACCTACAGAACTAAGACCACTCAAGACAATGAAGTGACTCCAAGAACTCAAGAGCCACGAACGAAGGCATATAAAGACGACAGATGGATTTGGAGCAACGGACAAGACCAGGTAGTGGAGACTACGACTCTGCTCATCGTTGATGATAGAGCTGCATTCTCCGGAGACGGTTGTCCTGTCGGAAAGGTTAAGTTTGGAGGCATATGTATCGCGAAGGATTGACAGAAAAGCACAGATGATATTGATAAAAATGTGCTCAAAGGAAGTCTTCTGGCTTAAGATGGTTTTGTGGGTAGCAAGCGTGAAGATATTGTGTCCTAAAAAAACGATTTCGCAGTATTATGAAAGTTACCGGAATAGTAATTGTGTGAGGTCATTGTACCGAGCGAGACACTTGTTAAGGCAGTGCATGTTGCGACTTTGGTCAAGTCACTTTTTATTCAAAAAAGTAGAATTGTGTTTGTGAGTAAGATACTGATTAAAGTACAAGGATGTAAAAAAATTAGATTGTTTGTTGTGTAAAATACCAGTTTGTCGGGTGTCTATTGTTATGCTGTGATTAATATAGTTCCTAAAACATGTTAAAGTGTTTAACCTCAGTTATGTGCGATAGAGTAACCTTGAACGCATATAATTTACTACCTACTAGTTGACCCGCGCAACTTCGTATGCGTCACAATCTTCATTACTGCTCCGCTCCTATTGGTCTTAGCGTGATGATATGTAGCCTATAAATGGGCTATCTATCACTGAATGATTTTTTCAAATCGGACCAGTAGTTCCTGAGATTAGGGCGATCAAGCAAACAAACAAACTCTTCAGCTTTATATATTAGTATAGATACATATTTATGAAAGATATTTCCACATTATAATTATGTACATTGTAGAATAGTATAGAAAATACACAACACAACAGCAGCAAACACATCATAAAAAGAGAGGAAAATAATATAAAATACAAACGAAACATTAAACTACATCACTTTGCTAACCTATTGTCATTATACGGCTCTTATTTCAACGGTATGCTAATTAAAGAACTTTTGGCAGCTTCAAAATGTATTATGTCAGCAAACAAAGTTAATTGAGGTGCTAACAATAACTAAATTGATCAGCAATTAATGTGATATTGGGCAGCCTTAACATTAATACCTTTTAATTACTTTTGTACTAAGGATAGAACAGTTTTATGAAAAACCGTGGATCGAGCCTTAACTTCTGTATAGAGAACAATATATTTGACCTTATTGTTTATTGAAAAAATATTTTACTTATGACCTAAAACACGGGCACAGAAAACTAAAAACATTGTGTGGTTTTGGTTTTGATCCAAATCAGTTAATTTATTGAAATGTCCTCATTACCTTATTTACCTAAGTGCCTTATCTCACGTACAACTTAACATTTAAAGAAATAAGTAATTAGTTTTTCAACAAGAACTTTGTTTTCTAAAACAGAGAGAAAAGTTTGGCAAGTTTCGTGGTGGACATTTGCCAGATATTATTTTTCATTCATATTTGCCAAACTTTTCTCTTCGTAATACAATAAAAATTTTAATCATCTTCATCTAAATTCTTTGTTTTATTTTGTTTTAGAAAACAAAGTTCTTGTTGGAAAACCCGTTACAATACTTATCTCAATTACCTACTTACCAAAAATATTTTGGAAAACTGTTTTTTATACCTAGAATTCATAGGCCTTTTTTTTAATGGCCAAGTCGTTATATTCAATTATTCACGTAAACTTTTGTGTGAAAGACAGACAAATAGTGGTGAAATAAAAGGGATTGTTTTGTTGTCCCTACATAATTTCCTTTTTTGTAAGAGCTCTTCAAGTTATTCAATAAATGATAGGATGTGTATAAAAAGTGTAGCAACTTGAGCTGCAAAAACCGCAAATTTGGTCGATTGTAATTATGTTGTACCCTACCATAGCGGAAATAAGGTTCATTTTGGAATGTGAATGTATGTTGGAAAAATTACTGTCCTAAATGATGAAGCTTTAATTAGGTAGGAAATTTAATTTTTAAGACTAGAGTATTAAAACGTATAATATGAAGAACTTTTTTATTTCATAAAAAATTTCGGAAATATTTTATTGTGTCAAATAAAATAAAAAACTTAATTGGACATGAAATTAATCGCAAGATTTTCCACAAAAACAAATAAGAAATGTGTTTTACCCACAAGCCCATAAAATTGGTCTTAACAAAAAAACCCAAAGACTACTTTGGTAAACGTACCGGTATTTTTTAGTTATCTCGTGAGAATTAAATGTTGGTATAATTGTACATACCTACTTACTTTCTGTAGGTACGTAGACAATTAGACAGTCACATGTCCATGGTTACTAAGTAACATAGAAAACGTCTTTATGTCGTAGCCATCATAAGGTCGGTTTTCGCTTACCAGATAAAAATGGCTATATTTAATATTTTAGCTACAGTGTGAAACATTACACGTGCCATCTCATGATGTAATATAACGTAATTTAAGTGTTAATTAGAACCATTACAGCGTAAAGAGATCGTTAAATTTATTAGACAGAAATTAATTTCAACGCGTGCCGAGGTCTATACGTTGATGGGTGACTGGCGACCCCATGTCGAGACACCTCGGTGCTGCAAGGTCGACCTACAAGGTAAAGCAACGCTTGCTGAGGTAGGTCAGTTGATGGGTTCTGGCGATCCCGTATCGATACACCTCGGTGACACACGGGTTAATCTACAAGGTTGAGCAACGCTTGCCGAGGTCGGTTAGTGGAAGGGTGACCGGTCATAATATATCGTGACTCTTCGGTGACACACGGGTTGATCTAAAAGGTTAAGCATCGCTTGCCGAGGTCGGTTAGTAGATGGGTGACCATCTTAACATCTGTTGAACTTGGCTGTCATTTGAAGATCCTTTAACAGTACTTAAGGGTAGTTAAAAGCCAGAAAATCTGACGCTAGTCTTTTTAGGAGATGTACATCAGAATACGTGTTTCTGCAGGTACACAAGAGGTACCAAATCTACTTATACAGTGCACTAAGCTAGATATATTGGTTAGCAGTACACCCGCGGTTCTGACATCAGGATGGCGGGTGTACCAAATTTTTAAAATGTCATTATACGGGTGTAGGTACACAGATTTTCAGGAGAAGTCACAGAAGGTACCAAATAACTGCAATTTTAGGCAAATCTGAGAAGCACACCCGCCATTCTGATATACATAGTATCGTGCTACTCATTTGCCGGAATCCAATCAAAATCAAATTATATATGTTATATTATTATATATAGATATTATTATAGTTTAATGAATCACGAAATCAAATGTTTATGTGTAAAAAATACATGGCGTATAATGATAGATCCTGTAGGAAAACTAAAACTGGTCTCATAGCCTGATGAGTAATGACTCAAGATAGAACACATCTATGACAATACCACTTGCTGCCCGCGACTCCGCCCGCGTGTAATTGCGAATGCCCTTTGGAACCGTTACGGCATAGTACTTTACCTACATTTATCTCAGTAATGATGTTGTCACATTGAAATGACACATGTGTTGACACAAAAATGTGACACATGATGTTGTCAAATTTTTGTTTGTGTAATTTTCCTTTATCCATAAAATATATGCGTGTTAAATCGTGCGCTGCAATTAAAAAAAAAAAGGTGTCGAGGACCTATGCTAACTCTCATAGCAAGAACTCCAAATAAACGTAGCCAAAGTTACTCTTTATAACATCAATTCCCTGCCAGTGCAAGTCCTGTCAAAACTAGCCTAGCCGTTTCGGATACTACTCGGAACAAACTGACCGATAGACGGACAATAAATCGAAAAAAAAAAAAAAAAGTTGTAAGTAGCGTACCTATATATTTCATATACTTTAGTAACATACATTGTATTGATATTTAAACACACTTTAGTTAACAACAAATAAATGACCTGTTTAGATTATTCTAAAGCTCCAGTCTATATACCCAGCCACTTATTTTTTGTGCTAATTCAATCCTCACAGCGCAAAAAGTTTGTTCAGTATAATTAGTAAGTACTTAGAATTCTGCTCACTTCGCGCACAGCGTTGAAAAACGTGACAGCAGACAGATGGTGTAAAAACACAGAATGCACCCAGCGTGGCGAGACACGTGCCAAAGTATAGCACTAATAAAAATATATTCAATTTGACATATTGTTGCCCTTCGTATTACAGTGCGATCGCCTTTGTATGTATTTAAGGCAATTGCACTTTCGTGGTCCCATTGCAGCGGTGGTTTCGAGGTAACGTTGGTCCGTTCGAAAGTGCGATTTTTCCATTCGATTTTCTTAGCTAGAGAAATGTGTTACATGTCAAAGTGTAGAACTGAATGACAATGTATTTAATTTGACATATTGTTGCCCTTTATATTTACACGCAGTGTTACTTAAAGCGCTTGGATCGCAAAAAGTGTAATTTAGTGATTCGATTATCTTAACTTGAGAAATGTGGTTATGTGTCAAAGTGTAGAACTTATGAAAACGTGTTGAATTTGACACAATGTTGCCTTTTGTATTTACACGCGCAGTTTAATTTATGTAAGGTGTTGGGACTGTAAAAGTGCGGTAACTGCAATGCTTGTTAAAGGCTGCTAAGTTATAAGTAGGTAATAACATTAACATTGTACACTTTGTTCGCAATAAACGACTTACGAGCTTACATGTCGTACCTATGAGTCGAATTACTGATGAAAACTTGAATATATTTCGAAGGAAATAATGTTGATTTGAAACCAATTCGAAAAATGAATATTTTTACGTCATTAATGATGTGTATTGCATCATTGTTATGCTCGTCACGTTACCCAGTGCCCTAAGTGTCAAGGTAAATGGAAACTGAATGGGAATTCCATTAAAAGTAATTTTACCCGAGCATGTTGTCAGCTAACTTGTAACGACAGCAAATACTTTAATAATGGTAGCACAAAATGATAGAAGAGACTTGTTTGTGTAGAGATCAAAAAGATTTAATTACCGAACCGCATGGATCGATCTTCAAGGTTAAGCAACGCTTTCTGAGTTCGGTTTGCGGATGGGTGATCATCTTAACACAGTCGGGGGTTCGCGTGAGTTTAATTAAATTACGTTCTGGGCCCTATTCGGCAGGAGTAGTATCCAACTAGTCGCGTAGTATCCATGACGTGGACACAACTTAAAAAATCGGCCGATTCCTATTTAAAGGTTTTTATAGTTATTGCAATTGGTCGTTTTATGGCATCGACCCGCAAACATTTCTTGCCGATACATTTTCAGCCTTATTGCTCAGATCATAAGGGCAAGAACTGGTCGAACTCTTAGTCTGCAACCTTCGGGGTAGTACCTAAGTTCTTTGAATGACTTAGCGGTAACTTATTCCTTATATCGGTATATTTAGAGGTGTATGTCGTCAGCTCTTGACTCAATTTCACGTTAAGACATGTTACGCAAACTTTATCTGTCCAGTTCAGGTTCAGGTGATTCATACCAATGCAACCTTGTGTCATTTTATTTACAACTAACTTTTGCCCAAGGCTCCGTACGCGAATAAGTATTCCGTTTTTTCCCATTCCCGTAGGAATTTCGGAATATCCTCTCTTAGTGCTATAGAGTGTAGGAAAGCTTCATGCGTTTCAGCTTTCTACGAGCAGTAGGTTCGGCTGAACGTTGTCTGTCTGTCACTCTGTAATGAAATAATTTTCTCTATTAGGATTGATTAGCTTTTGCGCGTGGCTCCGCTCGTGGTTCCGTCTCCTGGGTGGTATTGTCATCCGAATCGGTTCAGCTATTTAGGCGTTCTAGCGTTACAAAAAATCTCACCAATATTATCTTACTAATCTTAGCCATCATCAACATCATGACATGATGAAGTCGTCCACTGCTGGACATAGGTCTCCCCCAAGCGTCTCCGTCCCCAAGTAAATAGGCTTTGACTTCGTGACTTTGGCCCCAGTCATTTAAAATACCTACCCAAAGATGCTTTGACCAATCATTTGAAGCACAGAATACATTATAATGACTCATTATTTTACAAGTTTTTATTGAAGCCTATTCTTAAAATAAAACACTCATCTTACGTGCACGTAAATAAATTGTTCAACTTTATCTTAGGGTACGTTTCTACTGAAGCGGAGCGGAGCGGAGTGGAGTGGAGTAGACGAACTCAATCTCTGGTACACGGAATAATCGGGAAAAATAGACTAGAATATCTTTTTCCAAGCAATTTAAATAAAATACTTGCAAATGTTTTACATAAATTAATAATCAAATATGACTATTTATCATCATCTGCCGATTTCAGTAGTCCACTATTGGGTAGGAAGTAGTGGTGCTAGCGAGTATGTATAATTTCAATTTGTATTTATATAATGTAACCAGCATTCTTAAACATCTTCTTTGTATGAAACAGGCATTGTTGATTAGTTTGAAACAGTTTAACGTACTCATGCAATGTAATCCCACTCCGATCCGCCTACAGTGTTCCTACAGAAGCAGAACGTAGTTTCACTAACTGATGCGACACCAATCTTCGCTCCGCTCCGAACCTCAGTGGAATCGCATCCTTATATTAATGAATGACAGCATTTCTATAATTAAATACTTTATTGAGTTGAAGAACGTAGTTTAGTTACTTTTGGCTAAATAATGAAATACTGTGCGTTGCACATTATTTATTTCTGCAGCTACACATAAGGCAGTTTTAACGTGACTCCCAACAGGCAGTCATTATTGTCCTCTGTGTCTGTAAGGTCAGTAATTTCAAGATCGATGCCTAAATATTAAACAGCTGTTATTTTTTCAGCTTTGTCTCTGCTGTGACTGCGAATGCGTGATGTTGAACAAATGCCCATTATAAACAAACCCTAAGAGCACATGGCGTATTTTTAACGCACCTATAACGCACGTTTTACGAGCGCGTGTTCACAGCGCTACATGACCAACAAAATCAGTACCTACTGTCTGCGTCTGAAGCGCGTTAAAAAAACGCAGCGCGCAAAGGACCTAGCCTAATTGTTTGGTCAGTTATTGTAAATGACTCTTCGATGCGAAATGAAAGTTTCCTCAAAGGAAAGTTTTATTGCAAATGACTAAAAAAGGAATTGATTTGTTGAAGCTACCCTCAAGCATACGTTTTATTGTTTCCTGTAGAAGGGGAACCTTTGCGGGATAGCCTTCCCGCCACCATTTAGATAATTTTTTTTCAAAGATTTTCATTCTTCACACTTTCAAATATTTCGGCAACGTGACAGTTTACGGCACCATGTTGTAAGATTTTTTGTTTATTTTAGTGTCCTCTATCTACACAAATGGTTCATCGTGCGCCGCGATTTTGAAAAAGAAAAACATAAACTCCCATAGAAAAAGTTTGGAACCCCTTTCGCTTAAATTACTTAGAAAGTGTGCGTGTATCACGTACATATATATATACGAGTATATCTTACATGATACTTTTACACAAGCACACTGTGAACACCTATTTCAATTGGATGGGAAAACATCAAATAATTCATTCCGCTCTTATGAGGAAGGGAGCGTCCGACTCTTACTGACTAAACCCCACCCGTGTTCCTCCTAGTGCCCAACGCGTTCCAGGGCCACGGTGACTATCTCGAACGAATTCCGCAACCCTGGCAGGAAGGGATGGTTCACATGACATTTCAACAGCATTTGACATACCAAACATTTTTGACGTTTTAACAGTCGCCTTTACCACACCGCTGACAGAATGTCATTTCCGAGACTCAGGTTCGTAAAGCCATGGCAACAATGGTGTGTGTGCGTGCTAAACAATGTAGGTCGGCGTATAATGTAATGACGGCACGGTCGGCGCAGTGGTTGGGCGATTGACTGCTGCGCTGTGTCGCGGGTTCGATTCCCGCACGGAACAAAATTTGTATGGTCTACAGCTAGTTGTTCCGGGTCTGGCTGTTTGTGATTGTGATTATAAGTATGTAAAAGCTTCCACGATACAGGAGAAAATACTAGTGAGGGGATACGTTTTAAAAAAAACTTATTAGTATTTTAGAATTCCTATAAACCATGAGAACAAGTCAACCGTTATCGCCCAGCATAACCCTCAGTAGAAACATATTCGATAAACAAGCGGTTTCAGTTGAAAAGAAGAAGCAACCAAACCGCTTTTGACGTAATCATTCAGACACAAACATACGTATTGACGGCTGGGTCTTTCATACTTCTTATTTTTCAGGACAATGTCAACCTTGCCAAGTACTTAAACTTTTAATTAAATTAAGTTTAGGCATCCTTATTTCCCCGTACACATAAATTGGTGACCTACCATTGACCCACCTTAAGTAACAGGATAAATAATTGTAAACACACATGTTTTGAATATGACGCGCGTAGACCGCTGATCGTTGAACTCAGTTTCATTCATAAACAGACTCATTGATTAGTTCCTTTGTTTGAGATGCTCTGGAGGAAAATTAGTCGTAGCAAAGCAAGGTCACACTCGACGGCTATCCACAACCTGCCTACAACGAATACTGCGGTATTTTGGACATGTTGCACGCAGGGATACCGACTATTTGGAACGCCTTATAGTGAACGGCAACATCTAGGAAAAAGGCTTCTAGGGCTCGAAGTCCCAGGCGATGGTCGGACCAAAAAGAGAGTTGAAAATACCTGTCAGCGACGCACTCCACCAAGCTACCTCGGGATTGTTGATGTATGTAACATAGTCTAATGTTTGTTGGATTTATTTCAACCTCATTTGTCAATCCCATACATAACGTTGTTACGGTCGCCATCGCCATGCTACCGAAAATAGCTCTTGTTTAGAGCCTCAAGTTACGTGAACAGAAGACTAGTTACTTCCTGATGTAAATATGCTAAATCTGATAGATAATCAACCAAATATTGAACTTTACGTTAACGCCTACTGCTGGGCAGGCTTCATAAGCTGCAAGGCCGATAAAGGTCAAACTAGACAAATAGTTCACACCGGGCGATACGTGGTGTTCTCCACACCAGGAATGCCTTGCTTCACCAGACATCTACAGACTCTTTTTTTTGCTCTTTTTAGTGTTCTGTAACCAAAGGGTAAAGCTCTGCTGTCCGTCCGACCGTCCATACGTCCGTCCACCCGTCTGTCAGTGGGCTGTATCTCAAAAACCGTAATAGGTAGACAGTTGAAATTTTCACAGATTGTGTATTTCTATTGCCGCTATAACAACAAGTAATAAAAATGAAATCAAATTAAAAATAAAAGGTCTCTTACCAAAATCGTGTTTCTTTCGGTACGGAGTACGGACCCCTTCGTGTGAGAGTCCGAATCGAACTTGGCCAGATTTTTCTAAATCAAGTTTCTTCTGTCCATTGCTTTGAGCAAGTGTGAACTAATTCTTTTGATAGGCGTCAAGCTCGACCCGCCGTCGGTAAGGTATCGTTTATGGTGCGGAAACCTTCGTGTGAGAGTCCGGCACGCACTTGGTCCGTTTTTTTTTGCAAAATTCGCCTTAACTGCTATGGGTACATATAAATTGGATTATTTAAATTAAATTTATGTATAGTATCGTAATATCAGCAAAGTAAACTTTAGACCATAAGAGAGTCATACACGTAGGATGCATCGAGACAGGAGGGCCAGAGTCTTTACACAGGTTTATTTGGTCGTGAAAGAGTTGTCTTTACGGTATGTTGATACCGGGAAGAGTGGAAGACCACGGAGGAGACCTTTGCCCAGCAGTGCGACAATGGACAAGGTTGGACAAAACAAAATACTTTTTACATCTTCGTCATCCAAATACATACACATCATCATCATATCAGCTGAAAGACGTCCACTGCTGGACATGGCCTCCCCAAGCGTCGCTACAACAACCGGTCCTGCGCGTCTCGCATCCATCCGCTTACCCGCGACCTTCACCAGGTCATCGGTCCACCTTGTGAGAGGCCTTCCACTCCAGAAAGTTTCGGCCTCATCGACCAAGTGTTCTGCAAGCAATATGCCTTGCTCACTGCCACTTAAGTTTTCCGATCTTTCGGGCTATGTCGGTAACCTTGGTTCTCTTACGGATATCATCATTCCTGATTCGATCACGCAAGGAAACTCCAAGCATTGCTCTCTCCATTGCCTTTTTAGTGAAGCCTTCTGATGAGGGCCATTATGAGCGACCATATTTCAGTTCCATTAGTCGTCAATAGCAACACGCACTGATCATGGACTTTCGTCTTGAGACACTGTGGTATGTGGACGAGAAGATACCACACAACTTCCCGAACGCTGCCCAGCTGAGTCAGATTCGACGGTTGACCTTATGTAAGTAAATCATGAAGCACGCGCCAATAAATCTATTAAAGACATTTTCCCCATAGTGTCACTCACATCAATTGTTAGCAAATAGCAGTAACAACTCGCTACTTTTCCCACATTCCCAGATACATCCCACGCCAGTGAATGACTGGTAAAGCCAAATAAGGGATAATTTTACTTCAGCGTTACTTTATCGATGACGTCCCTTCGAATTCATGTTACATCACCGACTTAGGTACAGGTAAACAGTGACAATATATAAACTCAACTCAATGCACTAGAGTCATCAGTTCCCCCGGGAATTTCACCGCGCTTGCTTCCTCTACCATCAGTTATTGTGACTAGAAATTCAGTTTTACTGATCAGTCTTTTAACAATGGATACTACTATTATTCTAACCCTGATACTCCTAAGTACTGTAGGAGCCAGGAACGTTCCAGCTAACATGGCTGAACCTTCAAAAGAAATGTATCCAGTCATTGCAGAGAACAGTCATACAACAACAGCTGTCGACGGTAAAGTCTTTCCTGAAGATCCAATCGACGATGCTGTCCACGCAGCAGATCCGGAACGAACACTGGACGATGAATCTGATAAACTCAATCAAAATGCTGTGGATATACACATCGTAGAAGCTACAACCGGAAACGACGAGAATCAAAAATTGGACAGTATACCAGCAGAATCCTACCCTGTAGATAGAGTAATTGAAGACAGAAAAACAGTTAACGTTTTTGAAGATAGAGCATTTTTAGATATCAAGGAATGTCCTCGCTGCAAAATTCGAGTCGGTACTGTGTGCAAGCCATTAATAAAACCGTGTAAGTAGATCAACGAGAGATACCTGTAGTCTAGAATGTACTAGAGATGTAGAGGTCTTCAAAACACAAGGAATACCAGTTAAAAACTTCACTATCATGTATTGTTGTCATTGCTTTACGTGTACCAACATACTACACCGATATTTTTCTTAATCCTAGGGGAACTCTGGTCATTAAAATAGTTTACTGCGATAAACAATAAATTATACTCAACAGGCAACAAAAAATAAATAGCAACATTACGAAAACTTTTTGTCTTATTATTTTCATAGATCGCCATCCCATCATCAAGCTATTTGGCTGTATCTTAACATGTTTGTGTTCGGCGTAGCATGTCTGTTGCTTTCATACATGTCTATTTACTAAGATCTAGCTGGTCTCCTTTGTCCAGCAGTGGACGTCTTTCAGCTGATTTGATGATGATGGTGAAATGGTTTCCTTTCTGGCCTGAAACTGAGAAGCTTTTATCTGAAACTTTGCTCGGTGCGTAGTTTGCCGGCAGTAGTAGTGTAAAGACATTCTATAGTACCAGTACCAGTATTTTACCCGGAGCGGCCGCCTGTCTGTCTTCCACAACTCAGGACCTAGGTAACACGAAACTCCTTGGCTAGAATCTATAAATGACAGCCGGGACAAACAGGCAAAGAGAGACGATTTTTTTTTGTAGTCAATTCCATCGTGCTGTTTCAAGTATATTAGCGATCAGTTTAAGGCACTTTTCTATTCAGAGATACATTTGCGAAACATTAAACCTTTGGTAAACCCAGTGGTATTTTTTGTAAAGGTCATTTGTCCTCCCTGTACAAAATAAACAGATATTTTTGGATATTTTAAAAGTATGTAAGATAGTTTATGTGTAATGAAATTCAAAAGAAAACTATAACGATTTAGTAAACAGCTTCTAATATGTAAATTGCACATGAAAAACCGGCCAAGTGCGAGTCGGACTCGCACTCGAAGGGTTCCGTACCATATGCCTTATTTTTCATTATTTATTGTTATAGCGGCAATCGAAATACATAATCTGGAAAAAAATCAACTGTCTACCTATTACGGTTCTTGGGATACAGCCCGCTGACAGACAGACGGACGGATGGACGGACAGCGAAGGCTTAGCAATAGGGTTCCGTTGGTTAACCTTTACGTACGGAACCCTTAAAGTCAAAATGTCGCTAAATTTCATGGAGAACCTAAGTTTTACTAAAAAACCGGCCAAGTGCGAGTGGAGGCGAGGAAGGCTCATGAACGATCATGCTTTTATACCATGTTACTTTTAAACCATATATTCCTCACAGGTTTTCCTGTAAACTATAATGTATAGAACTGTTTCGGAGATAAAGTGGGAATTTTGACAGTCGCCGCTTATTTTCATTTTTTTGGATTTTTTATCATCAAATCCTTCAGATCCTCTTTGCATTCCAGTGCCGCTGTAAGTCTTTCGAATAATCCTTGGCAGGCACTGACCATAGCGAGCACCGTCTACTATGCTGACCTCTCCTTGAGGCGCGCGTGGAACACAACGCGCCGTCGACACGGGCCTGCTAGTCTATTCTGTAAGTAACCATTTCGATATCGAGCTTCACCTGAGTGAGATAGCACACAAAGTGAACTTTATTGCACATAACATAAAGGTGTTACGTTTATACTCACCTCGGATTCCGCTGTCGAGACACGAAAATGTTGTTACAGAATAGCACTACTGGTCCTGCTGATCGAACGGCGAGACACCGATCGCTGTAATAAATATAATTTGATAGTTTTCTCAAACATGTTTGTCGTGTTATTAAAAGTTTATTTCCAAGTAAAAATCAATCTCCAAGAATGACTTTAATCCCTTAGGTATTTTCTATCTGGATGGGTGTCTCACAGTATTGAATGAGAGTGATGTTGGTATTAAGACCTCCATACGGCTTTCGGGTGTGGTAAAAGCCAAAGCACTTCATATTTTTTTTCTAACGACCCTAGTTTTCTCCTTAATAGAAAATAACTGTACAATAATTCCGCCGGGTTCGTAAAGTGAAGTCTCTTATATTTCAGTAAATGAGGTAGGTACATGTATAATACTGGTACCTACTGAGCTGCATCCGATTGGACAGGGAGCCGACCACAACATAGGATTGATTTTACGGTTAAAAAATCAGAATAAGTAAGGCGGAATATCTTCATCGTCACGGTTGCTTTGGAATGTCTTTGCATTACTCTATGACTACGCACAGAACAAAGTCTTAGGTAACTAATTGTGTTTATAGTGTCAGACCAGGAAGGAGACCATTTAGATGACGGTAAATAGAGATGTATGAAAGTAGCAATCGTGCTACGCCGAACACAAACATATTGGGATACAGCCATATTTCCTGATGACGGGATGGTGAGTCGCAGGGTATAAAACTATAAAAATAATAGGCAAAAAGTATCAGTGAACTTGCAATTTATTATATGTAGTAAGTTGAGTTTGCTAGTACAGTGTAATGGACTTTTTTATGCCTTAGAATTTATCTTGGATTAGAAAAATATCAATATAGAGCGAGTATGAAGGTAAAAACAATGTCAACAATACAATTTAGTGAAGTACAGAACAGGTTTATCTTATGTTTCGAAGACTTTCTTTATACTACTGATTGTTCTCGTTGTTCTAAATTATTATCCTGCATTCAGTACCGACTCTTAAGCCGTCAGGACAGTAGTCGCCACCGATTCCATCTCTATCTTCAAACGTTTTAACAGTTTTCCTGTCTTCAGTTGATACTGCTACAGGGTTGGATACTACATTTATATTTATTTTAGGTAAACTGTCCGATGTTTGATCCTCGTCCACTTTTGTTGTAGTTACTTCGATGTGTATATCGACAGCATTTTGATTGCGTTCTTCAGATTCCTCGTTCGATGTTCGTTCCGTGACTGCGCCATGCACAGCGTCTTCGATTGAATCTTCAGGAAAGACTTCACCCTCGAGAGCTGTTGTTGTGTGACTGTATTCTGCATTGACTAGATACAGTTCTTCTGAAAGTTCAGCTATTTTAATTGGAACATTCCTGGCTCCTACAGTACTGAGGAGTATCAGGGTCAGAAAAATAGTGGTTTCCATTGTTAATGGACTGATCAGTATAACTGAATTTCTAGTCACAATAACTGATGGTGGAGGATGCGAGCTCGGTCACGGTCCCTAGAGAACTGGTGACAGAAGAGCATCCATTTGCGTTTATATATTGGCACTGTTTACCTGTACACATGTCAGTGATGTAACATGTACGTCAAAATTCTCCGTAATTGGGGATAAAATCACATTTAATTAAGTTTTACGCACGTTTACTGCGGAGGATTCGTACTTGTCTTACTTTTATTAAATATGTGAAATGTTGGATGGATATTTAGTTGCCCAATCACGCCAGAACGGCTAAACACAGAAGTTTTTAGTTTCAAAGAACTGAACATTTGTGTTTAAAATTGTCTTGAAAGTTTGACAAAATACAAGTTCAGCAGATTCTATTTTGATCTTAGAGATTTTAATTTATTGACAGGCTCGCGTTCGATCTCAGTTACACCAGATGGTAAGCGATTAATGTGGGTGACGATGGAGCACGCTTGTCTAGAAGTAACCTATTCACTCTTTACCAACAGACTCTCAGGTTGTACGAGCTATCAGGAAACACAAAATCCGACGTGGACTTCCACTTCTTACAGCTGTATGCAAATTGAAAGTCTTCCCAAATCGTGTTGTGTGTAGGTGCGATGAGCATGAGATACAAATATTTTAGTGTTGCAGAAAAAGTTTTCATACTAAGAACTGTTTTTTCCTGAAAAGGTTTTCAGGGAAAAACTGTTGCAATATTTGAATTCCACTTTCCAGTGAAATAATAAATTAAGTCATAGGTACGACCATGGGGGGCTATAAGGCGACATTGACTCTCGCAGGGAATTCCGTCTTACATTCTTACACGTTTGCATAATCTTCGCAAAACGTTTGGACACAAGTATTTTAGCAGTGGAGAATTGTATGTTTTAATCTCGGAACAATTTCTTCCTGAAAATGGTTTTCTTATCTTGTTCCATCAGTTGTGGTAACCTTCCACACATATATTAATCCCTGTTTCCAGTGAAATAATATCTAAATGAAGTCATAGGTAAGGCCATACTAATACCAACCAATCGCAAAACAAAAAAAAATACCCCCGGAAAAGGTAATGTGTGTAACCCGCCATGACTTTACATTGGGGAGTCCTTGTTAAAACGATATGCCTACTAGTATAATGTCACTCCATAATCCTGTTAAGGGAAATAACTGTAACCCAAGCTCTTTGTACACGAATTAAACTTAATATTCTATGTATGGAGCGCAGCATTCTGGGAGGCCGAGTAACGGATCACTTTAGGATCACAGTTCTCCAAACCTCAAATCGCTAACGTCACCCAAAAGCAGCCACGATAAAATTGGACTGGGTCGGACACGTCTGTTGCATGCTGAACGGTTCATGGGCTTTAGCAACCACAGTGTGGGTGCCTGAGCCTGTCCGGTGACGTTACGGTAGTGCCAGGTGAAGATGGCGGGTCGAGATCGACACCTATCGACGGGATTGATTCACACTTCTCTAAAGTCAGAAAAGAAGAAACGAAATCAAGAAAAAACTTGCCAAGTGTGAGTCAGAGTCTCGCACGAAGTGTTCCGTGCCGAAAACCGGAAAAAAACACGTTTCTCTTATGGGAGCCCCTATAATTTTTAATTTAATTTAATTTTGGAAATTAGTTGTTATGCCTTATTTTTCATTATTTATTGTTATAGCGGCAATCGAAATACACAATCTGTGAAAATTTCAACTGTACACTCTTCATACGTATTACGGTTTCTGAGATACCGACCTCTGACAGACGGACGGACGGACAGCGGAGGCTTAGTAACCCTAAACATGATTTCCCGAAAATGCACTTTTCCTAGAGCAATTGTGTAAGTGACTATCTTTTGTCGACAGTTTCACTAATTATTATAATAACTTACAGGATTGTGGAATTTGTTCGAAAGAGTTACTACCGCGGCGCTGGAACGCGAAGGGCACTAGGAGGAACACGGATGGGTTTTAGTCAGTAAGAGTCTGACCCATTTGGTGATTTCACATCCTTAAAAAGCCCATAACCGTCTCCAGGGTACCAAGTGTTTCTGTAGCAAAATCTGTTGGACGAATAAAGATGTGAAGGCGTCAAAAATAAATAAATAACCAGACTATAAATTACATAAAACTCCGTTACTGGTGACTGACTGAGTGACTGACTGAGTGACTGACTGAGTGACTGACAGACAACGCACAGCCACTACTGCTCGTAAAAATCTGTTTAGTATGTCTCTTTATACTCTCCCATACATTCCCCAAGGAATCTGGGGAGTGTAGGGGAGAGCAATAAGACAGGATTGCCCGAAATTCCTACGGGAACAGGATATGCGCGTACGTAGCTACTTGTAAAAGCTAGTTTATGATATTAGTTTTCGTTTTGATTTTGTAGCTTTGTATGTTTGAAACACTTACTCACCATCACAACATTGCTGTGAGCCGGTTAGAAGGGAGAAGGAGATTTACAGAAGGCGGTAACTTCTTATCATCAGAAGGGCTGTCGGCTCGCTCGATATTCAAGGACACATAAAATAATTCTTGGATATAGAGGTCAAAGACGTAAAACTGGTTATAAACGCGTAAGAATTTAGCAACTGAACCAGTTCTTATCTTATTGAAACTGGGTCTACGTGTCTTTGACCTCTGCGACTTACATAATATAATGTCACAATGTTTTGTGCAGTAGCTGAAGCACTTCTCTTAATAAACTTCACGGTTCTGAGTTGCAATTGTAGGGTACTTACACATGCTTTGAAATCTTCGAGCGTAGCTCATGACAAAAAATTTAACCGCCCCGTTGGTCTCATATGATAGCAATTTGGAGTTTAGGACGTTCCTCGAGAACCACAAGCCATTAAATATGACTCCAGTGTTGCCAAGAAGTACCGTGTTACCCAGTTATTTATTATTATTATTTATTATATACTTTATTATACACCTCATAACAAGCAGTAGCAGTAGTTAATGGGTTGTGGAGGTCTGGTAGGCAGCCGCTCCACGTAAAACACTGGTATTCAGCTGAATCCGGTTTGACTGGAAGCCGACCCTAATATAGTTGGGAAAAGGCTAGGCAGATGATGATGATGAGACCTTTTGATTATGAACTAGTTGACACGCGCAACTTCGTCTGCTCCGCTCCTATTGGTCTTGGCGTGGTGATATAGAGCGTATAGCCTAACACTAAAAGACTTTTTCAAAACGGACCAGTAGTTCTTGAGATCAGCTTGTTCAAGCAAACAAACCCACTCTTCAGCTTTATACAATTAGCAGTATCAAGTATATTAGTGAAATAGATGACCTATGAGACCTATGGTGATTGTAATTTACCCTGAAAACAGACTGAAGTTGTTTTTAACCGACCTGTTCAAAAAGAGGAGGTTCTACGTTCGGTTGAGTCGTTTTTTTTCCCGCCAATTTCTCCGCCAATCGTGGACCGATTTAAAGTTCTTTTTTTATTCGAAAGCCCTGAGGTGGTACCGTTGTTTCCAAGTCAGAATCTGATGATGGAATCCCAGGAAAATCGAGGGCACCCCTCAAATTTTATCGGCACATACTATACATATACCTTCTAACGAAACGTAGATATTTCAGATTTTTTAATTATTGAGCTGATGATGGGAGGTATAAGTCAGGATCTGATGATAAGATCCCATGAAAAATATTTGTTCAGCGATATTTTTGCCAATTGTCAAACGATTTAGATGATTATTTTTTGTTTGGAAGGTTTTTCCTGGACTGATCCCATTTCAATTTGGTGAAGATCTGATGAAGAACTTCGTAGGTAGGCAACGGAACTCTAAATTTTGTAGTTCAACATATTGACTTTTTATGACAGTATTTTAATTGAAAATGCTACAAAGTTACCAGATATATACTTGTGATAAATAGTCCGTGAAATGTTGTTTCGGTGTGGTGAAAAGATGGCAAATAAATCATTTGGCAAATGAAATAAATTCAAAAGAGGCTTTAGCCAAAAACAAAAAGTTATTACGTAAATCGGCGAAATATAGTTCGGTAAAATAATACCCATGCTACATGATACTTCGATGATCTAAAATATGTCAAATAATGCATATAGCAATTAAGACGTCAATAGTTTTCGGTAAAATGAAATTCAAACAAAAAAAAAATCGGAAAAGTGATCGGTTCCCACAATGGACTTCCAAATAAAAAACACAACAAAGTATAAAATAACTTTTAATTAACAATTAATTAACCTTTAATTTCACAAGTCGGTGTCAAAAAAACCGATTTGGGAAATTAAACGTTCCTTCAGATCCCCTTTGCATTCCAGGGCCGCGGTAACTCTTTCGAATAATATCGCAACCCTGGCGGGCACTGACTCTAGCGAGCACCGCCTACTATGGTGACATCTCTTTGAGGCGCGCGTAGAACACAACGCGCCGTCGACCCGGGCCTGGTCCTGATCGAACGGCGGGGCACCGATCGCTGTAATACATTAATCTAATTTCATAGCTTTCTCAAACATGTTTGTAGTCTTCCTTTTATCGTGTGGGCAGGAAGGTCTAACGACCACACACACCCTGGTGTCAGAGTTTCTAAACCGCCTTAAAGGCCTTTTAGGTTGATGACCGCCATTTGGCGGCCGCCGGCTTGTACGTGCCTTCCGAAGTACAGAATCATCTTTTTATCAGAAAATCTGGTGATTCAAGCCTGCAATGTCTTTTACAAAGTATGCTTCCCGTGTGAACTGAACCCACGACCACCGACAACCCTTAGGCATTCTAGATGGATTGTCTCATTGTATGAATCAGACTAGTTTTAGTATTAAGACCTCCATGTATACTTTCGGGTGAGGTAAAAGCCAAAGCACTTTATATGATTTTCTTGGCACCCTACTTTTCTCCTTAGTAGAAAAGAACTGTACAATAATTCCGCCGAGTTTGTAAAGTGAAGTCTCTTATATTTCAGTAAATGAAGTAGGTACATGTATAATACTGGTACCTACTGAGCGGCATTCGATTGGACAGGGCCGACCACAATATAGTTTAGATTAGGCTCGGCAGATTGATTTTACGGTTAGAAACCTTTTAAGTAAGGCAGAATATCTTTATCGTCACGTACTTGGAATGTCTTTGCATTACTCTACGGCTAGGTACGCATAGAAAAAAGTTTCAGATAATTGTGTTTATAGTGTCAGACCAGAAAGGAGACCATTTATTAGATGATGGTAAATAGAGATGTAAGGAAGCAGCAGACATGCTACGAACACAAACATATTGAGATACAGCCAAATATCCTGATGATGGGATGGTGAGTCCCATTGTATAAGACTATAAAAATAACGGGACAAAACGTTTCAGTAAAGTTTCAATTTACTATGGATTGTAATTGACTACGATTGTACAGTGCAATGATCAAAAATCAATCAATGTTATGCTTCAGAATTAATCATGGATTAAAAAAATATCTATATAGAATGAGTATGTAGGTAAAAACAATGTCGACAATACAATTTAATGAAGTTTTGAACAGGTTTCTCTTGTGTTTCGAAGAATTATATCCTTTATACTGTTGATTGTTTTCGTTGATCTACATTATTTCCTTGCATTCATCGCCAACTCTATGGTAGCCTTCAGGACAGTAGTCACCACTGAATGATCCTCCTCTATCTTCAAGCTTTTTAACTGTTTTCTTGCCTTCTTTTGTTATTTCCACAGGGTTGGATACTGCTGGCATACTGTCCGATGTTTGATCCTCGTCCACTTTTGTTGGAGCTTCTTCGATGTGTATATCGACAGCATTTTGATTGCGTTCTTCAGATTCCTTGTTCGATGTTCGTTCCGTATCTGCTGCAAGAACAGCGCCTTCGATTGAATCTTCAGGAAAGACTTCACCCTCGAAAGCTGTTAATGAATGACTGTACTCTGCATTTACAGAATACAGTTTTTCTGAAGGTTCAGCTATGTTAACTGGAACGTTTCTGGCTCCTACAGTACTGAGGAGTATCAGGGTCAGAAGAATAGTGGTTTCCATCGTTAAGGGACTAATCAGTATAACTGAATTTCTAGTCACAATAACTGATGGTGGAGGACGCGAGCTCGGTCACGGTCTCGAGGGAACTGGTGACAGAAGAGCATCCACTTGCGTTTATATATTGGCACTGTTTACCTGTACACATGTCAGTAATGTAACATGTAGGTACGTCAAAATTATCCGTAATTAGGGATAAAATCACATTTAATTAAATTTTACCGCGCGTTTACTGCGGAGGATTCGTACTTGTCTTACTTTTATTAAAAATGCGAAATTTTTTGGATGGATATTGGTTACTCAATCTTGCTACACAGAAATTTTCAGTTTCAAAGAACTGATCATTTGTGTTAAATCGTCATGAAAGTTTGGCAAAATAGAAGTTCAGCAGATTCTATTTGATCATAGTTTTATTTTTTGTGACAGGCTCGCGTTCGATCTCAGTTACAGCAGATAGTAAGCGATGAATGTGGTTGACAATGGAGCACGCTTGTCTAGAAGGAACCTATTCACTCTTTACCAACAGACTCTCAGGTTGTATTAGCTATCAGGAAACACAAAATCCGACAGTGAATTCCGCTTCTTACTGCATGTTACTGTTTGCACATTGAAAGTCTCCCCAAAACGTGTTGTGTGTAACATGTACGAGTGCAATGAGCATGAGATACAAGTATTTTAGTGTTGCAGAAAAAGTTTTAATGCTAAGACCAGTTTTTCTCTGAAAAGGTTTTTAGTGGAAAAGCTATTGCAATATTTGAATCCCACCTATCAACGGAATAATAAATAAAATTAAGCCATAAGTATGACCTTGGGGGTTGTGGCTATGAGACAACTTTGACTCTAGCAGGGAATTCCGTTTCTTACACTCCTTACGCGTTACAATAGTCTTCGCAAGACGTTTTGTGTACGAGTGCGTTGAGCTACAAGTATCTTAGCATTGGAGAATTTTATTTTTCACTTTCGGAACCATTTTTCCCTGTAAATGGTTTTCTTATCCTGTTCTATCAATCAGAAACTTTCCACACATGTATTTTAATCCCTCCTTCCAGCGAAATAATAAATGAAGTCATAGGTAAGGCCATACTAGTTCCAACTAATGGCAAAAAAAAACAAAACACACCAGAAAAGGTAACGTGCGTAACCCGCCATGACTCCACATTCGGGAGTCCTCGTACTAACAAAAAATCCCAAACGATATGCCTACAATGTCACTCCAAAAACCAGTCAAGGGAAATAACAGTAACCCAAGCTCTTTATGAAACTTAATATTCTATGTTTGAAGCGCAGCGTTCTGGGAGGCCGAATAACGGATCACTTTAGGAACACAGTGCTCCAAAACTCAAATCGCTAACGTCACCTAAGAAGCAACCACGATAACATTGGACTGGGCCGGACACGTCTGTTGCATGCTGAACGGTTCATGGGCTAAAGCAACCACAGTGTGGGTGCCAGAGCCTGCCCGGTCATCCGGTGACGGTGCGCTAGTGCCAGGTGAAGGTGGTGGGCCGAGCTTGACGCCCAACACTTAACTTAACACTTGCCCAAAGCCAGAAGGAATGGAAAGAAGGAACGTGATTTAGAAATAAAAACCAGCCAAGTGCGAGTCGGACTCTCACACGAAGAGTTCCGTACCATAAACCAGAAAATTACGTTTCTCATATGCCCCTTTAATTTTCATTTTTTTTTAACGGCAGTAGAAATACACATCTGTGAAAAATTCAATCAGACAGTTGAATTTTGTTTGTGTTTTTGGTTTTGTTTCTTTGTTTTTTTATTTTTAAATCGACTTCCGAAATTAAAGTAATATTATACTTTACAGTGTTTTTTTTTTGGAAGTCAGTTATATTTTTTTGTAAAAAAATTTTTGATAGTGTATTTATATGTGAAGCAAAAACTTTGTACAAGATTTTATGAAAATTACGCGAACGGTTATAGTTTATATGGAGAAGGAGTGCAGAAAGCTATTTTATTCGTAATAATGCTTAGAAGCTACAGTAAATTAATAAAAAATGTAGTCAAATTTCGAGCACTGTTCAACTCATCAGCACCACTCCACCCCAATCTCAAATTCCTCCAGCAAACAATATAATAAATTAATTCATAAGACCACACCAATTTTGCGTCTAGTTGGATAGTCGCAAAACAATAAAGGAACCCCAAAAAGCCAATGTGAGGAACCCTCGATGATGTCACATTCGGGGTTCCTCGTGCTGACGAAGAAATTCCGAACGTTGCGTACAAACAGTTTCCCCATAAATATGTAAATTGTTTTAGCCGAACTTTCAATCTGAATTCAACCCTCGTTTATTTACATACGGTTTAAATTTCCTTGTGAAGGTAAGGGAATAATTTAAGGTAGGAACAGGTCTTTATTAGACCGTTTTAGAGATATTAAGGAGAGTTCACATAATGGTCTTTTGAGGCGAATCGATTTTGTACCGATACCTTTATCGGACGACGTAAAATGGAAGGAATCTTCCGAGATTTTTTGCTTTGTAAGCACAAACTTCGTGTTATAGGTATCCACATTTCTGTTGGGTTCTCTTTACTATGCCAGTTTTATATAAGGGGCTCTGTTCGCCCGCGCAATAAGTCATTTTTTAACCGACTTCTTCAAAAAGGAGGAGGTTCTATGTTCGGCTGTATGTGTTTTTTTTTTTGTTATTTATGTTCACCGATTTCTGCGCCAATTGTGGACCGATTTTATTTTTATTTTTTTTTATTCGAAAGTCTATACTCCTAAAGTGGTCCCATTGTCATCAAGTCAGAATCTGATGATGGGGGGATCCCATGAAAATCGAGGGAAACCCTCAAATTTTATAGGCACATACACTGTTTTTCATAAACTTTCTATCGCAATTCAGATATTTGTGCCTGTTAATCATCATCTCATGTTACTGAGCTGATGATGGAAGTTTGGTGAAGATCTGATGAAGAACTTCGGCGGTAGGCAACGGAACTCTTCAATAAATGATAGCAAATGGATCGGGATTTCTGTAATCGCATGTCTGTTGATTGTTTACACCAGTTCATAACATAATATCACGCCGGAACGCTGTGCTTGTGGTTTCACTTTTTAGTGCTACCTGCGTACCACCAAAAAGTGAAAAATAAAAAATAAACTTTTTAATAAAAAAATAAAACCGATTTCCAAAAACAAAACACTACAAAGTAAAAAATAACTTTGATTTCGGAAGTCGGTGTTCAAAAACGGTATAACCATTTTTTTATTGATGAATGGGCTTGCTCTTGATCACAATCACGCCTGATGGAAAGCGATAGAAGAGGTCTATGATGGAGCGAGCGTGCACCGAAGATGCCTGTTCACTCTTGCTTTGAAGGCAGACAGGTTATATGTGGACAGGAACACAGACGCTGGCAGAGAGTTCCACACACTTTAGCTGTGCGCATAATAAATGTGAAGGAGAAGCGCTGGGAACGGTTAGACGGAATATCAACCAAGTAAGGATGATAACCTGCAGTACATCTGGTATTCCGGTAGTTAAAGGGCGATAGTGGGATCAGCTCGTGGAGTTCCTGCGCACACTCACCAAAGTACAGTCTGTAGGAGACCGACAGGCAGGCAAAACTACGCCGATGAGCTAGGCTGTGAAGCTGAGCCACCAAGTCTCGTCACCTATAAGCCTTTTTGTTCTCCGTTGTCATGATGATTATGAGAAATTTGGTTTTGGACAGTAGATACAAAAATACTCCGAATATGAAGACTAGCTTCAACGAGTTATCCGCTAGGCCCTTGTGACAGACGGAGAGATAAGCGAGAGTAATAGGTCTCCGTTTAGATCCTTTGGGTACGGAACCCTAAAGATGTAGATTTCGTAGGTAACGAGTAACTTAGAAACGAAAAGTTTTCGGAATGGTTATTTAAGGACTTCACTTGCTTGACATTTTACTGAAAACGTGCATTTGCACACGTTTCTCGTTTGTTTAAATTTTAAAAGCTTATTAAGCCAAAACCATATTTTGTGGTCGAACATCCGTTGACCGCAGTATGCTGGGATGTGTACTGTAATGCTATGTAAATTCTCAGAAGTTCATTGATTTGTAATATTACAGCACATTTTCCTAAAAGAAATTTTCCAGACCGGGGTATTTTTAACGGTGACTTCGTATAACAAAAAATGGTTGTGGGATTGTAATATTGGTAAGACATCTACACTAATATTATAAAGAAGAAAGATTTCTTTGTTTGTATGAATTGAATAGGCTCTGAAACTACGGGACCGATATGAAAAATTCTTTCATCATTAGAATCCTACATTATCCTTGATGAACATGGGCTATAGAATATTTTCAACAAAGTTAGGGATCCGTATGAAAACTTCGATAATGTAACCCAAGGTGTGAAAAAAATACCAAAAAATTCCTTATATCGCGTACGCTGTGAAAATAGTGTGATGTAGTACAGTTTTATAGAGGACATCAATATCTACAAAAAAGACTGCATGGTTTAACTATCATGGTTAAGTCACAATGACCGCTTTTTTCAAATTATTCAATCAAAAAGACGGCGATCCTTATCCATTTAAATAGTTTGATAATTAAGGTTGGTTATGTACATGATAATTACATTTTAAATTATTCAAATCAGACCTTTCCTTTAAAAGTTACGACGGGTATAAAAATACTCTAAGAAAAATGTGACAATTTGAGCGAACTGCCCTTCTTCTAGTGTATTAAGTAATTTAATTAAGGAGGTAAAGCGGAGATAAAGATCGTGGACTACCAATTAAATCCGCGCGAACGAAGTCGCGTGCGAAGTGCTAGTTTTTAATATTCAAATACAACAAAACGAGTTTTCTATGTAATAAAGAAATGATTTTCCTTCCGGTTAAAAATTAGAATAAGTGATTCCCTGAAGTTATGCAAGATTTATTGTGCAAACGATGATAACTGTCCCCGTTCTCCCACGAATATTTTATCGTTGACTAGTTTCTGCGCGCGTCTTCGTCTGCGTAGACTTAATACCTGGCGCGTAACTACTTTGTCTCATATTCTCATCCATGGAAATACATCTCCATGATTCTGGTAACCTGATAGTTTGTGAGTGTTTGCTGTTCGAACTTACAACCCCGGAATAACTTCGGCATGTTTTGCTCCCCGGGTACTTGTGAAGCTATAGCGTTCACAATTCCAGCCCGGGTATTTTTTTTGGATAGGGCCACTCGCTCACCTCTAGAAGGGTGGCTGCTGCTTAACCGGGCTAGCCTGTGGTGGCCTTAAATGATTCTAAGGCCCCCAGCCAAGGCAACAAAAATTAAACCTGCAACTGTCTTTATTGTATCTACTGCAACACCTTTAATGCAATAAAAGTTTTATTATTATTGTTTTTTTTTTTAATTTAGTTTCTCAGGTTAGTACCTGGTATTTGCTAGAATCTCACGGGTGTGAACCAAGGTGAGATCCTAGTTATTACTTTGAGATGGTAAATTACTTTGTACTGCACTAAAATTGTTATCCAAATCAAGTTGTAAAAAATTTCTAACTATTCGGCAAGTATTTAAAATGGCGGCTTTTTGTAGTGTTAAGTATGTGTATTTTGATAGATTGAGAACATTAAAACGATTGAATATTTGTTTTGGGATAACACCTGTTGTTGAAATTACGATTGGGACAATTGTGACTCTATTCAATTTCCAAACTCTGGTGATTTCCTCTTGTAGTTCTGTGTACTTCCTGATTTTTTCAGTGATAGTTTTTTGTATGTTGTTAGTGTTATTATGTACGTATGTTTGTTTTCTTTATCAACAAGTGTTATATCGGGTCTGTTATTGTATATCGTGTGATCTGTAATTATGGTGCGGTCATAATATATTTTGTATAAATTATTTTCCAAAACAGCTCTTGGTGTATATTTGTAATAAGGTGTGTATGGATGCTGCATTAGTTTAAGATTCATGGCGAGTTTTTGGTGAATAATGTTAACGAGTTGATTATGTCGATGAGTGTAGTCGTTCTGGGTCAATGTCATGCAAGCTCCTGTAATGTGCTGTATTGTTTCAGGTTTGCTATGGCATTTTCTGCATATATCATTCCTTACTGTCCTATCTTTTATTATGTATTTTCTATAATTCTTGGTGTTAATTACTTGATCTTGGATGGCCAGCATAAACCCTTCTGTTTCAGGAAACAGCCCACTTAACTCCAACCACTTGTTAGAAGCTTCTTTGTCGATGTATGTTTGGTGTAAGTCATTGGGATGTCTACCATGCAGTTCTTTTTGTCTCCATTTTCTATTTATCTCTGCTATATGTCCCATTTGATATATTGTTTCAACATTACTATCATCGCTAAGGTTTAGAGGTGTGTATTGTAGATCGATCTCCGTAATTGTTTTGTGTAATTTACTCGTACTTTTTTTTCGCCTGAAAAATTGTTTTAGATTTATGACTTGTCTTTTGTGCAGATGTGATATTTCGATTAATCCTCTACCTCCTTCTTTTCTCGGCATTATCACTCTTTCTATTGCCGATTTGGGGTGGTGATATCTGTGTTGTGTTAATATAGTTCTTGTCTTAACTTCGAGGCCATGTAATTCCGTGTTCGACCATTTTATTACACCGAAAGAGTAAGTAAGTATTGGTACCGCGTATGTATTTATGGATTTGAATACATTTTTGCTGGATAGATGCATATTGCATAGCGAATGTATTCTACTATTATATTCCTTCTTTAGTTTATCTTTAATGGCCGTATGTTCTAAAAGTCGAGCTTGATTGTAACCTAAATATTTATATAGTTCTTCGTCTTTTATCGCTTCTATTGTTTCATTAGTATCCGTCGAGTAGTTTCCACCTACAATCTTACCTTTCTCTATATTAAGTTTTCGGCATTTATCTAGTCCAAAATCCATCCTTATGTCTTTTGAAAATGTTGCGGTTATATTTAATAATTCGTGCAAATCTGAATTTTTATTAGCGTACATTTTTAAGTCATCCATATATAGTAAATGTGTAATTTGGTGCAATGTTGACCTACCATTCTTAATATCAAAACCTAATCTAGAATCAATCAATGCTCGAGAGAGTGGATTTAGGGCTAGACAAAACCAGAGGGGGCTTAATGAGTCCCCTTGGAAAATACCCTTTTTAATTGTTATATCGTCTACGGTTATGTTTGTTGTTTCAGATTGTAATTTAAGTGTAGTTCTCCATGATCCCATAGTACTCTTAAGAAATTGTATAAGTAATGGATTAATTTTATAAATATTTAATACTTCGATCAACCATGAGTGCGGAACGCTGTCGAATGCTTTTTTGTAATCAATGTATGCCACGTATAAGTTTTTTCTAGATCTTTGACAATATTTTAAGATAGTGGAATCAATTATTAATTGCTCTTTACATCTCATATGTCCGCGCCTGCACCCTTTTTGTTCTTCTGTTAAGATATCATACTTTTCAATATGTTTAATGAATTTGTTCGTAATACATGAAGTTATGATTTTATATAAAGTTGGTAAGCAAGTAATAGGTCTGTACTGTGAAGGATCCTGGGTTTTACTCGATTTTGGAAGCATATATGTGATACCCTTTGTTAAAAATTCGGGAATTGTTTGATTGCCTTTTAAAATGTCACTTATTTGTTCGGCTAACGTTTTATGGTATAACTCCGCTCGCTGAGGGCACCCCCTGTGGGGTACGGACCTCGGCTCAGGAGCGTCGTTATCGGGGGGACAGCTAGGGACAAGCTGGGTCATGATTATATTATTTGGGGAGTTTAAAGCTAAGGGCTCAGCGACGCGGGCTGGCCCGTTAGGCAAAAGACGGGGAGTATTTACGTTACTGGGACGTCGCGGTGGGCCTCGTCGGCGAGGCCGGAAGGCGGCGGGTCGCGGTCTGTGTATTTGTGTCCTAAGAGTGCTTGTTTCCCTACAGCTTTCTTGGACAAGGGTAATGGGATCGTCGGGTTCGACTAGGGTATGACGGGGACGTCGAATCCTACTGATCCGAGAGGGAGTGTATCGGGCAGCCGAAGCAATAAGCGGGTTCTGGTGCAATTCGGCGGAGTCTATGAAACGCTTTGTAAGGCTTTTCATGAATTGTTTGATGGTAGGGACTTTGAGGTCGACATGGAGTCGCTCATTCCTAACGAACCACGGGGCGCCCGTGGCCTTTCGGAGAAACCGGTTCTGGAGGGTCTGCATCCTATGGATCCGGTATGACTTTGTGTGGGCGAATGCAGCACACGCATAGGTCATAACCGGGCGAATGCACGTGGTATAAATGCGCAGTTTGCATTTTAGGGAGAGGTTGCTGCGTGCATTCAGTATGGAGTGGAGCCTACTCAGAGCGAAGGCGGCACGCGAACGCACCGCCTTTATGTGCTCTCCGAAGGTGAGGCATTGGTCGAGGATAACACCAAGATATTTGGCTTGCTTCTCCCAAGGGATCGGCTTACCAAACATGGTGATCTGTTTTGGAGTTTTCGACCGCGGTTTGCGGAACAAAACTGCCTGACTCTTTTCGGGGTTGACCTCAATCCTCCATTTCCGGAACCAATCGCCTAGGCGTTCGGCGGACTTTTGGAGGTTTTGAGCAATGGCATTGCTACTCTTGCCAGAGTAGTAGATGGCCGTGTCGTCGGCAAAAAGCGCTAACTGCGACTTGGGGTCGGAGGGTATATCGCTACCGAACAGCGTGAAAATGAGTGGCGAGAGCACACCGCCTTGCGGTACGCCAGCGCGGATGGGTCGGGGGGTGGAAAGCGCACCTTCGATGCGGTACCGAAAGGTGCGGTTCGACAGATAGTCTCGTAAGATGAGCACGAGACGATCTGGCACACCGAGTTGATACAACTTGTATATCAGGCCGTTGTGCCAGACCTTGTCGAAAGCTTTCGCAATGTCGAAGAACAGGGCTCCCGTCATCTGGCCGCGTTGAAAGCGGCCGTTGATATGCTCAACGATGCGGTAGACCTGTTGGATACACGAGTGGTCGGCCCTAAAGCCAAACTGCTCGTTAGGGATGAGGCTCTTGCGTTCGACGTAATCTCTGAGACGCTTATAAATAAGCCTCTCATAGATCTTGCCGAGAGCGCTGAGCAAGCTGATGGGGCGATAGGAGGACGGGGAGGACTTGGGCTTACCCGGCTTGGGAATACCAATCACGGTAGCCTCTTTCCACTCTTGCGGGAACATGTTGTTGGACAGAGCGCCATTGAAAATGGCGGTCATCAACACGATGAGTGTCTTGGGGAATAGGCGGAACACCCTGTTGGTTATTCCGTCCAACCCAGGGGCTTTCCTGGGTTTGAGTCTTCCGATGATCTCCTCCATCTCGTCTGGAGTGATGGGGGGGAGGGGGTCATCGGGGTCCTCGACGGGTGGGAGGGAGGTCCTACGTTCGACCTCGGCGTCAACCTCAGCGAGGTGGGCCGGGTCAACTGGATTCGAGCTTGGGGAACACTGGGACTCTAGGCTGTTGCTAGCACAGGGAAAAGCGCTGTAGGCACGGACGGCCGCGTTCTTCTCGGTCAACAGCTCACGCACATCGTCCGGGAGTTTCCAGCGACGATCGTTCGTCGCCGGAGCCTCCCTTGAACATTCGTTCAGGACGGATTGCACGTGGTCAGTGAGCGAGCCGATCTCGGCCGCCGTGTCGACAGCAGACTCGATGTGGTCCGGGATCTTGTCCAAGTGATGTGATGTGGTGGTTTTCAGTTTTTCACTTACTTTCCGCCAGTCAGTGATCACTCGGGAAGGAGGGGGTTGAGAGGGGTCTATTGGACCATGTCTGGGGATGAGCTCCATAACTACTGGCCGGTGATCGGAATCGAGCTCGTCAATCGTCTCAACAGCCTGCAAACGTAAGTTTACATTCTTGAGGAGGGCGATGTCGAGCACGTCCGGTCGGCAGTCAGGGTTAAAGGGGAAATGGGTAGGATGCATCGGTGCGATGACATCAAAGTAGAGGGGGCTGCATAGCTCGAACAGAGCTCTGCCTCTGGGATTAGTCGTGAGACTATTCCACGAGGGGTGTTTGGCGTTGAGGTCCCCCGCCAGAAGGACGGAGTCGCTCAAACCAAGAAGTTTGGAGAGATCATCTCTTATGGAAGGAGAGTTAGAGGTGGCGGGAGGGACGTAGGCAGAGATGACCGTTATGGGTTGATGTCCTGTCATGCCCAGCCGACAGACAGAGACCTCAAGCTCGGTTAGAGTGGGTGGATCCATAGGGATGCAATAGAGGGACGATTTATAATAAATAAGAGTACCTCCCCTGTGACACCGAGTCCTATCGTTGCGAACTATACGATAGTTGGCAATATTAGGGTCTCGGTGATGGGGCTTCAGGAAGGTCTCCTGCACCAGAAGGATGTCTAAGCGATGGTCGCGGAGGAAGGTGGCGATCTCATCGCGTTGGTTGGGAAGGCCGTTGGCATTGAAGGACCCTATCCGGAGGGCCTTCGGTTTGAGCCTACAAGCTTGAATTGACCTAGCCATTGAGGGCGTGGTAAAGGCCAATATCAGAGACTACATCGCTGAAATCGCGATATATAGACGCGGTTTCAGTGATGTGGGAAGCTTTTAGAGCTCTGGCCATTTCCAGGGCTCTGGGGGAGTAAAAGGCTTTGTAAAAAACCAAATTGATTTGAAAGGCCATATCGGCCTCGCTGGCTGCTGCTGGAGCAGCTATGGGTGCAACCTTTGGCGGGGGGGGAGGGGCAGATGCCCGTGGGGCAGCTGCTCCAGCGGCCGTTGGCCGGTGGAAGGGAGGCATGGTTTCATCCATCAGGGCCGGGATGGCCGGGGCGGGTTTTGGGGCCGCAGGAGCCGGGGTGGGCGCTGGGGGCTGCGTGGTCGCGGGATTAAGCGCCGGGAAATGAGCCAGGTGGTTCAGCGCGTTCCATGGGCTGGGGCGCTGAGGGCATAGGGCCACGGGGGTTCTGGCTGAGGGAGCTTCCCTCTGCTGACGAACGTTCGCACGCTTCATCAGCTTGGGAGCGGGTGCCCAGCCTCTCCACACAGCACGCAGCTGGGTAGATCGGTGCACTGGGAGCGGTCCTTGGGTCGGGGACAGTCTGGGGTGCCGTGGTCACCCAGACATTTCACACAGCGGGGCTTGCCGAAGCAATTCCGATAAGATAAGAACTGGTTCAGTAGCTAAATTCTTACGCGTTTATAACCAGTTTTACGTCTTTGACCTCTATATCCAAGAATTATTTTATGTGTCCTTGAATATCGAGCGAGCCCACAGCCCTTGTAATGATAAGAAGTTACCGCCTTCTGTAAATCTCCTTCTCCCTTCTAACAGGCTCACAGCAATGTTGTGATGGTGATTAAGTGTTTCAAACATACAAAGCTATAAAATCAAAACGAAAACTAATATCATAAACTAGGTTTTACCCGTAGCTACGTGCGCATATCCTGTTCCCGTAGGAATTTCGGGATATCCTGTCTTAATGCTCTCCCCTACACTCTCCAGATTCCTTGAGGTGTACGGGAGAGCATTAAGAGACATGCCAAACAGATTTTTACGACCAGTAGTGGCTGTGCGTTGTCTGTCAGTCACTCAGTCAGTCACCAGTAACGGAGTTTTAAGTAATTTATAAGTCTGGTTATTTATTTATTTTTGAAACCTTCACATCTTTATTCGTCCAACAGATTTTGATGAAATTTGCTACAGAAACACTTGGTACCCTGGAGACGGTTATGGGCTTTTTAAGGATGTGAAATCACCAAATGGGTCAGACTCTTACTGACTAAAACCCATCCGTGTTCCTCCTAGTGCCCTTCGCGTTCCAGCGCCGCGGTAGGTAACTCTTTCGAACAAATTCCACAATCCTGTAAGTTATTATAATAATTAGTGAAACTGTCGACAAAAGATAGTCACTTACACAATTGCTCTAGGAAAAGTGCATTTTCGGGAAATCATGTTTAGGGTTCCGTACCCTATTACTAAGTCTCTGCTGTCAGTCTGTCAGAGGTCGGTATATCAGACACCGTAATACGTATGTAGACAGTTGAAATTTTCACAGATTGTGTATTTCTATTGCCCTTATAACAACTAATTTCCAAAATTAAATTAAATTCAAAATTAAAGGGGCTCCCATAAGAGAAACGTGTTTTTTTCCGGTTTTCGGCACGGAACACTTCATGCGAGACTCTAACTCACACTTGGCAAGTTTTTTTCTTGATCTCGTTTCTTCAATGAATAGAATACCTGAATAGGTTACTTCTAGACAAGCGTGCTCCATTGTCAACCACATTAATCGCTTACCATCTGGTGTAACTGAGATCTAACGCAAGAATGTCAAAAAATTAAAATCTCTCAGATCAAATAGAATCTGCTGAACTTGTATTTTGTCAAACTTTCAAGACAATTCTTAACACAAATGTTCTGTTCTTTGAAACTAAAAATTTCTGTGTTTAGCCGTTCTGGCGTTATTATGTAACCAACATCCATTCAAACCATCGCATTTTTAATGATAAGTAAGTACGATTCCTGTCTAGTGAACGCGCGGTAAAACTTAATTTAAATTTAAAACTATCCCTAATTAGGGATAATTTTGTCATCAGCGTTACTCTTACGATGACCTCGGATCACGTACATGTTACATCACTTACATGTGTGTACAGGTAAACAGTGTCAATATATAAACGCAAGTGAATGCTCTTCTGTCACCAGTTCCCTCGAGACCGTGACCGAGCTCGCATCCTCCACCATCAGTTATTGTGACTAGAAATTCAGTTATACTGATCAGTCCCTTAACAATGGAAACCACTATTCTTCTGACCCTGATACTCCTCAGTACTGTAGGAGCCAGGAACGTTCCAGCTAATATGGCTGAACCTTCAGAAGAACTGTATCTAGTCAATGCAGAATACAGTCACACAACAACAGCTTTCGAGGGTGAAGTCTTTCCTGAAGATTCAATCGAAGACGCTGTGCATGGCGCAGTCACGGAACGAACATCGAACGAGGAATCTGAAGAACGCAATCAAAATGCTGTCGATATACACATCGAAGTAACTACAACAAAAGTGGACGAGGATCAAACATCGGACAGTTTACTTAAAATAAATATAAATGTAGTATCCAACCCAGTAGAAGTATCAACTGAAGACAGGAAAACTGTTAAACCGTTTGAAGATGGAGATGGAATCGGTGGCGACTACTGTCCTGACGGCTTAAGAGTCGGTACTGAATGCAGGATAATAATTAAGAACAACGAGAACAATCAGTAGTATAAAGAAAGTCTTCGAAACACAAGATACACCTGTTCTGTACTTCACTAAATTGTATTGTTGACATTGTTTTTACCTTCATACTCGCTCTATATTGATATTTTTCTAATACAAGATAAATTCTAAGGCATAAAAAAGTCCATTACACTGTACTAGCAAACTCAACTTACTACATATAATAAATTGCAAGTTCACTGATACTTTTTGTCCTATTATTTTTATAGTTTTATACCCTGCGACTCACCATCCCGTCATCAGGAAATATGGCTGTATCCCAATATGTTTGTGTTTGGCGTAGCACGATCGCTACTTTCATACATCTCTATTTACCGTCATCTAAATGGTCTCCTTTCTGGTCTGACACTATAAACACAATTAGTTACCTAAGAGTTTGTTCTGTGCGTAGTCATAGAGTAATGCAAAGACATTCCAAAGCAACCGTGACGATGAAGATATTCCACTTTACTTATTCTGATTTTTTAACCGTAAAATCAATCCTATGTTGTGGTCGGCTCCCTGTCCAATCGGATGCAGCTCAGTAGGTACCAATATGCACCTACCTCATTTACTGAAATATAAGAGACTGCACTTTACGAACCCGGCGGAATTATTGTACAGTTATTTTCTATTAAGGAGAAAACTAGGGTCGTTAGAAAAAAAATATGAAGTGCTTTGGCTTTTACCACACCCGAAAGCCGTATGGAGGTCTTAATACCAACATCACTCTCATTCAATACTGTGAGACACCCATCCAGATAGAAAATACCTAAGGGATTAAAGTCATTCTTGGAGATTGATTTTTACTTGGAAATAAACTTTTAATAACACTACAAACATGTTTGAGAAAACTATCAAATTAGATTTATTACAGCGATCGGTGTCTCGCCGTTAGATCAGCAGGACCAGTAGTGCTATTCTGTAACAACATTTTCGTGTCTCGACAGCGGAATCCGAGGTGAGTATAAACGTAACACCTTTATGTTGTGTGCAATAAAGTTCACTTTGTGAGCTATCTCACTCAGGTGAAGCTCGATATCGAAATGGTTACTAACAGAATAGACTAGCAGGCCCGTGTCGACGGCGCGTTGTGTTCCACGCGCGCCTCAAGGAGAGGTCAGCATAGTAGACGGTGCTCGCTATGGTCAGTGCCTGCCAAGGATTATTCGAAAGACTTACAGCGGCACTGGAATACAAAGGGGATTTGAAGGATTTGATGATAAACAATCCAAAAAAATGAAAAAAACTTTTTTACAAAAAATACAACCGACTTCTAAGAAACTTTAATTTCGGAAGTCGGTGTCAAAAAACGAAAAAATAACCAAAAACACCGACACCGACTTCCGAAATTAAAGATTTTTTCTTTCTTCCGAAGTTATTTTGTACCTTGTAGTGTTTTGTTTTTGGAAGTCGGTTGTATTTTTTGTAAAAAAGTTTTTTATTTTTCACTTTTTAATGGTACCTAGGTACCTGCGTACCCATTAACAGCGTACCGGCGCAATGTTATGTTAAGAACTGGTGTAAACACTAAAAAAACATGCGATTTCAGCAATCCCGATCCCTTTGCTATCATTTATTGAAGAGTTCCGTTGCCTACCTCCGAAGTTCTTCGTCGGATCTTCACCAAACTGAAACGGGACCAGTCCAGGAAAATACTCATTCAAACAAAAAAAGAATCATCCAAATCGGCTGACAATTGGCTAAAGTATCGCTGAACAAACATTTTTCACGGGATCTCATCATCAGATCCTAATTTATACCTTTCATCATCAGCTCAACAATATGAAATGATGATTACCAATCACAAATATCTGAATTGCGTTAGAAAATTCATGAAAAACATTGAATATGCCTATAAAATTTGAGGGTTGCCCTCGATTTTCGTAGGATCCCATCATCTGATTATGACATGGTGACAATGGGACCAATCGAGAAGTACTATATACCCTTTCAGATGAAACAAAAATTTCAAATCGGTTCATAAATGACGGGGTTATGAGGTAACAAACATAAAAAAAAAAAAAAAAAAAATACAACCGAATTGAGAACCTCCTCCTTTTTTTGAAGTCGGTTAAAAAAATATATTTAATTTCTAAGTAAATTATTTTCCTAGATTATTATTTGTTTTTTTTTTTTATTCATTTTGTTTCTAAACAGTATGTAAATTATATTACTATTTTGCTTAGTAGCCTAACAGTACTCCTTTTTTTTTTCGAGAAATACAGTGAGTCGGTGGGTCAAAAGACATGAGGAAGAGGGTAGCCTTGCCAGTCACAAGCGGCGCGAACAACGGCACATGGTCAGCGAATATGAAAGGAGTGGTTTCATACCGACAAGATATATTCCGCCACGCGCCAACAGTTTGACTTACGTTGAAGTATTAAGTGATGTCATGTTACCCGTTTGCGTTTAGCCGCTCCATATGCCTCCCTGTTATCCGGTCCAGAGTTGGACCCTTGCCACTATTTAAATAAACCCTTCTTCTTCCGAGTCGCCTCCTGCACCCTGTCATCCCACCATCACATCTCCTTGTCTATGCCCACTTGTCGCAGGTTTAGGGCGATGTGCCTGCGCGTCGTTATGCGGCGACGCCCTAGACCGAGTACCCTTACCTAACTTGTTTCTCTCCATACATATATGACTGAAGTTGGTTTTACGTGGGGCGACCAGCCGTCTGACCCCCACAACCCTACAAGAGGGAAACCAGGTTCGCCAGAGCCTCGTCCGTTGGACAGCAGGGTGCACCGCTAGCAGGTGAGGTTGGCTTGGGTCTTTAAGATGGCAACGGACCCCATACACCCCCCAAAAACAAAAAAAAAACACTACAAAGTATAAAATAACTTTTATTTAGGAAGTGTGTCAAAAATCCAAAAAAATACCAAAAACACTTCAAAGCAATTAAATTCAATTTAATGTAATAATCTAATCTAGTTTTAAATTTCAATTTATTTATTGTTAAATGTAAAAATATGTTATTTAAAAGGTTGTTTTGCTTGATTTCTATGAGTTTTGTAATAGCCAGAAATAAATTTATTTTATTTATATACAAGCGAATTATTATTTTATTACACACAATTATTATCACACACAACACACACACAATTACTAACACACAATTACACAATCACAATTATTATTTTCATTTTATTCTGTACATCTGTGTGCGTAAAGTGTTAAATAAATAAATATTCTCTTTGGCGGTTGGCGCAGTGGTTGAGCGATTGACTGCTGCGCTGCGTGTCGAGGTTTCGATTCCCGCACGGAACAAATATTTGTTCCGTGCGTGCGTGTGTGCGTGTTTTGTATGTGCTGTTATATGTTTGTAAACGCACCCACGATACAGGAGATATCCGTAGTGTTGTATTCCAAAGGGTTCTCTATTGTATCATCTAACTTTTTTATCCATAATTTAAAGTGCCTTAACTTTTTTGTCTTAATCATCATTTGCCCGAAAGATAACTTACCCGAACTTAATATCACATAATATCACATGCCATAAAATTGAAATCCCTAAATATAATATGTCCTAAATCCGTTTTTGAAAAAGACATAAAACCGTTTTCAATAAAAGTTATAAGTCCTAAATTCAAATTACATAAGTAGTTAATTCTTATTTGAAATAATAATATTCTTAATAGATGTTTTTTTTATTTTTTATATCTATACACTATACTAATATATAAAGCTGAAGAGTTTGTTTGTTTACTTGAACGCGCTAATCTCAGGAGCAACTGGTCCGACTTGAAAAATTCTTTCAGCGTTAGATAGCTCTTTTATCGAGGCTATACGCTATATATCATTACGCTAAGGCCAATAGGAGCGGTGCAGTAATGACGGTGCGAAAATTGTGACGCAGACGAAGTTGCGCGGGACAACTAGTTTGTAATAAAGCAGTTAATTGTGAACATGTGGTTTTTGTAAGCAAGCAAGCATGCAGCATGCAAGCAAGCATGCAGCATGCAGCATGCAATAATTTTTTTTATAAATGAACATTCGGAATAATACCACACACTACAATTTAAGTAACACTAGAATTTAAGTTAATTTGTAACTAACTAACTGATATAAAAACTTTCTATTCTATTCTAAAACACATTATTTGTTATATACATAGGATATATGACCTAAGGTCATGTAGAATTAGGACATTCAATTATTATAGTACTCGATATTATGACAGAATACTTTTAGAACTAAATTTCTGAATTTTGAGCATTATGGTTACTGAAGTTTTCTATAACGTGTTGTGGATAATGATTTTCGGACAAACAATTTTAGGAGAAGAAAGGAAGTACCGTTTCAAATATTGCAAGGGGAAAATATATTATTGTATCTTTATAGAAAAAGTAGTAGTTATTTATTTTCAGGTGAAAGAATAATATTAGAGCATAGACACATTATTGAAACATTACTAATTAGGAAATAACTGAACAAACTTTGAAATACACAATATTTACCACAGTAGTGATACATACCAGAACTATAGGAAAATGATTATTGTTAATTAATAAACGGGAAAAAATAAACAGTAAACTTGTGTTCAAACTCAAAATCCCATATCATAAATGAAACGAATAATTTTGAAAGTTAAATACTAGCCAACAAAACTTAAACATGAGTAACAAAAACATAACAAACAAATTAAGTTAATCACACATTTACAATGATGAGTGAACTTGAGCTAAGAAGGGCTTTTTCTGACAGGATTCTGACGTCACCAGACAATTTGTTTCGAGATTTTCTTCTAGAACAGTTAGCTGGTTTAAAAGAAAACAAATCACATTAGTTCCTTACATACGTCTCCGAACCTAAGGGTGCCGTTAACACACCCGGCTATTATTACAACCCTGTCTTCTAACAACGATCCTTCGGAATTCTGGTTATTATGTCCCTCAATAGCTTCCACGGGTCTCACAGCACCATAAGTTTCTTCTTCCTGCTTGTTTCTGTTCACTTTCTTCTCTCCGTAACTTGCTGATTCATGGGTATCCATGTTTCCAATGACGTCACTGTCCAAGCTCGTAACATTGTTAACTTGATTTTTAACTTTTTCATCGTCTTCAGTGTTTTTGTTCAAATGTAGTCCAAGATCTGCTACGTAGACGCTTTCTACCAGTTCCCCAGTGGGGAATACTGTAGTGATTGGAGTCTTCATGTAGCGTGGTTGGCCGTCAAATAGCAGCGGCCGGTCTGAAGGTTGGTCCATGTGGACGGGGATGCTCCTGGCTCCTACGGAACTGAGGAGTATCAGGAGTGATCACTTCCATTGTTAAAGGACTGTATATCAGATGACTGAATTTCTAGTCACGATAACTGATGCTGGGAGGATGCGACCGCGCTCTCCGCCGACCTGGGACTGTTTGCCTTAACGCTTGGGACGTGAACTATATATAGTGCTCCTTTGTTAGAGGATAGGTTTATCTGTTCCACATGCTACTGTAATTGACGTAATAATTCTGTGAAATGACATAAATATAGGCCACATATGCCTAATGAGAATTTACCGGCGGATTCACCCGAGCGGAGGTTGAACTATGATGTGAATAACAGCTACTTACTTTTCTATTTCCTATTCGTAGTTAGTTTATTTTCATCATTAACGTCATATTTATTTCAATATGTAAATAGTGCGCGTTATGTTACCGATTCAAGATGTAACGTATTGTTTCCCGATAGATCCATGACGTGAATGCATTCTTGTGACCTTACTCACCGATATTTCATGAGCCAGGCTAGACCCCGTGGTGTCAATGATGCTTGAGAGGACATCATCAAAACTTTCTATACAAAGGATAGGGTCTTTACTCTACACGGTATTGGAAACAAACATTGATATAAATGAACCGAATTGAATTAAACTTCTTACCCACAAGATACTTCTAAAGAGTTGATTAGATTTTTTTCGGAAAATCTTACTATCTACAAGTCACCGTTTACTCATCGTACTATTTTTCTAAATACGTAAGTTTGTATGGATGGATTATGGCTGAACGTTTCTGGATGAAATTTGGTACAGAGATAGATTATAGTCTCGAATAGCACATAGGCAAGTACTTTTTCTCCCGAGAGTATATTCCCTAGGGACAATTTACTGGCGGCGAAAATTCTTACTATAATTATATGATAGCAGAAACTTATACTCGGGGCAAATAGGGAACATGCGGAGTGGCAATGGAACACCCAACGATAATTTAGCTTTCTATTCGTAAAAAGATTTTTCTGTTTTCTCCGGAGATATTTTTTTTAAACGTACCCATGATACAGGAGAACTTCCTGGTGTGGGGACACTACGAATTCTTCCTGTATATGTTTTATTTCGGAAAATTTACGATATCTTTGGAATAACCTCGGGAGTGTTTAAGTCAAGAGTTAACTGACTTCGATTATCGTCTTGGTCAAGCGGGAGCCAACCAATGTTAGGTATACAAAAAATATCCTGCAAAACGAAACCGTGGTAAAATAGTCCCGAGTACATTGGAATCAGGTACCTAATTGTTTCCAAAGTTCAGTGAGAATACACAGCATATTCAGAAAAGTCCCTGGTCACGTAGTACATATTGCTATAGCAGTTTAAATCTGCGGCCAGTCAAACCACATAACACTGATTAAAATATATGTTTCTGGGAACAGAGAACAATGACACATGGACCATTATCCTGGATGTAGCAACATCAGGGATTATTAATTAGTAAATCAATTATGTACAGGTAAAATCTGAGCCAATGAGCATTGAACTGACCGATGATATCATAGTGACCGTGATGTCCTACTTCTCGACTAACTTGTAAAAAGTACACGAAAATGTAAGAATGTCGCAAGAACAAAGAAAACGACTTGAAATGTTAAAAACTATCTTGACATAGGATAAGTGACATTAGTGTCATTTTTATAATTATGGCGGAAATTAGTGATCCCACAAGCTCTTGCACAGTTTTTGTAAGAATTAAAATAATATAGCGTATTTTTTTCCTGTGTTGGGGTCCGAGTGCTCATGCGTTATTTACAGAACTAGCTAAACGCTAAGTTGACACTTCGCGTGACTCAAGGGCTGGCTTTTACCTCGGACAGAGGGTTAGCATTGCCATACAACGTGACACTGCCGCCAGTCTTTTGGGCTCACTTCCAGTTGATAACGATGCGGACGAATTTTTGTCGCCATATTTTAGTTGAGAGATTTTATTTTTATTTTAGATTAGGTAGTATTTCAAATATTAAGTGTGGTTATTGCTACAATATGAAATGCAATATTAACACGAAGAAACAAAAACCTTTAGGAATTGCTGTAAAAAATAGAAAATCCATAGGGGATTTTTTCTAAAGAATACTGAACGAAAATCCCTGCGGTCGATGCCCTGTACCCGGTCACGTAGTATGTTGCTAAAACAGTTTAAATTTACGGTCAGTGACACTACGTAACTCTGATTAAAATATATATTACTGGAAACAGAGAACAATGACATCTGCAGCGTTATCCTGGTTTTGTAACATCAGGGAATTATTTATTTATTTATTACCTAATAAATTACAAGTAATTTGTGGGCCTAGGGACTTTAAGCATGATGCTGATTTCATATAGTGACCGTGATTTCCTATTGAATTTTTCATGAAAAGAGTTTGGTTAAACTTATCCGATGAGCGACGTCTTTCGTGTCATCGGTATAATTTTATGATAAGTCGTCAACTATTTGATTTTTTTTTTGTACAAACTCCGATGCTATTTTCTCGTTGTGGAATTTCTGTTCGTCTGTCACAGACAATTTCTCCCGAATTAACTGAACCGGTTCCGTTGAAACTTTGTACTCATTATGACATTTATAAGTAACTAACAAAACCTAGGAATAAACTTATTTATGGTGTAGAAATTCCAATGCCTTCTCATCACTCGACTGTTAATAAGCGGCAATGCTTTATTTTCTGACCAAAGTTAGCCAGCCCTTGGATACAGAAATTGGTAACTATACGTAAGTATATTTTTCATATATATGGTGTAGATATGAAAAATATACTTTCCTTCCCTCTCACCGAGAGGAGGCCTGTGTCCCAGCAGTGGGAACATTATGATTATGGTGTAGATATGATACCTAAAGAGTATTTCATCTACACTTGGAGTATTTCACTTCTTCTTCTTTTCGAGTCGATGGCTAACTAAATACGTTACTAGCTTTTGCCCGCGACTTCGTACACGCATATCCCGTTTTTTCCCGTTTCTGTAAGAATTTCGGGGAATCCTTTCTTAGTGCTGCCCTACACTCTCCAAGGGAGAAAGCTAAAATTTGGCATGTTGGTTACATGCCAAATTTTAGCTTTCTACGACCAGTAGAGTCGGCTGTGTGAACAGTCAATAACGGAAGAATTTTATATACTAGGAGTGATTGATCATTATTTGGGCCCAGTAGGTGGAGGGTTGGACTAGTGGCAGGAGTGATGTGGAACAGAGTGGCTCAAGAAAGACACGAATGGAAAAGGTTGGAGGAGGCCTTTGCCGATTGGCAAACAGATCTACAGATAATATCTAAGAAACAAATTCTAGAATACTAGACTAAGTTTAAGTTTTAAAGTTTTAATTTATAAATGTAATATTTATGTACTAGTTAGATCTGAATAAAGGCTATATTATTAGGTGGTGGGTTTATTGCAGCATTGCATCGGTGGTATTAATTAAATCCTCCAAAGTACAGTAATTGAACATTTGTGTGTGGTACTCCGTAATAAATGGTTAGTTTTTAATTGGTACTGTCAACCAGGAAAAACAAGAACGTTTATTTGCAGGAATAGTATTAATTCCAAGGTCACTAACATTATTATGCAGTGCGACCAAACATTATGTCATGCCCACATCGTTTACCTCGTTTTGTCAAGCAAATATTTATTAAGTAGACACTACAATAATGGAGATCGATATTTACACACTCTTTGGCTTCTGGCTGAATATAAGTAATTGATGTTACATTGGCATATTGCTAACTTATTTTTAAATATCCGCCGTTTTGATTTTTTCGGTTCTATTTTTGAATTCGTGATTGAGTTTGTGGCTAAATAGCAAAAACCAGACGGGTTTAACATAGCTCAACTTCGATTAAGGTACGCTTGGACGTGGAGGGACGTGTTTCCTTCGTGCCTCGGAAGGCACGTTAAGCCGTTGGCTGTTGGTTCCGGTAGCCATTTGAATAAATTTGACAGTCGTTGCTAATAGTTAGAAGCCAGAAAATCTGACAGCAGTCTTGGCAATTAGTATCGTAATACCCAGTTAGGCACTAGGTTGTGGAGGTCACATAGGCCACATAGTATTTTATATCTACATAAAGCATCTTTGCATCTAGTTCGACTATAAATCGACTCAAACATAGTTTAAAAAGGCCAGGAGCTGGTTTAACTGCCATTTTTTAGTATTATGTAGAATTAATATTAAATCAAACGCATCACGGTGACTAACCGCAACACTGTGACGCTGCAGTGGATAAAAGAATACCGCGGATCACTGGGAAATGACGCGGCCGATGATGCGCACATAGCGACAAGAACACACCTACAAACAAGCGGAACACTGGTGGGCCTTGGTGCCAGGCTGCAGGCAGGCTAAGGAGCCTATGAAATCTCTAAACAGGAAACTGACTAGGCGCCTTCTGCGACTGGAAAGGAGCAGCCTGCGAATGGTGGCGGGGATCATCACCGGATACTGCTCATTGAACAAACACTTGATAGGTATTGCGGACAGTCCTCTGTGCAGAGCATGAATAGAGGAGGAGGAAACGGTATCGCACGTACTCCTTGAGTGCACAGGCGTCACCAAAATACGGAGGCAAACAATAGGGACACAGAACTTGCTCACCGATATCCTGAACCCGCTGAGAAAACTGATCTGTTACTGGAGGGAAATTGACTGTTGGAGCAACGGCCGCCATGGCTCACGCACAATGGTCCATCATCAGGACTAAGTGCGGAAACTAAATCCCAATAGAATAGAATTATATTAAATCATGAGGCAACTGAAAAGCTTGCTATTATTATGCAAATACATCTCGTACTGCGGTATTGTCTGACAGCGATGCAAGAGACATCGGTCGGCCGAGTCTTGCGGCTCATCAGTTACGCGTTCAGACAGAACTATTCGTCGAAATATTTATTCAGTTTTTTTTTTTCGGTAAACATTGACGTAGTGCATTCTTTTACTGACTTTGGCTTTAAGGCTCACTAGTTTTAAAATTCTCTGCTTATAGATTGATGATTATATAGACAGAATGATGTGTAGAGAGAAAGAGAGAGAGATCTGAAAATATGCTTAAACGATAATACTCCTCTAATATCTATGGAACTGGAAGCATGTCGTTTCCAAATCCGTGATTGTCAAAACTTTTTTGGTGTTTCACAAATGCTACGGCTACACTTCGCATTAACGCGAACACACATCTCGCGCGCTCTCTGGTGCTCAGCAAGAATTTGAGCTGTGTGCGAGAGTGAGCGCGCAAAGAATAGTACGCGTTATCGCGAAGTGTGGCCGTAGCATAAGAACGTTAGTCTCTTTGGAAGAATTTAGTTTTCTTCTGTTAAACTGGATGCTTTTCTTGTTGCAGATGTCGGGACGGGCGGCGTGACCACGGACGGGCTGCTCAGCGCCCTGGCCCGCCTGCGCCGCGCCCCGCCCCCGCTCCCGCACCCCACACCTCACTCGCCCCGCTCCGTAAGTAGTGCAGCAGACAGAGTGACGTCATGATTGCGTTAGGTACGGAGTGACGTCATGTTCAGTGGGCTTTCTGGTCTCCATCATCAGATCCTTATTACCAGCTACAGTAAAGAGAGTACAACCCATCAGCAGGACGACTCAAATGAACCCAAACATGACAGGCGCACCTACTTGTAAGAATGGATGAAATATAACTGTTCTTTATTTCGTCAATAGTAACTCAGTAGGACTCATAAATAAAGATCATATATTTGTTCAGCTTCATACGTAACCTCAATTCTGTCGGAGTCTGGATGACGACTGACCACAACCACAAATGATAGCTATCCCTTGTATCAACTTTAAAAATACTAATCAGGACGATTCAAATGTATATACGAAAGATATACTTGTGACAGTGAATCAAAAATAAACTTTCTGTACTTGACAGCAGGACATGATTGTGTGAGATATCGTGATGTCGTAACCAAGGTTCCCTAAACAGTAGAGTATCCCAAGTATTGCCATTCAACATGGCAATACTTAATGTCGCCAGTCTCTTGGGCAAAGCTGACAGTGTTGACGAATTTTTTAATAATACATTTTAGTTTGTTGTAAGTTTAGTGTATGTTCCAATATTAAAGGTTTCTTATAGTTCTTAGTATTCAGTGATTAAACTTATCCTTTTCAGACTTCCCTCTTGCATTCCCTATTCTGCAAGTTTTAAACATTATGCTCCGGAGAACTGACGAGCATCAGTAACCAGGGAATCGCAACAAATTTCAGCTTAACCTGACAGTTTGAACTTCCTTAACTTGAGTCCCAAACGAATTTTCTTTTTAACGAGTCGTATTGCCGATCCCCCGGGTGTTACCTATCTCCAGGAACTTTCTCAAGTAAGCATGAGGCGAAGTTTTGGTTTCATTCCGTATAACTAAATGGGAAAGAAAAGGAAATTAGTTTTTGAAGATATTGTTGAGAAGTTTTGGGAGTTAACTGGGTGAGATTCGGGGAGGCTCATTGGATTCATCTGTGGAGATAGTGTCGTTATGTTATCTAAGTTTTGGCTGCTATCCGACCATTAAGCTCTGTTTGGACTTTAGGTACTTTAATTTAGCAAGAATATTATTCAAGTACCCGTTGTATCCTGAAGGTACCTATTGTTAGTAGTTTGCAAAGCAATCTACTAGCACCTAAAGATGAGTCTGATGAATTATATTTCATTTGAAAGTTGGTTGTAAATACCACTGTTACAAAGCTATAGCTACCGAAATTAAGAACATCCGCATTAAGCAAGGCGAACATCAAAAAATGTGGACTACCAAGTATGACCTTTCGGGGAGAATTGAGTTAGATATACCGTTTTAGAAAGCTTGTTAAATAAACAAGGAAGTGTGTAATTTGTACGTCAAGTGCCATAAAGATGGCGCGACGCTTATTGGTAGGTATAATGAAGTCGGGAGGAATGAATGAAAGAAACGGCCTTTAGCTTGTGTAGTGGGACAGAGACTTAAAACAAATAATAACGATGAGACGTAATCCATCATGCTATGAACTGCTGGGCATAGCTATAAAACTTCCTTAATAAAGTATGCAAAACTGCGAACCATCTACTTTACATCGCAACAAACAAAACCGTTTACCGGATGCGGTGCCTCACCACAACAACAGAAACGCAAACTACGTCAAAACAATACACGAACAGTCCCCATTGTTTCGGAAATCGACGTATTAATCAAAAGCTTATTAATTAGTCTAATTCAACTTCAATTGAATTCTAATCGATTCTGAAAGCGATTGGATGCTCTCACTGACATCGAATAGCTGCAGATCTAATTATATAGCCACGAGTGATTGAACACTAGTGTATTGTGCGGCAATTATACCCTCGCACGGGAGGCGGTGCATTGCTGATATGATTATGTAGCCGACTGAGTTGATGCGATCGGTGGGGTGAGGACGGAGGACGTAATATTATTATATTCAGGGGCAATATTGGTATAATGGCACCTTTCTAGGGATCATTTAGTTAGGTAAAGTTAGTTTATAGCTTCTTTGTGCTTTTAAACTTATGGTTCCTTTTAATTTTGAACAATTTGACTGTTTGCAGTAACAGAAATGTATTATCACTGTATTTATTTGACTTTGACCTTTGATTTTGTTTTGGTGTTTCCTCTCAGAGTAGGCAGCTGGGGCTAGATGCAAAAACGAAAATAAATTATCATTTATGTTTTATACTGGGAGGATAAAGAGAGCAAATGGAAATACCTGATCATCTCTACATTTATTTAATCACGTACGCCAATTAGTAATTAAATAATTAAATTACTCATTGTATCGCCCGGTATCGTGTAATGCCACCAATTGGTCCTGTTATCGCTCATTCGTTCTGTTGTCGCTAATTATAATGTTGCTGTTTCGCTATTGTTGACACTGCATCGCCGTGCAAACCGCAATCCGTATGATTACATAATATGCTTGTGTTTAATTAATTTTTAGGGTTCCGAACAAAACACGGAACCCTCATAGAATCACTCGGGTGTCTGTCTGTCTGTCCATCTGCCTGTCTGTCTGTCCATCTGCCTGTCTGCCTGTCTGTCTATCTGTCTGTCTGTCACAGCCTGTTTTCTCCGTATCCACTGGACCGATTCTGTTGAAATTTGGTACACATATGGACTTTTGTAACCCAAACACAAAGGCGTTACGTAAATTATATTTTTTTTAGAATGGGGGTCACTTTCAGCCAAGCTAGAAAATTATAAAAAAAAAAGTTTTTTGAACAATATCGTGTGACATTTCAAATGAAAGGGCAACTTGAATAACTTCAAAACTATTTATTTTAAAATTGTGAAAAAAACGTTTATTAAAGCATTGTCTGCCAGACAAATAGACACAATAGAAAATGTATTGTTTGTCGGTCACCGGTGACCGGTTTGACCCCAAAAGTAACCCCCATATTAAAAATTTAATAATTTACGTAACGCTTCCGTGTTTGGGTCACAGAAACCCATATGTATGCTAAATTTCAACAGAATCGGTCAAGTGGATCCGGAGAAAACTGGCTATGACAGACGGACAGACAGACAGACAGACAAACGGACATGCAGACAGACACCCGAGTGATTGACCTATAAGGATTCGGTTTTTTTTTCGGAACCTTAAAAACTTGAATATTGTAATGACCGCTTTTTTATTTTAAAGTGAAAGAATATAGAAAGTGTTTTTCTCAACAAAAATTGGTACAATTTCCTTTCTAAAAACCGTTGGCGTTGTCACCTTAAAATTAAACAATAGCCATAATAACGAAGTTGTAAATGCTGAAAAAAGGCTGTAGTTCTGTAAAATTATGATGAATAAGTCCATTTTTGCCGTATTAAGCCAGTGTTTGGCTCCGAGCCTCGTTATCGTGGCCCGAGGCAATGGCCTACAAGTATCCGGCCTCCATCGAACGCACAATACTGGCCGTCACAATGTCTGTCTAGTTAATACCGGATCGAACTGGATTTAACCGGATCTTATCGGATTTTACAGTAAAAATCCGCTCACAATTACAATAACTTACAAGCTTTTTTAGAACCTTTATTTTGTACAGTCTGCATAGAAAAGTTTCGAACGATGTCAAAAATAAAACTGAGGGAAAAACGCAAATAAAATGTGAACCAGAGTTTCATATAGAACACTTATTTTTAGAGCTCAATATTTTATTTTGGTGTCGATCTTATGATCACTTTAAAAAAACTGACTATTGTGCGTGTCGGACTTAGAGGTTTAAAATTATGCATAAAATACGTTTAGGTTAGGACACCCTTTCGATAACCCTTTTCGTTTGATATCATCATATCAGCCAAAAGACGTCCACTGTTGGACATAGGCCTCCTCCCCAAGGGAGGTTGGGGTGGTCATAATCGCCACGCTTGGCAGGCGAGTTGGCGATTGCGGTGTATGGCGTTGCGTTTTACAGAGAACGCTGCTGCCCATTCTCTGATTTTTCGTTTGATATGCCGCACGAAAAAGCTGGAAAACTTACTGGACCGACAAATAAACACACGGATGAGTCTATTAGGCTCCGTTTTTCTTTACGGGCGTTCGGAACTCTGAAAGAATGTCATTATTTTCAAAGTCAACTCACAAATGATTAAAAAGTACCTAACTATTGTTCTGATTATATTTAACTATAAAAACAACTGTGTACGGTATCCAAATATTTTTAATTGCAAAGTTTATAACAAAATATTGACAGGTGATTCGTTGAATGAATATTTTAATAACAACGTTTTTCTGCCGACTGTACCAACACACAACGCTTTTAACGAATATCCCGAGCATTTCTCATTATTTATATTTTAGTTAATTAGCAGAAGCCTTACTGGGATAATTAAGAAAGTGTCTAAGTTTCCAGACCGATTCGCAAAGGATAGAATTAAGAGAACTCGCAAACGACGCCATGTTGACTAAACTGAATGTATCGTGGACTGAATGTTAATAGAAGAGGTTCGATAGTCTCGTGGAGTCGGAGAGGCGACGGATTCAGTTCCGATGTTAGCTAGTACTGCGTTGACGACGGAAATGTGTCGACGTCGTTTACTTTATCTGTAGAGGTTATAGGAATTGTAGATTAAAGAGGACACAAACTGAAGTTTACACCGTCAAATAGGTATAGTTAAATTAATATTATTCATGGGTCTTTCTTGATTTCCTCGCGGTTTTGGTCCCATGCTCTATCTCAAGAAAACTGAGCGTTATTCTAGTGTAAAAAGTAAAAGTAGCCTATTTCACTCGCCTAGATACTCGTATGTATGAACTATGAAATATTTTTTTTAATAACCTGCGTTGTCCCACTGCTGAGCAAAGGCCTCTGCCATATTTTTGCAGCTAATTCTATTGGCTGCCTTCTCCAGCCAGTCTGTTGGGAATGATTCCAAATTGTCAAGCCAGCGTTTTTTAGGCTTGCCTCGGTTGCGACGTCCGTCTTCAGGCACCCAGTGCGTGGCAATCTCTCAAATCATTTCTTTAAAAAATTAGAAAGCATCCAAATGAAGACTTTTAAAAACGGATAGGTTATTAATTTTTCACTACTATGATGAGGCATATTCGTAAGTACTAATCCAATTGTGCTGCCTGAAGAAAAATCACCAGGTTTGACCAACACATTGACGATTGCAGTTACTTCTAACAAGGAGTATGCAAATTTATTTTTTATTAAAAAATACAGATTTACTTCTCACTTCAAATCCATTTAATTTTCGTCAAACCACTGAAAATTTAACAGTATACAAAATTAAATGCACATGATAGCTATTATAATACACACCCAGACAGTTGCAGAATGTTAAAAAGCAGTTTGGCATGAGTCTGGCAGGTTCGCGCCAAAGAGCTGGCAAGCGCTGCCAAGCGACGTGGCGTGCCAAGTTCCCAGGAATCCTTGCTGATAGCGAGGTGTAATCCTTGCTTTAAATACTCCTTGCGTCTTAGTGTTGCTTTATAGCTTGAATAGTAAGATGTTGGTAAGCTGTTGTGGTGACGGAGAATTTGTAAAAGAGCTTGTTACCCGACGACGTGGTAACACAGATAGGGTTTTACTTTTCAAGCGTATACGGTATACTTATATAAATATGCTACAATACATATACACAATACATATTTTGTATGATAGCATACATAATATGTATTTTATAAATATCACAATTTATTTTCAGATTTACCTAACCTACACACAAAGCTGCATAAACTACGTAGGAAATAAACACGGTTTTTCATGTGACTATTAAATAAATAAATGTAGGTACTTAGAACGATCACATAATTTATTTATTAACGATGTGCCTAATCGGAAAATGATGGCAACATTCAGGTAAATGATACAAATTGTATGATATTAACGGACGGCGCTGACTACCTACTAAACCTGTGATGGCTCAGGTACGCAGGCATGCAGTCACCGCTAATTTTTAACGGTTTAAATTCATTTAAATACCGCTTTTTAAGAGGAAGACTGCAAATACACTTAATGAGTTAGTTATTGGAAATTACGATTGCGTTGTTAGATCGTAGGTTCTGAGACCAATTTAGAACTTAGATACCAATTAGCCTTCATCAGTGATAGGTAAACCTGTAGTTATAATAATCATGACTGTAAAAGTTTTTCCCTGATTATTAACATGCCCTTATAATGATTGGCCAGTATTTATAAAGTGTTTCTAAAGTTCGGTAAGTTCTCATATTTAACATCTCTAGCGGGGCGTCTAAGCTCAGCCGCTTATAATGTTAGGAAGATAAGACAGCTAACAGACGTAGAAACCGCACGTTTGGTCTATTTTAGCTACTTCCACAGCATTATGTCGTACCTATGGTATTTTGCAGTGTGGTCGGGCTGCTGACATTGAATCCATATTTATTTTACAAAAGAGAGCTGTCAGAGTCCTTTATAATCTGCGTCATCCCGATTCTCAAAGGGAACTTTTTAAAAAGATTAATATTATGACAGTCCCTTGCCAATTCATATATGAAAATATTATTTACGTACGGAAAAATCATCATCTTTTTAGCAAAGTTAGTGATAGACATAATATTAATACTAGAAATAAAGATAAATTAGATCAACCATTTTATAGATTAGCCAAAGTACACACATGGGGTACTGTGTTAAATGTTACAATAAAATACCTTGTGACATATTAGAACGAAATGAAAGAAAAGTTAAAACCTACATTAAAAACAACATTTTGTAAACACCCATATTACAAATTAGAAGATTACATTCAGGATAAGAATGCTTGGAAACATGCTGGTCCTGCTCCATAGGACAATCAATGGTGGAGACAAGATCAAACTGGTTGGTTTATGTATTTACTTTTGTACCTACTGTTTCATTTTTGGGCTTTTATTTTTCTGTTCACTCACTCTGCTAATTAATGGTTCCATTATTTGTAAATATGTGAGTACCATGTACTTATTTAGAAAATTAATAAGTCTACCTCTGCATACTCTAGGTTCATGATCCTCACAAATATTAACAAAAGTTTTGTATACCACAGCACATGTAAAATATTGATTTGAAAAAAGTAACTATGGAGTTTCTTGTCCGTTCTTCTCCATAAGAATCTACCCTTCTGAATGGACAGTAGAGTCACTATGTTATTTTAAATGTAATTATGACGTTCAAAAGTGCCGTTTACTGGCCTAATTGAAATAAACGTTTTTGACATTAACTTTGACGTCTACAGTTTTTAGCACTAGTAAACTGGCGATTTCTGGGCTTGCTTTGTCGTGATCTGTATCAAGAACTCGAAAAATATTATCGACCCCCGCACAATTTAAATGCAAGTTCAAGTGATGCGATTCGCCGTTTGAAAACTTATTGAGGAGTAAGAGTCTGTGTTTCCTGATAGCTACAACCTGGGAGTCTTTAAGTCAAGAGTGAATAGGTTATTTCTAGGCAAGCGTGCTCCATCTTCGACCACATCATCACTTACCATCAGGTGAGATAGTGGTCAAACGCGAGCCTATCTATAGTAAAAAAAAAAAAAACTTATTGAATCAATTACAGTTAGACAACGCGCGTTTGGAAATTTTTCACTATTATTTTGACATAGTTTATGTTCGAAACATTAGGTCTAAATAATATCATGAACAATTTCAACTAAAATTGTTGAAAGATATTTTGTATTAAATGTTCTTATATTTCAGTTGGAGTTTCCACACATTCTGTTTTCAACTTATCTTTAGTTCTGCTTTCATTCATTTTCAATTCATGCAGATGTCGCCCCCATTTTTTGAGCTTCCATACGAAAAGTTTACGACTGCACTGCAATCAGATCGTCGGTTGGCTGTTAGTCACTCTGTCAGCTTTTTCACTCAGTTAACTGGAACTGTTTTTGTAACAAAGTAAAAAGGATACATAGCATAGTTGCTGTTTCATGTTTGCAATTTCAGTTTGAAATTGAATACCATTTAAAGGTGAAACTCATGGTACACCGACAATCGTGTTGAGTGAGAGGAATGTCTAATCAAACTAATATTATAAATGCGAAAGTTAGTTTGATTGTTTTTTACACTTTGATGCCGAAATCGCTGAAACGATTTTGATTATTTTCTGTTCAGGGATAAAATGGGACCCCGGAGACGATAACGTCTAAAGCTTAGGTTTCCATATTTATAAAATCAATCACAGTTTGCCAAACTGCATAACAGTTTGTCAGCAATGTGTTCTTCTAAATGTTGATTTGTGCATGTGACATAATTACTCTTGAAAAATAATACAAGTTATTATTTAGCAAATTCTACATTAACAATTTGCTAATTTAGGTCAAGTACGAATATCCCGACGCATTGATATCATTGATATATATGTATATTTTTTACTTGCCACGCTTAACTTGTATACATACGAGTGTATAGGTAAATAGGTATAATTCAAGCTGTATTTCAAATCAGTGGTTTATTTTCCCAAGAGTCACCTTAGGCTTAGGAGTAGTTAATTGAATTAGATAAATAACTGGCTTTAGTGAATGGCACTAAGTACTCGTACATTCCAATAACTCTATCGTCATGAGTTTTTCTCTGAAGTGTTTCCCTTTACGTTTTTTACGTTACTTTAAGAGGCTCAACAAAAATGAAAGACTATTAATTACCTCTTAATGAATTTACTTAGCAATATCCCTATTACTAAAAACCCTTTTGGTAGACATTTACAGGCTTTCAAGTTAGTAAAATTTACAGCCCCTAGACAACTCCAGCAATCAATAAAACGTCCTGACGACAGTACGACGAAACAGATGTTGTTATTCACGATGCTATTGGCGCCCACTTGGGACCCTACTGGCGCCCAGTTGGGACCCCCTATCCTAATATAAGGCACGTTATGTAAAGCGTTTAATTACTTGCGGCAGGTGTGTCCCGACTAATGCTGTGATTACAACGAGATAGTGCAGGCAGCTGAGTTATTGTTACTTTGGTAGAATCGGGATCTAAAGTGGCACCACGGGTGATTTAAATTATTTGGGTAACCTGTTTTTGGTAGTGAACGATTTTATTAGAATAAGTAAGGTACAAATGGGAGTTAGTTTGTAGTTTTAGATCTTTCTCAGCACGTAAATGACACACTGCAGAAGAAAATCTAAAATCTGCCCTTATATTTCTAAGACAACCGTTATTTTAGTTTTTACAAGTCTGACGTCTGAATGTTAAGAAAAATCACTAAAACATACGGTAGTACCAATATCTAAACGAATAAATCTAGAAGTACTAAACAACAATAAAAAAACTCTAGAATATTAATTTCTCATTCAAATGCTCTCAAAACTGTCAAATATGTAAAACTAAATAATAAGGTACATACATTCAAATCCATTTAAAAAATAATAGAATACACCGATCGATAACCCTTTAACTTTATATATAGCGCAAATGATTTATGAAACACAATCCTACAAAGTGCTACCCCGGAAATAGAATTGGTTGAAAGGAAACCCTGCAATTTGTTTTATGACAATAGCGACAATGGGAAACTATTCCAGCTACAGTAAGTATGTTTCTATCAAGCTCGTGGTTTATGGGACTGCTGGCATGAAGTAGGTTACAGTAGCCGAAAATAACATAGTACATTAATATACACTAAAATTATAAAAAAAGAAGGTCTGTATTTTTGTATTTTTGGTAACGAATAAATCAACTCGCGATTATGCTGAACCTCCCTATGTCCAGCAGTGGATGTCTTTTGGCTGAAATGATGATGATGATGATGAAACTCAAAAACTACAAGACTGATTTATTTATTTTTTTCATCATTAGAATGCTACTAATGGAAAAAAAATGGGATCCTTAAGAAAATTGCAGCGCGAACGAAGTCCCGGGCGAAGTGCTAGTAATAATAACGCCAAAGATGTCGTTTTGATGAAGTGACTGTCCGCTTTTTAAAGATTTCGACATTCATGAAATCGATTACTTAGATTTTTTCTCTCTCTCTCTCTTTCTGGTCGGTCTTTTATGTCTGAAGATCGTGGTCATGGTAGAATAGTATGTAAGTCTGGATCTAAAAACATTTCTCCGTCAATTTAATGTCGATAACTTTATTCAGAAGTAAATATTAAATTAAAATCAAATTTAACAGTTCTCCTTTGATAATGATTTTGTTTAAAAACTGAATTTCTTTATCCCACTTTAATTCTTGTGTGCCAGATATTAAAACATATTATTCTGAATAAAGTCTACATTTTTGTTGTACAAGATAAATACCTATAATTAAGTATGTATGTATATGAGTTCTCGGATTTTTCTCTGAACATGACCCCTTGACCACCTCTGTATACCCACGAAGAATCTCCAGCTCAAGTTGAAGGTCACAGTTTAAAAAGCACATAAAACCTTCGTAGCACCGACATCTACACCGCCTGCCGGAGAGCCGGCCACAGAGCCGCGCCCACCGGACCGGACATAACCGCATCACGCGCCGCCCGGCCCGGATTACCGCTCCGGTTTCACGCTCCGGTGCCTCGCAAAGAATTATATTATCGTATCGTATAGTTTCCAACCGCTGCGACAGCCGCTTCGGATAAGTTTTGTTTTGTAAGGGCGAGAGTTTAGGGTGGTCATGTGTGATGGTTTCTTTAATATTTCAGGTTTTTTTTTACTAAAAACTTCTGAATGAATATAAGAAGCAATATATTCTCTCAAGTTAAATAACAATTTTTTTTTTTTTTAATTTATATAGTTTAATTTGAAAACGTAAGCATGCAAAAGAGGTATGTTGCTGAAACACAATATTCTTAATGTATTAAAAAACCGGTCAGATACGAAACCGACTAGTTTTTCCCTTTCATTTGAAAAATGAAAAATGAAAATGAAAAAATGTTTATTTGTCCCAAAAGCAGTTACATGGATTATAAATGAGACGTCCCCAGTAAGTAATTGATAATACTTGTGTTGGGGCTTATCTCGCTCTTTCCCAATTTTTAACAATATTGAGACTTGCACAAATTATTACAAAAATTACCAAACTTTAAATTTAAGAAGAAAAATTAACAGTAAGTGACTTATAAACTAACTAGCAGCTCTTTGTGTAACTGTAATTGTATGCTTTTGCGAGACTGTTTGTATATCTAGTTTTTAAAACAGGGTTTGTATTGTTGTGTTTGTGTATGTGTTTGTGTTTGTGTATGTGTTTGTGTATGTGTTTGTGTATGTGTATATTATATGATTGTGTGTGAGAAAGTGTAAGTTTTCCTTGAAGTGCCGTTGTGTTCGAAACAATTTATAGAGAAAACTCGGTTAATACTAACATTATTGATTAGGAGGGAGTAAAAAATTAACCAAGTCTAACCAAAACTTGCTCTGCTTCCTCGTATGTTAAGGTTTTAAGCCACTCAGTTATTACCTTTTTGCATACGTGTGAGACCTCATGGTGGATCCTTAATTTTTTGTTTAATTGATTGTAAATGTAGGCTGATTGGGTTGCATACTGACGCCGAGCAAAAGCTGTTTTGACCCCCGGGGAGTAAGCCACTATATCCTTTCGTCTTTTCTCCTGTCTGTCTTTGTTAAATGGAGTAGATTTATGTAAGTACAGGGTCGTAACTAAAAAATATAGTTTTCTTACTGTAAGTAAACCACTGATTCTGTATAGATCAACTGTGGGGTATCTATATGGCTTATAGTACATTACTTTTATGAGTGACCTTTGGGCTCTTTCCAACTCAAGGAATTTAGTTTTAGTGGCTCCTCCCCAGACTGGTAAACAGTATGCAATAACTGATTGCGTGAGCGCAATATAGATACTATTTAATGTTTTCTGGGGCATCACATCTCTTAGATTTTTAAAAATCCATATAAACTTTCGCATCCGTGACGCAACAATCTCAATGTGCGAATGCCAAGATAAACACTCGTCAACTATAACTCCCAAGTATCTTGTGGACGTTACATGTTTAATGGCTTGACAGTTACAATTTTGGTCACTGCGGTTCGTGCACGTGTGGATTTGAATTCTAAAATTATGGCCTGGTTTGGACCTTTTGCTAGGAGAAAAGCAAATATAGTTAGTTTTAGGAACACTAAGGGTTAGTAGATTGGCTTTTAGCCATCTATCTATAGCAGCCAATCCTTGTTCGGCATTATTGCAAACGGCTTCCCATGTGTCCCCAAAGTAAACAATGGCTGTGTCATCCGCGTAAGAGAAGATTTTCCCCCCACTGTTTCGTAGGTTACAGAGTTCATTAATATACACCAGAAACAGTGGTGGGCCAAGGACTGACCCTTGCGGGACACCGAAAGCGATGATTTCCTCCTCACTACATGATTCACCAATTCTGACTTGCTGTCTCCTACCTTGGAGGTAACTATCAAAGAGGGACAGACCTTTACCTCTTATCTCTGCACAAGGATAGGGACAGATACGGTGTCAAAAGCCTTTTTCAGATCTAGAAACACCGTAACGCATTTGTAACCCTTATCAACCCTATCAGTGATTTCAGATGTTAACGCAATGACCGCATCCTGAGTTGACCGTCCCTGTCTAAAACCGTATTGTGATTCGGAAATAATGTTGTACTTATTTAAATAACTTACTAGTCTTTTATTAATTATTTTTTCTATTATTTTCGAAAGGGATGATAAGACAGATATCGGCCGATAATTATTGACGTCGCTCTTGTCCCCATCCTTGTGCACAGGCGTAATTATGGCACGTTTTAGAGCGTCAGGAAATATGCCCGTTTCGAAACACAGATTAGTCAACTGACTAATAAGAGGAACAACAAGATCTCGAGATAATTTTAGGAAACTCACAGGTATGCGATCCCACCCTGAAGCACTACCTGAGTCAATCGACGCGAGTACGCTATCCACCTCTGCCGGATCTGTCTCCAGCAACACGAACGAATTAATTTGAGATAGTGAACTTAAGTTAGCGACAGGTCTAGATGCTTGTCCAGTCAGGGTTATTATGTCTTCCGCAAGTGTTTTTCCAATAGTTACGAAGAATTGGTTTACACGGTTTAACGAGTCGAGGGGAAGTTCATTTGTATTTTTCGTTTCGTTATAGCGCCAACAGAAATACATTTACTATGAAAACTTCAATGCTCTACATATTAAGGCTTATAAGATACAGCCAGATGACAGAAAGACTGACGAAAGCTCTCAGCGTCTCCAAAGCGAGACGCTGAGAGCGAAGGGATAGGGTCCCGTTAGCACACTTCGAGTACAGAATTCTAAAAGTTAGCAAGCCATCTATACTGATGTATTAAGCTGAAGAGTTTGTTTGTTGGTTTGTTTACTTGAACGCGCTAATCTCGGGAACTGCTGGTCCGATTTGAAAAAATCTTTCTGTGTCAGATAGCCTATTTATCGAGGAAGGCTATAGGTTATATATATATATCACCACGCTAAGAATAATGGGAGCGGAGCAGTAATGAAAATTGTGACGCAAACGAAGTTGCGCGGGTCAACTAGTGTAAAAATAAAATTACTGTTTCTTTTTATCAAACTTTATTTTTCTGCTCATCTACAACATGTACTTCTATCGTTCGTTTCAAAAACAGTGTCAACCCTTGAAAACCGTTAATCCCACACCGACATCACATAATTCAAACCTTAATAACATTCTAGTCCCAAATCCATTTTCTAAAATCGCGCCAAAAAATTCAACCAAAGAGCAGGAAAAAACGCTTTTTAAATTGCGCTCTGTTACCATCACGTAATTAAATGCTCGTTTTACTTTTTGGTCGCGTCACGTGGCTAAGCATTAACATTCAAATCGTTCAGTTTGTATGTACGTCATGTATGAGTATGCTGCGTGTGATGTCTAATGGAATTTTGAAGCCTATTGGATTCTTAAAAGGTTTTAGGGCTGTATAAAAGATTTTTTTTTTTTTACTATTGATAGGCACGCGCTTGACCACCATCTCACTTGATGGTAAGCGATAATTTTAGGATTTATAGGTAGGTATCTAGCAAGGAGATTGACAGAGGCAAGAAATTCTGGACCTAGTGCCAGTCTAATATACAACAAGTAACAGAATCGAGGACAGTCGTTTTTTTTTCACGACTTCAGTGTTGGTGGCGTAGTGAAAGTAGTTCATTATGATGAGTACAGTGACCTCTTCAGAAGTATTTCGTTTATTCTTTTACACGTTGTATATGGGACTGATCATGTGACATTTCGACAGCGTATGTCAATCCCATACATTCTCACAGACTCACAATGTGGGCCGTGCTGAGGAGTACCTACTTCGGTGTCAAATTCAGGTCCTTGGTCCAGATCTTTGAGATTGGTCTATTGATGCTTCTAATGGGCGGGGGAGAAGTGTCCAGCCACAGTGCCAGAAAATAACTAATTACACTTCTCCCCCGCCCCTAAACTAAGAGCGGGTGAGAATTGTAATGGTTTGGGCCAACTAACTCTAAAAAAAAAACCAGTCGTGCCAGCAATACGAAGAATATTTTTTTATGAAATTCTTCACTTTTACTCGTATAGTCTTTATTCAGCAGTAATAATAATGCGCCGAGTCATTCGGCGGACGGGAAGCGGATAATAACGGCGCAATTTAACTGTGAAAATGAAATTAGTATTTCAGTAATTCGTTTGCCAAGCGTGCTGAGGAATACATCAATATTTGGAGCGGTCTCTTAAAATATCTTTTCTTAATATAGTTAGATACCTACCTACATTTTATTAGTGGCTGTTACCAGGCTAAATAAAATTTTATATATAAACTATAATATATAAACTGCAGAACAGACCGATCTCCAACGTTAAGCAATGCTTGCAGAGGTCGGTCCGTTGCGTGTTGGCGAGTGAACTTCCATAATATAGGTACCGAGAATGTACCGGTGTGTTAAGGTATTGATGAATATTTCAGAAATAATCATTCTTTCGAACTACATGAACTTAGAGGGCTATATTGATGATTAAAATGGTTATAATTCTTTAGATAAATACGCGTTACGGTCGCGGATCGCATTTGGTCCACATACAGCTTCACACTGACCGGCAAATTGCAAAAAACATAAAAATATTTGAATTTCGCGGGCTACCCTGGAGCATCCACCTTAAGATGGTCACACATCCACAGAATAGCCTCGGCAAGCGTTGCTTAACCTTGGAAATCGAACCGCTGCTATATTTTAGCCACAAGCTCCTAGCTCCTCCACCTTTGAAAGTCGTGCCGGATATTCAAAAACCAGAAAATCCATCACAAGTCTTACCAAGAAGTATATATTAATAGTGTTACCCGGTTACTGGGTCGTGGAGGTCAGATACCTATGCCGTCACTCAATGTTAAATACTAGTATTCAGCTGCATTGTCTAACCTCTTACCTTGCAGAAGTAGGAAAACATTTTTCCTACTCCTCCGCTGTCCTTTTCTGATTAATTTCGTTGCGGGATCCAAGACAGTTGAATCGTTTCTCCGGGACTCGTCGGGCTTCATTGGCTCGGCGTTTGTTGGTCGCCACTGTTGATTCTGGCTTTCAGGAGTTGCAGTGGTTTGGAATGCGTGGCGGGATTGTCCCAATAAAAAAATGTTTAAAGTGTACCCTAGCAAAATTGATGTTAACCAAACTAAATTGATTTGTATTTCGTTTTTGTTTTCCTTTGTTTACCTTTATCTGAATAGTAGATAACTCGATAGCGAAAATATTAGCCAAACGAACGGCAACAGACAAGCAAACCAACACTCCAGTACTAACGATAACATTTCCCGGATTTACCTCATTTAAAAGTATGTACTACCTAACGATTCCAAATTAAAATAAAGATGGTGAATCAGCGGCGATATTATTATTCTGTGTATGTTTTTATAAAAAAGTGATACTACGGCAAAACGAGTAATCCTAATGCAGATGATGTTTTCGCCGTCCGCACCAAAAGTTGTGAAACGCCAAAATCTCATCAAAAGTATTTGATTTTCCTTCCGTTGCCAGTTTTTGGCAGGAAAAGGCTACAGGCTCGTTTGAATCGCTAACAAACCGGCTCGGCGCCGATTGAATTCGGAAAATTCCGAATTTTCGCGAAAAACTCTCAAAGGGAAATATTTTCATGACCGTGCGAGCCGAGTTCGGTCGGCTTTCAGTCTTTTCAGGTTACTGTATATGTTACGTCATACACGAAAAATTATTTAACGAACCATAAATTTAGAAAACTGAAATTCCTTTAATCTACTACATTTTGTTGGACCTGTTACTGTTTCGAAAAAGAGGAGAGGTGGCTGATGGTTTTCACCCAATCTTTACTTGTCTTGCTCGCAAAATACGCGCTTAGTCGTGGAGTTGCGGAAACCAGCCCGATTTACATACATTCAGTCAAAAAAGTATCGGGAATGGATGATTTGTTTATGGTTCCAAATTCAAATTATTATTTTTTTGTAGCTGTTAGATTGGCACAACTGTTTTCCATTTTGGCGCGGAGTTTGAGTTGCATCTGTTATTTATATTAAATACAGTGCTGGTTTTAGTAATATCATATATAGTGTGTATTGCGAATTTCATAATGGACAAACATATCGAACAAAGAGTTTGTCTTAAATTTTGCATCGCCAATGGAATTTCGTGTTCGGAGTCACTGAAAATGTTACAGAAGGCTTACGGTGAATCGACTTTCACTCGAAAACTCGTGCTTTTGAGTGGTTCAAAGCGTTCAAAAGCGGTCGAGATGTGATGGAAGATTTGCCTCGCTCTGGTAGGCCGTCAACGTCTGCAACTGAAGTTAACATCGCAAAAGTAAAGGAAATAGTGACTGAAAATCCCCATTCAACTCTGAGAGAGATAGCCGCCGAACTTTCTGTATCTCACGAGTCGATCCGTACCATTTTAACTAATCATTTGGGTATGAAACATGTTGCTGCTCGGCTAGTCCCAAAAGATCTGAATTTTCTCCAAAAACTCAATCGCATGAAAGTCGCTGAGGACATGCTAGAACGAGTCAGTTCCGACCCAACATTCATGAAACGCATTGTTACTGGTGACGAGACGTGGGTTTACGAGTTTGACATGCAAACTAGTCAACAAGCTTCGGAGTGGCGCCTTCCAACTGAACCGAAAACGAAAAAACCACGCCAAAGTCGATCAAAAGTCAAAGTCATGTTGACTGTTTTCTTTGACTATCGCGGTGTTGTGCACTCTGAATTCTTAAAGGAAGGTCTAACGGTAAATAAAGAATATTATTTGAGCGTCATGCGGCGTTTAAGAGAGCAAATTCGATGAAAGAGGCTAGATTTGTGGAAAGAAAATTCTTGGATTTTGCACCACGACAATGCGCCTTCGCACAAGGCTATCATTGTGAACGAATTTTTAACCAAACACTCAACAAATACCATCCAGCAACCACCATATTCACCAGATATGGCTCCTGCTGACTTTTTTCTTTTTCCTAAACTCAAATTACCACTTCGTGGCACCCATTTTCAATCGATAGAAGACATAAAGGAGAATTCGCGGCGAGAACTGAACTCAATTCCGGAAGCAGCGTTTAAAAAATGTTTTGATGAATGGATTATTCGTTGGCGTAAGTTTATCGTTTCTAAAGGAGCATACTTTGAAGGTGATAAAATAAATTTGGATGAATAACAGACATTTTGTGTATTATTGATCTTTTCCCGGTACTTTCTTGACATAGTAGTACATACTTGTCTTGCAGATGTCTATTTTAAGAGCTGTGAAATCATTGAAATGTACCTAACCTATGAAAAAAATATCGAAACCCTTAATTAAATAATTTAAAAACGCCACGTTATAAATCAATAACGCTGTCCGCGAGATCCGGAGCTCTCGGCGCTCTTCACGCTCTCGGGGCTCTTGACGCCAAGAGCTCTTGACGATGAAGCTGGTTTCATAAGGAGTAATGAGTAGTGCTCAGCTGGTGGTGTCAAGAGGCTCGGGTATACTCGAATGCGGTGCAGAGCCGGTTAGCACGGCAAATTGGTAATTTATTTTACGGTAAAAGTTATAAAATAATGTTTTAAAAAGTAAAATTTGCTATGATATTTATTTGGAAATTTGATTGATTATATTTAACAGTTTTACACGGCTACTTAAACAAGACGAGGGCGGTATTTCATAGCTGACTGACTGACCCTGAGAAGAAACACCGAAACAAACTCAAAGCCGAAAGACGTCCACTGCTGGACATAGACCTCCAGCAATTGTCGCCACAACAACCGGCCCTGTGCGTTTTGCATCCATCCCTCATCACCCGCAACCTTCACCAGGTCGTCTGTCCACCTTGTGGGAGGCCTTCCAAAGCTGCGTCTTCCAACGCAATAGCAATACCAAAGTACGGACGAGCGTACACTTTAACAGTTTTATAGTACTCTTACGAGCTCTGTTCGTTCAAATAATTGCTATTCAAATCATAAGGTGTGTCAATAAATGTAGTTTTTAGACCAGAAACCTGTTATTATTTGCTGCAGTAACTTATTATTTACTTAACAAAATTACACTTTTTACAAATTACTTAAATACCTTCTATTAAGTTAATTGGGGAGTCATTTTAGTGGAGCGTTTGGCCGACTATTTCCTTTTGTTAACTAGTTTGATTCAAAGGAGTCACAGAGTCACTACATTTGGGTCTGTCAATTTCAATCAATCAATATATCTTCATTTCAGCCGAAAGACGTCCACTAATGGGCATAGGCGATTATGGTTTGCCATAATCGCCACGCTTGGCAGGCGGGTTGGCGATCGCAGTGTATGGTGTTGAGTTTTGCAGAGAACGCTGCTGCCCATTCTCTGGCGAGTCCCTTAGTCGTCTTTTACGATACCCATGGGAAGTGACGGGATGGTATTATTCTTTTACGGCACCCTACGGCACCGGCCGACACCATACGGCAACAATATATATATTATAAAATGCTGCCGGTCCTGGTGACCGACTGAAATTTGCCACGTAAGATCCTTGGGGACTGTAGGGGAGAAATAAGAAAGAAATTCCCAAATTCCTACGGAAACGAAGTCGTGGGCAAAAGTTAGTAATAAAATATAGGCTGCCCTGCCCCTATATGAAACTAAAAACCAAACTAGAGAAATATGAATGTACCTTACTTAAAGCCGGGTACAATTGATTGTGTCGTGTTGTGTCGTAACGCCTTCTAACGCTGTTGATTGACTACAAAACTCGTTGGGATAACTTCTTATTATCGAGCAGTAAGGTCTAACGACCCCACACACCCTAGTGTCAGAGTTTCTAATTGGGATATGAGGTAACTTTATCACTCTCACCGCCACTCATCTATAAGAAATTCAGCAAGCCACGCGGGCTGCCGCGCGCCGGCGGATGCATCTTGACCTATCCACATTATCCGCACAAGCCACGGTTCTAAAGAAAAATTTTTCTAAAGAGTGCAGCAGGCCGTACGTACGGGCGGCCGGCGGCGCGCGGCGGCGGGCTCGGTGATTGTTCTCATAGGCAGGCCGTGCGGTCTGCTACGACCTCGCATTTTAATGTAATTCTTATACGGCGCGCCCTGCTGTTATAGTAAAACAAAGATATTAGATGTCAACTTAGTTTATTTTCCTTACAAATAAAAAATATGTCGCATCAAGGGTGGCCGGAATGCGAAATATCGGGTCTTCTTCACGATCCGACATAGTTAAACTTAGCTATGGGCACTGTCGTGGGTGCTCGAGCAAAAGATAATTTAAATCTTAAAAATAACTTTATTCACATTTGCAGTTCACGTAGGAAACAAACACGTGCGTTGGCACTGAGTGTCTGCCAAGACAGTCCAAGCTCAACTGACCGAACACTCGGTCCCTTCCCTGTCCTCGCTGCATCCCCTCTACCGACGATCGTGTCCAAGCAATATGGCGCGCTTGCGTTTCCGGTGACGATTATTATTAGGTTTACAAAATAAATTGTTAGATGGCGCTGCGTATTGACCATGGTGCCATCAATCCACGACACGGCCATCCCTGACTAGCACCCGTCCTCGGGTGTAGTACCTGTGGACAAAAATTAACTCGAGAGTAATCTAGCTCGGCTATCCTGCCAGTGAACCAAAGATTGATTCTCTATGGTACTTTATTTCATCTAAATCTAAGTGAAATAATCAGCTGTACCAAGGCTTCATACAAGAAGCCTCCGTAGAACATACATTGGAAAAGATCCGATCAACAAGTTACACAATAATGCTTACAAAATTGTCCACCATAATTCATCAGCAATGTACAACCAACTCATGAAACTTTCACAATACACTGTGCATCAACACAGATCATAATCGCACCAACGATTATCAGACCCATCGCCACATGTTACTCATGAGGTGCGGTCTCGTGAAATGTTCATAGCAATTTGTGCACCAACACAAATCAGAATCGCACCAACGATTCTTTGTAGACCCATCGCCACATGTCTCTCATGAGGTGCGGTCTCAAGTTTAGAGTATGGGTGTACAAGCCTGCTAATCAGATGTGGTCTCACTACCACTGTCATCAACTATGACATCTAATTCTTGAGGAACTTGGTGATCGGGGATCCTTCTCACACGATCATGGGGGTATTTGTAAGTTCGCTTGGAGTCAAGCGCCTTTAGTAGGTATCTATCACCGTCTAGTACCTCAATGATTTAAAACGGACCTTTGTATTTTGGATCTAATTTTGTCTGATTTCTTTCCTCATTTTCGATCAAAACATAATCATTAATAGCCAACTTAGAAACCTGAGCCTTATTTTGGTCAAATTGATTTTCAAAATATTAAGTGCTACATGTGCTACAACACATTGAGCGCTTCGTGCAGTAACACAGTCACAAATCGTACCTACGATTCTCCAAATATTTAGCGCAATGTGTGCTTCAACACATTAAATCTTTCAATCAACAAGTTCTCTCGTCTGTTTCTATTCACCAAAATAAATTTCACAAATAGGCAACGCATACTCAACTGATGAAACTTTCATTAAAATCTGTGCACCAATACAGACCAGAATCGCACCTACGATTCTCTAAATATCTAGTGCAACATGTGTTACAACATACCAACGCTCAGTGCACCCACACCGTCAGAAATCGCTCCAACGATTCTGAAGATACCTAACGCAGCACTCTGCACCAACACAGTCAGAAATCGCAGCAACGATTCTGAAGATACCTAGCGCAAAATGTGCTACGACACATTAAGCAACTCTGTGCACCAACACAGTCAGAAATCGCACCAACGATTCTGAAGATACCTAGTGCAGCGCTCTGTGCACCAACACAGTCAGATATCGCACCAACGATTCTGAAGATATCTAGCGCCAAATGTGCTACAATACATGTTACTTACAAGATGGGGTCAAGTGTTTCGAGTATGAGTATACAAGCCATTCTTAATCAGATTTGGTTTCACTACCACTATCATCAATTATGACATCTAACATAACCATTGAGGAACTTGATGATTGGGGATCTTCCTAACATTATTTCATTCCCCAATTTCACGAATAAGAAGCTCTAAAGATTAAGCCCATTTTTCAACGCATTATATTGCGAGCTGTTCTTCAGTTATTGCATTTTACTAGGATTTGCTATCGTTAATCTCTACGGAAATTGTCTACAAACTTTAACACAGGAGAACTACCTGTTCGCCTTTGAAGTTCCAAAATGACTGCAAAAGTTTTTATTGAAACTAGTAGGTTTGATTCGCGATTCGACAATATTCGTGATTACCAAGTCCAAGCAATACTGACAGTAAATAAAAAGAAAACTAATGACCAGGTATCTTATTCACAGTCAACAGCTATGTCACCAAGAGCTACCGCAACGACACCCTGATAAAGACTCCCCGTCTATATCATTCTGGGATACTGCTACAATACTCTGGTACAGTCACCGATCCATAGAAGTCAGAACCTGTTCTCACAATCCAAATTGATGCTAACTCATCATCTACTTCATAACTTCAAAACGTCAGTTGGTACTTGGCCGCAGGTATTTTCCCGATAGAGATTATAAAGCATACTGACAGGTAACCTATGCCTATACATCGGTGCTTACGAAAAGAAGAATAACGAGGTCTAATAATGTTTGCTTCTAACGTTCATATAATGGAGCTACGTTCACGACTTACTCTACGTTAATCTGTGAACATCACGGTCATCGCTGCATTGTACAGTTTGAATCAGTCAACCTTACTTTAATCGGAGTCGTATTAACTCACATAGGTACCTAGTAAGTAGCCCAATAGTGAAAAATGGAAAGTCTATTTAGAAATTATAATAGCTCAGAATTCTCTGTACCCTTAAAGCTTTAATCAATATCATTAAAATTAAGTTGTTATTCATGATAGTTTTGATACTATCGAATTTGCTAACTGTTGTTACGTAAGCAAGCTGACGCCTATACGTTACTACAAAAACCTAGGTCTATTTTTTTACTAATAACGTCTAAGTCGGAACATGATCTTGTGGCAACCTTGCCATATGATATCTCATCCTAAACTTCGCACTGGAACTATTACCTCCAATGGAAAACATTTTTAGTACTCGATTTGTACTTAGAACTTCAAAATTACCATCAATCTAACCACTGGATTGATATGAACGTCTTTTAACCTTTGAAATATCATAATCAGAATAAAATGGCAGCGACTCACACAATATTCCAGTTTGCCTTGAACGCTCTTCACCCCATAGATGTTGACATGATAATCAGCTACTACAGCCTGCTGCTGCTTGACCATCTTCGGTCTGTCCTGCTCAAAACTGCTCAGAAGATGCAGCTGCACAACAGTTGTAGCAGCATGAGAACCGCTAGCCTCCTGTTGGCCTCATCCACCGTGATACGATATCTGAAACTGAGAAACACAGATTGACGTGAATATCCTCACACACAAATCCACACACTTTTCCTTGACCTGGCCAGCTGTTGTGAAGTTACTTGCCTCCATTACAGACTGGTTTTTCATTGTTCAGGTTGACGAGGGTAGCCGCAGAAAACTCGACGAATAGGAAATTGACCTTGGAAAGTTCCATAAATTGGTCCTAGATAAGTTATCATATAGGCATGTGAGTACGAAGCTTTTCAGTGCCTTATTGTCACAAATAAACTGCACTGAACAACACTGTGTCCTCTACAAATGATACCGCCATGATTGCGCGTCGAACTTGATTTCACGGCACACTTCGAGTTTTTAGCGTCTAGAGCTTCGCACGCGTTTCAAAAACTAACCGCAATTTTAACTATCACTGTCACTACGTATTTTGAATTTCAAAACGTAACCGCTACGTATTTCAGTAACATTATCACGAATCTCCATGTGGGCCACTTGAGTTGCATCGCACTTCTGATGTCGCATCAAGGGTGGCCGGAATGCGAAATATCGGGTCTTCTTCACGATCCGACATAGTTAAACTTAGCTATGGGCACTGTCGTGGGTGCTCGAGCAAAAGATAATTTGAATCTTAAAAATAACTTTATTCACATTTGCAGTTCACGTAGGAAACAAACACGTGCGTTGGCACTGAGTGTCTGCCAAGACAGTCCAAGCTCAACTGACCGAACACTCGGTCCCTTCCCTGTCCTCGCTGCATCCCCTCTACCGACGATCGTGTCCAAGCAATATGGCGCGCTTGCGTTTCCGGTGACGATTATTATTAGGTTTACAAAATAAATTGTTAGATGGCGCTGCGTATTGACCATGGTGCCATCAATCCACGACAAATATATTATGTTTCTACGGCAATATTTGTCGAATTTGTATGAGGTTAGATTCACTAATAAATACAAAAATTTAAAATTTCATTTATTACACGGGTGGCGTAACAGTTAAAATTTTAAAGATAATTTTGTTAGATTTTAACACGAAAGTTTCTAGTGCTGAACTTATTCAACGCAACATACAAGTGGCGTGCCCTACTCGAAAACTTACGACCCGCCGGCGGGCCGCGTGGCGGTGAGAGTGGTACAGACCCGTTTGATTGGTGAATCCCGCGCCACGACACGTTATATATAGTTAAGTTCCTGTAGCTAAATAATAACAACTGCACGGTTCGATTTTGGAGTCAGGTTTTAGACGGGTGGCCCTCGCACGCCGAGTTAGACAGGACATCGCAGTCGAGTATAGAACATGTTAAACCATTGGTCTCAACGTCATTTACCGTCGGGACCTGAAGACGCAACGTTGCAAGGCCTCCCACAAGGATGACCGATGGCCTGGTGAAGGTTGCGGGTAGCCGATGGGTGCGAGACGAGCAGGACTGGTCGTTGTGGCGACGCTTGGGGGAGGCCTATGTCCAGCAGTGGACGTCTTTCGGCTGAAATGATGATGTTGATGATAAAACGTCATTTTAGGTTTTGACAGTTGTTAGGCAGGAGTAGAATATCTGACTTCAGTCTTGCTAATGGGTATTGAGTTTCCTCGTTACTGTCAGCACTTGAGTTCAGTTGGACAGTTGCTTCATGTAAAATACTGGTATTCAGCTGCATATATGGGTAGACTGGAAGCCGAACCCAAAATAGTTATAAAATAATAATAGTTAGTAATAGTTGTTTTGTCCGACGTGACGCGCAGATTACCTAGTAATAGCTTACCTGCTACACATTTCTGCCATCTCCCTACAAAATACAAGCTTGTCGTGATATCCTAATGTATAAAACTAGCTTCTGCCCGCGACTTCGTACGCGCATATATCTTTTCCCGATCCCTTAGGAATTTCGGTAAATCCTCTCTTAGTGCTCCCTGACACTCCCCAAAGAACCTACATGCCAAATTTTAGCTTTCTACGAACCTCAGGTCCGGCTGTGCGTTGTTTGTCAGTCACTCAGAAGAACGGAAGAACTTTATAAATTAGGATTCTCACTGATGAGTGACTGACAGACGATACACAGCTGACGGTCGTAAAAAGCTGAAATTTGGTATGTACGTTCCTTGGAGAGTGTAGGGGAGCACTAAGAGGGGATTTCCCGAATTGAACGGGATTTGCGCGTACAAAGTCGCGAGCCATACTCGTCTCCCAACAAAACAAGCTTGTCGTGATATTTATTTATAGAACTACTTGACTAAATTAAACCCCTATGATTGCGTCCCAGACAGTACTCATTCCAGTATCGGATTGGATACAAGCACTCAAGTGACGACACTCGAGAGCGATCGAGGGAGATACCCTCTCAGGTGTATGAGCTGTACGGTGAATAAATTAAACATACACATTTGAGTGCGCTGGCATTAGGGCCGACCCTAACTGGTGCTGTTGACGATTTCAAACGGATTTTGCATTTGAATAGACTTGTATAAATTTGGTGATTTGTTTATAAATGAAACCGATTTATCTCTGAGTTATGTTTTTGTTCGTTGACTTTTTTTTTTCTTAGAAGGTTTTGTTTAGATATTATTAATGTTCTATGTATTTATACTAATGATGATGATGATGATGATGTGTTCCGACCGATTTCGGCTAAGGCGATTGTTTCAACTCCGCTGTCTATTTTATACTAATATTGTAAAGCTGAAGAGTTTGTTTGGAACTACCTGTCGGAATTGAAAAATCTTTTTATTTATTTATTAAAACTTTATGTACTAGTGAAACACTGTACAAAAGCGGACTTAATGCCGTAGGCATTTTCTACCAGTCGACCTTAGGAGGGTGTATATTGTTGCACACATTCATGAACATGGCTATACGGGAACGGGAAAAACGGGATATACGTGTACGAAGACACGGGCAGAAGCTAGTCTAGTTTATAAATAAACCACTCTGATGCAAGTAGGCAAACTTGCATTGTAGTCGAAGCGGAGTAGCACGAGCCGAAGGCGAGACCGTCTTGGAACCAAACAACGCTTTTCATGGGTCTTATTGACACTGCTATTAGATTCAAAATACTGTCAATTTCACACAAGTAGTTTTTTTCCATTTATCTCTCTAAGACCTTTTATTACGTATGCGATTTCCTAAACAGTTGTTTTTTTAATCACAGCAAATACTTGCAAACAATCCGTGGCCTATTATGCATCAACTATAGTTTATTAGGTACATGATTCAGGAACTATGTTTATTATTTTATAGACTGGATAAAAACACTAACCTATGAGGAAACCGAGGCACTCCTGGAACACGTTGAATAGTCGAAATAAATGACATATATATATATACTATTAATTAAAACACCACACCACACCACGTAACTCAACACACACACCACACCACACCACACCACACCACACCACACCACACCACACCACACCACACCACACCACACCACACCACACCACACCACACCACACCACACCACACCACACCACACCACACCACACCACACCACACCACACCACACCACACCTCACCACACCACACCACACCACACCACACCACACCACACCACACCACACCACACCACACCACACCACACCACACCACACCACACCACACCACACCACATCACATCACATCAAATCACATCACATCACATCACATCACATCACATTACATCACATCACATCACATCACAGTCATCACATCACATCACATCACATCATATTACATCACATCACATCACATCACATCACATTACATCACATCACATCACATCACAGTCATCACATCACATCACATCACATCATATTACATCACATCACATCACATCACATCACATCACATCACATCACATCACATCACATCACATCACATCACATCACGTCACGTCACGTCTCGTCACGTCACGTCACGTCTCGTCACGTCACGTCACGTCACATCACATCACATCACATCACACCACACCACACCACACCACATCACATTACATCACACCACACCACACCACACGCCCTTCATCGCACCACATCGTACGCAATTCCCTCGACGCACAGGACGCACTACACTCACTACTGTAAATAATTTAAAGTGCAATTTAACTAAAATATTTACATTTTGTTTATTAGTTATCTTAAGATTAGTTAGTAAAAATATATAAGCTCAATAAATGGAAATGTACTTACATTGCATAATTACCCTTAAGGTCACAGTCCACTATAACTCTAGTTAGTATAAGTGTACTACAGTGATATGAAAGAGCGGAGCCTTCTAATACAGGCATTGTTTGCTTAACTGGAGGCTCCGAACACGTTCAAATGTGATGTATCTATGTATGTGATCTATTTGTCACAATAAACTATTTTATTTTATTTATTTTTTTGTATTATCACTTAGGTATCCTAAAAGTACTACCTAGGCACCAGTATACACAAAAGGAACCTCTATGTACCTAGGTACAGTCTGTCCGTCCACCTGACATCCGGTAGCTAACGGAAGTTCTCAACAATTTTATTCTAATTGTAAAGTTGCTACCGGTATCAACTGCGATCCAACTAATTAAAAATGTTACTCTTGTCCATTTATCTTCAGACGAACATTCAACTGAAGGGAGGTAGGTAACTGAAACAACAATGTAAGTTATAGGATAGGTCGTTTTGTATTTAATAGCCTATTGCTCACTCTGTTGTCACATGAATTTGCTACTGCACGGCGACTTGAGGAGCGTTCGACATTCTAGCTGGATAACATATCTGTGAGGTAAATTGATTATTTTTCCGAATGGTTCACCTATATAGATGTACATTACCTACACCTTTTAAATACTTCGCCAGTTTTATTTAAGTTCCTAGTTTTTTTAGGAGCTTGTTTACCACTATCTCTCCTGATGTTAGGCGATGATTTGGTGGAACATGGAGTACGCTTGCCTAAAAGTAATTACCTATTCACTCTTGACTTAAAGACTCCCAGGTTGTAGTTATTAGGAAACACAGACTCTGGCAGGGAATTCCACGCCTTAGCTGTACGCACAATGAATGTGTTCCTAAAACGTTTTGTGCGTGTAAAATTACTGTCTCTGGCCAGGTACAAAAATTTTAACTCCGAGAAGCTACTGCAAAAATCCTAATGGAACACTGCCCGAGGCGGAAATTGAACCCAGGATCTCATGGTCAGTAGTAGATAGCGTTTTTCAGAACTTTTTTTTAAGGCTACCTTTACTGTTGCAATGCTTGGCAAAGGTACTCTTCTCGGTGCATGGTCTTTACCGACCAATCCGTCGTAAACTCTTCTATGGCTCGTTCAGAAAAGCGGGATCCGCGGAAAATCTAATAAATGTCTACATAGATAAGAACCGCGCGGTTCCCATGCGATACTGGAACCGCGAGGTTCCCGCCGCATTTGAACTGGCGCTAAGTCGTCACGCCAGCGTTTCCCAGGTCTTCCTCTGCGACGACACTCAGCCTCCTGCGTCCTCCTTCGTCCTGGTGCGTCTAAAAAAAAGAAATAAAGATGGATAGTTAAATAATTAAAATATTAATTATCAGTCGGCCAACTCTTGCTGAAATATTCAGCTAATTTGAAAATCCTCTCTATTCAGATTTGTCCGCGTTTGGTGAACGCTTCTCAAAGAACATCAACGGTGTACGAAATAATTTTACGCATGCAAAACCTCGGGCGGGGCTTAGGGAGGCTGCGAGGGGCTCAGTCCAGTGCATAATAAATGGAGAGCCCTGGGGCTTGATTAAATTCTGTTCAACGCAAACATCGGACACCCAACTGTACAGATACAGGCTGTAGTGAATATTGCAGGGAGATTGAGGACACTTTTAGTGAATTGTCGATAGTTTGTAAACATAGAGATGTTTGCAAAAACACGTGTAGAAAGAAAACAATATTTTAAAATTCGACTGGGAATAAGCGGTATTTCATCATCATCATTTCAGATGAAAGATGTCCACTGCTGTACATAGGCTTCCCCCAAGCGTCACCACAACGACCGGTTCTGCGCGTCTCGCAACCTTAACCAGGTCGTCGGTCCACCTTGTGGGAGGCCTTCCAACGTTGCGTCTTTCGGTACGCGATCGTCACTCTAAAACTATTCGACCCCAGTGACCATCTGTTCTGCAAACAATATGTTCTGCCCACTGCCACTTTAGTTTGGCGATCTTTCGGGCTATGTCGTTAACCTTGGTTCTCTTGCGGATATCATCATTCCTGATTCGATCACGCAAGGAAACTCCTAGCATTGCCCTCTCCATTGCCCTTTGAGTGACTTGAAGCCTTCTGATGAGACTCATTGTGAGTGGTATTTGAGTGGCCAAAATTGCAATACCCCAAAAGTTGCCACATTCACTGCTGCGTCGGTCACCGGTGACCGACAAACAATACATTTTTTTATTGTGTCTATTTGTCTGGCAGAAAATGCTTTAAAATTCAGTTTCGAAAAGATACAATGCTCAAGGCAAAACTTGAGTTGGTAGACATGGATTTAAATATCGTAATTTATTATTTCAAGTTTAGTTATGTCCAATAACAGCCATCGATTCTATGACACACAAGATACACATGGAAACCATAAAGTGTCTACTCACTTACTATATCTCCATAATTTAGTATTTAGCCATGGGATACCCAGCTGACTACAAATTAAATCGCTTGATATAATAGCTGAGTATAATGTGAGTGAATATGCTACAGAGCACGGAATTGACGCGCTGAAAAAGATTAGTTAAAAACACCATTACTAAAAGAATGCGTGCAGCGTCGTGATAGAAGGCTTCTTAAAACGTGGAACAAGAAGAGTTTATCTTGAAAGTTCTCTCTCAGTTATCGCCGCCGAAGAAGTTTCATATAAAAATTATCCCGCGCAATGTGAGCAGAGCTCAAGAGTTAAAGCGCAAACCCACCGCGGTGCACGCTGTGCACGAGCACGCGGTGCACGCTGTGCACGAGCACGCGGAGCACGCTGTGCACGAGCACGCGGCGCATTATGGCTGCATGGGTTCATTTGATTGACAAAGTGAGTCTACGTTTCCACTGCAGTACACGCTACACACCAACGACTATACAAATGTAGCGTGGCCCACCGCAGCACACGGGGAGGTTATGCAGGTTTTTTTTTGCGTGTTTCGCGTGCACAACGTGCAAGGCATTGAGAGCGTTGGACTATGTCAGTGCCATATTCGAGGAAGCTACGCGTGTACCATTGACGTCAATTACGTAGCGTGTCCGTGGGTTACATTGAGACAATCTCTAATTTTCATGCAAGGCACAGCCTCACACACGTGCGTGGCTTTCCGTCCGCCGCGATGGTTTTCCGCCTTTATTGTCATAACTAGTCACAGTCAGAATTTACAAATGTTGAAGAAGAAGATACGACGTTTATTTGGCACACAGTAGATACACATAATGTAGGAACAAAGATCAGGAGACTTCTTTTTAAAACAAATACTTTGGGTGCCACACGGTTCACCAAAATGTCAGACTACAAGATTGTTGACAGAAGTTGGTTTTTAGTTGGTTGGCTGGTTGGTTGGAAAGTAGTGATTACGAGGAGTTATTTTTGTAATGTAAAATGCTGCTGGCTCATGAGAGGGTTGTGTTGTCAGTAGCTGTAGAACAGTATGGTAGTGATATATTTAAAAACAATGTTATACGGGTAAGAACTCAAAGGAATAATAATTTGAAAAGGTTTGTTGTACCCACTTGTAATAATTATTATGGTCGAAGATGTCGAAACTACTTGGTTCCAACTATTTTTAATAACCTTCCGGTCGAAATAGATAGCTGTGTCACAAAAGCATCTTATAAAAATAAAATAACAAGTACCTATTGAATATATATTGTCAGAGCCTCACTGTGGAGAAAATATAAACTTGTACTAACTACTGTGCATGTGTTAGATAAAAGGAACTACATCTGCCAACAAACTGCTTTGTAGTTTGGCAGAAGTACCCAATAATAAATTGTAGAATGCATTTTTCATGAATTGATTTCAAGAAAAATGCATTTTTTTTTCCACTGAACCTTACGGAAACGGGATACTTACTAACAATCGCATTGTGATTGTGTGATTTGTGTGGTAACTTACCACACAAATCACACAATCTTAATGCGACTTACCACTGGTAAGTCATGACCAGGCCGTCTCTTACAGTGGCTGCCGAAGAGTTCGTTGCTCTGTGGAAAATGCTGACTCAACTCCGTTATTGCCATTAAAAGAGTATAGGACGAGTATCGACCCATAGTTCAGTGTGCGGCCTTCTTCATAACATTGTGTTTGAATATCATTGCATTTTGTGCCCGGAGACGTTGGGTTTCAGGAACTTGCTTAAAAACGTCCATTTGCAAGTCAGTGTCACACAAGAAGTGGTCTTTTACAAAAAAAAACATTTGTAGAATATATATAGGAGCTCCCTTATTTAATATTTTTTGGTATAGCGGTACAGTCTTGAAAAAAAATCATCTATCTACTTATTACAATTCATGATATACAACCCATCTTACGGACAGAAAGACGGACAGCGAAGGCTTAGTAAAAAGGGCACCGTTGGTTACCGTTCGGGTACGGAGCCCTACCCTATCCTAAAAACTCCTTGCAGTCAGAAAGGTGTCCAGACTCGGATACGAATAATCACAGCAACTTAGATCTTGAAAATTAAAATGATAGAGTGAGGGATGTAGACACAAAGACATTCTAAGAACGAACTTTTTCCAGAATTGATGTATTTATGTATTATGTACACAAATGATGAAACACAAAAGGAAAGTAACCGTTACCAGCTGAAGCAAATAAACAAACTCGCTTCTTGTACCATCGCATACACTATCTACATAAAATGTCTAGATAAATATCCCACCAAAAACTAAAAGCCAACTAACAAACAACAATTGTCCAATATAAAGCCTCCGAAATAAAAATATTTGAATAAATATGCTTGAACAAACTGGTTGCATGTTGATTTTTAATCACGAGTTTATTCTGCGAAGCGTGGCACGCGGCGTACTACGCGGCGTATGTAAGCGTACGCCATAGTTATTGGATTGATTTCAATTAAAATTTCACATGTTTCACTCACATGTGCGAGGTTCATGATTGAAAATATTTTATGTAGTGAGTACTCAGGAATGTTTGCTGTAATTTACAGCGATTGGTATGCGTGCAACAATATTTGGATGTCAGTTTGCAGCATCGAATAAATTCATATTTGTCGACTACAGACTATAATTTTACTGCCTATATTTGATTATTTGATTCATCAAAATAAGTGTTTCTATTATTACAAGGTTTTATTTAACCTGGCTTATTAACGAACTAATAAGTACGCCGTTGCAGATTTTTTTTCTAAGAAATTCACTGCAGCTCTGCGCAAACGGCTTTTGGAGGAACACGGATGGTCAGTATGAACCTGACATTCCCTTCCGCGCCGCCCAGAGTGGAAGAGGACATTTGATGATTTACCATAAAAAGGGTCACATTTTGTTACTGAATTTTAAACAAAACAGTAATCCCCGACCCATTGAACTGGAAGGGTACAAGTTTGGTTCGGATGACAATGTATGAGCGTTTTTCCTGTGCTTGTTATGAGGTGTACAATAAAGTATATAATAAATAAATAAATAAATGTACGATTAGCTAAGCGACAACGTTCTAAATCCAACATGGTGGACTCCCAAAGATGTCACACCAATTATTTTTATGCGCCCCAAATGATAGGGTTTACTGAGAGGAATACTGGTATCTATTAGAGGAAACAACTAAAATACCCATACTAACTTAATTTGTGGTGATCTTCAGAAAACAGGTGTATAGTACCTGCTCAAAACCTGTGTATCATATCCTATGTGTAAAACCAGTATTTCAGGATCGTTGCAGACCTACGAGAGAGACCTTAGCGATTAGGTCCCCAGAGTTTTTTGGGTTCCGTCCGACTCGCACTTCGCCGGTTTTTTTTTATTATTCAAATATGTGCTGAAAAAATTAAAGGCGGTATAAAATCGCAGTAGTATTGCTAGTAACATTAGGCAGAAAATGCGGAGTTATTTCACGGGCCATTTACCGCGGGTTTATTAAAAAGGAACAAAATAAATCTCAGTTGAAACACTGACTACGCCGGTAGCCATGCCAAACTGCCGCCTACATGGATACCTTTAGTTTGTCGTGGAGTATTTGTTCTATACAACGAAGTAGGTAAAATATTTATCAACCGACGTTCAAAAAAGGAGGAGGTTCTCAATTTGGTGGCTATATTTTTTACGCTTCATACGCGCATATCCCGTTTTTCCTCGTTTCCGCAGGAATTTCGGGATATCCTCTATTAGCGCTCCCCTACATGCCCCTAGGAACCTAACATGACAAATATCAGCTCTCTACGACCAGTAGTTTCGGATGTGCGTTGTCAGTCAGTCAGTCACTCAATCAGTCAGTAACAGAAAAATTTTATATATATTTATTTATATTTAATCATCATCTGCTTGCCTTTTCCCAACTATATTGGGGTCGGCTACCAGTCACGCCGGATTTAGCTGAATATCAGTATTTTACATGGAGCGGCTGCCTACCAGACCTCTACAACCCATTAACTGGGTAACACGGTACTTCATGGCAAGACTGGAGTCAGATTTACTGGCGTCTGGCTATCCGTAACGACTGCCAAAGATATACAAATGACAACTAGGACCAACGGCTTAACGTGCTTACCGAGGTACGGAGGAAACTCGGCATGTTAAGATGGTCTCCCATCCACAGACCAACCTTGGCAAGCGTAGCTTAATCTTGAAGATCGGCCCCTGCGGCTGTTATTATCGAGCCACGAGCTCCTCCATATTGATTGATTTAATATACAGTAGTTAATGGTGGTGAGGACTTCGTGGCTTAATAATAACAGCTGCAAGGTTGAGTCGTCGAGGTTAAGCAACCCTTACCGAGGTCGATTTGTAGATGGCGTTTGTAGTTTCTTGACAGTCTTTACCGGTAGGTAGAGTGAAATACACCAGTCTTGCTAAGGAATTTTATCCAGTTACTAGGTTCATGCGGTGTAGTGTTTCAGACTGGAATTGGTGGAAGGAAAAGGCTGACTCACACATAGATTGTTATCCCACTAATCCGCTCAAAAGGTTTTGGGAATACTTCCACAGTGCGTGCACAGCCAAGGAGTGGTATTACCTGCCCGCATCTGTTTCCTGTTGGCTACAACCTGGAAGTCTTTAAGTCAAGAGTGAACAGATTCGGCAAGTGATGATGGAGCCGTCGATCACATCGTGGGTTTACATCAGATGAGGTTGTGGTTAATCGCAAACCTATCAATTCTATAAAAATAAAAAGTAGTATATACCCGGATTTAAGCAAGATTTAAAGCAAAGACAAGGGATTGCAACAGTGGCAGGAGTACAACAATTAAAATAATACTATATTTATGAAAGTATGTAGTTATTAAATTATCCGTAATTTCCAGGTTATTATTATGAAGGTAGGTAATACTAGGAATTAAATAGTGATTATGTAATGTACTATATACCATAGCATGGTATTAACATCGAAGGAGGAAAACTCTTCTAGGTTATAATAATGGATCTGTTATAATACTGACTTTGTTTCATTAAGTACTACTAAAATAAAACTGGTCAAGTGCGAGTCGGACTTATTTTAACTGTATACTTTGTTTATTGGTTTTCCTGTAACCTTTAGGTAAAGAAAAATATTTTTTTAAAGGGGTTCGGACATATTCTATGGCAGCTGGCATACACACCCGTTTCCATATTGATTTTTTTTTCAAAATGAAATGTCTTCGCACCTAAACAAAGAAAAATGTTATAGTATGGTCCCATAAATGTCACGTTACCGAGATATTTGTATGTAAAGTCGCCATGTGAGAAAAATGAAAATCATCTATACTACCTAACATTTAAAGCTGAAAAGTTTGTTTGTTTGCTTGAACGCGCTAATCTCAGGAACTTCTAGTCCGATTTGACACATTCTTTCAGTGTTAGATAGCTTATTTATCGAGGAAGATATAATCACGCTAAGACCAATAAGAGCGGAGCAGTAATGAAAATTGTGGCGCAAACGAAGTTGCGCGCGACAACTAGTTACTAATAAGATACGAGTACTTATATGCAGCAGATTGTTTTTTTTTTTTTTTTTACTATTGATAGGCACGCGTTTGACCACTATCTCACCTAATGGTAAGCGAGGATGTGGTCGAAGATGGAGCACGCTTGCCTAGAAATAACGGGCTTGGCGGAATTAAATTATGCAATTCCGTCGCACATTCCCCAAAATGCAACCGGTAAAAAACCGACAGGCTAGCAACTCGTCGTCGATGTTCAAGACTTTGGAGCTTCGACGCGACGAACCTCTCATTGCCGATGATCCTCTTGGCTCGTTTCTCAATTGAATCAAGGGCATCAAGCTGGTATCTGGCAGATCCGTCCCAAAGATGAGAGCAGTATTCCATACACGATCGAACTTGCGCTTGATAGAGTTTGAGCAGCTGTTCCGGCGTGAAGTACCGTCTCACCTTAGCCAGAATCCCCAACTTCTTTGCAGCCACTTGAGCTTTTGCCTCTATGTAAGGGCCAAAATTGAGAGTAGATGTTAATGTAACCCCAAGAAGCTCAAGATGGTCGGTTATCGGCACGGTTTCACCGCGGAAAGATGGAGCTGGGCGGAATTGGCTCCTTTTGGCGGAAAAAAGACACGCTTGGGTCTTAGCAGCATTGAACTTGACCAGATTGGTATCGCCCCATTCAGAGACAGCCTGTAAGGACACGTTCAAGCGCTCAACCATTGCCTCCCGGAGAGACCGGATCTGCGACCCACCAGCTCGTGCGTCGGACACGTATCTCTCAGCAACAGTGCTGTCGTCTGCATACCCAAAGGTACCGGGTTTAAGCAGATCATTAATATGCAGCAAGAATAGTCAACACTATTCTTGCTGCATATTAATATCCCCCCCATTAATATCCAGCAGTCCAGACGAGCAGCCATCTATGACCACTCGGATAGACCGATCCCTCAGGAAATCTGCGATCCAATCACACAAACCGGCGGGCAGACCGAAGGAAGGAAGCTTACTAATAAGGCTATCGTGCCAGACCCTGTCGAAGGCCTTCGAGATGTCAAGGGAGACCGCCAGTGCCTCCCCGTGCTTCTCTATGGCCTCACTCCAGATGTGAATGGCATACGCTAGAAGATCCCCAGTTGACCGATTTCGGCGAAACCCGTATTGCCGGTCACTAAGGATATCATTCGCTTCTAGGTACGCCAGAAGCTTATGATTCAGTACGCGTTCCATAGTCTTACAGAGTATGGACGTTACCGAGATGGGTCTATAATTCGACGGGTCAGCTCGACTACCCTTCTTGGGCACGGGCTGCACGTTAGCTTGCTTCCAAGCCTTCGGCACTTTTCCAGTCTCGAACGAAAGGCGAAATAGGCGTGTCAAGATCGGAGACAGCTCAGGCGCACAAGTCTTCAGAACAATTGCCGGTATCCCGTCGGCACCACTAGCCTTGTTCACGTCTAGGTTACGAAGTACCCTACGGACGTCCTTCTGATGAATGCGAATGTTCGACATACTCGACTCGCATTCACCAGGAGAGCCACCAGGATCCAGACGTGAAGATTCCGCAAACAAGTTCGCTTTCTCCTCAGCGGAGTAGGCCAGCGTCCCGTCGGGTCTCAGCAGTGGTGGTAGTGAGGGGCGGCAGAAGTTCGATTCGACCGACTTAGCCAGGGACCAAAAAGCCTTACTACCTGCTGGGTATGAAGCAAGTTTGTTTCCTATTCGGCTAATGTGGTCAAACCGAGCCCTCCGCAACACCTTCTTGCAGGACTTAGCAGCCCTGTTGAAGGCTCTCTTCTTCTGACTCACGTCATTTGCTTTGCGCGTACGAGCGTCGACCCATGCTAGGTACGCCGCGTGCTTAAGCGCATCAGCGCGATTGCACTCGGCACCAAACCAAGGACGAGCTTCGCCTGATATTGCTATGTTAGAGAACGGAATGTAGTACTCCATTCCCCTCCGTAACACATCCGTCACGGCGTCCGCGCACGACGTATCAGTGGAAGAAAAGCAAGTAGGCTGCCAAGGGTAACATGCGAAGAAAGATCGCATGCCATCCCAATCTGCTGACTTGTATCGCCATACCCGCCGGGTGCCTCTTGGGCTAGGATCGGGCGGAGAGTAGACAGACAGAGAGTTTGATTGTATTCAAACAATGGCGCTTAGTTTAGATTTTTTTCTAGTTCTTCCCCCAAAAGTAAAAGCCTCAGCCTTAGTCTTTTCCAAAATGTATTTATTTTAACACATACAATACATAAACATAACATATTAACGCAGGAAAACCTGAACCATATAGCTTACAACAAGGTAGGTACTGTTATAGTCTAAATACGTTAGCAGGAAACTTCCTCGGCTTCACTCGATGTAGACTTGAACAAATCTATATCTATATACTAATATATAAAGCTGAAGAGTTTGTTTGTTTACTTGAACGCGCTAATCTCAGGAACTACTGGTCCGATTGAAAAATTCTTTCAGTGTTAGATAGCCCGTTTATCGAGGAAGGCTATAGGCTATATGTCATCAAGATAAGACCAATAGGAGCGGAGTAGTAATGAAAATTGTGACGCAGACAAAATGGCGCGGGACAACTTTTTTAATATATCTAACTGTCAATTTCTTTGAGAGAAACCGAGTTGAGGTCGAGAAAGTAGAAAAGCATTCATATTTGCTAACAATGATGCACAGCAAAAAAGGAAAGAAAATTAGTGAATTTACAGGTTGTGAAAATATGCGAGTTAAATTGTGTGTGTGTTCGCATTAAATGTGTGCAGCAAAATATGTTTGGTGAAAATTAGTTCCATTTTTGTAACTAAATGGCGTTGTTCATTTAGACCTCAATCCTGAATCGTGGTGTTAAGATTCTCTGTCAATTACATATACAATAATGTTTTTTTTTTGAGTTTGTATATTGAGATTACGCCAAGATCTGATACGAAACATACCACACTATCAAGGTATCCGCTGTTTTATTTATCCGATTTACCCAAAATATTTTACAGTGTTTGCCATAGAAACAAATTTTCTTTCTTTTCTTTCATGTGTGAGACAAAGCCAAAGCGCTAATATTCAGTTACATAAGTACATATATTAAGCTTGTTGCATCATTTCTCATTCCTCTGCTTTTAGCGTAAACAAACAGTCTTCTTTAGGCTAAAAGCCGATGTACAGCCTGATATGATTACTTCAGAAACACTTCACGTCAATTTTGCACCCTTTTATAGAATTACCTTTAAAAATCCGTCACTTTAGCAGCCATCACAGCGCCATTCTCTCAATTATGTATAACAAGGTAAACGCTTACGTTTCGTGTTGTTGCTATTTATTTACTTTATATTTACATGCCATCTATGTACATTACATACAATTTGTTTCAATGTTTTCATGGTTTGAAAATAAAGAGGTGGTAATCCTATGTGTTTGGGTTAGAGAATTTTTATATGACATGTGAAAGAGGTTAAACGGTATCCTTGGCGTATGAAAACAGTTGCTACCACATTTTGTTGGGTTTGGAATGTCGGTATGAAAACCCGCAAGCCTTATAGGATCACTTCGTTGTCCGTCTATCAGTCCGTTTGTCAGTCAAGACCCGGGACCGAGACCAGGGACAAAAAAGCTTAAGGATTTCCATAAGTTTTTCACAGTACGAGAGTAAGGTCCATCTTCTTATTCAAGATCGAAACATAACGACCACTACTTAGCCAAATAACTATGTTCAACTAAGTATTCTCATATATCAACTAAGCAAAACGAACATAATTACGTTCTCAATCCACACGACTGACAGACGTTCTCGGAAACTTCCTCTAACTCACTCTCTAACTACACAAGTATGATATGATTATGGTAAGTTCGCTTCACGTGTTCACGAGTTCGCTGTTACAGCCAATCAGGAGGCCCTTGTATCGTTAGCGTTCACCTAAGTGAAAGGGCCTTCAGAGTGATAATTACCTTGCTAATTAGTTAATCTTTTCTCTTTATTTGATTATGGGGATTTATTAGAACGTGTGTCCATATGAGGTAAGGAAAAGACGACTGAACAAATCAGTTTATTAGTGGTAAAAGAAAACGACGTCTCGTCATATTAGTCGAGTTGTTTCTGGGGGATATAGTTTATCTAAATCTAAACTAAATCAATGTAATATATAAGAATCTCGTGTCGTAGCTTTTTGACCGATTTTGATAATTTTATTTGTGTATATTTGGTAGGTCTGAGAATAGGTCATAGGCAATTTTTTATGGCAAAACAACGTTTGCCCGGTCAGCTAGTTATTATAGTTACGCATCTAATTTCTTGGATTGAAACCGACACTATCGCTGAGCATCATTGAGTCGTCTTTTGTCGCGAAGCTCGATCTATACTTCGAAGTAATTATTAACAAGCTCCAGTGGTTAATATCACCCTGCCTAGCCTTTTCCGTATTATTTTGGGGTTAGCTACCAGTCCAGCGACTTGCTATTTAACCTCTTTAACCCAATGACTGGGTAGGGAAACACGTCTCTATAAACCAACAATATAGAAAAATCCTAATATTGTTGGACCAACGACCCCTCGCCGACCCGAATACATACATCAACTAAACCACAACCAAACCATTGTTTCCAAAAAATATTTAATAGCCCCGTCCGTTCCACTTTCCTAGACACGGCGATACGGTCTATCTTTCCGTCCATCTCGCATATATTCCCCCGCAGTTGGCCGGCCAGCACGCGAGCTACCAGGAGCGCATAGACGCAAACAAGTCATGATTTATTCTTAACATTTGCACACGGCTTTGAAGTTGAAATGTTCAATTTTTAGAGTTGTAAGGTTTAGATGTACATATTAGAAAGGTTTAGGTAGTTTCAATAAAGGTAAACCTTGATGTGAATTTTTACACATACAAACACATATTAATCAAATTAACTACTACTTAACGAATGTTTCAATTGGTTTAGTAATCGTTAAGCCTAAGCGTTCGGCTTGTTTGTTCATGACGTTATCACGTAAAATTATCGTCCGTAAACCCACTTTACAAACAACAAAGTTTTTTGTTTGATAATATTAGTAGTCGAATGCGCGGTTCGTCGGACCAGTCAAGAGTGGGAAATGTTCCCGCGGGACTGTAAATGTTCCCGCGGAACTGTAAATGTTCCCGCGGAACTGTAAATGTTCCCGCGGAACTGTAAATTCAGGAGAAGAAAATGTTCATAATTCTGTTGATTATGTTTCATAGAGAAGTGTTCCAATCCATTAAGAGATGACTTTTTCTGTTTATTTGATACAATGGTGTTCATGAATTTTGGGAAGAGTATTAAAACTCTTTATATTTATTTGTACTTCCCCTGATTGCTAAATCAAGCGTTAGAAGTTGAGTATTTATCAAACTCTAGATCAGCCAAAAAGCCTGTGATTTGGCATTAAAGTAAAGTTTAGTAGGTACGTTCTTTTACCATAAAAACTAATTCACAAACTCGCCCAATGGCACGACAACCACCTATGAATTCAGATTAAAGGGTGTTTACACAATAAAAAAACATGCTTTCCTATACAATCACAAAAACCAGTCCTCAACAGAAAAACTGCCTCAAAAATATTCTTATTCCGTCAAAAACCACGAACCTTCAGGCAACGGTATTTAAACGCAACCTAAGAGAATACTGATTTAAACGGACACACAAACACACGGACGGACAAAAGGTAACTTTTCCGAGCAAATAAACCCGAACAATACTTTTTGTTGCGGCGCGCCGTGAGCTAATGTTTGTCCCGCGTGTTTGTTTGGGCGAAGTCAGCGCCGGGTCCTAGGGCTGAGCACTGTTTGTTTTGACAAAACTGGATTATGTGTGTCGTTGTTGGGTTGAGTATGTGGGAAGGAGTTCTTGGAAGGCTGGTAGGTTACATTTATTTGATACAATAAGAACAGAAAATACAATACAAAAAAGCTCTGTTACTTAAAACCTAAGATCAAAATAAAGGAATATAATTAGTGGTGGGTGTACCGACTAGGTATAGGGAAAACAAGAGTGATCATCATCATCATCATAACAGCCAAAAGACGTCCACTGCCGAACATAGGCCTCCCCCATTTTTGCCGGGTTTGCCATAATCGCCACGCTTGGCAGGTGGGTTGGCAATCGCAGTGTATGATGTTGTGTTGAAGAGTGATACCATCAATCAATCCATATCATTATATGTAACTAGCAATATTCTATTGTTCAAATAAATAATTGTCAATGGCAATTTCCCTTTCCCGAACACTATAAAAAATAAACAAAAATACGTTGCAAATCTATCCCCTATTCTCGTATTGTTAAGCATTATTCACACAAGTGTGTACGTCTCTCGGACGTACCCTCCCATCCAAAGGACCCTCAATAGGATTTACTTTACTCACAGACTTCGAATAAAACCTTCCGTTACGATCGCTTACGAGGACCCCCGAGTGAACCCGATCTCTACTAGAAATGAATTCAATTGATGTTACGAATAGGGATTTTCTGGCGAAATTATTTTGTTGAATGAATTGTAGGCGAAAAAGGCAACAATTCTACGTTCTATTACAGAAATTGGCTGAATGTAATCATAATTTCAACAACTAAAGCTTGGAATGGTGCAATCGTTCTGATGTTGTGGTCAATGAGTAAAGTTAGATAATAATCTGTTTCTGGCTTTTGTCCAGCAATGGACTATAATAGCAAGCTAGCAAGCATGCAAAAACAGTGCATTCATGGAAGTACTTACATCGATAAAATCGCCGCATTTCTAGCTTATATTAGAAGGAATGTAGTAATCCTATCACTTAAAATATACCGCGGTCTCCCAAAACCTTAGATACAAAACGTTCAAAAGCCTCAACAGACAGCTATTTAAACTCTCCTAAATCTTTGATATAGAAGTGGAATCAACCTTTATTTCACGATGTTTTCCGAACACTTCCGAGAAAAGCCGATTTCAAAACGCCGCGTAATAAAATTGTAACATTCAGAAATGGAATTACAGCGAAATAATCCATTGGCAAAGCTGTTTGGAGACTCCATTTTGAAATATGGCGCTCGGCTATTGGTTGGTAGCTCCTACCGGGAATCAATTATTTTTTAATTTGATTTGGAACATCAATGTGGTTTGCGCTTTTGTATAGAAATCCATTTTGTATTTATTTAGGATAGTACGCAATTTATTTCGCTGTAATTTGAACATTACAGACTGTTATTTAATTAAGCACCAATGAAAGTCTTTTAGAGAAATGATTTCCTGCTTATAATTCATTGGACTTTAATAAGTCATTTATATTTCCCGTATTTCAATAATAATTATAAAAGTGTTCTAAAGTTTTAATGGCGGACCATTTTATTTCCACCGTAAAGTTAGGAAGCCTCATTTAAATTTAGTTAAGTAATTCATTAAAAGTTCTGGGCACTTACCTACATAATTTAATTTTAATGACAAATATTATTTTTTGTCTTTAAGGAAATTCATTGCGGAAGTTTCTTTTACTATGGCGTCTCAGCTGGAATGGCAAACAAAAGATTAATTTTGTAAACATTTGTTTTGAAAATGACAAACGTTTCCCTAAAACTGACTTTTGAAAATTAATTGCTTAGAGTTTTCTGCATTTAGAGACAGCTGAGAACAAAGTTGCTAATCAATCCTTACTAATATTACTAATAATAATTATTAAATGCGAAAGTAACTGTCTGTCTGTCTGTCGCGCTTTCACGCCAAAACTACTGAACCGATTTGAATTAAATTTGGTACAGAGATAGTCTAGAGCATGAGAAAAGACATAGGCTACTTTTTATCCCGAGAGTATGTTCCCTAGGGACCACGCGAAAAATAATATCATGATGACTTGTTTATAAGCCGCGGAGCAAGGTAAATGCTAGTAGTATCGTAATAAGAGGATAATAATTATATGGGAACAGTTTTGTTATGTTACATAAACCTTAAATATCTTCTAAGGATTCATGTTAATTGCGTGCTAGCGTGTACTTTCGTTTCAGTAACCACCACTCTAGAATGTTAAAAGCACACCCGCAGTAAACAACGTCGCTTCACATTAATAAATTGCGTCTTTATGGTTGGTACAGCTTGTTAAATAACATTTTATTTCATAGAAAATTGTAATGAGAATTTATATTAAGTAAAACGACATCAGCTTAAAATTGAATTACTTGTTGTCTTTCTAAGAAGCAACTAAGTCACTCCGGACAATTCAAATATCTCATAATCTCGAAAAGCCTAGCAATTTTATTTAAACAAACTGTAACAAAACACTGAACGCCTGCTGGAAATTTAATATTCAATACTGTCGTCAACAAAACATTGCTATGAGAAATTGATCAGGCGCTACAAAGCTACGGAACCTACAGAACAACGTACGTGATTGTTCATTTAGTTTGTGTTCGTGTAACGTCACGGTATTGTGAACGAGCTCATTTGAATATTAATGGAAGTAATTAATGTATTAGGCGCGCTTTTGATCTTTGTTCAATGAATTTGTGAACATTATAAACGTTTGTCGCTTACGGTTACGGTAGGGTTGTGAAATATTGTTGCTAGCTTGTTCGTGCCGATAACCGATGGCAGTTATTATAATTAATTGGGGAACCAATATTATAGTGTGTTAGTTTGTATTTTGGAGTGTCCTGTGTCGTGATTCAGACAATTTTTTTAGATAACCACAAAATGCCAAACTTGCGAATGCTTGGTGCGTCGTGGTTTTTCGCAAAACTGATGTATTTTTAAATCTACGAGTATTGTCGGTATCATAGAAAGGCATACTTGTATTGCATATTTTAGTCCATTTGCTGCTAAGATCCTAACATTTTTTTACATAATTAATTAAATTCAAAACCTTTATAAAATATAGATCCCTTTTCGTAGCTAAGGCCAAACATGTAATAAATTTAATATATATTTAAAAGACCTCGATAGTCGATGAACAGTTAGTTTATCGATACTGAGACACAGGTTCGATTCCAAGATTGAAAAGCTTAGGATATTGTTCCTATAGCTAAGAATATTAAACACCGTGCTGGGTCTGTTACTCCTGATAGCGGTCGACCCGTGTGCCAACATTTCAAAATTCAAACACAGACAGAGTTAGTTTTGAATTTATAAAATTGGTAAGTATGGATAAAAGTTTAAATATTTGTTGAAAATAAAATAATGATCTTTCTGGAGTCCTGTTTTAAAATCATCGAATATTTATACATTAATTATACCTATAACCGATTCAATTAAGAAAATATATCTTGGATTGATTTTAATAATAATAATAAAGTGCTTTTAACTGCGACTGGCGACGCCGTGCAACTGTTACAGTAGCGGCTACGTCAATAAAAGTAGTAAGTAGTGTGGCAGGGGTCACTGTAGACTGGGTACCTACAGATTGTTTGCTTAACATAGGTACTCGTAGTTTGAAAACTAGATAAACAACATTTTTGTTTTTCGTCCAGTGTTGCCCTGGGTTTTTTTGTTTTATTATAGGTCGATATTGTCACAAATTATTCGCCAGAGAAGTGATGCCAGTTAGATAACTCGTGTATGACAATTTGTCACAGTTGTTTTGTGATAATATTATCGTTATACAAACTGGGCCTATATTACTTATGTTCAAGACTGCCTAGTCTAGGAACAACAGTAAACTAGCAATAAAAACTATTGCTGGAACCGAATTTTTTATATTTATGTCGCATGTAGCGGCAAAATAGACACAGACTCTGTGAAATTTCAATTGTCTACCTATTAAGGTTCATGAGATCAGATGAACGGACGAACAAAAAGGCTTAGTAGAGACCCATTGACACTCTTCGTGTACAGAACCTTTATAAATTATTTAACTAGACGGTATAGACATAAACATCACAGCATGTCGAGTAGAACATAGTGTATGTGACGTCGCCCGTCCCCAGTGGGGAGCGTCCTACAGCGGATTGAATCCTACATGGCATAATAACATAAAGTGCTTTTAGTTAGAAACCCCTCCGTGCAGGTGGGGCCACGACATCAGCGATACTTATAGAACAGCTTTATGATGTACTAAGCTAGCTTTTGCCCAGGACTTTACTCACACTCGCAGTAAGGTCTAACGACTCCATACACCCTAGTGTCGAGTTTTTAAACCGCCTCAAGGGCCTCTGACATGGTTTATTTGACGACCTCTATTTAGCGGCCGGGGCCACCGGCTTATACCTGCAACGGAATCCTCTTTTTATCAGACAATCAGGTGATTCAAGCCAGCAATGTCCTAGCCAAACTGGAAAACAACTTCGTTAAATATGCTTTCCCAATCGAACCCACGACCACCGGGACACAAGGCAAACGACTAAACCACTCGACCACGGAGGCAGTTACTCATCAGCCTATGACCAAATTTATCTAAATCGGCGACGCATAATAAACATTCGAACTCAGTTTTACATTTATGATATTAGTTAGGATTAGGATATAAAAGGAATGTGGGTCTTACTTAAGTCATGAGTCAAGTTAATACTTAATGAAGAGGTTATAACAACGATTATGGAGATAAAATAGATGTTTAATTCGTTACAATGAATGGCTTGTATTTATTACAATCTACTTTTAAATCATAACAATAAATGTGTTGGTTTTCAAAACTTTACTAATAAAGCTAAGAGAGTTGAAGAGTTTGGAACTACCAATCGGATTTTAACAATATTTTTTGGGGTTGATAGCCACATTCATGAGGAAGACTATAGGCTATACGGGAACGGGAAAAAACAGGATATTTCGCTTCTCATATAAAGAAATCTTAGAGAAGGCATTTAATATTTTGGTCGTTTTTAAGTTCTGTGCTATGTTTTATTGGAACAGCTGAGTACCAGTATGTTACATGGAGCGACTGTCCGTCTAACCTCCACAACCTCGTAACTATGTACCATGATACCTCTTGGCTGACTATCCGCTATGAATATCAAAGGCCTTCAAACTAAAGCTAGGTCCAGCGGCTTAACATGCTTTTCATCGGTGGATCGAGGTTGGCAAGCGCTGCTTAACCTCAAAGGACGGCCCGTGCGGTTGTTTTAATTTGAAACCTACCTTATATAATTAAAGATAGAAGGTAAGTATATGTCATAGAAACTACGACATAATCCCCAAGTATCGCTTGCATGGCATATGAGGAAGACTCTCAAAGTTAACTAGGTTCAAGTTTAAGTACTAGGATCAAGTCTCACTTAGATGCGAGTTGTGCATCTTCAAGGAGTTCGAAGGTTCTCATGTCTTGCATATTGATGTTGTAATTACTTATTGTGGTATTAGGGGGAAGTTTCAGTTTCTACCTTCTAACTTCATTCTACAATTTTGAGTTAAGCTCGCCTTTGTACATGAACGTTTTTAATCACTGTAAATTAATGTAGTTGTTATTGTGTGTTGTAATTATGGTAAACAATGCATAAAGATTGAAGTTAAATTTTTAGTATGTGAGTAAATATTCTTGCATGTTGAAAAAGATTGGTTATATAAGCCACATGTGAGCTCATAAACAACAACTGCAGCGATCGCCTTGGCGGATATCGGTTGGATCATGTAATCATCACATTTAAAAATAAAAAATAAATTACGAAATGTATGTATGCACGGAATTATCCGCGATTTTCTCGATATTCCTATCAAGGAAACGATTCGATTCAGATGATTTCAGTGGATGGGTGACCATCATATCATACCGAGATTCCTCCGTGCCACAGAAAGTAAAGCTAATAGCCCCAGCTTTTATTTATAGATACATATTTAACAGTCGTATCGGGTGTACAGGAGCTAAAAAATCAGTTTCTAGATTGGACGTCGATGCCACATGATTGGGAAATGGTAAGGCAGATTGAAATGTGTCCCACGATGGGCGCCAATTTCATTTAATGGCGCCCGATTGGGACCAAAGTTTTTTATGTATAGTTATTGGCTCTCAGACTGGACAGAGTTGCAAAAGCTGGACGATGAGGAGGCCATTCACAGTTTAAAAGAAACAATTTTAAAAGTCACTAGCGTAACTTCGTATGCGTCACATTTTTCATGAATGCTCCTCCCTTATTGGTCATAGCGTGATGTTATATAGCCTTTTTCGATAAATGCGCTATTCATCACTAAAATATTTTTCAATTCGAACCGGTACTTCTTGAGATTGGTGCCTTCAACCAAACAAACACATTTTTCAGCTTTATAATAATAGTATAGATAAGAATATGGTTTGTTAGTTTAGGTTCCTAACAGTCCCACTGAAAGGACTGATATCAACTACTGGAACCAGTAAAACTGTCTCGTATAAACCGATCAAGTTAGTAGTAACTGCACCCAGCGGGTTCCTCATCGCATATTTAGTGGTCACCCACGGACACATTAATTTGGATTCCATTATTGAACGCCCGACGTGCCGTAGCCTGTAATAGGAATCAGATTGTTACTACTATCGCTAACAACATTTGATATGCTGCTGTTGTAGACAGGTACGCTATGCTATGGTTAATGATGTGTGTAGTGTATTGTTTGCCTAGCCTTTTCCCAACTCTATTAGTGTCGGCTTCCAGTCAAACCGGATTCAGCTGAATACTAGTAATTTACGCGGAGCGGCTGCCTACAAGACCTCCACAACCCGTTAACTGGGTAACACGGTACTTCTTGGCAAGACTGGAGTCAGATTTACTGGCTTCTGACAATCCGTAACGACTGCCAAAGATCTACAAATGACAGCCAGGACCAACGGCTTAACATGCTTTCCGAGGCACGGAGGAAACTCGCTATGTTAAGATGGTCACCCATCCACAGACCAACCTTGGCAAGCGTTGCTTAACCTTTTAGATCGACTCGTGCGGTTGTTATTATTTAACCATGAGCACGTCGATGTGTGTAGTGTATACTTAACTTTTTTTTAACTTAGGAAATGTACAGATTGTATAGAGCAGTTACTGGGAGGAGCTTATTGCTTTAAACTTGGGCAAATTCGACCATCCTTTTATACATATGTAACACTAATAAGCTCATAGTTTTTTTTTTTTAACTGTCACGTACAATCTTTAGAGCACTGTCAGAGTAAGGGCTCACCAAGATCAAAATCTTGGTGAGCCCTTACTGATTGATACTGATTTAAAAACTGGAAGATAATACTGTAATACTCAGCTATATCGGATAGATTGAAAACCGCCCCAAACCAAAGCTGAAAAAAACCTAGGCAGACTGAATAACTATATCCATTGCATCTCAATACTCAGTAACACAGCCAAATTGTGTTAAAGAAAAATGCTGGAATAGAATTATAACGTTAGCTGCAACTTAAGAAGCCAGGGGGGCTACTCTAAGCCCGAAGTCCGTAGTTTCGGGCTTAGTTGCGGGCGTATTGTACTCCGTAAAGAGTAGCCGCACAGGAAGCCAATCTGCCAAACTTTTTTTTTAAATTAGATTATTGTTCAAATTAAATTACTTTTAAGTTCGAGATGGCGTTCAGTTACTCGCTTATCTCATCAAATCAAAGCGATAACAAGACATGCTACTACAGGTCACGGCTCATTAAAGTGCCGCAGACAGATTACTCTAGAAGCAGCTCAAGAACTTAAATAAAAAGAGACTTTTGAAGTCAAAAGATAACAAAGGCGGTATCTGTATCTAAACTACAGACCCACCTACATACGTAACATTCGGTAGGTTTATACATGTGTAAAGCGATACAAATTTCTCAGGAAGCGAGAGACCTGCTCCAATGGAGCAGCTACCGGTCCAGTCGCAGGGGACTTGCAGACCGGCTCGCAATGTAAGGCGAACTACCGTGTGTATTTACTTGAACCAAGTGCACGATTGCTGTGTATGTAATATGTATAATGTAAGTCTATGAGATTGTTAGAACTTTTATAGAATGGTTTTATTTTGGGCTAGCTGGCGCGTGCCCACTTCGTTGAGCGGTATTTTTCGGGTTAATATATAGCCTGTGATACTTACAAATAACGTGGCTTTCTATCGGTACAATACTTTTCGAAATCAGTTCAGTAAATCCTGATATTACCTTTACCTCTTTTTAATATTAGTATAGGCAAGCTCCTGACTTCACTATCTATAATTTGTATAGGTTTTCGAATAAGAATTTTTTTAATCGGTCCAGAATTAATAAAAAAAATACATAGGTACAGCCGAACATAGAACCTCATCCTTTTTGAAGAAGTCGGTTTAAAATTAAATTAAATTAAACGAAATTACAATTTTATAATGCTGGGCCTCGTGTGCGAGACAGAGCCACAGCGCTGTGTTTTCAGCGACAACCGGTGTTGACGATGACGTCGATTGGAGAAGCATAAAAAATAATTAAAACGAGACGAATAAACTGAACAATAAATACATTTTTTTTTTTTTTTTTTTTACTATTGATAGGCACGCGTTTGACCACTATCTCACCTGATGGTAAGCGAGGATGTGGTCGAAGATGGAGCACGTTTGCCTAGAAATAACCTATTCACTCTTGATTTAAAGAGTCCCAGGTTGTAGCTATCAGGAAACACAGACTCCGGCAGGGAATTCCACTCCTTAGCTGTACGCACTATGAATGTGTTCCCAAAACGTTACATATTGGATGTAATATAATAAATAAGACGGTCTTCATCTATCTTTTCTGTAACTTACATATATGGTAACAATACATAATAAAGAGTATTCTATTCTAAAAAGAGTTTGTTGGTTTTACTTATATAGGTATACATAGTATATATCTAGTAGGTATATGTCAGTATTCCACACAAATTTATTTATTTTATTATTTATGTACACACAGAAAAATAGTAAAAGTTAACATTATAAATATGAGTACAAAGGTACTGCTTATTTGTAACTAGCTGACCCGGCAAACGTTGTTTTGATATAAATAAACACAAAAATTTCATAAAAATCGGTCAAGCCATTTCGGAGGAGTTCGATAACAAACACTGTGACCCGAGATTTCTGTACATTAGAAGATTAGAAAAAGATAGATAGCTGTTGCACGTGACTTCGTTTGTGTGTATGACGTACAGTATGATGTCGCTAGGTAAGATCGCTAAGATAAGGTATCATCATATCAGCCGACAGACCTCTACTGCTGGATAAAGGCCTCCCCCAAGCATCGCCACAACGACCGGGAGGCTTTTCAACGTTGCGTCTTCCGATACGCGGTCGTCAGTCCAGAACTTTGAGGTCCCATCGACATCGACATTGTTCTGCGAGCAATATGCCTTGCCCACTGCCACTTAAGTTTGGCGATACTTCGGGCTGTGTCGGTAACCTTGGTTCGTCCGGCAACCTTGGTTAGAACGAATATCATTATTCCTGATTCGATCACGCAAGGAAACTCCAAGCATTGCCCTCTCTATTGCTCTTTGAGTGATTTTAATCCTTCTGATGAGGCCCACTGTGAGCGACCAGCAACCATTGTGAGATAAGATATACGAACAATAAACTTCTAGCCTTGCTTGACTCCTTAGCATGCAAGTCTGTATCACCTCTTCTGTTCAAAACGCTGGACAACCTTAGTAAGTTTTCGTAATGAGAATCGTTTTAATGATAACGCTTTTCTATACACGATGTTGATGAAATTCGCTGGAGTTGTTATCACGCGGTTGAGCTACATAAAGTTGAAATGGGAAACCCTATCCAGAAGGAAAGAATACCTTCGCAACGGAAAGAGTACAGTTGAGATTCCGTTATCCGCACTTAGACTCCCATTCGCTCCGTTGTGCTTGGGCAAGGTTAGCCAGCGAAGCTACGCATATAGGTTTCGCTAAGCGCCCTCGTAGTTCCGAGGATGTTTGCACGTCGGGTAGCAAAGACCTCATTTCCAGAACGAAGTCGGCGATTGATTTCTCGGTATCGAACAACCTCTGTACATTGGGCTGTCTATAGCAACTATCATCATCATCATCATTTCAGCCAATTGGCGTCCACTGTTGAATGTAAGCCTCCCAAAAAGAGCCAACCATCCCGGTCTTGTGCAGTCCGCGTCCATTCGCTGCCATCCACCTTTTTTAAATAATCGATCCATCGTGCCGCAGTACCTATATTGAAAATATATTTTTCTAGGGGGCAATGACCCGGAATTATACCTATTATTATTCGGGGGGTATTTCGACTTGGGTTTAGAAGTCGCTTGGTTATTCGCAAGTATAGGCTTAACATTGCCATTTTTGACTGCCTGTAATTTGTAGCCCGTGATTATTTGTTGTCTTGAAGTTCAGTCGATCTCTAACAAATTCATGTACGAATCAGTGTGAAAGGTAAGAGGAGAAGTGGGTACCGGTCCATCAGTATCATTTCGGAAAATCTCTTCGCGAGTTTGTCTCTGGCGTCATTGCTTGGGGATCTATAGTTTCCCATGATCCACTGAAGGGTGCCACCCGCAACGGATAATTTTTGGCCCTGAGCTGTTACTTCACTGGAAATCGAACAAATTTTAGCCATGCCGGAGCATGGAAATGTCGTGGCTTCTTTAATCAATTCCTCACTAAACTGGAAAAATGTGGATTATAAACTTAAATGTTATTTTAAGTACGCAAAAACCCATTTTATTATGTTTTTTACACAATTATGGTGTAAAAATACAGTTAAAAAGATAAAATTAATACAAAAATAATAGCTGTTGCTGGCCGGGGATCGAACCATGAGCCAGTCGTTAAAACAGACATTTTTGAATATTACTCATCCTCCAAAGCACATAGCGTGATAATATATAGCCTAAAACCTTCTCCTGACCAGAACGAACACAACAAAAAAAGAATTATCGAAATCGGTCCAGCCGTTCACGCGTGATGCGATGACTAAGCCTGACCAGAAAAATAAAAAACCTCGCCATATTGCGGAATTTTTAAGAACTAATTTTCGTCATACATTTTGACAGAAGATTGACAGTTAAAACACGAAAGCGACCTCCTGACAGGTTTATTATATTTCTGGTCAGGCTATACATTAGTTTAGATCATAGACTATTACTTTGGATAGTGCACTTTTTAACCTTTGTAATTATTAATCTTAGAAAAATCATAGACAACATAAAAAAGACATTTACGTTTTCGATAACCTATAAAATAAATCTTAGATATTGTTTTCAGAAATACAATAGTTTAGAACATAGACTACTAATAAATTTATGAACGCACGCGTAAATGTTAATCAGTTGTCATTATTTCTGAACGCATGTCAACCATTACTTATAGTAGGTATTTGACAGGATGGACAACAAATGTTTGACATGTACGAAACAAAGTAAATCTTTTATCATTATTTTTTCGTCGAGTTTTCATTATTTTTAAGATGTATTCTGCTATTCGGGGCGGGGACAAATCCAACGAACCAAAAACCATGAAAATTGGTCTAGCCGATCTCGAGTTATAAGTGTTGTAACAAACCCGTCTTTGTTTTATATATATAGATGAAAAAGAAATGTAGACAATAGTGTGTAAGAACAAGACAAGAAGAGCATATATAGACTTCAAATTAAAGTAACAGTTAAAAATAAAATATACATAAAATATATACCTATACCGAATGCAATATTATAAAATAAAAATGTACATATACATATATATAACTATCATAGTTGAGAAGAAAGGTATTAGTGTTCTTTAAGACGATTCTTAAAAAGAGAAATAGATTCTAAGTCTCGAATGAGAGGCGGAAGTGAGTTCCACAATCTAACTGCATGGACAGAGAAAGAGTAAGAATAGTTGCTGGATTTATAAGGATGAGTGTTAAGGATAGATCTGAGGTGTGATCTGCACGGAGCGTCAGAAATACGCTCACGCAGGTAAGAGGGATAAGAAGGGTTATGAAGGATGTTGAAAAGGAGACAAAGAATTCGAGTGCTCCTGCGAAGACGGATAGGGAGCCACTTGAGTTCCTTGCGAAGGTGAGGAATATGGACATACTTGCGTAGGCCAAACACAAATCGAATGCATAAATTTGCATTGCAGTCGCTCAAGCTTGTTTAATAGCTCCTCCAGGTAGCAGGCATAATCAATAATCGGCTGAATAAGAGTTTTGGCCAAAGAGATTTTCGTCTTCAAAGGTAAGACACCCTTTCAGCGACTGAAAAGAAAAATACACCTTTCGACTAACCTCATTGACCTGCGCACGCCAGGAGAGATTGGAGTCAATAAATAACACCCAGATCTTTAGCAGTATCAGTGTAACAAATGCTAAACCTAGCTACAAGCTGTTAAATTCAACGTGACATCACGTGTCCAAGGCTCTATGATCTAGTAAGACAATACTAGTACATGTGTGATCAACTGGAGAAAATTATGTGTAGGTGTTACAATAAACGCTATGTAGGTGGTACTATCGCCAAAATTGAATCATGACCCTCTCAGCAGTTAATTCGTTTGAACTTTTATGCTTCAGAACGTTTTGCTACAGTTCATGATACTTAAGACGTTTTAAATAATAGAGAAACTGTGTCAATACGGGCCGGGTAGGGCCGTGCAATTTTTTGAAGGTTTTGTTCAAAGTATTTTAATTGCATTGTAAGATTTTTAATTGCATTTTTTTTATAAAGCAGGAATTATTTTTTCAATTTCGAAATAACTGTCGGCCACAATAATTGTTTACTTTTAGAGGGATGCGGTGAGTAAGGTCCCACAAACCTCCATTGAAAAGGTGGGATTCTCCGACCGGACGGTTGTTGTGTCCGGTGTGGGCAACTACCCAATACTTGATATTCGGACTCTTGTATATGTTCAAATCGCATGTTAAACTGATACCGCGATGCGGAATTTCGTCGTAGTAGTTCGTTGCTAGTTGGACAGATGGCGTCGCGGTTCTTTTTGTTGCGATGTAAATTTTCTCCGTTGGTTTTTCTCGTGACTGCTTTGATGCCACTACATACTTATAAAAAGTACAGAATAATAAGTTGTCTCAAAATTATTTTAACTGTCTAATAATAAAACGTCCAGTAGATATTAAAATGATGATCATATAATTGTGATAACAGCGAATATACAGCGATAGTGCTTGTTGCTTGCTAAGGATTGATTAAGGAAATCCGGCTAAATTCTAGCAGAAGTTCTGTAGTAGAATACGCTCCAGAAGGGTCAAGAATCAGTATTTCCGGTAGTACAATAAGTATACGCCTTATAATACACTAGATTTTGCCCGCGACTTCGTACGCGCATATCCCGTTTTTTCCCGTTCCCGTAAGAATTTCGGGAAATCCTCTCTTAGTGCTCCCATACACTTCCGAAGGAATCTACATGACAAAATTCAGCTCTCTACGACCAGTAGTTTCGGCTGTGCGGTGTCTGTCAGTCACTCAGTCACTCAGTCGGTCAGTCAGTCAGCCAGTAACCGAAGAGTTTTATATATTCGGTTAGTACTATTTGTAACACATATGTAGGTATATGTGTGTGCTTCATATCACATATACGCCTATTGCTACACCAATGTTTGTGCTAAATGGTGTGTGTACTGGTGCCGCTGGCTTTTAGCGTAGGATTCTGTTACAATAGCAGTTGAATGCGATGTTAACTCGCCAAACATAACCAAACCAAAGCATATATGTTGAAATAACTAGAAGGCTGACGACTTTGACCTCTATTAAAAATTTTTTTTAGGTACTCGGACTTAAACAGAGTGAAAAAAAACTAGCCAAGTGCTAGTCAGACTCGAACATGAAGGGTTCCGCACCATTAATCATAATTTTTTATAATTTGTTGTTATAGTAGCAATAGAAATACACGATCTGTGAAAACTTCTACTGTCTACCTATTACGGTTCTTGAGATACTACCCGCTAACAGATGGAACGACGGACGGACGGACAGCGGAGGCTTAGTAATAGGGTTCCGTTGGTACCCCTTGGGTACGGAACCCTAAAAACGAAATGCTTATGGGAACACTAGTGAATCTGTCTGTCCAAATCTACTAGACCATTATTTAGTTGAATTTAAGTAATATGCAAAAGGAACAGAGGAAGATAAACTAAGAGATGGGAAGATGATATAAGGAGAACAGCGGGTCCAACATGGACTCGAACGGCAAGGGATAGAATTGAATGGCGAGCTTTAGAGGAGGCCTTTGTCGGAAGACAAGTTGAGGAGCAAATACCGTTTGCCAAATAAAGATAGTTAAAGATGAATTAATGATGTTGGTGGTATAACTGTTTATATAATAAATAAATAAAAAAAGTAAATTAGTATTAGTAGTTAGTACATTTAGATAGTAGTAATGAGCTCTTAGGCATACTTACATAACTTTTGTTTTTTTTAAATAATATCAACGATCAAGGCTTTTTATTTATTTATTTAAGTACAAAGCACAAACACGGACGTGCAACGTAAATAAATAAAACCATGAGGATGTGGTCAGTTTTGAGATGAGACGTCTATGGTTTTATAAAATACGCACTTGGATGATTTTTAACCGATTTCAAAAAAAGAAGGAGGTAATCAATTCGGTTTGTATTATTTTTTTTTAATCGGTCTAATTGTTTGTGTACCACAACATCGTCAACAACGTATCAAAGTCAAAGTCAAATGATTTATTTCAACTAGGCGATTAAAGGCACTTTTAAACGTCAAAAGAAAACAAAATATTATAGAGACTCTAGTCGTCTGTTCGCAAAATGTAGATTCTTATGGAGAACAACGGATAAGTTAATAAATAAATAATAATGCATACATTAATCAATTGATTATATGTTAGGACGATGCTCCCAAAATAACACTTGTATACTTCTAGGCAAGCGTGCTCCATCTTCGACCACATCATCGCTTACCATCAGGTGAGATGGTGGTCAAGCGCGTGCCTATTTATAGTAAAAAAAAAAAAAAACAGGTTCAATAAAGAAATGCCGGAGGTGGTAAAATTAATAGTTTCGCTAGTAAGGGGACATAGTACTCACATATTTACAAGTTATCACGATTTTAGCGTTACCTGTGACATACGAGGTAAATCCTTACGCCCTTCTTACTTCATGAAACATTGTTTACCAACACAATCACAAACTTCATTCAACCTAAAACAATTGACGATCAGAACCACACCACCCATCTAAATTTTGATTACCTCATCTTATACTAACTCACCGTGACTGGAAGGTACGCAATTAACTGTCCCTTGTCAGAACTCAGCCGCGGTGGGTCGAGCGGGAGGTGCTTAATATCAATATTGTGACTGCCTGACAGGTAATGGGCGGAAGATGATGGTGAATTGAGGGTAGTTTAAGCTATGAGGAAGTTGTCATGAGTTGGTAGGTGTAGTTTAGCGGTCTTAGTAACTATCTAACTTAAAACATCACGCTGCAACCAATAGGAGCGGAGCATTCATGAAAAATGTGACGCAAAGTTGCAGCTAGTTATGGATAATATTGATTGTTTGCAGATAGTTTTCTGTAGTGAAAATATAGAGTTTTGAACTCAAACCAAGTTTCCAATTTAAATATCACACCAAAACGGATAAATTGTAGATCTGTGCGCTGATTGGTTGCCAGTTTATGATAGTTCACAGTTTCTCGGAACGACGTGAAGAGATAGACTACAGGACTTTCAGTCATATCGTTTTAAAAGAAATGTTTGGTTGATAATTTCTCAAGATATTTTATAATCTTACGGAGTTAGTAATGACACGGTGATAGACATCTTGCTTGTATTGTTTTATCAAACATCAATATACATAATAATCTTCAGTTGCTGCTGGCTGGCCGACAAGGCACAGCCCAAACTGCTGGTCTTAGAAAGCTGAAATTTAGGGGAGCACTAAGAGAGGATTCCCTTAAGTCCAACGGGAATGGGATACGAAGCCGCGGCTAAAAGCTAGCATTCAATATTTTTGTAGCATTTAGTGATGGCAAAACTATAGCTACGCCTTGATACAAGTTGGGAGGCAAAATAGACCGAACTACTGTTCAATCCTAAGGCTGGCTGTCCACTAGAGGGGAGAGGAGAGGAGCGGAAAAATATTTACTAATGGGCTTGATTAAAATCTCCTTTCCGCCTCAGTCACTGATATTTTATGCAATCTCTTTGGTTAATATTTCTTCACTCCGCTCCAGTGGACAGTTGGCCTTAAACTTGGCATTAAATGATTTAATCAAAGACATGTTCAACCGCTGTCTTTTAGCACCCTTAGTCATACCAATCACCATAAACTGAGCTCCAACAATTTTCCTAAACATCTCCTTCATCACACCTCCTAAAACCTGCCTCTAATAACTCAAGTACCGTCTAATAAGATCATCAAGTACAAGAGGACGTGTGATCATACAATTATTCGCTCCACTCGAGAGGGCCTCATTATGAGTTGAGTTAAGAGGTCCTCAAGAGAGCTGTGACGTCATTAATGTAAGGGAGAGTGCGTGTTACTTGTGTCTATAGCTGCGGAAAATTAGATGGTGGGTTATAATATTGAGTGCGATGCGTATGAGGAAAACAGGATAGAGAAGAGCTTTAGGTAGTGTTTTGATTAAGATTTATTTACTTTGAGAGTAAAAAGATACTGGTCAAGTGCGGATCGGATGATAACGCGACGTTTTTACTATAATCACGTTTACTGTGTGAGGTCTCCCCCTTTTGTCACGTGTTATAAACGTTGGTAAAACTGTGTGCTAATTTCAACTAAGTATCTACATAAATGATTTTTGACGTTTTTATTTACGCGAGCGCTCACCTACCCGTAGGGCAGACCGAATAAAGACGCTCACTGGCCTATCAATAGCCGAAGCTTTTAAGACCGCCGAGGACAGAGAATCGTGGAAGAGCAGAGTGCACCGAGTGATCAATACCTCAGACTAGACACGGCCCTCAGCAATGAGGATATTATTATAATATTATTATTAAGCCATTTATTCCATAACCTTTATCATATTTCATTTACAATGTTGTCAGTAATTGTGTTAGTTTTTGAAGATGGACCCCAGTTTGAGTAAAGGCCTTTTTTTTTTTTGCCGGGGTGGAAAATCCTCATGGATGTCCCTCGCCTGGGGCGGGCGAAGGGGTCTAAAAACCACCCCGGTGTTCCATCTCACACTTGACCGAGGATTGTGAGAGCTAGTACGCCTTCCATAATCCCCGGCTAGTGCCCGCGTATGCGGGCCACCTCAGGCCCACGGGAGGAGCAAGGTCCTCCCGCAATGTCCCTCCTCCAACTCTTTCTATGCCTTTCTGTCCTTGGCCTGCATCATCCAACGTTTTCCTGCAACCTTCCTGATGTCGTCAGCCCACCGTTTTATTGTTCTTCCTGCCTTTCTTTGCCCTATTAAACTTTCCAACGCGTAGTTTCAATGGTCCATCGTCTGGCTGTGTATCAGGAGACATGACCTGCTCAGTTCCACTTTAGTCTCAGTGCGTGTTTAACTGCATCGGTCGGGTTTAGTCTCAGTGTACGTGTCACTTTTTTTTTAGTCTTATGATGTCGCTTCTTATTTTTTGTGTTTTTCTTATCTTTAAGATGCTTCGTTCCATTGCTCTTTGGGTGGTCAATATTTTATGTTTCGCTTTTACTGTGAAAGTCCAGGTCTGGCAGCTGTGCAGTAAGCTTGGTAGTACACAGGTGTCCATTACGATTTTCTTCATGGTTAGACAGTAGTCGCCTTTTAAGATTTCTTTTAATGACCAGAACCTGTTCCAGGCTATAGCTATTTCTCTTGCTATTTCTTCTTCTTCATTTTTCATTGCCAAATATCCTTTAGCAATGAGGATAACGACTAAGAAAAATATAACGGCAAAACTGTGTGCCAATTTCAACTAAGTATCTACATATGGTTTATGTAATACAGCCTGCTGTCGGACTAAGAGACGGACAGCCAGCGGCGCGGCGGCGGTGCAGTTATTTATTTATTTACAAGAACATTCACAACATTATAGATTAGGAATTGTGCCTAAATAGCCACCATTACCATGCCATTGGTTGTTTTTCCAGGTACGGAACCGTGTAAATAACTGTTATAGTTCTTTTACTGTCAGAATATTTTACATTTTTGATGGCCAAAACAAGTTTCTTATAATTATGAAGGCTAGCCTTTTCCTGTCAGGGCCATTGTGTTTTTTTTTTTCTTTTTTGTTTTTATTTAGGAATGGGCTAGCTCTTGACCACAATCACGCCTGATGGAAAGCGATAGATGAGGTCTATGGTGGAGCGAGCGTGCACCGAAGATGCCTGTTCACTCTTGATTTGAAGGCAGACAGGTTATATGTGGACGGGAACGCAGATGCTGGCAGAGAGTTCCACACTTTAGCTGTGCTGTGTGCTGTCCTTTTCATTTAAGATTAACTAAACACTAGGTATTGCATACCATAAAATTAACGCTATTTTGCTTTAATCCTTGATAAAGACTACAAATCCTAGAATAAGAAATTGACGTCCGGTCAGGAAACATATGCAAGCTAGATAAATGAATACCACTTTGACACTGTGAAGATCGTTAAACACACACTCAAAATCAAATTAACAAATCAAAGGCATCTTCTGCATCTTCTAAGCTCGCTCCATCGTCACCTTGTCTCTGTCACCTCTGACCTAGACTAGTCAAGAGCTAACTCATCACTGTTAAAATGATAGAACTATCTTATTACACTTAAATAACTAAATAAAATCAATTTTAGCTCGTAAATACGTACCATAAAATCAGCGCGTATCTATACTTCTATACTGAAGAATAGATACGTCTTCTAGTTTGTTTATTTGTTTTTTGAAAAATTATTTCGGTGTTAGATAGCCCATTTATCGAGGAAGGCTATAGGCTATATATCATCATGCTAAGACTAATAGGAGCGGAGCAGTAAATTGTGACGCAGACGAAGTTGCGCGGGTCAACTAGTGATACTCGATAAAACCACAAAACCTTGAAGTAAAAATTGCTGTCACCTGGAGCCAGTTGGTCACTTTGAAAGACGTAAAATCTACTTTGGCACTTTGAATGTCTTTAAAACGCACACAAAAAAATCAAATAAACCATTCAAAGGTTGCAACCCCGACTGAAATAAAATAAAACAGAACGCAATTACACTCTTCACAGTTAAAACGCTAGAGCCATTACTCTTTCCTAACAAAATAAAATCAATTTGAGCGGGTAAAAGTTGCACTCTACCTTCAAAGGCCCTCTAATTGAAGAAGTGCAAGTTAAAGTGCCCTTATATTTCGTAGATGGACTCTTCCGCTTTTCCGGTAGAAAGAGGCTTCTTTTTCCTGTTTCATAGTGTTGTGTAATGTAATTAGCGTCCGTTTAAAGTGGTTCCTTTTTTTTTCTTTACCGTCGTCGTTTTGAAATTAAATGATATTTAGTAGACCTTTTTGAGTTGGAGTTAAATCTTAATGAGAACGTTTGTGAGTGTTTGTGTAAAAGATTAATTGTGTTTTAATCTTTTCGAGTCAATTTTTTTTTGTAAAATTTGTTCATTTGCTACCTACAGGCGTGTTCTCGATGAAACCCCTTTGCATTTTTAAATTATGAGCACTGAGCTCACTTTCTGAAGTTTAAGATACTGAATTTCAGGGAACTGATTTCAATCATTTTTATGCGACGTTTGCATTTGCATCATCAAAAATAACTAGAATTGGCACCCAGATATCAAGCAAGAAACGGGGATATAGGTGCTGAAAAGAAAACGCAGAAAAGGTTGGTAGTTCCAACAATTTCCCAATAAGTAACAGGGTATTCCACTATTTATCTTTCATAACATAAAGTAACAATCCTAAAAGGAATAGAAAGGGATCAATGAATAAACTCGTAAATAAGTACAAGCTATCGTCTGAAGCACTTCACTCCGGATCGGTCTCACGATTCCTACGAAATGATTGCGTATCACGAGGAGGGTCTTTAATTCAATCTCGTGTGCACTGGCCTGGTGAAATAATATTATTTTATTGACATTTCACTTCGAGGAATACATTTCGAGAATTAGATGAGAGGGATTATAAGTGAACTAGCTTTTGCCAGTGACTTCGTACGCGTATATCCCGTTTTTTTTCCGTTTCCGTAGCAATTTCGGTAAATCCTTAGTGCTTCCCTTCACTTCTCAAGGAACCTACATGCCAAATTTCAGCTTTCTACGAGCAGTAGTTTCTGGTGTGCGTTGTCTGTCAGTCACTCAGCCAGTCACCAGTAACGGAAGAACTTTATATATTACAATAGGACAGGTTTTATTTGGATAGGCTAGCCTTTGAATATTGTCTGTCTCAACTAATGGTAAATGGCAATATGGTCGTCGACAAAGCACGCTGGAAGGAACCTATTCACTGTACATTTTAAGATTCCCAACCAATCACTGGTTGATAGCAATGATCTAATCTATGAGCCAACTCTATCTCTCAAGGACAGTAAGCCTTAATGGTATTGTCTTTCAATTGTCTTGCGTGCTCGGTGCCTTTTTAAATTAGTTATACCTGTCTAGCCTTTTCCTAACATTCTTGGGGACGGCTTCCAGCTTAACCAGGTGCAGTAATGTATCAGTGTATTATATGAAGTGACTGCCTATCTGACCATTGACTGGGTAACGATACCCGTTGGCAAGCCTGGTGTCCAATTTCTTGACTCCCGACTACCCGTCAAAGATCTGTAAATGAAAGCCATGTCAAGGCCCTAATGAGCTTTCAGGAGCATGAAGAATTTTAGTGTGTTTATACTGGTCACCCATCTACCAACCGAACTCGGCAAGCGTTGCTAAACCTTGCAGAGTGAAACGTGTTGATGTTATTATTGAGCCACGAGCGAAAATCTATAAAACCAAACCAAAAAATCACCAACTAACTAACACAAATCACCCAGTTAAATTTATTACACGCCTTTCCTATCGTGTCCCAGTAAACGGCCTGTATTTATGAACATACACCATACACATACAGCGCTGGTATATTGTATGGCTGACACCGGCGGTCGCGTATCGCGTAATTTACGACACCATACAACAGCCGTACAACTCCCATCTGATGTATGCGAGCTTTTAAATCTCTTTCGTCATTTATCATAAGTAATCGCTTTCAGAGTTCAGGCTGAATATTTGTAGGAGTTCTTATCTTTCATCTTGTTTTGAATCCATTTGGTATTGGGGTTGGAATCGAGAATGTCATCGAATAAGATGGTGAAGTAAAGTTATGTAAGAATTTGTGAAAGCCTTTTGAGATGAGCTTGTGGGTGAGTAATTTCAGATGAATGGGTCGAAACACTAGGAAGTGGTGAATTGGCAATCCGTCTAATTGAATGAATATATAGGCACGTGAGCACATTCGCAAGAAGTTGGTAGAATCAACACAGCGTTAATTCGTTGAATTTTTTTTTTTTCTAAACGCCCTTATTATTTTATATGTATCTATGTATTTATGATGTATTTCTTTTCCTCTCTGTTTGTCTTTCCTGTTGCACCTGCCATGTTGTCTCTGCACCATCCTAAGGTCGACTGGTAGAAAATGCCTAAGGCATTAAGTCCGCCTTTGTACAGTATTTTTACTAGTGCATCAAGTTTTAATAAATAAATATATTATTTTAATTTAAGTATCGCTAACCGATGTCAATCCTGGATGAGTGACCGTCCATAACTAAGCCATTGGTTTAACTATAATTTATAGATTTTCCCCGTAGTTAGGGTAGTCAGAAGTCATAAAATCTGACAGCAATCATGCTTAGATTTATCGTATTACCCAGTTAATGTGGCTTGCGGAGATCAGATATGCAGTCACTCCATATAAAATACTTAGTAATAACAGCCGCACGGGTCGATATTTAAGTTTAAGGTTGCCAAGGTTGGTCTGTGGTTGGGTGACCATCTTAACATACCGAGTTTCCTCTGTGCCTCGGAAAGCACATTAAGCCTTTGGTACCGGCTGTCATTTGTAGATCTTTGGCAGGTACACCTGACTCCAGTCTGGCCAAGAAGTACCGTGTTACCCAGTTATTGGGTTGTAGAGGTCTTGTAGGCAGCCGCTTCTCGTAAAACACTGGTATTCAGCTGAATCCGGTTTGACTGGAAGCCGACCTCAATTTAGTTGGGAAATGGCAGGCAGATGATGACCGACCAATAGTTAGGAAAAAGGCAAGAAGATTGATTGCTTGTGACAAAGTCTTTACTGGGCTTGTGCAGTGCTACTCCGTGTAACATATGCTACGCTGATTCTACGAAACTGCTACGCGAGGATACGAAACTGCTACGCGGGTGTTACGGTACTGCTACGCGGGTGCTACAAAACTGCTCCGCTAACCCTGTAATTTCAACTGCTTCTCAATAACATAATCACCATATTTGACATATGGATTGGGAATTGCAATATGTTACCTTTTCGAACTCGTTTATACCAGGTGACAATGTGGTGCAATGTCCTTCAATCCGCCTGTCTGTCAACGGGCTATATCTCATGAACTGTAATAGGTTGACAGTTGAATTTATACTGCCGCTGTAATAAAAAAGAAATTGAAAGGGCTTCACTTGGTTTTCATTCTAGTCAGTACGATAATTTTGTTCAACAATGTTATTCTTTATTACAACGAGTAATTTCAATTTAAATACTATCTACAAATATAGAGCTTCACGGTTCCAACCACATTTAATTAATGTGTTACTGTAAGCGGAATCATTTCTAACCGCAATATTATACACGTGTTCGTGTTATGAACATATGTATTATAGGTACATGTGTATGTGTTAGAGAAATGCGGCACGTGTCAAATGTAACTCGTTCATTTTGTGGTGGAATATTGTGTTTATTAGCATGACGAATGATTACGGGATTGAGTGTTTTTAGTTTTTTAGTTTATAGAGCTCGTGGCTAAACTATAACAGCCGCACGGCTCGATCTTCAAGGTTTAGTAATGCTTGCCGAGGGTGGTCTGTGGATGGTGACCATCTTAACATATGTGCCTCGGTAAGCAGTTAAGCCATTGGTCCCGGCTGTCATTTGGAAATCTTCGGCAGTCGTTACGGATTGTCAGAAGCCAGATATATGGGGGGCAAAAAAGGTCACTTTAGAAGAATCATATTGAAATCATAATATTAATTACACAAAAATTTGTCAAGTTTAATTTTCACCTTTATTTCTAACGCATTAGGTTTAAGGTTGATTGGGAAAATTTGACAGTGACGGTTTTTCTGATTCTGCTAAATTGGCCTTTTTAGACAGCCGCTCCACGTAAAATATCCGTATAAGTATCCACGTAAATACTGATATTTGAATCCGGTTTAATTGGGAGCCGACCGCAAAATATTTGGGAAAAGGCTAGGCAAATGATGACTGATTTTAGTTTGCTTGATTTGACTACAACGAATCTATTTAAAAGCAGAGTTAATTAGACCACCCTATAGTGTAACACTCACAATGGGCCTCATCAGAAGGCTTAAAGTCACGAGAGGGAGTTTCCTTGCGTGATTGAATCAGAAATGATGACATACGCAAGAGAACCAAGTTTACCGACATAGCCCGAAGGATCGCCAAACTAAAGTGGTAGTGGGCAGGGCACATTGCTGCAGAGCAGATGGTCGATGGGAATGAAAAGTTCTGGAGTGGCGACGGCGTACCGGAAGACGCAACGTTGGAAGGCCCACAAGGTGGTACCCGAAGGATGCGACACGTGCAGGACCAGTCGTTGTGGCGACACTTGAGGGAGGCCTATGCCCAACAGTTTCGGCTTTGTAAAACAACCTGCCGAGTCTTTTCCCAAGTCTATAGGAAGTCTTCCAGCCTGGGGCAGCTGAGTATCAGCATTTTGCACGGAGTCACTGCTTAGCTAACCTCCACTATCCACTGACTGGGTGACACGATACCCCTCGGAAAGATCAAGAAAGACCTTTACTTTTGTCAAATTAAAGGTCTTTCTTGGTATAATAAATGTTAATTTTTAATCTAACAATTTATGTACACACATTTAATAATAAGATAAGAAGAAAGAAACTGAAAAATAGGTACAAAGGTGATGCTTATTTCTGTAGAAATCTCTTCCAGCATACCTGCGAAAGGAGAGTAGAGTAAAAATGAATGTGCACATAGTGTGTATCAGTTATAAGAAACTAAAATTAACACAATATATTAACATAATATAATACATAAATAACATACTAATAGATACTATTTGATTTTAAAAGATAAATAATAATATATACCTATTTGCAACTTTGACGAGAGGGAAAGATAGAGTTCTTTCACTCTTCTTTTAAAAACTGCAAGAGTTTGGCAATCATTAATGTCAGGCGGTAGTGAATTCCACAAACGTATCGCATGTGCAGTAAAGGAGTAGGAGTAAAAATCGTTTAAAATTTACGTAACTTTTTTACTTTTTTCTTTAAAAAAATCTGCCAGATACCAACTTGATGACCTTGAGTCAATTGAGAAACGAGCCAAGAGGATCATCGGCAATGAGAGGCTTGTCGCGACGAAGCTCCAAACTCTTGAACATCGACGACGAGTTGCTAGCCTGTCGGTTTTTTACCGGTTGCATTTTGCGACGGAATTGCATAATTTAATTCCACCAAGCCCGTTCCATCATCTGACCACAAGACGAACGGCGATGCGCCACCGGTACACGGTGGATATCCCACCTATACGCACAAAACGTTTTGGTAACACATTCATAATGCGTACAGCTAAGGAGTGGAACTCCCTGCCGGAGTCTGTGTTTCCTGATAGCTTCAACCTGGGAGTCTTTAAGTCAAGAGTGAATAGGTTATTTATAGGCAAGCATGCTCCATCTTCGACCACATCATCACTTACCATCAGGTGAGATAGTGGTCAAACGCGTGCCTATCTATAGTAAAAAAAAAAAAAAACTTTGCCCCACACTAGGAACGGGCGGGTGGTCCGCCGTTTTTATATAAATAAAATGAAATAAGTCATAACAAGGGAGAGGTACTTCTTCTTCTTCTCGTGTGGGCAGTAAGGTCTAACGACCCCACACACCCTAGTGTCAGAGTTTCTAAACCGCCTCAAGGGCTTCTGACATAGTTGATTTGATGACCGCCATTTGGCGGCCGGGACCACCGGCTTACACGTGCCTTTTTGTTGATTCCGTGCTTCGGAAATCAACTTTTTATCACAATTTATAACAATCAGGTGATTGCCTGATAAAAAGCCTGCAATGTCCTAGCCAAACTGGAAGCAACTTTACAAAATATGTTTCCCGTGGGAATCGAACCCATGACCACATCACAAGGCAAACGCCTAAACCACTCGACCACGGAGGAGTAGAGGTACTGAAGCTCACTTTAATAATTGTCGAAATTCGGGGTATCCTCTCTTAGTGCTCCTCTACACTCCCCAAGGAACCAACATGGCAAATTTTAATTTTCTACAACCAATAGTTTAGGCTGTGCGTTGTCTGTCCGTCACTCAAGCAGCCACCAGAAACGGTTTTTTTTTATATTAGGATATTGATTACAAAGTAAGTAAGTAGGCTCCTGGCGTACCTAGAAGCGAATGATATTCTTAGTAACCGTCAATACGGGTTCCGCCGAAATCTCGTCGAAACTGGGGATCTTCTAGCGTATGCCATCCACATCTGGAGTGAGGCCATAGAGAAGCACGGGGAGGCACTAGCGGTCTCCCTTGACATCACGATAGCCTTATTAGTAAGCTTCCTTCCTTCGGTCTGCCCGCCGGTTTGTGTGATTGGATCGCAGATTTCCTGAGGGATCGGTCTATCCGAGTGGTCATTGATGGCTGCTCGTCTGGACTGCTGGATATTAATGCCGGGGTTCCTCAGGGTTCGGTGCTTTCGGCAACACTGTTCTTGCTGCATATTAATGATCTGCTTAAACCCGGTACCTTTGGGTATGCAGACGACAGCACTGTTGCTGAGAGATACGTGTCCGACGCACGAGCTGGTGGGTCGCAGATCCGGTCTCTCCGGGAGGCAATGGTTGACCGCTTGAACGTGTCCTTACAGGCAGTCTCTGAATGGGGCGATGCCAATCTGGTCAAGTTCAATGCTGCTAAGACCCAAGTGTGTCTATTTTCCGCCAAAAGGAGCCAATTCCACCCAGCTCCATCTTTCCGAGGTTTAACCGTGCCGATAACCGACCAACTTGAGCTTCTTGGGGTTACATTAACATCTACTCTCAATTTTGGCCCTTACATAGAGGCAAAAGCCCAAGTGGCTGCAAAGAAGTTGGGGATTCTGGCAAAGGTGAGACGATACTTCACGCCGGAACAGCTGCTTAAACTCTATCAAGCGCAAGTTCGATCGTGTATGGAGTACTGCTCTCATCTTTGGGATGGATCTGCCAGATACCAACTTGATGCCCTTGAGTCAATTGAGAAACGAGTCAAGAGGATCATCGGCAATGAGAGGCTTGTCCCGACGAAGCTTCAAAGTCTGGAACATCGACGACGAGTTGCTAGCCTGTCGGTTTTCTACCGGTTGCATTTTGGGGAATGTGCGTCGGAATTGCATAATTTAATTCCGCCAAGCCCGTTCCATCATCGGACCACAAGACGAACGGCGATGCGCCACCGGTACATGGTGGATATCCCACCCATACGCACAAAACGTTTTGGTAACACATTCATAATGCGTACAGCTGAGGAGTGGAACTCCCTGCCGGAGTCTGTGTTTCCTGATAGCTACAACCTGGGAGTCTTTAAGTCAAGAGTGAATAGGTTATTTATAGGCAAGCATGCTCCATCTTCGACCACATCATCACTTACCATCAGGTGAGATAGGCCTATATATAGTAAAAAAAAAAAAAAAAATTTTGCCCCACACTAGGAACGGGCGGGTGGTCCGTCGTTTTTATATAAATAAAATGAAATAAGTCATAACAAGGGAGAGGTACTTCTTCTTCTTATCGTGTGGGCAGTAAGGACCCCACAACTATCGACCTAACAACCCCACACACCCTAGTGTCAGAGTTTCTAAACCGCCTCAAGGGCTTCTGACATAGTTGATTTGATGACCGCCATTTGGCGGCCGGGACCACCGGCTTACACGTGCCTTTTTGTTGATTCCGTGCTTCGGAAATCAACTTTTTATCACAATTTATAACAATCAGGTGATTGCCTGATAAAAAGCCTGCAATGTCCTAGCCTAACTAGAAACCACTTTACAAAATATGTTTCCCGTGGGAATCGAACCCATGACCACGGTCACAAGGCAAACGCCTAAACCACTCGACCACGGAGGAGTAGAGGTACTGAAGTTCACTTTAATATTTGTCGAAATTCGGGGTATCCTCTCTTAGTGCTCCTCTACACTCCCCAAGAACCCAACATGGCAACTTTTAATTTTCTACAACCAATAGTTTAGGCTGTGCGTTGTCTGTCCGTCACTCAAGCAGCCACCAGAAACGGTTTTTTTATATATTAGGATATTGATTACAAAGTAACCTATAACATTAAATACTGGGTCATGCCACATATCACAGTTGAACGCGCATCAATGATGAATAGCTTTCTGTGTACCTCACGGAGTCACGGTAATTGCTGTATCCATTAATATGATATGCCTCGCCACGCACGAACCTCGCGTTCTTGTGATACGGTCGTGGACAAACTACGGTGACCTTTATTATTATAGAGCCTTTCCTGCTTTCCACGAGTTCTTAATTCTTTTTCTAAACCAAGAGTAGCCTTACTTACTTCTTCTAACATAAATCGTCTGGCAGTGAAAGTCCCATTAAAATCAGTGCAGCCGTTTCAGAGGTTATCCAGAACAAACAAACAGATAAATGTTAATAAAATCAAACTTCTAATCGAGAGACACGGGAGAACTCCAAAACAGTTTTTCTTTCTTTGTTTCTTCTTATATAACAGAAGCAAAGCAAGCAGGATATGTTTGATATCATTACTGTTTATAACACTAATGACCTGGCAAGAGTAATCAGTACCAGTTGCTAAAAAGTACATGAAAGCATCTTAATATAAAACCTTGAGTTTATCTTTTACAACATAAACTCGTCCTATTTTTCAGCAAAACGACCATAAAGTAATATCTGAAATCATAAAGTATTTAATAACATAAATAGTTCGTATAAAAAGATCGTTTACGACTAGAGTTTACGGCGGTGCAGTTATGTGGCTTATGGTTTCACATGTGTTATACACACATAATGAACGCTATATGTGTACAGTTTGCTGATGAATAATACCAATTTGTGAGTAGACTTGTTCGTCTAATTAGGAGTACCTAGCGATGATTGGAAGTCGCTATACCGGCTTTAGCAGAGCTTAAGTAAAAGTCGAAAGTCTACAGGAACATATTGTCGGGATAAAAAGTATCCCATGGTCTTATTCAGGACATAGCTTACCCGTTTGACAATCAGATCGATATATATACAGACAGACCTACTACTACTAGGAATAGCAACGTTTCAGCAATGTATATCGTCAATTTGTACCACTATTCCTCTTTTAGAGGTATGCGGAACAGAGAGTAAAGTCCCGCACACCCCCATTGAAGAGCAAGGATCTTCTGACCAGACGGTGTTTGTGTCTGGTATGGATAACTATCGATAGTTGATATCCGGGCTAAAGTATATGTTAAAATCGCACGGTAAACTCTGCTTGCACGATATAGGATTACGACTTAGTAGTTCGCTGCTAATTGGATAGATGGCGTCGCGGTTCTTTTTGTTGCGATGTATGCCATACTCAATCTCTTTCCTAGAAATAATTTCAAAATGGTTCAATGTTGCTTTGTGATCTAGAATTTCATTAACAAATCTCTTATAATATGCGCAATACTCGGTAAGTGTTTGTAATATTATTGTATTTATTTTTTTGGACTAATTTTAATAAATTAAGTAATTAACAACTACACTAAACTTCAAAAAACTAAAATATAGCACCAAAAATTCGTCCTCAACTGGTAACGTGCCCAAGAGACTGGCGGCATTGCTACGTTGAATGGCAATGCTTAGTAGCCTCTGGAAAAAGTAAAACCCAGCTCATGGGTCACGGGAAGTGTAAACCAGCCGTTTCAAAATTTCTTTGAAAATGTGGATCTGTTAGATTATTTTTCAATCTCGTCTTTGGTGAGTCAAGTGCACATTAACACAGACATCACGGAGTATTGATAGTTTATAGATAACACACTTCCTTACGATCTTCGCGCTCGAGCTCATAAAATTGTTTATTTTCTAGTTTTATGATCGCACATGCAGTAATGTGCTAGAGATTATGGTAATGCATCGATATTGAGAAGATAATGGGCTATTACTGTATTTATTTATCTATATCTATACTAATATATAAAGCTGAAGAGTTTGTTTGTTTGTTTACTTGAACGCGCTAATCTCAGGAACTTCTGGTCCGATTTGAAAAATTGTTTCAGTGTTAGATAGTCCATTTATCGAGGAAGGCTATAGGCTATATATCATCACGCTAAGGTCAATAGGAGCGGAACAGTAATAAAAATTGTGACGCAAACGAAGGTGCGTGGTCTACTAGTGTACATATAAAACAGTTATGAGAGAAAATCTTAAAAAAGGGATTGCTCTTTGACTTAAAATAAAACGCAACCCTAATAGAACCACTCGTGAGTATTTTAGTCTGTCTAATTTGCTCCGAATCTATTGGACGGAAGAAAGTTTCTTTATTACTTCGGTATTAAAGTCCTACATCCGTGTTGATGTCAAAGATCTTTATATTCGCATATAGAATTAAATCAGCCCTCTGGATTTGAAGCAAATTGGCAGCGAAAGAAAGACAGACACGCGAATGAGCTTGGAAGGGTTCCGATTCTTCCATACGGACGTGCGGAACTTCAAAAACAGCTGAAAATGCGCTTTACCTTTCGTATACCGACTTATCAATAATACATGAGTTTTTGGTTTTTAACCCCTAACATTGTTACATATTTACACATTGTTTTGCTTTTCAAACAGCTCCGTCTATCTCCTATTCACACGAGTTTCCACCGGCCGACCCCTCAAGGTCTCGCTCCAGACCGCTTATAGTGCAGTCGCTGGAGCATGTGATTCTGCACCTCGCTATTATGCCCCGCTCAGAACTAACCCATTTGGGTCAATCGCCGTCACACTGACCCGATATACAAATAGGTTACGATGAGAGATTTTGTCAGAAGGTGAATAGGTTTATTTAGAATTAATATTATAGGGGAAAATATCGGTTATTTATACTGTTAAAGAGATTTTGATGATTGATGATGTGGTCGAAGATGGAGCACCTTTGCTTGAAGTAACCCTTTCACTCTTGACTTACAGACCCCAAGGTGATGGGGATCATGAAACACAGACTCCGGCACGGAATTCCACTTTTTAGCTGTATGCACAACGATTGTGTTCCCAAAACTGTTTGTGTGCGTGAGTGTGATTTTTCATATGGCCCATGTAGGTCGCACACTTTCCGAAGTGAAAGAGATTGAAAACCGACCGGCTGGCAACTCGGCGTCGATGTTTAGGCCCAGACTTGCGAAATAAGCTTTAAGCTACAACATGAAATGATTGCCAATCAACAGAGAAATTTGACATTTCTAAAACCGCACGCTACACTAGCGCCTCTAGCGGCGAATCCAAACGCGATAGCCCTCATTGCATAGGTAGATTTCTATCGGTAACATCACCTTCTAGCGTAAGTTAAAACGCCAAAAATTTATGGGAAACAAACGCTGTCGAAATATTACGTGACGTGGTCATGTCTTTTTTTTTACTATTGATAGGCACGCGTTTGACCACTATCTCACCTGCCTCCTGTCCTATGTCCTGTCTCGCCTTAGCCTTAGAGTAATAATTATAACTTTATACGGTCACATTTCTTATGAGGAGCTCGTGGCTAGATAATAACAGCCGCACGGGTCGATCTTCAAGGATAAGCAACGCTTGCCAAGGTTGGTCTGTGGATGGGTGACCATCTTAACATACCGAGTTTCCTCCGTGCCTCGGAAAGCACGTTAAGCCGTGGGTCCCGGCTGTCATTTGTAGATCTATGGCAGTCGTTACGGATAGTCAGAAGCCAGTAAATCTGATTCCAGTCTTGCCATGAAGTACCGTGTTACCCAGTTACTGGGTTGTGGAGGTCTGGTAGGCAGCCGCTCCTCGTAAAATACTGGTATTCAGCTAAATCTGGCTTGACTGGAAGCCGACCCCAATATAGTTGGGAAAAGGCTAGGCAGATGATGACAACATGAAATGATGAACAAAAACACTAAACTTCCCTATCAATTTTGACGTTACGACATTGAGCAAGGATTTTGTAGCACACACTCAAAAAATATTTTCCATGAATTCAAATATTCTTCATAGTATAAACAGAAATCGCTTGCCAACACTAATTAATTTTATCAATTACCTCTCCTTGAGAAAGGTGTGAAAAGATGAACTCTTCTATAAATTGCAGCAGTTTCATTAGGGGGGAACTGTCGAGAACACCCGTCTGAAAGGGGGTTAATGACCAGCGCCTAATGTTATTACCTCAGCTAGGTAGCTATTTAACACAATGACGAAGAAATGGCTTGTTTCCTCTTTACAAATTGTTTTTAGACACAATGTTATGTGGAACGTTTAATTTTCCAACTGTTTCGATTATGTTTTTACAGTTGACAGTTCAGTGGTGGGTGCCTTTTTCTTGTCTTTTGTCATAGTACTCGTAAATCATCAAATGACTTCTGCGGCTCTGGGCAAAGCGGGAGACATTGTCAGACAATTACTGACTAAAACCCACCCGAGTTCCTTCAGATGCTCTTTGTGTTCCAGGGAGCTACTCTCTAAGCTCGAAGTCCGTAGTTCCGGGCGTATTCTACTCCGTACCACCTAACCACTAAGAATTAATGACAACACGATTTGACAGTCACTATAAAATCGTATAGTCATTCACTCTTAGTTCGGGTTCGGGAGTAATCGTAAGGCTGTAGGTGACTTCGGGCTTAGAAAGTATCCCCCCAGGGCCGCGGTAACTATTTTGAACAATTTCGCAACCAGTTCAATGTGATACACGTAGTGCAGTCCTACCAAGTCCGTGTACCTTATGTGGTACACGAAATTTAATTTACTCTAGTAACAGTCTTACCAGTGTAACTATCGGCTTGTGACTAGTTAGAGGGTTGTAGCTGATGAGACCTATTAGGGTGTTAAAAGTCCTTTCTAAGAACAGAGTTCCATAGCCAATAGACGCCAGAGGTCAAACCTTTTTTCACACTGATAATACAGAGCGCGTCAGCTGTCACTTATTAAATTTACACTGAGTTGATCTGAAACATACCAAAAACTCGATGAACACATTTTTGACCGGTTCTTCTGTGGATGCAGGTGAACTAATCTCTAAATAATTTTCATCATACAACTACATTTAACCTTGGCTCAACCCTCACAGTTGTTCTTCTGACCTCCCGTTACATTGGAGTGCCACTGCCCGATAATCAGGTTATCTTTTAAGAGGGCTCGTTCCGTTAGGGATGGCCCTTCAGCCCCTCGTGTAATGTATATGTAAGGAGCGTCCGATATGATCGCGATAGCCCTAGCGCTCTGTTGATGTTTCAGTTAATAGCGGCTTAGAGGATTTAGAGACCACAGGGATCCGAAATGAGCAGGATTTAGTATAGTATTAAAATTTTCAAAGGAATGGTCATTTTCGTTATTTTATCCTTAGGGAAATGTTGTTAGCGGTAAATAATGAAGTTTGTCAACATTTTGGTGTTCAGTGATGCCAAATAACTTTATCATCTATTAATTTGTCATAATTGCTTTCGATTGGCTCGTAATTGCAGGGGACAGACGTGTGTGGATAAGGGAAGAGATTTTCTGGGCTCGCGTTTAACCACAACCTCAACTGTTGGAAAGCAATGATGTGGTCGACGATGCATCACGCTTCCCTAGAAAAAACTTCTGCAATTTTTACTTACAGATCATGAGGCTTTAGCTATTGGGAAATACATACCGGCCACTTCTTACACACATTGGTACAATTTTTTGTGCGGATGGGTTGGATTGCCCAGTTGTGGATTATTATGATTGGATGAGAAGCGCTTTAGACGACATTAGAACAAGTGACATTCTGTCAGTGGAAGCGTGGCGAGGTCGATTGCCAAAGTGACAAACATGTATAGGATTGCCAAACTTTGTTGAAATGTCACGTGATCATTCCCTTATATTTTAGCATATCAACAATCGCCGTCGCTGATAAAATGGTACTTTCTCTGGAGCCGCTGAACTAGTTTACACTAACGATATATTCCCTTATATGTCTGACCTCTGGAGCCGCTGAACTAGTTTACACTAACGATATATTCCCTCATATGTCTGACACTCAAGTGTCACTCATAAAATCATGACTTAGAACCTCATTTGTCAGTCACACGTTACCGCTGGAGATATCTTCAAGACCGTTTAGATAATGTAAGCTAATGTGCGTCGTTTGTTGCAGGCGGATGGGCGTCACCAAGCAACCAAAATCCAGTCGTCTCGACCCTCCCCTGAAATCGCCGCAGGTAATTGTAAAACTTAAAATTATTAATTTTATCGTAAATTAGTCCCGTATAGATGGGCAATCCACCGGGTTTAAACCCGGTGCTTTGATAAAAACCCGATAAACACCCGCAAGCACCCATAAACACCCAGAAAATTGGGTGTTTATTTGATTTGATGAAATTAAATTAGAAGAAGAAGAGAGCCTTCAACAGGGCTGCTAAGTCCTGCAAGAAGGTGTTGTGGAGGGCTCGGTTTGACCACATTAGCCGAATAGGGAACAAACTTGCTTCATACCCAGCATGTAGTAAGGCTTTTTGGTCCCTGGCTAAGTCGGTCGAATCGAACTTCTGCCGCCCCTCACTACCACCACTGCTGAGACCCGACGGGACGCTGGCCCACTCCGCTGAGGAGAAAGCGAACTTGTTTGCTTCTTTGTTTGCGGAATCTTCACGTCTGGATCCTGGTGGCGCGACGCCCTCCGCCTCTCCTGGTGAATGCGAGTCGAGTATGTCGAACATTCGCATTCATCAGAAGGACGTCCGTAGGGTACTGCGTAACCTAGACGTGAACAAGGCTAGTGGTCCCGACGGGATAACGGCAATTGTTCTGAAGACTTGTGCGCCTGAGCTGTCTCCGATCTTGACACGCCTATTTCGCCTTTCGTTCGAGACTGGAAAAGTGCCGAAGGCTTGGAAGCAAGCTAACGTGCAGCCCGTGCCCAAGAAGGGTAGTCGAGCTGACCCGTCGAATTATAGACCCATCTCGGTAACGTCCATACTCTGTAAGACTATGGAACGCGTGCTGAATCATAAGCTCCTGGCGTACCTAGAAGCGAATGATATCCTTAGTGACCGACAATACGGGTTTCGTCGGAATCGGTCAACTGGGGATCTTCTAGCGTATGCCATTCACATCTGGAGTGAGGCCATAGAGAAGCACGGGGAGGCACTGGCGGTCTCCCTTGACATCTCGAAGGCCTTCGACAGGGTCTGGCACGATAGCCTTATTAGTAAGCTTCCTTCCTTCGGTCTGCCCGCCGGTTTGTGTGATTGGATCGCAGATTTCCTGAGGGATCGGTCTATCCGAGTGGTCATAGATGGCTGCTCGTCTGGACTGCTGGATATTAATGCCGGGGTTCCTCAGGGAACGGTGCTTTCGGCAACACTGTTCTTGGTGCATATTAATGATCTGCTTAAACCCGGTACCTTTGGGTATGCAGACGACAGCAGTGTTGCTGAGAGATACGTGTCCGACGCACGAGCTGGTGGGTCGCAGATCCGGTCTCTCCGGGAGGCAATGGTTGTGCGCTTGAACGTGTCCTTACAGGCGGTCTCTGAATGGGGCGATGCCAATCTGATCAAGTTCAATGCTGCTAAGACCCAAGCGTGTCTATTTTTCGCTAAAAGGAGCCAATTCCGCCCAGCTCCATCTTTCCGCGGTGAAACCGTGCCGATAACCGACCATCTTGAACTTCTTGGGGTTACATTAACATCTACTCTCAATTTTGGCCCTTACATAGAGGCAAAGCTCAAGTGGCTGCAAAGAAGTTGGGGATTCTGGCTAAGGTGAGACGGTACTTTACACCGGAACAGCTGCTCAAACTCTATCAAGCGCAAGTTCGATCGTGTATGGGATACTGCTCTCATCTTTGGGATGGATCTGCCAGATACCAGCTTGATGCCCTTGAGTCAATTGAGAAACGAGCCAAGAGGATCATCGGCAATGAGAGGCTCGTCGCGTCGAAGCTCCAAAGTCTTGAACATCGACGACGAGTTGCTAGCCAGTCGGTTTTTTACCGGTTGCATTTTGGGGAATGTGCGACGGAATTGCATAATTTAATTCCGCCAAGCCCGTTCCATCATCGGACCACAAGACGAACGGCGATGCGCCACCGGTACATGGTGGACATCCCACCCATACGCACAAAACGTTTTGGGAACACATTCATAGTGCGTACAGCTAAGGAGTGGAATTCCCTGCCGGAGTCTGTGTTTCCTGATAGCTACAACCTGGGAGTCTTTAAATCAAGAGTGAATAGGTTATTTCGTGCTCCATCTTCGACCACATCCTCGCCTACCATCAGGTGAGACAGTGGTCAAACGCGTGCCTATCAATAGTAAAAAAAAAAATATAGTTATGTTAAAAAATATGTTTTAAAGGTAAAAGACATTAAAATTCTTGTAATGGAAGATAAATCTAATAAAAACTTTTAAAAAGAGCCAACGACTAAATTCGCTACTGACAAAATTGAGTTAAAACCAGGATTCTGCACGAAAAATTGTTTAAATGTTTAAAAACAAACAAGGTAGCCTTGCAAAGAATGGCTGTTAGTGAAGATGTGCTGATTGCAAGGGATATTAAAAATCTAATTTTAAATGACGATTTCTGGAGGAAGACCGATGAATGTATAAGTATTCTAGAACCTATTACTGAAAGCATATTTAACTTGGAGGGAGATCAGTTTGGTATCCACAAAATATACATTACGTTTAAAGATATACTGGCTAAAATACGTTTCGCATTGCCTCATACTTCAATGTTGAACGAAGAAGGTAAACAGCAAATTCTGACATCAGTCGCTGATAGGCGCAAAATGTCCATTAGACCAATTCATTTGGCAGCGTATATGCTGGATCCTTCAGCTCAGGGTGTTGAACTTACTCAAGATGAAGAACTTCAGACTATGGAGTTTATCCACGATTTAAGGCAGCAACTAAGTTTACATAATATAATGGCCGAACTGGCTTGTTACAAAGCTAAAGAAAACTTTTGGGCTAGACAATTTATATGGAATACAGTGCGTAGCATTGAGCCCATTGTGTGGTGGAAAGGAATTTGTAGTTCGACTGAGCTAAGCAAAGTAGCGGTACGCATCCTGTCAGCTCCGTGTACATCAGCAGCAACCGAGCGTTCCTTCAGTATTCAAGGATATATACATAATAAGAAAAGAAATCGACTTTCAACGGAAAGAGCCGCAAAAATTTCATATATTTGTTACAACTGGAATCTTAAACAAAAACTTAATAATGAAAACATTCAGTTAGATGAAGAAAATGAAAACGAAAACATAATAGAGAGTTTTATAGACCAACTTAATGAGAGCTATGATGAAAATGAAACCGGAATGGAGAGTTTTATAGACCCGATAATATTGGAGGACTATAACGAACCTACACCTTCAACGTCAGGGGAAGCCAGACAGCCTTTACATTTTGTCGTTTGTAACAATGATAATGAAGAATCCGATAGTGATTGAATGTTAAGTAGGTCATTTGTTTTTGATTAGTACCAGAAAAAAAAAATCTTGCATTATTTTATTTCCCTAATTATGTATAATTCAATAAAAGAACAATAATTAAAAACTAAATGTCATTTATGTATAAAAATCATTTACACCCGAAATTTGGGCGGAAATCGGGTGTTTATCCCAAAACACCCAAAACACCCGGTTTAAACCCAGGTGGGTTTAAACCCGGGTGGGTGGACTGCCCATCTCCCACCACATCGTTGCAAGGGCGTTCTTTAATTTCCTGTGGTCTTAAAAAATATTTCATACAAACCTTGTCCCCACATTTACGAAAGTAACAAAATCCAAATCAATAAAGTCGGCCGAGTCCTCAAGTGATACTCCTTCATATAAGTGGGTTATTTTTTGGGTTCCGAACAAAAAACGGAACTCATATAGGGTAACTCTGTCTGTCGGTCTGGCCGTCTGTCACAGCCTGTTTTTTTTCGGATCTACTGGACCGATTGTGTTGAAATTTGGTACACATTTGGACTTCTGTGACCCAAACACGGACATGTTCCGGAAATTATTAAACTTTTAGAATGGGTTCACTTTTTGGGGTCAAAGTAGAAACTAAAAATAAGTTTGTTGAACAATACCGTTTGACATATCAAATAAAAGGGCTTACTGTGAGGGTTTTAATTCTATTTTTTTTTCATAATTTTAAAATAAATGGTTTTTTAGTTATTTAAGAAGTTAGACGAAAAAGGACCATCCCCTTATCTCCGAAACTGCTAAGAAGTATACTATAATAACTTGTTAAAAAAATACGTTCGGAACCCTTTGCACGCGCGTCCGACTCGCACTTGGCCAGTTTTTTTGATAGATAGATTATTATTATTTTTTATTGATTTTATTTATGAAGATATATTTTTGTGACACATGCATTTGATATTTGCTGTACCATTCTACTTAGTCAGGCAATAATTTGTAGCACATTTGTATGTAGTTACAAACTTGCATCAATGAAACGTAAAGCCCCTATTTAAGACGGTTTGTGCCGTGTTCCAACATTGTGTAGCAAACAATTACTTACCTACTGTTGCTGACAGCTTGTTTAATAATTATTGCATTCCCTTCAGCAGCATTTCTGGGAACTACCTTCAAAGCAATTTGTAGTTAATTTCTAAGCTGAAAGCTGACTTGCAACGAACAGCTGTGGTTAGAAATTTAACTCCCCGACGTATTGGATAGACTCTACTGACGTTATGTCTGACACTGTGAAAATTCTTAATTCTTACAAGTAGTCTTTATATTGGCCCATTAGTTGACCCACGCAACTTCGTCTGCTCCGCTCCTATTGGTCTTAGCGTAATGACATATAGCTTATAGCCCACCTCAGTAAATGGGCTGTCGAACACTGAAATAATTTTTCAAATCGGTCCATGTTCCTGAGATTAGCGCGTTCAAGCAAACAAACAAACTCTTCAGCTTTATATATTAAGTATAGATATAGATTGGGCGTGAGCAATGGCTGCCGTTATTCCAACTAGCTTAACTCCCTGCAGAAGCAGATACGGCCTTTCGGAAGATTTTTCAGATTGCATGTATCTAGGGACAAAATGACCATTTTCTACCACCAGCTAGTTAATAAACTGTAGCGTCACTAGTGTGTGAACTAAATCTGATCGATTGATAAGTCCACATATACCCAAAACCCAAACGAGCACACGAAATTACCCACTAACACGATGCATTTGCACTGAAATTAATACAAACAAAATTACATTAGTGGTTCAAATAGTGTTCAAATTACTGGCTTTGATCTAAAATTCAGCCGCAGTTCGTCGACCACAATTAGTATTAAGCTATTTGGATATTTCCAATGATACTAGCTTCATGCTTCATTTTGATTTGGAATGTACAATTTGAATATACTATCAGAATGTAGATATGACCAAAGTATATCAAATGCATGCATACATTAATCTGATGGTTTATTAGAGAACATATTATGTATACAGGCGTGTCCTTGACTACTAACCCGCTTTCTTTGATTCAACTTGGAAGGTGACTTGGTGGTCGATCTTTGGTGGTCGTTAATATAGGAGAAAATCAGACACCAGTCTTGCTAAAGGGTATTGTTATCCAGTATCTGGACTGTCAGACAGGCAGTTGCTTCTTATACAATACTGGTATTCAGTTGAGCCCCGTTACACTCGAAGCCGGTCTCTACAAAATTTCAGAACGCCAGGCAGATTTTTAAATGATAATGGCGCCCTACTGGGACCAAAGCTTCCTTATTGTTGCCCAACGGGGACCAAAGCTTCTTTATTGTCACCCAACTGGGACCAAAGCTTTTTTCTTGGCGCCCAGATGGGACATTTTATTCGCACTTTCAATAATGTTGATTAAGTTAACCTGTTCTTCTGTCGCAGGTGCAGACGGCAGCATGACAGTAGCTCGCGGCGACGGTTCCCCCGAGCGGCTGGGCGGCGCGCTCCGTCGCCTCCACTACAAGGCGACGCGGCGCGCGCACTCCGCTGCTGCAAGGCATCACAACTCTAACAGTACTCCACCTAAGGTAAGTGTTTATTTAGAGATAATTCTGAAGGTTTATGAAAACTAGTAAAAAAAAATGAGTTTATTAGACGTTGCATAATCATCATTTTAAGTGCACTTGTTAATAGTTTTTATAATAGTTTCATTATACAAATATTTGTATTTTACGTTAAGATATTTATTGTATGGCCCATATCACCTGAAATAAATGGTTATTAACATTATTCACAATAAAATATAAAAGGTAGATATATTTTCCTTCCGCTACTGTATATCAGTTGGTAGGCATTTTGCGAACGTAGCTCCCAAATTAGTTCTTAACACACTATAGTTGCCCAAATAACATTTTGGTGTCAGTTACAGGCTTTTTTTATGGCTTTAAGTAATACAACAGGGTTATAAGTATCTCAGTTATAACTAAAGGCGATATAGAGGAGTTAACAAACAAGTTTAGCCCCCATCGCAGCACTAAAGCTTTAATGGACGGTTTAATATAGCTCTGAGAGTTATAATGGGGCTAGTAACAGCAAGGATTCTTAATGCGTTATAGCTTTAATCTTTCTGTGACACCCAAGTCTTTATAAAAGTGTTCGCCGGCTCTTTTTATCACTTATTGTTGTATAGTTATTGCAATTAACTGTTTCATACCACTTAAGGTGCTAAATTGACTATAATTGCAGACATAGGCTATAAAATAGAGTTTGTCGAGAGTTTAGTAACACGAGAAGCTAAAGGTGTCAAAAAACTCCTCTATCTAGGTTAAGCCGGTAATAAAGGGTTTAACTATAGCTTATTGTGTTAGGCAGTACTTGTTGAGGAGATTGAATGGGCTGTATGAATAACGACGCTAATATCGAAAATACTGGTTTATTACAAATAATTTATAACAGTAAGGGTTGAATGGCGCGCGACGCGTACAGTGCTAAAGCTGATCGAGTGGGTCCCGCTCCGGCCCACGGTTGTGTCTTATATAGTAGCTCCCCACGCCGCGCCGTGCCGCCTCCGCCGACGTCATCATCTCGTTCGAGAAGATTCCAAACAGTACTCTCTTAAAGACGTTCTAGAGCTATGGATGTCAAACAACGCAAGTATGGGTCGTTTTTAACACTAACCTCACTTTTGAAAAGTTCGCCGTTGTTTTGGTAACCTAACAATTAATTTTATTTCGAGCTATTCAACATTTGACTACAATATACAAAATTTCTTACATTATTAGAAGCGTTCCATAAATGCCACTTAATTTTACTCACCACTGCTCAGGATGCAGGAAATAATAATAATGTTTAGCTTGAGGTACCTATTTTATTATCATAACTTTTCTTTTAAATCTTTAATAAATCCTAGGCGCGTTATAATTGAGATGAGAAACATGGTATACATTTACCGTGAAATCATAAGGGCAGTCATTTTTCACTTCGCATACTTAAATAACTTAATATTCCATAATATTATTCTGTTGTGTTGAATAATGGTTGACATAACTCTTCCACTATGAACAGATTTAATTTTAGTAAGGTTACAGGCTTTTTCAATCTTGACGTGCGCTTTTTACCACCATTAGTGCTCACTAACGCGGTATTACAACGGTAATACCGGTTAAAGTAGTAGCTGACTATGAATAAACGCTCTTGTGCAGCTTTAATATCTTTTTAACACCTTACTGTAGGATTTATACCACCTGTAGCGTTTACCAACTCTATTTTACAACTGTAATACAGATTAAAGTACGAGTAGTTGCTGACGATAAATAAGCGCTCTAGTGCAGCTTTAATATCTTTGTGACACCGTACTATAGGTTTTCTATAACTTTTACCTGTAAAACTGTGGGCCTCTTTCGTGGTTATGAGTGAGTTAGAGTATGCTCTAACTCAGATGCACAGGTATGCGTTAACACTTTTATACTCAAATGGAACTGATATACGAGTCTTATATAGGTCTTTTTAACGCTTTAGTGTTGGTTAGGCACTAACGCGGTATTACAACGGTAATACCGGTTAAAGTAGTAGCTGACTATGAATAAACGCTCTTGTGCAGCTTTAATATCTTTTTAACACCTTACTGTAGGATTTATACCACCTGTAGCGTTTACCAACTCTATTTTACAACTGTAATACAGATTAAAGTACGAGTAGTTGCTGACGATAAATAAGCGCTCTAGTGCAGCTTTAATATCTTTGTGACACCGTACTATAGGTTTTCTATAACTTTTACCTGTAAAACTGTGGGCCTCTTTCGTGGTTATGAGTGAGTTAGAGTATGCTCTAACTCAGATGCACAGGTATGCGTTAACACTTTTATACTCAAATGGAACTGATATACGAGTCTTATATAGGTCTTTTTAACGCTTTAGTGTTGGTTAGGCACTAACGCGGTATTACAACGGTAATACCGGTTAAAGTAGTAGCTGACGATGAATAAACGCTCTTGTGCAGTTTTAATATCTTTTTAACACCTTACTGTAGGATTTATACCACCTGTAGCGTTTACCAACTCTATTTTACAACGGTGATACAGATTGAAGTAGTTGCTGACGATAAATAAGCGCTCTAGAGCAGCTTTAATATCTTTGTGACACCGTACTATAGGCTATCTATAACTTTTACCTGTAAAACTGTGGGCCTCTTTCGTGGTTATAAGTGAGTTAGAGCATGCTCTAACTCAGTTGCACAGGTATGCGTTAACACTTTTATACTCAAATGGATAATGGATATACGAGTCTTATATAGGTTTTTTTAACACTTTAGTGTTAGTTGGGTGGGAATGTACTTGCGCGCGCGGAGAGCATCTAATATAGGTAGATTATGTAGCAGTGTCTCTTTTTTTGCTCATCTAATGTCTTTAATATCAAAGATGACATATTTAAATCGCTCTTGAACGAAATATGGAAATCTAATCAAAATATACGAAATAACTAAATTGCTGAAAACACTATCTAATAGTCAGAAATATTTAAGAGTTATAATATAAGATAGAGCAAATGCAGCAAACTCTAGTTTTAATCATTGCAAATATTTAGGATACGTCACATCACATAAAGCTACTCATACGTGAGTGCCTGACGTATAAAAGTAAACATATACTAAAATGTTGACGTTTATAGTCTGCCAGCAAACTGTCTGGAAGTCTAGCACATCTGGAAATGTATTCGCTCGTTGCAGCGGATATACCGGATATAGCCACAACTCTATTTCCGCACCGGTAATCTGAACCGCGATGCATCCTCATTTGTGACTCGTAGCGCATCGGAAAGCTGAGATATTGTACTTAATTAGCAAGTTAATTAATATTTAAAACTTTTACAGTAGCTTCGCTTACTATAGGTGCGTAGGATGCGTTGAGATTATAGGCTTCTCGTGTTTACTTGAAGCCTTGAATCTATATTTAAGTTGTTTAGCTTCAATAGGCACACTGTATGTTTTGAAAGGATGGGTGTTTGAACTTTGTTCTTATTTGTCACAACTTTTATTGATAAAATAACATATTATACAATCGCATTTCACGCGATACTCCGTGAAAATAATTATGAATTTTATCTGTAAATCATTTGCTATAGTGATGTCAGCTTGAGTAACGAGCTTGTGGCTAAATTGTAACAGCCACAAGGGTCGGTTTTCGAGGTTAAACCGTGATGGCTGAGTCTAACCGTAGCTGGGTATACCATACTTTACATACCGGATCTCCTCCTTGCCTTGTAGGTCTTTTACTTAGCCAGATGTCTGAAAATTGACAACTGTCTTGTCAATAGGTGCCATGTTATTCAGTTGCTTAGGTAATGGATTATGGGGGTCAGACAGTCAGTCGCACGTGTAAAATACAGGTACTCCGCTACCTTTTGTATAGACTGGACGTCGACCCCAACATACGAGTAGTTGGGAATAGGTTACACTGATTGATTGTGCCATCTTGAGTAATCATCATCATCATAACAGCCAAAAGACGTCCACTGCTGGACATAGGCATATCCCAGAAGGATTGGTTTGCCATAATCGCCACGCACGGAAGACTTAAATCTTTGTGAAAAATAAATCATCAATGATTTTGAGAAAATACTATAAATAAACATACAAAGAACACCCAACACCTGAAGTTTATTCAACAATATGTAGATGGATAGACTGACACAACATTGTTGCCCTTCCAAGTACCGATAGTTTACTAAACCTTGAGATACAATGGCGGCGTCGCGTCGGTAGCTTTCCGATACTTTTGTGATTTTGAGTCGTCACACTCGATTGATTGTGAATAATATTATCCATTGATGTTTAGTGGAGTGTCAATAACTAACGTTTTGTGAAAGCTTCAGAGAAGGTCAAAGGAAAAATCTGAATTTAATAATGTTCAATGAAAAACTAAGTAGTTTTTTTTTTTCACAGACTCCAAAAAGAAGTCGGATATCAATTCGGATGTTTTTATTTTTTTTAAGTATGACTCCGTCATCCAGACAGATTTGTAAAATTCTTTTTTGTTCGTAAGAAGTAAATTCCGAAATGATGTCATTTAATTTTCGAAAAGATTTGATAAGAACTTCGGACATAGACAACTAAATAGATATATTATACTGGTTGGAATTTTTGGGGGTAGCACTAAAAAGTGAAGAATAAATAACTTTTTTCGCAAAAAATATAACCGACCGAAGTTTTTTTAGAAGTGAGTAGATTCTTTATTTGCATAAATACGTTATTAGTCCCTTTGATTTTTTTTCCTAGGATCTTCAAAATAAGACTGTTTAAATTGCTTTATTAAAATGCTAATAAAATCTTAATTAAGAATCTACTAAGCATGCCTAATTAAAAATAATTAGACAACTAATTGCAATTTATTGGAGCCCAATATTTTTACTTGAATTTTCCTTAGTCGAAAAAAGACTAAATTAAGATTGTTAATGCTGGCAGCAATCCAATCAGATTACAAAATAAAACAAGTTTTTAAATTAAGTATCCAAAAATAAATTAGGTACATAACCTGACTTTGTTTTTTTTTTTGTATTTTTTTAACCAGCCGTACAGGTCGATCTTCAAGGTTAAGAGCGCACCGAGCTAACTTTAAGTAACCTAAGCGGTCGTGTAAGTACAAGCGAAAATCGTAGAATTCTACGTCCGACGGAAACGACTTGAAGCAGGACTAAAGCGGATTACGGGGAGGTTTTTTTACTTTTTTTTTAATTTAAAAACTTTTTCTACATCAGAAATTTCTTCTATGTCGTGGGTCCATGTGGGTAGGTGAGACCACATCCACGACCGCGCCTTGAGTAAGGGCATACAATGCTTTCATCTCGGGGGCATAATCCCTTGAAATAATTTCCGAAATTCACGCGAATATATGCGATTATACGCGTAACCGCGGGCATACCCAGCCATAATCTACCAGCATACAGTTATAGTGCGTGAATGTTCACAACTCAACGGCTCAGCAGTTCAGCAGTTGAGCGGTGTAACTGAACCGCGTGGGAGGAGTGCATGACCCGACATGATTGATGGGCGCTCGTAACTATGGGAGCGGAACTCGATTGTAGTGCGTTCGAATCGTAAAAGTTTGTGTTAATAATTTAAGATGCATTTACACCAAAATTTAGTCCTATTGCGTTGGTTTTAGACTCGCTATGCAGTGTATTTCAATTTCCGTTTCCTCACTCGTGCGGAAAAGTACAGCGGCTAGCCTCTACCAAATGAATTTATTAATATTTATTTTCAGAGCTGATTTTATAGCGCCAATTCGAAATGTGTATTTGAGTTATTCCATCAGGATAATCTCTTTAGACGGCTGTCCGGAGGTTAGCTTGGGCTTGAAATAAGAAACATGAAAATGCTCTGCATGTATCTAATTTTACATTTGTTTGTTTTGTGCGAGTCCCAAATAAACATTTTTCTCTCTTTCTTTTTTGTAATAGGTATGCCGTGCCTTACCTTTCGGTTAATCTCTACTAATATCATAAAGCTAAATAGTTTGTTTGTTTGTTGGTCTAATTATCCCGAGAAATATATAGAACTAGCTTTTGCCCGCGACTTCGTACGCGCATATCCCATTTTTACCCGTTCTCGTAGGAATTTCGGGAAATCCTTTATTAATGCTCCCATAAACTCTCTAAGGAACCTACATGCCAAATTTCAGCTTTTTACGACCAGCAGTTTCGGCTGTGCGTGGTCTGTCAGTCACTCAATCAGTCAGTAATGGAAGAATTTTATATATTGATGATTGAACATCACGCAACTGCCACTGTGAGCTGAGCAGTGATAAGAAATGTGACGCAGACGAAGCGGCGCGGGTCAGCTAGCTGGTACAGCCATAATAAAATAAAGTAAAATAATCCACTTAGAACCGATTTTTCAATCGTCAGATAACTTTTACCAAAGAAATATAAATAAATGGCCAGTTAGCTGTTTTTGTATGGAAAATAATGTAAAACCGCCATGTTTTACTTTAGATAAAAAAATATCAGACTGTTGCAAAACCTGACATGTGCGAGTCTGACTCTCTCATGAAGGGTTCCGTTTTATTAACCGAAAACACATGTTTCTTGTGTAGGAGCTCCTTTAATTTAAATTAAATTAAAATTTTAATATTTGTTGTTATAGCGACAATAGAAATTCACCTTCTGTGGAAATTACAACTGTCTACCTATTACGGTTCTTGAAATACAGCCCGCTGACAGACAGACGGACGGACGTACGGACGGAAAGGCAGCGAAGACTTAGTAATAGGGTTCCGTTGGTTAACCTTCGGGTACGGAACCCTAAAAATCTTTCTTTTGCCGATTTAGCATATCTACTAACGAAGTAATAAAAATGCATAGATTGTACTGCACTTAGCTTACAAGTGAGAGTTACAGTGCGGTGCAAACTGAGTATGTAACTAAGTTATCCACCAGAGCACAGGTTACAGCGAATTGAGATGCATAGAGATTTTGTAATGAAGTTTTAAGTTATTACGGTACTCGTGGCTGAGAATTAAGATTTCACAGATTATGTAAGATAAGTAGTCTGGTTTTATGATATACATAGGTAATAATATTATGTTCGATTTGCGGGCATTACAAAAATGCGTACGGAATCGTTCGAATCGTATAATTTTACATCTTTCTTGGACTCTGCCTGAATTATTAATATTTTTTTTTTATTATAACAATATGATATTACTAGTTGATCCGCGCAACTTCGTCTGCGTCACAATTTTCATTACTGTTCCGTTCATATTAGTCTTAGCGTGATGAATGTGATGATATATAGCCTCTATTGGTCCGATTTTTTCAAATCGGACCAGTAGGTCCTGTGATTAGCGCGTTCAAGCAAACAAACAAAGTCTTCAGCTTTTATAACTTCCGGTAATCTATAAGCAGTGACACAAATTAGGCAAACAACAAAAACTATAGGTAAACGTATTTTTTTAAAAGTCATGAAAAAAACTCTTATTTTATAGCCGTTTGATGTGCCGCACGGCATAGTAACCAATAATGTATCGACGACAGAAAAGTCCTCAAATTCGGAGTCTTTTCGCCGTTCCTTTTAATCAAATTACATTTTACTATAAAAGGTTCAGGTTACAGGCTTACAGGCTTCAATATCCTAATGGTTTTAATGTAATATATTTTCTTTGAGCTATCGTTTCGATTACGTCGAAAGCACGTGTATCGATCGCCTGTTACGTCAGAGGCACGTGCCTGGGATGAGTAGTATTCTCAGGATTCACGTCTATAGAAAGCTGGCTGTTTGAAGTCAAAGCTATTTATTTCTTTCGCTAGAATTGGTGATGTTCTTTGATCAGTCTTGACACTCCAATGATTTATTATAAATAAAAAAGTATTACAGTGGTTTAGAAAAAAATATTAGTTTTTTTAATGTTAATTTTACCCAATATAATATGAAGACTGTCTCTAATGCTGTCTTTGGAGATTAGATTGGAAGAAATTACACTTGATCTAGTTAGGGGTCGGAATTCGACGCCAGCCTCCTAGAGCGTGGGTGGGTTTACGGATGCTTACTCAAACACTGACACATATTACCTATTTGTAAGCACCAAAACAAAGCCTCATTGGTCAAGAAAGTGCTATTATTGATGAACCTGGGTCCTGGGAGGACCTGGGATCGATTGCCAGGTCAAGCAACCGGGCAATCGATTTAAATAAGAATTCTTCTCTACGCAGTCATACTAATGCTTTGACTTACTACAATCATAAAACATCTCACATACTGAAACTCCAATAAAATCATATCCTTTTCAGGATCCACAGTAACAACAAAATGCAGGTGAATATCACACCACTAGTATCAAATTCCTTCTAATTAATAATCGCGCGACGAGTGAGTGAGTATGATCGATGCGTCCCATTCCATTCACATCGGAGACCGATCAGTTCATTCGGTCACGCACGTGCGATCGACTGGAAATATTCCCAGCGGTGGGAAAGTGTTACAACTAGTTATGGGAAGTTTTTATTTTGCGTAGGAGTTATAATAAAGGGTTGCAAAGTTAGTTAAAGAAGAGAAACGTTCGTTATTGGATTGTGTAACTGGGTAATAAGTAGCCAGTTACCATTATAAGTTTCTTATACAATAATAAGAACCAACTTTTATTTAAATAAATTCCTAACTGAAATATGGCGTCAAAATATTCGTCCGCATTGCAGTCTACTGGAAGTGAGCCCAAAAGACTGGCGGCATTGTCACGTTGTATGGTAATGCTTATCTTCTGTCCGAGGTAAAAGCCAGCCCTTGGGTCACACGAAGTGTCAACTAAGCGTTTAGCTAGTTCTATAAATAACAGGTGAGCCCTCAGGTCCACGGCTATTATAACTAATTAAACTATTTATGGTAAGAGTACTTAAGTAAGTAAGATACTCGAAAACTGACAAATGCTTGCACTGTTTGGACAGGTCCACTCATATCTGTGTGATACCTTCCTTAGAAGACCTCCTCAGGTACCCAGGTATTCAGGCTACATGGTCCTCATATGATTTAACCAGTACGCATTGTATGGACTTTAAAAAAATCGGCCAAGTGCGAGTCGGAGTCGTGGTCGTCGTAGGTGCTTTTTATATAATTTGTGTTGCTAGGTACCACACACACTCGTACATAGATATTGATATTATTTTCACGAGTGCCTATCATCATCCACGATATCTCTTTTCAAATATGTTATGATTTGCTGAAAAACAAATACGTTACATATTACGAACTCAATTTTTAATATACAGATTTTTTTATCTACTATCGTCAGGGACACCGGTATTCGCAATATGATATTGCAAGTGCACTACACTAATAAAACATTCACAAAACGATGTTACCACTCCATAAATAAAACTTATATAATATTTCCAACATAAATCCACTTCATCATTTTTATTAAAATATGCAGAAAACACCCTTAACCTGTGAACGGAACTCGGCAGCGAACGTAATGTGAACGAATGAGTGAACGAGAAACGGAGTGAATGTACGAAGTTAAAATATACGAGTAAATACGGGCTGTGCTTTCAAACGGAGTTTGTGTGTACGGGAAAAATGTTATTTGAGGCGTAGGGTTGCCAACAATACGGGAAGGATTTCATGAAAAGATTGGTGTATTGTCTTGAGACAGGTAAAAGTTTTTATTTTATTTCTCAGAACGATTTCTAATCTTTTCCACGGTTTCCTGTGATTCTTAAGGTTATAGCACATTATAACGTCACCGCAACGGCACAGCAGCAGCACGGCGTGAAATTTAGGCTACGGCTAGCCTATAGCGTGCTAACTACGCGTCGTCCGCGTGGTGCAAGCTTGCAGACCACGCGCCGCCGGCCGCAAGGTGCAATCTCGCCGTCAGCGCGCCGTCCGCAAGGTGCAAACTCGCACTCCGCGCGCCGGCCTCAGGTGCAAGCTCGCCGTCCGCGCGCCGCCTGGGAGGTGCAAGCTTGCAGTCCGACGTTTTTTCGCTGGTGACTCGTTGTCGGCATGCTGTAAGCACAAGGTCCACTCGCTTACAGCGTGTGGGCTGTGAGTTGAGTTGTATATTAGCGGCAAGCGCGCTGACTGCCCGCCGTTGACTTTTTCACATTGACATTACGAAATAAATTAAACGACATATGATTTAATTCTTTTTTATTCTTTTTTATTTTATTTGAATGACAAGTAAATTGCTGAGAAGGAACGGTGCTGTTGTGGTGCCGGTATAATGTGCCATGACTTTAAGTATGGTGTAGATGGAGCAAGTTATATTCTGACACAGAAGGTATTCATTTTAATGATAAATAGATGTACTGAGGTGGTCTGGAAGCCGACCCCAACGTTCCTGAGAAATGGCCAGGCAGCTTGACTGGGCACTGCATGCCAAATTCTCGTTCTTTAAAAGAGTTCAAATTTAAGTCTCGACAGTAAATGTCGGAAACTTGTATAGAAATAACAGGTATTTTTTTAACCTGGGTCCTGATCGTTGTTTGTAATGTGACATTCGCAGCGATACGTAACGATACGCCGTGTTCTAAAATCGATGTAACTGACGCGTGTTTGTGCTCGTTTCCACGTGCTGACTGCGCTAATGCTCGCTTTGTAACATGTAACATTTCGCACCATAACACCGGTCAGTACCCAGCTTTAGAGTTTGCGACCGTGTTGCAAATGCGAAAGCTCCTTTAAAATGCGAAATTTGCCGCTCTAATAAAGTTCAATAAAAGAATAAACAGACGATGTTTACAAGCAAAATATAATCTAGAAAATATTAAGTTTCTCTACAAGCGCTCACGGTTTCATTCTGTCAAAGGGACGTCAACTTCAGGCTTCTCATTTCTTAATACAGTTTATGTAACGAGGTTTGAAAACAAGCAGATACTGTTCAAAACAATAACATTTACGAGTACCTCGACAGAGGTGTATTAGAGATCATAAATTTATATCAAACCAACTTTATACCTGGGTCTCACCTTACAGTTTTTAGATGAATAAAGCTAGAGACAAACTGGTCCCACGTACGCAACGTATGCAACGCACTATGATATCTGGACTCTTGATTTTATATGAAAAACTATGCATTAGAAACACACTTATCGTATACAATGCAATATACGTAATGAAACGATACAAAAGCATTACATACGTTGCGTATGTAGGACCAGTGTGACCTTTTTCAAACTTAAAAAAAAGTAAACTAACAATTTTTATTTTATCATAAAATTAGCTTAGATTCATTTCCACCGTTTTAAAAACATTTACAAGTAATTTAAATCTAAATTCTAGAGTTCTTTTATTTTCAAATTTTGCCATATTTATACCACTTTCGTTCGGTTCGAATTCAAAAATATTTTTTACGCTGGATAGTTCATTTATTGAGGAAGGCTGTATAACATCACGCTACGACCAATAGGAGCGGAGCAGTAATGAAAAATGTGACGCAGGTGAAGTTGCGCGGATCAGCTAGTATATTTTACGAGCTTTTGCCCGTCCCCGCAGGAACTTCGAGAAATCCTCGCCTAGTACACCCCTACGGTGTGCAAGGAACTTCATGCCAAAAATTTCAGCTTTCTTCGAGCAGTAGTTTCTGCTGTGCGTTGTCTGTCAGTGACTCAGTCACTCGAATAGCCAGTAACGGAAGAATTGTATACAAATATTGATTGATAAGGATGTAATTGGTTGATATGTTTCCCAATCTCTGTTTGGGACAATAGATATCTAATTCAAAATTCGGTTGTATAATTAGATAATCCGTGGAACAAATAAAGCATGAAACCCGCAGTATATTTTCATTAATTTTCACAAACAACACCGATATTATGTTAATCCGTACGCTTACCTTTTCCATAATTTTGTTAAGCCTATTATGTTTGTTTGTTGTCGAGTCGGATTATAAAATTATACACTCTAACTTGTTATACAAAACTGTCATTATGTACATAAAACAATAATGTAGCGTAAGCATAAAACAATAATGTAACGGGGACACTTTTATAAATAAAAACTGTTTCCTAATTGAATTTAAACATTTATATCATATATGTATTTTTCTAACCTCCATTTTCTTTCATTTTGATACCCTACTCGATAGGTTTGGTTGAAAAAAATATTAACGACTTATGATTTAGCGCCCAAAATCCGCCATATTACTTTTTTTTTAAACACATATCTAAGGACACTTGGGTTTTTCTAATAAATCTCACGACACCTTAATAATTGAAATCCATTCAGCCATTTGGAAGGTACGAAGTAATAAAGAAGTTTACAAAAAAACAAACAAACATACATACAAGATATGCGCGAAAAACGTAATCCTTCCTTAGCGGTCTGGTAAAAAACGGCCTAGCACGAGTCTCGCGCGATGGATCCCGAACGAAATACGTTATTTTCTCATGCTATTTGATACCATACCCTTCTCAGGCTGACTGTCCACTGAAGAGAAGAAGAGCGGAGAAATATCAACCGGTTTTATTACTCCGCGTCTCCACTCCGCTACTTTGCTCTGAGTCAATGGACAGGCAGCCTTATAGGTTTTTTCTGTTATCATTGCAAACCAAAAATATTTGTGGCAATCAACAAATAAAGGGTCGTCGAGGTAGATACGGGTAACTTCCCTGTACAGAGAAAAAACTCTTGTATCCCGCTAGTATGCCAGGGTTGCGGAATTTGTAAGGGTTATGGAATCGGTTAGGGTTGCGGAATCGAAAGACTGACTGTGGCCTTGAATTAGGAAGAACACAGATGGGTTATTGTCAGTAAGAGTCTGACACTCCCTTCCGCCCAGTACGGAAAGAGTCATTTGAAGAATTCCCAACCCCAAAAAAAATCCCGGTATGGGAAACTTAAAAGCTGATTAAGGTAAGCGATCAAGCCTAAAAATTTGCATGACATAGTGGTTCCAGGCTAACCTCCATATTTTCGCAAAGCCATGGCCACCCCCTGATTGATGGCACAACAACGGCGCGTGTGGGTCGTTAGGACACACCTCAGGGGATTAGTCTATCTTCCTCACACAGTAAATTGTGATGGATTAGTGTACAATAGACTGTGAGAGCTCTCTATGTCAGGACCTGCACTGGATGGGGCTATGATGTTGCGCACTTCACTGTGAGGTGCACTGAAATGCGGTACTAAACGATGTAATTACCGGCTTCTTCAGACAAGCGTGATGCAAAAACGCGCTTTCAAAGAAATTCTAATACAGGTAGGTTAAGTAGAGCTTGGCGAGGTCGGGCATGTTTCCGAGACAAAATGTCTTGTCAGTGCCTAAATATAAAATAACTAAAATTTGTTACATAAATACATTCATTTACACCCAGATGTATTCACACCAGAGAACAGCATCGTTCTCTGTAAAACTCAACACCATACACTGGGATCGCCAACCCGCATGCCAAGCGTGGCGATTATTTCAAACTTCTCTCTTCTGGGGGAGGCTTATGTCCAGCAGTGGACGTATTTCGACTGTTATGATGATGATGATGTATTTTAAGTTAAGAACCAGATGATAATATATCCCAAGAACACTTAAAAAGGCTTCTCGTCGCATCTCGTCAATCTGCGGACCTTTTGCAATTCGTTAGCGCGATCCATTGCGGTGAGGAATGGGCAATGCGTTGAGTTGCGTCGTGCTTCTGTGCGGTTTGGTGCAGTGCGGTATGATTTAGTAGTACAAAAAAAAACAAAGTTCGTATTTCACAATTCCACATAATTAGAATCCATCGCTTCCAACTCAAGTGTTGGCTTCAGTGTTGAATACTATTTGAAGTGACTAAAACAGTGAAAGTTTCAAAGTTTAATTTTAACGTTAAGCAACGCTTGCCAAGGTTGGTCTGTGGATGAGTGACCATCTTAACATACCGAGTTTCCTCCGTGACTTGGAAAGCACGTTAAGCCGTTGGCCCCGGTTGCCATTTGTAGATCTTTTGCAGTCGTTACGGATTGTCAGAAGCCAGTAAATCTGACTCCAGTCTTGCCAAGAAATGCCGTGTTACGTGTGCCGTGTGTGTGGGTCTGGTATGCAGCCGCTCAACGTAAAACACTGGTATTCAGCTGAATCCGGTTTGACTGGAAGCTGACCCAAAAATAGTTGGGAAAAAGGCTAGGCAGATGATGACCCTAGGTAAATAGGCTTTTTCATCGAAGAAGCAGTGAAACCACATTTCACATAGTTTCTAGAGATTGAGATTACCACTTCATCATTCGGCAATGCTCGCATTGGTCGATGGGGCAAAAAAGTTCTGGAGTGGCGACATCGTACCGTAAGCTGCAGCGTTTGAACACCGCATACCGAAGCACGCGCGGGGAGAACTATGTTATGTCCAGATATTAGGATGATGATGATGACTATACTGATTTAACTGGACCGGTCCAGTTAGTGGAAGCAATTTTATTGTCAGTTATCGTGTAGCTTAAATCAGAACTTACAGAGCTTAACCATCAACACAAATTAAAAACAAAATATTATTCCGTTTCAAAATAGCTCTCAAAAAACACATGCATCGTCTTTAAAAGTAGAAGCGCATTCTCGGCTGGAATTGGGCCGGTCTCCAGTTTAGCGCGGCCCCAACCGGCCAGCCTCGGTCGGGCCGTCCTGCAATCTTATCGGCATCAATTATTATTATTCATATTTTTTAGGTTTAAAAAAAAAAACTTTGCCCCACACTAGGAATTTCTCCTGTATCGTGGGTGCATTTACACACATATAATCTCACATACACAAACAGCCAGACCCGGAACAACTATTTGTAGGCCATACAAATATTTGTTCCGTGCGGGAATCGAACCCGCGACTCGCAGCGTAGCAGTCTATAGCTCAACCACTGCGCCAACCGTGTCGTCAAATGCAGATGTCGTAACGTCATTATATTTTCAGGGGCCGCTTAGATGGTCGTAATTTGATGACAGAAGAGGCGAAAACATGAGAAGAGTTAAACTGTTCTCATGTTTTCGCCTCTGATTTAATGATTAAAAACTAAGTAGTTAGGTAATGAATCGGCCGCATCAGCAACGAGCATTAAAAAGGGCTATGCTCGAACTTTCAATGTTCTATTAAAAAGAATTTTAGTAACACACAAACAATGTTCCTACATTATTTTGTATCGTTAAACATTTTTTTCCTATTCCTTATTCGTTAAGAGATAGAATACTAATACTTTCAATTTTAAATTCTGAAAGTATGAGTGTGCTATCGCATTGCTGCGTGGTACATACGTACTTGGAAACACGATATATTTTCCTTACATGTTTACATATGAGTTATAGTAAAAAGTGAAGATTCAAAATTCATTCAAATCAATCAATCAATCATTTCAAGATTCCAACAAATGGTAAAAATGAAAAATAAGGTTTCTGTTTCTCGCTCAGATGTACGGAACCCTAAAAACACAAGTAGCTATAACTTGTCCGTTCGTTCTTTTTCAGTTCGTTTACAATCAGTCAAACCTCTTTGTCCCTCAATCCGTCCCTCCGGCGTAACATCCGCTGACGTCATAATGTCGTGACGTCAGAACCACGCCGCGTCCGCCGCCATATCCGCTGCATCCGCCAGATTCACCGGATCCGTCGGATCCGACCAAATTAGCGCTTTGTAGTGTTATATTGTCAAGGGATGAGGGTTGGTGTGGTTATAGTACCTACTTGAAAAAGTGGTAGGCTTCTTTGTTCATTCATAGGCTGAGTTCTACATGCTTAATTTATTTTCTTAAAAAGGTCAGCAATTTTGGCACAATTTTTTTGGGATAATGTACCCACGCCTTCATATTCCTTTTTCACGTTTGCATTCGTACATGGTCATAGCGTTGGCGCTGACTCCCCCAAAGTGGACCGATGGATGTGAGACGCACAGGACCGGTTGTGGTGCCGACACGCGCGGGGAGGCCGCCGTCCACTCCTACGTCTTTCGGCTGATATGATGGTCATAGACGCAGTAGTCTATACACCTGGCCTCTCTGAAGAACATCACCAATAAGAACTGTGTACGTCCTATTTATTGACCTATAATTCTAGCGAGATTTCCCAGGATCATTTAATCGTTTATCAATAAAGGCAGTGAAATTCGAATGACACATTTACACCTGCACGCAAAATACGCGCTAAGTCGTGGAGTTGCGGAAACTAGCACGTTTTACATACATACAAGGCAGTGAAATGAAGCTGAATTCCTGTAGTAAAATACTGGAATTAAGCTTTATTTCACTATACGGAACCACTGAGTATCATAATATATACTCATCAGAAAATAGGCAAACACGAGATCAGTTTTAAGATATTTTGATTTCTGACTCCTTGTAACAACTGTCGAAGAATCACAGAAAAATCAAAAAATTACATTCGAATAAAAAAAATACACATATATTACTAACAAATCAACAGCGACAATCCTCCAAAAATAATCTAGGTATTGATTAATATCTTCATTATAATCTTTTTGAAACTGATTTTATTACACTTATACCGCAAGCTTTCGAATTAATTAACAAAATTCAGCGCAATAAGCATTCGTGTATCAGAATATTTTGTGTCAACATCGGGACGCAACAAACAGATAAGGCAGGCCCCAATTATCATGAGAAGGTACCCTTTAGTCAAGTGCTCTCGGGCAAAGGTTGGCCAAATATATTTGACTAGTACCCTTGTCACAAATGTTGGACAAATGTAGATGTTTGAATATGGGAGTCGGTGAAGTTACGTATCTATGTCTTTTGTTGGTGTGTCTAAGGCTTGTTTCACACGTGCCAGAACCACACCACAACAATAACTCGTGGGCGGGGACTAATTTGTATGAAAAATAAAAATAAAATTCACACCACTTTTTATCGTAATTTACGCCCTCGTGTGTGATACCGACGATATCGCAGCCACGTCGCAACCAATACGTAACTGCCAGCATCGCCGCGAACTAGCGGGCGTCCACATCGCAAACACATCCACATTTCGTAGGTACCACATCGCAACCGCAAAAAGTCGCAGCGACACTATACACACGTGACCACAGCTTGACCACCTTTTGTCGCGACAGTGTGCTGTGGTTGTGTGGTACGTTTAAAACAAAAACTACAGTAGAATTGCCAGAGAGTGTTTTGGAAAATGTTTCTTTGGTTATTGTATGTATTTCTGTGGCTATTGTTAACAATGCGTTGCTCTACGCAATAAAATAACTTTGTTTACCTATAAAGTAGCGCTCGGGTAAAACTAGTTGACCCGCGCAACTACGTCTGCTCCGCTCCTATTAGTCTTAGCGTGATGATATGTGTAATTCTTCAAATCGGACCAGTAGTTCCTGAGATTAGCGCGTTCAAGCAAACAAACAAACTCTTCAGCTTTATATATTAGTAATAGATTATTTCGTTACTGTCTGATTGAGTGACTGACAGACAAAACACAGCCGAAACTACTGGTCGTAGGAAGCTGAAGTTTTGCATGTAGCTTCCCTGCACTCCGTAGGGCAGCACTAAGAGAGAATTTCCGGAAATTCCGACGGGAACGGGAAAAATCGGGAAATGCGCGTACGAAGTCGAGGGCCAAAGCTGGTACGATATACAATGTGTAACAGAATAGACGAAAAACCTGAAAAGGGGTCATTGTATTCATCATTATGAACAACATTTACTATCGAGCCAACCCTGAAATCGCGATAAAAAGTCGACTGCCCCAAACATTTATGAGCGCATAACTCGAGAAATGTACGAAACAGCTGATTTTTTTCACGATTTCGAGGTTGGGTCTACAATAAAAGTTGTTAATTTATTACACGCTGTATAAATTTCATAACAAGATCAAACATAAGGATTTTCGGAAAGACTTGTAACTACGTATCATCATCATCATCATATCAGCCGAAAGACGTCCATTGCTGGACATAGGCTTCCCTCAAGTGTCGCCACAACAACTGGTCCTGAGCGCCTCGCATGCATCGGCAACCCGCGACCTGTACCCCTATTCAGTACCCACATTTTCGTGTCTCGACAGCAGAATCCGAGGTGAGTATCAAATTACGTCAAATGTAAGATCTTTATGTTGTGTGTTATAAAGCTCACTTTGTGAGGTTTGTCACTCAGGTGAAGCTCGATATCGAAATGGTTATTTACAGAATAGACTAGCAGGTCATCGGTCCACCTTGACTGTGAGAGGCCTTTCAACGTTGCGTCTTTCGGTACGCGGTCGCCAATACTGATCTTTTTGGTTCCATCGACTATCTGTTAGCAGCAATGTGCCAGACTTGTGGTGTGTGGGTGTGTAAGGCAGGCCTAATAACTATAATTTTCGGTAATTTATTGACGTATTCTGAAAACCAAAATAACTATGTTATCTCACAAAATATGACGTTATTATAATTGAGTGTAATAACTACAGTAATGTATGCATGCATTAGAGTGCTGTCATTAGAGTAGCAGCACATTAGACTAGGGACAAGCAATGTTAGAAGGGTCGTTAACCTTACCCTTATTAAGTGAGGGTTATAAATATTTATTTATAGAAAACTTATGAATACCTTAGGATTAAATTATCATTCGTCTGGCACTGTTAATTTTAATTGTAACTTAAGTACTGGCAGTTTTGTTATATTTGCCTCCTAGTACATATTAAGGCGCAGTTTTTTTTCTATTTTGAGAAGCTCGTGGCTAAAGAATAATAGACGCAAGGGTTGATCTTCTCGGGAGCCGAAGGGCGATTCCCGGCCACTGCAGACAGCGATCATTGGGTGGCTCACCGTCCGATCGAACCAGGCCCGGGTCGCTGGCGCGCTGTGTTCCACGCGCGCCTCAAAGAGTGGTCAGCATAGAAGACGGGGCCCGCCAGGGCCAGTGCCTGCCAGGGGTGCGGAATTTGTTCGAAAGACAAACGCAAAGGGCATTAGGAGGAACACGAATGGGTTTTAGCCAAACAAAAAAACTTTAGCTTTATATTTTTAGTGCATGTTAGCTTGATTCAGGACTTCCAGAGGTTACTTTTAATCAAACAAACAATATTACTTACAAAAAATAAATTTATTTACAATACATGCCTAAATAGACATAAGTTTAGTAAAATTTTCAAGCTAAGAAATTTAAAGACCGCGGCTTGCCACAAACCTCAGATTAGGTCAGATCAGTCCCTTTGAACTCAAAGCCCGATTCAGAGAAATAACAAAACCCTCGTACCCTCCAAGTAGGACTGTTACCGCCACAGATAAGCTGCCAGTTAAACCAGCACCGTGCGGAACCCTTTGCCCAGCCCGGCTGGGACCATGGAGGAGTTACAAATGGAGTTTTAGGCCTATACCTGGCTGCCAGGGTTACGGACTTTGGTTAAAGGAGTCACCGCGGCCTTGAAACGCAAGGGGCATTAGGAGGAACACGGATGGGTTTTAGTTAGTAAGAGTCTGACACTCTTCCGCTTTGGGCAGAGCGGAAGAAGTCATTTGATGACTTCCCGTCCTTAAAAAGGCCTATTACCTATTCAACATTTTTTGAAGGACACGTCTTAGTCCACTTCAATCGATTCATCTCACCATGACCACGGAAAAACTCTGAATTAATGTCAATTGGATTGAGGCGCTTTAATAATGGTCGTCAATTAGATTGAGCCGAGTGGAGGAAAGACTTTTAAAATAAAAAAATAATAATAAATATAAAGTTGCGTTTGAGATTACTAGAATTTAGAAGTTAAAAATTATTGGTGTCTCACCTCTGTCATCATATTACCCTTTTGTGATAAATATTTAAACAGAAATAGTGTCTGTCTATGCCTTTAGAAAAATTGCAAAAAGTCCATACTTCGTAACGGGTTAGCTTAGCTTTACACCTGCCGAAGTGTGTATTGTTGCACGCTTGTCCTTCTAGACAAGTGGAATTAAACTTTCAAATATTACGCGACTGGCTCTCCATTCATAAACTTCCTCCGTGGCAGCCATAGACCCTTCTTCGGTAACGTTTTCCGCAACATTGTGATAAGGAAACATACACCCACGTGCGCTACGTGACGCCGACTTTCAACAAAAATACTTTACCCTTTTTATTCCTACAAAGAGCTCACGAAATATCCCTTTTTGGTGAAATAAAAAACAGTTTTAGAGAGATGTAATATAATGCTAGGATTTAATGTTTCGTGGAAGTGAGAGATTTAATTAACAAAACAACAGAAATACCTACTATATCAACATATCCTGTATTCGGCGAGTTTCATGCAGTTTTTATTACTGTCATATTTATATATCAGTTAATTTTTAGTTGCATGTATTACTTAGATATAATTGAAACCCAGAAGGCTGGTTTTCCACCAGATTTGTTGGAGCATGCGTACTATGCATAGTGAGAGATACGCACAAATCCAACTAAAAAACAATAATTATTTCACTGTCCCCACTCGAACCGCTACGACCCAAGTCTTGTGACTACTAGACCAGACAGTACAAAGCGCTTTAATTCAAACACAATAGAACATCGCACTGTTGTGAGAACATTCGCAGCCTGTGTACTTCGGAGCGGAACGCCTCGCTTTAGCTCCTTTGCCATTTGAGGAGTGATCACTCAAGTGTTGGTCCGTTGCTAGCAACCGGAGACTAAGGCTATTGTTCAGAGGAATAGATGACGCTTTGATGGAATCTAATTTATAGTCTCAGCTTAGATGAGATGGCTCTGAGACATGATTAAGTTCTTTAGAGAAAGCTTTTAGAAATTATTTCAATAATAAAAGTTTTTAACACTCGGAGGAGCTGGCCGGCTAAATAATAACAGCCACACTGGTCGATCTTCAAGGTTAAGTTACGCTTGCCGAGGTGTCTTGACATATCGAGGATCTTAACATATTTATTTATTTAAGCATTATGGAAGACTTACAGCTAAAAACAAACAGGTCGAGATCAATAAATTAGACTGTCAGTCAATTACAAGTTACAATATTATACTTACAATATATTTACAAAAAAAGTAAGTAATTTATTTTAAGACATTCACACCAGGTTACTCTTAATTAATACTTATACTACAATGTAGCTTGCACTACAAGACGATCACCATAATTATCAATGATTAACAACTTGTATGAAACACGTAAGCACCTCCTGGCGGAGGACACTCTAGTTGTGAAAAAAACCAAATCGTGCCGCTTACAAAGCTTGTTATAATTTCTTTTTGCACGCACAATGTATGAGTTCTGCCTATAATTTGTTGAGACAAATGGCACACGTAATGGTGGATTATAACGTTTAGACTTCCTGGGGGTGTTGAAATAGAATTTAGACAAAATATCGGAGCAGTTAATGTAATTATTAAAGATTTTCAACAATATAACGCAGTCAGAAATCTCGTGGGCGGTTTGTTAGAGGACATATCGAGATTCCTTTGTGCCTCGGAAGCACGTAAGCCGTTGGTCCCGGCTGTCTGTGTGTATTTGTAGATCTTTGGCAGTCGTTACGGATTGTCAGAAGTTAGAAAACCTGACACCAGTCTTGCCAAGGAGTATTGTATTACGCAGTATATGGGTTGTGGAGGTCTGGTAACCAGCCGCTCCTCGTAATTTACTGGTATTCCGGTTTGACTGGTAGCAAACTCGGGATGGGCAAGAAATATCAATATCTAGAGCTAGAAAAATCGATATTATCGTCGATATTTTTAGTGGCGATATATCGATGTTGATTTTAGACTATCGGATTTGTAACAATTTCGATATATTTTTAACGCAAGTCTGGTTTCGTATTTAACGTTAGGAGCTTGCTTATATACTGCCCGCTGCGGGTTGGCCACAAAGGTATACTTATTATTAATCAGATTATTTCAGATCAAACTCAAGCATAATTAAAAAATGCAGTTGTGTTTTGGGAATATGTTAGTAATATATCATATTAAAACTGACGATCTGTCTATAATTTTTACTCGATATTTATCGGTACTTTTTTAAAATACCGATACGATAAATATCAATATGTCGCAGCAGGAGGCCGTAGATTAAGAAACTTCTAACATCTGTTAAAACAGGGCGGTAGTGAGGTCATTCTATCTGTCTGTCAGTTGTCACTGTTAAGTAGTCATTGTCAAAAGTGTCATTGTGTGACACGTGTAAGTGAGGTGGGGATTGTGACATTCATTCTGGGAGAACGTGCGCGTGGGCGAATGACCTCACAACCTTCATCTGTTTCCATTTCGGATATTCGTGATTATTGAGATCAAAAAGTTTGTAAAGTAATAAAAGGAAGATCAACGCTATCTGTTCGTGGTATTATTTCCTGTTTTTTAGAAGATGTACGAGGAGGAAGGCCTGCCCGAAAATAACATTCCTGGTTCTTCTCCCACAAATATATTTTTTCACTTGCTGTACCCCAATAAAATTGGGAAAAGGCTAGGAAGATGATGATGGTAACAACATTTTTAACAAGAGGAAAGTTAGTGTTGCACGTTAAATAGTTAGTGTTGCACATTAAAGTTAGTGTTGCACATTAAAGTTAGTGTTGCACATTAAAGTTAGTGTTGCACGTTAAATAGTTAGTGTTGCACATTAAAGTTAGTGTTGCACATTAAAGTTAGTGTTGCACATTAAAGTTAGTGTTGCACGTTAAATAGTTAGTGTTGCACATTAAAGTTAGTGTTGCACATTAAAGTTAGTGTTGCACATTAAAGTTAGTGTTGCACATTAAATAGGCACACACAGAATAGGTAGGTCTATGCTAGTCAGACAGGTTGTTTTCGGCAAAACGTATGGAAAGTCAGAGTTGAAGTTTCTTCATTTTTGCGTAGTTTAGATTCCTTTTTAGCACAAACTTTATCCTACGAGATTCACACATTTAAATAAGCGTTTGTAAAACTATCATCAGCCAGCAGTTCCACCCGCGTTAATGTAGGAAATGGACACAAGGAACCCACTTTTGAGATAAATAAGTGCTATTTTTTATTCAAGACTATTTAATAATTTATAATTGTGCTAAAATTCATCCAGATCCCTTCAGCCATCCATGAAACCGTACAAACATCCATCCATCTATCTAAACTTTCACATGCATAACAATATTTAGTACCTAACACCTGTATTCACAAACGTTACTATGAGGTCTCACAGTGCGCGCGAGCGCACAGGGCCACTAAAACTTATTGATAGACAATACTTGAATGGCGGCTAGCACTTTGCGTCCCTTAGAATGAAAGCACAGCTAAGGTAGCCTGCTAGCTATTTTAAGCACCGCATAGCTAGTGTCTCTCAATACTCTGTGGTCTATTATGTGTTACGAGAAATATTTTTCGGGGTTGGTTTTTACTGGTTGTGATAATTTTCCATTTTAGTAGCGTCCTTTTACAATGGATTATAATAGTGAAGAAGAATTTGATAATTATATTAATGAGAGAAGCACAATAAATTCCAGAATAGTGATACGGGATTTCCAAAATCTTTTTGATTATTACAGTTCGTATGAATTTAGACGACGCTACAGGTTTTCCAAAGATGTGGTAATTTTATACTCTTACCACTGATAAATGAAGACCTAGAAATGAACGTCAAGCAACGAAGTGAACTACGCAACACAAACGAACCAATCACATAGCTCTATTCAACGCTGTGCGTTTGCTTAGTCAAGGGTCGTTTGAATATTGTTTATGAATTGAAAGGCTTGCCATATGCAACGCTGTGAGAAATGCTTTACTTCGCATAGCGTTGCTACTTTACTAAGATAAGTATTGTTTGTGAATACGGGTGTAAGACGATTTAATTAAGTTATCATTGTGCCTAACAGTAACAGGAGCGATATGAAAGAAAAGGGAGTTAGTGATAGAGTGACGACTGATAGAACAGAATGGAAGAATAAAACGTGTTGCGCCGACCCCAAGAAATATGGGATAAGGGCAGGAAGATGATGATTGTGCCTAACAGTAAAGCGGTTCGTGAGTCGGTTTGGAAACAGAATGACATAGGTACTGCCACAAAACTTCACCTTGCTACCTAAGCTAGCTAAGCACTGCTCCAATTTAAAATGTCGGCTTAGGCTTTAATAACAAGCGTGTAAGACATTTCACCTTTCTCCGCCACCTCATAATCAAAGCAGGAACTGACCTTTTGCATTCATCGTCTCTAGTACCTTGATGTTGGTGATCTTTACGGCTAAAGGCTCCCGTAGATATGTGACAACGATGCGACCATGATTTTTCGTAGACTTTGTTCTCCGGATAAAAAATCCTTGTTGCATATGCACTGAATTCTGACAGTTATATAGCTATACAGCTGTCAGAATATTGGGAGCGTCTGTCTCAGCCATAAATATCTGAGGGTAACAGATATCAGGAACTGGAGGATACTGTTGCAATGTTTACCGGTGGCACATGAGACATGACGCATTCGTCTGATTGATGATGGATCGGGCTTGGTGGAATAAAACTGTGCTGTTCAACTGAATTAATATTGAAACAAAACTTTTATTACGGGCTGTAGGTAAAAAGAGCTCATAGAAAGTATCTACAGGGTTATAAAACATTAACAATTATATTAAAACTAGATTTTGTCCACGAGTCACGACTTCGTACACGTGTATCCCGCTTTTTCCCGTTCCCGTAGGAATTTCGAGAAATCCTCTCTACACTCCCCAAGGGACCTACATGCCAAATTCCAGCTCTCTTCGACCAGTAGTTTCGGCTGTGCGTTGTCTGTCAATCACTCACTCAGTAACGGAAGAATTTAACAAATTATTATTAAATTACATAAAAAAATTTAGATGAAAAATACAAGATTGATTGATTTTTCTCTACGGATATATTTTTTTAAATAAAAATCGTGGTCTCACTATAGCATCGCACCTGTCTGCGGCTACCTTTCCGTGGCAGAGGTCACTGTAGGTCGGAACTGTCGCCATCAGTGGAAGTGGGTCAAGTGACCCGTCTGCGTCGCTTTGGACCCGTCATGCTCTGGTTAGCACAGAGTTTATCAATACTTTGTCTCTGAACTAGGAAGGGGAGGAGGGATTTGTTCTGTGTTGTAAGGTCACAACCTAGATTGTTCCGAGGGGTTATAAAACTAATACATATTTCAGAGTGTAAGGGCTTAAAACTTCCTCCGTGCCTCGGAAAGCACGTTAACCCGTTAGTCCCGGCTGTCATTTAGATCTTTGACAGTCGTAATGGATTATCAGAAGCCAGTAAAGGGGTCGAACTTTTTTCTACTGGAGTTGGCGTAGTCAGGGGGGGCTAGGCCACAATGGTTCTATGCCCTTTAACTCCAGTCTTGCCAAGAAGTACCGTGCAACTGCGTAACATGCGTAACACCGGTTTGACCACAATATATAATTTGGGAAAAGGCTAGGCAGATGATATGACGCTACAGTGATACCCATACAAGGCCTGGCAGAGAGCCGAGGTCTGCCAGATACAGGCGTATTCAATACCCATGACGGGCCGGTCCTACCTGTCTACTACAGCTGTTTACAGTTCTAGTTTTCTGCCTAATCTGATGTCAAGCTTTGTTGTTGGATTTTACACATCGTCATCTGTAGCCCGGGGTCTCCAACACCTGGGCATAGACCTCGCTTCCGTCTCTCATACTTTCCAGTTTCATAAAATTTTATATCAATCACAGTTTTGTTCGTCTTTGAACGGTGTAACCCTATTTCTACTTCTATAATATCTTTGTTTTGACAGTCATAATTTATCATTAATCATACATAATGATAAATTATGACCAAAAGAATCTTAGAAATTCGCTAACCGATTTGTTTTAAAACAAAACTGGTGAGTTAAACTGTCCATGTTTGTACGGTACATACAATCCGCTTATAACGACATCAATGGGAACGAGACAAAAGCTTCATGCTAAGCATACTCTTAGAATATTAATTAATGACAATTACTATTTTATTAGGTGGGGGAGCTCGTGGCTTAATAATAACAGCCGCACGGGTCGATCTTTAAGGTTAAGCTACGCTTGCCAAGGTTGGTCTGTGGATGGGTGACCATCTTAAACCGAGTTCCCTCCGTGCCTCGGAAAGTACGTTAAGCCGTTGGTCCCGGCTGTCATTTGTAGATCTTTGGCAGTCGTTACGGACAGTCAGAAGCCAGTAAATCTGACTCCAGTCTTGCCAAGAAATACCGTGTTACCCAGTTAATGGGTTGTGGAGGTCTGGTAGGCAGCAGCTCCACGTAAAACACTGGTATTCAGCTGAATCCGGTTTGACTGGAAGCCGACCCCAATGTAGTTGGGAAAAGGCAGGCAGATGATGACTATCTTATTAGGTGCTTATTTAGTTTAAACTAAACATTACATATGTGTAAAAATAAAAAAGGAAAAATTACATTGGGCTGACACAAAGAAACATAACATATTTAAAACAAAAAAACATTTTCCCAAATAAACATTTTTCTTTCTTACAATAAAAATTGTAACAGATACTTGATATGTATTTTTGAGTTGTAAGATTCATTTGAGTGTTAAGGGAGCCCAATGACCTTAAGCAAAACACTAGGTCGCTATAAAAAATATAAATCAGAATGTATAAATCTTAGTCCCGAGCTGTTGAGTACACGTAATGTGTTTCGTTTCGCATCTAACACTAATCGATTGACGCCTCATTTGGCCGATGTGCTCCAGTAGATCAAACGATGTGAGTTTGTGAATATGTTTAGCGTCCACATTATAAGAGCAGATTTGGTGAGTTATTTTTCTACCTACTTAAAAAAATTTAAGCTCAATATATAATAAAATCCCCTAATATATATAACTAGTTGACCCGCGCAACTTCGTATGCGTCACAATTTTCATTACTGCTCCGCTTCTATTGGTTTTAGCGTGATGATATATAGCCTTTCTCGATAAATGGGCTATCCAACACTGAAAGAATTTTTCAAATCGGACCAGTACTTCCTGAGATTAGGGCGTTCAAATACACCACCGAGTGTTCCCACGTTGCCGTCGTGGTGGGGCTTGTGAGTCTCAGTGATCTTGGAGCCTTACCAAGGTCCAAGTGAGAGATCAGACAAAGCACACACGTGAGGGGCACACCGTTCGGAAACTGGAACGGTTTCTGGTTTTCGGACGGTGTGCGCTTCAAAGGATGGAATCTTGCTCACCGCTCTTTGGTACGCGTTTGCTCATCAGACGTGACTGTGAGGGCAGTGAGCAAGTAGAGGAAGAGAGGGATCCTGTGAAAGGGCGAAGGTGATAGGGACCGCACCCTTAAAAGGATCAGTATGAAAAAGACAGTCGGAAAAAAACTACCCCAGGGCGGTACCAGCTGCTCAGCAGCTGGAGAATTCGCCACGTCGCCTCTGGAGGCGTCATACCCCTCGTATTCTGGGGGGGGGGGGGGGGCAACGAATGTCTAGCTTCTCAACCGCTTGCCAGTGGCAACAAGAGCCGAGGAGGCTCCCGATCTAAGGCGTCCTTTGAGGAATTGATCGGTTATAATTTTAATACGCCCGACAAGGGGTCGGGCGCACGTAGCGCGGAGGCTCCCTCCAAATTATGGAGGAAGGGCTCGCTTGAGCGTCAAGGAGATGCCGGGTCAGACTCGGACTCTGCGTCAGGCGTCGGCTCAGCAAGCTCTGGACGCGAGGGAGTGGGGGCTGCTGCAGGGAACTCCAAGTTCTTTCGAAAGCGGCCCCGGCAGAAGGATGACCGGGGGTCGTCTTCAAACGAGATGGCCTCGGCCCGAAAAAATCCCCACCAGTAGGCGGGGTAAGGCCCGAGAAGGAGGTAAAGGGAGGGGGCTCGCCTCCGAGGAGGTGGCCCAGCGAGCCTCAAAATTCGTCGAGGAAGGGCGCCACCCTGGAGTGACCGATCGGAGGGCTCCCTTGGCATCTTCCACCGGAAGATGCCAAAGTGTCGTCTCTGTGGAGCGTAAGGCTAGGTTTGCGGAGGTCGTGAAGGCCGCGATCCGCGATGTAGCCTTGAAGAGGTCGCAGTCCTCTAAAAACAAGTCTATAAGTGCGGCCTTGGCCTCCATTTTGGCGGCAGCGGAGGCCAACTGCTGCTGTGGGCCTCCGTCTGACGAATTGTCCAGGCTGCGGGCGGAGATCGCCCGCTTGGCAGCAGCCACCGAGCTTCTCCAAACGGAGAATAAGAAACTCCAAGCAGACCTGGACGGGCTTCGAAGAGCCGGCTCAAACGAGGCGCTTCAAGGGGGAAGCAAAGGCGGGCAAAGCCACGCCATGCTGGCGGAGGACAAGCTCTTGAACCTGGTGCGCCAAGAGCTGGCTACCTTCCAGGAGCGGTTCCAGACACGATTCTCCACTTTGGAGGGTATCGTATTGCGCCCCCCACTAGCGGCGAGTCAGACGGGCTCGGGCCAGCAGAAGGCGGCCTCGTATGCGGCAACCGTGGCTGCCAAACCGGGGTTATCTTGTCAGGCCAACCGAGGGGCTGGACTGGCAAAGACCAAGCTGAAGAAAGGTGGGATGGCTGCACAGGTAGCGCGAGCTCCAGCTCCAGCTGTGCAGCAGGCGCCTCCGTCTTCAAACTCTCCTGCGGCCGAAGCTGGATGGCAAATAGCTGGAGAGTTGAAGAAGGCGAGAAAGGCAACCAGGGCGGCCAAGAAACGCGAGAGGAGGCGGCCACAAAAAGAGCGAAGCGTCGCAGCCAGGCTCCGTGCCCCTAAAACCGCAGCTGTAGTGATCACACTACAGCCGGACGCGGAGAAGAAGGGCGTGACGTACAGCCAAGTGCTCGTAAAGGCAAAGGAGGCGGTGAACCTTCAAGAGCTCGGCATTACTGGGGGCCTCCGACACAGGATGACCATGACTGGGGCCCGGATGTTGGAGATCCCCGGTGCAGCCAGTGGCCCGACCGCTGACGCTCTGGCTGAAAGGCTTAGAGCGTCCTTAAATGCGGACGAGGTCCGAGTGTCCAGGCCCACCAAGTGCGTTAATATACGCATTATAGGCCTGGACGACTCCGTCACGGAGGAGGAGGTGGTGGCCGCCGTCGTCAGGACTGGGGGATGCTCTGCCGAGCAGGTGAAGGCAGGCACCATACGTCCTGACCACAGTGGGCAAGAAAATTTCGGAGGGCCGAAGACTCCTGGTGGGCTGGGTATCTGCGCAGATCAAACTGCTGGAACCCAGACCTCTGAGGTGCTTCCGCTGCCAAGTGGGCAACCATGTGGGAGTCCAGTGCACCTCGGAGGTGGACCGCAGCGATCTTTGTTTTCGCTGTGGTCAGCCCGGACACAAGGCCGGCTCGTGTAACGCCAAGCCGCACTGCGTTGTATGTGCGGCAGCTGGCAAGCCGGCCGATCACTGGGTTGGGGGCAAAGCCTGCGTCCCACCCGCCAAAGCCGGGGGCAAAAAGAAGCCCCCCACCACCGCCGTCCCTGCCGCCGCCGCCGTCCCTGCCGCTGCCGCCGTCCCTGCCGCCGCCGCCACCACTGCTGTCGCCGCTGCCGCGACCACCACCGCCGTCACTGCCACCGAATTCGCTTTGGTTGCAGAAATGGAGTGCCAATAACGGCTCCATTACGCTTCCTTCAGGCGAACATCAACCACTGCGCCACCGCTCAAGACCTGTTAGTCCAGAGCATGGCACAGTGGTTGATTAACATCTCCGTGGTCGCTGAGCCCTACTTTGTCCCGCCCAGGGATGACTGGGTGGAGGACCTGAACGGCTCAGTGGCTCTAATTTCGTCGGCCGCTGCCGGTACCCCATCCCTCGAAAGCGTCAGGAGAGGACAGGGGTGCGTAGCAGCACGGTTCGGGGAGATTGTTGTGGTAGGAGTGTACTTCTCCCCGAACCGAACTCCCGCTGAGTTCCAAAACTCCCTTACGGAGTTGGGCGTCGTCTTCCCCGGGTGTCGTTCCCTCCCCGTACTCGTTCTCGGGGACTTCAATGCCAAGCACTTGGCTTGGGGTTCCCGTTATACGGATACGCGGGGCAGGATGGTGGAGGACTGGGCTCTGGAGGCAGGCCTGGTCGTCCTAAACCGGGGTTCTGTCCCCACGTGTCTGCGGATGCAGGGGGAGTCTGTGGTGGACATTTCGTTCGCCAGCCCTGCTCTGTCACCGCGTGTCATTGACTGGCGCGTATTAGAGGAGGTGGAGACCTATTCCGATCACCGGTATATCAGGTTTGACGTCTCCACCCAGACCTCAACCGCGCCAGTCCGGCAGGCTCGCAAGGAGATGCTGGAGTCTCTGAATGGAGACCCGTGGGGTAGACCCTACAAAATGGTGCGGAATAAGCTCCGCACCTGGCCCCCCCCCCTTGACGCAGAGTCTCCGGCCCCAGCTGGTGGAGGACGTGGTGAGCGCTCTATTCCCCTCGCGAGGGGAGCATACTCCCCCGCCTATGGCTCCGCCACCTGCGGTGCCCGATGCGGACTGCATTGATGACGACGATGACGATGCCCCTGAGGTGACTGAGGTAGACCTGAGAGTGGCGGTTAATAGGCTGAAGGCCAAAAATACCGCCCCAGGACCCGACGGCTTACCTGGAAAAGCTTGGGTCCTGGCCTTGGAGGCTCTTGAGCCTCGACTAAGAGGGTTCCTAAGCGCATGCTTGGAGAGGGGCCAGTTCCCACTTCGTTGGAAGACGGGGAAACTGGTCCTCATTAATAAGCCGGGGCGCCCCGCGGACTTTCCGTCCGCATACCGGCCCATCGTGCTGCTCGATGAGGTGGGCAAGCTCTTTGAAAGAGTAATCACTAATCACCTACTGTATTTCCTGTTGGGGAGGAGCTGCAAAGACAGTGATAAAGCCAATAGAGATCGCTCACAGGGCCATACTTAAAGTTGCCACCTTTCGCCCTATCTTATTTCCAACAACCGAACTTTATAAATCCTGGAACGTTTTAAATGTACGTCAACAGTACATTTTACATATAATTTTATTACAACATTCCAGAACACCATACAGACATATTTCTAAACGTCGAAAAGATAGAATCTGCTCAATTCCGCCTCCACGTACCTCTTTCGTAAAACGATTCTCTTTATATCTTGCTCCATCTCTCTATAATAAAATAAATGCAAAATGCCCAATCTTTAAACGCTCATTGCACAATTGTAAAAAAACTGTACGGACACTCCTTTTGGACCTCAATTATGATGACACTGAATTATTCCTTACAAAGTAATCTCATAAACACACATATACACACGCACACACATATACACACACTCACCACACACCCACACCTACACACTCTAGATATGTCTTGTATAAATAATAGTGAAAATAACTACTGTATAGTAACTACTGTCATACATATACAGATGCTGTTTCAAATTTCAAATTTTATATTAAGCGCTCTCTATTTTATATAATCCGCCAATCAGGGGACCGGCACTGTCTCTCCTTAACACAGGCAAAATTTTAGCCTAGCTAGGAGAACAGTACTTCACCCGTCTTTATTGTATATTGTTAGTGTACCTAAAAATGTGTAAATACAACATTTGTAAACTTTGCAATCCCATTATGAAATAAACTATTATTATTATTATTAATTGCAAACCGCCTCGTCGAGCACCTAGTGAGGGTGGGGCCGGATCTGGCGGAAAACCAGTTCGGTTTCCGCACGGGACGCTCGACGGTGGACGCCATCATGCGCGTGAGAGCCCTCTCGACGGGGGACGCGGTTTCCCGGGGCGGGGTCGTCTTGGCTGTGTCTCTAGACATCGCCAATGCCTTTAACACCCTGCCTTGGAGTTGCATCAGGGATGCACTTCGGTATCACCGGGTGCCGAACTACCTCCGTCGCGTAGTTGAGGCTTACTTGACGGACAGAGCCGTCATCTACCCCGGTCACCTGGGAGAGTGGAACCGGCGAGAGATGTCGTGTGGTGTTCCACAGGGTTCCGTTCTGGGGCCGCTTCTGTGGGACATGGGCTACAATTGGGTGCTGCGCGCCGACCTCCCTGGCGGCGTCAACGTTGTCTGCTATGCTGACGATACGCTGGTCCTGGCGCAGGGGAGGTCGCACCAGGCGGCGACCGACGCTATGACACGCGGGGTTGCGATAGTCGTTGAGAGGATCCGGCAGTTGGGTCTTGAGGTGGCCTTGCACAAGTCCGAAGCCATGTGCTTCCATGGTTCTCGGAACAGGCCACCATCGGGATCTCAAATAACGGTGGGAGGGGTTCACATCGGCGTCGGGTCGACGATGACGTATCTAGGTCTCGTCCTTGACAACCGATGGAACTTCGTCAAACACTTCCGACGTTTGGCTCCCAGACTGGGACGAGCCGGGGCTGCCTTCAAGCGGCTTCTGCCCAATCTAGGGGGATTTGGACCCCCTAGAATGGGCAGAAGCCTCCTGCCGGAAGCTTTACGCGGGGGTCGTGCGGTCCATGGCCCTTTATGGGCGCCGGTATGGGCGCCTACTTTGAGGAAGCGACCTGCCCGTTACCTCAACGCGTCTCAGAGGGTCATGGCCATCCGGCTGGCCCGGGGATACCGCACGGTCTCTGGCGAGGCGGCGAGCCTCCTTGCCGGACTGCCGCCATGGGATCTGGAGGTGAGAGCCCTCGCGCACATTTACGAGTGGCGCGTGGAGGCGCAACGCCGGGGCGAGACACCTCTGCCGCGGCAAATCGCAGCAAGGCGGACCGAGTTCCGGCAGAATCTCATGGCGGTATGGAGACAGCGACTGTCGCAACCCAGCGCTGGGCACGCAACTATCCAGGCGATAAGTCCCCTCTTTGAGGAGTGGCTGGAGCGGCGCCACGGCGTCCTCACCTTCCGCCTGACACAGGTACTCACCGGACACGGTTGTTTCGGGAGATATCTGTTTCGGATTTGGCGGGAGGACGCGCCCGGGTGTCATCACTGCGAGGATCGCCCGGAGGATACGGTGGAGCATACGGTGGAGGTCTGCCCTGCTTGGGCGGAGCACCGCCGGGTCCTCGTCGAGGCGATCGGCGGCGGCGACCACACGCGACCGGCCTTGGTTCAATCTTTGGTCCGGAGCGAGGAGGCATGGGAAGCGATCACCTCCTTCTGCGAAGCAGTAATGGTAGCAAAGGAGGAGGCCGAACGTGTGAGAGAGAGGGAAACCTCACGTCCCAGTCGCCGCAACAGAAGAAGACGCCCCAGGCGTCGGGAGTCGCAGGACGATTCCCGGCCGCCGTAGGCGCGGGCCTGCGGACGGCGAGCAGTGGGTGGCTCGCCGTCTGATCAGAACTAGACCCGGGTCGGCGGCGCGCTGCGATCCCAGAGCGCCTCAAAGAGATGTCAGCGTAGAAGACGGGGCCCGCTAGGGCAGGTGCCTGCTGGGGCTGCGTAATCTGTTCGAAAGAGGTGCCTTAGCCTTGGAACGCAAAGGGCACCAGGAGGAACACGGATGGGTTTTAGTCAGTAAGAGTCTGACACTCCCTCTTGCTTCACCCAGAGCGGGAGGAGTCATTTGATGATTTCCCATCCTTAAAAAAAAAAGAACAAAAAGGGCGTTAAAATAAACAAAAAAAAAAACAAACAAACTCTTCAGCTTTATATATTAGTATAGAAGTATAGATTATTTCGTTACGGTGTGAGTGAGTGACTGACAGACCACGCACAGCCAAAACTACTGCTCGTAGAAAGCTGAAATTTGGCATGAAGCTTCCCTACACTCCGTAGAGGATTTTCTGATATTCCTACGGGAACGGGAAAAACGGGATATGCGCACGAAGTCGCGGGCCAAAGCTAATATTATTCTTCTTCTACCTGGCGTTAATCCCGGCTATTGCCAGGGTCCGCCTTCCTACTTAGCTTCCTCCACTTTGCCCGATCTTGAACATCCTTCTCAGTTAGGCCATTGGCTCTCATGTCGGACTTAACGACGTCCAACCAGCGCTTGCGAGGGCGACCACGGGACCTAGCCCCAAGAACAGCCATATTCATGCATCCCCGACCAACGTACTCCATAGGACGGCGCATGATGTGGCCATACCATCGCAGACGACACTCCTGCAGTTTTTCCCCCACGTCACGGACACCAAGACTACCTCTGATGAAAGAGTTGCGTATGCGATCGGATCGCGTTACGCCACTCATCCACCTCAGCATCTTCATTTCCGTGACGCGAAGCTCCTGGGTGTGTCTGCTTAGTGCTGGCCAACATTCACCGCCGTACAGTAGGACAGGCCGTATGATGCATTTATATATCTGCCCCTTGAGCTTAGGAGGCATTTTGCGGTCGCATACAACGCCCGTTACCTCGCGCCACTTCGCCCAAGCCGCGCCTATACGTGCTTGGACATCGTCGTCCACGTTGCCAGACTCGTGCAGCACGGATCCAAGGTACCTGAACGTATCGGACTTTCTGATCAGGTCCGAACCTATTCGGATGAACCTATTTGAATCCGTGCCGCCACAGGACATGTACTCAGTCTTCGCCACATTTAGTCTCTGACCACCGTTTTCAAGCGTGTCCTTCCAAATGTTGACTTTGCGCTCAAGATGGGCTTTGTTCTGATTAACGAGGGCGATGTCATCGGCATACATCATTGGCCATGGGGGCTTATCTTGGATGTTTTCCGTAACTACATCGAGCACTACGTTAAACAAGAACTGGCTAAGAGCCGAGCCTTGGTGAACGCCAACAGATATTGGGAAGCCATTCGATTCGCCAACAGCTGTCTGGACAGAGGACACGGAATCGCGGTACATGTCTCTGATAATGTCAATATAGGCCTCGGGAACGCCTTTGAAGCGCAGTGCCCACCAGATGGACTGCCGAGGTATACAGTCGAAGGCCTTCTGCAGGTCTAAAAAGGCCATATGCAAAGCTCTCCTTCTCTCTCTGTAAGCCTCAGCCAGATTCCGTAAGGCGAATACTGCGTCCATGGTGCTGTTACCCGCCCGGAAGCCATATTGACACTCAGAGACAGTACACTCGCTACGGAGCCGTGTGTCAATGATGCGCTCGAAGAGCTTCATGGTGTGGCACATGATCTTGATACCGCGGTAGCTACTACAATCCTGTACGCTACCTTTGCCTTTGTATACAGGGATAATCAGGCTAAATCGCCACTGGTTCGGCATTTCCTTGGTGATCAGGATGCGGTTAAAAAGATCCGTCAGAAGGTCCACGCCATGTGGGCCCATCGCCTTCCACACCTCAATTAGCACATTGTCAGGCCCGACCGCTTTCCGGTTCTTCATGTGGCGAAGAGCAATGCGGGTTTCGACGGGGGAAATAGGGGAAATAAGTCCAAGGTTAGGAGGCGGTTCGGGAGGAAGGTTATGGGGATGCTGTTTGTTAGACAGCTCCGCGAAGTATGTACATCATCTCTCCTTAACAGAGGGGGCATCGTAGAGCAGCTTACCCTGGGCGTCCCTTACACAGAGACATTTGCTAATGTCCCGTGCAGCTTTCTCCCGGGCACGCGCCAGCTTAAAAATAAGCTTTTGCCCCTCCGCAGTTTCCAGCTTGTCGTACAAGGGCGCCAGACTTTTGCTGCGGGCTCTGGCTACAGCTTTTTTGCAAGCGCGCTTAGCCGCTCCATATGCCTCTCTGTCATCCGGAGAGTTGGACCCTTGCCACTGTTTAAATAAAACCTTCTTCTTCCGAGTCGCCTCCTACACCCCGTCATCCCACCACCACGTCTCCTTTTCTATGGTGCGGCCACCACGAGAAGTGCCAAGGACGCGCTTACCCGCATCGGTGATTGCTGAATGGATCCTACTCCAGATCTCTTGAGCGGACTCATGCGGAGCACTGATCTCGAGATGCTCGACCTCCGCGATGAAGTCCGACTGCCTAGGACCATCAAGCAACCACCACTTTGTGCGGGGTTTGCATTTTTCGGTCACTTTCTTTTTCGGTACAACCGCAAAGTCCAGGACAAGGAGGCGGTGTTGAGCCGTTAGGCTTTCACCGAGGATGACTTTGCAGTTGGTAACCTTGCCAATGTGGCACCGTCTCACCAGCAGGTAATCTATTTGGGTTGAGTAGGCACCACTACGGTACGTAATAAGATGCTGGGGCTTCTTCTGAAAGAACGTGTTCGCGATGGCTAGGTCAGACAAAGCGCAGGTGCTGAGTATACTGACTCCCTCTGCATTTAGCTGGCCATATCCAAAACCACCGTGAACACGTCCGTACTCTCCAGCAAACTGACCTACGTGACCGTTGAGATCCCCCCCAACCAAAACACCTTCGGAATTCGGAATAGCGCGTTGTACGTCCTCGAACTCATCCCAGAAGGCCTCCTTTTCAGACTCACAGCAACCAGTTTGAGGAGCATAGGCGCTGATTAGGTTCGTTACCGACCCTTCGATCAGCACCCTAACTCGCATCAACCGGTCGCTGCATCGGTCTACTTCAAGGAGTCCATCCTGGAGGTCCTTAGACAGCACCACGGCCACTCCGCCCCTGCCCGTTGGTGATCCGGTGTACACTAGCCGGTACCCCTGCCCGATGTCACGTGACTTATTTCCCTTCCAGCGCGTCTCCTGAAGGAAGGCGCACTGGACCCGACGCTTCGCAAGTACGTCCGCGAGTTCTCGGCAACGTCCGGTTAGGGAGCCAATGTTTCAGGTGGCAAAGCGGAACTTCTTCTTGGGTACTATCCTCTTTAGCCGTGCCCGTACTCGACACGGTAGCCCTAGCCCACTTATCGCAGGTTTAGGGCGATGTGCCTGCGCGTCGTTATGCGGCGACGGCCTAGCCCGAGTACCTGTTATCAACTTCTTGTCCATTTTATTTGGCTGAAGTTGGTTTTACGTGGGGCGACCAGCCGTCTGACCCCCACATCCCTACGAGAGGGAAACCAGGTTCGCCAGAGCCTCGTCCGTTGGACAGCAGGGTGCACCGCTAGCAGGTGAGGTTGGCTTGGGTCTTAAGATGGTAACAGACCCCATGCACCCCTATTATTATGAAGTAGTAATTAAAGGATTTGGCAGCATTTGTAGTTTTTGGTCGAGAATCAGAAAATTTAAAAAAAATCTTAATCTTATAATATTAATTTAACGAGCAAGCGACCAAGTTGTCGAGGTCAAAATAGTTGCAAATTATCTTTGGAATATTCCGTTTGAAGGCACGCACTTTATTACACACTTTAATAAACTAGCTGAGCCATGCAACTTTGGACACACGGTTGGCGCAGTGGTTGAGCGATCGGCTGCGCTGCGTGTCGCGGGTTCGATTCCCGCACGGAACAAATATTTGTATGACGGATGACCTACAGATAGTTGTTCCGGGTTTGGCTGTTTGTGTGTGTGAATTAGTGGTTGTGAACGCACCCACGATACAGTAGAAATTCCTTGTGCGGGGAAACGTTTAAAAAGAAAACTTTTTCTGCGTTACAGTTTTCATGAATGGTCCGCTCCTATTGGTCGCAGCGTGATGTTATACAACCTGTAACATAAACGCAACACCTCTGAAGTACAATGACCCCACTTATCATTTTGAACAACTTTCATCATGAGACCAGCGATTTCAATAATCGCATAGTTGGTCAGGCGCACAAGTGTATTAGTGTTGACAGATTTTTGTTGTTTGCAGCAGCATTCTTGACTTCCATGTCGATTACTAGTCAAGGTCCATCAGATAGAAGTTGTTTTTTGGGTATATTCACACAGAAAATGTAGTATTTCAATCTCTTTAAGGCATTCCGCACGGATACGAGTACTTTGGTTTGGTACCATAATTATCATAATCAAAAATAACCAAATTTTTTTTATTGCTACAGCTGCGCTAAGCCAGACTTTCAAGATGAAAACTTTTCCTCGTGCATAACCTGTAATGTTGGGGTTCCCACAAGGTGGTTTCAAGGAAACAACCACATTTGTTAAGTACTATTTAATGACTAAGAAATGGATACTATAATATACAATATGCGCATAAGAGGCATAGTGCAACTCAGCATAATTATAAAGCAGTGTACTTACTAACTAAAGTAAAGGAGCATACATATTATATTATTACACTTCACACCTTTTTTAAGGATTTGATGATTACCCATCAAATGACTCCTTTCGCTCTGGGCGGAGTGTTAGACTCTTACTGACTACAACCCATTCGTGTTCCTCCAAACGCCCTTTGCATTCCAGCAGTGAATCTTTCGAGAAAATTCCGCAACCTCGTGCATCTAGCTCGAACATCCCTGGTGGAAGAACACTCTAAATGTCAGAATAATAGCGTCAGAGTGACCGGTAATGTCGCTACAGTACAAAAGCACAGAACCTCTACCTTTTAATAGATGTTTTAATCATATTTATGGTTATTTTATTGTGTGCTGCCCTTCATTTGAGGATTCGTTAGGTTTTATTGCTTTCTGATGTAATAAAGATTATTTTCAGTAAATGTCAGCCGTGAAATTTATTTCGGGTTCAGGTTGATGTCTTTATTTTGGTTCGGTTATTTTAAAGGACGGGTACCTGCCTCACCTTTAACAGTTATGGCGTCTACAATTAGCCGCAAAGTGCAGCGTGGTGGCAGCGCGGCTGCAGCGCTGCCGCCGCGCTGCAACTGCAAGGTTTGAGCAAAATAGTGTCGTACATTTAGTTTCACGATGGACTCTGACAACGAAACACTATTAAAACGAAAAAAGATTTTAGAAAAATAAAAACAAAAGAAACCTAAGATAACTTTGCCGTTATTTTGTATAAGTCAACGAACTGAATTTCTTATGGTAAAAGGCTTCTGTGACCGTGGACGACTCAACCTCATCGATAAATTCTTTCACCTGATTTTCGTTCATGTTTAGACTTAAACAAAAACTACGTGCGCAGCATCACTAGTCGCGCGATGAACTGATGCATGGCTTAGCGCGGCTGCAGCGCTGTATTTGCGCGTTTGGCACGTCGCGTTGCGGCACATTTTGAAGGTGCCCTTTTCTTGCTGCTGTCGGTGGATTCGTCTGACTCGAATTACCTTGTACTTCTCCCCTTTATAAATTCTTGTTTTATTCTGACATCTAAGTTAGACTGGGTGCATTTTAAATTGTGCGTGGATGGCCAAATACGAAAGTATGAAAAATATAGAAAAACATTGAAAGGAGCCTCGAACTCAATTTAGACAAAAACTAAAACTGCATCAGTGTGGTAATGAACCTATTGTTGAGATATTGTCGATGAAGGAAACATTTACTTATATTGAAAGAATATAATATACATTATTTTTGACAGTGCACCAGGGAATTTATAACTCAAGAACGGGCTTACTTATCCAAACCAAATTTTTAGGCTTTATTCGGACTATTTAGCAGATGGTTTATGTGAAGTTTGGTTAAAATCTGTCGAGTGAAAAATTTTTTTGAGATGGGGAATTTGCTGTCACATCCAATTACCTAATTTTTTTTTATTATTTCACTTTATGGCCGCTAGTATATTATGTATAGTAAAAAGGTGTTAAGTACACCTTAGAATATTTTAAAAATATTTTCTAAAGTTGTTGATTCATGTCCGAGGTAAAGTTTGCTTTCTTAATAAAATAGGTATAAACAAAAGTTACGTGAAAGTTTATAGGCTAGCTAACATTGTATAAATAAAATTGCAAAATTGTATTTTTGAATAAAATCCAAGCCACGAATCAAAACGATAGATTTTGAAAAAAAAAAACATATCCTATATTATTACACCATCTGTAAGTGTTATAAACACGCAAATATGTTGAAGTAGAGAAAAGTAGGATGTTGCAGGCACTCTATGTAGGTACCCAAAGTGACATTCTGTTTTCGAGATTAAACTGTCAAAGTCAATTATTTACCTATTTATGTACACACAATATACTTAAAAAGAAAATTTCCTACAGAGAAAAGAGCACAAAGGTACTGCTTACTTCAACAGAAATTTCTTCCAGCAGACCTGCGGCAGAAGAATTAGATAAGACAAGTAGACTAGAATCATGTCATTATCTCTACATTTTTTTATTTTGACCAGTACTTAACGTTGGTTTGGTCGAGTATAGATTCATTGCATTGCTCGACTGTATTTAATGATTGCTCTATCGTGTTCAGCAATTACCCCCGACAATGAACAGCTGAATTAATTGCTCTCGTAAGAGTACCTTCGTGTGACACTGAAGTGCTCTTCCGAGCAGTTCTGATTGCGTTTATGACATCACGAAGTATTAAAAGTTGAACTTTTATGTGCGAATAGGCATCATAAAAATGTGAGAGCAGAATCTTTAGAATTTACAATTGGACGCAAATAAGCAATATCATGACAAAGCCCAAAAACAAACAAAGCAAAAAAAAAGAGTCGGACTCGCGCATGAAGCGTTCCGTACCATTCTATTTTTATTATTGTTTGTTGTAGCGGCAACAGAAATACACACTCTGTGAAAATTTCTATTGTCTAACTATTACAGTTCATGAAATATAGCCTGCTGACAGACAGACGGGCGCACAGACGGACAGCGGAGGCTTAGTAATAGTGTTCCATTGGTTACCCTTTGCGTACCCTATAAAACTTTTTACAAAAATAGAACCGAATTCCAAAAACGAAACACTACAAAGTATAAAATAACTTTAATTTCGGAAGCCGGTTTTAATTTTTTGTAAAAATAAAATATTTCTTCAGTTTTTAGTGGCACCTGCGTACTAAAAAGTGAAACTGCAAACACAGCGTACCGGCGTGATTTTATGTTATGAACTGGTGTAAAAAATCATTAGACATGCGATTTAAAAAATCCCGATCCATTTGCTATCATTGATTGAAGAGCCGTTACCTACCTACGATCTTCACCAAATTAAAATGGGACCAGTCCGGAAAAATACTCTTCCAAACAAAAAAGAATCATCCAAGTCGGTTAACAATTGGCGAAAATATCGCTGAACAATAATTCTTCATGGTATCTCATTATCAGATCCTGACTTATACCTTCCATCATCAGCTCAGCAACTTGAGATGATGATTACCAGGCACAATGTCATGAAAAACATTGTATGTGCCTACAAAATTTGAGGGTTCCCTAAATTTTCATGGGATTCCATCATCAGATTCTGACTTGGTGACAATAGGACCACCTCAGGAGTATAGGCTTTTAAATAAAGAAAGAATTTAAAATCGGTTCACAATTGGCGGAGAAATCGGTGAACATACATAAAAAAAAACATACATACAGCCGAACATAGAACCTCCTTCTTTTTGAAGAAGTCGGTTAAAATGCTCTCTAAGCTCGAAGTCCGTAGTTTTCTATTCCGTTACGCGGCGCTACGGACTTACGATTAGTCTCGAACCCGAATTAGAATGAATGACAACACGATTTGACAGAACTTACAGTCAAATCGTGTCATCATTCCACACTGAATTTCACAGTTTCCCATTACCAAACTAAACTACCTTAGGACCGTTCAACTATATTTTCATATAACGAGTATAGTTCGCGCACCACGTGTAGTCGCCATCCTGCAGAGGTCACCGGGGGTCATGCCCCGTTCAGTAACGTTCAGCAAGTGGGTCAAGTGGCTGTCTGCGTCTGGACCTCAGCTGAGCTCTGTTTGAATCGATACCAGTGGGATCAGTGTGCTGAGTTGTTGATAGGAAATGAATGAAAAGCGGTGACGGGTAGTTTGGTTTGGTGAAGTTTAGCATGGGAGTGCGTTAAGGCATGGCGATAAAATTTGTTGACGCGAGAACTGCTGTTGCAATAACAATCCTAATATATAAATTCTTCCGTTAAGCTGTCTGTCCGTACTCGCGGAGCGACGTAGCATAGCGGAGAAACGGAGAAATATTAAATGTCAGTCACAAATATAGAATTGGAGTTCATTGGTTCTTATTTCTCCGTTTCTCTAGTCAGCCTAACTGAGTGACTGACAGATAACACATACCCGAAACTACTGGTCACAGAACGCTGAAATTTGGTTTCTTGACGAGTTTAGGGAAGCACTAAGAGAGAATTTCTCGAAATTCTTGCGGGAACGGGAAAAACAGGATATGCTCGTACCTATATTTTGTCAGTGTAGTATTTTTAACCCAAAACTTCTCTGGTAGAGAATGCCTTGATACATTATGCCTGCTCATGTACATAAATAAATAATTCTTTAAAAAATAAACAGACGTTTAATATATTCATTTAAAGATAACAACTGAACGACGATGACGATGACGACAATCGACTTAACGCCAAAAATAACGCAAATTTCCCGAAAATGGCGAAAAAATATCAGAGGGTATCAAAAATTCAACTCACATCCCCTGAATTTTTCTATATTTCTGGTCAACTCCAAATAGGAAAAAAGCCTGAGGATTTATTGATAATTAAACTTAAGTAATACAGTGCAACAAACCGGATATTTTTAATTCAGTTCAAAGTATTTAGAAATAAATGTTGGGAACTTAAGCCATTAGCTTCCACGTGGATATTATCTACTTATTTCCGGTCCTCACATCTTACAGGTAGAATCAAACGTAATAGTAGTTTGGAACACTTTGGAACACTTTGCGAGTCGCGAAACAATAGCAAATTCATGGGGGTGAGAAATAGAAAAAGAGAATTTCATTGTCTTCCTTAAGTTCTTCTTATCCTGTGGACAGTAAGGTCTAAGGACCCACACCCTAGTGTCAGAGTTTCTAAACCGCTTCAAGGGCCTCTGACATTGTTTATTTGACAACCACCATTTGACGACAGGGACCACCGGCTTATACGTGCCTTCCGAAGCACGGAATCATCTTTTTTTACTAGGCAATCAGGTGATTCAAACTTATAATGTCCAAGCCAAACTAGAAACGACTTTACAAAGTATGCTTCCCGTGGGAATCAAACCCACGACTACCGGGTCACAAGGCAAACGCCTAAATCACTCAACCACCTATAGCAAAAGCTTGCGAAATCGGCGTAGCTACTGAAAAAAAGTCTGATTAATTTTCATTCATTTGTAATATCCTTATCATTGCAGACAAAACCCGGAAACTAGATTTTATCATACAAATATAACCTAATACGACATACAGTGTCCTATCTCCCATACACAGCATCTTCTCCGTAACAGATTCACGACCCCACTATATTATAAGCTTATAAAGTTTATGGTGGCAGCTATAGAGCCCTCTTATCTTCATAACCTCTTCAAATAATCCCATAGTCGCCTTTAACGACGTCTTGAGGAGGCAGGGTGACCTTTTCGTGGAGGGAAACCGCTCGAGTGGTAAGCGTGATTAATATGACAGTAGAGTAGCTATTCGGTAATAATGGGGCGATGTGAAGAGGGCATACGGAGACTTCTCCGTGTCTCAGAAAGCACGATAAGCCGTTGTTCCCGGCTGTCATTTGTGAGTAGATCTTTGACAGCCAGCATAACTGACATCATTCTTGCCAAAAGTTAGAGGGTACTACTAGCACCATATTTTTTTTTTGTATGGTTAACGTTACCCCACACTAGGAATGTATCCTGTGCTGTGGATGCTTGTACAGACGAATAAATTCACACCCACAAACCCGGCCAGACCCGGAACATCTATCTGTAGGCCATACAAACATTATTTTGTCGCCACGTGTCGTCTAATCTGCCTAGACTTGTCGGCTTCCAATCAAATCGAATTCAGCTGAACACCAGTATTTCTCGTGGAGCGACTGCCTATCTGGGCTCCATAACCCAGTAACTGAGTAACACGGTATTTGTTGCATAATCAAATAACAGAGCAACAGAATAACCCTTGACAAGATTGGTGTTAGATTTTCTGGCTTCTGACTGCCTTTTAACGTCAAAATTGTTTAAATGACAGCGGGCATCAATGGCTTCACGTGCTTTTCGAAACATGGAGACATTACGGTATAAATGGATGGTCACCCACCCACGGATCGACCTTATTATGCGTTGCTTAACCTTTAAATTCGACCCGTGTGGCACAACAACATTGAAAAATAAATATTAACAATTTCCTCTTCATTAAAGTCCTCATAAACCATCATAACCGCACTATATTTGGAATCTGCAGCAATTATCCCGGTATCACTGGCAACATTCCAGCAGCTCCCAATGTGGTGATCAATCAGACGAGGTCGTTGACCCCGCATCGACCGCGCTAACTGGGTCACTCGGTTGAGCGTAGCTCTTCTATAGATGACACCCAGAAGTTGAAACAGAAGTAATAGTTTGAATTGAGCCCGAAAAAAAAAAATTATTTATAAAATCATAACTTATTAAAACGATGACTAAACTAAAAGTACGTTCACACTCATCGATAGTTAGTTATTAATAATAGTAGTACAATATTGTTAAATTTACCAAAAACAAATAAAAAGGTCGACCTCAAACAAAGTACTTACACCTGGTTTTGTAATCTTACTTTTTTTTGCCTTCAGCACGCTCAGGGTGTCCCATGGCCATGCCACATGGAGGGAAAGTACCTTGAATATTGTAGATGGAACATTTCACTGAAGGAGACATTATTTTAATGTAAAAACAATTTAAACTGCATTCATAGATTTTTAATTTTTTTTTTTTTTTTTAATAAATGAGATAAATAATCTTCCGGTTGCAGAACGACAAAACCTTACTTTTCAGCAAGATGGGCTCCGGCTCATAACAGTCACAGAACAAGGGACTATCAATGAAAAATTTCGTCTCTGGATCGGGACAAATGGACTAATAAGATGGCCACCGAAATTTTTTATTATGGGGTTATGTAAAAAATTTAGTTTTCAAGAACCAGTACGAAAATGCCAACGAGCTACAAACAGAACTTAGACGTATTTTTCTAAATATCCACTACAACAAGATCAAAAAATCGACAGGGAGTGAAATAATCAAATGGGACTCATTTTGAGCATTTGAGAAATTGATTAATTTTGTATCAAAAATGTTAAAAGTCTTTCCTTTATTCCTGACACTATGTTATTTAGCATAAAATAATCCTTATGACGAAGCCTTTCGATAATAAAGCTACAGGGATTTTTATTTCCGTGTAGCTGGTTCGATTCCCGGTTCAACCATGCAATTATTTAAAAATCTACGAATGCAGTTTAATTAAGTTGTTTTTAAAATTAAAACAATATCTTCTTTTTTCCGTAAAATGTTCCATCTACAATATTCAAGGTACTTTCCCTCCATGTAGTCCTGTATACCCCAAATAACAAAATAATACTCGCCCATATTTTGACGATTATTTTACCATATAATCAAGAGCAATAATGGCTGTATAAATGTTTGAATTTGTGACACCGGACACCAAACCACAATCCGAAGTGGACGTCTGTAGTAAAAAATTCGACGTTGTTCCCGGGAATCGAGCCTACCTTACCTGCATTAGTCACTTTATTGTAAATGTAAACCCTCGCGGCATTTAGTGTTTAACAGTAGTCACTAAATTATCATTACAGACTCTACAAAGCTGTTTGTTACTGAGTCAGTTACTCAATATCATACTCATCTCTCGCCCCGTAAGCGTGTCTCTGTGTAGTTCAAATAAAAATTTACACACCAAGAAAAAATCAAGACGCACTAAGCGTTTCCAAACGTCGTTTATAATAGATTCAAGATTCAAAGCATTTTATTTCAAATAAACCATTTACAGGCACTTTTGAAATGTGAAAGTCGGTCAGTCAAAAACATGAAAGCTATTTGCACGTTCCAAAGCGTAAATCTCTTTGGAGAAGAACGTGCAAGAAACTCTGCACAAAAAAGACGCATTCGGAGAATTTAACCTGTCAGGAATGTTTGTTGCGGAATCTGCTAGGATTGCGAAATTTGTTCGAAAGAGTCACCGCGGCCCTGGAACGTAAAGGATACTAGGAGGAACACGGAAGGGTTTTAGTCAGTAAGAGTCTGATACTCCCTTCCGCTCCACCTAGAGCGGGAGGAGTCATTTGATGATATCCCATCCTTAAAAAATCCTTAAAAAACGCATACAACAACAATTTTTACAAAACTAGAGTGAACATTCTTCTTCAGGGTAAGCTCGCTCCATCGTCGACTTTGTCTCTGTCACTTCTGAGGCTAAAGTCAAGAGCAAACCTATGCTAAAAAAATATTTTTTTTTGGAAATACAACTCTGCAAAACGTATGGTTGTACATTAATTCCTGCTATCTAGTAAATTCCAGCGGGTCTAAAAAGCCCTTTAGCAGAATCATATTACAATCATAATATTAACCACACAATAATCTGTCTTTCATTTTCATCTTTATTGTTCACGCATTAGGTTCAAGGTTGATTGGGAAAATTTAACAGTGACGGATAGCGTGATGTGCTTTCTGATTTTGCTAAAGTGGCCTTTTCTAATTGGCCAAAACCCTTTGCTTTTTTATTTACTATTTATAGGCACGCGTTTGACCACTATCAAACCTGTTGGTAAGCGATGATGCGGTCGAAGATGGAGCACGCTTGCCTAGAAGTAACCTATTCACTCTTGACTTAAAGATTCCCAGGTTGTAGCTATCAGGAAACACAGACTCCGGCAGGAAATTCCACTCTTAATTCCGCTTCCATGACAATCTACCCTTACTGGCCCTTCTGTACCTACTTTCTTGGCGCGTGACATTTATATGGCGCTGGCAGCAAGGGAAGCCGGGATATTACTTGTTGATATTGTCTAGATACCAGGCCTTAATTAAACTGCTAGATTGAATACGAGACGCATTAAATGCACGTTATGATTACCGTTTATTTTGTTCCCTCATCGTAATATCAAGATATTAAAGATATTAGATCTTCTGGATTTTGGATTTGGTCTTTAAGTCAGGAGTGAATCGGTCACTTCTAGGCAAGCGTACTCCATTGTCTATTACATCACCGTTTTATTTTAGGTGAGATTGTGGTCATCTAAAACAAAACTAAAAAAACAGAAGAGAATACTCTTTATTTTGTACACCATATAAGTTACAGAAAAGATAACATTACATAGAGTGACACAATGGGCGGCCTTATCGCTAAAAGCGATCTTTTCAAGACAACCTGTGGATGGATTTCAAAGATAACAGAAAGACAGTACTGCAGGTAGTCCTAGGTTTACGATGTATATAAATAAATACATAATAGATAAATGTATACAATTATAATTATGTAACAAATAAAATAAATAAATGAAAAGCATAGGAACCAAGTGAAAGCAATCAAACAGAAAGGTTGTGATTTTTGATCATTGTTTTAAAAATGGACAAAGATTGAGCACGTCTTATTGATACGGGCAAGTCATTCCATAACAGCCCAGTGCGAGTCGGACTCTCACACAAAGGATTCCGTACTATAAGAGAGAAAAAAAACATGTTACTTGTGTAGGAGCTCCTTTAATTTTTAATCTACCTATCTGTCTATATAAATAAAAATGAATCGCTGAAATGTATGCACGCGTATAACTTCGTAAAAAATTACCCAAATTGGATAATCAGTTTTTAGTTGTGTTTGTAATGGCGAGGGTTCATATGAAAGATATTTTGAAAAAGGAACAATCGGGCAAAGCCAGGCGGGCTACTAGTTTGATGTATTTTTTGCATAGTGCATTGTTTAACTTAATTCCGCCAAGCCCGTTCTTAAATTACAAGCAGTTAAATTATCTGGGTTCGAACGTAAAACATTCAACTTGTAAGCCGAGGCCGCGTGCACTGCCCTTATGACCTGTACTTGAACTCTCATCAGAATACCGCAAGTAAGCATGGTGGTCGGTGGTCAATGTCAACAAGCACTGATCTTCCGCATCAGACCAGAGGCCTTTGACTTGTAGAGCAAGAAGCCGGTATAATTAACCACAACCTATAGTCGATACGTTTTAGTAATGCAAGAAAGGTCATTGCACTTTTCTCTTGCTCCCACTACCTAAAGCCGATTCGTTTTAGTAAGGAAAAAGAGGTCATTGCTCTTTCCACTCACTTATTAGTCTAGTGTGGGTCTCCACGATACATACAGGCTTTCATAAACTTCTACACAGATTTCGGTGTGATAGATTTTTTTATTGAGAGATCATGACACAAGTCTGCACGGACAAAAGTCTGTATCGTGTGAACTTCCTATAATGCAATCAATCCAGTTACATTTCATTCCATTGTCAAAATGCAATTGTGGTTATCATTTTAGATTCCTAAAAACAAATGACAGATGTCAATTTCAGACTTTCAATAATACATAACCGTATTTATTCATGAAGAAAGAATGTCAGTTTACAGTAAGTCAATGACCGGTACCGTAATGCTATATCGTAACAACTATACATACGCATACAATGCTATTAATAACTAAATTGATAACGACGATTGATTAACGAAGATATTAATCTTCGTAAAACTGTCGTTCCGCGGCAGATTGAATGCCAAGAGCAAAAAGCCTGATTTAATATAGTGACGCTCTAAATATACTTACTGCACTACTTTAAATGGAAGTTATTCAAGAATCTGGTTTGTGGTAGGAAGAGGCAGATAATTTTATTTATTTATTTTGTTGTTTTTTATGTAAATATAGAATTAAAAGTTTAGCTTTTATTATTATGTTCAAACTGTCGTTCCGCGACATGCCAAGGACAAAAAACTTGGTTAAAATAGCGTCGCTCAAACTACTGCAGCGTTTTAAGGTTGATTTACACACATATCAGGGATGTGGCTGGGGTGCGACCGTGCAGGGACCGTGCGCATCCGCGTCCTGTTAGGGGTTTTCTGTGAACTCAATGACAGTTGTTGTCTCGTCCTTGCTCCAAACTTCGGTTTGACATAACAAAACCTGGACAACCCGTATAACGTATCTACACGACCGTGAGTCGGCCCGGGCACGGAAGCTCTATCACTGGCCAGGACACTGGCGAGTGTGAGTTCGTATAAAATGTAGGCAACGATATTATTTTGAGCTCTTGGCCGTTCACGGCCCTGACACTTCTCGGGCACGGCCCTGATAAGTGTGAATCAACTTTTAAATGGAAGTAATTCAAGGAACTGGTTTGTGATAGGAAGAAGCTAATAAATATAATTTATTTTGACATCTTTAAGTAAATAATGATTGAAAAGTTAAGTTCATGGCTTTAGCTATATTTTTTAAGGTTCCGTAGATAACCAAGCAGATTCTGATAACTAAAGCTCCGTTGTCCGTCTGTCTGTGAGCGTGATGTATCTCATGAACCGTATTAGGTAGACAGTTGAATTTTTTACAGAGTGTGTATTTCTATTGCTACTATATACCTAATATCATCAAAAATTAAATTGGGGCCCTCTTTAATTTTTATTTGTGCAAAACAAACGTGACTTTTCGGGTTCCGTACCCAAAAACGGAGTCCTTATGGGGTCACTTTTTTGTCCGTCCGTCATGAGGTTTCATGGTGAAATTAAAACCATATATATACTCAAGTCTATGGGTTTTTGCAGCTGTGAAAAATACTTTTTTTTAAGTTAACGTAAAAAAGGATATGGTGGTCTGCGCCGCAAAAAATGTATATTTCGACACTCTCAAGGGAATCAAAATGTACAGAGTATTTGTCGTTTACCTAAAACTATGAACTTTGGCTAGTAATACCGTCTTATATTATAAGTATAGGGAAAAGTCTAAAAACTATTCATTTGTAATTAAATCATAAAAAATATAGTCTTTCAAGGTACAGAACCCTCGGTGGACTAGTCCGACTCGCATTTGGCCGGTTTTTTAACAAGTACATCCCTTTTTTAAGGATGGGAATCATCAAATGATTTCTCTTACTGATTAAAACCCATCCGTGTTCCTCCTAGTGCCCTTTGCGTTCCAGGGCTGCGGCGACTCTTTCGAACAGATTCCGCAGCGCCGGCAGGCACTGGCCCTAGCGGACCCCGTTTAATAAACACATCCCTTACCTGGCGAAACGTGGCTGCATGTGTGTGGATGATCTGCTACGACCAATACAAGTGTGTAGGTACCTCTGCGCACTACTTTTGGTCCAGCAGTGGACGTATTTCGGCTGTTTTGATGATTTAAGAAGCAAAAACAAATACATCCGGGAGATATATTATAAATAAACTTTGTATCTACCAGGTATAAACAAAAATTAAATACTTAAGTGATATTTTTTTTAATTAACCAGATCGTGGTGATAAGCAATGTAAATATAAACTTTATTTACATACGAGTTCAAAGGAAATCATTTAAAACGAGTTGTAAATTATAAATAGGTAGTTTTTTATTGCAACTTAGCCTGTATTTGATTGAATTCAGGTTGGGTGGATATTTGTCAGGCAGTAGATGACGACCAATGAACAAAAAAAACACTACAAAGTAAAAAATAACTTTAATTTCGAAAGATTGTGTTTCAGCTATCTTGATTTAAAAGCCAAACTCCTAAACCGATTTTGATGAAATTTCTATGGGACCAATTGGAAAGTACATCCTTTTACATAAAACAAGAATTTTACAAATTGATTAATAAATGACCGAGTTATGAGGTAACAAAGATAAAAAAACATACAGCCGAATTGAGAACCTCCTCCTATTTAGAAGTCGATTAAAAATAGGAACTTAGCACTGCTAATAAAAACACTGTGCGATATTTCGGAAACTCGTAACTGAGTAATAACAGCCACACAGGTCGATCTTCAAAGTTAAGCGACGCTTGTCGAGGTTGGTCTGTGGATGGGTGACCATTTTAACATACTGAAACTCTTCCATGCCGCGGAAAGCACGTTAATCCGTTGGTCCCGGCTGTCATTTGTAGATCTTTGGCAGTCGTTACGGATTGACAGAAGCCAGACAATCTGACACTGGTCTTGCCACGAAGTTCCGAGTTAGTTGTTACCCAGTTAATGGGTTGTGGAGGTCTGGTAGGCAGCCGCTCTACGTAAAGTACTGGTATTTAGCTGAATCCAGTCTGACTGGAAGTCTAACCCAATATAGTTTTGAAGAGCTAGGCAAATTATATGAAATCTGCGATGTTTCCTTACTTAATTTAATTTGACCTTTTAAAAGATACTAGCTGAATCGCGCAACTTCGTCCGCGTCACAATTTTCATTAATGCTCCGCTCATACTGGTCGAAGAGTGATGGTAAGCCTTATAGCCTTCCTCGATAATGGGCTACCCATCAGTAAAATATCGAACTTGAGATTATAGTAGGCACCAGATAAACTTGCAATAAAGTACATTGACCTATAGCGGCATCAATACCGCCACAAGGAAAACCAGCGGAGCAAATCTACATCGCAACAAAAAACCGAATGCCATCTATCCAACAAGCAGCGAACTATTGATGAGTTTGCCGTGCGATTGGAACATATAAATCAGCCCGAAGATTAACTATTGGGCAGTAGCCCGCCAGGCACAACATCCGCCTGGTCGGAGGATGCTCCCTTTTTAATGGGGGTTTGTGGGACTTTACTCTCTGTTCCGCATACCCTCCAAACTGGTGACCCTCGACAAAGAATGTCAGCGCAGCCCCAATAACGGTTAGTAGATACCTGAACAATAACTTATGAACCGTGTTTCATAACTGGAGAACGTGAAGGATCACGATAGAAGTCAATTTATTTCTGTTTTAGATGTTCAAAAATGCAATAAATAGAATGTAGGTCAATGACCGTTATTGCACATTTATCTGCTGTCTACCATAATGCGCTCAACAATACAAACAAAGAAATAATAACATTCTTCCGTAACTGACTGAGTGACTGACTGACAACGCACAGCCAAAATTACTGGTCTTAGAAAGCTGACATTTGGCATGTAGGTTCCTTGGGGAGGGTAGGAGAGCACTAAGAGAGGATTTCCCAAAATTCTTTCGGGAACGGAAATAACAGAATATGCGCGTATGAAGTCGCGGGCGTAAGCTAGATTATAATAAGTATGGATTAGTATATGTATGTGTGTGTATGTGTGTGTGTGTATGTGTGTGTGTGTGTATGTGTGTGCGTGTGTGGCTGGATTAGTATGGATTGTATTTCTACCTAAATGTAATAGTATCAGTGTCACAGTTAATATACATTCAACAATCAATATATAAAAAGCGGCCTTTACCTTGAAATTGTTATTAAATCTCTATTGATAGTAAACACATTAATTTACACGCAACACTACACTATAATTGATTGTCTTTATACAAATATGTAGATGTATAGGTACAAGCATGGTGTGTGTTTGTTTGTCAACAAAGTTTTAATCACGGTAATGTACTTCCGACTACTTCCTGGTCGAAAATAATATTACTACGGTGACCTCACGAAGGGCAGCGAAGTAATATTGATTACCTAAATGTTATCAGATTAGGAATATTCATATTCTAATAAATAATGAAAAATGGGAAAATGGAATAGTGGGTTTGGTTAAGCATTTTTCTATTCAGCTAAATAATATACGGTCAGGCGTTTACGTTTATTTGATGTACCTGCACAGGTCAATCAAACAAAGGTTTTTGGACAAAGGATTGTCTTTTGGGGGGCGGGAGGTGGGCGGGGGGCTGGGGTTCTTGAACCCACGGCAGGTGAGTTTTGACAAAGTAAACAATAAAAACACATAACATCATAATCTGCTTAGCCTTTTCCCAACTACATTGGGGTCGATTTCCAGTCAAACCGGATTTAATTAAATAGGTACCTACAATATTTTACGTGGAGCGGCTGCCTACCAGACTTCCACAACCCATTAAATGGGTAACACGGTACTTCTTGGCAGAATTGGGGTCAGATTTACTGGCTTCTGACAATCCGTAACGACTGCCAAAGATCTACAAATGACAGCCGGGACGAACGGCTTAACGTGCTTTCCGAGGCACGGAGGGAACTTGGTATGTTAAGATGGCCACCCATTCACAGACCAACTTTGGTAAGTGTTGCTTAACCTTGAAGATCGACCCGTGCGGCTGTTATTATTTAGCCACGAGCTCCTCATCAGTTATCTCTCAGTCAGCTCATCGTCAATAAAAAGAATATAACATTTTATTTAATTCTTCAATGACTTTGTTTAATAAATGATTTATAAATGAAAAAAAAAATATAGTGTAATGATTGACATAACTGACGAAAGAAATCTGGGTCTTTTCGTGTATTCCCGTTCGTCTCACCGACTTCATGCCCTAGTGAGACGGGAATTTACAAAAAATAATAGTAAATTTGTTCCCGATTTGGGACGATCGGGAACAAATTTACTATTATTTCTTGGGATTTAGTACGACGAATGGGAATATTTTCCATAATTAATGCCAGTAGTCCCACTAAATAATTTTGAGGAGCTCGTGACTATAGAATAACAGCCACACAGATCGATCTTCAAGGTTAAGCAACGCTTGCCAAGGTTGGTCTGTGGATGGGTGAGCATTTTAACATACCGAATTTCCTCCGTGCCTCGGAAAGCACGTTAAGCTGTTGGTCATTTGTAGATCTTTGGCAGTCGTTACGGATTGTCAGAAGCCAATAAATCTGACTCCAGTCTTGCCAAGAAATACCGTGTTACCCATTTAATGGGTTGTGGAGGTCTGGTAAGCAGCCGACCCCAATATGCTTGGGAAAAAGGCTGGGCAGATGATGATGAGTCTCACTAAATAATATTGTGCATGAAATGTTAATTGTCGTTTTTCTGTTTGCTTTTCAAATTAATGTCTCGGTTGAACTTATGAATTACTAGCTTCTGCCCGCAACTTCATCTGCGTAAACTTCAGAGCTGGCTCCAGAGATAAATAAGTGTGTAAATGTACTGGTTTTACCTACAGACATCTCAGCAGCTCGCTGGGACATCGCATTGTGCGCGTTTGACCACTATCTCACCTGTTGGTAAGCGATGATGCGGTCGAAGATGGAGCACGCTTGCCTACAAGTAACCTATTCGCTCTTGACTTAAAGACTCCCAGGTTGTAGCTATCAGGAAACACAGTCTCCGGCAGGGAATTCCACTCCTTAGCTGTACGCATTATGAATGTGTTACCAAAACGTTTTGTGTGTATGGTTTTGTGATCCGCGTACTCTGGCGTATCAGTAACTCTAAAACTGGCTGCCGCTGAGCTTAATATTCCTGGTACTTGTGATTCTTGACGGCTCACAATTCCAGCTCCGGAAATACTTCGACATTTCGACGTTTCTGGTCCCCTGGTGATTGTGAATCTTTCTAGCTTGCAATGCTTGAGCCCCTTAGCCCCCCCCCCGGATCCGTAGCTGTAATTCAACCCAGACTAAAATGCAAATAATTATAACCATGTACATATTTCAATTATTTTTCATGATATTCGATTAAAATGACAATATTGTCAACTAGATCTTAAAATATATCTCGTAAGTACGTATAGGAATGGATTCTGTTGACATCGATAACAGCCTTCCTATCAAACCAGTCTGCTGTGACGTCATCCAGCCCTTTTATTTTTCAGTCTAGATATGTTTAGGGTTCCGAACAAAAAACTGAACCCTTATAGGATCACTCGGGTGTCTGTCTGTCTGTCCGTCCGTCTGTCACGGCCAGTTTTCTTCAGATCCACTGGACCGATTCTATTGAAATTTGGTACATATATAGACTTTTTAGTATGGGGGTCACTTTTGAGGGTCAAAGCAGAAAATTAAAAAAAATGATTTTTTTAACCATATCTTGTGACATATCAAATGAAAGGGCTTACTGTGAGGGTTTTAATTAGACGAAAAATTACTATTACACCATCTCCGATGCTACCGAGTCTAAAATTTGAAAAAAAAAAAAAGAATAAAATAGATATATAGGCATACATAACAGGAAAATCTGTATGAAGTATATAGTGTTAAAATAATATGTAAAAAAAAATCGTTCGGAACCCTTTGCACGCGAGTCCGACTCGCACTTGTCCAGTTTTTTTGGTGAATTTCCTAGAATAACGTCTTCTTTACCGCATATTTACTGAGGCTGAGAGGAAAATTACTTAATGTAACAAAGGAATTTACATGTCGATTTAAGGTTTTTCAATTTTTCTGTCACTAGCGCTACTTTTAAATTACCTTTATTACATTTTTGCATTTTGCCGTATAGTGTCGGCCGGTGCCGTATGGTGCCGTAAAAGAATAATATCATCCCATCACATCCCATGGGTGTCGTAAGAGGCGACTAAGGGACTCACCAAAGAATGGACAGCAGCGTTCTCTATAAAACGCAACACTGCGATGGCCAACCCGCCTGCCAAGCGTGGCGTGATGATGATTACATTTACCTGACTGAATTCTGTATTTGAAACGTTTTCAACCCAAAACCAGGAATCAAAATGTTTCAGCAACGTAACTTACAATTGTATTTTACTTATTTTATTTAAATATATATTTTATTATAATTTTGATTGTTTAGTGAGTATTCAGCGTCACGGGTCGTGATCCCGCAAAGTTAAATGAAGTAATTTTATGAGTTTGATTTTTTTGTTATTATTTAATTTAAAATAGTGCCAATTCATCATTATAGCCAATATCCCTCCACTGCTGAACGTAAGTCATCAAAGAGTGCCAACCACCCCGGTCCTGAGCAGTCTGCATCCATCCGCTGCCAGCCACCTTCCTTAAATCATCGATCCATCGTGCCGCAGGGCGTTCCACACTACGTTTGCCTATACGCGGTCTCCACTCCATCACACGTCTGCTCCATCGACCGTCTGTCCGTCTGCTGACATGGCCGGCCCACTTCCACTTCAGCATGCTGATTCTACACGAAATGTACCGACATTTCGTGTAGAATCAGCATGCTGAAGAACTTTAGTTCTCTGGCGAATGCCTTCGTTGCGAATTCTATCCACCAGAGAAACCCCAAGCATTGCTCTTTCCATTGCACGCTGAGCAACCTTGAATTTGTGGACCAGGCTTGTGGTGAGTGTCCACGTTTCGGGTCCGTAAGTCATTACCTACCTAACCTAACCTAACCTAGCCTTAAGGGATTGTGGGATCTACGATTCATCACACAGCTTCCCGAATCCCAGCCCAAGCGAATTCTTCTGGTCGCCTCCTTCTCAAAGTTGTGTCGCCCAAGTTGTATAATTTGGTTAGATATATGTATTACCAAATAGTTATTTAAATATAATGCACATTAAGGTACTTATTTTTACTTTTGTATTGTTCGTATTTTTCTATATGAATACGAGTTATAAAAACACACGCTAAGGTAATATTAAAATACCTTTATAATTACATCTAAATAGTTTTTTGATTACTCCCAACTTATACCTAATGAGTCTCAAACAGCAGTGGGCTGTGAATGGCAAATAATTTACTAATTACTATAGTTCTAATTTGCATGCTATAATATCACTCATCTATACTATCATGCTACTTGTTTAATATTACCTATTACCATTTAAAGATAATTATTTAATTGCATTTTAATAACGTCATTTCATTATTTAATTTTATACTTTCTTGTTTTTAACATTAATTATAATCATGCTACAAAATAATTATAGCATGCAAATAAATTATAAAACGATGAAAATTGACATAATGTATTTATCTTATCAGAAATAAAAGGCAATTTTATTTACAGAAACGAAAAAAAAAAAACAAAAATTTTGACAATGTAACAAAATCAATCCAACAATTTTATTAATGAACTTTAACATTATTCGAAAATATTTATAAAACATCTACATAATTAACTTATCAAAAACATATTTTATCTAAAAGATAAATTACACGGCAAGATAACTCACAAGATAATATCATTATAACAGGCCTAGTAACAAAAAAAATATCTACAGAGCACTTTCAAGATATTAATTAATTTAAATAACAAGTAAAGTCACAGGGCATCGTCAGTTCAGTTACAATGAAATAGCAAACAATTAATGTGTGACGTAGTTGTAACTACTTAATACGTATTGACTAGTCGAGAACGCGGCGATGCTTGAGGCATTAATACTTTTCCAGTTAAAACAAAAAAAGGGTTAAAATAATAATTCTTGATTAGATACTATTTGTAAGTATTAAGAAAGAGGGCGTAGCGGCAGGGAGTGTCACACTCTTACTGACAAAAATCCATCCGTGTTCCTCTTAATGCCCTTTGTGCTCCAGGGCCGCGGTATCTTTTTCGGACAAATTCTGCAACCTTACAGCTATAGTTAACAACACTTTGTTTTGTTAGTTAAAAAAACTCTGTAGTCTTAATATGGTTAAAGTCCAAACCTCCCGCATTTTAGTTTCTGAGTACCAGTTCTACTAATTTCCAAACAACGTTTGTATTCGCATCTCATTCGCAATCTGTGAAAAGTGTATGAAATGTGTAGTTTTCTGACAGATTGCGAATTAGAACGTTGTTTAAAAGTGAGTAGAATTGCCTTCGGATGTTTGTGGAAAACGTTATCTAACAATATAACTACTCAAGGAAAAATAAATCTTGTTACTTTGGCATACAACGATACACACAAAATAATATGGCAACACATTATTACGTCAATCTAAAGTTAAACCACAAAAAAATATTTCAACAAAAAAAAATAAACACGATCCTCGGTAACCCGTCACCAACGAAAATCGCAAAAACAAAAAAAAATATCATTAACTAACGATCCTTCAAAACTTTGAACCCAAATCTGCACCGAACACACGGACACAACATACAGGTTTACGAGCTATATAGATTAGTTGATTCGCGGAGGCGCGCTCAGTTGATACCATGACTTCGAAACGAATCAACACGTTTAATGTCCTGCTGATATCCTTAGCAGTGGTCGCGGTCGGCTACGTCATCCGAACACCATGGCTACCCATAAAAAGAGAAACCAAAACCTCCATGGGATATCCCAAGGACTCCCTCATGAATTTCACGGAGCTAACTGGAAAATATGGATATCTTTCTGAGGAGCACAAAGTTATCACTGAAGATGGATATATCCTGACTATGTTCAGGATAGTGAAGGCTAAGAACTGTCATCAGAAGAAGAGATCTCCGCCAGTGTTGCTGATGCATGGATTGCTACAAAGCTCGGATTCCTGGATTGACTCAGGCCCTAACGCAGGACTGGCCTATTTAATCTCTGATGCGTGCTACGACCTCTGGTTAGGCAACGTCAGAGGGAATTACTACTCCAGAGGACACATCAACATGGACCCAGACAAAGACGCTGAATACTGGAATTTCTACATCGATCAAATCGGGATCTACGATATTCCAGCGATGATTGATCATGTTCTGGATTATACTGGATACGAAAAGCTCAACTACATCGGTTACTCCCAAGGGACCGGGACGTTCTTAGTGATGTGTTCGGAACGGCCAGGCTCCTGTGACAAGGCGCAGCTGCTGATCGGTTTAGCACCAGCATCCAGACAGATCAACACAAAGTCCAGGATATTTAGAACTCTGACACAGACGTTCGAGAAAATGGAAGGTGCGTTATCAATGTACGGCGTCCAAGAAGTGTTGTCTAAGGGCGCGTTCAGTCAGGAGTTTGTCGCGTTCTTCTGCCAGCTGTCAGATTTTACTGAGAGGCTGTGTGAGATGATTATAGACGTGTTCGACCATGTGGACTCGCCCCATTTAGGGTCGATCAGTAACGAGACGACCAGGATACTCTTCGGGCACTTCCCAGCGGGAACGTCGGTGCACAACATGGCCCGGTACGGTCAGAGTATGAAGAGTAGGAGATTCGAAAAGTTTAACTATGGAAAGGAGCAGAACCTAGTGATATACGGAAGCGAACAGCCTCCGAAATACAACCTCAGTGCAGTGTCAGTCCCAATGTTGTGTATTTACGGGAAGAATGATGCTCTAGTGGACAAGGCAGATGTCGAGTGGTTAGTGTCCAAGCTCCCTAATGTCTTGGAGTCAGTGATGGTCGAGGAACCACTGTGGAACCATATGGATGTTACCTATAGTCAGTATACCGGTGATACTATATTCCCTAAGATTAATGAGTATTTGTTAAAATATACGAGTGCCTAGCTGTGATTTGTGTTTGATTGGTTCCCGAGTAATTAAATATCGATATATGTCGAGTGTCGTGAGTTTTAACAGTACGTATTAACCTGGTTTTGTTATAAATCTTTTAACCTTGGTTTTACATTGTTTTTTGAGTATTGTAATGATCGTTTAGTTTCGATTTCGGAACGAAAATGTTGAAACAGGTTTTTGAGTAAATTAAATGAATGCAGTGCAACGCCCTGATGATTTGGTTCAACTTTTTGTTGCCAAAAATGTTACATTCGTTTTGCACTTTTCGGCTAACCGTGTTCTCTTCGACAAACTGTCGTTTCAATCAAAAGTAAATTTAATGCTTTTAATACGTTGTTAAGATGAAGAAAAAAGAAAATCTACTCTCCAAAAAATAAAAATTTACGGTAAAAATTTCATTGATTCCAACAGACCAAATCGTTCAATCAAGTTGAACTTGAATCCTCATCTCAGAGGTCATTGACCGCAGGTCATTATTCCCGAAAAGAGCGATAGATTTGAGGTTTTTAGAATGAAACAAACATTAAATCAATTGTCAATGTTGACTTAGCACACTTCCGTATGCTAATGAATCATTAGTATTTGTAGTACGGTTGTTATTTGTGTGTTTGTGTACGTATTATTGATTCTTATATAATTAGTAATTATTTATCAATATCGTATCTTTTATTTGTACGTAGAATAGGACTTTGGATCCGGATAGAATATCTTTGTTGCTTTATATTTTAAGGTTCCGCTCTCAAAGGCTAACCAACGGAACCCTATTACTAAGCCTCCATTGTTGGTTTGCCCATCCAAACTGTTCGTCCATTCATCAGTCCGTCCGTCTGTCTGTCAGCGACCTGTATCTCAAGAACCGCAATAGATAGACAGATGAAATTTTCACAGAGTGTGCACAAAAAATAATATAATTTTTATTATTTTAATTTTAATTCAGTTAAAATTAAAGGGGGCTCCCATACAAGAAACAGTGAGAGTCTGACTTACACTTACCACGGTAGCCCGCGAAATTCAAATTTTCTTACGTTTTTTGCAATTTGAAATTTAGTATTAGGTTATTATGTTGATCAAAGTATGATTCGCGGGCGTAAGAATTATTTATTTTCAGAATATACCGCATCGCCGTTTGTCTTGTGGTCCGATGATGGAACGGGCTTAAATATGCGATTCCGTTGCACACTCCACAAAATGCAACTGATAGAAAACCGACTGAATTCAGACTAGCTATAGTAATAATATTGTGGTAGGATACCTACTCTAAAACTACAAAGTTATTCTGTGTTTTCGGTAAGTAGTGAGAGTGATTTAAGGGGCAGTCAGGTGCGATACGATTTTGGAAATATCATCTTACATAGAATTCATCTTCCAGAAAAGTATGCGCATCACGACGATGCGTCTGTCTATGAACGCCTTTATTATGTGGCTTAGCAGGACCGAAATCTTTTACTTTAAAAACTTTTTAACAAAAAAGTAAAACCGACTTCCAAAAACAAAACACTAGAAAGTAAAAATAACTTTAAATAAAAAAAAGGAAGTCGGTGTTTTTGGTTATTTCGTTTTTGAACACCGACTTCCGAAATTAATGTTATTTTTTACTTTGGTTTTTGGAAGTCAGTTTTATTTTCTTGTTAAAAAGTTTTTTATTTTTCACTTTTTAGTGGTACGCAGGTACCACTAAAGAAATGAAACCACACCTGGTGTAAACAATCAACAGACATGCTATTTCAGTAATCCCGATCCATTTGCTATCATTTATTGAAGAGTTCCGTTGCCTACCTCCGAAGTTCTTCATCAGATCTTCACAAAATTTAAACGGTACCAGTCCGAGAAAATACTATATGTAACAAAAAAAAAAGAAACATACAAATCGGTTAACAATTGGCAAAAATATCGCTAAACAAAAATTTTTCATGGGATCCCATCATCAGATCCTGACTTATACCTTCTATCATCAGCTCAGCAACATGAGATGATGATTACCAAGCACAAATAACTGAATTGCGTTAGAAAGTTCATGAAAAACAGTGTATGTGCTTATAAAATTCGAGGGTTTCCCTCGATTTTCATGGGATCCCATCATCAGATTCTGACATGGTGACAATGGGACCACCTCAGGAGTATAGGCTATCGAATAAAAAAGAATTTTTGAAATCGGTTCAGAATTGGCGGAGAAATCGGAGAACATACATAAAAAAAAAGTATACATACAGCCGAACATAGAACCTCCTCCTTTTTGAAGAAGTCGGTTAAAAAGCCGGTTATATAATGTCAAAATTCTTGTCTTGAAAAAATTGTTTTAGATTTAAAAACATAATTTACACAACTAATTTACATAAAAAAAAGAACTTGCCAATCACGAATTCAACTTCGCAACAGTTTTAAGTTATTACTTCGAAAACCATTAAACTGTACTAATTAAAAAAAACTTGTTTAATTTTTTGTATCAAGTTAGAATCACAACCCGCGAACTTGATGGTCAATGTCACTTCAATTATTTTAAAGCGGCCAGTCGTGAATCGGACTCTCACACAAAGTTTCGTATTATAAACTAAAAAAAAAACAATTTTTTAGACAGAAATACACCTTATGGCAAAATTGATAAATTTTAATGATAGCCTCTTACAGTTGTTGAGATACAGCCCGCTGACAGACGGACGAACGGACGGAGAGTGGAGGCTTAGTAATAGGGTTCCGTTGGTAACCCTTTGAGTACAGAACCCTAAAAAAAAATCAGGAAAGAATTAAGAAAAAAACATGAAAAAGGTCTTTACACTACAATGAAGCAAAGAGTTGATTACTTTTCTTAAAAAAAAAAGATCAAAATCGGAAAGTGCAAGAGATTATGCGTGCATTTGAAAAAAATATATAAAAAGTACGGGTCATCTTGAGTTTTCTTTTTTTTCGTTGGTTCAAAATGGGGTCTGAACGTATTTTAATCTTCGAATGTATATTGATTCTCTTTTATTTTTTTTTCGCATCATCAAGAAGAACTACAATAATTAGGGTGCCGGTCCAACCAATCATGTCAGTGAATTACGTGGTGCGGAGATTTTATGCAATTCCATTGGTTGAAATTTCTCCGTTTCTCCGCTCCGCTGCCTCGCTCCGCTGTAATGGACAGGCACCCTCGATCCTCATTGTATTTTCTTCACAGAGCTGTGTTTAGGGTTGTGCCATCTCGATCGGATTACGAAAAGTGGATGAAAAATTAAGAGTGTGAATGGTATGTCTGTATACAAGGTTATTTGTAAAACATTAAAAAACTTTTAGGAAGTGAAAGTACACATAATTATAAACAACTTTTACTTTGAAGAAAACCCTGAAAACTCGAGAGAAATACGTGTATACCTATGTAAAGAAAGTGAGAAAGACATGTCACAGGATTGATCTCTAAGGTGATAAAACAACTAACAGAAATAATAATTGTGATTTGTCGTGAACTAATTCAATGCGTAAACACAAACACTGTATGTCATTGTAGCAACTGTCATTAGGTTTTGTTTATCTATACAATCTATATATTTATTAACCGACTTCATACAAATAAAGCTAACGAGTTTGTTTGTTAGGTTGAACGCGCTAATCTCAGGAACTCCTAGTCCGAATTGAAAAAATATTTTAGTGTTGGATAGCCCATTTATCGAGGAACTATTTGACCCCCGCAATTTTGTCTGCGTCACAATTTTCATTACTGCTCCGTGGTCTTAGCGTGATGATATATGGCCTTCCTTGATAAATGGGCTATCTAACACTGAAAGTTCCTGAGATTAGCGCGTTCAAGCAAAAAACAAACAAACTCTTCAGCTTTATAGATTAGTATTAGTATAAATATAGATGATATAGGCTATATAACATCACGCTAATTCAAAAGGAGCGGAGCATTAATGTAAAATGTGACGCAGACGAAGTTGCAAGGGTAAGCAAGTGTGTAAATATACCTACCGTCTCGCACGAGCCGGCTTCAAGGTTAGGGTCAAGACCGGTTGTCATTCTCCACTGTTATTGTATCAGAGAACTGATAGGACTCATCAATAATATACCTAATGAGATGATTAATTACTCGTAGGTACTTAATTGACTATAATACTGGTATGTTCTAAGCCACTGCGAGCCGAAGGTCGCATCTCAAACTAGGAAAGAACGAACGCTTGTTCAGTGCGGTTTTGCGGTTCAAGATTAGGTACCTAAAAGTACCTATTATGTATCGAGGGTAAAAAGCACTGTCTTATGTCACGGGCGCCATATTGAAACCAGTACCCCTATTCTGTAACGAGTGTGTTCGAGTCTCGACAGCGGAATCCGAAGTGAGTATACAGATAAGACCATTATGTTGTGTGGAATAAAGTTCACTTTGTGAGCTATCTCACTCAGGTGAAGCTCGATATCGAAATGGTTACTTACAGAATAGACTATCTGACAATGAAGGATTTTGGGGTTAATATTATGTTCTAGAATTCTAAATGAAATGAGGGGTTCAAGCTAGCCCAAGGCAAGGCAAGACACTTTTATCTCCGAAGAGCATACTCTACTTTTCACACCTACTTCAGGATAAATTGTGGATCGGAAACTGGCCAGCGCGAGTGTGCTGTACCCCTATTCTATAACAACATTTTCGTGTTGTTCGGAAACCGAGGTGAATTTCAAATTACGTCAAACGTAAAACCTTTTAAGTTGTGTGCAATAATAAAGCTCAATTTGTGAGGTGACAAATCACTCAGGTGAAGCTCGATATCGAAATGGTTATTTACAGAATAGACTAGCTGGTTGGCCATCGAACTTGGTGCAGGTCGCGAAATGGCCGATTAGTACCACGGGTCCATATTTAAAATCTTAGGGTAGCATATTCCATCAATATTCTGGAGAGAATGAATATGGAACCTCAAATCACATAATTTGATCAGCGGTATTGATTTGATTTTACGTTTTCGATGCTGTGACAATTAAAATTACAAAGAGGATAAATTGGTTTTCTAGAAGTACGATTAGATCTATTAACGCTTACATTAATCTAGGAAGCAGGTGAGACAATGCTAACTTGACTAATTACCAGACTAGCTTGTTCCAGTGGCTTCGCCCGCGTGTATTTAATAATTAGCATAGTTAATTATCTCACAGGAATTTTCTACTATTGGAATATGTTCTACTCTAGGCCAAGGTTTGGATTTGAACACAGTATATAGTAATGGATATTTTTTTACGTTCCTCCTCACTATGAATTTCTCCTGTACCGTCTGGCTGTTGGTAAAAGTTTATATGTTTGTGAAGGCACACAACATATAAACTTATACCAACAGCCAGACCCGGGCCCGGAACAACTAACTGTAGCCCATACAAATATTTGATCCGAACGGGAATCGAACCCGCGACACGCGGCGCAGCAGCCGATCGCTCAACCACTGCGCCAGCCGTATCGTACATATTATAAAACAAAGTCTTCTGCCGCGCCTGTCTGTCTGTTTGCGATAAATTGAAAAACTTTGGCACTGATTTTCATCCTGTTTCCACCAATGGATAGAGTAGTACTCGAGGAAGGTTTTAGTATATAATTTGTCTAAAAAAAATTAGGGTTCCTTAAGAAATTTGAATTGCAGCGCGGACAAAGTCGCGGGCGGAGTGCTAGTATTAGATACAACATTGGTACTCCATTGACAGTAAACATACACACAGACTTTCATAATATCACAATATTAGTGGTAAACAATGTATTGTACCTATTTGTCAATCACACGCCATTCCAGTTTATTTCTACCTTGCCAGTTTGAATTAAGCACAAGCTGAAATAAACTCTAAATTCAACTAGAATGAGTTACAATTAACTGTGTAAGTTGAAGGTTTCCGCGCGTTTTTTTTTTACCGATTAGCTCGTAATTGGCATAGAGCCGCCGGACGAGTTCAAGTTCAAGATTTTCTTGCGGTTTTATCTGTTATATAACTGACATTCAGCATTTTTGTTATAAAAAGTTAGTTAGTATATTATCAAATCTAAATTTAATACTTCTATACTTATTTATCTATACTAATATATAAAGCTGAAGAGTGTTTTTGTTTGCTTGAACGCGCTTATCTCAGGAACGACTGGTCCGATTTTAAAAATTCAGTGTTAGGTAGCCCAATTAATAACAGCCGCACAGGTCGATCTTCAAGGTTAATCAACGCTTGCCAAGGTTGGTCTGTGGATGGGTGAACCTCTTAACATATCGAGTTTTCGCTGTGCCTCGGAAAGCACGGTCCCGGCTGTCATTTGTAGATTTTTGGCAGTCGTTACGGATAGTCAGAAGCGTAAATGACTCCAGTCTTGCCATGAAGTACCGTGTTACCCAGTTAATGGGTTGTGGAGGTCTGGTAGGCAGCCGCTCCTCGTAAAATACTGGTATTCAGCTAAATCCAGCTTGACTGGAAGCCGACCCCAATATAGTTGGGAAAAGGCTTGGCAGATGATGAGATAGCCCAATTATCGAGAGAGGCTATAGGATATATTATATCATCACGCTAAGACCAACAGGAGTGGAGCAGACGAAGTTCGTGGGTCAACTAGTACATAGATATACGTGTACAGATACAGGTGCTTCAGAAGTACGAGCTCATATTTAAAGGTGGTTCTGTACTTATGTTTTGTTTTTGTGCCAAATTCATCAAAATTCGGTTCAGCCGTTCGAACGTGATTGAGTAACTAACATACATCCATTCATCCAAACATCCAAACTTTCGCATTTACCTAATTTATAAAAATCTCCTGTCAGAGTATTTGTTATCGAATCCCTCCGAAACGGCTTGACAGATTTCAATGAAATTTGTGTACGTTTTGGTAGGGCGTAGGCTATTTTTTATTTATATGGCAAAACGATGTTTTTCGGGTTAGCTAGTTATAATATATTCAGTAAAAATAAATTAAGTATAGATTACGAAATGTTCTGTTCAAAATTTATGGACAGTTTAGTTCAGTTACAACCAGCGTTTCTGTAAACATGTCGAAGTGAAGTCTTGAAGTGAAAGATGAAGAGATCGCGAAGTGACCTGTCAATCCATGTAATCAAGGTGGAAAGACGGTTCGCGCACGCTCTGCCTGAGTTGTCACAGTGAAAGGTGTACAGAACCGACGAGCAGATCCTCGCGAGAATCCCGTGAGAGAATCCTCGCGGTGGCGAGATGACCCTGGACGCACACCACAAAGCCTGGTTACCATGAAGCCTGGTTCGAGGTGGCGCAAGTTAAGAGAACTAAAAAGATGTAGGAGGCATTTCCAATAATCCGGTGACATATTATGTATATGTGGGATCTGTGACCAACATCATCTGACCCACTTGACTATTAGCGAATAATGGTCACGTGGGTTAGATAATGTTGGTTACAGACTGTACATACTAGTAGGTACATTAATATGTCACAAGATGTAACAAAACGTGAGGTATACGGTTCGTTAATGTCAACAAAATCGAAACAACAAACTGGTTGTAGAAAAATCTGCTTTTGTATCGAACAACTTTCAATTTTCTTACATTGAGCATTAAATTAAGCATTTTAAAAATAAAAACTTTATAAAAAAATCATGACCGTATCAAACCAGAAATCGTGAAATAATAAAAAGAGAACGTAATATGAAAAATAAAAATGGCGCAAAACACATTTATTTATCACACACATGTTTCCTTTGCCATATTTTTATCAGCTAAGAATAAATAAATAAATTAATTATGACTAGCTTTTGCCAGTGACTTCGTACGCGCATGTCCCGTTTTTTCCCTTTCCCGTGGGAATTTTGGGAAATCCTCTCCTAGTGTTCCCCTACACTCCCCATGGAACCTACATGCCACATTTCACCTTTCTTCGACCATCAGTTTCGGCTGTACGTTGTCTGTCAGTCACGCAATCAGTCACTAACGGAAGGATTTTATTATTAATCCTAATGGATCGTTCAAAGGCCGGTGTGTGCACACACGGCTAGTTTCTATCCTTCCCGTGCTACCGTAATAATTGATTTCCTCTGATTAGTTTACACAGTTCATAATAATTAGTTTTTATAGCTCTGCTAGTGTTCCTAGTTGGGACATAGTTTCCTTCTGTGTGTCGGCTTGAAATATATAGGATGTTTATATAGGATGTTTTGTTTTGTTTGTTTTTGTGTTTGGATAGGATGTGTGGATGTGTGATTCGGAGAGGAAATCGGAGGGCGGTTGTCATAATTTTAATTTAATTTTTCTGTCAGCCCGTTTGGATTTTGATTGTTATTGAATGAATGTTTTGAGGAATATTCAAGTAACCAGTTGGCGCCACTTCCCCGAGAGGTGCACTGCTAATTATTACATTTATACTTGAGTTCCAACATTAAACATTATTGAAAAAAACACCAGCCAGCGAGTCTTACTCGCACGCGAAGGGTTCCGTATCATAAACCATATTTGTTGTTATAGCGGCAATAGAAACACACTATCTGCGAAAATTTCAAGTGTCTACCTATTACGGTTCTTGACATACAGCCCGCTGACAGACAGACAGACGGACAGCGGAGGCTTAGTAATAGGGTTCTGTTGGTTACCCTTTGAGTACGGAACCCTAAAAATGGCGGTACAAAACGTCATACGGTATTATTATTGAGGTTCATACGTACCTCTGGTTTTTCATTTTAAATTCTCGAAAAAAGTAAGATTTGACTTGTTAAGTCATATTTTCTCCTCTGAGGAAAATTTTCTTTAATCATTTTAACTTTTTGGCAAATTGAGTGATAAAAGGACAATAGTATTTTGTTTGTTATATTTATTTGGACTCGAAGCCAATGTCAATGTGGTGGATTTTAATGGATTTCTAGAACGGTGATATTAACATTGAAGTGTATTATATGAGGAGATGCAGCAAGGTTTTCTTAGAAATAACATAATTTTATTAAATGGATTTAATTGAAGGAAATATACAACTATGTATGAATATGTATCCATACTGCGAATCTTGAACACAAATGTAGACGTAAGGAAAATATATCAATAGGCAGGTAGAAATATCGAGTTAAAAAATACTGAGATCGGTGGGAATTATTTGGTGATTTCAAAAAATCTTAGATGGATTTTCATGGTTATCGGGTTTCTTAACCAAGTTAAATAATATTATCGATAAATATAAAATTCTGCCGTTATTGAATTATTGAGTGACTGACAGACAACGCTCACCCAAAACTACTACTATAGAAAGCTGAAATTTGGCATGTATATTCCATGAGGAATGAGAGGAGCTCGTGGCTAGATAATAACAGCCACACGGGTCGATCCTCAAGGTTAAGCAACGCTTGCCAAGGTTGGTCAGTGGATGGGTGACCATCTTAACATAGCGAGTTTCCTCTGTGCCTTGGAAAGCACATTAAGCCGTTGGTCCCGGCTGTCATTAGTAGATCTTTGGCAGTCGTTACGGATAGTCAGAAGTCAGTTAATCTGACTCCAGTCTTGCCATGAAGTACCGTGTTACCCAGTTACTGGGTTGTGGAGGTCTGGTAGGCAGCCGCTCCGCGTAAAATATTGGTATTCAGCTAAATCTGGTTTGACTGGAAGCCGACCCCGATATAGTTGGGAAAAAGGCTAGGCAGATTCCTTGAGGAATGTTGGGAAGCAGTAAGAGGCGATTTCCCGAAATTATTATGGGAACGGGATAAACGGGCCATGCGCGTACGAAGTTGAGGGGACGGTTGGCACAGTGCTTGAGCGATTGGCTGCTGCGCTGCGTGACGCGGGTTCGATTCCCGCACGGAACAAATATTTGTATGATCTAGATAATTTCCTGGTCTGGCTTTTTGTGTATGTGAACGCACCCACGATATAAAAGAAATTCTAAGAAGAAGAAGTCGCAGGCAACAGCATCCTGAAAATGATAGCTGCCAGACCGGACTGTCCCTTTCAGGGCCACTGGGTGGGACAGTCATAGGTGTACTTAAATAAATAAATGTTATAAACTAACAATACTAACTTACGTTACTAACACTAATACTAACTAAATGTATGGACTGCATAGTCTGAAATAAAGTTTAATTTAATTTAATTTAATTTAAATATAGTAATTATATATATAATTTAGCCACCTTCATTTTTTTTTTGTTTTCGGATAGATAATTTTGAGGTCCCTGCGTAATTAGATGCATTTCCATTCTCTTTATTTCAGTGGAATTATTCGTGAATGTCCTGTGTCGTTACATTCACATCTACTCACTAGTTTAACGATACAATCGTACTTAAAAAATAAGGAAATAATAATTATATTAAGACAAGTTTGCTCCCAAGACATCCGTGTTATTATTTCCTATAACTATAGATATTTTTTTAACATGTTATTTTTACACTATAGACTTCTTATAGATTTTCCTGTAATCTTTAGGTAAAGTGTAAATCTATTATTTCCATTTTTTTTTCAAAATTTTGGACTTAAACGTTTCGGAGATAAAGGGGGAAAAGGAAATTTTCCGCTTAATTTCTTGAATAACTTCAAAACCATTTATTTTTTAATAATTTAAAATATATATCCCGTCACAAAGTCAGCCCTTTCATTTGATATGTCACACAATATTGTTAATAAAACTTTTTTTTAGTTTCTAGTTTGACCGCCATAAGTGACACCCATACAAAAAAATTAAAAGTTTACATAACACATGTTTGGGTCACAAAAATCCATATTTTTACCTAATTTCAACAGAATCGGTCTTGTGAATCCGGAGAAAACTGGTAACATGGTGATAAAAAAATATTTATTTAATAAACAAGAAATGCCAAACCAGTTCTAACCAAAAACGTATCAAACCTCTTTTTGGGCAAACTCAAAAAGATTAGGTACATATATCCTATATACTAAACCCAAGGCCACATTTATAGCGCAAACCCACAGCGGCGCACGGAGAGGCTCCGCAACTATGTTAACAGGAAACATGGCCGGCGAGACTTTGTATGCCTTTATATGCAAAATCTATCTATACTTTTTTTAATTTATAAAGCTGAAGAGTTTATTTGTTCGTTTGAACTTGTACGCGCTAATCTCAGGCACTCCTCGTCCGATTTGAAAAATTCCTTCAGTTTTAGATAGACCATTTATCGAGAAAGGCTATAAGCTATATAGTATACATTCAGTCAAAAAAGTTTCGGGAATGGATGATTTGTTTATGGTTCCAAATTCAATTTTTTGTTTTTTTGTAGTTGTTAGATTGGCACAACTGTTTTCCATTTTGGCGCGGAGTTTGAGTTGCATCTGTTATTTATATTAAATACAGTGCTGGTTTTAGTAATATCATAAATAGTGTGTATTGCGAATTTCATAATGGACAAAAATATCGAACAAAGAGTTTGTCTTAAATTTTGCATCGCCAATGGAATTTCGTGTTCGGAGTCACTGAAAATGTTACAGAAGGCTTACGGTGAATCGACTTTATCAAAAACTCGTGCTTATGAGTGGTTCAAAGCGTTCAAAAGCGGTCGAGATGTGAAGGAAGATTTGCCTCGCTCTGGTAGGCCGTCAACGTCTGCAACTGAAGTTAACATCGCAAAAGTGAAGGAAATAGTGACTGAAAATCCCCATTCAACTCTCAGAGAGATAGCCGCCGAACTTTCTGTATCTCACGAGTCGATCCGTACCATTTTAACTAATCATTTGGGTATGAAACATGTTGCTGCTTGGCTAATCCCAAAAGATCTGAATTTTCTCCAAAAACTCAATCGCATGAAAGTCGCTGAGGACATGCTAGAACGAGTCAGTTCGGACACAACATTCATGAAACGCATTGTTACTGGTGACGAGACGTGGGTTTACGAGTTTGACATGCAAACTAGTCAACAAGCTTCGGAGTGGCGCCTTCCAACTGAACCGAAACCGAAAAAACCACGCCAAAGTCGATCAAAAGTCAAAGTCATGTTGACTGTTTTCTTTGACTATCGCGGTGTTGTGCACTCTGAATTCTTACCGGAAGGTCTAACGGTAAATAAAGAATATTATTTGAGCGTTATGCGGCGTTTAAGAGAGCAAATTCGACGAAAAAGGCCAGCATTGTGGAAAGAAAATTCTTGGATTTTGCACCACGACAATGCGCCTTCGCACAAGGCTATCATTGTGTACGAATTTTTAACCAAACACTCAACAAATACCATCCAGCAACCACCATATTCACCAGATATGGCTCCTGCTGACTTTTTTCTTTTTCCTAAACTCAAATTACCACTTCGTGGCACCCGTTTTCAATCGATAGAAGACATAAAGGAGAATTCGCGGCGAGAACTGAACTCAATTCCGGAAGCAGCGTTTAAAAAATGTTTTGATGAATGGATTATTCGTTGGCGCAAGTGTATCGTTTCTAAAGGAGCATACTTTGAAGGTGACAAAATAAATTTGGATGAATAACAGACATTTTGTGTATTATTGATCTTTTCCCGGTACTTTCTTGACAGAGTAGTACCTATATAGTATATTTCTTGCAAACCTTGTCCTGATAATACGAACACAATAGAAAAAAGGGTTTGTGAAAAGAGACAACCACTACAAATATGATTTTCTGCAAGAATTTTTTTTTTGACCTAATAGTTTTAAGAAAATTAACTGGTCAAAATGTAGTTTAATGTGATTTTAAATGCATTCGACATTAATTAACTAATGTGCTTTGACCCACTGAATCTTGTGCTATGTTAATGGGAGCCGAGCCGAACTCCAATAAATTAAATTTATTCTGTTTTTTAATATCTTTCGGGTACTTTTGCCTGTGTAACTAGGAACACTGCAACATTTCAGTAGCTTAAAGACGGGCAGATAGACAGCGGTGGCTTAGTAATAGCGTTCCTTAGGTTACCCGTCGGGAACGAAACTCTAAAAAATATTTTTTACAAAAAAATCTAATCGACTTCCAAAAAAACACTACAAAGTATAAAATAACCTTAATTTTGAAGTCGGTGTTAAAAATAAAACCAAAAACACTGACTTCCGAAATTAAGGTTATTTTATACTTTGTAGGTACTTAGTGTTTTTTTGGAAGTAAAAAAAAATACCCGCCGAATTGAGAACCTCTTCCTATTTTGGAAGTCGGTTAAAAATTAAGGTCCAACATTATCTAACCCACTAGACTATTGGTTAATAATTGGGCTAGATATTGTTGGTCACAGACTACTAATACCGAAAACATAGTCGGCTCTAACAATGTAACTTCAATGTTGTACACTAAAAAACATCAAGTAATATGAACAGGCAGCCATGCTTGTAATTAAAATGGCGTCGCTTACGACTAGCGACATTTTATAAAAGCAACAGACTACTACCGGACGAGTAGAGGAAAATTAAAAAAAATATATATTTTCCATTCGTTTGCTAAATTGTTTGAAGTGAAATAAGTTTTAATAAAATACGTGTTCACTGAAACATTCGCTGTTCATTGAAATCTGTTTATTGAATCACTGGTTGGAATAGTTATCATTTTGCGCGATAGATTTTTAGCTTAATTAATTTTTAGCGATGCAAATCGCTGATTGGGTATCGCAGTTTGTAGCAAATACGAGATTGTTCAAGTCTACATAATTATGTGAAAATACAAATATTAGGTATTAAAACAGCACGCTGTAAACATACGTACATTTTCCCAAACATTACAATAAAAACCAGGATGTGTTTCGTTACTATAAAAACTGTAATAAATTAAATTAAATTAAGTGCCCGAGGTTATTACATATGAATAAAAGACTGACGTTTTATTTTTAGTATATAGTGTTAAATAGAAGGAAAATAGTGTGGAAACAACTGTTTTAATTATAGCTATAATTAATTCTTGATTATTTTAGACTACTTGACCGCACAGAGGTTGTCCTGTCCTTTATGAGTTCATACAAAAAGAAAACCATACCTACAGTGAATTTGCTTAATTCATTATCTTAGTTTTTAGCGGACAAGGGTGCTATTCTACCATTGTTTTTTTTAATCATAGGTAATTAAATAACCATTTTTATTCAAGTTAATATAATAGTATTTTTTTATGTTTAATTATTTTAGTAGCTCGTGGCTAGATAATAATAGCCGCACGGCTCGATCTTGCCAAGGTTGGCCTGTGGATGGGTGACCATCTTAAGATAGCGAGTTTCCTTCGTGTCTCGGAAAGCACGTTAAGCCGTTGGTCCCGGCTGTCATTTTTAGATCTTTGGCAGTCGTTACGGATAGTCAGAAGCCAGTTAAGGGTGCTCTCTCGAAAAGGCTTAAAAATAGCGTGCAGATGAAGCAGTTTTTTTCGGCATTTACTGAGAAATTATATCTAAAAAAAATACATAGTTATCTAAATGATATTGCACGTAACTTGGTTTAGCCAGAATTTATGTATTGTTGTGTGATAACATAATAGGAAAAAAAATCACCAAATCATCACCAAATCGTTGAGAAACCATTAAACTCCTTCATTTTTTAACAAAAGACTAAAAAAATTATATCTACTGCTGTGCAATACAAACGAAAATAACTTGGTTTTGTTACTTTTTTAAAATATGTATTTGTTTTATTATAAAAAAAAATAAAAACACGGGTAGCGGAGTGGCGCGCCGAGGTGTAGTTAGCTCCGTTTGTATGCACAAGGTCATTGGCAAATATACATGCCTTAATCTGACTCCAGTCTTGCCATGACATACCGTGTTACTCAGTTACTGGGTTGTGGAGGTCTGGTAGGCAGCCGCTCCGCGTAAAGTACTGGTATTCAGCTAAATCCGGTTTGACTGGAAGCCGACCCCAATTTAGTTGGGAAAAGGCTAGGCAGATGAATTGTTTTAGTTTAAATTTGCTTCATGTAGAATATTAGAGTGGTTTAGCAATAAAATGGCAAGTTAATAGCAATTAACTTGCCATTTTATTTCTAAACCACTCTTTATTGATCAGAATTGCATGCATTAACTACTAAATTAAAACAGCACCTTCAGAATATTAAGTACACCACAGTGGGGGTGCTTGACCCAATAATGTCGGCGACATCAGCTTTGGGAGGCACCTTTTATTTCCCAGATAGAGTTTTTTGAGAGGACTTTGCCTTATAGTATGTAGTGATAATATGTTGTGATAGTAATAGTGACTTTTTAAAATAAAATCCTAATCACGAAATCGGTCCAGCCGTTCGAAGTGATGCGCATATTTCGCATATTTCGCATGCGCGTTGTGTTATTATTTTTTATTTTGTAAATTTTATTATTGGAGTATAGTAATGCGAAGGCGATGACATTTAAACAATTGATTTTATTTTAATAATGCAAGATCTGGTTTACTTAATTGAAGTGTAACTTGTTTATTATACAGATAAGCTACAGAAACAAAAGTAGTGTCTAGCAGGCACCAACACACTTCCTAGAACGAGCTGATACAAGAATATATTTATTGAATAAAATCTGTTTGAGGACGCAGCAGCAACTTTTTTAACCGACTTCAAAAACGGTAGAGGTTCTCTATTCGGTCGAATTTCTCTTTTTTTCAGTTACAGTGGTTGATAGATGTTTAATGTTACACCAATAACTTACCGCTAGATGACACTCTCAATTAAGATATTTATTGCTTTTCTTTAGATAGGAAAACGTCGGACTTAAAAAAAAACCGGTCATTAGCAAGTCGGACTCGCGCACCGAGGGTTCTGTACCATCATATAAAACGCGAAATGTTTTTAAATTTTCATCGGCGAGGCCTAATATTCGTCAGAGAATTTGAACAATTTTATATTGCAGTAATAGATCAGCACCGCTAGTGGAGCTAATGTAGTTTTTGCTAATGATTTCCAAAACAATGTGCTATTTAGAGACATCGTTTTATTTTTCCTATAATCTTTACATAAACTTCTATCACCCAGAATAATTTCTTATTATACTCTTTTTTTTTTTCGGGGTTTGCCATAATCGCCACGCTTGGGTTGGTGATCACAGTGTATGGTGTTGAGTTTTACAGAGAACGCTGCTGCCCATTCTCTGGTTAGTCCCTTAGTCGCCTCTTACGACACCCACGGGAAGTGATGGGATGGTATTATTCTTTTACGACACCATACGGCACCGGCCGACCACATACGGCATCTACATGGGCATGAGTAATTATTATTATCTATGAACATTTAAGGACATAATCAAGGCGACACTCATAAAAAATGTCTATTATTATTATTCTAAGAACTAGACAGAGGACATCGCTCCCAACTACAATACTACTCTATAGATGGCGCTACCTTCGATAGTGGTTAGCAATGTCCCCAATGACCTGATGCGGTGTGAATGTCAGGGTCTGATGATGAGCAGGCCCCACCGTTAAAGGAAATTGTCTACTTTTAACTAGGTAAATAGAAAAATTAAGGATTAAAATCGTAAAGTCAATGTCGTGTGGCCATAATAGGTTTTGGAAAAAACCTATCATCATTGTTTATTCCTCAAAGAAAAAGACAGAGGTGTAGTTCTTTTTAGTCTAAAATGTAATATTTCTACTTCTATGTCCTTGCCTTTTCCTTTTACGCGGAGCATTGCCTGTTGCAATTGTCACTTGATAGGTCGAACGTAATACCCGGGGTACCATGTTACCCAGTCAATGGGTTGTGGAGGTCTGGTAGGCAGCCGCTCCACGTAAAATACTGGTATTCAGCTGAATCCGACTTGACTGGAAGCCGACCCCAATATAGTTGGGAAAAAGGCTCGGCAGATGATGATGAGGTCGAACGTAATATGGCATATTAAAAATTGGCTACGTCATATCTCCATTCATATATTAAACACTGAAAAAGTACAAAATCAAAATTAAAATTTATTGTTTGAAAGTAAGTGCCTATTCTTGGTAATTTTACGATTATTTCTTATTGTTTAATTCTTTTAATGTTATGGAAATATTTGTTTTCTGCGCCAATACTTAAGGGTAAACATGATTGGACTCAAATGATATAATATCTTGCATGCTCTTGTCATATTTAAGCAAATAAAGAAATCTCCCTCTCTCTCTCTCTCTCTCTCTCTCTCACTTTGTTTTTCAATTCCTTCCCTGTTGTGATTTTATTAATTTCGTTGCGGGATCCAAAACAGTTGAATCTTATCTCCGGGACTCGTCGGGCTTTACTGACTCGACGTATTTCTGGTGGTCGCCACTGTTCATTGTGGCTTTCAGGAGTTGTAGTGGTTGGGATTAGTGTGGAGAGCTTGTACCACACAGTATAAAAGTAAACACCTTCCTACCTACAAAGAATTAAATTTTTTACAAAAAAACACAAAGTAAAATTTGTTTTTAATTCCACTTGTGAGCATAATAATAACTATGCTTATTTATTTTTATTAAAATTATAACTAACATTATAATATGAGGTCTCTAACTATGAAATTGCAATTTTATTATATATCTATGTCTTCATACTATTTCTTTTCCAAAATTAGCCTTTTCCCTTGTTTATTTGAGCCAATAGAAACTTGCTTGTCATTTACACATAGTATTAAATAATACTGGTTTTATTAAATTATTTGAAAATGATCCTTCTTATGTGATCGCAATTACGGATTCGTGCTGTTAGCATTTATACACAATTACAACTTTAAAAATAAATGCAGAAACACGTTTAATACTGTTGAAAACACAAAAAGTAGTACAATCTTGTTTTAATATGTCATAATGATTTCAACTGATAGAGGGCTAAGCTTCCGTGAAATCGTCGTTGTAGCGTAAACCAGAAACCACCCAGACTTGACCCCACATTTTTGCAATGATGCACAATATGGCCGCCACAGCTGACCGGTTATATGCATTAGATTATATTCAAAATTAGTTCCCAGCTTAATTTAACCACTAATTGGAATTAAATTAAATAAAGAGAAGGTAAAAACCACTCCTCCAAATATATCGGTAGCGTTACACTTTAGGGCACCATTTCGCAAAACATTTTTTCTTTGTTTAAGTGTCCTTTACCCAACTGATCTGCGTCGTCGCCGTCGTGAGCCGTGATCCCCGTGTTCTAAAGGGATATAACCTTTGTGACATATCCCCTTGTTGCCATTTTGATTTTTTGTTTTCAATAGACAACCTGGATAAGGACACATTTTTTACAATACATAATTGTAACCTTCCTTAGAGATAAGATTCGACTTTCAAACGAGCGTAGCCAGAAAGCAAATGCTAGTTAGTCGTAGAATAAATTGTTCACATACTTTCGATAGATATTAAAACATTTAAGCCACAACAGAGCACAATCCTGAACAATATTTCTTCTTAAACAACGCACGTATTCCAAAATTAATCTCACCTTCTCACAAAAAATATATATATAACCAAGACAATCTTTTATTAAACGCTCACAAACTCATATTTTCAATAACTCAGCTATTGAAGTCGACGCCGTATTAAACCGAGCTCTATAGAAGTTGGTATTACGACCACAGAGTATTGTAAGACGCGGTATTTCAGCCTGGAATATAGGCGGTAGAACAATGGTAGCTCTGTTCTGGTGGTATATATTTTTCTGTACCTACATATTTGTCCGTTCATTGGTGTCGGCACAATGGTTGGATATTCTGGAATGTTTTTGTATTAGTCTAGGTTAGCTTAAGTGTTCAATATCTAGCTTTGTCTGTGTCTTGAAGTTTCAAGAATTTGTTGATTTGCTTGTACCATCGTGGACATTTGCGGGGAACCACTTCTGAACCTTATACCATAGCAATAAGTCGTAAGCGCTTACACCAGGGCCTCGAGTCTGCTATTACAATAGTGTCAGAATGGTCTATCATTGATTTCATAATAAAAATATTGATTTTGACAAGTTTGGTAATCTACTAATATAAAAGCGTCATTATGACTTTCCAATGGTCAACCACTGACACTCTATTGAATGAAATGGCATAGAATGGTAATCTCGTACATAATGGCAAATTAATAAATAATATGTAAAAATATATAAAACAAATCTGGCATAACTTAATGTTCAAATTTAATAGTAGTTTTTCTAAAATCATTTCTACTAATGGGTTTTATAATAATCGCAATACGAAAATGTCATTCAACCACGATTCTATTACGATACCATTGACCGACCAATGATCGACCATTATGAATTATTAGCAGATTACGAACTTTTAGCAAAATGACAATGGGCTCATGTTGGAATGACGACTTGGAGCCCTGGACCATTGAGAGCTTGATGAATGCCGTTCAGCTGTTATGACGTGACGAAGTAACTGACAGTCAGACAGATATACTTTCACATTTATAATATGGGCGTAAAAATATGGATTTAAGATATGGATGTTTACCCAAAATAAATATTGTAAAGTGTAGGTTATAGTTTGCTATTTACTAACCATTCTTATTTAATTGTTTCAGGTATGAACTGAAGAAATTTAAAAGCTGGTATAGTTAGCACGCGAATATTTATCACCCTTGACCTCGTTGGGTTCAAGACACGCATTGGAAACATCCTTTAATTATATCTACTCAAACCTACTGATGGCTCGGAAAATACCGCGAGTCCCTGTGCCGTAGCAAATTCCTACGACAGCAGGAGTGAGGGGTATGGTACTGCGCAGCGAAAATGACTGAATGACTGTGTATCCACCAAATATATTTATAATCATTGAAGTAGGTTCAATAGGAAATCAAACTAAATTCTACCAAGGCTTTGGTTTTCAAGATTCTATTAGAAGTCGTTGAAACTTTGTTACATCTTCAAAAATGCTTGACTAACTTTAACCATGAACTATACACAAAAATTAAATTAATTTGTAAACTAAACTAACAATTGTCTAAAATATGACATTTTCTTTTTCTTTTTTATTTGTGATAAGTGTGCTCTTGACACTAGTCTATGTCAGAGATGACAGAGACAAAGTCTACGATGGAGCGAGCCTACCCAGAAGATTACCCAGAACTTTGAAGAGATTGAACAATTCCTCAACATTGCTACCGACAGGTACCGTTGGAGGATCTCGTGGCTAAATAATACTCGCCGCACGGGTCGATTTCAAGGTTAAGCAACGCTTGCCGGGGTTGGTCTGTGTATGGGTGACCATCTTAACATACCGAGACTACTCCGTGCCTCGGAAAGCACGTTAAGCCGTTGTTCCGGCTGTCATTTTTAGATCGTTGGTAGTCGTTACGTAAAGACAGAAGCCAGGAAATCTGACACCAGTCTTGATAAGCAGTACCTGCAGTGTTACTCAATTTGATTGTGGAGGTCTGGGAGGCTTTACATAAAATAGTGGTATTCAGCTGAATCTGGATTGACTGGAAGCCGACCCATATAGTTGGTAAAAAGCTAGGCAGACGATGCTGTTAACAGGTTTTTTTTAAGGATGGGAAAATGATGGGAAATCATCAAATGAGTCCTCCCTCCCGCCCTGGGTGAAGCAGAAGGGAGTGTCAGACTCTTACTGACTAAAACCCATTAGTGTTCTTCCTAATGCCCTTTGCGTTCCAGGGCCTCGGTGACTCTTTCGATCAAATTCCGCAACCATCGACAGGTACCTAATCGGTCTATAGGACTGGCATCGAGGTAACACAAGCAAAAAGGATTAACGCCATCAAAAGAATGAACATCAACAACTTAAGTTGGGAAAAGAACTTCTTTTTCTGTTTGTGAGTGTTTGATCTTCATTGTGATCGAGATCGGCTCAAAATAGACCAACAAACATACAAAAGTAAATCTTTATAAAGCTGCTACTGGCCATGAATATTTTATCTTTTTATTTGTAAATGTATTTTTGTCACTGAGAATAATAAACATCTTGAGCTGGCCTTTTACATACATAAAATAATTCCAAATATTTCCAAAAAAATAATGAAGGAACAAAGACCTTTAAGGTTCACAAAAAAAAGAAATTAAAAGTGACAGCACTTTGCAACCAGAATAATAAAATTGACATTTAACCTTATACCTAATTAATATTTTGAGTTACGTCTTAAAAAATCAGGTTCTCGTCATGCGGGATGCTGTCATCGATAGTATCATTGTGTGGCGCGCTAATTCGTCTATCTCCATTATTTTAGGCTTATTGGCAATAATAGTCCTATCAGTGACGATAGACCGATCCCAATACAACGTGACATGGTCCGGTTTGCGGTCAGCAGGCGTACGGACCTTCTTATCCCGGGCGAGCGAAAGGAGTCATTTGCTGATTTCCCATACTAAATAAAAAATAACATCTAAGAAGTTGGATTTGACAGCAGGATACAACATTTCTTTACTAGTAGGTATGAAAGAGACATGAAATAAATCTCTTTCGCACTTACTGGTTAAGTGATTTTCTATCCCTCTCTACTCAGCTGTCAAATACGAGTTCTTACATTGTCACGAATGCCACTTGATGTCAACTTTTCAAATTCGAAAATTAACCTTCAGTTCGTACATAAAACAACATGCCATTTTCAACTTTAAACCAACATAAATTCCCTTACAATAGAGCCATATTCCCGTAACACAAGATTGCGCCAAATATCTCCTATATTCCCGTAACACAAGACTGCGACAAATATTGCCTCTATATGCAGGTATTCGAGGCTTAATATCGCAAACTACAGCACTGCTCATAGTGCCAGACTATCTCAATAAGAACACCTACCAGGGGTAACAAACATGTGTTCAACCGTGTTGTTTTCACAGGATTTATTGAGCTTAGCGGGAGGGTAGTGAAGGGTTGATCAATTTAATCTGTTGTCGCTGTCAAGTGATTTGGGAGAAGTTATTTTGATTAGGGGTTGTTGATATTTTAGTTCAAACTTACATCATTAAATTTTATTGGAGTAGTTTATGCTGATCATGAACTTGATAAAATCTTGAGATGGAGTCATCAGTCTAGCACTAGTGTCAAGACCGGTCTTGCCAAGGGGTATCCTGTTGCCCAGTTGCTGGGTTGTGAAGGTCATACAGACATTTCTCCATAATAAATTTTATACTGATTTTGTATCAGTATAAAATTAGAGTGTATAATTGAGAAAAAGAAGTGAATTGATTGTGAGATGAAATCATCATTATTTTATTTTGAATTGCTGAAAAACCGATCACAAGACAGTGATAATGGAGACGGCAAACAGCTTGTTTTATTACCAATTTCAGCCAAAACTTGAGCTCGTTTATTGTTATGTAAATTGATTGTTATGAGAAAGACAAATTAGAAATGTTATTACGAGTAACATGTTTGATACCTCTGCACCAAACATGTCACTATGCAGAAAAGAGACAGAACTATACAGGGTGTATAGCGTTATCTCAGTTCTGCAAATAGTACGGTCGGCACAATAATGGAATATTTGTCGAAGCGGATAAAATAGTTGGCGCGATTGGATAATTGATTTCTTTGTTCTCCTGCAGCCCGTGTGGTGTGTATTCAGTGAGAACTGAAGTGTTATTTACACTGCATTTAGTAAACAAACTGGGATGAAAATAATTAACATTGGGGTCTTTGCAATGGACGATTTGGTGCAATTCACTTTAATAAACTTTTCGTGGCTGAACTTTAAACTTTTTTCCTAATTACTTATGTTGGGGTTGGCTTCCAGTCAAATCGAATTCAGCTGAATACCAGTATTTTACGTACAGCGGCTGCCTTGTTACAACCCAATAACCCGCCATTGTACACTTGTTTTATAGATTTTTTACTGTACTTCAAGTATGTGCTGTGCAATAAAGTATATAATAAATAAATAACTGGGTAACACGGTACTTCTTAGCACGACTGGAGTCAGATTTACTGGCTTTTAACAATCCGTAATGTCTGCCAAAGACATATGACAGCCGGGACCAACTGCTTAGCGTGCTTTCCGAGGCACGGAGGAAACTCGGTATGTTAACGTCACCCATCTATAGACCAACCTTAGCAAGTGTTGCTTAACCTTGAAGATCGAAATGTGCGGCTGTTATTCTTTTTCCACGAACTCCTTCTACTTACAGTTTCTCGTTCAAAGTTTGTATTTCTAACCTTGAAATGTATTGTTAGCCTCCACCCTCCTATTTTCTGAAACATTACCCAAATGAAATAGCTAGAAAGTATGGTTCTTTTGAGTCAACCGTTTTACGAGCCTCGCATGTAATATCCTAATAACTAGTCATCGCAGGTAAAATCTAGGTCTGACCGATGACCTAGTTGTTTTAACTTTTGCTATTATCGCAGGTCGTTAATTATTCAGTATAGATAATTGCTTGAACGATAACACAAAGACATGATAACTTTCTCATTATCATGCTCATAATGTATGTGAAGTCTTCATCGATCCATTTTTTCGATCGAGTTGTTTTCAGTTAGCTAGGTCATTGCAGGTTTGAATCACCTTATTGTCTGATAAAAAGATGATTCCGTTATTCGGAAGGCACGTATAAGCCGGTGGTCCCGGCAGCCAAATGGCGGTCGTCACATAAACCATGTCAGAGGCCCTTGAGGCGGTTTAGAAACTCTGACAGTAGTGTGGGGTCGTTAGACCTTACTGCCCTCACGGTAAGAAGAAGATCATCGACTTGTCCTTTCCGAATTGAAAAACATTTAACAAGGCGACAGTCCCATGACTGTCGCCTTGTTTCATATTTTTTCGCGAATATAGTAACAAACAGGTGCGAGTCGGCGTCGCGTGCCAATGGTTCCGAACTAATTTAATTTTTAACCTGTTATTTTAACACTACAGATTTCTTATAGGTTTGCCTGTAATCTTTAGGTATAGAACTAATCTATGCATTTTTTTTTTAGTTTTTAGGCGCAGTGGTTTCGGAGATAAGGTGGGATGATCATTTTTGGTCTAATTTCTTGAATAACTTTAAAAAATATGGAATTTGTAAGAAAATATTATCTATTCAGTTTATCTAAAAATATACAAAAATATTATACTAACATTGAAATAGAATAAAAATTGATCGAAAAACAAACGTGATGTAATTATTTTAAACAAATATATGTCCCTCTTGCGAAGACGCTGTGTTATATGGCAGTTGTATAGACGTCAAAGTTCATATCGGACTTTTCTTTCTAATTGTAATCTTTGAAGCTTTATAACTTCATCGCTGATGAAAGTATTAAAACATAAAATTCATGATTGTTTACTAGAGTTAATTTTTTACTAGAGAAAATTCATTTTGCAAATAAAAAATCGCATGCATATTCCCTATTCCTTTCATTTGATATGTCACACAATAAAGTTTAAAACTCTTTTTTTCGTTCAATTTTCTAGTTTGACCACTGAAAGTGATTCCTACCACCATCTATACTAATATATAAAGCTGAAGAGTTTATTTGTTTGCTTGAACGCGCTAATCTCAGGAACTTCTGATCCTATTTTAAAAATTCTTTCAATATTAGGTAGCTCATTTGTCGGTTAAGGCTATAGGTTATATATATCATCCCGCTGTAATGAAATTTGTGAAGCAGACGAAGTTGCGCGGGTCAACTATTTTATATACAAAAACAGTAAATAAATAAATTTGTAGTATGACAAATTTATTTATTTACGTTACGCGTCCGTATTTGGGTCACAGAAATGTAAATCAAATTTCAACAGAATCAGATCGGCTCAGTAGATCCGGTGAAAACTGGCTGTGACAGACAAACAGACCCGTGTGATCCTCTAGGGGTTCCGTTTTAAACGGATATTTGGAACCCTAAAGAACTGATCTAGTAATTTTATGAAAAATAATACAGAGGTGTCACTTAAGGTGGATGCTCCGGGGTAGCCCGCGAAATTCAAATATTTTTATGTTTTTTGCAATTTGCCGGTCAGTGTGAAGCTGTATGTGGACCAAATGCGATCCGCGACCGTAACGCGTATTTATCTAAAGAATTATAACCATTTTAATCATCAATAAGTTCCCTCTAAGTTCATGTAGTTCGAAAGAATGAATATTTCTGAAATATTCATTCTTTCGAACTACATGAAGTCCAATTCTCGTACATATTAATATTTTATGCATTTCCATTGGCTAATATTTTATCGCTCCGCTCCTCTCCGCTCCAGTGGACAGTCAGCCTTAATGTGGTCTTTTCAAACAAGAATCAAATAGCTACAGGACCCACAATCCATCGATTCCGAAGTGCATTAAAAACATTGCCACGTGTATCAACACCCCAACCTGTAGGCCCAAATAATCAGTAATCAACCTTGACCCTCGCTCTCTCACTTTACGACCCCCTAACAAAACAATCAGCCTTGTACCGAAACCTTATCTCCTGAACTATCAAATCAGTGCACCAATCTTGAAGATGAGAGAAGTACTCGTAAGCAGGGATGTTACAAATGTTCTATCAGAACCAAAGTCGAAGTCGGAGTTTGAAAATTTGGAATTTATCGGAGTCGAAGGCAAAGAAGTGATAAATGACATTTATTTTGCAAATAAGCTACAAGTACCTCTTTTACAAGTCAATATATTTCATTTTTGTCATATTAATCTAGATGAGGCCGGTGTTCCCTAGCTGACTACCCTGAGAAGAAACACCGAAACAAACTCAGAGGTCAAAGTCTCTTTTGATGTACATATAATCGCTAATAAAATATGAAAACCATGCAGGTTAATGTCTGAGGTGGCCTGTTGAAAGCACCACACAGGTTTGAGTGGACCTGTCCAGCCAGTGCAAGCATTTGTCAGTTATCGTGCAGCTCAACTCAGAACTTTGAGGAGCTCAACGAAATACCGTGTTACCCAGTTAATGAGTTATGAAGGACTGGTAAGCAGTCATTCCACGTAAAATTGTGGTATTCAGCTGAATCCGGATTGACTGGATGCCAACCCCAATATAGTTGGGAAAAAGCTAGGCTGATGATGAAGTAGGATGCAAAGTCAGAAAGAAGTATTGGCAGATGAGAGATTAAAAGCAGACCTAATAATATAATACAAACATTTTTCAGCCTAAAGATAGTTTAATTAAAATTATCAACCCACATACTCGTAACTAAGGGTTTTTAAAAGAAAAGTAATCATACTTTCAATAAGAGATAGCAAATGAATTGACTTCAAAAGTAGCGAATTATACTTCAATTTTCGATTAAAACCTCTGGGGGTTAATTCTACTAATTTTTAAGCAACTTTCGCAATTCAAAAAATATAAATAAGTAGAACTAGCTCTCTGAATAAAAAGTGCCGGAGCCGAGGTCGGAACCGGAGAAGCAATATCAATCGGAGTCGGAGTAGAATTAACATCCCTAGTCGTAAGTACTGGGTGATGACGTCATCAGCAGACGTTGACCCACCAATCAGCGGTATTGTTCTGAGGACAAACAGAGACACACGTCATCGAGTGTGCTGGTGGTGACGCACGGGGTTGTAAGGGAGAAGAGGTAGCGAGAATTTGAAAATACGCGAAATGAAAACATAGATAAAGAGATTAGAAAAGTAAAACAGCAAACAAACGTGATTGAAAGAGGGAGCGATTGTAAGGAGAGAGCAGGGAGATGTTTATTTTAATAAACATAATGATGCGCACACCATTTACAATGGCCTGACATTACAAATCTCAAATTCAAAAACTCTTTGTTAAGTACACAGAAAGCTAACCAATCCAGATTATTTCCCTAAAGGCTAATCTTTTAATAGGTAAAAGAGGAATGAATGGAAAATATGTCAAGTGTATTTATTTTTCAGGTAAAAATTATGTGACAAATGAAATGTAAGCTCCAAATAAAGTCTTTGCATCAGTGTGTACGGTCCAAAACCACTTATATTACATATTTATATTTATTTATTATTACTTATACTTTTTTGTACATCTTATAACAAGCGCAAGAAAAACACTTATAAAACGAGTGCACAATAGGCGGTCTTATCGCACAGGGCAATCTCTTACAGACAACCTTTGGATGGACTGAACTAAAGAAGTTAGATTTAGAGCGGTAGTCGCTCAAGCTTGTCCAAATTGGTCTATGGTATTGGTTATATGTAAAAAAATGCTCGTCAAATTGTCTTACGAAGTGCTATTTATATGAACTTTACCTTATCGGAGAGAGCTCAGTTACTCGACATGTCAAATTGTAAGAACACTTATAAAATTAAATTACTAAATCGAGCTGTAATACAAGCTCTATAATCAATTGATATTTTCGTTACTAGTACCCGCTACCGCCTCTCGCGTACACCACAAGCGGCGCCCCAAAACGCAAGGGTGAAAAGTGGCCACCGGTCAGCCACTCGGGGCGACCGCCGCGGCCGGGGCGCACCTCCCCTCTGAACTATTGTCACTAAACACTCTGCGACTCTTTCAACGACTGCCATTCGAACGCTTTTAACATTTTCTTTTTTTTTTCGTTGAACGCAAAAAGTATTCTACTTTTTTATAATGGTTCCATTTTTGGAATACGAAAAAGGTTTTGTTTTCGTTCTTTGAGTGAGTGTGTTTAAAAGTTTAACAAAGTGACGTTACTATCAATGACATTTATTGATTGTCATTGTTAACAATGGGACATCTATATAGTGTAATGAGAGTTGTAAAACAATTTGATTGTATCGTTAAAACTTTACGAATTAAAAGTTTTCAAAGAGACTTTACAAATAGTAATCTGCTTCGTTTGTACTTTATTTATTAACGAGCGTAATTCAATCAGTGTGTTTCGAAGCTGACCAATTAGGGAGCCCAATTTGAAAATTGAACTTCAAGTTCGGGAAAGTTCGGCGGTCTTCGGGATGATTGAAATTGAATAAAAGTTTGTTTTAGGTGTAGTTTTAATGAATTTCAAGTGGTTTTGTGATAAGTGGAGCGAAACAATCTCTGTGATGAGTGTATTGTGAAGGTATATATGATGGATGCAACATGGACAATAAAATGGTAAGTTAGTAATTATAATTGCAGAATGAGTGAGTCTGTTGGATTATAGAAATACCTAAGGTGAAAAATACTAATTGTTTATTTGTGATTATTCATAACTAGCAACCCGCCCCGGCTTCGTACGGGTGCAAATTATATACTAAAATCTTCCTCGGAAATCACTCTATCTATTAAAAAAACACACATCGAAATCCGTTGCGCAGTTTTAAAGATCTGATACACAGGGACAGACAGACAGTGAAAGCGACTTTGTTTTATACTATGTACAGATTCATTCTTATCTGTATTATTTATTCCTGTCTTTCGACTTTTCCCTAACTTCCTACACTTTAACTTTATTCCTCGTTTGTATTATTTTAATTAATTATTTAATTTGATTAGATTATTTGGATGCCATGGTATATGGCAAACTTATCTACCTACAAATTATCTTTTTGTTTTCCTGCGTATCTAGAAACTCAACAGAAGTAAACACGCTATATTTATGAACCAGGGTAATTAAATGTTGTTCCCAATGTATGCGGCCATATCGAACGAATGTACAGCTGTTAAAACAGCCGCGGAGAACATCCGAGTTACTAATTAAAGTGTGTAACGACTGCGGAAAATAGGGCCTATATATCCTTGAACTTTAAGTAGGTGATCGTGTAATTACCTAAAGTGTAATTTTCATTAAAATTGGATTTTTTTTATTAAACAAACGAGCCTGTTACTCGCGTATTTATTCGCGCTCTTGTGATAAACAGTCGGACAGACAGTCGTTTTAGGATACCAAGTTGGTATAAAAGGAACCCTTATGGTGACTAAGTCTGTCCGTCTGTCACAGCTGGTTTTTAGTCTTTTAACATGTTGTTTTGTTAGTAAATTACAATAAATATCAACATTTAAAACTAAACTTTATGCAACGGTGATACGATTCCAAATATCAAAACAATAGTTTTTCAAAGTGGCATGTGAAAAATTAAATGTTATATTTGAAAGTACCTAACAGTAGGCTAACATTAAAAACTAATCATTTATGCAGTACACGCGGCGATCGATGTTGCCAGCTGTGAAATCACACTATTGTGTGATATGAGCCTTTGCACACAGTGTCGTGCTGGAACTTCACTTGGCGTATTTGTTCAATATTCGCGTCACTTTTGCAATATAAAATCATTACTAGCTTTAGTCCATGACTTCTTACGCGCATATTCCGTTTTTCTCGTTCCCGTTAGCATTTCGGGAAATCGTCTCTTAGTAAGTATACCCCTATTGCTTACCGACATGCCAAATTTCAGTATTCTACAACCAGTAGTTTTAGTTGTGCATTTTCTGTCAGTCACTCAGTCAGTTATTCAACAGTAACTCAAGGAATTTATATATTAGGATGGTTTAATAAGTCTATAAAAGTCTTGAAACGTCTCTGTTACTCTGAGCAGCTACAAACTTTGTTCCAAACGTTTGCGCCAACATCGAACACTTGAATGTTTTTTTTTACTATTGATAGGCACGCGTTTGACCACTATGTCACCTGATGGTAAGCGATGATGTGGTCGAAGATGGAACACGCTTGCCTAGAAGTAATCTATTCACTCTTGACTTAAAGATTCTCAGGTTGTAGCTGTCAGGAAACACAGACTCCGGCAGAGAATTCCACTCTTTAGTTGTAAGAAAGAAAAAAGAGGAGCTCGTGGCTAGATAATAGCAGCCGCATGGGTCGATCTACAAGGTTAAGCAACGCTTGCCAAGGTTGGTCTGTGGATGGGTGACCATATTTACATACCGAGTTTCCTCCGTGCCTCGGAAAGCACGTTAAGCCGTTGGTCTCGGCTATCATTTGAATATCTTTGGTAGTCGTTACGGATAGTCAGAAGCCAGTAAATCCAGTCTTGCCATGAAGTACCGTGTTACCCAGATAATGGGTTGGGGAGGTCTGGTAGGCAGCCGCTCCTCGTAAAATACTGGTATTCAGCTAAATCCGGTTTGACTGGAAGCCGACCCCAATATAGTTGGGAAAAGGGCAGATGTAAGAAAGAAAATACGTTTATTCTGCCAGAACTGCCTTTTCCAAACTATGTTGGGGTCTGCTTTCAGTGTAACCGGATGCAGCTGGGTACCAGTACTCTACATGGAGCCTCCTCTGACCTTCGTAACTCAGTACCTGGGTAGCACGATGCTCTTGGTAAGTCTGGTGTCAGATTATCTGGCTTGTAACTGTAAAGAATTGTCGAAGATGTACTTTACTTGAAGAGCTTTACGTGCTTTCCGAGGCACGGAGGATTCTTAGATCAACCTCAGTAAACGTTGCTTAACCTTGAAAATCTATTAATATATGGCGCACAGCTTTGGGGAAGTGCTATCGACTTCAATCTAATAATACAAAGGATGCAAAATGGCATCCTAAGAACCGTTTCAAATGCACCATGGTTCATCACCAACACACCCATGAAGCTCTGAGCATAAGAACTGTTAAGGAGGAGTTAAAACTAGCAGGGAATAACTACAAAATGCGGCTGAAAAATCATCCAAATGACCTGGCTACCGCGTTAGCAACTATCAGCTACAGTAAACGTCTGAAACGTCATGACATACAGAAACTTGGTGACGGATGATGAAGGATGTGGATGAAGGATCTTCTGCTGGGGAGCTCCTTTTACATGTTAAAAACGACGCGGAAATAATCTGCTTATAGTTTTAGACTGATTGCAAATACGATAAAAAAATTAGATCAAAAAAGACTGAAAATCTACCAGTGCGGCTGTTTTTATTTAGCAAAGTGCCAACATCAAACGCTTGAATTTCCAACCACGTATCCAATAACTTGTCTATATTAATAACGTTATAAAAAGTCCACAAGTCGAGATATCAATCGCCCAGGTCGTGTGCGGCCGCCCGTGTCGTGTCCAGCTGAATGGATAGCCTATTTGCACCCCTTCCCCCTCCCCCAAGCTTTGTCTGTCGTCCCCCTAGTCTACAAGTAGGCTATTTGTGATTCAACAGCTTTTTAAAATGTTTGGAGTATTTTTAGCTCGGGTTACGTCTCCTGCAGACAGGTTTTGGGACTTAGTATAAATCTGCAATTAAAATAGCCGAAGTTCACTGCTTTTTTTTTAATACGAGATCACTCGCAGTTACCCAGCTAAGTATGGAAACTGCTTAATCAGATTTATCTGTGTGGACCTCAAGCAAATTTAAGGCCAAAGTTCACCATCGATTTATTTTTACTATGTATAGGCACGCGTTTGACCACAATCTCACGTGATGGTAAGCGATGATTTGGTCGAAGATGGAGCACGCTTGTCTAGAAGTAACCTATTTAATCTTAACTTAAAGAGACTTTTTTTTCATTTATATTGTAAAGCTATTAATTTTGGATACGACAAAAATATGGTTGCAGTAAACGAAACGATATTTAAGAAAGGCCAATGCGTAGGTATGTATTTTTTCCTCATACGTAATTTCCAGATTTTTTTCCATATTTACATTAGCTTTTGCCCGCGACTTCGTACGCAAAAATCCCGTTTTCCCGGTCCCATAGGAATTTCCGGATATCCTCTCTTAGTGCTCCCCTACACTCCCCAAAGAACCTACATACCAAATTTCAGTTTTCTTTGACAAGTAGTTTCGGCTGTACGTTGTCTGTCAGTCACGCACACAGTCATCAGTAACGGAAGAATTTTTATATATTAGGATTTCAGACTTGCTTGAAAATATTTTGCAAATAAAAAATATATTGTGTAGTCATACATCTAGGTACAGTAAGAATGTGGCTTGAGTTCGCATCGCAGTCGGCAGTTGTCAAAACGACCTACAATTACCCTACATCATGACAAGAATTTCATATTGTCTGTCTCGGAGATAATGCGATGACATGGATTTGATAATCTCGTACGTTTAACCTCCATTCTACTAGTTATTACCGGAACTCCAAACGCATAGACTTTATATAGATAAAGTCCACTCGATAGCAAGATGAAACAGCACTACCATACACCTCATACAACAGGTCAAGCAATATTGAATGGCTTCCGATTTCGGTCAGTGATCACCAAAGGGCAGGTGTCTTCACAGCAGCCCATTCAGGTTAGAGGCTGTTATCAATAACTATGGTTATCTCATTAATATATTGAATAGATACCATGGTCCAGTAAGTGTGAAATGTCTGGAGGCCAAAGAAAACGAGGATTGGAAAATCACTTCTACTTTGTTAGGCCGTGTTCACAGCACCAGCACCCCAATAAGGTAAATTGGTTTATTCAGTCAGTCCATATTGGAAAAAATGTTGGTGATGTATTTTTTTGCAATTTCAAATCAATAGTCGAGACAGTCTTATTGACAATTATCTTGTAGCTTAACTTAGAACTTTAATCAGCTCAATGATTCGATGAACGTACTACAGGAACGGTGGCACCTTTAACTGCCAGATAATCATGCAACATCATCATGTGTCTTTTAGTTTATCTTTACCTTATTTCAATTAGTACATAGCATACTCTAGATGCATCGCCCTCGCGTACAATATATTAAATTAATCAAGGTATAGCATCATCTGCCTAGCCTTTTCCCAACGATATTGGTTTGGCCAAAGATTTACAAATGACAGCCGGGACCAACGGCTTAACGTGCTTTCCGAGGCACGGAGAAAACTCGGTATGTTGAGATGGTTACCCATCCACAAACCAACCTTGGCAAGCGTTGCTTAACCTTGAAGATCGACCAGTGCGGCTAACCACGAGCTCCTAATTAATCAATGTATAGCAAACTGTAAAATTTTATTTAAAAATAGTTTCTTGTCCGTTCAACTCCATTTGAATCTACATCTGCGAATGGATTGGACTCGTCAATTTTTTTTTATTTGTATTCTTGTAAATGTTAATGTTGACGTTCAAAAATGCCTTTTAATGGCCTAATAAATTGAATACAAACGTTTTGACTTTGACTTTAATCACTCACAAAGTATTAAAAAAATAAATTTGTTTTTAGGACAGTAGATTATCAGGCGTCTGTCTGCACATAGACACTACTACTACTACTAGATAGTATTGTAGTCGGTGTAGCCATCTGTACCTGAATTACTAATGAAGTCTAGATATTAATATAATATTAATATCTTCCACGCGAACAATTTAATGAAATATTTATTTGTAGTCCGCGTCGATATTCCGACGATCGGATAGTAGTTATGATAATAACTATGATAATACCGATTTAATTGTATATTGTTACTTTTTAATGATGAAAATGGAAAATTCTATAGCGCTCGCGGCCATTTAGACCACGAATCTATTTCCACAAATTCATTACATTTCTGTAAAATCTTAGAGAAGTTTTGAATATGCTATCATATCTACCTACAGATATTTTTTGGAAATAAATATTATTTATAAACGGGCTATGGGCTTCATCAGAAGGCTTAAAGTCACTCAAAGGGCAATGGAGCGGGCAATGCTCGGAGTTTCCTTGCGTGATCGAATCAGGAATGATGAGTACCGCAAGAGAACCAAGGCTACCGACATAGCCCGAAGGATCGCCAAACTGAAGTTGCAGTGGCAGGGCACATTTTCTCGCAGAACAGCTGGGGTCGAAAAGTTCTGGAGTGGCGACCGCGTACCGGAAAACGCAGCGTTGGAAGGCCTCCCACAAGGTGGACCGATGACCTGGTGATGGTCGCGGGTAGCCGATGGATGCGAGACGCACAGGTTGTGGCGGCTCTTCTTGGGAGAGGCCTATGTCTAGCAGTAGACGTCTTTCGGCTGATATGATTATTTGATATTTTGGAACTGATTTTAAATATTGAACTCACAAGTTTACCTACATTTTTCATCAAATTTACCTACTTCAATATCCCATTTTAAAACGTCTGTGTCCAATTTTTTTTTTTTAATTTGCAATAGGTTTGCTCTTGACTCTTAGTCTATGTCAGAGATGACAGAGACAAAGTCTACGATGGAGCGAGCCTACCCAGAAGGAGCCTGTTCACTCTAACTTTGAAGAGATTAGGGTTGTAAGCTTTTGGAAACACAGACGCAGACAGAGAGTTCCATTCCTTTGCTGTGCGCATTATAAAAGAAGTTTGAAAACGCTTAGTGCGAATTGGTGGAATAGCTACAAGGTAGAGTGGTAAGATGCAGTGCGTCTGGATGTCCGATGGTAGAAGGGGGCCGGTGGGATGAGCTCGTAGAGTTCTTGGGCACTCTCACCGATGTACAATCTGTAGAAGACCGACAAGCAGGCAACCTTACGGCGATGAGCCAAGCTATGTAGCTCCAGAAAACGATAATACCTCCAGACGATAATACCTCCAGAAAACGATTTCCATAATTTATCTACTTCAATATCCCATTTTAAAACGTTTGTGTCCAATTGAAGTTCTAGCCAAACACTTGTATTGAACAAGTTTTATTAAATTTAAATTAGTTTTCTTACATAATGGAAACTGTAAACTGTGTGGATATATATTGGGCAGTGGGAAAACTGTGCTATTTCGAACTAGAAGTAAATAAGGTGTTCCACCTGTGCTGTGGTTGATTAAGTTTTAACGCTCAAACTTAGATTCGATTTGTTCTTTTCAAGGTTATCAATAATATTTCAAATTCTAGGTAATGTTTACTGATTGAGTAATAATGGTAGTTGGTGAATAAATTTTTAATATTTCTGCATCAACCAAAGACGGCTGATCATTTGGCGATGGCATTAAGTTCGCTGTTGTGTAACTATTCAACTCTGTTTCAAGTGGGTGCTAGCGAGCAAGTACGCGTACTTATGGCTCGACGACTTTTTTGCTCGTGTGTCACCCTAAGTACGCGTACTTGTCGTACGTCTATCACCCACTTTAGAGACAGTTTAGAGAAGTTCAAATGAGTCAAATAAGGTTTTATTATAGTACCCATAGGATCTTAGATTACTCTTTTGTTTTTAAAGCGATTTTTCCATCATTGTCATGGTTTTTACTGGTTTCGACTAGTTATTTTCAAGTAACAAGACACGCTGCTTGCATTTGCCCTTTTGCAATAATCTCTTTTCCATATTTATAACTGGCAAAAAATAGAAACAAGTGCTTTTCAGCGTTCTTCTTTGAGTTACAGGACTTCCTAATATGTTTGCCAGTGGATTCGCAGAAAATTGACTGTGACAGACGGACAAACAGATAGACAGACACACGAGCAATCCTATAAGCTTGGTCCGTTTGTTTATTCTTGTGGACGGAACCCTAAAGCAGCTCATTTCTTACTGTAAGCCACCAGAGACAATCTTCACCGTCCTGAGTAAATACCTGAGACAAATTGATTTTAGTTTAAGTTAAGTTAGTAAAGATAACAGTTCAATTAAACTTATTGTTTTTATTCCATTTCAATTGATTGGAGCACGGCTCGCGGCGCCTGAGAGGACTAACAATAGTAATTGGATTTATTCAATTGAAATAGTTATTGATTTTAAGACAGTGTTTTTTTCAATTTAGGTTTGTTTGCATAGTTGATAAATTAATATGAACGATTTCGAATATTGAAAAAAGAAAAATATAGATTGTCTTTAAAGTCGGTTTACGAACGATAATTTCACGTGATAACGTCATAAGAAAATAAACGACAAACAAGCCGAACTCTTAGGCCGATCGTGTAAGGCTATTATTATATTCACAATTTAGGTTATCCAACTGTTATTATTGTACCGGTGACAAGTATCTGTCAGCTGTCACTGACACGTGAACGATCTTATATTTTTTCGTCTGGTGACATTGACAGATACCTGTCACTAAGGTAGTAATTGAACTATTTAAAATATTGTTTGGCTGTTGAGGGTTAAGACTTTTGCCGCTAGTTTTAAAGTGTAACGTTCGGTTGATTTTTGCACGTCGCACGTGCTGGGATATCACTAGCGATTGAACCGTTGAACGGAACGTTGATATTTTTGCTGTGAGAATTATATCGAAAAATATCCTTGCAATCGTTGTTTTATTTTTGAGTTGAGGTTGAGATTCTACAACTCAGAAGTGTGATATATACAACACTCCCACAAGTTTTGGAAAATATTAGTTACTATGGACCGTGACAGTAACCAATCGCATAGGAGCCGGTCCTGTTTTACTCCACCCGTTGCAAGCACGGAACGTAAGCGTCGCCGCGACAGTGAACACAGTGAGAATCACCTGAGTAAGAAGAAACGTCGCAGGCGGCATAGAAGTACGCCTAGCGATTCGAGTGACCAGGACGAGAGGAGTCGACCTCGAAAACGGACTGATGGGAAGCGACGCCGAAATCGGAGACATAGCCGCGAAGCTGAGCGTTGCTCGCGCCGAAGCCTGACAAGTAAGCGGAGCGAGGGTGACCAGGACAAGAGGAGTCGACCTCGAACACGGACTGATGGGCGGCATCGGCGAAGTCGAAAACGTAGCTGCGAAGATGAGCATCGCGCGCGCCGGAGCCTGACGAGGAAGCGGAGTGAGCAGCGGCGTTCTGGACGCCGTATGCAGCCGGCTGACCGAAGTAGCTCATCGAACGCCGCAGTAAGTGATGAACCACGAGGAAATGTTCAGGTAAACAAATCTATATTTGCTAATAGTGAGACTCAGTTATTTTTGAATGAGTTAATTAAATCTTTGTCGGACGCCAAGCCAGAAGGCAATAAATTTCCGATGTTAGGGAATGTTATTCCTGAATTTGATCCCATGGTCAAAGACCAGACGGTCCACATGTGGCTTAACAAGGTCGACGAATGTGCGAAACTGTACCGTTGGGGTGACGATCAGGTTATACACTACGCACTACCCAGACTTGCGGGTGTTGCTCGTACATGGTACCAGGCCTTGCCTTCAATGTCATTTTCGTGGCCTGAGTGGAAAATTAAATTAATTGACTCCTTTCCTAGTAGTGACGATTACGCAGAATTACTCACCGAAATGCTAAATAAACGCGTGAAGTACAATGAATCGTTAGAATTATATTTTTATGAAGAGTTAAATCTGTTGAATCGATGCGAGATTTTCGGGAAACGTGCCGTTGATTGCCTGCTCTATGGCATTGAGGATCGTTCTTTGAGACTTGGTGCTAAAGCAGCCAAGTGTCAAGAGCCTGAAGAGGTTCTTAATTACTTTCAATCTATTAAACAAAGTCGCGATTTTGACAAGTCTAAGATTAGCCAAGATAAAAAGAATGTACCATCAAGTAATACGAATTCAAATAATAAACAATTCATTGGGAATGACTCGAAGCCATCTAGGCCACAATCTAGTGCGTCTGTAACTTGTTTTAACTGTAAAGAAGTAGGTCATTTTAGTAATAAGTGTACTCAAAAGCTGCTGAGATGTAACATTTGTAAAAGGCTTGGCCATGTTACGATCGATTGCCCTCAGTTGACCAACGAAAAGAGTAAAGATAGTTCTAGTACAGATAAAAAGGTTATGAAAGTCGATGTCGATGATACTAGTAATGAGAAATATATGATCTCGCTAAAGGTTAACGGTATTATGGTTAAAGGGTATGTAGATTTAGGCAGTCAGTGCACACTGATACAATGTAGCGTAGCAAAATCATTAGGACTTAATTGGTCAGTAGGCGAGTTACCCGTTATGAGAGGATTAGGTAATAATATCGTTGTTCCAATAGGAATGGCGCGTGTAAAAATTGATATTAATAATATCATAGAGATGGTTGACGTTTATGTAGTTGAAGATGGGATAATTAAATATCCCGTGTTAATTGGTCACAGTTTTACAGAAAAACCCGGAATCATTATTATGAAAACGACAAATTCCTTAATCTTTAGCAAAGAAGACATTAACAAATTGCGGTTATTTCTTAAGGCGGATGTTGAAATTCAACCAAAATCATACAATGTAGGAGATCTTGTTAGAGTTGAGAGGACAGTCATTGATAAAGAGCATCTAGGTAGATCTAAAAAGCTTATACCAAAACTTCAGGGTCCGTACCGAATCGTAAAAGTATTACCCAACGATAGGTTTGTAGTAGAGGACACCCCACTAACTAGGAAAGGAAACAAACGATACGAAAACATAATAGCCATTGATAAAATTCATCCTTGGCTTAATTTTAATGATTATTCCAGTGACGATGGCAACGAAAATGATAGTAATGACAGTGAAAATGATACTGAATAATGATTATTGAAGTATTGCTTAATTAATTATTACGTTAGTATTGTTATTACAATGTAAGGATACTAATAATTGTACGAATTATTAAGATCTTTGACCGTATTTCGTACAATTGTACATTGTAATAACTATATTTTGATTTTCGATTTGGAATTGACTAAGATTCAGACTTGGAATGATTCGTGCAGATAATGAATGGAACTGTGACAGTTCCGCACAGATTGAGGTTATGGATTAAAATAGAAATACGAGCACAGGCTATGAACAATCAGTACAGAAACGAATGGTATCAAGTAATTGGTATCGTACAGATGATTGTGGGCCATAGCAGACCGTGCAAGATGAGGTAGTTTTATTGTGAGCATAGACTATGGACAATTAGTGCAGAAACGAATGATATCGAGTACAGATATCGCACAGATGATTGTATCATAGTGGATCATGCGAGATTAGTTCTAGGTTAAAAAATATTACAAAATATGTTAGAATAATTGTAAATAAATAATAATAATAAAATTATGCTGTAAATGAGATAGCTTTATTGTGAGCATAGACTATGAACAATAAGTGCAGAAACGAATGATATCGAGTACAGATATCGCACAGATGATTGTCTCATAGTGGATCATGCGAGATGAGAGCCTTAGGTAAAACATTATTGATTAGAAAGTATGAAATTAAAATTATGTAACTAAATTAACATACAGATTTATTATTGTATTCATACTGAAGTTTGTTTTTGAGCATTTATTTTCTTGAAGTGAGGGGACTCACTTATTAAAGGATGGCCGAACTGTAAGGCTATTATTATATTCACAATTTAGGTTATCCAACTGTTATTATTGTACCGGTGACAAGTATCTGTCAGCTGTCACTGACACGTGAACGATCTTATATTTTTTCGTCTGGTGACATTGACAGATACCTGTCACTAAGGTAGTAATTGAACTATTTAAAATATTGTTTGGCTGTTGAGGGTTAAGACTTTTGCCGCTAGTTTTAAAGTGTAACGTTCGGTTGATTTTTGCACGTCGCACGTGCTGGGATATCACTAGCGATTGAACCGTTGAACGGAACGTTGATATTTTTGCTGTGAGAATTATATCGAAAAATATCCTTGCAATCGTTGTTTTATTTTTGAGTTGAGGTTGAGATTCTACAATCGTGCCTCTCTATCGTTTGTTCCGTGCTCTCGCTTTCACGTTCGGCTCAGGCGGAACGTGACACTTTTTCCTGCCTGCAGCCGGCCTTCATCGATTTATCAAACGTTATCACATCAAAAATTTCAATCATTGTGCCTAACCCTTTCCCAACTTTGAGGTAGTTGAATATCAACTGAGTAATTTCCATGGAGCGACTGATTATCTCAATTCTACACGATACCCTTCGGCAAGACTGGTATCAGGATTTTGGTTTCTGACGATCCGTAGCGACTGTCAAAGACCAAATGACAGCCGAGACCAACGGCTAAACGTGATTTTCGAGACAAAACCCGAAATCGCGAAAAAAAAGTACTGTTCGGTACATTTTGTCAAGTTAATGCGCCCATAAGGGTACAGGGCAGACCATTTTTAGTTCGCTATTTCAGTGTTGGTCCCATAGTGAAAGTTCTCCGTAATGAGGAGTACTATGATAAGGAGGGGGGGGGGGGAGCTTTTTTTTAAGGTTGGGAAATCATCAAATGATGATCACCCAGGGAGAAGTCTCCCGCTCTGGGTGAAGCAGGAGGGAGTGTCAGACTCTCACTGACTAAAACTCATCCTAGTGCTCCTCCTAGAGCCCTTTGTGTTTCAGGGCTACGGTGCCTCTTTCGAACAAAGTCCACGCCCGCACGGGCACCAGGCGCTTGGAACATAGCGCCTGGTTCTGATCAGATGGCGAGCTCCAATGCTTGCCATCCGCAGGCCTGCACCTACGGTGAACGAGAATCGTCCAGCGACTCCCGACACCCGGGGCGTCTTTTTCTGTTGCGGCGGCTGGGGCGTAAGGTTTCCCTCTCACACGCGTTCGGCTTCCTCCATTGCTAGTATAACTGCTTCGCAGAAGGAGGTGACCACTTCCCATGTCTCCTCGCTCCAGACCACGGCTTGAACCAGGGCCGGGGGGGGGGGGCTTAATAGGTATTGCGTTTATCTGTTACACGTTGATTAATCTGGGGGTCTTTAAGTCAAGAGTACGTATGTTACTTCTGAACAAGCGTTCTCCATCGTCAACCACATTATCGCTTTCCACCAGGTGAGATTGTAGTTGACCACAATCTCACCTGATGGAAGCGATGATGACGCAGAAGTTAAAAGACATATTCATAATCATAGAATATACGCAAAATAATAAGCTAAGCACGTAATACCATACCGTTTGCGTACAAGTGCTAGTAATTTGAGTAAACTAACAACAATAGACATTAGTAAACAAAACCAATTTGAGATAATATCAGTACCTACACGTATACCAACAAGTAACACGTAATGCCTACCTATAATATTTCTGTGTTCACAAATATATCTGTGTTCAATAACACTATATTGAACACACAAATTATATCTAGACTAACTTTTGCCCGCGACTTCGTATGCACATATCTCATTTTTATCCGTTTCCGTGGGAATTTGTGGAATTTCCTTCCATAGTGCTTTTCTATACTCCCCAAGGAACCTACAGCCCTATTACAGTTTTTTACGACTAGTAGTTTCAGCTGTGCGTTGTTAGTAACAGAAGAATTTTATAAATTAGGTTATCATTATCAGCACATACACATAACCCGAAGAATTGCCAAATTTAAGTGATGCGAGACGCATAGGCTCGCTCCATGGGCAATCTTTGGCCCTCCTCCAAAGGTTGCCACCTCTGTCCAACAGTGGACGTCCTTCGGCTGAAATGATACTGCGATGATGATCACTGTCATCTTTTAATTACAGAGTATGATACTGGTCCCTATTCCAAGACCGTTCAAAAGGGTCGCTGTCATAATCAATCTGAAAATTGTAAAACTATTTAAAAAATATTGCTTTAAAATCTCAAAAACTGACGGTGTTATCAGCGTTTTAAAAACTGTGACAAAGACAGAATTGCGGGTGAGTAACTAACAAGCTCCGCCATATTCCAACCAGTACAAACGACATTTTGTGTTGCCAGGATAAAAAATAACTTCAAAAGCATATAACTTCTTTGTTTTCCACCAGCTTTATTTATTTTTTCACCAATCGTCTTGTTTTATTAACATCTCTCAAATGAGTTTATTTTGCGTTTATATTTTAACGACTTGGATTAGGGGTAAGCTAGTTTTTTCGACGCCTGATCGTATTTGGTTTTGTATATTCTTAATGTATATAGTTATTTTTAGTAGTTATTTTGGAATGAAAATTGATATATGAATAAAGAAATAATTTTAGCTACTTTTCGTGGATGATTGATCTTCTCAACTTAGGAACGGAATTTAATTTGGTAAGAAGATTTATCCGGTAAGGTGTACGTGTAAATATTTATGTAATTCTTACTATACTAAAGAAATGTTTTGCCAAGTCATAAAGCCGTCCGAAGTAGGGACGAGCCGCTTGTAAAAATAAGGTTTTCTTTATTGTTCACCGACACACAATGAAAACAGTAAAATTATGATCAAACTTCGAACTGAATTCCTAGTCATAATAAATTGTAGAAGAGCTCGTGGCTCAACCCTGCATAAAAAGCGGGGAAAAGGCTCGCTAGATTCATTTGGGTTGTGTTATAAGTTATCATAAGTAAACTTGGTACCTATGGCTTTTATAGCAACAGAACCGGTGCGGTGAGGTACGGATATGGTGCTCGTAGTCCTAACGCGTAGTCCAACTTTCTTTTCATAGGGTTCCGTACCCAAAGGGTAACCAACGGAACCCTATAACTAAGCCACCGCTGTCCGTCCGTCCGCCCTTCCGTGCCTACAGGAATAATCTTCGCTTGGTGCCTCGTTCCATTGGAAATGTCTAACGGGGCCTCAGCAAGTTGGCTTTGGCGCCTCATATGCCTGCCAAGAGACTGGTATCCCGGGGTCCCGCAATTGTCTTAGCCAAGGAGTGGAATTCCCTACCGGAGTCTGTGTTTCCTGATAGCTACAACCCGGGAGTCTTTAAGTCAAGAGTGAATGGGTTGCTTCTAGGCAAGCATGCTCCATCTTCCACCACATCATCGCTTACCAACAAGTGAGATAGTGATCAAAAGCGTGCCTATCAATAGTATATATAAAAAAAGATATAATAATATGGTATACGGAACTTATACTCAAAATATAAGATACGCAAGTATATATAGCATACTCAAAATAAAGGCATAGAACATAAATATTTAAAAATAGCTTGGATTAGTCTCCAAAGAGTCTGCCCAAATCCCATGTCCAAATTGAATCGTGAACGTTCCCATTTGGTCAGGCGTATTCGTCTAACCATTCATGCGCAAGTCGAACTTGTGCTTTGTAATACAGCCAACGCAATTATCCTGTAAATGCTTTGTAAAGAGTAAAAGGATTTCCTAATCTACGAAGGTAGGATTTGAGTTTCGAAAAGTCGTCTATGGTTGGTATAGATAGGATATATAAGTCATCATCATCATGATAACAGCCGATAGACGTCCACTGCTGGACATAGGCCTGCTGAATTTTGCCATAATCGCCACGCTTGGCAGTGTATGGTGTTGCGTTTTACAGAGAACGCTGCTGCCCATTCTCTGGCGAGTCCCTTAGTCGCCTCTTACGACACCCATAGAAAGTGATGGGAATTATTCTTTTACCATACGGCACTGGCCGACACAATACGGCGCACCATATGGCGGATATATAAGTAGAAGTCGTAATTCATGTTGGTACCACTGCAACTCCTGAGAGCTACAAACAACAGTGACGACTACAAGAAAAGCACCGAATGCCGACGAATGCCGGAGAAACGAAATAAATCAAGAAACCACCTCCTTCCTTATCAGGCAGGATAACTAACATAGTCAGGGGAATATGCTACAAGAGACGTTTACATTTGGCCAAATTAAGCCAAATTGCCAAGCAACATGGATATATAAAATTACCACTAATATTAATGGGTCCTACAATAGTGCGCATATTTTGTTATTATATTTGATTCCAATAATAAAATCTGTCTGGAACTAGTCAAATAAAATATGCCATCATAAATTAAATTAAATTTATTTATTTCGAGTAACGGAAACTCATATACACAAACATAAAAAAAAACATAAAAGACAGTTACAGACAGGACTAAGCAAAAACAAACACGAATATTCACACCGTAACAATATGGCTGCTACAGCATTGCCGGACGTAGGGGCAAACCAGTCTGTTAGCGATCATTGCCAGGACGGTGTTGGCACTGCCCCGCACTCTGCGCACCAAAGACGCTCACTGCTTGCGCATCATCGCATGAAAGCAGTCGGTGTGCGCCTCCACGAACATGCCCGAGGCGCTGCAGTGTCAGGACAGCCTCAACACCGCCCTAAACGCGTTATTGAACTGGACGCGGAGGGCGCTGTATGCCGTATGCCGCACGAGTATACTTTGCCCACGCACTGTACGTCTATCGTTTCAGGTATGCCCCGGCTACGAAGGCCGTGTTCAGGCAACCACTGCGTGACAATCTTGGCCCATACTTACCTCCTTGTAAACTCACAATGTGGGAACAAAAATAAGAAGAAGAAGTGTGAATAGAAAAATATTTAATCAGCAGACACAAACGCACTGGGACAAAGTAAACAGAAGTACACAATTGCGCTGAGTGTGACCATGCCGAAAGGTTAAACATCTCAGATTTTGTTCCTACCTTGTGAACCTAAAATACTGGCCATAACCAGCAAAGGACAGATTTATGTGAAAAATGAAGGGGTCTCCTATGGGCAGTGGGATAAAAAGTTTTAGAGATAGATAGATTGTGAATGTCAACTATACCTTATTTTTCTGTCTTTCGATGTAAACAAAACAACTATAACCATAACAATTAGGATCACCGTCGAAAGCATCGTACGTTAAGACTATAAAGCTGGTTTAGACGTACGGACAAATAAATTGCAGGTCGAGTGCTCTTGAGAGAGCGCGCTAGTACCTAGAGTATGTATTTATGTCCAGGGTTGTACCTCGAGCTTATAGTTCAGTACTTATGAGTGGTTTGGGATAGATGTAATCTACAGCCAGATTTTTAAAGTCTCGTTGACCCTAAAGTTTATGTAGAGGAGGTGTTCGTAGCTACGTAATAACAGCCACACGGGTTCGGTTTCAAGGTTAAGTAATGGTCAGACTGTGTATAGGAGACTATCTTAACATGCTCAGATTCTTCCGTGTCTTGAAAAGTACGTTAAGCTGTTGGTCGCGGCTGTCATCGGTACGACTAGTCAGAAAAATAATTGTACTATTTTTAAGCATTTATGTCGCAATCTGCCAAAATCACCTCTCAATTCCCTATCTTTTTTAAATTAGTACTATTGGCCATTTTATCGTTGACTGCGATTTCCATCAGAGCACGTAGAGAGGGGGGTCCTGGGGTCCTCTCTACGTACAAAGAAAGCTTCTTCAAAAATTCTTCCATTACTGATGGTGTCTGACTCAGTAACTGACGAACAACGCACAGCCGAAACTGCTGATCGTATAGAGCTGATATTTGGCATGTAGGTTCCATGGGGAGTGTAGGGGATAAATAAGAGAAGATTTCCCGAAATTCTTATAGGAACGGGGAAAAACGGGATTTGTGCATACGAAGTGGCGGGCAAAAGCTAGTAGCATATAAACCAAGTTTAAGTATACATTTTATAGTTAAACACTAAAGTTTCTAGCAGAGGACGTTAGTCACGGTTTTTAAGTTAGGTATTACAGCTTTTAAGTAAGAAATTACTTAACTTAAGTAGTCCTTGTTTTAGTAGGGTCTGTGACCAATATTATCTAACCCACTTAACTATTAGCGAATAATAGTCAAGTGGGTCAGATAATGTTGGTCACCGACTGTACTTATGCTATCAAATAAGGCTGGAGGTTTTTGTTGGGCAATAAAAGTCTGTGTCGGTTTAGCGATAAACTCAAAACAAATGCCTTAAGAGGATATTATGTGAAGAATTATATGGTAGTTCGAAAGGCGCGCATCGAGATCCCCGCACGCACCGCAACCTCCCCGCGCGCCTGCGGAATGCACGATAAGCCGTTGGTCCCGGCTGTCATTTGTAGATCTTTGGCAGTCGTTACGAATAGTCAGAAGCCAGTTAATCTGAGTCCAGTCTTGCCATGAAGTACCGTGTTACCCAATTAATGGATTGTCGAGGTCTGTATGGCAGCCGCTCCGCGTAAAATACTGGTATTCAGCTAAATCCGGTTTGACTTGAAGCCAACCCCAATATAGTTGGGAAAAGGCTATGCAGATGATGAGAAGGACAGACACACACACAGCGGCCCAGTAAGCGTTTCGTTTTTTCTCACGGTCGTTCGGAAACTCAAAATAACATTTTTTCTCTCATCTAGCTAGTACAACAACGTCAGTTTTCTCGTCATTTTGTCGTCATAACGGCTGCACAATACGTCATCCACTGAAAGCCCTGACAATGCCATGGACTCGCAGCTCGCAGCGTGCAGTGAGCACCTAAGTCAATTAATTCCGTAATTACTGCCCTGAATGGAAGTGATGTCACCATAGAGTGTTGAACAGAAGGCTCGTGATGGAGTCGTAGGCTACAGTAGTCTAATTTAATGTTTATTCGGCCTATACGCTTTACTGCTTGGCAAAGGCTTCCCAGAAATCCTAAACGGAAGAATTTTATATATTAGGATACTCTTAATTTATCTGTACTGTACCTACGTTCGAGTGGTTCTATACCTATTTTCTTTACTTTGTTAAAATGCAAGTAAGTACAGGCAGACAATTACAGGTTCGCATTAAGAATTATATCTAAAAATGCCACTCAATCGGTCGCTTAAATCAACACACCTGTCATGTTGTATCTTCACCACCCTTGGTTGACGGTACAGAATAGCGAAGACGTTAAGTTCCTGAAGTTTAAATAAATATACAATAAAACTATCGCAGAGGGACTTCTGTCTTCCATTCTTAGTGACGTGACAATCTGAATGAGTACTCAACACGCGTTTTGTTCCATCGCGGTAGGCTGCGCAGAATGGCTGCGTCATCGCGTCAGCTCAGCACGGTCTTGTGTGATAGTGCTCATAACACAATGAAGTTAGCGGACGGAATTGTGTTGGTATAAATACTTTAAAAGTGACAATATGGACACAAGTAACTGCAATATTAACTAATTATTTATATATATTAAAGCTAACTGCGTACGTACGTGCGAACGTTTTAATTCTGATATAGCTGTAATTTCTAAATATGTTTCTATTGCTATAAAATAAATGAGGAATAATGTTGCAATGCTTGTAAAAGGCTGCTAAGTCATAAGTACCTACTAACAAACTATAACACCATTGTACACTTAGTTCGCAATAAACGTTTTGACTTTGACTTTGACTTTACACTGAAGTACTCTTCCACAGCGCTGTCATCTGGATACGTGCCCAGAAAACTGGCAGCATTGCCATGCCTTTGAATGGTGATGCTTATTCTGTGTGCAATGAACGAGCCACCCTCTGATCCCTCAACGCCTTGAAAAGTTGTAGGTTTTTATAGATATTTTCTTTAAATTTTGTTAAATTTATCACACAATATTCCTCGAAGAGTTTGGCAGAGGTGTTCCTATCTAATTTTAGTGAACACATATTTTTTTCATTCATAAATCGATCTGCCAGTCTTTTACCAAGTATGACTACTGCAGATATGCAGCTGAATACCGGACACCAGTAGCATGGACCATCTGCATTATACCTCAGAGATAAGAAATGTTTCATCACCATATCAGCTGAAAGACGTCCACTGCTGGACATAGACCTTCGCCGTACGTATTGCCACATCAACAGGTCATGTACGTCTCGTATCCATCGGCTACCCGCGACGCTCACCAAGTCATCGGCCCACGTTGTGGGAGGCCTTTCAACGCTGCGTCTCGAGTCAAGAGTCTCGAGTGTTTATCTCAAATTAAATATAAGATTTGTCAGGTGTTCACGACAATATAAAGCAGGTACTCGTTCGATGTCAAGTCAAGTGACGGATGAATGTCACGACAAGACGTGCAAAGGAGTGTCAATTTACCTGTCTTAACTCGTTCCAATTGATAGCGTTTTGTGAGAAAGGAAAAGAGTCCCTCGTTAGCTTAAAACTGACATTGCTGATTTAATGTGACGAAAGATTGACAAATGAAATAACAACGTATTTCAGTGTATTTTTCTTTTTCGTTATTGGATGGCTCACATTTTCTCACAATCTCACCTGATTGATCATCATTGATGGATGATGTGGTCGATAACGCAGTACTCTTTTCTAGAAGTAAGTTATTCACAGTGGACATAAGACACTCGCGGTTCGTCCCCAGCCTGTCTTTTTGGATCTGTCAGACTCTTAATGGCTTCCTAGTCAGTAAGAATCTGACGAAAGGTCTAAAGGGTTGTTAAAGATCACCGTTTGGTTTTACTGGGTGTTGTATGAATTGCTCAATGCGCAGTTCCTCACGCACCCCCAAATAAATGACTTAGCAAAACAAAATGGCCGGATTACGGGAAATGGGTTCAAAAATGGTTTACAAGGTTTGAAATGACAAAGCTTCTAAATATCCACTAGAAAGTAGTGACGGGTGAATGTTTTGGGAGTCTGTATTCAATTAAAACGTTCACGTTCATGAATGTTGGCTCTCAGCCAAATTTGAATAAATGACCTTTGAATTTGAAGATTCATTTTATTGATGTATTTACCAACTGAAACTCGAACCCGGATCGAAATGAAATAAAACCCTTATTTGTATGTTCTGTAAGTCAATTATTTTGATTCGTACGTTTAGTAGCTATTCATGTCTATAGAAATTAGGCTCGTATTGAAAATATTGAAATATGTTTACCGAGGCATGTTCTATTGAAAATATTATGAAGAATTCATTCTTCGAATAAAATTATTCGGAGTTTTATATAAAATTACTTCTATTTGGTTTTGGAATTGTCTATTGATAAATAAGTGTACAGTATTGGATAAATTTGAATGACTTGGTATGTAATGCCGGAATGACACACTAGTTTTGTTCTGAGGTTTTATATCAGTGTCCTATATGTCACAGGTACAGCTAATTTTCCAGGGATAAAAGTAATTTATGGCACTTGGCAATAATGTAGCTTATAATCACTGATTTGTATCCCATTACGTCTCAAGATTACCTGTTACAAACATTTTAACAAACGTTAAGTTTTACTTCTTTGAAATACTACGTCTAGCTTAGATTCTTTTAGTAGAGATTATTATCTTGGTAAAAGGAGGAGTTCTCTGTAAAACACAACACCATGTACCGCAATCGCCAACTTGCCTGCCAAGCGTGGCGATTATGGCAAACCCCCGCATCTTGGGGGAGGCCTATGACCGTCTGAGATGATGAAAAGGAGGAGCTCGTATCTAAATAATAACAGCCCCACGGGTCGATCTTCAAAGTTAAGCTACGCTTGCTGAGGTAGGTATGTGGATGGATGGATTCCTCCGTGCCTCAGAAAGCACACTAAGCCGTTGGTCAGAAGCCAGATAATTCTAGTATGGGAGCTCTCTTTATTTATTTATTTTTATTATTTGTTGTTATAGCGGCAATATGGCACACACTCTGTGAAAATTTCAACTGCCTACCTATTACAGTTCTTGAGATAAAGCCCGCTGACAGTCAGTGTTCCGTTCCGTTAGTTATCCGTCGGGTACGGAACTCTAATAATTAAATTTGCGCTGAGGCTCTGTCTGTGACACAGACCTCAGCATTATGCTAAACGATGGGCGTGTTACGCGGACGTGACGCACTTTTTTCCCAAGATGCGTATTTTTTTGCGTCATAATATTTGACGCGCATATATATTTTCTTCTTTCTTTATTTTTTCATGGTACGGCTACAATAATTGAAGCTTTATTTTTATCTCGTGTGTAATATAACAATGAATTTAAGTACTTCCCTATTTTTCTAAGACATGCTGCGTCAACCCTAAATAAATTGTGAAGCGGACAACAATGAATGTAATTTTCATCTTTTTCCAGAAAAAATCCGTCACTTTCAAACTAAAACGTTCACGTTTACTCTTTAATTTAAACCATTCCAGAATATTAACCACATTGTAACACCTACAAATCCCTTCATAAACTCACAATAACCAACACACCATCAATAACAGACTAAATGGCGCACAAAAGTAACAATTTACTTCGCTCGACAGCACTTTGTCAGCATTACGCTGTACAACCCAGCGTTACGCTGCGACAATACACACACAAACATGACACATTCATGTACTGTGTTAATACGGCGTAACTAGCCGGTATAACACTGTGATGTCTGTCACCCGGTATTGTGCGCCAGTGGCGGTGTCACAGGGTGCCAACTTTAGGGCTCGCGCAAACTAGCGACTATTAGTCGGCTACTTTGATTGAATAGCTTGAACACCGATTTCGAGTAAGGTGTTGACCGAATGGTTGTCAAACTGATACCCTAGATGGAAATGAGTGTCCAAAAGGGGCAATGGGCGAGTTTATTTTTCGGTTTAATGTGCGTGATTAACAGATTCGAAATACACTAGTTAAACGATACTAACTCGTTCATCAGGTTTGTAAAAGTCTGTCATGAATGCTGGTTTGTCATATTATCCGTGTGTACACTATTGCGATGCAATCAAATCTATTCAATCATACTACCACTAATAAATAAATAAATTAATCCGAATTTTAAATGCATCATACAGTAAATTCTATGTACCTACTCGTACATATCCACATACACTTCACAAAATAGACGTCATCATTTCTAACTGTATCTGTGTGTCTGTGTGTGTTCTTAGATAAATGATAAAATAACTACGATAAGTATTTTTGACGTGATAACATCTTATAAATCGATGAACGCCGGCTGCACCCACGAAAAAATGTCACGTTCCGCCTGAGCCGAGCGTGCAAGCGTGAGCATGGAGCAAGCCATAGAGAAGCACGATCGACCTAAGCGTTCGGCTTGTTTGTTAAGAATTCAAATGTTTCCTTATGACGTTTTCACATAAAATTATCACAACCGATTTTACAGACTATTTTTTTTACGACTAAATTATCGAGCCGTCGTTGGTCTGCGTTCCCCCTAAAACTAGTTGTTGCGTACTTATGACCTCTTTGTTACAGTTTACCGTTTGTTGCTATTTATGTTCAGTGCTCACGTGTGTCGGTGTCTTTGTGTGGGGTGAGTAATGATCTAATGGTGAGGTCTTTAGTTGGTTGGCATTGTTGGCAGGTGAGATAGTGCGGTTAGGTTTTTTTGTTACGAAACGGTTTGGACAGGTTTGGTTTAAGAATTGTGACCGATTTACAGATTTACAGTACCAGTATTTTACATGGGGCGCCTGCCTATCTTATCTCCACAATCCAGTAACTGGGTAATAGATGGTCTTACCCATGACAAGATTGGTATCAGATTAGCAAGCATGCAAATATCCGTAACAACTATTTATACAAATGACAGTCGAGTCCAAAAGCTTAGCATTTTTGTGATGACCCATCTACAGACTGACCTCGACAAGCCTTGCTCAACCTAGAAGATGACAAAAAAAGAGAAAAATCTTATGTCACTGATATTTTGGTTCCAAACCGAAACTTTAATGGCCAGTGGAATACGCGGCTACGGGTTTGTTTCGTAGCGTTACGCTGCTACGGGCTACGAAACTCGTAGCATCAGCGTAGCGGTTTTGTAGCGCCACTATATGCACTTAGTTCCTTGTTTGCAAGTCCGATGCAATCAGCGTTAACGCCTGTCGCATTGAATGGACCTATCATTCTGTCCGACGAACTATTGTTTATAGTTTTCCGTGAACAATTTTGTTTTCTTTTTGCTGTCCGTGATATCTTTAAAAACGCAATACCTATAAAGGTATTCCGTTTATTCTGTTACACCTTATATTTATTTAATTTATTACCAATTCCCATAATAAATATCATTTATGAAAGAAAAGTATCTTTAATGTTCGTTTGATGCTGTCCATGTCGTAGATTTTATTACAAACCAAACACGTTAACATTAAACTACCAAACTACCATTTTACCACAAAAGGAATTCAATAAAGAAAACTTAATTGAAAACGAAACCACCCTTCCCGCCTTTATTTCTTCAGTTCTATATAAAAGTAATTAAACCTGTAATTTCAGTCGTCGCCGTCAACTTTATATCTCTGCCGGTGCCAGTTTACGAGGCGCTGTCGTGAAGCTTATGACGTCATAAACTGTTGTTATTAATGGCGGTAAATGTTCAGCGATTGTTATTAATTGTTTTATTGTATACCTTTAGGAGAGTGTTGAAATTAATGTTGGACATGGGAGTCAAAGAGGAGCTTGGGTGGGTCGATCTAAACCTCACGCCCCAGCCGTCACTACAGGAGAAGACGCCCCGGGCGTGCGAGTCGCAGGGCGATTCCCGGCCACCGGAGGGGCGGGCCTGCGGACGGCGAGCGATGGGTGGCTCACTGTCCGATCAGAACCAGGCCTGGGTTGACGGCTCGTTATGTTCCACGCGCGCGTCAAAGAGATGTCAGCATTGAAGGGGTCCCCTAGGCCAGTGCCTGCCAGGGTTGCGTAATTTGTTCGAAAAAGTCACCGCGGCCCTGGAACATAAAGGGCACTACGAGGAACGAGGTCGATCTTCAAGGTTAAGCAACGTTCGCCGAGGCTAGCCTGTGAATGGGGGACCCCCCACAGAGCTTGCGTCCTCGTCGCGTCCCCTGGAAACGGCCCAGTTTGTCACCGTAACGGAGTGGCAGACTGGGTACAGCTAAAGTGCTCTGTGTTCTCGTAGCTTCATTTTAAATTGCGTTGTTGACTGCGAACCGGCGTAAGGTGTTATGCCTATGCCCTCGCGGGACGCCTACGGGCGGTTTTTAAAAGGCCCTTCTCAGGGCCAACCCAAAAGCCCTTCTCAGAGCCAACCAAAAGGCCCTTCTCAGGGCCAATCCGACGCTTCAGCGTCTGAAGCTAGCCGCGCGCCGTCTGCGTCTAGCTTCTTCGGAAGGGTGGACCCGTCAGATTCCGACGACGAGTCCCTAATTAGCGTCTCGGACGCAGGCGACTCAAGGTCGAGTCGAAAGAAAGCGGGCCTTCCTTAAGGAAGGGTCCGAGGGCTCCTCGAGCTCAGCAAGGAGGACGAAGGCCAAGAGGCCGACGAAAGCCGCAGACACCCACGTAGTGGGTCTCGCGGACGCGCAGCGGCATCTGGACTTGGCTCGGCGGGCGCAGCAGCAGCAGGACCTGGAGGAGCAGGTTGCTGCTAAGGAGCAGCGGGCGCGTGCTGCTCGGGCCAAGTCCGGGTACGGTGCGTCCCGCGTGCATTACTCGGACTACTCCTTGGCCGAGCTGGCGCGCATGGCGGAGGAGGACGAGGAGGAGATCGTGGAAGTCGCCTCCAAGTCCTCAAAACTTAAGGGCACGTTTCAGAAGGCACTTAAGATCCGTGCTGCGAGCATGCGCGGCATCGTTGCGGAGCTCGTGGAGCGCAAGGCGAGCGACGAGACTCGCCAATTGCAGGCGAAAGTATCGCCTGCAATCAGAGGTCAGCCAGCTTCATCAGAAGCTGGCTGATGTCACGGCTCGGCCGAGTCAGGCCGAACCGAGACCAGCGGCGGAGGCCCCCACCCCCACCAACCTTGAGGATGTCATCCGCAAGGTTGTCATGGAGGAGCGGGCCTTCACAAGAGCCTGCCTTGCAGGTATCCTCTCAGTACCTCTTTGCAGCCAAGCTGCAAGAGGTCATCGCGGACGCTGCCAAGGTGGCCCGACCAGTCAAGTCAGCGGCCATCGAGGTGACCGATCTTGACGATTCGGTCACCAAGGAGGAGGTGGTGGCGGCGGTCGCAGCCATTGGGAGCTGCGGTGTCGAGGCGGTGCGAGGTCGGGACATCAGGCCTGGCCGTGGCGGCATGGGCACTATTCGGCTCAGGTGCCCTGTCGCCGCTGCCAAAGCCGTCCTTGCAAAAGAACGGCTTGCCGTCGGCTTCAGCTCGGGTGCAGTCCGAGCACTTGGAGCACAGCCTCTGCGCTGCTTCAGGTGCTGTGGCATTGGGCACACCCGAGCCCTGTGCCCGTCAGCGGTGGACAGGTCAGAGACCTGCTACCGCTGCGGCAAGGAGGGCCACAAAGCCGCCTCCTGCGCGGTCGCCGCGCCACACTGCGTAGTGTGTGCTGCCGGTGGCCGCCCAGCAGGCCATGTGATGAGGGGGAGGTTGTGCAACCCCCACCTCTTAAGAAGGGCAAAGCGCAGGTGCCGGTCGGGCCTGCTGCCAACATCGCCGTTCCCGAGGCAGGAACGGCGGTGGCTGCGGAGGAGGGGGGTGCGATGTCCGATTGATGGATACAATCGAACATCTCCACCCAGAGCCCCCGTGGGGATATGGCCCGCTCTGGCAGGTCTCCCTTCCCACGGTGGGCTCTCACTCGCCTGGACCGGGAGGCAGCCAAGGAGGCGGCCTTCCTCCAAGACTGGCTGTCGCCCCCTGTTGAGACCCCGGACGTTGACGCCGCAGCGGTCAGGCTGAGGGAATCCTTGACCGAGGTGTGCAACTCCAGCATGCCTCGGTCTCGACGTCCGCCTCCCCGCCGGGCCGTTTATTGGTGGTCGGAGGAGCTGGCAGGCCTCCGGGCCACTTGCGTGGCGGCCAGACAGGCCTACACGCGGAGCCGCCGGCGCAGCGCCCGTAGTCAGGCAGAGGAGGACCGCCTCTACGCCTCTTACCGAGAGGCAAAGGCGGTCCTCAAGTCGGCTATGGGCGCTGCCAAGGACTCGGCGAGGGCCGAGATGCTGGAGGGTCTCGACAGGGATCCGTATGGGAGACCATATAGGGCGGCGCGGAACCAACTGGCCCATGGTCCCCCATTGACGGAAACCCTCGAGCCGGCTTTGCTGGATAGGGTGGTCCGGTCTCTGTTTCCGCGCAGGACCGACTTCACCCCACCAGCAATGGACCCTCCGCAGTCGGCGGCTCCGCAGTTGGAGGAGGAGGCACCTCCGGTGACGGAGGAGGAGTTTCGCGCGGGGGAGCTTAGCCTCCGCGCCTCCTGGGCCGGACGGCGTCCCCGCACGGGTGGTGGCCATAGCTGCCGCTCAAATGGAGGACAGGTTTCGGGATCTCTTCAGCGCGTGTTTTACGGCTGGAAGGTTCCCGAAACTGTGGAAGGAGGGGCAGCTATGCCTCCTCCGAAAGGAGGGACGCCCGGCGGATTTCCCCTCGGCATACCGGCCCATCGTTCTGCTCGATGAGGTCGGTAAATTGTTCGAAGGGATCATCGCCGGCCGGCTCAGGAGCCATTTGCGGGGTGTAGGGCCGGACCTGTCGGACGCCCAGTTCGGTTTCCGGCAGGGCCGGTCCACCATCGACGCGCTGGCCCTTCTGAAGGGCCAGGTAAAAGGGGCGGTGGAGGACGGAGTGTTGGCGGTGTCCTTCGACATAGCCAACGCCTGCAACTCCGTTCCCCACTCTACAATATTGGAGGCACTCCGGTATCACGGAGTGCCCCAATACTTGAGGAGCCTCCTGGCCAGCTACTTGGAGGATCGAGAGGTCCTCCTTGTGGACAAACTGGCCAGGTTGCGGAGGTACAGCGCGGAGTCCGGTGTTCCGCAGGGGTCTGTCTTAGGGCCCCCCCTGTGGAACATCGGCTTTGACTGGCTGTTGCGGGGAGCTCTTCTCCAGGGCACGAGTATGACACTCTCCTTACTGCCCGGGGGAAGAGCTTCGGGGAGGCGGCCTGTCTGGCCTCGGCTGGCGGGTCCTTGGTGGCAGGGAGGATCCGCCGCCTGGGATTGAGGGTGGCGCTGAACAAGACCGAGGCCGTGTTCTTTCACGGGCCTCGGCAGCGCTGCTCTCCAGACGCCCACATTGTGGTAGAGGGCGTCAGGGTGGGCGTCCAGGCCCAGATGAAGTATCTGGACCTGGTGTTGGACAGCAGGTGGCGCTTCGGCCCGCACTTCAGCGGGCTGTCGACGCGCTTGCTGAGGGCTGCGGACGCCCTCTCCTGGCTCCTCCCGAACCTGGGCGTGCCGAATGCGCGATGCCGGCGTTTATAAGCCGGCATCCTGCGGAGAATGGCCCTGTACGGGGCCCCCATCTGGGCGGACTCCCTCCATAGGAGGGAGAATGCAACCGCTATGCGCAGGCCCCAAAGGGCCATTGCACTGCGGGTGGCGAGGGCCTACCGCTCGGTGGGCTTTTTGGCGGCGTGCGCTCTGGCGGGCACCCCTCCTTGGGAGTTGGAGGCGTGGGTGCTCGCCAGAGTGTACGACTGGACGGCGCGGCGAAAGGCCCTAGGCGAGCGCCCCGTCGCAGAGGAGGCCGTGCGGCGGGAGGCGAGGGACGCTATCGTCGTCCATTAGACGGAGGACCTCGCCTCCGCCACCTTTGGCCGCCGTACCTTGGACGCGCTCGGTCCGGTCCTGCGAGACTGGCTCGAGCGCTCCCACGGTTTCCTCTCATTCCGTCTGGTGCAGGTGTTGTCAGGCCACGGCTGTTTCGGCAAGCACCTGCACCGGATCGGGAGAGAGGAGACCCCGGCGTGCCACGACTGCAGCGCGGCGGAGGACACGGCTCAGCACACCCTCGAGGTGTGCCCGGCTTGGTCTGAGCCGCGTCGCAGTCTAACAGCGGAGATCGGACAGGACCTCTCACTTCCCGGCGTGGTGAACACCATGCTGGAGAGTGAGGGGTCCTGGGCAGCTGTCGCCTCTTTTTGCGAGGATGTCATCTCGCAAAAGGAGGCAGCGAAGCGCGCGCGGGAGGACGACCCTCTCGCTGCGCCGCTCCGTAGGCGAAGAAGAGGTCAGAGAAGACGCCGTCTTCTCCCTCCTCATGGTGGCGATGGGCGGGCGATAGGCGCGGGGACGCCTCCGCCCGCATTGCACTCCACACCACCTTCGCCGGTCATTCCCAGCCCTCCCCCTGAACGGGGAGGACTTGAGGGGCCCGCCGCTTTGGGCGGGTTGTCGTCGGAGGAGGACTGGACGCTAAGGCTGCGCCGATCTCCCAGTCCTCTTCCACTCGGACGATACGGGAATGCCGCTGGGTTATTTTAGTGGGTATACCGGGTCAGCCCGGGGAGTGCCACATACCCCTCCCGTGCCCCCGACGGGAGGGTATGCGTAATGCATTTTATCCCAGCGCAAAACAAAAAAAAGAAGAAAAGGCTAGCCTGTGAATGGGTGAGTTCTTTTGATTAATATTTGATATGTATGTAAATTGTTAGCGTGGAAGCGTATTGGTTTAAAACTGTAAGCTTTTATTGTGTTTTTTTGAATAAATAATAATAATAAGACTTCTCCTTGCCTCGCGAAGCACTTTAAGCCGTTGATCGGCTGCTTTGGGTAATCAGAAGCTGATCTCTCTGTTACCGATCTTACTAATGGAGAATCCCGTGTTGCTATGGGGTTGTGAAGGTCAGATAGTTTTTTTTTACTTTATTTTTTTTATTTGTAATGGGTTTGCTCTTGACTCTAGTCTATGTCAGAGATGACAGAGACAAAGTCTACGATGGAGCGAGCCTACCCAGAAGGAGCCTGTTCACTCTAACTTTGAAGAGATGGTTGTAAGCTTTCGGAAACACAGACGCAGGCAGAGAGTTCCACTCCTATGCTGTGCGCATTATAAAAGACGTTTGAAAACGCTTAGTGCGAATTGGTGGAATAGCCACAAGGTAGGGATGGTAAGATGCAGTGCGTCTGGATGTCCGATGGTAGAAGGAGGCCGGTGGGATGAGGTCGTGGAGTTCTTGGGCACACTCACCGAAGTACAATCTGTAGAAGACCGACAAGCAGGCAACCTTACGGCGATGAGCCAAGCTATGTAGCTTGGCATCCACCAGTTTTACGTCGCCGATGAGCCTCTTAGCTCTGCGTTCCACCGAGTCAAGCGCGGCAAGCTGATACTTAGCTGAGCCATCCCAAAGGTGGCTACAATACTCCATGCAGGATCGGACTTGTGCTTTGTATAGTGTTAAAAGCTGTCCAGGCCTAAAGTATCGCTTCACCCTATTTAGGATGCCCAGCTTTTTGGCCGCAGTTTGGGCTTTGTACTCGATGGTGGCGCCGATGTTGAGACTGGATGTCAACTCCATGCCTAGGAGCTCGAGCCGATCAGTCACAGGAACAGATGCACCCCGAAAAGTAGGAGCCCGGTCAAAACGACTCCTTTTTGCGGTAAAAAGACACGCCTATGTTTTGGTGGCGTTAAAAGTGACCAAATTGTCATCACCCCACTGGGAGACAACGCTTAAGGTCAAATTTGTCCGCTCTACCATGGCCTCTCTCAAGAAACAAACTTCAACCCCACTGGTTGTTGCGTTGGACAAGTATCTCTCTGAAACCGTACTGTCATCTGCGTACCCAACAAGACCAGGCTGAAGTAGGTCATTGATGTGCAGCAGGAAAAGAGATGCAGAGAGAACAGACCCTTGAGGAACTCTGGCATCAATAGCCACTCGGATCGACCGTTCACTCAGGAAGTCTGATATCCAGCAACAAAAACCAGCTGGGATACCATAAGCAGCGAAGCTTGCTGAGTAGACCTGCGTGCCAGACCCCGTTAAAAGCCTTCGAGATATCAAGCGACAGGGCAAGTGCTTCGCCGTTTCTCTCAATGGCTTCGCCCCAGCAATGCGTGACAAACACAAGAAGATCGCCAGTTGACCGTCCCCGGCGAAAGCCATATTGACGGTCACTGAGGAGATTGTTGTCTTCAATGTAGGTCAGCAGCTTATTGTTCAGAACCCTTTCCATAACCTTGCATAGGATGGAGGTAATGACGATCAGACGGTAATGCGCAGGGTCAGCACGGTCTCCCCTTTTGGGCACCGGATGCACATTTGCAAGCTTCCATGATCTCGGCACCGTTCTTTTTACAAGAGAGAGGCGGTATAGTTGCTTATTTGACCTCCGTAAACCCATAGCTGGGGCTCAGTGACTCATCATTATCATTATTATATCAGCCGAAAGACGTCCACTGCTGGACATAGGCCTCTCCCAAATTTTGGGGGGGAATTTGCCATAATCGCCACGCTTGGCAGGCGGGTTGGCGATCGCAGTCTATGGTGTTGCGTTTTACAGAGAACACTGCTGCCCATTATCTGGTGAGTATAGTACTCGCTTCTTTTAAAATAACAGTACTGAGCTGCATCCGCTTAGGCTTGAAGTCGACCCAAATATCTGTAGATGTACAACTTTTAGAAAAGTAATGAAATTAATGTGGACATGTGGAATCAAAGTACCTAAATGTTTTGTTTCGGGGATGGCGTGCTTGGGCGTTCGTTGAGTGACCTATCTTTAAGATAGATATTACGGGAATTAAATACAAGGAATAGAGTAGATTTCTAAGATTAGGTAAGAAGTACGATTTCATAGTTGATAGTGTACGTTAGTTTATCTACTCATACTAGTAAAGATAGAAAAAGCGGTAATTGCACCAAGCATGACGCACCAAAAATAAACAAAAATTACTAGTGTAGCTTAAATTAATATTTGTATGCCACCAACTGTTGCAGGACAAAGACACCCATTACCAATTGTTCTACTTTTTTAATCTGTGTGTGTGTGTCAGTTATTTTTTTTTCTTATAAATGAAAAATATCAGTTTTTTATATTTCCTCCATTTTGTGAGTTACTCTCGCAATCAAGACGAATCTAACGACATCTCTCAAGCTAAATCCATCAAGCTTTTTAGGCTAGCGAGCGTACCAGAGAAAAATATACACATACACTCAAAAAACATAACCTCCTTCGGACGCAGTCGGGTAACAATAAAGAAGATATTGTGTGTTGACACTTTGGTTCACTTTGTTCTTGAATTTTTTCCTAAATAAGTCATATTTGTATCATTTGAATAAATAAAAAGTTTTGACTCATAAAAATCGCGGAGCGTTGAAATTTGACACTTTGAAAACAGGCGAGTTGAACTGAGTCAAACTTCTAGTTTATTTGTTCTCGAACAAAACATATTCAAAGCTTAGAACTTTTCCAGGTCATGTCCTCCCCAGTATAAAGGACTTTATAACACAATTTTAATCTCATTGCACTTCAGTCACTTCAGCGTACCTTTGACACTAGAAAAGTACTTCAGGTCTCTTGAAGCTGAATATTTCAGTTATTCTGCGAGTTATGCTGAAATTGTAGTGGATATTGCTGTGCCCGACACAGTCTATAAGTTGTTTATCTTTATTAATTTTTAGTTCCTATATTTGAGCATTATGTAAATTTGAGATTTAAATTCTTTTAAGCAACTTGGAATGTGGATTTGTGACCAGTTAATGGAAATAATATCCCATTACTTCCCGTGGGTGTCGTAAGAGGCGACAAGCGTGGCGATTATGGGGGGAGGACTATGTCCAGCAGGGAAGGTCTTCCGGCTGTTATGATGATGCTGATGATGAATGGAAATAGTATCGCCTAAATTTTAATGTACTAAAACACCTCTGCTTACTCCTTCTAGGTATGCTCTTGCAGAAACTCTGTTTTACAAACATTTACTTCAAAGAAACGATGGGAACCACCAAACTCTAATTCAACCAACTGCTATACTATTTCCTACATTTCAAAATCAAGGCAGTAAAACTATAATAATGATGTGTACGGTATAAACTTAAATCGCTTTTCATGGTACATGAAGAACTCATTTTCATTGTTATGCAGAAAAAAAAAACTAAATCTCTCTATTTTTTTTTGTTGCCGTGGTGGAAAATCCTCATGGATGTCTCTCCCCTGGGGCGGGCGAAGGGGTCTGTCAGACTCTTACTGACTAAAAACCACCCCGGTGTTCCATCTCAGACTTGACCGAGGATTGTGAGAGCTAGTACGCCTTCCATAATCCCCTGCTATTGCCCGCGTATGCGGGCCACCTCAGGCCCGCGGGAGGAGCAAGGTCCCCCCGCAACGTCCAGTAGGGGCGCGTCTGGAACAATACGCGCCACCGTCTCGGGTCCTGCTGGATTGGGGGCGGCGGACGACCCCTAGTCCACCGTCCCTCCGGACCTTTCTACGGGGGCTGGAAGAGGGCGTTGTCCGCCCTCCGCCGACGCCCGGTTCGCCTGCTGCGGCACGGGAGACTGGCCACGGCCTCCCTCCCCCTCTCCGCAGCCTCCTTTCGCAGAAGAAGATCACCGCATTCCATGACTCGGCACTCCCGATCATCGAACGAGCGACGGCCGGCAGCGACAGGTCGGGTCCCACTTCGGATACGAGGGCACGGCGCTGCTCCTCCCATGCGGCACACTCTGCCAGTGTGTGCTGCGCCGTGTCCTCCCGACAGTCGGTGCAGTGATGGCACCGAGCGTCCGGCTCCCTTTTTATGCGACACAGGTACTTCCCGAAGCAGCCATGCCCCGAGAGCACCTGCGTCGCCTGAAACAACAGGGAGCCGTGCGACACAACTGACCCCTGACACAACCTTCCTCTTACCCAGGACAATAGAACCCGTTCTCACCTTCTTCTGTTACGCAAATACTGACCCCTGACGTAGATAACCCCTGACTACCATAAACACACTCCTCAATGACACAGGTATACATCCCTTAACGAGACCCCCCTGTGCCATAAATCCATCGAAGGGGGTCAGGGGGTGGGGTCCTAACGATTAATTGCCACCCTGCCCTAATTTCGGCTAGTTTTATTAATGGGGGTCGTAGTGATATGTGGTTGTGAATTGTGTCAATTTGAGGGTAGTATGGTGGTTATTGGTCCCTAAGCTGCTGCAAATTTTCGGTAGTTAAGATCTTCGAATGTTGGACCATTTTTTAGTGTGATGTACTGGCCTAATTTCAGAAAGCAATTTAGGTATTAGAAACAGTAGCCAGGTAGGTAATATAAGTTTATAATTTAAAACTAGTTTCATGAAACAAGAACAAATGCACAGGGCCATTTTGAGCTAATTTGTGGTTGACTAACTTTAATTAAACAATGTTGTTTTAACAATAAAAACTACTCAAAAAGACAACTAGGTTTAAAAGAAAAAAAAAAATCTTTTTAATATCACTACATAGTCAAACAAAGTCGCTTCCGCTGTCTGTCTGTCCCTAGTATGCTTAGATCTTTAAAACTATGCAACGGATTTTGATGCGGGTTTTTTTAATAGATAGAGTGGTCTTTGAGGAAGGTTTTAGCATATAATTTGCACCCGTCCGAAGCCGGGGCGGGTCGCTAGTAATTTATAAGGGATATAGCATTATAAAATTAGCCTAGGAATAACGTTCCTACTGCTGGGACTCAGGCTTCCACTCTATGAGATACAGCTGAGCATAACCATTTCAATAAACTGGAGAAAGCAATAATTGTGCCTTTTGTCTAAATCTTTAAACATTCACTGCTTAACAAAGCCAGTGACACAAATAAATCACACTTAGCATGGTAACTGTAAAATCCTCAGCGGCCATCTTGCAAGTCGGCGGCTATAAGTCAGGGGCTCTAATTGAAAGAACATCCTCCAACGGTGCGGGGCGAGGGGGGCAGTGCGGATGTCTTGTAGACAAGTGATTTATGTATTGAAGATATTTCACTTCCATAGTGATCGAAATTGTAAGTACTCGTATATAGCATTGTTGAAGGGTTTATGGATAATTTTACTCTGGAGTAGGTTTGGCCCGCAAGAACGTACTTCCATACTACCGGGTTTAAACGTAGGTGTCTTATAATCTGATGTTGGTCAGCCAGTATACCATTCACATTCATCTAATATGGTTGTTGACTAGTGTAGTGAATGCTCTCTTATTTCTGCCAGCAGGGTTAGTTCGCTAGCTTAACTCGATCATTCTATTTTTTTTTTTTTTATTGAGAAATGAACTTGCTCTTGACCTTGATCACGCCTGATGGAAAGCGATGGATTGGGTATATGATAGATCAAGCGTGCCCAGCCTGCATGTTCACTCTTACTTTGAAGGCAGACGGGTTATATGTGGAAGCGAATACAGACGCTGTCATGGAGTCCACACTTTGGCTGTGCGTATAATGAATGTGGAGGAGAAGCGCTGAGTACAACTAAACGGTTATCTATTGGCTCCTGTTCATCATATCAGCCGAAAGACAGCCACTGCCATTCCAATCACCGAACTTTATAAATCCTGGAACGTTTTAAATTTACGACAACAGTACATGTTACATATAGTTTTATTACAACATTCCAGAACACCTTACATAAAGAGTATTCTATTCTATTCTATTCTATTCTATTCTATTCTATTCTATTCTATTCTATTCTATTCTATTCTATTCTATTCTATTCTATTCTATTCTATTCTATTCTATTCTATTCTATTCTATTCTATTCTATTCTATTCTATTCTATTCTATTCTATTCTATTCTCTAAATGTCGAAAAGACAGAATCTGCTCAATTCCACCTCTACGTACCTCTATCGTAAAACGATTCTCTTTATATCTTGCTCCATCTTTCTATAATAAAACTAACTCAAAACGTCCTATCTTTAAACTCTCATTGCACAATTGTAAAAATCGGACGACGTACGGACACTCCTTTTGCACCTCAATTACGATGACACTGAATTATTCCTTGCAAAGTAATCTCATAAACACAAATACACAAATGCACACCATCACACTCACATACACACACGCACACGTGTGTGTGCTTGTGTGTATGTGTGTGTTATGGTGTGGCATATCTAGAGTGTGTGGGTGTCCACACACTCTAGATATGTCTTGTATAAATAATAGTAAAAATAAGTATTGTATAGTAACTACAGTCAAAGATGCTGTTTCAAATTTTATATTAAGCGCTCACTATTTTATAAAATTCGCCAATCAGGGGACCGGCACTGTCTCTCCTAAACACAGGCTAAATTCTAGCCTAGCTAGGAGAACAGTACTTCACCCATATTTATTGTAAATCGTTAGTGAACCTACAAATATGTAAATGCAACATCTGTAAACTTTACAATCCCTTTATGAAATAAAAACTATTACTATTACTGGACATGGCCTCCCTCAAAAAGGAGGGGGGGGGGGGTGCCATAACCACCACGCTTGGCAGGCGGGTTGGCGATCGCAGTGTGTGGTGTTGATTTTTACAGAGAACTCTGCTGCTCATTCTCTGGTGAGTCCCTTAGTCGCCTCTTACGACACCCACGGGAAGTGATGGAATAGTAATATTCTTTTACGGCACCATACGGCACCAGCCGACACCTTCGAACTTTGAAGGGGATAATGGGAGCAAAAACCGCCGTGGAACCTTACCTATCCGAGCCACGGTGCCCTAAGTTCATCGGGAACTTAGGGCACCTCGGCTTCTGTCGCTCTTGAATAATTTTGGAAAAGTTTTAGCCCAGTAGTTACTTAAATCACCAAAATGTAAGAAGTCCGATTTATCAGCAGGATACAACATTGCTTTATTAGTAAACATGAAAGAGACATAAAAATAAATCTCTGTCGCACTTAGTGGTAAAGCAATCTTCTATCCCTCTCTACTCAGCTGTCAAATCGGACGTCTTAAATTTTGGTGACTCTAAAAATAAATTTTCCAATCATAATCTGAGACACAAGGAAAAATACAAACACATCTTATTAAATCCCTAATGAAACGTAAATAAACTTTTCAATCTACAGAACCATTTCATTCGCTCAACTAAATAATAGAAGCTGCAACAAACTAATCCGATGTTCCTCGTGTGCTGGTTAAGTAACTGCGAGTTAACTAGCTGGCGGCGCTGAGCAAACACTGCTGCCATACGATTAGTTTGTTTCAGATAAGTTTTAAAAAGAGGTTGGTTTTCGTTTATTGAATTATTGTAGGTGGTGGATATTTTCATTGGGACAGCTATTCCACCTGATGCTTGGAAACTAGTCTTCGCACGAGTAGCAGAGCATAATAGGTATATTACCTTATACCATCACTTTGTTTTCCGTCCATCTGTCTGTCAAGACACTTAATCTCGGGAGCATGTGGAAGTATCGAGTTGAAATTAAAACTAACGTAAAAAAGACACTGCTATTTATGCCGCAAAAAAATTATATTTAAACACTCTCAAGGGAATCAAAATGTATAGGGTATTTCCCGTTGATTTTATAACTATGAAATTTGGCAATTAATTCTGTAATAAAATAATATAAAATCAAATATAATTAATACTGTCTTATACTACAAGTAGGTATAGGAAAAAATCTGAAAACTATACATTTTCAATTAAATCATAAAAAATATAGTATTTTTTTAAAGTAATATCATCATTATCAGCCGAAAGACTTTCACTGCTGGACATAAGCCTCCCCAAGAGGAGGGAAGTTTGCCATAATCGCCACGCTTGGCAGGTGGGTTGGCGATCGCAGTGCATGGTGTTGAGTTTTACAAAGAACGCTGCTGCCCATTCTCTGGCGAGTCCTTTAGTTGCCTCTTACGACACCAACAAGAAGTGAACGGATGGAATTATACTTTTACGGCACCATACGGCACCGGCCAACACCATACGGTACAAAAATGAATAACATAAGGATAATCAAAAATCCTCCGACACTAACTTTATGAAGTTACTCATTTCAACCCAGCACTACATTATGTGAGCTTTAAGCATGACATTGAAATATATTGAAGAAGCTTTGTGTAATAAACGGGGGTTTAAAGATAATAATGTAGAAGCCATACGCGTTATAATGTTGGTATTAACTCACGGGGAAATGGTTGCGGTGTTCTCACTTTCATATTATTATGTTGGTATGTAGGTATTTAATATTTATAGGGGTTTTTTCGAGGAATAAGGAGCTAGATAGAAGACAGAAAAGTATTGTCTTATGGAATAGATTTATATTTCTTTAATATAAGATTATTTTCTTGATAAATTCCACAAAACTGTAGATTTATTTCTAAAGTTTTGTGGAATTAAAGGCACAGACTCACCGCGGCGCATTTTAGCTGCGTGGAATAATTTGTTTGACAACGTGGGTCTACGTTTGTACTGCAGTGCACACTATACACCCACAACAACTGTAGCGTGGCCCACGGCGGCGCACGGAGAGGCTACGCGTCCTTTTGCAAGAATATGGTGCGGGTCCGTTCTACTAGGCGTATTTCCAAACTGCACTGCGATACAGATGTACATAGTCGTGGGTTAATATTCGTGTAAAGTGTGTACTGTGTGAGAGGTATGCGGAGGCCCATGGGCTCAGATACAATGTTAAGAAAAGTGAGGTACTAGTCTTTAAGGCTGGTACTAAAACCTATCCGATTGCACCACATTTGAAACTTTGCGGAAGTGCCATAAAGCAAGTCACAGCTTTCAAGTATCTGGGCCACTGGGTGTCTGAAGACCTCAAAGACAACGTGGATATCGAGCGTGAGCGCAGAGCGTTGGCTGTCCGCTGCAATATGTTGGCTCGCAGATTTGCGGAATGTTCGACTGACGTAAAGGCTACGCTTTTTAGAGCTTACTGTCAGTCGTTCTATACATGCAGTCTGTGGGTCAGCTACACGCAGAGGGCATACAGCGCTCTGCGTGTACAATACAATAATGCTTTCAGGGTGTTGATGGGGCTGCCGCGCTACTGCAGTGCGTCCAGCATGTTCGCAGAGGCGGAAATCGATGGCTTTCACGCCATCATGCGTAAGCGATGCGCGTCCATCATGCGCAGGGTACGCGTCAGCCCCAACAGCATCTTGGAAACTATAGCGGACAGGTGGGATAGCCCCATACTGGGACATTGGATACGCCTACATGCCACTGTGGCGTAAAATAAGAAATATATTTTAAAATAAGATTTTTCTGGTAGTTCTAAGTACTAACACTAGTTTTTAAGTTGCGTGTAATGTGTGTACTAACAAATTATGGACTTTGTCTGAAATATAAGATTTTTATTTTTTTATTTTATTTATCTAATATAACTAAGCCTCCGCTGTTCGTCCGTCCGTCCTTCCGTCCATCCATCCATCCGTCCGTCAGCAGGCTGCATTTCAACAGTGCCTGCCGGGGTGCGAAATGTGGTATGCCATTATGCGTCATTTTCAGTTGACGCCCAATGGCACACACGTATGCCGACAACAACTGACCGGTTAAATTAAAGGGGCTCACATACAAGAAACGTTCTTTTTTTTCGGCTTATGGTCGTGTGGTCTCACCTTCCAATCTCCTCCGAACCCTCGACTACACCGCTATCACTAGGCCCAGCATACATTAGACCCTATTATCATATAACATACACTATTAACATACAACATGCCCTATTAAGTTGTAAAGGACCGGCCGATGTGTACTTTGTCTTAAAATTAAGACACATGGTTAGTTAAGGGTAAGCTTCATGCTTTTCCATTGTTGGATACTCGTACTAAAGTAATATTATTTTTGGTAATCTTGATGAGTAGGTACAGTAAAAGTATATAACATTTTCCCAAACATTGACAGACGTTGCCATCTCCTCACCGTCTTATTTACTATATTTTACCCTTATGTATTTATTTTTTCTGTTTACTTATCACGTTTTAATTACTTTTATGCCGCTCCGATCGACGTCATACTCAACGCCGGCTGTCGCTGAAAACCAGCGCTGTGGCTCTGTCTCGCACACGAGTCCCAGCATTATGCTGAGCGATGGCCGTTTTGCGCGAATTTGATCTTCCCAATTTTTATAATTTAGTTTTACTTAATTATAATAATTATTTTTTTTACCGTGCGTCATGCTTGGCGCAAATAAACGCTTTTTCTTTCATTCTTCTAATGTTCCAGTATTGAAAAGTACTGGAATGCGTACGTAGCTATGTCACAGTATCATTACCATCATCAGGTCAGACGAAATAATTTAAATGCTAAACATAAATATGTAGCTAGACCTTCCTTTAGTTTTATCACATTGACTCTCAATCAAAATGGTTCCAGTCCACACTATACAAATCATTCCAACTTTATACCTCTACAGTCATTTCTTTCATTCACAAATAATCCTTCTTTTTTTTAATTTGAGTTTTTTAAGACATTAGCTTTTGATCGCGTCTTTGCTTACTTTCCAGTTTTATTTTCGCAATAATAGCCTATAACCGTCTTTAAGATTTCCCCTGTTGCGGAATCCGTTCGAAAGAGTCATCACGGCACGCACGCATTAGGAGGAACACGGAAGGGTTTTAGTCAGTAAGAGTCTGATACTCCTTTCCGCTCCGCCCAGAGCGGGAGGAGTCATTTGATGATTTATTTATTTATTTACATTTAAATCAGGACAAATATCCCATAGCGTTTGTTAGTAAATACTTAAACTATGTTAGTACAATTCACACTGACTTAGACATAAATGTAGATACAGACACAATACAAAACATTACAAACAACACACAACTAGTCAACTACCATAGTCTGGGCGCACTTGTCAACGACACATGTACAGCGCACAGGTGCCCCATCAAGTGGCCCTCAGTCTTGCTAGCAACAATACTCAGGAGACCTTCGCTGTCCCGCACCCGACGTAGCAATGATTTGGATCTTTGACGCATAATTGCAAAAAAGTCGTCAGCACGCGCTGCTGCGAACATTTCTGACGCGCTGCAAAAACATGCCAAACAAAAAATCAGGGTGCCACCCATTTTTGGTTCAGTGATTCAGGCGTGAAAGCGAAACTTACAAAAAACTCATTTTCGCATTTATATATTAGGTACTTGGGATTTGTTTGGTATGGTTGAATTAACGACGGGTACGATTGCACCAGCCATTAATTCCTCATAAATCAGTTACGGAGTTGATTACCTCCATAACTGATGCAGGAGATTAACTTTCGAGCCTCAACATGCCGTGACGTCCACTAATGTACACAAACTCTCCAAATTCCTCCATACAGCAAAGGAGTGGAACAGTCTGCCTGCGTCTGTGTTTCCAAAAGCTTACAACCCTAATCTCTTCAAAGTTAGAGTGAACAGGCTCTTCGTAGACTTTGTCTCTGTCATCTATGACATAGACTAGAGTCAAGAGCAAACCCATTACAAATAAATAAAAAAAACGCCCGGGTCAGGACATCTGTAACATTATCGATTAGTTCCACACTTGCGACTAATCGCACAGACTAATCGCATCGACTGATTTGTATTCTGTTACTTTGCGATAATTGATTGCATTTCTATCTAGCTCTTGCCCGCGACTTGGTCCGCGTTTTATAATGTTTTTTTTTCACGGAACACTATTTATCTTTTTCTACAATAAAAAGCAGCCTACTGCTTATAACATCACCTATCTTCAGAGAATGTCCCACCAAAATCGGCTCAACCGTTTCGGAGATTTGCTGGAACAAACAGACCGAAAGACAGACACAAAAAATATATATTTTTTCTTCTGAATTTGCCTTTCATAAGCATTTAGTAAAAAGTTGTTGTAACAAACATTCACAAGTTTTGTTTACTTATGTGTGTGTAGATATAGATTAACTTGCTTGCTTTAATTGCATCTTTGATTAATTTAGAACCAAAATCGTTGAAGTTAAGATTACATTCGATTTAAATATTAATAGGTTTTGGTTTGAAACTGGATTTTCTTGTGGGATTCTTTTGTTTTGTTTTCTTAATAAATTAATTCTAGCCTTAGTCACTGGATTGCCTTAGGTTCTCGTTTAAGTAATCAGTATTAAGTTAATTCTAAATTAAAATTGGAGACATGAAACGAATTCAATTAAGAAGAAATACATTATCTTTTTGTAATTAAGATGTTATTATGCATTAATAACTTGTTAACTGCACTAGTATCGTAATAAAATAATTTTGAATCGAAAATATGAAGAAACTGGTAGGTACACAATAAGAACAAAAAATAACATTGCATTTTGCAATCAAACCAGTAACAAAAAGAAATTAACTTTTTTCACTCGTATCAGTAAACAATTTGCCCAAGCCTTTTTTAGGGTTCCTTGCCCGAAGGGTAACCAACGAAACCGCATAATTAAGCCACCGCTGTCCGTCCGTCCGTCTTTCTGTCAGCGAGCTGTTTCTCAAGAACCGTAATAGGTAAACAGTTGATATTTTCATTGATTGTTTTTAGATTACCGCTATTATAACAAATAATAAAAATGAAATAAAATAAAAAATTAAACGGGGCTTCCATACAAGAAACGAGTTTTATTTTGGTTTATAGTACCTACCCTTCATGTAAGAGTCCAACTCGCAGTTGGCCGGTTTTTTTATCTAACTACATGCCTGCTAATCTAACCGGAAGCAGCTGAATACCAGTTTTACATGAAGCGATTATCTGGCCTTCTCCACCCAGTAACTGGGTAACTTCTCAAGAGTTGCTTAACCTTAAAAGTCCTCTGATTTAGCCTCGAACTCTTTTACTTTTAACTGTCTTCACCTACTGGCCATGTTAACCAATCCCAATATGGAAAACACAATAATAGGAAACCAATGCGAACGTTGACAATAAAATCCTACACTATACGAGAGGTAGGCAAAGCCCGGAGGCAGTCAATAAGCAATATGTCATGTGGGATCAACATAGAGCTCCAATCGCATTGTCATACCCATTATATCAATAAATCTTTTCCAATATTCCTTTTGTTTTTCCTAACCGAATCGAAAGTCAAAATCAAACGAAATTATTGTTTAGTCAATAGCTATAAAAATCCTTGAATTTTTCTATAAAGCTTAGATTCCATAAGTCATAAAAGATTTTCCTTATTTCGCCGTAGAGTTCAAAACACGCTGTATTCAATCAATATGGATAAATCAAATGATTTATTCATAACATCTTTAATCCAATAGCAATCAAAACCAGGTTGATTTTAACCGACCTAAAAAAAGGAGGAGGTTCTCTATTCGGTTGTATTTTTTTTGTTTGTTTCTTCATAATTACGTCATTTATGAACCGCTTAGAATTGTTTTTTTCGTGTGCTTTACTTTCTGGTTAGCCCACAGAAACTTCATCAAAATCGGTGTAGTACCTAGTTTGGTTTTTAAATCAAAATAAACACGACACACGACGACATACACGATGACATATTTTTAATTATATTTGTATCTTTATCTTATTTTGACATGATAATTGTAAAAAAGTCCTAACTTATTTTATTTGATTTTTTGTTCTTTTAAATTAATTGCAATGTTATTATTTAATGTATCGTCATTTTACGAAAATGATTTACTTAATAATAATTATTGAAATTTGCACGTCACATCATGTGACAATCGTGTGTGGACCAATAATGTTGTTTCCATCTAGCATGCGTGGCTTGTATGTATCACACATGTTTTAGCAAATAAATATTATCTTATCTTATCTGTCTTACTATTTTATAATAGGTTCGGCTGTAATGACTGTAAAAACACCGTAATGGAAGATAGAGCACTGAGTTCACGAGTTTCTTAATCTAACAAATCTTTAAAATTCGGCCAAGTGCGACTTGAACTCGCAAATATGGGTTCTGTATTTACTATAAACGAATCGAACCCACGACGCGCAGCCTAGCAGCCAATCGCTCAACCACTGCGCCAACCATGCCGTCGTATTTCAATATATACCTACTATATATAATAATACAGATTATGTTACTATATAAAAACTTAAGCCAATGTTAGTAAAAAAAAAATCACTACACATAGTACTCAGTCAATGTGCGTTCTTGCGGCACTTGTCCACGGAAGCGACCAAACACCACGTTTTGCTGCCTAAATTCCTCTTCGATGACGAGGTGCAGGAACATGTTGGTACGCGGACCACGGACGCCTTGTCAATGACGTTGCGGCGCGATTCCAGCAGCTGCACACTCAGCTTGTAGCCTATCTTGTGGCGCACGTACTCCACACATTTGCAACTATCTACCTATTAAGGTTGATCCTGTGTTCTTTTTTCGAATTTGCACCTACTAATATTATTCTCTGCATCAGCCAAAGGTTGACTGGTAGAAAATGCCTCAGGCATTAAGTCCGCCTCTGTACATCTGTGTGCGTAAAGTATTCAATAAATAATAAACATGGTCTGACGCTTCTTTATGGACCTTAGAAATCAGGCCAAGTGCGAGTCGGACGCTCACGCGAATAGTTCCATCCCATAACCCGAAAAAAACATGTTTCTTGTATTCCTTTAAATTTTAATTTAATTTAATGTTTATTATGAGTTGTTATAGCGGCAATTGAAATACATACTCTGTGAAAATGTCAACTGTCTATCAATAATGATTCTTGAGATTCAGCCCGCTGACAGACAGACGGACGGATGGATTGGATCGACGGACAGCGGAGCCTTATTAACAGAGTTCCGTTGGTTGCCCTTCGGGTACAAACCTTAAAAATGATGAGTTATGAAGATATAGCAGTCAAACTTAGAGGACATTAGCCCTAAAACAAATAAATAAATTAATGTTAGTGGAGATTAGTCCAAAAGCAAATAAATTAATTTATCACATTTCCAGTACATTTAACATTCGGTGTGATGAGAATGGTGTCGCTAACTCCACATTAAAATTCCATAAACGTAGGAAACCGTTCAGTTGTGAACCAATCGATTTCGCAATTCTTTTTACCTCGAGCTTCTTACCAAACCACCTTTTGAATGTGTACCTGTCTGTTTTGCGGAAATACTCTGGATCAAATACCACAAAGTAATTGCAGCTGTCGAGGCGCTCGTAAAATCTTTTACGACTAGAACCGGGTGAATTCAGACGAGTTCGGGCCACTTCCAACGAATGGCGACGAAATTTGATTCATAGAACTTATGACGTCAGGTACACTTAGAAGACTGACTTTGTCTTAAACTTCTAATCTTCTACCAATACTAAAAAAATCTTCCGGTACTGAGTGGCTGACAGACAACACGTTTCTACAACCAGTACCTACTGATACTAATACCTACTGATAATGGTCGTAGAAACGTGTTGTCTGTCAGTAGAAACCTGAAATTTGTCATGTAGGTTCCTCGGGGAATGTAGGGGAGCACTAAGAAAGGATTTTCAGAAATTCCTACGGGAACGAGAAAATTCCTACGAGATAAGCGCGTACGGGGGCAAAAGCTAAATTCTTCCGTTACTGAGTGAGTGACTGACAGACGCTCACGCACAGCCGTATCTACTGGTCGTAGAAAGTCATACTTATTTGGCATGTAGGCCTCCTACACTTTGTTAGGGAGCACTAAGAGAGGATTTCCAGATATTCCTACGGGATCGGAAAAAAACGGGATATGCGCGTACGAAGTCGTCGGCAAAAGCTAGTCTACTATAATCTAGAAACTCTTGCGCTCTCCCATCCTCCTAGCTCGTCGTGCTGTGCTGGTGCTGCCGCTGCGGCTGCTGAGAACCTCAAACGGTGCAAATATAATAATCTAAATTAGTTGGCATTTTGAGATTTTTTCCGTAGAGATTAGGAGGCATTTTTTGTTGCCCGAGGTAAAAGCCAGACCTCGGGTCACACGAAATGTCAACTAGGCGTCTTGACAGATGTTTAAAATTATCAGTACTCGGACCACACGACTCGAGAGTTTCAACCCCAAACGACTCGAAAATATAACTACCAACGAGGTTATTACTCTCTCTCTTACTCAGCAAGTACAAAATCCTGACCTTTACAAATCCCCGTCAAACTCATTGACCGTCTAGTACACAAAGCTTACAACAGAGGTCTCATTTTTACGACACAACTACCCTCAATTACCAGACTTCTGAACCGGATTATGTCAAAGATTCAGAGACTCAATACACGAAGAAAATCTTTTACGTAGAAGTACACACGGCCACATAAAATCAAGCCTAAAGGCTCCAGTGGAACCTGACCCTTTATTGTATAGACTTTCAGTACAACCAGAGGTCAAGTTGTACTGGAAGTTTATAGTCGAACAAAATATTTTATAAGTACACATGACCACATAATATCAAGCCTTATACTCTAATCAAAGTTGACTCTGGCATTGTATAGACTTTCGGTACATTGGGAGGTCAAGTTATACTGGAACTGAAAGCTTTACGTGTTGTTGGCGTACAGTAACATAGACTATAATGTGATTTGGGACTCAAAAGGAATACATTGTAGATAAAATAATAAAATACTGCTTATTGGGTATGTACTCGTTAAGCAGTCAATACTTAATAATGGATGATGTATTGTTTATGTGTAGAGATACAAGTTTGTTGTATCTCTCTTTTGTTGATTATATATTGTTTTACAAAGGGGCGCAATAGACGTCTCGACGCAACAAGATCAAGATTGGCGGCCGCCATGTTTTTTGGCCGATTGGAGGCCATAGGATATTAAATACTAGGTATGTTTTTTAAAAACAAAATTTAAACCGCGTTTAAAAGTCAAGCCAATTGGTTTGACTTTCCTGTTTCTTTCAGATTAAGGACACAAACTGGAAAAACCTGCATTCTGCAATACAATAAAGGTAAAATAAATAAATTAAAAGAGTAGGTACGGCTATTAAAACAAAAAGGTCAAATTATCCATCCGCATAGATATTAGGTTGTTAGGTTGAACGATAGACGTACTTTAAGGTGGGAAGTGTGTTTAATACATTGAACGGCACCTTTTACTATTGCACTTTAACATCGTGCAGTTACGAGGGATATACCCACTTCCACAGAGTGTAAATAACTTTACTATGAATAATCCCATGAAAAACATAAACGAGTAATATCCATGATTGTCGACTTCAGCGAAAAAATAATTGACATCTAACTGGGCGCCAAGTTTTGTAGATATGCCCGAAATAAGGTAAATAAAGGTTCAAGATTCGACTTGCCTAGTTTTTACATAGGTACATGTTTCCTTATATTTGCCTTTACTTATTAGGGTTCCGTACCCGAACAAAATTATCAAAGTACTATTTCATTATCACTACCTATAAAAAAAAAAACAATCTACTAAATCTCAAACAACTGTACACATATTACAAATTCTGTACAATCAAGCATAAAACTACATAAAAAGACACCTACATACAACACAAGAAGTAAGAACAAGTTTCAAGTAATGTCCACTCGCGCACGGACTAACTACGGCAAGAAAACAATATTGGCTGAGGGAGCAAAATTATTTAATGATTTACCAGAAGATTTAAAAAAGTGTAATAAACCGATTTAAAGCAAGTCTTAAGAAATAATTATGTACCCTGTAACGTTGCCAAAACCCTAGAGGCAAATATACTTTTTAGATGTAAGCACTATGTATCTCATTTTAAGTGAACTGTTATTTAAGTTCTTATGAGAATAAAATTCTTTAAACCTAAGGGTAACCAACGGAACTCTATTACTAAGCCTCCGCTGTCCGTCCGTCCGTCCGTCTGTCTGTCAGCGGGCTGTATCTCAAGAACCGTAATAGGTAGACAGCTGAAATTTTCACAGATTGTGTATTTCTATTGCCGCTATAACAATAACAAATATTAAGGTTTATGGTACGGAACCCTTCGTGTGCGAGTCCGACTCGCACTTGGCCGGTGTTTCATATTTATGTCATACTTACGTAAGGTACAGTTTTTATATCTTACTTTTTTTAAATACATTTAAGAAAACTTTTGAGGATTTCAACGTTTTTTTTTTACATGTGAAATTAAGTGGAAAAGAAACTCTCTGCCCTCTTAGTAACAAATACAAGCTAAAATCCGCGTGATTGTAAGCTCTCCTTACAGCAATATTCTGAATCAGCAGTTTGACGATCTGTGCCACATTCAAAGCTGGTAACATACATTCCAATGTGTTGTCAGTAAAATAATCAACTGCACGGAAATAGTTGACGAAGCGTAGCAGCGCTGCCTTTTCGAATAGTGAGAAATCGACGTTTCGCAACATAGTTGTACATGATTAGAAGTTAGACTTGTGAGTTTGTGAATTATTTCATGTTTTTTTTTTATATTGTCTAAAATGGCAAGTTTTCTCGGTCCGTTTGCGTGTTTTACATAAAGGATTGACTTACAATTCGTTGGCAATCTCGCTTTTAACGATCAGGCCGCCCATTGTGTCAGCCTATATAATGTTTTCTTGTTAGTATCTCTTCTATAACTTATATCATCATCTTCCAAACCATGTTACTTGGGGTCGGCGCAACACGTTTTTTTTTTTTCCAGTCTGTCCTATCAGCCGTCACGCTATCACTGACTCCCTTTTCTTTCATATCACTCCTCACACAATCCATCCATCTTTTCTTCGGCCTACCTCTCCTTCTCCGTCTATCCACATTTATATTCATAACTCTTCAACAATCTTCTATACAATGTACAAAATAAAGCGTTTCTATTACTATCCTAGCGAATCGGCTCGGCTTCACACGAGTGTAAATTTATATTAGGCGGCAGCGACTTCGTTTTATTCTATTTAGAGATGTGAAAAACTGAAACATGTCCAAGGAAACTTTTAAATACTATGATTACCTGCATTTTTTAAACACATATTAACTTCTGGAAGATTCTTTACCTCAAGCCATTCTCTACCAGCCCATCGAGACCTAAAGATAGCCCGCCACACATTCCCAACCACTGCAACTCCTGAAAACCAGAAACAACAGTGGCGACCACCAGAAAAACGCCAAGTCAGTGAAGCCCGACGAGTCCCTTAGAAACGGTTCAACTATCTTGGATCCCGGAACGAAATTAATCAGAAAAGCACAGCGGAGGAGTAGGAAAAAAATACAGCCCATTTAGGTTATGAGAAGTCCACAGAGACCTGACTCTTTCCTTGGCAGAGTTGATTGATTGATTCCAACGTGGAAACCAGATCATCGATCAAATTCAAATTCAAATTCAAATTCAAAGCATTTTATTTCAAATAAACCATTCACAGGCACTTTTGAAACGTCAAGGTCGGTCAGTCAAAAACATGGAAGCTATTTGCACGTTCCAAAGCGTAGATCTCTATGGAGAAGAACGTGCAAGAAACTCCACGGACACTCTTTTAAATCATGTTCTGGTTTTACAAAATTTCAAGTTACATATACTTGTTGCTTCTGCATGTGAGGACAATGCAAAGGAAAAAAAAAAAAGGCTTATTATAAGAATTTTAAATATAAAGATTAAAATAAGCCAATGGCAGTTAAGAGATGACCAGTCTCAACCGACGGCGCCTGTTCACGAACATGACGCGTGTATCGGCACCCTTCAGCTCAACCATTTCGAAGGGAACCGAATGATCAAACCCACGCGCCGCCATCAGCGAGACATTTGAGTGAGCATGACATGCTCTCAACCACCATGCTCGTTCATGTCCAACAAGTAAAACTATAACTACTAACATAAAATGTAAATGGTTTCATGGTACTCACATTTACAAAATTTGAAAAATATGCTTCTACTTTACACAAAACTATGGTTGTCAATGACCAAATAATGAAAAATAAATTAATAAAGAGAACGATTAAGATCTTACATCAAAAAGAATAAATAAGTAATTAATATAATAATATAATTTGTACGTTTATAAGAATAAATAAACGAAATAATGTAAGAACCTCTAAAAGGAGCGAGCATCTCTTCCAAATATAAAAACATAGAAACCTAAAAAGTGGACCTAAGCAGCTGTGACTGTGGAGCAGGACCAGCATCCGATCTCTCCGATAAGCCGGAGTACGGACTGTCTGTCCATCTAGATTACAGAGTGACACAGGTACCCGGTCTAGGCGACGTGAATAATCGAATGTGTTCGTGATTGAAGATGTTCTTAATTAATCAAAGGGTGACAAAAGACGATCAATCGATGTACCTAAAATATAATTTATTTTGAGGTTTTAGGGTTGATTGACATGGTTGGTTATCCCAGGTTGGTCTTGAAAAACTTCATAAGTCAGTAGCACCTCGGGGTCTAATCTTAGAAATTCATATGAATTAATAAAAATTTTAGAAATATGTCACTGAAGTATTTGGGGAAAAGAAGAGAAGTTATAAGTTACCTATTCTTCGCTTTTTAAGTTATTCTACTATCCTTGACAAGTCGCCGTTAAAATTGCATGACCCAAATTCACTGGACCAAAAACGGTCACAAAGGTAATTTTTGGATTTTGAAACCTTTTTTTCTAAATCTGTTCTGTAGGTTTTGAGAAATGTAGTCAAGAAAATCAAATCATTGCCTTCTTTCGTAATTGTGGTCCATTTGGGACGTCAATAATATAGGTATGTAACTTGACATTTTTAATGAAACCACAGAGTATCTCATCATCATCTGCCTAGCCTTTTCCTAACTATATTGGGGTCGGCTTTCAGTCAAACCAGATTCAGCTAAATACCAGTGTTTTACGTGGAACGGCTGCCTACCAGACTTTTTCAACCCATTAACGGTAACGGAAACACGGTACTTCTTGACAAGACTGGAGTCAGATTTACTGTCTTCTGACAATCCGTAACGACAGCCAAAGATCTTCAAATGACAGCCGGGACCTAAGAGTATCTATCTATTAAAAATAAAAAGAACAGCATCTGTTTATTTTTTCAGGTTAGCTTTGACGAGAAAAATACAACGTAACCGTATGAATAAGGGAATATCTTGTGATTTTTGGCTGCTTAAAATTTTACAGTAGGTATTACTTGGAACAGGGGCCCTTACATTAAATAACGTGCTCGTTTGTTCGACGCGTCCGTCCGTCTGTCTGTCTGTCAGCGGGCTGTATCTCAAGAACCGTAATAGGTAGAGAGTTGAAATTTTCACAGATTATGTATTTCTATTGCCACTATAACAACAAATAATAAAAATTAAGGTTTATGGTACGGAACCCTTCGTGTGCGAGTTAGACTCGCACTTGGCCGGTTTTTTAGATTTGAAATTTTTTTTTTCTGAATCTTTTCTCTAGGTTTTGGGAAATGTAGTCAAGAAAATCCAATCAAACATCCTATTACCATCAGATCGTCGCTGCCTCGGTGCTTGAGTGGTTTAGGCGTTTGCCTTGTGACCCGGTGGTCGTAGGTTAGATTCCTACGGGAAACATACTTTGTAAAGTTGTTTCCAGTTTGGCTAGGACGTTGCAGGCTTGAATCACCTGATTGTCTGATAAAAAGATGATTCCGTGCTTCGGAAGGCACGTATAAGCGTGGTCGCGGCCACCAAATGGTGGTTGTCAAATAAAACCATGTCAGAGGCTCTTGAGGCTGTTTAGAAACTCTGAGACTAGGGTGTGTGGGGTCGTTGGACCTTACTGCCCACACGATAAGAGGAAGACCATCAGATGCCGTCGACTTCTTTAGGGTCAAACTAAAAATGTTAACTAATTCTAATTGTTCTCAGTTTAACTAGTAGGTAAGTGGTAGGTGGTGCATTTGGTACGTCCGGTACGTCAATATTATGGGTATGTAAGCTCAACAGCATGTGTTTATTTTTAATGGATCTCTGTGGTCTCAGTAAACATGCAAAATCTAAACTTAGCTTTGAAGAGAAAAATACAACGTAACCGTATGAATAAGTAAGTGAATATCTTGTGATTTTTGGTTGCATGAAACTGTATGAAAAATATGAAGCATAATATATCTAGACGGGTCAGGTTACCTTATTTTAGTTTTACAGTAGGTATTACTTGGGACAGGATCATTATTCTTACTTTTAATATTATAAATGCGAAAGTAACTGTCTTTCTGTCTGTCGCGCTTTCACGTCAAAACTACTGAACCGTTTTAAATGAAATTTGGTACACAGACAGACTAGAGCACGAGAAAGGGCTCTAATGGTAAATATGGTATTTTTTATCCAGGGAGTATGTGGGGATCACGCGAGCGAAGCCGCTGGTAGAAGCTAGTATCAAATAATGTACTCGTTTGTTCAACGCGAGTGTTCTATTCTTAGGTCATTTAATATCTCAAATAATACAATTGAAAAACTTTTTGAAAGTGCATACCTACTAATTAATTAAAATATATATGAAAATTGACAAAATTTTACCTATCCAACATTGATGCAAAATACAAAGGACTACCTCATCCTGAAGCTAAACCGCACTGCAAGTCAGCCTCAACTTACATTGTACGCAGGCGACACGTGACGTGACCTATAAATCAGGAGCCACAGTTGGCCACAATGCTACATCCTAAGTTTACTACTTAATAACTTGCTGCAGTGTTAACAAAGTAAAGGAAGCTGGAGAGACACTGTGATGAGGGTGGGAATGTTGGATACATTGTAATGCAAGGTGGAGTACTTTACAGAGCTTGAGGGTGAAGATTTTCTTCCAATTTTTGCTTATGACTGCTAGTAAATATTGGCTGGCGCTAATAATGCAACAAGTCATATTTCAAAACAAATGTAGGCTTATAGGAAAAATTACAAACTAAGTTTTTCAACATGGAATCTATATGTAGCGAGAGCACTCGAAAAATTTTTGAAAAAGGGGTTAGCTGTCAAACAGCCGAATATAAAATACTAGTTGACCCGCGCAACTTCGTCTACTCCGTTCCTATTAGTTGTAGCGTAATTTTATATAGCCTCGATAAATGGGCTATCTGACACTGAAAGAGTTTTTCAAATCGGACCAGTAGTTCCTGAGATTAGCGCGTTTAAGCAAACATGCAATCAAATAAACTCTTCAGCTTTATGTATTAAATATAGATTAAAAACTGAAAATTTATAGAACACAAATGAATAGTAATTTGTTAATGATCACATCATTGCTTTCCATCTAGTGAAATTGACGTTAAACGTTAGCCTATCGTCGCTCAGCGGGCTATGGAACGGGCCATGCTTCAGGTCTCTTCGAGAGATCAAATCCGCAACGAAGTGATCCGACAGAGAACCAAAGTTGTGGACATAGCTCACAGAATAAGCAAGCTGAAATGGCCGGCCATATTAGCCGTAGAACCGATGACCGTTGGGGTAGACGGGTTCTTGAGTGGAGACCGCGAATCGGCAAACGTAAGGTAGGACGTCCTCAGGCTAGGTGGAGCGACGGTCTTTGCAGGGTGGCTGGTAGCGCGGGCCTGCGGACGGCGAGCAATGGGTGGCTCGCCGTCTGATCAGAACCAGGCCCGGGACGGCGGCGCGCTGCCATCCCAGCGCGCCTCAAAGAGATGACGGGGCCCGCTAGGGCAAGTGCCTGCTGGGGCTGCGGAATCTGTTCGAAAGAGGTGCCGTTGCCCTGGAACGCAAAGGGCACTAGGAGGAACACGGATGGGTTTTAGTCAGTAACAGACTGACACTCCCTCCTGCTTCATCCAGAGCGGGAGGAGTCATTTGATGATTTCCCATACTTAAAAAAAAAGGATGGCTGGTAGCGGCTGGATGAGAGTTGCCAAAGATCGAGCCAAATGGCGAGCACTTGGAGAGGCCTATGTCCAGCAGTGGACTGTTATAGCCTGATGATGATGATGATGATGTTTGCCTATCAATAATAAACTAATAATAAAAAAAAAAACAATATTATCCGTTTAGTTCTTTATGTCATATCTTCATTTAATTATTTTTACCAATATAATAATAGCGTCAAACCTCACCTCACATTCCCCATATAAATCAGACCACGCACCGTGTCCCCAACACTGTATCACACGTAGTGTATCGATCTCTGTATATTTAGCCACGGGCCTCCGCCGCGTGGGTCAATACCTCTGCCCAACAGTGTAGCCATGTCCGCTGGGTTTCTTCCACTTTACATACAATCACTGTGCTTCTGAAGAGGTTGGCATACAATCATATTGTGTAAGTACTGTATATTGTATTGTTGTGTGCCGACCTCTCAAGTATGAGGGAAATGTAAATAAATTGTTATTTGTGACTTATTGAAGGGCAGTTCGGGTGTCTTTTTGGCGTCTGTTGTGGTTTTTTATTTGATTTTGTGAGAGGTCTTGCTTTGTTAAATAACAACAATCAAAGTTTGAGTCGTACTTCGAGGTTAAGCTACGCTCACCGAGATCATCCGTGGATGCGCGACCATCCATTACATTCCGACACTTTCCTGTGCCCCGGAAAACACGTTAAGCCGTTGGTGCTAGCTGTCATTTATAGAACTTTAACAGTCGTTACGGGTAGTCTTCTTTTTCTTATCGTGCGGACAGTAAGGTCTAACGACCCCACACACCCTACCGTCAGAGTTTCTAAACCGCCTCAAGGGCCTCTGACATGGTTTATTTGACGACCGCCATTTGGCGGCCGGGACCACCAGCTTATACGTGCCTTCCGAAGCACGGCATCATCTTTTTTATCAGACAATCAGGTGCTTCAAGCATGCAATGTGCCAAACAGGAAACAACTTTACAAAATATGCTTCACGACCACAAGGTAAACACTTAAACCCCTCGACCACGGAGGTAGTTAGAGAGTTAGTAGAGAGGAAGAGACAAGAAATGTACGGGTAGTCAAAAAACAAGAAATGTGACATCAGCCTTGCCAAGGGGTATCGTATTACTCAGTTACTGGGTGCGGGGGCAGAGAGGGAGTCGCTCTATGTATTCAGATGTATCCGGTTTGACTGGAAGCTGACCCCAACATATTATGTAATACACCTCAAAAATATGTGTGAAGTTTTCTTAAACCGAGATCCAATTTTACTTTTTTTAAGCAACGTTCGCATACGCATCTCAGTCGCAATCTCACAAAAATACATAAAATTAAGGCATTTTTACAGTTTGCGACTAACAATAGGTTATTTCTAGGCAAGCGCGCTCCATCTTCGACCACATCATCACTTACCATCAGGTGAGATAGTGGTCAAACGCGTGCCTTTATATAGTAAAAAAAAAATGTTAATGCAAATGTTGATAATTGACCTTCATGACATATTTCGTATTAGCTACCAATGTGCTACGCTTTTGCTACGAGTGCTACGGCGCTACGATAGAGCTACGCGTGGTCTACGACTGTCTTTCTAAACTTTTCTCAATTTATTTAAAAAACTAAGAAATTTTATTATTAAAGTAGTACGGTCATAAAAACTGTTTTGCTTGCTATTATAATATTATATATAATTTTCCGTTACTTCAATAAATTAAATTAAGTTCAACGTAGATTTAACAATTCACGCTCTATTTGTGACGTTGAATAATCAAAGCATTCTCGTAAGTTCGATCAATAATAATATTTTGATAGCTGGTTTATAAATAGATTAAATACGCTCTAGTTACTAAAAGTAACAAAAGGTCAAACTAAACGTTGTTTTGATGTCAAAACTTGTATTAAAAAAAAAAACTTTTTACAAAAAATACAACCGACTTACAAAAACAAAACACTACAAGGTACAAAATAACTTCAGTAGAAAGAAAAGAACTTTAATTTCTGAAGTCGGTGTTTTTGGTTAACTTTTTCGTTTTTTGACACCGACTTTTCTTTGTACTGAAGTTATTTTGTACCTTGTAGTGTTTTGTTTTTGGAAGTCGGTTGTATTTTTTGTAAAAAGTTTTTTATTTTTCACTTTTTAGTGGTACCTGCGTACCCATTAACAGCGTACCAGCGCAATGTTATGTTAAGAACTGGTGTAAACACTAAAAAAAACATGCGATTTCAGCAATCCCGATCCCTTTGCTATCATTTATTGAAGAGTTCCGTTGCCTGCCTCCGAAGTTCTTCGTCAGATCTTCACCAAATTGAAACGGGACCAGTCCAGGAAAATACTCTTTCAAACAAAAAAAGAATCATCCAAATCGGCGCACAATTGGCGAAAGTATCGCTGAACAAACATTTTTCATGGGATCTTATCATCAGATCCTAATTTATACCTTTCATCATCAGCTCAGCGACATGAGATGAAGACTACCAGGCACAAATATCTGAATTGCGTTAGAAAGTTCATGAAAAACATTGTATGTGCCAATAAAATTTGAGGGTTGCCCTCGATTTTTGTGGGATCCCATCATCAGATTCTGACATGGTGACAATGGGACCAATCGAAAAGTATATCCTTTCAGATGAAACAAAGTTTTTTCAAATCGGTTCATAAATGACGGAGTTATGAGGAAACAAATATAAAAAAAAAAAAAAAAAAATACAACCGAATTGAGAACCTCCTCCTTTTTTTGAAGTCGGTTAATAAAATACGATAAATCTACCAACTATTTAGAATGTTCTTACAAAATGAACTTTACAAACAAACCGACAAATGCGAGTCGTACTCTGAAGGGTTTCATAAACCGAAAAAAAAACACGTTTTGTTGTATGTGAGCCCCGTTTAATTTTTATTTTTATTTTATGAAACATACTCAAAATCTGTGAAAATTTCAACTGTCTACCAGTTATGGTTCTTGAGATACAGCCCTCTGACAGACAGACGGATGAGTGCATGGACAGACGGACGGCGGAGGCTGTAATAGGTTCCGTTATATAAAAATGCAATAAAGAAAAATAATTATGCTCATGAACACAGATTTTACACCATTTATGAACCACTACGGCCTAATTAAGCTTTCTTCACCTCTTTCCCCCACACCGTCCCAGCACGACCCGGCCCGGCTGTCCGTCATGTCCGGTCCGGCGAGCCGTTAGACAACACATGCGGCGTCGCGTCGTTCCGGCTCGTTCACGGCACCTAATCGGATCATTGTCCCGTTTATTGCTTGGTTCCTATGTCAGTATCATAATTATCGTATATTATATTTGATAGGTGTTTCAAATGTGAATGCCATTTCCTCGCTTACGGATAGGCATTCCAACGAAAAATTAAAACTTGTGCATACTACTTCTCACTAGTGATACACTAGTGAGAAGTAATCGCAATCATCTGGAGGAGGCAGGAGACAGGAGCTCGTGGCTAAATAATAGCCACACGGATCGGTCATCAAGGTTAAGCAATGCTTGACGCGATCGGCCCCGGTACCTGTGCCTCGGGAACCACTTTAAACTCTGAAGGTCCCTAGCTGTTATTTGTAGATCTTTAGCAGTCGTTACAGGTAGTCAGTTGCCAGGAAATCTGACACCTGTCTTGCTTAGATTTGTTAAATATCATTAATTATTTACTCTAGTTGAAATTCCTATTTGCTTAACCAAATTCTCGAAAACTTCAATCTCGCTCGCCTATCTAGTTTAATGCCGTCAAAAAAATAACGCATATTTTTTTAATATTTTTTTCCACCTAAGTATCATTAGGCAGAATAATCTTTTGCGGACACCAACTTAAGGAAAAGCCCCCTAATCGCTGAACAAAGAACATTACCCGCCCGCCCACGCTATACTCTTCAATTTACGAAGAAGCCTATAATGTCTTTACAAACAATTTTCGATCAAAACAAAAGGTAATATTTTAAGGGAATAATATTGAACTAGCGATCCGCCTTCATTGGTTCGCACGGGTGGACTGGCTTGTTGGTATATTAGTAAGAAGCACTATTGCTGAGCACGAGGTCCTGGTTTCGATTGTCGAGTTTTTCAGACTGCCTGGCCTTTCTTGGGGTCACGTACCAAAAGGGTAACCATCAGAACCCTATTACTAAGCCTCCGCTGTCCATCCGTCCGTCCATCCATCTGTCTGTTATCTACCTAGCCTTCCGAACTATATTGGGGTCAGCTTCCAGTCAAACCGGATTCAGCCGAATACCAGTGTTTTACGCGGAGCGGCTGCCGACCAGACCTCCGCAACCCAATAACTGGGTAACACGGTATTTTTTGGCAAGACTGGAGTCAGATTTACTGGTCTGAAAATCCGTAACGACTGCCAAAGATCTACAAATGACAGCCGGGGCTAACGTGCTTTCCGAAACACGGAGAAAACTCGGTATGTTAAGGTAGTTACCCATCCACAGACCAACCTTCAAGAATTTCAGTTGATGCAATAAACATTTTTTTTTTTTTATTTACCTTGGCAAGCGTTGCTTAACCTTTAAGATCAACCCGTGCGGCTGTTATTATTTAGCCACGAGCTCCTCATCCGTCTCCTCTCAGTCCGTCCATCTGTCTATCAGCGGGCTGTATCTCAAGAACCGTAATAGGTAGTCAGTTGAAATTTTCAGTGATTGTTTATTTCTGTTGCCAACAAATAATAAAATTAAGGTTTATGGTACCCTTCGTGTGCGAGTCCGACTCGCACTTGGCCGGTTTTTCGAACAAGGTATGTTGTGGATGGCTTTCAGTCTGACCGGATGCAGGGCACAACTGCTATCGAACCTTAAAAACCTAGTTACTGGTTGTTTAAAAACCCTTTTACAACATTCAGCTCTTTTTTTATTCGTATGGATGATTTTTTTTTACTCGCAAAAACTACATTCCTAATTGTGATAATAAATACTATAACATAGTTTATACATCAGAGCAACACCATAAGCTATAATTCGTACAGGATTTAAGTACTAAAATTACGCGGGCAGAGCCGCAAGCAACGAATAGGTTACATTTGAATTCTCTAAACGTGTCATCAAGCTTAATTGCATAGTTTACAAGAACTAAGTAGCCGCACAGGCAGACACGATAAACGCTATTTAGTAAAATATTATTATGCACACTATGTAGGTATTATCCATAGACCTTGAACAAGGGGAAGGGAATCAAACCCCTGTTAGTAGGATTAGGTGAGCTCGCTGTATATACTGAGTATCCGGGGACGCGATAAAATATTTCATACTATAGTAAAAGGGTTCGTAAAGGATAATAATATGTACGAGGAGAAAAACGTACTTTTACTGCTTGTTTTAGAGAAGGAAAATGTTGTAGGTATTTTGTAAGTCGAAGTAAATGAGTTAGTTTTATTGTAATAGGTACTTGTTTGTTTTGTTAGAGGACAAGGAGGCTTTCATGTTGACGAAGAAGTCTTCTTGCGGGCATAATGGCAATATATATCATTTTACGAAGTATCAATAATAATACCAATACTTATCTATTTTCTTAAATAAAATTCAAACTATTCATGTTATAATTACGATTACAAATAAATGCCTTATTTTGGACCACCACAATAAGGTCTTTCATTTGATAAGTCGCACGTCACAGTTTGTATTTTTTTTATATTCAACTTTTCAAAATGTATTTATTAATGCGGCCGTTTCTACTGAACATGCAATCAATAGCTCACGAGAAAAGCAAAACTTTTACTGCAAGACTATTATCTATTCTATTCTGTAAACTTCTCACCTTGAAAACTAGGTGGAAAAAGCTTAGGGTGAAATGTGGGGTAAAATGGGGTATGCGGTACAGAGAGTAAAAGTCCCGCAAACCTCCCTTGAAAAGAGAGGATCCTCCGACCGGACGGTTGTTGTGTCCGGTGTGGGAACTACCCGATTTAATATTCGGGCTGATGTATATGTTCAAATCACACGATAATCTCTGCTTACGCGATACAGGATTTCGACGTAATAGTTCGCTGCTAGTTGGATAGATGGCGTCGCGTTTCTTTTTGTTGTGATGTAGATTTGCTCCGTTGGTTTTTCTTGTGACGGCATTGATGCCACTACAACTAAAATCCACCTTGACTGATTTACAATTTTCTCGATGAGATTTCACAGAATACACTGGCGGGCACATGTATGTTAGTAAAACCAGTTAACCAAAAGACTCTGTCTAACTACCGACACTTCCGAACAGATAGGTCAATCTAATACCACTGTGTGATAGCCATGCCTTTTCAAGCGCTTCGTAAATACCAATCCGATGTAAAATATTATAGAAAAATGAAAGAGAAAGCTATGCACACACATATCGTGATTGAAATATTAATTGGTGTGGGTCCGACACAGAACGCAGAGTTTGCACAAGAAGCCAACTGAGTTGATTGCATTCAAGTTTGCAGAAAATTGTTTTAAAATGTTCTGCAATATGGGTCATTATTACTTACGTTCACATTTGAATGTTAATTGCAATTTGTCAAAAATTAATGTATGAAAGTTGAGTCTTTTTTGACAAATTGCGAGTGAGATGAGAATACAAAATTGATTAAAAATAGAAGAATTGGCGCTGTGATCTTTTGCTCTGTGTAAACACTGAATGGCGTGCCAATGTATAAATAAAATAAATTATAAGTTAGTAATTATACTTGCCATGTCACATAAATTTTGTCTTCAGTGTGCACGGAATTGCATTACTTAATTTTGCTTAGCCCATTCCATCATCGGAAAACAAAATATACGGCGATGCGTCTTCGGTACATGATGGACAAAGTGGACATCCCCCCCACACGCACAAAACGTTTTGCGAACACATTCATAGTGCGTACAGCTAAGGAGTGGAATTCCCTGCCGGAGTCTGTATTTCCTGGTACACACTACCTACGGGCCTTTAGTTCGTGTGTTCTTTAGTAAGAGGGTACAGATTACTTCTAGATAAATGTGCTCGTGCGTGGCCTATGTCCAGCAGTGGACGTCTTTCGGCTGATATGATGATGATGATGTAGCGTACTCTATCGTCGAGCACACAGCGCTTGTCATCAGGTGAGATTGAGGTCAAACGCGAGACTGAAGTGAACATATTCTCATTGCTACAGTGAAAACACTTTCATGTGCGTACAGCAATGGGAATACTCCCAAAATAGTTTTAGTAATTAATATTTTATTACGGAACGACGAATTTTTAAGGTTTCCGTCTCCAGGGTCCTTTTCAAGAGCTTCAATGTAATTAAATAAAAATACTAGTTAGGACTACGTGTAACAAAGTGTGTCTGCTTTTTAATTTTACTGCAGCTTTTTCTCAGACAGCAATATTTTGCAGACCAAGGCGGTTACTTACACTGATGTGCTGTTAGAGGACGGCTCGTCATGTCTCTTGCAAACTAAAAGCTCATTGGGATTTACATCGAAAATCGGAAAATTGATCATTTTGTTTCTACAAACTTAGCACGACTCTTCAGAGGCTATTTCAACTACTGCGTTTTGCTGCGAATTGGGAGCAACAGCCTATACAGGAAATTTTAAAAAAATCCTTAAACCTCTTAATCCTGACTGGTATCATGACCCTGTGTGTGTGTGTGTGTTGTTGTGTGTGCCTGTGTTCAGGGTCATGATACCAATCACATTATTGTTCTACGACTTGAGCTCAACTAAACAATGTCGCCAAAAACAATTTGTTTTCATTTATTTGAAGTCTAAAATCGCGTTTAGTAAGCGCGCGCGTGCAACCAAAAAAAAATTTTTTTGTATGGAAAAGCAATGTGACGAATTTTGAAAAGTCGTAGAACAAAATATGTTTGTTTTCGTCGTTTGAAACTAATGGCCAATCTTTTAATTTTTTAGCAAAGTTGATTCGCATCTCAGTCATAACTTGTCAAAAACTTGTCAGTGTTTTTTGTACATTAGTTTTTATTTTTCACTTTTAAGTGGCGATACTTGGACGACGTCATCGTCACTCAGAAATTGAAATAAGTAAAAATGCTCATAAAATAAAAACTACTGAACAAAACTGAATTAAATTTTAACGGGACCAAACGGCAAGTATGCCATCGAACTAAAAAGAATCACGGAAATCGGATCAGAAACCTCGGATACATACCTCCTCCTTTTTTGGAAGTCGGTTAAAAAGCAGGGAAATGAACGCTTTTTTAGAGTTGGCGATTACCATGCGAATGCGTTCGTTGTTTAAAAATTGTAGACTTGGCACTCTGGATGAGGCTTTTCATAATAATATTTTTTTAGTCGCACCAAATTCTTATCAATGTATCTTTCCTTATCAATAACCAAGCTATATGAAACCACTTTTGCCCTATAAGATAATGTAGCAAATAACCGTCTACTTACTGTTTAATGTATATGTATAACAGTAAATTAAAGTCAGGACGTATCATGAGGGATTCCCAAGAGAGCGTGGTTCCGTACTGAGGATCATGCGGCAAATTGCCTACGATTTACTTGTCTCATGTCCGGGTGAGGGCGTGAGGCATAAGAGGTCGCGATTTTATCATCTTTACCAATTATTTTAGTTGATTTTTCGCGTGACCAAAGGGAACAGAGCGAAGGAAATTTTGAACTTTGATGGTAATTTAGCATTGCCATACATCGTCGCAAGAAATCCTATCTTTTGGGCACATTTCGCGTTGGTAGGAACGTGGAGGAATATTTTCAAGCCCAATTTCAGATAATTGGGCTTCTTGAGTCAATTGAGTGTTGTGCCCTAACAGGGTCTACAACGGTTCCTAGCTGTTAGGCTTTTTTAACATCTGTATTTACCTTGAGGAATGTAGAATAAATGAATATGAGTAACGAGCCAAGAGGATAATCGGCAATGATAGTCTTTAGTATCGACGCCGAGTTGCTAGCCTGTCGAGTTTCTATTGGTTGCATTTTGGGGAGTATGCGAAGAAATTCACCATCATCGTCATCATATCAGCCAAAAGATGTCCACTGCTGAACATAGTCCTTCCCCAAGCTTCGCTACAACAACCGGTCCTGCGCGTCTCGCATCTACGAGTATCAGCTACCCTTCACCAGGTCATCGGTCGGTGCGAAGGAATTGTATACTTTAATTCTTCGAAGCCCGTTTCATCATCGGATTACAAGACGTATGGTGTTGCACCACCGGTACATGGTGGACATCCCACTCACACGCACAAAACGTTTTGGGAACACATTTATTGTACTAAGGAGTAGAATTCCCTTCCAGAGTCTGTGTTTTCTGACAGCTACAACCTGGGAGTCTGTAAATCAAGAGTAAATAAGTTACTTTTAGGCGAGTGTGCTCCTTACCTGCTGCTTGACGCAGATACTCACCGGACAGGGTTGTTTCGGGAGGTACCTGTTTCGAATACGGCGAGAGGATACGCCCGGGTGTTAACTCTGCGAGGATTGCCCAGGTGTTAACTCTGCAAGGATCGCCCGGTAGACATGGTGGAGTATACGGTGGAGGTCTGCCATGCCGATTAATCAACGTGTAACAGATAAACGCAATACCTATTAAGCCCCCCCCCCCCAGCCCTGGTTCAAGCCATGGTCTGGAGCGAGGAAACATGGGAAGCGGTTACCTCCTACTGCGAAGCAGTAATGCTAGCAAAGGAGGAAGCCGAACGTGTGAGAGAGAGAGAAACCTCACGCCCCAGCCACCGCAACAGAAGAAGACGGAGGAGTCGCAGGCCGATTCTCGGCCACCGTAGGCACGAGCCTGCGGACGGCAAGCATTGGGTAGCTCGCCGTCTGATCAGAACCAGGCCCGAGTCGACGGTGCATTGTTTCCACGCGCGCCTCAAAGAGCTGTCAGTATAAAATACGGGGCCCGCTAGGGCCAGTGCCTGCCGGGGCTGCGGACTTCGTTCGAAAGATGCACCGTACCCTGGAACGCAAAGTGCACTAGGAGGAACACGGATGGGTTTTAGTAAGTAAGAGTCTGAAACTCCCTTCTGCTTCACCCAAAGCGGGAGGAGTCATTAAAATTTGTTGAGTTCCCATACTTAAATCATCAATCATCATACATCAGATGAGATAGTGGTCAAACGTGTTCCGATCAATAGTAAAAAATATTTTTATTTAATGTTTGTGTACCTGTGTGTATTTATAGTTACGTAGGTAATTTAAATTTTCAAAATATACTGGGTCAACGAAGCGTCGATCAAGTTGAGTCGTGGAGTTGATTAAAACGTCAATCAACTCGGCCGCAAACTATAGTGGTTTGGCTGTGGTTGTTGTCACTCCATTTCATAATCACAAACATGCAATACTACGTGACAAATATAATGACAACTAATAATATCTCATATCACAATAATCAAAACTTAAAATAAATAATAGTTGTTTAATGACTACGGTAGCTTAAGGAATTTCCTCGGCCCTGGATCGCGAAGGGCATTTTTAGTCAGTAAGAGACTGACACTCCCTTCCGCTCCACCCAGAGCGGGATGAGTCATTTCCCTTCCAAAAAAAACCATTGGCCTAAAACGTTTTGGGCAAATTTTTTATCCATAAAACTAACGAGTGGAACTCCCTGCCGGAGTTAGTATTTCCTGACAGCCAAAAACTGAGGGTCTTTGAACTCAAAAGTAAATTGATTACTTTTAGGCAAGCTAGCGCGATCTTTAACCACATCATCGCTTCGTAAGATTGTGGTCAAATGCGAATTAAAAAAAAAACATAATTAGCAAGTAAAATGACGTTGCACTTATCTATCTAAACACCTTAATTTAAATCTATAGAAGTTCAAAAAAACATTAGATTGACTAAACTTCTTATGACTTTTTCAGCAAATCCCGAATATCGCTAGTCCCTCATGACTTAAACATAAACACATTAGTGTCAGGTAAAAACGTTGACACAAATGAGTTGGTGAACAGTAAGCCCCGCGGAGAAGACTCCTGACGCGGGCCTCGCAGGGGAACGAGGTAGGAGGGGGGGTAAGTTAGTTAAAGTATTGTAGAAGAAAGTTTTAAGTATTGTTTCATGAGAGAGCTGAAGTTAGCCGCGTTATATCCTTGTTGGTAATTTGATTTTATGATGAAGTTTTCTGATGTTGGAATATTTTGTGGTGAAATGTGTGAAAATTATAACTTCTTTGTGGTAGGGTGATAGGACATATCAGTATGTCATTCTACCATGTATACCACAAGACGGCGATGCGCCACCAGTACATGGTGAACATCCAACCCACACGCACAAAACGTTTTGGGAACACATTCATAGTGCGTACAGCTAAGGAGTGGAATTCCTTGCCGGAGTCTGTGTTTCCGCTACAGCCTGGGAGTCTTTAAGTCAAGAGTGAATAGGTTGTTTTTAGGCAAGCGTGCTCCATCTTCGACCACATCATCGCTTACCATCAGGTGAGATGTGGTCAAACGCGTGCTTATCAAAAATAAAAAAAAAGATAAAATACCGTCCTTTTCTGGAATTGTACATTTCGATGCAAGTGGGAAAACTTTTGTCATTGCAGAAATACGGCTCGGGTGTTTATTCTACTTCGACTTCAATAAACAATGCTCACGTGTTTCAAACGACGTTTTTTTAACATACTACTCGTACTTACTCAAAAAAATAAAGGAAATTCCATAGCTTTATTCCGAACTGTGCGAGATTGCGTCACAAACTACCTAGATACATGTCAAGTGATGATATTGACTGTTGAATCAATTAACTCAAGCAATTACAAAATTTTGTCATATTAAGTTTGCGATTATTTTCCTTTTAAAAGCTGGGCTCACGTTAACCAAAATGGTTTTTAGGTGATTAATTCATAATCCACTACAAAGTTATATGAATACGTCTCCTGAGCAAATATCTACAGTTCAGTCCCAGCATTTCAGTATAAAATATCTTTATCATAAACTGAACTTAAAATTATGTAAATAACACATTTCTATTTTAGCCACTCAACAAAACGCAAATCTCTTGACTATAAAACGAAAACCACTTTTCTTTATGAACCTATCAAAATCTTTTGACACTCTCACCAACATTTTAAAGGCAAAATATCACAAAACTCTATGAAAATATTTAAGAAGCAGTAGCTACTCGGTTTAACGGTAATTTTATGAGTTTACTTTAGCCGTAAAGTTAAAATATTAAGGTAAAATAATGGCGAGACACCAGTGATTCTGACAACAGATTAGGGAGAGTTACAATGGGGGCTTACGGTGTTTATAACTCTACTTAAAAACACATTTTGTGATGGTGCTTGGATTGGAAACACGAATTGCTTTTTGAACAAACACTTTAATGCTCACAAAAACTTATTTCTAGCAGTGACGTTAAGCTATAGACCAAGTGCTCTACTCATCATAGGCCTCCCCCAAGACTCACCACATCGACCGATCCTGTACTGCTAGTCTATTCTGTAAGTAACCATTTCGATATCGAGCTTCACCTGAGTGAGAAAGCTCACAAAGTGAACTTTATTGCACACAACATAAAGGTCTTATGTTTATACTCACCTCGGATTCCGCTGTCGAGACACAAAAATGTTGTTACAGAATAGCACTACTAGACTTCAGAACTGTTCAAACCCATCGCAACTGCCACTTAAGTTTCACTATTCTTCGGGCTATGTCGGTAACCTCGGTTTTCTTGTGGACATCTTCATTCCTGAAGCACCGAGCTTGTTCTTTCCATTACCCTTTCGGTAACTTTAAGCCTTTTGTTGAGGCCCATTCAAAGTCAAAAAAACGTTTACGTTAACGACAGGTCTACGAAATTTGCTACGACCGGTCTACGAACGTCCGTACACAAACCGCATAGCACTTTAAGTATTCCACAGCGTAATCGTGATGGTATTCGTCGATGGTAATCGTGGCTGGTCGCCACTTGGTCACTGTAACCTGGCAAATATCGCTACCTGCTGTAAGACCCGGTTATGCTCAAATTCATGTCCTGACAAATTGACAGGGGTTTTTCCATTGCCACGGTGACTGAGAAAATCTTTCAAACTGACTTCAGAATTTACGCCTTAGATATCAGTGTGACTTTTATAACCACAAACATCTCAGCTTTTACAGAGGAAGTGACAGAGATAACTTGGAAAACAAAATTCTAATAATAAAAAGTTAGAACTCATTCCTCTTATCTTGATAATTACGCGCAGAGATAATTTTTATGGTTCTTTATTATAATGAAATAAATGAATAAACGTACTTAAATGTTAAGAGGTTTGAGGAGTCTTACACTAATTTATAGGACACTCAAGTAATTTATTATTTACCTACGCGTGTGGTTTGTGGCTATATAAAAAGAGCCAAATAGGACGATTTTCAAGGTTAAGCAATACTTGCCGAGGTCGGTCTGTGGATGAGTGAACATCTACAAAATACCCAGTTACTCCGTGCCTCGGAAAGCACTTTAAGCTGTTGGTTTTCGACAGTTGTTATGGGTGACCGGAAGACCGATAATCTGAAACCAGTCTAGTAGTAGTATTTACTGTTGTTGTGGTCATATTATTATTTGATGTTTTTTTTTGTTATTTTTTGTTTTCTGTGTAATTATTTTGCATTCATCCCATTTCGTTTTCCTTTCAATTTCTTGTAATGTATTATGGCTGTTCTTGAATTTTATTATCTCACTAGTTGACCCGCACAACTTCATTACTACTCCGCTCCTATTGGTTTTAGTACGATGATAATTATATAGCCTATAGCCTTCTCGATAAATGGGCTATCTAACAAGAATTTTTCAAATCGGACCAGTAGTTCCTGAGATTAGCGTGTTCAAGTAAACAAACAAACAAACTGTTCAGCTTTATGTATTAGTATAGGATCGCCAATAGAGGCTACGCAATCACATTATACATTCAGTCAAAAAAGTATCGGGAATGGATGATTTGTTTATGGTTCCAAATTCAAATTTTTGTTTTTTTGTAGTAGTTAGATTGGCACAACTGTTTTCCATTTTGGCGCGGATTTTGAGTTGCATCTGTTATTTATATTAAATACAGTGCTGGTTTTAGTAATATCATATATAGTGTGTATTGCGAATTTCATAATGGACAAAAATATCGAACAAAGAGTTTGTCTTAAATTTTGCATCGCCAATGGAATTTCGTGTTCGGAGTCACTGAAAATGTTACAGAAGGCTTACGGTGAATCGACTTTATCAAAAACTCGTGCTTATGAGTGGTTCAAAGCGTTCAAAAGCAGTCGAGATGTGATGGAAGATTTGCCTCGCTCTGGTAGGCCGTCAACGTCTGCAACTGAAGTTAACATCGCAAAAGTGAAGGAAATAGTGACTGAAAATCCCCATTCAACTCTGAGAGAGATAGCCGCCGAACTTTCTGTATCTCACGAGTCGATCCGTACCATTTTAACTAATCATTTGGGTATGAAACATGTTGCTGCTCGGCTAGTCCCAAAAGATCTGAATTTTCTCTGAAAACTGAAAACTCAATCGCATGAAAGTCACTGAGGACATGCTAGAACGAGTCAGTTCGGACCCAACATTCATGAAACGCATTGTTACTGGTGACGCGACGTGGGTTTACGAGTTTGACATGCAAACTAGTCAACAAGCTTCGGAGTGGCGCCTTCCAACTGAACCGAAACCGAAAAAACCACGCCAAAGTCGATCAAAAGTCAAAGTCATGTTGACTGTTTTCTTTGACTATCGCGGTGTTGTGCACTCTGAATTCTTACCGGAAGGTCTAACGGTAAATAAAGAATATTATTTGAGCGTTATGCGGCGTTTAAGAGAGCAAATTCGACGAAAAAGGCCAGATTTGTGGAAAGAAAATTCTTGGATTTTGCACCACGACAATGCGCCTTCGCACAAGGCTATCATTGTGAACGAATTTTTAACCAAACACTCAACAAATACCATCCAGCAACCACCATATTCACCAGATATGGCTCCTGCTGACTTTTTTCTTTTTCCTAAACTCAAATTACCACTTCGTGGCACCCGTTTTCAATCGATAGAAGACATAAAGGAGAATTCGCGGCGAGAACTCAACTCAATTCCGGAAGCAGCGTTTAAAAAATGTTTTGATGAATGGATTATTCGTTGGCGCAAGTGTATCGTTTCTAAAGGAGCATACTTTGAAGGTGATAAAATAAATTTGGATGAATAACAGACATTTTGTGTATTATTGATCTTTTCCCGGTACTTTCTTGACAGAGTAGTATATCATCATGCTGAGACCAATAGGAGCGGAGCAGTAATGAAAATTGTGAAACAGACGAAGTTGCGCGGGTCAACTAGTAAATATATAAAATGTTTTGTTGGTCGCTCCATATGGAACTTAGCTGCACCCGGGTAGACTAGTTTAGTCTACCATAAGTCTAGGCAGAATGTAGTAAGGGTGTGAACAAAACACGTTTGTTTATACCTAGCTTTGACTGATCTTATAATTTTGTGAGGTTTTTTTAACGTAGTAAATGAAAAAAAAACCTCACAAAATTATAATTGATTGATTAATTTTTGAAAAATAATATTGTTTTAGTAAATATATTACCAATTACGTGGGTTTCTATAATTTTACACCAAACATTCCTGCTTTGCCTTCCAAGAAATAAATGGGCTTTACAAGAAACGTGTTACAGAAATTAAAAAAAACCTTATTTCCTACAGTTATAATATCTAAAACATCACCTCGATTCTCAGAAAGAAAAAAAAAAAGAAAATCTGTTTATATAAAAACGCAAAAAATAACAACTTATAATAAATCAAAATTAAAACTTTTACATGTTGGTTTAGTAAGCAAAAATTTTTTCAGTGCTGATTCAATATATTATATTGAATCAGCACTGATATAATTTTTATAATAATATCATCCTTAATGTTACATCTGTGGTACCTAGCCGACCTTGTCTGTGCCCTCTTCCCGTTACGTTGGATGTTGCTAAGTCGGACGTGCGGGCTTTGTGTTAAAATTAATAGGAAAAAAAATGTCATCCAGTCAAACCGAATTTAGCTGAATTTACGTGGAGCGGCTGCAAATTCAAATTCAAATTCAAAGCATTTTATTTCAAATAAACCATTCACAGGCACTTTTGAAACGTCAAGGTCGGTCAGTCAAAAACATAGAAGTTATTTGCACGTTCCAAAGCGTAGATCTCTGTGGAGAAGAACGTGCAAGAAACTCCACGGACACTCTTTTAAATCATGTTCTGTTTTACAAAATTCCAAGTTACATATACTTGTTGCTTCTGCATGTGAGGACAATGCAAAGGAAAAAAAAGGGCTTATTATAAGAATTTTAAATATAAAGATTAAAATAAGCCAATGGCAGTTAAGAGATGACCAGTCTCAACCGACGGCGCCTGTTCACGAACATGACGCGTGTATCGGCACCCTTCAGCTCAACAATTTCGAAGGGAACCGAATGATCAAACCCACGCGCCGCCATCAGCGAGACATTTGAGTGAGCATGACATGCTCTCAACCACCATGCTCGTTCATGTCCAACAAGTAAAACTATAACTACTCACATAAAATGTAAATGGTTTCATGGTACTCACATTTACAAAATTTGAAAAATATGCTTCTACTTTACACAAAACTATGGTTGTCAATTTGTCAATGACCAAATAATGAAAAATAAATTAATAAAGACAACGATTAAGTTCTTACATCAAAAAGAATAAATAAGTAATTATAATAATAATATAATTTGTATGTATATAAGAATAAATAAACGAAATAATGTAAGAACCTCTTAAAAAAAACAAAGGAGCGAGCATCTCTTCCAAATATAAAAACCTAAAAAGTGGACCTAAGCAGCTGTGACTGTGGAGCAGGACCAGCATTTAGCCAAGCGTTTTTATCCAGGATATAATCTTCCAGTTTATAATACGCTTGTCTACATAGTGTGCGTTTTATGCATGCTTTAAATTTTCTCTCATTCAGTTCGAGAATATCAACTGGTATTTTATTATAAAATTTAATACAGTACCCCATAAAAGAAGTGTGTACTTTGGCCAATCTGAATCGGGGTTGATCTAATTTTTTCCTATTTCTAGTATTAAAATTATGCCTGTCACTAATCTTGCTAAAGAGATGAAGATTTTTCCGAACATACATAATATTTTCGTAAATGTATTGACAAGGTACCGTCATGATGTTGATATCCTTAAACAGGTCTCTTAGGGAATTACGCCGACGGAGATTGTAAATGGCTCTGATGGCTCTTTTCTGCAGGATAAATATAGACTCGATGTCTGCAGCACGTCCCCATAATAAGATACCGTAAGACATGATACTATGAAAGTAACTAAAATAGACCAGCCTCGCGGTATCTATATCGGTAAATTGACGGATTTTTCTGACAGCGTATGCTGCTGAACTTAGCCGTCCCGCAAGAGATGTTAAATGAGGACCCCATTGTAGCCTTGAGTCAAGCGTAATCCCCAGGAAAACCGTGTTTTCGACGAATTCAAGTTTCTCCTTGTTCAATACTATGTCGCAATCATTTCTTTTAACGTTCGGTAAGGCAAATCTGATGCATTTAGTTTTTTTCCCATTTAATACTAAATTATTAGCAGTAAACCAATTTTGGACCTGCTGTAGGGCGTTATTTACGTCGTCAAGATTTATGGAACGTCTATCTATCTTAAAAATTAAGGACGTATCGTCAGCAAATAATACCATATGAGGGTGATTTTTTAAAAGATGGGGTAGATCATTAATATATACTAGAAAGAGGAAAGGACCCAAAATAGAGCCTTGTGGTACCCCCATTTTGACTGCCTACCAGACCTCCACAACCCATTAACTGGGTAACACGGTACTTCATGGCAAGACTGGAGTCAGATTTACTGGCTTCTGACAATCCGTAACGACCGCCAAAGATCTACAAATGACAGCCGGGACCAACGGCTTAACGTGCTTTCCGAGGCACGGAGGAAACTCGCTATGTTAAGATGGTCACCCATCCACAGACCAACCTTGGCAAGCGTTGCTTAACTTTGAAGATGGACCCGTGCCGTGCGGCTGTTATTATCTAGCTACGAGCTCGTCAAAAGGAAAAGAAATTATACGCAGCTATAAATAATTCGTTTCAAATATCGCCCATTCCCAACAAGAAGCGGCAAGTATCCTTTTTTTAAGAATGGGAAATCATTAAATGACTAATTCCACTGTCGGAGCAGAAGGGTGTCAGGGTCAGACTCTTACTGCTTAAAACCCATCCGTGTTCTACTTATTACTCTTTGCCAGGGCCGCGGTAACTCTTTCGATCAAATTTCGCAACGCTAAGCCATTTCTGGGACGAACATTGTCACATAAAGACAGAACACAGTAGCTATCGTACCTATTGTCTATGGCATGACGTCCTTCCTATACAGGCTGACTGACAATTTAACGATTCTTATTAAACAATCCTAATCATATTATTATTAGATATATGGTAGGTAATCACCTACAATTAGATAAGAAATAATTAACAATTAATTATTATTAATTGGCAGAAAGCAACACCATTTTTCCCGGAAAATTGCACGCTCCCTGTGGAAAACCTAATAATATAACAAACTAGCTGACCCGTGCGGCTTCGCTCCCGTCAACTGGTTACTCTACCTACCCTGCCTACCCTACCTACCCTACCTACCCTACCCTACCCTACCTACCCTACCCTACCTACCCTACCCTACCCTAGCCTACCCTACAAAAAAAAAAGAAATAGATAGTAGCCGATTCTCAGACCTACTCAATATGCTCACAAAATTTCATAAGAATCGGTCAAGCCGTTTCGGAGGAGTACGGGAACGAACATTGTGACACGAGAATTTTATATAATATAAGATAGTATCTTCATCTTCATACATAAAACAAATGAACTCGAAATAGAACGCCATTCGCGTGAACGAGTGAACGAATGGCAAATGGAGTGAACGACACGTTTTGTTCATTCGTGAGTAATTCGAATTACTTGACTGACACATAAACAGAAAGCCGTTTATTTAAGTTGACAGTTTTATTACAAGAGGTGACGTTTAATGTAATGTTTGGACTCGTGTATGCCGCTTGTCGAGATGTATTGGGATATGATTTTTATGTGTCAACGCCTGCGAGAATAATGAAACTGGAATTGTAACTGTTAGTTGTCATTCTTTTATTAAATTGGTACCAGACAAACTATGCTATTTTGAAAAATAACAATAGAGTTCTAATTTGTTATGGTGTACAATAAAGAGTAGCTTTTAAGTATATAGGTATTTATTTATCTATCTTCAGTTTTACGGTGGTAAACGTAAAGTGAAAACCAGTCAAGTGCGTATCGAAGATTAGAGCGTGAATTGAATTCGCATGCAAAGAGTTTTAATGTTCTAATTTTCCTGCCATAAGTAACCGCAAAGTTAAAATTCCTTTACGTTACGAGTCCATGTTTTTTTTATGTGTTATGGGTTTGTTCTTGGCTCTAGTCTATGTCAGAGATGACAGAGACAAAGTCTACGATGGAGCGAGCTTACCCAGAAGGAGCTTGTTTGGTCGCAGAAGTTCATAATTATGTGTACCAAATGGGTTTGGAGAAAATTGTCTGTGACAGACGGACAGGCAGACACACGAGTTATTCTACAAGGGTTCCTTTTTGTCTATAGATTTTCGAAACCTTGAAAACGGCACAGTCTTTAAATATTTTTAACCCTCTCAATTTTAGCTTCATATGGAGCTTCTTAAAATCATATACAACTAGAGCGGGTCATTGTTTCTAGCAGGTAACATTTGGAAATCTTTTTACAAATCCCGTCAATTTTAAGCGAACATCCGGTAAATTCTATTTATAGTCAAGATACAATCTACGTAGAATTATAAATTGTCAGTTAGCGGAAGTGCGCAACTGTCTCAACTTACACCCCTCGAGATTTACATGTTAACATAGTTCATATAACTTAGTAAGTTTGTTTTACTTGCTAACTTGTGCCGATTGGGTGAAAAGAGCAATCACTTCTATCTATCTTTCTATGTATCTATCTATCTATCTAGCCCAAAATGTCTACTAATTTAATAAAAAAATATAATATACTCATATTATAAACTTTAATTTAATTATTCTTTTATTTAATTATTTAATTATTCACTAAAATATTTGTAACTATAATAGATATGCCTGCCTATTCACTAATACTGTAGAACACTCGCTTGTAGCTATCGCGAGAGGGGTTGTTGAATCAGTTAAAAACAGATTATTTCAGAGAAGAATTATATATTTTACGTGCTTTCAACCTCAGGGCAAACAATCGAATCTCTTATAAAAAACCCACACTTCAATATGACATCACATTCGAATTCTAACTTTATTATTCTTAACTCCTTCAAGGCTTATGTCATTGAGGTTGCACCTCCCAAAGAGGATCTCTGCATGAGCTACCCCCCGAAGAATGGAGGATAGTAAGAATGATTTTCTTGCAATCATACATTCCCAGCCTTGGAAGAGTCAAGCACCTACCTATTCCTAACCCGAAGTCCCTGCCTAAGTGGCGACTCTTCGTAGACACTTTGACACCTACTTCAATAGAAGCAGTTTCAGTCATACCCTGCGCTGGGCAATATTCTTTATATTATTATGCGCCATTTGCGCAATAACTTAAAGCAGTTATGCTGAAACCCTGCTGCAGTAAAACGCCACAAAAACCTGCAACACATTGTCGGACGTAAACAAAATCGATGCGACAATTCACATCTATCCAGAAGGGATTGAACTAATTAGATTTACCCTAACTAATCTATGTGGTTGCTCGTCGGATGATCCTAATCTGCTAAAGTTTTTAAATTTTAACTTTGAACTTACTCCAGTGATTCTAATACATAAGAATTGTAATCAAATTGCCTCCATAATCAGTTTAACCAATGGTGACAACTAGCCACCCTTCGCGAAGGTTATACCTCGTATGCAAAGTTAGTTCAACCGCCCATGGAGTTCTTTACTGGCGTAAAATTAATCGCGAAAACTCTACCTTCAACACCACTGGAATGAGTTCACCCTAGCTAATACTATTTAAACGCGCTCTTCACAAATCTGGGAGCGCCCTCGAAGTCGTCGATCACGTACACGTCCTTTTTCGAATGTACATGGAAAAAAGACTTCATTCAACAACTTATTCATCCTACCAAGCTAAAATAATGCTTATTTACATGGAATTATAACTAACATCTGCTAACCGCGATCTAACATAAAATGGTTTCAACCTATTTACATGGACAATATCTATAAATCTCCCATTACCAGGTTTACTTATTACATAGTTTACTTCCGAAATTCGCCAAACTATTTTGTACGGTCCTTTATACAACCTACAAAGTTTCGTGCTTATACCCATTTGCCGCCTAGGAGTATAAACCATCACTAGTTGGTTCGCTACGAAATGCCTAACTTTCGCTTTCCTATCATAGATAATTTTCTGTCTAACTTGCGCCTTTCTTATGTTATATATAGCACTTCGTGACAGTTGGGCTTTCATATTGAGTCGTCGTACGAAATCTACCGATTGACTCTGTTCCCCAGTGTTGGCCGTTAAGTCTGTTAGGAACGATGGTTCCGCAGCATATAATAAGACGTACGGTGACATTCTGGTGCTAGACTGTTTACTGGTATTATATGCGAAACACACTAGTGGGACATAACTACACCAATTTCTTTGATCTGCGGTTACATACATGGATAACATCTGGGTCAGCGTCCGGTTAAAACGTTCTACCAGACCGTTCGAAGCTGGGTGAAATGCTGTAGTGAAACGTGACTTCGCCTCGAAATATTTAACTGTATCTCTCACTAAATGAGACGTAAAGACCGACCCTCTATCCGACACTATCTCTTTGACACCACCATATCTACAGAAAATCTCATCAATTAGGAACTCGCTAACACTTTGTGTTGTTACCCTGGGAACCGCTTTGCAGACTGCATATCTCGTTGCATACTCTACACTAACTATAATATACCGATTACCTTTCAACGATTTCCTAAACGGTCCTAAAACGTCGACCCCTACTTTCTCCATCAACTGGCTTACCGCAATGGGTTGTAATTGGGCCACTTGCTTACAACCCTTCCGCTCCTGACACAACCGACAACTCTTTATATAACTATCTATCTCCTTCTCGGCATCCTTTATATAATATCTCTCTCTAAATTTACCTAATGTCTTAGCTAGCCCTAAGTGTCCACCTGACCACGGATCATCATGCAACTCCTTCAATACTTCCCCTAGCAAACATCTTGGGATCACTGCTAACTTCCGAATCTTATTTAATCTTCTTGCTTCCTTACATAACACACCATCTATGATACTAAAACCCTTGAGTGTGCTTACCCTGTTCATCATCAGTCTATCAAACCAGCATCTGCAGAACTCATCTCGCAGCTGCTCTTCCCTAAATCTTACAACCTCTATTTTATACAATTGCATGCCATCCTCTAAGTGTTTCTCGGACATCTTCGGCCCCTCCTCTTCTTCAGCTAACGGATTCCTACTTAAAAAATCTGCTATGACATTGTCCTTCCCTGCACAATGAACTATATTGAAATCATACGCTTGGATACACAGCGACCACCTAGCCAACCTTCCATTCATATCCTTTCTGTTCCTTAACCAGCAAAGAGCCTTATGATCAGTCATCACCTGAAAAGTTAAACCCCATAGAAAATGTTTGAAGTAATTTAACGCCCACACTAACGCAAGACACTCTTTCTCCGTGGTAGAATACTTCTTTTCCCCGTCGCTTAATTTCCTCGATGCATATGATACCGGAAACATCACTTCCTTACCCTGCATTAGACAACAGCCGACTGCTTCATCGCTGGCATCCACATATAATCTAGTGATAACATCTTTATCAGTCGAATAAAAATGCAAAATGGGATGAGACTCCAAAATCTTTATTATCCTCCGAAATGCTTCTTCCTCCATATTACCCCAACTAAATGTTTTGTTTTTCTTTAGGAGTTTTGTTAGTGGTAATACAATCTGTGCAAAATTATTAATAAACTTTCTATAATAAGAAAACAACCCTAGGACCGATTTAACTTGCTTTGTATTATTAGGTGATTTCAAGGTTTTTAAAGTCTGTAATTTTTTATTGTCGGGTCTAACTCCTTCGCCCGAGATCTCATGTCCTAATACTGAAACTATACTATACCCGAAACTGCACTTGCTTGGTTTAAGAGTAAGGTTAGCCTTCTTCAAACGTACTAAAACCTCTTCTAACGATTCCATGAATTCATCAAAACTATTTCCCCAAACAAGTATATTATCTACGTAACAAATTGCGCTTTTGTATTTTATTCCGGCTAGTACTTTGTCCATTACCCTTTGGAAAACAGCTTGACTAGTCTTGAGTCCAAAAGGTAAGACATTGAATTCATAAAGACCTGAGGAAGTAATAAATGCCGTTTTGTGCTTATCCTCCTCACGCAGTCGATGCTGCCAATAGCCCGAATTTAGATCTAAATCCGCAAAATATTTGGCCCCTGCTAGATAAATCATAATATCGTCGATAATTGGTAACGGATAGCTATCTGTTATTACTTTTTTATTTAACTTCCTATAATCTACACAAAACCTCCATGATTGATCTGGTTTTTGTACCAATACCACTGGCGACGCGTAAGCGCTTCGTGATTCCCGTATGACGTCATTAGCTAACATTTCCGTAACCTGTGTATTTATTATGTCTCGCTGTTTGGGGGAAACTTTATACGGTGGGTGATGAACTGGTATATTGTCTACAGTTCTAATAGGAATTTCTTCTATGCTACAATTACCCAATTCTGAGGACTTGAACGCGAAGTTATCTCTATATGAGGTAAGAAGGGTATTCAATCTGTTTCTTTTCTCCGGTTTTAAATCTAAGTTAACATTAAGTCCGTTAATTACAACATTATTAAAATCTGTCTTTGATATAAAATCATCTTTAGAGCTCTTAATTAAATTTGAAAAATACAAATAATCGGCTTGCGATACAGAGTTCGTACGCCCTTCCACCTTCGTTCCATGCTCCTTCCTGATGTTGTTACATAAAACAGTTTCATCATTCTGGTCATAGGCTACAACTACACGTGATTCTGGCATAGCATTCTGGTTGGCACATTTATAAAAATTTATACGAATTCTCCCCATTAAAGTAATACATTCATGGTAAAAATCAATGACCGCTTTGTATTTATGAAGGAAATCCTGTCCCAGAACCAGTCTCTGGCTAATGTTTTTAATAATCAGGAACTCGTTCACAAAGACACTAGAGTCCACTAAGAAGCTCATCTCCGTTAACCCGACTACTTCCAAATATGAACCCGAAATGGACTTCACCAAATGATTCGCCACGTCACTGGTACGTCTACTATTGAGATCCAACGCCAATTGTTCTGATATGCACGAAATTGATGCTCCGGTGTCTATCAGAGCAGGATGGGCCCGATCAGCTATCATAATACTAATAATAGGATTGAGGTCACCGCATTTGTTATTTTTCTCCGGGAGTTGATTTCTTTTGGACACAGCCTGCAACTCCACTTCTTCATTTATTGACTGTGCCCTTCCATGTTTGGGTGGTTATCAGTACGTGGGCTTCTTGAGCTGGGGGTAAATGGGAAACGGTTATTTCTGTAATTAGACTGTTGCCTCGGTCGCAAATTATACCTCGGCGTATGATATAACTCCGTATCTCCAGCTGGGTGCGGTGTCGACCTCGATGCGGTTGGTCCCGGGCTCGTTGGCCTCGGTGAAGCTGGGAATCCCGGTGCTCTAGCTGGAAAACGATCAAAACTGACCCGTGGAGGGTGCAAGGAAAAATTTGCCCGGTCGGATTGTGTTTCCCCAAATATTTCTTTTACTTGGTCAATGGTGGCCCGTAGCTCGGCCTTTGAGCTATACAACCGGGTCCCCAATTTCAATTTATAATGCATGTTTATCCCCTTTAGGAATATTTTAATGAATATTTTCTCATCCGAAATCCCGGATTGTAACCCGTAATCAGCCAATCTATAATAAAATGCGACTATATCTTCTTTAGTGTCTTGTCGCGCATTATAGAACTTTTCAACGAAATCTATACCTGACGGGAACTCCACCTGTAGGCTGTCGCACATGACTTTAAAAGACATATTTTCTTTGTAGATAAATTTGAAATATGCTAGGGCTGGCCCGTCCAGATATGCACCCATAATGAGGGCTAAATCGCTTTCTGGCCATCTATTTATGGCAGCGATTTGGCGAAACTGAGTGAGGAAATCGCTGAATGAGCATGAGGAACCCGTACCCGTGAAGGATACTACTTTCGCCATCTTATTTCGTATAATTACTAGTAACCACTTATCTTTGTAACTATTCAGACGTCGGGGTATCGCCTGACCATCAAATTTCCGCAGCCTCTGGAATAACAACGGGGGACAGCTCCTTATCCTGCGTAGCGTACACGCTTGGAAATTTTCCTCGTACAGATTTGAATCTATAAAATTGGGAGTTTCTTCATGCACTTTTATACTTTACGCAGTGCACACGCGTAATTTACCCGGCGCCTCCACCACTTGTAGAACACTCGCTTGTAGCTATCGCGAGAGGGGTTGTTGAATCAGTTAAAAACAGATTATTTCAGAGAAGAATTATATATTTTACGTGCTTTCAACCTCAGGGCAAACAATCGAATCTCTTATAAAAAACCCACACTTCAATATGACATCACATTCGAATTCTAACTTTATTATTCTTAACTCCTTCAAGGCTTATGTCATTGAGGTTGCACCTCCCAAAGAGGATCTCTGCAATACTTATTATTTAATACGCAGGGGCTGACCGCCGCACATTTATAAATATATTTCATTACTTGCCTAAAATCCGAGAGTTTTCGTGAAAGTACTCCTCCTTGCGTCGTATTCCTCAGTGCTGAAGGTCGTGACCTCCCTTCTGTATCACTTCAACTCGTATGATGTTATCCACCTGTTTCTGTCCCTGGCGGTGTGAGGTCGTTGCGAACGAATCTGGTCAGACCAACGTATTGGTCTGCGTCCACGAGGTCTCTTTCCACCTACTTTGCCAGTCACGATGAACTTCTCGAGGTTGTCACCTTCTTTAAGAAAGTATAATCTATATAAATACATACAATACATAAATTGCCAAAATGTACGCACATAAAGACGTAAAGACTGACCCGAATTGGATAATTCTTTTACATAATTGTGTTCGTAATTATCAGGGCGAGGTTTGTATGAAACAAAATTTTGATGAATAATCATCGGCAATGAGAGACTCGTTGCGACGAAGCTGCAAAGTCTTGAGCATCGACGACGAGTTTCTAGCTTGTCGGTTTTCTACCGGTTGCAATGTGCGACGGAATTGCATAATTTAATTCTGCCAAGCCCGTTCCATCATCGGACCACAAGACGAAAGGCGATGCGCCACCGGTACATGGTGGACATCCCACCCACACGCACAAAACGGTTTGGGAACACATTCATAATGCGTACAGCTAAGGAGTGGAATTCCCTGTCGGAGTCTGTGTTTCCTGATAACTACAACCTGGCAGTCTTTAAGTCAAGAGTGAATAGGTTACTTCTGGGCAAGCGTGCTCCATCTTCAACCACATCATCGCTTACTATCAGGTGAGATGTGGTCAAGCGCGTGCCTATCAATAGTAGGTAAAAAAATATTTGACGTACTAGGCTACTTTCATCGAATCGATAAAACTTCCTACTAATAAACCACCTCTTTATATTATCCATTTCAAATAACGTATCTTTACACTTAACTACCAATCATAATGCTTCTCTATTCGTTGTCCTGTTACCGCAAAACCTCGTCTTTCGAACTAACTTTGAAGGTTCCTTTAAACGCTCGTTAACGATCAAAGGCAAGTTTTGCTGTTTATTCAACAAGGTTAAACTCAACATTTTGAATTTCTCGGTAGGATTTTATGATTTCTCTTTACTTTGTGCATTTCTCTTTTAAAATCTGACATTGCGTGTCAATCATGGAAAGACGTTAACGTGATTGGTTGCGACGTGACAATGCGACAATTCGTTTTTATACAAATTACCCTAGGTATGGAAATGGCCTGTAGCATCTACCTCTGTACCAAAATTGATCAAGATCGGTTTAGCAATTTAAGCGTAAGAACGTAAAAACAAACGCGCAAAATCACTTTTACATTTATAATATTCGTTTGGAGTAGGGTATAGGATTATGAAAGTTTGTCAGTATAGATGAATGAATGAACGGACGGATACTGCGTAGATTTTGATGAAATCTTACAGTTATATGCATAGTTTGTATTTGTACATCACAATAACACAAATGCTTGAATTTATAAAGGAGGACGTTATAATAATTTCACGCGGCACCCAGCTAGTTATTCTATAACACATACATTCAAAATTTTTGACACTCATATACACCCACATACACCATTTATTTTAAAACAGCCCCAGTTTATTTTATGCTCAACACACATACAATCTAGACTAATGAGTGTACTTCGATACTCAATTTAGAGGATTTCAAAGAACTCAACTCGAGCTACGGCTCAATTTACTACATTATACCGAAAATTTCTGAAAGTCAGACACATTGTAAATCACTACACAACTGAATTTACTGAAATTAAATTATGTAGAACATTTTTATGCAGATTTGAGAAATGGTTTGGATTAAATTGTGCATTTGAAATATTGTTTAAGCTTTGAGCACCTACCTAAACGTTTGAAAGTTATAATTGAAATTCAGACGATGTACTGAAATGTAAATTGACGAAGGGATGAACTCGTGAACTAGCTTTCGGGGTTATTTTAAACTGTAACCCTTTTGAAAATTCGAGTGATAGACATGTTCGTTCATCTTTGGGATGCTGAGTGATTGGTTCTCAAAGCTTTTGAGACTTGATTTGAGCTGCGTGATAACTGACAAATGTTTGCACTGTCTGGACAGGTCCACTCACCTCTGTGTGGTGTTGTTCACAAAATTCCACCTGAGACATTAACTAATAGGACCGGTGGGACTCTCCGATGCTGGCTCGCTGGATACGGCTGCACGCAGTCATATAGTGATTTGCCACCATCATCGATGAGTCCACCTGGATATGCTACTCAATTAATTTATTATTTATCTATATCTATACTAATATATGAAGAGTTTGTTTGTTTGTTTGTTTACTTGAACGCGCTAATCTCAGGAACTACTGGTCCGATTTGAACAATTCTTTCAGTGTTAGATAGCCCATTTATCGAGGACGACTATCACGCTAAGGCCAATGGGAGCGGAGCGGTAATGAAAATTGTGACGCAGACGAAGTTGCGCGGGTCAATTAGTTACTAATATTAGTTGACATAAATGATTTATTAACATTGGACCCATAAAATCTGACCAATACATTATTTATTTGTATGGACTTAAAAGAGACTTTGACCTCTGAGTTCGTTTCGGTGTGTCTCATCAGTGTAGCTAGCTAGGAAACACTGAATGAAGATTAACTTGTTATTATTAACTAATTTACAAAAAAAAAAAGGTCTTTTTAGTTCATCAGCTATCAGAATACCGTAATACAATGTATAGTAGATCTCGCATAGTAGATTCTATTTTAAAAATGAGGTTTTTAAAATTATTGCCTGCGTTTATTAAATCACGCCTTTTCCCCTGGTGCAAATCTCCCTATCCCTTTTTTAGACTTCATAAATAGGGCTAGTAATGAAAATAAGTATGAACAGGTAGATGAACTCAAAGGTACTATTTATTTTCCAACTAGCTGACTTGCAACTTCATTAACCGACTTCTTCAAAAAGGAGGAAGGTCTATGTTCGGCTGTGTTTATTCCAACGGACTCTTCAATCAATATATTATTTAACAAGGAAAGAGACACAATAAAATTAAGATAAATTCAGACGGAAACCACCCTTCAGATTCCAGACACCACAAGCCAATCGGTGTGAATTACAAATGCATTTAAAAATATATTTTAACTAGCTGATCCGCGCAGCTTTATCTTCGTCACATTTTTCATTAATACTGCGCTCCTATTGGCCGTAGCGTGATGTTAGACTATAGCATATAAGCCTTCATCGATAAATTAGCTCTCCAACACTAAAATAATTTTTCAATTCGTACCAGTAGGTACCTAGTTCTTGAGATAACGGCGTCCAACCAAACAAACAAACTCTTTAGCTGTATTTATTTAGTATATAGATAACTAGTTGACCCACGCAACTTCGTCTCTGTTACAATTTTCATGACTGCTCTGCTGCAATTGGTCCTTTTTTTTTTTTTTTTTTTAAGGATGGGAAATCATCAAATGACTCCTCCCGCTCTGGGTGAAGCAAGAGGGAGTGTCAGACTCTTACTGACTAAAACCCATCCGTGTTCCTCCTGGAGCCCTTTGCGTTCCAAGGCTACGGCACCTCTTTCGAACAGATTCCGCAGCCCCAGCAGGCACCTGCCCAAGCGGGCCCCGTCTTCCACGCTGACATCTCTTTGAGGCGCGCTGGGATCGCAGCGCGCCGCCGACCCGGGCCTAGTTCTGATCAGACGGCGAGCCACCCACTGCTCGCCGTCCGCAGGCCCGCGCCTACGGCGGCCGGGAATCGTCCTGCGACTCCCGACGCCTGGGGCGTCTTCTTCTGTTGCGGCGACTGGGACGTGAGGTTTCCCTCTCTCTCACACGTTCGGCCTCCTCCTTTGCTAGCATTACTGCTTCGCAGAAGGAGGTGATCGCTTCCCATGCCTCCTCGCTCCGGACCAAAGATTGAACCAAGGCCGGTCGCGAGAGGTCGCCGCCGCCGATCGCCTCCATGAGGACCCGGCGGTGCTCCGCCCAAGCATGGCAGACCTCCACCGTATGCTCCACCGTGTCCTCCGGGCAATCCTCGCAGTGATGACACCCGGGCGCGTCCTCCCGCCGAATCCGAAACAGGTATCTCCCGAAACAACCGTGTCCGGTGAGTACCTGTGTCAGGCGGAAGGTGAGGACGCCGTGGCGCCGCTCCAGCCACTCCTCAAAGAGGGGACTTATCGCCTGGATTGTTGCGTGCCCACCGCTGGGTTGCGACAGTCGCTGTCTCCATACCGCCATGAGATCCTGCCGGAGCTCCGTCCGCCTTGCTGCGATTTGCCGCGGCAGAGGTGTCTCGCCCCGGCGTTGCGCCTCCACGCGCCACTCGTAAATGTGCGCGAGGGCTCTCGCCTCCAGATCCCATGGCGGCAGTCCGGCAAGGAGGCTCGCCGCCTCGCCAGAGACCGTGCGGTATCCCCGGGCCAGCCGGATGGCCATGACCCTCTGAGACGCGTTGAGGTAACGGGCAGGTCGCTTCCTCAAAGTAGGCGCCCAGACCGGCGCCCCATAAAGGGCCATGGACCGCACGACCCCCGCGTAAAGCTTCCGGCAGGAGGCATTTGGACCCCCTAGATTGGGCAGAGGCCGCTTGAAGGCAGCCCCGGCTCGTGCCAGTCTTGGAGCCAAACGTCGGAAGTGTTCGACGAAGTTCCATCGGCTGTCAAGGACGAGACCTAGATACGTCATCGTCGACCCGACGCCGATGTGAACCCCTCCCACCGTTATTTGAGATCCCGATGGTGGCCTGTTCCGAGAACCATGGAAGCACATGGCTTCGGACTTGTGCAAGGCCACCTCAAGACCCAACTGCCGGATCCTCTCAACGACTATCGCAACCCCGCGTGTCATAGCGTCAGCCACCGCCTGGTGCGACCTCCCCTGCGCCAGGACCAGCGTATCGTCAGCATAGCAGACAACGTTGACGCCGCCAGGGAGGTCGGCGCGCAACACCCAATCGTAGCCAATGTCCCACAGAAGCGGCCCCAGAACGGAACCCTGTGGAACACCGCACGACATCTCTCGCCGGTTCCACTCTCCCAGGTGACCGGGGTAGATGACGGCTCTGTCCGTCAAGTATGCCTCAACTACGCGACGGAGGTAGTTCGGCACCCGGTGATACCGAAGTGCCTCCCTGATGCAACTCCAAGGCAGGGTATTAAAGGCGTTGGCGATGTCTAGAGACACAGCCAAGACGACCCCGCCCCGGGAAACCGCGTCCCCCGTCGAGAGGGCTCTCACGCGCATGATGGCGTCCACCGTCGAGCGTCCCGTGCGGAAACCGAACTGGTTTTCCGCCAGATCCGGCCCCACCCTCACTAGGTGCTCGACGAGGCGGTTTGCAATTACTCTTTCAAAGAGCTTGCCCACCTCATCGAGCAGCACGATGGGCCGGTATGCGGACGGAGAGTCCGCGGGGCGCCCCGGCTTCTTAATGAGGACCAGTTTCCCCGTCTTCCAACGAAGTGGGAACTGGCCCCTCTCCAAGCATGCGCTTAGGAACCCTCTTAGTCGAGGCCCAAGAGCCTCCAAGGCCAGGACCCAAGCTTTTCCAGGTAAGCCGTCGGGTCCTGGGGCGGTATTTTTGGCCTTCAGCCTATTAACCGCCACTCTCAGGTCTACCTCAGTCACCTCAGGGGCATCGTCATCGTCGTCATCAATGCAGTCCGCATCGGGCACCGCAGGTGGCGGAGCCATAGGCGGGGGAGTATGCTCCCCTCGCGAGGGGAATAGAGCGCTCACCACGTCCTCCACCAGCTGGGGCCGGAGACTCTGCGTCAAGGGGGGGGCCCAGGTGCGGAGCTTATTCCGCACCAGTTTGTAGGGTCTACCCCACGGGTCCCCGTTCAGAGACTCCAGCATCTCCTTGCGAGCCAGATCCTTGGCCTGCAGGATCCCTGCTTTGAGGGCGGCCTTTGCCACTTTGTACTCCTCGTATAGCTCCGCCTCTCTGACCTGCGCATCTGGAGGGCGGATGCGGAGCCTGCGGTGCCTGGTGTACCGGCGCCGTGCGGCAACACATGCCTGACGCAGCGTCGCCAGCTCTTGCGACCACCAGTACACCTGGCGGCGGGCGCGTCCTTGCTTAACCCGGGGCATTGACACATCACAAATATCGGACATGGCCTCCCGGAACCACTCCGCTTCGTCGTTGATGTCAGCAGGCCTGTCCGGAGGTGACACCCAGGCTTGCACGATCGAAGCTTCCAGGAGGAGCTCCCGGTCCAGCTGCTTCAGCGCCCACCGCGGACCACTCGGGGCCTGCCGGACTGGCGCGGTTGAGGTCTGGGTGGAGACGTCAAACCGGATTGGTCCTAGTGTGATGATATATAGCAAATAGCCTTCCTCAATAAATGGGGCTATCTAACACTGAAAGCATTTTTCAAATCGGACCCGTAGTTCTTGAGATTAGCACTTTATATATTAGTATAGATTTATTCCAACAGACTCTTCAACTAGTTTATTATTTAACAAGGAAAAAAACACAATTAAAAATAAGATAACTTCAGACACAAACCACACTTCAAAACTCAGACACCACAAATCGTGTCAGTGCGAATTACAAATACATAAAATATATTTTAATTTCTTTTCCCTTACCTCTGTTCCAACGCGTCAGACATTCTTTAGAGCTGTGCCCCTCGCCTCAATGACCTGAGTACCCTTGAACGCCATTTTGAAATTCAGAAAAGCGCGGGAATTTTTGTTTGACAATTAATGGGACCATCATACTCAATATTGAGTGACAGTATTTTAAAAAGAGAATTTATTTTTAAAATTGCGATGCTCGATTTATGAGAATCTATTCACTCGTTGTACGCAGAACAGACTGCTAATTCTAAATTTTTTTATTTTTTTTATTCTCATTCCCATGTCAGTCGCAATCTGTCAAATATGAATTGAAATTGAGGTTTTTCTGACAGATTGCGACTGAGATACGAATGCGAACGTTGCTTAAAAGTTAGTATAAGAATTCGCCGCTAGAGGCGCTAGTGTAGCGTGAGGTTTTTAACTGTCAAATTTCACTGCAAGTTTATTCACTTATTTGTTCTCTTAAAAAACTTAAGAGGAGACGCGGGCGAAGAGACTGTAAAAGTAGGTAGGTACCGATTTTAAAGATATTTCACAATAAGAAAGATATATAGTTACTGTGTATACGTTTTCTTTTTTGTTGTCTGTTGACTGTTGGTTTATCGGACAATTTTAAGCGTTTTTTGAGGGTGCTGGGGTTTATACGGTTAACATATCATCAAAAAGTAAAACATAAGGACACAGTAGGTATAATATATTCTTCTTGTTCTGTTTATGAAATATCTTTTGAATCGGTTTAATATTAGAGGAGGAAACAGGCGAGAGCCAAACCTCGAATTGTGACTTTTTATATACAAAGTCTCTCCGCCCGCATTTCCTGTTAAGTGAAGTGAGAGCGAGAAAACCGACGGTCGATTCTACCAACGTTTAAGGTGGAAGCGCCAGGGTAGCCGGCTAAATTCAAATATTTTGGTTTTTGCCGGTCAGTGTGAAGCTGTATGTTGAACAAAAGATGATTCACGGCCGTAACGCGTATTTTTCTAAAGAATTATAACTATTTTAATCATCAATATAGCCCTCTAAGTTCATGTACCCCTAAAGAATGACTTTTTCATGAAATAACCATTCTATAAGGCTTCTTGAACTTAGAGGGCTATATTGAATTTCGCGGGCTACCCTGGCGCTTCCACCTTAACCGCTGGAGTGAGCGTGAAATGAAATGCCATTTTACCTTGACTGGATCGATTGACAGCTCACTTCACGTCCACTTCACCTCAGTTTACACAGTGAGATTTATTCGAAACTTTTGTCGTCGAGTTTATTCGAAACTTGAGTTTATATGAAATTTTTACCGAATACCCACTACAGCAGTATGATTCTGTAAACGTCTAGGCTGTCATTCCACTCACAATCTACAGATCGACAGCTCACAACAATCTCACCTAAAGGTGGATACACACATTGCGAGGCATGCACCGCGCACGCCTCGCAACGTACATGTTTCGATGTAAATTTGCCTGGTTAGCCATGCCTCACCTCGAATATGAATTTCCATACATTGCGAAGCATGCCATGAACGCCTACGCGCTGCGCATGCCTCGTAATGTCTGTATCCACCTTAAGCTTTCATGTTTACAGAATAGCAGTGCTAGAATGCCTCCCACAAGGTGGACCGATAACAAGGTGATGGTCGCGGGAATCTGCTGGATACGAGACGCACAGAACCTGACAAAGTAGGCGGTATTGAGGAGGCATGTGTCCAGCAGTGGACTTCAATAGGTTGAGTTGTTTGATTGAGTACGGGCTTAAAAAAACCGGCCAAGTGCGAGTCGGAGTCCCACGCACCAAGGGTTCCGTTCCGTAAACCGTAAAAACACACGTTTCTTGTGCCACTTTATTTTTTTCAAATTAAATTATCTATAATTTAATTTTTAACTGTGTTTCTTGAGATCCAGCCGGACAGACGGAAGGACATTGGAGGCTTAGTAATAAGGTTCTGTTCATTTGGGTACGAACCCTAAAAATGTGACATTTACATCTCATTTAGTATTCTAGAATATTCTGGGTTCCCTGCCACTGGTTTTAGCGTAAAATATATTTTATTAACTGTAAAATTAGTTGAATTAATGTAAAACACGTCGCTTCTCATTCTAAAATAGCGTGGCTTTTAGAAAAGGTATACTTAGGGTCATTTATTTTAATAACACTGGAGTAGGTACATGTTCAATTGTAACCGACTTTGAGGTTAGTTTGGTATTAGAACCTAATATTAGACAATCATTATGAGTTCGTGGCTAAATATTAACAGCCGTACGAGTCGATCTTCAAGGTTAAGCAACGCTTGCCGAGGTAAGTCTGCGGATGGGTGACCATCTTAACATAACGAGACTCCTCCGTGCCTGGGAAAGCACGTTAAGCCATTGGTTCTTGCTGTCATTTGTAGATCTTTGGCAGTCGCTACGGATTATCAGAAGCCAGTTAATCTGACTCCAGTCTTGCTATGAAGTACTGTGTTATCCAGTTACTGGGTTGTGGAGATCTAATAGGCAGTCGCTTCACATAAAATACAGCCGAAGTAACCGGAAGCCGACTATTTAAGTAATTCAAAAAAACCCAAGGTCGAAAAAACCGTGATGCGCCCACCCCAAGTAATATGGGATAAGGGCAGGAAGATGATGAAAAAACCCAAGGTCTGTCAAAGAGTCTCGTCTCGATTTAGAAAAATACAACAGAACTAAGCAAGAAAAGACTGTTTTTCAGCAACTTTTAAGAAAAAGGTTTAAGAAAATAATTAATCATAATTACCATTATCTCTGTCTGCCAACTGACCAATCTTTAAAATTAGCATTTCTTAAAATCTTGTGCAAACGAAACTCAACTTAATTTTTCAAGTAAAGCTTGAATAAAAAAGTCAGCGAGTTACATTATCTCTGATAGATACTAACTTTTCAAGATAAAATGCCAATTTATGAAAAAAATATTCATTGAAATGTTTTAAATTAATTCACCTCAATTTTTTGAGGTAATTTTCCACTGAAGTTGACGTGAAAAGGTCTGAGAGTTGAGCTATATTTACTGAGTAAATTAATTTTTGGATTTAAAAAACTGAGGACTTCTTTGAAGTTGAGAAGAAATTAAAGCGATCCTTGGGAAATAGTATACCTAGTCTACCTAGGCATACTTTTAAGGATGCCAGAAATAGCTGTTTTTCGGTAATTTTCCAGCGATATACAGGTTATCTGTTGAGTCCGTGGAGTTTCATGTTTTGACAATTCAAAAGTGCCTGTAAATGGTTTATTTGTAATATATGCTTTGGATTCAGTTGAGTTGATTTGATCCGTCTAAAAAGACGGATATGCCAGTGGCCATACAATGGAAATGACACTGTTCACATTTAGATGAATCCGGGTGTTTAGACGGACGTTTTGCCACTGTGAAGAACCGTCTAAACGCCAGGATCGGATGTAGTGTGAACGAATCTGCCGATCGTCGGCAACAGACTTCCGTTTAAACAGACAGTCTGAGAGGGAACCGTGCGGGCCGTCCAAATGAAATCCCATTTGAAGGGACAATTAGGACCCGTTTGTTGACGTTTACTTTAAAGCGATCGAGTACCTATGACAAAGACCACATATATATTTAAACCTTTTTACCAATCAACTCGTGACCATCTTAACACAGAGTTTCCTCCGTGCCTCGGAAAGTACGTTAAACCGTTGGTCCCGGCTGTCATTTGTAAATCTTTGGTAGTCATTACGGATAGTCAGAAGCCAGTAAATCTGACTCCAGTCTTGCCATGAAGTACCGTGTTACCCAGTTAATGGGATGTGGAGGTTTGGTAGTCAGCCGCTTCACGTAAATACTGGTATTCAGCCAAAATCCGGTATGACTGGAACTGACAACCGAAATGGGACTGACCCCAATATAGGTGGGAAAAAGCTAGGCAGACGATGAACTCTTTATTTTTATAAATTCTTCAATTACTAGAACTTGTCGGATCTAAGACAGTTTATCCCGCAAAATGCCTGTATTTCCTGTTGTCCTTATTGTTTTAAATTGTAATTTGATACCTAATTTCAGTCCCATTTTGCCCTTCTGAAAAGTATTGAAAAGTCGTAGGATACTTAAATAATCGCTGAACCAACCCGTCATCACATCTATAAACTCAGCATAAATACAGCCTTCGTAGCATCGTATAAATGTCTGACAGTTTATTATTCTGCGAGAGACAATGGCTTTTTATGGAGGGGCCTTTATACGGTACGATTTATAGGATATTCATGGTTTATTGTATTTTTAATAGAGACTAAATATATGTTATTTTAATTCAAGCGTGCTCCAACGTCAACGACATCATCGCGATTGGTCAAACGCGATGATGCATGTCAATGGTAAAAAATCATAACCTTTCCTTTTGGTTTTGCCGTAGTCGGGTAAAAAATACAAATTTATTTAAACTGAATATGACATAGGAACTGTGCAGTTTTCCTGAATGAAAGTTTGCTTAAAATGCTTCCGTTACTGGCTGATTGAGTGACTAAGTGACTGATAGACAACACACAGCCAAAACTGCTGATCGTAGAAAGCTAAAATTTGTCATGTAGGTTCCTTGAGGAGTGAAGGGGGGAGCACTAAGAGGATTTCCTGAAATTCCGGGAACAGTAAAAATCGGAAATGCTCATACAAAGTCGCGGGCAAAAGCTAGTCAGTCAATATATATAAAGTTCTTCCGTTACTGTTGAGTGACTGACAGACAAAGCATTTTGGCTGAAACTACTGGTCGTAGGAAGCTAATATTTGGCATGTAGCTTCCCTACACTCCGTAGAGAAGCGCTAAGAGAGGATTTCCTGAAATTCCTAACGTGTTGAGACACTCTTTCGTTTATATCTTATATCTATACTAATATATAAAGCTGAAGAGTTTGTTTGATTACTTGAACGCGCTAATCTCAGGAAGTACTAGTCCGATTTGAAATATGTTTCAGTGTTAGATAGCCCATTTATCGAGGAAGGCTATAGGCTATAGGTATATCATCACGCAAGCAGTAAGAAAAATAATGACGCAAACGAAGTTGCGTGGGTCAACTAGTATGTAAATAAAAGTGTATAGTACAAACACCGTGCAAAGATCTTTATACACATTGTGTATGCCACTACCGGATAGAATCGTATCGTCCCCGTATCGTACATCTAAACGTCCCCAATGGGAGGCTCTCTCTCAAATGGATAGCTCCTCCAGCGATCACGAACTTAATCCTTATGCAATCGACTCAAAAATGGCCGCCCTGTGTAGACGAGTAACAGAACAGTGGCCGCTGAATACTGCTTGTCAAGGAGTTCGCTAAATGAGGGTCTTCAAATATTTACGTTCATCATGTTTTTTGATGTAGCAATTATGGTGTTACTTGATCACAATAGCTCATGCGCATTTTTTTTTCAAATTAGACCCAGAAAAGATTGTTTGTTTGACGTTGGATCACTTACAAATTAATGTTTTTTCCAACGAATCTTATGAGAGTCAAGAATTTGAACAATGACTCTTTTTCATGTACCGGGTAAATATATTATAGTAGTTACGCCACCGTTTGCTAACCTTCCCGCGGCTGTGATGCCAGTTTTATGGTATGGTGCCCTCTGCGGTACACTCGGGCCCATTTAAATTTTTCTTTCTGCAACGCATACGCAACACCACGATACGCTCTATAATGAGAATCGCCGATAAGTAAAGAAAGAAAAATAAGAAAATAAATTATTTCGGACTCGCACAAAACAGACAGATGTTAAATTAATTAAAACTAACAGTAGTCTATTACTTGATTTATAATCATTTTCGGTGAAAAACGTGCGTAGTCCGCTCGTGTAGCAGTTAACACTGCTGGGTATAGGCTTCCCCCAAGATTTGCGTCATCGAGCGGTTCTGTGCGTGTCGCTTTCAGTGGAATCTCGCGGCTTTCAGCAGGTCCACCTTGTAGGAGGCCACGCCAACGCTTTTTCTTCCGGTATATTATATGCAATTATTGTAAAAACAAAAGAGCTGAAAAACAACTACTTCCGGCTACTAAAACCTTACATGAACCATTACAATAGTATTCGCTAAAATTGCTGAAGCTGAAGACCGAAACCGCGTTCATTAAGGTTTGCCAATTAGATCGCTACAACTTCCACTCACAAAGTTTGCATGTACACCCGTCCGCGGGGCCACCGGTGTTTTCACAGGGCTGGCACGCGACGCGCATAATATTAATATTAATTTTGGCTTTGAATTCGGACTATAACCGAGGATTTATTTCAAGTAAACCTCATGACAGACTGACTGAAAATTAATCAGCGCTGAGAAAAAACTATTGAAGATACACACCATGAATTTTGCCTTGTAGGGTCCTTCCGTAAAGTAAACATCCACGAAGGAAGAAAATTAAATTTCTGGAATAGGGGTTAATTGAATGGATTTCACACATTTCAATGCCGTCGCTGTCTGAAGCCTGCAAATAATACCGAGTTCGGGGTTCTTTTGGAATAAACAAAACCACAAAGTAGAGCTCTTGGTCTCTCTAAAATAGAAAAGAAGAAAATCTCAAAACAATAACAAAATGTAACTACGACTGAAAGCCCTAGGTTTATTTAGGACGTCTGTTCAACAAATAGTTTCGGAGTTAGATTCGTTCGCAACATGCGATACTTTTCCGAGTTTGTTGGGTTTCTAGCAGTTATATCTTTGAAACATTCAGTAGGTACCTTTTTACTACATATATGTAATGTTGGTCCGCTGGATGCGAGATGCATCACTTTGTCTTAACAACTTCTTCCATAAAAATTGGGTATCGAAAATTAACTTAGGGCCGAGACAAAGTGACATTCTGCCAGAGATAGGAACAATTACCAAAAAGATTACAACGGTACTGTGAGCGCTACCTCTTTCATCAGGACTTGTTCAGAAGTTAAGGCACTTAATGGTGAATTATGAATGAAAAGCATTTCAAAACATCTTCAATTCCTGACATCAAACCTATTAGGCAATCATTATAGCACGTCATATTATCTGAAGGCCTATCATCGTCACTTTCTTTCTAATGCCATTTTAATTTCAAACCCAACATTTTGCCGCAGCATCTGTGTTTACCAGCACTGCACCCAACACCTGACGCTCATAACTCAGCAGTCCTTAACTTTACGAGTTAAATAATACCTATCTACCCACACAAGTACACAGGTACTGCAGTAAAAGTGAGAAGATTTCATTTTGTTCCTGCATTTTTATAGCTAAAGTTATTTTTATGGTCTGTCGCGGTTTTAGAGTTAGAAAGTACTAGCAAGCAGGTTCTATGTTTTAATTAGGTAAGATATGAAAGTGATTAAGAGATGGTGACCGCAACGAAAGTGTAACTAAGTAATACTAAGTGTATGTTGTGGCCATATCGTAGAATTTGACAATTTCATAATGTGGTCAACCATTTCATGAACTGTCTGGCCACTTCATGCAACGGCAACGTTAATCCTAACTTAGACGACTATTTCTTTCAGCAGGATTTAAAGAAACCGATCCTATCCGAATCGAGGTGCCTTAATTTCCCTCATATCTTACCTAAACTAACCTTCATCATGAATATCACCCCGTCATTGTTATTAAGTACCTGATTGTCTGATAAAAAGATGATTTGGGGGTGATTTGGGGGCCGAGTCACCCGCGTCCGTAGGAGAATACCCAATGTAAGACCCTACACGTGGACCCCGGGTGGTGCTAATCAGGTGACACTAACTGGTGGTAGGCTTCGGCCGATGGCTTGTGACCACCCACTGGGCAAAGACGTACCGCCAAGCGGCTTAGCTGTGTTCCGGTACGATGCTCTGTGTAACCAATTCAGAGGAGTTGGGTTGAAATAAGTTGTTCCAATGCAGGCAGACCAGCCAGGCTAGCCCTGGCATGGGCGTATCGGGAGACTAGTCTTGGAGGGTAGCGGGATCCGAGGCACGGAGCACCGCTGGCCGACCGCAGATAGTTGGGGGCCCAAGTAGTGTGCTAGCCACACATGAAAGGCTGCCCCGCCATCTGACGAAAAATCCCGGAATGCACCATCGTGCTGGTTGGCGACCAGATGAAAGGGCCCGATAGACATTCCCGGGGGGGCTCGGGCGTCCCCGCAGTCTCCAGACTAGTCCCCCAAAGATGTCGTCCTGTCAGGGCGTGCCTGAAGGTTAGCAGCTTGGAACCTCATTTCACTTCCTTCTCCTCAACCTCCATCACTCAAGTTTATTAATGAACAGGAATAAAAAGAGAAAAGCTGTACAGCGGCAGCACGTCCTTTCGCATAAAGTGCACCTCTCTAATATACGAGGTCTGCACTCAAATCTCGCCGCAGTCCATCACCATCTTGAGACCGAGAAACCAGCGCTCTTGTTCCTGTCGGAGACGCAGATCGGATGTCCGTCGGACGTGTCATACCTGTCTTACCCTGGGTTTACCCTGGAGCACCACTTTAGACCCCGCGCGGGCGTATGCATGTGTAGCGGCATCAAGACCGCCACAAGAAAAACCTACGGAGCAAATCTACATCGCAACAAAAAGAACCGCGACGCCATCTATCTGACTAGCAGCGAACTACAACGTTGAAATCCTGCATCGCGCAAGCAGAGTTTACCGTGCGATTTGAACATATACATCAGCCCGAATATCAACTATCGGGCAGTAGCCCGCCAGGCACAACAGCCGCCTGGTTGGAGGATCCTCCTTTTCAAATGAGGTATGCGGGACTTTACTCTCTGTTCCGCATACCTCCAAACTGGTGACCCTCGACATTGAACGTCAGCGCAGCCTTCGTGCAACTACTTCAGCGTGACGTCATCATCACTTCTCCTCATCGTGACCTCAAGCTCTCGAGCAGCGAGTCATACAGCCAGCCAGTACCCACGGCTTCTACGGATATCCTGACCACCAGCATGCAGCAGCCGCGCATTCCTGTTCAGCATCCTCAGCCTCTATCTTCACCCCGACTCACTGGGGCATCGCATACAGTTCCGACTCACTGTGAACTCTGCGACTACCGGTTCCGACTCACTGGAGCCAACAGCAGCAGCACTCCGACTCACTGGAGCCTGCAGCATCATCCCGACTCACTGGGATCCCATCACCCCGACTCACTGGGGCATCGCATATAGTTCCGACTCACCGAGAACTCTGCGACATCCGGTTCCGACTCACTGGAGCCTGCAGCATCATCCCGACTCACTGGGATATCTCATCACCCCGACTCACTGGGGCACCGCATATAGTTCCGACTCACCGAGAACTCTGCGACTTCCGGTTCCGACTCACTGGAACCAACCTTCCACTGGCCTGGCAAGCATCTCAAGATGCATGGACGACTCATCCACTATCGACCTCCGGTCTCCGGAGGGGAGTGATGTAGCGGCATCAAGACCGCCACAAGAAAAACCTACGGAGCAAATCTACATCGCAACAAAAAGAACCGCGACGCCATCTATCTGACTAGCAGCGAACTACAACGTTGAAATCCTGCATCGCGCAAGCAGAGTTTACCGTGCGATTTGAACATATACATCAGCCCGAATATCAACTATCGGGCAGTAGCCCGCCAGGCACAACAGCCGCCTGGTCGGAGGATCCTCCTTTTCAAATGAGGTGTGTGGGACTTTACTCTCTGTTCCGCTACCTCTAAACATGTTCGCCCGGGACGACATCTGCTATCGGCGTCTCCGCTACCTTGAAGACTCCAGGATCTCAACGCTGTGGGCTATGGTGGACACAGGTCTAGACAAAATTGTCTACGCATGCGTCTACCGTTCGCACGGCGGTGATTTGGAGACAACTGGGCTTACACAGCACCTGAGTGAGGCGGCGGATGCGGCTCAGCAGCGGTACCCTTCTGCCCAATTGGTGTTACTGGGGGACTTCAATGCCCACCATCAGGAGTGGGTCTTCCCATACCAGTGCACAGACCATGCTGGACGAGAGACGCGAAAGCTAGCGCTTGCGTTAAATCTTACCCAGCTGGTCCAGGGGGCAACGAGGGTGCCGGATGTTGATTTGCACACTGCCAATTGCTTGGACCTTCTGCTGACAACAGATCCAGACCGCTATTCGGTGTCGATTTCATCACCACTGGGTAGTTCCGACCACTGTCTGGTGAAGTCTGTGTCTGTCTACTCTCCGCCCGATCCTAGCCCAAGAGGCACCCGGCGGGTATGGCGATACAAGTCAGCAGATTGGGATGGCATGCGATCTTTCTTCGCATGTTACCCTTGGCAGCCTACTTGCTTTTCTTCCACTGATGCTACGTCGTGCGCGGACGCCGTGACGGATACGTTGCGGAGGGGAATGGAGTACTAATTCCGTTCTCTAACATAGCAATATCTGGCGAAGCTCGTCCTTGGTTTGGTGCCGAGTGCAATCGCGCCGATGCGCTTAAGCACGCGGCGTACCTAGCATGGGTCGACGCTCGTACGCGCAAAGCGAATGACGTGAGTCAGAAGAAGAGAGCCTTCAACAGGGCTGCTAAGTCCTGCAAGAAGGTGTTGCGGAGGGCTCGGTTTGACCACATTAGCCGAATAGGGAACAAACTTGCTTCATACCCAGCAGGTAGTAAGGCTTTTCGGTCCCTGGCTAAGTCGGTCGAATCGAACTTCTGCCGCCCCTCACTACCACCACTGCTGAGACCCGACGGGACGCTGGCCCACTCCGCTGAGGAGAAAGCGAACTTGTTTGCTTCTAACATTCGCATTCATCAGAAGGACGTCCGTAGGGTGCTGCGTAACCTAGACGTGAACAAGGCTAGTGGCCCCGACGGGATACCGGCAATTGTTCTGAAAACTTGTGCGCCTGAGTTGTCTCCGATCTTGACACGCCTATTTCGCCTTTCGTTTGAGACTGGAAAAGTGCCGAAGGCTTGGAAGCAAGCTAACGTGCAGCCCGTGCCTAAGAAGGGTAGTCGAGCTGACCCGTCGAATTATAGACTCATCTCGGTAACGTCCATACTCTGTAAGACTATGGAACGCGTGCTGAATCATTAGCTCCTGGCGTACCTAGAAGCGAATGATATCCTTAGTGACCGGCAATACGGGTTTCGCCGAAATCGGCCAACTGGGGATCTTCTAGCGTATGCCATTCACATCTGGAGTGAGGCCATAGAGAAGCACGGGGAGGCACTGGCGGTCTCCCTTGACATCTCGAAGGCCTTCGACAGGGTCTGGCACGATGGCCTTATTAGTAAGCTTCCTTCCTTCGGTCTGCCCGCCGGTTTGTGTGATTGGATCGCAGATTTCCTGAGGGATCGGTCTATCCGAGTGGTCATAGATGGCTGCTCGTCTGGACTGCTGGATATTAATGCCGGGGTTCCTCAGGGGTCGGTGCTTTCGGCAACACTGTTCTTGCTGCATATTAATGATCTGCTTAAACCCGGTACCTTTGGGTATGCAGACGACAGCACTGTTGCTGAAAGATACGTGTCCGACGCACGAGCTGGTGGGTCGCAGATCCGGTCTCTCCGGGAGGCAGTGGTTGAGCGCTTGAACGTGTCCCTACAGGCGGTCTCTGATTGGGGCGATGCCAATCTGGTCAAGTTCAATGCTGCTAAGACCCAAGCGTGTCTATTTTCCGCCAAAAGGAGCCAATTCGCGGTGAAACCGTGCCGATAACCGACCATCTTGAGCTTCTTGGGGTTACATTAACATCTACTCTCAATTTTGGCCCTTACATAGAGGCAAAAGCTCAAGTGGCTGCAAAGAAGTTGGGGATTCTGGCTAAGGTGAGACGTTACTTCACGCCGGAACAGCTGCTCAAACTCTATCAAGCGCAAGTTCGATCGTGTATGTAATACTGCTCTCATCTTTGGGATGGATCTGCCAGATACCAGCTTGATGCCCTTGAGTCAATTGAGAAACGAGCCAAGAGGATCATCGGCAATGAGAGGCTCGTCGCGTCGAAGCTCCAAAGTCTTGAACATCGACGACGAGTTGCTAGCCTGTCGGTTTTTTACCGGTTGCATTTTGGGGAATGTGCGACGGAATTGCATAATTAATTCCGCCAAGCCCGTTCCATCATCGGACCACAAGACGAACGGCGATGCGCCACCGGTACATGGTGGACATCCCACCCATACGCACAAAACGTTTTGGGAACACATTCATAGTGCGTACAGCTAAGGAGTGGAATTCCCTGCCGGAGTCTGTGTTTCCTGATAGCTACAGCCTGGGAGTCTTTAAATCAAGAGTGAATAGGTTATTTCTAGGCAAGCGTGCTCCGTCTTCGACCACATCCTCGCTTACCATCAGGTGAGATAGTGGTCAAACGCGTGCCTATCAATAGTAAAAAAAAAAAAAAGATTCCAAGCTTCGGAATGCACGTCTCGGCCACCAAATGGCAATCGTCAATTATACAATGTCAGAGGTCCTTGAGGCGGTTTAGCAACTCTGACACTGGGGTGTGTGGGGTCGTTAGACCTCACTGTCCACACGACAAGAAGTAGAAAATAACAAGAAGTATACTAAAGCCAAGTTGGCCAAACGTGACGTATAGCAAGACTTATTTTCTCGTACTAACATACATAGACATAATAGTCCCAACATCATTTCAGCGACAATTAAAGTCAAAAACTTATCAAATTATTGGGAAATTCGAGGAGTTTTGGCTGCTGGAGGAACAGTTTACAAATTGAAAAGGCCTCTAAAATAACCCTATTGTTGTTTGAAAATTGGAATGTTTAGTTTGAATAATACTTTATGAACTAATCTTCACGTATTTCATTAACAGTAATAACAAACCTACTTATAACCACGTGACTGTGGACTATCGATTGAAGCTCTGTACCTGGGTGCGCCTGTATATTTAATGTTCGTCGGTAACCACCATCATTATGTCTGCCTTACCCCGAATAGATAACTCATGTTACTATTAATAGTAAGCTCTGTATTTCGATGTTCTTTTGTATCGTTGTACATGAATACTTGTGTCATGGGGTAATACAGATGAAAGCATTTTTCTGTTTTTGTCCTTGCCTGGAGGAAAATGGTGGATGAGTTGAGAGCTTTTACTTCTCACAGAACGAAATGTATAAATAATGAAAAAAATTTAATAAATGATTTCTCTTTCTCTCTAAACTATTTTGAAAAATAGTTCAGAAAGAAAAAATTACAGATCAATTTTTTTTCTCTGATTTGATTCTGCCTCATTGAAATCCTTTTCAAAAATCTCACTGCTAACTCTTTAGACTTCGGAAATATGACTAGGTATTTTAGGTTTTCAGCAGTCTTTTGTGAATTTGTGTATACCGTTTTGTCGTATGCTATCTCCCAGCTATATTGTACCAAAAATACAATAACACTCTTCTCGAACCATCTTCTAAATTCCTTCTTATTATTGTTGCAGGTGGTCGTCATGGGCAGCAGCACAACCTCAGACAAGACGATCAACACGAGCACCGACTCTGCAGCCACCGCGCTCACCTCGGTGACCGGCACAGACGACTCCATGGACGCGGAGCCCGACGGCCCCGATCTGTCAGAGCCCAGCCTCATCGATGACCCCAACGTGCCCACCCATCCCCCCAGCACAGCTCCCCCACACTACCACCGGCCAACAAACAGCTGTGATATTGACTCCCCAGCTTACACCAAACCTCAATCCGCTACAGACGTCATAGACTCCCCAAGACCAGGACCTGCCAGATTCGTCTTTGATGTTCCAATCCCTGATCCAAAAAGACAAGAGAAGCCGAGGAATAAGACACAAACGCAAGTCAGCCAGACCAGTGTAGCGTCCACATCGATCCAGATTCCTTACGATCCTAAAATGGATACTCCAAAAAGTCCAAAGGCGAATCAGGCTAAATATGAAACTCATTTTAAATTTGAGCCTGATCCTGTGAAGAGGAGAGGCAGTGAGCCCAGGGTGAAGAATAAGCAGAAAGCAGAGAAAGAGTACTATAAAGACGAGGTGGCGAAGCTGAGGAGGCAGCTGGAAGGCACGGAGGTGTTCACGACGTCCAGAAGACGGTCTTCTGCGCACCAGCATTCTGTGCCGCCGCCATCTTCGAGAAGGCAGTCTACAGGTATGCAAAGAAGTTTATTTTTTTGAAAGTTCCACATTTGAACACAATCTTACCAGTATAGCGACGATATAGTCGACAATATAGACGGGAAATCATCAAATGACTCCTTCCGCTCTATGTGGAGAGGAAAGGAGTGTTTGACTCTTCGTTCCTTCAATTTTACTTAGCGTTTTTGGGCCGCGGTAACCCTTCCGAACAAGTTCAGCAAGCAAGTACCAGCCTTAGTGGGCTTCGTCACTTAAGCTGATATCTCTTTGAGGCAGCGCGCTTACCTAGCGAACCTTTTCGTTGTTTGTCCTTAGACTATCAACAAAAGAGATACTAAATCAGCCCAGATACGAGAAATGTAAAGTGGTAAATCATAAGCGGTTTGGAGTTTTGATACTCGTTATTCCAATAGAATTTCAATATTAGACTTCTAATTATTACGTGTTTCCTAACCTTCCCAATGCTCCAAATACTATACCGAATTTAACTTTTGTTACATCGAAAAAAAGGTAAACTAATAGTGGCTCTTTTCCTTCAGTATATAGTCAATGTGTTTTGTCCCAGTTGACGCAGGTTGACAGTAAGATCATTTGTTTCAACTGACATCTTTATTACCGCCTCCCGTGGTGGTAACATCCTCTCAATTCTACTGTCTAAGCTGTGTCTATTGATAGCTTTTCTTATAAATATCTTCGCTGTTTTTTCTTGGCTTTCTTTTTTTGTGTTAACCTTGTTATAATTTTTCATTCACATTGTACTACTCTGTCAAGAAAGTACCGGGAAAAGATCAATAATACACAAAATGTCTGTTATTCATCCAAATTTATTTTATCACCTTCAAAGTATGCTCCTTTAGAAACGATACACTTGCGCCAACGAATAATCCATTCATCAAAACATTTTTTAAACGCTGCTTCCGGAATTGAGTTCAGTTCTCGCCGCGAATTCACCTTTATGTCTTCTATCGATTGAAAACGGGTGCCACGAAGTGGTAATTTGAGTTTAGAAAAAAGAAAAAAGTCAGCAGGAGCCATATCGGGTGAATATGGTGGTTGCTGGATGGTATTTGTTGAGTGTTTGGTTAAAAATTCGTTCACAATGATAGCCTTGTGCGAAGGCGCATTGTCGTGGTGCAAAATACAAGAATTTTCTTTCCACAAATCTGGCTTTTTTCATCGAATTTGCTCTCTTAAACGCCGCATAACGCTCAAATAATATTCTTTATTTACCGTTAGACCTTCCGATAAGAATTCAGAGTGCACAACACCGCGATAGTCAAAGAAAACAGTCAACATGACTTTGACTTTTGATCGACTTTGGCGTGGTTTTTTCGGTTTCGGTTCAGTTGGAAGGCGCCACTCCGAAGCTTGTTGACTAGTTTGCATGTCAAACTCGTAAACCCACGTCTCCTCACCGGTAACAATGCGTTTCATGAATGTTGGGTCCGAACTGACTCGTTCTAGCATGTCCTCAGCGACTTTCATGCGATTGAGTTTTTGGAGAAAATTCAGATCTTTTGGGACTAGCCGAGCAGCAACATGTTTCATACCCAAATGATTAGTTAAAATGGTACGGATCGACTCGTGAGATACAGAAAGTTCGGCGGCTAACTCTCTCAGAGTTGAATGGGGATTTTCAGTCACTATTTCCTTCACTTTTGCGATGTTAACTTCAGTTGCAGACGTTGACGGCCTACCAGAGCGAGGCAAATCTTCCATCACATCTCGACCGCTTTTGAACGCTTTGAACCACTCATAAGCACGAGTTTTTGATAAAGTCGATTCACCGTAAGCCTTCTGTAACATTTTCAGTGACTCCGAACACGAAATTCCATTGGCGATGCAAAATTTAAGACAAACTCTTTGTTCGATATTTTTGTCCATTATGAAATTCGCAATACACACTATATATGATATTACTAAAACCAGCACTGTATTTAATATAAATAACAGATGCAACTCAAACTCCGCGCCAAAATGGGAAACAGTTGTGCCAATCTAACAACTACAAAAAAAAACAAAAATTTGAATTTGGAACCATAAACAAATCATCCATTCCCGATACTTTTTTGACTGAATGTATACGACCAATTTAGCCCACTTGAAATATAAGCACTCCTACGGACTAAAGTCACCAAAATCTAAAAAGTCCAATTTGACAGCAGGATACAACATTGCTTTACTAGTAATTATGTAAGAGACATAAAAATAAATCTCTTTCGCACTTAGAGGGTAAAGCAATCTTCTATCCCTCTCTACTCAGCTGTCAAATCGGACTTCTTAGATTTTGGTGACTTTAGCGGTCAGCCGCGGGGGCGGCCAACCGCACCTTTCCAATTTAATATGGAACCACTTGTCATTTAATGTTTTATCGTCTAAGTGCGTACAATTAAAACTAGCGGATGCAAAGCGGCCAACCGCTAGTGCGTAGGAGTGCTAAGAGAGCGTAACCAATGCTTTTCTGAGCTCAAAAATCATAGTGAATTTCATAACAGGAAAAGATTTTCAGCAAATAAACGCTTTTTCTTTCTTTTCTTCTTTTTCTAGATATGGTAAGACGTTATTATGCAATTGTGTTCATAAAAATTGTTAAAAAGCTATTTCAGGGATTTCATTCAAAAAGCGTTATCGCATTTGAACTGTAAGTCCCATATTTTTCTGTCTTGCCTCGCTCTTGTCTATAAGACCTTTAAAGCTCTAGTTTCAATTCAACTTGGCCGTTAACTATGCCCACAGAAACATTAGTATTCCAAATAGTTAGACATTTGTTGAGGCAGATAACGGTACCGTGCTTGGAGCTCGTAAACGCGCGCGATTACCTGAAACGTTAAATTAGATAGTTAGTTTATCAAGTTCTGCATCTCATTAAGTTCGCTGTTTAATGTTTTGTAGTCATTTTCGAAGTTTATTGTATAACTTATGTTTCGTAAAGAGTCCGCAGCTGAATATGAGCAACAGCAAAGGTCGATCTTAAAGGTTAGGCAACGCTTGTCGAGGTCGGTCTGTGGATGGGTGACCGTTTAAACATACCGAGATTTCTCCGTGCGTCGGAAAGCACATTAAACCATTGGTCCCGGCTGTCATTTGTGGATCTCAGGAGTCAGAAGCCAGAAAATCTGACTCCGTTACCAGGTAATGGGTTGTGGAGGTCTGGCTGTTATTTGTAGATCTTTGAGAGACGTTACGGGTATTCTGCCAGTCTCACTAAGAAGTATTGTTTTACTCGGTTACTGGGTTTTGAAGGTCAGAATGGTAGTTCCTCCATGTACTCAATACCGGTACTCACCTGGTTTGACTGCTCCGTGGGCCTCATTCGCAAGGCCGAACGCCGAGCGTGTAGTCCTTGGTTCGATTCCCAGGTCGGCAAAAAGAAATTCTATTGGGTTCTTCCGTCAGGAAGTTTTCTGTGATAGCCTGGAGTTTGAAGTTGGTGGTGTGACACCCCCGTGCTTCGGAAAGCACGTAACTTGAAGCCGTTGATCCCACGTCAGATCTCTCTCCGATCGTGTCGGTTTGCCGTCACCTATTTTTGCGCACAGACTTGGGCACTATAATACTTCCCGCGCCGATGGCTAGTCTCCGTTCTTTTTCTTATCGTGTGGGCAGTAAGGTCTTACGACCCCACACAACCTAGTGTCAGAGTTTTTAAACAGCATCAAGAGCCTCTCACATGGTTTATTTGACGACCGCCATTTGGCGGCCGGGACCACCGGCTTATACGTGCCATCCGAAGCACGGAATCATCATTTTATCAGAAAATCAAGGTGATTCAAGGCTGCAATGACCTAGCCAAACTGGAAACAATTTTAGTCTCCGTTGAGATTTGGGAAGGGGATAAGGCACGGGAATTGATTAATTATAAAAGTTTATTCTTTACATCATATTTTTAATAATAGCTGAAGTTATGATGAGTGAAGGATGAAATAAGGACATTTTTACATCATCATCATCATCTGCCTAGTCTTTTCCCAACTATATTGGGGTCGGCTTCCAGTCAAACCGGATTCAGCTGAATACCAGTGTGTGGATGAAATAAGGACTTGCTTTACATCTGGGTGTTAAATCATTAATCGATTCGTGTCTAGGAACAAAAAGCAGGATTCCTCATCTAGCCTCCAACTACTAACTACTTAGTATTTGGATGATAGATCGGAATCCTGTTTTTTGTCAGTTTATTGTCAGATGAATATTTTGAGACTGCTATCTAACATCTAAAACATAGATGTTGAAATATACTGTACTAGCGACCCGCCCCGGCTTCGCTCGGGCGCTAATTGTTAGTCAGCCAAAAGTATTGTTAGTTTGGGATGTTTACTTTGTAGTGAACATCTAATTACCAGAATTAGTAATATTTTGGTTCAGGCCGAAATAGAACGTGCAATAGACAACCGTCAACGACGTCTACTCTCAGGTGTCTACCAGTTTGTATATCACGGTCTTTACCTCCGTGGAGTTCCGAGTAGAGATGGTGTATAGTGCAGATTCTTGCTAGTCAGTTGATTATACTAATAAACTGACAACATCTTATTTTTCCCCAGCTGCCCAAGTCCACGTAACAGCCAATCCCCTCGACTCTGCTGCCAGCACGATCCCAGCGGGGCGGACCACCATCGTGGTCCAACAACCCTCGCTGTCCCTGGACTACGGGGGCTGCGCCACCATCCTCGTGAGGGATGGAGAGGATAGACGCAAGAGCAGGGTTTGCAGCGACCACATTCAGCAGCTGCTGGACGTCACCAGCCAGTTCACGTCCGAGGATCTGCATGAGTTTGATAAGAGGTAAGGGTTCTTTTAGTAATGGAGTTCCCAATCATCGGGGTGTGCCCCACTTTGGGGATCGGGGGTTCCCAACCGTTGGGGTGCGCCCCAATTTGGGTATTGAGGGTTTCCAATCGTTGAGTTGTGCCCCATTTGGGGGATCAGGGGCTGAAACAAGGGGGCTAGATGGATTTAAAAATGACTTGACAGTCATTTAGAGGTAGCAGTGATCTAAATGTAATAAAGTTATCATAAGTTATGCTAGGTTAGGAGTGGACCACTCACTTATAGTTCCAAGGACGGCGCGGAATAGGATGGCGACATTTTTTTGAAACGTAAACATTATGAACAGGGTGTTTAATAAATCTAATGCATTATTTATTTTAATTTTGTCTTTCTGAATTATTAAAAAAAAATATCGCACCTACTCGTAGAGGTAGTTTATGCCGAGAAAATCAAGTAGGCCGCCTCTGTAAGACGACTAAAATGGCACTTGTTCTTTAACAAACAAGGGAGCCGTAATGGTTTCAGAAGAAAGTTGGAGGAGACGTGGATTGTAAGGTTGGGTACCTCTGCTATAGAGTTCCTGGCATTTGAGAGCCTTTTACCAGGCAAGTTTTAAGCGTGAAGACATACTTCCGGAACGACAAGTATCATGTATCCTATTCCTAGACATCATCTACCTGTGTGCCAAATTTTATCCAAATCCGTTCAGGAATCAAACAGACAGACCAACAGTTACATTTGCATTTATAAAATTAGTATAGACGGACATCACGCGGTTTCACCCGCGTAGTTCTCGTTCCCGTGAGAGTACGGAGATAAAATATAGTCTAGGTTATTTGTTGATAATGTAGCTATCCATTGCTGAAATAATTCTTCAAATTGGTCCAGTAGTTTTAAGTTTATTCGTTACATACAAACCTTTCCTCTTTATAATATTAGTATACATTAGAATAGAAGTATAGACTAGCAATTCACTCGCGACTTCACCCGCGGTGCAATTTTCTACTTCCTGATAATTTAACTTTCTATTGGTGAAAAAATGTTTAAAATCGTTTCTTTAGTTTCCAAATCTATTCGCTACAACAAACAAACAAAAAAACTCTTCCCTCTTTATAATATTATTATAGATTATTTTGACTGGAAAGCTCTTTTTAGGGTTCCGAAAAAAAAACGGAACTCTTGTAATAATAATAATAATATAATAATAAAACTTTTATTGCATTAAAGGTGTTGCAGTAGATACAATAAAGACAGTTGCACTTCACAAATGAACACTGGTATACAACATAAATGGTTGGGGTACTGTCCTCTTAGATAGGCTACATAATAGCCTGTAGTAAAGAGAAACAGTGCCGTATCCCTCAAGAATGGAGAAATCAATTGCTTAGTGTTTAAAAAAAATGATTTTAGTTTTAATAACATAAAGCATAATGATAATAATAAAAAAAAAAAAAAAAATATGGAATATGCCTGAAAGTATTAGAGTCTATATCAGATATGAGTAAGTGTGCTGTGTGGGTGAGTGTGATGGTGTATGGGTGTATGTGTGTGTGATGGTGTGTTTGTGAGTGTGTATTTGTGTTTTGAAAGTATGAGTGAAGCGTGTATATTATGATACTGTAAAAAAAAAAAAGATTTAGTGTGGAAGAAAAGATTCAGTTTCGTCGTACGTTTTGTCTAGTAGGAAGGAGCGGACTGCTGATTTACATTCTTGAACGGATAAACCGTATACTGAAATATTTGCATTAATTTTATTGTACAAGTAAGGGCCAAGATAAAAGAAAAATTTTTTCGTAAAGGAGTAGCGGGGTTGTGGAAGGGAACAAATTAAATCTTTACGTCGTTTTTTAAGTTTAACAAAGGGAGTTAGGTGATGTTGAGATAAGATTGCATGAAAAATAAACAACTGTCGTACATTAAGAACATTGCATTCCTTATATAACAGAGTGGTGGAAAATAAAATTGGACGAAAAGTTGCAATTTTTAATATCGCTCTGTGCGCAATTTCCAATGGAAGTAATGTGGTTTTAGAAGCACCACCCCAGCAAAAAATGCAGTAAGATAATATTGACTGACAGAGCGCATAGTAGACATTGCGGATAATAAATTGGTTAGCTACAATTCTAAGTGTTTTGAAAATAAACATCAACTTACGCACTCTGCCCGTCAATACATCCACATGGGCCTTATAGTTTAAGGTATTATCTAATATTACGCCCAGGTATCTAATATTATTTACAGACTCTATTTGAGCGCAGTTACAATTTTGTGTAGTTTGTGTGAGACATGTGTGAGCTGTGAGTGTTAGATTATTCTTTGGCTGGGATTTTGAACTAATAGAAAAGGTGATATATTTAGTTTTGCTTGTGTTGAGTGTAAGGGTGTGAGCCAAAAGCCAGTCAAGGGTGGAGTCGAGACCCCTTTGAGCTATAATTTGAAGTTCTGACCAGGAGTCTGCGGAGAAGGTTATTGCGGTATCATCTGCGTAAGTTACAATATTTGAATTCGAATTTGGGAAATTTAGATTGCAGAGGTCATTGACAAACACCAAAAATAGTGTAGGACCAAGAATACTCCCTTGTGGCACTCCATACTCAATAGGAAGCTCGTTACTAACGGTGTTTCCTATTTTAACCACTTGCGTTCGACCTGTGAGATAACTTTGGAAGAACTGGAGTTGTGGACCTCTGACACCTATGTTTTCGAGTTTTTGTAAAAGGGTTTTAATGGGAACGGTATCAAACGCTTTCGCAAGGTCTAAAAATACTGTAAGTACTTTTTTATTATTATTAAGGTTTGAAACAATAAATGTAGTCAATTCGTGTACAGCGTCAGAGGTGGACTTTTTTTCGCGAAAACCGAATTGATGTGATGAAATAAGATTAAAGTGCTCCAAATAACCTCTCAACCTCTTATTAATGAGGCGTTCCAATACTTTGGACAGAGCACTTAGCACTGCAATTGGTCGATAGTTGCTAACTAAGTTCCCATCGCCACCCTTGAGGATGGGGTGAATAACTGCCCTTTTTAATAAAGTGGGAAAGACTGAGGTCTGAAAAGAGAGATTAAAAATGTGGCATATAATAGGTGCCAGAGTCCCTGAGTACCTTTTCAAAATGGTAGGTGAGATCCCGTCCCAGCCAGTTGCTGCACTAGATCTTAAAGAATTAATAGTTTTCAGGATCTCATCAATGTCGGTTTCTTCAAGAACAAAGGAAGACAAGCTGGTAGGAGTCTGTGACGAAGTCGTTTGTGATGGTTGCACAGTATTATCGGTGATTTTATCAGCGAGCTCCTTTCCGATGCTGACGAAAAAATCATTTACTTTGTTACATGAATCAATTGGGGAATGTGAATTAAGTAATAGTTGAGTAGATGAGTGCTTTGATTTGGTAGAGTAAGTTATGTTTTTTATTACAGTCCAGAGCGCCTTAGAATTTTTTCCTGCATTTTTTAGTTGTTCGCTGTCGTATTGCCTTTTGGCTTTTTTTAGGAGTTTAGTACAGAAATTTCTGTAACGTTTATAGGTCATATGGAGGATTTTGTTGTTTGGTGACACTTTAAGCCTTTTGTGAAGTGTATCTCTGTTGCGAATACATCGCAACAAACCGGGAGTTATCCAAGGTTTCAGTACCCTTTTCCTCGCTGGCTGTATTGATGTGGTCGAGTTCTCCAATATAGCTTTTGACACTAAGTTTACCAATTTATCAGTAGCAGCATTTGCGTCTGTCATTGATAAAATAGGGGTGAAATCCAGTTGTTGGAAAGATTTGTCTAGGCTTTCAAAATTGATTTTAGTAGCAGTGTAGCCGTCTCTTGTACGCGCTTTTTTAGTTTTGATGCATGCTAAGGAGGAGTAGTGGTCAGTTATAGTGGACTCAAAAATGAATGTTGTTGCAGGACAATTTGTTCGCATAAAAGTGTGGTCAAGGCAGTTGTTTCCTCTTGTCGGAAGTGCATGAGCAGGTAGAAAGCCATGTCTTGTAAGATCACTCGGGTGTCTGTCTGTGTGTCCATCTGTCACAGTCAGTTTTCTCCGGATCCACTGGAACGATTCTGTTGTAGTACACATATGGACTTGCGTGACCCAAACGGACGCGCTACGAGTAAATTCATAAAATTTTTGGTATAGGGGGAAAATTTAAAAAAATATGACCAATATCGTGTTACATATTAAATGAAAGGGGTTACTGTGATGGTTTTAATAAAAATTTTTTTCATAATTTTAAAATACTTATTATTTTTGAAGTTATTCAAGAAATTAGACGAAAAGGAATACCTATTTAAAGTCTATAGTGTTAAAATAACATGTCAAAAAAAATTTAATTCAGTCAGAACCCTTTGCATGCGAGTCCAACTCGCACTTGGCCAATTTTTTTGAAGTTGTGTTTCAATGTTTATCAAATACCTAATTATTGCGTGTCTCGCCAAACTGTTGAACGGCCTCTTACAACCTTTGTGTGGGAGTAAAATGATGGCCTATTCGTAATTTTCCTGCCGACCGCTACAACAGAACAGAAACAAGGGAACAATAAGGAAATGAGCGTAGTTCCGCCATGACAGTTAGTGGCGAGGCTCCGGACAACCTGCTTTATTTAGCTAATAGTGTGGTACAGTCAGCGTCCAAAACAACTGATCAACAAACGGCTGCAAAAATCGTGGCAGATGGGGTTTACCCAAAACGTCGCTTATGCAATGGTCACCCATTCAGGACAGTGATCAGTGATCAATGTTTTTTTTTTATGGTTTACAACACACACACACATACTATTCCAAATTCACCTACTAAAATTATAAATGGAAAGTTTTTAAAAATGCATGGATTTGTTAGTCTTTCACGCGAAAACGACTAAAAGAATTTCGATAGGCATACTTACTGATGGAATCTGTTGATAAACTCTCTCTCTTTTCTCTTGTCTGTTAGTACAGATCAGTCATCACTTCCTAATATATTAGCTGGGAAGAAGAAGTAGCACAATAAACTCCCCAGCGACACATCTGTCTGTTGAGTCACAAGAACTTATATTTATACAATTGTAAGCAAAGTGACCAATATTTTCGTTGGCTGTAGTTACTCTTTACTTATGGCGTGTGCGATTTGTTTGATGTTCAGAGCGCATCGTTTGTACTGACTAATGGCCCGTAGTGGTTCCGGAGATAGAGTTACAAAAGTACGTGTATGTATTCACACACGTACGGGACACGTGTAAAAGATAGTGGTTTACGTAATAGAAATATGATTGAGTTGGATACTAACCAAGTTTTTTCCAAATAATTTGAAAGCATTCATCGTAACTTCCTATCCTAAATTAATCTCATAAATGCGATGTATGTGTACCTATGAATGTTTGTTTTTTTTATTGTACCTATGTTTGTTCCGTTTTTACGCCTATATCGCTGAACCTATTTTGATGAATTTTGGCACTGAGATAGATGGGACCCTGACAACGGCTATTGGCTACTTTTATGCGAGCGAAGCCTCTAAAAATCTCTCTCGATAAATCTACTCTATTTAAATCTTAACTGATACTATTTATGTAAAAGTAAGTGAATTTATAATGTGTGTTACCTATTCACGTCTAAACGACTGGATTTGGAAGAATAGGTTATAGGATACTTATAATTCCGGGAGTATGTTCCTTAGGAATAATGACGTGACATTGACGTGGGCTACGATATATCACTGAATTAACTGAACTGGTAGAGAATGTCTATGGCATTAAGTCCGTAACCATTATTAAAACAATATAAAACTCTTAATTTACCGAAGAGACAGACAACGCGCAGCCTAAACTACTGCTCGTAGAAAGCTATTTGGCATGTAGCTTCCCCTTGGGAGTGTAAGCACTAAGAGAGAATTTCCCTAAATTTGTACTGGAATGGGAAAAAACGGGATATGCGCGTACGAAGCAGCGGGTAAAGTCTAGTATAATATAATAAAACTGGCTTTTGCCCGCGACTACATACGCGCATATCCCATTTTTCCTCGTTACCGAAAAAATTCCGGGATATCCTCTTTTAATACTCCCTCACACGCCCCAAGGAACCAACACGCCAAATTTTAGCTTTGTACGACCAGTACTTTCGGCTGTGCGTTGTCTGTCTGTCACTCAGGTACTCAGTAACGGAAAAGTTTTATACATGTTGATTGATTGATTGATTGATATACATAAGAATCGTCGTCAATATTAAAGAGCAACCGCTTAGAATATTTAAAAAACATCTTACAAAATTACTTACAGATAAATGCTATTATTCTGTAACAGACTTTTTGGCTGATAAATTGAGTACCTACTTAGTTATAAATTAATGGTTAAAGGTAGAATGTTCAAAGAACCCTAATATTTGTAACATCTTATGTATGATATACCTACATTCTTTGCAAATAAAAATCATTCTATTCTATTCTATCCTCCATTTCTCGATTTCTGGAAGTCGATCCAAAGCGCTGTCTTAAAAGGCGGTCTTTTCTTTTAAAGTAGGAAAATAGTTGCAAAGGTTAACAAAGACAGCTCAAAAGAATAATAAAAATAGTAAAGAACTATTGTGGCCTTTGACTTTGTAGTTAACTCAAGACAATATTTTATGAGAGAGAATTTTGCAGTAACGTAAAGCAGAAGTGCTTCAAAACGATAATTCTCGGAAAGCTTATCCTCAGGCGGACTTCTCTTTGAGAAACTGTCTATGTCCGTGGTTTTACCGTAGTAGAACGTGTATCATAAACGTTTTAAATCCTTGTTAATCTCATTAACCTGTACTAATATTATAAAGCAGACGAATTTGTTTGTTTGTTTGGTTGAACGGGCTAATCTCAGGAACTACTGTTTCGAACTGAAGAATTATGTTGTAAATCTCGAGAAAAATATCAGCTGTTTCATACATTTTCATTGGCTAAATATTGCATTTTGTATGAAACAGCTGATATTTTTGCCTAAGAGGTTGTTCTAAAAATAACCCTGTTTAAAACTCTAGCATTCGCCCGCGACATCATGCGCACATATCCTGTTTTTTTTCAGACGAGAGTTACTTTTACTTTTATACGAGTAATATTATTATGGATTAACTTGAACATTAGTTCAATAGCTTTGCTAAACTAGTTTAGCAAAGCTATTGAATTAGACCTCATAGTTTTAAACCCATATTCTTTAAACCCCTACAATCTTGAGGCATTATTTAACCGTTGAAACGCGACGAAGTTTTACAGGCCATTACTTCCTCTAACTATAATTAAACAAAACGTTTACTGCTAAACAAACAAAACGCTTTGCGTGCAACCACCGAATAACACTTAAAAAGCTAATCACACAAATTAACACCATTCCCTGAAATCAGTCATTAAACAAAAGAAACCACAAATTATCACCATTCGACTTCAAGGCTTCAACTTCAGCCATAACTCCAAGAAGCCCGGCTTCAACTTTGCTGCGTAAAAGCCTCTTTTGTGACATTCTCTTTTTAAAAGATAAAAGGCGTTTCTTTTTTCTTTTGTGTGAGGTAATTTGCTTTGCCCGCCTCGAGCGGCGACACAACTTTTTTAAATGTTGCCATCCCTTGCAAGCGGCGGCTGTTATATTCAATTGTCGGTGAGTGGGGATCCTTAATTGGGTGGCGGTGTGAATGGGATACTTTATTGGTGCGTTCTTTTTTGTGTTATGGGTATGACTTTCAAGACTTTTTAGATGAAAACTAGGCTGAAAGAAGGATTCGCAGCCTTGTATTTCGTGATGCATTACCTTTTACCTACCTTACATACCTACCTACACCACCTCCACCTTACATACCTTATTATGTATGGTACCTAACCATACATAAGCATTCTGTACCATTCCCACTGCTAGGATACAGATCATATAGGCCTCCGCCCTGTAAGAGGGAGAATTAGAACTTATTTGTTTGTCAGAATGTAAAAAGTTATACATAGTTTGGTGTAAGGTTAGGGTGTGGCTAACAGGGTATCGAGGATACAAACAGATTTAAAAAGTTGTTTCATGTTTCTGGTACTAATCCACCCGACTGTCTATCACGTTGGCTTACACCCTCGCAAATTATTGCCTATTCGCTTTGGTTCACGGGGCCCACGTGGACTTGCTCAAACGTCTCACAGTTGATCCCTGTGTTCTGTTGCGTCAGACACGCCAGTGGAAAAGGACTTGGCTAGCTTGGCTACCTCGGAAAGAATCCTCTACAGTAAGGTCATTATTTTTCGTCTTCGACAAAATTATTGCGATGTGTAATTTTCGTGTGCGAACTCCTTAAATTGTTACTTCGTCGCTATCGATGTAATAGTCAAGTGGGTTAGATAATGTTGGTCACAGAGCCTACTTATGCTAGGTTAGGAGTGGACCACTCACGTCGCGGGCTCAGCGTAGATGATGGATATCCCAGGACTTCTAAGTGGTTTTTACCTGGGGGTCTTTAAGTGAAGATTGAAAAGGTAACTTCTGGGAAAGCGTGCTCCAACGTCGCCCCATCACCGATTATAAACTTCAAAATAGATAATTGTCAAACGCGAACATATATAATTTTAATAAAATATTTTAATACCTTAATTACATACCCTAACTTATATTACTAATGGCGGTCGTCAAATAAACCATGTCAGAGGCCCTTGAGGTGGTTTAGAAACTCTGAAACCAGGATGTGTGGGGTCGTTAGACTGATACATAAAGAAAGGGTACTTAATCCCCACTACAGAAACAAACTCTTGGTATCCTTCCGGATCTTCGTCCCTCATAAATATAAAATGAAAAGGAACGTGAATATTCACCACATTTGAAATGCCATTAAATCTCAAATACCTAGCTAACTCATCTCTGGGGAATGAGGGACACATTACAGTTAATGCAGAAGGTACACTCGACTTTTGAGCTGAATTCCAACTTATAAAGAGTATTTCAAAATTGTGGGTTGTGTGTATATGGTATGTTTTGTAACTGATACACTAAGTAAATAGAGTTTCATTAAGAGAAATTTTCAAAGAGATTGGAATTCTCACGGTAGCGTCTCAATTTATTTTTATAAACATTTTATATATTAGGCAAAATATACATTTATACAGTAAAATGAGCGAAATCCACTACTTTAACACTAGAAATAAGCACAAGCTACATGCTCCTTCCCACCGACTTCGTAAAGTCCATGACTCATTTGTGGGGCTCAGTATCCGTTTATACAATAAACTTACTTTATCTTTTCTTGACTTGCCTTTTAACTCATATAAGCTAAAGTTAAATCTAACCTCTTTTTGAAGGCATAATATTCTATTAATGATTATTTAGACGATAAGAATAGTTGGTCGCTGGGTTAGGCGCAAGACAACGTCATATTTATCATGTTCTTTATCTATAAGTAATTAGCTTATGACAGGTTATATGCGTTCATTTAATATTGTTTTTTTTTTATATTTTGTTTTTTTTTCATTTATTTTTAACTATGTGGGTTATTAATCCATACTTTTTTTAAAGTACTTATTTACTTTTGTGTCAGTATCATAGAGTGTGCTAGCTAACAAGTGATTTTTTTTTTTGTCGATGGCCACTCGCAGTTTCAACCCTAGAGGGTTGTCAACTACTGAACCGGACTTGCCTGTGTGGGCCTCAAGAATTTAAGGCCCCCAGCCGAGGCTACAAAACTTATATATACTAAAACTCCGCTCGCTGAGGGCACCCCCTGTGGGGTACGGACCTCGGCTCAACGGCGTCGTTTTGGGGGGGGCAGCAAGAGACTGGCTGAGTCATGTCATTATTTGGGGAGTTATTTATCACTACTGGCTCAGCTTCGCGGGCTGGCTCGTTTGGCAAAAGACGGGGGGGAGCATTACTGGGACGTCGCGACGGACCTCGGCGGCGAGGTCGGAATACGGAACGCGGTCTGTATTTGTGTTTCTTGAGAGTGCTGGTTTCCCTACAGCTTTCTTGAAGGACGGTGATTGGGTCGTCAGGGTCGACGAGGGTATGCCGAGGACGGCGAATCCTACTAATCTTGGAGGGAGCGTATCGGGTAGCCGATACGATTAAGGGATTCTGGTGCTTTTCTGCAGATTCGATGAAGTGCTTAGTAAGACGCTTCATGAATTGCTTGATAGTTGGGACTTTGAGGTCGACATGTAGTCGGTCATTCCTAACGAACCACGGAGCGCCCGTGGCCTTTCGGAGAAATCGGTTTTGGCTAACAAATGATAAATAATATTTACTTATTATTATTTTCCTTTTACGTTTTAAATATTGATTACATTGTATACTTATTGTATAAATTCAGGTTCTTAAAACGTATCAGACAGATGTGTTGCTGGGGAGTTTGTTGGCCACTTCTTCTGCACAGCTAAACACTAGGAAGTGGTGACGGGCGGACGTTTTGGGGGACTGTCTTTTGTAAAACTTGACGTTCAGAAAATGCTGGCTCTCAGCCTAATTTGAATAAATAATTTTTGATTTTGAATAAAAAAAAACTATTATAAAAAATCGGACCCTCAAAAAGCAGTAATAAGTTAAATAAATAACATTTTTCAAGCAGTCCGATGCAGTTGGTGGACTTTATTTAAGTTCAATCACAGATTAGGGCCATGGGGTCCAAGTGCGCATCGAGTCTTTAGGGATATCAGTAAACAACTTGTCAACTGTTCACGTGACCAGAGGGCTGGACTTTTCTTCGGTCAAAGAATCAGCATTGCGATTCAACGCGGCAATGCTGCCAGTGTTCTGGGAACTTTTGCCATTGACAGCGATGTGGATTATTTTTTTGATGCCCAATGATTAATTTTATTTTTGTATACGCGTTTGTACATAATTTCTTGTTAATTAGTAAGTTTTAGTGTATTTAGTTATAAAAATATCTTAGAATAAATTTAAATGATCACAGATTTAATTAAAAATGATTTGTATGGAACTTTTTTGTCGTTTTTCGTAATTCTTAAACACTGCACACATTAGTAATAAGAAAGGAAATATGTACAAGCGGAAATATAAAAAGGGAGACAAGAATACACAGACATATACATAGACACTGGGAAGCAAAATAATATATTCATCGCTGTATCTGTAATATTTTTTCCCATCGTGGACTCTCACCACATTGTTCCGTTGAGCTATATGGCAGTTGCCTTCAAGGTAGAGCGTGGCAGAGTAGATAAATGGAGAAATTTTAATCAATCATTTCAGTTAAAATGTCAGTGGAACGCAGATTTTATGCAATTCCATTGGCTAAAATTTCCCGTTTCTCCGCTCCGCTGCCTCGCTCGGATATAATGGTCAGGAACCCTTAACAGGCATAAAAATTTGCAAATCGCAGAAATATGCTAGAATTGGCAAAAACCGGTAGCATTATGGATAGAACATACAAAATTTTATTTTTTAACTTATTTTAATATTTAACGAATGATTTATAAAAGAACAAATTTTAAAAAAGAAACAATTGAATACCTAGTGGTAGCGTTATCATTGATTTATGAACTGAGATGGTAGTAAAAATATTCCCTATGCCTTTAAAAGAGTTAAAAAACGTTAAAGCAGCTTAGAGTGGTAGTTCTGTATCTCTCCTCCATGTTGAGAGGAACACCGCGGCTGGCTGAGCGGAAACACTATCCCCCGCGCTGCGCTTTGTGTTATAAAACGTATTACTTCCGACCGTTTTAGCTACGAGCACTACGGTGTGGGACGTTAGAGAAATAATTGTGTTTTTATGTGGAGAAGATTTAGTGGTAGTTTTGGGTTTAATGTTAATGTTAAATGTAAATAAAAGTCGTCGAGTCGATAACGATATTTTTAAAATTAAAATATAAACACTTTTCTTAAATACATTAATACATCAAATAGGTACTGATAGTTTTTTACTTTACATATTCGGAACTTTCGAACACAATCGATGCGAGCTCCATAATATCCTGACATAGCTAACTACCTATCGAGATCAGAATCCCCCACCCTGTATATACAACAGCAATATAGTCCCTCCACTAACGAGACTGACTCGTTAGCATCGCTTTCTATCAGGGGAAACTGGATTAACGAAAAACTTCGAATGGCCAACTGCAGCTGTCAATGCCTTCTCTAATATTGAAACCACCTTTTTTTTTTTAAGGATGGAAAATCATCAAATGACTCCTTCCGCTTTGGCCGGAGCGGAAGGGAGTGTCAGACTCTTACTGACTAAAACCCATCCGTGCTCCTCCTAGTGCCCTTTGCGTTCCAAGGCTGCGGCGTCTCTTTCGAACGGATTCCGCACCCTGGCAGGCACTGGCCCTAGCAGGCCCCGTCTCCCATGCTGACAGCTCCTTGAGGCGCGCGTGGAACACAGCGCGCCGCCGACCCGGGCCTGGTTCGGATCGGACGGCGAGCCACCCAAAGCTCGCCGTTCGCAGGCCCGCGCCTACGGTGGCCGGAAATCGCAATATTGAAACCACCTACGCTTTACCAAAGGGTACTTTGTTTGTTCAAAAAACACGACCAACCTCAAAACAACGCTGTTATCCTGTAAAACTCTAAGAACACAAACACAAAACGGATCAAAACATCCTCTTACAGGCACTTACAGGTTATGGGCCCAGTAGACACATCCTTTTCAACGCCGGCGACAGGAAATTGTATCCCTTGCGATAACCTGCACTGCGCCTTATGGTATATGAATTGTAGAGAAGACGATTACTTCCGCTGAAGTTTGTTGAAGAATACCGCAGTCGGGATGTGGAAGCGGGTTGAAATACAGCACTCAATGAGGGCTGTACTTCATCGTATTTTAAACTACATAAAAATATAAAAGAAAAAAAGATTAGTGCTACTACGTGAGACATGGTGATTTTTTGGCGGCAATAGTGGGAAGTGTAGTGATAAAATAGTGGTAATTTCAAGCTTTATGGAACATCGGGTTTGAGAGCTTTTTTTCTGTTTAACCATTAATTTTATCAATAATTCTGACTTATTTATCTTTTGAAGTAAACGCATTCATTCGTTTTTTTTTTCTGTTATGGCCAGTGATACAACCAACCCATGAAACAACGAGCCCCGTTCTCTCGTTAGCTTAACAAGTTAACTTTTTTTTACTTTTGATAATAAAAGGAGGAGAAGTAAAACTCTAAATGTGTGGTGAAACATGTAGTGTCAAAATGCCGGCAATTCGCTTCAGTGTCGTCGTCGATGACATGTCAACGGTGTATCCGGTTCCTGATATAACTGAGTGAGTTTATATTTTCATTTCGGTTATTTGATCGACATCTATAGATGTAGTAGAAGATATATCCCGTGATTCAAATTTATTTGATTACAGCTTTTGTAAGCGGTTTCGTTCGCGCAAAATTTGTTCTATGGAAACGTATTACCAGGATAGGAATATCCTATTTCTAGGTTAAATGAATTCCTATTCGGCCATAATCAACCCTGCAAAAATTTCCCCCAAAAAGTTCATCTAACTTAAGACACTCTCAAAATTTCACCTCTATCATCATCTTCCTGCCCTTACCTCATGTTATTTGTGGTCGACGCAACACGTTTTTTTCTGTTCTGTTCTATCAGTCGTCACACTATCACATTTTTTTTAGCGTTCCTCTTTATTCACACTTACCACAATAAACTTTATTTTTTATCAAAATGTTATCGTAATATGATATTATTAAGATAGAATACCTCTATGGTTTCGTCATCCAAAACTTCTAGTTTTGTTAAATCGCTTGGTGCTGATTGCATTCCTTCAATGGACTTTTAAACAAGAGAATGTTTACAAACTCCTTTAACGGATATCAAAGTCTTCCCCAATTTCAGGAAAAATCTCCTCAATTTTTTCAAGAAAAACGTTATCACGTTTCCAATCAACAAGAATAATGACGCAGCGGGAATCGAACCCGGAATCAATAGTTATTAAAAACCTCACGATAGGGCTCAATTCCTGATATCGGCTATTAATTTCCCATTATCGGACCCCGAGACGTTCCGGTCCGTTCCGGGTCATTCCGGTTCGTTGCAGACCGGACCGGCGACGTCCGACCCGTTTACGATATTTTTCGTTCGTTATTATTTTGACTTTTTTCCTTTTAGGGTAGAATTACTCGGTTACCGGTGAAATTGTAAGCTTGCTCGTTTCTGGCCTGAAATATAGAAACTTTTTATTGAAGTAAAAGTTTTTATAAATGGTTTTGGTAATAAATGCTTCGACATTTAGGCTAATGTAGGGCAGCCTGATGTCGGAGGAGGACCGGACGCCAAGGCTGCGCCGATCTCCCAGTCCTCTTCCACTCGGACGATGCGGGAATGCCGCTGGGTTATTTTATTGGGTATACCGGGTCTGCCCGGGGAGTCCCACATACCCCTCCCATTTCCCCGATGGGAGGGTATGCGTAATGCATTTTTCCCAGCGCAAAAAAAAAGGGGGCAGCCTGATAATTATCTATACCAATCAGAATATATAAAATTCTTCCGTTACTCACTGATTGCGTGACAGACAGACAACGCACAGCTGAAACTACTGGTCGTAGAAAGCTGAAATATGGCATGTAGCTTCCCTACAGTCCGTAGGGGAGCACTAAGAGAGGATTTCCTGAAATTCCTACGGGAACGGGAAAAATCGGGATATACGCGTACGGAGTCGCGGGCAAAAGCTAATAAGGCTGAAGAGTTTGCTTGTTTGTTTGCTCATCTCTGGGACTACCAGTCGGATTTGAAAAGTGGAGTGGAGTCTCGGTATGCTAATATAGTCACCCATCCACAGAATGACCCTGGCAAGCGTTGCTTAACCTTGTTAAGTTCCTCGAACGCGATCGATTCCGTTAATGAACTTGCGCTAAGGAAGGACACCACAATTCGAAGCCTTGCCTAACCAACATCGGACAGTTTCTTGAAACAATTTCAATTTCCCTTGGGCCTCCTTTCCGATAAGTTAGTAATTAGTCAGTGGTAGGCGGCTCACCGGATTGGTTCGCTTCATAATACTAAGTTTTAATTGTTAGATTTTTTTTTATTTTTATTAATGGTGGGTTTTTTCTTGACTCTAGTCTATGTTAGAGATGTCAGAGACAAAGTCTACGATGGAGCGAGCATACCCAGAAGGCGCCTGTTCACTCTAACTTGTCCAATTTTTGTGTAATCTGTAGGTAAAGAACTACTGCATTTTTTTTTTCAAAATTTTAAGCTCAGTACCTGGTATCGGAGATTAGGGGAGGGGGGGGGGGTAATTTATTTTTTTGTTTTTTATTAACATGTGGCTCATGTTCAGGAGCACCGTACTCACATTGAGTATACGACGGGTCTATGAACGCCATTTCGCCAGGTTACGTTTGCAGCGACCTACCTGGGCACGCCAACGGTTCAGTGCCTTCCATACAGGCCACTGCAGATAACGTCCAGCTGGCAGAAGTTTCTGGAGTTGCAATTAGAAGTCAACTGATCGCCGGAAAATTACTCGGTACCATAATAATTTTACACCAAAATTTAGTAGGTAACATTCAGCCAAGTTTTCCTCGCAAGGCCGTCAAACATTGAAACTAATTCGAGGGGCGGCGATCGACGGCGCAGTTCCGGGTGCTACCCGAAAGTTTAGGGAACAAACGATTGTGTTTGTTACATATTAAACGAGACCTAAAGGTTAGAACTGAGTGGTAACTGGCGAAGTGACGTCATGGCTGTTGAAGTATTTGACCCAACCATTAAACATCATGCTTTTGACGATTTTGCCTACGTACTAATGTTGAGCTTTTTAGAAGTTAGTACTCGGACTGCTCGTGACTAATAAAAGCCGGACGGGCCGATTTTCAAAGTTAAGCAACGCTTGCCAAGGTCGTTTTGTAGATGGGTGAGTATCTTAACATACTGAGACTCCTCCGTGCCTCGGAAAGGTTCTGGAGTTGCTTTTGATCAGAACCACGCCGGGTTTTGTAGATCTTTGACACTTTCTTAAAAATCTGTCCAGCCGTTTCGGAGGAGTTCGTTATAAAACACTGTGACACGAGATTTTATATATCAGGTTGAAAATTGAATGTTCGAATTGATTGGAAAAGTACTCAGGTGCTTATGTTTTAGTTTCATCATCATCATAATCAGCCGAAAGACGTCCACTGCTTTTTTTTCCTACTCCTCCGCTATACTTTTCTGATTAATTCCGTGGCAGGATCCAAGACAGTTGAATCGTTTCTCCGGGACTCGTCGGGTTTCAATGGCTCAGCGTTTTTCTGGTGGTCGCCGCTGTTGATTCTGGCTTTCAGTGGTTGGGAATGTGTGGCGGGATTGTCCCAAAAAAAAAACGACGTCCACTGCTGGACATAGGCCTCCCCCAAGCGTCGCCACAACGACCGGTTCTGTGCGTCAAGTGTTAGTTTGTATAGTTATTATGTTCGTAAATATGTACTCAGGTACAAAATAAATAGCTCGCAATATTTAAAAGAAAAATGAATTTTGTTGAATTTTATTAATGTTAAACTTTTTCATCCGAAGATTTTTTCGATAAAAACCGTGTGCAAAAATAAGTTTAATCAACACGCATTTTATAATACCCTTCCCCGAACAATAAGGGATTAAATTATGTCCATCCCCGGACTAAGTGGTATACATTTCATAATCCCTCTCTTGAAAAATTAAACCACGAAGTAAAAATATACAGAAGTCCCACTTCGTAAAATGTGGAAAATTAATCAAATACAAATTGCTAAAAACTCACTCACCTTTTATTTTAAGGATGGGATATCATCAAATGACTCCTCCCGCTCTGGGTGAAGCAGTTCCAGGGTACAGTGCCTCTTTCGAACAAATTCCGCAGCCCCAGCTGGCACTGGTAAAAAAAAACTCACTCACCTTAGGGTGCCTGTCTATTTGCGCGGAGCGAGGCAGCAGAGCGGTGAAACGGAAAAATGTTAACCAATCATGTCAGTGAGTCACGTGGTGCGGAGATTTTATGCAATTCCATTGGTTAAACTCTGGAATATGCTACCCCTTGACATCAAGAAGGCTGAATCTAAATTTTCCTTTAAACGTAAAATCCGAAAACACTACCTGAAAGCCTGATTCTTAGTTTAGTCTTCGTCATTATTATTATGAGTTCTCTTAATCAGAAAGATAATAATTATAAACCATCATATTTATTAGTTTATTATTTTAACAATATATGTGTATTTTATTGGTAATATATATTTCGTTTATTCATTTACTTGTATTATATATGTTATTTCTTTGTATATTTATTTTTTCCGAAAAATATTCTATTTTATATTTTATTTATTTGCTATACACCTACCACAGTGTGTTTCTTTTTAACCCAAAGGTTGACTGGTAGAGAATGCCTTGTTGCATTAAGTCTGCCTATGTACCACTATTGTACATGAAGTTTAAATAAATAAATAAATAAAATTTCTCCGTTTCTCCGCTCCGCTGCCTCGCTCCGCTGTAATGGAAAGGCACCCTTATTGGTAGCCATATTTTTGAGCCATTTAGGGTTGAAGCCCTCGGGCCGTGGGGCCTTTGTGCTCACAGCCTTTTTAAAGAAATTTCGACTCGGCTGGTTGACAATTCCCGTGGGCTGGCTTTTACCTTGGCCAGAGGCTAAGCTTAGGTATTGGTCATAATTATGTTCCGGTGAGTAACTCAAAACTCACTTAGTTTTAAGTCACCATCAATCAACAATAATGTAGTGCATGTTGTGCTTACCTGTAAGGGATAGGTACACTAGCCCATAAGTTTATATGATGTATATGTTATCCATGTATAAGTGTATTCAATTGTTGGTGAGCCAAATAAATAAATAAAAAAAAAAAAAAAAAGCATTGCCATACGACGTGGCAATGCCGCCAGTCTCATTTTGCGTTTCTTCACGTTTTCAACATTATAATAAACTAGCTTCTACCAGCGGCTTCGCCCGCGTGATCTCTAGGGAACATACTTAAGGGATAAAAAGTAGATTATTCCAGACTATAATCTGCCTCTGTGTCAAATTTCTGCGGCGTTCTGATGTGAAAGGACAACAAACATTCATCCATCCTCAAAAACTTTTGCATTTATAATATTTCCTTTAATAATAGTACGACTAGTAACGTTTCTCGCGACACTCTAGTGCGTCCTATTTTATTACAGATTGGAATTTTTCAGATAAAATGTCATGTCAGAGATTGTAAAGTTAATTTATGAAAAAAGCGACGATTGGACCGCTCATGGAAAAGGCATTTCAACCAGGCCTGTCCCCTGCATAATCAATAGATAAAACATTATCAATTTATTCAGACAACTTGGACTACAATATTTATACGTAGCTTATTTCTAACAATTTCAGATAGCTATTACTAAAAACTCATTATCAAACAGATTTCTTAGAAGTCCAAGTAACTAAAACCATTCACACAAGCGTTTCCAAACGTATTTTATACGCACAGCAAGAGAGTAGAGCTCTCTGCCTGCGTATGTGTATCCAAACGCTAATATTTTCAAAGTTAAAGTGAACTGGCTCCTTCTGGGTAAGCTCGCTCCATCGTAGACTTTGTCTCTGTCATCTCTGACCTAGACTAGAGTCAAGAGCAAAAAACAAGCTTGGTCATAAAATATATGCACCTAATGGACCTTCGTTAACTGAGGAGCTCGTGGCTAAATAATAACAGTCGCACAGGACGATCTTCAAGGTTAAGCAACGCTTGCCAAGGTTGGTTTGTGGATGGGTGACTAACTTAACATACCGAGTTACCCTCCGTGCCTCGGAAAATATATTAAGTCGTTGGTCCCCGCTGTCAATTGAAGATCTTTGGCAGTCGTTACGGATTGTCAGAAGCCAGTAAATCCGACTTCAGTCTTGCCAAAAAGTACAGTGTTACCCTGTAGTTGGGAAAAGGCTAGGAAGATGGACCTTCGTTAGCATGTCTGTCGTATGACACAAAAGGTGCTTACGGCCGGGTATTATTGATGGTTCTGATGACGGACAAATGGACGCCAGTTAATCTTTGGCAGAGGATTCGATATTGTCACACAAATGTTACAATGATCGATCGGACGTCCGATGTTGTTTTAATTTTATCTGTTTTGTGTGATCCTTCATTTTTAGTGGTCCGAACTCAAAGGGTAAATAAACTCAGCAGAGTGAGATAATTAATGCGAATATAACTCTGTTTAAAATAAATGTGAAAGTATATCTGTTTGTCTGTTTGTTTATTTCATTTTCACGCCTAAACCGCTAAACGAATTTTAATTATTTTTAGTATGGAGACAAATTGGATCTTGGAGAAGATTATTTCATACTTTTATCACTAGAGTTTGTTTGAAGACACGACTTTTATCGGTTCTGTGGTTGGCACAGTGGTTGAGCGCTTAGCTGCTGTGCTGCGTGTCGCGGGTTCGATTCCCGCACGGAACAAATATTTGTATGACCTACTGATAGTGGCTCCGGGTCTGGCTATTTGTGTATGTGAGTTTGTTTGTTTGTGAACGTTTGGGCAACGTTTCTTTTCAAAAAAAGTAATAAATAAAGTAAAAACAAAACGTTCCCTTGGGATAATGTCTAACTTCGTTTCCAATCGGCAGAGCTGCCAAGCTGAGTTCTATACACGGTGCTATTTGAGTCGTCTTACAATGGCAGCCCACTTCATCTATCCAATGACTATTACACATTAATTAAAAATGAAATGATTTTTATAACCATTTGAATTATTAAAAAAATATATATATATTTATTATTATGTGACGTAGTTCGCGTACGTTCAGTATCAAGCTCAATCCGAGCCTTGTGTTCCAAGGACGGCGCGAAACAGAACGGCGACTTTGTTTTGATACGTTAACATTGTTGACGGAGTGTTTCATAATTCTAACGCATTATTTATTTTTATTGTACTATTACCTTAATGAATTATTTTTTTTAAATCGTGCCTAAAGGTAGTTTATGTCGGGTACTTTAAGTGGGCCGTCTGTGTAAGACGAGTGGTACATGGATAAGGAAACAGTTAATGGAAAAAGGCAAATGGCCGAATACATTTACCCTCCAATTCTTTGTTTCCCCATACTACTTATCTTCACGACCACCATTAATTAAGTTAATTAGCTACAGGCTTACAAATGAGCGGGTCTGATCGCTCGCCAGTCATTGTAAGTGATGGACGAAAGTAAAGTTAGTGATATTGCTGATGGAATACATGTTGATTGTGAATTGGAATGGCGCATAGTAATGAGGGATTATTGTTTTACGAGACAAATATACAATAATGTAAAGTACATGTATAATATACTAGTTGACCTGCGCAACTTCATCGGCGTCCGCTCCTATTGGTCTTAGCGTGATGATATATATGCCTAAGCCTAACCTATAACTTTCCTCGATAAATGGGCTATCTAACACTGAAAGATTTTTTTTTAATCGGACCAGTAGTTCTTGAGATAAGCGTGTTCAAGCAAACAAACAAACAAACATAATCTTCAGCTTTATATATTATATCTACATTCATATTTATTTCTGATGGACGCCACCTTTCTTTTTCTGGCCATTGCTCTGTTAACCTGTTTGTTGATCGTCTACACTTATATTATAACAAGGAAATATTTGTTTGTTTGTTTGAATTGAATAGGCTCCGAAACTGCTAGACCGATTTGAAAAATTCTTTCACTATTAGAATCCTACAGTATCCCTGATGAAGATGGGCTATAGAATATTTAAAAAAAGTTAGGGATCTATATGAAAACTTTGATAATGTAACCCAAGGTGTGAAAAAAATACCAAAAAAGATCCTTATATCGCGTACGCTGTGGAAACTATTGACAATAGAGCAAAATGATGTATTACAGTTTTATAGAGGACATTAATATCTACAAAAAATTCCGCAGGGGTATGTTTCTAACTATTATGTTTAAGTCACAATGACCGCTTTTTGTTCAAACCTTTCGTTTAAAAGTTACGACGTTTTCAAAAATACTATACCTAACTAAGAAAAATCTTGCGAGTGAACGAACTGCTCTACGTTTAGTCTATTAATAAGTAATTTTCAGATACCCTATATGAGATTAGATGGGAGATAAAGTTCGTGGAGTTCTAACTAAACCCGCGCGAACGAAGTCGCGGGCGAAGTGCTATAATAAAATAAACAGACTCCAACATGGGATTCCTGTCCTTAAATCGGGACTACTTTTAACGCTTCTATTCATCAAGGCTTGGCATCCACCAGTTTTACGTCACCGATGAGCCTCTTAGCTCTGCGACCCATCGAGTCAAGCGCGGCAAGCTAATAAGTACTATGATTTCGTTAATACGAAAGTACGCTCTTCATTTGTTTCCCAGAATATGGATGCTTGTATGACACAGGTAACTAAATCCTCTTTTATGTCCACCCCCAGGTACGGCAGCCCGCACCACTCGCGGTCGCAGTCGGTCAAGGCCGGCCGCTCTCGGACAGGAGAGCGACAGCTCTTGGGGCTGCCCCAGCAGCGCGCGCGCGTGGCCTCCATGCCCAACACTGGCGTGGAAGAGGAGTACTACAGACTGAGGCATTTTAGTATTACTGGTACTGTATTTAATTTGAGTATTTCTTACAGCGAGTTTTTTTATTTCCAGTCAAAAATTGAGTTTAGTCAAAATGCGTTTTTCGATCAATCCTTTACCGATGGTCAAATAAATAACTATTAGTTACTAACAAACCGCCGTAGGTGCTATATGACTCGCTGCTCGAAAGCTTTGAGGTCACGATGACGAAGTGATGATGACTTCACTCTGAAGTAGTTGCACAAAGACTGCGCTGACGTTCAATGTCGAGGGTCACCAGTTTAGAGAGTATACGTAACAGAGAGTAAAGTCCCGCAAGACTCCATTGTAAAGGAAGGATCATCCGACCAGACGGTTTTTGTGCCCGGCGGGCAAATGCCCGATAGTTGATACTCGGGCTGATGTGAATGTTCAAATCGCACGGTAAACTCTGCTTGCGCGATGCAGGATTTCGACGTAGTAGTTCGCTGCTAGTTGGATAGATGGCGTCGTGTTTCTTTTTGTTATGATGCAGATTTGCTCTGTCCGTTTTTCTTGTGGCGACATTGATGATCTGAAAACGCATTTTAACAAAATTTAAACATAATTTTGAACTACGGATCAAAATAATCGCTCTTATGAGCGTGTGTTGAACGATAAATTTTATCATTACATGTTTGGTTAAACACATTGCATTGTCGTGGTGTCCTCAGAATGTCCTTTTTAGTCAAAAAGCGGTTAAGCATGATATTTTACGGGCAAATTTGTAAGAAATTGTAATATTGTTGACACAAGATAAAAATTGTACATCTGGGACAATCACAACCAGTCCCAGATTCTACCCCCGCTACCAGCCTTGCAGCTTGCAAGGCTCGCTGCAGCAGCAGTGTTAGGGACTCATAATATAATATCTCATAATATGATAGGCACGCGTTTGACCACTATCTCACCTGATGGTAAGCGATGATGTGGTCGAAGATGGAGCACGCTAGCCTAACCACTAAGTAACCTATCCATTCTTGACTTATAGACTGCCAGGTTGTAGCTATCAGGAAACACAGACTCCGGCAGGGAATTCTACTCCTTAGCTATACGCATTATGAATGTGTTCCCAAAACGTTTTGTGCGTATGTCCACCACGTACCAGTGGCGCATCGCCGTTCGTTTTGTGGTCCGATGATGGAACGGGCTTGGCGGAATGAAATTATGCAATTCCGTCGCACTTTTCCCAATATGCAACCGGTAGAAAACCGACAGGCTAGCAACTCGATTATCGCTAATTTATGTATTTAGATACATACTTATACGATGACCGATCAATAAAAAAGATACGCCGTAACTTATTCTTAGTCCACATTTACACCAAATTCCCAATAGTATACCAGACTGATTACTCATCTGGTTGACGTCCAAATAGCCGGTCCTACATCAAACATAGACGTGTAAAAACACACCCTATCACTTTGCAAACATACTCCTTGAACCTGTTCCTCAAAGGATCCGTAATTATTCCTATTGATAGACCAACCTAGTCCAAGTCTAAGCCTATCAAAGCGGTCTTAGTTCGACGAAGACCTAAACCAACACTAAGAATTCTAAAATATATTTAGTTTGCACTAAGCCTGATTAATCGGGAGATTAAATTGAGTACAAACTGTTTGAGTACAGACTCAAAGAGATCATTGAAATTAGAATGTAGACATGCTTCTGAATTTCTTGTTGCTGTTTATAAAAGTGGTTACACGAGGTGTTGAAAACGTCTTTCAACACGATAAATTTAGACAGTACGAGTATAAGTAACAACTTTTCTAAAGATATTCTCGATAACTCGTACTGTCTAAATTGTCTAAAATCCATATTAATCAGGCTTCGTGCAAACTAAATTTAATGTTTTTCTCTCTAAAAAAAATATTATAAATCTAATTTTAATGTTTACTTTAGTTCGTGAGCTCATACTTGCATATTTAGTTTGAGGGCTTGAGGCGCTGCGTACTGAAATACAGGCTATAAACCTAGTTCGGTAGCAGATACTAAGAATAGACACAGTTATGTATTTATAAGTTAAAGATTAATTTTAAGAAGCTTGTTGACAAATTGTGTGAACATATGTATAACTTTCTCGTCTAATAAAGATAATTATATTATTATTATACAATGGTAATCTCGTACATAATGACAAATAAATAAAATGTAAAAATATTTTTTTAATATTGGCAATACGAAAATGTCATTCTACCACGATTCTATTACGAGACCATTGACCGACCAATGATCGAACATTATGAAATAGCAGTTTATGAACTTTTAACAAAATTACAATGGGATCGTGTTGGGATGACGAATTTATAATAAATAGCGGACTTAAGACCCTGGTTAATTGAAATTGAAAATATTTATTTCAGACCAAGCACACAGTAGTTAATTAATACAGGTCCATATTATGTTAGTTGGTAGATGCTTATAGCGTTATTACTCAAATTTAAAATAATGATTATTTTGTCCTACCATGAGCGACCACTGTCTCAGGATTTGGCTGTCCACTGTGTCCGACACCACGCTCAGAAGCGTGTTGGTGCTACCCTTTACCCGGGACCACAGTGAGGTCGTTCTTTTGCGATGCACCGCGTGGAAGCCGTCCGTGTAGTGTTTGCCGGAGGCTCTGCATCGCCATGGGAGCAATGGACATCGTTCTGCTAAGTTTCTATCTAGATTACGGAGGTCAGATCTTTCTGACTTCCACAACTGTCAACTGTCTTCGTTCAATCCATGTAAATCTCAAGACGAAAGTTTATGACCAGTGCGTGTTGCCAGTGATGACATATGGAACCGAAACGTTGTCGTTCACAATGGGCCTCATCAGAAGGCACAAAGTCACTCAAAGGGCAATGCTTGTATTCTTGCGTGATCGAATCAGGAATGATGATTTCCGCAACAGAACTGAGGTTACCAACATAACCCGAAGGATCGTCAAACTAAAGTGGCAGTGGGCAGGCCACATTGCTCGCCGAACAGATGGTCGATGGGGCTGAAAAGTTCTGGAGTGGCGACCGCGTACCGGAAGACGCAACGTTTGAAGGCCTCTAATGACCTGGTGAAGGTCGCGGATAGCCGATGGATACGGGACGCGCAGGACCGGTCGTTGTGGCGACGCTTGGGGGAGGCCTATGTCCAGCAGTGGACGTCTTTTATCTGATATAATGATGATAATGATGAAAATCCTTGTACTCAACTTCACCCGGCTGGGCTGGAAGCTGACCTCAACATCGTCGAGAAGAGGCTAGGCGGATTGATTGACCCCTTAATAGCAATTATTTTGAGAAACAAATATTTTTCGTTCAGCTTCATACTGAATTAGGTTAAGGTTGACTGGTAGAGAATGCCTTGTTGCTTTAATTAGGGATGGCGATCTTTAATCGAAGAATCGATTTTTCACGCCCTGAAGATCAATTTTTCACGCCCAAAAGATCGATTTTTTAAAATCAATATACAGTACTGAATCCATAAAATGATTCGATTTTTCACCTTTGAAAATCACAATTCGATTTTCTGAACTAAAAAAAAAAACTGATTTTACAAATAATTAGTCATCTATTATGGCATCTTTCTTGTTTTTAAAAAAAAATGGATTTATATTCACATTATAAATGCAAATTTGAAAAAAAAAACAATTTTTAAAATCGATCTTTTTCGGAAAGTATTGCCATCCCTAGCATTAATGCCGCCCATGTATGTACCACTATTATTATACATTTATTGTACATAAAGTTTAAATAAATAAATACCATCATCAACCACACTCTTTTCGCTAACCTCTTCAAGGCACTAACATTAACTTCTTTAGCCACCATAGCTCCCTCCCCATAGCTCTCGAAGCAGGACCCTCATTACCTCCCAACCTCCGTGGAAGTAATGGCTGGCATTTTGCCCTCTTTTCAATTAATTCGCAAAACAGTTAATCGACTGTGCAAGATCCCGATTCTAGGAAATGTTTATGATTTGTTTACATAGGAGAACGATCTAAGGAAAGCTTTAGGTAACTATGTGGAGACAAACCCTAATCACTATTACATTCAATATTACACTGACAGACAGACCCCGTTCCATGCTTGCTTTCTAGACCTCTCGAAAGCATTTGACCTAGTGTCTTATGAAATTAAATTAAATTATATTCAAAAAAAAAAAAGAAAAAAATCAAATGACTCCTCTGCGCGGAGCGGGAGGGAGTGTCAGACTCTTACTGAATAATACCCATCCGTAACCCTACCTTTGCGTTCCAGGGCCGCGGTGACTCTTTTGATCAAACTCCGTAACCCTGGCTAGTAGTAGGTACCAACTATAGGTAAAAAGACGACATGGTTGGCCCAGTGGTTGAGCTATTGGCTGCTGCGCTGCGTGTCGCGGGTTCGATTCCCACACGGAACAAATATTTGTATGACCTACTGATAGTTGTTCCGGGTCTGGTTGTTTGTTTATGTGACTTTCTATGTTTGTGATCGCACGATACATAAGAAATTCCTGGCAACGTTTAAATAAAAGCTAATTTACAGATACAAGTTTCAGAACTTGACCAGAGGGCTGGCCTTTTTTTCTGCCAAACTTGGCGCTCTCTGGGCATTTTTCCCATTGACAGCGATATGGACGAATTAATTTTTATTTTATTTTATTTATTAGGGAAAACAAACAGTGAAACATTACATTTTATAGAAAAAATACAAAAGAATGTGATTAAATGTGTGACCAACAGCATTTTCCACGAATTACAGTTAAAGGAACTTTGTTAAGCATGCGATTTTAACTAAATCCGTAAATAAACAAAACAATACAATACTTTTCACGCAAAAACAACAATAAATGCTTTTTTTTTTTTTGGTGCCAAATACCAAACCTACGCGAAATGATTTTGATGCTCAATGAATTTCCCTGGACCCTTTTAATCAATCTGTCTAGCCTAGTTTTTTCCCTACTGAAAAAGTTCTAAAGCTAGGAGGTGACATAAAGCACAGTATACTTTCCAATTCTAAGTACTTCATTTTAATAAAACTATCTTCAACTATTCATGGCGGGAGAACAATCGCGAACGCCACAGATTAAAAAAATCATGCCACACAGTCTCGCCAACAGATTAACTAAAGCTCATTAATTTTAAGCAACTTAAATTTAACTAAATTCAAAATCACTCTCTCTTCAATCGGTCCCTCACTGCTCAGGATCGTGACTATTCGTGACTCCGTTTGATTCCGTCAACCAGTTGTCTCCATCGGTCCCGTTCTGAAGCTTGGTGTTGAGTAGTTGAAAATACCTGTCAGCAACGGAGCTGACAGGTCTGGTATTTTCAACTACTCAAAAAAAAAAACTGGTAAAACCGAAATAACTATGTTTATTCACTTTAAGTACTTTGAACATCAGAATTAAAAATAAAACATCTGCAAAATAATAAAAGATAACACAACTATGCTAAAGGCATTCAGTCCAACCGCATGTGGTTAAGTACCAGTATTTTACTAGAAGCAACTACCGATCTAACCCCCACTACCCAGTAACGAAGACAAACCAACACAGAAATCGCGAAAAAAAGTTGACTGCCATATGCTCATATTTATGTGCAGAACTCGACAAAATGCCAAATGGTTTCCTGTTTGCGTAGTCGGGGTAGATCCCATGGTAAAAGTTGTTTATAATGGTAAGACTGTTTCTAGGGTTCCGTACCCAAAAGGTAACCAGCGATACCTACCTATTACTAAGCCTCCGCTGTCCGTCAGTCGGTCTATCGTGTCTGTCAGCGGGCTATAGCTAGACGGTTGAAATTTTCACAGATTGTGTATTTCTATTGCCGCTATAACAACAAATAATAAAAATTAAAATATATGGTACGGAACCCTTCGTGTAAGAGTCCGATTCGCATTTGGCCGGTCAGTTCAGAACTCCTCTAAATGCTAACCAGTAGGTTTATTTTAAGCGTAGTCAGGGTAGGTCCCATAGTAAAAGTTGAACATAATGATGAGTCCAAAAACACCTGTACGGGTTTGTTTTGCGTGTATTCTTTAACACGTTGTATAACATATACCTACAATCTACATGTTGTAGGTACCTACTTATATGCCATTAGGAGGTAACCTTTAACACGAATTACTGATATAAATTGATTATATCGTGAGAGTGGCAAGTAATCTGCACCTTGATTGAAATACGATTTGATGCTTTTACAGAGAAATGTGTGCAAATATTTACATGAGCGGTGTAATATTAATTAAATGGCTTTTAACTGTGATTTTTCTAGACTTAGACATTTATCTATATATACAAGCTTCTACTTTTTTAACCAGAAATAAAATTTTTATATTCAATACCTACAGGCACCAAACCATGTGTTTGATTATTACAAGGCAAGTGAGGGAAAAGTGATGTTTTGTTTTTGTGCTTGTATCCGCCAATTTAATCAGTTTGCATTAGAAATCAGTATTACAAATATTTTAATTCATGTAAAACGTCAGAAGCAAGTGCACGGTTCGAGTACCACAAAATACAGACCTTCTTATACCATTGGACTGACACAGAACAGATGCTGTATGTCTCTGTTGAAATGGATAAATTGCATTCACTTACCATCTTACCTGTTCACGAGCTTTCTTATCGTATGTAACCAGTCTTCTACCCCACCCAGCTCTTTCCTCAACTAACCGTCGTTCTCCCAACCATCAGGTAAGGGCGTGGTGAACCGCGGCGACTCGCTGCGGTCGCGGCGGTCGCGCTCCAACACTTCAGTGGCGTCCAGTGCGTCTAGCACGGAGGCAGTCACCAGGGCATCAGCTCCTTGCTCGCTGGCGTCTTCTAGGTAAGACATTGATATAAAAACTAAGTAGCGAAATCTGTGCCGCAACAAAAAGTAACGAAGCGCCATCTATCCAGCCACCAACGAACTACTGAACGTAATCTTGCATCACGTTGTCACAGTTTTCCGTGCAATTTGAACATGTACAGTCAACAACGCTATTTGGTATACAGGCAAAAATATTTATAATTCCACTGCACTGCCAATTTCTAATGTGTGCATTATAACTTTTTAAGCTTATAAAAGAAGGAAATAAAGAAAAGTATTTATTTAGCACATACATGAAACACGCACGCTACATAAAAATAAAATAATGGTAGGTAAGCCAAAAACTAAGTGTGTGTCTCACGGCTGCACTAAAAATGTTAATTTCAGCGATATGTCAGACAGCCTGAGACTGTCTGAAGCTGGTTTTCTAATGAATCCTAAAGATAAGTGGCGGTTCATTCATATCATATATGAAAATATCATCAAAATAACGTACATAACAAAATAAACAGATATAATGAATGTCGAGCAATTATACTAGAAAAATAAAGGCAAAGTTAGGAAGATATTATAAGAATGTGTATGATAGTGCGTACGTGTACGTGTGTAGTGTGTACGTGTCATCATCATCTTCCTGCCCTTATCCCATGTTACTTGGGGTCGGCGCAACACGTTTTATTCTTCCAATCTGTTCTATCAGTCGTCACTCTATCACTAACTCCCTTTTCTTTCATATCGCTCCTCACACAATCCATCCATCTTTTCTTTGGCCTTCCTCTCCCTCTCCATCCATCCACATTTATGTTCATAACTCTTCTAGTTATATGCGTTTCACCCCTCCTCTTCACATGACCATACCAAGACAAGCGATTCCCTTTCAACTTTTCCGTCACTGGCGCCACTTTAAAAGTGCCTCTAATGTACTCATATCTCACTGTATCCACTCTCGACACTCCACACATCCATCTCAACATTCTCATCTCCGCCACATGCAATCTATTTTCATCCGTCTTTTTCGAAGCCCAACATTCTGATCCATACATTACGACAGGTCTTATCACGGACTTATATATTTTCCCTTTTAATTTGAGGGGCATCCGAGGGTCACAAGTTGTTCCAGTGACCTGTCGCCATTTCATACATCCTGAGTTGATCCGGTGCGTTACGTCTCGTTCTATATCGCCATCTCCCTGGACAACGTGTATTACTCATAAATAAATACCTTATGACATACTGACTCTCTTCTGACACTCATACATAGTGTACAATAATTGTCTACTTAGCACACTCACAACATTGTTTAAAAGTAGTTACAAGTTAGCTGCCTGCATACCACATAGCTTTCCCAATATCAACTATTGGACGGTTGCCCACCGGACAGGTGGACACAACAACCGTCTAGTCGGTGGATCCTCCCTTTTCTATGTGACTCAGGATACCCTGATGTACTTAAAAAAACATCACGCAGATTTTCCCAGCCGGAATAGGCAAAGGTATACGTCATGAGGCGTTCATGACTAAGACCACTTAGTTATAGCTATCAAGGAACACAGACTCCGGCAAAAAATTCCACTCCTCAGCTAATGTTCCTCCTTTTCCTCCAGGGACTCGTCAGCGGGCCTCAGTTCGTACCGTGTGCTGGTGCTGGGCGCGCCAGGAGTCGGCAAGTCCAGTCTGGTGGGGCAGTTCATGACGTCAGAGTACCTGCACGCGTATGATACTAGTATCGGTGAGTTGAACGTTACTGCTGCAGCAGTATTGGTGTTTTTCGCCTTGTGGAGTATTTTTTTTGCTGTATGTATTTTATTTAGGAGGCTGCAGATCTTCCTTAAGAGACTGAACTGCTCTGTAGATCAGTTCTTCGTAATATAATGAATTACCAAAATTTAAGATTTGGTCTTGACATCGCGGCACACAAAATGACGATGGCGGGACGAGCTCGACTCCCAGCAAAAGAGTGGTGCAGACTAGCAAAGGACAGAATTGTGTGGAAAAGAGAAAAGCAGGCTGTTGCCTAGCAGTTGAACTAAATAGTCTAGATAATAGAAGCTCTGGTCAAACAGGTGAATTCCGCAAGAGATACTGGACGTAACTGCGAGCATCTCATCATCTGCCTAGCCTTTTCCCAACCATATTGGGGTCGGCTTCCAGTCAAACCGGATTCAGCTGAATACCAGTGTTTTACGTGGAGCGGCTGCCTACCAGACCTCCGCAACCCATGAACTGGGTAACACGGTATTTCTTGGCAAGACTGGAGTCAGATTTACTGGCTTCTGACAATCCGTAACGACCTTTGGTAAGAGTCAAAATTATACAACTTATCGATTTGATAAGAAGAACTTCATCATCTTCAATCTCTAGATGTTCACTTCTCAACATAGGCATCTTTAAATTCTCACCTATCTACTACAACTACAATCTAGAGGGGGGGAAAAAAAGATAACTCTTGACCCAACGCTTTAAAGGATGAACTTCCACTGGTTAAAGGCAAAGACCTTCTCATGTGGTGTATGACGGACCCTTTTCAATGATAGATCATCAAATGACTCCTCTTGCTCTGGGTAGAATGGGAGAGAGTGTCAGACTTACTGACTATAACCCATCCGTGCTTAGCGTTCCAGCCTCTCGGTCACTCTTACGACCAGTCCCCCTGGCAGGTGTCCGGCAGACCCACATATCCTTAACCCCTCTGTAGCTGAGCTGGCTGCTCGAGACAGACCGCCTCACCCAGACGTAGAGCATGATGTTACAGATGACGAGTCTGGCGAGCGCTCCGTGTGCGTGCTGCTAGCGGGCGAAGAGTCGGAGATCACCTTCCTGGATGCACCGCCTGACAGTATTATTGTAAGTTACATGTTCTTTTGCCGTAGCAATCAATCCGCCTAGTCGTATCTCAACTATATTGAGGTCGGCTTCCATTCTAACCGCAGCTGAATACCAGTATCTTGCTTGAAGAAACTGCCAATCTGTCCTTCTAAGCTATATCTTCTAAAAAAAAAAACTTAAAATGTAGCTGAGAGGTATACCTCTCAGCTAAATTTTTCGGAATTCATATTAAGTGTAACTATTGTCAACGATCTTCAAATAACAGGTGACAGCAATGGCTTAACGTGTTTTCCGAAGGACTTACGGCACGTAATGCATAGGTACTTTAAAGGTTGCTTAACCTTAATGTTCGACCCCAGCGACAAATAGAACGGATAGTCAGTCAAAGGGTCGGTTGATGTGGCGTTCCTTGTGGGAAGGTCGATCCGGAATGTCTTTCAGTTTAAAATGATGATAATATATCATGTATATTTCCGCCTTCCAGACCGAAGGCTGTGCGCATGGTTACTGCGTGGTGTACTCGACAGCAGATCGCGCCAGCTTCATGGAAGCCGAGAGGAGACTGCAGATCCTGTGGGCTGCTGGCCACACGTCGCGGAGAGCTGTAATTCTGGTGGGGAACAAGGCTGACCTGGCCAGGTCTAGAGCTGTTCCCACTGATGGTAAGTAACAAAAGAAGGAAAGAAATAAATTTGAAGTCAATCAGTCATGAACACAAATAAAATACTTAATAGTCGTCTAATTTCTTTAATAATTCCAAAACCATGAAAAAAAATACCTAAGACATCACACTAAACCCTTTAATTTAATATGTCACATGGTTGTATGGTTTGAAAAACTTTTTTTTTTAATTTTCTACTTTGTCCACCAAAAGTTACCACCATAAATATTTTTTTTTTCTTTTTTTTTTGTCGATGGCCACTCGCAGTTTCAACCTCTGGGGGTTGCAACTACTAAACCGGACTTGCCTGTGTGGGCCTCAAATGAATTTAAGGCCCCCAGCTGAGGCTACAACCACCATAAATGACCACTCAAAATTACGTAACGCGTCCGTGTTTGGGTCAAAAAAGGTCATATGTGTTTGAAATTTCAACAGAAACACTCAAGTACATTTGGAGAAAACTGTCTGTGACTGACGGATAGACAAACACTGTAGTGATTCCATAAGGATTCCGTTTGTTACGGATATTCGAAACACTAAAAAAGTGACAAAGAAAACAAAAATCACTTAATTAAACATGGCTGATCCAAATGGGCATTTGATGAGTTTTGCTGATGAGAATGGGTCTCTTTATAGTTGCAAGTGACAACCGTAAAGGAATCTATCGTATCTAAACGAATAAAATTAACTACTTGAATTTTATTCGCTCTATGGTTCGAAAAGGGGCCATTGAACGTGCTTCATAAAATAGATCGTAAGAACTAAGGACTACAAACGGCGGCCAGTAATGCCAGGTAAGGTAATTTGCATATAAATATATAATCGGTCTAAAAAATTGGTATGTAAAATAAGACGTAAATTCTGTCGTTTTATTTAATTTTCAACATGAAATTAGGTGGGTATTAAACAATCTAATTAACGTAGCCGTTACAGCCTCGCTCAGCGTGTTCAAACCATTACTTTTTTGCGAAATGACCGAAACAAACTCATGATTAAAGCCAGATCCCGCCAATTATGTTCGTTAGCACAAATTCTACGTATTTAATTAAATTCTCTACGATTTGTGTACCTACCAATTAGCACCGACAGGCGCCGCTGTTAACAACGATACGCCACATTTTGCCAACAATAATTTATCAGGCGCTTGGAATGTTATTGAAAAGCAAGATATTTTTCATGTGTGTGATGTGAAGTAATTAATTTTCATGTTTCGTAAATTGTTATTGGTTTTAAATGCTTGTGTACCCCCAAAAGATAAATTCGTTATCGTTAAATAAACCACTTAAATTTCATTTTAAGCGCCTGAATAATAAAGTTGATAGAATTATACGTTTACATTTTAATTGCTATTACAATTTTGACAGGCGTTTCAAGTAAATTCATTTGTCAAGTCCCATTTTAGACTGTTTAATGGTGAAGTTGTTCCCAAACATAAAAGTTAAAGATTGGACAGATAGGACTCTGTATTATGAAGTTCTTTAATCAAACTGTCAATTGTGTTCATAAAATCTTTGACAGAAATCTTTATTGGATACCAATCTTCGCGACTTCCGTTATCTTAATTTGTTCTTTCAAACTCGGTTTATTTACATAAAATACCTGCTAATTTATGAAGCAAATGAGTACCTGTTTTGATGATGTAGTCATTCGTTTGATGGGAGGTGTTTCTGGTTAACCAAATAATAGCTAATCAGTAATTTAGCTTCGGTATTTTTCCTTCTGTTAAGCATATGCGTCCCCAAATCTTTGCAGGTATTCTTTGCCTGCACCAATTCGAAGCAACTCTTGCAACAGGCAGATTTCTCACCACATCTATATAGACCGGTCATAGCAGTGATGACTATACTCAGGCACTCACTTTGTATAGACCAGCGGCTTCCGTGCATGCGACTGACATGTCCTACTTAATTCCATTTAAGCCTGGCAGCGCACCCAGTTTTGCGCGCAGCGTGGCCTGTTATCAAGGCAAAGTATTCAACAAAATTAATTGATTGACTTTAAATAATTGTACCGTACGGAAGACAGAGCAAGAAAAAAATCGAAAAACAATCTCAGAGCAATTTTAACACTTACTCAATATCTCGGCTGAATACACAATCAAAAAGGTTCAGCTCACTTCCTTCCGCTAAGCAACAGCCCTCCATTTTGTTCACTCACGCACACTGTTTAATTTCCCTTTGACCTCGTCTTTACCGCTTGACTGGACACAAACGTCAATTTAAATCTGATTCAAAGTCTAATTATTGGGTCCCGGATTACTGGAACTGTGTATCATAGGAATACACGAAATTACGCAGAATTACGGTGGTACGAACAAACTAATTTAGTGCTACAAATACTATTTAATTTTAAAGAACTCCATCTAGAGTAGACCATCACATAAATAAAAAATGAAAACGCTTTAATTTATTACTACGCTTTAATAAATTAAAGCGTTTTCATTTTAAATTTTCGCGCGGAAACGCCATTGGTATATGCCACTGGTCAAGAACTGTCCTAACTCAAAGACTTTTCGTTGTCTTACAGCAGTGGCGTCACTAAATACTGATTGTTGTTTTTAAATACGTTCCGTTTCACGTTACTTTAATTCATTATTTTTATTAAAAAACGATATTAACTAAATTAAAATCGTTGCCTTTATTTTATACATTTTTATCATTTTACTATCAACATTCTCATAAATCAAATCGGGACTGCTCGAGACACTGATCTCACTGAATACGCTACATTTAGTTAAGTAGGTACCTAAACCACATCTATGGTATGAGTGTGAGATGTTTATGCTGGTGATGGCGCAGTGACCTTCTATAAACAGAGATCTATCTATATTTTAATGGTTTGGCGATATAAGCACATACCTGTTATTAATAAGCCGTTTCCTGATATCATCCGGAACCAACCCCTGCGCTATGTGTAGATACCTACACAAATATTTTTTCAATTTAACTTTTCAGAGGGCAAGAACTTAGCGACTTCGTACGAGTGTAAGTTCATAGAGACGTCGGTGGGCATCAACCACAACGTGGATGAGCTGCTGGTGGGCCTGCTCACACAGATCAGACTGAAGCAACAGCACGCGGAGCGAGTGAGGTGAGACAGTTCATTTTATTTTATTTGTGATGGGTTTGCTCTTGACTCTTGTCTAGGTCAGAAATGACAGAGACAAAGTCTATAATGATGGAGCGAGCTTACCAAGAAGGAACCTGTTCACTCTTACTTTAAATAAATTAGGGTTGTAAGCGTTTGGAAACACAGACGCAGGCAGAGAATTCCGAGGAAGCGACCTGCCCGTTACCTCAACGCGTCTCAGAGGGTCATGGCCATCCGGCTGGCCCGGGGATACCGCACGGTCTCTGGCGAGGCGGCGAGCCTCCTTGCCGGACTGCCGCCATGGGATCTGGAGGCGAGAGCCCTCGCGCACATTTACGAGTGGCGCGTGGAGGCGCAACGCCGGGGCGAGGCACCTCTGCCGCGGCACATCGCAGCAAGGCGGACGGAGCTCCGGCAGGATCTCATGGCGGTATGGAGACAGCGACTGTCGCAACCCAGCGCTGGGCACGCAACAATCCAGGCGATAAGTCCCCTCTTTGAGGAGTGGCTGGAGCGGCGCCACGGCGTCCTCACCTTCCGCATGACACAGGTACTCACCGGACACGGTTGTTTCGGGAGATACCTGTTTCGGATTCGGCGGGAGGACGCGCCCGGGTGTCATCACTGCGAGGATTGCCCGGAGGACACGGTGGAGCATACGGTGGAGGTCTGCCCTACTTGGGCGGAGCACCGCCGGGTCCTCATCGAGGCGATCGGCGGCGGCGACCTCTCGCGACCGGCCTTGGTTCAATCTTTGGTCCGGAGCGAGGAGGCATGGAAAGCGATCACCTCCTTCTGCGAAGCAGTAATGCTAGCAAAGGAGGCCGAACGTGTGAGAGAGAGGGAAACCTCACGTCCCAGTCGCCGCAACAGAAGAAGACGCCCCAGGCGTCGGGAGTCGCAGGACGATTCCCGGCCGCCGTAGGCGCGGGCCTGCGGTCGGCGAGCAGTGGGTGGCTCGCCGTCTGATCAGAACTAGGCCTGGGTCGGCGGCGCGCTGCGATCCCAGCGCGCCTCTAAGAGATGTCAGCGTGGAAGACGGGGCCCGCTTGTGCAGGTGCCTGCTGGGGCTGCGGAATCTGTTCGAAAGAGGTGCCGTAACCTTGGAACGCAAAGGGCTCCAGGAGGAACACGGATGGGTTTTAGTCAGTAAGAGTCTGACACTCCCTCTTGCTTCACCCAGAGCGGGAGGAGTCATTTGATGATTTCCCATCCTTAAAAAAAAAAAAAAAAAAAAAGGCAGAGAATTCCACTCCTTTACTGTGCGCATTTTAAAAGACGTTCGGAAACGCTTAGTGCGATTTGGTGGAATAGCAATAAGGTAGACATGTTACACTGTTGAACTCGTTCGAAGAGATTCGTGACTAGTTTAATTCTGCCAAGCCCGTTTCATCATCGGACCACAAGACGAACGGCGATGCGCCACCGGTAGGTACATGGTGGACATCCCACCCACACGCACTAAACGTTTTGGTAACACATTCATAATGCGTACAGCTAAGGAGTGGAATTCCCTGCCGGAGTCTGTGTTTCCCGATAGCTACAACCTGGGAGTCTTTAAGTCAATAGTGAATAGGTTACTTCTAGGCAAGCGTGCTCCATCTTCAACCACATCATCGCTTACCATCAGGTGAGATGGTGGTCAAGCGCGTGCCTATAATAGTAAAAAAAAAAAAAAAAAAATTGTGCGAAACAACACACTCTCGCACAGGCTCGTTGGCATGAGTTACCGAGAGTAACTAGATTACGCAGCAATCGATAATGCTTGTAAAGAAACTACCATGTCATTGTGAAAATCTGAATTTCTTCTTTTCGTTTTGATTCTCACAAACTAAATTTTATCAGACTAGTATTTAGCAACCTGTACAGCTTTGTTAATGGCCTCGTTTAAATCCTGGACGTTGCTACTGGTTGTGCACGAACTCAACATTGCGTTTGGGATGGGTGGGAATGGCCGTAATTGGCCAGATTATTTTCACTGCGCAGGCCTCCCACAAGGTACGAGATGCATTGGACCTAGGGATGCCTATGACCAGCAGTGAACGTCTTTTCGCTGAAATGAGGATGATGATGATTATAAAGCGTTCATTATTAGGTTTCTGTGCTTCAAGAATCAGTGTGTGATATTCTTGATGTTTTTTCCAGAAAGCGCAGCAACTCCCGCAAGAACCGCGCCCGCGCGCGCTCCCCGCTGGAGGTGGAGGCCCCCGCCCCCGCCGCGCCGCCCCCCTCCGTCTCCGCCAACAGCACGCCGCGCAAGCGCACCAGGCTCTCCGCCAGCGTCAAGGTACGTCTACAAACTATATCATTATTAATCTGCTTCAATCTGCTTAATCCTTTCCCAACTATGTCCCCTACATCCGCTTCCAGTCTAAACGGATGGAGCTACGACAACGCAAGGGTTATGTTTTTCGAGTGTATGTATTATATTTCTTTGGCACGCCCTAGAGCCTAAACAGCTGGATGGATTTAAGCTTGAGAGGTGTCGTTAGATTCTTATTTACTGTGAGAGTGACACTGGGTATATCAAAATAAAAAAACAAACAAAATGTCGGCCTTTTGGTTTTTATTTATTTTCAAAACCTATCGAGTGGGGTATCAAGATAAAGGACTCGAGGAGACGATTCCAAAAATATAACTCACTAAAAAGTAGGAATTTTTTTTTTCATGTATAAAAAAAAAATTTATACATGGCAAGCAAAGCCGATGTCGACTATACTGCCAATGTCCACCTAAGTTTTAAATTGGAATTGTATATCGCACCATCTATCATATACCTGTAATTTTAACGTTCTCATAATATTGTTCCATGCTACTATTTACTATAATTTAATTGTCGTTGCCACATTACTGAAGAGAACTTCGGAAATCATTTAAATACCTAGTAATAGGAAATTGAGCAATACTAAACTGTTAACCGGTAACCATTCACTTCCTAAATATTAAATAAGGAAGTGTGTACTGTGGTAGCAATCATTAAATATGGTCAGTCTTGGACAGGCAAACACTGTTTTGAAAATAAAAATAATGTTCTTCATTTTAACCTCCTGAGCTTCCAATGCTCCACCGTTGTATCGCAAATGGAACCTTTTGGTTCCACCGGCGGACATAGAAGTTAAACTCTCGACACATTCAGTTTTCACCTGTAAAGTATCTTACAAGAACATATAATAATATTTTGTCTGCTTGGCCTAACCGATAGGTATAACACAGTGTTATATAAAAAATAATAAAGCGCCTACATTAAATATAGCTGCAATTTTACTTGAAGTATTTTTGCTCGTTGAATTATTCAGGTGTAGAAAATGTCAAAAATTAAAAAATAATTTTGTAAAAATACTACTAACATATCCGTCACCCACTGTTGATTTTTGGAGTAAATCAGGTACTAAAAACTGGTTTGTAATCGTTGTAGTCTTGGAGTACAGGCATGGTCTCGTCATTATAACGCATCATAATGGCGAGTCCAGTGTTTTCATGATTTTTTTTATGCCGTATGAGGTAACATATTGTAGTAAATGTGTGGTTGTGGTCTTCAGGTCCGGGGTCTCCTAGGCCGCGTGTGGGCGCGCGACTCCAAGTCCAAGTCGTGTGAGAACCTGCACGTCCTCTAGCACTCAGCCGCCGAGTCCGTCGCCTGCTTCCCGTTCTTCGACTGTGCTGCCACCTATACGTGAATACGTGGCACTAGTGGAAGTGAAGTAGACTGTGTGAGTAAAGTGTGAACTTGTAACAATCTCAACGTTAAAGTGCTGGTATAGTGAACTTGAAGTGAGCTGTCAATCTCCAGTATTAGAAGGAACAAAAGTTCATTTCAATTCACTTTACGTACGTTTGTACGGTTTTATTTTTACAACAAAAAAAAAACAGCTACTTTTTTTTTAATATTCGTGTGGCAAAGGTTTAAATTGTTTATATTATATATTTATTTTATGTTCGCTGAAACTTTTACTTTCGACCATAATTGAAAGCAAAAATAATCATGAATTTTTCATTTCGTTTTTGTAAAATAAGAATAATCTTAAATTTTCAATTGCCTTACATTTTACTATACATTCGATTAAAATATAAGTTCACACTCTTACCGAATGCAGTCTAGTCCACAACTGGTTTATGTCTGTAAAACTATCGTCTACCCCATAGCACCCCTTGTAGCGAGAACCTTAACACCACATTAGTCTGTGAGTCCTTTAGAATATTTGTATTTAATCTTCTCATCGATAGATGGCGTTAAATTACAACTCCATCTGTTGAGGTTTAGTTAAAATAATAATTAAACTAGAATAATGAAACCAATATAAATATTTATATCGTAATTGGTTTAATTGTTCTACGAATAAAAGGGTATTTGTATCAGTCTCCTAATACTTCTAGAGCTTTTGACTATACTATACAATAAACTAAACTTGCAATGCTATACAGAAAACGGGTAAAAATAGTTAAACTTTCGGGAAGTTGACGGATCGGCGGTAAACAAATAAATGTTAAATGGATTAATGAATTTGTAAACAAAATATTAATGTTGGAGGACTGAATTAAAATATTGTAGAAAAAATAAATGTTTCATGTTTTCGCAAACGACGGGCGTTATAGTATTGTGACGCTGGATGGCGCTAACTTCGTATTTTTCAATAACATAACCTACAATGTGACAAATCAACGAATTACTTAGAATTCAGATTATATATTTATGTTGTTCAAATATATCTTCTCATAATTCACGTGCTTGTGAATGGCAATTCTTAATATGACTGCTTTTTTGCCTCGCCATCTATCGAAACTTAAATAAACTAAACGCCCGTCACTCAGTAGGATGGTTTTAGATTTTCAGTTCAATGATAAATAAATGGGAAAGAATTTTAAAAATATCGTATAGATATTTGTAAACGATGGTATTATTCAAAGTAGGTTAGAGAGGCTTGTTGAGTATTAGCTAACGAATGATTAGACATTAAATATATAATTGTGATCCCAGTGTGTCTCCTAATATTAATGTTTGTACTCCGTATAGATGTATGTCATTTTATATCTAAATAAATATGTGTGATTTTGAATTATTGCAAATATCAGTATATATAAATATGTTATTTATTATGTGAGACTAATACTATGTCGACAACAATTTAATCATATGTTTTTATGCAAACTGTATGTAACATAAATATTTAAATTACAATTTTATGCAAGCTATGATTATTATTATTTATATTTAACGTGATTCTGTATATCTAGTCATAAATATAAGAATGAATATTCGCTGTACATTTATTCAATGAATCAGACATTATAGTGATCGTAAATAATTGTAAAAAATATTTAAATACCGAAACTCATTGTGTAATCTTCGACTAAGTGTAACCCATTCCATTATGAAAATATCTAACTTTTATGTAAACATAAAACAATAATTTATTATCATTAGCCAAACTATTTAACATTTTATACTTAATCCAATTAAAATAATAATCTATTGTCTACTGTCCAATCATCAGAATTTATAAGTTTTGTTTTTCTATGTTTGTTTTGTTTTACCATTTTTTCTGTCGTTATAAAAGTGTATTTATGATCAAAAAGACATAAGTGCACATATGACTTTTACCGCTTCAAATTTTAGTTAATAAATATCTTAACTTTTCAACTTCAAATTCAGACATCGTATTCACTATCACGATTCACATATAATTGCATAATAAATATATCAACAAATATTTGGGTCCACCGCTGCAAAATTTGGCGAATCGAATTAATTAAGGCTATCGTTTGTTTATATCGTGGAGAGGACATAGCTAGGTAGAAGTAGAGAGACGTCATTGATTTACCCCCGGATTCCGGAACGAAATTATCAACACATCACAAAGTTTTGCCATTGACGATACAAAATTCGTTCAACCGCTAACGAACGTTTGGCAATTTGTCCCATAAATATTGCGGTAATTTTCGTTCTTGAATCTGGGCCTTAGTCATCAGCTGACAAACAGGGCTAGTTCGTATCGTTTAGCGTAGCTTATACATAGATGCTGTTAAGCTGGGACGATGGAAGCTAGTTATTTTGCTCCGTGTACAACTTGGAGAACGAAATTGTCTTTAGACGATAAATTTTGAAAGGATTCTTGAGCTGCGGTCAGATGTGTGGCTATTATCGAACAAATGATACCTATCAAAAGGCCCATCTTCATATTTAAAGAGCGTTAAAGTTGACGTCGTAAAGGCAAACAATTTAAAAAAGTAAAGAAATTACAGGTGACGCTCCTTAAAAATACAGGAATTAAAGTGCCCAATTAAATGGCTTACTTACTTTGTAAAACATTGGGCCGCAGACAAAGAATGAGATAACATAAGGTATTGTAAGAGATGGCTGAAAATAACATCAGAAACAAGAAAATAAAAATAAATAACATTCTAAAGTTTGCGAACACAAAGTATTGAAATTAGAATCAGACAAAGAACAAAAATTACGAGTCCATCCAAAAAATAGATTGCCAACAAAATATTATGAATGAAAAACAAACAAAAAGTATGTTCCTCAAAATTTTTAGGGCGGTAATTTATCCGTTTTAGCAAACCCGCATAGTGTTTTGGTTTTCCCTTAGAATTGACGCCTTAGAACTCAGAGCATGTAGACTGGAGACTACAAAACGTAAGCCAATAAGAACAGAAAAATAACATGACATCAGATTAAGATCAAGCAAGACAAACACACGCAATTAAATATTTTGCAAAAACAATAACTGCGTAAGTTACTTACACGTGCACAAATAAAGGACATATGCGCAAAGAAAGCAATCATGCACAAGTACACACGCATAAAGTAGGTTCACACGCACAAAGTGCACACAAATGTGCAAAGAATACACACGAACCAAAATTACACTTGCAGTCAGTATAATATAAATGTTGTCTTCAGTTCAAATGCCTTAGATTTAGCGATGTTAATTTAAAGGAAATGGTTTCAATTTGAGTGCCTGATGTTCGGAATAACATATGTAAATTATTTGATCCCTCCGAAAAACCTGTTTGCCTTATTTTATTAGTGTCGTATTGATTTCATAGATGGCGCGTGATAGGTATGTTTATACATAATATTATAATAATATTAGTATTATTGAATTATTAGTCTTTAAAGTAATTTAGATGTATTTTTAACTTCTCTACTTGATGTTAAATTGTAATTCAGTATTGTAATTATTAGTAGCTTTTTTTTTACTTTTGGTGCTTTGATCGACTGAATACAAAGTTTAGTTTTGTATAGACACAGTTAGAAAAAAAACTCATGAATAATATACTCATAACTGTAGTCTTACCTACGCATTACATGCGGTAGCAAATCTTAACAAATTCAGTGGATCAAATAACCAAAATTAACAAAATAAAAACTAACGTGGAAGTTTTCAACGCTTCTAATCGTTTACCTTATTTAAGACCTATTTTTAACCCCAGGGTCCAAAAAAACACCAATTTCGCCTCACACTTGGACTATCCTGGCCCATCCTAGACCATCAGCAGTAGAGTTTAGTCGTTTTTAGGAGCTAGATCACTGAACTATGGACTATTACTAACGTATCAACCTTTTTTATAAACTTCATCAAGTGTAAATTAATCCATCATTATGCGAAAAATAGATTTTGTACGACAAATATTAACTGAAACATTAAAATTGCTAGATTTTTTCTTATTACAGATTTATTCGCGTGGAAATACGAATAATAAATAGTGCTGTTTTTGCAAGTTACATTTCAAAAGCACTAAATTGACAGCTTTTCAACAATCAAAAGAGACTTAAAATATTTCACCAAAAAATATTAACTATAGTCTGTTTTTTTAATCCCGGAGACTAAATTGACAAGTGCAGACGGCAAACTGACATAGATTGCAATAGCATTTAAGTCAGTTATGACATTTGCACTTGTCAATTCAGTCTCCTGGATTGAAATAAAAAACAGAGTATAAATGATGCGTGAGCATGCAAGTTTTTTTTTAACTGATTTCAAACGCGAAATAATTTGTAAAAAGAAAAGCATTTCGAAAGTAATTAATTTTGATATATAAACTATCAGTATCATGGGATTAGACTCAGAGTCACATATAACTAAGAGAAACTCGTGTAGAAGAGACACACCCGCAACCAGGGAAACGACAATAAGTTATCGCGAATTAGAAGACTCGTGCCGTTTGACGTTTCTATAAAAATATTTATTAAAGCATTTATTAGAAGATAAGCTTCTTTATTGAGCTAAGCTTCAATGACTGGGAAGAATTTTTTTTTTTAAATGCTTCTATCCGACACAGTAAAACAACAGAGCTAAAAGTCATAACTACGGTAATTCTGACGTGTTACCAGTTACGGTCACTATGACGTGGTACCAGTTACGGTCATTCTGACATGCTACCAGTTACGGTCATTCTGACGTGCTACCAGTTACGGTCATTATGACGCGCTACCACTTACGACCATTCTGAGTTTCACGCAAGACGATTGAAGAACGTAACATTGACATTACTGAGACATAATATGACTATAAAATGTGTGTGTGAATTCTACTGCTGTTTCCTTTCTCTTTCCCTCGCTTGCTTTGCGAAATTGTTCACACTTGTGCGAGAATGACACTTTAGTGACGTTCTCAGCCCAAGTCGTGGGTCGAACGAATGTGGAACGTGGAATTACGGATTTGTCAATAAAGAAAAGAACTTTGTCAATCAAGATCAGTTATTATAAGCTCTCTATAAACAAAAAAAAAAGGAGAAAGTGTGGAGTTGCAGCCATCTTTTGACCGGTATTTCATGTTCCTTATATTCGTAGTAGATCTTATTAACCTTAAATAGGTTCACGCCTAATTATAATAATCCCATCGGACCACGTTAAGCAATATATCTATATATTTGATAGGCCCATAGATATCTCATAGATTTTTAGTAGGCGTAGCTTACTTTAGAATTTTATATTTAAATAGTAAAATATAATTATTATAGTGTCGATGTCTCCATGTGAATACGTCATTTTATGTGTGTTTAAATATTATTCTCGATTTTATATGTGTTATAATATATTAGATGTCACAATCTGATATTGTAAAAAATATTTTGGAAAATCTTAAAAATGGTGGAAGAAGCCAAAATATAAGAAACGATGATTCAAAGACTTTCTGACGGAACACCAAATTTTTTTCGTAGAAATAATAAATTAATATACAATTATTTTTACAATATCAGATAATAATAGTTATCAATGTATTATTAAACAACATTTTAGATATCAACATTTATCCATACAGCAATTTAAATCTTTTACTGGAAGTAGAAAAAATCTGTTTGGAACCTTTTTGGAATACTGTTAAGTTTGTCTATTTGCAAATAAATTATTATGAAAAGCCTTACCATATTACCATTGAAATATTCTATTGCTAAAATAATGAAAAAAATTATAACTGCAGCAGCAATTTTTTTTTTTTGTTTTTACTATTGATAGGCCCGCGTTTGACCACTATCACGCCTGATGGTAAGCGATGATATGGTCGAAGATGGAGCTTGCTTGCCTAGTAGTAGAATACTAAAAACATAACGCAAAATAAACTAGTTTTCAATTTTTTTATTGCAAATAGACAAAATGAAATGCTTAAAAAATCCGTGTACCGCGCATTCTATTGAAAAATACTTTAAATAATAAACATTATTGTAATAATCATGTAAATTGACTGTCTCATCGGAATATCATTTTGAACCATAATATTATTAATTATTACATATCCGATATACACAATTTTCTGAAGACATTTTACGCACAAAATAATATCAATTTAACAGTTTAGAGCCGCTCAGAAAATGGGCATATTTTTTTCTTGTTTTTTTTTTACATTATTTTAGAATTATTGTGCAGTAATTAATTGTTTATCCGTTGTTAAATGTAATTTCGAAATATATTCTGATGTTTTATTATATAAAAAATATTTTATTGTTTTATTTAACACCCCAATAATTCTTTGGCATTTTCTTAACACGGTAAAGTAAAAATAAAACAGTTAGTTGTATTTCCAAAATTATTATTATCTATTTCGTTATAAAAAAATCTTAAAAACTAGCTTATTGGGTATAAATCGTTCTTTTTGCGAATGGGACATTTTCTCTTACACAATAAATAGGTATTAAAACTTAATTCTATTTATTTACAAAAACTGTTTAATTAGTAGTAAAATATAAAACACGCAAATTGCATTCACAAATACAAATGCATACAAAAATGGGAATTTCTAGAAACTTTAATTTGCACTCTTCATTTGTATTTTTAACTGGCAAGACTAATAAGGTTGAATGTAATTTGCCTAAGAAAGCTCCAAAGTACTTTAGCTCTGTTTTTTGTATTCATATCGTCGCCGTCGGTGCGCTTGCCAAATCTGAGCATTTCTATGATATTTTCATTCAGTAAATATCCTTAAAAATCAAGTATATTAACAGTACATTTTATCAATTTCACTTGTATCTCAGTTCATACGGCATTTTGAAATTATAAATTAGTCAATTAATCACCGAAAAATCATTAAATAAAACTAACTATTGTCCCCTTTGTTAACTTGATGAAAAACACATCAGATTTGGCTATTTCATATCAATCCAAGTAGGCTTTCCCAGGCGTCATATTATCACAATTTATGGTTATATTACCACGGCAGTTTCTCCCGCATGAAAAGGCATGATTCCTGGATAAATGAAAATATAATTCAATTTTATCCATCATTTAGGCTATAATAAATACTGGACGCGTATGTGTTGCCTCATACAAAATGCATCAAAGCTAAAAAACAAATCTGTGCTATGTTTTGTTTTGTGATGGGTTTGCTCTTGACTCTGGGTCAGAGACGACAGGACAAAGTCTGCGACGTACGTTTTTTACGTAGACGTGACGTCAGACAAAATAGCACGTCTCCATTTTTAGTTTACGTGGTAAAAAATACCTGTTCAATATTAGTTGGTAATGTATCTGACGGCCTAAATAAATAATTTTTTTCAGGAATCTACCCTACTGTTCTTTACTTCTTTCCTTTACTGATTGAATATTCAGAAGGTCTCGTTGTCAAACCACTGCCACATCCTAGGTTTTGTGTAGTCTAGCTCGTATTCCTCGCATTTCTGACCCGTAATCCTGCGGAAACAAAAAGAACAACGTTAGTCATCGGTAGCATACGTACTGACTCATTTGTTAGTAGAACTATTCAATCAAGAATAAGGCGCTCGATAATATATTTGTAACATAGTTTTTATGTTTGAAGCGTTTTTTATTATTCCAAAAAACACGAAGGGATAGACCTTTGTGGCATAGCCCCCCTTTCCCCCCGCCGCCGCGCCGCCAAAAAATGCTTGGGACATGGTGCCCTAAAGTGTCACGTTGCCGAGATATGTCGAGGAAAAGCCACCATGCATTTATACATTCAGTCAAAAAAGTATCGGGAATGGATGATTTGTTTATGGTTCCGAATTCAAATGTTTGTTTTTTTGTAGTTGTTAGATTGGCACAACTGTTTTCCATTTTGGCGCGGAGTTTGAGTTGTTATCTGTTATTTATATTAAATACAGTGCTGGTTTTAGTAATATCATATATAGTGTGTATTGCGAATTTCATAATGGACAAAAATATCGAACAAAGAGTTTGTCTTAAATTTTGCATCGCCAATGGAATTTCGTGTTCGGAGTCACTGAAAATGTTACAGAAGGCTTACGGTGAATCGACTTTATCAAAAACTCGTGCTTATGATGGTTCAAAGCGTTCAAAAGCGGTCGAGATGTGATGGAAGATTTGCCTCGCTCTGGTAGGCCGTCAACGTCTGCAACTGAAGTTAACATCGCAAAAGTGAAGGAAATAGTGACTGAAAATCCCCATTCAACTCTGAGAGAGATAGCCGCCGAACTTTCTGTATCTCACGAGTCGATCCGTACCATTTTAACTAATCATTTGGCTATGAAACATGTTGCTGCTCGGCTAGTCCCAAAAGATCTAAATTTTCTCCAAAAACTCAATCGCATGAAAGTCGCTGAGGACATGCTAGAACGAGTCAGTTCGGACCCAACATTCATGAAACGCATTGTTACTACTGACGAGACGTGGGTTTACGAGTTTGACATGCAAACTAGTCAACAAGCTTCGGAGTGGCGCCTTCTAACTGAACCGAAACCGAAAAAACCACGCCAAAGTCGATCAAAATTCAAAGTCATGTTGACTGTTTTCTTTGACTATCGCGGTGTTGTGCACTCTGAATTCTTACCGGAAGGTCTAACGGTAAATAAAGAATATTATTTGAGCGTTATGCGGCGTTTAAGAGAGGAAATTCGACGAAAAAGGCCAGATTTGTGGAAAGAAAATTCTTGGATTTTGCACCACGACAATGCGCCTTCGCACAAGGCTATCATTGTGAACGAATTTTTAACCAAACACTCAACAAATACCATCCAGCAACCACCATATTCACCAGATATGGCTCCTGCTGACTTTTTTCTTTTTCCTAAACTCAAATTACCACTTCGTGGCACCCGTTTTCAATCGATAGAAGACATAAAGGAGAATTCGCGGCGAGAACTAAACTGAATTCCGGAAGCAGCGTTTAAAAAATGTTTTGATGAATGGATTATTCGTTGGCGCAAGTGTATCGTTTCTAAAGGAGCATACTCTGAAGGTGATAAAATAAATTTGGATGAATAACAGACATTTTGTGTATTATTGATCTTATCCCGGTACTTTCTTGACAGAGTAGTACATCCTACGTACGAAGCAGTGAACAAAAAAACTGGGTAACTCTATCCCCATCATCACGTAGACGTCTCACCTGGTCTTCCTGACACACTTGACGATGGGGTGGGTGTTCCGGAAGCACTGCGGTCCGAGGATGTTGAAGTACGTGACGCCGATCTGAGCTGACACCAAGGAGTTCGTCTTGCGGAGACAGTCGCGGAACTTGGCGTCGCAACTGCAGTGGGACCTGCGGGCAGGATGAAGAGCTTGAATAGGACGAAGCTCACCAGCAATGATGCACTGAGGCTTTAGATGGAGTGGAGAAGGCACGTCAAAAATGTAGGGGTTTGTTGACAAATGTTGTCGAATAGCGAAGATGCAAATATAGATTTATGTGAATTTTGTCAGTAAAATGATAAAAAAATATAATATAAAGGCCATTGCAACGTTTTTATTTTGGTTAATATCGATTTTTAACAAAAATAATGAATTAATTTAACGTGAAACGAAACGTATTTAAAAACAACAATCAGCGTTTAGTGACGTATCTGCTGTTATGGCAACGAAAAGGCAACCTTATGTCTTTGAGTTAGGACAGTTTTTGACCAGTGATAGACACGAGTGACGTCATCGTCCGTTTTCGCGCGAACCTTTAAACTGTCGGTTTCAAAACGCAATTTTGGCAATTAATTAAAGCATTTTCATTTCTTATTAATGTGGTGGTCTATTCTAGACGGATTTCTTTAAAATTAAAGCAAAAATGAACATATTGCATGTTCCCTATTGTCATGTGACTAATCCATGAAATAATGTTGGTATTTTGATAAACATATATGTTCACTAATATTATGTTCACTAATATTATGTTCACTAATATTATGGGAAAAAAACTCCATAGCCTTGCACATCGATGCCAAAGCCAGGTTTTCTATCGGTTATGCTGCAAGGAGTGTGCATCGGAATAGTAATCAAATCAAATCAAATCAAATTTTTATTTGTTTAACATAGGTAGTAAATACAGTTGTTTCATTAGTTCATAGTTCGCTACGTTATGCTGTGAAGCGTACAAATATAATTGCATGCGAATAAAGATAAAAACAAAACAGTCAATATTAAGTATTACAATTATGTCTCATTACAAATCATATGTCAAAAATGATGATAAATAAATAAAAATTATGAATGTCACAATATGAAGTAATTTCTACAGTCAATGCATAAATAATTAACAATAAATTACATTATTTCACAATATTCAAATGTTTCTATATCAAATAAATAAGTTTACATTAATTTTCATTCAGAAATTCATCTGTCGTATAACATTTTTCAATCAACAATTGCTTTAATTTTTTTTTTAACAGTCCAATTTTTTTTTATGTCATCTGGTAGTTTATTGTAGATGCGTGGTGCCATGCCTAAAACGCTCTTTCTCACTAAGGCAGTTTTACAACGCTGATTGATTAAATAGTTTGCGTATTGGCTACGAATCGCAACATCTCGTAGCGTTGACACTTTTTCGAACAATCTCTTGTTTGTTTTGACAAATACACTAATTTCAAAAATATATTACGAAGGTAAGGTAAGTAATTTCAGCGATTTAAAGAAAGGTACACAGCTATCATCACTAGTCAGCCCCCACATTGATCTCATGCATCTTTTTTGTGCCTTAAAAACGATATCTTTATCAGTAGAATTGCCCCAAAAAATAATGCCATTTCGCAATATTGAGGCTACTAATCCGTGATATGCAACTAGTAGCGCATCCGTATTTACTTTTTTTGAAATTTGAAAAAGTGCGTATGCTGATTTATTTATTTTCTTACTTAGTTCATCTATGTGGGCCTTCCAGTTAAGTTGATTATCAACAAACAAACCTAAGAATTTTGCTACTTCAACTTCCTCAATGTCACAGTTACTATGCCTGATATTTACATTTGGTACTGCAGTTCTTTGGTGAAAGTGCATTATTTTGGTTTTCTGTAGGTTTATAACTAAATTATTTTTAGTAAGCTAAGTAATTATGTCCGATAGCGTATTATTTATGTCATCTTGATAAATATTGCGATCTTTACATTTCACTATGGCAGTACTATCATCTGTAAACATCACCATTTGATGTTGAGTTACCTTTGGCAGATCATTTATATAGACTAAGAAAAGTGGTGGCCCAAGTACAATTTAGTACCGCCTAGCCCGCTCCATCATCGGACTACACGACATACGGCGACGCAGCACCGGTACATGGTGGACACCTTGCCAATACATACACACAAATATTTTTGGGAATAGGTACTTTCATTGTGCGTACAGCTACGGAATGGAAATCTCTGTCGTAGTCTGTGTTTTCAGATAGCTGTATACAAACTGGGTCTTTCTTAAAGTCAACAGTGAATAAATAGGTTAATTCTAGGTAAGTGTGCTTAATCTTCGACCTCAACGTCGCTTTCCATCAGGAGAGATAACCGTCAAGGACGAGCCTATCAAAAAAAAAAATTGGAATAAAGCAGACAAACGTTTAACTAAAAAAAAATTATTCAAAGGGCTAAAAATTCCCATTACTAAATAGTGTTAGTGTCCCTATTGATCGAAGGTCCCAAGTGTAAAATTATGCGAGTTTTTGTAAAATAAAAAGTAGGTACCTACGGCATCTGTGTTTAATTCCGAATATTATTTATTTTCGGTAATGATTGGCTTGGTAATTATCGCCGCTCACCATTTAAAATTAATTACACTTTCAACTGAAACTCAAAAAACAACACCGTGCGTAATCAGTAATCACTAATTATATAACAATCAGGCATTAAAGCGTCAAGCGGCGTAAATATATTATTGGTATCTATATTTTCGAAAATATAGGGGCTCGAAAATATAGGGGCTCGAAAATATAGGGGCCCTTGTGCTCACAGCCTTTTCAAAGAAATTTCTAATCGGCTGGTTGACACTTCCCGTGACCCAAGACCTGAATTTACTTTGGCCAGAGGCTTAGAGCATTGCCATTCAAGGTGGCAATGCCGCCAGTCTCTTTGGGACATTGACAGCGTTAAAGACGCAATTTAGTGTTTGAAGTTAGTAGTAGTGTTTGTTGTGTATGTGTGCATTTGTAATTAAATGAAACGGATTTCTAATTCTACTATACAAAAAAAAAAACAAGAAATTGATATTTCTTCACCAGTAACGGTGACTCATCGCGATGATTCAGCTTTCTATTACCTATAGAAGTTTACCCTAAATCTAGCTGATTAGATAATTTATTATCAGCCTTCATAACGTTGCGAATTTATAAATCTGCTTAGGTACCTAATTATCATGTCCGATTCCTAATTACATAATAACATCCGTTATTGGCTTATTATGTAAATGTATCATATCATATAATCATGTCATATCCTGAGTATACTTTCCTTATAAAGCTACTGGTATCTCTGGCTTATATTACCAACAGCAAAACATCGTAAGAAAAACCCTGAATGGCGGAAATTCATGAACACGCAGTAATTAGCAAAAAAAAATAAAACACTTGCTAGATTTGTTTGACAGCTACAAATTATGATCATCATAGAGAATATGCATGCGATTTTCTTATTTGCAAAATGAAATACTTATTAGCTCTATTAAACAATTATGCAATAATTTTTTAATTACCTTCATCAGCGATGGAGTTATAAAGCTTCAAAGATAACAATAAAAAAGAGAAGTCCGATATGGACTTTGACGTCAAAGTCTATGACGCCTATACAGCTGCCATATAAAACAGCGTTTTCGCAAGACCGACAGATATATATGTAAAAATAATTATATCTCGTTTGGTTTTCGAGTAATTTTCATTTTATTCTGTTTTTTTGTCTATTTTATGTAAACTGTATAGATAATACCTTTTTTTCATGCGTATTCCCTATTGAAGGAGGTGGTTGTGTGGTTTGAATTAAACTATTCTGAACGACATAAATCTGGCTAATTTTAAGTTCAAATTAGATTTGACGCACTAACTGCATCACTGATAGAAAAGTGACTTGTATGAATATTTTGACGGTGCCGTTTTTGAAACAAGTATTCTTTTTTTTTTGCGCCTGTAAGTTGTGGTTTTGCTGTTATGTGTGTCGTACTAATACATTTTTCAGTGATTAAAAAAGCAAGATTCCTGTGGGAAATACCACGGAAACAAAACCGCAGAAAAAGCGATCTAAATACATCCCAGCTTACCCCAACAATTTAAGGCTTGTATACATGCCAATAACCTTGTGCATATGAACGGAGCTAACTACCCTTCTACGCGCCACTATGCTACCCACACTTTAGTATTTTTTATTATAAAAATAATAATTTTTTTTTTAAAGTAATAAAACCAAATCATTTTCGTTTGTATTGCAAAGCAGTAATAGTACATTGTTATGTTTAGGGTGAAAGCAACTGATTTTGTCCCGAGAGTCCCAACGGCGCCCGAGCGTAACGAGGGTCTAAATAGTTCGAGGGACTAAATAAGTCTTTCACCCGAGGTAAACACTGTGCTTTTTATTACGAATACAAGGAAAGTAAAAATTAAAACACGAATGAGCTAAAGAAATAATCCATATCTGAATCTGATGAACTCGTCGTGTCAATACAAATCTCTCGAAAAAACAAATGAAGATCGGACTGCCGCTTTCCCGTCTTTTTATTGTTGTGACCGGCCAGCCATTATTTTACATTATCATCATTGAAGAAATGGTAAATATTTTGCCCAAATCTATGTTATTTTGAAGAAATAGTTAAAGTAAATTATAATAAAGTCATTTAAAAAATATAATTTTAAGTTAATAATCACGTTTACGTTATTTCAATTTGACATCGCTGTAATTGACTGCCTGTATAGAAAGTTGGGACATGGTTCAATAGAAATGTTCAACGAGTCTTTTTTTTATAATTTGACGGCTGTCAGTTGAAAACGAAGTAGTTCTTCCAAGGGCTGAAAACTAATACTTCCAACCCGCTCCTCAGGCAACTTCAGGCCTACTTTCCGAGTATGAGTCATTACTCAAAAGAGTATAAAAAATATATTTTAATGAAAATATATTTTTTATACTCTTTTGATAAAAAAGGAAGTAATAAAATGGTTTGGAGTTGATTTGATGATTTATTTTCTTATTATGTGACCCCGATAGACAAATTCTGGCTAAACCAAATGACGTATCACATCAAGTAGATTACTAAATATTATATTTTTTCAGATGTATTTCTCTGTTAGCGCCGACGAAAAGTGGCTGCACGCTGTTTTTAAGCATTTCTCGAGAGAACAGCCTTAAGCAGCTCAGTGATACTCCCGCTAAGTACTAACAGGCGTGTACGTACGAGTAGGTAAGTAAATAGGTACCTATGTAACTTTCTCCGCGCGCCGATCACTTGCGCAAGCGCTTATCTAATGATGCAGATGTTTAGTGCCGTTTACTTCTCCACGGCTGGCTGTGATGTAATTACTAATTATGTTATTACTTATACAGTTAATATTTTATGTATCTAATTCTGGTATTGAGATGAAATTGTATATTTTAAGGCCTACTATAACTGGGTGCCATGAGAAATATGACCGTCATCATCCCTAGCCTAGCCTTTTCCCAACTATATTGGGGTCGGCTTCCAGTCAAGCCAGATTTAGCTGAATACCTACCAGTATTTTACGTGGAGCGGCTGCCTACCAGACCTCCATAACCTATTAACTGGGTAACACGGTACTTCGTGGCAAGACTGGAGTCAGATTTACTGGCTTCTGACTATCCGTAACGACTGCCAAAGATCTACAAATGACAGCCGGGACCAACGGCTTAGCGTGCTTTCCGAGTCACGGAGGAAACTCGGTATGTTAAGATAGTCACCCATCCACAGACCTTGGCAAGCGTTGCTTAACCTTGATGATCGACCCGTGCGGCTGTTATTATCTAGCTGTAACTAGAGCTCCTCATAAGAAATATGACCGTATAAAGTAATAATTATTACTCAAGGCTAAGGCGACACAGGACACAGGACAGGAGGAAAAAATATATTTTAATGAAAAAAATAAAATATATTTGATGAAATATATTTTTTATACTCTTTTGATAAAAAAGGAAGTAATAAAATGGTTTGGAGTTGATTTGATGATTTATTTTCTTATTATGTGACCCCGATAGACAAATTCTGGCTAAACCAAATGACGTATCATATCAAGTAGATTACTAAATATTATATTTTTTCAGATGTATTTCTCTGTTAGCGCCGACGAAAAGTGGCTGCACGCTGTTTTTAAGCATTTCTCGAGAGAACAGCCTTAAGCAGCTCAGTGATACTCCCGCTAAGTACTAACAGGCGTGTACGTACGAGTAGGTAAGTAAATAGGTACCTATGTAACTTTCTCCGCGCGCCGATCACTTGCGCAAGCGCTTATCTAATGATGCAGATGTTTAGTGCCGTTTACTTCTCCACGGCTGGCTGTGATGTAATAACTAATTATGTTATTACTTATACAGTTAATATTTTATGTATCTAATTCTGGTATTGAGATGAAATTGTATATTTTAAGGCCTACTATAACTGGGTGCCATGAGAAATATGACCGTCATCATCCCTAGCCTAGCCTTTTCCCAACTATATTGGGGTCGGCTTCCAGTCAAGCCAGATTTAGCTGAATACCAGTATTTTACGTGGAGCGGCTGCCTACCAGACCTCCATAACCTATTAACTGGGTAACACGGTACTTCGTGGCAAGACTGGAGTCAGATTTACTGGCTTCTGACTATCCGTAACGACTGCCAAAGATCTACAAATGACAGCCGGGACCAACGGCTTAGCGTGCTTTCCGAGTCACGGAGGAAACTCGGTATGTTAAGATAGTCACCCATCCACAGACCTTGGCAAGCGTTGCTTAACCTTGATGATCGACCCGTGCGGCTGTTATTATCTAGCTGTAGCTAGAGCTCCTCATAAGAAATATGACCGTATAAAGTAATAATTATTACTCAAGGCTAAGGCGACACAGGACACAGGACAGGAGGCAGGTGAGATAGTGGTCAAACGCGTGCCTATCAATAGTAAATAAAAGGCGGGGAGTTGATCATGTCACGTAATATTTCGACAGCGTTTCTTTCCCACACATTTTTGGCGTTTTGACTAACGCTAGAAGGTGATGTTACCGATAGAGAGCTATGCAATGAGGGCTATCGCGTTTGGATTCGCCGCTAGAGGCGCTAGTGTAGCGTGCGGTTTTAAAAATGTCAAATTTCTCTGTGGTTGGCTATTGACGCGAGTTTATTTACTTATTTGTTTTGAGTTTTGTGAATATTTTTATAAAACAGCCTGACTATGACAGATTAGTTACGGTTCTCTCAACCACTGCATTGAACTTTTTTTTTGTCCGAAATATGTAGATTTCCTTCTTTTTTCCCATAATGATGAGTCCACGAAACACTGGGACACTATTTTTGTTGTATTAATTTGCAAGTTAACGGCATCATATAAATTATTTTCCTTCTAATTTTGTTCATATGCGCGTGATAACAAATATAATGCTATGATTAAAAACGTCATTCGACAGTGGCGCCAACTGGTGAGTACAAAAACGGTAGCCGTTGCTGAATGCCATAGGCTAGGTTATATCCGTTCAGTTCGTTTTCTTTAGGATATGCATATATTGAGTTATTGGAATGTACCATCTATGAGAAATGGAAACGTACCAAGTTAGGATACCAATACCGCAATGATGAAATCCCGCATGATATGACTGGCGTTGGAATTACTAATGCAAATTGAAAAAAAAAAATGCAGGAAGCCTGTTTCTACCATAGAACTTATTCTATCATAGAGTTTACATATGAAAATAAATAATTATAACACAGATCATTATTTCAAAACAAATATTGACCTTGCTAAAGCAGGTTTAGAATTAAACCTTGCAGCCTTTGACCGTAACATTGAAGTACTATTAAGCGAGAAACACACTGGTACTACGTACGCAATGTTTGCAACGCTTCTGTATCGTATCGTATTTTGCGTTGCATACGATAAGTGTGCTTCTACTGCATTTTTTTTTCATATAAAATCAAGAGTCCAGATATCATAATGCGTTGCGTACGTTGCGTACGTGGGACCAGTTTGTCTCTAGTTTTACAAATGTGCTTCCTCAGTCATTACGTCAGTAAGTAACATAAATATTGTTTTTTTTTTAAATGCGGATTTATGGAGAAGGGAGGTTAAAGAAGAGAAAGATGGAGTTTGTGAGAAATCATTTATTATTTGGGACTATTGTTAAAATCCCTGTGACAACGGCAGGAAGATTTAAGACTATGTTGATTGCTTAAAAATATCAACATGGAACTCCAAATAAAAAACTAATTTACGGTACGCAGTGGACATCGTCATCTTGAGTTAGCCTAGAGCAGGAAGATTAATCGTTCGAATAATCATTAATTCATTTTACAATCCAGAAAACATGACCTATTGAAATCAGGTACAGTCTATCGAAGGTCACCTAGAGCTGGCCTAGAATATCACGGAGTTTCGATAAAATAAAAGGCCAACTTTTGCTCGCTTTATTACCTACGGGGGCGATGCGGCTTACTGTACCTCAACCCAAAAACAACTGCCATAACAAATTCTTCTCCAGTTCTAAAGCCACAATAGCGGTAACTTGACAGTTTTATAATCTGTTATTTAACTTCCGTCACGTTACACAAGATTGCGCAAGCGCAGCTCGTTGTGGTGTGAACCCACTTAATGACACGCGTGACGCGTCGGGAAGCGGCGTTGTATAAGCGTGTAAGTGTATAATTGCTTAATTAAATGGCTGTAAATGATGATTGAAATCAAAGATTAACGGATTGTTTTATGAGTGGAAAAGGGGTCGGTTATAGCGAGAATGGTTGACAGGTGAGAATTAAAGAACAGTATTCCGCCTACTTTAAGCAACATGGGCGAAGGTAAGAAGCGAAATTCATGCATGCATGATAAAAGTCCAGGCCGTCTATGTGTGTGTGTGTATCTCTCGATGTTTTTTTTTTAACTGTAGGTAGGCACGTGTTTGACCACTATCTCACCTGATGGTAAGCGATGATGTGGTCGAAGATGGAGCACGCTTGCCTAGAAGTAACCTATTCACTCTTGATTTAAAGACTCCCAGGTTGTGGCTATCTGGAAACACAGACTAGTCAAGGAGTCACATTTAATTTGAAAAAGAAAAAATTAATGCAGCTTTTGTTTTTCACGAATGCTGTTGAATTTCATATTAGTTTTTCAACATAATAATTAAAAAAAATATATTTACAAAAATCTCTGTCCCCTTATCAAATCCCCCTTTATCAGTGTACTTAGGTATTATTGCAAATATTATCAAAACATTTCTGCACCTACAATTTCTCAACAGCTGATAATGAAAAGGCACAGTTGTAACAATCAATTAGCGACCAGTTGCTAAGCCGACGGTTCTGGTTAGCGACGGCGAGGCAACCAGTTGTATGTATCTGGTTACGGCATAATGCAATAGGTATATATGCGCTAAGCTATGACTTTAGGTCAAATTGTTCCTACATTATTGTCTAGCCTAGGCAGTACTCCACTATTTATTTACAAGTAATTTGGTGCAGGGTTATATTGGAAACTCCACATTTTTTGTTCATTGCTAATATCAGGTACAGGTTTAAGCCAAAAAGAGTATGTGGGAATCAAATAGATGACATAGCTCCCTCGCCATTGCTCGCTTTAACAGTTGGTATTTTTTCCGAAAATAATATGTAACTAATTGATCTGAATCTAAATGTCTACTGCTGCTCAAAGGTTGATTTATGGTTGATAAGGTGGATTCGAGCAAAGTATCAAATAGTCTTTTTCTCAATTATTATTTTGACAACCTGCTTCATGATATATCGAAATTGCTGTACTGGTCGTGTAATTTAAAAATGGAAGGATCTTTTGCTGCGAACCATTTCAACCAAGGAGGTCACATATCAAAAGTTTTATTTAACTTTCGAACTGGCTTGCAAATAGACAGCCTGCAGCAGTTTATTGAAAAGAGAAAAACAAATGAACACTCGTTCGTCCATCAATGCCTCTTTTGCTGATCGCTGCAGTGATGTACTATTCCCAACTATGTCAGGGTTGGCTTTCAGGCTAACAGGACTTTACAGGATTTTAAGCCCTTGGCAAGACTGGTGTCAGATTTTTATGCCTCTAAGGAACTTTTCGTAACGACTTATCTTTAAATTTACCCGTTCACAGTCTGACTTCGGAGAGCGTTCCACTAGGATCGATCTACTCGTCGACAAAATGTAGGTAATAGGGAGCGTACAGAAACTATAGGTGGCAGCACAGAAATGTAACTCATAAAACAACAAACAAGTACAACAAGTATAACATTCGAAATAGCTACGTTAGATGGCACAGTCTTCTTCGCGCACGTTCCCCTAAACCGAGCGCACAGAAACCACAGGTGGCAGCACAGAAGCGTTAATGTCAAGTATTCTGACCCTTAAAAATTCGAATATGCGACTCTAAATGGTATAGTCAACGCCGTGCACGGTCCTCTAACCATGTACCTATGTCACACTATTGCGAATAATCTTCTAGCTCCTTCGAACTAATCGATCGATCAATTCAATATAATCATCTTTGTCGACACTCTTGGGCAATATTGCTCACTCAACCATAACGTTGCATACAAACTTAAACTGCAACTAACACATGGTAATATGACCTTTACATATATTAGATTACGGTTCAAGACGGATGCATGTAAAACTTAGTAATTTGTAAATGTAAGAAGCTCTATAATCGGTGTCCGCCATTTGGTCATATTTGATAGGCTTCAGGAAGTTTCTAGTGTTGTTTTGATTGGGTCGTAATTAGTGAGATAGGCCATTTCCCAGGTCATTAACAATTACAGAACGTCGTGACGTAATGTTACGTGTGTGGGATCCGGGAAATTGGTGAGATTATTACACTTTTCAAAAGATCGAGCCAGTCAGTAGGTATTGTTATAGTGTTTGTATCTGACCATCATCATATCAGCCAAAAGACGTCCACTCTTAGACATAGGCCTCCCCCAAGTGTCGGCACAACAACCGGTCCTGTGCGTCTCGCATCCATCGGCTACCCGCGACCCTCACCAGGTCATCGGTCTACCATGTAAATGTTATAATATAACTTTAAAATGTTGTCTTGTGTTTCTATCTTCCTATACATTTCCTGAAATTTGAAGGGCGCGCCAGGGGACAAAACTAACTACCCAAACTTGTTGATTAAAATAACTAAGGAACTGCAAACCTGTAGGATTTGTGTTACTAGAGTTCACAGATAAGAAGCCAATTTCCAGTGACATCGGTCTACTGATGGGGTAGCCCAGTAACAATTATCCGTATCAGCATGAGAAACGCACAGACGTAAGGAATCGTATCTCGCCGCTTGTCTTTTACGCAGATTTCTAGCCTAACATACAGACACATGATTGCCAGGGTTACGGAATTTGTTAAAGAGAGTCACCGCGGCTCTGGAACGCAAAACGCATTTGGAGAAACACGGATGAGTTTTAGTCAGTAAGAGTCTGACACTTCAGCTTCGCCCAGAGTGGAAGGAGTCATTTGATGATTTTCCATCTTTAAAAAAGAAACATACAAACACATGACCAAATGATTGCAGTCAAAGACACCGCGAACTCCTAATCACCACCCACAGTTCATTGACCCCACTTCTTACCTTCCTGGTAGCCACACGCGAGCACGCAACGCACGCAACTCTACCGTCTGACTACACTACACTACACACGAGTTCTCTTGTAGTGCCCTTGAACATGCGCAAGCGCCGGCGGAGCGTAGCCACGCTCAATGTGACCCAGTAACGAATTGTGCGTGGCTTCCTCGAAAAGAAATATGCACTCACTCTGAATTAAAGAACTCTCTAGTCGTTTAGAAGGTTATTAAAAGACTTTGTATCGCAAAAGAACAGAAAAATTTCATTCTGCCTAGCCTTTTCCCAACTTGGGTTGACTTCCAGTCTACTCGTATGCAGCTGAATACTGTTATTTTACATGGAGCGCCTGCTTTAAATCTGATCCACACAATCCAGGCTTGTTCTTATCGGTGGGCAGTAAGGTCTAACGACCCCACCCGCCCTAGTGTCAGACTTTCTGAACCGCCGCAAGGGCCACTAACATGATTTATTTGACGATCGCCATTTTGCGGCCGGGACCACCGGCTTATACGTGCCGTACGCAAGCACGGTATCATCTTTTTATCAGACAATCAGGTGATTCAAGCCTGCAAAGTCCTAGCCAAACAACTTTACAAAATATGGTCTTCCCGTGGGAATCGAACCCACGACCACCGAGTCACAAGGCACCTCTCGACCACAGAGGCAGTTAACGAAAATCCAGTAACTTGGCAAGACTGGTATCAGAGTTTCTGGCGTCTGACTACCCATAACGAATGTTAGAATGACAATGATGTACGAAAGACAGCCAGAATCAACGGTTCCATAAAAGCTCGACAAAATGAGCTGACTGTGTTGTTTATTCTGTGATTTATCGATTGGTGTCCTATCAAAAGTTGCTCATTTCAAAAATGACGTCACCATTCCAGATTTTGCGTTATTTCTGCAATACACTGTAGAAGTTGCAGGGAATTCATATTAATGTTATAGAGTTGTCTGGCCGTTCACCATAATATGTGATACGGGATCTGGGGCTTCAAGTGCGAATATCTTTAGGAGACATAGAAGGTAAGCGGCGGAAGGTAGATGGCGGGACGGCCTGTACGGCTTCCTAAAGAATTGGAAGGAAGAAGCCCAAAATCGAAAACACTGAATGGAATGGAGGGAGATCATCACCCAGCAGTGGGACAGTGCAGGCTAGTAATAACCTGGATCCCGAGATTGCTAAAGACATAAAAATAATGTTGTCGTCTTTGTTTCCGATCGCTTACGACCCTAAACTCTTCAAAATTATTGTGATCAGGCTCCTTTTGGGTAAGCTCGCTCCATCGTAGACTTTGTCTCTGTCATCTCTGACCTAGACTAGAGTCATGAGCAAATCCATCAAAAATATCAAAAATCTTCTCTTCTTTTCGAGTCGATTAACTCATACCAAATGCTGTGACCAGTATTGAGCAACCTGTACAGCTCTTTCATTGGCCTCGTTCAGATTTTGGATGGTACAGGTAGATGTGCATGACGGGCAATTAAGGAGGTGATGCATGTTTTGTGAAGGAGCTCCGCACCGGCACTGCGTTTGGGATGGGTGGAGAATGCCCCACTTGGCCAGGTAAAATTATAATAACAAGAAGGTAAACTAACACTGTAGATTCAAGTACCTAGAAACAATGTTTATCAAGCCGTACATATTTATTTAAATAAAATATGTTTGACGGTCCGTTGACAAGTTTAGCAAACATTTAGTAATTCCGATAAGGTCAGGTTTCCAAATATGTGTTTACTGCATATTATCAACATTTCTCAATGGCCTCTTCTCGATTCTGCAGAGTAACTTAGTTGTCCACTTGTTGGTTTTTTTTTTGTGGGGAAATCCTCACGGATACACACAGACGAGTGTGTTAATTGACTTCGAAAAGTTTAACACCGAATAACGCGCCTCTGTAAGTTTACGAATACGGAACACTTAACAACGAATGCACGCTACCTCGACAAATTTAACACCGTAGCCATGCGATCCCGAATAACCCAATCTCTAAATTTACCAATTCTAATCACTTAACAACGAATGCACGCTACCTCGATAAACGTATCACTGAAGCCACGCGACCTCGTTTAACCAAACCTCTAACGAAATAATAAAATTACTCTTCTGAACGAAAACTTGTGAATCTTTAGCGCTCACAATTCTAGCCCAAAAATACTTCGTCGTGTAATGGCGTAGTGTTATGTCGGACTCTTACAGACTAAACCTCACCACAATTCCAAACGATACCATCGAGTCGGGGGCTCGAGAAACAATAAAATTCACGCGCACCCCTGACTAGTATCACCGTCATTGCTAGGAGACTCTGCTCACTAGTTTTGTAATTAGAACATTTTGAGTTCAGCTCTCCTCCTGCCTACAAGCTTAGCTAAATCCTTAACATAAGGAACATGGTTATGGATGGGTGACCATCTTAACATAATCGAAACTCCTCCGCGCCTCGGTAAGTCACGTTAAGCCGTTGGTCCCGGTTGTCATTTGTAGATCTTTGGCAGTCGTTATGGATTGTCAGAGGCCAGAAAATCTGATACTAGTCTTGCCAAGAAGAACCTGGCGCAAAATAAACTAACTTTTTCCTTCTGTCTAAGTACTACAGAGTAAACAATATACTTTCTACCATCGTGAATTCACAACGGTCTTATAACTAGGCTAAACCGACAATTCAATAAAAAGAAAACTACATTGAAATTCATAGTTTCGCGCCAATTACTCGATTGTTCTAACTCGAATGCGCAGGCGTGGTGTAATGGCGTTCTTTACGTTTTTTATTTATCTTTAGCTGTAAGGTTTCTGTGAAAGTAATTGGCAGTTATAGATTTAATTACTTTTTTTTTTTACTGCTGTGAGACTTTGAAATATGTTTTGTAGCAAACCGTCCTAATCGCCGCGTCATTAATATACCTCAACGCTTACGCGACTATGATTTGGGATCGGGATGCGTATAACGAAATACACTCGGCTCACGCGACGCTCTGATTGGTCCCCGCGGTTCGCCGCCCGACTGGACGTTTTTATGCTTGACGTTACGGATTCACGCGCGCTTTCGATCTCTTGATGTGTGGGAGAAGTTCCGTAACTGTGTTAAAACCTTTCTGATTGTGATTCGAGTTCTAGTATCTAAATCTATGTTTTACTCTAGCCGGCCACAACGATTAACAATAAAAAAAAACTCTCACTAAGATTGTTTATGTGTTTAATTCAGTGCTCAATGCGAAACATGGCGTCCCAACTCGTGGCCGTACCTACTTACAAACTCAGTGAAATCATTTAAAACAGTTCAGTGCACATCAAATACCTTGTTTTAGTGACTATTGTGGGTGTACCTATAATTTACAATGCCGAGGACCACAAGAGGACGAGCAGGAAGCCCGGTTGACAGAGATGATGCGGCGCAAATTCCCGCATTCCCTACTCCTCTGCCAACCATACGGACTCCGCCGCGGGGCCGCGCCGAAGATGAAACAAGTCCATCAATCCCGCCCGACGCCGGAACCTCCGCCTCTTTTCCGAGTGCCGACCTCACATTTTCAAATGAGAATGTCGCATCCATAATTGCGTCACTACAAAAATCACAAACAGAAGCGTTTCGAGACCTCTTATTAACAGTAAGTCACGCAAATTCATCCACTCCTGTGCAAATTCCGGGAGAAGGCACTCTGACGCGCTGTAGAGCATCATTCGCCGGCAAGCCGCACGAGTCCGTAGACGCGTTTATTGACGCCATAGAAGCGTATAGTGAGTGTGCGCAAGTCACCAGCGCTAACATTCTCCGCGGTCTCGCCTACTTACTCACCGATGAAGCAGCAACGTGGTGGCTGGGCGTGAAATCTACAATTACATCCTGGACGCAAGCGAAAGAAAACCTTATAAGCGCCTACGGTGACCGCCGCCCGCCCCACCGTATTTACATCGAATTATTCGGTAGTCCACAAACACTGTATGAAAATACAGATATGTTCGTCGCGCGCAGCCGCGCCCTTCTATCAAAAATCCCAGAAAGAGATATATCAGAAAAGGCAAGTCTCGATATGATATACGGCCTTTTACACACGAAAATAAGAAAAAGATTGCGCCGGGAGGAATTTGACTCGTTCCGTGACCTATTGCGACATGCGCGTAACATAGAAGATAGCCAGGGGGAGCCCGACGTGTCTAAGTCTACGCCGGCTACACGTGATCCGCGCGCGACCACGTCCGCCGCCCCACGAGCAGCCCCGGTTTCCGCAGTACCTCACGCACCGCGCACTCACGCCGCGCCCCGCGCGTCCCTGCCCGGGATCGCGGCGGCGCCTGCGGCCCGCGAGGCGCGCCCGCCCGCAGCCGTGCAGGCCGCTGGCGCCACCGCGCCGCCGCCTCCGCGCGAGCGTGATGACCGCACGACACCAAAACAGCGACCATTTTGCGTGTACTGCAAATACTACGGACACCAGCGTGAACAGTGCCGTAAGTTAGCAGAACGAGGTGAGTCCACACCTGACTTTAATAATTCGCGATCAGTGCCTAATCCAGTCGTATCGTGTTATAAGTGCGGGTCGAAAGGGGTAACGCGAGACACTTGTAAACAGTGTAGTGTAGGTACTCAATTCTATAGTGTAAACATTACTGACGATCAAACGTATACACGCCAAGACGTGTCATCTTGTTATGATTATTTTACAAATGAAGATTATAACTTTGACATTTCATTTTCTAATGTTTGTGATGATAACTGTTATGATTGGGCGACGAGTGATCAATCGACAAGTACCCATGAGTGCAGTACAAGTGATGACATTTTAATTTCCGAAAACAATAGGTTTTCGTCTTGTCACTCGTCGAATGATAACTCGTACAGTCGCGACAATAATATTCTGTCGAATGATAACTCGTACAGTCGCGACAATAATATTCTGTCGAATGATAACTCGTACAGTCGCGACCATAATATTTTTTCTATTGATGACGAAAATTGTCATAATATATTTTCTAATGATTGTTTGTACAGTCGCGAAAATAATTTTTTTTCTATGAATGATGAAACATGTGAAGCGCGTGAATCCTCCGTTGATACATCTAAAACATTTTGCGTCCGATTTTTGACATTAATGTATTAAGTTCGCCTGGTACGGCGTTAGTTGACACGGGGGCCAAACAGTGTATCGCTGGCCATACCCTCCACGCACTCCTGCGTCGAAAGGGATATTCGATGCTACCATCCCGCAGACATATCAAATTGGCGGACGGGCAAGTACGGGATGTCGCGGTACTACTCACCACGCTCGATGTTTGTCTGGCGGACAGGGTGATTGAGACGCCCTTCATCATTTTGCCAGACGCAACTAACAATGAAACCCTTCTGGGAATTGACTTTTTACGTAAAGCGAAGGTAGTTGTCGACTTTAGTGACGGATGTTGGTTTTTTGCTGACAATCGACACGATCACTACCCTCTCCGTTACGAGTCATCTTATCTACCTAAAATCTCCATCTCATCAGCACATGTGCAACTCAGGGACGACGAGGGCGCCGTGCTGTCAGTGACGGACCGCAGCCAATTGGCGCAGGTCCTGATGGTTAATGAGGACCTCTTCCGGCCAGGGGGAGACCCAACTCCCTTCGCCGAGCACCGTATCGACACCGGGGAGCATCCGCCCATTGCAGTACCTCCATACCGCCTTACACCCGCAAAGAGAGAAATTATGCAAAAAGAAATAGACAAGATGCTGAAGGATGACATCATAGAGGAATGTGAGTCTGCTTGGTGCTCACCAGCTCTCTTGGTACCCAAGTCGAATGGCAGCGTCCGGTTCTGCGTGGATTACCGACGCTTGAACTCTATCACTAAGACAGACCACTACCCCATGCCTCTCATCGACGAGCTGTTGCAGTCAACTAAGCGCAACTGTTACATGAGCACGTTGGATCTTCGGTCAGGATACTGGCAGGTGTCTGTCAATCAGCTTGACAGGGACAAAACTGCGTTCATTAGCCCGTTGGGAACTTACCGTTTTAAGCGGATGCCCTTCGGACTGAAGAATGCGCCTGCCACGTTCATGCGCCTCATCGATCGCTTGCGTTCCTGTCCGTCGCTGGCAGATGTCACCGTCCTAGCCTATCTTGACGATCTGCTCATCATCAGCGAGGGTTTCCAGCGCCATCTCCAAGATCTCCAAGCAGTTTTTGACCGACTGCGAGAATTCAACCTGCGGATTAATAGGGAGAAGTGTGTCTTTGCCCGAGAAAACGTCAAGTATCTCGGACACATTATCACTCAGCAGGGTGTCTCTCCTGATCCTGCCAAGGTCCAAGCGGTACTGGATATGAAGGAGCCCGGAAATCTGAAACACTTACGCACATTCTTGAAAACCTGCTCGTGGTTTCGCAAATTTATACCCAACTTCTCATCGGTTGCTGAACCACTGACGAGATTGACCAAAAAGAGCCAGACCTGGACCTGGGGTAACGAACAGAAGACCGCTTTTGTTGAACTAAAACATCTACTTACCTCAGCGCCGATTCTTATCCAGGCTGACTTCAAACGTCCGTTTATTCTGCGCACGGATGCAAGCAATTACGCACTTGGAGCGGTTCTACTGCAGGGGGAGGCTAAAGAGGAACGACCCATAGAGTACGCCAGCCGTCTCCTGAGCGCCGCCGAGCGAAACTATTCCACGACGGAGCGAGAGGCCCTCGCTGTCGTGTGGGATGTCGAGCGATTTAGATCTTACCTGGACGGACATCCTGTGATCGTAGGAAGTGACCACCAACCACTCCGTTGGTTGCTGACCTTGAAGTCTCCTACCGGACGCCTGGTGAGATGGGCTCTCAAGCTCCAGTCATTCGACATCAAATTTGAATATACACCTGGAAAGGCGAATGTAGTAGCGGATACGTTGAGCAGGCCCAGTTGCTCGGAGGAAACTCGTGACTCCTGTGGTATATGCTCCGTGATCATAGACTTACCTACTAAGAGTCCTGAGACCTTGAGACAGGCACAGATTGCCGATCCAGAGGTTGAGAAGATTATGCAGCAAGTAGAAGGTCCAGACGATGTCGCTGCACGCAGATGGACGGAGCGCGGTTACCTAATGGAGAAAGGGATACTGTACCGTCTGAATCCTGATTCGGAGAGTGAATCCCCGCAGCTGGTGATACCTACCAGCATGCGCGCTGAAATCCTGAAGGAGTGTCACGACTCGCCGCTCGCAGGACATCCTGGAATAGACCGTACTTACCTGAAGGTCTCGCAGCTGTACTACTTTGCAGGTATGCGACGCATAATCACGGATTATGTAAAAGCCTGTGTACACTGCCAACGCTACAAGGCGAGTAATGCTAAACCGCCAGGGCTGCTGCAAACACCTGTTTTGAATCAGCGAAACGAGGTTCTCGCCATAGACCTATTTGGTCCTCTTCCCGAGGGGGAGAATGGTGAACGATGGGTGCTACTCGTAGAAGATACCGCTACGAGATGGGTAGAGCTCTACGCCCTTCAAGAAGCTACTGCTGAAGCCTGCGCACGTACTCTTATCGAGGAATTCTTTCTCAGGTACGGTTTTCCGCGTAGAGTAACGTCCGACAATGGCGTTCAATTTGTCGGGGCTGTCATGCAACAATGTATGTTCATCTTGGGAATCAAACAGAGCTTCGTGCCACTTTACCATCCGGAAGCAAATCCAGCCGAGCGAAAGAATCGCGATTTAAAAGCCCAGCTCGCTCTTCTGGTGGAAAATGATCACACCTCATGGCCGAAGAAGCTTGCTGTTATCCGCTTCGCTATGAACAGTGCTTTTTGTCGTACCACTGGCGTAACTCCGGCTTATCTTACGTTCGCGAGGGAACTTCGAACGCCCGCCGAAGCAGGTCGCGATTTGAGAGCGGTGCTCAATAAAGAAAACTTTCTTCCCCAGATCACCCCATATCTACGATCTTTCATCGGTAACCTGTCCTCGATTCGAGAGCGCGTTGAAGCTCAACAGGACCAAAGTAAAGAGGTAGCTGATCAATCGAGACGCCCTAGTCCTACATATAAGGAAGGCGATAAAGTACTCGTCAGGTCGCACGTTCTGAGCCAAGGAAGCAAGAACTTGACTTCCAAGTTTGTCCCAAAACGTGATGGACCCTACGTAATCTCGCGAGTGGTGAGTCCCACCACATTTATGATTGCGCCAATAGATCAACCTACTGAAATCCTAGGCAAATATCATTCCCAGGATCTCACCCCATTTGTCCCAAGAGTTGTGGAGGATGAAACGACTCCCAGACCGGTGATTCCCAAACGACGCCGCGGACGGCCGAAACAGCTAGTTGAGGAACGGGGGCGTTCTCCTCAACTAGAGGGGGAGTATGTAGCAAACCGTCCTAATCGCCGCGTCATTTAGGGATGATACGTATTTACTGGTCTAGGTAAAAATACCCAGTATGAGCATGCCAGTACGCAGACCGGGTATGTATAGGAGAGACCCGGTCCGTACCCGATAAGTATAATAACTCCACTTTACTTTACTCTATGGGTATAATGCCGAACTACGTGCCGAACTAAACGGTACGGCCCTATCACCAATCACTGAACCAGTCATCGGGTATGACGTCATACCCAGTACGGCGGGTGCGGCGCGGCGCCGCCGTAAAATCCGTCCAACAAAAGAAGAGCCGCGGAAATAAACGGAACTAACAATATTTGTTTGAGGGAAGCGTACAGTCGTATAGAAACTAGCGTCGCGGGCGCGTAACTTCTTTCGTTAGACATACTGTAACGTACGCGTCCCGCGCTCATAGAACACGAAGTTACCCGAGTGATTTCGAATACTTCCGATCGAGCCCGTATTGAATGTCCTGGCATGTCTTAAAAAAATCGTTGATGCAAATTTGTTCTTTATTACTTTCATGATTACGACGTTAATTGCGTAAAACTGTTAAAGACTAATAAGTATTTATTTTAAATTATTTTTTCACGAAAGAGTTCTTTACAGTAATTAACATAGAGGTGATTTTAGAGTGCATGAAAATATTTGAAGATGTTCTTAGATGAAATGTACTTAGGTCGACAGTTATTTTCAACCTGTTGACCTAAGTACATTTTGTTTTTGTGTCGGTTCTCAGTGCACCTGTAAGTAGGGTTGCCAACTTTTTTTGACAAAAAAAAGTATAAAGTGGTTTGTATAGGAAAAAAATAAAGTATTAGGAAGAAAAAAGTATTTTTCAAATTTCATGTTTTTATTGCTTTAAAAACGTATTTTTGTGCGCTTTTTTGTTATCTTTAAATCTTACAAAGCATGTTTGACAATCAACATTTAAATTGAAATAAATAAATAACTCGTTTTTAATTAAATTTATTGATGCTCTATTTCTCTCTTCTCGCCACTTTAGATTGATAACAGAAAAAAAAATTCAGTAAAAGCTGAAGTGGCAGGAATGGAGAGTAGGTTAGAAATATTTTTTTTATAAAACTAACGGACCAGTTTTGTACAATTTCGTCGATAGTGAGAGACACCTGTGACAAATGTCACAACTGACATCTAACATTTCGTTCAGTAATTATAAATTGTTTCCATTATTCGTTTTAAACATTTCGTTCAGCAATTATAAATCGTTAAGTACCCATAATGAGTCATTTGTTTTACGCACCACAGTAAATGTTGACAATAAAGTATTTTTGCATACTTTATTTGTGTGTAAAATTATAAAGTATAATTACCAAAAATAAAGTAGGATACGTTATTATAAAGTATGGTTGGCAACCCTACCTGTAAGAACGGATTGAGTTATTGTCCTTGAAATTTTGGCGCGTTTTAGCTGTTATCGTGTTGATGTGTTGTCGCTTAGTTTGTTGTGTTGTTATTTTTCGTTCCGTTTCCAGTGTATAGTAATTTTTAAGTGTAAATATATAGTTTTGTAAAGTTTGTGTGTAAATATTAGCTGATTGTTGTTATTGTAAATAGATATAGACTTATAAAGATGCCTCCTAAAAAAAGTGTTGCGTGGGATCATTTTATTGATAAGGGTGAGTCGAAAGCCGAATGTAAAATGTGTAAAACGGTTTTATCGTATAAGTCAGGAGCGACAAACCTAACAAAACACATTCAGCGGAAACATCTCGCTGTCAATTTAGTTAGGAGAGAACAAAATGTGGATCGTAGGGAAAATCCAGCTGACGAAGCACAAGTGCATGCAACAGCAGTGCCTCAAGCTACCACGAGTACCGTCGCCGGCACTGTCTCCCATCTTACATCTACGAATTCTACGATAAGAAATAATCCGTCCAGCATATCGGCATTTCTCCGCCGCGATTGTAACAAAATAAAAAAAGATATTGATGATCATCTCATGAACCTATTTATATACGATATGCAACCGTTTTCTATTGTTGAGGACCGAGGGTTTCGCGAATTAATTAAGTATGCATTCCCAAATTATACCATACCATCAAGAAAATATTTTGCAAATAATTTATTACCAGGCCTCTATGAAGAAGTGAAAACTGCCACTAAAGCGGCTCTAAGTGAAGATGCCAACAGCATTTGCCTGACTACCGACATTTGGACGTCTAGGAATAATGACTCCTATCTTGCTGTGACGGGGCATTATGTTGATAAGCATTATATGCTGCAATCAGTTCTTCTGGAATGCAAAGTTATAGAAAAAAGCCATACTGGCATAAATTTGGCAGAAGAATTGACAAATATAACTCAAGAGTGGTCAATTCCAGCGGATAGAGTGATCCTAGTAGTATCTGATAACGGTGCCAATATCACCAATGCTGTTAAACAGATACTAGGATGGAAGCATTTCGGCTGCTACGCACATACTATTAATTTAGCAGTTCAAAAAGTGCTGAATAGTGCCAATATTGTTAACACTTTAAACAAAGTAAAGTTAATAGTGTCGTATTTTAAACGGAGCAATGTGGCCTGGCTAAAATTGAAAACTTATCAGGAGCAGGCCAATAAGGTGGTTAAAAGGCCTGTGCAAGACGTCGCCACGCGGTGGAACTCAACATTTTATATGTTAGAGAGATTTATAGAATTGAAAGATGAAATAAACTGTGCCCTTATAAATTTGAATCCCGCCAATTGCACAACAATGAATAGTTATGACTGGGATATATGCCAGTCGTTAGTATGGGTATTGCGGCCCTGCGAGGAAATAACAAAGGAAATGAGCGGCCAAAAATATGTCACTGGAAGCTCTGTAATTCCCTTGACAACAGGGCTCACTAACGCTCTGGAAGAAATTGTTGATCCCGTTTACCAGAGTGAGAATAAAATTAGTGTTTTTCCGGACGAGATAGAAATGTGCCGACAGGATTTGCTTTCGGAAATAAGCAACCGGTTAGGAAATTTAGAAAGCAGTAGAACGCTCACTACTGCAACTTTTTTAGATCCTAGATACAAATTATATTTTAACAATCCGAATGTATTAGAGACCACGAAGAATTACGTCATCGGTTTAGTTACTGCCATGATAAATGAAGAAGACAGAAGAAGTTTACCAATAACTTCAGATTCTGAAACATCAAGTGTCCAAGAACCACCGACAAGAAATTTAATTTGGAAACACTATATAAAGAAAATGTCAGAAGTACGACCAGCAGGCACGGCTAACAGCAGGGCTATCATTGAAGTTCAACGATATCTAGACGACAGCGTATTGCCCCCAAACATAAATCCCCTAGAATGGTGGAGAACCAATCATATTATTTACCCTAACTTAGCTAGACTAGCTAAGTTAAAATTGAACGCTATGGCTACTAGCGTTCCATGTGAACGGCTATTTTCCGTTGCCGGTAACATATTAACCGAAAGAAGATCACGACTCGGTAGTCGAAAATTGCAACAACTGCTATTTTTGCAGCAAAACAAAAAATAAATGACACAGTCCTAAAAATACAAAAACAAAAAAAAAAAACAAAAACGAAAAAAAAATTTGAAAAAAAATAAAATATAAAAAAATACAAAAAAAGTACATATCTAAAAAAAACTAAATTAAAAAAAGAGGAAAATAAATGTAAATACAATGATTTGAAATCTTTTAACTACGCCTGCTAGGAGTTATTTTTGAAGCATATTAGTTTATAAAATTACGTTGTACTTATTTCATTTATTCATTAATAAGCTCTTAGTTGACAGTCCTAAGCCTGGGTAAGTAGGAAGGAAATATTTCATTTCATACAAAATAAATTACGAAACACAACACTCCAATAAAAAAAAACATAATCTCTCTTCTGGAGCAGTCGGGTAAAAATCAATAAAAAGTACGTAACGTAGGCTACTGGTCCGATTTTGCTTTTCTGCCTATTATAATTTCGGAAGGTTCACGTTTTACTACATAGTATAAAACAAAGTCCCTTTCGCTGTCTATCCCTATGTATGCTTAGATCTTTAAAACTACGCAACGGATTTGAAAGCGGTTTTTTTAATAGAGAGGGTGATTTAAGAGGAAGGTTTTTATGTATAATACATACATATTATAGTAGAGAAAAGTGGAGATTTTTAGAGATTTGTAACACCCGTGCGAAGCTGGGACGGGTCTCTAGTATTAAAATAAATGACGATATAATAATAATTAACAAAATAAATGACATATAAATGTTCCAAAGGTCGTTCGATCGAAAGGTCTCCGAAACGCGACTTAGCGGTCGCGTTTCGGAGACCCGATCGAACGACCGAACGACCGAGCGAACGAGGTCTGAAAATACCTATAGGTATTTTGATACTGGGTTTTAGTACTGGGTATACGGTCATACCCGTACTTGTGAGGCCGGGTATAGAATGTTGCAGGTATATCTCATGCCTAGCGTCATTAATATACCTCAACGCTTACGCGACTATGATTTGGGATCGGGATGCGTATAACGAAATACACTCGGCTCACGCGACGCTCTGATTGGTCCCCGCGGTTCGCCGCCCGACTGGACGTTTTTATGCTTGACGTTACGGATTCACGCGCGCTTTCGATCTCTTGATGTGTGGGAGAAGTTCCGTAACTGTGTTAAAACCTTTCTGATTGTGATTCGAGTTCTAGTATCTAAATCTACTACTCTGTCAAGAAAGTACCGGGAAAAGATCAATAATACACAAAATATCTGTTATTCATCCAAATTTATTTTATCACCTTCAAAGTATGCTCCTTTAGAAACGATACACTTGCGCCAACGAATAATCCATTCATCAAAACATTTTTTAAACGCTGTTTCCGGAATTGAGTTGAGTTCTCGCCGCGAATTCTCCTTTATGTCTTCTATCGATTGAAAACGGTTCAGTTGGAAGGCGCCACTCCGAAGCTTGTTGACTAGTTTGCATGTCAAACTCGTAAACCCACGTCTCGTCACCAGTAACAATGCGTTTCATGAATGTTGGGTCCGAACTGACTCGTTCTAGCATGTCCTCAGCGACTTTCATGCGATTGAGTTTTTGGAGAAAATTCAGATCTTTTGGGACTAGCCGAGCAGCCACATGTTTCATACCCAAATGATTAGTTAAAATGGTACGGATCAACTCGTGAGATACAGAAAGTTCGGCGGCTATCTCTCTCAGAGTTGAATGGGGATTTTCAGTCACTATTTCCTTCACTTTTGCGATGTTAACTTCAGTTGCAGACGTTGACGGCCTACCAGAGCGAGGCAAATCTTCCATCACATCTCGACCGCTTTTGAACGCTTTGAACCACTCATAAGCACGAGTTTTTGATAAAGTCGATTCACCGTAAGCCTTCTGTAACATTTTCAGTGACTCCGAACACGAAATTCCATTGGCGATGCAAAATTTAAGACAAACTGTTTGTTCGATATTTTTGTCCATTATGAAATTCGCAATACACACTATATATGATATTACTAAAACCAGCACTGTATTTAATATAAATAACAGATGCAACTCAAACTCCGCGCCAAAATGGAAAACAGTTGTGCCAATCTAACAACTACAAAAAAACAAAAATTTGAATTTGGAACCATAAACAAATCATCCAGTCCCGATACTTTTTTGACTGAATATATGTTTTACTCTAGCCGGCCACAACGATTAACAATAAAAAAAAACTCTCACTAAGATTGTTTATGTGTTTAATTCAGTGCTCAATGCGAAAGTTTTTAGATTATTGATATTACAAACTAACGACATATCATTCTTGACGTTTTGATCACATTGAAGCATTGTTTTTATTAATGTTTTGTTTTAATTTAATTGTAATATTGGGACTTAGTGCCACAATAAACAAATTTATTATTATTATTATATCGGAAAAGTAGTTCCTGAGATTAGCGCGTTCAAGCAAACAAAATAAAACTGGTCAAGTGCCAGTCGGACTCGCACACGAAGGTTTCCGTACCATAAAGCTTAATTTTTATTAATTATTATTATTTGTTGTTATAGCGGCAATAGAAATACTCAATCTGTGAAAATTTCAACTGTCTACCTATTACGGTTCTTGAGATACAGCCCGCTGACAGATTTGCAAATTGATGGCATTACCTAATTTTACAGTTGGTTAACGAAATAATCCGTTTTTCGACAATAGAACGGGACTTTGACAAATAACAATAGTAGATTGCTAACACCGGTCATTACCCTTTTACTTATCTTTAAAAAGAGTTTAGCAATGCGCACTGTATTTGCCTAAATCATCGCATTATGGTGATGATGATTATGGCGCCTAATGCCATGGGTTCCGTAACTCTGTGATATTTTGTGGGTAAATTATGGTTTCTTCATCTATGAGATACTTGAGACAATAGGAGATCAGTGAGGTATTATGTGAGAATATACAAATCTGTTGAATGTTTGTTTATGTAAGTGTAACAAATTCGTATAATGCGGGAACTTCAAAAGTACATAAATAAAATACAGAACATAAAAACGTAGAATCTTGCCACGAAGTACAGTATTACCCAGTTAATGGATTGTGGAGGTCTGGTAGGAAGCCGCTCCACGTAAAATACTGGTATTCAGCTGAATCCGGTTGTTGTGGTGATGTGGTTCTAAGACATGTTAGCTTTCTTACGCTCTTCACCATAAAGTAGGTATAAAAAATATTTATAGTTTATGGCGAAACAAAAGAACACTCACCTGGTGAAGAGTCCCGTGTTGGTGAGGCCGTACTTGGTCTCCCCGGCGCGGATGTAGAGCTTGCAGGCGTCGTGCTGCCGGCAGCAGGTGTCCGTGAAGAAGAACAGGCCCAGGTCGCTGGAGCGCGCCGTGGCCGAGCGCCCGTCGCCGCACCACACCGTGCCTGGAGGAAGAGAGGACATAGTATTGTCTAGCTGACTCATTTCCGTCATGGCGGCGAATCTGAGCGGAGAGTAGCCATCGACACTGCAGATATATTAAAAAATTAAATGGAAATTCATAATGGGAAACTCTGTAGCAACTTCTCGACTTGGGAATCGAATTTAGCGATCATAACCCGTTAGTTGAGGGGCCAGAAGCTCTAAACAGGAGACATTCTGTCAGCGGTAGCGTGACGAAAGCGATTGTCTAAACGTCAAAAATGTATGGGATTGACAAACGCTGTCGAAATATCACCTGATCAATTCTTTTTATTTTGGCATTTCGTCAAACGCATTCGCTAGAATGGCACTTTGTCATCTCTTACCTAGACTGGAGTCTAGAGCCATCACAAATAAAAAAATTCTTCAGTAGGTGAATCCAGATGTTATAGTCCACCTCCTGACTCAATATACGGCATGTTTCCATTGGGAAACTAGCCATCGGCGCGGGACATATTATAGTGCAGGTGTGTACGTAAACACGAGTGCACTTCTTGAAAGAATGAAAGAGAATCGTTGTCTGTGACTAAAATAATTATGAAAAGATGGGAAGCAAAAGCAAAGAAAAGATGAATAGAATGTATGATATAGAACTGACCGATCGACGAGGATTCTTTTACAGACAGAGTGACCACAGCATAATTAACATACCTGGATAAATAGCCTGCACCCGATCCTTGAACGAGTCCACGACGGAGTTGGCGACGTTGGCGACGCTGGTGACCCCGGAGGCCAGGCTGGCCACAAAGCCGCGGTCGGTGTCCAGCGAGCCGATGTCTCTGGCGCCCGCCATCAGCTGGCTGAGCGGCTTGCTGATGCCCGATGAGATGGTCTTGAGGATGCCGCGCCCGAATTGACCTGGAGGAAGAGAGGTAAAAGGGAATTTTACTTAATTTCCAGGATATACACACTTAATATAGAAAACTAGCTTTTGCCCACGACTTCGTACCGCACATCCCGTTTTTCCCGTTCCCGTCAGCATTCCGGGAATCCTCTCAGTGCTCCCCCACACTCCCCAGGGACCCTACATGCCTAATTTCAGCTTACTACGACCACTTATGTCGGCTGTGCGTTGTCTGTCAGTCACTCACTCACTCCAACAGTCAGTAATGGAAGAATTTAATGTATTAGAATTTACAAGAATAGAAGGTCCTTGGTAAGTTTTTAGAGATGCAGTTGGGGATAATTTTGCACTTTATTAAGGAACTGCAGCAAGGAAGTGCTTTCTGTTAGCGGTACCTAGCCTGACGAAGATAATTGTCAAAACGTCAAAAATGTATAGGATTGACAAATAATGTCAAAATGTCACGTGATCAATCCCTTACAATATGGGATTTTAACGATTGCATTCGCTAACGAAAGCTTTTATAGTGCCTCTTCACAGTTCCTTCAATCCCAGTTGCAATTTACAGGCCATAAAGGGCAATGTGTCATTGCTGTACAAAGGCCTCCCTCTCTTGTCTTCACTCGCATCCTTTCCTTTGAGAATTCATTTGCATTGAAAATCTAACCATTACCAACCATTAAACCATTTTTTGTGGTGGTCGCTCACTATGGGCCTCAACAAAAGACACTCAAAGGGCAATAGAGAGGGCAATGCTTAGAGTTTCTTTGCATGATCGAGTCAGGAATGATGATATCCGCAAGAGAACCAAGGTTACCGGCTTCGCCCGAAGGATCGCCAAACTAAAGTGGCAGTGGGCAGGGCACATTGCTCGCAGAACAGATGGTCGATGGGTCCGAAAAGTTCTGGAGTGACGACCGCGTACCGGAAGACGCAACGTTGGAAGGCCTCCCACAAGGTGGACCAATGACCTGGTGAAGATCGCGGGTAGCCGATGCATGCGAGACGCGCAGGACCAGTTGTTGTGGCGACGCTTGGGGGATGCCTATGTCCAGCAGTGGACGTCTTTCGGCTGATATGATGATGATGATGATGATGAAACCATTTTTTGTAATAAAGTCTCTGTCCGATTTCGGCCACGACGGCCAATCTCAACCGGGACTAGCCATCGGCGCGGGATATAAGAAACACAAAAGAAAAACTATTGTGACCATCTTATTGTACTGTAGCCTAATGTTGCAAAAAGGGGTTCAAAAAGGGAACTACATGTAACAATAGCTGCAACTCAGGTGTCTTCTCGAAACAAAAGAAACGTGTCCCATTATATTATGAATACCCACTGACATAAGAGCCTTGATACATATTCCGTTGCCTACATGCATACATTCAGGGTCAAAATGACCGAATATCTTTAATGACCTTGATCTTAGATTATCTGTTGCAACAAACATGTTAATTATACAATTATCGTCGGAAATCGAAACTAAAAGGCATAAAACATGAATATTATTATGATATAGGTACCTTTTTCCTCCGGTGGGCTTCGCCTCCATTAAAATGTTTCGTAAGAATACTATAACTACTTTTCAAAGGAGCGAGATTTTCGATATTTTGGTTCAAAGCTTTAACCAATCACGTTACTGATGCAATAACTCTTTCACGGTCAATCTTCAACTAAAAAACTACTGGATCTAAAAGCAAGCAATTTTCTCTATGATGAAGAACGATTTTTGAAAAATCATCTGGTAAAGTTAAAAATTAAAGTTACACAAAATAAATAAGGAAAAAGGAATGATAAATTAACAGGATTTTGGTAAGTTTTACAGCTATGGGCAACTCATATACTCGGCTTGTTTTATTTTGATCTAAACAGTTTTTGTTAAATACGGGCTGGCCATTGTCGACGATTTCAAATGCTTATGGGAGACCTTTTCTCAACCCAGTCTCTATTCCATTTACAGAAATCTTGTCCCAGATTGAGATGTCGTTCGCAGGATTTGCGTTTCTGTGGTGCCAATAGTCGTATATTATGCATCTCGTTCTTACAGTACTAAAACATACAATTTATGGTACAGCATAATATTATTATGAGAAAGCTACGTTTACTAGTAGTATTATGTAGGTGGGTCAGGTCAGGTTGCGGTTTTAAATCTCCGATTAGGGATTATTATTATGTCGAGTTTAGAGATCACGAATTGACTTCCTAGTATTGAATGTCCCACTGGTTTAGTGCTTGCATTGCATAACTAACTTTTCGTCGATTTTCTTGCCTTGACTAAGATTGTCAACTTTTTTAGATAGAACACCATTTAGTAAATAAATATGTGTTTTAAGACTTAAGGGCGCTATTACAAAATCGAGCGCTTGCCCCGGACTAAAGCTACAAACCGCGTTTCCCGAGATTTATAGTTGGCTGTATACAACAATTGCTTAAAAATATGAGTTTACTTTTAAATAGACCAATTTTTTTTTCATGCATTATAACAATACCTCCTTAATTATTAAATAATTTTTATTTGAATTTGGATTATACTTTCATAGATAAAAATATAGTTTCGTACGGAAAATTGACAATAATTCTCAGTTTTACAAAATTATTTTTGGTTTATTAGTGCATGAATCGTAACAAATTGATTTGATCATTCCAAAGTAGAAGGTACAGTTGTATCATGGACATTTTTAAAATTGATTAAATTATTATATCTTAAGCATCAAAAGATTCCCAAAAGCGTAATTTTATGAAACACCCTTTGCGGAGACAAGAAATTTACTGATGTACGTGAACAAATTGATATATTTATTTAGAACACTCCCAAGATCAGCTATCAAACTTTCTTAGGCGTATTTTTGTTTTTTTTTTTGTGCTATATCTAAAACATAATCAGACATCAAAACTCGAATCAAACGCTCAAATTCAAGAAAAATTGTGACAGCGCTCTTAATATTTAGCTAATTTATTTTTCACCAGAATTTGAATTACGTCTAATTACAACGAGCCACTTAAACTACGATTAAGTATTAATTTTATTAGTCATGAAATTCGAAACGACAACAGTAATCTTCTACGAATCTATTTATTGATATTACAGTCTAAAAATACCACACGCGCGCTTATCATAGCCTCATGGCCGCCGCGACTTTAATTCCCAACCGCGCTACTAGATGGCGCTGATCTGATGACGCGTTTTTCTACATCGCGGTGTTAAGATTCTCCGCGGCCGAACGACCCTCCGCGGAACATTTGTATTGGTCAAGACCTTACTTCATAGGATCATTTCTATAGTAAGCTCTTCGCGAGACTCTCACACTATGTGAGTCCTCACAAGTCACGTTGATGAGACGTGGCGCAGTGCCCTGAGCGTGAGAATGGCGATGGTAGACCTACCATCAGCCCTCGATGATCGTTCACTCCCCTTTACGGGGGAGCGTGGGGTACTGTCGCTGTCTGAGTGACTTGTTTTTAAAAACTTTATTAATTGCTGAATGACCATCTCTATTGTTATATCTACGTTAAGTAGAGTGTTAATAGATTGTATAATATTGTTTCAAATTTCGAAATTCCAATCAGTGTTTTTTTTCTTGACATTTTAGAAAGTTTTTTTTTATTGTTCTATAAACGTATGAGTTTGTCTTTCAAGTTAATTCTGTGAATAAACGTATTGTTTTCTACCTAATAATTCTGAGTGAATTACTTTTTATATTGCTCTTTTGCCATTTATTTAAATGATTTACCTGGCGCGACTTTGGACTGCTAAGTTAATACAGAACCATACCGACAGCACTGTACGATTTAGAATTAGAACAACCACGTTTGCAACAACTAGGCTAATGATGCCAATAGAAACACGTATTTTACAAATTATTCGAGACAAATGATACACAATCTAATGCACTGTCACTACTGTATATTATGTTTTTCGTACACTTCAAGATCAGAGATACCGTTAAGATGCTATTACCGTTTCGTGCGATGTTGATGCAACAGTCTTTTATATCTAACTCCGTGATCAAAATGACCCTGTATGGGAAAACATAAAGAATGTTGCACATTACGAGTAAACCTATAAACGCCATGTAAATGGCTGTTGCAAGCGTTAAGTGGAAATGACATTGCTGTTAGGAACGTCATAACGTTACATTTCGACTGACTGAACGAATGATGAATGATGGACTTTGTCGCGTGCCCTAAATATAGACCACTTATATTCTTGTAGATGAGCATTCAAATGTCTGTTGTACGGTTAACTAATGCTTTATGTGTTTATGGTATACTTAGCATATAGTGATATTCCTGAACAATGGGTACTTCGGAGATCACTCAGATGACCGCAAACAATTTACAATAGCACTGTTACTTGCGATGTTTTTAAAAATTCATTGAATAAAAATGGGCACACTAAGGACTTTTTGAGTTTCTAAACTGATATTTTGAAAAGTCTGTTAACCTGAGTTGTCTCACTGCAACTTTATCTGTTGCCTTATCTGGCCAATCTGTGAACAATAAGTCCAAATCGTCACGCTTATTTACATAAAATTTACGTTTATATTACACATCATTTCACTCAAACTTACCAATCCCACCATTCTCCTCCCGGCTCCTCAGCCTCTCCGCCTCCAGCATCTCACTCTGCCGCTGCATCCTTCTGAACAGGTCCACTATCCCCTTGGGCACCACTCTCTCAGCCACAGTCTCCACCACACTCCCGACTACACTGCCTGCTAACCCAAAGATCACTGACAAAGCATCAGTCTTCGGCGCAGTCGTTGGCACCACATCTTTAGAATCGTAGTAATCCTCTGGAACCTCCTCGTGATCTTCTGTATCTAGTTCTGTGAAGATAGGCACGTCCGAATCTGTATCTTCTCCATCGTTACCTAAGTCTACTCTGCTTATATTCACTCTTGTAGTTGTATTTGATGGGACAGTAGTAGATTTCTCAAAGTTAACTTCAGTAGCGTTCGATAAAGGCTGTAAAGTGCTTTGGTTCTCGAATGAAATCTCAGTTGTAGTATCGTAAGTTGCAGATGTGTCTACTTCGATAATTTCCGTATGTTTACTTGTGTACTTCTCTGTGATTGGTAGCTCAGTTGTGGTTTCATCTTCAGGGTAGTAAGTTGTGGTATCAATCTGTTGTGTGGAAGTCGGTAATGTTACCGTTTGCTTAATTTCTATCGTCGGTGTGTTTTTAGTAGTTTGCAGCGGTATTACTGTCAAATCAGGTTCCTCGGTACTTTCTAATATACTTATAAGAGTATTTTCAGTTGTACTTATCAGTTCTAGAGGTATGACACTATAATCTATGGTTGATGTTGCTTCTAATTTGGCTTCGGTATTATTATCTAGTTTTTTATCAAAGTCCTTAACTATGGTATATCTATGTGATTCTTTGTTGAATAATTCATTGGAGTTCCACGGAATCATCCCGTATTTCTTATTGTATTTGAGAGTGTATTCTTCGTCGAAGTCAATAATGCTGTTGTCCAGGTTGTCTTCTCCATATTTGTCTGGTTTCTGTGTGGAGACGATGGACTTGGAGTAGGAGTATGCTGGACAACCCAGGAGGAGTACAGCACTGATGATGAAGTGCCTCATTTTCTGCCTCCCACGGTGATACATTCTTGTTTAGCCATCTGTAACAAAAGAAAAACATAATTTAGAAAATGGAAAGACAAAACGGCGGTTGCCTTTGATGGTTTCTTAGTGAATTGTCATGAAGAACCCAACAGCTCAAAGTGTAATGGAAGAAATTGGGGATGCGTGTACTCAGGAGAACAGTTCACGCTGACAGTTTTTTTTAAACAATATATTAAGAGACACACAACAAGGGAGACAAACAACAATGGAAGCATTGAATCAGGTATGGACTACCCGTACATGTAGCTTCGTCAGTTCGTCCAATGCTTCATGAAGGAGCAACCTATATCCATTCTCTCTACAATAAGCTGCAGGCAACGGGCTGCAATGGGCTGCTTTCATATTTGTATCTATGATATCAATAAGATGGCAGCTCTTTTTCCCAAATCATTAATCATGCAAACGGGTTGGCATTTATGATTGAATGCCACTACTCAAGGTCTCCTGTCTCACAAAGGTCTAGAGATGCCAATATCACCAACTTAATCCCTGACACCTCATCATAATGTTGCAATTAGCCGAACAATATGAAGTGTATCGTAAGAGTGCACATAACGACGTCTATTGTGTGACGTTACATAACGTTCACAGCAGATGCGCACTGCGACTGACGAACGTAGCCCCCCCCCCTCTGGTTTTTGGAACTAATAATATAAGAAGTCAATAACTTTCAAATGCTCGTTAGTGCCATGATTGGTAAAATTATTGTTTTCAACTATCAATTTAATGATTTAATGATTTGTGTATTTGTGAGTCGTGTGTGTAATTTATTCAGTCTTGTTTTGTTTCTCACCGTAAAATCATTATCATCTGCCTAGCCTTTTCCCAACTAGATTCAAGTCGGCTTCCAGTCAAACCGGATTCAGCTGAATACCAGTGTTTTACATAAAAACGGCTTTCTACCAGACCTCCACAACCCATTATCTGGGTAACAAGGTACTTCTTGGCAAGACTGGAGTCAGATTTACTGGCTTCTGACTATTTATTTATTTATTCACAAAATCCACAGCTCTTTAACAATTTTACTTAAAATAAACAAACCGATCTTACAGCCAACGACTATCCACAACGTCGTTGCGGCTACCCGCAACGACTGCCAAAGTTCTACAAATGACAGCCGGGACCAACGGCTTAACGTGTTTATTTTAGAAATACTTTATTTAACCTACATGGTTCTGACCATGTTTGACCCAAATATTAGGATAAATACGGGTAAAACATGGTCACAATTCGGATCCGTTCCTATGACTTTTAAAACTCCAACCTACGGTTTCAGCACATTCACAATAACCATTGTGCTTATCTTATAAAAATAATAGTTTCATACTTCCCCGTCTGAAGCCTTAATATTGCTAGCAGGAAATAAGTAATCACTATTTTATTAAAATTATTATCTACTGTATCCGCAAAAACCAGGTCATTACTAAGGAATTTCATTTTGTTCCGCATATCAATATCCGCCGAATGAATTTCAATAGCAATGTTTTTTTATGAATTTATTTCTGCGATTGCATCATATATTATTTTTTGACATCAAATAGGTACCTCATACCGTCAAATAACCCTTTTTTTTAGTATGGGAAATCATCAAATGACTCCTCCCGCTCTGGGTACAGCAGGAGGGAGTGTCATTCTCTTACTGACTAAAACCCATCCGCGTTCCTCCCAGTACCCTTCGCGTTCCAAGGTACGGTGCCTCTTTCGAACGAAGTCCGCCGCCCCAGCAGGCACTGGCCCTAGTGGGCTCCGTCTTCCGTGCTGACATCTCCTTACCTTCAAATAACCCTGGAAAGTCTATTTAGGGATAAATAATAAAGAGTATTCTATTCCATTCTATTCTAAAGAAGAGATGCCAGAAGGATCGTCGAACTAAGTGGCATTGCTCGCAGAACAGATGGTCGATGGGCCGAAAAGTTCTGGAGAGGCGACCGCGTACCCAAAACATCAAACCCAAATACACTTTTTGCCCGACCTAGGAATCGAGTCGCTCGGCAGTGGCTTTTACGACCACAATACCAACGGGGCAGTTAGCCTGCGTTTCCACCCGAGTGTGAGAGAATGCATAGAAGGATGTGTTTGTTAAAAACACATGGTTTGGTAAATGGAGCGATTCTATTGGTCCATACTTTCAATATACATAGAATAGAAGAATAGAATAGAATAAAATTTATTTAGCACATTCATGAAACACGCGTACAAAAACAAACATAGAAAATAAAAAAGGTAAGCCAAAAAACTAGTGTGTGTCTCACGGCTGCACTAAAAAGGTCCATTTCAGCAATATGTCAGACTGACTAATGTTGTCTGACGATGATTTTCAAATGAACCTTACAAAGGACGAGTGACGGTTCATTTTCATTCACGAAAAAAGTAAATACAAATTTTATATATAAATAAAATAAAAGTGATGAAAATATTTTACTAATGAGTGTAGGCATGATTGTTTGTGCGTGTAATGCGTTCATAAATACAAATCACTGATTGAGACGAATTATACGAGAGTCAACAATAAACGTACTTCACTAAAAACCGGTTTCTAATATTTCGATGCGACATTGTAATATTCATTTCCAGGCACGATGCACTCTTACAGCCGCAGACCGCTGAACGCGGCAGACATACCACCGTCATTAAGTAGGTACAATGTACATTTTCAAAATAACCATAGTACTTACTTAATAAACGGCAAAATTGTGGCGCAACAGGAAGAAATATGAGTGAGCAAATACAGACTACCCACACACCTATAACCCCAATTATGTTAAAGAAACATACCATGCCATTTATATAATGGAAACATTTAGGGTGACCATATCTTGTTTTCGCTGTGCGTCCATCAGATACTGCCGTAAACGTGTTCTGAACGTATATACGGATCCCAATATCCGCAAAGGTGGTGGAATATTATTCCACACCTTAGATGCAGCATATCGGAAGCTGCCTCTGAAGGCTACTGTTCTATGAGACTGTGTTGATAGTTGCTGCGCGCAAAGCCTGGGCGCGCACTCTCGTCTACTAGCCATCCAACTTAGTTTGTCGTACAGATACCTCGGCTTTTTAGACTTGATGACTCCAAAAAGAAGACAGGCCAGATGCAACTTGCGCCTTGACTTCATTTTTAGAATAAAGTGTCTGTTTAAAAATGGGGTGACGTGACTTCTAGGGGGAACCGAATAACAGAAACGAGCGCAAGCATTTTGAACTCTCTGTATAAGTCTATCGGTACGAGCCAGCAAGCGCGGGCCGTAAACCGTATCAGTGTAATTTAGTTTGGAAAGGACTAAGGTTTCGACTAGCTGCTCGCGAAGCTTTTTTGACAAGTAGGGCCTCATTTTGTACAGCAGCCTCAGGCGGTAGAAGCAATTTTTAACAGAATCGGCAACGTGCTTCTCAAATCTAAGACCGCTGTCCATACGTAATCCCAGGTTCCGCGCCTCATCCACTCGCTCAATAGGCTCACCCATCAGAGTCAAAGTCAGACTTGCAGGTACCCGCTTTAACTGCTGCTTCGTACCAAACAGCATGTATTTGGTTTATAATGAGTTTAGTGCCAAGCAGCAAACATATACACATTCCTTTCGTAAAATACACACTCGTTATTGGCAACAAAATTATAAATGGGCTAGTGTGAGCTCTAACTAACAATTGTGAACGGTCAGCGCTTTAGTCACAATATTACATTATTATCATAATTTCAAAATATTTTATGATAATGACTTTCATTGTAATGTTTGAAATTGGTGTCAGTTGGTCGTTCCAAAATGTAAGAATTTTGGAATAGGTACTTTTACATGAATTATTTATCTAAGTATTTTAAAATCTAGATAAATTATTATTTAGTAGTCTTTACAAACGGGGGTTTTTAGTGCCGTTATTTTTAAAAGGCACCTTTGTTGTCAAGCATTAAGGTGTTTCAATTAAACTAGTTACAGGTACATTCACTGTGTGTGTGTTTGACCGCAAAGGGCACTAGGAGGAACACGGATGGGTTTTAGTCAGTAAGAGTCTGACACTCCCTTCTGCTTCGCCCAGAGCGGGAGGAGTCATTTGACGATTTCCCATCCATAAAAAAGAGGCACTTTCGCTATTAAACAAACAGCGAATGTGTGCATACAGCTTCATTTATAAAGAGTACATCCACAGATTGAAACTTGTGAAAACTCCGGGACTTTCGATACTGATGAGAAAAGAAAGAAAGAAAGAAAGAAAAATGTTTATTTGGGCACAGCGTAAACTGCTGGTCGTAGAAAACTTAAATTTGGCGTGTAGGATCTTTGGAGAGTTTACGGAGCACTAAGAGGATTTCCTGAAATTCCTACGGGAACGGGAAACTGGGATATGCGCGGCGAAAGTCTCGGGCAAAAGTTTGTCAAGTCATTACAAAATCCTGGTAACGTTATTTTTATACTCTTAGATATCATAAACAAATCAATTGCGCACTAAATATTATGAATTTGTAATAGGTAACCTAAAAGAACATTCGCACGGTACGCCGTACCTTATTCAATACAAACCAATCACAGATCAAACCATAAATTGATACCCGTATACAATAGTAGGCGAGCAGGTAAGACCCACTCACCATGATATACAAGCGCCCTTCACTTTCCGTTCACAGGTGCAGCCAGAGTATCAAACATAAGTTATTTACAACTTATGTTCGCAACTTCGTCCGCGCATATCCCGTTTTTGCTCATTCACGTAGGAATTTCGGGAAATCTACATTCCCTAAGGAACCTATCTAAATACGAAATTACAGCTTTCTACGACCAGCTAGTCTATTCTGTAACTAAATACTTCAATATCGAGTCCATGTTTATACGAATTTGATACCTCACCTCGGATTCTGGTTCGTCAATCGAAAATGTTGTTAGAGAATAGCACTGCAGTAGTTTCGTCTGTGCGTTGTCTGTCTGTCACTCACTCAATCACTCAGTAGCATCATCATCATCATATCAGCCGAAAGACGTCCACTGCTGGACATAGGCCGCCCCGCGCGCGTCGCCACAACGACCGGTCCTGCGCGTCTCCCATCCATCTCGCTGTGCGTATCGCACTCAGTAAGGGAAGAATTTATCATATTATTGAGGTCTAGCTTCTGCCTGCGGCTTCGCTCGTATACCGAAATTTTGGAAATCATCACACAGTATCGTACTACCGGGATAGAAAGTATCATAGTTATAATGTCCTTCTCCAAGACCCAGTCTATCTTTGTTTCGTAGCCAAATAGTTAAATTAGTCAATACATGGTTAGCCATTAAAATTTGTTCACTTACACAAACAGCCAGACCAGAGAAACAAATATTAGTTCCGTTCGGGAATGAACTCGCGACATGCAGCGCAGCACCCAATCGCTCAACCACTGCGCCAACCATGCATGTATAATGGTTGACCACTTCGTAAAATGGCCGCCTCAAACCAAACCTAACTAAATGTAGCTACGGCTGTATTTATACAAAGAATGATCAGAAACCAATTCACCAGTGAGGGTGTTAAAGCTTCTGACAGGGTTGCGGAATTTGGTCGAAACCACAGAAATATAAAAAACTTGTTTCTTATATCTATGGTCGAAACAGTCACCGCGGCCCTGGACGCAAAGGGCACTAGGAGGAACACGGATGGGTTGGCCAGTAAGAGTCTGACACTCCCTTCTGCTCCGCCCAGAGCGAGAGGAGTCATTTGATGATTTCCCATCCTTAAAAATAAGGTGTAAAAGCTTAACAAACCGAAAGACAGACTAACTTTCACGTTCATGATAGTGTGGATGGAATTCTTTTGTTATAAATTTGGTTGCCTTGAGAATAGGTCAAACGCGTGATAGTGTGAAAACGTCGAGTGAGACGTGAATTATTGTATTTTTTTTTAAATATCTTTGCTAAGAATTGAGAAACTTTCAAATTGGTTAATATTAAAAATAAACATTTGAGAATACCCAAGGCATAAGACTGAGCGGCGCGATAGATGCCCTGGTCAACAAAGCTATTCGGCATGCAGGCAGCTAACTTGTAACTACTTTTAAACAATATTGTGAATGTAAACAATTATTGTACACCACACTCGAGAGTATATAATAAGAGGAGCTCGTGACCAAATAATAACAGCCGCACGGGTCGATCTTCAAGGTTAAGCAACGCTTGCCAAGGTTGGTCTTTGGATGGGTGACCATCTTAACATACCGAGTATCCTCCGTGCCTCGGTGCGCACGTAAAGCCGTTGGTCCCGGCTTTCATTTGTAGATCTTTGGCAGTCGTTACGGATAGTCAGAAGCCAGTAAATCTGACTCCAGTCTTGCCATAAAGTACAGTGTTACCCAGTTAATGGGTTGTGGAGGTCTGGTAGGCAGCCGCTCCCCGTAAAATACTAGTATTCAGCTAAATCCGGCTTGACTGGAAGCCGACCCCAATGTAGTTGAGAAAAGGCTAGGCAGATGATGATGACACTCGAGAGTATGTAATAAGTTTAAAAAGGTATAATGCACACACTAGAAATAAATATTGGCAGGTACAGTGGATAAAGAAATATTTTTGCCTTTAAGTACACCAAATAGCTTGGTTGACTGAACTCAACTTACTCGTAGTTACCACCATGCTAACAGACTAATATTTTAACGTAACATGAGCCGCTTTTTTAATTAAATTGAGTCGACTCGAAAAATAACCTTGTGTTGAAAAATGTTTATATAATTATTTTATTTCAAGAACTTTACTCACTGAAAATTAATAAACAAATAAAACTCCTAACTAAAATACGGTGTCAAAAAATTTGCATCGCTGTCGACCGGAAGTGAGTGTAATATTTAGATTCAAGCCTAAGGGTGCCTTCGAATTAGTCGCAAAGTGCCGCGCGGTACTTCGCGACAAAGAAGTCGCCCTAAATTCGTCGATGGTACGTTGTGTGGGACGACACGCGATCAATCCCTTAATAGTTTTGCATTTCGATAACCCCCATATATTGGGACTTTGTTTAGAGCCTCCGGATTCAGGGCCATGTTTACTATAACTGACAACTACTGACAATGCGGAAAATCTGTCAAAAACTGACGTAATTGTCAAAATTTGCGACAGGTGTTTGTAATAATACAGACAATGTATGAAATAAACGTACAAACTAGTAGAATTGTCACTTGTCACTTGTCACCAGTCAGTTTTATTAAATAGGCCCCTGGTCACGACATATTATGCACCTTGGTACATGGATATGTCTCTCAATTCTTGATATAGAATACACGATTCTATTCTAATCTATTCATCATCATCATATCAGCCGAAAGACGTCCATTGCTGGACATAGGCCTCCCCCAAGCGTCGCCACAACGACCGGTCTTGCGCGTCTCGCATCCATCGGCTACCCGCGACCTTCATTAGGTCATCGGTCCACCTTGTGAGAGGCCGCACCAACGCCAACGTTGCGTCTTCCGGTACGCGGTCGCCACTCCAGAACTATTCGGCCCCATCGACCATCTGTTCTGCGAGCAATGTGCCCTGCCCACTGCCACTTAAGTTTGCCGATCTTTCAGGCTATGTCGGTAACCTTGATTCTCTTGCGGATATCATCATTCCTGATTCAATCGCGCAAGGACACTTCAAGCATTGCCTTCTCCATTGCCCTTTGGAAGACTTCTTTTAATTCATGATAAATACGTAAATACCAATAGGTATAAAGTGAATAATGCAAACGGACCAGTTTCTCAGCTCGTAAGGACATGGTTGCGAAACCCCCATTCTTCGAGCACCGCTCACTTGCAAGGAAACCTGCTCCATTTACAGGTACACAAACTTTTGTTGTAGCATACCTGTTTGCATATTTTTTGTAATTGGAATATTGGATCGGAGTTCCTTATCGCACATTTTATCGTTCTGATAGGTATCTTTGCGGGCTGAGGAGCTAGACCAAAAAATGCACGTTCTTCTCCATCTACGCTTTGGAACGTGCAAATAGCTTCCATGTTTTTGACTGACCGACCTTGACGTGTCAAAAGTGCCTGTGAATGTTTTTTTTGAAATAAAATGCTTTTGAATTTTGAATATGTAATAATGAAAAATGACACCAAAAAATCTTTTTGCAGTGATTTTCGAGGCACTTCCCGATCACCTCGGAAACTAAAACTTTTTTCAACCGATTTTGAGAATATGCAAAAATATTACTATTGTAACGTTATCTTTTTTATTTAATTACTCCTTAATACAAACTTTAAAAGAAACTCCGTTCCAACCACCCGTGTCTTTCTCTATTTTTTTCAATAAGTACTTGATTTACTCATTAACTCTACGAAGAGTTTTGAAGCAGTCTCCTGCAGTTGGTGGCGTTTATATAACTTCAATCAGAGATTTGATAACGTCAACTGCAAAAAAAGTTATATTTTTTTAACTGCTTTGTTTATTTATTTTATTTATTTAACAATTTATGTACACACATTTAATAGGATAAGAAGAAAGAAACAGAAAAATAAGTACAAAGGTGATGCTTATTTCAAAAGAAATCTCTTCCAGCATACCTGCGAAAGGAGAGTAGAGTAAAAAGAGATGTAGACATAGTGTGTAACAGTAGCTAAAATAAAAACTATACATATTAAATATAACATACAATACATAATTAACATACTAATACATACTATATGATATAAAAGATAAATAATAATACATACCTATTTGCAACTATGACGAGAAGGAAAGATAGTGATCTTTCACTCTTCTTTTAAAAACTGCAAGAGTTTGGCAAGCCCTAATGTCAGGCGGTAGTAAATTCCACAACCGTACCGCATGTGCAGTAAAGGAGTAGGAGTAAAAATCGGCTTTGTCGTTTTTTGAGGTCTTTTTTTTAAGACAATATATTTTTATTTTGATATTGTTTCTTTACTGTATAGACCAACACACCAACACACTATCTCCAACACCAACTTTAAATTTGACGACGCACTTCTATAACATCCTGTATAATTATGCAGGGATACTGACGTGGGTATTATTGGGTTTCGAGAAGGGCAAAACATTTTTTTACATTGTTTTAAACATTATATTTCCTAAAGGGCACAGCAATCAGCTCAGTTGCATGTTGGGTTAATTCCAGTAAGGATTTGTATTTAATTGTTCATACAGTCTCAAATACCATTTTTAAAGTACGACTTCAATGCATTATACTCGTACCCGTCAGGCCCGGCCATTCCACATGGTCACGCCTAACGGGTCTACGCCCCGTAGACCATTGCTATCTTTTTTTTTTCTATTAATATTGCGAGGCCTGACGGGCTAATCCCTGAGAATGTGGGGGTAATAGGTACTCGTACAACATTAGTCACAAATTATAAAAGTTACAAAAGACTTATCAAATCATCAAAATATATACAAAATTCTTTCGTTACGGAGTGAGTGACTGACAGACAATAACGCACCGCCAAAACTACTGCTTGTAGAAAGCCATAGATATATTAGTTGAAATTTGGCATGTGGCTTCCTTGGGGAGTGTAGGGGAGCACTAAGAGAGGATTTCCCGAAATTCCTACGGGAACGGGAAATGAGATATGCGCGTACGAAGTCGCAGGCAAAAGCTAGTAATTATTATAAAACAATGCATTCAGTTTCACAATAATTAAAATATTATAAAATGCGTGAACTGGACTGGAAATACTTATCATTGAATGTGCAATACTATAAATGTTATAATTATAATATCTAGACTGCCTGCTTTTATAATTTATGATAATCACGCTGAATTGTGCAATTAATAAATGACATTTAAATAATTTCTAGAACAAAAAAAATTGTTTAACTTTTTATTTTACCTCATACGAAGTCGGATAAATATTTAAGTACTTGGGTTTTAGGCCAATAATATTCTATTTTGTCTAATTAAAACTAAGACAGGCCTTTCGCCAACTTTGAACATAGATACTTAAAGTACCTACGATATACTGTCACAAATCTGTTCGATTGCTCATATTGAAACTGTTTCTGATTTCGACCATAACTATGGTAGGCGCCAGATAACCTTACTAATACTAATGTAAAGGATCACGATAGAAGTGGATTCCATACTGCGTTATGCCTTTACTAGCTTCGGCCAGCGGCTTCGCCCGCGTGCTCCCAAGGGAACATACTCCCGAGATAAAAAGTAGCTTATGTCTTTTCTCAGGCTCTAAACTATCTGTATGCCATATTTCATTTAAATCGATTCAGTTTTAGCGTGAAAGTGCGACAGACAGACAGAGTTACTTTCGCATTTATAATAATACTAGTTGACCCACGCAACTTCGTTTGCGTCACAATTTTCATTACTGCTCCGCTCCTATTGGTCTTAGCGTAATGGTATATATATATATATATATAGCCTTCCGCGATAAATGGGCTATCTATCACTGAAAGAATTTTTCAAATCCGAAAAGTAGTTCCTGAGATTAGCGCGTTCAAGTAAATAAACAAACAAACAAACTCTTCACCTTTATATATTAATATAGATATTATATTTTTGATATAAAGAAAGTCAATAAATGTATGTCGGTCATTGACCATTATTGTACACTTATCTGGCGCCTACCATATACCCAACAATCAGTTGATTAATTTTAATTCAACGGTCATTTAGGGGCCCATTTTCCCCTTTGGCCGTTATACAGGTCAAAAACATGTCCCATTAAGTAACTTCCATTTAGAATCTCGTTAATATATTCTGTCACATTATAATTTTCTGTATTCATCAGACTAACAAACCTACCTTATTTCCATAAAATGGCCATTCATAAGCAGAAATATCTACGCTAAATTAAATAATAAAATCAACATATTTCTTCACTCGTTACGAATTCATGGTCAATATGATTAAATATCCCAAACGGCTGTCGAATTGAAGAAAGATGCATTATGTTTGCATATCGGAATGTCAATATTAAAGAAAAACCTTGAATTTACGAGTATTTGTCTATTGACGAGCGATTTGTTGAAACAAATCGTAGTTATTGTCGAAACCAGTTTGGGGATCTTGACCTGAAAGAAATGTGTGAAGAAATATTTTGTTCAATATACAAAAATATTTAATTGAGATTAAATTTTTTTTTTTTATTTTTTTTTTTATGCAAATTTTGTTTTTATTCGTTCAATTAGTGTAATTATATTTACATAACTTACTAATTAACAAGAAATTATGTACAAATGCGTATAAAAAAATAAAAATAATCATTGGGCATCAAAAAAATAATCCACATCGCTGTCAATGGCAAAAGTGCCCAGAACACTGGCAGCATTGCCGCGTTAAAATTAAAATTTAATAGTGAAAATGTGTACAATAAAAAAATAAGCCAATCGACCAGGTTAAAAGAAGGGTTAATTGAAGTCTATACAAGTAAATGTGACAACATACTTTATTTAAAAAAAAACGAGATACTATTAGACCAAACTGAGTGGGCAGGCCACATATGCCGCAGACAACATCAAGAAGCCAGGCAAGGAGATATTAGAGAGGAGTCCCAGAACTGGCCATTGGAGCATGCTGACCACGAACCAAGTGAACCAACGAGCTGGTCAAAGTAGCAGGAAACAGTTAGGTGCGGGAGGCCGAAGACCAGATATGGGTGGATACCGGTTGAAGACAAGAGGAAGAAATTGAGCGCCAACGTGAAGTCAATAGAGAACGTGCGTGGCATTAACTACGCCATCTAGTGTTGCATGTTCGAAACTTGCAAGTAAACATACTTGACAATGACGCTTCGGTTCTGCACGCTCCGTAGGTAAAGGGGAACGTGCACGAAATAGACTGTGCCATCTAACGTTGCAAATTCAAAACTTATAAATAAAATATAGGTACCTATAATTTCTGCTATGCACGCTGTTTTAAAAATAGTTGTTAGCGGGTAGAGAGTAGTCATAATTTTCATTGAAAACTTTGCGCTTACAAAGTATGATTAAAAAAATAATGACTTCAAAATACAAAGCGCAATTCCCACTGAAGATTTATTTAACAGTAGTTTCACATACCTAAGACTAATATTGCGGCAACCTACCTTGACCTTAACTATCGACTCTCGAAGCGCCCACATGGTCACCAGCCCACAATATTATTGTTGTACACTGACCATAATGCGTGTTGATCGAACTGGTGATTGCTTGGTCTACTAAGGTGGACTTGTGAGAAGGTGCAGTTTATTTTTGTTGCCCACCTGATGGAATGTGGTTACTTCTGGTTTTTACTTACTGACATTACAAGCGACCCGCCCTTAAGGTTGCCTGTCCATTTTTTTACTATTAATAGGCATACGTTTGTCTACTACCTAATCTGATGGTAAGCGATGATTTGCGCGGAGCGAGACAGCGGAGCGGAGAAACGGAGAATATTAACCAATCATGTCACAAATTCAGACTAGCTTGCAGTTCAGTTGAACTCAGTTTCAGAACCAAGTTCAAGCCAGGAATGTGCACTTTTGGGGCTCCCCTGACAGAACGTAGTTGCTTCTCCACGTGTTTGAACAATTGGCTTGAACTAATGTGGTAAACGCATGACTATCAATAATAAAAACACTGAAACTAAAATTAGTAGGACGCGCACACGAAAGGTTCCGTACCATAAACCGATAAAAACACGTTTCTCGTACTTAATTTTTAATTAATTTATTTTTTGATATAGCGGCAATAGAAATACACTGTGATTTCAACTGCATACCTGTGACGGTTCTTGAGATACAGCCCACTGACAGACAGACGGGCGGACGGACAGCGGAGGCTTAGTAATAGGGTTCCGTTGGTTCCCCTTCGGGCACAGAACTGCTGGACAGCCGTGATGACAATCATGCTCAGTCTGCCACCCCACACAGCCGTTGCAATCCACGGACAAGGCACACCGACCATTTTTACTTCAACTAGTACTTACCCGCGGCTTTGCTCGTGTACAAATATTTTTAAGCAAAAAAGTAGCCAATAACTTCAGGCTCCCATCGACCTCTGCACTTAAATATCATCAAAATCGGACAAGGGATTTAGATTTGATTTGACATTTAAATTGTTAGTTAGGCTCGTCTCGTTGTTTACGCCTCAAAGTGGCGACTGTGACCAATAGACATTTGCAATGGGCAACTTCAAACAGTTTGCATTTGCGAACTCTTAGAGACAACTCCGATCTCTGATCATCATCTGCTTAGCCTTTTCCCAACCGTATTGGGTTCGGCTTCCAGTCAAACCGGATTCAGCTGAATACCAGTGTTTTAAATTCCGATCCGATTCCGATAACGTGCTTACGATTTTGCTAGTACCCATATAAAAGAAAAGATGAACGGTAAAAGAAAAGAAAATATGAACGGTAAAAGAAAAGATAAGATGTACGGTAAAGAGTCTACCAGGGTTGCGGAATTTGTTCGAAAGAGTCACCGCGTCACTGGATGCAAAGGGCATTAGAAGGAACACGGATGGGTTTCAGTCAGTAAGAGACACTCCCTTCTGCTCCGCCCAGAGCGGGAGAAGTCGTTTGATGATTTTCCATCCGTTAAAAAAATCGGTAAAGAGTGCGGTTGACCAGATTAATAAGGGTCGTAAAGTGGTGAACCGCCAATTTTGTCTAGAGAATTCTATCTAGACCAACCCTATCAAAATAAACGGGCAGGGGGTACCATAAGTGGAGATACTGGGTTGTGGAGGTGACATAAGCAGTCGCTCCATGTAAAATACTGGTATTCAAGTGCACTTTGTTAGACTGGCAGCCGACTCCAACATAGTTGGGGACCCCAAAGCTAGTGAAATGACGGCGAGCCCTTTCAACTGTAGTTCTACAATGAAACATAATAATATGCCAAGGATTTACTGCTGCCTACTGTTAAATAATGAATTCAGTTATGTAGGTGCAGCACTTATCTATTAACCTTTACAACCATAGATTATAGAATTGTATGGTGTGCAGTATCTGAGCGGCCGTGATCCCAATACCACCCAATCATTACGGTCGGTGAGCGGACTTGATCGCATTATGTTGATATTAATTCTGTATAGAGGATGTCTATTGGACGTTTATAATGATGATGATGATAAATGTTTATTCTGAATCTAGATATTTATGTGAGGCTGTAAAATCATTGTATAAATATTATATCCTGCAATTAGTTTCGGCTGTAACATTCACCTGTCCTCGCTTGAAATATTTCAAGAGCTAATTCGTAAACAAAACGTTTTTCGTGACAGCATTATTTTAGAAATACTTTTCATCATCTGCCTAGCCTTTTCCCAATTATATTGGGGCCGGCTTCCAGTCAAGCCGGATTTAGCTGAATACCAGTATTTTACGCGGAGCGGCTGCCTACCAGACCTCCACAACCCATGGTAACACGGTACTTCATGGCAAGACTGGAGTCAGATTTACTGGCTTCTGACTATCCTTAACGACTGCCAAAGTTCTACAAATGACAGCCGGGACCAACGGCTTAACGTGCTTATTTTAGAAATACTTTCATCATCATCATCATCATCTGATTTAAGTTAATTATTTTATGCTTCTGAGTTGAGTTACACGATAATTGATAAAACTTGCTTGCACTGCCTGGCCCACACTCAAATCTGCACCCAGCCCACCTTTTTTTTTTAACGTGGGAAATCCTCATTTATGTCCTCCACCCTGGGGCGGGCGGAGGGGTCTGTCAGACTCTTACTGACTAAACCCACCCCGGTGTTCCATCTCTCTCACTAACGCCGGGGATCGCGAGAACGTAATTGGCTTACCGCGATCCCCGACTGGTGCCGGCCCGCCCCTGCGGGCCACCTCGGGTCAAGGGGGGAGTGAGGTGTTTGAGTAGTGGCAAGAGAGAGAGGTCGAAATCTCTCTCTCCCTATCCGCAGCCTCCTTCTGCGCGATGACTATTTTGCAGAAGGAAACCACCGCGTCCCAGGACTCCTCGCCGTCGACCATAGCACGTACTACGGTCGGCAGCGAGAGATCACTGCCTACCATATCACTGGCTCCTCCCAAGCGGCACACTCTGCCACCGTATACCGCGCCGTATCCTCCCGACAGTCGACGCAGTGGTGACACCGAGCGTCCGGCTCCCTGCTTATGCGACACAGGAACTTCCCGAAGCAGCCATGCCCCGAGAGGACCTGCGTCACCCGAAACGACAAGGAGCACACAGCTCAGTGTGCCGCTGCATCAGTCGCTCACCGCGCGCCCGCGCGTCCTCACGCCACCGTTGCAGTGACGCGAGGGCTTTTGCCTCCAGGTCCCAGGGCGGAGATCCGGCCAGTACGCAAGCTGCCTCGTAAGAGATCGTGCGATAACCCCCGATGATTCTGACGGTACAACCACCTGCAGGCGGTGCTCGGGTCCCAAAGATTGGGAAGCAGCGTTGACAGCGCCCCAGCCGCGCCCAACAACTTGGGCGCCAGCCGCCGGAAGTGGGGGCCGAAATCCCACCGGCTGTCGAGCATCAATCCCAGGTACTTCATGGTCGACTCGACAGCGGTGGCGGCGCCCGCCGGGGGCCATGAAAGGCTATGGCCTCCGACTTGTTGAGGGCCACCTCCAGGCCAAGGCGACGTATGCGGCTCACCACTTGTGAGACCGCCGCCGTCGCTAGCAACGCTGCCTCCCTGTACGAGCTCCCCCGGGCAGTGACCAGCGTGTCGTCGGCGTAACACGTCAGGTCTACTCCCGGCGGTAGCTCGCCTCTCAGCACCCAGTCGAAACCGATATTCCACAGGGGTGGGCCCAAGACCGAGCCCTGTGGAACACCGCATGACATGGGGTGCTGGTGTCTGCCATCACGTCCTAGATAGGTGACATACCTGTCCGCTAAATAAGCCCCAATGCCGCGGCGGAGGTAGGGAGGCACTCGATGATAGCGCAGTGCCTCCCGAATACAACTCCAGGGCAGGGTGTTGAAGGCATTGGAGATGTCCAAGGGCACCGCCAATATCACCCCGCCCCGGGGCACCGCTTCCTCCGCCAGGACTCTCACTCGCGAGCACCCAGCCCACCTTTTTTTTTTTTTTAACGGGGGGAATCCTTATGGATGTCCTCCACCCTGGGGCGGGCGGAGGGTCGGTCAGACTCCTGCGGGGGGAGTGAGGTGTTTGACTCCCCCTGCGACGTCAAAGAGTGGCGCACGGGAACACTACGCGCCGCCACCTCGGGTCCGTATGAATGGGGGGCGACGGCCATCCCCAGGACCGCCGCCCCTGGACCCAGTTAGGGGGGCCGGAAGAGGGCAGCGTATGCGTAGCAGTACGAATTGTATGTTGTCAGATAGGAAACACTGGCCTCATCTACTTAAAATTACAGTAATGATTAATTTGTAATATTCGATAATGAACCAAAAGGATAAAGCAGTGTCTTATGTCACGATTGTCATATTGAATCCTGAACGCAATGAAGGATTCGAGAGTTAACTCTCGAGCGCTGCGAGGGAGTTTAAATTTTAACTCACGAGTGAGGCGAAGGAGTTAATACAAGAATCCTGAATGCAGCAAGGGATTCAAGCTAGCCCAAGGTAAACACTCATTTATCTCTGAGGAGTATACTCTACTTTTCACACCTACTGCGAGGAAATTGTGCTCTAGCCATGAAAACAGGTGGCGCGCGTCTGCTTCCGCCGCAAAGAGCAGGTCGCGCGTCCGAAGCTGCTCCAGCTCACCGCCTTGTATTGAATTTAATAATAACTCGCCGGGCAATAATGTGAATTGATTTTTGAAAAGCCCATTTTCACTGCGCGACTTGAAACTCGTAGCGGAGGCCGACGGGAGCCGCTGGTGATAGAATCACGTATTTTAGGTTAGGTTTGCATGGCAAATAATAATTTAACGTTTTCGTGCAGGTGGTGTGAAAAAGTGTTATTTATAACCAACTTACAAAACAAACATAATTTATCATGATATGGTTATTACAACTTATTTTATGCGTAGATGTAACGTGGGTGTGTGAGTTCTTTAAATAAAATAATGAACACAACAGTAATTAATCAACCATAAGTAGGCAATAAAGAGAGATTGGCCAACAATTTGTAAGGTAAAGGTTGACCATTATTCAGCAACTTTATTATTGCGTATTTTTTATAAGATTAGTTAGTTACTAAGGAGCTATTTCCCGTGACTTGTCCTACTGTCTACGTTTCCACCTGTGGTCTATTTAATAAAACTGACTGTTGACAATTAGTAACAAGCGATAACCTCACAATTCTACAATATAACACGTTTTTTTACCCTCGAGTACCTACGGAGACGGTATAAATGTGTTTGGGGTAAGAGGATGTCTGTTTGTTTTTTTGTTTGTGCAAACCAATATTGCCGTTTATCTCCAGAACTACTAGTCCGACTTTGATATGGTTTTCAGTGATGGGTTCAAGTTTGATAGGCGCATGTTTTTAGATAGGTGTTACGGTAGCAACTCACCAGGGAGCGCTGCAGTAAACATTTGTTTGAGCAAAATGAAACAACTAGTCTGATTTTGATGCGGTTTTCAGTAACGTAAATAAACTATATCGATATGTAGTTCAATTTACATAATACTTATGCGCTCTAAAAAGTTTGAAATAAAAAGCAAAATTAAACATTTTGAAAATTCCCACGACGTTTTTGAAATTATTTTATCCTATTTCATTTACGTTTTAGCCGTCGTGGGTTTCGTCAATTTTTTTATTTTGCTTTTTTATATATTCTCTGCTTTATTAAACAACACCTGTCCTGAAATGGTGACAATGGGCTATTTTTTAAAAATATTGGACACGTATTTTTTCTTTTTTCACGTAAACAAAAAATAAATAAATAAAATTGAACCAAATTTACCAAGCCAGATGACGTCACGCGTGTTTTCAACTCGCTGTATCCTCTTTATTATTTGTTTACGTGAAAAAAGAAAAATACGTGTCTAATATTTTTTGAAAATCTATCAGACGGACTAATTAGATTTTTTAGTAAAATACATTATGTCAGTTTTTGACAAATTTGTTGCCGTGTCAGTTATTTACAGGACCCTGAACCTCGCATGCGAGTTTGATTACATTGCATATCGATTTCAAATGAATTAAAATAACACTTAATGATTGATTGTGACATTCGCACATTTTTCAACACCGATTCCAGACGTGTACTACGAACTACGACAAAACACAGCAGCAGAACAAATATTTAGAAACATTCGTACCTATACCGTGCGAAACAGCAATAAATGCAAATATTTCAACTGTACAGACAGGCACAAGAAACTCGACAATGAGATAGAAATCGCAGCCACCGTACCGCTTGCGACATAAAAATCTTTAATTGAATCGACTGTAGGAATAATGCAAGCTCCACGCTTCCACGTTTAATATTTTTGTGAGAAATAGCGGTCAAGTGCGTATAAGTCATGAACAAGTTAAAGAAATCAGGTATTGAGCCTACGTGAGGTATCGAAAACCAGTTAGCGAGGTCGCCCATGGTGACTTGTTGCTGGAGTGTTACGAGCACAATTATATCCCTAATAATCTGACCTGTAAAAGTCGTAGATACTGTCAGTAGATGCCCTGGGAGTCGAGAGTGGCGGGCCATTCCCGGTCACCGCAGGCGCGGGCCTGCGGACAGCGAGTGTTGGTTGGCTTGCCATCCGACCAGAACCAGGCCCGGGTTGACGGCGCGTTGTGTTCCACGCACGCCTCAAGAGATGCCAGCATAATAGACGGGGCCCGCTAAAGCCGCTAATTACTGAATTTAAAGCTACCGCGGCCCTGGAACGCAAAGGGCACTAGGAGGAACACAAATAGGTTTTAGTCAGTAAGAGTCTGATACTCTGATATAAGAAATATTTCTGTGGATTCTCCCTACCGCTCCGCCCAGAGCGGAAAGAGTCATTTCATGATTTCCCATCCTTTAAAATAAAGTCAGTCGGTCAGTGCTGAAATAATGACAATTAGATCCTCACTGATAATTTTACGTTAGCACTATTTGAATGCTAAAACTTTCAAAAGCAGTCCTCGAAGCCCTCCACTTTGAATAATGTTGTGATGTACAAATTGTGTACACTACAACAACAACAACCACCTCTTAAACTGAACATGTAGTTCTTGTGAAACTAATTTTATTTTCCACATATAAGTGAAGTGTACTGACAGCAATGAATCGCACTGAGAGGCAATTGACCCAGAACTGGCGTAGTCAATGTAATCTTGGTCAAAATAATTAACATTAATGTTATACGACAACAGCCTTAAGGCTCCTGTAGACAGGTCGCGACCATTTCTAGGGTTCCTAAACTCTGTATGGAAAAAAACCATTTATCATCACTCGGTTGTATATCACAGTCGATTTTGTCCGGATCTGCTGGACCGATTCAGTGGAAATTTGGTACACATATATGAATGGTCGCGAAAATAAATAAAAAAAATGCAGGGCAGTCTTTGGAAACTGCCGATAGAATTGAAAACTAAGTAATGTGAATTATGTGGAGCTCATGGGAAGCGTTCGGTGACGATGACGCGAATTATGTGGAGCTCATGGGAAGCGTTCGGTGACGATGACGCGAATTATGTGGAGCTCATGGGAAGCGTTCGGTGACGATGACGCGAATTATGTGGAGCTCATGGGAAGCGTTCGGTGACGATGACGCGAATTATGTAGAGCTCATGGGAAGCGTTCGGTGACGATGACGCGAATTATGTGGAGCTCATGGGAAGCGTTCGGTGACGATGACGCGAATTATGTGGAGCTCATGGGAAGCGTTCGGTGACGATGACGCGAATTATGTGGAGCTCATGGGAAGCGTTCGGTGACGATGACGCGAATTATGTGGAGCTCATGGGAAGCGTTCGGTGACGATGACGCGAATTCCATGATTTTTGTTCACCCAACAAGTGCTCAACGCGCCTAAAGAAGTTTCACTTAAAAAACTTGATAGAAGTACACCTGTCTTTGCTTGCTTCCTCGACTTATCGAGGGCATTTGACTTGGTTTGCTATGATCTGCTGTGGCAAAAATTGCAGCAAGCGTCAGTGCCAGATGAACTGATCCGGATCTTTCAATACTGGTACAACAATCAGGTCAATGTTGTTCGATGGTCGGGGGCTTATTCGACCCCATATAGGTTAGAGTGTGGCGTGAGGCAAGGAGGGCTAACCTCACCGAAGCTCTTCAACCTGTATGTTAATGCGCTGATAGAGAGGCTCAGCAACACGCATGTCGGTTGCCATATTGGAGGTGTGTGCCTAAACAATATCAGTTACGCTGACGACATGGTGCTGCTGAGCGCCTCTGTCTGTGGTGTGTCAAGGCTGATTGGCATTTGTGAGAAGTATGCTGAAGAACATGGTTTGTTGTATAACACGAATAAGAGCGAGTGCATGGTCTTTCGGGCCAGAGGGGGGTGTCCAGATTACTTACCAGCAATTAAGCTCAACGGATGCCCACTAAATACAGTTGACACGTTTAAGTATCTTGGGCATTTATTAACCGCTGACCTGAAAGACGATGCAGACATTGAAAGGGAACGTAGGGCGCTGTCTGTTCGTGCGAATATGATAGCTCGCAGATTTGCTCGTTGTTCGAGGGCCGTCAAAATAACCCTATTCAGGGCATTTTGTACGTCCTTTTATACTGGCAGTCTGTGGGTGGATTACACGCAGAAACAGTACAGCGCTCTACGTGTCCAATACAACAACGCGTTCAGGATGCTCATGGGGCTGCCTCGCTTTTGTAGCGCGTCGGGGATGTTTGCCGAGGCGCGTGTGGATTGTTTCCACGCAATCATGCGCAAGCGGTGCACATCCCTATTGCATAGGGTGCGGGGCAGCCGCAACAGCATCCTGAGCGCTTTAGCTGATCGCTTTGACTGTCAGTACGTGAACCACTGTTGCATGGTTCATGTACGGACTGATATTGCCATATTATTTTAATCTCACTATTTTAATTTTAATCTATTATAATCTATATCTATTGACATTAATCAATTGAATAATATGGGTATAATGTTTCTGAAATTTAAATGTAAATTCATAATAATTAATGTGAGCTATTGTTATTTATCAAAATTATTGTATTAATTGTCTATGGGTTTCTTGGCCTGAAATAAATGAATTTTAATTTAATTTAAAAAATATGGGGTCATTTTAATAAGTAAATTAAATTTTATATATATTGATCTACGGACAAATACATGTAGAACAATATCAATCTGCTTGCCTTTTTCCTACTATGTTGGGGTCGGCTTCCAATCAAACCGGATGCAGTTGAGTACCAGTATTTTTCATGGAGCGACTGCCTACCAGACCTCCACAACCCAGTTATTGGGTAACACCCCCCTTGCCAAGACTGTCAGTGTTGCTGTTATTGGCTTCGACTGACAAAGATTAATATGAGATGACTGGATTGTGTGAGGAGCGATTTGAAAGAAAAGGGAGTTAGTTGCGCCGACCCCAAGTAACATGGGATAAGGGCAGGAAGATGATGATGACAATGATGACTGACAAAGATCTACAAATGACAGCTTAACGCACTTTCCGGAGCACAGAAATACCTCGGTATGTTAAAATGGTCACCCGTCCACATACCGGTATCCGCAAGCGTTGCTACACCTCGAAGAGCGAACCTAGCGACTTTATTATTAAGCCGCGACCTCTTCTACTACCAACTTCTATGACTTTTATAAGAACCCTCCATCCATCTACAAAAGCGCAATAGGTTAAGCACTACCGAAACAATTTGAACGAACACTTGTTGATACTGTCGCAACGTTTAAAGGCAATACGGTGTTGCTACATGTGCTTACGCTTTTAAATATTACCGGGCTTGTTAGAATGTACGAAATACCTACTTGAATGTGTTTGAGTGCTTTTGACGTAGAATTTTTAAAAACTTGTTGCCAAATGTTGACAGAATGGTGGTGTAGAACTCGGGCTATTAGTTTGGCTCTAGACAGAGTGAAATCTGGCTATGATGACCACGTGACATTATGGTAGGGTGCCATGACAGTTCCAAAGATTTTAAACTGTAGACAATCGCTACTGCTGATATTAGTATAGAATACTCTTTATTATGTACAGCATTTAAGTTACAGAAAACTACATAAGTATATTATTATTATTACTTACTTACTCATTATTATTATTACTTTGTTTAGGCTCTTATGCAGATAAATATGTTGACAACATCAAAAAGCCAATCCTCGGACTTAAAAAGCGTTTCAGCGACCATCAATATCAAAAGCTTGACAAAATGCATGGAACTAAGAGGTGTATTTGACAGTTGATGACTGCGCTCAGTCATTTTCCCTGATAGATTGTCATTGTTGATTTTTTTATTAATTTTCTGAACCAAACAACTGGAACTATTTACTACCCTCAAGTAAAATGACGAAATTCAACGCGAGCAATGATATAATAATAACTGAATTTAATTTCATATTTTAATAACGATGACTTAACTCAGATTTTAATGAGATTTTGCATAACGCGAGCATATTACGTTAACCGTATCAAGTTTAAGTTATTCTGTTACGAAAAGATTTCAGTGACTTCCTCTTTATATTTCAGAGAAACTTAAATCATAAGGTCAAATACATGCATTCAAAAAAAAAAACTTTCAATTGAACCTACCTGAGTGAAACCAGCGAAAATAATTGACAAAAATCACGACACTTTTAAAAACTCTCACTTTAGTTTATGGTCACTCATCAATCCAATTCACAAACTAAAAACAAAAATGTTTGCTTTTTTGAAAAAGCAAGAAGTCACAATTGATTCACAGACGATAAATAAAAATAAAATTTAAAAATCGAACTAGACTGAATGTAAAGCCGCGCGCAGTTGGCGCCAAAACGCGGTGAAATGTCAGTTGTTGCGCGCGAAAGGTCGCCCACACGATGGCGGGGGCAAAATATTGTTCATGTAATTTGTTAAACCGGAAAATATCTTGAGGCTACGTTAAGTTATGTGACGTATCTTAATTTTATGTAACTTTTATTATGTAAATTGTAAATCTTACACCGATAGCAGGTCCAGTATGCAGATTTACAACTATTTCCTTAAAAATAATTGGAAGAAAGGAAAAAAGAAAGAAAACAAGTTCATTTGGCACACACAGATACACACAATGTAAAAACAAATAAAAAAGACGTGCAAGTTCCTATCGATTAATGAATACCTACCAACAATTTATGCAAAAGTATTTTTTTTACGCTTTCACGCGTAAATGTCCTCTCCCCCCTGGTGATACTTGGTGAAGTTTATACTAAAGTATCCTCCCCCCCTCCCTACCTATAATCACTGTATTTTTTGTGAGAGACTATCTGAAAAAAGGTTGAATAAATTATCTTTAAATGCAAGGATTATTTAATTAAATTCTGGAAATTTCGCGTTTAACGATAAGATTACTTGGAAGGATTTGGGGGAGGCCTTTGCCCAGCAGCGGGACAGTAAACAAAAAAAAAATATAAGTAATATCTCACTACGCACACCCCGTCCCTCTTTGTGATATTTCGTTATTTATCCTCACCCCCCCCCCCATAGAAGGGACTTTGGAGACGCCGAGAGCCAAGTTTCAAATCCAATCTTAAAGATAAACCAGTTTTTTTTTTACTATTGATAGGCAATGATATATAAAACTATACTATGATATATAATACGTCATTGATTGATAGGCACGTGTTTGACCACTATCTCACCTGTTCGGAAGCGATTATGTGGTCGAAGATGTAGCACGCCTGCCTATTCACTCTTGACTTAAAGACTTCCAGGTTGTAGCTATCAGGAAACATAGACTTCGGCAGGGAATTCCACTCCCTAGCTGCACGGACTATGAATGTGTTCCCAGATATCGAAATGCAGTTTCAATAGGTTTAATTACGATTCCTATTTAGCCTCAGCTCTTCTAGGAAAATTATGACAGCACAATGCGTGCTTTTCTCGATTATTCTATTTCCTATCATTATTTTTTAATTAAACCACATGCGGTGACGCTAGCTAAGTGTGTTGTAAAGTAACTCGCGCCTATTGTGCACGGTAAGAACATTCGTTGATGTAACTCATTAAAGCCCACCGGCCAGAGTAACCAGAGTAATTTTTTAACTTCGAGTTAGTTCCGAGGATATTATGTAAGTATGGAATATTTGTTATTTAATCTCGTATTTGCAACTAATGTCTGTTTTTTTAATCTTGGAAATTAAATTGACAACTTTAAATGTCAAAACTGACTTAAATTTTATTGAAATCTATGTATGTTTGCCATATGCACTTGACAATTTATTCTCCGAGATTAAAAAACAGACTATAACTGAATTAATATATTGCTCTGGTTTCCGCAACCGGCCTAAGAGAAATTAGGAAGGATTATTTGTATCGTATCAGTCATCCACTTTTCAAAATCAAAGGCTGAAGTTTGGCCAGCACTTTTTATAAATAATTTTACACAAAGACAGTCCCCAGAACGTAGACCTCACCGCTTGACAACCCACACTTGTTCAACGCCAGCTTTTATTTTAGCTAAGCGTATGGCAAAGTAGTAAAGTGTGTTTCCGGATAGCTACATACTAGGTATTTTTAGGTGTTGATGTCAAAGTTGTGAAATCTTCCGGGCTACCTGTGCATTTTAGTGTCCCATTTTAGTGGCTTAATAATGGGTCCATTCTTGTTTCTGGTGTACATAAACGATCTACTAATTTTCTTAACGGGTATCTGTGAAGTAGTATTGTTTGCCTCTCTTATCTTTAAAGTAGATAGGAATAGACAAGATTTCTATGACGTAAACAGCGCTCTTTCAATCGTTACGGATTGGTTAACGACAAATAATTTAGTTCTAAATGCCAAGAAAACAAAATGTTTAATATTTGCCTTGTCTAATGTTAGACATTTGGGACCGAATGTAATCTTATGTGACAAAGTGCGTAAAACTGTAGACACGGCAGTATTTTTGGGCATAACTGTTGATTCCAAACTACAATGGGGCCCACATATATCAAGCCTATCGGGAAGACTCAGCTCTGCCGCATACGCCGTCAAGAAAGTAAGACAATTTACTGATGTTGACACAGCTCGGTTAGTCTATTTTAGTTATTTCCATAGCGTTATATCCTACGGTATTGTATTGTGGGGAAAAGCTGCTGATATACAAAATAAATTTGTCTTACAAAAACGTGCTGTACGAGCAATATATCAGCTAGGGTCAAGAGTTTCATTAAGAGAATAGAATACTCACTGTAGCATCTCATTTTTTTTGCAAACATTTACATATTAGGTAAAATATACATTTATAAAAACGAGCGACATCCACAACTTTAACACCAGAAACAAGCACAAGCTACATGCTCCCTCCCACCGACTTCGTTAAGTCCATGACTCATTTGTGGGGCTCGGTATCCGTTTATACAATAACTTCCACTATCTTTTCTTGACCTGCCTTTTAACTCATTTACAGCTAAAGTGAAATGTAACCTCTGTTCGAACTGCATACTTGGTATTTTGATTATTAATGATTATTTAGACGACAAAAATAGTTGACTGGTAGAAAATGCCTCCGGCATTAAGTTCGCCTCTGTACATCTGTGTGCATAAAGTATTAAATAAATAAATAGTTGGTCGCTGGGTTAAAAGTAAGACAATGTCATATTTATCATGTTCTTTCTCTATACTAAATGTAATTAGCTTATGAAAGGTTAAATGCGTTCATATAATATTGTTTTTTTATTTTTATGTATCTGACTATTTGGGCAAATCCATTTTTTTTTGTACCAGTATCATAGAGTATGTTAGCTAAATTCAAATTAAAAAAAATATATTTCAGACCAAGAGATCTATATAGTGTTAGTATGAATTTAGCCTAAGTTAGTAAAAACAAAATAATAAAACCACACAAAAATAAACATTAATTGGCTACATGCACATGTGCACGCACATGCCTGTCAGCCCAGAGCCTGATAAACGGTCCATCTACTTTGTCCGCCAGTGTAGCTAAAATACTGTTAGGGCTGCCCCTGAATCGCCGCAACATCGAAGCACACCGTTTGCGCATGATGGCATGAAATTCATCTACTCGCGCTTCCGCAATGCACTGCACAATGCATGCCCGATGCACTGCAAAACCGAAGCAGCCCCAACAATATCCTCAGCGCATTATTTATTTAAATGATAAATAATATTTAATTACTATTTTCTTTTTTCTTGTTATATATTAATTACTTTGCATACTTTTTATATAAATTCAAGTTCTTAAAACGTAACAGTCAGATGTGTTGCTGGGGAGTTTGTTGGCCACTTCTTCTCCACAGGTAAAACACTAGGAAGTGGTTTTTCGAAAATCATTTCTACTAACGGGTTTTATAACAATGGCAATACGAAAATGTCTTTCTACCACGATTCTATTACGAAACCATTGACCAACCATTATGAATTAGCAAATTACGAACTTTTAGCAAAATGACAATGGGATCGTGTTGGAATGACGAATTTGTAAAAAATAGCAGACTTGGGGCCCTGGATGTCTTTAAGCTAACAGTGAACAGGTTTCTTCTAGGCAAGCGTGCTTTCCACCAGGCCATCAAGAGTTAGACAAAGTTACATTCTTTCAGCGACGACAACGGCCGAAAAGTTAAAATTCTATGGGACTTACATAAAACCATCATACCATCATATCAGCCGAAAGACATCCACTGCTGGACATAGGCCTCCCCCAAGTGTCGCCACAACGACCGGTCTAGCTGTGCGTCTTGCATCCATCGGCTACCCGCGACCCTCACCAGGTCATCAGTCTTACATGAAATGTAACGTGGTTACTCTTAGCCTCAGATGAGATTGTGTTTAAAAGTGAGCCTAACAAAAGTAAAAAAACCTACATTAATAGGTACAGACCAACATCTACATTTCCCGTCAGTTTGGTTCTATATTTTCCAGTCAGTTGACCCAAAGAGGATTCCTAGAGAATGTAACAACATTGTACAATTCAGACAACGTTAGGATGTAAGCAATCAGATTTATTATCAAGTGTGAAGGGAAGGAAATGTGTGGCAACATGCGCTGTGCAGTGCCTGGATCCTTTGCAGTAGTGATAGTATCGCAGTCTTGCAGGTGCGTTGCGAATTAACCGGCGGGCATAGATAATCTCCTGTCGGCAGTATAATATTATTCGCTATGAATTTTGACTGTTCCGATATTGCGACATTTTTTTTAACATTATGATTTTTAGTGGCAGCCATTTTTGTGAGGACGAGTTCGACTCATTTTTAGGGTTCCGTACCTAATGGGTAACCAACGGAACCCTGTTACTTAGCTTCCGCTGTCCATCCGTCCGTCCGTCCGCTTGTCTATCAGCGGGCTGTATCTCAAGAACCGTAGTAGGTAGACAGTAGTAATTTTCACAGAGTGCGTGTGGACTATTGCCGCTAAAACATCAAATAATATAAATTAAATTAAATATTAAAGGGAGCTTCCATACAAGAAACGTGTTCTTATCGTTTCATAGTTCACCCTTCATGTGAGAGACTCGCACTTCACCAGTTATTTTTTTTTTTTTTATGGGCGGAGCAGAAAGATTAAAACCCACCCGTGTTCCAGGGCCGCGGTGACTCTTTCGAACAAATTCCGCAACCCTTTTCTTTTTTAGGATGGGAAATCATCGAATGACTCCTCCCGCTCTGAGTACAGCAGGAGAGAGTGTCCGACTCTTACTGACTAAAACCCATCCGTGTTCCTCCCAGTGCCCTTTGCGTTCCAGGGAACGGTACCTCTTTCGAACGACCGCAGAACCAGCAGACGAAGTCCGCAGCCCCAGCATAAATTCCGGAACCCTGGTAAGACGAACTCGACTCCTTCTAAAAGGACTGGCTCATTCTAACTGAAGACAGAATTGTAAAAAAAAAACAAATCTTTGAAACCAGTATACAAACGAAGCCTACGCAGCATACGTCACGACCAGCAGCTAAATGCGACAGTTGTTACATAAAACTTGCGACAAGGCCGCCGCAGATGCACGCCTGATAACAAGTTGCGTTAGACAACATTAATGGCATTTTGGGTGCATTTAGCAAATGTTCTGTGACCCACATGGTATGACCATATCAGGAGATATAAACATAGTTCTATACATCTATTCACCTTAATTTAGTAGTTTGTTGAATATAAAAGTGTTATAATTTGCTTGGGTTAGGTCTTACTCGTCAGTTGTGAGCTAAAGTCTAAGGTTACAGTATTTCTATTCTATAAAATGTAATCCTTAAAAACTTAGGTGAATTGACCTATCACACCATCCAATCAAGGTGCAATGATAGACCACTTGAAGCTCACTCCTCCCATGTTTTCACGGTAAAATGTGTACGTAATAGATTGGCTGAAAGTCACTCGTTATCGGTTATAGTTACTAGTTTCAAGATATTTGCTGATTTGTCGACGATTTAGACGTTTAAGTCGATACGAATAAATCGTAGCCAAATGAGCAAATATCTTGTTACGCGGGCCTTACCGCTCGGAATATTTGGATCACCTACCGATAATAAATTATTATAAGATCATCAAAACCAGCCCATCTGTTCAAATGTCACCATAGAAATGGTGATGTCAACTGTCAATTTTATAGCTTTAGGTGGAATGTCTGTTCACTTAATTTTAACGGTTAGATGTTTACAGAAGAGCAGTGCTGTTGGACAACTAGCACAAATAAATAATTATCATACGCACAGATCAGTTACAAAACCCAGTTTCTCACAAAATTAAGGTAACCGAATATTTGACCGCACTGTGGATATAATGACGACCACAGACCGTCAATGAGACAATTTGTGTAATATACAGTCACTTTTAGACCTATCACGTTGATATACGCGGTTTAAGAGATAATATGACGCATCTTGTTTCACAATTGCTATTTTTAGGCGATCAGAATAGGTCCAAATATCTTACCCTGTAGAACCTCCTTTGATCGGAGAATTTTCATCATCATCAGCCACATTTCAGCCGAAAGACGTGCCCATCTAGATATAGGCCTCCCTTAAGAGTCGCCACATCCACCGGTCCTGCGCGTCTCGCATCCATCGGCTACCCGTGGCCTTCACCAGGTCATCGGTTCACCTTGTGAGAGGCCTTCCAACGGTTCGTCTTCCAGTAAATCCTAGGTTCTGAAGTGGTGACCGCAGCCACTTCAGAACCTAGGATTTTACTATACTACTATATTTCAAGCGCTATTTAATTGGCTTCATTCTTGCGAATTACGCTCGGCAAAATCACTAGACAAAATTGTAATCTGTTACAAGTTGCCCGTTTAGAAATCTCTTCAGAATGTTGAAACATCTATAAAATCTAGCTAGTACCATTAGTTCTGGTTTATACAATAAAGATTTATTGCATAATAACGTAAAAACAACACTTTTTTATCTTGTGTTTTAATTTTTAGAGGCAAGCGGTTGGACTGGCGGCCGAAGTGAAGAATTAGCTACAAAAAAAAAATGCACTTGAACTAATTGATGAAATTATTAGTTGACAATCGTTTCGGTTGCCAGAAACCAGAAAATATGATACCACGTTTAGTGGAGGATTGTGGAGGTCGAGGCGTGGTATTCAGTTGAATCCGTTTAGACAGTAAAAGACTAGGCAGACATACGTCGCATGGTTGGGAAAGCTGACTTCGAAAAACTTACAGCTAATTACAAGGCATGCTTACTTATTCTAATATTTTGAAGGCCAATTACAAGTTTTCACTTATAGTATAAACGAACAAATGAAGAAAAAACAACAACTATAGGTACTGACCCTACATATACGCACATTCAAAAATAACTTCAATGTTTTTCAAAAATTGTAGGTACTATTAGTTAAGTTGCTAAAGATGAATGAATAAATAACGTAAAATAAGTTATTAATAGTAATAACTTATTGATATTAGTTTATAGTAGATACAATAAATAAATAGTAATTAATAAACTAGAAAGTTATAATTTCAACCACCAAAAATGCTCGTGAAAAAATGATTGCACAGAGTTCGCTTCAATTTACTTATTCCAGTACTTTCTGGCAGGCTGCATTAAAAGCAAGACTCGCTCATATTAGATAAGAGTCTTGTCTAACGGGAGAAGGAGTGGCCTTGGAAGAAGGAGAGACAGGTTTGTTGATTGCTACTGCTCCGATTTATCCACCACCTTAACAAAACACAAACACCGTCTCACTATCAGTATTAACGGATATTTCAGAACAGGAGATAAGCCGGCGGACAATTAGACGAGGCGAAAACGGAAGGTCGAGCCGTTCGGCCGGCAGCAGACCGGAACGGTTGCAACACGGCGAACCGGGCCGGTGCACCCGACGAATTAGAAGTATTCATTATACTTGAATTCGTAATTGGATTATTATAATATTAAATAAATACAATTATTTAATTTCCTGACTGTCCATGTAGAGCAGTTAGCGTCTTCCGACTGATGATGGTTTTCAGCTGCGTCATTTTATTTGTGTGTTCTTATAAACTGTAAATAAATTAGTTTTTCATAATAAAACAGGCCAAGTGTGATTCGTACTCGTGCGCAAAGGATTCCGAAAGGTACGGATTTTGGAGGTATGCGGAACAGAGAGTAAAGTCCCGCACACCTCAATTGAAAAGGAGGATCCTCCGACCAGGCGGCTGTAATGCCTGGCGGGCTACTGCCCAATAGTTAATATTCGGACTGATATATATGTTCAAATCGCACAGTAAAGTTTGTTTGCGCGATGCACGATTTTAGTTCTCTGCTAGTTGGGTAAATGGCGTTGCGGTTCTTTTTGCTGCGACGTAGATTTGACCCATTGGTTTTTCTTGTGGCGGCATTGCGGTCGATAGTGGATGAGTCGTCCATACATACATCTTCAAGATGCTTGCCAGCCCAGTTGAAGGTTGATTCCAGTGAGTCGAAACCGAAAGTCGCAGAGTTCACGGTGACTTAGAACTATCTGCGGTGCCCCAGTGAGTCGAGGTGATATGATCCCAGTGAGTCGGGATGGTGTTGCAGGCTCCAGTGAGTCGGAGTGGTGCTGTTGCTGGCTCCAGTGAGTCGGAACCGGTAGTCGCAGAGTTCACGATGAGTTGGAACTGTACGCGTAGCCCCAGTGAGTCGGGGTGATGATAGAGGCTGAGGATGCTGAACAGGAATGCACGGCCGCTGCATGCTGGTGGTCAGGATATCCGTAGAAGCCGTGGGTACTGGCTGGCTGTATGAGTCGCTGCTCGAGAGCTTGAGGTCACGCTGAAGTAGTTGCACGAAGGCTGCGCTGACGTTCAATGTCGAGGGTCACCAGTTTAGAGGGTAGACGGCACAGAGACTAAAGTCCCGCACACCTCAATTGAAAAGGAGGAACCTCCGACCAGGCGGCTATTATGCCTGGCGGGCTATTGCCCGATAGTTAATATTCGGGCTGATGTACGAGTACAGTACGGTAAACTTTGCTTGCGCGATGCAGGATTTTAGTTCACTGCTAGTTGGATAGATGGCGTTGCGGTTCTTTTTGCAGCGCTGTAAATTTGATCCGTTGGTTTTTCTCGTGGTGACATTGATGCCGCATTAACCACCATACATTTATTTTATTTATGTTGTTATTTAAGCACAGACTTCTTATTCATTTTCCTTTAGTCTCAGTCCTTCAATCAAGAAATAATTATTTACTGAGTATTTCTCAAAATTTAAGCTCCGTGGTTCAGGAGAAAGGTAAAGCGTAGTGAAGCATTTAAATAAATTTATACATGTGGGTCTAAAAAAGCCACTTTAGAAGAATCAGCTATATCGCTACCCGAAACTTTAATATTTTCCAATCAACCGTAAACCTAATGTTTTACCGAAGAAATTAAAATATTTAACAGATTGTTGTACATTATATGTATACATACATCAAAAAAAGTTTGCGATCACTAGCATGAGCTGTTATATTTTTTTAATTTATCTTCATTAAGAAAAATTCTTTGTAGTGCGTTTTCTTTAAATAGAAAAATCCTGTTTGAAATTAAAAAATAAAACTATTCTTTATTAACAAAACTTCAGTAATTAATCAGAATGTAATTGTTTCAGGAAATTGATAGAAAGAAAAATACTGTTTAACCAAACTTAAACAACTATTTATTAATAAAAGGTTTATAACTCCTCCTCTGGCTCGAACACATGCGGAGATCCTCCTGGGCATGCTGAGGATCAAGTTATCCAACATTTCTTGAGGTAAACTGTCCCATTCTTCAATAGCGGCTTCCCTGAGCTCCGGCACTGTCTGGGGACGTGGCTGACGGTTCCAAATAGCTTGCTTAAGAGCATCCCAACATTCCCAACTGCTTGGACTGCTGTCCAAAAGCGCTATATTAAATTGCTGGCAGCCCGTGACCCAACAATCAACGCTACTAAAAGCAGAAGGTTGAGCGTAGGATGTTTTTTTAATTAATTTGTACTTGCACAACCGCATGCATATTATGCACCTAATTAGCGGGTCTAAAAAGGCCACTTTTATAGAATCAGCCAGGACATCAAGCTACCTGAAACTGTCAAATTTTCCCAATCAACCTAATGCTTGACTACATAGTATAAAAATAAAATTAAAAACCCCCGACAAAAAATAAGTTGAAAAAGTGCTATCGCCTCGGGAGACCGTAAATTTTTGTATTTGTTAAGTATCTCTATATTATTAGACCCGCTTTTTTAAACCTATTTTTTGTAGGGGTTTTTTTAATTTTTTTATTTAATTTTCCTAACAGGTTCTACTAGAAAACCTATGATCTCACCATCTTCCTGCCCTTATCCCAGGTAACTCGGGGTCGGTGCAAGACGTTTTTGCTTCCATTTTGTCCTATCAACCGTCACGCTATCACTCCCTTTTCTTTCATTTTGGTCCTGATACCATCCATCCGTTTTTGGTATTCCTCTACCTCTCCATCCATCCACATATGATCTACACTCACCTACACGGCACTTCATCTACCAATGTATTAATTGCGACCATTGAAATGAATACGATAACGGAAAGTCTGCTGTAAGTAAGTGAGGAGTTGGGTAGCCTGCAAATTTCAGGACATGCTTCAGGTTATGTGTACTGATCCAAAGTTCTAAATATAATATGTTCAATGAAACCATTCCAGTGTGTTCAAACACGATACCTCTACTGCAACTTAGTGAGGAGTTGGGTATTCTGCAGACCTCAGGTAATGCCACAGCATCAGGTCAATATAACCATGTTTTTGCAATGTCATTGAAGTAACAGAATACCAAATTTCGCATCGATCAGACCCGTAAAAGCTGGTTAAATGCCTTCATCAACTAGAGATGATTTTCAAATGGCTCACGGATTGATAAAACGTCCTAAACCACCTCCTCTAAATCTAAGAATCATCGCCGGAAAACCTGCTTTCTAATAAAAAAACCGCTTTTTTTTACTATTGATAGGCACGCGTTTGACCACTATCTCACCTGATGGTAAGTGATGATGTGGTTTTTCCAAAAAAAATATGGTTTGGTAAAGGTACCAAATTTACCAAGCCATATGACGTCACGCGTGTCTTCCATCGCAGTATCTCCTTTATTTTTGTTTACGTGAAAAAAGAAAAAATACGTGTCGAATATTTTTTGAAAATCTATCAGACGGACTAATTAGATTTTTTTAGTAAAATACCCTATTACAGTTCACTTCACGCTCATTCCATCTAAGTTTACAATGAGTTTTTGATAGAATAGGACGACAGAATTGCACTGCTGTTATAACTTAGAAGGTAGGCTCTCAATCATTTAAGCAAGCTTTTACAGCTACTGTACCAATGTCTGTTTATTTTGTGTATCCAAGGACTCTCGACTCAACAAATTAGTCGTATGTATTGTATTGAACTTTGAGTCTTATTTGAATGTTTAGACTTAAAGAACATACGAACCACTGAGAACATATGTAGGTACTAGGAACAGGTGCGAAACGAAAGGCGGACCCTGGCAATAGCCGGGATTAACGCCAGGTGGAAGAAGAAGGAACAAGTGCGAAACGAAAACATAATTAAAAACATTGGAAGGGTAAAAAATTATTATAATTAACTTTGTAGGAAAAATAAGTTATATCATTTATTTTCAGGTAAAAGATTGAAGCATACATAATTATAGAAACATTACTAATGAGGAAATTACGGAACAAATCTATGAATACATAATTGAATCTATTATTGTAGCGATACATACTAGAGGTTCATTATTAAATGGCAAACAATAATTATAGACACAATGTGGCTTTGTTTACCAAAAAAAATGCATGATCACATTTATACATAATGAGGATAATTTGAAACGAACCATTTTAAATTAAGTTAAACACTAGACAACAATGGTCTAATAATAAAAAAGATATTATAACTACTAACACGATAAACAAAAACATAACAAATAAATTAAGTAAATCACACATTTACAATGATGAGTAAACTTAAGCAAAAGAAGGGCTGTTGCCACGAGCTCCTCAAAAATATGAATATAGTATCGAATTCAAATAAGTCTTATGTGCGTGAGACGAGTAGAATCTTCTTTAGTAACAGTAATATTTTGATTAATGGACTGTGTCCGGTATGAGTCTGAGAGAAATAATTTGTTTAGGGCCTTGAGGTTGAACAGACTTGACGTAGGCACCTTCAATAAAATCTTGGCTCAGCCAAATAGCGATGATGCGAGAAGTCTGTTTAGGTTCATGGCCCAGATATGACTAATTTGTATTTAGGGTACGATGGGACTGACATACGCTTTGCGATTTTAAATGTCCCTAAATAAATAAAGAAAAAAAAAAAAAAAAAAAAAACAGTAATATTTTACGTCACGTTACTAGGTCTACGTAAAAAAAAAACGGACTAGGCCCTCACAAGGCACTGTGCTTTGAGCTTTTCTTCGACGCGATGTGATTTGCAGTGGCCTATGGGGAAGGCACTAAACCGGTTGCGTACTCAGGTAAGAGTTAAGCTCGAAAAGAAGAAGGTGATTCAAGAGAAAAAATATCAAATTTTGAGCTTACATATTTTTCCAAATCTAATAGTGTCTGGAGGACACGGGGCTTCGAATACAGCTCTATCTTCTAACAAAACTTCATCAGTCTTCTGGTTCTTCTCTTCTTCAATAGCTTCCACAGCTCTTACAACACTATCCAATTCTTCTTCCAGCTTTTTTTTGCTCATTTTCTTCTCTTCATAACTTGCTGATTCTTGGGTACACATGTTTCCAATGATGTCGTTGTCTAAGCTCACAACATTGTTAACGTGATCTTCAACTTTTTCATCGTCTTCAGTGTTTTTGTCTAATCGCAGTCCAAAATCTGTATCACTTTCTATCCGTTCCCCAGTGAGGAATTCTGTGGTGATAGCAGTCTTCATGTAGCTTGGTTGGCCGTCAAATACCAGCGGCAGTCCTGCAGGTTGGTCCATGTGGACGGGGATGCTCCTGGCTCCTACGGAACTGAGAAGTATCAGGACTAGAGTGATCACTTCCATTGTTAAAGGACTGTATATCAGATGACTGAATTTCTAGTCACAATAACTGATGCTGGGAGGATGCGACCGCGCTCTCCACCGACCTGGGACTGTTTACCTTACCGCTTGGGACGTGAACTATATATAGTATTCCTTTGTTAGAGGATAGGTTTATCTGATACACGTGCTACTGTAATTGACGTAATCATTCTGTGAAATGACATTAATATAGGCCACATATGCCTAATGAGAATTTACCGGCGGATTCACCCGAGCGGAGGTTGAACTATGAAGTGAACATCCTCAACATCAACCTGTATATTTTCTATCGGGGACTAGTTTATTTTTGTCATTAACGTCATTGGCTTTGAAATCATCAGCTAGACAAAGTAAAATTTAGTTAGAGAATGCGATTGACGAAAGGCCTAAGGCACTTGTCTCACCGCCAGCGATCAGTGAGTAGCGAGTAAAGCTTCAAACTCGAAACGAGTGTAAAGTTTCGATAGTTTTGACGCTCGGCTGTAAGCGAGTGCTTTTGTGCGACGGGCTTTAACTCGCAATACTCGCTCCGGCTTGAACTTACCGAAATTACCGCTGTTTGGCGAGTTCTGACCGCCAACCGCGCATCGCCGAACAAGTGTCGCTGAGCGAGTACAATCTTTGATAGCTCTTGTCGCTGCGATCAACTAGAGGTAAGAGCCGCTCGCCGGCAGTGTGAACAGCCAGCTATCGACTAGAACGTATGTCTCTTTTACTCACAGGAGATCTATATCTTTTGTCCCTTTCCTCAGCGAGCCTAACGATTAGAGATCGATCACGTGGCATTTTGACAGCGTTTGTCACTCCCATACATTTCTGACGTTTTGACAATCGCCTTTACCGCGCACGCTACCGTTCAGTTTTTTTTTTTTGAGGAATTGGCTTACTCTTGACCTTTATCACGCCTGAAGGAAAGCGATGGTTGAGGTCTATGATGGAGCGAGCGTGCCCAGGAGATGCTTATTTACTCTTGCTTTAAAGGCAGATGGGTTATATGTGAAAAAGAACACGGATGCTGGCAGAGAGGTTCACACTTTCATAGTAAATGTGATGCTTAGACACCAGCGTCTCGTTGCCTATAAGCCTTTTTGCTCTGCATTCCACCGAGTCTAATACAGCAAGCTGGTATTATAATATATATTCCATGCAGGAACGGACTTGTGCTTCATACAGACTTAGAAGCTATCCAGATGTGGAGTATCGCCTAACCCCATTTAAGATGCTCAGCTTCTTGGCTGCTGTCTGTGCTTTTGACTCTATGGTTGAGCTGAAGTTGAGACTAGACGTCAACCCATGCCCAAAGGCTTTAGGCGGTCGGTAACAGGTACAGATGCACACAGGTTAAGTAGGAGCTGAAACGGACTCCTTTTGGCAGTGAAAACCGAAAAAAAATGTAACATTTGAAACAAAAAGAAGAACTTTCCAAATCGGTCTAGGCGTCTTTGGGTACTCAATTTCTAAAATAAAAGATTTTAAAAAAGTAATCCGACAAACTGAGGAACCACTTCTTTTTTGAAGTCGGTTAATCATTAGCCGAAAGACATCCACTGCTGGACATAGGGCTCCCCGCGCGAATCGCCACGAAAAAGCGGTAATAACTAACCTAGAGGTGACTTAAGCATAATAGTTAGACGTTAGATACGTATATACCCTCGCGAACATTTTTGTGGACATTGATATCCTTATCCTTACTAATATTATAAATGCGAAAGTAACTCTGTCTATCTGTCGGTCTGTCTGTCTGTCTGTCTGTCTGTCGGTCTGTCTGTCTGTCTGTCTGTCTGTCGCGCTTTCACGCCAAAACTACAGAAACTATTTAAATTAAATTTGGTACACAGATAGTCTAGAGCCTAAGATAGCACATAGGCTACTTTTTATCGCGGGAGTATGTTCCCTAGGGACCGCGCGGGCGAAGCCGCTGGCAGAAGTTAGTCCTCTATAAAACACACATACGTACATCTTTTTGCTCTATTGTTAATAGTTTCCGAAGCGTACGCGATATAAGGATTTTGTCTGGTATTTTTTTCATACCTTGGGTTATATTATCAAAGTTTTCATTCAGATCCCTAACCTTTTAGAAAATATTCTATAGCCTACGTTCAACAAAGGTAACGTAGGATTCCAATGGTGAAAGAATTTTTCAAGTCGGTCTAGTGGTTTTTGAGTCTATTCAATTCAAAATAGCAATTTAAATGTACCATATTATTATTAGCTCGGAATTATTATTATGAGGAATGCGAATTGTGTGTGACTGAAAAAGAATTAGGAGAAAATTAATTTATTTAGACACGTTCACAGAACAAACAAAACACGAAAAAATTAAAAAGTTTTTCCTTAAAAGTCGTTCATATTTTAAATTCAACGAAAAACTAGAAAAGATTCGAAAACTACAAACGAAACTAGAAAGGTTCGAATTCGAAAAATTATACCATGCCGCTGTTGACAATCATTCATTCAGATATTAATAATGGTTTAAAAAACAAGCCACTCAGACAGCGACAGTACCCCACGCTCCCCCGTAAAGGGAGTGAACGATCATCGAGGGCTGACGGTAGGTCTACCATCGCCATTCTCACGCTCAGGGCACCGCGCCACGTATCATCAACGTGACTTGTGAGGACTCACATAGTGTGAAAGTCTCGCGAAGAGCTTACTATAGAAATGATCCTATGAAGTAAGGTCTTGACTAATACAAATGTTCCGCGGAGGGTCGTTCGGCCGCGGAGAATCTTAACACCGCGATGTAGAAAAACGCGTCATCAGGTCAACGCCATCTAGTAGCGCAGTTGGGAACTAATGTGGCGGCGGCCATGAGGCTATAATAGGCGTGCACGTGGTTTTTTATTTTATACTGTGATCTTATGTAGAAATTACTGTTGTCGTTTTGAATATTTGGCTCTGGTGTTTTACAGTGTCAGTAAATATATGTATTTAATGACTAATTAAATTTATATACGTAGTTTAAGTGGCTCGTTGTAATTAGAAATTAGCTATTAAGACTTAAAACAGAAACATATTTATTAAATTGTGTTCTATCTCAAAAAGTTGTCAATCTTAGTCAAGGCAAGACAATCGACGCCAAGTAACGCAAGCACTGGGAAAGTGGACAGTTGGACACTCTATTCTTACAAGGAACTCAATTCGTGATCACTAAACTAGACATATTTAATAATATCCCTAATCGAAGTTTCAAAACCTTCGTGATCACTAAACTAGACATATTTAATAATATCCCTAATCGAAGTTTCAAAACCTGACCTGACCCTACATAATACTGATAGTAGTAATCGTAGCTTTGTTATAATAATATAATGTTGCCCCAACTCGGTCGTCCAGGGCCACATTCAAAATTAATGAGTATGACAAACTTCGTCGGATAATTTGATCTTTTTAGACTAAAAGATGGGTGTGCTTCGATAAATGGGAAGCATGAAGAAAATATGTCAATTTATGGCCGAAATAGCAGAAACGAATAATAGTGATAGCCGAATGTGTGTTCATTTGGACCAACCTTTCCGAACCTTCATCGAATATTAATAAAAAATCTACAATAAAATCGGAGAAAATCTGCAATAAAATCGGGATCACAAAGATTGGAGATCCATTAAATTTATAAAAATAGTTTCATATCATTGGTCCCTAATTATTAAAACAAAACTTACCACCCGGTATTATTAACAATGCACATTTCATACATCTAGCAGTAAAATCTATTTATGGTATATTTATTTTTGTGATATTTTCGTTTATAACAATCACTGTAATGTGATGTAACTAAAAACTAATATTTTATGATTTTTATAATAACATTGTAATTTTATTGGCTGAATAAATTATTATTATTATTATTACTGTATTAATAAATAACACGAAAACTGACTATACCTATACACTAATTAACACGAAATTATGTACAAACGCAGCAGTTAGTTCCAATTTTCCTAACTCGAGTTATTTTTCTTAAAAATAATTAGAACTGAGTGAAAAATCACTAACTAAGGGCGAAAATTAACTAATTCCTGGGTGAAGCTAACTACGATATTCTATAGGGAACCATTCATCGATTTTGCGTTTTTCTCAGTAACTACTCGACTTTGACTTGTTACTGCTAGTATACTTTAATTTTGATTTAACTTCCTTCAAAACAAAACCGAAAGCATAAAGATATGTTATACATTCTAAAGTTATGGCAATTTATATATTTCATAACTTTAACCCTAATTATCCCAAAACAGGTTTTTAGGACTTAATGACTTTTCTTGATCGTTTTGAGACTAAACCGTCAGAAAATTGTTTTATAAGAAAAAAGAACAGCATTCATAAAATAAATAATTATAATTTCGAAATTATACAATGATAATTACTCAATTTTAAAAATAAGCTACCTACCTAATGCTGTTATAGCACTTATATCGCTCATTCAACAATAAATAAGGTTTTTAAAAACAAGCCACTCAGACAGCGACAGTACCCCACGCTCCCCGTAAAGGGGAGTGAACGATCATCGAGGGCTGATGGTAGGTCTACCATCGCCATTCTCACGCTCAGGGCACCGCGCCACGTCTCATCAACGTGACTTGTGAGGACTCACATAGTGTGAAAGTCTCGCGAAGAGCTTACTATAGAAATGATCCTATGAAGTAAGGTCTTGACTAATACAAATGTTCCGCGGAGGGTCGTTCGGCCGCGGAGAATCTTAACACCGCGATGTAGAAAAACGCGTCATCAGGTCAGCGCCATCTAGTATCGCGTTTGGGAACTAATGTCCCGGCGACCATGAGGCAAGCGCGCGTGTGGTATTTCTTTTAGACTGTAACCTTTGGCTGAATCTTATTATGATATCATTATTTGTTATTTACTAATTAATACAGCAGAAAAACAATTAGTGAAAAAAAAGGAAGAGAGATAAGACTGTATTCCCTAATTTACCAACACTGAAAACCAACCAAATAAAGACTATTGGATGAAAAGACATATTGAAACCAAACATATTACAGGACATGGGAAGAGAAAGAACTACTTCTAAATTCAACCTCAGAAAGCTCATAAATCTAACTAACACACATAAACAGCTTATAAAAACAACAACCACTAGAACCGGAAAATCAAAACAAATACAGGAAAAACATATTCTAAAACAACAAGTACAAAAAACCTTCCCTCCACGTTTGGTCGCCGAAGGAAGTTCAGACCATAACCCTTCAGTTAAAATATATAGTAAAAAACTAAACATAAATAATATCGCAATATTAAACGCAAGAACCCAAGATACCCTTGCAGAACTGAATATTGCCATTCAAGAGATGAAGTGGGACATACTCGGAATCAGCGAAATGAGAAGAGAAGGTGAAACAATATATTATGAATACCAAGATTACACATTGTTTAACAAAGGTGAAAAAGAAGGCCAAAGAGGAGTAGGATGCCTCATAAAGACGACTCTGAAGAAGCAAATACAAAACATCGTTGGTATTTCTGACAGGATAGCAGTACTCAATATCAACATACCTAACTAAAGAAACATAACCTATCTGAGCAAGCTGCAGAATCAGACACGGAGACATTCTATGCCGAACCGGTTAAAGTCATCAGAAATTATACCAACAACCATATTATACTGATGGGTGATTTAAATGCTCAAATCGGGGAAGAACAAAACGTGGAGGAGTATGTACTATGTATTGGGCTAACATGGACATGGTAAAAGAAGCTTCAACGGTCAAAAGCTTGTGGATTTTTGCTAGAACACATCTTAATTCTCCTGAACAGTATATTTAAAAATACCCAAATAATAAATGAACCTGGATTTCACCGGATGGCAGATATAAAAATGAAATACATTATATAATAAGCAATTTGCCCAAAATTTTTTTAAATACAAGTATGATCTCAAAACTCAATTTTAACACAGATCATCGTATGGTCATAAGTGCAATTCTGCCAGCACCACCAAAAAAATGCAAGGAAGAACATTACCACTTATAGTCCAACCCAAATCACCACGGAGCGTTTCATAGAAATAGGCCAGTCGTTAATAGACAATTTACAAGAGCTGACGTATGAAAATGGAGGCGATATCATAGCAAATTATGGAAAAGCAACTTACTATCACTAATAATACCAACAAAAGCAAAGCAAATACCCACTCAGCGATGAGACAATCTAACTCACAAACCGCAGAAAAAATTTACTGGCTCAAGGAAAAGACAAAGAAAACATAAAAATTATTACAAAAATAAGCAAACAATCTTAATATATATAAATCTCGTGTCACAATGTTTGTCCTCAATGGACTCCTAAACCACTTAACCGATTATAATAAAATTCGCACACCATGTGCAGTTCGATCCAACTTGAGAGATAGGGTAGGTAGGGTAGGTAGGGTAGGTAGGGTAGGTAGGGTAGGTAGGGTAGGTAGGGTAGGTAGGGTAGGTAGGGTAGGTAGGGTAGGTAGGGTAGGTAGGGTAGGTAGGGTAGGTAGGGTAGGTAGGGTAGGTAGGGTAGGTAGGGTAGGTAGGGTAGGTAGGGTAGGTAGGGTAGGTAGGGTAGGTAGGGTAGGTAGGGTAGGTAGGGTAGGTAGGGTAGGTAGGGTAGGTAGGGTAGGTAGGGTAGGTAGGGTAGGTAGGGTAGGTAGGGTAGGTAGGGTAGGTGGGGTAGGTGGGGTAGGTAGGGTAGGTAGGGTAGGTAGGGTAGGTAGGGTAGGTAGGGTAGGTAGGGTAGCCAGTTGACGGGAGCGAAGCCGCGCGGGTCAGCTAGTTAATAAATATCTTAGAAGAGACCGCAGCAAAAACAAAAGATTAGAAGTCTTAAGGTGAATGCTCCAGGGTAGCCCGCGAAATTCAAATATTTTTATGTTTTTTGCAATTTGCCGGTCAGTGTGAAGCTGTATGTGGACCAAATGCGATCTGCGACCGTAACGCGTATTTATCTAAAGAATTATAACCATTTTAATCATCAATATAGCCCTCTAAGTTCATGTAGTTCGAAAGAATGATTATTTCTGAAATATTCACTCTTTCTGAAATATTCACACTGACCGGCAAATTGCAAAAAACATAAAAATATTTGAATTTCGCGGGCTACCCTGGAGCATCCACCTTAAAGAGACAAATAATGAGAACAGGCTGTGTAAAAAAAGCTCTGAAAGAACTGAAGGAAACAGGAAAAGAGTGGTAGCCTAAACTAAGGGAAAACGAAGATACCATCACAAACAGGAAAGGCATTCACGAATTGGGCACGGAAGAACTATGTGCAAACAAATACGCACGTAAGCACCCTTTCACACAACGATCTAAGAGAAAAACAGCAGACAGCCTGCCAGAGTGGAAACCTGGTATTTTGAAGAGTGAAGTGGAAAAGGCAATAAATAGTCAAACAATGGAGAAGGCACCTGAACCGGTCAAAATTATAAACGAGATGTTGAGGGGGACTATTGATGAATTAGTACCAATAGTTACTAAGATGTTTAACCAAATTTTGAAAAGTGGAAATAATACCAACACAATGGGAAACTTCATATACAGGGTGGCCAGAACGTTGACGTCAAAAAATAAAATTTAGATCCCTCGTAGCCTGAGGTATCCGAATCACCCCATGTATGTTCCGCGACTTTTCACAGTTTTCGAGCTATGAATTTTTTTCTGAATTTTTGAGAATTATCTAAGTAAATATTTAGTTTTTTTTTTCAAATTATTCAGGTGACCAACTTGAACAAAATCTACAGACAAAAGTAGAAGACTTTGTCAAGATTTCTTTTTAGCAGTTGAATCAACTTCGTAACATTTTTTTTTACTATTGATAGGCAGGCGTTTGACCAATATCTCACCTGATGGTAAGCGATGATGACTTCGTAACCGTGTTGAAAGTTGTGAAATTGTTGGTCTAAAGTGAAAAATATGCGTTCCGTAAATTATGACCAAAATTTTCAACTTTAAATAAAATAATAGGTGATTTTTCCTAATAGGAAATATGCATGCGTTTTTTTTATTAAGCGTTATTTCTAAAATAAAATACCTATTTATCAGCTCTAGTAAACAATCATGAAATTATTTTTTAAATAACTTCATCAGCGACGACTTATAACACTTTAAAGATTACAATTAGAAAGATAAGTCTATCCGATGTAAACTATGACGTCATCGTCTATGACGCCTATACAGCTGCCATAGAAAACAGCGTTTTCGCGAAAAGAATAGATATATTTGTGTAAAATAATTATATTTCCTTCGTTTTTCGAGTGTATTGTGTTTCTATTTTCACTGTTAGTACTATATTTTTAGATAAACTGTATAAATGATAAATATGTTTTTCGTGCATATTCCCTATTCAGTTTCAAGAATGCGCCACACTTTCAGCTTTCGTAATCATTAAAAGAAAGAGTCCTTTTATAAAAGTACTCTTCCTTTTAAATTGGCCTCCAAAGTCGGCAAGGTGGAAAATTCTGAAAATTAGCCATCTGATTAACCATTTTACCATAATTACCACATGTGGGCGATTGAAAATCCACATGAAGTGATAGTTTGAACGTTTTAGCATCATTTCAGTTGTCAACTTGTGGTCTGGTATCGTCAATACGAACTAATTGGTCCGTTTGGACTGCCGTCCAGACATAATGGAGAAACCTACTGAAACCTCTTGGAAAATTAACTTCCATTGTTGCGATTGGCCGAAATAATCATGGTGATCTAGCGTATGCATACAAAGTTTCATTAAAATTTCCAAGAATAAGGACTTGAAAGTTTGTATGAACCATCGTGAGGACCAAACGCTCGAAAAGTAACTTTTCATATACGCTTATAAGGTTAAAATAAAAACATGCCAAAACAATGTTAATAATTTATTGAACTAGAGTAGAGTAAAACCGAGTATCCAAGCGTAACTATTTACAATTAAAACAAATTGCTATTTCAAGTGCGTTAATACAAGTTATTATCGCTTAACTTGACCGCTGCTTGACTGTAGAAAGTGAACGTTGTTTACTTTAAGTTAACAATAATTCATAAAATAAATACATAGTCCCCTCCTAACCGATTTCATACATGATAATATTATAGTGCACCAATTTGTGCGCAAACACAGGTCCACTCCCTCTTCCATGAGTCTCACACTCCGATGGGACGACCCGACACGATCCGACACGACCGGACAGATCTGGCGCAGGACCTACGGCTTAACGTGAACCTGCGCACCGAGGCACGGTGATGTAACACCACCAACTTTCAAACTCCGGACGTTCACAGAGAATTCCTAATGGAAAAATCCAACAACGCTTTCTGCCCGACCTGGGAATCGAACCCTGGACTCCACGCTCGATAGTCGCGCTTGAATGTACAATTTCCTTAAGACATTTAATGTAGGAAAGCCCTTTTCTAGAAGATCATTTGCTACTTATTTGACTTTTGTCAATTATGAATTCGTTCGATTTTTTTAACCAAATTAAACCTGAACGGACAAATAATTTTGAACACTGGAGTTAAGCAGTTTTAGAGCCCCAAGCATCATTATCGTCATCGTTAGAAAGAGCTCTATTTAAAATGACTTTTTCTATAAATATAACTATTTCTACTTTTAGGTCCGTTTGGAGATAATGAGCTTAAAATGTGAAAAATTTGACTTCACCACTAAGTTACACCAGTAAAAAGAGCTTCCCAAAAAGAACCTTTGTTAATAAGACTTTGTAACTGTCAGTATGTTCGGAGTTAATGACTTAGTTAGGAGACTAATTTTGAGTACCGAATTTAAAGATTTTTAGCGCCTTTACAGCGTTAATTCGCTAACAAAACCTACTAATTCTAACATTTTAAGTATAAAAAAGTGAATAAGGACTACGGAATCGCCTGAATCAACTGGTTTACGACTTCATAATTAAAAAGGTATACTTAGATACTAAAGTAGAGACGGACCGATTTCAACATCACCATAAGTTATAAATATATTTTGAAAATATATTGACTTGGGTTGCCCGTGAAAGTACTTACAATATCGGGTGCAGACATCAGTGAGCAGGGAGGGAGTTCATAAAAAATCCTCTAGATTTACTCTGCGCGACCAAAGAATTACCTATAATTTCACGATGGACAAGTTTACATGAATAATTTATACGTCACCGTGTAGTCATTGAAGTGTTCTTAGATGTTTTATGCAAAAAAATATGGTAGGTAATGTAACGGTATTACCTACCCCGACTTTAAAACTAAAACTCGAATTTAGAGCTTTTTGGAAAAGAAGTCGGTTAAAATTAGCTATGTTTGAAATGCTGTACGTTAAGACTTATTAAATGTACCTACAGAGTAACCATTACAGTCAAAATGTTACAAATTTTGTCTACTTTGAGAGTATTCAGATTAACTTTCTCCGCAGAACGCACCGTTTAGGAGAATTAAGCTTAACTCTTAAAAATGACCGAAAGTTAAGAAGTTTTCTAAGCACTACGCAGTTAGCACAGGTCTTTCGAGGTTGAAAAATTGGAAGAACAATAATACTGGCATCTATCCTAAAGACCACCCAAAAAATAAGGAAGATCCAATGTTCTGCAACCTAACGCGTTTAATCTGTCTACGGTGACTATTCGTAAAACAATGAAAATGCCCAATTCGGCCATATTTTGTAACCTGGATAAAATATGTCAATCAGCGAACAAGTAGTATTTATTTTAGATCAACATTTTAAAACTTATATAGCTGAAGAATGCGAAACATTCGTTTAACTAAAGTGTTACAAACTAATTCAGGAATCATATCAGTCAAAATAAAGTACCAAGGTAAGGTACGATTCAAACTTAACGGCAGTTCTGAATTCGCTGCACTGTGTACAATATCCCATTTCTTACATATGAATTTACTACTGTGCAGCACAAGTCTTCAGTGAGTTTGAATCGAACTTTACAAAGGTTCAAACACATTCTACAGTTAAACAACAAATCGAAACATTTTTTAACTAAGCATAATACGAGGGAAAGCTATCCATTGCGTTCGGTTCATCAACGTTACTATCCTTAGATTCAGTCTCAAATACTTCTGCTTTCTCGGTCCCATAGTCTAGTGAATTTAAAAGTTCCATCTGTTTCTGTAACATTACTTCTTCAGCACTTAGTTTGGCTTGAGTTTTCTTTCTTTCTGTTTCATCATCTAAACGACTAAACTTTCCTGGAGAATTCCTTCTTTGTGGTTCATCTGCTCTTCTTTCAACAGCTTTCGCTCTTTCATCAGCTTTTGCTATTTCATTAGATTTTTCCCTTTCATTAGCTTTTTCCCTTTTATTTGCTCTTTCACTTTTACTTTCTCTGACTTCTTCGTTGACTTCACCTTTTTCTCTTGTTACAAAACCTTCATCCAGTTTACCTATAGTTTTAGTTGCGAAAGCTTCAGCTGTTACAGGTATTATGTCCAATGTAGAATTAGTATCTTCAAAGTCTACGAATCCTTTTTCACTCTCTTTTCCAAAGTTTTCTTCTATCCATTTCAGTCTAGCTTTTCTGTCATCCCTATTAGTCCCAAGCGATTCTGATTTTTGTTGTTTAATTTTTGTAACGGATTTCTGAGCTTGGTAAACCTCAGTAGACGGATCATATGTAAGCGCAGTAGTGGGTATATCTGAATCTGTGACTGTGAGTATATCTGAATCGGTGACTGTGGTTATGTCTGTACTGACTGTACTTGATATATAAGATTCTTCGTTCAGGTCTCCTGTGAACACTTCAATTTTTTTTTCACGATCTTCGTCATAGTCCAAAGACTTATCCAGATTATTATTTTCCATATCAATTGTCTTTTCTACATTAAGATCAACCTCAGTTTCTAATTTATCACTTTCTGATTCAACTTCTAAAGGCGTTATAGTAGTTCTAAAGGTCGTAGTTTCAGATGCGCTTTCTGGATCCCTTTCAAACATATTTTCGTCGGCTCCAAGTTTCCTAAAGAAAGCTAGTTCAGTGATTTCATCCATCTTGTCAGACTCAGCTCTTCGGTTTAATTGATATTTTTCTTCGAAGTCTTTCTCATCATCTGTGATTACATCTACAAAATCTTTAGTGTCCTTCACTTTACTTTCATTATTTTCTAGTTTAGTTATACCACTATTTTCGCTGGAAGAACTCTTGTTTTCGTTTGTGACTCTATCAGATAGACTCTCGTCATCACTCAAAGGTTCGGGATCTTCGAAGATCTTCATAGTACTAAGAGTTGTAGTGGTAGTATCTAAATAAGTAGCAGGCGAATAGTCGAGTACTTTTTTCTTGATGGGTTTAATATCTGGTGCATTTTTGATAGCATCTATTAGTAAATCTATTCCATCGTTAACTGGAATATAATAGAAAAATTATTTATTTCATTATCACAATCATGTTATACCAAATGAAAACAATAACATGAAAACAGTGTGTTACCACAAACATATTTGTCATTATGTTTGTCTCTACTCGTATGTGAAATATAAAGTGTGGAAATAATGATGAATTACGACTACTACGAGGCTTCTTAGAAACTAGAAGCCTCGTAGTAGTTTTCAAGACTCTAATGGTTTCGGGTTTCCCGGGAATTTTGAAGGTTTTCAATTAGGTAGTTGTTTTCAAGATATAAAACAACTATTTTATATTTAAATTAGAGTCTCGAAACGATAGTTCTACTACCGACAAATAATCGCATACTCACATTATTGTTAAGACAGAATGGTTTGCTTTACATACTTAATTCTGTAAACTTAATTTCTCACCAAATGGTTGTTTAAGTAAAGCTACTTTTGACATCAAAAATGTTACCTGGTTCGTCTAACGGATGATTCTGTTTGATTAAATACTCCATCATCATCAACATATACTCCATAGCACCATCATTTCTACCAGTAGATCTTTTGGTCCTCCCCCTCTCTTTCCCTCTAAAGCTCACGGTCTGTGCCAGGCGTTTGAGTTTCCTGAGGTTTTGAATGATATTCCTTGAGATATTCTCTATTGCTACATTATTATTCAAATCCTTAACTTCACTCACCTCCGTCTTCTTATTTATCTTATTCTCAAAATTGTTCAATTGCTCATACATTTGTTTCATAAACGTATTCTGAATTAAATTGAATCTTAAAAGGAGATTTCTCAAGCTTTGAAAAGGATTGTCTTTTGATAGATTTTTGTTCATGAAATAGTTCTTTGCTTTATTTCTAAAGCCATTCTTATCTTGTTTTGTAAGTACAGCAATTATCTCATTTAATAACGATGCGAATTTACCAACTGACTCGACGAAATCTTGTGTGCTTCTCTTTATATATCCTATTTGAGTTTTTTGCGTTTCTGTCAAGGGCCCGTGAGTATTTTCAGAATAATTACCTCTAAGAATGATATTTAATTTTTGTATATCATTGCAGACTTGATCCTGTTTTGAACCATCACTATTTACAGTTTTAGGTAATTCCAGCAATTTTAACAAACCCTTAATGATTTTAATAGTTTTCAGTATTTTTCTAGTTTCTTTATCTAATTCAGAAAGTTTACAGTTCAAAAGAACTTTGTCTTTTCTGTTTACTTTAGAACATGGACCGAATTTATCACACACCGTCTCAATTAGTTCGTGTTTGTTCATTTTGTCAGGCGCTCTCTTACCTAAGAATATTTTGTTGAAAATCCCTTTCAAATATTTAAGAACACCGAGTTTCTTTCTTCTTTTAGTAGTGTTATTTTTTTGGCGATTATTTAAAATTTTCGTTACATAACCATAGAAATCACTTTTGGTTTTAGTTGGCCTGTTGATACTGTTGTTCATTTTACAGTTTTTAAACTTACATTTCGACTGTATTAGCTTCACGATGTTATGTTTGCGATAATTTTGTTTTCTTTCAACACTCTTCTCATGTGTCTTATTTTTATCTGCATGAGTTTTAGTTGCGTGTGATATTAATTTTGTAAGGCTTTTATGTTTGATAGTAGACTCCGAGATTAATGTTTTATCCTTTGAAATTTTAACATTAGACCATATCTTAAATTTGAATTCTTCTGTTTCTGGATTTACTCTTGTAGTATTAATTATTTTGTTTGCTTTATTGTTTTTTATATCTCTTTTTTCTGTAGTTACAATATAATTTATCTTTTCGTCAAGAAGATTGAAAATTAATTCTGTTTTATTAGATTTGGTTGTAGCTCCGATTGTTACATCCGGCTTAATCTTAGGCTGTTCACTTACGACAGTATACTTGTAATATGTGTTGTTAGAAGGTGTAGTGTTTTCCATCAGAACGAGTGAAGAGTTGCCACCATCGGGTACAAGCGGGTTGTTATCCATTGGTATAACAGTAAATTCCACGGTAGTGTTGGTAGTATCTGTAGTATTTGACTCAGCAGAAATTCCTGGTAAAGAGATAACTAACATCAATCATAAGTATGCTAATACGGTAAAAAAATGTACAATGCTAATACGAGTATCAGTAAATTTGGGCAGTGTTTTTTACTGTAATATACATATTTTTAAAGTAAATATAGAAAATATTTTAAGAAACGCCATTTCGCCATCAATACTACAAAGCTGAAGAGTTTATTTGTTTGTTTACTTGAACGCGCTAATCTTAAGAACTACTGGTCCGATTTGAAAAATTATTTCAGTGTTAGATAGCCCAGTTATCGAGAAAGGCTATAAACTATATATCATAACGCTAAGACCAATACGAGCGGAGCAGTAATGAAAATTGTGACGCAAACGAAGTTACGCGGGTCAACTAGTATTGATATAAACTCTTGAACTTAGCCCCCTTATAAACTTCATAACGTTACTCTTACCAATAAGAGAAATCAAATTTTACTTACCATGAGGTTCAGTCACAGTGACTTCTCGTTTGTTTCTAGCGTATTGTTGCCTTTCGCTTGTTTTCCTGGCTCTTGCTCTGGACGTAGGCTTCTTCATGGCCGCCTTTAACTTCTTTATCGGTAGCTCTGGAACAGGTTTTCTTGGGGGCGGCTTTCGATTAGTTTTCTTATTCTGTCTCTGGTGCATGTGTTTAGGTTTAACTTTCCTTTGGTTCAACTTTGATATAGCTTTCTGATTTGCTGCAATGTAAGCGTTTTGCCTCGCTTTTTCAGCTATCGTTTTTACTTTAGCTGACACTGTCTTTTTCAGGTTTTGCATAACTGTCTTCATCATTCGACGTGCTAACTCATTTTCTAAATTACGGTTATTTGATTTTTTTATTTGAACGGGCCTATGGGTCGCTATGTTCTTTTTGATGACCTTCTTTTTTGTTGAATTTGGTCTCTTGGTCGTTAATTTTGTATATTTTATCGGTGTTTTCATCTTTTTGGTGTCGGATAGCTTGCTCGTCTTCTGTGGTACTTTTTTTTTGAAAATTTTTTTCAGTCGTTGTTGCTTCTTGTCTTCTTGTTGGACTTGTAACTTGCCTTTCTTATTAAGATTCTTAGGGGGTCCATTCTTTTTAACTGTTTTGGCACGTGTGTCAGCCTTTTTGATAGAGGAGTTATTGATTAACTTTTCTTTTGTTATGTCCATCCAGGAAGGTAGTCCGGGTGGCCCTCGGTGTTTTTTTTTGGAATTCTTGTCTGAAAATGATTTTATTGGCCGTGTGGTTTATTTGCTTTGGCACCATTTAGTAGGGGTCCTACTCAACATTAACAGACGGATAGACGCTAAAACAAAAAACGCACTCATCCATTCAAAAAAAAAGATTGATTATTTAGTGTGTATTATTCCTTTTTTATGTCAAAAACTGTTGTTTCTTAGAGTCACAAAAATGGTGTGAGAAACCCCTCACAAAATTAAAGACTCCGTCGAAAGAGACAAAGTCCTGTCTATACTTTTTTGAAGGTCTTAGTAACGACAAATGTTTTGATACATACATAGTTTTAATACTTATAGACGGGTTCAAGCAAAGACTTATCTTATGTCTTACCAATAGAATTACCAAAATTCAAGTCGTTTATTCAAATTAGACTGAGAGCCAGCACTTTTTGAACGTCAAGTTTTACAAAAGAGAGTCCCCCAAAACGCCCACCCGTCACAACTTCCTAGTGTTTTAGCTGGGGAGAAGAAGTGGCGCAACAAACTCCCCATCAACACATGTGTCCCCTAAACAAAGACTCTACGTAGACTGCTTCGAATCAGCCTCCCATATCTGTGAGGCTGTGACGTCATGACATCGATCCTCAAAGCCTGTGAAGCCTGTGGACGAGTGTCAATCTATCAACGGTTGTCAAAACGTCAAGAATGAATTGGATTGCCAATGGGCCTCATCAGAAGGCTCAAAGTCACTCAAAGGGCAATGGAGACGGCAATGATTGGAGTTTCCTTGCGTGATCGAATCAGGTATGCTTTTTTTTTAGCACTCGCTTGACGGTGGTCAAGTGAGTGCCTATCAATAGTAAAAATCTCAAAATCTCACCTGATGGTAAGTGATGATTTGGTCGAAGATGGAGCACGCTTGCCTAGAATTAAGCTATTCACTCTTGACTTAAAGACTCCCAGGTTGTAGCTATCGGGAAACACAGACTCCGGCAGGAATTTCCACTCCTTAGCTGTACGCATTATGAATGTGTTCCCAAAACGTTTTGTGCGTATAGGTGGGATGTCCACCATGTACCGGTGGCGCATCGCCGTTCGTCTTGTTGTCCGATGATGGAACGGGCTTGGCGGAATTAAATTATGCAATTCCGTCGCACATTCCCCAAAATGCAACCCCAATAAAGTTGAGAGCAGTATCCATACACGATCGAACTTGCGCTTGATATAGTTCGAGCAGCTGTTCCGGCGTGAAGTACCCTCTCACCTTTGCTAGGATCTCCAACTTCCTTGCAGCCACTTGAGCTTTTGCCTCTATGAAAGGTCCAAAATTGAGAGTAGATGTTAATGTAACCCAAAGAAGCTCAAGTTGGTTGGTTATCGGCACGGTTGCACCTCGGAAAGATGGAGCTGGGTGAAATTGGCTCGTTTTGGCGGAAAATAGACCCACTTGGGTCTTAGCAGCATTGAACTTGGCCAGATTGGCATCACCCCATTCAGAGACAGCCTGTAAGGACACATTCACGCGCTCAACCATTGCCTCCCGGAGAGACTGGATCTACGACCCACCAGCTCGTGCATCGGGCACGTATCTCTCAGCAACAGTGCTGTCGTCTGCATACCCAAAGGTACCGGGTTTAATTAAGCAGATTTTTAATATGCAGCAAGAACAGTATTGCCGAAAGCACCGACCCCTGAGGAACCCCGGCATTAATATCCAGCAGTCCAGACGAGCAGACCAATCAGATAGACCGATCCCTCAGGACATCTGCGATCCAATCACACAAACCGGCGGGCAGACCGAAGGAAGGAAGCTTACTAATAAGGCTATCGTGCCAGACCCTGTCGAAGGCCTTTGAGATGTCAAGGGAGACCGCTAGTGCCTCCCCGTGCTTCTCTATGGCTTCACTCCAGATGTGAATGGCATACGCTAGAAAATCCCTAGTTGACCGACTTCGGCGGAACCCGTATTGTCGGTCACTAAGGATATCATTCGCTTCTAGGTACGCCAGAAGCTTATCATTCAGCATGCGTTCCATAGTCTTACAGAGTATGGACGTTACCGAGATGGGTCTATAATTCGACGGGTCAGCTCGACTACCCTTCTTGGGCACGGGTTGCACGTTATCTTGCATCCAAGCCTTCGTCACTTTTCCAGTCTCAAACGAAAGGCGAAATAGGCGTGTCAAGATCGGAGACAACTGAGGCGCACAAATTCAGAACAGTTGCCGGTCCAGACGCGAAGATTCCGCAAACAAGGAAGCAAACAAGTTCGCTTTCTGCTCAGCGGAGTGGGCAAGCGTCCCGTCGGGTATCAGCAGTGGTGGTAGTGAGGGGCGGCGGAAGTTCGATTTGACTAACTTAGCCAGAGACCAAAAAGCCTTACTACCTGCTGGGTATGAAGCAAGTTTGTTCCCTATTCGGCTGATGTGGTCAAACCGTGCCCTCCACAACACCTTCTTGCAGGACTTGGCAGCCCAGTTGAAGGCTCTCTTCTTCCGAGACATGTCATTTGCTTTTTGCGTACGAGCGTCAACCCATGCCAGGTAATCCGCGATTGCACTCGGCACCAAACCATGGACGAGCTTCACCAGACATTGTTATGTCAGAGAACGGAATGTAGTACTCCATTCCCCTCCGCAACACATCCGTCACGGCGTCCACGCACGACGAAGCATCAGTCGAAGAAAAGCAAGTAGGCTGCCAAGGATAACATGCGAAGAAAGATCGCATGCCATCCCAATCTGCTGACCTGTACCGCCATACCCGCCGTGCGCCTCTTGGGCTAGGATTGGGCGGGGAGTAAACGGACACAGCCCGCCGTCCGCAGGCCCGCGCCTATGGTGGCCGGAAATCGCCCTGCGACCCCCGACGCCCGGGTCGTCTTCTTCTGTTACGGCGGCTGGGTCGTGAGGTTTCTCTCTCTCTCACACGTTCGACATCCTCCTTCGCTAGCATTACTGCTTCGCAGAAGGAGGTGACCGCTTCCCATACCTCCTCGCTCCGGACCATAGATTGAACCAGGGCTGGTCGCGAGAGGTCGCCGCCGCCGATCGCCGGTTCTCCGCCCACCGAATAGCGGTCTGGATCTGTTGTCAGCAAAAGGTCCAAGGAATTGGCAGTGTGCGAATCAGCATCCGGCACCCTCGTTGACCCCTGGACCAGCTGGGTAAGATTCAGCGCTAGGGCTAGCTTTCTCGTCTCTTGTCCAGCATGGTCTGTGCACTGGTATGGGAAGAGCCAATCCTGATGGTGGGCGTTGAAGTCCCACAGTAACACCAATTGGGCAGAAGGGTACCGTTGCTGAGCCGCATCCGCCGCCTCACTTAGGTGCTGTGTGAGTCCAGTTGTCTCCAAATCACCGCTGTGCGAACGGTAGACACAAGCGTAGACAATTTTATCCAGGCCTGTGTCCACTAAAACCCACCGTTGAGAACCTGGAGTCCTCAAGATTACGGAGACGCCGATAACAGATGTCGTCACGGGCGTACATACATACACCCGCCGTGGTTTGCAATGGTGCTCCAGGGTAAACCCTGGGTAGGAAAGATAAGACACGGACATCTGATCTGCATCTCGGAAAGGAACAATCTTGTGATGTTCTTACTTGTGATGATAATCGCAAGAGAATCAAGGTTACGGATGTAGCCCGAAGGATCGCCAAACTAAAGTGGCAGTGGGCAGGACACATTACTCGCAGAACAGATGGTCGAAAGGGCCGAAAATTTCTGGAGTGGTGACTGCGTACAGGAAGACGCAACGTTGGCGCGGCCTCGAACAAGAAGGTGAACCAATGACCTGTTGAAGGTTGGGGGTAACCGATAGATGCGAGACGCGCAGGACCGGTCGTTGTGGTGACGCTTGGGGGAGGGCTATATACATCAGTGGACGTGTTTCGGCTGACATGATCATGATATGATGAGAAGGGCTACTAAAATGAACATGTTCATGCCATACGTGTAACAAAATTAACGCAATTCCTGAAAAGGATGGAGCGAACACTGAAAGCGCAAAAAAAAACGATCAAGAGCGAGTCGGACTCGTGCACCGAGGGTTCCGTAAAAACTTGTAGTTATGTATTATAAATAGTTCAGGAATCAAGTTGCGCAGTTTTTTCCGAGCTAAGAAACAACGGTTTTGGACCATAGCAGATACTTTTCAAGCAAGACCTACAACTTGTTATGGCGTTATTTTCATGCGTGCATTTTTATTTCTCAATAGATGGCGTTCTGACTAATTAGAATACACCAGGAAGTTTCTTTTTAAACTTGTTTCCGGAAGACGGCGATGCGGAGAAATTTTTCGACGCCTGATTGTATTTGGTTTTGTATATTCATGATGTACTATTGTACTAGTTATTTTTAACCGACTTCAAAAAAAGGAGGAGGTTCTCAATTCGGTGGTATTTTTTTTTTTTTATGTTTGTTACCTCATAACTCCGTCATTTATGAACCGATTTGAAAAATTTTTGTTTCATCTGAAAGGATATACTCCTCGATTGGTCCTATTGTCACCATGTCAGAATCTGATGATGGGATCCCACGAAAATCGAGGGTAACCCTCAAATTTTATAGGCACATACAATGTTTTTCATGAATTTTCTCACACAATTCAGATATTTGTGCCCGGTAATCATCATCTCATGTTGCTGAGCTGATGATGGAAGGTATAAATTAGAATCTGATAATGAGATCCCATGAAAAATGTTTGTTCAGCGATACTTTAGCCAATTGTCAGTCGATTTGGATGATTCTTTTTTTGTTTGAAAGAGTATTTTCCTGGATTGGTCTCGTTTTAATTTCGTGAAGATCTGACGAAGAACTTCGGAGGTAGGCAACGGAACTCTCCAATAAATGATAGCAAAGGGATCGGGATTGCTGAAATCGCATGTTTTTTTAGTGTTTACACCAGTTCTTAACATAATATTGCGCCGGTACACTGTTAATGGGTACGCAGGTACCTAGGTACAGTCTTTTGGCAACATTATCTTACCCACCCTAAAAACAAACGAATTTGGACCCTCTGACAGTAACATTAAGGTTTATTCAATTTATACGAGCTTATCAGACAAGTGCTCGAGGACTTGATGAACAAATACAATAATAATACAGACACGCAAATTTGATCTTTAACACGTAACGTTAAGGTAAACCCACCCAACATTGTTGGAGCCACCGGCATTATGTATCATTTTGTTAAGCTATTTTAATCATTATCTCGTCGACTTTAAAGTTGAAAAGCTTTTAAGTAACTCTATATAATTACAACCCAATCTTTAATTTCGCGTATTCTCGACAAGTTCTTGTGGCAAGCATCAAACCGCTAAGGTTTGATGCTGGATTGGCGACGAACAACATGTGGGTTCGAAAACACAGTCCATATAGTATTAGTTCCTTTTTTAATTAGTTGTAATGACAATCAATTAAAAAAGGAACTACAATATTGCTTGCATTATTACGCGCACACATGTAATGACCATATACCCTGCTCATGCGTCTCTATTCGTGAGGTAAACCATCTTAAGTATTTGGGTGTAGTTATTGATAGCGGACTGAACTGGTATTCACACTTGGATACTATTAGTTCAAGAGTTAGGAGAATGATTTACGTATTCAAGCTGCTCAGATCTTCTGCTGATTTTAAAACGATTAGAATGGTGTATATATCCATCTGTCAATCCGTTATCACCTACTGCATCACAGTGTGGGGAGGTGCAGCTAGGACAAAGTTTCTCAAGTTGGAGCGAGCACAAAGAGCTGTTCTAAAGGTGATGTCAAAGAAGCACTTTATGTATCCTACTACACAATTACACAAAGACGCAAATGTGCTTACAGTTAGGCAACTGTTTGTGCTACGATCCGTACTGAGGAAACACACTAAACTCCCCCCACCAGACCCAACTCGCCGCAAGAACAAACCCCTTATTTTCACGGTAACGCATAGGACCGCTTTTGCTAGACGCCAGCATTATGTCCTAAGCTCGCACCTATACACAATAATAAATAAAAAAACAAACATAATTGAATTAGACACTTATAGGGTTAAAGTTAAAGTCGAGGAGTGGATAAAAGATCAAGACTACGAGGCAACCGAAAGTTTACTTGCCTGGATCTGCTAATCCAGAAATATTATTGATATCACACCACACCACACCACATCGCATCACATCACATCACATCGCAACACATCACCTCATATCACAGCATTTCACTTTACATCATATTACATTACATCACACCACTCAACATCACATCACACCACATTTACATCACATCACATCACATTACATTACATCACTTCACACCACACAACACCAATTTTCACCATACACCCGTCTCCCTTACACACCCCACTTACACATGACACGACGCCCACACAATTTACTCTACTCATATGTACACTCAACATAAATCATTTGTACCAAATAAATCAAACAAATTTAAACAATTGTAGTCTACATAAATGTATCTTGCCTGTGACTGTTCCGAGTCTGCTTGTACACTCATTATATGTTTCGTCCATTTTTTTAGCGAAGACACTGTCTCCTAAGATACAGGATATTCCTAGTTTAGGAGGCAGGGCCCAAATTTTGTATTGACTGTACTTTGCCTATCTCTCGCGCATTAATTTTGTTAATCATTTTTCTTCCCCCATGTGACAATGATGTGAAATGTGTGTGTCAGTCGTATTTTTTGCTAATAAATACTATTATTATTATTATTATTATTAAAGAACGACCAATATGATTTACGCCTAATAACTTATCTTGTAAACAGGTGGGTAAATTTAAAAAACTTTAAGTTTAGAGAATTTAAATTTACCAAGAATGGTTGGATACGAAGTAAAGCATACATTTGCTTTGTGAGGTAGATAATAAATTCATGTAAGTTACAAAAGTTACACTACGATTAATAGCATTGACTGCGCGCACACATTTGTAAATCGTTCCACATAACTCGTTAGCAATTTGGTGTAAAAAAGCATCATGTCGCAACTTGATGACTATACCAAACATAAAATCATATTTTTACGTGAGCAGAATGTTGGAATTAGAGATATTGGTCGTCGACTTAATATAGCAGTACCTAAGTGTTTTTTTTATACCTATTTTATTTTATTGATTGTGATTAACGAGTAGTTTACTCCTTACAAGTTACATACATGGTTCCAAAAATGTTTTTTTTTTTGTTTTAGAGAAATACGGTCAGGCTATGGCTAAGACGTTATGAAGACAATGGAAATATTCAGCGGATTCGTCCAGGAGTAAAAGCCATCAATTATAGTCCCGAATTCATATTTATTCATACATATTTAATTCATGCACGATAACTGCTCCATCCACCGTGCAGGCATTGTGCAGGATTGGTTATCTGCTCAAGAAGGTGTGACAGTTATTAATTGGCCATCTAAAAGTCCTGATTTGAACCCTATAGAAAATCTATGGGGTCAAATGGTTTTAAATTGGGACACAACGGAAGTGCGAAACAAACACAACTTGGCTGAGATCGTGACATCGACTTGGGAGCACATGAGAGGCAATGATTGTGTCTAGGCATTTTTAAACACACCATGTAAGTAAATGCTCAATGGATTGACTGTTAAACCATTAAAATGTTGCTGATTATGTGGTGATGTTATTGTTATAAATAGATTTTTCTATTTAAATAACATGCTTATTCACTACATATAGGCAGCTATAAATCTGTAAAGCATTTCACAGAAGAATTCATTTTCTCTATAACAAACATTTAAGCATAAGCACACCTTTTTTAATGTTTATAAATGGTTAGATTTGATTATGGCATACTAATATAAAATGTATATTAATTTGGAAATATATGAGCATTTACTTACTTTATCTTAACTAAGTGTTTTAATGAAATAATAAACATTTTAAACTTGCAGTTGTTTAGTTTTATTTCTATACAAACTGTCCTTTTAAAAAGACAAGACCCTACGTCGTCCATTAAAGAAATGTAAAATAAATGTTATGAAATAATTTAAAAAAAAACAGCTGAGCATAAAGCTATATTTAGGTTAAACTTTGTTCGAACGTAGTTAACGATGAACATCGCACTACCTTAGTGACTGCAAGACCAACTCAACTCTTACAAGGCGCATTAAAATTTGATCTTAGTTGTAATTTCTAGACGCAATATTCTAAACAATTTGAACCATATACTTTCATAAAGTTTACTCTTGCACAGCACAAGCAGCCAAACTTCTCCTCGTGCAAATAGATTATTTTGTATTTTAAATAATCACTCCATTGAGACATCATAATAAAAAAACAACCTATAAAATAGAAAATAAAAAATTGTAAAGAGACGTTGTTTTTGCAATTTAGTAAGGCAAGGTAAAATATTGTTACGCGCCAGAATTAAAGCCATCTAGTATCGAATAGCGGAATTACTGAGGTCGAGATGTTTCTAGAATTTTCTATGCTAGAACATTCTCGATGTTTCGACACCAGGTCAATCGGGACCAGTATGTACCCGAACTTTCCAGAAGTTTCTATACTAGAAGGTTCTAGAAATAACTGTCGCCGATATATAAAGGGCGACATCCGGCGACTGGGTCAAATCAAGTCCGGTTCAGTAGTTGACAACCCTCTAGGGTTGAAACTGCGAGTGGCCATCGACAAAAAAAAAAAAAAAAAAGCGACTGGGTCAGTATTGAATTGGCGATACAAGCGATAACTTCGGAAGCGATTTTCAACTGCGAATTAAGTGAAGTATTCAGTAGTGCGATTGTGTGTTTTAATTAGTGTTTCAAGTGTTAATTACTTTTGTTAATTAAAGTGCTATTTTTGGTGGTTTAATCGGCTGTTTTTATTGTAACGAACCCCAAGCTCGTAACAATTGGTGTCAGAAGAGTGGATAATCATGCCGATTCTGCCAAAGGACGACACGGAGGGTATCCGTACCCGTAGTCAACGCCAGCAGGAGTCGGACCAGAGGCGTTTTGGTGGAGCAACGTCGCAGACGTCGGAAGACCAGATACCGACTACGGAGCCAGCCACAGCCGGCCCGTCCACAGCAGCTCCGGCATCATCAGCACCAGACTTTGCTGCTCTGATGATGATGCTGCAGGAGCAGGCTCGCCGACAGGAGGAGCAAGCCCGACGCTTGGAAGAACAGCTGCAGCGTGACAAGGAGGAGCAGACCCGCCGACAGGAGGAGGGGGCCCGCCGACAGGAGGAAAAGGCCCGCCGACAGGAGGAGCATGCCCGACGCTTGGAAGAACAGCTGCAGCGTGACAAGGAGGAGCAGGCCCACCGACAGGAGGAGCAGGCCCGCCGACAGGAGGAGCAGGCCCGCCGACAGGAGGAGCAGGCCCGCCGACAGGAGGAGCAGGCCCACCGGTTGGAAGAACAGCTGCAGCGCGACAAGGAGGAGCAGGCCCGCCGACAGGAAGAACAGATGATCCTCAAGAAGGAACTTCACGCGTCCTTCGGGAAAGACATGAAGGAGGTGAAGGATAAGGTTGCTCAGCATGACAACCGCTTAACAGACGCTGAAACCAGGATCAGCAAGTTTGATGACGTCATTGCTGATGTGAAGAAGGAGTTGGGCAACCTTAAACTTGGAGATGGGATTGCTACTTCCGCAGCCACTACACCTTCGCTACGTGGGTTCAAAGTGCCGCCGTTCGATGGCACGTCTTCTTGGTCGGCCTACAAGATACAGTTTGAAGCTGTAATGAAGGCGAACGGGTGGAGTAAAGACCAGGCCATGACTGCCCTCACCCTAGGCCTGCGTGACCAGGCCTTAACCGTTCTGGAAGCTCTCGGTAAGGAGGTGACTTACGAGCAGCTCCTTGAGGCGTTGGAAGCCAGGTATGGTGACGCTCACCTGGAACACGTTTTTCGTGCGCAGCTAAGGGATCGCGTGCAACGGAAAGTGGAAAAGCTAGTACGAAAAGCGTACCAGTCTGTACCTGCGCTCATTGAGGGGAACTTGGTACAGGCATTCATCGACGGCATCCGCGACCTTGAGGTTAGAGCTGTGAGACTCGGGCATCACGGGACGCTTAAGGACGCTTTGGCCCATGCACTAGAGGTGGAAGCTGTGCGGCAGGATCATCGTTCCCACCGCGTTAGGGAGGTCGGAGCAACTACGGTTCGCGACCAATTTAAAGGGTACAGCCCTAGGTGCTACGGCTGTGGTGAAAAGGGCCACCTTCGATCCAGTTGCCCTAAGCGCACTACACAGAGGGAAGATGGCAAACCTTCAGAGGATAGGGCGGCTAACAGCAACGCCCAGCAACAGCAGGGAAACGAGTAAAAGCCAGGACTGCGGGGCGGGTCCTGGCTGATTTTCAAGGAGCCCCAAGGATTTCGATCTCACAAACCCATGACGGGAACAGCCTTATCATCAAGGGCGAGGTCAACGGAACACCATGTAAGCTGACGATAGACACTGGAGCTTCTCGCACGGTTGTCAGTTCCCAACTCATAAGTCGGTTCCTTGGAGACTCTGCATACAACCGAGGGCGCATAAATTTGGTAACAGCCACTGGTCAGCGTATACCCGTCCGAGGAGAGAGAGAGATGGAGTTGAAGCTAGGCAACAAAATCTACCTGCATAAGGTTGTCTTGGCCGATATAATGGACGATTGCATCCTGGGCTTAGACTTTATGAGGAAAAATCGTTGTGAGATCGACGTGAATCAAGGAGTTATGAAATGTGGACAAGAGGAACTTTTCATGGAAGGGGCTTTACCTGGAAATGTGTACAGCCTAAAGAAAATTGTTCTTCCTCCGAGATCGGAAACAGTTGTGCCGGTTAGTCTTCCTCGGAACCCTGGGCAGACTCATCGTTGCGTACTCCTGGAAAAGGTAGACGATGACCTTCCATGGAAAGTGGCACGAACTTTGGTTAGAGCCACCGACATCTCAGGAGTACGTGTGTTGAACCTTTGTGACAAGGAACAGGTGATAGAAAAGGGCACACTGATGGGCACCTGCGAGGAAGTGGATTGGTTGCGTCGATGCCAATATCTATCAACTGAGACCCTCAGCAAGGATGCACAAACGAGTGTGACCACACTTTTAGGAGACTGTCGCAGCGCTCTGTCTCAAAATGAAATGGTCAAAGCGAAGAGGTTACTTAAATACACCGATGTTTTCTCTTCGAACGATGCTTACATCGGGAAGACTGGCTTAGTTCAACACAAAATAAACACAGGAGAAGAATTGCCTATCCGTCAGCGGCCAAGGAGATTACCAGTAGCACGTGAAAAGGAAGTGGAAACCATGATTGAGGGAATGGTGAAGGATGGTGTTATAGAACCTTCATCCAGTCCATGGTGTTCACCTGTAGTGCTGGTAAGGAAGAAGGACTGCAGCATGCGGTTTTGTGTTGACTGTCGTCGTCTGAACGACATTACGAAGAAAGACAGCTATCCTTTGCCAAGAATTGATGACACGCTGGATATGTTTACTGGAGTAAAGTGGTTTAGCACGTTAGATCTAAAAAGTGGCTACTGGCAAGTAGAAATTGACCCAAAGGACAAGGAGAAAACTGCATTCTCAACAGGAAAGGGTCTGTGGCAATTCAAAGTTATGCCGTTTGGATTGTGTAACGCTCCGGCAACGTTTGAAAGGTTGATGGAACTTGTACTAACTGGGTTAATTGGTGATGCCTGCCTTGTCTACTTGGATGACATCATCATCGTAGGCCGTACATTTGAAGAACATCTTCAAAACTTGGAACGCGTGCTTATGAAGATCAAGAGTGCCAACCTCAAGTTGAGTCCGAAAAAGTGTTCTCTTTTTAAACGGCAAGTTAGCTTTTTGGGGTATGTAGTGTCGGAACAAGGTATCCGTACGGATCCAGAGAAAATCGCCGCTGTCAAGGATTGGCCAATTCCAAAAGACAAGACGCAGGTCAGAGCATTTTTGGGTTTGTGCTCCTATTATCAGCGATTTGTCAAGAACTTTGCAGATATAGCCAAACCCTTGCACAAGCTAACCGAGGAGAAGCGACATTTCTGTTGGGATGAAAGTTGTGGCATCGCATTCCAGGAGCTAAAGGACCGTCTGTGCAAAACACCTATTTTGGGGTATCCTGATACCAACAAAGAATTTATAGTTGACACAGACGCAAGTGATATAGGACTTGGCGGTGTGTTATCTCAACGTTATGGCGATCAAGAGGTTGTGATTGCGTACTTCAGTAAGTCGTTGTCGAAACCAGAGAGGAATTATTGTGTCAGGAGACGGGAATTGCTTGCTGTGGTAAAATCATTACAACATTTTAGCAAATATCTGCTGGGGCGGAAATTCCACTTACGAACCGACCATGCTGCTCTGAAATGGCTATTGCAGTTTAAAAATCCAGAAGGACAAGTTGCGAGATGGATTGAACTACTGCAGGAATACGACTTTGTGGTCGAACATCGCAGTGGGAAATCTTATGGCAACGCAGATGCATTGTCAAGAAGACCTTGCCTTGAAGACTGCAAACATTGTACTCGGCAAGAGGGCAAAGAAGTCGTACCTGTGAGGATGCTCAAAACAGATCTCAGCAACGAGTGGAAGGAAAGCCTACAACATGCTCAGCAGGAAGATTCTGACATCCGGCTGATTCTGGAGTGGATAAAGGCCAGTGCTCCTAAGCCCACGTGGAGCGACGTCTCAGCGATGAGTTCGATCACGAAAAGCTATTGGGCCCAATGGGACAGCTTAGTGATTCAGGATGGAGTCCTGTGCCGTAAATGGGAAAATGCTCGGGGAGACAGCTGTCATTTGCAAATGGTCGTGCCTAGGGCTAAAGTACCGGATGTTCTACAGCTGTACCACAATGGTTGTTCAGGAGGCCATATGGGAGTTAAACGGACTCTACTGAAGATACGGGAACGGTTTTACTGGGTTCATTGTCGTGATGATGTTGAAGACTGGTGTCGCAAATGTACTAGTTGTGCGGCTGTAAAAGGTCCTCAGACTCGTGGCAGAGGTGCATTGAAATTGTACAATGTTGGTGCACCATGGGAAAGGATAGCCCTGGATGTCGCGGGACCGTTTCCGGAAAGTGAAAGTGGTAACAAGTATTTTATGGTTGTAATGGATTACTTCACTAAGTGGCCGAAAGTCTTTGCCATTCCAAATCAAGAAGCTTCAACAGTTGCAGATAAACTGGTTCATGAAGTCTTCTGTCGTTTTGGATTACCCTTGGAGATTCACAGCGATCAAGGAAGGAATTTTGAGTCACAAATATTCCAGGAAACTTGCCGAGTTATGGGTACTCATAAAACGAGAACAACTTCTTACTACCCACAATCGGATGGAATGGTGGAACGATTTAACCAGACATTGGAGAGGTACCTGGCAAAAGTTGTGGAAAATCGGCAACGCGATTGGGACAAGCATATACAACCATTTTTGTTGTTATACCGAAGTGCTGTTCACGAAAGCACATCAGTGACACCAGCTTTCGCAAACTTTGGTAGAGAATTACGGCTGCCTGTAGACTTGATCACCGGAATACCGCCTGACGCCCCACGCAGTATCACTGATTATGCGAACGACTTGCGAAACAAAATGAATGACATTTATGAGCATGTCAGAGAATCGGGCCAACAAATGTCTGAAAAGATGAAAACCCGTTATGACCGCAAAATGAACAACAAAGGTTTCGACGAAGGTTCACTAGTGTGGTTGCACAATCCAGTTCGCAGTAAAGGGAAATCTCCTAAGCTTCAGGCTAAATGGGACGGGCCGTATCGGATTGTGACAAAAATCAATGACGTGACCTACCGTATACAAAAAGGGACAAGAAGTGCTCCTAAGATCGTCCACGTGGATCGACTGGCGCGTTATTATGGGGCTGATAATGCTCGGGACGAGCATGTCTTAGGAGGGGGCAGTGTTACGCGCCAGAATTAAAGCTAGCTACATAACAACATTTACGTACATGTACCGCCATCTAGTATCGAATAGCGGAATTACTGAGGTCGAGATGTTCTAGAATTTTCTATGCTAGAACATTCTCGATGTTTCGACACCAGGTCAATCGGGACCAGTATGTACCCGAACTTTCCAGAAGTTTCTATACTAGAAGGTTCTAGAAATAACTGTCGCCGATATATAAAGGGTGGACATCCGGCGACTGGGTCAGTATTGAATTGGCGATACAAGCGATAACTTCGGAAGTGATTTTCAACTGCGAATTAAGTGAAGTGAAGTATTCAGTAGTGCGATTGTGTGTTTTAATTAGTGTGTTTCAAGTGTTAATTACTTTTGTTTATTAAAGTGCTATTTTTGGTGGGCTAATCGGCTGTTTTTATAGTCACGAACCCCAAGCTCGTAACAATATGTTTGCGCGTAGTCACTGCATGCCCTTAGTAACATTTGAATACCAGTTTTATAATGAATACAAATATTTATTTTTCAACTACCCACTTATTACAAGTTATGCGAAAATATTACCATTTTAGAAAGTTTATATTTGAAGGTTATCCGTCTATAGTTCTTTACAATAATAGTTACAAGAAATAGTTTTGGAATAAATTCTTAATTGAAAGCAAAACAACATCTTCGTCGCAGGATTTGATCTCGCAACTTGTTTTACTTAGTATTATACACAGACCACGAGACCAGAATTACTTGAACGCAGTTATTAAAACAAGCATAACACTAATTATATTATAACAAGTAGTTATAACTTAAAACCTAATGCTAACGTTTTAAAGATCAAATTTGCGTGTCTGTATTATTATTGTATTTGTTCATCAATTCCTCGAGCACTTGTCTGATAAGCTCGTATAAATTGAATAAACCTTAATGTTACTGTCAGAGGGTCCAAATTCGTTTGTTTTTAGGGTGGGTAAGACAATGTTGCCAAAAGACTGTACCACTAAAAAGTGAAAAATAAAAAACTTTTTTACAAAAAATACAACCGACTTCCAAAAACAAAACACTACAAAGGTACAAAATAACTTTTGAAGAAAGAAAAAAACTTTAATTTCGGAAGTCAGTGTTTTGGTTATTGTTTCGTTTTTTGACACCGACTTCCGAAATTAAAGTTTTTTTATTTCTTCAAAAGTAAAAAAGTTTTTTATGAAATATAATACTAGTTATTAGACAAAAAAAACTTAATAATTAAATATGTTTTGTATTTGTGGGTCGATTTTGATGAAGCAAACGTTTATTGTTACTCGGAATAACACTTAATTTTTTTAAATACCTAGATTTTGAATCTAATCAGTGGTTTATTAAGCTCGATGATTGATTACGTACTTTAAATAAAGGCTATATTTTTCATGATTTAATCACAAATGTAAAGTTTTTAGACTTTTCTCTATAGCTTTATTATAAGACAGTATTACTTGCCAAATTTTATAGTTCTAAGTCATAGGGAATGAATGTTGATTCCCTTGAGAGTGCCGAAATTTTCGTTTTTTTGCGGCATGAACGGCCATATCTTTATTTTATGTTAACTTGTAAAAATGATTTTTTTACAGCTTCAAAGGACCGTAGACCTGAGTATTTGGTTTAAATTCCAACTCGATACCTCCACGCGTTCTCGAGTCAAAAATTCTTGACAGACAGACGGACGGACAACAAAGTGATAGGATCACGTAAGGGTTTCGTTTTATCCTTTTGAAGCACGGAACCCTAAAAATCAACAGTTCCGTGTACAAAATTTATTATTTATTTAAACTTCCTGTACAATAGTGGCACATAGGTGGACTTATGCAACAAGGCATTCTCTACCAGTCAATGAGCAGCTGACTTTTTTCGCAATTTCGGGTTTGGTCCCACAGTACAAGTTGGTCGTTACTATGGAAGTAGGCTCTGTGTCCAACACTATCTAACCCATTTGACTATTAGCGAATGATACTCAAGTGGGTTAGGTTATGTTGGTCACAGACTGTACAAAGCCCTATTCAGGTACTGCGTGTATTCTGTTACTCGTTGCTTAGGTATTCTGACAATCAATGTCTCTGATTGAATGACACTTAGGAGGGCCCAGGAAGCTTCTGGGTGGAGCGAAACTGGCCATGCTAGCCGCGGACCGAATAGCAGTCCAAGTGCTTAAAATGGAGTCCCCGATACAAAACATACCATCAGGGCAGAAGCTCAGCAGGTGGCAGTCCCAATGTCCGTTGGCGTCGCAGTCACACACCGTACAGCCAGTGCACCAGTCCGCTGAAACACCATGGCGTACAGTTAAAACATTATACTCGTTTTGAGCTTCGATGCAGTCGGTTAAAATGGCATGTTGGGTTTTAGAATAAAATTACTGATACATAGTATATTTAATAGAATCCATAACCGAATGATAACCAACGGAACCATATTAAAGAGATGATTTAAAAATTATAGAGGACTCTGAGGAACACGAGTTTTTTTTCGGTTATTTTGTGTGAGAGTCTATCCAGCACTTGGCCAGCATTTTACTCTCTGATGAAAGATAAAGATATTTTCAGGCTGCATTTTTATTTTGTGCTGCATCTTTGTAATGTTTTCAATTCTATTCTATTATACGGTGACTTCTATTTATTTCAAACCAGGAACGCAAATATTAAGGTATATATACAGACTTAAAAAACTACACGGACTAGACTTAATACGGTTGCATTTATTTCCATATTCTACATACATATACTCACTTTTGTCTAAGATAAGTCTGATTATTAATTACCATTGCACGTGTAAGTGGGCACACCACTTATGTCAGGGGGCTTAATTAATTCTGTTTACTTGTTACTCCTTGAATTTATTTGTTTTTGATGGTTCAATGGAGTGTGCTAGCTAAAAAGCATGCTTTCTTGTAAGACGCATGCTTACTTGCATGCTTGCTTGCATGCCGCATGCTCGGTGCTTGTATGCTTCATGCTCGCGGCATGATTCCTGCTTCTCTGCTTGCATGCTGCATGCTTGCTGCATGCATGGTGTAGGCTTGTTTTCTGAGCGACAAAACTATGCCTGCTGCATGTTACATGCTTGCTTGCATGCTGCGTGCTGCATGCATGGTGTATATTTGTTGAAAAATAAAAATAAAATAATATATCTACCTACAACGTAAAGTGTCTACAATTTTAAAAATTTTAGGATTTAATTAATTATGCTTATTTGTCATGGCTATAAAAATAATTATGTTTTAATTATCATTATGCGTTCATAAATTTATGCTTTAGAATGTTACGCTTAATCATAAATTATGATAAGAGAAACTATGCCTAAGCTGTGATACGTTAATAATATAATGCGAAAATATCATTAGGAGAAACAAAAGTATACTAAGTTATATTAGGTCTTAAAATTTTAAGAAAATACATAGGGAACCAGATGGAGCACGCTTGCCTAGAAGTAACTTATTCAGTCTTGACTTTAATACCCACAGGTTCAAACTATCAGGAAACACAGACTCCGGCAGGGAATTCCAGTAGTTAGCCGTACGCACAATTTAAGTATTCCCAAAATGTTTTATGCGTATGGTTGGGATGTCCATAATAATAATGTGTATATTTTTTAATAAATAAACTAAATAAATGGTTTTATTTTTATATAAAAGTGTAAGTACACACATTACCTACATACATACTACATATAAAGATAAAAAGAAGGAAACAGAAAAACTAATGCAAAGGTGAAGTTTATGTCAAAAGAATTTTCTTGCGAAAGGAGAGCGTCATCGTGTGTAAATAACAATAAACTTTAAGATAAATATCACCTACTAAAATACATATTATGACGCTAATACGTATTAAATAATATTTTACGATTAATAATAAAACATACTAATATACAACTATGACTATGACTAACAACTTAATAAGATATAGATAATAAGTAGTACTAAAGTGTTATTTTATGTTATCATGTATATAGTTAATCATAAATACGTAAAATGAAACAGTTAAGGTACTCGTACTTACAATAAATATATTGTATGCCACCTACTGCGGCAAGACACAGATACACATATATATTTGGGACACCTACTTGTACCTACACTATTATTTACTTACAGTTTACAATGTTGAATTATTTACCGAAAATATGTTATTTTCCTAAAAATAAAATGTGATGTCATGTATTCTGTACCCTATATGGAATGTACTCGTGTTTATAGTAAATGGAAATAATGAAATGTTGAACAAAAGCGAGTACTCGGCGAGGGTCGCAGTCGCGCGCACATGAATCTTCCTGCTATGCGCGGACTACGGCGTAGCATTGTGCTACGAACGCGAAGCCGACGGAGATAAGCTGGTCAATCCAGCTTGTTTGTATGGACTGACAGCTCACTTCATGTTCGCTTCGCCTCAGCTTTAACAGTGAAAGGTTTGTCAAGGTGAGAAATTTATGGCATCTATATACATCGAAGATGTACAAGGGACAGCCGGGACCAAAGGCTTAACTTGCTTTCCGAGGCATGGAGGAGTGTCGGTATACAATAAATGTTCAACTACCCTCGGACTAACTTCGTCATGTTTTGCCTAACCTGGAACATCGACCTGGATGTTGTAGCTTTCGACAATGTCTTTCATTATAGGTAGGTAGACAGGAATGATGACATCAGCAAGAGAACCAAAGATACCGATAGCCCGAAGAATGGCCAAACTGAAGTGGCAGTGGGCACGGCACATTGCTCGCAGAACAGATGGTGGATGCGGTCGAAAAAATCAGAAGTGGCGACCGAGTACCGGAAAACGCAACGTTAGAAGGCCTCCCATAAGGTGGACCGATAACCGGGTGAGAGTCCCGGGTAGCAGATGGATGCGACGCACAGGACCTGTTGTTGTGGCGACACATGGCCTATGTCCAGCAGTAGACGTCCTTCGGCTGATATAACGATGATAATCACTTTTTATTGCTCGTGTAAACGCTCCTTTGAACACAACTGGCGCAATATGAGGTATACTATAGTGACACCTTTGCGTAACCCGTCAGGTGAAACAGGCGTGATGATATGTGAGAAGAGAACTCACCTGGAGGACAGTCATCGCTGAAGCTGGACTCGTACGGCTTGCATTGCGTCTTCTGGTTTTTGTTGAACACTGTAAACATAACAACAATTAATATAAGTACTAGATAGCATTTGGCCGCGACTTCGTACGCGCAAACCCATTTTTTCCCGTTTCCGTATAGCCTTCCTCATGAATGTGGCTATCATATACATCAAATTTTCCTAAATCGGACTGGTGGTGGTATTTGCGCATTCAAACAAACCAACTCCTTAGCTTCATATCCTACTATAATATTTTAAAAGAGTTTGTGAGGATAGGTAGATGTTTGCTATTCTTCCACGTCAGAACGCCTAAAATGATCTTCATGAAAGGACATTGCTCGTCGTACATACATAGCTCGCCTAAGATCCCACAGGGAGGTGTATTTACTCTTTGGGTTTTAGATAATGTATATATTCGATTAAACCTAAATTGAAACAACGGACACTTTTGAGAATTCTGAAAAAATTAAAACACTTTCGGATTTTGAGGTTATAATTTCGTCAATAAAAACATTCGGTATGTAGCAATAACTTAGCATTTAATGCTGAATGTAAGTACGACAGATGCGCGCTTCTGGACATTGAACTCTAAGAGTCTTAAGGTGAATGCTCCAGGGAAATGCTCCTGAAATATTCATTCTTTCGAACTAAGTTCATGTAGTTCGAAAGAATGATTATTTCTGAAATATTCATTCTTTCGAACTACATGAACTTAGAGGGCTATATTGATGATTAAAATGGTTATAATTCTTTAGATAAATACGCGTTACGGTCGCGGATCGCATTTGGTCCACATACAGCTTCACACTGACCGGCAAATTGCAAAAAACATAAAAATATTTGAATTTCGCGGGCTACCCTGGAGCATCCACCTTAAGGACATGCAAGGGTTTTATTAAGGATTTACTTTTTCATTTTCGTGTGATTATAAAGTAGGTATAGCATAATAATTATCTAGTACACACGCGCCAAGTGACATTACTACCAAATGTCAAATGTTGTCATCTGTCAATTCGTCAACTGTCAGTGTCGATATTATTGCTCGTTTCAAACAGCGCTTTCAATCGAATTTTTTGATAAGGCTTATTATGGTTCCGCGACATCATAGCGGACTGTTTGTAACTAAAATCATTATCGTATATCAAGTGTTGAGAATACTGACGGTTGTCTGTGTCAATCTCCTATTAGGAGTGCTGTTACAAAGGCTTGGCTGTATGAGCTATAATACCTTTGCCTATTATAAACCTCAAATTGAACCAAAAAATAATAGAACTATCACCGAGGATTATGACGGAAGCTAAGGACGAAAGTGAATACTTTTTAAAATGTTTTCGAAATTAAAAAGGGTCCGTTCTATTAAAATATGAGTAATGTATATTATTAAAAGAACTAGTAATTATAGTAAATATTTCATGCGTGTTGGTTCATAGGCCATTTTTTACAATGTCCTTTGGAACAAAGATCCCGGGAGTATGTTCCCTAGGGATCTCGCGGGCGAAGCCGCTGGCAGAAGCCAGTATTAGTATAGATTTATGTATAACGAAACATTTTGTTACTAATTAAACCACAGAGCCACTGAATCTAGAACTATGAAATTATGTACAAAAGTGTGTGTACCTACAACTACGATTAGAACTTCGTCCGCGACGTCGTCTGCGAAGATTTAGTTCAAACGATTTTCTCCCTGTTCTCAAAAACAGCATTGTGCAGAATTTCATGTTCCTAGTTTCAGTAGTTTCGGCTGTGCGTTGATAATATGTATTTGAGGCACGGAACCCTCATTAAAATATTATTCATTATCTCAGCGTGATGATAATGAATAATATTTTACGTAGTTTTTAATATCCAGGAGCGAGCGCAGGCCAAGCCTTGTGTTCCAACGACGGCGTAGAATGGAACGGCGACGTTGTTTTGATACGTAAACATTATTAACAGGATGTTTCATAATTCTAATACATTATTTATTTTTATTGTTCCTTGGAAACCTTGTTTTTAATTTTGTATTGTGGCGAGAAAATAAATATATTATTATTATTATTGTACCTATTACCTTGATGAATTATTTTTAAAAAAAACCTCGCCTAGAGGTAATTTACATCGGGTACATTAAGTGGGCCGCCTTAAGACGACTGACTAAAATAGCACCGTGTACCTATATATAGACTTTTAAATATAATATATGTAGATGAGCACTTCCAAAGAAATTAGAACATCCATTCCTTTAAGGTGAATGCTCCAGGGTAGCCCGCGAAATTCAAATATTATTATGTTTTTTGCAATTTGCCGGTCAGTGTGAAGCTGTATGTGGACCAAATGCGATCCGCGACCGTAACGCGTATTTATCTAAAGAATTATAACCATTTTAATCATCAATATAGCCCTCTAAGTTCATGTAGTTCGAAAGAATGATTATTTCTGAAATATTCATTCTATCGAACTACTACTACTAATAGCGAACTTATACTGCTACTTCTAACTAGGGAAAACGCATCGGGTTTAAGCATCTCTAGATAATAAACAATTCAAACAATTAAATGAGAAAGCGTGTCTACGTACTGTCCCTTGACGCGTCACGAAAGAAGATGTCGGAGAACCCAGGACTGCGCTTATCTCTGTAGAAAAAAAAAACAGTTTATAACATTGGCTAATACTACATAAAAAAGAGGTGAAAGTGTTTGTTCGTATAATAAGACAATAACTAAATGCCACCAGTCTCTTACAAAAAAAATATTAGAATAAATTATTACTAATTATTTATTTTATTTATTTAGAATAAATTATTTGATGCAATGTTTTAGTGAGTTGTAAGTTTTGTGTATTTGTTCACTTTAGTTACTATTGTATATAATTATTAAAGTGTCTATGAAAAAAATAAAAAAAACATTCAATATGCTACATTTTGATTAAGCTGCTCGGTGTTATTCGTTTCCACAATTGTTTTTCAATCCGGAGTCAGAATTGATGTCCGGATAGTTTCAATACTACTTAAAATTACTAACGAAATGTGGCATTGCTATAATACAGGGTGTCATCAGCACCTACAGCTACACCCCTTCAGAGAGCATGATGTTAGCCAATTTATGTAGGTATGGGCTTCTAGTCTGTCGTATGTAACTGAAAACCAGTATTTTACATGAAGAGACTGCCTATCATACCTCCACAACTAAGAAACTGGCTTTTTACCCGACTGCGAAAGAAGGAAGTTATGTCTTTCGAGTGTATGTATGTTTGTATATTTCTTTGGCACGCTGTAGAGCCTAAACGGCTGAATGATTTTTAAGCTTGAGAGGTGTCGTTAGATTCGTATTTACTGTGAGAGTGACACTGGATATATCAAAATGAAAAAACAAAATGTCGGATTTTTGGCGCCAAATTCAAATGTTTAGCACGCTCTGCAGCTTGAGCGGCTCGATGGGTTTTAGCATGAGGGGTGTCGTTAGATACGTGTTTACTGTGAGAGTGACACTGGGTATATCAAACTAAAAAAACAAAAAGACGAATTTTTGGAGCCATTATTATGCCTTCAATAATTTTTTTGGGGCCGCGGTGACTCTTTCGCACAAATTCCGCAACTCTGGCAGACCCTGATCCTAGCGGGCCCCGTCTACTATGCTGACATCTCCTTAAGGCGCGCGTGGAATACGGCGTTCCCACCCACCCAACGTTCGCCATCCGCAGGCCCGCGCCAACGGTGACCGGGAACGCTCACGACTCCCGACACCCGGTTCGTCGTCTTCTATGTTTTGGCGGCTGGGGCGTGAGGTTTACCTCTCTCTCACACGCTCAGCCTCCTAGCATTACTGCTTCGCCAATTGCCTCGACGAGGACACGATGGTGCTCCGCCCAAGCAGAGCAGACCTCCACCGTATCCTCCGGGTGGTCCGCAGATCCAATCGCAGTGTTGACAACCGGGTGTATCCTCCCGCCGAACCCAAAATAGGTATCTCCCGAACTCGCCGTTGAGTACCAGCGTCAGGCGGTAGGTGGAGACGCCGTGGCGCCGCTCTAGCCATTCCTCAAAGAGGGGACTTGCCTGGATTGTATCTCAAACTAAGTAACTGGTCAGTGGTTCGCCTTAAACTGGCCAACAGGATATTCCCTGGAACTACTCGTGTCAGATTTTCAGACTTCGACAATACCGTAATCATCATCATGTTCCTGCCCTTATCCCATGTTGTTTGTGGTCGGCGCAACACAACAATGCCGTAATAACTGTGAAAAATGCACAAATAGCAGCTGTGATGAACAGCCAGAAACAAATAATGAAGAAGAAGATACAAGCACAAACCTCTTTTTCTTCGCAACTCCATGATAAAGAAAGCTCTCTTTGTCACATCGTCTGTTGTCTCTTTTCCAACAAACAGCTACGTTTGGCCCCTGACAGAAGCAAAGGTTGCAGGAGTAGGGCTCCAAGGCGTTCGCTGACGGCTCCCTCTTGAAGAAGTAGCCAGCATCGGGGCACCGCTTGATGTACTTGATCTTGTACTCCGTATCCTTGTGAGGGTTAGAGATGATTTGTGTGGGCTTTGGAGCATCTGGAACGGGTTTTTTTTCTGTTCTGAATTAATAGGCTATAGATGGACCGGCTTCAAGAGTTTGGCAGCTGTTAAGGGTGACAGGGTGAGAATACTGCGATAGTACAATCATACACATCAGACATACGATCTACAAATTAGAGTGCCAATAATTCTACAAATTTTTAAACAACATCTCAGTCGCAATCTATGCGTGTCTATCAATAGTAAAAAAAAAAAAAAAACAGAAAATGGAGCGAAAATTAGGCTTTTTTGACAGTTTGCGACTGAAATACGAATGTGTCAGCCGATGCCGTATGGTGCCGTAAATGAATAATACCATCTCATCACTTCCCGTGGGTGTCGTAAGATGCGACTAAGGGACTCACCAGAGAATCGGCAGCAGCGTTCTCTGTAAAACGCAACACCTTACACTGCGATCGCCAACTCGCCTGCCAAGCGTGGCGGTAATGGCAAACCCTTTGGAGAGGCCTGTGTCCAGCAGTAGACGTCTTTCGATACGATATCAACGGTTCACAAAAATTAATAGAATTGGTACTCTATTGGTAGTATCTACATAACTACTAACTATACTGCATCATGTAGGATTCTCTGAAGCTGTGAGGTTACATAAATAGTTAGTCGTTTAATTAAACTGGCTACTTTTAACTACATTTATTTCTTTGAACTTTAATTACAGGACTCATACATAAGTGGACTTATGCCCGATTTAGGAGGACTATCGATATTTGTCATAACGCCATTGGTTGGTCACTGGTTAACGGACAAACAAACGTCCTCAGGAACCGGGCCCCAATGAATTAACACATTCTCCACCACTTAACAAGGGTTAAAAAGGCCACTGTGGTACAAATGAACTATATTAGACGTCAGATAAATCTGCAAAAAATACATTGACCTTTCTGTAATATACCCGAATAATAAAAATTATCAACCGTTTTTCATGACTTGCCAGAGAACGTAAAGAAACACGATAGAATTCGATTCAGGACAGATAATTATATATATATGTCATTATTTCATTTTTTGAAATTAAGATATTAATAAATGTACCTAGGAGGGTAATTAACCTTATTGCTCATCTGGGGCCTACCATATCATAGGGTTTACGATTTCACTGAAATCTAGATTCAAATAAACTTTATATTCACCAGTTCACATACTTTTATGGATGTAACACAAACATGAAATACAACACAAACATACACATATTTACTCATTGGCATTATTGTTTCCGATGCAAATCGTGTATTTGGTGGCCGATTGTCGCTACAAACAAAATATTTAACAACTCGATCTACTGCAAACAAACGTAATATATTTTGTAACATGCATGAATTTGATTATTCATAACTTTGATCAGGTACATTAAAAAGTTACTTGATAAATGTACAATGAACAAATATTAGTATGGGACCAAAACCATGTCTTTTTGTTGTTATTTTAGGGTTTCTACCACAGTAAAAGCGACTCACGATGATGGTACAATTACCCCTTTTTTAGGTTTTGCGTGTATTCTGTTACACGTTTTGTAGACACGACTGTACATGAGAAGTTATTATTTTTGCTCACTCTTCCGAGGCCATCTTAAGGTAAGGTGTACTAAAGAGACCTAATTCTCCCGCAACACTCGTACCGTAACGAGCGCAGTGTTTTATGAACCCCAATTTTCTTACATCCCATTTTTATTGAAAATCCTGACAGAAATGATCACTTAAATGCAAGATTTCGTATCCCCATTTAGCTACTCTGTCTAGTTTCTGAGTTATAATTTTTTGAAAATCGACCAAATTTTATTTGGATTTTCACAAAAAAAAATTACACTTAATCTAAGCGTCATAGAAATAACGATGTTAGGTACATTGATGGCGCATCTTATGCCGAGTATTTTAGTGCATAAATGAACCTCGAAACTTTGCTTGATCCAGATATATACGTGTTTTTCGATTTTTAGTTTTTCTTAATTTTCTCAAAAATTCCGTAATTTCGGGAAAAGTTGTTTATACTGAAATTATTTCGATAACTTTTCCAATACACTACATAAATTTCACATCCCAATTCCATGGAACTTGGAAACCACAACGATCTTAAGTTTTATCCGGATTTTACGTCGTTAGGGCTGTCAAAATCTCAGATTTTTATTTATATCCGGATTTTATATAATTTTGCCAAAATATATATCTACCTTGTAGTAAAATCGGTGGTTTGGATTATCTGACGTGAAGAAGCCAGGATATCAGCTTGGTATCTAAATAAAATATTATTCATCGATGTACGCTAAAAGGCATATTCAGGCAATTTGTGTTATTTAAGTATTTTTGTAGTACGTTCTAAATACTGCTAAATGACAAGCAAAATCCACATAATGCAATAGCAATAACATAAGCTGGGAGTACCTCCACGCGGTGAAGGCGGTAACACTTGACCACCAGCTATGCATTCGCGCTTAGGTATGTTGTTTTCGTTTGTCTATTGCGTACATCTGTTTAGTGGCACGGTAGCCTACCCGGTAACGCAAGGGGAGCAGCCACCAAATATTTTAGTCAATAGTAAGCGGAATTTGTTAGTAATCATGGAGCCGGTCACGACCCATGGGACTACTCTACCTCAGCAGAACCTGACCCGCTCTGCTGGAGATGGTCTTTCTGGGCCCCGACCAGATGACTCTGTAATGCCAGGGGGACATGACAATCCCAATGCACACGATGATCAGCAAGTGGCCTCTAGGTCAAGCGAAGATATGGATAGCACCGAAGTCGGTGCTTTTCAGTCTCTAGAAGTAGCAGCAAACGCACAGGCCGTCCAAACTTTATATGCACTTGATTTGCTATTTATTTCGAATTCTACCTTAAAACAAACAAATGAAGTAAACCTAAAGGGGACTTTAAACTTGATATTTCTCGCAAAAATTTGGTAGAATAGTCACAGCGGTAATTCGTCGGACTCTTTTTTTCTTCACAAAATTGTTTATATGCATGTATGTATTCATCAATTATATTATATTCCTCTCAGTTTCTCTTTTTTAAGTTGTACCCGCCAAGTTGCTTCTGAACTACCATAAGGTCAACTGGTAGAAAATGTGTAAGGCATTAAGTCCGCCTTTGTACCATTGTACAAAGGCGGACTTAATGCCACACATACACATACACATTTTAACTGGTGTATAGAGTTTTTAAGAAATAATAATAAATAAAACAAAAAAAAATAAGGTCTCGGTAGGCTGCTAGTAATCTGGTTCACGTTCTGTTTGTCATTCTGACAACGGAACTTTTACTTTTACGAAAAAATTGATGCACAAAATTAGGATTTAAAAAATTGACAATCCTAACAAAAACAGTTAAATTGGAATAACAGCCTGAGTTCCATGGATTTGAGATGTCATAATCATGTGGTTTATTGGGGAAGTAAACAGAATTATTTCTGTATAGATAAGTTTTCCCGAAACGGCGGAATTTTCGAGAAAATTAAGAAAATCGAAAAACTGAAAAACCCGTATAAATCGCGATCTAACAATGGTGCGAGGTTCATTTACGGACTAAAATACTCGGCATAAGATGCGCCATCAATGCACTTAACATCATTATTTCGTATCACGCTTAGTTTAGGCGTAATTAATTTTTTTCTTAATATCCGGATGGAAAAATTACGATTTTCAAAAAATGATCACTCAGAAACTAGACTTGGTAGCTAAATGGGGATACGAGATCTTGCATTTAAATGATCATTTCTGTCAAGTTTTGCAATAAAAATGGGATGTCCGAAAATCGGGGTTCATAAAACACTGCGCTCGAGCGGTGTCATTAGTCTTATTTTTAGTATGGGAAATCATCATATGACTCCTCCCACTCTGGGTACAGCAGGAGGGAGTATCAGACTCTTACTGACTAAAACCCATCCGTGTTCCTCCTAGTGCCCTTTACGTTCCAGGGTACGGTGCCTCTTTCGAACGAAGTCCGCAACCGTCGTGCGTCGTGATCTCCTTGAGGCGCGTTGGGATTGCAGCGCGCCGCCGACCCGGGCCTGGTTCTGATCAGACGGCGAGCCACCCAATGCTCGCCGTCCGCAGACCCGCGCCTACGGTGGCCGAGAATCGTCCTGCGACTCTCGACGCCCGGGGCGTCTTCTTCTGTTGCGGCAGCTGGGGCGTGAGGTTTGCCTCTCTCTCACGCGTCCGGCTTCCTCCTTTGCTAGCATTACTGCTTCGCAGAAGGAGGTGACCGCTTCCCATGTCTCCTCGCTCCTAACCATGGCTTGAACTAGGGCCGGACGCGAGAGATCCCCGCCGCCAATCGTCTCGACGAGGACACGGCAGTGCTCCGCCCAAGCAGGGCAGACCTCCACCGTATGCTCCACCGTGTCCTCCGGGTGATCCTCGCAGTGTTGACACCCGGGTGGGTGTCATTACCCTTCGGTCCCAATGTCGGCATCAAAATAGTGGGATTTTCTCACAATACGTATTCTCGCAACAAGTCGAGCAAAATATCGATCCGAAGGATGAAAATGTTGCCATTACTCGTCGCGCAAAGCAATCCATTTCACATAACAATAGCGATATTTTCAACGCAACCGTTAATGAACTTCTTACACAATTTTTAATTGAAAAGAGTAACTATGGAGTTTCTTGTCCATTCTTCTCCATAAGAATCTACCTTTCCGAATGGACAGTAGAGTCACTTCAGAACTTTTATATATTTGAAATGTGAATGACGTTCAAAAGTGCCGTTTAATGGCCTAATTGGAATAAACGTTTTCACTTTGACTTTGACTTTTGACTTAGAATTCTAAATGGATTTTGGAATAGTAAGAAACGTTTTGAACTGTATTTTATATATGTCATTAACTCTTATACAAACAACAGACATTATCGATTTATTTAATTCATTTTACTATTAGGTTTATTTATTTATTAGATTTATTTTAATATAAGTATAAATATAATAAGTTCTCCTTAGTATTTGCAACAACGGAATGCATTACTGAGATTTAAATGATAGCGATATTTGTCACGTCAAATTAAAGTCATATTTTATTATTTGTTTACAAACATAGATTACTAGCGCAAATAAACTAACTAAATACAATCAGAGAGGCTATGTAAACTGATGTCAACAACCTGTATAAATGTTTACAATCTACGTGATTGTAAACATTACGTGACATTTGATAATATTCCCAAGAGAGTTTTGTCGTAGGAAGTGTGTCACTGTAAACAGTAATGTCAGACATTGGTATAGCTGTTTATTGATGAAATAATCAAAATGAATTGATTCAGGTTACTACATGTACATGTTAGGTAAAGTAAAATTATAGATTTATGTTGAATATAGAGTTATAGTCTTGCGTGTTTTATCTAGTTATTCGATCTTCCTTGTGTGCCCTTAAAACTGGATAATTATAGTATCTTTGAAGCTCGCAATCACAAATATACAAGTTCGAAAAGCTTTCACTCAGATGGCGTTATCGTAATGGCTGGTCATAGGTCTCCTCCCTGATGCTACGAGTACATCGATTGGTACTGTACTTCTTGCATCCAGCTGTCTCCCAAGGCTCAAGAGATCATCTCTCCTCAGGCACACTTAATTTTTGGCATACCATTATTTTTGTTAGATATATTTAGTCTTTCTTTCTTTATTTATTAATATTTCTTTCTTTCTTTCATCAGTTCACGGTCGGGTGGGAGATGACTGAGTGAGGGCTTCACTATCCCCAATGTTGATCCTTCTACTGTCCTTTACTGATGTACACTCAGACGTTCTGTAGTGCTATTCTGTAACAACATTTTCGTGTCTCGACAGCGGAATCCGAGGTAAGTATAAACGTAACACCTTTATGTTGTGTGCAATAAAGCTCACCTTGTGAGCTATCTCACTCAGGTGAAGCTCGATATCGAAATGGTTGCTTACAGAATAGACTAGCTGATCCGGCACAATTATCACACAAAGCTCTAAATAATGTTATCAAACCCCTCTAAAAGGAAGTACGATTGCGGCGGATATTTTCACACAAATATTGATTTGACAGCCGAAAACACTTGGAACATTCATTATTTTTTCCGGTTTATGTAAGTCAGTGCTTATTTAAATGAGGACACGCAAAAAATAAATCTACATATGAAAATTTAACTAAAACATTTACAATTACAACAAGGGAAACAGAACCATTCTTAACACGTTGTTCATAAAAACCACTTAGTATTAAGATAACAACCACCGTCACCACTTTTAAGTAGGTACTCTAAAACAGTCCCACAATGGGGTATTTTACTAAAAAAATCTAATTAGTCTGATAGATTTTCAAAAAATATTGGACACGTATTTTTTCTTTTTTCACATAAACAAATAATAAAAGACACAGAGTTGAAGAAATTTACCAAGCCAGATGACAAATGGGGATGAGCAAATTGAGATTCTCACAATTGAATAGACAAACGGTCTACCCATCAGGGTATAACCAAAATTACCTCGCCCATTGCTGAGTATAGGTCTCTCATCATAATCATTATAATCAGCCTATAATGCACAGGCCTCCTCTCGGCGAGAGGGACTGGGCCGTAACCCACCACGCGGACCCAGTGCGGGTTGTTAGATGTTTTTCTTCCTCACGAAGTTTTCCTTCACTGTTTTGAGTGCAGTGGTGATGAAATAATTTACACAAAGCGCCTGCTTGGGTTCGAACCTACGACCTACAACTCGTAAGTTGCAGCTATTACCACCGGGCCACCACTGCTCTATAGGTCTATAGGTCTCTCATCTTGTGCCAATCCCCACGTTCCTGTGCTAGCCTCATCCAGGTTTTACCCGCGATGGCAACAATGGCATCCGCCCATCTCGCCACCGGACGACCAACACTTCTTCTTCCAGTCCTCGGACACCACTCGGTCACTACCTATCATCACCGCGCCTTGCCAGGTGTCCCCTCGATTAGATCCTCCGCCACAAACACGATTATTGGTGTTTGTAGCGACACTTGGGGGAGACCTATGTCCAGCAGTGGACGTTTTTCAGCTGATATGATTATGATGAATAACTGTGTTCTCGAAAAACTGGGATCCTCAAATATTTTGCACCACTTGTTTTCCTGATAATGATTCTTATGTCTAATACTCACCACTGGCAGTCAGCAGGTGGAAGATAAGCAAGTGCAGTAGGACCGCCAACAGCATGGTCGCCTTCGAGCGGAATGGGCGCAGGAGTCGAGACCACGACGACGTTCGTGCGCGCTTAGTGTTTGTAAACAAACTAAAGAATTTTACGTTTTGATTGCAGAGACGGATTTGGGGAGCGAGTTAAGGACGCAATTATATTTGAGCTTCTAGACAAAGTGATATTGTAAAAGCAACAAAAATTGACGAAAACACGAAAAAATATGAGACTGATATGCACTGTCCCGAAAGCAGGCTAACAATCAAAAATAAAGAATAATTTAACCATAACTCTTAATGACTTAGAAATATTACTAATTCCTTTTTTATAATATTAATGAACAAGGCAAAGATAGCGAGACGAGCTTAACTCTTATCGAAAGTAATGGTCGACAATAGCAGTAAACAGTAAAAAATCGATTAATGTTGACGTATACTGAAACAAACGATATAAGAATCGCTTGTTTCATTGGAATTTTCTGAATACATACCTTTTGTTACTACATGAATAAACAAGGTTTATAGTTAATAAAATTACATCACACGTTCTACATTCTTCCTGAAGCATATTTTTCTCGAGAAATTGCTCATGGACAACTCGCGATTTCTAGTAATATTTCGAAAAGTACTAATAAAAGTTCACGTTGTACCCGTGACACAAGAAGACATAAGTGACAATGTATATATAATAATAATAATATAATGGGCAGTGGAGGACGGTTCTTCACTATCCAGGATGTCGACAGATCCAGGCGAACAGCGAACCGATAAGGATCGAGCGTGGCATATTTCAGGGTGACAGTCTGAGTCCACTGTGGTTTTGTCTGGCTCTCAACCCTCTCAGTACATTGCTGGAGGGTTCGGGCCAAGGCTACCGGTTGAGAAGAGGTGATCAGGTCATATCGCACCTCCTTTACATGGATGACTTGAAACTCTTTGCTCCTAACAACTTGCAACTGATGAAGCTACTAAAGGTAACAGAAACCTTCAGTAGCGCCATCAGGATGGAATTTGGATTGGACAAATGTGCGGTCATGCATGTAAAGCGAGGGGAGATTATGGAATCCGTGGGAACCCAACTCTCGGATTCCATACACCTTAGGTCCCTCTCCTCAACCGAAACTTACAAGTATTTGGGTATGTCGGAAGCGTTAGGCATCAGTGCTGCTGACATGAAACAATCGTTGAAGGAGCGCTTCTTTGGCCGCCTGAACAAAGTACTTAACAGTCTTTTATCAGGCGGAAACAAGGTGCGCGCCTTCAACGGTTGGGTCATGCCGGTTTTGATGTATTCTTTCGGCATACTCAAATGGACTCAGACGGAACTTGACGCCCTGGATAGGAGGGTACGTTCACTGCTTACCGCAAATCGGATGCATCACCCACGGTCATCGGTGATGAGGCTGTATATCCCGCGGAAGTGCGGGGGTCGTGGCTTCTTAAATGCTAAGACCCTGCACAACCGCGAGGTATGCAGCCTTAGGGAATACTTCCTAGAGGCCGACGTGGGTATGCATCGAGATGTGGTAGCGGTGGACAAAGGCCTTACCGCGCTCTCCTTGGCTAACGAGAACTGGCGCAAACCTGTGGTATTAGATACTAACGACCGCAGGGAGGTATGGCAGAGCAAGGAGCTTCACGGACGCTTTTATCGGGTCCTACATGGGCCCGATGTAGACTTCTTAGCGTCCGTAGCCTGGCTTCGTTTTGGTGACCTCTTCGGGGAAACCGAAGGTTTTGTTTGTGCAATTATGGACGAAGTTATGATGACTAATAACTACCGGAAATACATTGTGAAGGACGGTACGGTTGACATATGTCGGGCATGTCACCGGCCCGGGGAATCCATTCGCCACATTATTTCCGGTTGTTCTAGTCTGGCTAACGGAGACTATTTGCACAGGCACAACCTTGTAGCCAGGATTATCCACCAGCAACTTGCTCTTAAATACAATCTTGTGGAATCGGAAGTACCGTACTATAGGTATGTGCCCGACCCAGTTCTCGAAAATGGTAGTTGCACATTGTATTGGGATCGGTCTATCATCACTGACAGGACTATTGTTGCCAATAAGCCTGATATAGTGGTGATAGACCGACCAGAGCGTCGCGCAATGATTGTTGATATAGCAGTCCCTCATGACGAGAACCTCGTGAAGTCAGAGAAAGATAAACAAACGAAGTATCTTGACTTGGCTCGCGAGGTTGTCGACATGTGGGATGTGAACACAGCAGTTATTGTGCCGATAATCGTGACGGCCAATGGCATTATTGCCAAGAGCCTCGACCAACATCTCAAGAGGCTCTCGTTGGGCAGCTGGATCAAGGGCTTGATCCAGAAAGCAGTACTCCTGGACACGGCGCGCATCGTTAGGAGGTTCCTCTCTCAGAAGCCCTGACCACCGGTAGCTTGGACCCTGTTCCCGATACCGGTGGGCTACTATTTTTTATATTTTTAAATGTTTTTTTTAATCTATTTTTTTTAATGAAATATTTAAAAATGTAAAATTATATGTGTAAAGAATAAATATATGAAATAATAATAAAAATATTGTTGCCAATAAGCCTGATATAGTGGTGGTGGACCGAATTGTGAGGCGTGCAATGATTGTAGACATAACCGTCCCGCATGACGAGAACCTCGTGAAAGCCGAGAAAGACAAACAAATCAAGTATATTGACTTGGCTCGCGAGGTTGTCGACATGTGGGAAGTGGACTCCGCAATCATTGTACCGATAGTCGTATCGGCCAATGGCTTAATAGCCACGAGCCTCGACCAACACCTTAGGAGGCTCTCGTTGGGCAGCTGGATCAAGGGCTTGATTCAGAAAGCGGTACTTCTGGACACGGCTCGCATTGTCAGGAGGTTCCTATCTCTGGAGCCCTGACCACCGGTAGCTTGGACCCTGTTCCCGATATCGGTGGGCTACTATTTTTATATTTTTAAATGTTTTTATTTTTCTAATGTATATATTGTTTAAAAATGTTTAAAAATATCTAAATATGTAAAGAAAATAAATAAAGGAAATAATAATAATAATTTATTGTTTCTCGTATTCAATTACACAGTACAAAGTCATTTTATAGCACATATTACGAGACTGGTGTCTGTTGTAGGTAAAACCTGTATTACAGATCACCAGGCTTACCCTCCATCGGACAACTCACTTACGACTAGTGACTGTATTAAGTAAAATATAGGTACATAATATAACATAATAACAAAAATAAACCAAAAAGGAAAACAAAAACAACCAATACTGAAAAAAAAAAAGAAAAAACAAATAATAAAATCAAAAATTTAAAAAAAAAAAAAAAAATATCTGGTGACAAAAGTGACTTAAATGGATTGGTGGTGTGTTTGTTTAGTGAGAGTGAAAGAGTGTGTGTGTGAGTGAGAGTTCGGGTGATGGTGCGCTGAGCACGTGTGCTAAATTTTACCTTACACACATGACCAGTACATGTTACCTTAAGGGTTTCAATAAACATTCTGTTTCATTGTAATCAATGCCTTTTAGCCACGAACAAACTTTTTTTTTGCAATCAGCTCTCGAAAGAGGATAAATTACAAGCTGCTTGATTATCTTATTATATAAATATGGGCCCAGGAAACCGTAAAAATTATGTGCAAGACCCAATTTATATCTATTTGTCATGCAGACATCAGTCGTTCTCCTCTTACCTGAAATGGTTTTGGGGTCATAAGACAGCTCTGAGTGCTTCTTAATAACTGTTTGGAGAATAAAGAGCTGTCTAACGGTCAGCACTTTACAGCGCTGATACAGATCAAACGTAGGTTATCGAATGGGTAGGAAAGAACTTACTTTTAGTATGGCTCTTTGGGCTCTCTCTAATTTCAGAAGGCAGGTTTTTGATGCTCCGCCCCAAGATGTTAATAAGACAGTAAAGATTGACACAATGCGAAATAAACATTTTTAATTAAGGAAGCGTCAGCAATATGACGAAGAGATTTAAATATATAAATAAGTTTTCGAATTCTAGGTACTAAGGACTCAATATGGTGATGGAAATTTAGCTGGCTATCTATTATAACACCCAAATATTTAACGGAGTTAGTTTTAGATAAATGAGGGCAATTACATGAATTACTGGATGGTAAGTTGCAACTGTGCGAAAAAATGGGAAGGTTTGGTTGGTCTTGCTTTCTGAGTGTATAGGTCATGAACTTCGTCTTGTCAACATTTAGGGTGAGTATATTGTCATTAAGCCACTTAGACACTTGGTTGAACCCATTCTGAGCGTATTTATAGGCATCTTCCCAAGTGTCACCATAAAAAAGTAATGCAGTATCATCCGCGAAGGTAATTATTTTCCCATTGGTCAAGTCTGTGTTACATAGGTTGTTGACGTACACTAGAAAAAGGGTCGGGGCGAGGATACTACCTTGTGGGACGCCATATTCAATCAGCAGTTCATCACTGGTCCAAGAATCCACTCTAACAACCTGTGTTCTACCCGTCAGGTAACTCGCAAACAACTTCAGTGGCAAGCCTCTAATTCCCAAGTGTTCCAGCTTGTTGATCAAGATGGGGACAGATACCGTGTCAAAAGCCTTGGCTAAATCGAGGTAGATAGCCAAGACCTTTTTCTAACTGTCAAGTTTGGATATTATAAATTCCGTCAGTTGATGAACAGCATCTGACGTTGATTTATTTGCCCGAAAGCCAAATTAGGATGGAGACAGTAGCTGATTTGTTTCCAGAAACTTAACAAGTCTGATGTTCATTAGGCGCTCCAGTATTTTAGATAGTGTTGGTAGGATGGAAATAGGTCTATAATTATTAACACAGCATCTATCCCCACTCTTGAAAATCGGGACTACTTGGGATTTTTTAAAAGCAGAAGGAAATACACCCGTAGTAAATGACAAATTACATATAAAAGTTAAAGGAGGAACAATAACGTCAGTGAATTGTTTCAAGAAATGTCCTGATATTTTATCGACCCCCACCGCACAATCATTTTTGAGATTAGATACTAAAGATTTAATTTCGAATTCATCTGTAGGTAAGAGTACTATTGAGTCAACCAGAGCATTCGTTGTTTGGGATGAGCTAGCGCTGAATGGTGTGTTATTTTTATTAGATGTTATTTTTTCAGCCAATTATTTACCAATTCCCGAAAAAAACGAGTTTATGTCATTGACCGAAGCTGACGGATTGCTGGGGCAAATTAATTGTGTTGGTTTGTCCTTCTTCTTTGAGGTATATGTAAGATTTTTTATAGTTTCCCACAACTTCTTGTTATTATTTCCGGCTTCCCTAATCATAGATTTTTCATAGTCAACTTTAGCTTTGCTTAAAATATTACTACAAAAATACCTGTATCTTCGATATGTACATTGAATAATGTCATTTCCAGGATTTTTTTTAGCTTTTACATAAAGTTTGTCGCGGTTTCGCATACATTTTAAAAGTCCCTTGGTTATCCAGGGCTTGAGAATTCGTTTACGTGCGGACGTTTTAGTGGTGCGTGTGTTATTTTCTATGGCATTAGAGAGCGCTCCTATGAAAAAATCTGCAGCTAAGTTAACATCAGTCATGTTATATACAGAATCAAAATCGATACGTCGCATACATAAGTCCAATCCTACTGAATCGATGCTATAGTATGTTTTTTTAATTGATTGCTTTGATTTAGTGTCCATGAATAGTATAACGGGATCATGATCCGTAATAGATGTCTGTGCCACGTAGCAATGAGCAGTCAGTCTTGTTTTCAATATTATATGGTCTAAACAAGTACGACTGTGGGTAGGGATTGTGTGGGCCGGAAGCAAGCCGTGAAACGCAATCATATCAAGGTATGGGGAGGATCTTTGGTCTTGGGTACCGAGTGATATATCAATATTGACATCACCAACTAATACAACATTTTTAAATGACGAGTATTTATGCAGGCATTCATTGAGTGAGATTAGGAAATTGTCAATATTTCTATTACTTGGAGGCCGATAAATGGCAATTAAAATGGTGTCTGGATTGATTTTTAGTACAAGAATGTTCGCGTCAGAGAATTCAGGTTCATCAGTCGTATAGGAATCAGTGTCCTTACCACCACACCTTCATTTTGCGTATGGTTGCGGGTAGTAGAAAAAGATGTGTACCCGTCAATTAAAGGAATGCTAGGATTACGAGTCAGCCAACACTCAGTCAACACAATAATATCCCACTCGATCTTAGATCTAGATAACAACGTTTGAAAACTCGGCAGGTTACGGTGAATACTGCGTATATTTTGTGTGATGATTTTTAGTGACGTTTTAGGATTTAGTAAAAGGTTCTTGCAGTCCTCTATTTCACATGTTGCTGATTTTGCAACGGTAAAAGAGTCTATATCATTATTAAAATTCTTGGTAAAATCAGCCATCTTTAGTTGCTTTTTTTAATGCGCACATCAGTATTTGCAAGTAGACAAAATATTTTAAATTATTGAAATAAGACTCGTTAACTAACAGCATAGGAATACGTAATTTTAATATGGGACGATATTCCACAATAAAAGAATCATAGGGAGAAGGCGTGAATCTATGTATGTTTATGTGTTTAATAGAATTCAAGTATTGTGTTGTGGTTGTGTAAATAGGTGAGTGTTGTAAGTTAACAATAAGTGTGCATAAGATTACTAAAATAAAATGACAACAAAAATATAGCCATTTAGCGAAAAAAATGAACATGGGTAAAATTACAGTTATAACTTCGTGCATAAGGCAAAAACAAAATAAAAGCATGCAATAATTACAAGTACCCGTAACAACATAATTTAATAGGCAGGGTAGTCATATTTGGTAACTAAGTTGCTCGAGCTGTGTTACTGATCTTAGCGCAATTGTTGGTTGACCGTCACCTTTCTTTATTAAAATCTTTCGCTATATCGCGTTTGGATTCGCCGCTAGAGGCGCTAGTGTAGCGTGCAGTTTTAGAAATGTCAAATTTCTCTGTTGGTTGGCTATTGACGCGAGTTTATTTACTTATTTGTTTTGAGTTTTGTGAATATTTTTATAAAACAGCCTGACTATGACAGATTAAGTTACGGTTCTCCCAACCACGGCATTGAACTTTTTTTTTTGTCCGAAATATGTAGATTTCCATTTCTTTTTTCCATAATGATGAGTCCACGAAACACTGCGACACTATCTTTGTTGTATTAAATCTCAAGTTAACGGCATTATAAATTATTTTACTTCTAATTTTGTTCATAATATGAAAAACGCAGTTATTATGTGCGTAATAACAACTTTAATGCGTCTAAATTGAAAACTTCATTCGACAGAGGTGCTATCTGGGGAGTACAAAAACGGTAGCCCTCATTCTACTAACTTTTAAACAAAAGCATCCTTTTTCATACATTTGACAGATTGTGACATGCGAATGCGAACGTTGTTTAAAAATCAGTAGAATTGGCTCCTAGATAAAATGTATGGGATTGACATGATGCGCTACTAAAATGTCACTTTTGTGTTCAATTTCCGCACCAAACATTTCAGACTTTTGACAGTCGTGATTGCTGATAGATTTTATCATTCAGTATGATAGTTTAATCTCTCTCTTATACTTATTTCTTTAGTTAACTATCAGAATTTGAAGGGACAAACGCTCTCCTTGACGCGTACCGTTTTTTAGAACTGCCACAAAGCACCATACAGGGTAGCAGTGAAATAAGTTCAAATTCCTTTTCAGGTTGTAGTGATAAAGTTCACACAGCTTTTCAGACTGCAGTCAAATAAGTTCGGGTTCTTCTTTTCGCATAATGTTCTATTTCCTTATATACTTTGCCATAACGATTTTGATATATTTTTTGCCAAAATAATTCTTTGCCATATATTTTTTCTCATACAATTTATGCTGGCATAATTATCATGAAGGCTAATTTGTTTTGCCATAAATTTAATTCGCAAAATATTACTAGGCATAATGACTATAAGCATAATAGCATTTAGGCATACAATTTGTGGAAATAACGGAAACAATTCCATTTTTAAGCTTGAATTAAAATTAAAGTATTGTCTTCAAAATTCAATATGTTGTGCTATAAAAGTTAGTTACAGAAACCGACTCCGTACGTAGTCTTGTTTGCCCTACCCCTAGAGTGTAATCTAAGCCCGCGTAGGCACGAAGGGGCGAGGCGGTCCACTAGCGAAGGAGCAGGTATTAGCTTCAGCTTGAGTAAAAGAAACTATGCTTGCTGCATGTTGAGTCAGACGTGATGTATACTTGTTAACATGTTTGCATGCTGCATGGTTTCTGCATACATGGTGTATGTTTGTTAAAAAATGAAAATAAAATATTTTTTTCTACCTACAATGAAAAGTGCTATTGCATTAGAACATTATTGTATAAAATGTGTATTTGTGTCTAATATTTTAGGAGTTAATTAACTATGCTTATTTGTTATGCCTATATAAAATATGTTTTAGTATAATTATGCGTTTATAAATTTATGCTTTAGAATGTTACGCTTAATCATTATTATGATAAGAGAAACTATGCTTAAAAAATATGCGTAAGCCGTTATGCAAAAATACTCGTATAATTAGAAGAAACATAAGTATGCCAAGTTAAATTAGGTCTTAAAATTGTATGCAAATGGATAGGGAACCAATAAGTTCAAACACGTATTCAGACTGCCGTGAAATAAGTTCAAACACCTTTTCAAGCAGCAGTGAAATAAGTTCATATTCTTATTCAGACAACAGCAAAATGAGTTCAAACACCTTTTAGGCAGCAGTGTTAAAGTTCAAAAACTTGTTTAGGCTGAAGTGAAATAAGTTAAAACTCTTGTTTAGGTAGTAGTGATGGAAAGTTCAAACTCTTTTTTAAGCAGCAATGAATAAAGTTCAAACTCCTTGTTAGGTAGCAATGAAGATAGTTCAAACACTTTTTAGGTAGCAGTGAAGAAAAGTTCAAACTCTTTTTTAGGTAGCAGTGAATAAAGTTCAAACTCCTTTTTAGGTATCAGTGAAGAAAAGTTCAAAATCCTTTTTAGGTAGCAGTGAAGGAAATTTCAAACTCCTTTTTAGGTAGCAGTGAATAAAGATCAAACTCCTTTTTAGGTAGCAGTGAAAAAAGATCAAACTCCTTTTTAGGTAGCAGTTAATAATGTTCAAACTCCTTTTTAGGTAGCAGTGAAGAACGTTCAAACTCTTTTTTAGGTAGTAGTGAAGGAAATTTCAAACTCCTTTTTAGGTAGCAGTTAAGAACGTTCAAACTCCTTTTAAGGTAGCAGTGAATTAAGTTTAAACTCCTTTTGAGGTAGCAGTGAAGAACGTTCAAACTCCTTTTAAGGTAGCAGAGAATTAAATTCAAACTCTTTTTAGGTAGTAGTGAAAAAAGTTCAAACTCCTTTTAAGGTAACAGTGAAGAACGTTCAAACGCCTTTACAGGCAGCAATACAAAAGTTAAAACAACTATTCAGATGGAAGAGAAAAAGTTTAAACAACTAGTCAGGCAGCAGCTAAAATATCACTCCGTCCCAAATCCGCCCCCTTGTTTGAGAACAATAGCAGCAGTAAACAGAGTAACATTAGTTAACGGTTGCCATCATAGTTGCCGACGATGCTGGGGTGGGCGTGCGTGGCCGGAATCTTGGGCCTGTCCGGTAAGACTTCCTCTATAGGTCACTTTGTTTGTTGTATACTCAGGTTCACACGCAACTGACGTATGAGACACTGGTGACGTGTCTCTATATTCTCTTACGTCAGGTGCGTCGTAAATTGTTGGACTAACAAGCATTTTGACAAACTTTTTATCAACTTTGTTCGTATTTGTGTCCGGTAACAAATTAGTTTGCCATTTTACAAGCAGTCGATTAAGCTAAAACTTGACAAACTTATGCATTTTGGTAATAATGCAATAATATGGAGCTAGTTTGATGCTGCAGCCGAAAGACGGCTATCAAGACAAGATGTAGTAGGTGTATATTTGGGCTCCTTGGATTTGTATCTATTTACAAGTGTGCATTCAGTACATAATAGCTTGTTGTATCCAGTTAAAAATTCACCCACCTACGTCATATAACTTTGAGAGAACTTTGCCTTTTCTTTGTTTGCATTTTCTTTGTTGTTTTGCTCAATTTGAAAAACTTTTGTATATAATTAAGTATATTGTTTACATTTTGCAAAGCGTTTGATTTTCACAAAGTGCGTACATTGTAGCACAATGAAGCTGCAATCAAAACTGAGTCACCAATAATATTGGTTTCGTTTTTTCTGAAAATAACGTGTTGAACACGACGTGGTTGTCAAAACTTGTTATTCAACACCACAACTTCCTTTTGTTCAAATGTTATGACAATATCATAATCTGTCTAGCCTTTTCCCAACTATATTGGGGTCGGCTTCCAGTCAAACTGGATGTAGCTGAATACCAGTATTCTACGCGGTGCGGCTGCCTACCAGACCTTCACAACCCATTAACTGGGTAACACGGTACTTCTTGGCAAGACTGGAGTCAGATTAACTGGCTTCTGACAATCCGTAAAGACTACCAAAGATCTACAAATGACAGCCAGGACCAACGGCTTAATGTGCTTTCCGAGGCACGGAGGAAACTCGGTATGTTAAGATGGTCACTAATCCACAGACCAACCTCGGCAAGCGTTGCTTAACCTTAAAGATCGACCCGTGCGGCTGTTATTATTTAGCCACGAGCTCCTCTACAATATGTGCTATTAAATAAACTTCGTTCATTATAACTTGTTCTATACATGTCCTGCCTACGCACTTGTTAGCACTTTTATCTACTAGAATGCATTTTTGATTATTTTTAGCCTTTTCTACAGTCTCACCATTGAAAGTACAACACTTTCAGCCCAACTAGCTAATTTTCAAACACCTCAACTGTTCGCAGTAAAAACCTTTCATAACTGATTTTTATGTTATTGTTTATTCTATTTTCAAGGTTTCGTTGCCTTTTATCGTTCACTGCATGCGTAACTTTAACTACAATTTTTCTCACAAACCGACTACTTACATGATTTTGGTTAAAGTTTCCGTGACGTATGTATTCGTCGCAATGCTTAGCATAACCATCCTATTATCACGACTGGAAAATAGATATCTGTTCTGAGTTTGTGGGATGTCATATTATCTTCTACTTCCTTACGATGTTTTTATTCACTGTTTAGAGAACGGCCTTGTTTGAACTACGTCTATGTCATGTGTACTTCTGGTCATCATTTTCCTGCCCTTCATCATCTGCATCTTTTTACTCTAAATATATTGATTGCTAACCTAAAGCCCCCTCAAGCGTCGTCTCATGGAACAGTCGTGTGTTTGTCACATTTAACTGAATAACGTAGCCCTCAATTTTCATCGATCCACCTTGTAGGGGTCCTACTAATGTTGTTTCTTCCGTCTCTTGCATATACCCTAATTTATTCATATCACTGTCTTCAACAATATTATTAACTTCATCACCTCCTTCGTAACTGATTTCTGTTGCCTTTTTACTACCAAACCGATATTTATAAACCGATTTGGAAAACTCTTGTTTTTCATTTCCAGCATCAATATCATGCAACTCAGAATTCTTCTACTCACATAACATCGTCCAAAGATCCGAGGAGTGTCACCTTTGTTTCGAGCAGGACTGCTTTATCCTCGACAAAGTCAGGTGTGACTATTATGCACAAGCTGATTTGATACTGCCTAAGGATGTGGAGATATCTGAAGGAACTGAGGATACGGCCAAAAGGAAGGAGGTTGATGACCTGATTTTCGACTTGGTTGATAAAAGTAGGTTGTTTCATTTTATATAGCTTTATGTTGCAAGGTTAGACTGGCACAATAGAGAAAGTCCAGATGATGATAATGACAGTGATGACCTATATACAATGTTAAAGTAGAAGTTTAATTTTAGAAGAAATTGCCAACAAAGTAATACAAATAAAAAGTGCTTTTTCGTTTGACGTGTCGCACGGCACTGTTGGACATTATATTTTTTGTGGTAGAGTGATCAAATTGCAGGAAACCACAATTTTTGACGTTGTACGGTTGTCTGGTAGAAATCTCTGATCCTGTCCATGGTCCTTTTTATTGGTTACGTAATATTTGTTCTTCTCTTCAATATTTATACATTCATGAACATCTACTACGCCACAATGTATAATAGGATAAATGACTTAAAAATTTCTAATTTCTCCGTCAGATAGATTTCCAAAAAATATTGGACACATATTTTTACTTTTTTCACGTACACATTTTACTTAGCAGTGACGTCACGAGTAGTCCCCACTCCTGACCTTTGATGCGTTTTTATCTTCGTCAATTTTTATTGTTGATTTGATAAAGCTAAAAATACGGGTCCAATATTTTTCAAATATCTAACCGACTTTTGTTTTTTTTATCCAAGAATCATCCCTATTGAGTCTTTCATTTGTTACTGTTTAAGGATTATCTAGTAAAATGGAGTGCATACCCTACGTGTCACGTTACACCAACTGCAATAAAGGTCAGTATTTTAACTTTTCAGTTAAATGTCATAATTTTAAAAGATTTAATATATGGCGGTTCAAAAGTCTTGTACTTAACTTGTTTCTTTTCCTGCTTTTGAGATGAAAGTAAGCAACTTTCATAAAATATAGAAATCACGTTCCACAATTAATTCATAAGTCTGACGGTCATATTTTGGTAGTTGTTAAAAAAAATCTTTTCTAGATACCATTCTATATTACTACAATGTTCCTTGAAAGTATTATATTACTGAAGTGTTTATATTCAGTGTGATATTCCGTGTGAATGTTACGTTCCTAAACTAGTCACAATTTGTACTCATTTATTTTTAAAACAAGCTGCGATTACGTACGGATGTTTAGCAGGGAACGTAATATGTAGGTGTCGGCGGACCAATTCAATTTTAAAGCAATGTGCGCATTCGCACCTCAATTGCAATCAGAGTGCCAATTCTATAATTAACCGACTTCTTCAAAAAGGAGGAGGTTCTATGTTCGGCCGTATGTATCTTTTTTTTTCACCGATTTCTCCGCCAATTCTGGACCGATTTCAAAAATTCTTTTTTTATTCGAAAGCTTATACTCCTGTGGTGGTTCCATTGTCACCAAGTCAGAATCTGATGATGAAATGTCATGTCTATTAATTTTTACACCAGTTCATAACATAACATCACGCCGGCACGCTGTGTTTGTGTTACTTTTTAGTGGTACGCAGGTACCACTAAAATGTGAAAAATAAAAAATAAAGTTTTATACAAAAAAAGTATTTTTCGAAAATCATCCGAAATCGGTGTTTTTGTTTTTTTCGGTTTTAAACACCGACTTCCGAAATTAAAGTTATTTTTTACTATGTAGTGTTTTATTTTTGGAAGTCGGTTTTATTTTTTTTCACATTCGCATCATATTCGCATCTCAATCTGTCAAAAATGTTTGAAAATTAAGGCGTCAAGGTCTCAGATAAAACAACCTCATTTTTCAAAATACGAAATACGTTGCTTTAAAATTAGTAGATTTTCTACTAAGAACTTCTAGACAAGTGTCAGCGGTGACGTGGCGAAGGTTTTTGTCAAAATGTCAAAAATGCATGGGATTGAGAAACGCTATCAGAATGTCACGTGATCTATCTCTTATATTTTATTGCCATCGCTAATAGAGTGGCACTTTGTCTAGAGGCTCAGGAGGGCTACTGCTGTCACTAACTGCCTAGTGGCCTACGTATTCACATCAAATATGTTTGCGATCACTAGTATAAGCTGTTATATTTTTTTTATTTAACTTTATCAAGAAAAATTCTTTGTTGCATGTTTTCTTTAAATGAAAAAACCCAGTTTGAAATTTAAAAAGATTTTTTTATTTATTATTAACAAAAATTGTGTAATTAATCAGAATGTAATTGTGACAGGAATTTGATAGGAAGAAAAATACTGTTTAACCAAACTTAAACAACAATTTATTAATAAAAGGTTTATATTCAATGTAATATAACTCCTCCTCAGGCTCGAACACATGCGTAGATCCTCCTGGGCATGCTGAGGATCAAGTTATCCAACATTTCTTGGGGTAACCTGTCCCATTCTTGAATAGCGGCTTCCCTGAACTCTGGCACTGTCTGGGGACGTGGCCAACGATTCCAAATAGCTGGCTTAAGAGCATCCCCGCGTGCTCTATTGGGTTTTAGTCAGGCGAGCCAGCAGGCCGGTCTAATGAGCGATGTCATATTCTTGGAGAGCAGCATTGACTGGTTGAGCTCGATATGCGGGCGCATTATCATCAACCAGAATGGTCTAACAAATCCATCAATAGAAACTGCTTTATACATGTCTGCTGTCATGTAGTCTCGCTACTGGATCAAAAGCGTTTTAGCTCCAATCATAATACCACCCCAAAAGGACACCGATTTCGCTCCTTGCTGAACTGTTCTAGTGGCAGTTCTTTGCCTTTCACGGTCTCCTGGTCTTCTCTAGACACGGACACGTCGGTTATCTGGATGAGTACTGATTCGCGATTCGTCAACGAAGAGACAGTTTTGCCAAATCTTTTCTTCTTCATCTTACATAGCCCACTGCAATCTCCGTCGTTGACGTTGCTGGGAATTCAGAGGCTCTCGCCAAAACCTCCGTGCTCATAATCCAGCCTGGTGCAAGCAATTTCGAATGGTCTGAGAAGAAGTTCGGGCCGCCTCTGGGCTTGAAGTTAGCAACATCAAGCCCAGAGGCGGCACGAACTTCAGCTTTTATTTTAGTACCGTTGGTTTTTGGGTCACGGGCTGCCAGCAATCTAATATACTCGTAGCGCTTTGGGCAGCAGTCCAAGCAGTGGGGTACTCTTAAACGAAATATTCGGAACCGTCAGCCACGTCCCCAGACAGTGCTAGAGCTCAGGGAAGCCGCTATTCAAGAATGGGACAGGTTACCCCAAGATATGTTGGATAACTTGATCCTCAGCATGCCCAGGAGGATCTACGCATGTGTTCGAGCCTGAGGAGGAGTTATATTACATTGAATATAAACCTTTTATTAATAAATTGTTGTTTAAGTTTGGTTAAACAGTATTTTTCTTCCTATCAAATTCCTGTCACAATTACATTCTGATTAATTACTAAATTTTTGTTAATAATTAATAAAAAAATCTTTTTAAATTTCAAACAGGGTTTTTCCATTTAAAGAAAACACGCAACAAAGATTTTTTCTTGATAAAGTTAAATTAAAAACAACAAAATTTATCAGAAAAGTACAGTGGAGGAGTAGGAAAAAAGTATATATAATTTCTACTCTATTTAGTTAGAATACGACATAAATGGCAATGTTATAAAGCAAGTCTTAAAGCACCCCTAATTTTCCTACATTGTGACAAGTTCTTGACATTGGTTGTCGCTGAGATAACTTGAATTTCAGGTACGAGTTTTTTAAGAGGAAACGCGGGCGAAGAGACTTTGTATGTGAAAACTCACAATTCGAGGTTTGGCTCTCGCCTGTTTTCTCCTCCAATATTAAACCGATTTAAAAAATATTTCATAAACTGAATAAGAAGGATATATACTGTGTCCTTATGTTTTCTTTTTTAACAATTAACCGTATAACACTAGAACTCTCAAAAACTGCTCAAAATTGTCCGATAAACCGCTGTCAACAGAGCTCTAGTGTACAAATTTGGCAACTAGGTATTGATGAAAAATGAATAACATAGGGACACAGCATACATCCTTGTTATTCAGTTTGTGAAATATGTCACTGTTGATTCTTACTATCGGGAGTTACAGTGGTTGGGAATCAGTGGCAGGTTATATATCCTTTAGTTTATCCGTTTAAATATATCCATAAAAATTAAATTCTTTGACAGTCCATCCCCGTACACACATCAGAAAAAGTTTGCGATCACTAGCATAAGCTGTTATATTTTTTTTTTAATTTAACTTTATCAAGAAAAATCTTTGTTGTGTGTTTTCTTTAAATAGAAAAACCCTGTTTGAAATTAAACAATCCAAATCAATTTTTTGTTAACAAAAATTGAGTAATTAATCAGAATGTAATTATAACAGGAATTTGATGGAAAGAAAAAGACTGTTTAATCAAACTTAAACAGCAATTGTTTAATAAAAGGTATTCAATATAATGTAATTCCTCAATTTCAATTTCTTTCAATATTGGAGAAGAAAACAGGCGAGAGCCAAGTCTATCCGCCCGCATTTCCTCTTAAGTGTTGGCATTCTGCTGTTGTCACATACTTACCTCGCAATTGATAACTAATCCTGGAATTTGCATCACTACATCTGTGACACAACAAAGTTGTCTGTCAACATACGACTTGCGTATTTACCAATATGTTAACAAATATGTGATGACTGATTCTTTTTCTAGTACCGTTGAATCACAATTGTAGCCTGAATGATAAACAATTTTAATAATACAGTACTTTCTTGCTGATTTGCCATCACAGAAATTTATCTAATGGCGGATCCGGATCAGTGTATATTAAAAACTGAACAGCGTGAACTTTTTTATGTTCTGCCAGGATATGATCTGCTAAATTCACCGGCATCATTAAAAACTATTATGAATTTACGTATTTATACAAAAATTACAAGTATGTAATGAACTGCACGGGTTTGTGAGACAATTTACCAATTAACGATGCATTCTCTTAAATCAATCTAGACTTGATTTTTAAAATATAATTGGCTAGCACTTTGTCCGTGCTCCAATTTTCTAAAGGATCTTTAATTTTTTTGAAAATAAATTATTGCCTATGTTATTTGCCGATAATTTAGCTTTCTATTGGTGGAAAAATGATCAAAATCGGTCCTGTAGTTGGGGAGCCTTTTCGGAACCAAACCAACAAAAAAAAAGTATTTCCATTTTATAATATTTTTTGTCTTCTATCTTTCGAAAGTCCATCAACTACCCAAAACGCTCAACCTCACCTGTCCGTACATTCTACCTTGACAGATAATGTGTGTCTCGACTGCAAGACTTGCTCCTGCAGTCCTGCGGGTAAGTGGCTCTGCAGCATCATGCAGCCCTGCCACAGCCAGGATCCGCCCCTCAAAGTAGATCATCGGATCCTCGTGATCGTCATGGAGGCTTTGTCAAACAGTAAGTACCATCATCATTCAGGCTTTGACAGATAGTACGTATAATTATAATTCAGATGACAGAATTACACTATATAGTGTATGCAACACAGAGTGTTAAGTCCCGCCAGTCTCCATTGAAAAGGGAAGATCCTCCGAACAGACGGTTATTGTGTCAGGTGGGCAACTGCCCTATAGATTGATATTCGGACTGTTGTTTTTGTTTTAATCAGGCACTGTGAGCTTCGCAACATACTTTAAGCAACAAAGACAAAGGCACAGTGAGCAGTCATGTACTTTCTATATCAAGTTGTCTACAACTATCTTTACCAGGTCATCCGACTAACAGACCATCCTCCTCAATAGACCAGATTGACCGTCATCATTCTGGAGATCAACATCTATGCTTAACTAAATTATTTATGTTTTTCTTACTGCTGTTTTTTTTTCTGTTTAATTTCGCCGCGGGATCCAAGAAAATTTAATCGTTTCCCCGGAACTCGTCGAACTTCATTGACTCGGCGAGTTTGTGGGTAGTTGCCACTGTTGATTTTGGCTCTCAGAAGTTGCAGTGGTTAATAGTCAGGCAGGCTTGTGTGATAACTGTATATTGTTGATCTGAATTACATTCTGCCATATCTATGTTCGCAGATACACCTAAAAAAAAGACGAAGCGTGCAGTAGCCGAAAATCTAAAAGGTACTGCTAGTACTATAACCTTAGAGAAGCTATCTGAATGGTTTTATGGAGCCAAACCTTTAAACGTACAGGAGAACAGTCCAAAGGGTATTAAAACTACTGATTTTAGAATATTCGTGGACGATGAACCAGCATTCGAGATTGCTGCCACAGTAACTGGTAAAGATCATTGTTTGTTACAACTATATTAAGTCTATATTTTTAAGTTTTTTTTAAGTTTTTATTTTTTGTATATTCTTTTCCGTAACTAAATTGTATTTTAAATCTTACTTATTTGCTGTACACCTACCACAGTGTAATTCTTTTTAACCCAAAGGTTGTCTGGTAGAGAATGCCCCGTTGCATTAAGTCCGCCTCTGTACCACTATTGTACATGAAGTTTAAACATATTTGTTTATATAATAAATAATTAAGTGATCACTCTCTTCGGTGGAAAAAAATATGTGCGTTCTTTTCAAAATTTTGCCCGTCAACTATTACATCTAATTTAAACAAAAATATCTGGTACAATTTCCTGCTTGCGTCTTTTCTTGTTTATTATGCATGATCATTCTTGAAAAAGTTTCGAATCTCCCACTGTTAAAACGACCTGATTTTGCAGCTCCTGATTCAAGAGTGGCTGGGCTAACCACCACTAAATCCGTCACAAAGACAACAACCAGAGATGATGCTGATTATATAGCATTCGATGAAGTTTTACGCAGCATTGCTGTGGATCCAAAACATTATAACCGAAGAAAACCGTTAGACACTGAACCATTAGACATATTTAACAAAAATAAAACTAAGAGCATTGATTATATGATGATAGCTGACGACAATGCAACAAGCGGTACCTCTAATGATCATTTAGGAGACGTCATTAACTTTATGCTAGATTATGATGACGTTGTTACTGAAACTGCAGTCACAAGCGCCACTGAAGTAGTGATTAATCTACTACCAGCAGAAAACCTTGCCAATGTGAATTTAACAGAAGGTATGTATTTCAAAACTATTCATTTCAATTAAAAAGGCTTTTCCGAAAGGTTAATTTATAAATGACGTTTATTTTGCAGAGAATATAAATTATAACAAAGATTTAGATCCAAACTTCTTTGATAAAACTAATAATATTTTAGAATACAATGCTGTAAACATCATGAAAAGAGATGTAACTGGCCAGGAGAACATTACAACAGCCAATGCAGTGCCAACTGTTACAATCATAGTAAACACCACAAATACTACCATAAATAATAAAACAGAAATATTTCCAGAGTTGAATGGAAATGTTCTCATACCTTTAAATAAAATCATATCTGACAAAATAAAAGAATTAGAAAATTTACAAAGAATCAAAGAAGCCTTGGTTAAATTTGTCAAAGGTAATAATCATCTTGTCGATATACCAGAGGAAAATAATACCATCGGTAAAACATCATTTTCTATTTACAATATCGCAATGGCGATTGGTTTAGACGTAAACCTAAGGAGAACTAACCCAAGCAGGTACGACCAATATATGCTTAAACTAAAAAGTGACATTTTAGCTGTCTTAAGAGATATATCAATAATTCAAAGACATAAAAAGTCAGAAATACCAGAAGATTTAAAACGTCTTATGAATGCAATGAAGCGATATGTTTACAAAAATCCTCTGGTTGAAAACCCTAAAAGACCTAAGTTGAAAAGACAAAAAAGTTTCAGAAGAATGATGGAGCAGACTAGTCGATGTGATCGTATTTCATTCAAGGACTGCTTGGTCAAAGTTATCGAAATGATTGACAAAGACACGCCAATGTCTGACGCTCTATCTGCGTTATCTCCAGCATCAAGAAAGATCATGAAACATATAATTAAATCGTACTATGCAGACCAGCAAATTCTGCCAGGGTTAAGAGCACACGACCCACATTACAATTTGACAAGTTATTTAGATAATATTGGTAGAACGTGGCAACAAGTGTCGGCTGTTTTCATACGCAGCACTCCTTTTGAAAGCCTCCTCAGAATTAAACTATTACGTTGTACTTTAGCGTTGGATATAAGTAAACTACAAGATGCTATAGGTATAATAGAATTTGCTCACACCAGAAGAATGGTTAGTTTAATAGATAAAGTGAATCCTGAAACATTAGATAAAATAGAAATGGGGCTGGGTGCAATTCACAACAAAATACTAATGTTAATCAAATACTACAAGGGATTACCAAATCAGCAGATAACAAAAAAGCCGCGAGCGCAGACAAAAGAAACTATGACAAAACCTCTACCCCCTACGAAAACAGATGTAGTAGAGACACGCAAGAGCAAAAAACGTTCATTCATTAAACACATACGTAACTTATTGAAGACCTCTAAAAATGACATTGCAGAACTACTTCATAAAAAGGTTCCAAAATCTGATATAGTGAAAGAACTTGCTAAAAAGAGGTTGGATGAAATATCAGAGAAACGATACGGGGAATATGAAGACACAATGAGGAGATGGCAACAGAATTTAAAACTTACAGCGAGGAAGAAAAGGTCTGTTTTAGATTCGCTCAAGACTCGTTCTTTAAAGAATATTATACCTAGATACTTAAGACATAAGGTGAACCCAAGAATAAAAGAAAATCAAAAAAATGCCACAGCAGATGCTACTCGTAAAGCTGATGCCAGGAAAAAGACAAAGAAGGATAGAAAAGATTCAAGACGTGGTAAGAAAGTAAATATGTCGTAGTAGCTTCTACCCGCGACTTCGTACGCGCATATCCCATTTTACCCGTTCAGGAAATTTTCACTTAGTGCTCTTCTACGGAGTATAGAGAAGTATTCTTCCGTTTCTGACAGTGATTGACAGACAACGCACAGCCGAAACTATTGGTCGTAGCAAGCTGAATTTAGCATATAGCTTCCTTACTCTCCGTAGGGGAGGAAATTTTGGAATTCCTACTTCCGAACGACAAAAAAACGGAGTAGCATCATACTTTTATTAGATACTTTTTAGGGTTCCGTTCCCAAAGGGTAACCAACGGAACCCTATTACTAAGCCTCCGCTGTCCGTCCGTCCGTCCGTCTGTCTGTCAGCGGGCTGTATCTTAAGAACCGTAATAGGTAGACAGTTGAAATTTTCACAGATTGTGTAATTCTATTGCCGCTATAACAACAAATAATAAATTTGAGGTTTATGGTACGGAGCCCTTCGTGTGCGAGTCCGACTCGCACTTAGCCGATTTTTTTTTAATATTGGTATTCGGGTACGTATTACAACACCAAAATTTAAAAGACCGAATTTTAAAATACCTATAGACGAAATCCCGAAAAATTAAACGCCGAATGATGTTTGGTTGAAAGTTTAAATCCCGAGATTACATCCCAAAGCCTAAAATCTCTACAAAAAAGGAGCTTAACATAATAGGTATGTATGATACCAATAACCCCGGGCACCCCGAGGTTCGGTTTGGTTAGGTTCCTTTAATATTTTGAAATATGCGCCGTCAATTTGGTGGAGTTTGACCTCATCTAAACCAAATAATTCACCAACAATAGAGGGAATGCGGCGCTCGGTGGCCGCTGCCGCGACACGCTCGCTTTGCTCGCTCGCTCTGTACTTCGATATTCAGGATTTCATCCATCGGTATTTCGACCATTCGGGGTTTCATCCTTTCGAAAGGACATCGGTATTTTATGTTTCGATATAACGTCTATCGGCATTTAAAACCTTCGGTATTTTGAATATCATTGTTTTGGACGTCGCGCGTCGGTATTTCAGCAATAGGTATTATGAAATTTCGGGATTATAATACGTACCCTGGTGTTCAGCTACATATGGAAATTTGACTGGAAGCTAACCAATATAGTTGAAACAAGACTAGGCAGATGAGGATTTAGAGATGCGGGATAGAGAGTAAAGTCCCGCAAACCTCCATTGAAAAGGGAGGATCCTCCAGCCGGACTGTTGTTGTGTCCGGTGTGGGCAACTGCCCGATAGTTGATATTCGGGCTGATGTAAATGTTCAAATCGCACGGTAAACTCTGATTGGGCGATGCAGGATTTCGATGTAGAGGTTTGCTGCTAGTTGGATAGATTGCGTCGCGGTTCTTTTTGTTGCGCTTTAGATTTGCTCCATTGGTTTTCTTGTGGCGGCACTGATGCCGCTACAATGATCCTTTGATTAGATGCTGATTCACGTACAATGTCTCTATAAAACTTCATGTACACACAAACAAATCAAATTGAGTATAATACTTTTCAACGTTTCCAGGGATGAGACCCAGGACCACAGCATCAAAATCGAGGAAACCAACAACGCCGAAGACCAGGAAAGTCACACGACCCCGGACTATCAACCTGACCCCGACGACTCCCACCACATCAATTTAACTATTTTAACAAGCAAAACACATTGATTCAGGCAACAAATTACTCAATCAGCATTAATATATTTTGTGATTTCATGCATCTGAAGTACAAATAATAAAGTACACATTTTAAAGGCGGCGTTATCTTTGAACTTTTCCCTATTTATTCCAAGCAAATAATAGTTGTAGAGAAAATTCTAAAAATGTGAAAATATTTTATCACAAGAAATAATTTATGTACCCAGGGACCCCATTCTCAGGGAACACTCGTACCGTATCGAGCGGTGTCTTTACCCTTCGGTCTCAATGTCGGCATCAAAATAGTGGGATTTTCTCACAATAGTCACAATACGTATTCTCGCAACATGTCGAGCGCAATATCGTTTTTTTTTTTTTTACTATTGATAGGCACGCGTTTGACCACTATCTCACCTGATGGAAAGCGAGGATGTGATCGAAGAAGGAGCACGCTTGCCTAGAAATAACCTATTCACTCTTGATTTAAAGACTCCCAGGTTGTAGCTAACAGGAAACACAGACTCCGGCGTTTTGTGCGTATGGGTGGGATGTCCACCATGTACCGGTGGCGCATCGCCGTTCGTCTTGTGGTCCGATGATGGAACGGGCTTGGCGGAATTAAATTATGCAATTCCGTCGCACATTCCCCAAAATGCAACCGGTAAAAAACCGACAGGCTAGCAACTCGTCGTCGATGTTCAAGACTTTGGAGCTTCGACGCGACGAGCCTCTCATTGCCGATGATCCTCTTGGCTCGTTTCTCAATCGACTCAAGGGCATCAAGCTGGTATCTGGCAGATCCATCCCAAAGATGAGAGCATTATTCCATACACGACCGAACTTGCGCTTGATAGAGTTTGAGCAGCTGTTCCGGCGTGAAGTACCGTCTCACCTTAGCCAGAATCCCCAACTTCTTTGCAGCCACTTGAGCTTTTGCCTCTATGTAAGGGCCAAACTTGAGAGTAGATGTTAATGTAACCCCAAGAAGCTCAAGATGGTCGGTTATCGGCACGGTTTCACCGCGGAAAGATGGAGCTGGGCGGAATTGGCTCCTTTTGACGGAAAATAGACACGCTTGGGTCTTAGCAGCATTGAACTTGACCAGATTGGCATCGCCCCATTCAGAGACCGCCTGTAAGGACACGTTCAAGCGCTCAACCATTGCCTCCCGGAGAGACCGGATCTGCGACCCACCAGCTCGTGCGTCGGACACGTATCTCTCAGCAACAGTGCTGTCGTCTGCATACCCAAAGGTACCGGGTTTAAGCAGATCATTAATATGCAGCAAGAACAGTGTTGCCAAAAGCACCGACCCCTGAGGAACCCCGGCATTAATATCCAGCAGTCCAGACGAGCAGCCATCTATGACCACTCGGATAGACCGATCCCTCAGGAAATCTGCGATCCAATCACACAAACCGGCGGGCAGACCGAAGGAAGGAAGCTTACTAATAAGGCTATCGTGCCAGACCCTGTCGAAGGCCTTCGAGATGTCAAGGGAGACTGCCAGTGCCTCCCTATGGCCTCACTCCAGATGTGAATGGCATACGCTAGTAGATCCCCAGTTGACCGATTTCGGCGAAACCCGTATTGTCGGTCACTAAGGATATCATTCGCTTCTAGGTACGCCAGGAGTTTATGATTCAGCACGCGTTCCATAGTCTTACAGAGTATGTACGTTACCGAGATGGGTCTATAATTCGACGGGTCAGCTCGACTACCCTTCTTGGGCACGGGCTGCATGTTAGCTTGCTTCCAAGCCTTCGGCACTTTTCCAGTCTCGAACGAAAGGCGAAATAGGCGTGTCAAGATCGGAGACAGCTCAGGCGCACAAGTCTTCAGAACAATTGCCGGTATCCCGTCGGGACCACTAGCCTTGTTCACGTCTAGGTTACGCAGTACCCTACGGACGTCCTTCTGATGAATGCGAATGTTCGACATACTCGACTCGCATCCACCAGGATAAGCAGGGGGCCTCGCGCCACCAGGATCCAGACGTGAATATTCCGCAAACAAGTTCGCTTTCTCCTCAGCGGAGTGGGCCAGCGTCCCGTCGGGTCTCAGCAGTGGTGGTAGTGAGGGGCGGCAGAAGTTCGATTCGACCGACTTAGCCAGGGACCAAAAAGCCTTACTACCTGCTGGGTATGAAGCAAGTTTGTTCCCTATTCGGCTAATGTGGTCAAACCGAGCCCTCCGCAACTTGCAGGACTTAGCAGCCCTGTTAAAGGCTCTCTTCTTCTGACTCACGTCATTTGCTTTGCGCGTACGAGCGTCGACCCATGCTAGGTACGCCGCGTGCTTATGCGCATCAGCGCGATTGCACTCGGCACCCAACCAAGGACGAGCTTTGCCAGATTTTGCTATGTCAGAGAACGGAATATAGTACTCCATTCCCCTCCGCAACACATCCGTCACGGCATCCGCGCACGACGTAGCATCAGTGGAAGAAAAGCAAGTAGGCTGCCAAGGGTAACATGCGAAGAAAGATCGCATGCCATCCCAATCTGCTGACTTGTATCGCCATACCCGCCGGGTGCCTCTTGGGCTAGGTTTGGGCGGAGAGTAGACAGATACAGACTTCACCAGACAGTGGTCGGAACTACCCAGTGGTGATGAAATCCACACCGAATAGCGGTCTGGATCTGTTGTCAGCAAAAGGTCCAAGCAATTGGCAGTGTGCGAATCAACATCCGGCACCCTCGTTGCCCCCTGGACCAGCTGGGTAAGATTTAACGCAAGGGCTAGCTTTCGCGTCTCTCGTCCAGCATGGTCTGTGCACTGGTATGGGAAGAGCCACTCCTGATGGTGAGCATTGAAGTCCCCCAGTAACACCAATTGGGCAGAAGGGTACCGCTGCTGAGCCGCATCCGCCGCCTCACTCAGGCGCTGTGTAAGCCCAGTTGTCTCCAAATCAACGCCGTGCGAACGGTAGACGCATGCGTAGACAATTTTGTCTAGACCTGTGTCCACTATAGCCCACAGCGTTGAGAACCTGGAGTCTTCAAGGTAACGGAGACATCGTAATAACATCGGCTCCGTAATTTATCACTGTTTAAAAATGTTTTTCTCGTATTTATTGTGCTAAAACTAATGTAATAGTGAAAGTATCTGCCAATATCGCAGTGAAAGTGTTTGGAAAGAATTACATTATATGAACATTGAAAATACGCGTTGAAACAATAATCTGGATATGAGTTGTCGAAATCAATGTCAAGTCAAGTGTTATAGTGATTAACGCAAAGAGTATTCAATAGTGTAACAATAAGGCATTCTAAATTGCGAAGTTCACGTCTTTAATACTATTAAACTAATAAAGGGAAAGTGTTCTGTGTAGTTACGGTTATTATTAATGTATTTTTTTGAAACAAAGAACTTTTTTCTAGCAAACCGTCATTTTTTTTGTAAAAGAATAAAGTGAATGCGACTTCAAATTCCAGTTCAACTCAGGACTTTTGGCAAGTGACTTTAAAATTATATTATGGATTCATTTGAAAACATAACATTTCGATCGAAACACCGCACCCAATCCATGTTTGATATTTCAAAAGCAGCTGACAATGTAGACCATAGTAGTAGTTCCATACACCTGACGATAGACGGCAGCACCAGCAGTCTTCCGAACATATCCTTCGACGAAAGTGACGCACAGATACTAGAAATGAGATACAAAAAAATAAGCTCGAACTAACTTCAGCTCATGACGAAATCAATAAACTATCGCCACTAAATATGGAACTAAAAAAACAGTTACCAAAATAAATTCAAGGAATGAATTAGTAAAAAAGCAAACAAAAAGTTAACAAGTGATATTAATACACCTAGCAAAAAGAAATCCTTAATTTCAAAACACAATTATGGTACACCTAAATCGCAAAAATACCAAGATATCCTTTTTACGCCACAAATGTCGCATACTTCTTAAATATCACCGGTTGTGCCCTGTAAAAGTAAAAGTATTACAAACCGCACTACATGCAAACCTGAAAAGAGTAAGTTGTGTATCATAAGTAGCAACAATAAAAATAAAATGTTGCTAATAGCAGAAAACATGTTTCCGAACTATCAAATATGTCATTATCTTACACCAAACTGTGGCGTTGAGATTTTAATTCATAACATACATGACAAACTGGCCACTTAAACTCAAAAAGACGTGAAAAAAATACCGTAATCTTATTGTTTCTTTAAGAGAAACATTAAATACAATACAGCATACCAGCATTATTATTTACCTACCTACCTATAAAAACAGTAAGCACGCACTTCTATACAATTGGAGAATAGAAACACTCAATAATTTGTTGTACATGGATAACCAATGACATCAATACGTCATGCTTTTAGACTCCAACTTGGAGTTGACATACGAAATGTTTATTAGCGCCAGCGGCAGAATAAGTAACGATGGAATGTGGAACATTTATCATAATTTGAAGATATTAATAATTAACGATGACATTATATGGACCCTTGACGTAACAGATACAGATAAGTACACTTATCCGACACACCTACTTTACTCAGAACTGGGAGTCCTCATGGTACGAAAGTTATTCATTAAACTTGAGATCATGACACAACATAAAGTAAAACCTCACTTTGCAAATAGGCGACGGTTAGATATAGTTTACAACATACCCAAATATAGAACATCTTTCGCACACAAATTTCACAATTATCTCGGTCCTAGCCACTACAACAAAGAAAGTAAAGATCTAAAATTGAAGAATCTTGATAGCCAAACATGTAAAAAAACTATAGAAGAGTATCTGATACCATTAGATTACAATAAAACTGAAAATCTAATGAACATTTTGGTATAAACAAGGCTTAAGGCACATAAATAATAAGGCACACACACAGATCCATACAAAAAAAAAACACCGCACACACAAGTACCTAAACACAAAATATTACAGACAATTCGAATCATGTAACTTAATTGACATCTTAACTTTTTAACTCAGTTCTATGATTTATTATTGTACTAATACAGTAAATAATCCATCTGCATTCTGCTTAACTATGTAACTTGTAACTGGAACCCTGTGGAAAATAGTTGTTTTTAGGGTTGAGGAAGACTATCCGCTCGTGATACAGTTTTATACTAGTTTGAGGGGATAGGGCGAATCAGGCTTAAGACAACCAAACCATTTTATTTTCATTCATTACATTCCACTACTGTTGATCGGTCAAAAAATATTGTAATAATAACTTTAAATGATTTTTGTGTATGTTTATATCCTATGATTAAGTTACTATGTATGGTTGTCTCCTAATCGTGCAATAAAGAATATTATTACAAATTGACATAAGTGACTCAGACCCGTACAACACGTAACGTTCACGGAACGTTTTTCTTTCATAGTAATTTACGGATACTTCATCAAAATATTACTGAACTCTTGAACAAATCAGATTTACTTACAATCAATCTTCAAGAATTAACAATGATTCAAAGAAATATAGACGTACTATGCATAACCGAACTCTTCATAATGCGTGGACACGGGAATTTGCTAAATATACCAGATTACAAGCTTGCTGCTTGCTATGCAAGACGTGAAAAGAAACGAGGAGGTGCCTGCATTTTAGTAAACAAATCGTTTGAATATATAGAACTTCAAAATGTATCGCGAAATTCAATAACAGGAGTAATTTAATGTTGTGCAGTTGAACTCGAAAAATGGACTATTATATGTGTGTACAGGCCACCAAAGTTCAGTAATTTACAAGTTTTTTTATGACAATTTAAATGTAATTTTAAAATCGTTATGTGCAAACCCTAAAAACAAATTGTTATATGCGGAGACTTACAAAAAACCGCTTTGACACCTTACCCTTAGACCCAGCGGACGAATTATGCACCTCTGACCATCCTAAACCTAGCAAACCCCCACCTATCGTTCTCAACGGCATAGAAGACGTTACTGAGCTATCGAAACTACTTCAAACGGTTAGCAACAAAGAAAAGTTCAAATTCAAACTAATTCACAAAAACCTTCTCCACATTCTTGTCAACACTGCTGAAGAGTATAAGAAAATTATAACGGCCATAAGAGCAAACGGTCTCATAGGACATACATTTACTCCCAAAGATAGCAAATGCTATCGCATTGTCATAAAAGACCTCCACCATAGCACTCCCCATGACGCGATATCAGAAGCCATTGAGGCAACTAACAATAAAATCAAAGGCGAAATCATCAATGCTCGATACGGACCTGAAAAGAAACCTACATCGACCTTCTTTGTGAACATTGAGCCCAGTGCTAACAACCCTGCGGTCAAAAATATCACTTATATCTTCAACCAAAAAGTCAAGATAGAGGATCCTCGAAAGTCAAAAAGTATCGTCCAATGTCAACGCTGCCAGCGCTACGGTCACTCGAAGAATAATTGTATGAGACCATATAGGTGCGTAAAATGCGGGGAAGACCACAAAACCTCGGAGTGCAAAAAAAAGGATAGAAAAACACCAGCTAAATGCGCTCTCTGCTCATGCGACCACCCGGCTAACTACAAAGGCTGTGAAATATACAAAGAGATCCTTGCCCGAAGAAACAAAAACCCTATCCCTGCCGCTTCATCTACCACAGCTGTGCCAATCAATACTATCCGCTCTACCTCAACAATAACCGAAGGAACCGAAAGACCCACTCACCAACGCGCATATGCTGAAGTCACCGATTGGAAGACGGCCCAATCAAATCAACAATCCCACAACAAACTGGAGGATATCCTACTTAAACAAAGTGAGAAAATGGATCTCCTAATACAACAAATAGGCTCCTTAGTGAGTCTTATTACTACTCTCGTCTCTAAGCTTACAAAATGACTTCTCTACACATTGCCACTTGGAACATCAATGGCCTTGCTCCTAATAAAAATGAACTAGAGACGTTCATTAAATCCAACAAGCCTTTTATCAGAATCGCACACTACACCAAGAAGCCGTATATGCGTTCCAGGATTTTCCCCGAAGTCTCACCATATATCACATTTACCCTAAGACGCGATACCTGTCCCACGGTCAACCTAGGCCCCGACACATTGCCGCAATCAACCTGCGTTAAATACCTTGGGTTCCACTTAGACCGCAGGATGACATGGAAAGAGCACATAAAAATGAAGCGCAACGAAATCAACCTAAGGTTCAAAAACCTGCTCTGGCTCCTCGGCAGACAGTCCACCCTATCCCTATCCAATAAATTAAGGGTATACTGCTCAATAATAAAACCAATCTGGACATATGGGATCCAACTATGGTCGACAGCCAGCAAATCTAACATTATGTGCCTCCAAAGAGCTCAAAATAATATTCTAAGGACCCTCTCATCGGCGCCCTGGTATGCTCGCACTAGAAAGAAAGAAAAGACGTTTATTTCCCCAAAAGCGACGCACAAAACACAAAATAATAAGGGAATAAATAAAAACTTAACTAAAACCAAAATAACCTATTGTCACTAGGACTATGTCAGGACCGGGCACAAGTCTTTGTTCACACCACAGACAAACAGAACACAGTTCCACCATCAAAAGTTCGACAGATTGTCTATGGTGCGACCGCGGCGTCCGGTGCTGCCCGTCATTTTGACAAGTTGACATTAAACACAAAAACAAAATAAACAATAATTTACAATAGGTACAAAAATAAAATCGAAAACATAAATTAACAAGTAAGTTGTGCGCCGCATCCGAGCAAAAAACGGTCGTTGCTCAGCGTATGCCGCGACTCTGGACAAGCCCAGAAATCACAGCGCTGGTTTTCAGCAACCACCGGTTGAGTGGCATCCTGGCGTCCCTCCGCGAGTACTTATAAATAAACAATACAATGCAGGTAAACACTTTACATAATTAAATGAGTCAAATTAAATTTGTAATTCTAATAAATACAATTTTTTCTTCTTTTCAGGAAACATAATGCATAGATGTTCGACAATACACCATACATATCCCATCATTTCCAACATAGTATGATGGCGGCCATTTGCATATTTGCTTGCTATTTGCACTACAGAGATCCACGACTACCTGGAAATCCCAACCATTCTGGATGAAGCCAAACGATACGCAACCAACTACAAGGACCGCTTGACAACTCACCCAAACCCGTTATCCAGTATGCTCTTACAGCCAAATCCGATTAAGAGACTCAAGAGAGCCGATGTGCTACCTAACTAAGGGGAGATGGAGCAGTGGCTCTACCTCGCCAAACCCCAACCTCTTGCAACTCGCCTGATTATAGTCTGGACGACTGATCGCAAGCTCGAAAAAGAAAAAAAAAATATGCGGAGACTTCAACTTTGACCGGTTAAAGAGAAATAATATTAGTTTGAACTTCGAATACTTTCTCCTGGGCCACCTCAATCTAGAACTTAATCAACCAACTCGACTGTCCAGCAATAGCTGCATAGATAAAATTGCACATAACTCTAAATCTAAATGTAAATGCGACGTAATTGACTTTGCCTTATCTGATCACACAGCACAAATACTTAAAATAAAAGTAAAAAAACTTGTAGACTAAAATCATGGCGTGTAAAAAAACGATCTCTTGCGTCCGGCCCTGGTTCAAGTTATGGTCCGGAGCGAGGAAACATGGGAAGCGGTCACTTCCTTCTGCGAAGCATTAATGCTAGCAAAGGAGGAAGCCGAACGCGTGAGGGAGAGGGAAACCTCACGCCCCAGTCGCCGCAACAGCAGAAGACGCCCCGGGCGTCGGGAGTCGCAGGACGATTCTCGGCCACCGTAGGCGCGGGTCTGCGGAAGGCGAGCATTGGGTGGCTCGCCGTCTGAACCAGGCCCGGGATAACGGCGCGCTGTGTTCCACGCGCGCCTCAAAGACCTGTCAGCATTAAAGACGGGGCCCGCTAGGGCCAGTGCCTACTGGGGCTGCGGTCTTCGTTCGAAAGAGGCACCGTACCCTGGAACGCAAAGGGCACTAGGAGGAACACGGATGGGTTTTAGTCAGTAAAAGTCTGACACTCCCTCCTGCTTTTACCCAGAGCGGGAGGAGTCATTTGATGATTTTCCATCCTAAAAAAAAGACCTACAAAGGAAAACAAAATTATATATTTAAAAATACTCCCAGCGTTTTATGAAAATTGTTAAGTTAACCCAAAAGGCTAAAAATAATTATTTCATCAAAACCTCACTTAATAAGTCAAAGGCAAGTTATTAATAATAAAAGACGTATTGATGAGCCCATTTCCCAGATCAAAGTACAAAATTTAATTATAAAAATAATCCCAAAAAATTGCAGATGCTTTCAACAATTATTTTACTGACCAAGTTAAAGTGTCTCCTAAAGCATCATTTGAAACAAGTGGTTTAATCGAAAACCCAAGCACAATGTTTATGCCTCCAGTAATCCACCATGACGTACTAAGAGCAATCAAATCATTGAAAAATAAAAACAGCGTAGGATATGACGAAATATCATCGAAAGTAATTGAATTTGTGGCCAGTAATATCATCGGACATCTTAGCCACATTCTCAACTTAGCCATTAGCTCTGGCGTGTTTCCGAACGGCTTAAAAACAGCAATAGTCAAACCATTGTACAAAAAAAATTGCAGGAAAAATATAGCTAACTATCGACCGATATCTTTGATTCCTGTTTTTTCTAAAGTACAGATTTCTGACAAAACATAATAAATTGTGCAGTGAACAAGCAGGCTTTAGAAAGAATAAAAGCATTAATACAGCAGTGTTTGATTTATTACATGAAATAATGATAAATGTAGATAACAAAATACCCATTTGTGCCATTTTTACAGATATGAAAACGGCTTTTGACTGTGTTAATCATAATATATTATTAAACAAACTTTACAGATACGGTATCAGAGGAAACGTGCTGGATCTCTTAGAATCTTACCTTAGTAATCGCACACAATACACAGACACGTCCAGCATTTGCCATAAAACAAAATTTGAAAAGAAATACCAATCTGAAGGCAAAATAGTTAAGTTCGGTGTACCTCAGGGCAGTGTGTTAGGGCCGCCTCTATTTCTGCTGTATATAAAGACTTGCCACGTCAAATACAGTATCCAATGGTTTTGTTTGCCGATGACAGTACGGCACTTGTAAAATGTAATGACATTACTCGAAATGCACAAGACATTAATGACACTCTAAAAAAAAAATTATAAGCTAGAGCTTGATAAAAACAATCTAGTTATAAATTTACAAAAAAACTAGTGTAATGCAGTTCACTCATCAACGTACACTTCCACCAAATGTAAACATGCAATACGATGAGGAAGAGATCCAAGCAGTCAGGGTTGCAAAATTTTTGGGAATATTGATAGACGATCAATTAACTTGGAAACCTCAAGCCGAAGAAGTGTGCAAAATGCTGAGCACTGCAGCATATGTCCTTTGAAATTTGGTAAAAATAAGTTGACATGAAAACTGCTTTAATAGCTTACCATGGTTTGATTAGCTCGGTCTTGAGATTTGGAATATTTTTTTGGGGTAACTCTACCCTAAAAGATAAGGTGTTTTAAGTTCAGAAACGCTGAGTACGGTACAGATGTACGGTCTTAAACCCACAGACAGTTGCAAACCTTTGTTTAAGTCTCTTAAGATTCTTCGCTGTCCATCATTATTTATTATGGAAATGGCAATTTTTGTAAAATTAAATGCGACCTTGTTCACTAAGGTCTCGGACACTAGAAAAGACCCCGTGAATATAAAACCTTTTGAAAGTCGGTGGCCATAAAACTGCACTATTAAGAAAAAGTATCATTTGTATGGGTCCAATCATATTTAATAAATAACCAGAAAATATAAAAATGATACATTTAAATATTTCAAAAACAAACTCAAGGCTTTTCTAGTAGAAAAGCCTTGATTTTTGAAATTTTATTATTCTGTTAACGATTTTCTAAATGAATTATTGTAGCCCTTGACATTTTGTTAATTAAATACTTTAAAGTTGACCATTTAAATTATAACGTCTAAAATTACGTTTTAGTTGTATTTCAACATTTTCACACTTAAACAGTATTTTGGCATTTGAATTGTATGTTTTTTAATTAATTTTGACATCTTAATTACATTTTGATATTTTAATTATATTTTGACATTTTGATAGTATTTTGACATTAGAGCTGAACATTAACATTTGAATTGTATTTTCCCGTTTTAATTGTATTTTCACTGAATGTTATGTTTTTATATTATAAGTTTTAATTAGTGTTCCATCCATTTAAATTTTACATGTCAAATATTGGGCAGAATGTATGGCTCAACTTTTATATTTCACGACCTCATTTGTATACCTGCATTATAGAAAATAAATAATTTGATTTGATTTGATTAAATGTCGATCCGAAGGATGAAAATGTTGTCATTACTCGTCGCACAAAGCAATCCATTTCACATAACAATAGCGATATTTTTAACGCAACCGTTAATGAACTTCTTACACAATTCTACATGGATTTTGAGGTAAGAAACTTTTTGAACTTTAATTTATATATATCTCACTAACTCGTATACAAACAACAGACGTTATCTATTTATTTAATTCATTTTAATCTTAATATATGAATAAGTACTCCTTAGTATGTGCATCAACGGAATACATTACTGAGATTTAAATGACAGCGATATTTGTCACGACAAATAAAAGTCATATTTAGGTTTAGTCATTAGGTTACTAACACATATAAATTACCTAAATACAAGCAAAGAGGCTATGTAAACTGATGTCAACAACCAACAATTGAGGATTTTCAAGTTGGAGAAGAAAGAGGGAGTCGAAGTCGGGTTATTGATAAGAGAGCGGTACTTCTCCGACCGCACCAAATCACTCCACTCTTAGAACAAGTCCTGCTCCAACAACGACGCTGCTACATAACAAAGATCAAAACCACAGAAATATAAAAAAAACAGGAGAAATGGCAAGGGGGCGTGTCGGTGTCCACGCGACATGCGAAAGTTTATCATTTAATACGCAAATAATATCTATGGTCAAAACATTACTGATAGATCCTTGTGAAAACTTATTACCCAAATACGCCAAGAGGAAATGTTACGATTTGCTACTGGGATCTTAACTCATATCGGAAAATGCAATTTTATTTACGGTACGTCAGTAATTGGGACACAGATATTGAAATATATACCTACATTAAATTTGAGTTCATTAGCTGAAACAGATGGGAAGACAGGCAGACACGAACGATCCTCTAAGGGTTCCTTATTTCATACAGACTTACGGAACTCTTAAAATATGAATACAATAAGTATTGAAGAAGCGAATGGCAGGTACATTCTACAGTTGCCATTAAGCACAAAAACCACGTAGACCCAAGTGTTAGTTTTTAACAAAATAATTATACTTCTATTTGTTTTCCCTTAAGGTCAAGCGACTTAATTCTCATCGGACTCCAGTTTCTTGAATGGAAAAGCATCAGACACACACTGTCGTAATTCATGAAGACAAGGCGAGAACCATCTACCAGACAGATGAAGCCAAATATTCATGTTTGAAGAACACACAATATTAGAAACTTTTTAGTCTTTATGTCAATCCTCTTTTTAGTTCTTATCATAAAAAATTACATTTATTAAAAATAAAATTATAATTGACTTCTGTCAGAAATAAATCGACTGCGCGACTGTCAAAGATTTTCCTTGTTTTAATTGGAACTATGTACTATATTTACAAACATTCTATGTATAACACGCATGAAACAATGCCCCGTCATAGCAAAACAAGTACCCACATTTAGCCCGAAAAACCAAAATACAGGAGACCCTGACGTTATTGGTTGCACAAATATGTAACCCAACAGTATACATTTAATGTCTTTGATGTAACCCAAACCTACCGCGACTTGCCGGAACAAATTTTTGAAGACCATAAATTTACAACACGTGGTGAAGAAGATATTGGATAAACTTATAAGAACGCATAAAAGCCGAACTGTCCTATCAAGTAGCCCAGCTCTTTATGGGTACGTATCAAAATCCCGAATTTTAAAAGACCGAATTTTAAAATACCAATGGACGAAATCCCGATAATTGAAACGCCGAATGGTTGTTTGGTCGAAAGTTTAAAATCCCGAAAGTTCATTTGCCCGAAAATTTTAAATCCCGAAGTTTAAAATCCCGAGGTACAAAATCCCGAAATTGCCACCGTATTATAACAATAATAACTTGTAACAATAGAGGGAGTGTGCGTTTATTTACACTGTTCTAACCTAACCTAACCTAGGGCATTCGATACTCTGATTCAGGATTTCATCCATCGGTATTTCGTTCATTCGGGATTTCGTGCATTCGGGATTTCGTCCTTTCGGGCATTTGAACATCGGTATTTTGTGTTTCGATATAACGACTATCGACATTTAAAACTTTCGGTATTTTGAATTTCGGTGTTTTGGAAGTGAATTTCAACCATAGGTATTATGAACTTTCGGGATTTTGATACGTACCCCTCTTTATACCCTTTGAACGCCAAGCGCAGCTCATAGGAAGTATGCTCTCTACGCCGAGCCATTTATTTACTATTAAATACCTACAAAATGCTAGTGATTGAGTATTCACAAATATCGATAAACCTTTATCACTGCTACTACAATCGATTTTCCATATATAAGTGTTAAATTTATCAAATAAATGTTACAATACTAGCATTAATTAAATTACATAAATGAATTAATCGAATTAACAAACTAGTTTCACAGTTAAAACTTCACTGAAACAAGTTTTTATCGAACAAAGTGCATCCCTAAAATAAGATTGACGTCAATACTTGTCGCTTGAAAGCGTCAATGGCGTATGGCTTCAAAGAAAATACGGATATCTCAGGGATGTGGTAATAGTTAAATACATAATAATAAAATACAATAAACACATTTATAGGAAACTGTTGTATTACGGATCTGTATAGAACGGAAAGTTACGGAAATTTATTTTCGCCACGGCAACTCCTGATCGTATTTATGATCTGCCCATAGACATATGATCTTTTTTCAGGCCTTATTTTTTCCAATTCAAATGCAACCAAACTAGCAAAATATTCGTTTCTAATATCCGAAGGCCTTAAACAGATAAATCTCGGAGTTTGGAGTGCATCGACATTCACTTCTATTTCGAATTCGAATGTTCGTCTGTAATTGACGAAACATTCTTCACACTGAGTTGCCTTTTCAGCAGTGTTCTTTCTTTTCTTCGGCAAGTTCGATAGTAAACTTGGTGACAATGGTGAGAATCTTCTATAATTTCCTCCTCTTCTTCGAAACCCTGGACTTTTTATATTCTCATCTTTGTTAGCCATATTTAACCAACATACAGTATTGAACCTCTGAGTATAAAATGTTTGAGAATCGTCAGACGAAGACATTTTTCACTATTTAAAAACAAAACACTAACACGTATTATAGAGTGATCCGATCCATGCTTTTTGATCCGATTAATTATTAATTATATTAATAATAAAGAAACACTAATTCCTCATAAAACGCATTTTATATAGTTTTAACTAATGTTTTAGTTCAATTAGCACAATCTTCTTGTAAATTGTAGAAGTTTAAATTACCCCATCACTAGTGTCGCTTCAAAGTGACAATGGCGTTTGGTGAACGTATATTTTGGGTTCTTTTCTTCGCCTAATACAAGGGAATGAATACTAAAAGATTAAACTTAAGTTTAGTCCACTTTTATTTAAGTGACTTATGGAGAAGACGATTAATTTTAAAAAACAATCCTTTTACCTATTTTCTATAATATTAGATCGTAAAGTAGCACATCTATTTGTCGCCCAAACTCGTCGTTGGCGTTCTAGCGGCCGATTACGTTTGTCGCTTGTAAGCGTTGTTGGCGTTCAAAGGGTTAAGAGGATAGATCCCCTCAACAGACAGTCGAAGCGAAAGAGTTCAAATGTTCCGAAGCGTTTCAACATGGCCAAGCAGTAGATGTGTTACTGAATCAGCATTGAATCAGGGTGTTTGATGTAATCATCGAAAATTCGGAGACAGAGCTCGTAAATTCACAAGTAATCACAAGTCTGCATTAGGAACGGGAATGATACATGCATATTGTTGTATATTTTGAAAGTATTTTTGTTGGTTAGCTTTAGCTGCCGGAGTCTGTGTTTCCAGATAGCTACAACCTGGGAGTCTTTTAATCAAGAGTGAATAGGTTATTTCTAGGCAAGCGTGCTCCATCTTCGACCACATCCTCGCTTACCATCAGGTGAGATAGCGGTCAAACGCGTGCCTATCATTAGTAAAAAAAAAAAAAAAAATTACCTACATTGTGCTATTGCAATATGTGTCATGTTGCTTGGTTTAATGAAATTAAATGTAATTATTTGTTTTTTATCATAATAGTTGAACCCCTCAACAGACAGTCCGTCCGGGTTCCGTTGGTTACACTTCGGGTTCAGAACTCTAAAAAACTGAAAAGGTTCCACATAATCCAGAACTTTGGGCACCACTTCGACGTGATGGCTGATGACCCTGTTGTAATATTGCATAACCAGCTGACGCCCGTGGCTTCGTCCGCGTGAATGTCAAAAATCTGTCTAATACCCCAAGGGAACATACCCCCGGGATAAAAGTATCCTATTTGTTATGCAAGACTATGACTTCAGTGCCAAATCTCATCAAGATCCGTTTAGCCGTTCTGACGAATTGAGAAACAAATCCAGCCATCCATTCAAACTTTCGCATTTATAAAACATACTAACGACCAGCCCCGGCTTCGCGCGGGTGCAAATTATATACTAAAACGTTCCTCGAGAACCACTTTATCTATTAAAAAAATCGGTTGCCTAGTTTTAAAGATCTAAGCATACATAGGGATAGACAGACAGCAGAAGCGACTTTGTTTTATACTATGTAATGATTAAGAATAGATAGTTATAAAATACTTATATCATTTATTTAGGTGATAAAAGAAAATACTTTAGAAACCACATTAAACCGAGTGTAAACCTCAAAAAAACCTCTCATCACACTTCACTTGGAGCTTAGTTTTGATCGTGCTATCCTGTTACGTTTATTATACAACTACCACCGGCCAAAAATCTCAGTCTTGACTATAAGCTGCACGACTGTAGTCCTCCTGCTCGAGTCAATCTGCAACAGCTTCAGCAATATTCAAACTTTGACACTGATTTGACCTTGGCTTGGCTTGGATGTACTGGAAAAGGGATTTCTGTGGTGCCAATCGAACTATAATATACGAAATGGTGGACAATGCAGCACAAACATTCTCGCTTGCAGGAGCGGCACTTTGCTTGTTGCAGTTGCGTCACGATCAACTCTTCTTTCTCCTTAACCAGAACCAAGCTGTTGCCAAATTAAATGGTTTTAGGAGCCAGGGTCTCAACACTTAATGCTGCACTAGCAGTGTTAAGTATTCTAATACAACCCGAAGCAGTGTTTATCGGAGAACTTCAGCAGACGCGTAAAGTTGTCTTCGTATTTTCTTGCTGAAGTATTTTTCTATCTAAATTTTTTTGCACGAATTCAACCATAAACAGCTTGTTTATTTATGTAGTTAAATATTTTAAATATACATTTTCATTCACGCAATTGATTTAATAATAAATGACACAAAAGTTTTTGACGTGTCATGTCGATATCAATGTACTTACGTGTCGAGTGTCCCGACCGCTCGTTGAATCCCGCGTGTAAGACCAACCATCTCGCAGGCATTTCCTGCGTGATTTGCCAAAATCGGCATTGCGAGAATAACTTTTCACCATTTTACGCTAGAGACGAGATAGTTACGAGTCGCGTCGTGTTCCAGGTGTGTTTATTGTGCAAATAATGTGCGGAAAAAAATCATTATGAAATTGTTTTGAATTCTCTAAAGTGTTTTCTGTCGATATTATATATATTATAATTTAGGACAAATCCGCACAAAATGCTCAACACAATTTTCATCTGACACAATAAGTTCCTTGTAAAAGTACAAGTACTTGAGACAATTTCTTCATTAATTCAATTTTAAATGACGGCATGTCTTTGCGAACCTCAAGCAATTATATTTTTTTGGGGTTTGGGGTTGAAACTCTTGGGCCGTGGGGTCCGAGTGCTCATGCCTAATTTAAAGATCTTTCTAAACGCTTAGTTGCCACTTCGTGTGACCCAAGGGCTGGCTTTTACCTCGGACAGAGGATAAGCATTTCCATACAATGTGACAATGCCACCAGTCTTTTGGGCTCACTTCCAGTAGACAGCGACGAGTATTATATATTTTGTTTTAATAAAGTATACATAAACAATATAACATTTTAAATACATACAAAAATAGGTAGCTAAAAGCCATTTTCATCGCGTCATCGTCACCGAACGCTTCCCATGCATAACGTAGAATAATCAGCCTATAATGTTCCCACTGCTGGGATACAGGCCTCCTCTCGAGTGGGCTGTAAACCACCACGTTTTTCTCGTCGCCTCGCTCCAGTAGCCTATCACTCTAGAACTGCATTTTTAGAAAAAGAAGCCAATGGCACTCAGTAATGCAAAAACATAGCCCTAATCAAATCGGCACTTCCAGAGATTACCTCCTTCATTCATCATCTCATCTGCCTAGCCTCTTCCCAACTATATTGGGGTCGGCTTCCAGTCAAACCGGATTCAGCTGAATACTAGTGTTTTACGTAGAGCGGCTGCCTACCAGACCTCCACAACCCATTAACTGGGTAACACGATACTTCATGGTAAGACTGGAGTCAGATTTACTGGCTTCTGACTATCCGTAACGACTGCCAAATATCTACAAATGACAGCCGGGACCAATGGCTTAACGAGCTCTCCAAGGCACGGAGGAAACTCGGTATGTTAAGATGGTCACCCATATACACAAGACCGACCAACCTTGGCAAGCGTTGCTTAACCTTGAAGAACGACGCGTGCGGCTGTTATTATCTAGCCACGAGCTCCTTAAGATTACCTCCTACATTAATATGTAAAAAATATTTTAGATCTAAGCAATTGTAAGGAACAAGACTATCACGTATTAACAAAATCCCACAAGATTTAGTAAAAAAACATTTATTGAAAATTACAAAAGTATGTAAAACTGTGTACGTTCTTCTACAATCCCATGTTCTTTATGTTCAGCAACTGTTTGATTAGATGGTCTTGTGTGGCCCAGTTCATGTGCTTTACTTTGATATCCTCTGGGCCTCCGACCAGGTGTTCTACTTCCTTTGGGGGTTGTGACAAACGACGACGCATCGGCTGCTGTATTATAATTCTTGGTGTAGAAGATACTGGAAAAAATAGATACGTTACGTTACAGTTAGTTTCTTGTGACCATACGAATATACGAATTCCATCATCATTATATCAGCCAAAAGCCGTCCACTGCTGGACATAGGCCTCACCCAAGCGTTTGTGGCGACGCTTGGGGGAGGCCTATGTCCAGCAGTGGATGGCCAGTCGTGGGCGTCTCGCATCCATCGACTACCCGCGACCTTCACCAGGTCATTAGTCCACCTTGTGGGAAGCAAATTAACGAATTCATTTCCATCTAATTGTGGGAGTGTAAAGTAAGTAAGTACAAACTCTTTTATTACTCATTCAGCTCACGCAAATCTCAGAAAACGAGGCATTTTTAACGCACACATTTATGATAAAGTTAGGCCATTAACTGCTCTCACGGAACAAGAAATAAACTACCACTTTGTACTATAACTTTGTAATAAACTCCATTCGAAGATTACACCCTTTTGAAAATAATTCCTACTGTCTAAATTGGGTATGGTCGTGTAATAATAATTAATTAATCCAATAGGCTTACCAATAAATTTATCTTTTGTAGATCCATTTCGTCTCTGCGTTACAAAAAACCTAAATAATTCATTAGCAAGTTTATAATTGCCAATGTCTAAATGAAATTTAATCCTCTGAGCTATATTATAAGTCGCATCGTGATTAACATCAGATCCGTTAACTTCTTTCATCTTTATAAACGTTTCCACACGATTCCTGATCAGCTGGTTCACTATTTGAATCCTACTTATTTTGGTCTGATTGCTTACTCCTTGAGTAGAAAAGTCACTGTTTTCAAAATTAGAATTCTTCTTTAGTTTAGTTTTCAATATTTTGCTAATTTCAGAATCGGTTATTCTTTGGTCCGATTTAACTTTTTCATTCACTTTCTCGCTTAATTTAATGCTTGTCTCCATATTTCCGACAAATTCTTCTATTTCAATATATTGCTCTGTTGGTAGTTTAGCTATATTTTCGAAGGATAGTTTCATTTCACTTATTATGTTTATTGCGGCCTTAGCATCTTGTTCCAGTGATTTAAGCAATATAAGTTTTCCAGTGGCGGGTGTTTGAACAAGTAAAGCCTGGTGTTTATATGTAGAACTGCCATTTTCTATTCCCTCCATCATTTTCCTTATCGCGTCATAAGATTTAGGAGTTTTAATCTTTAGATATCTACGACTGTTTGCTGGGGATTTACTGGCCAAGTTGTTAACTAACCGTTCCCATACAACAGCGGATTTGGGTCTCACTGTCAATGTGTTACCAGTAGTTCTTCGTGACACTGACTCTTTCAGTTCTTTTTTTAATCCTAGGAATATGCTTGCAATTTTTTTGACTGGGTCTATATTTTCTTCTCTTTTGCCAACTTCTTCTTTGCTAGATTTTAAAAGGTTATAGATACAAGGTAACGCATCTGATACTTTAATGTTACCTTTAAAACTCACTCCTTTCGCACTCTGTATCTCTATCAAATCTTCCATGATTGTTTTCAAATGTTGTTTAAGCTTTTCTTTTGTCGAATTAAACTTATTATAATCAACGCCTTTGGTCCTAGTTGACATATCCTTATCTCCTATTTCTTTCAAGGTGGTTGCAACTGTTGGTATTTGAGTTACATTTGGAGTTTCTTGCGCCTTTACCTTGTCAGGTTCAATTAATTTGATCAAATCACTGAAGGATTTTAATTTGAAGAAATCTGAAAGGTTGAGTAATATATTCCCTTCAATATTTGGCAATGCTTCAACCTCGTGGTTTGTATTCTTCAATATGCAATCTGGGTTTCTATCGACATGATTTAAGTAGTCCAGAATTAATTGGTCTTTAGCTGATACAGTCATATTTGTTAAGTCAATATTGTACAGTTTCTCAAACTTTTTCTTAAGGTTTTCATTACTTTTCAGGTAATTTTGATTCTTCATTACGTTTGCTATTTTCTTATTATTTCTTTTTGGTAATAATAGCTTTGTTATTTTTTCTAAAAGGCTCCCAAACATATTGAAAGAGTTTTCCTCGTCTTTAGTTAGTTCAGTACCTGTGCGATTAAAAACTAATTTGGTTCCGTGTTGCAATTCGCTTAACTTTCCTTGTATATATTCAAACTTTTTAATTAAATCTACCACATTGTTTATTTTGGCTATTGCTTTCATGGTAGCCTCTTTTTGGATTAGTTCCGTCTCTGCTATTATCTTCTTTTGTTTATTTTCCGGGCTTTCTATATTCTTTTTTCGTTTATCATCTTCATCCGTAGCCGTTTTTCTACAAGGAGCTTTTGCAGTAGTTTTCTCATCGCTAGTACCATTCGCTTTGAATAATTTATCTGCATCATTAATAGTCTCACAGATAGAGATATTTTTAACATCTTTATGTTTATCTATTGCACTTGATAGCTGTTCTAGAGCATTTTTGAGGAATGTTTCTTGCCTCAGATTAAGTGGCTCTTTAAAGAGCTCTAGTAAGTCAGAAATCTTTTCATGTTTCAGTCCATCTGTTTCTGTTGATGATGCAGAAGCATCTTTCTCCATGTCCCATAGCTTATTTAACAGATTACCAGCAATGAAGGCCATTGCAGTCAAAGTGTCATTTTCTGGAGTAAAAGTAATGTTTGAGACTGGAGCAGCACTGATGTCTCCAATAATTTCACTTCCTTTTTTCAATTCATTGACGACAATTTTTGAAAGATCATTATTTTTTGTATTTTGTGTGTAATTTCCGAGTACTGTTTTTAAATTCTCATGACTAGAGTCGAATTTATTTTCTTGTTCTATTTTATTATCAGATATTGGGTTGTAAGACTTGGGTTGGCTGTACTCAATCTGCAGCGCCTTGCTCATGATATCTGCGAAGCCTGACCGTCTCGTACCGGTGAGGGGGGGTAACATGTCGATTTTCTTAGCAACCAATGTTCCGGTCATGTTCGAGTTCCTTAAGGTATCTGTTCGAACAAAAATAACACAGGTAGTTAAGTTTTAATGTGAGTGTAGATTACAAAAGGGTTTAAAATTATTGATAAACGTACCTTCGTTTATTTCATCAATTGAATCCTTATTTATTGTATTATTGTGACTTGAATCTTTACTTTTAGTACTTAATTTGTCAACTGATATTTTAGTATGTTTATTGTTTTTGTTAACAGTAGATCTTCTGTACCGTGATAAGGTAGGGTGTGCAAAGAACGCTTCATCCATCTCCCTCTGTTTATGGAAAACTGTAAAAGTAATTAGTGATTAAAATCTTAAAACGTTTTCTAACACAACAAATATACCACTTACCTCGATGACTACGTCAAAGTTTGTACGAGAAAAAAATAAAACTAAAAAGTAATTGTTTGTGCAATAGTGCTGTATTATAAAAATGTGCGAATTAGTGCTCTGGCCGAGGTATTGCAACCAAATAACCTGGAAATAGATTTCAGATATTAAGTCAAAGATGTGCTTTTAAAACAAGCATAAAGGACCTAAAAGTAAACATTAAAATCGATAAAAGCATTTCAAATATTATGAAAAAAGCAAATGAATAAATAAAGGGGTTAAGGACAAAGACTTAACGAGTATTTATCTTTGATGTCAATAAAAGCATTGCAAATTTAATGAAGCAGTGAATGGTGCAAAGAATAAAGTATAGGAGAGTAATTATGAGCATGCACCAACAAATAGGACGTACCTAGAAGATCGTCTTGCTCCTCTGATAATGTTAACATTTTTTGCGGCGCTGGCACGTAAGGACTACTCGTAACCTTGAAGTTCTTTTTCTTCTTGTTCATATCTATTGACATAAACATAATAATGAAAACAATAACGACAATTAATATACGTAACCTTTTCCATGGACGCCGACACGACTATTATCAAGGGGATGCATCTTCAAAATTTCGCTTCGAATAAGATAGGTTTTGTTTTGCCTAGAACTAAGTAAGACGGATACAAGGCTGAACGCGAGGGAGCTCGAGGTAACTCGCCACGAATTTGCTACGTGCAGGCTTATTACATTCCACTCGTCTAATATATTTTTTTAATAACTTCATTTGTTTGTATGTTTTGTTGAAAGACAGGGGGTGTAAGTCCACCCCCTCGCACCTCCTTCCCAGCGCCTATAGACTTTTCCCAACTATAGTGAGGTCGGCTTAGAGGAGCTCGTGGCTAGATAATAACAGCCGCACGGGTTGATCTTCAAGGTTAAACAACGCTTAACAAGGTTGGTCTGTGGATGGGTGACCATCTTAACATACCGAGTTTCCTCCGTGCCTCGGAAAGCACGTTAAGCTGTTGGTCTCAGCTGTCATTTGTAGATCTTTGGCAGTCGTTACGGATAGTCAGAAGCCAGTAAATCTGACTCCAGTCTTACCAAGAAGTACCGTGTTACCCAATTAATGGGTTGTGGAGGTCTGGTAGGCAGGCGCTCCTTGTAAAATACTGGTATTCAGCTAAATCCGGCTTGTCTGGAAGCCGACCCCAATATAGTTGGCAAAAGGCAGGCAGATGATGAGTGAGGTCGGCTTACATTTTAACTGGGTGCAGCTGAGTACCAGTATTTTAAATGGAGCGACTGAATATCTGACCTGCGTGATCCAGTCATTAGGCAATACCCTGACATAAGACTGATGTCATTTTTTTGGCTTCTGACTTCCGATATCGACTATCAATCCCGTAGTTAGCGAAACAATACAAAAATCAAAGCACAGAGCTCTTTTATTATTCGGCTTTAATATTTATCTCGCTTCCCTATCCAAGGGTGCGTTTCCATCATACGAGTGCGAGGATGCGTAGCGAGGGTTGTGGATAGGTTAATGAAGCTACTCTATTGGTTCTTAACAAAACACATTCGAAATGCAGCCTTAAGGGTTGTATTAATGCCAATGACCTTGTGCATACGAACAGAGCTAACTACCCCTTAACGCGCTACTCCGCTAAATAATACATGTTTTTAAAAAGTAACAAAATCAAAACATTTTCGTTTGTAATGCAAAGCAGTAAATTTATATTTCACTCTTTTTATAAAAAAAATAAGGAGTAAAATGGTTTCATCTCAACGATTTGGTGGTTTTTTTTTTCCGAATTATGTGATAGTGATGGATAAATTCTGGCTGAACCATATTACGTAACATATCATGTAGATTACAATTTTGATGAATGAGGTCAGATGTAATTTCTCTGTTAATGCCCGACGAAAATTTGCTTCATCTGCAAACTGTTTTTAAGCTTTTTTCGAGAGAGCAGCCTTAATCTATTATTGTAGCATCATTTCTCTAGATGGCTAGCGCCGCAAAAGAAGATGTTTTGTAAAGTAAATTAGAGAAGGAGTACTCTTGTTCAAACACACAGCACAGACGCTGCCCCTGCGGCGACTAGAGACGATATTGCAAATATTAATAAATAGCTTTTACCCACGAACTCGTTTGCGCATATCCCGTTTTTTCCCTTTCCCGTAAGAATTTCGAGAAATCCTATCTTAGTGCTTCCCTTATATTCCCCAAGGAACCGACATGCCAAGCTTCAGCTTTCTCCGACTAGTACTTTTGGCTTTGCCTTCTCTGTTAATCACTCAATCAGTAACGGAAGAATTAAAATATTAGGATATTCGAGGCCGTGTTATGGCGCTAAATAAAAGTAAAATTTACAGAGCCCTAGTGAAAATGATCTTCAAACAGAATCAGCCGATGGATTCTGATAAACGACTTAAAGTCACACTCACTAGCTTCCAAAATTTTTAGAGCATCATCGAAGATCGCCTCGTCTTGTTTTTGAACTTCATCCGGAGCGATATTATCTGCAGGACATTCCTGCACGTCCTGGCACTGCCACTGGCCGTCACCGTCGCACTTACACCGGCTGCAGCCAGAGCATGCGTTCTCTGGAATAGGATAAGAAAATGGAAGAATTTCGGCGGGACTATTCTGTAAACATTGCTCAGTAGAAACTTAAGTGAGCGTGAAGTGAAATGTCATTCCACATACATTGACAACTCACTGTATGTTCACTTTAACTAATTTTCACGACAGATTTTTTCAGTATAACAGTCAGGTTTAAGAGGAAATATTGGCGGCGAGACTTTGTATGGAAAAAAACATAATTCGAGGTATGGCTCTCGACTGCTTTCTCCTCCAGTATTGGATCGATATATGAGATATTTCACAAACTGAATAAAAAGGATACTGTGTCGCTATCCTTTTGAAATATCTCTTATATCGGTCCAATATTAGAGGAGAAAACAGTCGAGAGCTAAACCTCGAATTATGGCTTTTTACATACAAAGTCTCGCCGCCAGCATTTCCTCTGATTGTACACGAGATATTTCGACACCGCCTTCGTCCCGCTACGGCTGACAGATATCTGCCGGTCTCTTCTGACATCGTCTCGTCTCACCGAGTAGACTTAGGTCTTTCCATCTTGTTTGTATGGATTGACCGGTCGCTTCCTCTTCATTTCACCTAAGGTTACACAATCACACAGCTTGGAAACTTTTGATTACAATTTCATTGTAGTTCTGAGTTTATTTCAAATTTGTTTTAATGTAATTTTACTAGCTGTTGGCCGCGGCTCTGCCCACATGAATGACGAAAAAAAATTAATCCTTTATCTCATTCCAGACCATAATCTACCTCTGTGCCAAATTTCATGAAGATCCTTTCAGTCGTTCTGACGTGAAAGAGTAACAAACATCCATTCATTCATTCATCTTTACAAAACTTTCGCATTTATAATATTAGTAGGATTTCTTACCTTCATTGCAGTTGGTATATTCCGAGATGAACGGCAAACATTTCTCCTTAGATCGTTTATCACCAACATGATTTACTGAAAATTCATGTTTGTTTAAACAATTTGTTTAATGCTCCACTTCTTTCTTGGTCCTATAATGTTTTTAAGATTTCTTTTTTCTTTCTTCTTTTACTTTTGAATAAGCCCTGTCTGTATACTACTCAACTCACAATTATTGTTTTTAGTAATTCTCTTCAATACCAATCTCTTGTTGACACTATTAAAAATAGAGCTCGTCATACCGTCGCTTTGCTGTTAGGTAATAATTGATCGTAGTTTTTTTAATAGTGAAACAAAGCATTGTATACTTGAAACTATTTACAGTTCGAACCAGGCATGGTTTGTTCAGTTCTTGGGTCTCGTTCTTGGCCTTTTTAACAAGATTTGAACATCATCATCGTCATCAGCCTATAACAGTCCACTGCTGGACATAGGCCTCTCCAAGTGCACGCCATTGGCTCGATCTTCAGCAACTCTCATCCAGCCGCTAACAGCCACCCTCACACTAATTTAAACATAATTGAGCTTATTCATTAAAAATCTAATCTTACTTTTTTTAAATTCTGAGTTCAAATTCGCTATAGAACATCGTTATGTGTTGATAAATATTGTATTAGAACGGAAACCACATACAGACTTATGCATAAAAAATAATCAAATATTTTTTTAAGAATTAGCCTATGAACTATACAGAAACGCAACTATTTTCTATCAAAATATTATCGCTTTTCTAGTGACTACATAAAAGATTAAAATATAAAAGATGGTGCTCTTGGTGCAGGTGCAAATAAAACGTTTAAAGTGTGCAAAGAAATCTGTGAAGTAACTTATGAAAATGTGATCTTAAACTAGCTCGAAAAATATTTTTCAAAAATAAGAACTATGTGCTTCAAATCTTAGTTTTATAATGTGCAAAAAAGCCCGGGCGATGTCAAATATTGAAACCCTAAATTGTTAAAAAATATTTAATAAAATGGTACACAAAATTAAAAAAATAAAAATGTACACTTTCACTCAACACACAACACAAAATCACAATCACTTAAGTTATTTTAAATATATCCTTTGTTTGCAAAATTATTTTGAAGAGATAATATCCAAATCCTTTTTCTCATTAGTTTGATAAATCTTTATCTATTTTTGATGTTTCACACATTTCAGATACATCGTTATCAGAATATTTCATTTCACTCAGTGATTAATTTATTTGACTTTTCTTCACTCTAGTTTCTTAAAGACTCATCAGCCTTTTTGGAAACCCGCATTCAATACCTTAAATTAAAATTCATTTCCCACGCTTCAAGTTATTCGCTGCATACAATTCTTGATGTTTCTCATTTATCGTTGTTCACGATGAAGTCCTCGTAGTCTCCTTTCATCGACATCCTTGTCTGTCCCAAAAGGTTCTCCTTCGGGATTCTCTTCATCATGGTTCTCAGCTTGTTTCGCACTTGGTTGTGGATCTGCCTCCGGTGCCCATCGGGATGGCTGCAGCACAAAGTGTCGCCCCCTGCAAGCACCAATCTTTATTTCATTATTCGGAATTAAACAGAAAAATTGTAAGGGTTCCGTTTTTAGCATCTGACTACAGAACCCTAAAATCGTCGTCAGTGTCACAAAGAGTCATAATAAGAATCAATTTAGGAAAATTGGCTTGCAAAAGGCGACGCTTAGATGAACGCAAAATAACGTAGACAATGGAATGTGCACGAAGAATATTCCATTCACCTGATTTACGCACTCATTGTACCATTTATTTCAAATAATTTTCACATATTTCACGTCAACTTTTAATAACAAAATTTGTAATGTAACATTTTCAATACTTTCGCCGTATTTTTCAAGGTTCTTGAAATTTTTAACAAATCCACATCATCCATTATCATATCCATCCATTTATAACAAAACACTCACTGAACAAGACATTCAAGATAAATTCATTGCAACTAATATAGCACAGTAACAAGGAGCTAGAAACAAAAAATTACAATCTAGAAACAACAAGAACCAAAAACCCAAGAAGTGTCATTAACAACTGTGACTCATACCAGCATCCAACAATTCATAGATGCCATTATCCATGGTCCTCCGCAAGCGATAAGACAGCTGTCTAAAGAAGGCAGGCCTGTCTTGTCCCATGAGCGAGGTGTATCTGTCTCTAATATGTTTTTCTGATCTGATGACTCTGTAGAAGTTGCAGAAGCTAACGTCTCTGTTGATGCAGCCGACGCCATCGCCGCTAACGGAGCATACGCAGTAGTAACAGGTGAAGGTGTTGGGGTAGTCGAGGAGGGAGTTGACGTCAGAGCCGACGTCGATGTCAGTGTCATTGGCGGTGAGACTGTTGGTGTAGTAGGAGTGGCCGCGGAAGCACTTTGCCTTGGAGCTGTAGGGAATCTCGTCGTTGTGCCAAATGTAATCTGTGATGAAGGTGATTTGTTTTTGGTTATTTTTTACTATTTGCTTGATGTCGAATGTATCGTTAACTTAAATTACATGATAATAGGTTTTTGAATACCCTTATAAAATGCTAATTTAGCAGTTTACAAAATATAACAGTCATGTTACTTTCAGATTGCTCTTTTTCTTAATGACTGAATGAATAAGAACTTTTATCTACCACTCTAATGACTTTTAGTACACTGTCGAACAATTTATAGTGTATCTAGACATGGTACATATAAGTGTTCAAACACTATCCATAAACATACCAACATGCAACCATTTTTCAACCAACCTAACGACTTCGAGAAAAATTTCACGGTAGACTATTTTAATTGATTCAATCAAAACGATAGTTTTCGCTTTATTGCCACCTGCACCTGCACCAACACCACAAACCTCGTCGAATCCTATTGGACAAATTGTTCGAATGCTCGTAGGGCAAGCCCATGTTAAACTTGTCCGTGATATCTTTTATTCTCAAGCACTCGTTGGTGGTCTCCGCTGGTCTATTGACGCAGTATTCTTCTTTCCCATCAGCAGAACATACACACATTTTACAAGACTCATCTTTTGTTTGCGCAGTCATGTGGTACTTTCTACTTGGACTTCTTCGATATTCTTCGGAGTCGGTTTCCTCACGAATTGGCATGATGTCCTGGTTCTCGGACACCTTGATGATGGTGCGACCAGGGACACATTTGTAACGCTTGTCATCTTCAGGTTGGCGGTTGTAAAAGATGTCTAAAAATTGCTAGTGTGTTTATTTAAAACGGTATGTACAATAATATACTTATTAACAACTAGACTACTAAAACAAGGAGTATAAAAGGAACTCGTTGGGCGTCAGAAAATTTATTCACATTCTTGTTCTTTGTTTTGTTTTTTTTATCGACTTTGTCCGACATTAGGAATTTCTCCTGTATTGTGGGTGAGTTTATAAACATACCAACTCGCATACATATACAGCCAGTTGCTTATGATTAGTGTTTTTTCTGTGGCTTCCACGCATGTTTTTATGAAATGATCAAGCAAAGCGTAGCTTTCCGCTGTTTGCTAATGGAGTCTTCTATTACAGATATGATCAGGCAAATATTTGAACCATCGCACACATATAATCAGCCTATAGTGGCCCTATTGCTGCAACACAGGCCACCTCTCAGTAAGAGGGAGTGGGCTGTAATTGACCCAAGACCCAATTGGTCCCAAGGCGGGTTGGTGGCTTTAGCATTTTACAGAGTAATAAACTATGATCGGTGTAGGCAGTGCTATTTTGAGTCAGTGTACCTGAATGATAATATTAATATGGACATGCCCCGGGGTTCCCGGATTTTTTTTTTTAAATGTCGATGTATTAAATGAAGTTAATCTGCTTAAGATAACATGAGTACGCACGACAACATATCAAACTACTCATTTCCGGTAAAAGCTGATCCCGCGTGGTGTTGTTTGCCATATTACTTTCTGGTACCGGGATTCAGAAGGCATATCCATGTTATGATCATCATCATCTGCCTAGCCTTTTCCCAACTATATTGGGGTCGGCTTCCAGTCAAACTGGATTTAGCTGAATACCAGTATTTTACACGGAGCGGCTGCCTACCAGACCTCCACAACCCATTAACTGGATAACACGGTACTTCATGGCAAGACTGGTGTCAGATTAACTGGCTTCTGACTATCCGTAACGACTGCCAAAGATCTACAAATGACAGCCGGGACCAACGGCTTAACGTGCTTTCCGAGGCATGGAGGAAACTCGGTATGTTAAGATGGTCACCCATCCACAGACCAACCTTGGCAGTAATCTCATGTAACATAAACCAGTAATCAGCAAATAAATGATTAAGGGCAAATTTCGCCAATGAAACTGAACGCGATCAGCATACGAGCTGTCAGTTTCGTTATTTTCTGTGGAATATTGACACTCACAGCTCCTGAACGCAATAAAACTGAACGTTCAGTTTTATTGGTGAAATACGCTCAAAATTTTGCAATTGATGTTATCACCAATTTATTTACAAGACTAAATTTCTGATCATAAGCCTCGGCCGCCTCAGAGAGCACAAGCAGTGTTATTATCACACTAATTAATGATGACACCAGTCACTGGTTCCGTTATATGAAGCTTTAATGCCCCCAGGATTCTAATGTAAGACAGAGATGGAGATACATGGCTGATAGCCCCATCCCATTTTACCTGACTACTAGACCATGGGTTATGAATTTGGGGATCCATAAATTTTATCTAAGTATTCCTTAATAGCACCTAAACTACTCATCAGATATTAACAAGTGAGTTATCGTTAGATTTGTATAATAACCAACACGAGTCGTGAGCACTCTCCATTGGTCGGTGTGACGTCGACCTCTGACGCTTCACGTTATTGGTTTGTCAGTCAATGCTCATCGACTATTGCGCTTGCAAGGTTCGTTCGCCCACCATACATTGGCGAGATCACTCCGCTGCATTCATCTGTGCTTACCACTCATGTCGGCTACTATATGAGTGTCCCGTGTAATATCCCTCCTGGTAACATGACGTGTCAATGCCTTTATGATTTCTTTGTGAAGAAGGGATAGTGGTAACTTGTATGCGTCTTGTATAGCTCCATCACCCTCCAACACCGGTATCATTATGGTTTTAAAATGTTTACTATGACATCTTTAATCTGATATGGCGGCTAGTACAAAATAACCAACGTGAATAAAAATATTTACAAATTTATTGATGTTCGTATCAAATTGATGGTTTGAAATCAGTGGTTCTCAACCTGTGATCCGCAAAAGCTCAATTATGGTCCGCGAAAATTTAAAAATTTAAACAGCGGATCTAAAAAGGCCACTTTAGTAGAAACAGAAAGCACATCAAGCTACCTGAAACTGTCAAAACTTCCCAATCAACCTTGAACCTTCTGCTTTAGCAATACGATGAAAATGAAATTTGACTGATCGTTGTACGATTAATATTATGATCCTAATGATTATACTAAAGTAGCCTTTTTAGACCCGCTGGCCTCCTCTAAAATGTCATTAGCAAACTGATTTTAACTTTTTTCAGATTTGTCTGTATGATACTAGCTGTTGCCCGCGACTTCGTTCGCGATTAAGTCGGAAAGTAAAATGTTGTTGTTATCGCTAAAAAAAATAAACACGAACAATTTATACTTAGCATTGCTTGTTTCCTCTATGCATGATGTTAAAGAAAGTTGATAGTCTATATGAAATATTTTTAGTTTAACAGTTTAACTTTCTTGTTGATATCTGGTCCCTGCTAGCAACAAATAAATCATAGTGGGTTGGTTATAAAAAGGTTGGAAGCCACTGATTTAACTACACACATTCCGAAACTAAAAACTTTTCCGGATGTCGCGTTAAGATCGCATTTTATTTTATTACATTCTGTCCACTACAGTATCATGGTGGCATTAAAACCCCATAAGGCCCAAATAACTTCGTAAACTAGGACAACTCACCAGCGTAGATCAGGTTGACCACCAGGGTCAGAGCAAGGAGCACTATCACCGTCGGCTTGACTTCCATGGCGCACAAACTAAAGAGAACACGACTCATGGGGTTTTATACGACGATACACTTCAATGAAGCCTTTGATTCTTTGTTTAGGGGCGCAGGGACGAATCGGAGCGGCCTTTTTGAAATTTTGTTTTATAGATTCGAGTAATAATGTGATTAGCATCACCCATACAATATCTGAAGGGATTTGCAGCGGGGTGTACACCCTCATTTCTCCTTTCCAAGTAAGGAGGTGAGCCCATTGCTAGAATATTCATGTTGCTCTATAATAATCTAGAAAATAATTAGTCACAAATCGAACTCCATGCTAAGCAACTGTTTCCTGTATAATAATATTAGTTTAGTCCGTTAGATAAATTAATTATCAAACTAATATTGGACACTACTTCTTTACATTTTTTTGGGATGAGATAAACATTTGCTCTTGACTCTAAGTCAGAGATGACAGAGACCAAGTCGACGATGAAGCTAGCTTCCCCAGAAAAAGCTTGTTCACTCTAACTTTGAAGAGATTAGGGTTTTATTACTAGTATTGTTTTGCTTTGTCAAAACAATAAAAATTGAAAACTGATTAAACGTACCGAAGGAGGCTGCTAACGTCACCTCTTGGTAAAAAGGGGTAGGTCCCTGCGTACACTACGCAGAACGCGTACATCTTGCTAAACTTCAATGCATTTGTCGTCCTAATTTTCGTCAAGAAATATTAATACATGTCCAATATTTTTAGGGTTTGTAGGGGAACCCTTATAGGATCACTCGGGTGTCTCTCTGTCGGTCTGTCTGTCTGTATATCCGGCGGTCTGTCTGTCCGTCTATCACAACCAGTTTTCCGGATCCACTGGACCGATTCTGTTGAAATTTGGTACACATATGGACTTCTGTGACCCAAACACGGACGCATTACGTAAATTATTAAATTTTTAGTTTGGGGTAACTATAAAATTTCAAAAAAAGTTTTTTGATCAATAATCCGTTATATATCAAATGAAAGGGCTTACTGTGAGGGTTTTAATTATATTTTTCCATAATTTTAAAACAAATGGTTTTGAAGTTTTTCAAAAAATTAGAAAAATTGCCATTCCGGAAGTAGTTTCGGAGATAAAAACTTTGAAAAAAATGGAGATAATAGATCTTTACCTATAGATTACAGAAAAACTTATAAGAAGTCTATAGTGTTCAAATAACATGTTGAAAAAATGAAATTCGTTCGGAACCCTTTGCCGACTCGCACTTGGCTAGTTATTAGATTACCTACCAAAACAGTTTATTTAAATCTTCCTTGAGATCTAGTTTTTTGTAACGTCCCTGTTTTGGACGTGGAATAAAGTATCATGAATTATGAAACATTCATCCAATCCAACACACAAATGCGTCCCTGTATCGTATGAATGCCGTAAAAAACGACTGTACGAACAAGCGGCGAGCACAATCAATCCTTATCAGGCGACACCTGCAGCGAGGCCTCGTCACAAGTGCTCACATCTGGCCGCCTGATAACCACTATCTAGCTAGCTTGTGATGCACAGGGTTGCAGACCTGTCCCGGACACAGGTTTCAAGCTTCTGAACCTGGCTGTTATGCAACCTTTTGGGTTTAAGTCTTGTTACGGAGCTAACTACCCCTCTACGCGCCACTCCGCTACTTGCATTTTTAATTTTTTATAATAAAAATAATATATGTTTTTAAAAAGTAACAAAATTAAATCATTTTCGATTGTATTGCGAAGCAGTAAAAATATTTCTTATACTCTTTTGTTAAGATGAAGGAGTACAATGGTTTCATCTCAACGATTGGAGGTGATTTGGTGGTTTTATTTCTAACTAGCTTCTGCCTGCGGCTTCGCCCGCGTGGTCCCTAAGGAACATACTCTCGGAATAAAAAGTAGCCTATGTCCTTTCTCAGGCTCTACACTATCTCTGTACCAAATTTCATTTAAATCGAAATGCAGTCTTGGCGTGAAATCGCGACAGACAGACATACAGACAAAGTTACTTTCGCATTTATAAGTAATAGGTATTAGTAAGGATTATGTGATACCGATAGACAAATTCTGGCTCGAATCAATCAAACTAATCAATTTATTTAATCCATAATTTGGATTAAAATAGGTAGTAATCTTACTACTATTTTTAAGAAGTAATTTCTGTTAGTGAAGGCGAAAAGCTGCCTAATCTGCACGCTGTTTTAAGCTCTTTTCGAAAGAGCAGCTTTAACATAGACAAAACGTGCCGTGTTACCCAGTTAACGGGTCGTGGAGGTCTGGTAGGCAGCCGCTCTACGTAAAACACTGGTATTTAGCTGAATCCGGTTTGACTAGAAGCCGACCCCAATACATATAGTTGGGAAAAGGCAGGCAGATGGTAGGGAACGTGCACGTCGTTGACTACGCCATCTAGTGTTACATACGAGTAGGTATTTGGAACTTAAGCGTTATGAATACTTGACAGTGACGGTTCGAACTGTGCTGCCACCTATTCCTGCACGCTCCATTCAGGGGAACGTGCACGATGGAGAATACGCCACCTAGCGTTGCATATCCGAAACTTCTAAGTAAAGTGATACCCAACTAATAAGGCGCGTCGTAAGGCTTTGTTCGCACAGAAAAGAAAATATGGCTCGAAGACTAACGAAATAATACTTAAAACTTACAATCAACCTTGGAACACTACTATAAGGTTCATAATACACTGCAGCTGTTAATTCCGTCTCACTCGCAAGTCACGTGCAAGCCACGCGGCGCGTGCTAACATGGCGGCTGCTGCCGACCAATAGCGGTACAGGGAAAAAGAAGTGCGGTGCATGGAGCGTGCCGATTCGTCAGCTGCATTTCCCGCGCTTTGAAAATTCTTCTTCTGCGCAGGTGCATCGGTAAGCCATATCAGTTAGGTACTACTGTACCTAAAGTTTACTCGCTTGCTTGTTTGAAGCATACTTTGTAAAGTTGTTTCCAGTTTGGCTAGGACATTGCAGGCTTGAATCGCCTGATTGTTTGATAAAAAGATGATTCCTTGCTTCGGAAGGCACGTATAAGCCGGTGGTCTTGGCCGCCAAATGGTGGTCGTCAACCTCTCTCTGACACCAGGGTGTGTGGGTTCGTTAGACCTTAGATACTGCCCACACGATAAGAAGAAAATACTTAACAATGACACTTCAGTGCAGTTTCTGTTCGTTCCATATGCGACATAAGTTGAACTACACGATAACTGACAGATGCTTGCACTATATGAACAGTTCCACTCAAATCTGTGGTACTTTCCTTGATATGACGACACGGTTGGCGCAGTGGTTGAGCGATCGGGTCGCGGCTTCGATTCCCGCACGGAACAAATATTTGTATGGCCTACAGATAGTTGTTCCGGGTCTGGCTGTTTGTGTATGTGAGTTTGTATGTTTGTGAACGCACCCACGATACAGGAGAAATTCCTAGTGTGGGGAAACGTTTTTAAAAAAAAAAAAAAAAAATATGATTCTCATATCATTTGACCATCACTTGTTTTCCATTGCATGGACTTAAAAACAGACTTTAGACCTCTGATTTTATTTTTCGATGTTTCTTCTCCGCTAGGAAACGGCCTCAATAGTTACCAAAAATGATTGACATTTAGAAGCAAAATAAATATCATAATACGAGTATATTATACATAGGTAATAGGCGAACCGAGGGAGGAGGCTGTAAAGTGTAGATTTGGAGAAAATAATCTGTGACAGACGGACGGAGCGACAACCGACTGATCGTATAAGTATTCCGTTTTTTAAAGAGATTCGGAACTCTAGAAATCAGCGACGGGACGGTTAAAACAGTTTGATATGTTATGAATTAATGTATGACTTTAATGTGTTAATATTATAGAGGTAAATGGTTTAGAAACAAAGAACAATTTAGAATGACAATATTTATGTAACAAGTACCTAATAGGTATAAAACTGTATCTCAACATTAATTACGGTCATCTTATTTACTATATTTACAAGTCATCAGGTACAAAAACCAGTGTTAAATACTTAACTTTTCTAAGTAAAATGTTTTCCTAAAATATAATTTTATTTATTTACGTTAACAGCTTAAGCATAAACAAGGCGTTTGATCAGCACAATAAATAAATAAATCGTCTCTCACTACATTACTTTTAATTTAGGCATTCCATTGTCACTTGGCCCCGAGTTTTCTTTTTAAAATCTTTTTTTTTTTTTCAAGACACTTTTGCTAGACATAAGCCTGTCCTGCACGTAGTATATTCACAATAGAAGAAATATATCTATTAAGGACACAGCTCGGAAAGGGATCGCAACCATAAGTTAAACGAAATATGACATTGACAATGACATGAAATTAGACGAAAAATGACCATTTTTTGTCTAATTTCTTGAATAATTTCAAATCCATTTATTTTAAAATTATGAAAAAATATAACTAAAACCCTCACAGTAAGCTCTTTCATTTGATATGTCACACGATATTGTCCAAAAAAATTTTTATTTTATTTTTCTAGTTTGACCCCCAAATGTGACACCCATACTAAAACTGTAATAACTTTCGTAACACGTCCGAGTTTGGGTCCAAAAATCCATATTTGTACCAAATTTCAACAGAATCGATACTGTGGATCCAGAGAAAACTGGCTGTAACAGACAGACGGACAGACAAACAGACAGACACCAGAATGATCCTGTAAGGGTTCCGTTTTTTGTTCGGAACCCCAAAAAAGAACGTATGTACACCAAACGAAGTAACCGATTCCCCACATTAAGAAAATTGCTTAAGGTCGTCTTTTTTAGGGTTCCGTACCCAAAGGGTAACCAACGGAACCCTATTACTAATCCTCCGCTGTCCGTCCGTCCGTCCGCCCGTAATAGGTAGACAGTTGAAATTTTCACAGATTGTGTATTTCTATTGCCACTATCACAACAAAAAATAAAAATTAAGGTTTAGGGTCAATTCATACCGAAATGGCAGCGAAGCGGCGAGCAGTTTCCGTGTCATATAATTTTAAACTTTATCTTCATTACTATAACACATATTATCGCGGGAGTCATCGGAATGCTCGCGGCGCCGCGGGCGGCCGCGCGACCTCTTCAAGTTTCTCAAGCGATCAAGCGGTACTATGTGTTACTGTGATGAGGATTAAGTTTAAAATTATATGACACTGAACCTGCTCGCCGCTTCGGTGCCATTTTTTTTTTTTTTTTTTTTTTTTACTATTGATAGGCACGCGTTTGACCACTATCTCACCTGATGGTAAGCGAGGATGTGGTCGAAGATGGAGCACGCTTGCCTAGAAATAACCTATTCACTCTTGATTTAAAGACTCCCAGGTTGTAGCTATCAGGAAACACAGACTCCGGCAGGGAATTCCACTCCTTAGCTGTACGCACTATGAATGTGTTCCCAAAACGTTTTGTGCGTATGGGTGGGATGTCCACCATGTACCGGTGGCGCATCGCCGTTCGTCTTGTGGTCCGATGATGGAACGGGCTTGGCGGAATTAAATTATGCAATTCCGTCGCACATTCCCCAAAATGCAACCGGTAAAAAATTTCGGTATGAATTGACCCTTATGGAACGGAACGCTTCGTGTGCAAGTCCGACCCGTACTTGTCACGTTTTTTTTCTTATGACGGCAGCACTGACAGCACCAATTTATAAATATCCTATCACTCAATTAATCTAGATCACCTATTTACACAAAGTTAATTCTAAGCGCGGAATCCGTCAAGGATTCCCTGTATCATCAAAACAGAGCCAGTTCACTATACTCTTTCAAATACAAGTCGAAGAACCAACAGTCGGTTCTCTCAGGATTCTTCTCCAGATCCTCAATCTTGGACCATGCCGTGATCATCTCTTCAGGACCAAAGCTGTGTATGGAAGCCATATGCTGGTAGAGGCAGGATATCTTTAGCCAGGGCTTGTAGGGGCTCAGTCTCCTATCGTGGGTCAGGGTCAGGCCCAACTCCTTGAGAGCGACGAGGTATGTGAAGTATACGTCTTCTAAGTTCACCATGGGCACTCGTTCGGCTGTCTGGAAGATTTTGCCGAGGTAGTCTCCTGAAATGAGGGATTTTTATGGTCATTATGAGCGTACATTAGTTAGAGACTAATATACATTTGACTCTCTCAAAAGATGTCAAAAGAATTATAAAAACCTATAGAGATTGGGAAGAGATCTCGTCACATCCGCGCAAAACGGCTCAGTGCTGGTTTTCAGCGACAGCCATGCAGTACAAACAACACATATCGCCAGTTATTATGGAGTCCCGTGTAAAAAGTAGCCTCTAACCGACTCCAAGGTCCCATCTACATCTATAGGTATAATAAATTCCATTAAAGCGTACCAAAAAAAACAAACTTATGCATTTATTTTATTAGGATAACTTACCACTAATAAGGTACCCGGTGCCGCTGAGGTACCTGGAGACCTGGTCCTGAGACAGCAGCCAGCGCGGTATGAACCACTTCGTGTACTCGTCTCTGTGCAGAGTCGTGTCGTTCTTACTGTACCCTGGAATCATGGACAGGCTCTGTTAACATATCAGCCAGTGTGAACGTGACCTGAGAAAACGGTCATTATGAACATTCCAGCAGAAAGACGTCTACTGCTGGACATAGGCATCTCCCAAGTGTCCGCCGCATTGGCCGGTCCTGTGTGTCTTGCATCCAGCAAATTCCCGCAGCCATTTCCGCGGTCATCAATCCACCTTGTAGGAGGACGCAGTGACTTTCTCACGCATGAAAACGGTTTACAAAATCATTCAGCCAAAAACCACTTGACAGTGTCCTTTGAAGTTCAACCTTTTTAAAAGCTTTGAAATAAAAAGGACCCTTAGAGCCTCCAAAATGTACGTCAATCTGTTGGTTCCGGCTGTCATTTATGGATATTTGAGAATCGTTACGGATGGTCAGAAACCAAGAAATCTGCCACCAGCCTTGCCAAGGGGTACCGTGTTACCCAGTAACTGGGTTGTGGAGGGCAGATGGCAGTCGCTCAATGTAAAATACTGGTACTCATGTCAGTTACATGCGGTTAGACTGAAAGCCGACCCCAAAACAGTAGGAAAAAAGACTAGGCGAATAAATTCAGGACAATTTTTGCCTCCACCAGTCGACGCAACATAGGCGAGAGGTCCTCTTCATTGAAAAGTGACTTTGACATTAACATGACGTTTCAGACAAATGACAAATGTCAGAAAACAAGCATTTTTATAGGCGTTTGGGACTAATGCCTCAGTGCTGTCACCTGGTGCTTGACATTTCAGAAAACCCTCATTGATATTGTAGCACTGCATCTACCAAGTAACTGAGCATCTTCATTCTCCTTAAGAACCTTCTTCAGCGTCCAGGGGTTGACCAGCACATCGTCATCAGTCTTAAACAGGAATTGCGCCTGGGGACAGCGGTGCAGGGACCACCTCATCATCAGCGCAGTCTTCAGCGTCAGGTTCTGGTAGTGGTCGTGGAAGTCGAAGACTACCAGGTCGCTGTACTGCTTCGCTTCTATGTATGTGTCCACCTGGAAGGAATGGGTAAATAATTGAGTGTTGGGCCTCTATGAGGAAATTATCGATATTTTTAATGCTGTTTCTGACTTTCAAATTCAGGACCACTGTCAATAATGAAGAAAAATAAGATAAAGAAAATAAACAAACGAGACCGTTGGACAGTGGAGACTTAGGGTGACCATTCCCTTAAATATCGAGACCACGACCGCACGTGGAACTGTTGGGCCTGGCTGTCAAATGTAGATCTTGGAAAGTCGTTAAGGGCAGCCCTAAAATTTGACAATCTGTCTGCTACATCTGGTAAGACGTAAGGCAGATCCCAACATGCTTGGCAGGTTGAGCAGATTGAATCATCAGAAGTGTAGCCTCACCAGCTGCTCATCCAGGTTGTCTCCAGACAGCCCCAGCTTGAAGTAAGTGGGCTGGTGGCTCGCCCAGGTCTCGCGCACCGCCATCCAGTGCTGGTGATGGGTCTATTATAACTACTGCCTCACCAGGTGCTTATCCAGGTTGTCTCCAGACAGCCCCAGCATGAAGTAGGTGAGCTGGTGGGGCGCCCAGGTCTCGCGCACTGCCATCAAGTGCTGGTGATGGCTCTATTATAACTACTGCCTCACCAGCTGCTCATCCACGTTGTCTCCAGACAGCCCCAGCACGAAATAAGTGGGCTGGTAGCGCGCCCAGGTCTCGCGCACCGCCATCCTGTGCTCGAAGCGCGGTGGGGAGCTGGACACCAGGATTATGACTGGCACCTCGTCCAGGGCGGCGCATGGTGCTGATGATGGCTCTATTAGAGCCTGGCTGGAATTGGGAACATCATTGGTTAGAGGTTTTTTTGTTTCTATCAATTAATTTATATGATGTCGTTATTATCTGATCCCTAGACTCTGATACTAATTTATTTACTTACGGAGTACTACAGGGGTCTATCTTCGGACCACTACTTTTTTATGTATTCGATATAAATCCAGCATTTATAACTGGACTGCCACATTGGTGCAAGGGCTCCAAAGAATAAACCATACATCATCATCTGCCTAGCCTTTTCCCACCTACATATATCAGGGTCGGCTTCCAGTCCAGAATACCAGTATTTTACGTCAACCACTCAGCCGACATCAACTATAAATAGGTATAAGAATTTTATATTTCTATAAAATCAACCCTAATTGGGCAAAGTATTATCATAATTTTCCAATTACAAAATTCTCAGTTAGTGCCTGCCATATGATCGGTTGCATTTGGATCGACCTTTATTTTTAATATGTAACTGAATAATTAGCAAAATGTAGAGTGTACATTTAGAGGAGAGTTGAGATAGAACAGTGTGACTTAAACCGGATGTTCTGGCACAGCTTGCGAGAGACCTAGGTCCAGCAGTGTTCTGCGATTGTTTGAATTGTCGACAGCGTGACTTACATATTTGTCATGTAATGATGCAGGCTCCTGTTCCTCCGGTAGTGGTCCAGGCGCTGGTCGGGTGGGGGCGGTGGCAGCAGCGCCAGGCTGGTCTTCTCCGCAAACCACCACACCATCGGCCAAAGCAGCAGTATCGACAGGATCACGGGCACCAAGAGGATTATGCACTTTGGACGACCTGTAACACATTGCCAGAACATTAGGATAGGAGAGAAGTAGCGCTTGTAATTATCACAGTTGTTATGAATGTAAATGTGGATGAATGGAAAAGCCCACAACAACCGGCCCTTGCGTCTCGCATAGTATAAGCATAGCATAATCAGCCTATAATGTTCCCACTGCTGGGACACATGCCTCCTCTCGGTGAGAGGGAGTGGGCCGTAATCCAACACGCGGGCCCAGTGCGGGTTGGTAGATGTCACATGTCTTCGAATTTTTGGTCCTCACGATGTGTTCCTTCACCGTTTTGAGAGCATTGGTCGTGTGTGTGGTTGTGTTTTTTTAGTTGGTTGAATTGGGTGAGTAGTGAAATTTATGTATAGAAAGGCAATGACAGCGTTTCCTTTGACAGAACGGAACGTAAGAAGAAAACGTTGCCAAATAAAAGGTGTCCATTATAATTCACGGGAATATTTTTTCCTCACTGTGCTCTTTCACAACTGCGAGCAATGATAATGTAACCGCACTAATATAAAAATGCTTGCTACGTCACCTTCAACTTGTAAGTCGCCGTCAACAGAGCTTTACCTACCTACTGTGTTCTTGACATTGTTGCTGTTTCTAAAATTAATCCAGTTTGCAATGTACGACTTGATTAATTATTAGTTTTATTTTATTGGTAATCTATCTATATAAATAAAAATGTATCACCGAAATGTTTGTACGCGCATAACTTCCAAATTGCACCAAATTGGATAAATCTTTCTTTTATGTGTTCGGCATTGTCAGGAGAAGGTATGTATGAAAAATGAAATAAAATAATAATTTCATACATGGCCTAATGGAGATAGTAGGAAGTGGAAACCCAGAGGCGCTGCTACCTCAGTACTTCAGTCTTAACAGTACCAGGAAAGCAGAAACATGACGTACTTCCGTGGCTTTAAAGATGTAGGTAGAATATGAGACAAACAAGTTGCGCGCCAGCTCTAAAGTGTACGCAGACGAAGTCGCGGTCTGAAGCTAGTTATTGATAAATGTACATGTGTGTAAACCAATTCAGTGACTTCACTTAACAAATATTGTGCCTATAAGGAAAAAAAGATATGAAAATTGTTTTACGTTTGTAAAATCTCTGGAGTTACGCGCCGATTGCAAAAATTTTCCTGATGGAAAGCCATACAGTTACCGAAATGTATGTCGGGTAGGTTTACTTATCATTACATTCAACGTCGATATGTTTCTTTACTTGACAAACAAAAACCTAGAACGCACGAGTTTTCGCATACATATCGCTGAAAGTTATGAAAACCTGGATCTATACAGAAACTCTCACAGTATTAATTTCATAACATTAACTAGGTGATCACATTCTCACCAAAAACTTTGTTTACCAAATAAGATTGATCGGAAGAATACAATATTCAGAGATTTCAAAACTAATCCCAAACAATGTTTTCAACAATTTAAACACTTAAAAAACATTATTGCACTTTGTTTAGTTTCACAATGAAGTGTATTTCACACACTTCTATTCAACTTTTATTATTTTCCTATAATATTTCTCTTAATGTTTTACTTATCATTTATTTGTAAAATTGTCTTTTCATTTTTTCTTTTTTTTTAAGCTTATACTTCAAAACTGTGTCTTGAAATCTGTTTTCTTTTTTTTTTTTTACTATTGATAGGCACGCGTTTGACCACTATCTCACCTGATGGTAAGCGAGGATATGGTCGAGGATGTGGCTTTTAGGCTCACGACACACTTCATATTACGCATTTCGCTCTTAATATCCGCACTTGTGCGAAATAATGCAGAGGACTTTACACCTGTTAATTGAAAGTTACTTTTACCGTTAACTCCAAACATTGTAAATCTATGTATTACTAGCTGTCGCCCGCAGCTCCACCCACTTGAATGATGAATAAAAAAATACCCTATGAGGTTTGTAATTTGGTACAGAGGTAGGTTATAGTCTGGAATAATAATTCCAGACTATAACCTACCTCTGTACCAAATTTCATGAAGATCCATTCAGGCGTTCTGACGTGAAGATAAACTTTCGCATCTATAAGACTAGCGGCCCGACCCGGCTTCGCATGGGTGCTATCTATTAAAAAACCCGCATCAAAATCCGTTGCGTAGTTTTATAGATCTAAGCATACATAGGGACAAACAGACAGCGGAAGCGACTTTGTTTTATACTATGTTGTGATTAATAGCATATTCAATGTCCTATTCCTTGGCATGATCTACTCTTGGGCAATATTTATCCACGCTAGTCCAGCCGATAGAGCTACCAAACGAACGGACAGACAGATAGACAGAGTTACTTCCGCATTTATAATATTAGTATGGATGATGCTTTTAAATTAATTTGTTGAGTGCCACCTGTGACCCGCGCAAGTTAAGCTAGAGACGAAGTGGTCCCACGTACGTAACGTACGCAACGCATTATGATATCTGGACTATTGATTTTGTATGAAAAACTATGCAGTAGAGACACACTTATCGTATGCAACGCAACATACGATACGATACAAAAGCGTTGCATACGTTGCGTACGTGGGACCAGTGTGTCTCTCGCTTTACCATGTTCAAGAAACATGGAAACCTATTTGGTATGTTTTTGTTTATCGGTGTCTTTGCAAATACCGCCAGAATCAAGCACAAGAGCAGTTGTAGTTTTTCGTCGTTGTGTTGAAAAAGTCGTTCGTTGAATGTTTGACTACTACTTTAAATCTATACCTACTTCTATACTCTATACTAATATACAAAGCTAAAGAGTTTGTTTGTTTACTTGAACGCGCTAATCTCAGGAAGGCCCGATTTGAAAAATTCTTTCAGTGTTAGATAGCCCATTTGTCGAGGAAGACTATAAGCTATATATCATCACGCCAAGACCAATAGGAGCGGAGCAGTAATGAAAATTGTGACGCAGACGAAGTTGCGCGGGACAACTAGTATAAATATAAAGATAAATTTACTTTCAAACAGTTATTTAAAGTCAAAGTCAAAAGTCATTTCTTCAAGGAAAGCTGATAGCCTGCAATTTTTAACGTCAAATCTATCCTAATATATAAAACTAAAGAGTTAGTTTGTTTGCTTGAACGCGCTAATCTCAGGAACTACTGGTCCGATTTGAACAAATATTTCAGTGTTACGTATCCTATTTATCGAGGAAAGCTATAGGCTATATATCAATACGCTAAGACCAATAGGCGCGGACCTGACGAATTTGCGCGGGTTAACTAGTTTTACATAAAGACATAACGCCATAACGCCGGTCACCACTTCCTACTTTTTAGCTGGTATGATGAAGTGGCGCAAAAACTCCGCAACACGTCTGTTTGTTACGTTTTAAGGACGTAAATTTTACAATAGAATGCAAAGTAAATATATATAATACTAGTAGTACCCGCGCAACTTCGTCTGCGTCACAATTTTCATTGCTGCTCCGCTCTTATTGGTTTTAACGTGATGATATATAGCCTATAGCCTTCCTTGATAAATGGGCTATCTAATACTGAAACATTTTTTCAAATCGGATCAGTAGTTCCTGAGATTAGCGCGTTCAAGCAAACAAACAAACAAACTCTTCAGCTTTATATGTTAGCACCATTAACAACTTCATTCAGATGTTCCGCCACCTCGGTCCACATTCTTTGGGACATTTCCCGCGCTTGAGCACTTTTTTTATATCTCGGTTCGTGTGTAAAAATTCCCACAAAGTTTCCAATTCTTCGTAGGAAACACGTCTTGTTGAATTCATAGTCGCAAGAGTAACTATCCCTAAAATTTGCTTGCCTACCACGGTTACCCTTACCACTCAAAGACACGGCCACAAAACAAATGTAAATATTACTTCTCAGTAATACTGAATAATACTCTGAACGCCAATGTTTACAAAAACTCATTCTTCCACTTGAAAGTTTAATAAATCAGTCTAAATTGCCGCGTCTATTTTTCGTCAAGTACTTAATTCGTTCAAAAATGTGAAGTGTTGTTTTTTTTAATCTGTGCTGCAAGCGGACCGACCAGAGATTGTTTAGCAGGTCAAGAGCTAAGGCAATGCAGGTCAGCAGAAAAAGCTCATGGTATCAAAAACAAAACCTGTCAGGTGGAAACGATGAGGTGACCTGCCCTGCACTTGGCAAGAAATTCAAAAGTTCATGGTAGCCACCCGCCCCCCTGGTCGTAGAGAGCTGAAACTGGCATGTTTGTTCTCGGGGAGTTTAGGGGAGCACTATGATAGGATTTCCCGAAATTCCTACAGGAACGGTAAAAAGCGGGACATGCGCGTACGAAGTCGCGAGAAAAAGCTAGTATGTAATAAAATCGGATTGGCCTACATAGAGACACATAACTAAAAACCCAATACTATTAACTCATATAACTTGTCATAAGCTAATTACTTATAGAAAAAGAACATGATAAATATGACATTGTCTTACGTTCAACACATAGACAAACTATTCAAATCGTCTAAATAGTTATTAATGGAATTGTATGCCTTCGAACAAAGGTTCCAACTCAATCTCAAAATCTTTATTGCGAACTAAGCGTAGATGTTTAGGTATTGCAACTGAAATGGAATTATTTTTACAATGAATATTATAGAAAACTTACAAAGCACACATTTTTTGCCAAAAATTTTACTTGTTTGATTGTGTCAATTTTTTTTTAGTTAATTTTCATGCTGGTGCAAGTACCTGCCTTCATAAAATGTTACATTATATTATTTATCATTATTTTTTATAGTATACATGTAACCTATTACAGTTTTTTTCATATTAGGTATAACTACTTTTCTTCGAGGAATTCTTTTACAGAATCATCTGCCTAGCCTTTTCCTAACTATATTGGGGTCGGCTTCCAGTCAAACCGGATTCAGCTAAATACCAGTATTTTACGCGGAGCGGCTGCCTACCAGCCCTCCACAACTCAGTAACTGGCTAACACGGTACTTCATGGCAAGACTGGAGTCAGATTTACTGGCTTCTGACAATCCGTAACGACTGCCAAAGATTTACAAATGACAGCCGGGACCAACGGCTTAACGTGCTTTCCGAGGCACGGAGGAAACTAGGTATGTTAAGATGGTCACCCATCCACAGACCAACCTTGGCAAGCATTGCTTAACCTTGAAGATCGACCCGTGCCGCTGTTATTATCTAGCCACTAGCTCCTTACAATTGAAAAATGTTATTAGATAAAATTACCTAAATGTAAGTACTAAAAAGAAAAGTTATAAATGTACTGTGAGTGTGCCCAAGAACTCCACGAACTCATCCCACCGGCCCCCATTTACCATCGGACATCCAGACGCACTGCATCTTACCATCCCTACCTTGTGGCTATTCCACCAATTCGCACTAAGCGTTTTCAAACGTCTTTTATAATGCGCACAGCAATGGAGTTGAACTCTCTGCCTGCGTCTGTGTTTCCGAAAGCTTACAACCCTAATCTCTTCAAAGTTAGAGTGAACAGGCAGAAAGTTAGAAAGACATTATTGGGTCTGGAATTAAAAAAAAACTAATATTCCAACGAGCAGACATTCGTTAATATAAGTCAATTATAACGCTTTGTTACGCCTAATGAAGTGGTGAATTGTTTGTATAAACAAAAAGTGTCAAGAAATCATTAAGGTTAAACAATATTAAACGGAGAACACTGGCTACAGTCATCAAGTTAACAATTCATCACATACTTAAGCACTTATGGCCAATGAGTTAGACCGTTGAAAAAATGAGACGGGTTTCCTTATCAATCAATGGACCCTTGTGCGTCTTGCTAGCTAGAGTTAACTATTTAAAGGTTTATGTAAACAGAACCCACATAACTCTTGTTATTAGTACACAATTCAAAGTTACAAATAAGATTGTGAGATTATTTTACAAGCTTTCAGAATCATAATGTTTTATTTGTACTGTCAGTTTATTGTTTCAAATCATATGGCACTACTTGGAGATCTTATTGATTAACTAATTAGTGACACAACGAAAATAATAGGCAAAATTGAAAGAGAAACAGCTAAACAGCAACTGAACAAGGTCCACAATAGTCAGTTCGTTATGCATTAAGGTAACAAGTAACAAGTACCTGCCTTAATCAAATTGACACTTAAATAATGGTTATTGGTTGGTCAAAATTATAAATGGTTTCTGTAAATTTTGTTTTTACTATAATTACCACGATTGCGTAAAAATAAATGTCGAACCAACCAGTGGTTAAGTTAAAATAGCTGTACTCATTCAGTAGGACAACCAGGGATGATCCCACCTAATTTCATTTACAATGGTTATGTCAGATCAAAATTGAATATTTTAAGCTATTATACTACCATTTTAAGAACTTTTGTATCCTATTTATCTGTAAATAACTTTGGCTTTGATAAAATCGAGGGTATAGTTTTGGTGTAGTGTGGGAAATTCAATAATTTCAAATGTATAAAGCATGGAAAGGCTAGTCATACACATCAATCCTAATTTACAATCAAAGACCTAATAAAGAAGTCTAGAGAACATTTTTAAAAGGGGCCTTTGTTTTATGACTCATGTAATATCTAAACTCCGTACAAACGTAAATCTATGGACGTTACGTTGCTAATATTTTACATTGGCAAACAATTCTGTAATCAAAACTTCAATAGGTACACGCAAACGAGGAATAATAATAACTGTCAATATTAGCCTCAGTAAAACTGCAAGTTCTAGTAGACAAATCTATCATTATACAGTACATATATGTAGTGGTCTGTAACAATGAGGACAAACATGTTTGTAAAAAAAATATGTCATGATGTACAACAGGGCATCACACCATACCTGTGAAAAGGCAGTCAAGCAGGAAGACTCATTTAACAAACCTCAAGAATAACAAAGATGATTCAGACATTTGTGACAAAGAAAAAAAAACAAAGGTAGGAAAAGAAATTGACGAGAGATTATTAAAGATCCACTCAAATCTAAGTGGTACTTTCCTCTAAAGACCACCTCAGGTACCCAGATTACCTAGATAACCTACAGGGTCTCATAATATTATTTGTGCTCGGATTGTACGGATGTTAAAAGAGACTATGACCTCTGAGTTTGTTTCGGTGTTTCTTCTCAGGGTAGTCAGCTAGGAAACACCGGCCTCATCTAGTATAAAATAAAAAAGATTGACGCGTTATTTCCATTTTTTTTTTTTTTTTCAAAATAAAATATACTTTTTTATTTCTTCCCTGACAGAGTCTGTGTTTCCTGATAGCTACAACCTGGTAGTCTTTAAGTCAAGAGTGAATAGGTTACTTCTAGGCAAGTGTACTCCATCTTCGACCACATCATCGCTTACCATCAGTTGAGATAGTGGTCAAACGCGTGCCTATCTATAGTATAAAAAAAAAAAAAAAAAATGGACAGCGCAAAACTGTGTAATGCTAAATCCAAAAGATTTATACTTTAAAACCAAATAAACGTTTAAGTACAACTCGAAACTAATGTTGAAACTTGAAATATTAAATCTAAACAAATGTTTAAATACAAATTCATTTGCACGTTTAACGCGATGTATGTGACATGTCTAAATTCTAAATATTGCATTGTACCTACCTAAAAAAATTGCGTCCAAATGTTTAATATTAATTGTAATTGCACTTGGAGAATAATTAAAATTATAAAAAGAAAGAAATGTGGTATTCATTAATAAATGTTCCCTTCAACAAGTAGTTACGCCCGACGGCGACGCTGTGGTCCTCACACAAGTAGCGTGCGGACGTATCCATTGGTTGTAGGCGAACTTACCGACTATTATTTTGGTTGTTTAACTTATTATAACCTTAAAAGCCCTAATCATGTGATTCAAGTGAACACAACAGTTATATAGGTACTTTTTAGGGTTTCGTAACCGAAGGGTAACTAAGGGAACCCTATTACTAAGCTTCCGATGTCCGTCCGTCTGTCTGTCAGAGGGATGTAACTCAAGAACCGTAATAGGTACTTAGAGAGCTGAAATTTTCACAGATTGTGTATTTTTATTGCCGCATTAAAATTAAGCTTTATGGTACGGAAACCTTCTTGTGCCAGTCCGACTCGCACTTGGTCAGTTTTTTTTTAGCATATAGACGTTAGATTGAACTTTAGGTTTAAATGAGTTGAAAGGCAGATCAAGAAAAGATAGTGGAAGTTTATTGTATAACGGATACCGAGCCCCAAAAATGCGTCATGGATTTACGAAGTCGGTGGAAAGGAGCATGTAGCTTGTGCTTGTTTCTGTTGTTTAAGTTGTGTATATTATTAATGTTGAGGAACTTCCATAAGAATTTCAATCTCTTTGAAAGCCCTCTTAACAATACTCTTGAACCTAACTGATATATAGTATTGCTCGCTCAGCACGTTTTTGTGGTTCGAGTCATATTTTGTACAGCAGCAGCTTTTCTCACAATAGAATACCGTAGGAGATAACGCTATGGAAATAATTAAAATAGACTAACCGAGCTGTGTCAACGTCAGTGTATTGTCTAACTTTCCGGCAGAGCTGAGCCTTCCTGATAGGCTTGACATAATGGTCTCCATTGTAGTTTGGAGTCAACACTTATGTACAAAAATACTAACGAGTCCACAGTTTCACCTAAGATACAAGATTACATTGAGAGAAGATTTTGATTTTGATCGATTGTAAGAAGATTTCATTGGATCCTAAAGGGCATAGAACCGTTGTGGCATAGCCGCCCCCCCCCCGCGCCATTTTGATATTTTTTAAAGTTGCGGCGCACGATGACATGCATATGTGGGTAGAGGGCACTTCAACAAACAAAAAATGTTAAGAAGATGCTGCCCTAAAGTGTCACGTTGCCTATGAGATCACGGGCTCTGCCAGCTCATATAGAAAATAGTTCGAACCCCTTTCTAACATTTGCCAAAGCAAAAATTATACATCAAAATGTACTAATTTCAAACAGTTATTTAAAATGATATCTTTCGAACTCTCTTCAAACATTCGAGTGCCTCTTATCAGTGACCCAGGAAATGGCGTGAGATTCCCAGTATCCACCAACGTTTTTATTGTACACAGTTTTAAATATAGATTGGCTTAAACAGACACATCCGCACAAAATACTAGTTTGTTTGTTATTACAAATGCTAGCGAGCTTTATATTTTTACACTTTAACATCTTATGTTATTAATAGATAGTGGCCGAACAACAGCACATGTTTGAAAAATTCTGCTAAGTATAATAATATCCAGATTTTTGGATTCCGTAAACGTCGCTGTCCGTCCGTCTGTCTGACAGCCAGCTAAAAATTTCAGTGAGTGGGTCTCTATTGGCGCCATCACAAAAATCCTGTTTTTTTTAACGTGACAACGTCTTATAATATTTCAATGCCAATCCATTTTCGACCGTAATTAAGAGTGCCTACGGATTATTTTTTTAGAATTTATAAAGTTATCCTCTTTAATTTGCAGCTCATCTTTAATATTTTGTCGGTATAGCGCGTTCAGAAAAGCGCCATCATCCATTGAAGATGGAACATCCTTAGCTAATTCTCGAGGGCGTCTACCTTTTTGCTTTTCTAGTCACAAACCAGCGACCTCGAGAGCATCCACAAATTTCAACTTTTTAAGCGGATTTTCATTAGCGACGCATAGTACAACACCAGGTTTTTTTCACGCCTAGAATTTTAAAACCGTCGTTACAATGTTTTATTGCCCTGATAAGCGCTTGTTTTAACGCAGACGAAGTGTTATAGTCAGCTGATCAGTCCGCGGTCGGATATGCGACCACACACGGTAACGGTGGTCGGGACTGCATAATTGCTGGAGCTACTTTTGGCAAACGTAGTTTCAACGAGTGCGCATATGAAACTATGGAGTTGTAGTTATTGACGGGATTGGGATTGACACCATTATTGGACTTGATTTTATCTTATTCGCGATCCATATTGGCTAACTTCGTTTCGTTGCATGTTGATTTTATGGCCGCATAGAAACAATGGCCGTGACACGCTGTGTCATATTCATGATGGCAGATTTATTTGCAACGTTAATGTGAGAGCCCTGATCATAGACTAGGTCGTTAATTTTAGACAGATATAGACGCCTCAGAAACTAAAGTAGCGCATGAGTGAGGAAGGAAGTGCAGAAAGTGAAAGATCTAAGTTAATCAATGAAGTTAACTTAAAAAGATACGGCCACTCTCAAGGGAATCCAAATGTATAGGGTATTTCCCGTTGACCTAGAACTGCAAAATTTGGCAGTTCATTCATACCGTCTTATACTACAAGTGTAGGAAAAAGTCTGAAAACTATACATTTGTAATAAATCATAAAAAAATAGTATTTAAAGTAATATGTTCCTACAAATTTGTACGGAACCCTCGGTGGGCGAGTCCGACTCGCACTTGGCCGGTTTTTTTTTTTTTCAAAGAATCAACATCATCTTCCTGCCCTTACCCCATGTTACTTGGGGTTGGCGCAACACGTTTTATTCTTCCATTCTGTTCTGTCGTCACTCTATCACTAACTCCCTTTTCTTTCATATCGCTCCTCACACAATCCATCCACCTTTTCTTTTCTTTTTTTTATAATAATTATATATTAAATTTTATTTCAAATACATAATATTGTTTAACCCTAAAACCTGTAACGGTTCCTACATAGGAACCCTTCGTGCTCGAGTCGGATCGTTCTCGTACTCGACTGGTTTGTTTGCTTTCCAAAGATCCGAAACTTATCGCCCACTATCTAACCCTAGGTCTGTGTTGCTAGATTTTATATACTTTAAAATATACTGAACAGCTGACTATTATAGTGAAAACTTCTTGAGGCGCGTTGAGCACTTTTTGAGTGAGGAAAAATCTTTGTTTTTGCGTCATCGTCACCGAACGCTTCCCATCCACACTAATATTACAAAGAGGAAAAATATCTATCTTAATAATTACTAGACAGATTTCAAAAATTCTTTTGCCGTTAGAAAGCTACATACAAACGTTACAAAGCAAGTTAGGGGTCCGTATGAAAACTTCAATAATGTCAGCACCGCTAAAAATAACTAAATATTTCGAAACAAGTCGCTTTTCAAGCAGTCTGATGCAGTTCAATCACTGATCTGATGCCACCAAATTTTTAGTTGTTTTTAGCGGTCGGGCTTTTTGACAAAGTCAATTCAGTAAACATTTTTTATTTCCTACTCTTTAGTGAGTTACATTTTTGGAATCGTCTGCCTTTATCTTGATATCCCACTCGATAGGTTTTGAAATTGAAAAATTTATTGAAGGCATAATATGGCACCAAAAATTCGCCACCTTGTTTTTTTTTTAATTTTGGTATACCCAGTGTCACTTCCACAGTAAATACAAATCTAACGACACCTCTCAAGCTAAAATCCATTGAGCCGTTTAGGCTTTTGGGCGTGCCAAAGAAATATACATATCTACATACATACACTTGAAAAGCATAACCTCCTTCTTTCGCAGTCGGGTAAAAAATACCAAAAAAGATCCTTATATCGCGTAAGGTTGGTTAAAATTTAAGTTTAAAGTATAATTTATATTATACTTTAAATGTGAAACTGTGTGTTGGTTACCCTTTGGATACGGAACCCTAATAAGAGCTCGAACGGAAAGACCGATTGTGATTTTACTTTTTTTTTGTTGGTGGATGGTAAACTTACGATAAATTGTCAACCGAACATTTGGAATACTTTATTATTTATCGAATTCATTCCGAGAAATTGTGAACTGAAATAAAATGGAGACCAGTCCATTTATTTCAGTTCACAACTTCTCGGATAGAATTCGAGAAATTATAAAGTATCAAATTATATAAGTAACGCGTGTTACTAAAACATAAGTGCGATTTGATCTTTACTTCGGTTTACAAAACAGAGACTAAGTATAACACGAGCGTTTAATTTCTAGTTATATACCTACTTGAACTGTATGTTTTCACGTTTGAAAAATTATCATTCCTCAACAGCTTAACGGGAACTATCGTTACCCACCCAGTTAATGGGTTGCAGAGGTCTGGTCAGCCGCTCCACGTAAACCCTTTTTTTAAGCATGAGATATCATCCTCCCGCTCTGGGTGAAGCGGGAGGGAGAGTCAGACTCTTACTGACTAAAACCCATCCGTGTTCCTCTTAGTGCCTTTCGAACGGATTCCGCACCCCGGCATGCACTAACCCTAGCGGGCCCCGTCTCCCATGCTGACAGCTCTTTGAGGCGCGCGTGGACCACAGCGCGTCGTCGACTCGGGCCTGGTTCTGATCGGTCGGTGAGCCACGAAATGCTCGCCGTCCGCAGGCAAGACCAGGACCCTGGATTATAATGTAGGATTTTTTCCAGGTATCCGGGGGATATTTATTTATTTTCACACGAGCGACACTGCCGAACTGCCTTCATGGTCGAGTAGTTTAGGCGTTGGTCTTGTGAAATGGTCGTGGGTTCGATACCCACCGGAAGCATAGTTTGGAAAGTAGTTTTCCAGTCTGGCTAGGACATTGCAGTCTTGAATCACCTGATTGTCTGATAAAAAGATGATTCCGTGCTTCGGTACGTATAAGCCGGTGGTCCAGGTCGTCCAATGGCGGTCGTCAAATAAACTATGTCAGAGGCCCTTGAGGCGGTTTAGAAACTCTGACACTAGGGTGTGTAGTGTCGCTAGGCCTCGCTGCCCACACGATAAGAAGACGAGCGTATCGTACAATAATAGCTAAAGGACCCGCAACGCTCCGCAGCGTTGTGTTAGTTATTTTATTGAAGCAATTCCTAATTAGGAAAGGACCTGATATTTAGATTGTATCGAGTACATATAGATAATTAGGTTTATTTAGGAATTTAAATAATTGTTTTTATTTGTTTCTTATTAGAAACAAATAAACATGTCTTGCTCTCATTCGGATAATATTAGCGGTGGAACCAAATGAATATCGTCCAATTTAATAATAAACAAAATATTTTGATTTTGATTGAATGTTCAAACGTACGTCGACCTCGACCAATTTAAGAGGGCAAGAGCTCTAATGAAAGAACTCGTTTTCAATCGAATGTTCATAAACGAATTCAAAAGGAACTTCGTGCTTCAGTACCGGAGCTAATGTAGAGCAAGAAAAGAAAGACCTAGGCTAGAGTCAAGTGCAAACAACCACAAGAAGAAATAACTGAAGAAATACACATGAACAAATAGAGTTTGGTTATAACTTGAGAAGGATTAAAGTTATGTGATTTCCAGTGCTTGGCGAAAAACCTGTGCGTAATCATATTTCATAAAAAAGCCGGCCAAGTGCGAGTCTGACTCGCACACGAAGGGTTCCGTACCTAAATTTTTATTATTTGTTGTTATAGCGACAATAGAAATACACAATCTGTGAAAATTTTTAACTGTCTACATATTACGGTTCTTGTGATACAGCCCGCTGACAGACAGATGGACGGATGGACGGACGAACGGATGGACAGACAGACGGACGGACGAACGGATGGACGGACGGACGGACGGACGAACGGATGGACGGACGGACGGACGAACGGCGGACGGTTCCGTTCCGCAAATCAATCGTGCAATAACGGTCACTAACCCACATACATTTATTGACTTTCTTAATATAATAGTAATAGTAATAGTAATAGTAATAGTAATAGTAATAGTAATAGTAATAGTAATAGTAATAGTAATAGTAATAGTAATAGTAATAGTAATAGTAATAGTAATAGTAATAGTAATAGTAATAGTAATAGTAATAGTAATAGTAATAGTAATAGTAATAGTAATAGTAATAGTAATAGTAATAGTAATAGTAATAGTAATAGTAATAGTAATAGTAATAGTAATAGTAATAGTAATAGTAATAGTAATAGTAATAGTAATAGTAATAGTAATATAAATATCAGAAACAGAAATAAAGACATATTAAAGCTGTCCTGAATCCACTTCCTTCACGATCTCTATGATTGAAAAAAGGTACATAATTTAATGTTCGGGTATTAGGGAAAGGTCAGTATACTTAATTGCGAATTTATCTGGCGTCTACCATAGAACGGCCGGATGGAAGGACTCGTAGGTAAGATTGCATAAAAATATATGTAAGTATAGACAAGTATGAGTCATTTTAGTAGGTTAGTTATCCAAATCGATAATAACCAAGATTAGGTACGACACACATGTAGATTAAGAGAAGATAAAGAACTTCGCTAAAGAATGATGTACCTATAATTTATTTAAATGGTTAAATCAAGACTAGAAATATTATTAGAATATTATGTACTGCATATAAGCGAGTGATAAGCTAATTTTTAATGATATTCATTGTTCTCATAACATGCATGTTACATGGTGCGCCGCGATTTTGAAAAAGTATCAAAATGGTGACGGGGGGCTATGCCAGCTTCCATACAAAAAAGTTCGAACCCCTATACATATTTTACTTTTATAGAATATTTAAGGCTAAACTTAAAACATGTAGAGATGTACCCTGTTGTGGAATTTTTTGAAAAAGTTACCGAAGCCCTGGCACATAAATTAGGAGGAACACGGATGGGTTTTAGCTGACACTCCCTTCCCTTCCGCTGTGCCAAGAGCGGAATGAGTAGGTAATTCGAAGATTTCCTATCCAAAAGTAAAATAATAAAAACCGAAGTATCCTGTAACGTCGCTAATACCACACAACCAACAATGATATTATTATTATTTAGATGTAAGCACTATGTATCTCATTTTAAGTGTACAGTTATGTAAGTTGTTACTTATGATGAATAAATATTATTTTAAGTTAATGTACAGTAGTGGTACATGGGCGGACTTAATGCAAAAAGGCGTTCTCTACCAGTCAACCTTTGGGTTAAACAGAAATACACTGTGGTAGGCGTAAAACAAAAAAATAATTTTGAAATAGAATTTCTAAACTAGTAGGCATTGCGATGCACTAAAGCTATTATTAGATTTTTCAAGCCTTCTCTCTTGAAAACTCATCTACGATCTATTGTCAGAAGAGGTGTTGACCTCTTACCTACAGGTAGGCTTGTTTACAATCCAATAGCACAGTATACACATCTTCTTTTCGAATCAATGGTGAGATGGCCACTTCTGTTTTACTGTTGATAGGCACGCGTTTGACCACTATCTCAGCTAATAGTTAGTGATGATGCGGTCGAAGATGGAGCACGCTCGCCTAAAAGTAACCTATTCACTCTTGACTTAAAGACTTCCAAGCTGTAGCTATCAGGAAACACATACTCTTGCAGGGAATTCCTTAGCGTACGCACAATGAACGTGTTTCCAAAAACGTTTTGTGCGTCTGGGTGGGATGTTCACCAAGTACCGGTGGCGCATCGCCGTATGTCTTGTGGTCCGATGATGGTACGGTCTTGGCGGAATTCCACACTCCTCAAAATGCAACCGATAGAACCGACAAGCCAGCAACTCGCCGCCGGTGCTCAAGACTTTGGAGCTTCGACTCGACCAGCCTCGCATTGCCGATTGCCATCTCTTGCGTATCAGGAGCATGTATGAGGTCCTCAAAAGTGCAGGTATAAGCCCTTGGGGCACTTCAACAAGTGGGCCATGTTTTGGACAGACACCGTACTTAAATTTGAAATATTATTTAAAGCAATCTAACTTACAACTCGCTGGACTGTCCTGATACAGGAAACTATCGAGTCCACTATGGTCCATTGTACACGTAATGTGATCAACCGGAAATGGAAGCGAGAGCAGTAGTGCTATTCTGTAACAACATTTTCGTGTCTCGACAGCGGAATCTGAGGTGAGTAAATTCGTGTAAACATGAGACCTTTATGTTGTGTGTAATAAAGCTCACTTTGTGAGCTTTGTCACTCAGGTGAAGCTCGATATCGAAATAGTTATTTACAGAATAGGCTAGCAGTCCTCGGGAAAGCCGACGACCCACCGAACATCTCTCCATGTACCCCTCATCTGCGCAACCACGACCACAAGAGTGTCCGACTAGGAAGGCAGGAACTTATCAACTTGCAACGGGTGGAAAACGAACCTTATCACACCAACCAACCTTGCCTACCAACTTTTCACACTTCACTTCACTCAAAACAACTTTTTTTTTTATTCGTCACCAAAGCTAGCTCGCAACTGGTGGAAAACGAACCTTAAAATAGACAGCGCAACTTTTCACAACACTTCACTCAAAAAGCTTTGAAACTAAAATATCTTCTCACCAAAGTATTTGACGGTGACGAACACCTTCCGAAGAATAATCTTCAGCATCTGTATAAGCATTTGTTCGGTTTAACTGACACAAGAACATATACACACTAGGAACATGGCGACTGGCGCGCTACGGAATCTAACTCGCACTGGGCCGGGCCGCTAAAATGCCGCTTAGGGACGCGACAGAGATAACATTTACGTCGATAAGTGCTTTTTATCTATTGATAGCAAATATTGGATTTTGGAGTGTTGTGTGTTCTTGTTTGATAGAGTTGTCGTTGAAAGGACTTGTTGATGGAATTGGTGGTATAATAATTATAATTATAAACAGTATAATTTGAGTATGCTGTGAAATATTAAAAGTTTTTGCCTTCCAATGACAAAATTTAAAGCGAAATGATAAATTTTATACTAATTTGTTTTATAAATAAGTTATAATAAGTAACACTTTCACACGTTAATCTTTATTAGTCAGTTTAGATTAGACGAGGCCAGTGTTTCCTAGCTGACTGCCCTGAGAAGAAAAAAATACGAGATCAGCCTCTTGTATCGGCCATATAATCCATCCTTGTCCAATCATATGAGAACCATGCAGGTATTGTCTGCAGTGGTCTGTTGAGGGAAGTAAAACACAAATTTTGATGACAGTGAATTCATTCGCGTTGATGTCTTAAAATCAGATACAACCCTAATTACTGCTAAATTAGAGTAAACAGGCGCCTTCTGAGCAAGCTCGCTCCATCGTAGACTTTGTCTATGTCATCTCTGACCTAGACTAGAGTCAAAAGTAACACCATCTCAAATAAAAAAAAAAGAACAAACATTTTCATACCAAGTTTCCCTCCCATTTTCCTCTCTTAAAGTTGAAATTTACGTTATAAAACAAACCTAGACACCCAATTTCAGCGATCTGGACTTAGAAGTTTGGCGGTGCGTTGGTAGGTTTTTAGATAAATTTTTATATGTATGACAGAATTGTGTGAGAGGAAAAGTTTTTTTGCAAAACATGTGGTAAAACGATATTACGTGATGCGTGAAGCATTCTATTTTTAGGTCACACGAAAACCGAAACACGTGTCAAATATTTAGCATCTACAAATTTTTAAAAAGTAGGTGTATGTTCTTATTGTCTGCGCATAAACATGGCGGGTGGTATGCCGTGCCTCTGGAGCGGCAGCTGATTGTCCAGCTTGTAATATTTTGCGCACTAACCGTTTCCAAACGTCTTTTACGAGTATAATGCACACAGCAAAGGAGTGGAACTCTCTGTTTCCGAACGCATTCAACCCTAATCTCTTCAGAGTTACAGTGAACAGACACCTTCTGGGTAAGCTCGCTCCATCGTAGTCTTTGTCTCTGTCATCTCTGACCTACCAACTCGAATAAAAAAAAATTGGGATAAACACATTATGTCACAGAATGCACGCAACAACTGAAAAGCGTTTATTTATTATATTCATTATTATGAACCACTTTTATAATGAGACCATTCCTAAAATCGTGAAAAATAAATTTGACTGTCCCGTACAATTTATGTGCGCGTAACTCGACTGAACTGAACAAATAATATTTTTTCGCGATTTCAGGGTTTGACCCACAGTAATAAATTGATTTAAATTATGAGTACAACGACTCCTAGAATACACGCAATGCTCAGGTATTGCGTGTATTCTAGGAGATGTAAAAAATATTGCAACATCCAGAACAAACTATAATTTTCAGGTTTTGTATATATTAACAATATGATTGTATTTTTGGTGCTTAACACATTCATATACACATATTCATATTTGTACATACAATCATAGGTACATCATACACGTCATTAAACAAAGTTATTAATGACGTTGCTCGCACATCATCAATCTTCAAACAAACAAATCAATAATACTTACTTTAATAAAACAAACATCATAATTTAACGTTAAAAAGCTTTTGTTTATGGGGTCGGCAGAAGTTATTACTTTTTAATAACAAACTTTTTTCCAAAAAAATACAACCGACTTCCAAATAAAAAAAAACGCTACGATATAATTTCGGAAGTCGGTTTTAAAATACGAAGAAAAAACCAGAAACACAGAGTTAAGAAAATAAAGTTATTTTATGTAGTGTTTTTTTAGAAGTCGGTATTAAGTATTTTTTTACAATTATTTTGATTAAAAACTTTGTTTTTCACTTTTTAGTGGTACCCCACAACACCGCTGGAAAGTCGTAGGAAAGAGAAATACACAATTGTTTAACGAATTCCAATTATTTTAATTTAAAAGCCCAGCTACTAAACTGATTTTGATGAAATTTCTACGGAACCCGGAAGATTTTTTTAAATCGGTTCATACTTGACGGAGTTCTGGGGTATCTAACAAAAATAAAAACATACAACTGAATTGAGTATCTCCTCCTTTTTTGGAAGTCGGATAAAAAAATAGTACCTATTAAACAAAGAAAGATCGCTTCGTGAAGCAAAGAGTAATATAACCAAAGTAATAATAGATTGAACGTACGAGTATGACAGCACTGAGAATCTTACCGAACACTTATAGTGATAAAGTGATCTCATAGTTCTTTTGACAAATATAGGCGTTAAATGCAATTGTATACTTTGTCCGCTTGTAAACATAACAAAAAGACCGGCCAAGTGCGAGTCGGACTCGCACTTAATTTTTATTATTTGTTGTTTGAGTATATGAGTCTCCGTTACTCGAAATAAATAAATTTAATTTAATTTATAATGGATCACAATCTGTGAAAATTTCAACTGTCTACCTATTATGGTTCTTGAGATACAGCCCGCTGACAGACAGACGGACGGTCGGACAGACGGATGGACGGACGGACCGGCCGGTATGACGGTTACTTTTTCATTTAAAAAATTAACCAACTAGCACGCTACGAAGCTACGGATAGAGTGCTCGCGTATCCCGTTTTCTCCCGTAACCGTAAAATTGCCAATCAGCTTTCTGCGACCAGTAGGTTCGGCTGCGCGTTCAGTCACTCAGTGAGTCATAACTCATAAGTAACGAAAGATTGTTTTTATATTAGGATATAAGTAACGCCGTAGTATCGAACTACGACGTTAAAAGTAAAATTTACACCGATAACTACTGAGTAAAACTCGCCCAAAAAAAATGTAACTGGAAAAGTAAAATCATAATATTAATTCCACATGAAATAACTTAAAACTAAGTGCAATTGTTTACGGCAAGGGAAACTAAGGAACCCTACTCAATGCGTTTCGCGACATGCGCTTGGCCGGTTTCCAATCCTCTAATAACTTTTAGCTAACGAAAAAACTGCGGTTACAGCTCTTCTATAGAAAGTACCTAAATCCACCATATTTATTCCTGAGAGTTTACTAATTTTGATGCTATATTTTAGTTTGTTTTTTTCATTTGTACCAATTAATATTACTAGGCTACAAAAACTACTGCAACATCTTTTCACTGACTTATAAGCATCCTATCAGCCAATTTGCCGTCCACTGCTGAACGTAAACCTCCCCCAAAGAGCGCCAACCATCCCGGTCCTGAGCAGTCCGCATACATCCGCTGCCAGCCTCCTTCTTTAAATCATCGACCCACACAACGTTTGCCCATACGCGGTCACCACTCTAACACATGCATGCTCCATCGACCGTCAGTCCGCCTGACATGGCCTACTTCCACTTCATCATGCTGATTCAGGCGAATGACTTCGTTGCGAATTCTATCCACCAGAGAAACCCCGAGCATTGCTCTCTCCATTGCACGCTGAGCAACCTTGAATTTGTGGAGCAGGCCTATGGTGAGCATCCACGTTTCGGCTCCGTAACCTATAAATAACTATTTCGATATCGAGCTTCACCTGAGTGATAAAGCTCACACAGTAAGCTTTATTATACACAGCAAAAGTCTTACACAAATACGAATTTGATACCTCACTACAGCCTCAGCTGTCGAGACTCTTACAGAATAGGACTACACACAGGTCTTAAGGGATTGTAGCATCGACGATTCTAAGATAAGAAATAGAATACGGGAAGCAGTTTCGAAAACCAAAATAAAAATCTAATCAACAACTAATTCAAATTAGGCTAAGAGCCAGCACTTTGTTTTTAATTAAGACAGTCCCTCAAAATCCGCCCTCTTCATAGTGTTTTAACTAGGAAGAAGTGGCACACCAGACTCCGTAGCAACACATCAACATATCATTGTCGGCGACAGGGCGGCGCGACACCAAGTCCTCGCGATGACGTCAGGGACAGTAGTTTCGGGGTAAATTGCTCAAATAATTAGATACGACACGTCATTATCTGAAGGGTTGGGCAACCGGATAGGGATGTCCTTTTGGAAGAAACCTTTGTTTATTGGTTTAATATTATGATTGTTAATGAGGTGAACCGATGACCTCGTGGGTACCCGATGGATGTGAGACGCACAGGACCGCTCGTTGCGGCGACGCTTGGTCCCGGGAGGCTCATGTCTAGCAGTGGACGTTTCGGCTGATATGATTATGTTTGTTAAGTCATCATCATCTGCCTGGCCTTATCCCAACTATATTGGGATCGGCTTCTAGCCCGCTAGATTCAACGGCATACTAATATTTTACGAAGAGCGGCTTTAAACTGTTGGTAGGTATTAAATGTTTCTTTCTTTTTCTCGCAATTGAGATGAAAGTTTGTTACCTAGTTTGTTACTAGTGAATTGTATTCAGGCACCCAACAAGGTGATAGTGGGACCATTTTTAAAGACTAGAAAATACATGTAGGTATTTAGCACACACTGATTTTAATACACAAAACAAAATGTAAAAAATAAATAGTACAATAATTCAAGGTTTCGCACCCAAAGAGTAACCAACAGAACCCCTAAGCCTCCGCTGTCCATCCATCCGTCTGTCTGTCAGCGGGCTATCTCAAGAACCGTAATAGGTAAGATTGTTGAAATTTTCACGGAATGTATATTTCTATTACCGCTTGAACAACAAATAGTAAAAAAATAATTCATTTAAAAATTACGGGACTCTTATACAAGAAACGCGTTTTATTTTGGTACAGAACCGAATGTTCTGTCCAGCAAAAGTACCGGCCAAGTGCGAGTTAGACTCACACGAAGGTGTGAGAGTCCGACTCGCACTTGGCCGATTTTTTAAACCTTTAACTCACTGAACTCCTAAGCGGCTGTAAGCAATTTAATGATTCTAATTGGTTTGATTGGCTACTTGAATGTTTTAGACATTTGGGCCCGATGTGTGGCTCTGGATTAGGTTCCAGATTAGTTTTTCTCATGAAAGGTCAACTTTCGGTTAGGACAACGTTCCTACAAGGAAACTGATTTTAAAGGGTGTCTTACCCAAAGGGTAACCAACGGAACCCTATCACTAAGCCCCCGCTGTCCGTCCGTCCGTATGTCTATCAGCGGGCTGTATCTCAAGAAGCGTAATAGGTAGACAGTTGTTTGCACAGAGTGTGTATTTCTATTGCCGCAACATCAAATAATAAAAATTAACTTAAAAATTATAGGTGAATACAATACGACGTGTTTTTTTTTTCGGTTTATGGTACGGAGCCCTTCGTGTGAGAGTCCGACTCGCCCTTAGCACCGGCTACGGGTGAGTCGGACTCTCACAAGAAGGGTTTTAGTCAGTTAATTTCACTATTATTACTGAGAACTTACCTGTCTGCCTGTTCACATACTTATCAAAACTGTTTATCAAGTAAATATCAATACGGTTGACTCACATACTGAGACATTCGTTTATTGGTTTTTAATCAAAGTAAGTCGATATACTCGACTGATTATAACTTCGTTGCGATAAGCGAAAATGACAGCGTTAGTCAAACGTTATTTAATGTTTCTTTCATAACTTTTCGTGTGACCCCATTCGCATTGAAAACTAGATGATTGATCCCACGATACAGAAGATATTCGTATACTAGACAAGGCCTGCAGTCTCGATAACTCGATATAGATAACGATCGCGTAGCGACCGAATTTGGTCGTTAAGAGGAAATGCGGCCGGATAGATTTTCTATGTAAAAAGTCATAACTACTGCACTATTGGACCGATTTAAAAGATATTTCACAAACTGAATAAGAAGGATATATACCTTTTTGACTTAGGGCTGTGTTGACAGCAATTTATCGGACAATTTTGAGCATTTTTTGACGGTTCTAGTGCTTAAACGGTTAATATATCGTCAAAAAAGTAAACATAAGGACACAGTTTATACCCTTCTCATTTTGTTTGTGAAATATCTCTTAAATCGGTCCAATATTGGAGGAGAAAACAGGCGAGAGCCAAATCTCGAATTATGACTTTTTACATACAAAGGCTCGCCGCCCATGTTTCCTCTAGTCCAAACGCCGCACGTAGGTACTCGTACACAGTCAATCTCGAACACGAACCACGGATCACATACACGATTGATTATGACCGTGGAATGCGTTCCAGATTGACTGTGTACGGGTGACTTTACCGAATTCGGTCGCTAGGCGATCAGTAAGTACGTCGAGACTTCCCGCCCTAGTTTAGGTAGTTAGGTATAAAGGATAAAGGCAAACAATTTTGATGTAACTTTTTACAAAACACCTTAAGAGCGCTGTCACATTTTTTTTTTAATTTGAGCGTTTGATTCGAGTTTTGATGTCTGATTATGCTTTAGATATAGCACAAAAAAAAAACATAAATACGCCTAAGGGAGTTTGATAGTTGATCTTGGGAGTGTTCTAAATAAATATATCAATTTGTTCACGTACATCAGTAAATTCCTTGTCTCCGCAAAGGGTGTTTCATAAAATTACACTTTTGGGAATCTTTTGATGCTTTGAAAATATAATAATTTAATTTTTTTTTTAAATGTCCGCGATACAACAGTACCTTCTACTTTGGAATGATCAAATCAATTGCGCACACACACACACACACAGTTGCCGCAGTGGTTGAGCGATCGGCTGCTGCGCTGCGTGTCGCGGGTTCGATTCCCGCACGGAACAAATATTTGTATGGCCTACAAATAGTTGTTTCGGGTCTGGCTGTTTGTGTATGTAAGTTTGTATGTTTGTGAACGCACCCACGATACAGGAGAAATTCCTAGTGTGGGGCAACGTTTTTTAAAAAAAAAATAAAATAAAAAAAATTTATTACGATTCATGCACTAATACACCAAAAATAACTCTATAAAACTGAGAGTTATTGACAAATTTCCGTACGAAACTATAATTTTTATCTATAAAAGTATAATCCAAATTCAAATAAAAATTATTTAATAATTAATGAGGTATTTTTATAATGCATGAAAAAGAAATTAGTCTATTTAAAAGTAAACTCATATTTTTAAGCAATTGATGTATACAGCGCTACAATCACTATAAATCTCGGGAAACGCGGTCTGTAGTCCGGGGCAAGCGCTCGATTTTGTAATAGCGCCCTTAATAAAAAAATAAACTACTGTTGCAATTTTAACTAATGGTTCAACTGATTTAGTCATCGTTTAAGTTGCATTTTATTTTTAAACCGAGTTAAAGTTGAGAAATATTAATAAAAATATAGGTAATATATCAAGATTTTTCATCTTCACCTTTATTTAACTTGAACTTTTCTAGTAGGTACCTATAGTACGGGGCAAAGTTTATTAAAAAAAAAACGGGTTGCACTCCGGGAGTGCCGGCAGAAGTGAAAACTTGAATACGTGCTTCTCTCCATCCGTCTTACGAATTTTCAATCAGGTCACGTGTCCTGACGCGAGTTTAACATTTTTTACCCATTACAAAAAAAGTGCACAACGCCGCTAAAGAAATTTTCACTTCAAAATTTAAAAATTATAATGTAAGTAAGGACTTTCCCATGTAACAATAATCCTTGCTTCGTATTTTTTCTTCTTCGATTTCGCATTTCACTGTTTACCGAACTGAGCCAGAAAGATGCTAATATTTGTCGAGTGTATGTATGGTATGCCTATTTCTTTGGTACGCCCGTCGCCCTTTAACCATAATGGCACCCTTTAACGTAGATTTGAATTGTTGGCTGCACGATATTTTTTGTTATAGGTATCGTATAGTATACTTTCATAACAATTAATATTATTATGCATTATTATGCATTTAGTGAAAAGCTGTTATTTTTAACCGACGTAAAAAAAAGGACGAGGTTTTCAATTCGGATATTTTATTTTTTCCGTCATATACATATAGATCAATTAATTTGCAAAAATATATTTTGTTTCAAAGAGGTTTATTTCGAAATTGTCTCATTTCAATGTCGTATAGATCTAATGAAGAACTTCGAAGATAGACAATTGGATAGAGATGGACTCGTTGGAATTGGTGTTTCTGGTGTGGTTTCTTCGTTTTTTGACACCGACTTACAAAATTTGTAGGTAGTGGTTTTTATTTGGAAGTCAGTTGTATTTTTTTAGTTTTCTTTTTTTACTTTTTAGCGCTTTTTATTTTGAAACTACAAACAGACACTTACAGTTACATTATATTTATTTATTTGTATTTTTTTAAACTGTACTTTTTGTTATATGTGTAGATAAATATTACATTCTTACATACAGCCTTATAAACAACTGGACATATATATTTTTTGGGACATGGGCATCAATTAAAAAGTTCAAAACACGATCACATTCCATACATTTGGTGATTTCTAATTTGAGATTGAACTAGAACAACTGCCAATAAAAATCTAATGCTGAACTTGGCCTCTCCAATCGCGTGTGATTGGAGAGGTCAAGCTTGGTATTAGAGCTTTATTTTCTCAAAGAACAAATTACAGTTCATTTACAATAAGTAGGTAGTATATATTACGACATTTAAGGTGAATGCTCCAGGGTAGCCCGCGAAATTCAAATATTTTTATGTTTTTTGCAATTTGCCGGTCAGAATTTCGAAAGAATGATTCATTCTTTCGAACTACATGAACTTAGAGGGCTATATTGATGATTAAAATGGTTATAATTCTTTAGATAAATACGCGTTACGGTCGCGGATCGCATTTGGTCCACGTACAGCTTCAAACTGACCGGCAAATTGCAAAAAACATAAAAATATTTGAATTTCGCGGGCTACCCTGGAGCATCCACCTTAAGCCATCGAAAAACTGAACACCACAGGCCAAATTGAGAACTTGAGATATTGAGTTAAATCCTCGTCTCATTGTCTGGTATTCTGTGAGAGACAATATGTGAACCCCTCCGTGGTCGAGTGGTTCAGGCGTTTGCCTTGTGGCCCGGTGGTCGTGGGTTCGATTCCCACGGGAAGCATACTTTGTAAAGATGTTTCCAGTTTGGGTAGGACATTGCTGGCTTGAATCACCTGATTGTCTGATAAAAAGATGATTCCGTGCTTCGGAAGGCATGTATAAGCTGGTGGTCCCGGCCGCCAAATGGCGGTTGTCAAATAAACGAGAAAAGAGGCCCTTGAAGCGGTTAAGAAACTCTGACACCAGGGTTTGTGGGGTCGTTAGACCTAACTGCCCCCACGAGAAGAAGAAGAAGAATTGTAATTCCAATTAATTAAATCGATTTTAATAATCGTAAACCAAATTTTCAAATTGTATACAATTTCTAATTCGCAAAACTTATGTACTTTTTAGGGTTCCGTACCCAAAGGGTGACCAACGGAACTTTATTACTAAGCCTCCGCTGTCCGTCCGTTCGTCCGTCCGTTTGTCTGTCTGTCAGCGGGCTGTAACTCAAGAACCGCAATAGATAGAGATTTGAAATTTTCACAGATTGTCTATTTCTGGTACGGAACCTTTCGTGTGCGAGTCAGACTCGCACTTATCCGATTTTTTATTTATGTTTTTTGTTTTGTTTTTGTAATTCTTTGCTAATGAATTAATGTAATTTGACTCATACCGTTATAAATAAAGCCTTATATATAAAACTAGCTTTTTCCCACGACTACGTATGCGCATTTCCTGTTTTTACCCATTCCTGTGGGAATTTCGCAAAAGCCTCTATTAGTGCTCCCCTACACGCCCCAAGGAACCGACATGCCAAATTTCAGCTTCCTACGACCAGTAGTTTCGGCTGTGCGTTGTCTTTCACTCACTCACTCAGAAACGGAAGAATTTTATATATTAGGATACTTTCTTTACTGACTGACTGAATGACTGAGTGACTGACACGCACAACCGAAACTACTAGTCTTGGAAAGCTGAAATAAGACATGTATCTTCCCTATACTCCGTAAGGAAGCACTAAGAGAGGATTTCCTTAAATTCCTGCGGGAACTGGATAAACCGGGACTTCTTCGTATGAAATCGTGGGCAAAAAGGTAATTAACTCTAATAATACATATATATATATATATAAATCCGTCTTTTAAATGATTCTCACACAGACTATGTTCAAAAGCGCCATCTTACCGCTCTTCTGTTGTTTTCGATGTACCGAACTGTTATGAAAACACACGCTTACCTGAATTAATAACGTTTTGGGAAGAACACTAGATTTTGTAACACTATCCCTCTTAAAACATTGGTCGTGTCATGACCTGCTCGCTTAGTGCAATGTTTTAGTAAAACGATCGGGCCTATATTAGTTTGCCTCTTCAAATCCTTTTCTCAAAGACCCGAAACACACCCTGGCAGGGTAGGGAGTTGCCAGGGCCATCTTTTACCTATTGGTGACCTTGGGTGCAGGATATTGGGACCCTATGATGGCTATTGCAGTGGCTGTTTTGTTTTCTGTTTTGTTTTCTGTTTTGTTTTGTTTGTCTTGTTTTGTGTGTTTTGCGCGAATATGACGCATATCTTCCCAATTTTTTAAATTAAGTTTTATTTAATTTTCTATTTTATTTTTTTGGTATGCGTCATGCTTGGCGCAAATAAACGCTTTTTCTTTCTTTCTTTTTCTTTCAAAACAGGCAAAACAATCTGTAGAGACAGAAATCCATGGAGAGAAATAAACATGTTTTTTCTGTCTTAAAATTCTTTTACCAGACATCGGTAGGTGATCTGGAGCCGCCATCGATCGCGGGACCCTGGGCACTTGCACTTAGTGCCCAGTAGAAAAGAGGGGCCTGACTGGAACGCAAAGGGTATTAGGAGGAACACGTGGAGGTTCAGTCAGTAAGAGTCTGACACTCCCTCCCGCTCCGCCCAGAAAGAGAGAAGTTATTTGATAGTTTCCCATTCTAAACAAAAGGCTAAGTACCAGTCAGTCAGTATTTAACCTGGAGGAACTGGCTCCATAACCCAGTAACCGGTAACACTTAATAAAATAAGCCTATATTGCTGTTTTACAATAATTACAATGAGATTTGACTTCCAAAGACTTCCACTTATCTCTGTTTCTTGCAATTTTGGTTAATTCTGTACCGGCGCCTCTTTTGAGATTATCTTCCCAGCGTTTCATTTCTCTACCTTTCAAAAAAAGAAGTAAAGTATAACACTTATCGTTACTAAAAACAAATCAAGAATCTGCTGGTCAAAGTGCTGAGAAATGGATGGACAGGTTTCGTGACATGGCGGCTTATTATTAATCAACTTTTATGATTTTTAGGGTGCCTCAAAAGGATTAATTAGGTTTTGGTTTTGTTTTGGTTGGGGGGTTTGGATTTTTTCTGTTTTTAAAGAACCCTTATAAGATCACTTTGTTGTCCGTCCGTCCCTTTATTTTTATTTTATAAAAACTGTGATTAAAATAATTTTCAAAGTTTGGAACCTCGGTAAAGTAGTTCCTTCTACAAACATTCAACTAACAACTTAAGTAGATACGAGTATATCTAATTGTAACTAAAAGTTTGTACTCAGTTTAAAACCAATGATGTAAGTAAAATCAATTAAACCGTCTTTTAGGAGTTCACTTTTTCCTTATTGGACAAGGAAGGAAAATAACACACTGATCTAATTAGGTAATAATACTTGTTTTATCGCAAGGCCAACAAAATGGTGGTCGAGGCGAATAGATTGAAATGCTGCTTCCTACTAATATTATACAATAGAACAGGCAAATGCACGATTCCTGTGAAAAATCCCGAGAATTATGTGCTTATTTTCCGGGAAAAATGTAGGCAAAGGAACTCGGCTATAATGCAACTTTGTACGTAATCAAAATAAACAGTTTTATTTCTATAAAATAAATAAACCTTTTATATAAACTAACAATACTAACTTACTTAGGTACGTAAGCACCATTGTTACTTACACAAAACACTAACTAAATTATAGACTGAAGTCTGAACATAAAGTTTTATTTAATTTGTGTTTGTGTTTTTAATTTGTGTTTTGTTTTAATGAATGTGCCAGGTTGGAGGAGTGGCTAAGGGGTTTGTTACTGCGCTGCGTATCGCGGGTTCGATTCCGAAAAAATAATAATTATTGTATGATCTTGATGCGCAGGTTCAGACAGTTGTTTACGGTCTGGATGTTTGTTTATATGAGTTTAATTTTTTGAAAACGCTGGCACGATTCATGACACTAGAGTGTGACAACGTTTTAAAAAAAGAACTAAAAATGCGGGACGCGTTGTGGAGAGGCAATCCTCACGCCCCAGCCGCCTTAGGAGACGCCCTGGGTTTCGGAAGTCTCAAGGCGATTCCCGGCCATCATAGACGCGGGCCATCGGAGGCGTGATCACTTCACCCAAGCCTTTATACATCGTCAAGTTTACAGAATCACACTGCAGCTAGTCTATTCTGTAAATAACTAATTCGATATCGAGCTTCACTGGAGTGACAAAGCTCACAATGTGGGCTTTATAAGACGTATAACATACAACATAAAGGTCTCATGTTTATACGAATTTGATACTCACCGTGGATTCCGCTGTCGAGACACGGAAATGTTGTTACAGAATAGCACTGCAGGCCCGAGTCGACGGCACATTGTGTTCGACGCAAATGTAGGGAGGGATTTTGACAGTTTTTTTTATTCGATGCCAATGCGAAATACGAGAATCCTTAAAAATACGTTAATGGCCCCTCTGATATTAGTAATATTCTTTAATAGCCATTCAGTTAATTCGGCAAATAGGTTTTACCATTCAATTGTGAAGTAATTACTTAGTAATAGCCTAATAGGCTTCTATCACCATAAGTTAATTGGGCTGATTAAGTTAATTGATTCGGTATTGGTAGGTAGGTAGTCCTATAACGACCGGGGGTTGTCTACTCGCGAACCAGGGTAGGTACGTATCGAAATAACGTTCCTCTCGGACAATATTCAATTTAACCTGTGATCATCTGGACGCAATAGCCGTCGTGACGCCAAAACAATTGAATAGTTTTATTGTAAAAAAATCGGCGCGCGCCATGTTTTTCGTTCGATCTTAAACAACACGTTTTTAAAAATAAATAAATTTAAACTGCGTGACTTGGTATGGCATTTGGGATGCCATTAAGCGTCCATTTCCGTTGACCCCAATGGCACACACGTGTGCCGACGACGAACTACAGGGTAAACAGACAGTATTTACATCATCATCTGCCTTGCTTTGTTTCCAACTATATTTCGGTCGGCTTCCAGTCAAACCGGGTTCAGGCCGTAGGTAGGTACCAGTATTTTACGTTTTACAAGGAAATGACTCACTCTGCCTAGCCCCTTCCCAAAAATGATGGGTTCGACTTCAGGACAGTGGTCAAAGGAATGGAATGTCTTACACAACAAAAAAAAAGTTATTTTCCTTAAAATCTATTCACCAAAACACTTAGTAACAATTTGTTTAGCTATTAAGGAAACTGTTGTTAACGTTAGCTAAGTAAACAAAAGGAATACACAACAAAATTAATTAATCTTTGGTTTTACAATCGTAACAAGTGGCGCCATCTAGTTAAACATAATGAAACTAAAACACTAAACTTAAAAGTTTTCAATAAAAAATAGAACTACGTCATTTTACTAATGTACTAAGTATTTCTAATTGATGTTTTCTAAGTTAAAACTAAGTGGTTATTCTTCGTCGGAAGGCTGCTTGACCCAGAAGCCCCAGGGGGCGTATCCATCATGTTTCGTGGGCCCCCGGTACACCTTTATTTGAACACGGGCCGGGTCATCTGTGAAACAATGAAAAAAAGATTTAAAAAAATGAACCGGTCAAGTGCGAGTCGAGCTTTCACACGAAGGGTTCCGTCCTAACATAAACCGAAATTATCACAGGGCATTGCAGGATGACCCTGCAATGCCCTGTGATAATTTCAACTGTCTACCTTAAACATTTATGGACGGACAGACTGCGGAGGCTTAGTTAAAATGTTCCGTTGGTTACCATTTGGGTACGAAATCTAAACTCTACTCAACCCTAAAAAAACTTTATGGCTACGACATGGGTGTTACAATTAGCGATAAAACATCTGCCAACACCCTCCGCTGATAAAGCCGTGATGTTTTTGACGAAAAATCGTAAAAATCGCGTCTAAATAAACAAGATAAATTTTAATAGTAGGCACCCATTTGGAAAACTTATCTTAATAGTTAGGAAGAACTTCGTTTTCTTTTCCCAATTCTAAAGTTGGCAAAAGCTGTATCCTTATAGGCGTTAGTGTTGATAACCTACCTACTTATCTATTAGGTAGGTTAGCAGCACTGGGGGATGCAACAAGTGCAGTAAAAATCGACGTTTGATCGAACTTGCCTTCTTGTTTCTAGGATAGACTAGGATAACCTCGAACAAATGTTATATAACTATCGACGTTTAACTAAAAAGCCCTACCTACCTACCTCACCTACTGTACCTATTTCTAGGTTTGACTAAAATGTATCAGTTAAAGGCCGAAATAGGAACCTATTTCGGGATTTAAACGAGTCATTCCGCGAAGAGATTGCATATCGACCTTTGACTATAGGGACCGTGCACGGCGTTGACTATGCCATCTAGTGTCGCATATTAGAAGTTTTAAGGGTCAGAATACTTGACATTGTCGCTTCTGTGCTGCCACCTGCGGTTCCTGCACGCTCAGTTTAGGGGAACGTGCGCGAAGAAGACTGTGCCATCTAGCGTAGCTATTTCGAATTTTTTACTGGAAACATATTTGACACTGACATTTCTGTGCTGCCACCTATAGTTTCTGCACGCTCCCCATAACATAGATAAGTATAGGTACCTACGTGTAGCAGAATAAACGCAATATGAACGCAATACTCTTAAGGATTCATTGTACTCATCATTATGCCCAACATTTAATACGGGACCAACACAGAAATTTCCGATATTATAGTGGTATCTGTGACTTTAATGCCTGGCGGGATTTCAGGCAGTACCAGCCTCGAGTTTGAAAAACAAAACTTCCAATGCTCAATCCAGAAATCGTGGTCATTACCTTTCCTGTCATCGGCTCCGCCGTGGCCGTCGTCGTCATCGTCGAACTCCTGAGGTCTCGCAGCCGCCAGCGCCAGCAGAGACAGCAGCACCATCACCGTCCACACGTTTCTCTACAAGTTTCATAACGTTGGTTAAAAAGCAGCCGGTCTATCATAGCTAGCATAGCTTCTCAGCTATAGTGAGGAAGAAAAGTGCGTCTCTGCTCGAGTGCTCGCCAGATTGCGTGGCAGTGGCAACAGCCTCTTGAAGGTGATAGCTGACAGGCTTGGTAAGAGCACAATAATGGGGCATCTCATAATAACAACCCTGTCGGTTGTAGAATATAAGTATTAAGTTTTAATTTTTGCGATTTTTTTGTGTATTAGTTTATTTTTATGTAATATTATATTGTGTATTTTTGTATGGGTCTTATTTGCCTGACAATAAAACATTATTATTATTATATTATTATTCCATTTATTCATTTATATATACATACTAATTACATTTTTAAATATTTCTATAAAAATACAAAAAACATTTAAAAATATAAAAAATAGTAACCCACCGGTATCGGGAACAGGGTCCAAGCTACCGGTGGTCAGGGCTTCTGAGAGAGGAACCTCCTAACGATGCGCGCCGTGTCCAGGAGTACTGCTTTCTGGATCAAGCCCTTGATCCAGCTGCCCAACGAGAGCCTCTTGAGATGTTGGTTGATAATGCCATTGGCCGTCACGATTATCGGCACAATAACTGCCGTGTTCACATCCCACATGTCGACAACCTCGCGAGCCAAGTCAAGATACTTCGTTTGTTTATCTTTCTCTGACTTCACGAGGTTCTCGTCATGAGGGACTGCTATATCAACAATCATTGCGCGACGCTCTAGTCGGTCTATCACCACTATATCAGGTTTATTGGCAACAATAGTCCTGTCAGTGATGATAGAGCGATCCCAATACAATGTGCAACTACCACTTTCGAGAACTGGGTCGGGCACATACCTATAATACGGTACTTCCGATTCCACAAGATTGTATTTAAGAGCAAGTTGCTGGTGGATAATCCTGGCTACAAGGTTGTGCCCGTGCAAATAGTCTCCGTTAGCCAGACTAGAACAACCGGAAATAATGTGGCGGATGGATTCCCCGGGCCGGTGACATGCCCGACATATGTCAACCGTACCATCCTTCACAATGTATTTCCGGTAGTTATTAGTCATCATAACTTCGTCCATATATATATCATTATTATTATTAAGTCCACCAAACGAAAACCAATAACTGCTAAATAGGAGAATAATTCGTACATGTGCCAATGGGGAAGATGCAGATTTAATATTTATCAATATTTTGTGACTAAAATGTAAAAAAAGCATAAGAGAATGGCCAGTACAACGTTTTTGTTCCAGTTCATATCTATTGATTTTTAACAATAATTACAAATTTAAAGTAACGTGAAACGGATCGTGTTTTTAATACACCAATCAGCGTCTGGTGACGTCACTCGTGTTAATTAAAGTCCAAGATCCCAGGGCTCCCAGACGTTACTTATTTCGCAGTATCAAATATTTGAATAGAGTTTAGTTCCAGTGTAATTTCAATTTCAACGTACGCATAATAAGTATCTGCTAGCTCCATCCAATGAGCAATTTGTTTTAGTGATGTATGTGATATATAGGTATGACATATTTCATAAGTCTATAGGAGGTAGTTTTGCAGTTTTCTTTTTATACTCAGTAAATAAACTATGTCCAAAAGATCCTTGTGAATAGGATCTCAATTCTCAGTAGAGATAGCGGTCAGATCTTACACTATTACAATGACTAATTAGTCTTTAAATTTTTACTAAATTACTAATTATTTAAGAATATGTATTTTGTATAAATCGTGAAAATGATCTAGTCGTTTTATAGCTAGCATCTGAGGATGATGTAAGCAAATGTTCAAAGTACCTACAAACTAACACTATTCTATTCCACACTTTTGTAACTGAGAAAATAAGTAAGTTCTGAGAGCACTAGGATCTTGCTCTATGACTTTGAGTTATGACAGTTCTTGACCAGTGACAGACATGAGTGACGTCATCGTCCGTTTTGGCGCGAAAATTTTAACAGTCTGTTTAAAAACGCAATTTTACCAATAAATTAAAGCGTTTTCATTTTTTATTTATGTGGCAGTCTATTCTAGAGTTCTAGACGGAGTTTGGAAATGAAAGCAAGAATAGAAATATCGCATGTTCCCTATGGAATGGTTGTAGAGAATAGTGTTTTGAACAACATACTAAGAGTACTGATGGGCGAGTGAAGCTAACGGAGAGTGCAGGGGGTGTAAATGTCCCTTTTTTAGGGTTCCGTACCCTAAGGGTAACCAACAGAACCCTATTACTAAGCCTCCGCTGTCCGTCCGTCTAGGTAGACAGCTGAAATTTTCACAGGTTGTGTATTTTTAATGCCACTATAAAAACAAATAATAAAAAGTAAGGTTTATGGTATGGAACCCTTCCTTTAGTCTTGTTTGTGGATTGACAGCTCACTTCACCTAGGCTTCCACGGTAGTACTTTGATGAAGAAACACATTGGTAGGAAACCGGCATATCAAATATGTTGCCTTTTTTGTGGAGTCAGCTTTCACTATATTGGCTTTCTATGTATTTATTTATTTATTATACACATTATGGTACCCACAATGGGCGGCCTTATCGCATTCCGCGATCTCTTCCAGACAACATGGTGCATTATGTGTGGGTATTATGACCCATCCCACTGACGGAGGAGGCTTGTGCCCTAGGTAAAAGGAATTCTATAGGATTAAAGAAAAAAGACATTAGTTAACTAAAAATATATTTACATAATAATTACAGAATACCTTAATTAAACACAAGTTATTAATAAATTAAACACAAGTTGAAAGTGGTAATAGGTAGACACAGTTCACAGATACCACCATGGATTTATTGGAAGTTATACACAAGTTTAACAAATCTTTAATCCTAAATTAAATTACAATATTGAGGAATGGCCTTTAAAAGTTACAAGTTTTCGATAAACAAAGAAGTAAAAAACAATGTTTACTTCTTAACAATACCTATTTTTGTTGCAAAACTTTACAAAGATACATTGTCAACTTGAGTATGTCCTTCAAAAAAATATCTGGTTGCCAAAAATTCAACCTGCCACATTAACACACAAATTAATTTTCTATTTCACAATTACAACACTTTAAATTCATAAGTCTATCATAATACAGAAGAACAATTTATATTTATTTACTGCTTGCAGAAGCCCTATCTGACTCATTTCCACTGTCAGTGGACACATGCTGTGCAGGACTTGCTGTCTTTACCTCTTCCTCTTCATCTTCACTCAACGATGAACAATCGGACAGCTCCGCATCAATCCAAAGCTTGGCCTTCTTTGGTTTGGCTTTCTCATTGTCTGACTTCCGTTTTAAAGTGTTTGATGACCCAGCGGCCTGCCAGCCAGCTTCCACAGCCGAGTTCACTCGCTCAGGGAGATCCTTACGCTCTTGCTCATAAGCAGCATTCAAGTTCACTTCTATCTTTGGTTCTGCTACAAGCCTCTCGAGTTTCTTCTGTTTTCTCTCAGCTGCCTCTTTCTCCCTGTCTTCCTGCCCTTCCAACCACTTCCTAAGCCTTTTCTCTTCGTTGATGTCACGTAATCGTCGCCCAGAGAGGTCTCTGCAAGCTTCACGGTTCGTAGTTTTCTCTATTTGCGCTCCAATAGCACGCAACATAGATCCGAATCCGCCTTTCCCTCCGACGAGTCTCGTAGCCAATCTAACGACATTGTTAGCTGATGTGATGTCGTAGCTATCAGGCACAGGCCTCCCGTTGAGCGTGGCGTAAAGGTCTTCTATCGGTACACCATGTTTTTGTGAAATACCACGTTTCAACGATGACACATTTGTGCAATTAAGCCCCGTTATGAAGGTGTTATCAAAGATTACTAAACAAGGCATTTTAAACTGAGTAGTGTTGTTTTCAGAAACAAAAGAATTAACAACTCTGAAGCACTCTTTTTGGAAGAAAAACACCACAAATCGCCACTATTACAAATATTTACGAAATTACGACGACGACAACTATATTACTTTAATCTTTGGACGACAACAATGTGATTATGTGACCGATACGAACGATATGCAAGAACTGACTGAAACTGACAGCAAGCAACTGACAGATTATTGAATGAATGAAATTCCAAGCAGAATGTTTATTTTTTTTCATTCGTTACTGACGGAACAGGCTAAGGTCTGAGACCATGCTGCCTAGTTATCAGTTGGCATTTTTATTGAGTAGGGTAGATCCAGTTGAATTCATCAGTTTGTAAATCCATAACATAGTGAAATCCAATAAAATTCATTTTATATTTTAAGTAAGTAATTCCAATTCCAGTCATTAGTATTTATCAATAGGTATTTTAATCAGGTAAGATCATCAGTTTCTTATTTTCTATGTAAAGTTAATCCATTTTAATTCTTCAGTTTATTTCAATAAAATTCATGTTTAAAGTGGTTGCGCCAGGGTAGCCCGCGAAATTCAAAATTTCTTACGTTTTTGTAATTTGCAAGCCAGTATTAGGTTTTATAATGATTAAAGTATGATTCGCGGACGTAAGAATTATTTATTTTGAGAATTATAACCATTTAAGTCAGCAATAAAACTGCATAGGGCTAGGAAAGCCGAAATAATGACTATTTCATGAAATCTTGACATTTTAGGATCATACCGACTTGAGTTATGGACTGTAGTTATTTTACTGATTTTAATGGTTATAATTCTGAAAATACATAATTCTTACGCTCGCGAATCATACTTTAATTAACATAAAACCTAATACTGACTTGCAAATTGCAAAAAACGTTAGAAAATTTGAATTTCGCGGGCTACCCTGGCGCAACCACCTTAAGGTGAATGCTCCAGGGTAGCCCACGAAGTTCAAATATTTTTGTTTTTTGCAATTTGCCGGTCAGTGTGAAGCTGTATGTGGACCAAATGCGATCCGCGACCGTAACGCGTATTTATCTAAAGAATTATAACCATTTTAATCATCAATATAGCCCTCTAAGTTCATGTAGTTCGAAAGAATGAATATTTCAGAAATAATCATTCTGTCCCTAGAGCATCCACCTTAAAGTGAATGCTCCAGGGTAGCCCGCGAAATTCAAATATTTTTATTTTTTTTGCAATTTGCCGGTCAGTGTGAAGCTGTATGTGGACCAAATACGATCTGCGACCGTAACACGTATTTATCTAAAGAATTATAACCATTTTAATCATCAATATAGCCCTCTAAGTTCATGTAGCTCGACAGAATGAATATTTCTGAAATATTCATTGCAAAAAACATAAAAATATTTGAATTTCGCGGGCTACCCTGGAGCATCCACCTTAAACATGGATTTTATTGAAATAAACTGAAGAATTAAAATGGATTAATTTTACATGGAAAATAAGAAACTGATGATCTTACCTGGATTAAAATATGTACCTATGGATAAATAATAATGACTGGAATTGGAATTACTTAATTAAGGATAAATATAAAAGTAATGAATTTTATTGGATTTCCCTATATTATGGATTTACATACTGATGAATTCGACTGGATCTACCCTACTCAATAAAAATGCCAACTGATAACTAGGCAGCATGGTCTCAGACCTTAGCCTGTTCCATCAGTAACGAATGAAAAAAAATAAACATTCTGCTTGGAATTTCATTCATTCAATAATCTGTCAGTTGCTGTCAGTTCCAGGTTCCAGTCAGTCAGTTCTTTCATATCATTCGTTTCGGTCACGTTGTTGTCGTCGTCGTAATTTCGTAAATATTTATAATAGTGGCGATTTGTGGTGTTTTTCTTTCAAAAAGAGTGCTTCAGAGTTGTTAATTCTTTTGTTTCTGAAAACAACACTACTCAGTTTAAAATGCCTTGTTTAGTAATCTTTGATAACACCTTCATAACGGGGCTTAATTGCACAAATGTGTCATCGTTGAAACGTGGTATTTCACAAAAACATGGTGTACCGATAGAAGACCTTTACGCCACGCTCAACGGGAGGCCTGTGCCTGATAGCTACGACATCACATCAGCTAACAATGTCGTTAGATTGGCTACGAGACTCGTCGGAGGGAAAGGCGGATTCGGATCTATGTTGCGTGCTATTGGAGCGCAAATAGAGAAAACTACGAACCGTGAAGCTTGCAGAGACCTCTCTGGGCGACGATTACGTGACATCAACGAAGAGAAAAGGCTTAGGAAGTGGTTGGAAGGGCAGGAAGACAGGGAGAAAGAGGCAGCTGAGAGAAAACAGAAGAAACTCGAGAGGCTTGTAGCAGAACCAAAGATAGAAGTGAACTTGAATGCTGCGTATGAGCAAGAGCGTAAGGATCTCCCTGAGCGCGTGAACTCGGCTGTGGAAGCTGGCTGGCAGGCCGCTGGGTCATCAAACACTTTAAAACGGAAGTCAGACAATGAGAAAGCCAAACCAAAGAAAGCCAAGCTTTGGATTGATGCGGAGCTGTCCGATTGTTCATCGTTGAGTGAAGATGAAGAGGAAGAGGTAAAGACGGCAAGTCCTGGACAGCATGTGTCCACTGACAGTGGAAATGAGTCAGATAGGGCTTCCGCAAGCAGTAAATAAATATAAATAAAATTGTTCTTCTATATTATGATAGACTTATGAATGTAAAGTGTTGTAATTGTGAAATAGTAATTAATGCGGCAATTTGAATTTTTGGCAACTAGATATTTTTTTGAAGGACATAATCAAGTTGACAATGTATCTTTGTAAAGTTTTGCAACAAAAATAGGTATTGTTAAGAAGTAAACATTGTTTTTTACTTCTCTTTGTTTATCAGAAACTTGTAACTTTTAAAGACCATTCCTCAATATTGTAATTTAATTTAGTTTTAAAGATTTGTTAAACTTGTACATTACCTCGTAATTACCCATGGTGGTATCCGTGAACTGTGTGTCTACCTATTACCACTTCCAACTTGTGTATTTAATTTATTAATGACTTGTGTTTATAGATGGGCAATCCACCCGGTGCTTTGGTAAAACACCCGATAAACACCCAATTTTCTGGGTGTTTATAGGTTTTTATCGGGTGTTTTACCAAATCACAGGGTTTAAATCGGATGGATTGCCCATCTATACTTGTGTTTAATTAAGGTATTTTGTAATTCTTATGTAAATATATTTTTAAGTTAACTATTGGCTTTTTTCTTTAATCCTATAGAATTCCTTTTGCAATACTTCATTGCTTTCGTAGTGTAGCTCACAATATGTCGCTTTAAGCTACGGGTTCTTGCGCATAGATGGCGCTGCTAGTAACGTACGCAAACGTCGGCGGTCGTCGTATTGTCACTGATTCTGTACCTACCTCTCTCTCTCTCTCTCTGTAACAAAACAAACGCTGAACCATCTTAATATATATAAATCTCGTGTCACAATGTTTGTCCTCAATGGACTCCTAAACCACTTAACCGATTATAATAAAATTCGCACACCATGTGCAGTTCGATCCAACTTGAGAGATAGGGTAGGTAGGGTAGGTAGGGTAGGTAGGGTAGGTAGGGTAGGTAGGGTAGGTAGGGTAGGTAGGGTAGGTAGGGTAGGTAGGGTAGGTAGGGTAGGTAGGGTAGGTAGGGTAGGTAGGGTAGGTAGGGTAGGTAGGGTAGGTAGGGTAGGTAGGGTAGGTAGGGTAGGTAGGGTAGGTAGGGTAGGTAGGGTAGGTAGGGTAGGTAGGGTAGGTAGGGTAGGTAGGGTAGGTTGATGGACGGGAGCGAAGCCGCGCGGGTCAGCTAGTATATTATATATGTTTTTTGTGTACCATAAAAATGCTAACCTGAAACTAGACGGTCAGAATCGTGGTACTCAAAATGATTGCGCCCAACTGTCCAAGAAAACAGCTTTTTACGATATTCCGCTGTCTGGATTTAGCTATTTGTGTTAGGTACAGATAGGGTACTTATGTATATCTACACACAAAACGTTGGAATATAATATTCCCACCTAGGGCACAGGCCTCCTCTCTGTCAGTGGGAATGGGTCATAATAACCACACATAATGCACCATGTTGTCTAGAAGAGATCGCGGAACACGATAAGGGCGCCCATTGTAGGTATCTATGTGTTTAAGTTTTAAGTTTCCTTTTAATTTATAGTGTTGGTGTACCATAAAGTGTATAATAAATAAATAAATGCATGGAAAGCCAATACAGTGGATGCTGACCCCACAAAAATGGCAGATTAATTGATATGACGGTTTCCTACCAACATATTGTTTCTTCATCAAAGTACTACCGTGGAAGCCTAGGTGAAGTGAGCTGTCAATCCACAAACAAGATAGAATGACAGTTCACTTCATATTCACTCCCTCCCTCCACCTCAGTTAACGCGGTGAGATGTTGACAGAATATAGACCACCCAAGGAAGGAAAAACGTGGGAAATAATCCGTGTTAAGCGAATTTTGGTATACCTAGTTGTAGCCCTATCTCATTAAATATTGATCAAAATGAAAAAGTATACAGAATCTTTTTTGTACACACCAGCTTTTTTTTTGACGCCAGCACATCAAGCTACCCAAAACTGTCAAATATTCCCAATCAACTTTAAGCTATAAGCGAATAGAGATAAAGTTGCAAATCTGTTAAAAAAAATGACAGATTTTCTAGCTTGATGAGCTGGCGTCTGTAAAAAATGATGTAGATTCCTTATGTATAAGAACATTTTTGTATTATTGCCAATATTTACGAAAAACTAAAAATTGGCCAAGTGTGACACGAAGGGTTCCATACCATAAACCTTAATTTTTGTTATAGCGGCATTAAAAATACACAACCTGTGAAATGTGAAATTTCAGCTGTCTACCTATTACGGTCCTTGAGATACAGCCCGCTGACAGACAGACGGACGGACGGACAGCGGAGGCTTAGTAATAGGGTTCCGTTGGTTACCCTTTGGGTACGGAACCCTAAAAAAGGGACATTTACAGCTCCTGCACCTTCCGTTAGCTTCACCGCGCCTATCAGTACTCTTAGTATGTTGTTCAAAACACCATTCTCTACAACCATTCCATAATTGGCATATGCACGAATTATTTCCCTTATTTGGCAGTTATTGGTTTTCGTTTGGTGGACTAAACATAAAACCTAATACTGACTTGCAAATTGCAAAAAACGTAAAATTTGAATTTCGCAGGTTACCCTGGCGCATCCACCTTATGATTTGTTTTTCCACAAAATCTTCGGTCCAAGCAGAATGATTTGATGAATGTGTGTAAGGTTTGTTTGTGGGTTTGTTTGTGGTTTATGCATGTTTTTTTTTTATTAATTCGTTCATGACAATCATGACGGAACACTTTGATCTTAGCCAAAAGGCCGAGAAGCGATAATCATGACAGAACAGGCTAAGGTCTGAGACCATGCTGCCCGTTTATGCACTTATTTTCTATCAATAATAAATAATCACCAATTTAATATTAATTAAAACGCGCATTAACGTACAATACAAAAATAACCATTCCACAATTAAGTAGGTACTTACTTTAAATGCCATTTTATGTCAGTAAACAAAGTTGCACTATTATTTCTTCACAAAACCTTAATCTAAACTAAGCATAACTTATTGATATCGACATCTTAAATAGACTACTAAAATAAACTTTTCCTTTTCTATTAAATAATCCCGTCACTGATTTTCAATTTCACGCTCAAATGAATAAAGAAAGTGAAAGTAAATTTGACAATGCAGGCAATCTATTAGGTATTTGGAGCATTAGACTTGACTTAAATTAGAAAGCTATGAAGTAAGTTTAAATCAAATTATTAAACTCTTACTTTACTGGTATTTAATAATGACTTAGGCATGGTGTATCAACAATCGACCCTTACGAAAAACCTGGCCTAGGCGCCTAGGGGCCAGGCTTTCTTGAAAGCTATTAATTTGCACTAACTAGGCTGCTAGCGTATCATTGGTCGCCTGGATGATGAATTGACTAGAAATCGGTTATCTGAACTGCGGAAAGTAATGGTTGTATGTTGTATCGTTTAAAGTGAGTCTATTACTGAGATCTTTGTACACTATAATACCATAGATATGCGAATGAATGAAGACGGTAAGTCGATAGGCAACTTTATTGTAGATGGCGCTGAATACAACGTTCATTGCCGCCATTACGTATCGCTGTCAAATGTGTGTGAAATATCCAATAAAAATTGAGCTTTTTCAAATTAAACAGGAAGTAGTCTTTGTTTAACAGAAATTTAGTACAATTGGAGGCATCGGATTTTGTTTGTTCCACATAATATGGCTCAAAATATTAATCCACATTACGCATCGTCGTCGAATCCAGCTAAACAAAATGAAGATACGATAAAACTAAAAGATAATCATGCTGTGAGCAAACGGTAAGTAAAGCGACATTGTATTATGCTTTGTGTAAATTGTTGCTCCGCCTATTCTATATAAATCTACGAGTTACAGGATATTTAGAAGATTAAATAAGTTCTATAAACAGTGTTTAAAAAAAAATTTATTACTTGTTGGGGGCCTAACGGTTTCTCTTCAGATAGTAACGAAATTGACGTTGATTTTGTTACTTGGTCTTCTGTGGTCAGTGACGTGTATCTCTACTTTAAAAGAACCTTCTGACTTCGTTTTGACCTCCACGTAAAACATGCATTAGCTTACAAAACTTGACTTTGTCCATATCATCAATGACGACACTTAAAACCGTTGGAAACCAAACTAGTTCACAAAACAACAATGTTTGGGTTTCACATCTACCTGTACTATTATACCTCATTCGTTTTTCTCTTTGTTGGCAGGCTGCAAAAAGAATTAATGGAGTTGATGCGTTGCGCTGACAAAGGCATATCTGCATTCCCAGAGAGTGAGAACCTATTCAAATGGATTGGCACCATTAATGGCCCGCAGGAGACTGTGTATGCAGGCCACAAGTACAAACTGTCATTAGAGTTCCCAAACTCATACCCATACGCCCCACCCATGGTGAAGTTTATAACCCCATGCTTTCACCCCAACGTAGATACCTGTGGTTTAATATGTTTAGATATCTTGAAGGATAAGTGGACGGCACTGTATGATGTCCGCACTGTGCTACTGTCCATCCAGAGCCTATTAGCCGAGCCAAACACGCACAGTCCTCTAAACCAACAAGCGTCATACCTGTGGCCGAACCAGCCGGCTTATAAGAAATATGTAGATGAATTTTACAATAAGCACAGAGACTCATAGTGGACTTGTATTCAGTTTGTCATTAAAGAAAAACATATTTTTGATTTTGCATTGTATTTTGTGTTGTGAATTGAATGTTTGAATGTATGATTGAGATCTCTGCTGACGAGTTCATTTTCTGTTGTATTTCTAAAGTGGATTCTACTTGGTTCTAGCTTTTTATAATTTCATTCTTTGACTTAACTCTGCTATGTATAGTTAGTAAATTGTAGATGTATTATGACTGTGATAGATTACCTGAAAGCATAATATCAAAATTTATATGTAAAACCTTTATATATAGTTATTAAGATACAATCTGATGCCACATTATGTATCAAGTAGAATTTGCTTCTGTTACCATCCAACTATTGTTTTGTAGAACATCACTTATACCCAACTGTATAGAATCACTTACTCCTAAATACTATTTTAATCGTCGATGTAAGCCAGTTTATGTTATGAGGTATGATTTAGTGAATTCCAATTGGTTGAGCTCGTCAGCTCACTGTCTCAACTGATGGGGTTGTCTGCATATTGAGATCACTGACAATTATAATTCTTTAGTGCAATTGATGGATTTTGTTTTCTTACTTCCCTAATCTATACCAACTAGCTGACCCGCGCAAGTTCGTCTGTCTCACATTTTGATGGATTTTGAGGAGCTCGTGGCTAAACAATAACAGCCGCACGGATCGATCTTGAAGGTTAAGCAACGCTTGCCAAGGTTGGTCTGTGGATGGGTGACCATCTTAACATACCGAGTTTCCTCCGTGCCTCGGAAAGCACGTTAAGCCGTTGGTCCCGGCTGTCATTTGTAAATCTTTGGCAGTCGTTACGGATTGTCAGAAGCCAGTAAATCTGACTCCAGTCTTGCCAAGAAATACCGTGTTACCCGTTTAATGGGTTGTGGAGGTCTGGTAGGCAGCCGCTTCACGTAAAATACTGGTATTCAGCTGAATCCGGTTTGACTGGAAGCCGACCCCAATATAGTTGGGAAAAGGCTAGGCAGATGATGATGAGTGCAATTGATGGATTTTGTTTTCTTACTTCCCTAATCTATACCAACTAGCTGACCCGCGCAAGTTCGTCTGTCTCACATTTTCCATTCATGTTCAGATCCTAGCAGACGAAAATTCACGGGTCAGCTATCCTGACTAATATTACAAATGCGATAGTTACTCTGTCTGTCTGTCGCGCTTTCACGCCATAACTACTGAACCGATATAAATGAAATTTGGTTCACAGATAGTCTAGAGCCCGTGAGAGGACATAGGCTACTTTTTATCCCGGGAATATGCTCCCTAGGGACCACGCGGGCGAAGCCGCTGTCAGAAGCTAGTAACCAATTCTTTTCGCGTGAGCAGTAAGGTCTAAACGACCCTACACACCTTAGAAACTCTTGACACTAGAGTGTCAGTTTCTAAACCGCCCGACATGGTTTTTGGCGGCCGGGACCACCGGCTTATACGTGCCTTCCGAAGCACGGAATCATCTTTTTATCAGACAACCAGGTAATTCAAGCCTGCAATGTCCTAGCCAAACTGGAAATAACTACAAAGTATGCCATAGGAAACGAACTCGCAACCACCGGGTCACAAGGCAAACGCCTAAACCACTCGACCGCGGAGGCAGTTAAGCCAAGGCAGCTAGTGACCAATAAAGACCATACACGACCGTATACTAAGTTACACTAAACTATGCAAGGTCAATAGGGTACTTTGTGCCCTATTGACCTCCTTTATCTGTTCTGTGCATACACCAATCGGAAACTTGCTAGGTTCTTGCGCGCTGTAGTGCGAGCAACAGGCAGTTGTATTTAGGGCTTGAATTATAATGCAACGGCGACATATGTAAGGTCCTGAGTTCAATTCACGGGTCAAAGGTCTATGCCCTCTTTTAACGGGGATTGATCTTGCAAGCCCTCTGATTAGGGGGAGGGGTCGAATTGTAATTATTATTTAGTAATAGCGCCAAACTAGTGACTAACATCGCATGACATGAGGTAGAAATAATAATCTAAAGATTTTGTATGTTGAACATGTTTATTTAATAGGTACAGTTACTCATATTCTAGGGAAAAAAAATACATCCTACTTCCAAATAAAATAACACTACAAAGTGTAAAATAACTTAAGTTTCGGAAGTCTGTCATCGTAAAAGTTTTATATTTTTCACTTTATAGTGGTACCCCACACCTCAAACAACACCACTGCAGCACTGGAAAAGTGGAAAGACAAGAAAGTAAAATAACAATTTCGTTTACCTGGATGACAATTTTTTTCTAGCTATTTTAATATAAAAACTAAGTAACTCCTGAACCGATTTTGATGAAATTTCTATGGGACCAATCGGAAAGCAGTTTGTACTTAAATATTTTTTCAAATCGGTGCATAGATGACGCGAGTAATGAGGTAAGTACGCTAGGTAACTAGCAAACAAAAAAAAAATACAACCGAATTGGGAACGTCCTCTTTGTTTTGGAGTCTGTATAAAATATGGAGACTTAATTTTAAAACAATATCAGTGTTGTCTCGCGCTCTGACAGCTGTGCTAAACAGGTCCAGGACTGCAAAATGCCATAGATACTGAACTAGTAGTTGCCATTCGCTGGTTTTGCACTGAATCTAAAGTGCAACTTCGTCAAACCGCTATGAGTACCTACGTACTCACATATAATTATTTTGCAAAAGGAAACATTTTTATTTATTGACAAACATATAGCCGTAGTTCTATTGTGATGTGAATTTAATTCAGATACAGATCTTCATAACGGACATCGAATAAGTAGGTCAGATGAATATGGGTTAGTGTGCAAAGCTGTGCCCAGAGGAAGCCGCCCACACGCATGATGTAACAGCGTCCTTGCTATGTAGTTATCTGAATGATTGGCAAGGAAGACTTGGAACGGACATTGCTATGTGCAATTTTCTTTTGCAGTAACGTAGGTTCTATTTCCCAGGACACTGCATAAGAGTTTAGCTAGCTTTGCTCGCACTCGCACAGTTTAGCGTACTTAGTCTGCGAAGAGAGTTAAATTAATGTTTCTATGTTCGCATAGCTGAGGAGGCCAGACCATGCGTTATCCTACATATCAAATGACTAGCTGATAAGCTGACCCGTGTTCACTTCGTTGGGCGGTATTTTTCGGGTTAGTAAGTACCTATATAGCCAATGAAACTCATTAATAACGTGGCTTTCTATTGGTAAAAGAATTTTCAAAATCGGATCAGCAGATCCAGAGATTACCCCCTACAACCTCACAAACATTACCTCTTTATAATATTAGTATAGAACTATAAATTATAAGTACCATAGAAATATAAAAAACAGCACAATTACACCGTGTGCTAGAACGAATAAGGTTTATTATTGACTGTGTAGTAGGTACGTTCTGTTTTGAGAAATGCGGGTGTGTGCGCGACTGCGTATCTACTTATTGCTTTTACTGAAGTGCATGTGTAGTAGTTGTTGGGTGGAAGGGATATTCTGGAGACACGGGTTCCGATACAATTTTGTCTGTCGGGCATATCTCCTTGTTTATTATATCACACGTCGCGTCTGACCTCAATCTCACTCACCTGACGTAAAGCGGCGACGCCGTCGACGAAGAAGCACGCTGGCCTAGTGGTACCTATATCTACACTCTTGACCTTTGGCTGTTATCTCCAGCTTATTGCAATACCATCTAGTTATCGAAACGCTCTTATGTGTAGAAAAAACTAATAACTAAGTCGTGAGTCAAAGTAACAAGACTCAAATTCGTCTCGTCCAAGATTTTCCGTTCCTCTCACCCAGTGGCGTAGCTAGTCTCAAAGGGGCTCTGTAACAAACAATTTTTTGGGGTCCCGTTTTAGGGGTATTGTTTTTTTCAAACAAAATAGGCTCTACTAGTTTAGAACTGTCTTAGCAGGCCACGAATAAGAGTGGTAATAAATGTGTAGCTTTGCGTCCACACTTCAGTGGCCCTTGTAGTTCGGGGGCCCCATATCTTTGATACGGCTGATACGGCAGTAGCCTACGCCCCTGCTCTCACCAGTTCAATCAACCAGTGTTGTAAATCCAGATAAAGGGTTCATTCCACAATTATTCTTGTAGATATTTAAAAACCGGAAAAAAATGCTGCCAGGCTCAGATAGGATTGGGCGGGTCACGACAGCTGCACGCAGTGTGAGCAAGAGGCTCCACGCAACAGGTGCGGGAGTGCCGGACGATGTGCGGTTGAAGCTTTATTAACACTACGAAGGCTGATACAAGTTGGCGCAAGAAAAGAGTGTTTGGAAACATATGGGGAGCCCTATGCCCAGAAGTGGGACGCGATAGGTTTTAATAAAAATCAAATTCAAGACGCATTGTGTTCTAAGCGCCAATCTATATTAAAAACTTTAAAGGAAAATTAGAAGCGTTTTTAGGGATATCTGAAAAACTACTAATGCTATGAACTTGAAATTGTTTTAGATGAAGTTTGTTCAACTATTTTGCACATAAGAAAGATATAAAAATTTAATTATTTATTTTTCTTGCAACAGCGACTGAAAGGGATTATAAAAAACTCAAAAGTGGGGCTACTAGGGCATGTGGGGTATTATAATTATGAAAGAGCGTTTTTTAACCATTCTCAAACATGTTTTCTTTTTTTTTGCCACAAGGTTTTCAACTTATGACGACAAATGTTTAAAAACTGACCATTCCCCCCCCGCCCTTATCTCCGAAGTTTGCATAAAGAAAAATCTGAAATTATTCGATGTCATAGAAGTTTACGTAAAGATTACAGGAAAAATAAAACGGTGTCTCTAAATGGCACACTTATTCAGAAATCATCAACTGAAATTACATTAGTTCCCCTAGCGGTCAAGGGATGGCGCTGATCTAAAACTGAATATCCACCGCAGTGACGATTTTGACGAATATAGGCCTCGCCGATGAAATTTTAAAAACATTTTACATAGATATAGAATCCCCTAGATAGACTGTATGAAATCGAAACTTGCCAGCACGTTGCGTCTCCTTTTCTCAAAAGCAAAGTGTCATGTGCCTGAAAGAGAAAAGTATAGTGTCCATAGTGCATCGAAAATTATAGAATGTCGCCAGTTTGACTATACAATTCTACTTATTGATATATCAATGCATAGTGATGTGTATTTTCTGTAGACTATCGAAAATATGCCAGTCGCCACATTAAACCAAAAAATGGTATTACATTTTGAAACAATAATGATTGTTAATATCAAAATTTCTTGAAAGATATTATTTGTCTTCATTTGTTTTTACCGTCTTTATATCTTTGTTTGCTTGTAAAATCTCTTGTGTTATAAACTAAAAATATTAGATTGTAGGCAGATGGTTATGTATTTCTTTATAAAAGCGTTCCTCTCTCTGGAGCCCTGACCGCCTAGCGTAGCTTGGACCCTGTTCCCGATATCGGTGGGCTACATTTTTTTTTTTTTTTATTTAATAATGTAGGTACCTGCTAATAAGTAAAGAAAATGAATAAATGAAACAATATCTAGACCAATATTATAAAGAGGTAATGTTTGTGAGGTTGTAGGGGGTAATCTCTGGATCAACTGAACCGATTTTAAAAATTCTTTTACCAATAGAAAGCCACGATATTTGTGAGTCATTTTAATATATAAGTAAAACTCTATCGATAAAACATCTAAGAAGCCACATCCTTATGAAGTACATGATATGTCAAAACGGTTCAATATTTTTTTTGTTTTTGTTTCTAAATTGGAAACTGACAATAGTGTAGAAGCAGTTGTGTCTTTGTGTTCATATAATGGAGATCTGATTTTAGTGACTTTTCTGCTCAAAATGTGTTTTAACAATAAGTTATGATTAGATTTACTTACCGGTGTATACATACTTTTGCAATATTTTCCTTCAAAACACCATTTCTATTCAAACAACCTGGCACAGTACATGCCATTGTTCATGGCAAAACGAAAACCGCACTCAAATTTTTCACAATGTGACAGTATTTTTGATAAAATTGGTAGACTAATGTGCTAACCAGCTGGTTAACAAACAAAATGGCGATTCTTGGCTGGTGGCGCGCGGCATTTGAAGACGGTCGGGAATGCTATTGCTATCTCTTTTTGTCACATGAAATGTTTCCATTAAAAATGTTGAGTACAAGATAGGCCTAGATAGCTTCTATTAAGTTGAATGTAGTAACATTCAACTTAATAGAAGCTATCTAGGTATTCTAAATCTATGAGATTTTACGTTTTATATGATGGTACGGAACCCTCGGTGCGCTAGTCCGACTCGCTCTTGAACGGTTTTGTTTTAAGAGAGGGAAGTACTTTGGTGTTTGTGAAGAATTAATAAAACTAATAGGACATGGTTTGAATAATTTGTTATATTATCACTTTGATGTCATTTATAAGTAAACAATATTTACATAACTTCGTAAATAAATACATTAGGTACATACAAAGTTTACATCTTACGATATTATATGCGTCTTTTCCAAAGCGACGGAGCTCTTCCGCTACCATTTTGTAGAATTTTACAGTATTTATTTATTACGTTATATTCACAAAAATAAATTATAATTAACACTGGAATTTTATTATTTAACAAAAATAATAGCTTGTTCTCTAAGTGTGAAACAATTTAACTTTCACGCAATAATAAATTAAATTCGCATTTACTCCACAGAATATAATGAAAACTCTTTGTTCCTTACTTGGCAACATTGGCACACTCACTCACTATCATGCAGTAACAATAACGTTATTGCTTGAGCAGAAAAATATAAATTCAGACATACAGTGTCAAGTTGGCGAGCAAAACTCCTTGTCTAATGAATGAAAAAAAAAAAAAAACGAAAAGACATTCCAGTCTTTTTTGTTCTCAGTCCAGGTACAGTTCGCTCCGCGGTTCTTTGCCGCTCGGGATTTTAGTGACGACCGCGCAGATCTAATCGCGTAAAAAAGTGTTAAGTTCCTAGAGTATTTTTTTGTTTATAGGTACGTATTATATTATAAACAAGTAACAAAGACTTCCAGTAACAATAACAATATCAAAAAGTAATACAACAAATTCATACACCACAAATCAAACAGTAAGAAATAACCAAAAAAAAGTAATTAAAAACAATAACAACTAACAACACATGTAACACTTCTCGCATCAACAGTCGTATTGCATTGAGCAAGCGGGACACAATTATACATCGAACGTATACGAGCGAATGAGACGCCATTACACGCGTCATCTTGGGCCCCGCGCATGCTCTGTCCTATGTTTTTTGGCAAATTGACATCCTGCGCAATCAATTGCGACGTACTTCGGAGAGGTAAACTTGCGTGACGCGAACTGTATATCGTTATTTCGTGTGCACTTATACAGTCAGCTCTTGCATAAGAGGGAGCCTTTTCAAATGTAGGTAGAGGCTCTTAGCTTTTAGGCCATTATCTGTTACGACTAAAGGGAATTTCGTATTTACTTATTTTTCTGCTCAAAAACAATCTGCCACTCACAGTCACACATTTAATTTGTAATTGCAATAAATACGCCTTAAATAATACTTACATATCTTACAATATAAACATAGAGACTAGAATATGTGCATTAGTTTATACAACAAATAATTTGAATCTAATTTCAATTCAGAACCTTAGATATAGGACATTAAAAAAATCTAAATTAGACATTTAAAAAAAATCTAACCATAGATTACCATATTCTAAATTCAAATTCTCTAAATCTGAATTTAGAATCTGCTAATATAAAAACATAGTAATAAAAATACTTAGTTTGTTGATTTACATTAATTGCCAATTCATTCGACTGTGAACTTTATCACCTGCATCGTAAGTTGATTGTTAAGTAACCATTTAAAAAAAAGGCCTAAAATTGTGGTTTTTATGGAATTTGAAGTTTGTCTTGTACGACATTGAGTTCATGTTTGTAAAAAATGATGATTTAAGATTCTGAATTCAAGTTACAGTTATCAATTTTATTAGGTCCTGAAATCGTGATCACTAGGATTTTGTAATGTTTGAAGTTGTTCAACTAGCTGGTTTAACAATAAAAAAAATAATTTTCAAATTCGGACAACTTTGTAAAAAGTTATGCGTGTTCATAAATAAAAAAAACAATCGCGTCGACTTGAGAACCTCCTCCGTTTTTTCGTCGGTTAAAAAATGGATGTCAGCAACCTATCATGTGAACCACAAATAAGCATAAATATTTGACCTTAGGAATCTTAAAACTGAAACTAGAATACTAAGAACCTCTTTTTGGCTTCCGTACGTCCGGATCAAAAGCGGAACCCTAATAGGATCACTCATGTGTCTGTCCGATTCTAGTAGAACGATTCAGTTGTGGGGACACCATGTGAACTTTTTAAGTCTATTAAAAGTTTCACGAAAACTAGGTATTTACATGTATGTCGCAGATCGGTGGGATTCACCGATGTTGCGGAGATAGATGCGGCTCCACGCTGAATGTTATTTGTATATTTTTATCTGTATCTGTATTCTACTAACACCAGAATTTAAGTAAAATTGTTACTAACCCTATGGACTCCGGTCGGAAATAAAAACATTCTATTATATGTCGAGTTTTTTTTCTTGCCAAGGATTGGCAAAAAGCAGGCCACCTGGAGAGATGGACTTGACATCTACTGAAAGATCTGGTCCAATAGCAGAGGACAGAAGGTTGTGGAAATGAGATAGAGATGCCTTTGCCCAGTAGTGGGATACTACTGGGGGATAGTGGATAGATGTCTAGCAGAACAAAACAATATTTCACGATTTCGGGACCAAAAAAAAACCGCTTTCAAAATGTTACCTAACCTCTTATTCTAAATAATATGGTCGCTTGCCGTAAGTATATACAGATAATTTACTTCAATAATTTAGACAATAATCATTTATCAATGGGATTCATTCACTTTTAACAACTTTGAGGAGCTTATTGTATTTTTATTTTTAGGAGAATGTTTAGCGATTATTATAATTTGTAATTTGAAAATGTACGAGCATATTATTGTGATGCACTGCCCCAGTTTCTGTAATCTCAGTTTTTTAATATATTTATTTTTTATGTGGAAAAGTACATCCAATTTTTAGATCTTTGGGTGGGTGACCATCTTAACATACCAAGTTTCCTTCATGCCTCGGAAAGCACGTTAAGCTGTCGGTCCCGGCTGTCACTTGTAGATCTTTGGCAGTTGTTAAGGATTGTCAGAAACCAATAAATCTGACGCCAGTTTAGCCAAGGAGTTCCGTGTTACCCAGTTAGTGGATTGTGGAGGTCTGGTAGGCAGCCGCTCCACGTAAAATACTGGCTTTCAGCTGAATCCGGTTTGACTGGAAGCCGACCCCAATAAAGTTGGGAAAAGGCAGGCAGATGATGGGGCTTGAAATTATTTGGTGCACCATCTTTGGATAGATTTCGCAAGAACTGAAGGAGTGGAAGACTCTCGAAAAATAGGAGTGGAGGGAAGGCTTTTACAAGGAGGGTAGGTACGCAGAATTTCAACAGCAGATTTACTGACCAGAGATTTTCAGAAACTGGAAGATTGGTCGGGCTCTTATTTTCAATCAATTATATTTACTCTATAAACTTTAATGTTGACTTGGGAAGCCCGGTGATATCCTTGTCACTAATATTATCAATTTTATTTGATAGCAACTGTCGTGGCAACTAAAATCGTTAGTTAAAGGCACGTTTACACTTTCATATTTACTTTAGACAAAACTTTATGTAAACGAGCTTCTATATTTTGTCAACCAATCAACAAACTCCTTTTTACTATGTCAAGAATTTGGAAATTTGAACTTCAAAACTATACATTTAAATATGGTAGGCGTCAGATAAACTTACAATAAAGTACATTGACTTTTCCCAGTTCCCTTATATCCAATCGTAGATACCCGAATAATAAATCTATGAACCATTTTTCATTACCAGAGAACGTTAAGAATTAGGATAGAAGTCGATTCAATTTCAAAATTAAGAAAGTCAATAAATGTATGTGGGTCAATGACCGTTATTGCACATTTATCTGTCGCCTACCCTATTAAAGATAGGGCCGTCCGAAACTTTGCTTATTCAACATACAACACACGGCATTTTTCAACACGACCGCTCCCGAAGATTGCCGATCGCCGCTCCCGAAGCGTAGCGAGATCACTTTCGGCCTGAACTGGCCAATTACGCCCTAATTAGTGGCGTTAAAAAACGTGCGGTCCGCCCTATCCTTACCATATAAATAAATATTCAAACTTGCAAAGGTAGCAATATATTTTTTTCCACAACGGTCCAGCCGTCCGGCCTTTCGACTACGAAAAATAAGGCAATTTCTGCTTATTTTTACTTCGACTAACTCTTTATAATAATAAGTAATATAACTAAAACTATTATAGTAACACCTAATATAAGGATACAGTGCATCTTCCTGTTAGACCGCTGATACCTTTCTGCTTTCTGGAGCTGTTTATAACCCTCGTGTACTTGAACTTGAGTCTGTTCGATATTGTAGTCTATGCGATCTAGGACCGTACCTTGCTCGTTGACCATATGCGCTAAATCTTTGAATATATCATTCATATCCACTATAGACCTGACAATTTTATTGACCTCCTCTTCCCTTTCGCCTACATCTCTTGTATTTTCTTCTTGTATCAGCATTAATTGCTTCTGACTTAAGGCAGGTCGAGTAAAGTCATCATTTTCATCAAACTTCTGCGTTCCAGAAGTACTTGGGAGGGAGAAGAGTAGGTCAGTTTGGTTGCTAGACAAACCTGGTAGCAGTTCATTGTCGTCCAGGCTCAACTCCTCAAAGTTAGGTAGTTCGAAGTAGGCGTTGGACCGTTCCTCGCGGGAGGTGAGGGACTTGAGGTAGTTGGACTGCGCGGTGCGGAAGGTCACGCTCAGCTCTTGCAGGATCGTGACCAGAGCGAGTACCACGTTTGTTGCTAGTTTCTGTTCGGTTGGGTTTCCTGGAAAGTAATGAGGTTTTATCAGTATCTGGTCTTTTATTTTTTGTTTATAGTTAAATGGTAATCTTTTTAAGTGTCTTTACTAACATAATTTTAGTAGCACCTACTAATATTATCGTTAAGGAGTTATAGTTTATAATTGGTTCACCTCTTTAAAATTATAAATTAGATTAAATACATTTTATATCGCACAGGACCGGTTGATATGGTGACACTTGGGGGAGGCCTATGTCCAGCAGTGGACGTTTATAATATTAATCTAAATTTGAAAAATTGAAATAAATCTTCTAAATCAGTGTACCAGTCTTTGAGACTTACTTCCAGTAGCCTCAAAGACTGGTGTATGATCTGTATGCATGTCAGTACTGTGACAATAAATACCTTTTCTTTATATTTAATTAATTGTATTGCTTTATGCGAGAATAGGTCATAACTGACTAGAAGAGGGTCTAGGTGTCTATTCCTTAAATTGCCTTACTTGATTTATTTTTAAGCAATTTTCGTATAGCTGTCCGAAAAATAACAAAATATTTCTGGCAAGGATTCATTAATGTGTTACTGAAACTTCATAAATGAATAATTTATAATTAATTATATGTCGGCTCATTTCAAGAGCCAGTCGGTAGGCAGCTTGCACCTGGTGAAATAATAATAACAAACACAATGTTGACCCAGTTATCAAGTGATCCTAAAACAAACTGATAAGCGATCCAGCACGACACTGTGGCCCAATTCCTATGTATCTTTTATCATTCTTACTTCTGGGAGAGTAAGCATGGTAAACCAAAGTAAAATTTCTTAAAAAATATGAAAATGATTTAGAACTAACTACAAACTAACTTTAGGGTTTAGCACAAGATCTGCGTGTTTGGGTATAGACGCGTTTGTTATTTGTGGGGACACCAATGTAGTGCAAAATATATTTTTGGGTTATGCGCAGTCAGTCTCTTGGTTATCAGCTAAGACTGGTTAGTTGTGACATTTATACTTCTGCCAAACCATGGTACGTTCGGTCGTCGGTGCGCCTGAGTGAAGTGCCGCCCGATCTCCGCGGTGAGGCGCTGTATGTTATGAGACAATCCTATGTCTGGTGGTGTTCACATACCGTGTCGTATCTGCCCCTTGATGGCGGTGAGGTGCGAGTGCGCCTGAGAGAAGTGCCGCCCGATCTCCGCGGTGAGGCGCTGTATGTTATGAGACAATCCTATGTCTGGTGGTGTTCACATACCGTGTCGTATCTGCCCCTTGATGGCGGTGAGGTGCGAGTGCGCCTGAGAGAAGTGCCGCCCGATCTCCGCGGTGAGGCGCTGTATGTTATGAGACAATCCTATGTCTGGTGGTGTTCACATACCGTGTCGTATCTGCCCCTTGATGGCGGTGAGGTGCGAGTGCGCCTGAGAGAAGTGCCGCCCGATCTCCGCGGTGAGGCGCTGTATGTTATGAGACAATCCTATGTCTGGTGGTGTTCAAATACCGTGTCGTATCTGCCCCTTGATGGCGGTGAGGTGCGAGTGCGCCTGAGAGAAGTGCCGCCCGATCTCCGCGGTGAGGCGCTGTATGTTATGAGACAATCCTATGTCTGGTGGTGTTCACATACCGTGTCGTATCTGCCCCTTGATGGCGGTGAGGTGCGAGTGCGCCTGAGAGAAGTGCCGCCCGATCTCCGCGGTGAGGCGCTGTATGTTATGAGACAATCCTATGTCTGGTGGTGTTCACATACCGTGTCGTATCTGCCCCTTGATGGCGGTGAGGTGCGAGTGCGCCTGAGAGAAGTGCCGCCCGATCTCCGCGGTGAGGCGCTGTATGTTATGAGACAATCCTATGTCTGGTGGTGTTCAAATACCGTGTCGTATCTGCCCCTTGATGGCGGTGAGGTGCGAGTGCGCCTGAGAGAAGTGCCGCCCGATCTCCGCGGTGAGGCGCTGTATGTTATGAGACAATCCTATGTCTGGTGGTGTTCACATACCGTGTCGTATCTGCCCCTTGATGGCGGTGAGGTGCGAGTGCGCCTGAGAGAAGTGCCGCCCGATCTCCGCGGTGAGGCGCTGTATGTTATGAGACAATCCTATGTCTGGTGGTGTTCACATACCGTGTCGTATCTGCCCCTTGATGGCGGTGAGGTGCGAGTGCGCCTGAGAGAAGTGCCGCCCGATCTCCGCGGTGAGGCGCTGTATGTTATGAGACAATCCTATGTCTGGTGGTGTTCACATACCGTGTCGTATCTGCCCCTTGATGGCGGTGAGGTGCGAGTGCGCCTGAGAGAAGTGCCGCCCGATCTCCGCGGTGAGGCGCTGTATGTTATGAGACAATCCTATGTCTGGTGGTGTTCACATACCGTGTCGTATCTGCCCCTTGATGGCGGTGAGGTGCGAGTGCGCCTGAGAGAAGTGCCGCCCGATCTCCGCGGTGAGGCGCTGTATGTTATGAGACAATCCTATGTCTGGTGGTGTTCACATACCGTGTCGTATCTGCCCCTTGATGGCGGTGAGGTGCGAGTGCGCCTGAGAGAAGTGCCGCCCGATCTCCGCGGTGAGGCGCTGTATGTTATGAGACAATCCTATGTCTGGTGGTGTTCACATACCGTGTCGTATCTGCCCCTTGATGGCGGTGAGGTGCGAGTGCGCCTGAGAGAAGTGCCGCCCGATCTCCGCGGTGAGGCGCTGTATGTTATGAGACAATCCTATGTCTGGTGGTGTTCACATACCGTGTCGTATCTGCCCCTTGATGGCGGTGAGGTGCGAGTGCGCCTGAGAGAAGTGCCGCCCGATCTCCGCGGTGAGGCGCTGTATGTGTTGCTGCTCCGACGTGTCGTCTAGTGACGGACGGCGGATCTGCTTCTCGTGGCGGGATTGGAGCTCGGAGAGTTTTGTTCTTAGCCTGGAAAAGGGGTGCTGTTTAAAGTGCTTATTTATAAATAATTCATACTTTTTGTCAAGACTGATACGACGTACTAAGAAGTACCTACCTATGTAAGGATCACAGCTGATGGCATTCCACATTTATTGTTGATCAACCGATAAAGGCCATTGAAAAGCCCAACCCATCATGATTCGGTGATAGGTCAAAGTTCAACCATCGTGTTTACTTTGGGCCTTTTTTGACACGTGCATTAAGTACTCTCAACATTAAACTGGGGCGTTACTTAGGCACATCGAGTTTTATAAAGAGACATATTTGTGACAGTCCAGACCTCAACGACTTCTACATTTTAGTGACCATGCGGTTTTATGTCGATGAGTCAATGTTGGTGCATACCAACATTGACTCATCGACACAAAACCGCAGCTTGAGACACCAAGGGCGCCTTAATCTTTACGCCTCTGCTACACAGAAAGCGTAGGTAGCTAACGCGAGTGAATCGCCACGATGTTAGTGCGACGAAAAAATAACTTCGGCTAAGGGATAACGTGCGGCTGTTATATTATTTAAGCACAATAATATAACAGCCGCACGATTCGATCTTAAACGTTAAGCAGCGCTTGCCAAGGTTGTGACTGACTATCTATTGCCGATTATTGCTCCGTACCTCAAAAAGCACTTTAATCCGTTACTCCTGGCTGCCATTTCTTGACCTTCGACTGTCTGTACGAATCAGAAAACTTTACAAGTCTTCCCCGGGGGTGCCGTATTAAACAGAACTTGGCTTGTAGAGGTAGATCGGCAGTCAGTTGATGTATGTATGTGAAATACTAATAATACCAGTGTTTTACGTGGAGCGGCTGCCTACCAGACCTCCACAACCCATTAACTGGGTACATCTTGGTAAGACTGGAGTCAGATTTACTGGCAAATCTAGGTAGATTTGCCCGTAAATCCAGGTTTTCCAGGTTTCCAGGTGGAAACCTGGAAAATCCATAACGACTGCCAAAGATCTACAAATGACTTCCGGGACCAACGGCTTAAAGTGCTTTCCGAGGCACGGAGGAAACTCGTTATGTTAAGATGGTGTCCCATCCACAGACCAGCCTTGGCAAGCGTTGCTTAACCTTCAAGATCGACCCGTGCGGCTGTTATTATTAAGCCACGAGCTACGAAACACGAATACGATTCTACTAAAGCCCCCCTGAATGCCGACCGCAACATGCCCAAAGTCTAGATAGATTGATGGATGATGGACACGACTAAATCGCGCGCAGCGCCTCGCATTCCGTGTAGAAGAGGCTTTAGATATTAGCGATTGGCTTTACAATATGCCTGTTATACTGATTAATGATCGTAGATAATTAACTATTCTATTAATGTGAAACTATAGATTATTATCAACAATGTTGCTGAAGTAACTGATAACGAAGTTATGGTTTCAAAATGGTTTGTTTATAATATGTTATCCTTGTATGTTCTGTTGGGCCTTTCAGTAAACTGTGTATAATGTAAAAATATGAATGGTACTCAACAGTACTTTAAGTCAGTACTTCTTTTACTCAAGAAATTTGAAATGAATAATAAGCGTCGCTGTTTTAAAATACACACTCAGCCATAATAAGCTGAAACTGAGGGGCTGAAGCTGAAAAGCAGAAGAGTTTGTTTGTTTGGTTGAACATGGTAATCTCAGGAACTACTGGTTGTAAATGTAAAATTCCTTAAGTTTTTAATAGCCCATTGATCGAAGAAGGCTCATCACGCTACGACCAATAGGAGCGGAGCAATCATGAAAACTGCGACGTAGACAAAATTGCGCGGGTGGTCTAGTAAAAATTCATTATGTATATGCAGAGGTATTTCAAGTTGCTCAAAACCTGGTCCACATTATAGCTAACCCCTGAGAGCGCTTCAGGCAATGCAACTACCTGCTATCCAGCATATGGACTGTCATTTTGGCTTGAAAAAGTCAGAAATAAAGAACATGTTACAAATGGTAATACAATACCTAGTGATAACATAATGTGCTTCCTCAAGTGAATCAGTCCAGGGCGGAGGTGCGTGGGAGTCATTCCTCATCTCCAGTCCTGACTCCAAGTCGTGGGAGTTACTCCGCATGAGGCGGACTCGCTCGGAGTCATTGCGCTGAGGGAAAGAGGAAAACTGTTATTTTCATAGAAGCTATCAAACAGTAGTAGTATTTAATAAAATAATTACTTTATAAGTTCATAAAATGTTTAATATCAGTGTTTCGTTTCATAGATCAACTATATTATGACAGTAGAAAGCAAAAATATAACAACAAATCATAGTGTCTGTATTAGCTAAAAATATAAGAAAAAATAAACATGCACACTATTTAAGCTCTTTTTCTATATTTGCTTTATCTTAAAAAATATATCAGGGAGTAACATAGGCTATAATTTATCCCTGTACTCCCACAGGAATGGGAACTATGTGCGTGAAACCGTATGACGTCCACTAGTAAATTATAAAATCAATTATGTTAGCTCATTTGTAAATTCCATGCCACAATTTAATGTCAACAGACTGGAAGAGATCACGGAATGGGATATGGCTACCCATTGTTCTTATGTGTTTTATTTAGTATTCTTTTTATGTTATTATCGGTGTACAATAAAGTATATAATAAATACACAAATACACTTAAGTATAGTCTTTTGCTAAGACAATTAACTCAGCATGCATCTTTAGTACTTTAAGATGAAAAATTAAATAAAGAACACGAAAAATGCTTTCTGCTAGAAATAACACAAAAATTACAGTGGAAATATAGTATCAAATTTGTATGACACCAAGATTTACATGCTCTCATACCTGTCCAGTGTGTGAACGCTAAAAAATATGAACAATAAATTATTCTTAGTAAATTTAATCCTGTTTCAGTATGATTTGTGGTAATACACTTATTTTATTATTCTATAAAGAAGTAGTAAAACAGTTCAAAGTTCTTATTAAATGTTTACTGCTAAAAACCACTTGAAAACCTTTGAAGGGAGAATGTCACATTTTGTAGTTTAAATCAGGCGAAACTAAGTTAAACGGTACTAAATAATCTAGATTTCACATACAGAAGCCGCGCGCTAATATCACAGTTTAATTAATTGCCAAACGCCCGTAATTGCATCATTTAATATTCAAGTGAAATGGACAAAACATAATCAATAGGTAACAAGAAAGCGCTTGCCTGGTCTGCGAATATGTGCCGGCTGTGTATGGCATTGTTGCGCATCAACACAAACACTTCTGTTAAACTCCTGGACACCATTTTCGCGGCCGAGCTTTATTGTTTTCCAATAAAAAATTCGGGAAAAGTGTTTATTTTCTCCGATTTCGTGACACGACGATGGATAGCGGATGACATTTGTGACAATTTTGACACTTGTGATCAGATGAAATTCAAACGTCAATGCATTTATCATTCGTTCTTTTGCTTCGGATACATTTCCTGAGATCTTTGATCTTAACTATAACTTATTGTTCAATAAAGTTAAAAATACAATGAAAGTCTGCTAATTTCATACTAAGCAGACTTTTTCACTCAACTATATTTTTGAACTCAAGCTTTCTGAACAACAGTGATATAAAAGTACTCTGTGCACTGTGCCACTATGTGATACTGTCAAACGAACAAAAAGAAAGAGGTTATGTTTACGGACACTCAGAATTGTTTAAGATAAATTATTCATAATACCGACGCTTTGCACGCAATAAACTGACAAGACGAATCTAGGAAATGTGATTTCAAAACTGTATAAAGGCCCTAAAACGATCTACAAATGAGTATGCCAACTTTCGAGCCGGGCCCGGAGCACTTCCAGCAGTTCCCGTCCAATAGGATTATTGTTATCCACCCTGGATCACTTTACGTTCGAATAGGCAGAGCCTCGGACCTCGTTCCAGTAAAGCAACTGCACTGCATAGCAAGAAAACGTCGTCCCGGAGGTAAAATATACCGCGACTCCTTCATTCCCCCAAGTGTGCCAAAAACAAAGGAATTGATCGAAGAATTAGAAGAATGTCGCCTACAGATATCTCACACCTTACAGTCATGTGTTCAGTCGAACGGGGCTCGAAGATACGCGACGCCTCCGCAGCAAATCGCAGCTTTTAACCGCCGTTCTTTGCCAGAATGCGTCAACGACGGCGATCCATGGCCCCAAGTCCAATGTGACATCATAATCGGCGACTTAGTCCTCGATATAGACCCAGAACTACCATACAACATACATTTCCCATACCGCAGAGGTGATTTCAACATTCATACTGAAGTTGGTGGATCTATTTCCTCTGTTCTGAATGACATGTACACTATCTGGAGTTCCATAATAGAGTATAAACTAGGAATACCGTTAATAGAACTAGTAAAATACCGATGTGTGTTATTAATACCTGATCTGTACTCCAGGAGCCACTTGAAGTATTTAATGTCATTGTTGTTAAAGGACTTGGGTTTCGGACATTGCTTTTTCGTCCAAGAGAGTGTTGGAGCCACATTTGGAGCTGGAATTGGTTCAGCTTGTGTTGTGGACATTGGTGATCAGAAAACTGCTATATCATGTGTTGAAGATGGTATTTCACATAAAACTACAAGGTTACGAATGGATTACGGTGCAGGGGATGTCTGTCAAGCCTTGTCATGGATGTTCCACAAAAGTGCATTTCCTTACAAGAATTGGAACGAAAACATACCTAGGGATGTAATATTAATGAGGAACTTATATGAGAATTTCTGTCATGTAAACCTAGATGTTTGCGGTCCACAAGAAAAGTCATTTCTAGTTGATCATCCTGGTGATATAATCAACAAATACACACTGCAGGTTGGTGATGAATGCATTATATCTCCTTTATCCATGTTCTACACAGATTTACTAAAAATCACTGGTTCTAAATCTACTAAAATACAAAACAGACAACCCAGTGATCCTGAAGATCCTTTTGATGCAGAATTCTTAAGGGAAACTGGTAGAAAACGTGAGACAGCAGATCCTACAGCCAATGAGAGCCAGCAGTTTGAAGCAGCAAATGAAGCCCAACCTGCAACAAATCCTGACGAAGACATAGTAGTTGATACATTGGAAGGTGGTCCCGGAGATGTTGTAGCGTTAGCACCTGGACAAGTCCTGGCCTTAGATGCTGCAATACTACAAAGTATAGACCGCTGTCCAAATGAAGAGTTGAAACGTAAAATGTACAGTAACATTTTAATAGTTGGCGGAGGAGTCAAAGCCCATGGCTTAAACTTATGGTTACAGAATCGATTAGCATTACAAATCCCGTATACGTATAAGACTGAACAGCTAGAAATAGTTACGTCACCAAAAGACATTGATCCAGCCAGTACGGTGTGGAAAGGAGCTGCAGTCATGTCATGCTTGGAGTCTGCCATAGAGTTATGGATAAACCAGAGTGAATGGAATAGATTTGGTTTAAGGATACTCAGGGAGCGCGCGCCATTCATTTGGTGATGTAATAGTAATAAATAATTTTAGTGTTATCTTTGAAGTTTCAATGATTTTCCCATTCCATTTAAGTTTGAAAGAAAAGGCGTATAATTCATGTAAAATAATTTATTAAAATTATGTTTTATGTAAACATTTATTTGGCGAGAATTGTTCAAGATTCACTGACAATTTTTCATAAGAATTAAGTAAAAAAATAATGAATACTTAGTACCAAAATTTTATAAACTTATTTTTTAAACAATTCCTTAAAAAAATCTGTTGTTCATAAAAAAATACTGAAGACATTGTAAAGTACTTATTGCTATACAGTCTTTTACATTTAAAAGAGCACCTACTGATATTGTATGTAATTATATAATTATTTTTGAGTATTAGTCAGTACTACTTTACTTTAATGTATGATCATTGGAGATTCTCCAAATTTAGGTAGCAAGCCTAGGGAACACAAAGCTAGTTTTTCAATCTAGTCATCTGCCTAGCCTTTTCCCAACTATATTGGGGTCGGCTTCCAGTCAAGCCGGATTCAGCTGAATACCAGTATTTTACGAGGAGCGGCTGCCTACCGGAACTCCACAACCCATTAACGGTAGTTCATGGCAAGACTGGAGTCAGATTTACTTATTTCTGACTATCCGTAACAACTGCCAAAGATCTACAAATGACAGCTGGGACCAACGGCTTAACGTGTTTTCCGAGGCACGGAGAATGCTATCAAACTAGTTACTCAGGCCTTGTGTGTACAGAACTACCCTCATTTTTGTATTGCTGGCTGGCACAACATCGGTACAAGTCTATAGTTATCATGTTTAGAAAGATTTAATAAATACTTTTAATAAGAAAAGAAAGCCCGTGAAAAAATTACTTGTAAAAACTTTAAACTATCGCCTACAATGTATTTCCTGAATGACTTGATAGAACCTCGCTACAAAAAGTAACCTTGTGTAACCCGCGTATTTGTTCTGAATATAATCTTGCGTTATGCTACGGCCACACTACCGTGATATGGCAATAAATGAGGCCATAATTGATACAACACCTAGGTGTAGCCACGATTTACGGACATAATTTTGCAATGTCAATCAATATTATGGCATATGACGGTAGGCAATAGCTCCAATCTCTTCTAGGTAAACTGCAGTGTAGCCAGACTACTTCACGCGGTATATGGTAATGCTACGGCTTCACTACCGTATTATGGCAATAATGTTGACCATAATTGAAACAAAATAAACTGATACAACACCAATTATGGCTATAATTATTGCCATATTACGATAGTGTAGCCGTAGCGTAAGGTAGTGTGGCCGCAGCAGTACTGGCACTTAAAACAACTTTTAAAATTAGTTTGGCTTCAAAAAATATTAATTCATAGTTTGTGCTTTATTGAGTACTTGACAGTAAAATAAAGATTAATTATGCTTTCTAAAACCTTAGCTACCTATCACAAAATTATTATTTTCAGATCATATTCTGTCCGTGTCCACGGAGTTGTGAGCAAATGGACTACTAACTGCAGATAAAATAAGTTAACGTGCCATCGTCTGTTATAAATAACATGGCATGGCGTTGCGATGTACCCCATATTTCTGGATAATATCAAACTTGATCTCCGTCCGAGTCTACTACTACATGTAATAGGGAATATGCATGCGATTTCTTTTATTTGCAAAATGAAATTCTAGCTCTAGTAAATAATAACCATGAAATTATTTTTTAAATAACATTATCAGCGATGAAGTAATAAAGCTTCAAAGATTACAATTAGAAAGAAAAGCCCGATATGAACTTGACGTCAAAGTCCATGACGCCTATACAGCTGCCATGGAAAACAGCGTTTTTGCGAGAGGGACAGATCGAGCTATTATGGTTCTATTTTCACTGTTAGTATTATGTTTTTAGATAAACTGTCATCATCTGCCTAGCCTTTTCCCAACCATATTGGGGTCTGCGTCAACCGGATATTCAGCCGAATACCAGTGTTTTACGTGGAGATAAACATTCATTTTTAGATAAATTGTATAGATAATAAATATTTTTTTCCATGCATATACCCTATTTATACTTTAAATCACCAAGAACCCAATAAGATCTTTCGCTAAAAAATACGAACTCCATGTTCAGAATTAGACATCTACTAGCTGATATGTAACATGGTAACATTAAAAAGAATCTCAAAGAAAAAATAATTCTCCAACTTAATTACTAACTAATCTCCGGCAACCTATTATTGATAAAGGTCACACTGAAACCTCTTTTACTGACCTCAGGATGAAAGAACCTGTAATATATCACCATTATAACCAACCCTACGATGTACGGTACCACAGTAAACGCTAAAACTGGAAAGAAATAAAACGACCTCCTCATTTCATCACTCACATACACATACCAGATAGCGCCACAAGTTATATTCTGTAAAAAACATATACTGTAGTAAATAGTATATCTATACCTAGTTTTTCCCTCAACGGGGAGTATGTACGTGAAGAGGTAGACAGCTCCTAGTGCGAAAGAGAAGGCGATATCGGCGACGCGGTTGTGAGAGCAGAAGGGAGAGCGGTCGAAGGCTTGGATGAGCGAGGCGGTCACACACACGTGTATCAGGCACGCGAGGGCCGTCCAGTGAGGGAACAGGTACGCGATCACGGATATTGAGATTATGCGGCTCACTGGAAAGAGAAAAACAGGAATTACACAAATTGATCAAAATAATGCATTATTTAAAAGTTTATCCTTATTCTTTGAGAAGAAAACTTAGTAATTTAACACTATCTATTGAAAAGTTGGCGTTTGCGGACTGTCTTATATACCTACAAGCTTGTTCGTAGACAGTGCGCGAATTTTACATACATAATATAGCAAGATCGACACGTATTTTTTTTTTTATTTTACCATGTTTCGAGCAACATAATCAAAAGTCAAGTAATCAATGTAATTATAGTCACTCTTTTCTATACTCAACGAGATAAGTGATCCGAAGTATGAAGAATGTTAAAAATTTTGACACTTGCTGACACAAGTTGTATTTAAGTAAAATAATTAATTAATAAATAATAAATAAATAAATTTAATTTAATTATTTTTTATTAATAAATAATTAATTTTGCTAACAAATATGGATTACTTATGTTATCTGAAATAATGGTTTATTATTATTATTAAAGCTAATTTGAATATATTTTCGATTTTTTATCTTTGATTAACCGCCCTGTCCTATAAACAGCACTTTAGATGAAATTAATCAGGCAAAATAATAGGTCACTTTTTAGTGAGCTTTCAGTGATGAGCTCAGGAATTCCGTTACAACAGGTCTCTTAAAACACTTACAGGTAACGAGGAAATGCCAGATGGTTTGCAGCACAGTGCCGGTCCAGCTCATGTTGTCCTTATCGGGCTGGTAGAAGCGCACCGCTCGCTGGTACGCCGCCAGGCACCAGCCCATGCCTATGATGGATGAGGCGATTGATAGCATCTGGTGGACTGGGGATGAGAGAGAAATTAGTAATAATAATAATAAATCATTTATTTCAGATAGTTCAGGATCCATATTTGTTAGTAAAATTGCAAACAATGTTAGTAATAAATAATAATAATTGATTAAGTGGTTCCAGGTGGACTCACCGATGCTGGTGGCAAATCACTTGACTGCGTGCTGCCGTATCCAGCGAGCCAGCATCGGAGAGTCCCACCGGGCCACCAGCGCGCGCAGGATGGTGTTGGACTGTCGCGCGTGCGGCGCATGATAGAAGCGCACCGTTTGCGCATGATGGCCGCATAGCCGTCTGGGTCAGCCGCCGCGAACATCGCGGAAGCGCTGCAGTGGCGCGGCAGCCCCATCAGCACCGGAACGCGTTATTGTATAGAACGCGCAGATCGCTGTATGTCCGCTGCGTATAGTTTACCCACAGGCTGCAGGTGTAAAAGGTCTGACAGTACGCTTTAAGGGCCCCTTATCCGAAATTTACGTTTCTAGATCGAGTTGTTTTCAGAGAAATCACCATATATAAATTCGTAAAAAAATATATAGTATAGATACATGTGAGATCTAGTGACTTTTTTGGTTAAAAACACGATATTTAACATTTTGATCGATAAAAAAAATCAGGAAGTAAAGTCGATTTTGAAAGTATTTTAAGTTGTATGAGACTTGTGGGAACGCAATTTTTATGAAAATTTAACATTTCATTTACTAATCGGGTTTGACAGGGATATTAATGGATAGATTTATAATATGGCACTTATTTTTTTTTATATTAAATAAATACGTGAAAAACGGCTCGCGCGCACCGCGCTAGTGTCCTGCCGGGAAAAGGGAAAAGGTGCTGTCGGGAAAAGGGGCCCTTAAAAAGCGCAACTTTGACAGTCCCCGCGCACCGTGCAAACCTGCGGGCCAACATGTTGCATCGGACCATTACTATACGTCAAAACATTCATGCTAGACCCGCAACTATTATTTTCCTAAGAACGAAATCGGTTGTAAACTTTTTTACGAGGACCTAATGTTGAAGATTTTAGTAACAAGAGCGTAGCTTTTACAGAAGGGGTTATTTATAATTGATTCTAGGTACAGCAAGCAGAGTATAACTCGTATGGTAATCGCCGGGTCTGACTAGCACGTGCTTGATAGTGACGGTGACGACAGTAATGCACATTAAAGCAATGCCATGTCATATAGCAAAAACATTTGTTTTCAGGGCTCCGTATGCGAAAGGTAACCAACGGAACCCTATTACTAAGCCTCCACTGTCCGTCCGTCTGTCTGTCAGCGGGCTGTATCTCAAAAACCATAACAGCTAGACGGTTGAAATTTTCACAGAATGTGTATTTCTAATGCCGCTATTATAACGAATAATAAAAATACGAGCTCCCATATGAGAAACGTGTTTTTTGTGATAGTCTCGCATTTGACCACAATCTCACCTGATGGAAAGCTATGATGTGGTCGACGGTGAAGCACGCTTGCCTAGAAGTAGCCTATTACGATCCTCAGGTTGTAGTTAGACCTACAATTGTCATAAGGATTCAAACTATTTCATTTTATTCAAACTAAGATACGGGTCGGTACTTGGCCTTACCAGTAAAATCCGGATTAGCCCTCAGCAAGAGACTGGTCTGCAGCACCTGCTGCGGCGCGGCCTCGAGGAAGCATTCGAAGATCCTCAGCAGAGCAGCATCAGAGTCCTCCTTCAGCATCAGGTTGTAGTACTTGCGCTGCGTCGCAACATCTTGCCTGCGGTCAGCCTGCCGCGACTTGAATGCGTAGCTGGTGGATATTAAACAGAATGTTTTTTACTGACATATGAAAGAAATTGGAGTTAGTGATAGCGTGACGGCTGATAGGACAGAATGGATGAAAAAAAAACGTGTTGCGCCGACCCCAAGTAACAAGAGTGCTTTTTACTGACGAAATCAGGTGAAAGATGTGGATAAATACACAGGTGTTGGCATAATTATATCCTCATTTAACCTTAACTATTTTAGTAGAGACACCGTCGTATCCTACACTGTTGGTATTATTAAGGTTTTTTATCTATACTAATATACTAGTTGACCCGCGCAACTTCGTCTCATCGTCTGCGTCACAATTTTCATTACTGTTCTGCTCCTATTGGTCTTAGCGTGATGATATATGTTTGTTTACATGAACGTGCTAATCTCAGGAAATACTGGTCCGATTTGAAAAATTCTTTCAGTGTTAGATAGCCCATTTATCGAGGAAGGCTGTAGGCTATATATCATCACGCAAAGACCAATAGGAGCGGAGCAGTAACCAAAAGGAGTGACGCAGACGAATTTGCGCGGGTCAACTAGTAATTTTATTAATCTGGTAGGGTGAACTTAAAGACAACTTAGTGATTAATTAAAGACGTTACTTTTTCCGAAGGTTCGCTATTTCTGAGGGTTTTTAAAGGACGTTGTCATCAATTTTTATGTTACGAGTATCAATCGATTCTTTTGGGGTGTTTAGTCTCGTTTTGTTAATAGTCCGCCACGCTGTGTTAGTTTTATTACGTGACGTTATTATTTTATATTTATTTTGCGCACGTTTTGTTAGTTTTATATTTTTTAATAACCGACAATAATCCTAGTACTTTAATTTATTATATTTTGTTGAGTTCAATCTGAATTTTCATAACAAATCGTTTTTCTTTCGACAGCAATCCATGTAATCCATGTCTAGTTTTGCACAGTGTTTACCTAAGGTTATTTTGCTATTTTAATGAATGAGGAGCTCGTGACTAGATAATAACAGCCGCACGGGTCGATCTTCAAGGTTAAGTAACGCTTGCCAAGGTTGGTCTGTGGATGGGTGACCATCTTAACATACCGAGTTTCCTCAATGCCTCGGAAAGCACGTTAACCCGTTGGTCCCGGCTGTCATTTGTAGATCTTTGGCAGTCGTTACGGATAGTCAGAAGCCAGTAAATCTGACTCCAGTCTAGCCATGAAGTACCGTGTTACCCATAGGCGTATATGGGGGGGGGGGGGCGTGCCTGTTTTCGTCCCTCATACTAAGAGTTTTTGTTAACACTAGTTGGCAAGCGTTAGTAGTCAAAAAAAACGAATCTACTCAAGCCTGGGTGTAAAATTTTTCGAGCTCGCTCCGCTCGCTTTTACATATTTTTTTTTCACACATTTTTAGAAAAAGTTCAGAAAGAAACTTTTATCGAACTACATATGAGTGGTTAATAGAAATTCTCTATCTGTTCCGAGCCCCTACTAAAATTAGCGAACTTACTTTGCTCGCCCTCGATTTCGAGCTGGCTTAATTTTCCTAATCCGCGTTTCTGTGCAAATGGTCAAAAAACCTATGGTAATAACCAACGATTTCCTAAAATTTTCGCGCCCGCTACGCTCGCCGTTAATGATGCTTGCTTAGGTTATTTTTCTAAAACACCGTTAAACAATTACGAAAATGTCTGACACGTTATGAACTTGTGACAATTAAATTATCCCGTGCACAGACAGCTATGTGCCCCCCTCCTTGAGCGAAATCCTAGATCCGCGTCTGAGTTACATTCTATATAAGACTATTACATATATTGCTTATTTCATAATTAACCCACACCCATCCTAGGGCCTGGCTCTTACTGAATACTGTTAGAACCTATAATATTAAAGTTGATAAATTATGCAGAATGCAATAATTTTGAAGCTCGCTTCGCTCGTTTTGCATTGTCCACCCTCAAATGCTTGAACTTCGGTGATTTATCAAAAAGTTTTTTCTATTTACGTATAAAAAATCAAGTCTAATAAGATGGAGTGAAAAAATGTTCAAGCTAGCTTCACTCGCTCTTGAATTCTAAAATCTCTTAGTTCTTAAGTTTTCCTGTATGAGGCAAAAAGTTACTTCTATTTGGATGTTGAGGCAGAAAATTAAACTATCCGATAAAGGGTACAAAAACTTTCGAGCACGCTTCGCTCGCTCTTACATTATATTTTTTTGAGTTTTCCTGTAGCACCTGGGACCTGGGTTTTCTAGCTATGACTGGCCTAAAATTCCATTTTTGATCGTGCACACCGCAACGATTTTTCTTGACGTGTAAAAGTGTTAGGTTTAATTTATTTACAAAACAAATATTATTTATCGGTGGGCGTCGTATCTCAGGTTGGGGGCCAGGCCCCCCCCTAGAAAAAATCCCTAGATACGCCAATGGTGTTAGCCAGTTAATGGGTTGTGGAGGTCTGGTAGGCAGCCGCTCCTCGTAAAATTCTGGTATTCAGCTAAATCTGGCTTGACTGGAAGCCGACCCCAATTTAGCATTTAATTAATTACTTTCGCATTTTTAAGTAAGGAAAGTAACCAAAATTAGTATTTATAAAGACGAAAATTGTGCACTTGTAAATGATTAAGCAATATTAGGAGATTAGCACAATTACTAACTACTCTTTGTTTATAACAATATCAGCATGCGGTGAACTAAATACCTCATTAATAATTTCTATTACTCAGATTAGATAAGTTATAATAGATAGATAAATAATTATTTGGTGCTACAAGATAAAATAAAACAAAAGAACAATATTATCAAAAAAAACCACTTACATGAGAGCATCAGCGAACCGCAGAATAGGGGCCATCTGTAACACGAGGATGAAGATACGGACCCACTTGCGTTTTGTGAACTCGTTGGATAAAGAGTCCTGCTGCTTGTCTAGTGAGTACCTGGAATTGAGGAAATACTTAGTTATTTCTCGTTTTTGTGATATTCTCTAAAGATTAGGAAACATAGAGTTTTATGTTATTGTTAGAAATACCACATTTAGGTACTTTCAATCATCTAAAAAAAGATGAAGAGTATGTTTGTTTTTTTTTTTGTATTGAACATGCTAATCTCAGGAACTACTATTAGGAATAAAACAATCTTTAAGTGTTGGATAGCTCATTTTTCGAGGCTGTGATGAAGTCACATTACAACCAAGAGGAGCAGAGCAATTAATGAAAAATGTGATGCAGACGTAGTTGTGCAGGTCAGCAAGTTTATCATTACCACAACTATCATTACCACAACTAATAGTATTGGGTTTATAATTAGTCCTCCTCAGGGTCTAACCTAGGTACATCAACATGTAAACAAAACTTACACAAAGGGATTTTATATTTTATTAAGGAAAACGGGGAAAATTAACCGATGACTAAAAATAATCATAATACTAAATATCAATTTACCTAAAACTCTTCCATTTGGTGACTGACTGAGTAAATGACAGACCATGCACAGCCGTAGGAAGCTGGAATTTGGCATGTAGGTCCTTGGAGAGTGTAGGGGAGCGTAGGGGAGCAATAAGAGACGATTTCCCGAAATTCCCACGGGAGCGAGAAAAAACCGGGACATACGTACGAAGTCGCGGGCAAAAGCTAGTTATTGAAAGTTTCGGTCAGTGGGTCGTCTTAGGGGCGGCACTTTTTAGAAGAATAGAAAAGCCGTAGATTAGAAAGGTTTGACCGAGTTAGCAACTATTTTCGAAGTTGTAAACAAAGATACTTACATCCTAATGGAGACTGCAGTGTTCACAAAAGCAGGCACAAGTATGAACGCCAGCGTCCACCCGAACTCTGTCATCTTCAGGGCTATGGAGTACCTCACTGCTATGTTAATATCTAGCCCCAAGTCCACAAAATGACCAACAATAGCAACCATGTACATAAAAAGATCTAAGTTTGTTATGGTTATTTTGTCAGGCATTCGATCCGTTTCGTCATATGAACGCCCATTTTGGAGCAATTCACGGACTGCTTTAGTCATTTTGGGAGTTTTTGAAGCCTGTTTTCAAATAAATAATCTCCGAAACATGTTCAACAACAACAAACAACAAACGCGCGTTTTTTTGACAGGTGCTGTCTGATGCTAAACTATTTTTTTTCTTGTCCACTTGTCATGACGACGCAAACGTAATTATATCATACAGCCTATCACAAACAATGAGTACCGACGACTAGTAATGGTTCGTAAATATTGTGACATTCATAATTGTCCTCTTTATCACCCTGTTACACGGATAAAGGCAAATTTAATTAAAACAGAAACTACACGAGCAAAACGTGCTTTATTTCTTTGCGATAAGCGTATGCACAGCACAGTGTGTCAAGTGATTCAATTTTTTTTTTCAATACGAAACAATTATTTTGTTATCTCTTTATTTCATTCCATCCGGTGACTAATTTATGAACAGCTATTATTAATATGTAGGTACTTAGGTATATTACAATTATATTATAAGTGTTCGCCTAAAGCGAAACTTATTTCTTCTAATATAAAGTTCTAACAACGTCCTGCGATGATAGGTTTGCCGCAAACAGAGTTAAATGTAATGGTTCTTCTAGGGCACTGATAGGCTGTTTAGTTCTGTAACAAATAAAAATCAACGTTACTAGTTATAGCTGTCCATGAAAACACACAATTTAGTTTCAGCACAAGACGGTATGTTTTTTTGCTATTCTACATTGTCGCAGCCGATGAAAGGCCTCTCCTTTCTCTTTAAGAACTACATCTACAAATTTTACGAAACAAAATAACTTACTTCTCCTGCAACAGTCGGACTAGAGGACTCCACTTCTCAGGAAACACAGTTTCGTTGCCTATCCACTTGTCTTTGACAAGATCTGCTATGGACGCATTGACCACCCGCAAGTATCCGCACTTTTCCGTATAGGCGTCAAGCATTAGCTGTTCAAAGAACTTGGGGACGAAGTTGTTGATGCACACTTGAACGTTGTAGAGCGAGGTGTTCATGTCTTGAGCATGCTGACGTGTCTTTATTTCGACTATTGTTACTAAACTTTCTTGCATCGTCTCGTTGAAGCTGTAGAGAATGAAAAATAGTGTCACTATGTTTTGGAATTGTTATATTTTAAGACTTGAATTGAAATCTGTTGTATGCTAAAGTGACGCAAAATAACCAGGAAAAGGCGATTCAACTCTAAGCCATTTTAAAACCTTTACACAGTGGCGATCTAATGAAAACATCGAGGTTTTTTCCCGATGTACAAAACCTGACGTTGCCCTACTTCTATTACTCTTTTAAGTTTTAACAAAGTTCTTTCTCTTTCGTAAATTTACTCAGATGTGACAATGTTTTGGGCCACTCAAATCTAAGATACTCTCGTGGCAGTGACACAAAGAAGACTATACTTACAGAACCGCTTGGTGCAACAAGCAGTGTGCTGCAGCCACTTCGTCAGGTAACTCCTTGTGGCATTTATTGACTGAATCAAAATTCCTGACATCCTGGAAGTTCTTAATGACACTGTGGAACTGCGAGCGGATCTGTTCCAGCTTCTCCATAGGGTCCATTAAACAGTGCTCCACTATTTCTATCATCTGCATATGTAGGAAGATGGAGAAGTGTCAAGGGATAGGAATGAATGATTGGTGGCACATTTGTCCTTCTAGATAGCCAATAAACGTATTTTATTAGTATGAGCCTGTTGTGTCCCACTGCAGGGCAAAGGCCTCCCTTTCGTGTTTCCATTTTTTTTTGTCGCTTGCTGCAACTGGCCAGTCCCGTCAGACAGTAGAAGTCTAACTCTTCACGCCATCTACTTCTGGGCCTACCGCGTCACCGGTACCTGTTGGTCAGAATACAATCACAGTGGTAGTTCTAAAATTGAACAGGTGCACATACAGGTGTTCGTGATGATTCGCAGGAGTTGACAACATGGGACATCGCTACTACCGAAAGCTTCCAAAATAGAAAGATGATGGTGGGAATGATTGGTAACCTCAATACGAATCTTGCCAATGCCCGATTTCGTTGTTTTGATCAATACTTTATAGAAGAAAGACCTAATTGCCTAAGTTGCTATTGAGTGTGCGTGACTGTGTGTTACTTTGCATTCTATTGTGTAAATGCGAGTTCTTCTAACTCAACAGACAGATGTGTTAATGGGGCGTTTTTTGGCCACTTCTTCTCCACAGCTAAAACACTAGGAAGTGGTGACGGGCGGGCGTATTGGGGGACTGTCTATTTGAAAACGTTGACGTTCAAAAAGTGCTGGCACTCAGCCTAATTTGAATAAACGATTTTTGATTTTGAGTGCACAAACAGGATGTCAGCGTAAGATATCCAGTTTATTAATATGCTCGTGGGACCAAACACCTCCATAAAATACTTACCTCCTCCATACTTATAATATAATTCGTGAAATCATGCAGATATTTCACTTTATAGAACTTCAGAACAGCACTCCTCAACTCTTTGGACATTTCATCATTCATAATGTAGACTAGATCCAGGAACGTATCTATGGTCCGTAAGGACTTGCTCTTCAAACTGATGTAGTTGGTGCGACCCTGGTTGAAGAGGTTTTTCGCCATGTTGTATGCTTCGGAAACCAGATAATATTTCTTGTCCATTTTTTGAAAGACACTGCTTGTGCACTGGTTGAAAAAGAAATCGATGAGTGGCCAGTGGGTCTAGTTTGGATATGTCTATTCCCTATAGAAACAGGGTGGCAGCACAGAGGCTCAAAGGCACAGAAAAGGAGTGGAACTCTGCCTTTTTTTACGATGGGAAATCATCAAATGACTCCTTCCGCTCTGGGTAAAGCAGGAAGGAGTGTCAGACTCTTACTGACAAAAACCCATCCGTGTTCCTCGTAGTGCCCTTTGCGTTCCAGGGTTACGGTGCCTCTTTCGAACAAAGTCCGCAGCCCCAGCGGGCCCCGTCTTCTATTCTGACAGATCTTTGAGGCGCACATGGAACACAGCGCGCCGTCGACCCGGGCCTGGTTCTGATAGGAAGGCGAGCCACCCAATGCTCGCCGTCCGCAGACCCGCGCCTACGGTGGCCGAGAATCGCCTTGCGGCTCCCGACGCCCGGGGGGTCTTCTTCTGTTGCGGCGGCTGGAGCGTGAGGTTTCCCTCTCACACCTTAAAAAGTCCACTTTAGCAGAATCAGAAAGTAGGTAGGTACATCACGCGACCCCTCACTGTCAAATTTTCCCAATCAACATTCAACCTAATTCGTTAGCGATAAAGATGAAAATAAAGGCAGATTGTTGCGTGATTCTGCCAAAGTGGCGTTTTTAGCCCCCATGATATCTTATCTTACCTCGTAGTAATGTAATATGGCAACGAAGAAGACGACAGAAACACACAATTTTAATTTAAAACTCATCACAAAGATTCAACGTGTATTCGAATTTGGATCTTATTTTTACAACCAGAAGGAAAAATCCAGAGTTTTTATATGTTTTTAGATTTTATTAAACGCGTTGATGTAACAAACTTGTATATTCAATCAATTATTTATTTTATTTAAAAACTGGCTATTACTGGTCTTCACTATCTTTATACAGCCACAGAATTATCAATTTTGTCAAAAAATCTTATCACAACAGAAAATACCTTTTATTTTCTAGAGAGTAAGGCTTATTTTTGCATAAAAATCACAGATGCAACCGTAAAAATTATTTTAATTAGCTAAAGTTAATTGTTTTTTGTAATTAACTTTTGTTAGAATGATTTTCCAGTTATGGAAAAGGATATTCGACCAATAACTTTTTGATAAGCAATTCATACAGATTTTAATCATTTGCAAGCCACATCTGATGTCGAAACTTGTATTTGAAAACTAGTAACTTTTTTTTATCTTTATTGACTAAGAACATTTTTTTATTTTAATTTATAAACAAACCAACACAAACCATCGCGGGTTTAAAAGTGGTATGGCCAGCCACGGCAACTCGGTGTTACACCATATTTTTAAATTAAGTTAGTGTTCGCGACGGAGCATTTTGATTTATATAACTCGCATAAACAGCCTTATGTACTTATATTCGTAAGCTCATATGTTTTTTAAGTTAGGAGCTTATATACCTAAATAGTAATAGAAATGTTCGCGGAGACGCATTTAACATTGTGTAACTCGCATAGATGGTACCTATGTACCTATAGTCGTAGCCTATGTACTGAGTTTAGAAGCTTATGTACTTGCATAGTGATAGTTTGTAAGCTATGTAATCGATTTAAAATCGTATGTTTGTCGTTTTCCCCAAACACGTAAAAGATGTTCTGGGGAAAACATATTTTCAAAGAAAATTATGACCAATAGGTAGGGCTACACATTTCCCCTACACATTCCCGATAGCACCCAGAGGGCGTGTTCTGATTGGCTGATGGAAATCAGCCTAATCGAAGGTACATGAAAAATAGATATTTCACATTCAAAATAGTAGGGTGGTTGAAGAAAACCACCATGTACACGCACCTTCAGTGCTAAGTTTTTAGGGCATCTAGGAATTTAGGTCTTAAACCATAGGCACTGGAAAGCTGGCACTCAGCCCTATCCAGATATGTACACATCTTCATGGTCAGGCAAGGCATAAAGCCGCAAAATAGATAAGAAGATAAACGTAGTTTTTTATCCTCTCCCGGGTTCCTGACCTATAGTACCTCCACCCTTGGAGGGGTGGCTTGGTAAGTTGTGTAGCTGGATGGAGGGATGATGCACCTACCCGAATATAGATAGTTTCATAGCCCATGGGGCACAGTTTTCCGGGGAATCAACCCCAAATAGTGAGCAAGCTCAAAACTTGTGATATTTTCGATAGTTAGATGCAACAAGCCCACTAGTGGGCAGGGTTGAGGGGTTGGTTTCCACCCCGTTCGACGGGGAATTTCGGGGGATTTGAATAGAGGTGCGTCAACCCCTATCCAGACCTAGAATAGACCTAGATATAGCCGAAAATGTTCTAGAACCATAGTAAAAATTCACAGTTAAAATAAACTGAAGCAGTTAGTGGTTTTTTGGGCCTCGTTACGGTAAAGTAACCTCGTACCTTAGTAAATGGTAAAAAATAGCCAATTCGTAGTCACCGGCAGAAGAAACCCTAGAATCTATAAATAGAATCACAGTACTCGCGACTTTGCCCTTAAACCATTAGCTGCAGTGTTGTCAAATTCCTGCCTATTATTTAACCCTGGTAAGCATTCACCCTGCACCCCAATCTACCCCGAAGACAGCAAGTACTTGGCAAGATAGAAGAACGTTGTACGTGTGGTGCGGAGAACCTCAGTTTCCGGTACAGGACGTCAGCGCGGCTGGACGTCGTCGGTCGGTCACAGTTCACTTCGGAGGAGAAGAAAAAGGATAGACCTACCCCATCACAACCCCGTTCCAGTCGATCACGCCCGTCCGGTACAGTTAGGTAGGTATATGCATATAACTAATTGTTCACGCGCCTACGTCGTGGCCCTCACACATACTCCAGCTGAAGGGCGAGCGCGGGGAAGGCAAGCACGAGGGAGCGGGGGGCAGCAGCGGGCCCGCGACGACAACGACCACTGCATCGACAGCGCGTTGTACTGGCTAGTCGCTTGTTAGATATACATACCTACTATAGTTTTTCTGTACTTGTTTAATTTAAAATAAATCACCGTTGTTTTTCAAACTAAATATAAAATCAGTCATTGAAGAGTCCCTGCATAAGTTCCTGACCTCACACGAAGAAAAACACACACATCACAAACGTTAATCATTTAAAGAGACACATTCTAGATCGTCTTGCAATCTAGAAAGTATCTCTTCAGCACTCTTGAGCAGTTTTTTTGTATTTAACGCATTACAGATTTCCGGAGGTAACTCATTCATATGTATATGATGGTAGCATGCATTCGTCCGTGCCCCATATACATTATTAGATTTAGGTACAATAAACGTAGGTAAGTATGTTAAACTACGTAATGACTTTAGCCTTTCGTATTTAGGAATCTTACTTAAGTTGTGGTAATCTTCGCTTATTACACGTAAAAGGACTATGGAGGAACTATGGAGTTTCTTGTCCGTTCTTCTCCATAAGAATGTACCTTTGCGAATGCACTACAAGAGTCATTATTATTATTTTAAAATGTAAATCTTGACAGTCAAAAGTACATTTTAATGGACTAATTGAAATAAATTATTTAACTTCGAATAAGAAAATTAATTTTCGCAAAATACTTGCTTATGCTATGTATAAGGATATAAAACTGTCTAATTTAAGTTTACCTAAGCCAGAAAAATGTATGAGTTACACATAATCCAAAAGTTTTCATAAATAATGCACAAACAACACAATAGTGTGGAATATAAAATTTTATTTGTAATAAATTCGCTTAAATATAACGACATCGAATTGTATATAACATAGTAAGTTACTTATGTTTATAAATAAACAGCTTCCTGTATCAAATGTTTGTTGGCCAAACATCTGATACGGGAAATTGTTCATAATTAAAACCAACATTTTAATATACAGAGTCAAATGGAAAAAATATTTGAATTCAATATTCGAGATAATTATTAAAATTTGCAATAGTGAACTTTATGTCTTACTGTACAACGTTCAAATTCCATTGCAGCCCGTGCTGTTAAGGGCCTTTTTTAATAGAAAAGGTCATTTAAAAATCAACTTTAGAAGCATAACAATTAAGTCGATACTTCAGTTGATATTGATGGATAGAAATTATCTCGAATATTATTAATTAAAAACTTTCACTCATTTCATTTGACTCTGTACGTCATAAACAATTTGGAGATCTAAAATCTGGAAATATTTAAGGGTATAATAACCAGCACGAGTCGTGAGCACACACTCCATTTGTCGGTTTGACGTCGACAGCTCTGACGCTTCACGTTATTGGTTCGTCAGTCAATGCTCATCGACTATTGCGTTTGCAAGTTTCATTCGCCCACCGTACATTGAGGCCGCTCAAGTAAGGAGAATTTTAGTCATTTTTAACCCTCCCCCCTCCCCTTGTTACCGATAGTAATCAAAGATCTTACCCCTCCCTCCTATGCTTACGTTAGCATTGGTATAGTATCTACTCGCGCGAGACCTATTTCCCCACTTCTGTTATTTCTTACTAAACATCGCGTGAAAGTAAAAACAACTAACTAGCCATAATAAACGTCAAATTAAAATCTACTAAGATTGCAAATAAAAAAGGAAGTAAACATTTCTGACATCATCATCATATCAGCCGAAACACGTCCACTGCCGGACATAGGCCTCCCCCAAATGGGGGGTTTGCCATAAGCGCCACGCTTGGCAGGCGGGTAATCACCATTAAAACCCTCCCGTCCCCCATGCCATCAAAAATAAGCATAGTAAAGACCCCATTCATGCTTACGTAATACTTTAAACGGCCCCATTGGGGAGATCACCCCGTTGCTATTCATCTGTGCTGAAGACTCGAGCCGGATACTAACAAGGATATATACATATTCAGGGTTATTTGTAAAATACCAGCAACCTCTTAGGCAGTGAAAGTACTCATGATTACAAGCACCTTTTACTTTTACCCCGAAATCTCGAGAAAAATATCAGCTGTTTCATACAAAATGCAATATTTAGCCAATGAAAATGTATGAAACAGCTGATATTTTTCTCGAGATTTCGGGGTTTTCTCAAAGTAAAAGGTGCTAGTAATCATGTGTACTTTCACTGCCTAAGAGGTTGCTGGTATTTTACAAATAACCCTGTATATGTATATATATTTAGACATTTTAGTGTTGATTAAAGTTGAGATTACAAATTATTACCGACTAGTATTTTTATATATATACCTGCAGGGCGGAACTTAAATTTTGTTTTCATTATACAATTGCGAATTAACTATTAAAACATTGACTTGCTGAAACCTTATCGGCGGACGTCAATTCGTGTAATAATATTGCTATACTATGTTCATTTCATTATGATTGGTATGACACAAGAACAAACTTTTATGAACGATTGAGAGTACATCCATACTAATATTATAAATGCGAAAGTAACTCGGTCTGTATGTTTGTCATCTCTTCACATATCAGCGGCTGAACAGATTTAGATGAAACTGGCTCGGTATATGTTGCATTACGCTTTGAGCGGCAATTTTTGTATTTTTAAGGAGCGTTCACATTCGCATTGCAGTCGAAAATAATAAAAATATTTCTTCCTACTACACTACAAAAATCCTCTAATTATTGCCTACATTTTGACCTTGATTGTCACTGAGATGATTTTTAGGGTTCCGTACCCAAAGGGTAATCAACGGAACCCTATTACTAAGCCTCCGCCGTCCGTCTGTCAGCGGGCTGTATCTCAAGAACCGTAATAGGTAGATAGTTATTTTCACAGATTGTGTATTTCTATTGCCGCTATTACAACAAATAATAAAAGTTAATAGTTCCGTACCTTGTGGTACGGAACTCTTACTGTGCGAGTCTGACTCGCACTTTGCCGGTTTTTTAGAGCATCTGTGACCTTAGTGCGAGTTGTTTAACATTTTCGATGGAGTCAGCGTAAACGTCAATTTGTATTCAAACTGAATAAGCGCCACCGAAAGTCTACGTTCATGCGATCGAGTAGGTACGTTAAAAAGCTCGCACTACGCCTTTGAGCCGGTTTTGACTACTCTGCCTATGTCACGTCGTGCTCTGAGAAGATAAATGCGACTTGAATTTGAACGATTTTTATTAAATACTAGCGGACGTCACCCACGTAGTTCCCGTTCCCATGGGAGTCATCTGCCTAGCCTTTTCCCAACTAATTATATCGGGGCCGGCTTCCAGTCAAACTGGATTTATTTTACGCGGAGCGGCTGCCTACCGGACCTCCACAACCAATTACCTGGGTAACACGGTACTTCATGGCAAGATTGGAGTCAGATTAACTGGCTTCAGACTATCCGTAACGACTGCCTGATAATGTAGCTAACCATTGCTGAAAGAATTTTTCAAATCGGTCGAGTAGTTTTTAAGTTTATTTGTTACATACAATAATAAAAATCTTTCATCTTTATAATATTAGTACAGACGAGAAGTTACGCCTCAGCTATAAGAAGCATTTGACAACTTATGTGATACCAAGCATAAAAAAATGAATATAATTCAGCAGACTCCTTCCGTTATACATAATTATTTGCTATTTAATTCGATATGCAAGAGTAAAACATTAAAATTGTACATTTGAGACAATCATTTAAATATAGGTATAGGTGAAATATTTCATATAATCACATTAACAAGCTAGGGGTGAATATGCACAACGCTTTTGAGCCGGGTCACATCTGAAAACAGATAAAAATAACGGTTATAATAAATTATTGTTATTAATAGAGTTTTTGAAACATGCAATAAAATGATTCAATAATAAACTTACAGCTATTTAAAAAATAACTTATGTTTAAACATGTTTGTTCATTTTACCCAAAAAATATTTTTTTTTGGATTCAAAAACTTATATGGCTTGTAACAGAAAAATATATACAAACCAGTGCTTGCTTTGACTATCAAATAGTTCAAAAACCCTAGTATCATTGAGATATTTCACCAATGTTGGTATTGCTTATCATTTCTAAATTTTAAAGGGTCATCAACAACATTACTAAGCTTGTGGCGTGTGTGACTATGTCAATGGATTGTATCTCATGAACCGTAAAAGGGAGACCATTAAAATATAAATAAGTAAGCCGACATCTTTGACAGCTTACAGCTCACCGGTCAGCAGTCCCGTCAGTCCTTGTGCAGGAACTTGTTGAAGGCTCCGTAAGCCGTCTCCAGGTCGAACAGCAGCTGGCGCACCTGGCTCTCTGACAGCTCGTCCGAGGCCGACATCTCCGACAGCTTGTCTACCCACTCTTGTACCTGCGGTGGACGGGGGTGGTTTGGTATGTAGGGTAGTAGGTAAACAAAAAACAAAGTCGCTCTAAAATCGACTGTGCTCTATGATAATTTATAGTCTAGATCCATATTCTGTCATTTATATTAAGAATAAACAAAAGGGTACCAAGTATTGACCCTTGAGGAACACCAGAGGTCACTTGTACGCTGTTAGATTGAAGACTATTGATTACAACCCTGACTTCGATTGGTAGTGTATGAATCAAACCATCTCAGAAGATTGAGATGGATTTCGTCCAATCAAATTTGTTGAGTAGTATTAAATGAGCTATATACCTTGTCGAAAGCCTAACAGAAATCAGTATATACTGCATCCCGTTGTACACGGCTGTCAATTTGATCAAAAAAGAAACTTGAAAACAGTAAAAGATTAGTATTTGTCGAGCGTCTATTGACAAATCGCTGTTGTTGTTGTTGTATTATAAGAAATACAGCATATTTACCTTTAAACCTTTCGACAAGACTGACAGAATGGAAAGACGATAGTGTTCAACGTTGCGTCTAGAACCACTTGTGGACAGGCACAATATACGCTATCATCACATAACAAGAGCTTTTTACCTTGATCTTGCCCTCGAAGTCTTCAGGTAGCATGATGAGACGGTCCATGGTGTCGCGCAGGTCTCGTAACTCTGGTTGTATCATGTCCATGGCTTTGAACTCTAGGCGGAGTTTGTCCATCAGGGTTATGAATAGCTGTGGAGAAGAGTAATATGAAAAATCAACTAGGTATATTAGGTAGAAAAAAAGATTCAGGCATCTTGCAATCATCAGGGAAACAGATGGGCCTGCACCAGACTATGAAGGAGATGGTGGGACAACCTGAATGTCTTCCTGAAGATTGGAAGGTAGAGGCCCAAATCCTGAACGTTGAAAGGAATGGAGTGAGGCCTTTGCTCAGCAGAGGGTTAAGCGCGTGCCTATCAATAGTAAAAAAAGAGGGAAAGGCAGGCTAGTAATAAAATAATAAACGATCAGTGATACTTACTGACACAATCTCAGCAATGTATTTGTTGGTATTGCCCTTGTCGTCTTTGATAAGGTTCGGCTTGTTCTCTCTTATCCTCTCCAGAGCTGCGGGACAGTCCAGCTGGAAATATTCATTACCTCTTAATTAAATTATAAAGTAATATTGATTGCAGCATACGAAATGATTCAGGGGCTAAAGCAACCACAATGTGGGTCGCAGAAAATGTCCAGCGTCGTCGCGGCAGACTCGAGCATATCTTCAATCCATTGGTGGTAGGACGAGCTTAAAGGAGCTTAAAGCCTATCGACAGGATTGGTCTACACTTGCCGAAATCCGGAAAGGGTGTAAGGATGAAAGGCAAGGGCAAAAACCTGCATCTAGCTCTGGAACGTAAAGGGCATTTGGAGGAACACAGACGGGTTCAAGTCAGCCGAAGAAGTCATTTAATGCATCCATCCAAAGAAAGGGCAAATGCCTCTGCCATGCAGTGGAACGGAATAGGCTAAAATAAATAAGTAGAAGAACTTCAGTTCCAAAAAGTTTAGTAGAACATCTGAATTAAAATTATCAATGGTAGGTAAAGTGAATTTTTGTTACATTTTTCATGCCTTGTCAAATCAATTTTTATGAATTTTGGCACAGAGGTACATGGGACCCTGGTTATCTTTATATCAAGCAAAAACGAGGGCAAAAGCTTTTTTGTATGAATTAAGCATGTCAGTTTTGCCATGTTTAAATTATAACATTTAAGATAAAATAAACTGAGTTGTATTTATAATGAATCATATATGATTCATATGAATATGTTTATTATGAAGATTTTATCTTATCAAAGTCCAACAAGACTTTTAAATTTGACTTTGATAACAACTCAATTTCAAATATTATTTAACTATTTACATTTCTAAAAGTTTTCACACATATATTATAGTGTAGCTTTCTGTAAATGAAAGAATTCTCATTATGAGATACTATCAACTTTCTATTTTTTCTTAATCTTTGCCACTGATCGGAAAAGGCCTGCCCCAAGTCCTTCCAGGAATTTTATTCCAACTCCAATTCGTACCACAGCTGGGCAGCCACTGCAGTTCACATACAAATTGTCATACAAACAATAAAATTTGGAAGTTGTGTAGTTCATAAAAAACTCACCCTATACTTAGCAACAAACGCCTCAATATTAGGGAACTCGTCAGCCTGCACTTGTTTGAATGCCACTTTGTACTGTACAAGTAGTCGGCTGCAAGCCGCAGTGTACTCCTGTGCTCGCACACAGTCACGCATGTATGCCTTCTCTAAATGCTGCAGTGTGCTGACTACAGCATACAACTCTGCCATGTTGTCATGCCTAGAATAAGGTAAAAAGTATGGTTATGCTTTTTTGATGTCTATGGTGCTTGCCACTTGCATATTATGACCAGCCAGCGGGTCTAAAAAGGTCACTTTAGTAAAATCAGTTAGCATATGAAGCTACCCGATATTGTCAAATTTTTGCAATCAACCTTGAACCTAATGCTCTAGCGATGAAGATGAAAATGAAATTTGACAGATTGTTGTAAAATTCATATATTATTATAATTCTATTACTGGCCTTTTTAGACCCACAGCCACAGATGTCATTTGATTCATATTGTGATAATTATACAGTAATTATAACAGTAAATACTACTTTTAATGAATAACAATTAGGTACTAATTTAAATTGAGAAATGATGACAACTATCTTCTTTTCTGATAAACAAATCACATAAATGAAATAAAGAGTGTGATTACTTACTTTTCACGTTCCCTAGCGTTTCTGTAAAGCTTAACTTCCTCGTATAATTCAGGTCGTGTGTCTGTAAGTGAGTAATAACTTTAGGAAAAGGAAAATAAAGAAATCGATTTAAAATATCGAATGATAATACAATTACCTTGCATTTTGAAACGAAGACTAAGCGATTACTGTAAAATCTATGGGAACAATAAAACTGAGCAAAAGAATGGATAACTGTCGCAATTTCTTAATTTAACATTTAATTAAATTTTAATAAAACAACAAAACGATGACAAATACTCCACAATTTTATCAATTTTGACAGCTTTTGTTGACACTTAAAAATGGAGTTGCCATAGTCAAACGAAATTTCACCCAAACTTTAAACTGGGGTACTAAAAGTTATCCTTCTCAGAACATCAACTCTTATTGTTATCTAGTTTGAATTGGTTATAAACATTAAAAGGACGTTAAAAAAATCGAATTGAATAGTTGTTACATTGGTTAAAATTAGAAGTACATCTTATAGTAAGCAGATGGGTAGTCTTTATCCAGATTCCTATGGATAATTTTAATCTAACAAGAAAATATATTCTTACCTTCATAATGAAATCCAAAGAATTGAACGAGTTAGTTGGCCAATCTTGACACATGTAACTTGCTTACCCGATTTATGGATGTTTTTCTTGGATTGGTAACATCATTAAATGACCGAATGATCTCAATTGAAGATTGAACGGTTTGTTCGGATACACTTGCAAAAGTAGCCAACAGTGTAAAATAAGCCGTTATTTGGTAGAAAAACTAGTTTTCGAAGCTTACTCATGCCTAAAAAAAAGTAACGACAAATGACGTAATCTTCCAATATGGCGGATGACGCGCGCGCTCCCTGCCGCCCGCGCTCGTAGTTTCTTCACCAACTGCCACTCGTCTCGAATGATTTCACCTTGCGATGAATGAAAATTGTTGTGGACAGTCCGAGTGCGAATTTTTCACATAATAAACTCATCATCAGACACAAAAGGTGTATTGTGATACAGTGCGTCTAAAGGTGGATTCGTGGTTGTGTTTTTACCAGTTCTCCCTTTTGTGAGACCGTTGTGTTTACGTGCTGAAAATCATCGAGTGAAAAATCTACAGGTCTTTGGAGTCGCCGGTGCAGTGTTTAATGGGATCTTGTTGATCAACAGGTAATTTTTGTGCAGTTCTCATTGAAATCTAGTTTACCGTATTTCTGTTTTCTATTGGCATACGAAGTTCCGAACATACGAAGGTAGCAACGGCTTGTTTTTGCGTTTCCTGTCGCTTTGTCGATGTTGCGAAGTTGTTAAGTTGTTGAGAGTGGTGTAAAAAAGGTGTTGAGTAATTTATTGTTGTTTTTGTAGTGTTTGTGTAGTAAAAAAAGTTGTATTTCTTATTGGAATGCATTCGCGGTGAGCGGGCGGGGTCCTGGGCGCGGTGCCGGTTGTCCCACTTTTGGCCAGTAGGCAGGTCGTGAGACGCGGACTGTTTACAACTCTGGCACGTTTCTACATCGCTGCACTTTTATAGACAGTTAAATGTAGTATTCGACTGCTAGGCAATGTTTTGGGAGGCTATTAAAGTTTTAGAAACACTTACTCACTCGTAAACGCCGTTAAAATACCATAAAGTGGTTTGAGTTTCATATGAATAAGGTGATTAAATAATGGAGCCAAGAATTTGCACTGAAACATATTATGTTTTAATTTTGTATCACAAAAACTTATTATTTCACAAATAAAAGTTATTCTAACTTGTTATTAATTCACTAATCACCTACTTACTGGATTCTAATAGTGTTCTAGCTAATTTTGTAATAAGTTCATTAGCAGAACATTTGCTAATTGGACTAATTGCTGAGGATACATCAATGTTAATAAAGCAAAAATCTTAGTCATGCATGGCAAAAATTTTGATAACAGGTTTAATTCTAATTTGAATATGGTTTTACTATTTATATTTTTGTCAATGCTCTGCTTGCGATATAAAATCTAAGTAAAAAAATAGCTGCACACTATTATGAATGCAAATAACAATGAATCAGTTTTGCTACTTAGAGTAAGATTTCCATTTCCAGTGATTATGTGATAAGATTACTTTGTTTGTTCCAAACATTCCAAAAAAGGTTGCAAACAATTTAACAGTTTTCCATAAACAGTGTCATAAAAAAATATGAAGAATTTACTTCTTCATATTTGATATAAATGTCATATAATCAATAATGATGCTTAGTTAAAATAATAGACTGTTAATAATACAAATGATTGAATAATTTTGATTGGTCAATTTGGTTTTCAGATAAGCACGCAATGCTATGATTCCATTAACACAGTGTTTGTAATCTGGCTGCCCGCAATCTTAGAAGAAACAGATCAAAAGATAATCCACACATACAAAAAGCCTAATCAGTGCTAATTAACCAAAATGAGAAGGAAATTGCTATCATAGTTAGTTGCTCACATCCTTCCTTATTTCAACATTATTTTTATAAACAGCTATATTTGCATATGTATGAGGATAATAGAGACCTTACTTATCAAGAGTGGATTTGAGGAAAAAGCCTGGCATTTCATTTGCCCTTTCAGAGTTAAACTGTAGATTTCATGGTGTTTAGGAACAATTTTATGTTTATGGGATAATCTGTTCCTGGCATGCTATTCTGGGCATAAAATGCGATACTACTGTGTTACTTTCCATTTTTCGCTAGTTTCTGCCAGCAGGTTTGCTCATGTTTAAGTCTGAATTTATTATTTATCCCAAAGGAACGCACCCACAAGATAAAAAGTATCTGATTTCCTAATTCTCGATGTGGTTTATGCATGTGCATATTTTTATCCGTATCCATTTTGGTGTTCCGTTATGGGCAATTCTATCAGCGAATGCAACTGTTAAAATGTCAAAATATATGGGATTCATCATGTGACATTTCAACAGGCTTGTCAATCCCATACATTTTTAAAGTTTTAACAATCGCCTTCCTAAGCCGCCTAATCTTCTTATATTTTACTTCTCAAATAGCAATTAAATACTGAAGATAAACAACAAAGAATCCATTCTTTCACCACAATGTATCAATCCACAAAGTACCTAAACAATCTTCAATATCTTTTCATACATATCATTTTATTTTGTGTTACATAGTAAAGAACTGTTCACAATGAGGCCTCAATCATTTGTGCAGTAACCTTGGTGGTGCTTATGTCACCACACCATATAGTTTTTAATTGTCAATGTTGATGGAACCTTGAACAGGCACTTTGTTTGTGATTTTAACTTATTTTTTTTTACTAGATTCGGCCAGTGGCTTCGCCCGCGTGGTTCATAGGGAACATACTTCCAGGATAAAAAGTAGCCTATGTCCTTTCTCAGGTTCTAGACTATCTGTGTACTAAATTTCATTTTAATCGGTTCAGTAGTTTTAGCGTGAAAGCGCGACAGACTGACAGACAGACTTACTTTCGCATTTATAATATTAAGTAAGGAAGCAAGAATTTTTGTCTGATTTGCTGCTATTGGGTGAAAAGCATGAGTATGTTATATAGTTATACTATATAGCTTGAGATTTAAACCGGCTGCAAGATTGATCAAACTCGGCACGCGGGTAGACTATATCTTGGAATAGGACTTTCTTCCCGAGATTATTCCTCGGGATAATTCTCGATTTTCATTTGGGCAAAGTTGCTGGCAAAAGCTAATATCATACCAATAAGTATCCTAACAACCCATGATATGTGATGAACATGGAATAATTAGAGTGATTAGAGTGACCTATTTTAGTTTATGAGAAGGAATCATGTTTTATAACCTTTTATATAATTTTCTTGTACTTGAAAACACAGATTCTCATTTTCTTATCAACAAAAGTAAAGGGATCATAAAAAAACCTTATCAGCAATGTCTCCAGTCAATGACCTTTACCTAACAGTCCACTGATGGTAGAAGTATTATTGTAAAAAAAAATAAAAAAAAAATCAAGTTCATACCAACCTCGACCTTTGGGCGGTGACATCACCGTGATAAGCAATGGCTCGCTGTGGCCGACAATGGCCCACGATCGTCGCGGCTTCCTGATGACATCACGTCAACAGTTTTTGTGATTGCCCAATATAAAATGCTCCATTTGTAAATGCATGATGGGTAGCGCGAATCACGTCTAGTTTTTTTTATGACTATTAATATTGCTTTTGTCTGTTGAAGTTGATTTTTTTATTGCTTTGATCTCGTTATTGTAGTTTATTTTATATCCCTTGATATCGCTCTATTTGTTTATGTTATGTCCCACCACACATCCACACACGTCTTTCCATTGCGTGCTAGTCCTTCCTGTAAGAGTTCACCGCCTTCGTCTTAGTCTGCCGCGATCTTGCTTAGCATTTAATCGAACACAGTGGTTCTTCTAGCACACAGCTGATCTGACAAGCTTGGCAGCTTTCTGGGTAACATCTGCGATATTAGTTCTCTCGTCTTCAGATTTTAGTTAACTGCTTGTGTCGATCTCTCCGTGAATCGAATACGTTAAAAAAAAACAAACCAATTTTTTCTGAAGGTATCTATATTATTAAGAGATAGGTCCTGTACATAATCTGTGGAAGTTCTGATCATGTTCTGATCCGATAACGAGAATTCTTAGGCTGTGTTTCCACCAGAGATGTGCGCATCCTCGCACATCTGGTGGAAACGCAGCCTGACACAGGTAGAAAGCTACATTTTCGCTAAGACACAGGCAACTTTTGATCCCGTAAAAATGTCTCATGTGGGATAGGTCACGGGAGCGAATGTAAGCTAGCAGATCATTGATAAAGAAACCTCTCAGCATCAAGCTAGCTAGGTTTGCGATAACGGACCATGTCTCGACATGTCATTGACATAAATAGAAATAATGTCATGTATCAGTTTTATTACATAGAGATTATGATTCGTGAGTAATGTTAGGTATGCAATATTTGACCTCCGTGGTCTTCCGACTACTATATTTATTAGATCATCGGTTCCGACGCAAATCGCGTCATCTATGTAAATATGATTTCATTTAATTCATTGGTCATCTGTTGATTAAGTATAAAAAGTCGTTAACAATGTACTGATAGGTTATGATGCTGTAATAACTGGGATTGTATTTTATTTAGTAAATTGACACATATGGTTATAATTCTCGCAACATGCCCAAAGAGCCGCAATTATAAGTTTGAGTTTGATCAAAAACTGATGAAAACTGAACAGATGGAAAGCGATGGTGTGGTCGACGATGAAGCACGCTTGCCTGAATGTTAACTTCACTCTTCACTTAAAAACCCCAGATTGCAGGTACCGGGAAACACAGACTCCTTAGCTGTACGCACAATGAAAGTATTCCCAACAAATTCTGTGCGTACGAGTGGGATATGCATCCTGTAAATGTGTGTTAAGTAATTAATACTTATTCGGAAACTTAGGATTCCATCAGAAATTCTAACTAAAATAAAGCGTCAAAAAATTCGTCCGCATCGCTGTCCACTGGAAGTGAGCCGAAAAGCAAGAGTTTCAACCCCAAACGGCTCAAAAATATAATTGCCCACAAGATTGTTATATTTTCGCCGCTTGAAGTTCTCAGCAGCCGCAGCGGCAGTATCAGCACAGCACGATGAGCTAGGAAGATGGCATGGCGCAAGAGTATCGAAACAAGTAGCGTGCCACACTAAAGACATACCGTCCGGTCGCTTGCCATCGTCGCGTGCCATCCATTGGGTTCTAGTACGGCTAAAAATTACTAAAAAATTGTTCCAGCGTGCGTTTTGTCACTTTAGTCTGCATAAAATTATAAACTTAAAATGACTCATCTTAATATCTAATCCGGATACAAACGTGTCTCTTACAACTAAGTATAAACTTCCGCAGACCGACTTCAAGCCTCTCCAAGATATGCGATGTAGCGAACTCAAGAACTGCAATAATGTCGGATTTAAAACTCACACGAAAGACACCTCATCATCGCGTCTCATAAAAACCACTTGACTGGCAGGTTAAGCGGGTGACGTAACCATTTATTTACAAAGTGAATCTTATATTTGAGATAAAGTCTTTTGTACTAAAAACTGTACCTAGGTATTTGTTGTAATTGTCTAAATTGTAGGTCAGTTCAATGATAGACTGTAATTTCGGCCAGTAGTATTTTATTGTGTCTGTTTAATTGGCCAAAATGTCACGGGTTGTAAATTCATTGTAGAAATAAAACGACATGTGTTACAACCAGAAAAAATGTAGTCACACAGTGCCAGATACCAGCTTGATGTCGAGTCAATTGAGAAACAAGCCAAGAGATCATCGGTAATGATAGGCTCGTCGAGTCGAAGCTCCAATGTCTTGAGCATCGACGACGAGTTGCTGGCCGGTCGGTTTTCTATCGGTTGCATTTTGGAGAGTGTGCGACGGAATTGCATAATTTAATTCCGCCAAGGCCGTTCCATCATCGGACCACAAGACGTACGATGATGCGCCACCCTTACATGGTGGACATCTCACCCACACGCACAAAACATTTTGGAGTCTGTGTTTAGGTTACTTCTAGGCAAGTGTGCTCCATTTTCGACCGCATCATCGCTTACCGTCAGGTGAGATTAGTAATCAAACGTATGCCTATCAATAGTAAAATAGCTGGACACTCTTCTTCAATGCTCAAAATTCTTGCCCAAAGTTGCTTGATCAATCTGCAGGGTTACGAGATAGTTTGAAAGAGTTACCGCGGCCCGGGAACGCAAACGGCATTGTAAGGTACAAGGATAGGTTTTAGTCCGTAAGAGTCTAACACTCCCTCTTACTCCGCCCAGAGCGGAAGGAGACATTTGATGACATCCCATTCTTAAAAAAATAAGTTGCTTTTTTCCACTACCATGAACCTGCCTGCGTCTGTGTTTCCCAACGCATACAACCCTAATCTCTCTTCTAAGTTAGAGTGAACATGCTTTTTCTGGGTAAGCTCGCTCCATCGTTAACTTTGTCTCTGTCATCTCTGACCTAGACTAGAATCAAGAGCAAACCCAGCTCAAATTAAAAAAAAGAGAAAATGTTCGTGAATGAATGCCCTGTTGCAACAATGAACGAATGAAGAACGGAAATAATGTCGGCTGGATATAGCCAAGCGCACCTGCATCATTATTGTGTAACACTTTCTCAATCGGAAACGCTTCGAGTATTTCTGAGTATGCGAGCTTTTGATTCAACGGTACTGCGAAATCTGTCTCCTGAGATGCGGTATTTTTGATTTCTTTGCGAATTCGGCCTCCATGAAAAATTTTTTTTTTTTTGTTAACCAATACTGAAGCCTTCCCCAAGAACTCCCAGGAACTCTTGCCCTGCGCCTCTTAGAACCAGTCCTGACGGTACGCGTTCATATCGCCTCGCCACCTCTTTCTTGGTCTACCTCGGCGGCGCTATGCATTTTCAGGCGCCCTTTGCGTAGTAAGTCAGGTCTTTAATTATCGCTGTCGATTTTATTCTAAAAACTATAATATCGATTATGTTTTAGAGTCCATCAATTATCTGGCACAAATTACGTAAGATTAGCCATCGATTTCCTATTTCCCCGCCATTGTTTCGTAATAAAACATCAGCGTATACCATTAGCTTCTAAAACAGAACTTCCGTTACGGCAGGCGCTTAGAATACTATATTAATTAACAGCTTGTTTATACGACGCCGCTTGTGCGTGCTTGCTGTTTATTTTGTTAATGGTGGCTAATGCGGCGGTCGTAGTAGGATGACAGAAATAGAAATGGGAGAGCCTAGATGTCTTTGTTTTCGAATGGGATGTGAGATTTGTCTCCGTAATCATAAGACTGACGATATTTTTTTCTCTCATGATTATGTTAAGTCCAAAAGTCCAATTAACACCATTTCAGCTGAAAGAGGTCCACTGCGGGACATAGGCCTCCCCTTACAGTCGCCACATCCCGCGATCCTGTGCGTCTCGTATCCAGCTGATACCAGCAGCCTTCTCATTTATCATTTCAATGTATTTTTGAAGTTTGTAGTCATGATTCCAGTAAAAAAACGAAATGCAGAGATGAAAACTGAATGCAACGCCCCGACCTTTCTTAGCTCTCTCAATTCTCGCTTTGCAATCCTTCCGTTTATCCTGTCTAATTGAACATGCTCATTTTATCAACAGTGTAACCATGTTAAACCCCATCTTATTCCCAAAGAGGCTATAGATACTCAAACGCGTGAACATACACCTTCTTTCCACTGAATTCGTCCCCAGTGATTACACCAACCATGCCAGGCATTGCCAGGTACCTCTTTAAACATGTCGTTTAGATGCGCCGCCGGTTCTCGATGGACGCGAGTCCCGCTTGGCTTTGCCTTGGTCCTTAAGTAGGCAATTACGGGAAGTTATCGCGATCCTTAGGCTTTAGGTCCGGGTGTGTAGTGTGTGTGTGGGTATGTGTGGAGATTTCATGGTGTTAATTGACTGTTCTGTGTGGTTTATTGATTGCCTAGTTTGGCTGATCAAGCCCTCGATATTAGTTATCGTCAAGCAGCTGCTTTTTAAGCGAGCAGAGCTCTTGAAAATGGAAGCGAACATGTTGAAAGAACGCATTGACGTTTGGTTACTGCAACATGACTTAAAGTAGACAACTCTTAAAGACTTGTCACACTAGATGCATTCAGCTTCGTCCGATTTGCCCAAACCGTAGCTGCGTAGGACGCATCCAGTGTGACAAGGTCTTCACAGTAGAGACTTGTTCTTTAATGATAACTTCTCATGACTTAATAAGGTGTCTAAATATATCTTCTTCTATCTATCTTCTATATATAAATAAAATGAATGTTGGTAAGCGCATAACTCAAAAATGGCAATCTCACCTGATGAATAGCGATCCTGTTTACTCTTGACTTTAAGACCCGCAGGTTTTAGCTATCAAGAAACACAGACTACCGTAGGGAATTCCACTCCTTAGTTGTACGCACAATGAAAGTATAACCTAAACGTTCTGTGCGTACGGTGTGATGTTTACCATTGGTGCGTCGCCGTACGTCTTGTAATCTGATGACGGAACCGGCCAAGCGAAAATAAATGGTGCATCTTAAATCTAACTGTCAAAACGTTGTCCACTATTCACAACAGACATCATCAATCTCTATTCCCAACGCTGTCCTTGAAACAAAACCGTGTCAATTAACTCCAATATTTCTTCACGAATGCAGAACAATTTGTCCTCAAATAATTCACGTAACATCTAAAACATTGACATAATTACTGACTGCAACAATTGCTCCAATTAACTGCGTGGCTCATGCTTATTTCTGTACCGATAAAAATCTTAACAATTAATTAATTATACTCGGGTTTGAGTGTGTTGATTTTGTTGACGTCGTTCTGTAAATGCCAACGATTTATACGCACAGTTGTATGTTGTTGTTGATTTTGTAGCTTTAGTATAATTTGCGGAATTTGTTCGAAAGAGTCACCCTGTAACGCAAAGGGTATTAGGAGGAACACGGATGGGTTTTAGCCAGTAAGAGTCTGACACTCCCTTCCGCTCCGCCCAGAGCGGTCGGAGTGCTTTGATGATTTCCTATTCTTAAAAAAAGCAAGTATGTTATGTAAGTAAGTATATTATGTAAAAACAATAAAATCTGGTCTTTTTGGAACTGCCTTCTTTTTAAAGCACGAAATTTAATCATTGTCATCAGATATGTTTGTAAAAATCATCTATAGGTAGGTCTTGATATTGCACAATGTGACCAATAGATAGGAATTCTAGCTACGAGCTAAGCTTAGCGGTTCTAGAAAGGTTGTCCTTAGGATACACCGTAATTTGCCCATCATGAAAGCTCATTCATCTTATTTCCCTCTGCTATCTCCTTTCTCTCAATATTTTATTACACAAAAGTCTTCTAAGTCGAAATATTTCACTCCAAGAGTTTGCTTCTCCCTCGCTTTCGCTTTTGTGTAAATCAAGCAGGCCGCAATTGTCTTTACGACAAGATTCGCCAACCGCAGACTCTTAACTGAGATCATTGTACTAAACAATAATCCTATTACTTAGGGAACTTTGGTTCTATATTCTTGTAGTATGTGGGGACTGCTCCCAGTTAAACCGGATTCAGCTGAATACCAGTTTTTTACGAGGAGCGGCTGCCTACCAGACCTCCACAACCCGTTAACTGGGTACTTGTTGGTGATATTTGGCTTCTGACAATCCATAATGACTGCCAAAGAACCCCAAATGACAGCCGGGAGCAACGACTTAACGTGCTTTCCGTGGCACGCAGGTATCCTTGTAGAATAATAGGTATAATAACAACAAGCTGTCTACCTAGCCTTTCCCAAATATGTTGGGGTGGCTTTCAATCCGATCGGAGCAGCACTACAATATTATCTAACCTCCACACCCAGTCAAGGCCTTTAAATGGTATCCCGGACCAACCGCTAAGAACAGAACAAACTACTTGAATGCCGAAACAACTAGTAATTCCACAGATTTGAGTAATAGAGTGAGATAGTTAAATTTCGTACTTACCCTGCTTTATTTTGGGCTCCACAAAACACTCAATTTTATGTCGCGCTTAGCGCTAGCGCCAAGAAAGGTGTCAGGCAAATGAACTCGCTAGAATCCGCGGAATCGGCTCATAGCGACCATGCTTAGCTAGTCCCCTCGCGTTTACCTCTGAGACACGTGTCTATTTTTACCTGGATAAACGCCAAGCACTGGGCGCCAAGCAATGATGGTATACAAATTAAAACGACTATTTACTAGTCACTTTCACGCTGAATCTTATGCTGGTCTTCATAAACGTCCATTAATATAATACAATCTTAAGTTTCTTTTGTGGTGACATTACGGCCCTCCACGAGCTTTGTAACTGTATTTTATGGCCCAAACGAGGACATGACAGAACAGGGTCCGTATAAAACCGCAGGACGTGAACAGAATGCAGCATAACAATATTCTCGGGTCAAATGTCCCCAAATTGGGTCATAAAAATTCGCTGAGAACTTGTGGACACAATGTGTAGATATCCATCCTGGCCATTCTACCTCAATAGGCGTAATATCGGGCTTAGAGAAACGTTCGTATTATCAGAATCGGTGTTGATACTCGATATATTATCAGTTGATTTGATTCTTGCCCTATTTCTTGGAAAGTAGGATTATTATTGTTACACAATAATCGTAACATTGGCCCGTTTGGCCCGTTTTCAATTGACGTTTCAACCAAGCATATCGTCAAAGTAGGTGTTAGGTGTTAAGTGATCAATCAAAAGAGATTAGTGAATATGCCAACATGCAATGTGGCGTATTGTCTAAAAGAGAGATTTCTTCAGTTATTGCGAATCGTTTTTGAGAGGCATGAAGAAGATCAACTTCTCAATCATCATCATCATCTGCCTAGCCTTTTCCCAACTATATTGGGGTCGGCTTCCAGTCAAGAAGAAGGTCAACTTCTCAATGTATTTGAAGAACCGGCTAAGTGCGAGACGGACTCTCACACGAAAAAACGTTTCTTGTATGGGAGCCCCCTTTATTTTTTTTATTTTTTGTTATAGTGGCAATAGAAATACACACTGAAAATTTTAACTGTCTATTTGTTCCGGTTCTTGACATACAGCCCGCTGACAGAAAGGCGGACGGACGGATAGCGGAGGTTTAGTAATAGCGTTCCGCTGGCCGCCTTCGGAAACCCTTAAAATTGAGGAATATCGCGGCAGGTAAAAAACAAATTATCAATTTGTACATTGCGTTTATAGAAGCAACATTTTACTCAAAGTCCTCTCATATTGTTCGTGTATGTGTGTGTTATCTGAACCACACAGACTTGAGTTATTTCACGCTGTGACTCATTTGACATTGTTTACAGTTGAGATAATCATTATCGTCGCTAATTATGTTCAGTTACTTTGTTTTTATAAATATTAACTCTTTACAGACAAGAAACTTTAAATAGATAAGATTCTCAGATCAAATGTTAGTGTAAACTGTTTTAATTCGATCTATTTTTGGGAACAGACGTTTGCAGATATATCAAACTGGGTTTAGCTGTAAAAATACTCGTGCCGTTCTGTAATTTGGGATTATAATACGTTATAGACGGAGATTCCGAGGATATCTGAAAGTAAAATTTGTTTTAGAACAAACAGAAAAACAGCTTTGGGATCAAGGATCGTCAAAAACACGAACGCTTTGCTATCGAATTGGACATACTAGAAACGGATTTAGATCCCTCAAAAGTTACTGCGTCCACATCAATTTGTTTTTCTTCAGTTCCTGTCCACCTCTCGCAGAAGAATGAGTGGCAGTGCCTGACGGTTGCGGAATTGTTCGAACGTCTTACTGCGGCTGTGTTCTTCAGTTCCTGTCCACCTCTCGCAGAAGAATGAGTGGCAGTGCCTGGCGGTTGCGGAATTGTTCGAACGTCTTACTGCGGCTGTGGAATGCAAAGGGCTTTTAGAGGAATACGAGTGGGTTTTAGCCAGTGAGAGCGTACACTCCCTTCCACTCCTCCCCGAGCGTGATCGATAATTTGATATTCCAATAAAGAATAAAATAAAGACGCAACCCTCACTGAATCTTCAGTTTTTCCTTTTATCATTACCAACATATAATTTATTCCAGACATTTCAGTCCTTTGTGAATATGGAGCATCTCCCTGACATATCAAGGATACTCAGAATAAACTTTACGCAGATAACATTTCTGCCACCAATAAATAATTCAGTACGTGTAGAGGATACCGTTACTTCGTCTGGTTCTGTCGAATGATTTCGTAATAGCACGGTAATAGTGATGTTGAAGCTATCTCTAATAATAATCTTATCGATGATAATACGTGTGTGTGTGTGTGTGTATGTATGTGTACATTGCACAGCACTTCACAAGCTCGTCTCGTCTCTTCGGTTGTTGAAAATACTTTAAAACTGTTAAGCGGTGTAGTAGCTTTTGATATTGTGAATGAGCATCCTCATTCAGAGTAAACACGGTTTTAAATTAATGAAATCTATTTCGATGTCGTGTTCTGGTTTGTTTTCTTTAAGAGCCAATGATTCAAGTATATTTAGATGGATAAAAGACACAAATTTTAAAAGTTGCATGGAATGTCTGCAATAGCATAAAATCCGATAACTGAGGTAGTTCTCGACTAATGAAAAGCTGTAATAAGGGCTTGATACAGAAAATAGTGATCCTAATATTATTTCGCTATAGATGTGGACATAGCCCGAAGGATAGCCAAACTGAAGTCGCACAGGGCAGGGCACTTTGCTCGCAGAACAGATGGTCGATGGGGCTGAAAAGCTCTGGAGTGGCGCCCGCCTACCGGAAGAAGCAGCTTTGGAAGGCATCCCCCAAGGTGGCTGCTGCGCTGCCCTGGTGAGGGTTACCCGCGTAACTGATGGATGCGAGACGCACAGGACCGGTTGTTCTGACGACACTTTGGGGAGACCTATGTCCAGTGGACGTCTTTCGGCTGATATGATGATGATGATAGATGTGGAGACTTGGAGAGTTTTAGAATCGGATATCCCTCCCACCCTACACCTTGATTCTTGCCTACCAGTACCTAAATCTTTTCAAGATACTTCAGATACCCAAAAATCAGTTTTGCCTTGCCTATTACTGATAGTAATTTACTATCAAAGACGTACGACAAACTGTTTACTAGGTCACTACGTTATCTATTATCTAGGTGTAACGGTATCACATTGCTCCATCAGCTGTGTCTTATCTCCGGCATAGTTTTTCTCATCTATTTACTCTTAGATAAGGTTACATGTGTTCACAGATTAGGCTTAATTGATGCTGGAGATAACATGGTTTGTTATTGTTTGTGTTGTACGGATTTTACCTAATATGACTTAATTTTGGAGTTTATGGTTACCTAGAATAGTAAAGAATGGTAAACTAGAAGGCCCTCGTAATTTTTATATTGTGTGGTTGCCTCATTGTCACAAATTAAGGAGTTTCCTCGCTATTATAAAACAAAAATACGTGACACAATAATTTGGCATACATTTCAATGGGTCAGTAGTATATGACACAGTAGTAGTTGTGAAATTACTACAGTGATCATAAACAAACAGAATTTCTCAAACGATTTGTTATGATAAACAGCGCGGGACGGAATACAGCGGATGTCAGGCACCACCCGGTGCTTATTCACAGACACATTCCGATACTGACAATATTATTTCATACTCATTTTACATCGTTACAAATACTTGATGCGTGAATATTTTATAGTTCCGCTGAACTAATAAAATAAAGTAATCGGAACATTAGGAACATTTGCGCTTTTTATGATCACGGCGTGTACCCTGGAGTCCCTGACACAGTCCTATTATTATCATCCCACATTCACAACTCTGCTTCTCAGTGATTACACCATAAAGTGACGTCATTCCTGACTCACGGATAACACTAGGTTTAAGTGGCTCCAAATTAATTGTGTTCTCCGAATGCATTTGGATTCCGTCCAGAAATGTGAATCCTGTGACAGCAAAAACTGAAAAGCAGTTATTAATGCACTCAACATAAACATGAAACTGTGGGAATAATAAATAAAGTGTCGTAAACCAGTTGAAGAATATTTGCTTGACCCAAAAAGGATGCGTCAGTTTTTGTGATTCGGAATTGCGAGACTTGGCTGTACGATCTTTTATTTAATCAGGCAACTGAGGCAACATTGCCGTGCCAACCTCCCTTATTTTATTTAAAGCTGTAATGAAATGAGAGAAAGGTTGCTTGATTTGATGAGTACAGGAAGACGCTAAAATGAAACAGCTACAAAAAGAAAGCATTCGTATAACAAAATGTATAGCTATTCCCGCACTCCGACACCATCTATTGAAAGGCAAAAAATATGAACCATTCCCGCAGCAAAAAAGTCTATACTTAAGTCATTGAGCTTCCACCAATTATATCAAATGACTTCTTCAAAGCTCTCTAATTGAATACTGTTAGTCTGTCAGCTATGGTCTTCAATTTGAGCCCTCATAACCAATTCTCGATGTCCAACTATTAAGTCACCACATGGCTGTCATAACGAAGAGACGTTTCCTCCTTAAGCACTGTTAGTCGTCGGATCCAGTTAATTGAATATGGTTAACCCTGCGAGTGCGATTGTAACTGGAACTTGATTAACTGTCTATTTACGGGCTGGTAAAGGGTTAGGTTGGGGGACTTTGCAAGTCTAATATGCTCTTAGACAGGTTCAGTATTTATTGGATGGCTATATTTAGACATGTGGCGTAATTGGATGCTTAATTCAAGCTTGGTTGCATATGTATGTTTCTGCGAAGAATTCTATCGTAATTTAAAGTTGGGCCTCATTGTGTTCTAGCACAAGTTTTCCAGGCATAAAAGTTGCTTCCCGAAGCTTCCTGTTTCCGTGCAAACTTTCCGTATGTTGCATTGTGTATCCTTTCTATTATCGTGCGGCATTTTAATGGAGTTTCGCGTAAATATATGCTTCGTTTATACGTTCATATCGTGAGTCTGCTGCTGTCGGTTGATTTGTTTCAGCTGTCATATTTGTTAACTTGGGCATCCTGAGCTGTCAGGCGAATTGAAACAAACTAAGGTGTTCCGTGCCCAAACTGTAACAATGAGACAAGTTATGAAGCTGGTACATGTACCTATACGTAGGGTTGACACTGACAGTTTCGGGCAATATGGAGTTGTGGTTTTCAGGACTGATGTTTCAATTGTATAGATTTCTATGTCTATTCTACTTTTGTGGTACCTACGTGATGAAAGAAACTGGTTTGTAATACGAGCCAAATGGCCATGACCTCGACTTTAAAATTTTGAATATATTAACATCAATCGCAGAATACAAGTTGCTTATGAAATTTCTTCGCCATCAACATTAAAGTAACATCTTTTAACAGTAGAAACGGATGAATCCACTTCAACTTTGACCTTCGCGGTACGCAAATGTAGTGTTAGATCATGACTGACATCCATCGGATCGGATCTATCATCCCTAACAATTACTCGCCTACGCTCGCTAGTCTCGCGTCGTTCAGCTGCGTGGGCGCCGGTCTAGCCCGGCTAGATTACAGCTTACGTTGCCAAGTCGTCGTTGTATAATCAGTGGTACCGTTTCCTTGGCAACGGTTGTTTACACGATCGGTGGGAATCGTGTTTTGTTTTTGACTGTTCTAAAATGTGTTTATTTATTTGTCCCGAAGTAACTTACTAATGAGATGAATTGTATCCACAGCAAAAGAGTGGAACCCTCTGCCTGCGTCTGTGTATCCGAAAGCTTACAACCCTAATCTCTTCAAAGTTAAGAGCGAATAGGCTCCTTCTAGGTAAGCCTCGCTCCATCGCCGACTGTCACCATTGTTGACGTTCTGTCACTTCTGACCTGAGCAGGTCACAGTCTATCCTTGTGCCAAGTTTCATGAAAATCCGTTCAGCGGTTTAGATATAAAAACGTAACAAACAGTCAGTGAGATACTTTCGTAATAGTTCTGTAAAAAAATTTGGATGTGCAATGCGTGCACTTTTAAATCATTGACGAAAATACCGTTTCTGATAAATTAATGCTTCACGATAATATCAGATAAAGTTTTGATAAAAACTTGAAATGCATTGATGATAGTTAATTAATTATTGAAGCGGATATACTCATGACTGTTCGTGACTGAACAGCACACTTCGAAATAAAGTTCGCAATCCTTCCGTTCCTAACATTTCACACAGCGATTTTATTGTTTTATATCCTCTTCAATATTTAAAATTTGACATTAATTGCTGAAATTGTGGTACAGGCAAGTGTGTTGAATTTCCTGTTATGTATCCTAATAATAGTATTAGATTTTAATTAATATTTGACAGATTAGCATTTAACATCCGTTTCCTTAATTAAATTTGCTCAAACATTTCCTTTTCGATAAGCTACGGATGAATCTAAACTAATACTAGTTGACCCGCGCAACTTCTTCTGTCCGCTCCTATTGGTCTTAGTGTGATGATATATGTATAGCCTACAGCCTTCCTCGATAAATGGCCTATCTAACAATGAAAGAATTTTTCAAATCAGAACCGGTAGTTCCTGAGATTAGCGCGTTCTAGCAAACAAACAAACTATTCAGGTTTAAATATTAGTATAGATATAAAGCTCAAGAGTTTGTTTGTTTGTTTGAACGCGCCAATCTCAGGAACTACTGGTCCGATTTAAGAAAATATTTCAGTGTTTGATAGACCATTTATCGAGAAAGGAGAAGTTTTTAGGCTATATATCATCACGCTTCGACCAATGGGACCGTAGTGGACGAAGTTGCGCGGATCAACTAGTGGTAAATTAATTTGATGCATTACTCATCTTGTATGACAAGACCAATTCAATTTGGTCCTTTCTTACGTTGTTTAGTGGTCCTTATAACTTTAATCAGACGGAATATTGCGTATATTAAACCCAATCACGCTTTATAAACTTGTTTGCCATGTAACAAAATATTATCATTTTCTATATTTAAAGCATTACTCATGTTCGAAGCCTTTGCTTACGTCATCTTTCTATAGTGTAAGGTTAAAAATAAGGTTGTCTGTCTGTCTGCCATATCTAGTATTTTGACAGGTTCCTTTGATAATGTTACTGCATGTACAATATCTAAGGTCATCGACGTCGCAGACTCGCAAATAATAAATGTACTTGAACCTGCCGTCTTTATTACTTATTCATAGATTCAAGAAATATTTACAGAGGCCTTTCTTACCGTAAACTCTCATAGCAGGTCAATACTAGACAAATTAAGCTTGAGAATTGTCATGCGAATTTGTACTGTCACCTTGTCCTGCCTTGTACATCACCTGTGTCCCACAAATGATTGCACGACCCCTGTTGTCTTTAATTTGAGAGAAATGCTATAAAATCCGGTCTTTTGTTTCAAGAAAGTAGCCAAGTGTCGGTGTATCGTATAGCAGCGGTAACGACCTCACGTTTTGAAGCGGTTACCTCATCATGAGGTCACTGCAGCTTGCAGCCATCATTAGCTGCCGCGTAATGCAGTTACAGGCCTTACTCATTGAGGATATTTGTCACGTTCACCAGAGCTTAAGAAGATTTGAAAGCTACGTATTTATTTCTGTTCTAATTTTATCTTTAATATTAAAGACGGGTGTTAGAGTATTACTTTCAAAAGTAATTGTTTCGTTAACGACCTCATGCTTGGAGTGCTTACATCATGCAGTGAGGTCATTTTAGAAATACGTGGTAGATATTGCAGTTTCCCATTCCAAAAATAGTTTTTATTTTCCCTAACAACCTTTTTGCGTATAATTCCACTAGTACAAACACTAACACTAATAAATTACGTTTACAGTCTTCAGTAATAAGTTATTTAACATGCAAAGGCCACGTTAGTAAAATTTAATTTATGAGTACCAGGACTTCAGCGTATGTAAGTGGGTGTACGTATGTGGCCAGTTTTACGGTCTCCTAACAGTTTTCTGTCTGGTCACGACCAAGGCGTACTGCGCTAAGTGCATGTCGATAAAAGTGCTCAGTGTCGCCTTGACATTGTTTGGCGTATAGTAAATTACCGAGCTGTCTGTCTGCTTGATAAAATATAAAGCAGGTATCTATGTTTGTTTTATATTAACCTCTTTAGTCGTATGTGGTCTGTGCATTAATTACATTTTCTAGTTCTTTACTGGTGCCTTCTGCGTTCGCTTCGAAATTTCTAGCTGCTTTCCTAATACAGGTCTCAAGAATATTGGCTTTACTCTTCTGCCTGATTATGTTTTCCTTGTTTATTAAACCTCGGCTTTCTATCTGATGAGTCACAATCGTATCTTCTGCGATGGTAATGACCTACCAGCGTTATTAGAGGCATGTACTTCCTACAACGCATGCTACATCTCCATGTAAGGACCCTACCGGTTCTAGCCGGATGCGGGCGTGATATCGAAGCGCAAGTTCGACGAACCAGCGATAGATGTTAATTATGTCATAATAATCTCGTTGGGTTTTTTGTGATCAAGAATTTTGCTCGTGGGTGAAATGCATCTACACTGTTTACCCAACTGTCAGCGTGACTTTAGCAGTACTGTACGAAACAATCAACAATCATTTTTCTCTCGTCTTATTTACCAACCTAAAACTGAAGCTAAAAATACCTGAGCTTTAAAATTCAGTTCACGGATGCACAAACATTCCGGACCTGTAATTTAATCTTGTAAGCTGATCTTGTAGCGTCGCATACCGAATCCTTTTCAAACGAACGAAAACGAACTAACTCCTCATCAGCCACTTTAATTAAACAAAAGATAGATACCATTTATCAGAATATCGATGTTATCGTAGAATACGAATGAATCGTAAATCAATTTTTTCATCAGTTCTAGACTTTCTAATGTCTGCAATTTAGCATTGGCGTTAAAAGCTAGCACCGTTAGAGATTCGTTTCGCCGATATTACTTGATATCCACGAGTTAGGGAGCTTTCAGACTTTGCATGTTATTCTTGGTGTTTTGTAGGCTGAATAGGGGTAGAGAAAAAGTTGTTTTTAACACCCTAGGAACAGTTTCAGACTGGTTAAGATTGCAGATGATAGCAGTAGTTGCAATTAAAGCAGTTTTTGTCCCATTTATTCCCTCAACTTTTGATGAATACTGCGACTGCTGAGGGTTGCTTGTTATCCACATTTTCTCTGTTTTGTTCTAAAATAACGGATGAAAATAGATTGCATGTAGCGGAGATGACAATGTTGTCACTTTACCCATTTTCGTTAATGTACACATCCATGTTGAGTAACGAGAATGGGTAAAGTGAGAAATTAGTACATTAGAGGTAGTTTAAGGCGCCAGTGACGGAAAATTTAAAAGGGAATCGCTTGTCTTGGTATGCTCATGTGAAGAGGAGGGATGAAACGCATGTAACTAGAAGAGTTATGAACATAAATGTGGATGGATGGAGAGGGAGAGGAAGGCCAAAGAAAAGATGGATGGATTGTGTGAGGAGCGATATGAAAGAAAAGGGCGTTAGTGATAGAGTGGCGACAGATAGAACAGAATGGAAGAAAAAACGTGATGCGCCGACCCCAAATAAAATGGGATAAGGGCAGGAAGATGATGATGATGTCTTTAAATAACGGTTTTTGTATGCTTGTCATTTTGGAGAATTTTGAATCCAGTTAATCTCATCTGTGCAAGCGACCTGATCGACAGAACCGGTCCTGCACTCATTCACGTTCTTGTCACGTGAACTGTTCTTCTGTAAATGTCTCTAGTAACCAATTCAATTATTATTTAGCTAGCGATCTCATAATTTAGACGGCTGTTTATTACAAAGGTTATTTTTTCTTCTCTGGTTAAGTTTTTTTGTTCTTTTAGCAGTTTAAGGATTGTAAAATGGGGGAAAGTTTTTTTTTATCCGAGTCTATGAAGGCATTCATGGAACCTTACATTGGTTCGGTTGTCGTTCGTGTCCGATCGATTTTATGAACATAAACGTAGCTAAAGAAGTGACCACCAATTTTCTTTAGGGAAATTACCCCATTGAGTTGTTATTTTAACATCTGCTGGAAATTGATCATCTCCCTTTCGTATTTCGTAAAATATTTTTAATCCCTCATTTTTTTCATCATTTCCCTGCGACATAATATACTTCGACGGCACAGTTGGCGCAGTGGTTAAGCGATTGACTGCTGCGCTGCGTGTCGTGGGTTCGATTCCCGCACGGAACAAATATTTGTATGGCTTACAGATAGTTGTTCCGGGTCTGGCTGTTTGTGTATGTGAGTTTGTATGTTTGTGAACGCACCCACGATACAGGAGAAATTCCTAGTGAAGGCAAAGTTTGCTTTAAAAAAAAAATATATATATATATAGATCGTAGCAGGCCTGTATAGCGTAACAGGTGGCGTTCTATAGTTTTTACTTACCCTCTGTGGAAAAGGGGTGAATTTAGGTATGTGTTCGTTAGATTCCCACTACGTTTTCCAATGCGAAACCCATAACTTCAAACGTTGTTTATCAGCGCTAGTCACACAATAGAATGCATTATTAATTTTCTGGTTAACGAGCGCAATATGGGTCAATTACTCCGACAGATAACAAATTGCTACCAATCAGTGATTGAAAGAATCATGTTTCTGATCCACAATCATTCTAATTAGATGACTCTTGACTTTGCACTCGAGTGGAGGAGCCTTGATTTATTTATGACCTTCTTTTACTTCGATTAAAATTTTAGTCATATTTAAATCTTATACGTATTTGTAGTTACTATCATTCAAGCACAAGATAATTCTTGTGCTTATCCCAAATTATTTGAGGTCGACACAGATAGTCTTCGTTTTATGGTTCCGTACCCGAAGTGTTACCAACGGGACCCTATTACTAAGCCTTCGCTGTCCGTCCGTCGGTCCTTTTGTCTGTCTGGCTGTCTGTCAGCGGTCTGTATCTCAAGAACCGTAATAGGTAGACAGTTGAAATTTTCACACAGTGTGTATTTCCAATGCAGCTATAACAACTTAGCCGGTTTTTACTTCTGTAGTATCGCCATCAATCATTTCTTTGTCTTCCCCTTGTCATGCTCCAAACTTTCCTACCGTAGTTCTTTCCAAATACACGAAAGTTTCTTTATTGTACGCAATATTGCAAATTGCATAGCTTTAACAACAAAACTATGTGTTTTATCTCAACAAAATCTTTGCCTTTCCGATCCATTGGCTGCAAAAGCTCTTGGTACGTAACCATAAAAAAACTGAACCGGTCTCAGTCCGTGCCCAGTATATTTAGTGGCGTGATGTCACCGTTTTCGTTACAATCCTATAAGCCGGCTGATTTCGGACATGCTTTGGGCCTTAGCCATTTAGCGCTTAAAAAGAAGTCAGAAGATGGTCCAATGGGCTGAAGGAGAACCAGTTGAAAATTTTCATCATCAGAAAAATACCGCCCAACGAAGTGGGCACGGATCAGCTAGTTGAATCATAAATTAATATTATAAATACGAAAGTGAGTTTATTACGCTTAAAAGATAGCTGTAAAATAATAACAGGGATGTTTGTACCCTTTCTCTAGCCTGATTAGCTACAAGACACAGCCAGCAAGAGAAAATGGGCCATATTTTACACACAGAGAAAACAGCACAGCATGAATCTCTCAAAGCCGCCAAACTCGTTCTCAATTTGGTCGCATATTAACATTTTGAATGGCAACTTTTATAAGGAATTTCGCTTATTTTTTTGCGTGAGGACATATGGACAGTATAATGTGGATGTCTGTCCGTATATGGCGGTTTCATATAACGTATAAGCTGACGGCACTTTAATGAGTGACTGGTTCTAGACGTGTTCTAGTATCTCTGCTATGTGTTGGTATTTTATCTTCGAATATCTGTACAGAGATTCAAGTCTTTTGTGAGGAAAAAGTCGCGAAAAAATTTACTCAATACTTTATTGCATTCAATAGGTGGTAAACATTTTGCTAGGGTTGCGGAATTCATCCGCGACCGAGGTTGCAGAATTTGTTCGAAAGAGTCTCCTGGAACGCAAAGGGCATTAGGAGGAACACGGATAGGTTTTTATTCAGTAAGAGTCTCACACTCCCTTCTGCTCGCCCAGAGGTGTCATTGGTAAACATTTGCCAAAAGAAACAATCGTGAAGCCTGTCGGTCACAGCGAGAGATAGATATTTGGAAATGAGAACTTATTATTTAAGTATCTTAAAATCCAACTTATTCTAAAAACATTATTGTTTATTTTATACGACTTTTGAGGATTTATCATTCAAATATTCGTTAACACTGTTCTAACATTTGCTTATTAATAGCTTTTTTAATTTGTTCGTGAATAGATGGAGTTTTTAACATATTGTATATTTATTTGGCGGCAGTCCCATCGGGAAAGGAAGAAGTATGTATTTTTTGCGCAGTCGTGTTTGCAGTTCCGTCTCTGCATCGAATTATGAAATTAAGTTTTGCAGTTCACTGAACTCTTTTTCGGCTAAAAATAGATAACCTCTAATGTTTTTAGGGTGGTGGGCGTAAACGGAAGTAGTTTTAGTAAGGTCATCTCTCTAGGGCTGGTACTTATTTAATATTATTTTTTATATCGCGTCCCCTTTACCTTGTAAAAATGTGTAACGATCATTTGTGTCAGTTCCCTTCAGTGAGTGTTTCATGTGAAAAAGTTACATACGAATAGTTTTGACGTGATAACGTCTTATAAATCGATAAACACCGGCTGCACACACGAAAAAGTGTCACGGTCACGTTCCGCATGTTCAATTGTTTTCTTATGACGTTATTACGTAAAATTATCGTCCATAAACCGATTTTACAGACAATCAGATTTTTTTTTATGCGTCTTCTCTTTCGTGAAACTAAACCACAGGAAACGAGATAAAAATCTCCCAAGGTTAGTGAAAACAATTTCGGGATCGGATCAGTACTTCTAGAGATTGAATCCAACCAAAAAAAATAACAATTTTATTATTAAATTAAAAACGAAAAACTTTGAAACAATTTAATTAAAAAATCAAGAGATAGCTAATACAAAAAAGCTAAATCATTCAACCGCTCATCAAATGCCCATATAAAACAGTAGCTGTTCACTCGCATTCATCTGGACAGTCATAATAAATAAAAATCACAATATATTATACTATCTTAGTTCATATTCCACGCCGCATGCCCCGATAAGCCGCGTGTATGAATTACCCATTGTTGTGGGTAATCAATTTGAATATCTGTGCGCGTTAGTGTGGTTGTGAGCTTTGTCAGTTGACTGTGAGCGCCGGTATGTTTTGTCAGCCATAATATGCAAAAAAAAAAAGTTTAAAACAAGCTTTTGTTAAAGCTTAATATGATGTTTCGCTATCCGACGTCATCGTGTGTAGGTAGATGAAATACTATCGGAAGTCACGCGGTTTCACCCGCGTAGTTTCCGTTCCCGTGAGATTGCGGGCATAAAATATAGCCTATGTTACTCACTGAAAATGTAGCTATCCATTGCTGAAAGAATTTTTCAAATCGGTTCAGTAGTTTTTAAGTTTATTTGTTACATACAAAAATACAAATCTTTCCTCTTTATAATATTAGTGTAGACTGTACCTAGATAGATAAGACGTTGCGAGATAATACTAGTTGAATCAAATACATCATGTTCGACGCTACCAAAAACTGGTCAAGTGCGAGTCGGACTCGCAAACGAAAGGTCCCGTACCGTAAACCGAAAAAAAAAAAACACGTTTCGTGGTATTATTTTTTGTTATAGCGGCAATGCAAAGACACATTCTTTGAAAATTTCAAAACAATGTTAGCAAAAAAGCCTTCGTCCATGAAATATTAATTAGACGTAAAAGTGGCCTCTTTTGACCAATCATCGTCTTGAATGAATGAACGAGATCACTCAAGGCAGGTCATTACTACAGTCAATATACGTTGATTAGTCTCACGAGTTTTCTAGCTCCATTGTTCTATTGGAGACGAGGCAATTAGGTAGCTATTGTGATGTGCAGTATCCAAGCTCATCAACAAATATGGCATGTATCGCAGTAAATACGTTACAATCTGCCTAACCTTTTCCTAACTCCCTTGGGATCTTCTTCCAGTCTAACCGAATGCAGCTGAGTACCATTATTTTGCTTGGAGTGACTTGTTCTCGTTGTGGGGGCAGTAAGGTCTAACGACCCCATATACCCTGTGTCAGAGTTTCTAAACCGCCTCAAGGGCCTCTGACATGACATGGTTTATTTAACGACCGGGACCACCTGCTTATACGTGCCGAAGCACGGTTTTCTTTTTATCAGACAATCAGGTGATTCGAGGAGCTCGTGGCTAGATAATAACAGCCGCATGGGTCGATCTTCAAGGTTAAGCAACGCTTGCCAAGGTTGGTCTGTGGATGGGTGACCATCTTAACATACCATTTCCTCCGTGCCTCGGAATGCACGATAAGCCGTTGGTCCCGGCTGTCATTTGTAGATTTTTGGTAGTCGTTACGGATAGTCAGAAGCCAGTTCTTCTGACTCCAGTCTTGCCATGAAGTACCGTGTTTCCCAGTTAATGGATTGTGGAGGTCTGGTAGGCAGACGCTCCGTGTTAAATACTGGCATTCAGCTAATCCGGTTTGACTGGAAGCCGACCCCAATTTAGTTGGGAAAAGGCTAGGCAGATGAGACAATCAGGTGATTCAAGGAGTGACTGTCTATCTTGGTCTGGTAGGTAACTCAGTAACTGGGTAACACTGTAGTCCTTGGCAAGACTGGTGTCAGATACAGCACATAATATTCGGTCAAAATTACGAATGTATCGAAAGACCAAAATCGATTACACCTCTCCCAATTTTCCCAAAGTTCCGATATAATGATTCTTGAATTGTTCGTAGGAGTTAAACACTCCTCGTCTCTTCCAATTAAACCATTTAATATTTAAGAGTTAAATACCAGCTATTTGCTGCCATAACTTAATATTAGGTACTAACCATTTAGCACCTAATATTAAGTGAGAGCAGTGGTGGCCCGGTGGTAATGGCTGTGACTTATGAGTTGTAGGTCGTAGGTTCGAACCCAGGCAGGCGCTTTACTTTGTGTAAAGTATTTCATCACCACTGCTCTCAAAACGGTGAAGGATAACATCGTGAGGAAACCGGCATGTCCTAGAACCAAAAATTCTAAAACATGTGACATCAACCAACCCGCACTGGGCCCGCGTGGTGGATTACGGCCCACTCCCTCTCACCGAGAGGAGGCCTGTGTCCCAGCAGTGGGAACATTATAGGCTGATTATAACCATTTAGCAATTATAAAACTAAACAAACCAACCTCCGTGGTTAACGCACCGAAATAATAATATAACGAATAACTACAACCGCAAAAGTTAAATATATAACGGGTGATGCAACACGCGTGTTTATAATAATAATTTATAGTTAACCTATTTTAGAGGAGTTATGGCCGTGATTATCGACGAGGAAACAATATGCGGTGAAAATAGAGTGTTGATTTTCCAAAGCAAACAGGCGACATTTGCTGTAAAACTGAAATCAGTTTCGATTAAATGGTATTTATAAATTCGAAGAATCGTTTCTGTCTGCAACTATCCGGAAACCTTATTCTAACAATCAGGGACTGAAAGCGGTTACGGTTAGAGGTTAAGATACCTCAAAAATATATCGGTACCAGATTAAAATAAAGGTAGAGCTATACCGATACCTTTATAAATAAAGGTTGGGCTATATTGTTATTTAACCTTTATATAATTTCAGTACCGAAAAACATGCGAGACGGCGTACCTACCACTCGTATGGTTGCATGTTCGCGACGCGACGTTGCCGTTCTTGCCGACTGAGTTACCTACATTTTTATTTGGCTATCTGTAATAGAGGCATCTGAGCTTTCAGATGGCCCATCTGTGATGACAGGTGCAACTGCAATTTAACAGTTTACTTGTAAATACTGTAACTGTACCTACTTAAGGGGCTGTGGGAAGCAGAGCACATTCGAAAATCGCCATTTTTTTCTTCGCAAATATCTCCATAATGCCAATACATTTTCAAGCGTAAAAGACTATAACTACAACTTTGTGCACAGTCGCCAGCATATCAAGCTATAACAAGCTGTCAAATTTATTTAATAGATTTTCACAGTTATCGTTAAAGCATTAGGTTCAAAGTTGACTGTGTAAATTTGACACGGATAGCCTGATTTGCTGGCGTCTGTACCTATTCAATAGAAAATTTAATACACTTAAGCATTTTAGGAAAAAAAATATACATTTTAATTTATTTATGATTTTATGACGGTTTTTAAACGAACTTGACTCATTTTTAGGATTCCGAAAATCCGTGAAAATCGGAACCCTTAATAGGTTACTCGGGTGTACTTTCTATCTCTCCGTCTGTCTCAGCCAGTTTTCTCTGGATTTACAGGACTGATTCTGTTGGAATTTGGTACACATATGGACTTCTATGACCCAAACATGAACGCGTTACTTAAATACTCGTAAATACATTTTTAGTATGGGGGTCACTTTTGGGGGTGAAACAATAAAATTAAAAAATAGTTTTACGACCTGAATTGTGTGACCAATCAAATAAAAGGGCTTACTGTGATCCTATTTTTTCATAATTTTAAATAATATTTTTTTCATATTTTTGATATTATTAAAAAAATTTGACCAAAAATGATCATTCCCTCCCCCTCTCCGAAACTGCTGAACCTATTTTTTTTAAGTTCAGATAATAGTTTTTGTAGATTACAGGAAAACTTATAAGAAGTCTATAGTGTTTAAATAACATGTTAAAAAATTAAATTGGTTCGGAGCCCTTTGCACGCGAGTCCCACTCGCACTGGGCCAGCTTTTGCGCTCAGATTACTCAGACCCCTGCGAGACTTGCTTGGAAGCAGCCCTGTGTCATTTAAAAATATAGAAATATAAGAAGAATATAGGTATATAAATTACAAACAGCCCAAATAATTAAGATAAAATATATCTTAATTATTTTATTCATAATATTGATTGTGAAAATAAGATTTTTAATGCGGCATATTGACGTCTTGTTGTCATTTGACAATAGGCTTATACACAATGTCAAATTTATCGATAAAATAATGGTGCAAGTGCGAGTCCTAAATTATACAACCAAAGTAACATATTGTGAGCACTAAACTCTTCAAGACCTGTGCATCAACTGGTATAAAATCGAAAAAAAAAACGTTAAAAAAAATCTTATAGTGCCGAAAATTCGTCGAGGTTTATCATCATCATATCAGCCAAAAGAAGTCCACTGCTGAACATAGGTCACCCGTATCCATCGGCTACCCGCACCTTGTGAGAAGCCTCCCAACGCTGCATCTTGCAGTACGCGTTCGCCACTCCAGAACTTTTTTTTTTCTAATGATGGGCACGCGTTTGACCACTATCTCACCTGATGGTAAGCGATGATGTGGTCAAAGATGGAGCACGCACGCTAGCCTAGAAGTAACCTATTCACTCTTTGACTTAAAGACTCCCAGGTTGTAGCTATCAGGAAACACAGACTCCGGCAGGGAATTCCACTCCTTAGCTGTACGCATTATGATTGTGTTCCCAAAACGTGTGGGTGGGATGTCCACCATGTACCGGTGGCGCATCGCCGTTCGTCTTGACGTCCGATGATGTTCCATCATCGGACGTCAAGACGAGCGACGAAGGGCTTGGCGGAATTTAATTATACAATCCCTTCACATTCCCCAAAATGCAACCGGTAGAAAACCGAAAACAACTAGTCGTCGATGCTCAAGACATTGGAGCTTCGTCGCGACGAGCCTCTCATTGCCGATGATCCTCTTGGCTCGTTTCTCAATTAACTCAAGGGCAACAAGCGGGTATCTGGCTGATCCGTCCCAAAGATGAGAGCAGTATTCCATACACGATCGAACTTGCGCTTGATAGTTTGAGCAGCTGTTCCGGCGTGAAGTACCGTCTCACCTTTGCTAGGATCCACAACTTTTTTGCAGCTACTTGAGCTTTACCCTCTATGAAAGGGCCAAAATTGAGAGTAGATATTAATGTAACCCCAAGAAGCTCAAGTTGGTCGGTTATCGGCACGGTAGCACCTCGGAAAGATGGAGCTGGGTGGAATTGACTCCTTTTGGCGGAAAAAAGACACGCTTGGGTCTTAGCAGCATTGAACTTGACCAGATTGGCATCGCCCCATTCAGAGACAGCCTGTAAGGACACATTCAAGCGCTCAACCATAGCCTCCCGGAGAGACCGGATCTGCGATCCACCAGCTCGTGCGTCGGACACGTATCTCTCAACAACAGTGCTGTCGTCTGCATACCCAAAGATACCGGGTTTAAGCAGATCATTAATATGCAGCAAGAACAGTGTTGCTGAAAGCACCGACCCCTGAGTAACCCCGGCATTAATATCCAGCAGTCCAGACGAGCAGCCATCTATGACCACTTGGATAGACCGATCCCTCAGGAAATCTTCTATCCAATCACACAAACCAGCGGGCAGACCGAAGGAAGGAAGCTTACTAATAAGGTTAGACCCTGCCGAAGGCCTTCGAGATGTCAAGGGAGACCGCTAGTGCCTCCCCATGCTTCTCTATGGCCTCACTCCAGATATGAATGGCATACGCTAGAAGATCCCCAGTTGACCGATTTTGGCGGAACCCGTATTGTCGGTAACTAAGGATATAATTCGCTTCTAGGTACGCCAGGAGCTGATGATTCAGCACGCGTTCCATAGTCTTATAGAGTATGGAAGTTACCGAGATGGGTCTATAATTCGACGGGTCAGCTCGACTACCCTACTTGGGCACGGGCTGCACGTTAGCTTGCTTCCAAGCATTCGTGACCTTTCCGGTCTCAAACGTAAGGCGATATAGGCGTGTCAAGATCGGAGACAACTCAGGCGCACAGGTCTTCAGAACAATTTCCGGTATCCCATCGGGGCCACTAGCCTTATTCACGTCTAGGTTACGCAGCACCCTACGGACGTCATTCTGATGAATGCGAATGTTCGACATACTCGACTCGCATCCACCAGGAGAAGCAGGGGGCCTCGCGCCATCAGGATACAGACGTGAAGATTCCGCAAACAAGGAAGCAAACAAGTTCGCTTTCTCCCCAGCGGATTGGGCCAGCGTCCCGTCGGATCTCAGTAGTGATGGTAGTGAGAGGCGGCAGAAGTTCGATTCGACCGACTTATTCAGGGACCAAAAAGCCTTAATGCCTGCTGGGTATGAGGCAAGTTTGTTCCCTATTCGGCTAATGTGGTCAAATCATGCCCTCCGCAACACTTTCTTACAGGATTTGGCAGCCCTGTTGAAGGCTCGTCGACCCATGCCAGATAAGCCGCGTGCTTAAGCGCATCAGCGCGATTGCACTCGGCACCAAACCATGGACGAGCTTCGCCAGACATTGTTGTGCCAGAGAACGGAATGTAGTACTCCATTCCCCTCCGCAACACATCCGTCACGGCGTCCGCGCACGACGAAGCATCAGTCGAAGAAAGGCAAGAAGGCTGCCAAGGATAACATGCGAAGAAAGATCGCATGCCATCCCAATCTGCTGACCTGTATCGCCATACCCGCCGGGTGCCTCTTGGGCTAGAATCGGGCGGGGAGTAAACGGACACAGACTTCACCAGACAGTGGTCGGAACTACCCAGTGGAGAAGAAATCGACACCGAATAGCGGTAACACCAATTGGGCAGAAAGGTACCGCTGCTGAGCCGCCGCCTCACTTAGGTGCTGTGTGAACTTCCCGAAGGCCTATCGATCATCTGTTCCACAAGCAATGTGGGCTGCCCTCTGCCACTTCAGATTGGCGATCCTTTGGGCTATGTCGGTAAAGTTGGTTCTCTTGCGGATATCATCATCCGTGATTCGATCACGCAAGAAAACTGCGAGCATTGCCCTCTCCATTTCCATTTGGCCCATTGTGAGCGACCGGGTCTCAGTTACATAAGTCACCACTGGCAACAAGCACTGGTCATAGACTTTCGGCTTGAGACACTGTGGTATGTGAGATGAAAAGATAACACGCCATCACGCAACTTCCCGAACGCCGCCCAGCCGAGTCGGATTCGACGGTTGACGTTTTTCTTAAAATTTGCCTTACCTAACTAGACCGTTTTTCCCAGGTCACAATTTCGTGGATCTCTGATTTTAATAGTGATTGCAACATGCTTGGTTTTGACCATTTTCATTTTAAGACCCACTTTTTCGAAAGGTCTTCTGATGTCCTCCATAGTTTCAGCGATGACGACTGACGACTATATCGTCGGCAAATAAAAGGTGAGTGATTTACTCGCCATTGACATTAATGCCTTGCCTGCTCTAGTCCAAAACCTTGAAGACGTCCTCCATTGCGGCCGTGAACAGGTTCGAAGAAATAACGTCTCCCTGCTTCACAACCGCTGCAGGAAGTTCGGTTTCGAGGTCTGATCCTAAAGTCGGACTGGCATTCTTACAAACACTTCAGTACCTTGATAATATACCGAATTATAGAAAGTCGCTTTTGAGGAGCTCGTGGCTAGATAATAACAGCCGCACGGGTCGATCTTCAAGGTTAAGCAACGCTTGCCAAGGTTGGTCTGTGGATGGGTGACCATCTAAACATAGCGAGTTTCCTCCGTGCCTCGGAAAGCACGTTAAGCCGTTGGTCCCGGCTGTCATTTGTAGATCTTTGGCAGTCGTTACGGATAGTCAGAAGCCAGTTAATCTGACCCCAATCTTGCCATGAAGTACCGTGTTACCCAGTTACTGGGTTGTGGAGGTCTGGTAGGTAGTTGCTCCGCGTAAAATACTGGTATTCAGCTAAATCCGGTTTGACTGGAAGCCGACCCCAATATAGTTGGGAAAAGGCTAGGCAGGTGATGACAGAAACTCGCTTTTCAATTATTTGATCACTGTAGCTCAATAGATGGGAGATCCATCTATTGAGCTACAGTGTATTTGCACGCATCGTCTGAAGACTGCAGAATTATCTCCCGCCTCTCCTACGAGATCTTCAGAGTAGGATCAGAGAGCCTCTTGTTCTTATCTGTACGGTGAGTCTTGAAGAACTTAAACCCGACGGTAAGGACAGCTCCCTAGTTCCTAGAGAGCTCCGTGGACGAAATGATTCTGAAGTTCGGGCTGAAAACATTCGAAGTTTTGATTTGGATCTGTGCAAGGCGGAGCGTAGATTTCATCGGTCGAGATCTTTCCAGCTTAATATTTAGGTTCAATTTGCCTCTTACCATGCTGTGATCACTTCCGGTGTTCACTACGTTGATCACAGAGACATCATTGAATATCTGCTTCTTCGTTGACATGATGAGTTCAATCTCATTTTTTGTTCCACAGTCTCTGCCACGTCTACTTCCTGTGCTTTGAGTTCATCGTGTAAAGGCCTTCCTTCTCCATAATACTGGCCAGTAGGTGTTCCCGGTGGTTCCGACGTCCTAATCTGAATTGCCCCACTCACAGCTCATCACTGTCTCGTTTGCCCAACGAAAAGTGATGAGATGGTGGTGGCCCTGATTGCACAGTATTAAATAATGTGCAATCAGGGCCTCTCAACTGAACGACAGAGTGGCGTGGCGGTGCGTCAAAGAAAACCCCTATATTAAGGTTTAGCTACTGCTACCGATACATTTATAAAGGTTAAGGTACTGCTACCGAAAAATTTATAAAGGTTATAGGTCTTCTTCCGAAATATAACCGGTATGCATTTCCATGCATACCGGTACTCTTAAAATTCCGCTACTGAAAATTATAACGATATCGAAATATTTCGGTAACCTTTATTTAACGGTATGACGTCATACCGAAATTTAAAGGTACCTTAATTTTTGGGTAATTCAGTCCCTGCTAACAATACCCCTATAGCATCTCTACTAGAGTACAAACAGGCGTCCATTCACGTGGTTCCAAATAGTTACGATACAGGTCCACTGCCTAATTTGGGTCTCCTCCTTAACAGCAACAATGAATGATCCTTGGCGATGCCGAAACAATGTCTTGCTGGTGAATTCCTGCATAATATATCAGCAACGCATCGATTGAGAAATGAGGCCTGTACAAATAAAATTCTTCTTTTGACGCAACTTCATTCTCTTTATGCATTCTCCGCTCCACTAACTTTTCTAACCCGTTAAAAATTATAACGACGTTCAAAATTAATGTAGAATTAAAAATTAATAATATAATAAAACTTGATATCGTGCAACACATTATGAAATATCCTCACGCCACGTCCTCACATCACAGCACAGCGTCATTTCCTGTACACACGCGAATGTTGGCATTCCTGCATGGTAATCTTACGTGCAGCGAGCAGTTGGCACTACGGAGGCCGATTAAGGATAATTTTGTAAATGGAATTTGATGTTACGTCCAGCTGTCACGAAATATTGCGAATGGTTTTACAGATTTCAGTGTCCCGGTTTTAGACTAATTTTAAAAAGACCACCACCACCCGATGACTTCTTTCCCCACCATCACACAAATTATCTTATTTAAATTAAGAATTGAGAAGGTCGTTTGTTTGTAGGAGGTAATCTCTCGAACTACTGATCCGATAACAAAAAAAATCTTTCAGTTTTAGAACTTATATCCCGAAAAACGGTCCCCGAGGGATAAACAACTGGAGCGAAGCAACGGGAAAATCGAAATTTAAAATATGTGGTCCTTGGTTTCATTGCGAAACGCATATGAACATAAATGTGGATGGAGGGAGAGCAAGGCCAAAGAAAAAATGGGTGGATTGTGTGAGGAGCGATATGAAAGAAAAGGGTGTTAGTGATAGAGTGACGACTGATAGGACAGAATGGAAGAATAAAACGTGTTGCGCCGACCCCAAACAACATGGGATAAGGGCTGGAAGATGATGATGGTTGGCTAACACCAGGGCATTAAGAGGAATTTACAGTAGTAACCGACTTCCAAAAACCGGCCAACTGCGAGTCGACCTCGCATACGAAGGGTCCCGTACCACAAACCTTAATTATTTGTTGTTATAGCGGCAATAGAAATCCACAAGTCTGCCTATTACGGTTCTTGAGATACAGCCCGCTAACAGACTTTTTTATGTATGTACACCGTCCAAGTATCACCACTTAAAAGTGAAAAATAAAAAATCTTCTTACAAAAAAAAAAATAATCGACTTCCCAAAAAAATCACTACAAATTGTTATAATAATAATCATCAATATTTGTGTTTACTTAAGACCACAGTGACCCAATAATATTGGGAGTGCCATCACCTATCTTATCGTTAACTTTCGTTTTAAATGGATTTGGTAGTGAAGAATTTGACGATAAAGGCCGATAAGTTCAATCTATTCTTGTAATTGTTGAGATAGTAAAAGAAAATTATGTAATGCCAAGACAAGCCAAGGGAGACAATTGTAAATTGAAGGGTGAATGGAAACAGTCTACTCACTTAGTTGCAAGAAAAGAAGTAGGGTTGTCCTTCAGATACCAGGGAAGCCTTCTCAGCTGAGTGCCTTTTCTGCCCGTGCAATCCTTTTATTAATGGATGGGAAACCTTCAAATGATTCCTCCCGCTCTGAGCAGAGTGGGAGTGTCACGAGTTCACGACTCTTACTTACTAAATCACATCTAAAGCAATCCAGGGCAATTGCCATTCCAGGGCTGTGGTAACTCTTTCGAACAAACCACAATGCCTGGGTTACCCCTTGGAGATCCTATTTATGCGTTAAGTTTATTAATATTATAATATCATATTGACATACCATATGGTACATACCTTATCAATAAGCGACCGGATGCACCGCCTGCACATTTACCCTGACCCAATCGTCTCTTCGTGTCTCCATATCTAAGATCCAGGTCACGCCGTAACCAATTTTCTTCAATTTCATGCTGTGCATGGCGTACCATTCAAACGCCTCATCCATTCAATGTAAAGTGGCTTGTTGCCCTACAAACAAAACACCAGATGGCACGCATTCCTCAGTACTGGCCGCAGGGCAGATATAAATACAGTGACCAGCAGGGAAATGACGTCAGTCGATTATGAAACTCTTTTATAAACGATTACGAACAGAAATACCAGGAGATTAGGAGTTTGTGGAGTTGCTATGGAGAGAAGAGGCGTAGGGATCATGTTCTGTGAAATGTTTGGATTTCATATTAAATCTTTTCTGTAATTATGAAGTAGCTTAGGGCTGTTGTTCATCTTTTTGACCTGCTCTGCGTTATCTAAAAGACTAATTGGATCTATTAAAATATTTTTACCGAAAATTGTATCTCCAATTTCGAAATTGTCTTCCCAAAAGTCGTGTCCTAAAAGGTACTCAGGGCTTCGCGTAATTTGGAGCGGTTATTCAATACAGACATAATGGCTCTCGCTTTGTTACAATTGAATCACATAATACACGTTTGTGTTACTGCCCGAGCGCTCGAGTTAAATCAATGAAAGCTGATGAATGGAAACACCGATACCCATTCATCGAGACAACAATAACGCCTCAAGAGCCGCAGTGTATTACAGGAGACAAAATATGACGGGATTCCGTGCATTCAATTGCTTTGTCCCCAATCCCCGTTTGCCAAGTCACTGGCGCTATATATGTAAACGATTGTACTCCGACCTGTTATTCTTAGCTCACATACTAGGCCAATTATTTGGACACCCTTTCTCTAAGCTTACGATTTGACTGCATGCCTGTCTGTACAATCAGTGTTGAAACTTTCTTATTTTTTTTGCACGATTCGTTCCGCAGTTTAAGAAGAATTGAGGTGATAACTGTTGTGAGAGACGTCAAAGAAATGATTGCGTAATGTTTTAAAATGTGTTTTTAAATAATTTAAGTAGGTACGTGCACGCTGCTTGTAAAAGTTTTGAATGGTATTCGGTTATGCAATCCAGTTTGGTCCTTCCAGAGATTTGAAATTACAAGCCAAGGCCCAGCCTGTTTGCTGCTAAAGTTATAGGTAATTGATGGTAAGCATGATTTATAAACTGGATTTAAACTACACATCAGGCTTTCCCGGGGTTTTGATCAGCATAATGTAGTGTGAGGCCACTACCATTTGTTTCCATAATGTCCGATTGTTCGTTCTTCTTGACAGACTTCAACATTCTTAATGTCATCAGACCGTCTGATCTCTTGGCTTGAATTCCTCTTCGTCTCATTTATCGGCATTCCATTATCATTTTTGTCCACTTCTATTTGCTGTCTCTTGTTCTAGCATACAAATAGCTTTTGCCTGCAAAAACACTTACTTATCTTATATCTTTATGACCAACTGTACAAGTAGCAAAGGGAAGAGGATGAAGAGGAAATGACATGATAATATAGAAACAGTCGCGTATAATTTGCGCTAAGAATGGATGTAATTAATAACACCTGTCAGGCACGAGCTATTGATACATTGAATATTTATATGTTTATGTACATAATCCATAAGGTTATGTTTATATTGCCCTTATTGAAGTTGTAAAAAGTATTTTATCATATAATTAGTGGGTGTTCATATGCTTAGATAGTTTGATCATGACGTGCGAATGAATGAAAGGCGAGGAATAACAGGCAGATATGAGTGAAAATGCGTGAAGACATACACAGATCTTTCGGGTGACGTTCTTCCGAAAGACCAGGTGCACAGTACTCACCGGGTGTGCGTGTATGACCTATTAATGTAAACCAAACAAACAAAGTTGTTAAGGATCGTAGCAGGTGAAGTTTTGTCGTTTTTGCCGTAAGCCCTTGGGAAAAAGATGTATGTAATAAGGTGTGGGTTGAGACCAAAGTTAACGATCGATGGAGGGAGATATAAATGAAAGGCTCGAGTAGGAATTAAGGATTTCCATACGTTTCTCAAGTGATTTCAATTTCATTGAAAGTTTCTATTTAAATAGCCTCAATGATTTAAAAGTTTAGTCGTCAATTGATTGCCTCAATGAGGCAATCTAGTAAAGATTCACTGCTTAACCTGTGTTTCTTGATTACTGTTTCAATGAATGATTCTCGGCAGATGAATTAAAGAAATATCCCACCCAGCTTGGTGACGTAATGCCTCATCGAAAGTAGTTATAAAACTAAGTAAGGGATAGTTAGTAATGATCCGCAGTACTTCTTAAATTGTATAGAAGACAATCACAGACCATGCAATACAAGGCAGCGACCAAATCCACACACACCTATCTAAATATGTACTTAAAAATGTCTTGCAGATCTTTTCATAGATCTTATAACATAGGCTAGAAAAAAACATGGAGGTTATCGTTGGACCACAGTTAAGCCTCGTATCCACTAGGCAACATTTGACGCGCGACATGATGCGCAACAGATTGCTCATCATGTTGAACGGCAGCGAGGAACTTTTGTTCAATAAAGCCTCGTATCCACTAGGCAACATTTGACGCGCGACATGATGCGCAACAGATTGCTCATGTTGAACGGCAGCAAGGAACTTTTGTTCAGTAATATTATCAATGTTGCGCGCCTGCTGGCAACGTCGCGCGTTGTTCTGCAACCTAGCTGATCATGTTGAGCGTCACGTGTTGCGCGTCAAATGTTGACTAGTGGAACGAGGCTTTAACATCGGGCAAATCTATTTAAATCATTTAGCACCGCATTCATACCGAATTCTGCTAAACCCACTTACAGCTAATCAATTTCACTTACGGGTTCTGCAGATGCCGTAAAGATTTTAATCGAGTTTCTAATATTTCACCTACTACCGACTACCCTACATCACCGTGTTTACGGTCCAACAGTTTTAAAGTTTACTACCTGTGGCCGCGTCACCGCTGATAGGAAATGAGGTCATGCATGAGCTTAACGTAAAGGGTCCCACAGTAAGATGGCGACAATCATTCTTATAAAGGTAGTAGTGTATCTGTCTGTGGGAGTCTTTAATGTTTACACTATACATTAGGAATGTATTTTTAGTAAAACTATTTACTTTACGCGACTGTAGTAAATAGTTAATAGTAGTGAGTAAATTATGAATACTTGTGATACCTACGTCAGGGTCTATTTCTCGACGGGTTGTCAGTGATGAATCATGCGGGCCATGTTTATTTTCAAATGTCACTTCTAAAATACTTACTTCAAAACTATCTAGTGTTGAAGTAAGTAATTTAGAAGTGATATTTTTCAACAAACGATTTTAGTTTGAAGTACAAACGTTCAGCAAGTCTATTCTATAAGTAACCATTTCGATATCGAGCTTCACCTGAGTGAGATAGCTCACAAAGTGAACTTTATTGCACACAGCATAGAGGTCTTATGTTTATACTCGCCTCGGATTCCGCTGTCGAGACACGTAAATGTTGTTACAGAATACCCTATTCTGTTCTGTACAGATCCTTGCTTTAGGAGCGAGTTGGTTCACGTCTAAAATGAAAGAATCTGGGCTCATAAATCTTCACTTGTCTTCTCAGTTCGTAACTTAACCATTGCTGTACTGCCGCTTTTACAAATTGCAAAAGAAAATTACCACCTTTTTGTTTACTCTAGTTCCTTTTATATATCTAAGTAAACAAAGCCCACGATTTCGTTTCTCAATTTCGTTTCAGATTCTTTCGAAACAAAACAAAAATGCGTGGCATTCTCGCTGTGCGCGTGATTTTTGGCAACAATGCGCAATATTTCAGCTTTGGTTGCGTGTTTAGATCGCTGTTAGTTGATCCACTGTCTAATAGATTCTTTGTAGACGCAAATTCGTGATTGGTGTGTTTTCTTTTTGATTTTAGTGGTGTGGGAAAGTTTTTCGTCGGAGATTGGAAACCAAAATGGTTCTTATAAACGCATTGCTCAGTAAATTTCGCCGAGCCCGGTCCATTTTCGCGCAAGAAGACGTACGGCGATACGCTATCGTTAAATGGTAGACATCCCATCCATACGCACAGAAAGTTTTGGAAATTCTTTAATTGTGCTCACTATACATCTAAAGAGTGAAATACCCTGCCGGAGTCTTTTTTGATAGCTATAACCTGGACATCTAGACAAAAACGTATCGAATTGGCATGCGCTATCGAAGTGACATAATGGTGGTTAATACCTTACATTTTGACTTTTCGATAATATCTGTCGTCGACAGAATGCTGACTTGTCTAGAGCCTCTGGGTCTTTTGGTGTAGGTTGAATACGTTACTTCTAGGACAGTGTCCTCCATCATCATCGACCATCGCTGAGTATACGGTGGGTGAATAGTAGTGAATTGAGAACTTATAAAAAAAAAAAAAAAAAGTAAACTGTACTTCACAAAACACTTTTTAAGACAGTTCCACATCTAAACGCATCAAATCTAATCCAATTTCAATTGGCAACTCTGACCTCCGCAAGCTTCGGCTCATCCATACACTACAATAGTCCTAAACTACCTTCACAAAGGACCAATTGGAACACAATACTAGGAGATGACTTCACGTGCATTCGTCACCAACATAATGCAGTGAAGGTCACAGCATTGTGCTGGTAAATGTTACTGATAGCGGGGAGGAAAATGCACGGTAATAATAGTACCTAGATTGTTTTGTGGTCCTTAGTCATACGCAAATAGGTAACGTTTTGAAGGTTAATTAAGCTGTGTAAATTGGAAAAAAACAACACGATTTATTTACGTACGTACTTAAGGATGATCAGAAGCCAGTCTACTCCAGTCTTTCCAAGGGGCAGATACCCGGAATCATCCGATCAGACTTGAAGCGGACCCAGATTGCTTGATTGATTTATTTACGTAGTAATCAAAATATGCATAATAACACTATAAACGCTACTGCTATTAATATAACACAAACATTTAGATCTTGGAGGCCGTTCAAGTATTATCCGATATTTATCCGAAATTAACGTTTCTAGATCGAGTTGTTTTCAGAGAAATCACCATGTATAAATTCGTAAAAAAATATATAGTATGTGAGATAGTATGTGAGGTAATACATGTGAGATCTAGTGACTTTTTTGGTTAAAAACACGATATTTAACATTTTGATCGATAAAAAAAAATCAGGAAGTAAACTCGATTTTGAAAGTATTTTAAGTTGTATGAGACTTGTGGGAACGCAATTTTTATGAAAATTTAACATTTCATTTACTAATCGGGTTTGACAGGGATATTATTGGATAGATTTATAATATGGCACCTTTTTTATATTAAATAAATACGTGAAAAACGGCTCGCGCGCACCGCGCTAGTGTCCGGCTGGGAAAAGGGAAAAGGTGCTGTCGGGAAAAGGGGCCCTTAAGCAGAATTTTAGTAAAAATTGCCTTCTTTGCTATGCTTACGTTAGCATTGGTATAGTTTTTACTCACACGGTACGTATTTCCCCCACTTCTGTTATTTCTTACTCAACTATGAAACATCGCGTGATGGTAAAACCAACTAACTAGCCATAATTATGTCAAATAAAAATCTACAAAGATTTGCAAACAAAAAAGCAAGTAAATATTGCTGACGTAATCACCATTTAACCCCACCCCGTCCTCCATCAAAAATAAGCGTAGTAAAAATTCTCCCACCCCACTGGTGCTTACGTTATACTTGAACGACCCCTGACCAATAATCACATCAAATGCATTCACATTCGATCGACGGCTCAAAGAACTTGATAGCACTTATCTTAGCAATTGCACAGATGCATTGAAGATTCAGCTATTATCGAGGAATTCCTGTACTTATAAGTAGTGATAGTGTTCCAAGTATTTATGAAAGTGGAGAAAGGCTACGCAGTCTGTATCGTTAGGATTTGTCGATAGCGTTTGATAGGCACGTAGACATTTGAAAATGCTTGATTTTTATCTGGTGGAAGTTTTTAATTGTGAATTCTGTCATCTTTGGGTTACTAGTCATCATCATTATCACATCAGGTGAAAGACGTTCCTCTGTTGGACATAGGCCTCCCTCAAGTCTCGCCACAACAATCGGTCTTGTGCGTCAATGTTACTTTAATTCATTCATAAGATTAGTAGAAAGAAAAGGTAGTCAGTGATCCCGTGTTGATATTACAGAATGGAAGAATAAAAACGTGTTGCGCCAATAAATCCTTTTTTTGGGCTCGAAATAACATGGGATAAGGACAGGAAGATGATGATTTAACAATTATCTTTTTATTCCATTCACACATCTTATACCAGTCGTCATTTCTGTGATCAGTGTTACTTCTTTAGCCCATCTTATGTTTTCCGATTCTCTCTCTCTCTCTCTCTCTCTCTCTCTCTCTCTCTCTCTCTCTCTCTCTCTCTCTCTTCTCTCTCTTAACATGTATTGCCGAAGACCCAAACTATCATTGGAGAAGGCCAAGAAGATAATGATGATAAAAAAAAATGTCGTTAAATCAAAACCGAACTTTCTAAATTTTCATTCATTCAACTACTTGTAACTTACCTAACACAATAATCACTTACTTTGATGCTGCCTCTACCATTGATTGACCTAAAGGTTACAGTATCAATAATGCAATTCAATTTGCAAGCCAGTGTGAATAATGAATAGTAATGTATCTCTTGCGAATGCTGTACTGTAGAGTTGTGAGTCTATCGTAAGGAAGACTGATGCAAATACAAATATTTTATTGGAACAAGAAACAATTTTACAAAAGATTGTGTTCGTTAACAACCGCATTAGTATAGGAATACTGTGTCGCGGTTATTAGCGCCCACCTCCAAGAGGGAGACGACAACATTCCAGGCATTCAAAAGTAGAAACAAAAAATAAATATAAAATATTTTAGAGAACAAAAAATTAAAAAAGAAATAGTAATAAAATCTTAAGCACTAATAATATACTATTTATGCATGTGAGTGTGTGTGTGTGTGTGTGTGTGTGTGTGTGTGTGTGTGTGTGTGTTAGCGTGAATGTAAGTGTAGTGTATGTGTGTGTATGCACTAGAGTTTGTCAGTTTATGTAATTTGGAAGGCAGTGGGAATGAATGGAACATTTTTTTTTTTTTATATTTTCACAAGATTTTCAATCTCTTCATAAGTCAGGGAACCGAGCCACTTATGTGTAATTGATTTACACTCACGTAAAGTAAGGGGGTAAATATATATGCGTCTAAGTGTTCTTCAAATTGTTCTGTTGTATTATTTAAATCGTCGTAAAGGGTCATCAATACTAAACTTCAGTATATTCTTTTGTTCTTATCTTTATTTCCTTGCCAAATGCTTCTGTATTAGTAGCCATCTCAGTTACCCCTCTTTCTAGAAATATCTTTCACAAAGTTCATTGACAGTTTCTTTGTCTTCTTCTACTCTTTTACATCCTCATTCATATTTAAAACTTCCTCATGTCCATTTACTATTGATACTTGTTTCTTTTAATAAACAGATAAAATTAATTCTGTAGTCTCTGTTGATAATATTGCCATAATATCATCCATCCATCCCACTGCTGAGCATAAGCCTCTCTTTCTTGTGCCAGTCCCCACGTTCTTGCCATAATGGCCATCGTTTAATTTAATTTATTCATTAAATATTTATAGCCCACTCAGTATTCAATTGTCTGCATTGACATACTTGAATATTCTCATCGCTCGTTTTGCTCATCTGTCGTCGAGAATAACCTAGTTTCCTTTTACGACTGCTGAGAGAAAAACAAGTCATAGATCTTGGTTTGACGGCACCATCTTGGGAGAGCCTGAGACCAACATTCTGGCCATCTATACCATTCCGTGGTTTTGGCTAGTGGAAAGCAAAACCGAAACCATGTTTTCATGACATGCGTTGGTAAAAATATGATTAAATCACACGTTTCTCACATATTTATGCAGAGAAAATATTCAATTTCTTTTCCGAAGTTGAGCAAAATGTCGTTTTGCTGACAAAATGTTTCGTACAAGTCGTGTCAAGGTCGTTTCATGGTGTCTCTTTGGCATTTACTTTCTTTGATGTGTCTTTGTTAACGTAAATCATTTGATATTCCAATAGCAGGTTTGGTTGAGAGGACTGATAACTGATGCCAGAATGATAGTCTAAAGCCCTCCTAGGTTTTAAACAGGCCTTGGTAGCCTCTTGAACCCTCTAACCCTAACGTCTATCGTAGCGATGAGTCACCGCGTCGATAGCGGACTGTTGACCCCAATTAGAGTCTGCGTGATCGCGCTAACGATATCATCTCGACTTGATTAATGTACTGATGCTACAGACAATTGTGTTTCTGTTGAGATTTCTGACGTTCTGAAGGGTGAGATCTGGTAAGATGACATTCGTATAGGATCTTAAATGGATAGGGTTAGCAACACAGCAGTCAGATTTTTTTGGCAAGGTATGCAATTGAAACATCGAATGCAGGACGCTTTCTCCCAGACACAATATTTACACACGAATAGGAAACATAGATTTGGAAAGTGAACAGATTCAATCTGGTATCGAACAAGACGGTAGAACTGCAGACAGAAAACTATCTGTTTACGATATATCTCAAAAAATATGCATCTTCAAGCCATCAAACTAAATTTACAAGTACACCGACAGATATAAAATTTCGTAACTGCAGTTCTATAAACTTAGAGAAACAAACACACGTCAATATGTTTCGAGTATATCTTTCAGTCTGTTTGTTGACTGTCTGTGTTTACGCCGAGTCGAGACAGCCTGGTGAAATGTCCGAGAAAGCCGCACGTTCCGGACGTTATTTAATATTATATTAGGAACATGGTGCGATGAAGATATGAAGTTTGTATTTGGTGCAAGGGATAAGCGTGTGAATCGTCTTAAAGGAAATCATACGTGGAGATCAGGATTACGTTTGCGAGATTGCGATGTTTAGCTGTGATCGTCTTTCGGCTGAAGTGATGATGGAGGCCATCTTGCAAGGATAGTGGTAAAAACGTCGGCTAGTTGGCAAGGTAGACCTGATCTATAAAAACTATCAGGTCGAACTTATCTTCTTTGTAACCTATTTGCCAAATATAATTTATCACTGAAGAATTTTAAATTTTCCATGGTTTTCTTGTAAGTAAACAGCTGAGGATGTTACCAGCTTCAAAGCAAAACGTTAGCGTAAAGAATTGCGCTGTGATGGCTTGCAATTTAGTAAAATAAAGAAAGCTTGTTACTTGATTGCGATTGTTTGGTCACGCCCTCTTTGTCTATAACTTAGTACCAACACCCCTTGTTATGTTTACCCTTTCCTGGTACAATTCCATCGGGGACGTGTATACTATAATCTGGTGAACATTTTCCGCGAAAGCTGCACGTCTTGGCGGAAACACGAAAAGTAAACATTGCTTTCATTCCGTTATGTTGTGTTCGGTAGATTGCCTTTCTTATAGGTATGTCTGGTAGGATAAAGGCACGTTGTAGAAGATACTTTCCGATTCATATTTTGAGTGGATTTTTTGAATTATTGAGTTACTTGTAGATACTTGGTGCCCTATAAAGGCCTGTTCCTGTGTACTTTCCAATCATATTTTCAGAGGATTTTATATTTGTAGGAAACGAGAGCACTTCCTGCAGTGTTCAATGTTTTTTAGGGTTCCGTACCGAAGGGTAACCAACGGAACCCTATTACTAAGCCTCCGCTGTCCGTCCGTCCGTCCGGTCTCAAGAACCGTTAATTGAAATTTTCACAGATTGTGTATTTCTATTGCCGCTTCGTGTGCGAGTCCGACTCGCACTTGGCCGGTTTTTTTTACACGTGTGGTTTTCTTGTTTCACCTGCCCCATATTTTTGTGTAGCTACGGAATACGTAACTTGTGAGGTTCTATCGGGATGAAGTAATCTACCTGTCCCTGGAGTCAAAGAGAAGGGTTTCACTATACCAGACCAAAATATTTTCCGCAGCTCATAAATATAAATTGTTTGACTCGGATGCCGTTTGTTTCGATTTTTTCCTTTGAATCAAGTTCTTACAACTTTTGATCAGAGTTCTGGAATCCTAATTCACTTATCTTTATTAACGATGAGTGTCAATTAAGCTGCAGGTCCTCACTTCCTCCATATGTCATAGTCATAAGGTGTCTAAATTATTACACCAGCCAGTTGGCAACGGTCGCCACTCCGCGTATAAAGTCAAATGATTATGGAGGCAGATTCTCCCTCCTAAGCAAAGGAGCACACGTCTAATGAAAAGTTACACTTGTCTGAAATGCGTGATTTATGTTATTCAGCATTAGTCGCTCTTGTTTGACATTATGTAGCTAGTCTGAGAACTTGAGGTTTTAACCCTGAAAGCAACACTGAGTCCAATCTAAATCTAACGAGTTATTTAATAATGAAGTCATAGCGCTATCATGTAATTACAAGAATATTTGAAGCTTCTATTGCTTGAATTGAAAGGTAGTTGCCTACAATAATCTAGTCTAATATTATAAGGAGGAAAGATTTGTATTTTTTATGTAACGAATAAACTAAAAAACTATTCGACTGATTTAAAACAAATATTTCAGCATTAGAAAGCTACATTATCCCTGACTAACAAAGGCTATATCTATCATCATCATCGTAACAGCCGAAAGACGTCCAATGCTGGACATAGGCCACCTCCAAAGAGGGTTTGCCATAATCGCCACGCTTGGCATACGGGTTGGCGATCACAGTGTATGGTGATGCGTTCTACAGAGAACGCTGCTGCCCATTCTCTGGTGAGAATATATTTATTACAAGAAAAAATTAGGGATCCTTAAGAATATTGCAGCGCGGACGAAGTCGCGAGCGAAGTGCTAGTATGTTATACAGAGTTGAATCACATGAGTATTTGGGGGCAGTATCTAGTTGTATGCCAGAAAAGGGAGTGAATGATTTGATACGAGTAACGTGCTGTGCCGACTCCATGCAACATGGGATAAGGCAGCAATATGATGATGATTATGTTAGCGATAAGGCCGCTCATTGTGTCAACCTATGTAATGTTTTCTTGATCTATTTGTGCTGTAACTTATATGGTTTACGTAATAAAGAGTATTATATCTGTTGTATTGTACGTACAAATATCTTAATAAGTTATTTATTTAAACTAGGCTGAAAACCAGTAGTTTATGAATGTCCAATTTAACATGAATACAGTCCCCCAAATTGCGCAGCTAGTCACCATTTTCTAGTGTTTTAGCTGGTAGGTTTGCTGTAGGTTAATTGTCCCATTAAATGATTGAGTCCTGTGACTAAACTCATTAACCAATCAAATATTGAACAGTTTCTCCCCATCGCGTGCTTACCAGTTTCACAGTGAGTCATTTACAATCACGATCATCTAACTAATGGCTCAATTGTGTTTGTTTCAGGTAAAGTGATGCTGCGGTCACTTTTAGACCGGCTTGGTCATCTGGACCGGCTGGTGATCTCATGATGACGTTATACAGGTAGAACAGGTGATGTGATAACACATGCAGTTAATTATTGGAGGAAAACATGTCAGAACTTGTGCTAGGAATTGAGATGTCTTCTGTTGGGGCTATCCAGCCAATCCTAGAGGAATGGGCACGAAGGCGACACGGGACGTTGTCCTTCCGTTTAGTGCAGGTTTTGTCGGCGCATGGCTGTTTTGGCAAATACCTCCATACAGTGGCAAGGCGGGAGGTGACTCCCGTGTGTCACCAGTGCGGCTGCAGCCAAGACACGGCTCTGCACACTCTCGAGCAGTGCCCTGCCTGGGAAGCGCAGCGCCGTGTCCTGGTCGCAGAAATTGGAGAAGATCTATCGCTGCCGGTCGTTGTTAGGGGTATGGTCAGCAGTGAGACGGTATGGGAGGCGGTTGCGTCTTTTTGCGAGGACGTAATCTCGCAGAAGGAAGCGGCGGAGCGGGTCAGGGAGGAAGACTCTCTCGCTGACCCGATTCGCCGCAAAAGGACAGGACGGCGCAGGCGGCGAAATGCCGACTTGATGCCGCCATAGGAGGGGCCAGCGGACGATAGATCGGGGACTCTATCGTCCACGCTGTAAGGTCCCTGGAGTCGTGGTGATGTCCCAGTGCACCCGGACATCGCTGAAAGAAGAGGGAGCCCGAACGGGCATAGAAGAGGGAGCCCAGAAGCAGGCCACGCTGGATGGGTCGCGAATGTCATGCGTAGCAGTCCTCGCGACCCATCCATCAAGGCGAAAGTAGGTGCACAGGCGAAGTTTTTAGTGGGTGCAAGTCCCACATAACCACGTCGTTTCCCCGGATGATGTGGTATGCGTTAGGCATTTTCTTCGCAAGGAAAAAAAAAAAAAAAAAAAGAAATTGAGATGTCTTGTGAAACGGGTTCAAACACAGTTTATCTTTTTTGGGTCTACTTGCACCATCTAGAGTTAAATGCTAACACGAAGTTTAATAATACGTCATAAGTTGACCGTAATAAGATGACCCTGTATAGCCAAGTTGGCTACTGGGTTTAATCTAAAACTGGATAATCTAAACCTAATTTTATGTAGGAAGCTGTGCTTTCAGGTGTTTGACGGCCTTAAATAAATGTATCGGTGTCGTATTCCAATTTGTTTTTAAGCTTTAAATGGTGTCAAGTTCGGACCATGATATTTTGAGTTAACAACTAACGAATTGAGTTAATTTAGTTTGTTGACAAGGTCGCTTTTATTGTCTACACGTGTTGTCCTCTCGACCAAATGTTGATCTCGGTGGCCAATCTCAATATTTATTACTAGCTTCCACCCGCGACTTCGTACGCGCATTTCCCATTTTTTTCACGTTCCTGTAGGAACTTCGGGAAATTTTCTCTTAGTGCTCCCCTGCACTCCGGAAGGAACCTACATGCCAAAATTCAGCTCTCTTCGACCAGTAGTTTCGGCTGTGCCTTGTCTGTCTGTCAGTTACTTACTCAGTAACGGAAGCATTTTATATAATTAGGATAATGCACAATAGGTTTGTCCACTGAAAAATAATCAACAAATATTTGATTAATGTAAGAAATATCAAATGTTCGCTTAATTTTGAAGCTTATCTTTTGTGCCAGTAGTTATGTTTTTGACGAGACCGCAGCGACCACAAAATGGTCATCTAGCTGTGTGGCGAGAATTTAATTATTTTAATGGCGACTCACAAAATTAAATGTAGTTTTGATGTTATGGTAAAATGTCGTGACAGAGACCCAGTGCAGTAGTGTGTTCCAGGAATTTTATTTTAATTAAAGCTGTGACACCATTACACACGTACATGGCATGATGTTTTGTTTAAAGGGTTCACAAGTTCTGTATGTGTGTATTTGGGTTGGTTGGTAATTTGATATATTATTTTTCATAGGCTCACGTTTGACCACAGTCGCTTCTGATGGAAAGCAATGATGTGGTCGACGGTGGAGCTCGTTTACCTAGACGTAACTTGTTCACTCAAGACTTTAAGACCCCCAGGTTGTAGACACACACAGACTCCGTCAGGGAATTTCACTCCTTAGCTGTACTGTACCTACGCACAAGTATTCCCGTAAAACGTTTTTTTTTTTAAGTGAAAACTTCTTTAGACTCGTTGAGCACTTTTTGGGTGAACAAAACTCATGTAACTCGCGTCATCGTCACGGAACGCTTCCCATGAGCTATATTGCACAATTCACAAGTTACTTAGTTTTCACTTCTATCGGCAATCGCCAAAGACTGCCCCGTATTCTTTTTAGGGTTCTGAACAAAAAACGGAACCCTTATGGGATCACTCGGGTGTCTGTCTGTCTCTCCGTCTGTCACAGCCAGTTTTCTCCGGATCCACTGGACCGATTCTGTTGAATTGTGGTACACATATGGATTTCTGTGACCCAAACACGGAAGCGTTACGTAAATTATAAAATTTTGTAGTAGGAGGGGGGTCACTTTTTGGGGTCAAACTAGAAACGTAAAAAAAAGTTTTTTGAACAATATCAAATGAAAGGACCTTACTTGAGGGTTTTAATTATATTTTTTCATAATTTTAAAATACAAGGTTTCGAAGTTATTTAAGAAATTAGACGAAAAATTACCATTCCCCCCCCTTATCTCCGAAACTAAGGTAATAATAGATCTTTACCTATACATTACAGGAAAATCTATAAGAATTCTATAGTGTTAAAATAACATGTTCAAAAAAAAAAACCGTTCGGAATCATTTGCACGCGAGTCCGACTCGCACTTAGCCAGTTTTTTTATTAAGCATGTGCTGTCCCAACGCAGAGCAAAAGCCTCAACCCAGACCCTTCCAGGAATTCTTTTGCCGAGCTAACTCGAAGGTCTAGGTCGTCTCCCCCTGGACCTCGCCCTGGTCTAGTTATTTATTTCTAATGCGGTCATTAAATTAAATTCACTAATTTGTGCAAAATAATTCTTTATTTTAGTCTAAAATAAAATTTAAACGGAACATAGTTTTGTCACTGCAGTTTATTCAGTAAATAGCTCAGATTCTATAGGAAATATGTCTAAAATGTTCACTTACGAGAGTAATTGTATTTAGATTCACAGTATACTGGAGGTAACTTGCTTTTAGCGTCCCGAAAACACCATTGATGTCGACAAATTAAGTTAACGTCTATCGTAGCATATTATACCGCATCTCAGAATATCTCGATGTTCAAACTTGAGACATAACGTTTTGTCGGTTTGATCCTCCACAATCCTCATGCATACAACATGCTTTGATTCCTACATAACAGTCTGTATTATGTTGTAAATACTGACAGATTGGGATATCTGTAGTGATTCTAAAAGGACGAAGGTTTTCCTGTGCCTCAAACAATATGTCACAGGTCACTAGACATAAATGTCTTCCCTGCAATATTACTAATGAAATAACGCTATCAAATAACTGATCATTGCCATATAAATCATAAATCCGATCTCAAACTGCCTATTAGCTTACCATAAAAACGATTCGAATTACAATAACAATAATAATTTTACGACGTAATATTTATGACGTCATTTGTAACTTTGGCATAAAGCTAGATGACATAAAACCACCACAAACTGCTGGTCCCCTTTCTAATAGGAAATGCTCCCGCCATGGAAATTGCATGCGACATACCCCGTTGCGGTGTGGTGTTACATACATAGTTTTAGCTAATTCTAACCTTATGTGGTCAGGATTAAGTTCTATTTTCGTGTTGTGAGGCTGTAAATGCGTGACTTGTGTGTTTTTATTGGGTACCTTGAAGAGATACACGAAGTTTCTTTTTGCGTCGCCTTCACCCTTACAATGTTTATCGTGACTCGTACCGAAGGCCTAACTTTTTAAACACACTACGGCAAAAATTGGTGAAGAAATAACGTGTATTGACAGTTTTTAGCCAACCAGGTCGCGTATCGAAAAGTACGAATTCTCGTTACTGTTTCGAAGAATTTCTTGAGAAATGTCACAAGAACAAGCTTTCGCAAAGTCTACATAACAAAAGATCACGTCCTACAAACAATTTAAGAATTTGCTCCAAAGACATTAATCAGTTGATCAGTCTCTAGACGAAGTTAGATCGATCGTGCGTAACGTTTCCCCATTAGATAAACAACCACAGCTTTTGTTTTAAAAGAGTAGGGATGTCGACCCTGAGTTACGGGGATTTGTAGATAAATCTCTCTCGTCTTTCACTAAGGTAAATTTTAAGAATCTATCAGTTTGATCCTACCAGAGCGCATAGTTAAAGCCTGGTTGATGCAAATAGGAAAGCTCTCATTTCCAATAGCATTACTGACTTCGACCAAGATCAGAATCGTTATCCGAAATCCAATCTCGCTTTTGACGTTGAAAGCTTAGAAACTTCCTGATAGGATCAGGTCACAATAAAAACAAATCTTCTTTAAGGTGGATGCTCCAGGGTAGCCCGCGAAATTCAAATATTTTTATGTTTTTTGCAATTTGCCGGTCAGTGTGAAGCTGTATGTGGACCAAATGCGATCCGCGACCGTAACGCGAATTTATCTAAAGAATTATAACCATTTTAATCATCAATATAGCCCTCTAAGTTCATGTAGTTCGAAAGAATGAATATTTCAGAAATAATCATTCTTTCGAAAATATCTGAATTTCGCGGGCTACCCTGGAGCATCCACCTTAAACTACGTCCATCAACCCTGTATCAGACAGGGAGGGTGTGGGAAGGCTGTTTTCACCCCACGAAGGGAGGACTGCGCGTTTCATTTTTACCATAATACTATGCGATGTCACGCTAAGTGACGCAGTTTTGAATTAGGCTGTTTTGTCAGGAATTGCGTGTTTTGTCGTCTTTGGGGGACTATTTATTTGTTGTTATGATATTATGGGATTGATAAATGAAGGAAATTTGAGAAGAGGGACACAAATGACTGACAAAGAATGGCTATAACATGATTTTCATTTTTCGCTGAGATCACCACCGGCCTAGCCCTTTTCCACTATGTTGAGGTCGGCTTCCAGTTTACACAGAGTGACTGTCTGTTTCGACCATAACCCACTAAATGAATAACACGATATCCCTTGGTCCTTATCCTTTTCGGGCTATTGACTAACCGAAAGATAAAGAAGTACAGATGACAGCCTAAGACGCGTTGGCCGTACTTACTAGTAAAACCTTCAACCTCACGTGAATAGACAAACTGCAAATAAACTTTTTAAACAAAGGCAGCACTGGAAATTAAAAACCTCCAAGAATACAATAGCCGCAGCCTCCACGGAGCATAATGAGGCGTTACATCTCCGACACGTTATTCATTTGCATGTCATCAGCATTCCCACGTTAACGCGTAGAGTGCTTTTCAAGCTGCAACAAGCATGTCATTAAATAAAACCTACGTAGATAGGTTTCCTACTCGTCTGGAAATGGGAAAATATAGTTTGTTGGATGATAAAGGTGTGCGGAACAGGGTGTAAATTCTTGCAAAATTTGCTAAAATGGAGGATTCTCCGACCAGACAGAGGTGTTTTGTCCGGTCAACTGCCTGATGATTGTTGTCAAGCGGTTGTATATGTTCAAATCGCACATGTGGCTGTATAGGTGCCGCTACATAAGAACCAAACAACATAAGAAAAAAATATGTATATAGTCAATCCTGAAACCAAACAGATTATTTGGACAAGCACCCCGAAAATACCGAGATACAAACCCATATTTTGCCCACAAAATATGTAACCAGTCCCGCGGGTAAGCTCAAATCGTCCAGTACCGTAATAAATTTTACCAGGGCAACAGGAAATGTGAGAGGTAATTCCGCTCTTCAAGAAATTTAGGTGTTCCGGTAATGTGCGGAATGTCGCCTGAAATATGAGGATGACTGTGGGTGTAAATAACAGTCTTTTGATCTTATTTCCATTCATGTTTCACAACACTTTTCAACCGCAAACGTGTAATTTGGAAGAACTAATGTTGAGTCACGAACGATAAAACATGGCGATGTTAGCCCAAGTCCTCCGAATTTTGGTTCCTTTCAAATTGAAAATTTTGCAAATACTTATCTTTTTGCTGTTTCCTGCTGCCTTTACAAGGTACTGATTTTCAATTTATGTCCTGTCTACCAAATTATGTAGATCCTTTCCATCGCCATCACTCACTGGTGTTTGCTCTGTGCCTCCCTGTTCAACTAAAATGGCGACCTTTGCCACCCCTTGTCGCGTCGTGCCGTGGAATTTTATTTGCAATTCCCTCGGTACGGTCGGTACTCCACCCTTGTGTTTATTTAGTAACAGCTCGACACTTAATGATATTTTGACGGTTTTAATATGGCTTAAATTGAATTTGTAATTTCCTTTTTCTCGTTCTTGTTACATCCTACAAGTCTTTAGTCTACTAAAGATCGAAAAAGACGTCATTCAAGGGTTGCTCCTCATCCTAATTACTTAATTCTGCTGCCAATTTCTAATTGGATTTTTAATTGACTTGGCAACCATTGAAACACAATGAAACAACCCTCATCTGAATCTGACTCTTACAAATGAACGGACAATGATACCCCAAAACATTTCGCTCCCAAATTAACGTCGAAACAAACCGACAGTGTGGCGCAAAAATCCGCAGCCGTATCAGTTTCAATTAGTGTGTTTTCGCCGTGATTTAATGACGTATCGTGCTGCCCGAAAGGCCAGACCGGAGCTGTGACCCGGAGGCTGTCGACCGGACGTAACCCGTATCTCGCCGCCGAATCCCGGACGTACATACGATCAATATTGCGTTGAATCTAGACAGGTGACGGGCAAATTTGCAGGCACTAAGGTACGTTGTATCATTTATGGAAATATTGCTTCCGGACGCGGTTGCATCGCGACGCGGGTGACACGATTCAACTGCCAATTTCTGTCATGGAATCAGGCATTTTAACAAAATGCCAGATTTACAGAATCAAGTGTTAAAGTTTGTTATTAAGAAAATTGTATTTCGCGGTTGTAGCTCGCTGCTGAACTTCGTTGTGAAACGACTTTTTTTCGGGTTCCAGGTGTTAAAATCATCAAGTGCGTTACTCATTCATAAAATAATTAAGATACTGATTATTGTGTTAACTGAATAATTTTGGAGTGCAGATAAAAAGTTGTGAAGCGCACAAACAATACCGTCTTTAGATTTCTTATGTGACTTGAGTTTACTTCAAGAAAGCGACAGTCCGTTTCGTCTGGCAAGTAAGTTGAATAGTATCACCCTCTTGAATGTCTTCCACAGCGGATAGGACGATCGTTTTCATCCCGAACACTTTCTTTTGTCAGCGGTGACGGGCGCGCGCCGCAAAGTTTGAATGTGACCAGGAGATTGGAAAAGTTTACGGAGATTGTCGTAGTATGTCTACCTTTTCTTATCATCCGCGTCTTGGAGATATCTTATGAAATTGCTGAGATAATCATAACTTTTAATATTAGCAAATCGAATAAGCTGCAGCAGATTATGTTTAAGCTATTGATCGGTCCGAAGTGTAATCATACCTCTGTGCTATATGGTACGCGTAAATTGTTAGCAATTATATGAATTTTCGGCATTTTTCGGCGAAAGTTAATAAACTTAAAAGCACGGTAAATAAATTGTGCGTATTTTCATTTTTGTAAGTGTGTGGTTTGCGGAATGGTGGTAAAGTGATAGTCATTGCGTGATGGTGCGATATCCACCTGTCTTTTTAGCTTATATTCAGTTTTTGGAATAGTTTTGTTGCCCTGACGACCGCACAAAAACTCCGCGTAATTTTTCTTCCTTTTGAATATTCATTTTGAATGGCCAGATACATCAATTACATTTATTTTTGCCCGGTAAACCAACTTAATTAACTTGCTTTAAATCTTCTTAATCTAGGCTGCTACCGTAGTTAATTATGATGCCATTATCAGTATACCCTTGTTCCCTATCCTTATTTATTTTTGATGCAAGATGGCCTCTTCCATATCATATACCTCTTCCAGCCTTCATCTTAGCCGTCCTCTTTTTAACCATGTGGTCATTCAGCTAATATAAGTTATAAAATTTTAATAATACCAGTCTATTATTGTCTCTTGCAGAAAGCCAACTATATTAATGAACAAATTAAACATATTACTCTTTACGTTGACCTGCTTTCTATTCACAACTCTTTTCTTTCAAGCCAAAGACGGCTGAGTTATCACCTGCAAATAGTGTAACATGTAAAATATGCTGGAGTACAACAGGTAGATATATTATGATAAAGTGCCACTGAACTCGTGGTAATTGATTCACCAAGTGTTGGCGTGCTGCCAGCGCCCCTACTATGGTGCTTTTTAGAATGGGTTGCATGCAGTTTGTTGTTTATTACTTTGTAGTTTTGGGTTTTTTGTTGATTGCGCAGCTTTTTAGCGGTGTTGCCTGTTGGTCATGCAAATTATGTGGCTTTTAGTTGTTGATTATAGCAACATTTTATATTTTTGTTATTTATTTTACCAGATCAAAGACTGGTTCGACTTGATCAAACAAAGAAAACCGTCGATATGCTTGAGAAGTGGTTTAGTTAATCTGGTTTTCGTGTCTCGCGATCCAGATTCCAGCCTCGAATTACGCTTATCCAAATTCTTCTTATTCTTCCAAATGTCCTGTCATCCTCATCCATTTATTTTGCGTCGGATCATGATTGAGGCAAACAAACGGCTTTAGAATCTAAGCATACCGATTTATAAAAAATTGTAGACTAAAATGATTTTAAAACTTCCCCCCGCAAGGACAATTTTCCTAAAAAAGCTGGCTTACTCCTAGAAACTGGGGCACTGGTATAATCTAGTCACGTGAAAAGTTAATCCCGTTTATTGAACGCGGGATTAAACTACGGGCCTTGTTTTAGAATGAGCTTAATTTACCGTTATGGGAAGAGTTCTGTTAATTGTTCCGGTTGCTATAAGATTTTACAGTAGCTAGTGCGAATGGATGAAATAAGTTGGTTGTCTCGAGGTGTGGCGCCAATGAATTAAATGGAATCGTAATCCTGCTGTAGTCTGGTAAAATAAGTGTAGTAAACGGGTCAGTCAGATTGTTTCCGGCAGCATAATCAAGTCAGTCATAACTCAATTTGCTGTGTTTGTGTGTGTGTGTTTGTTACTGTTGCTGTAAATATAACAAAAATAAATTTTATTTATTTAAATCTTTATGCTCAAAGGTGCAACGGCGGACTGAATGCCTTAGGCACTCTCTACCAATCAACCAAAGGTTATGAAGAGATGGTAGATTCGGCTTTCAGAAACTTAGCCAGGAAGTATTTTTGATAGCAAATATAAAATTTTCCAAAAAGGATCTGTGATCTAATTTGTTGCCACTCATTGGCCGTTTAGTAGTTAACAAATTCATTGACCCACAGAAAGCTGTAACGCTCCGGTGCCTGCAGTTAGAATGCCGGGACACAAAGCTTTTTACCCACAGGTTGACGAGTTTTTTAATTATACGAGGGAAACTGTTACCCATAGCCTCTTACTTCCTGTGATAAATAATAAACGTAGTATCAAATGCTAGTTTATTGTGAGTTCATGTCCACGGTCATGGAATTCAAGGAACACGGGTGGATTTTAGTCAGTAAGTCTGACACTCCTTCCTGCTCCACCCCGAGCGGGAGAAGTCATTTCATGATATCCCATCCAAAAAAAAAGTGAGTTCATGTAGTAAGGTCTCAGTTGACCGACATGTTGGCTTCGCGATTTGTCACCGTTCACGGGGAAGGCACTGGTATTTAGGTGGATACATGTGCTCTTGTAGTATCTTTATGGTCATGTTTTTGTCCGGCCATGGTAAGATTCTAGGCTCAAAATTTATGAATATGGACCACAGAGGGCTCTGGATCTGCAAGGACCAGCTGGTTTGCCGGTAATTTAAGGTCTACAAAGGAGGCTCTGGGAAGCGCACTGTAAATTTGTTGTAAAAGTCCCAAGTATTGTACAGTGAACAATGTAACTGAAGTTATCTTGCAGTATGAATGGGTTATCGTTATCGGATATGGTGTAGCTCTGAGCTACTCGACCGTGAAGGCACGACCATTGTGTATCTACGCAATACTGAGTATCTTTACTGAAAGAACGCAGTTGTAGCGTTTAGTACTTAAATGTCCTTCTCTGGAACGGTACGTATAGAATAAATTGTAATTTAGTTATATCAGTAGCTCCACCCTTGTGTAGAGGTCCTTCTGGGTGCTAAACCAAAAGGTTGCCTTGCTGCCCAAAGAGTTAAGCAGTTGAACATTGAAGTATAGAAAACTGTCTCAAATTATTTTTTGTTTAGCTGGAAATTAGTAATCCACTAAGATTTAAGTATGTGGAATGCTTTCTAAAGAGGACAAGTTTTTCCAATATTGAAACTAAGCCTCCCACTTTCAACACGTGTGTCAACATAACTAATTTGTTTCTTCAAACATTGAGCACACGACTCTTGGAAATGTCCATGGTTGACTGTTTGATCGATTTGACATAGAGTGTGTTTTGTGTGTGCGTGTCTGCGTGACTGATACTCATTTGCCAATGATTTGTTTGTTTGTGTGTGAATAAATACGGGTGCTGCGATAACAATGCGTTTATTGCAACTACTAACTCGATTTGTTCATTCAAGGATATTTTATTATTCATCATAAAGGAAAAAAAGTGGTTTTCTTTCGTGTACGATAGGATCCGGCTCGAAGGACCAATTATTTTAGTACGATGCTAGGGTTCGCGTATCTTATACTGAAATCAAATCGACTCTGTTTAATCGAGTTTTAGTTCAGCGAGAGGTTTCACTGTTCGTTATTTAGTGCCCACCAAAATATTTTAAGAATGACCAAAAAGTTGGACCACCACAACCTCACGATTTTCAACCAATTTATTACCAAATTCAAAATGCAGGCACATCGATTGAAGGTAAAAGTGCGTTTGACAGATGAACAATGAGCCAGCGACGTGGTAGGGACCATCGTCGACCATTGTGTGGTAATGTGGGGAAACCTGGCGCTTGAGCACCAATCAACATGGATTATACTGCCATTGATGAACTGCGTGATTTTTCACTGTTCATTTTGTGTGCTGATTTTGCGGTTTTGTGATGGATGTCAAGATGCTGAAGTATGCAGATACGGCTTTCAGAACAAGGTTTCTTGCGTTTTTCAGCTTGTTTATTTTCTCAGATCCGTTCCCAAAAATATTGGTTACGACAGCAACTAAATCAGATTAACAACGAGCTTTTGTCACGGTTTCGTTTTCGTTAGGTTTTATTTTCACAAATTAGTAGCACATAACTGTCTCCGGGGTCCCATCTAGCTCTGTACCAAAATCCTTCAAAACCGGTTCAGTAAAGCGGCGATAAAACGTAACAAACAAACTCACTTTTTAGGGTTCCGTACCCAAAGGGAACCCAACGGAACTCTATTACTAAGCCTCCGCATCTGTTTATCTCTTACAAATAACTGTATAGAGATGGGTCAGTGGTGCATTCGAGCGACCATTAAAGGAAATCACAAAGAAGTCTTTTGTGTGTGCTCACCCTATCGTCTGGCTTTCTGTGTGTGTCTGGCTCGACCACTAATCTTACATCTTTTTACTACTCTTTTATTTTTGGTACACCTAATTGTTTTCGGCTTAGGGTACGGCCATACTTGGCTGAAGAAACGCCGCGTTTTTAACTCGTTTGCTCTTATTTGCAATGTTGAGTTTCTATCAATAAAATATGTTTTTTTTTTCGTGCCTTATAAACTTATAAACAAGGTAGTTATCTAACTACCTGGCAATAAAAAGCTGAAACTAAAATACTGGACTAAGAATTAACTAAACAGCTACAAGACCCCTTGTGTTGTTGCTGTTTACTTAAGTCTCAGTCCAGTATTTTTTTAATTTTTTTTTATCGAAATGATAGCTATGCAAAACTATTTAGCTTGTTTATGCTGGGTAACTAAACTATTACTCGCAAAAAATCCTTTTGTAAGCTGGAAAATTCAAAAGAGTTTATGATACTCGTGCTTCGTTCTCGTGATTAGTAACCTGAAATAATAAACCTATTACTTATGACACATGTAGTATCAGAGCTTCCGATTACCAAGTCATAATATTTAACAGCATCCACTACCGGCCTTGAGAAGTTCGCGTATCTCCTGTTAGATGTGGGTCCGTCCTAAGAACGGAACCGGTTCCGTGAGTTTCGGGACCCGCTCGTATATTACCCACTGTCTGACACTCGCAACTTTGATTGTATGAGGATTCTAAGGTTTCATTTGTAAAGATATGTTTGTGTTAAGTTGCCAGCCAATCTACTTGGAGAGCTCGGCTAAGCTTGAGAATACAAAACTATAATTCCAGCTTAAGCCGTCAACAGCTTGCAAGTTGCAACAGTATAAGCTCCCGACTACTAAACTAAGTCCATAATATTTTACAGCAGCCGCTCCCGGTTCTGAGATTTTCGCGTATCTCCAGTTAGATGTGGGTCCGTCCTAAGAACGGAACCGGTTCCGTGAGTTTCGGGACCCGCTCGTAAGTTACCCGCAACTTTGATTGTATGGGGATTCTAAGACTTGATTATGGGTTTCGTTTGTAAAGATATATTACATGGCTAATTTTCTTTAGAAATGGGGTGTTTGTATTTACATGTGCGAATTTATTTAAAGCCAGTTGTCTGAAATGTGCAATTTGTATAAAAGATTGGCCCTTGCAACATTTTTATGAGTGTAGAGGGTGCTTTTATGAAATGGTTATTCAAGCTGATTCGAATTTTATAGAATAAGTGATAGTTTATTGCTTTTTTCTCATGTTACTTGGCTTCAGTTCAATGCAATTCCTTTTTGCTGATACCTACTATTTTTATTTATTTTTTAATGATGGGAAATCATCAAATGACTCCTCCCGTTCTGGGTGAAGCTGAAGGGATAGACAGACTTACTGACTAAAACCCATCCGTGGGCCCCAGCGGGGCCCGTCTTTTTGTTGATGCTGTGTGTGCATGCTTTAATTAAAATTAATGAGCTCACGAGGTCCCCCAAATTTTTTTCATTTTCGTTGAAACAAAGCTACATCTATGACACAATAGCACTCAGGTTAATAAAGCAGGACTAACCAGCGAACAGAGAAATGAATTCCGCCTCATCTGCCTTCGTATAAAAACAGCTCATATTCCCAAGTACCAAAACACTTCTCGCAACAGCCACTTTCTGCCACTTAATAACACTACAGCAACTCATAGTTTTTCTACAACCAACCCGTTCCTGCAACGTGATTGCTGCGCGAGCGGTCGTTGACCCCGTGACGTCACGCCTAACTGTGCAGGCCCTGGCGTGTACTTTGATAATAGTACACAGTACCAACAGTACCTAGTTTGTATGTGATGTGGTTTGTTCGGAGAATAGCGAAACTAAAAGGGTAATGTTATGTTTGACATCTGTCTATAGTTCCATGTTTAGATGCTTTGACAGTAGGTGCCATTGACATTCCATATGCGATGTGAGGCTTATTTTGAATGCTGATTTGGCTATCAGCTTGTCAGGCGGCTGTGGCAATGAGGGAACGATGAGCACCAGGTGGCAGCATGCAGCATTTGGTAAATCGCGTTTATGTCAGTCACTTTTTCAAGGAAGAGGACCTCTTGCAGTGGCGCTAATTTGTGTCGTGAAATTTCCTGATTGCCCTCGTACATAAATTGATACTTATATTACGGATTTTGTCAAACTTTAATATACGACCACGAGCGATATAAAAAAATATTGGTAGGCTCACGTTTGACCACATTCCCACCTGATGGAAAGCGACGATGTGGCCGACGGAACGACGAAGCACGTTTGCAGAAGTAACCTGTTTACTCTTTGACTTAAAATACCCCCAGGACATTCTGTGTTAGTTACAATTTTAACATAGTATTATGTCGATCAAAAGTCCCAGTGTTACAGAAATTTCCCTTCATGAGTCGAAAATGAATTTTCAGTGTCTTTCGTTCTTATTAATCTTCGTTAGCACATTTTCTCCAAATTCTGTTTATTCCGAAGGATTGAATAAAATTGGGTCTGGTTTTATTTACTATGCGGTCAATAGTGCTTGTTCAGAGCCAGGTATGGTTTGTGGAATTCATAGGAATATAATAATGTGTATTTCTGGATCGCAAATTGTATTAGCGGTCTCGTAACTGATAACCGTGAATAGTTTACTTCTTGGCAAGTGTGTTCCATTGTCCACCACATCATTGATTATAATAACCTTTTGGTTATTATAATCAATGATGTGGTGGACAACCGTAGCCTAGAGGGCATGTTACCAAAAGGTAACATGACCTCTAGGCTCGTATTTGACTGCTATGTCAAATGCGACCCTAGAAGTCATGTCAGATAAGTGTTGATAAGCTGCTGTCTTTCCAACTTTTGTATAGCCTCAATACATCAAAGGCCCCTGAAAATTAACAGCATGTATTAAACATTCCATAAGTCCACACCTCTCATTTGAATAATTCAGCAAACTCAAAGAACATTGACATTTAAAACCAAGGAACTAAACCCTCCACGCGACTCAAACCACAACTAGGTCAGCTTTTTCTTTGACGACTCCAAGTCTACGTGTTTCCGTGCGCGAAAACTAGGTTAAAAGGTGTAAAGCCATAAAACTACCAATTTAAAACTAATCTGCATGTAATGCTATTTTACTATTCGTTCATTATGCAGTGCTGGTTGTAAAAAATCTCTTGTTTCGTGGAACTCCGTCCATAGTCCATTCTCATAAGCACGCGAGTGCATTGTTTAAGTGTTTAATCAGCGCACATTGTCATGCAAAGTTGTGCGCCATCCAGTGTGAGTGTACGCTAATATTCTTTGTCGTCCGTAATGTGTATGCGGCCTTATGTAAAGCTTGGAAGAAGGAATTTGTTGGTTATTGGTTGACTGGTGGAAAATTTCAAATATGGTTTATAGCTGTTACATGGTAAACGCGGATTCTGCTTGATTTTTTTTTAAATCTACCACACTACAAACATGATTTTTGTTATGCTGCTATACTTTCGATGCTTTTTAGGGTTCCGTAGCCAATTGACAAAAAACAGAATCCTTATGGATTCGTCGTGTTGTCTGTCTGTCCGTCCGTATGTCACAGCCAGTTTTTTCCGAAACTATAAGAACTATACTGTTGAAATTTGGTAAGTAGATGTATTCTGTGAACCGCATTAAGCTTTTCACACAAATTAGAAAAAAAAAACAATAGAATTTGGGGGTTCCCCATACTTACTACATACTTCAAAAATTTTTTTTCATCAAACCCATACGTGTCAAAAATTATGTTGAAGTTTCTAATATCATTTTTTTCTTGAGAGACACTTCCAAAGTGGTAAAATGTGCCCCCCAATTGTAACTTCTAAAATAAGAGAATGATAAAACTAAAAAAAAATATATGATGTACATTACCATGCAAACTTCCACCGACAATTGGTTTGAACAAGATATAGTGAGCAGTTTTTTTTTAATACGTCATAAATCGTAAACCGCAATTTACCTTTCATTCAATCAACTCAAATATAAAAAAAAATAAGGTTTATGGTACGGAACCCTTCGTGTGCGAGTCCGACTCGCACTCGGCCGGTTTTTTTTCACTTACTATGAATAGAGATCTCAGATATACGAACAGCCCTTGGATCATATTAGATTAGTCGTAAAGATTTGAAAACTACAAATATATGGTTTCCTTCTCAGTCAAATCCATCCAAAGGTTGTATGTAAAAGTGACAAGACCGCCTGATGTAACACCCAAATATTTTTTATTAAGCTCCTATTGTAATTTGTTATGGTTTTAATTAAAAAGAATATCTATTCTATTCTGTTGATCACCATTTTCCAGACATAATATATCATATTGTATTTCTAGACATTTTTACTACAAGCACATTTGTTTCCGGACCTAGTGTGCACCACATGTCCGTAATTTGTTACCAGCGTATTCTAAACGACCCAAGACCATTCTATATAGTTTCTCACGCTCTTAAAAAAATCACCAACTTGTATTGTCTCTGCAACTGCGGCAATGACATCATTATCTTCAATTTGGACCTTATTAGCAGGCTGTAGGCTCTTATCATTGTTAATCAGGAGACCTTGACCATGTCTTGTCTTACTGTGGTGTGTAATTCCTTGGACTGTTTCATATGGTTTCCCACGTAATAGAGGTCGTTTAGAAGGTTTGCTTTTACCAAAATGTTCGCGTAATTCAAATTCATCTTCTTGTCGTACAATACTTGCAAATGAATACTAAAGATTACCTTTGTGAGCCGAGGACGAAGTGGCTACTCCAAAAACCATTGTAATTTATATTGAACTAAACTTTATAGACACTGTTTATAGGTCTTGTTGATGGCAATAAGATGTCCCCCGCAACAAGGGGCACCTACTTAACCTTTTGCAGAATACAAACTCTATCAAGCGCAAGTTCGATCGTGTATGGAATACTGCTCTCATCTTTGGGACGGTTCTGCCAGATACCAGCTTGATGCTCTTGAGTCAATTGCAAAACGAGCCAAGAGGATCATCGGCAATGAGAGGCTCGTCGCGACGAAGCTCCAAAGTCTTGAACATCGACGACGAGTTACTAGCCTGTCGGTTTTTTACCGGTTGCATTTTGGGGAATGTGCGACGGAATTGCATAATTTAATTCCGCCAAGCCCGTTCCATCATCGGACCACAAGACGAACGGCGATGCGCCACCGGTACATGGTGGACATCCCACCCATACGCACAAAACTTTTTCAGGGAACACATTCATAATGCGTACAGCTAAGGAGTGGAATTCCCTGCCGGAGTCTGTGTTTCCTGATAGCTACAACCTGGGAGTCTTTAAATCAAGACTGAATAGGTTATTTCTAGGCAAGCGTGCTCCATCTTTGACCACATCATCGCTTACCATCAGATGAGATAGTGGTCAAACGCGTGCTTATCAATAGTAAAAAAAAAAAGCAGACGTGCGTACTGTTATGTTATGCAAGTACCATACAGATTACACAAAAGACTAGGCAGACTACAGACCCTAATTATGCGCCTAAGTAGGCAATCTGTATTCTGTGAGGTGTAGAATATATTATAATGAATAGCAACATAGAAGTGTCAACAGTAGCCGTGTTGACTGTAGACTGGCAATTAAAACCTCTTAGTTTCTAATTATGATTCTGTGAACTAATGTTAGTGTGCCAGACGTTCTTGGTAATAAACTGTCTGCAGTCCACAATATAGAGATTTTATCGTTTAATAATAATGCAGAGGAAAAGGTCATCTATTCCCATTTTAATTGGGTCCTTTCTGTGTATATCAGCCACCTGGGACCAAAACATCCAGCTTATATCCCCACGCTTTGTTTTACCGAATTTAATTTCGGAGTTTCGTTAGAGAGCCCTTTAAAAATAAGACTTCAAACGCATGCATCCGACTTTATTAAACTTTTCCAATCTCCCGGCAGAATAAACAAAACTGGGTCAGTGGCAAAATCCTTCCAATATTCTTGTACTGTTGATATTGTATATGAATTTGAGGCGTGACTACAAATAGTGCGAAAGTGTGCTCCTGTGGGTAAACAGGCGATCCCAAACATAAAAGTCACGATTGCCGCGCCCTCGCGGTTAGGTCATATCGCATAACCATGGTTGGTACCGAGGACAAATGGGTTATTTAACCGTAGTTAGTGTGTTTGGTCGTGAAGTGTACTATTTGTTTTATTTTCGATATCGCTTTTCCTTAACTAATTTTAGAGGTAAAAGGATAACGTGTGTAGGTATTTGGTCCGGTGTTTGGTCCTTCGGGATCCGGCTCGAAGCGCCATTTGGTGGATGATTGAAAAATTAAATGTTGGTTGGAGTTTAACCTACGGATTAAATCTCTATGTAGGCGACTATTTACCTTTGTTTAGAGTATTCGTGATTTTTGCGTAGCCCATTAAAGAGGAACATAGCCACGATTAGTTATTTATTGGTATCAACTGACAACAACACGGACAAAATAAAAAGCTTTGCAAAATACATAGCATAGTAGGACTACCGGACACAGACTGCCAAAGTATCAACTAATTGTATTTTAGTTTTTAAAATTTAAGTATTATTATAATAGTGTCTCTAAAATGTGTTAGTGAATGTGTCGTTGGAGTGCCACAAATTAAAAAAATAAATAAAAAAAGCAGTCCTGAATATTCATGGAGTTTTCGCCAGCCCTGAGTGAAGCGTTAATTAATAATCGCATGTAGGCCGCTTTTGTCATATTAAGTGAATTATTTGGGTGGCGTGGCCATTGTGCCAAGGCCGGCCGGACAGCGCGACGCACTCGCGATATTAAACTTATGAGTTAATTGTACTTTATGTGTATGTCAGACGTACATGTTTCTGCTATTATGATATTTATGTAGATAGACACATTTCTGACGCGGTGAAAAATTGGGATTTTAAGAGCTATAATATAATGATAATGATGCTAAGTGACGCGCTGACCCCTTATCCGAGCTAAGAAGAATGGTTTTTTTTTTACCCAGACTACAGCCCAGCATTGAGTCAACAGAAGTTGATAAAAAAAAAATAGAAGAACAAGAAAATATTTGTGGATTTTATCAGGCTTTTTTTTGGGTCCTTTGAGGTCTAAGCAGAAGAGTATTAAATCATAAACACACCTAATTGCTACATCAACATCGTTCCTTTTTTGTTACGATCCAAAAACTGTTCTTGTACTCTTTTAGGGCCTGGCTGAATAATCCTCTACGAAAGCCATATATGCTGCCGGAGGCTGCCAGTTATTCACAGTAAATATGTTATTCATGCTTCCCAGCAGAACGTGTTTTGGCACCGCTCTTCTACAATGTTCACAAGAATTCTCTAAGCCATCATAAATATCAAATTCAATATCCATATTGTAGAGGCGCTTAAACTCTAACCCACCTGCTTGTAAACTTAAAAATGTCACGTTCCCTATCCCCACGTTTATTATAAATTCAATAAAATATCTATAAACGTTTATAGCATTTTATTATCAAAACATGCTTTAGTACAAAAGGTCTTTATGTTTCTTTGCATCTGTTTAGGAGCAATTCCAATGCGGTGTAAGAACGAATGCATTGTGCATTTGAGGACTTGTCGATGGTTCCCGCGATGGTCTTAGTTTGGGTTGTCGAAGACTGGTGTTGTTATATATCAAACAGGAAAGTAGGAAAATTCATAGGCTTCATTGCTCCTAAACGTAGAGGAAAACGTAAACATTTGCACAAAAACAAATTACGTAGGTAATTAAATAGTGCAAATATTATCAGAGAGCCATATATGCCTAGTTTCTGATAAAAATAGTTTTTCCTCCATAGACTCTAGCTAGACAAATGACATTCTGTCAGCGTTAGCGTGGCGAAAACGATTGTCAAAACGTCAAAAATGTATGGGAGTGACAAATGTTGTTGAAATGTCACGTGGTCAATACCTGCCCTTGTATTTGGCAATCGCATTCGCTAATAGAATGGCAATTTGTCTAGTTTCTCTTGTCATCATTTTCCCTCAATCTCATCTAACAACTCCAATATCATACAAAGATAAAACAATAACAATCAATAGAAGACAAACAGTTACCTAACAAAATGTTCTGAATAACCGCACCATTTGCCAACATTCCTCGTACCTCGATTCCGTGATCAAACTTTGCGTGCCGTCACAACTCTTCAATTCCACAATAATGGTGTAAACTCCAAGTTTTGGGGTGTTTCCACGAATAAAGTTCCGTTTTAAATTCCAACTTTGTTCCCGATGAGGGGAATCAAAGCTTTGATGCGTTTTATGTGTTCCACGGAATTGTGCGCCGGCAATCGTGTTTGAATATACTTTGTGGGTTTCTGTTTGAGAAGTTTTTAAAGTTTTAAATTCGAGAGAGGTTTTGTGAATATAATTCTGGTGTTTGTGATGAAGAAAATATAGCTTGTAGGTAAAGAGGTTATCATGGAGTTGACGGAAAATAGAGAGTTGAAAATGAAAAAGATATTGTTGAGCAGAACCCAAATAAATTGTAAGATGACAATGACAATTCTAGTGAAAGGAACAAAACGGGAATAGAAAGAAAGAAAATACATTAATTTAGCACAAACTAAAAGAGACAACGTTTACAGGAGACAAACCATCTTGTTTTAAAACGTCAAATAGCTTGTGTGCGTCTGCCCCAAAAAGGTCCATTGTAACATATATTATGCTATATACCTAGTGCCTGTCGCTGGTTTTCAACTAAACCTGAGTTGTTAATAAAAATTTCATCGCTAAGTTATCCATATTCCTGGCATATTGCCATAATCGGTTTTACTTGAACACACTGATTGTCAGGTCATTAGTGTCCGGCCCCTCATCTATTAAGCCCTGATTGTCCCATTGTTGACCAATCGTCTACCCTCCTCTATTAGCGACCTCACGCTTGTGAGTTGTGACCACTGATTCTTAAACTTGGGGAAGTTTGTCTGAAACTCAGTTGGCCCGTTTACTCTTCTCTTCCACCTGGCGTTAATCCCGGCTATTGCCAGGGTCCGCCTTCCTACTTAGCTTCCTCCACTTTGCCCGATCTTCAACATCCTTCTCAGTCAGGCCATTGGCTCTCATGTCGGACTTGACGACGTCCAGCCAGCGCGTGCGAGGGCGACCACGGGGCCTAGCCCCAAGAACAGCCATATTCATGCATCTCCGACCAACGTACTCCATAGGGCGGCGCATGATGTGGCCATACCATCGCAGACGACACTCTTGCAGTTTTTCCCCCACGTCACGGACACCAAGACTACCTCGGATGTAAGAGTTGCGCATGCGATCGGATCGCGTTACGCCACTCATCCACCTCAGCATCTTCATCTCCGTGACGCGAAGCTCCTGGGTGTGCCTGCTTAGTGCTGGCCAACACTCGCCCCCGTACAGTAGGACAGGCCGAATGATGCATTTATATATCTGCCCCTTGAGCTTCGGAGGCATTTTGCGGTCGCATACAACGCCCGTCACCTCGCGCCACTTCGCCCAAGCCGCGCCAATACGTGCTTGGACATCGTCGTCCACGATGCCAGACTCGTGCAGCACGGATACAAGGTACCTGAACGTATCGGACTTTCTGATCAGGTCCGAACCTATTCGGATGGTGTTTGTATCCGTGCTGCCACAGGACATGTACTCAGTCTTCGCCACATTTAGTCTCAGACCACCGTTTTCAAGCGTGTCCTTCCAAATGTTGACTTTGCGCTCAAGATGGGCTTTGTTCTGATTAACGAGGGCGATGTCATCGGCATACATCATTAGCCATGGAGGCTGATCTTGGATGTTTGCCGTAACTACATCGAGCACTACGTTAAACAAGAACGGGCTAAGAGCCGAGCCTTGGTGAACGCCAACAGATATCGGGAAGCCATTCGATTCGCCAACAGCGGTCTGGACAGAGGACACGGAATCGCGGTACATGTCTCTGATAATGTCAATATAGGCCTCGGGAACGCCCTTGAAGCGCAGTGCCCACCAGATGGACTGCCGAGGTATACAGTCGAAGGCCTTCTGCAGGTCTAAAAAGGCCATATGCAAAGCTCTCCTTCTCTCTCTGTAAGCCTCAGCCAGATTCCGTAAGGCAAACACTGCGTCCATGGTGCTGTTACCCGCCCGGAAGCCATATTGACACTCAGAGACAGTACACTCGCTACGGAGCCGTGTGTCAATGATGCGCTCGAAGAGCTTCATGGTGTGGCACATGATCTTGATACCGCGGTAGCTACCACAATCCTGTACGCTACCTTTGCCTTTGTAAACAGGGATAATCAGGCTAAATCGCCACTGGTTCGGCATTTCCTTGGTGATCAGGATGCGGTTAAAAAGATCCGTCAGAAGGTCCACACCATGTGGGCCCATCGCCTTCCACACTTCAATTGGCACATTGTCAGGCCCGACCGCTTTCCGGTTCTTCATGTGGCGAAGAGCAATGCGGGTTTCGTCGGGGGAAATAGGGGAAATAAGCCCAAGGTTAGGAGGCGGTTCCGGAGGAAGGTTATGGGGATGCTGTTTGTTAGACAGCTCTGCGAAGTATGTACACCATCTCTCCTTAACAGAGGGGGCATCGTAGAGCAGCTTACCCTGGGCGTCCCTTACACAAAGACATTTGCTAATGTCCCGTGTAGCTTTCTCCCGGCCACGCGCCAGCTTAAAAATAAGCTTTTGCCCCTCCGCAGTTTCCAGCTTGTCGTATAAGGGCGTCAGACTTTTGCTGCGGGCTCTGGCTACAGCTTTTTTGCAAGCGCGCTTAGCCGCTCCATATGCCTCCCTGTCATCCGGAGAGTTGGACCCTTGCCACTGTTTAAATAAAACCTTCTTCTTCCGAGTCGCCTCCTGCACCCCGTCATCCCACCACCACGTCTCCTTTCCTATGGTGCGGCCACCACGAGAAGTGCCAAGGACGCGCTTACCCGCAGTTGGCCCGTTTACTATGACATATTTATAAGTGGCAACCCTTTCGTTATCTTAGCTGACAGTCTTTGATATAGGTAACATCCGTGCTTCAAACTAAATTGGCAAAATGTATGAATATGTTCTTAGCCGAAACGAAAAATAATCATCCTCATCTGCCTAGCCTTTTCCCGACTATATTGGGGTCGGCTTCCAGTCAAGCCGTATTTAACTGAATACCAGTATTTTACGAGGTGCGGCTGCCTACCAGACCTCCACATCCCATTAACTGGGTAACACGGTACTTCATGGTAAGACTGGAGTCAGATTTACTGGCTGCTGACTATCCGTAACGACTGCCAAAGATCTACAAATGACAGCCGGGACCAACAGCTTAACGTGCTTTAAGAGGCACGGAGGAAACTCGTTATGTTAAGATGGTCACCCATCCACAGACCAACCATGGCAAGCGTTGCTTAACCTTGAAGATCGACCCGTGCGGCTGTTATTATCTAGCCACGAGCTCCTAACCCGAAACGAAAAAGAATGTGCTAGCAAAATAATTAATTGTCAGTAACACGGCATCCATCTTTCAAATATTTTTTTAAGATAAACACTGACTGACGTCTTAATGATTCTAAGACTATAAACAAACAGATCAATAGTCTCCTCATATCTCAGTCCACGCTCCCCTCTGTTTGCGGACAGGCGTCAGGCGTCTATCAGCACGTCTGCCCTCCCCGCAGAGTTGGACGCGTGAATAATGTATCCGCGACCGTCTGTCTGTTAGTTTGCATCGATCCAGACCGAACGTGTAGACTGAAGGATAAGGCGGCGTTTCCAGCAGAGAGGTGCGAGGATGCGTAGCGAAGGATGTGTCTGAGCGAGGCTAGGTAAATGAAGCTATTCTATTGGTTCGTAACAAACACATCCCTCGCGGAGGCATCCAGAGCAGGAGGAGTCATTTGATGATTTCCCATCCTTAAAAAAGGGCGGAGATATTTTTAAGGATTATGTCATTCAGATAATGTAGGGAGCATTTTCAGTTTCTTCCTGCCGTTTCTGTATCTAAAAAACCAGAACATTACCGAGATCCTTTACTAAGTCATCTTTAACAGAAGTCTCATTACCAAGCTGCATATTTTATTCTACATCTTTGGACTTGGCAGACCTCTTCAGGGTAACTCATCCGGATTATAATACCTTTTACTTCAAAGGGATTCCTCGTCGAAAAGCTTTTTCTACATAAATTAACAACGTATTTCATACGGATTCAATTCCGAGATATCTTCCATTTAAACTCAAAGCTCGGATATTAAATTAGCCGGAACTGAAATATTACCTCTTTCACAAGAAATAGAACTGATCGTAGCTTAAGATATGCGAGCGCTAAACATGAAAACTGGATCATATTGAGTCTAACGTGGACGCTCTGGCGCCGCTGCGCTGTTTTTGTAGAAAGCTTTCGTATGTGAATATTTTGAATAAACTCGTGAGCTTTTGAGGCTAACGTATTTCCGGTTACAGTCTAGGATTTAAGATCTGCAAGTTATGTTCTAATTTAAATTCATCAAGTTGGAAATGTAACTAGAATTCAAAATGAAGTCACGTTTACTTTAGTACTGCCAAGGATATTATGATTAGATACTCAAGTTATTAGTTTTATGTCAAGAATCAGATGGAGCTGTGCTATCGTCTACCATCGGAATAGTTTTGGATAACAACGCGGAAGTCGGAAAGATGTTCGGTCTGTGTGAAGTTATGCCACAAATCACACATGATTCTCCGAAACATTTGTCGTGCTCGTAAATTTGCTTAAACCTCTACGGATCAGCATGATTTGTTTATATGCTCATCTTCTTCCAGCATACCACACATAGTGACTTCTGAACAAACACGTTCAAAGCAATCGTAAATCAGTACGAGTCGTAACCGCGCGTAACCATCGGTTAAAATTTACTGCTCGGACGATATACGGCCCGTAGCCGATAGGGATCTGGTGGTATCCAGCTGAAGTGTCGATGTGCTGTTGTGTATTTTTAGTTGAAGCAAAGACAACAAAACCATGAAGTTACGTATCTTGGAAATGTTGTGGTGCGAGAGCAGATTGCTACGAGGTTAAGTCTCATAATGGAAGCTGAAGCCACCATTTTCTAGACATATCATACCACAAGACTAAACCAAAATAAGAATGCTTGATTGATTATTACTTATTTTACGCGAAGACACAGAAGAGAGTAAAATGGGAACCCGACCAGTATATAAGGCAGTCGATTATGAGGATGATCAGAATCCAAAATTATTTTACCAGAAAAACTTGACTTGTTAGTAGAACGAAATCCACTTGACGATATCGGATATGAACCTGAAACATTTACAGACTAGAAATTCAACTTATTTTATCTAATGCACATTACACACCAATAAATCACAGTTGAATCATACAATAAAATGTTGGTTCAATAATACATATTTTTGTGCTACTGAGTTACGATTACGATAGCCCAGCACACGTGTCGGATGATTCAATACGTTACTTGTAATATAAACACGAGTATTTATAACCTTTATAAATAATCAGATCACTATGAAGGTACAGCTATGTATAGAACTTCATGGTGAACTATTTTTAGCAAAGACAGTGGTATAGGGTTTCCTTTTTGCCCTTAGCGTGAGAGGTTCAAGTTCAGTAGGTACTGAAAGCAAATTGTGTAATAGTTGACTCATAGTTGAACTTTCGTTGAACAAAAGATGGTATTCAGTCTAGGTAGCTCATGAAAGGTTACAAATTTAGAACCATCTTCGGATTATTCATTTGGAAGATGCGGCAGATGGTCAGTCTGCAAACTTTTTTATCATCTCATATTTGCGTTGGGGGTTGAATGAATATAAAGTTTATCCAACAGTAGTACGTCTATAAATTGTATTTTTCGCTGATCAGCATAAGCCCAATTTAAACAATTGAAATCTTTTCCAGCTAACTCACAATGTAAGAATAGCATCCGAAGGGCAAACTATAAATTGTATTAGTCCACAAACAAAGTGTTTAACATTCCAGCCGTTAAGTTGCCCATCTCAATATAGTAGTAGACTCAAATAGGCGACGGGTTCAGTAAATTAACTAATAAAACGGCTAAGTGGATGACGCCATGCGGCCTCCCGGCGCCTCTTAGTCCTGCCCTGGAGCGCTGAGATTTTTATGTAAATGGAGAGCTCGGATACATGTTTGGTTCTTCGAATCTTACTCGCCGATTTCGCGGTCAGTTATCTTTGGCGTCTTTAGGTGTGTCTTCTGCTGTGGTAGTGGTATTTGTACAAATTTCTCTGGTCCGTTTATCTTATTAGTCTCGAGCTATTTTTCACTGCTTCGCTCCAGTGTATTCTTACAAGAACCAAGTAATGTGAATATTTCTGTGATAAATTGTAACCTATGATGCCCAACTAGTGTAGCTTTGTATCATTGAAAGAATTTATACAATCAAATCCGAATGAATCTTCCTGCAAATGCAAACACACTATTCAAAGAAGTTTAGGCTATTTTCTTTGCCATAAGGCTTTCCTTGTAAGAAACAATCATCCTTTACACATCTTGCTACCAACTTTTAGCCACTCCTCCGCACTTATCGCTCTGTTTGTCTCCCTTCTCTGAGTTAGATCGTAATCGCATACGATTGTAGCAGTAGTGAATAAGGTTATGTTCTTATTTATCTCAATTCTGTATTGGTTGAGTGTGCAGTTCCGTCACTTTATGGATTTGTGTTCCATTTTGTTTGCTCCAAAAACTTTTATGAACATCTTTTCTGTGAGGATCATCACTGCTTGGGTCGACCTTATTAGTCCTCAAAGCAATGATCAATTAATATCGAAAGTCATTCATTGAAACTAGGCTGATAATCAGCACTTTTTGAAAAAAAAAAAAATTACATATCGTCACAGTCACCACTTCCTACTTCCTAGTATTTTAGCTCAGAAGAAAAAATGGTGCAACAAACTGTTCATAAACACATCTGTCTGTGTTCAGTTTAATGAACTCCTTGTCATTGCTCAATGCCCATCTTCCCATCCACACTTGAAAGTCACGAAGGTTACAGAGACTAACAAAGTGACAGAGAATCCAAACGTGGTCATCAATAAAACAATGAGTTCGATGACTTTCTCCATCTTTGGAACTGGCCTTAGCATGAACCATGTTTAGCATAACACTCCTTCAATCATAAAGTGTATGATACACTGCCATGCAGCTACTTTTACATAAATATTTACCAAATAAACTACTAAATTTGACATAACACGTGCAACAAACTTGTGTACGAAATATCTTAGCTTGTCATAGCAAGTTACAATGAATATTCGCGCGATTCTCAAAGTAGGTCTACGCAGTTGTTCTTGAGGTCATCGGCCTCGGCGTCTGGTTTTGGTACTTAACCAAGTACATTTGTGTTACTTCATGAGGAAGTTGTAACTTGCAATCTTGTAGTACATTATGACTGTTCATCTGTCGAGAGAGTAGGTTTTGCTCTAAATAAAGACTTAAATTACGTTGTCCCAGTTTAGAGCTGTTTTATTGTTCATTATTTCCAGTAGTTTGTAAAGGTACCGGGTTCTTTCTACCATCTGTGAATACAGGTTATCAAATACGGATATTTAATTGAATTAATATCTGACATGGGTACAATCGATCGCTTTCAGCGATAACACCACACCATTCATTGTGCTGTTAACACTTAGATTCGTATCGAGTTTGATTTCAAATGATATTCCTTAAACCATATTTGAAGCTTATTTTTCGAAAGGTTTCTCGAGGACTCGAGATTCATTTCAGACAATCTTCCCTTAACCACATTTGAAGATTATTCATCAATAGGTTTCTCGACGACCCCCTTTATGTCTAGATTTAAATCATCTTTCGTCAAAATTGTCAACTGTTGAACCATCCTAACCAAACTTAAACGATCTCGCAACAAACTTCACCCAGCTTCCCAATATCAACGACAACTTCATTTAACTCCATCATCCTATTCTAACCGAGTTTCTGAAGCGCAGACTGCCAGTTACCCACACTATTGTCGCTTTAATTAGCTGTAGCGCCGTCTAGTCTAGCTAAATCTACCTCGGAAGGGTAAATGAGATCGCTGGTTACTTCCAATGAGATCTAGATTGGAAGCTGTGGCCTTTATTGTTCATTAGAGACTACGTTTTCTATTTAAACCGTTTCTATGTTGATTACTGGGGTTTGCTTTTGTTTGGTGTTGACTAGTTCAGCTTTTGGATCGGTTTGTGTTGTGATTTTGGTTTCTGGTGGATTAGGATTTTAAAGTATGTGCTGATTTTAACATTCATAAAACTTACTGATATGTTTTTTTTTATTAGTGATTTTTTTTTTGTTTATAATTGATATTCATCATCTAGTCCGATTTTATCCTCTGTTGCGAATTGCGCTTCTCTTTGGTTGTGTGTTTTTGATATGTGTAAGCTTTCTGTGTCTATCACAGGCTATTAATCAAAGTTCTCCGAGAATCTTCAGAGCGAATGCTTTCTTATATCACGTTGGGGAGGTATTAAAGAACTCATCCCCGCTTCTTTAGTATCAGAGGCCGTCTCCACTTGCTTTGAGTTTCTTGTTATCCACCTGTTTGTCCGCTAGATCAGTGAAATACTAGACCAGTCGGTGTACAGACTCTTGAGGTATGTGTGTCCAGATGTGGAACGTCTTTCGGCGGAAATAACGATCACGATCATTTAATTCTAATAAACATTCCTACCATAAAACTATTATGTCACTACACCTTCGGCTCTCTATACCAATTGACCTTAGCACAGAATATATTATGTTAATATAAAGCGCCGCCTGACTCACTCCGTAGGGCCGTAAGTTTCTATTGTGCTGAATTAGCATCAGCCGCCATGATGTCACGTCATTGTGGCCGGTCATGGGCTGCCATTTATTTATATTTAGTTAGCATAGTGCCTTTGTCATTATGGTAAGTTGAAGGTCAATAGTAAAGGTGTAAGAAACTAGTAGATGGTTTACGTTGGTGGGTAAAGGTTATGGAACCGTGCAGTCTTTTCAGTTGGTGGCAATAGTTGTTTGTTATAGCGGCAATAGAAATACACACTCTGTGAAAATTTCAACTGTCTACCTAGAACGGTTCTTGAGATGCAGGCCGCTGACAGACAGACGGACGAATAGACGAATGGATGGACGGATGATGGAGGCTTAGTAATAGGGTTACGTTAGTTACCTTCCGGGTGCGGAAGCCTAAAAAATGACGTCATAATTAGTCTAAAATTTAGACGTCATCACCTCAGTCTAGTGCTGGATATAGGTCTTCTCCAAGCACACATAAAAATCAGTCTTTAAATATGTATTTAGACATATTTTATACCAATTTTGAGGAGTATAGCTTATCGTATATTGGCCAGGTTATTGACTATGCAAACTACGCGTTAAATATGTAAAGAAAGCGCTCTACTTACCCTTGCAAATTAATTGTATTAGCAATTTAAACGGTTTCTCTTATCTACTAGCCCGTTTTTCCTTACGGAGTCATTGTTAATTCAAGAAAATTTACACTAGAGCTCAGTTTTACCGAGCAATTTGGCAGAGGCCTAATGGCCAAAACTTGACTCTGATAGGCCGACTTAATTGACGTAAGGTATGCTGTTTTCACAACGAAATTACAACCTTCACATTTATCATGCGCATAGCCAAAGTGTGGAATTCGGTCAGCGTCTGTGTTCCCTTCCACATACCCGTCTGCCTTTAAGCCAGAGTAAAAAAGAGGCATCTTCTGGGCATGCTCGCTCCATCAGGCGTGAACGTCATCGAGGTTAAGAGCAAAACCATTCTTAAAAAAAAAAACACATTTTTAGTGAAAACTGGAGAGCAGAAGACTCTTGAAATTGTAGACTTGCTGAATAGATGTAAACTTCTTAATATCTTACAAAACTTTTTAGGAAAATATCTCCAAATCAAATTACAGACAGCGAAGTAAAAGTTTCGAGCCGCACATGAGAGCACAATTGCCCGTTGTCGCTCAATTAGCAAGCGAACTGTACAGACTTGTCAGTTTCGGCCCCAGGGCACGTGGAAACTTGTTTGAGTAGCAATTAGCAAGTTTGTAAGGTTCTCGGCCAATAACATGCTTCCTCGTGGGTCTAATAATAGCCACACTAGAAGAGAAATAAGCTATCTGATTACCTGAAAGTAATGGAGGAAAGAAAGGTGGTATGCAAGCGACTGAATTGACTTAACAGTGTACAATGTCCTAACCAAATGAAGAGACACCTGTAAACACAGACGTCCATTGCGCCACAACAGGCGAATGAAATGTATGAAAGAAGGGTGATAGTCGGCCAACTGAAGGAGAAGAAAAAGGATAATGAAAATCTGTGACAGCCAATACTTTGAGAAGCGGTTGGAGAATAGACAATAATTTATGAAAATTTATTGCAGGTAAAAAAATGCGATTAGACGATATCCCATTTTCCTCAATCGATGATGATAACTTTCACACCCAAAGAAGTTGATTCACTTCGATACTGAAATAGAAATACTACGAATGCAACACAACGCCGTAGTGAATCAAATACCTCGTAAATACTAGTATGAAACATCGCTGTTTACTCAATAAATCGATACTGTCTAATAAACTTATCGGTATCCAAACAACTCGAGAGTGCAAGGAGTATCATGTTCTTAGGTCTTGAATACACAGACCAGTCAGAGGCGAAATTAATACACCATAGAATTCTCCTTAACGAGGAGCTCGTGGCTAGATAATAACAGCCGCACGGGTCGATCTTCAAGGTTAAGCAACGCTTGCCAAGGTTGGTCTGTGGATGGGTGACCATCTTAACATAGCGAGTTTCCTCCGTGCCTCGGAAAGCACGTTAAGCCGTTGGTCCCGGCCGTCATTTGTAGATCTTTGGCAGTCGTTACGGATTGTCAGAAGCCAGTAAATCTGACTCCAGTCTTGCCATGAAGTACCGTGTTACCCAGTTACTGGGTTGTGGAGGTTTGGTAGGCAGTCGCTCTGCGTAAAATACTGGTATTCAGCTAAATCCGGTTTGACTGGAAGCCGACCCCAATATAGTTGGGAAAAGGCTAGGCAGATGATAAGAATTCTCCTTAACATTAATGAAAGTTGGGAACTTTAAATTTTTCTGAGTTTAGAACTTGTGAAATTATAACCGGTTAGTTTCAGGCTTTCATATACCAAATACGACTTCCTGCACACCCCGAAGTAGTCCGCATGTCCTCTGCCTTACTGAGTCACGTTTGGCTGTCTGCCAGCGTATGCCATATCCCGACAAAATGTCTATTAGGCGTGTATCCGAATCGTTAAACAAATTACAGGGTTCTGGCTGTTAAGACGAAGCCGAAGTTCCGCGAATAAAGAGATTTAGACGTAAAGCTTGTTTGAGCGTTTTATGGACGGCACCATGGTATTAATTCTGGTAATGTGGGACTTCTGTTATTATTAGTAAGTCGTAAGGTTTTGGGAATAGAGGATGCGGAAATTTTGTGCTGAATTGATGTACTAACAACAGAAACAGCCCTCCATGCTTATCATGGCTATGTGGCATCAGTGCTTCGTTACGGCCTCGTGATATGGGGAAATTCAGTAGATGCGAACAAAGCATTCATTGCACAAAAAAAGTGTGTCAGAGCTGTATACGGAGCAGAATATTTAGAGCATTGTAAGCCATTATTTAAAGAACTAAAAATTCTTCCACTTCCTTGCCTATATATTTTTGAAATTCGTATGTTTGTTAAAAGATATCCGCACATGTTCCCATTGTATGAACACATTTCTCAAAGAGTGAAAAGCAGAAGTCCAAATAAATTACTTGCACCTAGCCAGAGACTACATTTGTATAGCAGGAATTCCAATTGCATGGCAGTCAAAATCTTCAACAATTTACCCTCACGCATCAGAGTGGTGCCTACCAATAAATTCAGGAAAACAATATTTACCTGGCTTTTAGAAAACTGCTTTTATTCAGTTAATGATTTTTTTAATTACAAATTTTGATATTACAATTTAAATAATATACTTTATGTGTGTATGTACTTGCCTATTGACTTGTTATTATTTTATTTATAGTAGTAGTATTGTTGTATTTTTTTTTTTAGCATTTGACATTATATAATTAGTAAATTTTGACATTTCGTTCATAAATAATAAATATAAATAATTGCGCATATAAAACATGACATTGTAGAAAAATCACCTATTTTCTTAAAAACTGATTTATTACATTAATGGAGACAAAATTTCTGATACTTTTTTTTTTTTTTCATGACAAACATGTGTACTTAAATTGTTGTGGTCTCGAATTGAGCTATTTTTTGGCATGTCACTTAATTTAATATTTCTACACCGGCAACGGTAGTGTATGTGAAACTGGATAATGAATAAGACCTTAATGTACCATATGCTCAGAAATAAATGATCTTTATCTTTTTTATCTTTAACTGGAGCAAGATATGGGTGTTCTTCGAATTCTGATGTCGTTGATACGGGCACTGTTTTCATAGACTTGGATCTTAAACGCGATTGGTTGGACTTCCTGTATTGTTTTCTTTTTAAATACTAGAAAATACAAATCTGTAATTCAGCATATTTTTTTTTTTACTATTGATAGGCACGCGTTTGACCACTATCTCACCTGTTGGTAAGCGATGATGTGGTCGAAGATGTAGCACGCTTGCCTAGAAGTAACCTATTCACTCTTGACTTAAAGACTCCCAGATTGCAGCTATCAGGAAACACAGAACACATACACACAGCATTTTCCATGACTAACGTATTTAGTACCAATTCGCTCCATTTTCTGGAGCCTATCTTGTCTACGGTACTGCCGTGAGCGTCTTAATTCAATTGTTAGAATTACGGGCGCAAACGCTGGGTTATGCCTGCAGGAGGCGAAAATACAATATTGAGAAGTATTGCTAAGGATAAAATAGAGAGGAGATTGTGTTCGTGAAGTTAGGCTTTTGTGTTTTCAGCTACGTATGACTGGGGAGGCATCATTCAGGGATCTCACATGCGTTATTTCAGTTCCATCTTATTTGTATTCGTTACTTTAGTATACACCTCAAAAAGGAAAATAATAATGGCACCCAAGCATGTTTATTTTCATCTGTCGCGTATAATTTCATAAGATGACATCACTGAATAACATACAAGCATATAGAACCATTCGTCAATGTCATTCTTTTGACTCTTCAAAATTCAAAACGACCAAGGCTTGTATAAAATCCGCCGGACCAACAACTAAAACAAGGAGCTCCAAAAATTGGCCAGACATCTTGTAAGAAGACCAATCAATAAATTCAAGTGAACACTTATAGAGTCGACAATAATTGTGCTCGTCGCGACAGCACAGCAATAAAGGACGGCAATCGAATGTCTTTCCAAGTAGATAATCGTTGTTCAGACGGACAAGCTTTAATTGTATAATAACACGCTAGTAACGGACACTGTATTGGAAGATACGATGGTTGAAAGGATGTGGAAAAACTGTTGATAAATTTTCAACTTGACTTTTCTGCATTGGATCATTATTCGTATAGCCCTTTACAAAGAAGGGTCGCGAGTGCCAGTATTTAGTATCGGTTGTAGGAAATACAAAAGTCTACTTGGCCAAAGCTGGCTTATGAATAGAATTGTCCTCTGCCTTGTATTTAATTATGTTCGTTCTTTGTTGAGATCTTAGTTATAATTACAATAATTTTATTACGTGAATGCCGACTGCTTATCATGCGCTTGATAGATATGCTAGACCACTTCTGGTTTTGGTGTTTTGTGATTTTAAACGTATTCTGTAGTTTAGATTTGGTCTGTAATTCGTACATGATACTATCTAGGCATCTGACTACCTGTAACAACTGTCATGCACAAATGTCAGCCGTGCCGTGACCAACTACTTAATGTTCTTTCTGAGACACGGGGAATCACAGTATGTTAAGATAGTCACCCATCCATAGACCGACCTTGAGAAGCATTGCTTAACTTTTAAGATCGACCTGTGCGTGCGGCTGTTGTTATTTAGCCATTTAAATAGACAGTTCCATCTATAACTGTTAGTGTCTACGACGCGCCACCAAACGATGTAGTTACCAGTCAAGAGATGCCAGTAATTCATTTAAGTTAGCCGCCTAACGCAGGGTTACATAATTTAGTTATGGCTCGAAATTGGCTCTCGGCTCGATTGATGGCGATAGTTTCATCTCCATTAGGGCTTAATCATCTGAGAATAGTCGACCTTAGTGACTGTAGATCACGTCTGGAATTGAATCAACTGTTAAACCTATCGAGTCTGAACTTGGAGAGCATAGGTCGTAAGGCGACGATGACGAGAATACTGGTGTTCAGCTGTATCCCTTTAGACGGAAGTCGACCCGAACGTAGTTGAGAAAAGATTAGGACGATTGATTGAAGAGAAAGATGGAGGTGGTTGCAAGGTCCCTTAAATTCGTTATTAAGCAAAGGGTATATCTAAGATAACATAATATGACAGCATGTCTGTATTCTAGAAAGAGTTAGACAGAGGTGTACCTACAGGTCACCCAAGTTTCGCCTTTTGTATTTAAGTCCCATCATCATCATCATAATCTATAGCCCGACTTTCCCCACTGCTGATTATAGGCCTCTCTTTTCTTGTGCCAGCCTCTTTCATTGCCAAAGAATCACCGCGGCTCTGGAACGCAAAGAGCATTTGGAGAAACACGGATGGGTTTTAGTCGGTAAGCGTCTGACACTCCCTTCCGGTCCGCCCAGAGCGGAAGGAGTCGATTGATGATTTCCTGTAAAAAAAGCCCTTTTCTACTCCCATGTTTGTTTTGTTTTCGTATCGATTGACTTAAATTTTCTCCTCCCTCCCGCGTATTGCCAGCCTACCTAAGATCTTCATCAAAATATTTGCCAGGTTATATAATTGAGGTAAATGTATCTATCCTGCACAACTCCAAACACCGCATAATGCTGAGATCGTCAACAATGGATTCCCACGCTGTACACTGTCGATCTGTGCCATTGTATCGTACGGGCTGTCTTGTGCAATCTATGTGTGTGTGTGTGGCTATAGTAACGTACGGAGATGATTCCAGTTGTGTTAGTCATCGTATAAGTCTTAAATATGCATACACTGTAGTTGGTCATGCCCGTAAGAATTTTGTGAGGGGCGTAGAATAAAAATATACTTGACACGCAAAACGAGATAGAAAAATAGCCAGGCATTTTCACAGAGGTCAACATCACTAATTGTAATTGTACGATCAATTTTCATATCGTCACTTTTCTCTTATATGGAGAAAAGTCGATATAATGTTAATCTTACTCCTCCGCTGTTATTTTCTGATTAGTTTCATTGTGGAATCCAATGCGGTCGCCACTGTTGATTCCAGAATCACTCCTGAGTGCCAGTACTCAGGATTTGTATTGGTTGAGAATAGTGTGGCGGGCTTTTGTCTGCGTTTGGGTATGTTGGATGGATCATTCGACTAGAAAATACTTAGGCAACATCCTAACTGCACTCCTAAACCTAAAGACATTTCCGTAAGCCATAGCCAAGTCTCAAGGCACTTCAATTTTACTACCCAAGTTCCGTGAGATGGCACATTAGCGCTATATTCATAGTCGAGACCACAGGCCAGCTACAGTACAGTTTAATGCATCGCTATTAACTGGTTCATCGGTTTTCCTCGTTCATGTGGCTATTACAATGTTTATTAACACAGTTGCTATAAACTCCACCGGGCAAGTTTAGATGTTTTGCTTTTAAAGAGGTACTAATACCCTGCAGACATTGTTGTGCACGCAGCTCGGGAATGCAATGAATACCTTTTGCACCAAGGTGTATTGAAATAACTTTCACGAGATGTAAGTTGGGTTAGCTAGCCCATTCAGTGGCATTTCTGAGCGGAATATATTCGTCACAGTTTCATCCAATAAGGGTTTTATATAAAAAAATCTCGCCAGCCACGCCACGGCGTTGGCACCACTTAGGCGAGAGTTGCTCTTCTTGAAAACGTAACTTTTACGTTAACATGACGTTGCCGTCAATTTAAGTCATTTCGGAACATATAAGCGTTTTGACAGGTGTCCAGATCTGACCCCTCAATGATGCCTTCTGGTATGAGTCATGTAGTAGAAAACCGTTGTTGAGAGAGTTCAGAGCTGGGTAAGCACAAAGCTCCTTTCTCAACCTTACTGACTGCATAAGTGAGAAGTCTTAAAACCACAGCTTCAACTATTCTCGTACAAGTCTCATTGAGAAGAAGAATTATATGTGTCTGACTCAGATGTGTTTTTGTCTAAATATTCGTGTATAAACGTTCATTAGTTATGTTGTTGTTAATAAAGCGAATGATAGCTGTAAGTGTGTGGGCATCTTCAGTGCCAATGAAGTGACCTCTCTAGTTAATGGACCGCTGCTCGAGTCATCATTATTAAATTGGTTTATTGTTGTTTATACTTCGAAAACAGTTTTATTGCTTCTGCTAAACTTAGCATCATCGGTCAGGGCATTAGCAAGTCTATCAGCTCAGCTGCTAAACAGTTCAGAGATTTTTATAAATATGGCCAGAATTATATAATAAATGAAAACAATATAATTTTATGACGATTTTTCTCCTACTCCTCCGCTGCACTTTTCTCAATAATTTCGTAGCGGGATCCAAGACAGTTAATCGTTTTCCAGGACTCGTTGAGCTTCATTGACTCGGCGTTTTTTTTGGTGGTCGCCACTGTTGATTCTGGCTTTCAAAAAAACAAAATACATTCCGACATGCTGGAAATCATAGGACACACACACACACACACAGAGTAGACTTCTGTTATAGTCTCTAGGTATTTCTGTTTCTGGCAAAAGATTCAGCTGATTTAGCCTTTATACGCACGATCCCAAAACTGAATAATGTAGTTATTCGACCTACTTACTCAGCCCCATCTCGCAAAACAGAACCATAAACCTCAATTACCCTAGCCAGGTAATAAAATATCTTCCAATAAAAGTTGCCTAATAAAAGCCTTTCCTCGTTCCAGGGTCTGAAGGTCGCGCGGCAACATGCCGGAGGGAGTGGCCAAAGAGGCCAAGGCCAAGGAGGCCTCTCCGCGGCGTCGGCCGGCTGGCAACCTCGCCAGGGTACGCGTCGAGCTGCTGGATGGCTCCATCATGGAACTGGAAGTCGATGTAAGTAAACATGTGAAGGAAGTATGGCAAGGGGGCTAGCAACGCGGGCCTGCGAACGGCGAGCGATAGGTAGATCGCCGTCTGATAAGGATCAGGCCCGGGTCGACGGCGCTTTGTGTTGCACGCGCTCCTTAAAGAGATGATAGCATAGTTGACGGGGCCCGCTAGGGCTAGTGCCTGACAGGGTTACGGAATTACCGCGGCCCTGGAACGCAAAGGGCAATTCAAGGAACACGGATGGGTTTTTACTTTTTAGTCATCCGTGTTCCACTCCATCCAGAGCGGGAGGAGTAATTTCATGATGTCCCATCCATAAAAAAGGGGGTTAGCAACGTCGCAGCCAGGCTGGCAAACACAAGCGCGAGTGGGAATACTGAAAGTCTCCATCATAGAAAATTTGATGGATAGATGTCCGTCGATGTTAGTAGAAAAAAATATTTTAAGGAGCAGCCACGACCGCGATTGATCAGGCGACCTGTCGAAATTTTGCCGTAGAAGCTTCGAACACGAATTTTGGCTGCGAAACAAGTCCAGTTCTTATTTGGAAGTACCGTAGTTGTCACAATGTTTCAGAAAGGTTTGGGAACAAACATGTGTTTCTAGTCGGTCGATCACAACTAATCAGAAGTATTGATCAAATAATTAAAGGAGGACGAAGTGCCTATTAGGTTATTACTTTGACTAAGTAGAGGCCTTACTTCTGTCCCTGAATTAATACATCGTGAAACTATATTTCTTAGCAGTTTTTTTGAGACAGCTACTCCGTTCTTTTTTTGTCAATTCAAGAAATCAGAAGTAATTTATTTTGCGATGAATTTGGGTATACAAAATAAGATGTAGATATTGTAATAAACGACAGCTCCAACACACTCTACCTTCTCTACCTTACGACATGCAAAAGTAAAAATACATATATCTACTCAAACACAATTAAAAAAAAAATACAGATATCTGAAATCAAAAATTATTAACACTAAAAACAACAGTCTTAAATCATAATGACTATTTTTGCTTCCATGACACAACTAAATTAAATTACATTATTAAACAACATTGCATTAAATTTGACTAATGTGGTCAATTGCAGCTATAATAAGCATAATACTACCACGCGAGCTCAGTGTGACTTGGTAGAATTAACATATAAAATTTCGGTAGAAACAAATTTTTAAACGCCTAGGATGACTTCTGAACGAATTGGCGTAAAGAAGCCCAACTAAGAGAGTAATGAAAGGAATGGGAGGGGGCCTTTGCCCAGTTGTGCGACAGTTGAGGCTGCCAAAAAGAATTAAAAGTCAATCTATCACGCTATTTTCTTTCATCGCTTATCGGTGTGAGATAGTGAGTAAACGTATGCCTATCAGTGGTAAAAAAAAAACATCAATTTTATTTCAACCTTCCAGAGAAAGATCCGGGGCCAGGAGTTACTGGGCAAGGTGTGCGATAAGCTGAACCTAGTGGAGAAGGACTACTTCGGGCTGCTGTATGAGGACCGCGGCGACCCGCGCGTCTGGGTCGACCTCGAGAAGAGGCTGTCCAAGATGCTCAAACGTGAGTACCTGTCATTATATTCAAGTCTATGTTCATTCATGATGGACGGACGGAGGACGCATTTGATGGCTCAACAATGGAAGAAGCTCAACAAAGTAAGAAATGGAAGGAATGGGGGTGGCCTAAGCCCAAGAGTTCAGACTTACAATAAAAATCATAAAGCGTAAAAAACGTGATCATTCAGCCAAAAGACCTCAGGATATTGGTCTTTGCCAAGAATAACCTAAAGAACTCACGTGTCAGCTCGCATCTATAGGATTTCCGTTTTTGCAGGCCTTCATTTCCGTAAAAATATACTTGAGCAGACCTCAGCTCTAAATCTTGATGCTTAATATGTTGTTTGCAGACGAGCCCTGGTCGCTGCGATTCTCAGTGAAATTCTATCCGCCGGAGCCGGCGCAGTTGCAAGAAGAACTCACGCGCTACCAGCTGGTGCTGGCTGTCAGGAAAGACCTGCTTGAAAGTAAGCTATGTTCTGTATTCTGCCTATTTATGCAACCTCCCTGGAACTTCACCAAAAACTGTGGAACAATGAGACTTGGGCGCCTTATGATACTTCTGTGTGCCTTTTCATATGTACCTACATTGTAATGTTTTTAACGACTAAGTTTTAGTATTAGGGGTGTAGCTAGAGGGAAATCCTGCAAAATTCGATACCGATCTGACTTTTGCGTCTATGGTCTTGTGCCAGGTTTGGTAAAAGAAAACAGCTTCAACTGGCCGGTTTACCTGTGTCGATGGCGGATGAAGTTGCGAATGAAAATGACTGGCAACTTCCACTATGTTTGAGGTTTTCTAGGTCAACTTCGAACCTTTTTTTTTGTATCGGGGTGAAAATCCTCATGGCTGTCCTCGGCTCTGGTGCAGACGGAGGGGTCTGCCAGACTTCGACTGACTATGACCGGTGCACCGGGCGCTACAGGAGGTTTAAGCAAATTTTAACGCAGATATTTTTTTATCCCAACCTTTCCTCTCCGCAGATCGTCTTCCCTGCTCGACGGTGACACACGCACTCCTGGCCAGCTACCTGCTGCAGTCGGAGCTGGGCGACTACGAGGACACGGAGGTTGGTGCCGGGCTGTGCAAGCAACTGAAGCTGGTGCCGGCCGCGGCTGCCACTCCTGACCTGGAGGAGAAGGTGCTGGAGCTGCATAAGACGCATCGGTACGTACAATAATATCTACAGCTTTTAGCAATCATCATATCAGCCGAAAGACGTCCACTGCTGGACATAGGCCTCCCCCAATCAAATTACCTTAAGGTGAATGCTCCAGGGAAGCCCGCGAAATTCAAATATTTTTATGTTTTTTGCAATTTGCCGGTCAGTGTGAAGCTGTATGTGGACCAAATGCGTTCCGCGACCGTAACGCGTATTTATCTAAAGAATTATAACCATTTTAATCATCAATCAATTTCGCGGGCTACCCTGGAGCATCCACCTTAATAATAAAATATCTAAATGTTCGTTTAAACGCGTTTAATTTTGCTTTTGACCCCATTATTAGCATTTTACTTCTTCGTCTTTCCCTCAGCGTTGAGAATCGCGAGCATGTGCTCGCGATTTGGAGACACGTCATATTTTTATGTGACGCGTCTCCAAATCATGCGGTCTTCTGCAGTGTTGACCGCTCTGTACATGCTTCTTCCAACATTTTCAGCATTAGCAGTCCCGGAAATACCATTACGATGCCCTAACCCCGTGATGTACTTATTAATGTGCACTAATCCCGGTTATCATCATCATAACAGCCGAAAGACGTCTATTGCTAGACTTAGGCCTCTCCCAAAGGGGGGGAGGGGTTTGCTATGGCAAACCCCTCCCCATCCACCACGCTTGGCAGGCGGGTTGGCGATCGCAGTGTATGGTGCTGAGTTTAACAGAGACCGTTGCTGCCTATTCTCTGGCGAGTCCCTTAGTCGCCTCTTACGACATCCACGGGAAGTGATATGTAGGTATATTATTCTTTTACGGCACCGTACGGTATGAAGACCAGTATTTTCATAAATATGTTGTGTTGCACAGAGGTCAGACCCCGGCGGAGGCGGAGCTGAACTACCTGGAGAACGCCAAGAAGCTCGCCATGTACGGCGTGGACCTGCACCCCGCCAAGGACTCGGAGAACGTGGACATCACGCTCGGGGTGTGCTCGTCCGGCCTGCTCGTGCATCGCGAGAAGTGAGCGCCCCACGGAACCTTTGAAGCTGACACACTTATTTCGAAACAATTCATTTGTTCAATAACGATTTTTATATCGTGTCTGAATTTCTAAAGCTTATTACATATTATTATTTTATAATCATCATTAATGCAATCCATATTTAAATAATTAAAAATCGAATTTAAATTAAAGTAAGAATAATACAAAAATAATAAAAAAAAAAGATATAAAAATTAATGTCAAGTCAATTCATAAAATACCTACAATAATATTAGGTCTTTACCTATGAAATTGCCGTTCTGCAGTACTGGCCATTTCAAATCAAAATATTTTTTGATTGGCTAAGAATTCTAATTTCAAATTAATTTTATTTTGAAAACATGGTTTTTTTTCCAAAAGTAGTCATTTGTTTATTGATTAGTGTTACATTTTCATCGCATTTCAATCTTTTTCGTCATCATGGATACGTTAAAAATTCGAGTAATTATGGAATATGAATACCGTCGTGGCAGCAACGCGGCACAAGCGGCACGCAACATCAACGACGTTTACGGAGCTAACACTACAAACCAACGCACCACCTGTTATTGGTTTGCTCGCTTCCGTTCTGGAAATTTCGACCTGAAAAATGAACCTCGCGGTCGTCCGAAGACTTTGGTCGACAATGACGAATTAAAGGCGATTGTGGAAGCTGATGATACACAATCTACGGCTGAATTAGCAGCAGCTTTCGACGTTAGCGTCAAAACAATATTGGTCCATTTGCGTCTTATTGGCAAGGTAAAAAAGCTTGACAAATGGGTGCCCCACGAACTCAATGATCGCCAGCGCGAAGTACGCGTCGAGACGTGCCTTGCACTGCTCAACAGACACACAAATGAAGGAATTTTGAACCGCGTTGTTACCTGCGATGAAAAATGGATTCTGTTTGATAACCGCAAGCGCTCAGCAAGTTGGTTGGATCCTGGTTCAGCACCTAAACAATGCCCTAAACGAAAACTTACCCCTAGAAAAGTGATGGTCACTGTTTGGTGGTCTAGCGCCGGTGTGATTCATCACAGCTTCTTACCAAACGGGGTGAGCATTACTGCAGATGTGTACTGTGAAGAACTGAACACAATGATGGAGAAGCTGGCACATCTCCAACCAGCATTGGTCAATCGCTCGTCTCCGCTGCTCCTGCACGACAACGCGCGACCTCATACTGCACAGCAGACGGTCTCCAAGTTGCAAGAACTGGGGTTGGAAGCTCTCCGTCATCCGCCCTACTCACCAGACCTTGCGCCTACAGACTACTTTTTCCAGAATTTGGATAACTTCTTGGCGGGAAAAAAATTCAATACCCGAGAGGCAGTACAAAATGCCTTTGAAGAATTTGTTGCCTCCCGTCTAGCTGATTTCTTTAAGAAGGGCATCAATAAACTGCCACTGCGTTGGCAAAGATGCATTGATTGCATGGGTGATTACTTCGATTAATACAAATAAAAAATAAATACATGAAAAAAATTCGTTTAATTTTTTTTCATACAAAACGGCAATTTCATAGGTAAAGACCTATTATTTCCAATTACCTATTATTATTCTTAGACTTTTGTTTACCAAGAACACTACACACACTGAAACAAACACTAAAACTGAAAACTTTATTAGTGGTGAAACTATTCACTTTCACTTTCTAATGAAGTCTCACAATTTATCTTTATCACCCCTTTTTTAACAAGTGATCGGTTCTGGTCGATCTTCGAGGTTATCATCTCCTCTGTGCCTCGAAAAGCACGCTATAAGCTGTTGATCCCAGATGTCATTTGCAGAAAGATTTTCACAGACATTATGGATAGTCGGTCTGAACCCAGAAAATTTGACACCAGTCTTGCCAAAGGGTATCAGAAAACCCAATACCTAAGTTGTGGCTCAAATAGGCAATTGCTCCAATTCCAGTTGTAATAATGTTACTGAAATATTATTATGGAACAAATAGAAGTAATTTGAATAGAATACTCTTTATTATGTACACCATATAAGTTACAAAAAAGATAGAGGAGAATCATTACATAGGCTGACACAATGGCCCCCTTATCGCTAAAAGCATTCTTTTTAAGACAACCTTTGGATGGATTTTAAAGAGAAAAAGGAGAGAGGTACTGTAGGTAGTGTTAGATGTTATACTATGGATAAATTTATAAAATTTCGAATCAAAAGCAGAGAACTCTAGTAAACACAATCAAAGAGAGAGATAGTGGTTCCCGCCCAAAGTTTTAAAAATGGACAAAGATTGAGCACACGTGATTTGGCAGATTTGGCAGATCCCAGTGCCTATAGTCCTGACTTTTTAACCAATTGTCGCCTCATTAACCCCACAGACTCCGCATCAACCGCTTCGCGTGGCCCAAGATCCTGAAGATCAGCTACAAACGTCACAACTTCTACGTGAAGCTGCGCCCCGGAGAGTTCGAGCAGTTCGAGTCCACCGTCGGCTTCAAGCTCGCCAACCACCGCGCCGCCAAGAAGCTGTGGAAGACTTGCGTGGAGCATCACACGTTCTTCAGGTATACTTATTTTATTATGAACATCAGCCCTCCCTCAAACATCACTATATTGACAGCACCTGAGTTAAATTACTCTCATCTCTGGCTGCGTCACCTCTGGGAATGTTGCGCTCTCCTCTTTACACTCAATAGTTGCTCTTGCACTGCTGTCAGGGCAGAGAGCTGATGTCGCGTCTCCAAGCAGCTGCGGCTCTAGATCCTCCGTTGAGAGTGCGTGCGTGCCTCATCGACCAGCGTATTATTATTTTCGAGGCCTTTAAATGGGTACCGGTGCACCTTGTGGGATGGAGGCCTAACGATATGTATATTTTTAAAGATGGAAAATTATCAAATGACTCCTTCCGTTCTGGGCGGAGTGGAAGGCAGTGTCAGACTCTTACTGTCTAAAACCCACCCGTATTCCTCCTAGTGCCCTTTGCGTTACAGGGCCGCGATGATTCTTTCGAATAAACTCCGCAACTACCGGTATGCCTACCGCTAGACAACGCATTCATTTAGATACTGCCTCCTACTTCAATGAGTCTTGCTGTTATCCGCCTGTTTAGGTTCTCAGCAGATGGTGTACATTTGAAGTAATTAAGTAAGTCATTTATTTTGCAAATATGGGTACAGTACATGGTGATAAAAAGATAAAAGGTAGGTTCAGCCATATTTTACCGTTCGGCATGCAAAAGTAATAATTTGACGCTAAAACAATAAATGAATAAATACATTGAATAGTCTTAAATCACCAGTTATGTAGATCACTTCAATTTAATTCAATAATCACCAATCAGTAATCAATAATCAACAATCAATAAACAGTAATCAATAATATCTCATTACAAATCAAGTGTCAAAATGAATTAAATGTAGATAAATAAATAAAAATTATAAATGTCACAATATGGAGAAATATCTACAGTCAATGCATAAATAAATAATAGCACGGATACAAACACCATCCGAATAGGTTCGGACCTGATCAGAAAGTCCGATACGTTCAGGTACCTTGGATCCGTGCTGCACGAGTCTGGCAACGTGGACGACGATGTCCAAGCACGTATAGGCGCGGCTTGGGCGAAGTGGCGCGAGGTAACGGGCGTTGTATGCGACCGCAAAATGCCTCCGAAGCTCAAGGGGCAGATATATAAATGCATCATACGGCCTGTCCTACTGTACGGGGGTAAATGTTGGCCAGCACTAAGCAGACACACCCAGGAGCTTCGCGTCACGGAGATGAAGATGCTGAGGTGGATGAGTGGCGTAACGCGATCCGATCGCATACGCAACTCTTACATCCGAGGTAGTCTTGGTGTCCGTGACGTGGGGGAAAAACTGCAAGAGTGTCGTCTGCGATGGTATGGCCACATCATGCGCCGCCCTATGGAGTACGTTGGTCGGAGATGCATGAATATGGCTGTTCTTGGGGCTAGGCCCCGTGGTCGCCCTCGCAAGCGCTGGCTGGACGTCGTCAAGTCCGACATGAGAGCCAATGGCCTGACTGAGAAGGATGTTCAAGGTCGGGCAAGGGAGCTAAGTAGGAAGGCGGACCCTGGCAATAGCCGGGATTAACGCCAGGTGGAAGAAGAGAATGCATAAATAAATAATAATACAAACAACACACACATCAACAACATTTAGATCACACACTACTTATTCAAAATAGTTTCTCAGTAAGGAATTCGCTGACATTGTAGTATGCTTTATGTGTTAAAAAGCTTTGGAGCCTGTTTTTGGACAGTGATAGCGGCAATTCTTTCCATTGCTTAGGTAACTTATTATAAATGACCGGAGACATGCAGTAGACATTCTTGCGCATTAGTGCTGTTTTGGCGGGATGGGCACATAGGTTATTGTCGCGTCTATTACGTGGAACTACGTCAGCTAGACGTTTAAAACGATTTGGGTTAGACTTCACAAACACAACTGACTTCCATTATGTACAGACTAGGTAGTGTTAATATTTTGTGCTGTTTAAAGTATGGCATGCAACTATCAGTGGATTTATGCTTAAACATCGCCCATACACATTTTTTTTGGGCTTTAAAAACTTTTTCTCTTTCGGTTGAATTTCCCCAGAATATTATACCGTAACGAAAATGGGATTCTACTAAGCCATAATACGCTGCCAGAAGCGCATCCATATATATTATTGGGGAAAGTGAATAATAACTAATTCTCTTACATAAAGTATTAGTATGTGCTTTCCAATTTAGGTTTTTATCTATTACGAGTCCGAGAAATTTTGTATATTCTACTTCTTCTACAACTTCATTCTTGTAGTGTATTTTAGGGCTAATTCTAGGAATCCGTTGACTAAAATAAATAATTTTTGATTTTTGTAAGTTTATTTTTAAATTATTTGCCTCTAACCAATCTATAATTTTTTTTAAACAAATATTAATGTCCCTTTCACATGTCTCCACACTTTTACATGGTATTGTCACAGTACTATCGTTCGCAAACAGTGTTATCGGTTGTTCAATGCATTCATTTAATTGTTAATATACAATATAAAAAAAGGACCCAATACGCTCCCCTGCGGTACCCCTAACATAAGGTGACGCTTTGAAGATCGAAATATTTCTTCACGCTTTGTGACTGGATTAATTTGACAAATTTCAGTAATTTCTTTCGATCTTTTAGGTAAGATTCAAGCAAACTAAGTAAATTGCCCCTAATACCGTAAGCTTCAAGTTTTCACAAAAGAACAGAAAAATCCACGTGGTCAAAGGCCTGTGTCATATCACAAAATATGCCACATATAGGTATTCGTGAATTCCATGCAAGCTGCAGCATTCTGTCAGCATGCAGTTGTAGTAAGTGTTTAGTCTACACAATTTCAATGTTGATAATGTTAATGATTCAAAGATTCAAAGCATTTTATTTCAAATGAACCATTTACAGGCACTTATGAAACGTCAAGGTCGGTCAGTCAAAAACATGGAAGCTATTTGCACGTTCCAAAGCGTAGATCTCTATGGAGAAAAACGTGCAAGAAACTCCACGGACACTCTTTTAAATCATGTTCTGTTTTACAACATTCTAAATACTTGTTGCTTCTTTCTGCATGTGAGGACAATGCAAAGGAAAAAAACAAAAAGCTTATTATAAGAATTTAAAACATAAAGATTAAAATTAAAAAAAAAAAAAAAAAAAAAAACAACGCACACTCTGTAGATAGTGTCCGTTTTAAGCATGCTTTAAATTTTCTCTCATTCAGTTCAAGAATATCAAATGACTGGTATTTCATTATAAAATGTAACACAGTACCCCATAAAAGAAGTGTGTACTTTAGCCAATCTGAATCGGGATTGATCTAATTTGTTTCTATTTCTAGTATTAAAATTATGCCTATCACTGATCTTGCTAAAAAGATGAATATTTACCCGAACATACGAGTACATCATATTTTTGTAAATGTATAGACAAGGTACCGTCATGATGTTGATATCCTTAAACAGTCTCTTAGGGCATCACGCCGACAGAGATTGTATATGGCTCTGATGGCTCTTTTCTGCAGGATAAATATAGACTCGACGTCTGCAGCACGTCCCCATAATAAGATACCGTAAGACATGATACTATATTTAATTTAATTTAATTCCAGAAAACCATAACTAAACTAGACCAGCCTCGCGGTATCTGTATCAGTAAATTGACGGATTTTTCTGACAGCGTTTGCTGCTGAACTTAGCCGTCTCGCAAGAGATGTTAAATGAGGACCCCATTGTAGCCTTGAGTCAAGTGTATTCCCCAGGAAAACCGTGTTTTCGACGAATTCAAGTTTCTCCTTGTTTAATACTATGTCCCAATAATTACTTTTAACGTTCGGTAAGGCAAATCTGGTGCATTTAGTTTTTTTCCGATTGAATACTAAATTATTAGCAGTAAACCAATTTTCGACCTGCTGTAGGGCTTTATTTACGTCGTCAAGATTTATGGAACGTCTATCTATCTTAAAAATTAAGGACGTATCGTCAGCAAAAAATACCATTTGAGGTTGATTTTTAAAAAAATAGGGTATATCATAAATATGTGCTAGAAAGACGAAAGGGCCCAAAATAGAGCCTTGTGGTACCCCCATTTTGACTTTTAAACCCCGTGAATTGACACCATTTACTTGAACTTGTTGATGTCTATCATTTACTAGACTGAGTGCAGGTTTACCTAGTCCGTAATGTCCTAGCTTTAGGATCAAGGTTTCGTGATTTACGCAATCAAATGCCTTGGAGAGGTCACAAAAGATTCCTATGGCATCTTGCGCCCCTTCCAACGCTGAATATATGTGTTTTAATAACGTGGCACCAGCGTCAGTCGTACAACGACCCCTGGTAAAACTATACTGTTGATCGTGTAAGATTTTTTATTTTATATGTTATGGGTTTACTCTTGACTCTAGTCTAGGTCAGAGATGACAGAAACAAAGTCTACGATGGAGCGAGCCTACCCAGAAGGAGCCTGTTCACTCTAACTTTGAAGAGATTAGGGTTGTAAGCGTTTGGAAACACAGACGCAGACAGCGAGTTCCACTCCTTTGCTGTGCGCATTATAAAAGACGTTATTGATGTTAAAATGATTGAGCATCTGATAGAGCATTACTTTTACAAACACTTTGCTAAAAACCGGCAAAATAGATACAGGTCTATAATTATTTGTGTCTTTGCTGTCGCCCGATTTAAATAGTGGTATAACCTTACTATATTTCATTATATCCGAAAAGACTCATTGGTCCACACATAAATTAAAGCGTTTATGACTGTCACAGGGTTGATATGTTTGAACTGGAATTTAACTGTACAACCTGCGACGTTAGCTCTTAATAAATGATATGGGACCTTCGGTGAAGAATTTAATTATTCCGTAGTTTTTGTTGGTATATTGGTGAAACTTCTAAATTAGAGCTTATGGCACCATGAGCAGTCTCCAGTAAATAATCAGTGTTTCGTACTTTATTTCTATTAGTTTCCTTATTTATAATTTTTCAAACTGCCTTTATTTTATTTTCTGCCGATTTGATCTTGGAGCTTACTTGCAAGTATTTCTGAATACTTTAGAATATTTGTTTACAAACTTATTAAAAGAACTAGTGTTTATGACAGGCTTAAGGCCATATAGCTCATATAGTATTTCCCCACTTATCCTAATGCCTTTAGTCGCCCCGTCACTAAATACTTACTTAGAGAAAATATCCTTCGACTTCTTTTCAAAAGTTGCATTGAACCCGTTTAGAATTGCTCAAAGACTACAACCAGTTTATGTGCAGTTCAGATGCAAGGTTATTTGTAGGCGTTCGACGCGATCATTTGTTCGGCAAAACTGGAAGATGTCTTCCGTTGGCGCGTCGATGTAATCGGGTTTGCCGAACAACCGACGCTTCGTTTTAGGATGAAACCTTATGAGTTATCTACGACAGATATGATTTACTACTTAATGACAATGATGCTGAACCTGTTTTTTTTTTTTTGCTCTGGGAAAAATGCATTACGCATACCCTCACATCGGGGGAATGGGAGGGGTATGTGGGACTCCCCGGGCTGACCCGGTATACCCACTAAAATAACCCAGCGGCATTCCCGCACTGGGAGATCGGCGCAGCCTTGGCGTCCAGTCCTCCTCCGACGACAACCCGCCTAAACCAGCGGGCCCCTCACGTCCTCCCAGTTAAGGGGGAGGGCTGGGAATGACCGGCGAAGGTGGTGAGGAGTGCAATGCGGGAAGAGGCGCCACCGCGCCTATCGCCCGCCCATCACCACCATGAGGAGGGTGAAGACGACGTCTTCTCCGACCTCTTCTTCGCCTTCGGAGCGGTGCAGCGAGAGGGTCATCTGCCCGCGCGCGCTCCGCCGCCTCCTTTTGCGTGATGACATCCTCACAAAAAGAGGCGACAGCTGCCCAGGACCCCTCACTCTCCATCAGCATGGCGTTCACCACGCCGGGAAGTGAGAGGTCCTGTCCGATCTCCGCAGTTAGACTGCGGCGCGGCTCAGACCAAGCCGGGCACACCTCGAGGGTGTGCTGAGCCGTGTCCTCCGCCGCGCCGCAGTCATGGCACGCCGGAGTCTCCTCCCTCCCGATCCGGTGCAGGTGCTTGCCGAAACAGCCGTGGCTTGACAACACCTGCACCAGACGGAATGAGAGGAAACCGTGGGAGCGCTCGAGCCAGTCTCGCAGGACCGGACCGAGCGAGTCCAGGGTTCGGCGGCCAAATGTGGCGGTGGCGAGGTCCTCCGTCCAATGGACGACGATAGCGTCCCTCGCCTCCCGCCGCACGGCCTCCCGCTCCTCCGCGACGGTGCGCTCCCCGAGGGCCTTTCGCCGCGCCGTCCACTCGTACACTCTGGCGAGCACCCACGCCTCCAACTCCCAAGAAGGGGTGCCCGCCAGAGCGCACGCCGCCGAAAAGCCCACCGAGCGGTAAGCCCTCGCCACCCGCAGTGCATTGGCCCTTTGTGACCTGCGCATGGCGGTTGCGTTCTCCCTCCTGTGGAGGGAGTCCGCCCAGATGGGGGCCCCGTACAAGGCCATGCTCTGCAGAATGCCGGCATATAAACGCCGGCATCGTGCGTTGGGCCCCCATGTTCGGGAGGAGCCAGGAGAGGGCGTCCGCAGCCCTCAGCAGGCGCGTCGACAGCCCGCTGAAGTGCGGGCCGAAGCGCCACCTGCTGTCCAACACCAGGCTCAGATACTTCATCTGGGCCTGGACCCCTATCCTGACGCCCTCCACCACAATGTGGGTTTCAGGAGCGCAGCGCTGCCGAGGCCCGTGAAAGAACACGGCCTCGGTCTTGTTCAGCGCCACCCTCAATCCCAGGCGGCGGATCCTCCCTGCCACCAAGGAGCCGCCAGCCGAGGCCAGACAGGCCGCCTCCCCGAAGCTCTTCCCCCGGGTAGTGAGGAGAGTGTCATCCGCGTAGCAGATGACACTCGTGCCCTGGAGAAGAGCTTCCCTCAACAGCCAGTCGAAGCCGATGTTCCACAGTGGGGGCCCCAAGACAGACCCCAGCGGAACACCGGACTCCACGCTGTACCTCCGCAACCTGGCCAGTTTGTCCACAAGGAGGACTTCTCGATCCTCTAATTAGCTGGCCAGGAAGCTCCTCAAGTATTGGGGCACTCCGTGATACCGGAGTGCCTCCAATATGGTGGAGTGGGGAACGGTGTTGAAGGCGTTGGCTATGTCGAATGACACCGCCAACACTCCGTCCCCCGCCCCTTTCACCTGGCCCTTGAGAAGGGCCAGCGCGTCGATGGTGGACCGACCCTGTCGGAACCCGAACTGGGCGTCCGACAGGTCCGGCCCTATACCCCGCAAATAGCTGTTGAGCCGGCCGGCGAATATCCCCTCAAACATTTTACCGACCTCATCGAGCAGAACGATGGGCCGGTATGCCGAGGGGGAATCCGCCGGGCGTCCCTCCTTTCGGAGGAGGCATAGCTGCCCCTCCTTCCACAGTTTCAGGAACCTTCCAGCCGTAAGGCACGCGCTGAAGAGTTCCCGAAATCTGTCCTCCATTTGAGCGGCAGCTATGGCCACCACCCGTGCGGGGACGCCCTCCGGCCCAGGAGCCGTCTTCTGCGCGCGGAGGCTAAGAACCCCCGCGCGAATGCTGAACCATACCTGTATTAGCATCTAATAATACTGTTTTTCCCAGGTTGATGTCTCCGGAGCCGCCCACCAAGAGCACGCTGTTCCCGCGGCTGGGCTCGCGCTTCCGCTACTCGGGCCGCACGCACTACGAGTCGCGCGCACAGCCGCCGCAGCGGCCGCCGCCACACTTCGCGCGGACGCTGTCCAACAGGAAGCTGTCGTCGCGCAGTATGGACGGTACGTACTTAACTTCCGCTACTCGGGCCGCACGCACTACGAGTCGCGCGCACAGCCGCCGCAGCGGCCGCCGCCACACTTCGCGCGGACGCTGTCCAACAGGAAGCTGTCGTCGCGCAGTATGGACGGTACGTACTTAACTTCCGCTACTCGGGCCGCACGCACTACGAGTCGCGCGCACAGCCGCCGCAGCGGCCGCCGCCACACTTCGCGCGGACGCTGTCCAACAGGAAGCTGTCGTCGCGCAGTATGGACGGTACGTACTTAACTTCCGCTACTCGGGCCGCACGCACTACGAGTCGCGCGCACAGCCGCCGCAGCGGCCGCCGCCACACTTCGCGCGGACGCTGTCCAACAGGAAGCTGTCGTCGCGCAGTATGGACGGTACGTACTTAACTTCCGCTACTCGGGCCGCACGCACTACGAGTCGCGCGCACAGCCGCCGCAGCGGCCGCCGCCACACTTCGCGCGGACGCTGTCCAACAGGAAGCTGTCGTCGCGCAGTATGGACGGTACGTACTTAACTCTCACTCTTTCGATCCTATCCTGACTAATGGTCTAAAAATTCAGCCGAAGTGAATGATTTTGGACAAATCTAAAAAAAAAAATACTTTGCTAATGTGATGCAGTTCAATCACAGATCTGGTGCCACCAACTGTGTAAAACGGCACCCAACAAATTAAAACGGCTTATTGTAATACATTAATCCTTATCCTTACTAATATTATAAATGCGAAAGTAACTCTGTCTGTCGCGCTTTCACGCCAAAACTACAGAACCGATTTAAATGAAATTTGGTACACAGACAGTCTAGAGCCTGAGAAAGGATATAGGCTTTTTATCCCGGGAGTATGTTCCCTAGGGACCACGCGGGCGAAGGTGCTGGCAGAAGCTGAGATACCATTACCATCAGGTGAGATAGTGGTCAAACGCGTGACAATCGATAGTAAAAAAAAAAAAAAAAAAAGTTTTACTCTATTTTAGGCTCAAACCACAGCTCCACTCCCTCCCACCCACGCTCACATCATCATCACAGTTATTTAATTGACTCATTTGGTCATCACATCACCTTTCATTCTACTGCCAATATCACCCGGAATTCCCGCTAAAGTCGTTACGTCATGAAATCATCATCCAATTACTGAGAAAAATCTTGTGTCGTGAACGTTCGCTAATGTTTATATTTACAAGCCGACATGGCCAGTTGCAGATAATAATTATATTTAGATGTTATTTCATTTGTGAAATGTACGAATCTGAGAATTTGTGTGTAAGCAGTTGAAAAATGGAATGATGCGTTTTGAATTTAATGTCAGCGACGTCATGTCTTATGTTTTTTAATAAGAATAAAACTCGATCCTGGTTTGTTCCTTTTCTTTACTGGGGGTCTTTAATTAAGTCAAGAGGGAATAGATTACTTTTACGCAAGCGTGCTTCACGGTCGACTACATTGTCGTTTCCCTTCAAGTGAAATTGTGGTCAAGCGTGAGTTCCATCAATAATATTACATAAAAAAATAATAGAATAGAATAGCATAATACTCAGCATAGACTCAAACTCACAGCATCATAGACAGAGTGAACAGAAATAATAGTAGGTACGAGTACACAATAACTGCGCCGAAAGGGTAGCAATCAAAAATATTTGCAAATATATCGTAAACAGGGTATAAGTAGGGGTACTTAGCCTGAACGATAAGACACGCTAACGCTATGTATATCTTATGTTTTATTTGTAAATGTCGGATTGATGTTCCAATAGATTTCTTTTTACACTGAAGAAGACTAAAACCGGGCCTTTCGAAACACCACATTCAAAACCGGGTATTCGAACCTAGTACTAAAGGACCAGTACGAGCCCAGCATTAATAAAGTAAAGGGTTTTCTTTTACCGTTTCCATAAAGGTCAACAAACGCCTTATTTGCTTATCGCCATAAAATCAAGCTCCAATAAAATTAAATGGCTCATTGTATACAATTAGATGTCACGGCCAAAACAATACACGAACTGAACTCAACGTCGACGTACGTACGGAGAAATGGCCGCTTATGTCACGGTCACACTGAGAAAATACGCACAGAAGGTTTATAGGGAACATGCACGGTGACTATATCATAGTGATACAAATTTAAACTTTTACCAATACTTAATATTGACGCTTCTATAGTTCCTGCTCGTTCCCAATTAGTTTTTTTAGGATTTCGTACCCAAAGGCTACCCAAAGGAACCCTATTACTAAGCGTTCGCTGTCCGTCCGTCCGTCAGCGGGCTGTATCTCAAGAACCGTAATAGGTAGATAGTTGTGTAGTAGACGGTTGACTGAAAGTTTCACAGAGTATGTATTTCTATTACCGCTATAAAAACAAATAAATAAAATAACAATAAACATAAAAATTTAAGGAAGCTCCCATATAAGAAACGTGTTTTTTTATTGGTTTATGGTACGGAAACCTTCGTGTGAGTGCTCGACTCGCACTTGGTTGGTTTTATATGTAAATTGAGTAAAAATTTAATTTTTGGTCGTCGATTTGAAATAGAACTTATCCAGACACGTGTGCGGTTACAGCTCGTTGTGTGAACCTAATCTTCTGTTCCTTTCTGTGCTATCTTTCAATATAAATTGAGGTAGCCACACAAACAAACAAACACACAGATGTGACCTTGACTATGCATCGGATAGTTGAGTCATATGAATTTGTCACTATGCCAAACTGATGCAGTGGATGGTGGTATGACAGAAGTGATAATTTGTGAGTAAGTTGCGAATATGTTTGTTATTGATTTTGTTAGGTAGGTTTTTGTAAATTTTTAAAGATTTATGTAGGTATCATGGTCAAAAACACTAAAACAAAAAAAAAACAAAATTTTTAATCCAATTGAATTTAAGGGGTATTTAAGTAGTTTAAATACCCCTTACAATTTGATTTTAAATTTTGATTAAACCCCGATTTCAAAGTTTAGAATCTAAAGTTGAGTAGTTTTCAAACTCAACTATATTACTTTGTTTTTTTGCTATTGAAAGGCATGCGTTTGACCCTGCACCTGATGGTAAGCGATGATGGTGTCGAAGACTTGTATAGCTTGAAACCTTGTCCAAATTTGACATTAAAGAAGTGTTTGTCATCTATTCAATTCTAAACTTCTTATCTCTCGTAACTCTCTATCTTCGCCATGTTTATTTTTGTCTACGTAAAGTATTTCCACTTGGAGCTCTTACTAAATAGCTATAAACCCTGTAATGTCTTCAGTTTTAATATAGTGCACCTGCCAATCGCGCTTACATTAAAACCACATTAAAATCTGACCTAATTTTACTTCATAATCCAATAAAATACAATATGAGCGTCTTGCCAAACTTCGATTCATATGCCATTCAAAGCTATTTTTATTTACTAATCTGATCGTAAAACAGGAGCTCGTGGCTTAATAATAAGAGCCGTACGGATCGATCTTTAAGGTAACCCTTGCTCAAGTTGGTCTGTGGATTGGTGACCATCTTAACATACCGAGACTCCTCCGTGCCTCAAAAAGCAACTTAAACCCAATGGCTTAACGTGACAGCCGGTACCAGTTTCCCGGCTGTCATTTGTAGATCTTTGGGAGTCGTTACAGATTGTCAGAAGCCAGAAAATTTGACACCAGTCTTGCCAAGAAGTACTGTGTTACCCAGCTACTGGGTTGTGGTGGTCTGGTAGGCAGCCGCTCCACGTAAAATACTGGCATCTAGCTGAATCCGGTTTGACTGGAAGCCGACCCCAATATAGTTGTGAAAAGGCAGGCAGATGATGAATCTGATCGTAAAATGCAGTGAATCAGCTGTCTTGTCCAGAAATCAAATGAAATAGGTCACTGTTGTGTTACGAATGAATCTATTAATACATTTGATCAAATAGAAAATTGTTATATAACTAGAAGTGTTTATAGAATGTTATTTTTGATCCTGACTACTATCAATCAACAGGCATTCTTTGTGGTAAACTCACAGATTTTGTGAATAAATCATTCTCCACATTGAAATGAATGATTTGCTTTGTATTAACTGTTTAAACTTTGGACACCCACGGAATTTTGACATAATTTACAATTCAGTCTTAAGATTTCATACCGTTTTACCAGTCATTATAGTATTGAGTTAGAAATTTTTTGACAAACTCGCTTTAAAGGCGCTCCCTCGAAAAAGCTTAAAAATAGCGTGCAGGTGAAGCAGTTTTTCGTCGGCATTTACTGAAAAATTACATTTGAAAGAAATAGGTAGTAATCTACATGATATGATACGTTATGTGGTTTAGCTAGAATTTATGTATCGGTATCACATAATAAAAATAAAAAAAACGCCAAATCACCTCCAAATCGTTGAGATGAAACCATTTTACTCCTTAATTTTTAACAACACAAAAAAAATGTACTGTTTTGCAATACAAACGAAAATAATTTATTATTTGGTTTTGTTATATTTTAAAAATATGTATTATTTTATTATAAAAACACGGGTAGCGGAGTGGCGCGTAGGGTTGTTATTAGCTCCGTTTGTATGCACAAGGTCATTGGCATTAATACAAGCCTTAGAGGTGGCATAGAACGGAGCCTAGTTGCATACACTTCGGTCAGCAATAGACTGGTAGATACTGATATATTGTATCATGTTATGCTGTCTTACTTAAGCAGTAGACTCTGTTATTATTTCTTCTTTCTCAAGAAATAAATAATAATTGTTGAGTTATTTGGTTAATGAATTTACCTGTAATAAATACCCAGACACGTTTAAGCTTCCGTTCGTCCGAATGAAAAACGGAACCCTAATAGGATCACTCGCGTGCCTGTCCGCCTGTCACAGCTATATTTTTGAATATTTTGACACACTAACCATTTATTTACAAGTTAATACTGGATAAAAACATTCTATTTCGCGAATAGAGTATTTCTATTTTAGTAAACAATTCATTTGTTTACTACATTTTTCTAGAAGTTTTCCCACCGTATCCTAGCACATATTTCACAGTAACAGACGCCGCGATATCTAAACTGTTTAGTTATGATCTATAATGGCTTGAGTGATGCCTGTTGGGTGGCCGCCAAAGATACCAAGCTGGAGAACATGGATGATTGGATAGCGGAACATGTAGCTATCTGCAGTTTTTCGATCCATTAGCATAGTTTGGAACATTTTTTTTTACTATTGTTAGGCACGCGTTTGACCACTATCTCACCTGATGGTAAGCGATGATGTGGTCGAAGATGGAGCACGCTTGCTTAGAAGTAACCTATTCACTGTTGACTTAAAGACTCCCAGACTGGATCTTGTTGTTGGTGAGTTTGTAGCAGCTTCAAATGTTATTTGTTTATGATTAGTTAACTCATTGACATCCTTAACAAATTGTAACGAAAAATCACTGAAAAATAGTTTTGAAAACTCTTTTCTTGTCATTCAAATTTAATGTGAAAATTTCGAGTTTTCTCATAAATAAGGTAAAAAATTGCTAGCATTTATGTGACATCTACTTACAAATATTTTATTTTGTTACATTTTGCTTTGTAACATGGTCAAAATTCATGATATAAAAATAACAAAAATAGTTTACAAACTTTATTTACGACTAGCTTTTTCCGGCGACTTCGTACGCGCATATCCCGTTCCCGTAGGAATTTCGGGAAATCCTCTCTTAGTGCTCCCCTATACTCCCCAAGGAACATGCCAAAAAGCTTTCTACAACCAGTAGTATCGGCTGTGCGTTGTCTGTCAGTCACTCAGTAACGTAATAATTTTATATTATTTTTGAATATATTTTGGTGCCACACGGCCGCCCAAAGTCAAAGCAAAAATATTGAAAAAAATTAAACTCAAAGCTTGGCCAAAATCGCCCACAATTACCTTCATGCCTCCTTCTCACATACTCCACTCCTCCACTGCAAGTCAAATTCAGCACTACAAACTATGAAGTAGTCGTTATTAATACACCGTAGCGGTCGGACGCGCCTTATAAACAAACGAAATCTTTGGGTTTTTCTCACACGTATCAACAGCACGTTCGATAGCACTGGACCGGTCAATAATAACTGTGGACTTGACAAATTGAGACAGTACATTCAGTGGTATAGTACAAGTCTACAACTGACAGAACATTCAAGGGGTGGACTTGACCAATCGACTTTGTCTGTACATTCGGGAATACTGGACCAACCGACATTAGCTGTGGAGTTAACATTTTGTTAAATTGACTTTAACTGTAAATTCAGTGATTTTGGACAAGTCAACAACTGACTAGAATTAAGGGGTGGACTTGACCAGTCGACTTTGTACATTCGGGAATACTGGACCAGTCAACGTGTCTGATACATTAAGTTTGCATTAGACCAGTCTAATTTTTCTACACCTTTGGTAGCATTAGATCGGTCAAGAACTAGTGAATTTGTGATACGTCAGATTGATTGTCTGTGTGTGTATTGTAGCTTCAGTTAAGAAATAAAGACAATTTGTGCTTAAAAACATGGTGTTTGGAGACTGTTGGACCTGTGCTTCCGGTGGTTATAGTGAGTATCATCAGTGTTGTGTCTTGCGTTGTGTTGTTTTGTGATAGTGCTCAAATATCAAATCGTGGGTAAGGGTTGATGCGGATTCACCCGAATTTTTCAAAGTATATGTAGTTTCCTGGATGATGATGATTTTAAAATTAAAATTAGGGTTTCCCATGGTGTGTTTATTAAGGTGCAAATACGTAGCTAAGATAATAAAATCTCTATTATTGTGCGCTCTACATCATCATCTTCCTGCCCTTATCCCATGTTATTTGGGGTCGGCGCAACACGTTTTATTCTTCCAATCTGTTCTATCAGTCGTCACCCTATCACTAACTTCCTTTTCTTTCATATCGCTCCAGACACAATCCATCCATCTTTTCTTTGGCTTTCCTCTCCCTCTCCATCCATCCACATTTATGTTCATAACTCTTCTAGTTATATGCGTTTCACCCCTCCTCTTCACATGACCATAACAAGACAAGCGATTCCCTTTTAACTTTTCCGTCCCTGGCGCCACTTTTAAAGTGCCTCTAATGTACTCATTTCTCACTTTATCCACTCTCGTTACTCCACACATACATCTCAACATTCTCATCTCCGCTACATGCAATCTATTTTCATCCGTCTTTTTCGCAGCCCCCCATTCTGATACATTACGACAGGTCTTATCACGGACTTATAGACTTTCCCTTTCAATTTGAGGGACATCCGAGGGTCACAAGTTTGTGCGCTCTTAATGTACCAAAATAGTTACCAATAAATAATTTAAATCATAATAATGGGACTCCTCATTCATCAAAATCGGTTCAGTAGTTCATCGCTATGGACAGATATACGTTATATTATTAGCTGTTAAAATCATTACCCTTTCTTTTGACTTCGCCTTTGCCGGGTAAAAAGTACCATTCATCTGCCTAGCCTTTTCCCAACTATATTGGGGTCGGCTTCCAGTCAAACCGCATTAAGCTGAATTAGGTGGTGTTTTACTGTACGAGTGTTTTACGTGGATCGGCTGCCTACCAGACCTCCACAACCCATTATACCACTGGGTGCACGGTACTTCTTGGCAAGACTGGAGTCAGATTTACTGGCTTCGACAATCCGTAACGACTGTCAACGATCTACAAATGACAGCCGAGACCAACGGCTTAACGTGCTTTCCGAGGCACGGAGGAAACTCGTTATAATAAGATGGTCACCCATCCACAGATCAACCTTGGCAAGCGTTGCTTAACCTTAAAGATCGACCCGTGCGGCTGTTATTAATGACCCATATTTACACTATGGACCAATTAACGAATGACCCTACATAAAAAAAGCATATTAGTAAACAAACATTATCATCATAAACCGCATACATTATCGACTGCATCACATAAATAAACTTATCCTTAAAACTGCTTTGAAATCCAGTCAATCAGCTAATCCGCGATGAAAGTTCGGCATTCGAGATTGTTGTATAAACATTCCGGATTTACCTATTGCTGGAATATGGGATATACGGTGTTTCTCGCTTTAGATATAATTATGGACTAGTAGGAATACTCTTCAATTTTTTTTTGACGCCATGTGGGCATTTAGTTCTCGCTCGTGTTAGATTTCCTTATAACATGCAATATTTCCATGTTTACTTTAATTTTAAAGAACTCCAACTAGAATAGATCACCACATAAATAAGAAATGAAAACGCTTTAATTTATTGCCAAAATTGCGTTTTGAAACCGACAGTTTAAAGGTTCGCGCGAAAACGGACGATGACGTCACTCGTGTCTATCACTGGTCAAGAACTGTCCTGACTCAAAGACATAAGGTTGCCTTTTCGTTGGCATAACAGCAGATACGTCACTAAACGCTGATTGTTGTTTTTAAATACGTTCCGTTTCACGTTACTTTAATTCATTATTTTTGTGAAAAATCGATATTAACCAAAATAAAAACGTTGCAATGGCCTTTAATTTATACTTTTTTATCATTTTACTGACAAAATTCTTGTAAATTCTGTTTTTGCATCTTCCCTATTTGCTCGAGAGTCCCATTTATATCTGTACGAATACCCATCAATAGAGGTTCAGCGATTTACTCACTTTCGCATTTATTAGATTATGGACTGCACAAGCTGAATAAGCTGGTCTCGTAAACAGAGCTTGAATTCCAGTGAATTAGCTAGTCCGCGATGAACGTTCGGCATGCGAGGTTGTTATTATTGCCGAAGTGTGGCGGTCTCAGGTGCCGAATGTAAACATTCCGGATTTATTGCTGGAATGTGGGATATACGGGGTTTCTCGCTTTAGATAGAATTATGGACTTGTAGGAATGTTTTGATAAGTTAAATTTTTTTCCGCGAGGTGGGCTAGTATCTACAATTTAAAATCTGATCGAATATGATTGAAAGAACCAGCCGATTCTTCTAAGGATCATATCGTTTATCCTATCTTTACCGTTTAACTAAGTTTAAGGTGGATGCTCCAGGGTAGCCCGCGAAATTCAAATATTTTTATGTTTTTTGCAATTTGTCGGTCAGTGTGAAGCTGTATGTGGACCAAATGCGATCCGCTCGACCAAATGCGATCGAAAGAATGATTATTTCTGAAATATTCATTCTTTCGAACTACATGAACTTAGAGGACTATATTGATGATTAAAATGGTTATAATTCAATTTAATATTTTATTTATTTTTATTTATTTATTTAGCTGCCTTAAAACTACCATTACAGGTCTTAACCTAATGCGATAGCTAAGTCACACACCCAAACTTAAAATTAAACCACAAAATACTAGTACAATACCTATTAAGTTAGTTTTTTGTAACAAATTGTAAACAATACTATTTTTGCGAATTCACCCCAGGGACATGTGAATATATCAATTTCGACCTGAATATAATTGATGGTGCGAATTGCTCGAGTCAGAGGAGTTTTGGCCAGCAAGTTGGTCCTGGCTGATGGTACGACCAGCAGTGGCGGGGGCCGTCGCCTCCACAGTCCACACGTAACGGTCGGGTACGGACAAGTACAACCGCTGCAGCACAGCTGGGTTGTGCTCTATGCCTCGGAGCAGTTTCACTATGTACGACACTAGTGCAAATTCCCGTCGCACCCCGTGTTGATTGTACCCCACCATACCCAGTACGAATAGAGTGGGGTACATTAAAGGGTAAAATGGGTATACCCCATAAAGTTTTTTATATAGGTGGCGCGTGAATTTGTTCTGGACTCGCTCCAACATCACTGTGTACTTAGCCTCATGTGGAGCCCATACGACAGCACTATGTTCCAGATGACTCCTGACTAATGCGTCATACAGGACTCTGATGGCTGTGATACTGGTAAAGTCTCGCGTCTGCCTCAGAACAAACCCCAAGTTTCTAAATGCCTTTTTGCAGATCTTAGTTATATGCTTACGGAAAGACAGTTCTGGAGTGAGAACAACCCCTAAATCACGTACCTGCGTGACTCGTTGCATCGGTACTGCATCCACTAAGTAATAATATTAACCACACAACAATCTGTCAAATTTCATTTTCATCTTTATCGCTAACGCATTAGGTTCAAGGTTGATTGGGAAAATTTGACAGTGACGGGTAACGTGATTTTCTGATTCTGCTAAAGTGGCCTTTTTAGGCCATCTGGTCTCCTTTCAGCTTTGTGCCAGTCTCGGAGTCGATCTGAGTGATCGACTACTTGACAATTTAAAAATGGCTGTAAATACATAAAATGCTTTGAAAATAATCCGGTTAAGCCTGTAATGTTTTACTGTTGGTCGTTCTCCATCCCCTCCATTGTTCTGTGCCACTTTTTGCTTAATATAAAATAGTTGTGATGCCAAATTAAAGAAATTCTTTGGAACGCGATTCATTCGTAAGGATTTCTTTAATTTGTTGGTCGTATTATTAATTCACCCAATGCCACAATTGAACACAATACAAATAGTCTCAGATTGTCTGGCAATAGTTATCCAAGTCTTTATTTGTCTGATCGTCATGTTCTCTGTTGACTAAAAACAATAAGGCTTTACATCCAGAAAAAGTTTACAACTAGAATAAATTCTGACACGAAATTATTAAGCCTATGAATGAACCGCGTCCCAAATTGCTTGGGGCTTCAATTGACCAGCACAAACAGTCTCAGACTGTCTCGCGATGTTAATAAGTCTACAGCTATTTGATACCGTCATGTCCTCTATTTAGGCGTTGACTCAATGCAATAAGGAAGCTTATAGTCCGAAATTACATCTACAACTATAATAAATCCTATACGAAAATAACAGCAAGTTACCAGCAAGTTACCATCCCTACCTTGTTGCTATTCCACCAATTCCGCAACAAGCATTTCCAAACGTCTTATATAATGCGAACAGCAAATAGCAGCCTGCGTCTGTGTTTCTGAACGCTTACAACCCTCATCTCTTTTAAGTCAGAGTGGCTTCTTCTGGGTAAGCTCGCTCCACCGTAGACTTTGTCTCTGTCATCACTGACCTAGACTAGAGTCAAGAGCGAATCCCATCTCAAATAAAAAAAAAACAAGCTTTATGAATGAATTCGCATCCCCAAATTGATCCTACTAACTACAATTGACCAGAAAACAAAGTCTCGAGACATTTCTTCGAGGCTTTTGCCGCGACTGCGTACGCGCATATCGCCTTTTTCCCGTTCCCGTGAGAGTTGCGGGAAATCCTCTCTTAGTGCTCCCCTACACTCTCCAAAGAACCTACATGCCAATTTTCAGCTTTTTACGACCAGTAATTTCAGCTGTGCTTTGTATCTCAGTCAGTTAGTAACGGAAGAATTTAAATATTAGGATTGTCTCGCGATTTTAACAAGTGTACAGTTGTCTGATAACGTCATGTTCTGTATTGAGGTGTGAGTCTCACCGGCGGCTCGGTGCACGGATGTAAATAGAACGAGTTCATAATTACATGCTCGCATTTATTCGGTGCTCGCGGCTTAATTAGATAGTCTTTTTGAAGTTTAACTTGTGTTTCGCGGCTTTTTTGTGGAATTGTTTACTTTGTGGCCTTGTTTTGATTATAACAAGACTAGCTGACGCGGGCAACTTCGTCTGCGTCTCAATTTTCATTACTGCTACGCTTCTATTGGTATTAAAGTGATGATACTCGTATATAGCCTATAGTCTTCCTCGATAAATAGGCTATCTAACACTGAAAGATTTTTTTAAATCAGGCCAGAAGTTCCTGAGATTAGTGCGTTCCAGCAAGCAAACAAACAAACAATCTCTTCAGCTTTATAGAAATATTAGTATAGATATATATCTTTTTCTTTTATTATATTCATTTTGCAAATTGGTTATAATAAATATCACTTTTACACTTCAATTAAAATGAGATTGCCGGTGTTTCCTATCGTGACTACACCGAAACGAACTCAGTGGTCAAATATTATTTACAAGTCCATAAGCTCTGCTTACCTACTCAACCGAGAGCCTGAGCAGTGCTGTGCCGAGAAATAGACCAGCAATTCTTACCAGCCATCGTAGATTTAGCATAACCCATAATTTACCGAAACGTTCCCATCAATCATTGTATTTCATTCAGCGCGCCCGAAGTTATGATAAACATCGAACTAAACGCTTTGCTAAACTATCGCATCCTGAGGAAATGCACGCGAAAATAATAATAATCAATAATAACTTGTTGTTTGTAATATGATGCAAGTCCAGAGATTTAGCTGGTAGCTGTTGCTGTTGGATATAAGCGTTACTAATAAAAAACCGGCCAAGTGCGAGTCGGACTCGCACACGAAGGGTTCCGTACCATAAACCTTAATTTTTATTATTTGTTGTTATAGTGACAATAGAAATATACAATCTGTAATAATTTCAAGTGTCTCCCTGTTACGGTTTTTGAAATACAGCCCGCTGACAGACAGACGGACGGACAGCGGAGGCTTAGTTGGTTACCCTTTGGGTATGAACCCCTAAAAAGGTGTAGGTAGTTAAATAAAGGTAAGCAATCTTCATGTGTCTTTTTAATTTTTAAAGCTTTGTTTAAATATGGAAGTAAAAATAAATAAATTACAACACTAGTTTATTTGTTTACTAAAGAAAGAAAAGAATAGAAAGAAAAATGATTATTTGGGACTCGCACAAAACAGACAGATACTATGTGTTTGATAAAAGTCACATCAAGATAGAGAACCTTTATTTACATAACTATCTAAACCTTTCTATTACAGTGTAAAACTATATGGATAACAGCTGAGACGATTGACGAAAAATGTATACTTACTTAGTGTAAAAAAAAAAAAAGCTTTAACTAATAGCTAAAAAGTGTTATGGCAGTGTCGTGATAAAAGCTAGCTATAGAACTTGGTGTAATGTAACCTCAATAACTATACATTTGAAAAGATTCCATGACTATGATTCACCCTGTTTGCGCACTTCCCCATACTTCATTTTAAAAATGAAGCAATCTTCATTTTTAAAATGACATCGGCTCACAACGCAGTGAATATTTTTAAATTATGTAAATGAAAAGAATTGTCATTGTGCGCAATTATCCATCACAAACTTTATATTAGATCCTAAGAAAAGCTCTTTATGAAGCTGAATTGACACTAACGTCCTGTTTTCTCTGTCTCCAGCGCTAGCACAAGGCGACAAGGATGAACCCATGCCAGCAGACGCGGCCAAGCGCCACACCATGCCGCCGCAGCCAGCGCCGCGACCCACCATCAAAGACAAGGTGAGGACACCCACGTGCTAGCGACCTGGTCATACTTATAGTTTGAACTAACTTGTACGACTGTAGCATGGTTTTGAGGGGTGGTTCGGTTGATGAAGATCTGGTTTTTGATGCACATGTGGGAACAATACGAGTACTTATCTTGCAAATAGAATAGAATAGAATAGAATTCTATTTATTATGTACACCATTTATAAGTAACAGAAGAGATAGATAAAGGAAACTACATAGGGTGATATAATGGACGGTAAAAAAGTAATAAGAAATAGGTCAATCTTTTTTGTCAAATAATCTTAGTGAAGCCGGTGTTTCGTAGATGACTGCTCTGAGAGGAAACAGCGAAACAAACTCAGAGTTCAGTCTCTTTTAAGGTTCTTAATAAATTGGTCAATGCATATGAAAAGTTTAGAACTATGTACTTAGGTTAATGTCTAATCGGTCTGGTGGTGTTTTGAGGAAAGCACTGCACACTCCAGAAATTGCAAGTCTTTGCGATAAATGCTTTCATCCAAATAAAAAAATATATTTGTTTAAAAACCAATGGTTTCCTGTTGATTTTGGTCACAGAAAACGCTTTTAAAAGTCACTTTTTAAAGGTCACTTACAAAGTCCATATTCGAACATTTAGATAAACATTTTAACAGTGCGATCAATAACCAGGTCTTTGGCAACCCTAAAGATGTACTCAGTCGGATGTTTAGTCCCAAAGGAGAAAATTAACGTGTTCGGATTTTATACGATTTTGATTGAGATAGCAAATTACTTGCTTAATAATTTTAGAGATTCCCCCTGATTAAAACTGAATGCATCTCGCGTTAAGCTGTATTAACAGAGTATTGTTTTTCTCATATTGTCGATCCAAAATGTTAAATCAGCTTAGTTTATTAATAGTGTCAATACAATATTATAATTTGTAGTCCGATGGCGTATACCTGGCGATTACCAAATGCAGGAATGTCCTAATGATGATCTCAGTACGTGTTTGTTCGAATCTCTTTATAACTCGCGTCAAGGAGGATAGGTCATCATCTTATGTCATCCTAAGTAACATTATAAATACATTAGTTAGTTTGTTCCGCTTAAACGACTAAATAGCTGAAACGATATTTAATTTTGGGTCCCTGGAGATAGAACTGCAATAGGCATTTTTTTAAACCGAGAATTTATTTTAAGTGGAGTAAAGCTAGTAAGTAATGGAATAAAGTAAATATAAATGACATGTTTTCACATCTGAAAATCAAGGAAAAATCTAGACAAAGAAAGTATTTCGTTGTCTTTGTTGCTAGTTTTAGTATGACTAGACTAACCTTCATTTCTCAACTGAAAGAACTGAGATTTATTTTATGGCTATCTTAACAGGTGACTTTCAAGCTATTTTTAGAACGATTCTCACTGCATTAGTCATCATAACAAAGATGAGGCATATCTATTTACTTGTATTAATCTCGGACATGACTCGAAAACATATTAAACATGACTTATGTAGTTTTTCCAGGTAGCGTTAGGTATGTGCTATCGGACATAATTTATACACAATACAATATGTATTTAGTTTTAACACTATATTCTAGAGGGCATGGTGATATCATACCATTATTGGATGAGGTCTAACAAAACCTGGCGTAATTTGCGTCTCTAAAAATGAGCTAGCAAACTTTCGGTTGACGCATTTTGAGCTTGTAACGTAATTTCGGCTACTCATTTTTTAGCGAAAATTACGCCGGGTTACGCCCCATCCATAGTCAATAATGTCAGTTGTATGTACTAACGATAACATTGATATCACTAACAAACTTCAAATGGTTTCATATTTAGATGTTGTTTTGTTGATTTCCATTTCTTTACTAATATCATGTTTCATTATAAGTCATGTTGCCAGATATTGCTTAAACGGTGCATTTTTATGTCTAAGAAAGACCCAAAAATTTGATTGTCATAGCGGCTTACTAAAATAAAATCTCATCACTATAAGACTGGAATAAGATGCCTAAGGCCCACTTGTGAACAGGCTACTTCTGGGTAAGCTCGCTCCATCGTAGACTTTATCTCTGTCATCTCTAAAATAGACTAGAGTCAAGAGCAAACCCATCACTAATAAGTAAAAAAAAATGTACAGACCAGAGTAATCTGCTCCCCGAGTTAGTTTTTAACCCGAGGCCATTTTTTAAGATATATTTGTCATTTAACTTCGTGTTAGCAACTAGCTATGAGTGAAAAGATAACTCTGGTTTGCGCAAGTGGACCTCAATCATTTGTAAATTTTTTTTACATAGAGAATTGAATAAATCAATAACCCGGGCTATTATAACTGACTCTACCAAACTCACTGTAAGAGCCTCAAAGAAAATACCTTGAGACACTTAAAAAAAAACTGTTCGTTTGACCATGCATTAAGTTTTTCAATAACTGGGGCTTATAATTTGCCATTTTGTGTTCAAACTTCCTCTACCAGACCCACTGAAAGAACCTCAAACAAAAAAACATTGATAAATTATAAAAAAAAAAACCTAGGTCATTTGACCATACATTAATTATATCAGTAACCCGGGCATATAATTAAGCATTCTATATTAGAACTGGCTAAACCAAGCCAACCCAACAAGTCCCAAGCAAAATAAATCTCGATATAGTAGAGAAAATACCTGGGTTATTTGACCATAAATTGAATATACCAATAACCCGGGCTTATAACCATTCAATCTATGCTAAAACGTACCCAACTAAGCCAACTTAAAAAGTCCCAAACGAAAAGAACTTGATACAAGTCAAAAACCCGTGGGTCATCTGCCCGTACAATATCTGGCAACATAGTGCATACGTCCGGTGTGCGCACGCGGCCGGACAGCTGCGGCGGCGCTCGGGCGGCACGGCCAGCGCCTCGTCCGCCTCCTCGCTGGAGGGGGAGTACCTCGCCGACAGGCCCGACAAGGTGTGACACACCGACATACAACCTCCTCTTATCGACCCTCGCCTTATCCATCTTCCCGCACCTTCAGAGAAATCAGAAAAGGTTCGCGCTTCGGTAGTCTTCGTGTTAGCCCTTGCAGAAGCAAGCCTCCCAGTTTTGTTTCCGCGCTAGTCATGAACCTACTTAATAGGTTGGTAGGCGCGTTTGAGTGTAACCTAATTACTCGCACGAAGATCTCACATAGGATCTGTCACTCGAAAAGATTTTGGAAAGCATAGAGTTAAGCCCAAACTTTTAACCAATAGGAACACAGTCACAGTAGAACACAGTGTGATGTGTTTCACTGTAGGTACTGTGTGTGACTTTGCCAAGTGGAGATAGCAGCCTCGAAAAGCTGGTCATTTTTGGCAATACCGAAGGAAAGAGCACGGGGCTGAAGAAGGCTTTACTGTATCTTTTTTTATAAACATGGTAGGTAAGAAGAAATTTACCGATGATGATTTTAAAAGCTCATATTAAATTGAATCACGAATTCGTTTGTATTTCCAAAGATAGACGATGATTGGCGAAGCGCATACTTTTTCTGGGAGATCTGTACGGCCGATTTTAAGATACGCGCTTTAGTTGCTTTAAAATTGAAGTCTAGTAGGCAGTAGTGGTTAGTGACAAAGAAACACGATTCCTATTGAATTTCCTTAAAATCTTTTAGCCTTCGCTATCCTTGGAACCTGCAGAAACAAAGTCCAATTAAGGCTTACAATTTTGCTGCTCGTGGCACAATTATAATGATTTTGAAGCCGCCAATGACTTACATTCTCTAAACGCTACTCAGACTATAAGCAACTTTTTTTGCCCCATGGTATGTGTTTATGGTAGGTATAGGCAATTCAATAGCACTGTGAGAGTATCCCAAGCCATCCAGCTGTTTCAATTGTCTCCAGATTATATCGACAGACGATAAACACTAAAGTAGCCCAATACACGACAAGAGTACACAAACATTTAGTTTGAATCTGGATTCAATAACTGATAATATGGAGAGACAAAGATTCTGCTTTTTGTGTTTAAGTGTTCTGTGTATGTATATGTTTTTACATCGCCGGGAAGTGCCATTTTTGTAATAAATCTCGCTAATAGGCTTTCATTTCAAATTCAAAGCTTTTATTAAAAGTTGATCAATGCTAAATAATTTCGAAGTCATTTTATTTGTGAGAACTTTTGAATTAGAAGTAAGCTTTAATTTGTCGCATTAAAAAAGGTATTGGCTTTCATTTTACAGAAGCTTTTAAATAGATCTATATCATATATATATATCATATATATTGCTTGTTTTGTTGAACGTGCTAACCTCAGGACCTGCTGGTTCGAATTGAAAAAATATTTTAGCGTTGGATAGCCCATTTATCGAGGAAGGCTACAAGCTATAACATCACGCTACGACCATTAGGAGCGGAGCATTAATGAGAATTGTGACACAGACGCCATTGCGCGGGTCAGGCTAGTCTTGCATAATCTCCGCCTCGACCTATCATCAATACAAAACATTACGACAGTCGCAGCACATTGTATTTTAGTTTTCTTTGCACTGTATCTATTTAGTCTTTTCAGTATTATTTAGTTCTTTATTGCATACAGCTTTCTAACACTGTCTAACGAAGCTTACTTTATTCTTAGAGGAATTAACTTGGGCGGCGAGACTTTGTGTGTAAAAACTCGTTTGTCTCTAGACGATTTCCTCCTCCAATATTGGACCGATTAAAAAAATATTTCATAAACTGAAGAAGAAGAATATATACTGTGACCCTGTTTTATTTTTTTTATGATTTATTAACCGTATAAGCACTAAAAAACAACACAAAATGCTCAAAATTATCCGATAAATCGCTGTCAACAGAGCCCTAGTGTACAAATAAGGCAATAATAAAAAAAGGAGAACATACGGACACAGTATACGTCCTTCTTATTCAGTTTGTGAATTATCTCTTAAATCAGTCCAATATTGGAGGAGAAAACAGTTGAGAGCCAGACCTTATGACTTTTTACATACAAAGTCTCGGCGCCCGTGTTTCCTCTTAAGGTTCTTCCTTTCTACTTAAAAAAATACAAGCGGCAAAAACGAAAATCGGTCAGAAAAGTTCGTATAAAACATGGTTGTGTTGTGTTGATAGAAGCCGCCGCCAGGAGCCGTGAAGGTGATGCCGACCGCTCCTCCAGATAAGAAGGAAGAGAAGGCCTTGGAGCAGAGGAAGCCTGCTGAGAATGGTGAGCATTACCTTTGAATTATCTTCTCTCCCGAAGCTGTAGAATTTAAAGGCAAATAACTTAGGATCTTATTGCGATTCTATTACAAAATAATGGGTTTTAAAGCCGTTAGTTGGCATTGAGTTCGTTCTAATTTTAACAATGTGTAGTCCCGTAACTTTGGCTGCATTCTGATTAGCCTTCGCTCTTCGGCTGAAGCTTAACTACCAGGGGAGGATTGCGAGCAGAATTTTTCATGATGGTGGCAATTAACCATGTTCTTTAAAACTTCTTACCTGAAAAACATGTGTTTGCTGTGTGTGAAAGAATTTTCAATTTCGCTAGCGGTTAACAACCGCGGAGATGCAAGACCAGTAACAGATATTTGTAAACAACATTTTCCGACTGTTAGTCTAGTCCAAAGAATGTTGTAAACACTAGGTTTTCCTCCTAATTTTCCCAGAAACTCTTTAATGGTAAACAACCTGTCCGTCTGATATTAATTTAGCGAGATCTTTACAAATGTATATGTTTTTATTTTAGGTACAGACACGACTAGCGATCCGGGTATCACGAACAATGTTGACACAACTCCTAAGAAGTCTAAGGTGAGTTCATATTCAATTTTAAACAATGCAATATTTCAAATGTTCATACAAGCAAGAATGGTAGATTCAAAGCATTTCTCAGTTCTGTGACGTCAATAGTAGCTATAGTGTATCATACAAATGTTCAATGTACATATGAATGTTAGACAACGCAACTAGACCTGCATGGTGCATAAAGCAATATTTCCTATTTTATGCGCGGCTGTGTAAGTCAAGTTACACAAAGCACTGTTATACTTTTGTTAATTTTTATTTTTTGTTCCACCCCTCCCTTTCCCTAAAGACCGGAGGATTCGGACTGTTCGGCGGTAGAAACAAATCGCCGAAAGAAGAGAAATCTCCTAAAGAAAAGTCTCCGAAAGAGAAGTCTCCTAAAACTAAAGATAAAAAGGTTAAAGATCCGAAAGTTAAAGTGGCCGCACTTGAGACGTCCAATGACAGTTCCAATCTCGATAGTTCGCTTGAGAAGAGTCCCGCGAAGGGAGAGGATAAGCCTTCGTTCACCAAGCCTTATGAATACACTGATACAGAGAAGAGTCCTACCCGCACTAAGCCCTTCATCCAAGGCGCTTTCAGTTACGAGAAGGAACCAATTTCCGATGAGAAGCAACGGGCGCTAGATGACAGCCAAAGCCCGACAACAAGGAAAGCAGGCCTTGCTTTCAACTACGCGCCCGGCGAAGACAAGAAAGTCGCTGAAAGCGCTGAGAAGCGTAAGACGCCTGAAGATCCGAGCAAGCTCAAGACGCCAGGAATTGACTACGTGCAGTCGGCGGCTTTGAAGGAACAAGCTAAGAACATGATCGACCCAACACTTGCTTTGCTTGACTCTGAAAGGTCACAACACGAAGTGCCTACAGCAGCCGCTGTGCCAGTACTCGCAGCTAAGCCAGATAATGAGATCCAAGTGGTCATCATAACTGGTCGCTACAACCCCAAGTCTAAGAAACTTGATGACGCCAACGGAACAATTCTCGTCACCAAGGGAACCTTGAACAAAGCCAATGGAAAGATCCAGACTGACAAAGAACTTATCAATACCAAGTCAGGACAAGTTAGCTACACAGACCCTGCAACAGGAAAGCAAGAAGTCAAGAATGGACATGTTGACAAGACGGGACATATTCTATTCACCTCAGGAGTCATTGACCCCAAGACTGGCAAGATTGACCCAACATTGGCCCAACAGTACTGCTTCGTTGAAAGGTCGCCAGACAAACTTGGAGCCAAACCTGGCCGTGAAGTCGACTTGGTTGTTATTACCGGCAAATATGACGGCAAGAATAAGAAGTTGGATGCTTCACATGGACATGTGGACGTTTCCCGAGCAGTCGTTGGACCAGACGGTTATGTCGCCTCAAACTACGGGGTCATCGACCCAAGAACGGGCAAAATTGATTACATTGATCCGAAAACAAACAAGGAGGAGCCCAAACAAGCCTACGTTGATCAGAAAACTGGCAACATCCTGGTCACTACAGCTGTTGTGGATCCTAAATCTGGAAAAATCGACACTTCCCTTGGTCAGCAGTTTAGCATTGTAGAGAAGGACGCGACAAAAGCAAACAGAGAAGTCAGATTAGTAGTCGTTACAAGCAAATACGACCTAAAGACTAAGAAGTTAGATCCCACATTCGCTCACGTTGATTCCGTCAAGGGAGTCCTGAGCGGTACTGACGGTAAGATCTACACAGAGTACGGTATCATTGACCCAAGGACAGGAGAAATCCAAGTCACTGATTCTAAGACAGGCAAGCAAGAGATAAAGCAAGCAACAGTCGATCCCAAGACTGGAAACATTCTGCTACTCTCTGGAGTCATTGACCCCAGGACTGGACAGCTGGATACTTCGCTAGGACAGCAGTACAGTATCGTAGATAAACCTATTGATACCTTTGGAGCCACTACTGGTAAAGAAGTCCAAGTGGTCGCCATAACAGGCAAGTACGACTCAAAGAGCAAGAAGCTAGACAATCCTAATGGATTCATTGAAACATCTCACGCTATCATCAGCGATAAAGACGGCAAAGTACACTCAAACTTCGGTGTTCTCGACCCCAACAATGGCAAAGTCTACTTCACTGACCCCAAGACTGGCAAGCGTGATTCCAAACAAGCGGTCGTTGACGCTAAGACAGGAAGCTTTATTCTTACATCAGGAGTCATTGACCCTAAGACCGGCAAATCAGATTCATCATTAGCTCAGCAGTTGACAGTTGTCGACAAAGACGCGCCTAAGGGCATTCCTGAAAGATACGCCAACTTAGTCGTCGTCACATCTAAGTACGATCCTAAGAACAAGAAACTCGACATCACAAATGCACATGTCGATAGCTTCCCTGGCAAATACGACAATGATGACAAAGTACATACTGACTTCGGAATTGTTGACCCAGCGACTGGCGACATCATCTTTACAGACCCAATCACAGGCAAGCAGGAAGTCAAGAAGGCTGCCATTGATTCCAAGACAGGCAATCTACTTCTTACATCGGGTGTTGTTGATCCTCAAACTAGCAAAGTTGACCCCACTTTAGGACAACAGATAACTGTTGTAGACAAGCCTAAGGATACGTTCCCGTCTGTAGCAGGAAAGGAAGTCCAACTGGTTGTTATTACAAGCAAATATGACTCGAAATACAAGAGGCTAGATAGCCCTAACGGACATGTTGAAACTTCAAGAGGCATCGTTTCTTCTGACGGCAAAGTTCACACCAACTTCGGCGTAATTGACCCCAAGACCGGCAAAATTGACCATGTTGATCCTAAGACCGGCAAACAAGAGATCAAGCAAGCCGTCGCAGATCCTAAGACCGGACACTTGGTTATTTCCTCAGGAGTGGTAGACCCGAAGACTGGAAAAGTCGACTCTTCATTGGCTCAGCAATTCGCTATTGTTGATAAGGATAGGGTAGCGCCTGAAAGATACGTTAACCTTGTCATTGTGACATCCAAATACGACCTTAAGAACAAAAAGTTGGACCTTACCAACGCTCACGTTGACAGCATCCCTGGCAAAGTGGGATCTGATGACAAAGTTCATACGACATTCGGTGTCGTTGACCCCAATACTGGTGACATCATAGTAACTGACCCACACACCGGTAAACAAGAGGTCAAGAAAGCCTCAGTTGATCCTAAAACAGGCAATTTACTTCTTACCTCATCAGTGGTTGATCCTGCGTCAGGCCATGTTGATCCTTCTCTAGGACAACAGATCAGTATTGTAGAGAAACCTAAAGATCACTTCGCCAACGTTCCTGGTAAGGAAGTACAGTTGGTGGTCATTACAAGCAAATACGACCCCAAGACTAAGAAACTTGATAATCCCAATGGTACTGTTGAGACTTCAAGAGGTATCATCGCTCCTGATGGCAGAGTACATACCAACTTCGGAATCATCGACACGAAATCTGGACAGATTGATCAGGTCGATCCTAAGACGGGCAAACATGAGCTTAAGCAAGCCATCGCTGATCCGAAATCAGGGCATTTGATACTTACTTCAGGCGTTGTCGATCCTAAGACTGGAAAACCAGACGCGAGCCTCGCTCAGCAATTCGCTATTGTAGACAAAGATGCTCCTAAAGAAAGATACGTTAACTTAGTCATTGTGACTACGAAGTATGACCCTAAGAGCAAGAAATTAGATCTTACAAACGCTCATGTTGATTCAGTACCCGGAAAAGTTGGCGCTGATGGCAAAGTGCACACAGAATTTGGTGAAGTTGATCCTACAACGGGTGATATCGTCGTCAAAGATGCAGTTACAGGCAAACGTGAGATTAAAGTTGCCACTGTTGATCCCAAGACTGGTAACCTCCTTCTTACATCAGGTGTTGTAGACCCACAGACTGGACAAGTTGATCCTAACTTAGGACAACAAATCAGTGTCGTTGATAGACCTAAAGATACCTTCACACCAGTTCCTGGTAGGGAGGTTCAACTGGTCATTATTACATCAAAATATGACCTTAAGAACAAGAAGCTTGACAGCCCTAACGGTCACATTGAGACATCAAGAGGTATTGTGGCCGCTGATGGCAGGGTTCATACTAACTACGGAATTATCGACCCGAAGACCGGAAAGATTGAACATGTCGATCCTAAGACAGGCAAACATGAGACAAAACAAGCGGTCGCTGACCCCAGCGTGGGCTTCAAGGCTGGTAACCTCATTCTAACTACTGGCGTCGTTGACCCGAAAACAGGCAAAACAGACTCAACGCTCGCTCAACAATTTACGATTGTCGAGAAAGAGACGAAGCCTATTGAGAGAGAGATTCATCTCGTTATCATCACCACTAAATACGACCCCAGGACGAGGAAAATCGACCCAAGTCAAGGTCATGTGGACACCATCAGTGGTGTTCTTGGAGCTGATGGCAGAATCCGCACAGCCATTGGCATCGTCGACCCAGCTACTGGAGAGATCGTCGTTACTGATCCTAAGACTGGCAGACAAGAAGTCAAACGCGCTCAGGTACACCCTGACACCGGCCACATGGTTATCACAAACAACGTTGTCGACCCCAAGACTGGAAGAGTCGATCCTACATTGGTACAACAATACAGCATTGTCAACAAACCAGTCGTGCCGTTCACTAAACCAGCCTCCAGGGGTGAAGTGCGTCTTGTCATTGTTACAAGCAAATACGATCCTTACACCAAATCCGTCGATGCTGGAGCAGGCAACGTTGAAGCTGCTAAAGGCTACGTCAGTGAAGACGGAAAGATTCACACAGATTTCGGTATCATCGATCCCAGATCTGGGCAAATTCTCTACAAGGACCCGATAACAGGAAAACAAGAACTTAAACAAGCTGAAATCGAGCCTAAGACTGGAAACTTGATAATTACTACTGCTGTTATCGACCCCAAGACAGGAAAAGTAGAACCTTCCTACGCTCAGCAGTTGAGTATTGTCGATAAGCAGAATGTGTTGTCTTCAGTAGCGCCAGTGTCTCAGCGAGCTAGTGTATCTCCCGCGAGGCAGGTACCGTCGCCTGTAAAGACCCCCACTCCATCACCGATCCAGACACCTCTACAATCACCTGTGAGAACGTCGTCGCCCATTACAAGCTACGCTCAGAAGTCATCGCCTCTCACTCCGACGATGAAGTCGCCTGTCAAACCAACAATGGCTCCTCCCGAACCTCCTAAGAGGAAGATCGTCAAAATCATGGTTATCTTCACTAAACTCGACCCTAAGTCTAAGAAGCCTGATATGAACACCGCTGAAGTAGAACATCTTACTGGAATCCTCGATCCTAATGGCTTAATCGAAACCAAGTACGGAGTTATTGATTCCAACACTGGTAACATTGTTATTACGGATTCCGCTGGTCAGAAACAGAACCGTGAAGGTTACGTTCTGACTGAAACGGGTCAAATCTTCATCAACTCAGGTGCAATTGATCCCAAGACAGGCAAAATTGATCAACACTTAGGAATGATCCTTAGCGTTGCCAAACAAGAAGACCCAGTAGTTGAAATCACTAATATCACCGGTCCCATTGACCCCAGGACAGGCAAAGTTGATATCGACAAGGGCACGGTCGAACACACTAAAGGTAAAGTTGACGCCGAAACTGGCCACATCTCTACCAAATACGGTGTCATTGATCCCTCAAACGGAGTCATATTCCTCACAGACACATCTGGTACAAGTAAACCAGTACATATTGATGAGAACAACGGCCTTATCACCATCAAGGGTGTTGTTGATCCCAAGACTGGCAAACCTGATCCTAATGTTGGACAGGTTATTGTTGTAGGTACGCATATCGACCCAGTTGTAGAAGTCACCACGTTTGTTGGCAAGTTAGACACGAAGAAGGGACTTATCGAGCCTAAACATTCACTTGTGGAGAGCAGTACAGGTCAAATTAACCCTGACAACAACAAAATTGACACCAAATACGGACAAATCGATCTTGTTAAGGGAACTGTCACCTACAATGATCCTAAGACCGGCAAGTTTGAGAGCAGGGAACTCAAAGTGGACCCAGTCACTGGTCAGTTCTTACTGAAGACAGGACAGATCAATCCTAAATCAGGAAAACCAGATAAGGACGTCGCAAGAATGATCTGCCTGAGGATTATCAAGAACAAGGTCGATCCCGTCTCTGGTAGACAAATCGTTTCCAACGACCCTAAGAACGTCAAAGTTGATCCTAAGACCAACCAGATTTGGATCGCTGGACCCAAAGACCCTCAAACTGGAGAGGTCATTTACACAGCTGGTCAGGTTGACCCTGTTACCGGGTACATCATCACGATATACGGTCGTCTTGATACTAAAACTGGCACTATCATCAGGACTCATGATGTTGACAAAACACTCATCAAAGTCGACCCCGTCAACGGACAGATCTACACAGCGACAGGAGAAGTGGACGAGGACAACCATCCTCTATACTCCGCGTCACAAGTCGATCCCAGCACGGGAGAGATCTACACCAAACTCGGCAAGATCGATCCCCAGACAGGCAGGCTGATCATCATCAAGATATACATCATCACACAGAAAGACGACAAAGGAAGAGTTAAGGAAGTCGATCCTAAAGAATGTACCATCGATGAAACGACCGGCAGAATCATCACGACGAAGACAGTGTACTTGTATCAAATCATCGATCCAATCACAGGAGAAACTATCGACGTAGACCCAGATGACCCAAGGTTGAAGGGCGCGCGAACAACTGTCACACAAACCATGACGCTATCAGGCAAGATCGACCCCGTCACCGGCAGGATAAAGACTGAATACGGAGACATCGACCCCGATACCGGCGACATTGACCCCAGCACGGCCGTCCGAGACCCCGTCACCGGCCAACTGATCCTACATTACTCACAAATCGACCCCTCGCACTTCGAAGACAAGAGCGGCAACTACACGATAGAGAAGGAAACTCAAGACCTACCCGCGAACATCGACATACAGACCGTGAACACACACAAGTTCTCCACTTTCGGTAAGGACGAGAGTCCGCTGAGAGGAGACGAGCCCAAGACGTTTACAGAGTACACGACCAGCGAACACATTCGGCATCAGGGCTACACGTCGTCAACCACCCCTCTTTCCTCCAAGATCCCGGTTTCACAGCGCTCTAAGAAGACGCCCACGCCGCCCGTGGTCGTGAAGACCACCACCAAGCAGCTGCTGACGAGGAATGACGAGGGCGTCACCCACAATGTGGAACAGGAGGTCGAGAACCTCGGCACCGGGGAGGTCACGTTCTCCACACATACCAACAAGGTGCGTTACATTCTTTCTCAATTACCAATAACCGGCAGACAAGACGCCACCCTGATTTATTTTTCATGTCGTTTTTCTTTTTTTTTTCTCTATAATTTGTACAGCGTGTGGCCTAATTTTTTTTCTTATTTTTCACGGCTTATGTAGTTTCAATGTTAGATTTCTGTGTACATAGTAAATGCATGCTAGTCTAACCTTAATCAGGCGGAAAGCCTTGAGCCGATGGAGGGCGCTCCTGGCAAGAGCCCGTACGTGACGGCGCGCGCCGTGACGACCCGGACCGCTACCACGCACCACGACCTGGACACGAAGGCCAAGACTCAGCAGATGGAGGAGAAGACCGTCGCGCACACGCTGACGTCGTCCGCCACGCGCCAGGAGCAGCGCGTGCTGACGCAGGAGGTCAAGACCATGGTCACCACCGGCGACCAGGTACGATCCTAACCTGCTCCCTGGCATTCTCATTGTTTTAATCCAGTCATTAGCATGTAAATGGAGTTTTCTTTTGTTCGAATTTTGTTTCTTTACTTTCAACTTAATTTTTCCATTACATGTTTTTTTTTTTATAATTTCGCTTTACTATGGCAGCTTTTTTGACACGCGCAAACTACCAATTTTGTGAACGCTTGATTCTCGCGACGCTTCGACAGCGCTTAGCAATTCTTGAGAAATTGAAATACAAATCTCACACAAGCATGAAAGCATGAATAGTATCGCCGCTTGACACCAAGTTCTGGCGATGTACAGGAGATTCCTAATAAGTTAAAAATATAGATTCATAAATGTGAAAAAGCTGTCATCGAATTTTGATTGCATGTTGAACTTTGTTCTAATTACATATTTTTTTTCTTTTCCCTCCATCCCATATCTACATCGACCGGACATGACCTGGTAATGCAACTAAACAAAATCTAAACGGGCATGACATAACCAAACCATACATCACGTGGTAACCCCACCGATCTCCTGTAACACCAAACTTGGTAACAACTTCGCCAACATTTGGCCAACACCTGTGGTAACTTCACCAACACCATGTAATAACCTCATGGCAAACATTGGTCGGACGTTGGATCACAGCTGGCCAGGCGCGGCTCAGAGTCGTCCGTGAGCAGCGGCGACTCGGGCACTCCGATCGACTTTGACGAAGGCGCTGGCGAGGGACATTATTATATCACGGTGAGTTTCAAAGCGCTGTAAGCGATGATATCGCTTTATTGTCAACGTTACAGGTCGCTGGTGCGCTTTATTGTCAATTTGTTTAGATACAACAGGGAAAAATGAGAGCCCTATGTCCAGCTGTGGATTGTCAGAACATAATTAAAATATTAAGGTATATGACAAATGGAATCAATTTCTTATTCTTCTTACATTATCGAACGTGTATTTGTGGGTTGATTTTATAAATCAACTAAGTTTTTAGGTATTTTCAAGAAAATTTAACAAGGTGAAAAGCAATTAGATTCAATGTTCTACAGCATCACGCAGTGTTAAGTGTTTGGGCATATACAAATATTTTGCACTAGAAATTTCTTATATTTTAGAGATATTCGGCACGTCACACAGTTGACTATTATTCAATTATGACTAACAAATAATATGTATTATATTTATATACTTTTCAGGGTAGATTAGACTAGACGGTAGTCGTATTTGTGTGTGTGATTTTATAAAACTTTTAATAAATAATTTTATAGAAAATATCCACTTTAGATTGCAGTACCTACCTTACAATTTTAAATCGTCAAGATTTTGTGATGTTAGTCCCAATGAAATAATACTGTTTGGCATGAATATCGTGTGAAGAGTTGCATTTAAAAAGCATGTTGCATTGAAATACTGTTTTGTGATTGTCTATTGCATTTTAGATCGTGTAATATTTTTATTTATTTTCAAAATGAAGGTATAGTACGGGTTTTATTTTATTTATTCCTCTATTTATTTAATTTACAATAATTCAATAATTTTTTTCAGTCATTTTCAACTACACTTCTGTAAATTGATCAAAGATTGTTAAGATACTAAAAGATCATACATTGTTTTTTCTTAATATTTGGTATTTCTATTATTATCTTATATTGGAGCACTCATTAAATTTTACAATTCAAATAAAGACTTGTAAATACGACTCGTATTATTATTATTATTATTATTATTAAAGTCGTATTGATATAATAACCAGCACGAGTCCTAAGCACACTCCATTGGTCGGTTTGACTACGAGAGGTCTGACGCTTCACGTTGGTTCGTCAGCCAATGCTCATCGACTATTGCGCTTGCAAGGTTCGTTTGCCCACCGCACATTGGCGAGATCACCCTGCTGCATTCGTCTGTGCTCACGACTCGTGCCGGCTACTATACCTACTGATAGTATGGTGTTCTAACACGCATTCTGGTGCAGGAGCCGGGCTCGTACAAGACGACGACCACCACCACCGTGATGGGTAACGCGCCTTTCGGCAGCATGGTGCACGGAGCTACCACCAGGGTGAGACACTCACGCCATTTTATTTACTAGCTGCCGCTTGAGACTTTGTACGTGCATATCCTCTATATCTCGAAGGCTTTTGACAGGGTCTGGTACGCAGGTCTACTCAGCAAGCTTCCTGCTTATGGCATCCCAGCTGTCTTTTGTAGCTGGATAACAGACTTCCTGAGTGAACGATCGATCCGAGTGGTCGTTGACGGCTGCTCCGCTGACGTCATGGCTATTGATGCCGGAGTTCCTCAAGGGTCTGTTCTCTCTGCAACTCTTTTCCTGCTGCACATCAATGACCTACTTCAGCCTGGTCTTGTTGGGTACGCAGATGACAGTATGGTTTCAGAGAGATACTTGTCCAGCGCAACAACCAGTGGGGTTGAAGTTTGTTCCTTGAGAGAGGCCATGGTAGAGCGGACAAATTTCAATGACCAGTATTTTCGGCTGTACGTTGTCTGTCAGTCACTCAATCACTCAGTTAGTCACCAGTAATAGAAGAATTTTATATACCTATACGAGGCATGTCTTTTAAGTTTTGTCGTTTGAAGAAAAAACGCAACTAGAACCTTATAGAACTTTTTATTGTTTTTCAAAGTATACACCACGTAGCTTAATACACTTTTCCATTCGCTCAAACCAGTTATTATACATTTATTCCACTCTAAAGTGGGGGTGTTCAAAATGGCTGACTTGAAAGCGTTGGCTTCTTCTTCACCGGACTGGAACCGTTGACCACGAAGACATTTCTTAATTTTAGGAAATGTAAAGAAATCGTTAGGGCTTAGGTCAGGACTGTATGGAGGATGGTCAAGAAATTCTACTTTTCCCTGCTTCAAATACTCAATCGTTTGACGAGCGCTTTGTGAGCTTGCGTTGACGTGGTGCAGGATGATGCGTCGCTTTGAGTTAGATTTTCGAAGTTCGGCGATGACTTATGGTAAACAAACTGTGGTATAACACTCTGCGTTAACCGTTCTACGATCTTCAAGTGCAATAGTCGCAACATGGCCGGTTTTTCCAACGAACTTGGCCACCATCTTCTTTGAAGTGCTTCGAGAACGAACAACTTTAGTCGGCTTTGGCTCGTCTTGAAAGACCCAGATTGTAGATTGTTGTTTGGAATCAGGATCGTAGGCATAGATCCAAGATTCGTCACCACTGATGATGTTGTAGACGTGATTTGACTCTCCTCGGTTGAACCTTTGCAGAGTTTTCTTACACCATCTGACGCGGGCCGCCTTGTGATCGTCGGAAAGCAGATGCGGTATCCAACGGCAAACTAGCTTTCTCACACCAAGCGCTTCATGCAAGATCTTCTGAATGGTTGTCTCTATCTGTCGATACGTCACATGACGATCTTCGAGAATTGGTTGTCTCACAGCAATGATGTTATCTTCAGTGAAGGCGGATTTTGGGCGTCCTTCGCGAGATTTGTCACTAAAACTAGTATATCCACGCTGGAATTCTAAATACCAGTGTTCGACAGTCCGCAGACATAGGGCTTCACCACTGAACACAGAAGTTAGCTCTTCAAAACACGGAAGCCGTGTCTGGCCTCTTCTAAAGTTGTAGAAAATTATTGTACGAACATTTTTCTTAGAAAGATTCATTTTCGTACGTAACCTGACAGATTCCAATCGGTGCTGTGACTAAACAATAGCATTAATCCTAATAATTTCAACTGTTTTGAGATTCAAAATTTAATCTCATTCGAATATAGAACAGTTCCAAATTCAAAATTGCCGGGAAATATGGAAATGACAGAACTTAAAAGGCATGCCTCGTATTGATAGGCACGCGCTTGACCACTATCTCACCTGATAGTAAGCGATGATGTGGTCGAAGATGTAGCACGCTTGCCTAGAAGTAACCTGTTCACTATTGACTTAAAGACTCCCAGGTTGTAGCTATCAGCAAACATAATTCAATCAATCTGCACAGCCGTTCTCCAACTATGTTATTGTAGTCCAGGTAGGCTTCCAGTCGAGACGGATGCATCTGAGTACCAATATTTTACAAGAAGCGACTGCTTATGTGTCCTCCAGAATCCAGTAACTGTGTAACGCACACTTCTTGGCAAGAATAGTGTCAGAATTTCTGGCTTCTGACTACCCGTGATTGAATGACTTTCAAAGCAACACAGACTTCAGCAGGGAATTCCACTCCTTGCTGCTGCTTGCTGTTTGCCTTGTGACTCGGTGGTCGTGGGATTGATTCCCACGGGTAAAGCAGACCTTGTAAAGTTGTTTTCCAGTTTGGCTAGGACATAGCAGGCTTGAATCACCTGATTGTCTGATAAAAACGATGATTCCGTGGTTCGGAAGGCACGTATAAGCCGGTAGTCCGGGCCGCCAAATGGCGGTCGTCAAATAAACCATGTCAGAGGCCGTTTAGAAACCCTGACAGTAGGGTGTGTGGGGTCGTTAGACCTTACTGCCCACACGATAAGAAGACGACTGTTGTACACATAATGAAAGTATTCTCAGAACGTTATGTGTCGGTTGCTTGCAGACGAGTACCGGTCCCATCGTGACGGAGCCCGCGGAGCCTGAGGGCGCGGCGGAGCAGTCGGAGCAGCCGGAGCAGCCGGAGCAGGTCCCTCTGGACGGCGAGGTGGTGTCGTCGCAGACCATCAGCTCCAAGACGCGCACCGTCGAGACCATCACCGTGCGTACACTACAAGAACTAACACCATGTAATAGGGAACGTGCGCGAACTAGGTGGCAGCACACAAGTGTCAATGTCAACTATTTATAAGCTAAAAATTCCGAATTCACAACAATAGATGGCACAGTCTACTGTGTGAATGTTTGTGATCGTGTCCCGCTTTAGGTGGCGTGGCAGCACAGATGCTTCAAATTCAAGTCTTTAAAAGGAAAATGATCCTTATTCTTAAAACTAGATGACACAGTCTTCGCCTTGCACGTTCCCTATGTTTTAGACATGTTTAGGTAGTTAAGTAGGTAAACAATCTTGATGTGACTTTTACACAAATACATATTAAATAAACAAAAACTACTGCTTTTTAGTAATAGTTATTGTTGAATTTACATTGGTTTTTAGTTGCATTTTTTGTGTCTTTAAGGCGTAAATTATTCGACAAAAAATAAATGTTTAGTGAAGACACGTTCATATAGTTGTTATGGTATGAAGTGGCCGGGCGAATATATCACCGTGAGACACTCGTGGAGACAAAGCTTACCACTCCGGCTCCACTATCCCGATAACGCGAATTATTCTTCGCGCGCTCTCTCTCGCACTCAGCTCAACATCTTGCTGTGCGACAGAGAGCGCACGAATAGTTCGCGTTATCGCGATAATGTAGCCATAGCATAAGGTTAAAAAAATCATGTGAAACAATCTAAAACTGCAACCTATGTCAGAATTACTTTCCAATTAATTTGTACTTTCTAATTAGTTCGAATTATTTCCGGTGACATCCAAATCCATTCCACAAATAACGAGCATTTCATCTTTAGTTTTTGTCTATATTGTAAATCGTGAAATCATTAAACTTCGTACTCAGTAGGGTAGTATCAGTAAATTGTATCGTGTAACGTATCGTGTTGCAGTACAAGACGGAGCGCAACGGCGTGATCGAGACGCGCGTGGAGCAGAAGATCACCATCCAGTCCGACGGAGACCCCATCGACCACGACCGCGCGCTCGCTGAGGCCATACAGGTCAGCTTGCGTTCCTACTAACTACTCTAGATCACCATCCAGTCCGACGGAGACCCCATCGACCACGACCGCGCGCTCGCTGAGGCCATACAGGTCAGCTTGCGTTCCTACTAACTACTCTAGATCACCATCCAGTCCGACGGAGACCCCATCGACCACGACCGCGCGCTCGCTGAGGCCATACAGGTCAGCTTGCGTTCCTACTAACTACTCTAGATCACCATCCAGTCCGACGGAGACCCCATCGACCACGACCGCGCGCTCGCTGAGGCCATACAGGTCAGCTTGCGTTCCTACTAACTACTCTAGATCACCATCCAGTCCGACGGAGACCCCATCGACCACGACCGCGCGCTCGCTGAGGCCATACAGGTCAGCTTGCGTTCCTACTAACTACTCTAGATCACCATCCAGTCCGACGGAGACCCCATCGACCACGACCGCGCGCTCGCTGAGGCCATACAGGTCAGCTTGCGTTCCTACTAACTACTCTAGATCACCATCCAGTCCGACGGAGACCCCATCGACCACGACCGCGCGCTCGCTGAGGCCATACAGGTCAGCTTGCGTTCCTACTAACTACTCTAGATCACCATCCAGTCCGACGGAGACCCCATCGACCACGACCGCGCGCTCGCTGAGGCCATACAGGTCAGCTTGCGTTCCTACTAACTACTCTAGATCACCATCCAGTCCGACGGAGACCCCATCGACCACGACCGCGCGCTCGCTGAGGCCATACAGGTCAGCTTGCGTTCCTACTAACTACTCTAGATCACCATCCAGTCCGACGGAGACCCCATCGACCACGACCGCGCGCTCGCTGAGGCCATACAGGTCAGCTTGCGTTCCTACTAACTACTCTAGATCACCATCCAGTCCGACGGAGACCCCATCGACCACGACCGCGCGCTCGCTGAGGCCATACAGGTCAGCTTGCGTTCCTACTAACTACTCTAGATCACCATCCAGTCCGACGGAGACCCCATCGACCACGACCGCGCGCTCGCTGAGGCCATACAGGTCAGCTTGCGTTCCTACTAACTACTCTAGATCACCATCCAGTCCGACGGAGACCCCATCGACCACGACCGCGCGCTCGCTGAGGCCATACAGGTCAGCTTGCGTTCCTACTAACTACTCTAGATCACCATCCAGTCCGACGGAGACCCCATCGACCACGACCGCGCGCTCGCTGAGGCCATACAGGTCAGCTTGCGTTCCTACTAACTACTCTAGATCACCATCCAGTCCGACGGAGACCCCATCGACCACGACCGCGCGCTCGCTGAGGCCATACAGGTCAGCTTGCGTTCCTACTAACTACTCTAGATCACCATCCAGTCCGACGGAGACCCCATCGACCACGACCGCGCGCTCGCTGAGGCCATACAGGTCAGCTTGCGTTCCTACTAACTACTCTAGATCACCATCCAGTCCGACGGAGACCCCATCGACCACGACCGCGCGCTCGCTGAGGCCATACAGGTCAGCTTGCGTTCCTACTAACTACTCTAGATCACCATCCAGTCCGACGGAGACCCCATCGACCACGACCGCGCGCTCGCTGAGGCCATACAGGTCAGCTTGCGTTCCTACTAACTACTCTAGATCACCATCCAGTCCGACGGAGACCCCATCGACCACGACCGCGCGCTCGCTGAGGCCATACAGGTCAGCTTGCGTTCCTACTAACTACTCTAGATCACCATCCAGTCCGACGGAGACCCCATCGACCACGACCGCGCGCTCGCTGAGGCCATACAGGTCAGCTTGCGTTCCTACTAACTACTCTAGATCACCATCCAGTCCGACGGAGACCCCATCGACCACGACCGCGCGCTCGCTGAGGCCATACAGGTCAGCTTGCGTTCCTACTAACTACTCTAGATCACCATCCAGTCCGACGGAGACCCCATCGACCACGACCGCGCGCTCGCTGAGGCCATACAGGTCAGCTTGCGTTCCTACTAACTACTCTAGATCACCATCCAGTCCGACGGAGACCCCATCGACCACGACCGCGCGCTCGCTGAGGCCATACAGGTCAGCTTGCGTTCCTACTAACTACTCTAGATCACCATCCAGTCCGACGGAGACCCCATCGACCACGACCGCGCGCTCGCTGAGGCCATACAGGTCAGCTTGCGTTCCTACTAACTACTCTAGATCACCATCCAGTCCGACGGAGACCCCATCGACCACGACCGCGCGCTCGCTGAGGCCATACAGGTCAGCTTGCGTTCCTACTAACTACTCTAGATCACCATCCAGTCCGACGGAGACCCCATCGACCACGACCGCGCGCTCGCTGAGGCCATACAGGTCAGCTTGCGTTCCTACTAACTACTCTAGATCACCATCCAGTCCGACGGAGACCCCATCGACCACGACCGCGCGCTCGCAGAGGCCATACAGGTCAGCTTGCGTTCCTACTAACTACTCTAGATCACCATCCAGTCCGACGGAGACCCCATCGACCACGACCGCGCGCTCGCTGAGGCCATACAGGTCAGCTTGCGTTCCTACTAACTACTCTAGATCACCATCCAGTCCGACGGAGACCCCATCGACCACGACCGCGCGCTCGCTGAGGCCATACAGGTCAGCTTGCGTTCCTACTAACTACTCTAGATCACCATCCAGTCCGACGGAGACCCCATCGACCACGACCGCGCGCTCGCTGAGGCCATACAGGTCAGCTTGCGTTCCTACTAACTACTCTAGATCACCATCCAGTCCGACGGAGACCCCATCGACCACGACCGCGCGCTCGCTGAGGCCATACAGGTCAGCTTGCGTTCCTACTAACTACTCTAGATCACCATCCAGTCCGACGGAGACCCCATCGACCACGACCGCGCGCTCGCTGAGGCCATACAGGTCAGCTTGCGTTCCTACTAACTACTCTAGATCACCATCCAGTCCGACGGAGACCCCATCGACCACGACCGCGCGCTCGCTGAGGCCATACAGGTCAGCTTGCGTTCCTACTAACTACTCTAGATCACCATCCAGTCCGACGGAGACCCCATCGACCACGACCGCGCGCTCGCTGAGGCCATACAGGTCAGCTTGCGTTCCTACTAACTACTCTAGATCACCATCCAGTCCGACGGAGACCCCATCGACCACGACCGCGCGCTCGCTGAGGCCATACAGGTCAGCTTGCGTTCCTACTAACTACTCTAGATCACCATCCAGTCCGACGGAGACCCCATCGACCACGACCGCGCGCTCGCTGAGGCCATACAGGTCAGCTTGCGTTCCTACTAACTACTCTAGATCACCATCCAGTCCGACGGAGACCCCATCGACCACGACCGCGCGCTCGCTGAGGCCATACAGGTCAGCTTGCGTTCCTACTAACTACTCTAGATCACCATCCAGTCCGACGGAGACCCCATCGACCACGACCGCGCGCTCGCTGAGGCCATACAGGTCAGCTTGCGTTCCTACTAACTACTCTAGATCACCATCCAGTCCGACGGAGACCCCATCGACCACGACCGCGCGCTCGCTGAGGCCATACAGGTCAGCTTGCGTTCCTACTAACTACTCTAGATCACCATCCAGTCCGACGGAGACCCCATCGACCACGACCGCGCGCTCGCTGAGGCCATACAGGTCAGCTTGCGTTCCTACTAACTACTCTAGATCACCATCCAGTCCGACGGAGACCCCATCGACCACGACCGCGCGCTCGCCGAGGCCATACAGGTCAGCTTGCGTTCCTACTAACTACTCTTAACAGGAAATGTCTAAGGTCTAAATGTACCGGAACATAAAAACAAGCCATTAGTCTATTACCATGGATTCACGAACTGTAATTATAAAAAATGTCTACAGCAAGGTTTATAATCGATTGCTGCTTATATTTTTTTAGTTTCACTTTTTTTTCAGGTTAGTAGTTTACTTTAGCTATGATCTAAATCCAAATATGAAAGATAAATACTTGTTACGGGACCCAGCCCGGCAGATGTGAAACCTCTATGTTAATAATATTAATAAAAATGTCACGACATGACGTCATATCGGTCACATCAAAAGTACAGAAACAAAAATGTTTTCCTTGTGCAAATCTATTTTATTGCCATACTAAAAATTGGACCTTCATCCAGCAATGGAACAAAATGGGTAAATATTTAGAAATTAACAAAAATCTTTTCCCGTAATCTCCAGGAGGCCACAGCAATGAACCCAGACATGACAGTCGAGAAAATCGAGATACAGCAACAAAGCACGCAACCCTAAACTGTTACAGCAACACGTAGCAACGTCCAGCAGTTCGCGCCGTGACTCGGCCCGTATGTATATGTAGTACATACCTAGTTGTAAGCGATAACTATGCGAATATTAATCACTAAGTTATTTAAAAACAAACATTTATATTGATTAATTAATAAAGTGTTAATTATATTTAATATTTGATGTTGTCACGTCGTGCACTTCACGGTCGAGGGCGAGGGAGGTCCCAAGTTACAATTTCATTGGTCAGTGGAAATATACATATGGATGTATAATTATATCGATAAAAATAAGTGTTGTATCGATTAGTCGATATATACATTAGAAACACAATGGCCTGAACAATATTGTAACTATCTAATATTCTTAAATAACTCGTTTTCGACCACCTTCGCCCAGAGAAAATGCAATTTTTATATTGTAAAATATTATCATAAGTATTGCAGCATTTTTCATTTTTTATAAATTAAGCTTAGGCTAAGGCATCCATACAATCCGGACGGCATAGGGCTTCGTAGAGATATAAATGTTGCCATAGTAAAAAAATATAAAAAGTGTTTTTGTATTACTGTATAAAAAAATCATTTAATGCCTTGTGTTTGACAAATCTGGCTGGATAATGTTTTTAATGTAATAAACCTTGCTCAAATCATTTAGCTTTCGATATAGTTGGTGAATTTATCACTGCCAATTAAAACAGCTGTGAATATAATATCTATATTGTGTAGATTTTCTAAATTCAAATCATGCATGTAGCTTAGCCTTAAAAATATCCCATTCAGTACTATAAAAATATAATAATGTACTTTAAAAAAAAACGTCTCTTAAAATATAGCTCGTTCCTTGTATCCAGCCAGGTTGAAACACGAGCAATTTTCTCTAACGGAATAGCTTTAAAATATTGTCACACGAGTTAGACCACCGTTTTTAGGTATAAAAAGATACAAATTATAATTTTTTCTCCTCCCTTCTATATAAAGTGTCGGTATACAATGTAGTGCGGGACTAATCGGTTATCTGTCGATAGATTTGTGATGCTTTGACGATATTATCGACAGTAGAATTTAACAGTTGGAACATCCCTAAAATGGTATGAAAAAAATCGTGGTTGTATTATTGTTGAAAGAATCACAAGTGTTATCGAGAACTACAAAAGTATATGTTGAAAAGATATATTATTGACGTGTTGCTATGGACTATATTATATCTGTACGCTCGCTGTATTAAGTACAGAACTGTTACTAAAAAATATATTACTTGAACTTGTTAAATATTGTGTTAAAAATTAAATCTTACGGAAGCTTATACGGCTTAAAACAATTGTCTGTAATCCTCAAAGTCGCTAGCTTTCTATATAAAAAACTTACGTTATAACGAATAACGCGTTACAAAAAATCGCGTTACAAATAACGGTTCTGTACGTAACGGCGAGCGCTATTTCACCATTAGGTGCTACTACTTAGGATCTAGTGTTACGTATGTTTGTAATGCGCCGCGAAGGCGCTCCATTTTATATGTAATATTAGTTTGGCAGCTTTGGCTTGACAGACGGGGAAACTACTGACACAAGATGTACATAATAACATCATAAGAAAAAAGGAAGTATCTACACATAACAAAGTCAGCGATTTCCGACATTATTTAAATAACTTAAGGTTGGAAATCCTTTTTTTCTTGATGGCAGAATATCTTCCTTCCTTACAAAATAAACCTTAGGACATAGTTTTAGTCAGATAGGCAGTCGCTCCACGTTAGATACTGGTATTCAGCCGAATCCGGTTTGACTGGAAGCTGACCTCAATATAGTTGGGAAATGGGTAGGCAGATGATGTTGATGTCTTGTCATACAAATAAATATTGTAAGTGAAGATGTGTAAGGCCCAACACGCATTGAGTGCCGCAGTGATACACGATAGGCGGCCCGTTACAAATTCTAGAGTACGTTCGTTTCTGTTTGCTACTTGCTAGACTCAGAGACGCTAAGCAAACAACCTGCTATTGCATTTTCAGCCTTAAGAATATTAAAAAAAACACTTGCAAAAATAGCAGTTACAGAACGTAGCTATGTCATGATATTATCTTTAACGTTTTTCTGTTTTAACCATTAGGACGATGGTACATTTTCCATGTGTGTCAGCTGATTCCCCCAAGAATGTAAACTAAGCTTAGTCGGTCAATGTTATAGAGGTTAGGGCCAGCGAGCATTTGTTGCGTTCGACAGTTCTCAGGGACATTCCATAGTTCACAAACTAAACGTAGACGTTAGGAGTAAACGCTGCAACATGACACTGAGTGTTTCTTTATTATTATTTGTCTTAAGGTTATTTTCTATTTTGCGGTTCGGATCACTCTGCGAGCAAAAAAATTCACAAGTCGAAACGTTTATGAATATATTGTTGTAATTTCGATTTCAAAAACCTATTGATGTCGAATCTGTTTCTTCCAATGTACAGTTGTTTTTTTGGTCTGGCAACATCGCACAAAACTTTTTATTAAGTTGGTTGCTCGCACAGTGAACTGCTCCGCGCTAAATAAGTTGGAATGATACTGATATTGTACAATTTATTATTATTATTATAATATTAATATATTTCATACACGCTAGACGTAAACATTATTATGTATTAGAGTTAAGTTTTTAACGCTGGTTTAAAATCAGATTTTATGTATCAGCGGGGGACGGTTTGGTACATTTACTTCAACCTAAATTTGACGTCTCACGTCAAATTTGACAGACGTCAGTGACATTCATAAACGTCAAAATGGCAATAAATATTAAAGGTCTGAATAAATATACCAAATCATCACCTATTTTTTATCAATTTGACATTTTATTGTATTTTGTTCTTGGATATGCTGTCAATATCGATTAAATGAAATTATTACACAATTATTTGTAATCTTTGTCTATATCCTGTCTATGACATACGTTGATAATTTAAGGTATAGTTCGGGAATCAAATGTCGCTAGAAAAATTTAATGCATGCAAATTAAAAAGTGATTTATACAAACTGGACATAAAATAACAATAAGTTTGATTATCGACATTTGTTTTTTGTTCTGTACGCGATATTCTGTCTTGTGTTAATTTTACAATTCCACTTTTATCCGTTGTTATGAAACAGAGCTTTTAGTCTTACAAATATTTGCTTTCGAGTCTCCATTACTACATTATCTAATGCGAGTCTGGTCTTATCCAGTCGAAAATACATACTCGAAACTTTGCTAAGGAATAAGGATAATCACGAAACAAAAACTACTGATTTTGTATGCCCAGAAATCAGAAAAGAACTCTATTTGCAATAAGCATTACTTTTTGTTGAGTGGTAGAATGTTTTTAAACAGTGCTTGACCAACATGAACCAAGTCCACTGCGGAATAAGTGGAACAAGTTAAATTATTTAGTTTTTGTCGGCGCCATTTTGGCGCTTTTCGTTTGCTTTTAGTATTGCTATATATATAAGGGAAAAAAATATTTCGTTGCCTGTCTCATAACAATGGATGTAAATGGGGTGTTATTATATTTATTGTAGATGTTTATTTTTGTATCGAGTGGCCCTGCTGACCTGCTCCGAGACGACGAGGAGAGTTAGCTATTACAAATAAACAATGCTTTGTTTTATATCAGAGTTTTATTTACATAGATGTACAGGACAAGACCAGCACCGAGCAGCTCTTAGTGCCTTATGTTCCACTACATTGGCTAGGCAAGTCATTAAATGATATGATATGTCATTAATTCCCTGCCGGTTGTAGCTATCAGGACGATAGCTACAACCTGGGAGTCTTTAAGTCAAGAGTGAATAGGTTATTTCTAGGCAAGCGTGCTCCATCTTCGACCACATCATCACTTACCATCAGGTGAGATAGTGGTCAAACGCGAGCCTATCTATAGTAAAAAAAAAAAAACTCGAATATTAATCCGAAATGGATAAGTAGGTACCCTACCTACTCAAAATAGTGGATTTATAAAAAATAGAATGGTTGTTTTCCAATTTAATAATTACGATCGTGTTTTCCGCCACAACATTACCTACTCGGTTTACACCCCATTTGCGTAACGTACTTTCGATTAAAATGTGTTAACTACGAGGACGAGAACACAGTGCGTTGTTGGCTTTCCCAGATACCAGTTATCCATATATGTAATATATTTATTCTTTCATGTTTAATTATGTATTACAATTAGGTCGTAAAGAGAGAGTCGTTAGAGTCGATTTGAATATAATTTCCTCAAGGAAGTATCAGAATGAGTTCAGGAAGTGAATGCACGAACAAGGACAGCTTTAATTACTTTTGAGAACTCTCTACGTCTAAGGTTTTAACTGAGTAGGTTGGTAATACGTCAAGATGTTTTTTGCTATAGATCGGGGATTTTTGTTAACCTGATTAAAGTGGGTACGGCTTAACAACATTCTAAGCTGGTGGTGAATATCGTGAGTTAAGGCTTTACTAACGCAAAATGCATAGGAATCGTGTAGAAATACGACCATTTCATGAAATGGTCGCCCACATCACGAAATGGTCAATTCAAACGACATAGGTAGGTTATAGCTTGGCCTATGATATTTGAATAGCTGTTCAAGCACAGAAAGTCTGTAACTTCTTTTCATAATTTATTAGAGTGAACCTGTTTTATATTACACGACTTCGTTCGCGAGGATTTAGTAGGTAGGTACTCCACGAACTTCATCTCCATAAGTCCTCCCTCTATTAAGGGTAACGTGTAAATTACTTATTAATAGACTCCCCTTATTCTTATCATGTGGGCAGTAAGGTCTAACGACAGTAACGACCACACACCCTAGTGTCAGAGTTTCTAAACCGCCTCAATCGTGTATTTTTATACCCGTCGTAACTTTTAAACGAAAGGTCCGATTTGCATAATTGAAATTGTAATTTACGTACACATAACCAACCTAAATTACCAAACCATTTAAATGGATAAGGATTAATATCATGATACCAAAATCACCACTATTCCATTCCACCCAGGTTTTGGTAGTAATTTGAACAAAAAGCGGTTATTGTGACTTAACCATATTAGTTAGGTATATACCCTCGCGGCCTTTTTTGTGGATATTAATGTCCTTTATAAAACTGTAGTACATCACTTTGCTCTATTGTCAATAGTTTACGCAGCGTACGCGATATAAGGATGTTTTTTGATATTTTTTTCACACCTTGGGTTACATTATCGAAGTTTTCATACGGATCCCTAACTTTTTTGAAAATATTTTATAGCCCATGTACATCAGAGATAATGTAGGATTCTAATGGTGTTATAATTTTTCAAATCGGTCCAGTTTTTTCGGAGCCTATTCAATTCAAACAAACAAACAAATCTTTCCTCTTTATAATATTATTATATTAAATCCTTTATTCATCTTTTTCACTTATTTCTACATTTTTAAATATTTTTATACAATATATATATAAAAAAAACATTTAAAAATATAAAATTATTAAATTAAATTATTATTATAGTGTAGATTAGTGTAAATGCTAAATAAAGTACTGTGCATGTCATGAGGTCAAACTAGAGAGAGATTTCGGCTCAAACCCCTGTGCGCGAATATGATGATCAGGATCATATTCGCGAGGCATAGGAACTTCTTTTTTTAAGAATGGGAAATCATCAAACAACTCCTCCAGAGCAGAAGGGAGTGTCCGACTCTAACTAACTAAACCCTCCGTGTTCCTCCTAATGCGCGCCGCGTTCCAGGGCCGCGGTGACTAACAAATTCCGCAACAGGCACGTAACCTACACTGCGTCAATTAAAAGCTGATATAATCGCATTATAACCACCACAACCAGATGACATCACAGCATCGCTCTTTCGACAGAGTCAGGTGTTTACACCGAGCGTGCGTGAGCGTGACACTACCAATTAATTATGAACCGGTTTTCAAGTTCAATGTGAAGATAGACTGCATTATACGACTTTTAATGGCCTGGCTACACGCTCCGTCTTGCCTGCGCAGTCCTGGCCTGTGCAGTCATGAAGTCCCGGTCTAGTTAGGGACTTAACTAAAGCGGGTCGATCTCGATCTGGTCGTCTTAATTATGGTCCCTAACTCCCTAATTCTTATTACAAAACCCTAAATCAGGAGTTAGGGCAATGAATGCCGTGTAGTGTAATAAGCCCTTTAGTCCTTCTGTCCGTTCTGCTGTTGCTTATAGCCCTAGGTATACCTAAGTACCTACTACTTTGACGTAGCGTAGGTACATGAATACGATTCACTGAGTGGTTAGCGGAAAACTGAGTACTGAGTACCTAATTCTTCTGTTAATTACGACAGTCTTAATGCATTCCATGACTTTTCCGGATATTCTCGTCATAGTGACATCGATCTTCTTGACCACGTACGTACGCAAGTATGGTAACAGTATCACTGACCAACGCCTTCGATGATACTTATTTTATTGGTAGTTACTTAGAAATAGATAAGATAAGACAAAACCCAATAAAACTGCCCGACACGGGCATCGAACTCAGGACCACATGCGCAGCAGTAATACAGCGCCTACGACGACTAGAGTCACTAGACCAACGCCGCTATTCTCACGATAATTACCACGATTCTCTCATAATAGCTTTGAAACCCGGAACCTACCTACTATTGATTTAGACCATACCTCCTACGTAGGACATGTACTTACAGGTAGGTACTTAATCAAATTATATCATTAGAGAATGAACAAAAAATAACATTGAAATTGGAGTTCAATGTTATTTTTTGGCCTAATCCTTTTTATTGTAAGTCTACCGATAGTACTAATTTTAAAGCTTTTACTGTAGTATTGTCAGATTTTTTATCATTAGCTAGTAGCGCCAAAATACTTACACTACAGTCGCGTGAGGTCCATCGGACCCCAAGTAACTTAAGATTTTGTCATAATCCGGCAAGTTTTCAAGTGGGATGGGCCCGGACACGTCTGCCGAATGTCAAACGAGAAATTGGTCAAAAGAGTCACCGACTGGATCACATAACGGCTGCCTGTCCATAGACGCGGAGCGAGCCAGCGAAGCGGTGTGAGCGACTAATGCGGAGCGCCGAGTGGAGTAGCGGACTGTGTCATTCCATTGATGCAGAGCGAAGTAGTGCGGAGCGGAGTTGCGGAGCTAGACCGAGTCCAAACGCGAGGAGTAATTTGAGCGGGGACGACCGGTTATTTTCTGATTTCCCCGTTCTGTGATTTCCGACTAGTTCGCAAATCCCTATCCATTGAAGCGGAGCGGAGATTCCATTGGTTAATATTGGCACAACTACGTTCCGCTCCTCTCCTCTCCGCTCCAGAGGACAGTCAGCCAAAGGCCAAGATGGCGGGACGATCTTGACTCTTATCTATTGGTCAGACAATAAATTAAATCATGTTTATGTTATAATTAAAACATAAACCGACATTAAGGACACACTTACAAATAAATAAATAAAAAACATTGTGAATGACATTAAAGTCGTAATTTTTCAATTTTGTAAATACCTCTTATAGGAAGATTATAGATATTACGATTTCATTACAAAAAAAAACTAGTTTCGCGCTCTTTAATTTTATCTGTAGACCGTTTTGTTAAGAACAATAGCTAATTCTAAATGCACTTGGTTTTTCTCGTTTTTCTTAACAAGATTGTTTGTGGTAAGATATGAAACAGCCAGACACACAGATGTTTCCTACGTACTTACAATAAGTGCACAATTTAGGTAGGACATGTACAAATCAAACTTCATTTATTCAAAGTTAGGTAGTGTAGCAGTCAGTTTTATATCATAACACCTACACATTGTTGAAGGGATTTCATCTCAGCATCATCAATTCATAAAAGAGTTCATAAGGATCGTACCTACAAGGTAAAATTCTGTTGTTATAGCTTCTATCTATCACAATTGGCAAAAGTCATGAACTCATGTCCTTATGCAGCCAGAGATCATCATCTTCCTGCCCTTATCCCATGTTACTTGGGGTCGGCGCAACAAATTTTTTTATTCCACTCTGCCCTATCTGCCGTCATACTATAACTAACTTTCTTTTTTTTCATATCGCTCCTCACACAATCTACCTATCCATCTTTTCTTTGGCCTTCCTCTCCCTCTCCATCCATCCACATTTATGTTCATAACTCTTCTAGTTACATGTGTTTCATCCCTCCTCTTCACATGACCATACAAGCGATTCCCTTTTAACTTTTCCGTCACTGGCGCCACTTTTAAACTACCTCTAATGTACTCATTTCTCACTTTACCCATTCTCGTTACTCCACACATCCATCTCATCATTCTCATCTCCGCTACTTGCAATCTATTTCCATCTGACTTTTTCGCAGCCCAACATTCTGATCCATACATTACGACAGGTCTTATCACGGACTTATATATTTTCCCTTTCAACTTGAGGGGCATCCGTGGGTCGCAAGTTGTCCCAGTGACCTGCAGCCAGAGATAAGTTTGGAAAAAATCCGTTCATCCCGGGTCCAAAAGCTTTTAATCCTGCAATACGAGGCATGCCTTTTATGTTTTGTCGTTTGAAGAAAAAACACAACTAGAACCTTATAGTACTTTTTATTGTTTTTCAAAGTATTCACCACGTAGCTTAATACACTTTTCCATTCGCTCAAACCAGTTATTATAATATTTTATTCCACTCTAAGGTGGGGGTGTTCAAAATGGCTGACTTGAAAGCGTCGACTGCTTCTTCACCGGACTGGAACCGTTGATCACCAAGACTTTTCTTAATTTTAGGAAATGTAAAGAAATCGTCAGGGCTTAGGTCAGGACTGTATGGAGGATGGTCAAGAATTTCTAGTTTTTCCTGCTTCAAATACTCAATCGTTTGACGAGCGCTGTGTGAGCTAGCGTTGTCGTGGTGCAGGCTGATGCGTCGCTTTGAGTTAAATTTTCGAAGTTCGGCGATGACTTGTGGTGGTTTTTTTTTCTTCATTTGTTCGTTTTCACAGTAAGTGAGAACTTGTAATTAGCCTTCATTATATTAAAATACGTAAGCATGCCTTGTTATTAGCTGTAAGTTTTCCAAATATAATAAAATAAACAAACTGTGGTATACCACTCTGCGTTAACCGTTCTAAGATCTTCAAGTGCAATAGTCGCAACATGGCCGGTTTTTCCAACGAACGTGGCCACCATCTTCTTTGAAGTGCTACGAGAACGAACAACTTTAGTCGGCTTTGGCTCGTTTTGAAAGACCCAGATTGTTGTTTGGAATCAGGTTCGTAGGCATAGATCCAAGATTCGTCACCACTGATGATGTTAGTGAGTTTTCTTACACCATCTGACGCGGGCCGTCTAGTGATCGTCGGAAAGCAGATGCGGTATCCAACGGCAAACTAGATTTTTCACACCAAGCGCTTCATGCAAGATCTTCTGAATGGTTGTCCCTGAGATGCCTAATAGAGCCTCTATCTCTCAATACGTCACATGACGATCTTCAAGAATTAGTTGTTTCACAGCAATGATGTTATCTTCAGTGAAGGCGGATTTTGGGCGTCCTTCGCGAGATTTGTCACTAACACTAGTATGTCCACGCTGGAATTCTAAATACCAGCGTTCGACAGTCCGCAAACATGGGGCTTCATCACTGAACACAGATGTTAGCTCTTCAGAACACTGAAGCCGAGTCAGGCCTCTTCTAAAGTTGTAGAAAATTATTGCACGAACATTTTCCTTAGAAAGATTCATTTTCGTACGTAACCTGACAGATTCCAATCGACGCTATGACTAAACAATAGCATTAATCCTAATACTTTCAACTGTTTTGAGATTCAAAATTTAAACACATTCGAATATAGAACAGTTCCAAATTCAAAATTGCCGGGAGATATGGAAACGACAGAACTTAGAAGGCATGCCTAGTAATTGTGATGGTCTGCAGCAGCGGTTCTTAACGTTTTTGGCTGGCGACCCAAAGTTTAAATATATCTAAAGCCCGCGACCCTAATATTTCAATTGGATAAGTGATTTGCTTAAATTGATGTCATTATAATAATATATAAATAAATCAACTATTTTAAGACAGCAAAGTACGAAAATCCTGCTTCACACAAATCTTTCTTTTAGTAATCCATCACCCTGCAATTCAAGCAAATTTAGAGGGATGCGGAACAGAGAGTAAAGTCCCGCATACCCCCATTGAAAAGGAGGATCCTCCAACCAGGCGGCTGTTGTGCCTGGCGGGCTACTGCCCGATAGTTGATATTCGGGCTGTTGTATATGTTATCGCACGGTAAACTCTGCGTGAGAAAGATTTCAACGTTGTAGTTCGCTGCTAGTTGGATAGATAGCGTCGCGGTTCTTTTTCTTGTTGCGATGTAGATTTGCTTGTGGCGGCATTGATGCCGCTACACAAATCACCCTGAAATTCAAGCAAATCTTCATGTACTTAATCCCGCGACCCGATTTTGGGTGCGACCGAGAAGTTAAGAAACGCTGACTAGAGACTTATCAAATGTGCAAGTATATGAAAGAGACCTAAATTCTTTGTGGATCAATTAAGTACAGTCTTCCTGACTACTGCAGCAGCCTTCATGGCACCTCAGGATGTCTTCCAGAAATCTGCTAAAAACTGACTTCATGAATTATTAGCCTGAAATATCCCACCGCTCGGCAAAGGCCTACTCCACTCTTTCCATTGTTCTCGATTTTGTGTCACATCCTGCCAATTTCTAAGGAAGCATCCAAGTCGCCCCGCCATCTCCGCAGTCTGCCGCAGCCCCGTCTGGCGATTTCAGGGCTCCAACTTGTGCACGTATAACTTATATTGTCTTCATATCTACGTAAATTCATAACTTTGACCTGCGGCGATGGTCAATGTCTTTGACCATGACCTCAGGTCAAAGCTACTGACGATAATCAGATACCTCTTATAAATAGATACATGTAAATATGGGCGCATAAAAAACGCGATAGCTTCCTTTATCGCGAGATATTAATGACTTCGCTGATCGGTTGCGGGCAGTGTGTTAAGGACTGTGCGTTAGGCTTGTGCTCGTGAAGTGACCGTGTTTAAATTGGAGCGGGGTCGACAGGTGAGGAAGTTCAGTGTGTTGATTGGCCCTGGTGTAATACGTCCCTCTATGGACCCTACAACAGTTCTGTATACAGGATATTTTTTTCAAAGGTCAGTCAATGTTTTTGCCCTTTTGGGGTTATATCGAAATTCAGAACAATATTGCCCGGAGGTCAATAATGTGGTTTGAATTTGGAACTTAGCATGGAGGCCGACGGGAACCGCTCGCGGCCAGCCACCTCTTTATATTCTCGCAATAGGTGTGAAAAGTAAAGCTTGCTCCTCCGAGATAAAGGCTTCTTTGCTTTGGGCTGGCTTGAATTGAATCCCTCACTGCATTCAGGATTATTCTATTAACTCCCTCGCTTCGCTCGAGAGTGAAATAAAACTTCCTCTATACGTTGGAGTTAACTCTGGCATCCTTCATTAGGTTCAATGTGCCGCCCATGGCATAAGACACTGCTTTATCCCCTCGGTGCATAATCTACTATTAAATCAATCACAATGCAAAAAAATACACTCCCAAAAAAGGAAAATCCAATCGGCTATCAGTACATTTTAATTCGCATAATTCGGTAAAATGTAGCGAACAGCAAATTTTGTTTCGGGGTGACTTTTTGCATAAATCGTGTCTTAGCTTGATGCTGTTGCCTGGAAAAGAAATGAGTGGACAACATTGAATACCCAGTGTAGAGAACTATAGGGTTTATAGGATGGTTTAAATCTACGGTAATAACGGAACTTCCATTCTGAAATGAAAATCCAACATAGTTATTTCTTAAATGTACATCGAAGGTCAGAATTTCAGGACTTGGTGTACCATTAACGTTTATATAAATACTAGCTGACCCGCGCAACTTCGTCTGCGTCACAACTTCCATTACTGCTCCGCTCCTATTGGTCATAGCGTGATGGTATATAGCCTTCCTCGATAAATGGGCTATCTAACACTGAAATAATTTTTCAAATCGGATCAGTAGTTCCGGCGATTAGCGCGTTCAAGCAAACAAACTTACAAACAAACTCTTCAGCTTTATATATTAGTATAGATAGATATACATTGAATGATTTATACCTACTCGCTTTGAGGCCTTATTTATAAAAAATCTTTGGGCTGTTTATCAACAGAAATGATTAGCCGGTTCTGAATTAAAATTCTCTAGGTATAGAATATTTGAATAAATAATAATCTGCTGATCAGTATTTAAACTTAACATATAGTTTGGTATTTTGAATGTGCCTGTTCTCTATATATGAATTCATTTAATAATTTGCTTACAGTCGATAAACAGCGTCGCCATTTTTATAAATATCTAAGGATATTGATTGATGTCCTCTATGTGCTTAATACATTCAGTCAAAAAAGTATCGGGAATGGATGATTTGTTTATGGTTCCAAATTCAAATTTTTGTTTTTTTTTGTAGTTGTTAGATTGGCACAACTGTTTTCCATTTTGGCGCGGAGTTTGAGTTGCATCTGTTATTTATATTAAATACAGTGCTGCTTTTAGTAATATCATATATATTGCGAATTTCATAATGGACAAAAATATCGAACAAAGAGTTTGTCTTAAATTTTGCATCGCCAATGGAATTTCGTGTTCGGAGTCACTGAAAATGTTACAGAAGGCTTACGGTGAATCGACTTTATCAAAAACTCGTGCTTATGAGTGGTTCAAAGCGTTTAAAAGCGGTCGAGATGTGATGGAAGATTTGCCTCGCTCTGGTAGGCCGTCAACGTCTGCAACTGAAGTTAACATCGCAAAAGTGAAGGAAATAGTGACTGAAAATCCCCATTCAACTCTGAGAGAGATAGCCGCCGAACTTTCTGTATCTCACGAGTCGATCCGTACCATTTTAACTAATCATTTGGGTATGAAACATGTTGCTGCTCGGCTAGTCCCAAAAGATCTGAATTTTCTCCAAAAACTCAATCGCATGAAAGTCGCTGAGGACATGCTAGAACGAGTCAGTTTGGACCCAACATTCATGAAACGCATTGTTACTAGTGACGAGACGTGGGTTTACGAGTTTGACATGCAAACTAGTCAACAAGCTTCGGAGTGGCGCCTTCCAACTGAACCGAAACCGAAAAAACCACGCCAAAGTCGATCAAAAGTCAAAGTCATGTTGACTGTTTTCTTTGACTATCGCGGTGTTGTGCACTCTGAATTCTTACCGGAAGGTCTAACGGTAAATAAAGAATATTATTTGAGCGTTATGCGGCGTTTAAGAGAGCAAATTCGACGAAAAAGGCCAGATTTGTGGAAAGAAAATTCTTGGATTTTGCACCACGACAATTCGCCTTCGCACAAGGCTATCATTGTGAACGAATTTTTAACCAAACACTCAACAAATACCATCCAGCAACCACCATATTCACCGGATATGGCTCCTGCTGACTTTTTTCTTTTTCCTAAACTCAAATTACCACTTCGTGGCACCCGTTTTCAATCGATAGAAGACATAAAGGAGAATTCGCGGCGAGAACTGAACTCAATTCCGGAAGCAGCGTTTAAAAAATGTTTTGATGAATGGATTATTCGTTGGCGCAAGTGTATCGTTTCTAAAGGAGCATACTTTGAAGGTGATAAAATAAATTTGGATGAATAACAGACATTTTGTGTATTATTGATCTTTTCCCGGTACTTTCTTGACAGAGTAGTACAACCTTACCATGTGTTTTTTTTTACTAATAGGACAACGTTTTTGTATTTTATGTTTTATTTTTTACGTTTGACCACTATCTTACATGTATTTTTTTTAAGTTAATAAATTAAAAAGAAAAGGATTTTTAAATGTATATCAAATACTATCTTATCACCCTCGGAGGAGCTCGTGGCTAAAGAATAACAGCCGCACAGATCGATCTTCAAGGTTAAGCAACGCTTGCCAAGGTTTGTCTGTAGATGGGTCTTAACATACCGAGTTTCCTCCGTGCCTCGGAAAGCACGTTAAGCTGTTGGTCCCGGCTGTCATTTGTAGAACTTTGCAGTCGTACGGATTGTCAGAAGCCAGTAAATCTGACTCCAGTCTTGCTAAGAAATACCGTGTTACCCATTTAATGGGTTGTGGAGGTCTGGTAGGCAGCTATTTTTTCGTTTTTTGACACTGACTTCCGAAATTAAAGTTGAAATAACCTGTTGCAAAAACTTTTGTAAAAAAAGTACAACCGACTTCCAAAAACAAAAACAAAAACTACAAAATATAAAATAACTGGTGTTTTTGAAATTTTTTTGTTTTTTGACACTGACTTCCGAAAATAGTGTTATTTTAAACTTTTCAGTTTTTTGTTTTTGGAAGTCGGTTGTATTATTTTCTAAAAAGTTATTATTTTTCACTTTTTAGTGGTACCTGCGGACCCATTCACAGCGTAACGGCGTGATGTTATGTTATGAACTGAGTGTTTACTCTCGAATATAAATCCGATAGATCGACATTGGAATTGTCAGTCAAACGTCAGGAATTGGCTGGACTCACTGAGTCTAGCCAATCCCTGACGTTTAACTCAACCAACTGACGTTTGACCAATGTCGATCTATCGGAATTATATTCCAGAGTAAGCACCCTGGTGTAACCAATAAACAGACATGCGCAATCCCGGGAGATTTGCAATCTTTTATTGAAGAGTTCTGTTGCCTACCTCCTAAGTTCTTCATCAGAACTTCACCAAAACGAAATGGGACTAGTCCGGGAAAATATATTTCCGTACAAAAAAAAGAATCACTCAAATCTGTTGACAATTGGCTAAAATATCTCTTAACAAACATTTTTCATTTGATCCCATCATCAGATCCTAACTTATGCCTTCCTTCATTACAATTACAACATGAGATGATGATTACCAGGCACAAATATCTGAATTGCGTTAGAAAGTTTGCGAAAAACATTGTATGTGCCTACAAAATTTGAGGGTTTCCCTCGATTTTCATGGGACCCATCATCAGCTCCTGACTTAGTGACAATGGGACCACCTCAGGAGTATAGGCTTTTGAAAAAAGAAAGGATTTTTTAAATCGGTCCACAATTGGCGGAGAAATCGGTGAACATACATACAAAAAACATGCAAACAGGCGAACACAGAAACTCCTCCATTTTGAAGAAGTCGGTTAAAAACTCATTTTGTTCGGAACCTTTGGCACGGTTGTCCGACACACACTTGGCCGTTTTTTGTTATTAACCAGATTAACAGGCTGTTTTTACTTGCCTATGACAGCATACGGAATGAACTATAAATAGATATAATTAATTACAAAATAATTAAACTCGTTTGGAGTTACTTCCCATAGCAAGCAACTATTATGGCTGAATTAGCCCATTAATTACTATCTACTGTTGTTTTACGAGCAAGTCCAAGGCGATTACAAGCGAATCGTTTATTGAAGCGGTACCTATAAAATGTTTGGCTTCAAGTTTTTTTCTGCTTTGTCTAGTTTTATTTGGTATAGAAAGTTTTGGAAAAGTGGAACTAGTATTTCTGCTAGTTTGTCTGTGAAAACTTTGTAGGTAAGTCAGGCAGGCTTATTCTTGCGATCGTCACATAGAGGAACTGTCAGATTTTCCGGAAAATATAGAGTATTTATCAATACTCTATATTTTCCTGTGTTATTCGCTTTAATAACACACACGACAGAATCTGGCACGATCACAGAATAGATAAAAGAGGTCCTCCTTTATCAGTTCTGTGGGCACGATAGCCTTATTAGTAAGCTTCCTTCCATCGGTCCGCTCGCCGGTTTGTGTGATTGGATCGCAGATTTCCTGAGGGATCGGTCTATCCGAGTGGTCATAGATGGCTGCTCGTCTGGACTGCTGGATATTAATGCCAGGGTTCCTCAGGGGTCGGTGCTTTCGGCAACACTGTTCTTGCTGCACATTAATGATCTGCTTAAACCGGTACCTTTGGGTATGCAGACGACAGCACTGTTGCTGAGAGATACATGTCCGACGCATGAGCTGGTGGGTCGCAGATCCGGTCTTTCCGGGAGGCTATGGTTGAGCGCTTGAACGTGTCCTTACAGGCTGTCTCAGAAAGGGGCGATGCCAATCTGGTCAAGTTCAATGCTGCTAAGAACCAAACGTGTCTATTTTCCGCCAAAAGGAGCCAATTCCACCCAGCCCCATCTTTCCGAGATGCAACAGTGCCGATAACCGACCAACTTGAACTTCTTGGGGTTACATTAGCATCTACTCTAAATTTTGGCCCTTTCGTAAAGGTGAGACGGTACTTCACGCCGAAACAGCTGCTCAAATTCTATCAAGCGCAAGTTCGATGGTGTATAGAATACTGCTCTCATCTTTGGGACGGTTCTGCCAGATACCAGCTTGATGCTCTTGAGTCAATTGAGAAACGAGGCAAGAGGATCATCGGCAATGAGATGCTCGTCGTGACGAAGCTCCAGTCTTGAACATCGACGACGAGTTGCTAGCCTGTCGGTTTTCTACCGGTTGCATTTTGGGGAATGTGCGACGAAATGGCATAATTTCATTCCGCCAAGCCCGTTCCATCATCGGACTACAAGACGAACGGCGATGCGCCACCGGTACATGGTGGACCTCCCACCCATACGCACAAAACGTTTTGGGAACACATTCATAATGCGTACAGCTAAGGAGTGGAATTCCCTGCCGGAGTCTGTGCTTCCTGATAGCTACAACAACCTGGGAGTCTTTAAGTCAAGAGTGAATAGGTTACTTCTAGGCAAGCGTGCTCCATCTTCGACCACATCATCGCTTGCCATCGGGTGAGATGGTAGTCAAGCGCGTGCCTATCAATAGTAAAAAAAGAAAAACAAATCCTCAAACAGTTGATCGACGTGTCCAGCCATTGTTAGCTAAATGTGTTAATTAATAATTTTCGAACAGGGGAAACTCTCATCATTTCAGCCAATATCCGCCTACTGCTGATCGTTAGCCTCCCCCAAAGAGCGCCAACCATCCCGGTGATAATGCGATTTATTGTCTGTCCATTTAAAACTTCATGCGCAAAGGTAAATTGACGGACTTAATGTCTTAGGCATTCTCGATCAGTTTACAAAGTGTGGTGTAAGATTACGTGGCAAAAAATTCTACGAAAGTCTCACAAACAACAGAAGCCCTGAAGCCAGGGCAGTCCACTCCTGTCAATTTAGTATATCTCAACTTCTCAACTCCCCCAGGTTCCCACAACATGAATCCTCGCCTGATCCTCTTCGTGTTAGCGATATGGTTGTCCCCAGCGGCCGCGCAGTTCGGCTTCATCACCTCAATCAAGGATAGCGTCACCAAAGAGGTGGCCGCCATCGCCGAACCCATACACAAGACTATTGTGTCTGTTGGGTTTAGTCAGTGTAAGTAATCTTTAGACAACAGTTCACCACATAGAATGAAATACGGAGAGGTTAGCCTTCGGCTCTAGACAAGTTCTTACCAGGCTTGCGGAATTTATTCGAGAGTCATCGCGGCCCCGGTACGCGAAGGCGGCGCGTTCCAGCGAAGGGCATTTGGAGGAACTCGGATGGGTTTTAGTCAGTAAGAGTCTGACATCCCCAATAAAAAACGGCCAATGACGCTAAGTAAAAATGATACTTTGTTTAAGAGAAGTTTAAACTTTTGCATACATGTAACCAAAATAAAATGTAACTACGCACTCAAAGAGTATTTTCACCTGTTCCAGGCAGACACGTGAAGAAACTTTTCGGAGTGGACTACGACTCATACAATAACACCGAACCTGACTTGAGTGAGCTCACACTCAACTTTATCACCAGGTAAGCCGAGTTACTTACTGTTTACCTAGTTACGATCAGAATGTGCCCGTGACTATAACTGCCGCTGACTATATCGGTCCGTAAGTGACCATTCATTTCTCAGCCTCGGAAAGTACGTTAAACCGTTGGGCCCGACTGTCATTTGTGAATCTTTGACAGTCGTTGCGAATAGTCAGATAAGCTAGAAAATCTGACACCAGTCTTGTTAACGGATACCTTTTTTTGTTGTTTTCCGGGGGAAACCTTCAAAAAGGCGCCTGGACTAATGGGAAAAAGACCGGGGAATGTGGGATTTTTTACCTCACTAAAACTACTCCGGTGTTCACCATTAGCGCATGGAAGGGGGTCCCGTTACCTCTTAAAAGACCACTCCGTAACCCCCTCTGTGCTACGCCTGTTAAGGCACATCCCTGAGGAGACAAAAGAGTTCGCCCCTGATGCTAACGGATGCCGGACCTATGTAACTGTATATTACTTTAGCCTCGGTCGGGCGACTACTGGTCTCTCCATGTATTCAGCTGCCTTCAGCTGCGTCCAGTTACACTGAAAGTTGAAAAAAGTCTGGCAAATAATTTTGTTTTTGATTGAAAGCTGCTGAATGCTAAGCATCCAACCCCAGTAACAATAGAAATACTCACTTACTTCACTTAAGATCCTATATCCGCCTAGCTGGGGTAGAGGGCGTCACAGTAGTTTTCCAACGCAAACGTTCTTGAGCACCACGCTTCATCTCGCTCCACGCCATTCCGAAGCTAGTCGCTTCTGAGTTGGCAGAAACGACGCGATGCGTCTCCGGATTTGACGAGCCACGCTTCCTTTTCCCTTGAAGATTCCAATCCTTAGCCTATTTGGGAATGTGATCGGGATCTTTTCGGGGCGTGTGACCAATCCGTTGATCGGGCTCTCGTGGCATTTAAAAAAAACAGAAACAGATTCTTCCACTCTTTTATGAAAGGGTAAAAGTACCTAATCCCATTCCCATTTCCAGAAATGTGAACATCACATACAAGCTGACGGCGGCGACGATGCTGATTCCCACGTCGGGGTGGTTCAACCCTGGGCGGCCGCTCAAGATCTACCTCCACGGCTTCACGGATGACCCCTCTAAGGGCAGTTTCAGCAGCCTTAGCACTGCTTTCTTGAATCAAGGTAAAAGCTGAACCTGCTGATACTCAACAAGTATTTGTGAACACATACTAAAAAAACTGCTTTCGCCTATTTTTTAAGGATGGTAAATCATCAAATGACTTCTCCAGCTCTAGGCGGAGCAGAAAGGAGTGTCAGACTCTTGCTGACTAAAACCCATTCGAGTTCCTTCCTCCTAGTGCCCTTTGCGTTCCAGGACCGTGATGACTCTTTCGAACAAATTCCACAACCGAGGCAGGCACTGAGCCCAGCGGGTCCCGTCTACTGTGCTGACATCTCTTTGAGGCGCGCTTGGAACACAACGCGCCGTCGACCCGGGCCTTGTTCTGATCGGACAGCGAGCCACCCAACGCTTGCCGTCTGCAGGTTCGCGCCTACGGTGGCTGGGAATCACCCTGCGTCTCCTTTCCTCTCTCTCATGCGTTCGGCCACCTCCTTCGCTAGCATTACTGTTTCGCAGAAGGAGGTGAACGCTTCCCATGCCATCTCGCTCCGGACCACGGATTGAACCAGGGCCGGACGCGACAGGCGCCACCGCCGTTCGCTTCGACGAGAACACGGGGCGCGCGGCGGTGCTCCGCCTAAGCAGGGCAGACCTCCATCGTATGCTCCACCGTGTCTTTCGGGCAATTCTTGCAGTGTTGACAACTAAGCGTGTCCTCCCGCCGAATAAACTGCTTTCGCCTGGAGCTGTAAAATAAGCGTGTAAACAACCCTAAAACATTAATGGCCTTTCAAGGGATACCTGAAGTGTTTGGTGTTAATCAGCAAGATTATGTGTCATCAGGTGACTTCAACATCCTGGCGCTGGACGCGAGCTCGCTGATCAGCGGCATGTACCTGCGCTCCACCACTATGGTGCGCTTCATCGGCGAGGAGCTGGGGATGCTACTAGCGGCGCTAGTGTCTGGTGAGTTCTGTCTTGATATACGAGTACATCAGCTTGGAGACGAAATAACTGGCGATTGCGGGCAATTTCGACATCTTGGACCTACTTGGGTTCGTTTGCCACGTGAAAAAATTATATTTGCGTACAGAAATTGTGAAATTAGTGGCGTAGTTCAAGTTATGATCTCCCAGTGTAGTATTGGACGTTTTATATAGTAAGAATAAGTATCTAGGTTAATACGGTGGAGAGGTAATTTATATCACAGTAAAGACAACTTTTGACGAACTGATAACAACATCGCGAGGGGCTAGTGGCTGGATATTGACACCGCGCTGGTCGATCTTCAAGGTTAAGCAACGAATGCCAAGCTCTGTGTACGGGTGACCATCTGAATATAATGATACTCCTCTATGCCTCGGAAAACTCTTTAACCCTTTAACGTAGATCCTTGGCAGTAACCGATTGTCAGAAGCAAGCAAAACTGACACCAGACTTACCAAGAAATACCGAGCTACTTAGTTTCCTAGCACCAGTTGTGGAGGTCAGGTAGGCAGTCGCTCCATGTAAAAAACTGGTACTCAGCTGCAATAGGTTAGACTGGAAGCTGACGACAAAATAGTTGGGAGAAGGCAGGCAGATTCATTAGTATTCACGTTCTTATTCTATATATATTATTTCTAGCTGGTCTCCAACCGTCCAACATCCACCTGATCGGGCACAGCCTCGGGAGCCACATCTCGGGCTTCGCCGGCAAGACCTTCACGATGCTGACGGGCTACCGCGTGGGCAGGATCTCTGGCCTAGACCCCGCGGGGCCCTGCTTCTCTGACGTCAACGTTACCTTCAGGCTCCATGTCAATGACGCTGACTTCGTTGATGTTATTCATACTGATGCGGGGGTTTATGGACTTAGTGAGCAAGTTGGTGAGTTGGACAATGAGGGTGATTTTAGTGAGGGTGGTGGGGGTCACCCTGATCACTGAATTCTTCAAGTAATTTTATTTGTTGTGGTGTGATGTTGTGTTCCGGACGACGCAACGTTGGAGGGCCTTCTATAAGGTGGACCGATGACTTGGTGAAGGCCACGGGCATCCGCTCTGGATGCGAGAAGCACACGATGATGAGACTTTGGAGAGTCGTATGTCCAGCAGTGGACGTTTTTCGGCTGATATGATGGTGATGATGATGATGGTATGATATTGTAATCGCTGTCGGCTATTATTTAACAAAGTTTTGAGTATGGATATGGACATTTATTTATTTATTTATTATGGCACTCCAACAACAAAGTCACAGAGACATCCTTACAAACAAAATTCCTTAACTGATTACTGTAGTGACCTTGTCACTTATAGGTGTGCACAGCTTTTACATTATGTGCTACAATGTTAACAATAAACACGAAAATAGTACACAAAGTATTAAATTACATAAAAGTTATTGCATTGCCAATTTCACAACTTGGTAACAATTTGTATGATGTATCTATTTAAACATAACCTGAAGTATAGAGAAAAATAATAATATTATAAATGTGTTTTTTTTTTAATAGCTAACAACATTGTAGAGAAAGGGAAATAAATAGTTACAGAAAGAGAGACTATATGAGCCAAAAAACTCGTAATATATTTTGTTCCTAGGACAGGCTTACATCTGCTAAATGTCTACGGAATTTAGTCAGGGTGTCGCAAAAGATGTCGATACTATTGGTGCGCGTTTGAGTTAAATTGTAGTTTCTCAATAAGCGGTTCATTGGAGCTGATCGACCCAGGTTTGTACGAGTCATACGTGGTGTAAATATGTTTGAAGCGCGCTTCTGTCTGAGCAGAGAGCAGCGGGGTACTGTTATGTTAACTTCATCAAGGAGTTTTGGCACGTCAATGAGACCGTTAACAATTTTGTGGAGCAATATTTGGTCGGCTGTATTACGACGATGTTCTAGAGTTGTCATTCTGAAATGACTGAGTCTTTTTGGATAATCAGCTTCAAGTGGGCAACTTTTACATCTGTAACCTAGGTATCTAGTAAAACTTTTTTGTACTCGTTCTATTCTATTGATATGGACTCGGTAAGATCGATTCCATACGGGAGAAGCATAGTCCAAAACGCTTCTAACGAGTGTACTGTAAAGCAATTTTAGAGTACGGGGGGACTGAAAATCTTGGCATACACGTTTCATAAAACCCAGCATTTTGGCTGCTTTGGTGATGATGGTATCGATATGCTGTATGAAAGTAAGCTTTTTGTCGAGGTGCACTCCTAGGTCGCGAATAGTGTCGACCTTCTGCAGTGCAATGCCATTTAGGGAGTATAATGAGGGTAAAGTTATATGCTTTCTAGTGAAAGTGATAATGCAACATTTTTCGACATTAAGTGACATCCCATTCTTGTTGCACCAATCATGCACTGAGTCCAGGTCCTCTTGGAGTAGAAGTACATCACTTTGAGACTCGATTACCCTGTAAAGTTTTAGGCCATCCGCAAAAAGTGAGCATTTGCTGTGCTTTATGTAGTCTACTATATCATTGACAAAAATAGTAAACAATATCGGACCCAAATGAGAGCCCTGTGGGACTCCAGAAGAGTATTGGGCCATTTTTTTAATGTCTTATTATTCAATTCGGACGTCCAGTGATCGGCTTGGGCTAAAGTGAGAACTCGCTTTGTAATAAAAATGTATAAATGCTTATCTGTTACGATACCTATTTTACCAAAATGGAGACAAGTGTGTGCCATTTGTCCTATTTTATAAATCGTCGACTTCTTTTGGCAAGCAGACGTTCTCCTCCTTCTAAAGTTAAACCATCACAATTTCCTATCCAGGTCACGCAGACTTCTACCCTAACTCAGGCTCCAGCCAGCCGAGCTGCCTCCCCACCCTGGTGCTGGCGTCGTGCAGCCACAGCCGCGCGTGGCTCCTGTTCGCCGAGTCCGTCAACAAGCCAGCAGCCTTCGTCGCCGTCAGCTGCCCCGACTGGCAGGCGTTCAGGGCTGGCATGTGCAATTACACCGAAATCAGGTGAGAATGATGTCCTTCGCTATTTTTTTTATTGAGGATTGGGCTTGATCTTGATCACAATCACGCCTGATGGAAAACGATAGACGAGGTCTATGATGGAGCGAGCGAGCCCAAACGATGCCTGTTTACTCTTGCTTAGAAGGCAGACGGGTTATATATCGAAGGGAACACAGACGCTGGCAGAGAGTTTGGCTGTGCGTATAATGTCCTTTTCTGATAAATGTATCTTTGTGGGATGTAAGACTCGTCAAGCTCATTGAATTGACGTTTTTTTGATGGTAGCCACTGTTGATACTTATTTCTGCTAGTTGCAGTGTTTGGGAATAGTGTAGCGATATTGTCCCAAAAAAATGGTCTTCTGGTACCTACTCAGCCTTATAAGATTTTTTAATTTTATTGTATTTCCATCATGTTATTTAAGATGCCATCTGAAGGTAAGTAGGTAAAACTAATTATGGACCTTGTTAGGTCACAGAAACATGTAGCCTTTGCCGCGGCCTTGACAGTTAATGGTGGGAATTTGTCTGACACCGTACAGTTACTGAGGGCGAGATTTGTGATCCAGCCGGCGATTGGAACGACATAGAACAGTATGTCGATTAATAAGTAAATAAATGATTTCTGCTCGTTACATGATTATGTACCTTCTTCTCTTTTTTATTATTAGCAATAGGCTCGCGTTTGACCACATCTCACCTGATGGATGGTTGATGAAGATGTGGTGGACGATGTAGCACGTTTGCCTTGAAGACCTCCAGGTTGCAGCTATCAGGAAAGTGACTGCCAGAGTTGGTGACCCAGTTCACTGACTCCGGCAATGGGGTCGATAATATCAGAGATGGTTCAGAAAATTTTTTGGAAGTTTAATTTGACAGTTTAGCGAAAAATGTTTTTTTTAATGATGGGAAATCATCAAATGACTGCTTCCGGCGGGCGGAGCAGAAGGGAGTGTCAGACTCTTACTGGCTAAAAGCCACCCGTATTCCTCCTAATGCCTTTTGCGTCCCAGTGCCGCGGTGACTCTTTCGAACAAATTCCGCAGCCCCGGCAGGCACTGACCCTGGTGGCCCCCTCTACTATGCTGACATCTCTTTGAGTTCAGAGACACTTAGATTTACTCGAATCCTATTGGATCGTCAAACGGGACTATCATCTTCCTGCCCTTATCCCTTGTTACTTGGGGTCAGCGCAACACGTTTTTTTCTTCCTTTCTGTCCTATCAGCCGTCACGCTATCACTAACTCCCTTTTCTTTCATATCGCTCCTTACACAATCCATCCATACATATGAACAGTAAAAGATACCCATTATTTGTCCCCAGCCTGATGGGGTACGCGGCCAAGCCAGACGCGACAGGCACCTACTTCCTGCAGACGGCCGGGGAGGCTCCCTTCGGCCTGGGCCTGGACGGCGTCAAGTATGTCAACAACGAGGGAATCGTCCGGTACTTGGGAAACTATATCGGCGGATGAGCCAATCGGTGTTAGGGCCCACAAATTACGCTTAGTATATGATCATATTATAATAGATGTACAAATTTTAACACAGCGTTCAGTTAACCAAAGATATCCAAGCAATAAAAAACACTGATTAAAGTGATCTTATTTTAAGCTAAAATAATAAATTGCCAACATCTTTAATGTATTAATATATTAATTTCTTTACCATTGTCCTTACTATGGTGGTCTGAATGATTTCTAAAAGTTTGACATCTATTTTAATGGGTTCTTACATAGAACTAACTATACGGGGACACACATTGCATATGTATATAGCTATGCCCGAGACGTGGTATGTTAAGTGGGTGATAGACGTACGAGCAAGTACGCATAGGTAGGTACTTAAAACAAGACGCGTACAAAGAAAAACGTCGTCGAGCCAAAAGTACTTGTAGGTACTGGCTCGTACGTCTATCAACCACTTTACAGCTTGATCCGCCTTCCTGCGGCCTTCAACTGGTCATGTCACCATGTTCACCTTGTGTTACTTGCTGTTTGAAACAAACATCGAAGCTCGTGTACTTCTCATTCTGTATCATCATATCAAACAAAAGACGTCCACTGCTGGACATAGGCCTCCCCCAAGATCATGCCACAATCGCCACGCTTGGTAGGCGGGTTGGCGATCGCAGTACATGATGTTGAGTTTTACAAGAACGCTGCTGCCCATTCTTCTGGGTCCCTTAGTCGCCTCTTACGACACCCACGGGAAGTGACGGGATGGTATTATTCTTTGACGGCGTTAACTATACCATCTAGTGTTGAATATTCGAAACTTTAACGTTAACAATACTTGACATTGGCGCTTCTGTACTGCCTTCTATAGTTCGTGCACGCTCCGTTTAAGGCCACTGCCTCCTGTTTTGCGGGCAGCGGGGCAGCGGCGGCGGCGGCGCGGGCGCGGCAGGATCTAATGTGTATAATCAAATGGACCGACCCTCGGAAAGAGCGGCGCGGCAGCGGCGTGTTGGCGAGAAACGAGCGATGCGCGCCAGTCGGTGACCGCCCGCGCGTTTGCATTGCAGTGTTGTGCAATTTATTTTCTTCTTTTGCCCACAATAAATCGAGCGTTAAGAATAAATTTGAATCAAAAAAATGTTTTCGCCGTTGTTCAGACATTTCGTTCGCGAATAAAAACAAATATCTCGACGACACAACCACGAACACAACACTACGCCGCTATAGTGCCGCGCGATCTGCCCGCTGGTTTCGAAAACGGGTCTAACGTTGCCCGCCCCACTCCCGCGCCTCCGCCTCCGCCGCCGCCGCCCCGCAAAACCCGAGGCAGAGGCTTAAGGGAATACGTGCATGAAGTAGACTGTGCCATTCTAGCGTTACAAATTCGAAACTTTAACTTGACAGAGCCACCTCTGTGTTGCAACCTATAATAGTTCCTGCACGTTCTCTTTAGAAGTTATTTGTTTTTTGAGAATGTTCAAACGCATTTTACATTAAAACATAGATATAAAGATGGTTTTATTAAAGATTTTTCAAAAACGTGTCGATTTTTGTACCTATGTTCCCAATTTTGGTCATCTCACAACGGCAGCCCACGTCATCTATGTAAAGACTACTACACATTCATTAAAAAAATGATATTTATAAACCCTTAAATATAAAAAAATATGTCATTAATTATCATGACGCCTCACGTCGTTTGAAACGTTCAGGAGCGAGCGCGGTTCGAGCCGTGTGTTCCAAGGATGGCGCGGGATGTAACAGAAACATTGTTTTGATGAGTAAACATTATTAACAGGGTGTTCCATAATTCTAATGCATTATTTATTTTTATTGTAACTAAAAAAAAAACAATTATTTTCAGGCGTCCAAGGCCCATAGCGTGTTAGTATTACTAAACGAACTTAAAAACTATGTTAGTAGTAAGTAACACTGAAGCACACATGAGTAAAAAACAAACACCAAAAACACAGCATCCACTTGCATAGAGGAAGATGTATCAAGTCCCATGTCTACATGTAGCTTGATCAATCACCTTAAATTGAATTATTAAAAACAATAATCGCGCCTAGAGGTAGTTTACGTCGGGTACGTTTAGTTGGAAGGCATTTGTAAGGTGAATAAAATGGTTCCGTGTATAATAACAACTTGAAAAAATAATAATTGAAACAAGCAGTAACCACTGACTTTTCTTTATTACAGTAATACATCATTAATATTATTATTAAGTAGGTTATAACATACAAAAACAATGTTTTGGATATCGGCACAAGACTTCTACGGTTATAGGTAAGTATAGGTATACAACGTGAAACATAATAAACGCAATATCTTTTAAGGGGGCATTGTACTCATGATTATGAACAAAAAAGAAATCAGCTGTTCAGTACATTTGTGGAGTTATGCGCATAGAATGTATGGGGCAGTCGTTTTTTTTTGTTGGTCGTAGTAAAATTCGTTCTTAGTGATGAGTACAATGACCCCTGTAGAGGTGTTACATTTGTTCTGTGACACGTCGTAGGTATAATTTATCACAATTGTAGGTATTTGGCGCTAAGTTTTACAAATAAAGATTATGTGCATTATTGTATACAGGTTGATTGAGAATTGAGCGCTCCTTCGAATGGGATATTCTAGAGCGATTTGTAACACCTTTGTCTCTGATAACTTGGGGGCCAAACTGGTACTTTTTAGTACATCGGTACCTTATATCTTGCTTAATATTACATACAAAAAACAAAGTTGTTCTTGTTATAAATATTAATTATGTATAATAACAGCCATAGAAATATTAATATCTATGATAAGGATAACAGCCATTTTAGATATCCTATTACATAGGTTCAACTTGTCATAGATATTACCAACTAGATTATATACAACTTTACTCCTTCAGTATTTACACCGATTTGAATTAGTTGTAGAGATTACAATACAAAACATATTGTTTAGGCTTACACGCAAAAAATAAAGTCGTTTGAATGTTATGCTATAAATGCACTAATTAGATTATAATAATACTAGTTGACCCGCGCAACTTCGTGCAATGTAGCTAAAAACCGACGCTTGTGGCATGTGCGCTCGTGACGATTTGTCGCGGCCTACTGCGGCCTACTGACTGAACCGCGTTACACTCAAAGGGATTCGCCATAACACCGAAAGTGGTGGTGCACGAATGCTCGCTTTGTAACATGTTACGTTACGCCCCGTAAGACCCACCTTAAAATATCCATATATATAAAATTCTTGCGTTACTGACTGACAGACAATACACAGCCAGGACTACGAGAAATAAAGAAAAAGAAAGAAAGTGGTTGTAGAAAGCTGAAATTTGGCATGTACGTTCATAGAGGAATGTAAGGGAGCACTAAGAGAGAACTTCCCGAAATTCCCACGGGAACGGAAAACATGGGATGTGCGTATGAAGTCGCGGGCATAAGCTAAGTAGTTTATATAAAAAAGTAGTTAGAATAATTGTAGCCATAGTTTTAGGTTTTTTTTTATATTTGTTATTAAACAACACGTTAGCAACTAACTTTGAGTAAAACATAACTGTAGTTTGTGCTAGCGAGCCTCAACGGGTTACATTCACAGTATCATCAACCGAATGATCGGATAGTATCTCCGAATGTATACGTGACATGCCTCAAAATCCCGTTGACTTGGAAAGTGGTCCCCAGTTCTCCGGCGCCGTAGGGGCTTTCCCCTCTGGTCATCAGGAAGTAGCTGCCCCTGGTGTCGGTAGGAGTGTGGTAGCCCATGACACTGGAAACGAAATTACAGTTGTGATGTGATGATTACAGACCACGAGCCAGGTTCAAATTTTGACATACATTTCCTGCCGGACGAAATTTGTAAAATGGTTAAGAGAGCTTTATTATGGACCTCTGTGATCTTCAGCTGCGATTCGGTGGGTGGGTTATGCAGTGGCAGCCTCCCAAACACGTAGAAAACAAATTGTTTTTCAGTCATTTCCTCCCGTATCATATAATAATAATAAATAATAATAATTAAACTTTATTTCAGACCATCCCAGATCCATATTCACATTTAAAAAAAATATTCTCATACGCAAACATTTTTTTTTTTGAGGCCTTATAGTTGTCGTAGAGAAAAATCTATAATTATTCTATGTGATAGAAGTTTATGTAAAGATTACAGGAAAAATAAAACGATGGCTCTAAATAGAACACTTTTCCAGAAAAAATCAACAAAAACAACATTAGTTCCACTATCGGTTAAGAGATTGTGCTGATCTATAATTGCAATATTCTACTCCGCAGTGTTAAAATTCTCCGACGAATATAGGCCTCCCCGAAGACAATTTAAAAACATTTCACGTCTTATAATAATTATGATAGTACGGAACCCTCGGTGCGCGAGTCGGACTCGCTCTTGACCGCTTTTATAATAATGATAATGAAGAGTACAATGACCTCTATAAGAGAGAGAGAATATGAAGTATTGTGTTTATTCTATTACAAATTGTATAATAGATATAGTTGCTATGTATGCAGTATGTTGTTATCATCAGTTGAGACTTTTATTTATTTATTTTAATACTTCATGCACACAAATGTACAGAGGCCTAAGGCACTTGTCTCACCGCCGGCGATCAGCGAGTAGCGAGTGAGAAGTTTCGATAGTTTTGACGCTCGGCTTTCAGCGAGTGCTTTAAGGCGACGGGCTTTTACTCGCAATACTCGCTCCGGCTCGCATTATAGGTAGAAATTACCGCAGTTTGGTTGTTCTGACCGCCAAGCGAGTGTCGCCGAGCTAGTGTCGCTGAGCGAGTACAATCTTTAGTAGCTCTTGTCGCTACCATCAACTAGAGGTAAAAGCCGTTCGCCGGCAGTGTGAATAGCCAGCTATCAACTATGAATGTATACGTGTCTCTTTTACGCACACGAGATCTATATCTTTTGTCCCTTTCGTCAGCGAGCAAATGGTCGATAGCTACTCGCTTCCTCGCCAGCGGTGAGACAAGTGCCTTAAGCTTGTATCTCACCTCGTGTCATTGCGATGGCAACCGTCATGCCTGAAGTCGTCGTAGCTGTTGCACTGGACGCTCATGAAGGCGTCGGCGTCGCCTACGGACTCCGCAAACAGCTCCCAGGCGCGGCTGTGGCTGCAAGTCTGGAACAAGCAGTTAGGCTGCTCCGCCCCGCTGTTGGGATAGAAGTCCACGTGACCTGCGGATTCCGAGAACATTTTAGTAGGTACATGCACGGCACCACTTTGGAGAGCCTGCATAGACAGGCCCCTCTTCTCCACTGGGAACTCTAGGCACGTGCCCACGGCCCTGCGATCGATAGGGCCCCCTAGTTGCTGCCAGAATGTGATGTGCTTAAGGTGGAAACGCCAGGGTAGCCCGCGAAATTCAAATATTTTATGTGTTTTTGCAATTTGCCGGTCAGTGTGAAGTGTTTGTTGAACAAAATACGATTCGCGACGAATGACTTTTTCATGAAATAACCATTCAATAGGGCTTCATGAACTTAGAGGGCTATATTGATGATTAAAATGGTTATAATTCTTTAGACAAATACGCGTTACGGTCGCGAATCGTATTTTGTTCAACAAACACTTCACACTGACCGGAAATTGCAAAAAAACATAAAATATTTGAATTTCGCGGGCTACCCTGGCGCTTCCACCTTAAGTGCGTAAGCCATACTTAGATTTTGAACATGTGGTTGACGATTATGCATATCTTAAAACTAGAAAGGATACCTAACTCATTGAATGTAGCAGTGAAAAATCTACAACTTTCGTTCTTTTATTTTTTGGCGGTTTTAGCAAAATTGCCCTTAGACTTTCGTTTACCTATGACTTTCTGTAAATTTTCCATCATCCTACTGTGCCCACTATGCCTCTAATAGGTAAAAGACGGTTATTCGCTGATTACAGGGCTGTAGTAGGTTACTGGAAACCCAGGTACCCTCTGTGAGATAGTCAGTTACACCAGGTCTTTGCCGGCCTTCGTTGAAGAGCTGGGGTATCCACCCCAGAAGGAAGGCCACCACCGAGTGACATATTTGTCAAAATATAAAATTAATGATAAGGAATAACACACACATGGGTTAGTCGCACACTTTTCCGCACGAGTACGGATATTGTAGTACCACAAAAGTAAAAAATAACCACTTTACAGGAGGGAACTTTGACTTTTTTGTTGTGGTGTCACGGGTTATCCACAACACATAAGTCAGTGGCGTAGCTGGTCTCAAAGAGGCCCTGCATCAAACATTTTAATGGTCCCGTTTTTTCAAAATAGGCTCTACTAGCTAAGGACTGTCTCGGCAGGCCACGAAGGAGACGGCGGGACTAAATGTAGGTATCTAGTGTCGCATATTCGAAATGTTAAGAGCCGCCGTATTAGCAAAACAGCCCTTAGACCTTCGTCTGCCTATGACTTTCTGTAGATTTTTATAGGGGCCCCATTATCCTACTGTGCCCACTGTACCCAAGGCCTCTAATTAGTATATTAGAGGCCTTGAGCTCTCTATAGATGTACGTCCACACATCGGGGCCTTCGTTATCCGAGGTCCCCGTATCTTTGATACAGCTGATACGGCGGTAGCTACGCCCCTGACTGTTTTTTTTATATGTATTTCTATGGGCCCTGACGTTAGTCAAAAATAGCAACTTTACAGGAGAAATAATTTAACATTCTTTGTTTGAGCGCACAGGACTTCTTCCTCTTGGATACTTTCCCGTATTTTCCTATCACAACTGACTTTTCAAGCAGTGCCGTTCTGTAAATATTCCACCGTGTAAAATTGGGTGAAGCGAGCATGAAGTGAGCTGTGAATTCATACAAGCGAGATGGATCACTTTACGCTGGAACCTTAGGTGGAGTGACCACCTTAGGTTACAGCCGGTTTATTTTTACAATCTCTCAGCGGGTCAACTTAAGTAGAAGTGAGCAGGAAGTGAACTGTCGTGGAATGACAGTCAATACAAGAAAACAATGACTCTTATTTGTGAGGAGCTCGTGGCTAGATAATAACAACCGCACGGGCCGATCTTCAAGGTTTAGCAACGCTTGCCAAGGTTGGTTTGTGGATGGGTGACCATCTTAACTTACCGAGTTTCCTCCGTGCCTCGGAAAGCACGTTAAGTCGTTGGTCCCGGCTGTAATTTGTAGATCTTTGGCAGTCATTCATCATGGATGGTCAGAAGCCAGTAAATCTGACTCCAGTCTTGCCATGAAGTAGGTACCGTGCTACCCAGTTAATGGGTCTGGTAGGCAGCCGCTCCTTGGAAAATACTAGTATTCAGCTAAATCCAGCTTGACTAGAAGCCGACCCCAATATAGTTGGGAAAAGGCTAGGCAGATGATGAATGACTCTTATTTGTATGGGATTGAGAGCTCAAACTCACTTTGTGTTCACTTCACCTGACTTCACCTAAGCGTACAAGGTGAAATGTTAACAGAAACGCACTGCAGAATAGATCGGAAGGTTGTCAAGATCACTCACCAACTTTTTCATTCAGCCCATAGACTCCAGCATCGGAATGGATGACATCTACGAACTGCGCGTCAGCACTTTGGAGCCTCAACGTGGGATCCAGGTTACCGAAGCAGGGCCCAGCAGGGTCCAGACCTGATATCCTGCCGACCTTGAGTCCCGTATTGTTGTAGAACTGCTTGCCTGCAAACCCAGCTATGTGGCTGCCAAGACTGTGGCCAATCAGGTGGATTTTCGAGGGGTCCATACCAGCTGGAAGAGGAAAATGATCCTGTTAGTGATTTTCTATAACTTAAGCAATCGACATTAACAGCGAACCTTATTAGGGTTCCGTGCCAAAATGGTAAAAAGGAATCCTTATGGTGTGACTAAGTTTGTCCGTCTGTCACAGCTGGATATCTCAAGAACTACTGACGCTATCAACTTAAAATACGAGAGCGTTGCGTGAGTTTTAGATGACGTTTGCTACATTTAACTTTTCAATAAATCTTCCCCGGACACAAAAATTACCATTTATAAAACCCGAACGCCCTCCAAACTAGGACAAATCCAGGGAAACCTGGACGAATGGCAACCCTAACTACAGTAGAAGTTCGCGCGCAGATTTAGTGCAAACGATTTTCCCCCTTCCATCGCTTCTAAATTTGAATACACAAAAATCCCTTCGTAGTGCTCACCTACCTACATCATAAAGGAAGCCAATCAATCACGTGTTTCCGTTTGAAAGGCGTCCAGCTTAATCTACCAGCAGATATTAGGAACACATTTTCTTTTAATATATTCAAAGCTTAACTCAAGCAGTACGTCACTAACAACACAAAACTTCTGAGTTCATGATACAAGGCTCACAATATCAATGTCGACATCGTCTACCTACATTAAGAAAACAAATCTGTCAGCTACTGGACTACACTAACCTTGGTAATGTATTTATTCGCAAAGTGAACAATGTATGTTCTTTTAGAATAAATAAAGAATCTTTAAATACAAATAAAACACGATGATAATAGCACTAATAGCGTGGAATTACAGTAGGGTTGCCAGGTCTTCAAACCGAAAAGCCGGACAGACCAGCCAGTTTAGCCGGACATTTGGGTAAGAAGGCCGGACACCCTACATTCTTTAATTTAAGAACACTTTTTTTTTAATAAACGCCAATATGACAAAAAACTACATTTATCAAAAAAAAAAATTTCATTACATTTTAAGGTATATTTTAATACCTTAAAATCTAATGAAACATTTTTTTTCTTTCACTATACATGTTTATTAGGAATTATAGCAAACTTTTGATAATATATACATGCCGACTTAAAAAACTACACTAATTGACAAGAAATTATGTACAGACGCGTATATAAAACAAAATTGGGCATCCAAAAAATAATTCACATCCAGGAAGAGTTAGGCATAAATGCTGTTGATATGAAACAATCGTTGAAGGAGCGCTTCTTTCGCCGCCTGAACAAAGTACTTAACGGTCTTTTATCAGGCGGAAACAAGGTGCGCGCCTTCAACGGGTGGGTCATGCCGGTTTTGATGTACTCTTTCGGCATACTCAAATGGACTCAGACGGAACTTGACGCCCTGGATAGGGGGGTACGCTCACTGCTTACCGCAAATCGGATGCATCACCCACGGTCATCGGTGATGACGCTGTATATCCCGCGGAAGTGCGGGGGTCGTGGCTTCTTAAATGCTAAGACCCTGCACAACCGCGAGGTATGCAGCCTTAGGGAGTACTTCCTAGAGGCCGACGTGGGTATGCATCGAGATACGGTAGCGGTGGACAAAGGCCTTACCGCGCTCTTCTTGGCTAACGAGAACTGGCGCAAACCTGTGGTATTAGATACTAACGACCGCAGGGAGGTATGGCGGAGCAAGGAGCTTCACGGACGCTTTTATCGGGTCCTTCATGGGCCCGATGTAGACTTCTTAGCGTCCGTAGCCTGGCTGCGTTTTGGTGACCTCTTCGGGGAAACCGAAGGTTTTGTCTGTGCAATTACGGACGGAGTTATGATGACGAACAACTACCGGAAATATATTATATTATATAGTGAAGGACGGTACGGTTGACATAATTATGTGGGGCATGTCACAGGCCCGGGGAATCCATCCGACACATTATTTCCGGTTGTTCTAGTTTTGCTAACGCGGAGACTATTGGCATAGGCACAACCTTGTAGCCAGGATTATTCATCAGCAACTTGCTTTTAAATAAAATCTTGTGGAGTCGGAAGTACCGTACTATAGGTATGTGCCCGACCCAGTTCTCGAAAGTGGCAATTGCACATTGTATTGGGATCGGTCTATCATCACTGACAGAACTATTGTTGCCAATAAGCCTGATATAGTGGTGATAGACCGACTAGAGCGTCGCGCAATGATTGTTGATATAGCAGTCCCTCATGACGAGAACCTCGTGAAGTCTGAGAAAGATAAACACACGAAGTATCTTGACTTGGCTCGCGAGGTTGTCGACATGTGGGATGTGAACACAGCGTCATTGTGCCGATAGTCTGTCAGCCAATGGCAAAATTGCCAAGAGCCTCGACCAACATCTCAAGAGGCTCTCGTTGGGCAACTGGATCAAGGGCTCGATACAGAACGCAGTACTCCTGGACACGGCGCGTATAGTGAGGAGCTTGAACCCTGTTCCCGATACCAGTGGGCTACAATATTTTTTATATTTTTAAATGTTTTATTTTTATAGAAATATTTAAAAATGATTGTGTATTAATGGATAAATGGAATACTTAATAATAAAAAATGCTCAAATTCAAAAAGCCTAACAAAAGCCGGAAAGGCCTAACGCCGTCTAATTTGGCCAGATTCACGTCCAAAAAACCTGATTATTTTATGTGATTAGTTATAGTTTTACTTGTTGGACATGAACGAGCATGGTGGTTGAGAGCATGTCATGCTCACTCAATATTTCGCTGATGGCGGCGCGTGGGTTGGATCATTCGGTTCCCTTCGAAATGGTTGAGCTGAAGGGTGCCGATACACGCGTCATGTTCGTGAACGGGCGCCGTCGGTTGAGACTGGTCATGTCTTAACTGCCATTGGCTCAATTTAATCTTTATATTTTAAATTCTTATAATAAGCCTTTTTTTTCCTTTGCATTGTCCTCACATGCAGAAGCAACAAGTATATGTAACTTGGAATTTTGTAAAACAGAACATGATTTAAAAGAGTGTCCGTGGAGTTTCTTGCGCGTTCTTCTCCATAGAGATCTACGCTTTGGAACGTGCAAATAGCTTCCATGTTTTTGACTGACCGACCTTGACGTTTCAAAAGTGCCTATGAATGGTTTATTTGAAATAAAATGTTTTGAATTTGAATTTGACTGTGTCCGGCTTTATCCGGACGCCTGGCAACGCTAATCACAGCAACTAAGAAATTGTCTGCATTTCTTCGCGGACTCCATCATGAAACTCCATTATTTCCGTACAATGACGTAAAACACACAATACCTCTTTATCCCACGTACATCGGTTGCGTGATAGTCATCCATTTATTTTACGACAATAGCATTCAACTTGTAGTACCTCTACCTACCTACGGATGTCTTCCGGCCTTTTTAAAGTATTTTATTAATTAATTTGAACTTGTTTCTTTGTTACTGATTAATATAAAACGTATGTGAATAAACGCATACCTGTTAAGGGGTCATTGTACTGGGAAAAACTTTTATTACGGGACCAACCATGAAATCGCGAAAAAATGACACTCACAAATTACATGGCTTTTATTGGTAAAAGCCATGGTCAGCCCATCGGTTCAGTAGATCCAGAGATTACCCCCTACGACCTCACAAACTCACTAGCTATACCTCTTTATATTATAAGTATAGATTATAGTATCTATACATATATTATCATCTTCGATATGATGATGTAAGTTTTTTTTTTTGTAAAATAAATAAAATAAACTCCTATTTGCAAAAGGAATCGTATGTTCAGCGGAATGTAGAGACTTACTGGCACTGTACAAGGCTGCGAGGGTGGCTCCGACGAGCTCCCCGATGAACCGGACCATAGTGGAGGCGCGGAGATAGAAGAACGCGATAAGGGAGCTGGCGTCCAGCGCCAGGATGTTCGCGTTACCTGCCAACATGTCACACATATAAGAACACTAGCTTCTAGGGGCTGCGAGCTGCTAGGGAGCATACTCCCAAGACAAAAAGTATACCCTATGTCCTTTCTCAGGCTCAAGACTATCTGTGTACCAAATTTAATTTAAATCGGTTCAGTAGTTTTGACGTAAAAGCGAGACAGACAGGCAGACAGAGTTACTTTCGCATTTATAAAAATATATAATATATTAATATTAGTAACGAAGTAAGGATTTGAATAGGGCACTCTAGTCAGTTAAGAACTGTTTTTCTGTTTGTGAAATATCACTTAAATCGGTCTAATATTGGAAACAGTCGAGAGCCAAACCTCGAATTATGACTTTTTACATATCAAGTCTCGCCGCCTGAGCTTCTCCTTAAACGTAGGAACCTCCGTGGCGTCGCACGCGGCTTACTCGCACGCACATCGCCTCACGTCTCCGTAAACAAGCACTAAGGCCACGGAACCATTACAAAACTGTTTATGTACGAGCTGTTCTGTGGGTACGAGTGACAGTTTCTCTCACCTTGAGCTTCTTGAACTGCTTGTTTCATGGTCTGGAAGCTGCCCTTCTGAGGGTTGTCGGTGAAGCCGTGGAAGAAGATGAGCAGCGGGCTCTGCGGGTCGAACCACTGCTCCAGGGGGAACTCCGTGGGGGCTGCTACCAGGTTGTAGATCACGGTCTTATTGCTGCAGACAATTGTAAATAGGTATAGTATTAATCTTTCCATCGGAGCATGAAGCATAAAGTCGATTAATTTTAGACACGTCATTTCCTCTCGGATAAAAAATTGACAGCTGATAATGATGATGATTTATTATGATCCCGTAAGTTAAAAATAAATCAGCTGGCAAGATGCCGAGGGAAAACTCGTCAGCTGGTGAATTAAGTAGGCGATAGACCCCTTCAGGGCGCTAGTTGACGATCTTTCCACCGAGATACAGCGGCTGACGTTTTGTTTTCTGCGAGATTTGGTTAGCTATAATCTGACACAATTTTCAACCGATTTGGATGATTCTATTTTGTTTGGAAGAGTATTTTCCCGGACTGGACACTTTTTCAATTTGGTGAAGATCTGATGAAATACTTAGGTAGGCAACGGAACTCTTCAATAAATGATAGCAAATCTCCCGGGATTGCTTAAATCGCATGTCTGGTTATTGTTTTTACCAGTTCATAATATAACATCACGCCGCCATGAATACGCTATGAATGGGTACCTACGCAAGTATTGTAAATTTTTAAATATGTGAGTATCATGTACCTACTTATTTAGAAAATTAATAAGTCTACCTCTGCTTACCCCAGGTGCATGGTCCTCACATATAACTAAATTTTTGTATACCAAATATTGTAAAAGATTAATTTGATTTTCTTGTCCATTCTTCTCCATAAGAATCTACCTTTCCGAATGGACGGTAGAGTCACTTTAGAATTTTTATATTATTTGAAATGTGAATGACGTTCAAAAGTGCCGTTTTATGGCCTAATTGGAATAAACGCTTTGACTTTGACTTTGGTACCACTAAAAAATGAAAAATAATACTTTTTTACAAAAAAATATATACGCGGTCGAATTGAGAACCTTCTCTTTTTTGAAGTTGGTTAAAAAATACAACTGACTTCCAAAAACAAAATACAGTGTAAAAACACGAAAAATAACCAAAAACGCCGACTTCCGAAATTATTTTAATATTATTTTTATTAGGTATATTATACTTTGTATTTTTTTTTGTAAAAAGGTTTTTTTAATTGACGAATTCTCACCGGTTCTGGAAAACGAGTGTCAACTTGCTCATATCCGGTTCCTTGTCGTAGTTTTCATACGCCACTCCGGCAATAGGCTTCACGCCGCCACCTGGAACACGGGAAATGAGGATTTTATTTTATTTATTTATAGGAAAAACAAACAGTAGCACAATAAAAAACAGTCACTATCTCTTAAAAATTGCAATTTAAACAATTATGCTACCCACTACGTTTTCCACAGATTACAATTTGAAACATTTAAAACTAGCCAGAGAAACAGATACAATTAAATACTACAACGGTGATTGTCCCAGAACTCAAATCTTGATTTTTATAAATATTTAAAAGAAAAAAATAAATATGTGATTGATTTATTTATTGTACAGTCAAAAAAGTATCGGGAATGGATGATTTGTTTATGGTTCCAAATTCAAATTTTTGTTTTTTTTTGTAGTTGTTAGATTGGCACAACTGTTTTCCATTTTGGCGCGGAGTTCGAGTTGCATCTGTTATTTATATTAAATACAGTGCTGGTTTTAGTAATAGGTATCATAATATATAGTGTGTATTGCGAATTTCATAATGGACAAAAATATCGAACAAAGAGTTTGTCTTAAATTTTGCATCGCCAATGGAATTTCGTGTTCGGAGTCACTGAAAATGTTACAGAAGGCTTACGGTGAATCGACTTTATCAAAAATTCGTACTTATGAGTGGTTCAAAGCGTTCAAAAGCGGTCGAGATGTGATGGAAGATTTGCCTCGCTCTGGTAGGCCGTCAACGTCTGCAACTGAAGTTAACATCGCAAAAGTGAAGGAAATAGTGACTGAAAATCCCCATTCAACTCTGAGAGAGATAGCCGCCGAACTTTCTGTATCTCACGAGTCGATCCGTACCATTTTAACTAATCATTTGGGTATGAAACATGTTGCTGCTCGGCTAGTCCCAAAAGATCTGAATTTTCTCCAAAAACTCAATCGCATGAAAGTCGCTGAGGACATGCTAGAACGAGTCAGTTCGGACCCAACATTCATGAAACGCATTGTTACTGGTGACGAGACGTGGGTTTACGAGTTTGACATGCAAACTAGTCAACAAGCTGTGTGTGTGGAACCCGTTTTCAATCGATAGAAGACATAAAGGAGAATTCGCGGCGAGAACTGAACTCAATTCCGGAAGCAGCGTTTAAAAAATGTTTTGATGAATGGATTATTCGTTGGCGCAAGTGTATCGTTTCTAAAGGAGCATACTTTGAAGGTGATAAAATAAATTTGGATGAATAACAGACATTTTGTGTATTACTGATCTTTTCCCGGTACTTTCTTGACAGAGTAGTATACCTACCACAATGTAGTTTTTTAAACTCAAAGTTTGACCAGTACAGAATGTCATGTCACATGTTAGTCCACCCATGCACCAATATAGTCCAAAAAGTTTAAAAAATAAATCGAGAAGCAATGGCATAAGACAAGATGTCTTTGTTTCCAAGGAAGATGGGTAGCCCTTTGTGGGAAGAAACCTGCGTCGATGCTCTGGTTCGAGTTGTGCTGAAACTGCCACTATGGCTGCAGAAAACCTAGCGAAAAGCGGCGTAAATATAATAACCTTATTAGTAACTATATTTTCGAGCCGTTAAGGGCTGATACCCTTGGGCAGTGGGGGCCTTGTGCTCGCAACCATTTCAAATATTTTCGAAACGGCTGGTTGAAACTTCCCTCCGTGATCCAAGAGCTGACTGATACGAAGCATTGCCATACATAGGGGCGGCACCCGCGGCACTACCGCCAGTCTCTTGGGCACATTCGCTGATAGCGTTGAGAGCGAATTCGTTGTTGCTATGTTTTAGATTGTTGTATCATCATCTGCCTAGCCTTTTCCCAACTATATTGGGGTCGGCTTCTAGTCTAGCCAGATTTAGCTGAATACCAGTATCTTACGAGGAGCGGCTGCCTACCAGACCTCCACAACCCATTAACTGGGTAACACGGTACTTCATGGTAAGACTGGAAACAGATTTACTGGCTTCTGACTATCCGTAACGACTGCCAAAGATCTACAAATGACAGCCGGGACCAACAGCTTAACTCGGTATGTTAAGATGGTCACCCATCCACAGACCAACCTTGGCAAGCCTTGCTTAACCTCGAAGATCGACCCGTGCGGCTGTTACTATCTAGCCACAAGCTCCTTTTAGTTTGTTGTATGTATTTAAATGAAATTGCTGCTGTATCGTCAGCATCAAGCAAACGCTGGATGAATGAGTATTTTTTTTCTACAGATCCATATTTTATGTTTAAGTACCGAGATTATTGGCAAATAAATGATTTCAGTTTAACTCCCAGCTCAATGTTGGAACGTTCACTTACACAATTTGCCTCCGATGAACGCGATGGTCTGTCCCACAGGGTTTAAAACGGTTTGCACCTCATTGACGACCCCGTTCTTGATGCCGGTGGCTGTGTTAGAGACCTCGGCGAAGAACCCTGGGTGTGCAGTGGTGGTGGTCAGCCACAGGGCTGACAGGAAGGCGGCTAGGCGAGACATGCTGTTGGGTACCTGAGGACGGACACAGAAGAGTTACTAAGCCTGCCATATAGTTGCGGAATTTGTTTGAGACAGGGCATTAGAAGGAACATAGGTGGGCTCTTTAGGGTCAATAAGAGCCTGATCTGACACTCCCTTCCGCTCCGCCCAGAGCAGGAGGAGTCGTTTGATGATTTCCCATCCAAAAAAAACTTTTCAAAAATCTTCATAACTCGCATTGGCTGGGTGTGGATGTGGAGCTGAGCAGCCAAGTCACAAACTATGCTTCACCTATCCTGCCCTCTGTACCCCAAATCATGCCAGTGTGTGATTGACTGCTTGCTCATATAATTTATTTTATACTTTACCGACAGGCGGCAACTCGGCGTCGATGCTCAAGACTGGAGCTTCGACTAGACGAGCCTATCATTGCCAATGATCCTCTTGGTTCGTTTCCCAATTGCCTCAAGGGCGTTAAGCTGAGTATCCGGTAGATATTGGATAGACGAGCCATCCAACGCTTGCTTTCCGCAGAACCGAGCCTACGGTGGCCGGGAATCGCCCTGCGACTCCCAACGCCAAGGGCGTCTCCTTCTGTTGTGGCGGCTGGGGCGTGAGGTTTGCCCGTCCCTCACGCCCTCCTTCGCAAGCATTACTGCTTCGCAGAAGGAGGTGACTGCTTCCCATTCCTTCTCGCTCAACTCAACTCAACTTCAAATGTTTAATTCAGTAATCTAGGGAAACACTTCTGAGGTTAATAAGGTACTTATATAAAGATTAACTTGTTGAACTACGATAACATTATTTGTATTTAACCTTTTAAGATATAAGACCCACCATGTGTCATATACGACCTACAAGAACTGGTTACTTTCCGACGAATTTGACTGTTTTATTGAGTTCTCTAAAGATTTAGTTACAGCATAAAACTCACAGATTCCGCCATTTCCCAGAAAAAGTTATTTTCTTCATATTTTTCTTCCATCGCACCCATTTTAAAACTATATTTTCTTTGTTAAACTTGAATATGTAACAATAACAAAAGTCACTTTAATACAACATACCTAAACTCGGTATTATTCATTTTTAATCGATCTACAATTAAAAGTGTATCGTAACGCTGTAAATATAAACAGAACACGGGTTTATCTGTAATTTTACGCTAACTGCGTGAGAATTATATAATTAGTAAGGCAATTGACGTAGTTGACAAGCAATTAAGAGAACTTCTTATCCGATGTGAAATATTAGCCAATCAATTTGATATAAGGTACTCACTGGGCTCACTGGGGTATCTCATATCAAGTTGCTGACTGCTGTAAGGTCAACCATCCAGTGCAGGATACGTTCGGAGCGTTTAGCCATGTTAGCTGACCAGTTCATTTGTTTCCTGTCGTGCATACGTGCGTATAATGGCGTATTACATGTAAAGGGGGGCTAAAAAGGCCACTTTAAGAGAATCATAATGTTGATCTTGCAACAATCTCATCTTAATCGCTAACACATTAGGTTCAAGGTTGATTGGAAAAATTTGACAATGGTAGGCGCTGTGGCAGGTGGGGCGTGATTTGCTTTCTGATTCTGCTAAAGTGGCCTTTTTAGACCCACTGTACGGTATTTGTCGGTAGCTCTTAGACTAAGTATCCAGGATACTTGGAAGTGGAAATTATATTTTTTGTTTTTTTTTTTCCTACTCCTCCGCTGTACTTTTCTGATTAATTTCGTTGCAGGATCCAAGACAGTTGAATCGTTTCTCCGGGACTCGTCGGGTTTCATTGGCTCGCCGTTTTTCTGGTGGTCGCCACTGTTGATTCTGGCTTTCAGTAGTTGCAGTGGTTGGGAATGTGTGGCGGGATAGTCCCAAAAAAAAAAAACCAGGATACTTAGTCTAAGGTAGCATAATAACTAAATGTAGGTACGCGCGCGAGATATAGGGTTGCGGTAGTTACCCCCTCTGACTGTTGCCATTTCAGAGGGCGGACAATGCATCTATCCTAACTATTATAATCGGAGGGATGGATGTTTGTTACTCAATCAGGCCAGAACGGCTGAACGTCTCTAGATGAAATTTGTAACAGAGATAGATTATAGTCTGGAATAGCACATATGCTACTTTTTATCCCAGGAGGTTTTCCCTAGGGTTGATTGCCAATCACGTGGGCAAAGCTGGTGGCAGAAGCTAGTAATTTGTAAATCTTCGTGTGCATAGCGTAGCCGTGGTGAACACTGACGACCTCGCTTACAGTTTTATGTAAAGCGAAGCTACACACATGCGATGTGCGTAGTTTAGCCGTGAGCTGCTGTGTGACGGTGCCTTAATTTTCGGCTCGTTTTCATAAAGAGGCCAATGTTAAATGAACTTGCAGGAAGACTAATGATTATCGGGAAATAATTACCACTGGGTACTCAGGGCAAGTGCCCAGGGTCCCGTGATCGAAGGCCCCCCTAACTTTTACTAGAACACCTATCTTGATGTTAAAATGTTCTTTGAGATATATCGATCCGACCACAGTTTAGGTAAAATTGTTTGAGGTAGGCATTATTTTTAGGCCAAGAGCCCGCGACTGCCAGACCTTGGTTATTTTATAAAAGCTCAAAGTTTTTCTGTGCATGTCCCCTGTACAGGTAAGAACGACCAGCGACTATAGAGTTTAGGTTGTGATTACTCGGGCAGGTAACAGGTAGTAAAGGTGTATAAAGTACTACCTTAAATTCGTTAAAGCATAAAGCTCAATTTTTTAGGGTTCCGTGACCGAAGGGTAACCAACGGAAGCCTATTACTAAGCCTCCGCTGTCCATCCGTCCGTCCGTCCGTCCATCTGTCAGAAATACACAATCTGTGAAATTTTCACAGATTGTGTAAGTATTTCTATTGCCGCTATAAAACAAATAATAAAAATTAAATTTTATGGTTACCCTTCGTGTGCGAGTCCGACTCACACTGAGCCGGTTTTTATATTTTCTTCGGGATAACTTTAGAAATCTCGTCATCTATTGCCGGAAACTTTCTTTTTTTTATGTATTTTCGAAAGCTCCTGAGGTGGTCCCATTGTCCCACCAAACCAGAATCTGATGATCCCATGTAAATCGAGGGAAACCCTCAAATTTTATAGGCACACACAAAGTTTTTCATGACATTTCTAACGCAATTCAGATATTTGTGCCTGGTAATCATCATCTCATGTTGCTTAGCTGATGATTGAAGGTATAAGTCAGGATCTGATGATGGGATCCCATGAAAAATGTTTGTTCAGCGATATTTTCGCCAATTGTTAACCGATTTGAATGATTCTTTTTTTTTTTGGAAGAGTATTTTCCCGGACTGGTCCCATTTTAATTTGGTGAAGATCTGATGAACTTCGGAGGTAGGCAACGGAACTCTTCAATGAATGATAGCAAATGGATCGTGGTTTCCCGGACGGAAATGGATTTGGATGTACTTACTGTTGATTGTTTATACCAGTTCATACCAGTTAAAACCGACTTCCAATAACAAAACACTACAAAGTATAAAATAAATTTAATTTCGGAAGTCGGTGTCAAAAAAACCATAAAATACCAAAAACACCGTCTTCCGAAATTAAAGTTATTTTATACTTTGTAGTGTTTTATATTTAGAAGTCGGTTTTGTTACTTTTTAAAAACGTGTTTATTTTTGTTATAAAAAAATAAAAATGTAGGCGCGAAGAGGAGTAGTTAGCTCCGTTTATATGCACAAGGTCATTGGCATGAATACACTAATATTATTCTGCTAAAGTGGCTTTTTTAGGGTTCCGTACCCAAAGGGTAACCAACCAACAGAACCCTGTTACTGAACATCCGCTGTCCGCCGGTCCGTCTGTTCGTCTGTCTGTCAGCGGCCTGTATCTCAAGAACCGCAATAGGTAGAGAGTTGAAATTTTCACAGATTGTGTATTACTATTGCCGCTATAACAACAAATAATAAAATTTTTGGTTTATGGTACGGAACCCTTCGTGTACGAGTCCGATTCGCACTTGGCCAGGTTTTTTAGACTCGCAGTAACATAACATCACGCCAATACGCTGTGAAGGGGTAGGCGCATGTGAATGTCAATTTAGTTATGGAGAATCTCCACTAAAAAGTGAAAAGTAATAAAAACTTTTTTCCATAAAATACAACTGATTTTTTTTACTTTTTCATGAAATAACCATTCAATAGGGCTTCATGAAAATGGTTACAATTCTTTAGATAAATACGCGTTACGGTCGCAAATCGTATTTTGTTCAACCTACAGCTTCACATTGACCGGCAAATTGCAAAAAACATAAAATATTTTAATTTCGCGGGCTACGCTGGCGCAAAGACAACATATCATCCGATGCGTATCTACTTTCGTATTCCTTAAACACATTTAGATTAACTGAATTAATCATTACTAAAATGTAATTCTTTAAAATTGAATAAAAGAAGTATTCATGTTTATTCCTGAGAGATTTACATAACAATAAGATATACGTAAAACTCTTGCAGATGTCATGACGATGATTTTTTTTCTTTTGTGAAGTGCCACCTGTGTTTACTTACTTGTTACACTAATTATTACAACGTGACCATTCGCTGTAATACAATTTTAAGCTTCTGTTTTCAGCCGTAAATTATGTCATGTCATAGCAATAATACAAATGCTCTACGTATTTGTATTATTTTCATCAACATCATTATATCAGCCGAAAGACGTCCACTGCTGGACATAGTCCATAGGTTTGCCATAACCGCCACGCTTGGCAGGCGGGTTGGCGATCGCAGTGTACTCGTATGGTGTTGAGTTTTACAGAGAACGCTGCTGCCCATTCTCTGGCGAGCCCCTTAGTCGCCTCTTACGATACCCCCAAGTGATGGGATGGTATTTTTATATTAATTTTTTTTACGGCACCATAGTATGGTGCCAGCCATAGTATGGTTTTAGCCCTCAGCCGGTGCCGTATTACGGCACCGGCTGAGGGCTGAAACCATAGGGCTTATTTTACCTCGGTATTATTTTATCTCAATATAAAAATAAACTGTCTTTTCCCACAGTCCGCCTGTCCTTGCCTCAGGAACAGTACATTTTTCTAGGACAAAAAGTTAGCTTTCTATTGTTGAGACTTGAGAGAATTTTCTTAATCAAACAACACAACAACACAACACATGGGGCGGGCCGCTACCCCGCCCCCTCTATGCTACGCCACTGAGTTCAAACAATTTTACCTCGTTGTTATATTTGTTTAGAAAGCATAATATCGTAGGTACCGGTATTCCCTAAGAAACAACATAACATCCGTAAGAAACAGAACCCTTAAGGATCACTCGGGTGTCTGTCTGACAATCCGTCTGTCACAGACAGTTTTAACCTGAGCCACTGGACCGATTCAGTTGAAATTTCATACACATACGGATTCCAAAACTGTATTCCAAACACGGACGCAGTACGTAAATAAATGAATTAGTTTGGGGGTCAGTTTTGGGGATCAAACAAGAAATTTAAAAAAGCAGTTTTTCAAACTGTATCGTGTCACATATCAAATAAAAATGCTTATTGTGTGGGTTTCAATTTTTTTTTTCGTAACTATAAAATAAATAAGTCTTGGAGTTATTCAAGAAATTAGACCAAAAATGTCCATTCCCTTATCTTCGATACTACTGAGCCTGAAGTTTTGGTAAAAATGCAGGTTCAGATTTAAGGAATCGGAGGAACTCGAGGCTAGATAATAACAGCCAAACGACTCTTTCGAACAAACTCCGCAACCTCGTTCTAGCCCTACATCATCATCATCATCTGCCTGCCTTTTCCAACTACATTGGGGTCGGCTTCTAGTCAAACCGGATTCAGCTGAATACCAGTATTTTAGGTGAAGCGGCCGCCTACCAGACCTCCACAACCCATTAAATGGGTAACAACACGGTATTTCTTGGCAAGACTGGAGTCAGATTTACTGGCTTCTGACAATCCGTAACGACTGCCAAAGTTCTACAAATGACAGTCGGACCAACAGCTTAACGTGCTTTCCGAGGCACGGAGGAAACTCGGTATGTTAAGATGGTCACCCATCCACAGACCAATCTTGCAAGCGTTGCTTAACCTTGAAGATCGACCTGTGCGGCTGTTATTCTTTAGCCACGAGCTCCTCGTTCTAGCCCTACATAAACATTAAAATAAACCGAGTACCTTATTACGCCTATACATACGGAAGTTTTTATTCATATCATTGAAGCGGGAAAAAGATTTGAATAGATAAACATGGACAAACAAAAATTATGTTTATTTTTATTAGGTACCTATTATTTTACAAAAAAAAAACTGCCGGTTCGTATTAAGTAAATATTGGTTTGGTCATGTTACGACATTAGTAAGTCTTCGTTAGATATTAAAATTGTGATAATGTTAGTACTCCGTTCGACATTACCTCATTAGATCAGCAAAAATAAAAACTATTTTCGTATGAACTTCCCGTGTCCGACGACATGGCGGGACACGTTAGTTTCCGAAGCTTGGGACCGATCTCGAAAAAATAAAATATTTTTTGGGAACGCGAGTTTGAAAATTTGCACAGTTATGTAACAAATTCAATTCAATTGACGTATCGAGATACCCAGTTAACGGATTGTGGAGGTCTGATAGGCAGCCGCTCTACGTAAAATACTTGTATTCAGCTAAATCCGGCTTGACTGGAAGCCGATCCCAATGTAGTTGGGAAAAAGGACGTGCTTGGCTATTTGTAAAATATCTACTGTAGTAATATCTACATAATGTTATGCCTATAACAAGTCATCATTACGATTATATGAACGTAGATATTATGTGGGCATCAAACAATACTAATAAAATCACAGCCTCGCTCCGCAACTACACATAATCTCATCTACATTTTCCGTATCATCTCATTTCCTAGGTAGTCAATTCAATTAAAAAAAACACGACATTCAGTCGAATTGAGAACCTCCTCCTTTTTGAAGTCGGTTAAAACTAGTCTTCTTCTACCGCTGGAAGATCCCGTATTACTAAAATTGATTTGGGAATCGAACTCGATAGTGGTGGATGAGCAAGTCGCCAAACCGAAATTTATTAATAATTTGCCTCTCAAGGTATGAGGAATAATATGCAAATGAATGGGGATTCGTAAGAGGAAGACTGAAAAGTTAAATGAAAATCTCTCGTCGAGATATGTGCATGCAATGCGAAAGAAAAGATTTGCATGTTTGTGAGTCGGTTTTTTAAGAAAGGGAATAATTTAAAATAAAGGCAAAATAATATTGCTGCTTGCTACTGTGGTTGAATATAAAATCAAATAAAGCGATAAAGATTCAGCATAAAAAAAAAACATTGCAATGCTTCTGGGATAAGTATTTAAGCGTTTGATAAAAACTGACCGATATTTTGCAACAAGAAAATAAAAGTATACTATAAACTGAAAAAGGATTTGCCTTTTACGGAGTATTCTCAAAAAATAAAGATTTATTGTTTAGAAAATATGACGAAACAAACAAAATTAATTAAATGCACACCTACAAGACATAACTCGATGGAGTTTAGAAACGAAAAGTTCTCGCTTTTTATTATCTAAATACTAAGAGTGATCTGATCTGATTAAGAGTCATTTTTCGTTAGTCTGAAAACTTTTAATCATTGGGTGAATAGGAGGCAAAACTGGCGGCTTGATGAATTTGCTTTTAATGAAAATTTGATTTTACATTATCAGAATATTGAAAAATTTGCACTGATTTGCAGATACTAGATCATAATCCTTATGAAAAATTTGAATAAATCTGGAAAGTAATATTTAAACTAGGTAGGTAACTCGTATTTTTTTAAAAGAGTAATCAGCGTATAAACTCTGTGATAGAGGACCTCTTTTAAGAAGTAAAAAAAAAAACAGAAGCTCGTTTACTTACGACTTTGGGGTTCTGATGTCAGTATACGGTCTGTTGACAGCACTGCTGACCTCTCTGGCAAGCCGGGTCGAACTGGCCGGAAGACACACGCCTCCGTATTAATATCTTGAACCTGAATGACAACTAACGCGGCAGATAATGTAGATAAACACGGTAGATAAATATTGCTAATTTCCATTATAGTTGAGTAAAATGCGGGGACGCGTGGGTTTGCTTGGGGAGATAATTCAATCAGCATTTTTTTTGTTGTAAAATTTGTGGCTGATTTTTGACAGTAATTAGAGAGTCAAAATCTGACCAAAAAAAAACCAGTCAAAAAAAATGCATAATATATTTATTTCAAAACATAGACCACTGATACCGATTAAAAAGTTCTGATCAAATGACTTTTCAAGCAGTTTGTTGCATTTACTTTAGTTCAGACACAGATTTGATGTCACAAACTGCATCAGACTGATAATAAGGCGTCGGAGCTTTCTGGGGTCGAACCTATTAAAAAAATATTTTTTGTTTTGTTTTGTTATTTTTTTTAAATGTGCATATACATAAACTACCCAACATCACTCTTAAATATGACCACGCACTTCTCGAACACCCTCATCATCTGCCTGCCTTTTCCCAACTATATTGGGGTCCGCTTCCAGTCAAACCGGCTTTAGATGAATACCAGTATTTTACGTGGAGCGGCTGCCTACCAGACCTCCACAACCTATTAACTGGGTAACACGGTAATCAGGAACATCACGTAGTTGGGAAAAGGCTCGCGAGATTGGATCCATTTTTAGTTCTAGTGATTGACATTTACTAACAAATCGCTTTGTAAATCTATATTTTTTTTTCATTCTTTGATAATTTCGGGTCCCTAGGGTCCCGGTTCTTTGACAAGCATACGAGGGACCGAAGCAAACTTGCAGGCCCCGATCAACATTTCAAATGGCATGGGGCAACAACCGGCATTTATCCCTGGCTATGGGTTTGGAGACTATAACTACGTAGTTCGTTATCATAACTTACTTAACGTATTATTTTAAATCTACCCTTGAAAATTTTAACAGCGCTTTCGGCGAATTATATAATACTAGCTTTTGCCAGCGGCTTCGCCCGCTTGATTCCTAGGGAACATACTCCCGGGATAAAAAGTAGCCTATGTCCTTTCTCAGGCTCTAGACCATCTCTGTACCAAATTTCATTTAAATCGGTTCAGTGGACAGACAGACAGAGTTACGTTCGCATTTATGATATTAGTAAGGATAGCAAACATGACAGACAATAAACTTCATTTTATTTTTCATATTTTCCATTTCATGAAAATTTCCGTAAGTTTGTATGTTCAGCCGGTTCCGATTTTTTCAATGTCATGCAAGTGTTGAGTTGTTTTAAATAATAAATGGTCCTTGGAAAAATTTGGCAAACGTTTTGAAATCGATACATTTTATTATGTGAAATATGTTTTGCTATAAGTAAATACTTAATTAAAATATTTTAGCAGCTGACTCTATAGGTACTTTACTTAATAACCTTAAATTTATAAAATATATGGGTATTTTATTTTTATTTATGATGGGTCTGCTCTTGACTCTAGTCTAGGCCAGAGATGACAGAGACAAAGTCTACGATGGAGCTAGCTTACCCAGAAGGATATACAGATATTGTATCAGCTTCATTTGTAATTTGTATGGATTCGGATTATTTGATAAGTATTGGATTCGGAGCAGTGCCGGATTAAGACTTCTTGATGCCCTAAGCACTCCGCACCTGTGGTGCCCCCTATCCGGTAGTCAACTTGTACCGATCTTTAAAATAAAAACCGGCCAATTGCGAGTCGGACTCGCACACGAAGGGATCCGTACGCAATAGATACCTATATATAGACACAATCTACGAAAAAATCAACTATCTACCTGTTACGGTTTCTGAGATACAGCCCGATGACAGTCGGACAGACGGACGGATGGATGGACGGACAGCGGAAAACTCGAACATTTTAGCACTCTGCCGGAAGACCAACGTCACTGCCAGCTGCAGACTTACGGGATGTCAGAACTCACCTACTGCATCGCTACGTACCAAAAGTGCTGACCCATTTGCTCGATTCTGGATCGAGCAAATGCGTCAGCACTTTTGGTCAAGGTGGAGCCGTGAATACATTTGCGAACTTCAGCAGCGCCCGAAATAGCTAATTAAAAGGCCTAACCTGCAACCAGGACAACTTATGCTGATTAGGGAAGAGCACAGTCCACCACTCAAATGGCCGCTTGGTAGGATCAGCAATTCTATCCTGGGACAGACGGTTGCAACAGGGTTGTGGACGTGGAAACCACAAAAGGAACCATTCGCCGCGCAATCACTAGACTATGTCCTCTTCTGGACGAAGACATTGAAGAGCTTGAAGCCCCTAGGCCATGCGGACGAGGCAGCGATTCGCCACTCCAACGTTACTGTCCGCCGCTTCGACAGAAACCGCCACAAAGTGCACACAGTACTTTTTAAGCAAATTAAATTAATTTTCCTTTTTGTAAAGTAATGAATATATATTAGATTTGTTAAATGAAACGATTTGTTGGTGATAGATAGCACCAACAAATCCTTTCATAAAAAAAAACCCAACATAAAATCCACATCTGGATGTTTTTCTTTTGTGCAGACTCCTAATCAAGGTCGGCTCGTAATTTTTGTAAGTGCACGTCTCAAAAGTGACTTTTAGGTCTTGTAACACCTTTCTGACTTTTCGCAATTCCTGTAGTTTATCTGTTTATGCCGTTTATGGTGCCCCCCCAGACGTGATGCCCTAAGCAATTGCTTAATTTGCTTATGGGGTAATCCGGCACTGATTCGGAGAAATTGTCTACTGTGCGTGTTCCTGGCGGGACCCCTTAAAGATTTAAAATGAAAAGAATTGAATCCCTTGCCTTGCATTTGGTATGCATTTTCAAATACCCTTTTATGCAGGAATTGACTGCATTTGAACAGATACAGTGCAAATATGAAGACTATATAACATTAAAGGTTTAGCAGCTGCAACCTTGAAACAGAGAGACGGAGAGATGAGCAAGAGCAATAGGGCTCCGTTTGGCTCCTGTGGGTACGGAACCCTATTATTATATTTTTATTTCGGTTTCTGGACTAAGTCCATGTGTTGGACCATTGTGCGTCGGCTATGGCGGCCATTATTCCATCCAGTCTACCTCCTTCCAGAAGCAGATTAGGCCTGCCAGTTTATTCAGGATGTCATTGCTCGGTGATAGTTTCCGTCGGAACCCTTAAAAGCGTAACTTACCAGAGAGCACGATTTCTGATCAAGAACTTTATCGTTATCCATCGAGCAGATTCAGTTTAAAATTAATTTAATCAGGAAAACTACCCAAATTAACCATAAAACGATTGATTTAGCGATTTATACAAGAAATCTTGGAATGTTGTTGACAAAGTCAAGATCGCGCATCCACAAATATTTATAGGATGTGATGACGATGACCACTGGAAGCCCTTGGTCGTAGCATTTTAATTGTAGCGTAGAATCTGATTAACATAACATGATGACATTTTTATAATGTTTGCGGTCGTCGCAGGGTCGTGATTCCGGTTTGGGCCCTCGCTTAGATATGTGTAAGGTCTTTTTCAACGGCATAAGACTCCTTCTGCTCTGGGTGGAACGGAAGGGAGTGTCAGACTATAACTGACTTAAACCCATCCGTGTTCCTCCAAATGCCCTTTTGCTACCCTGGCAGGAACTAGCCCTAGCGGGCCTCGTCTATTACGTTGATATCTCTCCCGGGCCTGGTCCTTATCGGAAGGTGAGCCACCCATTGCTACCTCTACGGTGGCCGTGTATTGATCTGCGTTTCCCGACATCCGGGGAGTCTTCTTCTGTTAGCTGGGGCGTGAGGTTTGAATGAAATATTTAGAAATTTCACACACCACAGATATCGTCACTTTCTTTTTAAGCATAGCCGTTTGTGGAGGATACAATCAATCACAATAATATAAGCGTTGACAAAGTCACGAGAAGTTATTAGTGTTACATAAATTACTTGGACCATCCTTAATTAAAATACTACGGCTGTCTGTCTGTAATATAGATAGCTCACGTGTTGCAAAGCGTAGTACATAATCGTTAGTAATTACTAATAAGTATGCGAGAAAAGCCGCAGGACATTATCGTGCAAAGTTATTTTTATATTCCGCTCAAGAACCGGTTACTATAAACGATTAAGTAGAGATTATTGTTGTTTATATGCTAATATTTGTATTGTTGTAATGGTTAAAAATAGACGTAATAAACAATTAATTAGAGTTCTAGTTTAAGTAAAAGAAAAGATAATAAAAGAACACAGTTTTAGCTATGCGGCTGACCAAAGCAGGAAATAGGTCCAAGATTGTGTGAAAAGTAAAAACACAAGAAATTAAGCAACTGTTTCCTAACTATATGTAAGTACTAGTTGACCCGCGCAACTTCGTCTGCGTCGCAATTTTCATTACTGCTCCGCTCCTATTGGTCTTAGCGTGATGACATTTCTTCAATAAATGGGCTATCTAACACTGAAAGAATTTTTCAAAACGGACCAGTAGTTCCTGAGAATAGCGCGTTCAAGCAAACAAACAAACTCTTCAGCTTTATATATTAGTATAGATTTGGGTAGTTTTCCTGATTAAATTATTTTGAACTGAATCTGCTCGATGGATAACGATAAAGTTCTTGATCAGAAATCGTGCTCTCTGGTAAGTTACGCTTTTAAGGGTTCCGACGGAAACTATCACCGAGCAATGACATCCTGAATAAACTGGCAGGCCTAATCTATATATAATAGCCTTCCTCGATAAATGGGCTATCTAACAATGAAAGAATTTTTCAATTCGGACCAGTAGTTCCTGAGAATAGCGCGTTCAAGCAAACAAACAAACAAACTATTTAGCTTTATATATTAGTAGTATAGATATAGATTTAGTATACGAGATGTATAATATTATCTACTGCACTCATCTCTTTAATCCCAAATCATCATCATCATCATATCAGCCGAAAGACGTCCACTGCTGGACATAGACCTCCCCAAGATAATCCATAATCAGCACGCTTGGCAGGCCGGTTGGCGACCGCAGTACACAGTGTTGAGTTTTACACAGCACGTTGTTGCCCATTCTCTGGCGAGTCCCTTAGTCGCCTCTTACGACACCCACGGAAAGTGATGGGATGGTATTATTCTTTTACGGCACGATAATCCCAAATAAACTAACTAAACATATATTATGAAGGGGTAAACCACACACCGAAGGGGTACCGTGAAGGGGTAGCCACAGTGTGTTTCTTTTTAACCCAAAGGTTGACTGGTAGAGAATGCCTTGTTGCATTAAGTCCGCCTATGTACCACTATTGTACATGAAGTTTAAATAAATAAATAAACAATTGTTTGTAGGAGATAATCTCTTAAAGAAGTACTAATCCGAATAAAAATTTCTTCACAGATAGAAAGTTAGCGCTGAGTGGCATAATCTACACTAATATTATAAAGAGCAAAAATTTTTATTTTTGTGTGTGTGTATGTTTGTAATGAATAAACTCAAAAACTCCGAGACCGATTTGAAAAATTCTTTCAGCAATGGATTTATCAGGATGGACATTAAATGGACATTATCAGGGAGTAACATTGGCTATATTTTATTCCCGAACACCCACGGGAACGGTTTCTGTGTATTTTTCCGAAATTAAATGTTCTTTGTGTTTGAAAAACTTTTTTTTAATTTTCTACGTTACGTAGTTGCGAAGTTGCTGCGATGTGGTTGGTATCACACACGTGGTAGATGACGGTAAAATGTGGTCCGTGTGTGTGGACGCTATTTTCATACAAAATAGCGCCCTACCACGCGTAGTAGCTGTGGTGTGGTTGTGGTACGTGTAAACCAAGCCTTAAGTGAATGATGAGTGTGTGTGAAACTATAAAAAGACAATGACGATAAGGATGAGTTGACACTCCATGTGGCTTATTATAATACACTAGCTTTTGCTCGCGACTTCATACGCGCAGACCCTGTTATTCCTGTTCCCGTAAGAATTTCGGGAAATCCTCTCTTAGTGCAGCTCCTCTACACTCTCCAAGGAGCCTACATGCCAAATTTAAGCTTAATTGAAGCTGCCTGTGTGGTGCCCTTTAGAATTTCGGGAAATCCTTTTTTAGAGCTCCCCGACATCCTCCAAGGAGCCTACATGCCAAATTTAAGCTTTCTACGACCAGAATTTTATAAATTAGGATTAGCTGAAGCCCGCGACTTTGTCCACCTCAAAGAACAAAGACTTTCCAATCGAAGTTCCCCAACCCATGGGGACCTTAAAGTTGAAACATCTAAAATTATTTTCTTACTTTCTATATATTGCGTTATAAAATAAATCTTTATTCGAAATTTCAGTTTTCTTGACAATTAGTTGTTTTGGCTGGGACAAATGATTTTATAAGGAACTAAGTTATAGGTACCTATTAATTAAATTATTATAGTTGTAAAAATGTAAGCTCCATCGTAGACTTTGTCTCTGTCACCTCTGACCTAGACTAGAGTCAAGAGCAAACCCGTCTCAAATTATAAAAAAGAATACTGTTTGTGTTGTGTTTGTTTGTACTAAGGAGGTGAAACTGACTCTTTTTCGAGCGTTTTGTCAATCGTTTTACGCGTGCAGCCTGTGGGTAAGGTATACGCAGAAGGCTTACAACGCTCTGCGCGTTCAGTATAACAATGCGTTGAGGATATTGTTGGGGCTACCTCGGTTTTGTAGCGCGTCTGGCATGTTCGCTGAAGCGAGATTAGATGATTTTTATGCCGTTATGCGCAAGCGATGTGCGAGTATGCTGAAGCGATTCAGGGGTAGCCCCAACAACATAGGGAGACTGGGGACACTTGATCCTTACGGGAGACTAGATACACTGGATTTACAAAGCTTCTGTGAACACTATATGATTCTAAAGTAGCAACATTAATAGTCTATGGTACGTTCTAACTTTCTAAAGTTGGTACTCCTGTCAAATTTGACAGTTGAGCAGATGGCGGATGATTGTGTGTTTCGTGTGGCCAGAAAATATATTTTGTAAGTTTTTATTTTGATTGCACAATTGGTTAGGAAACATATTTTGTATAAGAATCAATTTTAAACTATTCATTATCTATGTGTTTAAACGTCTGTTTCATAGAAAAGTGTTAATAGTAGTAGATATTTTTACAATATTTTTTTATAACCTCAATATACCTAGGGTACACATGGTACACTTTCTTATGGGAGATATGGTCCCGCCGGATCAAGTAATAATATCTTTATTGAACACAATATACCTTACAATTTGCTTAAAATCTAGCTAGTGTTACATTAAAGTGAAAGGCGTACAAATATATTAAACCCTGCCTCCTAAACTAGGAAACCCTGTGTCTTAGGAGTCAGTGTTCTACTGTCGCTTGGACTATATCTTAACCCTAATCAAATAGACTGTACAAACGCTAAATCACCAGAATACTCGTATACACAGTAAGGATACATTCCAAATAATATAAACTATAAAATAAAAAATTTAAAAAGGTGAATGAGGGGTAGACTGTGAGTGAGTGTGAGTGCGTGTGTGTAATGGTGTGTGTAAGGGTGAGTGTGTGTGAGTGTGTGTGTGTATAGCTGTAGAGATTGATATTAATCATATTACAAGCGTAGGAAGTTAGTGTGGTTATGCTGTGAGCTGGTTACGAGTTTTATGACATGGGTAACAGCAGTTTCTCGGTCTGTGCATAGTCAAGAAGATAAGGCAGGTTCTGTAATTTATTTTTAGCGTCGTGTTTATTGAGTCTCGTTATAGGTGAGGATCTATTTATGTTTCTATAGATTATTGAACTCAACACGTACAAATGTCTTCTAGCAAAAGCGGTTTTATGCGACACACTCGGGCAATTTGTAGTTTTTCCCCGTTTGCCTGGGTCTGGTGGTGGTATTTGCTGATGCTTCCAGAGTGTGGCTCTGAGCACAAAGAGCTGTCTCACCGTTAGAATTTTATGTCCGGCATATATCTGATGTGTGGGATACCGGGAAGGTTTATTTAACATAACTTTGAGTACAGCCCTTTGTGCCCGTTCCACCTCTAGGAACTTTGTTTTAGCAGTGCCACCCCATGCTAGAATGCAATAGTTGGCGATGGACTGACAGAGGGAAGTGTACACCATTTTAAGAATCTCATGGTCTGCTGAGTGCCTTAACAATTTGACAATATGAATGGTTTTCCTAATTTTGCAGGCGGTATTTTCTACCTGACCATACCATTTCAGTCCATCATCCACCATCACACCTAGGTACTTGACAGATTTAGCTTGTGGCAGTGAAGAGCAAGTGCAGGTTGTCGGACCTAGACATGTATGGGCTATGATAGAATATGAGTTGGGGGGTTTCGTTTTCGCATTAATCGAGAAAGGAATAAAGTAGGACTTTTGGAGGTTTAATGTTAGAAGGTTCCTGTATAACCATTCTTTCACTATATTTAGGGATCTTTCAGCGTTTATTTTTACTTCTGACCAGTTTTTACCATGAACCACAATGGCGGTGTCATCGGCGTATGTAAATATATTAGCTGTTGGTAAAGTTAAGTTGCACAAATCATTGATGTAAATTAAAAATAGTGTTGGGCCGAGTACACTACCTTGTGGCACTCCGTAAGTCATCGTCTCATCAGCGCTAATGTGTGATCCTATTTTAACACAAATTTTCCTGTCTACTAGGTAACTCTCGAAGAGGTTATGTACTATGCCTCGTATACCGACACTCTCCAGCTTAGAGAGGAGGATGGGAACAGAGACTGTGTCGAACGCCTTTGTCAGGTCCAGAAATAGACCTATACATTTCTGTTTATTATCTAACTTCCTTGCTATAAAGTTAGTTAGGTCTAATACTGCATTTTCGGTAGATACGCCTTTTTTAAAACCATACTGGTTATTTGCGATAATATTGTGTTTGGTTAGATAATTTACGAGTTGTTTATTAATGATTTTTTCCATGATTTTAGACATTAGCGGAAGTACGGCAATAGGTCTATAGTTGTCGACACAGTCTCTGTTGCCACTCTTATGTATAGGATGGACAACGGCTTTTTTGAAAGTGTTCGGGAATATACCTGAGTTAATAGAACAGTTAATAATATGTGTAATTATAATAATAATAAACTTTTATTGCATTAAAGGTGTTGCAGTAGATACAATAAAGCCAGTTGCACTTCACAAATGAACACTGGTATACAACATAAATGGTTGGGGTACTGTCCTCTTAGATAGGCTACATAATAGCCTGTAGTAAAGAGAAACAGTGCCGTATCCCTCAAGAATGGAGAAATCAATTGCTTAGTGTTTAAAAAAAAATGATTTTAGTTTTAATAACATAAAGCATAATGATAATAATAATAAAAAAAATAAAAAAATATGGAATATGCCTGAAAGTATTAGAGTCTATATCAGATATGAGTAAGTGTGCTGTTTGGGTGAGTGTGATGGTGTATGGGTGTATGTGTGTGTGATGGTGTGTTTGTGAGTGTGTATTTGTGTTTTGAAAGTATGAGTGAAGCGTGTATATTATGATACTGTAAAAAAAAAAAAAAGAGATTTAGTGTGGAAGAAAAGATTCAGTTTCGTCGTACGTTTTGTCTAGTAGGAAGGAGCGGACTGCTGATTTACATTCTTGAACGGATAAACCGTATACTGAAATATTTGCATTAATTTTATTGTACAAGTAAGGGCCAAGATAAAAGAAAAATTTTTTCGTAAAGGAGTAGCGGGGTTGTGGAAGGGAACAAATTAAATCTTTACGTCGTTTTTTAAGTTTAACAAAGGGAGTTAGGTGATGTTGAGATAAGATTGCATGAAAAATAAACAACTGTCGTACATTAAGAACATTGCATTCCTTATATAACAGAGTGGTGGAAAATAAAATTGGACGAAAAGTTGCAATTTTTAATATCGCTCTGTGCGCAATTTCCAATGGAAGTAATGTGGTTTTAGAAGCACCACCCCAGCAAGAAATGCAGTAAGATAATATTGACTGACAGAACGCATAGTAGACATTGCGGATAATAAATTGGTTAGCTACAATTCTAAGTGTTTTGAAAATAAACATCAACTTACGCACTCTGCCCGTCAATACATCCACATGGGCCTTATAGTTTAAGGTATTATCTAATATTACGCCCAGGTATCTAATATTATTTACAGACTCTATTTGAGCGCAGTTACAATTTTGTGTAGTTTGTGTGAGACATGTGTGAGCTGTGAGTGTTAGATTATTCTTTGGCTGGGATTTTGAACTAATAGAAAAGGTGATATATTTAGTTTTGCTTGTGTTGAGTGTAAGGGTGTGAGCCAAAAGCCAGTCAAGGGTGGAGTCAAGACCCCTTTGAGCTATAATTTGAAGTTCTGACCAGGAGTCTGCGGAGAAGGTTATTGCGGTATCATCTGCGTAAGTTACAATATTTGAATTCGAATTTGGGAAATTTAGATTGCAGAGGTCATTGACAAACACCAGAAATAGTGTAGGACCAAGAATACTCCCTTGTGGCACTCCATACTCAATAGGAAGCTCGTTACTAACGGTGTTTCCTATTTTAACCACTTGCGTTCGACCTGTGAGATAACTTTGGAAGAACTGGAGTTGTGGACCTCTGACACCTATGTTTTCGAGTTTTTGTAAAAGGGTTTTAATGGGAACGGTATCAAACGCTTTCGCAAGGTCTAAAAATACTGTAAGTACTTTTTTATTATTATTAAGGTTTGAAACAATACAAGTAGTCAATTCGTGTACAGCGTCAGAGGTGGACTTTTTTTCGCGAAAACCGAATTGATGTGATGAAATAAGATTAAAGTGCTCCAAATAACCTCTCAACCTCTTATTAATGAGGCGTTCCAATACTTTGGACAGAGCACTTAGCACTGCAATTGGTCGATAGTTGCTAACTAAGTTCCCATCGCCACCTTTGAGGATGGGGTGAATAACTGCCCTTTTTAATGAAGTGGGAAAGACTGAGGTCTGAAAAGAGAGATTAAAAATGTGGCATATAATAGGTGCCAGAGTCCCAGAGTACCTTTTCAAAATGGTAGGTGAGATCCCGTCCCAGCCAGTTGCTGCACTAGATCTTAAAGAATTAATAGTTTTCAGGATCTCATCAATGTCGGTTTCTTCAAGAACAAAGGAAGACAAGCTGGTAGGAGTCTGTGACGAAGTCGTTTGTGATGGTTGCACAGTATTATCGGTGATTTTATCAGCGAGCTCCTTTCCGATGTTGACGAAAAAATCATTTACTTTGTTACATGAATCAATTGGGGAATGTGAATTAAGTAATAGTTGAGTAGATGAGTGCTTTGATTTGGTAGAGTAAGTTATGTTTTTTATTACAGTCCAGAGCGCCTTAGAATTTTTTCCTGCATTTTTTAGTTGTTCGCTGTCGTATTGCCTTTTGGCTTTTTTTAGGAGTTTAGTACAGAAATTTCTGTAACGTTTATAGGTCATATGGAGGATTTTGTTGTTTGGTGACACTTTAAGCCTTTTGTGAAGTGTATCTCTGTTGCGAATACATCGCAACAAACCGGGAGTTATCCAAGGTTTCAGTACCCTTTTCCTCGCTGGCTGTATTGATGTGGTCGAGTTCTCCAATATAGCTTTTGACACTAAGTTTACCAATTTATCAGTAGCAGCATTTGCGTCTGTCATTGATAAAATAGGGGTGAAATCCAGTTGTTGGAAAGATTTGTCTAGGCTTTCAAAATTGATTTTAGTAGCAGTGTAGCCGTCTCTTGTACGCGCTTTTTTAGTTTTGATGCATGCTAAGGAGGAGTAGTGGTCAGTTATAGTGGACTCAAAAATGAATGTTGTTGCAGGACAATTTGTTCGCATAAAAGTGTGGTCAAGGCAGTTGTTTCCTCTTGTCGGAAGTGCATGAGCAGGTAGAAAGCCATGAAATGCGAGACAGTTTAAGTAGTTTTGGGAGCGAGTATCTAAGGGTGACCCAATATCAATATTAATGTCCCCAGTGAAAACAACAGATTTAAATTCGCGTAGGGTTTGAAGTATGTCATTTAGTGCACTTAAAAATCCGTCTATATTATCAGTAGATGGTGAGCGATAAATGCATAGGACTGCTGTATCGATGTTAGTCTTGATTATTAACCCAGAAGCTGAATTATTAAAGTCCGGTTCTTCTACCGTAGAGTTAAGAAATGACTTTGTGTAGACAACCACACCGTCACTCTGGTTAATATGTTTAGTAGTTTTGTGACTGGTGTAACTGTCTATTTCAGGGATTTGATGATTACTCAGGCAAGGTAACCAGCATTCTGTTAAAGCTAATACTTCGCAGTCGAAAGAAAGGCGATTTAAAAATGTTTGCAAGCTTAAAAAGTTACAATTAATAGACCTAATGTTTTGGCAAAACGTTTTTAGGTAGTTGTTTGAGTTACCTAAAAGTTGGTTTACTTGTTCTGGTGCGCAGGTATGTGCTTCAGATACTGAGGTATCATCAACATTGTTTAACAGTGTTAAAACGCTATCAAACATCGTATTAATTTTTGGGTAAGGGTTAAATGGTTGTCTAAGAAAATGACCGAGTTCACCATGTCAGGCCTGGATAATAAGTTGTATGAAAGCACGTATGAGATATTATGTTGAATGGAATGTGAGCGCGTTACGAGTATGTGTGATGTGGATTGACATGAGTAGTAGGTATAGTGTATAAATGTTTGAGTAAGATAGTGTGAGTGTGAGTTGAAACTATTTAACATTAAAAACGTATACAAGCAAGCGTTACTAATATTACAATATTCTAAGATAATTATATAAGATGAGAAAAATAAGTTAAGTTTGAAACATACTAGCGTGATTAAGAGTCATGCATCATTAGGGTGAGATGTCTGCAGCAATTGTTGATCGTTGCTAAGTTGCGAGATTTGCAGCAGGTGTTGGTCATTCTTTACCAGAATGTATGGACTATCAGCATTTTTCTTCAACATTACACGTCCATTTGACGTCCAGCAATAGGCGTACCCATTCTGCTTGGCAAAGTTTCTTGCTGTATAGAAAAGCTTTTTGGATAGAGCGGTAAGCTGTTCAGCAATATAGATAGGGCCAGTAGGTCCTTCAAAGCCTAAGTGAGTTGAATTAATTTTATTATTGGAGTTTTTTCTGTTAAACTGCTTGGCGGCCATTAAAAAATTACTTCTTTGTAGGGTGTTTGAAAACTCGATGCTGATGTTGGAGGTTTTATTTTCCCTTTTAGAAGGCAATCTTGTAACGTCACGTATGTCCGAGAGTTGAATGTCAGCATCCAGTGCTTTAGACAGATGTTGAACCAAAGTGTACAAGTCGTTTTTCGTTTCTTTTGGACGCTTAGGTACGTTACGTATCTCGATGCAAGTCTTTATACAGCTGCGATCAATATTATCCAGTTTTTCCTCAATGGAAACTAGCCCTTTTGCCATCTCGTTACGGTCTAATTCAAGCTTAGCGATTTTCTTCTCTAAAAAAGTTAATTCAGATGATATTGCTGTCATTGATTTTTCGATTTCCTTGGTTATTTCTTCTATTTTTGTATATTGAGATTTAATATCTAATATATGCTTTCCGAATGTGTCCATGCGAGAGTTCTGAGAACGCATTAAATCGTTTATCAATTCCTTGAGGTCGGATTTAAGCTCGTTCTTTAAATCCAAGAATTTGTCGGCAAAGCTGCCCAAGTGGCTACTATCATTAGACGGTCGACGACGCTTAGCTCTCTGAGTAATGTTAATTGGGCTGACATCTAGCAATAAGCCTTCTTCCACGCATAGTTTTGGTAAATCAGACTCAGAGCGTGACGGAGTAGCAAATTCCATAGGAGATTTCGGCGGCGTCTTAAACATATTTAAAGCCTTCTTTGATGTCGTAAAATTTATGTATGATGTCAAAAAGTGTTATAGACACTACTGTATCAAAATAAAAGTGAATTTAAAAATACAAAAAGTTATTTTCACGGTGGATTCGAAGTCACGACTTTTCGAATACGTAGTTACACAGTCGCATGCGCATTACTCGGCGCCAACTAGACTTGACGTAGATTGTTCAAATTGGTGATCCCAAGTTACAAGTAAAAGAATTGAACGTGCGTAATGACCGTGTCCTTTGTTTGCAGAGGTCATTCACTTTGCACGACACTGTCACTTTTAAAATGTTTTTAACAATAACTTGAGTAATTGTTTGAGCACAGGTATGGTTTATGCACTGTTTTATAGGTATTGTTATTGGTCACAAGTATACACGACTTTTATAATTGAAATTGCACAATTAACTATTATTTTAGATTAAAAATACCGGAGCACACAAATACACGTCCGCTCGCGACCACGTACGGAGGGGGGGGGGAAATTAGTGGTACAAGGATCTTTTCACATAGTTTTATTACTTTCATGGAGATCCCATCCCAGCCCGTGGCACAGTCTTGTCTTAAGCTTGATATAGTCCAAGCAACCTCCGCGTCATCCACCGGTAGAAGGACCAAGGAACTAGGATATGACCTGCTGGTTTGGCTATGTGGCGCGGGGGGCGGTACCGAAGTCGCTATCGTAGATGATAACTTTTGAGCTATGCTAGCAAAGAAGTTACAGACTTGACAAGTGTCCCCTAATGTTTATTTTTTAATAATTTCAGGATTCAATATGCCTAGAGTATATAAAACAAAAGAAGGTTCAAGAAAAAGAATACCAATCGATAAGGAAATCTTGGAGTTGGCTGTTAATGATGTTATAGGGGGTAAGAGTATTCGTGGTACTGCCAAAGGTTACGGGATAGCAGTTATGACACTGAAAAGATATGTCAGAAAGAAGAAAAATGCTACGACTGAAAATATTGACTTCACGCCAAACTATCGCCAGTCACAAATTTTTTCGTCAACTGAAGAGACAGAACTTGTTAATTATTTAATAATGGCCAGTAAACTGTACCATGGATTAACTCCTAAGAATGTACGAGACCTCGCATTTCAATATGCTTCTGAAAATAGTAAAAAAATACCACCAAAATGGGTTGAACAGGAAACAGCTACTTACGATTGGTTCTACGGTTTTATGAATCGTCACAAAGACTTGTCATTGCGTGTACCCGAAGCCACTAGTTTGTCTCGCGCAACAGCTTTTAACAGACACAATGTTGGAAATTTCTTTGAGAATTTGAAAAGCTTATTACAGAGATTTAATTTTGGGCCGGACCAAATCTGGAACGTAGACGAAACTGGAATTACTACAGTTCATAAGCCAAAAAAAATTGTAGCATGTAAAGGTCTCAAACAAGTGTCTAAGGTCACATCTGGAGAACGTGGGCAGCTTGTTACTGTATGTGGAGCTATAAATGCTATAGGTAACCACCTTCCACCATTTATTATATTCCCACGTAAAAATTGGCAGCAACGAATGATAGATGGTGGCCCACCGGGTACTGAAGGAGCTCCACATCCGAGTGGATGGATGATTGGACCAAATTTCCTACATTTCCTGAAATTTTTTTATAAGCATGTAAGATGCACCAAGGACAGCCCTTGTCTTATTATATTTGACAACCATGAGTCACACATTACCATTGACTCTATAAACTACTGCAAAGATAATGGTATCCATCTCTTAACGAATTTTTGAGAGGTATGTGGTGGTAACCACATACCTCTCAAAAATTACAACCTTTGGATCGAATAGTATTTGGAGCGATGAAGTCATACTACAATACTGCATGCGATAATTGGATGGTTAGTCATCCAGGGCGGCCGTTAACCATATATGATTTGGCTGGATGTCTAGGCAGTGCTTACCCAAATGCAATGACTCCTAGAAATATTCAGAAAAGTTTCTCAGTTACTGGAATTTTTCCATTTAACCCTGATATATTCACAGATGACGAATATTTAAGCTCCTACGTTACTGACAGAGAAAACGTGCTAACTGAAACAGACAATGTTATAACATCACCATCTGTGTCACCGTCTATTTTACCTGATCAATCTTTAACGGCTGAAAATACTGCGCCAGTTTCCCCTGCTCTTATGCTTAATGCAGAAAACGTTGCGCCAGTTGCACCAGTGCCAATTCCAGATGACGACGTGACTCCCGATATTTCTGATAATGAAAAGGAAAATGATTCTACAAAATCTCCCCCAAAATTGCTTTCCATATGTATAGCCAGTAATAGAGATGCCTTTATGAATTCCTACAATAATAACAGACCGACTGCAGCTGGTTCTTCACAAATTAGAAATAACGATAGCTCTAAAACACCGACCCATTCTCAAAATATTCACGTTCCAAAACTTTCTACAGCAGCATTTGTAAGCCCTGAAGTAATAAGACCACACCCAAAAGCAGGACCGAGAAAAGGCTCTGAAAAGGGGAGAAAAAAAGGTAAAACTAGGATTTTGACCGACACACCGGAAAAACTGGCAATCGAGAATGAGTGGGCAGCTAGAAAACAGAAAAAAGAAAAGAAGATTTGCAAAGCGAAAGTAAAAGTAGTAAAACGTAACCTAAATTCACAAGAACAAGAAGTGACAACGTAGGAAGATGAAGAATTACCGCCATCGTTAGAATCAGTTTTAAGTGCATTTGATGAAAGTGACGTCTCTGGTAACAGTTGTAGCGAATCAGAGAATGAAGATGACTCCAATGACTTCATCATCAATGGAGATTGGGTTATTGTGAACCTAATCTCGCAAAAGAATCTCGTTCATAGATATGTTGGGCAAATACTGAGGGAAAGTCGAGCTGGATACGACATTAAATTCGCTAAAAAAATTAATGATAAGATGTTCAAGTGGCCTGTCAACGACGATATTAGTTCAATTGCTAAATATCAAGTTGTGAAAAAACTACCAGTTCCGAAAGTGAAATCATCATCAAAAAGAGTCATTAGTTTTATGTTTCCAAAATCATTAAGAAAATTTAATATTGAGAAATAAAAAGTGAAAATAGATAAAAAGAAAAGACTGTTTAACTTTAAGAAAGAATAACTTAACTTTAATTTAACCAAAGGGGTATTTTGTTTTGTTGTGCTAATTGCAAAATTTATTTAATGTTTTTTTTTTTAGTTTTAAGTAAAATATTTACTAGAACTTTGAGTTGTATTTGTTAGCAACATTTTCTTTTTAAACAAATGAACATGTGATTTGAGTTCTCACAAAATAGTTAATAATATTGTACCAGCTAGAGCCTCCCAAATACAATAAAGTATTAAGTGACATAAGTTGTTATTAGTTGATTAATAAGCAAAGACATAAATGACAAACAACTGAAAAGTAGAAAAAAGAATAGATGATTGCTAATAGATGAAAAGAAAAGACTGTTTAAGTTACACATACATTTAACTTAACTTTTGTTTAATTTTATAAAAGCAAAATTAATTCACGTTATTTTAGTTCAATCAGAAGATGCTGTAATAACAGGAACATTGTTGGTTGTTGTTTCTAATTTAGCAAATAAATCAATGATAAAAACAATTTTAAAATATATTTTTTTACTTTTCTTCTTTATTGGAATCATATGACCCTAAATGTGGGAGACTTGTTCCCCCCAGGATCAAGTCTTCCAGAAGAGGGGATCAAGTCAGACATATATATGGGACACATGATATCATTCCGTGCGTTCCGAACGTGAAGTGGCAACACTGCCCAAGTGACATGTAAAATATTTGTTCCGTATTTTAAAATTAGATTTAATTAGTATTTAAGTGAAATTAAGGTGTAATTGTTTGAGTATACACCATATAATTGCAAAAATACTCAGGATTATTGTTTTCCTGAAATTCTATCAAGAAAAACTCAATTTTTGGTACCGGCTGTCACCGGTAACCTAAAACCGCCGGCAACTTGTGAACTACGTATGGAACGATATTAAACGGGGAAGTATTGTTTACTTTTATTTTATAATAGCACACATTCGTCACTTTATCTCAGTGGCACGTCCTTGCAAAGTGTTAACTTTTATGTAGATTTTTAGGACTCAGCGTTGATATTATATTGCTTTGTTTACATCGTGGAAAACGTCAAAATACTTAGTTTCTGTTGATTTTCCGATATTTTTCAATAATGTTCAACAAAAATAACGCTTATATGATTGTTATTTTACATAGCTTACCTTTGATCTATTAAATCAAAAGTATATTTTAATCTAGTCATCCTACCCACATTAAGGAAATCATTATTTAAAAGATATCTTAAGCAATAAAATTCAATAAACAATATCTTTTAAAGCTAATTCAGCAGCCTACCTCATTTCTCCACTTAACTGCACTAATTTCTCCCCATTTTTATTACCTATTTCTTTTATTTCCCACTTTCCTTTATTTTGTCTTTTTTTTTTTTTTTTTAGATTCTCACAAATTTCTTTTACTCTATTTTCAGTACTTAAACCTGAAAACATGCCTGTGATGACCCGCAAAGCTACAGCTCAGGATATGGAGCTTAAACTGAGAACGGCTCTCCAGGAATTAAAAGCCTCAAATGAACAATGCCAGGAAATGTTACAGGAACGAGAGGATAATGAGGTGGAAGTAAGAAAAATGGTCCATACAAACACCTGCCTTAAACGGGAGCTAGTAGACCTCAGCCAACAATATCAAGATGTTGTTGATGAACGTGACCAACTGCGGGTAATCACGGATGGTTTCAACAACTGTAGCAACTTGTATGAGGAGGCTTTACGTAAAGTTAGGGACCTAGAGGATGAACTTATTACTGCAAACAGTTGCATCATCAAATTGCAGAATGAAAAACAGAGTGCTCAGGTTAAGGAAACTTACCACTTATATAATGAATTAATAGGTATAAATAATAATTGTAACCCTCATTCCACAGTCACAATAGACCTAACTGAAGATTCCTTATTGAAACAGAACTATCCTAGTCATAATAAGTTAAAAAAGTATGCAAAATTAAATAGGTTTATTAAAAAATGTTATCGGTACAAAATACAACATAAACAGTTTTTAAAGAATATTCCACTCAGGAAGGAACGTGTTGACCTGATTAGTAAATTAAATAACTATCAAATTAAACTTGAAGATAGCATAAAAATATATGAAATTGATACACAGCACTTACAGTCTGAAATACAGGTACTCGAAGCTTCACTAAGTTCTCTTAATAGTAAATATATACAATCTCAGAACCAAATAAGAGAACACATTCTTGCTGCAAATGAGTTAGTCATGTGTCAGTGTACTTGCCAGACAGTATCAAATCTTGATGCTGTCCAGCCTGAGGTATCGGACGCCCCGTCCCAGGCGGTTAATTTATCCCAAGGCTGTGTCATCAACCAAGTTGTAATTGATTGTGAACAGGATTTATCTCAAATTGAACAGCCCAAGATTAATAGTTTCTTATCTGTGAAAAGTGGTTATCATTCAGTTATGTTCTCAGACAGCATAGGAAGAGGTTTAGGTAAATTATTAAGTAACAACCTGAGTTATCCTATACAAAATTACTGTATGCCAAGTTCATCATACAAGCATATTATGGCGTCATTAAGAAACAATAATTTTAGTTCTAATACCAATATTACAGTGTTTATAGGGAATAGTTTAAATGTAAAAAAAGCAGATATCACGGACAATCTAACTGAGATGTTAGAGTTAAATTGTAATAAAATTATATTGTGTGCATTTCCTTATTTTGAACAATTGTCAAGTAGACAAAATAATTATATTCATAGTTTAAATAAACACATGCACTTTTTAGTAAGTCACTATAGTGACAAGTTTATGTTTTTTGACACAAACATTTTTGTGGAAAATTTAAAATCGACTAGGGATACAGTGTATTTGCCAATTAGTTTTAGACACACAATAGCAAGGCTATTAGCTTATTTTATTAACTCAGACATAAGTAGTATGTCGCAGTCTTGTATAATTAAATCCACAATGTTTAGTAATTTTACTAAGAATCAGGTGGAGAGCCTTAGTAACGGTAGCTATAGTGCTACAAATACTTATAAAAATTGTACAGAGTTTCCATGTATCTCTATGGATACTCATTTAAACTAGTACATAAGACAACAGAGGATACCAGCGACAGAATAGTTATGCCTACCATTAACAAGGTATCTTCTTGCTCTTTAGTAAATAGTTGTCAAAAAGGGAGTCAGCAGCATGCCTTGAAATTATTTCATCAAAATATTCAAGGTGTCTCTTCCAAATTATTAGAAATTGAAATGTTTTTAGAAAAAACCATGTTTGACATTGTATGTTTTAGTGAGCACTGGTTGAAGGATTACCAGATGCTAATTACTTATGAAAATTATAATGTGGGCAGTTGTTTTAACCGCAAATCTATGTTACGTGGTGGTTCCCTCATCTTATTAAAAAAAAACTTAAAATTTAAGCAACGTAATGACATCGTTAACTTATCAGTGGAACATTGCATCGAGCTGTCCTGTGTTGAGCTAGATAAGCATATCATAGTGTGCGTGTACAGACCCCCAAACCCTCAAAACTTTATTTTATTTGAGTCAACAATGGAAGATATCCTTGCGAAACTTGCAGCAGGTAACAAGCCCGCGATTATTTGTGGGGATTTTAATATTAATATTTTAGAAATTAATTCAAATAGCAGCAGATTTATAAGCCTTTTTAAATCGTTTAATTTGTCTAATGTGTTTACAGAACCGACTAGGGTAACACCAACTTCTTCAACCTGTATCGATAATGTATTCTGCGATTGTGAATATTTAGATAAAGCCATAGTTAATTACCTTCCCTCTGATCATAGTGGTCAATTGGTAACATTTCAGTTTAAAGCAGCCTTGGAAAAAATTCATATACAATATAGGCCAATTACAACTGGAAAACTAGCTAAATTCAACGGTACCTTACAAAATAAGTTAAATTTTCTAGGCCATAACATTGAAGATGCTAATAAATTTTATGATAATTTCTTTTCAGTGGTTCTAAAGGAATTCAATGCAACTTTTGAAAAGAAGTCTAAGGATACTTTCCCTAAGTATGTATTTAGTGACTGGGCGACTAAAGGCATTAGGATAAGTAGGGAAAGACTATATGAGCTATATGGCCTTAAGCCTGTCATAAACACTGATTCTTTTAATAAGTTTGTAAACAAATATTCTAAAGTGTTCAGAAATACTTGCAAGGTAGCTAAAGCCCTATATATTAGCAATAAGATCAAATCGTCAGAAAATAAAATAAAGACAGTTTGGAAAGTTATTAATAATGAAACTAATAGAAATAAAGAACGAAACACTGATTATTTACTGGAGACTACACATGGTGCCAAAAGCTCTAATTTAGAAGTAGCTCAAGAATTTGTAAATTTTTTCACCAATATACCAACTAAAACTACGGAATATTTAAATTCTTCACCTGAGGTCTCATATAATTTATTAAAAGCTAACGTTCCAGGTTGTACGGTTGAATTCCAGTTCAAACATATCAACCCTGTGACAGTCATAAAAGCTTTCCGGCAAATCAAAATCAAATTGACCGAAGACATATGGGGAATGTCTATTAAAGTGTGCACGTCCATAATTGAAACTATAGCACCATACTTGGCTTTAATATTTAATTTATGTGTGGACCAAGGAGTCTTTCCGGATATAATGAAATATAGTAGGGTTATACCACTATTTAAATCGGGCGACAGCAAAGACACCAATAATTATAGACCTGTATCTGTTTTGCCGGTTTTTAGCAAAGTGTTTGAAAAAGTAATGCTCAATCAGATGCTCAATCATTTTAACATCAATAAAATTTTACACGATCAACAGTATGGTTTTACCAGGGGTCGTTGTACGACTGACGCTGGTGCCACGTTGTTAAAACACATATACTCAGCGTGGGAAGAGGCACAAGATGCCATAGGAATCTTTTGTGACCTCTCCAAGGCATTTGATTGTGTAAATCACGAAACCTTGCTCCTAAAGCTAGGACATTACGGACTAAGTAAACTTGCACTCAGTCTAGTAAAATCTTACTTAAATGATAGACAGCAGCAAGTTCAAATAAATGGTGTCAATTCACGGGGTTTAAAAGTCAAAATGGGGGTACCTCAAGGCTCTATTTTGGGTCCTTTCCTCTTTCTAGTATATATTAATGATCTACCCCATCTTTTAAAAAATCAACCTCATATGGTATTATTTGCTGACGATACGTCCTTAATTTTTAAGATAGATAGACGTTCCATAAATCTTGACGACGTAAATAACGCCCTACAGCAGGTCCAAAATTGGTTTACTGCTAATAATTTAGTATTAAATGGGAAAAAAACTAAATGCATCAGATTTGCCTTACCGAACGTTAAAAGAAATGATTGCGACATAGTATTGAACAAGGAGAAACTTGAATTCGTCGAAAACACGGTTTTCCTGGGGATTACGCTTGACTCAAGGCTACAATGGGGTCCTCATTTAACATCTCTTGCGGGACGGCTAAGTTCAGCAGCATACGCTGTCAGAAAAATCCGTCAATTTACCGATATAGATACCGCGAGGCTGGTCTATTTTAGTTACTTTCATAGTATCATGTCTTACGGTATCTTATTATGGGGACGTGCTGCAGACATCGAGTCTATATTTATCCTGCAGAAAAGAGCCATCAGAGCCATTTACAATCTCCGTCGGCGTGATTCCCTAAGAGAACTGTTTAAGGATATCAACATCATGACGGTACCTTGTCAATACATTTACGAAAATATTATGTATGTTCGGAAAAATCTTCATCTCTTTAGCAAGATTAGTGACAGGCATAATTTTAATGCTAGAAATAGGAACAAATTAGATCAACCCCGATTCAGATTGGCCAAAGTACACACTTCTTTTATGGGGTACTGTATTAAATTTTATAATAAAATACCAGTTGATATTCTCGAACTGAATGAGAGAAAATTTAAAGCATGCATAAAACGCACACTATGTAGGCAAGCGTATTATAAACTGGAAGATTATATCCTCGATAAAAACGCTTGGCTAAATGCTGGTCCTGCTCCACAGTCACGGCTGCTTAGGTCCACTTTTTAGGTTTTTATGTTTTCATATTTGGAAGAGATGCTCGCTCCTTTTAGAGGTTCTTACATTATTTCGTTTATTTATTCTTATATACATACAAATTATATTATTATATTAATTACTTATTTATTCTTTTTGATGTAAGAACTTAATCGTTCTCTTTATTAATTTATTTTTCATTATTTGGTCATTGACAACCATAGTTTTGTGTAAAGTAGAAGCATATTTTTCAAATTTTGTAAATGTGAGTACCATGAAACCATTTACATTTTATGTGAGTAGTTATAGTTTTACTTGTTGGACTTGAACGAGCATGGTGGTTGAGAGCATGTCATGCTCACTGAAATGTCTCGCTGATGGCGGCGCGTGGGTTTGATCATTCGGTTCCCTTCGAAATTGTTGAGCTGAAGGGTGCCGATACACGCGTCATGTTCGTGAACAGGCGCCGTCGGTTGAGACTGGTCATCTCTTAACTGCCATTGGCTTATTTTAATCTTTATATTTAAAATTCTTATAATAAGCCCTTTTTTTTTCTTTGCATTGTCCTCACATGCAGAAGCAACAAGTATATGTAACTTGGAATTTTGTAAAACAGAACATGATTTAAAAGAGTGTCCGTGGAGTTTCTTGCACGTTCTTCTCCATAGAGATCTACGCTTTGGAACGTGCAAATAGCTTCCATGTTTTTGACTGACCGACCTTGACGTTTCAAAAGTGCCTGTGAATGGTTTATTTGAAATAAAATGCTTTGAATTTGAATTTGAATTTGAATTCCCTATACGAAGTTTTCATGGGCTAGTTAGTAAGTTTATATACGGATAATATTAGCTATTATACTTAGTATAACCAATGAAATTCCACGTATTTCAGTACCAAAATGTTTAAAATCGGATCAATATTTACAAAATAATTGCCAAAAAACAAAAGGGGGGATCAAGTGTCCCCAGTCTCCCCTTGGCTACACTGGCGGACAAAATTGATGGGCCTTTCATTAGGCACTGGGCAGCTAGGCATGTGCGTACTGGCGTACATGTCGCCAATTAATTTAAGCTTTTTATGTACTAACAATAGGTTAAGATTTTACTAACACTATATGGATCAATGGTCTGAATTAAATAAATTATTATTATTATTATTATAAGAGAGTTTAAATGTTTGTAAACCAAAAACAGAAAAGAAAGAATTACTTTCTTATGTTCCAAAAGATATTTTACTAACAATATGGTGGGGTCCCGCACATACAACATCCAACTACTTTTATAATTAGATAGCCGAAGTGTCCATCATCATCATCATCTGCCTAGCCTTTTCCCAACTATGTTGGGTCCGGCTTCCAGTCAAACCGGATTCAGCTGAATACCAGTGTTTTACGTAGAGCGGCTGCCTACCAGCTTCCACAACCTGATCAGATTGTGTAACACGGTATTTCTTTCTTGGCAAGACTGGAGTCAGATTTACTGGCTTCTGACAATCGGTAACGACTGCCTAAGTTCTACAAATGACAGCCGGGACCAACGGCTTAACGTGCTTTCCGAGGCACGGAAGAAACTCAGTATGTTAAGATGGTCACCCATCCACAGACCAACCTTAGCAAGCGTTGCTTGTCTTTGAAGATCGACCCGTGCGGCTGTTATTCTTTAGCCACGAGCTCTTCGAATCACCCAAGTGTCCAAATAATAAAATAAAACGTTTTTATTTCTAAAGTTTTATTCAAAATATATTTTATTCTGCTACTTGCTAAAATACAGTAGGTACTAAAATTAACTTCGTCTATTTAGTACTTAGATATAAGTATCTTATACAGTCCTTCGATATTTAGTCAATTCTAATTTTTTTTTAAATAACTCTATACCATTCTAAATCTAGTTATCGAGTAGTAACTCAGCAGACGTGATAAGGGTTACTAAAAAAAAAACAACAGATAAGTACATGGTTTGATTTGTTTGATTTTTTTTTTATTTGAACAAACAATTTTTTAGGCCTCTTGTAAGTATCAATGAATGTGCCAATTTATGAAAAAAAAAAACAAAATTGAAAATGAGTAAAAATCCTGCTGTTCCCTGCATTTTGTCGAGTTACTTTTGCCAGCAAAAATGTGCCGCAATTTTTTTTTTCTTGTTCGGTAGAGTTTTTGCATAAATCCTGTCTTGAATTTATATCAATTCTAACATTCTGTATCATTGAAAAACTAACCCTGCTGTTTGTCATTTTATATTAGTAAAAAAAACATGTGATACACATTTCTGTGAAGTATCGCTAGTGAATTTATTTGACCCTGTAGGTGGAGACAGAGACTTGAGGACCCGTATTTAATTGTTGTGTAATAAAACGCTAACTTACCGGCTTTGAAATTTTTTAAACAAAAATAATTGAATTAAAAAAGGTTGAGATTTTAATGAAATTACACTTTTTTTGGGTCATCAATACTTATAGAACTGCAGTCCACCAAATGTAGGTTAGAAAAGGGCATATTTTTAAAAAGGTTAATAATATAATATCTATATTTATATACTTATTTTATATAATATTCTACCTATAAAGGTGTTAACATAGTATCAACTTGTATACATTTTACTAAATTACGACACAGTCATAAGGTAATTATTAATTATTTACAGTTCATTAACTGCGATAGGTAATAATGGCACTTAATCGTATTTATTATACCTTAATCATTTATTGAGTTAACATTTATTTGCATTTACAAGTTTATGTTCCATTATAATGAGTGAATTATGATCTTATCTTAAGCTTGAATCAGAAAAAATCTCTAGGAGATTTAATTTCAGTATGTTTCGCGTGGGAATCGAACCAACATAATATTGCAGTTCTCGTTAAACACCGCTGAATTAGATGTCCAGTAGCGCCATCTAGTTGCCTCTCAGTTTGATTCTAGTTTTAATATTGCTTCACAGATGTCACTACATACACAATCACATACATAATTACAAAGTAGTTCCCATTCTGCATAGATGGCGTTACAAGATAATGTGTCAGGAACTAGGTCGCAGCACAGAAGTGTCATCATCAAGATTTTACTCATAAGTTTCGAATTTGCAACGCTAGATGGCATAGTATGCTTCGAGTAGGTTCTCCGAAACGGAGCATGCAGGAACTATAGGTTGCAGCGTATATTTCACTTATAAGTTTCTAATATGCAACACTAGATGGCATAGTCAACGCCGTGCACGTTCTCATAATAAATTCTTATGTTACTATTATTGCTCGGAGTTTCCTAAAGTAATTGAATCAGAAATAATGATGTTGTTTCAAGACCGTGGTAGGTGGCATCATTCTCGGACGTGGTCGCAGGTAGTGCCAGGCGGCGGTGGGCGTGTGGTCAGCGTCGCCTGTGTGTTGTTTAATTTTTACACTTCGAACGTGCTGAAGAGTAATGTTCTCATCGAGAACGCTTCAATTTCCTTCATGACACACATAATAGATGTCTAAGGTCGTCGGAAAACTTGAGATTAGAGATACTCCACCAGCTTCTACGACAAATCTTTTACGGTTCAGGCGGTGCGGTTATGGAATGCTTTGCCCGTATCGGTAAGACGTGCTCAATCTTTGTCCATTTTCAAAACAATAGCCAAAAATCACTACCTTTCTGTTTGATCGTTTTCACTCGATTCCTATGCTTTTTATTTATTTGTAACATAATTATAATTAGTATATATTTATCTATTATGTATTTATTTATATAAATCGTACACCTAAGACTACCTGCAGTACTGTATTTCCGTTATCTTTGAAATCCATCCAAAGATTGTCTTGAAAAGATCGCTTTTAGGGATAAGGCATTGTGTCACCCTATGTAATGTTTTCTTCATCTATCTTTTCTGTAACTTATATGCTGTACATAATAAAGAGTATTCTATTCTATTCTATTCTATTCTATTCTCATAAGTATATATAGGGACTGTGCACGGCGTTGACTATGCCATCTAGTGTCGCATATTTGAAGTTTTAAGGGTCAGAATACTTGACATTGTCGCTTCTGTGCTGCCACCTGTGGTTCCTGCACGCTCAGTTTAGGGGAATGTGCGCGAAGAAGACATGAAGAAGACTGTGCCATCTAGCGGAGCTATTTCGAATTTTTTACTTGAAACATTCGTGACAGTGACATTTCTGTGCTGCCACCTATAGTTTCTGCACGCTCCCTATTATATCCGTATAAATTTCGTTAGAACATTTCTGATTGTCAGAATAGTTCTCACATATCCTTGTAGACGGTATTTGTCACGTATCATTATAGATGGTGGTAAAAACCTTATGTTTGTCTGAGAAGTTCTCATTTATCCTTGTAGATGTCGCTAAAGACCGTATATTCAACAGAGTAATTGTCACATCTCGTTATAGATGTCGCTACAAGACCGTGGTGGGTGGCATCCTTCCCGGCTGTGGCTGCAGGTAGTGTCAGGCGGTGTGGCTGCTGGTAGTGTCAGGCGGTGTGGCTGCAGGTAGTGTCAGGCGGTGTGGCTGCAGGTAGTGTCAGGCGGTGTGGCTGCAGGTAGTGTCAGGCGGTGTGGCTGCAGGTAGTGTCAGGAGGTGTGGCTGCAGGTAGTGTCAGGCGGTGAGGCTGCAGGTAGTGTCAGGCGGTGTGGCTGCAGGTAGTGTCAGGCGGTGTGGCTGCAGGTAGTGTCAGGCGGTGTGGCTGCAGGTAGTGTCAGGCGGTGTGGCTGCAGGTAGTGTCAGGCGGTGTGGCTGCAGGTAGTGTCAGGCGGTGTGGCTGCAGGTAGTGTCAGGCGGTGTGGCTGCAGGTAGTGTCAGGCGGTGTGGCTGCAGGTAGTGTCAGGCGGTGTGACTGCAGGTAGTGTCAGGCGGTGTGGCTGCAGGTAGTGTCAGGCGGTGTGGCTGCAGGTAGTGTCAGGAGGTGTGGCTGCAGGTAGTGTCAGGCGGTGAGGCTGCAGGTAGTGTCAGGCGGTGTGGCTGCAGGTAGTGTCAGGCGGTGTGGCTGCAGGTAGTGTCAGGCGGTGTGGCTGCAGGTAGTGTCAGGCGGTGTGGCTGCAGGTAGTGTCAGGCGGTGTGGCTGCAGGTAGTGTCAGGCGGTGTGGCTGCAGGTAGTGTCAGGCGGTGTGGCTGCAGGTAGTGTCAGGCGGTGTGACTGCAGGTAGTGTCAGGCGGTGTGGCTGCAGGTAGTGACAGGCGGTGTGGCTGCAGGTAGTGTCAGGCAGTGTGGCTGCAGGTAGTGTCAGGCGGTGTGGCTGCAGGTAGTGTCAGGCGGTGTGGCTGCAGGTAGTGTCAGGCGGTGTGGCTGCAGGTAGTGTCAGGCGGTGTGGCTGCAGGTAGTGTCAGGCGGTGTGGCTGCAGGTAGTGTCAGGCGGTGTGGCTGCAGGTAGTGTCAGGCGGTGTGGCTGCAGGTAGTGTCAGGCGGTGAGGCTGCCGGTAGTGTCAGGCGGTGTGGCTGCAGGTAGTGTCAGGCGGTGTGGCTGCAGGTAGTGTCAGACGGTGTGGCTGCAGGTAGTGTCAGGCGGTGTGGCTGCAGGTAGTGTCAGGCGGTGTGGCTGCAGGTAGTGTCAGGCGGCGGAGGGCGCGCGGTCGGCGGCGGCGCGCAGCTGTCGCAGCGTGCGCCGACACGACAGGCGCCGCGAGCCCAGGCGGCTCCAGCCCGGGATGCGGGACACTGGGACTGGGGACTCTCGTCTGGAAGGTTGAAGGGTTTCAGATGATGAGTAACACGATGGTTTCTTAAAGATAACAAAGAGCCAAAGAGGAATCTTAGCATTATTCCGAGGATAAGAAGGTTGTGGTCCGGTCGACAGGTCTTTCGGTATGATGTTCTCAGTATCAAAGTAGCAGATTGATATTTAAATTTGTGCCTAATTCATGCCAAATAAGCTTCATTCCATTAGGAATATAATATTTTTAATACACATTTATTTATTATTTATTTATTTATTTAATACTTTACGCACACAGATGTACAGAGACGGACTTATAGCCTGAGGCATTTTCTGCCTGTCAACCTTAAGGTGATGCAGAGAACAATATTAGTAGGTGCAAATTGTAAAAAAAAAAAACAGATACGCGATTAATATTTAAATGAACACAAAGTTTTACAAAGCGATAAAGAGCCCGCAGCGTTCCCGTAACCTTCTGACTGACGCTAGCGACTTGAGCACGCCAGTTTAGGGAGTAGGGTGCTGTCGATACGCAAGCCTAGGTCCTTGACGTCAGTGCTACCATTTAGCACTCGAATAACGATCGTACTGTCGAACAGAATAGATGGCAAAGTTGCACCATCCAGTTTAGCGATGTTTGGAGGACTACCAATGATGATCGCCTGGCACTTGTCGGGGTTAACTGCAACACCAAATTTAGCGGCCCAGGCTTTAATGGCTATCAAGTCCTTATTTAATTTGTCGACAATATCATGTATTTCATCGATCTTTCCTTGACAGTAGATAATACGCAAACTGAAGTTCCTAAGTAATGAGATTAATGAAAATAGAAAACAAAAGAGGAGAAAGAATGCCGCCTTGAGGAACGCCAGTTTTCAAATCACACCAGTTAGAGTATGAATCCCCAACATACACCGACTGCTGACGCTCCTGAAGGTAGGAAGCGAACCATTCTAGTGCAGCGGGAGAGATCATCACATAGGACAGAATGGCTAATAGGATGTCGTGACTGATGGTATTGAAGGCATTCGAGAAATCGACCAACACTAGAACAGTGGCTTTGGTGTCTTCCAGTCCTGCCCTTATATCGCCAGTCACTTTAAGGAGGGCGGATACAGTGCTGTGCCCGGGCCTGAACCCAGATTGTAAGGGGCTTATCAGTGAGTTTCGCTGCACAAAATTAGACAATTGTTTGTGGACACAGACCTCAAGTACTTTGGAAAGGAAAGGAAGAATAGGAATTGGGCGAAAGTGGGTTAGAAGAGTGGGATTGGAGACTTTAAGTAGAGGACGAACATAGGCTTTACGCTACAAGGTTGGGAATTCTCCGGAGTACAAGGAAAAATTGACAATATGGGTGATGGCAGGTTAGAGGTGATCCAGAATAGTTATGATCATACCACGAGAGATATTATCACATCCTACTGCATTGGATTTGATGGAGAGTAAAATCTTTCTGATCTCCCCTGGCTTGACTGGGACGAAACAAAAAGGGTCAATTTGAGGACGCCTTAGACCAGAGATCAGCGAAAGAGGTTGTTTTTTGGTGAGATGATCATGGTAGGCACAGTGGAGAAATGACGGTTGAGATCGTCCAGGTTAATAGAATTGGGAATGTCTAAATGTCGCAATTTGCCGATATCTAGTGTTTTCAGGAATTTTTGAATATCGGCAGAAGAGGATGAAGAAATATTTTCCAGAATATGGCGTTTAGCATTGCATATCATCTGGTTACATCTATTCCTTGCCTTAAAAATCGTCCAGTTCTCGTCACACATGTGATGCTTCCGACTGCAGCGTACAGTGGCTTATTTCGGAGATTTAAGATGGCCCACCATGCCCCTTGAGGGCCAGCGTTGGCCACTGAGGGCAAATATGGGCCACGTGGGTCATGGGTCAGTAACAAGTAACATATGTACCTGAAGAACATATGATGCTCGACGCTGCAGCGCCACAGCTTCTTGCAGGCGCTGGTGGCGCACAGCTTGAAGCTCAGAACGGTCTCGAACTCGTCGAACTCTCCCGCCCTCAGCCTCAGCGTGAACAGTCTCTTGTTGTAGCAGATCTTCGTGATCTTCGCCCAGGGGAAGCGGTTCATCAGGAGCCTGGAGACGAAGAATGTTAGAAAATACTTGGAATTATCAGTTAGCTCATGAGCGCTTAACGGAGTGGACGTGTGTCGGTCGGTCTCGTTGCTTTTTGCTCAAATTTTTGTGATTTGTCAATTTGGTGAAATTTTGATTCCTTGTTTCACTTACCGAACCCTTACCTGTGACTTACGCCCACTAGGCGGTCTTAGAAGAAGACACAAATAGTTTTGATAGTGCGACGCTAAAATCAGTACTGAGGTGTGCCGTGATTCGTTGGATTCGAACCGGTGTCCTGCGATTCCGGAGCCCGAGCGTGTTGCCTACGCGCCACCAGTGCGATTGCCGGCCGTCCCAAAACAGCGATCTGCTACGTGTGGCTGACGTCACCGCTACGCTGCTACGTCTACGGTTGCTACGTGCTATCGGCTACGAGAGTCACATCGCCTACGAACTTCACATCGCCTACGAACTTCGCATCGGCTACGAGCTCGCTCAATATAACAAAATAGTACCATCGCTTTGGATCTATTTGTATTGTTCCTGATTGAGTTTTTGTGGTTTTTCGTTATTTTATAACTCGAATTAACATGTCCGGAGTACAACGAACCCCACCGAATACTCCCATTAATCGGACACCGACCCCAACTCCGATCCAAACTCAATCAGAACCTGATATAAACTCAGCAATCCTCAGGAGTGAAAATGTAAACACGAATAGATTTAAACGACCTCGTCACGCCAACGATAACTCGCCTCAAAGTGTAGTGCTTCCATGCTCGCGAGAACTTCAAGATACGCTTCAAGCATGGCGGGCAGAAAAGAATACTTGGATCTCTAATTTGATAGCGGATCAGGCGGTGGCTATGACTAAACTTACGTCTGAAATTGCTGAAATAAAATTACAAAATACTCAGATTCAGGCCTCAAACGCAGAAATTCGCAATTCCAATGAAGATATTGTTAAATCAATATCTTTCATTAATAAACAGTTCGAAGATTTCAAGAAGGAAATCGCTGATCTTAAGAAAGTCCACCAAGAACAAAGACAGCATATAGAACATTTGGAAAGAAAAATTCAGGATATACAGCAAAAGTCTAGGTCATCTGGTGTCGAGATCCGAAACATTCCACAATCCGACTCTGAGTCCAGTGCCAGTCTTGTTAAAACGGTCTGCAACCTCGCTGAAACCGTAGGCGTGAAAATAACAGATTTTGAGGTAAGGGATATATACCGTATACCTGGGAAGGCATCCACCGGCCCCGCCACCCCACGACCAATTATAGCGGAATTTTCTACAGTCCTTAAAAAAGAGACTCTGCTATCAGCTGTCCGTGCATACAACAAAGACAAGGGAAAGGAAAAAAAACTTAATACTGAATTAATCGGCATCCCAGGAGCACGCCAGCCAGTGTACGTCGCCGAGCAACTTCCATCCAGTATTAAAAAGCTCTTTTACTTGGCACGACAGTTTGCCAAAGACAACAATTTCAAGTTCTGCTGGATATCCAATGGCAATATCTTCCTAAGAAAAATAGAAGGTGAAAAACAAATATTGGTACAGTCTGAAAAGTGTCTTAATGCTAAAAACCTTAGTATGTGACTAGTTGAATTGTTAAATTATTGTTATAAATATGTTTTTAGTTATAAGCAACCTAATCTACTTCACCATAACACACTGTCATACACTAAACATAGTTATTTCTTACCTAACTCATACCTCCACAACCACACTACACCGTTATTATATCTAAATAAGCAATGTATCTCCAGCTCTGATAAATTAATAACCCCAGTTATAAGTCGCGCAAGTGGGTCACGTTTTGTTATTTCAGTCTTCTGAAATGGCCAACATAAATAATATTAACAGAGAACTAGATTCTTTAAGCGTAGGCAGCTCCTTCACCTGTAGTCCGGAAGCCTGTCCAAAATTTGTTATCAATTCTGATAGTAACCTTACATTTCTACACTTAAATATACGTAGTATTAACAAAAACTTTGATCAGCTGCAGGCGCTGCTTCAATTAACAAAAACATCTTTTGATGTCATTATTTTGACTGAATGTTGGCTCAGTAAGGTTGTTAATCTGCCTGTTCTTCATGGTTTCCAATCATATTTAACAGCAGTAAACTCCAATCAGAATGACGGCGTTGTTATCTACACAAAGCAGGACCTGCAAGTCTCAGTTTGGGAACCTAACTTTATGGGTGGCAACTGTCTCGTTTGTGAAATAGACAAAAAAATAGCCATTGTTGCGGTATATCGTTCTCCATCACACAATTCTAGGGAAAGTTTTGACAACTTTGTAGAAAGTTTAAACAATGTCTACGGTAAACTTTCCTCATGGCAGAACATAGCCCTCGTTGGTGACTTAAATATTGACATAAAGCCGAATAGTCGAAGTGACCGAAGCGTTGACTATCTTTTGCTCAATATATCGCATGGACTCCTCCCAACACACTTGCTTCCTACCAGGCTCGATAATTGCATAGACCATGCTTTCGTAAAAACCAACCTACCCGCCACCACACTAGTTCTAGACTCTCATATTACAGATTATAAACCAATTCTACTCAGTATCACGAACACAATTCCTAAACGCACAACAGGTCACTTCTCTACTTCCATAAACTACGATGAAATTAGGTCAGAACTAGAAAAAAATGATTTTTCCTTCCTCTATAAATCTGACGATCCAAACACATCCATGAACGCTTTCATTTCAATATTAACATCTCTTATTAGCAAACACACAATTAAAACTAGAATCCCGAGGAAAAAAAGAACTATAAAGGCCTGGATTACCCCCGGGCTACTGAGGTGTATCTCAAATCGGGACAAGCTTCACGCTAAATCAAACAAGGATCCTGAGAATCTGATACTAAAAACTACGTATAAGCGCTATCGTAATTTTTGCAATGAAATATTACATAAATTAAAGACTGCTTACGATAAAAATGAACTTGAAAAAGCAAAAAATAACCCTAAAGCCCTTTGGAAAACAATAAAGAAAATAAGTAACACAAGTAAATTAAAAACCAGCCCAGTTGAACTCTTGCAAATATCAGATGATCCCAAATCCTCCATTAATGAAGTGTGCAAATTCTTCACTAATGTGGGGAAGAGTTTGGCAGCCAACATTACCTCACATGGTCACATCTCAAATGTGTTAAACAGTCAAGTTCCGATCACGAGTGACATTCCACCGCTAGCCCCTGCCAACTCTTTAGCGCTACTGGAGGTTGATGAAACTGAAGTCGAATCCCTTATCTTACAATTACGCAACGACTGCGCCATAGGTTGGGATGGTATTTCACCCCTCCTATTAAAACTATGCCGTCAAACACTAATTCCGCCTTTGACGTTTATCTTCAATGCATGTCTTCATAAGGGTGTTTTTCCTGAGGCACTTAAAAGAGCAATTATACATCCAATCCACAAAGCAGGGAACAGAAGCTGTGTAAACAACTACAGACCCATCTCGATTTTGACAGCCCTCTCCAAGGTACTTGAAAGGATACTTGCCAGCCGTCTGAAAAGTTTCTTGGACAAGTTTAAAATAATCTCCGAAAACCAGTATGGTTTTCGCACTGGTGTTTCGACCGAAGATGCAGTGCTCGCCTTGACACAAGTGGTTACTAAAAATCTTGACAGTAAGACCAAATGTCTAGGAATATTCCTGGACCTTTCAAAGGCTTTCGACACAGTTTCTGTTCCCCTGCTCATTGATAAATTGGAATTGCTCGGCGTAAGAGGAATAGCCCTAAAAATCTTTAAAGACTACCTATCGAATCGTACGCAAATGACGAAAATAGATCATTTTCTTAGTGATGAGGAATTGGTCTCTCATGGTGTCCCTCAGGGAAGCATCCTGGGTCCCATTTTATTCGAAATCTATGTAAATGAATTGTGCAGGATGCCTCTCCCTAACGCCAAGATCTTTGCGTATGCCGACGATACCGCGATTATAGTCGATGGTTTAACGTGGGACAGTGTTAGGAATAGCGCAGAGGTTGCACTTACGAAGGTCACAAAATGGCTTCATCTTAATTTGTTAACCCTCAACTTTGACAAAACTTCTTTTATACCATTCTCCATTCGCCATAACACTGCACCTGACCAAGCCTTCTCGTTGATAGCTCATACCTGTTCCCACCTGGCATCTCCGTGTCAGTGTCCAACGATTTCGAGAACCGAGAGCGTCAAATATCTTGGTGTACAAATAGATGCAGGGTTACGATGGAATCTGCAGGCTGATGCCGTGACCTCCAGGACTATGAGACTTTTACATGTCTTTAAGTCGCTCAGAGACTCGGCCGACGTCGATACTCTTAAAATGGTCTTCTACGCTCTGTGTCAATCAGTGATATGGTATTGTAACCCTGTATGAGGGGGCGCAGCAAAGGCCAGTCTTATCAGGGTGGAGCGAGCACAGAGAGCTATATTAAAGGTAATGCTGCATAAGCCTTACCGCTACCCTACTGCCCAACTGTACGCGGAATTTAAGGTTCTCTCAGTCCGTCAGCTCTATGTGCTTCGCTCAGTGCTTAGGAGAAACGCTTTTGTCCCCCCGTCCGATCCAGGGAAACGTACCAATGTCCCTCCAGGCACACAGCAGAAAACCTCGTTCGCCAGACATCAATTCAATACACTCAGTGCTCACATCTACAAAAAAACTCACCAAGTCATTAACATTCGCGACCTCAATAAACACACAGCTAAAACTAAAGTGACAGAATGGCTACTACAACAGGATTATTCACAAACCGAATCATTGCTTACATTCATTGCTTAATAACTTATTAACTTTTTATTCGCTGCACACTCAAAATCTCACCCACACTTCAAACACACACACATAAACACACACGCACACACACACATACACACACACAGACACACACACACACACACACACACACACACATTTGGGTTGCTCCACCTTTTCTTCTTTCTTGGTCTAAACTCTGCTATACTAATAGTTAGTTATATAGATATACATTTATTTATTTCTTTTTTACAATTTATCATCGATGGTAGACCGACACACTTAACTTTTATTTTGTTATAATAGCTGCTCACTGTCTCTTAAGATACAGGGTTTCCCTAGTTTAAGAGGCAGGGCTCATCTTTCTGCGTACAGATCTTTTTCTGGAACACCTGACTAGTTCTCTTCTACCAAACCGTCCATTTTTTATGTAATTTGATATTTTTACTACAAGTTCTATACTATCATCTGAGTTACCTGTAAGTACAACCGGAAATAATGTGGCGGATAGATTCCCCGGGCCGGTGACATGCCCGACATATGTCAACCGTACCGTCCTTCACAATGTATTTCCGGTAGTTATTAGTCATCATAACTTCGTCCATAATTGCACAGACAAAACCTTCGGTTTCCCCGAAGAGGTCACCAAAACGAAGCCAGGCTACGGACGCTAAGAAGTCTACATCGGGCCCATGTAGGACTCGATAAAAGCGTCCGTGAAGCTCCTTGCTTTGCCATACCTCCCTGCGGTCGTTAGTATCTAATACCACAGGTTTGCGCCAGTTCTCGTTAGCCAAGGAGAGCGCGGTAAGGCCTTTGTCCACCGCTACCACATCTCGATGCATACCCACGTCGGCCTCTAGGAAGTATTCCCTAAGGCTGCATACCTCGCGGTTGTGCAGGGTCTTAGCATTTAAGAAGCCACGACCCCCGCACTTCCGCGGGATATACAGCCTCATCACCGATGACCGTGGGTGATGCATCCGATTTGCGGTAAGCAGTGAACGTACCCTCCTATCCAGGGCGTCAAGTTCCGTCTGAGTCCATTTAAGTATGCCGAAAGAATACATCAAAACCGGCATGACCCAACCGTTGAAGGCGCGCACCTTGTTTCCGCCTGATAAAAGACTGTTAAGTACTTTGTTCAGGCGGCCAAAGAAGCGCTCCTTCAACGATTGTTTCATGTCAGTAGCACTGATGCCTAACGCTTCCGACATACCCAAATACTTGTAAGTTTCGGTTGAGGAGAGGGACCTAAGGTCTATGGAATCCAAGAGTTGTGTTCCCTCGGATTCCATAATCTCCCCTCGCTTTACATGCATGACCGCACATTTGTCCAAACCAAATTCCATCCTGATGGCGCCACTGAAGGTTTCTGTTACCTTCAGTAGCTTCATCAGTTGCAAGTTGTTAGGAGCAAACAGTTTTAAGTCATCCATGTAAAGGAGGAGCGATATGACCTGACCACCTCTTCTCAACCGGTAGCCTTGGCCCGAACCCTCCAACAATGTACTGAGAGGGTTGAGGGCCAGACAAAACCACAGTGGACTCAGACTGTCACCCTGAAATATGCCTCGCTCGATCCTTATCGGTTCGCTGTTCGCCTGGGTCTATCGACACCCTGGATAGTGAAGAACCGTCCTCCACTGCCCCATACACGACATCAGGAAGGTGCGTAAAACTGCATCAACTTTGTACAGTTCCAGCACCCTCATGAGCCATGTATGTGGCACCGAGTCATAGGCCTTCTTATAATCTATCCAGCATGTCGACAGATCTCTTCGGGCACGTCGAACCTGTTGGCTAATGGCTATGTCGATGAGGAGCAGCTCCTTAGTACCGCGGGATCCGTTCCTACATCCATTCTGAGAAGAAGACATTATTGAATTACTATCAATATGATGGTTAATCTTTCCTCTCAAAATGGAGGTAAGAACTTTATAGACCGTCGGTAAACACGTGATCGGTCTATAATTTTTTGGCTCCGCGGTACTACCTGATTTATGGAGCAGGTGAGTTATTCCTGTAGTCAGGAACTGGGGCAGCGACCCTGACTCTAACGCAGACTGGAATTGAGATGCCAAGCGAGCGTGCGATCTTTTGAACCATTTCATCCAAAAGTTGTGCAGCCCGTCCGGCCCCGGAGATTTCCAGTTAGGCAACGGACGGACTGCACGAGCTACGTCTTGGGGGCTGATGTTAATTGCCCCCATTTCTGGTATCGGATCGCACGCGCGCTCGACCTCCCGAGTCCAATCGCCCTCGGTATGACTGACAGGCACCGACCAGATGCCGCGCCAGAATGAACACATGGCATCATCATCCGGTAGGCGGGTATCAGTCACACCTTGGTCTGGTCGCTCCCAAGCCCTATAAACCCACCTCTCATTGCTTTGGAATGTGCGATTCTGAGTGTATCGCTCCACTCGCCGCTTGTACCGACGTATACGGCTTGCCCATGCATAGACTTTCTGCTTCAGGAAGTCGATACGCTCTGTGACGCGGGTCAGATAATCCCGAGGACTAATATCAGTCCCCGAGAACGCCCGCCTCACAAAGCGCATCACTCTGCGGCGAGTGTTGCCCTCCCTGAAGCAGATTAGTTTGCCGATGAGTGCTCTAGCCTCACCGATACGACGCTCGATCCTGCACTGCCAAGCTGGTACAGCTGGTCGTGTAACTCTGTCACTACTAGGAAATTTGACATGAGCTACACGACATGCTGCTGCAGCCGCACAGTACAAGATCGAGTGGGTATCGGCAAGGTCTTCGCTGCTGTCAAAATAACTTGTTAGCTGCGAATCTAGAGCACACACCAGCGCCCTATTTTTATTATGCATGGGCAAACGAGGTAGACGAGGTCTAAGCCCAGGCGGTGTAGAGCGATACTCTCGGAAGGCATCCTCCAAAGCGCTCCTCAATCGCTCATTGCATTGGGTACTCACGGATGTGGCCCCGTCATCATCATCTTCACCGACGTAGTTGAGTCGCGGTGAAACACTTGCACTGGGTTGTATTTGCACCGCGGCCGGTGGCGAAGTAGGTGAGACGCGGCTGCTCCGTGATTCCAGACGCAGTCTATCAAGCACGGCGTCATCCAACATACGGTTACGCTGGATAACCCGCACCTGATCCGATAACCGTTGGGCTGAAACGTTGACAGCTGGCTCAAGTACCTGAAACAGAGAGAGCATCTGACCACGGTACGCAGTCAGGTTAGTTCCCCCCTCTGTAGCCCCAAAGTATGAGCGTATCACATTCTCGTTTATGGATTGCGACCATTTCATACGCTGCACACTTCCACCGGTAGCGGGGACCCTGTCAGAGGCCGGTGGGCCTCGAAGTCCTAAGCTGGCTGGTGGTCGGCCTCGTCCGCGCCGACGCGCAGGTGGTGGTGTCGTCGGCGGCGAGAAGTATTCGTCGCTCGAACTCGACGCAACTGCAGCTACCAGAATCCCTGGACTCGCGGCTGGCGCAGGTCCCGGCGGCTGCGAGGCGGAGCTGAGCGACGAACCCGAAGATGATGGTCGTGCGTTTTGTTTTTGAGCTCGGCTTCTTGTCAGCATTTCACATTTTGTTGTCGGTCCAAAAAGCGGTAATTATTATTATTGTTATTATTATTATTATTATATTATTATTATTACGCTATTTTTTGAGGACCGTAGTGATTCTTAGCTCTGAGAGGAGCTCGTGGCTAGATAATAGCAGCAAGGTTAAGCAAGGCTTGTCTGTGCATGGGTGACCATCTTAACATACCGAGTTTCCTCCGTGTCTCGGTAAGCACGTTAAGCCGTTGGTCCTGTCTGTTATTTGTAGATCTTTGGCAGTAGTTACGAATAGTCAGAAGCCAGTAAATCTGACTCCAGTCTTGCCATAAAGTACCGCGTTACCCAGTTAATGGGTTGTGGAGGTCTGGTAGGCATCCACTCCACGTAAAATACTGGTATTCAGCTAAATAGAGTTTGAATGGAAACCAACCCCAATATAGTTGTGAAAAGGCCACACAGATGATGATGAGTGATTCTTAGCTCTGCTACTCAGCATGTGCACAGAAGGAAATATTAGTCACGTTAGCACGCTCCGAACCGCTCAGGTTCATTTTCCCAGCCGAGCGTCCGTACCGTGGCCGTGACGAGTGTACGGTCCCGCCTACATTTGCATAATATAAAGTGAAACAAAATATTTGAGTTGAGATTACGCTCCAAAAGGACGGTTTGCTTTTAAACTGAATATACATTATAACTGCATCAAAACTGCATACCGAATGCGCAGCCCGCTTACAGTCGGCATGCAGTTCGGACGAATGCACTCTACCTGAAGGCTAGTTATTTGTAATGCAATTGACTGCACAGCTACCACTTGCCACGCAAACAGTTGTATTGCAGTCAGTCATCTGTTTAGAACTTTACATTATGGACTGTTGTGGCGCATTGTGTGTGAGTTGTATAGATAGGAGTTCTACAAAGTATCTCACCCATCTCTGTACACAGCGACTCCGCTGTGGCAGACGCCCAACGCGATGGGCACCTCCTGGCAGTCGGTGGCAGCGTGTAGCTCAGCCCCATACAGAGACAGACGCTTGGCAGTCTCTAGGTAGTTCAGTTCCGCCTCAGCTGGAGTTTGGCCTCTGAAAAGGTGAGACAAATATATTAACAAAGTTATGACACGACACGATGATCACGTCGGGATCACCAGTTTGGAGGTAAGCGGTACAGAGAGAAGAAGTCCCGTTAATCCCCGTTTTAAAGGGACGATCCTCCTACCAGACGGATGTTGTGCCTACTGCCCGATAGTTAATATAATATTCGGGTTCAAATCGCATGTTAAACTTTGCTTGCGCGTTGCAGGATTTTAGTTCGCTGCTAGTTGGATAGATAGCGTTGCGGTTCTTTTTGCTGCGATGTAGATTTTCTCCGTTGGTTTTTCTTGGAATACCTAGTCCTACGTTTTAACGTAGGACTAGGTATTCCAAGAAAAACCGGACCGGGGACGAAATGTTGGCGGCCACCCACTCCTTCCTCGTAAACGAGGAAGGAGTGGGTGGCCGCCAACATCACAACAACATCCCGTCGAATATCACTGTCACTTAAGTTTGGCGATACTTCGGGCTACATGTGAAGGTTTTACTTCTTCCATACATAGCAATTTGCCGTCACTTCTTAAGTACTGACACTCTCTTTAAACATTTCAGTAGGATCATAGACTGCCGACCTCCCTAGTGGCGTCAGCGTGGTCTACTACGCTGACGACACTCTGGTACTGGCGCAAGGGGGGTCGCACCAGGCGGCGGCCGACGCTATGAGACGCGGGGTTGCGATAGTCATTGAGAGGATCCGGCAGCTGGGTCTCGAGGTGGCCCTACACAAGTCCGAAGCCATGTGCTTTCATGGTTCCCGGAATAGGCCACCATTGGGATCCCAAACAACGGTAGGAGGAGTTCAAATCGGCGTCGGATTGACGATGACGTACCTGGGTCTCGTCCTTGACAGCCGTTGGAGCTTCGTCGAGCATTTTCGACGTTAGGCTCCCAGACTGGGGCGAGCCGGGGCTGCCTTCAAGCGGCTTCTGCCCAATTTGAGGGGTCCAAACGCCACCTGCCGGAGGCTGTCCGCGGGGGTCGTGCGGTCCATAGCCCTTTATGGGGCTCCAGTGTGGGCGCCTACTTTGAAAAAGCGACCTGCCCGTTACCTCAACGCATCCCAGAGGGCCATCCGGTTGGCCCGGGGCTACCGCACGGTCTCTGGCGAGGATCTCATGGCAGTATGGAGACAACGACTGTCACAACCCAGCGCTGGGCACGCCACAATTGCGGCGATAAGTCCCCTCTTTTTGAGGAGTGGCTAGAGCGGCGCCACGGCGTCCTCACCTTCCGCTTGACGCAGGTACTTACCGGACACGGTTGTTTCGGGAAGTACCTGTTTCGAATAAAGCGGGAGGATACGCTCGGGTGTCAACACTGCGAGAATCACCCGGAGGACACGGAGGAGCATACGGTGGAGGTCTGCCCTGCTTGGGCGGAGCTCCGCCGTGTCCTCGTCGAGGCAATCGGCGGCGGCGATCTCTCGCGTCCGGCCCTGGTTCAAGCCATAGTCCGGAGCGAGGAGACATGGGAAGCGGTCACCTCCTTCTGCGAAGCAGTAATGCGAGCAAAGGAGGAAGCCGAACGCGTGAGAGAGAGGCAAACCTCACGCTCCAGTCGCCGCAACAGAAGAAGACGTCCCGGGCATCGGGAGTCGCAGGACGATTCTCGGCCACCTACTGCGCGGGCCTGCGGACGGCGAGCATTGGGTGGCTCGCCGTCTGATCAGAACCAGGCCCGGGTCGACGGCGCGCTGTGATCCACGCGCGCCTTAAAGAGCTGTCAGCAAAGAAGACGGGGCCCGCTAGGGGCAGTGCCTGCTGGGGCTGCGGACTTTGTTCGAAAGAGGTACCGTAGCCTTGGAACGCAAAGGGCACTAGGAGGAACACGGATAGGTTTTAGTCAGTAAGAGTCTGACACTTCCTCCTGCTTGACCCAGAGCGGGAGGAGTCATTTGATGATTTCCAATCCTTAAAAAGAAGGGTCATAGACTGACCTATGTTTCCGGTACAGCTCCTCAATGTTGGCTTCTAGTTCGGGCGTGATGACGTTGACTGGAACTGCCTGGTGCTGGTGCAGGGCGGGGCTGATGTCACGCGCGTCCTCGAAGTCGCCCAGTTCTGCTTGGAGGACGTACGAGGAGAGTAGCGCGTAGGTTATCTGTGAGCACGTGAGGCGACCTGGAAAGGCATGGGAACTGGTTCATTATGATGGCTGTAAATGATTTTGAAATTTTCCTGTATCGTGTAATGTTTGCGCGCACTATTATAAAAAATCAATTTCTTCGCAGATGTGTTGCTGAGGTGTTTGTATCGCCACTTCTTCTTCTCTCTTCCCAGCCAAAACACCAGAAAGTTGTGACGGGTGGACGGAGTTGTGAATGGGTATTCTCTTTGTTTTGTGTAAAATTGACGTTTAGAAGTGCTGCTCTCAGCCTAATTTTGAAGAAACTCCTCTAGCGGCCGGAGTGGAACCGTTGGTTCCACCTGACGCCACTGATTGAAACGAAAATAAAACATAAGAAGCATAAAAATAAGGTTTTGAATCAGTGGCGTCAGTTAGAACCAATGAATCCACTCCGGCCGCTGGAGGTAGCCACATTTTGGTGAGCAGCATAAAAGTTTGACTGTCAGAAAGTACACTCCGGCAGGGAATTGTTGTTTTTACAAAGATGCTCGTGGCAAAAATACCATTCAACAATTGTTTTCTCATTTCATGGAATCTTGCTATTGTTACGTTTGATATCGCTTCATTCATATTCAAGGCCTGCCTCACCTTCCATCAGGTCTCGTCTAACGCCCAGTGCCACCTGGTAGCGCGTCGCGTCGTCCTGCAGTTCACTTGGCTCTGGAGGGTAGAACTTTACAGCGAGACGTACGTCCCACGGCTCATCTGGAAAGTAAAAGGATTTTGGTTATCAATGTTCACTTAATATTTATCAGATTTCGGCCGTGTTGGCAAAAGAATGATTATTATGTACTGAATACGCATTTTTTAATTCTGTTAAAACCTACTAAAAAGTGTTGTAATATTTGCTGACGCAGCCATAAGTTCCTCACATGTACAGTTGACAGAGCATACGGTGCAAGACGAGAGGTAGACCATGGACTGGCTGTTAGACTACAATAATGAATGCCCCAAGAAGCAAGGTCACTTGGCTGTACGGAACCCTTTGGAAGCAAGTTCGACTCGCATTTAACCTGTATTTTTGTCAGCGTTATGTGATTGATGTGTTTTATGATTGATTTCGGGATTTCTTCCCAGATTTACAAAAATTACAGAGTAGAATAGAAATACTCTTTATTACACACCATAAGAGATTATAATAAGAGCACAAAAAATAGTAGAGTGTAACAATAAACGGACTTATGGCTAAAAGCGAACTTTTACTGACAAACTTTGACTTACATATCTTCCTCATACAAAAAAAACAAAAGACGGCTGAAGAGTTCCGTACCGTAAACCTTAATTTGGTTACAATTTGGTTGCTGTTGGTTACCCTTCGGGTACGGAACCCTAACAAAAATTGGCCAAGTGCGAGTCAGACTCGCGTACAAAGGGTTCCGAACCAATTTTATTTGTTTTACCCATCATATTAACTCTACAGACTTCATGGTTTTCATGTAATTTTAGACTTAGTAGCTTTCTTAGGAGATAAGTGTGGGGAAATGGTAATTTTTGGTCTAATTTCTTGAATAACTTCAAAACTATTTGTTTTTTAAAATTAAATTATGTAACAAATATAATTAAAACTATGTCACACGATACAGTACGAAAAACTTTTGCCCCCATACTAAAAATTTATTTATTTACGTTAGGCGTCCATGTTTGGCTCATAGAAGACCATATGTGTACCAAATTTCAACAGGATCGGTCTAGTAGATTCAAATAAAACTGGCTGTGACAGTCGGACAGACAGACGGACACCCGAGTGATCCTATAAGGGTTCCGTTTATTACAGATGTTCGGAACCCTAAAAAACAAATCCAATATGTACGTACTTCTAAATGTCTTAGACAGTCTCCTGTTGAGGTCGAGCCAGACCCTGGGGTCCCCTCGCTGCGTGTATAGTAGTCCGAAGTAGTCCTTCTCCAGCAGGTCCAGGGACTCACAGATCTGGTCGAGGAGGTCTGAACCGCGGGCCTTGCGCTGGAACGAGAGCATTGTTTGATAAGCATTCAACGATTGTATAGTGGCATCTATGTAAAACACCACAGAAATAAAGGGCTTACGCAAGTCGGGACGGAAGCAGAGGAATTGTATTTAAATTCCAAAAGAAATTCTTAGGGCCTGTTTCACGATCTCCGAGTAACCACTGCTCAACAAATTAGAAAATGGAACATAATTTGTATGGAGTTATCTGCCAAGTAAATTAACGGGAACTTAATCGTAGGTGGTGAAACAGGCACTAAATGTCTGTTCTTTAATCTCGGAGACTAAATTGACAACTGCAAATGTCAAAACTGACTTAAATGCTATTGAAATCCATGTCAGTTTGCCATTTGCACTTGTCAATTTAGTCTCCGAGATTAAAAAACAGACTATAGTAGGAATATGACATAAGTGCCAATGTTTTGAATTGATTGCGTAGTGGCATCGAAAGGGTTTCCTTGACACTGCTTGGAGAGCGCGGTAAGGTATCCCGCGGCGGCATGCCGCGGCACGTTGCGGGATGTCTTGGTAGGCCGCCGGAATGCTACAGTATCGAAGCGGCTAGTGTGCGCTGAGTCGCTGACCGGTGGCAAATCTTCTGCCAATCCGTTTTGGTGTAGTAGATACGAACTAGAGACTCCTGTATCAATCCTATATCGGGGGTCAGAGTTTTCTGTGCGATTTGAACATCAACTACCACAACATGAACGACGATGAACATGAACAATGATGTGCGGGCAGTTGCTCACGAGATACAACACCCGTCTGGTCGGAGGATCAACCCTTTTCAATGGTGGTTTACGGGGAGACTGTTAACGTGGTAAATTACTGCACAGCTGTAATTTTGCATGTAATAACGTCTACAAATTGTAAAATATATTCTTATAAAGTAAAAATTAATAAATGAACTGTCCGATAAATTCCCGACTTCACAACTTTCATTCCGACCACGTCCTTCATGCATTCCTAGAGGGACAACTAACTGTAGTGAACGAGTGAACGCATGTCAGTTACCTGCTCGACCGCATTATTTATTAACCTCTCACTACCTTTAGCACGTTTACAGATATCATTGTTTACCATTAAACGAGGGTCTGTTAGTACCGCACGCGGGGTCTGCTCACCCAGTACTAGCAGGATTGATCTTATTGACAGGATTGGTCTACTGTGGGTGGAATACAACAACTATAATTTGTAATTTTCACCTTATTTTGAACTTTATCGACATCAACTAAATCTAAACGGCGGAAAATCTGAACACCGACTTCTAATTTGACGCCAACGCCATCTAGTTATGCATTTTACAACTCTGACAAATACATATTGAACTAAGATCTTAGTAAGCGGGTTTTGAACATGCATTTTGAACAGGGTTAATATTTAAAAAGCTTGAAAGTGTTTTAAAAGCAATGTTACAATTAGAGTCTTCACTCTAACTGCGTACATGCGCGTGCTCTAACGCATGTAACTAAAAGAGTTATGAATATAAATGTGGATGTATGGAGAGGGAGAGTAAGGCCAAAGAAAATATGGAGATTGTGTGAGGAGCGATATGAAAGAAAAGGGAATTAGTGATAGCGTGACGGCTGAAAGGCCAAAATGAAAGAAAAAAGTGTGTTGCGCCGAGCCCAAGTAACATGGGATAAGGGCAGGAAGACGATGATGGTTCCTGTTAGAATGCTGTATTGAGCTGCCCGATAAGATGATGTTGGTCACAGACTGTACATCTGTTACAGTCGTTACATTAGTCTAAAGCCAAGAAATTTGACACCAGTCTTGCCAAGAAGCAATAATGTGTTACCCGCAGTTAGGAACCGGGTTCTTAAGGTCAGATAAGTATGCAGTCCTTTCATGTAAAATACTGGTAGGTACACAGCTTGATCCGGTTAAACCCAAGGAATCTTGTTATTCTTACCGTGTGGGCAGTAAGGTCTAACGATTCACAAACCCTAGTATCAGAGTTTCTAAACCGCCTCAAGGGCCTCTGACATGGTTTATTTGACGACCGCCATTTCGCGGCCCGGACTACCGGCTTTTACGTGCCTTCCGAAGCAAGGAATAATTTTTTCATCAGATAATCAGGTGATTCAAGCCTGCATTGTCAAAGCCAAACTGGAAAACCACTTCCACTTCGCCTACTGCTAAATTGTACAGTTGCATACAACACTAACGATATCTTTAAAGTTAGAGTGAACAGGCTTCTGGAAAGCTCATTCCATTGGCAATTTTGTTTTTGTCACCTCTGACCTACACTAGGTTCAAGAGCAATCACAGCAATTTATACAAAATTGTTCCGTGACCGACTGACTGACTGACCAACGCACAGCCGAAATTACTGGTCGTAGAATGCTGAAATTTGGCATTTAGGTTCCTTGGGGAGTGTAGGGGAGCACTAAGAGCGGATTTCCTGAAATTCCTACGGGAACAGGAAAAAACGGGAAGTGCGCTTTCGATGTCGCGGGCAAATTAAAGCTATTCTCACATAAAAAAAAAAAAAAAAAGTTGGCTACGGATTCACATCTCTTACCTAAGAAAAACACACAGGTGTACATCAAACACCGTTCAACACAGACAAAGAGGTAAGTATTCCTACATATTTACAATCACTCATCTACCCACACATTCAGAAACAAACTGTTTTAAACTAAACAATCCACCGGCTGCGTTGTGTCATTGTACTCGTATTTACATTTAAATAGACACACTGGACCTATTTCATTCAATTTAGTGTGCAATTGAATGTACTAAAAGTAAATTGAATAAGTTTAGTGCAAATGGACCAGCGGGTCTGTAAAGCTCACTTTAGCAGAATCAGAAAGCACATCACGCTACCCGTCACTGTCATATTTTCCCAATCAACCTTGAACCTAATGCTTGAGCGTTAAGATTTTTTTTTGAAAACTTTGCCCCAAACTAGGAATTTCTCCTGTAACGTGGGTGTGTTTACATACATATAATCTTACATACACAAACAGCCTGACCCGGAACAGCTATCTGTAGGCCATACAAACATTTGTTTCGTGCGGAAATCGAGCGCGGCAGTCAATCGCTCAGCCACTGCGCTATTGTGTGGTTAATATTATGATTCTCATGCCCGTTTTCACCAACATCCCCTAAGTTTACGGGATCCCCTAAACATGTTTAGGGGGCCGTTAGAGGATGGTTTCTGTTTCACCAACGTTTAGGGGTCAACTAAACGTTAAAAGGTCTGCTAAATTTAGGTGTTCGAAATTTTGCCCCATAAACCGGCACCTACGTATGTGATCGTTTAAACAACGAAGATGGATAGTGATTTATATGATTTTTTTGAATATATTGAAACTGTTTCTACTATATTCGACGCAAATAATAGCCGTAGACCAAAATATATCGAAAACGACCAAATTACTTTGAATTTTTTGATGAAACTGACTTTTCGGAGATATAGGTTACCTACGTAAATCTTCAGTGTTGTATTTATTGGAAAAGATTGAACACGCTTTAGAATTTCCTGATAATAGGTGAGTACATATTAACTAATCACATTTCTTTTATACTACGTAATGTAGCCCATAAAATAAAATAACGAAAAACTATGCGCATGGTATTTTTTTTTAGTTGACGATACGACAATGTTTCCTTGTGTTTATTTGATTTGCATGATAAATTTTATTTTATTCCAGGAATAATTCTATATCTCCAATAAATCAGTTATTAATAGCATTGAGATTTCATGCTACTGGTAATCATTTGTTGGCTGTGGCAGACATGGGTGGGATCAGTGTGGCTACTTGCAGTCGAATAATAAAAAGAGTGTCTGCAGCAACGCTTCCATTTTTCTGCCATTTTATTATACCGTAACTAAATACGTAACGTTAACGAAACAAAATAAGATGCAAGCAAGCGATCACAACAAACTATCCACGAAAACAAACGAAAGTAAAGTGTCAAATTAAAATATGACCATAGATTAAACGTGAGTTTCGTAATGTATCCACAGAGTAAATATGTAAGAAAATATGAAATTAATTAAAAATAAGAAGGAATTAATATTGATTATTGCTATTATAACATAATTTATTATAAACTGTATCTATTTATGTATATACTTTAGAGAATTTGTTAAAAAACTATATTATTTCAAAGTATCGATAAGTTCAAAGACGAATCATTCACTATTATCGAAAACAAAACGTCACATAGTTATGTGTCCCCAGTTAGGTGGCCTTTTTAGACCCGATGTTATGTGGTGAGACTATCTGCCTAGCCTTTTTGCAACTATGTTGGTGTCGACTTCGAGTCCAATGATGTAGCTCAATACCAGTATTTAACATGGAGCACCTGCCTGTCATATCTCTATACCAGGGGCCTAAAAAGGCCACTTTAAGGTGGTTGCGCCAGGGTAGCCCGCGGAATTCATTTTTTTTAATGTTTTTTTGCAATTTGCCGGTCAGTGTGAATCTGTGTGTTGAACAAAATACGATTCGCGCCATATAGTCCTCTAAGTTCATGAAGCCCTATAGAATGGTTATTTCATGAAAAAGTCATTCAATAGGGCTTCATGAACTTAGAGGGCTATATTGATGATTAAAATGGTTATAGTTCTTTAGATAAATACGCGTTACGGCAAAAAACATAAAAATATTTAAATTTCGCGGGCTACCCTGGCGAATACCCACCTTAAGAGAATCATAATATTAAATACGTAACAATCTGTCAAATTTCATAGAATAGAATAGAAAACTCTTTATTATGTACATTCATTTATGTTCATTTTCATCTTTATCGCTAACTCATTAGGTTCAAGGTTGATTGGGAAAATTTGACAGTGAAGGGTAGCGTCATTATTTTGCTTCCTGATTCTGCTAAAGTGGCCTTTTAGGCCATCATAACCCACCCAGTAACTGGGTAAAATCATACAGCTTCGGAAAAGTGGTGTCAGATTTGTGACGGTAAGGACTGTCAAAGATCTTCGGTGCGCTCACACGGGCAACTGAAATTCTTGCGCAACTTTTGGCAATTTCAATACGAAACTGATGCTTTCGTGAACTGATCGGTGCGCAGAACCATAAAAATTACGTAGAAATCTTACATGTAAGCTTTATTGTTTTCAGTAGTCATAATTATGAACTACAAACACATCTACAGAAAGACGGGAGTGGGAGTCGGGTCTTTGGCTTCATGCAATACCGTCGTCGCACCTAGGCACTTTGTTCGACGACACCACTTTTCGCCTCGCTGCTTCGTTGCGTTTAGGAGCCCCTTGTCGCTGTCACTGTGGTGAAGTTGTCAACAGCCTCGGGCACCACGGCCTTTCTTGTAGCTGCAGTGCAGGCCGTTTTGCAAGACACGCTAATTTAAACGACATAATCCGACGAGCTCTCGTCATTGTCGGCGTTCTAGCCGTTTTAGAACCAATGGCTTGGCACGTGACGATGGCAAAAGACCGGACGGCATGTCTTTGTTTCCTTGGAAGATGGGTAGGCCTTTAGTGCCATCCCATCTTCCTAGTTCATCGTGTTGTGCTGGCGCTGCCGCTGCGGCTGCGGAAAACCTCAAATGGCGGAAATATAGTAACCTTATTGGTAATTATATTTTCGAGCCGTTTGGGGTTGAAACCCTCGGGCCGTGGGGCCCTTGTGCTCATAGCCTTTTCAAAGAAATTTCGAAACGGCTGGTTGACACTTCCCGTGACCCAAGAGCTGGCTTTTACTTTGGGCAAAGATTAAGCATTGCCATACAACGTGGCAATGCCGCCAGTCTCTTGGGCACATTACCAGCTGACAGTGTTGAGGATGAATTTTTTGATGCTATATTTTAGTTTGTCTTTAGTTTAGTGTACCTATTTGTTAGTTTTAATTATTACAGAAAGACCCATTTCAAAAGCCTACATTAAAAAAATAGACCCAGAAAGACCAGTAAAGACTCAACTAAAGTCTCCTACGCACATAATTTTGTACCATCATTCAATTTGGAACAATTTGCTGCTACACTACGCACAGTAAATAAACGTTAAATTGTATGAAACACATAAACTCCATCTGCGTTTTATGAGACTGTAAAATATCCGTAACGACTCGCGCTTCATGAAACGCTTCAAAGAATCAAGCCTTGAGTTAATTTTGAGGGATTTAACGCATTTGACAAGAAAAAGTGCTCAGGCGCAGCTGAGGACCGTACGGCATTCCGTACAAACTTGCAAGTCCTTAGTCTTCAAAATGAATGAACCGATGTTAGTTAAACTTCCTACGTATAGCAGGAGACATAAGTCTAAAAAGTTAGTAGAGAACATTTTCGAAATGTCTTATTTAAAAAACGTTACAAATGTTTGGTTTTATGGAAAATTTAAAAACGGTCTAATTTAGCTGTAATACCATTTTTCGATATTATACATATAGCCTACACCTAGCCTTCCTCGATAAATGGTCTATCCAATATTTTTAAATTCGAACCAGTAGTTCCTGAGATTAGCGCGTGCAACCAAACATAAAACTCTCATTAGCCTAATAATATTAAAGTTAGATAAATTGTTTATAATTAGTTATAGATGTTAGTATAAGTTAAGCTAAGCGCCTTTATCGCATTGGGTGAAACCTGTCATGAATTCATGATAGATGTAAGAGGGAAATAATAAATTTTAAGGAACATCTCTTACAAAGCAAAGACTGAAAAGGTGTGCAGTTCTCCGCAGCACTGTTCACATGGCTCTGGCTTAGCTGGCCGCTATGGCAAAAAAAAAATAAGTTCACTGTACGACGCGACATTGTTGGTACACTCACTTCAACGTCCACCGTGATATGCTCTCCCAGCATCAGCTCGACCCTCACTCTCCTGGTCCCGACGCTGCGCCCTCGCCGCTCCATGCCGTCGCCGTCGTCCGACGCGAGTCGCCGCAGACTCTCCCTCATGCTGCAGCACTGAAAGTTGAACGGAGGTAATGAGGTGACGTCACAAACGGATAGCCTAAACAGTGAACTGTGAAAAGAAGCACGGAGGTCATACTAACTTCTTCTTACCGTGTGGGCAGTAAGGTCTAACGACCCCACACACGCTGGTGTCAGAGTTTCTAAACCGCAACAAGGGCCTTTGACATGGTACATTTGGCGGCTGGGACCACCGGTTTATACGTGCCTTCCGAAGCACGGAATCATCTTTTTATCAGACAATCAGGTGATTCAAACCTGCAATGTCGTAGCCAAACTGGAAAGAACTTTACAAAGTATGCTTCCCGTGGGAATCGAACCGACGACCACCGGGTCACAAGTCAAATGCCTAAACCACTCGACCACGGAGGCAGTATACTAACTTACATTATATGACAGGTTATTTATGTCATTGACTGCTTTTATAAGGTTCCGTACCCAAAGAGTAACCGAAGGAACCCTATTAAGCCTGCGTTGTCCATCCGTCCGTCCATTCGTCCGTCCGTCAGTCCGTCTGTCAGCTGACAGACGGTGATACACTCTCAAGAACTGTGATACATTTTGTTTTATAATCTAAGTGTGATAGGTAGATAGTTGAAAATTTCACAGAGTAGATATGTATTTCTTTTGTCGCTTTACCAGCAAATACATACATATAATCCAAATTAAATTTTAAAAAAAATTAAAGGATGTGTGAGAGTCCGACTCGCACTTGGCGGGTTTATTTTGGATTTAAAATCATCAAATTTATTTATTTATTTAAACTTCATGTACAATAGTGGTACATAGGCGGACTTAATGCAACGAGGCACTCTCTACCAGTCAACCTTTGGGTTAAAAAGTAATCAAATGACTCTTACGAACTAAAATCCACCGAGGTCGCGGGAGAAGGATTCATGAGAGAATCACAAGACCGGTCTTTATGACGACGCTGTGGGAAGATAAAGCCAATTAATCAATCTTTATACATAACTAGCTTTTACCAGCGACTTCGTACGCGCATATTTTTCCCGTTGCCGTAGGAATTTCGGAAAATCCTCTGTTCGTGCTCCCCTTCCAAGGCAAGGAACATGCATAACAAATTTCAGCTTTCTACAGCCTGCCGGTCGATCCTGTAAATCTCTCACCGTAAAAACTCAGCTGGAGTAAGCGTGAAGTGGACTGTCATTCCATCTTGATTACATAAAATGTCAGCTCACTTTGTTATCATCTCTTAATTCTTTATTATACACCAAAACAGCTTTAATAAAACACAGTGATGAAAGTTCATGTACAAAGGCGAATTTAACCTCAGAAATGAGTTTTCTCCCAGCAAACCTTTGACTGATAGAGAAAGATGACAATGGAGGCTAGCCAGTGCACATTCAGATCATTTCATCCAAGCCTTCACTTCGACATGTTTTTTAGTCACTCACTCAGTCACTCATCAGTCAGAGTCAATTCAACGGAAGAGTTTTTTTAAATTATTTTAAATTAAGATTCACGTGAAGCGGCTGCCTACCAGACCTCCACAACCCATTAATTGGGTAACACGGTACTCCAGTCTTAGACGATATGATACACATACTTAATAGGGAATATGCATGATTTTTTTTTATATTTTTAAATGATAGTTTAAATTATTATATAAACGTAAAAAAACCAGTACTAAAAAAGCAAAATTTGGTTTAGAAAAAAAAGTTACAAAGTAGTAGCCTGATAACAGCTTTTTAAACGACCGCCATTTTGGCGCGCTTGTATTTACGTCACAGTCTGTAAAAACAAACAAGGAATGAACAGCTGCAGAAGTGTTTTGGGTTATAATCTATTCATAATTTGTGTTTTACTTCAATTAAATACAATCCAAGAGCATTGTATGACTCTTCGCCCACGATTTCGATACCATAGAATAGTTTATAAAAGTCCTTTGATTGCTATCAGCTCGACAGAGTGTCAAGTTCATATTAGAAAACAGTATAAGATTTAGAAAATGTTTTTTTTTCTTGAAATAATCATAAACTTATAATTCTTATTCACATTTTACGGTTAAGTATGCTATTTTAATGACTTATAAGTAAAAATTATCCAAAAGCGTGGAAGATCGAATAAACATAATACTTATTGTGTAGTTACCTTGCTGCTTTCACTCCTTTTATTTCAGTAGACGTAAAATCAGAATTTGATGCGAAATACGTGACCATCACAAACACATCAATTTTCGGAAGAATGTCCGATTGTGCCTTGACGTAACCGATATAAGTAATTTTAGAAAAAATCACAATAAAACTGAATTACATCGCAAGCATTCAACAACAATGCACTGGCTGACATTTTCAATAATTATTTTCTTACTCAAAACGAAATTATATTAAAAAATATTAATGTCCTAAATATAAAATAAAGTACCTAGTTCATATAAAAAAAAATAAGCGGTATTTGAATCATATGCATATTCCCTATTGTAATGTGCTCGTCAAGACCTTTCTTTTGATAGATACCAAACATGTCACATTTTTTTTTGTCGACAGTAATTTACGTGTCATGGCCACCACAATACATTTAGGAATCATTTATATAGCCTATGTCACCCGGAAAGTTTTAAAGAAACTATTGATACCTCAATCATCAAAATCGGTTCAGTAGTTTAAGCGCTACAGTGGAACATACTTGTATACATACATACATAAAAACGTACGTGGGCTGAACTGCCCCTGATAGGTTCGATAAAATTTCTTAGTACTTCAGTGACAGTTGTTAGTCTGCTACCAACCACACGGACAAAATCGGCGACGTAAACAATGTGCGTAACTTCACATTCACACGCTGAGAAAGTTCTAAGAAACTTTATGTGATACCCATGTATACGGGCTGAAGTGAATCTAGATGGCTTTGTAATCATGAGAACTGTCTGCTCAGATTGCTTTAAGATTGAAATATACATTGATATTTTTCTTTAATAAATAAACTATCTTTTGCCGGTATCTTCCGATGATATCCTATTTTTTCCCATTCCCGTAAGAATTTCGGGAAATCCTACTTACCATAATTATTATCTTAGTGCTCCCCTACACTCCCCATGAAACCTATGGGTCTATGACCAGTTTTCTATCAGCCAATCAGCGGATATATAGGGTGACTGGTACTTTAACATGACCGATACTTTAACATGTGATTGTACTGATGATATCAAACAACTTTTACCATAGGACCCAATTTGAAATCGCGGAAAAAGTCTGCTGTTCAGTACATTTATGTTCGCCTACTCAAAATCAAAACGTGGTCAAAATGTACTGTACTGTCTATTTTTCCCATAGTAAACGTTGTTTGTTATCATGTGTACAATCACGTGTTAAAGTATCGGTCACTAATTACCAGTCATCCTATAGAGGAAAAAGTTTAATAGTAAAGAATCTGATGAGCTCGTCAGAATTTTAATTGTCAAGGGTTAAAACTTTTAAAGGTGAAGTGACAGTGACTTTTCAAGCTGTCTGTTGCAACTGGTGGCGTCAAATCTGTGATTCTGCTTAATTTAAATACCACCAACTGCATGAGACTGCTTGGAAAGTGAGTTGCCCGCTTTTTTGGTATTTTTTTTTGATAAAAGGCAAATTTTCTCTAAAAACTCGACAAAATCTTTAGGTACATATCATCACGACAAATTCCTCCATCATTTCTTTGCCTCCCATTGCTTCACGACTTCCTATTCACTCTTTAGCTCACAGTTGCGTCATGATTGACTGGTCACTGAGATGGTGAAAGCTCATCTGACGCCCGGTGGAGCGTGGTGACCCCTCGAGCTGATGAGGCGGCACAAAACGTAAAGGGGAGCTAAGATGGGCTGAGCCAATAGACAACATTATTTTCTACGCTATAAGAATTGTCAAAAAATCTAAAATGGATTGTCATGCACTACCAAAATATCACAACATGCACCGTTTCAACCATTTCATTAAAACATTACGAAGTGGTGACGGGGGGAGACACCCCCGTGTTTTTGGCGGACTTACTTTTTGTGAAAGTTGACGTTCAAAAAGTGCTGGTATTCAGCCTAATTTGAATAAACGACTTTTGACTTTGACATTCGATCTATCTGTCCGTCACATCAGTTGGTTTCCAATCAGTTGAAACTTTGTTAACTAAACGTATGACAAAAGACGGACACGTAATGTACAGAAATAATAATGGGGTTTGAACCTTTTTCTATGGGAGCTGGCATGGCCCCCCGCAAAATTTAACCATTTATATAAATAAAACACTATTCCCGAGGCCTAAATTGAAATTATCAGAGACATGTACCGCGATTCCGTATCCTCTGTCCAGACCGCTGTTGGCGAATCCAATGGCTTTCCAATTTCTGTTGGCGTTCACCAAGGCTCGGCTCTTAGCCCGTTCTTATTTAACGTGATGCTCGATGTAGTTACGGCAAACATCCAAGATCAGCCTCCATGGCTAATGATGTATGCCGATGCCATCGCCGTCGTTAATCAGAACAAAGCCCATCCTGAGCGCAATGTCAACATTTGGAAGGACACGCTGGAAAACGGTGGTCTGAGACTAAATGTGGCGAAGACTGAGTACATGTCCTGTGGCAGCACGGATTCAAACACCATCCGAATAGGTTCGATCACAAAGATCGATACGTTCAGGTAACAATCCGTAATTGTCCGCAGCTAGATAATTTGACTCCAGTCTTGCCAAGAAGTACCGTGTTACCCAGTTAATGGGTTGTAGAGGTCTGGTAGGCAGCCGCTCCACGTAAAATACTGGTATTTACCTAAATCCAGCTTGACTGACCAATATAGTTGGGAAAAGGCTAGGCAGATGATGATCTCCGAAAAAAATACTGGAATTAGTTCTTTACCTCCCAAGGGTAGTTAACAGATTTCAGGAAAGCCAATAGACTATAATTTTTTCGCGTTTGGGTATGTCTGTCGCCACATTGCTGTAAGTAAGTACTCTACTTGCTCAAAGCTTTGATCGAGAACATGAATAATTACGATGAACACAATATTTAGGCTCTGTCCGCACTGCGATTTTTCACCGCGCGGATTTCTTCGCGCGAATTAACGCGGAGATACCTGAGAGTTGCTGATTTTAAAATGAGAACCACGTCTAAACAGCTCGTCGTAGGGTTTTGAAAAAAAAAAATTAGACCATTTTCTTAATAATTTGATAATTTTGAATTTTATTCGTTCATTAATTAATCTGTAAAGTTATGTCTAACACGGACTTAAAAACGACAATCAAGCCTAAACTACCGGGCGTATTTCAATTGAATTTACACTATACCAAAGACAATTTAACTAATAATTTAACTCGTACATTTTGATACACTGCTATTTTTTAAAGTCTTAGAATAATAAGGTATGTACAAAAAGGTAAGGTATGTGCATCGCTGTTGCGTCGTGTGCGTGGCAGCGGTAACAGTCTCATATGCGTTGTTGCCAGCAAAACAGAGGGACACCTGATGGGACACTAGTGTGGGGAACACTTGTTCCTGTCAGATAATCCCAGAAGATTTAATTATTCTTTAGGATAGTTACATAATTGTTAATTTACTAAAATAGTTTTAAATTCGATACCATAGATATAAGAAATATATTTCTGTGGTCGATACTCATCATCTGCCTAGCCTTTTCCCAACTATATTGGGGTCGGCTTTTAGTCAAACCGGATTTAGCTGAATACCAGTATTTTACGCGGAGCGGCTGCATACCAGACCTCCACAACCCAGTAACTGGGTATCACGGTACATCGTGGCAAGACTGGAGTCAGATTAATGGGCTTCTGACTATCCGTAACGACTGCCAAAGATCTACAAATGACAGCCGGGACCAACGGCTTAACGTGCCTTCCGAGGCACGGAGGAAACTCGGTATGTTAAGATGGTCACCTATCCACAGACAAAACTTGGCAAGCGTTGCTTAACCTTGAAGATCGACCCGTGCGGCTGTTATTATCTAGCCACGAGCCCCTCCGTTTTTTAAGTCGATACGAACACACATACAACGTTGATACGACAGAGGGGCTTTCCTTTAAACTGCCTATACTAGGTACCATTTTCAAGCTCTGTACCAAAAATAAATTAATTAGGAGCAGTAGTTTAGTCGCAAATGATTTTTAAAGTTTTTGCACGGTTTGAACACGATGTATCTTTTCTAACATCTGATTATCGTCTAAGCATAGGTCATGCACCTTACAACGATAAATCTACGATGCGTTGTTGCCGCTCTGACGCATGTCGACATTCACTAAAAATTGGCAATGCAAACAAGGAAACAATCAATACACACACACTTGCACTTTCACTACGAAAGCGACTAACATAAAGCGAGCGAAAGAAATAGAGATAGGTCAGTTTGTTGCATCCTTGTTTTTTGCGATCGGTAAGTGGGGCCTCAGTCCGCCTCAGTGCGCCGACGCTTGTTTTTCGGAACGTATGTTTTGTGGAATTCGCGCGCAAACAATTGTAATTTTATTTTGTTATTGTGAGAGGACACGTAACTTGGGATTATTATTATTTAGTATTAGTGTTTTTTTTTGTGATTGACTGTTTTTTATGGTGATAGGACACGTAACTTGGGATTATTATTATTTAGTATTAGTATCTCCGGACCTCACTCCCATGGATTTCTTTTTGTGGGGTTACATTAAGGGTGAAGTGTATGCCTCAGAGGTAAATACAATTGATGAGTTAAAAAATAGGATTATTTTAGCATTTCACAAATTAAAGTGCTTAGCGACGGACAGTGATCTAATTAGAAAAATAAATAACAATATTCTCCGTCGGTATAATTTGTGCATCAATGTGAATGGAGGACACATCGAAAATTTAAAAATTTTGTGTTTGTTTTTGTGCGCGTACTTCGAAACGTTACCTAACATAAAAGCCAGTGCGAGCGGAGCCCAGCGGAGGCCTAAGTCGCCGGCCGCCACCCCGGCCCGGCCCCCACCGAGCACACGAGATACCGCACACCGCGCTCCGGCGCGCGCGCGACGTTGCCGCTTTGTTACCTAGCGGTATCTAAGGTCAGTGTCTTTTTTTTTACAAAGGGTGGTTGCGTTTTATTCGGATTTGCAAGCTATTTAGTTTGTTTGAAAAATATATTTTCTCATTTATGGCGCTTTTTGTTTTTGTACCGTATCGAATTAATACTGTACACGTATAGTATACGTAGTTTAATTTAATGCCCCTCTGTCGTATCAACTCTGTATATGGGTAATTTGCTTGAATTAAAGTTTTATTATTAAAAAGCTACTGAATTTTGGGTCACCATGGTGTTAATAGAGCATGTTTTGTTCCCTCAAGGTCGCTGGTGTATGCCGTCGCCTTAAATTCCGTCATCGGGATACTCAACCCAAATACTGCAGGTGTAACATATAACATTGAAATAAGATGAATAGTTTACGTGTTTTCTACGACTTGGCGCAAACTTGGCAGAGAGCCGAAAGTACCAAAACATATAGGTAGATTGTTTCTACCAATAATAATAAAATAGAACATAGGTTATAGTGTTATAGTATGAAGTACAAGTACAGTTGTACCCTTGTATTGCTCTGCATTGTCTAAGTAGGAGAAATTGATGTTGTTGTTGGGTAAGAGGCGCAATAGTGATACAATATCGTCAGTACCTACTTCAAGTAATGTGTTTCGTTAGAAGATAAATTCTAGTAGAAAGCCGTGTTCTTTTAGGGTTCCTCAAAAGGAAAAAACGGAAACCTAGGAAGATCACTTTGTTGTCCGTCTGTCTATAGTCAAGACCTTTTATCTCAGGAACGCGTGGAGGCATCGAGTTAAAAAATCAAACTTCTAAGTTAACGCAAAAACGATACTGTTTATGCTGCATAAGACGTATATTTCGACACTCTTAAAGGAATCAAAATGTAAAGGGTAAATCCCGTTGTCCTAGAACTATGAAATTTTGGAAGTAGGTACGAGTAATACCGTCTTATACTACAAATATAGGTAAAAGTCTGAAAACTAGCTATATACATTTGTAATTTAATCACAAAAAAATATAGTCTATTTAAAGTGATAGGTACCTATAAATTTGTACGGAACCCTTGGAGTCCAACTCGCACTTGTCCGGTGTTTTTATTGAGGAATGAGCTTGCTCTTGACCGCAATCACGCCTGATCGAAAGCGATAGATGAGGTCTATGATGGAGCGAGCGTGCCCAGAAGATGCCTGTTCACTCTTGCTTTGAAGGCAGATGGGTTATAAGTTGAAGGGAACACATACGCTAGAAGAGCACTTTGGCTATTCGCATAATAAATGTGGAGGAGAAGCGCTGAGTACGACTAGTCGGTATTCAAGAAGAATGAAAAATACGTTGGCTACGTTTATAACATGTTTGGCCGTTTGTTTAGTTCTAACCTTGTAATCTGATTAAGAACCTCTTGACCTTATCCTAAAGAATTGGAATTGTTAGTTTTTTACGTTTTCACGCCAATTTTGATAAATTTACAAAGACAGTAGAGACTCTGGAGACGGTTGTAGACACCATTTTTTTTAGGAAAATTTATACTAACGTGGACGAAGCAGCGTGCAAGCAGTTCGTAAGATATTTGCATGACATAGACTAAAGTCAAGAGCAAACCCATTGCAAATAAAAAAAAAAGAAATTACATACACTACATGGCTTTTCAGCCGAATTCCGCATAAACGTCTGATCGCATTTGCACGAGCACACGCAGATAACTAGACCATGTCTTGGATTACCACATTAGATTTTTTTTACCCGGAAGTAACATGGGAATTTCTTAGCACGCGAGAGAAAATATGAACATTACAGCGAATAGAAGGGTTCAAGATACTTTACAGCTATGTTTTTATAATCCCCCGCTATTCGTTTCCCCCCAAACGAGATGATCCTGTGCCTCAAGTCTGCTATTACAATAGTGTCAGAATGGTCTATCACTGATTTCATAATTGTTGATTTTGACTAATTTGGTAATATAAAAGCGTCATTATGACTTTCCAATGGTCAACCACTGACTCCCCATTGAAAGAAATAGCATAGAATGGTAATCTCGTACATAATGACAAATGAATAATAGTATGTAAAAGAAATCTGGCATATAATTATGCCAGATTTCTTTCAAATGATGTTCAAATTTAGTGGTATTTTTTCGAAAATCATTTCTTTCTACTAACGGGTTTTATAATAATGGCATTACGAAAATGTCTTTCTACCACGATTCTAATACAAGACCATTGACCGACCAGTGATCGACCATTATGAATAAGCAGATTTAGAACTTTTAGCATAATGACAATGGGATCGTGTTGGAATGACGAATTTATAGAAAATAGCAGACTTGGGGCCCTGGATTTGCCTGTTATAGGTACACACACCCACTCGATCTTACACAATATTTGCTCCAGATATTCTAACAATAATATCTATCCACTCGGTGATGATCTCCATAAAACGAAGCGAAGGCTAAGCACATTACAGCCGTGAAATCGCTCGGTAAACAACTCGGTACCTATGTGATGTGTGTAAAACCGAAGATTTTTATGATTCAATCTCTTACGTACATTCCATTGATTTTGGACGTGAACGTGGAGGTCGTAAAAAAAACTCATGGATCAATCAAACTGATACACTTTTTAACCGACTTCTTCAAAAAGGAGGAGGTTCTATGTTCGGCTGTATGTATTTTTTTTTTTAACTATGATTTATTGTTCACCGATTTCTCTGCTAATTCTGGACTGATTTTAAAAATTATTGTTTTAATGGATTTCTGAAATCGCATGTCTGAATGATTGTTTGTATTGTTGTTTTTAGTGGTACGCAGGTACCACTAAAAAATGAAAAATAAAAAACTTTATAACAAAAAAATAATACTGAATAACATTGAAGTGAACGGTGCAACATAATCTCTTTTTGCAATTGTCATAAACTAGTACAGATAAGAACGTGCAAGAGACTTCATGGGTACTGTTTTATTCAGTAAAAATGTCGTTACTCAAAAATGGTTACATTATTCATGTAGAAATCGTTATGCCAGAAACCAGAGGCTGTAGACAAGTGTTAGTTCAGTCAATTTAGGCCTTCACCTCGTAATGAGAGATGATAATAAGTTGGATAGGTACTCGTACATCTTCATTTTGGGGTTCTACATTTTGTGTCAAACAAAAGTCTCATAAAATCCCGTGGCGGACTATATAGAGCCACAGACAGATAGGAAATGAGGAGCTCGTGGCTAGATAATAACAGCCGCACGGGTCGATCTTCAAGGTTAAAACGCTTGCCAAGGTTGGTCTGTGGATGGGTGACCATCTTAACATACCGAGTTTCCTCTCTGCCTCGGAAAGCACGTTAAGTCGTTGGTCCCGGCTGTGATTTGTAGATCTTTGGCAGTCGTTACGGATAGTCAGAAGCCAGTAAATCTGACTCCGGTCTTGCCATGAAATACCGTGTTACCCAGGTAATGGGTTGTGGAGGTCTGGTAGGCAGCCGCTCCTCGTAAAATACTGGTATTCAGCTTAATCCGGCTTGACTGGAAGCCGACCCCAATATAGTTGGGAAAAGGCTAGGCAGATGATGACAGATAGGAAATGAGGAAAAACGAGACAGGTAACGGGGTAGATAATACTACACGACGATCAAAGAGAAAAGAGTAAACTAGAAAATGCAATAGGAGAACTGTGTCATTACAGAGTTCTTAAATTGCCTTTTCTAATTACTCTTATCTCAAAACAAAATTCTTGAGATGAGGTACTTAATTATTTTTAGTAGGTAGTAGTAACTAGCTGCGTTCGATGTGTTGATGCTTGAGGGAGGCCTATGTCTAACAGCGTACGTCTTCTGAAATTATCATGAACGGATGAGGAACGGATGAACGGTCACATTTAGAAAGTCTTAATAAAGATAAACAATAGGTTTGATTCATTTCCTTCCTACACAAAATTTGTCATACCGACATATATTTTTATTTATCTTTTAGAAAAAGTTATCAGACTATTGATAATCTGCCGTTAGACCTTTATTTTGAAGTGTTTTAATATATTTTAGTCTGCTCTAAACTAGGTTTAAAACATAATTGTGTCCCTAACTTGATAAAGAAAAGAAAGAAAAAGAGATTATTTGCTCCGAGTATGAATTTGAAAACTGGCGCGTGCATAGAGTAAATAATTATAATAATAGTGTTACCACAAAATCCCACTTCCCATCACTTTTCACTGTTTTTTCCATAGCAAAACAAAACACACACTATTTCGATGAAACTAGAGTGGGAACCACAACATCATGGCTCGGCCCGACTGAAACATTTACCACTTTTTGATTGCCAACTATCAACTAAATCTACCCGAATTACAACACAATTAAAACAAAAGAGTTTAGAATCGTATTGTTATTCACGAGATGAGCAGTTCACGCACTATGCAGCTAAAACGCAACTGTTTCAAGACAGGCTATTTGAGCAACGCGATGGATACTTATAGTAATAACTCTGGATTTATATGAGTGATTTATTTCTGTCAGGAGAGCCGAGGTGTTTGGGTGGCGGTCATACGGATTCAATTGCTAAAGTGTAGCCAATTTCATGTAGTTGTAAATCAGCGATGGAACGTGCTGTCATCTGTCCAAATCATGCATTTTCATGCAAGTAGAAGGGGATTTCTAATAGACTTCAGACGGTCGACGGAGCAGAAATGTGTTAGAATGCCGCGTATGGGCAAACGTAGTGTGGGACGCCCTGCGGCACGATGGATCTATGATTTAAATAAGGTGGCTGGCAGCGGATGAATGCGGGCTGCTCCAGACCGGGATGGATGGCGCTCTTTGGCTTACCTTCAGCAGTGGACGGCAATTGGCTGAAATGATGATGAGTGATGACTTTATAATTGTATAAGTCATCATCATCATCTGCCTAGCCTTTTCCCAACTATATTGGGGTCGGCTTCCAGTCAAACCGGATTTAGCTGAATACCAGTATTTTACGCGGAGCGGCTGCCTACCAGACCTCCACAAGCCAGTAACTGAATAACACGGTACTTGATGGCAAGACTGGAGTCAGATTGACTCGCTTCTGACAATCCGTAAACGACTGCCAAAGATCTACAAATGACAGCCGGGACCAACGGCCTAACGTGCTTTCCGAGGCACGGTGGAAACTCGCTATGTTAAGATGGTCACCCATCCACAGACCAACCTTGGCAAACGTTGCTTACCCTTGAAGATCGACCCGCGCGGCTGTTATTATCTAGCCACGAGCTCCTCAGTATAAGTACCAACTTGAAAAGTTTACACAGAAGATATTTTAAAACTTATTTTATCATTCGTCATTGATACGTTTTAACCTATCAAATGTAGTAGATAACATAGGATCCATAAGCTACTTTTAATTCTGTAAACAGTTACTCGGCGCCGAGGGAAAAAGTTGTCTAAACAGATACAATACAAGACAGTGAATGGCACAACTAATGTAAATCCGTGTTTCTATACTTACGCCAAAAAAAACGCTGCGATAAATTCCCCCAGTGTGTAATCTCCCTAAAATAAAGATGCAAATGGCTAAATATTAAGTCGAAGTTTATGTCAGAATTAGTGACAATTAACAGAAACATCTTCGTTTTACGCTGATTTACATCTGAAAACAAGCGCGGACTAATCTGTGTTTTGACTTTGAATTTATATAAGCCTAACTGTTTACGCAGTGAAATATTGTAGCTAGAAGATTACTTGCAGAATGAAAATAGCTACTCTGAATTTCACTGTAGTTTTCCGAGAGAAAAATAACGTCTGAGTAAAGAATGCTGAAAGAAGTTGAGCGATGATAGTTTTTAGGGTTCCGAACAAAAAACTGAACCCTTTGAGGATCCCTTGGGTGTCTGTCTGTATGTCTGTCCGTCTGTCATAGCAAGTTTTCCCCGGATCCACTGGACCGATTCTGTTGAAATTTTGTACACATATGGACTTCAAACACGAACGCGTTACGTATTTAATAGTATTGGGTCACTTTTGGAGGTCAAACTAGAAAATAAGTTTTTCTAACTATATCGCGTAATATATCAAATGAAAGGGCTTAATGTGATTAATTATAATCTTTTCATAATTTTAAAATAAATAGTTTTGATGAATTCATTAAATTAGACCAAAAATTATCATTCACTTATCTCCGAAATTGCTGAGCTTAAAATTTTGAAAAAAAGCAGATAATAGTTATACCTAAATATTATAGAAAAAATTACTGTAAGAAGTTTGTAGTGTTAAAAAACTTAAATTCGTTCGGAACACTTTGCACGCGAGTCCGACTCGCACTTGACCAGTTTTTCAATCAGCACTTTTTTGTTTTCTTTTTCACTTTGCTCAGAAGAAGCTCCTACACATCTGCTTACCATGTAGCGCAGATCACGCATTGTAGATTGTAGGTATGATAGTAATTGTCCTTGACCAAAAGAGTCACGATCTTCAGCCGAAACCGAAACCGAGTATTTTGCCGAAACTGTCACTAGCGTTCGACAGCAGTTTCGGCCGAATATATTTTGCTCATTTATCTGTTTGTGCGTTTGTGGGAGCATCACGCATAAGCCACTGGTTGAATTCAAAATCTAGGTACCTACTGATAAATATTAAGTGATAATCCGTGTAACATTTAGAATCGACCCACAAAATCAAATGCCAATTTGTTCAACTTTTTTCAGCAGTCTCGGAAAAATATGAATGAGGTGTCATTCGATTCGCAAGAGCATGTAGATGATTTTTGAAAAAAATAAATAAAGTGCCGCTCGAATAAATTTCAAAAGTTATAAACAATTTACTGCGAAAAGAAAGGCTTTTTGAAAATATCTCAATATCTGATCAATATTTTTGAAACCAAAAAAAAAATTAAAAAAAAATACCTAGTAAATTTCCTAAAACAAATTTTTACTCTTTCTTTTAGGAGAAATATTAAAACTTTCCCAGAGGGGTGAAAATACCGCCGAAAACGGGTACTCTGGTTTTCGCAAGCCACGCCCGCTTCGGCCATTTTTATGCCTACATTATTTATGCCAGACGTGTGACGCGGTCCTACGTAACCTCTCCTAATTAGGTTCAACACATCACCTATTATATCTGCCTGAATATACAGTGCCTAATTAACATCTAGACCAATAAGGAAGTCTAGCACTAGCGCTCAAGTGCCGTCACTGACGTGAAATAGGTCACTGCAGCGCCAATGTTCGATGAACTGATAGATGTCGCAGTCGGATTGTATAATCCGCCGTATTACATTACGGCTGTAGGGTATCGCTTGTCTTAGTATGGTCATGTGAAGAGGAAGGATGAAACGCATATTACTAGAAGAGTAATTAACATAAATGTGGATGGATGGAGAGGGAGAGGAAGGCCGAAGAAAAGATGGATGGATTGTGTGAGGAGCGATATGAAAGAAGAGGGAGTTAGTGATAGAACAGAATGGAAGAATAAAACGTTTTGCGCCGACCCCAAGTAACATGGGATAAGGGCAGGAAGATGATGGTTACATTACGGCTAGCTGTTATCAAAAACAGGGCCGTTTTGAAATGCGGCGGTCAAGAGCAAACCCATAATAATTAAATAAAATAAATAAATAATTGTGCCACGTTATTACTTCCCTGAGTGACAAAAAACTTCTCGGTTTCTGCCAGAAACCTCATTTCAAAACATTTCTTTCATGTATCATTTAATTTTCATGCATTTTCATGCTTTGACCTACGAAACAAGCCTTTGGGGACATCGGAGTTACGCATGGAATTAACTAAGTATCGATAGTTTTGGTATTACTTCGAAGAAACGGGGCACTAATATCGAAAAAAAAAAAAAACATAATGATGAGATGTACCATGTTAGTATGTACCATATTATGTTTGCTTAAAACATGGTACATTAAAATATGGATCTAAGTTAAAATAGTTTCACATAGGTAGTTTGCCTACTTATTTTCAGTATGTTAAAACATGTGTGGTGGGGTCGTTAGACCTTACTGCCCACACGATGAGAAGAAGAAGAAGCACGTTTAAAAACAACGCAATGCATTCGACTGTCTGTCTGTTGCGTTTTTCACTTCTAAGTCAAAAGATGCACTCAAATATACTTACTATGAATTTAAGTTAAGTTAACCAAGGAGACGATGGTGTCATTATCAACCGACGAATTAAACCCACGGTGTCCCCATTTCCTTAATCCAGACAATTAAGAAAGCAATCTGACATAATTACAGCCGCGATACAGAGCTGCGGTCGCGGGGTCAGTTTCGTCATGCTTAGGTAGTACAGGGTTGTCAACCGAGGTACTAACTAGTTGACCCACGGTACCTACTTCGTCTGCGTCACAATTTTCATTACTACTCCGCTCATTTAAATGGGCTATCTTACACTATACTAATTCTTTATATATTAGTATCTATACTTCTATTCTTAATATTTAAAGCTGAAGAGTTTGTTTGTTTGCTTGAACGCGCTAATCTCAAGAACTGCTAGTCTGATTTGAAAAATTATTTCAGTGTTAGATAGCCCATTTATCGAGGAAGGCTATAGGCTATATATCATCACGCTAAGACCAATGGGAGCGAAACAGTAATGAAAATTGTGATGCAGACAAAGTTGCGCAGGTCAGCTAGTACTAATATATAAAGCTGAAGAGTTTGTTTGCTTGAACGCGCTAATCTCAGGAACTACTGATCTGATTTTAAAAATTCTTTCAGCATTAGATAGCCCATTTATCGAGGAAGGCTTTAGGCTATATCATCACGCAAAGATCAATAGGAGCGGAGCAGGAGCAGACGAAGTTGTCATGTATAAAATTCTTCCGGTACTGACTGATTGAGTGACAGACAGACAACGCACAGCCGAAACTACTGGTCGTAGAGAGCTGAAATGTGGCATGTAGGTTCCTTGAGGAGTGTAGGGGAGCAGTAAGAGAGTGTTTCTCGGAAATTCCTACGGGAAAGGGAAAAACGGGATATGCGCGTACGAAGTCGCGAGCAAAAGCTACCACCTACTTATATAAAACTCTTCCGTTACTGAGTGAGTGAGTGAGTGAGTGAGTGAGTGAGTGAGTGAGTGAGCGAGTGAGTGAGTGAGTGAGTGAGTGAGTGAGTGACTGACAGACAATGCACAGCCGAAACTTCTGGTCGTAGGAAGCTCAAGGCATGTAGGTTCCTTGGGGTTCCTTCCTAAGAGTATATAATAACAAGCACGAGTCGTGAGCACTCTCCATTGGTCGGCGTGACGTCGACAGCTCTGACGCTTCACGTTATTGGTTTGTCAGTCAATGCTCATCGGCTATTGCGCTTGTAAGGTTCATTCGCCCACCGTACATTGGCGAGATCACCCAATTTAAAAGCTTAAAAGTCCACTTTAGGAGAATCATAGTAGAATCATAATATTAACTACACAACAATCTGTCAAACTCCATTTTCATCTTTATCGCTAACGCATTAGGTCCAAGGTTGAATGGGAAAATTTGACAGTGACGGGTAGCTGCTGATTCTGCTAAAGTGGCCTTTTTAGACTGGCTGTGTTCACGACTCGTGCCGGCTAATATGCTAATTTTTTCCCGCGGCTTTGCAAGTGTTAAAGAAGCCTATAACCACCTCTAGGAACCCGTCTCCAGGGTAACGGAATTAATCGAAAGAGTCACCACGACCCTGGAACCCAAAGGGCATTTGAAGGAGTTTAGTCGATTTTAGTCAGTAAGAGTCTGACAAGAGGGTCCGGTCGATTTCTGTATCAAAATACTTAAAAATCGGTTCAGCTATTTAGGCGTGAAAGCGCTTTGATTTTTACGCTTTCATGTCTAAATCGCCGAACCGAACGATTATGGGCTACTTTTTTTAGGAAAATTGTAACAAAAACTAGTTTCCTATGAAAACCGGCCTAATGCGAGTCGTACTCTCACATGAAGGGTCCCGCAGCATATGCCGAAAAAGACATGTTTCTTGTATGGGAGCCCCCTTTCATTTTTAATTTCATTATTTTTTTATCATTTAAGTATTGTTTTTCACAGAGTGTGTAGGAATTAGGAATACACACTCTGTGAATATTTCAACTGTCTACTTATTACGGTTCTTGTGATACAGCCCGCTGACAGACATACATACGGACGGACGGACAGCGGAAGCTTAGTAATAGGGTTCCATTGGTTACCTATTGGGTACAGAAACCTAAAAAACGGTTGGTAACCCTAATAGTACCTACACATGAGTGTAATACCGGTTTGTAAGGAGGTAGGGCTGCAGACTTTTATAACGGGAATTATTAAAAGGCTGCTCTTGTGAGAGATTTTGGGGGCACAGACAATTACCTAAACTTTGGATTGACATACACTTGTGTGTGTCAATCGGAGGCAACCTTCAATCTGTCAAAAAATATTGCAACATTTTGACAGGTCGCGTATTTTAAACAACGTTCGCATGCGCATCCAGGGAAATTAGAGGTATTTTCGACAGATTCTGACTGACATGCGAACGAGTAGAATTGGCTCACAGCTCGTACGGCAGATTTGAAAGAGTTTTATTTTATTTTTTAGAGAATTTGAACTTCTAAAGAAAGAAGGAAATCTGGTTACAAACCAGATTTCAATATTTCGTTGAAAATAACAATATTTTCGACGTAGATTTGAGAAAATATTTGGTTTACAGTAAAGTTCTCAGTTACGCAATCTCACAGAAAGTGTGACTTCGGCATCGTTTTTAACGCCGAATCTTTGTAAAACAAGTAAGAAAGCACTTTCTCTTCAATATCACGAACTCACGAAGCAAAGTGAAGAGATCCCGTATTATTGAAACTCGATCTCACGTAAATATAATCATGATGATATATTTCTATTTATTTTGAACTAACTGTTACCCGCAACTTCGTCTGCGTCAAACTCGTAAAACAACACGAATATGATAATTTCATAGGTTTTATCATTTTACGCGGAACCCTAATGCTTTTTCTGACAAATATTACGCCTACATTAGCTATCCCGCCATTAGAGAACTTCAAGTTAAACTATAATTTATCAAGTTATGTGATTGACTGTTAAAAATTCTTTGACAGTTCGTTTGTCAATTCGTCCCATCAATTTTGCGTCCTACCTAAACCTAACTGTCTCACGGGAAAACGTGTGGCATCCCTGACAGAATGTGACAGGAGTGGTCACCTCAGCGGCTCTACCATAGCGTTTACTTAGTGTTATCTACAGCGGCACGCCGTCAAGTGACCTATTCTCCGGCAATCAAGGTTAACGAGCACTTCCCGTGATAAAAAAATTAAAGGAGAAGCTTGAAAACCACTCGAATACTCTCGTATCTAGCTTTCAGTGGCGAAATCATAGATAATATTTCTATCGGCGAAATGTAGATGAATGTACTTATATCAACAGAATTATTGATAATCGAATGTGTTGCTTCAAATGGGATGTTCTACAGCTATTTTGCAAGGATTTTGACGCCGATAACTTGGACCAAATTGGTTTTAAGTTTTCCACCGCAGTCACAACCAAAATAGCTAAATAGGGAAGATGAAAATACAGAATTTATGAGAATGTTGTAAGTAAAATGATAAAAAAGATAAAAAAAGGCCATTGCAACGTTTTTATTTTGGTTAATATCGATTTTTAACAAAAATATCTAATGAATTAAACTAACGTGAAAAGGAACGTATTTCAAAACAACAATCAGTGTTTAGTGACGTATCTGCTGTTATGCCAACGAAAAGGCAACCTTATGTCTTTGAGTTGGGACAGTTCTTGACCAGTGATAGACACGAGTGACGTCATCGTCCGTTTTCGCGCGAACCTTTAAACGGTCGGTTTTAAAACGCAATTTTGGCAATAAATTAAAGCGTTTTAATTTCTTATCTATGTGGTGGTCTATTCTAGATGGAGTTCTTTAAAATTAAAGCAATTTAATGGAAATTTTGCATGTTCCCTATTGTGTGAATCTCCTCCACTCCGGATGATAAACTCATATTTTTTAATCAATCGCTCTTGTGAGATTTCAGGTTTTAGTGAGAGTAATGATTGGACTGTCGTTTTTCTTAGTACTACGGTGACATAAAGATTTGCTAATATTACCACTGTAATCTAGAGATTATGAGTAATAAACTAACATGCATTTCATTACTATACGCCGCAATTTATGGTGGGCCTATTCCCCATACAAAAAGAAATGGTCCTCCTAAGAGGAACAATTATGAGTTTTAGTCAGTAGTCTGACACTCCCTTCCGCTCCGCCCAGAGCGGAAAAAGCGGTTTCATGATTTCCCATCCTCAAAAAAAAAGGAGGAAACTACGTACTTAATATGATATTAAAAATAAAACATCGGTCATCCCAAATATCGTAATTTCAACCCAGTACGAGTAGAAGAAACAACAGCGCCACGTTGTTTAAAGATTTACTACGCTTTCACTTAGTTCAATAAAAAACTGTAGCAAATTTGATCGATTGGAGTATCTTTTACAACCGTTGAAACAGCTCAAACCATCTTTCTGTTGTTTTTGTGACCATCGCCTACTAATATCTACTGCTGGACCGACAATGTTTAGGGTGGATGTCTTGAGCTTAAAGTGGCAAAAAAACCGGCCAGGTGCGAGCCGAACTCGCCTGCATAGGGTTCCGAACGAAACTCAAAAGTGACCATGTATGACGTACCGCGTACGCCTATTTAAAAGTTTTATACAACGTTGATACGACAGAGGGGCTTTCCTTTAAACTGCCTATACTAGGTACCATTTTCAAGCTCTGTACCAAAAATAAATTAATTAGGAGCAGTAGTTTAGTCGCAAATGATTTTTAAAGTTTTTGCACGGTTTGAACACGATGTATCTTTTCTAACGGCTGGTTATCGTCTAAGCATAGGTCATGCACCTTACAACGATAAATCTACGATGCGTTGTTGCCGCTCTGACGCATGTCGAAGGACATTCACTAAAAATTGGCAATGCAAACAAGGAAGCAATCAATACACACACACTTGCACTTTCACTACGAAAGCGACTAACATAAAGCGAGCGAAAGAAATAGAGATAGGTCAGTTTGTTGCATCCTTGTTTTTTGCGATCGGTAAGTGGGGCCTCAGTGCGCCGACGCTTGTTTTTCGGAACGTATGTTTTGTGGAATTCGCGCGCAAACAATTGTGATTTTATTTTGTTATTGTGAGAGGACACGTAACTTGGGATTATTATTATTTAATATTAGTGTTTTTTTTTTTGTGATTGCCTGTTTTTTATGGTGATAGGACACGTAACTTGGGATTATTATTATTTAGTATTAGTATCTCCGGACCTCACTCCCATGGATTACTTTTTGTGGGGTTACATTAAGGGTGAAGTGTATGCATCAGAGGTAAATACAATTGATAAGTTAAAAAATAGGATTATTTTAGCATTTCACAAATTAAAGTGTTTAGCGACGGACAGTGATCTAATCAGAAAAATAAATAACAATATTCTCCGTCGGTATAATTTGTGCATCAATGTGAATGGAGGACACATCGAAAATTTAAAAATTTAGTGTGTTTGTTTTTGTGCGCGTACTTCGAAACGTTACCTAACATAAAAGCCAGTGCGAGAGGAGGCCTAAGTCGCCGGCCGCCACCCCGGCCCGGCCCCCACCGAGCACACGAGATACCGCACACCGCGCTCCGGCGCGCGCGCGACGTTGCCGCTTTGTTACCTAGCGGTATCTAAGGTCAGTGTCATTTTTTTACAAAGGGTGGTTGCGTTTTATTCGGATTTGCAAGCTATTTAGTTTGTTTGAAAAAAATATTTTCTCATTTATGGCGCTTTTTGTTTTTGTGCCGTATCGAATTAATACTGAACACGTATAGTATACGTAGTTTAATTTAATGCCCCTCTGTCGTATCAACTCTGTATGTCAGGATAAAGATTCGGTTTCGGCCGAAACTGAGTTCAAACCGAAGGTTCGGTATCGGTTTCGGCTGTAAATCCCGTTTCGGTCGGACACTAATTAAAACACATCCGTGTTTCTCCCAAATCAATGCGTTCCAGGACCGCGGTGTCTCTTTCGACCAAAGTCCGCAACCTTGGCAGACCTACCTAGGTACATATACTACCTAGGTAATATATTTATATGCTTATTTGAAATGTGAATGACGTTCAAAAGTGCCGTTTAATGGCTTAATTGGAATAAACGTTTTGACTTTCACTTGGACTTTACATAAATCATCATCATCATCATCATCTGCCTAGCCTTTTCCTAACTATATTGGGGTCGGCTTCCAGACAAACCGGATGCAGTTGAATACCACTGTTTTACGTGGAGCGGCTGCCTACCAGACCTCCACAACCCATTAACTGGGTAACACGGTACTTCTTGGCAAGACTGGAGTCAGATTTACTGGCTTCTGACAATCCGTAACGACTGCCAAAGTTCTACAAATGACAGCCGGGACCAACGGCTTAACGTGCTTTCCGAGGCACGGAGGAAACTCGGTATGTTAAGATGGTCACCGATCCACAGACCAACCTTGGCAAGCGTTGCTTAACCTTAAAGATAGACCCGTGCGACTGTTATTATTTAGCCACGAGCTCCATCCTACCACCCAACCTACTATCCTCCAACCTAGGTAGGTACATAAATAATCATTATTTTATATCAGAACGCACAATCCTTGTAGATACTATATCTGCATGATATATTCGCTGTACACTACAGAATTAAGATTCTGTTGGAACATCTGATCATTTTGTTAATTGAAATTAATTGTTTCTGGCACAGGAAATTGATTACCCGCACAATTTAGTTAGGATTCGTTCCAGGTATCGAATTTCTTGGATAAAGCGTTTAAACGCACGTTTTAATTAACATGAAACCTTATGAAGTTTATTTTCTATAGCAGAGGTGGCCAACTGGTCGATCGCGGCAAGGCAAAAAATATAAATAGGTGCGAATATAGTCTGCGCAACTATGCAAATACTAAGTACTCAGGTTATATTCATAAAATGAAAAATAATGCATAATTGTATACTGAAATTTACCTACTGTTACGTTTGTAAGTAATTTTAAGAATTAGGTACCTTTGAAATTAGTAGATCGCACAGGGTTTCGTCAGTAAAAATGCGATCTTGGGTCTGATCAAGTTGGCCACCCTTGGTCTATAGTGACTATTTTCGATCCGTAGTTAACTCGTTTTCATTTTTGATTGTCGTTATGAGTAGTCACAAGCCTGAAATTCTGACCAGTCTGCCGAGGGGTGTCCTCGATATCCTGTTAGGTACCCAGTTACTGAGTGGTGGCGGTCAAATAGGTACCTGCCTAGTCTGTTTGTATGTAAATTATTGGTATTCAACTGCATCCTGCTTGCCCATTCTCGTGGAGTGAGGTAGCGGAGCGGAGAAACGGAGAATTAATGTTAACCAATGGAATTGCTTCAAATCTCCGCACCACGTGACTTACTGTGATTTTATCCAATTCCATTGGTTAAAAATTTTCCGTTTCTCCGTTCCGCTGCCTCGTTCCGCTGATATGGACAGGCACCCTAAAGATTCACTTTTATTGAGGGGCCGTACACAGTCTCCGGGGAAAACCGAACGATTTTCCTAAGTGCCTGCTAAAAGGGTCATAAAGCCATAATATTTTGTGGAAATATGAAGTAGGTAGGTTACCTTTTATATGTAAATAAGTAGATAAGGCAAGAGACAAAGGTAGAAGAAGGGATCAAATATACCAGAGCCTTGTGGAATTATGTAGTCAAGACGTGTAAAATGCTATACCTATCGAAATCAAAGTTAGTATCAAGTTCATTGCTATTCCACAAAGTGGAAAGAATAATTACACGCACACTTTCAATAATGTACTTTAAACCAACGCTGGTTAAGTATAAAATCGATTAGTTACTGACACCTGTAAATATACCGACGTTCCAAGAAATGGCGGGGAATGAATTTAAAATATGCAGATTTTTTTTTGTCGTGTAGGCACAAGCCCGTGCTCATATACAGCCTATGCGAGATGAGGTCTGTATAAATCAGGTTTTGCCTTTTTCGATACAGACAGGTATAATCATTCCCGCCTTTTCTTTTGCTCTTAGCGGTTCTTTTTTATTGGTATTGAGGTCTAAAACATGACTGGATTAAAAACTCTGACGCATAAGAATGGTATTTGGCATTTCAGTCTCAGGTCTCAGTAACCAATGGGTTATTGAGACTGGAACATACAATTCTATACAACTGGTTGGTATTTTAACTTCGAAATCTTCACAATTGGAATATTCATGTACAAATTCTTATCATTTCGTCATCATTTTGCCTTGATATTTGATTTCGTTTTTTTTTTTTTACAAACGGTGCATAAATTATTACGCCAGTAGCGTGCATCTTCATGCAAGTGTAATTAGCTGGGCTATGCCAGAAAGGCCAAGTAAATAACGCAGCGCGCGTGTCACAGTGCGTTGAGGATCGGTCAATGCCTTCTCAACTAGTCACACAACTTTTTCACACTAATTTAAAACCTTGTTTATACCTTAAATTATAATCCACGCCCCGAACAAAAATTAATCTTGACATCCAAAACTTGGCACTAAAAAGTTCGGTTGACAATTCAATGAAAACTTTTTCGAAATTCAAAATGAAAAAGAAAATACGATTTAATTTTTTTTTAGAGCGTTCCACACACTTTTGTCGACATCTTTAGAATGTTTTTTCGAATTCGATTGTTTTTTATTGTAATGTCTATCGACGAAAACTCAGGCTTTATTTCGGCAATCGCGCAGGCGTTATTATCGAGCGCTCGCTACGGTTGCCACCCCGCTAGCCGGCGGCAAACTAGTTTCGTTTGCTTTGCTTGGTTGGTTTCCCACCGCTGCATTTCTTTGGCGCCAGACTGAAACGACTAGGTACTTGCCTCTCTTTCTGGAGCTTTTTTTGTCTACGTCACTGCAAGTCTCAGAAGCTTATCATTTTGATATCATTTTCAATGGAAGAATAATGAACTCGTTTTGTATGCTGGTGAAGCGTGAAGAACAATCGCATCTAGTCGATGATTTCATGTAAATGATGTTAACAATGTCTGTAGGCGTAGATAAGAAGTTGAATTTTAATAGCTGCACTTAATTGTAGAGTTATTTTTAAATCATAGGGCAGTGCTCTGTATTGTGTAGGTAGATATGTAATTTATCTTTTAGTAAGTCATGATCAAAAACATGGAATTATTTAAGGAGGAAATTAAATAATTCCATGTTTTACTAAAATAAGATCATCCTAGCTGGATTACTATTCCATTTATTCATAAATTCATCATTAACACTTATTGTTTACATCTCTAATTCATCATCTGCCTAGCCTTTTCCCAACTACATTGGGGTCGGCTTCCAGCCAAGCCGGATTCAGCTGAATACTAGTATTTTACGCTAAGCGGCTGCCTACCAGACCTCCACAACCCATTAACTGGGTAACACGGTACTTCATGGCAAGACAGGAGTCAGATTTTCTGGTTTCTGACTATCCGTAACGACTGCCAAAGATCTACAAATGACATTCGAGACCAACGGTATGACATTCGAGACCAACGGACTCGGTATGTTAAGATGGTCACCCATCCACAGACCAACCTTGGCAAGCGTTGCTTAACCTTTAAGATCGACCCGTGCGGCTGTTATTATCTAGCCACGAGCTCCTCGTTTACATTTCTAATTATTTCTTAAAATACGTAAAATAGAAAAATAAATATTTAGAAATATAAAAATGATAGCACACCATTTTGTGCCTAATTCAATTTATGATTTCTGGAATCGAACCTGTTACGGACGGACAGCCGAGGCTTAGTACATAATAGGTAACAGGATTCCGTTGGTTGCCCTTTAGGTCGGTACAGAACCGTAAAAACACCAGTCAAGTGCAAGTCGGACTCACACACGAAGGGTTCCCTTTATTATTTTTTGTTATAGCGGCAATAAAAATACACAATCTGTGAAATCTGTCTACCTATTACGGTTCTTGAGACCCGCTGACAGACAGACGGACGGACGGACAGCGGAGACTTAGTAATAGGATTTCGTTGCTTGCCCTCCGGGTACCTACGGAACCCTAAAATCTGGAAAGAAATAAGAAAGAAACATGAAAAAGGTCTGCACTACAATGACGCAAATTGGACAATTCTGCAAGGGTGCATGCATTTAAAAAAGTAAAAAATGTACGGGTCATCTTGAGTCCTCTTTTTTAGGGTTCCATAGCTTCTGCTGTCCTTCCGTCCGTTCTTCTGTCTGCCAGTGGGCTGTATCTCAAGAACCGTTATTAGTAGACAGTTGAAAATATCACAGATTCTGTAGGTATTTCTGTTGCCGCTTTAGTAACAAATAATAAAAATTAAGGTTTATGGTATGTGGTTTATTTAGCACATTCATAAAACACGCATACAAAAACAAACATAGTAAATTCATTCATTTTTACATACATAACACATACAAGAGACCTCATAGTCAGACAAACAAAACTAATAAAAACAAAACAAAAAACAGCAGCAATGAAAAAGAACTAACTAAACTATTCAAACAAACAAATAACGCTAATAAAAAAGACTACAAAAACCACAGATATAATATAATCGAGAAAAATATAAAATGTTACAGAAGCACAAAGAGAGCTTTTAAAGAACTAAACACTCATAAAAACTGGATTCTAAGTGTAAATACAAAAAATAGTGAAACAAATACTAGGCAGGACATCATCGATAGTGCCACGGAATTTCACACAAGGCTATATGGTTATAACAGAGTACTTTACAACAACGAGGAAGAGTACCATGGACTAGAATACCACGAAGAAAAAGGAGTTCTAGAACAAATCGATGAAGCCGAAGTTATCGTCAACATCAAAAGACTCAAACCCGACAAAAGCCCTGGACCGGACTGTATACCGAATGAAGCCCTAATGATTGGAGCACCTGCACTAGTTAGCCCATTAAGCTACCTCTTTAACATAGCTCTTAACTCATGTCAGGTACCAGAACAATGGAAAAGATCGGATATAATATTACTTTATAAAAAGGGGGACCCTAAAGACATAGGGAACTATCGCCCAATCAGTCTTCTTTCGAGTTTATACAAGCTATTTACATCGATCCTGCACAACAGATTAAGCCCAAAAATTGATTCTTTCCAACCTGTCGAACAATCAGGCTTCCGATCTGGTTTTTCCACAATATACCATATCCATGTAATAGAACAAATTGTGGAGAAATACAAAGAGTTCAATCGACCTTTGTACCTTGGCTTTGTTGACTACGCCAAGGCGTTCGATAGTATATCACACAATTCGATCTAGACAGCCCTCGGCGAATGTGGTGTTCACAGCAAGTACATAGAAACCTTAAAAGACATCTATAAAGGTACTACTAGTAGAGTCAAATTAGAGAACCGCGGATCGGACATACCAATCAGGACAGTACGACAGGGAGACCCACTCTCACCAAAACTTTTTATTGCAGTATTGCAGAGTATATTTTTGAAACTTAATTGGCAGGAAAAAGGTATCCAAGTAGCTGGACATCACTTGAATCATCTTAGATTTGCGGACGACATCGTTCTTTTCGCTGAGACTGGCCCCAAGTTGGAAGAAATGAAATGGTCGAAAGTGAAAAAGTAGGCCTAAAAATGAATGAGGACAAAACAAAAGTGATGATGAGCAGCATAGCTTCCCCTATCAACCTAAACGGCAAGGCTTTAGAATATGTAAGTGGGTATGTGTACTTAGGAAAACAAGTATCATTTAAAAACAAAAATACCGAAGAAGAGGTCGAACGAAGGATACACCTAAGTTGGAGGAAATTTTGGGCCCTCAAAGAGGTCTTAAAAGGCGATTTCTCCCTCCATCAAAAGAAGGTAGTGTTAGACGCATGCATCCTCCCGTCCCTCACTTACGGATGTCAGACGTGGACGTATACTTCAAAAGTACAAAATAAACTAGTTGTATGCAAAAAAGCTATGGAAAGAAGTATACTAAAACTAAGAAAAATACAGAAAGTCAGAAGCGAGTTTATACGAAAGAAGACAAGACTTAGTTGATGCTCTACATTATGCTGGAAATGGGCCGGACACCGTCCTGGCCCGTTACACTGACAAAAGATGGACCATAGAGGCGACCCGGTGGATACATAGAGATAGAAAAAATATGGAGGCGCCGCTATATTCTATACCTACATTACATTTGCTTATACAAATATGGGTGAAATACGAAACAGAATGTGAAATATTGTTTTTTTTTTTCATTCTATCTAATGTAGTAGTCGTATTTGATACAAGAGACAACAGTATTTCAGTTGTTGCTCAAAATGCCAACATTTTGTTGTGACGTAGTGATAGTTGTTGTAGGCACAGACATATAAATAGTAGCAGCCATCCTAGATGCCTGTGTGTTGTATTATGAAGTGTGGTGCTAGAAAGAAGGAAAATCAACCTCAATTGTCTTTGCACAGGTTAGGAGCCGGTTTTCATGCAATATTACACATAGTAATATATTTTCGATGATTAAAATGCTTAACTATCATGTATTTATGGAGTGGTGTTCATATTTGTGCATATTGCAGTCTAGTATAAAATTTGTCTAGAAAAAATAGGGATCCTTAAGAAAATTACAGCACGGACGAAAGCGCAAAAGTGATGCAACTGAAAGTGTTTTTAAATTCCGTACAGAAAAACACTGCATTAATTAGTTGTCAGATATCAGAAGCGCATTAATTAAACTTGCTCATTTTTCTGTTACAACATACTGTAAGAATTTAAATTATAATTAAGATTCAAACGTGATACCTAGTCTGCCTACCTAGCCTTTTCCCAACTATATTGGGGTCGGCTTTCAATCAAACCGGATTCAGCTGAATACCAGTATTTTACGTGAAGCGGCTGCCTACCAGACCTCGACAACCCATTAAATGGGTAAGACGGTATTTCTTGGCAAGACTGGAGTCAGATTTACTAGCTTCTGACAATCCGTAATGACTGCCAAAGTTCTACAAATGACAGCCGGGACCAATAGCTTAACGTGCTTTCCGAGGCACGGAGGAAACTCGGTATGTTAAGATGGTCACCCATCCACAGACCAACCTTGGTAAGCGTTGCTTAACCTTGAAGATCGATCTGTGTGGCTGTTATTCCTAGTAAGACTCGTAATACTTTTATGTAGTACTAGTATCGATACTTGTTATAGTAACACTACATTCCCTGATTGGCACAACCCTAGCGTTGGCAGCCATTTTATGAGACATTTTGAGTTGTAGGTATGCACCTTTTTTTTGTAGGTTTTTCCAGTCCATACTATTTATTTGTCCATGAATGGATAGGACCCAGCGGCAAGAGACGACAAGGGAGGCCTAAAAAACGCTAGACAGATTACATAGAAAGAACTGCCGGAAAGCAATGGATTAAAGATGCCGCAGATAGAGTTAGATGGAATAAGGCCTATAACCGAGAAGGGGTTCCTATCCGTAATAGTTGATAAATAAGTTAGAGATAAGATAGTAATTTTTATATAAATGAACTAAAATGTAATGTCTAAAAAAGGATAAGAAATAAATGGATTTTTTATTTATTTATTTTTTACATTCTTATAATCCTAAAAAAAATTAAAAGAAATAGATTATGAAACTGCTAAGAAACAAGAAGACGCAACTTTATACTTATAATCACAAAAATGCCTAAAACTAAACGTCTCACATGTCAAAACTGGCAAACCACATGAGTTTGACTTTGACGTTTGAATAACCTCAAAATCCACCTGTGTTTTTGTTTGGAGTGCGACAAACTTATGTTAAATAATCCAAAATGAGTGAAGAAAACGCAAATAATGATCCGAACAAGAAGCGATCACGTAAGAAACGCAAGAACTTCCTCGCAAACGCTAAGAAATATGCCAAGAAAGGTCAAATGGGTCGCGGGACGAAGATCCCTGAAGAATTGTACCAATACTTCGTTGGTATCCTGGATGCTATGAAACAGGGGATTGAGGACAAGGAGGAGAGACGTAAGTTATTCAAAAAGAGGGTCAGTGGGTCGTCTTAAGAGTTGTTATTGTCCTTAGATTACGTTCTATTAATGTTTGTATGATATTTTGCACATGTAGAAGTCCGTTTCATAGATATTTATCATTAGAATTCACTGACCTATTATTCTTATAAGCTCGTAATATCCCACTGCAGGGCAAAGGCCTTACTTCTTTCTTTCCCCCTCAATATACCTTGAGCAGTCTGAGCCCAATCCTTTAGGTAGGAGTTCAGCTCATCTCACCATCTCCGTTACTGATGTGATCCTATTCAATGTTTCGTATTTCAAAGTAATCTGTAACTTTATTAATGGTGTCTTTATTGTTGGTTGGTGGTGTGTGTATAATGAAAGAAAAAAAAAAATAATGTATACTTACAAGCGTATACAAACCGTTAGTTTCCACATGCCCCATAAAAGTAATAATTGTGTTTTAACTATCTCTTTTCAGATGCATTAGTGAACAATGTGCTAGAACGTACAAAAGGAGAAGAACAAAACGTAGTAGGCAACCAGCTTGGTTGTCGGGTAATAGAACTGCTGCTGCCCTTCGCTTCAGCTGAAGACTTAGAACGGTACATGGAAGTGCTGTCACCAGACCTACGTAGACTCTGTGCTGACAACTTTACCAGCCATGTAGTAGAAACCTTACTGAGGGTAGCTTGTGAACGAGCTACAGAACACTTACAGACCGGAGATGATAATCCATCTGATGCAGAAGAAGATGTGCCAAAGAAAAAGGCAAAACTAGAACCGAAAACAGAATCAAAATACGAAAAAGACCATATACAAAAATGTCACGAATTCACAATAAAAATATCAAAATATGCCCTAAACAATTTAGAAGAATTTGTATGGGACCAATATGCAAACCATATCCTACGTAGTGCTTTAAAATGTCTCAGTGGCATCACGTTGTTGCCTGGTGAAAAGCCCAAAGTCAACATTTTCAAGCACACAGTGAACGATGGTAAAGGAATACCTCCACATACAACAAAAATGACTTACAAAACCGTTCCAGATGAATTCAAAGCGATTGTCAAAGATTTTGTAACCCGTTTATCCGCATGGCCACAGTTCAAGGATCTACCATACCAGAATATTACTTCAGGTTTGCTTCAAGTTATGTTATACGCTATTAAAAATGTAGATAAGAATGCTACAAAGGATTTGTTACGTAAGCTGTTGGATGAGAGCTTTGCTCCTGAGGATTGGGTGGGGAATGGTGATGATGATAAGAAAGACATTAAGGATGGTGACGCAGAGGGAAATAAGGCCCAAGGAAGTAATCTACCGCCTGTGTTTGATTCAGAAGCAGCTGTGAGGTGAGTAGAGTAGTCCTTGTTAATTACCAAGACCCATTTGCACAAACCAGAGTAATTGTTAACCTCTGAGTTTGTTGCTAATCAGGGACCATTACATGCAAAATACTAGCTGACACGCACAGCTTCATTAGCATCACATCTATCTATACTCTAAATACTAATATATAAAGCTGAAGAGTTTGTTTGTTTGCTTGAACGCGCTAATCTCAGGAACTACTGGTCCAATTTGAAAAATTCTTTCAGTGTTAGATAGCGCATTTATCGAGGAAGGCTATAGGCTATATATCATCACGCTATGACCAATAGCAGCGGAGCAGTAATAAAAATGGTGACGCAGACGAAGTTGCGTGGGTCAACTAGTTATTCATAAATGCTTTGCTCCTATTGGTCATGGCGGTTGTTTGTTATATAGCCTGTAGTCTTCACCGAGAAATGAACTATCCAACACTTAAAAATTTTATCAAACCAGCAGTTTGAGATTGGCGTGTTACCAACCAAACAAACAAACCACTGCTGTAGTGTTGTTTCTTTGTCGAATAAATGTTTTCTATTCTATTTCTCTTATCCCCAGACTCCTAGAAGCAGCTCTGTTTGTGTCCAAGAAGAAGACCTACACGCAGATATACGCGCGCTGCTTCATCAACCGACTGGGCCAGCTGGCCAGCATGCCCATGCTCAACTACACGGTCCAGAGGCTGATTGACCACTGTGATGTCAAAGAGGAGGTGAGCTTCTTGGATTATTACACTTCTCAAAACCTAGAGAACAGAAGCCGAAGATGGCGGGACGAGCTTGATGCCTATTAACAGGTCTATACTTCCCCAAAGCTGGAAGACATGGAAAGAAAGGGAGGCTCCATTTATTTTAAGGTTGGGAAATCATCAAATTACTCCTGCTCTGGGCGGAGCGAAAGGGAGTGTCACACTCTTACTGATTAAAACCCACCCGTGTTCCTCCAAGTGCCCTTTGCGTTCCAGGGCCGCGGTGACTCTTTCGAACAAAATCCACAACCCTTGCCAGGTGGCAATTGAATATTGTTTAAAATCTGAGTTGTAAATGTTTTCAAATCTATGATAAACAGATACCTCAGTGTGACGCCACTCCCAAATCACTCCACAGTGAATTTGCGCCATCCAGAAGAAAACGGGACGAGCACAGAAGAATAATTTCAGAACAGGCTTCTGAAGTTATTCTTCAATGCTCGTCTATTTTTCAACCAATTCTAAAGCCAATGTAAAAAAAATTACAGATAATTTAACATGTATTAACTATTGTATCCCAGTTCGAGCCCATGTTCGAGGAGCTGTCAGACAAGCTGGGCGCTCTCCTCGCGTGCGGGAACACCGGCGTGCTGGTGGCTCTGGCCAAGGCCTGTCTGCGACTCAAGGCCAAGCAAGCGCAGTACTTAAACGTAAGTTTCTAGTCCTCCTTGAGGCCTCATTGCTGGGGGTCCCCACGAGCCAATGTTGAAGAGCTGCTGCTTTAATTATTAGAGTGAATTAAATTTACTATAACAATTGGGTCCCCCAGTTAGATTACCAAAATATGTTGGATACGTATTTTTTCTCTTTTCACTTAAAAAAAAATGAAGACGATGCAGTGCGAAAATTCACGTGATGTCACGTGTAAGTTCACTTTTTAGTATAAAATGACGTCTCCAAACCCCGCTCCTGAACTTTGATACGGCTTTGTCAATTTGTATAGATCTTAAAAAGAAAATAATATATGTCCAGTACGTAATTTCACTGCTACATTTTACAGCAAGTTTTCTATACCGTTACAGAGTCTAGAAGCAGCCCTAAAATGCACCACTCCAGAGCATCAGAAGTACTTCTCAGTGTTGTGCCTCCGTCTTCTGCCATCAGATCGAGTAGACCTGACCACGCTAGACAAGGAATACTTCATCAACATCCATGGCTCCGTCATTCTACAGTGTATACTCGACTTTCAAGTAAGTAACATCTACTGCGAATAGAACGCCGTCTATTCCCAGTAGACCGAGTAGACCTGACCAATAGACAAAGAGAACTTCATCAATTTCCATGGCTCTGTCATTCTACAGTGTGTATACTCGACTTCCAAGTAAGTAACATTACGTACACTGGTGTACTGCGAGTAGAACACCGTCTATTCCAAGTAGACCGAGTAGACCCGATTACTGTCGATAAAGAATACTGTATCGGCGTCCACGGCTCCGTCATTCTACAGTGTATACCCGACTTTCAAGTAAGTTACTTTACAACTGGTCTACTGCGAGTAGAACGCCGTCTATTCCCAGTAGACCGAGTAGATCCGACCACTATAGACAAAACTACTGGTCGTAGAAAGCTGTAATTTGGCATGTAGATTCCTTGGGGAGTCTAAAGGAGAACTAAAAGAGGATTTCTGGAAATTTATTGCATTCCATATTATGTACATATAGGTGGTATGTTATGTATGTGTACCGAGCATAGGTAGGCGAGCGGGCTGCGTCCCGCCTCCCCGCGCCGGGGCATGTTCGGTAATAAATCAGTGTGCAACTTACTAGCGAGCGAGGTTGACTTATTTCCCCAGTACCTACATACCTAACACGTGGCGACGAGCGGACTCACATTTTTATTGTTAAAATGTCTACGGGACCGACGTATGGTGTTCTCACCAGCTTTGATCACCTGTCCCAAGAGTGGGACAGTTATAAATCGCGATTACAACAGTGGTTTATTGCTAACAACATAACCGCGGAAACGGACAAAGCGACAATCCGACGGAGGGCAATACACTGTTGACGTCGTTATGCGAATCGACATTCAAACTCGCAAGGGACCTGGCGTTGCCGAACAAGGTGGAAGAACAGGAGTACGAGGTGATAGTGAAACTCCTCGACGATCACTTCAAATCGAAATTCTATGCTGCAAATCAACGGCCAGGAGAAACGCACACTCAATGGGCGGCTAGGCTCAGAGGATTAGCCACTCACTGTGCTTTTAAGAACTTGGAGGAGGCCTTGCTGGATAGATTTATCATGGGCATGGCGGCAGGACGAGAGCGGGACAAATTGTTCGTGCAGGACCAGCGGGAGCTGACCCTCGCGAAGGCCATCGACTTGGCGGAGAGCGTGCGCTGCGCGCGCCTCGCCTCGTCGCAGGCAGCGCCAGGCGGCAGCGGCGCCGGCGCAGTGGGCCCGGACGGCGTCTTCACCATATCCAAGAAGGAAAAGTGTAGTGTGTGTGGGTACAATAATCACAAGTCTGAGCAGTGCCGTTATAAAAATCTTAAGTGTAAAAAGTGCAATAATAAAGGTCACCTACGTAAAATGTGTCCTAACGCGGGCAAAGTAAAGTACGTGGATGAGGCTGCGGTCGTGGACGACGACGGTGAGTGTTTTTATAATATACGATGCGTGCGCGGGAAACCAATGTCAGAGCGCGTGATGATCGGTGGTCTATCTTTGGAGTTCGAAATCGATAGTGGCTCAGCGGTGAGTGTAATATCAAAAGAAATCTATAATTCAAAGTTTAACGGATTGCCATTGTCAGACACCAACAAAAGATTGTACAGCTATACGGGGGAAAATATCAAAACAATAGGAGTCGTTTTATTGCCGGTATCATATCTCGGACGTACACATACACTGAATGTTTACGTGGTGAACGCAAGCGGCCCGCCGTTGCTCGTCGCGATTTTATTCGAGAATTTGACTTGGAATTAGCGCCGGCGCGATCAGCTGCGCAGGTACACGCCGTCACCCATACATCAATACGCGAGTGTAATATCGGTGAACGACTTACTAACATGTTTCCGAAAGTTTTCTCAGGCAATCTAGGAGCATTTAACAAATATAAAATAGATTTACATTTAAAAACCGATGCGAAGCCTATTTTTTTCAAAGCGAGACCAGTACCCTACGCACTCAAAGATAGAATAGACAAGGAACTAGACCGGTTATTGTCACTAGGGATCTTACAACCTGTCCAACACTCGGAGTACGCATCGCCCGTCGTGCCGGTTTTAAAAAAAGATGGCAGCATTAGACTTTGTGCCGACTACTCAGTTACTATCAACAAACAGCTGATCATAGAACAGTACCCCTTGCCAACGGTGAACGGTTTGTTAGCGAAATTGCATGGCGGCCTACAATTCAGTAAAATTGATCTATCCATGGCATATAATCAGTTTATTTTGAATGATGAGTCACAAAAAGTTACATGTATAAACACACACCGTGGGTTATTCAATTTTACACGATTAGTTTTCGGGTTGTCGAGCGCACCCGCTATATTTCAACGCGCGATGGAATGCTTGCTCGCCGGAATAGAGGGTATTATCTTCCTTCTGGACGACATCCTTATCACGGGAGGAAACAAAGAACAGCACATGCAAAGGCTCATTACTGTTTTACAACGGTTAGACGATGCCGAATTGACCGTACAGATGAGTAAATGCGAATTATTTAAAGACGAGATCTCATACCTAGGGCACGTCATAGATAGGTACGGAGTAAGGAAGTCGCCCGATAAGGTAAAAGCTATTTTGCAAGCACCTACTCCGACAAACGTGTCACAATTACAGTCATTTATAGGTCTCACTAATTATTATCGGAACTTCGTGCCAGACGCGTCGTCCATACTTAGTCCATTGTATAATTTATTAAATAAAAACACTAAGTGGCAATGGACACACGAACATAATAAAGCGTTCGAAGAAATAAAAAACATTTTAGCATCAGATAAAACCTTAGCGCATTACAATCCGCAAGCTAAACTAATATTAACGGTAGACGCGTCACCAACTATCTCAAGAAGGGGATGACGGGTTAGAAAGACCGATATCATACGCTTCGCGGACGCTATCAGCAGCGGAAAAGAATTACGCGCAAATTCAAAAAGAAGCCACCGCGATAATTTTTGGCGTAAAACGTTATCATCAGTATCTTTATGGACGGGCGGAACCATTTGTATTAAGAACGGATCACAAACCATTATTAGCTATATTCGGCCCACATAAAGGCATCCCGGAGGTATCCGCTAATCGGCTACAAAGATATGCCATATTCCTAATGGCCTATAATTACTGCATTGAGTATATCAGTAGCAAACTTAATAGTGCGGACTATTTATCGCGGGCGTGTGACGACAACATAACAAAAGCGCGGGACGACGAGCTTGTTGATAGTATGTGCGATCGCGCTAGCTACGTCAACTTTGTAGTGGAGGGAGACTTACCGGTGACAGTAAGCCATTTGCGTAGCGAGACGGAGCGCGACGGCGTTTTAACTATGGTCAAGCGTTATGTTTTAAACGGGTGGCCTAGAAAGGTGAATGACATAGGCTTAAAACCATTTTTCAATTGTCGAACGCAATTATCTTATGAAAGCGGTATCTTAATGCGTGGGCATAAGGTCGTAGTTCCCGCGACATTACAGGATAACATATGTAGGGAATTACATAGCTCACATTTCGGTGTGGTGAAAATGAAAGCGGAGGCTCGCAAGCGGTTGTGGTTCCCCGGCGTGGACGCCGCGCTGGAGCGAGTAGCGGGCGCCTGTGACGTGTGCTGCGCGCTGCGGCCCGCGCCGCCGCACGCCCCTCTCGCGCTGCGGCCGTTACCGCCACAACCTTTTTACCGGGTACACGTAGACTTTTGTGGGCCAATTCACAATTACATGTTTTTAATAATTGTGGATGCATATAGCAAATGGGTCGAATGTTACGATGTTTCGTCTACGTATAATTCAAAAGCCGTTATAAATAAACTATACGATTTAATGTCGAATTTCGGAATTCCGCATACGTTGGTGAGTGACAATGGCACATCCTTCACATCTTCGGAATTTAAGAATTTCTGTAAACTTAACGGCATTGAACACGTTTTGTCTCCTGTTTATCACCCGGCTAGCAACGGGCAAGCAGAAAGCATGGTAAAAGTGGTTAAAAAGGGACTTAAGGTTATATTACTGGAGGGTAGTAATAAAAAAACAATTAACGAAAAGATCGCAAAATTACTATTCGATTACAGGAACTCTAGAAATAGTACCACCGAAAAATCACCCGCGGAAATAGTATTTGGGCGCTCGTTGCGCTCACGGCTGGACTTATTGAATCCAAGCGCGCCGTCGCCCTCGTCCACAGACCTCACTAAAACCGTCGAACGAAATCAGTCCTTACAGGCTAAATATTATAGAGGGACACACAGAACAGACTTTAAAAATAATGAAAAAGTGTGGATTACAAAAAATACGGACAGTAAAAAATTCAGCTGGAAACAAGGTATCATAAGGAAGAGAACAGGCACGGTAACGTATGCGGTATACATACCACGGCTACAATGCGAAGTCACCAGACACACAGACCAGATAAGGAGAAGGGTGAGCTCCACACCAGAGGACGAGCCAGACTGGGACCTAGACGCGATTCCTGATGTTGCGCCGCACCCTGCCACACAACCGGAGAGAGTGGCTCCGACGGGAGGAGAGGAAGGGCAGGAAGCGCGAACCATGGAGTACGATACTCCGGCGACACCGCCACGAGCCACTGGCATTAGTCAGCGGCGCCAAGAAATTAGCCCAATCTTCTCGACCCCAACAAACTAGGGGAGCAGTAGCTAAGGGGGAGGGATGTTATGTATGTGTACCGAGCATAGGTAGGCGAGCGGGCTGCGTCCCGCCTCCCCGCGCCGGGGCATGTTCGGTAATAAATCAGTGTGCAACTTACTAGCGAGCGAGGTTGACTTATTTCCCCAGTACCTACATACCTAACATGGTATAACATTAAATTCTTACGGGAACAATAAAAAACGAGATGTGCGTTACCATGATGTGTAATGCTTCCTGCCACATTCATTTAAGTAACGGACCAAATAGATGTATCACTATGCAATCCGTGAACATACCCTATTATGGTACCGATTGATGAAGTAATTTCTTGGCGCAAATGGTTGTTGGTGGTTGGTGGTTGGTTGGTGGGTGGTGGTAGTCCCTAAACTTTGAATCCAAACCTTTTGCAAGTCCCAAAAAATAAAATAATGTAACAGCAGTAATATTAAAATTACCTTTTTTCCAGCGTCCAGCAAAAGCAGTGAACAGCCTTCTAGAACTAACTCCTGACCAGCTGATGATCATCTTCTGCGACGCTAAAGGATGCCACGTGGCTGACGCGCTGTGCAAGGGACAGTACGTCGGAGTGAAGGCGAGGGACAAGCTCATGTGGAGGCTCAAGGTATGTGTCTTCTAGAGCTGATGCTGATCTGACGCTAAGGGATGCCACGTGGCTGACGCGCTGTGCAAGGGACAGTACGTCGGAGTGAAGGCGAAGTACAAGCTCATGTGGAGGCTCAAGGTATGTGTCTTCTAGAGCTGATGCTGATCTGACGCTAAGGGATGCCACGTGGCTGACGCGCTGTGCAAGGGACAGTACGTCGGAGTGAAGGCGAAGGACAAGCTCATGTGGAGGCTCAAGGTATGTGTCTTCTAGAGCTGATGCTGATCTGACGCTAAGGGATGCCACGTGGCTGACGCGCTGTGCAAGGGACAGTTCGTCGGAGTGAAGGCGAAGGACAAGCTCATGTGGAGGCTCAAGGTATGTGTCTTCTAGAGCTGATGCGGATCTGACGCTAAGGGATGCCACGTGGCTGACGCGCTGTGCAAGGGATATAACATTGGAGTAAAAACAATTTTAGCCTTTTGCACTCCTTGCCAAACAAAGTTTTGGCTTCACGTATTTAATATAAAAATTGAATGAGCTACAGAGCGTGCCAAAGAATTAGATACATACATTCTCATTCTCGAATACATTTTTATCCTCCTTCGAATTCAGTCGAATAAAAACTGATAAAACTGTATTCGTTTCAGGGCTACTACCAGCAACTAGCTCTATCCCAATACGGGTCCCGCGCCTTCGAGCAAGTCTTCCACGTCGCTTCTGCAGAACAGCAGGTCAAGATAATGACAGAACTGTCGGAGAAGAGCAATCTTCTGAACAGCACACAGTACGGCCGCCTGGTCGCCAGCAAACTTGAAGTGGAGACCTTCAAGCTGTCGCAGAAGAAATGGGAGCAGATGTGGAAAAAGAAAGAGGAGAAGAATAAATGATTTCTATACATTATTGTTTTTTTTTTTTTTTCATTTGGATGAAACACGACTTCCTAGGGATTTAACACAAGGTCGTGTTCAGGCCCGGACTGGCCTTAGGGCCCCAGTACGGCCCTGGTCGTCTTACAGCATTTTGTGGAATATGATAGGATATACAGGGTTACATCGAAGAAAAGGGCGCTATTATTCATTCGAGAGCTATTATTTTGGAATGCTGCCCACTCAGTGCTCTACGGGTACTTGAAAATAATGTTCCTGACAGTCTTGAAAACACTGCCATCTATCGGTCGTACTCAGCAGTCATACACTAGCGACATCTAATATCTAAATGGTTAAACTCGTGCTCAGATCAAGACAAAATGAAAACATTCTCAAATTAAATTCATTTTATTTATTATAAGACAGGATATTGACATATTCCATTGCATCCTTTGGGCACTACTCCTGGCACCAGCTTGCAAACCTTGCCTTCACAGATGTATTCCCCTTTCCGTAAACCCATTTCAAGGGAACTAGGTGGCGCTGTAAGCAATATTATAATAGATAAGTACAAAATTACTGGTTACGTCCAAACTGTCAAGAAAAAGGATTATGAATGGAATATGCACGCCGTCGACCGTGCCATCTAGCGTTGTAAATTCGAAACTTGAATGAATAAAATTCTGACAATAAGTTCAAATTTTATATTTGCCCTCCAGACTTTTTAGGGGTCTTTTAATAGAAATGGTCACTGGTTGCTAATTTGTGATGAGTTATGTATAGCTAATAGCACTTCGCCCGCAACTTCGTCGCGCTGATTTAGTTGGTGCTCCACGAACTTTATCTCCCCTCTACCCCTTAAATGGGGTAATGAGTAAATTACTTATTAATAGACTAAAAGAAGGGCAGTTCGCTCAAACTGCCACATTTTTTTTACTGAGAGTATTCTTATACCCGTCGTAACTTTTAAACGAAAAGTCCGATTTGAATAATTTTAAGTGTAATTAACATGTACATAACCAACCCTGATTTTCAAACAGTTTAAATGTATAAGGATTAATATCATGATACCAAAATCACCACTGTTCCATTCTAATGTAGGATTCTGACAGTGAAGGAATTTTTCAAATTGGTGCAGTAGTTTCCTATTCATTTCAAACAAACAAACTTTCTATCCTTTCCTCTTTATAATATTATTATTAGTGTAGCCTACTCCTACTAGAATCTTGCTATCCTAGTTGAAAATCTCAATCGTTTTTGATAACAGAATCATGACAGCATTGGAACTACGAAAGTTCGTAATAGGATCGTGCACGGCGTTGACTGCCATCTAGTGCCATCTAGTACTTGTAGGTAAAATATACTTGACAACGACACTTCTGTGCAGCCACCTACCTATTAGTTCGTGCACGCTCCGTTTAGGGCAACATGTACGAAGTAGGCCGTGCCATCTAGCGTGGCAAATTCTAAATATTTAAGTATAATATTCCTACTTGACAACGACACTTCTGTGCAGCCACCTACCTATTAGTTCGTGCACGCTCCGTTTAGGGTAACATGTACGAAGTAGGCCGTGCCATCTAGCGTGGCAAATTCTAAACATTAAGGTATAATATTCCTACTTGACAATGACACTTCTGTGCAGCCACCTACCTATTAGTTCGTGCACGCTCCGTTTAGGGTAACATGTACGAAGTAGGCCGTGCCATCTAGCGTGGCAAATTCTTAACATTAAGGTATAATATTCCTACTTGACAATGACACTTCTGTGCAGCCACCTACCTATTAGTTCGTGCACGCTCCGTTTAGGGTAACATGTACGAAGTAGGCCGTGCCATCTAGCGTGGCAAATTCTAAATATTTAAGTATAATATTCCTACTTGACAATGACACTTCTGTGCAGCCACCTACCTATTAGTTCGTGCACGCTCCGTTTAGGGTAACATGTACGAAGTAGGCCGTGCCATCTAGCGTGGCAAATTCTAAACATTAAGGTATAATATTCCTACTTGACAATGACACTTCTGTGCAGCCACCTACCTATTAGTTCGTGCACGCTCCGTTTAGGGTAACATGTACGAAGTAGGCCGTGCCATCTAGCGTGGCAAATTCTAAACATTAAGGTATAATATTCCTACTTGACAATGACACTTATGTGCAGCCACCTATAATATTTGCACGCTCTGTTTAGGGCAACATGTACGAAGTAGGCCGTGCCATCTAGCGTGGCAAATTCTAAACATTTAAGTATAATATTCCTACTTGACAACGACACTTCTGTGCAGCCACCTACCTATAGTTCGTGCACGCTCCGTTTAGGGCAACATGTACGAAGTAGGCCGTGCCATCTAGCGTGGCAAATTCTAAACATTAAGGTATAATATTCCTACTTGATAATGACACTTCTGTGCAGCCACCTACCTATAGTTCGTGCACGCTCCGTTTAGGGCAACATGTACGAAGTAGGCCGTGCCATCTGGCGTGGCAAATTCTAAACATTTAAGTACAATATTCCTACTTGACAATGACACTTCTGTGCAGCCACCTACCTTTAGTTCCTGCACGCTCCGTTTAGGGTAACATGTACGAAGTAGGCCGTGCCATCTAGCGTGGCAAATTCTAAACATTTAAGTACAATATTCCTACTTGACAATGACACTTCTGTGCAGCCACCTATAGTCCCTGTATGTTCCCTATGGGCCTTAAGCTTTGTATGCGATCGTCGCGGGTTCAGTAAAAGCAGAAAGCGCCCTCTGTCGGAACGATGACGCGGTCTTATTTTCCATACAAATTAACGCGACGATCGCGAATTCGCGCAATTATCGCTGTGTATGACGCCTTAAGCCAAACCTAGACTAGAATTACCTCCATTTTTAAGCCATTTTACTCAATACCAAAGACAACCTACCATCTACAGGTCCTCCTTTCACCCCTCCCTTGACCCCGCCAGCTCTGGTCAGGGGCCAGGGCGCCCGCTTAACTCTGGGCCCGAACTCGTCGATCTTCGGCCGGTTGATCAAGATGGGGCGCTTGTTGGATTTGCTATTGACTGCTGTCACTAGGCTGACAGCCAGGCATAGAGCAACGAGGAATAGCTGAAAGAAAAAAAAAAAGTGTTTAATTTTTTTTGTAAAGACAAAAAGTTAATCTAGGAAAAGAAAAAGTAGGTAAGTGAGATTTAGGTATAGGATCATCACTAGGCCTCATCTAGTTCTCTCAAACCACTAGTTACCTAATAATCTTTACTAGTTAGGTACCTATTACTAACTGAATTCCATAGTTCGTAAAAATAAACCTTTGCTCTTGCTTGGGTTGGGACCCACGTCTCTTGTAATAATATCAGTGAAATTTCTTCCAGTATACTTATAATACAATAACAATATTTTTTATTGAAATTCTTAACACGGACTTTCCTTTTGTCTTTCCTATCTTAAGCTCTAACAGGTTGTTGATTAAAAGATTGACGTATAAAAGTGTTATTTGCAAATTAACTATCATTTATTGTTATAGGTCTTTAAACGGCCACTTTGGTAGAATCATATTAGAAACAGGGTCGTAGCTACCGGCGTATCAGCCGTATCTACGGGGCCGCCGGATTACAAGGGCCCTGACCTCTGGCTATAAAGTTATACATTTAGTTCCGCCGTCTCCTTCATGGCCTGCCAAGACAGTTCCGTCCGAGGGCCTAGTGCGAGTTTTTAATGTACTTCGCTTAAATGTCAAATTATTAGGAAAAAAAGGGTTTCTGTTATTGTCAACAAACGGCATTTATTCAGTTTCAACACAAATTGACGTTTACACTTACGCGATCGAAAAAGTTAATAAAATCGCACTAAGGCCATTGAGCTAGTAAGGACCTATTATGTGAAAACGGGCTCCCAAAAATGTTTGATACACCCCCTTTTGAGACTAGCTACGCCACTGATTAGAATCATAATATTCATCATACAACAATCTGTCAAATTTCATTTTCATCTTTATTATTCAAGCATAAGGTTCAAGATTGATTCGGAAAATTTGACAGTGATGGGAAGCGTGTTGTGCTTTTTGAATAGGTTTCCTTATTCAGAGTTTCTGATTCTGCACGCATTGACCACAAATATGGCAACATTCATTCATTGATAAAATGACAGCACGCATGACAGAGCAAGCATTACAAGCAAGACTCGAGTCTTCTCTTTTTTGTTCAAAGAAGAAAGATGATCTGAAGACTGTAAGGGGCCGCCTCCACGAGCGAGAGAATCGCGGCGATATTATCGTCGTCCCACGTATTTCTATAACAACTCTATGAATATATCTCCACACGGCAAAATTATCAATTAAAAAACGTCAACTCGCGGCGATTCTCTAGCTCGGCGCTCGTGGAGGCGGCCTGAGGCGGCCCCTTAGTTTTAATTCTTTTACTTCATATTGTGACATAAATAAAGTCAATTTGTGATGACAGAAAGTAAATTGTGAGATTGTTTTTAAATACAATAGGTATAAGAACATCATAGGATTAATTATTGACTGCCTACGGAAACTATTTACCTACCACGAAATTATAACGTTAATATTATCTAATACTTAATTATTGTTTTGTTGACCTTACGTAGTTAAGTTTGGAGCCGCTGCCTGGGAGCAAAATTATGGAGCGTTCGGGAATAAGCCAAAATAACTAAGGCCGCCATTGTGTCACCCTATTTAATGTTTTCTTTATCTATCTTTTCTGTAACTTATGTGGGTACATAAGTAAATCCGTTAACAACAAATAAATTAAATAATGTAGATCGCATTGAAATGATCCAAACTTCCTTGAATGCTCTGTGAAACCAGTTTTTAAGAAACACAACAACAAACAAACCAGATAGTTATATGACACATTATCCACGCACTTAATTTTATCACTTTTCTGGTTATTGACCGGCAAATTACAAAAAACATAAAAATATTTAAATTTCGCGGGCTACCCTGGTGCTTCCACCTTAAGAGGAAACATGGGCGGCGAGACATTGTATGTTTGGCTTTCGAATAAAGAAAGATTTTTTAAAATCGGGCCACAATTGAGACTTTGTCCATCAGGTGAGATAGTGGTCAAACGCGTGCCTATCAATAGTAAAAAAAAAAACAATTGGCGGGGAAATCGGTGAACATAGGTACATAAAGAAAAAAAACATACAACCGACTTCTTCAAAAAGGAGGAGGTTCTATATTCTCCTCTTTTTTGAAGAAGTAGGTTAAAAAGTCATAATTCGAGGTTTGGCTCTCGACTGTTTTCTCCTCCAATATTGGTCCGATATAATAGATATTTCACAAACTGAATAAGAAGGATCTGTGTCCCTTTGTTTTCCTTTTTAGATTAATAGTTGCCAAATTTGTACACTGCAGTTCTATTAACAGCGATTTATCAGACAATTTTGAGCATTTTGTCAAGGTTTTAGTGCGTAGGTAATACGGTAAATAAATCATCAGAAAAGATAACATAGGGACACAGTAGGTATATAATTATCCTTCTCATTCAGTTCTGAAATGTGAAATATCTCTTAAGTCGGTCCAATATTGGAGGAGAACCGCCCATGTTTCCTCTTAAACGCGAGCGAAACGAAACCAGTGTATTTATAAAAATGCTTACCGTGATCTTCATTGTGGCAAATATCTGACTCAAAAACACGTCTGTTGACAAAGAGCTTCGATTCTAGACTAACGATTGTATTTCATTCATATTGTAATGTTTACTAAGCTCAAGCCAACCACAGAATAAGATAAATGCGGTAGACTAATTGACAAATACATTTATTATTAATGTGGTCGGTAACGGGACATTACGCATTCTAAATGCGTTTGACAAAAGGTTTCTGTTTAAGATTTTTAATGTAAAATGTAGGCTACACGGATCTAGGCGTGTTGTTTTGCTATTTTTAGAGGTGCAGCCTTCTCGGAGATTACATTACTGTGATCACGATTTAAAAGCGTTGTAACAGGTCTATGACTCATGGTTGTCACGAATCCTTACGTTAATAGTTCTTTATCCTATGGTTGAATCTATCTGCTGCTTAGATTTTTTTAGTTGATAGGCTCGCGCTTGACCACATTCGCACCAGTACCCCTATTCCGTAACAACATTTTCGTGTCTCGACAGCGGAATCCGAGGTGAGTAACAAATTACGTCAAACGTAAGGCCTTTATGTTGTGTGCAATAAAGCTCACTTTGAGAGGTTTGTCACTCTGGTGAAGCTCGATATCGAAATGATTATTTTCAGAATAGACTAGCTGATGTTAAGCGACGATGTGATCGGCGATGGAGCAAGGTTGCTTTGAAGTACCTACCTAACTATTCACTTGTGACGTACAGACGCCCAGGTTGTAGTTATCAGGAAACGTTTTTTATATTTCTATGGGAAACACAGACTCTGGCAGGGAATTTCGCGCGTCATAGACGAGAAGAACTGTTAGTTAGCCACTGTATAGTGTGCTATGACTAACGCCCGGTGTCTGAGGTACTTTATCGGTCGTTTACCTGTCCGTTAACCAGTAACCAACCAATGGCGTTATGATGAATAGCGTTAAAGCAAAGGACCCGGATATCTTTGGAAGTCTACAATCTAACGAAGTCATTGAGGAATTTATGAAAAGTAATCCAAGGAGGCTTGTTATTCCGGCCCTGGTTCAGGCCATGGTCCGGAGCGAGGAGACATAGGAAGCGGTCACCTCCTTCAGCGAAGCAGTAATGCTAGCAAAGGAGGAAGCCGAACGTATGAGAGAGAGGGAAACCTCACGCCCCAGCCGCCGCAACAGAAGAAGACGCCCCGGGCGTCGCGAGTCGCAGGACGATTCTCGGCCACCGTAGGCGCGGGCCTGCGGATGGCGAGCTTTGGGTGGCTCGCCGTCTGATCAGAACCAAGCCCGAGTCGACGGCGTGCTGTGTTCCACGCTCGCCTCAAAGAGCTGTCAGCACAAAAGACGAGGCCCGCTAGGGCCAGTGCCTGCTGGGGTTGCGGACTTCGTTCGAAAGAGGCACCGTACCCTGGAACGCAAAGGGCACTAGGAGGAACACGGATGGGTTTTAGTCAGTAAGAGTCTGACACTCCCTTCTGCTTCACCCAAAGCAGGAGGAGTCATTTGATGATTTACCATACATAAAAAAGGAGGCTTGTTTTGTGTTAAGCGAAATAAAATGTTATTTGCTGTTTACTTTACTAATACAAAAAAAAAACTCAACCTCAGCAGAGTCAAGGCCTTTCCAAAAAACAATCCTGGATCCGCCACTGCCTTTCAAAATAAATCGCGCTGACTCTTGCTCAATTTAGCCCGTCCCTGGCTGACCTCTCCCCAGCGAAGCTCTAAGTCCGCACGTACCCCAGAAGGGGTGCCCTTTACGTTTAGTTGCTTCGTTATTAAGTTTTTTTTTCATGAGTCCTGACTTGAGGCTTTATTATTAACGCCGTCACAGGCAAGTCCGGGTAAGCAGACGACAACTTCCTAGGCGACTTGCGAGAGATCAATCACAAAAAAAAAAATTCTTCTCCTACTGAGTTTTCCTACTCTGTGTCTCGCAGGGGAGATCTTGACTCACACTAATTCGAGCATGACTCACGCGCAAGTACATAATGACAGGCTGTCTGTCTGTTGTGTGTTTACACTCCAACGAGGAGTGACACATTGTATCGTTGCTCAGTTTAACTGGGGTGGGATGAGCAGGACTAATGTACGTAGGTAGATGTTATTCTATTAGGTTTTGCAGGAACTACAGAATGTCACTAACATAGGCATAACTACTCCTGTACTTCAAATAATGAAGAATATATCAAACAAGGAAACTAGGTTTCGAAGAGCCTTTTCGAACGACGAAAGTTTTTCTACCTGTTGAAAAGTTACGCCTGCCTGGTGCGCAGGATCCCACACCCTGCACCAACATCCCGTTCCATAGCACCAACAGTATCCTAAGCATCTGACAAGGTTGCGGAATTAGTTCGGCGGGCACCAGGAGGAACACGGATGGGTTTTAGTCAGTAAGAGTCTGACACTCCCTTCTGCTTCACCCAGAGTGGAAGGAAAGGAGTCATTCGACGATTTCGCATCCATAAAAAAATCCTAATCATGATTGTGAGTCGCTTGGACTGTGTTCATCTGGGCCCCTGATGTCCAAACTCTCATTGGTTGTGACGGTGATATAAAACTAGTTGATCCGCGCAACTTCGTCTGCTCCGCTCCTATTGGTCTTAGCGTGAAGATATATAGCCACAGAAATATATCTATGTATATAGCCTATAGCCTTCCTCGATAAATGGGCTATCTAACACTGAAAGAATTTTTCAAGGGCATACCGTGTTACCCAGTTACTGTTTTGTGGAGTTCAGATAAGCAGTAGCTTCATGTAAAAGACTGATATTGAGCTGCATCCGGTTAGAGGCCATGGGCGGATCCAGGGGGGAAGGGCTTATCGTCTCACACCCTCCTAAAAACCCAAAAGACCCGGATATCTTTGGTAGTCTACAATTTATAGAAGTCATTGAGGAATTTACGAAAATTTCAAGAGGCTTGTTGTACGTTAGTCAAATACAATTTTATGTGGATTTTTTTGAGTTTTCTTTGTAAAAACCAACCCTCAGCGGGGTCAAGCCCCCCACCCAAACGATGATCCTGGAGCCGCCCCTGGGTTAGAATGCGTCAGCCCAAACATAGTTGGAAAAAGATTGACTGTATAACTTCATACGAATAACTGTTCTTTGTCAAAAAGATAAGACTTATTGGTCATTAAACATTCAAGTCGCCTGATGAGGTAAACAAACGTAAATAAATGCCTCCATCGGTCGATGATATCAATATTGTGTACCGACTTGAAATAATATTTATTAACATACTTAATTTGGTTTTACGTTATTACTCATATTTATAAAATAAACAATTAATCATGTAAGATTACCTAAGGTACTCGTTACTTATTGGTTCATATGACATAGCTTCCATAATAAACTCGTTATAAGTACATAGTGACCGACCGAAATGTCGGTTTCGGGCAGTTTCGGCCTAAAAATGTAGTTTCAGCTTTAGTTTCGAAACTCGAGTGTTCGTTAATTTTCGTGCGTCGTTCGGTAAACTTCGCAGCTAACTCATAGGGCTCCCCGGCTCAGTTCGCCACCGTCCATTTAATCGTGAATTGAGGTTATGTTTTGCGATTGAGTGATTTGGTATTTATGTAGGTATTTTGTTTTTATTAGTACTTGTTTTCATTAGATGTAGTATATGTCTAAGTTAATGTTGTTTTTTGATAAGTTTAAGTATGTACTTCCAAGAGTAAGTCGTTACTTCATAATATTTATTTCCTATAATATACAAGGTATGTATCTATGTTCAGACTGAGTCTGAAAATTTCATGATTAAGAGCCCTAGTACAGAATCGCGTCTTCACTCACAGAACTGCTGACTTATCGTATTATGTAGAAATGAAGCAGTTGCAATAACGTTTATTTTAGGGCTTATTATTAATTTATTAAATTAATATTTATTTAATTTTCATTTCTTATGAACTATGGTTTATTTTGGTACAAATTTTACGTAATAATATTAATGTAGGTACTATGGAGAAATTGACAGTTAATTCTGAGCGTTTTAATAGTTTTTATCGATCTGAATGGTATTTTTTTTACGGATATTCCATTCTTATTTCAAATTTCTGAGGCCACTATTCACGATATCATAATATACAAGGAATATTATGATATATTTTTATTTCATTTGGTTAGTACAGTAGTTTAATCCACGAATTTTAGATCATCGCCTGTCTGAACCGAGAATTGAATTCGCTGAATGTTAAAAAAATAAACCTGTATGCTGATATGCGAATGTGACGCATGTCTTCCCAAATATCATCTTCTATACTTAATATATAAAGCTGAAGAGTTTGTTTGCTTGAACGCGCTAATCTCAGGAACTACTGGTCCGATTTGAAAAATTCTTTCAGTGATAGATTTATCGAGGATGGCTATAGGCTATATATAATCATGATAAGACCAATAGCAGCAGAGCAGACGAAGTTGCGCTGGTCGACTAATAACGACGACGACGTATATAATTCCCATAATCATTTTGCCACACATAGGCATTGAACCTTGGATCGTGGTAACCGCAGTTTTAATCACCGAACTACCTTACAAGCGCGAACTACCTACAAGGTAAAACTGAAAGATACAATAATGTTTCCCCTATGAGTTTCCAGAGAGTAATTGGAGGACAGGGTTTTCCTGTACTTTAATGCAGAAGGGAATTACCGATGTCACTTAAAGTACCAATTAAGCACAACCGAAAAATCCTTATCCTTACTAATATTATAAAATGTGAAAGTAACTCTGGCTGTCTGTGTGTCTGTCGCGCTTTCACGCCAGAACTACTGAACTGATTTAAATTAAATTTGGTACACAGACAGTCTAGTGCCTGAGAAAGGACATAGGCTACTTTTTCTCCCGGGAGTATGTTCCCTAGGGAGCACGCGGACGAAGCCGCTGGCAGAAGCTAGTAGTTACTAAATAGAATAAAATGAATATTACTTTCTATTCAGAGACAATTTCCCGACAAAAAGCCTGTGCCTACCCCGTAATGGCTTATTCAATTAAACCCCAAAGCTATTGTGCTCAAAACTCTACGGTCCATATATTCTTTCCACTTTAAACCCTAAAATTTTTCTATACCTCTATTCCACTTAAACCCCGAAATAATTTTGGTAGTAAACAGTAAAAATGCAGTTTTCTGTAAGTAACGATAATTTTATCTATAGGTAGTTAGGTAAGTTACTAAGTTTTCAAGTGGAATTTATGTTCTCAAGAAAATCGGAATTTGTGATTTTGCCTTCAAAATCAAAATAATCTATTGTTTGGTGTATTGATTTAAAAGCAAATCTTATCAAAATAATATGTAGATGGCTGTAACAACCCATAAGGCGTACAATATTCATATTTATATTTTGTAATTATTAATATAAGTAATTCAAATCTATTTACCCATTAATACCCATTTTATCTCTAAAGTAGGTAAGGCATAGTTTTAATTATACCTATTTTATAGTGAATCATTGGAATATACCAATGATTATTTATTTATTTGTCTATAAGCCCTTAAAACTCATGTGCTGTATTTATGCATCCTGCAATTTTGCTGTTGACTCATTCAAAACTGTTTGTGGTTGAACTATGACAATATTTTAGGGTTTAAGAATTAATGTAAGGACTGTAGAGTTTTGAGAACAAGAGCTTTGGGTTTCGTGAAATAAGCCCACGAAATGTAGACTAAGTCAATTAAAAAATTGAATGCGTTCTACTTCTACCCATGTTTTACCCACTCACTATCGCAGTCACAATAGGGACCGTGCACGCCGTTGACTATGCCATCTAGTGTCGCATATTCGAAGTTTTAAGGGTCAGAATACTTCACATTGACGCTTCTGTGCTGCCACCTGTGGTTCCTGCACGCTCAGTTTAGGGGAACGTGCACGAATAAGACTGTGCCGTAGCGTAGCTAATTTGATTTTTATACTTGAAACACACTTGACCGGGACATTTCTGTGCTGCCACCTATAGTTTCTGCACGCTCCCTATAGAAGTCAGTTCTTCACAAAAACTGTCAATTCAAAATAAATCCTTGATAGAATGCATAAATACCACATCATGTACCTAACTATGTAACGAGAACGACAGCCCCATTTCATGTCCCGGCGGCACTGACGGTCCATTACGATTTGCCTGACGTTACGTTACGTTTACGTATACGTTTTAGTTTTAAGTTTCCCTTTTTGCTTTATAATGTGTTCAAATAATGAATACCCAAAAAACACAATTTCACTCACCAAAATATTCATAGCTGCGTCCGTATAGAATAGCTCTAAAATGTGCAAAACTAAGGCGTTTTCGCTTTAAATACTGAAGAGAACAGCACACTGGTCCAGATCGGATGTTTGTATGTAAGTTCATCAGCTGATTATCTGTTTTATATAAACAGCGTTGTAAAGGTACGGCCACATTATCGCCGGAAAGATTAAAAGTAGGCGTAGAGAATTGGTTATGGGATGAAGTGGTTCGGTTTTATAATTGGAGTCTAATGACTTTAATTTGGACCCAATCAATTTATTTAATGAGTATAGAGGTATGCGGAACAGGGTGTAAAGTTCCGCAAACCTCCATTGAAAAGGTAGGATCCTGCGACCGGACGATTGATGAAATGCCCGATAGTTGATCTTCGGACGTTGTGTATGTTCAAATCGCACGAAGAACTGATACCACGATGCAGGATTTCGTTAGTACAAGTAGTTCGCTGCTCGCGGGATAAGTGGCGTTGCGGTTCTATTTGTTGCGATGTAGATTTTGCTACGTTTTTTTTTTGTGTGGCGGCATTGGGCCGCTACGTGAGTATTTATTTATTCACTAGATTTTGCCTACGGCTTAATCCACTAGATTTTTTTTTTACTATTGATAGTCACGCGTTTGATTACTTTCTCACCTGATGGTAAGCGATGATGTGGTCGAAAATGGAGCACGCTTGCCTAGAAGTAACCTATTGCCTCTTGAATTAACGACTCCCAGGATGTAGCTATCAGGAAACAGACTCCGGCAGGGAATTCATCCACTCCTGTGTTCCCAAAACGGTTTGTGCGTATGGGCGGGATAGATAGATGGTCACCCATCCACGAAAAGGTCTTCAAATCAAATCAAATAAAATTTTTATTTGTGTAACATAGGTAGTAAATACAGTTCTTTAATTTGTTCATAATTCGCTATATTATAAGCTAAGAAGCGTACAAGTATAATTGCATGCGAACAAAGATAAAAACAAAGCAGTCAATATTAAGGCGCGGTGAATAGACAAAGCAAAAAGACGCCGCGATGGCGCGGCGTTTCGTTCGACTCGTTCGAGTTATTTATCATTAAATACATTAATCCTTACAAATATCTTATTCCAATCGATAAATAAAAACAACAGTTCCCTTTATTATTATATATTACATCACTGTTATTAATTCTATCAAGATTAGTTTATAAATAATACAGTTACAATTGCTACAATTTCAATTTAAATGTATGAGAGAGAGAGAGAGAGAGAGAGGGTCTGTAGGATTTAAACACTGACACTTATTCACGATAAGTTTATTGTGAACAGAAAACAATCACAGTTACCTACTGAGTGAGTTCTAAACCCTTAAAGTTAAATGGTGTAATATATACGCAGAACATATATGAAAGCAACCGGTCTTGGTGGGCTGAGCGGTAGCGAGGTGGCGCGCGTGCACCCGGAGGGCGCGCGCGTGGCGGACTAAAAGGGCGCGCGGCGGCATGGCGCGCGAAGGTATTGCGCGACGTACAGTCGCGTCTGTGTGAGTGCGCGGATTCCAAGAATTACGTGAGTGTAGGAGACGCGCCATCTCGGTACCGGAACGGGATACGACCGCGGGACGCTCTGATTGGTCGAGCAGATGATGTGTGGGTTGCTATATACTCCCCCTCAAGTCCTGGAGAACGCCCCCGCTCCTGGACTGGTGAATCTGCAGTATTAGCTGGGCGTCCGCGTCTCCTTTTTGGAATGACGGGTTTAGGTAACGAATCCCTGTCACCTTGATAGCGAGTAAGATCTTGGGAGTGATATTTCCCTAAAATTAAATCAGGCTGTTCTGTGCTTGCGATTGAATAAGTTGTGGGACTCACCTTTCCTGTAATTCGGTAAGGTCCATCGCGACGTGGGTAAAATTTTGAAGTTAGGTCTTTGGAACCTTTGCTCAACAGGTGCGACTTCAGTAAAACCAAATCGCCCACTTCAAAGGCGTCAGCTGGTCGGCGCGATGCATCGGCGTACTGCTTCGTCTTATCCTGTTGGATTTCCACCCGTTCTCGAACAGCTGATAGAGATTTTAAAAACTTACTGAGGTAAGGAGAAATTTGGGGAACAAAGTTTTCTTTGCTTTGTATTGCACGAAGGTGCGACATTTGGCGCTATTCAGAGCGAAACGAATCGTCGGCAGCTTCTCTGGCCATGAAGTGTGATTGCCTTCCACGAGATGTGCTAACATAGCTTTTAAATCGCGGTTTTTCCGCTCAGCAGGATTAGCCTCTGGGTGATACAATGGGACAAAATTTTGTTGTATGTCTAAGACTGACATGACTTGGCGCATTACTGCGGAAACAAACTGGACACCATTATCCGAAATAATCCTACGAGGCAACCCGAAACGCATGAAGTATTCCTCGATAAGGACAACAGCACATGCCTCAGCTGTGGCTTCTTTAAGAGCAAACAACTCTATCCAACGGGTAGCTGTGTCTTCAACGAGTAGGATCCAACGCTCCCCCTGGTCTCCTTCCGGAAGTGGCCCAAATAAGTCTATGGCCAACACCTCGTTACGCTGGTTCATAACTGGTGTCTGGAGTAAGCCGGGAGGTTTGTTGTTGTTGGCCTTGTAACGTTGGCAGTGAATGCAGGCTTTGACATAGTCGGTGATTATTCTGCGCATCCCTGTGAAATAATAGAGTTGTGCTACCTTCTGGTAGGTCCTATCGATACCTGGGTGGCCGGCAGTTGGAGAGTCATGCAACTCCTTCAATATGTCAGCAATTTGACCGGCTGGTATAACTAGCTGAGGGGATTCACTCTCAGAGTCCGGATTGTACCGGTACAAAACACCTTGGTTCATGAGATAACCCCTTTCTAGCCATCTCTGGGCTGCGACATCGTCAGGTCCCTCAAGCTCCTTCAATATCTTTTCCACTTCAGGGTCAGAAGTCTGTTCTTCGCGAAGCTGACTCGGCGTCTTTGTGGGCAGATCGCAAATGACAGAACAAATACCACAATCATCACGAGAGTCGCTTGAGCAAATTGGTCTGCTCAAGGTATCTGCCACAACGTTCGCCTTCCCTGGGGTATATTGGAACTGGATGTCAAAAGATTGAAGCTTGAGAGCCCAACGGACCAACCTGCCTGCTGGTGATTTAAGAGAGAGCAACCAACGGAGAGGCTGGTGATCGCTGCCAATTACGACTGGTTGACCATCTAAGTAAGGACGAAAACGCTCCACCGCCCACACGACAGCGAGTGCCTCGCGCTCCGTAGTGGAGTAGTTGCGCTCAGCTGCATTGAGGAGTCGGCTGGCATATTCGATTGGCCTTTCTTGATTCCCGTCACCCTGCAATAAAACTGCGCCTAAGGCGTAGCTACTTGCGTCTGTACGCAGAATGAAAGGGCGACTAAAATCGGCTTGCACCAGTATTGGAGCTGTGGTCAAAAGACACTTAAGCTCTTTAAAAGCTTGGGTTTGCTCTGAGCCCCAAGACCACACTTGACTTTTCCTAGTCAAGCGTGTTAATGGTTCAGCAACTTTTGAAAAGTTGGGAATGAATTTACGGAACCATGAGCAAGTTTGAAGAAAGGTTCTCAGGTGTTTTAAGCTACCTGGTTCCTTCATTTCGAGGACAGCACTCACCTTCCCTGGGTCGGTGGAGACACCCTCTTGGGTGACGACGTGGCCGAGGTATTTAACGCTTTCTCTGGCAAAAGCGCACTTCTCCCTATTAACATGGAGGTTAAATTCGCCCAGTCGTTTGAAAACTGCCTCGAGATCTTGCAGGTGTTGCTGGTATCCTTGAGAAATTATTAACAAATCGTCCAAATATGCTAATAAAGTGACATTTTGCAAAGCAGAGCAAGAACGGAGACGGTCGATGAGGCGTTGGAAGGTTGCTGGCGCGTTTCTGAGACCAAACGGCATTCTCTTGAAACGATAAGTGCCCAGAGGACAAACAAAAGCAGTCTTGTCTCTGTCAGCTTCCCTTACCATCACCTGCCAGTATGAGGATCGAAGGTCTAATGTGCTCATAAAGCAGTCCCGCTTAGTGCTTTGGAGAAGTTCATCGATGCGCGGCATCGGGTATGTGTCGGCCTTGGTGACTGCATTCAAGCGCCTGTAGTCAACGCAGAAACGGATGGCACCATTTGATTTTGGCACCATCAGCGCTGGTGAACACCAAGCCGATTCACATTCTTCAATTATGTCATCTTGTAACATTTTCTCTATTTCCGCTTTCATAAGTTCTTTCTTAGCAGGGTTTAATCGATAGGGTGGGACAGCAATGGGTGGGTGCTCACCTGTTTCGATGCGGTGTTCTGTATATGGTGTTGGGCCTCCCCCTACCCTAAAAATATGTGCATACCTGGTGAGGATGGCAGTGAGCGCATGTCGCTCAGCTGGGTTAAGGTGAATACCTTCATCATCCCTAAGAACATTGGTTGAAGCGTAGGACATGGTGCGTGAAATAGGTTCAAAGCTTAATTTATATTCAATTAAATTTGATTCACTGAAGTGCCAGATTCCTTTATGAAAATCAATAACTACTCCAGCGGCAGTTATAAAATCTATACCTAATAATGTCTCATTATTAGTTGCATCCGGGAAAATTAAAAATGGTACCTTGATAACTCGTGATTCTAGGCAGACTTCTAATGTGGTATGCTTACAATCCATGGTGCGGATTAAGCCATCAGCAAGTTTAATTTCCCGAGAAGAAGAGGTGAAGTGAACTCCCAGACGTTGAAGAAGAGTATATAGCGTGTGACCCGCAATGCAATGTTTGGCAGCTGTATCTATCATTGCGGTACCATTAAAACCGAAAATTTTTATATTAAAAATAGGTCGTAAACTGTGACCAATGGAGGGTCCCGCAAGATCATTATCACGTGATATACTACATGCACAATTCTCATATACATCTCCACAACAAAAACAATTATCATTTTTATGAAATTGTGACTTACACTGTTTGTTCACCGAAGAAGCATCAATTTTTGAGAATTGATGATTACAATAATAATTATCAGCACACAAAATACTTGTGGGAAAATTAGAGATACTCTTAAAAACATAGTTTTCGGTACAAAAATCAATTTTTGAAAAATTACAGTTGTCACTCTTTGACATGCAAACTATACAATTATTATTTGAAATTAGTGAGTTGTGACCATTTTGCAAGTCGGTTTGTTTACATTTGCAACTACCTACATTACTAATATTACGCGACTCAACACAGTAAAACGATTGATCACTTGACTTTTGAGTTTTATGGTCTTTATCACCATCACGCATGTCCGCAGAAATATGAGATTGGGACTCACCTTGGTTCAGTAACTTACGACACTGGTCCCGAGTGTGTCCGAATCGCTTGCAGTAGGCACAAACAGATCGTTGCTTCTTTGTAGCCGATTCCCGAGTCATAGCAGTCGCCGACGCGGGCGGCGGCGGGCCCTGCGTCGTGGCGGCGGCGGGAGCTCCTGTGCAGGCCTGCGCGCGTGCAGAAATGTTCTCGATCGCTGTCGTCGCGCGAGTTCCGGGTTGAGTTTGCGACATCGATGTGGATGGGCGCGGACTTGTTTGAGGTCGGCGTTCACTCGTCGTAGGTGTCGTCGTAGTATGTTTCTCGTCGAATGAATCTTCAACAATACGTGCAAGACGAAGTAAATCAGAGAAATTCTTACACTCTTCTCTACGCAGCCTTTTCCTGATTCTGCTGTGAAGAAGGCCGTACGTCATGTCGAGTTGAGCAGACTCTGATACGTCACCTTTAGGTAATCTTGCCATGAGGGCACGAATGCGAGCGACGAACATATCCGTGTTTTCGTTTTTCTGTGGGGTCGAAAACATTTCGATATAAACTCGATGAGGCGGCCGGCGGTCACCGTAGGCACTTATTAGGTTTTCCTTTGCCTGTGGCCACGATGTTATCGAATGTTTAACTCCTTGCCACCACGTGGCTGCATCGTCCTTGAATAAATACGCGAGGCCACGTAGGATGTTCGAGTCCGCAACCTGAGCGCTCTCGCTATACGCTTCAATAGCGTCAATAAAAGCTTCTACCGATTCCTTCGATCGACCGGAGAAGGTTGCTTTACAGCGGGCAAGGGTACCATGCCCTAGTAATGTGAGTGACTGAGGAGTGGATGCATTTGCCCGCGCCACCGAGTCGAGCAGGTCTCTGAACGCTTCTGTCTGCGAGCGCTGAAGAGATGCAATAATAGCAGCCACGTGTTCATTGGAGAACGTGGCGTTAGCGTCGGGGCACGGCAAAGAGGACGCGTCGCCGCCATCTTGTTGGTCGGACGCCGCGGTCGGCGTATTCGGTCGCGAGGGGACGGGGAATGCATCGCTGGCATCTTCCCTGCGAGTCAAACTAGCCGCTCTGCTTCTTGTCACTGGCATTTTCACTAGGTATAGGTATTCACTATTTTCACCACTGTACTGTTCTGGTTACACAAAACGTTGGAGCGCCACATATGAGAGAGAGAGAGAGAGAGAGAGGGTCTGTAGGATTTAAACACTGACACTTATTCACGATAAGTTTATTGTGAACAGAAAACAATCACAGTTACCTACTGAGTGAGTTCTAAACCCTTAAAGTTAAATGGTGTAATATATACGCAGAACATATATGAAAGCAACCGGTCTTGGTGGGCTGAGCGGTAGCGAGGTGGCGCGCGTGCACCCGGAGGGCGCGCGCGTGGCGGACTAAAAGGGCGCGCGGCGGCATGGCGCGCGAAGGTATTGCGCGACGTACAGTCGCGTCTGTGTGAGTGCGCGGATTCCAAGAATTACGTGAGTGTAGGAGACGCGCCATCTCGGTACCGGAACGGGATACGACCGCGGGACGCTCTGATTGGTCGAGCAGATGATGTGTGGGTTGCTATAAATGGTAATTTTATGTTTTTTTTTTATCGAGAAAATTTACCGAAAACGTGTTTTGAACACAATGGTCCACCCATAAATATGATCAAGATTAACATATATTTTTTTAGCTGCTCTAAAATGTATACATTTAGCTAAAAAACTGTTTTGTGAAGCCTATTTTGACTGAGTACAGCGCCTTAAGTATGACAATTATATCTCATTACAAATCATATGTCAAAAATGATGATAAATAAATAAAAATTATGAATGTCACAATATGAAGTAATTTCTACAGTCAATGCATAAATAATTAACAATAAATTACATTATTTCACAATATTCAAATGTTTCTATAGTCGAATAAAAAAGTTTACATTAATTTTCATTCAGAAATTCATCTGTCGTTTAGTAACAATTTTCAATCAACAATTGCTTTAATTTTTTTTTGAATAGTCCTATATTAAATTTTTTTATGTCATCTGGTAGTTTATTCTAGATGCGCGGTGCCATGCCTAAAACGCTCTTTCTCACTAAGGCAGTTTTACAAAGCTGATTGATTAAAGAGTTTGCGTATTGGCTACGAATCGCAACATCTCGTAGCGTTGACACTTTTTCGAACAATCTCATGTTTGTTTTGACAAATACACTAATTTCAAAAATATATAACGAAGGTAAGGTAAGTAATTTCAGCGATTTAAAGAAAGGTAAATAGCTATCATCACTAGTCAGACCACACATTGATCTTATGCATCTTTTTTGTGCAATAAAAACGATATCTTTATCAGTAGAATTGCCCCAAAAAATAATGCCATATCGCAATATTGAGGCTACTAATCCGTGATATGCAACTAGTAGCGCATCCGTATTTACTTTTTTTGAAATTTGAAAAAGTGCGTATGCTGATTTATTTATTTTCTTACTTAGTTCATCTATGTGGGCCTTCCATTTAAGTTGATTATCAACAAATAAACCTAAGAATTTTGCTACTTCAACTTCCTCAATGTCACAGTTACTATGCCTGATATTTACATTTGGTAGTGCAGTTCTTTGGTGAAAGTGCATTAATTTGGTTTTCTGTAGGTTTATAACTAAATTATTTTTAGTAAGCTAAGTAATTATGTGTCTTGCCAAGATGTACCGTGTTACCCAGTTAATGGGTTGTGGAGGTCTGGTAGGCAGCCGCTCCATGTAAAACACAGGTATTCGGCTGAATCCGTTTTGACTGGAAGCCGACCCCAATGTAGTTGGGAAAAGGCTAGGCAGATGAAGCTAAGTAATTATGTCCGATAGCGTATTATTTATGTCATCTTGATAAATATTGCGATCTTCACTATGGCACTACTATCATCTGCAAACATCACCGTTTGATGTTGAGTTACCTTTGGCAGATCATTTATATTGACTAAGAAAAGTGGTGGCCCAAGGACGCTACCCTGTGGGACACCAAACTTTATCAATCTAGAACGAGATAAAAAACTCTTCAAATCTTGTTTTTTCACATACTCTTGCAATCTCTGTACATTGCATTCTGTTGGAGAGATAGGATTCAATTAGTTTTAAAATATTACTTCTGATACCGTAACTACGTAGTTTGTCTAATAAGACGTCTTACTTTACGTAATCGAAGGCTTTGGTCATATCTGTGTAAATAGCACAAATAGGAGCTTTTTGGTCTACTCTACTACTACTCTAGCTCGTGGCTAAATAATAACAGCCGCACGGGTCGATCTTAAAGGTTAAGCAACGCTTGCCAAGGTTGGTCTGTGGATGGGTGACCATCTTGACATACCGAGTTTCCTCCGTGCCTCGGAAAGCACGTTAAGCCGTTGGTCCCGGCTGTCATTTGTAGATCTTTGGCAGTCGTTACGGATTGTCAGAAGCCAGTAAATCTGACTCCAGTCTTGCCAAGAAGTACCGTGTTACCCAGTTAATGGGTTGTGGAGGTCTGGTAGGCAGCCGCTCCACGTAAAACACTGGTATTCAGCTGAATCCGGTTTGACTGGAAGCCGACCCCAATGTAGTTGGAAAAAGGCTAGGCAGATGATGAGGAGCTTTTTGGTCTACTGCTAACATAATGCTACGTAAAAAATCAAAAATAGCCATGTTGATTGTGGTATTCTTTCTAAAGCCCTTTTGTTCCTTGTATAATAAGTTAAATTTATTGAGATAGCAATATAGAGACTTATAAATATTTTTTTCAAAAATTTTGGAAAATACAGAAATTTTAGCTATTGGCCTATAGTTCTTCATTTCAGTTTTAATATCTTTTTTTATGAAGCGGTTTTATAATAACTTTCTTCATGTCTTCAGTATAAACTCCGTCAACAATACCAAGATTCATATTATGTGCTAATACGGGTGCTATAAGCTCATTTACAAATTTTATCACCTTTGTTGATACACCGTCAAATCCTTTGTAGGTTGCATAAACATAGATTGCCTTGTCAAATTACCTAATTTACTGTCGAAGTCCATGTCAGTTTTAATATTATTCTCGATTTTATCTATAAAATAGTCACTAAATGCATTTGCAATGTCAATAGGTTTTGAAAAGGTCAGGTCACATTTATTAATAGTCAGTATTTGTTCTTTAGGAGAGTTATTTTTTCTTCTATTAACTATTTGCCACGTAGCTATTGTTTTCTTCTGCGAGGATTTTATAAAGTAATTATTTTGAGCTTGCTGTGTTAGTCTTATAATTTTCTTATATTGCGAAGAGTATTTTTTAAAGTTAATTTTATTCCTTAATACAGGATTTAGTCTGTATGTCCACAGTAATTGTCTTTGCTTTTTAGTACAGATTTTTATGTCGCGCGATATCTATTTTACGGTTTTATTAGTATAGTTATTATTTTATCAGGGAAGCAAAGTTTGTAAAAGAGAGAAAACGTCTCATAAAATCTTTTGTAAGCTGCATTGGCATCGTTGCTTTCATGTACGTCCTTAAAACTGAAACTTCGAATGCATTCTCGGAATTTTTTAAGGTTCTCAGCGGAGTAGTCTTTTTTTACAATTTTCCAAAATTTTAAACGGCATGTTCTATTTATGGGGACCCTGAGTATTTGTGACGTGTGATCAGAGAGGATAAGCTTTACAGCCCCTTCGTAGTTATGCGCGAAATTATCGATACATGTGTTACTACTAAGTCTGGTACTCAGTAGAAAATTCGCTAGTTCCAATATAATATTATTCCTTTTTAGCGTATGGCGATTTAAATATTGATTTAAATCGCCACATAGAACAATTTTTTTCCTATTTAACAAACACAATTTAGTCAAAACAATGTCAAGCTTATCATAAAATGTCAAATGATTGTATTTAGGAATTCTATAAACACAAATTACAATAATAGAATGAGTTATCAATTCAATTCCACAAATTTCAAAAACGCCTGACGCAGAGTGCTTAGCTATATCTGGTAATTCGATACTCAATACTCAATATTTTATTGCATTCCATATTATGTACATATAGGTGGTATAAATTCTTTATATTGATGCCCGGTTCTGACTAAAATACAAGTCCCTCCGCGATTAGTTTCGCGACAAAAGATAGCAACGAGATGGAAACCAGGAAGGTACAATAAGCTTTCATGGCCAGAAGTAATAAAATGTTCAGTTATACAGAGAACGTCTACATTAGTTCCTTGATTTTCTAGGTTTTTTAACTGAATAGTCAAAAAGTCCGATTTGTTTAGCAAACCGCCAATAATTTGATGTAGAATATTGAGGGTATTACAGAAAAAACTGTGAGCTTTGTCCCCCTATACTAGTCGCAGATGACATCATAAACTTATTCGAATTGTCATTAGGTTGCATTTTGTTATTTATGTCAAGTCCACATATTTCATACTCACGATTGACACTTTGAATATAAGTAATCATATTATTAATATCATTAAAAATAGATTCCATTCCGGAGTAATTTATCATGCCCGTGCGTCTATTAAACATGGTATCTTCATATCTTAAATTATTGTTACTATCCAGAAAATAAGCATATCCATGAGTAACTGTATCCAGATATAACATATTATTAAAAGTTTCCACTCTAGATTTGTATAAGTAATTATTAGTGACTTTGTACGTCTTTGTGCATATAATTATGTTTGTATTTGTGATTTCTTGTAAAACTTGTCTTATTGCTAGAATACTGTCATAATATTTACACGTGACTTGAAAGTCATCACCACCTACTAATATAATAATTGTATAGTCAAGCATGGTGAAGTTAGCCGGTTTTTCTTTGATGCCGTTCAAGAGAGCTCGAACAACTCTATTTGGTGTGATATAGTGGCAAAGTCCACAGTTACTCAAAGTTTCTTCTGCAATATCAAGCAATTTATTCCTGTTGTCGGTGCTTAAAACGCAAATTTTGCTACGTTTTAAATTACTATTGTCAGATTTATTAATAATTTGCTTTGTTAGGATAACAGTATTGGTTGATTCTGTTTTGCTGTGTATAGAATAGAAGTAACATTGTCAATATCTATATCTATTTGTGTCTGTTTGCATGCATTGTCTATTCTTAGTTGTTCATTACTACAGGCTATCGATGTTTGGCATTTTAATTTTGATGGCCTTGACAAGCGTTGCTTAACCTAGAATATATTATCAAACCTGTTATCATATAGCCACGAGCTCCTCTAAAATAAAAAATAAGCTTCTAAAACTGCATTGCAGCTCAAAATCGAACACAACTCTACAATAATCTGCGTTTGACGTCAATTGACGACTCTTTTCGCGCGACAAGCGACAAGTCGTGGAAGCGTCGCGCTCACTGGAGTGACGTGCGATGATTACATCGGGCCGTGAGTGGGCCGCTTTATGTCGAGTACTTTTGTCGGACCGTGCGTGGACACGACAGACGAGTGGGGTGACTGTGAGAGAGGTGCAGTGGGGACAGGATCACAGGATTGAATTTACTAAGAAATTCTAATCTATACTAATATATAAAGCTGAAGAGTTTGTTTGTTTGCTTTAACGCGCTAATGAACCACTGGTCCGATTTGAAAGATTATTTCCGTGTTAGATAGCCCATTTATCGAGGAAGGCTATTTATTGGCTATATAGCATCACACTAACACCTGTGTTCACAAACAATACTTATCTCAGTAAAGTAGCAACGCTATGCGAAGTAAGGCATTTCTCACTGCGTTGCAAATGGCAAGCCTTTCAATTCATAAACAATACTCAAACGACCCTTGACTAAGCAAACGCACAGCGTTGAATAGAGCTCTGTGAATGGTTCGTTTGTGTTGCGTAGTTCACTTCGCTGCTTGACGTTCCTTTCTAGGTCTTCATTTATCAGTGGCAAGAGTATAAAAAGTACCACAATTTTGGAAACCCTGTAGCGTCGTCTAAATTCATCCCAACTGGAATCAAAGCAAAAGGATTTTCGAAATCCCGTATCACTTTTCTGGTATTTATTGAGCTTCTCTCATTGCCAAAATTATCAAATTCTTCTTCACTACTAAAATCCATTGTAAAAGGACGCTATTAAAATGGAAAATTATCACAAACAGTAAAATCCAACCCCGAAAAATATTGCTCGTAACACATAATAGACCACAGAGAATCGAGAGACACTAGCTACGCGTTGCTTAAAACAGCTAGCAGGCTACCTTAGCTGTGCGTTCATTCTAAGGGACGCAATGTGCTAGCCGCCACTCAAGTATGTCTATGAAAAAGTTTTAGGGGCCCTGTGCGCTCGCGCGCACTGTGAGACCTCATAGTACCGTTTGTTAATACAGGTGTCAGTCCAGTAGCAGATGAAGTTGCGCGGGTCAACTAGTCTTAACTAATATTATACTGAGTTTGTTACGGTTTCACGCCGAAGGCACTGCCACCCACCACCGGCGAGGAAGCGATTAGCTTTCGACTATTTGCTCGCTGAGGAAAGGGACAAAAGATATAGATCTCGTGTGCGTTAAAGAGACACATACATTTATAGTCGATAGCTGGTTGTTCATACTGCTGGCGAGCGGCTCTTACCACTAGTTGATAGCAGCGACAAGAGCTATCAAAGATTGTACCGCCAAGCGAGCATCGCCGAGCGAGTGTCACTGAGATGACACTCGCTCGGCGATGCTCGCTTGGCGGTCAGAACACACCAACCAGCGGTAATTTCTACCTATAGTGCGAGCCGGAGCGAGTGTTGCGAGTAATCGCTCGTCGCAAATAACCACTCACTTAAAGCCGAGTGGCAAAACTATCGAAACTATTCACTCACTACTCGTGGATGCTCGGAAACTCGTTTCGAGTTTGAAGCTTTGCTCGCTGATCGCCGGCGGTGAGACAAGTGCCTAAATCGCTGAACAGATGATTTTGATGAACTTTGGTACAGCAGAGATGGGTGGGAAATCGTGAAGCAAAAGGGAGTATCGGACTCTTACTGACTGCCTACCCATCCGTGTTCCTCCTAGTACCCTTTGCGTTCCAGGGCCGCGGTGACTGTTTCGAACTAAAGTCACGGTTATAGGCAATATTTTTTATGGAAATCTATATAAGCGATCGGGTAAAACCTATATACGTATATATAAATATATATATTTAAACTTTGCCCCGCACTAGAAATTTCTCCTGTATCTTGGGTGCGTTCATAAACATACAAATTCACATACACAAAAAGCCAGACCTGGAACATTTATCTGTAGGCCATGCAAATATTTGTTCCGTGCGGAAATCGAACCCGCGACACGCAGCGCGCCAGCCAATCGCTCAACCACTGCGCTAACTATGTCATCTGTATATTACTCCGTGGTCCGTGCCTATTCAAGAAAAAATGGAAATACCGTCCTATAGTTTCCCGAAACCTATGGTCACTTCTCATCGTAAATGGAACTCAATCGCTTACCAATGGTGCTTGTTGCGTGACAGACGGACGCGTTGCTATGACAACCTTTAATTACCACGCTTCAGTTCATCAGGGTGATAGGCAGGAAGTCTAGCCTCGAGAGTTCAGTCCGAAGCCTGTGAGGGGACTCGACTTGATGTAATACTCATTATGAAACTCTTAGTTTTTGACGAATATTACAAGTAAAAACTTTTTAATAAAAAAACTTTTTTACAAAAAATACAACCGACTTCCAAAAACAAAACAGTACAAGGTACAAAATAACTTCGGAAGAAAGAAAAAAACTGTAATTTCTGATTACTACTACCTTACTACTACCTTGTAGTGTTTTGTTTTTGGAAGTCGGTTGTATTTTTTGTAAAAAGTTTTATATTTCACTTTTTAGTGGTGCCTAGGTACTATATACTTCTATGTATTTATTCTTACCACCTGTATTTTGACATTATGGATTGCAATAAACGATTTGAGATTTGAGATTTGAGATTTAAATTAAATTCGGAAAAAGAAAAGAACTTAATTTCGGAAGTCGGTGTTTTTGGTTATTTTTTCTTTTTTTGACACCGACTTCTTTAATTATTCTATACCTTGTAGTGTTTTGTTTTTGGAAGTCAGTTGTAATTTTTGTAAAAAGATTTTATTTTTCGCTTTTTAGTGGTACCTACCTATCTGCGTACCCATTAACAGCGTACCGGCGCAATGTTGTGTTAAGAACTGGTGTAAACACTAAGAAAACATGCGATTACAGCAATCCCGATTTGCTATCATTTATTGAAGAGTTCCATTGCCTACTTCCGAAGTTCTTCATCAGATCTTCACCAAATTGAAACGGGACCAGTCCAGGAAAATACTCTTTCAAACAAAAAGAGAAGCATCCAAATCGGCTGACAATTGGCTAAAGTACCGCTGAACAAACATTTTTCATGGGATCTCATCATCAGATCCTAATTTATACCTTTCATCATCAGTTCAGCATTATTAGATGATGATTACCAGACACAAATATCTGAATTGCGTTAGAAAGTTCATGAAAAACTTTGAATGTGCCTATTAAATTTGAGGGTTGCCCTCGATTTTCGTGGGATCCCATCATCAGATTCTGACATGGTGACAATGGGACCAATCGAGAAGTATATTCTTTCAGATGCAACAATTTTTTTTCAAATCGGTTCAGAAATAACGGAGTTATGAGGAAACAAAAAAAAAAAAATACAACCGAATTGAGAACCTCCTCCTTTTTTGAAGTCGGTTAAAAAGAGTTATTTGTAACTGGTTTGGTTTGCAGGTTAGCTCTTCTGCGTACTGCAGAGATCCTCTTTGGGAGGTGCAACCTCAATGACATAAGCCTTGAAAGAGTTAAGAAAAAAGAAAGTTAGAATTCGAATGTGATGTCAAAAAGGAAGTGTTGGTTTTTTCTCTAAAAAAATTCGATTGTTTGCCCTGACGTTAAAAACACGAAAAATATATAAATATTCTCTAAAATATTCTGCTTTTAAATTATTGAAGAACCCCTCTTGCAGCCAATTAAAAGCGAGTGTCTCACAGTACCTAGTGTTGCCTGCCTGTCGATATTCTACAGACTGTACTTTGGTGAGTGTGCGAAAGAACTCCACGAGCTGATCCCACCATCGCCCTTTTACTACCGGAATACAAGCCGTACGGCGGGGTACCATCCGTACTTGGTCGATACCCCGCCTAGTCGTACCCAGCGCTTCACCTCCACTTTTATTATGCGCGCAGTTAAAGTGTGGAACTCACGGCCAGTGTTTGTGTTCCCGTCCACATATAACCCGTATTCGTCGTCTACGGCGCCTTCAAAGCAAGAGTGAACAGGCATCTTCTGGGCACGCTCGCTCCACCATAGACTTCATCTATCGCTTTCCATCGGGTGTGATTGTGGTCAAGAGCAAGCCCGTTCCTCAATAACTTAAAAAATATTACTAGCACTTTGCCCGCGATTTTATTCGCGCTCGTTTAATATTGCAATTTTCGTAGGAATATCAATTTTTTTCGAATATAAATTATAGCCTATGTTACTGCCTGACAAATTAGGTTTATATTGGTGAAAAATGGTTAAAATCGGTCTAGTAGCTTCGGAGCCTATTTGGTACAAACAAAGAAACTAAAAAATATTATTATAATATTATTATCTATTATATTCCTAAACTAAATTCCATTTTCGACTTTTCAACAACAGCAAAAATAGGTACAGTCAGCGTTGAAAATAAGTGATAAATGTCGATTTATTCAATTCAAAATGGAAAACTAACCAGTTTTCGGATTAAAGGTTATTCGGAAGTGTGGTGTTATCTACGTGATATTATTGTACCTACCTATCAAATTGTAGTTAGTACTTTTTTTTCTAATTAATATTATTTATTTCGTCAACTTACTTTACACACTATATACACTTAAAATAAAAACTTATGGCGTTACAAAATTCGTCTGCATGAGTTTCGACCCCAAACGGCTCAAAAAATTGCCACCCCTAAGACGAACCACTGACCACAACAAGGTTTATTATATTTCCGCCTGAGGTGCTCAGCAGCCGCAGCGGCAGTACCAGCACAGCATGACGAGCTAGGAAGAAGGGATGGCATAAAAGTGTCGACACAAGGTAGCGTCCCACACTAAAGGCCTAAATAAAGACCTATTTTAAACCTTGGTAGGTAATTATTTAAAAGCCAATCCACTTACATACTGGTGCTACGGTGCGCACTACACTTGCTTTTCCCTTTGGATATTTCTGCCACCAGGCAGATTTGAATCGCTTTTGTTAATGACAAATGATCTGTACCTACGCAGAAGTCGATTCTGTCGGAGAGCGGTCTGACAATATAATCGGTACTTTGTGTGTGTTCTAACTGATACGGATGGCAAATCAAACAAAAATGAATTTGAGATTTGATTTATCTTTGTAAAGAAACAGTTAATATTTCAAAAGAAAACCACAGAAACAGTAATACCTTTCTGAAAGCTGATTGGCCGCAGGCGGGCGACGTATTTCAAATTGCGAACAAAACCGCCACAACGTTGTCAGACTCCGTGACGAGCGGACGTCTCCGCAAGAGCTCAAAATTGCTTCTGGCCATTGCTTTGTGGAGCACAACAAAGATGCGTCAGATGTCATAATGGTGAAGGCAAGCTTTGTAATGTTGTATCAAAGAGTTGTCAGTTTTCAGGAATATTTAAGACATGTGACGTTTCTTTGGTAGAGGGTGCCTGGGGCGGCTGTCCGTGTTACTTTTACCCCTTGTGTCTTTCATCCTGATTTTGGAGAAGAGTAATTTGAAATTATTATAATCTATACTTACTTTAATCTATATCTTTACTAATTTAATAAAGCTGAAGAGTTTGTTTGTTTGAACGCGCTAATCTCTGGAACTACCAGTCAGATTTGGAAAATTATTTTTGTAAATGATAGCCACATTTATGAGGAAGGCTGTAGACTAAACGGGAACGAAAAAAACAGGATGTATGAAGTTGCGGCCAAAAGCTGGTAATATAAAAAACTTTTTACAAAAAATACAAGCGACTTCTAAAAACAAAACACTACAAGGTACAAAATAACTTCAGTAGTAAGAAAAGAACTTTAATTTCTGAAGTCGGTGTTTTTGGTTAATTTTTTCGTTTTTTGACGCCGACTTCCGAAATTAAAGTTCTTTTCTTTCTACTGAAGTTATTTTGTACCTTGTAGTGTTTTGTTTTTAGAAGTCGGTTGTATTTTTGTAAAAAGTTTTTTATTTTTCACTTTTTAGTAGTATCTAGGTACCTGCGTACCCATTAACAGCGTACCAGCGCAATGTTATGTTAAGAACTGGTGTAAACACTAAAAAAACATGCGATTTCAGCAATCCCGATCCCTTTGCTATCATTTATTGAAGAGTTCCGTTGCCTACCTCCGAAGTTCTTCATCAGATCTTCACCAAATTGAAACGGGATCAGTCCAGAAAAATACTCTTTCAAACAAAAAAAGGATCATCCAAATCGGCTGACAATTGGCGAAAGTATCGCTGAACGAACATTTTTCATGGGATCTTATCATCAGATCCTAATTTATACCTTTCATCATCAGCTCAGCAACATGAGATGATGATTACCAGGCACAAATATCTGAATTGCGTTAGAAAGTTTATGAAAAACATTGTGTGTGCCTATAAAATTTGAGGGTTGCCCTCGATTTTCGTGGGATCCCATCATCAGATTCTCACATGGTGACCATGGGACTAATCGAGAAGTATATCCTTTCAGATGAAACAAAAATTTTTCAAATCGGTTTATAAATGACGGAGTTATGAGGTAACAAAAAAAAAAAAAAGTACTAAGACGAAGGTTGAATGACGATCTTGGGGCTTGCCGGAGAGACTGACCCGCAATGGCGGAGGACACATGAGTGTGAAGAAGTTTGCAGTGGCAAGCAGGGATCATTAAATAATATTTGATAAGGAATATACAAAGCCTGATACTTACGACTTTTTAGAAGGCTGAAGTAACAACAGCCGCAATGGTCGATTGACAAGAAGCAATGCTTGCCAAATAATCTGTGGATGAATCATCATACTGAGATCCGAGATCACTCCATGCCCCAGCAAGCACGCTAAGCCATTTGGTAACGGCTGTCATTTGTAAAGCTTTGATGGTTTTACGAGTATTCAGAAGCCCCAAAGGCTTAAAACCACTTATTTAAAATTACACACTTGCTTTATAACATATTGCTTGTGTTATTTTTAGATACCTAGTAAAATAAATAAAACCGGCCAAGTGCGAGTATGGGACTCGCAGACGAAGGGTGGTACCATAAACATTATTTTTTTTATTTGTTGTTATAGCGGCAATAAAAATACACAATCTATGAAAATTTCAACTATCTACCTATTATGGTTCTTGAGATACAGCCCGCTGACAGACAGACGGACGGACGGAAGGACGGACGGACGGATAGAGGAGGCTTAGTAATAGGGCTCCGTTGGTTACCCTTTGGGTACGGAACCCTAATAAACCATTGCAGTCTTACAAAGCGGTAGGTATCGACTTTTAACCTGTAACTAAAACGTTAGTGGATGTCAGATAGGCTGCCACTTCAAGTAAAATGCTAATATTAATCTGCATGCGGCAAGACTGGAATCCTTTTTTTCTTACGATAGGTAATCCTCATGGATATCCTCCGCCTTGGGGCGGGCGGAGGGGTCTGTCAGACTTTTAATGACTAAAACCACCTCGGTGTTCCATCTCACACCTACGCCAGGGATCGCGGGAACTAATGCGACTTCTGTAACCCTCGGCTGGTCCGCCTCTGCGGGCCACATCGGGTCAGCGAGGGGAGTGAGGTGTTTGACTCCTCCCGCGACGTCAAAGAGGGGCGCACGGGAACACCACGCGCCGCCACCACGGGTCCGGCTGAATGGGAGCGACGGACATCAAGACTGGAAGCCAACCCCAACTTGGTTGGGACAAGACTAGGCCGATGATGCCTGATGATGAGGCCCGCCACACATTCCCAACCACTGCAACTCCTGAAAGCCAGAATCAACATTAGCGACCTCCAGAAAAAAGCCGAGTCGATGAAGCCCGACGAGCCCCGGAGAAACGATTCAACTGTCTTGGATCGCGCAACGAAATTAATCAGAAAAGTACCTACAGCGGAGGGGTGGGAAAAGAAATATAATTTCCACTTTTTTTAATAATTCACACTTTAAAATCTAGATTTTAAAGTGTCAATTATTAAAAACAGTGGTTTACAAAGATAAACAGTGTCATATTACTAGTTCTAATACTGCCAATTATACAAATATAGTGCTCCTGGCTGCTATTATCCGATATTTACTAGGGTGAATGCTGTAGTTATTGGCCACTTAACGTAAAATTTATTTTCTGACATCAATAAAAAACATGTTGATAAAGTCACATACACTTATCCCATACCAAATAAAAGTGAATGAGATGGGGTCATAGGTAATAAAACAAATAAGATAAACTCACATTTTTATTGTTGAAAAATATCAATCAAATTCAATCACTTAAGAAATTTAGCAATTGGCCATGAAATCACAGTAATTATCATGACAAGTCACAGTAATTAGCCAACCAATTTAATTGTGAAATCTTAGTACCTAAATTATTGACTCTTTTTTATATGAATTAAAATTTTACGCAGCTCAAACCTAATTCTTTTTGTCCTGATCTAATTATATTTAAAAATTCCTGATTTTCTTCGTCACTTTCACTCTCCTCGTTCTCAGAAATACTTTCATCATTTTCCGTACAAAAGCAGTTATGGCATAAGAAATTGTCTCCTTCCTCCTGAGGTATATGCATAAGGTGAAATTTAGGAATACATAATTTATGATATGCTTTCTGACATTCACAACATCTCAATTTTATGCTCTTTACAACTCTTTTACACACACCACAGCAAGAAATAGACTCAATTTTTCTAGTCTTTTCCAACTTTTTTGTCTTTATTTCCTCTAGTTTCCTCTTTCTTTCTTCTTTTTTTTGCTCTCTCGCAACTTTTTTTGCCTTCTTTTCTTCCTCTAGTCTATTCTTTTCTTTGGATTTTTCTTCTAAAATCTTTTGGTATTCTGGTCCTGATATGTGGTAAGGTAGCCTCTCAGTGTTACGTTTCCCTTTTCTGGTTGGTCCTGGAGGTATTGATAAAAAATCTTTGAGTCTTGTTGTTGAACAGGATGGTAGGTTTCTTTCATGGTTTTCTGCATTTGCTATTCCTAGGTCTTCTAAAGTTACAAGTTCTTGGTCGTTATTCTGTAGATCACTAGTAATGTTGATTTGTTCATTATTTGAAGGTTGAATGGTAAAGGGTTCTTTGTCAGAGTGAGGAAAGTTTTCATATTCACAGGTCTGGTCGTCATTTCTCGCGCTATTTTGTTCATCCTGGATTCTTTCAAGGCTTTGGTGTGTTGCTATGATTATATTTTGACTTTCGTTTTCAAAAATATTGTTATTTATAATTGTTGTGTTAAAGTTTTCTTCTTGTGCAATTGTCGGTTCTGGTTCCATGTCATTATATTCTCCTTCCTCAATTTCATTAGTATTCTCTGTCGTATTTTCATTAGTAGTCTCTGTCATATTTTCATTAGTATTCTCTATCGTATTTAACGTATTCGAATGATAAAAATTCCATATTTGATAAAGAGTGAAAAATGATTCGTTGTTTTGGACATCTTGCATTATATTTTTAATATTTTTAAATTTGTTAATCATCTCTACACCTACGATTTCCGAAAATTTTGTCAATGATAGTAATTTTTCAGGTTCATCATTTAAAATGTCTACAGTGTCATCAGATCTGTATGCTGACTTTGCTAAGCATTTAGAATAATCGACAGCATTTGGATCAAAAGGGTAGAGACCGCAAGCTCGAAAGCCATTTACAATGCAGGCAGAACTAATTTTGTCTGTAACTTTTCTTAGAACGAAAGCAAAATTTTGCTTAGAAACAACTTCACCAATGTTCTCTAGCAACCATTCTCTAACTGCCGATTTCCAGAACTGTTTTACGGGTCTAAATAGTGACACATCAGCTGGCTGAAGAATCCTAGTGGCGTTTGGATACAGAGCAAATATTTCTATTTGAAGAGAGCGAGCTAGTACACTTAGGTCGTAGGTTAAATGAGATTTGTGTCCGTCAACAAACAACAAAACTGGTAGCTGGATGTTATTTTTCACTAAAAAAGGGTGAAAAACATGCTCGATAATATATTTAAATGTATCCGCCGTCATCCATCCTGAACTGCTAGTTGCTACACCCCAGTCATCAGGTACAGTTTGTTTGATTCTCTCAGGTAAACGTTGATAGGGGTACACAATCGTAGGCAACACCATCTGTCCATCAGCCGATATTGTAAAAAGTACTGTCATATTTTCTTTGGCTTTTCCTTTATCGATAATGTAGACATTCTTCTCTCCTTTTTCAGCAAAGACTTTTCCGGTAGATGGACAGGTCTGAAAACCGCTTTCATCAGCATTAAAAATTCTGGAAGGGTCATCTAAAATGTGGGTTAGATTAGACTTGTTTATCTGATCCATGATTTGACCAAACCAGTTTCTGATGTCAGATTCGGATACACATGCACTCGCCTGCGTAACAGCTTCACACGTTCTTTTGGTTATTCTAGGATGGCGTTTCAGAAAACCTTTTAACCATCCTTTTCCAGGTCTATTTTCGCTGAATGGAGTCTCTCTGGGGTTTTTATTCAGAAAGTTTTGAACAGAATCTAGAATATCTTCGGCATTTCTAGGAAACCCTCTTTTGCCCATATCGCACAGCCATTCTTCTAACTGTTTTTCTTCTTCTCTAGTCAAGTAGGGTTCTGGTCCAAATTCACTCTTGCTATCCGGGTGTTTCAATTTAAATTGTAGTGTTGCTCTAGGTATACCATACTTTTTGGCTGCTGTACGAACTGATATACCTTGACTAACGTCTTCTAAAGCTTTGTCTAATTGTTCTTTGGTATATTGCGGTATCTTTGGCATGTTAAAGCAGTCTGAAAGAAATTTAAAAAAAGTATTTAGTAATTGGCCATGTTACTTGCCAGCTATTGGCCACCCCCGGCTAATAACTGATTCATTGAATTTAGAACTGTAGAATTTTTGTATACCGTATATTATACCCTTATAAGGTCGAAACTGCATTGAAAAAACGTATAATGGAAAATTAGTAATTGGCCGGGGATGGCCAATAACTGAAATTCAACCAAATTTGAATTTAGTTATTAGCCGGTAAACATTTAAGGTTATATCGAACTTGCGAACTTTGAAATTACACAGAATTAAACTTCACTTAATATACTAAAAGAAACACATAATATTTAGGCACTGGAAAAGTAAGTTGCACAGCAAATCAAATTGTTCCAAAACTCTTACCTTATTTTTTTCTTAACAAACCGCTCACATCTGTCAAAACTTTTTCAAACTGACCATTTGAATGATGTAAAACGCCATCTAGGTCACATTTTATGAACTAAAACGAAAATACAATAGATAAAGAAATATTTTTTGTCCTTTGCATTCATGGGCTTGCTTGCATTACCTTGTTTCTACCTCTTTTGTTATGAGTGGCCAGTTACTATAGCGTGGCCAATTACTATAGCAGTTACCCTAGTTTGTTACGGAGAATCAAATAGATGCAATTATTTCTATAATGACATGCATAAACACCGTTTACGCCTGTAAACTACGATTTCATACGAACAAACAATAATTTGCAGGAAAGGTTCGCATAATATTTATGTCAATGAATTTGAAGTGGTTTTATGAATAATCGTTTGTTTTGGTGAGTGCTGTAACTATGGTTTTTCTTATACCGACCTTATTTGTCTCCTAAAGTGCTTTTGTGTTCCAGTAGGTTTTGTATTTTGTGAATAACATATAATTCTGCGGTTTACGGTAGTGTATTTGGATTACTTACTGTGTTTAAAAGTTAATTGTGTTTTGACCTCGTTTGCGGTTTTAGCAGTAACTAATACAGCTTTAATTAATTAATGACGTTTTCCGAGACATTAGTCTTTGGTTTTCTGTAGACATGCGTTCGTCATTCGTATTTAAATGCCTTTTAACCGACTTCTTCAAAAAGGAGGAGGTTCTATGTTCGGCTGCATGTATTTTTTTTTATGTATGTTCACCGATTTCTCCGCCAATTCTGGACCGATTTTAAAAATTATTTACCATGAAAAATGTTTGTTCAGCGATATTTTCGCCAATTGTTAACCGATTTGGATGATTCTTTTTTTGTTTGGAAGAGTAGTAACTCGTACTGGTCCCATTTTGGTGAAGATCTGATGAAGAACTTCGGCGGTAGGTAACGGAACTCTTCAATAAAAGATAACAAATGGATCGGAATTTCTGAAATCGCATATCTGTTGATTGTTTACACCAGTTCATAACATAACATCACGCCGGCACGCTGTGTTTCTTGTGTAGGTACAACTAAAAAGTGAAAAATAAAAAAATATTTTTCCAAAAAAAAAAACGGATTTCCAAAAACAAAACACTACAAAGCAAAAATAACTTTAATTTCGGAAGTCGGTGTTGGCGATGAGACAAACGTTTAGCAGAATTAAACGTTGTACAGTAGTCAAATATAGGCAAAAATATTATTTTTTCCACTGCACTGCCAATATGTATTACTTATCTTTACATAATTTATTTTTTTAGCTTATGATATAATTATTATGTACGAGTGTGGTACAATAATTGTCTAGGCGCACACTCACAACATTGTTTAAAAGTAGTTGCAAGTTAGCTGATAGTTCTGTACATTGTAGTGTAGCTACACCACAGAAATATAATATCTATGAGCTATACTTTATTTTGTTTTCGAGAATATTCGAGTCACTTTTGTTTCTCCTAATTTTTTGACAGTGTGTTGCTACGTTATGCAACTAGCAACCTCTTTTTAGGATTCCGTACCAAAAGGGTAACCAACGGCAACGGAACCCTATTACTAAGCGTCCGCTGTCCGTCAGCGGGCTGTGTCTCAAGAACCGTAATAGGTAGATAGTTGAATTTTTTACAGAATGTGTATTTCTCTATTGCCGCTATAACAAAAAATAATAAAAATTAAGGTTTATGGTACGGAACCCTTCGTGTGCAAGTTGGCTAGTTTTTTTTTCGGTTTGTTAAGACTATTTAGTTAATATTTACTTTTCCTAAAGTATGATTTCTAGTAAATAAGTTATTTTCCTTCTTCTTTCTCTCTCATGTTATTTTTTGAATTAGTCAAATGTTGAAAGCAGGAATGGAACCCGCTGCATTATACATAACCAATAAAATTAATTAATAACCTACTGTTTGAAATGTGTGCGGTATCTAATAAATGCTTTTTATGAACAAATCCGAAACTATGAGGAATATCGAAAAACACTGAAAGGAGTCTCGAGCCCGATTTTGATGAAAAGGAAAACTGCATCATTGAAATTTTGAAAAATCGTTGTTTCTACCCAGGAATCGAACCGGTTGATTTTGAAAAAAATAAACCCTTATTATTACACCATTTGAAAGTCTAATAAGGATCAAATTCTTTGAAGTAATGACACACGGCAAAACAAAAGAAAGAGCTTTTTTAAAATTTCTTTTTTTTTATGAACGTTGCGCCACACTAGGAATTACTCCTACATCGTGGGTGCATTTACAAACATACAAACTCACATACACAAACAGCCAGACCCGGAACAACTATCTGTAGTCCATACAAATATTTGTTCCGTGCGGGAATCAAACTCACGATACGCAGCGCAGTAGCCATCGCTCAACCACTGCGCCAATCGTGTCTCCAATATTTCCATAAATAAGTAAAGGAGTTGTAGAAATTGAAACAACAATATATTTCTAACACTTTTTTATTTCATCAATACGACGCAAATACGCTATTATTTATTTAGAACTAAAACATTATTCTGCTAAATCTTAGTAATTATTAAATTCGAAATTTTATACACGGATTATTATTAATATTGCACTTTATTACACAAGGAAATAATATGTTTGTTATTACAATAATTAACATCATACACGTCGTCATTGGGGTAGGTATAGCTACGTATGGGTTACTAGAAGTATCTTGAATAATGTACCTATTAGAAAAACAGTTTTGCACACCTAGTGCGGAAAAGTGTCATTACAGGAATACTGTGTCATACTGAAGCAATTTAACACACTTGTGCTGACATATTGATACGTGCTGCTTTAATTTCTAAATGTACAAACTTTAACGTGGATAGATGTCTATGCAAGCATTTATTTAAATATCAAAATTTTCGTTGAAGAGCGTCTAAATAATTACATTTTTGCGTTCAACGTAATAAATACATGATCATAGTTCATCGTATACTTAACTTTTCCTTATTATTATTTAATTTTACATTTAGATTCGAAGATTTAAGAAATTTATTAATAAATGATCATGTATTTATGAGGCTGACTGTTCTTTAAACAGTCGATTAAATAATATTATTATATCTCACTGAAAATTATAATTATTTATTAACAAAAATAAAATTAAATTACTACATTATACATTTTTACATTAATTATTAAAATTTATGATAAAATGATTGTCACAACTCTCTTATATTCAAAAATTAAATTACATTTTATTACAGTGAAAGATTTAATATTATTCTCATATTGCAATTAGTTACCGACTATTAAAGTAAAATATTTACAATATTAATGAAAATAAAATGGAAAATTAATTCAATTTTGTAATTTTATATTTTTAAGTAAACAATTGTTATTATTGGTAAATATAGATATTATTTACAACGGGAATTGCATTGAGTCAGTAAAGTTCATCATATGCGTAAAAACAGTACCTATTTGTCAGAATTATCTTTGAGAGTGATTAAACAAAAAATTAAAAACACTATTATTCTCAAGAAGTCTATGCAAATGGAAAATGCGAGTCAAACAAAAGTTAGAAAAAATTACATTTCTATATCTTAATACAATATTCTTTGGTATGTTATTATTAAAATAAAAACTAAATACAAAAAGTACTGTCTATTGCAAACATATTCATAAAATAATAACGAGGAACTAACAAAACCCATTTGAATACATTAAATTATTTACAAACTTAAAACTGAATGCACGGCAGAGCACAGCCAAGTCTTATAAAAAGTTAGGTAAGAATTCATGTACAGAAACATTAAATTATAAAACGTCAACAACCTTTTTAACCGACTTTAAAAATCGTAGGACATTTCAGTTTTATCCAATCAGGTTTTTTCTTTTCGAGAATTATACACACTATTGCAGATGTGCTTGGACATATTTAAGTTTACCGGTATACAATTAATATACTGTAAATACGATGATTTCTTTGGAACTTTTTAGCCTTTTTTTGAGGTCGTTTTTTTATTAAAGAATATTTTTTTGCAATATTTCCGTAATGTGTATCAGATACAGAACGTAAGCCTTAAAATAAAGCCGCGCACTTCTGAATCACCCATAGAGGATGCCACAATGGGTGATTGTACAGATGTTTTACTGAACTAAAAGCTCTAAAATACCGTAACCGCAGTCTACCGCCGCACCTTCCTCGGGAACCTCACGCTGCTCACAAAGGGTTCCTTGCTCAGGCGTCATTTCTTCCCGATGCCGATCATCCCCTGCGCGGAGGATAATGACGCGAGGGTTATCCGCTCCGGCCGCTCAGGGTTCAGCAACCGTTCGGCGGGGTTCAGCAACCGCTCTGCTGAGTTGAGCGTGGTGAGGGATAGCCGAGTGTCTGGGATGGGGAGTGGAGTTACCGGTGCGGTGGTTGTAGATGCTATGGGGGTGGTAGATCGAGTGAGTGGCTTGGGAAGGGATGGTTGAGTCGCTGGGGGGGATGTTCGGAGGGAAGTCGGTTTTTGGTCGCGGCCGCTGCAGACCTGTGGAAGAAGAGTATGTTAGTGGTTTGGAAGTAAAATTGACGATGGATTTGTTAGCTAGAGTGGACTGCTGTGCTGTTTGGAAGTCTTGGAACAAAGCATAGCAGTCCGGATTTTCAATTAGGTGCTGTTCCACGCCGGTACAAATTTGTACCAGTTGCTATGCAGTTTTATGCGCCCGGTGCCTAAGAGGTCTTTATTTATTAAAACTTTATGCACTAGTGTATAAAACTATTTACAACGTAATCTTTACTAAAAAAGGAAATTTGTTTGTTTTTATTATCGTAACAATGACAAATTCCTAAAAGCAGAAGCTACGGTAGTGATAAATATCTATCTTGTTCTTGAATGTGCCCTAACAAGGGCATCGTATTACCCAAGGTTGGTTGTGGAATTCAGATAGACAATCGCTTCATGCAAAATTTTAGTTACACTCCAGTTAGACTTCAAACCGACCTCAACATAGGCCAAGCGGATTGATTGTTCCTTAATGTGTCCTTCTTACCTGATGATGGTTCTCCCAGTCCTTATGCTGGCAGAAGGCGCCGCAGTACCTCGCAGCGTTGCAGCCGGAGCAAGTCTCCTGAGCCTTGCGGCCGCAGTTCCAGCAACACTGCGCATACAATAGTATGGTCATATCGCCAGCTTAAGTGAGAGGAATTAGATTGTTAAAGATTTTGATTATGTAGACATATGAGTAATATAATATTGAGCTCTCCTGATATTTCAGCCATAGCGCAACAATGTCCTCAACAATGGCTAGCTATCAATCGAAAGATATAATAGTACCCCTCCTGCATCACTCTCATAATCCGATAGGACAAAAACTCGACAAAACTGGAGAGAGATCTGGCACAGGATTAACTGTTTAACGTACTTTCCAAGGCACAAGGGTATCATCAAATTTAAAACTGCTGTCAGAGAAATTAGGGAGAAGATTCTATATAGATTCGTAATGTAAAAACCTAGTAAATCTTTTTTGCCCGACCTGCTTCCATGTCAACATTCATTCTTCTTGTTAGTGCGTTTTGTTCGTTTTTTGTTACAGCTGTTTATTAAAAAAAGTAATATTCCTAATCAAGTTCTGCATAACAATGTGCACCATTGAATAGATAGGTGAGAACACATACATTCTGCTGAGTGCTGGCGCTGGGGCTGAGGTCGCCGGGCGGCGGCGGCGAGTGGCGGCGCTCCGCCTTGCCGCGCTCGGCCGCCACCAGCTCCAGCGCCTTGGACTCCGCCGCGCCCACCGCGCGCTGCAGCTCCAGCAGGGCTTGGCGTTTTACCTGCGAAACAGGATAGGGTTGGAGTCCTTGCCACTGTCATCCACTCCAGATGGCAATCACTCTTTTTCTTAGCGTGTCGATACACGCTTTTATATATGTGTACCCCTGTGTAACTTCACCTTTTCTTTGTAAGTAAACGCAATTATAACGGATAATTTTTTATTAATCTGATCAATTCAAAAGCTAAATCGGCTGTATCAGTCGGACTTTAATAAATAATTTATTTTCCAAGCAAATTCTAAATCTATTGACCTTTTAAAAACCAACGAACCAATTCATGCCAGCATACCGCGAAGGTTGCATGTATGACAGTTAACAATAAATAACAACCATAGACTGTGTGTTCTTGTTTACCTGGTTGACAGCATCCTCAGCTCGTCTCCGGACCTCGGCTACCCTCTCTTCAGTCTGTCTGACGGCGGTCGCCATAATTTCGCTGGCAGCGCGTTTTATGTCATTGCTCTCTGTAGGTTCTACACCTAGAACAATATAGAGAGTAAATTGTTATTGATTGTATCTATACTTCTATCTATATCTATACTAATATATAAAGCTGAAGAGTTTGTTTGTTTACTTGAACGCGCTAATCTCAGCAACTACTGGTCCGATTTGAAAAATGATTTCAGTGTTAGATAGCCCATTTATCGAGGAAGGCTATAGGCTATATAATATAATATATATATCATCACGCTAAGTCCAATACGAGCGGAGCAGTAATGAAAATGGTGACGCAGACGAAGTTGCGCGGGACAACAAGTTTATTTATAAGACCGACTAAAACGATACAAGAATACATCCGAACAGAAGAGTAGTGTTTGTGTACTTAGTAAATACAGCTTAAAATAAAAAAAAAAACCATAGAACGCGAGGTACATTTTGTTTCGGGATTTGGCTACGACTTCCTCGAAGGAAGTTGTTTATCCACATTGCCAGAAAAAAAATTATAGCAAAGTAATTTACCCAAACTTGGCTGAACAACACTACTATGTACCTCACACTCATCATCACCATTTCGACTGAAAAACCCTCATAATCTTTCATCACATCTATTCCACCCTTACCTCTTTGCTGCAGTATTGCCAACGCCCTCTTGGTCTTCTCTACCATGCTTAGGATGCAGTTCAGCATGGTGTTGATGTTCTTCCACTCGTCGTCCGTCTTCAGCAGGCCTGAGGGCGCAGCCCCCAGCCCGCGGGGCTCTGAGAACGGCGCGTTCATTGAGGATACGTCGCGAACTGTTATGCCACCTGGTTGGTTAAGGTAAAAGTGGTATTTTAATAAACGAAAAACCGCTGAATTACGCCTAGATTATCCCCGAAGTTTTAGGGGCAGGTTACTTATAAAATAGGGGGTGAGTCTATTCCCATCAACCGAGCACAAGTCCAGATTATTTTAATTATTACAGAAAAAAAACTCTACACTGATATAGAAAAGGAATGCCACGGCTAAAGTCAACTTTAATATACAACTGTGAGGGGTGATTTTTCAATAGTCAGATAACTTTTATTAAATATGTAAGACATATTTTTCATAGGTACAAAAGCCGTCAAACGTCCACTTTTATTTCTCGGGTAAAAGTAAAATTGGACAATTGAAAAATCAGCCCTAAGTGAATCCGAAGTTATCATAGAAGTGTACTGCCCTAAATATTGTACTATACCTCGGAACCCTGGTCCGAGTCCGAGGAGCTCGTGGCTAAATAATAACAGCCGCACGGGTCGATCTTGAAGGTTAAGCAACGCTAGACAAGGTTGGTCTGTGGATGGGTGACCGTCTTAACACAACGAGTTTCGTCCGTGTTTTTTGACACTAAACACTGAAATGTTTACCCGTAATTTTCTATTATTTACATCATTTTTAAAATTTCAATTGTTTGTTTTGGTGTTCCTTGATAATTTTTCTACTTTAAGTTAAATTTTTCATAGGAGGGAAAACTATTACAAACCTGTCCTATGGTTCAAAGTGGTTCGTTTAATCAAACGACAATTTCATGTGTAAGGAACTAATAGAATGAAAAGAAAAATAATTGTGAATAGGAAAAAAACATCAGTGTACCCCAGAATCCCAGAGTCGCTCGGTGTGTGAGCATGGCATATTTATGTACTAAACTGAGCCACAAGACCAATCCTTTTCTAAAGAAAGACAATGCTTGTGAAGTCAGACTCACCATCTCTCCTCTCATAGCCCGCCTCCTGGTTCCCGTGGTAAGCATGGTAGGGGTTTCCGTAGTCGAACAGGCTGGCGTTACTGGGCAGCGGGTACAGGAACGGCGACGGGTTCAGGAACAGGCTGGACGCGGCGCGCTTGGCCTGGGGCGGGTACTCCTCGTGCGAACCATTCGTTTGGGGCGGGTCGTAGAACCTGCGGGAAACGGAGAGTTAGTGAAATCTTTTTTCTCTTGGTGATTTATAACCATTTGATTAGTGAGTATTTCAATTATTTTTCTTGTGAATGTGAGGACTATGGCCGTATGGTGTCGTAAAAGAATAATACCATCCCATCGCTTCCCGTGGGTGTCGTAAGAGGCGACTAAGGGGCTCACCAGAGAATGGGCACCAGCGTTCTCTGTAAAACGCAACACCAAACACTGCGATAGCCAACCCGCCTGCCAAGCGTGGCGGTTATGGCATACCTACCCCCTGGGGGCGGCCTATGTCCAGCAGTGGAAGTCTTCCGGCTGTTATGATGATGATGATGTGAGGACTATGAGAATATTTTATGATGTTTTCCAGTATTTTAACGTTTTTCGGGCAATTTGAATGCTTTGTACGGCCTACTCAAATGTGTTTTCTTTGGTGTTGTTTGTCGAGTCGATGAGCTCATTGTATGAGCTACCCTATGACTGACAAATGCTTGTACTGTCGGAACAGGTGCACTCGAATCAGCGGCGTACTCAAAATACCACTTCAGACATTAACCTACATGGTTCACAGATGATTTAACCAGTACGGATTGTCTGGACGTTAAAAGAGACTTTGCTCTTCGAGTTAGTTTCGGTGTCTCCTCACAGCGTAATCAGCTAGGAAACACCATTCATATAGTTAGACTAGCTTTTGCTCGCGAATTCGTACGCGCATATCCTGATTTTTTCCGTTCCCGTAGGAATTTCGGAAAATCCAAGGAACCTGCCAACTTTACGACCAGTACGCTAGCAGTACGCAGTAGGCTGTGCGTTATTTTTTGTCAGTCACTCAATAAGTCAGTAACGGAACAGTTAAATGTATATTGATTAAACTGACTAAAAAAGATGGAGGTGTTTACAGGTGTAAAAAGTGTTGTTTACAAAAAAAAAAAACTATCATTATCATTTAAGTTAAGGGCGTATTCATTGCATTTTCCTAATTACGTTTTCAATCTAACCGGAGCAGTCTTTTACCTGGAACATCTGATAGGTACCTACTATTTCTATTAAAACCCTTTTTAAGTATGAGAAAAATCAAATGAGGAGGGGGGTCATTTGATTTTTCTGCTCTGGGCGAAGCAGAAGGTAGTGTAAAGACTCCTACTGACTAAAAACCATCCGTGTTCCTTCTAATGCCCGCCGCGGTCCAGGGCCGCAGTGACTCGTTCGAACAAATTCCGCCACCCTGGCAGGCACTGGCGCTAGCAGGCCTTCCATTAAAACCCTACGATAGGTGTTTTGCATTAATTGAAATCCACCTTCAGGAAATCAAACAACAAGCCTTTTGTTTGAACGAAATTAATCACAAAAGTAATCAAAACAGTCGGTACCTATCGAACTCTACGAGCCAGAGAACGAACAATACTATTATCGGGACTATTATTAATAATGCGAGCGAATGGACTAGAAAATAAAGACAATACAAAACTTGGAAAACAAACGAGTTCGTTCATAAATTAGTTGGCGGTGCAAGGTGGGAGCGGACGCGATTTATTACTTATGCAATTAGGTACGAAACTGGCACAGCTAGAAAAAGTTGCAACTAAAACGCGGACACAAAGCAAACTAAATGGCATCATTAAAAAATTAAATCATAAGCAAAATACTCGCAACATTGCTACGTTGTACGGTAGTGCTATATCTTCTAACCAAATTAAAAGCCAGCCCAGCTGGAGCTGCCGCTGCGGTTGCTGAGAACCTCAAACAAAATATAACAAATTAGTTGGCATTTCCATTTTGAGCCGTTTGGAGTTGAACTCATTGCACTATTTAAAAATCTGTCCAATAGTGCTATTCTGTAACAACATTTTCGTGTCTCGACAGCGGAATCCGAGGTGAGTATAAACATGAGACCTTTATGTTGTGTTTAATAAAGTTCACTTTGTGAGCTATCTCACTCAGGTGAAGCTCGATATCGAAATGGTTACTTACAGAATAGACTAGCTGATGCTTAGTTGACACTACGCGTGACCCAAGGGCGGTCAAGATTTAATACATTGTTTCAAGAGGGAAGCGTGCTCTATCGTTGTCCACATAATCGCTTTTTAACAGGTGAGATTGTGGTCAAACGGAAGCCTATTGATTATAGTAAAATGTGTAACTTAATTTTAATTTCCTGTTTAAATCATAAATCCACTAATCCGCTCTACATTTTCCGACTACCCCACACCATTGCTTCATTACTTGGGCCGCGCGTGCTCCGGACGGCAAACAAGCGAACTAGGCGCGCAATGCAATCAATGCAATAAATAATAATCGGAACAAGAGACGCCCCGCCCGGTGACACCCTGCGGTGCGGGAGGGGAGCGGGAGCGAGTTTGTGAAGTTTTGATAGGTTTAGTATTGCTTACTTAGGCTTCTTGGAAAATTATTTTAGGTATAAAATTAGTACAAAACTAATTAATTATTCATTTCTTCCCTGATAGATCTGCTGAACGACTTTTTTTTAATAAGTAGTAAGAAGTGTTTGTATTTTGTCTATGTCTTTTCGCTCCGTAAATAATTTGATTTTATAAGTTCATTGTGTGTTATTCCTAATCCGTCTGTTCTATAATTTAAAGAACGTAATGAAAGTTGTTGCATTGTTCAAATGAAAGGCTGTTAGATTTTGTAATTTTTGGGTAGGTAAATTAAGTTCACATACAAATATTTTTAAGGAACCAGCAAGTTGTGCAGCAAGGAGTGGAATTCCCTGCCGGAGTCTGTCTTTCCCGATAGCTACAACCTGGGAATCCTTAAGTTAACAGTGAATATGTTACTTCTAGGCAAGTGTGCTCCATCTTCGATCACATCATCGCTTACCATTAGGTGAGATGGTGGTCAAGCGCGTGCCTATCAATAATAAAAAATAAAGTACCTAACTCTTTTGAACGCACCAGGATTATTTATATTAGTACTTAAATCAGGCGATGACATTGTTGAACATCCATATGTAGACATACTCGTACATCTGTATTTCACTTAAATGTAGGTACGTCTATTTTTAAAGGTACGCAAGATGGTTTTCTATTACTAGTCTAGACTAGTCGGGATATCGACCAAGTACGGTACCCTGCAGTACGTCTGGTATTCCGGTAGTAGGTAAAAGGGCGATAGTGGGATCAGGTCGTGGAGTTCCTGCGCACACTCCCCAAAGTACAGTCTGTAGAAGACCGACAGGCAGTCAAAACTACGCCGATGAGCTAGGCTGTGAAGCTGAGCCACCAACGTCTCGTCCCCTATAAGCTTTTTTGCTCTGCGTTCCAACGATTGCTAAGCCATCCCATTTTCATTCATTACTGTTATAGCTCGTGGCTAGTTAATAACAGCCGCACGGGTCGATCTTCAAGGTTAAAGGCCAAGGTTGGTCTGTGGATGGGACGATCATACATACCGAGTTTCTTCCGTGCCTTGGAAAGCACGGTAAGCCGTTGGTCTCGAATGTCATTTGTAGATCTTTGGCAGTCGTTACGGATAGTCAGAAACCAGTAAATCTGACTCCAGTCTTGCCATGAAGTACCGTGTTACCCAGTTAATGGGTTGTGGAGGTCTGGTAGGCAGCCGCTCCTCGTAAAATACTGGTCTTTAGCTAAATCCGGCTTGACAGGAAAGCCGACCCCAATATAGTTGGGAAAAGGCTCTCCACGTCCCCGCTACCGCCTATGCCCCACACCGCTGCCGGGTCGCGCCCGAGCGTTTGATTCGCACGGCCGTGTCGGCGCACTGTCCCGCACACGACCGTGATCTATACCACTGTACGACTATACGACTGTACCCCACGCCTATCAGTTTTTGGCTTTATTCGCTGCATTGATAAGCAATATTCATTATGCGGAATTGGCAGGGGATAATTAAAATAGAGGGGGATTTGGTTTGGTGAATGGAAGATGGAATTGAAATAGAATTTATGCAAGTTTGTTGTATGGAAAATTTGATTTGTTTTTATTGATAACGAACGTCTTTTTGCGGCTCTTGTGTGTATGGCAAAATGTTGTTTTGGTAGAAAAAGTTTCTAAAATTGCATACCTACCTATAGGTAATAAAAATACCTACACATCCTCACACACGAATATAGCTAGGTATTAAAACACCCGACAACGTGTGAGTCGGACTCGCACTCAAAGGGTTCCGTACCATCATCTTCCTGCCCTTATCCCATGTTATTTGGGGTCGGCGCAACACGTTTTATTCATCCATTCTGTTCTATCAGTCGTCACTCGATCACTAACTCCCTTTTCTTTCATATCGCTCCTCACACAATCCATCCATCTTTTCTTTGGCCTTCCTCTCCCTCTCCATCCATCCACATTTATGTTCATAACTCTTCTAGTTATATGCGTTTCATCCCTCCTCTTCACATGACCTGGTTCCGTACCATAAACCGAAAAATCACGTATCTTAATGACTAAAATATAACTTTATTTTTATTTCATTGGTCTGTATTGGGGTTTATGAGATACAAACCGCTGATAGACAACCGTATGGATGGATAGCAGAGGCTTAGTAATTATTCTAGGGTTCTGTACCCAAATGGTTAAAAGAATAATATAAAAAACCGGCGAGTCGTATTCGCACACGAAGGGTTCCGTACCATAAACCTTATTTTTTATATTTGAGTTTATTGAGTGAAAGGTAAATTGCGGTTTACGATTTATGACGTATTAAAAAAACCATTTACTAGATCTCGTTCAAACCAATTTTCGGTGGGAGTTTGCATGGTAATGTACAATTGTACATCACATATTTTTTCAGTTTTATCATTCTCTTATTTTAACACTTTAGAAGTGTCTCTCGCGCAAACTATTCAATTTAGAAAAAATATATATAAGAAACCTCAATATTATTTTTGAAGTCCTATCCATAAATACCCCACAAGAATGGGTTCGATGAAAAAAAAATGAGTTTCAGTTCTAAGTATAGGGAACCCACAAAATGTATTGTTTTTTTTTCTATTCTTGTGTGAAAATCTTAATGCGGTTCACAGAATACATCTACTTACCAAGTTTCAACAGTATATTTCTTATAGTTTCGGAAAAAAGTGGCTGTGACATACGGACAGACAGACAGACAGACAGACATGACGAATCCATAAGGGTTCCGTTTTTGCCATTTGGCTACGGAACCCTAAAAATGGTAACAGAAGTAACACTTAGACCATGTTGCAGCTTTGTCTTTAATTGGTAAGACTTGAGTAGCAAATTGTTCCAACACCATTTAGTTACGTTGTAACTCAAACGATCCTTTTCAACTCAAAACCTCTTCTTCTACGATTACCCTTATCAAATCGTCCAGTAGCCCACCTAGCACCATCTTTCCAAACTACAATTACCAGCTAGCTATATATCAAAAGTTCAACAAACAGTAATTTTGTACGCAACATGTGTTCCCGCGGCGCGAACTAACGCCTGACTGTTTACTGCTAGCAATTAGTCGACAATCAAACTTATGCCAGCTGCTGCTAACGCCACTGCGCCAGGCGCCAGCTTGAACTTGAAAACTTGCTGTTTATACGAGCTATTAATAAATATGGGATTAATTTAATACTTTTTCTTTCAAGTTATTGTTTATTGCCGGCTACAATTTTGTAGCTCGTGCATAATTAAGTGAGAATAAGTGTATTGTTTTGTACTTCTTGTATTGGCTTTTCTTTGTTTTTGTTTTCTCTTACCTACTTGCATTTTTGCTCACAGTTTATTTCAGTTCAAGAGAATAATGTTAAGAGTAGTTTATCGAATTGGGTCGCTATAAAAATTGAAAATTAGCTGTCCACTCGATTGCTAATCTTCTACGACTTATTTCCTAATTAAATGCACAAAAAGGTAGGTAAAAAAGGACATGCCTTCATCTCCTTATCGAAGATTCCTACATTACTGCTCACCCCTTTACCAAACTTCTTAAACCTCGTTAGCAATACCGTTCCATAACACACAACCTGTGATAATGAAACAGCCGATCAGAGACATCTGCGCGCGCTATTAACCAACGAGCGCCTGCTGGTAACGTAATAGCAAACTCCTAATCACACAAATTGCTAACACTAATCTGGCAAGCGCTTTACCTCGTTAATGTAATTATGATTTTTACGTGCTAACGTTGGTACGAAAAAGGGAATTATATTAATGGAACTATTTTCCTGAAATTCAAGCTTCAAACACACGTTGTTGACACTAATTGGATTAGCGTGTGTTTGTGTATTGTTAAGGTTAAAATAAACAGTGAAACGTTATGCTAGCAGCTACAAATATAGCTAACGTTACAGCTTGTTAATTTAAACAGCTTCTAGCTTTAAATAACGCTCGAGTGCCGCTGTTATCTGCCTCCTAAGTTATGCCAGCGCCACAGCCTAAGCTACACACTTAATAAACAAAGCGGTATGCTAAAAATTTACTTTATAACTTGGCAAACGCACCAGGCGCGGTCTGCTGTAATAAATAATGCTCGTACGTGGCTCTAACGAATTGGGGTAGGCAGTATTTAAAGCTGGCGGTCGCAGCAGCCTGCCAAATTGTCCAATAATAATAATTCAACGTAACCGTGGCAACCGTGGTTGCCGTGGTTAGACGGCAAGTTTTCTGTTTTGTATTTTTTCGATAATGTGCCGATAAAAAAGGGTCTCTTGGAATGCCGTCACCGGCATTGCAATGGAGGAAAATGTAGCTGATTACTTGCTCTGTCCTTTAGCTACGCAGTGCTTCAGTAGCGATTTACTTTGGTTATATTTAGGCTCGCATTTGACCACAATCTCACCTGATGGTAATCGGTGACGTGGTTGACGATATAGCATGCTTGCTCGGAAGTAACCTGTTTACTCTTGACTTACAGAGCCCCTTACTGCAAGTGCAAACTCCTTTTTGGCACAGTCTTTTTCGCGAAGGATCTAGTTAATTACCTAATTTAGCTTAAGCAGCTTTTCGCGCGACTTGACACGAAAATTATTTTTTTTAATTACTTACTAAAAAAATTACTAAAGTCGTGAGTGCTGGCACGAAATGGCGCGGGAATAGAATACTTGGAAGGACTTGGGGGAGGCCTTTGCCCAGTAGTGGGATAGTACAGGCTTCATTTTATATTCTACTACTTTCCCAATTTTTCATAAGCTCATCAAAAATCATCCACCCAAAACTACATTCCTCGTCCCACTATATTTACACCTGGCAACACTATCAAGCAGCATACTGGCAACCCTACACGCCGGGTGCGGGCGGGGGGGTACAAATTACCTGTCCGAACCATTCACCTGGATGTGACGGACGTTATTGATAGAACCATTCATATTGTTTCGGTTTTGAGTAGTTAATCAATTTTTGGCCCGGAATACATTTTGTACGTAATTAATTGTTCGTAGTTTTGTATGACAGGTGATGTTAGATACGTGTTTGGTTTTTGAAAGGTGTTGTGTTTTGATAACGAATTAATTTAAATGACTGGTTTGTGGAATACGCTTTATTTACCTGAATAAATACCTACTAACTGTAGTTACATTTAGAAAGGTGTTGTGCTTGAAGGCGGGGCGGATCTCCGATTGTCGTTTGGAGGGGAGGGTTTCACTGCGCTGAGGTTTTTTTTAACAAACTGCATTTTCTGAGCTATTCTCATATAAATTATATAATTTTTTGTTAAAGAAAATACTTCTAAAACTCTTTTGAAGGTCCTAAAAACCAGTACTTACGGGTCACTAGCTCGTCGCTTGACGCCGGTCTCCGCGGCCCCGGGCGGGTGCGGCGCGAAGATGTCACTGCTGTCGCCCCCTGACTCCAGGATCAGGTGCTCGTGTGACCTGATGTACTGGAGCGGTGTCTGTGGAGGAAGAACTTGCGTTGAGTCTTAGATGTCGTCTGTTGCGTGCAGTTCCTTCTTTGCAGCCGTTTTTAGAGCTCAATTATTGTGATTCACGATGCACGGGTCGGCATTCAAGGGTGCCTCTGAAATTACGTTAAGCCGTTGGTCCCGGCTGTCGTTTGCAGTTCTTCGACAGTCGTTAACCAGAAAAGGGTGCCGTGTAACCCAGTAACTGTGTTGTGGAGGTCGTTTACCTGTTTAGCCCTTCTGGCTCTGGCATGCAGGTCCCTCTGAGCGAGCGGTAAGAGGGCCCTGAGGAATCCTGGCACGGAGGCGCGCAGTGGATAGTTAGTGCACTCCTGTACCCCTGCCTGAAACTCCTCGATGTTGAGCGTGCCAGACTGTAGGGAGAGAGAAAGATGGGTTAGAGAACTGTAGAGGAGAACTACTAGACACCAGGGAAGAAAATTTCATAGTATCCTCAGTTTTCAGGTAGAACAGCCAGACTTCTAAGCAATGGAACTCTATTTTATTAGGACTTTACGTCGTCGTTGATAATGAAATCCCTTCAGCAAGAAATATAGCTTTATAACATGTGTATTTAGACCTTTATTCCCCTTATAGCTACAGCACTGGGCTGACCAAACAACTTACAAAGGATATTAGACTCTACTCCACTTACTACAAGGTTGTGAATCAGTTGCCGCACCCTGTCTCCCGTATCAGTCCCCACATCGGTAGCAAACTGTTGCAGCGCTGACAGAAACTTCCTCAAACGTTGTAGCGCTGGCGCAGAGCGGGAACCTTCGGCTAGAGGCGGTGATAGTGACTCCGTTGATGATAGGGCTGCTGCATGGAAAGAACAGAAAGTCACTTACTATAAAGTGATCTTACTTTAATTCAGATGAAAGATTTATCTTGTTCAACATAGACCCCGAGAACAAGCATCGCCACAAAAACCAATCTTGTCTTGGGTAACAATCAACATATTCTCGAAACGTTCGTCCGCCGCCGCATTAATAAAAATATAGGTGTTTACTTTATGACATAACAATGTCGTTTAGTTTTTGCTTCATTAATTTAATATGCGACAGGCTTTTACTCGCAATACTCGCTCCGGCCCGCACTATAGGTGAAAATGGTGAAAAAACACTGTTTGGTGAGTTCTGACCGTCAAGCGAGCATCGCCGAGCGAGTTTCGCTGAGGGAGTACAATCTTTGATAACTCTTATCGCTGCGATCAACTAGAGGTAAGAGCCGCTTGCCTGCAGTTTTAACAGCTAGCTATTTACTATTAATGTATGTGTCTCTTTTACTCACACGAGATCTACCTATATCTTTTATCCCTGTCCTCAGCGAGCAAATAGTCGATAGCTACTCGCTTCCTCGCCGGCGGTGAGACAAGTGCCCTAAGTTGTGTCAAAGATCTTCCTATAAGTATACCTTCATACATTGACAGAGTAAGTACAGTTACCTACCAGCAGTGCCATTGTTCAGCGGGCTGGGCGGACCAGGAGTGGGAGAGGAGCGCTGCTCCTCTTGTTCAGGGGATCTGTGTTCTTTAGCTGTTGTGGTGGCTGAAACAAGGGAGAGATTACGACGATTATTGCAGCCGTCATACACAGGACAGGATACAAACGATGCAAGAGTTACAGCTCCACAAAAATAACCCATAATATAAGTAAGACTTTTAATTTAGAACGGATCAAAATTTTAAACAAGTGATTGGTGTATGAACGCAGCAATGAGTGAAGGAGAGAGTATGTGTGTGAAAAAGAAGAGAGAACTTGAGAGACGACGAAAGAAGAACATTATAATTTGATAAAGTTTAAAGAAGTTTTAAAAACTAAACGAGGACTTGAAGAAGTGAAGCGCTTTTATTTGGGTCTATCGCATCCCCCTACATATCTTGTATGGGAAATACACTAAACAAGATTGAAGTAAGTAATTCAAAGATTTTATTTTTAAATTTTTGTAGGTATGGATGCATCTGTATTCAGGTCAAAGTACAGCATTCTAGGACCAAGAGGCTCCGAGTTAATCGGTGTTTTTGGTTTTTTTTTCGTTTTTGGCACCGACTTTCGAAATATAAGTTCTTTTCTTTCTTCCGCAGTTATTTTGTACTTTGTAGTGTTTTGTTTTTGAAAGTCAGTTGTATTTTTTTAGTGGTACCTTTGTACCCTTTAACAGCGTACCGGCGTGATGTTATGTTAAGAACTGGTGTAAACAATAAAATACATGTGATTTCAGTAATCCCGATCCATTTGCTATCATTACCTCCGAAGTTCAGATATTCACTTAATTAAAATGGAACCAGTCCAGAAAAAGAATCTTCCAAACAAAAAAGAATCATCCAAATCGGCTGACAACTGGCGAAAATATGGCTGAACAAACATATTTCATGGGATCTCATCATCAGATCCTAATTTATACCTTCCATCTTTAGCTCAGCAACATGAGAAAATGATTACCAGGTAGAAATATCTGAATTGCGTTAGAAAGTTTATGAAAAGCATTGTATATGTGCCTATAAAATTTGAGGGTTGCCCTCGATTTTCATGGGATCCCATCATCAGATTCTGACTTGGTGACAATGGGACCAATCGGGAAGTATATCCTTTCAGATGAAACAAGAATTTTTCAAATCGGTGCATAACGGAGTTATGAGGTAACAAACATAAAAAACAAAAAATAATACAACCGAATTGAAAACCTCCTCCTTTTTTTGAAGTCGGTTAAAAAGGGTGGTAAAACCGCTTCAAACATAAGGAATTATATCATCTTACTACTAGAAAGAATTAAGTAGGTTTTATGATATTGTAACCCAGTGGAAATTAATCAAATCGCAAAGCACGATGTAGTTCTGTATTTTTGATATGTTGTATAGATGAATTAGGGTGATGTGAATCCAAATATGTAACTTCGAAAAGTTTGTGCTCGCTGCGCACCACACGATAAACATTTAACAGCAAAATTTTACGACTTTTTTCACTTTTTGCGCTAAAAGTCAAAACTTAATGCATTTTCAATAAATTACATTCAGGCCTCCGTATGGTGTTGGCCGCAAAGGAATACCTAATACCATCCCATCACTTCCCGTGGGTGTCGTAAGAGGCGACTAAGGGACTCGCCAGAGTAGCAGCAGCGTTCTCTGTAAAACTCAACACCTTGCACTGCGATTGCCAACCCACCTGCGAAGCGTTGCGATTATGGCAAACTCCCCCCCAAAATTGGAGGGAGGCCTATGTCCAGCAGTGGACGTCTTTCGGCTGATATGATAATGATGACATTCAGCATTTGTATAAGACACCTTGAAAATATAGCAAAAAGTGAAAAAAGTTCCATAATTTCGACTAAAGTGTATCGCGCGGTGCGCAACCAGCCCAAGTTTTTAGAAGTTGCGGATTCAATACTCTAACTGGGACCAGTTAAAGTATTCTGGTTTTTTGGTATGTTATATGGACATACAACATACCAAAAATCCAGAACTACATCCAGCGTTGCGATTTTATGTTTTTTTAGCGTCGAATTCTACTGGACTATTACACATCTATTTAAAAAATAAGTATTTTTTGTTGAACAAAACACGTACGTTACGTCGTCCAGCCAGAGTAACCGAGATTCAACATAAGGACTTCTCACACATCCTATACTTTTTGACCATAAACAAAATTCCCCAATAACTTCAGCCGGCACACAACCACAGCGCATGACGAGTCCATAATGGTATGCGTCGGCACGGCGCGGCGTGGCACGGCTCCGTTTGAACAGTTGCCCACTTTATAGCTCATCGGGCAATGCGGGCAATACGGGCACTGACGGGCCATTCGGGCTGAGAGAACAGCCGCGTCGTCAACACGATGGGATTGAAGTTGGTTAAGTAGTTGTGGGTATAGTTAAGAGGTTCAGAGCTCTAAGCTTGGCACAGAGTGAGGGTGACAGGAGTTGAGGGTCCAGTAATCTTCGCTAGTCCGATTTGAATGAGTGGTTCGTGATGACATGATATTGTGATTCACAAACGTCGTGTGTGTATGACTAGCGGGAGTTTTTAAAAGTAATACTACTTCGAGTAAAGGCGACGACATACGCCAGCGAACTTAGGGAACAAAACGCGCACTCGTTTAACACCCGCGCGACCCAATATTCAGAAGTTTTTTGTACTTACCTTATTATTCTAAGACATTAAAAATTAGCCATAAATCAAAAAGTAGATGATTAAATTGTATTTGAGATAATATAAATTCCAAAATACACCAAGTTTTGGTCCGATTGTCATTTTTATGTCCATGTTAGACATAACTTTATTAATTAATTACACTATGTTGAACGAATAAAACTCAATATTTGTATATACCTTATTTTTAAGAAAATATTTTAATGTAACATATATTTTTTCCAAAAAAATATGACTAGCCGTTTAGACGTGATTCTCATTTTAAAATCAGCTACTCTCCGGTATCTCCGCCTTAACGTAAAATTCAATTTACCCACATCTACAGAACCAAAATGCACATTTGCACATTATTGTAAGCACATTTGTTATAAGCCTGCTTTGTTCAACTCCTGGCCGATCCTCTCATTTTTCGAAAGCCCGTGGGTTTCTGCAGGCACCATATTCAATACAAATTGCAGCAACCGAAATAAAAGTGGTAGGTTCGTAGCAGGCTGGTGTTGCTCTGTAATTTTAAGGGTTTCTTACCCAAAGGGTAACCAACGGAACCCTATTACTAAGGCTCCGGTGTCCGTCCGTCCGTCCGTATGTATGTCTGTCAGCGGGCTGTATCTCAAGAACCGTAATATGTAGACAGTTGAATTTTTCACAAATTATCTATTTCTATTGCCGCTTTATCAACAAATAATAAAAATAAGGTTTATGGTACGGAACCCTTCATGTGTGAGTCCGACTCGCACTTGGCTGGTTTTTATATCTCGTGCTATGGGGTAGGTACATGGGAAAAAGGTGTGTGTATTTACCTTGTTTACATGCGTATGTATTGTGTACGTTTATGTGCAGGCGGTGGAAAGTTGTAAGTCCACTCTACCTAGCCGTTTTCAAATAAGATGGATATTTAAATCTCTTTCTACCGAGTGTATTGTACTTATATTCCGATACTTTTTAATACTACCACCTCTCAACTCATTACCGATAACTGCAACTCAAAATATTGACAAAATAAACCAGGTGTCATGAAAGCCCACTAACCTTATTGAATTTTACGTCCAATATCGGAATAAACAGCGCTGCTCTATGCCCGCGCACGTAGCTCATCACGGAGTTTACACAGGCGCCAATACTCTGCTCTATGGTACGCGGCCATCAACATGGCGGCCGCGCCAAAATTGTGGCGCGATATGTTACTTATTTGGGCAATGTTTTTTGGAAAGTTAGCAAGTTGCGTATGAGGACTCTGTTTTTTATTTTACTTAATCACACAAATATAATTCAGATAGCCAACTCTGCTAATTTTAAAAACCTAACCTTTTTTCTCTTCTTTTTGGATTAAATAAATTATTATTAATAGGCCTACGTTTGACCACTATTTCACCTGATGGTAAGCGATGATGTGGTCGAAGATGAAGCACATTTATTAATGTATATAAAAATAAATCATCTATTTCAGGTATCATCATCCATATTTGTTAGTAAAAATACAAATTTGAAAACTAATGTTAGTAGATACCTTGTTGTTGTGTTGTATGTTGTAACCTTGGAAGAACGAAAAGATTTGAACTGCTTAAATTCCTAGCTATGTTTATGTCCTGATTTTTGGTCTCCTTCACTTTTACCTGTGTTAGGTTTCCCTATAGAAATAATGGGTTAAGCTCCTCATTTCATGCTAGATTTCATGACATGGCATATAATTCGGTACCTCAAGTTAGTGCAAGTCATAAACGCTTTGTTTTAATGGCCCCACAATATCGATCTTTTAAATATGGCCGACATGCAGCCTATTAACCATTACAAGTTGGAAGGTAAGGCTATACTAAGGATGCCTGTCCATTACATCGGAGCGAGGCAACGGAGCGGAGAAACGGAGAAATTTTAACCAATGAAATTGCATAAAATCTCCGCACCACGTATAGTCACTGACATTTTGACTGACAAGGTTGGTTAATATTTCTCCTGCCTCCTTGCTCCGCGCAAATGGACAGGCGCCCTTATGATGTTGATTTACAACACCGTCAGGGCGTATTAAAAACAAAAGTCGTTGATTCAAATTAGGCTGAGAGTCAGCACCTTTTGAACATAAGTTTTACAAAAAGACAGTCTCCCGAAACGCCTATCTGTCACCTATAGGGTTAGATGGTGAGAAGTGTCGCAACTAGCTTCCCAACCAAAAACCATGGCACCTAAATCTATCTGTTATAATATGACCATAGTAAAATCCTTTTTTTTAATAAAAAAATTGTAAAACTGCTATAAAGCTCAAGTTAGAGTGAACAGGCTCATTCTGGGTAAGCTCGCTCCATCGTAGACTTTGTCTCTGTCATCTCTGACCTAGACTAGAGTGAAGAGCAAACCCATAACAAATAAAAAAAAAAACTTGATTTGCTTTTGTACCTGACTGCCCCAGAATGAGGGTTCAGTTTGTTTCAACGATGTCACTAAAACCTTTCGCAAGTGACCCATACAGTCATTAACTTGGCAAAGGCTTGAGGAGCTCGTGGAGGTGGCCCTCAACAAGTCGGACGCCATAGCCTTTCATGGTCCCCGGCGGGCGCCACCGCCGGGATCGCACATAGTTGTTGGGGGGGCCCGTATCGCTGTCGAGTCCACCATGAAGTACCTGGGATTGGTGCTCGACAGCCGGTGGGATTTCGGCCCCCATTTCCGGCGGCTGGCACCCAAGTTGTTGGGCGCGGCTGGGGCGCTGTCAACGCTGCTTCCCAATCTGGGGGACCCGAGCACCGCTTGCAGGCGGTTGTACGTGGGGATCGTGCGATCGATGGCCTTGTATGGGGCCCCGATCTGGGCGGCTGACGTGACGGCCGGCACCATCACTGTTCTGAGGAAGCCGCAGAGGGTGATGGCCGTCAGAGTCATCAGGGGTTATCGCACGATCTCCTACGAGGCGGCTTGCGTACTGGCCGGATCTCCGCCCTGGGACCTGGAGGCAAAAGTCCTCGCGTCACTGCACCGGTGGCATGAGGACGCGCGGGCGCGCGGCGAGCGACTGATGCAGCGGCACATTGAGCTGCGTCAGTCGCAGTTGCGCGAGGTTCTGGTGGCGGAATGGCGGAACCGGCTCTCACGCCCTTCCGCTGGCCTCGTCACTATCGAGGCCATCCGGCCGGTGCTCGACCTGTGGCTCGGGAGAAGGCACGGCTCCTTGACATTTCGTGTGACGCAGGTCCTCTCGGGGCATGGCTGCTTCGGGAGGTTCCTGTGTCGCATAGGCAGGGAGCCGGACGCTCGGTGTCACCACTGCGTCGACTATCGGGAGGACACGGCGCGGCATACACTGGCAGAGTGTGCCGCTTGGGAGGGGCCGCGCCGTGCCCTCATCTCTGTGGTAGGCAGTGATCTCTCGCTGCCGGCCGTGGTTCGTGCTATGCTCGACGGCGAGGAGTCCTGGGACGCGGTGGTCTCCTTCTGTGAAACAGTTGTCGCGCAGAAGGAGGCTGCGGAAAGGGAGAGGGAGGTCTCCACCTCTCTCCCGGCCCGCAGTAGGCGCACCGGGCGTCGGAGGAGGGCATACGCTGCCCTCTTCCGGCCCCCCTAACTGGGTCCTGAGGCGTCGGACTTGGGGATATCCGTCGCCCCCCATTCATTCGGACCCGAGGTGGCGGCGCGTGGTGTTCCCGTGCGCCCCTCTTTGACGTCGCGGGGGGAGTCAAACACCTCACTTCCCCCGCTGACCCGAGGTGGCCTGCAGAGGCGGGCCGGCACCAGCCGGGGATTACGGAAGTCGCATTAGTTCTCGCGATCCCCGGTTGGTGAGAGATGGAGCACCGGAGTGGTTTTAGTCAGTAAGAGTCCGACAGACCCCTCCGCCCGCCCCAGGGCGGAGGTATCCATGAGGATTTCCCCCCGTTATAAAAAAAAAAAAAAGGCTTGAGGAGCTCGTGGCTAGATCATAACAGCCGCACGGGTTGATCTTTAAGGTTAAGCAACGCTTGCCAAGGTTGGTCTGTGGATGGGACGGAAAGCACGTTAAGCCGTTGGTCCCGGCTGTCATTTGTAGATCTTTGGCAGTCGTTACGGATAGTCAGAAGCCAGTAGATCTGACTCCAGTTTTGCCAAGAAGTACCGTGTTACCCAGTTAATGGGTTGTGGAGGTCTGGTAGCATCCGCTCCACGTAAAACACTGGTATTCAGCTGAATCCGGTTTCACTGGATGCCGACCCCAATATAGTTGGGAAAAGGCTAGGCAGATGATGATGATGATAATGACAGTCATTAACATGGCAACCAATAACTGAAGCTAGGAGCAGTATACCTACTTAGCAATGGATGAAAGAAATTTCAGTAGTACATGTCAAAGCATTCCAAAACACACCATAATTACAAACGATATCATAATACGCCGTTACGTTATATTATAAACGAATCCGTAAGTAATATAGAAATATAAAAATGGCGGTGTGTGCGGCTGACAGAATAAATAAAAGTTTAGTGAAAAGCTAGTGGTGTGCCAAGTACGGGCCGCGTGCCACGGACACGCGCCCTCAGCGCACCCGTAGGGACGGGACACGGTCCATGAGATGTCGATAGTCGGGGTTTTCAATTCCCTTTTCATAAGTTTTGGTAAATAGAAAATATTCTTCAGTTTCTACTTCTGTTTCATTCTTAAAGGTTTATGTAGCAATATCTTGGATTAAAACAATTAAATAATAGGCACTTGTGCTTGGGTGAGCTGGAGTAAGTAAAAATGATAGAAATAAAAGAACAAAAAAAATACATTTACAAACTGAACTGCATCCGTGGTCGAGTGGTTTTAGGCGTTTAACTTGTGGCACGGTGTTCGTGGGTTCGATTCCCACAGAAAGCATACTTACTTTGTTAAGTTTTTTCTAGTTTGTCTAGGACTTTGCAGACTTGAATCACCTGATTGTTTGATAAAAAGATGATTCTGTGCTTCGGAAGGCACTTATAAGCTGGTGATCCCGGCCGGTCGTCAAATAAACCATGTCAGATGCCCTTGAGGTGGTTTAGAAACTCTAACACTAGAGTGTGTGGGGGGGTCGTTAGACCTTACTGCTCACACGATAAGAAGAAGAAGAAAAGAGTTTGTGAAGTAAAATCAGATGCGGCTGGTCGAGAGTCGAGGCTCCAAAAAACCGAACTTTTGTTATAACTTAGGCCCATATTAACAGATGGGTTAATGCATATCTCTCAGCAGGAACATGACAATACTGCAGGTAAATCTGGTGCATTCCATTCAAAGCTGCGGCTTATGTTCTGAACAGCAGAGCGATTCAGTAAATCTCGCATCGTAAAAGCTTAGGTGAAGTGAGCTGCGTGCACACTCCCTCCACCTAAGTTTACACGCAGACCGACAGGAGCACGGCACTCACATTGGGTATCCGACGGGTCTATAAAACCCCGTTTCGACAAGTTTACATCGACATCTATAAACCCATTCTATCGACAGCATCCCATCCCTAGCAGCGGGTGTTGGTAGTGACAGGCGACACCTCGCCCGGGGCGCTGCTTTCATCTCGCCGCTGCCACGCAATTACGCCTAATATCAGTTGCGACATTACTATTACAACGGGGACTGTGCCACCACAGGCAGGCCACTCATTATTTTGTAGTTAGGATTTTGTGAAAGAAGTGTTAAGAAATAGGCTTTTTAATGTTTTTGTTTGGCTGTTTTTAGGGTTCCGTACCCAAAGGGTAACCAACGGAACCCTATTACTAAGCCTTCGCTGTCCGTCCCTCCGTCCGTCTGTCTGTCAGCGGGCTGTATCTCAAGAACCGTAATAGGTAGACAGTTGAAATTTTCACAGATTGTGTTTAACTATTGTCGCTATAACAACAAATATTAAAAACTAAGGTTTATGGTACGGAACCCTTCGTGTGCGAGTCCGACTCGCACTTGGCCCTTTGGGTACGGAACCCTAAAAATATCATTTTACTAGCTTCTGCCTGCGGCTTCGCCCGCGTGGTCCCTACCCCTAGGGAGCATACTTCCCAGGACAAAAAGTAGCCTATGTCCTCTCTCAGGGCTCTAGACTATCTGTGTAATTTTCATTTAAATCGGTTCAATAGTTACGGTGTGAAAGCGCGACAGACAGACAGACAGAGTTACTTTCGTTCGAATTTATAATTAGTAAGAATAGTAAGAATTTTGTTTGAAAGTTACCCTGTTCTTTGTTCGACGCAGTTTCATTGATCATCAGACAACAACAACAATGCTATTGAAGTACGATATCATATCATAGATGGAGAAAGCCTTACACCTGAGACCTGCCCCAGCTGGCAGTGATGGCTCATATCTGCTGGAGAGTGGGTTTTGATTAATGACAGCTTGTCTGTAGCTTGCTTACACAGAAATAACAATAAGTAATGTATTATAACAATCTCTTTTCAAGGATGTTGGAATTGACAATAAATAGTGATAGAGCGAGAGGAGCTCGTGGCTAGATAATAACAGCCGCGCGGGTCGATCGTCAAGGTTAAGCAACGGTTGCCAAGGTTGGTCTGTGGATGGGTGAATATCTTTTCATACCGAGTTTCCTCCGGACTTCGGAAAGCACGTTAAGCTGATGTCCCGGCTGTCATTTATAGATCTTTGGCATTCGTTACGGATAGTCAGAAGCCAGTAAATCTGACTCCAGTCTTGCCGTGAAGTACCGTGTTACCCAGTTACTGGGTTGTGGAGGTCTGGTAGGCAACCGCTCCTCGTAAAATACTGGTATTCAGCTAAATCCGGCTTAACTGGAAGCAGAACGCAATATAGTTGGGAAAAGTCTAGGCAGATGACGAGTGATAGAGCACCTAGTATTGTTAAGTATTCAGCTGAATCCGGTTTGACAGGAAGTCGACCCCAATGTAATTGGGAAAATTTTAGGCAAATGATGATTCTGTGATAGAGCACCTAGTTAGAACAGAATAGAAAGACACCACAACATCAAGTTAAACACAGAAAAAAAAAGAACGGAACCCTAATAGGATGACACGTATATCAGAGGGTTTAGGCACGAATATTTTGACGTACAGTAACGTTAACGTAAGTGGATTTTGAAAATAAAAAAAATGCAACCCCATAGTATTTTGGTTTAATTATATGCAACATAAACAATTTGTATCATTCAAAAATATGCCAATTCAAATCAATATTATGCGCGAAACGAGTGTTTTAGCTATAGTAAACTTTTACGTTACGTTACGAGACGTTAAAAATATTCGTGCGAAGCCCTCTGGTTGTCTTTCTATCCATGGGTCACACCGAGTTTGTTCCGAATCTAAATATACTGAACCGATTCAGTCTTTAATAAAATTATAAGACCAAAAGTCGTCACATCAGCGTATCCTAGACCTTCTGAGGAAGGTCTAGACGATGATGCGACGTTGCAGCGTCCACGTTCCGCTGCGTTCAAATCATATTTAATCAAAACCAAAAAACCTTGATACAATCCCGTTTGTCCACACCAACAAGGTCCGCATCACGACCCCCAATAAATCCCGCGGTCCACAAATCATGGCTAGGGCTCCACACGCGTCACTCGAGCTGAGAGCTCTCGACACGCGCCAAGAGCCACCTATCATGCTGTCACTAGCTATTGGGATGATCTGACTGTACGGGGCGTGATGTACTTATGTATAAACTTGTTAGGAAATATTAGATTTCAGTCTAGGAGCAGGAACTTGTAGCTTCATCGTCGAATACTTCAACGCTTAGTATTATGTGAGATACTAGTTGAACGCGAGCCTATAGTTAAAATAATGTTGCGGAATTTGTTCGAAAGAGTCACCGCAGTCCTGGAACGCAAAGGGCACTAGGAGGAACACGGATGGGTTTTAGTCAGTAAGAGTCTGACACAATCTCAGGAACGACTGGTCCGATTTGAAATATTCTTTCAGTGTTAGATAGCCCATTTATCGAGGACGGCTATAAGCTATATATCATCACGCTAAGACCAACAGGAGCGGAGCAGTAATGGAAATTGTGACACAGACGAAGTTGCGCAGGTCATCTAGTAATATTATATAGGGGTAAAGTTTGTGAGATTGTAGGGGTAATCTCTGGATTTACTGAAACGATGTCATAGGCTTTATTAACCTGAAAAATAACGCCCAACGAAGTGGGGAAAATAGATCTAACCCTGAGTACTGCCATTCTCTGGCCAAAAGACCAGCAGAAAGGCTTTTACCAGCAAAAAAAAACCAGCGTCAGACTAATTATATTCTCTCTTTTTCTCCACTAGTAGGGGGGCTACTCTCTAAACCCGAAGTCCGTAGTTTCGGGCTTGTTCTACTTGCTAGTGTATTCTACTCCGTATCCCCTCCTACAAAAATATAATTTTGCTTTTCCACCAATTCGCATTAAGTGTTTCCAATAGTCTTTTATAATGCGCACAGCAAAGGAGTGGAACTCTCTGCCTGCGTCTGTGTTTCCAAACACATTCAACCCTAATCTCTTCAAAGTTAGAGTCACAGGCTTCTTCTGAGTAAGCTCACTCCATCGTCGGCTTTGTCTCTGGCACCTCTGACCTATACTAGAGACTAGAACTTACCTCTTATACATCACTTTAAAAAGAAAAACACCATACTTAGCCAAACACAGTGCTATGAAAAATGTAAGCCTTGTGACAGTAAGTGAGGCTTGCCCGCGATAATAATAGACACAGCGGTGAAGCCTACTCCTACACTCCTCAGCAGGAGGAGGTCGGGGCGGGGCAGTTCGGCCTCCTCATCATTTATTACTGGGCGCGATTGACTGCGGTGGACGGACTTGGGAGTACTTTAAAAGTAGTATTTAAATTGAGGACTGATGGTATTGGTTTATGTTTCCTTATGGTGATATGGAAGTTTGAACATAAAGGCGAAGAAATGCGAAGGTTTTCGTTGTTTTTCTAAGAAATGAATTGAATACAGTTAATCAAAACAAAATGAATTGGGTCAAAAAGCCATTGGTAGAATTTATTCTGGTCCAATCACGGATTTGCTGCCACCAACTGCATCAGAATGCTTGAAAAAGGACTTGTTTGGAACTTTTAAGTCGTTTTTTATACAAGTTTTGTTTGTTCCTTACCTTTCTTGAATCGTCCCCTCGAGCCTTTTATTTTGGATAACCTAGTACGTCACGCAAAAAAAAAGTTGATAATGATTGTTAACCAACTTTAAATCTTTATTAGTAGATCCTAAAGAAGACCGAAATATTTTATTTCCAAATAAAAAAATCATCACCCATTTGACCTTTTCTTCCCTAGACGAAAAACGATCACCTACTAAAGATTTCCCTCTAAACAAAAATCAATCACCCACTTAAGCCGCAGTCCATCCCTGTCCACATAATTCTAGGACAATCAGTGAAGGTAACCGATGACCGTGGGTGTACTCAGTAAACACCATGAATGAGTAACGTGGGAGCTACCAGCTGCGCCGGCGACTGTCGCGGGGAATCGGCGGTTCAGTGATATGTGCTGTAAGTAGAGCTCGTGGAAGTGGGTGACTAACTATACGGTACGTACGGCATAGACGTCTTTCTTTACATTCAATTTGTTTAGCCTTTTACCAACTATATTGGGATTGTTGCGGGTAATCCGTGGTTTAGTGAAATGTGGTGTAAGTAGATGAGTTCTCGGATGCAAGTGACGTAATTATTCGTACGTCAGAGACTTGCAAAGAAGAATCTTTAAGGATTTCAAATGTGAGCCATCGTGGTTAAATGATTAGTCGGCGTTACTGAGTGCTTGCTGTTCATTGTCCGATTGATTGGTCCGAGCACTGGACTATTCCACCTTTTATATGTCGCAGAAAAGAGGTGGATTAAAAGTAACAAAAGCAAAAAAACCGAAGCTTTCCAAATGTGTGTTTGGCGAAGACCATTTACTACGTATACCATGAACTTCCGTGAGAATGAATTAGTAGAACTCAACACCACCTAACAGCTATCTACAATATGCCAGGAGCGTGCCCACAGACCTGTTCAGCTAAGCATAGTCCGGATAGGCGGAACACTGGTAGATTGGACACACGCTATTGAGAAGGCTGTAGGACGCAGCATGTAATGAGCGGTCTACAATGTAGAAGACTGCATGACTTGGAGGAATAGTATGTTGATACTTGCAATACTACTACGAGTACCTTAGACAGGGTCCGCTAGGACCAGTGCCTGCCAGGGTTGTAGAATTTGTTCGAAAGAGTTACCGCATCTGGAACACAAATCGCATTTGGAGGAACACGGATGAGTTTTAATCAGTAAGATACCTATACCCTTCTGCTACACCCAGACCGGAAGGAGTCATTTTGATAATTTAACATAAAAAAGCTAAAGTTACCTGCTAAAATATTAAAATTTTGGCAAAAGAAATGAGAAAATGGGGAAGCCAACTGCAGAGAATAGAGCTGAATTAGGCAAAGTCGGTTTCTTAGAAGAAATAAAGGAATTTATTGTCACGGAACTGACGTGGATACAAAATTATGATCCGAAACTAAAATTCCTTAAAAATAGTATGATGTAGTAGATAGTCCTTATTAGTATGTTTGTTAGTTAAGACAAATCTATCTATACTAATATATAAAGCTGAAGAGTTGGTTTGTTTGCTTGAACGTGCTAATCTTAGGAACTACTGGTCCGATTTGAAAAATTATTTCAGTGTTAGATAGACCATTTATCGCGGAAGGCTATATATAGGCTATACATGTATCAACACGCTAAGACCAATATGAGCGGAGCAGACGAAGTTGTGCGGGTCAACTAGTATTATTTTAAACATGTGACTGGTTACAAAATAATGGAGGAAACAACCTGAAACGCAATGGATTGCCAGCTTTACGTATAACATGTGTATTCATCAGACACAGCCTTTCGCTCACAGTAATTCTAATCCGCAGCAGAAATTGGTTCTAAGAAATAAACACACTACTCTGGACAAACCCTTCCACAAAACTACATTTCTAAGTACAAAATCCATTTTCTATGAAACAACTGATCCTTTTTCAATAGAAATGTTTCTATTGATATTTTCAAGCGAAAGGTTTTAAAAACATAAACATCTACGAGGCGGGGTGAAGAGTAAACAGTTCTGTGAAAAATACTCAGAAATCACAAGCGGTGGTGCAAATGCTCGCATTAAACGTTAGGACTCGGCAAATACAATGCTTTCACAGCAGCCGGTGCTGACGACGATGTTGACAGCCTGGATGTGGCACGGAAAAAAATATACACATTGAAGACGATCGCATTGAAAGGCTTTAAGTGAAGCAGGAGTCATTTTGGTATTCAGGTGAATCCGGTTTGACTGGAAGCCGACCCCAATATAGTTCGAAAAAGGCTAGACAGATGATGAGGAGATAATCTGACTCGATTAAATACTGAAACACTTCAAAATGTTTAGTATAAGCGATTGTATAACGAATATAGGTGAAGAAAAACCATAAGTACCAGTAACAGTCGTTAGTGGAACTTATAAAGTTTTATCTGTGTATAATATTAGTGTTATACGGTGTTATAATACATATGTACTGTTTTCATTAAACCTTTTCTGAATTGTTTCAAGCATGTTCGCGAACAATACTTTGCAGTCAGTTATATATATATTGTATGCTTCTCTGCCACCAGCCCTACTTTCTTTTATCTCAACCTTCATGTGCTGATTATTCTCTACTGTTTTAAACAAATCAATCAGAAACGATTCAACAAGACCCCCATTCCAGTTCTATCCAGTTTCCGTACATCGTTGCATCCATCAGTGTATTTGGTTCGTGCCGCGAGCCTCCGCCGGTAGATTATGATCAGAGCGCAGGTGTCCGCTCTCCCACGGCAGTAGGTATGAACTACTCTCAAATTGTTAACACTTTATCAGCACTACCATCAGCATTTTCTACTTTATGTTCGTTTACATACTACCTATCGTCTATAGTTTTAACAAATCAATCAGAAACGATTCAACAAGACCTCCATTACAGCTCTATCCAGTTTCCGTACATCGTTGCTTCCATCAGTGTATTCGGTTCGTGCCGCGAGCCTCCGTCGTTAGATTATGATCAGAGCGCAGGTGTCCGCTCTCCCACAGCAGTAGGTATGAACTACTCTCATTTGGTTACACCCTCTGGTTATTGTTTGAAGATACTACAGCTGTGTAATATTTGATGTGTGATGCTTATCGTTCGAAATCAAAACTACTGGCTGGCTATTTTGTAGACATTGATGAATCTGATAGAATCAGAATGGTGGAGATATTGTTAGGATGGAAGGGGAATGGTATTTATAAGAAATAAAAGCTTCAGGTAAGTCATGGGTGCAGTTTTGTACTATCTTATTGATTATTGCACAAGCGCGCTGCCGCAGTATGCATGGCGCGATTATTTTAAAGATATTTTTTATTATAATTTAAAATAAATACAGGTGTTCGCGACGGAGCATTTTGATTTATATAACTCGCATAAACAGCCTTATGTACTTATATTCGTAAGCTTATATGTTTTTTAAGTTAGAAGCTTATATACTTAAATAGCAATAGAAATGTTCGCGGAGACGCATTTAACATTGTGTAACTCGCATAGATAGTACCTATGTACCTATAGTCGTAGGCCTATGTACTGAATTTAGAAGCTTATGTACTTGCATAGTGATAGTTTGTAAGCTATGTAATCAATTTAAAGTCATATGTTTGTCGTTTTCCCCAAACACGTAAAAGATGTTCTGGGAAAAACATATTTTCAAAGAAAATTATAGTCAATAGGTAGGGCTACACATTTCCCTTATACATTCCCAATAGCACCCTGAGGGCGTGTTCTGATTGGCTGATGGAAATCAGCCTAATCGAAGGTATACACAAAATAGTCATTTCACATTCGAACATAATAGGGTGGTTGAAGAAAACCACCATGTACACGCACCTTCAGTGCTAAGTTTTTGGGGCATCTAGGAATTTAGGTCTTAAACCGTAGGCACTGGAAAGCTGGCACTCAGCCCTATCCAGATATGTACACATCTTCATGGTCAGGCAAGGCATAAAGCCACAAAATAGACAAGAAGATAAACATAGTTTTTTATCCTCCCCCGGGTTCCTGACCTATAGTACCTCCACCCTTGGAGGGGTGGCTTGGTAAGTTGTGTAGCTGGATGGAGGGATGATGCGCCTACCCGAATATAGATAGTTTCATAGCCCATGGGGCACAGTTTTCCGGGGAATCAACCCCAAATAGTAAGCAAGCTCAAAACTTGTGATATTTTTGATAGTTAAATGCAACAAGCCCACTAGTGGGCAGGGTTGAGGGGTTGGTTCCCACCCCGTTCGACGGGGAATTTCGGGGGATTTGAATAGAGGTGCGTCAACCCCTATCCAGACCTAGAATAGACCTAGATATAGCCGAAAATGTTCTAGAACCATAGTAGAAATTCGCAGTTAAAATAAACTGAAGCAGTTAGTGGTTTTTTGGGCCTCGTTACGGTAAAGTAACCTCGTACCTTAGTAAATGGTAAAAAATAGCCAATTCGTAGTCACCGGCAGAAGAAATTATAGAATCTATAAATAGAATCACAGTACTCGCGACTTTGCCCTTAAACCATTAGCTGCAGTGTTGTCAAATTCCTGCCTATTATTTAACCCTGGTAAGCATTCACCCTGCACCCCAATCTACCCCGAAGACAGCAAGTACTTGGCAAGATAGAAGAACGTTGTACGTGTGGTGCGGAGAACCCTAGTTTTCGGTACAGGACGTCAGCGCGGCTGGACGTCGTCGGTCGGTCACAGTTCACTTCGGAGGAGAAGAAAAAGGATAGACCTACCCCATCACAACCCCGTTCCAGTCGATCACGCCCGTCCGGTACAACAGGGTAACTTTAGGCTGACCAGCTATTTTTTTTCAAAATCGGATTTTATTTCAATTATAGAAACCAATTATACAATTAATATACACTCTTGAAACAAAAAAAAAAACACGGTAACAACGGATATAACTGTTATTGTGAAAAAAAACGGCTAGAAATTGAAAGTAACCCTGTATAGGCATGGTATTACTATGTATATGCCACCGGAAAATAGCAGACTTCGTAAAATTGTAAAACATCGCGTGAAATTGTAATCAATTTTTACAATATTTCGAGAAAATATAACCAAAAAAAAGCTTATTCCGGAGGTTTCTAATCTTACGGAGTTTTCAAATATTGGTGACATATATACTCTCTTTAACTACATATGGAATTAAAGGATGCATCAAAAATTATTTAATTAATCTCAAAATTCTGCTCTTGCTGACTGACTCACTTTGTTTACCAAAAATACCCCTTTCAAGTAGTTCCTACCCCTAGGTACGTTCGCCCCATCCTCACAACTACGCTCGACACCCGTTGTCACATCTAGCGACCCCACATCCCTGCACCCTGGATTCCATCCGTGCCTCGTACGACCGGCGCTAGATTACGATCGCAACAGTTGTGCGATCTCCCACATTATAAGCTGATAGAATAACGCGTTTTTGTTGTATGTGCGACCTGTTTACTGTAAATGGGTAGTTGAGGTTTGGTATCTGATAATGTTTCGTGTACTGAGCTACCTCACAGACCCTGTCTATCATCATCTATATATATATAAAATTCTTCCGTTACTGACTGATTGAGTGACTGACAGACAACGCACAGCCGAAAGGACTAGTCGTAGAGAGCTGAAATTTGGCATGTTTATTCCTTGGGGAGTGTAGGGGAGCACTAAGAGAGGATATCCCGAAATTCCTACGAGATCGGGATAAACCGGGACATGCGCGTCCGAAGTCGCGGGCAAAAGCTAGTCATATTATAAATGCAAAAGCGAGTATTAATTCGTTATGAATCCGGAATAGTTTTATTATAGTCAGCTAATAATTAGGTAGTAATCACACACACCCATGTTGGGCGCCATTTAGACTGTTGGAGCCCAACATGATCCCTAAGCCCATTCTATTATTGATATATCATTAAGTAGTCACATCTACAAAATATTAGTAATATCAACGACAGCAAGTGTCGCTTGATAAGCTCACGTTGGGAGCCAATGAAACTATTGGCGCCCAACATGGTCCTTCGGTCAATTTCATGCCTTGATATTCTATTATTATTAGTTCAACGTTTAGTATATTTAGCTATATAAATAAAAATAACAGTAGCATCTACAATACAGATTAATAATATCAACGATAGTTAAGGTCGTCTGGTAAGCCCGCGTTGGGCGCCAATTACGTCGACAGTTGTAACTCGGCACGTTCATATTTATGAGTAATATTATCGCTTTGCTTTATTTAATAATTAGTATAGTTAATTTGAAAAAGTATAAATGACAAACAGAACGGTTTTTTAATGAAATTACGTCTCCAATCTGCAAAAATCGAACTTTTATGAAGTCCCGAATGTCCCGGAAAACCCTGAAAACGTTACACGAACACGCGCACGGCTTAAAGTGAGAAATATCTTGTTCTTAAACTCTTGACTTACATTTCCTCCTTTCTGTAGTGGTCGGCTGAGTGTAGTCTTTGTCGGGAACCTCCTCCTTCACTTTAGCCTCCATCTGAAACAAAGCAAAAATATCTTAATTATTTACTGTTTAAAGCAAAATTGTTTTGAAAATGCATTGCCTATTTGCTTATTGCTTATTTTCACGTTTCGTTTGACATGCGGAACTGAGAGAAGCTCTTGGCTAAATAATAAAAGCCGCACGGGTCGATCTTCAAGGTTAAGCAACGCTAGACGAGTTCGGCCCATGGAGCACGTTCTCGCAATCTAAGAGAGAGAAATTATCCTCATTCCATAGAAATCTTAAAATCACTCGCTCTCTCAAAACTATTTTTTACCTATTTTTAAATTGCCTATGCCTTTTAAGTTACATCATTTGGTTCAGTAAGGATAGGAAGGTAAGTATGTTATGAAAAGCGTCAGAAGGAAAATATTTTTAACTTTGCGTGATTATTTGTCGATGAAAACGGACATCACTCAACCGCCTTCTATGTAGAATTACCAGCTTTTACTGGCGTTTTCTGCTGTGTGAAAGTCAAAAATTATCCCAACAGATAAAAATTCAACAAAAAGTCCCAGAGATTCTATTTTCTATTCCAGAACATGATCCAAGTATTTACCAAGTGCCACCCAAATCCTTTCTGCCGTTAAGACATGAAGAGATTACAAATAGACAGAGCAACATTCGCACTTATTGGTAAATAGTTGACCTGCGCTAATTCATCTGCTCCGCTCCTATTGGTCTTAGCATGATAATATAAAGAGTTCCTCGATAAATGGGCTATCTAATACTGAAAGAATTTTTCAAATCGGACCAGTAGTATCTGAGATTAGCGCATTGAAGCAAACATACAAACAAAAAAACTTTTCAGCTTTATATATTAGTATAGATATAGTATAAATATGGATGGATAGCGTTTCAATTGCAAACAGAACACCTAATATTTCGAAATAGCACTAAAACGCTCAGTATCTAGGTCTAGAGCTCCGGACTGAGGCTCCTGCTTCTATAGTGGTTGGTTCTCTGTATTATAAATATTTAAAGATAATCTACACTAATATAAAGAGGTAAAGTTTGTAACTTTGTGAGTTTGTTTGTAACACAAGTTTTCGCTGATGGCGGCGCGTGTGTTGGATCATTTGGTTCCCATAAAAATATCTCTGAAACTGCAGAACCGATTTTTTAAATTTTTTCACCAGTTTTTCAAATTATTTCTGTGTTATAGGCTATATTTCATTATCCTGAGATTGTTAAAGGCAACTTTAAAGCGAGCGAATTCATGGGCAAAAGCTATTGTACCTACATAAATCCGGTGTCGCACTTCTGCGTCTGCTTTGTGTCTCTATGACGCAACGCAGCTGGATTCCGATGTACACCTGCGCTCTGCTGATTAGGGGGCCAGCACACTAAACTATGTAGAATTGGGCAGTGACTGTGGCCTTGGAAAATTTTCCTTTGCAAGAAGGTACAACCATTATTGCGATAGCGATAGCACTTGGAAGGTCTAACCGGAAAAAATGCCTAGGCATAAAGTTCACCTCTGTACATTTGTGTGCATGAAGTATTAAATGAAGCTACCATTAACTATTAAGATAGATGAATTATGAAACATTATATTTATTGTGTAAATTAGTTACAAATAGTACTTTAAACGTCAGTCTTTTTTCATACTGCCAGACGAGGCTGATGATCTCAAATACTTCTATTCAGAATATTCAAATATTCTTCTAAACAGGCTGGTTTTGGTTATTTTATGAAAATAATCATGAAATTGCCCATTTGGTATCCTAGTTCCAACTATTCACCGTCTACCAGTCGACCAGTGTGCACGCTCCACAAGCCCGCGTCTGTAGGTCTGCTCAATGTTCACGCGTCATCCGTACTCACAACATCCGCCAGAAAAATGTAGTTTAACGCCATCTAGCGGGCTTAGGCTGCACTAGTATTAAAGAGATTGACCGCAGAAGTATAATACAAAACAACAAAAGCAATATTACATGACATAGTTAAGCTTCACTTCAAACCTATTTCTTCCTAGTTTAAACACTAGTATGTGGTGGCAGGTTGACATTTTGGGTGCTGGCACTTGACCTAATTTGAAAACTTTAATTTTAATTTTAAAAGTACCAAATGCTTTTTCAAAATTAATTTTGTTTCATGTTTTTTAGGGTTCTGGAACCCTATTACTAATCCTCCACTGTCAGTCCCTCCGTCTTTCTGTCAACGGGCTATATCTCAAGCACCGTAACAGGTAGAAATTTTGACAGAGTGTGTATTTCTCTTGCTGCTATAACAACAAATCAGACATCGGACATTCAGACGCACTGCAAGATACCATCCCTACCTTGATGCTATTGCACTAATTCGCACTAAGCGTTTCCAAACGTCTTTTATAATGCGCGCAGCAAAGGAGTGGAACTCTCTGCCTGCGTCTGTGTTTCCAAACGGTAAGCGTTTGGAAACACAGACGCAGCCTAATCGCAACCTAATCTCTTCAAAGTTAGAGACAACAGGCTCCTTCTGGGTAGGCTCGCTCCATCGTAGACTTTGTCTCTGTCATCTGTGACCTAGACTAGAGTCAAGAGCAAAACCTTAATTAAAGGGGGCCCCTCACAAGAAACGAGTTTGTTTTTCGGTTTATGGTACGGAGCCCTTCGTGTGAGAGTCCGACTCGCACGTGGCCAGTTTTTTTTTGCACCGATGATGTTGCTTCGAGTTCTATTTGCAACATCTCGTTCTGAGTGGAACTTCTCCACCTCTATCTTTCTTTCCTCCATAGACGTGATGACGCCGTGTCCGTGCGTCACTGCAGCAAAACTTCAGTTTGAATCAGTGGTCTGTGTATGCTGTGTATGCTGTGTGTCTGTTTGTGTGTTGTTTAATGTATGTAGCGATGGCTCATCGTGTCGAGCGGCGTTTCCCGTATAGTGTTTGGGTAAAAGATGCTTTGGATTCTTTTTATTTGAGCTTTTATTAGTTTAGCTGTCTACATATTCGGGGAGTTTGAAAGTTTGCACATTATTATGATATAACAGCCTCCTCAGCCTCTTTTTGACGATAAAAGATTGTTTTGTTAGTTAAGTAGACGTAAATAATTATTAGGGTTAATTACGAATTTCCATAGTCTAATGTTTCCGCCTATTTCTAGGTATTTGAAACGTGATATTATTAAAATTCCGATCAAAAACCGTACCTAGCCGACTTTTAACCGACTTGTTCAAAAAAGAGGAGGTTCTATGTTCGGTTGTACTTATGTATCTTTTTTTTTTGTGTTCACTGATTTCTCCGCCAATTCTGAACCGATTTTAAAAATTATTTTTTCATTCTAAAGCTTATACTCCTGAGGTGGACCCATTGTCACCAAGTTAGAATCTGATGTTGGGATCCCATGAAAATCGATGGAAGCCCTCAAATTTTATAAGCACACACACTGCTTTTTCATAAACTTTCTAACACAATTCAGATATTTGTGCCTGATCGTAATCTCACTTTGCTGAACTGATGATGGAAGGTATAAGTCAGGATCTGATGATGGGATTCCATGAAAAATGTTTGTTCAGCGATATTTTCTCCAATCGTTAACCGATTTGGTTGATTCTTTTTTGTTAGGAAGAGTATTTTCTCGGACTGGTCCCATTTAAATTTGGTGAAGATCTGATGAAGAACTTCGGAGGTAGGCAACGGAACTCTTCAATAAATGATAGCAAATGGATCGGGATTTCTGAAATCGCATATCTGTTGATTTGACACCAGTTCATAACATAAAATCACGCCGGCACGCTGTGCTTGTGGTTTCACTTTTTAGTGGTACCTGCGTTCCACCGAAAAGTGAAAAATATAAAAAACTTTTTTGAATACAAGTTGAACAAGGCCCACTCTTTTTGCTCCGATTTTGGCTGTATCTACCTACGACTTGCAGTGGTTGACTGCAAATTTGAGAGCCAAAATGAACTGTGGAGGGGTCGCTTCATTTGGATGAAGCTAGGAAAGCGCCGGGGCAATGAAGCTTAACGAGTCTCGGAGAAACAACAGGGTATATGACTGAAAAAAAACATACTTCGCGTGTTCGTCAGATAGAATTCCAAAAAATTTTGGATACTTACGTATTTTTTCTTTTTTTACGTAAACAAAAAATTAAGATGATACAGTCCGTTGAAAACACACATGACGTCACTATGATGGTACAATTTTTACAAGCGACGTGACGTCACATGAGTGGGCCTACCTACTGGGCACAAAATATTTGAGGGAATGATCGACTCGAAAAGAAGAAGAACGTCATATGAGTTTTTGTTTAAAAAATACGTTTCCAATATATTTTGGAAATTTATCGGACGAAGTAATTAGATTGTTTCAGTAAAATACCTATTCAACTGTAACTTATAATCCCGAAACAAAAAGTCTTTACATAATAAGAAAATAATAGAAAATACACTTCTTTTCCCAGAACTGAAATGCACACACCTGAATAAAATTCCACACAGGATTCTATTAAACACAAAACCCTGATGACCACACTACATCCTCATTTCCCAACTAAACCAGTAGGTACCAGTAGGTAGTATTCCAATTACGTGCCAAAGTAAAGATTGTATTGGATCTGGCGACACCTGCGCTCGCAGCACCTGTGCGGGGGGGCGGGGGCGCAGTACCACCCCCCGGGTCCTTACTATGGGTTCGGGGAGGGACGAAGAAATTGAGTTTAGTAAAGGAGTTTAAACTTTTTTTAGCACACCGTAGCCATTTTGATGTCTCGGATTAGTTACAGCTGACCAATAAATACTAAATATGAGTGGAGGTCGTTTCCTCAAGTATCGCGTTGCCGAGTTTAGAGTCAAATATTTAAAAGTTTCGTACTTTGCCTTCTAATATCTCGTATTTTTTGTATTTTAAATTCAGGTTTTTTGAGGATCGTGTGAAGATTTTAATATTAAAAATAAATTAAATTCGTTTAGTTACAAAGTTCTTAGTATGTCTTACTCTCAACAATATGTGATGTGTTGCTGGGGAGTTTGTTGGCCACTTCTTCTCCACAGCTACGTCACGGAAGTGGTGACGGGCGGGCGTTTTGGGGGACTGTCTTTTGTAAAAATTGACGTTCAGAAAGTGCTGGCTCTCAGCCTAATTTGAATAAACGACTTTTGATTTTGATTATGTTAGTCAATACTATTTTAATGAAAACATTTATTTTTAATGCAAATATTGAGTTTCACTTTCTATCGATAATAACATCGATATCTCGTCTAGTCTGCATTTTTACATCTTCAATAACGAATATTTAAGCTTTTGTGAATCGCACATCATAATATTCTGCATTTACACATCAAAAATGTTTGATACATTCAAATAGAGAAAACCCTGCCCCTAATTTTCGTCGGGACAAAACTCACTCCAACCCCGTTCAATCGACTAAAACAACGGTAGGGGTTGTCACACAGGTGCGTGGTGCTGAAAAATATCATATTCTACCCCCTACAACTGTTGAGCACACCGGGCTTACGGCGTGATTTACACAAGTATTTATTAAATTATTGATTGCCAACACTTTCACGAACACAACCGTATTTTTTGTGGCATTCGGTAGCAGATGGTTCGGCTGGGAATCGGTTGTGACATAGTTTGGATATCGGATTAGGTTTCAAAGTAGGATGATCTATTACGTTTCTAAAAGGAGGCTCGAGCTAGAAAAATTGTCTTGTTGAGATGAAAGCGCCAGAGTAGCCCGCAAAATTCAAATTATTTTATGTTTTTTGCAATTTGCCAGCTGTATGTTGAACAAAATACTATTCGCGGCCGTAACGCGTATTTATCTAAAGAATTATAACCATTTTAATCTATACTAACATAAAAAGCTGAAGAGTTTGTTTGTTTGCTTGAACTTGAACTTGTTTGAATTGAAAAAATCTTTCAGTGTTAGATAGCTCATTTATTGAGGAAGGCTATAGGCTATATATCATCGCGCTAAGACCAACAGGAGCGAAGCAGTAATGAAAATTGTGAAGCAAACGAAGTTGCACGGGTCAACCAGTCATCAATATAGCCCTCTAAGTTCATTAGGCCGTATTGAATGACTTTTTCATGCAATAACCATTCAATAGGGCTTAATGAACTTAGACTTATCTCTCTCTCTCTCTCTTACCAACCCAAAACAGGAAACATGCATGATGACCGTTGGGCAAAAGCAAAACGCAAAATACAATTGAAATTAGATTTTTAATTTTGTGATAAAGACTTAGGTGAAATCATCTTCCTAGTTCATCGTGTTGTGCTGGCGCTGCCGCTGCAGCTGCGGAAAACCTTAAGCGGCGGAAATATAGTAACCTTATTGGTAATTATATTTTCGAGCCGTTTGGGTTGAAACCCTCGGGCCGTGGGGGCTCACAGCCTTTTCAAAGAAATTTCGAAACGGCTGGTTGACACTTCCCGTGACCCTAGAACTGGCTGGCAGAGATTAAGCATTGCCATTTAACGTGGCAATGCCGCCAGTCTCTTGGGCACATTACCAGCTGACAGCGTTGAGGATGAATTTTTTGATGCTATATTTTAGTTTGTTTTTAGTTTAGTGTATTTGTTAAGTACTTTTAAGTTATTATATATATATGGGCTTGTGTTTAAACACCGCCCAAAAAAGTACCTATTTTACTACCAAAAAAGTTCTAAACGGTTACCAAAACAGATAAATGGTCACCAAATATCGAGAAGTAGCGCTCGCCGACCGCTGCCGCGGTGACCGTTGATCCATTTTGGTGCCCGTCTAAATTATACCCTTATATATGTATAATGGTGAAATCAATCATCTTTTTTAAAGGCAATTTACTTACTCCAATACATTCAGAGAAGAACCCTTGAAAATAGAAAAAAAGCTGGAGAAAAACCACACACATGACTCACTAATTGCAATCCCGTCTACATACACAGACAGAAATAAACCCTGCACTTCAAAATACTAACATTTATACATTTTAAAATAAACTCGTATGAGTTTATCGAATGTTTTGTCTGTTTGTCTGTCTTAATCTAGAATTACAGGTAAGAATGTAGTTATCTACTGCAATAACGGTGAGTCTGGTGGCTTGAGATTTATTTATAGCTTTTTGCCCCGGCTTCGCTTACGTAGCCTAATCAAAAAAGAATCTGTCCATTTTCCGGGATAAAAAGTAAGTCACTAAGCGATAGTGTTGCATTTTTAGGTAACTGTTTAGGGTTCCGTAACTAAAAAGGAAAAAACGGAACCCTTATAGGATCACTTTGTTGTCCGCCCGTCTAGCTGTCAAGACCGTTTATCTCGGGAACGCGTGGAGGTATCGAGTTGAAATTAAAATCATATACTCAGGTCAGGATACCAAACTTCTTAGTTAATGTAAAAATAAAGATACGGTCGCAAAATACGTATATTTCGACACTCTCAAGGGAATCCTTTCCTTTTAAGGTACGGAACCATAAACAGATCACCGCCTTCCAACAAACAAACCATTTTACCTCTTTATTGTGTTAGTTCAGAAAACAGGTACGAATGTAGACTGCAATCAAGGCAGGTCTAGCAGCAGACGCGTCTGCTTTGTGATAAATATTTATTATGAACTGGTTGAAAGGTCGGTTTGTATGTTTAATGTAGTTTTGGAGATTGATAGATGTAGTCCTGGTTTCAGGAACTTGCTTTTTATGCATCTGGTACAATCTGCCTATCCTTTTCTCAACTACATAGTTCAGGTCTATTCTAACCTGATGAAGCTGAGCACCATTTTTACTGGGAAATATATAACTTTGGCCAGACTGGCGTCACATTTTTTCGCTTCTGATCATCTGTGACGAATGTCAAAGGTCTGCAAAGTGCAGCCGAAGCCAACAGCTTCTCAAAGCATGGATACATCTGATAAGCAGAGCTAATGGATGGTCAGCTTAAAACTAGATCTAAATCGCCAAAAAGCGGGGCAAACCACAAAATAAACGCATCCTAATATATAAAACTAGTTGACCCGCGCAACTTCGTCTGCGTCACAATTTTCATTACTGCTCCGCTGCTATTGGTCTTAGCGTGATGATATATTCTTCTATAAATGGGCTATCTAATACTGTAAGAATTTTTCAAATCGGACCAGTAGTTCCTGCGATTAGCGCGTTCAAGTAAACAAACAAACAAACCTTTAGCTTTATATATTAGTTATAAGTTATATATACATTCAGTCAAAAAAGTATCGGGAATGGATGATTTGTTTATGGTTCCAAATTCAAATTTTTGTTTTTTTGTAGTTGTTAGATTGGCACAATTGTTTTCCATTTTGGCGCGGAGTTTGAGTTGCATCTGTTATTTATATTAAATACAGTGCTGGTTTTAGTAATATCATATATAGTGTGTATTGCGAATTTCATAATGGACAAAAATATCGAACAAAGAGTTTGTCTTAAATTTTGCATCGCCAATGGAATTTCGTGTTCGGAGTCACTAAAAATGTTACAGAAGGCTTACGGTGAATCGACTTTATCAAAAACTCGTGCTTATGAGTGGTTCAAAGCGTTCAAAAGCGGTCGAGATGTGATGGAAGATTTGCCTCGCTCTGGTAGGCCGTCAACGTCTGCAACTGAAGTTAACATCGCAAAAGTGAAGGAAATAGTGACTGAAAATCCCCATTCAACTCTGAGAGAGATAGCCGCCGAACTTTCTGTATCTCACGAGTCGATCCGTACCATTTTAACTAATCATTTGGGTATGAAACATGTTGCTGCTCGGCTAGTCCCAAAAGATCTGAATTTTCTCCAAAAACTCAATCGCATGAAAGTCGCTGAGGACATGCTAGAACGAGTCAGTTCGGACCCAACATTCATGAAACGCATGGTTACTGGTGACGAGACGTGGGTTTACGAGTTTGACATGCAAACTAGTCAACATTCTTCGGAGTGGCGCCTTCCAAATGAACCGAAACCGAAAAAACCACGCCAAAGTCAATCAAAAGTCAAAGTCACGTTGACTGTTTTCTGTGACTATCGCGGTGTTGTGCACTCTGAATTCTTACCGGAAGGTCTAACGGTAAATAAAGAATATTATTTGAGCGTTATGCGGCGTTTAAGAGAGCAAATTCGACGAAAAAGGCCAGATTTGTGGAAAGAAAATTCTTGGATTTTGCACCACGAAATGCGCCTTCACACAAGGCTATCATTGTGAACGAATTTTTAACCAAACACTCAACAAATACCATCCAGCAACCACCATATTCACCAGATATGGCTCCTGCTGACTTTTTTCTTTTTCCTAAACTCAAATTACCACTTCGTGGCACCCGTTTTCAATCGATAGAAGACATAAAGGAGAATTCGCGGCGAGAACTGACTCAATTCCGGAAGCAGCGTTTAAAAAATGTTTTGATGAATGGATTATTCGTTGGCGCAAGTGTATCGTTTCTAAAGGAGCATACTTTGAAGGTGATAAAATAAATTTGGATGAATAACAGACATTTTGTGTATTATTGATCTTTTCCCGGTACTTTCTTGACAGAGTAGTACTATTCTTCCGTCGCTCGTGGCTAGATAATAATAGCCGCACGGTTCGATCTTCAAGGTTAAGCAACGCTTGCCAAGGTTGGTCTGTGGATGGGTGACCATCTTAACATACCGAGTTTCCTCCGTGCCTCGGAAAGCACGTAAAGCCGTTGGTCCCGGCTGTCATTTGTAGATCTTTGGCAGTCGTTACGGATTGTCAGAAGCCAGTAAATCTGACTCCAGTCTTGCCATGAAGTACCGTGTTACCCAGTTAATGGGTTGTGGAGGTCTGGTAGGCAGCCGCTCCTCGTAAAATACTGGTATTCAGCTAAATCCGACTTGACTGGAAGCCGACCCCAAAATAGTTGGGAAAAGGCTAGGCAGATGACTATTCTTCCGTTACTGACTGATTGAGTGACTGACAGACAACGCACAGCCGAAACTATTGGTCGTATATAGCTGAAATTTGGCATGTAGTTTCCTTGGGGAGTGTAGGGGATCATTAAGAGGATTTTCCGAAATTCCTACGGGAACGAAAAAAATGGGATATGCGCGTATGAAGTCGCCGGCAAAAGCTAGTCATTCTATAAGAGAAGAAAATAAAGATTTGATACAACCGGCCAAGTCCGAGTCGGACTCGCACACGAAATATTCCGTACCATAAACTTTAATTTTTATTATGAGAAACAGCCTGATGACAGACAAATGGATGAACGGACGGACAGACGGACGGATAGACAGCGGAGCCTTAGTAATAGGGTTCTGTTGGTTAAACTTTGGGTACGAAACCCTAAAAATGTAACTAGTTTTATTTATTTATTTTGTTAAATCAAAATCAAAAGGTATTCAAACGAGGTTGAATATCAGCACTTTTTGTACGTCAAAATTTACATGAAGACAGACCCCCAAAACGCCCGCCCGTCACCACTTCCTAGTGTTTTAGCTGTGGAGAAGAAGTGGCGCAACAAACTGCCCAGCAACACAAATGTCTGTTAAGTTTAAAGAACTTGAATTTATATAACAGTATTATAAGGTATTTTTATTTGTATAATGCACAACTATCTTTCTTTCTTTCAATCTTGCGCCATAGGCACAACTCTAGCTAATAAGCTATATTTTACAAAAATATCGCGCGTTGTTCGATACAGGCGCGGGAACCAAGTCTGCCCACGGTTCATGTCAACAGCCTGTTGTACGCACGTCATTGACAAGGGTCTTGGACGTAACGTAAACAAACAATAAGCAAAGATATGCCCAATTTCTCACAGGTCATGGCAATTTTAAGAGTAAATTATTTTCGTTTAAGCTTGTGGCCTCGCCTTTATGTCAATGTTCTACAGCTGATCATGAATGCGAACAGTCCGCACATCACATCTTATGGGAGTGTAGTCTTTGGCAAACTGAACGCAATATTATGTTTGATAGTATTAAGGTTACATCTGGGGTAGTTTACTATACGGACCTTGTTGAAACCAGAACAAATTTCCATGCGTTCAAGCGATTTTGCCATACCTATTACTGGAATCAAAAGTAGCTCACAATTTAGGACCCATTAGTTTAAGTGGTAAGATATAATCCGTGGTGCTTGGCAACTGGGCATAACCCAGTTGTATTTGTCTCATTGGCCTAGTTCTATTCTGTCTCCTGCTTGATACGGAGGGAAGTGGAAATTACATTTTTTTTTTCCTACTCCTCCGCTGTACTTTTCTGATTAATTTCGTTGCAGGATCCAAGACAGTTGAATCGTTTCTCCGGGACTCGTCAGGTTTCATTGGCTCGGCGTTTTTCTGGTGGTCGCCACTGTTGATTCTGGCTTTCAGGAGTTGCAGTGGTTGGGTATGTGTGGCGGGCTTGTCCCAAAAAAAAGAAGCAAAGATATACAATAAATAAATGAGAGTCGCAGAGCCTTAGGCACTAACAAGCTAACCTCAATAAGGACTATGGTAGACTTCAGATAAATTTGCAATAAATTACATTGACCTTTCTCTAATACGCCTTCGTAGATACCCTAACAATAAACTATGAACCGTTTTTCATGACTAGAGAACGTACAGGATCACGATAGAAGTGGATTCAGGTCTTTGTTTCTGTTTTTTATGTTAATAAAGTCAATACGTAAATGTATGTGAGTCAATGACCGCTATTGCACATTTATCTGGTGCCTACCATAGAGAGGTCGACTTTTTAAGGAGCGTCCGCAATCGCTTCACAGTCATAAAATTTCAAAAATAAATCTAATTTTGTCCACATTTGACAAAATTGTTGCTGATATGATTATGCTACTTACTTGAATTTGTAGGATTTTTAGCCGACTGTGCCTGAAAGAGGGTTTTGTTGTTGAGTAAGGGAATTAGCCTATAGTTGTTAAATGTGACTAGAAGTTGGATGGTATTTTGATTAAAATAGCGAAATATAATAAAGACTTTTTATTATTGCTGTACGACGTGTGTCAAACTGCTGTACGGCGATATTTACAAACGAATACGATAAAAAACCCGACCGCTAAAAACGACTAAAAAGTTCGAAACAAGTCGCTTTTCAAGCAGTCTGATGCAGTTGGTGGCATCAGATCAGTGATTGCACTGCATCAGACTGCTTGAAAAGCGGCGACTTGTTCAAATCAAATCAAATCAAAATTGTTTATTTGTGAGAATATGGTACAAAACAACTCGAAGAACTTTTTAGTCGTTTTTAGCGCTCGAGTTTTTTGACAAAGTCAATTTTTTATTTCCTACTTCTTAGTGAGTTACTTTTTGGAATCGTCTCCTCGATCCCTTTATCTTGATAGGTTTTGAAACTTTATTTTTTGAATGCATTATTTGGCGCCAAAAATCTACCATTTTGTTTTTCTTTTTCATTTTGATATACCCAGTGTCACTTTCACAGTAAATACGAATCTAACAACACCTCTCAAGCTAAAATCTGTGCCATAGAAATATACATACATACACTCGAAAAACATAACCCTCCTTCTTTCGCAGTCGGGTAAAAAACTACATATTAAAGTTTAAGGCATTCAAACAGCTCCATGGCAGATTGAACGATCTTTCGTTCATTTCAGTTTCATACACAATTTGAGTGACCAGAATGTTCGGCTGCAGATATTTAAATATTATTTTTAACTGTATTAGTTTGTCTACTTATTACTGTATTTAATTGCGATTTATTTTTGTTTTAAAATATTTGATTCAGTATTATGTTTATTGTATTTACCTTCCTCCGTGTGTTACTGCGGGGTGCCAACTAAACATCAGCGCTGGGTGTCTGACGCCCAGTAAATTCTGAGATGGTTACCCTTCCGGCATGGGCACGCTCAGCGCAATTTGTGTACCTGCTACTTATTACTTCTGTTTTCTTAGTCGCTGTGCGTTTGTGTCTGTGTGAACACATGTTTTTCTATTCTATTCTATTCTAAAAAGACGGATGAAAAAAGATTGCTTGTAGCGGAGATGAGAATGTTGAGATGGATGTGTGGAGTAACGAGAATGGATAAAGTGAGAAATGAGTACATTACAGGTAGTTTAAAAGTGACGCCAGTGACGGAAAAGTTAAAAGGGAATCGCTTGTCTTGGTATGGTCATGTGAAGTGGAGGGATGAAACGCATATAACTTTAAGTTAAGGACATAAATGTGGATGGATGTATGGAGAGGGAGAGAAAGGCCAAAGAAAAGATGGATGCATTGTGTGAGGAGCGATATGAAAGAAAAGGGAGTTAGTGATAGAGTGACGACTGATAGAACAGAATGGAAAAATAAAACGTGTTGCGATGACCCCAAATAACATGGGATAAGGGCAGGAAGATGATGATGATCCAATGTGAGTGCGGTGCCCCTATTTAGAACATGAGCTACATGTTGGAGTGGCCAAAGTGCCAATACGCCTGAACTTTACGTTATTTAATTAGTGCCATCGACGCTACATTAACGTGGAGCCGCCTACTGGGCACAAACAATCTAAGGAGTTAACTACCAACTAATCGAAAAAAAGAAGAAGTTCATTTCTGCTTTCAGAAAGCAGAAATTTTATTCCAGTCCCCTAAAGATTAGAACCACACAAGCATTACAAGTGCTTTTAAGTGGTATTCATTTCCAATCACATTGGAAACTGCTTGTTTACCAAACATTAAGCGAATCCAACCAATCAAATCGATTCGTGAAACCTTACCACCAAACGAGAAAACTCAGAAGCACTATTAAGGCCACATAAAACTGGATTGATGGATACATAAACTGTTATTACAGACTGTCCAGTGTAATGGCTGCATAACGCAGGCGGCGCCGCGGTACGCAGCTACTCACAGAGTAGATAATGCCGCAGAGGCCGAACTGGGATAGAGCAGGTACACTACATATAAGCATGCCTGATATCTTGCAAGATTCCACTCTCTGTTAATTTTAAGTTCTCAATTGAAATAATCTAGCCGAAGTCTCCGGCGTCAATTTTTAGATTTACGATAAGTAAGTTAAGCACCTTAAAGGTTATTATAGAAATTCTGATTAATCATGAATAGAACATATTTTAATTGAATGCTAAAAATTGACAGGTACCTTATCTATCAAAGAAGTAAGCATTCAATCCTGCAACAGCTAGATTTAAATAAAAACCTGTTCTTTTGTTGCTAATGCTGCAATAAAACTATTATATCAGCGCTAAATGGGTTTTCTTCCTTTTGAGTCGATGGTTAACTCCTTAATCGTTAGGACCTCGTAGGTGGCTACTCAATTGCAGCATCGCATTAATGCTACTCATTAAGTCCCTCAAAGTGCAGGTGTATGGGAACTTAGGGCACTCCAACGTGTGGCTCATGTTCTGAACAGGGGCACCGCACTCACATCCCACGGGTCTATAAAACCTCATTTCGCTCAGTTCATTATTTAAATTTACGATATTGTATGAAGTTAGGTCTCTGTACTACTCTGTCGTCCGTGTCTTGTGTGTGCAGGAATAGCGCGCACGCCCCCGTACCATATGCGCGCCGTATGCCGCGCACGTGCGCGTGTTTACAGGAACGCGTCACGACCATCTGGAGTCACGACTAGTCACGAGCTAGGAACAGCGCGGGTTTGAGGTGGTAGTCTGGTTGCCAAAATGCCGACAGCCATGTCTTTCCTAGATATGTAGCACCACATCTCTAGGAAAGACGTGGTGAGGTGGTGTTTCCCAGTAGATGGATTTGTGTAGGTCAGATCGGCAAACTCTGAGTTTTGAAGAGGCAATCTTAATCTTAGAGGCTATAAGTTCGATAGCGATGTCTTAAAAAGGGAGTCGGTGTTACCCAGTTACTAGGTTATGAAGGCCAGTTAGGCCATATACTTCTAACCAGAGATAGACTTCTAACCAGAGCTCAACATTCGGTCGATCCGAACAAATTTGGGCAAAAGTTATTCTGATGATGCTGATTTTTGAATACCTTTGAGGCGCACTTGCTCCGTAGCTACCGTGCTAGTATTGTAAAGATGGTAAGGATACAGATTCCGTACTGTAAACGGCTGCCATACATTGTGGTTTAAAAAGCTAGAGTGATCTTGTAACTTTGTAGTTTCTATTCGGAAAAACATGGTCCGCGAGGCAGCAATAAATTTCCTTGACCAAGTTTCTCTCGGGCGATAACTTGTAAAATGTTTCAAAGACATCATGCATCATGAAGCCTTGTGAACGTCAACTGCGATTCGGTAAGTGGGTTAAGCAGCGGCAGCACGTTGAAAAAAAATTTAATGCCTGAAATCAGATTATACCTAACCCAATACCTTGCAGTAAAGAAAAAGTCGTGTTGCATGGTGTCGGCCGGTGCCGTAGGATGCCGTAAAAGAATAATACCTTCCCATCATTTCCCGTGGGTGCCGTAAGAAGCGAATATGGGACTCGCCAGAGAATGGGCAGCAGCGTTCTTTGCAAAACTCGACACCATACACTGCGATCGCCAACCCGCCTTCCAAGCGTGGTGATTAAGGCAAACCCCCCCAGCTTGGGGGAGGCCTATGTCCAGTAGTGGACGTCTTTTGGCTGAAATGATGATGATCATGATGAACATAGTTGGACAAAAGCTATGCTGATGTTGCTGATTACTGAATACCGTGCTAGTATCGTAAAGATGGTAAGGATACACATTCCGTATTGTAAACGACTGCCATACATTGTGGTTTAAAAAGCTAGAGTGATCTTGTAACTTTGTAGTTTCTACTCGACAAAACATGGTCCCCGAGCCAGCAATATATTTCCATGACCAAGATCCTCTCGGGCGATAACTTATATAAAATACTTCAGAAAGTTGTATTATGGACCTCTGTGAACGTCATCTGCGATTCGGTGGGTGGGTTGAGCAGCGGCAGACCTCCGAAACACGTAGAAAAAGAATTTGAAATGTCCTTTCCTTCCGATTCAAAATTGTATCGGCTAACCGAATATCTTGAAGAAAAGAAAAAGTCAGGTGAATATAATGTGAGTAAACATGTCAGCTGGCTGTGTCTCGGGGGCATCAGCTGGCTGTGTCTCGGGGGCATCAGCTGACAACATTCCCACCGAGATACAACCAGGTGATATGTTTATTTATTCACAATAGTGTGTACTAGTTCTCATGAGAATCCAATAACGCCGTATTTTGACAAGATAATTTTCAATTATGTACTGTTTACAGAGTTTCATGATACAACTCTCTGAAGCACAGAGCAGATATCTGTTCTGTGCTCTGAAGGATATTGACAAAATTTTAGCCTGGCTCTCGGTCTAACAGCTCTATTAAAGTAAGCAGCATACACCTGCCATGGTGTGCGATACTGCTATGCTACGTCATAGTTCAATTCTAGATTATTTCATGGTTGTGTTGTAATTTACGTTTTATTGGTATTATTCTGGTTTTGGCCATCGGTATCGCTACCGTGTCACCTATTTTATGGCTTGTGAAGATAGGATAGGCTGCTTTTCCATGTATAATTCTGATACTCATCAGTTGTGACTGAAAGCCAAACCCAAACATAAGTAGGTAGATTTAAATAGACATTGGAGTACAACTAGAGGACTAATTACCAATTTTTAAGCAAAGTTCGCTTTATCGCATCTCAGTCGCAATCTGTGAAAACTGTATAGAAATTGAGATGTTTTCGACAGAACGTTGCTTCATCGTCATCATTATATCAGCCGAAAGACGCCCACTATTGGACATAGGCCTCCCCCAAGCGTCACCACAACGACCGGACCTGCACGTCTCGCATCTGTCGGCTACCCGCGACCTTCACCAGGTCGTCGGTCCACGTTGCCTAGCTGTTATAAATAGAATTTGTCCTCAGGTGCTAATTTTTGTCTTCAAAGCGATACAAGTTAACTCATTATTGAGACATGAGTGAGATGGTTGCGTCACACACATCTGTGAGCGACAACTAGCTACGAAAACCAGATAGTAGTTAGAAATAGAGTGTCCCGAGAAGATCTAAAGGAAATCGACAGAGTAAAATAGTGATAAGTGGGAACTCGCTAGACCTTACTGCCCACTCGATAAGAAGAAGAAGAAGAAGTAATAGAATATATCACACGATGTGAATATATCTATAAATCCAAGGTTTATAAAGCTGAGAGAGTTAAGGCATGATATTTGACTAGACTTTTGAATCCCAGGCGCTCAAAGAGCCTGCTGGGGCTGCGGACTTCGTTCGAAAGAGGCACCGTACCCTGGAACGCAAAGGGCACTGGGAGAAACGCGGATGGGTTTTAGTCAGTAAGAGTCTGACACTCCCTTCTGCTTCACCCAAAGCGGGAGGAGTCATTTGATGATTTCCCATCCTTAAAAAAAAAAAAAAAAAAAAAAGGCGCAAAAAGAGGGGACTCTGCACCCACCGAGTGATCACAGGGACGACGGTGAAACAGTGATCTCGTGCTACCGGGCAAAGCGAGGCTCTGGGGAGACCCCTTTACAGTCTCTTCAGGGATGTGCCCTAATAAGCGTTGCACAGAGGGGGTTCCGGGAATGGATCTTTGAGACGTAACGGGGCTCTTTCATGAACTGATGGTGATCACCAGGGTAACGTGGTTTTAGTGAGGTATAAACTCCACACTTTCCGGTTATATCCCCAAAATATGGGAACTTTTGAAGATGTTCCCCCGAGTACAAAAAACAGGTACTTCGCCAGACGGAAACCTTCACAAAAAGCTGTCAAAATTATTATGTGCATTTTATTACCTTGACATAAGGTCCAAATTACACCAAACATAAACTACAGGTATTCCAAACATCTCTCCGCTTCACGATCTACTGAAAGTAGTGTAGTGTTTCCTTGGAGCAGTACTTGTCCGACCAGATGGCTGTGACGTAACGCCCAGCTGGGCGGATGTGGCCGGCGCGAGCCACTGTGTGCACGGTAAGCCATGCGCTGGCCGATAGTGGACCGGAGGTGGAAAGGTCAGTGACATCGGACTAATTCGGGTTGGTGATTGAGATGAAGAATGTATTGATAGAACGAATTGGAAGGATAGAAATTGAATAGTGTCAATTTTAGTTAGTTTTTTCGGCTGGGGAAAAATATATTGTTACTGTCTGCCTGTCACTGAGTAACGAAAGAATGTTACTTATAATATTACTAGTTGACCCACGCAACTTTGTTTGTGTCACAATTTTCATTACTGCTCCGCTCCTATTGGTCTTAGCGTGACGATATATATAGCCTACAGCCTTTCTCGTTAAATGGGCTATCTAACACTGAAACAAATCGGACCAGTAGTTCCTGAGATTAGCGCGTTCAAGTAAACAAACAAACAAACAAACTCTTCAGCATTATATATTAGTATTGATTAGTATTGATATAGATTAGTACTGAGCATTTCAAATGTACTCATATGAGTGCAATTTCTATTACCTTCAGAAAATACGCATGTACATAGGTTATTAATAAAAATAAACGCCCAAGTGCGAGTCGACCTCGGGCGCAAAAGGGTAATATTTTTTAACTCATAATCGATTATAAGTTTTCCTGTAATCTACATATTATTAAGAACTAGCCTCCGCCCACGGCTTCACTCGAGTAAACAGTGTCGCAATTCCAGCCGGATATACTGCGATATGTTCCTGGTCTCCTGTTACTTGGGAATCTTTGACGTTAATAATTCCAGCTCAAAAATACTTTGTCATTTTTTTGGTCTCCTGGTACTTGTGAATCTTTAGCGCTCACTTTAGCCCTGGAAATACTTCAACATGTTTCTGCTCTCCTGGTACTTGTGAATCCGAAGTACTAAGGCAGCAACAGTTTTGGATTTCCACTTCCTCCTCCGTCTTCATTTATCCATGCCTTTTGGCGGCATAAATAGTAGCCTATGTGTTATTCCAGGATGTGGACTATATTAGCGCCAAATTTCATCCAAATTCCTTCATTAGTTTTTTCGTGATTAAGGCACAGACATACACACTTTCACATTTTTATAATATTAGTAGGATTAAAAAAAAAATGCATTTCATTTACTAACTTTATAGTAAAACTATGCAAATCTCGAGCCATACTACTAAATATTTTGTTCAATGTTTCAGTATCGGTTTAAAAAAAACTAAATGAGAATCCAAACCGAAGGAAACCATACCTACATGCTATGAGAAACAAATGATCGACGAAGAATGTAATTATCCTTTATCTATGAAATAAAGAGGGATGCAAAAAGGATAATGAGATAAAATGATGCAATGAGGTATACGATCCTCTTCCGATACCATAGAGCGTAGATACGCCTTCGTGGCCATTGTTGACTAGAGAAAATGGTAAAAAGTCATCATCATCTGCCTAGCCTTTTCCCAACTATATTGGGGTCGGCTTCCAGTCAAACTGGATTTAGCTGAATACCAGTATTTTACGTGGAGTGGCTGCCTTTCAGTTCTCCACAACACATTAACTGGGTAACACAGTACTTCATGCCAAGACTGGATACAAATTTACTGGCTTCTGACTATCCATAACGACTACCAAAGATCTTCAAATGATAGCCTCGACCGACGGCTTAACGTGCTTTCCGAGGCACGGAGGAAACTCAGAATGTTAAGATGGTCACCCATCCACAGACCAACCTTGGCAAGCGTTGCTTAATCTTGTAAATCAACCCATGCGGCTGTTATTATCTAGCCACGAGCTCCTCACGAGTTCAAACGCGATAGCCCTCACTAAACGGCTGATTAATCTAGTTGGCTGCGACAAATACAACGAAACTTCCTCGCTTATCGCTATTACTCCTATAAATTGTTTTCTGTTTTAGTGAAAACCGTATCAAAATCAGTTGCATGGTTTAGAAGATTGAAGTGGAGAATCAGACAGTTCCGACATTGATAGTTTTAAACTATTTAGAGAAAGACAAAAACTTTTTTTACAAAAAAATACAACCGAATTCCAAAAACAAAACACTCCGAAGTGTTTATTTTTTGTTGGTGTTTCTGGTTAATTTTTCGCTTTTTGACACCGACTTCCGAAACTAAAGTTATTTTATACTTTGGAGTGTTTTGTTTTGGAAGTCAATTGTATTTTTTTGTAAAAAAATGTTTTTTATTTTCCACTTTTCAGTGGTACCTGCGTCCATTCACAGCGTAAAAATATAAAATTAACAAAATTTAAATTTTATGCAAGATGGGAAGTTATGCGTAACATACGCGCAAAACGGCCATCGCTCAGCATAATGCTGGGACTAGAGTAGTGGCTGCTGACGCAATGTTCCGTACTCTGTCGATTATACATTAAGCAGCTGTAAAACATAGTGATATACATAGTCTTGTGCCTAGGTTCGGGTTGTGAGCGAACACTCGAGCAATTTCCGCTACTCACAGATGCATTTGATGAACAGTTTGAAGTCGCTTTACATGCTATTTCTCTTGATTGTCAAAAGATTGACGAAGATTTGATTTTAAAAACTATTTAAGTCTATTATTTTGTGTACGTGTTAAAGTGGTCACGCTTGGAGTACTGTAAAGGAGATCCTGGATTTTGAAATTTAACTTATAGGGATTCTCTCAATTCCTAGTTAGTTATTGTTAAGTAGTAGCCTGGATCTGCATTTGTGTATAGCACGCTCTCTATTTTATAGAACCCAAAAATATAAAGGGAATGCAGAATTTACAAAAAACCTTCGTAAAATATTTGACTGAAATATATTTTCATCAGCATTCGTTTTTAGGGTTCCGTTCCCAAAGGGTAACCAACGGGACCCTATTACTAAACCTCCACTGTGCGTCCGGCCGTTCGTCCGTCCATCTGTCGGTATGTCTGTCAGCGGACTGTATCTCAAAAACCGTAATAAGTAGACAGTTGAAGTTTCCTTCAAATGAACTTAGAAAACATGAGTTTTCATCTCAATCATAACCACGTTACTATCAAACTGCTCCCTAAACAATCAGACCTAACTATTTGTCTGCTAAGTTTACAATTATCGTCAAGCACAATATGCGCGGCGGCGGCGGCCAGCTGTCGCCGACAGTAATATAAAAAAGATTCAGCGCCGCCAGATGGCAGCACTGCTTCAATTTGTACGGTAATCCGCCATGTTTCAGCACGGAGCTGCGGAGGGTAGGAGTGCTATGTTAGCTACTGTTCAAAGATGTAATCTTTGTCATTGAATGAGGGTTTTCTAAACTAATGCACAGTAGGTGGCCACACTGAGGTGTCTGTCCAGACTACTGTCAAAACGCTTATGTTTTCCGACTTAGCTTTTTTGCGGTGAATTTAACGTCGTGTATTTTCCGATATAATTAACTTATTTATTTGTTTGATTAATAATTTATTTATTTATTCTCTCATCGATATGAAAAGCATAGATATGTATGCCACTCGCAGACAGAGCCCACAGAAACGAGTGCTCTATTCTAGCAATCACGTTTTAATACTATAATTGAATAAATGCGAAATTTTTGATGGAACGATGTTTGTTTTCCAATCACGCCGAAACGTTTGAACGGGTTTGGATGGAATTTGGCACACAGATAGATTATAGTAATTATGCAAATATCCCGAATGTTTGTTCCCTTGCGATCATCATCATCATCATTTCTGCCAATAGACGTCCACTGCTGGACATAAAACTCCCCCAAGCGTCTGCGTCGCCACAACGACCGGTCCTGCGCGTCTCGTATCTATAGGCTACCCGCTATCCACGCGGGCAAAGCCGAAGCTAGTATTCCATACAACACCAACCAAAACCATTCAGGCTTAACCATTAGCCCCTAATACGCAACTCTTTACCAGCCCCACAACATAGGATTGAAAAGTGCAAACATATAAATTTTGCGCACCATCTGCTCGCCTCGCTCGCCGCCCGTTGTCCAAACACGCGGACGGACAAACAAACATTTGTATATGTATGTGTCAGGATAATATTGGATTTTCAGTGCAGCGCTAACGGTTGTGCGGATTCCGGTGATCTACGAGTGTGTTAGGTTTCGGTGTGTGGGAAAGTAGTTAGGTTTAAAGTTAAATAAAACGGAGGTTTGATTATATGCTGAAAAATAACAGCTATATAAAACCTTTCCTGTCGCAAAGCATTAAATGCTTTTAAAAGCAGATTTTTGAATAAATAATGTATCAAAAACTAAAAAAAATGATATAATGATACGTATGTAAATTGACACGTGTCTTTGCCTGCAGCCTTGCTCGCGATAAAATAAAATTCTCAAAGTCTATCGATTCTATAACTGTATCAAAATTCATCAGGATCGGTTCAGCGTTTGGGCGTACAAGCATAACTAACACTTTCGCATTTATAATATTATATAAAAAAGTCGCTTTACTCCAAGCCACTCTGCATTTGAGAAATTCATTAACGCACAAGTAATTTTTTTAAATAAAATAAAATAATACTATGCTACGCTATCCGAAGAAATATATCTTGTTTAACTAATTGCTCATTTACTCACAATTTTTTTTATTTTGGTCTCAATTACATTATATTTTTCATCACACACAAAATAAGTGCATATGTAAAAGAATGATATTTTGTATAACATACGAAATTGTCAAAAAAGCGTTCTCGTAGCCGTAGCCCGTAGGCCTACGCGCGTAGCACTGGTGTAGCAATAAGCTACGAATGTTGCAGGCTAAATGGCTACGCATGTGCTACGATTCTCACAACTTATAAAAATACCAGCTTTTCATTAATGGTGCGCTCCTATTGGTTGTAGCGTGATGTTATAATAATAATGATCTATCCGCAAGGCATTTTTGTGGGTACTGCGGCGACCCCCCGTACCTGATCTCCCGGGAGAAGTCTTGTTCCTCATTTGCCTTTATTGGCTGGCCGGAGTGAACACTGACGAGGAAGAGAGCTCCCACCTCTTTCTTGCCTTAATCGGCCGGTCTGAGTGGAGATTTGCAAGAGCAAACGTGCTTGGGAGAAGGATGTATAATCCAGTAAGATGCTGGTAGGAATCTTGACCGTACTTCCGGGATTGTCCTGGTAGGCGAGGTATACCTCTCCACTCCTCTAACACCCCATTATACGCTGCCCCCTTAGCGCTATGTCACTTTGCGCTAGTGACCGTTTTCGGGGGGCCCATTTATTGAGTGTGCAAGTCACCCCTGCCATTTTAAAGCCGATTTAATTGTTAGTGGTCAGGCAAGGGCCAATAGTTCTTCCATAGTAAATGATTATCAGTCCACTAAACCAGCCGAACCCATAGCGTTTCATCTTTTGTTTCCATATTCTGCAACGGTCCTGCTCCAACCAGGGATTGTCCTTGGGTATACTTCACAGTGCATACAGAGATAATCTTCGATCGGTGTCCCATTCCATTTGAAATGTCTAACGGGACACTTGCGAGTTGGTTTCGGCCCCTCGTACGCCTATCAAAGGACCGGGTTTCCAGGACCCGAGAACATAAAAAACATAATAATCTAATCGATATCCATCCTCGATAAATGGGTAATCCAAAACTAAAAGAATTATTAAATTCGAGCACACGACGAACATACATGTTTAATTTATAAAACTCAAAACCACCACAGCACAAGCTGCGCAAAACAGTTCCAAGGAATCCGTTGCTAACAGGAAACGCGATCACAAACAGGTAATTGCTTATTATGTGTTCCTGTTCCTATTCTATAATAACTCAGCTAGCTCTACCTGAGGTTTCATTTGCTTTGATGAGGTTCTCAACTTTAACAGGTCTTCTTGAAAAACCAAAAGTTTGAAAAGACATGCGGAACAAATATTTGTATGGCCTACAGATAGCTGCTCCGGGTCTGGTTGTTTGTGTATGTTTGTATATCACAATACAGGAAAAAATCATAGTGTGAGGCAACGTTTCATAAATACAAAAATAAAATAAAAAAAAATGTTCCAGGAAATGTTTTATCCGTTGTGACAAGTTTCATATAAATCATCAATTATAATTATCGTTATGCCGTGCAGAGGAATAAGACAGGCAGTTACTTTTGCTTTGATAATTTTAAGAATGTTATAAATATGAAGGTAACTCTGTCGGCATTGCATACAATTAAATTAGCTTTTCTCACGACTTTTCTCCTAGACGATCTTGACTCTTACCGGTGAACTGGTCCGCAATGGCAGAGGATAGACTTGTGTGGTAACGCCCAGCAGTAGGACATAACGAGGTAATTAGCTTAGATTTTCAGAAACCGTACAATTTTCAGAGATAAAAGTATGAATGAAGAAACGCTTCATTGCTATCACAGAAATGACACAAACAATTTTACAAAAAAATGTAAACGTAATGCTAAAACAATTACATTGTATGTCTCGTTGCGTCAATCAGCAAAATACCAGACAATCTCTAGTTGCCTGACGCTGACATTCAGCTAAACCTCACGTTGAATCTATGGATGCAATTAAAATTTGTGCGATAGAAAGGACAAAATGAAAGCATAATTAGACTGCGGGTCAGTTCTTTCAGAGGCTAACTGCAAATAAACTAAATACAAAAACCGGGCAAGTGAGATTCTGACTCTCACACGAAGGGTTCCGTACCATAAATCTTAATTTTTATTATTTGTTGTTATAGCGACAATAAAAATACACAATCTGTGAAAATTTCAACTAACTACCTATTTTGGTTCTTGAGATACAGCCCTCTGACAGACAGACGGACGGACGGACGGACGGACAGCGGAGGCTTAGTAATAGGGTTCCGTTGGTTACCTTTTGGGTACGGAACCCTAAAAACTGGCCAAGTGCGAGTCGTACTCTCACACGAAGGATTCCCTACAATAAAACCCAAATTTTAATTATTAGTTGTTATAGCGGCAATGGAAATAGACAATCTGTGAAAATTTCAACTGTCTACCTATTATGGTTCTTGAGATACAGCCCGCTGATGGACGCACGGACGGATGGACGGACGGTCGGATGGACAGCGGAGGCTTAGTAATAGGGTTCCGTTGGTTACTCTTTGGGTACGGAACGCTAAAAACTCCACTTCACAATTTATTCGTTTCTATTTTTAGCATTAATTTTCCCCAACTACCCGCACATGTACGTTCACACAAGACCACGTAATCGCCATGTTCAGCATGTACCCCTGGTCCTAAGACAACAGCCCCAGGCTGCCACTTAGGACGGGCCCATTAGCATGCCGCGTGGGAACCGTCAGCTGGGGGTGTGCCAGACCCTCTGTTGATGGGGATTGAGTGTACCTACTTATATGAGTGGGGGTATGAGAAGAATAGGATATTGAGACGATTAAGGATATTTTTGTGGGTGTTAATTTTTCATAAAAAGGGCACTCTGTTAATTTTATTTTAAACTAGCGGCCGCCCGAGGGTTAGGCTGCCTGTCCATAGACGCGGAGCGAGGCAGCAGGGCGGAGAAATGGAGAAATTTTATCCAATCGAATTGCATACAATTTCAGTAACTGACGCGGAGCGGAGATTTTGTAAATGCATTTGCTAATATTTCTCCGCTCCTCTCCTCTCCACTCCAGTGGACAGTCAGCCTTAGCCGTTGTTATAGTCGGATATTGTCCCAAGGGAACATACTCAAGGGATAAAAATACCCAATATCTACATTGTGTATGTGTGCCAAGTTTATACAAATTTGTTTAGACGTAAAGAGGAAATAAACAAATTCATTTTCGCATTTACAATATTACTTAGCGCCCGCGACTTCGTACGCGCATATCCCGTTTTTTTCGTTCCTGTGAGAATTTCGAGAAATCCTCTCTTAGTGCTCGTCTACACACCCCAAGGAACCGACATGCCAAATTTCAGCTTTCTACAATCAGCGGGTCTAAAATGGCCACTTTAGCAGAATCATAATATTAACCACAAAACAATATGTCAAACATTTTCATCTTTATTTCTATGGCAACGCATTAGGTTCAAGTTTGCTTGCGAAAATTTGAAAGTGACGGTGCTCTCTGATTCTGTTAAACTGGCCTTTTTAGACCCGCAGTAGTTTCGGCTCTGCATTGTCTGACAGTCACTCAATCAGTCAGTTACGGAATAATTGTATACAGGGTTATTTGTAGAACACCAGCAACCTCTCAGGCAGTGAAAGTACACATGATCATAAGCAACTTTTACTTTGAGAAAACCCCGAAATCTCGAGAAAAATATCAGCTGGTTCATACATTTTCATTGGCTAAATATTGCATTTTGTAAAAGTTGCTTATAATCATGAGTACTTTCACTGCCTAAGAGGTTGCTGATGTTTTACAAATAACCCTGTAGGTATATTAAAGGAGGAACAGGGTCGACAACATTTGTCAATCCTGCAAATCCATACATTTTTGGCTTAGCTCCGCTACCGCTGACAGAATGTCATTTGAATAGAGCCTCGGCTACTTTTTAGGGTTCCGTACCCGAAGGGAAACCAACGGAACCCTATTACTAAGCCCCCGCTGTCCGTCCGTCTGTCTGTCAGCGGGCTGTATCTCAAGATCCGTAATAGGTAGAGAGCTGAAATTTTCACAGATTGTGTCGCTATAACAATAAATAATAAAAATTAAGGTTTATGGTACGGAACCCTTCGTGTGCGATTCCAACTCGCACTTGGCCGGTTTTTATTCTCTTCATCTTTCACACAATCCATTCATCCGTATTCAGTTAACACTACACATTTAAAACCTCAAACTGTTCATTACAACTCCTTCTGGTCAGCCCATTCTAAAACACAGTGTTCCCATATTGATAAAGGGGGTAGTGGAACTAGGGATGCTGCTCGTGGGGTGGGGGCGAATGGGGATGAAAAATACAGCTCAGCTGGTTCCGTCACACGCACGCATTGTGTGCTGGGCGCATGTTGTTTATAGTATACGGTGGTAGATGATACCGGAAAGAGTAGTGGATTTTGCGAAGAAATGTTAGCTAGTTCTCGATTTTTGAAGTGGGTTATGATAAAAGTAAGTGGTTAAATAATTACCACAAGAGCATTTCCCGGCAATCACAGTCGCAATCTGCTAAAATGTAGGTCAATAGAGGTGTTATTGGAAGAGTATTTTGAGAAGCAACTTAGTAAAAATTACGGGAATTTGCTCTCAAAACTATTCCGATTTCCGATTTAAGATCACCAAAAAATGCATTAAAAGTCGGCCTATATTGAACTCAATTTATTTTTTGGAAGATATTATCAACAATACCATATTTTGGGGATATAACCGGAAAGTGTGGAGTTTATACCTGAGGAGCTCATGGCTAGGTAATAACAGCCACACGGGTCGATCTTCAAGGTTAAGCAACGCTTGGCAAGATTGATCTGTGGACGGGTGACCATCTTAACATGCCGAGTTTCCTCCGTGCCTTAGAAAGCACGTTAAGCCGTTGGTCCCGGCTGTCATTTGTAGATCTTTCGCAGTTGTTACGGATAGTCAGAAGCCAGTAAATTTGACTCTAGTCTTGCCATAAAGTACCGTGTTACCCAGTTGGGTTGTGGAGGTCTGGTATTCAGCTAAATCCGGCTTGACTGGAAGCCGACCTCAATATAGTTGGGAAAAGGCTAGGCAGATGACTATGAACAATACCATAGTACTGGCATAGTTTGAAGACTACTACTAGTACTGGATTGTGGTTTCGATTCTCCTGCAATAGATAGATAGATTTAAAGGTGTTTCAGTGCTTATAAACACACCCACAATACATCAGGTGTAGCTTTGATCTTTAACAAAAAAAAACGCTTTTCAGCTGAAAGTTTTTTCATTTAAATTTTATGTGTAATGGTGGTCCATAGGCGAAAGAATTGCAACAAAATTTTATTTATTGACTAATTATGAATTTGTTTATAGTATATAAAATTGTAGTTAAAAAAATGGCAGTTAAATAAACATGTCATTGTTTATTTAACTGCCATTTTTTAAATTGAATTATTATTTTTATTATATTATTTTTTAAATTATTGTATTGACATATGCCACCTTAATTGTAATTTCTTGTTTGATTAATTATTTTAAACGTCAAATATTGGCAAAACATAGTGCACATATATTTGACAATTTACTGTCTGTAACCTAACCTATGTTTTACAAAATAAATGATTGATTGATTGATAAATAATTCTCTACAAGTCAACAAAAAGTAAATTCCACGGCAAACACCAATCACTATCTTGAAAAGCTCTATACTCTAAAATGATTCTACCTCACCTAACATACCTACAAAATAACATACCTCTATACGGACGGATGCATGGTGTTTTTTTTTTTATTTTTTGCTAAGTAAAGACACAAATATTTTTTTCTGAAATATTGTTTTAAATATATGCAGCGACAGCGCTATAAAGCTTCAAAGTTCATTATTGGAAGGACGTGACGAGTCAAAATCTAGTTCGCCAAACAACTGCCACAGAAAACGACGACTGGTTGATAGTGACATATACTATGAAATGGTGGTTTCTTATTAAAATAACATGCATAACGTAATTTTTGAAATTGAATGTTATTAAAAAAGGCAATTAGCAATTTTCTTGAATTTTAGTTCGTCTAAAACGTTACTTTTTGTACTGTATTTGGCAGTTCAAAAGTCTAGTCCCCAAAAACAACGATGAAAATTATCGAAAATTCGCCTTGTTCTCGTTACGAAGACACCGAAACCAAACTATTTGCTCGCACGTTGTTCATTGCAAGCTGACACAGTGCGTCGGGTGGCTGCTGTGAACAAAAGCAGCGATGTATTTGTTACAGAACTAATGAAAATCAATGGAAATGTATCGAAAATTTGCCTTCTGCCGCTACCAGTACACGAAAACTAAACTATTTCCTAGCAGGTTGTGCATTGCGGGCTGGCACGGTGCGTCAGTTGGCTGCTGTGAGCAAAAGCAGCAATGTATGTGTTACAGCGGCGAGGCTCGACGACGACAGGTGCGGTGGACGGCGCCGCGGGTTTGGCAAATTTTAATGAATGTCAACGCTGAGTTTGTGAGGCTGGATGTGGCTTTGTTTATGTTAGTATCCGAGCGAAGGTTCGGTTCGGTTTCAGTTTCAGCCACAGGTTTCGCCTGAAGCTGAATCCAGTGCCCGAACGTTCGGTTTCGACAGGAAATCTTGTTTCGTTTGGACACTTCTTTACGCAGATGGGTTTGGAAGGATGTTTTGTAAAGGGCGTGAGGTGGGTCAAAACGAATTATAGGTACATAATAAACTTCTCGTACAAGCTGATATGGAGTCAATCATATGATTTGATACACCAACAGGAATCTATAGCTTTAAGATCACTTGAATAGTTGTCTAAATTTAATAAATTTAATACAAATACTATGTGGATAATTTATTTTAATCCGACTGCGCCAGAAAGAGGGTTATTTGTAAAATCAGTTCCTTCTGGAACCGGTTACTCTTTGCGTCAGTCCCGATCCTCAACCTACGTATGACCCACGTACAATACCACGCTTCCACCCTATCCAGCAGCACTTGACATCCGTGTAGGTCGCCATGTGCCCCCGAGAGGCGTGTTATACGGGATTTCATTTAGGAAAACGTATAACATCGTCAGGCTTAACGCTAATGCGAATTTTTATGCGCGACTTTAAAAATATGTCGCTGCCCAGTGCGACATGATGCTGGCTTATTGAGAATAAGTTTAGAGGAGGAATGAGAAGTCTTGGGGTGGAAAGGCTCGAAGATACGATCCAGAGATTGAGATTTTTTGGCGTTGCTATTGGTTTGGGCGTAAAATGGGTGAATTAAATGAGCTGGCTGTGGACTGTACAGGATGTAGATTCGATAACTGCATGACTGAAACATGAGATGAATATTTGTGTCGCACATTTTAGATTATAATTTTTAGATAAAATATGTTGAGCAACTTTTATCTTAACACAGTTCTATCAGATTTACAGAAGGTTATCTATGATAGCAACAAACCAATGTATATTCTAAAGTAGCAAATTAATGATGCTTAGAAAAACTACATTGGTCAAAGTAAAATAATTAATTTTAATTAGACCTTAAAATCCACTTTAACGTCAACATTAATAGTTCAAAAATAATAAAATTGCTATTTCGCCATTCGCCAAAGATCTCATGAGAAAAACAGACCACAAACTCTGGCGTATCTTCTGGCGGAGCTCTGGTGCCTCATTTGTCTCCCCAGATGCTGATTTGAAAATAAACATAGCTTCATTCTATGCTATATAGTATTTAGATTTTTCTTTCAGTCACCATCTTGAGGTTAAAAATCTCTGCGACCACCACAACGGCTTCCCAAGCTCCAAAACTCCAGTATTTTGGGCAGAACATACTCGTATCAACGAATCAATTTAGGGTTCTTCAAATAAATAAACGGTTTGCCCCGCTGCGGTTGACAGCCGCCTGCGAGGGATGGCGGCACAGATGTTGCCACCCCCAACCATTCGCCACCCCCACCCACTCCGCCCCGGGGGAAAGGATTACAATTATCGATGCTACGGAAAAAATGGGGGCGAGTTTTTTGATATTATTATAATATCTTTTGTGTTTGGTTGATTAGCTTTATGTGCGGGTTGCAATGATAAACCTGCTCTTGTTAAAATTTTGTCTCAGGATAACAGAGTTTTTTCGAGTATGTAATTTTCTGTTTTAGTAAGATAAAATTATTTACCCTTTTTAACTTTATACGTACAATTTTTTTTTTTCACAAAGAGCCTTTTTCACATAAAACTCGTAAGGGTAAAACCACGAAGGTTTAAAAAATGAAGGTATTTTTCAAAGACTCCTAGACAGTTCTAATGGTTTTTAAGAGTGAATAGGTTAGTCAAGCGTGCGTCATTGTCGACCACATTAATAAAAAAAATATAAAAAGACTTAGAATTCAGTGGTCAATTTCAAAAAAGATTTTTTATTAGAAACCAATAATTCGTAAGTCAAAGTAAACAGTGATTTATGGCTCGATGCAAACTAAGGGGAGGCTGTAACAGCCGGCGATGTTATTAAAATATAAGTTAAAGTTATAGCGCGGTGTAGACCGCTTCACTTCGTTTGTGATGGACTCGGGCGTGCTACTGACTTGCCAGTCAGGAGCACAAAGGAATTTCTTAAATATCTGCAATATTTTAATTGCAATCATTTTTTTCTATAATTTAATATATTCTGATTGTTGGGACATGACACACTTTGGTAAGAAAATAACAAAACAATTTGAATCGTCTAATTAAGCTAGAAACAAACTGGTTCCACGTATCTACGTAACGTATGCAACGCATTATGATATCAGGACCCCAAGTCTACTATTTTTTATAAATTCGTCATTGTCATTTTGCTAAAAGTTCGTAATCTGCTAATTCATAATGGTCGATCATTGGTCGGTCAATGGTCTCGTAATCGAATCGTGGTAGAAAGACATTTTCGTATTACCATTATAATAAAACCCGTTAGTAGAAATGATTTTCGAAAAACTACCACTAAATTTGAACATTAAGTTATGCCAGATTTCTTTTATACATATTTTTACATATTATTTATTCGTTTGTCATTATGTACGAGATTACCATTCTATGCCATTTCTTTCAATGTAGTGTCAGTGGTTGACCATTGGAAAGTCATAATGATGCTTTTATATTAGTAGATTACCAAACTTGTCAAAATCAACAGTTATGAATTCAATGGTAGACCATTCTGACACTATTGTAATAGCAGACTTGAGGCCATGGACTCTTGATTTTATATGAAAAACTATGCAGTAGAACAAACTTATCGTATGAACGCAACATACGATACAATACAAAAGCGTTGCATACGTTGCATACGTTGCGTACGCAGGACCAGTGTGTTTCTCGCTTTATCGTGGATTGTTTTGTTTTTAAAAAACGTTCCCCGCACTAGGAATTTCTCCAGTATCGTGGGTGTGTTCACAAACATACAAAGTCATAAGCTACAAAGAGCCAATTATTATAATATTATTAGTAAAACAGTAAAGAAGAATTATCCTAACTTAACTGGAGGCAGTTACAGGCTATTTACAAAACAATTAGTAGTAATATTTAACTAATGGTCAAGTCAAATAACCAAATGTTATCCTATATTATTTTGCTGAGATACCATTTTTAACCGAATTCTTCAAAATGGAGGAGGTTCTATGTTCGGTTGTATGTATTTTTTTTTTATGTATGTTCACCGATTTCTCCGCCAATTCTGGACCGATTTTAAAAATTATTTTATTCGAAAGCCTAACCTCCTGGTGGTCTCATTGTCACCAAGTTAGAATCTGATGATGGGATTCCATGAAAATCAAGGGAATCCCTCAAATTTTATAAGCACATAGGTTCACTGTTTTTCATAAACTTTCTAACGCAATTAAGATATTTGTGCCTGGTAATCTTCATCTCATGTTGCTGAGCTGATGATGGAAGGTATAAGTCAGGATCCGATGATGGGATCCCATGAAAAATGTTTGTTCAGCGATATTTTCGCCAATTGTTTTCTCGGACTGGTCCCATTTAAATTTGGTGAAGATCTGATGAAGAACTTCGGAGGTAGGCAACGGAACTCTTCAATAAATGATAGCAAATGGATCGTGATTTCTGAAATCGCATGTCTGTTGATTGTTTACACCAGTTCATAACATAACATCACTCTGGCACGCTGTGGTTGTGGTGCACTTTTTAGTAAGTTTAGTTAAAATAAAAATAAAAAGATTTTAAACAAAAAAATAAAACCGACTTTCAAAAACAAATACTACAAAGTAAAAAATAACTTTCATTTCGGAAGTCGGTGTTCAAAAACCAAAAACACCGACTGAATCTTCTGAACTTTTTACAAGCTTCCCACAACCATCAGTAAACGCTCTCCTTTGTCAGTTAATTACCTATTTGGAATGAAAATTGCAGATAGTGATAAAACATATGCCACAATTTTTTTTTACATTCAAAAATCCTGTGACATCATTGAACCTCCCAAGATATGAAGCCCAGCGTCGCGGGTGTATGTAAAAGTTTAAGAGTGCGGCACCGGCTGCCGTGGCGCGACAGCTGACGTTTCACCCCCTTACACCCCTCAGCCCGCCTAATTTGCACCCCACGACACGACTGATTAACTACAGCCGAAGATTCAGGTGTCGCCATTGTTTTTGATGGGTTGAATTGCAAATGAAGAGGGTTGTTCGCAGTTTTTGAGGTTTTTAAGCTGCTGTGGCGTACCTGCAATATTAATTATTGTGTACTTTTTATTGTTTGTGGTAATACACTTAGTCTACGTGCAGTGCTGCCTCTCCTTATCTGTTTTAAATCCGACCATAAAACGTCTTTTAAAGATCTCTTTCAGAGATAAGGCCGCCCATTGTGTCACACTATGTAATGTTGTCTTCTTCTTTCTTTACTTTAACTTCTATAATTTATTTAATATTTGTGGAATAGTGTAGAAAATACTCTTTACATACTCTATTCTACAATCCTATATTGTGTGTGTATGTTTTTTTTACTAATATTTATTTATTTATTGGTACTTAGTCGTCAGGGAAGAAGTCGTACTGAACGCAATGAACATTGATGGCAGATTGGCATTGAAAATTATTGTCATTAAGAGTATCTAACAGACTTTAGGTTTGATATATCGTATTTAATTTAGATGAACCCACGGAAATATAATCACAGTGATTCTCATTTGTATTGATACTAGGAAAGCTACAACAGTGATCTGAAGTATTGTGCAGACAGCAATCATGAAGCATCCAATTTAATGATGATTATCAACCTGCGATCATATTGGAACAGCTATGATGAAAGCACATTGTTATTTATTAGACTCGAATAACTCCCGTGGGAAATTATGAGAAATTATCAGCTGCTATTAAATAGAAATGCAGATAATATTCGTATTTATGGGATAACAGATAAGATATTGTTTTTATAGCATGGAAATGAAAGCGTACGGTGATGCACTATCATTACATGATGCATCTTCCCATACGCACAAAGCGCTTTGATTAATACTTTAATTTACAGCTATGGAGTACATGTCAGATGAGTGCGTACTGTTTCCTGATAGCTACAACCGGCGGGTCTAAAAAGCCATTTTTGTAGAATCATATTAGGATCATAATATTAATCCTACCACAATCTGCCAAATTTCATTTTCATCCTTGTCGCTAAAGTATTAGGTTCTAGGTTGATTGGGAATATTTGGCAGCTTGATGTGCTAACTGATTCAACTAAATTGGCCTTTTTAAACCCGCTGCAAGTCTTTAAGTCAGGTGTGAACAGGTTTCTTCTAGGCAAGCATGCTCAATCGGCGACCACATCATCGCTTTCCATCTACCGGTTATACAGTCCGTTCGCGAATGTACGAGTATCAACAGCAAAAAACTTAATAAAATCCTAAAATAACTATAGTTTGAGCTGTCCTTTCAACTATTAGAGATCAATAAAACAATCTATCACTCTAGCCATTATCCCAAAACACCCCCAGCCTGACCTATTCCACCCCATATTTTACTTTTTTTAACCCAAAACACAGAATGCAAACATTCAGCCTGAAGTTGCGGAGTGGTGCGGTTTCGAGGGGGTGAAGCAGGGTGGGAGCGGGGGGCGTAATCGAGCTGTCACCGGCAGACCATCGGCTCAACACTTGGAGCGGCCTAAGCAAGGATTATAGCTTATACATCGTACCTGTTTCGTACTGTACCTCCTTGTTAAAAGTGGGACTGGCTGTATGGATGGTTGTCATTGGGTTACTTTTTTTGTGTAAGAAGAAGTGTGGTTTTGTCAATGACGTTTTTATGGGGTGTTGACAGTGCAATTGACGCGATTGCCTTCTCAATGGGAAAATTTAAGGACTGTGATGTTGCTAGGCGATATTAATTTTGTTTTGTGCTAGAAAGGATAAAACGGGTTGCTTTCTTGATAACAAAAACGTGACTAACAAAATATATTACACTAATATTTTGCTTTATTATTTCAACAAAGATAAAACGCATCAATGTTCAAGAGTGGGGGTTTGTTACTTCATTTATATTTAATATAAATACCACTTGTATAACACTTTTTACGCACAGTGACGTCATGCGAAATTTCAACCCACAGTGGGTTGAAATTTCGCTTGACATGCAGAAGAAAAAATACGTGTCTAATCTTTTTGGTAACTTTAATTGACGGACAAAACATTTTTTAGCAAATGTATAGATTCTTATTGTAATCTTAAAATTGTAAATACTTATAACGATTTTAGTTTCTTTGCCTGTCACAATTACAGAAAAATAGCCCACATTAAACTACAAGTTAAGTTGGAATATTTTACCAACCCAGAAAACTAGATCATTACAAAAAGTAACTCCAACAATAACTAACTGTTAAACCGGTTGCCATAGAAACGTTTCCGAAGCCCGGGAAAATAGCCAGCTGTCTGTTATTCTTCCATTTTCAAATCAACATCCAGCAGATATGTTATGATAATTATTACCTACACAGAATAAAAATGTTAATTTTATAAAAGCAAGCACTGGAAATGTGTTTTGTGGTCCTATTTCTAATTGGGGGCCTGTTTTAACATCTTTATTTTTAACGATTTGATAAGGGTGAAAGAATTTTGGAGCAGTTTCTATGCGGAATTCCTTAATAATATTTAATAAATTGACTTGGCTCGCGAGGTTGTCGACATGTGGGATGTGAACACAGCAGTCATTGTGCCGATAGTCGTGACGGCCAATGGCATAGTTGCCAAGAGCCTCGACCAACATCTCAAGAGGCTCTCGTTGGGCAGCTGGATCAAGGGCTTGATCCAGAAAGCAGTTCTCCTGGACACGGCGCGTATAGTGAGGAGGTTCCTCTCTCGGGAGCCCTGACCACCGGTAGCTTGGACCCTATTCCCGATGCCGGTGGGCTACTATTTTTTATATTTTTTAATGTTTTATTTTTTATAGAAATATTTAAAATAGTAAAATTATAAGTATTTATGAATAATAAATGGAATTATAAATGCTAAATTGTATTTGTTTGTTACGCTTTCGCGTCTTAATCGCCGGGCCAGTGGAGACGGTTACTTTTTTGCGAAAATCTATACTTACCAGCGTGAGCGAAGCCATGAACAAGACCTAATTTATCTAAATTACTCTAGTTTTTGCCAGCTGCTATGATATTCGAAAATTATTCTATGAGGGCGAATAACACAAATAAAAAGATCTTAGATCTATCCTAGGCCATGCTCTACCAGAAGAGTTCCAAGCCGTTGAGGCGTGATCATTTACTAATCGTCCAAATATGGAGCCATTCATACTTATAATACCTATTAGTAGGGTTTGACAACTTTTTCACGAATTTAGAAAAGACAGACTTACAGCCTAGGGCCAAAAATGGCAAAAGCATAGCTTGGTGCTATCAAGACAGGTATAATTTCTTAACAAATGCATCCTGCGAGACCTTTCCTGCCTCAACTTGCCATAGGCTATAATTTGAATATAAAAATAAACTTGTCCCGACTAATGAGTTATTGCTAGAAAAATAGAGAGAAATTAAATAATATAAAAACCTGAAATAGTCTATAACACTACGGATATAACAGGATTTCTCTGCTTGTAATAAAAACCTATTGGAAAAAAATATATCTACCTACAGAAACGGGGCGCGAACGTCAACCTTTTCAGAATCTTTACACTAAAAATCTATTAGAAAATTCAAACAAAAAGTCTTCCAACCTCCTAAAAATTAAATAGACAACAAACCCCAAAATCAAAAACAGAAGACGCCACAAAGAAACGTCACCACATTTATCCCACACGAAAAAAAAACAAACCACAGAGAACAAAGAAAGCATGCAAGTGACATAACCGACACAGTTTTTGCTCATAATCGAGTATGTTAAGCGCTTTCCCGCCATAATCGAGCTGTCAACCACAGTGGAGCGCGCGCAAAAGTTTGATTAAAACCGAACCAATCAGCTAAGCGGAGCTAGATAACAAACTCAGGTGTTTTGATTTTCAAATTTGGAATTGGTTTGTTGTTGGTTAAAGTGTCGTTGACAGGTTTTGTTTTTTTTTTTTGGAGGTGAGTTTTGTGACTGGCAATTAAAAGAGGGGGATTTTTGTAACTGGGTACAGAATTTGGGAGGATATTTTTTGGTATGAACTTTAACCGAATAGTAACAAATTGATTAGACTTTGAAAGATTGGTTTATTCTAATACTTTTGTGAAAAAGTTTTGATGCTCGGTGAAAGCAGTTTGATGTGATTTTAATTTTCTTTCAAGCATCCACTTTGTAACAGAATAAGGGAGAAACTAATTGTTCTATTTTCTCGCGCATAAATTCATTATGACCTAACACCGACATTTCTCAGTATTTCTTAGTCTGTTGCCAGTGCCACAGTCAAACTTCTATGAATTAAAGACAAATTTGAAACATTGTGTGTTTTTAAGAAGGTAATTTTATGTTTTGTTGTGCACTTTGGCATACTGTCCTGTTTTGCAAATCTCTCATCGCAATAAGGTGTGTTGTAAGAAAAACCAATTGTGGGTTAGTCATGTCTTCGTACCGAATCCCATTATATTTGTATGTATATATTTCTTTAATAGGATAAATAAAAAAATATATAATTATACACAATAAACCTATTCACGAGTGTATTTTTTTTTAACAAATTGGATAAAGACACTAAATTGCGCAGACACTGAGGCATTATTGCAACATACAAAATGAAACACACATATGCACATCATCACACACAGAACACACACATGCACACCATCACACACAAAACACACACATTCACACCATCACTCACAGACACACACACATGCCCACCATCACACACAGACACATCATCACATACATAAACATACTGTTAAGATCGAAGGTACTTAATAAACCGTATTTAGCTGTAGAAGAGCGGAGGCTCCTAACACAGGCATTTCTTGCTTAAAAGGAGGCTCCAATCACCAACTAATGTAAAACTTCATAAATAAAGATTTGTATTGTATTTCTGCAAGCAATACAGAATTAGAATAGTTTTCTAAACACCATTCCAATATTATCACAATCTACGTAACAAACAATAACCTAATTCAGTCGCAATGCAATTCTTCTCATTCACAGAGACGTCTGCTCGTCAGGTGCGCCGCATGATTAATGTCCGCCATCAATTAATTGTACCCCCACCACCGACCGCGGCCGCCCACTTAACGGATTACCTACCCTCAGTATTGACAAACGTGTTTCTATTCGTGTTTAGATGTTTCTTGATCGGGGAACGATGTGGTGGGGTGCTAATTTTAATTCGGAAAGAGACGATGACATGGTGAACATCCAAACAAATAAATCCAATTTCTGTGTCTGTTTTTAATAACAGCGCTGATGTTATAAGGAGTTACTTTAGGCTAGTTTTATTTTCCGTTCTGTAGAAAAAAAAAAACATAAAATTGTTAACAAAAGGTGTTCTATTTCTCTGCGAACGAAGTCGTTCTGTAAACGATGACAATACTGCTGACACTTACGATTGTTCAACACTGTTGCGTTTGAAGGAAACTCTGCTCATCTCCCAACTCACAATAATGTCAAAGCTACAATATAAAACCACATAGAGGCACAGCGCCCCCATATCCTCGCTAAAAGTTTATCTGCGACTGGCTACAAGTTGCGGGCCTCGTATGAACTCGCTAATTTAATGACAATACTGCAGGCACCTAAGTTTTTACACCACTGTTTCGTTTGAAAGGAACTCTTCTTATCTCCCAACTCACAATAATGCCAAAGCTACAATATAAAACCGCACAGGGGCACAGCACCCCCATATCTTCACTACGGGTTTATGACGACACACTGCAGACTGGCGACAGGCTACAATGTGCGGGCCCCGTATTTATCTGCTCACTAATTCAATAACAATACTAAAATAGTTGCCTTCAAACGTAACAGTGATCTGTTACGTTTCTCTATGCATCTCACAACCCACAATAATGTTCAAGCTACAGTATAAAACCGCACAGGGCCACAGCAACCCCATGCCCTCGCTACAACTTTATCTGGCAAACACCGGTGACCAGCTAAAACTGCTACAAGGTGCGGGCCCCGTATGTACTCGTTGATTCAATGACAATACTATTGACACCTGAGATTGCACATCACTGTTGCGTTTGATGGCAACTCTATGCATCTCACAACCCACAAAATAAATGTTCAAGCTACAGTATAAAACCGCACAGGGGCACAGCACCCCCATGTCTTCACTACAAGTTTATCTGGGACGCACTGGTGACCCCTAAAACTGCTACAAGGTGCGGGCCCCGTATGTACTCGCTGATTCAATGACACCTGAGGTTGTTTGCTACTGTTGCGATTGAATTGTAAGTGGAGTTCGATGTTGATATTTACTTAAAATGATGACTTTAAATGATGTTGCAGGATGGTATGTTTATGCGATTACTATCGCAAAACTTATAAAGAAGCCACATTCTGATCTTTTTGTTTGCTGGGAATTAAACCCGGGATGCAGGAAACTTCCGCTCCACCACGTTGCTAATCTGCCGAGCCTGTTCCCAACTAGATGTACTTGACATTATGCAGCTAAACATCAGTATTTAACATAGAGCGACTGCCTATTTGACCAGCACAACCCAGTAACATGATACAATAACGGTGATTTACTTTCACAATGTAATTATTATTTTTCTATTATTATACATATAACAATGATTTTAACTTATTTTATTTTTAGGGCTCCGAACAAAAAACGGAACCCTTACCTACGCGTTACGGACGTGTTACGTAATTTTTTTTTTTTTTAATCAATTACAAAAATGTTTTTTGAACAATATCGAGTGACATATCAAATGAAGAGCTTACTATGAGGGTATTACTTATATTTTTTTCATAATTATAAAATTATTGGTTTTGAAGTTATTCAAGACGAACCAGCCTAAAACTGAGATAATAGACCTATAGATTACAGTAAAACCTATAAAAAATCTATAGTGTTGAAAAGATATATTAAAAAAAAATCGTACGGAACCCTTTGAACGCAAGTCCGACTAGCACTTGGCGAGTTTTTAACTGTAACAAATGATACGTATTTAACTTCAACTGTTCCGCATTCACATAGTATGAACGACCTACAATAAATTAAAAAAAAAATCTTATCTATACTAATATACTAATAATTATATAAAGCTGAAGAGTTTGTTTGTTTACTTGAACGCGCTAATCTCAGGAACTACTGGTCCGATTTGAAAAATTCTTTCAGTGTTAGGTAGCCCATTTATCAAGGAAGGCTATAGGATATATACCATCACGCTAAGACCAACAGGAGTGGAGCAGGTATGAAAATTGTGACGCAGACGAAGTTGCGTGGGTCAACTAGTTACTGATATAAACCAAGTCTCAATCCTCATTTTCTTCTATTTTGACATTTGTATAACTTAATTCCTGTTCCATCTCCCCAGTTTCATCCAGTGGATCTTTTAAGGGATCATCACCCATCTTAGAAGTAGAAGCACCATATCTTTCCGGCTTTTCAACTCTTTTCCGTTGCCTTAAAGCCTTTAATTGAATATCAGCCATTGTTTTCTGTAACTCCATTCTTGCGATGATTGACATTTCTCTGGGCATAGACCGTAGACTCATGGCTATATATTGACCATAGACGTCAAATTCATCTTCTTTGTATTTTTTAGTTTGTGGTTCATTTCTTGGCCTTGGAATGACTTTTGTGGCTATTTTTTCTAATTTGGCTATTGTTTTTGGCGTTTCGTCTGTATTTGTTTTCGTTATGGTGATTTCTGGTTCTGATTCCTGTAATAGGTAAATAGTTAATTGGTTGGGTTATGATAAACATTTCATCTTAATCACGTTTACCATACGGTCAATCAAGTTTACATACAGTTTTACTAAACTATTTTTCAAGATACACGCTCTAAAATACATAGCAAACCAGAACAGAAAGTCGCACTTAGGTAGCTCTAAACAATTGTTCCGACGCAGGAATCGAACCCGCGACCTAAAGCACGCCTAGTAACAACTGCACCGTAGCGCTGCGCACTACTAAAATACAAAAATTATCCGACGACCAAGTTGATACGTCAACATCTAATATTTAGGTATTTTAATTAGACCATAAAAAGGCAAAAGACTATTCAGGTCAATATTTTCTATAAAAAACCGGTCAAGTGCGAGTCGAACTCGCACAAGAAGGGTTCCGTACCATAAACCTTAAATTTTATTGTTTGTTGTTATAGCGGCAATAGAAACGCGATCTGTGAAAATTTCAACTGTCTACCCATTACGGTTCTTAAGATAAAGTCCGCTGACAGACAGACGGACGGACAGCAGAGGCTTAGTAATATAGGGTTCCGTTAGTTGCATTCGCAACATTATATTCTTACTCCATAGTTACTCTTTTTTTTTTAACAAAATTAAAAAAAAAAAACATTCATTAACATAATTATATGGCTTGTTAATTCTACTCACAGTTTCAACACGTCTGCTCCACTCAAGATGGCACTTCGAGACATTCCTTAAAATGTCATCAGCAATCGAGAACCACGCGACTTTAGGCTTATACACCTTTCCTCCGTCTTTGATACTAGACTCAATCTTCCTTAACTCCGTATAATAAGACGTTCTCAAATTCTTTATCTTCTGCGGTATATCTGTTACCTTTAAACCAGGAATGTTTAATTTCTCGCAAATTTCTTTATAAGCATTATCTCTCATCTCTCTGTTTTTGTAATTATCGTTCGTAAAATCCCATAAACATTCGTATTCTTTGTATATTTTGACTAAATCACACATTTGTAATTCCGAGAGTCGTTCGGACATTTTGTCTTTTTTCATGGCCTTATTTTATCTGTGGCACGGGCGACGCGTGCGGGCTTGGCGCGGGAACTGGGGAGACGACGACTGCGGGGTGTCGACTGCGGGGGGGGGCTCTGATTGGTCGATACGAATGGGAGGTCGATTCGAAACGACTGTGTTGTTTGTAGTGGTGAGGTGACGCAATAGCGAATGTCGATGACCCGCATGCTGATATTTTGTATCGCAGTCGATACGGATAGGTTTTGATTTTTATGTAGGTATTTAGTCAGCATGCTTAAGTAAATACTTATACGCTCTTCTGTCGCAGTTATTTGTAGTTGTTTATTAGGTATTATACGAGTAATACAGGGTGTAAAAAGACCGGTGAGGAGCTCGTGGCTAAAATAATAACAGCCGCACGGGTCGATCTTCAAGGTTAAGCAACGCTTGCCAAGGTTGGTCTGTGGATGGGTGACCATCTTAACGTACCGAGTTTCCTCCGTGCCTCGGAAAGCACGTTAAGCCGTTGGTCCCGGCTGTCATTTGTACATCTTTGGCAGTCGTTACGGATTGTCAGAAGCCAGTAAATCTGACTCCAGTCTTGCCATGAAATACCGTGTTACCCAGTTAATGGGTTGGGGAGGTCTGGTAGGCAGCCGCTCCTCGTAAAATACTGGTATTCAGCTAAATCCGGCTTGACTGAAAGCCGACCCCAATATAGTTGGGAAAAGGCTAGGCAGATGATGATGATGACAGGGTGTAAAAAGACCCATTACAAAATTAACATTTATGCATTCATTAATTGCACAAACCGGAGTTATCTCGTGTGATATTTAACCTCGTATTAGCTGAGTTAATAATAAGTCTGGTTTGTGCAAGTGGGCCTACGTAAAAATAACAGAAAAAACAAGTATTTTCGGTTAATTTTTTCATAGCAATCTCTGAGTCCAGCGGGTCTAAAAAAGCCACTTTAGCAGAATCAGAAAGCACATCACGCTACCTGTCACTGTCAAATTTTCCCAATCAACCTTGAACCTAATGCGTAAGCGATAAAGATGAAAATGAAATTTGACAGATTGTTGTGTAATTAATATTATGATTCTAATACAGCATTGCCAGATTTTTTTTGGCAAGTCGGGACTTTGTAATTCTTTTTGAGTGAAAAAGCGGGATCCTTTCATCGACAGCGGTAGGTAGTAAAAAAATCACTTATCAGTTTTTAAATATTTATCTTGCTATTTGAGTTTTAAATTACGTTTACATAAAAGATAGCAAAAATAGCCTTTGAAAATGTATTTGAATAAAAATATATTTAAATCAGATTTGCCCTATCGTTAGGTAGTTGAGTCTTGTTCGTCTTCAATAGGTATTCGTTATTCCTTCGTACGTAATCGTGCGTTTTCGCGGTAGATATTTATACTGTGGTCGAGTTATCCCCGAAAAGTGGGACTGAGCCTATCCCGCGCGGGACATCCCGACAAAAAAAAATCGAGACGTCCCGCCAAAATCGGGACATCTGGCAACGCTGTTCCAATGTGATCTACTAAAGTTAATCAGATAAATTTAAGTAATAGGTAACGTTTTAAAACCTACTGTTTGTAAACACGGCAAATAAATATTTATATTTTTGTTAAAAAGTTTTTATTTTTCACTTTTAAGCGGTGATACTTGGACGATGTCTTCATCTACGCAGAAATAGAAATAAGCAAGAATGCTTAATAAATAAAAGCTACGACACCAAACTGAATCAAATTTAATAGAACTAATTGGCTAGTATCGAACTAAAACAGAATCATGCAAATCGGATCAGAAACCTCGGAGTAATCGGTGTACCTACATACATAAAACAAAAAAAATACCCGCTGAATTGAAAACCTCCATTTTTGGGAGTCGGTAAAAAAGGGCTTAGCTTTTGCAAACAGAAGGTTCCCAGATTCCAGTAATTAATAACAATTAGGTACCTACTAAAATGACGCAGAGAACTTAATTGTGATTTCGCGCAGGAATAGAACCCGTAGCCCTGGTCTGTTCAATAACGTCCATAATAACAATGAAGTACCTACCTAATAATAATTTCACCCCTTTAAGAACCATAGTGCACCGCTTTTAGGTAACTCAAACAAAGGTAAAAATTGCAATAAATAATCCGTTAAAATGGGTTTTTCGACCAAATGACAGTCAAGTTATAGTTTTTAACTAACAATTATCTATGTGATCATTGGTCAAGCTAAATTTTGGTCAAAAAACCGCACATTAAAGAAATTTAAGTGCCCTTAATATTTGACCACTAGTTGACCCGCGCAACTTCGTCTGCTCCGCTTTTATTGGTATTAGCGTGATGATAAATATGGGCCTTCCTCGATAAATTGGCTATCTAACAATGAAATATTTTTTAAATCGGACCAGCAGTTCCTGAGATTAGCGTGTTCAAGCAAACAAAACGAACTCTTCAGCTTTAGGTTAGCTAGATTACGAATTAAAAGAACTCGCTCTATGGTAAATTTGAATTACTTTAATTGTTAGTTTGTTCATAGATAGTAATTTCTGCAAATACAGCGGGTCTGAAAAGGCCACTTTAGCAGAATCAGAATGCACAGGTTTTATGACAGATTACGAAAGTTATGTCAGTGAGTGCCATAGACTAATTTAACCCTAGATAAAATACTTACACCTTCCTGCTCTATGGGTCGTGGGAAAACTAATCATTCGTGTTTTGTTAAATTATAAATAAAATAAATAGCGATACAGAATGTGTGACGTATTACACAATATACAAGTCGTTTATCAGACTCAATGCTGCGGGCATGCCCATATGTATAGCTTTGTAGCACACTTGATTACTTTCCATTGAGGTCTATTATGAAATCCAAAATGGAATCACTTGATACCGTCGCGTCGTGTAGACAAAATATACGTTAAATTCACAAAAAAGAAGCCATCTAAAAAAACTATACTAATCCTCCTGGTCGATTTCAACCAATGCGGCCAATATCACCTAAGACTAGCTATCGGCGGGAGATAATAATATTATTGTTCAGTAGTGTATGCGCAGACATAATGTATGTTCTAGTTGACCCGCGTAACTTCGTCAGCTCCACTACTTTTGGTTTTAGCGTCATGATATATGATCGGACCAGTAGTTGCTGAGATCAGCGAATTCAAGCAAACAAGCAAACAAACTCTTCAGCTTTACATAATAATACTAGCCACCCGCCCCGGCTTCGCACGGGTGTCAATTATATACCAAAACCTTCATCAAGAACTACTCTGTCTATTAAAAACCCGCATCAAAATCCGTTGCTTAGTTTTAAAGATCTAAGCATACATAGGGACAGACAGACAGCGGAAGCGACTTTGTTTTATACTATGTAGTGACAGAGTATAGATATGCATTTCCACGTCCATCATTCTCATAGTCCGTTGGGACGGCAATCCGACACGACCGGAGAGAGATCTGATGCAGGACATACGGCTTTACGAGACATCCGAGGCAAGGGTTACGAATCAATGGTCCACACAGCCGCTACACAAGTGCACCATAGCACTACTTGCGCTATGCATTCGCTAAACGCCAAGGGTCATAGACTACAAGTCATCATTACTTATCTGTGGTCCTCGCAGCCGGGCTGGTGACAATTTATCACGCTCACCGTGCCCCGTTGTACGCCAGTGCAAACGGACTCAAATCGAGCCCGTATGCGGGACGTAGGCTGTAGCGATAGCAAATTAGGTGGTAATATTTTGGATACGTAATTTTAAAGGATAGGTAGAAAGTTTTCGGTGAAAATGGTTTGTGAATGGTTAGTTTATTTAATAATAACTAGGTTTTTCCTGAGGCTCCGCTTGCGTAAGTCGAAAATTTGTCCTAAAGAAACGAACTCCCGCCCTAAGCTCTAGTTAGAATAGGATACTTGGCACATGGTTAGCTGTGTGCCAAGTTTCGTTCAGACTTGATGAGGTAACAAAAATACACACAGACAGACAGAATTACTAAGCAGAGCAGAGAAATTTTTATAATATAAAAGTATGGATTACATTTTCAACTCAAAAAGGATATTTCATCATTTGCCTAGCCTTTTCCCAACTATATTGGGGTCGGCTTCCAGTCAAACTGGTTTCAGCTGAATACAATGTTTCACGTGGAGTGGCTGCCCATCAGACCTCCACAACCCATTAACTGGGTAACACGGTACTTCTTGGCAAGACTGGAGTCAGATTTACTGGCTTCTGACTACCCGTAACGACTGCCAAAGATCTACAAATGACAGCCGGGACCAACGGCTTAACATGCTTTCCGAGGCACGGAGGAAACTCGGTATGTTAAGATGGTCACCCATCCACAGACCAACCTTATCAAGCGTTGCTTAACCTTAAAGATCGACCCGTGCGGCTGTTATTATTTAGCCACGAGCTCCTCTCAAAAAGGATATTTAACCTAAATAAAATGCGTCTGTGTTTCCAAACGCTTACAACCCTAATCTCTTCAAAGTTAGAGTGAACAGGCTCCTTCTGGGTTAGCTCGCTCCATCGTAGACTTTGTCTCTGTCATCTCTGACATAGACTAGAGTCAACATCACAAATAAAAACAAATATTTTTAATTATATGTGACTTACGTCGTTATCTCAGAAGATGACCAGTTCAAGAAGGCAGAATACTCCCTTACCAATCTCGCTCACTAATAAAATAATGAGTTACCAAACAGCTGACATTGACAAGCAAGCTATTTATAGCTAGCCCCGATTTAGTAACGAAAGTTATTAAGGGACGAACAAATTCGGAAATAACACTCAACGACTCGACGCGGCGAGTACCTTGGCACTATTATTGAAAAAAGAACAAATGAGTTCGTCTATGGGAGATTACCCTGTGCGATAAGACCATCAATTCTACACTTGTTTTTATAAATGTGTTTATTATGAGGTGTGTAACAAAGCAGATCTTACTAGTAATTGTTTATGCGAAAGTTTGGGAGGATGAATTTGTTACTCAATCACGACAGAACGGCTGAACAGTTCTGGATTAGGCATAGAGATAGATTATTGTATTTTTATTTGGATGGGAAAACGATCGCGGTAACTCTTTCAAATATAGATTACTTATAGATTCAAGATTCAAAGTATTTATTTCAAATAAACCATTTACAGGCAATAGTTGTCGTTCAGTAGAAAACATGAAGCTATTTTCACGTTCCAAAGCGTAGATCTCTATAGAGAAGAAACTCCACGGACACGCTTTTAAATCATGTTCTGTGTTACAAAAGTCTTCGTTACATTACCTACATTCGATATAGCTTGGAATAGCACATAGAATCAGAACTCAGATATCGGGAGTATGTTGGGATTATTGGGATGACTCTTCAGGAGCTCGTGGCTAGATAATAACAGCCGCACGGGTCGATCTTCAAGGTTAAGCAACGCTAGCCACAGTTGGTCTGTGGATGGGTAACCATCTTAATATACCGTGCCTCGGAAAGCACGTTAAGCCGTTGGTACCGGCTGTCATTTACAGATCTTTGGCAGTCGTTACGGATAGTCAGAAGCCAGTAAATCTGACTCCAGTCTTGCCATGAAGTACCGTGTTACCCAGAGTTTAATGGGTTGTGGAGGTCCGGTAGGCAGCCGCTCCACGTAAACTTCTTGGTATTGGTATTCAGCTAAATCCGGCTTGACTGGAAGCCGACCCCAATATAGTTGGAAAAATGCTAGGCAGATGATGATGATTGGGATGACCCTTGGGATAATTTACGACATTCGTGATTCATGATCATGATCAAAATATCAGCCGAAAGACATTGACACTGCTGGACATAGGCCAACCCCAAGTGTCGCCACAACAACCGGTTCTGTGCGTCTCGCATCCATCGGTTACCCGCGACCCTTACCAGGTCATTAATTAAACCAATGACAGCTTAAAAGCTAGTACATAAATTAAAAAAAATATTCTTACTCACCCGACAACTTTGTATGCTGTCGCTACCCCGGCCCGCATGTCTGTGATAGGCGCACAACTCTCGATCATGGGGGACAGTTTTATCTCGCAGCCGGGACTGTTTACACTAATCTACATTTAATTGTCGGCATGCTGTGGGACAGGGCTCAGGGCTCGGGGTACAATGTTACAGGGGCACATTGAAACAGGGTGCAAGACTGTTGATTGTGTGTGGAAATAATGAGAGGTAACGTGTGTAGGTGAGATAATAATGTATATTGTAGGTATGGTCTGAAGAATAAATCTATTAAAGAACGTATACCTATGTACATTGTTTCATAAAAACTGACAAGTTCTTATTCTTGGAAATGTATAATATTTAAACAGAATTTAATTAAACTCAATACGCATCCGTAGGATTTCTACGACTAAAAAGTTAGGTGAGATTTTTTTTGAGAAATAGATAAGGAAGAATGAGGAGAAGGGAGAAATTTTTCACTGCAAAGTTGTTCTTTCTGTCTCTCTAAACTATTTTTGCAGGGTGCGAGTCGCGCAGCAAGGGTTTCGATAATCGCAAAACCTATCGGGCACTAGCTAGTTGACCTAGAATCATGAAATTTCGAAACGAGCAAGGTCACCTACTGGTGACTTATCGGCTAAAGTAACTCACTTCTTCACACTGACAATTACCTATCTATTAAAGTTCCTAACATAGTTTTTATAGTATTTAAGAATTCTTTGACATTTTAATGTTAAATATGCTTGTAAAATTTTGCACGCTTATCACTGTTAGGCGAAAACACGTTTGTGCTTGTTATTTTTTTTTGTATCTCATATCATGTTTTAAAGCAAATAAATATGATTAAACTTCATGTACAATAGTGTTACATGGGCGGACTTAATGCAAAAAGGCATTCTCTACCAGTCAACCTTTCGGTTAAAAAGAAATTAACAAGAATTAGGTTGAATCTCATTCTTAAGATTCAGGCAGAATTTCGGAATTGAAAGGCATTATAGGATTCCGCTTGTCACATACGGCTCTGAACCCTAAAATTTATCGAAAAACCGAAATTATTCATAAAAACCTGTACTTAGAGATCCAAAAATCGTCTATTCAAAACACCTGTCCTCCCCATTCATCTCCCAACCTCAACAATAGTACTCATTATCACCTACCACAGTCCACCTGGCTCTTTAATCTTTATTCAAATACCGATTACCGTTAAAACTGGCGCGAAAGAGATGCATTTAGACGCGCCGTCGACACGGCTGTGCGCAGCTGGGCTCTTAGCGTTATTTATACAATGGCGTATTGCGCTGTTACGCTGTGCTCTGTTGCCAGCACCGATGGCGAATGTAATGGGTTCTGATGTAGGTGTTATGTAGCCTGTAGGTGGTTGGGGTATGATCGTTTGGCAAAATAATAAATGGATTGTTAATTTATCTATATTAATTAACATAAAATTCTTCCGTAAAGTCTGGTGACTGAGTGAGTGACTGACAGACAGCCGAAACCAGTGCTCGTGGAAAGCTGAAGCTTGGCATGCACTCGTATGTTCCTTGGAGAGCGTAGTAAGAGAGGATTTCCCGAAATTCCTGCGGTAACGAGGAAAAACTTGGATATGCGCGTATGAAGTTGCGGGCTACAACAAGTTTGAAATAAATCTACAAGACATGCAATTACTTAAAATAATTAACTTTTTAGATATAAAAAACTATCCACAACTTCATCATAAACATCTCTTATGGCACACAATAGTGCAGACTAGACAGAAAATCTAAAGATTTTTGTGATCATTAGTTCTTATAAACAATTTTAGATCTTGATAACATTAGTTTAGAAGTCAATTTTCAATTATTATTATAAGGGGATGTTGGTCATAATATGCACGGCATACACAACATTATACTTATTGGCACCCAACTGGGACCCTTGTTGAGCGCCAACAATATTCTCTTTAACACCATTAGCAACAAGCGTTAAATATGTATACCAACAAATTAGCATCATCACGACTGCCCTAATTTCTGTCACGACTGTCTTTTCATAAATGCAACCATAAGCGTTATTTTAGTTTAAAATATCCCATAGGTCGCTTTGTATGGTTAGCTTTTATTTCTTTTTAATTAATATATTTTGTTTATTGTTTGTTCTGTGCAAGTCCCAAATAATATTTTTCTTTATTACTCTTGTTCCAAAAAACTAACAAGAAGCAGGCCACAAGTGCAAGGTAGTTCAACATCAGCATCATTAGGTGCTCTCGTTACGGTAAGGTAATGGTGCGATTAGGTGCTCACAGCTGAGCTCAGCACCTGCGGACGCACTAATTATACTATGATTTAGACGTTTGCCTTGCAAGAGTTATCTGCAGAAGGCAGGAAGGAGCAACTTGTTAACTTACTGGCCATCTTTAACTGTGGAACAGATTCTGTAAACACGTTTAAGTTGTGTTTTGAACCTACAAAGTACTATTCCTCGTCTTTTTTTTGTTGATTTTTTTTTATTTTTTATCAGAGATTTATCTTGACTCTAGTCTAAGTCAGAGATGACAGAGACAAAGTCGACGGTGGATCGCTCCACCGTCGACTTTGTCTGTGTTGCTTACCCAGACGAAGTTCACTCTAACTTGGAAGAGATGAAGGTTGTTGTAAGGAAGTGTAAAGTTTGTTTGATTGTAAGAAAAGATAAAAAGGCACAATCGCGAAGTAAACATTTTTTTAACTATTGATTTAACTATTTTTTGGCACTAAAATTCAACGCTAACACGTGCATAACGCGTTACCGTTGAATTTTAGTGCCAAAAAATAAATATTTCGAAGCTGCTAGAAACACAGGTGGTACTCGTACAAAATTAAATAGTGGCGCATTATTTTCGTCACAATATCAACTTCAAAATGAAAATGCAACAAGAACAAATATAAGAAATCATCAGAAAGCCGCGACACTGCGCCGGCGCAACCGCCGCACGCGCCGAGTGTTTGCACAGATGTTTCCGCCAAAAACAATATGTAAACCAAACGTCTGTTGTCAGGAACGTTCTATCACAGTTCATGGTGAAAATCTGCCTTTTACAATAAAATACCAGATTTCTCACACTGATGAATACTCGAGGGGACAAAAGCTAACCATGATGCGGTGTCAACATTTAATAATAGGTAACAAAACGGCAATTTCATAGGTAATAATTTACCTATGAAATTGCCGTTTTGTATGAAAAAATTTTAACGAATTTTTTTCATGTATTTTTTATTTGTATGAATCGAAGTAATCACCCATGCAATCAATGCATCTTTGCCAACGCAGTGGCAGTTTATTGATGCCCTTCTTAAAGAAATCAGCTGGACGGGAGGCAACAAATTCTTCAAAGGCATTTTGTACTGCCTCTCGGGTATTGAATTTTTTTCCCGCCAAGAAGTTATCTAAATTCTGGAAAAAGTAGTAGTCTGTAGGCGCAAGGTCTGGTGAGTAGGGCGGATGACGGAGAGCTTCCAACCCCAGTTCTTGCAACTTGGAGACCGTCTGCTGTGCAGTATGAGGTCGCGCGTTGTCGTGCAGGAGCAGCGGAGACGAGCGATTGACCAATGCTGGTTGGAGATGTGCCAGCTTCTCCATCATTGTGTTCAGTTCTTCACAGTACACATCTGCAGTAATGCTCACCCCGTTTGGTAAGAAGCTGTGATGAATCACACCGGCGCTAGACCACCAAACAGTGACCATCACTTTTCTAGAGGTAAGTTTTCGTTTAGGGCATTGTTTAGGTGCTGAACCAGGATCCAACCAACTTGCTGAGCGCTTGCGGTTATCAAACAGAATCCATTTTTCATCGCAGGTAACAATGCGGTTCAAAATTCCTTCATTTGTGTGTCTGTTGAGCAGTGCAAGGCACGTCTCGACGCGTACTTCGCGCTGGCGATCATTGAGTTCGTGAGGCACTCATTTGTCAAGCTTTTTTACCTTGCCAATTTGACGCAAATGGACCAATATTGTTTTGACGCTAACGTCGAAAGCTGCTGCTAATTCAGCCGTAGATTGTGTATCATAAGCTTCCACAATCGCCTTTAATTCGTCATTGTCGACGAAAGTCTTCGGACGACCGCGAGGTTCATTTTTCAGGTCGAAATTTCCAGAACGGAAGCGAGCAAACCAATAACAGGTGGTGCGTTGGTTTGTAGTGTTAGCTCCGTAAACGTCGTTGATGTTGCGTGCCGCTTGTACCGCGTTGCTGCCACGACGGTATTCATATTCCATAATTACTCGATTTTTTAACGTATCCATGATGACGAAAAAGATTGAAATGCGATGAAAATGTAACACTAATCAATAAACAAATGACTACTTTGGAAAAAAAAAACATGTTTTTAAAATAAAATTAATTTGAAATTAGAATTCTTAGCCAAACAAAAATTATTTTGATGTGAAATGGCCAGTACTGCAGAACGCAATTTCATAGGTAGAGACCTAATATAGTGTTTATATAAGATTCTAGCTAGTTTGAACTTTGGAAGGCCTCCCACAAGGTGGACCGATGACCTAGTGAAGGTCGCGGGTAACCGATGGATGCAAGACGCACAGGACCGGTCGTTGTGGCGACGCTTGGGGGAGGCCTATGTCCAGCAATGGACGTCTTTCAGCTGATATGATGATAAAAAGATACTGTAATTATGTAAGCGATTCTAAAACCCCCTTGCGTTAAGCGAGCAACGTCATCCGCGGATGAGCGTGATTGCAGTGATGATATTGGTCTTGTTTCATTCGAAGAAAATTTGATAACAAGATAACAATTGTGAAATCTGCATCTCACCTGCTGGGACGGTAGACCTAGACATAGTGCGGTGGTACACAGCGATAGAAAATCCAGTTGTGGGTCAAATGCTTTGCCAGGCAACTTCTGAGAGCTAGAAACTACAGTGGCGATCACCAAAAAAAAAGGGTTAATGAAGCTCCACGAGTCCCGGAGAAACGATTCAACTACTTATATTGGATCCCGCAACGAAATTAATCGAACTAATTAAAAAAACATGCCTCCACTTCGTATCAAACAGGAGGCAGAACAGAGCTAGGCCAAGAGGCAAGAGAAAGCTCTTGTTAGTTCTTTTCATTTTAAGCTCGCGTTTGACCGCAATCTCACCAGAAAGAAAGCGATGATGTGGTAGAGGATGTACCTGGGTCTTTATGTGAAGAGTCCACTTTTGAAGGTTTGCAGCTCTCAAGAAAGACAGACAAAATGTGTGGCCAATATCAACATCAAAAAGCCAGAAAAATACACAAGAAGCAGTAAAGATCGTGTGTCGAACACCCGGGCCCCCGCCACCGGCCGGCGCCAGCGCACGCGCCGCCGTTGACACAGGTGCTGCGCCAAAAACAATGTAACCGAATGCTTGCTGACGTCAGAATGGAGCTGGTCTGGCCTGTTGCTGGGTCCTTTGACAGCTATTTATAGGAGATGAGGTTTTGGGCATTTAGAATTTCGTTTTTGACTGTCGCTGTAAAATAGACAGTCAAAAATTATTAATTTTGAAGTTAATTTCAAGAAATGCCAATGTCAGCCATTTCTTTTAGCATCTTTTGTTATGTAGAACTGGTCACGCACAAAGATGCAATGTTCTTATGCGTGACCAGTACTTTAACGAGCACAATGATGCTCGTTTACCTTGTTTAGAATACCTAGAACTACGCAGATCTAGAGTAAAAAGTCCATAGGTCCCACAGTATATAAAAAAGTGTTTTTTTTTTTGTGTTTTCAATGTGTGTTTGGTTTTAATAATAATTGAAAGCCGAATGTATTTTATATTTTCGAGTAGAAACTTACCTCTGTTATTCCTATAAATTTGACTCCTAGGTCTTGGTATTAATTGACATTAAGGGGCCGATCAAGTAGTATGTAAGCACCAATGGGGGGTGGGGGGGGGTCTTTACTGCGCTTATTTTTGTTGACATGGGGGACGGGGAGGTTTAAATGGTGATTACGTCAGCAATATTTACTTCCTTTTTAGGGTTCCGTACCCAAAGGGTAACCAACGGAACCCTATTACTAAGCCTACCTTGTTCGTCCGTCCGTCCGTCTATCAGTCAGCGCGCTGTATCTCAAGAACCGTAACAGACAGTTGAAATTTTCACAGATTGTATATATCTATTGCCGCTATAACAACACATAATAAAAATAGTGATGTAAAGTGATTTTGTCAGCAGCAATATTTACTTCCGTCAAATCTTAGTGGATTTTAATTTGACATAATTATGGCTAGTTACTTGTTTTTACTCACGTGATGTTTAGTAAGAAATAACAGAAGCGGGGAATATTGGTCTCGCGTGAGTAAAAACTATACTATGCTTACGTAAGCATAGGAGGGAGGGGTAAAAGATTACTATCGCTGAAAGGGGGGGGGGATTAAAAATTACTAAAATTCTGCTTACGTAATGCTTGAACAACCCCTAATCGAGATTTTTACCGTTGTCAAGGCGACGACGTCGGGAAGCGTGAATATAGGCCATAACTAAACATTTTAAGCGAACAAGATGGAAACATAATAGTACATTGTTATCCTAGGGGTGAAAGCAACTGATTTAGTCCCGAGACGGCGTTTGGCCGCAATAGTTCGAGGGACTAAATAAGTCTTTCACCAGAGGTAAACACTGCGCTTTTCATTACGAATACAAGGAAAGTAAAACTAAAAACACGAATCAGCTAAAGAAAACATCCAAATCTGGATCTAATGAACTCGTCGGTCGGCGTGTCAAATCTCCCGAAAAAACAAGTGAAGATCGGACTGCCGCTTTCCCGTCTATTTATTTTTTCTTTTTCTGTGACCGGCCAGCTATTCAGCCATTATTTTACATTATCATCATTGAAGAAATGGTAAATAATTTTCCCTAATAATGAAAGAAAGAAAGAAAAAGCGTTTATTTACGCCAAGCATGACGCATAACAAAAAAAATAAAATAGAAATTAAATAATACTTAATTATAAAAAACTGGGAACAATGTTATTAAAAAATAGTTGAAAGTAAATTATAATAAAGTAATTTAAAAAATATAATCTTAAGTTAATAATCACGTTAACGTTATTTCAATTTGGCATCGCGTTGTAATTAACTTGCTGTATAGAAAGTTGTAACATGGTTCAACAGAAATGTTCAACGGGCTTTTTTTTATAATTTGACGGCTGTCAGTTGCAAAACGATTCTCCATAGGGCTGGAAAGTAATACTTTGATCCCGCTCCTCAGGCAACTTCAGGACTACTTTCCGAGTATGAGTAACGAAAAGGAAATATTAAATCACGTGGAGGGACAATTCGATAGACCTACATCAGTATAATTGAAGTGAAGAAAATACGATCGTCATAACTTCTGCAAGAAAAAATCTAATAACTGGGCAGTCTATTCACGAAATCTAACCCTTTATGTTATTGAGACCTCTTGAGCTGTCCGCGACGACTGCGGGACGACTCACCGGCGACAAGGTGAGTTACTCGGTACTTGAGAGTTTGAGATAGTAGTTATTGGTTATTGGTTAGTGGTTAATTTTATAGGGCTTTGAATGTAATAACTGGGTTAATTATTTTGTGTAAAATTAATTTTCTTTTTCTTTTGAAATCGATGGTTAACTCCTTAGGGCCTCCTTGGGGCCTTTTTGGCCCCCGTAAATGGCTACGACAATTGCAGCGTCGATGGCATTCATTAAATCTCCCAAAGTACAGGTGTACGGGCACTTGGGGCACTCCAACGAGTGATTCATGTTCTGAACAGGAGCACCGCTCCCTATAAGTAATTGGAATATGAATATATCCTATATCAAATCCATAACGTGATATAGCTACATACATTTCAAAATTTACTTTTGACTAAAAATAATCATAATTCTGACGGCGACAGACGCAGATGGAAACTGCAGCTTATTTTATTAATTTAAAATTAAAATACCTACGTAACACTTACATAATTGAATTACCTGCATCACTAACTATCATTTGCTCAAACAAATGACGTGTGATCTCAACTGTCCGGCGATGCTACGTGAACAAATATTTGCCTGATTTTTTGACCACCTTTCTTACGTAGCAGCATATTTATTTTTCGCTTTTGTCCGCGACTTCGTACGCGCATTTCCCGTTCCTGTAAGAATTTCTACAAATCTTACGGAGAAGGAAACTCGCTTACGGAGTGTAGGGAAGCTACATGCCAAATTTCAGCTTTCTTCGACCAGTAGTTTAGGCTGTGCGTTGTCAGTCAGTCACTCACTCACTCAGTAACGGAAGATTTTTATGTGAATAATCTCCCTGACCGAATTTCGATCACTTTGGCCAAACTCAACGGAGATTAGTCAAGTACTTGTACGTAGGACATATCTACCCTGTTTCAATACCACCACAAATTCCTCAATAACCTCAACACAACCGACTCCCAGTCCCGATCAATCACGTTACGCCGCCGTGTCGTACTCACTAAATCTCCCAGGGCCCCTCCGTTATTGGAATCTCCCCGTTACAATTTATACGTAAAGCGGGTACACCTGCGCCTTGGACACAGATGCGGCCTTATTGTTGGCACAGATGCAGTGGCGGATCCAGGACTATCGTTTGGCTTGAACCCGGTGAGTGCTGAAGCAAAGTACCCACTAAAAAGCACAAAACATTTTATTTTGCTTAATGCGTCTCAGGATGGCAGGATTGGCAGGATGTGGCACAAAATCGGATACGATGGAAGCAGTGGAGGGAGGCCTTTACCCAGCAGTGGAACATTTCAAGATAGCTATAATAATAACGCATAAATAAAACCTCCTTGGATTATTTTTAGTAAATACCTCTATGACTTCGTTAGATTGAAGGTCCTGCCAAGGACATTTGGATCTTTTGGGGAGGTATGAGCCCCTTAGCCCCCTCCCCTGGGTCTACCAGTGCACAGATATGCACTACTGGATGTGCTAGAGTTCTGAGTCCAGGTTTTAATTCCGTTATGGTTTTGGGGAAATGATGGACGTGTTGGTGTTAGTTCAAGAGTTTATGTCGGTGTTGTGTTAAGTAAAATGCCTGCTTAGATTTGCGGGTCTAAAAAGGCCATTTTAGTAGAAACTGGCTGATTTTACACATCAAACTACCCGGAACTGTAAATTTTTCCCAATCAGCCTTAACGATAAAGATTAAAACGAAAATTGACAGATTGTCATATGATTTAATATTATGATCGTTATAGTATGCCTGACCTTTTTAGAGCCGCCGATTCTTAAGAATTCAAAGCGGCAATTGGAATTTCAAATTCAACTAGGGAAAGAGCTATTTCATATGTTACAATTAATACGTAAAGCTACATCTGCGCCACGGAACACAGATGTGGTCTTATTGTTGACACAGATGTGTGCTACTGGATGTGCTAGAGTTCTGGGTTCGGGTTTTAATTCCGATTAGGTTTTGGAGAAATGGTGTAAAGTTTCGTTTGTTGTGGGGATAGGAGATTAGATCGGTACTCCTTCATCTGCCTTGCTTTTTCCCAACTATATTGGGGTCGGCTTACAGTCAAGCTGGATTTACCTAATACCAGTATTTTACGTGGAGCGGCTGCCTACCAGACCTCCACTGGGTAACATGGTACTTCATGGCAAGACTGGAGTCAGATTTACTGGCTTCTGACTATCCATAACGACTGCCAAAGATCTACAAATGACAGCCGGGACCAACGGCTTAACGTGCTTTCAGAGGCACCGTTGCGAAAGGCGAAAGGCTTCACGACTATACCTATCAACTTTTAAGTTATCTTTTGTAATGTGTTTTACTAACATAGTTTTTAAGATATTTTTGTGAATAAAAAATGGACTATTTGTCTGAATAAATAAATTGATTGATTGATTGATAAGATGGTCACCAATCCACAGACCAACCTTGACAAGCGTTGCTTAGGTACCTGTGAATATCGACCCGTGAGGCTGTTATTATCTAGCCACGAGCTTCTCAGATCTGTGCTCCCTAATATTCATAAATGGGAAAGTACGGTATACCTTTTAACGTCTGTTTTTTTTCCGATGGGACGGGAATTCTACGTAACCGGAGAGAAATCTGGCCCAAGAGAGCTCTCCAGGGTCGCGGATTGTTCGAAAGAGTTACTGCAGCTCTGGAACGCAAAGGATTTTTGAAGGAACAAGGGTGGGTTTCAGTCAGTAAGAGACTGACACTCTCTCTAAGTCACTGAATGATTACCCATCCAAAAAACAGAACCAATGGTTCTACGCTTTTTCTGAGCCACAGAGAGGGTGCCACGCCACCAACATTCAAACTCCGGACTGTTATTGAGAAATTCCTATGGAAAAACTCTTTTTGCCCAAATTGGGAATCGAACCCAGGACCTCCCGCTTAGTTATCGTGTTTGAAACCACGAGATCATCGAAACATGGTAGGTAATAACACCATTCTACCAAAGAATCAAAAATTCAAATAGTTATAAATTTCAAAATACCTGAAACTGTACTGAATAGAACAGTTTCTATTCAGTGATCGGTATTTCAGCTGGGTCACGCATTAGAACAATATTTCACTCTGTACATTACGTCACAAGTTGCTATCCTATCGGAAGTAACCATAGCAACGAGTTTCATAGAAAGATGACTCAGAAGTTTCACACAGATTTATCAATATATAAAATTGTTCCGTTACTGAGTGACTGACAGACAACGCACCGGCGAAACTACTGGTTGTAGAGAGCTGAAATTTGGGGTATAGGTTCTTTGGGGAGCACTAAGAGAGGATTTCCCGAAATTCCTACGGGAACGGGAAAAAAACGGGATATGCGCGTATGAAATCGTGGGCAAAAGCTATAGTCAGATATTTCTCTTTATTATATTGATAAGCTCACGTTTGACCACAATCTTACCTGATGGAAAGTGATGATGTGGTCCACAATGGTGCACACTTACCTAGAAGCAACACGTGATCTTCTAGGCAAGTCTCTTGACACCCAGGGAAAAAAACAGTCAAAAGGGACGAATAATCGAATGCCAAACTTGAAATTTACTTTGTTACTAAAATTATCCCATTGACCGAATTTGGCTGACCAAGGAGTCCAACCTCTACGGACATTGGCTAAGTCCGTACTCGCAGGAACTATTACAGTGCACAAATATGTACTTAAGCACAGGAGCACTCATTTATATAGTACGACTTGGCCAGATATAATAATTATATCACACGCAGAACCAATAGCTTTACGTGCTTTCCGAACAGTGGGTGTGAGTTGTGATACCATCAACTTCCAACCCACGGGCTGCTAGTTACGGGGAAATTCCTAAGGAACAGAGTAGGCCAACAACCCAAGAGCTGCCGCTGCTGATGCTTCTGGTGTTTGGGTAATCCTGAGGGAAGAACCAAACAGCACTTTTAAACTCACCACCTATGGGAAGTTTTTAGTCATTTATTTCTGTCATTGACATGCTGAAAAAAAAACTGTAAATGAATACCTACTGACTGCTAAATCGCAGTACAAAAAAATCCACGCTGTGCACAGGACTCATTGTTGTGTCCTTTTCACTCGTCACCAAGAATAGATCTTCTGTCCTTCTCGTCCAATACGTCACCCGAGGCATAGACAAGCTCCTGTCAGTTTTAGCGCGGGAATCGCCACAGCTGATGTGATGTTTATCTTTCAATGGCGGCCCCGCTCGGAGATCGCTAGAATTAATGCCGGGCCCGAACCGAGGTCGAAAAACTCTTGAGTGGTGGTGAAAACTGCACCAAAATCCACTTAGCAGTTTAAGAGATTAGATCGAAGTTAGATGGACTGCTGTAATTAGGACGGTAGTTTGTAGTTGGGGACAATACTCGTTGGATATAGTATTGTTATGTTTTTGTAAAAGATAACTTCGAAATCCATCTTCGCATTTCGAACCTGTATCTATTCGTTCACCTGCAAACTTATTATATGATTATGTTATTAACTAGCTGCCCCGCTGTCCCGTCCGTCACACTTCCTATTCTCAGAGTAGTCGGCTAGATAACACCGACTTCATCTAGAAAATATTAAAAAAAATATATGACGAATTAAAGAGTTATTCTTAACCTAGGTATTTGCAAATAAATTATAATTTATTGCAGGTAAAATGTACCAGCCATAACGAGTTTTCTAAAATCTAGCCCGCGTGATCCCTGGGGAATATGTTCCCGGGATAAAAATTTGCCTATGTCTATTCTCAGGCTTTAGACTGTGTGTGTAACAAATTTCATTTAAATCGGTTTAGTAGTCGTGGTGTGAAAGCGCGACAGTCAGACAGACAGAGTTACATTCGCATTTATAATATAATATTAAGTAAGGATGAAGGCGATGAATCTACCGTCTCTATTGTCTCCGTATCACATCCAAAAAAGCCCTTTTACTAGGGTTCCGTACCCGAAGGGTAACCAATGGAACCCTATTACTAAGCCTCTGCTGTCCGTCCGTCCGTCCGTCTGTCTGTCAGCGGGCTGTATCTCAAGAACCGTAATAGAAAGAGAGTTGAAATTTTCACAGATTGTGTATTTCTAATGCCGCTATAACAACAAATAATAAAATTAAGGTTTATGGTACGGAAACCTTCGTGTGCGAGTCGGACTCGCACTTGGCCGGTTTTTATATAGACACCGCTAAGCGCAAGACTTCCAACACCCGCACTCGATAATCTCCTTTCTAACAGCTACAATAAAACCCTGATATAAGTACAGTACCTACTTGATTTACAACAGTATACTTTAATTGAGCGAACTAGTAAACAGGGTAAGCAGACATGCGGGTCTGAGGTGACCTCAATAAGGGCGCAGCATTGAGACTGTTGCATACGGGCTCTTGATTCAAATTGTGATACTAGCAGATGTCCGCAACTTCGTTCGCGTCAAACTTGGAAAATATCTACGTTAAGGTGGATGCTCCAGGGTAGCCCGCGAAATTCAAATATTTTTATGTTTTTTTCAATTTACCGGTCAGTGTGTAGCTGTATGTTGAACGAAATACGATTCGCGGCCGTAACTCGTATTTATCTAAAGAATTATTACCATTTTAATCATCAATACCTATAGCCCTCTAAGTTCATGAAGCCCTATTGAATGGATATTTCATGAAAAAATCATTCAATAGGGCTTCATGAACTTAGAGGGCTTGAAATTCAGGACAATTTCAGGCGATTTTCTTTTATGCAACCTTATTTTTTTATTTAGCCCATGTTACTCAATACCACTAGTTTTCTCCAAGATATTTCGGGCTGTGGAAATTTCAACTGTTTTCATTACGGTTCTTGAGATACAGCCCTCTGACAGATAGACGGACGGACGGAGAGACGGACGGACGGACGGACAGAGGAGGCCGTAGTAATAGGGTTCCGTTGTTTACTCTTCGGGTACGGAACCCTAAAAACCTGTTATTTTGATTGTATAAACAGACAATTTAATTTTATTTATTTGTATAGGTACATTTGTCTGTGTATGGTGGTCGGGCGAAAGTGGGTTGTGGTCGAGGTGACAAGTAATTGTTTGTCAATGTTTCTTACTTGGTTGCACGTTACTCATTGTTTAAGGGCACTTGAAATGTCACTTAAGGGGAAGCGAATGGGCATGTGTATTTTTCCCAAAGGTGTACAAACATTTTTAGGATTCCGTACCCAAAGGGTAAGTATCCAACGGAACCCTATTACTAAGCCTCCCCTGTCCGTCCGTGCGTTCGTCTGGCTGTCTGTCAGCGAGCTGTAACTCATGAACCGTAACAGGTAGACAGTTGAATTTTTCACAGATTGTGTATTTCTATTGCCGCTATAACAACAAATAATAAAAAATAAGGTATATGATACGGAACCCTTCGTGTGGGAGGTGGACTCGCACTTGGCCGGTTTTTTCTCGTTGACAACGATGTTGACGAATTTTTTGATACTCAAGCGTTCTTCACTTAATCTCTTTTCCCGTTTGTATAATTTTAGGTTCTGAACATCCGTATAAAAACGAATCTCCGACTCTACTGGACTCGTCTAACCAGAAACTACTCACTAATACCATTCGCCTACATATTGTTTTCTTAAAACACTAGGAACCTTTCCACCATATGTTTATTTCATTAATTTAAAGCTACCTTCAAAGAATTTATATTAATTACGCTACAAACGTTTAGTATGAAAACAAAATTCGTTTACCATCTCATTTTCAATCTACGTAAAACGAAAATTGGTCTTTTGCGTCGATTCCAGAAACCTAAAAGCGGCCATCTTTGAAAAATATTACTACGAAAAACGCTTAGAATTCTTTTAACAAAAGTTGCCATACAAAAATTGCTGTTGTTTTTTTTTCTAAAACAGGAAGCAAGGGTACTGGCGCGTGGCATAATGTAAACGTTGGTGTTTAAAAATAAATTCTGTGTGTACTTTGAGATATTAATACGCGGGAGAAATGGATGCAGTTCATTACCAAATAGTTTTCAAGGGAAACGATTACCTTTAACAATGTCTGCTTTGCTGCCTTAATGTTTATTTATTTATTTCTTGCTTACTTGTACACAATACTATAATTAGTAGGCATGCATTAAAATTTAATGTATATGCACCCTGTAAAGGCACTGCAAATTTAGCTAGTACTTATGTCAAATGATTAAATAAATTATGTAGGTTATGCTCATTCTCAATACTATTACAATTCAATTCCAAACGTGCCAATGTAATAATTTGAGACACAATGTGTTAATTAAAACCGACCACCAGACGCACTGCATCTTACCATCCCTACCTTGTAGCTATTCCACCAATTCGCACTAAGCGTATTCAAACGTATTTTATAATGCGCACAGCAAAAGAGTGGAACTCTCTGCCTGCGTCTGTGTTTCCAAAAGCTTACAACCCTAATCTCTTAAAAGTTAGTGATCAGGCTCCTTCTGGGAAGGCTCGCTCCATCGTAGACTTTGTCTCTGTCATCTCTGACATAGACTAGAGTCAAGAGCAAACCCAAAAAACAAAAAAAAATTAAAAAAAAACATATTTATTTTATGGGAGCTAATTAGGCAATTAATTAAAAATTAAGGGAAGCTCCCTTAATTTTTAATTAATTGCCTAGCGGGAATAGAAATACACACTCTGTTTCAACTGTCTACCTATTAGGGTAAACTTGCCTAATTCGTACCCCTTAAGAGAAAACCATCATATTTAGAAAATTAGGAAAGATAAATTAGTTTTAATTAAACGTAATTTTTGTTTGCTAAATGCTTTATTGGTTCTATAATCAAATTTAACATAAACCTTATAAACTTCTCAAAAATAAACAATTTAAAAAAAAACTAAAAAAGTACGATTTAAGACCATTCATCCCAAATCGTACTGCTATATCCTTAATTCGTACTTTGAGATCTATTCATTGGTATACAGTATTGAGAATCAGCATCATAATCAACAATGTGTTATTAAAACAAGTAGTAATTGTTAGCAAATTCGACGGATGGTCTTCGCCAATTCTCGGCAATCATCGCATCATTCATAAATAGTTTTCCTAAATCGTACCAGTACGTTTTAAGAATTTAACTCGAGTACGAATTAGGAGCAAGAGCCAAACAGATTTTAAATTTACCGCCAAAAAAATTGACAAGAGTTACGAGTATGATAACACGTCAGATGAAATCGCAAAGATACACATGAATACGTGTCAAAACGTAAAATAGGTTATACATAACCTTATTTGAATGAAACTCTTACGAAATGTGTAAAAATATTACAACAATAGTTGAAAAAAACTTACTTTTTCAATATTTTTGTCGAGAGCAGCTTCACAGGTGTTATCTGTCAGGTGGTGAAATGGCCGACTGTTATTTCTATTTTTTGACACCAGAGGCGCTGATAGCTGTTACCAAAGTCGAGTTTTAAGTGGAGTACGAATTAGGCGTAAGTACGAATTAGGCAAGTTTACCCTACGGTTCTTGAGATATAGCCCGCTGACAGATCGACGGACGGACGAATGGACGGACAGCGAAAGCTTAATAATAGAGTACCGTATGGTTACCCTAATTAGGTACGGAAGCCTAAAAAGGCTTGTGGCAAATAGTCGCTCCATTGTTCATATTGTAAATGCTATCTATGGGTATAGGAATTTTAAATGAACAAAAAATGTCATCCGGATATTCAGAAAAAAATAAAATAGTTGAAAAAAATATAACTATAACATTACCGATTACCATTTAATGCCTTTATGAAATATCTTAAAGTTTTCCAGAAACAAAGCAAGTATAATAATTTCATGAAGGGCCTGCGTGGTAAGTGATATAATTTTCAACCGAAAATAATATTTTTTTTTGACAAATACTTACCGACTTAATGAAATAATGACATATTTTCGATACAAAAGCTATCATCATCTGCCTAGCCTTTTCCCAACTACATTGGGGTCAGCTTCCAGTCAAGCCGGATTCAGCTGAATACCAGTGTTTTACGTGGAGCGGCTGCCTACCAAAACAAAAGCTATCAAACTGCCATTTTTATTACTCAGGTAAAAGTAGAGTATCTAAGTATTGAAAAATCAGCCCTAAGAGTTGACGAAACCTACTCGATCTTTATATTCGTTAGCAGCCCAGTTACGCGTACCACAGGCCACAGTAACGCACATGGCTCGAAGCGCCGAGCCGCATTTAATGACCGCCATATTGGAACGACCAGCTGATGCAGAACACTAGTAAAAACCACTAGTTTTAGTTATAAAGGAAAGCTAGTCTTATTATGTTAGTACATACGAACTTTGATAAGAGGGCTAATTTTGCTAACTTTTAAGCAATTTACGCATTCGCATCTCAGCCTCAATCTGACCAAAACACTTATCAGCTAGTACCTACCTGACGCCCCTGGTGTCTACCTGTCAGTAGATATCCTTCTTATTAAGTTTGTGAAATATCTTTAAAATTGGTCTAATATAGGAGGAGGAAACAGGCGAGAGCCAAACCTCCAATTATGACTTTTAACATACAAAATCTATACACCCGCGTTTCCTCTTAACGTGTTTTCTGAGGCACGGCGGAGTCTCACGTTGTTTGTATAAGAAACTGTGACATAAGAAGAGACGTTCGTTTTGTAACACCTTTTAAAAAAGTATCGAAACTATGGGACTAGTCAAATAGTTAAGAATCTATCTGGTTAACACCTCTCACCCGTCACAAAAATCGGTGTATGGTATGGTATTCAGCGCCACTACAGATGACAGAAAAGCAGTACTGTCTGCGTCTGAATTTCATTAAAAGCGCGTTAGCGCGCGACATCTGCACGTCGTCGCATTAAAAAATGCCGCGCGCAAAAGCCCTAATGCATTTAAACTTTTGTAAAACTTTTACTAGTAAGTTTAGGGTTAGAACGTTGGTCGTTTAACCAGTCAGTTTCCGTAAGTCCCCTTCGGGACAATAGTCTATTGTCTTACAATTGTCTTTTAATTTTGCGGAGCCCACAACAAAAGTATATAAAACTTTGTACATGGATAAGCAACCTAGCAGTACCCAAAACCTGTGGGTATCATAATTAAACTTGTAGCTCTCACACTCCTTTCCCTTCATCGGAAGAAATCTGTATCGTTCCCCCAAAAGCCTAGCGTATGGCTGCGTCACACTGAATAACCGCCATATTGGAACCCAGCTGATGCCGGGCACAGGTGCCCCCGCGCTTTATGAAAACTAATAACGTTTTATTTATTCGAAGCGACGTGCGCCCTGAGTAATGGCGTACTTTTATGTGGACCATTGTGTTTGCTGAGGAATCGATCGGGTTTGGTGGAATTGAGCGATTTTCTCAATCTGTTTCACGCTTCTCAAGATTTGTTCCAGTTAGGTGAGTACCTACGTTTTTAAGGGTAGTGGTTTAGGCGTTTGCCTTGTGACCCGGTGGTCCGCCAAATGGCGGTCGTGAAATAAACCATGTCAAAGGCCCTTGAGGCGGTTTAGAAACTCTGACACTAGGGTGCGTGGAGTCCCTAGACCTTACTGCCCACACGACAAGAAGAAGAAGAAGGAGGGTACCTAGCTACGAACCAACCCGAATTATCTGCCTAGCCTTTTCCCAACTATATAGGGATCGGCTTCCAGTCAAACCGGATTAAGCTGAATACCAGACCATTAATTGGGTAACACGGTATTTTATGGCAAGACTGGAGTCAGATTAACTGGCTTCTGACTAGGTGTCCGTAACGACTGCCAAAGATCTGCAAATGACAGCCGGGAGTAACGCTTAACGTGCTTTCCGAGACACAGAGGAAACTCGGTATGTTAAGATGGTCACCCATCCACAGACCAACCTTGGCAAGCGTTGCTTAACCTTGAAAATCGACCCGTGTGGCTGTTATTATCCAGCCATGAGGTCCTCCTACGAACTAACCCGAATATGGATAACTAAGGAGTAATCCTTAGGATTCCGTACCCGAAGAGTAACCAACGGAACTCTATTACTAAGCCTACGCTGTCCATCCGTTCGTCCGTCTGTCTATCAACGGGCTGTATCTCAAGATCCGTAGAAGGTAGACAGTTGATTTTTTACAGTGTATATTTATATTTCCGCCATAAGAACAAATTAAATTAAATTAGAAATGAAAGGGGATCCCCCGTAATTTTTAATTTTATTTAATACAATAAACTTGTTTTATTTCGGTTTATGGTACGGAACCCTTCGCATGAGAGTAAGACCGCAACTGGCTGATTTTTAAAGAGTGTTCGCATTCGCATCGCTGTGGCAAACTGACAAAAACTTATAAATGTTGACATTGATTGTCTATGAAATGACTTGAATTTCAATGCTATTTTTTATTTTATGCCATTAAAGACCATTGGCAATCCGAGTTACTGTGCAGTTCCAAACAAATCTAGGATTATCTTGTAAGAGTTTCAATTAATCAGTCAGAGGAGCTCATGGCTAAATAATAACAGCCGTGTCGATCTACCAGAACAAACAACGCTTGCCTAGGTAGTTCTGTCAATGGGTGACCATCTTAACATTCCGAGATACCTCCGTGCCTCGGAATCCCGGCTATCATTTGCAGATCTTTGACAGTCGTTACGGGTAGTGAGAGCCAGAAAGTCACCAGTCTTGCCAAGGAGCCTATCGTGTTTCCCAGTTACTAGGTTGTGGAGTTCATATAGGCATGGGATAGACAGTCGCTCCATATCATTATTATACGAGTATCAGCTGAAAGACGTCTACTGCTGGACATAATATGGTCCTCCCCCAAGCGTCGCCACAACGACCGGTCCTGCGCGTCTCGCATCCATCGGCTACCCGCGACCTTCACCAGACCATCGTTCCACTTCGTGGGAGGCCGTACCAACGTTGCATCTTCCGGTACGCGGTCGTCATTCCAGAACTTCAGCAGCATTCGGCTAGACTGGAAGACGACCCCGCGTTCCAACATAGTTGGAAAAAGACTAGGCAGGACTACTGGAGTTTTGCCCTGAATATTGGAAACCTCAATATAAGGTAAAGGTCCATAACTTCGTGCTAGTACGTTATTTCGTTAGTTTTGTTTCTGGCGCAAAAAATGAGACATTTACCTTAATTGGGAAAAGGCTAAGCAGAGTCAGAAGTGGGAACTAAGAGGAACATGTACAGTATGTAGAGTAGGTACTTTATGTCAGCAAGACGATTAAACACCAATGAGACACCGAGTCATGGGTGACTTTAAATCAAGTTATGGTTTCCTTTTAAGTTTCCATTTATCCGCGCCTATGGCAATTTGCTTATGGACATAAACCTCTCTGCAACAACCGATTCCGGCTTTTCCCATTCATCCATTTATTATGTTTAGAGGTTTCACTTACGAGTATTTCTGTAGTCAACTAGAGCCGTTGGTCGATAGTTCGTATCCGGGTCGAAGACCCCAAACTTTTAGTACATTTCTTCTAGAACGTTTAAACTTTATGTTCTTCAATGTTTAAAGGTTTGTTAGGATAGTATTAGGTTACCTTTTTATTGTTATCTGGTGAAAATCTTCAGAAGGTGCCTGAACTTTCGAGGAAAAGACCAGGGAGTGTGGGATTTTTAACTCACTAAAAACACATAGGGGCTCATGTGGTGGTATGATGGTCATCAGCACATAAAATGATCCTCTTGACCTCTTAAAAAAGCATTCTCGAAACACTCTGTAATGCTTGCAGCTATCCTATATATCTGGGCATGTGTCCTAGCAGTCTCCTCAGGGATGTCCCTAAGGAGACTGTAAAGGGGTCTTTCCCGAAGGATTAGGTTGCCTGCCTAATCCTTTCTTGCATAGCATAAAAAACGCATCGATATAAACGAATAACTAGAGCTCAAAAACTACAAACATATTTGAAGTATTATCGCGATCATAGCTAGATGCAGCACAATTGCTCTGCATTATCATAAATTGTACTTATACAAACGTACCTTAAAACTAAATAAACAATATTAGACTCGAATGCTATTTCACTGCAGCTTCCGAATGCTCAACGCAGAGCTTTTTGCGAAATTGTAAATAGAATTTTTATAATTTTGTCCGTCATACTTTCACATAAATAATATTTAATTTGACTGTTGACACCGGAAAACATGATACATACTGGTTTTATTATATTCTATATCCTATAGTAGTAAATGTAACAAGAAAAGAAATATTGTAGGTTATTAGTATAATTTATAACTCGATGATAAATTAAATTTCATCGCTCACCTCAGCGTTTTTGACAGCTGACAGCTAGCAGCTTTCCCTCGCTTTTTTATTGCAGTCTCCACAGTAACACGCACTATTGTAATAAATCACTTTAAATTCAAACAGAATATTCACGAAATAAACAAAATTGAAACTGAATTGATCAAAAATTATGACGAAACAAGTTTCGAGATGTTTTTTTTTTTTCGGTTTTTCCGCCGCGATCTATGGTCGGTGTAAAAGCGCGGGAAACGACGCGTCTGTTTCCGACCGCGTTCGGATAAGCACTGGCTGAGGGCGGGAACGCCTGCGTCTAAGCGCCACTCGCTTTTTTTTTTCACGAAAACTGTTCAGCTGTTGGGCAGCAAACATTTCAGCGTCTGTTTTTCACATTCAAAGTGGATATTGCTAATTCGCTGGGCGTTTTGTTTTACAGAAAAGTGGATATTTTATATTGCAGTTTTTGCTGGTATTAAATGCATCTTTGTTTTAGTGCTTAACGTTGTGAAGATTTAATGATATTTGGAGCAATAAAAGTAGGTACCTATTGTAGTAGATATATTTTACCAAAAGCTGATTTTAAATACAAAACACACTGTGAGGTCCCGGTAATGTGTATGACAGGACTTCCTAGCGCAGATACCAATCTCTCACAAAGAAATATTTATGATGGATATATTCATTCAAGTTTATGTCATTTAGCAATCCTATTTTTTATAGTTTCCACCCTATGGGATACTACTTTATTGAGGCCATCCCGGTGACACAAAGACCAAACAAGTCGTTAAAGAAAATAACTACTTAGGGAAATGAAATGATTCACATTTTAAATTACCCTGGTATAATTTTAAAGCGCAAATAGTATGTTTCCAATAATTCAATAGTTCTAGCTTTTCAGGGAAGGACAAACCATTTGCTCTAGAATTCTACGAATAGGGAAGTTATAGGTACGTTTGTAGGGTTCCCAACAAAAACGGAACCCTTAGAGGATCACTCGGGGGTTTGTCTGTCTGTCCGTCTGTCACAGCCAGTTTTCTCCCGATCCACTGGACCGATTCTGTCGATACACATATGGACTTTTGTGACCCTAACAAACGGGCGTGTTACGTAAATTATTAAATTTTTAGTATGGGGGCAATTTTGGGGGTCGGGTTTTTTCAACAATATTTTGTGACACATAAAATGAAAGGGTTTACTCTGAGGATTTTAAAGATATTTTTTCATAATTTTAAATTAAATAATTTTTAAGTTATTCAAGAAATTAGGCGAAAACTTCCCCCTCCCCCCACTTATCTCCAAAACTACTGAGCCTAAAATTAAAAAAAAAAATGGAGATAATAGATCTTTACCTAAAGATTACAGGAAATTTTTAAAAAAGTCTATAGTGTAAGAAATAACATGTTAAAAAAAATTCGTTCGGAAACCTTTGCACGCGAGTCCGACTGGCACTTGGCCAGGTTTTTCAGGAAGAATATAATTCATTCACCAAATGACTCCTTCCGTTCTGCGTGGAGCGAAGGGAGTGTCAGACTCTTACTGACTAAAACCCATCCGCGTTCTTAGTAATGCCCTTGGCGTAATTGTAAACTTTTATCTGAGAATCCGGTTTCAATAACAGATAAAAGTCAAACCGCCTTAAAGAAGTGAAAAGAAATAGATCAACTCATTATTGTCCACCACACCAAAATGACTTAGGATACTCAAAATTAGAAGGGAATAATAGATTACCACATTTATTGAACTGTGATTGAAAAATTGAGAATCAAGGCTGTTCATATTGCAGCGCAATGCCGTTTTATAAATTAGTACCTAATACATAATTGTTTTTTTTTTCAAGTTTTTTAAATAAATATATCTATGTCTAATTTTAAGTAAGTGTACCTACTTAACTCCTTTTACCATTGCGTGTTTTCTTCACATTAGGCATTCAGTAGATAAATAATACCAACCTCGTAAAAATGAACTAAACAAACTTTCGCTACCAACCTCTATGTTGACATGACCTAGAATTTTTTCTTACCTCCCCTTCTAACACGCTAAGTGGTCGTTTATGTATTGAAATATTGACAATATTACCCATCTACGTAGTTTTACTCAAAATAATCTTTGAAGATGGAAAACAGTTTACCTATTATAGCAGAAGGCTGCAGATTATTTAAGTTACGGGGTAAATTTTAGTTTACCAAAGGGTAACCAACGGAACCTTATTACTAAGAATCCGCTGTCCGTCCACCCGTCCGTCTGTATGTCTACCAGCGGACTGTATCTCAAGAACCGTAATAGATAGACAGTTTAAATTTTCTGATTGTGTATTTCTATTGCCTCTATTACAACAAATAATAAAAATTAAGATTTATGGCACGTAAGCCTTCGTCTACGAGTCCGACTCGCACTTGGCCGGTTTTTTTAAATTAGTAGAATTGGCTCTCAGGTATTTTTATCTTGTTATCTTTATTACTAAGATAGTAGTGTTTCTGACAACCTCAGGTCCCTGGGGTCTCGGACCTTTGGCGCGTACGAGGGCCCAAAGCCAACTCGCATAGGCCCGTTAGACGTTTCAAATGGCACCAACTGACGGTCATCCCTGTATGCACCATGATACCCAAGGACAATCCTCAGTTAGTGCAGCAGTTCTACAGAATGTGGAGACGAAAGATGAGAGGCTATTGGTTTGATAGTTTAGTGGGCTGATTACCGTATACTATGGAACAACTATTGGCCCCTGCCTGACCACTGACAATATACACGGCTTTAAAATGGCAGGGTTTACTTGAACACTCTAAATGAGTCCTCGAAGACGTTCGCTAACAACAACTAATCCTGAGGTGCTAGAGGAGTGGAGAAGTATACCATGCTATCGGAACAATCCCGGAAGTACGGTCAAGATCCCTTTTTTTTTTAAGGATGGGAAATCATCAAATGACTCCTCCCGCTCTGGGTGAAGCAAGAGGGAGTGTCAGACTCTTACTGACTAAAACCCATCCGTGTTCCTCCTGGTGCCCTTTGCGTTCCAAGGCTACGGCACCTCTTTCGAACATATTCCACAGCCCCAGCAGGCACCTGCCCTAGTGGGCCCCGTCTTCCACGCTGACATCTCTTTGAGGCGCGCTGGGATCGCAGCGCGCCGCCGACCCGGGCCTAGTTCTGATCAGACTGCGAGCCACCCACTGCTCGCCGTCCGCAGGCCCGCGCAGTAGGCGGCCGGGAATCGTCCTGCGACTCCCGACGCCTGGGGCGTCTTCTTCTGTTGCGGCGACTGGGACGTGAGGTTTCCCTCTCTCTCACACGTTCGGCCTCCTCCTTTGCTAGCATTACTGCTTCGCAGAAGGAGGTGATCGCTTCCCATGCCTCCTCGCTCCGGACCAAAGATTGAACCAAGACCGGTCGCGAGAGGTCGCCGCCGCCGATCGCCTCGACGAGGACCCCGTATGCTCCACCGTGTGCTCCGGGCGATCCTCGCAGTGATGACACCCGGGTGACGGTCAAGATTCCTACCAGTATCTTACTGTATTAAGTATACATCCTTCTCCCGAGCACGTTTACTCTTGCGACAACAGGCTCCTTCTGTGTAAACTCGCTCCATCGTAGACTTTGTCTCTGTCATCCTGACCTAGATTAGAATCAAGAGCAAACCCATCACAAATAAAAAAAATAAAAAAAAAACCACTCAGACTTTGACACTGAAAAGGGGCTAAATTAGCAGACTCCACTAACAAATTCTCACTATAAAGCTCTTAAAACTATACCTATCAATAAAGTATAGGTAAGCAGTATTTTTAGGTGCTTGAAGTATCGTTTGGGAGCAGGTGTTTTATTAGCGTGCAAACAGCAGCTAACAGCGCTTCGCAGCGATGTGCCCAAACCTATGTTTATCACGCTCTAAGTTCGATCGTAGCATTTTACGAGTCTGTCACCTACGCTGTGCTCGGAGATAACTTTAAGTTTTTGATATTAATAGGTGTGTAGCTATAGAACCTTCTGTGTCATCACCATTTTAACCAACTTCAAAATAAGTAGGTTCTGTTATCACAAATTTATTTATGTATAAATGTCCACGATTTTCTCAATATTGTCGGTCTTAAAGTTTTCGGTATTCACCAAAATGATCGCCTTTACTTTAACGACATACCAAAAGGCAAAGACCACAGACACCAGCCTAGCGACTGTCCACCTGTTCCGTTGCAAATGGAACGTTATTTCAAACTATTTGATCAGTTGCGCGGCGGCCGCGAGCTGGAGCGCACGTGCCAACGCTAAACTCCGCTGTTTTCACAGTTGGCAACGAAAAATTATATTGTGATATAATATTCTTTTCTATACACACTTTTATGACGATGTTTTTAGTTTTTTATTTATCATGTCTGGCAGTTGAAATACTAACAAAGTTTCATTGTTCTTTACATGTAACGTTTTGTTACTGAAATTCTTAACAACTTTAATAATACTGAAAGAGGCATTTTGTCCTTGGAAAGATTCAAAGCTCAAATTAAATGATTGCAGCTGAATTGGAAAATATTTTGTGTGGCTTTGATGAATAAATGGTTCCACTTAGTGACTTCGCAAGATCAGAGCATACCTAATTACATTTTCAACAATATTTCAACCAATTTACACATAAACTTCATGAATACACCCTAACCTTTCTTATGAATCATTCCCACCCGTTGGAAAAAAACCGTAGGAAAATCCGTAAGGTAATTAGGTATTCAGTTTATCGCAATGTTTAATGTGATGATCATTAAATATAACTGAATCCTGCTTGGAAGGTTGCTACAGTATCTAAATGCCTGAAAGTCTGCTAATTTGTTTTTTTACCAATGATTGGCATGCGTTTGACCATCATCTCACCTGATGGTAAGCGATAATGTGGTCGAAGATGGAGCACGCTTGCCTAGAAGTAACTTATTCACTCTTGACTTAAATAATTCCAGGCTGTAGCTATCAGGAAACACAGACTCTGGCAGGGACTTCCACTCTTTAGCTTTGCGCACCATGAAAGTGTTCCCAAAACGTTTTGTGCGTGTGGGTGGGATGTCCACTATGTATCGGTGGCCCATCGCCTTACATCTTGTGGTTCGATGATGGAACGGGCTTAGCTACAAAAATATATATGGGCTTAGCGGAATTAAACTATGCAATTCCACCGCACACTCCCCAAAATGCAACTGATAGAAAACCGACAGGCTAGCAACTCGACGTCGATGCTCAAGACTTTGGAGCTTAGACTCAACGTACTTATCATTACCGATGAACCTTTTGGCTTGTTTCTCAATTGACTCATGGGCATCAAGCTGGTATCTGGTTCTTATCTTGATCAAACCTTTAACATGTCAAAATCCAAGTCGCTAAGAAGTTAGATACTCTACCTGGGCCACTGCCTACTTTGTTTAGGTAGATTAATATCATGTTTCACTTTCCTCAATAGCAATTTTAAACATATTAACTACATTTTTAAACAACAACCTAGAAGGGGTGTGTCCCGCCCTGGCCGATAGAAATCACTCATCGTTGCTCATAAACTATTAACTCTATAAGCACTGTTTACTTTGTTCATGGCTTGTCTATGGTTTCCACCTTTTTTATGTCGCAATCAAATATTTATTGAATTTCTTTGTGACCGACGTGGTCTGTAATTTTCATGGGTTTTTACAACTTTTAAAGCTGGAGCTCTAAATCACCGAAAGGAAGATGGGGAGGGGCTATCACAGACTACAATACAATATTGCGAGCAATGCTCAAAGCTTTCCTGATTGAACATGGAGGTCTATATTGATGAGTCCTTTATGAGTTCTAAGTGAAGTTACTCGACTACTTAAAAAGGCTTGCACTGACTGGACGATGGAGATCATCTCAGACTTTAACCTACATGGTTGTGATATTATTTGATCATTACATCTTTACCATTTTACGGTTAGCAGTAGTGTTCCATGTTAATTTTGTTGTGATTATAATTTAATTGAAACTGAAAATTCACAAGATCTGAGGGTCAATTGGACATCTCAGTATGTTAAAAAACCTCAACTTCACAGGGCCACCTTGACTGGACTTCAGGCGCTGGACAAAGTGCCATTATATAAGCGAATGTGATTGTTGAAATGCTAAAATATAAGGGATCGATGATCACGAGACATTTCGACAGCGCGGCAGCGATTGTATATACCATACATTTGTGACGTTTTGACATTCGCCTTCGCCACGCGACTGCTGACAGAATGTCAGTTGTCTAGAGCCTCAGATAAACAACTGTCAAAATTAAATACAGACCATAAAAGTTAAACAAAGACAGTACCCAGCTAAGTATGTGGCCATAGAGATATACCTACTGTTTTTTATAATTCTATGTATGTGGCTAATATGAACAAACTTGGCAAGCGTTAGTTTCCCTCCAAATTTTTCTCTGTTTGTGATCAGCATGGAAATCAGCACTGCTCGCCAATAAAACACGAATGTCGTGTAATTAAAACGCCATCAAGCGGGTACACGCGCGCGCCAGCCGGTACCAACGAACGTGACGTCACGCGCGCGGCCATTTGCATTTTTTTTGCGCCAACCGCGCGATTGCGGGGTGCGTTAGTGTTAAACGTTGTATGTTCGTACATACGATATTTTATTAGATAAATACTTATATTGAATGTTTATACTTTTGATTTGCTTATTGACATCATCATCATCTGCCTAGCCTTTTCCCAACTATATTGGGGTCGGCTTCCAGTCAAGCCGGTTTTAGCTGAATACCAGTATTTTACGAGGAGCAACTGCCGGACACCCACAACTCATTAACTGGGTAACACGGTACTTCAGGGCAACACTGGAGTCAGATTTACGGGCTTCTGACTATTCGTAACGACAGCAAAAGATCTACAAATGACAGCCGAGACCAACGGCTTAACGTGCTTTCCGAGGCACGGAGGAAACTTGGTATGTTAAGATGGTCACCCATCCACAGACAAACCTTGACAAGCGTTGCTTAACTTGAAGATCGACCCATGCGGCTGTTATTATCTAGCCACGAGCTCCTAACAAATAATAAAAAATAATTTGATGATTTGCTTGTTGACAATGTTGTTGTATAGTAAATTGCAGCTTAGTAGCTAACAGTCCTATTTCCCGATAGAATTATATTTTCATCGGCAAATTACGAATCTACATATTAGGTAACTATCATAGATAAGGTCCCCTATTTTACTCCATTAACGGACGAATTTTCAAAAAACTCTTCTTAACCGCACTTTCATGCAGCTTAGTCCTAGACCCAGCAATTTATGCTATACCTTGTCCATGATTTATAGATTTTCTTCAGTAGATAGGCTACTAGATTCTGCTCCCGGCTCCGCCGCAGTCGGTAATTATCTATAGGACACATACTCCCGGAATAAAAATTACATGTCCTGACATGGTGTACCCGTGTGCTAAGTCTCATTCAAGTCCATTAAGACTTGAAGAGGTAGCAAATTGACAGACAGACAGAGTTACTTTCGCCTTTATAATCTTAATGCGAACAAGAACCAAAGGAGATGTTTCAAAATGATCGTGGTCTATGTAAACTACCTCAAAAAAAGAGAAAGTTCATAAGATTCTGGAAAAATACAGATAATTAATTCATCTAATAATTGATGCTGGTAGTTAACTGTCAGCTGTCACAACAATGTCACTTCAGTCACTTTCGTCTCGTTATCGGTAAAAAAAACATGTCAGAAATAAACATGTCAAACGTCATTAATTAATGAAAATGACGACGGTTACTATGACGGATTTTTGTTGTGTGTTGCATTTTCAAGTACCTACTTATATTTTTTTGTGTTTTACCAGCAAACAAAGCCATTTTAAAGAAATTAGACAGATGAGAACTGTTTTAAATGTATTTCCCTAATTTTAAGGATAGTGTATTGTACAAAGGCCTGGGCCAGGCTCCATACATTTTGGAACATCTTCTTTATCAGTCTAAATCAGTACAGCGCACACTGAGACGGAATAGCAGAGGATTTCACCACCGATCAGCGCACACTAGCCGCTTAGGCCTCTGCCTCGAGCTTTGCGGGCAGCGAGTCGGCGGCGGCGGCGGCGCGGGAGCGGCAGGATCTAATGTGTAAAATCAAATGGACCGACCCTCGAAAAGAGCGGTGCGGCGCGAGGGCGGGCAACGAGCGGTGCGCGCCAGTCGAGTGGTGTCCGCCCGCGCGTCTGCATTGCAGTGTTGTGCAATTTGTTTTCTTCTTTTGCCCCCAATAAATCGAGCGTTAAGAATAAATTTGAATCAAAAATATGTTGTCACCGTTGTTCAGACATTTTGTTCGCGAATAAAAACAAATATCTCGACGACACAACCACGAACACAACACCACGCCGCTGTAGTGCCGCGCGATCTGCCCGCTAGTTTCGAAAACGGGTCCACGTTGACCGCCTCGCTCCCGTGCCGCCACCGCTGCCGCCCCGCTGGCCGCAAAACTCGAGGCACAGGCCTGATACTAAGGCGCTGACCCCACTGCGTGCGGTCTAGCGGTCAGAGTTCCGAGTTCTGCGTTCCGCATTCACACTTGCGCACACTGCTAGCGGTCTAAAACTCGGGAGTTCAGTAATCTTAAGCAGTGATAACACGCTCTTTTTACTGACAGCCAAATGTCACTCTCAACCAAATGTCTCGCAAATCATAAAGAAGACGTTTTTCTCTCACCAGTTAAATAAACTCTTTGATCTCGTCGGATATCGTGACCTTCCAGCTTTTGCAAAAAAATAGAACTCCGATAGAACGCGCGTCCACTTTCACCGTCGCGCTATAACTGCTTTTGTGTGTGTGTAGGATTCTAAGCCACTGCATAGATTACAGTGAACGCGGAGCGCAGAACTCGGAATTCTGACCGCTTAATCGCGCACAGTGGAGTCTGCGCCTGACTATAGCATTCTGGCGGCCTACCCATGGCGCGACATTCCACCGTGGGATCCCTTAGCGTGCTCTCCGGTCAAGGAATCCCTATCGATGCTACGAAATCAATTTATAACATTGGCATTTATGTTGTTTTTCCTATTAGATAAGTTTAAATGTCTTGTGGTAAAAAAATCCCGGTATGCTTTGGCCATTAGGCGTGAGAGCATAATCAACTACTGTTAAGTTAGGATTGTAATCAGCTGATATATTTATTTAGAACACTAATTAATTTACAAATACTTAACTAACATACACTAATTAACACGAAATTATGTACAAACGCGTATAAAAACAAAATTAATCATTGGGCATCAAAAAAATAATCCACATCGCTGTCAATGGCAAAAGTTCCCAGAACACTGGCTGCATTGCCGCGTTGAATCGCAATGCTGATTCTTTGGCCGAAAAAAACCCCAGCCCTCTGGTCACGTGAACAGTCGACAAGTTGTTTGCTAATGTCCCGAAAGACTCGATGCACACTCGGACCCCATGGGCCTAGAGTTTCAACGCCAAAAGGCTCAAATATGTAACTTCCAATTAAGTTGTTATATTTGCGCCGTTTGAGGTTTTCTGCACCTGCAGCAGCCGCCCCAGCACAGCCCGCCGTGCTAAGAAGATGGGATGGCGCAAGGGTTTCGACACATGTTGCATCCCACACCAAAGGCCTACCCACCTACCAAGGCATTATGGTCATCCCATCTGGCCTTTTTCCTTCGTCGCGTGGCGCCGTTTGGTTCTAAAACAGCTGGCACCCCGGCGGTGACAAGAGCCCGACGGATAATGTCATTAATGCTGGCGTGCCGTGCTAACCGACCAGCGCTCCTACTGCAGGACAGGCCATGGTGTCCGAGGCGGTCGACTGCTTCACCGCATTGAAACCGATGTTGAGCTCCGCTAGGAGCACCCAGACGCAGTCACGTAGCGATCCGGAAAGTACTGTCACTCAGCAAAGTACCTATGTTGGGTGACGGTAGTGCCTGTAGCCAAAGACCCGACTCCCATTCACCCACAGCCAGCAGGCGGGCACGCTCCGCAGTATTGGTGGTCGTATTTATGAAGTTATTCCGTACCAATCTGCAGAGCGGCTCGTCCCATTGTCTTTGGGAGAAAGGATTATCGGGCAACGCCGTATTCGGGCAAGCCACTTTCCAGGCGTTCACTGCATCGGTCAAACAAGGCACTTCACAGTTAACCAATAATGGAGTTAATATCCTTTTGGTTAACTTTTCAGTGCTGTTGACCGATGACAGGAACGCCGGTAGGCTTTCACTAGAAATTTTGCAGATGGATTTTGTTTTGATTATAATAGGTACATATATACTAAAGGTAAGGTATAAATAAAGAAAACATTTCGAAAAGAAAATTACTTAATCATCACCATCAACTTTGATCACCATATTCAAAGTTTTGCATAACGACGTCAATCGCAGCCAGTTCATCATCGTCATTCAGGTTTCTCCTTCCAAGAGATTTATCTACATGAAACTTCTTCAAGTTCTCTTCAAAATCTGAAACCGTCCCGCCTTCAAAGGTGTTCTTACTGTCGTCTTCTGCGAAATTTCCCTCGAACCTCCTGGTAAGAGGAACATGAGGGTGATTATTCTTCATGATTGCTACTACAATCATGTCTTTATACTTGTTGTTCAGCTGTCTCCTAGTGTCCACATTTAAGGGAAACCCTTCATCCTCATCGTCTGCTTGAGGATTATCGCGGAACATCTTGTTGTGAGCGTTCACCATCTCTGTCAAGTCAAACCTATCGCTTTTGCCCGTATAAGTAATATCTGGCTTGATTGGTTGCAATTGCACTAGTGCAACGGTAGTCAAGAGAATTATGCTGAGAATTTTTAGGATCTGGAAGAAAATAAAGCCAAAAGTTTAAGTGATGAATTTATCAATTTTCGTAGAGAGGGAAATCATAATTCAATTTGTTCAAAGGATGATCGAAGACCTATGCTCTGGTGAGAGTCGCGGGTAGCTGATGGATACAGACGCACAAGACCGATTGTTGTGGCGACAAGCGCGTGGAGGCCTATGTCTAGCTGTAGACGTTTTTTGGCTGAGAATATGATGATGATGCTGGTCGAACAGATAGATTTTCAAAAAATATTGGACACACATTATTTCCTTTTCAAATCAATAAAAGTTGACAATGAAACAGAAGTTTAGGAATGCAGCTGGTGACGTCACTTATCGGTAAAAAGGCGTGACGTCCTGCGAAATTTTATCTCAATGTACTGTTTTCAAATAAAATCTGTTTCAATCATTTTGGATACATATCTGACGAACCAAAAAGTTTTTTACCAAAACAAAAACATTTTTGTATCCTTTTTTGCCCGCGATTTCGTACGCGCATATTACAAGACACAGCACTATGCCTGTTTCAAACCTCAGAAAGTCGCTCCCATAACCCTAACCCAAAAATGTGTGTAAAATAATAAAAAAATAAAATAATAATAATAAGTGTCGCGGTAATACTAACATATAAAATAATAATAATAAGTGTCGCGGTAATCCTAACATATAAAATAATAATAATAAGTGTCGCGGTAATCCTAACATATAAAATAATAATAATAAGTGTCGCGGTAATCCTAACATATAAAATAATAATAATAAGTGTCGCGGTAATCCTAACATTAAAATTCTTCCGATACTGACTGACTGAGTGACTGACAGACAACGCACAGCTGAAACTACTGGTCGAAGAAAGTTGAAATTTGGTATGTAGGTTCCTTGTCGAGTACAGGGGAGTAGGAGAGGATTTCTCTAAATTCCTATGGGAACGGAATATCCCTCTCACAACGGAATCATGATGTTCTAAGGGGTCACAGTAGGACATAGGTAGTGGTGTAGAACAATGGTGGTGAAGGGGTGTTTTTGAGGGACTGTTTTTTTGTTGACATTCAAAAAGTGATGGTTGATACAAATGTGTTCACAATCTTACCTTCCTGCAATACACACAGTCTTACCATTTTAAGGTTCCGACTATAAAAGGAAAACAGAGCCTTGATTTGACCACTTCTTGAGGAACTGCCACCTAGTTATTAGTTACTCCTTTTAGTTCTCAAATCACATTTCTTTATGGCTTTATAATATTTACATTACAAACAACAAGCTATTAATTTTGATCCGATTTTTTATCAGACGCAAAATAGAAATCGATAGGTACAAATTAGGACAGCCCGTTTACCCCGTTATACCCGTCTTCAGATCAAATCATTAAATCAAATGCGCACTCTTTCTAACAGCTATCATTTATTTGGTAAAAATCCTGCATATTTTATTAGAAAAACTAGAGAACAAGTAATTAAAAGAATGCCTTTCAGGTTATCTCAAAATTAATTGAAATCATAACCATAAAATTGAACCTATCTTGGAGTAAAATAATGGAGGAGAAAATTGGAAGAAATGTGATTCGAAATTAAGAAAAACAAAATGGTAAGATATTTTTTCATTCCCTTGTGATTTATTTTAGAATAAAAAATATTGATGTGAAGGTTGGGGCTAAATACGATGACAGGAATCTTGAATGCAAAAATAGGGCTAGAATAGCACAAGAATAACCGAGATGACAAAATAAAAAGTTAGGCAATCCTAACTAGTAGCGGAATTTGTTCCAAAGAGTCACCGCGGCCCTGAAACGCGGCGGGCAATAGGAGGATCACGGATGGGTTTTAGTCCGTTAGAGTCTGACTTCTGATCCCTTCTGATCCGCCCAAAGCGAGAGGAGTCATTTGATTTGTTTTATTCATTTATTTATAGTTAACTAAAACGGTACCAGTTAAAAAAAAAAAAAAAAAAAAAAAAAAAAATGTACCAAATGTGTGCGAATTTGAAATTGTAATAATAAATTAACAACATAGAACAATGGACACCCTCGCATATTGTCTCTCATAGAACACCAGAAAACTTCGCATTATTTTTCTCCATTAATCACACTGGAGATTCGGCTCTAGAGTACGGCACACTGGAGGTTCGGCTCTACAGTACGGCACACTGGAGGTTCGGCTCTACAGTACGGCACACTGGAGGTTCGGCTCTACAGTACGGCACACTGGAGGTTCGGCTCTACAGTACGGCACACTGGAGGTTCGGCTCTACAGTACGGCACACTGGAGGTTCGGCTCTACAGTACGGCACACTGGAGGTTCGGCTCTACAGTACGGCACACTGGAGGTTCGGCTCTACAGTACGGCACACTGGAGATTCAGCTCTAGAGTACGGCACACTGGAGGTTCGGCTCTAGAGTACGGCACACTGGAGGTTCGGCTCTAGAGTACGGCATACTGGAGATTCGGCTCTAGAGTACGGCACACTGGAGATTCGACTCTAGAGTACGGCTCACTGGAGGTGCGGCTCTAGAGTACGGCACACTGGAGGTGCGGCTCTAGAGTACGGCACACTGGAGATTCGGCTCTAGAGTACGGCATACTGGAGATTCGACTCTAGAGTACGGCACACTGGAGGTGCGGCTCTAGAGTACGGCACACTGGAGATTCGGCTCTAGAGTACGGCACACTGGAGATTCGGCTCTAGAGCACGGCACACTGCAGGTTCGGCTCTAGAGTACGGCATACTGAAGGCTCGGATCTAGAGTACGGCACACTGCAGATTCGGCTCTAGAGTACGGCATACTGCAGATTCGGCTCTAGAGTACGGCACACTGCAGGTTCGGCTCTAGAGTACGGCACACTGCAGGTTCGGATCTAGAGTACGGCACACTGCAGATTCGGCTCTAGAGTACGGCACACTGCAGGTTCGGCTGTAGAGTACGGCACACTGCAGATTCGGCTCTAGAGTACGGCATACTGCAGGTTCGGCTCTAGAGTACGGCACACTGGAGATTTTTCTGTGCAGACTAATGTCGCTGGACGCTCCATTACGCTTTCACGAATAAATCGCATAACCGATGTTGATGAACTTTGGTACAGAGATAGATGGAACCCTGGAGACGATTATAGGCTACTTAAACGCAAGTAAAACCATGGTAAAAGCTAAAAAAAAAACTTCTAAACCGCCTCAAGGGCCTCTGACATTGTTTATTGGTGATTTGGTATGGTGGGCATGGTGGTATGGTAGTTTGTACTCAATGGTTGAAAAAATTGGTTGTCTGTAAAGTCGGTTCGCAGACGATCATTTTACGAGATAACGTCATAAGAAAACAATTGAATTCTAAATAAACAAGCCGAACGCTTAGCCCGATCGTGCCTCTCTATCGCTTGTATCGCGCTCTCGCTTGCGGAATGTGACACTTTCTCGTGCGCGCAGCCGGCGATCATCAACTTGTAAGACGTTATCACGTTAAAAAAATTACAAAACTATTTATTTTCATCTCGAAACATTATAATAATAATAATAATAAGCTGGCAACTCTCATTGTCAACACAAGTTTTATTTTCGTGCAAGCACATTTGAATTTAAAATAACAATTTTTGAACATTTCTTTCGCTCGAAACCCCCAAAAACAAACAAATAGTAATAATAAGAACTTTCGCAAATCATAAAGCACATAAAACGTTTACATAATGGAAGAAAATTTAAAATGCTGACGGATGACATATGTCACAATGAAAAAATGACTACAACGACGAAAATGAAACTACGAGTATGAGTATGATAACACGAGCAGCTTCGAGACGCGCACGCCCACCATCCCCGGACCCGTCGCTGAGCTCCGCCTCGCCGCCGCCGGACTTCGGATCACCAGTGTCGCCGGCGGTTGCAGTTGCGTCGAGCTCCAGCGACGAGTATTTCTCTCCGCCGACGTCGCCAACACCTGTACGTCGGCAGGGGAGAGGCCGGCCACCGAGGGGCTTGGGACCGAGGGGCCAACCGGCCCCGAGCCGGGTCCCCGCTGCCGGTGGTTGTGTGCAGCGCATAAGATGGAGTCAGTCCATGAACGAGAACGTTATGCGCGCATACTATGGGTCTACAGAGGGGGGAACTAACCTTACTGCGTACCGTGTCAGGATGCTGTCTCTGTTTCAGGACCTGGAACCAACCGTGAACGTCTCGGCCCAACGATTGTCGGATCAGGTGCGGGTTATCCAACGTAATCACATGTTGGACGATGCTGCACTTGATAGGCTGCGCTCAGAGGTACTGAGCAACTTTATCATCTCAACTCCGACACAGGCCGCGGTTCAGGCGCCAGCTAGTGGCGCAATCACACCGCGGCCCAACAACGTCAGTGATGAGGTAGATGATAGGGTTGTCACGGTAAGTAGCCAGTGCAACGATAGACTGAGGAGCGCACTGGAGGATGCGCTTCGCGAGTATAGATCAATTCCGACCGAACTTAGGCCCCGTTTACCACGGTTACCCATGCACAAAAAAAATAGGGCGCTGGTGTGTGCCCTGGACTCGTTGCTGCAGAACATCTTTGAAAGCAGCGAGAGCCTCCTTGATACGCACTCAATCCTGTATTGCGGGGCTGTTGCGGCATGTCGTTTAGCAAATATTAAGTTTAATACTAGTGATTGATAAAGCTATTCGACCAAAACCTGCTGTACCAGCCTGGCAGTGCAGGATCGAGCGGCGGATCGATGAGGCTAGGGCACTCATCGGCAAACTATACTGCTTCAGGGGTGTTACCCACACACGACCACGCGTGATGCGCTTTGTGAGACGGGCGTTTTCTGGTATCAGCCCTCGAGATTACACGTCCCGTGTCACGGAGCGCATTGACTTCCTGAAGCAGAAAGTTTATGCATGGGCGAACCGTATTCGGCGGTATAAGCGGCGGGTTGATCGATACTCGCAGAATCGCATGTTCCAAAGCGATGAAAGGTGGGTATATAGAGCTTGGGAGCGACCTGAACAAAGTGTGACGGATGTGTGCCGCCCGAGTGTTATCGCCACAAATACATTCTGGCGAAGCATCTGGTCGGTGCCCGTCTGTCATACCGAGGATGGCTGGATGCGCGATGTCGAGCGTGTGTGTGAAGCTATGCCACAAATGGAAAAAATTAACATCTCCCCATTAGATGTAGCCAAAGCAGTCCGTCCGTTACCGAACTGGAAATCTCCAGGACCGGACGGACTGCATAACTTCTGGCTCAAATGGTATAGCAGCTCACACGCGCTCCTGGCAACTCAATTCCAGTCATCCTTAGAGTCTGGGTCGCTATCACAGTTTCTAACAACTGGCGTTACCCACCTGCTCCATAAGACCGGTAGTCCCGCGGAACCCAAGAACTATAGACCAATTACTTGTTTGTCGACGGTCTATAAACTTCTTACATCCATTCTGAGAGTGAAGATCAATGAACACATTGAGACTAATTCAATTATGTCCACCTCTCAGAATGGATGTAGGAAGGGGTCCCGCGGCACTAAGGAGCTTCTCCTCATAGACATGGCTATAAGCCAACAGGTTCGTCGATCCCGCAAGGATCTGTCGACATGTTGGATAGACTACAAGAAGGCCTACGACTCTGTGCCACATACATGGCTCATGAGGGTGTTGGAGTTGTACAAAATAGATGCAACTCTACGCACCTTTCTTGAGTCATGTATGAGGCAATGGAAAACAGTCCTTCGCTATCCAGGATGTCGACCAATTCAGGGGGACGATGAGCCTGTGTGGATTAAACGGGGAATATTTCAGGGCGACAGTTTGAGTCCGCTTTGGTTTTGCTTAGCTCTGAATCCTATAGGCACATTGCTGAAGGGTTCAGGTCTAGGCTATCGGTTGAGAAGAGGTGGTCAGGCCATATCTCACCTTCTTTACATGGATGATCTGAAACTCTTTGCCCCCAACAATTCGCGACTGATGGAGCTACTGAAGTTGACTGAAACCTTCAGTAGTGCCATCAGGATGGAATTTGGTGTGGACAAATGTGCAGTCATGCATGTTAAGAAAGGGGAGATTATGGAATCTGAGAGAATTCAACTCTCGGATTCCATACAGGTTAGATCACTCAGCTCGACCGAAACCTATAAGTATTTGGGTATATCGGAAGCGTTGGGCATCAATGTTACTGACATGAAGCAATCGTTGAAGGAACGCTTCTTTGGCCGCCTGAAAAAGGTTTTGAATAGCCTTTTGTCGGGCGGAAATAAGGTGCGCGCCTTCAACGGTTGGGTCATGCCGGTATTAATGTACTCTTTCGGCATACTCAAATGGACTCAAACTGAGCTTGATGCCCTGGATAGGAGGGTCCGTACACTGCTGACCGCAAACCGGATGCATCACCCACGATCGTCGGTGATGAGATTGTACATCCCGCGAAAGTGTGGAGGTCGAGGCTTTTTAAACGCCAAGACTCTCCACAACCGCGAGATGTGCAATCTCAGAGAATATTTTCTCAAAGCTGATGTGGGTATGCACCGAGATGTTGTCGCAGTGGACAAGTGTCTCACCCCGTTATCCATGGCTAAGGAGAACTGGCGCAAACCTGTGATACTTACCACAGATGACCGCAAGGAAGTATGGAAAAGCAAGGAGCTTCACGGGCGCTTCTATCGGGCTCTTCATGGGTCCGATGTAGATTTTTCTGCGTCCGTGGCCTGGCTACGATTCAGTGATCTCTTCGGGGAAACTGAAGGTTTTGTCTGTGCGATTATGGACGAAGTTATCTTGACGAATAACTACCGGAGGCATATTATGAAAGATGGGACGGTGGACGTGTGTCGGGCATGCCACCGTCCGGGTGAGTCCATCAGACATATTATCTCTGGTTGTTCTCGTCTGGCTAACGGCGAGTACTTGCACAGACACAACCAAGTGGCCAGGATTATCCATCAGCAACTAGTTTTGAAATACAAACTTGTGGATTCTGAGGTACCGTATTATAGGTATGTGCCCGACCCAGTTCTCGAAAATGACCACGTCACGTTGTACTGGGATCGGTCTATCATCACTGATAGGACTATTGTTGCCAATAAGCCTGACATAGTGGTGATAGACCGATTAGCGCGTCGCACAATGATAATTGATGTTACCATCCCGCATGACGAGAACCTCGTGAAGGCCGAAAAAGAGAAACAAATCAAGTATCTCGACTTAGCGCACGAGGTTGTCGACATGTGGAATGTGGACTCAGCTGTCATTGTGCCGATAGTCATTACGGCCAATGGCCTGATGGCCAAAAGCTTCGACGAACATCTGTCGAAGCTGGCGTTACGCGGTTGGGTAAAGGGCCTGATACAGAAGGCAGTACTCCTCGATACGGCTCGTATTGTGAGGAGGTTCCTTTCTCTGGAGCCCTAACCACCGGTAGCTTGGACCCTGCTCCCGACACCGGCGGACTACTACTTTTTATATTTTTAAATGTATTTTTTTATGTTTTTTTAGAGATATATTTAAAAATATACTTTGTATGTAAATGAGAATGAATAAACGAAATAATAATAAAAAATCCGCAAGGCAGTTTTGTGGCGAACTGTTGGGCACTGGCGACCCCACGGACCTGATCTCCAGGGAGAATTCTTGTTCCTCATTTCCGGCTTGCCTTTATTGGCTGGCCGCAGTAAACACTGACGAGGAACAGAGCTCCCACCTCTTTCTTGCCTTAATCGGCCGGTCTGAGTGGAGATTCGCAAGAGCAAACGTGCTCGGGAGAAGGATGTATAATCCAGTAAGGTGCTGGTAGGGATCTTGACCGTACTTCCGGGATTGTCCTGATAGCCGTGGTATACCTCTCCACTCCTCTAGCACCTCAGGATATGTTGCCCCCTTGGCGCTACGTTACTTTGTGCTAGCGACCCTTTTCGGGGGGCCCATTTATTGAGTGTGCAAGTCACCCCCTGCCATTTTAAAGCCGTTTTAATTGCCAATGGTCAGGCAGGGGCCAATAGTTCTTCCATAGTAAACGATTATTAGTCCACTAAACCAGCCAAACCCATAGCGTTTCATCTTTTGTTTCCATATTCTGCAATAGTCCTGCTCCAACCGGGGATTGTCCTTGGGTATACTTTCACAGTGCATACAGGGATAATCGTCGGTTGGTGTCCCATTCCATTTAAAATGTCTAAAGAGGCCTTTGCGAGTTGGCTTCGGCCCCTCGTACGCCTACCAAAGGACCGGGTCTCTAAGAAGAGGGACCCGAGAAAGTAAAAAAATAATAATATTCCACACAACTATCACACAACGCCATCTAGTCCCAAGCTAAGCAGAGCTTGTGTTATGGGTACTAGACAACTGATAAACATACTTATATATTTCTAAATACGTACATATTATAGATAAACTACACCCAGACACAGAACAAATGATCATGCTCATCACACAAACATTTGTACATTCTTAAATTGAGGCAGCCCCAGTAAGTCACAAACAAGGGCGCTTGTGTTGGAGCTGTCTCAATTCTTCCCATACTTGCTAGCAACACAATAAAAGTTATAATTTTGATTGTCTTGTTTTAGATCCGCAACATTCTCAGCATCATTCTTCTAACTCCTGCCGCACTAGCGGACGTCAAGCCAGATATTAGCTTCACGGGCGACAACAACAGATATGACTTGTCAGCCTTAGTGAAAACTCGAAATAAGATGTTCCGCGACACTCCTCAACTGGACGATGATGAGAATGATGGGGGACTATCCGACGGAGACTCCAGGCGACTCCTGCGCTACAAGGACACAGAAGACATACATCCTCCTCGTGTAATTTTGACACGGAGAGGAGACATAGAGGTCGCATACGATCCTGACAACCCGCCGTCGATTGGAAGAGCTGGCGGCGACGACATGGTAGACTTGGAGTACAAAGAAAACTTGAAGAATTTCAAAATGATGATCCCTAAACCTGGCAGAAGGAAGACGCTTACAGACGAGCAGAAGAATGAAAATGAAGTACTTATGCAGAACGTGGTGCCTTTTGTGATGGAGGTTGATGGGTATTTCAAGCCTCCCTTGCAAGAACTAGTTTCACTTTATGTTAAAGAAGGCAAAAGGGTCCTAATGAAGATGGATTAATTAAAAATATGTAAGGTGTAAAGTTTTGCACTGCGAAATTTTTCTTTTAATTAAATATTCTTAAATATAAATCATTCTTTTTCTTAAAAAAAAAAAGTTGCCCTCACTAGAAATTTCTCCTGTATCGTGGGTACAAACATATAAATACACATACACAAACAGCCAGACCCGGAACAACTATCTGTAAGCCATACAAATATTTGTTCCGTGCGGGAATCGAACCCAGTGCAGCAGTCAATCGCTTAACCACTGCGCCGACCGTGCCGTCATCATTGAGGGAGGAGAAAGTCACAGAACAGTAGATGCCTACCTTACTAGACCCCTTATCCGTCGAATCTGTCCCCAAATTATGTTTTCCATGACTCCTTCCGCTCTGGTCGGAGTGTCAGACTCTTACTGACTAAAACACATCCGTGTTCCTCCTAATACCCTTTGCGTTCCAAGGCCACGATGACTCATCATCTGCTTAGCCTTTTCTCAACTACATTGGGGTCGGCTTCCAGTCAAACCGGATTTAGCTGCATATCAGTATTTTACGAGGAGCGGTTGCCTCCACAAACCATTGACTGGGTAACACGATACTTCTTGGCAAGACTGGAGTCTGATTTCCTGGCTTCTGACAATCCGTAACGACTGCCTATCTACAAATGACAGCCGGGACCATCGGCTTAACGTGCTTTCCGAAGCACGGAGGAAACTCGGTATGTTAAGATGGTCACCCATCCACAGACCAACCTTGGCAAGCGTTGCTTAACCTTAATGATCAACCCATGCTGCTATTATTATCTAGCCACGAGCTCCTCGCCAATCCTCGCTCCAAGGCCACGGTGACTCTTTCGAACAAATTCCGCAACCCTGGTTTGTCTCTCTATACGAATTTGGTTTTTGACTTTCCCATTGACCGTTGCAGTTAAATACGGGTGCTTATGGAATAATGAAGGAATAGACGAAGAACTGTACGCCGGTTTTATTAGATACCACTCCGATTTGAGACCAGGAGGTTACGTTAATTGCAGCATCGATGGCATTTATTTAAACCCTCCAAAGTACAGGTGTATGCACTTGGGGCACTGTAATATGTTGTTCATTTTCAGAACAGGGCACCGATATTATAACTGGGTATCACAGTACCTGCTTTTTGGCAAGACTGCTTTTAGATTTTCTGGCTTCTGGCAATCCGTAACAACTGCCAAAGATCTACAAATGCTTAACGCTTAACATGCTTTCCGTTTGTCGTTACAAAAAACTACTGCTCGTACTTTAATGGGGATCAGGTATCTTTAATCCCTTAATGTTTTGGTATAATTTTCAATAAAATAATAGTTACAAGTTCCAAGATAAATGTCGCTTAATACAAAATTATCTGCATCGCCTTATTTTTAGAGTAAAGAAAAATTATTCAACTTCCAACATTGTCACTAATCAGCACCAGGCAAAATGGTTTAAGTGACTTTACAATGCTTACGCAGGGGAAAGCAAGATTATTGAATCGACGTTACTCAATCACTATAGGAATAAGCCATTTTGTTTACCTACCAATTAGGTTTTGTTAACGATACCTACAGGCAAGTTGACTTAAACAACGACAGAAATTCTTAATGAGTGTTTGATGTCTCGTGTTTCGAAAGAATTTAATGAAACATGGTTGTTGATAAAATCCTTTCTATTCCAATCTATTGGGCTCCATACTTCATGGATTCTAACAGGGTGATCAAAATGAAGTATAGAGCGCAATAGACACCGCTGTAAGCGTTTATTTGTCATTATCTATACATGTTGCTTACTTCCTAAGTACATTTAAACACTTCATTACTATAAAGAAGAAATATTGTTTGAAGCTCCAAACAGAGTGTTAAACAGTTGCAGCGGAAAAAAGTTGAACCGACTTGTCTTATTGAATTTGGCTGACGGCAAATTGGTTGAAGCGACATTGCATAGTGCTAGTAGTGGAAAGCAAAATGTATGAAGGGACTTTTCATCTAAAGATTGCTATTTCGAAAAACGCTTTATCTGCCATTCATCTGAAATATTTGGATGATAATAACGGCTTAAGCTCCGATTCTCTATTTGTCTGTACAGCTTAAATGAAGTTTTACAAAAATATGGCTAATGTGATGTCGGATCATACATCAATTATTTGAAAATTTTGTACTAAAATTGCATTGTCTTAAGCGCCAAAAATGTGCTCAGAATTGTAAGAAACTTGGCCCATCCGAAGCAGAAAAAAACGCTGAATCCGAATATGTATACTACTCTGTCAAGAAAGTACCGGGAAAAGATCAATAATACACAAAATGTCTGTTATTCATCCAAATTTATTTTTTCACCTTCAAAGTATGCTCCTTTAGAAACGATACATTTGCGCCAACGAATAATCCATTCATCAAGACATTTTTTAAACGCTGCTTCCGGAATTGAGTTCAGTTCTCGCCGCGAATTCTCCTTTATGTCTTCTATCGATTGAAAACGGGTGCCACGAAGTGGTAATTTGAGTTTAGGAAAAAGAAAAAAGTCAGCAGGAGCCATATCTGGTGAATATGGTGGTTGCTGGATGGTATTTGTTGAGTGTTTGGTTAAAAATTCGTTCACAATGATAGCTTTGTGTGAAGGCGCATTGTCGTGGTGCAAAATCCAAGAATTTTCTTTCCACAAATCTGGCCTTTTTCGTCGAATTTGCTCTCTTAAACGCTGCATAACGCTCAAATAATATTCTTTATTTACCGTTAGACCTTCCGGTAAGAATTTAGAGTGCACAACACCGCGATAGTCAAAGAAAACAGTCAACATGACTTTGACTTTTGATCGACTTTGGCGTGGTTTTTTAGGTTTCGGTTCAGTTGGAAGGCGCCACTCCGAAGCTTGTTGACTAGTTTGCATGTCAAACTCGTAAACCCACGTCTCGTCACCAGTAACAATGCGTTTCATGAATGTTGGGTCCGAACTGACTCGTTCTAGCATGTCCTCAGCGACTTTCATGCGATTGAGTTTTTGGAGAAAATTCAGAACTTTTAGGACTAGCCGAGCGGCAACATGTTTCATACCCAAATGATTAGTTAAAATGGTACGGATCGATTCGTGAGATACAGAAAGTTCGGCGGCTATCTCTCTCAGAGTTGAATGGGGATTTTCAGTCATTATTTCCTTCACTTTTGCGATGTTAACTTCAGTTGCAGACGTTGACGGCCTACCAGAGCGAGGCAAATCTTCCATTACATCTCGACCGCTTTTGAACCCTTTGAACCACTCATAAGCACGAGTTTTTGATAAAGTCGATTCACCGTAAGCCTTCTGTAACATTTTCAGTGACTCCGAACACGAAATTCCATTGGCGATGCAAAATTTAAGACAAACTCTTTGTTCGATATTTTTGTCCATTATGAAATTCGCAATACAAACTACATATGATATTACTAAAACCAGCACTGTATTTAATATAAATAACAGATGCAACTCAAACTCCGCGCCAAAATGGAAAACAGATGTGCCAATCTAACAACTACAAAAAAACAAAAATTTGAATTTGGAACCATAAACAAATCATCCATTCCCGATACTTTTTTGACTGAGTATGTATATCGCCCCAAAATGTCGCTTCAAACAAATAGCCTTTCACCCCTCGATATATAATGGATAGGGCAATGCTTGGAGTTTCCTTGTGTGATCGAATCAGGAATGATGACATCCAAGGTTACCGACATAGCACGAAGTATCGCCAAACTAAATTGGCAGAGAGCAGGGCACATTGCTCGCAGAAAAGATGGTCGATGGGGCCAAAAAGTTCTGGAGTGGCGACCGCGTACCGGAAGACGCAACGTTTGAAGGCCTTCCACAAGGTGGACCGACGACTTAGTGAAGGTCACCGGTAGCCAATGGATGCGAAACGCGCAGGACCGGTCATTGTGGCGACGCTTGGGCCTATGTCCAGCTGTGGACGTCTTTCGGCTGATATGAAGATGATGATGATGATGATCGTGATGCCGCTGGCATTTCCATAGACGCTTTATGGAAGTAAAGGAAAAGAGACCTGTGTTCACGCACTCACATGGGCATTGGTTCTTCGTTGATTTACTCCGAAGATCAGTGCCTATCCTTTAGGTACAGAAAAGTTAAGATATGATAAGAACTCATGCAGCGAGAGCAAGCAAAGCAAGCTCGAACATTTTAGCGCTCCCTGTGTCTTGCGCTAGAATTTTCTTTAATCTTCTGCGAAATAGTCATCGCGCAGAAGGAGGCTGCAGAAAGGGAGAGGGAGATTTCAACCTCTCTCTCGGCCCGCAGCAGGCGCACCGGACGTCGGAGGAGAGCATGCGGTGCCCTCTTCCGGCCACCCTAACTGGGTCCAGGGGCGGCGGTCCTGGGGATGGCCGTCGCCCCCCCCCCCCATTCATACGGACCCGAGGTGGCGGCGCGTAGTGTTCCCGTGCGCCCCTCTTTGACGTCGCAGGGGGAGTCAAACACCTCACTCTCCCCGCTGACCCGAGGTGGCCCGCAGGGGCGGACCAGTCGCGGATCGCGGAAAGCCAATTAAGTTCTCGCGATTCCCGGCGTTGGTGAGAGATGGAACACCGGGGTGGTTTTAGTCAGTAAGAGTCTGACAGACCCCTCCGCCCACCCCAGGGTGGAGAACATCCATGAGGAATTCCCCCGTTAAAAAAAAAAAAAAGAATTTTCTTTAATGACCATTCCTCTCCCTTATCTTCTATACCACATAGCCTAAATTTAAAAAAAAAAATGCAGTTCTTAACCTACAGATTACAGGAAAATCTATAAGAAGTCTTTAGTGTCAAAAAAACATGCTAGAAAAATTAAATTGGTTCGGAACCCTTCGCACGCGAGTCCGACTTGCAGTTGGCCAGTTTTTCTAAGTGCCCGTCTCTTAAAGTGACTATAGGGTCTCGTAACTAGCACCTTGCTGATTTTTCGGAAGGTTTGAATAGAATAGAATAGAATAGAATAGAATAGAATAGAATAGAATAGAATAGAATAGAATAGAATAGAATAGAATAGAATAGAATAGAATAGAATAGAATAGAATAGAATAGAATAGAATAGAATAGAATAGAATAGAATAGAATAGAATAGAATAGAATAGAATAGAATAGAATAGAATAGAATAGAATAGAATAGAATAGAATAGAATAGAATAGAATAGAATAGAATAGAATAGAATAGAATAGAATAGAATAGAATAGAATAGAATAGAATAGAATAGAATAGAATAGAATAGAATAGAATAGAATAGAATAGAATAGAATAGAATAGAATAGAATAGAATAGAATAGAATAGAATAGAATAGAATAGAATAGAATAGAATAGAATAGAATAGAATAGAATAGAATAGAATAGAAAAACATTTATTCCGCACAGACACAAACGCACAGCGACAAAGAAAAACAAAAGTAACTGTTAGCAGGTACACAAATTGAGCTGAGCGTGCCCATGCCGAAAGGGTAACCATCGTGTTAGCGAAATTTCGTCCCACATGACCAGAATAAGTAGGTACCTATGACCTCTAATTCCTGTAGTTTATCTGTTTATGGTGCCCCCCAGACGTGATGCCCTAAGCAATTGCTTAATTTGCTTATGGGTTAATGCTGGAAATTGAATAGAAGAATAGAATAGAAACCATTTATGCAGCATAGACATAAACTCACAGCAACATAGATAAAGTGAACAGTAATAATAGTAGGTAATAAGTACACAGCCGCGGTTGCGGAATTTGTTCAAAACAGTCACCGCGGCCCTGAAACGCAAAGGGCATTAGGAGGAACATGTATGGGTTTTAGCCAGTAAGAGTCTGACACTCCCTTGAGCGGGAGGAGTCATTTGATGATTACCCATCCTTAAAAAAATCGGCCAAGTGCGAGTCAGACTCGTACATGAAGGGTTCAGTACCATAATCCTTATTTTTTTAAATTTGAGTTGATTGAATGAAAGATAAATTGCGGATTATGATTTATGACGTATTAAAAAAAACTACTTGCTAGATATCGCTCAAACCATTTTTTTTGTATTCATGAACATCATATAAATTTTTAGTTTTATCATTCTCTTATTTTAGAAGTTACAGGGAGACACATTTTACCTACCACTTTGGAAGTGTCTCTCGCGCAAACCTTCCAATTTATAAAAAAATATAATAGAAACCTCAATATTATTTTTGAGGACCTATCCATAGATCCCCACACGTATGGGTTTGATGAAAAAATCATTTTTGTGTTTCAGTTCTAAGTATGGGGAACCCCCAAAATCGTTTTTTTTTCTATTTTTTTAAATTTCGGGAAATCCTCTCTTAATGCTCGATGTATGGAATCCCGTACCATATTGCATCAAATTCAAACATTGTTTTTAAGAGACTAAATTTATCGTATTAACTCCTACAGAAATCCTGGGTTTTTTAAAGAAAACCCAGGTTTCGAAGCTATTTTATAAAATCGAAAATAACCAAAAACTAGGTAAGTAGCTGGTAGTACCTACTTACCTAGTTTTCATATGACGGCGTCAGTCGTTTGACCCCACGACTCGACATTTGCACTATGAAATACACAGAAATAAGTTCACAAAACACAAACAAGTTCTATTCCTCAACACACGAAATAAATCTCAATTCTAAAAAAACCAGCGCCGGCGCACGTATTATTATTCACTAATACAAGTGCAAAGCTAATACGTCAGATCAAATGTCAAAAATGTGCCTGGCGGGATTTAGGGATCATCATCAGCCTAGCCTTTTCCCAACTGTATTGGGGTCGGCTTCCAGTCAAGTCGGATTTAGCTGAATACCAGTATTTTACGAGGAGCGGCTGCCTACCAGACCTCCACAACCCATTAACTGGGTAACACGGTACTTCATGGCAAGACTGGAGTCAGATTTACTGGCTTCTGACTATCCGTAACGACTGCCAATGATCTACAAATGACAGCCGGGACCAACGGCTTAACGTGCTTTCCGAGGCACGAATGAAACTCGGTATGTTAAGACGGTCACCCATCCACAGACCAACCTTGGCAAGCGTTGCTTAACCTTGAAGATCGACCCGTGCGGCTGTTATTATTCAGCCATGAGCTCCCCGCCTGGCGGGATTTAAGGATGCGATCGATAAATCATAATCTTTAGTAAGAAAATCCATTTTGTGTCAATTAGTAGATAATACTAAATCGATTTGGTGAACTGGTTTTACTTAATTGTTACGATATTCAGCAAAACGATAGCAAGCTAATACATATAATTCGTCAAATGTTTTTTAAGTAAACGTTATAGTTATTAATTAAGAAAAAGTAACGATTGGAATTACTGGTTAGTCGATTCATCAAAAATAGTTTCTATTGCATTCACATCTCTATGACAGGTTGTGTGAACGTCATGCAAAGGTAGTAAACAATATTCATACTTTTATTCTTTAAATTAAATTCCCTGATCCAAAATCAAATCCATGACGCGTGAATGTCCTAAAATAATATTAAAATAATTACTATACGATTATGATCTAGGTGCTTGAGACTTTTTGTTACCAGTTTTGGTCATTCTCCTTTCAGCTTTCTTCGGCCAGCTGGTTTTTTTTTACTATTGATAGGCACGCGTTTGACCACTATCTAACCTGTACTTTGTCTTAGTTTGACTACGACAAGATGCTAATGATAATAACTTATAATTAACTCTCACAAGAACATCACAGACGCTTCGCACTGACTTGACATGACTTAAACTAATACCAAGCGGTTAAACCTCGATAGTTTCCTATTTATAATTAGTTTTCCAACCAATGAAACTTCCTTTCTACCAAAATTTTAAATGATGACTTGGTTATGATGTCCTTTCTTTAGTATTTTCATCGAAAATTGAACTCCAAAGGATCCCATCTTCATTTAATTTATTTCAACTAGACCATTTAAAGCTTCTCGGACGCCCTTCACCTAGATAATAATACGAGTACATACAATAGATACCTAATGAGCTGAGGAGCTTGTGGCTAGATATTAACAGCCGCACGGGTCGATCTTCAAGGTTAAGCAACGCTTGCCAAGGTTGGTCTGTGGATGGGTGACCATCTTAACATGCTGAGTTTCCTCCGTGCCTCGGAAAGCACGTTAAGCCGTTGGTCCCGGCTGTCATTTGTAGATCTTTAGCAGTCGTTACGGATAGTCAGAAGCCAGTAAATCTGACTCCAGTCTTGCCAAGAAGTACCGTGTTATCCAGTTAATTCGTTGTGGAGGTCTGGTAGGCGGCCACTCCTCGTAAAATACTGGTATTCAGCTAAATCCGGCTTGACTGGAAGCCGACCCCAATGTAGTTGGGATCAGGCTAGGCAGATGATGATGATGATGAATAAATTCCTAATTTCTGGACGACCTCTGAGGTTGATTTTATGTTTCGTCTTAGGCAGGCATGATAGGAATCACTAACCTGAAAGAAGAAGAAAGAAAAGTTTTGTATAATAAAACAAATACATATTTTAAAAAGTAACAAAACCAAGTTGTTTTCGTTTGTATTCATATTCTTTTTTCAGTCTTTTGTTAAAAAATTAAGGAGTAAAATGCTTTCATCGTTGAGAAGAAAGCCTTGCAGGTGATTTGATTTTTTTTCCTCTTATGTGATACCGATACATAAATTCTGGCTAAACCAAGTTACGTGCAATATCATGTAGATTACTACCAAATTTTTTCAGATGTAGTTTCTCAGTAAGTACCGAGGAAAAACTGCTTCATCTGCACGCTATTTTAAACTTTTTCGAGAGAGCGGCCTTATATTATTTGAATATCATCGATTAAGTATTTATCATCGAACAGCGGGTCTAAAAAGGCCACTTTGGCAAAATCAGCCAGCAATTCAAAATTCCTGAAACCGACAAATTTTCCCAATCAACCTTGAACCTAATTCTTTAGCGATAAAGGTGAAAATTAAATTTGACAGATAGTTGTATGATTAATGTTATGATCCTATAGTTTGATTATTCTAAAGTGACCTTTTTAGACCCGCAGTTTTGGTAGAAAACCTGAACGCTATAAAAAAAATCTAAAGAAATTGCCTCGGAGATTACATATTTCAGGGTGCCATTGATATCTCAGGCAGAAATAGAACCCTTAGAGAATGACATTGTTTTTCGTCTTTTATATAAAATGAATCAAAAGTAGGTAGGTAATCAAAACCTTGTTTCTAAAAAAAAGGAGTCTTGGTTAGTTTTATGTTAATTTAAAATGCCATCGCCAACTCAATGTCACCCACAATGACGCTTGGAGATAAATCGTTTATCAGATGGCATGACACCTAAGCATGACACGCAGATGATAGGTTTTTAATTTTCAATCACACGCTTACATTTCTTTTCCATCATCAAACAAATTTCAAGAAATTAGTAATGTCACAACCAATTATTCTGCCCTATAACCAAACGATACAACGAAACTACTGTCATTATTATTTTGAGTAAATAACGGCATGGTACCAAGCTCCTGAAAATGGTATCTAAGATCTCATATTTTATTATTTTCGAAATAATAGTCTTTGCAAAGGGGAAGCCTGCTAACAGACAAGGTTCCGACCATCACGAACTTCAATATAGCCTCAAGAAACTGTTGGTAGATATTATGAAACAAGGTAACTACGATGTTATGCTAAATCATCATGACGATCAGCCAGGCCATCATCACGAGGATATCACCCACATAACTTATAATGGTGGAAAACCAAATTCTCGCCATAACAAAGAAAAATACCGTAGCGTAGAGTCCTACCGAGGTGCAAATGGAAAAAACATGCAGTACAATAATCGTCCAAGCTATGCAAACACGCAAAATTATAATTCATTGTTTAGACAGAAGCCTAATACTGTGGAAAATAATAATTACTTGGAAGAAACTAAAACCAGGCCTCAGTTAAGAAGGGAATCCGACGACGTTGTGGAATTTCTGAACGATCTTGATGAAACTTTAAAAATAAAAGGAAATAAGGACTTGGAACTACGCTGCTCTGGTTACAGATGTGGCGAAAGCAGATATGAAAGTGACAACAGCGACAGAGAAGCATTTTACATCCCAGATAAAGATTTCAACCGCAACCTTGCCAACGACAATTACGACAGACATTTGCGCTGCAATGGTAGGAGTTGCAGCCTAGATAGAGATGACGATACGAATGATGGAGGTGGTCTGCAATGCTACGGAAACAGATGCAGTAGAAAAGTTAATGACAGAGATGACGATGTTGACGATAATGACAATATATACAATAATGGTGACAGCGATTTTTCACATATTTTGCGTTGTGCTGGGAACAATTGCGGCTTGAACAGAGATGATGATGATGATGATGATGATGATGATGATGACAGGGTTGGAATAGATGATTCTTTGCGATGTGTTGGAGACAGATGCGGCTTAAACAGAGACGATGATGATGATGATAATGATGACAGAGTTGGAATAGATCATTCTCTGCGATGTGTTGGAGATAGATGCGGCTTAAACAGAGATGATGATGAAGATGATAATAATGATGACGACAGGGTTGGAATAGATTCGTTGCATTGTGTTGGAGACAGTTGTGGCCTAAACAGAAACGGTGACGATGATGACAGGGGTCGTATAGATTCTTTGAGTTGTGTTGGAGATAGCTGTGGCATTAACAGAAATGATGATGACCGTGATGGTGACCGTGGTGATCCATTGCGTTGTGTTGGAGACACATGCAGCTTTAATAGAAATGACGATGATGATGATGACACAGATGAGACAAATTCTTTCCGTTGTGCTGGAGACCGGTGCGGGAGAAACAGAAAAGATGATGAGTATTATGAAGAATATCGTAACAATAATGCCTATGATGACAGCAATGACATGCGATGCGATGGCGACAGATGCGGAAGAAGCAGAGATGATGACGAAAGAGACAATTTACGCTGTATCGGAAATAGATGCGGTACAAGTAGAAATGATGATGATGATGATCAGGATTCAAACCGCAAATATGAAGATGAAGACGAATTGGAAGAGGTTTTGAATACTTATCTATCACGAGCTTTAAACGCTGGTTTAAGGGGCAATGTACCTCCAGCTGTAAAAAGAAGATTAATGCAAGAAATAAGAAAATTTATAAATACTTTTAGGGTGAAACTTGTGGATGCAATTAATGGTTCTACTCGTTATCCACTAAATAAAGTCAACCTGTAAGTTGTGCAGAAGACACATAGACGAGTGAATCATTGAATTACCAGGGGGTTTCTTAAATCTTAATGTATTATAGTAGGTAGATATTGCTCTCAATGTGCAATAAAATTTTGATTACTCAGTATATTAGTTTATTTTGTTTATCCTAAATTCTAATGTAGTCAGCGCCAAGCTTTACCAATCACTGTAGCGCCTGTTCATGTCGACGTTCAATTCTTTACACGTTCGTCTTTACCTTGCCCGATGAAATAGAAACCCTAATCTTACTAACACACGTAAAATTTTAGCTTTAACTTATTTACTTTTTCAATTTAACAATGAATTCAGATATCAAAACGACATTACTATGTGCGCAACCAAGCTAACCAATTATATTTCTCAATAATAAAGTTATAGCTAAGTCAATATGATTAGAAGTTTGATTTAAGATGTAGCAAGTAGATGTACAAAGCAAGAATTGAAATATGGTTTCAACGCTCTTGTATTTAATTCTATACGGCATTATTACACTCGTACATGCCAGTCCTAATTACTACAGCGAAAGAGCTGCGGACTTGATATCAAAGTTGTCAAATCTAAAAGGAAAGTATGGTCTAAATTTTGCTAATTCTGAAGGAATCGGGAGTTTGCTGAAACACTACAAAAAAACTCATCCGCAGCTAAATTACAAGGATTATAACCCACAGAAATATGATAAGAATAATAAGCCAGCAGATATAAATAATATAGAAATATACAATATGCTGGTTGCGGCTAAATTAAAAAATATAGCGAGAAGTCGTGACGGATACTGTGATGAAGCAGATGAAAACAAAAGAGAAGTCCTTCGTATTTGTAGAAAGCCAAAAAAAATAGAAGAATTGAACTGCAGGCCAGAATTTAAAATTGAAGGTGGCGTGTCTAGTGAGCCAAATAAATGTAACCACGAAAATGATTCTAAAAAGACAAAACGTTTTTCTAAAAAGAAGCGTTATTTCAGAACAGACGATAACATGGAACACAAAACTGTCGAAAAAACTGCATTATTACTGGACGATTTGGAGAAGCTTTTGTCAGGGAATGTTAAATACAGAGTTTTCCTGGGCTGTGTGGGTAGACTGTGTGGAGGAAGAACCAGCAGAGATGGGTATGGTGAAGGTGGAGATGACACAGAGGTCAGAAGAGAGAACCTCGGTTGTATTGGTGATAGATGTGGCAGAAATGGAGATGATGAGGACGACCAGGAAGTTAGAAGATTTTAATGATCTTACAATAGTCGCATATGCGGCTAAACCATAGAGAATTTAGACACAGACAAATTATATGCTCAAAACAATTATGTCAATGAATAAAACAGAATTGCTAACAACTAATCAGCCTGTAACAACAGAAAAGAAGAATAAAATATTTTAATTTCGGGATTATCAGCGAGTACAAAGCAAAAACAATACGAATAGGAATACTCCTACTTCTATCTAACAACGTTTTTTTTCCTTAGCCAATACATTCTAATAATTCAAAGTGGAGGCACTTTCTGTTGCAGATTTAGGTACTTTCAAATTATGTAACTGCTGTTCAAAAACAAAATACGAGTATGTACTCGTATTTTGTTGGGTAACCAGCAGAAGAACATTCTTCTGCTGGCTATCCAAACAACTTAAAAACGTATTTTTGACATTCAGGTAATAAACCTCGGTGGCAATTCTACTAATATTTAGGGTTCCGTACCCAAAGGGTATCCAACGAAACCCTATTACTAAATCTCCGCTGTTCGTCTGTCCGTCTGTCTGTCAGCGGGCTGTATCACAAGAACCGTTATAGGTAAACCGCTGAAATTTTCACAGATTGTGTATTTCTATTGCCGCTGTTAAATATTATGGTTAATGGTAGGAAACCTTTCGTTTGCTAGTCCGGCTCGCACTTGGCCGGTTTTAAACAACTTTCGCACACGCAAGTATGGAAATTGAGGCGTTTTTGACAGATTGCGAGTAATTGCAACTGAGACGCGAATGTGAACGTTGCTAATTTTTTTTTTTTAATTGGTCCTGAAATGTTAAAAAGGTTTTTCATATTAACTGACCAAAAATGTCAAAGTATGTCAACAATCTATGAAAAAAAAACTATCGGCAACCTCGCTAACAGTGGTTAGCGAGGTTGCCGCTCGGACCCGACGGGTCGCTGGTCCACTCCGCTGAAGAGAAAGCAAACTGGTTCGCCTCTTTGTTTGTGGAATCGTCACGTCTGGTTCCTGGTGGCGGGATTTTTATTGATAGATTGTTACAGAAGAATTCTTGTAAATAAATAACGTTAAATAATGTCATGCAGACCTAAACCTGAAGAAACAGTGAACATTCGTATGAAAACTTTTTGTAAGAGACAAACTACATACAAAGACAAAGATAAAGTGCAAGTTCTGTTAGCGATTGCGATTTCGACAATCGCAATACCAAAATATACGGGATTGATCAAAGGAAAAAAGAAAAAGAAAGAAAAATGTTTATTTGGGACTCGCACAAGACACATAACACCTGACACGACACACGACACACGACACACGACAACACACGTGACATTTCGTCAGCGTTTTTAGAGTTCCGTACCCAAAGGGTAACCATTGGAACCCTATTTATTGCCAAGCCTCCGCTGTCTTCCGTCCATCCGTCCGGCCGTCCGTCCGTCCGTGTGTCTGTCAACGGACTGTATCTCAAGAACCGTAACAGGAAAACTATTTAAATTTCACAGATTGTGTATTACAATTACCGCTATAACAACAAATAATAAAAATTAAGATTTATGCTACGGAACCGGCCAAGTGCGAGTCCGACGCGCACTTGGCCGGTTTTTATTTTGAAATGGGTTTGCTCTTGACTCTAGTCTATGCGTTTGTCAATGTCATACATTTTTAAACAGTTCCGTTGGTCACCCTTTGGGTATGGAATCCTAAAAATGGTTTTAATTGGAATTTTTAATGTCCAAAGATAAGAGAACATTACTCTGTTCATGCATGAGGCTGTTTTAATCTAATATTAATAATATTAGAATAAAATTACATAAACAAACAAACAAAAACACACAAACAAACATAATACTATACACACAACACACAATACAACATAATAATACTCAACACAATACACACAACATACATAATAACTCCACGGACACTCTTTTAACCATTTGATGTATTACATAAACCTTATCAACGTTATCTTTGATTGCTTCTATATTTTATGTGAGGACGATGCAAAGAACAAAAAAAATATGAACAATTCAAAATGTACAGATTAAAATAAACCAATGGCAGGTAAGAGATGACCAGTCTCAGACGGCGCCCGTTCCACCATCTTAACATACCGAGTTTCCTCCGTGCCTCGGAAAGCACGTTATGCCGTTGGTCCCGGCTGTCATTTGTACAGTCGTTACGGATAGTCATAAGCCAGTATATCTGACTCCAGCCTTGCCATGAAGTACCGTGTTACCCAGTTAATGGGCTGTGGAGGTCTGGTAGGCAGCCGCTCCGCGTAAAATACTGGTGTTCAGCTAAATACGCTTTGACTGAAAGCCGACCCCAATATAGTGGGGAAAAGGCTCACAGCAACGCGTGGCTGGGTCTAGTTGCTAGTATAATTATTTTAAATTCTTTTACTGAGTATCTGACCGAAACTACTGATCTTAGAAAACTATGGCATGTAGGTTCCTTGGGGAGTGTAGGGGATCACTACAGATAGTCTAGTGCCTGAGAAACGGCATAGGTTACTTTTTATCCCGGGAGCATGTTCTCTAGGGACCACGCGGGCGAAGCCGCTGGCAGAAGCTAGTTCTCTATAGTTATAGCTACAAAAGTCTGATTTACTAAATAACTAACAAAAGTCAACATTACGGACCACCTTGAAAATAAGTTGGGCGGCGTTGCTTGAATTCGTAGGTAGGTATTTAAGGCTCTTTAAAACACAGCAACATTAGTTGACGCGACTACCAACTCTTTAGTTTTCGTAAACGAGCGGTTGCTTGGAGATTAGTAAAGTGGATACGAGGCTTTATGGTAGCATAGCCTTGTTTGCTCTAGGCGAAATTTGACGCGCATCACGTGACGCCCAACATGTTCAGCAACGTGCACAACAACACGCGATGTTGTCAGCAGGCGCGTTACATTGACAATGTTATTTTTCACGCCATCTGCACGAAAATGTCAAATTATTTGCCATGCGGCTCCCGTTCGCCTCCGCTGCTTTGTTCAGCGAGCGCAGTCATAATGCGTTCCAAATTCAAATCACATTATTGCCAGTTATAATGAAATTTAGTACAATATTATTGCCCGGGGCGGTGCGCTGTAGCCGCGGCTTCGGGCGCGCGTCACCTGTTTTCATGGCTAGAGCACAATTTCCTCGCAGTAGGTGTGAAAAGTAGAATATGCTCCTCAGGGATAAAGGTGTCTTTGCCTTGGGCTAGCTTGAATCCCTCGCTGCATTCAGGATTCTTGTATGAACTCCCTCACATCGATCGTGAGTTAACTCTCGAATCCTTCATTGTGTTTGGGATTCAATATGACACTCGTGACATAAGACACTGCTTTATCCCCACGCTGCATAATCAACTATAAAAAAGTTCCTCATTGCCGATCAACATAATGAGCAGCATGTTGTACAACGAGTCGCGCGTTTATTTTCGTGGCAAAGAATAATTGTATAGGGTGTCTTGACACATGTAGGTACCTAGTACAAAGTCAGTTGTTAATTGCGCGGCAATTCAAAATTGTTTTGGTCGCTGAGTGCTTCTTTTTAACCGAGTTCTTCAAAAAGGAGGAGGTTCTATGTTCGGCTGTACGTATGTGTTTTTTTTTAAGCATGTTCACCGATTTTTCCGCCAATTGTGGACCGATTTTAAAAAATATTTTTTTGTTCGATAGCCTATACTTCTGAAATGGTCCCATTGTCACCAAGTCTGAATCTGATGATGGGATCCCATGAAAATCGAAGGAAACCCTCAAATTTTATAGGGACATACAATGTTTTTCATAACATTTCTAAAGCAATTCAGATATTTGTGCCTGGTCATAATCATCTCATGTGAGCTGATGATGGAAGGTATAAGTCAGGATCTGATGATGGCATCCCATGACAAATGTTTGTTCAGCGATATTTTCGCCAATTGTTAACCGATTTGGATGATTCTTTTTTTTTGTTTGGAAGAGTATTTTCCCGGACTAGTCCTATTTGAATTTGGTGAAGATCTGATGAAGAACTTCGGAGGTAGGCAATGGAACTTTTCAATCAATGATAGCAAATGGATCGGGATTTCTGAAATCGCATGTCTGTTGACTGTTTACACCCGTTCATAACATAACATCACGCCGGTACGCTGTTTGTGGTTTCACTTTTTAGTGGTAGGTACGCAGGCCACTCAAAAGTGAAAAATAAAAAACTTTAATTTCGGAAGTCGGTATTTTTGGTAGTTTTGACGCCGACTTTCGCAATTAAAGTTATTTTATACTTTGTAGTGTTTTGTTATTGGAAACCAGTTTTATTTTTTTTTTGTAAAAAAGTTTTATCGGATATCTGTTTTACACGAGTACATAATATAGAATTCCTAGGAAATTAACCAATTACGTTACTGTACTATGTCTGCGTACGTACTTTCTACAAATTAGGAAAATGAAAGTTTTCATAGATTGCGAGTTGCCTGTTGCCGCAAATCAGAGATCACAATTGCTCCGTTTGGGGAATACTTATTAGTATTTTATTTGTGTACTAGCTGACCCCGGCAAACGTTGTTTTGCCATATTAATAAACACAATAATTTCATAAAAATCGGTCAAGCCATTTCGGAGAAGTTCGATAACAAACACTGTGATCCGAGATTTTTATACATTAGAAGATTAGAAAAAGATAGATAGCTGTTGCACGCGACTTCGTTTGCGTGTATGTCGTATAGTAAAATGATGTTGCTAGGTAAGATCACTAAGATATCATAGCTCAAATATCATCATATCAGCCGAAAGACCTCCACTGCTGGACATAGGCCTCCCCCAAGCGTTGCCACAACGACCGGTTCTGCGCGTTTCGCATCCATCGGCTACCCGCGACCTTCATCGGTCCACCTTGTGGAAGGCTTTCCAACGTTGCGTCTCCAGAACTTTTCAGCCCCATCGACCATCTATTCTGCGAGCAATATGGCCCACTGCCACTTCAGTTTGGCGATCCTTCGAGCTACGTTAGTAACCTAAATCCAGCAGATCCCTATGAGGTGAATGCATTATTAAGAAACTTAAAAAATCGAGCTATGGCGTTGACGAACTTCCTCCTACATTATTCAGAAAATGTGCAGATGAACTAACTCTCCCATTCTATAAACTGGTGAACCAATCTTTAGAGGAAAGCGCTTTCCCCAACCTCTTGAAAAAAAGCCCTAATAAAGCCTATTCACAAGAAAAACGCAAAAACTGACCCTAACAACTACCATCGCTCTCCTGCCAACTGCATCAAAAATATTTGAAAAAGCCATGTGCAATCGAAAAATACAATATATTTAACGACAGCTGTCAAAAAGGCTTCACAAAAAACCGATCCACTATCCTGGCCGTCTATAAATACATTCAAAAAGCGCTCGATACCATAAACTCCAAAAAGTATGCAATAGGCTTGCTGCTGGATATGACAAAAGCTTACGGCAAAGTTCAATTCAACATATTACTAAATAAACTACATGGAATAGGGATCCGTGGTAAATGTCATGAATGATAATCATATTTACAGCATAGAGAACAATTGGTGGAATAGGAATTTTTTAACCAAAAAACGAACGAAATATAGAATTGTCGTTCTGAAAACATCGCCGCTTCAATACCACACGGCAGTGTAATAGGCTGTTTCCTATTCTTAGTTTACATAAACGACCTCCCAAAGCATATCAGCGAACCTTGTGTTTTGTTTGCGGATGATATATCCATTCTTGCCTCATGCGAAACTAGTACCAACCTTAACGATAAACTCAATACAATACTTGACGCTACGCGCTTAAATAAACTATAATAAAACAAAAATAATGACATATCACCCACGACAAAAAAAAACCTATAACACTTAATTTCAGTTTTAAAAATTATCAGTTAGAAGTAGTTAATAAATTCACCCTATCAGGCTTAGATATAGACACACACATAAATTTGGAAGACGCACATTCAAAAATTAAAAGCAAAATTATCTAAATTTTCATACGCCTTTCGGGAAATTAAAAAAACGACAGACCAAAATACTGCGTTGCGTCGCTTTATATTACGCATATGCTTATGCATGGCTAAAATACGGTGTCATATTATGGGGGAATAGTACAGACGCACCCACTCTATTCACCCTACAAAAGAAACTTATTAGAATTCTAGTCAACATCGAACAAACCGATAGCTGTAAACCACACTTCCAAGACTTGAAAATTTTAACCCTACCGTGCCTCTACATCTTTGAGCTCTGTAAATTTGTACGTAAATATCCGGAATTCTACACAAAAAGAGTAGATATACAAACCAAATTTAAAATAGATTAAATATACGCACATCCCGATTAAAAATTCACTCCTCAAGCTCCTACGTTATGTCGATAAAACCCCTAATCCCTAATCTCTTTAAAGTTAGAGTGAACAGGCTCCTTCTGGGTAGGCTCGCTCCATCGTAGACTTTGTCTCTGTCATCGTAGACTTTGTCTCTGTCATCTCTGACATAGACTAGAGTCAAGAGCAAACCCATTACTAATAAAAAAATAAAAAAGACGTGCGGCACTCGGAGACTGCCGCGGTAAAGCTATTGCATAGCATTTTTTATCAACTTATGCAATTATAATTATATATTTATTTTATTTATGCAGTATTTTTTTTTCTGCTTTTTTTTACTTTGATATTAATTCAAGTTACACTTTGAGCTAAAAAAAAGTAAAAAGTAAAACTCCGGTCGGAGTGGGGGGTGTTAGGTTTTTTTCGTTACGGAATTTCTGGATTCGGTCTCCACGCTCAAGGCCTTATTTTCCTTATTTTTCCCCAAAACATTTTTCATTATCTGTATTGATGGTCTGCTTGGTCGGTGAGTTCCCCGTTCACAGATGAATGAATTAATACTGTAGCAACGGACAACATAGGTCATCTTCTAAAATAACCACGCCCTGATTGTGGTGTATGCCATCGGCAATTTTTAACAGTATTCGTAAAATAATGCGCATTTGAATGGCCTTCTTATCATGTTCGCATTTTTCTTCGTCTCCGTCGTTCCTTCATGCTGAGGATCGCGACCACAAACGACGCTTATCCATGCGGTCTTCTGCAACGTGGACCGCTCTGTGCATGCTGCCTTTAACAACCTTCTTTATGGTGTCGGGCCATAAAAAAAGGCCATGTGTTTGCATATTTGATCTTTAGTATGCTAATATTATTTTGTGCTATATGAATAGTGCTATTCTTCAAACTACAAAGTTAAGAAACTACTTGATGAATCAAGTTACATCCCAATTTATTTCGAATTAGGAACGCAAATCGAAACGATTCTAGTTTTTATAACCCAGTAAGACATCCGATTAACCAATCTAATTCAACTCTTTTCGCGACTCTTCTACCATGGGACTTCGCCAGCTGCTCACGGGTGGAATGACGTGAACCCAGGCCCTAGGCCCTTACAGATTCATTTTTGAGTAACTCAAGTAAAGCTGTGTTGACGATTCAAAAAAAGAGATCAAACACATAACGCCATCTATAGAATCTGAAGTTAAACTGTCTAAATATTAGTTCGGAGATTGTTTTATTTTTTTTATTAATAGGAATTCATTCAGAACGATATTTTTAAGATATTAAAAAATCCATGTTTTTCAGACGTCTTAAAAGTACTACACTAATAACTAAAAAATATGTTTTGATGTAATTCTCATGGGGTTCCTTCTATTTGGCAGAATCTTGATACTCCGATTTTTATTTGGCATAACTCACATGGCATAATCTTATTTAATCGAATATTTTTAAGGCATAAAAATTATTTAGCATAACTTTTGTTTGGCAGAATATTTACGTGTCCGAATTTACAATGGCATACTTTTATCTTGGCAGAATTTTGTTTCGCATAATTACCTTTGCCATAATTAATATTATGCATAATTTTGTTTAGCATAACATTTATTTAGAGATACGATTATTTGGTATGGGTGCATATTTGAACATCAAAAATTAAAATAGATGTATCTTCTTGTAAAAATTAGTGTTCAAAACATCAAAAACTTATAATATATGGAATAAAACTGATAATTTAAATAAAGTAAATTTATGCTGTCGAATGGTTAGATAACCTACGTGCAATGTATTTAAAATCGAATGGTCTGCAAAAGTGACATAGAATGTTCTAAATATAGCATGTATTGGTAGCATTTTCAATATTAAATTAAATTTGTGTCATAAAAAGTCAATACGTGCTGCAAAATTTTGTGACAGAAACGAATCGTTGCGAAACCGACTTTACGCAGTCTTGTCTGCCCTACCCCTAGAGTGTTATTTAAACCCGCGTAGGCGCGGAGGGGTAGGGCGATGCTTGCTGCATGTTGCATGCCTGCTTGCATGCTGCATGCCTGCTGCATGTTGCATGCCTGCTTGCATGCTGCATGCATGCTGCATGCATGCTGCATGTTGCATGCCTGCTTGCATGCTACATGCATGCTGCATGCATGCTGCATGTTGCATGCCTGCTTGCATGCTACATGCATCCAAGCCGACAATATTTTTGTAATTAGCATTTAGGTTAGCGTTTTGATATTAGTAGTAATATCATGGTGTATGGCGAAAAAAAACAGTTCTGCCTTTTAATGACTATCGATATAAAATGTATGCCAAAAGACGATTCTGACTGTGAATTTTCTGCGATATGATGGTTCTGCTTTTTAATTATTATGGATATAAACATTATGCCTAAAGATGATTCTGACTAACCAAATTATGAGTTTTGAATGTATGACAACTGAGTGTATGCGAAATGATTTTCTGCGAAATGAAGTTTATGCTATCCGTTGTTATGCAAAACAATATTATGACGTAAAAAGTACTGCTATAAAAGGTAGACCCATTCTCATGCTGTCTTGAGGTCAATAGATGGCATTATGGGTATTTGCATTACGTAATGTTGATTTCATGTAAATTGCCACATATCCTTTCCGGTTGCGTACAATTTGACATAATAACAAAAGTTCTAACGATCACACGACCTAATTACATTTAATATTTTCTTTTTTAGTATAACAATGAAATGATATAATGATTTATTGATGTAATTTCAGTTTACCTAATTTTATATGATTTAATAAACATTTTCTATAATGCACATTTGAACTAATATTAACTACGAATTAATATGTTTTTTTGTTCTTTCATATTCACTGCGTCAGATCCCTTCTATTGTTGGTGGATCATTTGGGTTAGATGAGGTTATAACAGTATGATGTTTTCTGATATTTACTTATTCACTACAGAATTTGGGCAGAAAATGAGTAAATATGAAAATTAGGTCAACTGAACGTTATACAAAAAGTGCAATATACCTACTAATTGAAAATTATATGAGACTAGCTGACCCGGCAAACGTTGTTTTGCTATATAGGTAAATAAACATTAAAAAAAATCATAAATATCAGTCAAGCCATTTCGGAGGAGTTCGATAAAAAACACTGTGATCCCAGATTATTGAAGATAAGAAAAAGATGGATAGCTGTTGCACGCGACTTCGTTCGCGTGTATGTCGTATATTATGATGTCGCTAGGAAAAGAAGTTGAAGGGTCGCTAAGATAAAATTTCATCATATCAGCCGAAAGACCTCCACTGCTGGACATAGGCCTCCCCCAAACGTTGCCACAACGACCGGTTGTGCGCGTATCGCATCCATCGGCTACCCGCGACCTTCATCGGTCCAATTTGTGGTAGGCTTTTCAACGTTGCGTCTTCTGGTACGCGGTCGCTACTCCAGAACTTTTCGGCCCTATCGACCATTTGTTCTGGGAGCAATGTGCCCTGCCCACTGCCACTTTAGTTTAGGCAAGATCCTTCGGGCAATGTCGGTAACCTTGGTAGAGAACCAAGTTGGTTCTCTACGAATTTCATCATTCCTGATTCGATCACGCAAGGAAACTCCAAGCATTGCCTTCTCTATTATCCTTTGAGTGACTTTAAGCCTTTTGATGAGGCCCATTGTGAGCGACCAGCAACCATTATGAGATAAGATATACGAACAATCAACTTTTAGCATTGCTTGATCCCCTTAGAATGCAAGGCATTGGCTGTATAATTGTTATAAGAAGCCACAACATATTACAATTTTGCAGATACTTATGCGTCTAACCTTAGCAATGTTAATCATCACGCGATACTTTCAAGGAGCTGAGCAGCGAAAACCCCATAACATAAATAAGATCGGATATTTCAATCATTTGGCAACCATTGTTAGATAAGATATGCGAATAATCAACTCTAGCATTGCTTGATCCCCTTAGAATCCAAGGCATTGGCTGTATCACCTCTTCTATTCAAAACGCCGACCAACTTTGGTAATCTTTCATAATGAGAAACGTTTTAATGATAACGCTTTTCTATACACGATGTTGAAGAAAGCTGCTAGGGTTGTTTGTTAACACGCGATAGAGCTACATAAAGTTGAAATGGAAACTCTTTCAGAAGGAAAGACTACCCTTGCAACGGAGAGAGCACAGTTGAGATTCCATTATCCGCACTTAGAATCCCATTCGCTCCGTTGTGCTCAGGAGTCCTGGCAAGGTTAGCCAACGAAGTTACGCATATAGGTTTCGCTGAGCGTCCTCGTCGTTCCGAGGATTTTTCACGTCCGGTAGCAAAGGCCTCATTTCCAGAATGAAGTTGGCGACTGATTTCTCGGTATTGAAGCAACCTCTGTGCATTGGGCTGTCTATGGCGGCTATCATCATCATCATTTCAGTCAATTGCCGTCCACTGTTGCCTCCCAAAAAGCTCCAACCATCCGGGTCTAGGCCACCTTTTTTAAATCATCGACCCATCGTACCGCAGTGCCTAGATACCTATTATTATTCGGAGCGTATTTCTACTTAGGTTGAGAAGTAGCTTAGTTAGTCGCATGTATAGGCATATAACATTGCCATTTCTGACGGCCTGTAATTTGTAGCCCGTGATCATTTGTTGTCTTGAAGTTCAGCTGATCTCTGGAAAATTCATGTATAAATCAGTGTCAAAGTTAAGAGGAGAAGTGGGTACAGGTCCAGCAGTACCGTTTCGGAAACTCTCTTTGCGAGTTCGTCTCTGGCATCATTGCTTGGGGATCTACAGTTTCCCATGATCCACTGGAGGGTGAAATCCGCAACGGATAATTTTTGCCCAGAGCTGTTGCTTCACCGGGGATTGAACAGTTTTAGCCATTCCGGAGCAATCAGCCGAAATCTTATTTCAGCTACGGCGGAAAAAAATGCGGTCTTCTGCTGCGTGGACCATTCTGTGCATGCTGCCTTCAACAGCCTTTATTATGCCGTCGGACCATAAAAAAGCCATATGTTTGCATATTTGATCTTTAGTATGCTGATATTATTTTGCGCTATATGAATGGTGCTATTCTTCAAACTACAAAGTTAAGAAACTACTTGATGAATCAAGTTAATTCTCAATTTATTTCGAAGCAGGAACGCAAATCGAAACGATTTAAGTTTTTAGAACACAGACATCCGCTTAACCAATGTAATTCAACTCTTTTCGCGACCGGGGTATGACGTGACCCCTGGCCCGCAAAGTTAAGCTTAGCAAATGTAAGCGCACGCCCGTTTGCGATTCAGAAAATAAGACAAATGCATAACGCCATCTATGGAATCTGAAGTTGAACTGTCTTAATACTATTTCGAAGTTTATTTTATTTTTATTGATAGGAATTCATGCAGAACGAAATTTTAAAGGTATTAAAAGAATCCCTTTTTTTAAAGACGTTTTTTAAAAGTACCACTAATAAATAAAAATATGTTTGATGTAATTCTCATGCTGTATTGAGTATTATTTCGGTCAATAGATGGCATTACGGGTATCTGCATTACGTAATGTTATTGTCATGTACATTGCTACAATTCCTACCCGGTTAATGTGTAAAAGTTATTTACATTAGGTTTTGTACTTTTGAACGTTATGCGTTCTGTCAATTATCCTTTAACATCCTGGCCATTATATTTTGGTATAGATGAATGCTGAAAAAAAACAAATAGAATAATAACATGTTATTAATGTTTAAAAATATTAGTAAAAATAAAAAAAATAAAGAAAATGAATAATTTAAAAATATGTACAAAATTCAAAAATAACCATATCTGTTTGGTTTCGATCCCACACCAAGTCGTTAAAAAGGCAATCTCTTAACCGATGGTCTATGAGTACTGTTGACAAATGGATGAAATAGGCGATCTTATTTATGTCATGGTTTTTCGCTGCTCAGCTCCTTGAAAGTATAGCGTAATGATAAACATTGCTAAAGTTAGACGCATAAGTATCTGCAATATTGTTAATTGTTATATGTTGTGGCTTCTTATAACAATTTCTCACTAAACTGTTAAGAAAAATGTGGATTATAAATAAAATTTTATTTTAAGTGCGCAAAAACCCATTTATTATGTTTTTCACAAAATTATGGTGCAAAAATACATTTCAAGAGACAAAATAAATACTAGCTGTTGCAGGCTGGAGATCGAACCTTGTGCCTGTCGTTAAAACGGACATTTTTGAATATTACTCATCTTCCAAAGCACATAGCGTGATAATATATAGCCTAAAACCTTCTCGTGAACAGAACGCACACAACAAAAAAAGAGTTATCGAAATCGGCCCAGCCGTTCAAGCGTGATGCGATGACCAAGGGAAATAGCGATTCATTTATACTATACATATATATATATATATATATATTTCTTTGTATATTGCTTTTTTCCCAAAAATATTCTATTTTAAATTTTATTTATTTGCTGTACACCTACCACAGTATGTTTCTTTTTAACCCAAAGGTTTTCTGGTAAAGAATGCCTTGTTGCATTAAGTCCGCCTATGTACCACTATTGTACATGAAGTTTAAATAAACAAATAATGTTTTTAAGAAATACTAATTGTGACGTACTCTTCTCTTTCTGTTGAACCCCTTTATTGGGCTCCAAGAATATTTAAGTAACGTTATCCAGAACTTTTCTTTCTTGAATCTAAGTCATTACAGATAGTTGCAGTAGTAATTGTGGTATATGTTTTTGAATGATAGGTATCCTTGTTTGGTTTACAATATTAGGGAGCAGTCACAAATTAAGCAGTATGTGACGCAATGAGAAAAATTTTGTGCCCCAAGGTGAACCATATTTAATATCTGAGCCAATTTTTATCGCGGAAAATACGTCACAATATTACCCATACACATGCCCTGGTCCATAATGTGTACACAAAACTAATTAGTCGCATGAAACTCATTGCACGCATCACTATGATGTAACCAATTATAGTTTTTCAATTTCACACTTGATTACTCGTCGATACCGTTATATTTAACTACTTTCTCAATCAATTGTATAACACAAACCCATAATAAAGTTTTATTATTATTAGTCAGTAAGAAACCTAGCATGTTAAGGCACAAATTTTAAAAAATGGACGTTAAGATCTCATACTGTTTTATATTTGGAATAATAACGATTGTCACAGGAAAACCGCCAAACTATAACGCAGAAGATTCTCAATACGTAAGAAATGAACGTGAACTTGAAAATTTATTGCAAGCACTGGCTGACAAAGGTAAATTCAAGGTAGCATCAAATTATCGGGAAGACGCGCCTAATGCGTATTATGAAAACAGAGCTAGTTCATCTCGTTACGATGTGAAGCCAAGCCCATTATATTACAACGCTGACTCAGGCGAAAGTGCAGACGAACAACCAAGCATCGACAACTTACAGATGATCAACCAATTTTTAAAAAGTAACGATGATAATCCGGGACGTAATAATGCTCAAAATTTACTTGAAGATTTACTGTCACTAGATCGTAACAACAAGTTCAAATTGTTAAAACCTAACGACGAATCTAAAAATGTCGACGATGTTGTAGAACTCCTTGTCGAAATACAGAAAGTCTCCGACGAAGAAAACTCGAGAGATGAAAACGTGTATGGTCAAGCTAAAGGTGATAATTTAAGAGGAAATTTATTATATGAACACATTGATAAACCAAAGGTAGGGAAACAAATTAAATCAATGATTACTCAGGCGCAAAATGGAGCAATGCACGTAGTTCGAGATATTGCTGCAAGTAACCTTCAAGACACCTTGCAATCATATTTGAACTTAGGTGAAGAAGAACTTAATAGGAACGATAGAAATGACAGAGATGGTAATAGCTACAATAGTAGAGATGGTCTACGTTGTAATGGGAAGAGTTGTGCACGAACTAACGCTGTAAATGATGACAGCAATACACGATTGCGCTGCCGAGGGACCTATTGTACTAGAACTAGAAATGATGACAATGTCAACAAATTTAAATACGACACAAAGCTGGCAGCACAGAAAATCAAAATTAACGATGAACTGGATGCCGTTGTGCTTGGAGTTTCAGACGTTGAGCGTTTGCTGTCAAAATTAGCTGTGCCAAAACCGTCACGCATGCACAAACTGAGAGCTGCAAAGAATTTCGAAAAGGTAAACTTCAATAATCTTCTAAACAGCAACATTGATAGAAAAGACAACGTGGAAGCCATAGTTTTCGACTTAACAAAAGTAGAAAATGGTGAAGCAGTAGCAAGACAAATCAAACAGTTACTATCAGGAAACAATGCGGGGTCCAACAACGAATATGAGGAATATGGAAACTTAGTTGAAAATCAAATGAAGCGAGGGGTCTACGATCTTCAAAATCAAGTCGTTAAAGGTCAAGTTAATTCGAAAATATCGCCGCAAAAGGAGACCAAAAATAACGTGTACCTTCCGCAATGGTTACTTGATGATGTGATCTCAAAGGCTCATGCAAAAGACAACACAGAAGAGCGGGTTTCGAGATCCATGTTTCCTTTAACGCGGCAACAGAAGGAAAGAAATAGAAATCGTAAAAACCAAAAAGTAAATCGAATCTATCGCCGTACCCTAGATCAAGATGTAGGCGTTCCATTTCACATGGAAGTTCGAGGGCTAGGTCAAGTAAATCCGTCAAAATATTAACATGTTTATGTTTAAGAATTTGTTTGTTTAATTTATCCTAATATAAAATTCTTCCGTTACTGTGTGACTTAGTGACGTATGGAATTAGTCTCACCCTTATTTTTTACTTTTTTATTTCATTTTATTAGAGTTCCAAACATCCGTAAAAGACGGAACCCTTACAGGATCACTCGGGTGAAGTCGGGTATCTGTCTATTCGTCTGTCACAGCCAATTTCCTCCAAATCTATCGGACCGATTCTATTGAAATTTAGGTACACATTATGAACTTTTGTGACACAAACACGGACGTGTTACGTAGTACATAACTTATGAGTCAAATTAGAAAACACTTTTGGGGCACAAACTAGAAAATTAAAAACAAAAGGTTTTTCAAACTGTATTGTGAGGGATTTAACTGTATCTTTTTCATAATATTTAAAACTAATAGTTTTGGAGTTACTCAAGAAAATGAAAAATGATCACATGTAAGTTCATAAAGCCCTATAGAACGGTTATTTCATGAAAAAGTCATTTTATAGTGCATTTTTTATTTTTTTTATTAATGATGTTTTGCTCTTGACTCTAGTCTATGTCAGAGATGACAGAGACAAAGTCTACGATGGAGCGAGCTTACCCAGAAGGAGCCTGTTCACTCTAACTTTGAAGAGGTTAAGGTTGTAAGCTTTTGGAAACACAGACGCAGGCAGAGAGTTCCACTCCTTTGCTATGCGTAAAAAGCGTTTGGAAACGCTTAGTGCGAATTGGTGGAATAGTTAGAAGGTAGGGATGGTAAGATGCAGTGCGTCTGGATGTCCGATGGTAGAAGGGAGCCGGTGGGATGAGGTCGTGGAGTTCTTGGGCACACTCACCGAAGTACAATCTGTAGAAGACCGATAAGCAGGCAACCTTACGGCGATGAGCCAAGCTATGTAGCTTGGCATCCACCAGTTTTACGTCGCCGATGAGCCTCTTAGCTCTGCGTTCCACCGAGTCAAGCGCGGCAAGCTGATACTTAGCTGAGCCATCCCAAAAGTGGCTACAATACTCCATGCAGGATCGGACTTGTGCTTTGTATAGTGTTAAAAGCTGTCCAGGCCTGAAGTATCGCTTCACTCTATTTAGGATGCCCAGCTTTCTGGCCGCAGTTTGGGCTTTGTACTCGATGGTGGCGCTGAAGTTGAGACTGGATGTCAACTCCATGCCTAGGAGCCGATTAGTCACAGGAACAGATGCTTCATGAACTTGAGGGCTATATTGATGATTTAAATGGTTTTAATTATTTAGATAAATACGCGTTACACCGCGAATCGTACTGAACGGCAAATTTCAAAAAACATAAAATATTTGAATATCGCGGGCTACCCTGTCGCTTCCACTCTATACTCTGCTCCGACTTAGTCGAAGCGGTGAAGCTGGATTCCGGAGCTGTCAATGGCTGTTAGCTAAGACACGAGACTCCTCTTTGTGTGGAGATGGATAGTAATCCACCTCGCCGGCTCAGTGTGACGAGGTCCACAGAGTAACGAGTTGGCTGTGAGTTTGTTAGGTATCACAAATTTATCCATTCTAAATGACACATACTTACTAGATCTGTAGCGTTTGTTATCCATTCATCATCATCTGCCTAGCCTTTTCCCCAACTATATTGGGTTCGGCTTCCAATCAAGCCGGATTTAGCTGAATACCAGTTTGTTATCCAAAGAATCAATACAATTCAATTTTTTTAAGGTTATGGCTCCATCGACGAACATTCGATGATTTTGCCAATGTCAAGGTAGGAGATGGTACTCAGTACGGTACTCAGTTACGATAACTGTTTAATGACTATTGATCGGTTTTTGTAGCGATGTCATCCATTATTCTCCATGCTAAAAAGGACAAAACATTTGGTTAATAATATAAGACGGCACATAATATGAATGTTAATACATCAAACACATTTAGATATACATCATCAGTACGTAAACGTAAATAAAATATTATAAATATATTTAAATAATAAAAAAATGTTACAAGAAAATTTTATTTATATTAATAAACTTATAAAGGATTTTAACTGCGGGGGTATGGGCTAAAGATAAAAGGAAGGGAATGTTAATTGGGCGAGGAAAATCAGACGGGAGTAAGTCGTAAAGGGGAGTTGTTAAACGAGGACAGGAAAAAAACAAGTGCTCCAGAGTACCCTCCTCTAGACCGCATTCACACAAAGAACTGTCTTTCACGCGAATTTTAGCCAAAAAAACTGGTGTGCAAACAAATCCCAGTCGGAGACGAATTATGACAGAGGTAACCAGTTTACTTGAAAATTTAAGTTTGTTAAACCAACATTTAGAAGGAATAAGAGGTTGGATGGAGCCATAAAATTTTCCCTTCTGTAACCGAGTTTTTTGCCACTGTGCGATCCAACATTTCGTCATCTCCGGTTTAACAAGGCAACGTAAATCACGAGCATAACAGGATGTGTGAGATTCAATCCCATTCCGAGTAGCCGATTTAGCAATCGAATCAGCATTTTCGTTTCCTATGATTCCAGAGTGGCTAGGGATCCAGGCCAATACGATATCAATGCCTAAACAGTAGCATCTATAAAGAAGTTGTTTAATCTGTAAGGTAAGGGGGCAATTATGACGAGAACGAAAAGGGGATTTTATTAAGTCTTGAAGGCAGCTAAGAGAATCCGAAAAAATAATAGATTTGTTGAGACCATGTGATTCAACATAGGAGACCGCTTCCAAAAGAGCTATAGCTTCCCCAGTATAAATGGAGCCTAATGAAGAACTGCGAAAATTTAGTATTATTCTGAACTTTGGTATCCACACGGCAGAACCGACATAGCTATCATCCGACAGCTTCGAGCCGTCTGTAAATATCGTAAGCCAGTCATGCCAATCCTTTGCTAAAGTCCTATTGAATCTATCATTAGCAGCAGGGTCATGTTTCGAAATACCAAAGTTAAAGATAATTTTAGGTTGAAAGAGTAATTAATTAAAATTTACTTCAAATAAGGGGTTCAAACTAGATTGGGCTAAAGAAACCTGCATATTATTAAATTTACTGAAGCTATTAATGAGGAGAGGAGGATTTTTATGGGTCCAATAGCGGGACGTTGAGATTAACTCAAAAAGAGTACGAAGAAGAGGAAGGAGGGGGTGTGATTTAATTTGGATTACTTTATAAAAAAATCTATCACAGAGATATTGTCTGCGTAAATGAAGAGGGGGTTCCAAACACTCTACTTGAAGGGCATTAATAGGGCAGCATTTCATAGCACCCGTAATGATGCGCAAGCATTTGGACTGAATCTTTTCCAGCTTAGCAAGGATCCAAAGAATCACCGAATTGAACGCACTCCAACTGACATAATGACATTGACGTATGTTATTTGTCAATATAGACATTGACGACTGACGTTTCAGTACAACTTTTCTCGACTAGGTATTGATTAATTTTCGCCCTGAAATAATTGATACTAAAACAGGAATAAAATGGCAAACGATACACCTGAGAGCGACTTTTCCATAGAATGCTTCCAAAACTATTCGGCCCCGGAGGTGTTCGTGCAAGGTTTGGCGGGAATGGTGAATCAAAATGATGTGGAAACTGTGATTCGGGCGCAGAAAAATATGTGAGTTCCGAACTGTTGTTTATCATCTTTTGAATGTCGCTATCAGAATGTTTATAAAATAGAGCAATGAAATACGTTTACTTCATGTTTCATCATATCTTAATTGTACTATTAGGCGAGATGCAACTTCAGGTAGCGCCTTGTTCAATTTTGTGACCCATCATCGACCCCTATAGTACTGATACCTTTAAAAAAGATGAATACAGCCATACGCCCATACATTTATGCAAGGGAAACAAGACTCCTCTTCTTGTGGTCTTTTTGTTATTGACAGGTACGAAACAATCCTACTATGTTGGGTTTGCCTTCCAGTCCAACTGGATTCAGCTGAGTATTCAGGTAAATTAGGCAGTCGCTTCATATAAAATACTGGATTTTATATGGAGCGACTGACTATCTGGCCTCAATAACCCAGAACTGTAGTATGCGTACTGAAATATTTGCCAAACTACTTATATGTATACTTGTCTTACTAGTTAGGGCGTTGTCTGAAACTCCTAATCCAAGCACATATCTGGCGTGTGGGTGGTACAAGCATGTCTTTCAATCCACTCCAGCTCCTCAAAGAAAGCCAGCTACTGTGGTGTTAAATTTTTTTACAAAAAAAAAAACCAAAAAAAAAAAAAATGGTGGTTTATAAAGGAACCAGTTTTAATGTAATAACCTTCAACCGTACTGCCAATTCTAGGCTACAGCGTTTTGAGAAGACCACGGAGATGCTAACAAACTGCAACCAGCTGTCTGCTAGCCGTCTCCGAGCGGCCTCCACGGAGTTCAAGAAGCACACACAGCTGCTTTTAGAGATGAGGAAGGATCTGGAGTTTATATTTAAGAAGATTAGGGCTATAAAGACTAAATTAAGGTGAGTAGTCAGTTAATTAATGATCAGACCTTTATCAGAGTACTAGTTGACCCACGCAACTTCATTTGCGTCACAATTTTCATTACTGCTCCGCTCCTATTGGTCTTAGCGTGATGATATATAGCCTATAGCCTTCCTCGATAAACGGGCTATCTAACACTGAAAGAAGTTTTCAAATCGGACCAGTAGTTCCTGAGATTAGTGCGTTCAAGTAAACAAACAAACTCTTCAGCTTTATATATTAGTATAGACAAGGGGGTTGACAAGTTTTGAGAGAATTTAGAGAATTTTTTGATTTTTGCACTGTAATGGTGAGTATGATCTTAATAAAAAGAGAAGGTTGTTGATTGTTTTACTTTCTGCAAAACAATGACGCCTTATCTTGTTACTGTTAGAGTGAACAGGCTCCTTCTGGGTAAGCTCGCTCCATCCTAGACTTTGTCTCTGTCATCTGTGACCTAGACTAGAGTCAACAGCAAACCCATCACTAACAAAAAAAAAAACAAATGTAGCAATTTGACAGCAGCACGGCTGTCGCGCTTCGCGTTGCTTTGTTAATCCATACAATCAACAAACGCAAAGTGCCGCGCAGCTGCAGCGCGACAGCCGCGCTGCTGCCGCCCGGCACTTAGCAACAAATTTGAATGCGCCCGTAGAGAGAAATTCGCGGGCAAAAGGTAGTTATTAACATAACTCTTAATTCATTCCAGCACGCAGTACCCTGAAGCTTACAAAACAGCGGTAGCAGCATCAATAGCCAACAGAAGACCTGCAGAAGAGGATGATGATGAAGACTTCAAGCCTCACGACACCAGACCTGAATCCAAAATGGTAGCAACAGTCTCCACAGAAACCCTCAAACCTACAACCAGTGAAACTACCAAAAAGTCCAAGAAAAAAGATATGGCTAGCGACGAAAGTAATAACAATAAAGAGCCCAGTGCTGCCAACTCGGAAAATTCCAAAAATGTTGGTAGAAAAGTTAAAAGGAATAGTAGTTCTTCGGAGACAGAGAGTGCGAGTTCTGGTGATGATAGCAGTACGGATACTGGCTGAATATTTATATTGTGAATAGTTTTTTTTTCTGCTTGCTGCTTATTTAAAAAGCAATATAGAAGCTCTGCATATCAAATAATCTTTTTAGAGACATTTTTATAAATGTGTGAAATGTATAACTTGAGATTAAGTATCACGAAGTCACAGCCACTTCAAAAACATGATTGTAAATTATATCTCAATCATAATATTATAGATATGTATGTATCCTTAGACTGCCAAACTACTAAGGTACTAGACTGCTATAGGTAGGTTGGTTCAAAGATCTATCTATCTATCGTATTATTCTAAAACTAGCCATGCAGAACAAAGTAAACATCTAATTACCAGAAATAGTACCTAATATTGTGGTTTGGGCCTAAATAAAGTGCTATAGACAACAGTCAACGAGGTCTGCTCTCAGGTATCTAGTCTCAAGTAACTTCTATTATTGCAGAAAATAATACAAGTCACTAAGTTTTACTTGTTGCCTAGTTATTGCATCATTCCAAATTGTACTTTTGCTAGATGTCTCGTTTTATTCAAATTCTCACAAAATAATTATTTATTATTTATAGAAGTAAGATAAATAATTTGTATTCTTTACTTGTGTTGCTTGAATATGAAATTTTGATTTGTTATTAGACATTAGATGGAAAGTACCTACTTTATATTTATCAGCTAGGATACTTTACGCATACTCTTTAAATGTGCGTGCTATGTTTTTTTTTGTCGATGGCCACTCACAGTTTCAACCTCTAGAGGGTTGCAACTACTAAACCGGGCTTAAAATGTCCAAAAAATTACTAAATAATTTGGCAGTTGTTACGGATTGTCAGAAGCCAGTAAATTTGACTCCAGTCTTGCCAACAAATACCGTGTTATCCAATTTAATGGGTTGTGGAGGTCTGTAGGCAGCCGCTTCACGTAAAATACTGGTATTCAGCTGAATCCAATATAATTGGGAAAAGGCTAGGCAGATGATGATGATGATGAGTTTATCCAAAAAATTATGTCCTGTGGACTCGTATCATAATAAAAACCAGGCATAAATACTGCAACTGCAAAAAAAAACAACTCTTCCAATCTGTAGTTTCATACATTCGCAAATACGTCTACAACGGCATTTTAGGTAAATGTACTCTGTCTAAAATGGCCTACTTACGCATCACTGGACGAAATGGCAAAGGATTATTTTTTTTATCAAAGGACACGTTAAAACTTATCTAGTAGGATTACGACCTAAACGTACGTACGAATGTTATTAATCGATTCCGTGGCATTGAAAAGTATTTCTTGACACGGCTTTAGGTAGGCCGCCGGAATGAGCCGGCGGGCGGTGCCGCGGGATAACAGCGGCAGTGACGGGTGGCGGAACCCTCTGCCATCATGTACGTCTTTTATCTTGATAAAAATGTCTTCATAATGTTGAGGAAATAGGAGTCAAAAGGCTATGTACAATTTTTTTTTTAATTCACTTCGATTTTGCGACCTTACACTTTGGGTATTATGTTATGCAAAAGTTATCACGACTCAAAATAATCAGCAATATGTATAGTTTTTAACCAATATCATCATGTAAATAAAACAATCGTTAATAAAGATAAGTTTATTAAAAAAAATAGTATTTAACAGGCTTTTATTTAAATTAATAATCAACTGAATTCCCATGTTACCAATTTGACTTATGATGATCTTATATTGTATCAGTATGTAGCGGCATCAAGGCCGCCACAAGAAAAACCTACGGAGCAAATCTACATCGCAACAAAAAGAACCGCGACGCCATCTATCCAACTAGTAGCGAACTACAACGTTGAAATCCTGCATCGCGCAAGCAGAGTTTACCGTGCGATTTGAACATAATATAGGTACATCAGCCCGAATATCAACTATCGGGCAGTAGCCCGCCAGGCACAACAGCCGCCTGGTTGGAGGATCCCCCCTTTTCAATGGGGGTATGCGGGACCTCTAAAAGTAAAACCTTTTGTAGTATAGGCACCGTGCACGGCGTTGACTATGCCATCTAGTGTCGCGTATTCGAAGTTTTCAGGGTTAGAATATTTGACATTGACGTTTTTGTGCTGCCACCTATAGTTTCTGCACGCTCCCTGTACCATGCAGTTGACTTTCATTTTTGTAGTACTGGTATTATGCAATTTCTTATAAAGCTAGATATAAACTGGTCCTACGTACGCAACGCATTATAATATCTGGACTGTTGATTTTTTATGAAAAACTAAGCAATAGAGACACACTTATCATATGCAACCCAAAATACGATATGATACAAAAGCGTTGCATACTTTGGACCAGTGTGTTTCTCGCTTTAGCCCAAACAAGTATGCCAAATCACAGTTATCTTATCAAATAGATTTTGTTGGGTCCTGAAGCCATATGCTATAAAAAGAGCACCTATAGATGTGTCATCTCATGACTATGATTTTTATCTTAGAGCCAATCTCTGAATTAAGTAAAGACTTGAAGAGTGTCAAACTCTGCTTAAATTTAAAAAATTATAGGATTTCAGGCTAAACTAACTGAAATTATGGAGATTAATTTGGCAAAACTATTTTTTTAATTTTTTTTTTATTTTTCTCCATAATTTTTATTTTATTTTTCCTAGGATTTTTTTTTTCTCCATAATATTTATTTTATTTTTCCTAGGAATGTACAGTCAACAAAGCTATTGGGTATGCAGGCAGCTAACTTGCAATTACTATAATGTTATGAGTGTGCTGAGTAGACAAATATTGTACACCACACTCGTAAGTATGTATTATGTTTCAAAAGTTATAACCAGTGATCGGAGTAGGTAGATTGATTTTATGTACTTGCATCATGAATAGTCATAGAAATCATAGCATGGATAAGCCTTTTTTCCGGTATTTCATTTTGGTAAAGTCTACTATGTACAAGTGGGTTTCAAAATAAACTTAAACGGTTCTTGTTAAACAAATGTCTTTATTCTATTGGTGAATTATACATTTTATTGACTTTAAATGGAAATATTATTGTATTTTATTTAAGAATTTACTTGACATTAATTTTTATTCTGAATTTTATTAAATTGGATTTGTAATTATTTAAATATGGATTGCAGGAATCATGATTATCATATATGTATTTAGCTATAGAAATTCAGACACGATGTAAAAATCGTTATTTAATAAATGAATTGAAATTGATTGAATCAAATATTGTGAATGTAAAGATTTTTAAACTACTACATTCTAATTTATAGAAAGCGATAGTTAAACTTTTAAAATTGTTTTATTCTTATTTATTTATTCGAAACTTACATATGACTAATTTAGAAGTTATTTCTTGCAAGTTTATTATCTGCTGCTTGTAATTATTACATAATTATTTTAGTCTTGAATAAATAAATAAAAATAACTTTTACGCATTCAGTATAATGACTATTTACGAATGTGAAAACAGATAAAATTAAATTAGGTTACAATTTTTGAAATTCCTAAAAAATGTTAATTATTATAAAATCCCGAAACCCCGGAGGCATATCCATAAACATATACGTGCCAGTTCATTGACCCCAAATCAATCTACCTACTCCGATCACTGGTTATAACACACACATTAGAAATAAACATTGGCAGTGCTGTGGAAAAATTAATATTTTCCTGTATACCAAATAGCTTCGTTGACTGTACATACAGCCCTTTTTTGTATTGATGTATTACATAATCTAATCAAGTAATCATACAAAAATTCTAAAACTATCCATATTTATTATTTTCCCTTAGCATATTTCTCTGTATGTTTCTTAGCATTCTCCAAGTATTTATCTATGTCATACTTATATTCGTTGGCTACATCCATCATGAGAGGGTCATCAGGGTTAGGGTTGGCCATTAGAGTCTGAAGCGACACTAGAAGAGTCTCCAGAGTGATGGTGGGTAGCCAGGCACCTTTGGGCGGCATTTTTAACATGTCCATACATATTCGGCCACCTGAAAAATAAAAAAGTGAGATATTAGGAGACACAAAAATTTTAAAATATGCTTTATAGGGAGTTAAATAGAGCTTCACATCATAAGGCTGTGATATTAATTGCTTGGTGGGTCTTGGGCGAATTAGTATGATACTCCGCCCCTAAGACGACCCACTGAACACACTCTTACCTTACACGGTTTAATAGTAGTTATCGAATTGTACTAAAAGCAGAGGTAAGAAGCACGTTACTGTTGAATGTTACCTTTATCAATGTTGGGATGGTACACAGGCGTAGAAAACTTAACTAGAGGTGGCTCAAACGGGTACTTCTGAGGTATAGTAACGGTCAATTTAAACGACCCGTTCTCGTATGGGGATCCTTTAGGACCCTGCAAAGTGAAGTTCAAAACATCGTAGATATCTTCTTCTCTTGGATGACAAACTATCCCCCAAGGAGGTTTTGTTTCAAAGTTTTTCACTTCTCTAGCCAAACGCGCTGTACGAGCACTGGGTATCATTATTGATTGTGTAAAAATAACGTATTTAGCGAATTCGCACAACAACAACGAGAACGCGGCAAGACTTGATATGTCAAAGTCAAATGTCAATAAAAACAAACTGAAATTACGTTTTTTTTTTTTTTGTAAAATTGCGTTCAATCGCGACGCGCCATTTAAAATCAGTAGGATTTGAAGAATTAATCATTACAAACCCTATTTTTCATAGCCTATAGCAGTACAGCCACTGTTCAACAAAGTTCTTTGCCAGTGAATGTGTGCTTAGTTTCATTGTACTTTCAAAATTCTTGTAAAACTTAGCCTGAAATCAAAATATGAACATGTGATTTATGAACGCAACCATTAGTGAAATGTCAAATGGATATGCAACAGAAGCGCCCTCTGACCTCAGAAAATCGAACGATTTCCGTAGAAAAATCGTCGCGAAACTGAAACACCTTGCGGAAGGTTATTACACGTTTTAATAGCTTTTCTTGCGATTTCCTTACTTAAATCTGTTCACAAATAAAACCATTGACCTCCTGATTCGTTAATATATCAACCTACATTAGATTATCATTACATAAGTCGTTTAGTGAAATAAATAATTCAGTGCACTACTCCAGTTATACACCATTGTAGCTCCGCTCCATTCTTTGGTAAGTAATTAATTATTTCTGTATCGTTAGCAGCACTTAAAGTACTAAGTAAGGTGTAAAACGAGTATTCACGGTTTAATCTTGAACTTAGATGTTAAAAATCGATTAATTTATGCGCACATGCGGGTCAAATCAATAAGAACAAATGAGTACTCTTATGTTTTATTTACGTTTGTCGTGTGCTGTTTTATCGATCTGCAAGTGCAAGTTGGCTTTTTATTTGACTGTCAGAGTTTAGTACGCAAGTGTTTTATGTAATACGATAGGATGTTAGTACCGCGGAAAACAATTATCGTCCGTTTTGTTATGATTTGTCTGCAGCCGAACTGCCGGTAAACGTTGCTGTTTCTCTGAATACACAGCGCCTTCGCTGCACGCGACGCGTGTTTCTAGCCAGTATTTGTGGTATTCAGCCTAATTCTCGTGAATCAACTTCTTTTCTTCATTAATATGGCTTCCACAGACTGGCAGTCAAGACCTGTCAGAAATACTTAAGTACTTCAAACTTATCATTTTAGGTGCCTCTTGAAGACATAAATAAGGAATTAAGGTGGATGCTCCAGGGTGGCCCGCGAAATTAACCATTTTAATCATCAATATAGCCCTCTAAGTTCATGTAGTTCGAAAGAATGAATATTTCAGAAATAATCTAACTTTCGAACTACATGAACTTAGAGGGCTATATTGATGATTAAAATGGTTATAATTCTTTAGATAAATACGCGTTACGGTCGCAGATCGCATTTGGTCCACATACAGCTTCACACTGACCGGCAAATTGCAAAAAACATAAAAATATTTGAATTTCGCGGGCTACCCTGGAGCATTCACCTTAAGGGTCATAAAATGGATCTTTGCTCATATAATTTGTGTTTTAATAGCTATTAATTGCAGATAAGCTGATAAAATTATGATAATGACAATATTGGGTTACAATAAAGTATACTATATCTTAAATGATTTCTGGGAGATGATCAATCAATAAGTATTTGTTGCCCAATCAACATGGACTTCATACATGCATATCCCGTTTTTTCCTGTGGGTTTTTTGGGAAATCCTCTCTTAGAGCTCCCTTACAGAGTGTAGGGAAAGTGCATGCCATATTTAAGCTGTCTATGACCAGTAGTCTCGGCTGTGCATAGTCTATCATTATTTTTATTATATCATTATTAGAGGTCTATGACCTTGCCATGGAATTATGAAGTACTGTAAACTAAAGTAGACTGTAATGTTCAACATGTTCTTAACTGAAAAAAAAAAACTGTTGAGCACTGTGACAATGCCATGGAATTATGAAGTGCTCTAAACTAAATAAAGAAGGCTTTAGTGCTCATGCACTATAGTCTACTTTGGTTGGATTATAGTAGGGTCATCCCTACCATAATCTATTTAAAAATTTAACACATTCCAACCAGTCGCTTTTTAAAAATAAAACAGTGAGTGCACCAGTTAAAAACAAAATCAATCCACTGAATGAAAATGTAAATACATACTAATTACAACCAGTACGTATGTCAACACATATTGTAAACTTGAACAATGATATTGTACTAGCGTGTTGTCAAAACATGATGGATAGATTGTTCAAGTGTTATTGTTAGAGATAGTTAGCAAAACAAGTTATCTATGATACAATGGGCTGGTCCTCGAGCCAGTAGTAATCACTATAAAATGTAGTGCAGGATGCTGATTTCAAGGGCCTTTTCTGCCTAGTGATTTTTAGCCTTTAGGGTTCCATACCCTAATCTCTTCAAAGTTAGAGTGAACAGGCTCCTTCTGGGTAGGCTCGCTCCATCGTAGACTTTGTCTCTGCCGTCTCTGACATAGACTAGAGTCAAGAGCAAACCCATTACAAATTAAAAAAAAGCAGGAAAAAACGGAACCCTTATGTGATCACTTTATTGTCCGTTCGTCTGTCTCTCAAGACCGTTTATCCCGGGAACACGCGGAGGTATCAAGTTAAAATTAAAACCACATACTCAGGTCTATGGCCCCTTGCAGCTGTGAAACAATCAAATTTCTAAGTTAAAGTAAAAAAAAAAGATACGGTCGTTTATGCCGCAAAATACTACAAGTATAGGGTAAAGTCTGAAAACTATACATTGTAACTAAATCATAAAAAATAAAGTTAATTTTTTAAAGTAATTTCTAGCTACACGGAACCCTTGGTGGGCGAGTCCGACTCGCACTTGGCCGGTTTTTTTGAGGAGTGTAATTCTCTGGCTCCTGGGCACTCCACATACTTACCGATCGCCTAGCGACCGAATTCGTTAAAGTCAATCTTGAACGCATTCCACGGTCAGAATAAATGGTTTGTATGATCCGTGGATCGCGTGTGAAATTTACCGTGTACGGGCAGCCTTTGGACTTAACGACCGAATTCGGTCGCTATTCGTCGATCGTTATCTATGTCGACAGTGCAGGGCCTGTACCCCTATTTTGTAACAACACAACATGTTCGTGTCTCGACAGCGGAATCCGAGGTATCAAATTACGTCAAACGTAAGACGTAAATTACGTCACTCAGGTAAAGCTCGATATCGAAATTACACAATAGACTACGTTATTTACAGAATAGACTAGCTGGTCTATAAGTCAAGACTGACACCACTTTCCACCAGGTGTGATTGTGGTCATAAGCAAGCATATCAATAAAAAACTGGCCAAGTGCGAGTCGGACTCGCGTGCAAAGGGTTCCGAATGTTTTTGTTTGAAAAATAACATATTTTTCACTACAGCCTTATAGATTTTCTACAGGAAAATCTAAAAGAAGTCTCTTATAGATTTCCTTTTTCGATCTTTAGGTAAAGATCTACTTTTTTCAAAATTTTACGCTCAGTATTTTCGGAGATAAGGGGAGGAATGATAATTATTCTCTTAATTTCTTGAATAACTGAAAAACCATTTATTTTAAAATTATGAAAAAATATAATTAAAACCCTCAGAGTAAGCCTGTCATTTCATATGTCACACGATATTGTTCAATTATTTTTTTTCTAGTTTGACCCCCATACCAAAAAAATTATAATTTTCGTAACATGACCGTATTTGGATCATAAAAGTCCAAATGTGTACCAAACTTCAACAGGATCGGTCCAGTGGATCCGGAGAAAACTGGCTGTGACTGACGGACAGACAGACACTCAAGTGATCCTATAGGGGCCCCGTTTTTTTGTTCGGTACCCTAAAAATTTAAAACAATATGTTCAACATATCAGTAAATGACCTTTTTGGCCTCGCACATTTTAATTTTATGTTAGCGTATTTTCTTTATGACTGTTTTACTTCATTTTATGTGTCTTGTGCGAGTCCCAAATAAACATTTATCTTTCTTTCTTTTCTTTCTTTTTTACAATCTAAATTCTGCTGTAACAATTTCGAATTCTCAAGGACATTATCTGTTCTACTTTGTTTCAGACTGACAGTCTCCATAAACTTATCAATTCATGAACAAAGATACCAAGATAATGTCAATTTATGGATTAGGGGAATATTCAACAGCCAATTCTGTTTATGATAAGTATGTCAAATATTTAGGATATTTTGGTTCTATAGCAAAAGGCGAAGACAGAAGTGTATTACCCAGACTGCGCCAGAAGCGTTTACAGGGCAAACAAAACAACATGTAAAAAAAAACTCTCTCTTGCTTCTAAAACGCACCCGCGGCTACAGTGAAATGCTGAAGAGTTGTTTGTTTGCGCAAATATCAGGAACTACTGGCCCGATTTGAAAAATTATTTTAGTGTTAGATAGCCCAATTATCGAGGAAGGCTATGGGCTATATATCATCAGCCAGGCTATGTATCGTCGCTAAGACCAATAGGATGTCCGCAGTAATGAAAATTGTGAAGCAGACGAAGTTTCGCGGCGCAACTAGTAGGTAATATATATATATATATAGATAAAGTAGAGATATTGACATGATTCACCAAGTATGACTGGAGTTTTTTAACCAATTGGGATACGCACCAATAGGAGCGGAGCAGACGAAGTTGCGCGGGTCAACTAGTGCTAGATAAACTACTAGGTCACTACATACTACTAGTGCCAGACGCGGGGCGATTCTACTTCAATAACTCCAATAGCATACCACTAATCAGCTAATTCCTCTTTCCCGACACTCGCATTTCCCGCATTATCTTCGACATTTTCACATCTGTACCTTACTGCCTTCGGGGCAGTCGAGGGTAAGGTTTTTGCATTTTCAGTGTTCGTCTTATAACGAGCTCATGTATTTACCAACTACTTACATAATTTTTAAATTTTACTCTACAATATCCCCCCTTCACGAAAATTCCCTTTATTTATTTACGTGTATTTCGTCTTTGAACTTTTCCATGGCTCCGCTGTCTTTGACCTCGTTAGCCCGGCCTCGATATCACACGGTCACACTCGAGAGACTTCCAGACGCATGAGTCCCTGCCAGTGTCTGTGTTTCCTCAAAGCTACAACCATGGGGTCTTTAAGTCATGAATGATGCTCCCTCGTCGACCACATCGTCGCTTTCCATCGGGTGAGATTGTGGTCAAACGCGAGACTATCAATATTTGTATCAATAAAAAAACCCTTATTGCGTATCACAGTCATAATGAATTTGCTTTCGTTTGACAGTTCAAACCCAATTGCTCAATACGAAATGTTTGTTCCTTATTTCTTTTATTAGTTTTTAATCCCCAACCCAAGTCTCCTTCAAGAAAAATCTCTTTATCTATTTCGTCTGTGAAGTTTTCCATGGCACCGCTATCATTGCCCTCGTTAGCCCGGCCTCGTCACACGGTCACACTCGAGGCGCTTCCAGACGCATACAGCCCATATTACGTAACTCAGACATAATGACATCGGCATCGCTTTCGTTTTAACAATATTCCAGTGCATTATTTTTATTTAGAGAAATACAAATAACTAGCTGACCCGTGCCCACTTCGTTGGGCGGTATTTTTAGGGTTAATATATAACCCATGACACTCATAAATAACGTAGCTTTCTATTGGTAAAAGAATTTTCAAAATCAGTTCTGTAGATCCAGAGATAATATTAGTATAGATAACAGCCTTATGCATCGATCTTCGTGGTTAAGTAACACTTGCCGAGTTCTGACGGCAGATGTCTGATCATCCATAACTATAACTAAAGCATGCAATACCGTTATATCATTACCGCAATTTCGCGAATTTTGCGGTATTAAAAAATGATAGGGAAATCTCCGTTTCGAATAGTCGCGTGTTGGTCAGGCGGGTGGAATACACTCTTGTTAACTCCTTTCTTGGAATTCCCTACGGCGAACTAACGTTTGTTTGTAGTCTTCCTCAGTCTCAGTCTCACTCGCAACTACTCGCAAGTAGGACAAGTGAGGGACCAACCTGTCCTATTTTAATTGTAAGAAGAAAGCGTGAAAATATTAATATTTTACACGCTATTTTTTTACTAAACATTTTTTTTTTTTGTAAAAAATGAAAACTACATTATAACTGTGTTCTATCACCAATGAGTGTAGAGCTTTAAAATTAGAAGTACTTTAATGATACGGTTGATATTTTATGCATTTTACGTAAACATTTCCAAATAAAAATAATGGCTTGTGTTTAAACACCGCCCAAAAAAGTACCTATTTTACTACCAAAAAAGTTCTAAACGGTTACCAAAACAGATAAATGGTCACCAAATAATATTCGAGAAGTAGCGCTCGCCGGCCGCTGCCGCGGCACCGCTCGCTTCGCTCGCTCGGCTCGCGCGCGGTTGGTCACAATTCTAACCTAACCTAACCTATTTTATCCAGTTTGTAACACCAAGCCTACATTTTATGGCAATCACAGTTGAATTGGATAGAATTTGGTGACCGTTGATCCATTTTGGTGCCTAGGCTTAGAGTCTTAAAAATATTATTTTTGGTGACCGTCTAAATTATACCCAAAAATAATGATTAGCGTTGTGTGTGATTAATTAAAACTCATGTTAGTTTTATCTTAATCCCCATTTAACGATTTACTAATTTCACATATCGCAAATTTTGCGGTATTACATATCCAATACCGCAATATCACGGTATTGAATATATGCTGCGGTATTGCATGCTCTCCGTGCCTAGAAAACTACGGTAAGTCGTTGGTCCCGGCTGTCATTGTTAGATCTTAGACAGTCGATATAGATAGGGGTCGTTCAAGTATAACGTAAGCACCTATGGGGGTGGGGGGGGTCATTACTACGCTTATTTTTGTTGACATGGGGGACGGGGGGGTTTAAATGGTGATTACGTCAGCAATATTTATTTCCTTATTAGGGTTCCGTACCCAAAGGGTAACCAACGGAACCCGATTACTAAGCCTCCGCTGTTCGTCCGTCCGTCCGTCTGTCAGTCAGCGCGATGTATCTTGAGGACCGTGACAGGTAGACAGTTGAAATTTTCACAGATTGTGCATTTATATTGCCGCTATAACAAAAAATAATAAACGTTGAGGTTTATGGTACGGAACCCTTCGTGTGCGAGTCCGACTCGCACTTGGCCGGTCTTTTTGTTTGCAAATCCTAGTAGATTTTAATTTTACATAATTATAGCTAGTTAGTTGTTTTTACTCTCACGCGATGTTTATTTAGTAAGAAATAACAGAAATGGGGGAAATAGGTCTCTCGCGAGTAATAACTATACCTACCAATGCCTCCGTAAGCACCCCTCCCTCCTAGGAGGGGTAAGAGCTTTGATTACTAGTGTTAGGGTTCCGTACCCAAAGGTTAACCAACGGAACCCTATTACTAAGCCTCCGCTGTCCGTCCATCCGTCCGTCTGTCTGTCAGCGGGCTGTATCTCAAGAACCGTAATAGGTAGACAGTTGAAATTTTCACAGATTGTGTATATCTATTGCCGCTATAACAAAAAATAATAAAAATTCAGGTTTAGGGTACGAAACCCTTCGTGTGCGAGTCCGACTCGCACTTGGCCGGTCTTTATATTATCTGTGCTTTCACACAATATTTGAACGTCCCCATAGATTCGAGGTAGTTGGATAGTCAGAAGTCTGATAACATAACACCAGTCTTGCCAATGGGTTCTGTGTTACCCAGTTACTGGGCTGTGAAGTTCAGATAGTCAGTCGGCCTATGTAAATACCAGTAATCAGCTATACCCGGTTTACTTGAAGCCGACCCCAACATAGTAGATTCATTGATTCTCCAAGCATATGAACCAAGGTTAAGCCACATAATAATCAGTGTTATATGAGGCGTAGTTTTTCACCGGTCATCATCATCTGCCTAGAATTTTCCCAACTATATTGGGGTCGGCCTCCAGTCAAACCAGATTTAGCTGAATACCCGTATTTTACGTGGAGCGGCTGCCTACCAGACCCCCTACAACCCATTAACTGAGTAACACGGTACTTCTTGGCAAGACTGGAGTCCGATTAACTGGTTTCTGACAATCCGTAACGACAGCCAAAGATCTATAAATGACAGCCGGGACTAACCCGGCTGTCATTTATAGATCTTTGGCTGTTCGGAATGGATCGTTGGCTTAAGGCTTGTATATTTGCCAATGACTTTGTGCATACAAACGGAGCTAACTACACCTCGGCGCGCCACTCCGATACCCGTGTTTTTAATTTTTTATAATAAAACAAATACATATTTTAAAAAAGTAACAAAACCAAGTTATTTTCGTTTGTATTGCACAACAGTAGATATTATTTTTTTAGTCTTTTGTTAAAAAATTAAGGAGTAAAATGGTTTCATCTCAACGATTTGGAGTTGATTTGGTGACTTTTTTTCCTATTATGTGTTACCAATACATAAATTCTGGTTAAACCAAGTTACGTACAATATCATGTAGATTACTTCCTATTTTTTTCAGATGTGATTTCTCAGTAAATTCCTACGAAAAACTGCTTCATCTGAATGCTATTTTTAAGCCTTTTCGAGAGAGCACCCTTAACGTACTTACCGAGGCACGGAGGAAACTCGGTATGTTAAGATGGTCACCCATCCACAGATCAACCTTGGTAAGCGTTGCTTAACCTTGAAGGTCGACCCGAGCGGCTGTTATTCTTTAGCCACGAGCTCCTCAAGTAGTTTTTCACCGGTAGCCTGAATTTAATACCGTGAAATATTATAATCGTAAAATAATAAATCAAATTGATTCGATATGCGTAAAACTCGCTTGGCGAGTTACATTTACGCAATTAAGTTTTTTTTGGAATTCTAAAAACTGGTTGGGATTGCCGATCGATTCTTATCTGTAAAAATCTAACGGCTAACACCAGACTAATACGTTAATTAAAACGACAATAAGTTGTACGTGTTGTTACAATTGTTTTGTATTGTTTTTTTTTTAATTGTTATCAACACATACAGACTGTTGTATTGTTAACTACACAATATTATTTATTTATTTAACTGTATATTTAATACTTTTAATACTAGTTGACCCGCGCAACTTCTTCTGCGTCACAATTTTCATTACTGCTCCGCTCCTATTGGTCTTAGCGTGATGGTAAATATATGATAAATATATAGCCTTCCGCGATAAATGGGCTATCTAACACTGAAAAAAATTTTCAAATCGGACCGGTAGTTCCTGAGATTAGCGCGTTCAAGCAAACAAACAAACACAAAAAACTTCAGCTTTATATATTAGTATAGATATAGATCTGGTCAAGCAAGGCCAACAACTAACTAGAGCTGTCCAAGATTTGCCAGCTAATCAGTCATTTAACTATAGTTTTATTTAACTTAACATTTTAAAGGGAAACTCATACAATCTCCTGTGTGATTATAGCCTTCCTCGATAAATGGGCTATCTAACACTGAAAGAATTTTTCAAATCGGACCAGTAGTTCCTGAGATTAGCGCGTTCAAGTAAACAAACAAACAAACTCTTCAGCTTTATATATTAGTAAGTATAGATGTGAAACCAGCGTCAGGCAGCTCCTAATTGCCGTAATTGTTTTAGAATTAAGTTTCCTTTTTATTTGTACCTACTTTGTATCTGTACTGTGTATCTGTGTGTGCCAAATAAACTAGTTTTTCTTTCTTTCTAATACTGAGGTGAAGTGAATATGGAGCATGCTGTTGCAGGCTTCATCCGTCCAAGCATCAAGTAGTAATGACACTCCACTTGCAGCTCACTTCACCTACATTTTGACACAGAGATGGTTTCAGAATCGCACTACAGAATAGACCAGCGGGTCTAAAAAGGCTATTTATCCCGGGAGTATGTTCCCTACCGCGGCCCTGCTTTACCAATGGTATTTGCAGGAACTAAACACGTAACCTACATCCCATCTATCAAACAGTGGGATCCCGCTCTGGAAATTATTTGGAGATATTAAAAAAAAAAAACCATTGTTGTGTGTTCTTGATAATATTGTAGATAAATTGTAATTTATCAGAAAAAAATTAATTGAATTGATAAAAAGTGTTGCTATAATATGTTACGTATTATTATGTATGCGGTTGTCTTGTTTGACCATTCACAATATCAACAGTACTACGCATAATTTGATTAGATCCAGTGATACAATATGACTAGTTGACCCGCACAACTTCGTTTGCGTCAAAATTTCCATTACTGCTCCGCTCCTATAGGTCTTAGCGTGGTGATATATAGCCTATGCCTTCCTCGATAAACGGGCTATCTAACACTGAACCATTTTTTCAAATCGGACCAGTAGTTCCTGAGATTAGCGCGTTCAAGTAAACAAACAAACAAACTCTTCAGCTTTATATAGGTATTAGTGTATAGATGTAAAACTGATTCACATCCGTATACTCAACTTAAGGTGCAGTTGAAAACCAGCGTCAGGCAGCTCCTAGTTCACACAAGGTAATTGTTTTAGAATTTAGTTTGTGTGTATCTGTGTGTGCCAAATAAACTAGCTTTTCTTTCTTTCTAATACTGAGGTGAAGTGAATATGGAGCATGCTGTTGAAGGCTCCATCCGTCCAAGCATCAAGTAGTGATGACACTCCACTTGCAGCTCACTTCACCTACATTTTGACACAGAGATTGTTTCAGAATCGCATTACAGAATAGACCAGCGGGTCTAAAAAGGCACTTTATTAGGATCATAATCCTAACTAATATTATAAATGCGAAAGTAACTCTGTCTGTCTGTCGCGCTTTCACGCCAAAACTACTAAACTGATTTAAATGAAATTTGGTACACAGATAGTCTAGAGCCTGAGAAAGGACATAGACTACTATTTATCCCGGGAGTATGTTCCCTACCGCGGCCCTGCATCACCAATGGTATTTGCAGGAACACGTAACCTACATCCCATCTATCAAACAGTGGGATCCCGCTCTGGAAATTATTTGGAGAAATTAAAAAAAAAAACCATTGTTGTGTGTTCTTGATAATATTGTAGATAAATTGTAATTTATCTGAAATAAATTAATTGAATTGATAAAAAGTGTTGCTATAATATGTTACGTATTATTATGTATGCGGTTGTCTTGTTTGACCATTCACAATATCAACAGTACTACGCATAATTTGATTAGATCCAGTGATACAATATGACTAGTTGACCCGCACAACTTCGTTTGCGTCACAATTTTCATTACTGCTCCGCTCCTATAGGTTTTAGCGTAATGATATATAGCCTATGCCTTCCTCGAAATAATCGGTGAATAAGTGTTACATAGCTACCGTCATACATAGGTACAAATAGCCGATAGCTCACGGCTAACTATTGAACTTGTGGTCGTTACATCACTAGGTACTAATTTACCTCATTTTATTAAAAAAAAAAAATTAGATACGGTTGACAATTTTTAATTTTGGGTTAGCACTGTGTCGTTTTGGCCAAATCAAAAGTAATTTATTCAAATTCTTTTTTAACGTCAAAGTTCTACATTAAGACAGTATCCCAAAACGCCCGCCCGTCACCACTTCCTAGTGTTTAGCTGCGAAGAAGTGGCGCTACAAACTCCCCAGCAACACATCTGTCTGTCGATGACCGCCGCAAGACTCATCGTTGGAAGGCCTTTAACGAGACGAAGTACGTTTTTACGGATGTTCGTAAAAACGGAGCCCTTTTAGGATCACTCGGGTGTCTTCTGTCTGTCCGTCAGTCACAGTCATTTTTCTCCGGATTTACTAGACCGATTCTATTGAAATTTGGTATGCATATAGACTTCCGTGACCCAAACATGGACGCGTTACGTAAATAATAAATTTTTAGTATGGGGGTCACTTTTAGGGGTCAAACTAGAACATTAAAAAAAAGTTTTTCAAACTGTACCATGTGACACACATCAAATGAAAGGGCGAGAATGAAGGGTGAGGATTTAAATTATATTTTTTTTATAATTTTTAAAATAAATAGTTTTGAAGTTATTCAAGAAATTAGACCAAAAATGACCATTCCCCCCTTATCTCCGAGAATACTGAGCCTAAAATGTTGAAAAAAAAAACGGATATTATTTCTACACCTAAAGATTACAGGAAAATCTATAAGAAGTCTGTAGTATTAAAATAACATGTTAAAAAATGGTTCGGAATCCTTTGCACGCGAGTCCGACTCTCACTTAGCCAGTTTTTTCTATTGTCTAGGGCATCGGGAATCCGTTGGATGCAAATCATATAGGACACATCGGTATGGCGACGCTCGGGAGTCTCCGAAATAAGGATCCATAACGCCCTATTTTTTTTTGGTTGGGAAATCATCAAATGACTCCTTCCGGCGGAGCGGAAGAGTGTCAGACTCTTACTGACTAAAACCCATCCGTGTTCCTCCTATTGCCCGCCGCGCTCCAGGGCCGCGGTGACTCTTTCGAACAGATTCCGCAACCCTGGCAGGCCTAGCGGTCCCCATCTAAATCTTAGACCTTGATTCTGGTTCTAGATAGCGACTTGATACGTGCCTACATAACCGTACGTTCATATTTATCAAGATTATCTTCAGACACTATCGCGATCGAATGTTCCAGTCTAGCCATCTCTGCTTCGGATTAGGATTATGCTCGAGATTAGATAAAGAAGCCGAGACGCCGAGTTGCTAGCCTGTCGAGAGTCCACCATGTACCGGTGGCATATCGCCGTTCGTCTTGTGGGCCGATGATGGAACGGGCTTAGCGGAAATAAATTATGCAATTCCGTCGCAAATTCCCCAAAATGCAACCGGTAGAAAACCGACAGGCTAGCAACTCGTCGTCGATACTCAAGACTCTGGAGCTTTGTCGCGACGAGCCTCTCATTGCCGATGATCCTGTTGGCTCGTTTCTCAATTGACTCAAGGGCAAGCAAGCCGAAGCTGCGGTGGTGAGCGTTGTGGTTTAAGAACTTTATTTCCTCATAAGAATTAACAATAATTCACTTACTGAGAAACAAGATTTACAATTTTTTTTTTTTTTTTTTTTGATGTTGTTTGCGTTAAAAGTTTAAAACCATCTGCGACGATAATTTCGCGTAGGATCGCCGGAGCCCCGCAGCGCCGGAGACGTGACAGAAACCATGCCTGCTGCATGCTTGCTTGCATTCTGCATGTGGCATGCTTACTGCTTGTTGCATGCTTGCTGCATGCTGCATGTTACTTGCCGTTTGCTTGCTTCATTCATGTTGCATGCTCGCCTGCATACTGCATGTTTGCTTGCATTCTGCATATTGCATACTCGCCTGCATGTTGCATTATTGCTTGCATTCTGCATGCTCGTTTACGTGCTGCATGTTTGCTTGCTTGCATGATGCATGTTGAATGCCGCGTGATTGCTGCATGCTTGTTGTATGCTTGCTGCATGCTTGCTTACTGCATTTATGGTGTATATGTTGCATATTTTGGCCTTTTATTCCCATCGCCATTTGCCACTATTGCCGCTTCGTGGGGTTCCGTCGACCGGGTCCGAATGAAAAGTTTTGCGTGACTAGAATTTACCCGCATTGTTTTAGTGAACGTGATGTTGTGATTTTATAGGAGGGTATGCATTTTGTCAAATGTTTCAAACTTTCACTCGATAAAATGTTTTTCTTGGTAGCAAGTTTTATTTTAACTACTCAATATGAGGATTAAGAATATTTGATTTATTAATATTAATATGATATATTGATATGATGAATATCGAAACAAAGTTTATTTGTAACAAAAATCTATGATTTAAATTTATTCATAATAAGTATTCTGGGTATTGATTATTCTATGAAATGATAATACGAGAAAAAAAATATGTGAAACGAAATTCTGTGAAACAGTCTTCTATAAAACAACGTACAACCCTAGAAATCATCATTCATCGTTCCATCTAACGTTCTTTGCCTTTATAACTATAACACAACTTTTCAGTCAAAACTATAAAGAATCTAGAATTAAAATTACACTTCATGAATGAATAAAAGATCTAAGACCGCTACAATATTACGTCACACTAGTCAATATTTACAGAATCAGTCCGCTCGTACGATATTCCGTTGCCAAAACGTTTCCGTTAGCCTTACATAAAACATTTCGGATGACGTACGTTACATCTGATTCTGTACAGACCCTAGGTTGGGGAATTGTTTGAAAGAGTCACCGCGGCCCTGGAACGCAAAGGGCATTAGGAGGAACTCGGATGGGTGTTAGTCAGTAAGAGTCTGACACTCTCTTCTGCTTCACCCAGAACGGAAGGAGTCATTTGATGATTTGCCACCCAGAAAAAAAAAGCAAGCAACGCCACTGTATCTTCCGTAAAATAGCTATGGTTATTATGCATCAACATCTACCTAGCCTTTTCCCAACTGTATTGGGGTCGGCTTTCAGTCAAACCGGATTTAGCTGAATACCAGTATTTTACGTGAAGCGGCTGCCTGCCAGACCTCCACGACCCATAAACTGGGTATCACGGTACTTCGTGGCAAGACTGGAGTCCGATTTATTGGCTTCTGACTACCCGTAACGACTACCAAAGATCTTCAAATGATAGCCGGGACCAACGGCTTAACGTGCTTTCCGAGGCACGGAGGAAACTCGGTATGTTAAGACAGTTACCCATCCACAGACCAACCTTTGCAAGCGTTGCTTAACCTTTTAGATCGACCTGTGCGGCTGTTATTATTTAGCCACGAGCTCCACTATGGTTCTATAATACATATATACTGTTAAATAGACAATTATCTGTACGTCTTTTATGAGCCTGTAATTAATATTGTTAATAAGAAACAAACAAGTGACCGTTCAAGGCAAAGCGTTCTGTGAAAGAAAGAAAGTACAATTAGCAGTTATCATCAGCACGCAATGCAGTTTTCTGGTAAACACTTCGACAGTCGATCCGCCATATTCTTTAGCAACATGCTTCATTCGGACCTTTTCTCACGTCAGTAAACCCATAGGATCATTCAAGTCGAAAGACTGCCACTGCACTTGATCTAAGGATCAAAGCCACTGCAGAACCTCTACCAAACGTCATCTCATCGACCAGACGACATCGACAGAGTACAATTAATTGTGGAACGTAGTAGAAGTGTTTCTAGACAACTACTGAACATCAGCGCCGAGCTGTGGGTCCGCATATGGTAGTTGTGGCACCTTGTTGCCATGGGCGCGACGCGCGTCTAGAAATAATCCTAAAAGATATAAACACTGCAGAGTTTGGTTTGCCATTATTACTTTTTAGGGTTCCGTACCCAAAGGCTAACCAACGGAAACCTATTACTAAGCCTCCGCTGTCCGATCGTCCGTCCGTCCGTCTGTCTGTCAGCGGGCTGTATCTCAAGAACCGTAACAGCTAGACAGGTAAAATTTTCACAGATTGTGTATTTTAATGCCGCTATAAAATTTAAGGTTTATAGTACGGAACCTTTCGTGTGCGAGTCAGACTCGTACTTGGCAAGTTTTTTAAATACTGTTTTAATTTCCTGACATTACACCTCTTCTTTGCGATACACCAGTTTCTAATCAAAATATGTCTAAGGCAGTCCAAATTACGCGCAAAAGCCTGTCAAACTATCAAGACACGGATTAAACGTTTTCCTGGAGATAAACCATTCATCGGCAGCACCAATATCATCATGACTTTCAGTTTCCAACGTACAAACAAAAGTTTAAAAAAGAATGCACTACTAAAATAAATGTTTATATTCACACCTCCTTCGTACCTGTTGAAATATTGCATAACATTTTGCAACGTCTTCTATACTGCTTAGCAGGCGTCACGTTTAGTTTCGAACTTGGAAAATACTATGCATGATGAATAGGAAAACGCTGCACGTTTATAGGTACTAAGTACTTCATTGATGAGTATTACTAGTGGAATCCGACTCGGCTGGGCAACATTCTAAAAGTTGCGAGGCATCTTCTAGTCCCACATACGTCTATGTTCCAGTGCGTGTTGCCAGTGATGACTTATGGTACTGAAACGTGGTCACACACAATGGGCCTCATCAGAAGGCTTCAAGTCACTCAAAGGGCAATGCTTGGAGTTTTCTTGCGTGATCGAATCAGGAATGATGATATTCGCAAGAGAACCAAGGTTACCGACATAGCCCGAAGGATCGCCAAACTAAAGTAGCAGTGGGCAGGGCACATTGCTCGCAGAACAGGTGGTCGATGGGGTCGAAAAGTTCTGGAGAGGCGAACGCGTACCGGCAGACGCAACGTTGGAAGGCCTCCCACAAGGTGGACCGATGACCTGGTGATGGTCGCGGGTAGCGGATAGATGCAAGACGCACAGGACCGGTCGTTGTGACGACGACGCTTGGGGGAGGCCTATGTCCGTCTTTCGGCTGATATAAGGGATGAAAATGACTTAGTTTTGTTACCCTTATTGTAGATGGGAGCAGGAGGGAGGGAGTGTCAGACTCTTACTGACTGAAACCCACTTAGTTCCTTTAAATGCTCTTTGCGTTCTAGGGCTGCGGTAGTTCCTTCGAAAAATACCGCATACTTGTCTCACGCTGATTAAAAAACTCCAGTCATACTTGGTGAATCATGTAAATCAATATCTCTACTTTATCTTTATATAGGTAGGTATATTACTAGTCGCTCCGCGCAACTTCGTCTGCGCCACAATTTTCATTACTGCTCCGCTCCTATTGGTCTTAGCGACGATACATAGCCTGGCTGATGATATATAGCCTATAGCCTTCCTCGATAAATGGGCCATCTAACACTGAAAGAATTTTTCAAATCGGACCAGTAGTTCCTGAGATTAGCGCGTTCAAGCAATCAAACAAACTCTTCAGCTTTATATATTAGTATAGATTATTTTAACAAGAAAATAATGATATATCGTAATCATGTTCGAGCTCTTCAAAGTTCCAAGCTGAACGGACAAATGCTCGCACTGTTTGGACAGGTCCTCTCAAGTCTGTGGTGCTTTCCTGAAAAGACCACCTCAGACGTTAACCTTTATGGTTCTCATTGACCATTACACGTTTACCAAATGGATTTTAAAAGTGATTTTGACCTCTGAGTTATTACGGTGTTTTTTCTCAGAGTACCTGGTCAGCCAAGAAACACCGGCCTCATATGTATAGTTTTTTTTTTACTTACTTTTGATAGGCACGCGTTTGACCACTATCTCACCTGTTGGCAAGCGAAGATGAAAAGTTTACGTGTAAAAGTGTTATTTATTACCAATTTGAAAACCTACACTAAAGCTGTAAAGTTTGTTTGTTTGGTTGGTTGAACGCATTTATATCAGGAACTAATGGTTCGACTTAGATAATTCGTTTAGTGTTGGATAGTAGCTTATTTATCGAGGAAGGCTATAGGCTATTTAAACAACATCATGCTACGATCAATAGAAGCGGAGCATTCATAAAAAATGTTACGCAGACGAAGTTGCGCGGGTCAGCTAATGAAATATAAATATCATTTATCATGGAATCGTCAAAATCGCTTATTCAAGACAAGAATGCACCATTTTCCAACGACGAAACTTATCGGAAAATTACTGCGACAACGAACTAAATATAAAACTACGGTTCTGCTCTATTTTCACCTGAATAACCCGAGCATCGAACTCACTATAGAAAATTAAATTGAATTAGAAATATAAACTGCAACACACCGCTACTACGTTGACATACAACCGGTAACAAACAACGTACAAGCTATATCCATCCGTATTACAAAAACTATAAGAACGTAAATAGCTAAAGCGTAAGAAACATGTGGTGCAGGTTTTCTCGAAGCAATACAAGCGATTTCCGCCTCTATAGCTCAAGTATTAAAGGTCGAAAACCCCATGCTGGTAGAACTCGTTCATAAGAAACACAATACGGTCTTGCCGTTGAACTTGGCACTGATTCAATAATTCTTATGTAAGAGTGTAGTAAATAATACCAAAGCGGTCTGCATCGATTTTCCGCTTGCAGGGATCGAATCTAAAAAGCGGGACTAGTCCCGACAGTTTTCGTCAATATCATTTTTTATTTATTTATTTAAACTTCATGTACAATAGTGGTACATAGGCGGACTTAATGCAACAAGGCATTGTCTACCAGTCAACCTTTGGGTTAAATAGAAACACACTGTGGTAGGTGTACAGCAAATAAATAAAATTCAAAATAAAATAATTTTCGTAAAAAAGAAATATAAAAAGAAAAAATATATGTATATAATACAAGTTAATAATTAAACGAAATATATACCGGGTGTATCTGACATCGACGCACAAACGATTTCCAGGGGTCCAGGACATGATTCTGGACACCCTGGAGTTGGAATTTTTCGTCGGCTTTTTCCTCATTTTTTCATATTTTTTAGGAGTTTTTTTTACTTTAGACTGCTCATAATCGTTATTCTGACCTAACCCAATAAGATTTTTAATTAAAAAGTCATTATAATTCACTATTTTCACAAAAAAAAGCAATGTAAATAAAACTTCAAACTAGGTAGCTATCAGCTGTGCAAAGTTCAAACGAAAGGTCAACGCATGCCAAGTAGGTACCTGCGAGTGAGCATGTCAAAGGCACCGCTCAAAAATACCGTCTAAAGACTGCCGCCATTAGAAAATAATACGTATCACAACAAAATAAAGTAAGCGATTTCCAACATTAAAATAATTGCTTAAAGACGCAAATCGGTTATTTTGTTGTGTGTCGCCAAATCGTATTTTCTTATAGCGGCAATACGTAGCGCGCTCTTTGACATGCCGACAATCGAGCCGATCTAGGTACCTATTCTGTTGAACAGAGTGTAAGGGGCGGTTCAGTGTCTCGCTTAGTGGTGATGGTGACACCTGACCGAGATTTTTTTTTTAAGTGTAAGCTTCTTTAGCGACGTTGTGCACTTTTTTGTGATGGGTAAAAAAATGTTAGGCTCGCGTCAAGACACGTGACCCTAGTGAAAATGCGTGAGATGGTGACCTGTCGAAAATTCGTAAGACGGAGGGAGAGAAGCACGTATTCAAGTTTTCACTTCTGCCGGCACTCCCGGAGTTTTTACTATTAATAGGCACACGTTTCACAAATCATAATAAGGCTTAAGTTAATAAAATAAGTACCTACCTAATTTTACGCTTATCTCAATTGGTTCGGTTTCTTGCAGCTTGGGTTCTCTTAGATCTTAATCTTTTTTTAAGGCGATCAAGTAACTACATGGTTAAGTATTTCAACAAAAAAAAATCATTCAATTAATAAATAACCACCCATGATAGTTCCGCCACTGTACTGCACGTAGGTATGTCGGCGAAATCAAAAGAGAGTTCGAAAAGAACATTTCGTGATGGATTTTTGCCAGTTTCTTGTTGACGTTGATCGCGAACGAGTGTGCTTTTTGTGAAAGTCTGTTTTCGGAACGTTAGAGAAGATAAGTTTTAGTTTGATCTCTCTGTGTTTGTGTGTCTGATTTAAAAATGTCATCTGGACTTGTGGAATCGGTGGATCGGTAGATTCGGCCCGCCCGGAGCCATTGCCAGCTCACTCACCAGACTCGACTCCATTCGATTTTTTCTTTGGGGTTACGTCAAGAACAAGTGTTTGTGTCCGAGTGCGCTTCCGCAGCCGAGATGGGGAATCACGTCGTGCATGTGTTTGCGACGTTGCGTGAGGAGTGTGCTCAGGACCCAAAGTTTCTGCTCCGTGTCCACGTTGAAACTCTGGGCCGTGCTCAGATATGCGAGCGTGCTGGCGGCGGCCACTTCGAACCCAGGGGTGAGCGACCTTAAGGTGAGTTAGTAGTAGGTACTTACATTATCGGATCTCAATGTAGGTAGGCCGAAGCGTAACCAACGAAACCCTATTACTAAGCCTCCGCTGTCCGTCCGTCGTCCATAGGACTAGGTAATTTACGGGGGCTCGCAAACAAGAAGCGTGTTTTTTGAGTTATGGTACTTACAGAACCCTTTGTTTGAGAGTCCGACTCGAACATGGCCGGCTTTGTTATCAATTCTTATCAGAATCGCGTTCGTGATTTTAAGAGAGCATTTTCCACAAGGATGTATTCCAGCGACCCATCCAAGGTAACCTTGTTTGGGTGAATTCATAGGTACAAAATTCGCGGATGGAAACCAAGCTCCAACCAAGGTCACCTTGGATTGGACATTGGATTCGGTACCTAAGTACATCATTGTGGAACATGGTTAAGCTTATGACTCCTTAACTTCTGCGTAAACATGTCAGTTGTTGTTGGCTACGGGTGTTATTCGTCGGTACTTAGGTACTTTCTAAGTGAGTGAGGCGGTTCAGTAGTTACCAACGATACCGGATCTCAATGTAGGTAGGTACTTCAAGCTTATTTCTTATAATCAATCCTTATCTGAATCATTAAGTATTTTAAGAGATTAATCTTAAGGCTCCTTCTCTTATTTCTTCAAAAACAAGTTTTTACCATTAGCAGGTTAGTATTTCTGAGTGATAAAAATGATTCATTTTATGAGATAGGTAGGTATTATTGTTGTGTCAATGTGACTTAGATAGTTCATTAGTTTACGTGAACGGATCTCAATGTAGGTACAGTACTTACAAGTTTTCTTTTTTATTATCTTATCAATCCTTATCGGAATCGTGATTTTATGAGACTAAAGACATAGCTTGTCGATGCTTTTCTTCTCTTGAATTCTGCATAAACATGTTCCTACCATCATTAGATACCGTAGGTATTTCTGAGTGATTAAAAATGATTTTATGTGATATTGTGGTAGATGGTGATAGGTAGGCGATATTCTTAGGTACTTAAGTACATTTAACGCAGAAGCTCGCGCGGCATCGCAGCTTTGAGTGTGTTCAAGAAGTGTAGGTACGTACTCCGTACAACGCTCTCGCGCGTTTGGATCGCGTTGTTCACAATACATTGCGCGCTCGAAAATGACAATTTCTGTAACCGATCATTAGCGAGATTAATGGCTTCCACAATTTGATTAGTGGCATCAGGTGTAGCCTTTTCGCGAAGTTTGCGTTACGATGTCCCGGACACCCTGTATTACCAATAAAATACACATATATTGCTAAAATAATAAACTAATAAATATGATGATTTATCTTTCTGATTAAGAGAACTCATCATCATTCTCTTCCCCTTCATCATTATTGCTCCCTAATTGCGTAAAACGCTCGTAATGACATCGCGAATATCATTATTTGAGCCGAACAAGTTCAACCCGCTATTGCAAAAAAATTGCATTTTTCGTGAAAATTTAGTTTTTTTTTTTGCAGTTTTTGTTGTGGTTTTCTTTGCTGCTCATAGTGCCCCTAAGCGTATACTCGAACTCCTAAAACTCCGCCCCTATGATGACCCACTGACCAAAAGACGTCCTGTGCAATTCCCGCTGCCTTCAGCAGGTCATCAGTGTACCTTGTGGGAGGCCTTCGAGTCAGTCGCCACTTCAGAACCTTTCGATTTCGACCCCATCGACTAATTCGTTCTGCGAGCAATGTTCCCTGCCTATGCACTGCCACTTCAGCGCACCTTCAGGCTATGTCGGTAACCTTGGTTCCACTTGGTGTTGGTTCTCTTGCGGATATCTTCATCCCTAATTCGATGATGCAAGAAAACTCCGCGTCCAGTGCTCTTATTTGTCAATCAATATTTCAATATCACTGACTGATTGAGTGACTGACTGACAACGCATACCCGAAACTACTGGACTGAACTACAAACTCAATAGGGAACATGCAATATTTCCATTTTGCTTTAATTTGTAAGAACTCCATCTAGAATAGACCACCACATAAATAAAAAATGAAAACGCTTTAATTTATTGCCAAAATTGCGTTTTTAAACTGACAGTTTAAAGGTTCGCGCGAAAACGCACGATGACGTCACTCGTGTCTATCACTGGTCGAGAACTGTCCCAACTCAAAGACATAAGGTTGCTTTTTCGTTGGCATAACAGCAGATACGTCACTAAACGCTGATTGTTGTTTTTACATACGTTCCGTTTAACGTTACTTTAATTCATTATTTTTGCTAAAAATCGATATTAACCAAAATAAAAACTTTGTAATGGCCTTTATTTTATACTTTTTTATCATTTTACTGACAACATTCTAATCGAACGCTTCGTAAAATACGAGAATTGCCTCTCTGAACATAGGTATAATTTCTACGCCAACCTAGGAGTGTTACAACATCGTTATTTGCGGACACATTGCTAGTAACTTCTCGCACATTATGTGGTTTGCGTGTGGCCTTGAGGCTGAACACTGACTTCTATTGCTAGTACCATAATTGTCATGCTACAGTTGGTTTCATGGGATGGGCCTGTGACAATACAGCTGTTCCCATTGCGCAATGTACAGCGGGGTCTGCCTCCCGTAAGAATTAATGAGACTCACTCAACACAATATCTTTAGGATTCCGTACCCAAAGGGTAACCAACCGAACCCTATTACTAAGCATCGGCTATCCGTCCGTCTGTTTGTCTATCAGCGGGCTGTACCTCAAGATCCGTAATTATTTTTTGTTCATGGTACGGAACCCTTCGTGTTCGACTTCAAGTGCAAGTCGCTGGTATTAGTTCTATTTATTTATGCGGGACTTCTTAAGTAGGACAGACTCTGATAAGTTGAGAGGCGCTACAAAAATCATTCTATCAACGATATCGACTGAAAAAAGGTAACGGTTTGACCAGTGACTTGTCGGTACCGTTATTATTTTTACTTTAACTCATCATCATCATCATCTGCCTAGCCTTTTCCCAACTATATTGGGGTTGGCTTCCAGTCAAACCAGATTCAGCTGAATACCAGACCTCCACAACCCATTAACTGGGTAACACGGTACTTCTTGGCAAGACTGGAGTCAGATTTACTAGCTTCTGACAATCCGTAACGACTGCCAAAGATCTACAAATGATAGCCGGGACCAACAGCTTAACGTGCTTTCCGAGGCACGGAGGAAACTCGACTCATGACTTAACCCGCATGCTGAATCTCTGTGATTGTTCTGGCAATTACCAAGTTCATATTTATATAATACTAGCTTCTGCCAGCGGCTTCGCCCGCGTGTTCCCTTGGGAACATACTCCCGGGATAAAAAGTAGCCTATTTCTAAGGCTCTAGACTATCTGTGTACCAAATTTCATTTAAGTCGGTTCAGTAGTATTGGCGCGAAAGTGCGACAGACAGACAGAGTTACTTTCGCATTTATAATATTAATAAGGATAAGGACTAGCTGACCTGCGCAACTTCTTCTGCGACACAATTTTCATAATGCTCTGCTCCTTTTGGTCGTAGCGTGATGATATATAGTCCATGGCCTTCCTCAATAAATGGGCTATCCAAACACTAAAAGAATTGTTCAAATATTAGTATAGATCAGGAAAATTAGACCAATTTTCTACCAAAGGTCAAACAGGTTACATAGAACCACCCACCGACCATCAAAAATAGCTAAAACCGACCACCAACCGCTACTTATTACCTAAAACAATGACACAGCACAAAACTCAAGTGCTTCACAAACAGCACACCCACACATACATACATCTATGTACTAACATACATACAGCACCGCGCTGGAGGTGTGGTGCGGATGACGCACTTACGTACATAATGTTATGTACATAAATACACGTATGTAGTACTTATCGGGAGCATTATTTATGTGTAGTGGTGTGATACTATATCCGTACATGTGAATGCTAATATTAAAAGAGGAAAGATTTGTATTTTTGTATGTTTGTAACGAATAAACTCAAAAACTACTGGACCGATTTCAAAAATTCTTTTACCTTTTGAGTGCTATATTATCCCTGATTAAAATAGGCTATATTTATTACTGGAAAAATTAAAAGAAAAAAACTTAAAAAAAAGCTTATATTTAAATGCTCTAAAAAGAAGAAAATAAAATTTTCCTTTAAAAAAATTACTATCAACTCATAATACACAATTTATATGATCATAAAAGTAAGTAAGTTTGCGTAAGTACCTATAAGTATTTAATTAATAGCGACAAGCTTTTATAGAGCATGTAAATAACTTTTTAAGTTTTTTTTTTACTTTTCATGTATCGCCTAGTCAGCGATACATGAAAATTAAAAAAAAAGCTTCTGTGTTTGTTTATTCTTTTGACGCTTGTACAGCTTCTTCCTTTCGAGTCGATTTGACTCAAATTAAATGTTTTCCGACTTGCATTTAGCAACTTCTACAGCTCTATCATTGATCTCGTTTAAATCCTGGACAGTGTAGGTAGATGGTCAAGCACGATAGGCCTAAGGAAGTGACATGCGTCTTGTGCTGGGGCTCCAACTCTATACTACCAAGTATGGGATGGGTGGAAGTGGAAGAGGTGCCCCATTTGAGCAGATTATTTTTACAGCGGTCAACTTTTTTTCTGGGGGGAGCGGAAGGGAGTGTCAGGCTCTTACTGACTAAAACCCATTCATGTTCCTCCTAATGATCTTTGCGATCCAGGGCCGCAGTGACTTTCGAACAAATTCCGCACCACACATAATATCCCTTAATTAAGATAATAAAACACTTTTGACGCGGGCGGAGCCACGAACAGAAGTTAGTCCCACAATACGTACGTAGCACTTATCAAGAGTGTCCATTTATGTTTATAATCAATAAGTGTGTACGTTTGTTTATACTTTTAAGTATTTTTTCATTGAGGAAATACGTGGTATCGGACGTTGGTCGATGACCGGTGCTGTGTCGTAATCCTACCGGTCTTTGCTTTGCGACAAGACACTCAAACAAGCAAATTATGTGTCACTGTTGTGTTAAATTCTAGAAACTGCGTGTTTGCGCTGTTATATTGTTGATGGTCGATGGGGCCGAAAAGTTCTGGAGTGGCGACCGCGTACCGGAAGACGTAGCGATGGAAGGCCTCCTACACGGTGGACCGATGACCTGGTGAGGGTCGCTGGTAGCCAATGGATGCGAGACACACAGGACCGGTTGTTGTGGCGACTCTTGGAGAAGGCCTATGGCCAGCAGTGGACGTCTTTCGGCTGATATGGTGATGATGATGTTTTTTTTTTACTATTAATAGGCACGCGCTTGACCACCATCTCACCTGATGGTAAGCGATGATGTGGTCGAAGATGGAGCACGATTGCCTAGACGTAACCTATTCACTCTCGACTTAAAGACTCCCAGGTTGTAGCTATCGGGAAACACAGACTCCGGCAGGGAATTCCACTCCTTAGCTGTACGCATTATGAATGTGTTCCCAAAACGTTTTGTGCGTATGGGTGGGATGTCCACCATGTACCGGTGGCGCATCGCCGTTCGTCTTGTGGTCCGATGATGGAAAGGGCTTGGCGGAATTAAATTATGCAATTCCGTCGCACATTCCCCAAAATGCAACCGATAGAAAACCGACAAGCCGGCAACTCGTCGTCGATGCTCAAGACTTTGGAGCTTCGTCGTATCTTTATAATCTAAGTGTAGACCGTACGTCACCCAAACAAATTAGAGATAACTAGCTTTTTCCCGCGACTTCGTACGCGCATATCCCGTTTTTCCTTTTCGCGGAGAAATTTCGAGAAGTCCTCTCTTAGTGCTCCCCTACACTCTCCATTGAACCTACATGCCAAATTTCAGCTTTTTACGACCAGCAGTTTCTGCTGTGCGTTCTGTCAGTCACTCAGTACTTATAACGGAAGAATTTTAGGTATATATTAGGACTAGTTGACCCGCGCAACTTCGTCTGCGTCACAATTTTCATTACTGCTCCGCTCCTATTGGTCTTAGCGTGATGTTATATAGCCTATAGCCTTCCTCGATAAATGGGCTATCTAACACTGAAATATTATTTCAAATCGGACTAGTAGTTCTTGAGATTAGCGCGTTCAAGTAAACAAACAAACTCTTCAGCTTTATATATTAGTATAGATTAGAATTCGTAAAATCAGCAGTGAAAAGCGAACTCATAATTTTCAGTCGACCTATGAACGTCGAGTCCGACATACTGTAACTATCATCTATATTTTTCTATTGTTCTTATCACATATCGCAATAGTCATGTAGAGTAATTTTCCACGGTGCCATGTTGTGGTAGGCCATATATTTACTATGTCAACACCATTTCCACCGTTATTAGTGTTATTACGCACGCAATAATAGAACTATACACCGTGTTTTTCACGTTATCCTTAAACTTTAGCAAACGCTTCTATAGCTTTCATCATCTGCCTAGCCTTTTCCCAACTATATTGGGGTCGGCTTCCAGTCAAACCGGATTTAGCTGAATACCAGTATGTTACGCGGAGCGGCTGTCTACCAGACCTCCACATCCCATTAACTGGGTAACACGGTACTTCATGGCGAGACTGGAGTCAGATTAACTGGCTTCTGACTATCCGTAACGACTGCCAGAAATCTACAAATGAAAGCCGGGACCAGCGGCTTAACGTGATTTCCGAGGCACGGAGGAAACTCGATATGTTAAGATGGCCCATCCACAGATCAACCTTCGCTTCTATAGCTTTAACAAATCAAATCCAACAAAGGAAGTAGTAATTAAAAAGGCTTCGTTACAAATATATTTGTAATTTCATTTAATTGAGCTATGCAGTATGAAAGGGTCTTAAGGTCCACTTAGTGCAATTAAAATGCTATTTAAAGGAGATGTTTTAAAATGGGCCAAGTCTATGTACATTACCTCATAAAAAAAGAAAAATCCGTAGAATTCGGGAAAAATACATTTATTTCATTTAAATGTTTACTGTTGTGATAGTTAATTGATGTTTATAAATTACTTTTATTAATTTTCAACATGGTGTCGCACCGATTTAGTTACAGATCTTAGAAAATTAACTGCTGGCTGTCATAACAATGTCACTTCAGTCACTTCGTCTCGTTGCCTGTAAATAAATATGTCAGAAATAAATGTCAAACGTCATTAATCAATCATCAAATCAGCTTACCGCCATGACGGGTTTTTGTTGCGTGTGGCAATTTCAAGTGTAATTTCTTTTGTTTTACCAGCAAACGAAGCCATTTTAAAGAAATTGGACAGTTGAGAACTGTTTTAAATATATTTCTCTATTTTTAAGTATAGTTTACAAGGACCTGGCCCAGGGTCCATACATTTGGGAACATCTCCTTTCATTTGTTTTTCATTGCCAATTCGGATAAAGAAGCATGCATATCGGGTGGTTTACGTGAAGTTTGAAAAATAACAAAAAATAACAAATATGAATTGATTAATGTAATGAAAAATACTTATTTCCATTTTCTGAACGTCCGATCGAAGTTTATGTATATCGTCCGAAACACGGTGTATACTGTGTATTAGACAGTAGAATGTATGTAGGTATGTCGCAAAATTATTAGAATAAATATGTTAAAAACATGATTTTTTTTTTTTGCAAACGATCTGCTGACGCGCAGGTGGTTTACAAAAATCCTAGGATTTTCGCAAAAAAAAAAAAAAAACGATTTTTACAATTATCCTTTTTTATAGTAGGTACCAAAATCATCAAATGAGTCCTCCCGAGTGTCAGACTGTTACTAACTAAAACCCATCGGAGTTCCTTCAAGAGCCCTTTGCTCTTTCGAACATTTCCGCAACCGGTTTACAATAATTATGTCCTGCGATATATGCAACACATTCAATAATATTATTACTTGCTCGTTATGTGACGCACAGGTGCTATCTTTTCAATCCGCACAGGAAGGAAACATATGTGTCCTTGAACATGCAGGCTGTGGTTTATGTCTGTTTTTCCTTTGAATGAATCGGCACGAGCAATACGATACCGAACACATGGCTTTGTAGGAAATTCTAGCTGTGTGGTGCGGCAGACTGGTAACAAAAAGAAAAACAAAATCTATACTAATAGATAAAGCTGAAGAGTTTGTTTGCTTGAACGCGCTAATCTCTGGTAATACGGGTCCGATTTGAAAAAATATTTCAGTGTTAGATAGCCCATTTATCGAGGAACATTACGCCTGCAACGCAATGAAGCGCAGCATTCTTAGAGTCAGATTAAGGCCGCATAAAGAACACAGTGCTGCGTTCTTAATTTTTTTCATATATCGCCCAAAAAGCAGCCTAACTAAATAAATGGGTCCGTCTGTCCGTCAGCGGGCTATATCTCAAGAACCGCAATAGGTAGACAGGTCAAATTGTCAGTATTTTTATATTTCTATTGTTTCCATAACAAATAATAAAATTACTATGATACGGAACCCTTCATGCGCGAATCCGACTAGCACTTAGCAAATTTTTCAAAAAAACCGAAGTAACCTACTGAAAAATCAAAACTGTGGTACTCACAGATAAATATAATACACTTGACATACGTGCAAGCTATTTAATCAGCTATAAATCATCATATCGCTTCGTGCCAAACTTTACTTCAATCACTACCGTTTATCATTTGGCAGCGATTATAAGTTTGATGTATTTAATTATCACATCACAAAAAGACAAATGGATATCACCCCAGGTATGATAAATAGGAGTACTAACACTACTAACTTAGCCCGCGACTTCGCCCCCGTGGTGGTATCACACAGAACCGTATTTTTGGAAACCCTACTACTAAGCCTCCGCTGTCCGTCCATTCAAACGTCCGTCAGTCCGCCCGCCTGTCTGTCAGCGCACTGTATCTCAAGAACGATAATAGGTAGGCATTTAAAATTTTCACGAAGTTTGTATTTTTATTGCCGCTATAATAAAAAATAATTAAATCTACTCGTATATACTAATATATATAAAGCTGAAGAGTTTGTTTGTTTTCTTGAACGTGCTAATCTCAGGAACTACTGGTCCTATTTGAAAAATTATTTCAGTGTTAGATTGCCCATTTATCGAGAAAGGCTATAGGTGATAAATATCATCACGCTAAGACCAATAGGAGCGGAGCAGTAATGAAAAGACGCAAAGGGGCTCCCATACAAGGAACGTGTTTTTTTTTCGGTTTTTATGGTACGGAACTCTTCGTGTGAGAACCCAACTCGCACTTGGCCGAATTTTTCAGTAATATTTATTTATTTATTTATTTACATACATACAAATATCCTTACAGGCTAGACCCAATGCGATATTGTAGCACACTTAAAACTTAAATAGTTCCCTGTTTTTTATAACAAATTGTATGAGTAGCTATTCTTGTAAATTCACCCAAAGTGCAACAGAATATGTCTATGTCATCAGCAATGAGGTTAAGAGGGCGGAGCGCGCTCGTTAGCGGCGCCTCGCGCAGCAAGTTAGTACGCGCGCGCGGTTCTGCCAGCAACCGTGGTTGTCGACGACGCCCCACATACCCGTCTGGCACGACTAGTTCCACCTTTTGCAATATATCCGCATTGTGTATCTTCCCTCTTATTATTTTAAAGATATAAGTCACTAGTGTGAGTTGCCTCCTGACCCTCAGTTCATTATATCCGACCATACCCAAGACAAATAGAGTTGGATACATCAATGGATAAAATGGATATACGCCAAATTCCCTCATATATAAGTACCTAATAAATTTATTTTGTACCCGCTCCAACATGAGACTATATTTAGTTTCATGTGGAGCCCAGATAACTGCGTTACATTCTAGTTGGCTTCTTACTAAAGCATTGTATAACGCCGTTATAGCTTTCATGTTTGTGAAGCCTTTAACCATTCTAAGCACAAATCCTAGGTTTCTATATGCTTTTTTACATATCTTAACTATATGATCACGAAAGGTGAGCCCAGTGACGAAACTAACTCCCAAGTCCCTCACTTCAGTAACCCTATCCATCGGCACTCCGTCCACCGTATAAGTATGCGTGATGGGTGTGCGTGCGCGCGAAAAACTTATGGTCACACACTTAGATGTGTTAAACTGCAGGAGATTACTCTTGCTCCAAGCTACCACTCTGTCTATATCTCTCTGCAGTCTCTCACAGTCAGTCACGTTTGTGATGGGGAGATAAAGCTTGAGGTCGTCGGCAAACAGCAAACACTTAGCCTCTTGCACAACGTTTGGTAGGTCATTAATCATTATGAGAAATTCCAGAGGCCCTAAATTAGTACCTTGGCTTACCCCAGATCTAGTATAGTATGCATTCGATTGAAATCCTGCATAGTCAACATACTGTTGCCTGTCACTCATATAACTAGCAAAAAACCTAAGTAAATGCGGGGTGAAACCGATCCCTGCTAACTTTTTCAGCTACACATCATTATCCACTAAATTAAAAGCCTTTTTAAAGTCGAAATAAGCCGCATCGGCTTGTCCCCCACCGTCTACTATCGGCACCACACCCGCCATGTAGCTGAGTAAATTACTGGTAGTATTTCTACTCGGCCGAAATCCATGCTGCGCGTCTGTGAGTTGCGAGCTAACTTGCTGAAAAATGCACCTATGAATTGCTGATTCTAATACTTTAGCCATTGTCGACAACACTGCAACCGGTCTGTATTCTTCAACTTTAGTTCCCGAACCTCCCTTCGGTACCGGTATGACCCGGGTAATCTTCCACATCTCGGGAAACTCAGCCGATTTGAGGCAAAGATTGTAGATGTGCAACAGCGGTTTCGCTAATCCCATTCGACAGTCCCTAAAAATGTACGGCGGAATACCATCAGGCCCTGACGATTTTTTCGGTTTAAGATTCTGCAGGGCGCGTACCACGTCATCCAACTCCAATCTATCAAGATGAACCCGCCCTGCTCCGTTCTGACTGCCCGCTTCCACTATCGCCACATCCACATCTAGTCCCGGTTTGTCAACACTGTACACTGAGTAAAAGTATTCAGCAAATTCTTGAACCGCTTGTTCACATGTCAATGCCTCTCCGTTCTTTAAAATCTTTTGACTACTAGTGTTACTTCTTTTAGAATTTACATAAGACCAAAAAGACTTAGGGTCGCTCGACATTTGGTTTTGTAAACGTTGGCAATATTGTTCCTGTGCTACTAAAATTTTCCCTTTTACTTGGGACCTACACTGAGCAAACATTTCGTAATCATTCCTTAAACCACTCCTTTTATACTTTCTATGAAGAGCCGCTTTGAGTTTTATGTCGCGAATTATCTCACCCGTATACCACTCGGGATAAATGTATCTCGAGCGTATACGACTTCGCTTTTTCTTGGGAACACAGTCATCTAAAATTGAATAAATCGTCTCATAGAAATACTTTAAACTCATATCTAAATTTAAGTTAAATAAAGGAGCCCAGTCGACGGCTGCGATCTTTGAATATAATAGAAAAAAATCGGCTTTATTAAAATTCCAACTGACCTTTGTGCGCGCTTCCGATGTTGATGTGCTCAAATTTGGCTCTAAGTGGGTATTAGCACGTAAACACGGGCTCACGGACACCTGCAGCGGCGGGTGATAAGCGTCCACCGCACCGGCACGAGCGGCGACTCCGCCGCGCGCACACTCACACACTCCTCCTCCTCAAAAGTACTCAATACTAAGTCCAAACATCGATCATTGCAATTACTTATTCCGTTGCACTGGACGAACCCACAATATGTTTTAAGAAATTCATAATATGAATTGATGCTTATAGTACCCGAATGTAAATTAAAATCTCCTATCACTAACACTTCACGATAATTATTACAATATTGTTCAATGATTCTAAATAACAACTCATATTCCTTCTCATTACTATTAGGTGAAATATAAACAACACATACAAAACATAAAAACCTATTACGTAAGTAAACAGTGGCACCAACTAGTTCAAAAACATGGTCATTAATGTCTACGTCGCCCGGTACAGGTACTCGCCGCAGCTCGATTCGCGGTGTGGCCACGAGACACGCGCCGCCTTGTTTTCGTCCATTATACATTATTTTAATTATATTTAATTTGAATCTAACGAACTACCTAATGGCAAATCATTCCATCTTATCTGTAGAATTTGGTATCACTGCGCAGATCTAAGACTTATGATTACAGATTGTAAACTTTTTTTAAACTTGGATAATTAATTAAAAAAATCAATTTACCTATACTTGCCTACATATTATCTACGTATGTATTATACCCCTACGTACTCTGTAGGTACATGAGATAAGCAGAACAGATTATACGAATTACCTAACTCGCTGCGTATGTATTACATACCAATAGTAATCTATGGGATTATCCAGCAGATAAAAAAAAATATCTCGCGTGAGTTATTTTTGCTGGAATTTGTACCTGTCGTTGATCATCACTTATTATCCCTGTTTCAGGTAAAATAAAATAACTGGCAACAATAGGGAATTTCCCTGATGTTACGGTGTCAAAAATAAATAGGTAGGTACATATTTTTGTTCGTGACTAGTTCTTTCTAGTTTATAAGTTTTTACTTCACCATCGAAGTTACCACTTTTCAGACTGGTTTTTAAAGTTCTGCACCCAAAGGGTAATCAACGGAACCCTATTACTAAGCCTCCCCTGTCCGTCCATCCGTCCGTCCGTCTGCCTGTCAGGGGTCTGTATCTCAAGAAACGATAATACAATAATAATGCGAAGTACTTGGTTAATTAGTTACGATAAGAGAATAACATGTGGATTACAAGATTATTAGAATAGCTAGCACTTCGCCCGCGACTTCGTCCGCGCTGCAATTTTCTTAAGGATCCCTAATTTTTTTCTAGACAAATTATTTACGAAAACCTTCCTCGAGAACTACTCTATCCATTGGTGAAAACAGCATGAAATTCGGTGCAGTATTTTTTGAGTTTATCGCGAACAGACAAACAAACGCGACGAAGGAATTGGTTTTATAATAATTATGTAGTGATGAGCTCGTGGCGTAGGTACATTCCAATATCTGCCTACCCTTTTCTCAACTATATTGGTTCAGCTTGAGTCTTACCGGATCCAGCTGTGTACCACCACTTAGGGCCCAGTCACGCCACCAACAAAATGTATCATCGTCTGCCTAACCTTTTCCCAACTATATTGGAGTCGGCTTCCAGTCAAACCGGATTCACCCAGACCATTCATTCCGTCCAGACCTTCACAGCCCATTAACTGGGTAACACGGTACTTCATAGCAAGACTGGAGTCAGAATTACTGGTTTCTGACTGTCCGTAACGACTGCCAAAGAAAGATCTACAAATGACAGTCGGGACCAACGGCTTAACGTGCTTTCCGAGGCACGGAGGAAACTAAAGAATAGTATCCGCACGGATCGATCTTTATGGTTAAGCAACGCTTGCCAAGGTTGGTTTGTGGATGGGTGATCATTTTAACATACCGAGTTTCCTCCGTGCTTCGGAAAGCACGCTAAGCCGTTGGTCCCGGCTGTCATTTGTAGATCTTTGGCAGTCGTTACGGATAGTCAGAACAGAAGCCAGTAAAATCTTACTCCAGTCTTGCCAAGAACTGCCGGTTAATGGGTTGTGGAGGTCTGGTAGGCAGCCGCTCCAATCCGTAAAATACTGGTATTCAGCTGAATCCAGTTTGACTGGGAGCCGACCCCAGTATAGTTGGGAAAAGGCTAGGCAGATGATATTATCTAGCCACGAGCTCCTCCCAAAAAATACAAATGTCATACGGTCATACACGAGTACTCGAATTAATACATAATGTACTTACGAGTATGTAAAACCAGACATATACTCAGTACAACATCGCAGTAAGTTTTTCTAAACTATAATGACTGGCTTAGTAATTGTACGAACAAAGGCGAGTCATTGCGGCGACCTTCGCTTTACGCCAGTCATCGCCTGCCATGGTTACAGAATACAAATAAAAACTGAACTGATTGGTAATAAAAAATCTATAAGTAAATATTTGTAGTTTGTTTATTGATGTATGAGAATGAATTATGATTTTAAGTCGAGTGTGTCAGTCATCTTGTGGTCTGCAGAATAGCCACCGTGCTTCGATTCGTGATAATGACTTTACCGATTGCAAAATGCAATTTATTAAAACTAATATTATAAAGAGGTAAAGTTTGTGGGTTTAGAGATTAAGTACCCCATACAACCGTTGTAAAGGGTACTCTTGATCTACAGAACAGATTTTGAAAATTCTTTTACCAATAGAAAGCTACGATCCGGGAATCGAATCCTAGATCCTTTCTCAGCAGTAGCACCACTAACCAACGGGAAAGTTAGTAAAATTAACAATTAATAATGCATGTAAAATGCAGAAGGCCGCAATACTTGGAGACGCGTCGAATGTGATCGCGATCCTCAGCAGTCAGGGTACGACGAAGAAGAAGAAAGAAGTCAAGTTAAAACATCCACAAAAATTAATAGTTACATTGAGCCGGACATATTAGCCGTAGAACCGATGGGGTAGACGAGTTCTTGACTGGAGACCGCGAATCGGCAAACGTGAGGTAGGACGCCCTCAGGCTTGGTGGAGTGACGATCTTCGCAGGGTGAGTGGTAGCAGCTGGATGACATTTTCTGGAGATGAAATAAAACATTTATCTGGCTCTAAATAAAAATAAGAATCGCAGACGCACTTCTGGATATGCCTCTTCTTAACGTGATAGTGATAACGCTGTCACCAAGCAACCTCTTCTCCGACCGGACGACCGGGTTGTTCACCTAATCACACAATACCTACATCTGACATCTAGCTAGGCACATGTTTAATTGTTTTAATTAGCCAATTGACGAACGTTCGATACCCGTTAAAGTAGTAGTTTCAGAGCTTATCCTAAAACACGGACAAACATAGCTGGGTTTCATGTCATGATATAGCAGATATTCCGCCACATACACATACACACACACCACACATGGCCTGCAGTTGCCACCCAAACTAAAAATTTAAAAGTTCATTTGCTTGCCAGCAATTAACCCGAAAAGGTTAATGAGTGTATCTTGATAAAGTTTGTGAACGTTTCAGTCGATACAATGTTTTAACAACGTTGTATTTAATGTTGTAGGTATGTTACAGTAGGTACCTACGTCGTTATCAGTCCAAGTGATAAGGTTTCGTGGTCGAACATGTGCGGCTCCACATTTGACCGCATGTGAGTAAAAAAAAACTGCTACTATCTGTGATATTGGAAGCAGCGTTGGTTCATGCACGTTAAGCCGTTGGCCCGGCTGTCATTTGGAGATCTTTGGTAGTCGTTACGGATAGTCAGAAGCCAGTAAATCTGACTCCAGTCCTACCAAGAACTACCGTGTTACCCAGTTAATAGGTTGTGGAGGTCTGGTAGGCAGTCGCTCCACGTAAAATACTTGTATTCAGCTGAATCCGGTTTGACTGGAAGCCGACCCCACAATATAGTTGGGAGAAGGCTAAGCAGATGATGAGTTGGTTCATGCTTTGTAGCCTATATTGTTCCTATTCCCACAGCTGGGTCAGAACCTGCGACCCAACAGTCGCACTGGGAGGCCTTAGACTCACAGGGCTCTTTTCTGTGAAAGGGGGCGTCGTGTGGCTTGATGGTTATCACATTTCTTCGAATTTATAATATTATACCTATGACATGCTGGTTTCCTTCATGGCATCTCAAGCGTAAAATATACTTATTTTTAGTCTGGAAGCCGTATGGTGTCGGCCGGTGCCGTATGTTGCCGCAAAAGAATAATACCATCGTCGTAAGAGGCGACTGAGGGACTCGCCAGCGAATGAGCAGCAGCGTTCTCTGTACAACTGAACACCATACACTGCGGTCGCCAACCCGCCTAGCGTGGCGATTATAGCAAACCCCTCTTTTTGGGGGAGGCCTATTTCCAGCAGTGGACGTCTTTCGGCTGATATGATGCGGAGTCTGGCCGAGCTTTTGGGTAAAGACAGACAGAAAATATTGATGAGTAAAAGTATAAGGCGATCCGTTCAAGGACTCAATCGTACAAACCCGCGAGACACATAATTATACTTTTAATTACATGTGCCTAAAGACAAATTACAAAAGCATTTTTATTAATGAAAAAATTAACTCGAGGTTGTCACGCTATTGAGTTTCAGTTCATGAAACTCTAGTCTTTGACCGCAAAATGACTGCATTAGCAGAGAACTACATTAATCGCATTCCGGACCCAAGATCAGTAAGTACTTAATAGTTGCAACTAGACAAAGAAAATATTAAAATAACAAATGTAATGGCCAATTCTACTTTTTTAACCAATTTAAAAAAAGGAGGAGGTTCTCAATTCGGTTGTATTTCTTAAATGTTTGTTACCTCATAACTCCGTCAGTATGAACCGATTTGAAAAATTCTTCTTCTCGATTTCCTTTTTATCTGAAAGGACTTCCCGATTGGTCCTATAGAAATTTTATGAAAATCGGTTCGGAAGTTTAGGTTTTAAATCAAAATAGCTGGAATTCGTTGACTTGGATAACGGTTTTTGTCATCTAAGTAAACGAAATTGCGTATTTTGCTTTCTGCTATTTTCCAGTGGCGTTGTTAAGTGTCCCCACACTTAACAACGCCACCGCAAAAAAGTGAAAAATAAAAATCGGTGTTTTGGTAGTTTCTTCGTAATTCGACACCGACTTCCGAAATCACATTTATTCGTTGCTTTGTAGTGTTTTTTATTTGGAAGTCAGTTGTATTTTTTTCATGCAACAAAGTTCGCAGTCGCATCTCAGTTGCTATCTGCCAATTTTTTTAGGAAAGTCGAGAGGTTTTTGTGATGAAATTTAAACATAATTTCCGTCTGAATATCTAGTATAGCTAGACAAAGAGCATACCTACAATCTACATGTTTGATATGAACCAAGCGACAGTCGGCTGTCTAGACAAGACACATAAAACTACTAATTGCTCATCCCTCTGTTCAAAATAGAATCCAACATTAGAAGTTTTCGCCAATGGCTTATCGGTTATTGGATCCTTATTGCTGTTCAATGCTGGAAAGAAACCTCTCTCTTCCCTACAACACCTGATTTTCCGTCTCCTTTATATTATGTTCGGTACATTTATCAGCTAGCAGAAAGCTTTCCACGCCACTTTCGTTCTTCTAAGTTTCAGCATATCATAGTTTTAAATTCTCTAATTGTTCTCTATCTTCTATTTCCTAATTAGCCAGGGGTCAATCTACGACTGACATTTCATTACATTTATCTCCATACTGACCACCATGTCGGTGCTGCGTAGTATCGATAACCTCAGGTTCAATTAACAGTATTATATAAACTGTTTCTACTTGTAGACAGACCATTGATGATAATTTATTGTCTTTGTCTTCAATGAAAGTGAATTGTTTATGAATAAACTCGAGTACAATTAAGTTTATTAAAATATTGTTTTAAATGACAATGAGTTTGTTGTTGTTTAGTGAAACACTTTTTTAGTCACGATATTGATGTGTATTCCAGTTTTCATTCTTTGTCTATGAGTAGATCACTGTCTTTGTGTCTTTCTATTAGATCATATCTTCTCTATACTCCTTCGTGATTCTTTCAGGGTTCTAGACCAAGTGTCATTTTATTACAGTTATTGATTTTGTAAAAGTCAAAATGTTTAGCCCTTTTATTTTTGGTAGTCTCGCGTTTGTCCGCAAACTTACCTAATGGAAAACCATAATGTATGCTTGTCATGGCATTGTGTCTTATAAGCTTTCTTATACTGACTGGACTAACTAATAATTGATTATAAATCATTACTCCGTTGAGTGAGATCAATCAATACTAAGTTATCACAGCAGTATTGTTATCGAAATTACTCTTAATCTTTATTGACACTACTTTTAGTATGCTGGCTGTTAAATTTACACGTCCCCTTTTAACTAAAGTCTGTCTCTGGCTTGAAAATAGTAAACCTCATTGTAAATTTCAGTCTAAAAGTGTATTTCACCATCTTCTTGTCTTTATCGCAATTTATGTTTGGGTTAGCGTGTGTCTTCATCTCCCCTTACATCATACATGTTCACTGTCTTTCTACCCATATAATATTTCACATTGTCTATCGTTTTTTCTATGTTCTTAATCTCCTCTTATTCTTTGGTGTTGATATATAAACCATCTCACTCCATTCCTACCCCCCATAGTATCAGAAAACAGTCATCATAATCATTACCTTTAATTCTGTTCAATCAGATAAAAGCTTTCCAAGTTCATTCACCTTTTATCAGATGAGAGGTGTATTCGTGGGTGTAATGTATAAATTAAAACTATCTTATCGTTTTGCGGTTGCTATGTAGTCTGGTTTGGATCAATACTGTCTGGTTGACGACCGATTGAGTTTGGCACTCGAGTTTTTAAGTGTTTCGATCGATTTATGAATACAAATTTTTAGTCGACCTAGGTTCTGTGATGTTTAACGCATCTTGTACAGTCAACTCCGCTATCTTCCATCATTAAAAGTTCAGGTTAAGATCTATGCCCAATGCTGGGTATAGGTCTTCACTAAGCGTCGCCACATCCCAGGTCTTCTGCTTCTCGCATTCAAAGAACTCCCTCATCCTCTCTCCCTCCTCACCTGAAGAGGATGAGGGGTCTCCAGAAGTCTCCATCTTATGGCTATTTTTTTTATTTTTATTGAACAAACCCGCCACACATTCCCAACCACACATCATCTCCTGAAAGCCAAAATCAACAGTGGCGACCACCAGAAAAACGCTGAGCCAATGAAGTCAGACAAGTCCCGGAGAAACGTTTCAACTGTCTTGGATCCTGCAACGAAATTAATCAGAAAAGTACAGCGGAGGAGTAGGAAAAAAAATCTAATGGCTAATATTCTTACCACAATGCTTTAGTCAAGCTAAACTGTTTGATAATTTCCCAACGATATTGAGATCGGCTTCCAGACTATTGGAACGCAGCTGAATACCAGTATTTTACATGTAGCGTCTGCCTATCTGACCTCCACAACCCAGTAGCTGGGTAATAATACCATGTCCCTTGCAAGCCTGGTGTCAGATTTTCTGATTACCCGTAACGATTGTCAAGGATGTTCAAATGACAGCCGGGACCAGAGGCTTTATGTGGCTTTCCGAGGCGTGGAGGAGCTCGGTTTGTATCAATGGACCCATCTCAGCAAGAGTTGCCTTAACCTCGAAGACGATTCGTGCAGCAGTTTTTATTTAGCCATTAGCTTGTTTTTCTCCAGTGCGACTGGAAATCGTACACTTCTTTTTTCAGGAAGATGGGGGGAGTGGGAACATTATTGTCTGATCATGCTAAATGCTATGAAACTGGATATTATTTTAATAACAGTCACATAATATATAATGTGAAAAGTCACGTGAGATGAATGTAATGGAGTCGAATAATTATAAAAATATTTTCAAAGAGCAACCGTGAGTGTGTGATAATATTTTCAAATGACTACGCAAATAATAGTCGGTGGATGATTTTATAAATATCATAGTATGATTGCATTATAATGTAATAGGTTTATTTAAACATTCTCGGTTAATGTAACAGTAACACGTTTAAGGTCCGTATTAATAAACGCCGCTCAGCACCGTACACAAGTCCGTTATCATTTGATACGGCATTATGACGTCATCAGCATCTCAAGATTATTACTTATTAATAGACACATAAATACAGTATCTCAGTAACCAAGATCAGCATCTCACCTGTACTTGATGTCTTGATTGCGTGAACGATGACGTCACATTGAACGAAGTTTTGAATGTAACTTGTCGCATTTCGTTATTGCTGTTATAAGATGTAAAACTTTCGCCAAGGTAACCCGCGAAATTCAATTTTTCTTACGTTTTTGCAATTTGCAAGTCAGTATTAGGTTTTATGTTGATTAAAGTATGATTCGCGGGTGTAAGAATTATGTATTTTCAGAATTATAACCATTTAAGTCAGCAATGAATGACTATTTCATGAAATCTTGACATTTTAGGATTATACCGACTTATGGAGTTATTTTACTGATTTAAATGGTTATAATTCTGAAAATACATAATTCTTACGCCCGCGAATCTTCCTAGACTAAGGTTTCACGCACAGTGTGCTTCCTCATTTCGATAGTATCAATCATTAAGGCATCATCATCATGGTCATCTTCCTGAACTTGTCTCATGTTACTCGGAGTCGGTTCAACAAGTTTTCTTTCTTCCATCCTCCCCTGTCAACCGACACGGTATCATTGACACCCTTTTCTTTAATAATAATCCTCATGTGATGACTCATAGAAGTGGATGGGTAAATAAATCATCTTCCACTTCTTTTTCTTATCTTTAGTCTTGTTTCTCCATCACCATCTTTTCAAAATCTCACAACTTTAATTGACAATATTATCCTTTACTATTCTTCGGATTTTCCAAGATGCACAGTTTCATTTTCCCTATAAAGGGTTTTCGCTTGCATTTCCTTGAGGCCTCGAAAAACCTGTTTTTTAGAAGCAATCTTGTGAAACCTACTTTCAAGACGCTTGACAAGTCGATGCTCTCTCAATTATCTACGTCGTATGTATTTGTTGATAGTAAAATTGAGCCTTGAAGCTATGATCATCATCAGTTTCAATGGGCCTCATTAACCAGTGTGGTGCTTCTAATCAAACTATGTCTCATCCTTAATGTCTACTCAACTGTCCAGGTTGTTCTGAAATATACCTCAGAAGCCTTATAAACGTATGCACTTACTGGGTCCAAATGGTATAGCTATTTAACATTGATACCCTACGAATAACTAACAGGCAACTATATGGTCGATGGGGCCAAAAGTTCTGGAGTAGCGCCGTGGACCGAAGACCTGGGTCTCAAGTGTGCTATTGCAATAGTGTCAGAATGGTCTATCATTGATTTCATAATTGTTGAATTAGACAAGTTAGGTTAGGTTAACCACTATATACCACTAATGGTCAACCACTGACACTCCATTGAAAGAAATGGCATAGAATTGTAATCTCGTACATAATGACAAATGAATAAATAATATGTAAGAAAATATAAAAGAAATCTGGCATAACTTAATGTTCAAATTAAGTAGTAGTTTTTCGAAAATCATTTCTACTAACGAATTTTATAATAATGGCAATACGAAAATGTCTTTCTACCACGATTTACGAGACCGACCAGTGATCGACCATTATGAATTAGAAGATTACGAACCCTTAGCAAACTGACAATTGGATCGTGTTGAAATAAGGATTCAGAATAAAAAAATAGCAGACTTGGAGCCCTGGTGAGGGTCGCGGGTAGCCGATGGATGCGAGACGCACAGGGCAAGTAATGACCAGCAGTGGTCGTCTTTCGGCTGATATGATGACGATAACGAACTATAGAACCTAGATTTCTCTTCAGATTGATTCTGGTGATCACTCCCAACGCCGTGGCATTTGCAATCCGATACATTTTCATGCTGCTCACTTTTTTGTGATTCTGAACATGTTATGGCGAGCAAAGCACATGGTTTTTATTTCTGTTTTCGTTTGGGCGATGTAATATAAGCTCATTAGAGTCTGGACGGGTTTCGTATCCTCTTTTTGCGTGGGTATAAGGAAACATCGTGTATTAATACTGTGACCTTGACTTAGTTGAAGGCTTTTTTGTGGGTCGTGTCGGATTGCCGTCCCATTGGACCACGACAGTAATGGAAAGGAACAGAGACTGTTGTGTACCTGTGCTTGCTTGTGCTTGTACACTATAAATTGTCTTGCGTACTGGCTAAACTTCGTTGAGTTGAGCTTTTATTTTCTTATAACGGCTTTATGGTATGATGATTCTTTATTTTTTGTTTAGGATATTCCATCTATACATCTGCCTAGCCTTTTCCCAACTATATTGGGGTCGGCTTTCAGTCAAACCGGATTTAGCTGAATACCAATGTTTTACATGGAGCGGCTGCCTACCAGACCTCCACAACCCATTAACTGGGTAACACGGTACTTCTTGGCAAAGCTGGAGTCAGATTTACTGGCTTCTGACAATCCGTACCTAACGACTGCCAAAGATCTACAAATGACAGCCGGGACCAACGGCTTATCGTGCTTTGCGAGGCACGGAGGAAACTCGGTATATTAAGACGGTCACCCATCCACAGACCAACCTTGGCAAGCGTAGCTTAACCTTAAGATCGACCCGTGCGGCTGTTACTATTTAGCCACGAGCTCCTTAAAGATTTGTATTTTTGTATGTAACGAATAAACTTAAAAAGTACTGGATTTTAAAATTCGGGAACGGGATACACGCGGGTGAAACCGCATGACGTCCGCTAGTCACAAATATCTTTGTATTTTTAAAAGACAGACTTATATAAGTACTTTTCTCTTTCCATAATGAATTGGTTAACTTTTTTTACACCACCACCACTATCTCGCCTGATGATAAGCGATGATGCGGTCAAAGATGGAGCACGCTTGCCTAGAAGTATCCTATTCACTCTTGAATTAACAATTTTAACTTCTAGGGAAGCGTGCTCCAACGTCGCGAAGCGTGCATTATCTCACCTGAAGGCTTAGTCTAAGTTTTTAACGCACTCGATCGCGTTAACGTAATGTTCGCTTATGTCAAATTGTATAGAAAAAAAAAAAGGTTTTCCGTTATTGTCACCAGACGGCGCTTATTAAGTTTCAATACAAATTGACGTTTACGCTAACGTGATCGAGAACGTTAAAAAACTCGCACTAAGGCCACTGATGGTAAACGATGGTTTACCATTTGGTGAGATAGTGGTGAATCGCGTGCCTATCAATGAAAATTAAAAATGAATGTTAGCAAAGTGCACGAACTGAACATGCATGAACTGTAAAAATGTGAACCATTGCGATTGTAGCAGAATAAATTTACAGGTTTCGAATGACGTCAACAAATCGAGTTCGTATGCAAGCGGTAAATTGTTTACTATAATTGGTACTGATTGTAACCTTGATAAATGTATTTTGTGGTAATAAATAAAACACAGTACGGTTGATAGTCGTAGACAGAAGGTCGGGCTTCATTCAATCGATCTGCTGAGCCTTTTCCCAATTATATTGTGGTTGTCTTCCAGAGGAGCTCGTGGCTAAATAATAACAGCCGCTCTTGAAGGGTCGATCTTGAAGGTTGGTCTGTGGATGGGTGACCATCTTAACATACCGAGTTTCCTCCGTGCCTCGGAAAGCACGTTAAGCCGTTGGTCTCGGCTGTCATTTGTAGATCTTTGGCAGTCGTTACGGATTGTCAGAAGCCAGTAAATCTAACTTCAGTCTTGCCAAGATGTACCGTGTTACCCACATAATGGGTTGTGGATGTCTGGTAGGCAGCCGCTCCACGTAAAACACTGGTAATCAGCTGAATCCGGTTTGACTGGAAGCCGACCCCAATGTAGTTGGGAAAAGGCTAGGCAGATGATGATGATTGTGGTTGTCTTCCAGTATAAACTGATGCAGCAGTAAAATACTGGCACTCACCAGTATTTTACTGAAGCGACTGCCTATTTGACCTCCACAACCCAGTAACTGGGGAACGCGATAGCCAATAAGGTCGAGATTTTTCTTATTTGGGTTTCGTACCTCAAAAGGAAAAAAACGGAATCACTTTGTTGTTCGTCCGTCTGTCTATCAAGACCCTTTATCTCGAGAACGCGTGGAGTTATCGATTTGGAATTTAAACCATATACTCAGGTCTACGGTCCCTTGAAACTGCGAAAAAACCATAGTTCACATACAAAAAGAAACGGCCGTTAATGCTGCAAATAAACCAATATTTCGACACTCTCAAGGAAGTCAAAATTCATAGGGTATTTCCCGTTGACCTACAACTATGAAATTTTGGCCTTATATATTTTAAAGTACGTTTTTTTTTTTTTTTTTACTATATAATATATAGGCACGCGTTTGACCACTATCTCACCTGATGGAAAATCAATAAACCGCTGACTGGGTTCAAAATCTAGGTACTTAAACAAATTAAATGTTATCCCGAGTAACATGTAGTGTTCAATTCATCAAAATCGACCCACAAAATCCAAAATATTGAATTTTTAAGTTTAGGAAAAACTTCCTAATGTATTCTGAACAGTCAGAGCGCTATCTGTTGAGAAAAATTAAAGTGCACAAAAGCATGAAAATTACACCATAACAAATTGTTGAGATGTTTGTTATACTTTTTTAATGTTAATTTACACTAAAATTAAATATTGTATGGGTAAACCCGGGCGGAATTGTTCGAAAGAGTCACTGCGGTCCTGGAACGCGGCTTGCATTAGGAGGAACACGGGTGGATTTTAGTCAGTAAGAGTCGGACTCTCCCTTCCGCTCTGCTCAGAGAGTAAGCTTGAATCATTTAATGATTTCCCATCCGAAAAAAAACTAAATAACAGTGGCGATCTTTTTGCTGACAACGATATCCTTATTTTGCTTACTAATTCAATTCAATATTATCTTAGCAACTGTCTGTGATCTGCGATAAAGTCTATCTTATAATCAAGGACTTTAAGTTCAATCTGACAGTTGTTCGAAGTGATTGATAGCAATAAAATACGCGTAAAATAGCGTTCAAAACAGGAAATCAATAAATTGCGAAAAATTCCACACCCACAATAACTTTATCTTTTAGATATTCGTGTTAAAACATCTATCGGATACCTTATCTGTATTATTGGTAATAGTCGTCGTAACTTTAAAACAATACATTTGATAAAGAAATCGCGCAAAATATCTCTTACATCATATCACTAGCTATCGCCTGCGACTTCGCCCGTCAACTTAACACAGGAAAAGTGCTTTTTTTTCTTCGAAAACTATCAATCTATTATTGAACTAAATTTCGTAATCAGCAACCTTATTCTAAGTTTTTATCACAATCCGAAGAATTTTCTAGAACCTAACCTAACCTTCACCGAAAAATTGAAAACGCCGTTTGGAAAATATCGTGAGAAATTGTAAACTATTTTTTCATAAAAGACGGATATATTGGGAACTATTAAATTTGGATGGCATTTATAATTTACTAAACGATTTTCGCATACTATATCGAGAAATCATAATCTGATAAAGATTTATTACAATCTTACGGAATCTGCAATTTTCCGGTGACATTTAAACAATTGAAAAATACGTCTGTCGACAACGTAACATCGCAATCAACTCATGAATTGTCAAAATTAAAAAGCAATGCTTATTTTACGAAGATCAATACTTCTAGAGATCCTCACAAAACATATAAACACCCAGTAAACCTCTTCACAGTATTTGATAAGATAGCCGTTATCAATGGCATGCTTGACGAAAAGACAAGAGCTAACATGTCTGACATCACTCGCTGCTGAATGACGTGAGCAACCAAACATGACTAGGCAGTTTTAGCATATTTCACTTTGCACGTGTAGGGTGTTAAAAATGCTATTCCGGCTTTTTATTACTGGATTATCGTCGCTGACCAAACAAAACTGCCATTCCCTTATTTTTTGGAGGACACTCCCTTCCACTCTGGGCAGAGCGAAAGGTAGTGTCAGACTCTTACTGACTAAATCCAGCCTTGTTCCTCCTAATGTGCTTTGCGTTCAAGGGTGTGGTGACTCCAACTCCGCAACTTAGGTCAGCCCTTCCCTGTCTCCTATTGCAAGTCACTGTTATTGTAGTGTCTTTGTACAGCCCCGAATATTCGTCTGAAAACCAAGGCCTTTATAGGATCTCGGTGTCCGTCTGTAGGTATGTCCTTCTGCCACAGCCCTTTTTTTCTGAACTATTGAATCGATTTATTAAAGTGTTAGATCAAAATTAAAACCGTAGAGTAAACTAGAATAAAAGGTCTTATCATCTTTATCCATTTCAACGGATACCCGCCCACTGCTACTTATGGTTCTGTGCTTCACACATCGAACACTCGCGAGATTCACCAGATCATCCATCCGCTTTGTATGAGGTCTAGAGATCTTCGGCTAGCTAGATCCTACGCCCAAATGATAATTTGGGAGTTTTTCATTGTCATCATCACATTATAATTTCAGCCGAAAGACGTCCACTGCTGGACATAGGCCTCCTCCAAGTCGCCACGTCGACCCGCCCTGTGCTTCTGGCATCGGATTATCGCGGCTTTCACCAGGTAATCGGTTACCTTTTGGGAGGTCTTCCAACGCTGCGTCTTCCACCACACCAGAACCTTCCGACCCCATTAACTATCTGTTCTGCGAACCATGTGCCCTGCCCACTACCACTTAATCTAGCTCAACGCCCAAACAACTAGTCCATTCTCATCTCAGACAAGACAAACCATGCAGTTTGTTTAATTCCCAGCCGCATGCGTCATCGTCTATTTATTTATCATCTGGCGCCCGTGGAGTGCAAACGTTACCTATTAGTTCTGCTCGAAGGGAACTGTCAGATGGAAAAATTGTAGCAGATGGGTCAAAATGAGTCGTAGTTCCTACAAGTACTGTTGATAAACAAATGAAGAGCGTTTACAAGCAAAGGCACTTGTTTTCAAGTGTTTTGGTAATTGATACTTTGTAGCTCTGTAGGTTGATAGAAGTGCTTTCTCCAGAATCCCTTTGTTTTACTCAAATAATGTCAATTATTATCATTTTCACTGTCTTGACCTTTCACAATTTGTTAACAAAATAGTAAAATTGTTTATTTGGGGTTGTCGCAAGATGTCTTCTTCACATGAAAGGAGACCTTTCAATTAGCCATAAACGCAAATTGATGTCATGTGCATTCTCCCTACCCTTACATACGACGTTCAAACCTGGTCTTTGACAGCTCAGCCGATGTGCAAGCTTGAGGTTTGCCAGCGAGCAATGGAGCGCTGTATTCTGGGAATCCGGTAAACGGACCGCTTCAGGAACACACTGCTGCGCTCCAAAACGCAAATCGCCAACATCAGTCAAAAAACAGTCAAACTAAAGTGAGGAAAACGCTTCGGCAGCTATAAAATAGGATGAATCTTAAATTCAGTTGAAAAACGTCTTACTGCTGGAGTAAAATATTATTATTGCCAAACTTCATCCTGGCAAGTTCATCCAAACCCACGGCATTTCTGGCAAAACCAATGCCACATCATCTCAGTGTTATATCTTTTATTCTATATACGTGCTCATTTAAAACGCTTGTCCTGACTTAATATCAACGCAGTCAAAACTACTTTGTCTAGGAAGCTAGGTAGGTATGCTGGCATACCCTGCGGCTTCGTGAGCACAGAATTAGCACAAACACCTCTATTATTTATTTTACACTATTTATTTATTTCTTTCTTTTTACATCTACCATTATCAGGTTTAAGGTGGAAGCGCCAGGGTAGCCCTTGAATGACTTTTTCATGAAATAACCATTCAACGGGGCTTAATGAACTTAGAAGGCTATATTGATGATTAAAATGGCCATAATTATTTAGATAAATACGCGTTACGGCCGCGAATCGTATTTTGTTCAACTTACGGCTGACCGGCAAATTGCACAAAACATAAAAATATTTGAATTTCGCGGGCTACCCTGGCGCTTCCACCTTAACCCAGTGCGATAAATGCGCACATACATATTCTTTTCACCCCAGTAAAGGTTGAATTTAATAATCCCTTCTTAGTGCTCACTTACAACATAAAAGGAAGCCAGAACAGCAATTCGCACTAAGTTTTTCCAAACGTCTTATTAATGCACACAGCAAAGGAGTGGATCTCTACCTGCGTCTGTGTTTCCGAACGCGTTCAACCGTAATCTCTTCAAAGTTAAAGTGAACAGGCTTCTTCCGGGTAAGCTCGCTCTATCTTCAACTCTGTATCTGTCCTACCTACCTAGACTAGTCTAGACTAGAGTCAAGAGCGAACCCATCGTAAATAAGAATCGGCTAAGAAAGGATTTTTGGAAATATCAACTGTAAGGAAGGAAATAGATGGGAAAATGTATATGAAAGACTGTTATTTCAAGCTGATATCTACGCGGTCGAAGTCGCGGGCATCACCTAGCATATCATGTACATCGCAGACGTTTAAAGGGCATGCCGATAGCTAACCTCAGATATACTACGGGTTATTGCGTTACAGCTAATAGCAGTTATAACTATAGTGTAAGCGTTATCGCCATTCACGAAGAGAAGTTTCAAGAATAACCTCTCTGACGTAGTAATATGTGACCTTGAACGAGGGTCGGGAGACACTTTCCAAACTTAATTTAACTTCGAAAGTCAATTATTTATACACTACTTGACCCGCGCAACTTCGTTTGCGTCACAATTTTCATTACTGCTTCGCTCCTGTTGGTCTTAGCGTGATGATATATAGCCTATAGCCTTCTTCGATAAATGGGCTATCTAACACTGAAGGAATTTTTCAAATCGGACCAGTAGTTCCTGAGATTAGCGCTTTCAAGCAAACAAACAAACAAACTCTTCAGCTTTATATATTAGTATATAGATAATCGAATGGATTTTTTTATTTGGTGTGGTTAACAAACGGTTTTTAAAGGTCATTCTAATTATACGTAGCTGTGGTAAATTCTGTACATATTAATTTGACTGAATTGCAATAGTACCTAACTAGTTTTGAAGTGAAATAAGAGTCTTATGTTTGGTCATCGAATTTTCTCTCTCTTTCTTATCATATCAATATGTCATATAAAACTGTTCCGGTACCGAGTGATGACAGACAACGCACAGCCGAAACTACTGCTCGTAGAATGCGGTCAAAAGTAAGTTTGCGGTCAAAAGCTAGTCTATTTAAATAATTTATACGTGTGGAGCTCGTGGCTAGATAATAACAGCCGCATGGGTCGATCTTCAAGGTTAAGCAACGCTTGCCAAGGTTGGTCTGTGGATGGGTGACCATCTTAACATACCGAGTTTCCTCCGTGTCTCGAAAAGCACGTAAAGCCGTAGATCTTTGGCAGTCGTTGCGGATAGTCAGAAGCCAGTAAATCTGACTCCAGTCTTGCCATGAAGTACCGTGTTACCCAGTTAATGGGTTATGGAGGTCTGGTAGGCAGCCGCTCCTCGTAAAATACTGGTATTCAGCTAAATCCGGCTAGGCAGATGAATGATACGTGTCGCAGTATAGTTGGAAAAACATTTTCCGAAAATCTTAGTAAGTTTATTTGTTAAAAAACGGATTATCAGAACGTCAGCTTAGTAGGATTTTAGCATAAAACCGAGTCTACTGAGAAAAACAATACCTCTACAATTGTTTAGATCGTTCTAGTCTAGCAAACGATCAATAAATTGAAACACAAAGACATGTTTGTAATGACTCTCTGAAATACCCGTAATTGTCAAAATTGCCAAATCATCAAATTTGGAATGAAAATTGTCCAATTGTTTTAATTAAATAAATGTCAGGCTAAATATCGAAAACTAACTAACCCGCGCAACTTCGTTTTCATCACAGTTTTCATTAATGCTCCGCCCCTTTCGTTCGTAGCGTGATGTTTAAATACGTAATATTTTTAGTGTATTTTTTTATTTGACTGTTTTTATATTTTGTATACTTACCATTTGGATTAATTTTTACGTGTTTTATGCGATAACATTTTTATTTCGCTACAAAATGGCCTTCTTCACAATTTTTTTTTTTTTCAATTCGGACCAGTAAATCCTGAGATTATCGCGTTGAAGCAAACAAACAAACAAACTCTTCAGTTTTATATATTAGTATAGATATAGATTAGTATAAAGTATAATCTATAATAGATATAGATACGAGTATATGACTTATGTCCTAGACCGATTTTGTTGTTGGGTAGACAACAACAAAATCACAATCCAAAATTACAGGTTCACATTTATAAAATTAGTAGTAGTGGTGATTTTTTTTAGGACGGGAAATCATCAAATGAGTCCCGCTCTGGGCGGAGCAAGGGAGTATCAGACTCTTACATCCGTGTTCCTTCAAATTTCGTTTCCCTTCCAGGGCCGCGATGACTCTTTCAAACAATTCTGCAACCCTGGCGGAGTGACTGGTAGAGTAGATTAGTACCTACAGACTACTCGAGATCTATCAAACGAGGTTGTAAACAAAAATCTAATTAGCACCTAAGTAACCTGACACGTTATCCCAAGTACTTAGATACATAATAGCCTGCTATAATGAGTAATTATCTATCCAATCTGCCAGCGCTCATAGTCGAGAGTACCAGGCATGCATGGCTTCGAACGTGTGGCTGACACGTGATGACGCGACTCTTCACTGTTAATGGGTAGAGTTGTGATGGTTACAGATATTGGAGATGAGAGGCAGGCTGTTGATGTCAAGTGTCTTTACAGTCAGAATCTAAAACCATTACCCGTACATCTATCCATTCCTTTTGCAAATGCAATAACCTTGTAAGAAAACTTGGGAATTATGGTAGGCACCAGATTTTGCAATAACATTTTTTCTTTTTACTATTGATAGGCAGGCGTTTGACCACTATCTCACCTGATGGTAAGCGATGATGTGGTCGAAGATGGAGCACGCTTGCCTAGACGTAACCTATTCACTCTTGACTTAAAGACTCCCAGGTTGTAGCTATCAGGAAGCACAGACAATATACAAAACAATATTATAAATGCGAAAGTTGGTGAGGATGAATGGATGTTTGTTACTTTTTCACGTCAGAACGCCACACAGGAATACCGCTTCAGTCTAGCTTCAATATTTATATTGAAGCTGCTGTTGTTTGTTGTTTTTTTTTGCTGTTTTTGTTGAGAAGTTGTTGTTTTTCTTTTAGATCTTTAGATCTCGAAAACTCAGTTACTATCTACTTGACCCCTAACAAGCGAGCAAAAGGTGTGGAAATCGATCCAGTTATAGTTGTTTTATCATTCTTTATTTTAGAAGTTACGGGGGGGGGGGCACACATTTTACCACTTTGGAAGTGTCTCTCGCGCTTAAAAATATAACATGTATTAGAACATAAAATATATTAGACACCTCAATATCATTTTTGAAGACCTATCCATAGATGTACCACACGTATGGGTTTGATGTAAAAAAAAAATAGAGTTTCAGTTCTAAGTATGGGGAACCCCAAAAATTTATTGTTTGACATAAGGGTTCCGTTTTTTGCCATTTGGCTACGGAACCCTAAAAAAACTCCTAAATCCAACTCTTCGGTAGTCGGGTCTTATTTAAAATGTTTTAGATACTAAATTTCGGATCGGGAATCGGGATACTCGTATAGAAATAATCTTATACCGGTTTCAGTCTTTCAGAAACTGCTACGAATATGAAGTTACTTCAGATTACATATGTGTATGTTTCGGTTATTTTCCGTTACAGATACATGTTATTTTTTTTTTTTATTGTAAAAGTATAACACATAGACTCGAAATGACTAAGCAATAGTAGAAATCATAAATAAACATGCAAAGTGACACTGACGCGCGCGGCTAGTCGGCTCGACTGGGCTTTAAAACCTGTCATAACATGTCTCATTTAGACTCCGCCTCTATCCGAAATTATCCGAAACTTTTTATATCATATTCGGTTACAGAGCTCCTTAACATCCCCGGTCCCATATATCTCTGGATTCATGAAAATTAGTTCTGCGATTTAGTCGTAAAAGCGGAACCAATTCAATTTCAGATTTATAATTTAGTTCAGATTAGTGAGGATAGGCACTCGATATCTAATTAATTAATGTTATTAAAATCGGACCATCCCAGCTGACAACGCGTGAAAAACACGAAAGTGTGTGAAACACGTGTTCGCGCCGCTCTTTGCCGCAGCGATACAATTCAAATTAAGAATCGCATATCAGTGTCAGTTGTCAGTATTATTTTCAGTCGGCATCGAACCGCGGTTGAGTGCGCACGTCTTGCTAAACGCTCGAGCTAGCGGAGCATTCGCGATTTAAAAATTAAATAAAGTTTGTTTTATAATTACGTTTTCTATAATAACTGTAGTGTTGTGTGTGGATTCTTTAGTGCACCTAGCTGTAGAATTTTAGTTTTTCTGGGTATGTATTTTTCTGTTATCATAATTTGAATTTTTGTAATCTTTTATTGTGCAAATCGAAATTGCACAATCGAAGATTCGCTTTAGTCATACGACTGAAAATTACTTACTAGATTTTTTTAAATCGAATGTTTTATGTGCCAATTAAAAACTTGTATAGTAGAATTTATTCGTTTGAAATTGTAGTGTCCAGACCTTAATTCAAATTCTTTTGAAAACAAATAAGTTGGCTTAAATAGATATTACAGTAACATGAGTTGATATCTTCTTGTAATTCTGAATTCATAATTATGGTTACTATGATTTTTGTTCTTAAAAAAATATAAATGAACACTTGCTATTTATTTTGTTTGGATCAAGGCGATTCTTATTGAAATAGCTGTTGCATATTGTAATACATTATGTCCATTCATAATAATTTTTAATTAATTTATTTTACACTTACACTGCTTATAACATTGAAATCAAGTTAATACAGTATAAAAGACATTGACATACATTTCTATAAATATAAAATATTTTTTTAATTAGGTTACTTATAGATAAAATTTAAAAAGGAAAACCACAATACCAAAACCACAATTATCTAAAAACAAAAAATAAATATTTTAACTGGTTATAAACTGGATATTTGAGTCTTCATTATTTCTAGGTTCTAGATAAAACAAAATAAAAAAAACTGTCAGACATATTAATCAGCGAAATTAATCATTTAAATACTTGAATTTCAGTTCATCAGCTTAATTTACATTTGTACCGTAGCATTAATTAACATAGATATATTCAAGCCGGTTGTGAATGACGTGGGTGGAGTCAAAGACCTTAGTCAAAATGGGACAGAAAAAGAAATTGATAATTTGAAGTAACTTTTTTAATATTGCACCTTTACTTACCTTTTAGTAAGTATAGGGTAAAACAAAAAATCAAAAATATGGGGCAGAAAAAACCCTTAAGTATTTTTTTTTTTGTACTTTTTTTAAAGATGGTGTCGAAAGAAATAAATAATAGTTTAAACTAACTTTTTTGCTGTGTTTTACCCTTGAATGTAAAACTATTGTACGTTACGAAATATATGATCAAAGCACTCGGTAAAATAAATATGTCACCACAATTAATTAAATATTTGTTAGTGACTAGATTAGATTATGTTTCCAATTCAATAAGTTGAGTGACCAATGTACCAGCTTAGATTATCCAAAAATAAATGTTTCCGAGGTTTTAATAATACGTAGTTAATTGCTTTTATTGAGGAGCTCGTGGCTAAATAATAACAGCCGCACGGATCGATCTTTAAGGTAAGGTTAAGCAACGCTTGCCGAGGTTGGTCTGTGGATAGGTGACCATCTTAACATACCAAGTTTCCTCTGTGCCTCGGAAATCACGTTAAGCCGTTGGTCCTGGCTATCATTTGTGGATCTTTGGCAGTCGTTACGGATTGTTAGAAGCCAGTAAATCTAAATCTGACTCCAGTCTTGCCATGAAGTACCGTGTTACCCAGTTGATGGGTTGTGGAGGTCTGGCAGCCGCTCCGCGTAAAATACTGGTATTCAGCTAAATCCGGTTTGACTGGAAGCCGACCCCAATATAGTTGGAAAAAGGCTAGGCAGATGATGACGAGTTAATTGCTTTTATGCAAACAATACATTTTTGCTTTGCACTTCGTTAGTGCAAGAATCATAGAAATATAAAAAAAAAAACTTATTATATCTATGGCAAGAATTAAACGTATATAATTTAAACGATTTAGGCCGTTGTCTAATTAAATGCATTTTTTAACTAAAAAACTAATACGTATTCATATTATATTAGTTAGCCTTGATACCGCATCTTTTTAGTAGTGCATAAAGTTTTTGTAAATATTGGTATTCGTTTGTCAAATGGCTGGCGGTTTAATTGAGACATTTAAAACATCATTTATAATGAGCTAAAATTATTTCGTGCAATAAAGTAACCTAATCTCTGAAACAAATAAATACTTAATCCGATTTCGAAAATATTTTTTACTAAATATTAAAAAACTGATCCTATGGAATTGGCCAAGCCGTTTATTTAAAACGCTGTGTCATGTTTTTCTAAATAAATATAAAGTTCTAGAATGACGCTAGATGATCTAGCATGCTAATTTATTTTATTAGTATTCATTTATGCAGCAATCCGAGATGAATGTTCAATCGCGTTCTTATGTAACCTAATACCTAACTTAATATAGTAAAGGATATATTAATAGGGATACCTATTGAATGGACTTACCTAATTTAATCGAAGGATTTTTTTATTTGTAATGGGTTTGCTCTTAACTCTAGTCTATGTCAGAGATGACAGAGACAAAGTCTACGATGGAGCGAGCTTACCCAGAAGGAGCCTGTTCACTCTAACTTGGAAGAGATTAGGGTTGTAAGCTTTTGGAAATACAGACGCAGGCAGAGAGTTCCACTCCTTTGCTGTGCGCATTGTAAAAGACGTTTAAAATCGCTTAGTGCGAATTGGTGGAACAGTTACAAGGTAGGTAGGTAATATTGGTAGGCTTGCATTTGAGCTCAATCTGACCTGGTGGGAAGCGAGGATAAAGTCGCCAGTAGAGCACAGTTGCCTAGAAGTATTCACTCTTTACAAAGTTCACGTCACTTTCATTGTGCGTCCAACGTCCTTAGTTGGACCTATAAAGTCAGCACCCTAATTTTGTTTCAAAAGTTCTAAATACTTAACGTGGCCTTGAAACGCGAAGGGCATCAGAAGGAACATTAATTAGTTTGCTCGAGAACGTAATTCACACAACGAATATTGAATTCACAGAAAGGCATTACGATCGATTGTGTTCAACTTGAAAGTGTAACGTAATGCTAAAAGCCCAGCAGATTTGTTTCAGTAAGGGTTTCTTCAATGAAAATGATGCAATAATTACAAACTCTTCATTATTGTTTGTGTACTTAATGTTATTAATAAGCGGTGCAATTATTATTTCATCAACGTTTAACGTAAATAAGACACATGCACTATTGTTTACATTAGAGTAGGTCGTTGTACTGTTGACTATGCAATACCTATATTGGAATCATTATAAGAAATTACTGTCTTGCATTTTTGTAGAACCAAATTAATCTATCTGCCTAGCCATTTCCAAACAATATTGGGGTCGGCTTCCAGTCAAACCGGATTCAAATGAGTACCAGTATTGTATATGGAGCGACTGTATATCCATGGTGTCAGAATTTTCCGGCGGCATCTGACTATCCGTAACGACTGTCACAAATCTTCACATGACAGCCGGTTCTAACGGCTAAGTGTGCTTACCTTAACATGAACCTATCATCATCATATCAGCTGGAAGACGTCCACTGCTGGAAATAGGCCTCCCCCAAGTGTTGCCACAACAACCGGTCCTGCGCGTCTCGCATCCACCGGCTACCCGCGACCCTCACCAGGTCATCGGTCCACCTTGTTGGAGGCCTTTCAACGCTGCGTCTTTCGATAATTCCCTATACGTAAACCTAATAATGACACCTAAATATTTATTTCACCAAGAAATTAGGTGGTCACTTCATGTATCATAGAGTTATTATAAAAATGCTGACTAACAAAAGTTCTCTTTAAAAATAAAATATTTCTTATTTCAAATCACCCCAAACCATGTCTGGCCAACAGCGAAAATTCAAAAGAAAAACGTCATGAAAGAGAAATCCACCAAAACAATATTTCTGCTGTAGAGTGACTCATTGGGGACTAATAACTATGAGTAACATATATAAGAGTTTGTACAGTTATATTAATGCTAGGAGATAAGATCTGGTCGCCTGGAACTCTGCCAGGATCCTTGAACCCACGTCAGCAAGTCTGAGCCGTGTCTGAAGCATAGTTTTGTAGCTGTCATTTGTCATAGAGTAATGTCAGATTGCAGAGGCTGGACCGTTTATATTTGCCCCCAAAAGCCTTTGGGAGGTGATAGGTAGTATCAGTGTGTTACAACTGTATCTGTCACCTCCCGAACGATTTTAAAGGAAATTTTTAGTCCATTGCGTTTGTGTGTGCAGAATACGTTTGCTTGATAACGTAAAAAACGCAACGAATGTTGTTGAATTGTCAAATGACAGGCCTTTACTACCATTGATTTTATGTTCGCATTTACAACGCTATGGGGGCCTGGTAAGATCCGAGAGATATCTTAACGTCAAAGACTACTTACCCACTGCCTAGGCTTCGTACTTAATACATACCTACTTAATTTACTAATACTTAATTTCGTACAATTACACAAAAAAAAAAAAACTGCTGTCTTCAAACACAAGATGTACTGCGTCGTAAATTGGAGTATCCAACGTTGCGTCGATACTTTCTTTTTTTTCTGACAGCCAAGATAAAGGGCCACTATGGCCCATTTTCGACATCGAACCTTAACTTTCACAGCAAGTTTTGTGGTTTTAAGTTAAATGATAAAAGATAACGGTTAACCACCGGAAAACCGACGTGTTTGACGTCAGATATAAATCTAAAGTCGTTTCCATAAATTGTCATATTCAACAGCTGTCATAGGCTGAATGCGAGTTACCTTCGTGTGGAAATCGGCACATTAAAAAGAAGTGCGTAACTTGTTTTTTTTCTTTTAGTTATTCGTTATTCATTTCAACAGTTCCATTGTTTTTAATAAATTGTAATTTTAGATTTCGGTCGGTCGGTCGGTCGGCTGGTTCGCTTTCGACCGTATCGGTAACGTTGTAGTACATATTTTATTTAGAACGGAAGGTTATGGTCAGTCGTTTACCTATGTCGCTGACTGAAATAAACTGTATTTTTGTACAAAAAAACAATACCTAAAAGCGTAAAAATAACTGAAAAATGAATATGGTTGTTTGACATATTTTCTGTACAATAAATAGCTGCCAAGCCGCCATTTGTATTCCTGTTTAGAAATACCTGACTAACCTATATAAAATCTGCTCTAAACTGAAATGAATGACACAACTTACCTACTATGTGTAATTATGTTATTTTCTTTTCCTCACTGACACAATATCACTTAAGTAAATGAAACCAGTATTTACCTATTCGTTGGTAAGCTTAAGGAAAATTCTTTTTTGCCTCTCATTGTGCAATTTAGCCTACGAGGATAATACAGCATTCATTATTAAGGGCGTTCTCTCGAAAAAGCTTAAAAATAGCGTGCAGATGAAGCAGTTTTTTGTCGGCATTTACTGAGAAATTACTTGAAATTAATTTATTTAAGGTAGTAATCTACATGATATTGCACGTAACTTGGTTTAGCCAGAATTTATGTATCGGTATAACATAATAGGAAAAAAACCACCAAATCACCTCGAAATCGTTGAGATGGAACCAATTTACTCATTCATTTTTTAACAAAAGACTAAAAAAAAATATCTACTGCTGTGAAATACATACGAAAATAACTTGTTATGTTACTTTTTTAAAATATGTATTTTTTTTTATTATATGTCCAAAATTAAAAACACGGGTAGCGTATTGGCGCAAAGAGGTGTAGTTAGCTCCGTTTGTATGCACAAGGTTATTGGCATATATACAAGCCTTAAGGATATTAAAAGAATACCGACATCTTTATAAAACGGGAAACAGGAAACATAGTGCTGTATTATTGCGCAGGAATAACCGCAGAACATGAAAAAAGTCATGAAAGAAGTCATTATTATGGGCCAAAGCTTCAGGGCAATTAAAAGTTACAATAATGTGAATCATTCCACATAATCATCATCACCATTCATTTTATTTACTTTTATAAAGTAGCATAGGTACTCGTATATAAACCTGTTTATTCTACAAACTGTTTTTCCCTTTTTTCATTAACTATTTTTTTAATTGAGGAAAATCTGAATACTTCATACCCACCTACCTACACACCTGCTTGAAGCTGTTAGGTAACATTGAAGTTTAAGGAAAGAATATAAAAATGTTGTCTTTGGAGAATCCCGCCAAACTTGATCTGTATTTTTTTTTAATGATTATGAGTTGTTGCGTGTATGGCGCCAGTAAGTTTATGGTTATTTTTTTCTTGTTTTATTAGATTAGTTATGGTTCTGTTATTTTAACATCTGTGCTAATTAACTGCTTAGTATGTGCAAACATTTTCAATGTGTGTTGTAGCTTTGAAAAAATATTATAAATCAATTATTAAGGGGCTCTACCTTCTACTTGTTTATTGCTCATTTCCTTGTTAATAAAAAAACATCTTGACTACAATTTTATTGGGTGATTTGTTTGCTATAATCTCCGAAACATGGAACAGAATATTTCTTATAGAAATTGGCATAGATACCAAGTTGTAAGCTGGTACACACACATGGGGTCTGTTGCCAAGAATTAAGTTCGGCGCAAAATATTCGGTCAGACGAAGCCGCACTTACAAACAGCATCCTGTATTAACTCTTACAAAAGAATTTGCTCTAGATTCCGGAGCAAAAACGTTCTTAGAATTTTGGATGCAATAATAAAATGATTTCTTGAACTAGATTTTTATAGATTAGATAAATCGAAGAGAATTTTCCATGTATGTCACTCTCCATTTCGTAACGTAACGAAGTTGTAGTGTAAGTCACCCTTAGGACAAATGACTTAAGAACTAGTGTCACACCCTGTTCTGTGGTCACACCAATGTCAGCCCCATTTATGTCCAGGCAATTACTGTCCATTTCGGGTTGCCTGGATGAGATCGCGGAATGCGATAAGGCCGCTCATTGTACGTATGTGGTTCAGTTTATTAATTCGGTAAAAAATTGAGTATCATCAATCAATAATTTTTCATCTGCCTAGCCTTTTCCCAACTATATTGGGGTCGGCTTCCAGTCAAACCGGATTCAGCTGAATACCAGTGTTTTACGTGGAGCGGCTGCCTACCAGACCTCCACAACCCATTAACTGGGTAACAAGGTACTTCTTGGCAAGACTGGAGTCAGATTTACTGGCTTCTGACAATCCGTAACGACTGCCAAAGATCTACAAATGACAGCCGGGACCAACAACTTAACGTGCTTTCCGAGGCACGGAGGAAATTCAGCATGTTAAGATGGTCACCCATCCACAGACCAACCTTGGCAAGCGTTGCTTAACCTTAAAGATCGACCCGTGCGGCTGTTTTTATTTAGCCACGAGCTCCTCAGTATATCAATCAATATATTATATAAGTTATTTTTTTCCGTTACTGAGTTTCGTTTGTGAGTGAGTAACTGACAGACAACGCACAGCCGAAACTACTGGTCCTAGGAAGCTGACATTTCGCATGTAAGTTCTTTGAGGAGTGTAGGGGTGCACCAAGGGATCCTGAAATTCCTACGGTAGGTACGGGAAAAAACGGGATATGCGCGTACGAAGTCGCGGGCTAACTGATGATTATATGACTGAAATTATCGCATAAGTAAGGACACAAACGAATTTATTACCTCCTACTTTTTTAAAGGCGGTTAAAAAATAATGAATTCAAAGACACTAATTATATCTTCAGCCGACTGAGTGGCTGCCAAATAGTTGTTGTAATGTTTTCCGCATAATCGCCCTAAATATTTTGCCAGCACTTATTTGTTTGATTTTGAAATCTTTAACGTTAACCACGCGCTGTATGCCTGACCTATGACGCTTTGACGTCGAAGCAGGATGCCCATCGAACTTCTACAACTTCGTTTGGAGTTTGACCTGTCAAATTGTATGTAATGGTAACACCAAAGTTTCTGCATAAACAACTTGGTGTCGAGAAATTTAAAAAAAAAAAACAAAAAGTTTATTTCGGACTACGGTGATCCATATTATGTTAGTATTTCAAACAGCTTACATTCTAGTGTTGGTAAAACATTGAAATAAAAATTATAATCATTATAATAAAGGATGTCCAGGCTGGAAAATGTGTCCTACTTAATCAACCTACTTACAAAAAACCTTATATTAGCTCTCCGCCACAGCTCTCAGGATATAGTTGTGACTACTCCGCACTCTGCACAGCAGCGAAGCAGTTTTTAAAGTTACTTTGGTGTCTAAGTAATAACAGCCGCGACGTTCTTCAAGTTTAGGTAACGCTTGCAGAAGTCGGTCGGTGGATGGGTGACCATGCACCATTACAAGACAACAGTATGGCAGAAGACATAGATATTTATTTGTTGTACTCTGGGTGAGTTCTCAGTGAGAGCACTGTTAGAAATATGTTATGGTCCTACTGTTAGATATGGTGTTTGTAGTTTTTGCATTTAAGTACTAGGATCGAAAACTATTCGTTTGTTTGTAACTATTTTAGCTGTAGTTTTTAATAATAATAGTTGTCTACATTATCGCATTAGGTGATAAACCTGTTAAGATAATTGTACAAATAAAAAAAAATAAGATTGCTTCGTGCCTCGGAGAGCACGTTAAGCCGTTGTTACTGGTTGCCAGCCAGAAAAATTAATAAGATTACTTCGTGCATATAGATATCCTTAAGAAATTGCAGCGCGGACTAAGTCGTGGGCGAAGTGCTAGTAGTAACATATTTCATAGATTTAATCCATTCCCTCAATTTAACTCAAGTGACACTGACATAAGTCACATGAAGTGTCTTAACTCGGCCCTCTGATAGTGTCCAGTTGACTGCGAAGCGGCTATTTATTTTAAATACACTTAAAATTGTTTATATTTGTGGTTTTGTACGCAAAAACTTAATTCTAGTAAAGAGATAATGAAGTGTGTGTGTGTATGTGTGTGTGTGGTGTGGTGTGTTTCTTTTTAACCGAAAGGTTGACTGGTAGAGAACGCCTTGTTGCATTAAGTCCGCCTATGTACCACTATTGTGCATGAAGTTTAAATAAATAATAATAAAGTACCAAACCTAACTAGGTATCTTGCGTAGTATGTAATGCGAACCAAGATTCATTGAATCGTTCAACTCATCCTAAGATATAAAATTCTTTCGTTACTGACTGATTGCGTGACAGACAGACAACGCACAGCCGAAACTACTGGTCGTAGAAAGCTGAAATTTGGCGTGTAGGTTCCTTGGGGAGTGTGGGGGAGCAGTAAGAGAGGATTTCCTGAAATTCCTAAGGGAACGGGAAAAAACGGGCCATGCGCGTACGAAGTCGCGAGCAAAAGCTAGTTTCCAATAATAAAGACTGGTTTCTATGAAACACCGTGAGGATAAATACTTTTAAATATTTAGTAGTATTTTGTGTACAAACTGTTTCTAGAACTACATCGAAATCTATTACCATCACAATAATGCAATAAATAACGCCGTCTCATTAATCAGTCATTCCTATAATATTGACAATGACGCATACAGTATGATGTCACTGGCCTCCTTATTGTTTTACCCTGTTATGACATGTTGTATTTGATTATATCCCTTATCTAGATAAGCCTGTATTTTCGTAGATAAAGTTAATTAAAATACACAGTTATCAGACCAACAGTAGGTGTTTACCTATGATAGTGCGTATCTAACGAATGAAGTTTCTGTACCAGCATGAGAAGCCGAAATGTGTTGATAACCTACTGTAACCTTGGGATATCGATACCCCCCGTTTGCGTTACACGGTTCACCAGTAATCGCTTTGTGATTGTGCTAAATCCTGTGTTTATGTTAACAGCTGCCGCCCGCGGCTCCGCTCACGTGAATGTCGAAAATTATCCCAAGAGATAAAAAGTATCCTATTGTGAGGTTTTATTCCAGACTGTAATCTATCTCTGCAGCTGCATTCTGACGTGATTGAATAACAAACACCCATTCAAACTTTCGCATTTATAATATTAGTTTAGATTCAATTTCGTCCGCTAAGATCAGGAGGGTTCCCATGCTGTGGGGTGCACCTCACTTGGGGAGGCAAATATTAACATGGCTCTAAAAATAAATTGATTCTAGCCATTCAAACGTAGCGGTGCAGCAAAAACTTTTATTTTGTCAGAGCCTCACTGTGGAGAAATTATAAACTTGTACTGTGCATGTGATAGATAAAGGGAGCTACAGTTGCCAACAAACTGCTTTGCAGTTTGGCAGAAGTAATAATAAATTGTAGAATGCATTTTTTCGTGAATAAACACTTTTTTTATATTGCCTAGAAGTAACTTATTCATTTTTCTACCTTTTTCTGATTCATTTCAAAATTTCTACTCCTCAATACGAATTAGCTCATCTGCTGTGGTATAACTAAAATGCCGTTATCCGACATCTGATCGATTTTGAACTTTTGATGATATATTAATGAGATAATAATATCTATCAATCAGTGTTTGCGAATTTTCAGTACCTTGGATAGCTTTGGAAATTCGCAAACACTGATCGATAGATATTTTTCTGGCGGCATTTTGGTTATACCACGGCAGTAATCATCATCATCAACTGCCTAGCCTTTTCCCAACTATATTGGGGTCGGCTTCCAGTCAAGCCGGATTTAGCTGAATACCAGTATTTTACGCGGAGCGGCTGCCTACCAGACCTCCACAACCCATTAACTGGGTAACACGGTACTTCATGGCAAGACTGGAGTCAGATTTAATGCCTTCTGACAATCCGTAACGACTGCCAAAGATCTACAAATGACAGCCGGGACCAACGGCTTAACGTGCTTTCCGAAGCACGGAGGAAACTTCGTATTTTAAGATGGTCACCCATCCACAGACCAACCTTGGCAAGCGTTACTAAACCGTGAAGATCGACGCGTGCGGCTGTTATTATCCAGCCACGAGCTCCTCCACGTACCACCGTATACCACGGCAGTAATAGGTACCCATTCATAAAACAATATAATGAGAAGGACTTTATCAATCCCCCTCAGTCTCCTTATCAAGTAATAGCAGCTTATCTTATTAACAACTGAAATTAATCGTTTATGATTTAAGCGGACAACGTTTGCTGTCCGACATTATAGACTGTAATGTCGGCGTGTGCTCGATCAAAGGGGACTATTGATCCGTTGTCAGGGTTTTGTCAATGTTTCCTTTTTACCTAGTTACTTGTGGACTTTAGACTTGAGGTATTTAGAATAGGATTCAATAAATAAAAATAAAATTTTAAATAAATAAAAATAATATTAAATATTTTTTTGTAATAAATAACAAATTGTGAGGAGCTTGTGGCTAAAGATTACTAGCCGCACGGATCGATCTTTAATGTTAAGCAACGCTTGCCAAGGTTGGTCTGTGGATGTGCAAGTTTCCTCCGTGCCTCGGAAAGCAGGTTAAGCCGTTGGTCCCGGTTGTCATTTGTAGATCTTTGGCAGTTGTTACGAACTGTCAGAAGCCAGTAAAATCTGACACCAGTCTTGCCAAGCTGTATCGTGTTACCCAGTTAATGGGTTGTGGAGGTCTGGTAGGCAGCCGCTCCGCGTAAAATACTGGTATTCAGCTGAATCCGGTTTGACTGGGAGAGCCGACCCCAATGTAGTTGGGAAAAGGCAGGCAGATGATGATGATTATGATGTAATAATAAATTGTCTTCAACGCTATGATCCCCGAGGGGTGTGACAGGCTTCATTCGTTCTGGGATTACATATATTTCTACCAACCTTAGGTTGACTGGTAGACAATGCCGGCATTAATAATAATAATAAATATGTTTATTTCTCACCACAATATGATACAATAGGTACATCATTTAAATGTTATGATTATAATTTATCATTGTGGGAGACTGGTGTCTGAGCTAAACTGCATGCCTGTGTTTCAGGACACCTGGACTCCGCCTTAACGACCAATTACTGAGTTAAGAATGTTACTGAGTTTATGAAGTTGAGTTTGTATTTGTGCCAACTCTACTTTAACCTGAAAACCTGTCTGGTTCTGTATGGTTTGGCATGTTTTATACTACAAATACTCAATTTGGAAACCGGCCTTTAATCCACCTATGTATCTTTTAAATGACTGAAGTTTATAAATTCATACAAATTAAATAAAAAAAAATCATACAAATTAAAAAAAGGAAGTCGGTGTTTTTGGTTATTTGCCGTTTTTTGACACCGACTTCCGAAATTAAAGTTTTTTTCTTTCTTCCGAAGTTATTTTGTACCTTGTAGTGTTTTGTTTTTGGAAGTCGGTTGTATTTTTTTGTAAAAAAGTTTTTATTTTTACCTGCGTACCCATTAACAGCGTACCGGCGCAATGTTATGTTAAGAACTGGTGTAAACTCTAAAAAAACATGCGATTTCAGCAATCCCGATCCATTTGCTTTCGAATAAAAAAAATATTTTTCAAATCGGTCCACAATTTGGCGGAGAAATCGGTGAACATACAAAAACAATACATACAGCCGAACATAGAACCTCCTCCTTTTTGAAGAAGTCGGTTAAAAATGGTAACCATAGTGGCATAGTGGTCACTATTTTTCAAATTCGTTACGTAAAGAAGTGGACTACAAATTAAATACCGACGTCTTTTAAAAATCTGTTGCCTTAGTGGTGGAAAAAAAATCAATTGTTTTATAATTAAAATAGAATAGATAACAATCGACCATGACAATACAAAACTCTTTATTTGATAATAGCTCTTACGAATAATTACTTATTATTTATGCATAAGGTTATGTTCGTATTGATCGCGTTTGACGTCTATATAGATACGAGTATGTTCCGATATTACGCCATGAATAATAAAGTTGTATTTTTTTTTCATGACATTAAGTAATTGGTGTCAAATTATTATTTAAAAACTGATAGCCCCACGATTTTTCTGAACTCATGGCGATTATTGCGATATGGGAATAAAAATAAAAACTTGGAAAATTATACCGATATATAGTGCCAGTCACTTATCTTCCCAATAAAATAGAATGACTTGCTGATAAAGATAAACAGACAAAGTACTGAAACTCGTGTATCTATCTCCCCTAACTATATTGTGGTGGCTTCCATCATAAACGGATCAGCCAGGGTTGCGGAATTTAGTCGAAACAGTCACCGCGGCCCAGGGGGGCTACTCTCTAAGCCCGAAGTTCGTAGTTTCGGGCGTATTCTACTCCGTATCACCTAACCACCAAGAATTAACTGTCAACTGTTAGTTACTGTCAAATCGTGTTGTCATTCATGTGGATACGGAGGAGAATACGCCTGCAACTAAGCCCGAAGCTACGGATTTCGGGCTTAGAGAGTAACCCCCCTGGAACGCAAAAAGCATTAGGAGGAACACGGATGGGTTTTAGTCAGTAAGAGTCTTTCGCTCCGCCCAGAGCGGAAGGAGTCATTTAATGATTTCTCATCCCAGCTGAGTACCAGTATTTTACAATATGAGGCTGCCTATTTGACCTCCACATCCCAGTAACTGGATAACTTAATACCGTTTGGGAAGACAGGTTGCCGTATGGTGTCGTGCCCATCACTTCCCGTGGGTGTCGTAAGACTAAGGGCCTCGCCAGAGAGTGGGCCGCACCGCCGCAGCGTTCTCTGTAAAACTCAACACCATACATTGCGATCGCCAACCCGCCTGCCAAGCGTGGCGATAACGGTAATCCCCTAAATGATGACAAGCACAACCAAAAAATGGCCCCTAGTGCCTGGCAGCCCGTCTACCCTTGACTCCGGTAAAGGTCGACGGGTAGTCGATGGATGCGAGACGCGCAGGACCGGGCGTTGTGGCGACGTTTAGGGGAGGCCTATGTCCAGCTGTGGACGTCTTGCAGCTGATATAATGATGATGATGATGAAGACAGGTGAAAGAAAGAAACCGATGACCGTCTATTTGATCGCCATTAGATACACCTTGTACTAAAAACACAGTATGAAGTTTTTAATCGATAGCACCAACAATTTAGTGCGTAGGTTTCCGACCATGCGCACTAAGTATTAAACGTTACCAATACTGCGACTAAAGCTTCAGGTTATATTTGATTTACACCTGACATGACATTGGCTGACCTGTCTGAATCTGGAGTAATCCAGTGTGTCATAAAGTAGTTGGTTTATGGCCAAAGTCAAGATCACTCGCATGAATTGGTTGATATATGCGAGTGATCTTGACTTTGGCGATTGAGCAAAGGAACTTACAGTAATTTAGCAGTAAATATATGAAACGCTACGTTTTATTAACCTACTTTTCTTTATTGTTTCAGATAGCAATATTCACGACTGCACATAACCCAAGCTAAAACGCCGTTCGCAACAATAACCTACCATAGACCCAAAAAACTACGACGAAGAAGAAATAGACTAAAAAAGTCCGTAAGACTCAAAACTGCGTGTGATATTAATTTTATTAACAAAAAAGTATTTATTCTGACTGCATTTAGAATTTAGAATTCGCTATTTAAAAAATCCGCCATTCGAATAGAATTAGCCATAGACTAAGGGAACAGATAATCTAGAAGCGGGTGATAGAAAAGGAAAAAGGCTGGATCGCAGGAGGCTGTATGCGATAAAATCGGACAGTAAAATGAAGGACAGTATGAAATCCTGCCAGCACGCGTTATCAGAGGACGTCGTGTACAAAGAAGTTGTTGTTATCGGTAAGTTATTAATATGTTTTCTATTAAAACACTTAGGCTCAGTTTCTGGAAAGAAAATTATCGCAAAATTAATATGAAAAATGGAACCAGCCCCATCTGCTGTGATGCCTGTGATTACCTACCAACAGCCAAAATCATCAGTTTACTTGAGTTTAAATCTTGACGCATCGATAATTTGTTTCCAGAAACTGGGTTCATTTTTATCAACTACTGTCCCACTGCTGGTCAAAGATCTCCTTCATAACCTTCCACTCTATCCAGTGTGTTCACCGACCAAACCGTCATGAACGCTTCTAAGTCATTACTCCAGCATTTTCTAGGCTGTCCTCCGCAACAAGCAGGCAATTTTTTTTCAGCGTCTCATATCTTCATAATGTCATCTATGTTATGCGTGTCACCAGCCCACTTGTCCCTCTTTGCCATCAATCAGTTTCGTCACGGGTCTCATCACGACTGAGCGGAATATTCCTGTCTGACCTGGCGTCAACATAGACGAGACGTTCAGACGAATCAATTGACCTTCCACCTCTGTGTAGCTACTAGCTACTTTGTATATTATGCACTGATCATTGTAGAAGTAGATTAGTTTGCCTCGCGAGTTAAATATACAGCCATAGTTATAATGAGACTGTGTTCCCGTTCACATATAACCCGTCTGCCTTCAAAGCAAGAGTGAACAGGCATCTTCTGGGCACGCTCGCTCCACCATAGACCTCATCTATCGCTTTCCATCAGGCGTGATTGTGGTAAAGATCAAGCCCATTACCAAACAAAAAAACAATAAAAAAATACACTAATTTGAGCTAGTGACTCTTGTGAGATTAAAATCAGATACGTTACAAATTTGTAAATCAGAGACCACTTTTTGTGCGAATTGTGACCGAAATGCGTTGACACAAGTGAAGTCGACATTTGAATAAATTCAGATAAGACTATCTTTGGCCAGCGGCAGCAGCATGACCTGAAGTCAAAAACTATCTCACCGGAATATACGACTGATATACAAAGTACACTATGCCCTTATCTAGGTCATACTCTACCCGTGTTCCTTCAGCTGTCATCCGATGTCGGGGCGTGATTGATTATGCTATCCAATATTATCTAAAATCTAAACACACAGAGACTTTCATATTTGTAGAATGTTTAATTAAACCCCAGCATTAATCAGGAAGCTAATGATTAACAATAACAACATCTGTTTGTTTTGGATTATCTAAAACGATACACAAAGCTGTGTTTATCTTCGTGACCCTGACCGACACGCCGCAGTTTCACGGTTGGTTTCAAGTGGCCACAGATCACGGAACGTCCCCCTCTGGCAACCTCTGGAGGTGTTAACCTGAAATGGATGACCTCCTTAACTTACCGAGATTCCTCCGTGCCTTGGAATTCATGCTAAGACGTTGGCATCGACTGATTTGTACACTCGGATCTTTGTCATACGTTAGAGGCCTTTCAGGGTAGTGAGAAGCCAAGAAAGCCAGTTTTGCCAAGCTGTATCGCATTACCCTGTTACTTTATTGTGGTGATCCATTAAAAATAATGGTATTCAGCTGCATGCGGTTCCACTGGAAAGCGAACCTAACACGTAAAGTCTAGGCAAATTGATTGAGTCTCTAGCAGTGCCGCCAATACATGTCTATGATCTATGGCTCTACCTTTGTTTACCGCTCTGTTACGTCCTTCGCCCATCCCTGTCAGCTCCGTTACGTTCCAGAATTTTCCGTGACCATCACGATTTAGAGACCAAGGGGAATCGTTCGGCTGTTTAGTAATGAATGTTGACTTCTATTATTAACGGCAAAAATAGTTTGTCTGTCTTTGACCCATTTTCTACTGGCCGTGAAAACGAACATGATTGAACTGCGTGTTTATTTATTTTCGTTTCTCGAGACACATTGGCCTTCCCTTCCACCTTTCTCTAAGCTTGGATTCTGCTTAATATTTTTAATGTTAGGTTTTTTTTAATCTTCAGTTAAAACATGAAACTCTTCTTTGCATCATCAGAATCTCGCTTTGTAGTTTAACATCAAAATAATATGGCCTATTAGTAGTAACTTACTTTTCTTCGTGGCCTGCCCGGTGAGTCTTTTTTTTTTTTTTGCTCGTGTCGTCATAACGGCTGAATGGATTTAGATGAAAGTACACACGGGTAGAACATGTCCTGTAATAGTACTTTTCATTCTTGTCTTGTACATCGGCTGGAGATAATTTTAGTAACACAGACACACAGCCGGCAGAGTTCCACTCCTTTATAAAAACGTTTGGAAACGCTTAGTGCGAATATGGAATATGCAATATTTATTATCAATACAGTTTATCTAAAAATATAATACATACTAACAGTGAAAATAGAATCAAAATTTCTCGAAAAAACAAACCAGATATAATTGATTTTAAACAAAAATATCTGTCCCTCTCGCGAAAACGCTGCTTTGTATGGCAGCTGTATAGGCGTCGTGGACTTTGACGTCAAATTTAATATCAGACTTCTCTTTCTAATTGTAATCTTTGAAGCTTTATAACTTTATCGCTGATGAAGATATTTAAAAAATAATTTCATGGTTATTTACTAGAGCTAATAAGTATTTAATTTTGCAAATAAAAAAACCGCATGCATATTCCCTATTGGTGGAAGAGTAATAAGCCTATATCCATGCATCGGGTACAAATTCTAGTTTAAGATTAATAATTAGGTAAACGACAAGCAAAGTCGATTGCATCGGTTATTTAGTGCTCAATAAAACTTACACTAAATGACTTCCAATTAGAAATTGGACGCGTGCCAACATTGATAGACAGTCTTACTCATGATGGTTCGGCCTTCGACTACTGGCGACCTAGTTCTCTATTGTTTTTTATTCGCTAAGTAATGGCCCAATAGGGAATATGCTTGAAAAACATATTTATCATCTATACAGTTTATCTAAAAATATAATACTAACAGTGAAAATAGTTTCGTAATAACTCGAAAAATAAAGCAGATATCATTATTTTAAACAAATCTATCTGTCCCTCTCGCGAAAACGCTGTTTTCTATGGCAGCTGTATTGGCGTCATAGACGATGACGACATAGTTTACATCGGACTTCTCTTTCTAATTGTAATCTTTGAAGCTTTATAACTCCATCGCTGATGAAGGTATTTAAAAAATAATTTCATGATTTTTTACTAGAGCTAATAAGTATTTCATTTTGCAAATAAAAAAATCGCATTCAAATTCCCTATTAGAAATAAAATTATCCTTGGATTATATTTATTTTCACCAAGACTTGAACACTAGAAAATCGATTGTACTTATTTAAAAGAGTGTCCATGGAGTTTCTTGCCCGTTCTTCTTCATAGAGGTATACGATGACTAAAGAAGTCACTTCTTAGACGTCTAGTCTGTACCCTTATTCTGTAACAACATTTACGTGTCTCGACAGCGGAATCCGAGGTGAGTTTAAACATAAGACCTCTATGCTGTGTGCAATAAAGTTCACTTTGTGAGCTATCTCACTCAAATGTTTACTTACAGAATAGCCTTGCTGATCTGAGTCATTCCTGGATCCCGCGCCATCCGGAATTTGATCCAAGAATTCTCACATTCCATATAGCAATTCTCGACTAAATATTAAGGATTCATAATATTAATATAATATCCCATTTCATATTTAAATGGCATTCCATAACGTATGGGCTATATGGCATATGTAAAACAATAAACATCAAATTAATTGACAAACGGGAAAACACAGTACCCATTATGCACATCCGTGTTTCCTATTCAAAGAATAATTATTATAATAAAATAAACCTTTTTAGCCAATAGATATCCAACTATCGACTTCCTGTTATTTTAATTGTAACAATTATATATATAAAAATAACTCACAGTTAATTCCGTAGTCACACTATATTGATTCGAGGCATTTGTGCGAGTTTTAAACGTACTCGATCGCGTAAATGAGGGATTTACCTATGTCAGTTTGGAAAGAACCCGGCTTTAAACTATAGACATTCGCAAACCTTCCTTATTTATCGCTATTTTTATGAAAACTTTATCAAAATCGGTTTCGTGGTTTAGAAGTGAAACAGTGACTTGGTTTCCTATAGAGAACGTGCTGGTACTATAGGTGTACAAGCATAATTTACTTAAAAGTTTTGAAATTGGAACGCTAGGTAGCACAGACTACTTCGTGCACGTTGCCCTAAACGGAGCGTGCACGAACTGTAGGTGGCAGCACAGAAACGTCAATGTAAAGTATTCTTATTAACGTTAAAATTTCGAATATGCGACACTAGATGGCATAGTCAACGCCGTGCACGCTCTCTATATTTAGTGAAAAGAGGTTTTCCGTTATTGTCACCAGAAGTCGCTAATTTCAATACAAGTTGATATTTACGTTAACGCAATCAAGTACGTTGAAAAACTCACACTCAGCGTGGGAACGCACTAGCGGTTGGCCGCGGGGCTGGCTGACCGCGCGGCTGGCGGCTTTTCCAGTTTTAATACGCAACCGCTAGTGATTGCACGCCCTTTAATCTCCATTAAATGACAAGCGGTTCCATATTAAACTGGGAAGGCGCTGGACGCCCCCGCGGCTGACCGCTGGTGCGTAGGAGCGCTAGGCCACCGATTTCTGTGTCGAATCTGTGTCAGCTACAGTTTTCCACTGCAGAAACAACTATAAAGATGCGGACTCTATTTATTAGTGAAAACCTGGAGTATTTTCCCACAAAATGGCACTGCAGATATTTGGTTACATTTTCTATGTATTCTGTCTGTATTTTCACCAATTTCGACGCAACGATCAATGTTTACATTAAGCTGGCTTGTGTCCAATTTCCGCGACAATTCAATGAGTGCTGACCACACTAATTCAATTTAGGTAGAGTTTATGTGTTTACTAGCTACAAAAACGCAGTTATTTTTAAATTCTGGATTGCTAGTTTGGCTTTCTCTAATCCTTGCCAAACTTGATTCATATCTATTTGGCACATAATACGTTGAACAAAAATAGGAAACTAACTGACAAATATTTTTTTAAAAGCTCTTCTTTGGTCATTCCTGTGCCCAATCTCGCCATTATCGCGATTGCCATATCTGACGCGAACTCAATATCTCCACTAATACTACCAGTCTCAAATAAAAGCCAAGATTACAGGTACCTAATACTTTACAGACTTTCTTGACAGAGTAGTACTCTACTCTGTCAAGAAAGTACCGGGAAAAGATCAATAATACACAAAATGTCTGTTATTCATCCAAATTTATTTTATCACCTTCAAAGTATGCTCCTTTAGAAACGATACACTTACGCCAACGAATAATCCATTCATCAAAACATTTTTTAAACGCTGCTTCCGGAATTGAGTTCAGTTCTCGCCGCGATTTCTCCTTTATGTCTTCTATCGATTGAAAACGGGTGCCACAAAGTGGTAATTTGAGTTTAGGAAAAAGAAAAAAGTCAGCAGGAGCCATATCTGGTGAATATGGTGGTTGCTGGATGGTATTTGTTGAGTGTTTGGTTAAAAATTCGTTCACAATGATAGCCTTGTGCGAAGGCGCATTGTCGTGGTGCAAAATCCAAGAATTTTCTTTCCACAAATCTGGCCTTTTTCGTCAAATTTGCTCTCTTAAACGCCGCATAACGCTCAAATAATATTTTTTATTTACCGTTAGACCTTCCGGTAAGAATTCAGAGTGCACAACACCGCGATAGTCAAAGAAAACAGTCAACATGACTTTGACTTTGATCGACTTTGGCGTGGTTTTTCGGTTTCGGTTCAGTTGGAAGGCGCCACTCCGAAGCTTGTTGACTAGTTTGCATGTCAAACTCGTAAACCCACGTCTCGTCACCAGTAACAATGCGTTTCATGAATGTTGGGTCCGAACTGACTCGTTCTAGCATGTCCTCAGCGACTTTCAGGCGATTGAGTTTTTGGAGAAAATTCAGATCTTTTGGGACTAGCCGAGCAGCAACATGTTTCATACCCAAATGATTAGTTAAAATGGTACGGATCGACTCGTGAGATACAGAAAGTTCGGCGGCTATCTCTCTCAGAGTTGAATGGGGATTTTCAGTCACTATTTCCTTCACTTTTGCGATGTTAACTTCAGTTGCAGACGTTGACGGCCTACCAGAGCGAGGCAAATCTTCCATCACATCTCGACCGCTTTTGAACGCTTTGAACCACTCATAAGCACGAGTTTTTGATAAAGTCGATTCACCGTAAGCCTTCTGTAACATTTTCAGTGACTCCGAACACGAAATTCCATTGGCGATGCAAAATTTAAGACAAACTCTTTGTTCGATATTTTTGTCCATTATGAAATTCGCAATACACACTATATATGATATTACTAAAACCAGCACTGTATTTAATATAAATAACAGATGCAACTTAAACTCCGCGCCAAAATGGAAAACAGTTGTGCCAATCTAACAACAACAAAAAAAAAAAATTTGAATTTGGAACCATAAACAAATCATCCATTCCCGATACTTTTTTGACTGAATGTATGTGTATTTTTTTATAATCTTTCTTTTCGCCCTCAGGCAATGGACCGAGCGGCATGGTCACATCGTTCATGCTCGCCGGGAACGTGCCCTACCTGAAAGAGATACCAGATGACTTGCCCATCGATGAAATGCTTAGAGCCAGGTAAATATCGTCTTCCTCAACATTATCCATCATCATCATCATCATATCGGCCGAAAGACGTCCACTGCTGGACATAGGGCTCTCCAAGCGTCGCCACAACAACCGGTCCTGTGCGTCTCGCATCCCATCGGCTACCCGCGACCTTCACCAGTTCATCCGTCCTTAAGTTTTACAACCAAAATTGCCCAAGATTTGGCCTGAGAATTAAGAAGTGGCCATTTTAAACTGTTGCGACATGAATGTAGTTCTACGAAGTTCAGGGTCACATCAGCATATAATATGCAATTAGTCTTTGACAGAATTATGTTTAAAATATCTAAAAATCAGACCTGACGTCATAGTTATCGCAACTATCATAAGCATATAACAGCCTGCCAACAACCATCAGACAGTTGCCCACCGGACACGACATCCGTCCGACAGAGGATGCTCCTCCGCCTTTCCTGAACAATGAACGAAAAGAAACTCTCCACTCTGTTCCTCATAAAACCCCTATACCCCTGGACTCTCCAGGTCCTGGGAAGATGTTTTCCCCCTATTAGCGTGTAATAGGAAATAGTTCTTTGACAGAGTAACATATGTTTTAAACTGTCCAATTCTCCAGACATGAGTAAGTAGCTGATTTGGTACTTATTTCTGTATTGTTTTCCCGCAGACTATCAAACCTGCCAAAAGGACAGAGCTTGTATGAGACAGACCTCATGGAGCTCGCCGAAGGACTTGAGGGAAGAAGCCAGAACCCCATACCTCTGCTGGTGAGTACTTTAGCAGTAGTCAATAGTACCGAAAGGATGCCTTCGTGCGGGTGTTTAAAAACACTCGATCGACGTTAATGTCAATGCTCAGCGGGATACAATTTAACATATTTTATGTACTTCCCTGCCTCTACCCTACATGTTAATGGCAAAAATCTGAATTAAGAATTCTTGTCTAATTTTCGGCGTCATTTGACTGGACCACTAAGCCCACAGATGACGTAATCGAGCAGTCTAATATCAAAACAAATAAGTGTTAAAAAGTGGGTTACCCCCCAAAATAAAACCACGAACGTTATGTAAATGTCTCGAAATCAAGATAATGCCTTTTGTAAAAAAAAAATGCAACCGAATTGAAAACCTCCTCCTTTTTTTGAAGTCGGTTAAAAACGAGTCGAGAGACGATCTCTATAAAATTAAAAAAAAAAACTGTTTAGCCAAAAAGACAATTGATATCTACCGCATCGGCCCGGCAATAACAACTAAATCAATATATTTAATCTTGCTAAAAACACTACAACTTACGTAGCACTATTTACGAGTAGTAATATGTGCTAAAACGTATATTATCAACCATATTTACACAAAAAATGCATACCGAACATTTATGTACCTGTTGTATTCCTAGTCCTACCAAGTACAAAACCACCCCCTGACCAGCTTCTGATAAAACCACTTTTTTCCTGAACTTTCACTAGTATTGTGCGAACTCTATAAATTTAAATTACTTAATGTTGTTTAGTTCAAAAAATAATTAAAGATACCTAATTTATTTATACCGCATCTGCCCGGAGACCACAGCTAAATCAATATATTCTTGCTATTAACACTAGGTACAACGCATATATCAAACAGATTTACATAAAAAACGCATACCGAACGTATCTACCTGCTTAGAATACCTACATGATCCTCATGAGGATCAACGTGACTCCATCGTAGATAATTTTTTACCTAAAGCATATTTGATAAAAACTGGTATATTACCATGTGGGGCTATCTGGGGCCAGTGCTGATAAACAGCGCTGCAGATTGTATTTATTTATATGATACTAGTTGACCCGCGCAACTTCGTCTGCGTCACAATTTTCATTACTGCTCCGCTCCTATTAGCCTTAATGTAATGCCTTCCTCGATAAATGGGCTATCTAACACTGAAATAATTTTTCAAATCGGACCAGAAGTTCCTGAGATTAGCGCGTTCAAGTAAACAAACAAACAAACTCTTCAGCTTTATATATTAGTATAGATATAGATAATCTTCAGGTAATTTTAGGGTTACTCGAAGGGGAGTTCCCGCTGTCCGTCAGTCCATACGTCTGTCTGTTTGTCAGCCAGAAGACTGTAATAAACCGTAATACGTAATTTTCTTATATCACTGAGTTATTGTTTTTCCATTGCAGCTTTAATTAGTTTTTTTTTTTTCAAATGTATCTTTGTTCGTTTTTATCCTGCTGATGCCGGAAAAAAGTATTTTTATTTCTTTCTTCCTTTTTAATCTATTGCGAAATAGTTGGGCGTCATCTAAAACTATTCCAAATTCAAGTTGATAGTATTAGTAGTTTTTGAGGTATCCAGCTGTGACAGACGGACAGACAGACTGGGTCTCACCATATGGATTCCTTTTTTACCATTTTGGTACGAAACCCTGGGTTATTTTTCAATAACTAGCCATTCTTAGGCTGGTTAAAAAATAACCCAGAATAAATAAATATTTAGATGTAAAGAAAGATATCAAAACAATAATTCCTCTCTTATATTATTCTCTCTTATATATTTGATTTCTTCAGATTACCTCATATCCGTGTTTTAATAAACTTCTTCCGATATAAATATATTAAACAAAGCGTTCAATAGAACAATCAAGCATTCAGCTAAGTAGGTATACTAAAAACAAAAAAGAACACAAATTATTTTTTCACATCATCATGACACTGAAATTCAATACCTAACTCTATCAAAAAGAAAAATCCGTGTTACATATTTAGGTACATATATTACGTGGTTGCCAATCTGTCTGTCTGTTACGTATGACGTCCAAAGTTCCAAACCGCTGATCGGTATTTGATTGGGAAATCATCAAATGACTCCTCCCGCACCAGCACCTAATAATTACACAATGATGAAATAGTTTCAGAGCCCTGTCTTTGTCTACATCTTTTTTTTTTTTAAGGATGGGAAATCATCAAATGACTCCTTTCGCTCTGGGCGAGGCGGAAGGGAGTGTCAGACTCTTACTGACTCAAACCCATCCGTGTTCCTCCTAGTGCCCTTTGGGTCCCAGGACCGCGGAGACTTTCTAAAAAATTCTGCAACCCTAGCAGGCACTGACCCTAGCGACCTCCACACAGATAAATCAGGAGGTCAAACACTTTTCGTTCCTATAATAAGTTCCCCACGCAGCAGAAACTATTTTTTACTTACTATTGATAGGCATACGTTTGACCACAATCTCAGCAGATGGTAAGCGATGATGTGGTCGCAGATGGAGCACGCTTGCCTAGAAGTAACCTATTCATTCCAGCCGAATAACAGCCGCACGGATCGATCTTGAAGGTTAAGCAACGCTTGCCAAGGTTGGTCTGTGGATGGGTGACCATCTTAACATACTGAGTTTCCTCCGGGCCTCGGAAAGCACGTTAAGCCGTTGGTCCCGGCTGTCATTTATTTGTAGATATTTGGCAGTCGTTACGGATTGTCAGAAGCCAGTAAATCTGACTCCAGTCTTGCCAAGATGTATCCTGTTACCCAGTTAATGGGTTGTGGAGGTCTGGTAGGCAGCCGCTCCACGTAAAACACTGATATTCAGCTGAATCCGGTTTGACTGGAAGCCGACCCCAATGTAGTTGGGAAAAGGCTAGGCAGATGATGCTCTAATTAGTATAAAAATCTAAGCCAGTATTATATGGATTACAGCCACACGATAGGATAACTTAACATACATATAACTCGGGTACGATACGCCCTCGTGAGTGATCCGCTATGCCGTAACATGGAGCGTGTACTTTGTTTATCTGTTAAAAACATAGTCCATATGCTTCCGGATTACTATTAATACCATCTCGTTTATAAACTTCTACTGTATCGAGGCCCTATGATCAGTCAGGGTTCCGGAGTTTGTTCGAAATAGTCACTGCGGCCCTGGGACCCAAAGGGCATTAAGAGGAACACGAATGGGTTTTCGTCAAAAGAGTCTGATCTGACACTCTCTTCCGATCCGCCCAGAGCAGGAGGAGTCATTTAGTGTTTTCCCATAATGAAAAAAAATAGATTAGTTACTTGGCCATTACAACTTGTTGCGCCACGTCTTGCTAGCTAAAACATTAGGAAGTGGTGACGGGCGGGCGTTTTGGGGGTTTGACGTTCAATAGTTCACCCAGCCTTATTTGGTTTAAGATTTGAATTTTTATTAGATTTTGAGCTACAAATCACTATGAAATAGGCATGTAGGTTCCTTGGGAGTTTAGACTAAGAGATAATTTCCCGGAATTATTATTACAGAACGAAAAAGGAATAGAGAATATGGAAATAAATCAGACAAGTTCATTCATTATTCCATTTTGAGTCTTACAGAAAGTGCTGTTTAGTAAAAAATTGATGGAAAATCACTATGGAACGAAAACACATTAAACGGGCACATTCCATTCATACAAACCGGCTTTCCTTCTACAAACCAAACAACTGCAGTTTACTACGGTATTTACAAATATTGTAGCATTATGCCGAACAGTATTGTACTAGAAACTACTCACTATCGAAAGACACAACATCGAAGTGTCACGATAGTCTTGATCTTGTAAACCTTTACTAATATTATGTACTAGTTGACCCGCGCAACTTGATCTGCTCCGCTCTTATTGGTTATAGCGTGATGGCATATAGGCTATAGTCTTCCCCTATAAATGGTCTATATAACACTGTTTTTTTTTTTAAATCGGACTGGTAGTTCCTAAGATTAGCTCGTTCAAGCAAACAAACTCATCAGCTTTATATATAAATTAGTACGAGTATATTAGTACTAGTTGACCAGCGCAACTTCGTCTGCGTCATAATTTTCATTACTGCTCCGCTCCTATTGGTCTTAGCGTGATGATATATAGCCTTTAGCCTTCCTCGATAAACGGGCTATCTAACACTGAAATAATTTTTAAAATCGGACCTGTAGTTCCTGAGATTAGTGCGTTCAAGCAAACAAACAAACTCTTCAGCTTTATATATTAGTATATAACAACCTGACCCGTGGCCACTTCGTTGGGCGGTATTTTCGGGTTAATGTATAGCCTATGACGCTCATAAATAACGTAGCTTTCAATTTGTAAAAGAATTTTCAAAATCGGTTCGGTAGATCCAGAGATTACACCTCACAAACTCACAAACGTTACCTCTTTATAACATTTGTGCCAATGTGAGTTCGTTTGTTTGTTACGCTTTGACGCCAAAATTGCTGAACCTATTTTGATGAATCTTAGTACAGAAATAGACGGAGACGTTTATAGTCTACTTTTAATTGTGAAATGTGATGCCGTGGGCAAAAGCCAGTCTTATATATTATATTATTCTATAGTAGGTACTCGTATATAACATCACGCTACAACCAATAGGAACGGAACATCAATGAACAATGTTGTCTATGAGAAATGGACTCAACTTTGCGTGTTTTCTTTGATCAAAAAAACTCTTTATTGTTTTAATATCTGCTTGTTAACCGTCACAATTAAAACTGACGGACAGACAGACGGCAGACATAAATATTAGATGATACTAATTTATCTGAGTTGGCTCGGACGGAGCTGCCATCTTTGTGATGTTGAATAAGTCAAGGGTGTCGTGCGTGCAACGTTTAAAATAAGTCTTTGAGCTAATAAACGCTTTTTCTTTCTTTCTAATAATGAGTTATTTAGTTGAATTGATAGAGCCGTTTCAAATATTTTGCTAATTAAATAACATTAAGTAAATAATAACTATAAAATCAGTAAAATTACTCTTTAAGTCGGTATAATCCTAAAATATCAAGATTTAATGAAATAGTCATTCTGTCGGGTTACCTGGCCCTATGGAGTTTTATTGCTGACTTAAATGGTTATAATTCTGAAATTGCATAATTCTTACGGCCGCGAATCATACTTTAATGAACATAAAACCTAATACTGACTTGCAAATTGCAAAAACGTAAGAAAAATTGAATTTCGCGGGCTACCCTGGCGCATCCACCTTAACAGGTATTTAGAGAATGGGCATAGACTGCGATCGCCAACCCGCCTGCCAATCGTGGCGATTATGGCAAACCCCATATCTTGGGGGAGGCCTATGCCCAGGAGTGGACGTCTTTCGGCGGAAATGATGATGATGAACATATTTCGCTGCCCTCTTCCGGCCCCCCGGTCCTGGGGATGGCCGTCGCCCCCATTCATACGGACCCGAGGTGGCGGCGCGTGGTGTTCCCGTGCGCCCCTCTTTGACGTCGTGGGGGAGTCAAACACCTCACTCCCCCCGCTGACCCGAGGTGCCCCGCAGGGGCGGGCCGACCAGTCGGGGATCGTGGAAAGCCAATTAAGTTCTCGCGATCCCCGGCGTTGGTGAGAGATGGCACACCGGGGTGGTTTTAGTCAGTAAGAGTCTGACAGACCCCTCCGCACGCCCCAGGGTGGAGGACATCCATGAGGATTTACCACCGTTAAAAAAAAATGGTATGGTACGAGTATATCGCACCCACAAGTACATGTATCCACATTACGGTAGTTTAATGCTGTTTGAACGAATAAGGCCTGATTTTCAATAGTAAGATAATTTTTACTTTTTACTTTTAGGAATAAAAAATTGCAATTAGACAGATTTTCTGCACAAAATATATCGTACAGCCATATTATTTGACCATTGAAAAAAATCTATACTACTCGTAATACATATAGAAAGCTGAAGAGTTCGTTTGTTTGCTTGAACGCGCTAATCTCAGGAACTACTGGTCCGATTGATGAAAAATTATTTCAGTGTTAGATAGCGCATTTATCGATGAAGGCTATAGGCTATATAGGCAACAACATACTGACTACATTGGCGGACAAAACTGATGGGCCTTTCATTAGGCACTGGGCAGCTAGGCATGTGCGTACTGGCGTACATGTCGCCAATTAATTTAAGCTTTTTATGTACTAACAATAGGTTAAGATTTTACTAACACTATATGGATCAATGGTCTGAATTAAATAAATTATTATTATTTATTTTTTATGTTTTTGACATTCTCGGGTCCCTAGAGACCCGGTCCTTTGGTAGGCGTACGAGGGGCCGATGCCAACTCGCAGAGGCCTCTTTAGACATTTCAAATGGAATGGGACACCAACCGACGATTATCCCTGTATGCACTGTGAAAGTATACCCAAGGACAATCCCCGGTTGGAGCAAAACTATTGCAAAATATGGAAACAAAAGATGAAACGCTATGGGTTTGGCTGGTTTAGTGGACTAATAACTACTACTATGGAAGAACTATTGGCCCCTGCCTGACCATTGACAATTAAAACGGCTTTAAAATAGCAGGGGGTGACTTGCACACTCAATAAATGGGCCCCCCGAAAAGGGTCGCTAGCACAAAGTGACGTAGCGCCAAGGGGGCAACATATCCTGAGGTGCTAGAGGAGTGGAGAGGTATACCACGGCTATCAGGACAATCCCGGAAGTACGGTCAAGATCCCTACCAGCACCTTACTGGATTATACGTCCTTCTCCCGAGCACGTTTGCTCTTGCGAATCTCCACTCAGACCGGCCGATTAAGGCTAGAAAGAGGTGGGAGCTCTGTTCCTCGTCAGTGTTCACTCCGGCCAGCCAATAAAGGCAAGTCGGAGATGAGGAACAAGAATTCTCCCTGGAGATCAGGTCCGTGGGGTCGCTAGTGCCCAACAGTTCGCCACAAAACTGCCTTGCGGATTATTATTATTATTATTATATATCATCACGCTAAGACCAATAGGAGCGGAGCAGTAATGAAAATTGTGACGCAGACGAAGTTGCGCGGGCCAACTAGTGTCTGAATAAATGTTTACGTCTAAGAATATGCTGTTATGTTTTCAGTCGGCATTAAAATTTATATTTTATGGTCGTCACGAGACAATAAAAGTCTAACTTTATTGAAAATCTTCCATTGTACTTATCGTGCTGCTAGAAAATTCTTACTGTTCTTATTTTTTCGCGTTTTAAGAGATACTTTTGTTGTAAATATATTTTGAATTGGGAAATACTTTTTAATGGCGATTATTTAAGTAAAGAGTTTTGTATGACGGTACGGATAGAAACGCGAATAGGAGCATAGAGCTTAGTGATAGAATGTATTCTTTAGGGTTCCGTAACCAAAGAGTTACCAACGAAACTCTATTACTAAGCCTCCGCTGTCCGTCCGTCCGTCCGTCCATCCGTCTGCGAGTGTCTGTCAGCGGGCTATACATATCTCAAGAACCGTAATAGGTAGACAGTTCGAATTTTCACAGGGAGTGTATTTCTCAAAGTTGCCGCTATAGCAAAAAATAATAAAAATACGATGGTACGGAACCCTTCATGCGCGAGTCCGACTCGCACTTGACTGTTTTTTTTTTGTACACCACAATAGTGAGAAAACCGCCTTACAAGAATACCATTTGTAAACCACCACACAACTTATGAATGGACTGAAAGAACTGTAGATACTAAGATGACCTAGCAAAGGTTTCGGAAACTATTCAAATAAAAGTCCACGAAAAAGGCTTATTTATGTCCCAACTCATAATTCACAATTCAATGACCCATGCAACGCACGAATGCACAGACCTTGGTTCTCACAATTTATTACCAGTTCAGCAAGGCTATTCTGTAAGTAACCATTTCGATATCGAGCTTCACCTGAGTGAGATAGCTCACAAAGTGAACTTTATTGCACACAGCATAGAGGTCTTATGTTTATACTCACCTCGGATTCCGCTGTCGAGACACGTAAATGTTGTTACAGAATAGGGGTACAGTACTCACGTCGAGAAAATATTCTATTCTACTATAGTCGCCTAGCCAAGAGTTGGCATATTGCCCGAAAAATGGCGCTACGGTAATCGCGCCACTCCTTGCCTCGCCTCGCCAACGCCCAACTAGCACCAAAGCGTTAAAAAAACCTATATAAGACTCGTATATCAGTTCCATTTGAGTATAAAAGTGTTAACGCATACCTGTGCAACTGAGTTAGAGCATGCTCTAACTCACTTATAACCACGAAAGAGGCCCACAGTTTTACAGGTAAAAGTTATAGAAAGCCTATAGTACGGTGTCACAAAGATATTAAAGCTGCACAAGAGCGCTTATTCATCGTCAGCTACTACTTTAATCTGTATTACCGTTGTAAAATAGAGTTGGTAAACGCTACAGGTGCTATAAATCCTATAGTAAGGTGTCAAAATGATCTTAAAGCTCCACAAGAGCGCTTATTCATCGTCAGCTACTACTTTAACCGATATTACCGCGATAGTGAGCACTACAGGTGGTAAAAAGCGCACGTCAAGATAAAAAAGCCTGTAACCTTACTAAAATTAAATCTGTTCGTAATGGAAGTGTTATGTCATCCATTATTCAACACAGCAGAATAATATTATGGAATATTATGTTATTTAAGTATGTGAAGTGAAAAATGACTGCCCTTATGATTTCACAGTAAATGTATACCATGTTTCTCATCTCAATTTTAACGCGCCTAGGATTTATTAAAGATTTAAAAGAAAAATTATGATAACAAAATAGGTACCTCAAGCTAAACATTACTATTCATTCCTGCTTCTTGAGCATTGGTATGTAAAATTAAGTGGCATTCATGGAATGCTTCAAATAATGTAAGAAATTTTGTTTATTGTAGTCAAATGTTGAATAACTCTAAATAATATTAATTGTTAGGTTACCAAAACAATGGCGAACTTTACAAAAGTGAGGTTAGTGTTAATAACGACCCATACTTGCGTTGTTTGACACCAATACCTTTAGAACGTCTGTAAAAGAGGACTGCCTAACACAATAAGCTTTAGTTAAACCCTTTATTACAGGTTAAACCTAGATAGAGGAGTTGTTTGACACCTTTAGTTTCTCGTGTTACTAAACTCTCGATAAACTCTATTTTATAGCTTATGACTGCAATAATAGTCAATATAGCACCTTAAGTGGTATAAAAGAGTTCATTGCAATAACTATACAACAATAAGTGTTAAGAGGTGTCGGCGAACACTTTTATAAAGACTTGGGTGTCACAAAAAGGTTAAAGCTATAACGTATTAAGTATACTTGCTGCTACTAGCGCCATTATAACTCTCAAAGCTGTATTACATCATCCATTAACGCTATAGTGCTGCGATTGGAGCTAAAACTTGTTTGTTAACTCCTCTATATCGTCTTTAGTAATAACTGAGATAATTATAACCCTGTTATATTACTTAAAGTCATAAAAAAGCCTGTAACTGACACCAAAATGTTAGTTGGGCGTGAGTTTGAGTTTTTTAGGGACACAGATAAGTGATTAATGATATTTATTTTACAAGTTAAAACTTACAGTTTTACACGCCAATTAAATCAACAACTTCGTCCTATTGGTCGTAGCGTGATGTTATTGCCTATATGCCTTCCTCCATACATGAGCTATAAAACACTAAAATAACTTTTCAATTCGACCCAGTTCCTCCTGAGGCTTGGTTGTTCTCCAAACAAACGAACTCTTCAGCTTTTTAATATTAGTATGGACTACTATAGTCGCCTAGCCAAGAGTTGGCATATTGCCCGAAATATAGCGCTACGGTAATCGCGCCACTCCTGACATGCCGAGCCGTCATCACTTCATTAGATACTGTACGTGTAGGACTGCCCACTGCGTTTAGGGACACAGATAAATGATTAATGATATTTATTTTACAAGTTAAAAAAACACTTATACACGCCAGCCATCATCAACTAGATGACCTGCGCAACTTCGTCTGCATCACATTGTTCAATACTGCTCCGCTCCTATTGCTCGTAGCGTGATGTTATATAGCCTATAGACTTCCTCGATAAACGGGCTATCCAACACTAAAAGAACTTTTCAATTCGAACCAGTAGTTCCCGAGATTTGCGTGTTCACCAAACAAACGAACTATTCAGCTTTAATATAAAATTTATTGTCTATACTAGATCTAGTCAGCTAGGACTACCCCGAGAAGAAAAACCGAAACAAACTCAGAGATCAGTCTCTTGGTTAAATCATAATTATGAGAACCATGCAGGTTAAGGTGGGAGCTTCAGGGAAGCCCGCGAAATTCAAATATTGTAATGTGTTTTTGCAATTTTCCGGTCAGTGTGAGTGCCCTCTGTTCATAAAGCCCTATTGAATGATTTTCATGAAAAAAAACATTCAATAGGGCTTTATGAACTTAGAGGGCTATATTGATGATTAAAATAAATAAATAAAATGGTTATAAATCTATACTAATATATAAAGCTGAAGAGTTTGTTTGTTTGTTTGTTGGTTTACTTGAACGCGCTAATCTCAGGAACTACTGGTCCGATTTGAAAAATTCTTTCAGTGTTAGATAGGCCATTTATCGAGGAAGGCTATATATATCATAACGCTAAGACCAATAGGAGCGGAGCAGTAATGAAAATTGTGACGCAGACGAAGTTGCGCGGGACAACTAGTCTTTAATTAAATACGCGTTACGGCCGCGAATCGTATTTTATTCAACACACAGCTTCACACTGAAACTTAGAACTTAAAGAGCTCACCGAAGCCTAATGGCAAACTTTTTAGTTTAATTACTTCGCATAATTAATAATGTCGCGACTGTCAACCAACACAAAATTAACAAAAATTTGCCATTATGTAAAACTTGTCGCCGTTTTCGTCCGAAATTATTTGCATTAATTCATATAACCTTGGCGTGAAGTTCATGGTGATAACATTATTATGTCACCCGGTTCACGGTCCATTCCGTTTGATTTATAAGAACATTATGGATTATACGCAGTGTGGCATATAAATATAGAACTGTTGTCAACTTGTGTAAATAATTTGCTGATGATTTAATTTTATTTTTATTAGTGTTAGTTAAAAGAATAACGTAATTATAAAACCGGCCAAGTGCGAGTCGGAATCGCACACGAAGAGTCCCGTACCATAAACCTTAATTTTTATTATTTGTTGTTATAGTGGCAATATAAATACACAATCTGTGAAAATATCAACTTTCTACCTATTACGGTTCTTGAGATACAGCCCGCTGACAGACAGACGGACGGACGGACGGACAGCGGAGGCTTAGTAATATGGTTCCGTTGGTTACCCTTCAGGTGCGGAACCCTAAAAATGACTACCTTTTAGCCCTGGCTTCGCTCGTGTTTATGTAGACTTTAGCAAAAAAATAAAACATGCGGGACAGTCTTTGGGGACTGCCGATAGAAGTGAAAACTAAGCAACATGTGAATTGTGCGATATAGCTCATGGGAAGCGTTCGGTGACGATGAAACAAGTTCCATGATTTTTGTACACCCAATAAGTGCTCAACGAGTCTAAAGCAGTTTTCACTTCAAAAATAGCCTCCAGGTTAACAAATTCTATAATTAAGGCGTTCACGCCTGATTTCGGGTTTTTGACGAGCTTTGGCGTAACAAACGAAATATTAAGTCAGGATAAACAACGCGAGCTCGAAGGCTCCCACAGACAGACGTAACACTACAATAATTCCTCATAGAAAATATTCTAAGAGTCTACTCGCACCGAAATTCTTTGAAACCCGATTTAAAAATGTGTTTTAGAAATCGACACATAAAATTAATAAATTTATGCTTTTGACGTCAAAGTTGAACAGAATATGATATTACTAAGTAGGTTTCAAATTGTATTTTATTCATTCAAGGCATTTTCATAATAATTCTAGGAGTTGAAAAAACATAAGAACGCCGTCGCTAATATCATTTGATATATTACAGTCACTTTGATTCATATTTAATTAGGGGTATAATTTAGACGGTCACCAAAAATGGATCAATGGTCAGTGGTCACCAAATGGTTGATGGATCAATGGTCACCAAATTCTATCCAACTCACCTGTGATTGCTATAAAATGTAGGCTTGGGGTTACAAACTGGATAAAATAGGTTAGGTTAGGTTAGAATTGTGACCAACCGCGCGCGAGCCGAGCGAGCGAAGCGAGCGGTGCCGCGGCAGCGGCCGGCGAGCGCTACTTCTCGAATATTATTTGGTGACCATTTATCCGTTTTGGTAACCGTTTAGAACTTTTTTGGTAGTAAAATAGGTACTTTTTTGGGCGGTGTTTAAACACAAGCCTTTAATTTGTCATGTCCATAGAATAAATAGTGGCAAATGAAGGCGATATTACTAAAAATGTATTAAAACCGCAATTTCCGGTGAGCATACATTTCGGCTGTCATATCCGTAGTCTGCATTTTCTAAATTAGATACTTAATTCAAAATGACGTCTGTCTGTCTGTTCGCGATAAACTCATAAACTGCCGCGCCGATTGTCATGCTGTGTTCACCATTGGATAGAGTGGTTCTCGAAGAAGGTTTTTACCACTAATTTGTCATGGTTCGGCTGTATGTATTTTTTTTCTTTTTTGTATGTATGTTCACCGATTTCTCCGCCAATTGTGGACCGATTTAAAAAATTCTTTATTTATTCGAAAACCTATACTCCTCAGGTGGTCCCATTGTCACCAAATCAGAATCTGATGATGGGATCCCATAAAAATCGAGGGAAACCCTCAAATTTTATAGGCACATACGATGTTTTTCATGAAATTTCTATCGCAATTCAGATATTTGTGCCTGATAATCATCATCTCATGTTGCTGAGCTGATGATGGAAGGTATAAGTCAGGATCTAATGATGGGATCCCATGAAAAATGTTTGTTCAGCGATATTTTCGCCTATGTTTAACCGATTTGGATGATTCTTTTTTTGTTTGGAAGAGTATTTCTCCGGACTGGTCCCATTTTAATTTGGTGAAGGTTTCATGACGAACTTCGGAGGTAGGCAACGGAACTCTTCAATAAATGATAGCAAATGGACCGGGATTTCTGAAATCGCATGTCTGTTGATTGTTTACACCAGTTTATAACATAACATCACGCCGGTACGTTGTGTTTGTGGTTTCACTTTTTAGTGGAAACACATTTTCGGAAGTCAGTGTTTTTGGTACTTTTTTTTTTGTTTTTTTTTTACGCTGACTTCCGAAATTAAAGTTATTTTATTTTATTTTATGTTGAAGTTATCTTATACTTTTTAGTGTTTGTTTTTGTAAGTCAGTATTATTTTTTTGTAAAAAAGTTTCCAAACCAGCCCAGACCTTCATTCCAGACCGTACCAGTCCAGACCGTACTATAAACCTTAATTTTTATTATTATTTGTTATAGCGGCAATACAAATACACAATCTGTGAAAATTTCAAGTGTCTACCTGTTACGGTTCTTGAGATACAGCCCGCTGACAGACAGACGGACATACAGCGGAGGCTTAGCAATAGGGTTCCGTTGGTTACCCTTTGGGTACGGAATCCTAAAAATAAGCCGTCTGGAAGTTGATTACTTTTGGTTGCGATAACCGACATCCACGCGGGCGAAGCCGCGGGCATCAGCAAAAAATAAAAAAGTTCGACAATACCGTCTTTAGCAATGGCTACTGCGGAGTTTCCATATTCTATGGTCTTGTCATACGTTAAATTACACGAATACGAGGATTCCACGATGAACTTTCATGAATTTTTAATGAAACCCTCGCGAGTCTGACATTCGGTCAGGTAAATGAAGCCGGGTGTGATTTGCTCCTTTTATTTTTACCCGACTGCGCCAGAAGGAGGGATGGATAGCTTGAGGAGGTGTCGTTAGATTCTTCTTGATTGTGAGAGTGGCACTGCGTATATAAAAATTAAAATGGCCGATGTTTGGAGCCATATTATGCCTTCAAAAAAAGAAATAATTTTCAAAAACTAACGAGTGGGGTAGGTATCAAGATAAAGAGGGATAATTAGAGGATTCCAAAAATATAACTCACTAAAATGTAGGATTAAAGACCCGACCGCTAAAAACGACTAAAAAGTTCGAAACAAGTAGCTTTTCAAGCAGTCTGATGCAGTTCAATCACTGATCTGATGCCACCAACTGCATCAGACTGCTTGAAAAGCGACTTGTTACGAACCTTTTAGCCGTTTTTAGCGGTCGGGTTTTTTAGCAGTCATTTTTTTTACTACCTAACCTTTGCCTGTGGCTTCACTCCAGTTAATATAGATTTTCGCAAAAAGTGCTGACTATACCTGTACTAAAATTCATACGATCGCACCTTAAGCGTCGTAAGCGATGATGCGATCGAAGATGGAGCACGCTTGCCTAAAAGTAACCTATTCACTCTTGACTTAAAGACTCCCAGGTTGTAGCGGAAACACAGACTCCGGCAGGGAATTCCACTCCTTAGCTGTACGAATTATGAAAGTATTCTCAAAACATTTTTTATGCATGTTTGGGTATTAGAAATGTCGTTTGGCCATGATCACAACGAGTTGTATAATATTAAATAATTGATTTAGTAAGGTTGGGTTGACCGCTTATTGTAGCCGTTATAATGCTTACACGTTACATGCTTATTATGTTTTATGTTTATAGTACGTGCAAGCCATGTTTTTAACACTAACAATAAAATACAGGTGTCACCTGCACCGGCTGTCCTGTACAGTCAATGAAAGACATACCTACGTGTAAAGAAAAAACAACTGCACTGGACCTCAATGCATGATTTAACCAACGACAAGACCAACCAGTTGAACTTGTAAAATGATAAACTTTTTTACAAAGAAATGTAACCGACTTCCATAGCACCTACTTCCGAAATTAAAATTAAGAAGTGGTGATACTTCGACAACGTCATCGTCTAAACAGGAATTGAAATAAGCAAAAAATGCTCACAAAATCAAAATACAAAGCCAAACTGAATTAAATTTTACAGAATCACCGAAATCGGATAAAAAAACTCGGAGTAATCAGTGTACATACATTTGCCAAGCCAACCCAACTATGTTGGAGTCGATCTTCAGTTTAAAGGTACAAGTTCGTGTTCGACTGCAGGCAGCAGCAGCGGGCGATGTGTCGCTACCTACTGCTACTCTCTAAGCCCGAAGTCCCTAGTTTCGGATACGAAGTAGAAAACGCTCATAACTAAGGACGAAACTACGGACTTCGGGCTTAGAGAGTAGCCACTTGGGTGGAAAGTGCCGATCGCCTAGCGACCGAATTCGTTAAAGTCACACGTACACAGTCAATGTCGAACGCATTCCACGGTCAAAATCAATGGTATGATCCGTAGATCGCGTTCGAAATTTACTGTGGCCTTAGGACTTAACGACCAAATTCGGTCACTACGCGATCTTTATTTATGTTGAAACTGCAGGCTCTGGTGTCAGATTTTCTGCCTTCCAACTATCGGTAACGACGTTGTTGATCAAGCTTTGAGATTTTCGCGGCTGTACCATTAAAGGAAAATCAATTATCCTCGCCAAAGCGTGAACTGTCGCGCGATTCACGCTTACATGCATTTCATTCGTAATGCAATATTATACAACACGTTAACATAACACGGTATTAATAATAACGATAATATATTACACATACAAATACTAATCGCTATGTGTTGCGCATAAGTTAATAAGTCCGCCTCGTAATGCTAGCGAAATGACAAAAGATAAGCATCATATCATCTGCCTAGCCTTTTCCCAACTATATTGGGGTCGGCTTCCAGTCAAACCGTATTCAGCTGAATACCAGCATTTTACGTGGAGCGGCTGCCTTCCAGACCTCCTCAACCATTAACTGGGTAACACGGTATTTCTTGGCAAGACTGATGTCAGATTTTCTGGCTTCCGACAATCCGTAACGGCTGCTAAAGATCTACAAATGACAACAGAAACTTAACGTTCGTTCCGAGCCACGGAGGAAACTCGGTATGTTAAGATACGTCCACAGACCACCCCGGCAAGCGTTGCTTAACCTTGAAGATCGATCCGTGCAGCTGTTATTATTTAGCTCGTCCATAATCAATCTTATACTAATAGTAATACTAAGAATATATAAAGCTGAAGAGTTTGTTTGTTTGTTTCTTTGTTTACTTGAACGTGCTAACCTCAGGAACTACTGGTCCGATTTGAAAAACTATTTCAGTGTTAGATAGCCCATTTATCGAGGAAGGCTATATATCATCACGCTAAGACCAATAGGAGTGGAGCAGTAATGAAAATTGTGGCGCAGACGAAGTTGCGCGGCTCAACTAGTATTTATATATAACCATCATCTGTTACTTACTGAATGAGTGACAGACAGACAACGCACAGCCGAATTTCTGATCGTAGAAAGCTAAAATTTGGCATTTATGGAGTGTAGGGGAGCTCTAAGAGAGGATTTCCCGAAATTTATACGGGAACGGGTAATAACGGGATATGCGCGTACGAAGTAGTGGGCTAAAGTTAGTATTTAATAAAAAAAACTTCTAATCATCATGTATTGCGCAGGAGTTAATCAATTTGCCGCGTCATGCTAGCGAGATGACCGGAGATATCACAGCTTAATGTTTAAAACACGTTTTTAACATGTTCTGCGTATAATTAATGATTTTATCTTTTAAAGTACATAGATTAGGATCTAAAGTACTTAAATACATAGATTTATATAAGTTATAGTATTATCACCGTATAAATTGGGCTATAATTAGAGATGATCGCGAAAGTGAAGAATTGATTACTTATTGATAGAAAAATTATTTGACCTATGGGTGTGTCATTTTATGGACAATTGGCGATTGACTATATTGCCTGCGAAAGTACGCTTTATGGCTCCTGCAGACAAGTTTGACGCGACAGTGCGACTACCAATTTTCATTGAAAATATTGAATCTTACCCGTAAGAAAAATTCTATGAAGTCGCGTGTTCGCGATGTCGCGTATGTCTGTCTGTCGAAACCTTTACCTTTATTTTCTTTTTCTTTTTAAACTTAACAGTGTTAATGGTCAAACATTTTACAGTTTTATTGTCATACCACAATACACCATTTTCATTGTACACAAAATAAGAATAAGCCATAATATTGGGCATAAATCACGAACATCAACATGTCATAGTGTTCATTTATCAAGCTTTGTATTCAAGGCTTATAATTTATTTATGTCTGAATCATACTATGGTGGTTTTAGTCAAAGTTTTTATGGGAATATTTTATTGAGTTGCAAAGAAATAAAAATGTGATTTACACATTGGATAATATTTGGTTACAGCAGACTGCCCAAAAATGGAGTTGTATGTTTTTGGACTTTAATCAGAAATATTATATCTTAGTGAAAACACAATAGAACAAGTGCGATTCGGACTCGCGTGCAAAGGGTTCCGTACCATAAACCGAATAAAACACGTTTCTTGTATGAGAGCCTCCTTTAATTTTTATTATTTGTTGACAAAGCGATAATAGAAATACACACTCAGTTAAAATTTCAGCTGTCTACCTAGTACAGTTGTTGAGATACAGCCCGCGATAGACGGACGGACGGACAGCGGAGGCTTAGTAGTAAATTAATAGGGTTCCGTTGGTTACCCTTTGGAGATGAAACCCTTAAAACTAGACTATGCCTTACGTCCCAATGCTCGGCAGTCTTCCATTTTTTCAAACAATTCTCCTCTGCTAGCGGTCAATCATTGCGGAAATTCAAGAGCAATTAACAATATTTAGTGAACAGTTTTACTAAATAAAACAAATGAGTTCATTACTCTTCTAAAAAGTATGTCAATAAACTTCTTGATACTTTCTTTGGCGATTATCCAGGGTAGATATTGCAGACTACCACAAACTTATATTTCTATGAAACTGTCACACGTAAGTCGTAACGTAAAATATAGTACCAACATTGGTATCGAGCTAAGTGGTATCGATCGTAGTTTACCGTACACTCATTGTTGACTTGGGTATCGATTTTAACATCGGTCGCTTACGCTTATGGGTGCGGTCGCCTGTCTGTCTGCCTATTTCTTTGTCAACGTGTATAGCAGTATAACCTAAACTAAAGCAACATTTGTAAGAAATGTAGATATGTATATCTATTGGCATACTAAAGCTAGCCTAGCTAAGGCTGCTAATTTGGCTGAGAGTCAAATTTCAAGTGTCTTTTTGAAGGTCAAATTTTACAAAAGACAGTCCCCAAAGCCCGACCGTCACCACTTCCACTTCCTAGTGTTCCAGCTCGGAAGAAGTGGCGCAACAAACCCTCCAGCAACACACCTGTCTGTTACGTTTTAAGAACTTGAATTTATGAAATAGTATGCTAAGTATACATGACAGAGAAAAAGAAATGAATCCAACATACGCGATTTCAGTGTTGGTCCTACAGTAGAAGTTGTTACTTGTTCATAATGAAGTGGGATTGTGTTTATTATGTTACACTTTTTACAAAGTAGATAAGGCTGGTGTTGTCTAAATGACCACCCTGAGAAGAAATATTTAAACATACTTAGAAGTCCGTGTACTAGGAGGAGCTCGTGGCTAAATAGTAACAGCCGCACGGGTCGATCTTTAAGGTTAAGCTACGCTTGCCAAGGTTGGTCTGTGGATGGTGACCATCATAACATACCGAGTTTCCTCCGTGCCTCGGAAAGCACGTTAAGCCGTTGGTCCCGGCTGTCATTTGTAGATCATTGGCAGTCGTTACGGATAGGCAGAAGCCAGTAAATCTGATTCCAGTCTTGCCATGAAGTACCGTGTTACCCAGTTAATGGGTTGCGGAGGACTGGTAGGCAGCCGCTCCACGTAAAACACTGGTATTCAGCTGAATTCGGTTTGACTGGAAGCCGACCCCAATATAGTTAGGAAAAGGCTAGGCAGATGATGACTTAGAAGTCCGCGTACATTGCGAGGCATTCGCCGCGCACGCCTCGCAACATACACTTTTCGATGTAAATTTGCCTGCGGTAGCCATGCCTCACCACGAATGTGAACGTCCACACATTGCGAAGCATGCGATGAACGCCCGTGCGCTGCGCATGCCTCGCAATGTGTGTATCCACCTTTACGAGTACTATTATTTATTATTTTTATCATAACCAATTTGAATTAATAGTTAAACCACACAAACAAGTTATTGGTCAGTACAAAACAAATATGAAATACAATTTAAAAAATATATGTATAAATTGCATAAAGTAAACACTCGTAATAGTAAAGTCAACATAATCCGCGTAGCAGCGGGACCTGTTATACATGCGCGTGCGCACGCGCCGGCCTTCGTACTGAACTTGCGATCGATAAGAGGTCGATGTATTGCTGGCGAGGTGTTATTGGCTCTGTGTAAATATTGCCACACAGAGAAGTATTTATTTTGATTTGTTTATATTTTTAAGCAGTTTTGGTGGCTCGGGATAACAATATCTGGAAGGAGATGGGGTAGGTCTTTGCCCAGCAGTGGGAAGTATACTTAAAAGCACTTTATTAGAGTTAAAAATCTCAAAACTTTAACTTTAGTGGGGTCTTTAAAACTAAGTTCCGAGAAATCTTACAGAAATCTCTATTTACACCTTATTTTCTGTCATTTGGTTAGAGAGACTAAATGACAGAAAATAGCCATTTTGGCCTTTTCTTTCACACTTCTAGGCAACGGTCTCGGTCCACTCTTTCTAGTTTTAGAAAAGGCGCAAGATTCCCTAGAAATATATGCTACTTGTTTTTTGTCACGTTAATATACAACTTGTAATAGAATGAACTCAACACCTAACGGGTAATTGTACCCCTCATTATGTAGGTACAATATTATTGACTATGGAATCAACACTGAAATCGCGAAAAAAAAAAAACAACAGCCCCATAGATTTATGCGCGCATTCTCGACAAAATATACTGAAGAGCTGATTTTGTTTTCGCGATTCTGCGGCTGGTCCCATCGTTATTTATACCCAAGTTAGAAAACTACTTGAAAAAAAAGTTCTATAAAAATCTGAATAAAAAAGAACCGGCCAAGTGCGAATCGGACTGGCACACGAAGGGTTCCGTACCATAAACCAAAATTTTTATTATTTGTTGCTATAGCGGCAATAGAAATACACAATCTGTAAAAATTACAACTCTCTACCTATTACGGCTCTTGAGATACAGCCCGCTGACAGACAGACGGACGGACGGGCGGATAGCGGAGGCTTAGTAATCGGGTACGGAACCCTAAAAACCATGAATGCACAACGGTAAAGTTTATCAATAATTAACATGAATGTATTGCTATATAAGTCAATGAATATTCGTCCACAAATCGTTAGCTGATTCACCAACCACTACAAAAATCCCTGAGTCACGGCTTTATTATTCAAAACGCCACTACAATAGTTTGTGTGTCGTTAAAAGACAATCACCAGCGTCAGTCAAAAGTCCTGCCATTACTAAAATTACTCTATTTTTTCCGTCACTACAGTCACGGAAAACTGTCATTAGGTAGAGGCACTAAAATAGATTAGTGAGCAGGTAAATATTAAGATTAACCCATGCTGTGTTTCCATTAAATCATTACACCTAATTTTAATGCAGACCATATACCTACTTTCCAATAATTTGATCAAACAGACTGGTTGATTTGTTCGAAAGAGTCACCGCGGCCCTGGAACGCAAAGGGCACTAGGAGGAACACGGATGGGGTTTAGTCAGTAAGAGTCTGACACTCCCTTCTGCTTCACCAAGAGCGGGAGGAGTCATTTGATGGTTTCCCATCCTCAAAAAGACAGGTTCAAACTATTTGATCAAATTGGCATGAATGTCTGTGGGAGAGTTTGATAAAAAATGAAGATCAAATAGCATGAAGTAATACGAAACTTCGTATTTTTATTTGATCAAATAGTTTGATCCAGTCTGTTTGATCAAATAACTTGAACGTTTATTTGTATATAGCCTATCCTAAGTATAAAAGTTTTTTGATACACTTTCACGTCAAAATGCCAAACCGATTTTGATTATTTTATTACTTATGAATAAAGTAATTAAAGTTTTCATCAGTTATGCCACATGAAAAACAGTTATTCATTGGTAAAACGAGAATTTTCCAGTAAGGTGAACCGTACATGTCACCTATTGTAATTGTATGAAAATCGTGTACACTTTGAATAGCAAATTAGAGGCCACACACACATTTTTGACACCTACTTGTTAAGCTGTTATATTTAGCACGTGAAATATTTATTAATTGAAAATTGCTAGGTCAGTTAGGTCCACCTAGGACGCGTAATATGGCCGGTCTATCCCGTAAAAATCTCACCGTGAAACATTTATATTTATTAAAAAATCGGCTACACCCATTCAATATTTGACACTTGTTAATCTGTTATTATATTATTTAGTAAGTCGTGAAAATTATAACGAACGCGAACGACTCTGTGTGTTTATATCAAATTGTTAGGTTGGTCCACTTGTCAAAACTACATGAAAATCTGTTCAGTTGTTTTGGAGATGTGCGCTACCCAACACTCTTCTTTAGAGGCCCTTTGTTTTCTTTCAATGTGCAGACACACCGGTTTCTATTGTATATTAAAATATAATTATGTATATTTGTGTTCTATAACTCCTTTGCATCGCTCTCCATCCATTTTTAGTCATCTTCATCTTCCTGCCCTTACCCCATGTTACTTGGGGTCGGCGCAACACGTTTTATTCTTCCATTCTGTTCTATCAGTCGTCACTCTATCACTAACTCCCTTTTCTTTCATATCGCTCCTCACACAATCCATCCATCTTTTCTTTGGCCTTTCTCTCCCTCTCCATCCATCAATTTGTTTAATGTACCCACAGACACAATGGTTCTTACTGTTTTATTATATGTAAATAGATAAGATAATAAATAAGTACCACAAAGTAAAGACATAATCATACACGTGGCGTCTCCCAAACGCGTGGGCAATTGTTGAACAGCGGTCATTAGTCAATTGATACTCATCAGGGATGTCGCCAAGACGAAAATGCAACGTTCCTAGTTCGGAAATAGAATAGTCCAGCGGTTAATGCACGTACAGCCACGCGTTTTCTTGTATTAGTTAGCTCGCGTTTGACCACTATCTCACCTGATGGTAAGCAATGATGTGGTCGAAGATGGAGCACGCTTGCCTAGAAGTAACCTGTTCACTCTTGACTTAAAGACCCCCAAGTTGTAGCCAGGCCCCTCTATGCTACGGACCACTCTGGGCAAGTGCCCAGGGCCCCACCATCGAATGGGGGCCTCCAAGATTCTGCCAGATCACCTTCGGATAGTTATAAACATACTCGTAATATTTGTTTTTAAAACCAAACGAAAACGCTGATGTATATCGTATGTGACGAAAGACAGTCTGAACATTAACGATTTGGTTTATCTCAAGCTCACTAGAAGCACCTCTTTAATCAACATGTAAGTATAGAAAGAGCCCATGGCGTCCAATGGCTAAAAGACAGCTCTGGTTGTCAGGAAACACGGACGGTATAGAATTCCACTCCTTAGCTGGTCTCCCACATGGGGTTTGAAAGAAACTGTACAGAACACCATCTCTTTACAATAATCCTATTGCTTCAGCCACGTTCGTTTTGACTGGTCAAAAACGTAATTTTCTAGAATAGAATAGAATACCTACTCATTATTATGTACACCATAAAAGTAACAAAAAAGATTATTTTAAATGTTCTTAAGTACGTAATGTTCTTAACTTGAATAAATTTTTGAGAGCAAATCAATTCTACAAAAGGTTTCTTGTTATTTACGAGTAGAACAAATCTTCATTCGAATGCATTATTCAATTTATTTCAATCTGTCCTTAAAAAAAAACAAAAGCCACTATTAAATCAACTTCCGTCCAACTAAATTCGTCAACTTCCTCAATTCGCCAGCAATGCAGAACAGGAAGAATTGTCGATAGTTTTTTTTTTTATTATAACGAGGAAATTCACCAACATAACCTTGAACGATATTGTAAAGGTTCTCACAGACAGGCGCGACGTGACAATGCGACAACGCGTTTTTATAGAAATAGGGTATTTGACTGGATTTTTATTACATTTCTCAAAACCTAGACGAGACGCAGTTTTTTTAATTGCTTAAAATTCTCAAAAAAAATGCGGTTTTGTCAGCGTTTTAAGATCTGATAAACAGAGACAACACTTCTCGCCATATTGAATTGAAGCCATCCAGTACAAACGACATTTTTTGAGACAAGGATAGAAAAATAACTTCTAAAGCGTGTTACTTCTCAGTTTTGTCCACCAATTTACTTTACTTTTATAATAATAACATTATCAAATCATGTACATTTTTCAAAGTAGTAAAATACCATATTATTAAATCTGTAGAAAACTAAATTGGTATAATTACTGTGAAAATGCAATGTCACATTGCTTGTCTGGGGAACCCTTTAGAGTAAGTGGTAACTCAGTCACGTTGTACCAAGTATTACAAAGAAGAAATTAACAGCAACATTCATGAGGACACATAAAACATAGTGAGGATAGTAAATATTATTTCCTCATAAAAATACAATATTATATGGCTATTTGAAATAATACGTCGATACTTTTATTCACGAAACGTGCTCTTGTGTATCTGCTATATTTCTTAGACAGTACAGTTTTATGGTTCAGGTGGGACCTAAATAGAAAGAAAAAGAAAGAATAAAGATTATTCATACCAAACAGATGCACATTACATTATTTTAGAGTACAAAATTAAAAACAAAATGAGAGAAAAAAAAATTAAATTAAATTAAAATTTATTTATTTCGAGTAACGGAGACTCGTATACTCAAACAATACATAAAACGCATAAAATACAACACAGAAAACATAAAACACATACACATAAAAGACAGTTACAGACAGGACTAAGCAAAAACGAACATGAACATTCACCCCGTAACAATATGCCTGCTACAGCATTGCCGGATATAGGGGCAATCCAGTCTGTTAGCGATCATTGCCAGGACGGTGTTGGCGCTGCCCCGCACTCTGCGCACCAAAGACGCGCACCGCTTGCGCATCGAAGCATGAAAGCAGTCGGTGCGCGCCTCCGCGAACATGCCCGAGGCGCTGCAGTGTCGGGGCAGCCTCAACACGCGCCCTAAACGCGTTATTGAACTGAATAAGAAATTAAGAATAATAAATTAAGTAGGAAGTAAAACTAAGCTTAAAAACTACGCCAGTGACAGCGACGGAAAGGTATTATAAAAAAAATACGGTTCTGAGGACCTGATTCGCTTCAGGGGACCCGGTTTTGCTTCAAGGGACCGATTTTCTGTTAAGGTTACTCATTTTCTGTTTAGGGGACCCATTGTTGAATCAGGGGACCCATTTTCGGTTCAAGTGAACCCATTTTGGTTCTTGGTACCTGGTTCACGTTCTGTGGATCCAATTTCTAATCAAGGGAGCGGTTCAGCGGTTCAGGGTACCCAAATTCGGTTGTCCTGGTATCCAATATACCCATAGTTGTTTTTAGGTGCCTATTTATATCTGTATACTAAGTATTTGTATTCTGTTTGTTCCAGATGGACAATTTGCTGAGACCCTGCGCAGACATGGGCATCCAGGCTGACTCGCTCATTGAGTGGAAGTACGACGTAGAGAAACAGGTATCTAATAGTCTCTGTATACCGCCAAATTCATTTTATTTTACTGAAATAGACTAATATCAATCGAGTATGAATATTTTCGAAATCCGAAGATCGCCTCGATCCGAAGATTTCAAGGAATATTAAGGAAAAAACATCTAACATGTTTTGGAACGCTATTTTCGTGTAGTTATAATTACTGAATTCGTTATTTTGTTTTGCAATTCAACAGTACGTCTTTCTTTTACGAATCTAGGCTGAATAATAAACAGGTACTCTTGATTAATTCGACTGAACATACACAACCTTCCGACAGCAACCATCGCGCAATTGCGTACTAGACACAACACACCCGTCTGTTCGGAGGATCCTCCAAATGGAGGTTTGCGAAGCTTTACACCCGGTTCCGCATACCTCTATAAGACTGCATTTCCACCAGAGATGAGCGAGGATTCGTAGCGATAGAAAACCAATAAAATCGCTTCATTTACCTAGCCTCGTTCAGCACAAGCGATACTATTAGTTCTTATCCATCGCATCTGCCCTCGCAAATATCAGCGGGTCTAAAAAGCAGAATCATAGTAAAAACCACACAATATCGGTCGAATTTCATTTTCATCTTTATCGCTAACGCATTAGGTTCAAGGTTGATTGGGAAAATTTGACAGTGACAGGTAGCGTGATGTGCTACTTAAGTGGCCTTTATAGACCAGCAGGTGGATCGTAGATCGTAGCATAAGACGACGCTATAGAAGTCCTATTGCTGAAACTAGCTCTACTTCTTGCTGATTTCCTGTCCTTCCCCTTCAGATAGACCATATAGTGCTGGGACGGGGCCCCCCGGGCGGCTCGTGGCACACGTTCCCGCCCGGCGTGCGCACGCTGTCGCCGGGCGCCTGGCTGTCGCTGCCGCCCCACGCGGCCACCGGGGCCGCCCGCCTGTCCGCCCGGGCCGTCGCCAAGTACTGCAAGCGATATGTGCATGCATGTAAACTGCAGGTGAGACACAAGAATAGTTGTAGAAGACACTGAAGACAGGATCTTTCTGTCTGACAAAAATAATCCAAATATCACCTCTGAAAACCCAAAACTTTTGCCAACACGTACAGGCATTTAAAGCTAAAACTTGTCCTTTCAAGATCGCTTTTGGCGATAAGACCGTTCGTTGTAACACACTATTATTTTTTTGCTCCTATTGAAATGTATTATTTTGTACAATAAAGAGTATATTTCTATCTATGGTGGAAGCGGGGGAATGTGTCCAAAATTATTAATTACATCTTGACAAATCTCCAATTTACCATGATAAAATCTGTCTTCACCTATTTTACAAAACTTTCCTCTATTCCAATCTATCTACTTGCTCATTCATGTATCTAAACAAGGAAATACTGGGTTCAAACTATTCTGATCAATTAATTATGAGCTACATAACCTCCATCTGTTTTTCGGTCTGGGGGGGTATAATATTATTTATTTTAACCCTTCCACTATGTGTTGTGTCCAGAAATTCTTCCGCTCGGGCGTGACAGTGACCAGCGTGACACGCATCCCTCAAACAGTTGGACCTCGCTGTCACAATACGCAGTGTCCTCTCAACGCCGAGTTCTGTGTGACTGGGTAAGCATACCTATACTGTAACATAATATTAGTCCATAGACCTGTTCAGAAATGCGCGTGATTAGATCAGCAGATCATCAGTTCGGATCGGAATCCCATTCATAATTTTAGAAACAGTTTAGTTTGAACAGACAACGCCATCTAGTGACAGACGCTATAATTGGGACACTTCCATTGATTTTTCTAACAATTTGGTAAGTTGGGAGAAGTTGCTGTTATATCATTAATTTCAAACGGTTCTTACTTTTGACCTACTATTCGGTAAAAATCAAATAAATAATCATATAGATAAAAACGTGGTTTCGCCTCGAAAGTCACAACTGGTGAAACAATACTGACAAAAATAAAATTTCCACCAAAATCCACCAGTGGCATAGTCTTTGTGACGCCATCACAGCTACAAGAGTTATGATATATCTACTACTCTGTCAAGAAAGTACCGGGAAAAGATCAATAATACACAAAATGTCTGTTATTCATCCAAATTTATTTTATCAGCTTCAAAGTATGCTCCTGTATACACGATACACTTGCGCCAACGAATAATCCATTCATCAAAACATTTTTTAAACGCTGCTTCCGGAATTGAGTTCAGTTCTCGCCGCGAATTCTCCTTTATGTCTTCTATCGATTGAAAACGGGTGCCACGAAGTGGTAATTTGAGTTTAGGAAAAAGAAAAAAGTCAGCAGGAGCCATATCTGGTGAATATGGTGGTTGCTGGATGGTATTTGTTGAGTGTTTGGTTAAAAATTCGTTCACAATGATAGCCTTGTGCGAAGGCGCATTGTCGTGGTGCAAAATCCAAGAATTTTCTTTCCACAAATCTGGCCTTTTTCGTCGAATTTGCTCTCTTAAACGCCGCATAACGCTCAAATAATATTCTTTATTTACCGTTAGACCTTCCGGTAAGAATTCAGAGTGCACAACACCGCGATAGTCAAAGAAAACAGTCAACATGACTTTGACTTTTGATCGACTTTGGCGTGGTTTTTTCGGTTTCGGTTCAGTTGGAAGGCGCCACTCCGAAGCTTGTTGACTAGTTTGCATGTCAAACTCGTAAACCCACGTCTCGTCACCAGTAACAATGCGTTTCATGAATGTTGGGTCCGAACTGACTCGTTCTAGCATGTCCTCAGCGACTTTCATGCGATTGAGTTTTTGGAGAAAATTCAGATCTTTTGGGACTAGCCGAGCAGCAACATGTTTCATACCCAAATGATTAGTTACAATGGTACGGATCGACTCGTGAGATACAGAAAGTTCGGCGGCTATCTCTCTCAGAGTTGAATGGGGATTTTCAGTCACTATTTCCTTCACTTTTGCGATGTTAACTTCAGTTGCAGACGTTGACGGCCAACCAGAGCGAGGCAAATCTTCCATCACATCTCGACCGCTATTGAACGCTTTGAACCACTCATAAGCACGAGTTTTTGATAAAGTCGATTCACCGTAAGCCTTCTGTAACATTTTCAGTGACTCCGAACACGAAATTCCATTGGCGATGCAAAATTTAAGACAAACTCTTTGTTCGATATTTTTGTCCATTATGAAATTCGCAATACACACTATATATGATATTACTAAAACCAGCACTGTATTTAATATAAATAACAGATGCAACTCAAACTCCGCGCCAAAATGGAAAACAGTTGTGCCAATCTAACAACTACAAAAAAACAAAAATTTGAATTTGGAACCATAAACAAATCATCCATTCCCGATACTTTTTTGACTGAATGTAAATGAGTAAATAATATGGATAATTCTTCATCGCATGGCTCTTGCAATAGGGTATTTTACTAAAAAAATCTAATTAGTCCGTCTGATAGATTTTCAAAAAATATTCGACACGTATTTTTTCTTTTTTCACGTAAACAAATAGTAAAGAGGATACAGCGAGTTGAAGACACGCGTGACGTCATCTGGCTTGGTAAAAATGTACCAAATTTACCAAGCCAGATGACGTCACGCGTGTCTTCAACCCGCTGTATCTCCTTTAAAATAAATAAAATACGTGTCGAATATTTTTCGAAAATCTATCAGACGGACTAATTAGATTTTTTTTGTAAAATACCCTATTGTATTCTTCCAAAACAGCGGTTTGTTGTTCTGTTAAGTCAAAATGTTTTCTGCTCTGTTTATCTAATTGTTATCAGGCAACAAAACAACCTCCATGCCTCGGAAAGCACGTTAAGCCGTTGGTCCCGGCTGTCATTTGTAGATCTTTGGCAGTCGTTACGGATAGTCAGAAGCCAGTAAAATCTGACACCAGTTTTGCCGAGAATTGCCGTATTACCCAGTTAATGGGTTGAGGAGGTGTGGTAGGCAGCCGCTCCACGCTGTGGAATCTGTTAGGAAGAGGTACCGTAGCCCTGGAACGCAAAGGGCACTAGGAGGAACACGGAATGGGTTTTAGTCAGTAAGAGTCTGACACTCCCTTCTGCTTCACCCAGAGCGGGAGAAGTCATTTGATGATTTCCCATCCTTGAAAAAAAAGGCAGCCGCTCCACGTAAAACACTGGTATTCATTCAGATTCAGCAGAATCCGGTGTGACTGGGAGTCGACCCCAATATAGTTAAGAAAAGGCTAGGCAAATGTGGATCAGGCAACAAAGCAAATAGTCACGTTAATTGAACGTATAATGTTGTCCCCGTTCCAGCTACGACGCGGTGTCGTGCCGCCCCGTGCGCTTCGCGAGCGCGCGCGTCGTGGTGGCGGCGGGCGGCGGCGAGCGGCCCAACACGCTCGCGCAGCACGTCGCGCGGCACGCGCTGCACGCGCTGGCGCCGCTCGAGAGGGCCGTGCAAGTGCTCAGTGCTCATGGTGAGATATAACATAACCCTAATCTCTTCAAACTTACACTAAACAGGCTCCTTCTGGGTAAGCTCGCTCTATCGTAGACTTTGTACCCCTCTCGAGCGGCCCAACACGCTCGCGCAGCACGTCGCGCGGCACGCGCTGCACGCGCTGGCGCCGCTCGAGAGGGCCGTGCAAGTGCTCAGTGCTCATGGTGAGATATAACATAACCCTAATCTCTTCAAACTTACACTAAACAGGCTCCTTCTGGGTAAGCTCGCTCTATCGTAGACTTTGTACCCCTCTCGAGCGGCCCAACACGCTCGCGCAGCACGTCGCGCGGCACGCGCTGCACGCGCTGGCGCCGCTCGAGAGGGCCGTGCAAGTGCTCAGTGCTCATGGTGAGATATAACATAACCCTAATCTCTTCAAACTTACACTAAACAGGCTCCTTCTGGGTAAGCTCGCTCTATCGTAGACTTTGTACCCCTCTCGAGCGGCCCAACACGCTCGCGCAGCACGTCGCGCGGCACGCGCTGCACGCGCTGGCGCCGCTCGAGAGGGCCGTGCAAGTGCTCAGTGCTCATGGTGAGATATAACATAACCCTAATCTCTTCAAACTTACACTAAACAGGCTCCTTCTGGGTAAGCTCGCTCTATCGTAGACTTTGTACCCCTCTCGAGCGGCCCAACACGCTCGCGCAGCACGTCGCGCGGCACGCGCTGCACGCGCTGGCGCCGCTCGAGAGGGCCGTGCAAGTGCTCAGTGCTCATGGTGAGATATAACATAACCCTAATCTCTTCAAACTTACACTAAACAGGCTCCTTCTGGGTAAGCTCGCTCTATCGTAGACTTTGTACCCCTCTCGAGCGGCCCAACACGCTCGCGCAGCACGTCGCGCGGCACGCGCTGCACGCGCTGGCGCCGCTCGAGAGGGCCGTGCAAGTGCTCAGTGCTCATGGTGAGATATAACATAACCCTAATCTCTTCAAACTTACACTAAACAGGCTCCTTCTGGGTAAGCTCGCTCTATCGTAGACTTTGTACCCCTCTCGAGCGGCCCAACACGCTCGCGCAGCACGTCGCGCGGCACGCGCTGCACGCGCTGGCGCCGCTCGAGAGGGCCGTGCAAGTGCTCAGTGCTCATGGTGAGATATAACATAACCCTAATCTCTTCAAACTTACACTAAACAGGCTCCTTCTGGGTAAGCTCGCTCTATCGTAGACTTTGTACCCCTCTCGAGCGGCCCAACACGCTCGCGCAGCACGTCGCGCGGCACGCGCTGGCGCCGCTCGAGAGGGCCGTGCAAGTGCTCAGTGCTCATGGTGAGATATAACATAACCCTAATCTCTTCAAACTTACACTAAACAGGCTCCTTCTGGGTAAGCTCGCTCTATCGTAGACTTTGTACCCCTCTCGAGCGGCCCAACACGCTCGCGCAGCACGTCGCGCGGCACGCGCTGCACGCGCTGGCGCCGCTCGAGAGGGCCGTGCAAGTGCTCAGTGCTCATGGTGAGATATAACATAACCCTAATCTCTTCAAACTTACACTAAACAGGCTCCTTCTGGGTAAGCTCGCTCTATCGTAGACTTTGTACCCCTCTCGAGCGGCCCAACACGCTCGCGCAGCACGTCGCGCGGCACGCGCTGCACGCGCTGGCGCCGCTCGAGAGGGCCGTGCAAGTGCTCAGTGCTCATGGTGAGATATAACATAACCCTAATCTCTTCAAACTTACACTAAACAGGCTCCTTCTGGGTAAGCTCGCTCTATCGTAGACTTTGTACCCCTCTCGAGCGGCCCAACACGCTCGCGCAGCACGTCGCGCGGCACGCGCTGCACGCGCTGGCGCCGCTCGAGAGGGCCGTGCAAGTGCTCAGTGCTCATGGTGAGATATAACATAACCCTAATCTCTTCAAACTTACACTAAACAGGCTCCTTCTGGGTAAGCTCGCTCTATCGTAGACTTTGTACCCCTCTCGAGCGGCCCAACACGCTCGCGCAGCACGTCGCGCGGCACGCGCTGCACGCGCTGGCGCCGCTCGAGAGGGCCGTGCAAGTGCTCAGTGCTCATGGTGAGATATAACATAACCCTAATCTCTTCAAACTTACACTAAACAGGCTCCTTCTGGGTAAGCTCGCTCTATCGTAGAATTTATTTGTCTCTGTCATCTCTGACCTAGATTAGAGTCAAGAGCGAACCAATCACAATTTAAAAAAAAGAACACAGTTAAACTATCCGGTAGAGCATCACGGATATATTTTCATATAATAAAAATGGGTCCTTTTGGCTCCAGTGATGCTCTACAGCTCTTGAATTTTCAAGGTCGGTCAGTCCTTGGAGAGTTCTAAAAAAACTAAGTAAGTTCTAAGAACTGGTAGACAAAATTTCAAAATATTACTAAATGTATGTATGAAAAATTTTCGTTACTGAGTGACTACGCACAATCACAGCCGAAACTACTGATCGTAGAAAGATGAAATTTGGCATGTAGGTTCCCAAAATTATTATGGGAACAGGAAAGGGTTATGCGTGTACGAAGTCGCGGGCAAAAGCTAGTTCTAAATAAAAGGAGTGAGTCACCACTCCTTAGCTGTGTGTTTAATATTAATAACCTTTATATTCGTCTGTTCCAGCGTGCCCCACCCCTCCGTCAGTGCTGATAGTGGGCTCGGGAGTGTCCGCCGCGGACGCCGTGTGGCTGTCGCTACGCGCCGGGCTACACGCGCGCCACCTACACAGGGCTCCGGCCGATGCCCTGCGCCGCTTGGAGCCGCAGGCCTACCCCGACTATTGCCAGGTACGGGGCTTGTAACTGATTACTGCCAGGAAATGCCCCACCCCACGACTTCCTTGCTGGAAGTCGTGGGGTGGGGCACTTTCCTAAAGGTCTAAGTTATAATGGATCCCCTCCATCGACGTAGAATGGAGGGTTATGTCGGACTCCTAACGACTCAAACTCCACTACCATGAGTCGGGGGCCCGGATTCAAGCAAATTCGCGCGAAACCCTAACTTTTCTTGAGGTCAGACTTCGCAAAGTTGCAGTAAAGGCAACCTAAACCAGACTGTCATATTGTTGTTGTGAGACATAATCAAAATGATTGATTCCGTTTTTCATTTCCCCTGTTCATTGGCTTGTCATAATAATTTAGCAGCAGAACTTTTCTCCGCAAATATTTCTGCCCAAAATTTTTAGGGAAGCAAAAACCTCTTTTATTTATTTAAACTTGTCTTTGAAAGCATCAGTACTGGTATATTTACTAAACCAAAATACCCAAAAACGGCAGCCTATAAACTCCATATCCAGTGTCTATCAACTTCATAAAATTTTTAGCTAATCAATCTCCCTCTCTCTTTCAGGTATACAAAATGATGTGCGACGGTCCCTCCGGCAACCATCCCAACTACACGCCATACCCCGAGCACACCATCATAGAAGTGACCCCAGAAAACGACCCCACACACAAACTGAACACAGACGACATCGAAGACTACGCTCTCTCACTCAAACGCGTCAAACTTCTCAACCTCAACACCAAAGAGGTCACAGAAATACAAGTCTACCTCATCGGAGTCTTCATTGGCGCCAAACCAGACCTGTTCTTCTTACAAACCAACTTCTTAGACTGCATGGATATTAAAATCGACTGCGCAAAATGTATCGACGAATCCAAATCCACAAAACGGAAGATTGAAGAAAAACAATGCTTCTTGAAAAACCACTGGCATTACATAAAATCTATGCTCGGACAAAGCATCCAAAGTTGCAAGTCTAGATATTTAAATTATTCCGAAATTAATGGCAACACTGACACAAAGTGCGTTGTACCGGACTGTAACAAGCGTAATAATGAAAAAGATAGTGATATGATGGAGAAATGTCAAATCATTCCATATACTGACGAAGAAAAGGTGAAGTGTACATGTGAAGCTGTGAATCCTTATTCCTCTGGCCTCGGTTTCGGTGTTGATCCGAAGAAGGCTGTGGACGGCCGGGCCAACCCTATTGCCATAGACAAGTCGTCCCACGAGATCCTGAACGCTCCTGAAGGGATGTACGCGCTGGGGCCACTGACGGCGGATAACTTCGTGCGGTTCATCCCGGGCGGCGCGCTCGCGATAGTGTCTCACTTGCAACAGAACAAACATTGACTTGCCGTACCCAGTAATGTGATTGAAATACTTAATGTTTTTTTTACAATAAATTATTTTTTATACCCGGTGTTTTGTCGTTTTATTCCCAGTTCAGAAATTATTTATTTCCACACAAATCTACCACTATGTGAAATAGTAAATGAAAGAAAATATTCATCACATTGAACATTTATTATTTTATAAATAGCGATTTGCTTGTTTTTAAAGCAGAAAATAATATTAATAAACATCCTCCTACAATATTACACATTGAAAGCAGTAAAATAATTATGGCTTTATGGCACATACTTATCAGCTAATCTATACATTATGGATGCTAAGGCGCCAAAATGCAAGTATACATCAGTAATTCTGCATTAGGGCCCTATCTCACTAGGGCACCATGGTGACCTAACTACTTGCGCTACTGTAGTGTCTAGTGCTATCAAGCGGGAAACACCAGAACAAACAGCGGGTGATTCGCAAATTTGTTGCGCCACCAAACTGATACCAGGTGAGGTAACCTATTTACAACTACATTCATTTTATTAGTGGCGCGACCGGTGCTGTGGGTGCTGATGGTGTCCTAATAAGATAGTGCCCTTACATTGATATCTTTAAAAGTATTTTCATGGACAAGCAACTGTGGTGAATATCATTAAGATATAATTTTATACAGTTCCTATCTACTAAATAATATTTATTACACATACATCTATTACAATACTTATACTTACAAGTGGTTTAGATAACTAGTACCTACAACTAGTAAATCAATATCTTTCACCATAATTCGCAACATTGCAAAATAATTTGCAAAAATACTTCCTGACGAACATTTCAAGTTTATTTATAGTCAATCCAAAAAGTCACAAAAAATATTACTTATAAACATTTATAAGGTACCTTAGTAACAATTATGTAGATTTCCCATGGGAAAATGGGCATAAGTAAAAATTTGTATGTACTGTATTGTACATTTGATTAGCATACATGAGTCAGCCTATTGTAACGTTAATACATATTTTCAACACAAAATAAAGATACAGTCAGCAACAAGTCGAAAAACAACTAAAAATAATATTAAAAGATAATATCACTCTTAGCTATGTGATAAGCTAAAAAGCAGTAACTTGAATAATTTTGTGCAGCAGGCATATTATGCAGGCCATTAAATATTATTCTAAAACTTCACAAGCAAGGAAAAACTGCAGAAATTGTTGCTGGGAATTTAACGTTTTGATACCAAAGATTATTTTAGAATGATTTTACCTAAATATTTGTGCAGATTACAAAGAATTACGTGTTCTTTATCGACGATACAAGAAATGATGAACAGTGATAGATAATTGAAATTGCTTAATTGTATTTTACGTTTATTTTTCCTGTTCACCAAAATTTTACATACTTACTAAATTTTAGTTATTTATATTCATTTGTTACTTTTTTAGCTAGCATTTTTTCTGACTTAGCCCTCTAAAGAATAGGCTCTTCGTTTACAAACAATGGCAATGTCTTCTATCTACTTATTTAAACCATTCCAGTCTATTTCTCAAATTCCTTTTACTCCACACTGCGTCCTAGGCCAAGTCCTTCTAATTCTCGTTGATCGAACACTATTGCCAATAGACCTACACTAGTTAGTTGGTTAGTCTTTGGCAATAGTGTTCGACTGAGCGATGAGCCTGTATTATATTGTGAAATCACGAGGCGGGGCCGCGGCAGACCACGAAGGGGATTGAACGTTACGACGTGACTGTCTTCCTTAGAAATTGGCAAGATGTGATACAGAACCGAGAAACAATGGAAAATGGAAGGGATGTATTTGCCCAGCAGTGAAGCAGTTCAGGCTAGATATAATAATTTAAAAATTGGTGTTACTTTGGAATTACATTTTGGCTTAATTTAGATGCCCTTTTGAAAATAGGCACAATGCTCTCATTACGGTATACTTACTTAAGCCACATTTATATTACCTATCTACATAGAACTCAGTAGATAGGTAGGTATTGACTGCACTGAAAAAAAATCTAATTTAATTCGTGTGGGCGTTGACATCTGGCATCTATCAATTCTTAACGAGCGACATAGCTACCTATAGTTTTTAATTGATATAGCAACTCAACGGAAACATTTTTGTAGAGAATTCAAATGACGGAATCATTTTGAATGCAGTTGTATTGTACGCGTGTTTTACACAAATAGACTACCTACCTAATTTCAAAGGACAGCCTCAAATCAATCAAGTCAAAGAGAAGCGTTAATACGGTGGTATGGTCACGTGCAAAGACGCCCAGATGATCATATGGTGAAGCTACGACGAAGCGCACGCGTGGAAGACCACCCTCTACTTGGCTGACGACGGTGCAAAGAGACCTTAAAGGAGCTCATCTCGACACCGACATGGCACAAAACCGTGCACAAAGGAAAACAAAGACAAGGAGGTCCTACCCAAAATAAATGGGATAAGGTCTAGCCAGAAGATGAGAGCCTCTTTCCAGAGCTGTTTGCTACAGCAATTCTTAATGATATGAGCACCGCGCGGCTGTTGTCTGAACGGTTTTTGTCACATCCGTTTCGTGCACATCGGACAATTTTCGGGATGAACCGGATTTAGCTAAGAGTCGCAAACTCCGAGATATCATGAATCGAACTCTATCGGATCATGAATGTATTAAATATTAGGTAGTACCTAGGTACTTATTTTTCTCGAGTTATTTCTATGTATCGCAACCGGAATCTAACCCGTGACCCGTCACTTGAGGCGGATACTTCACCAACGCGACATTTAGGTCACCGTACTAAAAGATATGAATAAAATGATTAAGTACACTGTATAACGACAGTGCATGGACATTTTACAGTCTTACAAAAAACTGTTTGTACATCATTGTAGGCCAGTTCCAAGTACAGCCAATTAAATGCTTAGTTACAAATTTTTAGGGTTCCTTTTTAAAGGGTAACCAACGTAATCCTATTACTAAGCCTCAGGTTTCCGTCCATCTGTCTGTCAGCGGACTGTATCTCAATAACTGTAATAGGTAGATAGGTAAGGTATTTTTTTCTGCTATGGTATGAAACCCTTTGTGTGAGAGTCTGAATCACACTTGGCCGATTTTATTTCTGAGGACCAGACAGGAATAATTTCATATTTATCACATTCGTTTTTGTTACTCCAAAATACAAGTTTCCACAGCGAATTTGAGATTCATGTTAAATAAACATCTGGAATGGACTTAGAACATTTTTTTTAATCATATTAAATAAATATATTTTTAAGCAGTCCCAAGTTTTGGTTCCTTACATTTGCAGCATGCCATATAAATATTCAGACATATTAGGCCGTTATCTCTTAAAGTATATTATTTAAAGTGATTTATAGTATTTTGTACATCCTAGCTGCTTAGTACTTACATTAATAAAGTATTAATCCTTTACATAACTAAAACAATAAAATCATAAGGAAAAAAAAAAAAGAATAATATAAATTCATGATTATAAATTCTCAATAACACAACACTGTGGTATAACTAAAATGCCATTATCCAACATATGGTAATTTTTTTACTTATAATAATAATAATGACGAATTTCCAAGGCTCTTCAAGGTGTTGAAAATCCGCAAACACAGATCAATAGATATTTTCTTTCCCACAAATATAGCATCTAAAGTTAAAACTCAACCAGATGCCAGATAACAGCATTTTAGTTATACCACAGCAGAATAACAGATTATAAAGTAGTAAATGCTAATACATTAAATTGCACTTAAAAGTTACTTATTGGGACCTTAAAAGGTATTACAATAATAGTAATTTTTTTACTACACTCATATTTCCCATCCATAGCACCATTGTGCAGTCCGTCTCTTTAAGAAACATTCCGACTAGAGTATCACCACTTAAAACAACTTCCTAGTAATTGTTTGTTGGTTATTATTGTCAATGAGGCTCGACACTGGATTACGTAACAAATACATTAGATGCCAAATAATGAAGAAAAGGATGAATAATGCAAGTTTTTGCTTCTTAGTAAGTGTTACGCACCAGAAGAGAATGATAGCTGCCAGTGTGAGGATCACTAACGCCACTGGCATTACCAGCCATCATCAATCTGAGTCCCCGTGGTCTTCTCCGTCATCTATGTTTCCAACAGATTCTGGCTGGATGCGAAGGCTGGTAGCCAGCTCTTGTAGCTCTCTGCTCAGTACCAATGGCAGGTCAAGCTCAGAAGCAGCCTCGGGGGTTGGCATCAGTGAAGCCAGTGTCAACATGGTAGTGCCTCTCAGAGAACGTACAGGCACAGTGATGTTCCAGTTCGTTCTATACATCATACCTCCCACATGCTCTGGTGCTCGGAACACAAACTTATTATTGATCACAAAGCTCTCCCTAGTCGAAGCATCAGTGAACTCCCAGGGATGAGTCAGAAAAGAATTGATGTCGTAAAAGGCGCCAGGCTCCATGCGCTCGTAAAATCGACGCCTCCCATCGAAATCTCGCCACCAGACATCAACTGGACGAGATGTCCGGTTTGTAAAGCGAAGGAACGCTTGTAGATTTGAAATCATTGATTTTACAACAACACTCTCACCTTTTTCATTCACTTCGTACGCTAAACCGTCATTAATAGCCATTTTAGAGAATTTAACACAGATAGCGCGCTCCAGTTTTTAAAATTCCCGCTGAATTAGACGAAATGTCAAATTGGTGATTCGATCGGGAGAAGTGTCGAGAACACTTCCGTCGAATTTGTCAACAATGGCAGTCTGTGTAGCAGTTATCGGCAAAGATGTAAGTTTTATTGCACTATCTTTTATCTCAACTTCCATACACTTTAGTAGTTATCAATAGATAGACTCAGGACTTACTGTTACACCATAAAACAACATAATTGCACCATGTTACCAAAATAAGGCATAAACAGAAAATTCGATGTATTTTCGCACTTGCACACGTCATAAATAATCTATTTACGGTAACGTCATCACAATTAGACAAAACTACTAATTTACACTATTAAAAGTTATTTGTTTGCACACTCAGAGCTTTGTTTGGGAAATTCGTCAATCCTTGCGATTTTGTAGAATTATTTTGACCAGAGACAAAACGTACACAAATTCATACTTGCCACAGTGAAAAAATAAAATACCCACCAATACGAATTTGATGAGAATGTATTATTGACGTCGTATAATAATTATGTAGACTGCACAAACATCATTCCATAATTTTTCGTATTTTTTATAAATTTATATTTTTGTTTTTTTCTTTAACAAAAAAAGGCAATCGTATCTGTCAATTACACATTAGTTACAATATCACAAATCTTCGCTCGTGTTCGATCTTTTTATTATAACTTAGCATTTGCTATTCAATTCTATTTCGCTCAGTCAGACATTCAGGAAACTTGATTTAATCTCATTTCAATAAAATTACTTAATTACCTTATTTTTTTTCCTAATTATAACAGAACTCTCCACTATACATCGGTGGTATCGGCAATGACACGAGCACAGACAATGAGCTGTCCCGCCAGTGGCTGGTACACACGGCGCTAGACGCTCTGGAGGAACGACTCGCCAGTACCAATACCAACAACTCGGGTGCCAACTCTAATGCCGCGCGAACTGATCTCAGGGATTTATATCTCGGCTTGCTGTATTCTACTGATACTCATAAAATGTAAGTTGTATAATAATTTAACCTGAAGGCAGTGGTGCAGCTAGGATGGGTGACACCCGGGGCGGATAATGTGGTGTCACCCCACAAATGAAGCCCCCCTCCCCTCCAATAATTATGAGTTGCACCTTTGGCCTTTCGTTTTGGTGACGGCAGTCACAAACATTTTTCGGAAGGGGGGGGGGGAGGTCGTACCATTTGCGCGGCAGGTTTTTATTATTAGGAATGTTCTTACATCATATTTACAAACAAAGCTCGATAACTTGTGTGATCACATATTTTGATTTTGTTTTCATCATTATCAAAACCAAATTTTGTTGAGTAACGCAAGTTAAATAAAAAGAGGCCAGAACACAAGAGCGAGCGAAGCGAGCTCGAGAACGTTCGCATCCGAACTCGGAGAGATTTATTTTCTTTTGATCATTCATACTTGAATATGTAGAATAACTTTATGGAGTGATGCAAAAAAGCTCAACTAAGAGAGGATAAAACATAAAAGCGAGCGTAACGAGCTCAAAATTTTTGACAACCCACCTCGGATAGTAACTTTATAGACTGATGCTCATTAATTGAGAAAGAGCGAAAACAAGAGCAAGCAAAGCGAGCTCAAAAATTTTGCATCCCACCTCGGACAGGTTTTGTTTTCTTTCAATCATTCATACTTGAAAAGAAGTAACTTTATAGACTGATACAAAAAAGCTCATTAAGAGAGGGCAGAACACAAAAGCAAGCGAAGCGAGTTTGAAAATTCATGGACCCCTGAAAGGTTTTATTTTCATTTGATCATATCGTATTAAATAGAAGTAACTTTATGGTAATAAAGCTAATTTACTGAGAGAGGGCAGAACACAGAAGCGAGTGAAGCGAGCTCGAAAATTCATGTACCCCTACTCTGAAAGGTTTTTTTTTCTTTTGATCATTTCATACACAAACAGTAATTTTGTTGAGTTACAGAAACGCTCGAGAAAAAAGAGAATGCAAAAAGTAAGTGCGAACGCAGCGAGCTTGAAATTTGTTACAACTACCACGGACGAGTTTCATTACGTCACCCGTTAAGGGGTGTCACCCGACCACGACAAAAAGTCAACGAACGAGTGTCACCCATAAATGCAAAAAAAAAACCTGAAGGACTAAAGAATTTATTTGCGGCGTTGTCAGGTTACTCCATCTGTACGGAGATTTAGTCAGTCTTCGGGCTTCGGGGTCTTTTACCTTCAACCTTTCTCATAAATACCATCTTTTTTATTGTTAGGTAAAAGTCAGCATAACCTGTTTTCAGCTACGGCTACGTGACGAACACGCGCATCAAGCTGGTGCTGGTGACGTCATCTACGTCCCCGAGTGGTTCCAACATCCGCGACGCTGAAGTGAGGACGGCGCTGAGGCGTCTCCACGCGCTGTATGCTGACGCCATCTGTAACCCCTTCCACCTGCCTGGCGACCAGATCACTTCGCAGTAAGACTAATTTTTTTATTATTTGTTTTTTTTTCCCTAGAGAGGGTGGATATAAATGTGGATGGACGGAAAGGGGGCCAAAAAAAGAGGGTTGGAACAATCCAACCCTCACACAAGTGAGGAGTGATAATTATGAAAGAAAAAGGAGTCCGTGATGGATTACGATAACGGGTTGAAGATGATGATTTTGTCCCTGGAGAAAATATCACTCAAGTTTTTCTTAAGTTTCCTCTCGGTGCCTGTATTGAGAATTTGAAGTAAAGAAGTCAAACTCTAATGCTAAAACTTGACAAGCACTCGTGCGAAAGTAGTTCTCAATTCAAAAACCGGGAGGATATCTCAGATTACTTCAATATATCCCACTTATCACGGGTGGTTTTTTAACTCCTATTGTGATATACTAAAAAAATTGTTTTTAATCTTGATGTTTTTTATTTATTTTACAGGAAATTCGACAAGCAAGTGAAGAACATTATGCTTAACAACGTGTAATCCTGGCGACTGGCGTGTTTACTGCTATGTTATGCTTAAGTACAAATGTGCTAAAATAGATCATACCGAATGATTTCCTCCATTTATACTAGATAACTACTATACTTTAATGTTAAGTTTATCAGCATCGGACGATGTTTGACTGTTTATATTAATATGCTTTACGAATAAACCTAATTATTTACTGAAAAGCTTTGGTTTTGTTAACGTTTGTCCTTAATATGGCAGCATTTCAAAGTGTTTGGTTTTACTATCGTATTTTATACTAAAACTAATTAATAAATGTGAAAGTCTTCATGTTTAAACGTTTCTTTAAACATGAAGACTTGAATGAAAGCTGTACAGATTTGAATGAAATTTGGAAGGCGGGTTAAGAGTGCTGTCACATTTTTTCTTGAATTTGAGCGTTTGATTAGAGTTTTGATATCTGATTATGCTTTAGATATAACACAAAAAAAAAAAAAAATACTTCTAAGAAAGTTTGATAGTTGATCTTGGGAGTGTTCTAAATAAATATATCAATTTGTTCACGTACATCAGTAAATTCTTTGTCTCCGCAAAGGGTGTTTCATAAAATTACGCTTTGGGGAATCCTTTGATGCTTTAGTACACCGAAGATATAATAATTTAATCATTTTTAAAAATGCTCATGGTACAACTGTACCTTCTACTTTGGAATGATCAAATCAATTTTTTACGATTCATGCACTAATACACCAAAAATAATTCTGTAAAATTGAGAATTTTTGTCAATTTTCCGTACGAAACTATAATTTTTATCTATGAAAGTATAATCCAAATTCAAATAAAAATTATTTAATAATTAAGGAGGTATTGTTATAATGCATGAAAAAAAACATTGGTCTATTTAAAAGTAAACTCATATTTTTAAACAATTGTTGTATACAGCGCTACAATCACTATAAATTTCGGGAAACGCGGCTTGTAGCTTTAGTCCGGGGCAAGCGATCGATTTTGTAATAGCACCCTTAGGCCACTGGAAAATGCTGGTTTATAATAATTTGGAAAAGTGCCTCTATTGTGGTAAAATAATTCCGCTTTTGTTGGTAACACTTTGACATAAACTATAGGCTTGCGTTTTGTTCAATGAATCCGCAAAATAAATGATTTATGTTTTCACAAAAAAAGTAGAGAAATAAAATGAAGCAAAACAAAACTCCTTGAAATCATAAAATAAACGTTTAAAATGACTATAAAAATAGTTCAGAAAATTTTCTATGCCGATAAAACGAAAACGAAACGTGTTGACATTAGGTACTCATACTCAGCCATTATCTTTCTCTTTCTCTCATGAAGTGAAGTGAAGCTGTGCTCCGGTTCAGCGCTGTGCAATTTTGTCTTAAAATTGTTTATCTCGGCCGGAATATCGTATCAAAATGGTAAGTCATATTCGCTTTAGTGACACACATATTATTTTATACGAAAATTAAGCAACCCGTGAAATTTCCGTGGTCAAAGTGCATCTCCTTTTTTGAGGTTATGTATGGCACGTGTCAACTCAAATTCCCGCTCGTTTTTTGTCTTTGCATATAAATCACAGCCTTTATTCCTAAAATATTTCTGCTATAAGCTCTCTGAGCTATCATGTGAAAGTTAATCTTTCTCAATCTCAACTTGAGAGAGGCTGGCTAACATGTCTAGGTATGAATCTCCAAGTTATTCTTTTTTTAATAACTAATGTTCTCAAGACAGTCTCCAGTACCTATGTCCGGATTAATTTTACTATAGCTAACTGAACAATTCCATAGAAAAATCTGCCTTCATCGACTCAAAACGCAGTTTCTAACTGAATTGGTCTTGTAAATATTCCAGGCAGCCGCCGTCGTGTCAGGCAAGGACATCGAGAAGCCACAGGCTGAGATCTCGCCCATCCACCGCATCAGGATCACGCTGACCTCGCGCAACGTCCGCTCTCTGGAGAAGGTGTGCGCGGACCTCATCAACGGAGCCAAGAAACAGAAGCTCCGTGTTAAGGTAGTTTTCAGAATTACCAATGACATCTTTACTTCAGACTGATTTAAAGTACAATACTGTTTGACTAACAATAGGGAACATGTGAAGAAAGTATTAAGTGGCAACATAGAAATGTCATTGTCAAGTATATTTTGCCCATAAAATTAGATGGCACAGTCTTCTTTGAGCATGTTACACTAAGTAGAGAGTGCAGGAACAGCAGGTGGCAGCACAGAAGTGTCACTTTTTCGAGTATGTGTTACTAGATGGCATAGTCAACGCCATGCATCTGCACATTCCCTATATCTACAGGAAGTCAATTTTTGACTAAACTGAGTATAATCCTTAATCAGCTCTTTGTTTGATAACTGGTGCAACGAAATGTCCATCTTGACTTTATAATCAGATCTTTGGATTCAAATAAACAAAATCCTGTGGAAAGCAGCTTAAAGTAAATAAAATGCTTAAGGTGGATGCTCCAGGGTAGCATCCACCTTAAGCATTTTAAAATTGCACCTTGTGCAAATTGCTAAAAACATAAAAATATTTGAATTTCGCGGGCTACCCTGGAGCATTCACCTTAAAGATTTAACAGTAAGTGCACCTTTAACTCCTAAAGTATGTGGGGGAGTTATAACATTGTGTAATTTTTGTCAAGTTGTAGTATAAAACATTCAAGCTTTTCAGTATCAACCATTCTTTTATGAAGATCTTTAGTAGTTCTAACCACTAGACAGCGCTAGATGAAGACTCGGCATGTTCCATACAGCTGTGTTCACCATAATGGCGCGATAGCAACCCTCTCAAAAGTGCTTTATGCCTGTCTTCACACAGCATATTGTTCATTAGAGAGTTACACTTTAGTTTTCGCCCGCGTGGTGCCTAGGGAACTTACTCCCGGGATAAAAAATAGCCTATATTTTTGGCATGAAAGCGCGACGGACAGACTGTTACTTTCGCATTTGTAATATTAGTAAGGATTAAAATATAATGCAATGTTTTTGTTTTTGCAATGTTTAGTTTTGAATTTCTTTGTTTAGTAAGGATTAAAATATAAGGCAATGTCTTTGTTTTTGCAATGTTTAGTTTTGAATTTCTTTGTTATGTAAGATCAAGATTATGTTTTGATTTTGTACTAATTGTAAGATTTTGTAGGATTGATTATTATTTCAATGAACAATTCTCTCAAAGGCCATTATAATAGAAATGGGTCTTTCACTTCTTGACTATATTATATGTTGTAACTTGTGGTTTTGTCACAGTAAATTCAGTTCTAACATGAAGTGGAAATTTTATTCCAATGATACTGATATTGAAGATCTTAATTGTTTTTAAATAAATTGATCCCAATTCTTCCAAGTAGAGACAGTAAACAGGTAGAATCAAATCTTACCTAAACCTAATGGCGAATCGGAACACGTCACTTCACAAAACCAACTTCATAGATAATATTAAGTTTGAAAAAATCTCTAACTGAATTTTCACTTAATTACAAAATCAAAATGATTGCAGAATTAATATAAAAACCTATCTAGTTTTTATTATATATTTCAATTCTTAAATGAGACTAACCAACCATTTCCATTCTTCCAGGGCCCCGTCCGCATGCCAACCAAGATCCTCCGCATCACCACCCGCAAGACCCCTTGTGGTGAAGGTTCCAAGACTTGGGACAGGTTCCAGATGCGCATCCACAAGAGAGTGATAGACTTGCACTCCCCGTCGGAGATCGTGAAGCAGATCACGTCCATCAACATAGAGCCGGGTGTAGAGGTGGAGGTCACCATCGCCGACGCGTAGGCACAACTGTCAGCTTCTTAATATATTTTATTAAGGAATTTTTGTGTTTTATTTGTTTTATGATGTGTGAGGAGCTTGTGGCGATATAATAGCAGTCAGGTTCTGGGTTTTGGAGGCCCAAACCAGTATTTTACATGGAGCCACTGCCTAGGCTCCATGTAAATACTGCTTTGGAAGCCTTCCTACAAAATTGGAAACTGCTAGCCAGATTGATATTGTGACTGAAGATGCCGTGCAATACACGTGATTATGGGTAGCCCCTAGAAATTTTTTGCCACCTGGTAAGGATTATACTAAAGCCCCCCTCTTGAGTATAATCTTCACCAGGGGGCTAAAAATTTGCTAAAAAATCATCACGTGATTAATGGACGACCCCCTAGGTATTTCCAGGGTTGCGGTATTTGACCGACAGAGTCGCCGCAGCCGGAACGCAAAGGGCATTAGGAGGAACACGGAAGGGCAGCAGTCTGACACTCCCTTCTGCTCCGCCCAGAGCGGAAGGAATTATTTTTGATGTTTTCCATCCTCTGAGGGATTTAATAGTACAATGATGAAATTGGAATGTCCAACACAAAAGCTAAGATGTTTAGATATTACGATAATAATAATAAATAATAATAATTTATCCGCAAGGCAGTTTTGTGGCGAACTGTTGGGCACTAGCGACCCCACGGACCTGATCTCCAGGGAGAATTCTTGTTCCTCATCTCCGACTTGCCTTTATTGGCTGGCCGGAGTGAACACTGACGAGGAACAGAGCTCCCACCTCTTTCTAGCCTTAATCGGCCGGTCTGAGTGGAGATTCGCAAGAGCAAACGTGCTCGGGAGAAGGACGTATAATCCAGTAAGGTGCTGGTAGGGATCTTGCCCGTACTTCCGGGATTGTCCTGATAGCCGTGGTATACCTCTCCACTCCTCTAGCACCTCAGGATATGTTGCCCCCTTGGCGCTACGTCACTTTGTGCTAGCGACCCTTTTCGGGGGGCCCATTTATTGAGTGTGCAAGTCAACCCCTGCTATTTTAAAGCCGTTTTAATTGTCAATGGTCAGGCAGGGGCCAATAGTTCTTCCATAGTAGTAGTAATTAGTCCACTAAACCAGCCAAACCCATAGCCTTTCATCTTTTGTTTCCATATTTTGCAATAGTTTTGCTCCAACCGGGGATTGTCCTTGGGTATACTTTCACAGTGCATACAGGGATAATCGTCGGTTGGTGTCCCATTCCATTTGAAATGTCTAAAGAGGCCTCTGCGAGTTGGCATCGGCCCCTCGTACGCCTACCAAAGGCCCGGGTCTCTAGGGACCCGAGAATGTCAAAAACATAAAAAAAAAAAAAAATATTCACCAATCATTTACATAAATTTACAAAATTCACATAAATCGTTAAGGGGCCTTTTACAGTCCACTAGCGCCGCCAATCGAAAAAATGTCATAACTCTTAAATAGAATCAAAAATACAAAATGTGGTCTATTATTACTGTAGAAAAGGCAATAACGTAATTTTATAACACATTGTCAACACTTGAAATATAGCTGTTTAGCTAAATCGTGCATTTGTAACAAAAACGGCCGTTTATGTTTTGAATGCACGATTTAGCTAAACAGCTATATTTCAAGTGTTGATAAGGTGTTATACAATTACGTTATTGCCTTTTCCACAGTAATAATAGAACATATTTTGTATTTTTGATTCTATTTACGAGTTATGACATTTTTTCGATTGGCGGCGCTAGTGGACTGTAAGAGGCCTCTTAAAGGCTTTTAAAACATTGTAGATAATTTTAAATACCCTGACTCCTAAACTAGGTGTATGTGCCTGTGACTTAGGAGTCAGTGATCCTCTTACAACAAAGCCTTAAAACATAATAAGCTTTCATTTTAAGGTTTCACAATTAATATATGGTGTAAAAGAAAAAGAAAGTAATTACAATTATACAATTAATTTAAAATAATAGTAGATAATAATTTAATATGATTATATTAAAGTTAAGCGTATGATGAAATATGTTCGTGTGTGAGGTGTGTCCGTGTAGGGGGTGTTTTGTTCGTATCACTGTAAGTTACCCAGCAGAAGGTTCTCAGTGTAATCAAAATTAACTGTTTGAAGATAAACTTGGAGTTTATTTTTACATTCGGATTTTGAGTACGAATGTTTTTAACTCTTTGTTTAGGGAGTTATACAGTTTAACGCCAGTAACATAGAACTGACGTTTGGCAAAAGCTGTTCTATGTCGTTCCGAAGGGAAAACGTTATATTTATGTCTGCCAGTCGGCTCCGTAGAGGGGCGTGCAGCATGTTTGCGAAGAGTCGTCAGCAACACATAAAGCTGCCTGACTGTGAGAACTTTACATTCAGCATAAAGCTGCCCAGTGGGATACCGTCGCGTTCGAAAGAGCATTACCTTCAGGACAGCTCTCTGCGCTCTTTCTAGGCGGATGAAGACGTTTTTAGTGGCACCACCCCATACTGGTAAACAGTACGATAAGACGGATTGACACAATGAAAAATATACTAATTTAAGAGTATCACAGTCAGCAGAGCTTCGAAGCTTTTTAAAAACATAGATCAGCTTTCGTATTCGAGACGCGACTTTGTCTATTTGTGGGTGCCAGTTTAGATGCTGATCGATGAGTACTCCTACACAAGATGATTTAGTAAGGAATAGGCAACTACATTGCGTTACAGACATACAGGTGTGCGCTTGCAGAGTGAGGGAGTTTGGTGGGCATAGGTTTCTTCTAATGGAAAAAGGAATGTACACCGTTTTTTCAAGATTCAAAGTAAGCAAATTATTGGCTAACCAGTTCATCACGCTGGAAAGCGCAGCCTCGGCGTTATGATATGTCTGCAACCAATCAGAGCCCTCTATTATGAGAGCTGTATCGTCGGCATACGTATAAATCTGACAACTCTCAAGAGGCAGCTTGCACAAGTCATTTATATAAATGAGAAACAGCGTGGGCCCCAATATACTGCCTTGCGGAACACCGTACGTGATGGGGAGGTCTTCACTTTCGTGCGGACCGATTTTTACCTTTTGGGTACGATCATTGAGGTAGTCTGCAAAGATTTTTAAGGGGAGACCTCGAATTCCTATGATTTCCATTTTTTTCAATAAGGCTGGGACAGAAACAGTGTCAAATGCCTTCGACAGATCAAGGAAAATTCCCAAGCACTTGCGTTTCCTGTCAAGTGCCTTAACTACATGATCGGATAAAGCTATAACTGCGTCTTCGGAATTCACTCCGCTTCTGAAACCATATTGATTATCAGCCAGGATACCATTCGCCTTGAGAAAATTGATAAGACTCCTATTCAATATGCGTTCCAAGATCTTTGACATAGCCGTTAATATCGAAATAGGACGGTAGTTACCTACATCATCTTTGCGCCCAGACTTATAAATGGGGTGAACCACTGCTTTTTTAAAAGCCTTAGGGAATACACCAGCACCAATAGATATATTACAGACATGAGTAATTATCGGAACCAAAACACATCGTGAGGATTTTATAATTTGAGAGGGTATACAATCTCCGCCAGTTGCACAATCAGACCTGAGACCCGAAATTATGGAATCAACTTCTTCCTCAGTTACCTCAAGGAGAGCCATTGAACTGCTTGAATTGGAGTTAGACACAAAGTTAGGTCCCATGACGGGTTGTTTTATTTTAGACGCAAGTTACTGCCGACATTCGCAAAAAAGTTGTTGACGTGATTTAGCGAAGCTTTTGGGGTACCAGTTAACTGCAGCAGGTCAAAACAGGGAGGGCCACGTGTTTGTAGATCCGATACTTTCTTAATAACATCCCATGTCCCCTTAATATTGTTTTTTGCCATGCTAAACTGTTCTTTTTCATACGAGCATTTGAGTTTCTTTAAGAGGGAATTACAGAAGTTTCGATACCGGTTATATGTAATTTTTAATAATTGATTATCTTTAGACTTTTTGAGTTTGGCATGCATGCGATCACGGTGACGTATACAGCGGAGTAAGCCTGGCGTAATCCAGGGCTTCAGGTTACGCTTACTCCTAGCCACGGTATATTCGTGTGTGTGCTTTTTCATGATAGAAGACAGAATTTTTACTAAGGTATCAGCAGCTTGGTTAGGATCCCAGATTGCTGACACTGAAGACCAGTCATAGTTTTTTATTTCCTCTATGGCGGAATTGTAATCATCTTTTGACCGAGTACGTATTACATCCATGTTAGCATTTCCGCTTTGAATAAATAGTAACAGCGGTTCGTGATCTGTAATGGACGTTTCTATAACAAAAGATGTAGTATTTTTATTTGTTTTTAATAGGATATGGTCCAAACAGTTAGCGAGCCGTGTCGGAAACACATGAGCCGGCAAAAGTCCATTTGAGGCAGCACAAGTTAGATATTCGTGTGAGTGACTATCATTATTATCAGTCTTAATATCAATATTGATATCACCGATCAAGACCACGGTAGGAGTACGAGCTTTGAGAACGTTATCAAGACTATCAACGAAATTGTTAATATTTTTAAAAGAAGGAGAGCGATAAATAGCTACTATTGTAATGTCCTCTATGCAACAAATAAGACAATTTGCATCAGCGAAATGTGGTTCCTTTACTTCAGCCTTAAGGGAAGATTTAACGTAGATTGCGCACTGTGTTGTTAGCGTGTGTTCTGCGTGTTCTTAGTTGAATAAGACGTATAACCATCCAGAGTCGGTAAGTGAAAAAGTTTGCTTAACCAACATTCCGAGAGCACGAGCACGTCACACTGGAAGCCCAACAACCGCATGAGCACCGGAACTTCATTAAAATTCTTTGAAATACTTCGTATGTTTAGTTGTAATATTTTTAATCCTTTTGCTGGGTTTCCTATGACCCGCAAGCATCTCTCAGGTTGACACTTAAGCGATTGAGATATATTAAGCGAGTCCAATTCACTATTTATAAAATCCAGATTAGCCATTTGTTATGAGTACAAAAAAAAATATCAGAAGCGTTGATAATAGGTACTGTAGACAGAAAATTAGGCTACAAAAATATGAGGCACGAGATGATAAATCATAAATTAGAATAAAATACAAGTGATACGTTTGGAAGTTCATGAGTCGCAGTTTGCATGAGTAAGTGTGAGTGTCATGGGTTAATATAGCTATGTGTATGAAATGTGTGTGATACGCATTACAAAAAATACCAAAAATTAAGGTTAAAGAAGTAAGTTTTCGAAAATTTTAGTAAAAAGTTACGGACATGCTAACTTTTACCTTGCACAATAAACAATGGAAATAATAAAAACAGTTATTTACATAGTCAAAACCGAGGTTCCAACTTTAGTAGGCACTTTTCAGACTCAATGTGTAAGTATATGTTTGGCACCCACTTCTTTTCGAATTAATACTTTGCCATTTGATATCCAACAGAAATCGTATTTATTGTTCTTAGCGAAGTTTCGTGCAGCATAAAAAGTCTGCCTCGTGGAAGGAGGCAGGAATTCTGCAACATAAACAGGCTGACGTTTCCCCGGAACAGCAATTATCTCCGTGTTCAGTTTACTTTCCGGGCTTTGGTTCTTGTTATAGTTTTTTACCGCAGAAAGTAAACTTGTCTTCATATTGACAGTAGCAAATTCGGCAACAATGCCCCTATTCGTGCCCTTTTTTCCGGGAATGCGATATACGTCTATACGAGACGTCTTTGGATCCAATTTCAACATTCACGGCTTCGCTTATTCTAGTGACTACAGACGTCAAGTCCGACAGGGTCTCTTTGTCATTGGCTGGTATATTCCTAATTTCTACGCTGGAGGTACGCGACATAAACTGGAAGTCTTTAATTTTGTTTTCCAGCCCAAGAATGCATTCGTGGAGATTTTTCTTGTCTTTCTCGAACTCACCCAATTTCTTCTTCATATCTTCGTAATCCTGATTCATGAACTTCATTGATTTGACAATTTCAGCATTTGAATCTTTGATGCTCTGGTTTTGCAATTTTAGTTCGGCTACATCCGCGACAAGTTTCTTCAGTATGATGTCCTGGTCAGCTTTCCATGAAAGTATCGTAGACTTCAACTCTTCAAATTGGGTCAAGTCGCAGCACGTCTCTTCTAGTCGCATGCGCTTCCTGGTGTTTACAATTTTAGAGGGGCCTTCACCAAGCCCAAGTAAATCTGGTTCCGACTGTACTTCAACTAGCACGATATCGGCCGACTGGCAAACTTATCTTGTTTTAAAGAGGAAAGTAGAAGATCAGTGTTTCCTTCATTTCACCAATGTTGTCATCCTAAACGAGCATTGATTGCAAGAACATGACCTCGACGAGAGTCACAGTGACACACTCACGAAAATAGCCCCATTATTCAATTACGGAGACTCCCGCTAGAGGTCGCCTGTCAGTCCGATGATTTGCTCAAATTGATGCACGCAAGCGAGCTATTACGATCGGTGTATCTACAGAAAGGAGGCAGGATTTAGACTTATTTGCCAAAATAATAGTTGTCCCGAAGAATTCGTCGCCTTCTGCGATTGAATTGGCCTTGCTAGTTGTTTATGTTGGTTTGTTAGTAATACAATTATTAATGGTCACCCATCTGCGAATCGACCTCAGCCAGCGTTGGTTAGACTCGTGCGGCTGTTTTCTATTCAGCTATGTATAAGCCTGTTAATTATTTATGGTAAACCCCCCTTTTGGGAGAGACCTATCCAGCAGTTAACGTCATTCGGTGAAATGATGATGAAGCCTGTTTAACCCTGTTTAGGCTGTATAATAAACCTGTATAGACTGTATTAAAAGAAGAGCTCGTCGCTAGATAATAACTGCCGTACGGGTCGATCTTCAAGGTTGGTCTGCGGATCTTAACATACCGAGTTTCCTCCTTGCTTCGAAAAGCACGTTAAGCTGTTGGCCCCGACTCATTTGTAGATCTTGGGCAGTCGTTACGGATTGTCAGAAGCCAGTAAATCTGACTCCAGTCTTGCCAAGAAGCATCGTGTAGCCAGTTAATAGGTTGTGGAGGTCTGGTAGGCAGTCGCTCCACGTAAAAACCTGGTAGGTATTCAGCTGAATCCGGTTTGACTGGAAGCCGACCCCAATATAGTTGGGAGAAGGCTAGGCAGATGATGATTATGGTAAATAATTGTTTTTCAGGCTCCACAAAATCCGTTCGCAATCAAATGCCTATCTCCTAATTTATTTCATTGCGTTCAATATTAGAAACAGCAGTAAACAAGTGAAAAAATCACGCAACTATGCAGTTCTCATTCCATAACAGCCTTTATTTCTATTCTGATAAAGCTCATTATCCCCCACATAAGTCAAATAATCGCGTGTTAGGTTAATGTTAGCGGTTTTTGATGATTCTTTTATTAATGTACTGTTTAAATAACCTTTTAGTGACTGTGACCCCGATGTATATCGAATAATGAAATTTTACGAGGGTGGAACTGAAGTCACCACCTAATTCGTGCGGAGCTTCATGGCACAGTTGTACATTAATTGGGAATAATGTATTGTTTGTTATGTATTAAACAGCCACTTTGGTCTAGTGGTCACAAAGCGTTGCAGAAGAGACGCGTCCTGCGTTTAATTCCCGGTCGGGCAGAGCATTTCAGAAATTCTGATATTTTTCAGTAGTTAGCAGTTCTGTCTGGTTTTATGCCTGATAAATGATTGAAGACTAGCCTTTTTATATATTTTGCTTATTTAAGTGTTATGATATCCATAGATTGGTACTTTAGACAATACAAGGCTTTTTCACAAAAGAAAAGCAAAATTCATCAAAATCGTTTCATCAATTTAGGTGTAAAAGCGTAATAAACTCTCATTCGCTTTTATAATATTAATTATAATTTTTAGGACTTAGTAATCGATGTAAGATGCTGCAGGTACCTACTGTATGTGCAGGTACATAACGCGTATCTCCTCACAGTAGTACGTTCCCACTTACTACCTATGTATCGTACTTACTCAGTAGTTGTCTTATCGCCACATTAATAACAAGGAAGCTCCGTGGCTGTCTTCCCGGCCGACGTCAACCCACATCCATCACTTACGTCCCGCAGCCCGACTCTGCCCGACTCCGCCCGACTCTACCCGACAATGCCCGACACACGGCACACGCGAGCTGCCGGAAGCCGGCGACAGACGGGCGTGGAGAGGAAGACAATGTCTCTCTCCGTACCTTTACGAACTACTTATTGATATTAATGTCTTTGTAAAGAAGAACGGGTGACGGACGTGACTTACGGCTTTTGCAGGCATTATATTTTGGATGAGTTAAAATCACAGGTTAAATAGGGTAGCATAATGCCCGTGATTTCGTCTGCGTGTATTTGAGATCGGGATAAAAGTATTCTGTGTTAATACAGCGGGCGGCTAACTTTTATTTTTATTTAAGACTTGCGGACGTCACGCGGTTTCACCCGCGTAGTTCCCCTTCCCGTGGGAGTACTGGGATAAAATATAGCCTATGTCAGTCGTTGATAATGTAGCTATGTATTTCTGAAAGTATTTTTCAAATCGGTCCAGTAGTCTTTAAGTTTATTCGTAACATACATACAAATAAAACAGAAATACAATCTTTCCTCTTTATAATATTAGTATAGAAGTAAAGATGCGTTGGTGACTCTAGTCTAGGTCCGAGATGAAAGAAACAGAGTCTACGATGGAGCGAGCTTGCCCAGAGGGACTGCGGGTTTTTGCTAAGAAACCCATAAGGAAATAGCCCAACCCAATACCTAACAATTTTTGCCAGACTCCGAACCCAGAACCTCATGCACGGCACTCGCGCTTGCGACCACAAGGACCAACAGGGCGTTATTCCCTAGGTCAAGGTAACCACCAAGAAGTAGGAAGTACTTATTGATGGAAGTTCTGACACTTCAAGCCAGAATATAGGTAGACAGACATGAACAAACAATTCAAATCATTAGTAATTAGGCTGAGAGCCAGCACTTTTTTAGCGTCAGCTTTACATACAGTCCCCCAAAACACCATCCCGTCACCACGTCCTAGTGTTTCTTCTAGCACATTGCATGAGGTTCCATGAATGGTCTGAAACTATCAGGAATGCGTTGCACCTACCTATCTAACCTATGTTATCAGTAATGTAGTAAACAGTTTGATAAGCAACTGCATGCATGACATAAGCCTCAATTGAACAATTACGAACAAGTCAAGGTTATATCTGCGTAGTTACGGGTCTACCTTTTATAGCAGAACTTTTTACGTCATAATATTGTTTTGCATAACAACGGATAGCATAAACTTCATTTCGCAGAAAATCATTTCGCATACACTCAGTTGTTATACATTCAAAACTCATAATTTTGTTAGTCAGAATCATCTTTAGGCATAATGTTTATATCCATAATAATTAAAAAGCAGAACCATCATATCGCAGAAAATTCACAGTCAGAATCGTCTTTTGGCATACATTTTATATCGATAGTCATTAAAAGGCAGAACTGTTTTTTTTCGCCACACACATAACCACCACCTAACCTAAATGCTTATTACAAAAATACTGTCGGCTTGGATGCATGTAGCATGCAAATAGGCATACAACATGCAAGCAGGCATGCAACATGCAGCATGCATGCAGCATGCATGCAGCATGCATGCAGCATGCATGCAGCATGCATGCAGCATGCATGTAGCATGCAAGCAGGCATGCAACATGCAGCATGCATGCAGCATGCAAGCAGGCATGCAACATGCAGCAGGCATGCAGCATGCAATCAGGCATGCAACATGCAGCAAGCATTGTTTCTGTCACGGCTCCGGCGCTGCGGGGTTTGGGCGGCGCCACGCGAGCTTATCGTCGCAGCTTCGGCTTGCTGGCCGGCTTCGCCGGCCAGCCTCAGCCGCGGTGGAGGGCCTTCAAACCACCTGCTCCTCAGCTCGCGGGCCGCTCTACCCCTCCGCGCCTACGCGGGTTTAAATTACACTCTAGGGGTAGGGCAGACAAGACTGCGTAAAGTCGGTTTCGCAGCGATTCGTTTCTGTCACAAAATTTTGCAGACTTTTTATGACACAAATTTAAATTAATATTGAAAATGCTACCAATACATGCTATATTTAGAACATTCTATGTCACTTTTGCAGACCATTCGATTTTAAATACATTGCACGTAGGTTATCTAACCATTCGACAGCATAAATTTACTTTATTTAAATTATCAGTTTTATTCCATATATTATAAGTTTTTGATGTTTTGAACACTAATTTTTACAAGAAGATACATCTATTTTAATTTTTGATGTTCAAATATGCACCCATACCAAATAATCGTATCTCTAAATAAATGTTATGCTAAACAAAATTATGGATAATATTAATTATGGCAAAGGTAATTATGCGAAACAAAATTCTGCCAAGATAAAAGTATGCCATTGTAAATTCGGACACGTAAATATTCTGCCAAACAAAAGTTATGCTAAATAATTTTTATGCCTTAAAAATATTCGATTAAATAAGATTATGCCATGTGAGTTATGCCAAATAAAAATCGGAGTATCAAGATTCTGCCAAATAGAAGGAACCCGCGTAGTTACTGGTCAACTACGCTGCTGTAGGTGCTGCACTATTATGCAGTTTCTAAGCATTAGGTAGATCAGTACTATTTTTAACTTCAAGACTAGAAATACAGGGCAGATGTTGGGCAGAGGCATCATCATAATTTCGGTCGAAACACGTACAATTTTTTTTATTTAGTATTGGGCTTGCTCTTGACCACAATCACGCCTGATAGAAAGCGATAGATGAGGTATATGATAGAGCGAGCGTGCCCAGAAGAATTGAATTGCTGGGTATTGGCCTCCCCAAGAATCGCCACATCGACTATTCTTGTGCTTTTAATTCAAAGGATTCTAGCGGCCTTCACGAGGTCATCGGTAGGTACGCCATGTTCCCAGGCCTGCGTACCTATGTTGCGTAGCTATGCTGCTATTGAATGGTAGGCAAAGTGCGGAAAATGTAAGGTAAATAATATATTGGGTCATCTCAAAAAGTATTATTATTTTATTCTATACACAGGCTTTAAATCAATACAAACATTCAATGTCAACAACAATAGTTCTAAGTAACTAGGGCACATCAAAAGTTGATGTCAACATTACCATTTAATTTCTTCAACAAGGCTGTTTGAAAATATAATTCTTAGTCATGTTACCTGCCTACGACCACAACAGTGTAGGCAGTTCTACAAGACAGTATTGATGAGTAAGCAGGTCTGAAGGTCGTCCATCTATTCAGAACAATTCATACGGAAAAATAAACAATTATTACATTTGGAATACTAATATTTTTTTTATTTTTTTTTTATTTGTAATGTGTTTGCTCTTGACTCTAGTCTATGTCAGAGATGACAGAGACAAAGTCTATGATGGAGCGAGCTAACCCAAAAGGAGCCTGTTCACTCTAACTTTGAAGAGATTAGGGTTGTAAGCTTTTGGAAAGTACCTAGGTATTAAATATTAAAGTATTTAATGTTGTTGGTATAAAGACTGGCGATGGCGCCTGCTAGTGGTTTTGCCCGTTAGTATTTTATTAGCTCAAAGAACGTAATACTTAGTTAAAATTATATTAAACCTTAATATTATACCTTTTAAGGATGGGTACCTAATCATCAAATGACTGAGACTCTTACTGACTAAAACTCATCCGTGTTCCTCCTAATGGCTTTTGTGTTCTGAACTTCTGACGCGTTCTCCTAGTGAGTATTCGAACAAATTCTGCAACCCTGGTAGTTTCTGCAACCCTGGCAGTACCTATCCTATTCCAAGACCAAGTCCAGGTCTAACATGGGGAATGTGTTGCGCCCAGGTTGCGCCACTTATTCCCAGCTAAAACATTAGGAAGTGGTGGCGGGCGGGTAGACGTTCAGAAATGATGTATTCATGTGATATTTTCATTTTGAATTGTGTTCCTAGTTTCATCAAAGCTTGTATAGCCGTTGGCGCATTACTGGATTAAACATTCAAACATATCTACGAGAATTTCACGTAGGCACCTACACTAACTTGAGTCAGCGGTGTTGCCAGCGTGGAAGTCGAAAATTATCACAAGGGACATACTTCCAGATTTAAAAATAGATGAATACAGGTACTCGTAGATACCCTATTTTCTAGTTCCCAGACTACTACGCGCATATCCTGTTTCTTTCTCATTCCGTAGGAACTTCGGGAATTCCTCTACTACTAGTGCTCCCCGACACTCCCCAAGGAACCTGCATAGCAAATTTCAGCTTTCTAAGACCAGTGGTAGTTTCGGCTGCGCGTTGTCTCTGTTAGTTAATCAGTAAGTATATAAAAGTCATAAGAGTTTTATATTTTTTGAATTTTGATACCTACTTCATTGAGAAGGAGTAGGGAACGAGGTCGTAAGATGTTGGCTATGCTTCCTAAAGCATGCGTCTATTGATCTGCTGAGCTGCTTGGCAAGCTGCCAGGGAGCTGGCTGGAGGCTCCGCACTGCTAATCGTTTGTTCATGAGATCTGATGCCGTGTCTGCGAACAGATGGGATGGCAAATATTGCCATACTCTGGTTCACGATACACATACACCTACTTGAGTGGTAAGAGTCATAATGTCAGAATGATAATGTTCCCAGTTGGTAGTTATTATTTACTTTGGCTTCATGCACTACCATCGTCGAACCTAGGCACTTTGTTCGACGACACCACTTTTCGCCTCGCTGCTTCTTTGCGTTTAGGAGCCCCTTGTTGTTCTCCTCATCGCTGTCACTGTGGTGAAGTTGTCAACAGCCTCGGGCACCACGGCCTTTCTTGTAGCCGCAGTGCAGGCCGTTTTGCACGACACGCTAATTTAAACGACATAATCCGACGAGCTCTCGTCATTGTCGGCGTTCCAGCCGTTTTAGAACCCAATGGCTTGGCACGAGACGATGGCAAAAGACCGGACGGCATGTCTTTGTTTCCTTGGAAGATGGGTAGGCCTTTAGTGTGGGATGCAACCTGTGTCGATACTCTTGCGCCATCCCATCTTCCTAGTTCATCGTGTTGTGCTGGTGCTGCCGCTGCGGCTGCGGAAAACCTCAAGCGGCGGAAATATGGTAACCTTATTGGTAATTATATTTTCGAGCCGTTTGGGGTTGAAACCCTCGGGCCGTGGGGCCCTTGTGCTCACAGCCTTTTCAAAGAAATTTCGAAACGGCTGGTTGACACTTCCCGTGACCCAAGAGCTGGCTTTTACTTTGGGCAAAGATTAAGCATTGCCATTCAACGTGGCAATGCCGCCAGTCTCTTGGGCACATTACCAGCTGACAGCGTTGAGGATGAATTTTTTGATGCTATGTTTTAGTTTGTTTTTAGTTTAGCATATTTTAACCAATTTAAAATAAAGTTTAATTTACATAGATATAATATTATATTTCTATGATTATTTGCTTATTGAATTTCAATATGTTCATGTTGTGGGACTTCCCAAAACATGTCGGCCGGTGACATCGTCACAGACCCAGGCTAAGATTGGAGGATTGGTCATTTGGTTCACTGCCCCAAAGCCGGGAATAATGAAAGAAAGGTCTCCCGCCTTTGATCTGAGTTGCCTGAAAATAAAACATTATTATTATTATTATTATTATTAAAACAGGCTGAATGAAAAAGGACTTACAAGGTCCGATTGAATCAAAACCTTAACTCAGAGTTAGATGCTTACACGAGACCACGAGTGTCTTCACGCCACGGTTTTCATACAAATTCGCAAGTCCTTATTCTTCGAAATGAAAGAACCGATTTAATTGTTATTTTTACATTCGAAAGATGAGGTCTAAAATATTACAGAAACAGCGACCTCCTTAGCCGAATTAGATAAAACAAAGATTAATGCAAATAGGAAAAAGTAATCTAAGTTATAGTGAATCAATCATTAATTCATTATTACACGGCCTGCATCACTTGGAATATATTGCGGAAGTCATGACTCAGTACTTTGAAGTTCACGGAGTAAGGAGGCGTGCGATGAAATGGCGGTGTGTCCGTGTAGCTTCATAAATTGTTACTCGGGAGGTGGATAGAGTAGGACTACAAGGAGCTGTGATTACCTATTTTTTTTTTAATTTCGGACAAGCCCGCCACACATTCTCAACCACTGCAACTCCTGAAAGCCAGAATCAAAAGTGGCGCCCACCAGAAAAACACCGAGCCAATGAAGCCCGACGAGTCCCGGAGAAACGATTCAACTGTCTGGGATCCTGCAACGAAATTAATCAGAAAAGTACAGGGGAGGAGTAGGAAAAATATGTGATTACTTATATTAATTGATTGAATTGATTGAAATGATGAAATTATTGATTGATGGATGGGTGCTCTTAAGCGAGCTATTTGGGTTCTAAATAGCTCGTCAGCCACGTCCCCAGACAGTGCTATTCAATGCCGCTATTCAAGAATGGGACAGATTACCCCAAGAAATGTTTGATAACTTGATCCTCAGCATAACCAGGAGGATCTCCGCATGTGTTCGAGCCAGGAGCCTATATTATATTGAATTAAACCTTATTAATAAATTGTTTAAGTCTGGTTAAACAGTCTTTTTCTTTATATCAAATTTCTGTGTCACATTCTGATTAATTTTTGTTAATAAAAAATAGGTTAATTGGGCTTTTTTCGATGTGTAGGTACAAATGATTGTGATGATTTATTACAATTCCACATTCCTAAATCAAACTTGATTTAGCTTAATAAACCTTAATGCGCAATAAAAACACCCGAATTTGGTTCTAGAACAATGTAAGCTGAACTAAAAGCAAAACAAATGTAATAAAAATTCACGAAAACATCAACATTTTACGAGTCTAGTCAAAAACGATTAAAGAATGCTCCTAATTCAAGCGAACGGACAATAAAGACTAACAGTGCCTGAAATGATGCAACGATATAAAAATAAAAATGCGTTGTCTCTGGCCGGCACCACACTCGATTGCCCATAGACAATCGAATGAAATATGGCCGCGATTATTTCGGCAGTTCGTCGCGACCTTGTCGCATTTTTAGATCATTATCAATTGATACGATTGACATATCTTATTTATTTCGATAAAGAGATTTTGTATTTCCAATCCACAACGCCTCTTTCGTTCAATGTCTATGCCTGCTCGATAGACTTCGTCCTCTACATATTCATAAAAATAATTATGTTGACGCACTCGGCTATTGTTTTGAATGAGTTTTGTGTTATGATGATGTATTTGGGAGCATGAATCACAACCTTTCAATGACCTATTGTCGTTTTTTACGGACATAACTAATCATTAACTAGTTTTCTACATAATAAATCTTTGCAGGGCGGTTTGTTTCGCCATTTCGTCTTCCTCGCTAAAAACACGGCGGGCTTTTTGGGTTACTGCCTTTACGTAAAACTTATTATAACGTAATAGGTACCTTTTTATACCTACCTCTACCAGCTTTTGTTCTTCCCGTTCCCGTGGGAATTTCGGAATAGCCTCTTTTAGTGCTGCCCTACACTCCCCAAGAAACCTACATGCCAAATTTCAGCTCTCTACGACCAGTAGTTTCGGCTGTACGTTGTCTGTCAGTCACTCAGCCAGTCATCAGTAACGGAAGAATCTATACCTACTAATATATAAAGCTGAAGAGTTTGTTAGTTTACTTGAACGCGCTAATCTCAGTAACTACTGGTCCGATTTGATAAATTCTTTCAGTGTTAGATAGCCCATTTATTGAGGAAAGCTATAGGCTATATATATATCATCACGCTAGGACCAACAGGAGCGGAACAGACGAAGTTGCGCGGGTCGACTAGTTTTATATATTAGGATAGCTAAGGCTCTCCTCTCCCTCATTGAAACCTAGCGAAAATACAACCTTACTTTACTTAACTTAAGTAAACTTACCTAAGCTTAACTAAAGGTATGGCTGGCCATTTTTCAGAAGCCATCCATTCCTGAACAACTTTAAAGGCAGCATGCACTTTTATCCGTCTAAAAGCTAGCACTCCAGTCCAACCTATCCTAGGATATGATGCAATAAAGCGCCATAATTACCTGTGCCAACAATTCAGTCGCCTACGTGTCTACTGCCACACAAACGAACAATTTCCTTATCAGATATATTACTTTGATATCAGCTGTTATGATAAGTCTTGTCGTTATGTAAGTCATAAGTCTGTAGAAGTGCACTTTATGCATTCACAAAGAGAATGGATTGAGCTATCCTTGCAAAAACGACTATCTCTGCTGAAAGAGACAATAGCCAACATTCCAAGTCAGTTTAAAGGACCTCTAATCGAACCAGGCACCATGACAACGGACACTGGAAAAAGACTGGATTAACATCAATACAAAACGAGCTGTGAAGAACTGTCGATTTTCGGTGGAGTCGAGTTGAAGGGCATGACTTGGAATAATTATAGGGTAAGCAACTGTGCGGCCAGAGGCTAAGGGAAAAAAGTTGAAAGGGAATCACTTGTCTTGGTATAGTCATTTGAAAAGGAGGGATAAGACGTATGTTACCAGAAGACTTATGAATATAAATGTGGATGGTTTGCTGAAGATTAAGAGGAAGGTCAAAGAAAAGACGGATGGATGGCGTGAGGAGTGTAATATGAAAGAAAAGGGAATTAGTGATAGCGTGATGGCTGACAGCCGACAGGGCTAAATTGGGTAGGAAGATAATGATGATTGACTGTGCTGCCAATACCTGTCTCTTTTCTATTGGTCGTAGTGACGAGGATGACAGTGTCAGCCTGTAACTTGACCAAAACAGAATGTTAGTCCTGGCGTCACGATCTTCTATCTCTCTCACACTGTTCAGCTCATATTCACTTTTCACCTGTATGTGAAAAGCTCAGTCCATACCCACGTTTGTCTATGACATGCACTGACTGATGTCACCTCGCCATAATAGCGGTGTCCTCTTCGTAAATGGACTATTAGGTACTGAGTGGACTAGACTACCGTGTGTTGAAGATTATTAGGTTATAGATGACAAGACTGATATCGTATAGTTTATATAGGGCAGGTTTTTCTGAGGAAATAGATATTATCGTGACTTGACTTGTTGGTTACCTACTAGTCAAAAGTCAGTTAGCGGTCCTGAGGTTAATCTCTCCAGGTCATGCGAAGTGACGAAGTCTTTTTTTAGGAACCAAACTGGACATAAGGGTTCCAGATCCCCAGGAATTATGACATTTGGAGGCAAGGTCCATCGATGATCATGGAGGGCTGAGGAGGTTGTGGTTGAATAATAACAGTTGAGATAACTGCGTGCATTGCACAAAAGAACGGGTTTAGTCGAGTAATTGCTAATTCTCGAAAAGCACGTTGGTTGCCGATGACCTGGTTGAGGTCGCGGATATCCGATGGATGCGAGACGCATAGGACCGGTTGTTGTGGCTTCGCTTGGGGAAGGTCTATGTCCAGCAGTGGACATCTTCCGGTATGATGATGATGATGACGTTGGTCGCGGCTGTCATTTGAATATCTTTGACAGTCATATAGCTTTACCCAGTTACTGGGTTTGGAGGTCAGATGAGCATGGGCAGTCGCTCCATGTATAACACTGGTAGTAAACTGCTTCTGATAAGACTGGAAGTCGTCACCAACGGTTGGGAAAAGCAAGGCAGAATGATTGATTTTTTTTACAGACAAACGTATTGTTTTTCTCCTTTAAATTTACGACTTTCAAACACTGCGAATTTCTTTGTAGCTACCCCTTCGAGACTTGCAAGCGTGATGTTGTGTAAACTTCAATATTTAATACCACATTATTATGAGTTAGCGGTTTTGGAATATGCAATAAAACCCGAGTGGATCATAAAAAGCCTGCTTGTTATGCTAAGTGCATGCAGAGGCCGCACTGCGCCGCCCGTGGGCCACGCGTTATAATAATAGGTGAAATGGTCGCAGATTTAGGTATTTGATAACACAAATATAGCGAAATCTTGCAAAAACAGAAATATATATATATACAGGTAGACAACTTACTGGCGTCCGTAGTTAGTTATACTAGCTTTGGCCCACGACTTCGTAGGTGCATATCCCGTTTTTTTCCCGTTCTCGTAAGAATTTCGGGTCGGAGTATTTTTTAGGATGGGAAATCATCAAATTAGAATCAGAATTTTATTAGAAAACAACAAACACAAACAATGAAAATATATAGTATCTACATGTAGACAGAAGGTTGTATAATCGAGAACATTAACAGTATTCCGGCCCCTTCACTAGGTACCTACGCAGACCTGTATCGTAGGAGAATCAAATAACTCCTCCCACTCCGGGTGAAGGAAAGGAGAAAGGAGTGTCAGACTCTTACTGACTAAAACCCATCCGTGTTCCTCCTGGTGCCCATTGCGTTCCAGGACCGCGGTGACTCTTTCGAACAAATTCCGCAAGGGTCGAGGTAATTCTCTCTTAGTGTTCCGCAACACTCTCCAATGAACCTACATGCCAAATTTCGGCTCTCTACGACCAGGTTTCGGCTGTGCGTTGTCTGTCACTCACTCACTCAGTCACTCAGTAATGGATGAATTTTATATATTAGGATAGTAGAAAGGAAGTAGATAAGGAAATTAAACAGCATATTTATCTAGCTTTCTTTTAGAATTCCCTCATTTCCATACGATAACATGACAATTCAATTATGATCCTGAAACCATTTACTCTTTACCTAAAACGAATTGAAACAGAAAATTGTTATTAGTAACCTAGGCAGGCACCAAATACATAATGTATTGATCATGGCCATGTCTATCATCACCATTCATATTTCGGCAGCCGACTGTAAAAATATCTACTTATCTAAAAAGATACACCCCATTGAGCCAATTATAGGTTAACCGTACTTCGTTATGTTAAAATCTACCGGTCTACCTTAGATAATCCTGTCTGCGGGTCTAAAATGGGCCACTTTACTAGAATCAGCCAGTAATTCAAACTACCCAAAACTGTAAAATTTTCCCAATCAACCTTGAACCTAATGCTTTAACGATAAAGATGAAAATGAAAGTTGACAGATTGTTATATGATAAATATAACAATCTGTCTTTTCCTACAACTATGTTGGTTCCGACTTCCAGTCTAACAGGATGCACCTGAATACCAGTATCTATTGTACGTGGAGCGACTGCCTGTCTGACCTCCACTACCCAGTAACTGGGCGGTACGATACCTCTAGGCAAGCCTAATGTCTGTCAGATTTCTTGGCATCAGTCTACTTGTACCTAACGATTGTCAAAGATCTACAAAATGACAGACGGGACCAACAGCTTATCATGCTTTCCAAGGCACGGAGGAACTTAGGTACCTATGTTGATGGTCACCCATCCACGGACCGACCTCAATAAGCGTTGCTTAACCTTGAAGATCGACCCTTGTAGCTGTTAACTTTATTATTTAGCCAAAAGCTCCTCATGAGATTGTCTATGATTGTAAATAAAACAAAAACCAACAACGTATTCAAGCAGAAATTTTCTATTCCCTACGCAGTTAGCAAGACAATCAAAATCTATTTTCGCGACAGCCTTCCCTGCGTAACAACTAGGCGTTCTAGCGAAAAATCAATACCCACCGAACCTGCGTACTGGCCTGATAAAAATATACACGTACAGAGATAGCATAAAACCTATTTACTGAAAATCCAGGGCCTATATGCACTTCCAGACATAGACATTTACACAAAACTGTGGTATGTATGTGTGTGCCCCTAGAGGTGTGTGTCAGGGCATTATACCTCGAAATCAATACAGTCTGGTTCGCTCCCAGGGCGGGTGGCACCGTTCTAACCGCAGTTTAAGGCTAGCTACGCGATTTCGTGCGAATGTTAGTTTGACATGCACAAACACAAAATGGCGGATGTACCTACCTATGCGTGATTGTAATCTGAATCGAACGGAATATAAAGTTGGTGTGGTACTCGTAAATTGGGTTATTGTTTTGCGTGTAGATTTTTTTGATATTGTTTACTTGAGGTTTCCTTATTGCTTTTTGCCAGGGTTGGTTTTGCATAAGAGCATTTGCTTTGAACTAGGTAACAAAAGAGTTTCGTTCGTTTACAAACCATTTTCATACTTTCTCAGTTGCATTTAGCATTATTTTCTAAAGATTTTATTCACAACACGAAGAGCAGTTTCCTTCACACAGTTACAGGTGAAGAAACTTTTTTTTTTAGCTAAGAACTTACATGTTAACGTATTTCACAGCATCTTATACAATCGATATTAATCAGGACCTAACGTGGGCTGCACTGCAGACCACTAATTTTTAAAGCCTTTCAAATTTACTTCTCCGTAATTAAACGCCTATTATAAATTATTTCTTCGCCCAATTATCTAGTTTATTTCACATCACGACAGTTTGTTACAGTCGCTTCGTGTGGGCGGCCATCTTGAAATACTGTCAAGTTAAATATTGGAGGCCGTATTTTAATTATGTAAAAGTTGAACCTTGTAGAATGATTCAGCTTGTCATTACTCAGTTTTTGTTTCTGAAAGAGTTATTAGTGAAATCTGTGCTTTCAAAGTCTTTCTATTTATGTACGTTCATTTGTAAAGGCTTTCAAAACACACTTTGTTGTTATTAAGTATCACAGCTAATTTTGAATACAGGAACCAATTAGCCAGTTTCAGTTAACTTTTTCCATATAAACCAAGCATCAATCTGAATTAATTTAATTATGCCAGCAAAAACTTGGGCTCAGCGCTACTTGAGAAAAATCGTAAGTACCTATATTTTCGCAAAAAATAGCCTATAACCATCTCCAGGGTCCCTTCTATGTCTAGGTATACCAAATTCATCAAGATCAATAAGTGTGACAGCATCACATACAAAATACAAACAAACTATTTAGCATTAATATAATTATTAGTTAGGATGACTGAATTAGAAGCTACTAGTCCGGTGATTCCACTCTCTGTAGTAGGACCACAGTTAGGTATCTTTACCGTGGTAGGACTGTCATCGTAATTCCAATTTCACGAACAAAGCTATCGTCAAAATTGACGTAACCCAGTAACATTATTTCTATAGCAATTATCTTGTCGGAGAGGCTCTGAGCTTTTGTGATTGAAACTGCAAGATGAATGGGTACCTACCCCATTGTCAGTTAAGTTCAAGGTCTGACTCGATTACTAGAGGGTGCAGCGAAAGCCAGGTGCGAATAAAACTAGGGGAGGATTTGCGTACCTATTATGTTGCACCTTTATCGGTAGCTTTTATTGAAAATCAATCTGATTGAATTTTTGAAATAATGCCTCGTTTTAGCACTTCTTTTGATCTAATAGACCCCTTTAAAAAAACAGGTATGTGTCTTGTGTTTTTTATGTGGGACATTCGCGAGCCCGAATCAATAGTGCCAACCACCATAAAAGCACCGAGGCAATGAAGTTCGACGAGTTCCAGAAAAAATATTGGTACACCTACTGTTTTGTTAGTCAGAAAATAATAGCGGCAGAGTAAGAAAAAGAAGATTTCATCTCCCTTACACATCGAACAGGAGAAAGTAGGTACAGTGCCAGACAAAATGGCTAACTCATCATCTGCCTAGCCTTTTCCCCACAATTTTAGGCTCGATTTCCAGTCAAACCAGATTTAGCCTATTACTAATACTGATAATTATTAATACTGGTATTCCAGTATTTTACGTGGAGCGGCTGCCTACCAGACCTCCACAACCCATTAACTAGGTAACACGGTAGTTTTTGACAAGATTGGAGTCAGATTTATTGCGTTCTGGCTATCTGTAATTACTTACTGCCAAAGATAGCAAAAATTCTAACAAAAATACTAGGTAATTGAAATGCAAAACCACCGTTTAAACTCTAGTTTAGCGGCATAGTGCCACCAGCCTTTTAACCTACCTAACTACATCATACACCACTTAGGCCCAATTCTCGGGCCTAGCCTAGGCCGTGGGTGGGGTGCCTGCACTACATCCAAGCCCTAAGAGCGAAAAGATCAGCAATATTCCCCATCTCCCTCCCACGTGTATCGTAAGTACTCGGGTAAGTTCGGTTGCCATGACGACGGGAGAAGACTAGGCACCAATGCGACAATATTTTATAACTTACGTAATGTTCTCGAAAAGGTAAGGTGGAGACTCAGTTTTACTGACCTATTCAAGCAATTGACTATAATTTATGCTTGATGGTAATGTCATTCCTTAGTAGGAGCGATGTGTTGCCTCTATAGATATAAGAAACAAGGTTGCCTCCATGCTGTCTTTTTTGTTGCTGGATCAATATTGAGGGATAACTTTGGCACGTGTTTGGAAATTTGAATCGTTGTGTTGGAGAAAAACTGGGAACGTTCCACAAAAGAATATTTTCACGAAGTTATTGAAAATATGTTTTTTACGTAAAAAAATATATTCCTGTGGAATCACGGGAAAATTATACGGAAAAAGGGTAGAAATTTACTTAATCACACAGGAGATTGTATGAGTTTCCCTTTAAAATGTTAAGTTAAATAAAACTATGGTTAAATGATTGATTAGCTGGAAAATCTTGGACAGCTCTAGTTAGTTGTTGGCCTTGCTTGCCAAAATCGATATCTATCTATATCTATACAAATATATAAAGCTGAAGAGTTTGTTTGTTTGTTTACTTGAACGCGCTAATCTCAGGAACTACTGGTCCGATTTAAAAAATTATTTCAGTGTTAGATAGACCATTTATCGAGGAAGGCTATATACCATCACGCTCAGACCAATAGCAGCAGAGCAGTAATGTGACGCAGACGAAGTTGTGCGGGTCAACTATTAGTTAATTATATTAGTGAACAATCAATAATTTAATTTGCTGTTGATGAAAACATTGACAAATGCTCGTAGGTAAGTACTGAAAAAGCGTTTCAATTTAAGTCGCAATATCTCAGTGACAATCAAAGTCGAACTTGTCAAAACTAGATGGAAATCATTTTGACAATTTGCGACTGCGAATGCGAACGCCCCTTAAAAATACCAGCATTTTATCACTCTGATCTAATTAAATAGACTAGTGACATGCATCATCATCAACAAATTGCCGTCCACTGCTGATCGTAAGCCTCCTCCAAGGAGCGCCAACCATCCTGGTCTTGAGCAGTCCGCATCCATCCGCTGCCAGCCACTTTCTTCAAATCATCGATCCATCGTGCCGCAGGGTGTCCCACTCCGCATTTGCCCATACATGCAATTATAAGTGTTTATTATTATTACCTACAATACATTGGGATCATAGACAAAATTGGTGTCAACCATAGAGTCAAGTCAATTTGACACTAATACTTTTTCTAAGCCCTTCTTAACCAGAGATTATAATTAAGAACAGTTACGAAAATAACAGACATTCGTAATTCAATAATAATAAATGAATGCTGACGCAACCACGTGGTCTGTTACGTGTTGTCCCCTTTTATAGAAATAACCACCTTTCCCCTTTCCTTAGGGAGTCGCAAAAACGGCAGGTTGGAGCAAAAGACATTTTGCTTATGATTTTTATAAATAGTATTGTGTGTGTTGATGTGAATATTTTTTTAACATGTTATTTTAACACTATAGAATTCTTATAGAATTTCCTGTAATCTATAGGTCATGATCTGCCCAGCCTTTTTCCCAACTATACCTATTGGGGTCGGCTTCCAGTCAAACCGGATTTAGCTGAATACCAGTATTTTACGCGGAGCGGCTACTTATCAGACCTCCACAACCCAGTAACTGGGTAACACGGTACTTCATGGCAAGACTGGAGTCAGATTAACTGGCTTCTGACTATCCGTAACAACAGCCAAAGATCTACAAATGACAGCCGGGACCAACGGCTTAACGTGCTTTCCGAGGCACGGAGGAAACTCGCTATGTTAAGATGGTCACCCATCCACAGACCAACCTTGGTAAGCGATGCTTAACCTTGAAGATCGACCCGTGCGGCTGTTATTATCTAGCCACGATCTCCTGTAATCTATAGGTAAATATCTATAATCTTCATTTTTTTTAAATTTTAGGCACAGTAGTTTCGGAGATAAAGGGGGGGGGGGTAATTTTTCGTCTAATTTCTAGAATAACTTCAAAACCATTTATTTCAAAATTATGAAAAAAGTATAATTAAAACCCTCACAGTACATTTGATATGTCACACGATATAGTTTTTAAATTTTCTTGTTTGACCCCAAAAGTGACCCCCATACTAAAAATTTTATAATTTACGTAACGCTAAATTTAATCATAAAAATAATACATACATATAAATAATACATACATTTTAAAAAGTACCAAAACCAAATTATTTTGGTTTTGTATTGCATAGTAGTAGATATTTTTTTGTTAAAAAATGAAGGAGTTGAATGGTTTCATCAACGATTTGGAGGTGATTTGGTGATTTTTTCCTATTATGTTATACCTGCACATAAATTCTGGCTAAACCAAATTACGTACCATATCATGTAGATTTACCTATTTTTTTCAGATGTAGGTAATTTCTCAGTAAATAAAAACTGCTTCATCTGCACGCTATTTTTAAGCTTTTTCGAGAGCGACCTTAAGTTTAATAATCAAAAATCACATTTAAAACATTGAGATTGACATTTGATTGTTTGATATTAGTATAGATTAGTATATTATTAGTATATTTTATATTATTAGTATAGAAGTAGGGTCTTCATCTTAAGTAAGTCTTCATCTTCGTGAATGACTTTATACGCAATGCGGCTACAGACCTAGACAGCTATCCGCAATTTTTAGCTATCAACATTTATCCCGTCGTTCATGTTTAATGAAAATCTTCGTAGATTATGTACCTACAGCAGGGGTCACCAATTAGTTTAATTTAGGGTCCTTTTTAGGGTTCCGTACCTCAAAAGGAAAAAAATTTAACCCTTAAAGGATCACTTTATCGTCCGTCCGTCTGCCAAGACACTTCATCTCGGGAACGCGTGGAGATATCGAATTGGAATTTAAATCATATCCTGAGTATATGGTTCTACTCAGGATATGGTTAAAATTATTTGGATTTTCGATTATCCGAATGCCTACATTCGGATAATCGAATGTATAAAGAATAGCGGGTTTTGTGCATAAGTAGTACGTATAATTTTTAACAATATGTATTTGGTAATTTGGGTACAACAACAATTACTCCGGTTAATCGAGTTTCTACTGTACGACCATCGAGCGTAATAAACCACAAATTGGATTAAAAATGTTTGTACTTAAAAACCTAACTCCTAGTTTTCACGGTGACGGTGAAAACTTAGTGTGTAGCAGGGATGTTATGAAGCTCCGTAACCGTAACCGAAACTATCGGATATCCGCTTCACAAATTTCGGATTGTTTCGAATAGGTAAGGGTGGAGTCTAAATAAAACTACATGTTTCATTACTTACCTATATGACTGAATATAATTGCAAATGATAACCTAGAGCTATAAATAAAACTAAATTATTACATGCTATTTGTGTATATATTTTACTTCAATCTAATATCGGTAACCGAAACTATCCGAAACTAACAGACAATCCGAAATAATTACATATCCGTAATCGTATCCGAAACCGATATAATTTTATTCCTACATCCATATTCGTATCCAGATCCGAAATATCATATCTATAACATCCCTGGTGTGTAGTGAACTGTAAGTCAGCTGTCAATCTATATAACCGATATGGAATGACAGTTCACTTCACGCTGACTTCTTCTAAGTTTACACCGTAGGATGTTGACAGAACACATTGGCTGTTCTGCCCCTAACCTATCTCTTACAAACTGAACCCAAATGTAGTCACTGCTAAATCCAGATCTATAAATCCACCTCATCCTCTGCCTCATTGACCGACAGACATGCGACAGTCTCTGATAGCTTTCAACCGCGTAAATTGAGACACATTACCAGACAAGTCACTTTTATGGCCTCATCAAATTTAACTGCCAGCACAAACGAATATGACCTCTATTCAAAAAGCTATAAAGTATCAAAGGACGGTAAAGTTAATTTGGTAAGAGGAATAGGAAAGAATCGCCTACTGAACGCCTACGATGGATCTGGTGGCCTTGGGTTCGTTTTAAACGTGTTTTGGTGGTTCTTAAAGATTATACAATGTGTAGGTAAGGTACTGTCGGGGTAAACGGGATTGTAAGTACTAAAGTAATTGTGGTAGGTACACCCACTATGGTACGGGCTGCTGTCATCGACTTGAATGGCTATTTAGCGTAGCGATCACCGTGTAAGGAAAGGAGATGGAATGATGTGAAGTTTCTCCGCAATGCAGCATCCTGACGTACACTGGACCTATACGATATTGGCTTTATATTTTTAAAGTGTCTGCAACATAGATATTTTTTTATATATTTCTGTGGGATTGTAAGGCAAAATAAACGATGGAGACCTTGTTATAACTTTTATTTTTAGCACACGTGTCTTCCCTTTCTTTCATCCGCTGCGTTCATATTTACTTATTACAATAACTTCATCCCACATTTCTATGGTCTGCAATGCGTTGAAGATATGCTAGGTCACGAAAATAAATTGTCTTGTTAGGTCCACACCACAGAAATATCTTATATCTATGGTCCACACAAAATACAATGAGAAGTAAAGTCACTAGCCTTACTAGCGTCTCCTTTACAATAACATCATCTGCCTAGCCTTTTCCCAATAATATTGGGGTCGGCTTCCAGTCAAACCGGATTTACTTTTTCATTTCTATGCATATTATTCGTGTAAAGTTTTTTTTAATAAGGAGTCAGTCAAACTTAAAGATGAAGCTAAATAAAGGCAGAGATCTCATGGAGAAAAACGTGCAAGAAGAAACATATATTTCTCAACAGACAAACTGTTGTCAAATGAAACTTCCCCAAATCTTCATGTATTGTCTCAATCCATGATACAATCAACGACTAATCTACGGAACCCCAAACCCATTGTCACGTCAGACTAACGACCCCCAATGAAGACATTACCGTTTATGTAGATACGGGACCCCAAAATGTTTCGACAGAGTTCTGTCGCTATTTGCTTTTAAACTGTTATATCTCATGAGATTGGGGTGGAACCTTACCATTAATTAGTATTAAAAGGCATATTTATAAATCACTGTAATTTGGGGATATATTTGGGTACTCCAAATATATCCCCAAATTACAGTGATTTATAAATATGCTATTTTTCGCCACGCTTGGCAGGCGGGTTGGCGATCGCAGTGTATGCCCTGCATATTCTATGTTAATGTTATGTAATTACCGAGGAGCTCGTGTCTAGATAATAACAGCCGCACGGGTCGATCTTCAAGGTTAAGCAACGTTTGCCAAGGTTGATCTGTGGATGTGTGACCATCTTAACATACCGAGTTTCCTCCATGCCTCGGAAAGCACGTTAAGCTGTTGGTCCCGGCTGTCATTTGTAGATCTTTGGCCGTCGTTAGGAATAGTCAGAAGCCAGTAAATCTGACTCCAGTTTTGCCATGAAGTACCATGTTACCCAGTTAATGGATTGTGGAGGTCTGGTAGGCAGCCACTCCGCGTAAAATACTAGTATTCAGCTAAATCCGGCTTGACTGGAAGCCGACCCCAATATAGTTGGGAAAAGGCTAGGCAGATGATGATGTTTTGGAGTACTTTTAAAGAAAACTTTCTCTACTCCAAGCAACTCAATCGCCATGGTAACAGAATAATCACCATCAATGTCAATAACTAACAAGATCACTACATATTATAAAACAAAGTCTTCCGCCGCGTCTGTCTGTTCGCGATAAACTCAAAAACTACTGCATCGATTTTCATGCTGTTTTCACCAATGGATAGAGTGGTTCTCGAGGAAGGTTTAAGTATATAATTTGTCCAGAAAAAAACAGTGATCCTTAAGAAAATCGCAGCGCGGACGAAGTCCTAGTATGCTATAGCTGTCAATTTAAGGCCGCTCTCTCGAAAAAGTTTAAAAATAGCGTGCAGATGAAGCAGTTGTTCGACGATATTTAGTGAGAAATTACATCTGAAAAAATAGGTAGATGACATGATCATCAATCGTGAGCTACATGATTTGGTTCGTAACTTGGTTTAGCTAGAATTTATATCAATATCACATAATAAGAAAAAAAAAACACCAAATCACTTCCAAATCGTTGAGATGAAACCATTTAACTCCTTAATTTTTTGACAAAAGACAAAAAAAATATCTACCTGCTGCTGTGCAATACAAAGGAAAATAATTTGGCTTTGTTACTTTTTAAAAATATGTATTAGTTTTATTATAAAAAAATAAAACACGGATAGCGGAATGGCGAGTAGAGGTGTAGTTAGCTCTGTTTGTATACACAATTTCATTGGCATGTATAGGAGCCTTAATTGAGTTGAGGTGGAGTCGTGTTGGAGCCGTTGGAAGACGTGACTTGGGATATGGGCATTACCTAGAGACATTTACGAGGGTTTGGCGACTACGGGGAAGAAGGATTTGTTCAACCGGGGGGAATTAATTATAGGTCGAATAAAAAAAAACTGGTCAAGTGCGACTAGTTTCGATAAGGGGGGGGGGTAATTTTTTGACATAAAATACCTATTTTAAAATTGTAAAAATAAATACTTATTATTGAAACCTTTGATTTGATATGTCACACGGTATATAGTTCCAAAATCTTAAAAAAAAAAAACATATTTTCTGTGTTTGGGTAGATTCAGAGAAATCAGCTAGGACAGACGGACAGACAGACAACGAGTGAGCCTACAGTCACCTATACAGACGTTCGGAATCCTAAAAATCATGGGCATGTGAATAAGTAAATGAAAGAAATTATAAAGTGTTTCGATAATGGTCGCCTACAATTCAGACAATTTTATTATGTCATCAATTAACTGAGGAAATTGGTCCTCAAGGAAGTTTTATTGTCAGTCCAGGTTGTTTAATTTAATTTAAGTTAGGTGTCACCGGTTTGGCACCATAAAATTGTAGTGCAATCATTCATCATTTCAGCCGAAAGATGGGTTGGTAGGCGGGTTGGCGATCCCAGTGTATGGTGTGGAGTTTTGCAAATAACGCTGCTGCCCATTCTCTAGCGAGTCCCTTAGTCGCCTCTTACGACACCCACGGGAAGTGATGGGATGGTATTATTCTTTTACGGCACCGGCCGACATCATACGGCTAATCAATCATTGTGCAGTGTAACTTCCATCTTGTTTTCGAATATTCCATGTTTTACTTTACAGCTGGGTCCTGGCTTTTCCCTTGTACTATGTAACTTGGAGTTTACGCAACTCGTTATCTTCTTCCCCTGTCACCTTCTCTTTTCTTTCCCAAATGTGCACAAGATACAGACTTCCATAAACGTCAAAAATTCAGACAAATGTCGGTTTGATATAAATTTTTGCACACACAAGTACACACAAGTCTCTATCGTGTGGACCAGGTGTATTGCTTATTTGTATGTCCTAATTTATAGGGAATCAGAACACACAGTGAGAAAAAACATGCCTCAACCAACCATCCTCCGAACCTAACACAATCACCTAAACCTAAAATACATACATAATTTAATTTAAATAACGATCCACTCCTACAATCTTCACCTCTCACCTCTCATCACCTCCCTCCCCCCCCAACTTCACCCATCTTAACAAAATAGTCCAAAACACTGCAAACTACATCCATATGGCACAGTAGACCGTAGGCGGACGACTATGAGTCAGTAGCAGGTTCGACGCCGGCTGAAGTCATCGCTGTGGGCGCGTGCGCAAGGCAAAGTGAATGAAACTTGTAACGTGGGCCGGTCATGAACTGCTATCGGGTTTATTACTTGGGGAAAGGGCGTCAGCTGTTACTGGTGTCACTTTTTCTGGTTATCGGATTGATAAATCGTCGTTTAAAATGTTTATGTAATTTTTATTACCTTCGTTTTACACCGGCACAGATATTATTGTATGTTGTCGATATTTTATACGGATCATTTAATGATAAGCTTTTCTTCATAGGGTTCCGTACTCGAAGGGTAACCAACGGAACCCTATTACTAAGCCTCCGCTGTTCGTCCGTTCGTCCGCCCATCTGTCTGTCAGAGGGCTATATCTCATGATCCGTAATAGGTAGACAGTTGAAATTTTCACAGTGTGTATTTCTGTTGCCGCTTTAACAACAAATAATCAAAATACGATAGTACAGAATCCTTTATGCGCAAGTCCGACTCGTACTAGGCCGGTTTTTTTATTTACTGATGATAAGCTTAAGTTTGATCATTCTATCATAGGTGACGCTCCTCCTCCACATTTATTATGCGCACAGCCAAAGTGAGGAACTCTGCCCGCGTCTCTGTTCCCTTCCACATATAACCCGTCTGCCTTCAAAGCAAGACTGAACAGGCATCTTCTGGGTACGCTCGCTCCATCATAGATCTCGGCATCCATCGCTTTCCGTCAGGGGTGGTCGAGATCAAGAGCAAGCCCATTACTCAAAAAAAAACTCGCGATGATGTAGTCGGCGATGCAGCATTATGCTTGCTTACAAGTTCTTGACCTTCCTGTTTCATATAGGTACATACTTCTTGGGCTCTTCACAAGTTGGTATGCACCCCGTGCACCTTTTTTTTAATGATGGGAAATCATCCAATGACACCTGCCGCTCTGGGCGGAGCAGAATCAAGCAATCAGAACCAGAGCGGTGTCAGACTGTTACTGACTAAAACCCATACGTGTTGTAATGCCCTTTGCGTTCCAGGCCCACGGTGACTCTTTGAACAAATTCTCTACCCAGGCAGATCCTGTGCACCCTGGGAAGTCAACCGCAGTAAAATGGTAGTTGTGGTATACTGCCTGAGCAATATTTATACCACGGGATTAACAGCTGTTTACAGTTCGTCTTGACCTGAAACTTTGTGCTTCTGCTGCTAAACACGAACTTCTGAAAAGCAACGATGTCTATATACCTCTCGTGCTTTGGCAGTTTTGGCACTAGTTTGAAACAGTACAGGATTGATGTTTGAAAAATTGTAACGAGGAAGTAAGCTATTAAGTATGATGTGGCAGTAGGAAGCGTGTTCGACGTCCCCGTCCAACCTGGCGACCCACCGTGTTGGCAGAAGCGACGAGCATCGGAATGACATGGAGTGAAGTGAAGTGAAGACAAGACTGTTCGCGGTGAAGGACTACTGTGGACGCCCTCTGCCCTAGCTAGGGGACATAAGATCTTAAGTCAAAGTCTAAACCATTAGGTATGCTGTAACTTGAGATTTTTGGTACCTTAACCACACAAAAACGTTATAAATAAACATTATTACAAAAGCTTACGTCACCAAGCCCTAGTGATTCCACCCTCGTTGTAGCTCACCCTCTCAGCCACGTGACATCCTCCCCTCCGCTGTGACCTTGTACGAGGGTCTGTTAGTAGAAGTTTTGATGAAGAAATACAACCGTTCTTGAGAGTATTATACGGATGCCACTGCTGTCCCTCAAGCACACAAATAATACAGTTTTGAGCGGAGAAGTATTTCCACGCCTGTGGATATGTATTGCTTTTTTGTATTACATATACAATGTACTTAGCTCTAGTATAAATAAGTCATCATCATCGTATCAGCCTGCAGACGTCCACGGCAGGACATAGGGCTCCGCGCGCGTGTCGCCACAACAACCGGTCTCGCACCCTCACCACCTCCTCAACCGTCATCGGTCTACCTTGTGTGACGCCCTCCAACGTTGCGTCGTCCGGTACGCGGTCGCCACTCCAGGACTTTTCGGGCCCATCGTACCTATAAGTAAATAGGTAGTTAGTATTAGGTATGAATATCAAAATTTTATGTTACTCAAAATCTAAAACAGATAAACATGTTAATTATTAATTAACACTTTAAAAATACCTACCTACGTTAATACCTACGCTGCCTGGTAGTTAATTTACAAGTAGGTTTCCCGTTTCAAGTAAGCTTAAATTACAACCCTCATTGTGGCTCACCCTCATAACCACGTGACCGTCACCCCTCCGCTGTGACCTTGTACGGGGGTCACTTGTTACGAGGAATCACGTTCAGGGCCCGTTTTCTTACAATTGGCGGTTAAACTTTGGTACCTATGGAGTATTTTGTAAAGGCTTATTTCTTATTTTGGCCACGAGTGGTATGTAGCTATGTAGACAAATATACCCGTACCTACGTCAGTATAAATTTCGAAATTTGTTCGATTCTGGAATTTGTTCGTAAGAGTCACCGCGGCCCTGGAACGCAAAGGGCATTGTGAGAAACACGGATGGGTTTTCATCAGTAAGAGTCTGACACTCCCTTCTGCTCCGCCCAGAGCGGGAGGAGTCACAGTCAGTAGATGATTTCCCATCCTTAAAAAAAGGGTGCTCGGGGTGCATACCAACTTGTGAAGAGCCCAAGAAGTATGTACCTATATGAAACAGGAAGGTCAAGTAATGTAAGCAAGCAAAATAACTTTAATTTCGGAAGTCGGTGTTTTTGGTTATTTCGTTTTTGGACACCGACTTCCGAAATTAAAGTTATTTTTTACTTTGTACCTAGTGTTTTGTTTTTGGAAGTCGGTTTTATTTTTAGGTTCGCAGGCACCACTAGGAAGTAAAACTACAAGCACAGCGTGCAGGCGTGATATTATGTTATGAACTGGTGTAAACAATCAACAGACATGCGATTACAGAAATCCCGATCCAGTTGCTATCATTTATTGAAGAGTTCCGTTGCCTACCTCCGAAGTTCTTCACCAAATTTAAATGGGACCAGTCCGAGAAAATACTCTTCCAAACAAAAAAAGAATCATCCAAATCGGTTAACAATTGTCGAAAATATCGCAGAACAAACATTTTTCATGGGATCACATCATCAGATCCTGACTTATACCTTCAATCATCAGCTCAGCAACATGAGATGATGATTACCAGGCACAAATATCTGAATTGCGTTAGAAAGTTTATGAAAAACATTGTATGTGCTTATAAAATTTGAGGGTTTCCCTCGATTTTCATGGGACCCATCATCAGATTCTGACTTGGTGACAATGTCTCCAAGGGTATCCTCAGGAGTATAGGCTTTCGAATAAAGAAAGAATTTTTAAAATCGGTCCAGAATTGGCGGAGAAATCGGTGAACATAATAAAAAAAAAAAGATTCACACAGCCGAACATAGAACCTCCTCCTTTTTGAAGAAGTCGGTTTAAAATAAATGTCAGTTTAAAAAACAGAAAAGTATGAAGACATTTATATCAATCAATGCCCTCTCTTTAGATTTATTTTCGATGCAGGGTCTAAGACGGCACAGTCATTTCATTATCTCGGCGCTATTCTGGTGGTCTCCAATATTGATTCTCGCGCTCTGGAGTTGAGGCGAATAGGACCAGTTCACACCGTTCCAGTGCGGGCGAAAATAGTTATCAATCTTAGAGATTCATCATAGTAGCACTTTCCGAGGTAGGTAAGTACAAGAAATGACTTTGCCAGCAAGGAAAGATGGTCACGAGACATAACATCCTACACTACACCCCATCCATAGTTTATACCTAACCATGTTCCAAAGTACTTAAACGTTTTATTATAAAGAAATATGTTCATTTATCCTCAGCAAACAACATAAATAATTTATTTATTACTAACAAACGATGAGTCAGCCACCACGCACAGATGGCGCCACCCGTCTACAAAGATGGCCGACTTAAAACCAGTCAGTGTGTAAACTTTCAAGTTTATTGTACTGAGCTTATTGTCTTTATAGCGAGATGCTCGGCTCTTAGATAAACAGGATAATCTTTATGAATATTGTGATGTTGCATTTAAATGTAGGTATTAGGAAAAGATGGTATCTATTGTTATGCAAATAGGAGACAGAAATTACTCAATAATTCGTTGGTCAATACTGAATGTTATTTAATTGAACGCTAGCTTTTTTCCAGGATCTATTTCGTTTAAAACCGAAAAAGTAGCCAATCACACTCATCATGTTGGCAATTTCTTTTCTCATTTTACTTACATAGATAGTTAACAGCCGGTACGGATAGTCAAATCAATGACTAGTTACGTGGGACTCGCCCTGAACAACCAATGAGGCCGGAACATAGATAAGAATGACTTTGGGCTACACATGCAGCCGTCCCCAGGTTGATAAACGTTACGACTAATCTTGCGACTGCTATCCAATTTCGGAGGACCTAACGCCTTCTACCTGTCGTGCAGTTAACCTGACGGTCCGAATTCTCGCATGATTGCGAAGACCGCAGAGAGCGATGGCTATCCCAGCGATATGGGGATACTGGTCAATTTCCTATAAGCCTGGTTGCAAAAAACCCTTGTATCGTTGTATCACTGGTGGAAGTAGAAGGTAGCGCAAGATTAATTGTCGGTTATTTAGGAATTGGAGGCACGAGAAGCGGTTCACGTCAGATCCTAGTGGCTGAATATATGAAATGGCTCGAGTCTGGGTCGTCGTTCGATTCTGGATTTGATTGTTGTTGATTTCTTAAGAACCTGGATGCAAAAAAGCCTTGCGTCGGTCTTTGGGAATTGGAGGCACGAAAATCGGTTCACCGTCAGATACAAGACTGAATATGAAATGGCGCAAGTCTGGGGTGCGGACACGGAGTAGAATACGCCTGCAATTAAGCCCAAAACTACGAACTTCGGGCTTAGAGAGTATAGAGAGATAGAGGTCGTCATACGACCAGTCAGGCCCAAAGTGAAGGCGCACAGGTGTTCCATGTGCGCCGTAATAGTCTTATGTGTTTGGGCTGTCGCGGAATTGGCCGCACCGGATGATGGAGCTCGCTGAGCATGGTGTGCTGGTACCAGTCGGGGGTGCACACGAATTTACTTGTATCTCGATCCCCCAGGGCTCATGTTAGTAGTAGGAACTGTTATGTTTGGTCACTAGCATTCTTCCTGAGATATGGAGGGTATCCATCAGGATTTAGGACAACTAAAAAGGTATTAGATTCGTGTAATTAATAAACAAAGAATTTTGTTCTAGCTAGAGTTTGTAGCTGCTTTTTACCATATGAAATGCATAGTTTTTGAGAAATTTAGCAATAAATCGAAAATACCCCAAAACCCCAGTGAATGAACGGCATTTTCTAGTAAATGAACACAATAAAACCAGTGAATGAACAAAATTCTTAGTTTATTAATTACACGAATCTAATACCTTTTTTAGGTGTCCTAAATCCTGATGGATACCCTCCATATCTCAGGAAGAATGCTAGTGATGGAACATAACAGTTCCTACTACTAACATGAGCCCGGGGGATCGAGACACAAGTAAATTCGTGTACACCCCCGACTGGTATCAGCACACCATGCTCAGCGAGCTCCATTTTCCGGTGCCGCCAATTCCGCGACAGCCCAAACACATAAGACTATTACGGCGCACATGGAACACCTGTGCGCCTTCACTTTGGGCTTGACTGGTCGTATGACGACCCAGGGGAGCTACTCTCTAAGCCCGAAGCAAGCAGGCGTATTCTACTCCATTTGGATGTCACGTGAAAAAATCCGTATAAGGATATAGGATAAATACCTAGAGTGTCCCTGGAGTTTTTCACGTTCGATCTACGCTTTATCGGTGTTCAAGAGTGAGTAAAATTCATGGGCTTAATGACATGGAATTGAAATAGATAATTTGCTATCATGCTTGTTAGATCTTGTTTAAGAGATTTAGTATCGTGTCGTACTTATTATTTAATAATATCCATGCATGTTCCTGTCAGCTTCTTACTTCTCTTACGATACCTTACCGATAACTTATGCTCAAACACGCTTCCGTCTTTAAAAGCAAATATTTACCGAGCAAACACAACTCAGTCAGCAAATAAAACCGCAAAATAACATAGCAACAAAAAACGGGCAAAAGTACATAAAACTAATTGTTATTCGAGTTCCCTTCAAGCGGTAACTCGGTCTCCGCCCACGAATGCCCACGACAGCGGCGGCGAACGGATCGATAGCGGACCTTATAAGGCAGCGGACGGGCTATGAATTTGAGGCTGGCTGGCTAGATGGTTGCTGAATATTTAGAGATGAATCTAGAATATTATGGTCACTTAGGATGGTTTGGAGATCATTTGGTGCGGAAAAACGTGTCTGAATTGGTCATTTGTGTTTTGTTTTGATTGTGGCTGTAGTCTATGTGAAGTTTAAGATGTTTCATTGTTTCAAGAATTGATGATTATGATTTCGAAGCATTCCAATTGAACTTTTTAATCTAATTTGAACTTAGAACCAAAATAATAGGGCTGGCCTTTTCTTCGGCCAAAGAATCAGTATTGCCATTCAACGTGGCAATATCTATGGGTAATGCTAATTGCCTGTGTTTTGGATTCCCGTTGACAGCGATGCGATCGGATTTTTTGATGCCTAAGAAGTTCTTCCGCTCTACCTTAAATATCCGTTTTAACATCCTATCAATATTATATAAAATTCTTCCTTTACTGACTGATTGAGTGACTGAGTGACTGACAGACGACACACAGACGAAAGTCCTGGTTGTAGAAAGCTGAAATTTGGCAAATAGGTTCCTTGGGGAGTGTAGAGGAGCACTAAGAGAGGATTTCCAGAAATTCGTACGGGAACGGGAAAAAACGGGATATGCGCGTACAAAGTCGCGGGCAAAAGCTGGTTGGTAATAATTCATATTGGTTACGTTAGTAAATTAAGGAATAAAGCAGTGGGTAAAATGTTGTTTGTTTGTATCTGTGTCTGTAAATCGTTAACTCTGAAGAAGTAATCGTACCTATTACAAAAAAATCTGTCAGTGATAGAAAATTACGTTATCACTGAGTGTCCTTCTCCAATATTGGATCGATCTAAAAACTAATTCATAAAATGAAGAATTAGGATATATTCTGTGTTCCTATGTAATCTTTTTTCTATGATATGTTAACTGATGATTATAAGCACCATAACCCTCAAAAAATGCTCAAATCTTCCGCTGTCAACAGAGCACTATTGTACAAATTTGGCCAATATTAATGAAAAAAGAAAAACATAAGGGCACAGTGTACATTCTTCTTATGTAGGCTGTGAAATATCTTTTAAATGAGTCTAATATTGGAGGTAGAAACAGGCGAGAACCAAAACGAATCGAAATATGACTTTTTCCATAAAAAGTCTATTCGCCCGCATTTCCTCTTAATACTGGTGGAACAGGCCATGCCTGACGAGAAAGAGATAGTTTAACGTTAAGAAAGCTCTAAATGAAAACTACTTGAATTTATAACCACGATCTAAACTCCATTTCCCAAATTAACAGTTCCTAGTTTCCTTGTCCTTAGTTATTGGAAACGCCCATGTTTTAATTGTCATTTCGACCTTGTTTCGTGAAAACGGTACTTTTACGACTCTCAAGGCGGATAGGGGTAGGCCTACTGTAATGCCGGGCCCACACTGTTATTAGTGGCCGTGGTTCTAGTCATAAAATTAGCTAATGTGTTGGCACGCCATAGATTAGGATCTCTATCACGAATTCACGAAGCTAGCGACCTAGTAGTTTTCATTTGTTTTATTCTGTTTTCTTTTAGAATTCAGTCGTACTACTTCCGATTTTTAAATAGGCAAGATGCAAATTTTGAGATTGTTATTAAAAAAGTATCTATACTTCTATCTAATATAAAAGATGAAGAGTTTGTTAGTTTGCTTGAACGCCCTAATCTCAGTAACTACTGGGTCGATTTGAAAAATTCTTTCAATGTTAGATAGCCCATATAACGCGGAAGGCTAACACATGATCAACACGCTAAGACCAATAGAAGTGGAGCAGTAATGAAAATTGTGACGCAGACGAAGTTGCGCGAGTCGAATAATGGTAAAATAAGACGAAATGAATCGTGGGAATTTTCTAAAATACAATAAAATCTTTGGTCTCAAACATCTTCTGATTGTTTTATGCTACCTACATAGCTAAATGTATTTTCTATAATTGACTGCTAGTTATGGTGGTCGTAGGCGAAAGGTTAACGACCTACAAGGTAGGTGCTTCTTTATATGGTATTATGAGTTAATCTGCTTGTATAGATATCGTGAGAAATGTCTGTATTTAATTAGTTGTCACTAGAAAACCCTCGTTGAGTGGTCAGGTAACAAACATCAATAATGGGGAAATTAAGAAATTTTCTAATTCGCAGCCCCGAGACTGGATTTGTGCAGAATTGATGGCAAGCAAAAGTCATTTATTCAAATTAGGTGAAAGCCAGCACTTTTTGAAAGTCAACATTTTGGTAAAAATACCATCCCCAAAAAAACCTGCCGGTCACCACTTCGTAGTTTTTAAGCTGGGAAAAAGAAATGTCGCAACAAACAACTCCATTTATGGGAATTTAAATTAATATTTGTATTCTACCTACTGCGGCAGGACACAGAGAGACCCATTATCATGTAATTGTTCATCCCTTTTTACCTGTGTAGTTGTGTACACAAATAAACGTATTTGATTTCATTTGACTTATTTATTTATTTTATTTATTTATTTATTTATTTATTTATTTACATACATACAAATATCCTTACAGGCTAGACCCAATGCGATATTGTAGCACACTTAAAACTTAAATAGTTCCCTGTTTTTTATAACAAATTGTATGAGTAGCTATTCTTGTAAATTCACCCAAAGTGCAACAGAATATGTCTATGTCATCAGCAATGAGGTTAAGAGTGCGGAGCGCGCTCGTTAGCGGCGCCTCGCGCAGCAAGTTAGTACGCGCGCGCGGTTCTGCCAGCAACCGTGGTTGTCGACGACGCCCCACATACCCGTCTGGCACGACTAGTTCCACCTTTTGCAATATATCCGCATTGTGTATCTTCCCTCTTATTATTTTAAAGATATAAGTCACTAGTGTGAGTTGCCTCCTGACCCTCAGTTCATTATATCCGACCATACCCAAGACAAATAAAGTTGGATACATTAATGGATAAAATGGATATACGCCAAATTCCCTCATATATAAGTACCTAATAAATTTATTTTGTACCCGCTCCAACATGAGACTATATTTAGTTTCATGTGGAGCCCAGATAACTGCGTTACATTCTAGTTGGCTTCTTACTAAAGCATTGTATAACGCCGTTATAGCTTTCATGTTTGTGAAGCCTTTAACCATTCTAAGCACAAATCCTAGGTTTCTATATGCTTTTTTACATATCTTAACTATATGATCACGAAAGGTGAGCCCAGTGACGAAACTAACTCCCAAGTCCCTCACTTCAGTAACCCTATCCATCGGCACTCCGTCCACCGTATAAGTATGCGTGATGGGTGTGCGTGCGCGCGAAAAACTTATGGTCACACACTTAGATGTGTTAAACTGCAGGAGATTACTCTTGCTCCAAACTACCACTCTGTCTATATCTCTCTGCAGTCTCTCACAGTCAGTCACGTTTGTGATGGGGAGATAAAGCTTGAGGTCGTCGGCAAACAGCAAACACTTAGCCTCTTGCACAACGTTTGGTAGGTCATTAATCATTATGAGAAATTCCAGAGGCCCTAAATTAGTACCTTGGCTTACCCCAGATCTAGTATAGTATGCATTCGATTGAAATCCTGCATAGTCAACATACTGTTGCCTGTCACTCATATAACTAGCAAAAAACCTAAGTAAATGCGGGGTGAAACCGATCCCTGCTAACTTTTTCAGCAACACATCATTATCCACTAAATCAAAAGCCTTTTTAAAGTCGAAATAAGCAGCATCGGCTTGTCCCCCACCGTCTACTATCGGCACCACACCCGCCATGTAGCTGAGTAAATTACTGGTAGTATTTCTACTCGGCCGAAATCCATGCTGCGCGTCTGTGAGTTGTGAGCTAACTTGCTGAAAAATGCACCTATGAATTGCTGATTCTAATACTTTAGCCATTGTCGACAACACTGCAACCGGTCTGTATTCTTCAACTTTAGTTCCCGAACCTCCCTTCGGTACCGGTATGACCCGGGTAATCTTCCACATCTCGGGAAACTCAGCCGATTTGAGGCAAAGATTGCTTATCTAAGCATAAATAAATGTCTACTAACGGGTTTTATAAAAATGGCAATACGAAAATGTCTTTCTACCACGATTCTATTATGAGACCATTGACCGACCAGTGATCGACCATTATGAATTAGCAGATTACGAATTTTTAGCAAAATGACAACGAGATCGTATTGGAATGACGAATTTATAAAAAAATGCAGACTTGGGGCCCTGATGAGGGTCGCGCACAGGACTGGTCGTTGTGGCGAACTGGCGACACGCGCGGGGAGGCCTATCTCCAGCCTGCAGTGGACGTGTTTCTTCTGATGATGATGATGATGATCCGATGATGATATATTATATTATGTTTTACATAAACTTTTCATGTTTGAAATTAGTTCTTAGCAAACTATAAAATGACGAAGCAATTTGAAAAAACGTTTGAAAATTCTATTTAGCTTATGGATTAACTATGTCGTTTATTGCTTTTATAATACATAGCAACTCATCCTATATACCTAACAGTAAATAGCTGATCGATATGAATAGCCAGCTGAGGTATTTCAGGATGGTGATTCAGGCTATTTTTTAATCTTGGGAAAATTTTCAGGCGTATTGTGTGGTGAATAGGTACAACTATTTATTGGTTTAATGCATAATATAAGGATATTACGCTTTAAATCAATAATAGCTAGGTATACCTATTCACCTATGGTGAGTTAGGGGGAAAAGTGTGACATTATTATTTTTAAACAAAAATAGCTCAATTTCAGGAAAACCAGATTTAGATAATGGAGAGTTTTTTCACCTGTTCATAAATAAGTAGAAGGTTTGGAAGAAGCGCAGAAAATATCAGATGCTGACAGCGACTTCTTTCTATTAGTATTTCGAGAAAGACAAAATACCTATAAAACATAATATATTCACGCGCAGTCTGTAATGGTAGCGGGACGAGCTATACTTCTAATGAAAAGACTGGCCCGAACGAGCAGAGAACAGAGTTGAAAGAGAGGGAGACCTTTGCCCAGCTGTGGTAGTATAAGTGGCCGAACGTTTTGGGAACACACTCATAGTACGTACAGCTAAGGAGTGGAATTCCCTGCCGGAGTCTGTTTCCTGATAGCTACAACCTGGGAGTCTTTAAGTCAAGAGTGAATTATAGGTTAGTTCTAGGAAAGTGTGCTCCATCTTCGACCACATCATCGCTTACCATCAGGTGAGATAGTGGTCAAACGTATGCCTATCAATAGTATAAAAAACTGGCAGTAAGCCTAATATCTATACTAATACTATAAAGCTGAAGATTTAGTTTGTTTGAATGCGCTAATCTCAGAAACTACTAGTTCGAATTGAAAGCTCTTTCAGTGTTAGATAGCCCATTTATCGAGGAAGGCTAATAGGCTACATAACATCACGCTATGACCAATAGGTGCGGAGCAATAATGAAAAATGTAATGCAGACGAGTTTGTGTGGTTCAGCTGGTAGTATAAAATACTCTAAGTACCTCTATCTTCGTATTCTATTGTCTAACTCATTAAACACATATTTAATTTAATTTATTTGACACGCACAATGTGTGACATACACATTCACAAAGATAGGAATAAAACAAACAAAAAAATAATTTAAAACAAATAAACAGTGTATGCAGCAGAGATGGCCGTGGGCCCCAAAGTAAGCACAGCCTGTATCTTGGAAGCCCAGGATTACTGAAAAGTTAGATTGATGTTTATGTGTGACAGCACAATGTTACCTAATTTTAAACGGGTATAATTTAGACGGTCACCAAAAATAAAAATTTTAAGACTCTAAGCCTAGGCACCAAAATGGATCAATGGTCACCAAATTCTATCCAACTCAACTGTGATTGCCATAAAATGTAGGCTTGGGGTTACAAACTGGATAAAATGGGCTAGGTTAGGTTAGAATTGTGACCAACCGCGCGCGAGCCGAGCGAGCGAAGCGAGCGGTGCCGCGGCAGCGGCCGGCGAGCGCTACTTCTCGAATATTATTTGGTGACCATTTATCTGTTTTGGTAACCGTTTAGAACTTTTTTGGTAGTAAAATAGGAACTTTTTTGGGCGGTGTTTAAACACAAGCCATTTTAAACATGACAACTAGGCAGTGATAAATAAAATTTAAATTTAAGATCAAATTCAAAATACCTAACAATACGGATAGTTACTGATTGTGATTACTATTAAAATTAAAGTTGTCCACAAAAACTAAAACAGAAAAAAAAGAATCAGCACGACTCATAAAATTAAATCCAAAATTCTGCAGCCGATGGTTAGTTAGGTGTGTACTACATAATAATGGTTACGAGGAGCTCGTGGCTAAATAATAACAGCCGCACGGGTCGATGTTTAAGGTTAAGCAACGCTTGCCAAGGTTGGTCTGTGGATGGGTGACCATCTTAACATAACGAGTTTCCTCCGTGCCTCGGAAAGCACGTTAAGCCGTTGGTCCCGGCTGTCATTTGTAGATCTTTGGCAGTCGTTACGGGTTGTCAGAAGCCAGTAAAATCTGACTCCAGTCTTGCCAAGGAGTACCGTGTTACCCAGTTAATGGGTTGTGGAGGTCTGGTAGGCAGCCGCTCCACGTAAAACACTGGTATTCAGCTGAATCTGGTTTGACTGGAAGCCGACCCCAATATAGTTGGGAAAAGGCTAGGCAGATGGATGATGGATGGTACTACATAATAATGGTTACCTCAGAATTTAAAAGTAAATGACGATACAATAAATAAACACACCAAGGAGTGAAGGGGTGTGAGAGCGAGAAGTTTCGATTACACACACACACACTACCTCTCACACACACTATCTCTGACAATAGAAATCAATCAAGAGACTCTATGCCTGGCAACGACAACCAGTCTACATCACAATCAATTAAAACATCAGCTGACATTTAACTCGCCGCCATTTTAATTAATCTAAACAGAACATTAGAACAGGTGGACGTTACAAAGGAAACCCGGTTGAGGTAGTATCGATTGGAGGTAGGGTTGTCACTTTTCTTGTCAGGCCAAATTATAAGGTGTTCTGTCTGGCTCGGTTTTTTAAGTCTTTACCAGTCACGTTGATTGTGGCTTGAATATGGCTGTTCTTGGGGCTAGGTCCCGTGGTCGCCCTCGTAAGCGCTGGCTGGACGTCGTCAAATCCGACATGAGAGCCAATGGCCTGACTGAGAAGGATGTTCAAGATCGGGCAAAGTGGAGGAAGCTAAGTAAGAAGGCGGACCCTGGCAATAGCCGGGGATTAACGCCAGGTGGAAGAAGATCAGTCACGTTGATTGTCACTTAAAGTTTTACAAGTGCTTTTTTGTTCAACTTTTTTCATCAGTCTCGGAAAAATAGGAATGAGGTGCCAATCGATTCGGAATAGCATTCGTTTTTAGAGTTTCGTACCCAAAGGGTAACCAACGGAATCCTATTACTATGCATCTGTCCGTCTGTCTGTCAGTGGGCTGTATCTCAGAAACCGTAATAGGCAGACAGTTGTTTTCACAGATTTTGTATTTCTATTGCCGCTATAATAACAAATAATTAAAATTGAGGTTTATGGTACGGATTCCTTCGTGTGAGAGTCCGACTCGCAATTGGCCGGTTTTAAATATGACCAAGAACTTTTCTCTGAAACAGCCTGTATAGTTTCTATGGCATAATAATATTAAAAATTAAGAAAAAAATCAATAAGCCCCAATTTTAATAGAATAATACGCATGAAAAAACAAAGTTATTAAAATATTCAGCGTTTTACCCAATTTCTCCCAAACTCCAGCTAAACAGGCTACTTTGTTCAGTTTTACGAGGACCTGACAACCCTATGGTCGTAGGGATGGTGTATGAGTCAGACGATGACGTCACGCCTGGGGCGGCGGCGTTGGGGTTGAAACCCAGTACGTTAGTTAATTTAGGTAATGCACACGCACGGGATAAATATATTTTGGCTAGTAATGGGAAGGTGTGGGAACTGTGAGGGGATAGTTACTTTTGGGATAGGTTTGTTATATTTTTATTTCTTTTTTTGGTGAATAATAGTTTGTTAAATGAGTTTTTCTCATGTTAACCTCTAGCTTTTGTCCAACTAGATGTGATGTGGACATGTGATGGAGTGTGTAGCCAAACCGCATTCCGCAACCCAGGAACTGAGTAACACGGTACTTTTTGGGAAGACTGTTGGTTTCTGGCTACTGACAATCAGTAACGACTGCCAAAGATCAAAAAATTACTGCCGGGAGCAACGGCGGAGGAGACTCGGACCCATCCACAGACCGCCTTTGGCAACCGTTTCTCAACCTTGAAGATCGACCCAAAATACGAAAGTTGAGGTCGCTATGTTCAAAACTAATAAGTATTCTCAACTACCTAATAATCCAAAGTTGTTACACATTGTCTGCCAGACAAATAGACACAATAGAAAATGTATTGTTTGTCGATCACCGGTGACCGACACGGCAGTGAATGTGGTAAATTTTATATTAAAGTTTCTGTGAATAAGAAAGCCCAAGTTGTACATTTCACGCAAAAAACACAGTCAAATTGTAATAATACTCATCAAAATCCCACTCCATACTATGTATTCTAAAGAGATTCCATGTCCTTCATTATTAGGTACCAAGAAGGGACCTATCTTCCTGTAACCACCACTACCTTTTTAAGATTTTACTGAATTACGTAAACACAGAGACCTAAAGGGAAAAAACTTAAAAAATAATGTTTACTTAAACCTCACTTATTTAAGCTTATCATCGAATGAAATCAACAACAAGCATTTAACGGACCTTGCTACCAAAAATAAAGGATTCACCTCCAAGAACCGACTTGCTTTCTTACTTGCCGAGCCAGTGGCTTGCTCCTGCCACTTGCTACGCCAGTGACATGTTTCTGCAACTTACAATGTATTGGAATACTAGCTTCTTCTCGCGAATTCTCCTGCTTGATATATATTTTCATGGGTTTTAACTTTTTGCAACAAAATAAGTAAGTAGCCAAAGCTACTCCATCTCACATGAGCTGTCTCCCAGTGAAAGTCCCGACAAAATCGGTCCAGCCTTTTCTGAGATAAGCCGGAGCAAACAGACTAAGTACTACATTTTTTTAGGTATCGTAAGTATATAATTTCATGTGCATTTGGTAAGAAACTGTTATGTTGATATTACAGAAAGACACTTACATTTTTTATTTATTTGCGACACTCGAACAGTAACCAGCTTCGCTTAAACGAACGTTTTGGGATGGAATATTTATAAGGTATGGGGGACTGTTGTCGGTAGTCATTTGTTTCTTTTTATTGAACCTGACTAATGTGGGGAGAATGTCTTCCTTCGAAGATTGATCAACAGCGTCACCCTAAATTGTGACACTAAACATTAGACCGGTATATTCTATCTACAAACTCCTACAAAAAATATAAGTAGATATTTTATTTATTTTTTATCTGACTTTGATCATTATTTTCTCCGATTGCGATAAATGCGCGTATCCTAACTTATAATTACGAACATTTGTAACTTATTCAAAATAATACAATTTTAATGTATGTAATTGAAATCTACATAAATAAGTTACAAATGAATAATCGGCAGCATTTTGCTCATTAATGCAGTATGAGTAATACAAGCAACTTGAAACCTTGTGCGACATTTGCCATCTTAATTTCCTTAAATCACCGATTAATTATGATTTAAATAAAACGTGTAGCTTACGAACAGTAGGTAGCTGCTTAACTTTAATGTATTAGACTTAATCAACTACTATGGAAATGCGAAGAAGCTATGAAATGGAAACTGATCTGAATTTACACCTATGATTTCGTTACACCTCACAGATGTGTGCACAGATGTGTGCACAGATATATAGTTAAATGAGTCAAAGTCAAATGATTTATTTCAAATAGACCATTAAAGGCACTTTTGAACGTCAACTGAAAATAAAATATTATAGTGACTCTAGTCATCCGTTCGCAAAAGGTAGATTCTAATGGAGAAGAACGGACAAGAAACTTACATTTATCAATTGATTATACTTATTTGAAGACGATGCATAATAACACCTGCTACTAATAGGTACGACAAAGAAATGCCAGCAGAGGTTAAATAATAAGTTTGCTAGTAAGGGGACATAGTACCTACACACATATTTACAAATTTTGCAACGATTGATTAATATAGGCAATTAGCAACAATGAGAGAAAATGCGTTCATGTTTTATTGCAACATTAAAAGGGGAAATTTAAGAAAGTAGAACACCTAGCTTTTTATTTGCTCGTAATAGTAAAATATAAATTAAAAGTCAATAACTGATAAATGGATTCCTCCCCCTACACTTATCACTTTTATTAAATTACACCTCTTGACAGTTTATTGCGCTTAAATACCTACATTGCAAAAAGGTTTCGTTTACAAAAAGCTTTAGCACCTAATAATTACACAATGATGAAATAGTTTCAGAGCCCTGTCTTTGTCTACATCTACACTAATATTTATAAAGAGAAAAGATTCGTTACGATAAACTCAACTACTACTGAACCTATTTTTATTTTTTGGGTTCCGTGCCTCAAAAGGAAAAACGGAAACCTTATAGGATCAATTTTTTGTCCGTCCGTCGGTCTTCAAATATTTTTATCTCGGGAACGCGTGGAGGTATCGACTTTGAATTTAAACTAATTCTTTCACCATTATTGATTGCTACATTTTCTATGTGTGCCGAAACAGGTTCTATAGGTTCGTTTAATCGTACCCCTGTCATCTAGCCTCACGTCAACGACAGCTCAATTTCACTCAAAATATCTAGACTTTTTACTTTTATTTGACAGTAAATTTACTTGGACCGAAGGAAATCGATCTCAATTAATTCTCTAAAAATCGCTCAAATCCTACTACACTAATATGCAATGTATACTCAACCTGATTAATATTATAAATGCGAGAGTTTGTTTGTTTGTCACGCTTTCACGCCTAAATTGCAGAAGTGATTTTGATGGATTTTATATAGAGATAGATATATAGCACCCCGAGACGATTATAGCCTACTTTAACGCTAGCGAAGACCACAGATAAAAGCTATATAGTATCACTACATAGTATAAAACAAAGTCGCTTCCGCTGTCTGTCTGTCCCTATGTATGCTTGGGTCTTTAAAACTACGCAACGGACATTGATGCGGGTTTTTTAATAGATAGAGTGGTTCCCGAGGAAGGTTTTATAATTTGCACCCGTGCGCAGGGGCCGGGCGGGTCGCTAGTTTCACATTTAATAAATTCAATCTCACAAGATCGAAATAATAATACTAAATGATAAGGCGATTACACACACAAATCAGTCGTCCCACATACAGATCGGTCGCGACAAGCTTCCATACCTGTCCCGCTATTGGGCACGCGCCTTATAAAGCAGCTGGACATACGAGGAAAATCTGCACAGATGACATACATGCAAAAAACACGTTCGTTGTCTATGGTGCGGGATAAAAAAGTTGTGGGTCTTCGAAAATGTATGTGAGAAAGTGGATGAGTGAGATGAGATGACAGATGTTCCAGAGATTGTTTAAATTTTTAAGTTGTGTTGTTATTTTGCATCAGTACGAGTGAAAAAAAAGGTGAAGCTCGTGGCTAAATAATAACAGCCGCACGGATTGATCTCCTAGGTTAAGTAACGCTTGCCAAGGATGGTCTGGATGGGTTACCATCTTAACATAGGTACCCAGTTTCCTCTGTGCCTTGGAAAGCACGTTAAACCGATCCTTGGCAGTCGTTAGGTAGGTACGGATTGTCAGAAGCCTGTGAATCTGACTCCAGTCTTGCCATGAATTACCGTGTTACCCAGTTTAAGGATTGTGGAGGTGTGGTAGCAACCCCTCCACGTAAAATATTCAGCTGAATCCGGTGTGACTGGAAACCGATCCCAATATAGTTGGGAAAGGCTAGGCAGATAACGATGAGTGAAAAAGAATTTAGCCAGCCAGCAAAACTAGAACCACGGTCACCTTGACTTGAATACACTGAAGTTTGACTTGAAGTCAACATCCCCAAAATAATAGTCTAACTCTTGCTACTGTTAAAATCATATTTGAAAAACAAACGTTTGAACTTTTCGGACTATGTAATATATACTTACGGGTCCCTGTATAATATAACTGACAATGCGATTTTGTTACAAACTGAAATAATTGTCCCAATTTCGTGACGGGTGTTGTTCAAAGGAGAGAATGTATAAAATAAACGTACAAAGTTGTCGAATTGTCAGATTGTCACTTGTCACCAGTTAGTTTTATTAAATGTGTTAGAAGCAACAGGGTCGCCTTGAAATCGACTGGAGTCCATGTACTGGTCAACAACTCTAAATAACAATAGCTCACGCTACCAATAATGGTATACATTTTAAATGAGAATCGAACTAGAGAGTGACATTGAACTTCCTATTGCCTCAACGCCTTCCCATTAGTAGCTCCTATAATATGTAGGTATGACGATATCTTACACAATTTATAGCTATTAGTTTTCGTTTAAAACATTAGGTGTAAGTACTACTTCTTACCAAGATTAGTAGTTCAGCCTGTATACTTCCAGGGTTTCGGTATTGTTGTAAAGAGTCAGCGCGGCCCTGGACCGCAAATGGCATTTGGAGGAACACGGGTCGGTTTTAGGTAGTCATTATGTATCTGACACTCCCTCACGCTCCGCTTTCTTATTTCCCATCCACCAAAAGAGGTGAGACAGTATGCTTGGGGGTTTAGCAGTCTCGCCTTATATACTGAATGGATTTGGATGAAGAAAAAGAGCTACAGATCTTGGCCCGGATTGGAACATACCTTTTTTGTGGATGATAAATCATCAAATGACTCCTCCCGCTCTGGGCGGCATAGGAGGGAGTGTGAGACTCTTACTGACATAAACCCATCCGTGTTCCTTCAATTGTCCATTGCGTTCCAGGGCCGTGAAGACTCTTTCTAACAATTTTCACACACAGGACATAGGATCCCTACTTCTATGTTCACCGGAGAAAGTTAAGACGTCATAAGTAGAAGAAAAGTAATCAAAAGCTTTATAGAATCCTACCTATAAAGCAAATCTTAATTGAAACCATAACTTATCTATTGGAAATCAATCAATACTACAGTTACAATTTCCTATAAGGCAATATCTTTAAGAAAATCCTCTGCATCTTAATGTGGGCGTTACCGCGAAGAGTGATGATTTGGCACCAGCCACCGGTGCTAACAGATATGGCCGCTTATGGTGATTGCCGAACCGGTTCCAGATTATTTGTTACGAAGATACAGAAGCTGTAAGCTTTTGAGCAGGTTTATAATAAGCAAGTCAGCAGCTATAGCTACATATTATTGGTCCACCTTGGAGTACCTACTACCGAGTACAATGTCAGTTAGCCCCAAATTTATCAATTTTCCAGAGAGAAGTCCATTTGGAGAAAAACTCTGACGTAGGAATTTGCCTTACTCCGTGCCTTGGTATTGGTCCCCATTTGTAGATCTTTGATAATTGGTAGTCAGAACAGTTTCATCGTGTTCCCCAGTTTCTGTGTTGCATTTGTCCTATGTTAAATACTGGTACCTACTCACCTAGTCATCTAGCTGCATCCAGTTAGTCGGAAAGCTGACCCCAACATAGTAGATAGATATATAGAATATTTATTTGGAACAAGGAAAGAAACAGTAGTAGGGAAAATACTAAACAGACAGATTGATACTTACTTTGCCATCAGGACATCACGGATCTACATGGTAATCACTTCTTTTAATACGCTTTATTTTGCTATTCCTTAATCCTTAGCTCAGCCATTTTTCTACGAATATTATGATAAAAGCATTACGACTATCAATACCTACTTGACAACATTTAAATTACGTCAGATTTCTGTCCAAAACAAGCCCGAAGGTCAATTTAAATATTTAATTTCATGGCACAGAAAATATTCTTTTCATACACAAATATTGTTGGCTGTATAAATATTGTACTAATTGTAATGTATCTGTGGTAAAGACGCCATGTTTTTAAAAGCTATGACTCATTTTTCGCGCCAAATGTGTGATGCAAATAATTAATAATTATTTGTTTATATTGTGTTCGAATGTAAGAAGGCAAAATCTGTGTCTTGATCAGACTTTATGAGCTATTTTTAAGAGTTACTCAATGAATACAGTAATTGAGGATTTGATTGAGGAGCTCGTGGCTACATAATAACAGCCGCACGGGTCGATCTTCAAGGTTAAGCAACGCTTGCTAAGGTTGGTCTGTGGATGGGTGACCATCTTAACATAACGAGTTTCCTCCGTGCCTCGGAAAGCACGTTAAACCGTTGGTCCCGGCTGTCATTTGTAGATCTTTGGCAGTCGTTACGGATAGTCAGAAGCCAGTTAATCTGACTCCAGTCTTGCCATGAAGTACCGTGTTACCCAGTTAATGTGTTGTGGAGGTCTGGTAGGCAGCCACTCCTCTTAAAATACTGGTATTCAGCTAAATACGGTTTGACTGGAAGCCGACCCCAATATATAGTTGGGAAAAGGCTAGGCAGATGATGATGACTCAATGAATACAGTAATATTTAATTTCAATAGTTTTGTGGTTTAGGTCCCTGAATGGCATTACATCTTCTTAATAATGCTAATGCTAGGTGACTCACCCTTGGAGGTTAGAGGGATTATTCTACTAGAAAGGTACCTACGAGTACAACCTTATAATAACTGTAAATAAGAGTGCCATTTCTATTCATTTTTAAGCAACGGTCATAATCATATGTGTATGTCTGTGTATGGCTTTTTGACAGATAGCGGCTGATATGATATGTAAAATTCACATAATTATGACTAAGTGTTATGGATCTATAATGATTAATGTTATGACCGAAATTGTACCAACACTTACTGCGAATAAATTGATTTGATTTGACCCTATAGCTTAGCCTATTAGAAACATTGTCTAACCAACATAATATGAATTTATTACCAAAACATTGGTGCCTAAGCGTAGATAATTATTAAAGTACATAAACCCAATTTTACAAATGACGAATGAGGCTTTTTAAATAAAATCTTATTTCTAATTCAATTTTGTTTTTAAGCTGATGGCAGTCGTAAACTAAGAATAATTCACTGAACATAATAACAATTTGAATAAATGAATAATTAATGAGTTGTTCGTGTTTCATTTACTGTGTTTTTGTCAACAAATACCGAACAACACATTAACCATTATGTAAGGCTAAGGCGAATAACAGACATTTTGTGAAGTCAACCATAAACAAAAACCACAGAGCTAAAGCTAATGAATTTTCTATGATTAAATACCGTGACATATTTAACGCGTTATGACTATTATTGATATGTAAAGTTAGATGTTAAACACAAAAATAACTTGCTTCGACGTTAGACTGTAGAGGAAGACCAAAGAAATGATGGTGACACTTGAGGTGACGATGACAATAAGACATGAGACAGCTCTTGGTCGATATCCCGACTAATCGTACTCAGCGCTTCTCCTCCACATTTATTATGCGCACAGCCAAATTATAAAATTATTACTCTCTACTTACCAGCTTCTTTGTTCCCTTCCACATATAACCCGTCTGCCTTCAAAGCAAGAGTGAACAGGCATCTTCTAAACATACTCGCTTTTTCATAGACCTCATCGATGGAATGAGGTCTATGTATGAAAAAGACCTCAAGAGCAAACCCATTCCAAAATAATTAAAATAATAAAGTTAGAGTAGGTATGGAAGAAGAAGACATGCTGAGCTCAAATAATATATTAAAAATTCTGTATTTACCATACGAGACACTTTGATAAGACTGGTGTCTAATTTTTTTGCTAAACCCGTGTCAAAGATCTACAAATGACAGCCGTGGCCAACGGCTTAACGTGCTTTTCAAGGCAAGGAGGAGTTTTGGTAGGCAAGGAATGGTCACTTGTACAAACTAAATTTGGTTAGCGTCTTAACCTTGAATTTAAGATCGGAACTCCTCAGTCACCCATGGTTCACCTACCTCAGTCCATTCGTCTGCATTTCCTATATTTTGACGCATTATGTTGCTTAGGTTTGACGCGTGTCAGCTCTGAACGTTCCCGTTTTGAGCTAGACTGGCGCAGGCAGATCAATACCGCGTCTTGTATGACCTAATTCAGTGTTTACTTTAGAATTTGTACATAATTCGACTATGAAGTTACATTGCCTGTTTGTAGAAGGTAATTTCTGGATTTGTTGGTCCGAATTCGAATTCTTCCACTGATACAAAGTTAAACGATATCATTGAGTCATCATCATCATACCAGCAGAAAGACGTCCACTGCTGGCCACAGGTCTCCCTTTCCAGGTGCGTGTCGCCTCAAAAAATAAAATTTACTCTTTGCAACTCAGCAATACTGCGCATCTTGCTAAATGAAATCGTCTTTGTTCATCTTTAGGCAAAGTTATCTTGTTTCTGACATGTTCAGTAAAGTTCTGTTTTGTTGGGTTGGCACCATGTTACCCACAAACCGTACAAACTCAAATCGCCGTCTCTTATTGTCATCGAATTTAATACTTATAAAAAAATGGCTGTTGTTGATGAAATTCTAAAATATGTAGATACATAAATCTAGGTACTAGGTACCTACCTATGGAGCGGCTGCGGACTTTGTTCGAAAGAGGTACCGTAGCCCTGGAACGCAAAGGGCTCTAGGAGGAACACGGATGGGTTTTAGTCAGTAAGAGTCTGACACTCCCTCCTGCTTCACCCAGAGCGGGAGGAGTCATTCGATGATTTCCCATCCATTTAAAAAAAAAAAAGATACCTATGGAGTGACCAAATGTTAACCTATAACATACCCGTTACACCATAACCATTTGAATGCTATACTGAAGAGTTTGTTTGTTTTGTTGAAAGCGCTAGGTAATCTCAGGAAATACTACCTATTTCGAAATGAAAAATTATTTTAGGGTTGGATAGCCCCAAGAGTGAACTGGCTACTTCTAGGCAAGCGTGCTTTATTATCGACCACATCATCGCTTTCCAGCAGATGAGATTACAGTCAAGTGCGAGCCAGTCAATAATGAAAACAAAAAATAGCCACAAACTAATAAAAACGTAGGTAATTAAAAACAGTCATAATGTCTGGCATAACATTACTCAAACACGCCCAGGTCATAACCCTCAGCCTAATTGCAGTCTCCCAGTCTTGCACAACAGACATGCGCAAAACGCACAGTCTACAGCCATAGACACACACAACTCTATATCTACTCTATGGTTGCCGCGTTGCAACGGAATCAATACTTCCGACCTAGGTGAACTTTAGCGCAGACCGGCCGATGACCTGAAAAGCTACTGAGGATGACTTTTGTGGTGGAAAGGGCGACTTATGTCGGAAATTGAAATGGAATTGCAATGTTCAATAATGGTTGGACGTGGTAGCTGCAAAGATGGAAGTAAATGTAATAATAAGTTGAGGTAGGTCGATATATGCACAGTATTAATATATACTTTTAGCGTGATAATGTGTTGTGTGGGTCGGGCCCACATCTCAGATTAATCAACGAGTATCCAAACTTATAATATTATAAATGCGAAAGAAACTGTGTCTATCTGTTTGTCACCTCTTTACTTCATCTTATTGGCTGAATTCATTTCGACAAAACTTGGCACACAGGTAGACGGGAATGTCCGGCTTCATGGGCTTATATGATGGGGGTATTTAAGGGGTCCTTACACCCCTAATAGCGTATGATAATAATCTCTAACACGTATTGGACGGATAGCACGTATCGGATACACGTGACCTAAATACATACATGCTCAAAATATATGATTACTGCCACTGTTGAATGAGATTGACGTTCAAAATTTTGCGGGAAACCCGGGCTATTATAATAGAAAATCGGGTTTATTGTAATAGGAAGGCCTATTATAATAAATGAAAAATGACAGTCGGACACGGGAGTAGGTATGGCTTTACAAAATCTACCTACTTACTACTACTATTTTTGAAAGGGTACCTAATTTTTATCACGGAAGTAGATTCTCTAATGATATCTAAACGTCACGCGGGCATTTCCGCCAGTGGGATAAAATTTACTGATATAAAATTAATTAGTTTGCTACTGTGAGGAACGCTGGTAACGCCGCATTTTTTCAGTTCTTTCTTTGGAACGGAAGAGAAAATAACTATCAAAGTAATAATATCAATTAAACTTCTTTTTACTCAATTTTAAACACCCGTCAAGGCAATACCCATAGCCATAGCATAGCCTATATGCAATGTACTGTTTTCATCTAGAACACAAAATAGATAACAATACTGACGAAGTCGCCTAATCTTCTCTTCTATGATTTAATTTGTTCCACAGATTTCTCAGACTTCTCATAGCACTCATCAGAATAAAAATATGACGCTACACGTTAAAATTTTCAGAAACGCAAACATTTAACACTAAAAATTTTCCTGTCACAGTTTCATTAAACTAAACAATTCCAGCTGCATCTGTTTATGACCCAAATAAGTTATTCAGAAGTTTATTTCAAGTACTACAAAACCGCAAGTTGACAGCACAGTCCGATTTCTGTGAAACACGACCGATGAAGCAGCTACGAGTACCTATGTCATAGCCGTCCTTGGCATCATAGCAAGAACTTACTTACATACAGTTGTAAATACGAATTTTCCTTCTACGGGTATAGTAGAATGTTTAGTCCTTGTAAGGAGGTAATTTTGATAGTAAATTACTTGTTTTCGTGATATATTAGAGTGTTTGACATGGCTAGTACCATAAGGACTTTAAGTAAGTCTACAATCGCTCTATCGGTTTAAAATTGATGTCAGTCCACTCAATTTTGATAAGTTGGTCTGATAGACGTACAATTCCTATTTATATTATGAGCGTTTATGTAAGAGCATTGACATGTCACAAGGAACTCTTTAAAACGGAGATTTGATCAAATATCCCTTTTAAAAGGATGGGAAATCATCAAATGACTCCTCCCGCTCTGGGTGAAGCAGGAGGGAGTGTCAGACTCTTACTGACTAAAACCCATCCGTGTTCCTCCTAAGGTTGAAAATGGAGATGATCAATTCTCGGCAAATGTAAAACTAAAAACTCTGGAGTGGTTTCCCTAACGAAAGTTAGTGGTTTGATTTGATATACCTGTGAAACAAAAAAATCAGCAAAGTCTTTTCTCAACAATATTGGGGTCGGCTTCCAGCCTAACCGGATTTAGCTGAACACCAGTATTTTAAATGAAGCCACTGCTTGTCTGACCATAGGAACAGGTGTACCCTTGTTTCGCAGACAGAAATTTCATAGAATATCGTTTCGCAGAAAATGTTTCACATAATATTTGGTTGTTATAATTTTATGTGAAATATTATTATTTCAAAGACTATTTACTTGAATGAAACCTATTTCACAGAAACACTATTCTATGAATTTCATGATCACATTTTTTTATTTACCAAACTTATCAAACAGTAGAATTATGTTTTAACGAATATTGTTTGTCCGGTGTTTTTTCCACAGTATTTTATACTTCAGTGAAATGTAATTATAATTAAATATTATTGTCCATGTCCACTTTTAAGATAGCAGAATTTTATTCGGAATAATTTAACTACACATATTGCCATTTTTATAAAATAGCATTGAACCAAAATAAAATACTATCTTAAAAAATCAACACGTGTGCTAATAAAAATTTTGACAGAAATGAATCGCTGTAAAACCGACCCCACGTAGTCTTGTCTGCCCTACCCCTAGAATGTAATTTAAGCCCACGTAGGCGTGGAGGGGCGAGGCGGCCCGCGATCTGAGGAGCAGGTGTTATACCTGCTCCTCCCTTATACAGGCCCGCCACCGCTGAAGCTGCGGTGGTGAGCGTTATAACCATCTGCGACGCTAAGGTCGCGTGGGATCGCCGGAGCCCCGCAGCGCCGGAGCCGTGACAGAAACCATGCCTGCTGCATGTTGCATGCTTGCCTGCATACTGTGTTGCTTGCTTGCATTCTGCATGTTGCCTGCTCGTTTGCGTGCTGCATGCTTGCTTGCTTGCATGCTGCATATTATTGCATGGTCGGTTGCATACTGCATGCTTGCATTATGCATGTTACATGCTCGTTTATGTGCTGTATGGTTGCTTACTTACATGCTGCATGTCGTTTGCTTGCTGCATGCTTGCTGTATGCTTCCTGCATGCTAGCTGTAGACAAAACTAAGACACTAAGACAAAACTATCAAGCTATCAAGCTTGATAGTTTTGTCTTTTATTCCCATCGCCATTTGCCACCATTGCCGCATCGCGGGGTTCCGTCGAGTGGGCCCGAATGAAAAGTTTTACTTGAGTAGAATTTACCCGCATTTTTTTTATGACTGCGATGTTGTTGTAATTTTATAGGAGGGTATGCATTTTGTCAAACGTTTAGAAACTGTCAGTTGATGAAAAGTTTTTCTTGGTAACAAGTTTTATGTTAACTACTCATTATGCGGATAAAGAATATCTGATTTGTAATTCTATAGGTAATATCATAAATATCGAAACAAAGTTTATTTGTTACAAAAATCTATGATTTAAATTTATTCAAAGTAAGTATTCTGCGTATTGATTATTCTATGAAATGATAATATGAGAAAAATTTTATGTGAAACGAAATTCTATGAAACTATTTTTAAAACAACGTACAACCATAGGAACACACTATACATGTTTTGATTTGCAATATCTTTATGAGGCAACATATAAGTATTAGCCACTACCGATGCTATTCTACCTGTAGATCCACAAACCATTTTAAAATAGTAAAAAACCAGCCCCGGGTTCGCAAGGGTGCAATTTAATTTGCGGAAGTACCTTTTTCCTAACAACAAACACAGAAATTATCAGCCAAATCGGTTGAACCGTTCCCTCAAATGATAATACCTCATGAGATGATCTTTCATAAACGCGGCCATTTATTTTTTATTATAGAAGAGAGATTCGGTTGCGTGACAATACATTTAAACATTTATAAAACCAACTATTGAAACTTGTCTTAAGGTACCTATCTAGAGAAATCCAATGACACTTTACTCAATTAGGGATTAGAAACTTAGAATTGCACAAAAGTTAAGTACCAACCACTAACCAGCAAGAAATATTGCCTCAACAATGTAACCAACCTGAAACTAAACCGTAAATTAGAACATCATCATCTACCTGCCTTTTCCCAACCATATTGGGCTCGGCTACCAGTCAAACTGTATTTAGCTGAATACCAGTATTTTACGTGAAACGGCTGCCTACCAGACCTCCACAACCCATTAACTGGGTAACACGGTACTTCATGGCAAGACTGGAGTCAGATTTACTGGCTTCGACTATCCGTAACGACTGCCAAAGATTTACAAATGACAGCCGGGACCAACGGCTTAACGTGCTTTCCGAGGCACGGAGGAACTCGGTTTGTTAACTTGGTCACCCATCCACAGACCAACCTTAGCAAGCGTTGCTTAACCTTGAAGATCGACCCGCGCGGCTGTTATTATCTAGCCACAAGCTCCTCTAAACCACGTGTAAAATAAACTATTATTGTATTAATAGTAAAAACATAAACAAGGTTTTGTTTAACGCGCTTAAAAGAAAATTTTCGAGTCTATCCTGTAGGACCTGTTATTGTTGAAAGTTGTAAGTAAGTAAGTTTTTTTATTTGCAAAAAATGTGGTAACTGTTGCTACGTCTGAAGCCAACCCTAGATGGAGAATCAAGTCGTATCGCCTCATTTTCTTACTATCCTATTCTAATTTATAAAACCCTTCGATTACTAAGTGACTGACAGACAACGAACAGCCGAAACTGCTGGTCGTGGAAAGCTAAAATTTAGCATGTAGGTAGCTTCCTTGGGGAGTGCAGGGGAGCACTAAGAGAGAGGATGTACCGAAATTCTTATGGGAACGGGAAAAAACGGTTTATGGCGCGTGCGAAATCGTGGGTAAAAGTTCTGCGTTGTGTGTCAGTCACTCAATCAGTCAGAACCGGAAGATTTTTTTTTACATGTTCCATCATTAATAGGTAACAACACGTTACTCGTAAGTGTGAGCAATACCGCTTGGTAACTCGCCATTCACATCTACCTTATTATCGCCTGCACTTATTTGGTCACAACTGAACTTCACAACAATATGCGTAATTCAGCGTGGGCGGAACGTATTAAGATATCATAAACAACTTATTATACCTCATTCGAATCGGTGTTGTCAATCTTAATACATCTAAGTAATGTTTTGTTAAATCCATAGACATGGGGAATGAACTGAGCAACGAATTTGAGTACCCAATCTATACTATAATAACTAGTTGACCCGCGCAACTTCGTCTGCTCCGCTCCTATTGGTCTTAGCGTGATGATATTTAGCCTATAGCCTTCCTCGATATAATTCTTCAAATCGGACCAGTTTCCTGAGATTAATAGCGCGTTCAAGTAGTCAAAAAAACAAACAAACTGTTCGCGACGAAGCGTTTAGTATTATATAACTCGCATAGATAAAGCCCATGTATAGTTATAAGCTTATGTACTTAATAGTTAAGAGCTTATGTACTTTCATAGTTATAGTTTCATGGCTATGTAATTTATTATAAAAATATAGATTTTGTCGTTTTCCCCCGGACACATAAGATGTTCTGGGGAAACTTATTTTCAGTAAAGTAAATAGATAGGTAGGGCTACACATTTCCCCTAAACATTCCTGGTAACCCCTTAAAGGTATGGTTTTGATGGTTGATAAAAATCAAAGGTAATGAAGGTACACAGGTATTGAACATTTCACACATACCTACACAGAACAGTTACTCAAAGGTAATGGGGTGGATAGCAAAAAACCACCATTTCCAGACACCTTCATTTACTAGACATACAGAAAATCTAGGTATATAGGCCTCAAATGATAGGCACTGGAAACCTGGCACTGAGCCCTATCCAGATATATACACATCTTTATGGTCAGGCAAGGCATAAAGCCGCAAATTAGGAAAATATTGAAACACAGATTTTTCCCCCTTCCGGGTTCCTGACCTTATAGTAGGTACTTCCACCCTTAGAGGGGTGGCTCCAAAAGTTGTGTATCTGGATAGAGGGATGATGCAACTACCCTATTACAGATAGTTTGGTAGCCCATGGGGCACAGTTTTTCGGGAAGTCAACCCTTAATAGTAGGCAAGTTCACACTTGTAGACCGTTTCGACAGTCAAATGCAACAAGCCCGCTAGTGGGCAGGGTTGAAGGGTTGATTTTCACTCCGTTCGACGGGGAATTTCGGAGATTTATAGAGAGGTGCATCAACCCCTATCCAGACCTAGAATAGACCTAGATATAGCCAGGAATGTAATAAAACCATAGTTAAAATCACAGTTAAAAATAAAATAACAGTTCGTGGTTTTTGGGCCTCGTTACAGTAAAGTAACCCAGTACGTTAGTAAATAGACAAAAAAAAAAATCCTAGTCACCGGCAGAAGAAATACCTATAGAATTTGTAACTAGAATCAAAGTACTCGCGAATTTTCCTTTAAACCATTAGCTGCAGTGTTGTCAAATTCCTGCATATTAACCCTGGTAAGTATTCATCCCTCACCCCAATCTACCCCGAAGACAGCAAGTAAATAGCAAGATAGAAGAACGTTGCACGCGTGGTACGGGGAAACTCTTCAGCTTTATATATTAGTATAGATAAAGCTGAAGAGTTTGTTTGTTTATTTGCTTGAACGCGCTAATCTCAGGAACTACTGGTCCGATTTGAAAAAAACCTTTCAGTGTTAGATAGCTCATTTATTGAGGAAGGCTACAGGCTGTATATCATTACGCTAAGACCAATAGGAGCGGAGCAGACGAAGTTGCGTGGGTCAACTAGTGAAAGAGATAAAGCGACTGCGCGGCCAATGCCTGTATCTTTTGATATTCCCTACCTATAGAGGTACCTTTCACATAGTAGCTTCATGATGACATCTTATATTGTAGAAAGGCCTCTGTTCTGGACCTCTGGATATGTGAAAGGGAAAGTGCTATTTGTTCAGTATAGCTCCGTCTCTATCTTTTACCGAAATCATGATGGTTTTAAGACGCCATAGTTAGACTGCTAAGATCCGTTCCTGCAAGCCTGTGACCCAGTGGAAATCCCAGAAAAGGTGAACTACTGGCCACACGATCGCTTAATATCTATCACTTTGTTCTGTGTTTATTTACTTCATACCCGTCCCTACTATGAACTGAAAAAGCTATCATAGTTCCGTTGTAAAGGAAAACGGAGCTATACAAGATGAATAGCATTATCCCTGTTTGAAAACGGTTTAACGACGGCAGTGACTCGTGTGGCTCTGTCTCGCACACGAGTCCCATATTTTGACATATCTCTTACTAGTTGACCCGCACAACTTCGTCTGCTTCACAATTTTCATTACTGCTCCGCTCCTATTGGTCTTAGCGTGATGATATATAGTATACGGCGTTGTGTAGCCTCGATAAATGGGCTTATCTAACACTGAGAATTTTTCAAATCGAACCAGTAGATCCTGAGATTAGCGCGTTCTAGCAAACAAACAAACAAACTCTTCCAACTTGTATAAGTTAGTAATTTAGATTTTTTCGTATTTTTATTACAGTATGCTTAGTACGATTATACACTCTTTTTCTTTCTTTCGTTTCTGATAAGGGAACACTCAGTTCAGTCTCTACGTCAATGATCAAATCTCACACGCCTACTGGTTACCTCTAGGCATCGTTAATCTTCATCTTTCCTTTTACAACCAGCCTCTTTAGATCCCGTTATCCTACGCCTATTATAATGTTGATTGGTACTACTCGATTTGCGGTATCTTTGCGGTCGAATACTATTTCTATCTGGTCCTATTTATTACTGTTGCAGTCTATAACTTTTATGCCCGGAAATTAATGACCCATTTTGTCGAATGAGTCGTAAAAGCGACCGCGAGGACTATGTCACGAGGATGGGTAGTAAAATCATTGTTTGTGGTAATATCTTTATAGTGGCACAGATTAAAAATAAGTTACATATTCAAAGTTATAAAGGCAAGGTACAAGTAGGAACTCTTTTTATTTTCTTTTGTCTTATTGTATAACTTAGTTTATACTCGTATAACTTACTTCAAAAGTCTATGATTTCTGGTTTAAACTTATTTTACTTTAACTATTGTTTTTTTTACGTTTTATGAGAGCATTTTCATTTGTTATGTTTATGTCCATTGTGTCTCCTGTATTGAAAGAGACTAGACCTCACGACACCGGGAGTCCAAGTGTGGGGTCTAGGGTTTTATAATTACTTTGAGATCTGTATTATTTTTAGCATAAAAGTAATAAATAAATAAAGTTTAGCTATTGACAGATAAACTTGACAAAATGCAATAGAAGCTTTCGACACGATATTCCACACAAAAAATGTGATTTTATCAATTCTACCCAGTTTGATTAAATGTCTAAACCTGATATCAGTCTGTGAACCCAAGAAAAAATACGTAATAACAGAAAGTTAAAGTCAGGTTCTATATATGGGCTTCCTACATAGTTAGGTCCCACAAGGCACTAGCCTAAGGCCTATTAAAATTATCATTAGAAACAGTTACCTAACGAGTTAACGACTTACACACAATTTTCTTTAATTACTAAGTATTTTATTAATAACGTCTCGGCTATTAAATGAAGATCTTTGTAATTCTTTACGCACAGTCAAACCCAGAAGTTTTGCCAAGGGCGACCGTGTTACCTGCTGGGTTCGAGGTCAGATAGGCAGTCGCTCTATCTGAATCAGGTAAGACTGGAAACTGACCCCAATATAGTTGTGAAAGGCTAGGAATAATAATTGACTAAGCATTTGATTAAGTCATTGCTCACACATGTCTTTGCTAAACAGTTTATAAATGGAGGAAAATGTGTAAAACATGACATTCTATAACTTGAGTCATAGCGCCTTGAACATGTCGCGGCGGTGGATAACATCGCTGAATCGTAAGGACACAGATGTTGGTAATAAAACTATAGTTTATGTGTGTTATCAATATTAATATAGGTAAAGGAAAACTTCTTGAGAAAACCTGGACTGACAAACATACCTTCTTCTTCTTCTTATCGTGTGGACAGTAAGGTCTAACGACCCCACACACCCTATAGGGTGAAACTCTGACACTATACTGTCAGTGAGTTTTTTAAACCGCCTTAATCAAGGGCTTCTGACATGGAGACAAACATGCCTACTAACCCACATAAAATGATGGCTTTTTCCTGAGAACTAGTCGGTAGACACACTAGACACCGGGTGGTTCCGGAGAAAAAGAAAACCCGTTTATTTCGCCACAAATGGACGCACAAAAATAACAAAAATAACTCATCAATCAACTAACTAAAAACCTTATTTATACTATCGAGCTATGTCAGGTGGCTATATTCTGGTGTGTAGGCACACGTTTGACCACTATCGATGTGCTCGAAGATGGAGCACGCTTGCCTAGAAGTAACCTATTCACTCTAGACTTAAAGACTCCCAGGTTGTAGCTATCAGGAAACACAGACTCCGGCAGGGAATTCCACTCCTTAGCTGTACACACAATTGGCGGAACGTGTGTGCTATAAGATGGAAGCTAAGTGAACTCGGAGATGATAACCAATAATAGAAGAAAAAGGCAAGCTACAGAACCTCACATATAAAAATCGGGTTAAAAACAAACTGCAGGATGACTGATGATGAGACAATGTCATTCTACACAGTACCCCAAAAAATGTGCCTTTGAAATAAGTCGTTGAAGTGCCATATTTAAATAAATCAAATAGAGGGACAAAAGTCAGATCTATGTTGAGTCTACTCTGTGGTTATGAAACACCACCTGACATTGTTTTAGGTACCAATGTTGACACATCCAATAATGAATATTCATTATTAACTCCGATGTTATTACATACAGAAACTGCCATTACATCATTGTTTTAGCTAACTTAGTACATAATTGTTTTAAAACTTTTACAAAATTATTATAAATTGTTTAATTGAAAAAAGACACTTCGACAAATTGATGAGCCACTAAGTGACAATGGCCTAACAGGTGGGATTTGAACGGACGAATGAGATGTTTAGTTTCTAATTTTATCCCCTTTTCAACCCGCTAACAAACTCCAACTAAACCTGAAACCTTTCTTTTCTTTTGAGGGTTGAGAAGTTGGAGTCGCGCTACAACACAAACTTCAAGTCGTTTGTGGTGCGGGTTCCAACTCATCAGCTCGAGATGTTCCTCAATGCAGAGTGTTGGCCGAAGGGTGTCGACTGTCGATCGATGTTTCCGCGGCCAACTACGCGACACCAGTCAGCGAAACACGACGTGTGCAGTAGTTTTTTTTTTAGTTTCAATTTATTGTAATATTGATTAATTTATTCATAGTTATTGTTTATTTTATGAGCTCTAGATGCCTGAAATAAAGGATTAAAATATAATTAAGTAAGATATTAAGAAAATATTTAGCTTTGTTGGGAGGTCACAAACTTTGAAAACAGTCTTTCTTCAAAAATGTAATAATTTTCTTGCACGGGAAAATGACAGCTTATTTAGTAATTGATTCATACAGACAACGCTCTGCTGAAATCTACATTTTGCGCAATCAAACACAGAAAATTTATCTTTGAAAGGGGTTTGGCCGATGGAAAACCACATCGATCGCAAAGCTTGAAGAAAACACTGAAAATATTTTGACTACTCCATTCTTGCGATGCAGGTGCGATCTGTCCGTTATTCGGTATACTATACAGGGTTAGTTTTCAAGGCATGGGACTGCGGACGGCGAGCATTGGGTGACTCGCCGTCTGATCAGAACCAGGCCCGGGTCGGCGGCGCGCTGCGATCCCAACGCGTCTCAAGGACATGTCAGCACGGAAGACGGGGCCCACTAAGGCCAGTGCCTGCTGGGGCTGCGGACTTCGTTCGAAAGAGGCACCGTACCCTGAAACGCAAAGGGCACTAAGAGAAACACGGATGGGTTTTAGTCAGTAAGAGTCTGACACTCCCTCCTGCTGTACCCAGAGCGGGAGGAGTCATTTGATGATTTCCCATCCTAAAAAAATAAATAAAAAAAGGTTAGTTTTCAATTACCCTCTAATTTGTTTCCAGGGCATTAGGTGGCAATCAAAGATACACAACCATTTATTCCCAGAAAATAAATACATTTCGACAATTCCAAATGTACGAAAAAGCACGCACAGAACCGATTGTTGTGGCGACACTTGGGGGAAGCCTATGTCCAGCAGTAGATGTCTGCAGATATGATAATGTAAAATAAAGGCTGAATAGCTGGCCGGTCACAGAAAAAAAGAGTAGACGGGAAAGCGGCAGTCCGATCTTCATTTGATTTTCGAGAGATTTATATTGACACGACGAGTTCATCAGATTCAGATATGAATTTTTATTTTATTCGTGTTTTTTTATTTTCCTTGTAATCGTAATGAAAAGCAGTGTTTACCTCGGGTAAAAGACTTATTTAGTCCCTCGAATTATTGGCACCCTCGCTACGCTCGGACGCCGAAACAATTTTTCCCATTAATTTAATCTAAAGTTAATAATCGACCAAATTTCGGATAACGGCATTTTAGATATACCACAGCAGTATGGAAATACAAAACTCACAGATCTTGGAATACCAAATATCCATAAACAAGAAGTATTGCCATGTCAATACGCCCAGCATATGGCGCTGACCTATCTGTTGCAGCAGTCAACCTGACAATTACAGATCGTTGTATTGTTGTCACGCGGCTGTTCTCGCCCACGTCCCGAAGCATTCCGCATGAGGTAATGATGGCCAGGTACTTATTGACCCAGTGAACTATTGAAAGAATAATTTGATAACTGAATTAAATTATTTATTTGTAGGTAATTTCCAGAAAGGTATTCTAACGTTTATTGCCATGGGCTACTTTTTAGGGTTTCGTACCAAAAGGGTAACCAACGGAACCCTATTACTAAGCCTCCGCTGTCCGTCCGTCCGTCCGTCCCTCCGTCTGTCTGTCAGCGGGCTGTATCTCAAGAACCGCAATAGGTACCTAGACAGTAGAAATTTTCACAGATTGTGTGTTTCTATTGCCACTATAACAAAAAATTATACAATTTAAGGTTTATGGTACGGAATCCTTCGTGTGCGAGTTCAACTCGCAATTGGGCTTACCTACGCAATCTGTGAAAATTTCAGCTCTCTACCTATTACGGTTCTTGAGAATAGATACAGCCCGCTGACAGACAGACGGACGGACGGACGGACTACTCAGGAGGTTCCTTTGAAAAAACTGATCAAATTAGAACGAATCGAGAATCCTTTCATAAGCTCTTAAGCTCAACTCATAAGCTTTAATACTATGGCTACGCAGAAACCGCAGCTCAGGCTTTTGTATTCCGGAAAAATTTACAAATTATGTGGGATAACCCGCGTGAAGATGAGGTAAGTAATTTGCTCAGCTCCGACAGTAACTGGTAAGCTCCTAAAATAGTTTGATGCTAATTGTTGAAAAGATGATCACTATCAGCTAATTAAATTGAATTGTAATGTTCTATATTGCTTCATGCTGCAAAGATTAGATAGCGTTTTTTTTGAGGATGAATCTGGATACCTACCTAATAATACCTAGACTGTATATAGTCTTCATTTTGAATTCCAAAATTTGACAGCAAAAAAATATTTTGCCAAAATTATAACAAGAATAAAACCAATAAACGTGAAGTTAATTATCTGTCTGGTTCACGTTTAGTTACATGGCAAGCTGCTATTATCGAACAAACAGACAGTTGACATGTCTAGGGGCTGTTTACAAGGGTGCGACCGCATGCCATGGAAACTAACGCGCAAAACTATCCCGATCCATTTAAAATACACGCATGATCACACCCCGGCACGCAGTCATGTCAAACGGAACCAAACGCAAAAGACCATTAAAAAATAATTAAAAAAAAGACATGCAAACTTCTTGCTGTCACACCTCAAAAAAGAAACTGTCATTTCGCGACCATCAATAAAATCGCGACAATATCCATACATAGGAATGTGGGATGATTCCATTTTCGAATTGATAAGCGTCTCGCGTGCCGTGAAGTTGGCAGCGTGCTGTCGCCATCGACCAATCACAGCGCGCGATCCGACCGCAGCGCGGAGGCGAAGCAAGCCTCAAAAATCCCCACCGGGCCGACCGGCTGATCAAATCTGCGAGTTGTGTAGTGCGAGAGTCGCGTATAGTGTATAAGTTAATTTATTACAAACAAAGTATTTTTTAATAATCAAACATGAGGGAAATCGTGCACCTCCAAGCCGGCCAGTGCGGAAACCAGATTGGAGCTAAGGTATGTTCCCGCCACTGTTTTCATTTTAGAGTCGCCGGTACGGGAACCGTTGCTAACGGATTCCATGGAATCCGCTAGAAATACAATTGGAATTGTACTTAAAGTAATGTTAGTTCACTGTTTACTGTGTCTAAGTTCTAGAAATGCCATTGTAAAGTGATTTTTCATACAAAACTAGGTCGACCGGTACAATGTTGTGTTCTTGCATAGCTCCGTTCATAATTTGGGAATAGACAATGACAGAACGGTATTTTTTCGCGCCTGAACGCACCGGCAAGGGGGTCAACTGTCATCCCCTAATACGCGTGTTCGTAAGGTGTATTGCTCCAATAACATATTATATTATGTTGATAGGCATTCGTTATTTTTTTATCAGAAGGTCAACAAAAGACAATGACATACCTAATATTCAAATCTTCAAAATAAAAATATCTCGTATATCGCAGACACTTTTTCAGTTTATGTACCTAAACCTTGTTCCTATCAATTTCATAATAGGTTTTTCCCGTTTTCCTGTAACATTTTACCAATTTATTTTCCAACTAGGTCAATAAGATCTTGGTTAAAAGTTTCTAGAAAGTTCGCCAGTACTTAATTCAGTTGGTAACATGGTACATATTTGAACAAAAACATTCTAAAATAGGCAAAGACATTCTTGCCGGCACGTCAGCCATATGTGGCATAATTTCATTGGTCAATGCTCAAACTACGATGATTCTATAAATAAAACTGGTTGAGAATCTAATGATCCACGGATTAATCCAAATAATAATACTTGTTTAGACTATTACGGACTTGTTTTGCAATCATAAATCCATTTAAATCTCTTTAGTAAATGTCAGCCGTAATAAAGGATTTTCATTATTATTTGACAGATGGTAATTCACTTTATTAGAGATTTCCTTTCTCCATATCTCGAATCCGATTTATGGTTGTCTAGATCTAGAACTTGATTGAATCGTCTCGAGAGCTTACTTTAAATTGGAATAATAATCATGGGAAAATTGCAGGCAAAGGTTGCGCTGTAATTCGTTTGGACAGCTTTAGATTCAGAGATAATAAAGAATAATAGATAATGTTTATGACCTCAACCCATTTGTTGACACGTAACATGACAAATGTCAGATGAAAATGCATCTATTTTTTTTTCGAGACAAAGTGCCATTCAAAGTGAATGCCACTGTCTGTGAAATGGCAAAATGTAAGGGATTAATGACGTGACAATTCGACAGCGTTTTTCAATCCCACACATTTTTGACGTTTTGACAATCGCCTTCGCCACGCCGCCGCTGACAGAATATCACTTGTATAGAGCCTCCGGCCACCGAGGCTTTTAAGTCAAAATGCATCTCAAAACAAAATCGGCAAGCCTGGTTGCCATGTCAATTCGGCAGTCATATCTCTAGTTGATAACCAATAAAGCGAAGTCCCACATACAGCGTACCTGATAAGTGGTAATTAAAATACTTTCTTTATCAAATACTACAGAGAAACTACCGCTCTTCTCCGTTAGTGCATAAAAGACATGCTATTGAACGGTCTAACGCCTTTTCACTTACAGAAAACTTATTTCTCACATATTTTTCCCATCCTCGATTGGATTCGTGCCAAATCTTATTGATATTCAAGCTGTGTCAGCATTGGCTCGAACAAATGTGATTGTCATGAATTGAGGTCAATTAAGCAGAAGTCATCAATCTTTCAATGTCATTAATTGAATTAAGACAGAGTTAGAAACGATTCCGCATTGGATTTAACTGTAAATGTTTATAGTCTACGCTCCACTGATTGTTTTCTAAGTATTTGTGTCTGCCAGTTTTGGAACTATTAATGTTATAATAAAACTATGAGTTCGTATCCAATCATTTAACTCAGGAACTACATAGCTAGCTTTTTTGCTATATTTGATAGGCTCGAGTTTGAGGAGCTCGTGGCTAAATAATAACAGCCGCATGGGTCGATCTTTAAGGTTAAGCAACGCTTGCCAAGGTTGGTCCGAGTTTCCTCCGTGCCTCGGAAAGCACGTTAAGCCGTTGGTCCCGGCTGTCATTTGTAGATCTTTGGCAGTCGTTACGGATTGTTAGAAGCCAGTAAATCTGACTCCAGTCTTGCCATGAAGTACCGTGTTACCCAGTTATAGGGTTGTGGAGGTCTGGTAGGCAGCCGCTCCGCGTAAAACGCTGGTATTCAGCTGAATCCGGTTTGACTGGAAGCCGACCCCAATATAGTTGGGAAAAGGCTAGGCAGAAGATGATGATAGGCTCGAGTTTGACCGCAATCTCACCTGATGGAAAGCGATGATATGGTCGACTATGGCGCACGCCTAGAAGTAACCTCCACTCGTGACTTAAAGAACCTACGGTTCTAGCTATCAGGAATCCGGCAAGGAATTCCTCTCCTTAGCTGCTGAAAGTACTATAATATGTTAACTGCAACAAGACTGTCGAATTTGGTTCCACTACAAATGCACCAAGCGCAAATGTATCCTAAGTCTTCTTATTTTGACGTGACACATGTTTAAAACATCCACAAGACCCAAATTCCTAAGAGGCGCCCGCGCGTGCGCAGCCCTTTATTTTGAATCCGAAACAAGATCACATAAATCCTCCAACGCTCTAAAATAAACAGCAACATCAAAACGAAGAGCTACCAACATCAAAAAACATATTTTTAGCCCGTATTTATCGGCAAGAACCTTTCAAAAACTAACGATGTTATACCGAAGAGTTCTCATCAAATTGAGAAGCAGATTGTTATTGATTGAGCGAGCTCTCATGACTATTTACGTCTGTAAGTCATTAGTTAGTCAGAAAATGAATCATGCAGTCTTGGTATTTGCATACGAGTCAGATACACTTATAGCAATACGTGTTACAGCTGTGTTAACATCTTAAAGAGGAGCCATTTTGAAAACGTCTTTTGTAATGTAGAGGTCGACGCTGTTAAGGAAATACCATATAAATTTATCACAGTTAGATGTAGGCTTATTTTTTTCCGGTCTTCATATTAAATTACATCATTGACTTTAAACTTTGCCGCACTGATGCGTAATCAAACCTTGAAACTAGCTTACTACACCAAAAACAAACAAAACAAATGAGCAAACTTCTACAATATATTTAACATTACTCATCGTTGTAGTAAATAGTCCATAGTTACTATCGATAAAGTATTGTATAAAATCTGATAGTTGCGAGCAATTTCATCCGTTCACTGCCCGAGAAAATTGTCTATATGACGTCGGTCGTTTTTTTTATAAAGATCATTGTGCCGTGAATCATTTTAAGTAATTTATTGATATGGCTTATAGAGAAACAGTTAGGAGAATTTTGCACACACATAAATAAAATGTAGAGACGCTTAGACGAGATCATAAAAGTAATAATTTATATTGAAAAAGAGGACAGCATATCGAAAAACAATGTTAATAAAAATAATTAGTTACTAGAGAACGCATAAAAAGGAACAGAGAGACGGTTACGTAATACAAAGGAGAATAATCAAAAAGCGATTTCACGATCAATTTCCGATTTATCAAACAACAAACTATAAAGTTAATACGAACGATAAAATGCAATCAAGAGGCAATGCAACGCCAGAGAGCAATTTATATTAAAGCGTTTAAGATGACCATCAGGCTCTGGCTTTTCTCATTCTAAATTGTGCTCATAAGACGCTTATCTTATCAGACGTTTGGCAATAGGAGCTGAAGATTACGGGGTTCAACGGCCCGCCGCCAGCCGGTCGACGTCCATTTATAAATAGCGTCCATAGCCGAGGTTCGCCATAGAGCTGCAAGCGCAGTACCGTTACCATATAACTATAGCAGCATGCATATCTCAGTTGAATTAACTACAGGAAGTCAGCGATGAAGCCAACAATAATATACTGTGTTAAATTCTGGAGCAATGAACTCCGGAATTCGCAAGGTCTAAATTGATTGGATGCTGAGTTGTGAGTATCACACGGAACATAAATTGAATACCAGATAAGATTACTTTTGAGAATGAAATTGCCTATACAAATATCAAGCCCAAAAAACACCATACAATACCAATACACCATTAGATAAAACTGCTCAATGACATACAAAACAAAAAGCTAAAGATGAAACTCTAATTCATCATGTCAAAACTGAGAAAGTCAGACAAGACGAGAACGGAGTGTAAGGTGAAATCTAACACAATGGTAATAGTATTACGACCATGAAACCATTACAGAGTCGCCATAGTTTCCCTTCGTCTATTCACACGATACTTTCAACTTGCCTGCTCTATCTAGTTACTAGGAAAGCAGGCCTTTCGAACAGGCCTTTCACTTTTCGCTGTTATTAAAAATCATTACAATGTCATCTATGAAAGTCTCGATGGATTGACGTGTATTGCAGATTGGATTTTTATCGAGATTTTTATGCAATTAGCTATAGACAGTTTTTTCTATCTCTTTAGAATTGGCGAAAACTTCTTTGCGAGGCTGTAGAAATTGTCTTGGCTTCTATCCGCATCGTTGAAAAAATTGGCAGCTTTCCAAAAAGACAAAATTGGTTAGACCCTGACCGCAGTCATAATTTAAAACTAATAAAGAGTTTTAAGATGCCATAAATGGACTAAAAAACGATTTAATCCAGCTAGATAATAAAATGCGCGAAAACTAATTCGCCACTCCCTTTTTGGCGATGCCAAAGAACTCGGAGACACTTTAAAAACACCCAAAACGAAAATTGATTAATTCTAAAAATACCGATCGCCTCATACGCGAGTTAATTTAAACATCTATACTAAATAAACAAGAGTCGAAGTTAAACCCTGAACCAAAAAGGCAGCCATGTTAGTCATATTACCATATATGAGCATGTCGAGTTGTACCCACTCGGATGACATCAGCAGGCTCACGATGAATGTTAATGTACCAGCAACACGCTTCATACAGCCTTGTGTTGCTAAGTATTTTCACCACCTCTTCAACAAAATTACGTAAGCGTTGAAAAATTGATTTACGATGCGGTAAGCTTTTAGTGAACGATCGTAAAGTTCAGATTAACACCCGAGACAATACGAGTATTGACGACGGCGCCCGAAACCTGGTTCCGACTTCTGATCACCAAATTGGTAGGCGTGGCGGTTACGTCAGATAATTGCACATATCCGCAACTACGGCTATATTACGTACTTCAATTCTCGAAAATAAACATACTACTGTAATTGTTTCATTGCGAAATTTCGGAGACCATATGGTCGCTAGCCCTGAAATCAGGTCGCAGATTTCAAGGGGCATCGAAAAATTGAATGCTAATAAGCCGAGTCGTTCAAGACATTCTCCGCTTATACGGCGAGATAAACCAAATACGGGAGGACGTGGGCGTCGGCCGTAGCCGAGCCGCGCTATTGTGCCGCCGTCATAACTCATGCCATTGTCTTGCGTAACCCTTCCCGAAGCTGAGCGTTCATTAATGATGTATTATGTATCCTGTCTACCTTTTACGATGGTTCATTGAGCTTTATAACCTTTAGAAAACTACATTTGAATAGAATCACGAAAGTGCCCATTGAAACTCGAACGGAACTCGCTAGGGACGACTCTCCCGAGATATTAACACGACACAGAACCGGTTGGAAAGTAGCGTCGGTGCACTTACAAATAGTCCGCCAAGAGCTTTCGTGTAGGCATCTTAATTGACTGCATTCTATACCGCGTTCACTACAGCACTGCTTTCGTTCTGCTAACGGTAATACTTTTGTTCCAGTTCTGGGAAATCATCTCCGACGAGCACGGCATCGACCCCACCGGCGCCTACCATGGCGACTCGGACCTGCAGCTGGAGCGCATCAACGTTTACTACAATGAGGCCTCCGGAGGCAAGTACGTGCCCCGCGCCATCCTCGTCGACCTCGAGCCCGGCACCATGGACTCGGTGCGCTCGGGACCCTTCGGACAGATCTTCCGACCGGACAACTTCGTGTTCGGACAGTCGGGAGCCGGTAACAACTGGGCGAAGGGTCACTACACAGAGGGCGCCGAGCTAGTCGACTCCGTTCTTGATGTTGTACGCAAAGAATCAGAATCCTGCGATTGCCTACAGGGCTTCCAGCTCACACACTCACTTGGCGGTGGTACCGGATCCGGTATGGGAACTCTCCTTATATCAAAGATCCGTGAAGAATACCCTGACAGGATTATGAACACATATTCAGTCGTCCCCTCACCCAAAGTATCAGACACCGTCGTCGAACCCTACAATGCGACTCTCTCAGTTCACCAGCTCGTAGAAAACACAGACGAAACCTACTGTATCGACAACGAGGCCCTTTATGACATCTGCTTCCGCACACTCAAACTGTCCACACCCACTTACGGTGATCTCAACCACTTGGTCTCCCTCACAATGTCCGGTGTCACCACCTGCCTCAGGTTCCCTGGTCAGTTGAACGCTGATCTCCGAAAACTTGCCGTCAACATGGTTCCCTTCCCACGTCTCCACTTCTTCATGCCCGGTTTCGCTCCCCTCACATCCCGCGGAAGCAGACAATACCGCGCCCTCACCGTCCCCGAGCTCACGCAGCAGATGTTCGACGCCAAGAACATGATGGCGGCATGCGACCCGCGCCACGGACGCTACCTGACCGTGGCCGCCATCTTCCGTGGACGCATGTCCATGAAGGAGGTGGACGAGCAGATGCTCAACATCCAGAACAAGAACTCGTCGTACTTCGTGGAATGGATCCCGAACAACGTGAAGACCGCCGTGTGCGACATCCCACCTCGCGGCCTCAAGATGGCCGCCACGTTCATCGGCAACTCCACCGCCATCCAGGAGCTGTTCAAGCGCATCTCAGAGCAGTTCACCGCTATGTTCAGGCGCAAGGCTTTCTTGCATTGGTACACCGGCGAGGGCATGGACGAGATGGAGTTCACCGAGGCGGAGAGCAACATGAACGACTTGGTGTCGGAGTACCAGCAGTACCAGGAGGCCACCGCCGACGAGGACGCCGAGTTCGACGAGGAGGCCGAGCAGGAGCTGGACGACCACCACTAGAGGGCGCGCGCGTCTCGCACACATAGTACATTGCCATTGTATTTACTCGTTACTTTATGTTTAAGTAACATTAATGATTCCTACGATGTGTTTTGGATGAAAAGACATGCTTTCTAACTTTTAACAGAACGCACGACTAAAACCCCGGATATGACATATGCAACTCGTGGCATATAAATTATGTAATTGTATACATATACATTCCTAGTGATTCCATGCCTGGCCTCGTTGAGAGCAAGATCTGAACATTTCTAAGGCTGATAGACACTCTTTATGTATTTATGATAAAGTTAGAATGTCTCCAAACATGGGCATACAAAGAAAGAATATAGAGTGCTTCAATAACCGAAGTTTTATTACGATTAAAATTGTTTCCAACAATATAATTTAATGTATATAATAAAGATTTTTATTTATGTGCTTGTTTTCTTTCTATCTGACCCTATCAATCAAGCAAGGTGGACTAGACTTACGTCATGATTTAAATAAAAATAAGATTCCAAGTATGAAATGAGTTCGTTGAAGGTAACAGCCGTAATCCGCTGATGATATCAACAACAATTTATAGTAAACGACAAACAAACAACTTTGCAATGACATAATCCACAGATAAGATATTCTACAATCTATGACCGAAAGTAACTCGACCTACATGGACATTGGACACAAGTGAAAAATTACTGACAATAAAATCCATTGTTACGTTCAATTATCTTAAATACCTATTTAAGACAGTGAACGATTCATTTAATAACTTGGTAACAGCAAAAAGTAGGCATACACACCTGACATCATCGCCTTGTGCTAAATTTAGAAATGCACTTATACAGCGGCCATTTTGAATGAACACTGTCAATTCCCGTTATGGCCCCTATTTGTTCTAGTGAACGAATTAGATGGGGGCCGAGAGGTATCAATCTAAATTGGTCAGGTGATATCTGGATGATGTCATAAATTCGTCATACATAGACAAACAACTTTAGGTCATGTGGGTTTGTGTGGCATTCGAGTTTAAAGTTTACGTTTTGTTGCAGTTATAAGAATGAATTTATTTGTCATTCTTGATTTCCTTGAGGAGCTCGTGGCTAAATAATAACAGCCGCACGGGTCGGGGCGGTCGGGGCAACGCTGGCCAAGGTTGGTCTGTGGATGGGTGATCATCTTAATATAACGAGTTTCCTCCGTGCCTCGGAAAGCAGGTCCCGGCTGTCATTTGTAGATCTTTGGCAGTCGTTACGAATTGTCAGAAGCCAGTAAATCTGACTTCAGTCTTGCCAAGAAGTACTGTGTTACCCAGTTAATGGGTTGTGGAGGTCTGGTAGGCAGGCGCTCCACGTAAAACACTGGTATTCAGCTAAACCCGGTTTGACTGGAAGCCGACCCCAGCATATAGTTGGGAAAAGGCTAGGCAGATGATGATTGGACTTGATTCATGTTAGGTAGTCGTAGTTAGTAAAACTTATCAATGGATGCCATGATTTTATATGTACCTATAAGGCGTGCTTGCACAAACCATAGTTACATTTTTAACCTAGAGTTAGTTGTTAACACGAGGTTAAATAACAAAGATACAACACAGAACTAGGTAGCAACTAAATCGGAGTTAAAAGATATCTCTATTAGCAAGCGGGGCTAAGAGAAGGGGGAAATAGCAAAGAAACAATGGATGGACTGTCGGAAAGATGATTTGGCTGGAAAAGGGATGAAAAGACTCCAAATTAGATTAAGATAAGGGCCAGCGAGTGATATTAGAACAACAGGACTTGAAAAATAGCACTTACATATGATCTAGCTTAGCATTGTTTTATATTCTTATCTACGAAATTGATAGATCTAGGATCGTTATTATCATGATAGCCTTTTCAACACAGCTTTTAAATCGTGTCCAAAAATAAAAACAAATGCCATCCATTCAAGATTTTGACTAGTTCCGAATTTGAAAAATTTACTGCATTGAATCTGAGCCATAGATATTCATGAGTTTAAAACTAATTCGGACTAGACAAAAGAGGTTGCACAAAAAGGCAGACAACAGTCGCCTCAGACAAGGTGATAAAGAGTATCATATTTCCCCGCGCTTCTAATTATAATTAGTCATGAATAACTTAAACAAACTCTGAGAATCATCAATCATCGAGTTCTAGACACTGACCGCAGTTCTCAAAATAGACAACACGAAAAAGGAATCTATCGCAAATATAGGCTGCATGCTGTATAGGAAGGAACCAAAGGGATGACACTGGTAAATATGACCAAACTGGGCCGATCTAATACTCAGAATTATGTCATTGACAACAATACCAACACAACCCTACCTACCAAAGAGGTTCGGACAACAGAGTTTATCTTTAAGACTCTAGGAAGCGTTCATCCTGAGCCCGGCAGCAATATAGACCATAGATTAAATGCAGCACTTATTCCAAAAATAGAGATGTCATAATGTTTTCATAATAAAGTGCTCGCGTTATTATAGAATGACTACATCGCAGATAAGCTGACATTCTGCGACAATTGGGTCACAGTTCTTGGACCTAACGTAAAACATGCAGTTATGCTTTATCAACACATAATTGTTGATCTTGAAATTATCGATTATTATGAAAAAAAAAAAATGGTTTACACACGTAGTGGTGTGTGAACATAAGTAAGATAAGAATTTAATGATTCAGATATTTGTGCTGTCAGCCTATTTATTTTTTGTAGTAGTTGCATCTATGTAATTGCCTATGTGCCACTCGTGTAATAATTTCATGCCAATAAGCCACTTGAAGTACTGGCCTCATTAAACTACCTAACTACTTATGTTACATTTTAAAAAGAGTCGACACAAGCTAGTATAAAAGGAGTACCACAGGGGTCTATTCTGGGTCCTTTTCTGTTTAGGCTTCAATCGAAGGTACTTATTAAAAAGCTACTAGCGCACTTCGCTTAATTTCTAGTTCAGCTCATAAGCCCATACTACATATTTTGACACACGGCAGTGTGTCGGCCAAGTTGGCGCAGCAAAAGGACGCCGTGGGTCCATAATTTAAAATCTGTTTGACCTGTACACTAGCTATTTGTCGTATTTAATACATCCTATCACAAGCACTATTAAGTGGCAAAACAATTGATTTTAACGCTTAGTGCGAGTTTTTTCACGTTCTCGATCGCGTTAACGCGTTAAAACGTTCGCTTATGTCAAATAATATGAAAAAAAAAGGTTTTCCGTTATTGTCACCAGATGGCGCTTATTCGTTTCAATACAAATTGACGTTTACGCTAACACGATCGAGAACGTTAAAACTCGTACCTACTAAGGCCACTAAAGAAGTTGTTTATAACAGAGGCTATAATACAAGGAAATCGGAGGATGCCGTGTCCATGGCAGGCACCACTGGCGTTTTATAAGTCCTGAGAAGTGTAGCCGCAGTTCACAAGCCAACGGCACGAGTTTTCAGCGTCCACACAATACGAGCTACCTCCTACAGTCTGGTTGAACGGCGTCACCCACACAATGCCTCGTAAGACTTAGCTAATAAACTATTGCTAGTTATTGGCTCATTACTATGCATTACTATCGTGTCGCACCGGGCGGCCATTTCAATGAACACACGTCATTGCCTTCACGTACATGGTGTTATGTCACAGCGTGGATTTGTGGGAGAATAGGACTGTGAGATAGATACTGTTCAGTCGTACATAGTATTTATAGAGCGAGGTGAGGACCTCGTGCAGAGAAGGAACGAGCATCGGGATGCTGAAAACAAATATGAAAACTATAAAATAAAACCAGAATGCGTTTACAGTAATCCCGAGAGATTCGAAGCTGAGAGGCAGTGGATTATATTGACAGAATCGCGTTTGACCACTATCTCATCTGATGGTAAGCGATGATGTGGTCGAAGATGGAGCACGCTTGCCTAGAAGTAACCTATTCACTCTTGACTTAAAGATTCCCAGGTTGTAGCTATCAGCAAACACAGACTCCGGCAGGGAATTCCACTCCTTAGCTGTTTATACTGTGGATGTACTAAAGTTACCAAAGTCAAAGAAGTCCTATTTGACAGCAGGATAATTGCTTTACTAGTAAATATGAAAGAGACATAAAAATAATACTCTTTCGCACTTAGTGGTAAAGCAATCTTCTATCCCTCTCTACTCAGCTGTCGTATCGGACTTCTTAGATTTTGGTGACTTTACCGCTAGTATTATAATATACTTAGTTAACCCGCGCAACTTCGTCTGTGTCACAATTTTCATTACTGCTCCGCTCCTATTGGTGTTAGCGTGATGATATGTAGCCTTCTCCGATAAATAGGCTTTCTAACACTGAAATAATTTTTCTAATCGGACCAGTAGTTCCTGAGATTAGCGCGTTCAAGCAAACAAACTCTTCAGCTTTATAGATTAGTATAAAAGATATAGATAGAGTATAGATTATCTGTGGCTGTACGCACAATGAAATTCTTATTCTTAGTTTGTTCTGTCCTACACAGCAGGATGTCCCATCAAATAAAGTAGGGAACCACTTAACTCCGCCAGATAAAATATTTGCACCGCGAAATATTAAGCATCGATAAAAACACACAGCGCTGTACTTTCTTCGCGAATACTTTCACTTCTTATTTATTTAACGTACAGTTTTATTTACAACTTTATTGCTAAATTAACTTTCTCGGCTAATTAATATTTTGTTCGTGATTATTAAAATGTAAATGTCATTGCTTTTATAATGAAGCTTGACTGGTGAAGTCCTCTCTCTCTGCTTACCCTCTTTCCAACTATTGTTGGGGTCGACTTCCAGTCTAAGCGGATGCAACTGAGTATCAGTATTTTAAATAGAATCTAACCTATTTTTAGGGTTCCGTACCTCAAAAAGGGAAAATTGGAAACCTTATAGGGTCACTTTGTTGTTCGTCCGTCCGTCCGTCTGTCTGTCAACAAGACCTCTTATCTCGGGAACGCGTGGAGGTAGGTATCGAGTTGAAATTAATACCATGTACTCAGACCTACAGTCCCTTGAGGCTGTCTTGACTTCTAAGTAAACGTAAAAAAAAATATAGAGCCGTTTATGCCGCAAAAAAACGTATAATATAAGTATTTCGACATTCTCAAGGGAACTAAAATGTATAGGATATTTCCCGTTGTCCTAGAACTATTAAAGTTGGCAAATAATATCGTCTTATACCTACTACAAGTATAGGAAAAAGTCTGAAAACTATACATTTGTAACTTTATTTAAAGTAATACCTACAAATTTATACGGAACCCTCGGTGGGCGAGTCCGACTCGCACTCGTCCGGTTTTTTTTACTTGAAATGGTTTTCTTTTGATTCTAGTCTAGGTCAGAAGTGACAGAGACAAAGTCTACAATGGAGCGAACTTACCCAAAAAAACCTGTTCACTCTAACTTTAATTCTCATAATACTCCTTTGCTGTGCGTAGGTATTATAAAAGACACTTGGAAACGCTTACTGCACATTGGTAGAAGGGGGCCAGTACCCCTATTCTGTAACAACATTTACGCGTCTCGACAGCGGAATACGAGGTGAGTATAAACATAAGACCTTTATGCTGTGTGCAATAAAGTTCAATTTGTGAGCTGTCTCACTCTGGTGAAGCTCGATATCGAAATGTTTACTTACAGATTAGACTTGCTGGTGGGATGAGGCACACTTACCGAAGAACAATCTGTAGAAGACCGATAAGCAGGCAAACTTACGGCGAGTGTCAGTATTTTACATGCACAATAACTGGGTATCCAACACGATACTCCTTGGCAAGACTGGCTTCAGGTTCTCAGTGGGTCTAAAAAGGCCACTTTAGCAGATTCAGAAAGCACATCACGTTACCCGTCACTGTTAAAATTTTCCCAATCAACCTTGAACCTAATGCGATAGCGATAAAGATGAAAATAAGATTTGACAGATTGTTGTGTGATTTATATTATGATTAGTTCTCCTAAAGTGGCCTTTTTAGTCCCCCTGGTTTCTGTTTTCTCGCTACGATCTAGATCTGCAAATCGCAGCCGGAAGGAACCAATAGCTTAACGTGCTTTCAGACACGAAACGAAACTGATGGTAACCCATCCAAAAGTCGACCTCGGCAAGAGTTGCTCAACCTTGAAGCTCCTCATAAAGAGACAACCATCGTGCATGTGTTCATTACCAGAGCACTTTGTCCGACAGGTTATCTTAACACCTCTTACATAATTAAACGTTTATATAAGCTAGGTACTAATTATTTACTTTCTGCTAACTTCAATATTAGTCATGGCGGACATCCTAGTCTCTGCACCATCCGTTCGAAATTCAAACTGCGAAGTTTCTTTTTTTATTTTGACATTGTGTCCGCTAGACGCATTAAAAAGAAGGCTTTTTGTCTATGGCTGTTATTAGGAACGCATCTATGGGCCAGTCTTGAAACGAATCAATTATTTTAACCGTTACAATTTGATTCCCGCCAGATTTGCGAGACTTTGATGGAATTCGGTTCAGATATTGCTGGGTCAAGAGCCTGGTTATTTCCGAAATGAAATGCTACAGGAAAAGTGCAAAACTGCTCAAGATCGGAAAATTACTGAAACAGAAAAATTACATTCTTTTAGACAGAGGGTATTAAATGAGGGGATTTAATCTATGTAATATAGGTACCAAAAACAGCATCGTTATGAACAAAATTGATGAACCTACGAACATTAGACAGTGTTGATGTTCTGAAAAGGTAGCTGGAGAGACCGGATACCGTCGGCAGAGGACCGTGTTGTGGTGCAGCTTAAGAGAGGCCAAAATAGGTCCACCTGTGGATTACAATATCCCAAGTTGTTTGACCTTAATGAGCCCTTTTTAAGGGATGGGAAACCATCGAGACCTTACCGCGATCTCTCGTGCGACATTTTTAAAAGACACCTCTATCAATAAAGATAAAAAATACATTTCCGAAAGGAGTAGTGAAGACAATATTTCCGCGGGAATTTGCTGACTAAAATCCTTCAGATCTACCCATTGCTATTTGCTAGCCTTGTTGTTCGTAGCTAATGTATTTCCGAGAACGAGAAACATTAACAACGTAGGCGTTGTCTGTCGATGTCACTTGGAGGCGTCAGTCCAAGGCTGTCGCTAGTGAATGAGTGAATGAATGACTGACGCGTACGGTGTGCAAGACTTGTTCCTGTTGCTAAGACAGTAATTGTCACTTTTGTTATTGTTGACTTGTCAAATGAGAGGAGGAACAGGGTTTCAGGAGGTAGTAAAGTGTTAGATTTTAAAGACGGATAAACTTTTCGCTGAAGTCTTCATCTACTTGGGAGTACCAAGCAGAGCACACACACTTTGATGAATTTAAATTAACGTAGTCAGATGACTACGCTAATTACGTTTACGTTTACGTTACGGCCCAGTAGATACTGGGCCAAATTTAACGCGTTAAACGTCGACTCGAAGAGAAGATGCATCTGCTTATATTGCCAATTTACTTTGGTTCAGATTCCAGTCTGCATGGATTTTTGCTGAAGTGTTGTTTGTTTTGCACTAAGAATTTTCCAGAATTTTAATAGACTTGCTTCGTAAGCTAGGTACTGATTTCATGGTTTAAACATATCAAATGTGGAGATACTAAACACAACTCTACCTACCGCATTGGCAATATAGTCTTGATATAGGTACAATCTCTAAATGAAAAAAAGAGCGTCTGACGCCCAGCACATGTAGAGATGGTACCCTTTTCGGTATGGGCACCAGGGGCGAAGCTACCACCGTATCAAAGATTCAGGGCCCCCAGACTACAAGGGCACCGACGTGTGGACGCAAAGCTACACATTTAGTCCTGAAGCCTCCTTCCTGGCCTGCCTAAATATTACTTAGCTAGTAAACGGGCTCCCTAAAAATATCTGATTACAGGCCCCTTTGAAATTAGCTACGCCACTGATGGGCTGACTTTCACTTTGTCTTTATTACCGAAGTTTTGTCTCTGTTCCGAATAAATATTTTGGGTTCTTTTATAATCTTATTTAGAAAAAAGCCTTTTCGTTTCTAACACTAACAACTGCACACGGCGCGGCGTCACCCACGCTGCGCTTGCGCAGATTCCCAAGCCGTTCAGTTTTTGTCCACAATCACACTCGGTTTCACTCGCATTGTGTTACCGCTGTCAAAATACAGACTATGTGATGTAACGAGACAGCTTCACTTTTACAAACTACTCGCTTATGTAAAAGTTGTAACTGTTGTACGTGATTCATATTTTTATCATGTAGGTGGATTTTTGTAGAAATCTTTCGGTTGCACGGTTCCGATAGTCCGATATCATCTTGGCAGGAATAGTCGTCTAGACCCGCTAGGGCCAGGGCTGCGTAGTTTGTTCGAAAGAGTCACCTCGGCCCTGGAGCGCAAGGGGCATTAAGGTGGATGCTCCAGGGTGGCCCGCGAAATTCAAATATTTTTATGTTTTTTGCAATTTGCCGGTCAGTGTGAAGCTGTATGTGGACCAAATGCGATCTGCGACCGTAACGCGTATTTATCTAAAGAATTATAACCATTTTAATCATCAATATAGCCCTCTAAGTTCATGTAGTTCGAAAGAATGATTATTTCTGAACTTGAACTTAGAGGGCTATATTGATGATTAAAATGGTTATAATTCTTTAGATAAATACGCGTTACGGTCGCAGATCGCATTTGGTCCACATACAGCTTCACACTGACCGGCAAATTGCAAAAAACATAAAAATATTTGAATTTCGCGGGCCACCCTGGAGCATCCACCTTAAGCAAGGGCCTGACACTCCCTTCCGCTCCGCCCAGAGCGGGAGGAGTCATTTCATGATTTCCGATTATTAAAAAAAAGCGTAGTGGTCTATTTAATGTTACCTTTTCATGTCTTAACGACTTAACGAATTTGAAAGAGATGAATCTTGGCACAAAAGTAGAGCATGTCCTGGAATAAAACATAGAATACTTTTCGCCCTTGAAGTATGTTCCCATGAATATTTTTTCTTTGTGAGACTTTAAGTGAACATAGCCAGTAGAATATAAATTCTCTTTTGGCTGAATATACATTTTTTATTATGAGCCAATAGTGTCCCGCAGCAGGGCAAAGGCCTCCCCCATATCCTTCCAGTCACCGTTCTCCTGCGTCGCCTCGAACCAGCCGCCGTGGTGCGCGACCAGTTCATCCCGCCCCCGCTTTCGGGGCCGGCCTCGGCAATGCTGTCCATCCCCTAGCATCCACTGCGTCAAGATTGAACTAAGTAAAATTGTTAGTTACTAAAACATGACCAATTAATATCAACTGTAGGTAAACCAGCCATCCAGGTGAGGTTGGCCCTCACACCATTAAACAGTAATAACAAATCATCTAACTAAACTTCTAACTAATAGGTACAAAACAATTGAAAACTAATACCATAACAACGAACCAATTACATAAAATACAAACATGAATAATAAAGACATCGAACGTGTCATTACACTGGGCACTTAAATACTCGGCTTGTGAATGACATCACTAGTGAAGTAGTGAGTCTATGCGAGCCTTAACTTGAGTAGGACACTTGCGTGTACGTGGCCTTAGCTGTCAATCAATGTTGTATGTAGGCTTACGGTTACGCGGGTACGATTGTCACACGTTTGCAAATTGAGGTTTGTTGAAGTACTTACAAGCATCTCATTTAATTCAACGGAAAGTGAAAAGATTTACCTAGGCCAACAATTTTTTTAGGGTTCCGAACCTCAAAAGGAAAAAACGGATCCGTTATAGGATCACTTTGTTGTCCGTCCGTCTGTCTGTCAGAATCCTCTATCTCGGGAACGCGTGGAGGTATCGACTCAGGTCTAGGTACTCAGGTATCTTTTTTACGTTATCTTAGGAGTTTGGTTTAAAAACCAAACTCCTAAGATAACGTAAAAAAGATACAGCCGTTTATGCCGCAAGAAAGTATACCTACTGTGGAAATATACGTTACTCTCGAGGGAATCAAAATGTAGGTAAGTATGTGTACCGGACGGGCGTGATCGACTGGAACGGGGTTGTGATGGGGTAGGTCTATCCTTTTTCTTCTCCTCCGAAGTGAACTGTGACCGACCGACGACGTCCAGCCGCGCTGACGTCCTGTACCGAAAACTAAGGCTCTTCCGCACCACACGTACAACGTTCTTCTATCTTGCCAAATACTTGCTGTCTTCGGGGTAGATTGGGGTGCAGGATGAATGCTTACCAGGGTTAAATAATAGGCAGGAATTTGAGGACACTGCAGCTAATGGTTTAAGGGCAAAGTCGCGAGTACTGTGATTCTATTTATAGATTCTAGGGTTTCTTCTGCCGGTGACTACGAATTGGCTATTTTTAACCATTTACTAAGGTACGAGGATACTTTACCGTAACGAGGCCCAAAAACCACTAACTGCTTCAGTTTATTTTAACTGCAAATTTTTACTATGGTTCTATGACATTTTCGGCTATATCTAGGTCTATTCTAGGTCTGGATGGGGGTTGACGCACCTCTATTCAAATCCCCCGAAATTCCCCGTCGAACGGGTTGGAAATCAACCCCCCAACCCTGCCCACTAGTGGGCTTGTTGCATTTAACTATCAAAAATATCACAAGTTTTGAGCTTGCTTACTATTTGGGGTTGATTCCCCGAAAAACTGTGCCCCATGGGCTATGAAACTATCTATATTCGGGTAGGTGCATCATCCCTCCATCCAGCTACACAACTTACCAAGCCACCCCTCCAAGGGTGGAGGTACTATAGGTCAGGAACCCGGGAGAGGATAAAAAACTATGTTTATCTTCTTATCTATTTTGTGGCTTTATGCCTTGCCTGACCATGAAGATGTGTACATATCTGGATAGGGCTGAGTGCCAGCTTTCCAGTGCCTATGGTTTAAGACCTAAATTCCTAGATGCCCTAAAAACTTAGCACTGAAGGTGCGTGTACATGATGGTTTTCTTCAACCACCCTACTATGTTCGAATGTGAAATGACTATTTTCTGTATACCTTCGATTTGGCTGATTTCCATCAGCCAATCAGAACACGCCCTCAGGGTGCTATCGGGAATGTGTAAGGGAAATGTGTAGCCCTACCTATTGACTATAATTTTCTTTGAAAATATGTTTTCCCCAGAACATCTTTTACGTGTTTGGGGAAAACGACAAACATATGACTTTAAATTGATTACATAGCTTACAAACTATCACTATGCAAGTACATAAGCTTCTAAATTCAGTACATAGGCCTACGACTATAGGTACATAGGTACTATCTATGCGAGTTATACAATGTTAAATGCGTCTCCGCGAACATTTCTATTGCTATTTAAGTATATAAGCTTCTAACTTAAAAAACATATAGGCTTACGAATATAAGTACATAAGGCTGTTTATGCGAGTTATATAAATCAAAATGCTCCGTCGCGAACATTTCTCCCGCCGTGCAGCGCAGTGACGACTCGTTGCGATGTCGGCGCGGCGCTGCATCTCGCCGGTGAGCGACGACTGTAGTTGCGTCGCCCGTTGCCACGGTGACCGTTGTCTCGACGCGACGCTCGCCGCCCCGGCGACCGTTGCCTCGATGCTCGCCGACGCGACGCCCGTCGCTCCGGCCCGTAGCTCCGACGCTCTGGATCATTTCGGCAGCGGGATCAGCTTCTTCGCCGGACGCTTTAGAGTGCCGCCAGATGTGCGCACCTCAGCGGTCCGGACCTCTCCATCCGTCCCAGGGAAGACTGCGGTGATGCGGCCTCGCGGCCACGTGTTGCGAGGCAGCTGGCCGTCTGCGATGAGCACAGGGTCGCCCACCTGCAGACCAGGGCCACGGCTGTGGGGCTCCCGCCGGTGTTGGAGCTCGGGTAAGTACTCCCTCACCCAGCGGCGCCAGAACTGGTCGGCGAGCGCTTGCGAGCGCCGCCAGTGCTTCCTGCTGTCGACGTCTTGCTCGGTGAACACGCCGAGTGTTGGCAGTCTGGCCGAACCACCGAGTAGGAAGTGGTTCGGCGTGATGGATTCGTCGTCTTCGCTGTCGACTGACACATGTGTCAGCGGGCGGCTGTTTACCGTATACTCTGCCTCACACAACAGTGTGGACAACACCTCTTCGTGTGGGTGTTTCTCTGTGAGTACGGTGTACAATGCGGACTTCACGCAGCGGACTAGGCGCTCCCAGGCGCCTCCCATGAATGGCGCGGACGGAGTTATGAAGCGCCATGTGATGCCTCGACGACTAGCCTCTTCTCTGCAGGCGTCTCGAAGCTCGTTGTCGGCGCCGTGCATGTTGGTGCCGTTGTCGGAGTATATTTCTGTTGGGCAGCCCCGGCGCGCAGCGAAGCGGCGCAGAGCTAGAATTGCCGAGTCTGCGCTGAGGTTGGCAGCAATTTCGAGATGTACTGCCCTGGTGGTGAGACACGTGAATAGGGCCACGTATCTCTTCTGGTGCTGGCGACCGACGGTGACGGACAGTGGACCAAAGTAGTCGAGTCCAGTGTACGTAAATGGTCTCTGGTGATGAGCCAGGCGAGTCTTCGGATGGTCGCCCGTGGCGGGCACAGGAGCGTGTGCCTTTCGAATGCGACACTGCAGACAGCGTGTCACCATCATCTTCGCTGTGGGCCTCAGCTTGACAACCCAGTAGTGTTGACGTACCTCGTTGATTGTCATCTCGGTTCCACTGTGTTGCAGACTTCTGTGTGTCCAATCTATGTACAGCTGAGTGATGCGGTGATCGCCGTGTAGTATAGGCGGACGCTTGACTTCGTCGGCTATCTCGTCGGTTTTTTCTATGCGACTTCTCAGATGTATGACGTCATCTGTGAGTTCTATTTGCAGCGGACGCAATCGGCTGTCGTCTTCTATCTGTTTGTTCTCTCGCAGACTCGTCAGTTCTCGGTTGAACATTTGTTCCTGTACTGTTTGCACGAGTAACCTCTCCGCTTGTCGGAGGTATTCGGCTTCTATTATATTATTTTTTGACGCCACTGTGGACGTCACTGATGCTTTAGGAGGGGGCTTAGCCGTCTTTGTACGTTTCCTCCAATCTGGATCCGATTCCTTGCCTTTCTGTGTTCTTTTATAGAACGTTTTCTCTGTCGGTCCTCGAATGATTGAGACGAAGCGCAATACGTTCGCTGTCGCTCTTAGGAGTCGTTCCCACTTCGAGAATCTGGCCGGATCGGGTATGACCTCGGAGAGTCTTCGGTCTGTTTTCTGTTTGATGTTGACGGTTAGGGTTCTCTCTTCACCCGTCTGATCGTCAATCGGCGGTTTTTCAGTTGGCCACGACATCGGTTCTTCATAGAGAAAGCTGGGGCCACGATACCATTCGTGCGATGAATTGAATTCCAATGGTACGTCACGAGTGGCAATGTCTGCCACGTTCCTTTTCGTGGGTACCCATCGCCAGTCTTCGACTTTGCTATTTTCTTCTATGGCGGCTATTCTGTGGGCTACGAAGGGCTTGTACACTCGAGCTCCTCTTCTAATCCAGGTCAGCACGGTTTTGCTGTCTGACCAGTAGGTTACGGAGTCCGGTTTTACTCCGTGCTCGCGTATCACAGCTGCAGCCACGCGGGTTCCCATCACCGCGGCCTGCAGTTCGAGTCGAGGTATCGATTGCAGCTTGAGTGGTGCCACCTTTGCCTTTGCCATGACGAGGCTTACGTGCGTCATGCCATCTGACGTGGAGATCCGCCAATACACTGCTGCGGCGAATGCTTTCTCGCTGGCGTCGGTGAAGACATGGACTTGGGTCTCTGTTGCTTCACTATATCCCGGGTAACATCTCGGTACTGTGATGTCTTTGAGGTTTTCCAAGTGTCGGATCCAACCTCTCCACGATGTGGCCAGGTCTGTATCGAGTGACTGATCCCAGTCGACTCCTCTTCTCCATGCTTCCTGGAGTATTTGCTTGGCGCGTACTGTGACTGGTGAGGCTAAGCCAAGCGGGTCATATAATGACATAACTATTCTGAGTGCCTCTCTTTTAGTGGGTACGTCTTTCTCTAAGACTCCACTCGGTAGACGCGCTAGGGCCAGGTTGAAACCCAGCGTGTCTGCACTTGGTCTCCAGATTAGACCAAGTATCTTTTCTATATTTTCTGTGTCGCCGATATTGACGACATCTGTTGGCGTTTGCGACGGCTCTATTTCTTTTATGACGTTGGCGTCATTCGATACCCATTTCTTAATTTCAAAACGGGCCTGTTGGTGTATTTTCTTCACCGCTTTTGCTATGCGCGTCGCTTCTTCTGTGGTCCTGTAGCTATCCAGATAATCGTCCATGTAATGATTACGAATGATGGCTTCAACTGCCTCTGGTTGCTGTTCTATGTGCATCTTCGCGTTCCAATCTTTCGCGAAGATAGCTGTACATGGTGAGCTGGCCGCGCCGAATATGATTGACGTCATTCTATATTCTTCGGGAGCTCCCACTCTTCTGTCGCCTCTCCACAGATATCGGAGGGCGTCTCTGTCCTCTTGTCGGACTTTCACCTGCATAAACATTTCGGCAATATCGCCCGAAATGGCTATGGGGTGTCTACGGAACCTCATCATGACGCCGGGCAGCGACTGTAACAGGTCTGGCCCTGTGAGTAGGAAGTCGTTCAAAGACATTCCATTCGATTTAGCTGCGGCGTCGTGTACTATACGGAACTTCTCTGGCTTCATTGGGTTGAAGACATCGAAATGAGGTAAGTACCAGGTTCTTCCTGGTGTACTATTTTTGGGCGCCTTCTCGGCGTACCCTTTCTGTAGGAGCGAGTCCATCTGTTCCGTATATCTATCTCGAAGAGTCGAATTATTATCGAGTTTCTTCTCTATAGAGACAAGCCGCTTGTGGGCTGTCCCGTAACTATCGGGCATTTCAAATTTTTCTTGCTTCCATAGCATTGCGGTTTCTATGTGCCCATTTTCTATTTGTTTGGTGTGTCGTTTCAAGATGTCTTCTGCCTTCTTTTCGGGGTCAGAAGTTGGACGTTGCGGATTAACTATTAACGATTCTAATGCGAAATATTTACGGAGCTGTTCATCAAGGTTTTCGTCTCTTGATGCTGTGTTGTTCACATAGTGCACCTGTTGACCGAGTATTCTATTGTGCGCGCCATGTAAGGTCCATCCCAGAGTCGTGAGTGACGCTATGGGCTGGTGTTTCGGGCCTCTTCTTACTTCACTGGCTAACAATAAGTGCCAGTTGTCTTGGCCGATCAGAATCTTGGGCGCGCCGACTTCGTACACCAGCTGTTGTTTCAAGTCGCTGAGATGCTTGCAGTATGTGACATCTTCCTCTTTAACTGTTTGCGGCGTGAGGTTGAGCTTCGGTATGGTGCGCGCTCTGAACGGCACCCTGTTCTTTAGCTGGCTCGCGAGCTTTACTGTCACTCTGCGTGAGCAAGGAGTGTCGATCGTGGTGTCACCGATCGCTCCAATCTTGAGCGGGTCGATGCGTCCTTCGGCTCCGACTTGAGTAGCGAGGTCCTCGTCTATCAACGATACGGTTGATCCATCGTCGAGAAGGGCGAACGTAGACGCCTCTCCCGCCGGTCCAATCACCCGGACCGGTACTATCTTGAGGTAGGCGTGACTCGACGATGTTCGCGAACTGGCAACCACTTCTTTGGTATCTCGTGGTTCGAGGATCTTCGGCTTTTCGGCGGCCGCTGTAGCGAGCTTCTTCTCATAATGGAGTAAGCGATTGTGGCTGGCTTTACATCCCTTGATGCCACATCTGTTCGATTTGCACTGGTGTCGCTCGCGTCGAAACTTCATGCAGCGATAGCACAGATTGAGCTTCTTCGCTAGCTCCCATCTCTGGTAGCTGTTGCCCTCCTTGAACTTCCGACAATCGCGTTCTATGTGCCCATCTTTCCCACATACGCGGCATCTATCGGCCGGTTTTTCTGTTGTTGTGTGGGTTCTCTGTGCCGTACGTCTGTTTGATGGGCCCTCTGGTGCGTTGATGTTCTCAGCGGGAGCAAATGCGCTGCAGAAGCGAGCTTGTTCAGTGATAAATTCGCTGAACAACGATAGATCAGGTAATGACTGATACTTCTCCGTATATATTCGGTACCACTGAACTCGAATAGAGTTTGGTAGCTTCTCTGTCAATGTTCGCATTAGTTCAGCATTGATCAAGTAGTGATCCTTCTTCAGTGCTCGTAACGTGACGATAGCACATCTCACTCGACTTGCGAACGTGCAAATGTCTTTCGGATTCTCGCTGCACCGTGTCAGTCCGCGCAGTCTATCTGTTTCGGCTTGCGCTATCGAGTCCGGTCTTCCGAATTGCAGCTCCAGTTCCTTCATAATATCGTCTGGTCTTGCATGTCCGATGAGTTCTGAGCTCACTGTATCGAGTGCACGTCCGTGTAGGCTCCTTCTGAGCCTTGCTGTGTTCTCGACATCGTTGAAATATCTTCGAGTTGTCTCGTAAATGGCTCGAAACGACAACCATTCTGTGTGTGCACCACTGAAGTTCGGTAAAGTCATGATGACCTTTGACGGTGAGGACGAATTCTGTTCTGTTTTCCTGTCAGCTAGCGATGCTATAGCTGCTGTTAAGTCCGTTATGAACGGCTGTAATCTATTTTCCCCATTGTCTTCTATTTTCTTCGGTGGTGCTATCTGTTTAGTCACTTCATCGACTTTCGGCTCTTGCTCCGGTACTTGCGCTCGACGAGAGTCCACTATCGGTACGGAGTCCACGGGGGGAGGCAATTGCTGCTCGCAGCTTCTATCTATTCTATTCTGTATGTCTCCCTCGGCGGCGTTGGTCTCTCTCTGATCAGGAACAGGTTCCGGTGCCTCTTCCAGCCAGGAACGCACGTACTCGTCGTTCGAGTTTCTGTCTTCTATGTAATCGTCGTCCGATTCTTGTTCGGCTCTCTGAAGTGCTAACTGTGCAAGCTCCAACTTAATCTTGAGTAAGTCTTCGCGTGCTTTCGCGACTTTTCTATAAGACCGCGTCGTCCTTCCCACGGTCGACGGCGGCTTGCTACGTTCGATACGTTCAATACGGGCGTCACCCCGGGTAGTCACCGGCAGGATTCGGCTGTATGTTCTATCTGTTGGCCTCAGTGTACTGTCTGAAGGCGCTTCAAATCTGGTTCCCTTCTTTGAGGTCGCTGGTGGTTCTGTTCGCTCCTCCTGTTCAACTGGAGCGGGGGATGAAGACAATTCTTCGCTGTGCGACTGCAACGGCTGTGTTCCTTCAGTCGTGGATGGTGAACGCGGCGGTAACTGGTGACGGGTGATGGGAGCCCTTTCGGTTGGTTCCCTGTTTAGGTCTACCACCCACGCCTCAGGTGTCTTCCCACGCGACCTCGTGATCGGCATGATTGGTCTTCAAGTCGATTCTTCTTCAAAATTTTCAAAGTTCAAAATCTTCGAAAAATTTTCTATGTTCCGAGTCGGTCTATGTTTTCTAAGTGTAGAATCCTCTTCAAAATTTTCAAAGTCCAAAATCTTCGAAAATTTTCTATGTCCCGAATCAGTCTATGTTTTCTAAGTGTAGAATCTTCTCAAAATTTTCAAAGTCCAAAAATCTTCGAAAATTTTCTATGTCCCGAATCTGTCTATATTTTCTAAGTGTAGAATCTTCTCAAAATTTTCAAAGTCCAAATTCTTCAAAAATTTTCTATGTCCCGAATCAATCTATGTTTTCTAAGTGCAGAAACTTCTCAAAATTTTCAAAGTCAAAAATCTTCAAAAATTTTCTATGTCCCGAATCAATCTATATTTTCTAAGTGTAGAATCTTCTCAAAATTTTCAAAGTCCAAATTCTTCAAAAATTTTCTATGTCCCGAATCTGTCTATATTTTCTAAGTGTAGAATCTTCTCAAAATTTTCAAAGTCCAAATTCTTCGAAAATTTTCTATGTCCCGAATCAATCTATGTTTTCTATATAGAATCCTCTTCAAAATTTTCAGTCTAAATTCTTCAAAAATTTTCTATGTTCAGATGATCAAAATTTTCTAAGTCCCAGTATGAATCTTCGAAATTTTTCTAAGTGTCAGCTTCTATATTCGAAAATTTTCTAAGTGTTGGGTTCAATCCTCAAAATTTTTTCTAAGTCTCAGGTTCTGTCTTCAAAAATTTTCTAAGTCCCAGCTTCTATATTCGAAAAATTTTCTAAGTGTCAGGTTCAATCCTCAAAATTTTTCTAAGTCCCAGGTTTGGTCTTCAAAATCTTCCCAAGTCCAGGTTCAACTTTCAAATTTTCTCAAAGTCCAGGATTCCTCAGAAATCTTCTAAGTCCAGAAGCAATCCTTCAGTGTTTCAGGAAAATTTTCAAAGTCCAAAGTTTCGGGGTGAGTCCCCAAGGGTGGCTCCCGAAGGGTAGTTTTCTCCAAGGGCAGTCCTCACGATGAACCACGATGCTGAGCTTGAGGCTTCTTAACTGGAACGTATGTTGACGGATAGCTTCGGATCCGCCTCAGGGTGAGTCCTTAAGGGTTGGTTCTTGAAGGGTAGCTTTCTTCAAGGGGTAGTCCTCACGATGAACCACGATACTGAGCTTGAGGCTTCTTAACTGGAACGTATGTTGACGGATAACTTCGGATCCGCCTCAGGGTGAGTCCTTAAGGGTTGGTTCTTGAAGGGTAGTTTTCTCCAAGGGGTAGTCCTCACGATGAACCACGATACTGAGCTTGAGGCTTCTTAACTGGAACGTATGTTGACGGATGGCTTCGGATCCGCCTCAGGGTGAGTCCTCAAGGGTTGGTTCTTGAAGGGTAGTTTTCTTCAAGGGGTAGTCCTCACGATGAACCACGATGCTGAGCTTGAGGCGTCTTCACAGGAACGTCAATCGACGACTAACTTCGGATCTGTTTCGGATGAGTCTTCAAGGGATGATTCTTGAAGGGTTGATTCGGGAACGGATACCAATTGACATACTGTTAAGAAACAAGATACGGGGTGCGTATGTTTGGCTCTTGTGCCAAACTATATCGCAGGGCTTCGGTTTGAGTCTTCAATGCTTGTTTCTTCGAGGGTTGATTCTTCAAGGGATGATTCGGGAACGGATACGTTTTGACATACTGTTTAAGAAACAAGATACGGGGTGCGTATATTTGGCTCTTGTGCCAAACTATATCGCAGGGCTTCGGCTTGAGTCTTCAAGGCTTGTTTCTTCAAGGGTTGATTCTTCAAGGGATGATTCGGGAACGGATACGTTTTGACATACTGTTTAAGAAACAAGATACGGGGTGCGTATATTTGGCTCTTGTGCCAAACTATATCGCAGGGCTTCGGCTTGAGTCTTCAAGGCTTGTTTCTTCAAGGGTTGATTCTTCAAGGGATGATTCGGGAACGGATACGTTTTGACATACTGTTAAGAAACAAGATGTACGGGTGCGGAGATCCGGCTATCGAAGGACCAAAAAATGTACCGGACGGGCGTGATCGACTGGAACGGGGTTGTGATGGGGTAGGTCTATCCTTTTTCTTCTCCTCCGAAGTGAACTGTGACCGACCGACGACGTCCAGCCGCGCTGACGTCCTGTACCGAAAACTAAGGCTCTTCCGCACCACACGTACAACGTTCTTCTATCTTGCCAAATACTTGCTGTCTTCGGGGTAGATTGGGGTGCAGGATGAATGCTTACCAGGGTTAAATAATAGGCAGGAATTTGAGGACACTGCAGCTAATGGTTTAAGGGCAAAGTCGCGAGTACTGTGATTCTATTTATAGATTCTAGGGTTTCTTCTGCCGGTGACTACGAATTGGCTATTTTTAACCATTTACTAAGGTACGAGGATACTTTACCGTAACGAGGCCCAAAAACCACTAACTGCTTCAGTTTATTTTAACTGCAAATTTTTACTATGGTTCTATGACATTTTCGGCTATATCTAGGTCTATTCTAGGTCTGGATGGGGGTTGACGCACCTCTATTCAAATCCCCCGAAATTCCCCGTCGAACGGGTTGGAAATCAACCCCCCAACCCTGCCCACTAGTGGGCTTGTTGCATTTAACTATCAAAAATATCACAAGTTTTGAGCTTGCTTACTATTTGGGGTTGATTCCCCGAAAAACTGTGCCCCATGGGCTATGAAACTATCTATATTCGGGTAGGTGCATCATCCCTCCATCCAGCTACACAACTTACCAAGCCACCCCTCCAAGGGTGGAGGTACTATAGGTCAGGAACCCGGGAGAGGATAAAAAACTATGTTTATCTTCTTATCTATTTTGTGGCTTTATGCCTTGCCTGACCATGAAGATGTGTACATATCTGGATAGGGCTGAGTGCCAGCTTTCCAGTGCCTATGGTTTAAGACCTAAATTCCTAGATGCCCTAAAAACTTAGCACTGAAGGTGCGTGTACATGATGGTTTTCTTCAACCACCCTACTATGTTCGAATGTGAAATGACTATTTTCTGTATACCTTCGATTTGGCTGATTTCCATCAGCCAATCAGAACACGCCCTCAGGGTGCTATCGGGAATGTGTAAGGGAAATGTGTAGCCCTACCTATTGACTATAATTTTCTTTGAAAATATGTTTTCCCCAGAACATCTTTTACGTGTTTGGGGAAAACGACAAACATATGACTTTAAATTGATTACATAGCTTACAAACTATCACTATGCAAGTACATAAGCTTCTAAATTCAGTACATAGGCCTACGACTATAGGTACATAGGTACTATCTATGCGAGTTATACAATGTTAAATGCGTCTCCGCGAACATTTCTATTGCTATTTAAGTATATAAGCTTCTAACTTAAAAAACATATAGGCTTACGAATATAAGTACATAAGGCTGTTTATGCGAGTTATATAAATCAAAATGCTCCGTCGCGAACAGTATGTATAGGGTATTTCTCGTTGACCTAGAACTATGAAATTTAGCAATTAAGTATAGGAAAACTATAAATTTTTAATTAAATCAAAAATAAAAATATAGTATTTTTTAAAGATATAAATAAAGATTATAAAATAAACCTACTTACGGAACTCGGTAGACGAGTCCGACTCGCACTTGGCCGGTTTTTGTTTTTTAAAAGGAAGAGTAAGTAGCAACCATTGCCCTGCTGTAGGACCATACAGAACTAAGTTAGATTAATGATAGTTCTCTTGACCGAATTTTAGTAGTATAGCCAATCAAAGGCCAAGCAATAGGTGCATTCTCTCTCCCCTCGATGTCAAAGCCGATGGGACAGCAATTCGACACGACCAGAAAGAGATTACTAATGTGGAAGAACAAATCACTTCAAATGTGTTTTCCAAAGAACGAGGATTTCATTTCATACTGGCAACTTCCTGACTTCGGCCTGCATTTGTATCTAAGATCGAGAAAAGATTTCGGGTATGCGTATGCTGTGCTGTGCATGGCTAAAAGAAGGGAGCAAAGATAGGTTGGATTAATAAGAAACTGATTTTAATAGAAAAAGGTCACTACATCTGAAGTAACGGCTAGAGATGTACGGAGAAAGACAATACCATTAAATTCAGACGCTGAAAAACTTATGTTAGCAATTTCTGTGCATTTTCTTAACGTCTCCAATTTTCTATTAAGACTGCATTTAGAACAGTACCCCTATTCTGTAACATTTTTGTATCTCGACCGCGGAATCCGAGGTGAGTATCAAATTACGTGATACGTAAGACCTTTATGTTGTGTGCAATAAACCTCACTTTGTGAGGTGTTTCACTCAGGTGAAGCTCAATATCGAAATGTTTATTTACAGAATAGACTAGCTGTTCACGCCCTAAGAGTAGGGCACAGTGAGTTGCAACTAAGTGTTGTGACCTATGATGTTTACTGCAGTTGTAATGGGTTAGCTACCGTTACCGCATACCATCAGGTGGTCTGTGCCCGCCATGTTTTATTTAAATTAGACCCTGTTCCCTGATTTGAGCGGGAAAGAGACCATAGACTAGCTAACTTTTTAGTGGCTACTTACCATGTATTGACAAAAGTAAATAAATCAGTTCAATCTGTCATCGGCTTCCAGTCGAACTAAAAGCTGCACCTTAAACTGCCTATCTGATCTTCACACCTCAGTGACACGGTGTCAGATTTTCGGACTTCTGACTATTCGTAACGACTGTCAAAGATCTGCAATTGACAGCCACACAACGCAACGAGGCACGGACGAGTCCCGGCATAATGATCATCCACAAACCAACCTCGGTAAGCGTAACCCGTAGAGCGTCTATGACAATAATACCTAATGTAATAAAAATAAATTTAACATTAAGCGTAAAAATAAACCTTATTCATAAACGATTTAGTTTTATTTCCTTCCCACATCGACTGAAATAAATCATAAAACCGGACTTTATTATCATTCGCAACATTTCAGCTGGTTTACCATACAAGGTGTATTGCCAAACACATTCGTTGAACGGTCGCCATTCGCCATCTTGAATGATCGATAGCTGTAGAAAGTCGTGACTCATCAGGATTTACGAAATAGTTCGTATTATGGAGATGTGTGGTGCGTGTACATTGCTGGCTGGTTAGAATTACTGCACTGCACTTACTTATAGGTATTTGAATTCAGAATTCGAGTTGTTTATCAAATTTTGCAACATAGAATTCTGTGGCATTCGTAATAAAGTAACGCAAATGGTAACTTGAAATTCACAAAAATCGTAAAGTCGATACGAGAGAACACAAAAGAAATGGTGGCGATGGATTGAAATTATCTAATGGTATCTATCGGTCATCGCGTCAGGCACAGAGCTGAGGCTATAGACAAGCATATACAATATAATAAGCCATATATATATAAAAGTACTCTGTGTAGACAAGTGATATTCTGTAAGCGATTGTCAAAACGTCAAAAATGTATGGGCTTGACAAACGCTGTCACTGTCGCGTGATCAATCATCCCTTATGTTATGGCATTTCGACAGTCGCATTCGCTGATCGAATTGCACTTTTAGTCTCTGGACTCCTTTGACATAAAAGTACAGTTAAAATTGATTTGTTGTTTCTTGCTGGTTTTATGTTTTTGTTTCAAATCAAATTAATATGTTCCAATGTTCCATTGACATGAATGACATGACGATCATAGACGATCAATCATTTAGTTCCTTTTGCCAGTCATAGGACACAGCTGGTCATGACCTTTACAATGTGTGTGGGCTTAACATTAAAAAATAAAAAAAGATGTTATGGTGAACGGCAATTTTTTGTTTACGCAGCATATTCTTAACTAAGTGTGTAGATTTTATAATTTTAATTAAGGTACTTATTCGAGTTTTTAAAACTTGGGTCTTACCTACATACAATTAGGGAGAATTCTTCCTAATTTCAATTGAATTCAAATATTTTATTTCGGATAATATTTATATAATGTTAGTAGTAATATAATTTAGCCTGATGTTAGTGTTAAATTAAATCAATCATAATAATTAACTGATGTACCATTTAACTGTTCGTTCAATGGTACACCAGTCTATTTGATTAAACTAGTGAGTCTGCACTCTTACCCACCCTTGCAAAAAGAGAGAGTCCCACCGGTCTGAAAACACAATCAGGATGCCATTACTTAGAGGTGGAGCGACAGCGCGTCATCATGGAAGCGCATCGCTTCCTTATGTCCTGTATTATTGTACAGAGATAGATGGGATCGTGGTCCCTGGAGATGGTTATAGGCTACTTTACCTCGATTGAAGCCGTGCGTGGGAAAAAGCTAGTGAAAGGTAGGAAGAAACAGTTTTTTAGAACCTACGTAATGTGCTACTAGATTGCAAACACCTTAAATAGTTGTACCTTATCATCTAAAACAAACTCTCAATGGATATGATCCACCTCACAGAACTTGCACAGTCGCCAGACAGCGGCAGGCGCCACAGAGGGGAGAAATTCGTACATCTCCAGTGCGAACCGAACAGATGGTCGATTGTTTGCACACTGCGGTGACGCACTCTCTACTCTGTGTGCTATAGAAGTATTAGAAGTATATACTACCTACTAGCACTTCGCCCGCGACTTCGTTCGCGCGGGTTTAGTAGGTACTCCACGAACTTCACTTCCTACAGCTCCCATTAGAGGGAGTAATGTGTAAATTAGTTATTAATAGACTCAACGTAGAGCAGTTCGCTATAACCGCAACATTTTTCTTTATTAGAGCATTTTATAGTCATCGTAACTTCTAAACGAAAGGTCAGATTTGATTAATTTAAAGTGTAATTTACATGTACATTATCAACCTTTATCAAACCATTTACATGGATAAGGAAATATCCAATCACTACTGTTCCATTCAACTCGGGATTTGATTGAATTATTTGAACAAAAAGCGGTCATTGCAACTTAAGGTGGATGCTCCAGGGTAGCCCGCGAAATTCAAATATTTTTATGTTTTTTGCAATTTGCCGGTCAGTGTGAAGCTGTATGTGGATCAAATGCGATCCGCGACCGTAACGCGTATTTATCTAAAGAATTATAACCATTTTAATCATCAATATAGCCCTCTAAGTTCATGTAGTTCGAAAGAATGATTATTTCTGAAATATTCATTCTTTCGTCCACATACAGCTTCACACTGACCGGCAAATTGCAAAAAACATAAAAATATTTGAATTTCGCGGGCTACCCTGGAGCATTCACCTTAACAATAATAGTTAGGCAAAAACTATCGCGGTCTTTTTTATAGGTATTAATGAGTACCTACTTTAATTATGTAAGTACTTAGTACATTACTTTTGTATCATCAATATTTTTCTCAGCGCACGCCATATTTGTAGGCAAACTTTTGCTACTTTGTGTTACATTATTGCAATTTTCTTAAGGATTTCTATTCTAGCCTATGTTCATCAGGGATAATGTATGATTCTAATGGTGAAAGAATTTCCAGTAGTTTTGGAGCCCATTCAATTCAAACAAACTAGTAAATCTTTCCTCTTTGTAATATCAGTGTAGAAGTGTAAATGTAGATCCAGGCAGTGGTCGGTCCAAATAGCGGAGGAGTTGAAAATACCTGTCAGCGACGCACCAAGCTTCAGAACGGGACCGATGAAGACAACTGGTTGACGAAATCAAACGGAGTCACGAACCTCAGCAGAGAGGGACCGACGGAAGAGAGAGAGCGTAAATGTACTACTCTGTCAAGAAAGTACCGGGAAAAGATCAATAATACACAAAATGTCTGTTATTCATCCAAATTTATTTTATCACCTTCAAAGTATGCTCCTTTAGAAACGATACACTTGCGCCAACGAATAATACATTCATCAAAACATTTTTTAAACGCTGCTTCCGGAATTAAGTTCAGTTCTCGCCGCGAATTCTCCTTTATGTCTTCTATCGATTGAAAACGGGTGCCACGAATTGGTAATTTGAGTTTAGGAAAAAGAAAAAAGTCAGCAGGAGCCATATCTGGTGAATATGGTGGTTGCTGGATGGTATTTGTTGAGTGTTTGGTTAAAAATTCGTTCACAATGATAGCCTTGTGCGAAGGCGCATTGTCGTGGTGCAAAATCCAAGAATTTTCTTTCCACAAATCTGGCCTTTTTCGTCGAATTTGCTCTCTTAAACGCCGCATAACGCTCAAATAATATTCTTTATTTACCGTTAGACCTTCCGGTAAGAATTCAGAGTGCACAACACCGCGATAGTCAAAGAAAACAGTCAACATGACTTTGACTTTTGATCGACTTTGGCGTGGTTTTTTCGGTTTCGGTTCAGTTGGAAGGCGCCACTCCGAAGCTTGTTGACTAGTTTGCATGTCAAACTCGTAAACCCACGTCTCGTCACCAGTAACAATGCGTTTCATGAATGTTGGGTCCGAACTGACTCGTTCTAGCATGTCCTCAGCGACTTTCATGCGATTGAGTTTTTGGAGAAAATTCAGATCTTTTGGGACTAGCCGAGCAGCAACATGTTTCATACCCAAATGATTAGTTAAAATGGTACGGATCGACTCGTGAGATACAGAAAGTTCGGCGGCTATCTCTCTTAGAGTTGAATGGGGATTTTCAGTCACTATTTCCTTCACTTTTGCGATGTTAACTTCAGTTGCAGTCTTGCAGACGTTGACGGCCTACCAGAGCGAGGCAAATCTTCCATCACATCTCGACCGCTTTTGAACGCTTTGAACCACTCATAAGCACGAGTTTTTGATAAAGTCGATTCACCGTAAGCCTTCTGTAACATTTTCAGTGACTCCGAACACGAAATTCCATTGGCGATGCAAAATTTAAGACAAACTCTTTGTTCGATATTTTTGTCCATTATGAAATTCGCAATACACACTATTATGATATTACTAAAACCAGCACTGTATTTAATATAAATAACAGATGCAACTTAAACTCCGCGCCAAAATGGAAAACAGTTGTGCCAATCTAACAACTACAAAAAAACAAAAATTTGAATTTGGAACCATAAACAAATCATCCATTCCCGATACTTTTTTGACTGAATGTAGATAGAGCACAGGCTTACAAAGTTGACTAGATACCTCGAGGTGAGTTCTCTAGCTACCATCATCAGCTAAAATCCTGCTTGACTGGAAGCCGACCCCAATATAGTTGGGAAAATGCTAGGCAGACGATGTTATACATATATAAAAAAGAAGGACTTTACTTCAGAAAAACAATTACTTACATTCAATTCTATAACAAGCTCTCTTTATAATGACTGCTAAATACAATTCCAGTACTAAGTAATTCTAGTAGTAGTATCCTTCTCCACCAAGTATGTACGCCAGCACATCAAACTGCCCGAAAGAGTCAAATTTTCCGAATCAACCTTGAACCTAATCGCTTCAGAAATAAGGTTGAAAATCTATTAAAGAAATTTGCGTCTGTACTTACGATTCTCCATACTAAGTACCATGGCGTATGCCCGATTCGACGCGCCTACTTTTCTCAGAACTTCAAGCCGTTTCTTCAAGTTCCGCTCCTTACCTAGATAGGAAGTTAGCATACGATAATACCAATGAGGGAACTTTTCCATTCGTCTGTCGTTTCCATTATATCTATGGTCGTTTCCTTTTCTACTAAGAATCGTGTGGCAACCATTGCTGACCTTACCTTCGAAAGGACTCGTCAAACTGAATTAGCGAAACTCAACAGCCGTGAATAGTAGATACTTAGAATAATACTTAGTACCTAGATACTATTTATGCCGATGCTGATATAACTAAACAAAAATACTTAACTTTTTTTGGACACAGACCGACCTCGGCAAGTGTTGCTTAACTTCGAAAAAAGACACGTGCCGCTGTTATTATTAAATCTAGGAGGATTCTAAATTCCCTATACAGTATTTATTTTTCAGAAGTGCGTGGTCATTGGTGATGAATTAAGGAAAAAATAGCAAAACAAAAAAAAATTTCGTTCTTCGTGATCTAATTTTTTTTAAAGTCACTTGTCGAACTTCTGTAAGTATATAACTTATAAGTTCAGCTAATCATGAACGTTCGGCCTCGCATCGCATCGCTGTCAACTGTCAAAAACACCACTAATTTCCTACATTTTGACAAGTGTTTGATTTGACTTTGCTTTTCGTCGAGATGATAAGGCGATTTGAATTTGGACAATAGTTCCTAAAAAATTCACCATTTTTTAAAGATAAGGTCCCATAAAATGTTGAAGTACCAAGGGCCGTTGAACCCGTAGTCTAAATTGTTAATTGATATTACGAGTTGATTTCTGTTGTTTGGTCTATGATGCTTTCCTAGGCACCCACTTGATTATCTGTCATTTGACCATTGGTCGATGGAACAGGTAGGCCTAGAAGTAACCTATACAGTCTTGATGACTTACAAGGCTTCCTGTAGTATTCTAACTGAAATTCATATTCGTTACCAATTGGTAATTAGAAGATGAATTTCCTAGGTAAGACTAATCTCAAAGGTAAATTTCCAACCAGTTGGAAAAAAACTTCTCGCTTTGTTGCTCACCTGAAACTTCTTGAATTAAAAAAATGTAACCGTATTTATTTAATCATCTGCCTAGCCTTTTCCCAGCTATATTGGTGTCGGATTCCAGTCAAACCGGATTTAGCTGAATACCAGTGTTTTACGTGGAGCGGCTGCCTACCAGACCTCCACAACCCATTAACTGAGTAACACGGTAGGTACTTCTTGCAACCGTATCTATTTAATGTTAACTTATTAAAAAAAATGTATCGTACCCATGAAAATATAACTTATTAATACTTATTAATTTTCAACCATGACGATTAAAATTGTTTTCCAACTGTAAAAATAAAACAAAACCCATTTAACATTGACCACTCCTCTTGTGTCTATTCCTATTGTCATTAAATAAGAAAACATGGAGGAACAGCTACAAAAACAATAAGTACTAATTTAAAAGTTTTAAAGTGCATGTCAACGACCGGGCGTGCCTAGTGACGTCACTCAGCGGTATGGCGGCTCCTAGTATCGAGCCGGGAACACACCCGCGAAATTGCGGGCTGAGGCGAGCCATATGGACGCCATTTTGACTTTTCCAGCCATTTTTCAGATGACTGGCTAACCTTTTTTTAATGAGTATTGAGTTCTATTTAACGATCAAAGGGTGGTCTATTTCAGTATTTTTTAGAAATGTTCACGTACGCATCAAAAACACTTCTAATTTGCCAATATTTCTACAAGATTTTCACATTGATCGTCACTGAGATAATAATTAGGTACGACTTGAATATGAAAACTTCATAACTAGGTACGAAAATAGGCCTTCAGAGTAAATACTAATTACATGCTTTATTTATCTTTATCTATCTAGTATCAGCTTCTAAATAGATGCGTTTTGTCCACAGAAATATGGCTTTGTCATAAGGGAGTCAGAAAGAGACGGACGTAATGTATGGCATAGCTGCATCTAAGACCTTTCTTAGATGGCAGATGAAAATATCTATATCTATACTTACTAATATATAAAGCTGAAGAGTTGGTTTGTTTACTTGAACGCGCTAATCTTAGGAACTACTGGTTCGATATGAAAAATTCTTTCAGTGTTAGATAGCCCATTTATCGAGGAAGGCTATAAATATTGCCAGATTGATTCAAAAACATATTTACAACAAGTTGACCCGCGCAACTTCGTCTGCGTCACAATTTTCACTACTGCTCCGCTCCTATTGGTCTTAGCGTGATGATATATGGGCTGTCTAACACTGAAAGAATTTTTCAAATCGGACCAGCAGTTCCTGAGATTAGCGCGTTCAAGCAAACAAACAAACAAACTCTTCAGCTTTATATAATGGGCATGGGAAAGTCGATTGTTTTTCGCAATTTCATTTGTTGGTCCCATAGTGAAAGCCCCCTTAAGATGTTTGTGTTTATTCTGTTACACGTTTTAATAGTGTGACAAAACAGATGAAAGGGCTTTCTGTGAGGGTTTTAAATATAAGTACTTTTCATAATTTGATAATAGGTAAATAGTTTTTAAGTTATTGAAGAAATTAGATCAAACATGACCATTCCCCGCCATATCTCCGAAATTACTGAGACCTATAGATTACAGGAAAACGTATAACAAGTATATAGCGTTCAAACAACATGTAACAAAAACGAAATTGGTTTGGAACCCTTTGCACGCGAGTCCGACTCACACTTGGCCAGTTTTTATTTTTATCATGCAGATGAATAAAATGCCAGGTTGGGATTAGATTGACAGATTCTATGATAACGTAAAATTTTGAGTACTTATGATATTTATATTTCATTCAAGTAAAAGACTTGATCAGCGGTGAATTTGTGAATCAATAATGTGTAAAAACATTGAATTAAGTAATCTATGGAATGAGTAATAACGATAAAGAAAATCAATAACAATCCGTGGAGTGTTACCTTTTACAGTTAACTACTCTTCGTCTCTGCATTATTACGTACCCTATGGTATTTTGATCGGTTACATACTATTAATAATATTGACAGGAAGGAAGTACCTACCAACAACAGCGATGAGGAAAATAATATTAATTAGACCCTATTATTTTGCACACCTTTACATACAACCAAGAACTTTAAAAAACAACAAAAACGGTTCTTGCATAAATTAATAGGTCACCAATTAATAGAGTGTTAATTTAATTGAGTTTTTGTTTTGCTTTTTTCACCGGCCGGCGCCATGATGAGCCATACATCGCCAGTATTCGCCATCGCCAATCGCCAACACTTGCCGGTAGGGTTTCGTCATACCAACTTAACAAAATCATACATCTGTGACTCAGAAAGAAAATTACAGAGTCTTAAGAATGACATACAGCGAAATTAAAGCGTTTAAACGATGTATTAACCCATAATTCATTTATATATGCATTTTGGTTATTCAATAACTCAAAAATTTCCAAAAAATACGAAATTCATCACTAAAATAGGACAGCAATTATTTTTGTTACGTTGGCAGCCATGGCCGTGGTATGGCGTCATCCGACCAATAGGAAAGCGGCTAGGAAATCTGGGATGTCCACGTATCGATATATGATATCGATGTTTTCGGAATTAATTTGCGTGAAATTGTAACATTATGAAATAGATAGAATAGAAAATGGTTTGTAGGTGAATGTATGTTAATACCTTTAGGCAATGCGATGGATATTTCATTGGTAATTTGGTTTGTGAAGTAAGCTGTAGAAAATATTGTCTTATATACTACCAAAATTTAAAGTGGGAGGTGTACGAATGGGTGGTTTCGTAGTAAAATAATGATCATGTGCCTTAGAAGCGTTTTCAGACCCCGTTTTCTTTTTTTTGTTTAAACGATTTATGAGTAGTTGAAGCAGATAGTTAGAAGCGATTGTACTGTCAGAAGTAAAGACAGATCTTTTTAAATAGAGCTAGGTCATTCTTGCCATCGTCGTAAATACTTACAACTGATTTTGTTCAACTAAAAAACCGGTCAAGAGCGAGTCGGACTCGCTCACTCGGTTCCATCATATAAAACGTGAATTATTTTTAAATTATCACTGGCGAGGCCTACACTCGTTGAGAATTTTAACACTGCGGTGTATATTGCAGTCTTAGATCAGCGACATCTCTTGCCCGCTAGTGGAACTAACGTAATGTTTGTTGATGATTTCTGAAAAAGTGCGCTTTTTACAAACATCGTTTTATTTTTCCCGTAATCTTTACACAAACTTCTATCACAAAGAATAATTCAGATTTTACTCTATGCATACTTCGGAGATAAGGGGGTCATAAGAAATTATTGAAAGTGGAAAACCATGTGATTCAGACCAACAAATAAAAACAAAAAATGTCTGAGAATTTACAAATAGCGCTCTTTCATATGACATCCCACATGTCCTAGTAGCCTCACTTCGAATTTTTAGAACCCCTTTCAGTCACTGTTGCAAAAAAAATGTATATCTACAATTTTATATCTTTCTTATTTGCAAAATAGTTGAGCAAACGTCATCTTAAACTATTCCAAATTTACACTACTCGTGAAGTTACTTCGACGAAGTACTCTACGAATTTCAGTTCAGCAGATCCAGAGATTACCTCAGAAACTCACACACTTTACCTCTTCATAAAGTTAGTATAGAAGAACATACCATTCTTAATATAATGAAAAAAAAGTTCATTTTACGAAAACTTCAACGAAAATTGATACACATCGCGCCATCTATTAGAACTAAATTTTGTTGCTTCGCCTATGAAAATCATAAATAACGGGGCTATCCAGAAATTACCTTACAAACTCACAAACTTCTTTATGAAATTGGTAGTTATATGCAGGTTTAGGTTAGCGCCATCTCTTTACAGATAACGGAACTGATTAATTTCTTGTTGATCTGTTGATTTCTGAAAAACTGTGCTATTTAGAGACATCGTTTTATTTTTTCTGTTATCTTTACAAACACTTTTATCACATAGAATATTTTCAGATTTTCTGTATGCAAACTTTGGAGATAAGGAGGTATAACTTTAAATTTTTCATAATCCCTGTCAGTCACTGTTGCAAGAATAATATTTTATATTTTTATGTCTTTCTTATTTGCAAAATTGTTGAACCAACGTCATCAAAAACTATTCCAAATTTCAAGTTCATAGCATTAGTAGTTCTTGAGATATCCAGCTGTGACAGACAGACAGACTTACTCTCTTAATAAGGATTCTTTTTTACCATATTGGTACGGAACCCTAACACCATATTGCTGATAGAAATTTCGGCTTGAGCCTAACCAATAGTCAAAATTAATGGCAAAAGCAGAGCAACACGGGAAGCCCATTCAGTATTTTCACTCCCGGCCCTCGCCACGACTGGTCAGTCAGCCACTGGTGACCTCTAGCGCGGTGATCCATCTTTTTGAAGTAAATTCCTGTGTATGGCCTTGGGCGCAAGTACCCTAGTCTTACCTGAAAGCTGTTTTGAATATGTTAATGGCTATGAGTTTAGCATTTTTCTTATAAAGACCTGCTTTTTAAAAATACACATAATTATGTATTGGTCTTCTGGGAATAATGTAGGAATCTTAAGTTATCTAAATTATATTTTCATCCAAAAGCAATTGTTAGATGTAATACTAATAGGGAAACATGTTATAACACTGAAACGACAGTGTAGGTAAAGTCAAAAAGAATTCATTAATATCATATAAAGATTTAATTTCACGTCGTAAAACTGTCAATATTTAAATATTTAACTTCAATACTTTTAAAAAGTGCTAAACAATGAATTGCCTTGACCATACATTGTCGACTCTCAATTCAATACTATTTCAAAAGTATGTCGCAATGCGACAAACTTTATCGATATAAAATACGACTGGTATGGCCACAACACTGTCGCATCCGTAGCTTATGTCGATCGGACGAAACGGAACAAAATTATTCTTCAAGCGACCACGAGAGTACGTGGTGCGTGCGGAGCAGAAAAACAATTTTTATAGTTACTAAGTAAAATAAGTTCATATTAAACAAAATGAGGGAAATCGTGCATATTCAGGCCGGACAATGCGGTAACCAGATTGGAGCCAAGGTAAGCTTTTCTTTTGTTTCTGTGACTTCTAATTTCGAACGTGGACGTAGCGGCCGGCATTTTGTGACGCCGGCCTCACGCCACGACTCGAAAAATGAAACAATTGACGACTGTTTCCATTAATTCAAGCTAATACTGTCTAAATTGCGTTCAATTTGCGGTGGTCGAGTGTTTGTCATATTAGAGTCAGTGGGTGTGGTCGTGGATTACGGACTTTTCGTTGACCTTTTTGTTCTACATATCGTGTCGATTTTCTCAAGAGAGTCGAGTCTATACTGTCACGTCAGCAGTTATCGTGTAAATATTATGTAAAAGATGAATTTATGTGAAAGCCGCACCTAACAAATTCTATCGATCGATACGTAGGCACCTCGGAAGTCTGCGGTCGCCTACTTCCACGTGTTAGTCGCCGGTTGGCGGATCTACTGAGGATTTGGATTATCGATTTACGTGTATTATTTCATGTTTTTGGATAAGATTACGCTTTTGATCATGTATTTGGCCAGTTTTGAACCAAATCGAAGGCCAATGACAGTTGCTAAGACCGGTGTTCCAACTATGCGAATCATTGATGCCACTATCCTGTGTCGAACAAAGGAATTTCAATTTAATATTTGTCTTTCTGCTAAAGTACTTGGTAAGTTGTAACGGTTAATGATAACAATGAGAGTTGTTCAATGGAACTTTCTATACAAATTCCCGCCATAAAAAACCGTTATAAATAAAGGGCACGTATGTTTGGATCCCGCTCAAGGCTACCGGCCGCGTCCCATGATAAGGGCCGGCCAATCGTAGGCCAGCGTTTATAACGTTCGAAATTTGAGTCCTTTCCGTTAGTGCGGGGATCCGCCAAATGATATGCCAGCTGCCGCGGCCGCGCGTTTTTTTTTTACGGAAAAAAAATTGAAATGTTTTTTTTTTTAATTGGCTATGTTGTAGTAGGTATTATTACTTAGCCGCATCACATGACATTCTTATTGTAATTATGATTTGTGGATTTAGACGGTTTCAATTCATATGAAAAAAGAAAGAAAAACTAAGTATAAAAGTTTGTTAGTTTCGTTTGGATTCTATTATATAGAAAACCCGTAAACAATTTCCGTAGTTTCGCTAGATTTCCTTTTACTTCAACACAAAAAAAAATACGGCAACCAATAAAAAGCTCGCGCGTAATTGCAGATTTTAATTTCATGCGCGTACTGCAAAAACTTAATTATAAAATTTAAATAGGTAGGTATAGTAGCAGTTACGGCGATAGACATAAAGTTCGATGACCGACGCTCTTCCGTAGCGCCGAAATAGCACGGCTTAGCACATGTTTGAAGAAGCAAAGTTTACGACGAGAACACTATCCTGAGATGTGTTGCACAATCAGGAACTGTTTTGATGTTTAGAAGTCTCTTTGATGTCCTAAAATTGGATTGGTACTTACCTATTTAGAGCAAAATGTTTCAACTTATTTTAAAGTCTGATGTAACATGTAAAGGACACTCAGGTAACAATAGTCCTATTGGTTTTTTGCTCTATTTCCTTCTAGAGCAAATTGAATGGTTAGGAAAAAAATACAATGAATGTAGGCATAATTAACTATTATGACAGGGTATCTATAAAAGTATAAATACCACTGAGACCCACAACCAATTTCAATGTCCCTGTCCCTGCCTCCAGTTAAAGTACCTAGTAAGATTAGTACTTCTAGATTCGGTTACGTAATCTTAACATCTACATAGGTAGGTAGTAGGTCAAAACTGACCTAATTCAAAGATAATCCCTGGACAAACAAATAATAGGTTATCTGTCCACATGGTCAATAGAGCAACCTTAAATTAATCAGGATTAATTGGATTGGATAACACACGTAAACGAACCAATTATTTAATGGATAAAGTTAATTGAATGATTACAGCTAGGATTTGTTAACGTAATTTAGTTAAAACTTATTAATTCAGATGGCATTTAACGATCTAGTTGAAAAGACAATTGCGGATCAACCAATTAAAGTCTTTACGTTGTTTTAGACTTTTCTAATGGAATAAATACGTAGTTGATTATTCAATAATTGCTTGTGTTAGTCAATTAGTGCATTATCAAATTTATCACGACGTGTTGCCATTATCTTGGTTTATGGACTGGAAAACACACAAGTATGATTAAAACTAATGCATCATGAGTATTTTGAGTGGGTTACTAGGTACTGCAAATAGGTACTATCTTTTTTGATATCTAAGTAGGTGGGTACGATTGCATCATGATTTCTGGATATTAATCGAAAATCGAAAAAAAAGTTGGAATACCGCTAAAAACTTTTACCTTGCCAAAAGAAAATCTGTTGTTTGCGTCAAACAAAACTTTCAATGAACTCATCTGAATATAACATGTCAGCACATCACCTATCTACCCATATCTCGGTTATTCAACGTGTGCGACATGTCGGAAACGATTTTTCCAGCATTTGGCAAAATGCCCGCACACTTCGAATCACCATCATGCAAGCGGGAAAGCTTTCAAATCTTTCACTTTACAGAAATGTGAAGCGCTTTTGAGAAATGCAATTACGTTCTTGAGCAATTTTAAGTATGTTTGAGAAATTGGATGAACATTCTCGAAGTTTGTTCGCATTGTTGGCAAATTGTCATCTTGTAAGGAAATTAATAGCTACATTACGGACGTACTTGTCTATACTAAGATTATAAAAAGGAAAGATTTGTATTTAACGAATAAACTTACTACTGGACCGATTTGAAAAATTCTTTCATAAATGGATAGCTACATTTACAAGGAGTAACATAAGCTAAATTTTATCCCCGTACTCCCACGGGAACGGGAAATACGCGGGCGAAACCTTGTGACGTCCGCTAGTAGAAATAAATGTAATTAATTAGTCAAAATGCGCGAAAAACATGAGTCATGGATTATTCTCAGTCACAGAAGACTCATCATCGCGACGTTCACCATCCTCCATTGTTTTACCTAAATGCTAATAAGGCGTACTTTTCAAAACTTTCTTAGTTATTTGCATGTCTCTGATGGTAATTGCCGGCGACACGCAACTGTCTCCGTGCCAGTCTGTGATTTTACGAGCTAAGCCAATCCCGCGGCTTCTTCCGCGTTGACCCGGTTTTTCTAGCGTGATCAACGTATCGAACGACTGACTTTCCGGCGATAAAATGTTCCGAATCGCTTGTAAATTCAATTTATGAGTTAATAAAGACCGTATGTCTATAACTGTTGATATTTCAAGGTATGCAAGATGCTATGCGCTTCAATGAAGGTACATAAAGTGTCCTACTTGTGTGCCCACCAACAAGGCGCTACATAATTATGTTATGATGAAGTCGTGGTATGAATAATCGCATCACGTCCACCAATATGACGCACACTCCGTTTAAGACTTCTACGAAAAGTTCCAAAGTGTATTGCTGTTGATGCGATAGTAAAGATTATTGTTTTAAAGCTGATAAAGATAATCTTTACAACAACAAATTCATAAACAAGATAGAAATGTGCAGGTTTTTTCATTCGAATTAAATGGCTAGGCAATTGACGCCGAGCGCTGACTAACGCTAAGCTTGTCCTTTTTCAGACGAAAATACTGCCTATTGTTAGAGTTACTTACTCCTGAAAAGTACAGTCATGATTAAAACATGTTACGCGACTACACTGTTTAAAAAATATTTCTCTTTAACATTATAATCTCGCCACGAATGAGTCAACAACCGATCTTATCGGCCGTTCTCTATTCGCCGAGTTTCATTTACCTAGAAAGCCTCTCAATTGATTCGCGATAAAATCTCTCGGCAATGTTAATGGATGACTTGTGTTTTGTACAGAGAATTATGTTCCATTCGTCCTAAAAATGCTTCGCGAACGTCGAGTGCGCACAGCAACCCCGACCTGCCTGATTTATTGGTCGACAAGCTGTCGGACCAAACGAGAAACTTGCTCCGCGCTCTCCTCTTTTAAGGCAACATGACATAAACACGAAAGTGGGCGGCCATAATGTTTTTGCTGCAATTATGCTTATTCATCGGTTTTAGACGTGATTTAAATCGTTGGTGTACCTTTATGGTAGTGGGCTGGATCGATAATGTCGACCTCGTAATATGTTAATGTCGAGGCAACGCCTCGGGAGCCGACGTTTGTTGCGAACCCCGTCGCCGGGGCGACCGTGACTCATCCTACACATACAGACGCCGCGCCTTGTGCTAACAGATATTCTCGCCTCGCGCAATAACTTTAACTCTTCTGCAATTACACCTAGTGTTTCTAATTGATGTTTCACTTTAACAAGTATTGTTTATGATTGTTCCAGTTCTGGGAGATCATCTCCGACGAGCACGGCATCGACCCCACCGGCGCCTACCATGGCGACTCGGACCTGCAGCTGGAGCGCATCAACGTTTACTACAATGAGGCCTCCGGAGGCAAGTACGTGCCCCGCGCCATCCTTGTCGACCTCGAGCCCGGCACCATGGACTCTGTGCGCTCGGGACCCTTCGGACAGATCTTCCGACCGGACAACTTCGTGTTCGGACAGTCTGGAGCCGGTAACAACTGGGCTAAGGGTCACTACACAGAGGGCGCTGAGCTCGTCGATTCCGTATTAGACGTCGTACGCAAGGAAGCAGAGTCATGTGACTGCCTTCAAGGATTCCAACTCACACACTCACTCGGCGGCGGCACTGGTTCCGGAATGGGCACACTTCTTATCTCCAAAATCAGAGAGGAATATCCCGACAGAATTATGAACACATACTCAGTTGTACCTTCGCCTAAAGTGTCAGACACAGTAGTAGAACCTTACAACGCCACACTATCAGTCCACCAGTTAGTAGAAAACACAGACGAAACCTACTGTATCGACAACGAGGCACTATACGACATCTGCTTCCGCACGCTCAAACTATCCACACCCACGTACGGCGACCTCAACCACCTGGTGTCGCTCACCATGTCCGGCGTCACCACCTGCCTCAGGTTCCCCGGTCAGCTGAATGCGGATCTCCGCAAGCTGGCGGTCAACATGGTGCCGTTCCCACGTCTCCACTTCTTCATGCCAGGCTTCGCTCCCCTGACATCTCGCGGCAGCCAGCAGTACCGCGCCCTCACCGTGCCCGAGCTCACGCAGCAGATGTTCGACGCCAAGAACATGATGGCGGCATGCGACCCGCGCCACGGACGCTACCTGACCGTGGCCGCCATCTTCCGTGGACGCATGTCCATGAAGGAGGTGGACGAGCAGATGCTCAACATCCAGAACAAGAACTCGTCGTACTTCGTGGAATGGATCCCGAACAACGTGAAGACCGCCGTGTGCGACATCCCACCTCGCGGCCTCAAGATGGCCGCCACGTTCATCGGCAACTCCACCGCCATCCAGGAGCTGTTCAAGCGCATCTCAGAGCAGTTCACCGCTATGTTCAGGCGCAAGGCTTTCTTGCATTGGTACACCGGCGAGGGCATGGACGAGATGGAGTTCACCGAGGCGGAGAGCAACATGAACGACTTGGTGTCGGAGTACCAGCAGTACCAGGAGGCCACCGCCGACGAGGACGCCGAGTTCGACGAGGAGGCCGAGCAGGAGATCGAGGACAACTAAGCACTCACCCCCACCCCGTCCCGCAACCCCAACACCACTCCCTGCTCCAGTCCGAGCGTCCGGCGCGTCGCACGGGACGTCTTTTGATTTGCATTAGTATTTCCGTGTAACTGTACGTTTGGACTTATTTATGTTACGTAGGACGTACCTACACGTTGGTGACATCGCGTCTACATTCCCGTGTGTTTTCCTTGACCGAAGGGCGACTCTCGGATGTTTATGGCTGTAAACAGGTTCCCCCAGCGACGTGGGCCCTTCGCCTGACCACCAGCACAGTGCTGTCGACACACTGATGACACAAAGGAAAAGATCTTTTTTTTGATAAGGCTGAACTATTTTTTAATGCCTAAGTTTAATTTTAATACTTCGTTTGATACTGTTCAAATAATGTGTTATTCATTGGCTTTTTTACTAAAGAAGCTAGTACAACAAATTTCGAAATCGATCAAAGGTTTTTAATTATTATATTCCAGTGAGTAATAAAACTACAATGATTTTACTTGAATTGTTTTATTTTTATACATCTTGAGAAAACTCTTTGCAGTCCATAATCAGAGAAAGTAATAGCAGACATTACTTATTTTGTACACACTTGTAACACGCACGTGACCTCACAAGGATTACCGATCTTATAGAGAAGATACCTTTATTGTTCGTCAACTAAATTTCAATAGTTGCATGGTACGGTACTAATTGATAGAATTGCATAGGTACTGCAAATTGTAAATGCAATACAAAAATGAGAACAGCTTGAGCAATTTTACATGGGATCCGTTGAAGGTGCCATATAATTACAAAGCAATTACTAGTTATCGAAGAAGATGCACCAACAATAAGAGATGGTATCTACCTACCTTAGTACCTTACCTAGTCTTACACGCAAACATTGAAGCACATGATGGGGTTTCTTACTGAACGCTACTATGGTAGGTACCACCTACCTGTGGTAGACCTACATTAACATTGATAATATTACTGAACAAAAGTTCCTCGCTGCCGTTCAACATGATGAGCAATCTGTTGCGCATCATGTCGCGCGTCAAATGTTGCCTAGTGGATACGAGGCTTCATTGTTAATGTTGCGCATCTGCTGGCAACGTCGCGCGTTGTTGTGCAACCTAGCTGATCATGTTGAGCGTCTCGTGTTTCGCGTCAAATGTTGCCTAGTGGATACGAGGCTTTAAGTGTTCTGTGCCAGAAGTAGGCCGAGTCTACACAAGCACGCAATTAATTGCGTTCTGCACAACCATAAACTAGCAACGGATTAAAATGCATTTGCATTCGCCGGATGCGACCGTTTCCTCATCAACTGTGGATAACGGTGCTCCACGCATTGTCATTAGAGGCTTATCATTTACCTAGTAGGTAGGTAGGTACCTAGGTGCTAAAATAGACGTTGCTATAGAGCGGAGTTCAAAACAGGAAAATGGGTTAGGGACTCAATACACACGTGTAAATAAATTGCCGTGGATACAGCAGTTGCAATTATAAAGGTTTTTATTCTTATTACTATGTACCTGTACCTTGTTCTTATTACTGTGACCATCACTTAGACGTAGGGGCTGGTTTATGAATGTTAAAAATCTCTAATTTTTATGTCAGACTAGTCGACCCGCGTAACTTTGTCTGCGTCACTTTTTTCATTACTGGTCCGCTCCTATTGGTCTTAGCGTGATGATATACAGGGTAATTTGTAAAATACCAGAAACCTCTTAGGCAGTGAAAGTACTCATGATTATAAGCGACTTTTACTTTGGGAAAACTCCGAAAGCTCGAGAAAAATATCAGCTGTTTCATACATTTTCATTGGCTAAATATTGCATTTTGTATGAAACAGTTGATATTTTTTTCGAGATTTCGGAGTTTTCCCAAAGTAAAAGTTGCTTATAATCATGTGTACTTTCACTGCCTAAGAGGTTTCTGGTGTTTTACAAATAACCCTGTATAGCCTATAAACTTCCTCGATATCTATGGGCTATCAAACACTGAAAGAATTTTTAAAATCAGACCAGGAGTTCCTGAGATTAGCGTGTTCAAGCAAACTAACAAACAAACTTTCAGCTTTCTATATTAGTATAGATAAATTGACAGGTTTTCATGCTACAGTAGAGAGATTGACAAATAGGAATTTACCTATGCTACCTACCTACTCCAAATCAGCTAATTCAGAAAATATGTGCAGTTTTTGCTGCATTCTGAGACTGAATCTGGTTAATTGTGAAATTAAAATTAATCAATGATTGTTTTTTCAAACATTTTTTTTGTAGGTACCTACTTTATTAAATGTTTCCATTGAACTTGGTTTGATTCTGTTGCTACATGTAGGTAAATAAATACAGGATTCAATTAATAAGACTCAAATATTTTGTGGAAATGTAAAACAGTGTTGGTTCTAAAAATAACAGGCAGATGAAATGAGCCCTAAGTAGAGCCAACAATAATATTAAAAGTTTAAACTAAACTGATAAAATCTCCAAATTGTCCTTCATGAAATCCAAATTGCTAAACTGACATTCTTTAATGTGTTCTAATATAACGTCAACTGTTTCATTATTAATCTTGCCGGCTTCATTCAATATTTTTAACAAACCTGTCAAAGTGAATATTGATTTCACATGAATGCCGTTCTGTGCGAGTACACTAGCGCCACCTTGGTCGCGGTCGAGAACTACTACAGCGTGCGTCACGATCAAACTTTCAGAACGTAAGGTGCTAACAGTTTCCATAAGGCTGCCGCCAGATGTCACTACGTCCTCCACAACAAGACATTTCTGATTTTTCTCGAAGATTCCTTCTAGGATTCTTTTTGTGGCGTACATTTTTGTTTCCTTCCTTTTCATGATCATAGGCGTGTTAGTGTTGACGGACATGACGGCTGCGAGCGGTAACGCGGCGTATGGGACTCCACAAAGCAAATCGTGATCAATTTCCTTTGCTAGTTTTTCCAAATGTTGTGCCACTGACAGCTGAAAAGACAAAATTAGGGTGTTAGGGAATAACATCTAAATATGTCTACGGAGACGAGTCTGAATGTGAATAAACAGTATTAGAGCATTGACGTATTTATTTGCTAACGAATTACCTTCGGGTTTGGTGACAGGTAAACATCATTTATTATTGCAGCCACGGAACCAGCAGTAATTAATTAGTCATTATTGCATAGTAATTAGCCAAACAAGATTTAGAACTCAAACAAATAAAAACTTTCGGTGGATTCATTGAAACGTAGGAGGCACTTGAGAAAATATTATTCCACTGAAAGAGGATGATTGATTAAAATAGTAATATTGTAGTTAGGTATTGCTGCAGTCACATCACCGTCCTCTGGGTACCATTATATGATACCATTGAATGATTTGCTGGTCTACTTAGTGGTCGCAAGCAAGACTGTTGACCGTAAGATCTGGGGTTTGATTCCGAGTTCGGGCAATTTTAGCGCGTTCAACCAACTTTCCAAATACACATCAGCTAAAAATAGGTATTATTTTATAGCTTAGGTACCAGCTTTTGCCCGCGACATTGTACTCGCGTATACCGTTTTCCCCGTTCCCGTAGGAATTTCGGGGAATCACTAAGAAGTGCTCCCCTACACTCCCCACGGAACCTACCAAACAAACGAAACTCCAAACTCCTCCTTTCTACGACCAGTAGCTTCGGCTGTGCGATTTCTGTCAGGCACTCCATCACTCATGGTCTATCCAACACTAAAATATTTTTTCAATTTCGAACCAGCTAGTTTATTCTGTAAGTAACAATTTTTTTTTTTGTTTTTAAAATTAGTAAGTACTTAAAGACTCACCATGATTTGTGGATGTGACACGACGACCCTCAAGTCGAAGTAGACGGGCGTCCGTCTCCCGATCTTGGCCTCGATGTCGCCCAGCCGCACTGCGCCGGCGTCGAACAGGCGCACCGCTAGCTCCTCCAGGGATAACATGCTCTGGAAAATACAGGGGCATAGAGTTAGATAATAACCTTTTGGGGAGCTTGTGGCTAGATAATTACAGCCGCACGTGTCGATCTTCAAGGTTAAGTAACGCTTGCCAAGGTTGGACTGTGGGTGACCATCTTAACACACCGAGTTTCCTCCATGCCTCGGAAAGCACGTTAAGCCGTTGGTCCCGGCTGTCATTTGTAGATCTTTGGCAGTCGTTAGTCAGAAGCCAGTAAATCGAACTCCATCTCGACTTGCCATGAAGTACCGTGTTACCCAGCTAATGGGTTGTGGAGGTCTGGTAGGCAGCCGCTCCACGTAAAACAACTGGGATTCAGTTTAATCCGGCTTGACTTGAAGCCGACCCCAATATAGTTGGGAAAAGGCTAGGCAGATGATGAGAGTTAGACAATAACCTCTCAAACAAAACTTCATGGTACGGTCAGGGACACAAATGCATTAACATTAACACTACGCCTCATTAGCCTATCTATAACAGTCTACTGCTGGACATAGGCCTCTCCAAGTGCACGCTATTTGGCTCGATCTCGAGCAACTCTCAACCAGCTGCTCCCAGCCACCTTGCGAAGATAATAAAGAATAATAATAAATAAATGTTTATTTCAATAAATTACAATAGTTACATTTTTAAATAATTAATATTTCAGAAATAATCATTCTTTCAGACTACATGAACTTAGAGGGCTATATTGATGATTAAAATGGTTATAATTCTTTAGATAAATACGCGTTACGGTCGCGGAACGCATTTGGTCCACATACAGCTTCACACTGACCGGCAAATTGCAAAAAACATAAAAATATTTGAATTTCGCGGGCTACCCTGGAGCATTCACCTTAAGCAAAATAATTGCTTGTGTTAGGACATTCTGCCCTTCACTACATACAGTATCATTGTATTTGGGTTATTGAAATATGAAACTAAGTACTTAATTAAGAATAAGAAGATAAATCCTCAAATTAAAATTAGTTAGATTAAGACTTAATCTAACTAATTTTAATTTTTGATTTTTCGTACTAGTGTGTGTGTGTGTGTGTGTTCGAGCGTGTGGATGCGTGGGTGTGTGTGTGTATGTGTGAGGGGGGGGGAAGAGGATTGGTGCGATAGGTGTTTAGGAATTTTAAATGTGATGGCACTTTGGGGTAAGATCGTCACTCCACCAAGCCTGAGGTGAGGGCGTCCTACCTTACGTTTGCCGATTCGCGGTCTCCACTCAAGAACTCGTCTACCCCTGTGGTCTACCCCAACGGTCAGTTCTACTGTAAATCCACTTGCTAAGCTATGCAAGTAATAAACAAAACTTTATAAACTGGGTTTACGTCATACTACAGTGCGGGCAATCGAATCGAACTCACGACCTCTCGCTCGCTTCGCCACTGAGCCAATTAACCATTGGTCCATACTTCTTTTTAATCAATTAGGTACCTATTTATTTGATGGCACTTTGGGGTAAGATCGTCACTCCACCAAGCCTGAGGTGAGGGCGTCCTACCTTACGTTTGCCGATTCGCGGTCTCCACTCAAGAACTCGTCTACCCCTGTGGTCTACCCCAACGGTCAGTTCAACTGTAAATCCACTTGCTAAGCTATGCAAGTAATAAACAAAACTTTATAAACTGGGTTTACGTCATACTACAGTGCGGGCAATCGAATCGAACTCACGACCTCTCGCTCGCTTCGCCACTGAGCCAATTAACCATTGGTCCATACTTCTTTTTAATCAATTAGGTACCTATTTATTTGATTCAAGGAACTATATAGAAGCCTTGAATAAGGTTACATACATGTTGTAATGAATTCTAACTTGTACTGTACCTACAGCAATCATTTCCGTGGTTTAAACCGGTTGAAACTAATACATGATATTATGTCATATTTGATTTGGCCGTCGGACGACATTTCCGTTGATGTGGAACTACGAACTTGAAGTAAATCGTAAGGTTATTAATTAAATATGGCGCAATCAGGTAGAAATTCCTGACATCTGAATTCGATCAAAAAAAAAACTCCAAAAAGTGCGTAACACTCTGGGGCCAATACAATATTTGTTGCCCTTTACAATAATTCCTTAAATGGGGGCAATAGGGTATTTTACTAAAAAAATCTAAGTAGTTCGTCTGGTAGATTTTCAAAAAATATCCTCTTTATTATTTCTTTACGTTAAAAAAAAAATACGTGTCCAATATTTTTTGAAAAACTACAAGACAGACTAATTAGTTTTTTTTAGTAAAATAAGTACCTACCCATTATATTTCGAGGGGGTACGGTTTATTTAATAAATAAACAAAACTAGCTCGAAACTAAGGAGATGAATCACAAAAAAAAGAAGAAAGATAAATAGTAAAAAGATTTTGATTGTTGAACATTGTTTGGCGAAATTAGAACATTTATTACTTACATTCAGTCAAAAAAGTATCGGGAATGGATGATTTGTTTATGGTTCCAAATTCAAATTTTTGTTTTTTTGTAGTTGTTAGATTGGCACAACTGTTTTCCATTTTGGCGCGGAGTTTGAGTTGCATCTGTTATTTATATTAAATACAGTGCTGGTTTTAATAATATCATATATAGTGTGTATTGCGAATTTCATAATGGACAAAAATATCGAACAAAGAGTTTGTCTTAAATTTTGCATCGCCAATGGAATTTCGTGTTCGGAGTCACTGAAAATGTTACAGAAGGCTTACGGTGAATCGACTTTATCAAAAACTCGTGCTTATGAGTGGTTCAAAGCGTTCAAAAGCGGTCGAGATGTGATGGAAGATTTGCCTCGCTCTGGTAGGCCGTCAACGTCTGCAACTGAAGTTAACATCGCAAAAGTGAAGGAAATAGTGACTGAAAATCCCCATTCAACTCTGAGAGAGATAGCCGCCGAACTTTCTGTATCTCACGAGTCGATCCGTACCATTTTAACTAATCATTTGGGTATGAAACATGTTGCTGCTCGGCTAGTCCCAAAAGATCTGAATTTTCTCCAAAAACTCAATCGCATGAAAGTCGCTGAGGACATGCTAGAACGAGTCAGTTCGGACCCAACATTCATGAAACGCATTGTTACTGGTGACGAGACGTGGGTTTACGAGTTTGACATGCAAACTAGTCAACAAGCTTCGGAGTGGCGCCTTCCAACTGAACCGAAACCGAAAAATCCACGCCAAAGTCGATCAAAAGTCAAAGTCATGTTGACTGTTTTCTTTGATATCGCGGTGTTGTGCACTCTGAATTCTTACCGGAAGGTCTAACGGTAAATAAAGAATATTATTTGAGCGTTATGCGGCGTTTAAGAGAGCAAATTCGACGAAAAAGGCCAGATTTGTGGAAAGAAAATTCTTGGATTTTGCACCACGACAATGCGCCTTCGCACAAGGCTATCATTGTAAACGAATTTTTAACCAAACACTCAACAAATACCATCCAGCAACCACCATATTCACCAGATATGGCTCCTGCTGACTTTTTTCTTTTTCCTAAACTCAAATTACCACTTCGTGGCACCCGTTTTCAATCGATAGAAGACATAAAGGAGAATTCGCGGCGAGAACTGAACTCAATTCCGGAAGCAGCGTTTAAAAAATGTTTTGATGAATGGATTATTCGTTGGCGCAAGTGTATCGTTTCTAAAGGAGCATACTTTGAAGGTGATAAAATAAAGGATGAATAACAGACATTTTGTGTATTATTGATCTTTTCCCGGTACTTTCTTGACAGAGTAGTATGTTCACTATTAGTGTAACTCGAGCATGGAAGCTTGTAAGAAAACATACTTATAAGAAAACTATTCGGTAGACACGCTTTTTATCCAAAAAAATCTGAAATAGCAGACATACGCTCCATTTTTTCTTTAGAAAGCAATGATATTGATTTAGCATCTTTGCGTTTTAGAAATTATGTAGACTAAATAACTGGAATATGAATGCTTTTGTGCTATAAAAACACGTATGTAAACTATGCGATGATTCTCATATTCATGGTCGATCCCATTTGCAGTTTGCTTCTCAAAAAAAGACGAATTTAAATCTTCAAGGAAGGAAGGGAAAAACAAATAGGTACTTACATAAGGTTTTAAAAGATGTCATCATCTTCTTGGAAAAGTGGTATAAAACAAGAAGAGTCAATGACATTCAATTCAGCTAGCTGACTAACAAGCGTCATCATCTGTTAATAATTATTATGTTTTTTACGTTATTTCAAAGGCGTTTGGAAGGATATAGCTCTCGACTTTTTGACACAAACACAAGTAGACAGTATCATCATGAACATCATGTTTCAGTTAAAAAAAAACCCCGATAAGATAAAAAACTTTAAAAAGTAAAAAAAATATACGTATTGATTCATTTAATTTAATACATAATATATAATATATGTACGATTCTTTGGGCCAAGCGTGTTCGCCTCGGAGTCCGCAAATTTTTGTATTTTTTAAGTACCTATATTGTTAGCGGTTCCCCGACGCGATGACGTAATTATCCAAAATAAAACGTATTGATCCATTTAGGATCAATACGTTTTATTTTTTTACTTTTTAAAGATTTTTCTTGTCGGGGGTTTATAAAATTTTAAATTTAATTTTTATTTCATGCTTTTTAGACTTAATTTACCTGATAGGTACCACTATATACTAGAAAACCAATGATTTCATCATCTTCCTGCCCTTGTCCCATGTTACTTGGGGTCGGCGCTAAACTTTTTTTACTTCCATTCTGTCCTATCAGCCGTCACGCTATCACTAACTCCCTTTTCTTTCATATCCTCCTCTCACAATCCATCCATCTTTTTTTTGGCCTTCCTCTCTCTCTCTATCCTTCCACATAGGATCTACACTCACCTAAACGGCACTACAACTTACTTCGTATACCCAATCAGTATACGATATCATATCGGTAGAACGAGGGAAAGTAGCTTAACATCTCTCACCAATGTATTCACTCATTTCTCTTTTCTGCTTCATCATCAGACCCTGATCACAATCTATTTATAATCTATTCATTGCGACCATTTAAATGAATACGAAAACAGAAGGTCTGCTGTAAGTAAGTGAGGAGTTGGGTATCCTGCAGATTTCAGGACATGCTTCAGCATCAGTCTAAGGTTACTGATCTAAATATAATCTATTCAATGAGTTCAGTGCGTTCAAACACTATACGTCTGCTGTAACTTAGTAAGGAGTAGGGTATTCTGCAGACTTCAGGTTATGCTACAGCATCAGGTCAACAACCATGTTCTTGCAATGTCATTGATACTTCAATGCCACGCTTACGGCCTACGGCTTACGGGTCTGATAGATGTGAAATTTGGTATTCTGTAGTAACAGAATACCAAACCCAGACCCGTAAAAGCTGATTAAATGCCGTCATCAACTAGAAAAGAGCTGATGATCTTCGAAGGGCCCAACCGATTTTGATAAAATTTGTCTAAGAAGTACCGCTAGAAAACCTGCTTTCAAATTAAAAAAAACTGCTACGGTGCCACAAACAGACACACAGACACACAGCGGTCAAACTTATAACACCCCTCTTTTGGTCGGGGGTTAAAAATAACTTAGCATACATACGAGTAACCAAAATAAATGCAATACCTACCTCTTAAGGGGCCATTGTACTCAATTCAATTCAATTCAATTTATTCATAAAAACTTTTACAATAAAGTGTGTATAAATAGCCACAAAAAAATAATAAAGTAAAAATCTTATATAAGGTAATTATGAACAACTTTCACAATGGGACCAACACTGAAATCGCGAAAATGGACTTTCCCACGACTACACTGAGACTGCTCTTATTGCATAACAATTTCTCGGCCGTCATCAGCCATGAGTCCTTAGATTAGAACACGTTGTAAACCCACCGTATATACAGTGTGCCTTACACGTGACCAATATAAAATACTAGCTTCTGCCAGTGGCTTGGCCCGCGTGGCCTCTAGGGAAGTTACATGAAGTTACTCCGCCTATGTGTTATTCCAGGCTATTCTCTACCTCTGTGCCAAATTTCATAAAGATTCTTTTCGGCGTTCTGACGTCAAACATCCATCCATCCTAACAAACTTTCGCATTTATAATATTAGTACGATAACGTTATTTATAGACCGACATTATAAAAGTGTTAATTACGGATCGTACTGCTGATGTTCCGAATGTTAAGAATGTTTCGACATAAGATGGTGAGCAGCCTTGGAACAGGTAATAGCTGAGGAAAATACCGAGGCTTTCTTTTAGCGTCGTTGTAAATATTTTTGTCGTTACAGTGAAAGTGTTGTCTCTAGGATATTCTCTAGTTAAGTAATACAATACAAATACAAACTTCTTTATTTCAAATAAATCATTTACAGCAGCGTTGCCAGTTTTTTTTTTTTTTGGCAAGTCGGTAGGTACTTTGAATCTTCTTGAGTCAAAAAGCGGGGTTCTTTCGTCGAAAGCGGGACATAGTAAATAAAACGTATATTATCAGAAATTTCAAATCTTTGTATTTGAGTTTTAAATTATGTCTACATGACAGTAGACAGCAAAAATAGCCATTAAAAATATATTTCAATAAAAATATGATATTTAAATCAGATTTGCCCTATCGTTAGGTGGTTGAGGCTTCTTCGTCTTCAATAGGTATTAGTTATTCCTTCTTACGTAATCTTGCGTTTTCGCGGTAGATATTTGTACTGTGGTCGGAGGAGCTCGTGGCTAGATAATAACAACCGCACGGGTCGATCTTCAAGGTTAAGCAACGCTTGCCAAGGTTGGACTGTGGATGGGTGACCATCTTATCATAGCGAGTTTCCTCCGTGCCTCGGAAAGCACGTTAAGCCGTTGGTCCCGGCTGTCATTTGTAGATCTTTGGTAGTCGTTACGGATAGTCAGAAGCCAGCAAATCTGACCCCAGTCTTGCCATGATGTAGGTACCGTGTTACCCAGTTACTGGGTTGTGAAGGTCTGGTAGGCAGCCGCTCCGCGTAAAATACTGGTATTCAGCTAAATCCGGTTTGACTGAAAGCCGACCCCAATATAGTTGGGAAAAGGCTAGGCAGATGATGATTTATACTGTGGTCGAGTTATCCCCGAAAAGCGGGACTGAACCTGTCCCGCGCGGGATATCCTTCCCGACACATAAAAACCGGGACGTCTGGCAACGCTGATTTACAAGCATTTTTAAATTGTCAAGTCTGCCGAAAAAAATCGACTGTCCCATACATGTCGGTGCGCATAACGGGGATGGTCCCATTGTAAAAGTGGTTCTTATTCAAAGTAAAAATGTTCCCGTAAGAGATATCGCGTTTATTCTGTTACACGTTGTCTATGTCACCGGATAATTGCAAACTCCGTAAGCTTGTAATTAAACTTTTTTAAGATTAATTTTTCTTGATATACTGTGATACTTTTTTTTTTTTTTTTTGACGGAGACCACTTGCCCTCTCAGTTCCAACCACTGTGAAGGGTTGCAACTACTTAACCGGTCTTTCCTGTGTGGGCCAGTAACAGTTCACAATTTCACGCGATATTTTACAATCTTACGGAGTCTGCTATTTTCCGGTGACATAATTATATGTTTATACTGATATTCCTTAACCTAACGCTATTGAGGCATTGTGTGATGGCATCTAGACCCGTTAATCCTTAAGTTTTCTTTGGCTTCGCACGGTTTGTGCCATAGAAATATAAAAAACAGTTTATTATATCTATGGTTTGTGCATTTAGCCAATGTCACGTTTGGAGTTGATCCTTTATTAGTTTATAACTTTTCCCCGGGGCTTCGCTCCCTATTCCACAGATGATAGAAACCTTATATTCTGGAAAAATTCAATTGTTTGTTGCAAACGCTACCGTGAACCTTAACAAATGAAACAAGGGTTTTCCAAATCTGTGGGTCTAAAAAAGCCACTTTACCAGAATCAGCCCGCAATTCAAACTCTTGACAGTTGACACTGTCAAATTTTCCTAATCAACCTTGAACCTAATAATTTTGAGATAAAGATGAAAATGAAACAGATTTAGTGTGATTAATATTATGATCCTAATAAAATGATTCTACAAAAGTGGCCGTTTTAGAACCCGCAGTTCATAGATAAACGACGGGAGTTCTGTCAAAAGTTCAAAACAAATATCTTCTATTGAAAGTGAATCGCCGATATGAACAAGTATGTATAAGGTACCTTTTTTTTAAGGGTGGAAAATCATCAAATGCCTCCTTCGGCTCAAGTCAAACCGAGATGGCAGCGACGCGGCGCGCAGGTTCAGTGTCATATAATTTTAAACTTAATCCTCATCACAGTAACACATAGTATCGCTTGGTCGCTTGAGAAACTTGAAAAGGTCGCGCGGCCGCCCGCGGCGCCGCGAGCTTTCCGACGACTCCCGCGGTAATATGTGTTACAGTAATGAAGATAAAGTTTAAAATTATATGACACTGAAACTGCTCGCCGCTTCGCTGCCATCTCGGTGTGACTTGACCCTTCCGCTCTGGGCGGAGCGGAAGGGAGTGTCAGACGCTTACTGACTAAAACCCATCCGTGTTCCTACTAATGCCCTTTGCGTTCCAGGGTAGGTGCCTCTTTCGAACGGTCTCCGTACCCCGGCAGGCACTGACCCTGGCGGGCCCCGTCTCCCATGCTGACAGCTTCCTGAGATGCGCGTGGAACACAGCGCGTCGTCGACACGGGCTATGTATAAGGTACCTACGCCCGTCATTTCAGAACAAATGCTTTAAATTAGATACATAAACCTTTTTTGTGGTGTTTTTTACTGTCAGAACAAGGTTTTTATGAAAGAAAGAAAAAATACCCTACGATCCTTGGAAGCCGAGCAAGCAGAAAAATCCGAAAACGGCGGGTTAAACTGCGGGGCACAGCTAGTAGATAATAATAATAGAAATACAACCGAATTGAGAACCTTCCCTTGTTTTGAAAACTGCTAATATAGTATAACTAGTAACCCAAACCTATAACAAGGCATAGTGTTGTCCCCACATCTGTCACGATAAGGTTTGATGCTTGTAATTCAAAAGTTTTAATATGTATGTTTTTACTAAAAAGAGCCGTCATTGTATTCAAAAATTATGTCATCGGTAACTTCAGTACTGTTGCTTACTATATTATTAAAACTATGTTAATTTCAGAGGTCATTATCACTGCCAGAATTAGAATAGTCTGATTTTTATTACCTACCTTCCGAAATTATTCAAAGAATGTAGTAGAGTCAAAGATTTAAAAAACCTTTCAATGGAAAAAAATAACAGCTGTTCAGTACATTTTTGGCCACATAACTACAAAATGAAGTCTTCTTATCGTGTGGGTAGTAAGGTCTAACGACCTCACACAACCTAGTGCCTAAACCGCCTCAAGGGCCTCTGACATGGTTTATTTGACGATCGCCATTTGGCGGCCGGGACCACCGGCTTATACGTGCCTTCAGAAGCACGAATTCATATTTTTATCAGACAATCAGGTAATTTAAGCCTGCACTGTCCTAACCAAACTGGTATACTCTTTACAAAGTACGCTCTTTCCGTGGTATTCGAACCCACGACCACCGGGTCACAAGGCAAACGCCTCGACCACCGAGGCAGTAAACATGTGACTTATTTTTTTTCTCCTTATCTATTTTTATTGGTCATTTATTTTAATTTATTTTTAATAAGTACTTGATTTTTGTGAAATGTTAGTAATAGCGTACCAAATAGAAGGAAATATAAATAATCCAACTGTTTATATTCTTGAAATTGTAGCTGTTCACATATCAATATTATTAATAACGAGGTTACAATGCAAAAGAACGTTCTCAAGGATATAAGACTTTCTCACAGCCAATAATAAACAAATTGCGCTTCAACATAAACAACTGATTAACAATGCAGATCTCTATATGTTTACATAACTCAAACATAAACAGAATACTTACGTTTCTTCAAGGAATTCCTTTTAAAGCTTGTGAATTCTTTCCACTATGGACGTCAGCACTGTCTGGTGGACCACGGAATAGTAACGAGCTTGGTTTGGGTGCCACCGTGATGCATAAGTGGCCGAAATCTTTGGACCTCGCCGTCTAAGATCTCGGAGCAATGATTCACTTCCCCTAATAAATGTAATGGCTTCCGCACAACACACTTTGTATTTTGAAAACAACATAAAATTAGTCAGTTCACAAAAAATAAAAAAGAACGTAAAAAAACACTACAACTTTTTATCGATAGTTTTTTTTCCAAAATGTCACATCACTATGCACGAATTTCCAAAATGGCGAATTGAATTTGTCTATTTATTTAAGGACACGTGTATTCGTGAGCTATCGGGCAGACATAATGAAATAAACAAGTCGAAGTCTGCTAACGAAGAAATAAGTTAACAATTTGCAAGTAAGCATAGTTTTTGCTAGCGGAGTCACTCGCTTTTTTTGTTTTAGTGATGCTAGACGAAGAAGTGTTTTTGTTTTGTATTTATTAAGCTCATACTCAATTCAAAAGTAAAATGCTTAATGCTTAATGTGTGGAGCGGATGGAATGTTTAAAAAAAAGAAACATTAAATTAAAACACACTGCTTTAGGCGATGGAATTACTTACTTATCATAATTACAATTGAAAAGATTAAGGGCGCCTTCAAATTAGTCGCTAAGTTATTTGTATGGATTAACAAAGCAGCGCGACAGTTGCTAATTTGAAGGCGCCCTATGCCTTTATCAACTTCTAACATAATTCGGTGGGAGTCGGCTTCCAACCAGCAGCCTAGCCGTTTGCAGCTACCAGGTACGTACCACTATTTACCGTGGAGCGACTGTCTACCTGACCACCGTAAGCCAGTAACTCGGTACACAACACGCTAACCCTTTACAAGAATGCCAATCACATTTTGTAACAGGAAGTACGTATAGTGTCCACGTCCGAACGATGGTCGTTTGGAGCCTGCAAGCACAAAAATATCGACAAGTGTATCGAACTCAGGCACAAAACTTACGCTTAAGCTTTGCTTTTTGATGATTTATTAACCGTATAAGAACTAGACCCTCAAAAAATGCTCAAAATTATCCGATAAATCGCTGTCAACAGAGCCCTAGTGTACAAATTTGCCAACTATTAATCAAAAAAGGAAAACATAGAGACACAGTATATATCCTTCTTAATCAATTTGTTAAATATCTCTTAAATCGGTCCAATATTGGAGGAGAAAACAGGCGACAGCCAGACCTCGAAATATGACATTTACATACTAAGTCTCGCTGCGCCGCCCATGTTTCCTCTTAAAAACAGTAATCCGACGAGATAATTTAATTAATTAAATAAAATAAACAGCTAGACAACCTTTCCACGCCGCTATTAGTAAAATCTCTGGTTCTCATAACGCTATAGTCACATAAGTCGGACGCAGATAAGCAAATGACTCAATAAATGTGAACAGGTCCATTTGTCGAAGGTCAAGTTGGCACAATTTAACGCACATTTTTACGTCGAGAAAGTGATTTAAATGTAAAGGTAATATTTCTGAAGGATATCCTAATTTTTAGGGTTCCGCACCCAAAGGGTAACCAACGAAATCCTATTACTAAGCCTCCGCTGTTCGTCCGTCTGTCAGCGGGCAGTACCTATCTCCAGAATGGTAATAGGTAGGCAGTTGAAATTTTCACCGTGTGTTTAGATCTATTGCCGCTAGAACAACAAATAAAGCAGGCTTCGATACAAGAAATGTTTTATATTCGGTTTATGGTACGGAACCCTTCGTGTGTTAGTCCGATTCGCGCTTGCCCGGTTGGATCACTTTATCGTTTTGTCCATTAGTGTTGATAAAAGTTCAAGTTTGCTAAATAGCCTAAGAAACAAGTTTACAATCAAGGTTATTAATCCCTAATTAAAGCAAACTAACAGCGAATTAAGACAATTTGTTGAAAATTCAAGTTTTCTCAGAAAATTAATACCCTAGTTAGATTTTTTGCTTCCATTGCAAATTAAGGGGACATTTTAGAGCTATCTCTATTGATTTAAAGAAATGCTGCTATTATGAGCTCGTGGATAAGTATAATAACACCGTCGATCTTCAAGGTTAAGCAATTTTTTATTTGTACTACTTTTCTGATTAATTTCGTTGCAGGATCCAAGACAGTTGAATCTTTTCTCCGGGGCTCGTCGGGTTTCATTGGCTCGGCGTTTTTCTGGTGGTCGCCACTGTTGATTCTGGCTTTCAGGAGTTGCAGTGGTTGGGAATGTGTGGTGGGCTGTATTTTCCGTTGATCTAAGTATAACTTTTGTCAAATAATACCGTCTTATACTACGAGTACAAGTATAGGAATAAGTCTGAAAACTATACATTTGTAATTAAATCATAAAAAATATGGTCTTATGTTAACAAGTAGCTACAAAATTGTACGGAACCCTCGGTAGGCGAGTCCGACTCGCAATTGGCCGGTTTTTTATTAGTGCTCCGCTCCAATGGTCGTAGCGTGATGTTGTATAGCCTTTCTTCTTCCTTTACTTCGAACCAGTAGTTCCTGAGATTGGCGTGGCCAACCAAACAAACAAACACTTCGACTATAATATTAGTATAGACGAAAGGGACTTTCTAGAACTAACACGTTTATTCTTAGAAATTCCGCTATTAATAGGCATTTAATGAATATCTCCTAATGAATCGCTAATGGGATATTTTTCCGTTGAGATTATGTTATGATAACAAACCCCACCTTATCGCCAGGTCCTTATCTAGCGATTGATAAATTTGCGAAGAGATAAACTGACCGGTTGATGACCACTGCCATAAAACATGATATTGTTATACCTACTGCTATCCATAAGATCACGCCTATAGTAATTGAAGAGGTAGACAGAAGTTATGGGCGAGCTAGGCAGGATTACTAGCATAAAATGCTTGCCTACCCACTGCTGGGATCCACAAATGAGTGAAAGTTTATTTTTTATTTACCAATGATCGGAACACGTTTGACCACTATCTCATCTGAAGGTAAGCGATGATGTGGTCGAAGATTGACCACGCCTGCCTAGAAGAGAAGTAACTGGAAGTAACCTATTCACTCTTGATTCAATGACTCCCAGGTTGTAGATATCAGGAAACAGACTCCGGCAGGGAATTCCACTCCTGTCTCCTTAGCTGTACGCACAATCAATGGGAATACATTGAAATACACAAAACGTTTTGTGCGTGTGTGTGTGTAATGCCCACTGTGTACCAGTGGCACATCGCAGTACGTCTTGTGGTCCGAATATGTCCGATGATGGAACGGGCTTAGCGGAATTAAACTATGCAATTCTTCATTCGCACACTCCCCAAAATGCAAGGCAAAAGACTAGCAACTCGGCGTCGATGCTCAAGACTTTGGAGCTTCGATCGACTCGACGAGCCTATCATTACAGATGATCCTCTTGGCTCGCTTCTCAAGTGTAGTTGCAAGTTAACCACAATCCACGGAATTGCGCTTTGCATGACCCAGTGCGAAGCTTCGGGCAGCAGATCCTTGCTTCCGCTTTCGCACTTCTACATAAATTAACGAGGCATGCAATCTTTGAATCTTGCTAGCCAAAGTAACAATGGAAATTATTTAAAACAGATAATTTAATTTAGAAATATGGAACAAGTGACCTTTTCAGAATCCATCATTTCGTTAGGTATAAAATATTTCTAGGTCCACTTAAGAATGCTAAATGGCAAAACATCACACGATCCGGTCACGGTGGTATTCGTTGAATAACTCTTTAATAAAATATTACGAAGTCTGATGTTATCAAAATTATCTATAGTATATCTTAGATGAAACTTGAATACATTGATCCTTGATATTCTTGTATCAGAATCATAACTAATAGGTATTATAAAATAAATGCGAAAATAAGTCTGTTCAGTACCTATACTTTCAAGCCTAAATCATTGAACTGATAATGATGAATAGGTACAGCCGGTCGATTCTGTAAACATGTCAAAGTAAGAAAAGTAGCGCACTATTATATACGAGTATAACTTTTAATATGTTGTGGAAAATGTCGTAGGTTATACATTTGTTATTCTGATATATTTATAACTTAGCATAAGATTTTTATGTACAAAATAACATAAAGTGCAAGTGAGCTAAGTAATCAACATGGAATGACAGCTCACTTGGTGATCACTTCAGCCAAGCCTGCACTTCGACATGCTTAGGTACAAAATCGCACAGCTGTAGTTTATTCTGTAACAACATTTTATCGTATCTCGACAGCGGAATCCGAGGTGAGTATAAACAGAAGACCTTTATGTTGTGTGTTATAAAGTTCACTTTGTGAGTTTTGCCGTTAACTCACTCGACTACAATCATTTTTTTTTAGACCCCGAATACTATCAGACACGTCAAAATTCTCGCAGTACCTACCTTTGCGGGGTCTAAAACCAATTTCCATCGGATTTTGAACGGCCCCAGCCGCCGCAACAGAAGAAGACGCCCCGGGCGTCGGGAGTCGCAGGACGATTCCCGGCCACCATAGGTGGCTCGCCGTCGGATCAGAACCATCGGGTCGACGGCTTGTTGTGTTACACGAGTACCTCAAAGAGATGATAGCACAATAGACGAGGAGGAAAACGGATGGGTTTTAGTCAGTTTAGAGTCTGACACTCCCTGCTGCACAGCCCTGAGCAGAAGGAACCATTTGATGACTTCAAAACCTAAAAAAAAAACCATTTTGACCGCGCGCCTACTAGAGGGCGCCAGGGTATTGATCGCACACGGGCGCTCAACAGGCTAGAGCCGCCTCTGACTTCATAGAGACGGATATGGTTATATTTTAAACCGCGAACAAAACCTTAAGTTCCCTGTAGAAAGAAGTGGTTGGTAACAAAATATTTTTTTATAGTTTAAAACTGGAAAATAATTATCATATTTGATCATTATTATGATATCTATAGCATATTAAAACTTGGCTATCCTTGACATTGACTTTTTATCTATACTAATATAGGTATAAAGCTGAAGAGTATGTTTGTTTGTTTGCTTGAACGCGCTAATCTCTGGAACTAGGTACTGGTCCGATTTGAAAAATTATTTCAGTGTTACATAGCCCATTTATCGAGGAAGGCTATAATGAAAATTGTGACGCAGACGAAGTTGCGCGGGTAAACTAGTACTGATATAAATCTAGTTTTAATTTTCTTAACAGATTCTTAACCCAATTGATTGTAATGGCTTATTAATGGGTTTTTCTAAATTAAGTAAGTACCTAGGAAGCTTTAATGTAGATATTTAAGTACACTGTGCTTTAATATAGAAACGTTCATAAGTACGTGTATATTTTTTTCTATTGTACGGAATAATCTGTGATGGACGTTGTCAGTTTTGGAATTCAAATAGGCAGAACTTAGGCTTAGGTAAGTACCTATGTAGTTTCCAAATGATCAAACATTGGCACATTCTAAACCCCAAATGCTCAATTCAGAAACCTTCCTTACGTCTGTAGTACAATTTAGAAATATCCAAGACCCGCGCAGCTTCGTCTACGTCAAATTTTTCGTGAATGCTCCGCTCTTACTGGTCGCAACGTGATTTTATATAGCCTAATGCTATGCCCACACTACCATATACGCGCTAATCACAGGAAGAAGTGTTACTGGTTCGAATTGAAATTTTTTTTTAGTAATGGATAAGTAGCTCATTTATAATATATTAGGGTATTTTAGTAAAAAAATCTTTGGAGGTACACACGCAAATAAAACTCGTGGATATCGGAAATGGTTTCTATTCGTTACTATTTGCAATACACAATATATTTAACGAGAGCTCACGCTCGCTGGCTCGAATGTTCAGTCTGTGTCAATTTTACACTGGCGGCAGACTTATGTCTGGCGCCGGAAACATTTGGTGTTGCCACCCAAAATATTGTTAATGGTGTTGCGACATAATACGCCACAACCACCCCCCTACGGAGAAAATAACAAGTTATTTAAACAGGAAAATAATAATAATAATAAATCCGCAAGGCAGTTTTGTGGCGAACTGTTGGGCACTGGCGACCCCACGGACCTGATCTCTAGGGAGAATTCTTGTTCCTCATTTCCGGCTTGCCTTTATTGGCTGGCCGGGGTGAAAACTGACGAGGAACAGAGCTCCCACCTCTTTCTTGCCTTAATCGGCCGGTCTGAGTGGAGATTCGCAAGAGCAAACGTGCTCGGGAGAAGGATGTATAATCCAGTAAGGTGCTGGTAGGGATCTTGACCGTACTTCCGGGATTGTCCTGATAGCCGTGGTATACCTCTCCACTCCTCTAGCACCTCAGGATATGTTGCCCCCTTGGCGCTACGTTACTTTGTGCTAGCGACCCTTTTCGGGGGGCCCATTTATTGAGTGTGCAAGTCACCCCCTGCCATTTTAAAGCCGTTTTAATTGTCAATGGTCAGGCAGGGGCCAATAGTTCTTCCATAGTAAACGATTATTAGTCCACTAAACCAGCCAAACCCATAGCGTTTCATCTTTTGTTTCCATATTCTGCAATAGTCCTGCTCCAACCGGGGATTGTCCTTGGGTATACTTTCACAGTGCATACAGGGATAATCGTCGGTTGGTGTCCCGTTCCATTTAAAATGTCTAAAGAGGCCTCTGCGAGTTGGCTTCGGCCCCTCGTACGCCTACCAAAGGACCGGGTCTCTAAGAAAAGGGACCCGAGAAAGTAAAAAAAAAAAAAAATAATAATAATAATACACACGAAGTAGATTACACCAGATAGGAAACAAAAAAGTTAAAAACAAAACTTAAGCTAAAGATCTAACCTATCCTTAAATCTAACAGTGCGACCTGACCGGGTGGTAACTGGTTGTTGTGCTACAGGGGGCATAGTCGGCTGTGCAGACGCGGAGGGCGCAGGTAGCGCGGGCGCGGAAGGCGCTTGCATGGCAGGCGCAGGCGCTGCGGTCTGTTGCGGAGTGGTTATCCGGGAGAGGTCGCTCGCTAAGTCAGGTGCGATGTATGCAGGCTTCACGCGGTCGATACTGACCGTCACGCGTTTACCTGCAATGTCAATGTCGAGTAACTTTTCGGTCCGTGACATTACCTTGTAGGGTCCAGTGTAGGGCGGCTGCAGTGCACGGCGAACAGTATCGTCTCGCAGGAAAACATGAGAGGCATCCTGAAGGTCCTTGAAAATAAACGACGTCGGTTGCGTGTGTCGCGACGCCTGAATTGGACGCAAATTGGCCATTTTCGTGCGCAGAACTGTCACAAAATCGTTGACGTTGTCAGTGTTATTGGGGGTGCTGGCTATCAGGAACTCTCCTGGTAGGCGAAGCGGCTCCCCATAAATAAGTTCGGCAGCCGAACACTCGAGATCCTCTTTCAAAGCAGATCGAATGCCGAGAAGCACGATGGGTAGGGCTCGGTGCCAGGTGTCGCTGTGGCACATGAGAGCAGCTTTCAGTTGTCGATGAAAGCGCTCGATCATGCCGTTAGCTTGAGGATGGTAGCTGGTGGTTCGCCTTCGCTCGGTCGCGCCAACATTCATGAGCCGTTTGAAAAGGTCCGACTCGAATTGACGGCCTTGGTCAGTCGTGACTGTAGTGGGAACGCCGAAGCGTGCAACCCAACCCTCAACGAATCGATCAGCTACCTCCTCGGCGGTTATCGAAGCCATCGGCCAAGCTTCGGGCCATCGAGAGAAACGGTCGATCGCCGTCAGGCAATATGAATAGCCTCTCGATGTAGGCAGAGGGCCGATTATGTCCAAGTGGACATGGCGAAACCTGGATGATGGAGCGGCAAAAGTTCCGAGTGGCGCGGACACGTGGCGCGTCACCTTGGCGCGCTGACAGTTGAGACATTCTTTTGCCCAGGCGCGACAGTCGCGCGCAACACCAGGCCACACATAACGCTGTGCCACAAGGGAGCACCGGGGTGGCTGAGCGCGTGCAGGCGATCGAAGGCGGCGCGGCGCAGCGGTGCTGGCAAGTAGGGGCGCGGTTTGCCTGCTGAGACGTCACACTGGACGGTGATGTCCGTGCCTGGAATTAAAGTATGTTGCATATTGAGAGACGAGTCAGATAAGGTTTTTAACTCATCGTCGGCGTCTTGTGCTCGAGCCAATGTGGTATAATCGCACTCGAGCGAGACGGCTTCGATGCGCGACATCGTGTCGGCGACGACGTTGTCGTCTCCCTTTACGTGCCGTATGTCGGTAGTAAATTGGGAGATAAAGGTGAGCTGATTAAGTTGGCTGGGTGGCAGCTTTTCTCTGCGTTGCTTGAATGCATACAACAGAGGTTTGTGATCCGTATATATTGTGGCGTGTTGCGCCTCTAATATATGCCGGAAATGCTGCACTGCCAAATATACTGCCAACAGTTCCCTATAATACGCTGGCCACACTGACTGACTCGCTGTAAGCTTCTTGCTGAAAAAAGCAAGTGGTTGCCAGCCCTGTTCACTTTGCTGCTGTAAGCACGCGCCCACCTGTGTGCCAGAAGCATCTGTGTACAACGCCAATGGGGCGTTAGGTACGGGATGTGCTAACCTAGTGACCTGAGAGAGGCTGTCCTTGCATGCAGTGAAAGCGTGCTCCAGTTCAGGAGTCCAGGGCATTGGCTTGGCTCCCTTAAGCTTTGTAGCTGTAAGGAAGTCAATGAGCGGGGCTTGAGTCTCGGCGGCATTGGGCAGAAACTGTCGGTAGTAATTTAACATGCCCAAGAACCTGCGGAGACCTTGGGCTGTTTTAGGAAGGGGGAAATCTTTCAAGGCTTGGACTTTTTCTTCCGGGGGGCTTATGCCATCACTGGAGACTTTATAACCGAGGAAAATAACCTCGGATGTACCTAGCACACACTTTGTTGGATTAACTACTACACCGTAGTTAGCCAATCGTTCAAAGAGCGTGCGTAAGTGGTTACAATGCTCCGTGGCGTCCCTGCTAAATATTAAGATGTCATCGACATATGGGAAACAAAAATCCAAACCCTGGACAATTTCATCAATGAAACGCTGAAATGTTTGTCCAGCATTTCTGAGCCCAAACGTCATATAGGGGAATTCATACAAGCCAAACGGTGTTATAATGGCAGTTTTGCAGATGTCAGCTGGCTCCACCGGAATCTGTTGATATGCCTTAACTAAATCAATAGTACTAAAGATGGTGGAACCAGCGAGAGCGTGACCAAAATCCCCTATATGGCGCACGGGATACCTATCCGGTATAGTCCGAGCGTTCAGCGCTCTATAGTCGCCACAAGGGCGCCATGAAGAGTCTTTCTTCGGGGCTAAATGCAGTGGTGAGGACCACGGACTCTTGGAAGTGCGAGTGGTGCCAGTTTGCACCATATCCGCAAACTCCTTCTGCGCTGCGCGCAGTTTGTCCGGCGCGAGGCGGCGCGGCTTAGACACCACGGGTGGGCCGTCGGTCGTCTTGATGTAATGCACCGTGTTGTGCTTCACCTCGCGATGGATGCCGGGGGGTCTCGTGATAGCTGGAAATTCAGATAAAATTTTGTGGAATTCTGATTCTTCAATTTTAACGGTTTTTACGCTGAGCTGGTTGAATTTGGCTACAGAGGCTGGAGCAGTGAGACCAGTAACTCCGCAGCGTATTATTTTGTTTCTGCAGTCGGGAAGTAGGTTGTAAAAGGCCATGAAGTCAGCACCAATGATGGCGGTATCAACATCAGCTATGACAAAGTTCCATTTGAAGGCACGGCGGAGACCAAGATTGAGTGTAAAGGTATGACAGCCATAAGTTTTTATGGAACTGCCATTTGCTGCACATAAATTGTAATTTGGATCTGCTCTTTTGCTTCCTATCAATTTTTTAGGAAAGCAACAAATGTCAGATCCAGTGTCCAACAAAAATCGGAACTTGGTGTCTTTGTCCACAACAAATAAGCGGCTACTATTGGAACAATCGGTCGCCGCTGCTACAGATTGTTCTGTTGGTTTCCCGACCAAGAGCATGGTTTGGTACATTTACTTGCTTTTGCACCAAATTTATGGTGGTACCAACAGAAAGGCTGTTGGGCCACCTGGGACGCAGATCTGGATCTAGGTTGACGAGACCTAGAACCAGACCGTTGTCTAGAACTGGACTGTCCTGTAGTTAAAACAGCCACCTGACGTGCAAGTTCTTGAACTTGCACAGTAAGGGCAGCGAGGTCAGGGGCACTAGCTGGAATAGGAGAAATGGCGTTGACAGAGACAGAGTTGACCTCTAAAATTTTGTCAGCCAGATCGGCAACTTTGTCCAAGGTGAGGTCACCTTGGGCAGTCAAAATTGCCTGTAAGTGTTTAGGCAGACGTTGTAGCCACAGTTCTCTGATTATTGTATTATCTTGGAAAGACCTACCAGCTAGAGACTTCAGATGACGAAGAAACTGGGTAGGTTTCCGGTCACCAAGCTCCTCACCTGACAACAGTTGTCTGACCTTTTGTGACTCGGAAGTGGAAAAACGCTTAATAACTTCTTCCTTTATCCATTCATACCGGCCACCTTTTGGAGGAGGGTTAGTGACCAGATCCTCGACTTCATGAGAGATCCTGGAATCAAATTGAGAAATAACATAATTATATTTGGTTTCATCAACCGAAATATTGCATAAAACAAACTGTGATTCTAGATGAGCAAACCATCCAGCAGGATGCTCGAGCCAAAAAGGAGGCAGTTTAGGACGGACTGCATATGCTGCTGGATTCTGCACACTATGGGCATTTAATTGTGCTCGCAAGTCCGCATTTTGTTGTGTTAGCCTTTCATTGTAAGCCAGAATTTGGTTGAGTCTCTCCTCAATTTGTTGGCTCTCCATGTCAAATATGTGTATAACAAATGTATAAATATATTATAAAACGAAGTAAATGTTCAAGTTACAGTTACCACTCAGTCAGGTTGCTTAAAACTATAACAAGCAACTTATAACTATAAAAACACGAGGTATGTACAGAATGCGCAAGGTAAATAAGCATGAGCTGCAGATAATTATGTACAGAAATAATTCACATAAAATTCAATACCTTTTACCATTAATACAAGCCTCAGCCAGTGCTAACTTTTAAACAAACACACACGAAAAACCAATACGAAAAATATGTAAACAAACATGAACATGTGTAAAAATAAAGATAAAAATGCTATTGTTATTTACATTTGAAACCACTTAGCACAAAGTTAGTTTTTTAGTAAGATGCACATGCAGGCACTAATTATTTAGGGGAAAGTTAATCGTATTTTCAAGTTTTCAAGATCCCGCGTTGCGATGACATTGACGTATCGGGCCGACGACAGTTCAATCATTCATTCGATCATAAATCGGGAAGTTCCGCTACTCCCCGATAGGTTGCGCATGGCGTCGAGATAGGTAGCGTCTTGATGGAGTTCCGTTTCCGGGTCGATGGCCTCGGAACATTCAAAAAACGAAAATGATGCGTAGGATGTACGTAAGATGATGAAAACTGCTTGCGAATGATGCACTAAATAACACAAACTTGCTGCAATCCGTTGTTGCGCCTTCTGACTTGCGCAGAGGCCGGTGTGAGCAGTTAGGTAGGTACCTAGGTATCTACTCGGCAACTTCTCGTTCAGCGAATTTCCCGGCGGTAAGTGGTAAAACCAGCCTGGAAAACGTTGCGGCGTAGTCGGATTGGGCAGGCTGAAGATCTCAGCGTGGCTCACTGCTGAAGTCCGGTTCCACGTTCACTGCTGTAGGTACCTCCTCGCTGTATAGTTGCGTCTCGATCACGTCGGGGTCACCAATTTGGAGGTACACACGCAAATAAAACTCGTGGATATCGGAAATGGTTTCTATTCGTTACTATTTGCAATACACAATATATTTAACGAGAGCTCACGCTCGCTGGCTCGAATGTTCAGTCTGTGTCAATTTTACACTGGCGGCAGATACCCGATATATTATATTCCTCTATGCGGCAGACTTATGTCTGGCGCCGGAAACATTTGGTGTTGCCACCCAAAATATTGTTAATGGTGTTGCGACATAATACGCCACAAATCCAATAGTCAGATAGATTTTTAAATAATATTGGACACGTATTTTTTTCTTTTTTCACGTAAACATAAAATGAAGAGGATACAGCGAGTTGAAGAAACGCGTGACGTCATGTGGCTTGGTAAAATTCCACCAAATTTACCAAGCCACATGACTTCACGCGTTTCTTTAACTCGCTGTATCCTCTTCAGTTTTTGTAAATCAATATTTTTAGAAAATCCATCTGACGGACAAATTATTTTTTTTTTTGTAAAATACCCTATTGGTATTGTTTCAGTAGATTTTACTTCAATTCGAACCAGTAACACCATAGTAACAATTCCTGAGATTAACGCGTAACAAACAATGAAACAAACTCTTTAGCTTCATAATATTAGTTTAGATAAGTTACGGCTTAACTTCGCGTGTGGCGAACATGGAAATAGTTTTCAGATTGAAACAGTAAAATGTCGCTTTTCATTTTGTCATCCGCTACGAGAATAGACAACACATTCCAGGTTTTGTGAAGCAAAGACAAACTTACAAAATGCCTACTAAACAAAATGTGCTATGGAAAGTAAACGTTATTCTCGTGCAGTTTAAGGTTCATTTTGGAGCAGACTGCTATGGACAAAGCGCAGAAAGTCAGTCAATTTTTGATTTATTTATTTTGTCTGTCTTGTCGAGATTCGTGACTATTTTCGGAAACGTAGACATTTCTAAAATTAATTTGAAACTGAGTCTGCGATTTCATTTGTTTCTTATGGGAAATTCAATTGTTTTCGCTTGTCAACAAGTTGTAGGGCGGGAAATTGGGCACCGTCAACTTTTCTTCAAAATTCGACTTGTCTTAAACGATTGAGAACAGCGCCATCTATCTTCCGATTACGACACTACATGCACCCTCACCTTGCTTGCAACTTATCTTTACGCCCTGATTCCTTTCTAGGGTAAGCAGAGCTAGCGGACGCTCACATAACGTGTCAGGTTAAAGATCAGTGCTTTCGTCAAGCACGTGTATAAGTCATCAGTAGCTAATGCAGAACTTTCACTAACATTATTGTGAATTGAAGTTAGTTCGTGAGTGATAGGTAGATTTGAAATTGCGCTCTAGCGGTAAAATTGTAGTCTATCAGTTTTATTAGAGACGTAAACGAAGAAAGGCCATTGTAGTGGCAGACAGTGTCGATGTTCAAGGTTAAACAACAGTTTCCGGGGTCGGCCTATTGCTGCATCCATTCATTACATTTCAATAAGCCTGATTGCGTGCCTCGAAAAGGACGATAGCATTTACAATATTACGCAAAGTATATTGTTGGCCGGTGCCATTTGGTGCCGTAAAGAAGAATAATACCATCCCATCATTCCCGTGGGTATCGTGGGTAGCGTTCTCTGTAAAACGCAACGCCATACACTGCGATCGCCAACCCGCCTGCCAAGCGTGGCGATTATGGCAAACGCCCCTTTTAGGGAAGGCCTATTATGTCCAGCAGTAGACGTCTTTCGGCTGTGATGATTATGATGACGCAAAGTAAAGTGTCATAGGGTGGACCGTTGACCGGTTGAAAGCTTGACGAGGTCAGTTATTGGACGGGTGGGAAGCACGCGAAGCCGTTGGCCCTGGATGACGTTTGAAGTTCTTTGACAGTCGTTATAGATGACGCTGCGGGTGTCTAACTTGGGGCCGAGTAGTCGCCTGACCAGGCAGGCCTAAAGGACTAGGACGTGGTGGGGCGCAGTTCCGTGCGCGCCTTTATAGGAGCATGTGCAGTCGTTGAAGCGACCACACTAAGAGGCTCCTAGGCCCGCTAGCAATGGCGAGCTGATACCGGTCGGGGGTGTGCGTGAATTTGATTGTATCCCGGGCCCACGACTCATGGTAACGGTAGGAAATGTGGGGTTATAATCGGTAGGAGATCGACATAATAATCCGTCTCCCCAGACGGAGTATATCAATAAGGATTTTCCCACAAAAAAAAAGGTTTTATGTACCCAGTTACTGTGGAGGTCAGATAAAATGTTGGTATTCAGAGCTGCATCCGGTTCGACTGGAAGCCGACTTAGTAGGGAACTTTCGAGTGCATTGCTCTTGTTTATAACCACTAGCTCGTTTAAACCCCCGAATTGAGTCACAAAGCAAAATAATTGCCAATAAACTCATAAAAATCCAAAATAACAGTTCAAACACATCGGTACACGGAACTTGAAACAGGGTAACGGCCTATTTGACGTAAACACTGCCGGATCGCGGAGATAGTTCACGATACATAAACAAACAGCTGTGGGCCCGCCGCCATACTTGCCATAGATACTGCGCAACGTCCATCGACAATGGCGCTACTTTTTTTTGGTGTTATGACTAGGCCTACGTCCGGAATTTTACGCGGGCATTGATACTGGCCGGTAAGTAAGCAAAGAAAAAGTTTTGGCTAGCCAAAAAAGGGTTGTTTCGTTAGGCGCAGACTGTCATAAAAATAAGTTACAGCGACAGAGATACAGTCGATTCAACGGTTAATCCGTAGTTCATTTAGGTATTTAGATAAATCCAATGTCTTCTGGGAAAAAACCTTATTTTATTCCAAAATTACTAATGTGATGCCAAACTGTGAAATCGCCCACCCTGTGGGCCAATAGCTTTCAAACGTGTATCTATGTAAGGTACATGATATTGTAAAAGTAATCATAAATCTGACTTTTTATTTTACAACCCTTTGAAAAGACGCATCCAATTTAAATATCATACATACCACTCACATTAGTTAGACATCACTATAAAAATAACTAAACTAAACAATATAAGTAACAGTTTCACTAAACCCTCAAAGTTAACTAAACAACTTTGGCTAAAAATACTTTAAAAAAATAAAAAATGTAACAAAAGTGCGTATGCTTCCTGCGGTGACTGGCGCCAGTCGCTAGCTGCATGGCAGTCAACGACTCGCTGGCACGTTGCCAACACCACTAGCTTCCTTACATCGCTACAAAACTGTCTGTCTTCGTTGCCTTATGAAGTTTGCGTAGTTTGTGCGAAACTTTTTGTAAAGTGAACTCAAAGGAGACAAAAAAAAAGTTCTGTAGATTTCTTGAATAGTCTACAACCTAACGAAGTCGTTGAGGATTTTACATAAAGTAGGTATCCAAGAAGGCTTGTTATACGCATTAATACTCGTAATATTATAGTTAGGATGATCTAAAAAACTGTTCATTAAAAAATATAAAAGTTAATACAACAATGATTCCAGTACACAGAAGCCATAAAAGTGAAGCCAGGCAAACGGGGCCACTATGTTAAACGTCAGATTATGCGCAGTTTATGCACCGACCATTCTATGACAGACTGACAATGGTAGGTACCTAGTTAGGAACATTGGCGTCTGGTCATCCTTATGAAGAACAATGCGACAATTGCCAGACAGAATGATACACTTTGTTTTTGTTCTCAATAATATGGGAGTTAAAGACTTTTGTGGGAGATACCACAAAAGTCTACAAAGTCTTATATACTAATAAAGCTGAAGAGTGTTTCTGGTGCTGAAGAGTTTGTTTGTTTGCTTGAACGCGCTAATCTCAGGAACACCTGGTCCGATTTGAAAAATTCGTTCATTGTTAGATAGCCCTGTTATCGAGGATGGCTATATGCTAATATCATCACGCTAAGACCAATAACAGCGGAGCGGACGAAGTTGCGCGGGTCAACTAGTGCATAACATTATTTGAAGTCAAAGACTATTTGAAGTTGAGCTTCAAACTCTGCTTTATTCTAAAAACCGGTCAAAATTTGAAATGCTTCAATCCAGAAGGTGTAGTAGTGGGAGTTCAAGAGAAAATCCTTTAAATGAAGTCGTACCTAGGATCCCACAGCAGTCTCGCTTGACACTAGGAAACGGAGGAGACCAACCAAGCAGTTCCAGAGGATTACCTATACCCACTATAGCACATACAGATACAAATTGCGTTGGTTATGTTCAAGTCGCATGTAATAGAGGACGAGTCTATGGCCGTCATCATCGTAGCTAGGGTCCTAAGCGCCTGAGGCAAGTATTTAATTTTGCGCCTATTCTTATTTTTTTCCTAGGAACGTAACGTAATTTTCATGTCAGTCACATCGTACTGACATAAATTTGGCTCAAAACAGCAATATCTAATGAGCATAATGTTGGTACTAAGTGCGTGCCTCTGCGCCAGAGGTCAACAGACTGTGTGGTTGTGTGTGTGTCGTGGTCTGCAAAGTGCGTCCCCCTGAAGGTCCTAGCAGCGGCCTTGCCAACCCCTAGCTACGACGCTGATGGTCTTAATCGGGTACATTTATGTAGACTCTGGGCTACGACTGCGAAATTTCAGACGGGAAAGCCCGGCCCGGGCTACCATCCAACCACTAAACCAAAGAGTCAGACTGGCACTTCTAAAAGCCAGTCTATTCTGTCAACATCGCACCGTGTAAACATGGCTGGAGTGAGCACGATCTAACTGTCATTCCAACTTGTTTGTAAGGATTGACAGCTGCCTTCGTTATCATTTGTGACAGAAAATCAGAACTTCACCAAAACACACGTGATCACTATCTGTTCCAAATTCAAGTCACAACAGTTTTTTTTAGTCGGCAGATTACGGGCGCGGCGAAATTCCTCGAGCATGCAGTGTCGACGTCGTAACGAACCCTTTAGAGATAAAAACCAGGAGTTATAGCTGCTTTTAAAAGTTTCAACTTGATGTAAGTAGGTAATTCTTAGAAACGTTTATACTTACTTGTGAAAGCTTTGTTGGTAAACAACGCGTTTACTTCGGTTTTCATACAAAAAGGTTTCAGTGACTCAACTTCCTCAGATGGCTGTAAGAATCTCGGTCCTTGTTTTTTCTAATGATTGCCATTAATGCTTATAAGTCTTAAAATAGTAGGTACATTTTGTTGCAAGTGGGTAAACTTTGTTATTGTGGAATAAAGGCCTAAAGCACTTGTCTCACCGCCGCCGATCAGCGAGAAGTAAGTAAAGCTTAAAAATAGAAACGAGTTTGCGTGCTGCGAGTAGCGAGTGGTGGCAGGACCGGTCGTTGTGGCGCTGCTCGGGGGAGGTAGGTTTATGTCCAGCAGTGGACGTCTGATATGATGATGATGATGAGTAGCGAGTGTGTCAATTTCGATGGTTTCGTCGCTCGGCTATGAGCGAGAGCTCTTGTGCGAAGAGCAATTACTCGCACCACTCGTCCCTATAGGGCGGAGCGAGTGGTGCGAGGTAGAAAATGACCGCTGGTTGGTCTCTCGGTGTGAGTTCTGTCTGACCGCCAAGCGAGCATCGCTGAGCGAGTATTATCTTTGATAGCTCTTTTCGCTGCGACGAACTAATGGTCTTTTGTGTGCGGTTTTTTGGGAACACATTCATAGTGCGTACAGCTAAGGAGTGGAATTCCCTGCCGGAGTCTGTGTTTCCTGATAGCGACAACCTGGGAGTCTTTAAATCAAGAGTGAACAGGTTACTTCTAGGCAAGCGTGCTCCATCTTCGACCACATCCTCGCTTACCATCAGGTGAGATAGTAGTCAAACGCGTGTCTATCAATAGTAAAAAAAAAAAAAAAAAATGTTCAGAGTTCTCGCCGGCAGTGTGGTGAACAGCCAGCTATCGACTATAAATAGAAGCGTAATAGGAGCGGAGGTGGAGTATCTTATCTTTTACTCACACGGGACAAAAACGGACAAAAGATTTTCGTAGTAGTAGTATCGTGTTAAGGCAGTCGTTCCATTTCTATGTAGAAAACGGGTACTCAACTGTTGAAGTCGTTGAGAAAAGGTTATTTATTTTCTTTCCGCACATTGTAATTTTATTTTTAAATCTCTCTGCACATTTAGCATGATCTGCATTCGCTGTTTTGCAAATAAACACGATGGGCATTGACAATATGGGGCCATACAGTCATACCATTGTATGTAAACCTTTAAAACCACCTCTTTTATGTAGCAGACGTAGCAGTCTAACTTCTATAAATTAACAGCGTCTTTATTTCGTAGCAGTAAGGTTGTTTTTCGCAGCTAAAATATCGCTATCAAGTGTCAAACATAGTTTGACAGTTCCACCGCCTTTATTTCATAACAATAAGGTTGGTTTTTCCGGATCAAAAGTTGGCATCAAGTGAATCATTCATAGTTTGATATTCGCAATGCCTTTATGCCCATGTATTAAGGATGGTTTTCGTGTGTCAAGTCTGATGGTAGAACGTACACCGCAGCATCTTCGTCTGCGCCGGTGTCGTGTACTTTTTGCGCGATTGGATACGTCTGCGGGTAACGGGAGTGTAGTTGGGGTTCACTGTGATGGCATAAAGAAACAAACAAAGAATGAATGAATGAGTGAAAAATTATTTTATCTGCGATTTTCGCATTACGTGTCTGTCTGTGTCTCTCTAAAGTTGTATGTTTTGTTCGCCTTTTTTGTTGTTTGAGGAGGTAGGTAATGTGTTTGGGTGATTGTCTGTTTAAATTATGAACAAAAAGAAGCTAGAGTAATACGCAATGATCGTAACAAGAGTTACGTTTGTGATGTGCGTCTGGCTGTTATTTATAGACTTTTGACAGGCGGCACATGTTTTCAGAACATCTAGTACCAGTCTTGTCGTCTGGGCTGTGGAGGTCTGATCATGTAAAATACTGGTATACAACTTCACCTGTTTTGACTGGAGTCAAAAATTGTTTGGAAAAGGCTATGCAGATTGATGAATGTAAGACAACCTATAACATTTGTAGTAGACTCATGTTCCATCTAATTCCATGTCTATAATTTGCTCAATATTTTCCCTTCAGTTACAAATCGGACATTGTCATTGTGCCAGTATAATCCTGCTTTAGTAAGTAGCAATAACGTAGAGAAACCAAACACAAGGGAATCACTTTCCTCGCCACGACCGCATCGCATCGACGCCATTTCTCTACGGACGTAGTGTATGCACGTAGAATGTAAAGCAGTAAAAAAATTAAGAAAAACACAAATTGTCTGTGGTTCACATCAGTACTGATAGAATATGAATTTGAAGACTTTGTTAGTTGTTTATTTATTTATTTATTTATTTATTTTACGCTTTATTGTACATACACCAAAAGTAATACAAAAGGAAACTTAAAACTAAAACACATACAAAATCGGAAATTAGAATGAATACCTTAGAATGTGGCATCTATTGATTTATATTTTTTGTTATTTTCAGGATACTTGTAAGTATGTATTGCTCCGTCGGTATCGCGGTAGCATTAACACTGTTGAGCGCGGCGTCCTTGGTTCAATTCTCAAGTCGGACAAAAAGCGTCGTTGGGATTTTCCATTATTTTCTCTGTGACAGACCGGAGTTTGGAAGTTGGTGGTGTGACACCCACATCGTGCCTCGAAAAGCACATTAAACCGCTGATGATGCGCCTGACCACTCTCCGGTAGTGTAGGGAGGAGGGAGTTCACCTATGTTTGCTCACACATTTCTGCACTACCTAATTACCTAAGTATATTGTCTCTCGTCGACCACTAGTCTCCGTTGGGATTAGCCGCAACGGCCAAAATCGGTCAAGAGGACTATGAAGTACCTATATTATACCTACCAAATGTCGAGCGACCCTAAGTCTTTTTGGTCTTATGTAAATTCTAAAAGAAGTAACACTAGTAGTCAAAAGATTTTAAAGAACGGAGAGGCATTGACATGTGAACAAGCGGTTCAAGAATTTGCTGAATACTTTTACTCAGTGTACAGTGTTGACAAACCGAGACTAGATGTGGATGTGGCGATAGTAGAAGCGGGTAGTCAGAACGGAGCAGGGCGGGTTCATCTTGATAGATTGGAGTTGGATGACGTGGTACGCGCCCTGCAGAATCTTAAACCGAAAAAATCGTCAGGGCCTGATGGTATTCCGCTGTACATTTTTAGGGACTGTCGAATGGGTTTAGCGAAACCGCTGTTGCACATCTACAATCTTTGCCTCAAATCGGCTGAGTTTCCCGAGATGTGGAAGATTACCCGGGTCATACCGGTACCGAAGGGAGGTTCGGGAACTAAAGTTGAAGAATACAGACCGGTTGCAGTGTTGTCAACAATGGCTAAAGTATTAGAATCAGCAATTCATAGGTGCATTTTTCAGCAAGTTAGCTCACAACTCACAGACGCGCAGCATGGATTTCGGCCGAGTAGAAATACTACCAGTAATTTACTCAGCTACATGGCGGGTGTGGTGCCGATAGTAGACAGTGGGGGACAAGCCGATGCTGCTTATTTCGACTTTAAAAAGGCTTTTGATTTAGTGGATAATGATGTGTTGCTGAAAAAGTTAGCAGGCACGGCACGGCAGGTATGTTGACTATGCAGGCATAGTCAACATACTGTTGCCTGTCACTCATATAACTAGCAAAAAACTTAAGTAAATGCGGGGTGAAACCGATCCCAAATCCTGAAAATCCTGATTCAATTTCAATTCGATTGAAATCCTGATTTCAATCGAATGCATACTATACTAGATCTGGGGTAAGCCAAGGTACTAATTTAGGGCCTCTGGAATTTCTCATAATGATTAATGACCTACCAAACGTTGTGCAAGAGGCTAAGTGTTTGCTGTTTGCCGACGACCTCAAGCTTTATCTCCCCATCACAAACGTGACTGACTGTGAGAGACTGCAGAGAGATATAGACTGAGTGGTAGCTTGGAGCGAGAGTAATCTCCTGCAGTTTAACACATCTAAGTGTGTGACCATAAGTTTTTCGCGCGCACACACACCCATCACGCATACTTATACGGTGGACGGAGTGCCGATGGATAGGGTTACTGAAGTGAGGAACTTGGGAGTTAGTTTCGTCACTGGGCTCACCTTTCGTGATCATATAGTTAAGATATGTGAAAAAGCATATAGAAACCTAGGATTTGTGCTTAGAATGGTTAAAGGCTTCACAAACATGAAAGCTATATCGGCGTTATACAATGCTTCAGTAAGAAGCCAACTAGAATGTAACGCAGTTATCTGGGCTCCACATGAAACTAAATATAGTCTCATGTTGGAGCGGGTACAAAATAAATTTATTAGGTACTTACATAATATGAGGGAATTTGGCGTATATCCATTTTATCCATTGATGTATCCAACTCTATTTGTCTTGGGTATGGTCGGATATAATGAATTGAGGGTCAGGAGGCAACTCACACTAGTGACTTAATAAGAGGGAAGATACACAATGCGGATATATTGCAAAAGGTGGAACTAGTCGTGCCAGACGGGTATGTGGGGCGTCGTCGACAACCACGGTTGCTGGCAGAACCGCGCGCGCGTACTAATTTGCTGCGCGAGGCGCCGCTAACGAGCGCGCTCCGGGATAAAGCTGGGATAAAGACAACCCCAATATAGGTGGGATAAAGACAACCCCAATATAGGTGGGAAAAAGGCAGGAAGGTTGATCGACCACGAACCATTGAGAATTTGAGATAATCAAGGAAGAAGAGAAGTGTAGCTTAGTTATAAGTTTAGTATTTGCAGCTTGGCTATGTTAGAAATACAGTTATCCTCAGGATAAGCAAGGTTACCGGTTACCGACATAGCCCCATGAATCGTGGCAGTGGGCAAGGTACTACATTGCTCGCAGAACGGGTAGTCGATGGGGTCTAAAAGTTCTGGAGTGGCGACCGCGTACCGGAAGACGAAACGTTGGCAGGCCTCCCACAAGGTGGACCGATGACCTGGTGCAGGTCGTGGGAATCCGCTGGATGCGAGCTGCTCAGGATCGGTCGATGTGGCGACACTAGAGATGGCCCATGTCAGTGAGCGTTTTTCGACTGACATAATTATAGTCCTCCTGACCGATTTCCGCTATGGCGGCCAATCTCAACAGAAACTAACCATCGTCGCGGGACATTTATTATAGTGCAGGCGTGTGTGCGTGAACACAGGTGCACTCCCTCTCCCATCATCATCATCATCTGCCTAGCCTTTTCCCAACTATAGGTATTGGGGACGGCTTCCAGTCAAGCTGGATTTAGCTTAATACCAGTATTTTACGAGGAGCAGCCCTAACCCATTAACTGCAGGGTAACTTTATGGCAAGACTGGAGTCAGATTTACTGGCTTCTGGCAATCCGTAACGACTGCCAAAGATGTACAAATGACAGCCGGGACCAATGGCTTAACGTGCTTTCCGAGCCACGGAGGAAACTCGGTATGTTAAGATGGTCACCCATCCACAGACCAAACTTGGCAAGCGTTGCTTAACCTTGAAGATCGACCCGTGCGGCTGTTATTATTTTAGCCACGAGCTCCTCACTCCCTCTACCATCACTCTCATATTCCGATGCGACGGCAACCCGACACGACGCGAGAGAGATCCCACGCCGGAGGCAGGAACAACGGTCGTGCTTTCCAAGGTGCGGAGGTGTCACAACACCAGCTTCCAGACTTCATGACATGATGAGGTCTTGTAAACCGAGATTGTTTGCATGCGGTGACTACCTATACAATTTTCAAAAGCACCTTTCATTTATAATTTTTTTTGGAGCTACAAAAAATGTTCATTTCGTCTAAATTCATTTCAATGAAATTTAAATCTAGACGATATTAATTCTCTTGGTGGCCAAAGCGATTACTTGTCGGTACAAAAGGATAAAATAAATGAAAACTTTGCTGTACATTTCGAAAATGCCTGATTCGGTGTTTCTTGATATGTACAACTTGGGGGTCTTCAAGTCAAGAGTGAACAGGTTACTTCGAGGCAAACGTGCTCCATCTTCGACCGCATCATCGCTTACCATCAGGTGAGATAGTGGTCAATTCTGGGGCTACTAATAATTAAAAAAAAAGCTTGAGAGGTGTCAAGGGACACCCAGATGGAACGAAGTTCCTACGCCGCATGGCTTACAACTATAGCAAAAAGTGTCGTTACAACTTTTGGTCTTAATTTTTTCCGTCTAGCCCCCTTTCTCAACGCGAATTGTAATAAAACTAGAAACATAACTGTGTTTTACGACTTTATCCTTTTCCCTAAGATGGTATCGTATCGTTGGCAACTAATGACCCACTGTTTCTCATCTCAATCAGTCCCTATTGAGATGAGAAATTCTATTCCATTCCATTCCATTCCATTCCATTCCATTCCATTCCATTCCATTCCATTCCATTCCATTCCATTCCATTCCATTCCATTCCATTCCATTCCATTCCATTCCATTCCATTCCATTCCATTCCATTCCATTCCATTCCATTCCATTCCATTCCATTCCATTCCATTCCATTCCATTCCATTCCATTCCATTCCATTCCATTCCATTCCATTCCATTCCATTCCATTCCATTCCATTCCATTCCATTCCATTCCATTCCATTCCATTCCATTCCATTCCATTCCATTCCATTCCATTCCATTCCATTCCATTCCATTCCATTCCATTCCATTCCATTCCATTCCATTCCATTCCATTCCATTCCATTCCATTCCATTCCATTCCATTCCATTCCATTCCATTCCATTCCATTCCATTCCATTCCATTCCATTCCACTCCACTCCACTCCACTCCTCTACACTCCACTCCACTCCTCTACACTCCACTCCACTCCTCTACACTTCACTCCACTCCACTCCACTCCACTCCACTCCACTCCACTCCACTCCACTCCACTCCACTCCACTCCACTCCACTCCACTCCACTCCACTCCACTCCACTCCACTCCACTCCACTCCACTCCACTCCACTCCACTCCACTCCACTCCACTCCATTCCACTCCACTCCACTCCACTCCATTCCATTCCATTGCCCCTCCATTTCATTCCACTCCATTCCATTCCACTCCATTTCATTCCACGCCATTCCATTCCACTCCATTCCATTCCATTCCATTCCATTCCATTCCATTCCATTCCATTCCATTCCATTCCATTCCATTCCATTCCATTCCATTCCATTCCATTCCATTCCATTCCATTCCATTCCATTCCATTCCATTCCATTCCATTCCATTCCATTCCATTCCATTCCATTCCATTCCATTCCATTCCATTCCATTCCATTCCATTCCATTCCATTCCACTCCATTCCACTCCACTCCACTCCTCTACACTCCACTCCACTCCTCTCCACTACACTCCACTCCACTCTACTCCACTCCACTCCACTACACTAAACTCCACTCCACTCCACTCCACTCCACTCCACTCCACTCCACTCCACTCCACTCCACTCCACTCCACTCCACTCCACTCCACTCCACTCCACTCCACTCCACTCCATTCCACTCCACTCCACTCCATTCCATTCCATTCCACTCCATTTCATTCCACTCCATTTCATTCCACTCCATTCCATTCCACTCCATTTCATTCCACTCCATTCCATTCCACTCCATTCCATTCCATTCCATGCCCTTCCACTCCATTCCATTCCATTCCAACTTGAGAGGTGTCAAGGGACACCTGCGAAATAGAAATGAAAATATCTGGCTTGCTTTCTATAAGAGAGAGAGAGAGAGACAGACAGAGAAACATGCGACGCCGCACAGCTTACAATAGCTTACTAAGTATAGCAAAAAGTGTCGTGACAACTTTTCGTAAGAATTTTTTCCGTCTAGCCCCCTTTCACAACGCGCGATAAGGAACTTCGTTCCAAAAACATCTTCAAATGTCTAGACTTACATTGTATATTATTACTGGCCATACAAATATTTGTTCCGCCTCCCGCAGCGCATCGAAACTAATCAATCTAGCACTCCCCTCGGTGTAAAATGTTGGGATACAGTGCCACTTTAATTACCTTCCTAGATTTAAAATTAATTATTTTGAGTGTACAGAATAAGCAAGCTAAATAGCAATGAGCCAGTCAAAGACCAGCCGCAGAAATGTATTGAGACTATTCTCAAATGGAGCCAGCGAATAAAAAAATATCTGAGTATCTAGAAATGGCGACAATATTCTGTGTGGCTGAGTAGCAGGTGGATAGCAGCCATTTTTTCCGGATCCACTGGACCGATTCTGTTGAAATTTGGTACACATATGGACTTATGTGACCCAAACACAGAAGCGTTACGTAAATTATATTTTTTTTAAAGAATGGGGAATTGACTTTAGGGGTCATAAAACTAAAAAAAAAAACGATTTTTGAACAAAATCGTGTGACATATCAAACGACTTACTGTGAGGGTTACAGTGAGATTTTTAATTAAGTATATTTTTTTCATAATTTTAAAATAAATGGTTTTGAAGAAATTAGGCGAAAAATGACCATACCCCCCCTTATATCCGAAACTACTGAACCTAAAATAAAAAAAAAATGGAGGTAATAGGTCTTTACCTATAGATTACAGGAAAATCTATAAGAATTCTATAGTGTTAAACTAACATGTTAAAAAAAAAGAAATTCGTTCGGATTCCTTTGCACGCGAGTCCGACTCGCACTTGGCCAGTTTTTATACTTTAATTAGCACTAACACCACTGTAAGCCTGTAAATTAACAACTGTATAGGGAAATAATGATGAAAAACACTTTTTGGTAAGTCAGTGTCTCTAGAATGGATGAAGAAGGAAACGTGACGTAGAACAAGGGATTATGATGATGAATATAAACAAACGAGCTATCCAATTTTAAGCCTTTGTCAACGATTAGCAGTCGAGACAATCCCCTATGTAGAAAACTACGGCTTTCTCGTGTGGAGTGCATCGCATATGCAAATTATGCTGTTACGGTCTAGTTTTCAGCGGGTACTAGTAATCTAGATTATCTACCAGCTATCAGGCGTATTTACCTACATGTCGCTTGCCGTGTCGCTATTTATTTCCACTTACATTCTTCAAGGGTTTGAAAAGCCCTTTAGATATGAATTAGCTTTGACTATGGTGATAGTACCGCTAACAGTGGTTAGCGGTCCAGGGTTGAGGAGTACCAGGGTTGCGGAATTTGTTCGAGAGAACCACCGCAGCTCTGGAACGCAAATGGCATTAGGAGGAACGCGGATGGGTTTTAGTTAGTAAGAGTCTGACACTCCCTTCTGCTCCGCCCAGAGCGGGAGGAGTCATTTGATGATTTCCCATAGATACTTAAAAAAAAAGCGTTGACAAGTGGCATTCTGTCGCAATGGTAGTGACGAAGTCAGTTGTCAAAACGTCAAAAATGTATGGGATTGACAAACGCCGTCGAAATGTCACGTGGTCAATCCCTTACATTTTGGAATTTTGACAATCGCGTTTGTTGTCAGAATGTCACTTCGTCTAGTGCCTCGTCTTATCCGTTCTCCTTTCAAGACGGAGATCTGTCAATATTTACCAGGGAATGGGGCTGCCTCAGAAGAGCTCGTGGCTAAATAATAACTGCTGCACGATTTGATCTTCAAGATGACTGATCTTCGTATCGTAGTACCGTACTATCTTATCTTGATCAATATTCCTCCGTGTTTCAGTACGTCTACCATGAGTTTTATCAAACTATACTCGGTAGCGAATGTAGTTAAGAAAATGTATGAAAACTTTTAAAAAACAAGGTTCTGATTTTTTTTAGTTTTAACTAAAGTTTCAGTTGTAAGTTGCTTGCTTGTTACGTAAAACGGGGTGAATAGAAAAGCAGGGGTGAATAGCAACAAAGTTATAAGGGGATTTTCACCTTATTAAAATTCTGTTCGTAGCATTTAAGGTGAATGCTCCAGGGTAGCCCGCGAAATTCAAATATTTTTATGTTTTTTGCAATTTGCCGGTCAGTTTGAAGCTGTATGTGGACCAAATGCGATCCGCGACCGGAACGCGTATTTATCTAAAGAATTATAACCATTTTAATCATCATTATAGCCCTCTAAGTTCATGTAGTTCGAAAGAATGATTATTTCTGAAATATTCTTTCTTTCGAACTACATGAACTTAGAGGGCTATATTGATGATTAAAATGGTTATAATTCTTTAGATAAATACGCGTTACGGTCGCGGATCGCATTTGGTCCACATACAGCTTCACACTGACCGGCAAATTGCAAAAAACATAAAAATATTTGAATTTCGCGGGCTACCCTGGAGCATCCACCTTAAGGACTCCAATTTTTAAATCAATATTAGTTTTAAAAGATTGATTATTTTTAGAAACCAATAATGTGGCATTCAAGTGAAAATACCATTCAAAGTTTTGTTTCTATTCAACCATGTGTTTCAATTCACCCCGTTTTACCGATAGTTAAAAACTTAATTAGAAACTTGTGTTTTAAAGTTTTCATTAAAAAAAAATACTACAGTCGCTAGCGAGTATAGTTTGATAAAACTCATGGTAGACGTACAGAAAGCACCTATTCTTTTGGTCTCCGCTCACATTTTAGCTGTGGCAGTCAGAAGCCTCATCATCCGTCGACAAAATTAAGTTTCAAATCGATATGACCAGGACGCCATTTTGCCGATCATGACAACACACATTTTTTATTAAAATATTCGTTTAGTCTACTAATATTACTTTTGCCCAACCTTGTACATGTATGTACGCCATCTTAAAATCATGGCACTACAACATTTTTTTATTAAATTAGATACCTAACTAATTATTTGTAGTTGGATAAATCCTGCTATTAAATGTCATTTAGCGACTCACGTAGGTAAACTTACCATAGACGAACTGACTCACAGACTCGCACTTGGCGCTGCGCCCGACAGAATTAGCAGGCGGCCATTATCTTCCCTTGCAGGGACATATACTTAGCGCCACGACTTTTTGTTTCACTCTCCAAAGGGCTGAACGCTGGTAGGGTTGCCAAGGAGTTAAATTAAGGTTGCCAGTTCTTAAAAAAATATTTATGTTTGTGCCTCAACTACAGCCGCATGAGTCGATTTTCAAGGTTAAGCAACTCTGTCCGAGGTCTGTCCATGGATGACCATCGTAAGACACCTACCGATATTCCTCCGTGCTTCGGAAAGCACGATAAATGGTTGACCCAGGCACTCATATTTGCCATATCTTTGACAGTCATTACCTGCGTATACATAGTCTTTCAGATGCCAGAAAATCTTACAACAGGTGTTAGTTACTCCGTAATTAGGTTGCAGAGTTCAGATAGGAGGTATTCAGCTGGTTAGGAAGCTACTAGGAGATTGAGCTGATAGGGCCATACTGTAGGCCGCAAGGATCCTTGGCGAGTGTAGGCGAGCTAAGAGAGGATTTCCCGAAATCCTACGAAAACGGGAAAAAACGGGCTTTGCGCGTAGGTACGAAGTCGCGGGCAGAAGCTAGTGTCTAATATGGTAGATGTATAGGTTATCTTACACCAATGCATCCATTTTTCCTCCACTTCCCTTATTAGTAACTTAACAGAACGATTCATTCCTCGAACACAAGAAGGCCACTGTTCTAACTAAATGAGCTATGGTGTGGATTACAACATGGCTACCGTTTGGTGTCAAATTCAGTAGGTACGCATGGCTTTACAAAACTGGAGCCACTAATTTATATTATTGAAGAGTCAGTCTGTCTGTTTGTTGATCAATCATGTCATGACTCAACGGCTGGATAGATTTGCATGAAATTTGGAGTACGGGTAGAGGAGTTGGGCTTTTTATATTAGGTTGGTTAGAAGGACGATTTTAGGGGTCCAAGAATGCAAAAGAAATTTTTCAAAATTATATGATGTCACTGCTTGATCATAAAAACGTTAGAAAATGTTTAAAACATATAATTCACTTCGGGTTCTATTAAAACTTCCAAATAATATAAACTTCGTCCTCCTTGCGTCGTATTCCTTAGTGCTGAGGGTCGTGACCTCCCTTCTGTATCACTCTCACACGTATATTTCTCCACCTGTTTCTGCCCTGGTGGTGTGGAGGGTGTTGTGAACGGTAGTGTCAAGGATGGTGCGGTTCTGGTCAGACCAAAGTATTAGACGGCGTCCACGAGGGCTTTTTCCATCCACTTTGCCGGTCACGATGAGCTTCTCGAGGTTGTCAGAGTTGTCACCTTCTGTTCTTGCAATATGACCGAAGTATTCTAGGATTCTGCGTAGACACTCAGATGATAGCCGCGAGGAGATTTTCAGTTCTCGCAATATAGTTAGGAATACGTTAGTCCGAAACGCCCTCCAAGGACTACGGAGCATCTTCCTCCAGCACCACATCTCAAACGCGTCAATACGTTTGCGGTCTGCAGCTCTCAGTGTCCAAGTCTTTGCGCTATACGAAAAGTCGAGAAGACAAGAGTTCGTACCAATATAACCTTACTCCTTCCAAATAGCAGCTTGATCTTCTGACCACAAATAAGATCCTATAACATTTTTCTCTTTTAATTTATTTTTTATTGAGCTAAGAACGGAAATAGTTAAGTATTTTCTCTTTGCTATCTAGTTATTTTAATAACACACACCGACCGGTGACCAGGGTTCAATTTATTTATGTTTTGTGTTCAAATATTGATTATAAATTTCTATGAATCGCCTATTCATTTGTTTTATGCAAGTAGTGGTTAGAGTATTTAGGCTACCCAACAGAATAAATAAAACTTAATTAACTTTTTTTGCTACATAAAGAACATGAGCATAAGTTTTTCTTTCTAGATAAAAAATATAGATCGCTGGGTACCATAAATCAATAACCTGCTGCTACTGTTTTGATTAGTTTTAGAGTCTACATTACATTTTATTTTAACAATAACTTTAGCCTTAGGTATTCATTAATGTTTTCTACTCCGTTTGGTGTGAAAATGATTTATGTAGAAAACAAGTTTTTTCTTCTACACAACATTCCAGACCGGAAGAGACAGTTAAAATAAGGTAATCACAAGATTACGTCTGGCATCCCTAATTGCAGGTCTAGCTGTCAAATTGACAGTAAAAATGGCGGGATTTGCGCGGGCTATTGTTTGTCAGCTATTAAATGGATCTGGGTAGTATTAGCGCAAATACTGTTAGACGAACGGTGCATAAAAATACTGTAAAACGAAGGGGAAAGTATTTCAATTGTGTGTTTGGCAGTATCATAGAGGATTTGCAATTTTATTCTGATAGTCGATGGTCTATCAACGATTTTTTGCTTACAAACTTCATAAATTTGATTGTTGTGGTTTTCTGACACTGATATTTATTTTTACAGTTGTAATATTCTCTTAAATACCCTGTTACCCAGTTAATTGTTTGTGGAGGTGTGGCTCCACGTGAAATACTGGTATGCAACTGAATCCGGCTTGACTGGAAGCCGATCTCAATATAGTTCGGATAAGGCTAGGCAGATGATGGATAATGAGTATGTTCTCGTAGGGCATTTATCGGTTATGTCTGATTTATGTACACTAGCCACCGTGGGGTGAATTGAAGTGGCGTGGGATTGGGAGTGAATCCTAAGGGGGAGATACTCTTGGGATAAAGTAAACCTTCATCTCTTCAAAGTTAGAGTGAACAGGCTTCTTCTGGGTAAGCTCGCTTCATCGTCGACTTTGTCTCTGTCAACTCTGACTTGGACTAAAGTCAAGAACAAACCTATATCATGGCAGTACGTTGTTTTATAGAAGACGGTTTCACAGAATTTCGTTTCACATAAAATCTTTCTCGTATTATCATTTCATAGAATAATCAATACGCAGAATTGGTTTCGATATTCATCATTTCATAGAATATCAAATCAAATATTCTTAATCCTCACATTGAGTAGTTAAAATAAAACTTGTTACTTACCAAGAAAAACATTTTGTCGAGTGAAGGTTATAAACTTTTGACAAAATGCATACCCTCCTATAAAATCACAACATCACGTTCACTAAAACAATGCGGGTAAATTCTAGTCAAGCAAAACTTTTCATTCGGACCCGGTCAACGTAACCCCACGAAGCGGCAATAGTGGCAAATGGCGACGGGAATAAAATACCAAAATATGCAAACAAGCATACACCATGAATGCAGCAAGCATACAGCAAGCATGCTGCAAGAATGCAGCATGCAGGTGAGCATACAATATGCAGAATGCAAGCAAACATGCAGTATGCAGGGTAGCATGCAACATTAATGCAGTAAACATATAGCAAGCATACAGCACGCAAACGAGCATGCAACATGCAGAATGCAAGTAAGCATGCAGCAGGCATTGTTTTCTGTCACGGCTCCGGCGCTGAGGGGCTCCGGCGATCCCACGCGAACTTATCGTCGCAGATGGTTTTAACGCTCACCACCGCAGCTTCGGTTGCCGGGCCGCCTCCGTCCACCGCGCCTACGCAGGCTTAAATTACACTCTAGGGGCAGGGCAGACAAGACTACGTAGGGTCGGTTTTACAGCGATTCGTTTCTGTCACCTGCACACATGTTGATTTTTTAAGATCATATTTCAATTTAAGGTTTAATTGCTATTTTATAGAAACGGCAATATGCGTAGTAAAATTATTTCGGATAAAATTCTACCATTTTTTTTTTAATATTTCATGGACATATTATAAAACAATAATATTTAAGTATAATTGCATTTTCACTGAAATATAAAATTTCATGGAAAAATCTATCGGACAAACAATATTCGTTAAAAAGTACTTAATTCTGCTGTTTGATAACTTAGTTAAATAAAAAAATGTGACCATGAAATTCATCGAATTGTTTTTCTGTGAAATAGGTTTCATTCAAGTAAATGGTCCTCGAAACAATAATATGTGACATAAAATTACAAGAACCAAATATTATATGAAACAATTTCTGCGAAACGAAATTCTATTAAATTTCTGTCTGCGAAACAAGGGTACACCCCTATAATCATACATAGTCTTAACGTGCGTCAAGTTTCATCCAAATCTTGTCCAATATTTAATACCTACTTCATTTAATTATCAAAATGAAATTATTTAGCCCTCTTTACCTACCGTTCAAGTGTATTTTTTTATATTTGTGTATATGTGTGCCCATAAAACACTCTTTAAGTACTATATATAGCCCCAAAATAGAAATCCATAATCAAGTTAGAAATTGTAATTTAAAGCTCAAAAATACACAATTATGGTCTAAGAACACGATAAAAAATACTAGTGGCATAAATTAAACTCCATGGGTACTCTGGTCCACGCTAGCTATAACTAAAAAGTACGTAATTATCGTAGTCCTAATTAGAAGGTAGTGGCCTAATTTCTGTGCTTTCTTGTTTGCAATTAATTTCTTAAGTGCCCTAAAATGCCCTTAATGATTCATAAATGGATGTGTGAATGACGTTAAAACGCCGCCGAGACGGGAAACCGGCCAAGTGCGAGTCTGACTCGCATACGAAATGTGCCGTACCATAAACCTTAATTTTTATAATTTGTTGTTATAGCGGCAATAGAAATACACAATCTGTGAAAATTTCACCTTGGGATACAGCCCGCTGACAGACAGACGGACGGACGGACGGACGGACAGCGGAGGCTTAGTAATAGGGTTCCGTTGGTTACCCTTTGGATACGGAACCCTAAAAACTTAACTCATCATCATCTGCCTAGCTTTTTCCCAACTATATTGGGGTCGGCTTCCAGTCAAACCGGATTCAGCTGAATACCAGTGTTTTACGTGGAGCGGCTGCCTACCAGACCTCCACAACCCATTAACTGGGTAACACGGTACATCTTGGCAAGACTGGAGTCAGATTTACTGGCTTCTGACCCGTTTCCGACGTATGACCGAATCCGTAACGACTGCCAAAAATCTACAAATGACAGCCGGGACCAACGGTTTAACGTACTTTCCGAGGCACGGAGGAAACTCGTTATGTTAAGATGGTCACCCATCCACAGACCAACCTTGGCATGCGTTGCTTAACCATTTACATTTATGTAAATGGTTTCATACCATGAAACCATTTACATTTTATGTGAGTAGTTATAGTTTTACTTGTTGGACATGAACGAGCATGGTGGTTGAGAGCATGTCATGCTCACTCAAATGTCTCGCTGATGGCGGCGCGTGGGTTTGAGCATTCGGTTCCCTTCGAAATGGTTGAGCTGAAAGGTGCCGATTTACGCGTCATGTTCGTGAACAGGCGCCGTCGGTTGAGACTGGTCATCTCTTAACTGCCATTGGCTTATTTTAATCTTTATATTTAAAATTTTTATAATTAGCCCTTTTTTTTTTCCTTTGCATTGTCCTCACATGCAGAAGCAACAAGTATATGTAACTTGGAATGTTGTAAAACAGAACATGATTTAAAAGAGTGTCCGTGGAGTTTCTTGCACGTTCTTCTCCATAGAGATCTACGCTTTGGAACGTGCAAATAGCTTCCATGTTTTTGACTGACTGACCTTGACGTTTCAAAAGTGCCTGTGAATGGTTTATTTGAAATAAAATGCTTTGAATTTGAATTTGAATTTGAATTTTAACCTTCAAGATCGACCCGTGCGGCTGTTATTATTTAGCCACGAGCTCCTCGATAGTCAATCAGTCTACCCAGCCCATTCCCAAACTATGGTAGGGGTCAGCTTCTGGTCTCTGATGCTTGAAACCAGTAATTCACGTGGAGCGTCTGCCAATCTGACCTCTAAGCCATTAACTGAATACCACGATGCCCTTTATCAAGACTGGTGTCAGATTTTCCTGTTTCTTCAAATGGCAGCCGGGACCAGCGCCTTTTAACGTGATTTTGGAGGCACGGAGAAATCCCGGTATGAAATGGTCACCAATCTACGGACCGACCATGGTAAGTGTTGCTTAACCTTGGAGATCGACCAACGTTTCAAAGTAAAGAAACGAGCTCCTCAAAAAGTATAAAATATTAAACCGAACAGGCTGAAGTGGAATTGGGCGGATCATGTATGTAGAATGGATCAGGGGGTTTAAAAATACCACTTTAGCAAAATCAGAAAGCACATAACCCTAGCCGTCGCGGTCAAATTTTCCCAATCAACCTTGAACCTAATGTTTTACCGATAAAGATAAATATTAAATTTGATAGATTTTTGTGTGGTTAACATTATGATTCTACTAAAGTTGCCTTTTTAGACCCGCTGGACAGATGGGCCAGAGTCGTTGACACGTTACGCAGTGGGAGCCAGAGGACGGCCGTCGTCACCGAGGCTTAGGAAACGCTGGCGTCGACTTAGAGGCAGGCACGGATTGGTCCGAGAAGGCAATACACCAGGACCTCAAGTCTGTTATTTCAACAGTGTCAGACTGGTCTATGATTGATTTCATAATTGTTGATTTTCCAATGGTCAACCACTGACACTCCATTGAAAGTAATGACATAGAATGGTAAATCTCGTTCATAATTTAATTTAATTTAATTCCGGACAACCATTGATCCATTACATTTTGTTAGTATGAACTTAAAAAACTATGTTAGTACCTTATAACTAAAAGAGACTTGTCCTCTGGGTGAGGCTCCATATCAGAGGGCAGCAGACATCTGTCTGCAGGGATGTCTGTCTTATCGCTTTTAATGACAAATTAATAAATAATATGTAAAAAATAAATAAAAGAAATCTGGCACAACTGTTCAAATTTCATTTTCAATTTTTTTTTTTTTTTTCAAACAATGTACATTGTGTAGAATTTTAGGCACATAATATTTAAAAAAACATTAATATAAAATTATTACATGCAAAATAATAATTTGAAAGAAAATAAATTAATATGTCGTCAATAAATTCAAAAAGATGTCTATAAATAAATCTATGTCCAAAATAATGTCAGATATAATGTCAAATGTACGTTATGTCAGATGACTAGCCAAAGTCAAAGTATAAGTCAAAAATCAACTCAATTCAAAAGTTTGTTATTATTATAATAAATTATTTTTATCATTTGATAAAAAATCTGATACTGAGTAGAAACACTTTTCCAACAAGAAGACTTTTAATTTGTGTTAAAATAAGTGATGGCTAATAACTTTAAATCAGCTGGTAACCTATTAAACAATTCGACTACTTGATACCCGGAGCAATGCTTAGCTACATTAAAATTAGGTACCATCTTGTGTTTAAACTCCTTCTTTCTTACCTACACTTGCTCTTATCTTACGTTCCTCTTGTGATTCATACTGACGAATATACTTAGCAAAGTGATTTAGTATTACTATTATGTATAAACTAGATACTGTTAATATTTCTAATTCTTTAAAATGCTCTCTGCATAAGTCTCTTTGTGAGATCCTTAAAATAGTTCTAATGAAACGTTTTTGTAAGATAAACGCCTTCTGACAGTAATAACTGTAGCTGTTACCCCAAAGCACGATGCTGTATCTTAATCTAGATTCTACCAGTGCATAGTATATAGTCTTTAGTTTTAACATCCAAAATATCTCTAAGGTTTCTGTGTGCATAGCATGCTGATGATATAGAAGAGTCAACAGCAGCTAGCTTCTGTTTCCAATTTAAATTCACATCTATGTTAATTCCTAAGAATTTTACTTTGTCTGCTAATTCAATCTTGTCCTCTTTAATTTGTACATCTAAATTGTCACTATTGCGAGTTGTAGTCTTAAATAACATAATGTTAGTCTTACTAGTATTTAATAAAAGGCTATTGGCTGAAAACCAATTGCAGATATTTTAGAGGCACTTATTTACAGTTCGGGTCAGTTCTTTTAAGTCATTTGCTCCAATTATTATATTTGTGTCATCCGCAAAGACAACAAGTCTTACATCGGACTGAAAGTTTAGTAAGCAATTTGTGAATATAATGAAAAGTATTGGACCTAAAATTGAGCCATCGGGTACACCACGTTGTATATTTTTAATCCTAGACGTGTAAATGACTTCGTGATTTGTGTCATCGATGCTTTTAATTTCGACAAACATTCGTCTATTTTTAAGTATGATTTTAAAAGTAATAAAGACTTGCCTCTGATACCATAATATTCAAGTTATGATAGTAATAGCTCATAATCTATCGTGTCAAAAGCGGAGCTGAGGTCGATGAATAGCCCTGCCACTTTCATTTTATTTTTAAATTTATAAGTTATGTAATTTATAAGTGTTTATTGCATCTGAGCAACCCACAATTTGAACTGGTCTGGAAAGACAGACTCTTCAAGACATTTGTCAAAGAACTCGGATAGAGGTAATGCCAAAAAGTCTAGATTCTCCTTCGGAATCGAAATTGGTAAGTCGTCAATACCGCAACATTTTTTATTGGCCATCTTACTTACAATCTTTGCGATTTCAGACGGTGTTGTCGGATGGGAAGTTAAATCACTTTCTACTCTGTCGTCTCCGATAGAAAAGACATTGCTTTTTCCTTTTCATTGCTACCTAGTGACGATTTGAACACAGAGCTATCAATGAAATGGTCAGCGACCTGCTGGGGATCAGTTTTATCAATTTATTGTTCACTTTAAGTTTAAAGTCCTACATTGTCTATTAGTTTCCTTCTGTGTACTTTCGCTTACAAATTTCCATGTCTGTTTAGTTATGTTTTTAGCATTATTTAATTTACTTATTATGGCCTCTTTTTTGCTTGCTGAATAACTCTTCTATAAATTGTAATATAGTTGTTTTATAATTTATAAGGGTGGTATTATTAAACGTACCTGAACAAAGAATACTTCTTTTCATCGTACTTGAAACTTTCCCCTCTAGTAATCCACTTTATTGTTGTGCTTTTAAATGGATTTATTCTGATTGACTTCTTTCGATACCAATCCCGGAATGCTTTACTAAGGCAATTTATGAAACTATGAATTCTTGAATCGGTCCAATTTTTATTACGAATATCATTTTTGAATGCGACATTATTTTTATCATTAAACTAGTTGACCCGCGCAACTTCGTCTGCGTCACAATTTTCATTACTGCTCCGCTTCTATTAATCTTAGCGTAATGATATATAGCCTTCCTTTATAAATGGGCTATCTAACACTTAAATAATTTTCAAGTCAAATCGGACCAGTAGTTCCTGAGATTAGCGCGTTCAAGCAAACAAACAAACAAACTCTCGCTTTATATATTAAGTATAAGATATCCTTTTTTGGTATTATTATGGTTTGCTCAGAGTTTTTAGATTTCCTATTATATTGTCAAGTACTGCATTACAGAACAGTCCACCATGACCGTCTGCCAAGCCATTGTGATCAACATACACTGACCTATGTCATCATTAGCAAGATTTGTAATTATGTTGTCTAACATGATTGTGCATTATTCCGAATAAAAGTAGGAGTATTTATTAGATAACGATAATTATAACATGTTAAAATACTTAAAAATTCATCAGATTTCTTACTCTTAACAAGTACGTCAATATTATAATCACCACATATGATATACTTCTTGTTGATAAAATGTTCCAACAATTTTTGTTGAATTGTTGAGGAGCTCGTGGCTAAATAATAACAGACGCACGGGTCGATCTTCAAGGTTAAGCAACGCTTGCCTAGGTTGGTCTGTGGATGGGTGACCATCTTATCATACCGAGTTTCCTCCGTGCCTCGGAAAGCACGTTAAGCCGTTGGTCCCGGCTGTCATTTGTAGATCTTTGGCAGTCGTTACGGATAGTCAGAAGCCAGTAAATCTGACTCCAGTCTTGCCATGAAGTACCGTGTTACCCAGTTAATGGGTTGTGGAGGTCTGGTAGGCAGCCGCTCCTCGTAAAATACTGGTATTCAGCTAAATCTGGCTTGACTGGAAGCCGACCCCAATATAGTTGGGAAAAGGCTAGGCAGATGAACAAGTACGTCAATATTATAATCACCACATATGATATACTTTTTGTTGATAAAATGTTCCAACAATTTTTCTAAACTGCATATAAAACTCTTAAATTTGTCATGTTTTTGCTTCTGTAGCAACAACATAAATATAGCCCAGTTTCAAGATCTTAACTCCACATATTTCAAAACTATCTGATCTATACAATTTTTTTACCAAATCAATAGTTTCACATTCTTTATCTGTATGTGCTAAAATCAGACTACCTCCCTTTTTTTTATTCGACCTTGTGTTGTATAAAACTAAGTTATAATGGGTAATATTAAAGACTTCCGCAAATATTGCATTCAAAAAATGTTCTGTTATACATCGGTAGTCCACGTGAAAACCCGTGGTTGCAATGTATAATTCGAGCTCAATTTTTTGATTACTTATTCCACATACATTTTGATGAAATATCTTTAAACAGCTGGTTTTTTGTATCAAAGATTCTGTATAGATTGCATTTGGTACTAAATTATGGACTAAAATATGCACTGTCATTAATAGCTGTACTGCAATTAAATGTACTTTAGATGAAGGTGGGTCTGGGTTCTGGTTCATTTTATTAAAGTAATATGGAATAGTACGAGTACCAGGTTTTAACTGACACTTTTCAGTGCCGGCTCATACTTGCTTCATATTAAAATTACAGCTAAGTATTATCATATATAAATAACTCTAAATAGTTTTTGAGGTTCAGGAAGACATTATTAACTTTGCCGATATACTCAGAAAATATTTCAAGTGAATATTTAAGATTTTTGTTTGTATCAAAAGTGTATGGATAATTGAAAACCCGGTTACTTTGGTACAATAGTAGATTTAAAAGCTTCTATTCTTGTGTTTAACAAATTAGTATCCCATCTTAATTTAAAGGAACCTAGGACAGCATAAAATAATAGTCGTATGCAATATTTGTTCGAGTCTACATTTTACATAATCAACTAAATCTGCATAATTTAAATATTGTAGTAGTAGTTTTTCAAAAATCATTTCTACTAACGGGTTTTATAATAATGGCAATACGAAAATGACTTTCTACCACGATTCTATTACGAGACCATTGACCGACCAGTGATCGACCATTATGAATTAGCAGATTACGAACTTTTAGCAAAATTACAATGGGATCGTGTTTGGAATGACGAATTTATAAAAAATAGCAGACGTGGGGCCCAGGAGGTGTGGAAGGCTGTGGGGGAGACCTTTCTCATCAGTGAGACAAATAGTTTGATAAAAAAATACCTGAACTTCTTAAAGGTGTGTTTTGCGTGCAGCTGGACAGACTTAAAACTTCGCAAACATGAGCGGCCTCGTATCGATTGTTATGATTAATTTAACGAAGCATACACTGCTTTGAAGATGGCATGTATACATAAACGATTGATTGTCAAGGTATTGCCAGGAGCCTTTTGAAATTACCTTGTTCTTTTTATTATGATTATAGTTCGCGTAGTTTAGTGCCATTAACAATGTGAAGTGAACTGTTATCCAACATAGGTGCTAAGAATTGATTGCTCACTTAATTTAAGTTTTCACCAAGAGTAACCAGAAGTAGTAAAAGTAAGAGAGCTTTTCAATTAAAGGCTCCAAGATGAAATAAAGGTTTATTGAAGAGCTGGATGAACATTTTGGCAATAATCATAGGCAGAAATTATTTAAAAACAGACGCTTTACCTAAAAGAACTGTGACAAATGAATGCATCATGCAGCACATGATACACTCAGTAACTTTCTGTCTCTTTAATTGCGGAACAATAAAATAATTAATATTCCTAATACAAAAGAGTTTTTATATTCTCAGTAATATAGAGAGATCTGTCTACTGCACAACGACTGCACTTACGTGAAAGTAATGTTAAAAACTTATTCATAACGGAATTTCATTTAATGAGTCAGCAGTCAATAAAACTGGCTAGATACTTGTCCAATACTGTAAAGTATAAACCAGGCAAAAATATTGGTGTGTTGATAAGTAGGAAAATTCTGTGTGATGAATGGCATAAAGTGGCTTTTTAAGTTGGCAGTGTTGCTTTCCGGTGACATGACTTCAGAATTAATATTTCAGAAATTCTCACTTAATACGGCCTTAATTATTTGGTCGATTTACAAAGATAGGGCCATTCGAAAGTTTGATTATACGTACACCATAATAATGATGATATCTGCAAGATAACTAAGGTTACCGACATAGCCCGAAGGATCGCCAAACTAATGTGGCAGTGGGCAGAGCACGTTGCTCGTCGTACAGATGGTCGATGGGGCTAAAAAGTTCTGGAGTGGCGACCGCGTACCGGAAGTCGAGGGATGCGAGCCGCACAGGACGGGTCGTTGTGGCGACGCTTAGGGGAGGCCTATGTCCAGCAGTGGACGTCTTTTGGCTGATATGATGCTGATGATGACACCATACAATATGTTTTATGCCCACGACAACTCTCGAAGATAGCCCACCGCTAGAGAGTTCATCTGATCTAGTCGGGATGTGTAGGTACCTATGTGTCATCAGAAATGCGCAGTCCACCCCTTACTATAAAAGTCAAATAAACTTAAAAACTCGTTGGGAAAAGTAGCCGACTAAAACAACAGAATTTCTTGTCCTGTCTGTGACCTTCCTTAAATATTAAATAGACTTGACCCTCCCTTTGCGGCATTAACCTTTCACAGAATACCTATATCCTATTGTAACGCGCCAGAATTAAAGCTAGGTACATAACGACATTTACGTACATGTACCGCCATCTAGTATTGAATTAGCGATACAAGCGATAACTTCGGAAGCGATCTTCAACTGCGAAACAAGTGAAGTGAAGTATTCAGTAGTGCGATTGTGTTTTAATTAGTGTGTTTGAAGTGTTAATTACTGTTTTAAATTAAAGTGTTATTTTTGGTGGTTTAATCGGCTGTTTTTATTGTAACGAACCCCAAGCTCGTAACAATTGGTGTCAGAAGAGTGGATTATCATGCCGATTCTGCCAAAGGACGACACGGAGGGTATCCGTACCCGTAGTCAACGCCAGCAGGAGACGGACCAGAGGCGTTTTGGTGCAGCAACGTCGCAGACGTCGGACCAGGTACCGACTATAGAGGCCGGCCCGTCCACAGCAGCTCCGGCATCATCAGCACCAGACTTTGCTGCTCTGATGATGATGCTGCAGGAGCAGGCTCGCCGACAGGAGGAGCAGGCTCGCCGACAGGAGGAGCAGGCCCGCCGACAGGAGGAGCAGGCCCTCCGACAGGAGGAGCAGGCCCGACGCTTGGAAGAACAGCTGCAGCGTGACAAGGAGGAGCAGGCCCGCCGACAGGAAGAACAGATGCTTCTCATGAAGGAACTTCACGCGTCCTTCGGGAAAGACATGAAGGAGGTGAAGGATAAGGTTGCTCAGCATGACAACCGCTTGTCAGATGCTGAAACCAGGATCAGCAAGTTTGATGACGTCATTTCTGATGTGAAGAAGGAGTTGGGCAACCTTAAACTTGGGGACGGGATTGTTACTTCCGCAGCTACTACACCTTCGCTACGTGGGTTCAAAGTGCCGCCGTTCGATGGCACGTCTTCTTGGTCGGCGTACAAGATACAGTTTGAAGCTGTAATGAAGGCAAACAGGTGGAGTGAAGACCAGGCCATGACTGCCCTCACCCTAGGCCTGCGTGACCAGGCTTTAACTGTCCTAGAAGCTCTCGGTAAGGAGGTGACTTACGAGCAGCTCCTTGAGGCGTTGGAAGCTAGGTATGGTGACGCTCACCTGGAACACGTTTTTCGTGCACAGCTAAGGGATCGCGTGCAACGGAGTAGTGAGAACCTGCAGCAGTGGGCCCTTGAAGTGGAGAAGCTGGTACGAAAAGCGTACCAGTCTGTACCTGCGCTTATTGAAGGGAACTTGGTGCAGACATTCATCGACGGCATCCGCGACCTTGAGGTTAGAGCTGCTGTGAGACTCGGCCACCACGGGACGCTTAAGGACGCTTTGGCCCATGCACTAGAGGTGGAAGCTGTGCGGCAGGATCATCGTTCCCACCGCGTTAGGGAGGTCGCAGCGGCTCCGGATCGCGACCAATTTAAAGGGTACAGCCCTAGGTGCTACGGCTGTGGTGTAAGGGGCCACCTTCGATCCAGTTGCCCTAAGCGCACTACACAGAGGGAAGATCGCAGACCTTCAGAGGATAGGGCGGCTAACAGCAACGCCCAGCAACAGCAGGGAAACGAGTAAAAGCCAGGACTGCGGGGCGGGTGCTGGCTGATTTTCAAGGAGCCCCAAGGATTTCGATCTCACAAACCCATGACGGGAACAGTCTTATCATCAAGGGCGAGGTCAACGGAACACCATGTAAGCTGACGATAGACACTGGAGCTTCTCGCACGGTTGTCAGTTCCCAACTCATAAGTCGGTTCCTTGGGGACTCTGCATACAACCGAGGGCGCATAAATTTGGTAACAGCCACTGGTCAGCATATACCCGTCCGAGGAGAGAGAGAGATGGAGTTGAAGCTAGGCAGCAAAATCTACCTGCATAATGTTGTCTTGGCCGATATAATGGACGATTGCATCCTGGGCTTAGACTTTATGAGGAAGTACCGTTGTGAGATCGACGTTAATCAAGGAGTTATGAAATGTGGACAAGAGGAACTTTTCATGGAAGGGGCTTTACCTGGAAATGTGTACAGCCTAAAGAAAATTGTTCTTCCTCCGAGATCGGAAACGGTTGTGCCGGTTAGTCTTCCTCGGAATTCTGGGCAGATTCATCGTTGCGTACTCGTGGAAAGGGTAGACAATGACCTTCCATGGAAAGTGGCACGAACATTGGTTAGAGCCACCGACATCTCAGGAGTACGTGTGCTGAACCTTTGTGACAAGGAGCAGGTGATAGAAAAGGGCACACTGATGGGTACCTGTGAGGAAGTGGATTGGTTGCGTCGATGCCAACATCTATCAACTAGGACCGACAGCAAGAACACACAAACAAGAGTGACCACAATTTAGAAGACTGTAGCAGCGCTCTGTCTCAAAATGAAATAGTCAAGGCGAAGAGGATGTTACTCAAGTATGCCGATGTTTTCTCTTCGGACGATGCTGACATCGGGAAGACTGGCTTAGTTCAACACAAAATAAATACAGGAGAAGAATTGCCTATCCGTCAGCGACCAAGGAGATTACCAGTAGCACGTGAAAAGGAAGTGGAAACCATGATTGAGGGAATGGTGAAAGATGGTGTTATAGAACCTTCATCCAGTCCATGGTGTTCACCTGTAGTGCTGGTAAGGAAGAAGGACGGCAGCATGCGGTTTTGTGTTGACTATCGTCGTCTGAACGACATTACGAAGAAAGACAGCTATCCTTTGCCAAGGATTGATGACACGCTGGACATGCTTACTGGAGTAAAGTGGTTTAGCACGTTAGATCTAAAAAGTGGCTACTGGCAAGTAGAAATTGACCCAAAGGACAAGGAGAAAACTGCATTCTCAACAGGAAAGGGTCTGTGGCAATTTAAAGTTATGCCGTTTGGATTGTGTAACGCTCCGGCAACGTTTGAAAGGTTGATGGAACTTGTACTAACTGGGTTAATTGGTGATGCCTGCCTTGTCTACTTGGATGACATCATCATCGTAGGCCGTACATTTGAAGAACATCTTCAAAACCTGGAACGCGTGCTCATGAAGATCAAGAGTGCCAACCTCAAGTTGAGTCCGAAAAAGTGTTCTCTTTTCAAACGGCAAGTGAGCTTTTTGGGGTATGTAGTGTCGGAACAAGGTATCCGTACGGATCCAGAGAAAATCGCCGCTGTCAAGGATTGGCCAGTTCCAAAAGACAAGACGCAGGTCAGAGCATTTTTGGGTTTGTGCTCCTATTATAGGCGATTTGTCAAGAACTTTGCAGATATAGCCAAACCCTTGCACAAGCTAACCGAGGAGAAGCGACAATTCTGTTGGGATGAAAGTTGTGGCATCGCATTCCAGGAGCTAAAGGACCGTCTGTGCAAAACACCTATTTTGGGGTATCCTGATACCAACAAAGAATTTATAGTTGACACAGACGCAAGTGATATAGGACTTGGCGGTGTGTTATCTCAACGTAATGGCGATCAAGAGGTTGTGATTGCGTACTTCAGTAAGTCGTTGTCGAAACCAGAGAGGAATTATTGTGTCACGAGACGGGAATTGCTTGCTGTGGTAAAATCATTACAACATTTTAGCAAATATCTGCTGGGGCGGAAATTCCACTTACGAACCGACCATGCTGCACTGAAATGGCTATTGCAGTTTAAAAATCCAGAAGGACAAGTTGCGAGATGGATTGAACTACTGCAGGAATACGACTTTTTGGTCGAACATCGCAGTGGGAAATCTCATGGCAACGCAGATGCATTGTCAAGAAGACCTTGCCCTGAAGACTGCAAACATTGTACTCGGCAGGAGGGCAAAGAAGTCGTACCTGTGAGGATGCTCAAAACAGATCTCAGCAACGAGTGGAAGGAAAGCCTACAACATGCTCAGCAGGAAGATTCGGACATCCGGCCGATTCTGGAGTGGATAAAGGCCAGTGCTCCTAAGCCCACGTGGAGCGACGTCTCAGCGATGAGTTCGATCACGAAAAGCTATTGGGCCCAATGGGACAGCTTAGTGATTCAGGATGGAGTCCTTTGCCGTAAATGGGAAAATGCTCGGGGAGACAGCTGTCATTTGCAAATGGTCGTCCCTAGGGCTAAAGTACCGGATGTTCTACAGCTGTACCACGATGGTTGTTCAGGAGGCCATATGGGAGTTAAACGGACTCTACTGAAGATACGGGAACGGTTTTACTGGGTTCATTGTCGTGATGATGTTGAAGACTGGTGTCGAAAATGTACTAGTTGTGCGGCTGTAAAAGGTCCTCAGACTCGTAGCAGAGGTGCATTGAAATTGTACAATGTTGGTGCACCATGGGAAAGGATAGCCCTGGATGTTGCGGGACCGTTTCCGGAAAGTGAAAGTGGCAACAAGTATTTCATGGTTGTAATGGATTACTTCACTAAGTGGCCGGAAGTCTTTGCCATTCCAAATCAAGAAGCTACAACAGTTGCAGATAAACTGGTTAATGATGTCTTCTGTCGTTTTGGAGTACCCTTGGAGATTCACAGCGATCAAGGAAGGAATTTTGAGTCACAAATATTCCAGGAAACTTGCCGAGTTATGGGTACTCATAAAACGAGAACAACTTCTTACCACCCACAATCGGATGGAATGGTGGAACGATTTAACCAGACATTGGAGAGGTACCTGGCAAAAGTTGTGGAAAATCGGCAACGCGATTGGGACAAGCATATACAACCATTTTTATTGTCATATCGAAGTGCTGTTCACGAAAGCACATCAGTGACACCAGCTTTCGCAAACTTTGGTAGAGAATTACGGCTGCCTGCAGACTTGATCACCGGAATACCACCTGACACCCCACGCAGTATCACTGATTATGCAAACGACTTGCGGAACAAAATGAATGACATTTATGAGCATGTCAGAGAATCGGGCCAGCAAATGTCTGAAAAGATGAAAACCCGTTATGACCGCAAAATGAACAATAAAGGTTTCGACGAAGGTTCACTAGTGTGGTTGCACAATCCAGTTCGCAGTAAAGGGAAATCTCCTAAGCTTCAGGCTAAATGGGACGGGCCGTATCGGATTGTGACAAAAATCAATGACGTGACCTACCGTATACAAAAAGGGACAAGAAGCGCTCCTAAGATCGTTCACGTGGATCGACTGGCGCGTTATTATGGGGCTGATAATGCTCGGGACGAGCATGTCTTAGGAGGGGGCAGTGTAACGCGCCAGAATTAAAGCTAGGTACATAACGACATTTACGTACATGTACCGCCATCTAGTATTGAATTAGCGATACAAGCGATAACTTCGGAAGCGATCTTCAACTGCGAAACAAGTGAAGTGAAGTATTCAGTAGTGCGATTGTGTTTTAATTAGTGTGTTTGAAGTGTTAATTACTGTTTTAAATTAAAGTGTTATTTTTGGTGGTTTAATCGGCTGTTTTTATTGTAACGAACCCCAAGCTCGTAACACTATGTAAAATAACGCCTCCTGAACTTTAACCCAAGTCCATTCATCCCTTAAAGACAGGAAAACCAAGTAAAAATAGCTACGAATTGGTCAGCATGACTCACTGAAACTTTACACAGTTCGTCTCTGCTTACACAGTAAAGGTCAAGATACTTACGACCTACCAGCTTCTGCCTGTGACTTCGCCTGCGAGAATATCGGAAACTATCCTTAATTCGAAAATAAGCCTTTGGGCTATTCCAGACTATAGATAGATAGCATATACTTTACTGTACTGACATCAATGGTAAAAATAGTAATAGACTATTATCTACCCTTGTGCTGTTTGTGTGTTTTCGTTGCTAATTCACGAAAGTTTGAATAGACGGATAGCCGTCCATCCAAACTTTCGCATAAAAATACTTAGAAGTAGGATATAATATATTCAGGGTTGTGGAATTTGTTCGAAAGAGTCACCGCAGCCCTGGAACGCAAAGGGCTTTTGAAGAATACGAGTGGGTTTTAGAGAAGTGTGACACTCCCTTCCGCTCCGCCCAGAGTGGAGAAGTCATCTGATAATATTTCATACAAAAAAGACTAAGTTCAGAGGTTTTTTTGCCAAGTTTCATAGAGATCCGTCCAGCTGTTTCGGCGTGATGAAGTGCAAACTTTTGCATTTATAACTCATTTGGAATTAATAGGAAATCTTAAAAGCTTCCTGCAGGACAGGCCTAGCCTTGAACTTTGAAGATTCTTTTTAACATATTTTGTAAATAAAACCAAACGTTATTGATGTAAAACTAAAACACTCTCTATAATTTTTTGTCGTACAGTAATTTCTCAAGGGTTTCAAGACTTTTTCCTTAATTAACTATTAAGATTCTAGCTGAAAAACGTTTTAAAGTTAGTCGTCAGCGGTTGTCGGCATAGAGAATGTAATTAGTGCTTGAATTAATTTATAATTTATGGTTTCATTGTCGACGTGAACTTGCGTCGGCTCGGTGAATCATGTCTCTGGGTTGCCAGTTATATGCGGGGGAGTTGCGGCTAAAAAGTTGTAGAACAATGGTATATTATTAGTACCTATTTTATTTTTAGGTTTGGTTCGTGGTCGTCGTGGTGGTTTTGTGGTTTGGTTCGGTTCGTAACGTATAGGTAATGAATAGGTACTTTAGGTATCATTTAATCATTATTGTATTGTTATTTACCCGCTGTGCATCTTTAATCTAAAAATACAACAAAAAGATGTTTTAAAATAATTCCTAAAACAAACAACATTCAATTCTGAATCATGACGTTACTTTCTGGGAACATGCGTCATTTATAAGTACAACATTTTATCAGCAATTCTTATCTCGAGTTCCATTCAATATATTGGTTACACTAACAAACAAATCGTTCAATACCAAATGTCCATCAAAACACCGAATACCCCGAAATCAGGGAGAATTCCAAACGCTAGCCACACACTCACCCCGAGCAGAACCGATTCGTTCGCCGTTCCTTTTTCATTTCATTTCATTCGGGCCGTCCGTCCGTGCGTGTGACGGGATCGCGCTAAGAAACAAACTTATATTATTTAGTAAAATTAATAGGAATTATAACAGAACAAATATGAGGGAAATAGTGCACCTGCAAGCCGGACAATGCGGTAACCAGATCGGAGCCAAAGTGAGTACCTACTTTTATTCTTAACTTAAATTTTAAAATTCGCAACGTTCTTTTTGACAGATGTCAAGATTTTTTGGCATTTTTTTAAGAAGCTCACTTCCTGTGGAAGGAATTGTGTTAAGACTGGCCCAATTTTTTATTGCTGAAATTGGTGAAGTTTCAAAACTGTTTGAATTTAGAAATTTTTTGAAAAATCGATTCCGCATAGTTTTTGAATTAAAACAATCAAAGTTCCTGTTATTTAGGTTTTTAGGGAAACAAATAGAATTGGAATTAGTAAACTAAGTATTTCCTCATTATAAAATCATTGTTATTTAGTGCTGCGACATTGTATGTAATATGTGGGTACACCAAAAGATAACGATCATCAAGTAAACAAAGTAACTTTTTATTAGAGGGGTATTTATTTGATAACTGTACCTAACTGCAAACAACACATTATTTATTTTTAGTTCAAGTTAAGAGTAAATTACTTCCGGTAAGCGAGCTACATCGTCGACCACATCATCGCTTACCATCAGGTGAGATGGTGGTCAAACGCAAGCCTAACAGTATTAAAAAAAATGTTTTTGATGTTGACAAGAACGTGGCTTGTCAAAAAATCTTCTGTCAATGGAAACTACATAAGTTAATGGAATGTCAATGAATACGAATCCAATGCTGATCACGTTTAAAAAATAATAAAACAATAGCACGTAGTAAAATGACAATAGCAACGATGACTTATCGAATGATATTCTTATGCTGACTGGCCATAAAATATTATGCATTTTTCTTCTCGGAAATGGCACTGGCCTGAATATTTAAAAAATAAAAATGTGCTTAGCAAAGTATGTTAATGATGGTTGACTTTTGTAAGGGAAAAGAAATACATAGTATTTTTATTTTACCTAAAGAAAGCAGTTAAATACTTTAGTAGTAGTTTAGGTACCTTTTCAAATTTCATTAATTAAAATGGAAGTTGGGTTACTTTTACAAGAAAATCTTTCTTGTCAATGTTATCGAGAAGAGGCAGGTGTTTAGCTGAAGAAACACGAAAATATCACAGTGGTCAGTCTTCTTTAAAATCCATAAAATCCTTACTGGTCATAATATCATGTCATTTTGAGAAAATTGTAGATTCATACGAGTATCTTCAGTGGGCTGTGAGAATCAGTGTGATGCTTACATCAGAGAGATTCCTAAGAAAAAGTTAGCCCATGTAATATAACTGAAGTTAAATAAGCCACTAACTGCCAAAAACGAGAACAATGTAATGTACCTACCTAATTAATATTGCAGACGAAGCTAATTATGCAAATACTGAGCGCGTTGACTTGGCCCTTGTTAAATTTTTAAATGCTGATTGCTCATTTACATTTTCTTTAATATTAGATGCAACGAGCGCATCGAATTCTGTTTAATTAATTTAAAATTAAACCAAAGTTATGTACGTCAGTTTTTACTTTTAAAACTTATCTATTTATTACTTTTTTCACCATACCATATTATAATGCGCCCCATATTACTTGTGATCGTCTCACCACGTTTCCTTATTTCATTATGTCCTGACAGCAGTCACGTTGTCTTTGACTATCTTTGTCTTCATATCATTCGTCACTCAATCCTTCCATTTTTTGTTTGGCCTCCATCCCTTTCTCAATCATCTATTCTTTGGTCTCATCTCCAAATTAATGTAAAATATTTTATTTCATAAGTTTAAAGTGAGGACATGATTTGAACAAGTTTTATCTGCATAGAAAATCAGCCTTATCAAAATTGTTGGGTTTTGTTTCAAGAAAATAACATTGGTTTAGCGATTATAATCGTGTACCTACACTACCTGGCGGATGAGTCATTTAAAACCTTCTACTTAATACTTATTTTTTATTATGAATAGGTACTTTAGAGACTCTAAACCGGCACGTTTTTGACACTTATTTTCCAAACTCGTAAAATATGCCATGTTTCAAAGCTGAAATAATAGGTTTATAAATTAACAACTTACGTTTTCTTAAAAATGTATTGTCATTTTTCAGAAACTCAAACAAAAGCATGAAAGTGACACGCGTCATTCGATCATTCATATCAAATGATGGCTGCCTCAGTACTCGACACTGAAGTACATAATCATGTGAAAAACCAACACGATAGCACTATCTTCACGCTCTCAGGAACATTTGTGATTAGCAGACCTCTAAAGTACAGCAATAATAGGCTTATAGCACTTGAAAGTACCAAGAACTTTGTTCGAGCCTTCGTTTGAATATAAAAGCTGCCCGTTTTTGTACTAAAAAAAGTGTTTACTTTCATTGTTAAAAATGAGGTGGCTTTTGACAGATCGCAACTACAATCAGAATGCGAACGTTCCTTAAAAATATAGGTATTGTACCTCAGTTGTGCCCACTGCCCATCATTGAAAAAGCAGACTGGGCTCCACAACGGCCTCGCCTCTGGTTCTAGCGTCTATTCTGCCTCGGATGCAATGAAAAAAGTTTGCCCACTTAAATCAAAATGGGCAAACTTTTATTAAATTCTTAGTCCATCTTTCTCATCTTCTTCTTTAAGATACGAGATGATGTGGTTAGCTTTACACTGTTCCAAGATTTTTTTACCACAATCCCAGCACAGTTAGGTACATAATTATAGCGTTATCTACGGTCACTATTGCGTGTTATGGCTACCGGTATCGCATGGACGAAAACTAAACCAGCACATAACAATGCCATGAGAAACAATCATTAATTTTCTACATAATGAAAATCCTTTCCGATTTTTCTGTATTAATTTTAAGTGTGTACCTGACCTAAATAAAGGTCTTAATCAAAAAAGTTCGAATTAAGAATGTTTGTTTATGGGAAGTAAAAAAATAAACAGGGTTACTATCTAAATCGATTTTTTACCCCATTTTTGTAAAACTTTCTTTTTGACATTTTAGCTAGGTAAGCTGTTTTTGATCTGAAGTCAAAGAACATGTCATAAATTTAGGTAACTTTCTTTTGATCTGAACACAAAAAGCGTTGTCTTTGTCGTCTTTCAAAGAGCAAAGATCTGTTATTATACAGCCGACTTTCATTACTAAGTGTAACTGCGTAACGGTCGTCGTGCTACGCTTTTACAACTTTTTATTGGAGCAAAGCAAAATGATATGCTTTCTAACGTAAAATGGTTACTTTTAACAATTTTTCGGTTTCAGTAACGTTGCTATTAACGCTTGTCGAATGATTTCAGTTTTGCAGTAAAAATAATAGTTATAATAACTGTGTCTAGTAATTGTGATAGCTAACTAGCGGTTCCTAGTTAATTTAACAGCGAGAAATAACCATCCTACTGTTACGGCTTTCACTGTGCTGATACGCGGGCTTGTTAAAAAACGCTTAGATACCTATTAAATTTATTTTATACTAGCTTCTGCTAGCGATATCGCCCGCGTGGTCTCTAGGGAACTTACTCCCGGGATAAAAACTAGCCCATGTTGTTTATCAGGCTCTAGACTGTCTCTGTACCAAATTTAATTTAAATCGGTTCCATAGTTTAGGCGTGATTACGTAACACACAGACAGACAGAGTTACTTTTGCATTTATAATATTAAAACGGAAGTATGGATTATTGGATAAAATAATCCCTCACAAACTAAGTCTTTTGTGCATAGATATAATTCTATGGTTTTCTGCTATTCGTATTCGATTCGTAGTTTCTATGAGAACCTTAAATTTGAACGAATACCTACTTATAAAGTAAAAAAACGTATCCGTATTTTCTATAGGTACAAATAATCATGAATTCGAATGAGTAGTTCATAGCACGGATAGTATTTGCTCAATGTTTTTTTTTCATTAGAGTGAATTCGTTAAATTAAAAAAAAAACAGGAACAAATAGTCTACTTCCAAAAGAGGTCATAATCATAACCTCACTGCATGTAGTACCAACCAAACGGTAGTAAACTTCTGACATTATTACTTTCCTAAATGGAGCAGTACATTGACTTGGCACAGTAATTACAAATATTAATGTGTCCGTCACGTTTCTTTCCTTCCAAGGCAAAACGTTTTGAAGGCAGGTGTGAGTGAAATACGGTGGCAGAAATTATTGACATAAAAAATTGTCTTTGATATAGAACATGGCTTAACTTGACATCTGTCATGTTCTTCTTTAGTGAGGGCTAACCTCCGTTGACCTGCTGTCAAGTTGTGATTGGTTGGACAAAATATCAACAGGCAATCAAAACACTGGTATGACAAGAGGCTTGACGACATATTAATTGAACAAGCTGCATAAAGTTGAAAAGCATCCTGAAGCCATATGCAGCTTGAACGAGTATATTCTGTCTCAAGACTTTGCTTGACAGCGATGATTAGTGATTAATTACCAAATGAACTCACCGAAACGAACCGCATACACCGAACTTATGCTACTTGTATTCTAGCAAATAAATATCATTCATTCATTATCACAGCTGTCATTTCCAGTCACATTCATAACTGGTGCGCTTTTGAAAATAAAAGTTATTGTTTATGCTTTATGTCACCAGTTAAGCTTTGCAAGCAGTAACATCTTTTAATAATTCCAAAAAAAGAATAAACAAAAGCGCTTGATTCATAATTATTAGTACTTCGCATTTTTTTTCTCACTGAACGTTAAATTGCGTCTGATTCTTGACAAACGTCAGTGAATTCGTAGATGATTGCCTCTCTCTGGTTTATCGGCACATGATATTTCATATCGTCATTACGAGTATTATTATTAGGGAAAGTGAGCTATCAACCGTTAGTAACAGTAGTGTATTTTTATATGTAGGCAATCATTTCAAAATGGCTGATGTATTATTGAAAATGTATTGTGTTGGACTGAAGAAGGATAAGTGTCAATCAAAATGAGCTATCATAGTAGATTACCAAGAGAAAAAATACATATATTTATTTTGTAAATTGATTAAAAATAACTTTAAACGTCAAGCTTTTTTGCTAAATTAGATTGTGAGACCAGTGTTTCCTTGCTACCCCTTACAAAATTCAAACAGTTAATACAATGGTCAAATCATATAAAAAAATAAGTTAATGTTTTCAGGTCTTCTTTTGAGTACTTTTTATGTGTATTTTCATCTTATATTAGCTACATAGCTAAAAATCCACTAAAGCTTTAAAGAACTTTCGAGTAAACTTCAAATCTGAACCCATCAACACACAACATTGGCATATTATGTCCTTCAACAGTAGTATCAGTTACAGGAAACGAGTCAGTCATAAAAAAGGAAGGAAAAAACAGCCAGAACCCACATGCACAGACTAAAATAAATGTTCTCTGCGACTAGACACGACGAATCAATCGCTAGTCAATTTTAAAATCTGATTGGATACGTTCGATCAATTAAAAATAAGTAAAATTATCTACAGCCAGTGTTAAGAAGTGTTAAATTCTAATGTTTTAATTTGAAATGCCTATTTTCGTATTAGTTCCTCATAAACTGATGAACACGAAGATTAGGCAAATGTGTTAAAACCGGATTTCTATTTTTATCAACATTAGCCCTAAAATAGCTCCTTGAGAGATCCCATAAGTTTTTGTTGTATTTAGAAAATATTGCTCTAAGGAACTGTTGATTATGATATTGTGGAATATAAACCACTCTTCTAGAATAACTAGTCAATCTAAGATACAAAATCTTCATTAGCTGTTCAGGCATAAAACTTCTTGTAAGATTCACTGTATCGAAAGGTTTACTCGGAACTATAAACAAACAAAAAGCAATATAAAGTATCCTGGTTATTGCCTCTCGTAAACATAGTCTAACTAATTCAACTAAGTCTTCGGACTAATGAAAATCTGTCTAGACGCATTTATAGGTAGAAATAGCCAAAAGAAGATTGGCTTTCCTGAGGTGGAAAATAGCAAACTACCAGTGCCCTGCGGTTTAACCTACCCGTTCTATTTGTTGGTTTTCCCTTGACTTGTTTTTCTTTTTTACGTCGCCTATGGAGTTTGATGTTAAAAAGGCTAATTTTTGTCAAGAATTGGGCTATAAAATGCAGAAAGATTTTTTCAAATCCATTTGGTAGTTCTAGATTATTAATATTAGTACAGACAAGTAACTATTTGTTCTTTGTTACTCAAATGAGGTTTCGACGGTCCACCAAGATCAACACTTAAAAGTGCTTCTAACAAAAAACTATGTGCCTTAATAGTTAATTGTCTTTTTTACGCACCAATCGGACTTAGTCCTGACAAACTAATTAAAAAAACAATGATATTTTTTAGACCTTGTGTTCGAACTTTAAATGACTGGTTGGACATATTCTAAGAAAGTTTGGCTAAAAACTCTTTGGTCTATTAAAATCCTCGAATCCATAAATCGAAAATTCAATGCATCGCCACCAATACGAGTACGACTTTAGTAAAGTGTATTTAAAGTTGATTTTTAAATTACAATTTGTAAAAAAGACCCTAAAAAAGCATAAGCTCCAATGAAACTTGAACTTTTTCAAACATGTCATAAAGTTTGTTTTCCCAAAATTTGAAATCTAAGCATCTCGAATTCTCAATTGAAATGTAGCATTTTCTATTCATGAAAAGTAAAGGATACTGCCTGATCATGCTTTGATCGTTAATCAAATCGAACGAATATGGCTCGATTATTCAACTATCTTCGATAACAATAACGTATCGTGTTCGGTTTTATAATCATCTATCAAAATACAAAGTCATAACTCATCATTGATACTTGTTCTGTTTACTTCAAAAATTTTAATTTGATCATGTTTGTGACGCCTTACAGGAAACTATGAATATTCTTTTCTTATAGTAAGCGAGTGAATGATAAAAACAAGATACTGCAGTTTCGGGAAACTTTTGTTAGTCAGATTCTGTTGTGTAAAACTGATTAGTCACGATTTTTCTTTCAATTAGATTCTGTTGAACACGTAACCTGTAGTAATCTGTACCTTGTCCTTCATACAAATACTTATATCAGTTTTAGCGGATAACTCATGGTATCGAACTTGTATGGACGGAATTTTATTCTTTTTTTTTTGGATTCATCTTTCTGTTCAGGTACGCGTTAATCCTTTCGCGCATTGGAAAAATGTTTTCCAAGCCACTTTTTTCAAAAACCCATTACCTACGCTGAAATTCTAAAGCAGACTTTTTTCATACAACAGGGCCATCTGTCTAGGAACCGCCAACGACAATTCTACCTTCAATCCATCGAATTATTCAAACACATTAAACCGTATAGGGTAGTTCGGGGCGGAAATTGAGCCAACTTACCAACGCTTCGAACTGTCAAAACCCGAATTAAAAAGCCGCGTATTAGTAGATACTATATAACGAGGAAGTGTTAATAAACAAACGCTTCCCCATTTCCCAATGTAGGTAAATAAAATACAGTCCGTTGACAACAAAAACAATAAATCAAACAAGATCATTCGAAATTCAAAAATCGCTCGACAGCCGGCCGTGAATCACGATAGCACTGGAAGTTGCAGGCATGCGCTGAATCTGTCATTAGCTGCTAATAATGGCGGGAGCCGGCGCCATATTGTCGTTCATTGTCTATGGTGCTCCAGCTGACGAATATCCGGCCTGTTTTTGTCTTACATTTATGGCTGGTGATCTTATTTGGACGTTTGACGAATGCATTGGCAGAATAAGGTATTTCTTGCCCATATGTTGGACAACAAGGCTTGCTTTTGTGGTTATCTTGCTTGGCTAACTTAGTTAGTTTACCAAGTTTAATCACAATGTAGCCATTTGTAATTTATTGTAACTTGCAAAGTTTTAAGTATTTAAACTTCCTTTTATAGTCAGTCTAACAACTAAAGTGATTGAAATCTTTAATTTCATTCTATCCTTGATTGCGTCTAGAATATAGATCAAATTACGCACAGATGTAGTGTTGTGCCGTCTTCAGTTGACGTCATAAGTAGTCTATGACGCAAACTTCGATACAAAGTCAATTAACAACTTTTAAAAGTTAAAGTGACTGTCTAAAGCTTGTCTATGTCATTTGTTACGTTAAGGTGGATGCTCCAGGGTGGCCCGCGAAATTCAAATATTTTTATGTTTTTTGCAATTTGCCGGTCAGTGTGAAGCTGTATATGGACCAAATGCGATCTGCGACCGTAACGCGTATTTATCTAAAGAATTATAACCATTTTAATCATCAATATAGCCCTCTAAGTTCATGTAGTTCGAAAGAATGATTATTTCTGAAATATTCATTCTTTCGAACTACATGAACTTAGAGGGCTATACTGATGATTATAATGGTTATAATTCTTTAGATAAATACGCGTTACGGTCGCAGATCGCATTTGGTCCACATACAGCTTCACACTGACCGGCAAATTGCAAAAAACATAAAAATATTTGAATTTCGCGGGCCACCCTGGAGCATCCACCTTAAACACCTAATTTAAATAAACAATACATTATTAAAACAGCTGCCATATTTTAATTCGATAAATGTCTTGTTTATTTTTCTTTTGTAAGTTATCGTTTTCAATAGACTTTCTTACAAAAATAAACTTTAGTACAAGTGAAAATAAAGAAAGATTTGTGTATGTATTTTCAGAGCAATAAAATTATAATATAAATTGCTCTGTGTTTATATTCAGAATACACCTATTGTAAATAAACTAGTACATTTTAAGACGAGTGAATAGGTTACTTCTATGCAAAAGTGGTCCATCGGCGTCCTTAAGGTGAATGCTCCAGGGTAGCCCGCAAAATTCAAATATTTTTATGTTTTTTGCAATTTGCCGGTCAGTGTGAAGCTGTATGTGGACCAAATACGATCCGCGACCGTAACGCGTATTTATCTAAAGAATTATAACCTCATGCAACCATATAACTTCATGATTTTGTGGGTCGATTTTGATAAAGTAAACGCTAAATTTTACTCGGGATAACACTTAATTTTTTTAAGTACTTACATTTTTAATCCAATTTGTGGCTTATTACGCTCGGTGGTTGATTACGTACTTTAAATAAAGATTATATTTTTCATGATTTAATTAAAAATGTGTAGTTTTTAGAATTTTCCCTATACCTGTAGTATAAGACAGTATTACTTGCCAAATTTCATAGTTCTAGGTCAACGGGAAATACCCTATGAATTTGATTCCCTGAGATTGTCGAAATATTCGTTTTTTGCGGCATAAACGGCCGTCTTTTTTGTATGTTTACTTATAACTATGATTTTTTCACAGCTAAATGGACCGTAGACTTGAGTATATGGTTTAAATTCCAACGCGATACCTCCTCGCGTTCCCGAGATAAAGGGTCTTGACAGACGGACGGACGGACAACAAAGTGATCCTATAAGGGTTCCGTTTTTCCTTTTGAGGTACGGAACCCTAAAAACAGAAATGATTCAACCAGAAAAAGAAAAATATTTTTTTTAGAGATTTTTCATTTTGATACATTTTTTGTATTTTTTTTCTTCCTAATTAAATAAAATAAATAAATAAACTGCAATTACTAGAAATGACACTCTGACCGAACAACCAACATGACAGAATATCAGTCTGATTTGACAGGTAGGTACTGGGCTGACTAGTGCCCTGGGGACTTGAGGAGGTTAACTTATTAACCGCAACTAAGTCAACTAGGAGTCCTGTCTCGAGAAACAGATATTTACGAATAGAATATCAGAAATGTATACCAAGAGCTAATGAACTTTAGTTTACTAGTACTATGAAAGAGACATAAAAATAAATCGCTTTCGCACTTAGTGGAAAAGCAATCTTCTATCCCTTTCTACTAAGCTGTCAAATCGAACTTCTTAGATTTATTTTGGTGACTTTAATTTGTGTACATACACAAATTAAAGTCACCAAAGCTTTTTGTCAATATCCTTTCTTTCATATATAGGTACCTACGTAAGGTCTGTGTTCATGTGTGTATAAACACTGAGATATGAACTTATTTTCATTTCAGACATGAATATAAACTTATTTTTATTTTCTATCGTTAACAGTGCCTTCTGTTATTATTTATTCAGTTTCTCATAATTCTCACCAACTGTTGAGCAAAGGTTGAGTGCAAACAAACAAATGAAATACACCGGTCGGTTGTTGGTTAAAGTTAAGAGCGCTGTCACAATTTTTCTTGAATTTGAGCGTTTGATTCGAGTTTTGATATCTGATTATGCTTTAGATATAGCACAAAAAAAAAAACAAAAATACGTCTAAGAGAGTTTGATAGTTGATCTTGGGAGTGTTCTAAATAAATACATCAATTTGTTCACGTACATCAGTAAATTTCTTGTCTCCGCAAAGGGTGTTTCATAAAATTACGCTTTTGGGAATCTTTTGATGCTTTGGTACACCGAAGATATAATAATTTAATCAATTTTAAAAATGTCCATGATACAACTTTACCTTCTAGTTTGGTACTTATTCATGCACTAATAAACCAAAAATAATTTTGTAAAACTGAGAATTATTGACAATTTTTCGTACGAAACTATATTTTTTATTTATGAAAGTATAATCCAAATTCAAATAAAAATTATTTAATAATTAAGGAGGTATTGTTATAATGCATGAAAAAAAAATTGGTCTATTTAAAAGTAAACTCATATTTTTAAGCAATTTTTGTATACAGCTCCACAATCACTATAAATCTCGGGAAACGCGGTTTGTAGCTTTTAGTCCGGGGCAAGCGCTCGATTTTGTAATAGCGCCCTTAAGTACCCTACACACTTTTCTAATCAGTAAGTAGAAGAAGTACGTAGCACCCATTTCTATCTCCGAATTTTCAAAGAATCTTTGGAATGTCCCAACCAACCAACTTTTACCTAAGTACGTCAAATTATTTTTGTTCTATTTTTTAGGGGCTTTTATAAAATATATGTCAGCCCCATCGGGTTTTCAGGGTAAGCAGATCTAAAATATGAGCACGTTTTTGTCCTATTTATGTTGATGGATGTAAGTACTTGTGCCTATCAATTGCCACTAAACATGGAAACTCATACTTAAAAAAAACCCAACGAATGAAGGGGTACTTTCCTACACCTTTTCCCTGTACAATGACTGTAAAACAACCAGAGCTACGCGTGTATTGGCACGTGTCGACTATAAGCACGTCATCGGGCGTTAAATGTGCTTTTATATGTATATGCACTTGCATAAGCAGGACCCGTTCTAGAAAGATCCAATTCTAACCGATAAAATGGGCGTGGTGTGACGTCAGTGATTTTTGCGTGACTCAAAGTACGTCATCACAGCTGACTTCACTACGTCTTTCGAAATTCAAAACTCAGGGAAAAACTTAATAATTGAATAAATAAACACCACAACAATATCGAAGTCACATAACTTCTTAGTCGCTTCAAAGACGAGGTCTTTCCCGATTAACTTCCTAATATTCGAAAAAGTATTTCCATATCTCTCCAGTGAGTGCCCTTGAGGAGCGCGAATTAATTCAAAAGCCGAACTGTGTCTGTGTGTATGTATTGATGTGTTTACATACGTTTAGTTATAATTTTACCTGCTATTGAGTCAGACGTGTTGTGCGTTACATCCTCGTTGGAAAACTGTAAGTAATTTTATCATCTGTTTTAATTTAATTTGCGAATTTGAGAGCGGATTTCTGTTGCGATTTTCTCGGACATTTGATGACGGATATGAGTGGAACTTTTATCAAAATATAGGTTGTTTATCTGAGAGTAGACTGATGTTTGATTCATATTGCTGTGATAACGGATAGTGGGGTAATTTGACAACTAATATAACAAAGTACTAGTGAGTCGACCAACGAAACTGTCATTTTACCTGTCAACGTTTAAGGGTTATGACTTATGACTACCATCATACAGCCTTTACGAGTACAACTGAAACACTATTTAATCACAGCTGTTTTATGATATTTCTTTAGATTAAAATTGAATTTCATTTAGCATTTAATTTCACGCTAGTTTATACTCAAAACATGATCAAAACTTGTGGCATTCAGCCATCTTGTTTTGCCGTTCTCTTTTCGAACGTCCTCTGGTTCTCTATTTAAAAATGTAGCCGTAAACAAATGGACCAACAAAATGGACGCGTTCCTTCTAACACGTTTTTAATGGACGTCAAACTAGGGCAGCCCCGTAGAATTTTAACGATAGCCACAGTTAAGTCTTAAGTGTGTTATCCTTACAATTTGGGCCAGTTAATTTCCTGTACGGCTTGGTACTTGCATGGCGTTGAATATTGACGCGATAACATTATGGATATCATAAATTTCGTTGAATAACGTAACCTTTTTAAAACAAAGTTTTTATGTGTATGTTAAATTATAACGAATATTTTTACATAGATACCTATAACGGGTCTAGGAACAAAATAATTTCGCTTTCACGTCTATTCAAACAAACCAATCAGGTTTTCAAAACTTGTATTCTCATCTATTTAGCATATTTTCCTTAAACAATCAACCAAGGTGCAATACACTAAAATTACATGCCTGCATTTCAATACGCTTATAATCAAAACCATATTTCTTTGTTTAAAAACAATAAAGATTCCCAACTTAGGTACTGGTGGGCGTAACTCATGTTGATTCAAACGTTTGATGCAAATGCTATACAAAAGTATAAATATTTCATGGTATATAAAACTGGTATGCATTGCATGTTGCCAGTAGACAAGGATCTGTATAGCGCATACTGAATAGATGTTAACCACAGATAAGCTATTGGTTTTATTTGCTCGGTAAACTGAGAAGGCAAGGGCATTGATACAGATTAAAAATAACGTGCTACGATGTTCAAGGATTGATTACCGGTCTCAGTTTGCTATGCTCATGCTCCGTCGTTTTATGGGTCCCTGGTAATTTCAGTGCTATCTGTATTTCCTTTGCTTGGATTTTCGAGAGTGAATTATTGGTTTTTCAGCGGTTTTCTTACTACATCTTCAATGTTATATTGTCCTAGTACCGCCTATATTTCAGGCATTATCACTGTACACACTAATGCAGATTTATTTTTCTGTAGTTGTTAATCAGTTAACATGCTACGCCCCCTTTGGTCGGGGGAGGGACAATGACAACGAAAAGATTCATTTCTGTCATAATATTGACTGGATTACCATTGTTCGCTGATCTTATAAAGAAGACCATTGATTCATTCTTCTTATGTCTGGCCCTGGATTTTTTTTTGCGCTTTGGCGTCCTTGTAGCCATTTCCTATAACTTCTTAGCCCAATGTCAAGCACCATAATTGGCTACTGAAGTCTGTTAACGTCGGTTTTGTCTAACTCAATACATTTTTGAAGGAGCTACAACAACCATGTTTGGTTAAAACCTTTATACTTTACACTTGAAAGACACTGTATCAAAAAATGTTTTGTAGTTACGCCTGCTTTTTTCATGTCTTCAAACAAGTCAGGTCATTTATCTCTTGTTACCGTCTTTTTGCTGTTACCTTCATTATTTCCATATTTTATCCTCCTTTCTTTCTTCGTATCTTGTCTGTCCCCTCTCTTATTGAGTCCAGTCTCCCTTCCATTTATATCTTCTTATACGAGTGTACTGACCATTTCAATGCCAGAGTCGATCGAATACATGTGTATATAGGTTTGTTCCTCAGTAACAAAAAGATCTTGTTATAGATTGCTGAAAGGTTCTTTTTTGTTAGTGGACCAGCCAGTTTGGCTAAAGAACATAGATTGTGTTAGACGGGTTGAATTATTGCATCTATTAATCTCTGTCGATAATAATATAAGGCCATTAGTAGACCTCTTGTGTAAGGAGGCAATAAAAGATCACTTTTTAATAGCAGTTTTTATGCTTGAGAGAAAAAAATGCTTCCACAGTATATATATCGTTATCGTTATATTGCTATTATGTTACCAATATTGATTGCCATGTATATTGCTAATAACACTGTGCTGTTATCCCTTGTCTACTCTTGTAATTTCAGTATAGAGTTTACCTTAAAAACATATGTTTTTCCCTACGTTCTATGAAGTTATTTGTCATAAACTCATAATACATTTAAGCCAGTGTTTTTTCATCAGTGGAGCAGGGTGCTGCGCAATATTTGACTGTATTTTCCTCAATGTTGTCATATTTTACTCCATCAATATTATTGAAATAGCATTTAAGTATTTGTATTTTGTTTGATCACCACATTAATGATTCAAGTTTATTATGTTTGTGTTATCTTTTAGCCAAAATAAACAAAGTTATTCATGTCGTTATTATCTGTCTGAGACATAGGCCTGATTCATAGACCGTTTAGCGTTTCTGTGAATTGTTGCAGAATGACTTTTTATCGCAAATTACTCATTCGTTCTGATTCTTTGAAAGAACTGAATGCAGGGATTAGTTTTGATAGAAATAGGCTAAAGTTCTGACCAATTTTATTCTAACATGATTCAACTGGAACAGCGAAATATATAATCTTTTAATGCCTTCTGGGGTTAATTTTGACTCTTATTTATTGCTACCAACTACTTTGTTGTCTACAGGAAATCTTATGCTCTTCAGTTTTCTCTTCAGGTTGTTTCACATTTCACCTTTCTTGTGATTTTCCCATCAGCACGTACAGACGCCAACAAATCAACAAGTATCTTAAATGGATTTTCTTCTTTATCCCTAAAGCTTTAGATTCAAGGTTGATTGGGAAAATTTTACAGTTACGGGTAGCTTGTCGTAGCGGGTCTGAACAATTAGGTCATTCAGGAAATCTTCATGATTGTCAGTAGTTTCAATCACACATTCAACTTTAGCTTTAACAGACTCATCTGCTTCAGTCGAAGGATTGCTATCTGCAAATTCAATTGTCACACTTTTCAAAGCCACGGGCACAATGGTCAAAGTCAATTTGATGATCTAGCCAAGTCCTGGCTGGCCCGTTAGTGCGTAATCCTATAATTGAATGATTCGACTAATTCTGGCTCGGGCGACTCGGATCTGCTCCGTTCACATGCAATTTGCGAGTTCACTGCTATTCGTCATGAATTGTGAATCAGCTGGCTGGCTTTGTGGAAAGGTTCTCAGGAAGTTGGGGCCAATGATCTTTATTTCTACCGTTTTGTACTTATTTCGTCAAGATACCTTCTACTCGAATAATTCACTTACCGAAGTTATGAAATAGCTTGCGTAGCGGTGAGTTGATAACTGGCAATAGTACATATTTGTGGAAAAAAAATAAAAATCGACACTTTTACTGCTTTAATAAAAGCAGATTTGTGAGAAAATCTTGCAAAATTGACAAATTGTAAGATAGGCCTTTCGCCTATCGCTCTGAACACCCCAAATCGATCAATGCATTCACTACTTGGAGTACTAGCCACAGTGGCTGTCCTGAAGTTCGAACCTCGTCTTCTAAAAGTGTTCAAATTTAAATCGCAATATCATCTCATCGGCACTCAATGTCAAAAACCTGTCAAAATATATGGAAATAAAATGTTTTTGACAGTTTGCGACTGCTATCCAAATGCGACCTCTCTAAATATACGTGAATTTTCCGCTGGATACGGGAGATGTCTCCTTATAATCTGTATTTTTCTACTGTGGCAATGGGTCCACTATTCCACATAAATTAATTGCAAGACAAAAGGGCCCCAAATTCCTGGCTAAGCCCATTTTCGGTTGTTCTCCACTTCCTAACACCTTGGATAGTGATTCAGCAGCAATTTGCGGTTTCCACAAGACCTCAGGATAGATTACTTCCGTGGCAATTTACTAAGAGTGGTCGGATACTACTTACTAACAACGACATTTCCCTACAAGATGGAAATCCCTTTATTACGTGTCAAGTTCTAATTTTCTAACTTCCGTAACTACGCAACTTCATACCTAGGTACAATAAATTACAGCACATCGGGTTATACAAAACTGACAAATTTCACCAAATGATTATAAAGCTCGATATGTTTAAGGTTAAGTTTAAAATATTGGTAGACTCGCGTTAAATTATATATCATATGACACCATAGAAATATAAAAACAGCTCAGAACAAATATCTGATGATGTGGTTGAGAGTATTCCCAAGCTGTTTTGTGCATATGGGTGGGATGTTCATCAGGGCGACAATTATTTTTTATATAAAATGTTTAAATTTTTCAGATAGGTAGATTAATTTTATAGATACCGCATAAAAATTATAAACTTGCTTGCTAGTTTTTTAAGTAGGTACCTAACTAATACCGACTTCTGTTTTTGGCCAGTTTGCTCCAATTGACACAGTTTTCGCGCATAAGTACACAAAAAAATCTGTAGGTAGGTAAGTAAGTATAATGTGCAAACCCTATGATTCGATGTTTTATTGTGCCTGAAAGTCTATTATTTTCTATTAGATAATAAATTAATAATATATTCTATCTAACTACACAGGTATTTTTATGAGCCAATTTTTCTGTACTTATAATTAATGACATGCAATTTCCCGCCGTCTCCAGTGTTGCCAACTAAATAAAGTACAATACATGATTACTTTTTCCCTGCACTGTCGGGGTCGTTGCCCTCTGCCGCTGAGTAATCGCTAATCTGTCTGTCTGTCTGTTGGTACTTAACTACCTATGCACGACGTATAATCACGCTTTGAATTATGGGATAAGCAAGGATCACTTTACTTATTCTAGTTATTTTATTTGTATTAAGGAGGTAGGTACTAATAGGTACCTATTATAAATGCGAAAGTTTGCATGGGTGAGGATCGGAACGGGCTGAGCGGATCTGGATGAAATTTTGACATTTAGCACAGGGATAGATTATAATCTGGAATAATTGAGCATATAGGCTACGTTTTATCCAGGGAGCATACGTTCCCTTAGGATAATTCTGACAGTAAAATCATGCTGGTATAGCCGCTTTCTAAAATATTTATTTTGTGCATATGTTGCCATTAATTAACACTTTTTTAAGTACACAACAAGGTAAATATCACGTAGGTAGGAATAATTATTCTTGTTGCTATAATTATAATTATAGCAACATTTTACCTACGAGTATTATTATTTGTCCTGTTTTGAACGATCTTTCAATTTATGAGCTAATTATAATATATTATCATTTATTTTCCTTATTAAAGTAACTAAAATACAGCTTAATTTATTGAATTCAATACAGAACTAACGTTCCATTTTCTATTTAAATACAAGTATCTGGTTCCCGCTTAAAACTTCAATGTGGCTGCTTCCGTTACTTTTATTTTTTAAACTGAGAGCAAGTGGCTAATGAATGTTTACATTCAGCCTTGTTTCAACACACTCCGGCAAGCTGTTTATGTTGGATATTTTTAAAATAAGCTGACGTACTCGTATGTTTTACGTTCATAAATGGTTGATCGTGAAGAATCAGCACTTTACTCATACAATAAGCACTTGATGTGTTTATTGTTTTAGATTTTATTCATGACAGTCGGAGAAATTACGTCACTGACTGATGGGTTGTTTGCCGTACAGGTTAACTCTAGGGCATAGTTTAACGCTCCCAATGTGAAACTGATTTTTTTTTTCTTTTGATTAGTATTACTTATGTATTTGAGACGAGCGCTAGCCCTGCCGACAAACTGCCACGCAGTTTGCTGGGTGTACATATTATGTTAAATGTTCGGTCCAAAATAAATCATATATTTTTTTATTTTTTTTTAATATTTGATTGAATTTGCCTATTTTGATTGAAACTTCTTCAATTCTACCTACCTACATAACTGTGTAATCAAATCAAATACGTTTATTTGTGCACACAGGTAAAAAGTAATGTAGAATAATTTCTGGAATCTACAATAATATCTAAAACCCACATCGGTAGTAAATATCAGTAATGCAGTATAATTATTTACTGTACCAAATAATTATAATCGGAAGTTATATTTTCAAATGGCAATACCTTTTGAGCGCTTATTAAATAAACTTCCTTCCACTTATTGCCTCTTTCCCGTGTTAATTTCTTTAACGCAGGAAACACTTGATCCAAATACACATTATCTCTCAAAAGATTTTATATCTTACATTTTATTACTATTCACTATTGTTTACCATCATCAATCGTTTTCACTTGAGTTTTATAAACATTATTATTGTTTGACATTATTCAATACGTAGTTTTTCTATGCTTCTTAGGAAATGTAAACAGTACACATAAGACTCCTGCAGTACGGTCTCCTCTCTTTTAAATCTAGCCAAAGGTTGTCTTTAAAAAATAACTCTTAGCGATAAGGCCGCCCGTTGTGGCACCCTAGAGGTATTTTTTTCTTCGTCTATACATACACATAAAAAATATACCTACCTATCTCTAGAAATTCTCGGTGTTAAAACTGTATACCTAACTGTTTTTCCTCCGTCAACAGCATCTGTTTCAAGCTCAGTTTAAGCCCTTGGCTTTTAATGGCGATTTAACACACGATCACCACCTTTTATAACTGTTAAACTTTATATTAGTACTTAAGAAAGGTGTATTTTATTAATAATCTGTTGAACAGGTCTTATAGCGAAAGAATAATGCGCATCAGCTGCTTGGTTTGTCATCCCGTTCTGTTCAAATGAAGGAAACTGGAATTAGGGTTTCCTGTTGTCAACCTGTCATTTCGCTATTTTTATACGCTATTTTGTATCCTGTGCACACGACACAGTCTTCAGATGTCCGCCATTTATATTCATTACCTACCCCACGAATCCACGATTAATATTTTAACGTCCAGACTCCAGACATTCATGTGGATTTAAGTCTGCTCCGTGTCGTCTTACAAGGTATATTTAGTCTTCCATTTATGGCAACACTCCCGGAGGCTGGCCGAAAATAAAATGCAGTCTGATGTCAACGGCCAACGCGCGATGCAATAAGAAAAAAAATACAACGTTCTATTTTCAAATTGCAGTGGAGAGCGTCTCCAAGATGGCGAGCAACAAAAAAGGTTACAGTTCTGTGTGCTGGTATTCAGAAAGCTTTATAGTCAAATAGATTGAAGATTTAAGCATGTAAACTGTCAAAGCAGAGATTATGGACGCTGATGTTGGAGCTATTAGCGTCGAATGCCATCACAAATAAGTGTCTAGGAAATGGTTCTAAATTATTCTAAATAGCTAACGTGTTGCATCGAGAATAGGATTACTTGAAATCTCCGTGGGAATGTTTGCCTAGCTGGAATGTGATAAAACATGCATTGGGATCGTCGATAACATAGGTTTATATCTTTACGTGGCATGCAAAGATAATGTTACTATGGCCTTCGAGAAATCTTAGATTAATTGACTCTTACCAAACTCCGATATGTTAGTCTTGCTGGCAGAAATCTTGACAGCGACAACAGAAGATGAACCCAAAAGTTCCTAGAATTGCTCATCCCGTGAAGGGATAAATCAAATAAGGAAAATGCAAAGATAAACTCAGTGCACACGATTTGCGAGTCATCGAAGTAGCAGTACCTACAATCAGCTCATGGCCATAAGTCTCTCTTATCTGCCTTCAGCAATCTTCGTCTTAATGCATTTCCTACGTCTCGGCGAATCATCGCGCCATCACAATTAATTATAACTAAACTTTTTAGTGTCGAAGTACAGTTATCTGTGGCTGCACGGTTCGCGCGCTCGCCATCTTTACAACGGTGCTGCCAGCCTTTTCGCTCTCGCGGATTTTATGGGAATTTTATATTTTTGTAACGATCGTGTGACAGGTACTTTCACTTTAGGTAATGTTCTTTATTGATTTGTGGTTCCAGCCTTTTTATTGTCACGACTTCGGTATTGCCATGAAAATGTTTTGTACTGTTATTTGTTGTATTCAGTGATATTTCGGTCAGACTGCGCATATTCTCAGAAATCGTTGTGCTTGGACAAGCTGACTTTAATTAGTTAGCTGTCACTTTTTATTGAAAGTCATAATTGAAAATGAGTTTTATTTTTGCTCGTTTGTTCTCACGACTTTAAAATAAAAATAAATAAAATCGAGTTAACTGGATTTCAATTAATATTATTGCAGATTAATATTGCAACTTTAATTCATGTTCTAATTTTCTTTATTAGAACCATTTTGATCATATTTGGAGAACGCCTAATAAGCGTTATTGCTAATTACTTTTTCCTACAATAATATGAACCACTTACCTTGTTACTCAGTTAATGGGTTGTGGAGGTCTGGTAGGCAGCCGCTCCTCGTAAAATACTAGTATTCAGCTAAATCCGGCTTGACTGGAAGCCGACCCCAATATAGTTGGGAAAAAGGGTAGGCAGATGATTGATGAATATGAATCACTTGCGTTTCCAGACCTTCCAAAAATAATATATAATTAATTTTCTTACATTGAATATTTTCTCCCTTAGTTCACTTAGGTAGGTAGATATTTATAATGGTTGTCGTGTCGTTTGTACCTAGATTAAAACGACACACACGCTACTATTTCAACTACTTAACAACAAAAAAACAAGTCGAAAGTAATTTATTGTAGACACATCAATGAAAAAGTAATTCTAACATGTTCCCGCCATTAGTTTGATGGCCACAGATAACATATGAAGGTGACCTCAATACGTTTAGTTGTTCCTATTAAATAATATAATTTAGGCAAGTATATTCGTGAAAATCTAAGTCGGAATTTGACAGCTGAGTAGAGAGGGATAGAAGATCACTTTACAACTAATTGCGAAAGTGTATTTTCATGTTTCTTTCAAACTTGCTAGTAAAGCAATGCTGTATCCTGCTGTCAAATGCGATTTCTCAGATTGTCACGAACATAAATAATAAAGTTAAATACCTGTCTATGATCTAGCTAGACTGCTAGAGAATCAAGTGTTTACTATTCGTTTTCCTTATCACAAAAAAATGGACAATGTCTTGTTTTTGCTCTTCTGGTTAAGGCCAAGTTCAGATGACAGCCTTGAGACACTAGAAAATAAAAAAATAGAACATTGACGACTAACAAACTTCGTTCTTTTGCTATTGCAAGTAAAAAGCCTTATTTTTTTTAACTGCATATTATAAATTCCCATTTTTAACCAGTATTTGAAGACAATCAAATTCTTCTTAAACTCGCAAACAATACATAAAGTACATAATAAGCCTAACTACCCAATTCTTAATTCCCCATTCAGTAATTGTAATAAACATTTTTTTAAAAAGGTTGTTTTCGCTACCACTGCTAATAGCATGAGGCATTTACCAGTTGTAGCCAAAGCGACCCCTTCCGGCCAACACCGGTAATTAGGGAAGCCCGTGCGATGCCCTGCACTCAATACCGATACTAGGACAACAGTACATCACCCACTGGGTGGTAGCTGATTGGAAAATCAATAATGCAGTGCTGTTAAAAGTGCTATTGTATTGACTGACTTCAAGTTAATATTGAAGGGTAAACGACCATTAATTTACAGTTTGCATGTGTGGGTGTCAATTTCAGTTTATTCCTTGTATCATTGTACTAAACACATACAATGGGCGGCCTTGTCGCATCCCGCGATCTGTTCAAGAAAACTTGGATAATATATAAGAAACAATCGACTAACTAATAATTTGGTTCTGTCTGCACCACAAACAGTTTTGCTGTTTGTTCCCCCAATAAGAGCTTTACTCTTAGCGTCGATTCAGATTTGTCGTTTGGGGGGCTTGACCACGCTGAGGGTAAGTTTTTAGCAAAAAGCAACACTATAAACGCACATAAAATCTTTAGCTAAACGCATAACAAGTCTCCTAGGATTAATTTTCGTAAAATCCTCAATGACTTCCTTAGGTTATAGACTACCAAAGATACCTCGGTCTTTGGACTGAGCCCCCCCCCCCCCCCTAGACCCACCAATGTTACACTCATTGGGTTACCCCTTAACTAAGACAGATCGATAGCGTCTAGACTGAGTGTCACCCCTTCACATAAAACTCGGCGCTAAAAGCACATACTAACTTAACACGAAATACAGTACAGTCCGTGGCACGAACTCCATCAAACTGAATAGTATTGTGACTGTTATAGCTTGTATTGAAATTGTGTCAGTACGGCCAATTATTAAAAAAAATTATTATCTTGAATTGATAGTATGGTAAAAAATACTTCGAAACATAATAGATTGCCGCGAGCCAAGAGTCCTCCAGGGTTCGACACTTGGGCCAGGATTTATTACTATTTTCCACAAGTTTTCTTTGGTAGATAGCAGCTCAACTGTGTGCATTAGATCTTCCTTTAGATAAGACTTGCAACTGGACTTGAAAGAAGAGATTTTTGCTGTAGTTACAGTTTTCTCTTTCCGAGGTTGACATTCCGGAGTAGTCCTTAGTCTACCCGTCTGTAGTATGCCTACAAGTGTAAAGTTAGGGAAGTACACCCATAGTACAGATAGTTTGTAGTAGTGCTAAAATACTTGGGGGACCTGGTATGAGGTGGTGTGACCACATTCCAGGAGTAGATGCCCTGCACTAGATAAGATTAGACGTCTTGTATTTGCATAGAAGTGGGTGTCGCGCGTTTTATGCGGTAGATGCTTATGCTAAATTTGTATTTGCTATGCACTTATGCAGAATGAGTTTTTGAAATGGGATTGTTGGAATTATGCAAAGTAGAAATAAACAGCTTGATTTGTGGAACAATTAAAGCTATAAGCATGGATGATAAAAGGGTAGAGGATGGCCAAAGAAACGATATATGGATTGTGTGGAAGATGATAAGAGTTCTTAAAACGTAACAGACAGATGTGTTGCTTTTTGGTTGTCTCCACAGCTATTACACAAGGAAGTGGTGACGGGCGGGCATTTTGGGGGACTGTCTTTTGTAAAACTTGACGTTCAAAAAGTGCTGGCTCTCAGCCTAATTTTTTATAAACGACTTTTGATTTTGATGATAACTAGATACCCATCTCCTTTACTCATAAGAGAGATGTATCGAAGAAGATATGCTAAGAGCTATTTTTCGGTCGTTTCTCATGTTAATATCTCATTTTCGACTAATCTAAGTAGAAAGAAGAAGCAGGGACAACTCATTTCTATCATTTAACATTCAGGGTACTATTAAGCGAGACACACACTGGTTCTACGTACGCAACGTATGCAACGCTTTTGTATCGTATCGTATGTTGCGTTGCATAGTTTTTCATATAAAATCAAGAGTCCAGATATCATAATGCGTTGCATACATTGCGTACGTGGGACCAGTTTGTCTCTAGCTTTAAGAATTCCAAATAACACAAAAAAAAAACAATTTCAAGTCAACGTCCTGTAGACAGATTACCGAAATTGTATCATTATTAATGTACGAGTAACGGCAGGTCAACGTTTTGGAGACATTACTGAAATAAGGGCAAGTGGACACACGCGAGCGGTCACCTGACTGCGATGGTGGTACACATTGTATCCATCAGTTTGGTGGGTTGGTGACCTGGTTGTAGGACGTCGTCGAAGATAATTGCTACCTAGATGTGTATGTACTTGGGTAAAGGCAATTTTGTTAGGAGTTTTAGGAGAGCGTTTTGACCGCGATCTAGGTTTTTTGATAGTCAAATGAGGGTTGGTTATGGAATATATTATGAACACTTTCATAACATCTTATCTGCTAGGCACAGTCTAAACTGCTAGGTCCAGAGGCATGGAATTTTGTACTAGAGTGCCATAAGCAATGAGGGTGAGGTTTACGCAAGACTTTTTAAATCTCCTGAATATTTTAAGTGTATGGTCCAATGTATACGTAACGCGACCAACCGGCAGAAATGGAAGCGCATCGCTGAGAGAGCAGTTCTCGGGAAAGACGACGACCCACCGAAAATCTCTCCATGTTCTTCATCTGTGCAACCACGACCGCTCTCGACAAGAATGTCCGACTCAGAAGAAGAATATTTTAAGCAGGGGCGATCTTTTCAAACAAGGTGTCATCAGCTTGTTTGAAAAGATCGTCGTTTTTGTAGGAAATCTAACCGGCTAGTATTGCATACATATAACTACTAAAACCTTTAATCATGTTTTTCTATCGCCAAGCAGTAATTCCACCAAGTTCTGATCATCCAGAGATTTAAGATATAACTAAAAGTAAAAATAACAAACTCAGTTTCATAGTCGAAGGAACCATATGAAGCAATAAAGCTAGACTTGGACTGTTGCCAACTAATATGGCTTAGTGCCAAGACTGTACATATGTCTGAATGAATAATTTACCTTTGCGATTATCCTATTCCTGAGAAAATCAGAACTCTAGTAGACAACTTACAACCATCTCCCAGCTTAGCTTTATTAAGTTAAGTTTGCAGATTCCTCCGTTTTGACTTCTCTGTTATACTGGGTTTTTTTTTCATAATTCATCAAATGACTCCTTTTGTTCTGGGTGGGGCGGAAGGGAGTGTCAGACTCTTATTGACTAAACCGCAACAAGTATTCTCCCAAATGCCCTTTGCTTTCTAGGGCCACGGTGACTCTTTTGAACAATTCCGTAACCTTGGCTGTTGTACTCCTTAAATTTTATTTTATCCTCTCCTTGAGATTCCTACAATTTTGATTATTTCCTTGTAGTCTGCCTCATGATTTTGATTATCTTTCTCCTATCCTTATTCTTTTGGAAACAGCGAAGTCATTCCTTCCATACCTAGATCTCTTTTAGTCGCCATCTCATTCCTTCACACCTTCCATCTCATTATGTTACTCTAGTTTTGCTCCAAGTCCTCATTACCGAAAATAAATTAATTGTTTCTCCAAGTGTCCTAACGACAGCTAGTGTACGATCGAAGACAACAATGATATACTCGCAAGTTGTCTGCGGGCTTATTGTCCGTAACGGAGTGTCAATAGTCTGTGATTGGCTGTAATTGGCGCTGGTGCATCCCGTATGCGTCAGCGTCAATTACAGCCAATCATAACGATGCTCTGTCGATGTGGATTGAGTCTTATTGATGGAGTTACGACTTTGTTCTGAGATGGGTCTTGAGGTCATAGCTTTCGTGATGTTTTTATCTCGATGTAGCTTATTTTTTCATTACTTACCTCTTAAATTTTGCGGTACTTTATACAACGTGTCACAGAATAAACGCAATACCTCTTAAGGGGTCATTTTACTCATCACTGTGAACAACTTTTACTTAACCTCTAAGTCGCGAAAAACTCAGCTGTTCAGTACATTTATCGTCGAGTTATGCGCATAGAAATGAAGCAATAGAAAAGGTGTCGATTTGTTTTTTCGATATTTACCTAGTATTGTCTCGTCTTTATTCTTCTGTCTTTCCCAAGGAAGCAGCCATTTCCGTTGACAATTAAAATATACATTAAAAAAAATTGATAACCATACCAATCACAAGACTATTAAATGAACAGCTGTTTATCAAGAACTTGTCAATGCCCTGTAACCTTTCTATTTTAGAAAGATGACTAACATCAATAACGGACATTTTTATCAAACTTATTATCAGGGTTCTAATTATTATTTTTAAGCAAAAATCAGACAAGTTCGAACTTGTTTAGGTACCTAGTTGAATAGAGGCAGACAGATGTTCGTTCGAAATAAAAGATGACAACGGAGGGGTAGAGGCGTAATGCCCATGAATCGTGGTGTCATTGAAAACGGGCCGTCGATTGAAGTTTTTGACACGAATAGTTTTTTTTTTTTTGTACTTGTGATGATAGGTGAAGACTTTTTATATAGGTAACCTATATAAAATTACTTACTTATTAATTCTTAAATTACCTACTTGAGTATAAAAAACAACTTGTAAAGTTATAATCTATAATCCGCTGGTCAAAAAAAAAAAAGAAAAACAAATAAAATCAATTAATTTTTTATCATTGCTCGTGTGGTTCTTTTTGACAGCCCTGTAATGTTACCAACTTTTAATTTTATTTACCCCTCTCTAACCTTACATGTTTCCTTTCAAAATCTTAACGTGTGTTTTTGTTTGTCCTCAGTTCTGGGAAATCATATCGGAGGAGCACGGCATCGACCCCACCGGTGTCTACAAAGGAACCAGCGATCTTCAGCTTGAACGAATCTCCGTATATTACAATGAGGCCTCTGGTCAGTATACCTAATATGATGTTCTTGTTATTCTTTCTCTAAATGTCTAGCGTTGATGGGACAGATTTCCAGTCTGAATTTGTTAAACAAAACCAACGTTAATCGAAATATTCGTACACCTTCGTAAATACTGCCACATACACCATGAAAAATCGTTTTGCAAGTATTTTATTGTTCGAAGTCACCAAATTTTTTAGGGTGCTGAATAGCTGTAATAAAATAGCTGCTCATAAACAGCAAAAAAATGTAGTCAACCATTTGTGGCGCCAGCAAAATGTGCACGCAAGCAACGAATTCTTTTACCATATGGCCATATTATGTGAACCTACGTCATGGCGTTGAAACCTTGACCTCTGAAATGCGCCACAGTCCTCAAGGCTATTTTGATAAGGTAGCTTACAAAACCCAGCTGTGTTTCAATGTAGTTTAAAAAATGCCGAACTAGAGACGCAAACTTTACTTTTGTTATAAACTAGTTTTTGGCAGATGTTTCGCCGTTGTAAAAGTCAGTAATTGTGCCACAGAAACGCGTTTCTGGGATAAATAGTATCTTATGTCCTAAATAGCTTTTACCTGCGACTTCGTGTAAGCATATACCGTTTTTTCCCGTTCCAGTAAGAATTTCGGATTTCTTCCCTTAGTGCTCCCCTACACTTCCCAAGGAAACTCCATGCCAAATTTCAGCTTTCCGTGACCAGTATTTCTCAATCAGTCATCAAGTCACCAGTAACCAAAGAATTTTATACATTATAATTCACGCCATGTCTCTACCCTTGTTCTAAAGATCATCCAAATCTGTTAGGCGTGATTGGGGTGACCAATCGTTCGAACTTCCAAATTTTTACATTTATTATGGTGCCTACTTGTTATTTAAGTTCAATCAACTACATAATAATAGAAAATTAACGTCTATCAAAAACTGCTACTGTATCATGGTCCCGTAATTCCCAGCTTCTATATTGTGTATTGCTTCTTTTTACCAAAAGAAATTGACCAAAGTGCTCAGCAGACGGTCATTGGAAATCAAACTACTTAGTAATATAGTAGCTATGAACTCTATAGCTTATTCTTATAGAAGCATGTGATTAGTCAGCTCATTATTCGGTCTGGTAGGCTGTAACTTAGTGTTTCGATCTTTATAGATACGTAATTGCCTACAGTAGATTCTTACTTTCAAGGTTTTAATGTCGATGTCTTGTTGGGGTTTGGACGATAAATAATTAATAGTCACGTAGATTATAGAATAATTTTCGAAGAGTTATGATAGCACTAGTTTTGAAATTTGTGACAGGAGCTCGAGAAGTCGAATCACCTAAAAAAAAATATGGCGGATAACGTCAACTAGTAGTCCATTGCTAATTTACTTTCAATTTAAAATGGCTCCGTTCTAAAAATCAAACAAAAGAAATTTTGCATTAGACTACATCAATTTTGTGTGAAACAAAAAGCGTTCTTATCTAAAAATCTTAATAAGCAATGGTTATCTCACGTCTTCCATTAAAGATTAAAAATGTTTGATTAGATCCGTTCACTCTAATTAAAAATAATGGAATAGAAAGTTTACGTCAAGAGAAAAAATAAAATGGCGACAATTTGTAGCTAGCGACCAATTATAAAATATCTTATGTCTTTAGACACTCATCTAGTTACAGAAAATAATCTTATTAATTAAAACAAAGAAAAAATTACCAACGTATTGTTTTTCATATCTGCGGAATAAAATTTATGACTCTTTATGTATTTTCTTGTACATTGAGCAAAAGAAATAAAAGAAACATAAATTAAACACATCTCACGAAATAAATATACAGACGTCCATTAAAAACACAGGGCAATATACAGACAATAATTATTTAGAAACTGTCAACGTTTTCGCAGTTAGTTATAATAAACTTTTGACACTATGCACAACTAGGGAGGTCTTTAAGTCAAGATTGAATAGGTTACTGCTAGCCAAGCGTGCTCCATTGTCCACCACATCATCGCTTTCATCAGGTGAGACAATAGACAAACGTCATTACGTCAGCCTATCAGTAATACAAATAAACATAATTACTAAAAATAAACCTTGATACTTTACTTCTAAATCCTCAATATTTCTATATTTATGTGACATTCTTACATAATCCGGAAGGCATTCGAATCGTCATCACATTTCTTGATGTTAATACAGAACTGTCACGTCTGTCATTCCAAACAATTAAAAGTGATTTACATCAATTAAACTCTTCATTGGCAGTGGCAGTGCAATGACCCCATGCGACCCTAATCCGCGTTAGCCAGAATTTAATATTACCAGATGAAAAAATATACTGGGAATTTAATATTTTGCGACTGGTAATACAGGAATTATCCCTATATAGATGCACGTTTCAGCTTCAAGATTAATTAACCTGTATTATAAAGACTCAATATGTACCTATATGCCTGCAACCTGTATTTTTGAGATTTGAGTTTTAAACAAAGTTTTTATCCGGTAACTTGGGGAAGTTACCGGGTTAAAAACGGTAGTCCTAGTTGAAGGAAAGAACTCAATTACCAATCATCCTGTACATATGGTCACTTCTTCGGGTTCCTCATTAGCAGAATAATTAGAATACCATGTTTCAACAGTATCAGCCGGTACGCTTCTGAGTAACCTTAAGGTCCATAAAGACATAAAAGTGATGTTATAAATGCGAAAAAATACCCAACATCATACTAGCCCGTCGAGCGTTTTGCTCTCTAGGACCAAAATGGATGGAGGAGGATCAGATGTTGATCGATATTAATAGCCCCTATAACTTCCTGCTTCAAGCTTCTCAATCGATCAATCCAGCCGCAACATTCCATCAAATTCTCAACCCGCAACTCAGCGATACAGATTCTGATATCGTATTAAAGGCGTATCAAGTAATAACGCACTTCTGTACTTTATTGAAGGAAGTTTATTAATACGGGTCTATATATCAAATTCCGTCAATACGGAAATGGTGCTCATATCTCTTAGGCGCTCCATTCTGCGTCGATCTGCCATTTGATACGTAACGTGCGAGTGTGGCTGACCGCATGGCCGCCGTCTAACAGTGCCAGTACTGTTAGCGGTTGCTGTTCTCTCTCAGGGGTGCCAGGCAGCCGGGTAAAGCTGGGCATGGCTTTTAGTCATTCAAGAACGATGTCTTCTTCACGATTGTCTTCTTCATGATTCTGGTCTCCTGGTACTTTGTATTAGCGACATGACTACTCATGATTTTGTTAATGTACCTCCGTTGCAATTGCAGACGGACGAATTTTCGATCGTTAGGTATACCGTACATCGATTTTTTAACGTAAAGTTCTGGAAAATATCCCTAGTTTATGAAAAAAAAAATATCGCCCCGTGAAAAAATATTCACAAATGAAATGATGCGGTTGGTAGTTAAAGATGACGATAGTTTAAGATTAACGCTGTTAGTATTTGCACATATCACCACACACAGATAAGCACTAAGAATTACAATACTGAATAAATTAAAATATGTGCAGTGGGTCTGAAATTACCTTAGAAAATATTATTTTTCCAAAATTCCGGCTAAATTGGCAGGTCAGTTGTAGAAGCTAGCAACCCTATTCCCACTGCCCGGCTATAGTCCACAGTTCGATGCGCCCAAGTCACTTTTATTGCAGTGCTTGATACGCTGGCAATTTGAATGGACTTGTAAAAAAGATTGAGGTGGAGAAGTAAGTCATTAGTATGTGTGAGATCTTTGATATATTTTTGAGGTCATCAAGTGTTGAAGGTGGACAGATGAATGCCCACCATCTGACATCCTAACAGCTAGAGAATTTTGCAATATAATAATAATAAATAATATATCGAGAAATAAACCACAATGAATTATTTAATCTTTGGGATATGTCTGCTACATTTAATCTTATAGTAGTAAGTAAAGAACGAAAATAATTTTCTAAATTCCTACAGTTCTAAAATCAAGGCCTTGAATAATTTACCTACTAATATTATTTTTCTCACAGACGATACGAGATAGATAAATGAAATGGAATGAAAGGTCTTGAAAGAACAAAACGCCAACGACCCAGATTAACGTATCGCAACAAAACGCAACACAGAACCGTTAAACTGCCTACATTATTCAAACATTATCTCCTTTGATTACCTAGAAACAATTTGAATGTACAAAGTTCTCTTTGTGAAGTTTAAGTTCAAGTTACGATAACTGGTGTAAACGACCTCGCTCGGAATCGCAAACTGTGACCGTTCATTGTCTAACTTACGATTTTGCTTATAAATGCAATTCTAGCTATGGTTAGGTCTTAAAGGACGCCAAGGAGGGGGCGGGAAAGTTGTATTGTTAGGTATTAAGGTCCAGCCAGGGTTGCGCAATGTGTTCTAAGGAGTCACTGCAGCTCTGGAACGTAAAGGGCATTAGGAGGAACACGGATGGGTATTAGTTAGTTTTAGGAGTGAGGAGTGTCAGACTCTTGACACTCCTCACTCCCGCCCGGAGCTGGAGAAGAGCCATTTGATGATTCTTATGGTGGCAAATTGTGACAAAATCTTGGGAGATGATGCGACAATTTCGAAAAATAAAAATATTAATCAGTAAAAAGTTATTCGACTCTTCACGTGACTAGAAGGCTGGCCCTTTTTTCTGTCAACACATCAGCATTGCCATTTAGTGCCAATTTTCTGGGCACTGTTTCCCATTGAAAGCGATGGTGAAGAATTTTTAATGCCCAATTAATTATTTTCATTCACTTTTTAAACAAACTTTACTTATACATACTTTTTAACCTCTCAAGGACCGTAAACCCCAATTGGGGCATGATTTTTTTTTAAATCGATATTTCAGTGCCAAGTTCAGGGTTTCAGACTATATCAGTTTAGTAATTCAAGACTTAACAAATGAACCTTTTATCATAGATTTCATCGAACCAATTTCTAATTTACTGTCACTGTTGTTTTAGACATGATAAAAGGACTGTCAGAATTCGATAAATCTTTTCACGCTGGATCTAGTGCTGAAAGGAGCTGACCTCGTCACTAATGTGCGGCTATCTGACTGCCATTGTCAGGGACAGGCTAGAAAAACTGATCTCAGATCTATCTTGATAAGAATGACTCAATTTGCTTTTCAATTCAGATTCAAAACTTGAATAGGTAGACAATGTACTCGTATTTTCCTATTTCGATATCAGTTCTCGGTTGATTTGAGAACAATTAATGTCCTTGTTTTTTCTTGAATCAACGACATGGAAAAGTGGTTAAACCCGAATAAAATGGCTGATGATTGTTTTTCTTTGTCCACAGTTGCGACGGCGGAGAACGGGGGCAAGTACGTCCCCCGCGCCATCCTCCTCGACCTCGAGCCCGGCACCATGGACGCAGTCCGCTCCGGGGCGTACGGCCAGCTCTTCCGGCCGGACAACTTCGTCTTCGGACAGTCCGGCGCCGGCAACAACTGGGCCAAGGGACACTACACCGAGGGCGCAGAACTCGTCGACGCCGTACTCGATGTAGTGCGCAAGGAGTGCGAGAACTGCGACTGTCTGCAGGGCTTCCAGCTCACTCACTCGCTCGGCGGCGGCACGGGCTCCGGCATGGGCACGCTGCTCATCTCCAAGATCCGCGAGGAGTACCCCGACCGCATCATGAACACGTACTCCGTCGTGCCCTCGCCCAAGGTCTCCGACACAGTGGTGGAGCCCTACAACGCAGTGCTCTCTATACATCAACTAGTCGAAAACACAGACGAAACCTACTGCATAGACAACGAAGCTCTCTACGACATCTGCTACAGAACCCTCAAAGTGCCCAACCCTACGTACGGCGACCTCAACCACCTGGTGTCGCTCACCATGTCCGGCGTCACCACCTGCCTCAGGTTCCCCGGTCAGCTGAATGCGGATCTCCGCAAGCTGGCGGTCAACATGGTGCCGTTCCCACGTCTCCACTTCTTCATGCCAGGCTTCGCTCCCCTGACATCTCGCGGCAGCCAGCAGTACCGCGCCCTCACCGTGCCCGAGCTCACGCAGCAGATGTTCGACGCCAAGAACATGATGGCGGCATGCGACCCGCGCCACGGACGCTACCTGACCGTGGCCGCCATCTTCCGTGGACGCATGTCCATGAAGGAGGTGGACGAGCAGATGCTCTCGATTCAGAACAAGAACAGCAGCTTCTTTGTTGAATGGATCCCGAACAATGTGAAGACTGCCGTGTGCGACATCCCACCCAAGGGTCTGAAGATGTCGTCGACGTTTATTGGTAACACGACAGCTATCCAGGAGCTGTTCAAGAGAATATCGGAGCAGTTCACCGCTATGTTCAGGCGTAAAGCTTTCTTGCATTGGTATACTGGTGAGGGCATGGACGAGATGGAGTTTAACGAGGCTGAGAGTAACGTGAACGACCTGGTGTCGGAGTACCAGCAGTACCAGGAGGCGACGGCGGAGGACGACACGGAGTTCGACCAGGAGGACATGGAGGAGCTGGCGCAGGACGAGCATCACGACTAGCCGCTCGTGTCCACACTCACTAAGTCTTAGGATAGCGTACTGTAAGCCTACCACCACACAGACCATTAGATCGTATTTTTGCAATATATTTTCCTTTAAATTAGTAAAAGTGTGCCCTATTCCTGTGTCGTGGTAGATTGTAAGTTACATTGTAAGGGCCTCAGACCCTCGCCGGACCAGTTTTATACCACTTTTTATATGTTTTCCAAACGTAGAGGCTAAGTCGCGTGCATTTATTACCAAAGTGTCCTTGAGGACCAACGAACGTTTTCCGAATTCTACACCCGTAGCACTGTCCCGTCAACGGTGTTGACGCATCAAGTGCAATAATAATGAATGAATAAAAATAAATTTTATCAAATGATAGTATTATTCGAAGTCTGTTTTAATTGAATACTAATTAGATTAAGTGGAAACTATAAGAAACGTACCAACTTGTGCATTTCTTAGCTTAAGTTATTGTCTTGTATGCTTTTTATTATATTAATTTATAATAAATGTTTTAAATTATACTCACGTTTTATTACTCTAGCTACCTACTTAAATATTCCCACATTGAATCATGGATGGGTCATGAATATGATTCGTGACCCTAACCAAAACATGCAATCAAAATCAAACAGTTTACCTAGTGCACAAAAGGCCTGATTCTCACTATTAACAAGACAAATTCATTTCGCCATTTAAGTCTAAGCTAAGCCTATTGTCACATTCCAGCGGCCACAATTAGAGACTCTCTGAGAAAAGAAAATCCGGATGTAAAAGCCGATTTACTCGAAAGCCACCTTTAAAGACCCATAACCCCCATCTCTACTTCCTAGTGTTTACGATGGTAAGCAAAAGCGGCGTACCAGCCCTACCATCTCTTTGTATGGGGTGTAATAAAAGCGATTAATAAATGTCACAAGACGTTATATTAGAGAATCCTTCTATAAAGTCAACAAGATTTATAACGGGAAGACGGGAGAGCCAGAATGTCCGATGAGTCAACAATCAGGGCGACTTATTACTAGCGTTAGTCACCAGCGAGTTGTCCTTTTTTGTCTGCAAAAATAAACTGTATGAAAATAGTCCAAATGGCTGCTGAACTTTTCGTTTTACTGCGTCTGCTATTTCTATTAGCCTACATGAGTCAGAAACCTCAAACCATCGGTTACTGTGTTCCCTTATGTGTGTCTGTCGAAATAGTAATTAACGAGATATATGGCAGTAGCAGTAGTACAACATGAAATAAATTTATATTCCCTGATCGCGGCCATAATTGAACTACTAGCGCCATCTATGTTAAAGAGGTACATAATTTGAACAGGTAGCGCCATTTAAATGTGTCATTGCAATAAGGACCACTGCACGCGTTGATTATGCCATCTAGTGGCGCATAATCGAAGTTTTAAAGGTCAGAATACTTGACATCATTGACGTTTCTGTGCCTGCGGTTCCTGAACGCTCAGTTTAAGGGAGCGTGCGTGTGTCTGTGACATCTGGCGTAGCTATTTCGAATTTTATACTTGACAGAGACATTTCTGTGCCGCAACCTATAGTTTCTGCACGCTCCCTATGCACATGTATAATCTATGCTATGCACTATGCCATGTGAGTGTATAGATTGAACTAACAGCGCCATCTATGTGTAGTCACGTTAAAGCAAGAATGAGTCGCCGTGACTCGTCGTTGAGACTGCGATGCGAATGCTCGTTGATAATACTAGTTGACCCACGCAACTTCGTCTGCTCCTGCTCCGCTCCTATTGGTCTTAGCGTGATGATGATGATGTATATAGCCTATAGCCTTCCTCAATAAATGGGCTATCTAACACTGAAAGAATTTTTCAAATCGGACAGATCAAAGCAAACAAACTCTTCAGCGTTATAATAAGTATAGATTGCCCCTCCGCTCCAGTCATAGTTAAGGTTTACAAAAAATTATATTTATTTTGTAAGTTAATCGGTCGAAAATTTAGAGAAAATAACACTAACAATAAAACTCCGCGCATAATAGACAAATATTTATTTCTCTTCGTAACTGCGACGCGTCGCGTCTATCATAAGGCTTACTTACATTACGCTACGTATTTACAATAACTGAACACAATAGTCATACAGAACTCGCTACTGGTATCAACATCTGTGTGTAACTGAAGAGATGGCTGTACGAAAATTAACTGTACCTGATTTATTTCATCTTTATGTACAACAGTGGTACACAGGCGGACTAAATGCAATCTCTACCAGTCAACCTTTGGGCTAAAAAAACAACACTGTGGAGCTAATGTGAAAATTGTGTTTAAATCAGTTGCCTTTTGTGGATATTCATCACCGGACTGAATACCAGTATTTTACATGACGCGATTGTCTACGATTTTTCGATAAGGCTTCTGACTCTCTAGACTACTCTAGAGGGTAAGGTAGTCAGAAAACTTATCTATAAGTCAAAGGTCTAACGCGCTCTAACGTGCTTCATACGAAGACAATACTGCTTTTTGTTCGCCACCTACAGCGCCGTGAGCGCGCGTTCGTAAAACATTTGTCGTCGGCACGTTAAAAAAACGCTGTGTGCATAGGCTCTAAGATTAAAAGTCGCGACACACATCAAGAAGTTTTCTGAGTCACTATACCTCATTAATTTGTAGACAGGACGATATTTTACATATTCAAGCAGGTACAGTTAATTTTAAAACTAACTATAATGGTATTTGATTGCATTGCAGAAGAAAAATTGCGAGACGAGCCGAATAAGTAAACTTATGAATATAAATATTATAATGGAACACTCACAATTTTGCCAGTACTGCATTACAACCAAAATAAGAATCAAAATCAATCAAAGGTAAGTTTTAGAGCCATATTTTTTTTACAACATCATTTTCAAAGACGTTATAATCGAAACAGTCTATTTTAGAAGCTATTGTGTACGTATTCGATATTGACGCTCCAACATAAGTCTCGATGGAAACTTTTCATTTGAGTATTAGTTTGAAATTTTTCGAGATAAGAATCGAAATTCATGCCAGAGCGTGGTTATAGGGGTCCCGGTGATTATTGTCTTTTTGAGTATCTTTGTAAATAAAGGAACGGAAATAAATGCCTGTTTCTGTAATTCTTATACATACATATACCATTGTGTGATGAGTATAGAGTGAAAACATTCAGGTCTCATAGATTCAGTCGCTAAAAATGGTATGAATGCCGTGAGAAAATGGTCGATTTTATAAGACATCCTATTTTTATATGTAGATATGAATATTTTTTCAAAATGTAAGTAACACTCAGGCAAATTCTAGGGGTGCCACCAGATCAATCGTTCAATACTAGATCGATGGTCGGTCGACGACATTGATCAAGGTCGGAACTATCGATAAAGTCGACTTGCTCCATTCTACCATCGATTAATAGAATCGATCGAAGATCGATCTATTGGTTTGGCGACGCCTTGAGAGCTTCTAAAAGTCGGAAAGCACACATCACTGGCCTGTTGGTCTAGTGGTTAGTGACCCTGACTGCTATGCCAGAGGTTGTGGGTTCGATTCCCACCCAGGACAAATGTTTGTGTGATGAGCATGATCATTTGTTCTGTGTCTGGGTGTAGTTTATCTATAATATGTATGTATTTAGAAATATATCAGTATGTTTATCAGTTGTCTAGTACCCATAACACAAGCTCTGCTTAGCTTGGGACTAGATGGCGTTGTGTGATAGTTGTGTGGAATATTATTATTATCACACAACAGTCGGGACTTTTACCGACTTTATAAATCTTAAGCTCGACCGTAGATCGGGGTTTACAGTAACATAGAACATATGTTTTAGACCCAGCATCTCCTGCATAATATCGGTCCATTCTTATCACACAGCGGTACCAACTTACCACTAACTTTGTTACTAAATTACAGTGTAGTATCAACGAGTGAGTTATTGTTAATTTTTATTACTTTCTCATAGTACAAACGGAGATTCTTAGAATTTTTATTTTGATAAAGCTTTTGTAGCTTGGGAATGTTGTCCAATATTTAAAACAAGACAAATATATATATATATATATATATATTTACGACCAATAGAGTAGATTTCGCCGCAATTCAAGCCATAGAGAATTTACGACATGCAGTAAGCAAACGAAGTTTTGCGCGACAAGGATTCAAAAGTGTCTAAAATTATATTTTCAGTTTTAATATTTTCTAAAACCCTGCTATTTTATTATCTTTCAAATAATTATTAATCCATGTAAGTTTTTGTCAAAAACCTTATTTTGAATAAAGATATGACAGCCCAAATCTTGTTCTTTCTATGCTCATACTGCGATGAATGAATATTACTAACAAATACCTCTTTTCGGGTATGCATAATTACACTTCAAAATCAACATAAAATTTCTTGAACAGCATTCCCAAGCCGTACAATTCGTCAGTAAACTATAAAAGACATTAACAATATTATTACTTGTCATACACACGTCGAACTTAGCATAACTTATAATAACGAGAAATGCTAATAAATCGGTGCGATACAATACATACGATATGGCAACTCAAATTGTTCTTTCTTAAAATAACTAAGTTTAAAATAAAGGGTGCTATGGATTTTGATGACATTTAAGTTAAATTTTAAAAAGGTAGTTTCTTGTACCTATTAATTTATTCTCAAAATAGTTTATATTTTATTTTACAATGACCAGCCAATTCTTTTCCCAGACATGTTATCAATCAAAGACAGGATTTATACAAAGATATACACCCAAAAAGACAATTTAAATAAATTGTTCAGTAATTTTTGCTCACATAAATAGGTCAACTGTAGGGAAAAATACTTTTACTCCCTGATAGATTGTTTTCTAATTTATTAAAAGTCACCCTAAAAATCATGGTACAAGTATATTTTCATTGTATAATTATTTAAGCTACCTAAAATATCACTGAAATTATAAAAAAATCGAGATTCATACAAAAAATCATCAAAATCCACATCTCTATAATAAATCCCTTTTAATATAATAATTCTAATCAAACTTATAAAATGATAGTAATATTTACAGTATAATATATTTTTACAATTACATCTAATTACAAATACTATTCGGCACTTCATGTTTAAGTAACTAATAGGGACTTGATATAATACAGAGATATTTTTACTTTTTAACCGACTTCTTCATAAAGAAGGCCTTCTATGTTCGGCTATATTTACATTTTATTCTGTTTAAGCCTGGGTTTTGAAAAAGATAAAATAAACTGCTATAAGAAATATGCCATCTTGAAGAACGATGTTCTAGGGCAGAGGTTCCCAATCCTTTACATTGCGCGACCCCACCAGCTTTCTTATAAAATAACTATGCCCTCCTAATATAGGAATCTATAAGAAATCGATAACGCAGCCCGAATGGGACCATAATAACAGTCAGATCGCTTAGTGTGAGTTTTTTAACGTTCTCGATTTCATTAACACTAGCAGGTAGCATTGACCAGAGGGCTACCCTCTGGTCAATGCTACCTCGCAATATTGATATTTTATAAAAATAATGGACACTTTTACACAGTGCGTGGCAAAAATTCGGCTTCAGTTGCGGGCGTTTTCTACTCCGTATCACCTAACCACTAAGAATGAATGAAAACACGATTTGACAGTTACTGTCAAATCGTGTTGTCATTCATTCTTAGTTCGGGTTCGGGAAAAATCCATAGGTGATCATCATATCAACCGAAAGACGTCCACTGCTGGACATAGGCCCCCTCCGTAGGTGATACGGAGTAGAAAACGCCCGCAACTAAGCTCGAAACTACGGACTTTGGGCTTAGAGAGCAGTCCCTCAGATAATGCAAAATCTTTATTTTCAAAAACAGGTTGGTTTCGAAATGGCGAAGGACCTCATCCTCAATGCTAGTGTTTGCAACCAGACTCACGAGGCAATTTTTTTTTGGGACAAGCCCGCCACACTTTTCCAAGCTACGCTAGTACAACGAGGTCATAGTATTAAGCGTGCTAAGTTTATTCTGTAGAATACCAAGTCCCACCTAACGAACTCTATAGTCTAGTACTTTACGCGAACCGCCCAAAGGCACAGTTGTCTCATAAACGATATCTACGCTATAAATAATAAGCAATTGTTACATGTTTTTACTTCAATATAAAGCTATCGAGTACACTTAGTTAAACTGCCTCTGTGTGAGGCTGTCTGTTTGTTGATTGCTCCGAAATTGCTGTACCATATTCTATAGTTATTTCATGAGTTAGTTTTACTATTTTATGGCCTCGATTGATTAGCCTTGTAAAGAAAATTCCACAATAATATTCCCCGATCAGTACGTTTGAAATAAAGCTTTTTTCTTTATATTTAGTTGTCAGTATTCACATTTTAGCTGGCCCAAGAGTTAAAATAGTCCACGAAATTCAATTGTCTACGTTTTTGCTAATTTTTTTTTTCTTTTCCAATCAATTTTTTTATTTCCCGTTTTATTACCTGATTTCTCCCATATAATATTGAAGAATAACACTTTGCCAGCGTAACCTTGGAATTTAGCTTAAGCATTATCGACATGTTTGACCACTATCTCACCTGATGGTAAGCGATGATGTGGTCGAAGATGTAGTACGCTTGCCTGGAAGTAACCTATTCACTCTTGACCTAAACACTCCCAGGTTGTAGCTATCAGGAAACACAGACTCTGGCAGGGAATTCCACTCCTCAGCTGTACGCACTTTGAAAGTATTCCCGCAACGTTTGAGAAGATGTGTCTCTGTTAATATTGACTATGTTTTCTGTGTTAGACGGAGACCTCATTGTCGTCGTTGAGTCGTATGCTGTTGTCGTTGTTGGCGAGTTTGAGGAGAGTCTTCTTGATGCGCAGCGCGGGCAGGCGCACTGAGGGGTTCTGGTGCCAGCACTCGCGCATCAGGTGAGCCATGCCTACCATTGTCTGGGGGACACAAGTTATGTGTTAATATTTGATCATCGTCATCACATCAGCGGCTGCTGGCGAGCCGAGCCAGCTCATCGGTACACGTAGTGTGTCGGCCGCGCCAACGCTACGTCTTTTTCGCCCCCATCGACCATCGGAATATTTGGTTCATACAAATGGACGTTTATAGTTCATGGACATTTGTAAATATTTTTGGCGTGATTACGTCTTATTAATCGATGAACGCCGAATGCACTCACGAAAAAGTGTCACGTTCCGCCTGGGCCGAGCGTGCAAGCGAGAGCGTGGAACAAGCGATAGAGAGGTGCGATCGGCTTAAGCGTCTGGCTTGTTTGTTAAGAATTCAATTGTTGTCTTATGACGTTATCACGTAAAATTATCGTCTGTAAACCGTCTATAAAAACGACCAATTCTTTATTTTCTTTATTACAAAATCTGTAATCATATAATTTTGATCTTTATAATTTTGAATACTCACGAGTTTATTTTCGATATTATAAATGTTTGCTACTACATCCTACAATTAATAAAGCTACAATGTCAAATCATTTACAATTATAATTATTAACTAAATATAAGAAAGGACCTAGATGCGCACCCTGTAGGACGCCTATTTTCACGTTTAATCTCGAGGAATTGACATCGTTTATTTGAACTTAAACCTTCCTATCATTCAAATAAGATAATAATAAGCTTAACGCTGTTTCGCCTAGTCCGTAATACTAGAGCTTCAGGAGTAATGTTTCGTGATTTACGCAATCAAACGCCTTAGATAGATCGTAAAAGATGCCTGAGGCATCTTGTGCCTCTTCCCACACATTACAGATGTGCACCGTCTTTTCGTGAAATCATACCATGTCAAAAATATGAGACAGGTGAGATGGTGGTCAAGCGCGTGCCTACCAATAGTAAAAAAAAGACAAAAAATACGATGAATTTGTGGCTTGGCGTGGGGGGTACGTTGAGGCCTGGCGTTCAAAAGGTTAAGAAATATAATAAAAATATAATGCGGCCAAGTGCGAGTCGGACTCGCACACGAAGGGTACCGTACCATTAACTTTAGATTTTATTATTATTTGTTGTTATAGCGGCAATAGAAATGTACAATCTGAAAATTTCAACCTATTACCGTTTTTGAGATATAGCTCGCTGATAGACGGATGGACGGACGGACAGTGGAGGCTTAGTAATAGGGTTCCGTTGGTCAACCTTTGAATACGGAACCCTAACAAGCATCACCTTTGTACCTATTTTTCTGTTTCCATTTTTATATAATGTTATGTGTGTACATAAATTGTTAAATAAATAAATAAGAGAAGGCTTTTTTATATTAATGATGGGTTTGCTTTTGACTCCAGTCTATGTCAGAGATGATAAAGACAAAATCTACGATGGAGCGAGCTTACCCAGGAGGAGCTTGTTCACTCTAATTTTGAAGAGGTTAGGGTTCAAAGTTAGACTGAACATGTTCAAAGGGGTTTCGCTCTTTAGGGGGAAAAATAAATATGATGTAGCGACTCACCGGGTGCGGATCGTCAGGCGGCTCGGGCCGGGCGGCGTCCACGCAAACGATCTTGCGCATGTCGTCGAAGCTGGGGTCGGCGGCCGCCAGCTCGGCGAAGGGCGCGCGGTAGTCGGCGGCGCGCGGGGCCACGCGCCGGCACACCTCCCACAGCACCAGCCCCCACGCGTACACGTCGCACTTCAGGAACGACTCGAAGCACGACGTGTTTATGCTGGAGGTAAATTGTGTTTATTTTTAAAGACGGTTTTAATATATATTGTTTTACATGGAGTCAACCATGTCAGAGGCCCTTGAAGCGGTTTAGAACCTCGTAACACCAGGGTGTGGGAAGTCGGTTAGACCTTACTGCCCACACGATAAGAAGATGGAGTAATAATAGTGGATGCATCGAGAGGATAAAAAAGTTGTAGTGCGTGTTATTCTTAAGAGTCCAAAATAAATTATATGCATTTTAGGTTTGTACTAAATACGATAAAAGTTTATTGAAGGTTCACAATTACCAAGTAATATTGTTACAGTAAAATAGGACATGGCTGAACAGTGGTCGCGTAAGCGACTAGCGTGCTAGCTCCCTTGTATTCCTTTACAATATCAAATATGCAATAGGGAACATGCGATATTTCTATTTTTTTCATTCTAAAGAACTCCGTCTAAAGTAGACCGCCACATAAATAAAAAATTAAATCGCTTTAATTTCTTGCTAAAATTGCGTTTTTAAACAGACAGTTTAAAATTTTCGCGCCAAAACGAATGATGACGTCACTCATATCTGTCACTGGTCAAGAACTGTCATAATACAAAGTCATAGAGCCAGATCCCAGTGCTTCCAGAACTTACTTATTTTCTCAGTAACAAAATGTGTAGAATAGTGTTAGTATGTAGGTACTTTGAACATTCGCTTGCTAGTTTGAGTTGACGCGACCGCCAGTTTGTAAGTATCATCATCAGATGCTAGCTATAAAACGACTAGATTATTTTCACGATTTTTACAAAATACATATTCTTAAATAATTAGTAATTTAGTAAACATTTAAAGACTAATAGTCATTGTAATAGTGTAAGATCTGATCGCTATCTCCACTGAGAATTGAGATCCTATTGTGTGTGGCGCATCGCCGTTCGTCTTGTGGTCCGATGATGGAACGGGCTTGGCGGAATTAAATTATGCAATTCCGTCGCACATTCCCCAATATGGAACCCGTAAAAAACCGACAGGCTAGCAACTCGTCGTCGATGTTCAAGACTTTGGAGCTTCGTCGCGACGAGCCTCTCATTGCCGATGATCCTCTTGCCTTGTTTCTCAATTGACTCAAGGGCATCAAGTTGGTATCTGGCAGATCCATCCCAAAGATGAGAGCAGTATTCCATACACGATCGAACTTGCGCTTGATAGAGTTAAAGCAGCTGTTCCGGCGTGAAGTATCGTCTCACCTTTGCTAGAATCCCCTACTTCTTTGCAGCCACCTGAGCTTTTGCCTCTATGTAAGGGCCAAAATTGTGAGTAGATGTTAATGTAACCCCAAGAAGCTCAAGTTGGTAGGTTATCGGCACGGTTAAAAACCTCGTAAAAACACAAAAAAAATAGCACATTGAATGGAGCTAGCAGTTACTTATTATGCGTACGTTGAAATTACACCGGCCACTACTCTATTCAAATATTGTGATACTTCGAAATAAGTAACGTCTGGGAGCCCTGGGATCTTGGACTATAAACTAACACGAGTGACGTCACCAGACGCTGATTGGTGTATTTAAACACGTTCCGTTTCACGTTACTTTAAACTTGTAATTATTGTTAAAAATCAATATTAACTGGAATAAAAACGTTGCACTGGCCCTTCTCTTATGCTTTTTTTTACATTTTAGTCACAAAATATTGATAAATATTAAATCTGCATCTTCCCTATTCAGCAAATCACATCGCTAGGGTCGCTACAGTTTTAATACCGCGACAAAGGTGGTGGGACGATTTCATCATAATTGTTTGCAGGGCAAACTTAGCCAGAGATTGCTCAAGACAAACAGATCTGAAAGGAGAAAGGTAGGCCTAGCAGTGGGACACAAGTGCAGGCTAACACAAAAAAGTGCCACGGGGGTCATATTGAATTCTGATAAAGATGAAGGGTTTAAGAGAGAGAGAATTTCTGAGAATAATGAGGGAGTGAGCAGAAGCGTAGCAACGCCGCTAGCTGCCGGCGCGCGTACATTTATCTCGCAGGTCCCTACTCGTTTCCAATAGCCATTGAAGGCTTAAAAGCCCCAGGTCCGCTATGCAGCACTCCCACACTTCACTAGGATAGCATTACCTCTGGTCCAGCATCTCGGGGCTCATGTACCGCTTGGTGCCCTGGCGCGGGTTGTGCTGCAGCCCCTCGGCGACGTGCTGGCGACTCACCGCCAGCCCCAGGTCCGCTATGCAGCACTCCCACACTTCACTAGGATAGCATTACCTCTGGTCCAGCATCTCGGGGCTCATGTACCGCTTGGTGCCCTGGCGCGGGTTGTGCTGCAGCCCCTCGGCGACGTGCTGGCGACTCACCGCCAGCCCCAGGTCCGCTATGCAGCACTCCCACACTTCACTAGGATAGCATTACCTCTGGTCCAGCATCTCGGGGCTCATGTACCGCTTGGTGCCCTGGCGCGGGTTGTGCTGCAGCCCCTCGGCGACGTGCTGGCGACTCACCGCCAGCCCCAGGTCCGCTATGCAGCACTCCCACACTTCACTAGGATAGCATTACCTCTGGTCCAGCATCTCGGGGCTCATGTACCGCTTGGTGCCCTGGCGCGGGTTGTGCTGCAGCCCCTCGGCGACGTGCTGGCGACTCACCGCCAGCCCCAGGTCCGCTATGCAGCACTCCCACACTTCACTAGGATAGCATTACCTCTGGTCCAGCATCTCGGGGCTCATGTACCGCTTGGTGCCCTGGCGCGGGTTGTGCTGCAGCCCCTCGGCGACGTGCTGGCGACTCACCGCCAGCCCCAGGTCCGCTATGCAGCACTCCCACACTTCACTAGGATAGCATTACCTCTGGTCCAGCATCTCGGGGCTCATGTACCGCTTGGTGCCCTGGCGCGGGTTGTGCTGCAGCCCCTCGGCGACGTGCTGGCGACTCACCGCCAGCCCCAGGTCCGCTATGCAGCACTCCCACACTTCACTAGGATAGCATTACCTCTGGTCCAGCATCTCGGGGCTCATGTACCGCTTGGTGCCCTGGCGCGGGTTGTGCTGCAGCCCCTCGGCGACGTGCTGGCGACTCACCGCCAGCCCCAGGTCCGCTATGCAGCACTCCCCGTTCACTTTCACGAGAATATTTTTGGTTTTGATGTCCCGGTGGGCTATAGCGGGCTTGCCCTGAAGAAAAAAAATAGGTATTAATTACTTCTTTTAGCTTATAATGGTCTGTTGTTTGATGTGGGTTTGCTAATGGCTGCAGATCACCAGTAACCAGCAGCCTAACACACATCTCACACCATGATATGCTGCCAACAATGACGAATATTGAGACCCAAACCAAAATCAACATCTTCTCTTCCCAGACCTACCTGTGTGCCATGTATTTCGGTGTGCAGATGTAGCAGCCCATTGATGGCGGACAGACAGATGGCCATCATCTGGTGCCTCGTCAGCGTGGTTCTGTTCAGGTGCTCGTACAGAGAGCCCAGTGGGTGGAAATGGGTGATCAACCAGAGCTGTGGACAAGATTACAAATGGTTATAAATCAACAATAAAATTCGCAAAAATCTCCATCACTCCAGAAGCAGATGTTGAGAAAACAGCTAGACTGAAGTGGGAATGGGGTGTTGGGACAGTTGGGCGACGATGGTCTCTCACTGGATGGATACCTGAGGGAGGCAATCGTCGTAGAGGTCGACAAGAGGTGGTCTGACGGTTTGACCAGAGCAGTGCAGAACATTGGGACATCAATTAGGATGTTTTTTGAACTTCAATAAGAAGATCTTGACTGCCCACACATACCTGCGTACAGCTGCCTCTGCTGGTCATATCGCTGCCGATGTACGCCAGTATGTTCTCGTGCCGCAGCAGCACGGTAGAGTATATCTGTCTCCCTCACACATACCTGCGTACAGCTGCCTCTGCTGGTCATATCGCTGCCGATGTACGCCAGTATGTTCTCGTGCCGCAGCAGCACGGTAGAGTATATCTGTCTCCCTCACACATACCTGCGTACAGCTGCCTCTGCTGGTCATATCGCTGCCTATGTACGCCAGTATGTTCTCGTGCCGCAGCAGCACGGTAGAGTATATCTGTCTCCCTCACACATACCTGCGTACAGCTGCCTCTGCTGGTCATATCGCTGCCTATGTACGCCAGTATGTTCTCGTGCCGCAGCAGCACGGTAGAGTATATCTGTCTCCCTCACACATACCTGCGTACAGCTGCCTCTGCTGGTCATATCGCTGCCGATGTACGCCAGTATGTTCTCGTGCCGCAGCAGCACGGTAGAGTATATCTGTCTCCCTCACACATACCTGCGAACAGCTGCCTCTGCTGGTCATATCGCTGCCTATGTACGCCAGTATGTTCTCGTGCCGCAGCAGCACGGTAGAGTATATCTGTCTCCTTCACACATACCTGCGTACAGCTGCCTCTGCTGGTCATATCGCAGCCGATGTACGCCAGTATGTTCTCGTGCCGCAGCAGCACGGTAGAGTATATCTGTCTCCCTCACACATACCTGCGTACAGCTGCCTCTGCTGGTCATATCGCTGCCGATGTACGCCAGTATGTTCTCGTGCCGCAGCAGCACGGTAGAGTATATCTGTCTCCCTCACACATACCTGCGTACAGCTGCCTCTGCTGGTCATATCGCTGCCTATGTACGCCAGTATGTTCTCGTGCCGCAGCAGCACGGTAGAGTATATCTGTCTCCCTCACACATACCTGCGTACAGCTGCCTCTGCTGGTCATATCGCTGCCGATGTACGCCAGTATGTTCTCGTGCCGCAGCAGCACGGTAGAGTATATCTGTATCCCTCACACATACCTGCGTACAGCTGCCTCTGCTGGTCATATCGCTGCCTATGTACGCCAGTATGTTCTCGTGCCGCAGCAGCACGGTAGAGTATATCTGTCTCCCTCACACATACCTGCGTACAGCTGCCTCTGCTGGTCATATCGCTGCCTATGTACGCCAGTATGTTCTCGTGCCGCAGCAGCACGGTAGAGTATATCTGTCTCCCTCACACATACCTGCGTACAGCTGCCTCTGCTGGTCATATCGCTGCCTATGTACGCCAGTATGTTCTCGTGCCGCAGCAGCACGGTAGAGTATATCTGTCTCCCTCACACATACCTGCGTACAGCTGCCTCTGCTGGTCATATCGCTGCCGATGTACGCCAGTATGTTCTCGTGCCGCAGCAGCACGGTAGAGTATATCTCCGTCTCCCTCACACATACCTGCGTACAGCTGCCTCTGCTGGTCATATCGCTGCCGATGTACGCCAGTATGTTCTCGTGCCGCAGCAGCACGGTAGAGTATATCTGTCTCCCTCACACATACCTGCGTACAGCTGCCTCTGCTGGTCATATCGCTGCCGATGTACGCCAGTATGTTCTCGTGCCGCAGCAGCACGGTAGAGTATATCTGTCTCCCTCACACATACCTGCGTACAGCTGCCTCTGCTGGTCATATCGCTGCCTATGTACGCCAGTATGTTCTCGTGCCGCAGCAGCACGGTAGAGTATATCTCTGTCTCCCTCACACATACCTGCGTACAGCTGCCTCTGCTGGTCATATCGCTGCCGATGTACACCAGTATGTTCTCGTGCCGCAGCAGCACGGTAGAGTATATCTGTCTCCCTCACACATACCTGCGTACAGCTGCCTCTGCTGGTCATATCGCTGCCTATGTACGCCAGTATGTTCTCGTGCCGCAGCAGCACGGTAGAGTATATCTGTCTCCCTCACACATACCTGCGTACAGCTGCCTCTGCTGGTCATATCGCTGCCGATGTACGCCAGTATGTTCTCGTGCCGCAGCAGCACGGTAGAGTATATCTGTCTCCCTCACACATACCTGCGTACAGCTGCCTCTGCTGGTCATATCGCTGCCGATGTACGCCAGTATGTTCTCGTGCCGCAGCAGCACGGTAGAGTATATCTGTCTCCCTCACACATACCTGCGTACAGCTGCCTCTGCTGGTCATATCGCTGCCGATGTACGCCAGTATGTTATCGTGCCGCAGCAGCACGGTAGAGTTTATCTGTCTCCCTCACACATACCTGCGTACAGCTGCCTCTGCTGGTCATATCGCTGCCGATGTACGCCAGTATGTTCTCGTGCCGCAGCAGCACGGTAGAGTATATCTGTCTCCCTCACACATACCTGCGAACAGCTGCCTCTGCTAGTCATATCGCTGCCTATGTACGCCAGTATGTTCTCGTGCCGCAGCAGCACGGTAGAGTATATCTGTCTCCTTCACACATACCTGCGTACAGCTGCCTCTGCTGGTCATATCGCTGCCTATGTACGCCAGTATGTTCTCGTGCCGCAGCAGCACGGTAGAGTATATCTGTCTCCCTCACACATACCTGCGTACAGCTGCCTCTGCTGGTCATGTCGCTGCCGATGTACGCCAGTATGTTCTCGTGCCGCAGCAGCACGGTAGAGTATATCTGTCTCCCTCACACATACCTGCGTACAGCTGCCTCTGCTGGTCATATCGCAGCCGATGTACGCCAGTATGTTCTCGTGCCGCAGCAGCACGGTAGAGTATATCTGTCTCCCTCACACGTACCTGCGTACAGCTGCCTCTGCTGGTCATATCGCTGCCGATGTACGCCAGTATGTTCTCGTGCCGCAGCAGCACGGTAGAGTATATCTGTCTCCCTCACACATACCTGCGTACAGCTGCCTCTGCTGGTCATATCGCTGCCGATGTACGCCAGTATGTTCTCGTGCCGCAGCAGCACGGTAGAGTATATCTGTCTCCCTCACACATACCTGCGTACAGCTGCCTCTGCTGGTCATATCGCTGCCTATGTACGCCAGTATGTTCTCGTGCCGCAGCAGCACGGTAGAGTATATCTCTGTCTCCCTCACACATACCTGCGTACAGCTGCCTCTGCTGGTCATATCGCTGCCGATGTACGCCAGTATGTTCTCGTGCCGCAGCAGCACGGTAGAGTATATCTGTCTCCCTCACACATACCTGCGTACAGCTGCCTCTGCTGGTCATATCGCTGCCTATGTACGCCAGTATGTTCTCGTGCCGCAGCAGCACGGTAGAGTATATCTGTCTCCCTCACACATACCTGCGTACAGCTGCCTCTGCTGGTCATATCGCTGCCTATGTACGCCAGTATGTTCTCGTGCCGCAGCAGCACGGTAGAGTATATATCTGTCTCCCTCACACGTACCTGCGTACAGCTGCCTCTGCTGGTCATATCGCTGCCGATGTACGCCAGTATGTTCTCGTGCCGCAGCAGCACGGTAGAGTATATCTCTGTCTCCCTCACACATACCTGCGTACAGCTGCCTCTGCTGGTCATATCGCTGCCGATGTACGCCAGTATGTTCTCGTGCCGCAGCAGCACGGTAGAGTATATCTCTGTCTCCCTCACACATACCTGCGTACAGCTGCCTCTGCTGGTCATATCGCTGCCGATGTACGCCAGTATGTTCTCGTGCCGCAGCAGCACGGTAGAGTATATCTCTGTCTCCCTCACACATACCTGCGTACAGCTGCCTCTGCTGGTCATATCGCTGCCGATGTACGCCAGTATGTTCTCGTGCCGCAGCAGCACGGTAGAGTATATCTCTGTCTCCCTCACACATACCTGCGTACAGCTGCCTCTGCTGGTCATATCGCTGCCGATGTACGCCAGTATGTTCTCGTGCCGCAGCAGCACGGTAGAGTATATCTGTCTCCCTCACACATACCTGCGTACAGCTGCCTCTGCTGGTCATATCGCTGCCGATGTACGCCAGTATGTTCTCGTGCCGCAGCAGCACGGTAGAGTATATCTGTCTCCCTCACACATACCTGCGTACAGCTGCCTCTGCTGGTCATATCGCTGCCGATGTACGCCAGTATGTTCTCGTGCCGCAGCAGCACGGTAGAGTATATCTGTCTCCCTCACACATACCTGCGTACAGCTGCCTCTGCTGGTCATATCGCTGCCTATGTACGCCAGTATGTTCTCGTGCCGCAGCAGCACGGTAGAGTATATCTCCGTCTCCCTGCGCCAGCTAGCCTCATCGCGGGAGAAGAAGATCTTGACGGCCACGCTGTCCGCGTACCACGAGCCGCGCCATACTTCGCCGTAGCGACCCTAGGGGACAAAAAGAAATGTATTACTAATTACGCTCGCAAAGCGTGGTGATGATAGGTTGAGTAAGGCGTCCGTGGACTGGAATGTGAATTGGGCGTCGTCCGGCGGCGAAATGGGCAGACGATATTATTTTTATCGCGGGTAGAACCTGGGGGGCTACACTCTAATCCCGAAGTCCGTAGTTTCGGGCTTAGTTGCGGGCGTATTCTACTCCGTATGACCTAACCACATAAAAATAATGACTAGATTTAATAGTAACTGTCAAATCGTGTTGTCATTTATTCTTAGTTCGGGTTCGGGACTGATCGTAAGTCCGTAGATGATATTTCGAGGGAGGTAATCCTTTCAGTGTTTTTGATATTCTTCATAGTTCCGGATTTGGCCTTGAAGGTACACTTGACAGAACGGTAGACCGGTTCTGTGAGTTCTATAGATACGTACCTTCCCCACGCAGTCGGTGAGCGTGACCTGCTTGGCCAGCGTGCGCTGCACCATGAGCGGCAGGCCGGAGCCCGAGCCGCTGGTCACGGAGCACTCCAGGTACTCGCGCAGCGTGGAGTCTCCGGCGGCCGTCGCGCGGATGCAGTTGCCGTTCTGAGACCCTTCTTGGACTCCTGGGGAAAGGAGAGGAAAGTGTTTATGCCTGACTGAAAGCCACCACACCATACGCACAATCGACCTATAAGTACACAGTTATAACACTTACCTTCGTAAAAGGGGCTTGTGACATGTGGACTGTACTGTATATTCGACGTGAAATAGTTGGAATCTGCTCCCAGCTTATGTAAAGCCGCTCGGGATACGCGCAACCTGGAACAAACATTATAAATCAATCTATCAAATCTATATTGCTGAACACAGTACGTCAAATACATTTGCAGGTGTTAGGTGAATCTTGCCAGGGTTACGGGACCGTTCGAAAAAGTCACCGCGGCCCTGGAACGCGGCGAGCACTAGGAGGAACACGGATGGGGTTTAGTCAGTCAGAGTCTGACACCCGCTCCCGCTCCGACCTGAGAGGGAGGACTGGAGGAGTCATTTAATGATTTGCTATTCACAAAAAAACATGACAGTTGCAGTAGCCATGCTTGCATACTATGAATGGCAGTGGTGTTACCTGTGACTCCTCAGCATAAAAATGGCCATGGCGCAAATGACAATGACCACGAGGCGCCTACACTGGCCCACAGCTTCCACCCGTTGGACGGCATCGGCCATGCTTGCATACAATGAATGGCAGTAGTTTTACCTGTGACTCCTCAGCATAAATATAGCCATGGCGCCAATGACGCTGACAATGACCACGGAGGCGCCTACACTGGCCCACAGCTTCCACGCGTTGGACGTTCGCGGGTCAAAGCTTGCTTACAACGAATGGCAGTGGTTTTACCTGTGACTTCTCCTCAGCACAAATATAGCCATGGCGCCAATGGCGCTGACAAATACCACTGAAGCGCCTACACTGGCCCAAAGCTTCCACGCGTTGAACGGCAGCGGCCCAAAGCTTGCATACTATATAGGGCAGTAGTTTTACTGTGACTCCTCCTCAGCACAAATATAGCCATGGCGCCAATGACGCTGACAATGATCACGGAGGCGCCTACACTGGCACAAAGCTTCCACGCGTTGAACGGCAGCGGCCCAAAGCTTGCATACTATATAGGGCAGTAGTTTTACCTGTGACTCCTCCTCAGCACAAATATAGCCATGGCGCCAATGACGCTGACAATGACCACGGAGGCGCCTACACTGGCCCAAAGCTTCCACGCGTTGAACGGCAGCGGCCCAAAGCTTGCATACTATATAGGGCAGTAGTTTTACCTGTGACTCCTCCTCAGCACAAATATAGCCATGGCGCCAATGACGCTGACAATGACCACGGAGGCGCCTACACTGGCCCACAGCTTCCACGCGTTGGACGGCAGCGGTCCCAAGCTTGCATACAATGTAGGGCAGTAGTTTTACCTGTGACTCCTCAGCATAAATATAGCCATGGCGCCAATGACGCTGACAATGACCACGGAGGCGCCTACACTGGCCCACAGCTTCCACGCGTTGGACGGCAGCGGTCCCAAGCTTGCATACAATGTAGGGCAGTAGTTTTACCTGTGACTCCTCCTCAGCACAAATATAGCCATGGCGCCAATGACGCTGACAATGACCACGGAGGCGCCTACACTGGCCCAAAGCTTCCACGCGTTGGACGGCAGCGGCTCTATGGCAGTGTCGGCGAGCGGCGGCAAGTCAGGAAAAGAGCCGTCATTGCACATGTCGCCTTGACAGCACGTGATGTTGTGGAGCCCTGCGTGGCGCTTGCGTAGGCTGCGGGGAAGGAAATTGTAGTTTGAGAAGTTGTTAAATAGTTTGCGTTGCAGGTATATTTATTATTGCGTAATTAACCATAATCTGCTCATGCCACATGATGAGCGAGCCACATTTTAGAGTGTCTCAAGTGCCCATACACCTATACTGTGGAGGATTTGATGAATGCCACCGATGCTGCAGTTAACATACCCACCGACTGGACCCAAACGATCTAGGGAGTTGTCCATCGTTTCGAAAAGAAGAAGGCCATATAAACTTTAAATAAAACTGTAACTAAATTAAGTGAGTACACAGAATGATTTTTTAAAGTGTGCCTTCATGTCCAAATCCGAAATTATGAGCAATATCATTAAACACTGAAAGGAGTTTCGAGCCCAATTTTGATAAAAAATAAAACCACATCACCGGATTTTTTAAAAATCGTTATTCCTACCCAGGAAGAACCTGTTCGAATCCGTTGATTTTGAAAAAAAAAAACACCCAATATTATTACACCATCCGAAAATGTAGCTAATGAAGATCAAATTCTGGGAAGTAATAATAACACATGGCAAATTAAAGGAAAGCTCTAATTTTTAACAGCTGTACCGAAAAAAGTCAAATGATTTATTTGAATTAGACCAATAAAGGCACTTTGGAACGTCAAATGAATATAAAATAGTATGGTGATTCTAGTCGTCCGTTCGCAAAAGGTAGATTCTTATGGAGAAGAACGGATAAGAAACTCCATAGTTACTCTTTTCAAAAATAAGCTTTTCAAGGCCTGCAGCTGATGACAACCCCGTCTCCCCACGTACCTCTGCTGCGGCGTATTCGTCCTGCACGTGAACTGGTAGTGGTCCCTCTGCGTGGAGCACCCTCTGGAGTGCCTCAGCTCGCCGTCCGAGGCGCGCACGGACGACTTGAAGCAGTACAGCGCGCCGTGGCAGACCTCGTCCGGCCCGGAGCCGCAGTCCGGGGGCTCGCACTGGTGGCATTTGTATCTGGAGGACGAATTGAGGGTAGATTATTTTAACTTAACCACTATTTACACATCTTCTTTATCCTCCAATGTACTAAATATTTGGGGTTGGCTCTACTAACTATTCTCCGCCAGAATATTCTATCCTTGTTGTTGGCACTTGCAATAATTGGGCTAACTTGAAGTCTCGATTTTGGCCACAATTTTTTTTTTTTAATTAAGGAAATTGTAGCTTATTTTGTGAGGCAGGTGGTTTGAATTACCAAGTTGAAGATGATTTGTTGTATTTTGGTTTGCCAAACTTGTTAGGGGATCATATACGGAACGAGGAGATCCGGCAGGTTAATACTTTTATAAAAAAAACCGGGTAGGCGGTATTAGACAGCAGGGATGAGGACGGGTTACTGCACAGCGTAAAGCAAACTTCAGAGACGTCATAAAGTTTGAATCGACGTATAGGATGCCCTCAAGCTAGATGGGGTATCTTTGCAAAGTGGCTGGATAAAGGCATCACAAAATTACCTTGTTTCTTTTAAATTGTAGATTGCTTTTATATTTCTGCCCACCGCAATCTATTCTGATATTATAAAGCTGAATAGTTTGTAACGCGCTAATTTCAGGAACTGGTTCGAATTAAAAAAAAAGTGTTTAAATACCTTATATATTTATATCGCGGAAAACTCCAATTATATAAAATTCTTTCGTTACTGATTAGTGACCGAGTGAGTGAGTGACTGACACACAATGCACAGCCGAAACTACTGGTAGTAGAAAGCTGAAATTTGGCGTGTAGGTTCCTTGAGGAGTGTAGGGGAGCACTAAGAGAGGATTTCCCGAAATTCCTACGGGAACGGGAAAAAACGAGATATGCGCGTACGAAGCCGCGGGCAAAAGATAGTAGGCTATATATCTATATAACATCACGCTACGACCAGCAGGAGCAGAGCATTAATGAAAAATGTGACGCAGACGAAGTTGCGCGGGTTGTCTTGTCTTCAAACAATGAACCACCCACGACCCGCAGATTTAACTCAATATTTTAATCAGGACACAACAGACGCACTACCGTTGATAAGAGGGGGATAAATCATCTGTAGCTCTCTGATAAGGACCATTCATGCTGTGATTCAGACGTTGGTGATAATGTTATCACAATGTTTTATGAATGGGCCGGGATGTACCTAACTCTTATTATTTTGTTGTTTCAGTGTTTTGGGTCTGTAAGCACGTTAAGCCGTTGGACCCGGCTGTCATTTGTAGATCTTTGGCAGTCGTTATGGATTGTCAGAAGCCAGTAAATCTGCCTCCAGTCCAGCCAAGAAGCACTGTTTTATCCAGTTAATGAGTTGTGGAGGTTTGGTAGGCAGCCGCTCCATGTAAAATGTATTCAGATGAATCCAGTTTGACCGGAAGCCGACCCCAATATAGTTGGTAGTTGGGAAAAGGCTAGGTAATCAGTTTTTTTGCGTCTGTACTGAAGGGTAACCCTATATAATATTGTTTTAAGCTAGCAACAATAGGTAGCTACACATGGAGACAAATCAATCAATTAAAATGTTTAAAACCCTTCCATTACCGAGTGACTGACAGACAACGCACAGCCGAAACTGGTCGTAGAAAGCTGAAATTTGGCATGTAGGTTCCTTGGGGAGTGTAGAAAAGATTTCCCGAAATTCCTACGGGAACGGAGTAAAATATGGACATGCGCGTACGAAGTCGCGGGCAAAAGTTAGTTATTTTACACAAACCTTTCTTGTTGTGATAAACAAGAAAGGTATCTGTAAAATAAATAACTTGACTTCTTTCTACTAATGAAAACCGTATAGAAAATATAAGGGAGTATGAAAGAAAAGTACCACCAAACCTAAATGTCACGGGACAAGAAGATGAAGAGAAAAAAATCTATAGACATGACTCTTTTTTGTCGAATTCAAAAAAAAAGAAACACTAAAAAACACCACCATCCATTCATCTCTTTTAAGGTCCACACAATTAATGTAATGATCAAAATATATGAGATCCATGTAGGTTAATTTAAGAGCCCTGAGGTGGTCTTTTGTGGACACGCAGATGTGAGTAGACCTATTCAGAGTTCCAGATAGTGCAAGCATTTTATGTCGATTATTGTGCAGATCAACTTAGAACTTTGATAATGATAGTGGTGATATACCATGCTTTTCTTTAGTTAAAATACATGCAATACTGAAAATAAACATACATTTGGCGTCGTCCTAGTTGGCTAACGACCGATTTCGTCGCGCGATAAGATTAAACACACACATTTCTTTAGTGTCCTAATGAGGGCTACCGCGTTTGAATTCGCCGCTAGAGGCGCTAGTGTAGCGCGAGGTCTTCGAAATATGAAATTTCACTGTTGGTTGGCTTTTGACGCGAGTTTATTACCTGTTTGTTTTGATTTTTGTGAATATTTTATTTAATAAAACAGCCTGACTATGGCGGATTAAGTTACGGTCCTACCCACCACTGCATTGAACTTTTATTTTTGGGAAAAATATGTCTGTCCTTTTTTTTCCATTATGAGTAAACGTAATACTGCGATGATATAGCTATGGTGTATTAATCGCACGTTTACAGCATCATAAATTATTTTCTTACTAACTTTGTTCACATTGTGCGCGTAATAACTACTTTACAATTAAGGACCTTACTCGAAAGTGGCGCCAACTGGTGAGTACAAAAGCGGTAGCCGTCATTGAAGCTTGCAAATCATCGCGCAAGCACAGGAATCATATTCATCGCGCGACGAAATCGTATCATTGACTCGTAAGATCGTTACCAAATAGGACGAAGCCTTTGGGTTAATGATGAATATGTAGTTATTTAAATGTTTTATTTATAATAATAGATATTATTACCTTTTTTGAAACTTCCTCCTCCTTTGGTTAGCGGTGCAAACAAAGATATTGATTTAAAAATATATTTTTAAGTTAGGTATTCCTATTTTTTATCAAGATGTGTTAATTAAATTTATTGCTATTTAGGAATGCATTCTTGATGACAAATTTTTCTCTTAATTGTATTTAAGGTCAAGAAAGAATGCTAATTTCTTTCATATCGAGAATGAAGTCCTCATTTTGTATATTTAGTGAAATAGTAGCAAATCTACATAATATAACCTTATTAAAAATAGAATAATTTAAACATGCTGTCATGAATTTTTCCATTACAAAATTTGATTTTATTCAATCTGAATTTATGAAATCTTCACCAAACCAATTCAACCATCACCCCTGTCAAGCATTGGCGGATCCAGGGGAGGGGGAGCTAAGGGGCTCAAGTAACCCCCAAAAGACCTTGATTTCTTTGGTAATCTACCACCTAACAAAGTCATTGATGAATTTACAAAAAAGTAATGCAAGTACACTGGTTGTATGTTAAGCAAAACAAAATCTTGTGCTCTTTTGTGTTTACTTTAGCCAAATTACACCCTTAGCGGCGTCAAGCCCAGTCCAAACGAAAATCCTGGATCCACCCCAGTGTCAAGACAGAAAACAAACCTTCACCATTTCAAAACCAAGAGTGTATGGTATATAAAAGGTTATTAATGCATCCGCAAATTAAAAGACGATACGATTTGGCCCTGATTGGGGCTTATGGTTCCTAGCAAGTTAAACATGATAAAGATATACATACCTGGGATGTTGTACCATCATCTTTTCAATTGAGATGGGCTCATCAATCCGATTTGTGTCAGGGCCTTGTGTACTTCCTGACACTCCATCTTCGTCCAAACCGGGCAGACCCGCTGTAAAAACATTAAAGATATCATCAATTTCTAGATATGGATCACTAGCTGACCTACGCAACTACATCTGTATGACATTTTTCATTTATGCTCCATTCGTATTGGTCATAGCGTAATGTTATAGAGCTTTCTTTGTTAAATGGGCTATCCATTACTACAAGAATTTTCCAATTCAAACCAGTAGTTCCTGAAAGTATTAGATAGTACAGATTTAGATTTGATGTCTTTTATAGAGATAGATTTAAATCCAGAATCAATCATTTTTCTAGTGTAAATTTCTGTTATTTTTGTCTAAATAAATTCCCAGGACAGTTTTATAATAGGGAATATGCATGAAACTGATATTAAATTTATCATCTATACAGTTTATTTAAAAATATACAAAAATATACTACTAATAGTGAAAATATAATCAAAATTACTCGAAAAACAAAGGAGATATAATTATTTTAAACAAATCTATCTGTCCCTCTCGCGAAAACGCTGTTTTCTCTATAGCAGCTGTTTAGCCGTCATGGATGATGACGTTCAAGTTTACATCGGACTTCTCTTTCCAATTGTAATCTTTAAAGCTTTATAACTTCATCGCTGATAAAGGTATTTAAAAAATTATTTCATAGTTAATTACTAGAGCTAATAATAATAATATTTCATTTTGCAAATAAAAAATTGCATGCATATTCCGTATTACAACTGTAGAAATAATTACTAAAGAATAAGAATATTTTATTTGTATAAAACATGGTACATATTTTATGGTCTTATTAAATAGAGCACTAGGATCTGACATGTAAAAAAGTCAACATAACTTGAAGAATTTTGGGGCAACTAATTACTGTAATGTGATAAGCTGATATCGCACTGTTACCAAGAATAAGGCAAATGGGTTCAATACAAATTCTAATAGTTATTGGAGACTGATTCATACACTGTATCGCACAGACTACTTCCCACGATTGCTCTAATTCCTAGTTAGGCCTTCATATTTACATGAATGCACACCTTCGTTAACTATGACCACTATCAAGTATTACAGCTCGGATTATCAATAATAGAATGTCTATACCATAGCGCAAGACAAATAAAACAGATTAAAACCAGCATTTGTGACTTCTGTTGAAAAACAATAATAGAAAAACTGGAATACGGAAGCCCCTATGAAATTCACTTTAGTACACGTCTCTGGTGTTCCGTATTTATAGAAACAAATGTAACACTTTGGGGGATACTTAAGCTTTGTACTAGATGGAAAAACTTACCCCAACAAGCATTTATTAATAGAAATGTGAACAAATATCGTAATATGACAACGTCCGCCATTCTTCATTCATCATAACAATGCACTACTGAGATCAAATTGCCACCTTATAATTTAGCAAATTGAAAACAAATATGGTCCAGCTAATATTTCTGTATACAGTTATTGTTTTTTCAAAATTTAATTTGATTTAAATGGAGTCTAACATTTTATCATATTTCTGTAATTTTAAATGACATGTAAATGAATTATGAATTATTTCCTTTGCAATGTGCTGACTTCCTCTCTCTGACTCAGTGTGACCAAACTTTTTTTTGTAGAAAACCGAAATCGTCAAATAAAATAATAGGGAATATGCAATATTTCCATTCTAGCTTTAATTTTAAAGAACTCCATCTAGAATAGACCACTACATCAATATGAAATAAAAACGCTTTAAATTATTCCCAAAACTGCGTTATTAAACTGACAGTTTTTCGCGTGAAAACGGACGATGATGTCACTCCTGTCTGCCACTGGTCAAGAACTGTCCTAACTCAAAGACATAAGGTTGCCTTTTCGGTGTCATAACAGCAGTGTCGTCACTAAACGCTGATTGTCGTTTTTAAATACGTTCTGTTTCACGTTACTTCAATTCATTATTTTGGATAGAAATCGATAATAATTAAAAAAAAAATCGTGGAAATGGCCTTTATTTTATACTTTTTATCATTTTATTAACAACATCCCTATTATACAGTATTATATTATCTGTGAAAAGACAAATCTATCATTAAATAATACCGGTTTACATAGTATTTATTCATCATCATCACAAATCAAGAAGACCCTTCTAAAATTTGTTGCAGCTTCAACTCAATTTTTTTTTAAATAAAATCTTCTAATAGTTGTTCCTGAGATAAACGCGTTCAAGCAAACAAACAAAGAATGATTATTTCTGAAATATTCATTCTTTCGAACTACATGAACTTAGAGGGCTATATTGATGATTAAAATGGTTATAATTCTTTAGATAAATACGCGTTACGGTCGCGGATCGCATTTGGTCCACATACAGCTTCACACTGACCGGCAAATTGCAAAAAACATAAAAATATTTGAATTTCGCGGGCTACCCTGGAGCATTCACCTTAGGTACTTCTGACAAAAAAAAAATACACAAATACCTGTGAAATGCCTGTGAAAACAGGCTATCATTCATCAAAATACACAAAAGAAGGGTGAAATTACTAGATCTGGCCACACTTGATTTTATTCCAAGACAAGTTTGAAGTTTTTGAATGACTTGATTGTTTTTGAACGAAATACTGTAATCGGATACACTTTTAAAAACAGAGTTTTCTTTCAAAAATTCTTTTGTGTAAAACATTTTTGATGAATAATCAGATGTTAAATTGCTGAAATTTTCCTATTCTTAGTTATAACTTGTTTTTTTCGCTTAACTTTCACGAATTTACAAATGTAAAAAAATGAACGACATTAGCTCTTTCGGACGTGTATTCGATCGACCGATTTAAAAAATGGCCGTTTCTGTTTTGTTCTGTTTTGGGTTAACGTTTGAATTTTCTTTAAAGTTTTTATTTATAAATAAATAAATAGTAATGCTGTAATAATACGTGTTAATTCGATCTTACATTAAGTGAGGAATAATTAAAGTAGTTTATTAAGTTGTGGATAGTCTTGTTTAGTGAAAATGCCACGAACAAAGAGGCCTGTGAGGAAACGGGAAAAGAGCACTGAAGATAACGATGCATTGAAAAAACTCGACAAACTTGGTAAATTACGATAACATTTTTACTTTCAACACTTAAATAATCGTTATTAAACCAACCATAGCAATAAAACTAACGCCAACCAATCCAAGATTCACTTTGCATCTAACCGATTGTTTACAAAGTTGTACTAAACAAGTCTATAGGTAATCGGTAACTTTTCAAAAGTTCTGAAACCTGTAGTTTTTTCTGTGTTTTGAAACCTGTAGTGGGTCGTTTTAGGGGTTTATCTCTACACCTTCCTATCCTCTAAGACGACTCACTGACCCATTGATTTCCCCACCATTATCAAATCTAAAGAGCCACCTTATAATTTCCAGTGATAGAACAAAAGAATAAAATCGATGCCCGTGCACACATGGAGCGTCGGAACATAGAGCTTGCATTCAAGATACTGCTTGGGTCCATCAGCAATGTTTATCTGCAGAAAACTGTTGGACAGCTGGTAAGTTATTTCTCAATCTTCGACCACATCATCGCTTACCATCAGGCGAGTTAGTGGTCAACCGTATTCCTATTAATAGTAAAAAAAAGAAATCATTGTACATATTAAATTTTTAAACATCTGTAGGAAGAAAGGTCTGTGGGAAGAAAACTCAACTTTGAGTTACCAAAGTAAAAGTTGTTTTTCTGTGTAATAAAGAATTAAGAATAAAACACTATCTGAATTGGTTCCTGCGGGTCCCTAATTCTTAAGAAGTATTTTAAATCATATTGCTTAACAACTCATCTTCTGATTCTCCATCAAAGGGCAAGAAAAAGGTCAAGACCAAAAAAAAATTACATAGTAAATTACATTTTTCATCACTTAAATTCTAATTAAGAGATAAAATGTAATTTACCATTTCCAATAATCTTAATCTTAACACTGATTTTCCAGAAAACAGAGCTTCACCTCAAAGAAGTCCCAAACACAAGAAAAACCCGAAACTCAAGCCGTTCAGCTTCACATGATGATGGTAATGTATCCTTCGCTGTACTCCTTGTTGTTATCACTATCATGGGTTTATCTAGACACGGCAGTGTGTCAGCCAAGTTCGCAAAACTTACCGTATACAGAATGTTTCAGAAGTGCTTTCTCATATTTATGGCTTATGTTCTGTATCTTATAGAGTGGTAAAGTTTGTGAGGTTGCAGGGGGTAGGTAATTTCGAAATTTTTTTAGCCATAGTAAAATACCGCCCAACCAAGTGGGCACTGGTCAGCTAGTCTGATATAAAGTAAAAGGTATTTTACTGAAAAAATCTAATTAGATCGTCCGATAAATTTCCAAAAATATTGGTCATGTATTTTTTCTCGTAAACAAAAAAATACGATACAGTGCGTTGAAAAGTCGTGGGATGGTATAAGTTTTATTTTACATAGCGAAGTGACATCACTCTTGGATTTTATCTTGTGTGGTGTGGTTTATCTTTATCTTTTTTTTCTATTTTTAATGGCAAAAAAATGTGTCCAATATTTTTTTTTAATCTAACGGACGGACTAAATAGTATCATATTTTTTCTATCTTGTAAATTACTAAAAAAAAAACTAAAAAGTTGCAAAAAAAATATTTTTTTGTGATGCTGGTAGTGGCCTATATTTTACTTCGATCATGGATTTGAATTGTTCCTTAACTATATCAGACACAGAACATGCTCTTAAAGCGACAAACACACTGCTCCTACATACGCAATGTATGCAACGCTTTTGTATCGTATCGTATGTTGCGTTGCATACTATAAGTGTGTTTATACTGCATAGTTTTTCATATAAAATACCAGATAAAATAATGCTTTGCATACATTGCGAACGTGGGACCAGTTTGTCTCTAGCTTAAATGTGACCTTGCATATCTGAAACAGCCTGTATTGTCATCACTAGTTTCTGTTCTCCATTTACTTAACCTTGTGGGTTGATATTTAGAGGATCATTATTTCAGTAATCTTTCTTGGTACAGTAGCCGGCATGGCACGAGTTGTGATCACAGATGCATAGCAGCGGGGTGATCTCGCCAATGTACGGTGGGCAACGAGACTTGCAAGCGCAATATTCGATGAGCATTGACTGACGAACCAATAACGTGAAGTGTCAGAGCTATCGTCGTCAAACTGACCAATGGCGAGTGTGTTTACGACTCGTGCCAGTTTTTATAGTACTAAATCACATTGTAGCATAATTTTGTATTGGTTGATCATGTATGTTAGGCATAGTGTACCATAATTTAGTTGCTTTCTTTCTTTCTGTAGATAATAACATACACAAACAATACACTAAAAAGCACATTGATATAAAAATAATCTACAGAAAATTACTATACCATCATAATAAAATTAAATTTGAGCTATTTTAAATATTTTTCTTAAATACATGTATGAAGCAAAGCATAATAGAGAAATATTTTTGCAAATTCGTCCCTTACAGTTTGTATAGAAGTTTGTCTTTTTTGCCGATGGGAAAGGGAAATCCCATCAGGCTCATGGCTTTTTACATAATCCCAATTTATATAAAATTCTTCCATTACTGAGTGAGTGAATGAGTGACTGACAGACAACTCACAGCCAAAAGTACTGGTTGTAGAAAAGGTGGGCATAAAGGTTCATTGAGAGAGTATACTGGAGACTAGGAGCACTAAGTAAAGCAAATTCTTACGGGAACGGGAAATAAACAGGACATGCGCGAACGAAATCGCGGGAAAAAGGTAGTTTTTTATTTATAAAACCAGTAGGTCTGTACACCATAATAATTATAACATGACTAGATAATTTTGAAATCGAATTCGACATCTTAATTGATAAGACACTAGGTACCTACTGCCTACCCCTTCTGGAATTATCACAATCCTTATAGTCTACAAATGAAAAAAAATATACAAATAGATCTTCAACACTTGCTCTTCAAGACTTAAGGCAACTATCTCACCGCCGACGAGAAAGCGATCGACTATTTGCTCGCAGAGGAAAGGGACAAAAGATATAGATCTGGTGTGAGTAAAAGAGACACATACATTTATAGTCGATAGCTGGCTGTTCACACTGCGGCACTTGCCACCAGTTGGTTGCAGCGACAAGAGCTATCAAAGATTGAACTCGCTCGGCGATGCTCTCTTGGCGGTCACAACTCACCAACCAGCGCTCATTTTTACCTATAGTGCTCGCTGATTGCCGGCGGTGAGACAAGTGCCTAAACCTTCAAACAATACTCTCAAGTCCCCTCACCGGTCTATAAGCCATGAACTAACCCCTCTATCATGTTTCCACTAACGGGGCGCTTCCTTGGGGCAGGCTATCTGACGGAGAACTCGTCGCAGGGCTCCGGAGGCAGTAAGAAGCAACTCGGTGAGTACCCACGCTTTTATACTCAACGGTTTTCCTCTGGCATCATCATCTGTGATAGAACGGTCAATTTGCGATCCATAAGATAAGAAAATAATTTTGATGTGAAACAAAAAAAGTTCATATTATGAACGCGTGAAACTACTAACTGTGTCGCGCGGTTAGTAGTTCCGCGCTTAAGTGCTTACATATATCTGGTTGTAGCTTTCGTATTGTTGAAAGTTTTTCACCTGTCTGCGTGTCTATATGCTGTTCATACTTTTTAGATCTCCACTGTACAGTTGCGACTCGCTTAGCGACTTATCGCACATCACATTTAGAAGGTTATTTATTTTTTGCGACTTGTAAAACACTTGCTATATATTTGTACTAGTCACCGCCTGAGAAATGAGTGGCAGGACGGGGGAAGTGGCTGAGAGGGAACACGGTGGAGGGTGGAGGACAAAATCCATGAAGGATTTCAAACCGGTTACCAAAAACAAAGCTACCGCTTCAACTCCTCAAAGGCCCCTCATCCGTCTTACCGCTCTCATTCCTCAGGCAGTCTCTTGCGCGATAGTCATGTAGCACTAGAAACTGAGTAGTGTAGTTAGATTTTTAAATCATGCATGTGTTCCGAGGTAAAATCCTACTTAAAATACCACTCATGTATCGTCAAATCCACATTTCAGTATTGGTACAACCACCGTCACCAACTGTAGACTATACCCTCCCGCTTTTAAAAACCTTAGAAAAGGGGTAACCGGCTGGTCTATTCTGTAAACATCTCACTGTGAAATCTTAAGAGAACTGTCATTCCATCTTGTTGAATAGACAACTGACTTCATCCAAGATGATCTTTACATAGTGGCACTGCAGTTCGCGACGCTGAGTCCTACATAGTTATTTTGTGTGGATGTGTAATTTACTTCAAATAATGTACCGGTAGACGCAACGTTGGAAGGCCTCCCACAAGGTGGACTGATGACCTGTAAGGGTTGCGGGTAGCCGATGGATGCGAGACGCACAGGACCGGTCGTTGTGGCGACGCTTGGGGGAGGCCTATGTCTAGCAGTGGACGTCTTTCGGCTGATATGATTATGATGCCGATGACGAATGTTGCTATACTGTTATACTCATCAGGCAAACCTGCAAACAAGCTTAACATTCCACTATATTACAGCAGTCCCAGCATCAGTGGGCCGCGCCACCACCGCCGGCCGCTCCGCCGCCACGACGCGCCGCTCCCGCTCAGCCGACGCCTCCAGCCGCAAGCTGGCGCCGCCCACAGCCAGCAAGACGGTGCAGCGGCGACGATCGCGCTCCGTGTATCGTACGCCCGCTTACAACAAGAATGCGGCTGTCAACTATCCTGCCATCACTCCCAAGGTAAAGCTAGAGACAAACTGGTCCCACGTACGCAACATATGCAACGAATTATGGTATCTGGACTATTGATTTCGTATGAAAAACTATGCAATAGAGACACACTTGACAGACAACGCAACATACGATCCGATATAATAGCGTTGCATACGTTGCGTACGCTACAAGATGGGCATCGCTGACGCAGCCATCGGCACAAACAAAGGACGCTCCACAACAAGAATGCGACTGTCAACTATTCTGCTATCACACCTAAGGTGGAAAGCATTTTTGAAACTTTGATCACAAATAATGCCTTACATCCCTGCATCCATAGCCCGGATCTGTATGCGGAGATCAGTCGCAAACTAAGCTTGTATCATCCCCTTTGGATCTATTTCTGTACCAGAGGAAAATAGTGGCTGATTAAGCCTGTCCAGGGCGGCAACACCTAACGGGGCTTTTCATTATGGAGTGCAGAAAAGCTTGAGAGAATGTACAAGAGCAAGCTCACAAAATTAAAGAACCATTCTCTAACTTATTGTCTGTTTCAATATTGCCGAAAAGCGTATAATTTAATTACTGCAATCATAGATCACAAAAAAGATTAAAGAACATGGTGGTTTGGCTCCCAAAATACTCCTTGCTTACACAGCTTTGTTAAAAAAGTGTACCTTTTTGTGTAGGAAATAAAGTTACACACCACACACTGCGATCGTCAATCCGCCTGCCATGCGTGGCGATTATGGCAACCCTTTTGGAGGAGGCCTATGTCCAGCAGTGGACGTCGTTTGGCTGTTATGATGATGATGATGATGCGCACAGCGTTCACTTAGCCCTAAGATGCACCCATCTCTAAAGCAAATATGATTGTTTCCAGGTGACTCCACAAACCCCGCTGACGGTGCTGCGTCAGCCGCGTCAGGGCGAGATGGTGGTCTCCATGTCGGGCTCGCCTGTCATGGTGCCTTCTTGTTACACGTGAGTAGATCATTATTATTTATCTGCCTGGGATCACACGGTGTCATTTTAGTTGTCTTATAAAGGCGGCCCGCTTATGTATCCCACATAAACTACCTCTAGGCACGATTATTTAAAATAAATTAATTAAGGTACAATAAAAATAAATATGCATTAGAATTATTATGAAACACATACAACCGCACGATAGCAACCATCAGCCATTTGCCCACCAGACACAAGACCCGTCCTTTTCGGACAATAGGCTAGTTTCCACATCAATAAATTGCAAATCTAATTAGTCCGTCAGAGTATTGAAAAAACACTACAAAGTATAAAATAACTTTAATTTCGGAAGTCGGTGTATTTTTTTGGTTTTTTGACACCAACTTGTTTTTTTAAGTCTGTTTTTTTATTTTTCTCTTTCTAGTGGTACCTGCGTACCACTAAAAAGTTAAACCACAAACACAGCGTACCGGCGTGATGTTATGTTATGAACTGGTGTAAACAATCAACAGACATGCGATTTCAGAAATCCCGATCCATTTGCTATCATTGATTGAAGAGTTCCGTTGCCTACCTCCGAAGTTCTTCATCAGATCTCCACCAAATTAAAATGGACCAGTCTGGGAAAATACTTTTCCGAACAAAAAAGAAACATCCAAATCGGTTAAATATTGGCGAAAATACCGCTGAACAAACATTTTTCATGGGATCCCTTCATCAGATCCTAACTTATACCTTTCATCATCAGCTCAGCAACATGGGATGATGATTATTATCAGGCACAAATATCTGAATTGCGTTGGAAATTTCATGAAAAACATTGTATGTTCCTATAAAATTTGAGGATTTCCCTCGATTTTCATGGGATCCCATCATCAGATCCTGACTTGAGTGACAATGCGACCACCTCAGGAGCATAGGCTTTCGAAAAAAAAAAAAATTAAAATCGGTCCTCAATTGGCAGAGAAATCGGTGAACATACATAAAAAAAAATACATTCAGCCGAACACAGAACGTCCTCCTTTTTTAAAAAGTCGGTTAAAATAAAAATAATAGACACGTATTTCCTTTTTTTTGTAAATCATATTGAGAATTTTAAAAGCGTCGTATGTCTATTTTGGTTTACGTAACAAAATAAAAAATAAGTTTCGGATATTTTTTGGAAATATAACTGTGAGACTAATTAGATTTTTTTAGTCCACTACCCTATTGTGGTTTACGGTCCGTAGGTGCACCCCTGTTTCGCATATCTTTATAATCCTCCATACAGTGGGATGAAAGTGTACGGTAACATTACAGCTTAGAACGTGAAGGAAAGTATTGTCACTTGTAGAAAACAAATAATGAATGTTGTAAATGTTCTAATGTGTATCCCCAGTTTCACGAACAAAAATTATATCGAAACTAATTTTTGGTTAGTTACTCTTAAAGGTCTTTCTAATTTACATTCCTCGTAGTAGACCCACTTTTTGTCAGATATGTGATACGAAAATATTACATAAATGAAAAAAGTGGAGGAGTGTCAGGATTACCTCGGACAAATCAACACCCTCACAGTAAACCTCCTGCTGAACGAGTTATCATGACATTATATTGTTTATTTTCCAGTTTAAAACCTGACGAAATGGCAAACTGCAACATTCTCCTGCAAGACGGCACAATGCTATCCCTCCAGCCAAAACAACTGCGCCAATCACAAGCCTACATTCCCTTCTCTCTAATGGACTCTAACGTGCTCAACCAACTGAAGACACTCAAAGACAACCTCGACAAGGTTGTCAAACTAGGAGAAAAGGCCATCAAGTGAATACAGGTGTTGGGAAACATTTCCCAATGGGAATTTCCGCCAAAGAATGGTAATTTCTCCAAAAGACTGATTTGTACACAAAAAGTTAGTCGGTTTAACTGTTTTCCACTGTTTACGGTTTAATCCAGTGACTGGGAAATTTCCCATTGTGTGGTTTGTTATAGGAAATATTTAGTTTTCTGAGTGTGAATGTTTTATTGTTTATGAATAATTAATTCTTAATGTTATGGCTGATTGTATAATTGTGTAACTTTTATTGGTTTATTATAGTATTAATCTGGAAATTTTGGTTTTAATTTATTTGTTACGTTGCAGTACCTGGGTAGATGTAGGAATTATGAAATAAAAACCATTATAGATTGGTTTAAACAAGATAAAATAAAACCTACACGAAGTTAGGAACATAAAACACATTATTGAGATCAAATAGTTTAATATTCGAAAACACAAACCTAATTTAAAAACACTTATCACACCACACTAAAACAAAAATATCAAATGATTGACGTTTATAAAAGTTATTCTCATAAAAATTCAGGTGATTTCTTGAAAAATACAAAAATAACTATTTGTAACTGGAATAAGGCACTAACTAAGTAATATTCAGACTTTTTATTTGTACAAGAAATTCGATATTTTGTATGATGTTTTAATATTTAGACACAGTTCAAGAACTAAATGCATTTACATTAAAGCTATTTGTGCAACTCTTTAAATGCAAGTGCAATCATGGAACATGAAGAAATGGAGTACTGATAATATTTTCGTAAATCATACCTTCACCTCATAAATTATAGAATAGTTTTATTCTATTGCGAGTTGCAATAGAATAAAACGTTTTTCCCTCATCTAGCTGACTTCGAACTGAATAAAAAAATTCAACTAGATTTTTCACGCGACAGTACTTCCACAGCGTTATCTTACAGGACTTATCAGTGAAAATATTTTCGTAATCGGATTTGTAGTTCTAGACATTACCTTGTTCAACGATATTGAGGCTGCGTTTCCACTGAGAATGCGTAGCAATGGATGTATTTGTCAATAATCGCTTCATTTACCTAGCTTCGCTCCGCTCAGCGCAAGCGATTCTATTGGTTCTAAACACAGATATAGATAGACAGATAACGCAAGTATCACGATCTGTATGAAAACCAAGCGTGCCATTTTTTGACTACCTAATATGACGTCACAAGCACTATTTGGAAGGAAACGTTTACTTTATTTTTTCTCCTCGCATTTGTACAGTTTTTACAATTTATAACAGCACAATTAACCATTTTTATATTTTAAACTGACGTCCAACTAGCGCTGTATACCGATGCAGACTGAGCGCGAAAGTGACCACTTACGATTTTTGTACGTAAGCTAGGCACGCGAAGTAGTTGCTCTTGCGTTATCTATGTCTATCTATATCTGTGGTTCTAAAGCTCTGGTTTCCTAGCATAGCGGTGCCGTCATATAGCAGCCGTAATATATCTTCTATCTGTACTAATATAACGCGCTAATCTAATCAGGAACTACTGGTTCGATTTGAAAAATTCTTTCAGAGTTAGATAGCCCATTTATCGAGGAACGCTATAGGCTATATATCATCACGCCAAGAACAATAGGAGCGGAGCAATAACGAAAATTGTGACGCAAACGAAGTTGCGCGGGTCAACTAGTGTAAACATACGGATGTTACGGTGTCAATCACCGCCCTCTAGGAAACCGCGCCATTATGTTTACATAGTCAACGTTCTTGTGACGTCATTCACCGCTGTATTACGGCATCCTAGGAAACCAAAGCTTTAACAAACACATCCTCCGCTACGCATCCTGGCCCAGTTCTGGTGGAAACGCTCGTATTTTGCGATCCAACAAAGCTCATGAAAGGTCAGCAGAGAGTACAAAAATAAATTAACAATTTTACCTCTAAAAATTTAGTTTTGAAAACGACTGCTTGCTTGGCACTCCATTTCATTCTACTCCATGCTAAAATTATCATTTCTCTACTCATTTTCCTAATCTTTCCTCCACATTACTGGTTGTATCCATGTTTGGTGAGGGTCTGTTCCACCTCCTTTACATACTTCTCGGCCACCTTCTGGGTACGCAATGTGGCGACCTGGAGGAAAACACAGGCATAAGTTTTAAAATTAGAGACATGCCAGTCATTTTATTGGCATCTTTCGTAACTAGTTTAATTGTGCGAGTTAGCGTGCGAGTCAGCCCGCCGAGTAGCTGCAATGCAGTAACTCGCATCGTATGGACGTATTTACGAGTAACTGCCACGTGCGAGTTGTAATAGTAACTCGCATCCAGTTTACAGCTAACCTTTCTTTGGTTTTAGTCGCCTGACAGTAACTCGCACATGGCAGCAGCTCTGAAATCGCTCTCATCGTTCGGATGCGTTCGACGTTGGGCAGTAGCTCGCCAATTTCAGCTAGGGAGTTGAGAGAGGAACTTGTATTTTTTTTGTATGCTACCCCTCGCAAGAGACTGGGCAGCTACTATCATAGAGAAGACAGCAAAGGTGATTCGAGCTCAGTAGCTTGGTTCGCCTTAGCCTTAGCTATGCCAGTGCATATGAGTAGGCTATCCGAGCAACTTTCTACTGTCTAGTCAGCAGCTCGCACTGTGTTAAACTAGCCATAAATATAAGAGAAACGATTTTATTTAACAGTCCAGTACAAATCCTAATATACTTATACAGCGCGGTCCTGGCACTCAGATCTCTGTACCTGGCCTTGAGCTGGTCACCTTGTGGTGGTTTTGCTACCACACTTATGAGGTCTGTACAGAGTAACCCAAAGTGTCGTAAAAATAAGACAACATACCTTGTCCTTGATGATAGTTCTCTCGTACTTCTCTTGTTGCTCCTGTTCCATGCGCAGCGCAACGCCTTCGTTGTGGATCTTCTCGCGCAAGTCAGCCCTGATAAATTACATGGGATAATTAATTATTTTATTAGTGACATCTGATGGGGGGCATTTTGAGATTTAGTTACGCCTAAGTTCGGCGCCATTACGTGAAGTCACACTAGGCCCACGTTGGGCGCCATTACGCCTTTAAACTACTATACATTAATTTTAAAAAAGAACTGAACTCGTAAACAAAAGGGATTACGACTGTCAACCTAGGTACAACGTATAATCTTCAAGTATTGCTGATGAAAATAGTCCCTCGGTAGGCGCCATTATCTCGATAGTCAAAAAATACAAAAAAAAAAAAAAAATAGTTGCTACGCAGTTATGGCTAAAATTATGCCACTTAAAAATAAATAAATTTTAGAGATTTAGTTGGCATTGTCAGTGTACTCCGCGTTTATCAATAAGGTGGCAAGGTTTTAAAAGATGTTCTGTAAAACTTCTCCGTATCCTGCTTATTATTTCACAAAGTCCATAACAATGTAAAATCAAATAATATATTAGTCAAGAGTGAATAGGCCACTTCTAGGCAAGCTTGTTTCATCGTCGACCATAATATCATCGTTTTCCACCAGGTTAGCGACTCGAGGTTAGTTCAGTATCGTGTAAGATGCTGCACATTATTTTTACTGTTTTTTTTTAATAATCTTACCTGGCGCGTTCCTTATCGTTGATTTGCTTCATGATAGCCTGTCGGTGTTGTTCGACTCGCGCCTTGTGCTTGTCGTCCAGCTGCAAATAATATCTCATTGCAGGCAACATGTTATTTGGATCAAAGAGTATAATAATGATTTGGACTGATAACTTTAGGGTTGAAAAACGGCGTATGGTTTGCAAACAGAGGCAATGTCAATGTTAGTGATCTGTCATTTTGACAGTGACATATCCGACTTCGGTTTATTTGACCTCGGTTAGGTGTAGTAAAAACTAAACGCACGTTTTTCGTTGTGTAGTTCAGAGGATGTTTTTTTAGGGTTCTGTACCCGAAGGGTAACCAATGGAACCCTATTACTAAGCCTCCGCTGTCCATCCGTCCGTCCGTCTATCTGTCAGCGGGCTCTATCTCAAGAACCGTAATAGGTAGAGAGTTGAAATTTTCTCCGATTGTGTATTTCTAATGCCGCTTTATCAAAAAAAAAAAAAAAGGTTTATGGTACGGAATCCTTCGTGTGCGAGTCTGACTCGGACTTTGCCGGTTTTTAATTAGGGACAGCAAACAGCAGTATATAAGACATAATTATGTTATATGATAGTCTGCGAAATTGATATTTTCTCTTGGTGTTGTGATGAGGTCCTGGGCTCGAATTTCGGGTCGGGCAAAGGATTATTGGGTTTTTCCATCTAAAATCTTCATTAGCAGCCCGGAGTCTGGAATTGTGCCCGGTCTGCACCTCTGGCGAGATGTCATGTATCTGATCGTAGCACTTTGCTCGCTACTTCGTCCGCGCTGCTTAAGGATCCCTAATTTTATATAGGATAATGTAGCATTCTGACAGTGAAAGAATTTTTTAAATCGAAACAATCAAACAAACAAACAAAAATCTAATCTTTCCTCTTTATGATATGAGTTTAGATAAGTTAACTCATAAAGTAATATTAGGTACCTCCTTCTCCTTGCGTATGAACTCCTCGTTCTGCCTGGCTGCGTTGTTGAAGCTCTGCTCGTCCTTGGCTATCTCGCGAGCGATGAGGCGATGGATGTCATTGATCTATAAAGCAAACAAGATGGTTGACAATTTCCTTTAACGTCACGAACGTTGTAAGAGTATCCTAGGGTAGTATTTAATATGGATTGGACGTTATGTGGCCCCTTGTGGCTTGTTCGCCATCTAAAACCGCTTTCAACACTAAACTTGTATTAAAACTGGCTTCACCAACTATTTTTTTGAGCTCGCAATGAAGTGTATTTCGCATTCGTGTTAAAAAGTGCGGCGGCTAGACCCCACTGCGAGCAGGGTTGCATCTGCATTGAATGGGACGCAGGATTACATCCGTGTGGAACATGCTAGGGCGTTTATTCCACATCGGCGGCAATAACAGTCTCTCCTCTTATATCAAAATGTCTATCATTACACACTGACCTGTTGCACTCTAGCCTCGTGCAACTGTTTCATCTCCATGTTCCTCTTGATAGCGGCGTCTCTCTCCCTCCTGCGGTACTCTCTCTCTACGTCTTCTTGTATCTTCAGGTTGCGAATGCGATCCAATTCTTCCTTTAACTCTTGTTCGGCCTGGTTGTAAAATATAGGAACTGTTTGTTTAGTACATATTTTAGAATAGGGAATATGCATGAGATTTTTTATTTACAAAATTAAAAACTTATTTAGCTCTACTAAATAATCATTAAATTATTTTTTAAATACCATCTTCAGTGATAAAGTTATATACTTCAAAGATTACAATTAAAAAGAGAAGATCGATATGAACTTTGACGTCAAAGTACATGACGCCTGAATAGCTGCCATAGAATACAACGTTTTCGCGAGAGGGACAGATATATTTGTTTTAAATAATTATGTCTCGTTTGTTTTTTAAATAATTTTGATTCTATTTTCATTGTTAGTATTATATTTTTAGAGAAACTGTATAGATAATATTTTTTTCATACACATTTCCAATTGGTAATGGGAAGTATACGACCTCCAAAATAAAACCTTCTGTACAAAGCAAAAGTCCGACCCTGTATGGAGTGCTGCAGCCACTTATGGGATGGCTCAGCAAAATACCAGCTTTCTGCATTGGACTCGGTGGAACGCAGATTACGCAGAGCAAAAGGCTTAAAGGTGATGAGACGTTGGTGGCTCAGCTTCACAGCCTAGCTCACCGGCGTAGTGTTGCTTGCCTGTCGGTCTTCTATAGACTATACTTTGGAGAGTGTGCGCAAGAACTCCACGACCTGATCCCACCATCGCCCTTTTACTACCGAAATACCAGCCGTACGGCGGGGTACCATTCGTACGTGGTCGATATCTCGTCTAGTCGTACCCAGCGCTTCTCTTCCACATTTATTATACGCACAGCTAAGGTGTGGAACTCTCTGCCGGAGTCTGTGTTCCCGTCCACATATAACCCGTCTGCCTTCAAAGCAAGAGTGAACAGCCATCTTCCGGGCACGCTCGCTCTACCATAGACCTGATCTATCGCTTTCCATCAGGCGTGATGGGGTCAAGAGCAAGCCCATTACCAAATAAAAAAAATCGAAATATGAATCCTTATTCTAACTTCTAGTGTAGAAATACTATTTATAAAATTTGATTAATTATTCAACGGAAAAATGAAAAAAGAAAATTATGTTGGATTGATAAATGTCAAGTTTTACAAAAGACAGTCCCCCAAAACGCCCGCCCGTCACCACTTCCTAGTGTTTTAGCTGGGGAGAAGAAGTGGCCAACAAACTTCCCAGCAGCACATCTGTCTGATGACAAAAATACTTTTAACTGGAGCTACTCACCTTCTGCGCTTTCGCGATATGATCGATACCCTTCTGCTTGGCTGCTTTAACCGCCTCTGCTTCAGCCCTGTTCTTGGACTCCCGCTCTTGTTTCTGTCGCAAGAAGGTCGCAATTCGCATGTTCATGATGCGCTCCTCTTCATTCTGCAGCTGTTTGAAGTACAGGAGCTCTGCGTTACCTATAGTCGAAGAGTGATTGTAAAATATTACGTCATGCTTGCGTGTGATTCATGGATCACTTACACGAGGTAGATCACACACACACACTTCATCACCCTACACACACTTCATCACCCTACACAGACTACATCACACACACACACAAAGGAGGTAGGCAACTAAGACGACCCGGAGAGTATTTGAGTCGTAATGGGTGGTCTGAAGATAGAAAACATGTTAACCAGTCTCACCAAGAGCTTTCGATCGGGCTACTCAGTACCTGGGTTGTTGAGGGCACTTGGGTTATTATTATGAAGATGTACTAGTGTAATTATCGCTTTGCCTCTGAACTGAGGCTTGCTCGGAATTCTTATCTACATTGGGAAGTGTCTTTGTACCTCTTATTCACATCATCATCATCAAATCAGCCGAAAGACGTCCACTGCTGGACATAGGCCCTGAAGCCCTATAGATGGTTATTTCATGAAAAAGTCATTCTATACGGGTTCATGAACTTAAGAGTGTTATATTGATGATTAAAATGGTTACAATTCTTTAGATAAATACGCGTTAGGGCCGCGAATCGTATTTTGTTCAACATACAGCTTCACACTGACCGGCAAATTGAAAAAAAAAAAACATATTTGAATTTCGCGGGCTACCCTGGCGCATCCACCTTAAGGCGAGGGTACTTTCACTTTGACAGTTTTTTTTTTGTATTATTGCACATGCGCTTGGCTCGCTCGTCACACGATTATACCATTTAAACCGTATCTTGGCGTTTTATTAAAAAAAGAGCCATCAAACCTGACCATTAAAGTCCAAATACCCCCGTAGGCCTCCCTCAAGGTGGACCGCTGACCAGGTAAGGGTCGCGGCAAGCCTATGGATGCGAGGCGCATAGGAGATTGTGGTGGCGAAGCGCGCGGTGAGGCCCATGTCTAGTAGACGCCTTTCGGCTGATTTGATGAACTGTTTCACTACATATCTTACGACAACGTACCCTGGTCCAGCATCTCCTTGAGCTTGGCCTGGCGGTGGATCTTCTCCTTCAGCTTCTGTGCCTCGTCGATCTGCATCGCGATGTTCGCTTGGTTCACGCGGATACTCTCCTCTTCGATGCGTTCAGCTTCCATTATCTGGTAGAGAATTACATTTAGGCTCAGATAAAAGTAAATTTGCCGCGGTCTCACAAGTGGTGAGCCGCATACGGCGCTTTGGCCTGGAGGTAGCCCTCAACAAGTCGGAGGCCATAGCCTTAATGGCCCCCGACGGGCGCCGCCAGCGGGATCGCACATAGTTGTTGGGGGGGTCGGTATCGCTGTTGAGTCCGCCATGAAGTACCTGGGATTGGTGCTCGAAAACCGGTGGGATTTCGGCCCCCATTTCCGGTGGCTAGCGCCCAAGTTGTTGGGTGTGGCTGGGGCGCTGTCGACGCTGCTTCCCAATCTGGGGGACCCGCGTTGCAGGCGGTTATACGTGGGGATCGTGCGATCAATGGCCCTGTATGGGGCCCCTATCTGGGCGGCTGACCTGACGACCGGCACCATCACTGTTCTGCGGAAGCCGCAGAGGGTGATTCATCAGGGGTTATCGCACGATCTCTGACGAGGCGGCTTGCGTACTGGCCGGATCTCCGCCCTGGGACATGGAGGCAAAAGTCCTCGCGTCACTGCATAGGTGGCGTGAGGACGAGCGGGCGCGCGGCGAGCGACTGCTGCAGTGGCACATTGAGCTGCATCAATCGCTCGCCGCCAGTTCAGTCGTAGCTGCGCGAGATTGTGGTGGCGGAATGGCGGGGCAGGCTTTCAAGCCCTTCCGCCCTTCCTGCCTCGTCACTATTGAGGCCATCCGGCCAGTGCTCGACCTGTGACTCGGGAGAAGGCACGGCTCCTTGTCATTTCGTGTGACGTAGGTCCTCTCGGGGCATGGCTGCTTCGGTAGGTTCCTGTGTCGCATAGGCAGGGAGCCGTACGCTCGGAATCACCACTGCGTCAACTGTCCGGAGGACACGGCGCGCATACGCTGGCAGAGTGTGCCGCTTGGGTGGAGCCACGCCGTGCCCTCATCTGTATGGTAGGCAGTGAACTCTCGCTGCCGGCCGTAGTTCGTGCTATGATCGACGGCAAGGAGTCCTGAGACGCGGTGGTCTCCTTCTGCGAAACAGTTATCGCGCAGAAGGAGGCTGCGGAAAGGGAGAGGGAGGCGCACCGAGCGTCGGAGGAGGGCATACGTTGCTCTCTTCCGGCCCCCCAAAATGGGTCCAGTGGCGGCGGACTTGGGGATGTCCGTCGCACCCCATTCATTCGGACCCGAGGTGGCGGCGCGTGGTGTTCCCGTGCGCCCCTCTTTGTCCCCCCGCTGACCCGAGGTGGCCCGCAGCGGCGGGCCGGCACCAGCCGGGGATTACGGAAGTCGCATTAGTTCTCGCGATCCCCGGTTGGTGAGAGACGGAGCACCAGGGTGGTTTTAGTCAGTAAGAGTCTGACAGACCCCTCCGCCCGCCCCAGGGGTGGAGAACAGCAAATCGTATTTGTAACGGGGGGAAATCCTCATGGATTTCCCCCCGTTACAAAAAAAAAAGGGTGGCCTCGTAAGATAAGATCGTTGGGTCAGGGTGGCTCCGTAAGATGAAGCTTTGGGTGGCCTCGTAAGATAAAGCGCTGGGTGGCCCCGTAAGATGGACCGACGACCTAGTCAAGGCCGTAGGAATACACTGGATGCGAGACGCACAGGACAGGTTTATATGGCAACACTTGGGGCCTTTGTCCAGAAGTGGACGTCTTTCGACTGAAATGAACATGCGCGGTGAAGTTCCGCAGGTAGCGACGCCGGTCCTCCTATGCCACTATATGCCACCGACACGCTAAGAAGAATAAAGAACAGTTTTACCTTAGCACTCTCATGCGCCCCTATTTGCTCTTTTAGCGCGGAGAGGTTCTGGAGCCGCAGTTGGTGACGCCGGTCTTCTTCAGCCTCCGCTCGATTCATCGCCGCTTGGCGGTTCTCCTCCATTATGGCGTCCAATCTGGTTAAGTTCGGACAGGGTAGCGGATCATTTGTCAGGAATATTGAAGGTCTGGCCAGGGTCCAGTCTAGCTGGTCATATTTTCCGTCGTTTGCCGGACGGGGACCTGGCTTGCGGGGCTTGTCGCAAGTCAGGAGGTAGGGTAGGCCCAGTTCTTAATGAAGACTCTTTCTTTCGACAAAGTAGAAAGCATATCCAGGGAGCAAAAATTTTCACTACCGTTACAGTTTCAACTTTAAGCTGTAAGTCGAGAGTATAAAATCCAACTGTGTAACACCTCCTACTGGCCATGCAAAGACAAATAGATTGCCTACCTCCTTTGTTCCTCATCGAGTTCCTTCTTGATAAGTTCCTTCTCAGTGATCTGCGCGTCTCGAATGGCGTGGCACTTGGACGCTAGGATGATGCGGTTGCACAGTCGGGGTCCCTGCATGTTGTCGGCGCGGAGTACTGAACAGAGGACAAGCGCGTATGGAAATTGAACTGATTATAGTTTGGTATGTCTTTTTATCAAGGGGTATTGTAATGTGTATACATAGTAATAGGAATAGAGAGATGTTGGGAACTCGCGCAAAAGCCGCTAACAATCTATCAGTCAATCTACGATCACTCCGCCAGGAGATTTTATTTTGTAAAAGTAATTCAGTTTACTAGGAAATATTTCTGAAAATTAATCCCTTAAACGGTAAAAAAGGGGATTTTTAATAGATGTCCCCTTATTTTTGGCTTGGCTATTAGACTTGGCCTCAATGCGAGTTTTATTGAAAATCGATCACGATAGCGTCAACATCATTTTTTTAAACTGTAAGCGCCGTCTGGTGAGGGTAATGATATCAGAAAACCTCTTTCTTTTCGTGCAAATTCAAGCACGTTTAAAAACTTGCACTGAGGCCTCGTTAGCAATAGGGAATATGGATGCAGTTTTTTTATTTGCATACTTAATTAAATACTTATTAGCTCTAGCAAACAATCATGACTTTATTTTTAAAATACCTACCTTCATCAGCGATGAAGATAAAAAGCTTCAAAGATTACATTTAGAAAGAGAAATCCGATATGAGCTTTGACGTCAAAGTCCATGACGCCTAAGTACAGGTACAGCCGTACAGCTGCCATAGAAAACGCGTTTTCGCGAGAGGGACAGATAAGTATATTTGTTTAAAATAATTATATCTCGTTTGTTTTTCGAGTAATATTGGTTCTATTTTCTCTGTTAGTGTGTTTTTGTATATTCTTAGACAACCTGTACCTTCGTATAAAGTCAAAGTCAAAACGTTTATTCCAATCAGGCCATTAAAAACGGCACTTTTGAACGTAATTCACATTTCAAATAATTTTAAAAAATTGTAAAGTGACTCTACTGTCCATTCGGAAAGGTAGATTCTTATGGAGAAGAATGAACAAGAAACTCCATAGTTACTATTTTCCAAAAAAAATTTACAATATTTGGTAAGTATACAAAAATTTAGTTATAATAATCTAGGTAGGTTATACTCATGTACTTAATAATTGAAACAAAACAAAATGTCTCATTTTTAGCATGTTCGGCTTGCAAAATTTCCAGATAGTCAGCATTTTGTACTGTGTGCATGTGTGTAATGTTGGTCACAGACTGTACCTTGCATGCCCCTGAAAAATAAAAAGAACTAATACAAATAACAATAACAATTTAAGATTACTACCTACTAATTTACTGTAAAATTGTTAACTCGGGTCCCAATCGCTTGGCTAAATGCTGGTCGGGCCTGGTCCAGCCAGTCTATTCTGTAAGTAACCATTTCGATATCGAGCTTCACCTGAGTGAAATAGCTCACGAAGTGAACTTTTAGTCCACACAACATAAAGGTCTTATCTGTGTACTCACTTCGGATTCCGCTGTCGAGACTCGAACATTTTGTTACAGAATAGAGGTACTGCTCCACAGTCACAGCTGCTTGGGTCCACTTATCAGGTTTTTATATTTGGAAGAGATGCTCACCCTCTTTTTTTATAGGTAGGTACATACATAATTATTATAATCACTTATTTATTATTTTTGATGTAAGAACTTAATCGTTGTTTTTATTAATTTATTTTTCATTATTTGGTCATTGACAACCATAGTTTTGTGTAAAGTAGAAGCATATTTATCAAATTTTGTAAATGTGAGTACCATGAAGCCATTTACATTTTATGTGATTAGTTATAGTTTTACTTGTTGGACATGAACGAGCATGGTGGTTGAGAGCATGTCATGCTCACTCAAATGTCTCGCTGATGGCGGCGCTTGGGTTGGATCATTCGTTTCCCTTCGAAATAGTTGAGCTGAAAGGTCGATACACGCGTCATGTTCGTGAACGGGCGCCGTCGGTTGAGACTGGTCATCTCTTAACTTAACTGCCATTGGCTTATTTTAATCTTTATATTTTAAATTCTTATAATCTCTACATCTTATAATGAGGAGCTCGTGGCTAGATAATAACAGCCGCACGGATCGATCTTCAAGGTTAAGCAATACTTGCCAAGGTTGGTCTCGCCATGAAGTACCGTGTTACCCAATATATGGGTTGTGGAGGTCTGGTACTGGTAGGCAGCCGCTCCGCGTAAAATAATGGTATTCAGCTAAATCCGGTTTGATTGGAAGCCGACCAATATAGTTGGGAATAGGCTAGGCAGATGATGATGATTTTAAATTCTTATACTACCTAAGCTTTTTTTTTTCCTTTGCATTGTCCTCACATGCAGAAGCAACAAGTATATGTAACTTAAAATTTTGTAAAACAGAACATGATTTAAAAGAGTGCCCGTGGAGTTTCTTACATGCAAATAGCTTACATGTTTTTGACTGACCGACCTTGACGTTTCAAAAGTGCCTGTGAATGGTTTATTTGAAATAAAATGCTTTGAATTTGAATTTGAATCAAACTCGTTTTATGAGAAATTTAGTGAACAATGCGCTCTCTGTGTGTTAATTTAATGTTCTCTGTTTGTTTTGTTTTGTTCAATAACTTGTCCTCAATCTGTCATGTTCATACTATTAATTTTTATCATATTAAAGTTTGCACTCTTTTAATTTTTTAACTCAATTCATATTTATAGTTCACACCATTTTCATGCGATAGGTAGTTGTGTGTGGTGTTGTGATTGTAGGTAAGTGTTGCAGCACTAGAATAGCTCATATGAAACTTTCATTAAATATATTATTTGTATTATATTTCACATTTAAATTACCTTAGTTTGTTATATAATTACCTACACTAGTTGACCCGCGCAACTTCGTCTGCGTCACAATTTTACTGCTCCGCTCCTATTGGTCTTAGCGTGATGATATATAGCCTATAGCCTTCCTCGATGAATGGGCTATCTAACACTGAAAGAATTTTTCAAATCGGACCAGCAGTTCCTGAGATTAGCGCGTTCAAGCAAACAAACAAACTTTTCAGCTTTATATATTAGTAAGCAACCAAAATGTATCGATAAAACCCCTGATTCGGATTACCGAATCAAGGGTTTTATCGATACATTTTGGTTTCATGACATTAGTCACGAAATATAAAATGACCGCTATTTCGTGGGTCGATATATTTTTGCAGTTTTAAAGGACTTCTATACTTTCATATGACGTTTTTCTATGTCAAATCAATAGTTTAGGACCCCATAATAACACTATTAAAAATTTATTCAAATGGACTTACCATTGCCTTTCCATAAGCTTATGAAGTCGGAGCGAGCACCTTACGGCGACAAGGAGTACGCAGACACCGCACAGCTGTTTGTGGCCGACCGACAATTTCAGGCCTCGTATTACTTTCAGTTTAGTCGCTAAAATATTGGTACTTGGTTTCTTACTACTAAATTATTAACTTATTTTTGCGCCAGAAACTAAACTAACGAAATAACGTACTAGCACGAAGTTATGGACTTTACCTTATTCCCTATTGGTCGAAGGTTATTCTTCAATAGAATGGAACTTATCGAGATCCTCTGGACTCTTAGAATTTGAACTTACTCTCAGCCCGGGACAAGGTATGCGCAGCCTGGTCGGGCCCCTCGAGCTCAGGGTCCGCGGTGCCCGTAGCCGCCTCGGCGCCCGGCTGAGGCTTGAGGTTCTTCTTCAGCTGCTGCTTCCTTGCCTCCGACTCCTTGGCAGCCTTCTGGATGCCTGCCTCTTGCTCGTGCATGGCTTTGAGCTGTTCTTCTTGGGAGACGATCTGTAAGGATTGCCGGAGTTATAAGTCATTGGAAGAAGAACAAAACGGTGCCTGTAGCAGCCTCAAGCACCGTCTTATTTTAATCGAATTCTTCTGAATTCAGGTATCAGGAGGCTTGTTCAAGGATCCCAACCAGGCAGTAAGTTCAAATGGCGATTTTTGTTGATCAATATTAGTTCAGTAGTGCTACCCGATTCCCCACCGAGTGTGTCCCCACGTTGCCGTCGTGGTGGGGCTTGTGTGTCTCAGTGATCTTGGAGCTCTGCCGGTAGAGTTACTCATGCTGGAAAGGTTCAAGTGAGAGACCAGACAAAGAGGGACACGAGAAGGGCACACCGTTCGGAGACTAGAGCAATGTTCGGGTTTTCGGACGGTGTGCGTTTCATAGGAGGGAATCCTGCTCACTGTTCTCTGGTACGCGTCTGGTCATAAGACGTGACTGTGAGGGCAGTGAGCAAGCAAGAAAAGGGAGGAGAAGATAGGGACCATACCCTTTAAAAGGAACAAAAAAAATAATTAAAAAGACACACGGAAAAGCATTACCCCAGGCCGGTACCAGCTGCTCAGCAGCTGGAGAATGTGCCACGTCTCCTTCGGAGGCTTCATGCCCCTCGTATTTTGGGAGGGGCAACGGTTGTCTTGAACCGCTTGCCAGTGGCAACAAGAGCCGAGGAGGCTCCCGATCCGCAACGTCCTTTAAGGAGATGATTGTCCTTAATTTTAGTAAGCCCGACAAGATGTCGGGCGAACGTAGTGCGGAGGCTCCCTCCAATCATTGGAGGAAGGCTCGCTTGAGCGTCAAGGAGATGCGGGGTCAGACTCCGACTCTGCGTCTGGCATCAGCTCGGCGAGCTCTGGACACGAGGGAGCCGAGGTTGCTTCGGAAAACTCCAAGTTCTTCCGTAAGCGGCCCAGGCCGGAGGATGACCAGGGGTCGTCTTCCAACAGAGAGGCGGTCTCAGCCCGTAAGATCCCCACTACTGCACGGGGCAGAGGCCGAGACGGAGGCAAGGCGAGGGGGCTTGCATCCCAGGAGACTACCCAGCGAGCTGCAAAGCTTGCCGAGGAGGGGCGACACCCCGGAGCGAACAGTCGCAGGGCCTCTATCTCGGGGTCTTCTGGCAGTGAGCTAGACGCTGCTGGCGGCTCCAATAAGGCCAGGTTTGTACAGATCGTGGAGGCGGCGGCTTGAAGAGGAAGCAAGCCACTAAAAACAAGGCCATAAGCGCGGCGGCGGCCTCCATTTTGGCGGCAGCGGAGGCCAACTTCCGCGGGCCCCAATCGGACGAAATGTCCAAGTTGCGGGCGGAGGTCACCCGCCTGGCGACCGCCACGGAGCTTCTCCAAAAGGAGAACGAAAAGCTCCAAGCAGACTTGGCCAGGCTCCGAGGAGACGGCTCCAAGGAGGCACCTCAAGAGGGGCGCAAGCGCGGGAAAAGCCAGCCCGTGCCTGTGGAGGAGCAGGTTCTGAACCTGGTGCGGCAGGAGATGGCCGTTTTCGCAGCACGGTTCACTGTACTGGAGGGCATCGTCCTGCGCCCCCCCCTGGCGGCGAGCCAAAAGGCGTCGGGCCAGCAAAAGGCAGCCTCGTATGCAGCCACCGTGGCTGCCAAACCGGGTTCATCCGGTCAGGCCAACCGAGGGGCTAGGCCGGCAACGACCAAGCCAAAGAAAGGTAGGGGTGGCTGCACAGGCAGCGCGAGCTCCAGCACCAGCTGTGCAACAGGCGCCCCCGTCTTCAAACTCTCCTGCGGCCGAAGCTGGATGGCAAGTAGTCGGAGAGAGGAAGAAGGCGAGAAAGGCAACCAGGGCGACCAAGAAACGCGAGAGGAGACGGCGACAAAAAGAACGAAGTGTCGCAGCCAGGCTCCGTGCCCCTAAGACCGCAGCTGTAGTGATCACACTACAGCCGGACGCGGAGAAGAGGGGCGTGACGTACAGCCAAGTGCTCATAAAGGCAAAGGAGGCGGTGAACCTTCAGGAGCTCGGCATTACTGGGGGCCTCCGACACAGGATGACTGACTATGACTGGGGCCCGGATGTTGGAGATCCCCGGTGCAGCCCGTGGCCCGACCGCTGACGCTCTGGCTGAAAGGCTTAGAGCGTCCTTAAATGCGGACGAGGTCCGAGTGTCCAGGCCTACCAAGTGCGTTGATATACGCATTATAGGCCTGGACGACTCCGTCACGGAGGAGGAGGTGGTGGCCGCCGTCGTCAGGACAGGGGGGTGCTCTGCCGAGCAGGTGAAGGCAGGCATCATACGTCCTAACCGCACGGGCATGCGAACCGTCGTGGTGAGCTGTCCCGTGACGGCGGCCAAGAAAATATCGGAGGGCCGAAGACTCCTGGTGGGCTGGGTATCTGCACAGGTCAAACTGCTGGAACCCAGACCTCTGAGGTGCTTCCGCTGCCAAGTGGGCAACCACGTGGGAGTGTCCAGTGCACCTCGGAGGTGGACCGCAGCGATCTTTGTTTCCGCTGTGGTCGGCCCGGACACAAAGCCAACTCGTATAATGCCACGCCGCACTGCGTTGTATGTGCGGCATCTGGCAAGCCGGCCGATCACTGGGTTGGGGGCAAAGCCTGCGCTCCACCTGCCAAAGCGGGGGGCAAAAAGAAGCCCTCCACCACCGCCGTCCCTGCCGACGCCGCCGCCGCCACTGCTGTCGCCGCTGCTGCCACCACCAACGCCGTCACTGCCGCCGCCGTCGCTTCGGTTGCCGCGAGTGAGTCCTCACAAAAGACTCAGAAGGAGGCAGAAATGGAGTGCCAATAACGGCTCCATTACGCTTCCTCCAGGCGAACATCAACCACTGCGCCGCCGCTCAGGACCGCCCAGGGATGACTGGGTGGAGGACCTGAACGGCTGTAGCCCTAATTTCGACGGCCGCTGCTGGTACCCCATCCCTCGAAAGCGCCAGGAGAGGACAGGGGTGCGTAGCAGCACGGTTCGGGGACATTGTCGTGGTAAGAGTGTACTTCTCCCCGAACCGAACTCTCGCCGTGTTCCAAAACTCCCTTACGGAGTTGGGCGCCGTCGTCGCCGGGTATCGTTCCCTCCCCATACTCGTTCTCGGGGACTTCAATGCCAAGCACTTGGCTTGGGGTTCCCGTTATACGGATACGCGGGGCAGGATGGTGGAGGACTGGGCCCTGGAGACCTTCCTGGTCGTCCTAAACCGGGGTTCTGTCCCTACGTGTGTGCGGATGCAGGGGGAGTCCGTGGTGGACATTTCGTTCGCCAGCCCTGCTCTGTCACCACGTGTCATTGACTGGCGTGTATTAGAGGAGGTGGAGACCTATTCCGATCACCGGTATATCCGGTTTGACGTCTCCACCCAGACCTCAACTGCGCCAGTCCGGCAGACCCCAAGTGGTCAGCGGTGGACGCTGAAGCAGCTGGACCGGGAGCTCCTCCTGGAAGCCTCGATCGTGCAGGCCCGGGTGTCACCTCCGGACAGGCCTGGTGACATCAACGTCGAAGCGAAGTGGTTCCGGGAGGCCATGTCCGATATTTGTGACGTGGCAATGCCCCGGGTTAGGCCAGGACGCGCCCGCCGCCAGGTGTACTGGTGGTCGCAAGAGCTGGCGACGCTGCGTCAGCCATGCGTTGCCGCACGGCGCCGGTATACCAGGCACCGCAGGCTCCGCATCCGCCCTCCGGATGCGCAGGTCAGAGAGGCGGAGCTGTACGAGGAGAACAAAGTAGCGAAGGCCGCCCTCCGAGCGGGGATCCTTGAAGCCGGGGATCTGGCTCGCAAAGAGATGCTGGAGTCTCTGAACGGGGCCCCGTGGGGAAGACCCTACAAAATGGTGCGGAATAAGCTCCGCACCTGGGCCCCCCCGTTGACGCAGTTTCCGGCCCCAGCTGGTGGAGGAAGTGGTGAGCGCTCTATTCCCCTCGCGAGGGGAACATATTCCTCCATCTATGGCTCCGCCACCTGCGGTGCCCGATGCGGACTACAACGCTGACGGCGATGACGATGCCCCTGAGGTGACTGAGGTAGACCTGAGAGTGGCGGTTAATAAGCTGAAGGCCAAAAATACCGCCCCAGGACCCGACGGCTTACCTGGAAAAGCCTGGGTCCTGGCCTTGGAGGCTCTTGGGCCTCGACTAAGAGGGTTCTTAAGCGCATGCTTGGAGAGGGGCCAGTTCCCATTTCGTTGGAAGACGGGGAAACTGGTCCTCATTAAGCAGCCGGGGCGCCCTGCGGACTCTCCGTCCGCATACCAGCCCATCGTGCTGCTCGATGAGGTGGGCAAGCTCTTTGAAAGAGTAATTGCAAACCGCCTCGTCGAGCACCTAGTGAGGGTGGGGCCGGATCTGGCGAAAAACCAGTTCGGTTTCCGCACGGGCCGCTCGACGGTGGACGCCATCATGCGCGTGAGAGCCCTCTCGACAGGGGACGCAGTTTCCCGGGGCGGAGTCGTCTTGGCGGTGTCTTTAGACATCGCCAATGCCTTTAACACCCTGCCGGAGTTGCATTAGGGAGGCACTTCGGTATCACCGGGTGCCGACCTACCTTCGTCGCGTAGTCGAGGCTTACTTGACGGACAGAGCCGTCATCTACCCCGGTCACCTGGGAGAGTGGAACCGGCGAGAGATGTCGTGTGGTGTTCCACAGGGTTCCGTTCTGGGGCCGCTTCTGTTGGACATCGGCTACGACTGGGTGCTGCGCGTCGATCTCCCTAGTGGCGTCAGTGTTGTCTGCTATGCTGATGATACGCTAGTCCTGGCGCAGGGGCGGTCGCATCAGGCGGCGGCTGACGCTATGACACGCGGGGTTGCGATAGTCGTAGAGAGGATCCGGCAGTTGGGTCTCGAGGTGGCCCTTCACAAGTCCGAAGCCATGTGCTTCCATGGTTCCCGGAACAGGCCACCATCGGGATCTCAAATAACGGTAGGAGGGGTTCACATCGGTGTCGGGTCGATGATGACGTACCTGGGTCTCGTCCTTGACAGCCGGTGGAATTTTGTCGAACATTTCCGACGTTTGGCTCCCAGACTTGGGCGAGCCGGGGCTGCCTTCAAGCGGCTTTTGCCCAATCTAGGGGGTCCAAACGCCTCCTGCCGGAGGCTTTACGCGGGGGTCATGCGGTCCATGGCCCTTTAAGGGGCGCCAGTGTGGGTGCCTACTTTGAGGAAGCGATCTGCCCGTTACCTCAACGCATCTAGAGAGTCATGACCATCCGGCTGGCCCGGGGATACCGCACGGTCTCTGGCGAGGCAGCGAGCCTCCTTTCCGAACTGCCGCCATGGGATCTGGAGGCGAGAGCCCTCGCGCTCATTTACGAGTGGTGCGTGGAGGCGCTACGCCGGGGCGAAACTCCTCTGCCGCGGCAAATCGCGGCAAGGCGGACGGAGCTCCGGCAAGATCTCATGGCGGTATGGAGACAGCGACTGTCGCAACCCAGTGCTGGGCACGCCACAATCCAGGCGATTAATCCCCTCTTTGAGGAGTGGCTGGAGCGGCGTCACAGCGTCCTTACCTTCCGCCTGACGCAGGTACTCACCGGACACGGTTGTTTCGGGAGATACCTGTTTCGGATTCAGCGGGAGGACACGCCCGGGTGTCATCACTGTGAGGATCGCCCGGAGGACACGGTGGAGCATATGGTGGAGGTCTGCCCTGCTTGGGCGGAGAACCGCCGGATCCTCGTTGAGGCGATCGGCGGCGGCGACCTCTCGCAGCCGGCCCTGGTTCAATCTATGGTCCGAAGCGAGGAGGCATGGGAAGCGATCACCTCCTTCTGCGAAGCAGTAATGCTAGCAAAGGAGGAGGCCGAACGTGCAAGAGAGAGGGAAACCTCACGACCCAGCTGCCGTAACAGAAGAAGACGTCCCGGGCGTCGGGGTTCGCAGGGCGATTTCCGGCCACAGTAGGCGTGGGCCTGCAGACGGCGAGCTTTGGGTGGCTCGCCGTCCGATCAGAACCAGGCTCGGGTTGGCGGCGCGCTGTGTTCCACGCGCGCCTCAAGGAGCTGTCAGCAAGGGAGACGGGGCCCGCTAGGGCCAGTGCCTGCCGGGGTGCGGAATCCGTTCGAAAGAGACGCCGCGTCCCTGGAACGCAAAGGGCACTGGGAGGAACAGGGATGGGTTTTAGTCAGTAAGAGTCTGACACTCCCTTCCGCTCCACCCAGAGCGGAGTCATTTGATGATTTCCCATCCTTAAAAAAAAAAAAAAAAAAAAGTGCTACCCTATTGGCACCGGCCGAATAAAATAAAGTATGTGTTCTAATTTAAATGATTGGGCCAACCTTGTCGTTCAACAAATATTGCCGAATCGATTGTGCCGGCCCGCTATGAGTGTAGCGCCCCTAAGTGGCCCTTTATCATCATTTTAACGTAGGTTAATAAACCCATGGAGAAAGAAGAATTAGATTTGATTGGAATCCTCACAAATAAGTCTGTGTCTCTTTACCCTAATCACTTCAAAGTTAAGAGTGAACAGGCTCCTTCTGGGTACGCTCGCTCCATCGTAGAAACTCTCTGTCATCTGTGTCTGACCTAGACTAGAGTCAAGTGCAAGACCACCATAAAAAAAAAAAATAAGCCCACACCATCTTCGACCACATTATCGCTGGCTGCAAAGTGTAAGTAATAAGAACGGAACGTTACCTTAGCCTGTTTCTGCAGCCGATCAAACTCCACCTTGTGCATAACAGCCGGGTAGAAATTTGGCTTCTTTTTCGGCACCAGCAGTTTCCTGAACGCGCCATTCTGCGGGACCATTATCGTCTCCTTCTTCATCAGCGGGTCCTCGCATTTGTGGATGGGACGCTTGTTGATCGGGAACTTGAGGCGGCATTGCGACGGTCTAATGAAAGGTGACGTGATTACTGTGATAACTGTCTTGTTCAACTGTGGTAGGGGTTTATGTATAGAACAAATAAATCTAAAAATAATTATGTAAGAATCTTAGTGAGTGGCGGTCTGTAGTATCTGTATACCTCTACAAAAAATGCGTGAATTTATGTAAAATAGGAAAGTTTTGGAGCGGTGCAGCACGACGCGACGGTTAGAGATGAAATCGGCTTGCGTCGAATATCGATCGTCTCGAAAGTCGCGGGTCGACTACATACATCGAGTGAAAACTCTCGCGTTCATACGTATGCACGCTTAACACATAGGACTTGTAGTCGACTGGGGATCCAGGAAAGACCTACAGAGATCGCCGTAGGTACAAACACGTCTGCGTGCGTGCGCAAGTTTTACATCTAAGGAGACATCCTTCTGTATCTACCAATTTATTTCATGCCCTGAAAACACTGAAAGGAAAGCAAATGCTTCGCAAAAGAATAAGCTTAGCAACCATCGTTACCTATGCAGCTGGTAACAGCCAGGCTCTTCTGCAGAGTAGACGGTGTGGTAGGGAACGCCTTCACAAATGTTCTTGTTGACTTTTGGCATTGTAAAATTAATAGAAAATGGAATAAATATGCAACGAAAATTATTATAGCCGCGAGCGACAGCACATCTGCAACCCGTTGCCAGGCAACTACATTTGAATGTTTATTTGTGGCTATGGTTTTTATTGGTTACATGGCTAACGTCCCAACAAGGAGTATGTATGGATCGTACCAAGTAGCTTTCTATAGTTTCTACAGACCAGTGGCCCTATTATGACGTGCCAATGCACGAAAAAGTGCTAGCTGAGACTAGCTGAGAGTATTATAATAGCTATAGTTTTTGACTTTATGTAGTCCGAGGCCGACCCATGAACTGATTAGGACCGCCCTATTGTGTTTTCACTCTCTTCATCGTAGGCACTAATTTGTGGCTGTTGGTCTCGTTGGATTCTGTACAATATCGAGGAACGAGCGTAAAGGTTAAACATCGTTTTTCTGTAAGATGAATCATGTTCCGGTGTAGTCCTAGCTTAAAAAAAGCGTGGCATGACAGACAACTGACAGTTTGTCGTACCCAGTTTAGGGATGAGCAAGTGAAAAAATATATCGAGATTTAGCGTTTCGGTATTATTAAAAAGTATTCATAAATATCGACATTATATCGTCAGTTTTCATGTGATTATTCATACATTCTATACATATTCCCAAACTATTCAAAAATCGTAAAAAGTAAAACGCATAAAGAAATAGGTTTACAATTGAGTTACATTAAAATTATATGTATACCTTTGTGATAAACCCGCAGCGTGTAGCCCACAAGCTAGTAACGTTATAATCTTCTAACATACATACAGATTTATAAACAACTAGACTAACTATCACGAAATTATGTACAAACACGCATAAAAACAAAATAAAATCACAAGTTGTTTGCTGATGTCCTGAAAGACTCGATGCGCACTTGAACCTCGGACTACTTGGAAGGTGAGTAGGACTTTGGTGTGGGATGCAACATGAGTCATGTCAAAAATATCAGCTGTTTCATACAAAATGCAATATTTTGCCAATGAAAATGTTTGAAACAGCTGATATTTTTTTCGAGTTGGTCTCAAAGTAAAACTTGTTTATAATCATGTGTACTTTCACTGCCTAAGAGGTTGTTGGTGTTTTACAAATAACCCTGTATATGAGCTGTTTGTCGTTGAAACATTAGGTCCAAGGGGTCCAAGTGCGCATCGAGTCGTAACGAAACCAGACTTTCATTAAATGTATCGAAACTGATACGAATTTGATACTCTAAAAATCAAATCGATATATCGCCCTTAAAAAAAATTACGATTAGTATTGAATATTTATGGAAAAATTTCAATTAATCAACATTTCTTGCCCAAGCCTAGTTCAAAATTGTCGCTGTCACCACACCAGATGATTCAATAGAACCCGGGAAACATTTGAATTATTTTATTATTTCCTTGAAACTTATTCGCTATTGTGATAATGTTCCCATGTTCCAAACAATAAATCAAGTTAACACTGACTGTGTAGTTGCACTGACTGTCCTTTAAATGTAAAAGTTTTGTGAAATGAAATATATATTTTGAGGTTAATTCATGATTATTTTACATAACGTTTAAGTTCCGAGTGATTTAAAATTAAGTTATTAATATGGAAGGTCTAAGTAAGCCAAAATCCCTTAAATCAAAGCATTTACCGCCGCTACTTGTAAGTAGGAACTTTTTTTTGACAAAAGAAACTTTATTTCTTAAGTTTTGTTTACACTTAATTATGCTTGTAAGTAAACGTTGTTTTAGGCGGGTGCTTTGGCTGGGCTTTCCGTAGATGTTACCCTGTACCCTCTGGATACGTTGAAGACTCGTCTGCAAAGTGCAAAGGGCTTTCAGAAGGCAGGGGGATTCAGTGGAGTTTACAGAGGTTAGAGATCATTTTTTAGTCACTTAATAGCAATAATTTTTTTGTTTTCTTGTTTTTCCTAAACTAAACATTTTTTTTCAGTTCAGTGCCAGTTCTCATTCATACACAAACAGCCTATAGCCTTCCTTGATAAATGGGCTATCCAACACTTAAATAATTTTTCTATTCGAACTAGGAGCTCTTGATATTAGCGCATTCAACCAACCAAACAAACAAAACTCTTAAGCTTTATATTATTAGTATAGATTCTATTAGACTTTTAAATGATCTTTAACCAGCATTAAGTCATTGAAAAAGAGGGTGTCTTATATAACTTTTGCCTAAAACATCATCTTTTATTTCCAGGCTTATTAACCGTAACAGCAACTTCCATGCCCACATCGGCTCTGTTCTTCATGTCATATGAGGCAACAAAGACATTGTGTCTACCACTTGTGGCTCCACAGTATGTACCCATGGTACATATGTTTGCTGCCAGCATTGGGGAAGTGGTGAGTGAGAATATTTGATTTAGAAAGGAACAATTGCTAAAAGGGGTACTGTAATATAGAAACAGCGAGTCCAAAAAAATAAAACCGACTTTCAAAACAAAACACTACAAAGTAAAAAATAACTTTTTACTTTGTAGTGGTACGCAGGTACCACTAAAAAGTACCACAAGCACAGTGTGCAGGCGTGATATTATGTTATGAACTGGTGTAAACAATCAACAGACATGTGATTACAGAAATCCTGATCCATTTGCTATCATTTATTGAAGAGTTCTTCACCAAATTTAAATGGGACCAGTCCAAGAAAACACACTTCCAAACAAAAAAAGAATCATCCGAATCGGTTAACAATTGGCGAAAATATCGCTGAACAAACATTTTTCATGGGATCACATCATCAGATCCTGACTTATACCTTCCATTATCAGCTTAGCAACATGAGATGATGATTACCAGGCACAAATATCTGAATTGCGTTAGAAATATTATGAAAAAACAGTGTATGTGTTTATGAAATTTGAGGGTTTCCCTCGATTTTTATGGGATCCCATCATCAGATTCTGACTTGGTGACAATGGGATTACCTCAGGAGTATAGACTTTCGAATAAAAAAAGAATTTTTAAAATCGGTCCAGAATTGGCAGAGAAATCGGTGAACATACTTAAAAAAAAAACATACATACAGCCGAACATAGAACCTCCTGCTTTTTGAAGAAGTCGGTTAAAAAGTCCATTTTAGTACAGTCATTCTAGAATTATAACAATAATCACACAACAATCTGTCAAATTTCATTTTTATCTTTATCGATAAAGCATTAGGTTCAAGATTGATTGCAAAAATTTGACAGTGACGGGTAAAAGTGGCCTTTTTAGACCTGTAGGTCTGTATCTAGACACAAAACACATGTTGTTGACTTAACTATAGTGGCTTGATGTCGACAACCTGGTCGTTTCAACCAGGTATATGGTAAGCGCCACATAAACTTGCATTGAACTGTTTTTCATTAATAGAGAATGTTTGATTCGGGGCAGCTTTATGCCTTTATTTCTGTTTTTGATATGTAAGATGGCAATAAATGTATGTGGGTCAATGACGGTTAAAGCACATTTATCTGGCCCCTACCATAGCACTGCCCTGGTCTGTTTTTTTTTTTATAAAAATGTTATCCTTTCCGCAATAGCTTTTATATCTATACTAATATATAAAGCTGAAGAGTTTGTTTGTTTGTTTACTTGAACGCGCTAATCTCAGGAACTACTGGTCCTTGTGATTTGAAAAATTCTTTCAGTGTTAGATAGCCCATTTATCGAGGAAGGCTATAGGCTATATATCATCACGCTAAGACCAATAGGAGCGGAGCAGTAATGAAAATTGTGACGCAAACGAAGTTGCGCGGGTCAACTAGTTGTATGATACTTTCTTAGAAAATATAAAACATATAAGAGAAGAATTTTACTTATCTAGGTACTTCATTTAAAGGGAAAGGGTCCTATTACGGGTGTTGTCTTCTTAAGCTTTTCAAATTAGTTTTTTTTTTTAGATTTATTTTACATTTCTGACACTAGTAATTGCAGTAAAATTGAGTACAAGTCAAGAAAAGTATATTCTGAAAACAAAAGTTAATAATAGTGTATATTCTGAAAACATTTCTATTTAAATCATGACTATTCCAGTTGGCGTGTCTGATCCGAGTCCCCACCGAGATAGCAAAGCAGAGGAAACAAACATACGTCGGTACGAACAAGAAGAGTGCCATTTCCATACTTGTACATGTGAGTATTGTTTTAAACTAACTCCCATTGGAACTTGACCCACAGGAACCATGCGTTTTCCGAGATAAAAAGAAAACTATGAACCTTTTTTTGTTTTTATTATTGATGGGTTCGCTCTTGCCTCTAGTCTATGTCAGAGATGACAGCGACAAAGTCTACGATGGAGCGAGCTTACCCAGAAGGAGCCTGTTCACTCTAACTTTGAAGAGGTTAGGGTTGTACCTTCCATAGATTATCGCTCCAGTTCAGCCAACAATGCTGGATGATTGGTTTCCTACAATAGTTAGTTGTTATTAGGTATTAATAAAACTACCTACTTGGATGTCCGAGCTATGCTCGGTTTTGTTTTTACGACGTTTTCTGTTAAATGAAACCTTGCTAGATCGATTTATCGTCCCCGAAACCCACTGCATACTAAATTTCATGAAAGTCGTTGGAGTAGTTTCCGAGATTCAGATTACCTTTACATATACATATACAAACAGTAAATAGGTACGAATCTAACGACACCTCTCAAGCTAAAATCCATCGAGCCGTTTAGGCCGCAGAGCGTGCCAAATAATGATACATACACACATACACTCGAAAAACATACCCCTTCTTCTGGCGCAGTCGGGTAAAAATTGCTCGTTTAAAGGGATTAGATTAGATTAGATTAGATTTATGAAGTTAATTGGAGGAGCTCGTGGCTAAAGAATAACAGCCGCACAGGTCGATCTTCAAGGTTAAGCAACGCTTGCCAAAGTTGGTCTGTGGATGGGTGACCATCTTAACATACCGAGTTTCCTCCGTGCCTCGGAAAGCACGTTAAGCTGTTGGTTCCGACTGTCATTTGTAGAACTTTGGCAGTCGTTACGGATTGTAAGAAGCCAATCTGACTTCAGTCTTGCCAAGCCCAGAAATACCGGGTTACCTATTTAATGGGTTGTGGAGGTCTGGTAGGCAGCCGCTTCACGTAAAACACTGGTATTCAGCTGAATCCGGTTTGACTGGAAGCCGACCCCAATGTAGATTGGAAAAGGCTAGCCAGATGATGAGATTTATGAAGTTAATTTTCTTGTCCAACCTTCGAGCTTCGTCTCGTTTGTAGAGAATTGCAAGTCATCTGACTCATGTTGGATTTTAAATTTTATTTGTTCAACTGATAAAAAAGAGGTAAACGGCCGTAATATTTAATTTTATTCAACAAATATGTTACATTTAAATATGACATTAAAAAAATTTTCTTCATCCATTTATCATTCCTCACTAATTTTAATTTAAGTAGTATAGGTGGCAGTACAGAAATGTCACTGTCGAGTATGTTTCAAGTATAAAATTCAAAATAGCTACGCTAGATGGCACAGTAAAGTCACCCGTACAGTGTACAGTTCCCGTCACGCAAGCTTGCCTCCACAAAGTACGCCGCAATCGGCTGCGCAGGACGTCAATTTGACAACAAACATACAACCGCGCATGCGCGGGTAGCTTGCGCATGTGCGGCGCGCGGGTGTAATGGCATCTCACTCGCTCATATACGTTCGATGCATAAGCGTGTCCCGCTTGCTCGATGCAATACGACTGTGGATGCGAAAAGTGTTATAGGTTGTTATTGTTTTTAATGATTTATTTTGGTTATTTCTTACAGTTTGATTTGTGTTCTTGTGGTGTATGTGTTTGTTGTGTTACTTTTTGATATTTTATTGTTACTGGTAGTCTTTGTTACTTGTTTATAGTATAATACGTATAAACAAAAAAATATTTTAGGAACGTAACACTTTAACGATTGCACCTGCGCGGACTTCACTCAAACCTAACTTCCGAGGGGCAAGCCACGCTGACGCGTACTGTATGATCCGTGGAACGCGTTCGAAATTTAATGTGTACGGGCGGCCTTAGGACTTAACGACCAAATTCGGTCGCTATGCGATCGTTATCTATGTTGAGACGGCACACAGACGGCAGACCTAGAGCGGCGCGGCGGCGTTCTCTCGCGTCCGGCCCTGGTTCAAGCCTTGGTTCGGAACTTCGGAGCGAGGAGACATGGGCAGCGGTCACCTCTTTCTGCGAAGCAGTAATGCTAGCAAAAGAGGAATACGAACGCGTGAGGTCGACGGTGCGCTGTGTTCCACGCGCGCCTCAAAGAACTGTCCGGGCCCGCTAGGGCCAGTGCCTGCTGGGGCTGCGGTCTTTGTTCGAAAGAGGCACCGTACCCTGGAATGCAAAGGGCACTAAGAGGAACACAGATGGGTTTTAGTCAGTAAGAATCTGACACTCCCTTCTGCTTCACCCAAAGCGGGAGGAGTCATTTGATGGTTTCCCATCCTTCTATTGTGAATATTTCCGTAACATTCCTAATCGGTTTCTTTCCAGGCGTACAAGGCGGAGGGCCTGTTCCGCGGCGTGTACCGCGGCTTCGGCTCCACCGTGCTGCGAGACCTGCCCTTCAGCTTCATCGAGCTGCCGGTGTGGGAGCTGCTCAAGAGCTCCGTCCGGAACTACACCCACGAGGAGATCAACAGTTTTCAGGTTGGTGGGGCTACTAATAGTATCCGCATTGCATTAAATGTGCAGTAACTGGAGGTGAACGCACAGTAGTCTCAATCACACGTTTAAAAGGGCACAGAACCATTGTGGCATAAACCCCGCCGCCATTTTGATTTGTATCAAACTTGTGACACACGATCTAACATGCATATATGGGTTAGAGGACACTTCAACAAACAAAAAATATTCGGAACATGGTGCCTTAAAGTGTCACGTTGTCGAAATATTTCGAGGTACCATTCTCTCTCTCTCTCTCTCTCTCTCTCTCTCTCTCTCTCTCTTATACAATTCATCCTTCTTTTTTCTTTGACATGTTACTTCTACCCACCAGCATTTTATGTATGACTAGTTGACCCGCACAACTTCGTTTGCACCACATATTTCATTACTGCTCCGTACTTATTGGTCTTAGCGTGATGTTATATGGCCTTGCTCGATTAATGGGCTAACTAACTCTGAAATAGAGTTTTTCAGTTCGAACCAGTAGTTTCTGAGATCAGCGTTTTCAAAGAAAATAACAAATAAACTCTTCAGCTTTATTATATTAGTGAGTATAATTTACTTGTAAAGTTTCGCTATTGTAATTCTAGATGGCTCCCTAAAACGGAGCGCGCAGGAACTATAGGTGGCAGCACAGAAGCGCCAATGTCAATAACGTTAAAGTTTCGAGTATCCAAAATTAGATGGCATAGTCAATACTGTGCCTATTCCCTATGTGTTGTTTGTCTAAATCAGATATGTGACCCACAGAGCGCGTTCTGCGGCTCCATAGCGGGCGGCTTCGCGGCCGCGGTGACGACGCCGCTGGACCTCGCCAAGACCCGCATCATGCTGGCGGAGTGCTCCGTGCCGCGCAAGCTGCGCATCCGGCCCGTGCTGGCCGCCATCTACGGCGCCGCAGGGCTCCGCGGCCTGTTCGCGGGCCTCATGCCCCGCGTCACCGCCTTCATGATCGGGGGCTTCGTGTTCTTTGGCGTCTACGATGACTCCAAGAAGTATTTGGAGAAGTACTTTCATGATAGATAATAATAACTGTCCATAGTAGCTATTGTTACGTTTCTTTGTTTATGGTGTTGTAGTTCCTAAGTATACTCTGCCTGGCCGGTTTTTGAATTGAGGAAGTGACGTGTGCCAAAGTTTGACAGTTTTTTTTGGAAAATGTGGAGTTAAGCCGTATACAGAAATAAAAGCTGGCAGCCTACCATTGCTTATAGGAACCGGTCCACGCAGGTAACCGGCGCAGGCATTTATATGAACAAGCGCCGATAAGCGCGCGAAATTTTTGGAACTTGTCAGCGACGTTCGGCGCTTGTTCTGCTTCTTAAACAGAAATGTGTATGGAATATATGTGGCAGAAATGTCAATGTCAAATATTTATAGAGTGAAAGCTTCGAATTTGCGCTGCTAGATGGCAGTGTCTACGCCACCGCTGTCATCATCATCATCATCCGCAGCCCGACTTAGTCCACTGCTGAGCATAGGCCTCTCTTTTCTTCTGCCAATCCCCACGTTCCTGTGCTATCCTCGACCAGGTTCTACCTGAGATGGCGCCATCGCTGTACCCAATTTCAAATTCTAAATTCAGAAATCAAGATTTATTGTTATTGTATATATATGTAGTTCTAAAATTATTGACTTGAGAAAATCTCTCAACTATCTACGGGGAGTCCGGCTTCATGAATTTGAGGTTAAGAATGTGTGCTAAGGTTTGACAGGTGTAGAGTGACGAACGTGTACAAACTATAGATGGTAAAACAGATATGTCAATGTCAAGAATTAAAAGAGGGTAAAAGTTTCGAATTTTTGATACTAGATGGCAGCACCCTATACTTGATTTCAATTTTTCAGTGTAGATATCAGCAGTTTTTATTTTTCTGTACAAAGAATTTAAATAAGAATTAGAAAATAATGTGTTCATAATTTGTTGATGTGACCAAAAATTATGTTCAATATTATATAAATGTAGATTAAGTTGGTAGGTACTTCATATTACCTAATATTATTGTTATACAGTATGAATGTAGAGTTTAATTTTGTTTTGTTTTATAAAAGGTTATTAGAAATAAAATAAGGAGACATTATTGTGCTTTATTTTATTAATTAATCCCTTTCTAATAATCATAAAGTAGTTTATTGGGGGCTGGAATTATAAACGGTGACGACTTTTTTTTTTAAACTGCCAAGAGACCAGACTCACGAAATTTTTCGGGGGCTGAAATTATGTGCGGTACAACGTCATCATCTCTAGAATCCATATACTATAAACGAATCATACCTTTTATGCGTTCAGGATGGCATTTGATTAAAATGTTACTGCAAAATGCTTGAAACACACAATAGGTGGCGCTGTAACTACCAAAAGTCGTCCACTAGATGGCGCTGCAAGAAAATACGCCTTCATTATAAACAGCCAGTTCAGTCCTGTTCAGTTAAATTGGTCTTCTCTGTAGAAGAAGAATTAGAGAATAAAATTCCGTTGCCTTTAAATAACCTTTATTGTTCAAAAGTAACCACAACAATTTTATACATTTTTATCTTAAACAGTTTATACAATGATATACATATTTACTCTATACTAATATACAAAAAAAGTAAAACAAGTCGAATCAAACATTTTAAATTGTTTTAATCAATCTAAAATTTCAAGTTTTGGACGCGATCAATTTATTTAAAAGTTTTTGATTTACTTTATAATCGATCACACCCAAAATATTAAAAATAATATATTATTTATTGTAATAACTAAAAATACTGTAATTACATGTACATCTATCTAACATAATTGTGACATATAATATTTTCTATAAACTAAGAATATACATATTGTTTTTTATAATCTAAATATACATATTTTATTGAATCTGTTAAGTACACTTTCAATCAGTCGTAATAGGTACCTATTTTGTAGGACATGCCCTTTTTAAAGTATATAATACAAAAATAGTTTTATAACAAAACACAATTTGAAAATTCAAGAGAATGTTTTATTTACTTTTTCAAATTGACCTTTTTTCTCGAAAATGTTTCTTTTTTCCTTTTTATTTAAGTACCCTAGTTTTATAGGAAATGGAATTGAAAAAGGTTGGTATCGTATTTTTTCAAAATGTCGACGTTCTATGCGACTGCTCACGTCTTTTTGCGATATAAAGATGTGACAGTACATCAGTAGGCATTGTGTAATGTGTTACGTACAGTATATAACGAATATGTTCCGAATATACCCAATATTTTGTGTACCTACAGTTGTCAATAAGTGTAGGTTCATATATTTTTTTATGTTACGACAGTTCAATGTTACACGGATTTAAAAAGTCAATATTCGAGTCTTATTTAGTCCACCTTTGTAGTGTTTTTTACTAGTTCATAAAGGCTTAATACATAAATAGAATAACTAAAAATAGAATACAGTATACACATAATATAATAAATGAAAAATATAAAAGTATATCATACAAATTTTCCCCGAAAACAGAGTTTTGTATTGTAATCCGTGCATATAGGTACATAAGTATTAGAATGATAAGAAAGAATAAAATATATGAAGGTAACTTGGCAAACTTTACGATGACCCAAAAATTAAGTAAAACATTTTTCCCGTGTTTTCCCTTGCCAAGTTGTAAACTTATATGATAATAAAAGAATAACTTTGGAGTATCATAGCCGATGTAAGGTCCCCATATCTAACTATATATTTAGGAACCTAAATATAATAGCAGCGAATGTCGCCTCCCGAAGTAACAAATAATTCTTCAACCACTCACACCAAAAGATTAGAATCTAAAAAGTAGTACAAGAAACCGATAATAGATGGCGTTGGTTTAAATTTTAGCTTAGGTTACTTATTAATAGAACAATGTTTCTGACTTAATAAATATAGATGGCGCTACTGATTGATTTAAGACCAACGTTTTTACGTTAATTTGGTGACTTGATTGTGTATTTTGTGTCATTTGCCGTTGAACAATTTTCTTTTATGTTCTTTTACTTTTATGACCAATGATTTTAACATAACATTGACGTTTTTAATCATACATCAAGTAACATTTATGCCACATTAATAGAACCGCTATATTTTTAACGAAACATCCTGTGATGGATATAACGATGGCTTTTCTTTTTAACACGTCACTACGATATGCATAAAACACACAATAGATAACGTTGTAACTTCCAAAAGTCGACCACTAGATGGCGCTTTATCAATTTTACGCCTTAATTATAATTTATCTGAATATAATATTGCTGGTGTGCGAGCCGCGGTGCGAGCTGTGGTCCCTGGCGGTGTGTCGGCGGAAGGGGTTCCAGGACGGCGCGCGCCGGGCCGCCGAGCGCGCCGTCAGCGCCGTGGAGCCGCTCGACGCGCTGGACGCCGCCGACACCGAGCCCTGGTTCGAGTTGGACTGCCGCGGAGTTTCGGGTGACGCCTGGGAAGAGGACAAATATGAAGAACACACATTTAACAAACAGATGAAGGAACAGACGAATAGGTAAAAAGGTTATGCTTATTTCTAAAGAAATCTCTTCCAGCATTCCTGCGATATTTAAATGTTGGTTGAGCACTGCAATGTTTAGTGCTATTGTATTTATTTTGCTTTCCCTAGATTGGGATATTTCTAACCCAATTTGTAGTTGCTACTTTCTTTATATCTTCTTCCCTTCTTTCTTTTTCCTAGTGGGCCCTTCCACATTGTAACTTTTTGTCCATGTTTGGTCCTGAAGCGTGCTACATGTCTAGCCCATTTCTGTTATAAAGTTAAGGCTTACCCGAGGAGACCTTTACACGAGAAGGGGTTCTTGCAAGTTGAAAAAAAATATTCCAACTATTGATATATAAAAACCCATTCCAAAAAACATTATGTGCTAATCACATAGATTCAATTTTGTTTTGTAAGATACTTACATGAAATACAAGGCTTTTTATTTTATTATTTATTTAGCTTTCAGTCTAAGTAAAATCTCCATAACTTTGTCACCTGCAAGGCCAACTATTTTGAGGTCGACGTCTAGACTAACCGGAAGCATCTGTATACCAAGAGTTTACATGCAGCGACCATAACGCCGTATGTGACAGTTAGATGAATATAGTACTTATATGGTTTACTGCTGAAGATTCTGAGCTTTAATTTGGTTGATTACGTAGATCATTTTTCGTCAAACAATTTAATGTATATCCGTCATTGTATGTCTAGTTGTTGCTAGAATCATAATAACTTTGTAATACGTACCTTTACACAGCTCTTGTCCATCGGCGTGGCTAGCTTCATGGTGAGCGTGTCTCCAGCTTGCTGTATGAGCCGCACCACCTCGTCGTGTGAGCTCCACTTCACGTCCACATCGCCGATGCAGATGATGAAGTCTCCTTCACGCATGCCACCGATCTGAAGTGAAGAAGTTCCGAATTAAATTTCGAAAGGGTTTTTCAGTCATGCTATTTATTGTATGTAACTGTAGGTATTGTTGTATAATGCTTATTTATCATCGAAAAAGTAAGGGTTTTTTTAAGGACGTGGATGTGGACGGATGTGGGACCTCTGCCTTCCCGTTTCGATCAAAATGTCGTAAAAATAATAGTTGGTACTCACATCAGCCAAAGAGTTAGGCTCAACTCCTGCAATAACAACCGGCGCATCTCCCCTCACAGAGAACCCAAAGCCCTCATCTTCAGTCTTCGCATTCGACACATTATATTCACTCGCTGCCCTCCTCAGAGGGTCCTTTCTCCTCCCATTCTTCAATTTACCGTTACACTCCTTCTCTCCGTTCAAAACTTTCGTCTCCCCTTTAGTCTTATACTCATTCGGAGAGTCATAATCCAGGACCTTCGGATGGTATTCGTAATTGTTATTGTTATAACTATTAATGTATACTCCATTCTGTTTTGTGACTCTATGGAGTTTCTTTTTCTCATAATCGTTGGAATATTTCTCGTCACTTCTAATTATTTGGTTGTAGTAGGTGCTGTTGTCCTCTGATCGGTCTCGTTTGTCGGTCCTGTGTTTGCCATTTCTTGTTTCCTCGAATTCCTCAGTGTTTCCGTTTCGTGGTCTCTCTACGCGTCGCGAGCCGTCCCTGAACTTCTGTAGCTGCACGAGGCGAGGCGCGCTCCAGTGGCGTTTGGCGGAGAATATGGCGATGGGTCCTAGAGACTTGAATAAGTCTTCTACTCTGTGCTGAGCGAAGTCCGGTTGCGTTAAGGCCAGTTGGAATTTTGATGATGCTGTGAAACAGAGGAAAAGAAACGTTAACAAAATAAAAGTTCATGTCACACTAATAAACAAATATTTAGTATTGGAAAACGAGATTTCCTTTTCTAGCGTTGAAACGAAATCGAAATATTTCTTTTTTTTTATTAACTGATGGAAAATCATCAAATAACTCCTCCCGCTCTGGGCGAAGCAGAAGAGAGTGTCAGACTCTTACTGACTAAAACCGACCCGAGTTCCTCCTTCTTTGCGGGGACCGCAGTGACTCTTTCGAACAAATTCTGTAACCCTGGCAGAATTTGCGGAATTCTGCAAATTCCGTGAACCCTGGCCTCTGCCAGGGTTCCGTTCCAGGGCCTCTATCAGACTCTCTAGTCAGAGACATACGTCTACTGTTTCATCGGAAGATTCAGAATCTGAATCTGAATTCTTTATAGGAAACCGTACGTATGCGGTCAGCTATATTATATGATTAGTTTACTAATAAGCAGACTCTAATTTTAAATTTTCTAATTTTAATTTAGAATCTGGGAATTACTATTTAATCTAAGCACATATTGTTTTTTTTTTATAAATAGGGCTGATCCTGTCAGAGTTATTTATAGGTACCGGTGACTTGTTGTTGACACACCCGTGTGGGTGTGCCCAATGGCATGTGTAGTCGGTTAAAAACGCAGTGTCCTCTGGCCCCCGATCGACCAAAAAACATGGCAGCCGCCGATTTTTTTACAATGAAACTATTCAATAGGGAACATGCAATATTTTAATTTTTTCTTTAATTTTAAAGAATTCCATCTAGAATAGACCATCAGATAAATAAGAAATGAAAACGCTTTAACATATTGCCAAAATTGCGTTTTGAAACCGACAGTTTAAAGGTTCGCCCGAAAACGGACGATGACGTCACTCGTGTCTATCACTGGTCAAGAACTGTCCTAACTCAAAGACATAAGGTTGCCTTTTCGTTGGCATAACAGCAGATACTTCAGTAAACGCTGATTGTTGTTTTTATATACGTTCCGTTTCACGTTACTTTAATTCATTATTTTTGTTAAAAATTGATATTAACCAAAATAAAAACATTGCGATGGCCTTTATTTTATACTTTTTTATCATTTTACTGACAAAATTATCATAAATTATGTATTTGCATCTTCCCTATTGTTGTTTCGTCGCGACGACCATTAATTATACTCACGCAGTACGTTGGGCGCGTCGATAAGATCATTGAAGTCGTTAGCGTCCGCGTCGTGGTGCGCCGCGCGCTCGCGCGCCGCCCGCTCCCGCGCCGCGCGCACCACCAGCGAGATGGCCTCCTTGCCGCGCAGCTCGCTGGAACAGTGGCCACATCCATTATTATTGTTTATCGCACCAACAAACACATACAGACAGAAACACAACAATGGGGCTAAAAAGGCCACTTTAGGAGCATCGCATTAGAATCATAATATTAATCACACAACAATCTGTTAAATTTCATTTTCATCTTTATCGCTTACGCATTAGGTTCAAAGTTGATTGGGACAGTGACGGGTAGCGTGATTTGCTTTTTAGACCCGCAGGACAGCTTCTTAATATAACAAACGCGAGTTTAATCTAAAAGCCATAGAGATATTTAGAAATCAGTGAGAAATCTAAGTGCACAATAATAATTTAAAATTTTAGTAGCGACATCTGTTAGTGGTTTCCGGGAGGTTGGGTGAAGCAGGTTTAGTTTGTAAGTACTGTTGGTAGATGGCGTTAATATTAGCCATGAATATTTTGGCTTATGCGAAATATGTCAAGCGGATTTATGATTTCAAGGTTTCAATGCAGGTTTATTCCAAGAAATGCAGAAATGTTGAGAAGCCAAGGGACGTGGTGGTATTTTCAAGATATTGTCTAATCTCTTCAAAGACTCATTTGTGTTGATTGAGAATGGGAGTACTTAATCGGACCATAGCCGAAAGAAAATGGATTTCATTTCTACACGTTAATACTTCAAAATGGTCTTCTGTCAGCTGTTTTCTGAATGTATGTGGACTACCAGCAAGATTTTCTGGAAAGTCAGATGTTTTTTTTTTCAGTCTAACACTAACAGCAGCTATTCAGAAGAAGTTTGTGTAAATTTGTACTTACCGACACATCCTTTGCAGCCTGAGGGCTTCCTCATACAAAGTTAGAGCCTCTGCAAGATGCGCGCGACCCAGCGCTATCCAGTCTACGTCTGCATCCTTAAATGTTGGAGATATGGATGAACCTGCAAAAAAGATACGTTAAAAACTTTCCCTATGAAGTCTTCTGTTAGCTTAGTTTTTGTAGAAATATGACTGTATCTAATGTAGCTGTGATTTCGGAATTATTTTGTTTACTAAATTCAAACGCTATCCAGAAGTGGTGTGAAGTATGGCGTTAAACTAAAAAATAAAAGATCATTCATCTTGGTAGTTTATGAGCTGACCCTAAATTATCTTTTTATAAAATGGCTGTTCTTACTGAAGTCAGACATCAGACTTTGACGACAAGAACCGCCAAAGGTTTCCAGTCAAACTGAATTCAGCTGAATACCAGAATTTTACGTGGAGCGACTGCCTATCTGACCTCCACAACCCAGTAACTGGGTAACACAGTACTTCTTGGCAAAACTGATGAAGGTAATTTAATAAATCAGTACTGAAAACTTCATTGCGAATCATTACTTGCTTTGTACAAAAAAATAAAATCATTACCTGTCTATTGCGTCTTACTGTAGGTTCGCTCTAGAGAGGCTGTCCTTCTTTTTTTTTAAAGCTTTTATTTAACCTGCAATGTTCGTGATGGGTTTGCTCTTGACTATAGTCTAGATCAGAGATGATAAAGACAAAGTCTACGATGGAGCGAGCTTAGCCGAAAGGAGCCTGTTCACTCTAACTTTGAAGAGATTAGAGTTTTAAGCGTTCGGAAATACCGACGCAGGCAGAGAGTTCCACTCCTTTGCTGTGCGCATTATAAAAGACGGTTGGAAACGCTTAGTGCCAATTGGTGGAATAGCAGCAAGGTAGGGATAGTCATCTGGATCTACTGAACCATCATCATCATCATCTGCCTTGCCTTTTCCCAACTATATTGGGGTCGGCTTCCAGTCAAACCGGATTCAGCTGAATACCAGTATTTTACATGGAGCGACTGCCTATCTGACCTCCACGACCCAGTAACAGTACTTCTTGGCAAGACTGATGAAAGTTTAGTGCGAATTGATGGAACAGTAACAAGGTAAGGATGGTCTTCGTAATGTTACCATTATCGAGGTGTGTGTCGGCATCGTAGAGCGCGGCGAGGCGGGCGGGCTGGCGCGCCGCCGCCGGCATGTTCAGCAGGCCCGTCGCGCAGTACTGGTGCGCCAGCGCTGGGGAAATAGTCTCATCATATCAATACGGTTCTGTGATCTGAGAGCTGTCTTGTATTTGTATAACGTTCAAGTTCAAGTCGCAATCTCATCTCGTTAACATTCACTTTCAAAATGTCGGGAAATTAGAGGTATTTTTACAAATAATGAATGGGATTAGAATGCAAATATTTATTTAAATTAAGGAATTGTCCCTCAGATCGCGAAGAAGGAGATTGAAATACTTTGGATAACTTGTTTCGCGGGTAAAGTGGGTCAATTCTAGAGTGAGATTCTTAAAATATTGTGACTGTGTATTATGATTTATGACCAACAGGAGAATTGTATTGGAAGGATTTTAGTGTGTTTTATTAACATTGAAGTAAGTAGTCAAGAGGTAGTTAAGTTGTGTTTTGTACATACCTTTATAAAACTCAGTCTTGACGTGGACTAATGAGACCCACGAGTATGGCACGTAGTTGAACACACCTTCCGATTGCATCTGACAACAAAAAGCATTGAGCGTGTTATTTAGATATCTTTTCATTCCTAAAAGTGTCACTAGAAAAGATGCGCTTAAAGGACTGTTATTCTTGTCATGTGTTATTTTGCTAGACTTTCGTAGAATTTAAATTTTTTGTGCCACTCGTACTTTGAAATTTATTCAAGCAGAAGGCGTTTTCGAAGATGCTAAATTCTTTAATATTACCTTATCATAGAGCTGTCGGTAGGTGTGCGCGAGGTGCGCGCTCTCGTGCGCGAGGTCGAGGCACAGCTCGGGAGCGCGGCGCAGTTCACCGCGCGCCTCTCCTGCTTGCACCTGCAGCTTCTCGAATAGGCATTCACGAGCTTGAGCCTGGAAAATACAGGAAATTGATTACTTCTGGTTTCTCATCTACTACGAACTTGATTGAGTATGGAGCAAAAAAGCAGCAGCAGTATTCTGTTGTGATTCTAGAATCAACAATTAATCAGATCAATAGACTTCTTTTTTAGACAGATTTGATTTAGTTGGTAGATGAACCAACTAAATAAAAACTGTCCAAAACTCTTCTGGTATCTTCATTAATTTCAAGGTTTTTATTTAGTTGAGAAGGAAGTCCCTCCAAAGTTATCTACGTTCTTTTGAGTTGGTTTGAATTTGTTTCTCCATTTTACAACATAGCACGATGAAAACCAATCAAGATCAGCTATCAGTGTAAAGCTACTCACAGTCATAAGCGCGGCGAGTACAAGCAACGTGTCGGCGGCGAGGTCGACGGAGGGCGCGTTGGTGAAGTTGTCGAGCACGTAGCGCAGCGCGCCCGCCGCGCGCAGCCACGCCTCCACGCCGCCGTCCAGCCCCGCGCACGTCGAGCGGTCCTGAGGCGAGAGTTAGTGCTGAATACATCATCATCATATATGAGGAGCTCGTGGCTAAATAACAACAACCGCACGGGTCGATCTTTAAGGTTAAGCAACGCTTGCCAAGGTTGGTCTGTGGATGGGTGACCATTTGAAGACACCGAGTTTCCTCCGTGCCTCGGAAAGCACATTAAGCCGTTGGTCCCGGGCATCCCAGCTGTCATTTATAGATCTTTGGCAGTCGTTACGGATAGTCAGAAGCCAGTAAATCTGACTCCAGTCTCGCCATGAAGTACCGTGTTACCCTAATGGGTTGTGGAGGTCTAGTAGGCAGCCGCTCCGCGTAAAACACTGGTATCCAGCTAAATTCGGTTTGAATGGAAGCCGACTCCAATATAGTTGGGAAAAGGCTAGGCAGATGATGACATTATCATCATAATAGCCGAAAGACATCCACGGCTGGACATAGGCCTCCCCCAAGTATCACAACAACCGGTCTTGTGCATCTCGCATCTATCGGCTACCCGCTACCTTCACCGGGTCATCGGTAGACCCTGTGGAAGGCCTTCTAACGTTACGTCTTCCGGTACGCGGACGCCACTCCAGAAGTTTTCGGCCCCATCGACCATATGTGCTGCGAGCAATGTGCCCTGCCCACTTCCACTTTAAATTGGCGATACTTCGGGCTATGTTGGTTCTCTTGCGGTTTGTCATAATCGCCACGCTTGGCAGGCGGGTTGGCGATCGCAATTTATGGTGTTGCATTTTACAGAGAACGCTGCTGCCCATTCTCTGGTGAGTCCCATAGTCGCCTCTTACGACACCCACGGGAAGTGATGGCATGGTATTATTCTTTTACGGCACCATACGGCACCGGCCGACATCATACGGCAATGTGCTGAATACAGGAGTAACTCAATCCAATTTTCCAGGTTTAATTAGGATTGAAGTGATTATGAAGAAGAGAGAAGAATAAACCGATTTGTATTTTTTTTGGTTATGGTGAAAACAATGTCACAGTTACCTACAGCTGAGCAAACTGTGTTTTGGAATCGTATTCCGTTTTTTTTTGAAAGACGCATGCCTATTGGTTTTTTTTTTTTATTTGTTATGGGTTTGCTCTTGACTCTAGTCTATGTCAGAGATGACAGAGACAAAGTCTACGATGGAGCGAGCTTAACCCAGAAGGAGCCTGTTCACTCTAACTTTGAAGAAACTTTTTTCTTTGAAATCACGTTTTTCAGGTGATGTTTCTATGTTTAATCAGCTTACCAGATAAATATTAGAGTTCTTACCTGTTTAGCGCCGAGTTGTGTGTAGATGCCAGCTATGTTGAACAAGACACAAGCTTTCTCGAAAGCCACTGTTCGCTGACATGACGGGACTCCTGCAAAAAATAAAAAAAAGCTTAATAATTCTTATTATGACATAAACTTGGCGATAACACATTGTTTATTTTTTATATAAATTCTCAATAGAACAACTAACGCCATCTGTACGTTGTTCCCAACAAACCTATTAAAAAGCAGCGCCATCTATGTTACTTTTTTGGTGCTATTGCGATTGGTTTTTTTTTAATGCTAGATGGTAGTGCAAACTTCATAAAATTATGGATCGTTTTGTTTTCAGCCTGACAGATTAACTTATTATTATCTTATTATATGAAATGTTTCAACTTACCTGTTAACGAATCGAACCACTCGAAGTAGACCCCTAGCGACCGGTCGGGCGGGAAGAACCGTCGCTCAATGAAATACAGCTGGTTGTAGTACTTGAACAGCAGCGCCACGCCCGAGCTCGACCGCACCGGCGTGCGCATAGCCTGGGGAAAGTCATAGTTTAGCATTATGCTTGGTTACTCTCATCCAGACGTTGGACACCCTGATCATCGCTTCATTCTGTAGCGGCATCAATGCCGCCACAAGCAAAAAACCAACGGAGCAAATCTACATCGCAACAAAAAGTACCGCGACGCCATCTATCCAACTAGCAGCGACCTACTACGTCGAAATCCTGCATTGCGCAAGCAGAGTTTACCGTGCGATTAAAACATACATATACATCAGCCCAAATATCAACTATCCGGCAGTTGCCCGCCCGACACAACAACTGTCTGGTCGGAGGATCTCCTCCCTTTTCAATGGAGGTGTGTGGGACTTTACTCTTTGAACCACATACCCTCTAAAATTCTACTTTTGGAAAAAATACCATTTTAACTCACTAAAACCAATTACCCAACCTAATGATCACAATCAGCACAAAAGAACCCCCTGACCTATTAAAAAGCCACTCCGGAAAGCCCTCTGTGCAACGACTGGTAGGAAACTGAGCCTGAGCCTCGTTGTAAACGGCATAACGAGATCACTGAGCCAGCCGTCTTTCATTTTTGTTCACATTAAACACGTGACGAAAGAATGCGGCCCTATGGCTCACTTCAAGCCAGCCTATTGCAGTCCTAGTTGGAAATAGACCTCTTCAAAGACGTCTTCTGCACTTGCTTATCATCAAATAGGTCAGAAGGTAAATTTCAGGGTTACGGAATTTGTTCGAAAAAATCAACGCGGCCCTGGAACACAAAGGGCATTAGGAGGAACACGGATGGGTTATATTCAGTAAGAGTCTGACACTCCTTTGCGCTTCACCCAGAGCGGGAGGAGTCATCTTAAGATTTCCCAGCCTAACAAGAAAAAGACCGACTTTACCATCATCTTAGAAATCGATATGACACGTTTTTCTTCTTCTCCTTGTCCACGTCATTCGGATCGATTACCAGCAACTCTCATCCAGCAGCTACCAGGTCCAGAAGGTCCTTACCTGTCTCATATCCATAAAGTCCGAGATAGCGTCCTCATAGGCCGCGGCGTCTTCACTGTAGTGCTCCAGGATGAAGTCCTTGAAGGGCTCCCGGAAGTCCACCTCCTTGGTCTCCTTCAGGCCCAGCGGGATCATCGGCATCACGCATTCTTTGCCGCTGGTGACAAAAATAAGGAGATATTTACAAGAAGAAGCAACAATGAACACGTAGAATAGGATCAGTGGATACTTATTATGATATTTCACTAACTTTTTTCCGTGGTATCGCTCTTATATACACTAATATAAAGAGGAAAGATTTGTTTGTTTGTTTGAATTGAATAGGCTCCAACACTGCTGGACTAATTTAAAAAATTATTTCACCATTAGAATACATTACCCCTGATGAACATAGGCTATAAAATCTTATATATAAAATTCTCGTGTTACAATGTTCGTTCCCGTACTAGGGTACCGTAGGGTAGGGTAGGGTGGGTAGGGTAGGTAAGGTAGTGTAGGGTAGGGTATGGTGTTTAGGGTAGGTAGGGTAGGGTAGGTCGGGTAGGGTAGCTCGGGTAGGGTAGGTCGGGTAGGGTAGGTCGGGTAGGGTAGGTCGGGTAGGGTAGGTCGGGTAGGGTAGGTCGGATAGGGTAGGTCGGGTAGGGTAGGTCGGGTAGGGTAGGTCGGGTAGGGTAGGTCGGGTAGGGTAGGTCGGGTAGGGTAGGTCGGGTAGGGTAGGTCGGGTAGGGTATGTCGGGTAGCCAGTTGACGGGAGCGAAGCCGCGCGGGTCAGCTAGTATTTTATAAAACTTCGATAATGTAATCCAAGGTGTGAAAAAAAATACCAAAAAAGATCCTTATATCGCGTACGCTGCGGAAACTATTGACAATAGAGCAAAGTGATGAGTACTACAGTTTTATAGAGGACATCAATATCTACAAAAAAGTCCGCGAGGGTATATAATGTAACTGTTATGGTTGTCACAATGACAGCATTTTTTTTCAAATTATTCAATCAAAACCCGGGTGAAATGGAATAATGGTGATTTTAGTATCATGATATTAATGATTTAAATTGTTTAATAATTAAGGTTGGTTATGTAAATGTAAATTACACTTTAAATTATTCAAATCGGATCTTTCGTTTAAAAGTTACGACGGGTATAAAAATACTCTAAGTAAGAAAAATTTTGCGGTTTGAGCGAACTGCCCAACGTTTAATCTATGTAATTTAAACATTACCTTTTAAGAGTATAGAGGGGAGATAAGGTTCGTGAAGTAGCAACTAAACCCGCGCGAACGAAGTCACAGGCTAAGTGCTAGTTAGTATTAGTTAGTCTGGCTGTATGTCATCACGCTAAGACCAATAGGGGCGGAGCAGTAATGAAAATTGCTACGCAAACGAAGTTGCGCGGGTCAACTAGTTAAGTATAAAAATAGGTTTGTATTTGTTTGTTCCCACGCTGCACGCTGTCACGACCGATTTAATCAATTTTAGTATAGAGATAGATGGGATCCTAGAGACGGTTAGGTATAGGCTACTTTTTTTTTACGAAAATTTATAGGTACTATCTAGCACTTCGCCTACGACTTCGTTCGCGGGGGTTTAGTTGCTACTCCACGAACTTCATCTCCCCTCTATACTCTTAAAGGGTAATGTTTAAATTACATAGATTAAACGTATGGAAGTGCCTTCCTCAATAAATGGGCTATCTAACACTGAAAAATTTTTTCAAATCGGATCAGTAGTTCCTGAGATTAGCATCTAGCACTTCGCCTACGACTTCGTTCGCGCGGGTTTAGTTGCTACTCCACGAACTTCATCTCCCCTCTATACTCTTAAAGGGTAATGTTTAAATTACATAGATTAAACGTATGGAAGTGCCTTCCTCAATAAATGGGCTATCTAACACTGAAAAATTTTTTCAAATCGGATCAGTAGTTCCTGAGATTAGCGCGTTCAAGCAAACAAACAAACTCTTCAGCTTTATATTTTAGTATATAGATATTAATTTATGATTAGCTGCAATCAGCGGCTTCGCCCGCTAGGAAGTCGTATAATTGGACATGGTCTACCCGTGACAAGTTTCATCCAAATACGTTGAGCCGTTAGGACGTGTGGGGGCAACAAACAGACAGATAGATATAAGACATTTAAAATACCACAAGTCCAACATGGGGCCGGGAAGGTGAAATACTACTCTGTCAAGAAAGTACCGGGAAAAGATCAATAATACACAAAATGTCTGTTATTCATCCAAATTTATTTTATCACCTTCAAAGTATGCTCCTTTAGAAACGATACACTTGCGCCAACGAATAATCCATTCATCAAAACATTTTTTAAACGCTGCTTCCGGAATTGAGTTCAGTTCTCGCCGCGAATTCTCCTTTATGTCTTCTAACGACTGAAAACGGGTGCCACGAAGTGGTAATTTGAGTTTAGGAAAAAGAAAAAAGTCAGCAGGAGCCATATCTGGTGAATATGGTGGTTGCTGGGTGGTATTTGTTGAGTGTTTGGTTAAAAATTCGTTCACAATGATAGCCTTGTGCGAAGGCGCATTGTCGTGGTGCAAAATCCAAGAATTTTCTTTCCACAAATCTGGCCTTTTTCGTCGAATTTGCTCTCTTAAACGCCGCATAACGCTCAAATAATATTCTTTATTTACCGTTAGACCTTCCGGTAAGAATTCAGAGTGCACAACACCGCGATAGTCAAAGAAAACAGTCAACATGACTTTGACTTTTGATCGACTTTGGCGTGGTTTTTTCGGTTTCGGTTCAGTTGGAAGGCGCTACTCCGAAGCTTGTTGACTAGTTTGCATGTCAAACTCGTAAACCCACGTCTCGTCACCAGTAACAATGCGTTTCATGAATGTTGGGTCCGAACTGACGCGTTCTAGCATGTCCTCAGCGACTTTCATGCGATTGAGTTTTTGGAGAAAATTCAGATCTTTTGGGACTAGCCGAGCAGCAACATGTTTCATACCCAAATGATTAGTTAAAATGGTACGGATCGACTCGTGAGATACAGAAAGTTCGGCGGCTATCTCTCTCAGAGTTGAATGGGGATTTTCAGTCACAATTTCCTTCACTTTTGCGATGTTAACTTCAGTTGCAGACGTTGACAGCCTACCAGAGCGAGGCAAATCTTCCATCACATCTCGACCGCTTTTGAACGCTTTGAACCACTCATAAGCACGAGTTTTGGATAAAGTCGCGTCACCGTAAGCCTTCTGTAACATTTTCAGTGACTCCGAACACGAGATTCCATTGGCAATGCAAAATTTAAGACAAACTCTTTGTTCGATATTTTTGTCCATTATGAAATTCGCAATACACACTATATATGATATTACTAAAACCAGCACTGTATTTAATATAAATAACAGATGCAACTCTAACTCCGCGCCAAAATGGAAAACAGTTGTGCCAATCTAACAACTACAAAAAAACAAAAATTTGAATTTGGAACCATAAACATCCATCCATCCATTCCCGATACTTTTTTGACTGAATGTATAACTATACATAAATTGACCAAAGGTTAAAATTTGGTGCACTGTTCTAATGAGGGACAATTACAGATGATTCAGTGGGAAAATCTATGGTTCGTGCAAGGATACAGAGGCGTTTAGGGCAGTAGGTTATTCTGCTAACACTTGTAAGACCTATAATTTCAACTACTTAACCAAACCGTTAAGATATAGACTACAATTATGAACAAAACACATCCAAGAATTTGACAGCTTCGACCACTCATTAACGATCTCAGAAAGAAAGCTAGACGCGCTTGTCTACGGACTTAATAATACGTTCGCTCTAAATATAACTATTATGGAAACTAAATTATCGCCTTCAGCTGGCGGTCGTTTCTCTTGAGATACTTATTAGTTTATTTAATTTTTAAACGGTTTGGAATTTTCACATTTCTGCACATGTTTTACTCACTCAGTAAGTGGGGCAAGTATTTTTTAATCAGCGTGTAATTTATAAAAAGTGAACTAAAAAATAAATTATTTCTTAAAAGCCTAATAAACAAACTAAAATAAAAATAATTCACTAATGTAACTCTATCAAACTACACAGTTATAAAAAGTTCGCATTCCTCACAAAAGAACGTATAGCGCGCGCATTCCCCTCTATTAGTCTATGGTTACAATATATTATGGCGGAGCGCGGGAAAACAATAATGGCGGAAACCGTTTTTTTATTTTATCTCTTTTAACTTTAATTGGCGAATGGTAATTGAATTGTAACGATATTTTGTTTCGTTTTAATTGTTTAAACTATTTGTAAGAAATTAATTGGGAAAAGTTTCTTTGCTGTGATTTCTCATGTCGGATACAGTTATTATTACCTATTATAAGTCTGTGTTGTTCCACTGTAGGGAATATCTCTCTCCGTATTCGAAGAAAAAACAATCAATTCTATATATCAAATTAAGTACTTGTAGGCCGAAGAAACAAGGATGAAAATAGATTTCAGCTTTGAAATCTAAATAACCATATTTAGGTGTAGATTTTTGTTATACTTCGACACCAAATCAAACTCAATGACATTTGCAAAGTTCCCCGCTGTCACGGAGTATTCCGAGCTTCCATTAGATTTAAACAACATTTGACTTGTAGCAACATTTACTTTCTCTCTGAATTACACCATTTACAGCGTCAAAAAACTTCATATTTCTCGAACGAAGCCCCGTGAACATCATAGCATAGTGCATCATCCTTGTAACCGCGACGCCTCCCATTACTGTCCATTCACTTTTTGTGCGCACCTTTTAACTCGTGCCCACTTTTTTCCTATAATAACTACGATTATCTAGAATTTTACATTTCTACAAGTTCGTTTTGCTGCCCAGCCCCCAAGTTTAATGGGATGATGATAGTGTTCAACCTGTTTTTAGTAGTCTTTTGTTTTGTAGTTTTAAATATTTCGCGTTTGCTTCTTTTGTTTTTTGAATATAAGTTGGTCGCGCGTTGATGGGGCCAAAAAGTTCTGGAGTTACTGCATGCTGGAAGACGCAGCGTTCAAGGTCTCCCATAGAGTGGACCGATGTCCTGTTGAGGATCGCGGGTAGTCGATGGATGCGAGATGCACAGCTAGACCGGTTGTTGTAGCAACACTTGGGGGAGGCCTATGTCCAGCTGTGGGCGTTTTGGCTGATATGATGATTATACTTTCGTTTGATGCTAATTTCCAAAGATTGAAGGCTATGTAACGAAAGGTATATAACTCTATGTAATCGATGGCTGCGGCAAGCAGGTTCGACGCGACTATGCGACAACGCTCCAACCTACGACCACCATGTTTCATAGTGTTTTGTTGTTTGTTTAATCCTTTATCTTACAGCGAACGCAACATGTTAAGTTTGATAATATTACAATCAGTGCAAAGATATTCTATATTCCTTTTTATTTCGCTAACATTACCAACAGTAGGTAAGTACTCGTATTTGTTAATAAGCTGTCAAATAACCTTTCTCCACAACATCTTATTTCACAAAATCATAGTTCAACGGACGTTGACCTAACCATTTCTCACGAGCAATCGAAATAATTTGTACAAGTTAATTTAAATGAGACATTTCTACCAACGGCCTTGTCGGCATTGCATCACTATGCTAATATCTACAAGATGTCGTCCGAATTCCGGCCATATGCATAATTTAACGAAAACCTATAGACAACATTCTGTTCCGAATTAATCTGACTTAAAGATACTGACCAGTATGTCTTGTATCATCAGTAATAGGAAAACTACATTCAAACGCCCCTACTGAATTTGACATAAATTATGACATTTATTTTGTAAATAGGTTAAAAAACCTTATAATACGTCAATCTCAGCAGTCAGCTAAGGAGTGGAATTCCCTGCCGGAGTCTGTGTTTCCCGATAGCTACAACCTGGGAGTCTTTAAGTCAAGAGTGAATAGGTTACTTCTAGGCAAGCGTGGTCCATCTTCGACCACATCATCGCTTACCATCAGGTGAGATGGTGGTCAAGCGCGAGCATATTAATAGTAAAAAAAAAAAACTTTTTTGGTTTTATACTAGATGTGGCTGGTGTTTCCTATCTAACGGCAATGAGATCAAACACCGTCAAAGTCTCTTTTAAGGTTCATACAATCCCTGGTCAAATCATATGAATACCATAATGTAGGTTCATGTCTGATGTCTTATGGGGTCTCATTTCTTTCATTACAGAGGAGCATGTGGCTAAATAATCGCAAAGCCGTTAGGCTCGGTTGTCATTTGAGATCTTTGAAAGTTTTTGGTACTAAGAAGCTAGGAAAACTGATCAGTCTTGCCAAGGAATATAGTGTTACCAAGTTACTGGTTGCGGAAGTCAGAAAGGCAGTTGCTCCATGTGAAATACTGGTATTCAGTAGCAGTAGTAGTAGTAGACTCAAACATAGCTGGGAAAAGGCGAAGCAAATTATCTGACATTTCTCATGACAACAATCGCCATCTTGAAATCTCAAGTTAAATTGGACTCAAATCTTGTTTTTAATAAGTTTCTTGATACAGACATGTAATCAGAAAGACATAAATCCAGTAATAAAACAATAAAAAATGGACACTTGACTAATTGGAGCGACTTACGACACAGTTTTCCTGTTTGTCATTATTAATTTAGATGAGGCGAGGTCCCACAGTGAGCGGGCGAGTCTTTTGGTTACATGACGTACGGCGATGCGCCACCGGTACATGGTGGACATCCCACCCATAGGTACGCACAAAACGTTTTGGGAAAACTTTCATAGTGCGTACAGTTAAGGAGTGGAGTTCCCTGCCAGAGTCTGTGTTTCATGGTAGCCATACCCTAGCTGGGAGTCTTTAAATCAAGTGCGAATAGGTTACTTCTAGGCAAGCATGCTCTGTCATCGACCACATAAGCACTTTCCATCTGGTGAGATTGTGGTCAAACGCGATTTTTTATCAATATAATTATTATAAACATACTTATCTAAGTCAATAAATTATTCAGATGTTGTTCTTAGGTCCTTGACAAATGCAATTAATTTATTTTACAGAAGAATGCTGTTGATAAAGATCAAAAATTATATGTTTCAGGGTTTTTATTGCCAGGGTCGACTTGTTCAAAATAGTCTTCAAATATAAGAGTCATTTTCGCAACCGACAATAATAATAATTATGAATAAAACTTATTGCACAGTGCACATTACATTATGTACATTTATTTTAAATGTTCACTTATAAAATTAATGTGACATTTAAACGAGTCCACTTTGTTTTATCGCCTGTAATGATTTCACGGTTGAAATAACAAGTCTTACTAAAGTTTTTTTGCGCAATTGAAGCTAATAGTTCTCGTAGATTTCATGGGAAGTGCGAATAAAAAAGATTATCACTACCACGGTTTAATACCATAATTTATTGCATCTCTAGAATACCCTCTTACCACACTTGCGAAGGTAGTTTACCCTCCCGCTCCGCGCGCTTAAAACGGCCACTTCATAAAAGACCTTGCATTATTGTAATAATACAGACTAAAACCGAGCGAGCACACCGTCCCACATGTGAGACGCCGGTACCAGACGGGTTAAAAGATCGTTTTAGCGATAAGCCCGCATTGTGTCACCCTATGTAATGTTTTCTTCATCTATCCTTTCTTTAACTTATATGGTGTAGTCATAATAAAGAGTATTCTGTACTATTCTAACGTATCATCGTCATTTTAGCCGAAAAGCGTCCACTGCTGCACATATGACATAACCATTAATATTATAATCTTTACCAACCATTAGGGGACCTTTTTAACTGTGATGCCCTACATTGGCAGGCATGACAGCATGATTATAAAAGATGAAAAAAAAAAAATTGTTTTAATCTAGTTACAACAAATATTACTTAATTAATTTTAATTTAACATTTAGTTTTCTGTACATAGACACACTTAAAAAAAAAACCATTTTCAGTTACTTTACAAGACTTGCTAAATGCACAAAACTTCATGAACCGCTGACTCGCCCCGCTCCCCGCCCACAGCGCGACCTAGCCTACCTTTATGCAAATCATCTTATAGCTATAATAAATTGCGTAATCCCGGCTTCGGACAACATGACCACTTTACTATGACTTTGAAGTACCTACCTGTCTGTCTGATTCTTTATTCAAACATCGGACATTTCTACTAGTGATGTTACGGAGCTTCGATTCCAACTCCGAAAGTCGGAACTTCCGATACTTAGCAATCGGAGGTAATACTTAGTATTTAATCGGAGGTTTTAATCGGATGTCGAGGTAAAATTCGCTAGTTTTGGAGTCAATTCATTTAATTTATATTCTTACTGTTATTGAAAACATAGATGTATGTATGAGTAGGTTATTTATTTTTTAATTGACATTAAAAAGACTGACTGAATAATGTTTGTATTAGAGTCACCACACATTCCTTTTCTGCCACCTACTATTATATTCTGTATCTACTATTATTTCAAGTACTTCGTCTTTGTTGCTGTAGTTTTGTGTTTGTGCAAAATATCTAAATGATTCTATTGTATTCTTCTTCGACTCCGGTTCCCCCCTGAACCGGAGTCGAAGACTCTCTAAGCCCGAAGTCCGTAGTTTTGGGCGTATTTTACTCCGTGTAACTTAACCACTAAGAATTAATGACAACACGATTAGACAGTTACTGTCAAATCGTGTTGTCATTCATTCCTACTTCGGGTTCGGGACTAATCGTAAGACCGTAGGTGATACGGAGTAGAATACGCCCGCAACTAAGCCCGAAACCACGGACTTCGGGCTTAGAGAGTAGCCCCCAGGTTGCGACTCCGAGAAACAATATTTATAAACTCCGACTCCGATAAACGACCTCCATAACATCCCTGAGTATTACTGTAGGAGTATTATTACTATTATGGCGTTATTATTATTGTCCGAGGGCGTTGTTTGAGAAAGCGTTTTCGTAACTTTAAATAATTTCGCCTCCAGGCGTTTCGTGTGGGTGATTGATTTGTTGATTTGGTCATCGCCTAATGGTTGTATGTCATAGATTTCCCTGTACGCTTTTCTTGTATTTCACCGTCTTTACTTACAATTACGGTCGTATTCCCCAAAGGGTGGGTAGAGGTTTTCCTATTTGATGTTATCAGTTAACTCCTATGTAGTAGGGGCGAGCTTATCACCCTGACCTGGGCTTTCATTGAGAAACCCAATAAAACCGACCTAGGCACCAAACCCAAGACCTATTGGCTATTGCTCAGCAATAAATCTTGTAATCTCTATCAAAACAAAACCCAAAAAAACAAGCAGTCGTAGGAATTCCAAGTCAAAACGAAGTTTTCTCAGTTCAAAGTGACATAAGACCGACCAAGTGCGTGTCGGAGTCTCACACGAAGGGTACCGTACCATAACCCGAAAAATACAGGTTACATGTACTAAATTTTTAACTACCCACTAAATTTTAAATTTAATTTAATTTTTACTATTTTTATTATAGCGTCAATAAAAAAAAAACTTTGTGAAAATTTCAACTGTCTTGTTCAGCCCTCTGACCGACAGACGGTTTGACAGCGGAGGCTTGCTTAGTAATAGGTAACCATTCAGGTACGGAACTCTAAAAAATATGCTTTTGTAGCGTGTCGCCACAAGAAAAACCAACGAGGCAAATCTACATCGCAACAAAAAGAACCGCGACGCCATCTATCCATCTACCAGCGAATTATTTCGTCGAAATCCTGCATCGCGCAAGCAAAGTTTACCGTGTGTTTTGATATACACATCAGCCCGAATAATAACTATCGGGCAGTTGCCCACACCAGACACAACAACCGTCCGCTCGGAGGATCCTCCCTTTACAATGGAGGTGTGCGGGACTTTAATCTTTGTACCGCATACCAAAAATAATTACAGAATTCTTTTAGACAAACTTAATTCTCTAGGTAGGTACAGTGGCGGTTGGTGTAAATAGGTATTGAATAGAGCAGAACACAGCGACCGTCGGTTATTCGTTGGGTAAAGCCGAATGAATCGCGATGAACAAAACCGAACGAATCGCGGAGCACAAAACTGAACGAATCGCGGCGAACAAAACCGAACGAATCGCGGCGAACAAAACCGAACGAATCGCGGCGAACAAAGCCGAACGATTGGCGACGAACAAAACCGAACAAATCGCGGCGAACAAAGCCGAACGAAGAAAAACGCACGAGGTAATGTAGGGACAACATGTGAAACCTACTGTGATTCAACATCTCGTCAATTCCTTTAAACCGACCAGTTAAATGAAAGTGTGGAGCAACTTGAGCATCATGCACTAATAACGTGAAAGTCAAACGACGAGTCTGTGCCACTTGCACTGTCGAGTTGCGCAGGAGTGCAGTGACAGTGATGTCGATCATGAGCGACTGAATTATGTCAGTGAGGTAAGAGGTACGGCAGTGCGCCACCGGTACATGGTGGATGTTTTGGGAATTCTTCCATTGTTCATATGTACAGCTGGAATTCCCTGCCGGAGTCTGTGTTCCTGATAGCTACAACCTGCGAGTCATTAAGTCAAGAGTGAATAAGTTACTTCTAGGCAAGCGTGCTACATCGTCGGCGTCCGCGGGTCATCCGCGAGACAAGTAATCTCTTTGGATTGAGAATTTGATGCTAATATTTGAAAAGTTATCGCTAAAGTAGAGTTTGACAATTACCGCTGTCCTTTTCTTTCACCTTTATTAGAAAACCGGCCAAGTGCGAGTTGGACTCGCACATGAAGGATTCCGTACCATAAACCTTAATTTTTATTATTTGTTGTTATAGCGGCATTAGAAATACACAATCTGTGAAAATTTCCGCTGTCTAACTATTACGGTTCTCGAGATACCGCCCGCTGACAGACAGACAGACGGACGGACGACGGATGGACAGCGGAGGCTTAGTAATAGGGTTCCGTTGGTTACGGAACCCTAAAATGAACCTTTTTAATGCGCTGCTATCAATCAATCAATTCTTTATTACGTGTAACAATGAGACTCATACGGTGTAAGTAACAATGAATAAACATAAACTATGTTAGTGAAACAATAACATAACACACATAACAAAATAATCATTGCTTCAGCATCCAAGCTGAGATACTGGAACAACGCTTGACAACACAACACTCCAGCCTGTCAGCAATCATGCCCAGGATGCTGTTGGAACTGGCTCGCCCCCTGCTTGCGCACCATGAACGCGCATCTTTTACGAATCCACGCATAAAAGCAATCAACGCGCATTTCCGCAAACATATGCGCTACAGAATCGAGGCAGCCCTATCAGTACTCTAAAAGTATTATTATACTAACTTTACGCGAAAGGCACTGTACCTACGATCTTTGCGCCAAATGCTATGACAACCCTCTTAAATTTTGAGTATCCAACTCTATGTCAATGGCATTGGATTGAAATTATCTCGAAAAATAAATTCGAGTAAAGTTTTGACAAATTCTCCAAGGCGAATCAGTTAATTCGAGCCAAAAGTAATAATTTATTGCCCCAATATAATGAACTAATTTACATTAATCAGTTTTCTTATATTATTAAGGCAGTGTCCAGTCATGTGTGGGAACGGAACCTGATTGATTAATGGCTTGTTCGAGGTTGTAGGTAAGAGGAAATGTAGGGAGGGGGGGGGGGCGATGTAATATACATATTCATGTGCTGTTTTTAATAAGTCGTTTAATTAGGGATGATTTCTGAGTAAAAACAATGTAAATGTAAATTATTGAAAAAAAAAAACAAAATCAATATAAATTGACGAAGATAAAACGCATCAAAGATCAGGAGTGGGGGCTGGTGACGTCACTTGTTTGTGAAAAGTGTACTTACAAGTGACGTCACACGTGTTTTTATTGCACTGTATCGTCTTAATTTTTTGTTCACGTGAAAACAGAAAAAATCCGTGTCCAATATTTTTTGAAAATCTATCTGACGGACATTACTTAAGATTTTTTTAGTCATCTACCCTTTGTTTTTAATTATTTGTCCAATTCAGATATTTACACCTAAACCCTCCTCATAAAGTTTATAAAAATCCGTTCGGTTGTCGCGTTCAGATAACAGGCTCGACGGGGGGACATTCACAGACAGTTTCAATTCATCAGCCTGAATACGATACGATTATAAATACCTTACAATTACAATTAGGATTACGTCTCTGAAATATACGCAATGAAGATATCAAAAGACTAAGATAAAGACACATCTAGCTTATCGCAAAATAACTAGTAGCAGTATGTTAAGAAAGACTGCGTTACCTACATACACGAGGCAAATAATTATCTGCATTTAAAAGTGACAGCTGCCAAAAGTGACAGGTGTCAAAAGTGACAGGTGTCAAAGGGCGCTGCTTACCTGTCGCTCTGGTATAGTTCCACCGAGGAGTTGAGTTCCGCGAGCTGCTCCTTCAGCAGCTGCAGGTTTGAGTTCACGAAGCTCAGCTCCAGGGCAACCGTCTCGCGTAGCTTTCTGTTCGTCGTCGCCTGGAAATTAAATGGAGAAGTTAGTGCAAGTGTTTCATTTGGAAGTGTCATTAAAGATAGACAGAAGCGCGAAAGTCCAAGTTGATGGATGATATATAATAATATTGTGTTAATCGGTAATGTGGAGTCGTTCCAGGTTGGTATTCAACTATTCAAGTTCATCCAGTTAGACTAAAAGCTGCACAGGTCTATCTTCAAGTTTAAGCAATGCTTGTCGAGGTTGTTCTGTGGATGGATGACTCCGTGGAAGGATCTAAAGGTACCGATATTTCGGGATCGGGTTTACGGAGTATCGTATGACCTATTTACTGGGTTAAGGAGCTCAGATAGTCAGTCCTCATGAACATCATGACGGCCGAAAGTCGCCCACTGCTGGACATAGGCCTCCCCCAGAAGGGAGGGGGGTTGGCCATAATCGCCACGCTTGGCAGGCGGGTTTACAATCGCAGATAGGCAGTCCCATTAAGTAAAATATTGCCACTCAGCTACATCGGGCTATGCAGAATAATCGAGAAGAGGTTGCTCTTCATTTTCAGGACGTAAGAAACTAGTGGGCCTCAAGAAAGTCTTTGGCTACTCAAACAAAACTAAAAGATGGCCCACAATAACATGTTGTAAGAATGGAAGAATGACTCACGCGTGCGAAGCCTGTCCAGCAATAAATTAACAACCAAGTGCGAGTCGGACTCCCGCATGAAGGGTTCCATACCATCGTTATTATTATAACCCACTATTAAGCCGATAAAATCGTGCATAATACTCCAAAACACGTCTCTTGTATGGATGGTTTCCATGCAAGATACGTGTTTTTTATACTTTTTATTAATGTAATTTTTAAATATATTTATAGTGAATGTAGCAAAAACTCTGAGAGCATTTCAAGTATCTGCCTGTGGCCATTACTAAGATCGAGCAAAAAACGCTAAAAACACATAGTTTAGTAGTTTCTACATATTATTTGGGAAAAACCTTTAATTTTTAATTGCTTTTGTCATTTGTTGTTATAGCGAAACCGGTAATACACACTCTGTGAAAAATTAAACTGTCTACCTATTACCACAGTATAAATATATTACCGTGCTATTATGGTTCATGAGACGCACGCTGACAGATAGGCGGATAGACGGACGCACAGCGGAGGCTTAGTTATAAGTGTCCCGTTGGTTACCCTTCGGGTACGGAACCCTAAAACTAGATTGTTAACCTATACGTCCGATTCTTGAACTTGTAACGAAGTGTACCGGTGAATGAAAACATAAGGGCGTCGAACTCACTCGCCGGAACCAATCTATTGTGTGAGAAATGGTCTGAGAAAAATACTGTTCTGGGAAACATTGTTATTCGCCAAGTTGGCCGGACGATACGGAACAAAGACATTTTCTACAGCAGTTTTAAAAGCAGAATCAACAAATCTAATGTTTCATAGTGGATAACGATTTATGCTGTCGATCTTCTGTCTGTCTGTCTTCTGTCGAAAAACATTTTCATATCTCGACAGCGGAATCCGTGGTGAGTATCAAATTCGTTTATCCATAAGACCTTTAAGTTGTATGTTATAAGGCTCACTTTGTGAGCTTTGTCACTCAGGTGAAGCTCGATATCGAATTAATTATTTACAGAATAGATTAGCAGCTTTTATGTCCAAGAATTGCGTAGAAGGCAACTAACTATAGGTACTGTTATATAAATATACGAATACTGTAGTGTTGGTGATTTATTGTGAAAAATCCCCTGTGGTATTCGCCAATAGCGTAGCTTTATATATTTTGAAGAATTTTCCAAATCGAATCAACGCTTCCAGAGATTTTGTTTACCTCCTACTACCAAATAATATTTTTTATTAAATAGGAATGGGCTTGCTCTTGACCACAATCACGCCTGATGGAAAGCGATAGATGAGGTCTATGATGGAGCGAGCGTGCCCAGAAGATGCCTGTTCACTCTTGATTTGAAGGCAGACGGGTTATATGTGGACGGGAACACGCTGGCAGAGAATTTTGCCAAATTAAATTAATATTTATTTATATTTTATATATACATGTAAGTACACAGTATTATAACCTGGTAAGCAGAATAAGTGCTGACAGATTAAATAAGTTAATTATAAAAGCAACATTACAATCGAATGAAACCTCCTCCAGTCCTCCCTTAAAATATATCATATAATATGAAATATGAGGGACATTTAAAAGAGGAGCTCGTGGCTAGATAATAACAGCCGCACGGGTTGATCTTCAAGGTTAAGCCACGCTTGCCAAGGTTGGTCTGTAGATGGGTGACCATCTTAGCATTCCGAGTTTCCTCCGTGCCTCGGAAAGCACGTTAAGCCGTTGGTCCCGGCTGTCATTTGTAGATGTTTGGCAGTCGTTACGGATATTCAGAAGCCAGTTAATCTGACTCCAGTCTTGCCATGAAGGACCGTGTTACCCAGTTAATGGGTTGTGGAGGTGTCTGGTAAGCAGCCGCTACGTGTAAAATAACGACCCCTATATAGTTGGGAAAAGGCTAGGCAGATGATGATGAGGGACATTTTAATAAAGTGTTAGAATATTGGTCATATTGTAACACTTGCTTTCCCTTTCCAAACTCCAACCGTCTGCCCTGCTCATTATTCTTGTGAACATTTTGCAAACACTTGTACCTCGCCACCTGTCGTAAGGTCCCCATGCCCCAAGCCCCATGCTCCAGGGTCAAGGTTCGCAGACGAAGGGCGTCACGGTCGTAAACACGTCGCACAATGGTGGGCCGACGAACTCGTGTCTTTGTCGTGACTCACAGGATTCTTTGAAGGAAGTCGGGGATCGAGTTGAGTGATTTTGTGAAATACTGGCGAAAAAATTGTTGAAGGAAATGACGTGGTGTATGTGAGCGTAACAAATAAACAGAGTAGTAATATGACTTGATTAGGTATGAATTCTAACTTCGTACACTAAAAATTTTGTTTGTGTACAAATACAAATTACTACACTACATATTGTAACAACAGACACCCTGTCTATATTGTTCATATTCTAAGCAAATTGTAAGTCTAATGAGTAATGGTAGACGCTAGATAAATTTATATCTATCTATCTTTATCTATCTATACTCTATATCTATACTTCTATACTAATATATAAAGCTGAAGAGTTTATTGTTTGTTTACTTGAACGCGCTAATCTCAGGAACTACTGGTCCGATTTGAAAAATTCTTTCAATGTTAGATAGCCCATTTATCGAGGAAGGCTATATGCTATATATATCATCACGCTAAGACCAACAGCAGCGGAGCAGTCGAAGTTGCGTGAATCAACTAGTAGATACTTAATATATAAAGCTGATGAGTTTGTTTGCTTGAATGCGCTAATCTCAGCAATTACTGGTCCGATTTAAAAAAAAATCTTTCTGTCTAAGATAGCCCATTTATCGAGGAAGGCTATATATAGGCTATATATCATCGCGCTAAGACCAATAGGCGCGGAGCAGATGAAGTTGCGCGGGTCAACTAACGTACAATATCTGTCATTGACCCACATACGTTTATTGACTTTATCAAAAACAGAAATAAAGACACAAAGCTCTCCTGACTCGACTTATATCGTGATCGTTTAAGTTCTTTAGTAATGAAAAACTGTTCATAATTTATTGTTCGGGTATCTACGAAGAGGTATTAGAGAAAGGTCAATGTACTTTCTTGCAAGTTTATCTGGCGTTTAGCATAGCCGAGAGACAGTTGAGACTGATGAATTATCTCTTAGAAAGATAAACACATTTGAACACGAGGTGAACCTAACCCAGTCCGCCATAGCTACATAGAAGCACAAAACCAATGTAAACCACCCACACGCACAAAACGTTTTGGGAACAAATTCATAGTGCGTAGGTACAGCTAAGGAGTGAAATTCCCTGCCGGAGTCTGTGTTTCCTGCTAGCTACAACCTGGGAGTCTTTAAGTCAAGAGTGAATAGGTTACTTCTAGGCAAGCGTGCTACATCTTCGACCACATCATCACTTACCATCAAGTGAGGTAGTGGTCAAACGGGTGCCAACCAAAAGTAAAAAAAAAATACAGACCTCGGAATCGTAACGACAGAACTAGAGACAAGCAGCGCTGAGGAAACTTTCGGCACTCAAAGCTCTGGTGGGAATATGTGGGTATTTAACTAATTTCTAGTCTACACGAATGAAAAACACTCTAGGTACATCACGATTGTCAATAAGTCAAAAATGTATGGGATTTACAATTGTCATGCACCCTCAATATGTCGCGTCAGTCCTTAACATTTGGATTTTTGATGAAGAATATAATTTTTAACCGACTTCCAAAAAAGGAGGTTCTCAATTCAGCGGGAACTTTTTTTATGTATGTACACCGGGTACTCCGAGTTGTCTCATCCGATTTGTGTGATAGTTCGATGCGGCATGCTTGCAGTTTGGTCTCGTAAAAATTTGATTCAGTTTGGTTCAGTAGTTCTTATTTTATGATCATTTTTGCTTATTTCAATTTTTGCATACACGAAGACATCGTCCAAGTATCTCACTTAAAAGTGAAAAATAAAAAACTTTTTTACAAAAAATATAACCGACTTCCAAAAAAACACTGCAAAGTATAAAATAACCTTAAATTCGGAAGTCGGTGTTAAAAAACGAAGATACAAAACCAAAAACAACTGACTTCCGAAATTAAGGTTATTTTATACTTTGCAGTGTTTTTTTTGTGTAGTCTACAGACTCTTTTCCCGTCAAGTAATTGTGATTTACGTTTTAGACATGGGGAACTCGAATACCGTCTATAGCAGTTCCCTCTATTCCGTACTCTATGGTACTAAGTACTACAAAAACAAAACATCATCGCTTTGCGCTTGCGCAGGGAAAGTGTCAAGCACGTGACGTCACGACTAGTAGCAATTTGGTCGCGATTTGTATCAGGAAGTTTAAAGGAAATGTATCGGGTACCTGGTGCTTTTTGTGTGGTTATTGTTTCCGTGAAGTTTAAGTTATGGGCAGTTCTAAGTATGAATAGAGATATGAATTGTGGTTCATTGGTTTGTAAGATATGCGCAGGCACGCACGGCAGGCACACTGTATCTATAGCATGACTTATGAAGCTGTTCGTAGTTGTTGAGCATTAGGAATCTCAAACAGCAGCGCTACTAGGTCGGCTGAATGCTACAAAAGTCATTGATCAGGGTTCCAAATTGTCGTGAAATCTCATTTAGGCATTCGGAGGTTTGGATTTAAAAATATGAAAGGAATAATTATTTTAACACTTATTGTGTAGTGTTAAGCAATATTATAAAAAAATCCTGGTAGAATGTAACTTGGTCATTAAAACATTCTGGTTTATAATCTGAAGTGGGTTAGCCTGGCCGCACTCGGTCTGGTGGGATAAAATCGTCACTCCCTGACGCCTGAAGAAGTCGTCATCAAGGTTGATCGCAGCGAAGGTGGTATGAAGATCTCACCACGTTTGCGGGGCAAACTTCGCCAGAGATCGCCGAAGAGAGAGAGATTTGAAAGGATAAATGGGAAGTCCTTTCCAGTACCTACCACACAAAATAAGAAGGAAAAGTCAGCCTCCAAATCGAACAGGTCCACTGTTTTTATGTGGAATTACCGAGTCAGTTAAGTTGGGCTGGCAGCGGCGCGTCTGCAGCCAACCACGACACGTGTCCACGTGCCTCGCCTCCAACCCTGAAGGCAGGGCAGTCTGTCTCTTCTTATTTTTTTTTCGTAAGGATGGGAAATCATCAAATGACTCCTTCCGCTCTGGGTGGGGCGGAAGGGAGTGTCAGACTTTAACTGACTAAAACCCAGCCGTGCTCCTCCCAATGCCCTTTGCGTACCAGGGCTGCGGCGTCTCTTTCGAACGGATTCCGCACCCCGGCAGGCACTGGCCCTAGCGGGCCCCGTCTCCCATGCTGCCCCCGCACCCGGGCCTGGTTCTGATCAAACGGCGAGCCACCCAATGCTCGCCGAGTCTGTCTCTTACCTTGAACAAGTTCTCCGCGCCGGCACGCAGGCGCAGCTCCTTGTTGATCTCCTGGTTGAGTTGGCAGCGGCGCGTCTGCAGCCGCCCGCGACACGTGGCCACGCGAGGGTCTGAACCCTGGAACAAGAGAGAACGAGTATGAGGACATGTCGTGTAAGGCTATATAATGTTCTGATCGTACAGTTCAAAAAGTTCGCCGAATGTGTTGCTAAACTTGTAGAATAAACTGTACATAATTATTGTCAGGCTTTTGACCATGTACACTAAATTTTATCGACAAAACGGATAAAATTAAAATGCAGTCAATCGTAACATCTTTTAGAGAAGAACAGTGAGTGGAGAGTTTTATAGTATCTACTAGTTGACCCGCGCAAACTACGTCTGCGTCACAATTTTCATTACTGCTCCTCTCCTATTGGTTTTAGCGTGATGACATGACCCTTGGTCCCTTTAACACTGAAAGATTTTTTTAAATCGGACCAGTAGTTCCTGAGATTAGCACGTTCAAGTAAACAAACAAACAAACTAACTCTTCAGCTTTATTATTAGTATAAGATAATGTAGAACTACTCGGAGAATCGTTTCAGGAAGATTTTTAGAGGCTTTCACCGATACCTCTCCAATTTCGAAGCGAAATACTCTCTAACGGGTAGGAAGTTTTGAATACACAAAGTATTCTCTTGTCATCAATCGATCAACCCGAACAATACACCTTACATTTTACGTAGGTACCTAAAGTCATAAATCTTAGTAAGTACAACAAAACACCGCGCATCGCCAGCAATGCGTCGCACGCGCAGCCAACGCGTCAGGTATGTGCGGTGTGATGTACTGACGACGGCTTTCACTGACGGCTCATCAATATACTAAGCGGTTAAATTGATGAATTATTTACTTGAAGAAAAGGTTTCGTTACACTGCGTGTGTGAGGTTTAATGAAATAGAAGATGCGGTTGCTGTTTCTAATGTTGCTGTAGGTACCGAAACGTCGCTCACAATGGGACTCAACCTCATCAGAAGGCTTGAAGTCACTCAAAGGACAATGGAGAAGGCAATGCTTGGAGTTTCCTTGCGTGATCGAAATGATGAAATCCGTAAAAGAAGTAGAGGTAACTAGGTTCCCGACATAGTCCGAAGGATCGCCAAACTGAAGTGACAGTGGTCAAAGCACATTGCTGCCAATGACAATCAATGCTACAACTTGTTAAAATGTAGGGAAAATTAGAGGTAAAAAATAACGAGAATTGTCCAATATACGAGAATTGTCTATTGCCATTATGCATCAAATCGAATCCATTTATTTTCCAGAATGTGGGTTTACAATATAAATGACCAATATCAATATGAGGACCAGCCGTTGTGGCAACGCACGCTTGGGGGAGGCCTATATCCAGCAGTGGACGTCTTTCGGCTGATATGATCATGATCCAATAAATGATCTTAAAATTATAATGGCCCCTTTACATTCTACAATTACATATGATGTACAAATATTTAATTTTAACCTGCACAATGTTATTAATAGGTCTTTACCTATGAAATTGCCGTTTTGTATGAAAAAATTTAAACGATTATTTTTCATGTATTTTTTATTTGTATTAATCGAAGTAATCACCCATGCAATCAATGCATCTTTGCCAACGCAGTGGCAGTTTATTGATGCCCTTCTTAAAGAAATCAGCTGGACGGGAGGCAACAAATTCTTCAAAGGCATTTTGTACTGCCTCTCGGGTATTGAATTTTTTTCCCGCCAAGAAGTTATCCAAATTCTGGAAAAAGTAGTAGTCTGTAGGCGCAAGGTCTGGTGAGTAGGGCGGATGACGGAGAGCTTCCAACCCCAGTTCTTGCAACTTGGAGACCGTCTGCTGTGCAGTATGAGGTCGCGCGTTGTCGTGCAGGAGCAGCGGAGACGAGCGATTGACCAATGCTCTTCGGACGACCGCGAGGTTCATTTTTCAGGTCGAAATTTCCAGAACGGAAGCGAGCAAACCAATAACAGGTGGTGCGTGGTTTGTAGTGTTAGCTCCGTAAACGTCGTTGATGTTGCGTGCCGCTTGTGCCGCGTTGCTGCCACGACGGTATTCATATTCCATAATTACTCGAATTTTTAACGTATCCATGATGACGAAAAAGATTGAAATGCGATGAAAATGTAACACTAATCAATAAACAAATGACTACTTTTGGAAAAAAAACATGTTTTTAAAATAAAATTAATTTGAAATTAGAATTCTTAGCCAAACAAAAATGATTTTGATTTGAAATGGCCAGTACTGCAGAACGGCAATTTCATAGGTAAAGACCTAATATTTTAATTAGGTAAATAAAACGTAGACAGCAGCAGATCAAATGCATAAAAATAATTTGATGTCAGTTATATCTTAGATGTCAGTTCAAAAGACAAAATGTCAGATTTAGGAAATATAATTCTTCATTTATCACGTGCCTCAGGCAAATCACTTCTATAAGCACTGCTCAAAAATTCTCAAGCCACTACATCTGAACCACCTTCCAAAAACGAATCCACTTCAATGACACTGCACTTCGAAACTCCACATTAACGATTCCGTTCGTTTACTATGATGACATGGTCGCCATCACGATTGAGGGTTACCTAACTAGTTATAATATGGTCAGACACGTAATAAGAACGTTATTAATGATAATAGTAATGTATTATTACGTGCTTAGCATTGAGGAGCTCGCGACTTAATAAAAATAGCCGCAGAGTCGATGTTCTAGGTAAGCAACGCTTGCCGAGGACGGTCCGCGGATGGGTGAACGTTTATTAAATGCCCATACTCCTCAGTGCTTTTTAAAGCCGTTGGTCCCGGCTGTCATTTGAAGCATGATCTAATAATATAATAATCCCTGTATGAGCATACAGGGATTCCTTCGTCCCGACAGCAGTCTTACCAAGGGGTACCGCGGTACCCAGCTACTGGATTGTGGAGGCCAAATAGGGAGACGATCCATGTAAAATATTAGTTTTCAGCTGCAGCCTGTTAGACTGAGAGAGGCCTACGTCCAACAGTGGCATCTTTCGGCTGAAATGATGACAGTTAGACTGAAAGACGACCTCAACATGGTTAAAGTCAAAAGGCATTTATTCAAATTAGGTTGAGTTTTTGAACATCAAAGTTCTCCATAAAGTTAATCCTCCAAAACGCCCCCCGTCACCACTTCCTAGTGTTTAAGCTGGGAAGAGGAAGTGGCGGAACAAACTCCCCAGTTGTTGGGAATAGGCTATAGGTTAATTAATTGATTCATTTACTATCAATTCTGGTCTCTATCAAAACTTACGATTGCCTAACGTGTTATATTATGGTCAGCCGCGTACTAAGACCTTTATTAATGATATAATAATGTATTATTACGTGCGTAGCATTATTATGAGTGGAGCAACGTTGTGTTGGTAACCCCTGGTGAACGAGGTGTTGTCGTTGTGGGTCAGGGATCGTCACGAATTAGATTGCGTTTTATATGGAGAGTTTGTTGCTTAATTTATGTTATATTAGTATTTTTATGAAGCTTTACTTTCTTAAATATGGAGTTGCTGTCTTTAGAATAATATAACAATATTTATTGTTTTTTCAATAAACAGGTTTACGTAATTATTTAGAAAAATAATATCCGTAGTATTGTTTATACAGAATTTAAACACATCTGTTCTCTTGTTGACAGGACCAGTCCAATGAATATTGTTCTAATTGTCGAATCGTCAAAATTCAATCGATAAGGGATGTACATATCATTCTAAGGGTGAAGTGGCACACGATCTAACATGCATATATGGGTAGGGGACACTTCAAACAATAAAAAATATAAGACACATGGTTCCCTAAAGTGTTGAGAAATTTCGAGGTACAAAAATGTTAGGAACATGGTGCCCTAAAGTGTCGAGATATTTCGAGGTACAAAAATGTTAGGAACATGGTGCCCTAAAGTATCGAGATATTTCGAGTTAAAGTCACGAAAGTTGTTCAAAAAAGTTCAAACCTCTTCATTCCACTCCAAATTAATTCAACCCTAAAAGTTTATAAAAAGCCATGACAACCACTCTCACCATTACCCCTATTCTGTAACATTTTCGTGTCTCGACAAAGGAATCCGAGGTGAGTATCAAATTACGACAAACGTAAGACCTTTATGTTGTGTGCAAAAAAGCTCACTTTGTGAGGTTTGTCACTCAGTGAAGCTCGATATCGAAATGGTTACTTACAGAATAGACTAGCTTATCATCTTTCACACAATCCACTCCTCATTTCTTCGAACAGTCTACCTCTACAATTAATCATTTATTCACCTTAGTTCCTCTCGACACACCGCCAAACATAACTACCTACATAATAAAACATCTTGTGCTACCTACAAGCAGTAAATAAAAACAGAAGACAGCCGTTCACACGTTGTCCCCAGAACGTGGCTCGCATACTGACGAATTAGGGACTGCATAAAAATGTCCGTCCTTTATATGCACCGATTGTACGTGAGAGGAATACTTAGTCGAATAATGGGCTTTTCACTTTTAGTATTTTTTGGACACAGGTTTTTGATAAATTAATTTTTTGTTTCACGGTTCTGTCAAGAGTATTTTCTGTAAAATAAATAAATCTGTCAATTGTCCTAATATGTTTCATTTGCAGAGTTTGAGTTGCACCGCAACACTTATTAGGCTTATTAAGGTGGATTCTCCAGGGTAGCCCGCGAAATTCAAATATTATTTGAATGATTATTTTGAAATATTCATTCTTTCGAACTGCATGAACTTAGAGGGCTATATTGATGATTAAAATGGTTATAATTCTTTAGATAAATACGCGTTACGGTCGCAGATCGCATTTGGTCCACATACAGCTTCACACTGACCGGCAAATTGCAAAAAACATAAAAATATTTGAATTTCGCGGGCTACCCTGGAGCATTCACCTTAAATTCGAACTATATGATTAGTTTTAAAACTTTTAAATACTGATTACAGTTTTCTTCATTATTCAAATCGAATTCTCTACTGAAAACAATACTCAAATTTTTTTTTTAATTTTATTCTGGTATAATGTGGCATTTCATTTTAAAAGAGCAGGTATTCTTAAATACTTGTTTTTTCAGCCGATTCATAGAACATTACTCTAACCTTCCTCGTTTGTCACACGTTTTCATTCGTTCGTTTATTATTAGTGAAAACCGTATCAAACACTACTATCTATGAACACATAAGGAAAGGAACCCGGCGCATCGATGCAGAAACGAATGCTTCATTACCATACAGACAGACAGACGCAGAGATGTCGCTATATTTACACACATATTATATATGACAACGTTAAGAAACGCATTCTTAGTTGTTGCTAATCCAGTCTTGCAGAAATTGTTCGAAAGGGTCACCGCGGCCCAGAACTCATGGGTTTTAGTCAATAAGAGTCTGACACTAATCTCAATGATCCCACGATCTCCCATCCAAAAATAGAACCTGTTAGACTTAGAATGGACAGTGTTTACACGACTGTTAGATATCATATTCATCACAAAGGCAAGTGACGAAGTCATATAATTTGAAAATACTTACAGGAACGGCCGTATGGGGGATGAAATAACTTCTGTACCATTGAGACAGACTATGCAGAGATGTCGTTATATTTACCAACATCCGACATCTAATACATGACAACGTTGAGAAATGCATTCTTAATTGTCGCTAGCTTTACTTAGAATGGACGTAGATTTCGAATGACTGTGCGATTTGATAATATGTATCACTCTGACGAAGTGTCGATGTCAGATGGTTTGAAAATGCTAAGGAAGCGAGTACAGAAACTAAAATGAATCCTGGACACCTAAAAAGTACGAAGAAAAAATATTCATAGTACCTAATGTTCAAAGGATAGTCGTGGTCGTATGCCGCTTCATCCTAAAGTACATACTATACTATAGATAACGAAAAACTGAAAGTGTTATGGGGTGTGTATTCCAGTAGGGTAATTTGAATAGTCAACGGCAATGCCTTGCATTTAGACAATTCAACAACATTCCACGGAATATTCATTGCGTTATTTATGCTTTTAAGCAGACAAATTTTCGAACCAGATGAAGCAATGGATATATTCTTTCAAAATTCTTCGGATTTTAGGCAGGGTGGTTGAAAGATTTCTTGATAGCACAAACGTTACAAAAATATAATGCAACTTATTGGTCAAGTTATTGCAATGCGAATGGCCTTCAAAGATTGCAGTTTTAGTGACGCATTGAGAGGATCGTAAGATCATAACAGCTGTGTTTTGACATGTCAAATTGTCAACACTAAAGTCAAAGTCAAAAACGTTTATTTCAATTAGGCCATTAATTAAACGGCACTTTTCAACGTAACTACAAATCGTAAACTATATATCGAAGGAGATTCTCTGTATCTTTGTATTTATTATATCAAGGTTATATGAATATAAACTCTTCTCAATGTTCTATCATCATTAGTGGATCGTAGACTGATTGCCATAATACCCATATAATTTGCCTTAGCTTAATTCATAGACTCAGTAATAGCGACCAAGTTGCATTACACAGAAGTACCATCAATACAATTGAAGCACTCAATCTCAAGAGTTAAAGGAGCATGAAGGTACGTTCCACTAAACTAGTGTACCAGGCACGCAGCAATAGTGCAGAACTGCGTCATTACCATACAGACTGAGATCGTGCAGCGGTGAACTCTTTCAGGTTTATGATTGCCTGGTACATTATAGGGTGGTTCAGCATTCGGTGACAGGATAAAGGCTATATACTCGTAGCTCGTGGCTTTTGTCATATCCTCATGGAATCATAAAGCAATTTTTCTACCAAGTTTGGAATTGTAGGATTACTTATACAAAAGTTTCGGAGAAAAAGTATGAATTTTTTTTTCTGGGATAAGATTCTGCCAGCGGCTGCACCTATGCCGGAAATTAATCCAGGGGAAAATATTCCCGGTATAAAAAGTATCCTATGCTAATCAAGAATATGATCTACCTGGTTGCCAAATTTCATCTAGTGAATACGTTCGATGTAGCTTCTTTCGCATTTTAAATACTAGTAAATAGGTATGGATGATAGACCATACCATTTATACTTGTATTATAAATGCGAAAGCAGCTAGATTCTAGTCCAAAGGTTATTTACAAATGCTCTTTAAGCTATATTTCTCACAGTGAACATTTTTTGAACTAATAAAGGTTTTTTGTAATAGGAAAAATATCTACATGTACAGATTCAAATTGCCTCCACGCCATCCTATACCACCTTATCAGTACAAAGTGTACAAACCAAAGACACGCGGCAATAGCGCAGAACAGCACCTGTCATTACCATAAAGCATAGACTATGATTGCGTAGCGGCGCGTCGCGGGCCGGCGCGTGCGCACGCGGAAATGCAGAGCGCTGTCTATAGCTACGTTTATATTCATATTGCATAGCTGTCTACTGTTTAGAAATGTCGGGGTTTTTCGTAAGAAGTGATGTAGAAAATAATTAAGTGTGAAAAGATGGCCGTGATATAGTGACATTTTATCAGCAGTAACGATTGTCAAGATTCAAGCGAAGGACTTAACGAAATTTTACCTTTTGACAATCATAGCTGTCAAAAAGCTGTCATAATTCTCAAAAAGTTTAAAATATTTAATTTAGTCGCTTATAGAAAACTTTTTTTTTCGAGTGTGATTAATGCTTTAAAAATGTTCATTAGCAGTAACTATTTTTTATAAAGGTAAGTAGTATTTTTTTAAATATGTCAGCAATATCCACGGTTCTATCCACCGCCTTTTATCTATGAAACAAATAATGCCTTTGCTAATTTCGACGAAAATAGAAACATATTAAGCCTTTAACGAGAAATTATTAGAAACTGTAGACTTATCTTTGATGACAAAATAAACAATACATCTTCAACAGATTTCTGTAAGTTATTTCCCAGGTAATAAAACAAAAGAATAACATAAAGATAATTTAAAGAAAGCGTACGTAAAGCGACAACGGAATAAGTTACATAGCATTATGCAAGGAAAGTGCCGGTCGCTCAGCATAACTCAGCATAATGTCACGGCTGTCAAATACACAACAATTCAGCATTTACTCAAACATAATGCTCACTGGTTCGCCTTGGCTTTGTGCATGTGCCGCTATAAAAAAAGCAAAAGTTTTATTTTTATTTTGGCAAGCAGAGCCGGTGTCGAATATTCTGCCACTGTCAAAAGAAAATTGGAAAGCTATCTGAAACTTTAAAAATAATATCCAGCATGTAAACATTCTACGACTTCGACTATTATATGCTATGCTTATGAATGAGCGATTGTGGGTTTATTGTTTACTCTGCAACGAATCAATAAAATGAACATCAAAATCGATCATTAGTATCTACGAATACGTATGTTTTTGTTTTCGATTTATTCGTTCTTTTGTAATTTTATTTTAAAAATAACGCAGATATTCAAATAAAATTCGAACTGTCCGCCATTTTGACAAAAAACGATCTTGTCAAGTTGTCACTGACATTTACAATGATTGACGTTTCCTGTCAACACTTTAATTGAATCGATGAAAAAAATGAAATTGATTAAACGATGCATCAATTAACTAGTTTGTTTACGTCATTTAAAATATTACTTATTAATGAATCATAAAAATATGAATATCATATCTAATCAGTTATCATATTAGAGATTAGCCCTGAGAAAATATTAACATTTAGTCTAGAATTTTAATTAAATAATTAGTAACATTTAAGTAATTACAATATTATACATTTTGTGTTAGAATTTCAAGGTTAAGTTAGGTAACGTTATTAAGGCCTGTCTAGACTTTTAATTAGTGTTAATGTTAAGTACCTAGTGATTTATGAAAACAACCTCGGGATTAACGTTGTTTCCTAAAAAGCAAAATTAATGGTCTATTGTCAAATTACAGACTTAATTTGCTCGGTTAAAAAATTATTGAGGTTTCTGTTGTCAATAAACATGGTAGGTACTTTTGGATAAGTCACTATCACTTCATCACTACATATTATAAAGCAAAGTCCTCCATAGTGTCTGTCTGCTCTGTTCGCGATAAACTGAAGAACTACTGTACCGATTTTCATGCTGTTTTGACCAATGGATAGAGTGGTTCTTGAGGAAGGTTTGTCTAGAAAAAAAATTAAGGATCCTTAAGAAAATTGCAGCACGGACGAAATCGCGGGCGAAGTGCTAGTTAGTGATAAAATGATGAAGGTTTGTGATAAGACAGATGTTCGGGAGATACAGAACTCTTTTCCTGGAACCACACTTTTCTTTTTATTATTATCTACTCAAAGACACTAATAACTTAATGCGTGCCATTCACGCTCTTTTAGCTAACAGGGTCAGCAGAGCTCGTAGTATCGCGGGAATCGGTGTCGAAGCTACGTCAAATTCATTATATCGATATGAAAGAGTCATGGTTCCTTTTATTTTTATAGTATTAGCGATTTTATGAACTACTAGCTTATACCGCCGGGACTTCGTACGCGCATATCCCGTTTTTCCCGTTCCCGTAGGAATGGGATGATGATGGATCAAATGCTGCCTACTAATGGGAAAATGATTCTACCATGCAGGCCATGCAGCCATCTATATTAACCGACATTTCAGATTTCAACTTACACATAAGTATTACAAATCCATAGAGAATGTTTAGTGTAGTCACGCGTGAAATACGCAACACTTTGTTTATGACTCTAATACTTGTATTGCCAGTCGGAAAACACAGTCCGACCGCAAATCATTTTGTAATATGCCAACACCGACAAGAAAGCGTTGAGAAATGTGTACGAAGAAATAAGAGGATTGCTCTGCTTTGCATATTAATTTCTATCTACTATAATTTCATCGATTCAATTAGTTCGTTTATGCTTGCATTTTGTTGTACCAACTGAGGTGGATAATTTATTATCTATTGCTATCACTATCGAACAAGTGAAATATGAAACAGACAACAATGGTTGAGCTGTCAAAATGTTGACAGTTATAGACGACGCCATATCACTATTGAACTATTTTGAGTCAAAATAGTTCTCCATTTGAAATCTCTTTTTGACAATGGACAACAAGAGTCACTTTATTCTTTTTTTACTGTTTATAAAAAAAAATAGTCTTTCAAAATTGCTTTAATTTATTGAAAAATAAATTATTTATCTTTGAATCATCATGAGTTCAAGTTCTAAATAAGTTTTTAAAAGCCAAATATAGACTTGGGTTACCAAGTCTATATTTGGCCAGGCTTAGATACTGGTTAGAAACTAGTTAGCTTATTAATAGGAAGATGCCTGCACTGCATATCTATTAGACGGACATTATCTCCAAATGACAGTTAGACGCGTCTAATGGGCTGGGGCGAGTGCTCACGAGATATGCAAGGCAGAATAGACGGGAACTATCTATATATGCCTAAGTCAAGTCGAGGAGTTCGTGGCAACAATAAGAGCCGCACAGGTCGATCTTCAAGGTTAAGGCTGTACTGGTACTGGCTTCTGACTATCCGTAACGACTGCCAAAGATCTACAAATGACAGCCGGGACCAACAGCTTAACGTGCTTTCCGAGGCACGGAGGAAACTCGGTATGTTAAGATGGTCACCCATCCACAGACCAATCTTGGCAAGCGTTGCTTAACCTTGAAGATCGACCCGTGCGGCTGTTATTATCTAGCCACGAGCTCCTCAGGTACAGTTACATAAAAAAACAACGTAAACATTATATGAATATTTTAATTAAAAATGCATGTAAGTGTAAATAAAGATGATATCCAGTCAAGCAAAAATAATAATACCAAGAAAGTATGTCGTCGAAATTTACAGAATTTCGTTAAAGTAATTCAATCCCTTCACGCATTTCGTACAAGATAAGTGGACTCGCCCTTACGTCTGATAATGCCAATAAAGGCTGCAATCGTTGCGTAACATGTACACGTGAAAAAAAGTAAGTTGACAGGTCGCCGCCATATTTGATTACTCATTAAGGGCTGGTTCCACTGCTTAGTAAAGAGAATCTTGACTTTAAATGCAATTGGATTTTACATTTCAATAAAATTTTATAAGTACCAGGACTGGATGTAGAAAATATGGAGATATTATAATTTTTAACATGGTTATTAATACGTTACCCAGGGTGTGTGGGGTCGTTAGACCTTGCTGCCCACACGATGAGAAGAAGAATACGTTAGTAGCAATTACGTAGGTACAAACACTGACTTTTTTTTTACTATTGATAGGCACGCGCTTAACCACCATCTCACCTGATGGTAAGCGATGATGACTCTAACAAAATAATTAATTAGCTTTCGCAAAACATTTTTATTTTATTTTTTTTATTTTTACTTTATTCAGAAAACCAACAGCGATACATATGAAATATTACAGAAAATATAATTAGTTTTGTAAGGCTAATAATAGGTTTCCCTGATTAACATAATTTGTGTAAGTAAACCATGCGACATGGAAAACATAAATTAACAAACAATCAAAGCAATAATTTGATGCAATAACAAAGTCAAATATTTATACACACATTAAGTAAATGAAACGAAAAATATATATAAGTTTTGTAATTCCTACACTATTGAAAGAAACCAATTTAGTTTTGTGAAAATTTGGAATATAAAATAGTTTACTATACTTTTTTAGTCAATATTTACTCACAAATAATTTAAATCAATGCATCGATTGCACTACCGTTAAGAACGGAGAGCATAATAAATAAATATGTTATTGCGATACGCATATTTTGAATATTTAGCAATCTCAGAACGGAACGAACGGGAAAATATCTCGAGAGAACCATCCGTGAGAAATAACAAGAAGTCGTTGCTCTAAATGAGAAGTGCATAATATTAGATCAGATTAGACTGTATTTTACGACTGGAAATTGTAATTGAATAAAAAATATATAATAAACTTTTAGATTTTATTGTTTACAGTGCACGGAACGGAAATATCGCACCTGAATTATGTTTCAATCTGTTTGCATAAATTTTTGTTTAATAAATAAATAATGAACGGTTTTAAGTCAGTTATTTAAACTTAATGTATAGTAGTGGTACATAGGCGGTAGTAATGTACAACAAATAAATAATAAATAAAATAGAAGAGTTAGCCCTTAGTTTATTGCCTCAAGACTCTCCATTTGCAACCGTCTCAATTTTAAATAATCTTTCACAAAATGACTATTAGATATCAGTATCTATTTTTATTCAAAGTGATGAGGAATGGACACTGAATATCTAAAGCAGAGTACACGAGGCTAACGAACCAGGCCTTTTTTGTACAACAATAATATCTTCAACCGTGGAAATTAAACATAAAGATAATTGCCGTGTGAATATAGATTTAAAACGAGACATTAAAACGTCTTTTTTAAATTATATTCGCCATTTTTTATTATTTTTACGGTCACCGGTGCAAGATTGAATTAATTTACATGAATTTGAAATAGTTTTGTTGAAACTAGTTTTTTTATGTGGGTTTTTGTTACATCATGTTTAGCCAAGTGAAGAGGAACTGATTTGATTTGTTTATTTATTGTCTTCCTTAAGAGGTGAACTACTTTTTACAGTATCTAATCGTGACACCTTAAATGCACTTGAAAGACTTCCTTGTCTGTTCAATTGCCTTCAACGAAGCATTAGTTAGGCTATCATGCATTTGCAGAAGATTAAAATTAAAAGTTAGTAACTAAATGTTGAAACACTTTGTAGATTTTAAAGTTCGGATTTGAGTTACACGATGATTGACAAATTACAACTCAAGTCTGTGTGGTGCTTTCCTTAAAAGGCCACCTCAAACATGCATCTACACCTACGGTTCTCAAGTGATTTGACTGGTACGGATTGAATGGACTTTAAAAGAAGCATTTGACCTTTGAGCTTGTTTCGGTGTTCCTTCTTAGGTTAGCCAGCTAGGAAATACCAGCCCCATCTGTTTGAAATTGACCAAAAAGATTGACTTGTAAAAGCTTTTTCCTCCTTTGTTAACCTTTTTAATAAATGTGCTTTTCTTACGAAATAAACGGGGTTGCTTTCTTCCTTTGTCTTCTTTATTTATAACCTTTATCATATAACTTTATCGACTAAAATTGCAACTGTATATTACAATGTGAATGTCAAATACCACATACTACATACATCTAGTTATTACAAAAAAAACAAACTAAAGAAAAACATCTACTTTAATTCAGCCCTACATAATTATTAGACGTAGTACGAGTAGGTCAAAACCCAGCCCACATTCATCCCAGCTGTCAGGAATAAGGTCAGTTGAACACCAGCCCACAGATTATAGTAATTTAGGGGAGGTACCGCGGATCGTCTGCGATCGTGCAGACGTTTTATTGGAACCGTACCTTAAAGGGCATCGTGTTGTACAAAGTGCGCGGGTTGTTTTTCTTGGTTATAGAAGTAGATATTTTTTTTAAGGATGCTCTCTTGAAATGGCTTAAAAATAGCGTGCAGATGAAGCAGTTTTTCGTCGACATTTACTGAGAAATTACATCTGAAAAAAATAGGCAGTAATCTACATGATATTGCACGTAACTTGGTTTAGCCAGAATTTATGTATTTGTATCACATAATAAGAAAAAAAAACACCAAATCACCTCCGAATCATTGAGATGAAACCATTTTACTGCTTCATTTTTTAACAAAAGACAAGAAAAAAATATCTACTGCTGTGCAATACAAACGAAAATAACTTGGTTTTGTTACTTTTTGAAAATATGTATTTGTTTTATTATAAAAAAATAAAAACACGGGTAGCGGAGTGGTGCGCCGAGGTGTAGTTAGCTCCGTTTGTATGCACAAGGTCATTGGCAAATATACAAGCCTTAAGGGTGCTCTCTCGAAAAGGCTTAAAAATAGCGTGCAGATGAAGCAGTTTTTCGTCGGCATTTACTGAAAATTTACATCTGAAAAAAATATGTAGTAATCTACATGATATTGCACGTAACTTGGTTTAGCCAGAATTTACGTATTGGTATCACATAATAGGAAAAAAAATCTCCAAATCAACTCCAAATCGTTGAGATGAAACCATTTTACTCCTTCATTTTTTAACAAAAGACTAAAAAAATAATATCTACTGCTGTGCAATACAAACGAAGAGAACTTGGTTTTGTTACTTTTTTAAAATATGTATTTGTTTTATTATAAAAAAATAAAAAGACGGCTAGCGGAGTGGCGCGCCGAGGTGTAGTTAGCTCCGTTTGTATGCACAAGGTCATTGGCAAATATACAAGCCTTAATGTCAACTTTTTATGTTTTGATGTAGACCTAATGTATATTAAGGGCTGGTTAAACAACGCATTTTAACTATGAAGCAACAACCAAAAAATCTTAATATTTTTAACTTGCTGTCTATCAAATATTTTCAAGCAGGAATAAATTCCATTTTTTTTACGCACCTCTCTAAACTTATACTATCTACCTATGTATCGCAACGAAAAGCTGACAAATATTATTGGGAAATGATAGTTTATTAAACGTTTTGTACGAAGTCTTAAATCCTAAGGGTCCCGTAGTAAAACCCTTATAGTTTCGTTATTTCCGTCCGCAATTTTACTCGGAGGCTTTTGATGCTACGAAGCTACAATTTGTCATGGTTATAGATATTAATCACGTCGACATGTTTGTTGAATAAAATCTGGAAAATGTTTTTTTTTACTGGTTAGGTATAAGCTTCCTTTCTATCCATATGATCTCGAGCGAACGGGAAAATGCCAATGTTTTCATAATTTCGCGATCTAAACCAAATTCAAGGACCAAAAAGAAATTTCATCTTTTAATTTCTAACCTAAAAAATAATTTCAAAGCTTGTGTTCAATTAAACCGCGGTTACTGACCATGCGCCGACATTGTTTCTCCATTACGTCACAATATTTATCACCGTTAGAAAGTTTTGTCGACATGACAGCAGTTTTAGCACTACCGTGTGAAATGACCCTAATCAATGACTGAATTTACGTCATGCAATGTTATTGGAATCTTTGTAATAATATTTCTAGATCAACAGAAATGAAGATCCTGAAAACCTTAATCCTAACTTAAGAGGAAATGCGGGCGGATAGACTTTGCTAGCAAGCATCCACAACCCATTAACTGGGTAACACGGTACATCTTGGCAAGACTGGAGTCAGATTTACTGGCTTCTGACTATCCGTAACGACTGCCAAAGATCTACAAATGACAGCTGGGACCAACGGCTTAACGTGCTTTCCGAGACACGGAGGAAACTCGTTATGTTAAGATGGTCACCCATCCACAGACCAACCTTGGCAAACGTTGCTTAACCTTCAAGATCGACCCGTGCGGCTGTTATTACTTAGCCACAAGCTCCTCGGATAGACTTTTTATGTAAAAAGTCATTATTCGAGGTTTGGCTCTCGCCGGTTTCCTCCTCCAATATTGAACCGATTCAAAAGTCCATAAAGTGATTAAAAAAGATGTATACTGTGTCTCTATGTTTTTCTTTTTTCATTAATAGTTGCCAAATGTGTACACTAGGGCTCTATGGACATTTTAGTCAGTAAGAGTCTGACACTCCCTCCTGCTTCATCCAAAGCAGGAGTCGATGATGATGAGGATTTCCCATCCTTAAAAAAAATGATTTCCCATCCTTAAAAAAAAAGGGCTCTATGGACAGCGGTTTATTGCGAATTTTGGTAGGTTTAGGAGGGCGACAGACGGTTATAGGCTTCTTTAACGCTAGCGAGTCTATGGACAAAAGCAAGTACCTAATGTCATAATCTTTTCGTCTTGACGGAGCCCCCGAGGCTGAGGCTGACCTGGGAAAACGTCGACGAAATGACGTGCTAGGGCTGCTTCGAAGTGGCTCAGGAAAATTATACCTTGGAGTAGGAGGCATATGACCTCGAGTGGGACACTCTAGGCTTAAGTGACCTACTAGCATATCCGTGCTCAACATGGATATGCCTTCTGAATGACCAGTCAGTAATATGGCAAACAGCACGGCGCGGGATTAGCTTATACCAGAAATGAGTAGTTTGATATGCCGTCGTGCGTACTCAAGATTTCTTAAACAGTGTAAGTTCATTTATTTATTCATCAACAAATTTACGTTTGTGTCGAACAGTGGTTTTAATAATAATTTACCAATAATCCGTATTTAAAAATAAAATTCGCATATTATCACAACTTAAAAAGACACAAAAATAAAATTAACTAAATAAAATCATAAAAAAATAAATTCAAGATTAAATAAAAAATCAAAATGAAATTAAAATCAACCAATAAATAATAAAAATAGATGTCAAATAAAAAATTAATTAAATGGAAAATGAATGAATAATAATTATAATTGAATTAAATGATTAGTTCGAAATACTATCTTTGAAAAACTCTTCTATGCTGTAATTCATTTAATACATCAAAATTCAGAAAAATATTCGCGGCAATCCGGGGGCATGTCCTTATTAATTTATTATCATTTAGGTTCAGTGACCCAAAATATTACTACCTCAATGCCTGAAAATGCCTCTGGCATTAAGTCCGCCTCTGTACATCTGTGTGCGTAAAGTGTTAAATAAATAAATAAATACTACCGATCCCTATTATCCCTGATTAAAAAATAGCTTTTTTTATCTAAACTTGTAACCTTCTCTCTAACCCGCAAGTATTTCCGGATACGAATGCTTCGAATGAGATTTTAGCACATTCGTGTGAATTGGCTCTAATCAATGACTAAACATACCTTATGCAATGCTTCTTTTATAAAATACATACAGGACATTCTTAGTTACCTAGAATATTTGTAAGAGGAAGATCCGCAGTACGCAATATTATTAGTCTATGGTAAACAGTGACATCCGTATAGTAATTAACAGGTCCCTAAAAACTTAGAAAAAATTGATTACCTTAAAGCAAATAAAACAAAAACCGGTGAAGTGCGAGTCGGACTCGTACACGAAGGGTTCCGTACTTTGAACCTTAATTTATATTATTTATGTTATAGCAGCGTAAGAAATACACAAAATGTGAAAATTTCAACTGTCTGCCTATTACGGTTCTTGAGATACAGCCCGGTGACAGACAGACAGACGGACGGACGGACGGGCAGACAGCGGAGGCTTAGTAATAGGATTCCGTTGGTTACCCTATGGGTATGGAACCCTAAAAAGGGCTCTAACATATAACCCTTTTTTTGGATGGTCATCATCTACTGTCTCCTGCCGCTCTGGGGCGGAACAGAAGGGAGTGTCAGACTCTTACTGACTAAAACCCATCCGTGTTCCTCCGAATGCCCATTGCGTTCCAGGACTACGGTGACTCGAACAATTTCCGCAACCTTGGTAGGCAACCATTAACACCACGAATAGAATATTTGGTTGGGTAATAAAGGTTAACCAACCAATAGTAACTGCGAATTATTACATTAAAATAAAAAAATAAAAATTGAGGCTGCAAACTCTCTATCCATTTCCAACAACAACCATGTCAGTCAACTTATTCGAAACAATAAAATAAAATAAATAAAACCATAAAATAAATTCTTCACGAGCAGTCTCTTTTATACCAATAAAAAAAGTATCGGTAACCTACAAATTATAAACAAGTTAACCGATGGATCATAAAAAGCGCTTAAAGCGGACAGTTAACAAGAAGCGATGCGCACGAGTCGAAACCTGAATACTGTAACGGGATTGGTCGATATGCGCCACCGGCCGGTACAAGAATGGAACGATATGTGCAGTCATTGTTTGATTCTCGTACGGTTCGGTACACACTGGCTCAGGTGTGTCATGTAGACAGTATTTTTTTTGAGGAATTAGAAATTTTATTTTGTGACTTTTTTGGGAGTTTTTTTAAATATTATAAACAAAACCGAAACAACTCTGCTTTAAATTAAAATCAACTTGTAACACCAGAGTGCCAATTAATTTAAGCACCGTTCGCATTCACATGACACAAGTCATTCGCAATCTGTCAGAAATATCAAGTATGGAGATTGTGACTTTTTTGACAGATTACGACTATCTAAGTCGTAATCTTTCAAAAAGCCAAATGCAAACGTTGTTTAAAATTAATAGAAAATGCTTTCAGATTCATCACTCAGATCCAGACAAACCAACACAAAGTGTGGTTACCAATCAGACCAAGCAACACGAAACCATTCCATTGTCCACCATATTTGGCTTCCACCTGAATTTCCACCATCTTTTACCAATACTCAGAACTTCACGTCTTCTTTCCAATGGACCGTTAAACATTTTTTTCTGATTCAATAACAGTTTTCTCTGCATTCAATTAGGTTTTATGTTCACCGCATCATTGGACACGTCAGCAGCTTGGAGATGATTAAAAACTTTGCTTACAGTGAATGCTGGCTGGTTTATTTGTTTATTATTTAAATTAGGAAGTTTAATTACTGTTCTTTGTTTGTTTGTTTATACTTCGTTGGATTTGTTGACTGCTTTTTCTTTTGTTGGAAAACTGTAAAGGATGTAGGTATCTTCATCACCGTCTTCACGCGTTAGAAGAAAGTTTAAGTTCGTGTTTTGGGATTTAATCATGGGTTCATTTTACGAAAAAATATTTCGCAAAACGAATGTGTCAAATTGTCAAACATGTGAGTTTCTTGTGAGTTCTTCGCCATAGACTAGCCCCAATTCGAACCTTGCACTAGCTTTTGCCGATTTATAATGACCATCGAGAAATAAAGTCTACGAATTTCATTGGTTCAAAAATTTTCAACCGCCAATCGCATCATTTATCTCGTTTTACTTGTGGCGCGGCGATGTAATTGTTATTTCCATGCACCGGGTATAAATATAATTTACCTTACATTTATAAAGGTCGTTTAGCATTGAGCCCGGTCGTTTAGCTTTACCAAAACTTAAATTATGTTTTTGGTAAACATTGCAAGCAAAAACAAGCAGCCTTCAAAATAAACTCCTATAACATTAAAAAGAAATGGCCATTACCACTGTCATGTCACACTCAACAAACTTTCACTCACGTAAAAATACTAATTTAATTTCCACCATTGTGACAACAATTAAATAATTCATCACATTACGTAACTTAGGAAGTACAATATCAATTCTCTGCACACCTTGTCTATGGGTAATTTAGCGTCAGAATGTCAATGCTCGAAGTTCGAATTCATTGGCGCGCGGCCGCCATTTTCTCTTCATTTCACTTCGGAAAGCTAAATGCATGGCATGTTAACCATGGTTTGATGAATATTTAGCAAGGCTAGACCTTAAATGGTAGTTAGCTTGTATGAGTGGTAGTTAAGTGTAGAAACTCTTGCTAAGGTGGAACGTGAGTATTGAGTGGGAAAGTGTTAAATGCAGTCATTGGGGTTGGAACACGGGTTCTCATGTACCTAAGGTTGTAAAACCGTAAACTGTCACGTCACTGGTAAAAATTGTAGGTATCATTGTAGTGTCGTCACGCGTCTTTTCGACGCACTGTATCGTTTTCATTTTTTGTTTACGTGAAACAAGAAAAAATACGAGTTCAATATTTTTTGGGAATCAATCTGAAGGACTGATTCGATTTTTTCAGTAAAGTCCTACTCTATTGTAAGTAGGTAGGTACTTAGTAAAATTCAATAACATCTAATTTTTATATACTCAGATATCATTTATATAAGGAATAAACGTGACGATTTGAAAAGTTTTATTTAGGAAAAATATGTGTCAAACGACATTTAAGTATCTACTCTTCTGATAAAAGTTTTCTGGAAAATCTGCCCTAAAAGAAAAAATAAATCGTGGTAATCAAGAAATCTCTAATTTCTACAACCACACGCTTTTACAGATGTGGTGGAAAACATAAACAAATTAATACCAAAACAATTTGACGTTTCTATTTATTAAGGGTACTCTCTCTCTGTAGTTAGCTCCGTTTGTATGCACAAGGTCATTGGCAAATATACAAGCTTTAAGTCGATCCATGGAATTAGCAAGTACTTTGGTAGAAATTCACAAAATATTTTGAGATGAAAAAAAGGAGGTCGCACAAATTGCCAACCTACAATTTTCTTTATTTAAATTCATCGAAAGTAGCAACATTTATTCTTCTTATCTCCAAGCAACAAATCATTAACAAGCACAGGTTATAATTAATCTGTCACTGCGCACTCATTTTGTCACACTTCTCTGAGATCTGCCGTCAGATAGTGACAGAAAATGTCACATCACGAGATCATCACGATAACACTGTGCAATGTTGGTTATTAAATTATTATGGCATGTCTGAGTACTACTAATCATGTTGGTAGTTACTACGAGTATTTACTGAGAAGAAATCCGCTTCTTTGGATTTTGTTTTTCGAATTTTTAGCATTTGTATTTATCCCTGTGTCATGCTTGAACTGGGCAGATAAGTTTGTTGTTTATTTTTTTTCAAATAAACCATGTCAGAGGCCCTTGAGGCGGTTTAGAAACTCTGACACTAGGATGTGTGGGGTCGTCAGACCTTACTGCCCACACGATAAGAAGAAGTTTGTGATTACGTTTCTCAAAACCGCTAAATGTTGGGATTGCCACGTGTCAAGCCCACACATTTTGAAGTTTATGGTTTTAAATAATAGGTAAGATTGTCGAAACAGTAGCTCCGATGGTTTAAAATCAAAACATTCATGTTTACATGACTGTTGATGACTGGTGGTTGTCATTCCATTTTGATTACTTGCAATGACAGTTCACTTCGTGATCACTTCACCCAAGCCTTCACATCGACATGTTTACAGAATGGCACTGCCATTCTGTGCTCACACTGGGCCTCATCAGAAGGCTCAAAGTCACTCAAAGGGCAATGGAGAGGGCAATGCTTGGAATTTCCTTGCGTGATCAAATTAGGAATGATGATATCCGCAAGAGAACCAAGGTTACCGACATAGCCCGAAGGATCGCCAAACTAAACTGGCAGTAGGCAGGCACATTGCTCGCAGAACGGATGGTCGCTGGGCCCGAAAAATTCTGGAGTGGCGACTGCGTACCGGAAGACGCAACGTTGGCGCGGCCTCCCACAAGGTGGACCGATGACCTGGTGAGGGTCGCGGGTAGCCGATATGGATGCGAGACGCGCAGGACAGGTGGTTGTGGCGACGCTTGGGGGCGGCCTATGTCCAGCAGTGGACGTCTTTCATCTGATATTATGATAATGATGATGACGACTGCTGTTCTACTTTATCACAACCTAACCTTTCCAAATTCTCTTTTAACTATTCCTATCTGGTTCTGCGTTAGAACAAAGGCTAAGTTCAATAATTTGCAGCGACTGGTTATAATGAGTGTGTACCGGGAACCGGAGAACCGTTACGTTGCCCTAGCGCCGAGCCTGCCTGCGTCCGCGCATACATTTGTGTTAGTGAGGGGTACTATCGACTGTTGGCGGTTATGAAGCGATGCATTATTTGATAGAGATACTTGTGATATCTTTTGTAAAGAGAGTCCTTATACCGTCCAATCAATCCATACATCCAATCCATTAATAAATAAGAAGATGAAGCCATTCGTATCCTTACGCAGTTTGGTGGGTTTATAAAACGTTAACAAGTGTTGGATCCAAAATTTTTCATTGTTTTGAACTAGGTATTAAAAAGAAAGCGACTGCCTCCCCTATACCAACCTAAAGGTTTTTGAGCTTCGCAGGTCGCTTCGTAGATACAAATATTTTTTTAAATAATGTTCAATGAGCCTGCAAAATGATTTTATCTTGTTTGGTTGAGAATTTCCTCTGTCCACCTTTCGGCTCCATCATCAGACCAGCTTCATAGATAAGTTAAGTAAAGTAAACTTGGTGATTGGTATCCAACTCCATTCCTGGCAGAAGTGCTTGAAAAATGGATTACTAATTTGTAACCGGACACACACAAGTTAATAAATAGCTTATAAAAATGAAGCCACTTACTTATTTTCCTACACCCACTCCATTTCACATATTTCAATCATCTCACCAACACAATCGACTTTTCCCCTCACTAGTTCACACTCGGATTGCAAAGCAATTAAGTGTTATGGCCGTGGATTACAGCTCACGAGCGCAGCCCAGCACTTCCTTGTACTGGCGCTATGATTTATAGCGAATACATCTATATATCTTATTTATAGCAATACTACAAAAGTAGCGGTATACTTGATTCAATGCACGCTATAGACACGTTTTTTTTAAGGATGGGAAATCATCAAATGACTCCTTTCGCTCTGGGCGGAGCGGAAGGGAGTGTCAGACTCTTACTGACTAAAAACCATCCGTGTTCCTCCTAATGCCCTTTGCGTTCCAGGGCCACGTTGACTCTTTCGAACAAATTGGCAGCTACAGGTACACTGGGCTAGGCACTTGGCACCGGATTAGACAGCTATCATAGTTAGTTAAACTTTCTGCAATGGTGGTAGATTTTTTTGAGCTGTTATTTATTTTAGTATGAGGCTAGCTATTTCCCACCACTTCCTACGCACATATCCTGTTTATTCCCATTCTCGTAGGAATTTGGTGTAATCCTCTCTCAGTGCTCTCCTACACTCCCCAAGGAGCCTTACACGACAAATTTCAGCTATCTACGACCAGTAGTTTCGGCTGTGCGTTGTCTGTCAGTCATTCAATCAGTCAGTAACAGAAGAGTTTTAAATATTGTAGATGTAAACTAGACCTTCTCAATAAATTTTAAGGTCTATTTTAGGGTCATCATCTGCCTAGCCTTTTCCCAACTATATTGGGGTCGGCTTCCAGTCAAACCGGATTCAGCTGAATACCAGTGGTTTACGTGGAGCGGCTGCCTACCAGACCTCCACAACCCATTAACTGGGTAACACGGTACTTCTTGGCAAGACTGGAGTCAGATTTACTGGCTTCTGACAATCCGTAACGACTGCCAAATATCTACAAATGACAGCCGGGACCAACGGCTTAACCTGCTTTCCGAGGCACGGAGAAAACTCGGTATATTAAGATGATCACCCATCCACAGACCAACCTTGGCAAGCGTAGCTTAACATTAAAGATCGACCCGTGCGGCTGTTATTATTTAGCCACGAGCTCCTCAACGGAAGAATTTTATATATTAGGTTATTGCGGCTTACGAGTGCAGCCCAGTACTTCCTTGATGCTGGCGCATATCATAATAGGTACGTAGCGAATACAACGAGAGTAGCGGGATACTTGATAGAATGCATGATATCGCTACGCTGGACTAGGCGCTTGTGCAGCGTGGTAGAAAAGTACTTATCTTAGTTAGGTAGGTACGCTTAGAGGAATGTTGGTAGATTTGTTGAGCTGTTGTTGATTTTAGTTCATACGAAAAAGCAGACTTTTCCCTGTACTTGTAGTATAAGACGGTATTACTTGCCAAATTTCATAGTTGTAGGTCAACGGGAAATACCCTATACATTTCGATTCCTTCGAGAGTGTCGAAATATAAGTTTTTGCGGCATAAACGACCGTATCTTTTTTTACGTAACCTTGAGTTTGATTTTTTTAAATTTCACAGTTGCAAGGGCGCAGGGGCCATAGACTTGAGTATATGGTTTTAATTTTATCTCGATATCTCCACGCGTTCCCGAGATAAACGGCCATAACAGACAGACGGACGGACAATTGACTGATTTTATAAGGGTTCTGTTTATTCGTTATGAGGTACGGAACCTTAAAAAGCAATTTTTTTTGACTCCCGCATCCCCATACAGTCCACTATATTTTGAACTAGCACGTTGCGCCTGGGGAATTCGCTAGCATTTTTATATATCTGCCCAAGTAGTGGTTTTAGGCACAACCATTATTGTTTGGTAAAGCAAGTAACCATTCAATGAGAAATGAGTACTGACTCAATAATATTCTAGACTGCCAAGAGATGGAAGGGATTGTTATTATTTATTTTTTCATAAACACTTATAATCAAGTTTCGCCACTTAGAAATATTTTTCATCATCATCATCATCAAAACAGCCGAAAGACGTCCACTGCTGGACATAGGCCTCCCTCAGATGGAGGGTTTTGCCATAATCGCCACGCTTGGCAGACAACTTGGCGATCGCAGTGTATGGTGTTGCGTTTTACAGAGAACGCTGCTGCGAGTCCCTTAGTCGCCTCTTACGACACCCACGGGAAGTCATCATCTGCCTAGCCTTTTCCCAACTATATTGGGGTCGGCTTCCAGTCAAGCCGGATTTAGCTGAATACCAGTATTTTACATGGAGCGGCTGCCTACCAGACCTCCACAACCCATTAACTGGGTAACACGGTACTTCATGGCAAGACTGGAGTTAGATTTACTGGCTTCTGACAACCCGTAACGACTGACAAAGATGAACAAATGACAGCCGGGACCAACGGCTTAACGTGCTTTTCGAGGCACGGAGAAAACTCGTTTTGTTAAGATGGTCACCCATCCACAGACCAACCCTGGCAAGCGTTGCTTAACCTTGAAGATCGATCCATGCGGCTGTTATTATCTAGCCACGAGCTCCTTACGACACCCACGGGAAGTGATGGGATGGTATTATTCTTTTACGGCACCATACGACATATTCTTATGCGATCAATTTTCAGCAATACCTACAACAAACCCAATTTTTTTTATTTTTTTTTTATTTAGGAATGGGCTAGCTCTTGACCACAATCACGCCTGATGGTAAGCGATAGATGAGGTCTATGATGGAGCGAGCGTGCCCAGAAGATGCCTGTTCACTCTTGTTTTGAAGGCAGACGGGTTATATGTATCTGGACGGGAAGCATCTGTGATGCTGGCAGAGAGTTCCACACTTTAGCTGTGCGTATAATAAATGTGGAAGAGAAGCGCTGGGTACGACCAGTCGGGATATCGACCAAGTACGGATGGTACCCTGCAGTACGTCTGGTATTCCGGTGGTAAAAGGGCGATGGTGGGATCAGGTCGTGGAGTTCCTGCGCACACTCCCCAAAAAACAGTCTGTAGAAGACCGACAGGCAGGCAACATTTCGCCGATGACCTAGGCTGTGAAGCTGAGCCACCAACGTCTCGTCACCTATAAGCCTTTTTGCTCTGCGTTGAACCGAGACCAATGCAGCAAGCTGGTATTTTGCTGAGCCATCCCATAAGTGGCTGCAATACTCCATACAGGATCGGACTTGTGACCAATGCATTACAAAACATAACCTAATTGTTAACTAGCAAATTCTGTCACAGTGTAAATAATAGTTGTTATTTACTGTATAATATGAAGCTGACTTCATGTGTAGTAATGATGTGACGTAATGATCCAAATATTGTTGTGCATTACTGATAATGCAAAACAATATTTGGATCATTACGGAATGCCTTTGTCGAAAGTTACATTTTAATACAAAAACATGTTTGGTATGAGGATGAGCAGTATACTTCTGCTGGCTGTGAATAGCTACGGTAGGCGCCTGATAAATGTGCAATAACGGTCATTGACCCAAATACATTTAGTGATATTCTTAATATCAAAAACAGATAAAGCTGACCTGCTAAATCTTCTATCGTGATCCTTTCCCTACTCTTAACCAATATACGATTATTTATAGTTGTTTTGGGCAGAGATTAAGCATTGCCATTCAACGTGGCAATGCCGCTAGTCTCTTGGGCACATTACCAGCTGACAGCATTGAGGATGAATTTTTTGATGCTATACTTTAGTTTGTTTTTAGTTTAGTGTATTTGTTAGTTTTAGTTACTATATACATATAAAATGTATAGATCAATATTAAGTTAAATATAAATAATTTATAGTTGTTTCATGAACATAACATTTTTAATACAATAAATCTCATCCAAATTCAATCCCTAGTTTCCATTTATCCTTGTCTTATTGAGAAACGTGAGTTTATAACTCTACGCGTTATATTATGAACTCGCGGCGTTTGCAATTACCCAGTGATACACCTCAGTCCACCACTTCAAAGAATACAGCCGTAATATTATAATATGTTGCGGAATTCGTTCGAAAGAGTCACCGCGGCCCTAAAACGCAAAGGGCATTAGGAAGAATAGGGTTTTAGTCAGTAAGAGTCTGACATTCCCTTCTGCTCCGCCCAGAGCGGGAGGAATCAGTTGATGATTTCCCATCCAAAAAAATTATATTACGGTATGATGAGTTGAGAGTTACACATCCCACTGCACATCTTCCCTCCCACGGTACACTTAGTAAACAATTAAAATATTAATGTTCTACATTTCCGCGTCGTGTAAACCTCTCAAGGCAAAACCGGTTCATTCCAGTTTGGACCAGATTGAACTAGTTTCAATAAAACGTGGATGTTATAAATTCTTTAGCGGGTAATATGCAGTTGCGGGTAAAGTAGGTCTGAAATTCCTATCTTGTAGTGGTCAGGCCGCCGGGCGTGGTTGTTTAATTTTCTTTGAGAGAAAAGCGGCTTTTGCCTTTCATAATGTCCTAGAACCATTCAAGCAGAATCTATTTGAAAGTACTAAGGACAAAATATTTGTTTTTACTACTGCTAGGCATACGTTTGTCCAGTATCATGGAGCACGCTTGCCTAGAAATAACCTATTCACTCTTGACTTAAAGACTCCCAGGTTGTAGCTATCACACAGACACAGACTCTGGCAGTGAATGTGAAACATTAGGAACATCTGTCATAAAAATAGACCTACTACAGCTCCAATGAATTGCTAAATTACTTATTCTATCTACACATATCTTATTCACACAGTGTCCAGAAAAATATCTAGACAGTAACTTAATCTTTTTAACCGACTTAAAAAAGGAGGAGGTTATATGTTCGGCTGTACCTATGTATTTTTTTTTTTAAGAAATATCATTCTATTTTTCTAATAATAGAACAGAACCTTGGTATAACAGTGATATTCTCAAACCAACAACTGGCTTATTCTGGAGCATTTTATCCTAAAACCATTAGAAAAGACGAGTACAATCGAGTTCCAAACACAAAGGTCATTTTAGTAGCGAAACCAATCGGAAGCAGTCACGGGCCACCGATTCCGAATCGATCCGAACTCGATTCGTTTACGTAAGTATTTGATTACTTTATGTAATGCACAGACCTCGGAACGATTAGAGACAACATTGAAAGAAAGAAAGAAAGAAAATAGTATTTATTGTTTCTTTAAATATTATCTTTCGCGCAGTTTCTATAAGCCATATAAAACTGAACTGTATTGTGTGATTAACATGACTAAATAGACTAATCTCTAGAAAAACACAACGCCAATTCCTTAAAATATTATCTTTCGCGCAGTTACTTTAAATTATAGAAAAGTGAACTTTGTTCTTTTTTCTTTAGAAAGAAACAAGGCCAAAGATTTCGTAGCTAAATAATAATAGTCGTACGGGTCGATCTAAGACATCATTGCAAGCAACGTTCACCGTGGTCGAGACTTCTTAGTGTTTGTAAGTCTTTGATAGTCATTATGGATTTTCAGACTTCAGAAAATCTGACAAGTGTCTTGTTAAAAGGTAACTTCCGGTTAACTGCCTCTGTGGTCTGGATTAGGCCTTTGCTTTGTGATCCGTTCAATTCCCACGTGAAGCATACTTAGTAAAATTGTTTTTAGTTTGACTAAGACATTGCAGGCTTGAATCACCTGATTGTCTGATAAAAAGATTATTCCGTGCTTCGGAAGGCACGTATAAGCCGGTGGTCCCGGTCGCCGAATGGCGGTCGTCAAATAGACCGTGTCAGAGGCCCTTGAGGCGGTTTAGAAACTCTGATACTAGGGTGTGTGCGGACCTTATTGCCTGCACGATAAGAAGAGACTGTATTGTGAAGATCAGATTTCGTTGTAAGCTTTATTATTTAATTATGTCAAGATTTGAAGATGCTGTCTCTAGCAATGGCCAACAAGTCGTTTCCATACTCTGTGGTGCAATTGTTCACCGGCGGATGTCGATCGGTTTTAGATTTACGATTACTGAGTCTTCAATGATTTATGTAATTAGCGTAGTTTGCAATAATTATGCATAATAGGTAGTGTTGTGAGGTTTAGAAAACATTTGGTTTGGTTCATTGGATTTATGTTGTTCTATGGCCCTCAGATAATTGTTTTTAAAGTTAACTATCTATAGCGATGATCTTCAAAGGATGGCTAGTAGGATTTGAATGAGTAGTTGTGAACAAAGTTTACATTTCTACCACAAATTATAATTGTTATATATAAAATAAATATTATTTTTAGTAATATTTTATTTTGTTGAAGAAATTAAGACAAACAATTTCAGTAAGTACATGGTTAATGAACGGGTATTTTATTTAAACATCCATACATTTTCAACCTTCATTTGCAAATTCATTTGGGGTCGGCGCAAAATGTCTTCTACGTTAATTCTTCTCTATTAGCCGTCATTTCAGTAGTTTTCCTTTCTAGCCGTTTCATCTTTCACCTATTCCATCCACGAGAATAATACTTACAGACTATAATAATTACTTGCACTGCTGGCCAAGACCTCCTCCAAAAGTGTCATCACCGTTCCGTACGTCTCGCATCCAGCGAATTCACGCGAAATACCCCCAGGTCATCGGTCCACCTTACGGGAGGCCTTCCAGCGCTGCGTCTTCCGGTACGCATGAAGTATAATATAACGATTTTATTATGGTTACAAGATTCAGCCTGCTTCTTTTTTTTATTTGATATGGGTTTGCTCTTGTCTCTAGTCTAGGTCAGTGATGACAGACACACAGTCGACGTTGGAGTGAGTTTACCCATAAGGAGCCTGTTCGCTCTAACTTTAAAGAGATTAAGGTTGTAAGCGTTCGGAAACACAGACGCCGGCAGAGAGTTCCACACCTTTGCTGTGCACATTATAAAAGACGTTTGGAAATGCATAGTACGAATATGGAGTAGCAACAAGGTAGGCTTCTCATGGATTTTCCGCGGTTACCATTCAACCAATTCCAAAATTGTCCTTGACATCCCTAAAATAAACCACAAGACGGCATTTCTTACTATATCCACCAGTACATCTGAGGAACGTGTACCTACAATATATTTCATAATGCACATTACTGACATGCATATCAAGATTGCCACATCGTGCCCTTTCGTGCCTACCACTACAAATTGTTGCAGGTAGGTACAATACAAGGTTGACCGCGGGATGTGGCTTACGAAATCGGATGTCGGCTCGCTTTAGAGGTACCTGATTACTTGATTAGTTACCATATTTAAATAAACGGTTGTAATAGTTTATTTTGTACAGCTAGCCAACTTGTTTGGATAAGGTGGGTTTTGGAAATTTTGATCTTATTGCGAAAATTCCGGTACTGATAAAATCAAAAGATATTTATTCAAAATCCTCCGCCCCTATTGGTCTTAGCGTGATGATATATAGCCTTCCTCGATAAATGCCCTATATAACACTGAAATATTTTTTATATATTTTTTTATTTTTTATATAAAGACAATCCCTAAATCGCCCCGCCCGTCACCACTTCCTAGTGTTTCATCTGGGAAGTAGAAGTGGCGTAACAAACTCCCTAGCAGTAGAAAGATAGAAAGCAAACCCTATCGCATTATGCTATTTATCCTAAAAATGCACGATACTTGTGGGATAGGCCACGAGACCAATGCCATGGGAAATAACTTGCTAATACAAGATGTGCACAGTAAAGTGGTCTCTTCAGACTATTTTAGTTTTTTAACGAATGATTAGTTAAATTGAGTCCGTTGTGATTATATTACAAAACTAATCTATTGTAAAGAGTACGAACACGAAAAATAGTGTTGGTTTGTATTTGACTGTTGAATGTAGTCTTCAAGTTTACTTTCTTGTAAAATAGAGGCATACAACTGCATCCGGCTAGAATGAGAGCCGTAGGTACTCAACAGTTGGGAAAAGGCTAAGCTTAGGAAATGGTAGGAAAGTAAATATCAACAGTATAGGTATCTTGTAACTGTCTTACCCAACAAATCCCAGTAAAGATCTAGTTACCCAACTCTAAATTAAATAAACCTAATAACATACTCCGTAGTAACGAGCAATTTGTCCAGAACAATAGGCGCCATGCTTGCCTAACGACGACAATAGAATTCGGCGCGGCTCAGACGGACGGTCGGCAAAATAGCACCGATCTTAACAAATAGGTAATTGTGTGAGGTTGGTAAACTATGTTGGTAGTCTTGTTTGTGAAGTGTGTGGTCACCGGAATAAAACAATACTTTCTGTTGTTTTGGGTTTTGAAAGAATTGGTGATGATGCCATCATTTTATTTGATGTTAAACATTGTCTCGGTGAATTCTGGGCAGACAGTCCAGTCACCACCTTGTCAAATGGCTAATCAATAAAAAATGGCTAACCGTATACCATAAGAGCTGCCAGACTGAAGTGAGAATGGGCAGGCCATGTCTGCTGGATGTTGTCAAAGCTGTGGGCACTGACACACAGACGGAAGAGAGCTGCAAGACTGAAGTGGGACTGGGCAGGCCATGTCTGCTGGATGTTGTCAAAGCTGTGGGCACTGACACAGACAGAACGGTTTGCGGAAAATCGAGGACACCTTGGATAGCTTCCTAATCAATTAGCTTGAAGAAGCACAACAAAGAGAGAAATCGAAAAAAGGCGGAAAGGCTGTGGTGATGAGTGGGATAGATCAGGATAATGAAAGACACCCCAAGTGACAAAAGTATATAACTTATCCGCAGTTTCTGTAACGCAAGAAAATACTATTGCAATAATTAACGTTCCAGAAACTGAACGATATTCACTACACTATATAGCTTTAGCGAATGATCATGTCAGTTATGATATTAAACTATTAAACTTCTAAGGAACCAGGTCCAAAACCTGTCTCGTATTTAGGTAGAAAATATTAAGTTTTCAAAAGGTTTTATTGCTGCTAGTACAAAACCGATCAGCTGATTAGATGGACACAGTCCGATGCATAACTATTGCTTTTAACACCATTGTGATGGAGCAGCAATAGCGTCGTACAAGGTCGATAGTAGAATTGAATGATCACATCAAACCATCAAGTTTATACAAACGTAAGGTTATTTCATTTTATTGGGTTTAAGTAAACAAGAACGGGTTATTGACCTTAAAAATCTATCCAATTATCCATTGTAATTTGCATTCTGATAACGTCAGAAATATTTTTAATTTGGTTTGCTCTTGACTCTAGTCTAGGTCAGAGATGAATGATAATTCTGAAAATTTAAGAATAGAAACAAACACTAACATCAAAAAGAGGATATTTGAACAGAATACTTCTGAATGTAGATCCCAGAGCCAGTAATCTTTTTTGAAAATGTTTACATGTACCATGAGGACTGGTATGGGACGGCGCAGAAGAAAAATTTCAGAACGTCTGGAAAGAAATGGGATAGGTCTTTGACCTGCAGCGGGACAGGAGTAGTTAAAAAAATATAATACATATTTTCCCGTATCGATCCATACTATGAGCTTATGCTACAGAAGAGAGTGCCGGTCGGCAAGATTTAAAACTGTGTAATAATGCAGTGATATATTAATAAGTAGACCAAAATACGAGTATATCAGAAAATACCCACAAACCAAAGTGAAACTAAAACATCTGTACACACAGCCATTGAAACTTTAAAGCCAAGAAATTATAACAAGCAGTACTAATACAATTTTCTACTAAGAAATCACAGTTATTTACTAGTCGTAAATCATAGTGGATGTTCATAAATATACACATTAAGTGCTTGAAAACATAACACAGAGAAAGTGTTGATGTTCAATGAAATGGGCTTGAGCAGAATGGCGTCTGTTGTAGACCATTAGCATGTTTATACGTAATATTTATGAAACGAGGTATGAAATTTTTTTTATGATTCCAGATGGTGTTGGTACTAGTTGTAATAGTTAACTTTATCACTATTACTTCGTTTATTCATCTTTTTCGACTTTTGATACATTTTTAAATACTCGTATCGGGAACAGGGTCCAAGCTACCGGAGGACAGGGCTCCAGAGGGAGAGGAACCTCCTAATAATGCGAACCGTGTTCAGAACTCCAGAAGTACTGCTTTCTGAATCAAGCCCTAAAGAGATCTCCCTAAGCCTAAATTACTAAATATACTATATTTTTTTTATTTGCGAAGGGTTTGACTCTTGAGTCTAGTCTAGGTCAGAGATGACAGAGACAAAGTCTACGATGGAGCGAGCGTACCCAGAAGGAGTCTGTTCCCTCTAACTTTGAAGAGACTATGGTTGTAAGCGTTAGGAAACACAGACGCAGGCAGAGAGTTCCACTCCTTTGCTGTAACTACTACTTTGCTTTACTTGTATTAATAATGCAAAGGTGTGTTGCTGCTACATAGTTATAGTAATTGTAATCAATGATAAACATGCAGGAGGCTCATCTGATGATAAGTGGACGAACTATGGGTTTTTGCAAGTCTGGAAGCGGTGCCGAAGGTGTAATATTTGAAATACTATATCCGTCTTCAATTATAAGTGATGAATTCAGGGTAAACAGCGCTGAAATTCGAAGAGTATTTGTGCCTGAGAAATATATAATAATTAGATTACCTATTTTCTATACTGGACTTTTGAGCCGGTTATCTACAAATTGCAATGTCATACGATATTGATAGACTCACATCATATAACCCTTACTATGGTAAATAAACCCGTCACTTGTATATTCATAACTGTCAATCTTATAACCGTTACGAATAAAAATAAATCCGCATTGAGACCACTCACATAAACTGTCATTTTCATTTAACTTATCTAGATGATATGGTACCTTGTTCCGAACCGTTGAAGAGTGAAGACAACTACAAAACAGGTGAAAGTGTCAAGCGTGTAATGAGCATGGCCCAGTACTGACCAGCATGGGCCAGCATTAGTAATAAGCAACTAATTACTGAGCAGCCTGACTTTCTAACTGGCGCCATACATGGACTTAAAGATGAAGGGACAGCGATAGCCAGGGAAATGTGGAAAAGCTGCCAGTTTTTGTTATCACTATTGCTTTTAAATGGGAGTAGAGTTTCATGTCCTTTTTAGTTTGGAGGTATGTTTTAATTGCTGTGGAGTAAAAGTGAAATAGTAGATTTGTAAAAGACTATTAATACGGATTGTGAACGTTATTATACAACTGTCAATATATATAAAATTCTTCCAGTACTGGTGAGTGACTGACAGACCACGCACAGCCGAAACTACTAGTTGAATGCTGAAATTTGGCATGTAGCTTCCCTATACTCCGTAGAGGAGCACTAGAAGAGAATTTATAGAAATTCTTACGAAATCGAAAATAAAACGGCATATGCGCGTACGAAGTCGCGGTCAAAAGCTGGTTATAATTTTATTAGAGGAAGTATGGATGGATGGAAGGATGTTTGTTACTCAATCACGCCAGAACAGCTGAACGGATCAAGAAAGGCTCAGAGACAGATTAATAAAATAGATATTAAAGTAAACCACCCTTAGGATAATTTCTAACAAGGACAAACTGCAGGCAGAAGCCAGTCTCAAAATATTAATTGCAAGTGTTATTGCAATTTCAGTGTTTTACAAGATCACTCATATCAGGCACGGCAATTTAATATAGTAGTGGCTTTTTTTTTTTACTAGGTATTAGTAGGTACGCGCTTGACCACCATCTCACCTGATGGTAAGCGATGATGTGGCCGAAGATGGAGCACGTTTGCCTAGAAGTAACCTATTCACTCTTGACTTAAAGACTCCCAGGTTGTAGCTATCGGGAAACACACATATATATTATATTAATTATACCAGTAAAATGCACGTTTGAAACGTTGAAATTCACAGGTATTTAAAGATAGTGTTCTACTTATTATTTGTTTTGTTTCTGAACAAAATACTCATTCGGAAAACACAAGCTTGGTTCTTTGTTGTGTACATTCATAACATCCTCTTGAATACGTGCATAAATAGTCACATTGAAAAGCTACATTTCCCACAGCTAAGTTTAACAGAATAATAGGGAAGTACAACGATTCATTTTCATAAAATAGAAAACGAATAATTTAGTGCAATGTCACGGCCTGTCATAAACTCACAAATAACTTAATTGTAAAACAAAATCGTTTTGTTCATAACAGCTAAAGACGTAAAATGTTTACCGTAATTTTGATTAAAATCTGTGTTTTACGATCTTTAAACATAGTTATAGTATTTTATGATCTACAAACTTAGCATTGAAATTAAGGTGTCATAAAATTTCGCGCAAATTTTAGTAGACATCTTTGATGATGCTTAATTTACTTTGTTTTAATATCTTGTTATTTAGATAGCAGCACAGTCTGTATAGCAATAACGTTAATGCAGATTAAAACTTAAATCTCACTTGCAAAAACTAATCAATCTGTTTTGACTATCAAAATGACATTTTAGCCATTTTAGTTATTAGTAAAATGGCTAAAGTAGCTTTTGGCCGCGATTTCGTACGCGCATATCCCGTTATTTCCAGAAGAATTTCGGGAAATCCTATCTTAATACTCCCTTACACTTCCCAAGGAAGCTACATGCCAAATTTGAACTTACTATGTAGTTTCGGCTGTACATTGTCTGTCAGTCACTCAGTAACGGAAGAATTTCATAAAAATTGATTTACATTGTCTTGGCAGTCATATTACCCGCCAAGACAAGACAAGTCTGTTTAATCTGAGTTTGTTTCTGTGTTTCAACTCAGATCATTCAAAAATAAAACTCTAAATTAGGTTGTGTACCAACACTTTTTGAAGATCAACGTTTACTTAATGACAATTTCCCAAAACGTCCGCCCGTCACCACTTCCTAGTGTTTTAGCTGTGGAGAAGAAGTGGCCAACAAACTCCCCAGCAACACATCTTTCTGTACAAAAACATCTAAGTATGTAGTTTCCTTTGATTATAATTATATAATGTCTAGATGGAGCGTCGGCCTACAATCAAAACAAAAAAGGGCCAACAATTGCAAGCATGTGTGCGTGCGGCCGTTGTGTATACACAGTGCGTCTATATCTATGTGTGCGTACTTATAAGCCAATCGTTGGCTGATATTTTTTGGCACATTTGCGCGCATTTGATGCTCTATCTAGACAGTCAAAGGTAGTTTCATAGAAATATCAGCAAAAAAAAAACAATTAATTACTCAATCACTGCACCAGTAGATCCGTCAATTCACAGACTATACATTCACAAAAAGAAAGAAAAGCCTCACATAAGTGCCACTAAAAATAAACAACCAACAGTGAATGATGAATGAACTGAGATAGTATAAAAGAAAGTTAACATTTCGGCCACGTACTGAGAACATACATATTCATTCATTTAATATTTTGTTTATCTCCAGTGCACTGGTTAGCAAGTGGCTCATTGTTATGATATAAAATATGATTACGATAATTATGATTAGTTGAAAAGTAATTTAAATTGTAAAAGAAATTATAAATCTTATCTCTTTCTTGTTTGACCACTATTTTATGTGATAGTAATCGGTGATGTGGTTGCCAATGAAATACGCTTGCCCAGAAGTGACCTACTGACTCTTGACTTAAAGACCACCAGATATAGTAGACAACTCGTGCTGTCACAGATGAATGCAGCGGGATGATCTCGCCAGTGTACGGTGGGCGAACAAGCAAGCCCAATCGTCGAAGAGCTGACTGACGACCCAATAACGTGAAGCGTCAGTGCTGTCATCACCAAACCGGGTATTGGAGAGGTGCTCACGACTCGTGCCGGTTATTATATCGGAAAACATAAACTTGAGCAGAGAAATTGGAATTTGATAAAAAAGTATGTTAATGATGTCATTATAGTCTATGCTGTTTTGAATGGCAGACATATTGTGACAAGTTGGTCATTTCATGCAGTTTTAAAGATTCAATCAATATCAGAAAATGGGAAGATAACAACAGGAAAACGAAAAAGTAATTCATACTAATAATATAAAAGAGGTAAATTTTGTGAGGTTGTAAGTAAACTCTGGATTTACAGAACTGATTTTGAAAATTCTTTTACCAATAAAACCCCACGTTATTTGTGAGTGTCATAGGCTGTATATTAACCCGAAAAATACCGCCTAACAAAGTGGGCACGGGTCAGCTATTGTATCTATAACATTATTGCATTCTGAAAGAGGACTATGAAATAAGCAGATAAGAAGCTCAAAAATTAAACTACCAAATAAAAAATAAAATAAAAAACCATTTCTTTCGAGCAACCTTAACTCATATGTGGACTGTGGAGTAGGTACACAAAAATCAGACAAAATATAAAACAAAAAATACAATACCAATTAAAAACTTGAAAAACAATATGACCTTGATACATTTTCACCCATAACACATCCTATAGACAGCCATAAAAATAAAGAAACATACAATATAACTTACACAGAGAATCCGCGTCACCTAAACATAACTCGGTCATATCAAATGGCTTTCTCAGATAGTAATCTTACTTCATTCATCATCACTTGATTATGTTTTATTACGAGAGTAGAAAAGAGTTCGCTATACAATTTGTTCAGAAGATTCTGCTCGACTTTGCATTATACAGCTATTGCAGATTAGCTGAAATAATTAATTAACGAAGGTTTATGATCTTACAAAAGAAATTCTGCGGACTTGATAAATTTTGGATATTTAATTACGATTAACTTGGTGTTCGCCTACTTCATTTATAGGGTTCTGTACTCAAAAGGAACCAACGACACCCTATAACTAAGTCTCCGCTGTCCGTCCGTTTGTCTTGGTACGAAGAAGACAGCGGGACTGAATCTACAGCTATGCATCCACACGTCGTGGTCCTTGTAGTCCGGGGGCCCTGTATCTTTGATACAACTGATACGGCGGTAGTTTTACTTTTTTAAGGATGGGAAATCATCAAATGACTCCTCCCGCTTTGGGTGAAGCAGAAGGGAGTGTCAGACTCTTACTGACTAAAACCCATCCGCGTTCCTCCTAGTGCCCTTTGCGTTCTAGGGTACGGTGCCTCTTTCGAACGAAGTCCGCAGCCCCAGCAGGCTCTGGCCCTAGCGGGCCCCGTCTTTTACGCTGACAGTTCTTTGACCGCGCCGTCGACTCGGGCCTGGTTCTGATCCAAATATAAAATAGATATTTTTATTTAGTCTTTTGTTGGAAAATGAAGGAGTAAAATGGTTTCAATTCAACGATTTGGAGGTGATACCGATACATAAATTCCGGGCTAAACCAAATCACGAAGGTACATTTCTCAGTAAATGCCGACGAAAAACTGCTTCAATTGCACGATATTTTAAGTTTTTTTTCGAGAGAGCAGCCTTAACTTATAGGCGTTTCATCCCTCCGCTTCACATGCTATCTTAGTTGTTGGTGTTAAAACCAGTAAAGACTTCCCCACAAGAACTATTTCACAAATACCAGTAATAAACCTACACTGATTTAAAAATATAAAATCTATTCAATGTTTGCAACCTGTCATTCAGCGTTTATAAACTAACAAGGCATCACAACTAAACTGCGCAATTAGATTTCAGCCAATTACAATTGCGTGTTACTGATCAATTTAAACCAATACTTCTATTACAAGCCTATCACCTCTATTACTTAGACTTTAAGGTTCATTTTGCCTAGAAAACGAAGGAAAACGCCAAAGATTAGAAAACGTAGGAGTTATGAAACTCTGTACATTTGGCGTAATTTAGTATCGGAATGCTGTAATGAACTTTTGCGGTTCATTTGAGTGTTTCGATGTACGTTGGATATTGCAGAATTAATGTTTGGTGCAATATGGAAGAAATAGGGAAAATTAATGATATGATTAGGTTTCGGTTTCGTAAACTAAATAATATTTGCTTATTTGTTTTTTATTGGATTGTCTGTTGGCAATGGCTTATTTCCAGGCGCTCCATAGTTTTGTTCCTAGTGGCTCCAAACCAAATTGCGTAAGGTCAACAAAATACAAATTTATTTGCTATTAGTCAAGTGGGTAAGATAATGTTGGTCACAGTTACGGTATTGTCAAAAGCCAGTAAATCTGACTCCTGTCTTACCAAGATGTACAGTGTTACCCAGTTAATGGGTTGTGGAGGTCTGGTAGGCAGCCGCTTCACGTAAAATACTGGTATTCAGCTGAATCTGGCTTGATTGGAAGCCGACCCCAATATAGTTGGGAAAAGGCTAGGCAGATGATGATGATGACAGACCATACTACTGAAATGTCCCATGTGGTCAATCTAAAAACCAGCCAAGTGGGAGTCGGACTCGCGCGGTTTCCGAACGAGTTATATTGAAACATGCTTCTTTTAATAATTTCATAGAGTAATTTGTAGATCTTTGGCAGTCGTTACGGATAGTCAGAAACCAGAAAACCTGACTCCAGTCCTGCCAAAGCGTACCTACTGTAGTACCAAGTTACTTGGTAGTGGAGGTCTGGTAGGCAGCCGCTTCACGTAAAATACTGGTAATCAGGTTTAGCTGGAAGCCAACCTCAATATAGTTCGGAAAAGGATAGGCAGATAATGATGCTTCTTTAAAACTATATACGTCTTGTAGGTTTTCGTCTAATCTGCAAGAAACTCCATATTACAAACGGAACTTTTGGAATTCATCAAAATTTAAAAATCATTCGATCGCCAAGCAATATTACCGAACACCAATAACATTATATCACAATACAATGACAGCGAGTACTTAGATTTTGGAAAGTAACACCATAAAATAGAGAGTCGCAGAAGGTCCGTGTAATGGGGGATAGCCATGCTATAACACAATAATAGACGATATTGATGAGGTAACATATCCCTCGTGTCGTCACGATATATATGAAAACAGCTGTAACTGCTATGGTAAATGTTTTCTAGTCAGTATAGTAGGTAAAAAAACGCTCATCAATCCATTGGTATTTATCGCCATGCCAATTAAATAAAGCCATCGATTTATGTCAATCAATAATAAAGTATGATTGTCAATGATTGAGTCGAGTCGATTAAATGAGTAAGAATAACTGTAAATGATGAATATTTGAACCAATTGTCAATGACAGAAATTACGGAAAGTTTAAAGTTATCTTTTTTAATTTGCGTTATTCAAAAATGTTACAAAATAGCAAATCTGAATTTTATTATCTTATATATAAAATTTCCATGTCACAGTTTTATTTACCGTACTCCTCCGAAACGGCTTGACCGATTCTTATGAAATTTTGTGTGCATATTCAGTAGGTCTGAGAATCGGCTACTATCTTTTTTTTTTGTAGGGTAGGGTAGGGTAGTTAGGGTAGGGTAGGTAGGGTAGGGTAGGGTAGGGTAGGTAGGGTAGGGTAGGTAGGGTAGGGTAGGGTAGGGTAGGGTAGGGTAGGGTAGGTAGGGTAGGTAGGGTAGGTAGGGTAGGTAGGGTAGGTAGGGTAGGTAGGGTAGGTAGGGTAGGTAGGGTAGGGTAGGTAGGGTAGGTCGGGTAGGGTAGGTAGGGTAGGTAGGGTAGGGTAGTTAGGGTAGGGTAGGTCGGGTAGCCAGTTGACGGCAGCGAAGCCGCGCGGATCAGCTAGTTAATTTATAAAGGTTTCTTTTTGCGTTTGTAAAAAGCAATCTCTAGAAGTACTTATTGATTCCCGAAAGAAAGTGTTTCTTTGCTGAGTGTCATAGGTAACTTTAACCCCTTACCCCTGATAAAGTTGCGGTTTCCGACCACACTGTGTACCAAGGGAACGAAACTACGGACAAAAACATAGTATGCCTCCTCATAAAGTTTCCTGGCAATTGATGGACAAGGTGGTTGAAAATCGAAATTAGTCAAGTGCTCAGCACATGGACACAACACTGCATCCTTCAGACATGCTTCAAAACATTCAATTTTTGTGTGTAGTGGACCTTTTCTGCCTTTCGATGATGTGACAAATGTATTGTCAAACGCATTGACGACCAAACAAAACGCGTACTTTCACAGTAAGTGAGAGTTAGTTTAAGACCTTTTGGCATAAGTACACTTGAATCGTGTTTATATTATCACGTAATATCTATTTATCTACACAAATACTCGAGTTCTCTGACTGATCGACCAGGACATGGTTAAAAGGTCTGTACGTTCTTTTTCTCCGGAGGTTTAAATAAATATTTACAGAAGATTTTTTTTAAAGAATGGAATTTAGACAAAACTTCGGAATTTTTAGTGCTCGGTTTAAATTGATAATAATCTTTATTGACAAATTATACAAACATTTTTATGAATTCCATAGCTCCTGCGCTAGTCATCATCATCATCATCTGCCTGCCTTTTCCCAACTATATTGCGGTCGGCTTCCAGTCAAACCGGATTCAGCTGAATACCAGTGTTTTACGTGGAGCGGCTGCCTACCAGACCTCCACAACACATTAACTGGGTAACACGGTTACTCTTGGCAAGACTGGAATCAGATTTACTGGCTTCTGACAATCCGTAACGACTGCCAAAGATCTACAAATGACAGCCGGGACCAACGGCTTAACGTGCTTTCCGAGGCACGGAGGAAACTCGGTATATTAAGATGGTCACCCATCCACAGACCAACCTTGGCAAGCGTTGCTTAACCTTAAAGATCGACCCGTGCGGCTGTTATTATTTAGCCACGAGCTCCTGCGCTAGTGTACGCTGTTTTACAGGATCTTGTAATATGTGAAATTGTTCGTTACCTGTCGAGAAAAATGGCAAGATCCTTGATTATATCTATCCTTGATCATTCTATTCTACGATGAGGTGGCTCGATAATAACAGCCGCACAGGCCGATCTCCAAGGATAAGCTACGTTTACCAAGGTTGGTCTGTGGGTGGGTAACCATCTTAATATACCGAGTTTCTTCCGTGCCCTGGAAAGCACGTTAAGCCGTTGGTCCCGGCTATCATTTGTAGATCTTTGGCAGTCGTTACGGAGTCAAAAGCCAGTAAATCTGACTCTAGTCTTGTCAGAAAGTTGCCAGATTTCTAAGCTTCTGACTGAGGTTAGTCAACAAAACTGAATAATTTATGAGAACATCATGTCCTCCATAATCCAGTACTTGGCTCCTGACTATGGTAGGTTGCAATTATACAAAAGATTGTTTAATTTATGAGAACATGAAAACGTGGTCACTCACAATGGGCCTCATCATAAGTCACCCCAAGGGCAATACTTGATCGAATCAGAAATGATATCCGCAAGAGAACCAAGGTAACTGATATACTACTCTGTCAAGAAAGTACCGGGAAAAGATCAATAATACACAAAATGTCTGTTATTCATCCAAATTTATTTTATCACCTTCAAAGTATGCTCCTTTAGAAACGATACACTTGCGCCAACGAATAATCCATTCATCAAAACATTTTTTAAACGCTGCTTCCGGAATTGAGTTCAGTTCTCGCCGCGAATTCTCCTTTATGTCTTCTATCGATTGAAAACGGGTGCCACACACACAGCTTGTTGACTAGTTTGCATGTCAAACTCGTAAACTCACGTCTCGTCACCAGTAACAATGCGTTTCATGAATGTTGGGTCCGAACTGACTCGTTCTAGCATGTCCTCAGCGACTTTCATACGATTGAGTTTTTGGAGAAAATTCAGATCTTTTGGGACTAGCCGAGCAGCAACATGTTTCATACCCAAATGATTAGTTAAAATGGTACGGATCGACTCGTGAGATACAGAAAGTTCGGCGGCTATCTCTCTCAGAGTTGAATGGGGATTTTCAGTCACTATTTCCTTCACTTTTGCGATGTTAACTTCAGTTGCAGACGTTGACGGCCTACCAGAGCGAGGCAAATCTTCCATCACATCTCGACCGCTTTTGAACGCTTTGAACCACTCATAAGCACGAGTTTTTGATAAAGTCGATTCACCGTAAGCCTTCTGTAACATTTTCAGTGACTCCGAACACGAAATTCCATTGGCAATGCAAAATTTAAGACAAACTCTTTGTTCAATATTTTTGTCCATTATGAAATTCGCAATTCACACTATATATGATATTACTAAAACCAGCACTGTATTTAATATAAATAACAGATGCAACTCAAACTCCGCGCCAAAATGGAAAACAGTTGTGCCAATCTAACAACTACAAAAAAACAAAAATTTGAATTTGGAACCATAAACAAATCATCCATTCCCGATACTTTTTTGACTGAATGTAGCCCAAAGGATCGCCAAACTAAAGTCGCAGAGAGCAGGGCACATTGCTCGCAGAACAGATGGTCGATGGCGCCGAAAAGTTCTGGAATGGCGACCGCGTATTGGAAGACATAACGTTGGCAAGGTGGACCGATGACCTAGTAAAGGTCGCGGTTAACCGATTGATGCGAGACGCACAGGACCGGTTGTTGTGAACGTGGAACGGCTTTGGGTTGATATGATGGTGATGAGAATATATATTAGTATTGTTTGTCCATATAAAAATGGACCTTTGTAAAGACAAGTAACAAGAAGCCTCATCCCTCTTCACTGCCAAGCAAGTTGACAGGGATGGAAGTATTTTAGCAAAACCAAGTCGTAATATGGATACAAATGGATAGTTATAGTATAGTATGTATGTATGTTAGCACCACATATCATGTCGTAATACAGTATTGTAATGAATTGTCGACTGACTACTCTACCTAGGTTGACCGGTGAAAGTGAGGAAATAACTAGTGACAGCTGTTATGACATATTTCATTAGGTCTCAGCCTTTTCCTTGTGTTAGCTCGGCTTCCATTCTAATCTGTCTGAGACTTACTTAGCTGTATTGGCATTCATCGAGTGTGTTTTTCCTGGTGTCGTAAAACGTGATATTAAAACTTTGATCTTTAAGTCAGAATCATAGAATTTTCTTTTTATTTTGTACACCTGTCTGTAAAAATAAGTACTTAAATAAAACTATCTCCATTCATACTTTGTTTGCGTCACATTCTTCGTAGCCATGAGCTAAGTAACACTAAAATATTTTTTCAATACGAACCAGTATTTCTTGAGATTAGCGCGTTCAACCAAACAAACAAACTCTTCAGCTTTATAGTAATAGTATAGATGTAAAAGGTTTCAAAGGAACGGTTAACAATTTGGAATCGTATTTTCAAAAATTTACGAATGAACGAATTTAATGGAATGTTGTGGAATTGTATTAAAGAGTTATTGCGGTCCTGGAACTCAAAAGGCATCTGAAGAAACACAGGTGGGTTTTAGTCCGTAAGAGTCTGACACTTCCTTCCGCTCCGCCCAGAGCGGGAGGAGTCATTTGAGGATTACCCACAAAAATACCCTATCGCATGTATTTACCATGCATAATCACAAGTGTTATGTACATTTTAGTTTAGTTTAGTTTTTCAGTTTTACGTAAAACACTGGTATTCAGCTGAATCTGGTTTGACTGGAAGCCGACCCCAATATAGTTGGGAAAAGGCTAGGCAGATGGAATCACAAGTGTTATGTATTGTCAGATAGTTATATCAACCGCTAGATGCAATTCGTTAATTAGTGCAACATAATTTATTATACACTCATTCTATCATAACTATTCATAACATTATAAATGGTTACTGATTTGATTATGATCACATACTCATAAAATCTAATATTTTTTATCAGCGCTTCTTGCTTTCCAGTTTACTACGGCTTAATGTGTGTGTGTGTGTGTGTGTATTTGTCCATGAGTATCAAAAGTATCAGTTTACAATCCAGAGCGGAGGAGATTGGTCAGTCGGGCTTGCCCCCCCGCGGCCATTTTGATTATTTTTAAAAATTTCGCCGCACGATTTACTTGCATATATGCGTAGTGGACGCTTAAATAAATAAAAAACATTAGCAACAGGGTGCCCTAAAGTGTGACGTTGCCGAGATATTTGAAGGTAAACTCGCCATATGACAAAGGTTCTATTCAGAGATTACTAAAGCTATTAACACTAAGAAATAATGTTAATAACTTATAGATTTCAGATTTTTTAGATTTATGATAGTGTTTTGAATCCTACCAATTTTGAGCTTGTTGCGAATTAAATCGTGTCAATTAAGACCTTGGATGTCTTATTTGACACGATATTATTCCAAAACACTTTCTATGCCTTTTCAAAGAAAAGGTAGATATGTTGCTTTCTTACTTTATACCTTAAACACGTTCAAACCGTAACCCTTGAATGTCGGTTAAAGTTAACCTAACCACGAGTCGGTCGCGCTCTGGTAACCGCGGAGGAATTCGGCCCGTCTCAGCGATGCCACCTTTCTCTTTCGACGCTACGACTAATAATATTCGCTGTACGATTATGATACCCTGGTACTATTGGTATTGATAAATGGTTTCTTGTAATAATACTAGTGAGTCCACTGGCTTTGCACGTGTTTTAATTAGACATACCTGTAGAGAAAACTTCATGGTGATCTTTCGATGAGTGAAACCTGTATCAAAATCCGTTGCATGGTTTTGAAGAAGTTGGCGGAGAAACAGACAAAGGTATAAAGCGAATTTGTTTTGGGAGATGTTTAGTTGTATGTTCTATCTGTGGGAGAAATCCAAGTTTTGGTTTGTTTCTATACTAATCTATACTTAATATATAACGCTGAAGAGTTTGTTTGCTTGAACGCGCTAATCTCAGGAACTACTGGTCCGATTTGAAAAAATCTTTTAGTGTTAGATAGCCCATTTATCGAAGAAGGTAAATATCATCACGGGAGGGATCATCGGGGGAGGTATATATCATCACGCTAAAACCAATAGGAGCGGAGCAGACGAAGTTGCGCGGGTCAACTAGTTCATTGACAAAATGCTACACTATATCGATAAGCGCTTATTTATCATACATATTCCGGCAAACCTTGCCAGAATCTATGTTTACTGATAGCTAAAAATGTAAGCTCCAAAATTGGTACAGCGTTTTAGGCGTCAAAACGTAACCACCAAACAGACCGAGTTTATTTTGCACTTTTATAATTATATGGATTAAGTAAACCTTCAGCAAATAATTAAGAAAGCTACACAACTTTCACACGATGACAACCAGCTGTTTTACTTTAATTTCCACCATGGCGGTCATTTGGAGCGTGAAGTTAAGTCAATTAACTTTAACGCGACGTTATCGTTTCATCTACAGTTTACGAGAGAAACCGGGGACTATGGCTATCTGACAATTAATTGAATTAGTACATAATATTGAATTAACATTATAGGAGAGGAGCTCGTGGCTAAAGAGTAACAGCCGCACGGGTCGATCTTCAAGGTTAAGCAACGCTTGCCAAGGTTGGTCTGTGGATGGGTGACCATTTTTAACATACCGAGTTTCCTCCATGTCTCGGAAAGCCCGCTAAGCCGTTGGTACCGGCTGTCATTTGTAGGTCTTTGGCAGTCGTTACGCATTGTCAGAAGCCAGTAAATCTGACTCCAGTCTTGCCAAGAAATACCGTGTTACCCAGTTAATGGCTGAATTCAGCTGAATCCGGTTTGGAAAGCCGACCTCAATATAGTTGGAAAAGGCTAGGCAGATGATTGAAATAACATTGTGAAGAGTAAGCTAATTAGTCGGTGTATTTAAAAATGTAACAGAAGAGTAGTACCTGTACCTATATCTTTTTTCTTCTTTTTATAATCATTAAATGTTTCCTCCCGCCGTGGATGGAGCGGAAGGGAATGTCAGAACATTACTTATTAAACCCATCTGTGTTCCTCCTATTGCCCTTTCTGTGCTGTCTGCCTGGTCCTGTGGTGTTAATGCTGGACACAGGCTTCCAGCAAAACCTACCAAGTATTCTTTCCCAGAGCTGGGCGTCTAGATCGCCTCGCCATCTCTTCCTTGGCCGACCTCAACGGTGAGTCAAATTTTAGCCTGGTAGCCTTTTTTTTGTACGCCTGTAAATGATCCATTTTGAACATACAGTATCAAAATCAATACGGACAAAATGACATTCTATCGAGACATTTAGTGCATGTCAATCCCGTGCCTTTTTGACATTTTGAATATAGTTGTCATTTTGACTCTATCTTGTCCATACACATTTAACTTTATACTTTTAATAAAAATGTTGTTCAAACAAAAGACATCAACGCGCATTTTGTACGCAGACGGAGTCGCGGCGAAAGCTTGTTTTACCAATACATTAAGTTATTTAGTTATAACATAACAAAGTGGTAGATTATAGTTAAGTTGATGTTATAATCTGATAGTTAATTGAACCATTAGTATTCGGAATTCAGAAGTATAAAACCAGTTAGCAATAGTATATTATTTGACTCGTTGTATCCACTTGGAATGAAATTATATTATTCGGCAACAGTGAATATTTTAAATACTATAATAGATAGCATAAAGTTGTGTTATTTCTCAAGGTTTTTCATTCATGGAATTCCCGGGAAAACAAATCATTTACGTTTTTACTGATCAAAACAAAGCCATGAAAAAAGTAGTTGTGGGATAGCCAGTTATATACTTTTTTGCTGATAACTGGGCACTTAAGTTCAGAAAAAATATTTATGACCTGGATTTCTCGAGATCGAGAACTAAAATTTTCCCGGGAATAAACCCGTTAGCATACCTACTATAATTTAGGGGTATTCTAAGACAAAATACAACGACTATTGTGCAGTAATCTAGATGTTAATTAACAGTATAGGTTTATGAACATAAAAACCATCAAACTATGTTACTTTAGTAAAATAAACGCTTTTCCTATTATTACATTTTTATTTATTTCTGTAGAAAAGTGCCGGATGCAATACCACGTGCTTCGTGTCTTAATTCAGTGATTCAGATCGCACTTAGCACGCTCTGATTGTGTCTATAACACTAAAATATTATGTATGTTCATAATATTAAGTGTTTAGTAGTGCATTCTTTTGCTAGCAACAACTAACTCATAAAATATATCTAGATAATATCACGCGTTTTCTTCCGTAAGAGTTGGTAGAGATGTATTTTTTACACCATGTTCAACTTACACCAGATAAGTTAATAGTCTTCGACTTTTTCTTATCGTGTGGACAGTAAGGTCTAACGACCCCACATACCCTAGTGTCAGACTTTCTAAACCGCGTCAAGGGCCTCTGACATGATTTATTTGACGACCGCCATTTGGCGGCCGAGACCACCGGCTTATACGTGCCTTCCGAAGCACGGAATCATCTTTTTATCAGACAATCAGGTGATTCAAGCCTGCAATGTCCTAGCCAAACTCCACAAGGCAAACGCCTAAACCACTCCAATATGGAGGCAGTTATACTCGCGACTATACTAATAGGGATGTTTAAATTGCGGGGGAAAGAAAGAAATTCTGTCAAATATGATATAATTTACCTTTTTAAAACAACATTCAAAAACCAAATAAAATAAAAAAAACTAAGCGAAGGCAAATAACTTGCTTAAAAGGTGATCTCCAATAATATGTATCGAAATGCCTATTGTAATTGAAATAAATATTTTATTATTGTTTTTTTTTTATGTATCGTTGTTAGTTATTGAAATTAAGTACATAAGAAAAGTGCTTTGCCTGACACAGAAATGGAATACAGAACTTCTCGATCATTGCACCAACATTTACAACGCGTATTAGATATCTACCAGAAACTCGTTTACGGAACGAAATTTTATCTACTCATTATTATTTCCAAAGCATTATAATTACGTCATAAATAATAATGTTATAGCTCATAATGACAAACGACGTGTCTGCTCCAGATATGAGACTGGTTCTACTCCGAAACAGAAGTGGTTTAAAACTACGTTCATAATTTTCTTGTTTATGGTATGCATTTGGAACTAGCGGTTGCCCGCAGCTTCATAATATCGTAAAACAGAAAACATGTCAAAGGGCTTTAATTATAAACAAGGAGTAACTTGGGCTTCTATATTGGAAAAAGGAATAGAGTGCAAATAATTATTTGCACGGGACTCAGTTTGCAAGTTACTTCTTACAACATTAGTTAACCGACAGTGAAAGTCCTGTTAAAATCAGTCATACATGAGCAAATGCTGAATGTCGAATGATAGCCAGACTGTGGGCCAGTTTAACATAAGATTGGAGCTCTGGCAATCCTAAGTGAAGTGAGATTGTGGTCTGATAACAATTGAAAGTCCATGGACAATCATCATCAATTTATTTATTTATTTTTCCGTTACTGACTGTTTGTGTGACTGACAGACAACGTACAGCCGAAACTACTGTTCGTAGAAAGCTGATATTTGGCATGTAGGTTCCTTGGGGAGTGTAGGGGAGCACTAAGAGAGGATTTTCCGACATTCCTACGGGAACGGGAAGAAACAGGATATGCTCGTACGAAGTAGCGGGCAAAGGCTAGTTATAATTTTATATAATAATAGTTAATTATAGATTAAGAATAAAAGTAACACTGATCAACTTATGAAATCCTTCACTTCAAGAACGACTCAACGGAAAACTTCCACAAAAATAAACAAACAACATTTCTTCGCATCTCCTCATTAGCATTCGGGTCGCGGAACTGATGATTCAATAACATTCTGAGTATTAAGATAGCTCGCGGACCACATAACTGTCAGCGTGTAGCCGATACTGATTTAGTAGACAATAACAAGACTAACATTTTGTAATTTTAGTTTGCAAAAGGTAATATCTATCTTTACAATCCATCCAAAGATTGCCTTGAAAAGATAGCTTTTAGCGATAAGACCGCCCATTGTGTCACCCTATGTAATGTTTTCTTCATCTATCTTTTCTGTAACTCATATGGTGTACATAATAAAGAGTAATCTATTCTATTCTATATTTAGAATTATGGATCTGATTACGATATTCTGTAACTGATGGAAATATCCCACTGGATTTTCGTAATCGCCAAGTGACATTTTAACTGACTTGGGAATCGAAACAAAGACGCGATCATGAGACCAACGGGACTAATATGGTGTCGGTCGTGCTCTTAGGAAAAAACCTCTCAGAATGCAAAAGAAAACGTATTTTATATAAGGCACTTAAGGACGCTTTCACGATTCGCGACGAAAACTTCATGTTTTTGAATTTTTCGAGATCAAAATCGTAATGATGTGAGCAGATTGTTTCACAGAATATTACGGATTTAGAAAGAATAAGTCTTAATTTAGTGTACTTCGGCCCGGCACGAACTGATCGGCAAACGATTGCGCGCGGGGATTTATAGTGTTTTTTATAATAATCGTGTAAAATAAATGTGTACATAAAATGGACTGAAAAAAAAACAGGATATTTAAAAATACCTTTATTTTCTTAAAATAAATATAATAATTATGTTTCTTATCAAAACACAGTAAAAAAAAATGTTAAAGTTAACAGATTTTGTATTTTTTTATTTTGGTTTTTTAAATGCTTATTAGCCTTATTTTCATAATTAGGCTCTGTACAGCCCTTTGAGACTAATTATGAAAATAAGGCTAATAAGCATTTAAAAACCAAATTTAAAAAATACAAAATCTGTTAACTTTATCTCATTGTGTCTATTAAATACTTTGACCCTTATAAACACTGTTTTATAATAACTTTTAGAATCAAATGAGCAGATGATTTAATTCTTATCTCGGAATCAATTTGGACAAACGTATAAAATAAGACGTTTTAGCACATTACAATGGTTGTATTTGTCCTGAAAGATAACTCTGACGTCTATTTTCGTAAAACGCTGTTCGGGGATTGCCTTCTCTTTAAAAAACTGTCTATAAAAATTATAATTTTACGTTGAAATACACTAAATTAAGACTTATTCTTTCTAAATCCGTAATATTCTGTGAAACAATCTGCTCACATCATTACGATTTTGATCTCGAAAAATTCAAAAACATGAAGTTTTCGTCGCGAATCGTGAAAGCGTCCTTAACCCCATTAGATCAGGGCAGGCGTAAAAGTTGTTGCAGAATTTGTTCGATAGAGTCACCGCGGCCCTGGAACGCAAAGGGCACTAGGAGGAACACGGATGGGTTTTAGTCAGTAAGAGTCTGACACTCCCTTCTGCTCCCAGAGCGGACGGAATCATTTGGTGATTCCAATTCCTACTCGTACTTAAAAAACAAAGCGAAAAAGTCACATCTGCAAAATATTGTTATGCGTAATATGTACTTAAAGTTCTTCCGTTACTGAGCGAGTGAGATACTGACAGACAACGCACAGCCGAAAGTTCTGGTCGTATAAAGCTGAAATTTACAGGATTTCCCGAAATTCCTAGTGGAACGGGAAAAACTGGAATATGCGCTCACGAATTTGAGGGAAAAAGCTAGTCTTTCTATGTTTTTCTTCCAGTTTTTTAACCATGTAAATTCATAATTAAGTTTAACATGACAAGTGTCCCTATTCATCGACCACCTCAAACCAAACTCGTCACAATATCTCCGAGATATTTCTGCCCTGTCACTGCGTACCGCGGCAGGTTGGCTACTGACCTCGATCCGTGTCATGTACCGTAGACTACAGTTTCCGGAGAGATGATTACTTAAGAGTATTGGTTCCTTTTTGATAATTGGCGTCTTTTTCCATTGAATGTAATGTGGATATTAGGGTCAGAATTTTTTTTGTTACTTGTTGTGGAGTTCAATGGCTCTTGTTTTGGACTTGAGTGCCAATAAGTTGCGTGTATTTGTGTATTTTGGTTGAACTATCTGTTACTTACGACTATTTAGAAAGAATTTAACTGTCTTTTATTAAGTTAGGCTCGTAGTTTTTCAGTTTGGACATTGCAGGCTTGAATCACATGATTGTCTAATAAAAAAGATGATTCCGTGCTTCGGAAGGCACGTATAAGCCGGTGGTCCCGGCCGCCAAATGCGCGCCAATAAACCATGTCAGAGGCCCTTGAGGCGGTTTAGAAACTCTGACACTAGGGTGTGTGAGGTCGTTAGACCTTACTGGCATCACGAGAAGAAGAAGAAGAGGATTAAGTTAGGCATTTTTGAACAGAGAGTTCCCCATCAGTGTATTTATTTATTTTAATAGTATTGGAGCTTTAAAGCAAAAACAATCAGATCGAGATCAGTCATTTCGAATTACAGGTATTCACTTATTGCCTGCTGGGGCTGCGGATTTTGTTCGAAAGAGGCTCCGTAGCCCTGGAACGCAAAGGGCTCTAGGAGGAACACGGATGGGTTTTAGTCAGTAAGAGTCTGACACTCCCTTCTGCTTCACCCAGAGCGGGAGGAGTCATTTGATGATTTCCCATCCTTAAAAAATGATCATCATCATCAGGCTTAACAGACTGGTTCTATCTATTTATTAAACAATCATTGTGTCTATTTAATACTTTGACCCTTATAAACACTGTTTTATAATAACTTTTCGAATCAAATGAGCGGATGATTTAATTCTTATCTCGGAATCAATTTAACAAAAAATCGAAGTAATATAACGAACACAAAATTGAAGAGTATCGAAACTAATAATAACAGCTTTCAAAAAGCTACATATTACTCATACGGCTATTTTAAAAGTCCATTAGAAAGAAACGCAGCTCGTACGTTTAATCTGTCAATACAAGGAGTGGGTATATTTATAGATATTTCATAATATTGCGAACACGTTACTTTGCAGTCGTAAATCGATCGATGGCGACTGACACGACGCGGCGACCAGCCTCGCAGGGCTACCATCATGCCCTTGGTTCTAGAACTTGCAAAGTTAAAAACTGTTTTTTTTTTTAAGCTAAAAAGCGACGAACGGTTTAGTTAGAATAAGAACATGAAGGACAACGGAAAGCTCATTATGAATTAAGATAAATATGACTATATGTTACGAAAAAGTACGGTAAGTGCCTTCACTTCCTGCCAGGGTTGCATAATTAGTTCGAAAGAGCAACCGCAATTTAATATTTCGTGGAATACGGATAGGTTTTAGTCAGTAAGAGACACACTCCCATAGGTTCGGGAGGTTAGGAGGTATTTGTTAAAAAAAATCCTTCATGGCGGCGGCCGCCATCTTGTTTCTTTTTCAGAATTCATATTATCTATGCCACTTCGGGATTTAAGATGAATCTAATGATATCTCATTTATTAAAATCTAACCAGCCGTGAAGGCTACAGGGTGTGCCAAAACTACATACACATACATACTCTCGGAAAACATTAACCTCCTTCTGGGGCAGTTGGGTAATAAAATATGCACTTCCTGATACTTGTAGACTGCGACTTCGAGTCTTCGTAGCAGAAAGAGATTGTCACTTGTAGCCAAATGTGCACCATTGTTGAACACATCGTTCTTGTAGAAAAACTGGCCAAGTGCGAGTCGGACTCGCGTGGACAGGGTTCCGAAAGAATTTTTTTGTAGCATGTTATTTTAACACTATAAAATTCTTAAACTTTCCTGTAATCTATAGGTAAAGATCTATTATCTCCATTTTTTCAAAATTTTAGGCTCATTCGTTTCGGAGATAAGGGGGGAATGATCATTTTTTTGTCTAATTTCTTGAATAACTTCAAAACCATTTATTTTAAAATTATAAAAAAATACAATTAAAACCCTCACAGGAAGCCCTTTCATTTGATATATCACACAATATTGTTCAAAAAACTTTTTTATTAATTTTCTATTTTGACCCCCAAAGCGTATGTAAGAAGTCATACTTCGACGTTTGACTCTCGCCTGTTTCCTCCTCTAATATTGGACCGATCTAAAAGATAATTTACAAACTGAATAAGAAGGATATATACTGTGTCTCTATGTTTTATTTCTCCGTATACTATTCATCAAAGAAATACGAATCCCATTCCAACGGATCGTCATTGTGACCTGTAGTATGATATTTCAATATAGAATTGAACTCGGAGCAGTCATCGTGCCTTTGTTTAGCAGACAATATGTCATTAAGATCACATTCCACTCCTGAACTCGACTCTTTACCGGTAACAGCTATTGTTTCACAAATGCACTTCGTCTCTGTGGCCAGGAAAGTCGAAATCTTATAAATAAGATCCGGATCCGAACGACATAAAGTTGAGGAATCTCTTTACATAGTAAGTCGTGCTATACGATAACTGACAAATGCTTGCATTGTCTGGAGAGGTCCACTCAAACCTGCATGGTTTTCATATTATTTGACAGTTACAGATTTACCATAGTGTGGAATTTTAAATCTTTATCCTCTGAGTTTTCTTTAAACACCTCTAGTATGAACTGGCCAAAACAATTGACAAAAATGACATGACAAACAAAATGACATATAAAAGTAATCAATAACGTGGCATGTAAAGTGACAAGTAAAGATGAGACAAAGAAAACATTGTTTTCGAGATTCAGCTGAATACCAGTGTTCTGCGAGGAGCGGCTGCCTACCAGAGCTCCACAACCCGTTAACTGGGTCCAGAAAGACATTTAGGTAAATATGCCTATTTTTTATCCTTGAAGGTCGTTTAGTTAGAAAAACCACCGTAAAAAAGCTCCCGCTTTATAGAAATTACAGATTCAAAAAAATTCACTGCCACTTTGAATTCCACCTGTCACAAAAAATATTATGACATCAAAGATCATTCACCCACCACCTTACTTGGTAGCCCTAACCCTTGGGGACATCATTATGCAACCGACGGCGGAGCGACGACCCGAGACGAACAGGAAAGACGTGGAGACATCCACTTTACAAGTTATGTAAACTTTTACGTATGACATAAACGCTAGGTTTTTAGATAGCATCGGAGTTATGTACTAAGTTGCAGTGTTATGTTATGAAATTATGAGTCGGGATTATTGTTGTCTTTGCTCGTGTGATGATGAGTTTATTTGATAACTATCTTCTGACCGCGGCTTTTTACACGTGATGGTTGGAAATGGTTCCAAAAGAACATACGGGCCGGAAAAAAACGTAATCCATGCCCTTGTCCAAGGTGCAATTTATCCCTGTATGATCAACATTTGTTCAAGGCTTGCCCGTAGGTTTGCTTGGTGCACGTGTGAAGTGAAAATAACGCTTTTTAAAGCATATTGACAGACATTTTAAACGTGCAGCCTCTGGACAAGTTGTACGCAAAAAGCCATCAATGCTCTTCGAGTCCAATGCCACTCTTCTGCAGTGCGTCGGGAATGTTTGCTGATGCGCACACTGATGGCTTCTCAGCGATCAGATGTAAGCGTGCTGCGTCACTGCTGCAGAGGGTCCGGGGCAGCTCGAACAGTCTCCTGAATTGCGGGAGACTGTTCGACCGACTGACCTGGTACGTTCTATATCCAACTTGCATGTTTACTAACATACGAGTAGTTATTAAGGTTCATCATCATCATCATCATCATCTGCCTAGCCTTTTCCCAACTATATTGGGGTCGGCTTCCAGTCAAACCGGATTCAGCTGAATACCAGTGTTTTACATGGAGCGGCTGCCTACCAGACCTCAACAACCCATTAACTGGGTAACACGGTACTTCTTGGCAAGACTGGAGTCAGATTTCTGGCTTCTGACAATCCGTAACGGCTGCCAAAGATCTGCAAATGACAGCTGGGACCAACGGCTTAACGTGCTTTCCGAGGCACGGAGGAAACTCGGTATATTAAGATGGTCACCCATCCACAGACCAACCTTGGCAAGCGTTGCTTAACCTTAAAGATCGACCCGTGCGGCTGTTATTATTTAGCCATGAGCTCCTCAGTTATTAAGGTTCATGTACTAAAAAAATATGGTGGTTGCAGCGATTGACTGCTGCGCTGCGTGTCACGGGTTCGATTCCCGCACGGAACAATTATTTGTATGGCTTACAGATAACTATTCCCAGTTGGACTGTTTGAGTATGTGAGATTATTCTTATTTCCTTCCTAATATTATAAATGCGAAAGTAACTGTCTGTCTGTCTGTCGCGCTTTCACGCCAGAACTACTGAACCGATTTAAATGAAATTTGGTACAGAGATAGTCTAGAGCCTGAGAAAGGACATAGACTTTTTATCCCGGGAATATGTTCCCTGGGGACGACGAGGGCGAAGCCGCTGGCAGAAACTAGTATGTTTATAAACGCACCCATGATACAGGAGAAATACCTAGTGTGAAGGCAACATTTAAAAAAAACTTGTTAGTGTGAGTTTCCTTCAGAGACCTTTGGAAAAATAATGAATCAATATTTTTTAAGGAAAATTAAATGAAGAAATGCATTCTAATCTTGCCAATCAACGATTAATTTAGGCGAGTCAAATTTTTGATTACCTAACTATAAAATAAAGGATAATATCGATCAGATAGTGCAAATGAATATGGTTCTTACCACTTTAAGTTAGGACACGGATTGCGTTAGTATTAATTAATTTGCTGTCTTTGTTTGATGAGTTTATTGATTGTCTTGTAATTTTAGGAGATGGTACATTCTAATCTTTTAAACAGTCATTTCAATTAGTGCTTCGAACTATTAATAAGTAAATTGACGATACGATAAGCAGGTTCGAATGAATATGGTTAACTGTCAATTAGTTGTTAATTAGCGAAAGGTTTATTCTGATTCTGTCACTGTAATTTATGTTTTGTATATAATAGGTATAGATAGTAAAATTCTTGTTTTAATTAAAGTGCCATCTTTGTTAGGCTTCCGTCTAGTACAAAAATAATTAGCTTAAATTTCTGTATTTCGTGTTTTGATAGTACTTTAGATTGACTTTTATTTTGATATACTAGATTAACCATCTTTGATTTGATTTTTGATCTGGTTATGAAATTTAACACTCGTCATGCTAAGGGGTGTTGTGGGGTCGTTACCCAGTTTTTCAATTACCCGCTTATTGTAAAGTAAACATAGCAATAAATAGTACTTAATTCAAGTAAAAAGGCGAACTAAATTAACCTTGCGACTCCACCCCATCTCTGTTCTTCACAGGTACTTATTTATAACGGCAGGAAATGCAACATCGTGTCTCCACGACAAGCACCACAATGTTATAGCTAATAGAGAGTATTTATAGCTCTATGGTGTGTCTCTATGACTCTATCTTCTACATGAGAGGAAGCTCTTGTTTGTGTCTGCCATTAATTTTATGGGAATTGATTTTTTCCTGTCTGCTTAGGTATCTGTACCATGTAGCTTGTAATTATTCCCCTGGGCCCGGTTTAGTGCAACTACAACGCGACGTATGTATTTGTATATATACTATGCCCAGGGCGGGAAGTCTTGACATAGTCACCGATCACCTACAGACCGAATTCGGTCGATAAATCCTAACGATTTGGAAATACCGATATTTGGTAGTCTCTACATTCAAAGCGAGCGAATGTCATCGCTAGCAATGTCAAATTACTAAGATTTGTCGTAAATTTTGTTATTTGGTAGAAATGATCGAGTTCGCCATCAATGTCTGCAGGCCCAGTAGGTAGGTTGTAAGCACCCAAATCGACGATCATCATCATAACAGCCGAAAGACGTCCACTGCTGGACATAGGCCTCCCCCAAAAATCGACGATGTATTACCGGTATATAGAGGATATTCTACTCGTACGCACAAATCGTTTTAGGAATACTTTGATTGTGCTTATAGCTAAGGAAAGGAGTTCCCTAGCAGAGTATTTCAGTCAAGAGTGAATCGGTTACTTCTCGGCAAGCGAGCTCCAGCGTCGACCTCATCATTGCTTACCATCAGCTGAGATGGTGGTCAAAGGCGAGCCTATTAACATTAAAAAAAACATTCGAATCAGAATCCAGCATTTCTGCTTGACGTTTGAAATAGCTTAACTGTCATTAAACGATCTTCCAAAATTGAGCTTTAACTATAAATCCCTAAAGTTTAAAAAACCTCTTTTGTTTAAAACCCATCACAAACTCTTCGCCGCTTCACACACGGCCTGAACAAAACTTTTACTCCGAGACGCCGCCGCCGGCTAATGACACCTGCGCACGCGACTAGATATATGTGCGGCACTCGACAGCTCGCTAAACTACCCACATTCTCGGCGCCCCGCTGTTTTTAACTATCAATGAGGATCTGACAGTTGGTTTTTTGGCTTGAGGTAATTAAATATCGCGGTGGTATTCCTTGAGGAAAGTCTCCTCGTAAAATACTGGTATTCAGCTATGTCCGGCTTGACTGGAAGCCCCAATATAGTTGGGAAAAGGCTAGGCAGATGGTGATGATGATTCCTTGAGGAAAGTCTATCTCCTATGTTGCTTCTAGTATTTTGTTGAGGCCGACAGGAATGCCAATCTGAATGGCTAGGAGACTTTTTGCAGCTATGTCAATAGTACCATATATTACAAGGTGAATTCTACCATAAACTGTTCAAAACTCCAGAATCCGGGCTGCTACCAAGAATTCTATAAAGGAAAACCCGAATAGCACTTTGCCCACGCTCTACAGTCGTGCTTGTGATCATTAGTTCAAGGTTAGGATTGCTTAGGCCTTATTCGGATATTATTTAAATATTTTATAAGTCATTAGCTTATATCTAGACTTATTAAACTAAATGTCAAGAGACAGAATGTTGCTAAATAGTTATATATGAAAGTAACGTTGCAGTTATAAAATTCAAGGTTAGGTAAATAATTATCACAAAAATTCGATCATTCACTACTATTTTTCAATCCGAAAAAAAGGCATTGGAAATTCCAAAAAATATTCATAATGTACCTCTAGCCCACGTCCCGCATCATCATCTGCCATCATCTGCCTAGCCTTTTCCCAACTATATTGGGGTCGGCTTCCAGTCAAACCGGATTTAGCTGAATACCAGTATTTTACGCGGAGCGGCTGCCTACCAGACCTCCACAATCCATTAACTGGGTAACACGGTACTTCATGGCAAGACTGGAGTCAGATTAACTGGCTGCTGACTATCCGTAACGACTGCCAAAGATCTACAAATGACAGCCGGGACCAACGGCTTAACGTGCTTTCCGAGGCACGGAGGAAACTCAGTATGTTAAGATGGTCACCCATCCACAGACCAACCTTGGCAAGCGTTGCTTAACCTTGAAGATCGACCCATGCGGCTGTTATTATCTAGCCACGAGCTCCTCTAAGAGCCCACGTCCCGCGTGAAAAGTAATTTATTATCCTAAGGGGACATGCTGCTTGGATAAAAAACGTAGTGCTTGTCCAAGGTAAAATCTATCTCTATTAAAAATCATCTACATATATAGAGCGGATTAGCCGTAAGAACCTTACAAACAGACAGGCGGACATAGTTTTTCGCATATACATATTACGTTAGCTGTCGCCCGCGGCTCCGTTCGCGTGATTGTCGAAAATTATCCTAAAGGGAAACATCCATACATCCTCGAGGATTTATAGATGGTTGTTTGTTACTCAATCACGTCAGAATGGCTGAACGGATCTTGATGAAATTTAGCACAGAGGTAGATAATACCCAAAGGTTGACTGGTAGAGAATGCCAATGGCATTAAGTTCGCCTCTGTACATTTGTGTGCTAAACGTGTTTAAAATAAATACTAGTCTGGAATAACACATATAATACTTTTATTCCAGGAATATTTTCCCTTGGGATAATTTTCGACATTCATGCGGGCAGAGCCGCGGGTGACTGCGAATTTTATATATGCGAAAAAACAGACTGCCTGCCTGTTTGTAAGAACCTCAGTCCATTCGCAATTTTAGATTGTAAATACAAATAAATACATATAATTTTTAGTATACAAGTATAGACTACTATCGATGGAGTGGAATAAAGCATTAAAAAACATGTCACCCAAGAGTAACCAAGAGCACATTAAGATACAGCTCATCAACAAACCAATAATCGTTCGTCACTTGAAACTCGTCCAGATCACAGATCCGAGCCGGATCCATGTCGAGCATAAACCTCGATAGGCGACCGTCGAATAAAAACGAACATGAAAGATATGGTCATCCGTATCACATAAGCTGTCATCGTGATGAATGTGCATGACTTGGATTGTGTTTTGTGGAGAGGATGCGGATTTAGAGCAGGTGGGTTGTGTCGTCTTCTTCTAGGGTCGCTGGCACGACAGTAGTTCAGATTTGGGTAGCCCAAAACATTACCACTTCCTAGGCATCGTTGGTGACAGCCAGGGAGCATTTCGGTTACCCATTGAAGGGGTTTTCGATAGGGTCTTCCTAAGCAGTTAATCAAAAACCCATACGATGTGGGTAACCCTTTCGAATGGGTTATCTTAATGAAGGGGTTACCCTTTCAGTGGGTTTCAAGTATAGAACCTATTCAATGGGTTAGTATAATGAAGAGGTAACCCTTTCAGTGGGTTTCAAGTATAGAACCGATTCAATGGGTTATCACAATGAAGGGGTTACCCTTTCAGTGGGTTTCAAATATAAAACCCGTTCAAGGAGTTACATCATGATAAGGTTACCTTTTAAACGGCTTACCCCTTCGAAAGAGTTAACTCTTAACCGGGGTTGTACGGTCCCTGGTAGGGAGCATTTCGGTTACCCATTGAAGGGGTTTTCGATAGGGTTTTCCTAAGCAGTTAATCAAAAACCCATACGATGTGGGTAACCCTTTCGAATGGGTTATCTTAATGAAGTAGTTACCCTTTCAGTGGGTTTCAAGTATAGAACCTATACAATGGGTTAGTATAATGAAGGGGTAACCCTTTCAGTGAGTTTCAAGTATAGAACCTATTCAATGGGTTAGTATAATGAAGGGGTAACCCTTTCAGTGGGTTTCAAGTAGAGAACCTATTCAATGGGTTAGTATAATGAAGGGGTAACCCTTTCAGTGGGTTTCAAGTATAGAACCCATTCAATGGGCTATCACAATGAAGGGGTTACCCTTTCAGTGGGTTTCAAATATAAAACCCGTTCAAGGAGTAATATCATGATAAGGTTACCTTTTAAACGGCTTACCCCTTCGAAAGAGTTAACTCTTAACCGGGGTTGTACGGTCCCTGGTGACAGCACATAGGTAACTTCGACGGCATGTTTTGGGGCACATTTGGCAAAGTAGGAGGTGGAGCATGGTTTGTGAGTCGGCTCCACATCCACCCTTCAGTTGATCCGTCACGCAAAGTGGGGTCACTTTGCGAGGTCGGAATTTCATCTTTCTATTTTTGTTCTGAGGCGGTTTAGGGGCTTCCAACTGTATTGAAATCGTGCGCGAAAAGAAAGATATATGTATCCATAGAGTATCGCAGTGTCTTGGTGACCTGGCCAAAGGACACCTAATTTTTTTAGATCAAGATGTGAATGCGTTGGTTGCCTTGAGAATAATGGATGAAAACTTTCTTCTCTCGTGCTTTTGGTATTTTTGCCGAATAATCAGGATTAAACTTATGGTTTTTTTGGGTGGTATTGAAAAAGATGTTGATGAACTTTCACAGATGAATCACGCCGCAGGAGCATATCGAAGAAAATTTGTTTTGAATTTTAAGTTTTCATACTATTTATTTACAAGAATTGTATTGTTTGCTTATGGATAATAACCTTAATGATATCCAATGATCTCATCATCAATCATTTAAAACGGTGAAATATTTGTAAAATAAACAACTGCCATCATATTTTCATGAGTACATATCAAAAGATCCATAGAAAACCACAGAAAAAAGATATCTGGAGTTCAACTTGAATGAATTTTATCTACATATGTATTTTTATAGGAGCGTGAGTAAAATGAATTCTTCCTTTGCCTTGCCATCTTTGAATAAGCTTTCTATTTATTTCTACAGTTTTTTTAGTGCGTAATACCAAAACACAGTCGTAATTTTAAAATGATGGCTCATGAATCTGTATCTTTTGAGCTTTGAGCAGAATTCATAGCTAGTTCCTTCATAAGCGTCCAACTGATTGATTTTTTCACAGCATTGGTTTTGTAAAGCATTGATTTAAGTGCAGTAAGCAGTCAAGAAATATTCATGTATTTGAATTTTATAGGGGGCAGTAAAGAAGACTTAGCCCGTGAGGCACCAAGCACGCAAGACAATAGAAAGATAATACCATTTTGCCCCAATAGGGGCTTACGGTCCTTGAGAGGAAACTTGAATATATTAGATGTCATTGGTATTCTATAGGACTAAAACTGACTGCCAGGGTCGCGGAACTGTTCGAAAGAGCCACCGCGACCCTGGAACGCGGCGGGCACTAGGAGGAACACGGATGGTTTTTTTTTTACTATTGATAGGCACGCGCTTGACCACCATCTCACCTGATGTTAAGCGATGATGTGGTCGAAGATGGAGCACGCTTGCCTAGAAGTAACCTAAATAGGTTACTTCTAGGCAAGCGTGCCTAGAAGAATCTATATATGTAGATGATTTTTAAGTTCGAGTCTTTAAGTCAAGAGTGAATACTCTTGACTTAAAGACTTCCAGGTTGTAGCTATCGGGAAACACAGACTCCGGCAGAGAGTTCCACTCCTTAGCTGTACGCATTATGAATGTGTTCCCAAAACGTTTTAGTCAGTAAGAGTCTGACACTCCCTTCTGCTCAGAGCAGGAGAAGTCATTTAATGATTTTCCATCTAAACAAAAGACTAAAATTGAAATCACTCGTTTTATGTGCACTGAACCACAGACTTTTGCGATTTCAGTAAAAGTTATTCGTAATGATGATCACAATGCCCCGTTAAGATGCTTTCAGTTATTCCTCGTACACCTTGAATTTCTAAAAACGGTATGTTACTGTAAAATTGGAAAGCTTTTCCATCTACAGACACAACCATTCATCATACACCATCATATTATTACAGCTACATACTCAAATATATTTCCTAGCGTCTTGGTATTGGATTGTGTGCTTTCAAACTGTGTTCTTCACCATTGTTAACAACTCGCAATACATACCGGTTCGAGTCCTACTTATCCCGCTACAAAATTTCTTGAATATACATACATATTAAACCAGCCAGGTTCGCTACTACAGGTAGATTGAAACTTAAAGGCAGCTTAGAACACGAGATCTTCGAGCGAAAATCGATCTTCAGGACGGCTATTAAGTTCGCATCGAGTTGTAGACATCAGCATAATTGTATCTTCTTAAAATAAGCCTGTCTGACATGACAGTTTTATGAAATTGCTACTATTAGGGGTGCGTTACAAATTACATGATCGGCTATTTTGGTTCGATCGGGTTTGTCATTGAAACTTCATAATCATATGGCATTGTATCTCATTTTAAAATTATAATATGGCCTACATCTATGGTATCTATTATCAATCTCGTTTTTTTTTTCTGTTCCCGTAGAAAAACCGGTTTATTTTTATTTGTGATGGGTTTGCTCTTGACTCTAGTCTAGGTCAGAGATGACAGAGACAAAGTCTACGATGGAGCGAGCCTACCCAGAAGGAGCCAGTTCACTCTGAAATATTCTCTTAGTGCTCCCTTACACCTCCCAAGGAACCTACACGCCAAATTTCAGCTGTCTACGACCAGTTCTTTCGGCTGTGCGTTATCTGTCTGTCACTCAAATCTTTCACTCAGTCATTCACTAGTGTCAGAAGAACATTATAAATATTAGGATGATAAGTAGTAGCAATCCAAGGGAAGGTGTGACAGTTGGCATGGATTGACATGAAAAAGAAAATGTGTTGTGTTGACCGTACGTGGTGCAAAGACAGGAAGTTGATGATGAGAAACAAGCAATAACAGGCCGAGATGTCATTGACAATAATATTGTAATGAGAAAAAATCTAATACAGAATATTGAAAAAGCAATGATCTAGTTATTGTGAAAGCATTTATAAATTATAATAATTTTGACGATACAGTTGGCGTAGTAGTTGAGCGATTGACTGCTATGCTGTGTGTCGCGGGTTCGATTCCCGCACGAACAAATATTTGTATGGCCTACAGATAGTTGTTCCGGGTCTGGCTGTGAGTGTATGTGCGTTTGTATGTTTGTAAACGCACCCACGATATAAGAGAAATGAAGGGCAACGTTTTATTTAAAAAAAATAATAGCGTGGTAAAAATAGTGATGCAGAAAAAAGAGTTGTGGCTGATAATGTTATTGAACCAAGCAATAATGCAACAGATGAACAAATACAGAAATAGATAGCAGAAGTAAACTAAAGTACGCTATCTCGAGGAGAAGACAATGATGATTTATTGATATTGTAATTGAGAACAAAACAAGATCTATGCTAGATATATATGAATGGAATGACGTTACAACATGCTACAAGTATGTATGTATGCGTAAGGAAAACTCTTGAATTGTTTTCAATCGGATATAAACACAATTTTATGAGTCGCTGTCGACTCTATTGTCATTACACTTGGTAAAATATAATCAGGGAATGAGAGAGAACAAAGCATTGGCTGAAACTAAGTCTATGACATAACTGTCATACATAATACCCATAATTATGAACAACTTTTACCCAATGGGTTTAAACCTGGGAACAACAAAAAAAAAGATACTGCCCCATATATTTCTGTGTGCATGACTGTGTGATTTGCAGAAGTGCTGATTTTGTTTTTAAACATAGCAGGGTTGATTCCCAAGTAAAAGAAGTACAAAATAAAGAGTACAATGATCTGACTTTAGGTTTTACGTATATTCTGGAGCACGTTGAGTAGCTAAGCCTATGGATATAATAAGTGTCTAAATAGCATAGTTTATTGAATTCACGAGAATGTTATTAAACTTACATAGGGTTACAGATAATAGTCAGTTAATATTTGGTAAACTTTAATGAATATTTTTTTCATGGAATATAGCAGTCATAAGATAATATATACATGCAGCCTTAAAAAACTAATTATCAAGAAATTATGTAGAAACACATCTAAATACAAAATTAATCATTAGCATCAAAATAATAATCCACATCGCTGTCAATGGCAAAAGTGCCCAGAACACTGGCAGCATTGCCGCGTTGAATCGCAATGCTGATTCTTTGGCCAATGAAAAGTCAAGCCCTCTGGTTTGGTTTGGTTGCAAAATAAACAATACTTATTTTTTTCAAGTTAATCAATTGTAAAATCTGTTTTTGCTTGCTTAAGAATCATCGCTTTCACTTGAAATTCTTGCATTCTTCCGCTGACATTAATGGAGGTTAAGTAAACTTTATTATTGTTGTCATTCCTTGTAAACAGTGTTAAATTATTTATCATTGAGAGAAAAATAGATAAAAGAAGACAGATAGAACATTCCAACTTCAGTCTTTTTCAAAAGAAAGAAGTTCGGACGCCAATCTATTTTGTTTTATGAAATTTTTAAGGTCCCAAAATAGTTCCCTGGGGCAAACCCTGCATATTTATTCGAAAGTTCCTCTTAGATCAATATTTTTTGTAATTCATGGTTGGATTTTGTCTTGTGGCATAATTCTAAAGCTTTACCAGGTTCTATTGTCTACCATTATTGATTCTTGAAATCGTTAATTGTAAGAATTAAAGGTTGGGTTCAATAGTCAATACTTTCATACGCTTTCATAGATTCTCTCCAACAGTATGGGTGGTTAGGAAAGCTGAATAGGAGAAACATTAATAAAGTTTGCGACCCAAAGACTTCAGTCGTAGTCAATGGTCATTAAACAGGTACATCGTATTCTACACAAAGTGAAATCCACCAGCTGTATATGGATGTCAACAGTTAAGTTATTAAACAGTCTTCATATATCAAACTGATATATCATCCTCAACAATTTCAGATTACAATCAACAAACAACACAAATATGCTACATCATTTAAATATTTCGACGATGCACTCTTACCAATCTGAACAAAATATTGCCTCGTTAACAAAACCAACTGAGCGGAAAATTAAGAATTAATAAAAAAAGAAAATTACCTCCAAAATATCGACGGTCTTCATATCAGTGACTTAGGGAAATCACTAAAAGAAAAACAGGAATATTCACATTTTTTCACTGAAAATCACTCACTGCACTTCACTGGTTTCGATTCGAGAGTTGGTTGCGGTTTGTACGTGCGTGCTCCGCGGCGGTCAACGAGAGAATGCGCGCGACCGGGCCCCGGCATGCGCAAGCGCAATGCTGCCTGCTCCGATTGTTAAGGCTAAGTTGATGTAATTGTGCAATTTGTTTAATATTGCCAGAAATTTGGTAAATTGTTTGAGTAAGGATTGATATTTAAGCATAATTAAGAAATGTTTTTAAAGTTCAGTTACCAAAAATGGTGAGTGTTGTTTGACCTTTCGATAATTGTCTTATTAGTGGTTTGATACGTTGTGTCAATTAATCGTTAATTGGTGTTTTGAAGCAAATATAGTGGATGTCGTAAGAGTTGTCTCTTCCCTCAACTTCACACAAATATTTTTTTTGCCCAATGTGTTTAGTAGTCAAATTAAATTATTTATTTCCATAACACAGGTATATACGGGGTTAAAGTGTCTGTCTGTAGTATAAAACTAATTCAGCCGTTAACTTAAAAAAATAAAAACCGGCGAAGTGTGAGTCGGACTCGAGCGAAAAGGGTTCCGAATACGAATAGTTAAAAACAAAGTCGCTTTTGCTGTCTGTCTGTTCCTATGAGGAAGGTTTTAGTATTTAATTTGCACCCGTGCGGATCCGGGGCGGGTCGCTAGTGAAGAATATTTTTTGAATATTGTATATAATTTTTGCACGCGACTTCGTACACGCGTAGCCGTATTTTTTCCTGTTCCGGTAAGAATTTAAGGAAATCCTCTCTTACTTTAGTGCTCCTTTATACTTCCCAAAGAATCTACAGGCCAAATTTCAATTTCTTTCTACGACAAGTAGTTTCAGCTATGCGTTGTCTGCCAGTCACTCACTGAATATACTAATCTATACATCTATACTAATATATAAAGCTGAAGAGTTTGATAGTTTGTTTGTTTGAACGCGCTAATCTCAGGAACTACTGGTCCGATTTAAAAATTCTTTCAGTGTTATTTAGCCCATTATTCGAGGAAGGCTATATATCATCACGCTAGTTCGTAGCGTGATAACAGGAGCGGAGCATTAATGAAAAATGTGAGGCAGACGAAGTTGCGCGGGTCAGCTAGTTTCTATATATTGATTGATTACTGATGAAGTACTGTTTCCTTTATTTTTTCAACATTTTAAGTTTTCCACTTATTTATTAAGACTTATGAGAAATATGTTCCAGACTCTCAAGATAAACCATTTAGATTGATATACTCGTATGAAACGGTTCAGTTGATATTTTTTTTGAGATTTCTGTTTTTGCCCCCAGAAAATATCTATAAATATATTATATACGAGTACTAATATATAAAGTTGAAGAGTTTGCTTGTTTACTTGAACGCGCTAATCTCAGGAACTACTGGTCCGATTTGAAAAAGGCTATATATTATCACGCTAAGACCAATAGGAGCGGAGCAGTAATAAAAATTGTGACGCAGACGAAGTTGCGCGGGTCAACTAGTTTATACATATACGTAACGTGTACGTGTTTTGGTCACAGAAGTTGAAAAAGATCCTTTCAACTGAATACCTATGTCCAGTAGATCAGATACTAAGAAAATTGGCCATAACAGACGGACATACAGACAGACACGAGTGATCCTATGGGGTTTCTGATTTTGATGTTGGAAAACTTAAATGTATAGAAAAAGTAAAATAGAAAATATTTATTCAATAATATGTCTTTGCCTTTTTTTCTTTATTATGACTGAATCAAATATAAGTGGTTTTGGGTGTTTAATTAAGAATTCCAATAAATAATCATATGCATTATGCGGAGGAGTTGGAAAAAACATAATTTCCACTTTTCCAACTGCCAATACAAGCCTTCCCCTTAAGAGGATGCTTTTGAACACGGAAGCGATCGCGGGCAGCGCTCGACAAACACTATATCAACCGTAACGGTACCGTAAGTGGCGTGAAGGTGCCGGACGGCCGGCTGGGAGCACGCCGGCCAATCAGCGCGGGTTTAGTACCGACCGAAGTTAAGGACCGGGAATATTGACTGATTTGATTTGATTCGCCCAATTATAGAAGTTGCTGTGCCATAATTTTGTTTAGAATTACTTTTTTAATTAGGTAATTTTATGATTGTCAAGCCGTTTGGTGTCGGCCGGTGCCGTATGGTGCCGTAAAATAATAATACCGTCGTAAGAGGCGACTGAGGCGACTAAGGAACTCATCAGAGAATGGGCAGCAGCGTTCTCTGTAAAACGCAACACCATACACTGCGATACGTCTCCCCCAAAGAAGGATGGTTTGCCATAATCGCCACTCTTGGCAGGCGAATTGGCGATCGCAGTGTATGGTGTTGAGTTTTTCTCAAACGCTGCTGCCCATTCTCTGGTGAGTCCCTTATTCGCCTCTTACGACTTACGGGAAGTGATGGGATGGTATTATTATTTTACGGCACCGGCCGACACCATACGGCTACTCCATACGCCATACGGTTTTTGTCCAGTAATGGGAAATAAAGGGCTAATTAGATAGAATTTAATTCCGGAAAATCTGACAACAGTCTTGCCATGAGATATCGTGGTACCTACTGGAATGAAAAGGCCGAATACACTCGCTCAATGTGAAATAATGGTACTTAGCTGAATCTAGTGATTCTGGAAGCTAAAACTTGAATCGATAGAGTTTTTTTCTTTTTTATTTGAGATGGAAGTGCTTTTGACTCTAGTCTAGGTCAGAGACGACATAGATAAAGTCTACGATGGAGCGAGCTTGCCTAGAAGGAGTGTGTTCACTCTGACTTTTAAGAGATGCGGGTTGTAAGCGTTCGGAAACACAGACGCTGGTAGAGAGTTCCACTCTTTTGCTGTGCGCATTATAAAAGACGTTTGGAAACGCTTAGTGCGAATTTATATAATAGCAACAAGATAGGGATGGTAACTTGCATTGCGTCTGGATGTCAGATGATAGAAGGAGGCCGATGGGATGCGGTCGTGAAATTCTTGGGCACACTCACCGAAGTACAATCTGTAGAAGAACGACAAGATGGCAACCTTGCGGCGATGAGCCAAGATTTTCAGCTTGGCATCCACCAGTTTTACGTCACCAATGAGCCTTTTAGCTCTGCGTTCCACCGAGTCAAGCGCGAAAACAAAACAAGATGAACTGATGACTTTAAAGGTGGCTGGATCAAACATGAGTGCTTCAACATAGGAAAATGAATTACGGAACTCAACTAGAGCTGATAGGACACCTGGCAAGGCGCGGTGATGTTAGGTGAAGTGAGTGCCTGAGTGGCGACGGCGGACTGGAAGAAGAGGTGTGGGTTTTACCACGCGCGATATGGGCAGACGACATTGTCGCCATCGCGGGTAGACCTAGGATCAGTCTGGCACAGAATTGTGGGCATTAGCCCAAAAAAAAGAAGCCTATGCTCAACAGTGGTTGGGCAGTTTATGATGATGATGAGAGGTACAATTTCCTGGGTATGGAGATTGTAGCGAAGCTGGGAACCTACTCTCTAAGCACGAAGTCCGTAATTTCGGGCTTAGTTGCGGGCGTATTCCTACACCGTATCACCTAACCAGTAAGAATTAATGACAACACGGTTTGATAGTTACTGTCAAATCGTATCGTCGTTCATTCTTAGTTCGTGTTCAGGACTTATCGTAAGTCCGTAGGTAATACGGAGTAGAATAAGCCCGAAGCTACGACCTCGGGCTTAGAGAGTAGTCCCACTGGTTTTAGTCGTTACTTTAGTGATGGTGCGAACAAAACAGTGCATGTTTGAAGTCACCTATTGCCCGGATCTTGGATATATTCCAAGTTTTAAAGTCATCACGATGAAGATAAACTCATAACATAGTGCTCCACTTCTAAAGCGCGCACAATGAACCTGTCATATAAGAGAATACTCTGTCTTCGAGGTTTATAGATTGTATATTAAAATCTCGCTCGTGCATTCATAATTAATTATGGGCCATATACCCATTTGATTCTTCTCTTCATTACTTCAATCAGATCTACATTGAGCTTTATTAATATTTATTTATTTACTAGTTGACCCGCGCAATTTCGTCTGCGTCTCAATTTTCATTACTGCTCCGCTCCTATTGGTCTTAGCGTGATGATATATAGCCTATAGCCTTCCTCGATAAATGGGCTACCTAACACTGAAAGAATTTCAAATCGGCTCAGTAGTTCCTGAGATTAGCGCATTCAAGTAAACAAACAAACAAACTCTTCAGCTTTATATATTAGTGTAGATATATTAAGTACTAACTGACCCGTGTCCACTTCGTTTCGAGGTATTTTTCGGGTGTTTGTGTCATAGGATAAATATTAATAGCCTATGACACTCATAAATAACGCGGCTTTCTATTGGTAAAAGAATTTTCAAAATCAGTTCAGTAGATCCAAACAACAACCTACAACCTCACAAACTTTATCTCTTTATAATATTAGTACCTATAGATAGGGAAACTATAATCTCTATCTAGTCTCGTGGGCTAATTCGAGTCCTAAGATGAGCAAAATGTGATTTTATCAGTATTTATTTTGGGACAAGCCTGTCACACATTGCCAACCACTGCAACTCCTAAAAGCCAGAATCAAGTGGCGACCACCAGAAAAACGCCGAGCCAATGAAGCCCGACGAGTCCCGGAGAAACGATTCAACTGTATTAGTACAGTAGGAAAAAAATGTAATTTCCACTTTATCAAGTAGTATGTGATGTGACGCCCCCGAGCCTCGGAAAGTACGCGTAAAGCCATTGGTCCTGCGCCTGACCTAGGGGGCTATTCTTGAAGCCCGAAGGCCGAATGAATGACAACACAATTTGCCAGTAACTGTCAAATCGATTAATTATTATAGTCATTAATGCTTAATGGTTATGTGATACGGAGTAGAATACGCCCGAAACTACGGACTTCGGGTTTAGAGTAGACCCCTGGTCCTGTCAGATTGTCGAAAGAAAGTGCTGTGATAGTGAAGGAACACAGTGCCTCTGTGTTCGCGCACATATGTGTACCAACCAATTAGAGGTGTCTACTTGGCTAATTTGCGTTGAGAATTAAATTCGGTCAGGCGGACTATTTTATTTACAAAACGTTTTCTTTTTTTAAACGTTTTCCTACATTAAGAATTTATTCTGTGTTGTGGGTGCGTTTACATACACATTATCTCACGTACACTAACAGCCAGACCCGGAACAACTATCTGTAGGCCGTAAAAATATTTGTTCCGGGCGGGAATTGAACCCGCGCGACACGCTACGCAGCAGTCAATCGCTGAAGCACTGCGCAACTGTGCCGTCCTTAGATATTGTTGGCTGTGTGTTGTCCGTCAACGAATTTTAATTAGTAGCTCTATTTTTTGGATCGAACCTAAAAACAACTTATCATCAAATCGTTGACGCAAAACCAGCTAATTTCATGTATTGATGTCAGATCTGTCTGATCAATGGCTTCCTTACCGAGAACAAGCCATAAATTGTTCATTTTGTATTAATTTGTATTTTTCCTCTGATAATAATTAGGAATGCTGTAATCTAAATTATTATTTATGCAACACCTACAGATTGCTACTGCAGATTATGTATTATATTAACTTATTTTTATCTGACACAAAAACTGCATCTACAGATTATTTATTTGTTTGGCATGCATCCTGCATCTTCTTAAAATGGTTACCTAATTAATTTTTAGCAATCAACTTTGCGGTTTACCCCTAATTTTATTCAATGTTGCAGATATTCATAATCATATAAAGACGGAATCTGTTTAAATAACTTAGGTTATTAATCGACTACCAAAATATAATAACTCTGAACAATTTTAATTAATGTTTAATTAATGTGAACCGTAAGCGCCTACATAAATTCTCCGATGTTATAATACGCGATGACGCCTGCATAATAAGCAATCGCACAATGTTACGTGCGTGTTTCACGATATCTTGCTATAACTATCCTGTCAGGCGTTATGACATTGAAGCATTTTGGTATGCGCTTTTTTGCAACAGGCAACTGTGCTATGCCATGCTCTATTGAAGATGTAGCAATGAAGTAAGTGGAATAGATTAGCAGCAGAGTTTTTAAAGAATAATTACACTTTTGATGTCGTTTTTTGAGGTAAAATATGTTAGAAAAGTATCCGTGAAAGACAATTCAATGCACATCAGAATTGAAAGTGTTACACTTAATCCCGTTAGTTCGATGTCATGCTGTGCAAAGGTGACAATATTTTTATAGTACTACTTGCTTATGAAACTAGATTTAACTTAGATTCCTGTTGTGCTTACAGTTTTACAAGAATTTCAGTGGATGAGAGAGCCTGCAGCGTTACGATTATTACGGAAAACGATTTTAGAACCCAATAATTGCTATAGGTTTTACAATATTTGTTGCTCGATATGTAGGCAAATATTTTTAGCAATAACGACCAAAAGTTACAATTTATGTGTTAGACCTTTTATAAAACGGCAGACGCAGTGCTATTAAAATGTTCTACATAACACTTCTGGTAGGTAGTAAAGCTCTCACACACCTTGTGATTCCAATCCCATGGGAACTTCTACTGAAACGAACTAAACTATAAAATATTAGACTTTATTCACCTCTAGACGTAACGGCAACCACTATTAACGTTAAATATATTCTAAAAAATAACAGTTCCGATATAAATAACGACCATAGACCCGAACCTATAACCCACAGATTTTCGGCGCCATGTCCCCAGTCACTTGAACCGGTACTCATAATCATAAAAATAGTTCTGTGTTCAAACCGGGCCCCACTGGAGTCTTGATCGACAAGATATTATTTTATTTTTCGATAAATCGTCGAGATGACAATATTCAACGCCATAAGTTTTAATATTTAGGTATTCATATTATTACCGTTTTTCCGCGGGTTTTGAATATAACGGAGCCCTTATGTGGAGACGAATGATGTACGGCTCCGGTTTTTGAATGTAGAACTAAATCGATGTTGACAACACTTTAAGTCATCATCATCATCTGCCTAGCCTTTTCCCAACTATATTGGGGTCGGCTTCCAGTCAAACCGGATTCAGCTAAGTTTTACGTGGAGCGGCTGCCTACCAGACCTCCACAACCCATTAACTGGGTAACACGGTACTTCTTGCCAAGACTGGAGTCAGATTTTTACTGGCTTCTGACAATTCGTAACGATTGCCAAAGATCTACAAATGACAGCCGGGCCCAAAGGCACCGATCGATTAAGATGGTCACCCATTCACAGATCAACCCTGGCAAGCGTTGCTTAACCTTAACGATCGATCCGTGCGGCTGTTTTTATTTAGCCACGAGCTCCTCACAATACTAAGTACTTACCATAAAATTCTCCATAATTTCCACTTCCCTCCTCATCAAGCAGGAGACAGAATAGAGGTAGAGGCCAATACGTAGGCACCAAGTTAAGTGGGTTAAGTCCAATTGCCAAGCATCACGGATTATATATAAACACTAAAAGTAATAGGTCCAAAATAAACAAAACAATTCCCAATGCAAAATTTTACTAATGCAACAAAAAATCAAGACGGCCATCACTTATCAGAGCTGGGCACTGTCGGGATATGGTTTTTTTTTTTTTTTTTTTTGTCGATGGCCACTCGCAGTTATCAACCCTAGAGGGTTGTCAACTACTGAACCGGACTAAGTCGGGATATGGCTCGAGACATACCTATATATATACTGAGATGGGATACGAGCCTTTTTGACCTCGCATAGATAAAATTCATGCTGTCGGAACTTTTATTAATTGGTTATTAATTTATTATTGTTATTTATAAATATATTTTAGTTTATTATTTATTTATTCTACGCTTTATTGTATAGTACATACACCAAAATTAATACAAAAGGAAACTTGAAACTAAAACACATTCAATGTGCGGTCTTATCGGGGCTGTCATTGATGTAAAAAAAGAAATACAAACTAAATAAATATTTTTCTATTTTTCATTATTTTTCCCCTGTCAATCAAGTTATAGGTTCTTTTTGAAGGGTTATTGCCATAATGAAGTTAAACAAGTGACAGGTGTAGCAACATAAGCATGCTTATCACTGCATTAGATCAACTGTGAAGGTCGAACTGCGAAGGTTTTGAGGTCACGACATAACCGACCTTTGCAGGCATGGTGTCATGGTGCGGTATGGTGTTTGCTCAATCTGAATGGAAGTGAATGTTATGTAAGGACAAAACGGTTTCGTTGTACACCACTTATACATATATTGTAGGTACACCGCCTAATTTGTTATGAATTTTTTAATATTAGTTTCAATACCTATATAATTACAGTTTTTAAATATTGTTACCAGAGTTATTGACATTTTCATTTAGCGTATTGACATTTTTAATTTTATTAACAGACATTTTAATTTTTATCCAATTTTAATTTATTGATAACCTTAATTAGGTAGGTACCTAATAATTTTTAACAAATTTTTATTTTCAATCAATCCAATGTCAAGGTTTAAACTGATTTCTGTATGTGAATGTGAAATGTGAGTACCATGAAACCATTTACATTTTATGTGAGTAGTTATAGTTTTACTTGTTGGACATGAACGAGCATGGTGGTTGAGAGCATGTCATGCTCACTCAAATGTCTCGCTGATGGCGGCGCGTGGGTTTGATCATTCGGTTCCCTTCGAAATGGTTGAGCTAAAAGGTGCCGATTCACGCGTCATGTTCGTGAACAGGCGCCGTCGGTTGAGACTGGTCATCTCTTAACTGCCATTGGCTTATTTTAATCTTTAAATTTAAAATTCTTATAATAAGCCCTTTTTTTTTTCCTTTGCATTGTCCTCACATGCAGAAGCAACAAGTATATGTAACTTGGAATGTTGTAAAACAGAACATGATTTAAAAGAGTGTCCGTGGAGTTTCTTGCACGTTCTTCTCCATAGAGATCTACGCTTTGGAACGTGCAAATAGCTTCCATGTTTTTGACTGACCGACCTTGACGTTTCAAAAGTGCCTGTGAATGGTTTATTTGAAATAAAATGCTTTGAATTTGAATTTGAATTTGAATTTGAATTTCCGTCGTGTGTATTCATACATTTATATTAACTAACATAGTATTAAGTCATCATCACCATCTGCCTAGCCTTTTCCCAACTATATTGGGGTCGGCTTCCAGTCAAACCGTACTTAGCTGAATACCAGTGTTTTACGTGGAGCTGCCTACCAGACCTCTACAACCCATTTACCTGGTAACACGGTACTTCTTGGCAAGACTGGAGTCAGATTTACTGGCTTCTGGCAACCCGTAACGACTGCCAAAGATCTACAAATGACAGCCGGGACCAACGGCTTAACGTGCTTTCCGAGGCACGGAGGAAACTCGTTATGATAAGATGGTCACCCATCCACAGACCAAACTTGGCAAGCGTTGCTTAACCTTAAAGATCGACCCGTGCGGCTGTTATTATTTAGCCACGAGCTCCTACAGAGTATTAAGTAGATAGGTATTACTAACACCTACTGTGGACCAAAAAGTGTCTTTAATTAATAAATATGTACTATAGGCCCAATTCCTGAGGTACTTTATCTGTCGTTTATCAGTCCGTTCTAACAACATGACTGGTTATGAGCTGATGTAGCAATCAACTCAGAATCTATCCCCATGATGGAGCTAGTTGAAACAATAGCTAATGAAATTCTTAAAAGGATGGTAGTTCTTTGCCTAAATGTTATTTAAATCACTAGTTTATATATTAAAGAGCAGTGAACTAGGAGCAGTGACTTCGTCGACCTTGATAAACAGTCACTCAAGTAAAAGTACAAGAAAAGTGCCTAATTAGTGTACATCGTTGGATATAGTAGATATAAACAGTATGTACTACTAAAAGTTTATTTGAATATAGACAGTACACCCGGAAGAAAGTTTATTTTGTTATTGACTAACTGCCGCTCGCGGCTCCGCCCACGTGAATGTCCAAAATTATCCCAAGGGAACACACTCCCCGGATAAAAAGATAAATATCCTATGTGTTATTCCAGACTATAATCTATCTAAATTTCATCAAGATCCGTTCATCCGTTCTGACGTTAGGGTGAGTACTCGTGTTTGACCACTGTCTCATCTGATGGTAAGCGATGATGTGGTCGAAGATGGAGCCTAGAAATAACCTATTCACTCTTGACTTAAAGACTCCCAGGTTGTAGCTATCAGGAAACACAGACTCTGGCAGGGAATTCCACTCCTTAGCTGTACGCATTATGAATGTGTTACCAAAACGTTTTGTGCGTATGGTTGGGATATCCACCGTGTACCGGTGGCGCATCGCCGTTCATCTTGTGGTCCGATGATGGAAAGGGCTTGGCGAAATTAAAATACTCAATTCCGTCGCACATTCTCCAAAATGCAACCGGTAAAAAACCTCTCATTGCCGATGATCCTCTTGGCTCGTTTCTCAATTGACTCAAGGGCATCAAGCTGGTATCTGGCAGATCAATCCCAAAGATGAGAGCAGTATTCCATACACGATCGAACTTGCGCTTGATATTTTTTATTTATTACTTGTTTTAAAGTAAAAAACTAAGTAGTATTAGTAATTGGTAGTAGTAGTAGAAGTAGTAGTAAGTAGTGCTGCTACACCTTCAAAAAAGTCTGCCTTGTTTTTCTCAAGTTTTCCAAACTTATAGCAGTGCCAGTGGTCTTTAAAATGCCTAATTTCAACTAGAGCCCTTCAAAGTTGCTTGGCAGAAATCTATGGCTTCCTAGTCAAACACATAGCTACATTCCTTAAAACAATTACTAGGTACAGATAGAGTAGGTACATTTAGCGCGACCCAAGATTGAAGCGGCGACCTCGGGCTGCCCCCGCTGAGAGCGCGGCATTTGGGCACGCTACGCCACCGTCGTCGGTGCAAGAATGTGGGACCGGCAGGTATCACTGACTGCTTGTGGTCGTTATTGGGTACGGAGGGAGTTGATAATGGAGTGTTAAGGCTGCTCTCTCGAAAAAAGCTTTAAAATACCGTGCAGATAAAGTTTTTCGTCGGCATTTACTGTGAAATTACATTTGAAAAAAAAATAGATAGTAATCTACATGATATGAGTCGTAATTTGGTTTACCCAAAATTTATATATCGCTATCACATATTAATAAAAAAAAAACCAAATCACGAAACCATTTTACTCCTTCATTTTTTATCAAAAGAGTATAAAAAGTATATATTTACTGCTTTGCAATATAAACGAAAATAATTTGGTTTTGTTACTTTTTAAAAATATGTACTATTTTTATTGTAAAAAAATAAACACACGGGTAGGGGAGTGGCGCGTACAGGTCCGTTTGTATGCACAAGGTCATTGACATGTATATATAACGTGCATATATAACGTGTATGCCTTAAGTTTAAAGTTACACAGAAGTGAGGTCATGACCCTCAGTACTGAGGAATTCGACGCAAGGAGGAGGGAAGTTTTAAGAGGCGAACATTGTGAGATATGTGGATTTTAGTTGCAGTGATAATGAGACCCCACAGGAGCTCGTGGCTTAATACTGAGAGCCACATGGTTCGATTTTTGAGGTTAAGCTGCGCCTGCCAAGGTCGGGCTGTGGATGGGTGAGCACTCATAACCCACCGAGACCCCTTCGTGTCTCAGAAAGCACGTTAAGCCATTGGTCCCAGCTGTCATTGGTAGATCTTAGACTTTGTGTCTCCTGCAGACAGTCAGTAGTTAGCACTTAACGTCTCTCTACTCCGTGGCAATAGCCAGTCGTAGATATTACTGCCAACGTATCGACGGCATTTACCAACAATTTGTAGTACTAATCGACCGTTCATCAAGCTACATTGATTCTCACCGCAAGTTTGGCACTCCATGTCACCTTAGTCTTTCGCAACAGCTAGTCACAGGTATGACCTCCAGTACAAATATATCGGAGTTATTGTATATGTAGGATCAGGGTTCAAGGGAAGTTTGCTGCATTATTCGTTCGTCACCGCAAAATTAGTGTTTGCTCCATGTTTCCTTACTCCGTGAAAACCCAATAATTTATAGTAGGTACTAGTCACAAATTAGTGCTCCATTTCTCCTTACTCCGTGACAAATCGAAGGTACCTAAAATGTGTAGTACTAGTCGCACATTAGTACTCTGTGACAGCAACTAGTCGTATCGAAGGTACCCGCAAATTATAGTACTGGTCATAATATTAGAGCTCTATTTCTCCACACTCCGTGACAACAACTAGTCGTATCGAGTGTACCAATAATTTATAGTACTAGTCGCACATGAGTGCTCCATTTCTCCTGACTCCGTGACAATTCGTTGTATCCAAGGTACCAACAATTTATAGTACTAGTCGATCGTCCATCAAGTCCCGGAATGCGGCGCCTGCCAAACGGACAAGTTGTTGACTAATTTTATTAAGTTTATCTACAGGTTTCTGGTGTTTTTGTCGTTTTCTGACGACATGTTGTATTTAAGGGACAAATTGGCTGGCATGTGAGGTCTTCGGTTCGATGCGTCGGTCGATAGGGAAAAATGTTTTTGTTTGCTATGTTGTTCGATTTTTCTGCAGTTTGAGGGTTCCGTATTCAAAGGGCAACCAACAGAATCCGATTACTAGGCTTCTGCTGTCCGTCGGCCTGTCTGTCATAACGATAATGGGTAGACAGTTGACTGAGTGACTGATAGACTACGGAAGAAAGCTTGGCAGGGGAGCAATAAGAGAGGATTTTCCGAAATTCATACGGGTACGGGAAAAACGGGATATGCGCGTACGAAATCGCGGGCAAAAGCAAATTAATCATATTTATGTGACAACCTAGATGTTGTCACATAAATAGATTTAGGTTGGGTCGCAAACCCAGGACCTCTCGATTTACAGCTAAGCCGTTTACCTACTAGACTACAGCTGACTCATCTACGTAAACACATCGCTAACCCAGATCCACGCCAGTCTAAACACAACCGGTCTAGGTAACAATGTAGCCATCTTGAATATCTGTCAAAAAACCGGGTACCACTTCATCTAGCCCGGTCACGACAAACTGTACCATTCAAATGAGACCGTAACTTAGCTGTTGTACGATTTTCAGATTTATTTGGTGCCAACATAGAGTTCAAAATAAGTAAGGAACTTCCAGTCATTCAAGTTTTGTCTAATTTTTATCACACATGGTGGTGTTACAAGCTATTTGTAACCTTAACCCAAAGTCAGTAGAGTCCTAATTGTAATTTAACTGCTTTCAGTTTTGACACAATAGATTTTCGAACGACTTTTAATCGTTCTAAAAAAATTAATATAGAATTGTGACGTCATCGTGTTTAATCAACGTCGACCCATTTTGATCTGGAAGAAGATACAACCTAAATTCAACTGTAAGTAGACTTTTTTAAAGTTCAATGTAGCAATGGCAGTGAATCTGTGTGGGTGGCAGTAGTAGTTTGCATACAATACTATTGAAATAATTTGCTTTCAGTTGGGCGTCAGATGGCAACGCTTACTAATGCAGGCGTTTGGAGAAGGTGATGAGAATAATGTAGGAGTTCCTCCTTTATAGGAATACTAGAAGGTCTAAGGACAAGGCTGAATATTAATGTAGCTGCAACTATAATGCCACATTAATTAATTCTACTGAGATCTGACGTCACACAAATTCTACATTGCGCTATCAAAGTTTCTCAAGTGGGCAGTTGCCCACCAGACAACAACCGTCTTTTTGGGTTCATCCATAGATCGGACCGTGCGGCAATTTACGCACGAACTTCTAAGTTCGTTGGGATAAAGAAATTTCCTAGTGATAAAACGAGGGAAATGAGCTCCTTCCTTTAGTTTGCCACGTGTTATTCCAAACTTTCCAAATTTTAATACGTATTAGCTACACTCTCGAATGGTGTAATAATACATGTTGTTCGGTTCGATTACTGGGTAGGAATAACGTTTTTCAAAAATTTAGTTTTCATCAAAATCAGGGCTCGAGCTCCTTTCAGCGCTTTTCTATATCCCTCATAGTTTCGGTTTTGGCCATCCAGGCACATTTTAATACTTCATCCTGCATTGTAAGCCTTTTCTTCCGCTCAACTGAATCAAATACAACTGTTATAGCTTACCCCGTTGTTATGCTTGAGTCGATTGGAATGAACAAGATTTCTTGCAATTCTTGCGTAGGTTCAAAATTCACCTGATTTCTATAATAAGGCTGATTGAAATATCTATAATAATGGAGACTTCACACGTTAAATCTTTGGGAGAAAGTTCTCCCTTCACGCATTTAAGTACCATATCTAACACGTATTGATCTGATACATGAACATATCTCCAATGGAAATGTATGTCTGTATGGCACACTATGTCATGGTAATAATGTATCATCACGGTTTATATAAGGCTTTCACGCTTTCTTCGTCACGAGGGAATCAGGGCTGTAACAGAGTCTGAAGTTATGTTATCACACTGAAGAGGAAGAGAAAAAAAGTAACCGACATAGCCTGAAGGATCGCCAAACTGAAGTGGTAGGGGGCAGGGCACATTGCTCGCAGAACAGATGGTCGATTAGGCCGAAAAGTTCTGGAGTGGCGACCGCGTACCGGAAGACGTTGGAAGGCCTTCCACAAGGTGGACCGATGACCTGGAGAGGGTCGCGGGTAGCCGATGGATGCGAGACGCACAGGACCGGTTGTTGTGGTGACGCTTGGGGCTGGCAGTACAGATAGCGCTACGTTTTTTGAAGCGGAACATTTTTCGTCACTTAGTTTTTTTGAGGCGAACATGCGATAGCGATAGCGATACATGAACAATTATACTTGTCCGCTACTAAATATTAGTGTTCAAAGTTACCTTTTTTTAGGATGTGAAATCATCAAATGATTCCTTCCGCTCTGGGCGGAGCGGAACTGAGTGTCAGACTCTTACTGACTAAAACCTATCCGTGTTCCTCCTTCCTTATTCCCTGTGCCTGGTTTGCATGTCTCTTTCGAACGGTATGGCAGGATTCAAAGTTAACCACTACAACAATAGCCAACTATAGCAACATAAACAGTACTCCAAATACTACAATCACATCTCCAAAACCAGAACATAACATTCTTCTCCACTAACATCAACAAAAGACCTAAATATTCCAGGTTAACGGTCGATCACTAACGAGTGGTAGCCGGTAACTTGTTCTCCGACAGTTATGATAACGACTCGTAGCGGGGACGAGCCGCAGTCCGTAAGTACTGTCACTTTCGTTGGGTGTTGGCTGTCAACTGATTTGGATGGGAGATCAAATAAACAAAATAAGTAATGCATACATATAGAAAACTAAACTATGTAGAAAAGAAGCTCATGGCTAAATGAAAACAGCTGCACAGGTCGATCTTCAAGGTTAAGCAACTCTTGCCGAGGTTGGTTGGTGGATGGGTGACCATCTTAACGTATCGAGTTACCTCCGTGCTCGGAAAGCACGTTAAGCAGTTGGTCCTGGCTGTCAATTGGAGATCTTTGGCAGTCGTTACGGATAGTCAGAAGCCAAAAAATGTGACATCAGTCTTGCCAAGGAGTACCGTGTTACCCAGTAAATGTGTTGTGGAGGTCTAGGCAGCCCCTCCACGTAAAATACTGGTATTCAGCTAAATCCAGTCTGACTGGAAGCCAACCCCAATATAGTTGGGAAAAGGCCAGGGCCCCGACACGGATAGGTTAGGTTCGAATGGTATGCCGGGAGCAAGAGTGAGCGAGCAAAACAGCGAACTTAGCTCCCGTCATACATACATTTATATCTGTCTGTCATGCTGATGAAGGGTCGACAAGCGTTCATAAACCAGCACTAAACTCGACTATTCTTCATACTAACTAGGTTGAGCTCATAAAAGTTTATGACAAACAGCAAAACACCAGTAACAGAATAACAGCAAAAGTGCAGTTACCATGAATATGCGAACTGCAGACGAAACGCAGTCATGCAGCAAGCTACCAGTAGTCTTGTACTGCTCATTAAGTATTTATGACAATGAAGGAAGGTTGTAAGTTAGTTTATTGGCACGCGACTACGCTTTTAGCGTAGGATGAATCCTAGTTTGAATCTGGAATTCCTTGAGCTCGTTAGTCAATTGTTTTCAAAACATTATTACACCAGAGACATTCGGGTGTACATTATGCCAAATCGAATATTAATCGATCGACCACTAAAAATCGATCGTCTAAATACTCGAACGTTCTTAATATCGAATGGTAAATAAATCGAACACTCAACATATCGTACACTCAATATATTGAGTGAACCTTATTGTCTCCGGGTGGTACATTACTTCTAAATAAGAGGCCAGTGGGAACACAAGTTTCTGCAATGATTTAGATAACCGTTCCACATGATGAGAACCTCGTGAATGCCGAGAAAGATAGGCAACTCAGGTATCTTGATTTGGCTCGCGAGGTTGTCAACATGTGGGATGTGGAGTCAGCCATCATATCTACTACACACTTTCTATTAATGGGACCACTACCAACTGATAATAAATCATCCATAAGGCTATATAAGTTCGGTTGAGGAGCTCGTGGCTAAAGAATAACAGCCGCACAGGTCGATCTTCAAGGTTAAGCAACGCTTGCCAAGGTTAGTCTGTGGGTGGGTGACCATCTTAACATACCGAGTTTCCTCCGTGCCTCGGAAAGCACTTTAAGCCGTGGGTCCCGGTTTTCATTTGTGGAACTTTGGCAGCCATTACGGATTGTCAGAAGCCAGTAAATCTGACTCCAGTCTTGCCAACAAATACCGTGTTACCCAATTTAATGGGTTGTGGAGGTCTGGTAGGCAGCCGCTTTACGTAAAATACTGGTATTCAGCTGAATCCGGTTTGACTGGAAGCCGACCCCAATATAGTTGGGAAAAGGCTAGGCAAATGATGAAGGCTATACGAGTTCAGTAAAAGGTCATCTGAAATGGCAATTGTATAGTTGGTACTGTCAACTAGCGTACAAATACGTATTACCCTTGATGAGAGAGTGAGATGGTGGTCAAGCGAGAGCTTGTCAATAATAAAACTACATTTCTGGCTGAATCTGAGTTGGTACACTGGTTGCACGTCTCTGATAATACAGGCATGATGGTACCATGCTCTTTACCGCTACGTCTGCTGACTCATGATTCCTCAACACCTCAGAACGGACCACACCTTCCATGATTGATGGCTAACAGTTGAATGGACATCATTAAGGTCAGCTGTTATGTTAGAATTTAGACTGTTAGACGATTGTTTGAACTGTGAATGAGATGGTCGAACTGATACTTGAGCTAAAATAATATAAATGGATTGATTTATTTTGAGGGTGTTAAAAAAGTTTTCAAAGTTCCTTGTATTTTTTTCTAATAAATAAAAGCAGTCTTCATAATTTTTGGTTTCTGGAACATAAGTCTGAATGACACTAGGTAAGCCCAAAAATGGAACTGTGTTATTTTTTTTTTTTTATTAAATATAGGCACGCGTTTGACCACTATTTCACCTGATGGTAAGCGAAGATGTGGTCGAAGATGGAGAACGCTTGCCTAGAATTAACCTATTCACTCTTGACCTAAAGACTCCCAGGTTGTAGCTATCAGGAAACACAGACTCTGGCAGGGAATTCCACTCCTTAGCTGTACGCATTATGAATGTGTTACCAAAACGTTTTGTGCGTATGGGTGGGATATCCACCGTGTATCGGTGGCGCTTCGCCGTTCGTCTTGTGGTCCGATGATGGAACGGGCTTGGCGGAATTAAATTATGCAATTCCGTCGCACATTCCCCAAAATGCCACCGGTAAAAAACCGACAGGCTAGCAACTCGTCGTCGATGTTCAAGACTTTGGAGCTTCGTCGCGACGAGCCTCTCATTGCCGATGATCCTCTTGGCTCGTTTCTCAATTGACTCAAGGGCATCAAGTTGGTATCTGGCAGATCCATCCCAAAGATCAGTTAGCTAGAAATCAACCATTTCTAGCTAACTTGGCTGTTTGCATTGTCATAGGTGTCATTTTTTAAGTTAGTATGAGGGTTAGGTACCCTTATACTAACTTTTGTAGTAACTAGGAAATATTATGCGTGACAAACGCGCACTTGGCCGAATTTTGACACTTATTCGGAATCTAGAAAAGTTAACAGAAAATCATAAAATATTCCCTCATTGGTTCACAAGAGAAATGTCGCAAAGACAGCAGTGTTCTTACTTCCCGCCGCGAATTGGATCAGACATGTTGTCAATTACTTGTGACAATGTAGACGCATGTACCAGCCCCGTTCTCACGACTCTGCCGGGGAACACACTCAGTCGGTACTTGAGCACTGAGCTAGGTATCTAGGTTGGAGAGTACTGCTTGAGAATAATGAAGCTATAGATAGATCTCATGGGTACAGTCGCCAGCACAAAAAGCTACAACAATCTGTCAATTTTCTTTAATAGACTTTCAACTTTTTCGCTAAAGGTTCAAGGTTGATTAGGAAAATTTTACAGTTTTTTATTGGATGGAATTCATCAAATGAGTCGTTCCGCTTTGGGTGGAGTGGAAGGGCGTGTCAGACTCTTACTGACTAAAATTAATCCGTGTTCCTTCTCCCTTTGTATTTCTGAGCAGCGGTGACTCTTTCGAAAAAAAAACCGAAATCCTGACAGATTGATGGCCGCGGAGACGCAGAAAGTGACAGTCAACAGAGATATCGATTGTCGTAACGTCAATAATGTGTGGGTTTGACATGCGTTCCTGAAGAGTCATGTGGTAAATGCCAAATATTTTGAAATTTTGACAATTACTTTCGCCGGTAATCCCTTTTTGTCTAAAGCCAAATATTAATGTTTATTTATATAAATTTTCGAGGGTTGTGTTAATTTGGTTTTCAGCTTTGTTGTGGTTTAAATTAGTAATAAGCAAGTGAGAACAAATTAAGTGTCGAAATTAGTTAAGTTACTTAAAATAATGTAAAAGAAAAATAAACAATTCCTACTAAGTAAGGAGTATTTATTTTAGTAAGTATTTATTTTTGTGGTTTCGGAAAAGGCACTAAATCATTTTACAACTTAAGGCCAAACCTCGTAGGAAAAGTGTTCAAATTCATACCGCAATACCGTCTCAGAGTACAAATTTTGAAAAAAATAGAGGTGCATTTGACAGTTTCCGAACGTTTCTCAAAATCCGAGCTTGAGCTTTCCGCATCTTTCAATATTTTTCATCTAACCTACCTATTTGTTATAAAGGACCTATGTGTGATATCTTTTACATTCTCTGACTTTTTCTGCAATAAATCTTCAGGAGAAGTCAGAAAATAGTAATGCGATTTTTGAATTAGTTACATTCTAGAAGGCGGTGAATGCACAAGGTAGACGTGATGTCCAAAACTCGTTAGCCGTCGACATTCCTTCGAACCATGGCATGCAACACTCTACAGAACCCACAGCACCTACCTAGAGCAAATTACTCTTAATGAGACAAATTCTTTCCTACAATTTGATCCCAGATGTGCAAGCTAACTTGGGCACTGCAACTGCAAAACATCTTAACTCCAGAACCACCACACTGGACAATCAACTCTGATCTTAGAGTTGTAACGTTGAAGGTACTTTGAAGGTGTGCAAGATAGGCTCGGCAAATCTTACACAAGAGGTATTGGGGTCACAGAATAAATAGTTAAAGCTTGCTTGACTCCAAAATGGTAAACAAATATGGCTTGATAGTCTTAAGACACCTGCGCTAGGTACAGGGAGTGTCAATATTTATGACATTCCTAATATAAACCTTGGAGGTTGTTTGAGGTTTGATTCATTCATTTCTGTGTCCTTTCATTGTCATTTTGCTCAGAAATGTTGGCATTTGTTTATTGCATTAACTTGAAAAGCCCTCCGGAGTCTTAGATTTTCAAGAAGAAAAAGGCTTTCTTTATATCCTAGCATCATGTCTGTTTTTACCCGACTGCGAAAGAGGGACGGTTATGTTTTTCGTGTGTATGTATGTATATTTCTTTGGCACGCCCTAGAGCCTGAACGGCTCGATGGATTTTAGCTTGAGAGGTGTCGTTAGATTCGTTTTTACTGTGAGAGTGACACCGATTATATCAAAATGAAAAAAAAAAATGACGGATTTTTGGTGCCAAATTACGCCTTAATATTTTTTTTTTTTCGAAACCTATCGAGTGGGGTATCTAGATACAGGGCTCAAGGAGACGATTCCAAAAAAGTAACTCACTAAAATGTATGAAATAAAAACAAAAAACCCGACCGCATGCAGTTGGTGGCATCAGATCAGTGATTGAACTGCATCAGACTGCTTGAAAAGCGACTTGTTTCGAACTTTTTAGTCGTTTTTAGCGGTCGGGTTTTTTGACAAAGTCTTTTTTTTTTTCGGATTAGTCGATCATTTGGGGCTCGCTTAATGGACAGTTTTCGTTTAAAAACGTGTCCAACTGGTTTTTTTGGCAAAACGTGTTAGTGCAGACTTTCCGGCGCTAGTACGATAGAACTGTATTATAGGTGAGTCTGTGAAACTCCAATAAAACTGCCTGAGCCGGAAAACTAACAAAGGACTTCAAGCTCAACAGTATCCCTTGAGTCCCGAAGACTAACGAGGCCGTTAGACTACCTTTCAACAGCTCTATTTGCACCTTAAAATCGCTGATCGCTGGTTGTTTTATTTCTCTTGGTCCAAAAATCATTCTTATTCTATCTGTCAGTCCATGTAGCTTTCGTATTTACCTACCCTGTCAAGTTATCAACACCATGCACTACGATCGCCAACCCACCAGCCAATCGTGGCGATTATGGCAAACCCCCCCATCTTGGAGGAGGCCTATGTCCAGTAGTGGATGTCTTTCGGCTGAAATGATGATAAAGAAAGTTATCAAGAGGAAACATATTCTTTCGCCTAGTCTTTAATAAAACCTTGGATCCTTATCCCCGCTTTCATCACCACCAATCATGACTTCCTTTACTCAATACCTAGTTTTGTAAACTAACGAGCTGATTTCTAGTCTCCAAAGTGGCCATGAAAACAGATTTCCTTTTTATCACAGTTCATTGACCTGCAGCTTGCTCTAGTGAATGAAACGCGTCTCGTTGTCATTCAGTTCAGCTTATCAGATCTAGGGAGGTACTACCATTTCAACTGCGACTTTGGATTTAAACTCTTACAGTTAAGGAATAGGGTGTGAATTGGAGAAACAGTGATAAATATCAGGGTTTGCTCATAATGTATGTGATCTAGTGAGAATGGTACAAGGATTAGAGCATTGTTTTGTGAAACCTTTAACTTATGTAAAGTAATATATTGCAAAGTTTTGTCTTTTAATCTAATAGCGGGCAGTTTGAAACAATTTGCTTGATAGGTTTTATTTGGCAAGTACTAGTTGACCCGCGCAACTTCGTCTGCTTCGCTTCTATTGATTTTAGCGTGATAATATATATCCTATAGCCCTCCTCGACAAATGGGCTACCTATCTAACACTGACAGAATTTTTCAAATCGGACCAGTAGTTCCTGAGATTAGCGCGTTCAAGCAAACAAACTCTTCAGCTTTATAGATTAGTATAGATAGAGAAGTTTAGATAATCAGAGTGTATTATCTTGTTATCAACAGGGTTGAAATCCAGACTCCAACTGGCTCATCATCTGCCTAGCCTTTCCAAAATGTTGTCATCAGCTTCCAGTGTAATGGGATGAAACTGAACAGTAATATTTTGCTTGCCGATGTTCACAATCAAGTAGCCTGGTACTATACACTTTGGCAAGACTGCAAGTCTGACTTTCGGGCTACCGGTAGTCAGAAGCCCAAAAATCGGAGCGACTGTCTAAGATCTACGAACGAAAGTCGGGACGAACAGCTTAAGACTGCTTTTCCACCAGAGATTTGCTATGCAAAGTAGCTATGGATGCGTTTGATATCCACCAATCATATTCATTGGTTCACATAGCATAGCACACTGGTGGAAACTGATTTAACTAAGCTACGTTTTTATATTGAAGGATGCGTGCTATGGATGCATGCAATGGATGCGAGCTACGGATGCGTGCTTTGAATGGTCGCGAGTTGTGTAACGTATTGTCAATACCTCGCATAGCTCGAGCTGCGCATCTTCCTCGCACAGCTACCGTGTGGCAGCGCATTTTCATAGCACATCTTACTTGCTCCGCTACATAGCTTAGCTTCAGTGGAAACGGTCACATAATTTTGTAGCTTAGCTTTTACATTCTCGCAGCATAGCTGCATAGCACATCTCTGGTGGAAAGGCACCCTAACATGAGTTTGACGCACACAGCGGCTAACTATTGAAACACCCAATAACACATAGCTGGACTTGTGATCGAATCCAAGACCTTTCACACACCAGTCAAACATGCGACTGCGATGCCTATGATATATTATTTTATTTTTAACTGGCTTTTGCTCGCGACTCCGTACGCGCATATCCCGCTTTCCCCGTCTCCTAAGAATTTCGGGAAATACTCTCTTAGTACTCCCCTACAGAGTGTAGGGGAGTACTAAGAAGTTCTACGACCAGCAGTTTCGGCTGTGCGTTGTCTGTCAGTCATTTAGTAACGGAAGAGTTCTATATACAACGTTGATACGACAGAGGGGCTTTCCTTTAAACTGCCTATACTAGGTACCATTTTCAAGCTCTGTACGAAAAATAAATTAATTAGGAGCAGTAGTTTAGTCGCAAATGATTTTTAAAGTTTTTGCACGGTTTGAACACGATGTATCTTTTCTAACATCTGATTATCGTCTAAGCATAGGTCATGCACCTTACAACGATAAATCTACGATGCGTTGTTGCCGCTCTGACGCATGTCGACATTCACTAAAAATTGGCAATGCAAACAAGGAAACAATCAATACACACACACTTGCACTTTCACTACGAAAGCGACTAACATAAAGCGAGCGAAAGAAATAGAGATAGGTCAGTTTGTTGCATCCTTGTTTTTTGCGATCGGTAAGTGGGGCCTCACTGCCTCAGTGCGCCGACGCTTGTTTTTCGGAACGTATGTTTTGTGGAATTCGCGCGCAAACAATTGTAATTTTATTTTGTTATTGTGAGAGGACACGTAACTTGGGATTATTATTATTTAGTATTAGTGTTTTTTTTTGTGATTGACTGTTTTTTATGGTGATAGGACACGTAACTTGGGATTATTATTATTTAGTATTAGTATCTCCGGACCTCACTCCCATGGATTTCTTTTTGTGGGGTTACATTAAGGGTGAAGTGTATGCCTCAGAGGTAAATACAATTGATGAGTTAAAAAATAGGATTATTTTAGCATTTCACAAATTAAAGTGCTTAGCGACGGACAGTGATCTAATTAGAAAAATAAATAACAATATTCTCTGTCGGTATAATTTGTGCATCAATGTGAATGGAGGACACATCGAAAATTTAAAAATTGTGTGTGTTTGTTTTTGTGCGCGTACTTCGAAACGTTACCTAACATAAAAGCCAGTGCGAGCGGAGGCCTAAGTCGCCGGCCGCCACCCCGGCCCGGCCCCCACCGAGCACACGAGATACCGCACACCGCGCTCCGGCGCGCGCGCGACGTTGCCGCATTGTTACCTAGCGATATCTAAGGTCAGTGTCATTTTTTTACAAAGGGTGGTTGCGTTTTATTCGGATTTGCAAGCTATTTAGTTTGTTTGAAAAAAATATTTTCGTATTTATGGCGCTTTTTGTTTTTGTACCGTATCGAATTAATACTGAACACGTATAGTATACGTAGTTTAATTTAATGCCCCTCTGTCGTATCAACTCTGTATATATATATATATTTCTTTTTTATGGGTTTGCTCTTGACTCTAGTCTATCTCAGAGATGACAGAGGCAAAGTCTACGATGGAGCGAGCCTACATATATTAATACTTACATATATTAAATATTGATGATGATGGTAGTACTTTGCATACTATTGTACAAATGCGAGTTCTTCTAACTCAACTCAACAGACAGATGTGTTGCTGGGGATTTTATTGCGCCTCTTCTTTCTCTCAGCTAAAAAACTAGAAAGTGGTGACGGGGCGCCATTTTTTGGGGGATTGTCTTTTTGTAAACTTTGACATTCAAAAGCTGAGTGCTGGTACTAAGCCTAATAAGAATAAAATAATGACTTTTTAATATATTTTTTAAAATTAAATATTGATTTGACCAAGAGGCATGAGGTAATTCTTGGCTACATTTTAAACTCAAACTTCGTTCAGCACCTGTCACCCCCCACAGTGCAAAGTCTAGCACGAAATTAAGCACGTATTGAAACAAAAAAAGTTAAATTAAACAGTAACTTATTTGTCTGTTTTTATGACCGAAAATCTCATTTAGTTTTTGTTTCGTTTCGAATTGGTTCAGCAGTTTAGGAGAAATGTTTTGCAATGTAGGTCGATATGAAAGTGGTGCAGATATCGTTTTTAATTTTGTTGGAATTATATTCAAGATAGTTTGTGTAAGCGTTTTTGTCACGAAAAGAAATTTAATCTATATAACTCGTTTGAACCATAATGTTGATTTACATGAAGTTAAAGAATATGGAGTTAATGATAACGTGTTGAGAACGGAAGAGAATATATTCTAATATTATAAAGCTGAAGAGTTTGTTTGTTTGGTTGAACGCGCTAATCTCAGGAACTGCAAAAATCTTTTAAAGTTGTATATTTATCGTAGGAGGCTATAAGGCATAGGCTATATAACACCACGTTACAATCAATAGCAGCGGATAACTAATGAAAATGTGCGCAGACGAAGTTGCGCTCAGCTAGTGGAAGAAAAAAATATGTTGCGCTGACCTTAAATAACACGGGACAGAGGCAGAACTAGATGATGATGATGATGATTGCGAACAAGACTTCGTTGTATTACACAGTCGTTCATTTAACGGTCATCTATCATGTACCGCTGAAAAGGGTTGCCGGCTTGTTCGAAAGAGTTCGCGCGGTCCTGGAATGCAAGGGCATTTGAAAGAACACGTTATTATGACAGTACGAGTCCGATACTTCCTTCTCCTACACCGACCAGAGCGGAAAGAGATTGATTTGATGATTTAGTATCTAAAACAAGTTGTTTTCTAGGAAAATGTGAATATAATAAGCATGCCAAGTGACTACGGGGATCAAAGAGCTGTCAGCAAAGAAGACGGAACCCGCTAGGGCCGGTGCCTGCTGGGGCTGCGGACTTTGTTCGAAAGAGGTACCGTAGCCCTGGAACGCAAAGGACACTAGGAGGAACACGGATGGGTTTTAGTCAGTAAGAGTCTGACACTCCCTTCTGCTTCACCCAGAGCGGGAGGAGTCATTTGATGATTTCCCATACTTAAAAAAAAAAGTACCTACGGGGAGAAGTTCCCCAAAAGCTAGTCAACAGCTACGGAAATACAAACACAGCCTCAGCAAACATTACCATAATGACATAAAGTTCGTTATTTACCATCTTCATAGACCGTTTGTCTGCCAAAACCCAGTCAAATATAAACAGCCAGTGAAAGTCAACGTAGGTAAATGTAAGCGTACTGTAGTGTATTTGGTGAAAATAATAGCTTATTTTGTGAACCCCATTGTCTGTGGCAGCCATGGGAAAACGTATCACTTTCTACTGCTGAGGCCTGCCTGCCGATTGTGGATTTACTATGTGACCGGAGAGGTCATTGACAATTGTATGAATAAGGATTTATCAATTATTAAAAATATTACCATTAATATCCGCTAAATGGTAGCCTATCTTGCAGGAAAATAGGGAACATGCAATATTTTCATTTTTGCTTTAATTTTAAAGAACTCCTAGAATAGACCACCACATAAATAAAAAATGAAAACGCTTTAATTTATTGCCAAAATTGCGTTTTTAAACCGACAGTTTAAAGGTTCGCGCGAAAACGCACGATGACGTCACTCGTGTCTATCACTGGTCGAGAACTGTCCCAACTCAAAGACATAAGGTTACCTTTTCGTTGGCATAACAGCAGATACGTCACTAAACGCTGATTGTTGTTTTTAAATACGTTCCGTTTCACGTTACTTTAATTTTTATCATTTTACTGACAATATTCTCATAAATTCTGTATTTTCATCTTCCCTAATCAAAAAATTTTGAGAAATTGAGTTTTTTTTTCAGTTTGTTACTACTGAGATGCAAACATTGGTGAAAAATTATTCAGGAATAATATTTTATGATAGCCTACCGACAGGATACCGCCAATTGGCATTGTTGTTTCACCAATGCCTTTTAGAAGCTCGCAAAGCCTAGACTGGATTTGTGCCTATTTGATGGCTAAAATCTCTGTCCCACTCGTCGGAGAAAATAAGCGTGATGTTATTTTATTCAACTTTATTAATAGAGTTCTTTTAAATTCTATCAAGTCCTCTTCAGGTTAAGTCTTTTTCTTTATTTTGATTATTGTACGAATTTACTTCATTGATTTATCTCCAATCCATTTTTGCTTTGTCGAGTACTGATGGTCAGTGTAATTTTTCGTACAAGTTACATTACTTAAGATTAAAATAGTTGTGTTGGAAGAAAACCCGCGGTCACTCACGAGCAATAAACTTAAAAGTCAAGTTAAAATTATGGTAAAGTTAACTCCAACATGTCATTGTACTCGTACGAGCAGTATGGACAAATATGTCTGGTTGTAAGCGAGGTCTTATTGAGAGCATAGTGGGGGATGAGCGAGAAATGAGAATTAATAAAAGTGAAGACTGAAATGAAAGAAATAATGACTTATCTTGAACTATCCCACAGTAATGGAAAATAACTAGAAAACTGAACAATCATCAAGAAGTAATTCTTATACCTAGTAAAAATAATTGGTATGATTATGTTCTTAAAGATTTAATGAGATTACATATTTGCGATGTTCCACGCGTGTGTCATTCAAAGAATTTGGTAGGGATTTTCCAAAGCAAGATGAGGGTGACTCATTGATTTTAGCACGACTATAATTTATTTATTTTTCATTTCCAACTTTTAAAATAACTCAGTCCAATACTAATTTGAAAATAAGTATTTTCAAATTAGTATTTGACAGACTATATTATCTTGGGGAGTATCACATTCATTATGCTTATTAAATGAAGAATAGAATTCGTGGCTAATTTGTCTACATATTTGGCGTTTTTTTTTAAACAGCAGGCAGTAATTTTCGTTATTAATCATCTCCAATACCCATCGTTCATTTTACGTTGTTACCTGGCTCCATGCGAGTTGGGTAATCAAACTTGTTAGGTAGGTAAGGGCGGGCCACTTTCTGCCACTTGTGAAATCCTAAAGAGATGCTTTACCTCCTTATATTGTGTGTCTACTAAGAATTATCGCTAATGTTGTAAATACAGGGACAGTGAATTTTACTTGGGTGTAAGTGTGCCATTTGATTACAAAGCCAATTAATAAGTGATCACTAAACTTGAAGAAGATAATACATTGAAATATTAAGTCGCTTTTTTGTTGGTAGAAAATAAATATAGAACTGTTGTAGTATGACCTAAATATTAATAGAAAAAAAAAATAAACGAATACAAATAATAATTCTCATGTACGCGTTTGATTACGTTAACCACAATGTGTAAAGAATCTTTGCCAATACGCAGTAATGATAACAGAAAATCACTGGCAACTTTTGACAAAAAACGTCATTCAAATTAAGGCAAAATAGCCTAAAGTCCCCCACCCGTCACGCATATTATTGTGGAATTCCCCAAGGGGCTAGTCTTTGACTCACTCTAATTTGACATAAAAAAATTACGTGCTCAGTAAAATTACTTCTCTTTGCGACTGTGGTATTCCTCAAGGCACTATACTCAGTCCCATACCAAATAAACTATTTTCTAATAAAAGAAGATGTAAAATAAACGACTGTGAGTGTAAATCAAGCCTAACACGAGTCTATTTGTCGACACGGGCACTTTTACTCGCATACCTCTGTGCGGTACCGGGAACTGAGATAAACTGGTACGCAATACTGCATAAGAAGCTATGGGTGCGTTTCCAGTGTAAGCTGATCTCGCTTCAAATAAGTAAAAAGCTTAAAATACCTACCTTGAGCCGGCTAACTTTTTAACTGAAAGGGCTGAAAGCCTCAAAATAATTGACCTTTTGCTAGCCCAGCATAGCAGGAATGGAGCTTTAATAGATGAAGAGGCTTCAGTAATCAGTTTAGTTCTAATGACGTGCGGCTATTTTGTACATACTTATCATTTTGATTTAATGAAAAAAGTACTATAATACTAAAGAACTGGGTGACTCACACAAATCAGCTGATTGATGTTTTAGAGCAGTATTTTTCTTGATCTCAGGGTAAATAATGAGGTTTATAATGATGAGCTCAATGGGCCAGGTTTCAGTTATTTACATTACATCTTCATAGAAAGGTCTGCTTATACTGGACAGCAATAGAATGACGGTCGTTTCATGCACCAGGCCGACGGGATTTCCTTATAGAGACGAAGAGGAAATATCGGAGATCTTATCCTATGGCGATAGGTGGCCGGTTTTACTTTTTAATTGGCGTTTTCTCCTTAGATGAGATTCGTAATGGGAATGGTTATTTATGGTTTTTGCGAATGTGGGAATTTCACGATTAAAATATTGTTATAATTATAACCCCTAAAACTTCAGTCATTTGCTAATACTGAGACAATCAAATTGACAGTTATAGTTTTCTAGTTATGTTAAGTAAATTAATTCCCCCCTTTATTACATACAACATGTTAAAATCTGTTCAGTAGTTTTTACTTGTAAGAGCAACAAACATACATCCATATTTATCTTAAACTATCGCGTTTATAATAGTAATAAGATTAATATTAATTTTAATCGAGAGTTTTTTTCCGTTGCCATGGCGATTGAGTCAAATGGCTTTTTTTTTATTTGTAATGGGTTTGCTCTTCACTCTAGTCTATGTCAGAGATGACAGAGACAAAGTCTACGATGGAGAGAGCCTACCCAGAAGGAGCCTGTTCACTCTAACTTTGAAGAGATTAGGGTTGTAAGATTCTTTCAAACAGACATTTTGTATGTGTCACTTCTTCTTCTCGCGTCGATGGTTAACTACTTAGAATGTTTGGGCCGAGTAGATGGCTACGTTAATTGCAACATCGATCGGTGGCATCAATTAAATCGGCCAAAGTACAGGTTTATGGTCATTATCTCTCTCCTTAATCGTCTTTACTTGTGTTTTCTTCTATTATTGTTTATATGTATTTATCTATTATGTAATTATTGTATGTATAAATAGTACACCTAAGACTACCTGCAGTGCTGTCACTCCTTTCTTTAAAATCCATCCAAAGGTTGTCTTTAAAAGGTCGCTGTTAGCGATAAGGCCGCCCATTGTGTCACCCTATGTAACGTTTTCTTCATTTATTGTTTCTGTAACTTATATTGTGTACATAAGAATTCTATTCTATGTACACTTGGGGCACTCCAACGTGTGGCTCATGTTCTGAACGGGAACTATATGTCAAGTCAGCTGAGTTTTGCTGATCTGATTTCTTGTGAAGTTTCAATGTGACCTTTTGACTTGATAGCTGTGCTGGGCTACTGCCACTTGTAATTGTTTGTACCTACCTTATCGTCTCAATATGTTTAATCGATATTTCGTAATAATTATCACACGAGTGCTAACCTAATTGATATCTTATCATTATCAATGACCGCTGAAATATGAGTGCCGTAACTTATTGTGAACATGGATTATGGAATTATCTAAATCAAATATTATTGTAAAGAGTTGAATTTGAAATTCTAAATTGATTACAATTTTTTTTTTTCACTGACTGGAATATGTATAAAATCAACCAGCCAGGGTGAAGGTCTAACTAATTTTTACATGGAGCCACTGTCTATAATATACTTGGATATCACGATGCCCCTTACAAGACCGTTTTTAAATTTTCTAACTTCTGACCCTAACGACTGCCAAAAGGATTTTCACCCATCCACAAGAGGGACGCAACTTGTGTCGATACTCTTGCGCCATCTCATCTTCCTAGTTCATCGTATTGTGCTGGCGCTGCCGCTGCTGCTGCGGAAAACCTCAAGCGGCATAAATGCAAGAACTATATTTTCGAGCCGTTTGGGGTTTAAACTCTCGGGCCGTGGGGCTATTTAGAAATGGCTGGGTGACACTTCCAGTAACCTAAGAGCTGGCTTTTACTTTAAGCAGATATTAAGTATTGCCATTCAACGTGGCAATGCCGCCAGTCTCTTGGGCACATTACCAGCTGACAGCATTGAGGACGAATGTTTGATGCTATAATTTAGTTTGTGGTTAACTAAAGTATAATATTATAAGTTAAGGATGGTCATCCATCCATTGACCGTTCTCAGCAAGCGCAACCTTGGAGATCGATCTGTGCGTCTGCATAAAAAAGGATACTTTTCATCCAAAAATAAATGCAGTTTCTGAGGTGGAGAACCCGTTGAAAAAATCTAGTAAATCACACGAGTATTTGAACATGGATTATCAACTACTACTCGTACACGTACCTCCACACCCGTAAATATTTTCTCTTCTAATAAAACTGGATTATTGACATGTTCTGTCGTTCGTTCGTCATTGCCTTAATCACTTGCTACTGTCGCTTATAAGTGGTATCTTAAGGGTTATTGATCTACCACTTATGGGGTTCTTTACCTTGCTTATTAACTTTTACTGCGCCGTATCATGTGGAAATTATGTGTTTACTTGACTTCTAGATTATCCAGTCATACAGCTAGCAATATTGATTTAATAGAATCAATTTCTATTAACTATTATGCCTGTAGTACTGCATACAGTACTACAGGCATAATAGTTAAAAGAACATTCAGTCATTTTCACAGCCCAACATTCTGATCCATAGATCAGAATGTTGGGCTGAGAAAATGATGGATGAAAGTAGTTTGCAGGTAGTGGAGATGAGAATGTTGAGATGGATGTGAGAAATGAGTACATCAGTGGTAGTTTAAAAGTGGCGCCAGAGTGGCGTGTGTAGGAAAAGTTAAAAGGGAACCAATTGTCTTCGAATGATCATGTAAAGATTAGGGTAGTATACGTTTTGTATGCAACTAAAAGAGTTAGCTTAAAGACCTCCCCGATATTTTTTCAGATAACTTTATCTGCTCTCTGAATCTAACTGCTCGGCTGGCGTTGACGGGCGCCAGCTCAGCACTAGAGTCAGGAGCGACGAATCTCCGGGCAACAAGTTTAATGATTCCCCATCCAAAAATAAAAACGTGAAGACCCTAAAGTGGCAAAAATATTGACACCCAATAAACAAGTAACAAAAATAAACATTTTTGTCAAGTACGCAGATAAGACGTCGCATTCTTAGGTAGCAGTTCTGCAATACTAGCGAGTCAGCGATCGCAAGAGGTCGTTGTGCCACTTGCCTTAGTTTTTGTTGACTCCGCGACTGACAATCATCTGGCCCACATTATGTACGGAGAATATTGATGGTCCACGTGCTTGTGGTGATTCATGGCTGGGTAGCTTCCAGTTTTGCATAATAATTTAATAATTTAATTTTATTCACCAATCATTTACATAAATTTATAAAATTCACATAAATCGTTAAAGGCTTTTTAAACATTGTAGATAATTTTAAATACCCTGACTCCTAAACTAGGTGTATGTGCCTGTGACTTAGGAGTCAGTGATCCTCTGTGGCAACAAAGCCTTAAAACATAATAAGCTTTCATTTTAAGGTTTCACAATTAATATATGGTGTAAAAGAAAAAGAAAGTAATTACAATTATACAATTAATTTAAAATAATAGCATGCATGTAGATAAGTTTGGCTTTAATTTTGAACAGCGCCATGAAGATATCTGCTGGTTACATTCTGAAGGAATCGAAAGTATGTTTTTCTGGACATGTGCTGTTTTAAAGGAATTATTTAGAAAGGATTTTTTGACGTGATAACGTCTTATAAATCGATGAACGCTGGCTGCACGCACGAAAGAGTGTCACGTTACGGAACAAGGGATAGAGAGGCACGATCGGCCTAAGCTTTCGGCTTGTTTGTTAAGAATTCAATTGTTTTCTTATGACGTTCATCATCTGCCTAGCCTTTTCCCAACTATATTGGGGTCGGCTTCCAGTCAAACCAGATTCAGCTGAATACCAGTGTTTTACGTGGAGCGGCTGCCTACCAGACCTCCACAACCCATTAACTGGGGAACACGGTACTTCTTGGCAACACTGGAGTCAGATTTACTGGCTTCTGACAACCTGTAACGACTGCCAAAGATCTACAAATGACAGCCGGGACCAACGGCTTAACGTGCTTTCCGAGGCACGGAGGAAACTCGTTATGTTAAGATGGTCACCCATCCACAGACCAACCTTGGCAAGCGTTGCTTAACCTTAAAGATCGACCTATGCGGCTGTTATTATTTAGCCACGAGCCCCTCAACACTGTTTTCTTATGACGTTATCTCGTAAAATTATCGTCCGTAAGACTATACAGAAAACTACGTTATTTGTTGAAACTTGTAGATAATTAAAAAAAATAGTTGGTGTAACATTAACGTTATCCAAACCTAAATTAACTTTATGAAAAGATATAATTATGATGATAGTGCACTCTCACTCTCATGGGCCGATGGGACGACACCGAAAACAAACAACATAAAACCCGAACACACACTACACACACAAAGGGAACACTACCGAAAAGGGATCACACACGGAGTCACTGTATCGCGACTTTCCGTGTCACGCGAGGCAGCACCCTTGCGCCTGTTACTTTAAAGTTGCCTGATAAAAGTTACCTGAGAGACTTTTCAAAATGTCTATCTTGTAACCTCCACAACTTGTCACGTAGGTGACCCCTGTGACCACTAGTACTTATTATAGGATGTGTAACTAGCAAGTACAATAATAGTAATTTTACAACAAGCAAAGATGAGGCGCGAATTCTTACATAAGCTTAGAATGTAGTTAGTAATTACGTCTAGATGTAGAAGGCACTTAACAATAGCGGGTCACAATATCTAAGTATTACAAATGATTGTTTAGTTCTAGATAAAGAACAAGCGCCATAGACACTGGTCTAGTTGCTCAATCAAGTCGTCTTGTGATATGATTGGCGCTTGATCGATTTGTGTCAAGCGTTGCGGAGGTTTAGACTTTGTTGCTTAGCGTGATATGTTGGGGTCGGCTTCCAATCTACTTGGATGAAACTGCGTAACAAAATCAAAAGTCATTTCTTCAAATTAGGCTCAGAGCCAGCACTTTCTGACCGTCAAGTTTTACAATAGACAGTCCCCCAAAACGCCCGCCCGTCACCACTTCCTAGTGTTTTACCTGTGGAGAAGAAGTGACCAACCAACTCCCCAGAAACAGAGAGTAAAGTCCCGCAAACCCCATTGAAAAGAGAGGATCTTCCGACCAGGCGGCTGTTATGCCTGGCGGGCTACTGCCCGATAGTTAATATACGGGCTGATGTATAATTATGTTCAAATCGCACGGTAAACTTGGATAGATGGCGTTGCGGTTCTTTTTGCTGCGATGTAAATTTGCTCCGTTGGTTTTTTCTTGTGGCGGCCTTGATGCCGCTACAAGTATTTTAAACAGAGCGACCACAACTCATCATAACATCTGAGTGGTAACACCATAATCCTTGGCAAGACGTCGATTGTCAGGTTTCAAAGACAACTGTCAAAGATGAACAAATGACAGTCGGGACCAACGGCTAAACTATTTTCCGGAGCTAGAAGGACTCTCGGTAGGTACATAATGGATGGTCTGTTACGGGACTCATCCACGGACCCACTTTTGCGTTGCCTTGAGGATAAACCGTACGGCTGTTACTATTTAGCCACGAGCAACAGATGACTGAAGAAAAATATACCGAATGGGAACAAGCTGAAAACATTGCAGGTAATCATAAAAGAGAAGAGGTCTTTAAATAAATCAGTAGTGTGTGAAACAAAACAGGCAATGGACAGAATTTTCAAAATCACAATTCATTAAATTAGGCTGATAGTCCGAACTTTTTGAATCTCAACAAAAGGCAGTTCTCCATAACGCACGCCTGTCACCATTTACTTTCTAGTGTTTTGTGATAATACAAGCCAATAGATTAAAATGACATTTTACTGTAGGTCTATGAGGCTTCTCAGATATACACAAGTATGTAAGTACCTACAAAGCATTTCCTTTGTTCTCCTAACTAGAGTTAATTACTTACCCATAATTTAAATTAGTCATGGGCAACCCGCATTGTGTTTTCTAAATATAATTCCTGACCTTGAAAAGTACCTTTGAATAGTATAGTTAATTTTAATTAATGGGTTGACTTTGACTGATATCTCCATATATGGCTACCTATTTTTGTATTAGTATGTTGAGGTTTAAAGAGGAGGTAAGTATGATGATAGGTTTATGCGTGCAAGACATTGAAACCTATAGGAAGTAGGTACAGGCTGCCGCTCGCGGCTCCACCCTCGTGAATTTGTACTTCCCTCTAAATTACCTCTTTATCTACCTTCTACCCAAGGCAATGCCTCTGTGAGAAATTTTCAAAAATTAAGCCAAGCCGGTATGAAAAGTCAAAATTCTGGGGAATTTGTCGCGCCAGTTCTTTCCAGCAACTCTAGGAAGTGGTGACGGGCGTTTTTATTTTGTTTTATTTTTTGTTTACCTATGTATTTATATAGGTACTTACACAAACACGAATTTTGAGAAACTGTCTTTATGTAAACTTTAATGTCTATAAAGTGCTGGCTCTCAGTCTAATTTGAATAAATTACTTTTGATTTGGTTTTGATTTGATTGAAACAAAAATTTTGAATTCTCAATAATATGGGTTAAGATAACGCTTCGGAAACATAAAACATACATAAACTAACTTATAAATCACAACGTTAACAGTTACCTGCATTATAATCTCTTCAAATACAATATGGCGCCTATTGCACGTTGCAAGCATGACTAACTCACAACAAACGCACAACCTGTGACTAATCCCGCATGCTAGTGACTAAAGAAAATATTTAATGTCTCGGAAAATAAATAGGAACTTTGATTAATCAACTGTCCTGAGAATTATGAATGCAATGTGGTGCAATTTGGGGTGGGCATTTGTCATCAAAAATCAAAAAGAATAATACCATCCCATCACTTTCCGTGGGTGTCGTAAGAGGCGACTAAGGAACCAGACCAAGAGACCAGAGAATGGGCAGCAGCGTTCTCTGTAAAATGCAACACCATACACAGCGATCGCCTACTCGCCTGCCAAGCGGGCGATTATGGCGAACCCTCCTATCTTGGGGGAGGCCTATGTCCAGCATTGGACGGCTTTCGGCTGAAATGATGATGATAACGATTTGTCATCATCAGTGGGTCTAGTGTTGTCGGTATTGAGGCGGGTCGCGGGATTACAAGAAAAATTGCTTGAATTGCAGGATGATGGGGTGCCAAAAGAAAGATTTTCGAGAACGTGTCTCACAAAGTTTTGGGCGAAATTATCTGGGAAGTCTATTCTTTGCAATGAAGCTGAAAAGGCCTGCTACCATTTCCAACTACTCACTTATGTGAAGCAGGATATTCGTGACATTTTGTTTAAAAAAAAATGTAGTACTCATCTACACTAATATTATAAAGAAGTAGGAGTTGTATTTTTGTATGTAACGAATAAACTTAAAAACTACTAGTTAGACTGATTTAAAAAAATCTTTAACCATCAGGATACTTACAGGCTACATTTATTACTAGAAAAAAATTAGAGATCCTTAAGAAATTAACAGCTTGGACGAAGTGCTAGTATTTTATTATGACGTCAATTTTAGTAAACCTCGGGCTTTAGTTGATCCTATTATTTTATTATTATTGGAAAATAAATAAACATTAGGGTCACGGGCTCTAGATATATTTATACTCTGGGTTCCAAGCCCAAATCTCTCTACAAATTTTATCTAGTTCCGTTCAGCGGCTGAACGGAACTGGATGAAATTGAATGACTGAATGATTGTTTGAGCGTCATTGAGTAACAAATATCCATTCAAACTTGCGCATTAATAACAGAAGTAAGGTGTTATAGTCATCTGCCTAGCCTTTTCCCATCTATATTAGGGTCGGCTTCTAGTCAAACCGGATTCAGCTGAATACCAGTATCAACAACCCATTAACTGGGGAACACAGTAAACACTGGAAAACACTTGGTAAGACGAGTCGATTTACTGACTTCTGAAAATCCGTAACTACAGTTAAAGATCTACAAATGACAGCCGGGACCAACGGCTTTACGTGCTATCCGAGGCACGGAGGAAAATCGCTATGTTAAGATGGTCCAGCGTTGCTTGACCTTGAAAACCGACCCGTGCGGCTTTTATTTTTTAGTCACGAGCTTCTAAGATGCATGATAGTATAGTTTGTAACTCGAGTACCATGGTCACGGACATGCACTTTCATTTGTTTCCATGCGCATGCGCACGTGTTTGTCCGGATGTTACTTTGCCTCAACTACATATTTGTTTAGTGGCGTAGCTCAAGGCAGTATTATTGCAAATTTTACGATGTTCTTCAATGATATGTCCAAATAAATCCTTCGTATTTACTCGTAAAATACATTATTAATCCAGTTTATTATTTCCGCCACATTTGATGGACATCTTTTATAGTTACCACAGTTTGCTTACCTGTCAGTATAATTTGATTTCTTTTTTTAAATTGAGATGTCTTTGCTCTTGACTCTAGTCTATGTCAGAGATGGCGGAGACAAAGTCTACGATGAAGTGAGCTTACCCAGAAGGAGCCTGTTCACTCGAACTTTGAAGATGTTTTAGCTTTTAAGGTTGTAAAGGCTCGGAGACACAGACGCAGGGAAATTTAGGATTTTTGGGAAAATATTGGACTATGCCATGATTTCTCCTACAAATAGAAATTCACACACACCATAGTTAATGCAGAAATTTTTTTTTTGTCACCAGTCATCATAACGATTAAAACTATGATGAACTCATCGGAATTATTGGAGTCTCGAATTATATTTTTATCGACATAAACTACTGATAGTTCATCCGTAAAATAAATTACAAGACATTTTTACTGGACAAACCCGCCACACTATTCCCCCAACCACTACATCTCTTGAAAGCCAGAATCAACAGTGGCAAACACCAGAAAAACACCGAGTCAACTCGACGAGTCCCGGAGAAACGATTCAACTGTCTTAGATCCCGCAAAGAAATTAATCAGAGAAGAACAGCGGAGGAGTAAGAGTAACATGATTTTTACTTTGAGAGGACATTTAAAACACTTACCCGCACAAATGGGTTCTTCTTTGGTAACTCATGGTCAACTTCATCCCTGGACTCGTCATCCTCCGCCGAGTTCACCCGCACGCAGGTCTTGTGGATAGTCTGGGGCTCATCCATACCCGTCACTCATCATACACAGGATAACACGTAGCACTAAACTCTCATCCACCTTTAAGGTCACTCACTACACTTACACTTTCGAATTTCAATTTGGAATTTTAATTTGTCACACTTCACAAAATTAAAATCGAATTTCGAATTCGTTTTTTATTTTTTTCACTTTGGAATTTTAATTTCGGTATTCTTTTTTCAAATCGTTGAATTCAATTTGGATTTTTATTACACTTTAACTTTGGAATTTTATTTAGTTTTCACTTTTATCTAACACTTTAATCCAACGCGTGCGCTTTCAACGAGTACCTGTAATAAATGAAACACAAGATTAATTACGATATAAAGATAATGAGTAATGCTGGTTAAATATTGATGTCATTCCGACCGAGTTTTAGTTTGTTTGTTCTGCGAAGATAACGTTATCAGCTAGTTTAGTAATCGCTTGAGATACTAGATTGTTTATACTGCTAAACTGTTGTTTTTAATCTTTTTTTAAACAATGGTGGGATTTTCATCCCTGGCGTATTGAAGTCATGAAAGAAAATTGCGTTGGAAGTTTATTTCTTGAGTCTGAGTCTACCCAACACCTTCTCGCCTTTAGTTATTTAAGTTAGTGAAGAAAGTTTCTTCCAAAGGGTTAATTCCTTTTGGAAGAAACTTGCTTCACTTCACTGTACTCAGTTGCCATGAAAAAGATAAAATAACTCGAGTCGAGGGACTAATATGTATAAAAGCAAGTTCTTCTAACTCAAAATACAAATGTGTTGCTTGGGAGATTGTTGCGCCATTTCTTCTTCCCAATTAGAACACTAGGAAGTGGTGACGGGAGGGCGTTTTGGGTGACTGTCTTTATGTTGAACTTTGACTGTCAATAAGTGCTAGCGATCAGCCTAATTTGAATGACGTTTTTTTTACTTTTGAATGTCAATCTAAAAACTAGTTTTGAGTTGGTAACTGTCAATTTGATTGAAGGGAGTCCAGTTCGAGTTGAGCTGGTATGTAGTTACTTAGAATATGGGTTGGGATTCCTACGATAAAATCAATCATTTCGAGGAATTTCAGATTTGATGTGTTGACATTGCAAGAACTAATGTAGTAACCAATTGACCATGTGAGCAATTTTTGGTGACTAATTAATAAATTGTTTTCTCTGCAAAAATGTCTTAAATTTACTCAGCTGCGTCCGGTTAGAGTAAGAGTAAAAATAATCAAAAAAAAAAACAACATACGAAACAAAAAACAGACACAAAATAAAATAGATTGAATATCATCACTACAATTGGGAGCTTTGTACACTCCCGTACCTCCGAGACTGCAATTCTGAACTTATTGAGTGAGACACCATGTAAATTGGTATCTGGTCCTCAAATCTGCTATTACAATAGTGTCAGAATGGTCTATAATTGACTTCATAATTGTTGGTTTAGACAAGTTTGGTAATCTACTAATATAAAAACGTCATTATGACTTTCCAATGGTCAACCACTGACACTACATTGAAAGAAATGGCATAGAATGGTAATCTCATAATTAGAAATGAATAAAAAGACTTCTTACTTAAGATTGCATAGAACACTAATAAATAATAGGTTAAAATAAAAACAATCAACAATATGATAAAATAAATCTGGCATAACTTACTATTCAAATTTAATAGTAGTTTATCGAAAAATATACGATAGTGTCATACCACGATTCTATTACGAGACCATTGAGCGACCAATGATCGACCATTATGAATTTAGCAGATGCAATGACTTAAATGATGAATGATGATTGATGAATGTCTTTGATGACTTTTAGCAAAATGACAATAGGATCGTGTTGGAATGACGAACTTATAAAAAATAGCAGACTTGGGGCCCTGGTGTCTTGCAAAACTGTTGAGAGTTCTGAACATTCGGATGATGGTTCTAAATTCCATATTTCCACTAAAAACCAGGTAGGCAGGTACTCACAGAAAACAATTTACCATGTTATTCGGCAAATTGTTTTCTGTATACAATTGTATAAGGGTTACGGAGTTCTCAACTAATTATAATTAGTATTATGGAGTTTGAAACAACGTAAAATAAGTAACAATGCGTATTGCGTAACGAGAGACAGTTTGAGAATTAGGTTTCGGAGCACCATCGTATAACTTGTACACAGTTAGAGCTCGTGGCTAAATAATCACAGCTGCGAATTAGCTCGAAAGAGTCACCGCGGCTCTAGAACGCAAAGGGCATTAGGACGAACACGCATGGGTTTTAGTCAGTAAGAGTCTGACACTCCCTGTCACTCCGCCCAGAGCGGCAGGAGTGCAGACCAAGCCCGTTCCGTCATCGAACCACAAGACGTACTGCGATGCGCCACCGGTACATGGTGGAAATGATTATGATTAGTTCATCAAAGGATGTGTGTTCCACGATGGGCAAAAGTAAAAACTTTCAAAGTCTTCTTCTTCTTTGCCCTCGCCTCTTCCCGTTCCCGTTCGGCTTTCCCAATATTTCGGCACTATTCACTCCGTTGGTTTCAAAGTGTTAAATTTTAATTAAATTTAACTTCTTAACGCTTACAACCCTAATCTCTTCAAAGTAAGAGTGAACAGGCTCCTTTTGGGTAAGTTCGCTCCATCGTAGACTTTGTCTCTGTCATCTCTGACATAGACTAGAGTCAAGAGCAAACCCATTACAAATAAAAAAAGAAATAATAATAATAGTATCTATAATTTTTTGTTACAGCGGCAATAGAAATACCTACACGCTCTTTTAAAGTTTAACCTGTCTACCTATTATGATTTTTGAGATACAGCCTGCTGACAGACAGGGCGGACGGACGGACGAACGAACGGACAGACAGTGGAGGCTTAGTTAATTAGGGTTCTGTTAGTCACCCATTGGGTATAGAACACTTAAAAGTAGTTTTTGAACATTAGCAATGATTCCTAAGCTGGCTTTAATAGTAACAAAATAAAGTTAATCCCAGATTACTCAGATAGCTCGTCTATCTGAGTTTTTGGCATCCCCGATATAACGTTCCATAAAAACGTCAAAAATTACGACCTGCATAATACCTCGATTTTATCTGTATCGTAGATATTTTTTTTTTAAAAAGGCCTGCAATTTTTTTTTCTTTTATAACCGCCTAATTTTCAGCTTAATTATCTTCTAAGCTGAAGACAATTATCATTTTCGTTCGTTTAAGTTTTCCATAACAATACCTCAGCGAAATAAAAACTAGACGGTTGACGTAATTTGAGTTTATTTAATTGCTGTCGTGACCTTGCTGAAAATGATAATAAGATTTTTTTGTTTGTTTCTGTAAGCAAAATAGGGTATAATTATAATCCTCACCTACACTGTGTGTCCCATCTTTTGGAGTGTCTATAGTGTCCTGAACATATCAGGGGGTTACTCTCTAAGCCCGAAACTACGTACTTCGGGCTTAGAGAGTAGCCCCCCAGGACCTAAAAACGCCGCTTCCACCGGGTCTCGCGTAAACACCGTGTTTATGCAAAAGTCATCATCATCATCATCTACCTAGCCTTTTCCCAACTATATTGGGGTCGGCTTCCAGTCAAACCGGATTTAGCTGAATACCAGTATTTTACGCGGAGCGGCTGATACCAGACCAGGCAAGACTGGAGTCAGATTAACTGGCTTCTGACTATCCGTAACGACTGCCAAAGATCTACAAATGACAGCCGGGACCAACGGATTAACGAGCTTTCCGAGGCACGGAGGAAACTCGTTATGTTAAGATGGTCACCCATCCACAGACCAACCTTGGCAAGCGTTGCTTAACCTTGAAGATCGACCTGTGCGGCTGTTATTATCTAGCCACGAGCTCCTCTCTAGCCACGAGCTCCTCTCTAGCCACGAGCTCCTCTCTAGCCACGAGCTCCTCTCTAGCCACGAGCTCCTCTCTAGCCACGAGCTCCTCTCTAGCCACGAGCTCCTCTCTAGCCACGAGCTCCTCTCTAGCCACGAGCTCCGAGCAGAAGCAAATCATCGTGAATTAATTTCTTCTCCACTCCGCAATCACACACCAATCTTATGTCCCTACCTAATGACTCTCCAGCACTGAAACCCGAATAACTAACTAATACAAACATATTTTATAAGTATCTCCTCAAGAGGGTACTGAACTTCTGCGAAATGTCAACACAAACAATAAAACATAGAGTATTATAATAATGTGGAAGAATAAGACCCTAATCAAGGAGGAGCCCACTCATGTTTAAAACTTGCGGAATTTAGTTCTGAATGAACTGATTCAGAAATTAATCATTGTGCAAAAGTTCAGGTAGCGATGGTGAGTCAAAAACTTCTGAAAATGCATGTTGAAGTGCAACATGAGATTGGTGATTTATGTAATAGGTATTCGTTGAAATATATTGTAGGTATATTGTAAAGCCGTATGGTGCCGTAAAAGAATAATACCATCCCATCACTTCCCGTGGGTGTCGTAAAAGGCGACTAAGGGACTCGCCAGAGAATGGGCAGCGGCGTTCTCTGTAAAACTCAACACCATACACTGCGATCGCCAACCCGCCTGCCAAGCGTGGCGATTTGGTGCAAGTTGCAACCCCCCATCTTGGGGAGGCCTATGTTCAGCAGGGGACATCTTTCGCCTGTAATGATGATGTTGATATTTAATTAAATTTACATCTGCCTGTTGTGTGCGAGTCCCAAATAAACATTTTTTCTTTCTTTTTTCATATTGTGTAGTGGTTTTTTTTTTATTTTTTTTTACTATATATAGGCACGCGTTTGACCACTATCTCACCTGATGGTAAGTGATGATGTGGTCGAAGATGGAGCACGCTTGCCTAGAAATAACCTATTCACTCTTGACTTAAAGACTCCCAGGTTGTAGCTATCGGGAAACACAGACTCCGGCAGGGAATTCCACTCCTTAGCTGTACGCATTATGAATGTGTTACCAAAACGTTTTGTGCGTATGGGTGGGATATCCACCGTGTACCGGTGGCGCATCGCCGTTCGTCTTGTGGTCCGATGATGAAACGGGCTTGGCGGAATTAAATTATGCAATTCCGTCGCACATTCCCCAAAATGCAACCGGTAAAAAACCGACAGGCTAGCAACTCGTCGTCGATGTTCAAGACTTTGAAGCTTCGTCGCGACAAGCCTCTCATTGCCGATGATGGTATTAAAAGAGATTCGTATAAGGCAGTTAAATTCATGAATGAGTTAGTGCCCGTTCCCAAAAAAAAAATGATTCTTTTAATTTCTGAGTAAAATCAGTTAAGTAACATATTATGGTTCTTGTATCAGAAGTTAAGTTAGTGACCAAACTTAACTGCCTGTTTAGAAAAATATTATATAAATATTATACTATCGAATTTCCAACTCTGAGCTGCCACTAAGAAATTCCCAATTAAAAACCTCAATAGCATCTTCCCAGCCCCGGGAATCCGCGGCTTGCGACCACTAGACCTACCAGGCAGTTGAGTTGTTGATGCTGGTTTTCAATATCACTGAATAGCACAATTAAGGGTTGTATACATGCCAACGACCTTGTGCATAGAAACGGAGCTAACTACACCTCTACGCGCCACTCCGCTACCCGTGTTTTGATTTTTTTTATAATAAAAATTATACATATTTTTAAAAAGCAACAAAACCAAATTATTTTCGTTTATATTGCAAAGCAGTAGATATTTTTTTTAAGTCTTTTGTTAAAAAATTAAGGAGTAAAATGGTTTCATCTCAACGATTTGGAGGTGATTTGGATTTTTTTTTTCTAATTATGTGATACCGATACATAAATTCTGGCTAAACCAAATGGAACCATTTTTATTAATTTCTCAGTACGTAAATGTCGACGAAAAACTGTTTCATTTGCACGTTATTTTTAAGCTATATCGAGAGAGCGGCCTTAATTCTCAAATTGAACCACGCTCAACTCTTGAATATTATCTCTATTTAATAAAACAGAGATAAAATTTAAGAGTTCAGACCACAGTTTAGATGTCATCTGGTCGTAGAAAAAATATCGTATAAACCCCCACCAGCTCAGGGAAAGGCCATAATTTAGAAACAACGGTTACCCAGCAAGAGGCATTAATTCAAATGGTCATTCATACATACTAACTAACTCGCGTAATGGTAGAGTACATGTGTTTAGTCACGGCTAACAGATAGAGAGAGATGCTTATTATGTTACCGTGCAACAAGAAAGTGGCGATTTAAAGACTTCACTAAGTCACCACTGAGGGTTTTCTTACTATTGATAGGCACACGTTTGACCACTATCTCACCTGATGGTAAGCGATGATGTGGTCGAAGATCGAGCACACTTGCCTAGAAGTAACCTATTCATTCGTGACTTAAAGACTCCCAGGTTGTTGCTATCAGGAAGCACAGACTCTGGCAGGGAATCCCACTCCTTAGCTTACGAAATCGACATTAATAATTTATATTTTTTTCAAAAAATAAATTACATTACAACAAATTACATTTCCCTTAGTAAAATGCGACAAATGAACGTGTGCATGTGATGTGTCACTATACTTAGATTCCACGAAAATTTATAAATTATCAACTCTCGGTATTGGAGATCGGACCGGATATAAAATAGCTATCAAAGCTCATACCCTGCAAAAGTCATCAGGTAAATTCAAAAACTTCCCTATATTTTCCTCCTCACTTTACAGACATTCCTCAAACCACCGACATGACCACTTCCACGGCCACACCACGCTCTGTTTGTCCGCATTTCTACGCGCCCCGCGAGGTCGCGCCACTGGTTCAAGGCTGCGTAAACTAATTTGTACGCATCCACCTGCGCGTGCGCACGCAGTCGTTTATGAAGGAGGAAAGTTTGGAGATGGGGGAAAGATTTGGAAGTTGTAAAGACTCATGCGCACAGGTGCGTCGCGACAATTTATCAACTGCTTTTCATTAAAATATTAAGTAGTGTATGACCGAGTAAAATAAATTAGTACCATTATTTTATGTTATCAATCAATGTTTAAAATAAAAAGGTTCCGAATACTTTATTTTGTATCAAAAGGATTCCCAAAAGTTGCAGCTGAATGCATAATTAAATTCAGCCTTTTATACCATGAAATAGACTGCATAGTATATTAGATAAATGATTAGATTATTTAAATTTAGTATTTTTATAAAAGAGCTGAAAATTAGATATTGAGAAATAGGCAAAGACTTTGTCTATGTCACCTCTGACCTAGATTAGAGTCAAGCAAAGCAAACCCTTCTCGAACAAACGAATAAAGAAATCTGTTTTAAATGTTAAGTGTTATGAATGTGATCAGTGACGTAACTAGGATGTGGTAAGTAGGGCACGAGCCCTGGGCGCTTACCGAAAGGGGGCGCAAAATCGCCAATCATTAAATTTAAAAATCCACCACAAAGCATTTCATACTGTTATATTTAATTCACTAGTTGACCCGCGCAACATCGTCCGCTCCGCTCCTATCCGCTCTTATTACAAGCCTTCCTCGATAAATGGGCCATCTAACACTGAAAGCGATGATGATGCGTGCCCTAGGCACCATATCCTATAGTTACGCCCCTCAATATGATACCTACATAATTATTATAAGAAACTTTTATTACTTATGCATTATTTTATTAGCAAAAAAAGAAAACAGTTGCTCAGTAGATACATTTTGTCATTATTTTTTTTGTTAAGAGGGGGATTCTAGTCCCGACTCCCGAGGAATAAGAAAAATAAGTATTTGAAGGAACTATTGCCGATGCGCCATATCCAGTAAAGTGCGAAAACGACAACTGCAGCTCAGGCTGATTTTACCTATAAAAACCTTAACCAAAATACAATGTTGTATTCCGCTGTTTTCTTCTTCAAAACTGGGCTGATCTATAAAAATAATATCTAAATTTAGAGGAAGACTATATCTATTGCTTCTAATATTTTCTATTTTGTTAAAAACTTGTCAGTCTGATAGTCGTCTGAACATGGCGGTATAAACGGGCTATTTTTCCGGGTTGTTGGTTTGTCATAATTCTTTTAGTAATTATGATTTGCAAAAAAAATGATAACTGCACGTATTAATTAGACCTAGATTTCTTGAAAAAAAAAAATCATTGCTCTAGAAGCATTATCCACAAAGAAAACAGCGAAAGAAATCTGTCTTTTTTTTTTTTTTTTTGATCTATCTATCTTTTTTTATTTCCTAAAAATAAACGCGTGGCGTGTGTGTGACGTCACTATGATGGTACAATTTTTACCAGCGACAGAGTTCCCTCTTAATGATAAGTACAAAAAGCCCTTTTCGAGTTTTGCGTTATTTCTGTTGCACAGTTATAAAAACTGCGAGGAGCTCGTGGCTAAATAATAAAAACCGCACGGGTCGATCTTCAAGGTTAAGCAACGCTTGTCTAGGTTGGTCTGTGGATGGGTGACCATCTTAACTTACCGAGTTTCCTCCGTGCCTCGGAAAGTACATTCAGTCAATAAAGTATCGGGAATGGATGATTTGTTTATGGTTCCAAATTCAAATTTTTGTTTTTTTGTAGTTGTTAGATTGGCACAACTGTTTTCCATTTTGGCGCGGAGTTTGAGTTGCATCTGTTATTTATATTAAATACAGTGCTGGTTTTAGTAATATCATATATAGTGTGTATTGCGAATTTTATAATGGACAAAAATATCGAACAAAGAGTTTGTCTTAAATTTTGCATCGCCAATGGAATTTCGTGTTCGGAGTCACTGAAAATGTTACAGAAGGCTTACCGTGAATCGACTTTATCAAAAACTCGTGCTTATGAGTGGTTCAAAGCGTTCAAAAGCGGTCGAGATGTGATGGAAGATTTACCTCGCTCTGGTAGGCCGTCAGCGTCTGCAACTGAAGTTAACATCGCAAAAGTGAAGGAAATAGTGACTGAAAATCCCCATTCAACTCGAGAGAGATAGCCGCCGAACTTTCTGTATCTCACGAGTCGATCCGTACCATTTTAACTAATCATTTGGGTATGAAACATATTGCTGCTCGGCTAGTCCCAAAAGATCTGAATTTTCTCCAAAAACTCAATCGCATGAAAGTCGCTGAGGACATGCTAGAACGAGTCAGTTCGGACCCAACATTCATGAAACGCATTGTTACTGGTGACGAGACGTGGGTTTACGAGTTTGACATGCAAACTAGTCAACAAGCTTCGGAGTGGCGCCTTCCAACTGAACCGAAACCGAAAAAACCACGCCAAAGTCGATCAAAAGTCAAAGTCATGTTGACTGTTTTCTTTGACTATCGCGGTGTTGTGCACTCTGAATTCTTACCGGAAGGTCTATCGGTAAATAAAGAATATTATTTGAGCGTTATGCGGCGTTTAAGAGAGCAAATTCGACGAAAAAGGCCAGATTTGTGGAAAGAAAATTCTTCGGGATCAGGATTTTGCACCACGACAATGCGCCTTCGCACAAGGCTATCATTGTGAACGAATTTTTAACCAAACACTCAACAAATACCATCCAGCAACCACCATATTCACCAGATATTGCTCTTGCTGACTTTTTTCTTTTTCCTAAACTCAAATTACCACTTCGTGGCACCCGTTTTCAATCGATAGAAGACATAAAGGAGAATTCGCGGCGAGAACTCAACTCAATTCCGGAAGCAGCGTTTAAAAAATGTTTTGATGAATGGATTATTCGTTGGCGCAAGTGTGTCGTTTCTAAAGGAGCATACTTTGAAGGTGATAAAATAAATTTGGATGAATAACAGACATTTTGTGTATTATTGATCTATTCCCGGTACTTTCTTGACAGAGTAGTACGTTAAGCCGTTGGTCCTGGCTGTCCTTTCTAGATCTTTGGCAGTCGTTATGGATAGTTAGAAGCCAGTAAATCTGACTCCAGTCTTGCCATGAAGTACCGTGTTACCCAGTTAATAGGTTTTGGAGGTCTGGTAGGCAGCCGCTCCACGTAAAACACTGATATTCAGCAAAATCCGGCTTAACTAGAAGCCGACCCCGATATAGTTGGGAAAAGGCTAGGCAGATGATGAGTTATAAAAACTCGCAGCGGTAACTGCAATGGGCCAATGATCTGCTTGTCAACAAACCCCACCGTAATACGGAAGCAAGTCATCTAATTAATTCAGTCCACATCTCTTCACGACCACATTTCAAGGTTACCCCAAACGTGTGACCTTGTATCTTATCTATGGCATGACGTCATAAGCCAACATGGCGGTAACTCAGACAAATAGAATTTCTAAATTCAAAAAACAGTCACCTTAACGAGATCTATTCAAAACTAGCATCTGCGCGTGGCTTAGCTCGCTTTGTTTTAATTAAATTAGTATTTTGTTTAAAACTATCTTAAGTCCTTATCCAGGTAGGGTTTAATAATAATTATCTGTCAGGGTTGCGGAATTTGTTCGAAAGGGTCACCGCGACCAGGAGCGCATAGGGCACTAGGAGGAACAGCTAGGAACACGGATGGGTTTTAATCAGTAACAGTCTGACACTCCCTTCTGCTCCGCCCAGATTGGGAGGAGCTCCGCTCCTGGATCACTTGATGATTTCCCATCCTTAAAAAAAGCTTATAATATTTAGAGAGTATGCCGCTGTGAACGGAATCTACTGGACACAAAATATTTAAAATGCACCATCAACTCGAAAAAATATTTAGAGATCCCAGCTCGAAGGGTAACCAATGGAACTCTAAACCTCCGCTGGACTACCGTCCGTTTGTCTGTCAGCGGGTTGTATCTCAAGGACCGTAAAAGGTAGAAAGTAGAAATTTTCAGTGTTTACCTTTTTTAATATTTCAGGTGATTTGCATCCGATGAAAATAAAAAACGGGATTTTCCAATTTATGAGATACTCCTTTTTGGCTCTGAAGGCAGTATGGTCTGACGTCATAACCTTGCCAACATGGCGGCGATAACGTTACAATTTAGAACGCACATTATCTACGCATGAAACGGCTATGTTTTGACCAAGTGTGACAAAATGGCGAACTGTACGTACGATTATTGACTACTATTGTTTGAGGATTTTTGCGTCGTTATTTTTAGCTTATCGGTACATTAGCTGCGGAATTGACTCTTTCTGGAAAAGTATTGTAAACATATTCATAGATTTCAATAGTAAAGTTAAGGCCGTCTGAATGTTTCCTTTTACGCAATTAAAGCGCAGATACGACTCAAATGAGCATCACGTCCAAATGGATAGTCGTAATTTTTTGACAAAAAAATACGTTACATTAGACTATTTGCTTAGTAATTTGATATATGAAAGTTTTGAGTTTTATTTGTTTAATATAGTGTAATTAATTTGTAAAGTTATGTCTAACACGTACATAAAAACGACCATCAGACCAAAACCACCGAGCGTATTTGAATGGAATTTGCACTATCTCAAAGAGAATTTAATCAAAATTTCAAAGAAAGTACCAAAAAATACTAAAATTTGGGTCGCGCGGGTGTGAGACGAGTGTGCGTTTTGTTCCTCCAAGATCGCTGGCGTATGTCATCGTCTTAAATCACCATACAAGAAACACGCCATTTTTATCAAAATTCAATCCGACGCGACCGGGGAGTGAGCAGTTGTAATACCAGCGACTTTACTTGCTTATCGAGACACGGGGGTATCAAACCATCGGCTAGGTACTGAGAAATTCTAAATGGAAAAATCCAATTACATTTTTGCCCGACCTTGGGAATCGAACTCATGACCCCACGCCCGACAGAGAGTAATCTCTGGAAGTTCTGACCCGAAAACGAAAATTCTTTAACGAAAGTAACACTCGCTGAAGAGTTATAGGCTATTAGCTGAGCCGCGCATCTTCGTCTGCGTCACATTTTTCATTAATGCTCCGCTCCTATTGGTCGCAACGTGATGTTATATAGCCTATAGCCTTCCTCGATAAATGGGCTATCCTACACTAAAATAATTTTTCAAATCGAACCAGTAGTTCTTGAGATTATCGCGTTCAACCAAACTCTTTAGCTTGCTAGCAGTCGCCCGCGTGAATGATGAAACAATATCCTATGTGTTATTCCAGACTATTATCTACCTCTGTGCCAATTTTCATGATGCTCCTTTCAGGCATTCTGACGTGAAAGAGTAACAAACATCCATCCATCCATCCATCCTCACAAACATTCGCATTTATGATAGTTAAATAGGAAGTAGGACTGGCTTTTGCGTTTGCCCGCAACTTCGTACGCGCATATTCCATTTTTCCGTTCTAGTAGGAATTTCGGGACTAATTATACAAATAAACTTTCCTTTTGATTCACTCTGTCTATTGATGAAAACCGCATTGAAATCCGTTGCGTAATTTAAAAAATAGGATCAGTCCGAGAAAATACTCTTCCAAACAAAAAAATAATCATCCAAATCGGTTAACAATTGGCGAAAATATCGCTGAACAAACATTTTTCTTAGGATCTCATCATCAGATCCTGACTTATACCTTCCATCACCAGCTCAGCAACATGAGATGATGATTACGAGGCACAAATATCAGAATTGCGTTAGAAATTCATGAAAAACATGGTATATGTGCCTATACTCGATTTTCATGGGATCCCATCATCAGATTCTGACATGGTGACAATGGGACCACCTCAGGAGTATAGGCTTTCGAATAAATAAATAATTTTTAAAATCGGTCCAGAATAGGCGGAGAAATCGGTGAACCCGACTTTTGAAGAAGTCGATTAAAGATATAAGCGTACAAACGGAAAAAGCGACATACAGAATTAATTTTTTTCCCTGAAAATAAAAATGCAATGGATGCATAGCGTTGGGAACAAGCTAGTCATTTAGACATGACTCGTAAAACGTGTCCTCAACACAAAAGATACTGAAAATATTTCACGTCTATCATACTCCCAATCTAGACAATCCTTCAACAAGGAAAAACCTTTGACAATCTTTCAAGGTAAAGTTATTCGAATTTTCCTTTGTTTTTTCCTTGTCGTGTTCCTTTTACAGTACTTTGAATGTGACTTCCTTTGCGTCTTCTTTGTCATCAAGATATTTTCCTGAGGAAGTCTTTATAAAGAATTGATGAAAAAGGTTTCCTTTGGTTTTTTGTTAGAATCGTTTTTTTGTCTGTGATTTGAAGTCTATTGAGCGTTGAAGACGATTTCACAGTGAATAATATGAATTGGCAGAGTACGGAACACTATGCTGCATTCCAAACAGGAAATATAGACGTGAGCGAAGACAGATGGCGTTGATGCTCAGATGGGATTACATGTGAGCGTGAGATTGACTGGTAGATAATGCTTTGTTGCATTAAGTCTGACCATATACCACAATAGTCTCCCCGCAATTGATGCCAGAGGATGGACGGCGTCGTCGAGGACAGTCCAGGAAGAGGTTGCGAGGTGACCTGGACGCGTACCATTTACTGGTTCGCGGTGACGCAAGAGAAGTGTCTGGAAAAAATATGGACAGGCCTTTACCCAGCAGTGGAGAACTATAGGCTAAAAAAATGCTGGTAAAATTCAGGAATTTGACTTCTAATGGAGATCACATTTTTTTTTCTTTTTTACTGTTGATAGGCACTCGTTAGAGGAGCTCGTGGCTAAATAATAACAGCCGCACGGATCGATCTTGAAAGTTAAGCAACGATCGCCAAGGTTGGTCTGTGGATGGGTGACCATTTTAACATAACGAGTTTTCTCCGTGCCTCGGAAAGCACGTTAAGCCGTTGGTCCCAGCTGTCATTTGTAGATCTTTGGCAGTCGTTACGGATAGTCAGAAGCCAGTAAATCTGACTCCAGCCTTGCCAAGACGTACCGTGTTACCCAGTTAATGAGTTGTGGAGGTCTGGTAGGCGGCCGCTCCACGTAAAACATTGGTATTCAGCGGAATCCGGTTTGACTGGAAGCCGACCCCAATACAGTTGGGAAAAGGCTAGGCAGATGATGAGGCACTCGTTTGACCACTATCTCACCTGTTGGTAAGCGATGATGTGGTCGAAGAAGTGAGTCAGTACATATTTATTTGCAACTAGTTTTTGTTTGCGACTTCGTTTGCGCCTATCCCGGTTTCTTCCCGTTTCCGTATAGCCTATAGCGTTCTTAATGAATTTGGCTAGTCGTTCCAGAGATTAGCGCGTACAAAAACTCTTCAGCTTTATTGTATTGCAACTTCGTCCACACTGCAATTTTCTAGATATTTTTTTCTATGTAAATTATACAAAAACCTTCCTCAAGAACCACTCTATCCATTGGTAAAGACACCATGAAGATCAGTGCTGCAGTTTTTGAGTTTATCGCGAACAGACAGACAGACGCGTCGGAGGACTTTGTTTTATAGTAAGTAGTGATTGTATTGGTTTTTAATTCATCATCATCTGCCTAGCCTTTTCCCAATTTTATTGGGGTCGGCTTCCAGTCAAACCTGATTCAGCTGAATACCAGTATTTTACGTGGAGCGGCTGCCTACCAGACCTCCACAACATATTAAATGGGTAACACGGTATTTCTTGGCAAGACTGGAGTCAGATTTACTGGCTTCTGACAATCCGTAACGACTGCCAAAGTTCTACAAATGACAGGCGGGACCAACAGCTTAACGTGCTTTTCGAGGCACGGAGGAAACTCGGTATGTTAAGATGGTCACCCATCCACAGACCAACCTTGGCAAGCGTTGCTTAACCTTGAAGATCGATCTGAGCGGCTGTTATTCTGGTTTTTAATTATTGATATTTAAAATTGCAAAAAAGCTCAGAAATCACGAAGGACCGACACCAAAATACATTAATTTTTAAACCAAACTTCAATTAAACTGCAGACAATTTAATTGATTACTACAGCAGCTCTCTATAAACAATGTTTAAAAGAAATTCAATTAAACTACCAACCGCATGATTCACCATATCATTACCCCACTTTAGGAGCTATTAAAAGATAACTAACTATTAGGTATTAATTAATGATTACGAAGTAGCTCAAAGTCACTTACAAGGCTTCTCTCCGAGGTAGGGTTGTTAGGTACTGAAATCGGGAAAAAGGCCGTTCATAAATTAACCTAGCCTTCACTAACTATATAATGCTAGTTCACCCGCGAGGAGCTCGTGGCTAGATAATAACAGCCGCACGGGTCGATCTTCAAGGTTAAGCAACATTTGCCAAGGTTGGTCTCTGGATGGGTGACCATCTTAACATAGCGAATTTCTTCCGTGCCTCGGAAAGCACGTTAAGCCGTTGGTCCCGGCTGTCATTTGTAGATCTTTGGCAGTCGTTACGGATAGTCTGAAGCCAGTAAATCTGACTCCAGTCTTGCCATGAAGTACCGTGTTACCCAGTTAATGGGTTGAGAAGGTCTGGTAGGCAGCCGCTCCCCGTAAAATACTGGTATTCAGCTAAATCCGGTTTGACTGGAAGCCGACCCCAATATAGTTAGGAAAAGGCTAGGCAGATGATGACTAGTTCATCCGCGCAAATTCTTCCGCTCCGCTCCTATTAGCCTTAGCGTGATGATATATAGCCCATAGCCTTCCTCGATAAATAGGCTATCTAACAATGAAATATTTTTTTAAATCGGACAAGTAAGTAGCTCTTGAGATTGGTGCGTTCGTGTAAACAAACAAACAATATATGTAGATTTTTCTTCGTGTCGCTGGCACGACAAAATCTCAGATTTGAGTGGCCCAAAACATTCCCACTTCCACGGCATCGTTGGTGGCAGCACATAGGTAACTTCGGCTGCATGTTTTGGGAAACGGAGAGCAAGATGGATAGGTGGAGCGTATTAGTTTCTGACTCGGCTCCACATCACCAATTCCACACCCTGCTGCTGATCCTTCTGCCTTCCTGCTTGAATTCTGAGGTGATTGCGGACTTCCAACTATGATGGGGTCGACGTACCAGATAGGCGGTCGCTCCATATAAAATACTAGTGAATTTTAAATTGATGCGCCAATCTGACCCCCACAACCCATAACACAAAAATGCACCACACTTAAATAGCTGTCTAGTTTATGACTACCAGAAGAGACGGAGCGACTTCTGCAAGTGTGAGATCGACCGGTGCAGTTCTTATTCTTTAGTTACGATGGTCGAAGTGACTATGTTACGGGTAATTATTAAAAGCCTAACTTTTTCTTATCTTGTGGGCAGTAAGGTCTAACGACTCCACACACCCTGGTGTCAGAGTTTCTAGACCGCCTCAAGGTCCTAACAAAAAACGGACTTGCTTGACACCATTTAATTTGTCTTTACAAAAGATTAGCTATGTCTATCTTTATTTAGACGTCGGGCAACCCTACGCCAAAGAAGTCTCATTCAATTACGACGGGTTTCAAATCGATAGTTTTGAAATGGCGTGCGAAGTCTTAGAAATGCATTGGGGTCGGAGGAGTTTACCCTTAGCGTGTCTGTGTCGCATTATTTAAGAGCAGTCTTTAAAGTATTATTCTTCAACAAATAATTGTTTGCACAGTCAAGAAGCGAAAACAAAATATATTTTCAGAGATAACAGTAGAAGTATCAGGGTACAAATAACTCACCGGGGCCCTGGAACGCAAAGGGCTCTAGGAGGAACACGGATAGGTTTTAGTCAGTAAGAGTGTGACACTCTCTTCTGCTTCACTCAGAGCGGGAGGAGTCATTTGATGATTTCCCATCCTTAAAAAGGGCGCAAATAACTGTATACGTACCTACAGTCTAGAAGCGATAAAATATCTAGTAATTGTAAAGACAATCATTTCTTAAGGAATAGGTATTGTCATCTTTATGAAGTGCCATTTTTAATTAAAATGTTCCCACTCGCCTCAAAAAATGTACAACAATTTCTTGATGACATGAAATAATAACGCCGATCTTCAAGATTAAGCAACGCTATCGAGGTCGGTCTGTGGATGGGTGATCTTCTTAACATATCGTGATTCTTTCATGCCTCAGAAAGAACGTTAAGGCTGGTAGTGCTTGGCAAGACTAGTGTTAGATTTTCTAGATTGACGAGGCATGGAGGAAAGAAGGGTATGTTATACTGGCCACCAATCCGCAGACCATCCTCAGCAAGCGTTCCTTAACCTTGAAGATTGACCCGCACGGCTGTTATTATTTTAACACGAGCTTTAGTAACACAATACTGACGATGATACAACGTCAATGTTGGTGGTCAAGTGACACTAACCCGACGCGACACCGATCGTTATGTGGTCGTGTTCAACTTAGCTCGTGCCATTCATACACATTCTTGAGGTGGTGGGTTTTTAGTGCTTGATGCTGTATTGTTTCTTGTCAATGACCGATATGCGAATTGACACTGATGTTCCAGTGTGTTCCCTCCCGATCAAATCTTGAAAACTTCCCCAAATAGCCAAAAGAGTCAATGGACCCCAGGTAAAAAAAAAAAATGAACTTGCCGTAGACTATTTTGGCGAGATAACATTGATTTGAAAATACGAATGCCTCTATTTTATTCAAATTATTTTATTTGTCTATATCGTCTCACGTCCCCCTAATTTAATACGTTTCCACCACTTTCCAGACAGTCTTTTTTTGTACTTTTCGAACCAGCCTTCGTTGTGCGAGTTCAGAGGCACCAGAGAAAGTGCCATTTTTTAGCGAATAATCATTATCATCATCATTATCATATCAGACGAACGACGACCACTGCTGGACATAGGCCTCCCCCAAGTGTTCCACAACAATCAGTCCTGTGCGTCTCGCATCCATTGGCTATCCGCGATTCACGAATACGCTTCTTGAAATACCAAAAGTAAGAGATTGAGAGTTGGCCACTCCAATGGACGCGGACTTTTAACATTAATGATGTTGTCATCATTAATGGAACTGGTGGATAGCCAATAGGGTTCTTAGATTAAAGTCAATGCTTAGGTATACAAAATTCAAAGGTCGTCAATCCAACATTTTAGCTATACCATTACCGTCCTTAATATTACGTACACATAGCACACACAATGCAATAATTAAAATCACCGAAACGGTAGCCAGACACATCACAGAATAACAATAATGGTGATTAACTTTGACATCTATGTCAGTAATTTATATCCAAGTTAACACGTGCCGACTCATTGGCATTCTTTAAAGCATCCGCAGACCGTAAGTTGATATACAATCTAGCCGAATATTCTTTTAAACGAGAAATACCAAGGAACTTTATATGTCTCAAGTGGCCTGTAATTTTATTAACATAGGCATTATTAGATAGGTGCCTACGTATTTTTAAAACTGGGACGCAAAGGCTGAGACGACAAACGTACAAATGTACCAACCAAGCTATTTAGGAACATTGCACACCTTATTTAAAATCTCTAAATAGTACTCGTATCTGTCTGATTCTGTCTGCTATTCTTGCTTACTTCCTACTTCTTAAAGATTTCGATATAGTCACTACACATTACATTACAGTAAATCTTATCTTATACTAATATATGAAGCTGAAGAGTTTGTTTGTTTGTTTTAACAAAGAACTGTGTTTTTCTTCCATACTTCTTTATTAGTTGTCATTTCATCATCGTTTCTTTGGCCGCCATTATCCTTTTGTATATGAAATACAAACTTTACCAAAGTTTACATCATGGACTTGATCTTCTTATTTCATGGATTGATTGATTTATCTTCAGTAACGATCTAACCCGCCTTTTGTTTATCGCTCTTTTTATTAGTGAAGTAGTTGCCCCGGGCAACTTCGTTTGCGTCACAAATGTCATTACTGCTCCGCTCCTATTGGTCTTAGCGGGATGTTATAAAGCCTACAGCCTTCCTCGATAAATGGGCTATCTAACCCTGAAAGAATTTTTCAAATCGAACCAGTAGTTCCTGAAATTAGCGCGTTCAAGCAAACAAACAAACTCTTCAGCTTTATATATTATGAATTATAAAGGCGAAAGTAACTCTGTCTGTCGCGCTTTCACGCCAAAACTACTGAACCGATTTAAATGAAATTTGGTACACAGATAAAAAAAGATAATCTAGAGCCTGAGAAAGGACATAGGCTACTTTTTATCCCGGGAGTATGTTCCCTAGGGACCACGCGGGCGTAGCCGCTGGCAGAAGCTAGTAGACTTTAAATAAATTCGGTAAATCCTCGAGAAGAGTATACTAAAGATATGTCAGATGAGACAGTGGTCAAACGCGTGCCTACCAACAAAAAAAACTTACATATTTCCAAAAGAACCGAACCTTATACAGGTGCAAAACGATAAAACATTTGTTACATATGGCTACCAAGATTCTGATGATAATTTTATCTGTAAATACGCGTTACGGTCGCGGATCGCATTTGGTCCACATACAGCTTCACACTGACCGGCAAATTGCAAAAAACATAAAAATATTTGAATTTCGCGGGCTACCCTGGAGCATTCACCTTAACGGTCAAATAAGTCTATGGGAATCAGTCGTAATCCCACTGACAGCGAAAGTAAACGGACATGAACTACGCGATGGTTCTCCCAACATTCCCAAGATAACGGCTTCTAGAAAACACTATAAAAAACTACCGTAATAATGAATTAAAACCTCATAACATTCAATAACTTCTTCCATTGTTTTTAATCATCCCCAAAAGGCATTTAAGTCTAGAATCACGAACATCCATCACGCGGGTAACTGTATGCAGTCCACAGTTAGGTGAGGAAGGGACAGAGAGATGGGAAAGTGGTGCGAGGGACAAGGATAGAGATACGAGCGATCAATTTGTGCATGCGCAAGTGGAGTGTGAAGTTTTGGTAGGGCTGTCAGAAGTGAGATTATTGGTTTGGATTTGTTTTATTGGTTTTGTAGATATGAATTCCCTTGATAATTCAAAAGTGCCTACAAAAGGTTCACTTGATGTAATAGCTTTTGCATTTGAGTTGATTTTTGTGGTGTTACTAGATGCTTTAACCATTTGAGGAAGCTGTATCAGGAAATGGATTTGGGGCATTCCCTAAAGCTAATTCGACGTCAGATTTGGCGACAAAATAGGAAGCCTTTGTAGATATCAGAAGATTTAAGACGAATAGATGAAGAAACGTAATGGCTATGCAATAAAAGTAAAACAAAAAAAATCGATAAACTTAAATTCAAGCCAGAAAAAGCAGAAGGAAAAGTAAAAAATATTACTCGGAAAACGCTGCAAGAAAGTCAAGAAAAGATCTATAGTGAGATAGTTAAAAATGCCGGCACCCATTACCCAATCACAGCTCCGAATTACTTCGTCAATTTCGAATAAAAAAAACAAAAAAGAATCAGCTGTAACCTCACGCGCCATCCCTCACGTAAACTTGATCGTGCATGACGCATCGCACAGTACACCGACACGGACAAACACACACTCACACATACATAATACTTCCTGTACATTTATGGAGTCCCCTTATGGAACAACTTAATGGTAAAATCTTGCTTTATGGGACTTGCTCGGGTTCTGTATGTCTTTCTGCCTGTTCTATAGAATTTTCTTCGCCATTGACCATGGTTTTTGAAACTTGAGTACTGGTGAATTGATTTGTATGGGAGCTTTTGTTTTCTACATTTTTTGCATGATCGTTGGACGAGTTGGGTTTAACCAACGTTACGAAGATTCAATAGGATTTCTGTTTTTTGTGTTTAATCATCAATGTTCATCTAGTTATTTGGTGAAAGTCTAAATATTCTAGATGACATCGGACACCGTTGAAGCAAGTGGTTTGTCTCTGACATTGCGGCTATTAGCATTATCTATCATAGACTATTATCAAAAAATCTTTTGACAATACGAACTAATACCCTCCGCAGGCTAATTGCGTAATTAAAAATAATGGCGCATAATTTATGCCTTCATTTTGACATTGCATCCGATTTCATTTCGTGTTGATATGGAGCAAACGATTGTTTAAACATATGAAGCAATCGTCTGCCTAGCTTTTTCCCAACTACATTGGAGTCGGCTTCCAGTCAAGCCGGATTTAGCTGAATACCAGTATTTTACGAGGAGCAGATGTAGGAAGCCGCCTACAGTCTGCAGTCCTCCAGACCATATGAAGCAATGAAACTGGAATTTGATAGGGTGCCGGTTTTACTTAAGATGTCGGCTTGGTACGAATCTTGCTTACAGGTCATTTTTCCGTCACATCGCTACAAAAGAAAAAGTTAAAGAGAACAATAATTTCACCACAATCAAGCCATCAGCTGATCAATTAACTCCTATAACTACTAACACAATTTCACAGTTCCATTGTGCTGACTACGGTAAAGAACGGAGCTCTCTGCCTGAATCTAAATGGTAATGAAATCACTAGACCGAGTGAAGTCACGAAGGGTAAAATTATAAATATACTCTTTTTGATTTAATATTCACGGCATAATTTAGTGGATCTCGGCTTCCAAGCGTGGTTAATGGAGCAATGTTCCTCGTTTTAGTGTCCAATTTTAGACGAAGAAAACATGCATTGCCGAAATATGACAGAACTCATCACTGGGGACCCTAGCAAAGGTGAGACGGTACTTCACGCCGGAACAATTGCTCAAACTCTATCAAGCGCAAGTTCGATCGTGTATGGAATACTGCTCTCATCTTTACGACGGATCTGCCAGATACCAGCTTGATGCCCTTGAGTCAATTGAGAAACGAGCCAAGAGGATAATCGGCAATGAGAGGCTCGTCGCGACGAAGCTCAAAAGTCTTGAGCATCGACGACGAGTTGCTAGCTTGTCGGTTTTCTATCGGTTGCATTTTGGGGAATGTGCGACGGAATTGCATAATTTAATTCCGCCAAGCCCGTTCCATCATCGGACCACAAGACGAACGACGATGCGCCACCGGTACATGGTGGACATCCCACCCACGCGCACAAAACGTTTTGGGAACACATTCATAATGCGTACAGCTAAGGAGTGGAATTCCCTGCCGGAGTCTGTGTTTCCCGATAGCTACAACCTGGGAGTCTTTAAGTCAAGAGTGAATAGGTTACTTCTAGGCAAGCGTGTTCCACCTTCGACCACATCATCGCTTACCATCAGGTGAGATGGTGATCAAGCGCGTGCCTATCAATAGTAAAAAAAAAGAAAACTGTCCAGTGGCTCTAGATAAGTGACATTCTGTCAGCGGTATCGGGGCGAAGGAATCGACAAAACGCCAAAAATGTATGGGATTGACTGACACGCACACGAAATGTCACGTGATCAATCAAAAATGTTTTGGCAGTTTGACAATGGCATTCGCTGCATGAATTACACTTGGTCTAGCGTTCACATTACACACTCATATTTCCTAGTTTACATTTTCGAGGTAATATGGGGAGGTCTTGCCGTATGGTGCCGTAAAAGAATAATACCATCCCATCACTTCCCGTGGGTGTCGTAAGAGGCGACTAAGGGAGTCACCAGAGAATGGGCAGCAGCGTCCTCTGTAAAACGCAACACCATACACTGCGATCGCCACCACGCCTGCTAAGCGTGACAATTATGCCCTCCACCTTTTGGGGGAGGCCTATGTCCAGCAGTGGACGTCTTTCGGCTATATGATGATGATGATGATGACGATGGGGAGGTCTGTTTTCGTAATTTTAGCCAATTTCGAACCAAGTCTCTGCACTGCAACTTTATGAGAATTTTCTTGCATCGTACACTAGAACCAGGTTTGAGTGGTTGACATGCGAGACTCAGTTTACCGAGTGTGGATCTCGATAGATTTTGATCTCCAGGTTAATTCATACTGTACTTTATAGGGAAATTTGCATTATCAGTCTCCTGAATTCGTACCCGGTAGCGGCAACAGGATCACTCCTATTTCCTGGATCTTTAACATAACACATAACTTACAAACTCCAAAAATTCACACTGGGTCCATTCTTTCACGCAATACAGACTCATGTTGTTCTGTGTATCCACACTAGCTACTCTAGATTCCCTTAAGTTCTTCACAGTGAGTTAGCAAGTTAATGTTACCGTTTAGCCTGCTGTACTGTCTAGCTGACCTTACCGCGAGGTCGGACAGTGCGTACAGCTAATGACTTTCGGTGTTAAGGTTAAGTAAGTCATTCAGGCTAGGCTGAAGACGATTATTAGGTACTAGTTGGTTTGTGATACATTTTGCACGATTTTGTTTGGTTTTCTTCCAACAGTTTCTTTTTTCGGTTAGAAATGTAGTTATTGATTTGGCAAAAAAATATTTCTGTAGCAAATCCCGCTACCCCACCCCTCCCATATTTGCCTAATGAATATTTAATATTGCACATAAATTGACCGTTTTAACTCTAAAAATATTTATTTGTGGATTATTTCATTCATTCTTGTTTTATTTTTCTTTTTAATGTCGTCTACTGAACATAGCCATTGCCTGAATCAATTCCCCCAAACTTATCCCTTACATTTTTCCGTCGACTATTCACACGACCTGTACCATCTTTCAGTCCAAATCCTTAACTGTGGGACTTTCTATTCCTTCACTATGACTGGCATCTCTACCTTACCTGTGAGTGAAAACAGTGCCAAGTTGCCAGCTGCCACATATCAGCTACCTGACAATGAAAGCCGATGTTACCGTCAACACCGCTTTCCTACTAAACAATGCTGAACGCTTCCCATAACAACTGATCGCGATTGCTGTTGTTGATCGAATTGTGGTCGCTATTATCGTGTGAAAGATGGTTAAGCTAGACTCAAGGTGTACTAAGATTGGATAGCTTTTTTTTTGGGCTTTTTGATGTTCTTTGTGAGCGTTTGCTACTATTTAGACAAATATCGTATCTTTTTCTCCTGTCCTTTCTTCATTACGTATTTTAATTTCATTATGTTTGTATCTTTATGTATATTTGTTTCAATTTATTGTATTTTCTAGTAAGTGTACCTACGAATGTATTTTATTTTTCTATCATTAAGGGCCCAATGCCTGAAATAAAATATTAAATAAATTAGTGTTCCGAAAGTCATGATGAGAAATTATTAATTATTATTAGGATTAGTCGTAGTTACATGTTTCAACAAACTACGATTCGATAGAAACCTTCGACCGGCTTTTTTCCTTCAGCCTTGTTTAATGGCTTATTTGACAATAACAACGTAACTAAATTCACTTTTAAATAAATCAAAACACGATAACTTCAAAAACACGACAAAATGAAGCCTACGAAGGGACATGGTAAAACATAATTAACGTAAAAAATAAACCAAGATGGCTGCACAAGAAATAACACCCAAGTGATACAACAACGGAGGCAGTGTTTGTATACTTGTAATGACTTGTGTAGCCACCAGCAGCACAAGGTCAGCATGAGGACACCTCCCAACCGTGACGGGACGAACGACGTACGGCAGGCCAAGAGCACGCTTTTGAAAATAATAATGTAGATTTGTTGTCATAGTTGTGATGGAGCATCTGTGTTTGTTGGAGAGGAGCTTGTAGCTAAACAGTAACAGCTGCACGGGTCGATCTTTAAGGTTAATCGACGCTTGCTGAGGTCTGCCTGTGGATGGGTGACCATCTTAACATATCGAGACTCTTCTTTGCCTCAAGGCGTTTTTACACACACTGTAAGTTTCGCAGCAAACGTATGTCATATAGCTTGCTGCTATTGTCTCTAACGCGGCAGAGCGATTCAATTATTTTTGCTCCATATATTGTACTAGCAGACTTTGACAATTCAAAAGTGCCTGTAAATAGTCTATTAGAAATAAAGGTTTTAGTTTACACTGATTTAAGCCCAGTTTATGATCATTGATAAAACGACGTGTGTGTCAAAATATTACATAGATAAAGCATAAACCTAGCATTACTTAGTGTGTCAGTATATGTCGGGGCGCAGGGTGCAGTAGCCAATCAACTGCGTCAGAAGACGACACGACACAAGTTGACACAACATAACAATGTAAGCCCGGCTTCAATCGTGACAGGTGTGGTTTAATAACTTGATAAGGCAGAAAATATATATATGTGAAATAAACTTAAGTGGTCGGATTGTTAGATTGTCGCCTGCCATCTGTCGTCTGTCAGTTTGGGTACGCCCCTGATCGTTTCCATGTTTTTAGGGTTCCGAACAAAAAACCTAATCCTTAAAGAATCATACCTACCTACCTTGTTGGTATTCCACCAATTCGCACTAAGCGTTTTCAAACGTCTTTTATAATGCGCACAGCAAAGGAGTGGAACTCTCTGCCTGCGTCTGTGTTTCCAAAAGCTTACAACCCAAATAATCTCTTCAAAGTTAGAGTGAACAGGCTCCTTCTGGGTAGGCTCGCTCCATCGTAGACTTTGTCTCTGTCATCTCTGATATAGGTAGACTAGAGTCATGAGCAAAGCCATTACAAATAAAAAAAAAATCATTTGGGTGTCTGTCTATCTGTCCGTCTGTCACAGATAGTTTTCTCCGGATCAACTGGACGGATTCAGTTGAAATTTGGTACACATATGGATTTCTGGGACGCAAACATGAACGTGTTACGTAAATAAGTACATTTTTAGCATGGAGGTAAAACTTAGGGTCAAACTCGAAAATAAAAAAGTTTTTCTAACTATATCGTGTGACATATCAAATAGAAGGGCTTACTGTGAGCTTTGTAATTATATATTTTTTTCATAATTATAAAATAAATAGTTTAAAGTTATTCAAGTAGTCTGTAGTGTCAAAAAAATATGTTAAAAACAAAACCAGCCAAGTGCGAGTCGGACTCGCAAGCGAAGAGTTCCGTACCATAAAGTTTAATTTTATTATTTATTATTTTTTTGTTATATATAGAAATACACAATCTGTGAAAATTTCAACTGTCTACCTATTACGATTCTTGAGATACAGCCCGCTGACAGATGGACGGACGGACGAACAGACGGACGGACGGATGGACGGACAGACGGACGGACGGACAGCGAAGGCTTAGTAATAGGGTTCCGTAGGATACCCTTTGGGTACGGAACCCTAAAAATGAAGTTGGTTCGGAACCCTTTGCACGCGAGTCCGACTCGCACTTGAGCAGTTTTGTTTTGTCATTGGCACAGTTGGGCCTTATTCCTATAATATGTGTGGTTACTCAAATTAAGAATAGACCATCCAGTTGTAAAACTACTAACTAAACTCAAAAGACACATCCTGGCTTTTGAACTGCTCGTGTTTCCTTTAAATTAAGTTCAGAATATTATTTAGTACAGTTTTGGTTATAATCGGCTCTGTACCAAAGAAGCTGTGTAAAGGATTATGAGTCGCTAGCTTTTGCTTGCGACTTCGTACGCGCATATCCCGTTTTTCCCGTTCCCGTAAGAATTTCGGGAAATACTCTCTTAGTACTCCCCAACACTCTCCACATTCCAGTGCTCTCTACATTTCCCAAGGGACCTCTGTACCAAATTTCAGCTTCCTACGACCAATTATGGCAATTTTAAGAGTAAATTATTTTCCTTTAAGCTTGTGGCCTCGCCTTTATGTCAATACAGCTGACCATGAATACGAACAATACGCACATCACATCTTATGGGATTTTTATTTCTATTGCGTTCAGTTTGCCAAAGACTACACTCTTTGGCAAACTGAACGCAATATTATGTTAGATAGTATTAAGGTTACATCTGGGGTAGTTTACTATACGGACCTTGTTGAAACCAGAACAAATTTCCGTGCGTTCAGGCGATTTTGCCATACCTATTACTGGAATCAAAAGTAGCTCACAATTTAGGACCCATTAGTTTAAGTGGTAAAATATAATCCGTGGTGCTTGGCAACTGGGCTTAACCCAGTTTTATTTGTCCCTTGGTGCCTATTGGCCTAGTTCTATTCTGTCTCCTGCTTGATACGGAGGGAAGTGGAAATTATATTTTTTTTTCCTACTCCTCCGCTGTACTTTTCTGATTAATTTCGTTGCGGGATCCATGCCAGTTGAATCGTTTCTCCGGGACTCGTCGGGTTTCATTGGCTCGGCGTTTTTTTGGTGGTCGCCACTGTTGATTCTGGCTTTCAGCAGTTGCAGCGGCTGGGAATGTGTGGCGGGCTTCCTACGACCAGTAGCTACGGCTGCGCGTTCTCTGTCAGTCACTCAATGAGTCAGTAACGGATTTTTGTGTATGTATTGATTGATTGATATTATCTGGCCGAGTTTCTGTCTTTTAATAAATGTCCTGAAAATGACTAGGTCCGCTCTGGACAAGAGTGGCCGCAGACAGAAAGCAGTGGAATGAGTTGGAGGAGGCCTTTGCCGTAATCCTGATGTGCTAGAGGAGTGGAGAGGTATACCACGGCTATCAGGACAATCCCGGAAGTACGGTCAAGATCCCTACCAGCATATCTTACTGGATTATTCATCCTTTGCACGTTTGCTCTTGCGAATCTCCACTCAGACTGGCCGATTAAGGCAAGAAAGAGTTGGGAGCTCTGTTTCTCGTCAGTGTTCACTCCGGCCAGCCAATAAAGGCAAGCCGGAAATGAGGAACAAGACTTCTCCCTGGAGATCAGGTCCGTGGGGTCGCTACTGCTCATCAGTTCGCTACAAAACTGCCTTGCGGCTTTATTATTTGATTGATGATTCCCCATCTCTCAGTTGCCCACGATTGTAATCTGACCCGTAATAGGTCATTAAGTATGTTCTGACACGATCCTGCTGTCAGTCTACCTCAACAAAGCTATGGTTACAAACGGATGTATGTACACACATACAGTGTGTTTTACCTTACATGGCTTATTTGGTAAACAAACACGACACGGAAATCATATTTTCAACTTAAAGTGTGTGTGAATGAGTTTTCATATCATTCACACTCTTTAAGTTGAACATGAACATCCTGGATCTTTGTTAAAACACAAACATGAATGACAAATGAAACATCCTTCAAGACAACCATATTTGTTCAGCAATAAGTTAAGTAAAGAAAAAATAATACCTACTTAAGTGTATTTTGCTATATGAAGGTTCATAACATAAAGCTTGAGGAACTTGTCTCACCGCTGGCGAGGAAGCGAGTAGCTATCGACCATTTGCTCGCTGAGGAAAGGGACAAAAGATATAGATCTCGTGCGAGTAAAAGAGACACATACTTTCATAGTCGATAGCTGGCTGTTCACACTGCCAGCGAGCGGCTCTTACCTCTACTTGATCGCAGCGACAAGACCTATTAAAGATTGTACTCGTTTAGCGACAGTCGTTCGGCGATGCTCGCTTGGCGGTCAGAACAACCAAACTACGGTAAATTCTACCTATAGTACCGGCCGGAGCGAGTATTGCGAGTAAAAGCCCGTCGCACTAAAGCACTCGCTGAAAGCCGAGCGTCAAAACTATCGAAACTTTTCACTCGCTACTCGCTGATCGCCAATTGTTTAGAGTTTGAAGCTTTACTCGCTACTCGCTGATCGCCAATTGTTTAGAGTTTGAAGCTTTACTCGCTACTCACTGATCGCCGGCGGTTGTATAATTTCCTGATAGCTATAATCTGATCTCTAGATAAGCGACATCTGTCGGTGGTAGCGTGGCGAAGAGGATTTCGAAAACCTCAAAAATGTATGGGATTGTCACTGTCAAAAATTCACGTCATATCCTAATACACACAATTCATCCGTTTAGTCGTTGTCTGTCAGTCAGTCAGTCATTAGTATGACTGAGTGACTGACTGACAACGCACAGCCGAAACAACTGGTCGTAGAAAGCTGAAATATGGCACGCAGCTTCCTTCACTTCGTAGGGGAGAACCGGAGCACGAAGGAAGGATTTCCTGAAATTTCTACGAGAACGAGAGAAACGAGAAATGTGCGTACGAAGTCGCGGGAAAAAGCTAGTTCCGGCTTTTCAATGTCAAGTTCTTCTAAATAAAATTGAATCAAGTTTTGAATCTGTGAAAAAAAGCCTCGATTTCCAAACATTTTTGTCAGATTTTGACTGACATGCGAATGCTAATGTTGCTTAAAAATTAATAGAAATGGCACTCTGCTTGAAAATATGATAAGTAAGACTTTGTATTATTGTTAACTATCAGGTGAGATTGTGGTCAAACGCGGGCCAATTAAAATAATAAACAAAGTATCGTTACACGTGGAGGCTCTTGCCAAGCGTTTCATAATCGTTTCCAGGGATCAAAAAGGTCAGAGGAAAATAAACAAATAATTACCTCCCACCATGGAAGTCAAAGTCTAGTTCATAGATCAAAACAATAAATTACCGTATGTACCATGCATGATCATAATCATCTACCAAGTCTTAGTACCAACCATTTTCACTATGTCGGCCGAAAGACGTCCACTGCTGGACATAGTCCTCCCACAAATTTGGAGAGGAGAGCGCTCCTGCCAATCGCCACGCTTGGCAGGAACGTTGGCGATCGCAGTGTATGGTGTTGCGTTTTACAGGGAACGCTGCTGCCCATTCTCTGGTGAGTCTCTTAGTCGCCTCTTACGACACCCACGGGAAGTCATCATCATCTGCCTAGCCTTTTCCAACTATATTGGGGTCGGCTTCCAGTCAAGCCAGATTTAGCTGAATACCAGTATTTTACGAGGAGCGGCTGCCTACCAGACCTTCATAACCCATTACCTGGGTAACACGGTAGGTACTTCATGGCAAGACTGGAGTCAGATTTACTGGCTTCTGACTATCCGCAACGACTGCCAAAGATCTACAAATGACAGCCGGGACCAACGGCTTAACGTGCTTTCCGAGGCACGGAGGAAACTCGGTATGTTAAGATGGTCACCCATCCACAGACCAACCTTGGCAAGCGTTGCTTAACCTTGAACCGTGCGGCTGTTATTATCCAACCATGAGCTCCTCACGACACCCACGGGAAGTGATGGAATGGTATTATTCTTTTACAGCACCGGCTGACACCATACGGTTAACCATATTATGTGGAACGAATACGCTCCAACAAAACCGAGTAACTGAGTAATACTAGACCTCATAGCAGTCAGCTGAATACCAGGGATTTTACGTGAAGCGACTGCCCATCTGACATCCACAACCAGTCACTGGTTAACGCGGTACTTCTTGGCAAGACTGGTGTCAGATTTTCTGACTTGCGACTGCCCATAACCGCTCAAAGACGTGTTGATGACAAGCGGGTCCAACGGCTTAACATGCTTTCCAAGATACGGAGGAAACTCGGTATGTATAACGAATGGTCAAGCAATTAATCCATTGTTAATGCTAGCCATCATTCGCACATAGTGACTTTACCTACAAATTTTGACTTTGTTTTTAAATTTTAATTCTGGCTTTACATTTTAATTCTTGTTTTGATTTAAATCGACGTTTGTTTTGTTATTTAGTCACTTAAAAATAAATTTTGTGTTTCTCATTTTGATTCAAATTTAATAGTTTATCCTTTCCAATTTTACTCGTGTGCAATTAGTCCCATAAATATTATGTTATGTTTTAAATGTGGACAACGTCGTGGGTTATATTATACACATGTTACTTTTTCTTTTTGTGTACGATCTTTGTGTAACTGTTTGCTTTCCCGAAATAAATAAATAAAAAATATTTCAGGAACGTTACACTTTAGGGCACCATGTTGCTAAGATTTTTTGTTTGTTTAAATGTCCTCAATGTGTTATCGTGCGTCGCGCTTTGAGAAATAAAAACAAAATAGCGCTGGGAGCCATACCAGCTCCCATCGAAACCCTTTGTTAATCGATTGTTATTTGTTATTATTTAGCTTCCTCAGAAAAATAAACAACTCATTCAAAAACTGGCCAAGTGCGAGTTGGACTCGCACACTTAAGGTTCCGTACCATATACCTTAATTTATATTATTTGTTATTATAGCGGCAATAGAAATACACAATCTGTGAAAATGTCAAATATCTACCCATTACGGTTCTTGAGATACAGCCCGCTGACAGACAGACGGACGGACGGACGGACTGACGGACAGCGGAGGCTTAGTAATAGGGTTCCGTTGGTCACCCTTTGAGTACGGAACCCTAATAAATTACCTTCCACCATAGAAGTCAAAGTCTAGTTCAGAGATCAAAACAACCAGTAACGTTCCCTGCATGATCATCAATTTAATGACACAGAGTAATAACTGCTATCACAGTCACGCGCGGTTGGTTCAGAAATTATGGCGACCTTGTTGGTGTGCTGCGTGTTTTTATGTCACCCGTGATGATTGCTAGGCTCTGGCTTGGTGAACATTTTATGTGTGGCTGTTATGTCTTCGCGGCATGGTTTTGTAGTTCTTGAGTTCAATACACGTTTACAAGTCTGAGAATGGGGTTTTTTATTAAAAAAATCTAATTATTTCGTCTGACACGCATGACGTCATTTCGCTTGGTAAATTTGGTACATTTTTACCAAGCGAAATGACGTCACGCGTGTCTTCAACTCGCTGTATCCTCTTTATTATTTGTTTACGTGAAAAAAGAAAAAATACATGTCGAATATTTTTTGAAAATCTATCAGACGGACTAATTAAATTTTTTTAGTAAAATACCCTATTAGTTGCAGACATAAAAATAAATGTTGTTATGTTGTTGTTGTGTGTAATGTGTTTTATGTTTGCATTTTATTTTATTGATTCCAATTTAATTTCTCAATACTAATTAATTAATTAAATTTATGAATTATAATTTTATTTTCAATTTTTTTTTGTGTGTGATTTTAACTGTATTGAAATGGGTGTAAATGACCTGAATAAACGAATTTCATATTTCATAATCATTTTTCATCAATAATTATTTTTATGTCTCTTTCATACTTACGAGACATAAAAAAAACGACGAAAAATAAATCTCTTTCGCACTTAGTGGTAAAGCAATCTTCTATCCCTCTCTACTCAGCTGTCAAATCGGACTTCTTAGATTTGACTGGGTTGGTTTGATGACATTTTCTGAAACCGTCATCATCATTCTCGATTTATTTGGAACTGTTGCGACGGCTCTTAATAAACCATACGAATCACACGTCTTCTTTTTCTTCTTTTTCTATAGTTCTCTATTATTCATCACCTCAATAGTCACTCCCTTTCTTATATTTGAGATAGGTTTGCTCTTGTCTCTAGTCTAGGTCAGAGATGACAGAGACAAAGTCCACGATAGAGCGAGCTTACCCAGAAGGAGCCTGTTCAGTCAAACTTTGAAGAGATTAGAGTTGTAAGCGTTCTCTTTCTTACAAAATTACCTTCATAATCAATCTAATGTTTTTTTTTTGGTTTTACCTACTTTACTTTTGATTATTAGTTAAGTTTTACATATTTATTTTGAGCAAAATCACACCAATTTCTAAATTTTGATTTACAGACAAGTCACCAGTCCTTTCTTTTATGAAGTTACTGCTTCATTGAACTTCATGGCACCCTTTCCCACAGTCATCATTAGAAATTGCGCGTTGCACGTACGATCCTCAAATTAGCGTTAAAAACAGCTAATCATTAGACCGAATTTTTAGTTAATTGTACGCTGATTAGGTATTGATTTGTCATACTTAGAAAACAATGAAAGTAACCTTTCTTTTTGTTGCCAGGGCCTTCGATGGGAAAAAATTGTTAAAAGATTTTAATATTGACTTATTTTCGCGACATGTGCTGTTAACATAGTTATATGCCGATTAAAAACAAACTTTTTTTTTTTTGGTGCTCCTTATGCTTCGCGCAAATAAATACTTTTTTTTTTCTTTCTTTCTTTTTCATCTTTCTTTTATCTCAATTAGAGCCAGTGCAACATTTATTTATTTATCTAAACTTCATGTACAATAGTGGTACATAGGCGGACCTAATGCTACGTGGTATTCTCTAACAGTCTACGTGTCTTTTTCTTCCACACTTTTATATTAGTTGTCATTTCAGAATTGTAAATAACTAGGCAAGCAACTATAAGGAATGTGTAGAAACTATAGGTGGCAAGCCCGCCACACATTCCGAGCCACTGCAACTCCTGAAAGCCAGGAACTATAGGTGGCAGCACACAAACGTGAATTTCAAGTATTCTTAACGTTAAAGTTCCGAATCAGCCACACTAGATGGCATAGTCAACGCCGCGCACGTTCCCTATCTATCTATACTTAGTATATAAAGCTGAAGAGTTTGTTTGTTTGTTTGTTTGCTTGAACGCGCTAATCTCAGGAAATACTATTACGAATTTAAAAAATATTTCAGTGTTAGATAGCCTATTTATCGAGGAAGGCTATATAACATCACGCTAAGACCAGTAGGAGATAGGAGCGGAGCAGTAATGAAAATTGTGACGCAAACGAAGTTGCGCGGGACAACTAGTAGAAAATATAACCTCAACTGTAGTCACGTGTGTTTCTATTGACTATTGTTCACATAGTTTAAGCTGTCAGAAAGAATAATAGCTATATGCAAAATAGGAAAACACGTGCGTCAAAAATTATATGTACCTATTTGTCATCAGCACATGCAAAAATCACGTGTACAGTCTTCTCATTCACAAACAATTTAATATTCATTCACTCAACATTCAAGCCAAAATCATCATCAGAATTTACCTTCAATTACTCTTAAATTATTTACATAATAATACAATGAAAATCTTCATAAAATCTCCTTCAATATGTATGAGGTTGGTACGCGGCCATTTTGGAATTCGTTAATTTTAAAATCATCGTGTATGTAACTGCCAAATTATACTTAGCAAATGAGCATATTAATGTGAGCACAAAAAATGTTCACATCCGGGTGTGTTCAGGTTTTATTTCTTGTGTTGTGTTGTTCAGTTTTTCAGTCATTAATAGTTCAAGGATTGTTTGTGTCTGTTCACGAGTTCATGTGTTTATTTTTTAGAGATGGTAATATCGTTGTGTTTTTGTTGTTGATTTGTAGGTAATTTTCTTTATTGCAAGCCGTGTGCTTGATTGAGTTTCTCATCAGCAAATATGACGACCATTGAATACAAACATAACTTTTTGGGTAATTCATAGAGAAGCGCAAACGGTGAACCCGTGGCGACACCCCGACTTAAGTTGAAGTTCGTGGGCATGGAACCCAAGCAGGTTTGTTTTTTTACGTAGCCTATAGGTACTGTCCCTCTGCTAGGCAAAGGCCTCCCCCAAGTCCTTTCATATATTTTTGTCTCAACTCAAGCAGTAGGCGATGTTGTCTTGCCACCTCTTCCTCGGTCGACCTTGGTGGCGTCGTCCATCATATCATCAGGCTCCCATTAGCCTTAAGGTATCTTTACTTTGTTTAATTTACTTCATCACCATTGCTCTTAAAACGGTGAAAGAAAATTCTGAGAGGCGAACGGTATGTAATAGAGCCACAAAATTTGTAGACACGTCACTTCTATCAACCCGCACTATTCTCTAGTCGATGGCACGTTGTGTGAAGTGTTCCACGAGTGCCTTAAAGATATGTCAGTATAGTTGACAGGGCCTGCTAGGGTTGCGGAATTTGTTCCAAAGAATCACCGCAGCTCTGGAACGCAAAAGGCATTTAGAGGAACACGAGTGGGTTTTAGTCAGTAAGAGTCTGACTCTCCTTTCCGCTCCACCCAGAGCAGAAGAAGTCATTTGATGATTTACCACCCGAAAAAGAAAAAGAAACTGTGCTCTCGAGGTGGATTACGGCTGAATAGGAATGCTAGAACCGGTTGTTGTGGCGACGCTTGGGGGAGGCCTATTACCAGCAGTGGACGTCTTTCGGCTGATATGATGATGTCGATGAGGTATGCTATGATGCATAATGAAGAGTAGTTCTTGAAACCTTTATCTCTTCCTACCCTATCATTATAAAATCTAGCGATATCATCTTCATCTCAGTGTTACATCTCAGCCCTGTTTCCATTGTCAGTGTAGAATCGTCCGTTACGTACAATTATGTAGGTATTCGTTTACGTAAGATAAGAGGCATTGTTGGGTCGCCGCTGAGAATATATTAATTTTATTTAATTAGTAGGTTTTACTTGGTTGTGTTGCTTGTTTTCTTAGCAGATTAGCTGAGGTTTTATAGACTTCGTAGTTTTTCCCTGTTCCCGTGGGAATTTCGGGAAATTTCTTACTGCTCCCCTACTTTCCCAAAGAACCTCATCATCATGCACAGCCAGATATAAAGCTGAAGAGTTTGTTTGTTTACTAATCTCAGGAACTACTAGTCCGATTTAAAAAATTCTTTCAGTGTTAGATAGCCCATTTATCGAGGAAGGCTATAGGTTATTTAACATCACTGTAAGACCAATAGGGGCGGAGCAGTAATAAAAATTGTGACGCAGACGTAGTTGCGCGGGTCAACTAGTAAATAAATAAAAACAGCCTTTATTCAGATAATATTTAACTCATTACAAACTTAATTCTTGCTTTTTCGTTTAATTTTAACTCTTAATCTATTTATTCTATTCTTGGTAGGTGCGAAGAATAGACTCCACCCACTAAGAGTGAGGAATTCCCGAAATTCCTACGGGAAGCAGAACGAAGTCGCGGGCCAAAGATAGTTAATAATAAACTGCTTGTCTCATTAAAATATTTAATTATAGTTTTAATATTCACAGCTGCCACAAAGCTGTGAAGTTTATGGCAGGGAAATTGTTTACAAACGTGTGGGTCGCCCGTCACACAGAGGTCTCCAAGAGGAGAAAACGGGACAATTTATGATCGTTTCTTATACTTAAACTGGTATATGTATTTATTCCGGTTTCTGAGGAATAAAACCTAGTTCATGTATTTTTCTGAATGCTGCTGAATATCTGTATTTTTCAATTACTGAAATTCACTTTCTTTACTAACGATAGGCACTATCTCACCTAACGGTGAGCGATAATGTAGTCGAAGATTGAGCACGCTTGCCTAAAAGTATTCACTCTTGACTTAAAGACTCCCAGGTTGTAGCTATGAGAAAACACAGACTCTGGCAAGGATTTCCTTTCCTTAGCTGTACGCTACGCACTATAAATGTGTTCCGAAACGTTTTGTCTATTGTGCGTGTGGGTGGGATGTACACCATGTAACGATGGCGCATCGCCGTTCGTCTTGTAGTCCGATGATAGAACAGGCTTGGCGGATTTAAATTATGCAATTCCGTCGCACACTCCCCAAAATGCAACCGGTAGAAAATCGACAGGCTAGCAAATGGAGCGCATGCCTAATTTACACGATTATTAACATGATTTCTCTTGGCAAGACTGGTGTCAGATACTTTAGCTTCTGCGTTCTGGATAGGCTAACGTTTGACCACAATCTCACCTGCCCGAAATCGAAGATGTGGTGGACGATGAAGGAGGGTTTGCCTAAAAGAAAGTACTCTTGACTTAAAGATCTACAAATGACAGTCTAGACCAGTGGTTCTTAACCGGTGATCCGCGGACAATTGATGGTCCCTGGTAGCTCCCAAAGTGGTCGGCGATGATCCTAAAGTACGCAATTTTCGCACAACTAAATAATGTTGAAACTTTAAATGCAAAGTTCAGAAAATAAGAGAATAAAATACAATACATTTAAAAAGGCTAGGCAGATGGCATTACAAATACATTTTTCGAATATTCGTGAAATTGCTACAAAAGTTAGCTTTGGGTTGGATTATGTGGGTTTTCGGCGTATCTGATAATTTTAAAAACAAGCACCAAAATCGTTTTGATATCAGCGTCGACACGCATTTGACTTTGAGCAGGGCTGAACCGGATTCAGAAGTTAGTATAAAGTCACAAAAAGTCTATAAAGTTGGTCATGACAAAAAGTTTAGAACCACTGGTCTAGACCAACGGCTTAACGTGCTTTTTGAGTCACGGAGAACGCAGAGGATAATTTTAAGAGGTGTTCGGTTCTCGACAGAGGTCATATAACTCGACCGACAAGTATATACAAATGCCTATATTGTTTTTTATGATGTAGGTTACAACAAGGACACAAACTACATCAGCCCATCTCGTAAACAAAACCCGCGTTAATTGCCTATACATGTTTGTGCATAAACTGAACCGACTGCGCTCGACAAAGAGGTAATAGTTAGCATTTAGCATACACGTGCTAACACCACATAAGTATAACTTGATGTTTGTATAAGGCCGCGGACACGAACTCAGCGGCGCATCACGCATCACAAAGCCAGCGGGCAGATCGTACTCGTAGTGTTGGGTTATGAGAAATTGCTTATCTATGACTACGTCACTGCAGACGCGCGGGCAACGCTTGACTGGCGCGCGCCGCTCTTACGCCGCCATCGCGCAGCTCCCGTGCCGCTGTCTTCGTGAACAGTTCCATATAAATCTATGCATTTGAACGCGCCGGTGACTTCGTGTCCACGGCCTAAGATATATATGGAGGTATTTGCTGAATAGCTTAAGTATAACTTAGCATAGTGAATAGGTTAGTTTATGTGAGCAAATAGATCAGACATTTGCATACAGACATTGCATTTGCTTCTGCCTGCGGCTTTGCTTGCTTGAAAAGTGTTTTATAATCCCAAGGGGATAGGCATTTGCATTATATAACTACTAGCTTCAGACTGCGGTCGCGACCGCTTAGTTGGTTTTTAAAATCCTTAGGGAACTTAGTTTGGGATGGAAAGTAGTCTAAATTCTAATCCAGGTTATGGATTATTCATTTGTTTTTTTTTTCAAACTCCGTTCAGCGGTTTAGATGTGAAGATGTCAGTCGGACAGATACACTTTTGCATTGATAATTAGTACCTATTTTTGGGGATAAAAACTACGTGTTATATACGGTAAAGTAAGTAAATATTAATTAAAACCAAGATAGGTTTGTAAATTAAAAAAAAACGATTTCCTATCCGTTTCCGGAAAATATATAAAATAGTGACTAACCACTAAAGAATGTGGTAAAAAAAAACTACGTAAACTCTTATCAATCGTCGCAAGTAGAAAGAATGAGTGTATGAAGTCAGGCGGTGTTTGTAAACGGTTGAGTAGAAATCTTTCCGTATCTGCCACTAATACAGTAACTATCTACTACTCTTATATAACCTAGCGGGCCCATTATATTATTAACTTGCCGTTAACAATATAATGGACCCGCTAGGGCCAGTGCCAGCCAGGGTTGCGAAATTTGTTCAAAAGAGTCACCGCGGCTCTGGAACGCAAAGGGCATTAGGAGGAACACAGATGGGTTTTAATGAGTAAGAGTCTGACACTCCCTTCTGCTCCGCCTATAGCGGGAGGAGTCCTTTGATCCATCCCTAAAAAGTTATTAACAGAATCTCGGCTTATTATTGTGCTACAGTAGAGCAATGGTCGTTTCTCAAAAGGCTGCTTTGACCTTCCGGGAATATAGGACTGTAATGTTTTACTGTGGTCATGTTAGTGATGGTCTCTTTCGTTTGACAAAGCATCATCATCATCTGCCTGGCCATTTCCCAACAATATTGGGGTCGGCTTCCAGTCAAACCGGTTTCAGCTGAATACCAGTGTTTTACGTGGAGCAGCTGCCTACCAGACCTCCACAACCCTTTAACAGGGTAACACGGTACTTCTTGGCAAGACTGGAGTCAGATTTACTGGTTTCTGACAATCCGTAACGACTGCCAAAGATCTACAAATGACAGCCGGGACCAACGGCTTAACGTGCTTTCTGAGGCACGGAGGAAACTCGGTATATTAAGATGGTCACCCATCCACAGACCAACCTTGGCAAGCGTTGCTTAACCTTAAAGATCGACCCGTGCGGCTGTTATTATCTAGCCACGAGCTCCTCCGTTTCACAAAGCATATGCACAAAAAGACTGAGAGTACTTAGGTATATTGTGCGTAATATATTTATTTCAATAAATAATAACTAAAATTAACAAATACACTGACAGTGCCGACAGTCTCTTGGGCACATTACCAGCTGACAGCGTTGAAGACGATTTTTTTAATGCTATACTTGAGGTGGTTGTAAGTTTGGTGCATTTGTTGATTTTATTTATTATTATTTAAATAAATAGATTAGGTTTTAGATAAGTTTGGATATATCGGTTTCTCTAACAGGAAAATACTTCCAAAAAAGAAAACCGCGATCAAATAACCAAATGGTCCAGTAATTTTATTTTTTTACTTTTCCTATCTTGTTCCAATATGTGGTACTGCCTCCGACTAACGTTAGCCCACGCTAAATATAGCAAATTCCAAATACCAACCTAATTCTAGCTTTTACCACCGTAAGGGTAATAAAAACTAGTGATGGGTCGTTGAAGGTTTTTCCGTCAACGAAACGTTAACGTTGAATTGCGTTTGTCAACTAGTTGATCAACTAGTTAATTTCGTCAACGAGTTAACGTGTTACGAACGTCAACTTGCATGAACGATAAACGGCTTTAACGCTTTTATTAACATATGCTGTTGTAATGTTCATTTACGAACAATTTGATGCAGTTTACCTAATGAAAGATTTATAAGAAATCTTTTCTTTACATATATTACGAGTAAAACTAGTTTTCCCACTATCATCTTTCTCAAAATGAAAGATGATAGATACAATTTACGTACGTTGAAAATAACAAAACGTTGGGTTCATTTTCTCGTTTCGTCAAACGAGTTGAATTCATAAACGTCGTTGCCTCGTAACTCGTTGACGAATTCAACGAGTTGATTTGTACACGGTCAACGTTAATCCCGTTGAAGAGACATCAACGTTGATTCAACTAGTTCGTTGATTCAACGCCCATCACTAATAAAAACTACAAATTCCCGCATACTTCTCCAATCCTCACACCACGCCGACAAACGTGAACAAAACTTTTTGCGTTCACGTCAAGTTAAATAGCAATTACCTTTTAATTATAATAGACAATGCTGGCAGCGGAGAGCCGGCTGACCTTGGCATAGAGACTGGTGCCAGTGCCAGTTAGAGTTAGCTAACATTGTTGGACAACGTGAAGGAAGGAGCAGAAGGTTCATTTAAGGATCAGTAATCAGTGCGATTCTGTGAACATGTCGAAGTGAAGGCTTAGGTGAAGCGAACGACAAGTAAGCTGTCAAACCGTACAAACAAGATAGACTGATGGGAATGAATGAATGGATGGAACAGGTCACTTGTTCACTCCAGCCAAGTGTACACTTATATGCCGATCTATTGTATCGACATTTCAATGTAGATAGAATAGATCGGCAGATGAGTGGCAAAGATATCATTTGTGTGACTGGAATACATATTTGCGAAATGACGGCAGACGCAACGTTGGAAGGCCTCCCACAAGGTGGACCGATGACCTGGAGAAGGTCGCGGGTAGCCGATGGATGCGAGACGCGCAGGACAGGACGGACGGATAGCGGTGGCTTAGAAATAGGGTTCCGGTTCTTAGTAAGGAGAATAATTTCAAAAGCAAGGAAACGTCTAATATGGATGTTTGTTTCTAAGATGTTTCAAAATGGGCCGGGTCTATGTACATTACCTCATAAAAAAGAGAAAAATCCATAGAATTCGGGAAAAATAGATACATTTAATTCATTTAAATGTTAACTGTTGTGGTAGTACATTGATGTTTATAAATTACTTTTATCGATTTTCAACATCGTGTCGCACCGATTTAGTTACAGATCATAGAAAGATAACTGTCAGCTGTCATAACAATGTCACTTCAGTCACTTTCATCTCGTTGCCGGAAAATAAATATGTCAGAAATAAATGTCAAACGTCAATCAAAATGACAGCTTACCGCCATGACGGGTTTTTGTTGTATGTTGCAATTTCAAGTGTAATTTATTGTGCTTTACCAGCAAACAAAGCCATTTTAAAGAAATTGGACAGTTATAAAAAATGTTTTAAATGTTGTTCTCTGTTTTTAAGTATAGTGTACAAGGACATGGGCCAGGCTCCATAAATTTTGGAACATCTCCTTTACAGGACTAAAAGATAATTATGGTGGATTGATCAGGATTTATCAATATGAAGAGAACCATGAAGAATAAAGTCGAAATTCTGGAAAGATTTTTGTTAAAACTATCAAATACACAGAAAATTGAAGGGTGCAAATGGTGATAACATTTTTATTTTAACAATAAGTAAAATTTATCAATGTTGTATTCGAGTAAGTTTTCTGTAATCTTAGTTTATAGCGACAGGACTTAGCAAACGTAATTACATACTTATGTGTTTGCTGTCGACGTCTTTGTTATTAAAATTCAGCTTAATGATTTTAAATGTATTAAGACGTCATACACTAAATTAAATCATGCTCAATTTCGTAAGATTTTTAATGAATTATATTAATTACTGCCAAAACAAGTCTTGAATGTGTTACCATTCGACATGGGAACAGTCACGTAGATTTGTTATTGGTTAGTGGCTAATGGCTCCTGCTGAGCATGAAGTCGAGAGTTCGATTCCCAGAGTGGGCAAAGTGTTTTTGGGTTTTTCCATGTAGAATTTCTCAGTACCTGCCTGATCTCTGATTGGTGCTCATCAACCAAGCAGCGACTAAATTCTCGCTATGCTACGTGGTGTAGTTACAGTAAAAACGGAACGTCACTTTTGACAAAATGACAGCTGTCAAGAGGCAATGTTATTCTCATCAGAAACTTGTAAGAAAGATTATTTGTGAAGGAGGATAATTAAAAACGTCCTTTGATAGGCGTACGAAGGGCCAAAGCCAACTTCGACATTTCCCCGACACAGCCCCGTTAGACATTTCAGATGGAATGGGACACCAACTGACGATTATCCCTGTATGCACTGTGAAAGTGTACCCAAGGACAATCCCCGGTTGGAGCAGGACTATTGCAGAATATGGAAACAAAAGATGAAACGCTATCGGTTTGGGTGGTTTAATGGACTGGTAACCGTTTACTATGGAAGAACTGTTGGCCCCTGTCTGACCACTGACAATTAAATCTGCTTTAAAATGGGCCCCCTAAAAACGGTCGCTAGCACGAAGTGACGTAGCGCCAAAGGGGCAACATATTCTGAGGTGCTAAAAGAGTGGAGAGGTATACCACGGTTACAGGACAATCCCGGAAGTACGGTCAAGATCCCTACTAGCATCTTACTGGATCATACATCCTTCTCCCGAGCACGTTTGCTCTCTCCCGTTTCTCTATTATTAATATTATTAGATTTATTTCAAAAGACATGACATTACACATGGAACTTATAAAGCTGGTGAATTGTTGGTGCATTATAGGTGGTGTACCTATAGTGCACCAACATTTCACCATTTCACGCTTTTAGGTTTCATATGTAGCAGAGCTAGATTTTTATAAGCATAGAAATCACCACTCACACTATCATCATTTGCCTAGCCTTTTCCCAACTATATTGGGGCCGACCCCAATATAGTTGGGAAAAGGCTAGGCAGATGATGATTGGGGTCGACTCCCATTCAAACCGGATTCAGCTGAATACCAGTATTTTACGTAGTATTTTACGTGGAGCATCTGCCTACTAGACCTCCACAACCTATTAACTGGGTATTACGTCAGTTCTTGGCAAGACTGGTGTCAGATTTACTAGCTTCTGACAATCCGTAACGACTGCTAAAGATCTACAAATGACAGCCGGGACCAAGGGCTTAGCGTGCTTTCCGAGGCACGGAGGAAACTCGGTAAGTTAAGATGGTCACCCATCCACAGATCAACCTTGGCAACATCAAAGATCTATCCGTGCGGCTAGTAATCTTTTAGCCACGAGCTCTTCAATTTGAACTTAAAAAACCTACATTATTTTGTCTATCAAAAGAGAACTAACACTCAAAATATTATTTTCATCGACATACAGTATTAATACAGATGTTATTATATTATGGATGGCAAATATGCCAAACCACCATCCTTTTCCCATTTAGATAATTTTAATCTGTCGGCCATTTTGGCTTCCTGGCGATAAGCTAGTGTTCAGTGGCAATAATGTGTGACGCTGGTGGATAAGGACATTGAAATTGGAGATATCTCTGACAAGGGCGGTGTGGGGTAATCCGAATCTACATACTTTACATAAACTTATATTTTTATTTCCATGGGGGAAACGGATGCTACAGCACGGCAGCTAAATCTAAACAAAAAGTATGGCTAATTTCTTAATCAGGTTTTTCTTTTAACCAATCATATCAATTCGATCTGTCAGTGCCCAAGTATATTGGTAATCAACTGCTATATTGGGGTCCACTGAATTAAACCTGTATCTTACATAGAATGACTACCTATATATAGGACCTCCACAACCCATTAACTGGGTTACGTGATACCCCTTGGCAAGACTTGTGTCAGATATTATAGAAACCAGTAATTGTACTGACGTCTGACTATCCGTAACGACCGTCAAAGATCTACAAAATGACAGCCGGAATCAACGGCTTAACAGTTTTTCCAAGACACGGATCCCATCCATGGACTGACCTCGACAAGTGTTGCTTAACCTCGAAGATCGAACCATGCGGTTAAGCTACGAGCCAAATCTATTCTAGTACTTCTAATCAAGCTATTGCAGTTCATAGGTACCTAAGCAGCCTGTCACCTGTGTATCAAGTTCGTAAACAAAGCGCGTCACATCCGGCCCGCGCGGACTACCAATGTATCGTGTATGGGTTCACTTACTTCCTGTAAGGCTAATCCTGTCGTATGTGGGAGGAATTGATTTTGTTATGTCACATGAGTTAATTATGAATTAGAACCGGTACGTTTCGTTCGGATATAGACGTGTTAGGGAGGTCATATATTTGTTACCTATTAGCTTATAAGAAACTGGAAATATTCCATCATTCATTCATCTGCCTAGCCTTTTCCCAACTATATTGGGGTCGTCTTCCAGTCGAGCCGGATTTAGCTGACTACCAATATTTTACGAGGAGCGGCTACCTACCAGACCTCCACAACCCATTAACTGGGTAACACGGTACTTCATGGCATGACTGGAGTCAGATTTACTGGCTTCTGACAATCGATAACGATTGCTAAAGATCTACAAATGACAGCCGGGACCAACGCGCAACGGCTTAACGTGCTTTCCCAGGCACGGAGGAAATTCGGTATGTTAAGATGGTCACCCATCCACATACCAACCTTGGCAAGCGTTGCTTAACCTTGAAGATCATCCCGTGCGGCTGTTATTATCTGGCCACGAGCTACATTTTCATCATAACAGCCGAAAGACGTCCACTGCTGGACATAGGCCTGCCCCAGAAGGGGGGGGGGGGTTGCTATAATCGCCACGCTTGGCAGGCGGGTTGGCGATCACAGTGTATGGTGTTGCGTTTTACAGTGAACGCTGCTCTGGTGAGTCCCTTAGTCGCCTCTTTCGACACCCACGGGAAGTAATGCGAGGGTATTGCTCTTGTACGGCACCATACGGCACCGGCCGACACCATACGGGAGGTCTTATATTCATTATCTTTTAGCTTCTAAGAAACTGGAAACATTGCATTTGTTACATTAGAATACCAGCTTTTTGTAAGGAGTTGCAGAAAAGATAGAAGAAGAAAACGGATAGGTGTCACACAAGGACCGGCCTTATCGCTGAAAGCGATCTTACAAAAACAATCTTTTCATAGATTTAAGTCCGTTCCTGTATAGAGTATTGCAGCCACTTATAGGATGGCTCAGCAAAATACCAGCAGCATTGGACTCGGTGAAATGCAGAACAACAAGGCTTGTAGGTGACGATCTCCCTTTTACTTCCGAAATACCATACGCACAGCTGCTGAATTTGTTTCAAATTCCGGAAATATCTGTATGATTTATTTTATTCTGACCTAGCTGCCAGAATAAGTTAAGCAAAGTTTCACCCAAAACATCCAACAAAACCGCCACTTCCTCTTACCAATTTTAACACCAAAAACCGTAGCCAAAACGAGAACATTTTACAACTAAACCAATTAAAAACTAATCTAGTTTACCAAGAAGGAAATGGAGTATGAAAAATTACAGAATTTTGTAATAATTCCATAGATTTCCGAGTCGATCTCGCTGCCTGGTGCTCACGCTAGAAAACAATAATTGCACTTGTTTTTTATCTATTGGTCCAGTTTAGTGGCTAAATGGAACATTAACAGTCGATATGCGATCGGTAACTCCGTCTGACTAATTGTTTTGTTGCATGCTTCGTTTTAGAATAGGTAATCTCGGGTATTTTACATGTTCTATCATTTTCTCCGGTTGTTTTTTTCGTGCCTCTATACTAGATGTACGCAGGAGCTCGTGTCTAGATAATAACAGCCGCACGGGTCGATCTTCAAGGTTAAGCAGTGCTTGCCAAGGTTGGTATGTGGATGGGTGACCATTTTAATATACCGAGTTTCCTCCGTGCCTCGGAAAGCACGTTAAGCCGTTGGTCCCGGCTGTCATTTGTGGACCTTTGGCAGTCGTTACGGATTGTCAGAAGCCAGTAAATCTGACTCCAGTCTTGTCAAGAAGTAGGTACCGTGTTACCCAGTTAATAGTTTGTGGAGGTCTGGTAGGCAGCCGCTCCACGCAAAACACTGGTATTCAGCTAAATCCGGTTTGACTGGAAGCCGACCCCAATAAAGTTGGAAAAATGCTAGGCAGATGATGACTAGATGTTGTCCGCGACTTCGTCTTCGTTTGTTAACAATTTCATCCTAATGTTTAAAATTCTTACGTTACTGACTGGTTGAGTGACTGACAGACAACGCACAGCCGAAAATACTGGTCCTAGAAAGTTGAAATTTGGCATGTAGGTTCCTTGAGGAGTGTAGGGGAGTACTGAGAGAGGATTTACCAAAATTCATACGGGAACGGGTAAAAACGGGACGTGCGTGTATGAAGGCGCGTGCGAAAGCTAATGGGTCATAATTTTTTTACATCGGTCTCTAGTCTGTAATCGTAAGTAATCTTAATTTTTATCCGTTATGACATCAGCTATCTGCCACTGTTTCCGTTAAAATCGGTCCAGCCGTTTCGGAGATTAGCCGGAACAAAGAGACAGTCTCTTGTCATTAGCATCGTGATATTGATATAACAAAGATATACACTTCAATTTTTTCAATGTCTTAAATTAATTGGAAAAGCAAGTGACCATATTATTTTTAGTAATTAAAATTTAAAAACCGGCCAAGTGCGAGTCGGACTCGCACACGAAGGGTTCCGTATCACAAACCTTAATTTTGATTTTTTGTTGTTATTGAGGCAATAGAAATACACAATCTGTGAAAATTACTGTCTACTTATTAGGTACGGTTCTTGAGATATAGCTCTCTGACAGACAGACGGACGGACAGCGGAGGCTTAGTAATATCTAGGGTTTCGTTGGTTACCGTTTGGCTACGGAACCCTAAAAATGTAAGTCGTCAGAGAATAATATTTTCTCAGATTTCCCCACACAAGATTTTCCGAACTGTAATAGGACATGTGAATGTCAACAATGTTTGCAGTCTCAAGTCACGTGTTTTGAACATTAATTGCAGGTATTTGATGAACAGAAAAACTGTATCTTCTTAATTTTTTGTTTTGAAGTAAACTTACAAAGTATTATTTAAAAAAATAAAAATAGCTGAACCGTGCCCACTTCGTTGGGCAGTATTTTTCGGGTTAATATAGCCTATGAAAGTCACAAATAACGTGGCTTTCTATTGGTAAAAGAATTTTCAATATCGGTTCAGAGATTACCCTCTACAACCTCACCAACTTTACCTCTTTATAATATTAGTATAGAAATATAGATATGCATTAGTAAAATTACTTTACAAAGGTGGACTGAATGAAAAGAAAGAAAGAATATCGCATTTATTGGCACAATAAAAAACCACCTTCCAAATTTTTTTTTTTTTTTACTATTGATAGGCACGCGTTTAAATAATCGAATACAATAATTATTTAAAGCAATATTGTGCCAAAAGGAACTCAACTCAGCATAATGTCAGGTGGCAACACTAGGCATATTACCACCTAACGCTGATTTACAGCTGCAGCCCACAGGTGCTCGAACGTGCAGTAGACATATAAATACAAAAATAAAAAAAAAGTGTACGTGTTAACGTAATAAATATAAAGTGAAGCGAGTACTTTAGGAATTATGTACCAGAGGTCAAAAAAGCCTCAATTTCCATACATTTTTGACAGATTTCGACTAACATGCAAATGCGAACGTTGCTTCGAAATTCATAGAATTGTAACTCAAGTTAACGTTACGGTGGTGCAGACAGAATATAATAGGAGAAAAAAAAATGAATACATACAATTATATTTACACATTATACAAACCTTGTAGAATAAAAAAAATCTGACACATACAAGTTCTAAACCGATTATGAAAATTATTTGACTGATAGGAAGCTGGAAGATACAATATCGCAGAGTGCGATCAAAGGCAATTTTCCATACTTGAAAAATGCAGGATGCCAGTGAGAGAAGTATCAGAGAAGACAGAAAAAAATGAAAAATCTTTCTGCCTTCGCAGGTAAAAATAAATAGTTCTTTAAAAATAAATCACCGAAGAATCTAATGACTTAAAAGTAAACTAATGGAGGGTATATAAAGGAATGCAGGTCAAACTACGCACTTACGTATCTTAATTGCGTTTAGAATTAACATTAAGTCAATCTTTTCAAATTACCTATGAGTTATCGCCAGTTATCGTCGTACTGCGCCATAACAAACACATAGAAAAAAAACACTGTCACAAAACACACACACACTTGAAAATGGAACTAAAAAACTGATTAAATTTACTTTTAAATCACCGCCATTTTGGTTGATAATAAAAAAAAAACAATGGAACCTTTTTCGTATTTCGAATTTTTTTGTCGACTGTCGTGAAGTAACACGCGTTTTGGCGCGAAAACGCGCGACTCGATAAGCGTCATTCACTGAGCGCGACTTGCGCGTGACTGAATTGAAAATCTTTGGTTTTCGAATGCGTACTACGATCTTAAGTTATTCTAATTTTCTTCGGGGGCTATCGCTGTGTTTGCATTTCATTGATTGTTTTGTTCGGGCTGCGTGTGAGTTGGTCATACAAAACTGGCAATGTATTATGTTTATTTTGTTTTAAATGTTACGAACTATAGTTGCCAATCAATCACGATTGAATCTCAGACAAGCGTAGTCCATTGCGTCATTTCCTAGGTTGATTAATGAGTTTTCTTTCAGTTAATCTGTAATGTAATTTGTTTTATAAATAACTATTATGAGTAACATTACATTAGGTAACAGGTTTATTGGATTTAATAGTGATTAGATACTTCTGATGTGAATTTTTGTTTGGAGGAGCTTGGGGCTGAATAATAAAAGCCGCTGCACGGGTCGATCTTCCAGGTAAAGCGACGCTTGCCAAAGTCTATCCATAGCTATTATACCAAAACTGTTTGAATAATTATGAACGCATCCACGATACAGGAGTAATTCTTAGTGTGGGACAACGTTAAAAAAAACTCTCCTGTACCTCGAAAAGCACGTTAAGGCTGGATTCTTCGGGCCTGTTGGCAATGAAAATGCTACCTCCGCCCGCGACCCCTCATATTTAAGGCTTGTATATTTGCCAATGACCTTGTGCATACAAACGGAGCTAACTACACCTCGGCGCGCCACTCCGCTACCCGTGTTTTTATTTTTTTATAATAAAACAAATGCACATTTCAAAAAAGTAACAAAACCAAGTTATTTTCGTTTGTATTGCACAGCAGTAGATATTATTTTTTTAGTCTTTTGTTAAAAAATGAAGGAGTAAAAAGTTTCATCTCAACGATTTGGTGTTGATTTGGTGATTTTATTTTCCTATTATGTGATACCAATACATAAATTCTGGCTAAACCAAGTTACGTGCAATATCATGTAGATTACTATGTATTTTTTTTATATAATTTCTCAGTAAATGCCGAAGAAAAGCTGCTTCATCTACACGCTATTGTTAAGCCTTTTCGAGAGAGCACCCTTAACACGACGATCTTATACGATGTCCTTTCGATGACCGCCGACTTCTTTGCAGAATAAATACGCCACAGTGCAAAATATTTGCAGTTGATCTACTGAATTGTTTTTCTTTTAGACATGATTTCATCTACTCGTACGTTACATTTTATCGTTACGCTTTACATTTTATGGCAGTAACTTATGATGACAGACAAGGCAGCGGACTTAGTTTTTAACCGACTTCTTCAAAAGGAGGAGGTTCTATATTCGGCTATATGTATGTGTTTTTTTTTTATGTATGTTCACCGATTTCTCCGCCAATTCTGAACCGGTTTCAAAAATTCTTGTTTTATTCGATAGCCTATACTCGTGAGGTGGTTCCATTGTCACCATGACAGAATCTGATGATGGAATCCCATGAAAATCGAGGGAAACCCTCAAATTTTATAAGCACATACACTGTTTTTCATGAACTTTCTAACGCAATTCAGTTATTTGTGCTTGGTAATCATCATCTCATGTTGCTGAGCTGATGATGGAAGGTATAAGTCAGGATCTGATGATGGGATCCCATGAAAAATGTTTGTTCAGCGATATTTTTGCCAATTGTTAACCGATTTGGATGATTCTTTTTTTGTTTGGAAGGGTATTTTTTCGGACTGGTTCCATTTAAATTTGGTGAAGATCTGATGAAGAACTTCGGAGGTAGGCAACGGAACTCTTCAATAAATGATAGCAAATGGATCGGGATTACTGAAATCGCATGTCTGTTGATTGCTTACACCATTTGTGGTTTCATTTTTAGTGGTACCTGCGTACCACTAAAAAGTGAAAAATAAAAAAACTTTTTAACAAAAAAATAAAACCGACTTAAAAAAAACTTTAATTAAAGTAAAAAATAACTTTAATTTCGGAAGTCGGTGTTCAAAAACGAAATAACCAAAAACACCGACTTCCGAAATTGAAGATCAGGATCAGGTGAGATAGTGGTCAAATGCGTGCCTATCTATAGTAAAAAAAAAAAAGTTTTTTTTTTGTTAAAAAGTTTTTTTATAATATGTAGTGATCTAGTGCTTGAGATAGTGATGTAGTTCAAATTATGATTTTACAAATGAATCCGACACAATTTTACAGACAAGTTTTTAATAACACAATATAGCTATATGAGAAAAAGTAAGTTAACATAATAATAACAGAAAAAAAAACAGAACTTTTTCCATAAAATCTCGAAATCAAAACATTTATTACAATAACACCATTTACAGGTACTATGGAATTTCCCGGGAGTAAGTTCCAAAGCTTAGATCCCTATAATACACTATTTATTTATTACATACTTTATTGTACACCGATAATAACATAAAAAGAAAACTACAAACTAAAACACAGGAGTACAATGGGTGGCCTTATCGCATTCCGCGATCTCTTCCAGGCAACCTGGAATGGAAAGTAATTGCCTGGACATAAAATGGGGTTGTCATTGTTGTGACACTACCTAATCATAGTATATAAATAAATAAAATAAGCCTTTATTGCTGAGTTTACAACAGTTAATTCTTAAGTATTATTATGTATCTAGGGATTGCAATCCGGATTCTTCGAAATTCGAAAATAACTGAAAAATCCGGATTTTTTTAAAATTTTATAAATCCGGTTTTTAAGACTCAAATTCGTTCTATTCGGATTTCAGTCAAAACTGATTTTAATGGATAGGTAATATTTGTATGTATACCCATAATTAATCGGTAGGTCGACATTACCTTCTCAAATGCGCAAATCCGAACATTATTTGAATCAGTAGGAATTTTTTTATTAGTGTTCTATCAAGTTGCATCCGTGAATGTTTTTTTTTACTAAGTATTTATAGGCACGCGTTTGACCACTATCTCATCTGATGGTTAGCGATGATGTAGTCGAAGATGGAGCATGCTTGCCTAGAAGTAACTTGACTTAAAGACTGCCAGGTTGTAGCTATCAGGAAACACAGATTCCGGCAGGGAATTCCACTCCTTAGCTGTACGCATTATGAATGTGTTCCCAAAACGTTTTGTGCGTATGGGTGGGATGTCTACCATGTACCGGTGGCGCATCGCCGTTCGTCGTGTGGTCCGATGATGGAACGGGCTTGGCGGAATTAAATTATGCATTTCCGTAGCACATTCCCCAAAATGTTGAAGATTGTATAACCACGTTGTCGAATATGAAGTTTATTGAAACACTGTGTGAATTTGGTTCCGATTCATCTCCGATCAGTTTTAAAGAAAATCTCTATCATCAACTTTTTCTTGCAAGTGTGGGTAGTGATTATCATCACCAGGTAATATATAGAGTGTGATCAAAGCAAATGATTTGCCTTCAAAAATGCATGTTGAAATGGCGTTATTTGAAAACGGTGTAGGTTTTGAAGAAATCCTAAAAAAGCACTAAACAGGTTACGTTCCATACCAGTTCCAGAGGAGCTCGTGGCTATATAATAACAGTCGCACGGGTCGATCTTCAAGGTTAAGCAACGCTTGCCAAGGTTGGTCTGTAGATGGGTGACCATCATAACATAACGAGTTTCCTCCGTGCCTCGGAAAGCACGTTAAGCCGTTGGTCCCGGCTGTCATTTGTAAATCTATGGCAGTCGTTACGGATTGTCAGAAGCCAGTAAATCTGACTCCAGTCCTGCCAAGAAGTACCGTATTACCCAGTTAATGGGTTGTGGAGGTCTGGTAGGCAGCCGCTCCACGTAAAATACTGGTATTCCACTGAATACCAGTATTTTTCGTGGAGCGGCTGTCGGGACTGGAAGCCGACCCCAATATAGTTGGGAAAAAGGCTAGGCAGATGATGAGGTTACGTTCCATACCGGCGCCGACCAGTGTTGAGTCCGAAAGAGCTTTTTGTACTGCTGGCATGTTCTGTAATAAAATAAGACCGCGCCTAAGCACACACGACACGTTACGTTACGTGGACATGTTCATGTTTTTAAGATCTCGTTATTTAAAGAAGACCGATTTAAATCCGTATGACTCTTATAATATGAATAACTGATTTGATAAAATAGAAATCTAATTTATTAAGTAATTATTTTCTTATTTGCAACTAACATTAAACATTTTTCTTGAGACTGCATTTTTATTAAAAAATGACATTACATAAAATTAGGATATCTTAAGTATCCTAAGTTTATTTTATGTTACCTAAATTATTCAAAGTTTAAGAACAGTTTATGTTATGTTATGGTTATGTGAATTATAACGGGAAAAATGACTAATGCCCAAAGTTACGTTGTTTATTTTAGCTTATTTTATTCTATCGTGCCATCGTGTCCCTCGCAATTCTCATCCATTCTGGTCCAGCAGTTCTCTTTAAGTCTTCTTCCCAGCGTTTTAGTTGTCACCCTTTGCTCCTTTTCCCATCTCTAAGGTACCATTCTGATATTGTTTTTGTCCATTTCCCATTCCTCTCTCTTAACATATGCCCCTGCCCATTGCCATTTTAATGTTTTACATATTTTAATTTAATTAATTTAATTCCGGACAACCATTGATCCATTACATTTATTTTGTTAGTATGAACTTAAAAAACTATGTTAGTACCTTATAACTAAGAGAGACTTAGTCCTCTGGGTGAGGCTCCACATCAGAGGGCCGTCTGTCTTATCGCCTATTACCTTCAGGATGCTGTTACTGCTCCCACGCAATCTGCTTAACAGTGAGGCAGTCTTTTTGCGCCAGATGCATCAAAGCCGTCAGTGCGCGACTCAGCGAACATTGTTGACGCACTGCAGAAACGCGGCAGACGTAACAGCGCCCTGTAGGCATTGTTGTTTGTTTTTTAATATTTTCTAATCTTACCTTATCTCGTCTTTTTACCCCAATTACACTTCTCTCTATTCCGTTTTGGCATACATTTATTTTTAATATTAGTTTTTCCGTTACTGCCCATGTTTGGCATTCATATGTTAAACATGGCAAAATGCACATGTTATAAATTTTTCTTTTCTCTTTTATTGGCATGTCTTGATTCTTCATAATTTCGCTTAGGGACTCTATCTTTTCCAAGTATTGGCTATTCTCTATCGATTTCCTTTTGCATAGTATAATTTGGCACTATTAACTGTCCGAGATATATGTAATCTTCTACATTTTCTATTTCCTCCATGTTAACTTTGATGTTATAGGTTTTTGAACCGTAAGTCATATTTTTTTTTATTTGTATTTATTGAAACTCCTGCCTTCGCGCTTTCTTCGGATAATTCGGGGAGGCCCATTGTGAGCAACCAAGTTTCGATTCCATAAGTCACCCATCATCATTGGCAACACGCACTTTCGTCTTGAAACACTGTGGTATGTGAGACGATAAGATACCACGCTACTTTCCGAACGCCGCCCAGCCGAGTCGGATTCGACGGTTAACTCTTTCTCAAAGTTAGCTCAACCTTTCTGGACCGCTTGTTCCAGGTAGACGTACTTGTCTAAAACTTTGAGTATAGCCTCTGATGTTGATCATCATCATCATCATCATCATCATCTGCCTAGCCTTTTACCAACTATATTGGGGTCGGCTTCCAGTCAAACTGGATTCAGCTGAATACCAATGTTTTACGTGGAGCGGCTGCCTACCAGACCTCCACAACACATTTACTGGGTAACATGGTACTCTTGGCAAGACTGGAGTCAGATTTACTGGCTTCTGACAATCCGTAACGACTGCCAAAGATCTACAAATGACAGCCGGGACCAACGGCTTAACGTGATTTCCGAGGCACGGAGGAAACTCGGTATATTAAGATGGTCACCCATCCACAGACCAACCTTGGCAAGCGTAGCTTAACCTTAATGATTGATCCCTCTGATGTTGATAGGAGTGGGTAATTGTTTTAAATCTTAAACCGTTATTCAAAATATTTGGTAATTCGGTCTTCTACAGACTGTTTTTTGGGGAGTGTGCGCAGGAACTCCACGACCTGATCCCACCATCGCCCTTTTACCACCGGAATACCAGACGTACTGCAGGGTACCATCCGTACTTGGTCGATATCCCGACTAGTCGTACCCAGCGCTTCTCTTCCACATTTATTATACGCACAGCTAAAGTGTGGAACTCTCTGCCAGCATCTGTGTTCCCGTCCACATATAACCCGTCTGCCTTCAAATCAAGAGTGAACAGTCATCTTCTGGGCACGCTCGCTCCATCATAGACCTCATCTATCGCTTTCCATCAGGCGTGATTGTGGTCAAGAGCTAGCCCATTCCTAAAAAAAAATCAAATACATTGATTTTTTATGATATTTCATTAAATATAACTAATGTTATGTAGTTCGTGGACTTTCGTTGTTTTCATTTTTACAATTGGCGGCTGGTGGTCGATTTTATTGCTACCCTTAGAATTTGTTTTTTGATTTATTGCAACGGGTCTGGGTTAGTCAGAACAAGCAAGGTCTGTCTCTAGGTAGGTACAAGATGTATCTTTATTCTGATAGCATAGGTAAAGCTCAAAGAAGAAAGCAGTACCTACTTAAAAGCAGTCATATTTTTCTGTTTCTCCGCCATTGTTTCAGTGGAATCGAGACCTGTGAGTAATCTGATTAAGCAGCTTTACTCTGGTCTCAAGAGGAAAAAAATCTTATTCTGTGATGGAACTCCGCAGGCCCTGATCGTGTGATGACTATAGATCATGGCACATTATAAGGGCACCGAAACGGCACAGCAAATACACGGTGTCGCCGCGAATTTAAGCTCTGTCTAAATACGACCAGCGCGCAAAATACGCGCCGTTTGCAAGGTGCAAGCTTACAGTCCGCACCGGCCGCAAGGTGCAAGCTCGCAGTCCGAACCAGCCGCGAGGTGCAAGCTCGACATCCGCGCGCCGGCCGCGACGTGCAAGCTCGCCGTCCCGCACCGGCCGCGACGTGCAAGCTCGCCGTCCCGCACCGGCCGCGACGTACAAGCTCGCCGCCCCCGTGATGCGAGGCGCGAGGAGTGATGGTGGTGCGCGGGCGACGGCGCAACGACGTTATTTCACTAGCGACGCGCTGTCAACGCGCTGCAAGCACGCGGTCGACGCGCTGTAAGCACGCAACAGTGCGCGGACTGACTGCCCGCAGCTGGCTTTTTCATATTCTCAATATGAAATATATTTTACGACACAAGATTTAAGGCTGTAATTTGAATTACAAGTAAATTGCTGGGTTGGAGCGATGCGGTTGCGGTGCCGGTATAGTGCCATGACCTTATAAAGTCAAAAATAAAAAATACTTAATTCACACAAGTAGTTTTTGGTTGAGCCGCATTATCAGTTTTGAAAAATGGGAGATTGATTGCATAGCTGTTTTTTGTAATCTTTGTATCTAAATCATAATCAATACTAATATATAAAGCTGAAGAGTTTGTTTGTTTACTTGAACGCGCTAATCTCAGGAACTACTAGTCCGATTTGAAAAATTTATTCAGTGTTAGATAGACTATTATCGAGAAAGACTATAGGCTATATATCATCACGCTAAGACCAATAGGAGCGGAGCAGTAATGAAAATTGAGACGTAGACAAAGTTTGCGCGGGTCAACTAGTTATAGATAAATTAAAAAGGTATTGAAACTCCTTTATATAAATGACAACTACGTTAATTTATCAATAAAAAATTGAAATGTGTCCAACCCGGTCCAACCCTATTGTCAGATGTCAAAAATGTCAACAAATCAATTAAAATATTTTCATTTTCAATTAAAACAATGTGTATTAAAACAATAATATACTATCAAAATATTTTGCCCGAACTTCTCAATTTTCGTGAGTGTCATCTTTTTCCTGTTGTTCCTTTTTTGGGCCATTTGTATTTAATACCAGTGTGCCGCGATTTTTTCAAAAAAAGTGTCACAGGTCTGGCTCCAAACACGTCCTGTGGGACTCTGCGGGGTTCAAAGGCAAGCTATTTTCCACTAATTCGATGTTTATTAAAACAATTATTAGAAAACTCAAAAATCTAGCTGCATACGGCCCTCCGAAATACGATTACCTTTCAGTTGGTGCACTTTTCAAATAGTTTTGTGCTGTAATTAGGAAATGAGATGAAAATAGTTTTTCAAATCGAACCTTTTTAAATGTATTTTTTTGATCGAGTAAAAGATATTATTTCTTGTTTTCACTTTCACTTGCCACTAAAAAAGGGTTTATCCCTCACAATTTTTTTTCCGTGCTTAAATTAACTTATTTGACCATTTCCAATTGATTCGAAAACAGCCACTGCAGTATTCGGTTATACTGACAACAGATCTCATCGTCATCATCATCATCAAGCGTCGCCACAACGACCGGTCCTGCGCGTCTCGCATCCATCGCCTACCCGCGACCTTCACCAGGTCATCAGTCCACCTTGTGGGAGGCCCTCCTATGTTGCATCTTCCGGTACGCGGTCTCCGCTCCAGAACTTTTCGGCCCCATCGACCATTTGTTTTGCAATGTGTGCCCTCTGGCACTTTAGTTGGCGATCTTTCGGGCTATGTCGGTAACCTTGGTTCTCTTGCGGATATCATCATTCCTGAATCGATCACGCAAGGAAAATCTTCATTGCTCTTTGAGTGGAGAAAAAGAAAAAAGCCTTCTCATTAGGCCCATTGTGAGCGACTAACAGATCTCATTCATCTGCCTAGCCTTTTCCCAACTATATTGGGGTCGGCTTCCAGTCGAACCAGATTCAGCTGAATACCAGTGTTTTACGTGGAGCGGCTGCCTACCAGACCTCCACAACCCATTAACTGGGTAACACGGTACTTCTTGGCAAGACTGGAGTCAGATTTACTGGCTTCTGACAACCCGTAACGACTGCCAAAGATCTACAAAGGACAGCCGGGACCAACGGCTTAACGTGCTTTCCGAGGCACGGAGGAAACTCGTTATGTTAAGATGGTCACCCATCCACAGACCAACCTTGGCAAGCGTTGCTTAACCTTAAAGATCGATCCGTGCGGCTGTTATTATTTTAGCCACGAGCTCCTCATCTAACTAACAGATCTCATAGTTGGTAAAAGGCATTGATTTTGTAAAAATATATACGTATGGTGGTACCATTTGTTTTTTGGAAAAAAATACATGAGTCATGTTCACAATTTATTTATCAATTTATTTTGTTGAATGGGACAGAGTTACATAGTTTTTATGTTTGAAAAAGTATACAACTATTTAAGATTTATCTGATTTTTTGTAGTTTTTTAATTACAATAAGATATGCAATTTTGTATTTTTGATATGCATAAAAATGTTAAGTGGATTTAATTAAAGTGTGATCTAACTTTCTTTTTATTTACATTGTTTTATTTTTTAATATGTTAATTGTTTATTTAAATAAAAATGCTTTATTTGATAATAATAATTCATAAGAAAAAAAAGGAAAAAAGCAATTGTTATAAAATATTTAAAACGTTTTAAAAAAAATTCAACACTTGTTTTAATTAGCTTTTTTTAATTAGAGCTCACTTAAATTAAATCCACACGAACTAGAGACGATGATCCAAAAATGTTTCCAAATATTTGTGCGTGGTAGTAACTAGCGCAATATTCAAAATTACTTACTTACATTTAATATAACGACTTTTAATTTAAAATATTAAATGTACCGACTATCAACTATTTTCAAAATCGACTATTTTATAGTCAATTAGTTTAGTAGTTGATTGTTTTGACTGAATTAGTAAGTAATTAAGCTAGATTAAATGGTATTTTGCTGACCTTCAGACTCTGGAACTTACTGCGCTTGACCATTTAACACATTAATTTTCTGATGATTTTTGTTCCAGAATGTGAAAATTGGCCAGTTGTAATAATAATCGGTACATTTTCTAAGATTTACAATTAGACTATTACAATAATAGTTTATCTACACAACTGAAACTAATATTTATAAGAGTATTCTAATTTTCTTTGGCGAAGCATCATTATTTACAATTGTAAAAATTGATAAAAAAATAAAATTCTGAAAAAAAAAAGTAATAAAATTTGGCAACAATTGGAATGCCTATACCTTAACAGTATTCAAAGGAAAATTAAATAAATAAATGTATTTCTACGATTTCTAATTTACTCTATTTTTTAGTCTCATAAGTTATTTTTTTACTTCAAATCCATATTTCATCAATTAATATGTCAATTGAAATCGGATAGTATCGTTTAACAACGAAAAATCGATCTTTGTATTATTTTCATGAGTTTTATTTTGGTAAAAAAATACAATAAATATGACAACAATGAAATAGGTTCGCACTAAAACAAAAATTACCACATTGGTTTTATAAAACTAATATTCAAAATATTTTTGCATGCGGTAATGTATTGGTAAACGAACATTAAAAAAAAACCAAAAAGACAAGTTAAATCGACTCGAGAATTTTTCCACATTTGACCCTACGACTCACATCAATTCCACATAATTATTCCTCTTCTAAATTATTTTTTAATCATATAATTGACAACCTTCATAAAATCCATAAAATAAGTACAACACCTAAGCACACGGACCTCATATTACTTACTTAGCTCATTAAGTAGACCACGCTTTTAAAAACACCGTTAAAATCATATCAGAACTCACGCTCACAATCTGCCATCAAATTACCGCACACAAAAAACCGAAAAGTAGCCAAAAATTATCTTTCAGTGTCCCTCCTTAGTAGCCTGCTCACTCTATAAACTCTATTCCTATAATTTTCAATAGGACCTCTTCGCAGGAGCCTCGATACTGCAGCTCTAGTGACAGCTGCTTTGTAGCTCTCGGGAGACAAGATGGCGGGCGATTCCCGCGTTTTCAAGATGTCTACCGGTGCGTCGGATAGCATTGCGTCGATGTCGCCGTTGAACATGGCGACTGTGTCGGACGATGTGTAGTTTGTGTTTGGTGTGCAGAGGGGGATTGCGTTGGACCATTTTCTGTTTCTGAAAAAATATTGGAATTATTTTTATTGTGGATTCATGAAACGCTAGCTGGTTAAACTCCTGGTTTTTGCGGGTTCTGGGAGTGAAAAATCAGGGAGAAGTTTCATAAAAAGAATAAAATATCAAAGCAGCAGTGTTAACTTGTTGCCCTAGAGGCCTGGATCATATGCATCTGGAATTGTTAATCTGTCCGAAAAAGCGCGAAAATCAGTTACTTAATCCGAAGTCTCGAGTTTTCATTTGGAAACTTTGAGCAAACCATTGAAGGCTGGTTCAACATCATCATCATTTCAACTGAAAGACGACCAATGCTGGATATAAGCCTTCTCAAAAAGTCGCCACAATGACTACTCTTGTGCGTCTCGCATCCAACGTATTCCCGCCGCCAGGCCATCGGACCACTTTGTGGCAGGCCTTCCAACGCTTCGTCTTCCGGCACTCGGTCGCCTCTACAGTAAAGGCTGGTTATAAGAAATAATAAATAAAATTTGATGATACTTACTTCAAACACCTCAACATAGGAGCTCCCTTGAGCCGGTAGCCTGGCTCGCAGGTGAACGTGATGGTCTCTCCAATCTTGTAATAGAACTTCACGGAAGACATGCGGCCTGATATCGTGGTGCCGGGGTAAGTGCAGGCTTGAGCACCTGGGACAGAACATCGATGTATTAGATAGTCAAGTGTGCAACTGCATAATTATGTAGACCCGTGACCACTTCGATACGGGGTTTTTTCGGGTTAATATATATATTATGTAGGCTATAGCCAGCTATGACACTCACAAATAAAGTGGGTTTTTATTGGTAAAAGAACTTTCAAAATCGATACAGTAGATCCAGAGATTACCTCACAAACTCACAATTTTTACCTCTTTGGTTTAGATGTATAAATGAACTACTTGTTTTCATTGATAGAACGTTAAACACAAGAATAATTCTTGCTATTCTATGTATAGGTATTGTTCCAAATACTATTTAGCATATTGCTTTAGCTGCTGAGCAGACCTTCTCCACCTAATTTGATGTAGGGTTTTTGAGCGGTAAAAGATAAAAGAGACAACATTCTGGATTCGACGTTCATTACAAGAATGGTCTTCTGAAGCATTATAGTATTACTAGTTGACCTGCGCAACTTCGTCTGCTCCGTTCCTATTGGTTTTATCGTGATGATATTATATAGCCTATAGCCTTCCTCAATAAATTGGCTATTATCACTGTTTTTTTTTTTCAAATTGGACCAGTAGTTTCTGAGATTAGCGCTTTCAAGCAAACAAATAAACAAACAAACTCTTCAGCTTTATATGTATACTAGTTGACCAGCGCAACTTCGTTTGCTCTGCTCCTATTGGTCGTCGCGTGATGATATACTACTCTGTCAAGAAAGTACCGGGAAAAGATCAATAATACCCAAAATGTCTGTTATTCATCCAAATTTATTTTATCACCTTCAAAGTATGCTCCTTTAGAAACGATACACTTGCGCCAACGAATAATCCATTCATCAAAACATTTTTTAAACGCTGCTTCCGGAATTGAGTTCAGTTCTCGCCGCGAATTCTCCTTTATGTCTTCTATCGATTGAAAACGGGTGCCACGAAGTGGTAATTTGAGTTTAGGAAAAAGAAAAAAGTCAGCAGGAGCCATATCTGGTGAATATGGTGGTTGCTGGATGGTATTTGTTGAGTGTTTGGTTAAAAATTCGTTCACAATGATAGCCTTGTGCGAAGGTGCATTGTCGTGGTGCAAAATCCAAGAATTTTCTTTCCACAAATCTGGCCTTTTTCGTCGAATTTGCTCTCTTGACCGCCGCATAACGCTCAAATAATATTCTTTATTTACCGCTAGACCTTCCGGTAAGAATTTAGAGTGCACAACACCGCGATAGTCAAAGAAAACAGTCAACATGACTTTGACTTTTGATCGACTTTGGCGTGGTTTTTTCGGTTTCGGTTCAGTTGGAAGGCGCCACTCCGATGCTTGTTGACTAGTTTGCATGTCAAACGCGTAAACCCACGTCTCGTCACCAGTAACAATGCGTTTCATGAATGTTGGGTCCGAACTGACTCGTTCTAGCATGTCCTCAGCGACTTTCATGCGATTGAGTTTTTGGAGAAAATTCAGATCTTTTGGGACTAGCCGAGCAGCAACATGTTTCATACCCAAATGATTAGTTAAAGTGGTACGGATCGACTCGTGAGATACAGAAAGTTCGGCGGCTATCTCTCTCAGAGTTGAATGGGGATTTTTAGTCACTATTTCCTTCACTTTTGCGATGTTAACTTCAGTTGCAGACGTTGACGGCCTACCAGAGCGAGGCAAATCTTCCATCACATCTCGACCGCTTTTGAACGCTTTGAACCACTCATAAGCACGAGTTTTTGATAAAGTCGATTCACCGTAAGCCTTCTGTAACATTTTCAGTGACTCCGAACACGAAATTCCATTGGCGATGCAAAATTTAAGACAAACTCTTTGTTCGATATTTTTGTCCATTATGAAATTCGCAATACACACTATATATGATATTACTAAAACCAGCACTGTATTTAATATAAATAACAGATGCAACTCAAACTCCGCGCCAAAATGGAAAACAGTTATGCCAATCTAACAACTACAAAAAAACAAAAATTTGAATTTGGAACCATGAACAAATCATCCATTCCCGATACTTTTTTGACTGAATGTATAGCCTATAGCCTTCCTCAAAAAATGGGCTATCTAACACTGAAAAAATTTTTCAAATCGGGCCTGTAGTTCTTGAGATTAGCGCGTTCAAGTAAACAAACAAACAAACTCTTCAGCTTTATTTATTAGTATATAGAGTATAGATTAGTATAGATTAAATCATTGTTATTTCATTTTCTTAGTGACAATGGGAAATCCAAATTTTATTGGCTCGATACTTCTACAGCAACATCAGTAGCAGCGCATACAATAAAATAAAGTCTTAGACTATCATGATTTATGGAAGAGCATCTCTGTTCTGCTCTGCTTCGCTCTCCTTTCTCTAACTTACTTCATCTGCCTAGCCTTTTCCCAACTTTATGGGGTCGGCTTAACCAATAGAATACCAGTATTTTACGTGGAGCGGCTGGCTACCAGACCTCCACAACCCATTACAGGGTAACACGGTACTTCATAGCAAGACTGGAGTCAGATTTACTGGCTTCCGACTATCTGGGTTATGACAGCCGGGGCTTTTTCTAACATACTTATCTAATAAAATATTTTGGTTATCGTTTTATACACTTACATGTAGGCGGCTTATCACTCCACCGGCCGCTGTCTTGGCACACCAGTATAGGCCTGCCGTGCAGCGTGTGCTCAGGGTTGCAGTGGAACTGCAGCACGTCACCGGCGCGGTACGGTGCGCGGCCGAGGACGTAGCCTGAAGTGGGCGGAGGTAGTGCTGGGCAGGAAACCTCTGGAATAAGGTTGAAGGGCCATGAGTGTGCTAAAAGAAATGTTTGATACTCTTCTTTTGACAGCATCGTGTAACTGTCAAACCTCAATTTCTAGACGGAAACGGAAATCAGAAGGCCTGGCACGAATATTTAGAAAACCCCGTAGTATTTTGGTTTAATAATATATAGTCGAAGTATTATCGTGCCAAATTAATTTGTATCAATTTGCCACCAAATGGCGGTCGTCACTTATACCATGCCAGAGGCCCTTGAGGCGGTTTAGAAACTCTGATACTAGGGTGTGTGGGGTCGTTTAGACCTTACTGCTCACACGATAAGAAGAGAAGAATTTGTATTTATATACGGCGATCTCTTGTTTTGTAGGGACAGTGCGGACTTAACTCTTTATAGGACGGCTCATACCAAGTAGTTAGCACACTGTACACTCACTAAAAGGTCGTCACCTCACAGGGTTTTATATTTGAATATTAGGTGTGCGTTAAAGGTTTATCTGCTCTTAAATTTGAAAATTGCTTTGAATAGCGCTAGCAATTTAAGGTGGTAACATAAATCTCCCGTTTCAAATTCGAGTTTCTTAAAAAAACCATACCAAACACAGAGTGAATAGGCTCCTTCTGGGTAGGCTCGCTCCATCGTAGACTTTGTCTCTCTCTGACATAGACTAGAGTCAAGAGCAAACCCAGTACAAATAAAAAAAAAAACACAGTATTTGATAAAGAAAAGCTACTGCCATCTACTAAAACACTTTACTCTCCGTCATAAGCATGAGATTCGTTGTAATCTCTCAGCACATACCTCTACAAACAGGAAAAGGCTTGGCCCAATCAGCAGCAGGCAGACACACAGTCTCGGGAGCCCCGCGGAGCGCCCAGCCCGGCGCGCAGGAGAACGCAGCCCTACCGCCCACACCACGCGACACCACCGCTACGCGCGGCCGACGCTCGCCTTCAGCTAGGGGCGTGTCGTGGACTACTTCACCGCATTCGACACCTGGATAGTGATCATATTCGATATTATGTTGCAGTGCTTGTGAAATTGAGACAAGGTACGAGTCTTATAAGAAAATACCAATATGGTGTTAATTCTGTCCAAAAATTATGTACTGAGCTACTCTACTGCAGGTCCTGAAGGCAACGGAGAGGTGGATGGATTGAACTCCTCTCTAAATGTGTAATAAAGTGTTGACAATACTCAAAAAAAGTAAGAGAAACATTGTGACAGCAGAGAAATCAAATTTCGTTGGATATTTATTTGAAATAAGTCTCCTAAAAATGTAATAGAAACTAACATAACCTAATAAAATATATGAGACTGGATAGCAACTTACTCTCACAGACAGGCAATGGTGAGCTCCAATTACCAGACGCTCGACAGACAAGCGTGTGCGCACCGAGCAGAGCATTGCCGTTTGCGCAGTGGAATCGGATCTCTGTGCCAAGTCGAGTGCCCAGACCGCTCGCGACTAAACCTCGGCGGATTGGTAGTGGGGGACAGTGTACGTCTGTGGAGAAATACAATAATAAGACATAGAATCAAGGTAACAATGGAGATATACCATTTATCCTGATCAATAATCACATCCAGTTAACCAATATATTGACGACAAGCTGTTGCCCTCTTTCGTGTCTGATAACAATTTAATAAGTTTAACCTAATATTTTCTCTAAATAAATTTTTCCTTTAAAATGGATCAATTTTAAATTTATTTTCTTCTTTTTTTAAGTTTTTTTTTCATTACAATTCACCGTACATACTTTCATAGAAATTTGGTAAAAGCTGAAATAAATATTATTACTGCCATAAAGATTTTCTTTAGTTAACAAGATACTACATATAAGTTTAGGTAGTTCACCCAAAAGACAGACCGATAAGCAGTTGCAATATGGGATTCGCTAACAACGTGTTTCAAAATGTAGACTGAATGATATTCATCATAGTTTGGGTGTTGCAAAAATGACGTTATGTCTCATACCTTCAACAATGATCTCGACCTGATGGCTCTGCCTTGCAGGAGTCTCACATCGGTAGATGCCAGAGTCTTCTTTCACAGCGTTGATGATACTCAGCCGGTATTCCAACGCGCTATCTCGACCAGGGTCTGTGGTCCAACCTTCGATGTACTTGCGATCGGTCCTGGAAATTATACACGCAAAATAAATTATTGTCATGGTTAGTAGTTACTGTTGCTACGCAACATCCGTCACTTATCACTTACTAGTCAGATCAAGGCCAAAAATGGTGGCTAGAGCAGCCTATTTACAGAAGGTGATAAACTGGGTCTTGGGAGATAGGGAAAGGCCAGTCTAGAAGTGGATGGCGATAGGCTGTGTTGATATACACCTTGTTTCTTTTGATGTAAATAAAGTCCATCGTTTGGATCAGCTTCCAGTCTAACCGAGCGAAAAAATAATTATTGTGTTACGATTCAGACAGGTCCAGTCGTTATAACATTGAGATCTTTGGTCGAAGTTAAAAGAACTCAGAGGATTAAACTCAATAGAAGTAAAATGCATCATCAAACACAAAAAGGACCCTTAAATACTCACTCAGGATTATTATGCGTGACGTTCCATTTAGGGTTGCCAAATCTTCTCATCCATAAGCACTCCATATGCAGTACAGTGCCAGGGTATACAAGCAGCTTGCCGTCGTTGGTCTGCGCGATTGGACCCTGCGAGTGTCGAAACAGGATCGTTGGTCGCTTCTCCACTGCAAAAGGATGATAAATATCATTTTTGTGTTACGTTGCTACATAATCGAAGCATATTAGAGTATTGTTTTGGCGGCCACAATATGCTAACCACTCATTACGTTTCGAACGTGTACAAAAACGTTTTTTGGGTCACCTGACCCATGCTAGAATAAACGTTCTTATAGTGATAGGGTCAAACATTTTAATATAATTTCTCTGGACAAACGACGACGCACGTCTGAATGACGTTTATGTGCAAAGTTATGGCCAACAAAATTGACTGTCCGCAAATTATAAATAATTTAACTTCCGTACTCCCTCAAGAATTCCTCGCAATCCTATAACTCCACTCTGCCCTCCGCAGAGAAGAACGGTTCTGGGTGCAAATTCTCCTTACGCGAGATTTGCAGGGTTGTGAATAGTTGCAGTGATCGGACCGACCTCCATTTCCATGGCTTAAGGAAATTGAAAACCAGTTTTCATAAGTATCCCCCCGAATATTGGGTTAGTTAGCCCTACATTGTCTCACTGAGTGAATTGTATGTATCACCTACCTAGATCTATTTGGTTTAATTTGCTTTAATTTAGTTTAATAAATCTGTTAAGTTTAAGTTTAATTAAGTTCAACATTGATGAGACTTTTTTTTTTTTTTTGTAAGTTACAACAACGTTTTGTGTGCACGCAGTTTACCTGTAAGTGATTGTTACACTTTATGATCTGTTGCTTTCGTTTAATTTGTATAAATACCAGTGTATACAAATTTTAGTGAATCAAAATAATTAAATAAAGTAACACAATAAGTTATCTCCTATGGGAGGAATTAGGGAATCATGGAATGTCTGCCGTCATCAATCTCTTGCCATCACCGCAATTTATTTGGGGTTAATACAAAACGTTTTCTTCTTCCTTACTTCCCTATTAGTCGTTACATCAGTAGTAAAATTATCGGTATCGTTTTTTTCTGTTTGGAGTCTGACCTAGGTAGGTAGTCGATTTAATCAAAATCGGAGTTTTGAAAAACCATTCTTATCCCACCGAATCATAAGTGAGTTGAGAACAAAAATATGTTTAATTATATGTCCCATTGTTAGTGTATGACGAGTTAAAAAGAGTTATTAACATAACTTACTGGCATAGTCCATTTGTTGGTTGAGTCCAAAGCACGTTGGTTTGACACCATCCCACTGGCCACCTATACACTTTCGCGTTTGTGATCCAGTCATTGCATATTTTCCAATGTCACTGCATCTGGAACAACAAAGGATTGAAATAAAATAAGTAAAAGTTATGGTAAAGTAACTGGTGGATATGATACAAGGATACTAGCAGATTCCAGAGTAAAATCGAAAAGCTGTAATCGCCCTGAAATAAGGTTAAGATTATAGTAAAATATAAAATGTGTAAGTAATTTATGTCTTATCCCGTGTAAGATTGAATCTAATTTAGAACTATGGCCAGTTAATGAGAAAACACAATAATGAATTTTTGTTTACCTGGATGTTATCATAGCTCCCGCAGGAAAGTCGACCACCTCAGTGATCTGCATATCATTATAGAAGGCGACTACGTTAGGTTCATCGTTCTCAAACGTGCAGCTGTTATTGTTCTGCAACTCTTCATTTTGAGCTTCCAGCTCTTCTGCAAATTTTGAAATAGATATCCGAAGTTCAAGCGATATCAGAGATGTATGATTCAAGTGTTATTTTTATTTTTTATTCTGGCATCATTACATGAAAATAATATGGTCGTCGTCGTTTTGTACAAAATGTACTATTAAAAAGTAGCCTGATCCGAATCTAGCTAAAATAGTAACATACATCACTGCACCACTAGTCACTGCATCACTGGTTTAAGTTTCTAGTTAAACTGATTAAATAGATATTATGTTATGCTTAAATAGTTGAATGCATTCAACGGGTCAATTTGTATCTGAAGTTCCAATTTCAAACTTACCACAATTAAAACTCTTGCCAACCCAGTTCCCTTGTTCACAAATCAGCTTCCAAGTGGTTTTCTCCCCCATGATGGAAGCTATGCATCTGAAAGTGATCTCCGTTCCATGGGGGTAACCTTCCACCCCCAAGGAGCTGTTCACTTCAGCCCCATCCCGGTATATCAGCGTACCCTGGACCCTTCAAGCAATTATTCCAAGATACTGAGGTATAAAAAATATAGATTAAAAGGTTTTGGCCACTGATGATTGAGATTTATTACTTTTATTTGTACTTTAGGCATTGTTACTTTTTTCACTTTAGTGTTTTTTTTAAAGAGAAAGGCTGGATAATTTTTACTGCATCATAAGATAATACAATATGGTATAAAAACATGTATCTGCGAAACAGCTCATTGACTTAAAATATAGATGAAAGCCTCACCAGTGGCCGTTATAAATACAGATAAAATGTAAAATAAGTTCAAAACTTTTAGAACATTATCAAAAAATATTCCGTTGATAACACAACAAAACATGCACTATAAGACGAAATTTCAAATAATTAGCAACCAAACAAAAGCTTGGCCAAGACATAAGAAGCCAGGTTACGGCCATACAATTAGCGTTCTTATTAACATAGACATAAAGTATATTTTCCAACGTTAACTAAGCCCTGCCTTCCGAGGATTTGTACCATGAAAGTGACCTTTAAACCCTTTAAAAAGTGAGAAAAAGAAGTGATGTTTTGGGAATGACTAAGATCCAAAATACTATGACTAACATTCTGGGTAAAGTCAACCCATTTTTAGATCATGTTTTAGTTCAACTTTTGCTAAGACTTTGCAATGCCATGATTTTGGGTTGCTTAGAACTTCACATCAATTTTAAAGTACATTTGGCACTTTTTCTTCTCAAGAGGAATAACTCGTCAGAAAGAAGAGTGACAGTAGAATTACTGTTCACAAAAGACCATCGGGTGGTCTCCAGAAACAGATAGTTACGCCAAATAATTTCTATCTGTCTTAGTCAAACCCATACCCTGGCCACACCAGACATCACCATAAAATGTCAAAACATGAAGTTACAATTGATGGGCATGATCATCGATGAGCAAGAGATGATATGAGGTAGTTAAAGAAGCAAAATTTCGAACCTATAAGGCTCTCACCAGGGCTTGGCATCCCTGAACGCCTGGGTTCCCTTCAGTCTTCAGCGAGCAAATAAGAAACGCATATCTTTGCAAACACATTACTTCTTTTTTATCGCGGCTTGGTTCACCCTCTATGGATGACAGTGATTGGATGAAGGAAGCTGTGTTCAAGCATGTCTTACTAGTCAAAACTTTGATAATATTTTTTAAATTGATTACTTTCTATGCTTTGTCAAGGCTTTCTGTCTTACCTTTTAAGAGGTCTCTTGAATGTCTAATAGATTTAAATTCTAAGGCCCACTTGCACCAGCCACAAGTAACTCCCGAGTTAGTTGCTAACGGACTTATTGGGTATGAAATCATTAAATCATTATTGTTTAACCTCGTTAGCAACTAACGCTAAGTTAAGTTTTTGACGCAACCGGACCTAAGAGTACTCAACTTTTGAACACAGGTTACTTCAAATCTTGCTTATCACATTGTACAACAGCAAACGTAAAAATAAAACAAAAAGTAAACGAAACAAACAAATCTGCTCCAAAGCGTTAGGATCTAACATTATTGATTCTCTAAAATGTTTCATATTGATTGGTAGTGAAAGACTATTTTATTATGAAAACTGCAATGTTTGATCCTTGAACGTGATTTGGATGAGTGACGAAACAAAAAAACACTTGAGTTACATGTCTGTACGCCATATTTAACAGACTACTATTTTTCTTATTGAATATCAACATATTTTTTCGTTATAAAATTGAATATGTGTAGTACCTTTTTTTGATCGAATATGTACGTAGTTATTCGCAACGGTAATATTGATTAACCTTCATGATTATATCATTAACTTCATTAGCTATAAACTAAGAAAGTTGTAAATTATAACACACCCACACTTTAGGTCCCAATATCGTACCTTGGGGTACTCTATCACCAAACAAGCATTAGCATTTTGAATATTGTAAAATTGTTTTATATTTTCAGTATTGTTTTATATCCAGAAGCTTATTTTAAGAAATACGGCGTAACAAGACATATTGTAAAACAAAAACCACATAGAAGCTACAATGAAAGCGTTTGGTCAAATTAAACAAACTAACTCGAATCTCACAAACTAATCATGTTTATATTGTTTCAGCTTTTTATTGACACAGAGCTAATCACACATTACCTGACTTCTTGTGGATTCCTGCACAAAAAATTACAACGTTTTAAACCTTAATTACTGCAACTTTATGTTTTTAGAGATCTCAATTTTTTATTGGTTAAGTTTCTTCATCATCATTAAAAGCTCTAGTTACCTACTGTTTGTGTATCATCATTTTGTCATGTCCCTTGTAAATTAGCATAATATAACCTCTGTAGTCCTTAAAGGGTTTGGTTTTACTAACGTAGTCTCTGTCCCTTTAACTTTAACCACAACTCTAGTAGTTATATCATCTCTTATGAAATCTTATCCCTTATAAATTTTCCGAAACAGTAACTCTTTTTTCTTCTACTCTGTTTTGCCTATTGTGTTGATTCCCTATCTAACTACTACATTCTGTTTTATCTTCTCTATCATACAAAACTCCTTATTTAATTCGTAACATGTGCTTAGCTCTCCTCTTTCTCTAGCAGTATGTTGATCTGGGTTACCTCGCAGGCGGGCCGCAGTCAGTGTTGGTAGTGGCGTCGATATCGGGCTCGAGTTCGGAGATGTCTTCTCTGACGATGTCGGAACCGCTCTGGTATTCTGATGTCGGTCGGGGACGAGTGAGATTTGCTGGAAACAAGAGTTTGTTGTTGATTATGTTGTAGTTATTTTGAGTTTCAACATTTACGATTCCTCGGAGAAGTTCGTGTATGGTTGTGTAAGTTTGGTCTGTGGATGGGTGACCATCTTAACATACCAGGACACCTCCGTGTCTCAGAAAGCCTATTAACACGTTGGTCTAGGCTGTCATTAAATGACAGCCTAGACCGACTACCAATTGGCCAAAGACTTTTGGTATTCGTTACGGATTGTCAGAAGTCGGAAAATATGACATCAATCTTACCAAGAAATATCATCCAGCCACTGAGTTGTGGAGATCAAACATGTAGGCAGTCGCTCCACGTAAGAATTAAAAGACAACAAGCTGCTACATTCATTCTTAAATCCATACCTAAAGGTCTACAGAAGTCATGGACGGTTGGCTGCAGCCTGCCTAGATGGCAATTCAGGGTAGCAGGAGGTAATCTGCCAGGTTCACATGCTATGTTGACGGAGGAAGCATGCGCGACTGTTAGCCCTGCTCTGTACCCTGCCTCGTAGGTAGCGCCGTGAAGAAGTGGGAGTTCACAGGGAGCTGAAACAGTGGTGGATGTGGTATGTCAGATGTTTGTTGAGTTGTGATATGTGTTGCAGGTCTAAAATTATTGTTTTTTCAAAATTTATTGTATTTATTTGAAGTGTAAGTCCTTTTTAAATTGTGTATATTACTAACCTGCTACACATTCTGGCATACTGGTTACAGCCCACTCTCCAAGCCAGCAACGTAGGTTAGTTGGTCCTTGCACATTATATCTGGAAAATTGTTCAACTACTATCAATATGCTCACAAACTCACTCTTCTGTTACCAGAAATTTAATATCAGTTCGAGTGATAACTGTAAATTTTAAGCCTCATCGTCGGGATGCTCGACTAACTCGTTATTTTCTCTTATTAAAGCATAGTACCTGTTGACTTATTCAATATATTCTTAACCTCTTTAAGTCCCAATATTTTGACTCCATAGTCGTTTCACCCATTAGTAACTATTTGAAATATTATTTCGCCACCAGAATACTGAAAACAAGTAACTAACTTACCCATATTCACAAGAGAAGTGCACAACCTGCCCGTTGGGCACAGGATCAGTCTCATTCAGCTCCTTTTCGTCCTGTAGGTTGGACCCCAACACTTGGCTCGCAGTCATCGGATGCCCAGCGTCAGCAGCCATCGTATAGATCCCATACTCCGTTGATGGGACGTGGCAGGGTACTGGAGTATTGTGAAAGGTTTCATGAAAAACTTCACTGTCTATTTTGATTGCAGGTTTCGCAATGTAAAAAGAATTGAACGTCTTAGTGGTCTCAAGTTGAATGTGACAAACAGAAGAATACAACTTTCTTTCGAAATTTTATTCGAAAGGCGTCCACAGCTCTTATCCGTGAACCGTCATGTATTTAATAGTATATTATTAGCAAAAGATTTCGAATTCTACAATCATTCCACAGATTTTTCTACGCCTTTGTAATTTTAGCAAAAAGGTTAGATTTGGGATGTAATATGGTACTGGTCTACTTACGTATTTCACATTTAGGTTTTTCCGGTTTCCATCTTCCTCGTACACATTTGGCAGTGGCGTTTGTTTCTAAGTTCAGTCCATAACCCTTACCGCAAGCCACACGAACTATTGTACCTGAAATTTATAAAATACCATGTTGTACTACAGATAATTGTTGTTCTAGAAAAGGTAACCTAAAACTTAACATCAGCTGCAGCGGTTCACTTTCTATTAACTACACCGCAGGACACACAAAAGAACTTGCAAGCCGCTTCTCTAGTCCGCCACATCATAGGTCCACTAAATTTGAACACTTCCTAAACTTGCATTTGTTTGAGGATCCTTTGTTACTTTTGTTTAATTGAACGTAATAACTAAGAAAACGATTCTAAAATTACCTGAACTGAATGTATTATTAGGATCCCGTCCATACTTGACAATCTCAATATTAACGTAAGGCTCGCTTTCGATAGGTTCACACGGACTCTTGGGGCGTCCCTTCTTGCCCTTTTCTGTAGTGTTCTGTGCATTTCCACCTTCGCTTAGGTCTTTGGAATCCGTTTCTGTGTCATCCCCTGTTGCCGCTTGCTGCCTTCTGCCACCCTTGCCTTCTCTGCCTCTGCAAAATAAATGTAAGCGAAATCAATTTGTGGGTTGCATCTCTAAACTAGTGGCTTGCTTGCTGGCAGATTTTTTTCTTTCAACCTTTCTCTTTGTCTAAAAACAGCTCCAGAGCCATGTTCAGATGTTTTCCAAAATTTATTATATAATGGTTTTCTAGCGAGTATCATAAACATTTTATATTTTTCGTAGTTTACAAATGGGGAAATTCTTGATTTTTTCTTAACATTGTCATTGAATTTAGCATAAAAAAGTGGATAAAACATTTTGCTACAATTTATACTTACGTTTTAGGAATTGTCGCTGTTGTTTGATTCAGTCGATCAGTTTTTCTACTCGTCCTTTTATCACGTTTGTCTAAAATATTGTCAACTTCTGTGGAATTTGTCTTATTGTACTGTAACGGTACTACAGCCATTTCTTTGCTATAATCTTTTAAAGTATTTTCTACGTTGGGTTTCAACGGTATCACTGACATCTCTTTGCTGTCTTCCTTACAATCATCAACAGTATGCTTAAGTATCAAAGGAACTACTTTTAATAAATCTATGTTGATTTCGTTATTCAATTGTGAGTCATCTGCTGACGGTCTTAAAGTCCAGTTGTTAGTATCAAATTCTTCGTTGTTGACTTCACGTTTAATCCTAGCTTTGGTAGTAATTTCAGGTGGAAGTTTTGTAACCTCGTCAATTTTACTTTCATCGCCTTCTAATTCTAAATCAAATTCTTTTTTTTCATCCGAGCCTTCAAAATTGGTCTCATCCTCTTCAACACCAGAATGCATCCCTTTTTTGGTACCATCCAAATTCTTGTTCAAGAACCTTTTCCGCCTTTTGTCAACATATCTTTCAAAATACTCATGTTTTAACTTATTTATATTTTCAGCGTTGCTATCTGTACTTAAACTATGTTCTCCAAACATTCCTCCTTTTAGTACAGTTACATGAGAAAGCTCATCTTCCCCTTCATCAGAGTTCTCATATTCTGACGTATCTTCATGTTGAATTATATCATCTTCTTCTGGTTCATATACAGGTTGATACGAATACAATCTATGACCAACTGGTTCACCATGAACATTATAAATAGTATAAACAGCAGTTGGGAAGTTTTCATCATTCTTTTCAGCACTTGTGGGTGGTTCCATTTCTTCTTCAAAGTCAAATTTCTTCATGATCTTAAAGTTAGCATGTCTTAGAGTAGGCTTGGATGTTCCGTGGTTGTATTTGTCATATAGATGGTCTAGGTATTCTTGGGACGGATCTGAATGGCGGTGGAGGTTGTTGTAATACTGTCTGTAGGTAGATCTTCGATGTCTGATTTCTGGCACTGGTTCTGGGAGTGAGCGTCGTCTTCGGCTCCAGCGGATTCGTGGATGTTGGTAAAGTGTGCATCTAAAAGTGTTGGCATTGAGGTACAATGATTATCAGGAAGGCATTATCCCTTAAATTATTATAAACACGAAAGTTTCGGAAGATGGATAGTTAAATGGATATTCTTGATGGGACATTCACAAAAAAATTACTGAACATAAACGACACCGAACGTACATTAGAATAACACAAATTTATAAAGCCATTCCACGCGGACAAAGCTGCAGGTAGCAGCTAGTATTTTATATAACATTCTAGAGAATGGTCTTACTTAGGCAGCTCTCTGGGACTCCAATGGCCTCCAATACAAGTGGCACCCGGTGGACCCTCAGACAGTACGTATCCTTTCTCGCATTCATACATTATTTGTTTGTTGTTTACTACCTGCAAAATAATATGTCTTAGAATACAAAAAGGTTAAAAACAGGAGAGAAAATCAAATGATAAAGTCCAATACCTTCTTCACATAAGGTCGATAATCGTACAAGCCCATGTTACCGACGAGTAGGACTTTGCCGTTTTCTATGTAACCAGGGAATGGACAGAACACTGAAACAAAATATACAAATAGGAAGCTGCAGATGACTAGGCAAGATAGGATTTCATGACAAGTACAGTTGTTAAATTGATTATGGTTGGTAAGAGGATTGCGTAAGAATTAAGTTAGAGGGGTGCTACACGATGCGTTGCGTTTGTGATGCGACGACAGAGCGATGATGAAGTTTCGACGGAACGCGTGCGCATCCAGAGAGACGAAGCTGGGACTTCGGAGTGGCAACACAGCTCAGCGGAGCGTTTATTAAATTCCAATGCCCTTCAAAGACACCCTGATATATTGAAGAGTGACTGTTTAGTCGAAAAAAACTATTATTCAACGCACGCACACGTATTGCACCACCAAATTTGTTTAGGTGGCACCCTGTCCGTTTAAATCTTAGCATTACGACGACGCAACGGACTGGCAATGCTCGTGTAGTACCACTCTTGTTCAAGATTCATGCCACTTGGGGACGCACGTTTATGCTAGGGCAACCTATAGTTACAATTCTCAAATTCACGTCACCCACCTTCTTCACACTTTGGCGTGTCTCCGCTCCACACTCCGAACGAGCACACAACGATAGGGTTCCCCTTTAGCTCGAATCCATCCTTGCAGCGGAATCGCGCCTTCATGCCATGCTCCGTTTTAGGCGCGATCACCATGCCGTTGCGAGGGAACTTTGGCATTTTTTTGCACCTGCCCAAAAAAGAATATTATGTACTCTCGGGGTCATTTATCATTCATCCTTGCCTTGTAATTTTAAAGGGACGCCGAAATAAGATGTCCTTGGGATATCAAGTCCTTCTTACTCACTATTGTGGTGACCATTGCTTTGCCAAAAATTGGTACAGACACTACACCATAGTCTCAGCATAGTTCAGTATTTAATGTGAACTAACCTGGCTGGTTGACACCTGGGTATCTGCGTCCACGTTCCATTGTTGCATGTCACAGCTGCATTGCTTGACGGAAACTCGTAATTCTTTTCACAGTCGACCACTATTATTTCCCCTGCAATAATAAAACAAATGATTGTCTTATATTTTTTAATTTCCAGTATTTGGCATTTAGTAGTACAGAATTTAAGGATTTTCTCATCCAAACTCGAAAAATATGGTTGAAAGAAAATTCAATTGACTGAATTTTAAATTAGTTCTTCTGGGTAAGCTCACTCCATCGCTGACTTTGTATCCGTCGCCTCTGACCTAGAGCTTGAGCCAAGAATAAATCCATCTCAAGGAATTACGAAAATTTAAAAGTTACAAAACAACAGAGAAAATTCTACTGAATACTGTCAATACTTTCCAGGGTGTAGTAATGCTCTAACTAGTATTAAAAACATCTTTTGCATGTATTCTTTGCAATTCCCTATGATGACTATTAATAGTCTCTTTTTAAGTGTTACTTACCATGTTGCACCATTGTGGAGCTGCCAACGATCTGCGTGTTGGCTTCCTGGGTGCTGTTGTCCCCCGTCTTGTTCTCTACCAGCACTACCCGACCCTGGGACACGTGGGGCACCACACAAGGTGCTGAAACATGAGATAATATACAAATTACTAACATCGCTGTGGTCTGAAGCCTTTTGAACTTCAACTTAGTTTGATACTAGAGAGAGTTTATGATACTCCTCGGGCCATCATTAAATCCTCCTGTCTTCATTAGCAAATATACTTTTTCACCTTCTATGTACACTCTTTAGTAGTCTTTAATGATCAATGAGTATTCTTTTTACCATAATAATAAACGAGATATCCCTCTAAACGCGTTGTTGTATTGAACACGTAAGACGGTGGCAAGGTGTTAGTAAGTCTTAAAAAGAATCACTTTCACGTGATTATTGCTATGCGCAAACTTGCGGGCATATATTAGCGGAGAACCAACGCTCTACTTGCCCATCGCATGAGTTATTCCCGTTTAACGAATGCCAAAAAGAAGTATAAAGAACCTACCCAAGCACATAGGCAGTGGATGACTCCAAGTGCCGTCACTCTGGCAGATGGCGGATCCATTGCCTTCCATCTTCATGCCATCCTGGCACCTGAAGATGATGGAGGCGCCTAGTCCGGTGCCTGAGGAGATGTTCTCCAGCCAGCCATTCCAGAGCTGGCCAGGGTGGCCACAGTTTATTTCTGGAGATGAATGGGGGAAAAAAGTAAGCTTTTTATATGGTGTTAGTTAACATTTTGAAAAATATACACACTGTTTGCTTATCGTCATCATTGCAGTCGACTGACGACCATTGCTGGACATAGGCCTTCTCGTTTGTCTCGCGTCCAGCCAATGCCCATGGCCTTCACCAGGTTATTGGTCCATCTTATGAGAGCAATGTACCCTGCCCACTGTACTTCATAACGTAGTCCGTTGCAATTAGAAATTTCAATTTTGATTTGAGTGCTTTAAAAGTTTCGCTGACGTTGTTTGCCTGGCTTGCTACCAATAAGCTTCTGTGACATGTCGTGATGCATTTTTTATAATTTTAAATGAACTTTCCGAATGTTATTTACCTTTGCACATCGGCTGCCCACCAGACCACTTCTTGTCGGCGCCGCATCTCCTGGTCGCGTCCCCCACAAGCCGGTATCCGTACTTGCATTCATACGAGACGACCGAATTGTACGCGCAAGAGGTGTACACTGCCTTGCCGTGGCGCGGCGCCTCGGGTGGCGGGCACTGCACCTGCGTTACCACTAGATGGCGACACGTGTCGCTTTAACAATACCCGAGCAAAACATAGATGGCGCTGTTACCAAAATCTCAACCATGCAAGATCATGCAAAAATAAAACAAACTCCATTTTTGTTGTACATTTATTTCACTACAGCATTTAAAGATAGAAATTTACAATAAACATCGAGTACTACTAACATTGCTATATCATCTAATAGTCAAATAGGCAGTAAACGACAATTTTTTATCATGGCCACAGAAAGAAACAACTTTTAAAGTTGCGGAAAACGATAGCTTCATAGAATTTGAAGGTGACAACGTTTCTATAATAACATTACTTTTGATATACTACGTAATGTAATGGATGCTCAAACTGTCCCGGCATCTCCTTCTAAGCAGCATTAAAAGGAGAAAAAACAATCAGAAAAATCCATTTTTGGGCAAATTTCAGAGGAATTCCCACTTTTGTTTAAAAACCCACACGAAATAAAATGTTGACTGTCCTGAACCCATTATAAATATCTCAAAATTTACAATTTATAATTCTACAATCCCAGATTTTAAAATAATAACTTTTACTACTTAATTTTTATAACCATTGGTTGGATTGCCAAAATAACCTATCTTCGAAAACAACCAATATGAAAAGTGGGATTTCCATATTTTGCGTCATGACAATGAAATTGCTCCGATGAAGCCATGATAATCATTTGTTTAAGCGTCATGCGAACTATACCGATGTAATGTAGGACGAGACCGGTACCATGCAACATTCCAAAATGAAGGACAACACTGAAATCGGCAACTACATTGTCACGAAGCAAGACCACTCGCAGAATTTTAGAAAATTATCTTGGGTCTTGATGATGAGTGTCTAGTTTGTCAGGTTTTCCAAACAGCCTGTTGAAGATTTCTTTATTATTTACATGGAGTTTAAAAGCTCACATTCCTGATAGAATCATGTTACGTTTCTTTCTGTCTAATAAATTAGTGAAATTAATAGACTACTTTTGTAAATTACGTATAGTCGTTGATTAGCATCAAAATGGCTTTCAAAATCCGTTTGTTTCATGCGAGATACCTCACTTGATTTTTGTACATCTTTCGTTATTTTCTTTCTATGTGGTTTCAAGTTACAACAAGAGGCTGTAGACAAAGTACCATTCTAGAAATAAGCGAATACGATTTTCGTTATGTCAAAATATATGGGATTAGTCACGTAAAATTTAGACAGCGTTTGTCAATCCCATACATTTTGGCAATCGCCTTCGCCACGCTAGCGCTGACGGAATGACACTTGTAGAGTCTAAAGTCTGCAAAGCCTTTCGTATCTAATTGTGTCTTCTGTAATCATCATCACTCATCATCAAGACCCCTCAAAAAAAGGTCCAAATCAAAGTGTACTTACGGACGCAGGTAGGTAGCTCCTTGGGTGCCCACGCACCGTCAGCCTGGCAGTACCGTTCGGCCTTGCCGACCAGCTCGAAGCCTTGTCCACACTGGACCACTGCTCGGCAGCCGAAGGTGTGGCAGTCTGCGGTCACCCAGCCATGGGGGACGTCACCTGGCTCTCCGCAGGAACGAGCTGAGGATACGGTGAAAATTGGTTGTAGCGTGTTTCCACGTACCTACTTACATGACGGTACATAAGTCGGGCGAGTATTTCTCAAAAGACACAACACAACAATGATACAATGTATCATCTACATAATTATTTCAGCCGGAATACCTCCCTCAAACTTTCATCAGGTCGTCGATTCACCTAGTGGGAGGCCTTTTCACGCTGTGTTTTTCGATTTTTCGGTACGCTGTATTTCTGAAACTGGTAACTCCAGCGAGCGACTGTGATGGCCTGCCCACTGTCACTTAAGTTTGGCGATAAAACTAATTTAAAGATTATACCAAGATCCTCAGTTTCCATGAAATGCACTATTATCATTCTTAGTTGCCAAATTCAAGGCAGTTTGAACAACAAACAGTTGTTCACTGTTGAAAAACTCACTCAGTATTACTATATATTAGATTTGATGATGCCTTGAAAGCAGCGTTCTGTATATTCATGAATGCTGAAACTAATCTTTCAAATACTCGTAATATCATTCGAAAACCAAATACTCACGTTCGCAGCTGATATCAGGTCCATACCAAGATGCTTGGCCATCGATAGCCAGGCACTTGGCTCTGGGGAATCCGTTCGTCACGTACCCAGTATGGCAGTTATACTGGACGGTAGCATCGAGGTCGAAGGTCGCTTGTTCTGGGAGGGCGGAGTGACGCGCGTGCTCGATCGTTGGCGGTTGGAGGCAGTAGACTGAGAAACCAGGTGGAGAGTTGGTAATTAGATATACTGTATCTGGCTAGTAGTTTTTTTTTTATGTATGTAGTACGATACGATAAAAAAAAAAACGCCTTAGTGATAGTCGGATTCAAGCTCAAAGGATTCTAACCGAACCATAACTAAGTAATTCATTAGTACAGGTTTCTTGGTATCCGATAAGTTATTCCATGTTTTTTTTTTAAGTTTAAGGCTCACTTGTTTTGGAGATAATTGGTAAAAATGGTCAACTTTCATCTATTTTGCCCGACTACTCCTGAAGGAGCATACATTTTCCCAACAGGTTCGGAGCAAAGAGGCTATGATAGGCGGACAGACAGATTGACTCACGAGGGATTCTATTAGGGGTCTGTTCTTTCATGCGAACGTTCGTATTTTCTTAACCTCGCTGAGCCATAATAATGTCCAAGTATTGTACAAGTTTTTGGACAAAGAATGTCGTCTACGTAAGTAAAACAAACTTTGAACTTGATTATTGGATGCTGTGGTCGGGTCTTCATTTATCTCGTGTTTCTAGTTCATCGTGTTCTTAGTTTGTGCTCAATTTCAAGTGAATAATATTACCATCCTTTTGTACTTTGGATGGATTTGGGAGAAGTTACTGTTGTATATTTATCTGATTAAAACCAAGATCTAGATCCATTTATCTTCCAATTCTAACAAACTCGCTCTAAGAGTACAATTATAAGAATTGAATACTTTAGTTTAAGATCGTGTCAAACCTTAGGTTAATGCAAAATTTTGATAGGTTTCAAGCTTGTAGAGTTTGACCACAACAAAATATTGTTTCAGAGATCTGCGGTGAGACAAAGTTTAAAAAAATGACTGTCTGTATTATTCATTTTGAAATGTTTATTAAATACATACTATTCTCCTTGCAGGCTGGTGGCTGCCCTGCCCACTTGCCATCCGCCTGACAGCTCCTGCTCTGAAGACCCACGACGTGGTACCCGTGGGGACAGGAGTAAACCGCTCTGAAGATGATAGAAACAGATATAGCTACGACAAAAAACTAATTAATGGTTTCCCACACAGCTATAAATTTGGTGTCCAGTTCACGATGACTACTTTGTCAAGATAACATTGTCACACACGTATTGCACTGTTTTTAACACGTTTTCTATCAAATTGAAGAGATACAGTTCATATAATTATTTTAAGGAATTTTTATACGGGAGCACAATGTTTACAGACAGCTAGCGCCATCTCGAGGCAGTCGGACTTCATCGCGGAGGTCGAGCATCTCGAGATCAGTGCTCCGCATGAGTCCGCTCAAGAGATCTGGAGTAGGATCCATTCAGCAATCACCGATGCGGGTAAGCGCGTCCTTGGCACTTCTCGTGGTGGCCGCACCATAGAAAAGGAGAAGTGGTGGTGGGATGACGGGGTGCAGGAGGCGACTCGGAAGAAGAAGGTTTTATTTAAACAGTGGCAAGGGTCCAACTCTCCGGATGACAGAGAGGCATATGGAGCGGCTAAGCGCGCTTGCAAAAAAGCTGTAGCCAGAGCCCGCAGCAAAAGTCTGGCGCCCTTGTACGACAAGCTGGAAACTGCGGAAGGGCAAAAGCTTATTTTTAAGCTGGCGCGTGCCCGGGAGAAAGCTGCACGGGACATTAGCAAAGGTCTCTGTGTAAGGGACGCCCAGGGTAAGCTGCTCTACGATGCCCCCTCTGTTAAGGAGAGATGGTGTACATACTTCGCGGAGCTGTCTAACAAACAGCATCCCCATAACCTTCCTCCCGAACCGCCTCCTAACCTTGGACTTATTTCCCCTATTTCCCCCGACGAAACCCGCATTGCTCTTCGCCACATGAAGAACCGGAAAGCGGTCGGGCCTGACAATGTGCCAATTGAGGTGTGGAAGGCGATGGGCCCACATGGCGTGGACCTTCTGACGGATCTTTTTAACCGCATCCTGATCACCAAGGAAATGCCGAACCAGTGGCGATTTAGCCTGATTATCCCTGTATACAAAGGCAAAGGTAGCGTACAGGATTGTAGTAGCTACCGCGGTATCAAGATCATGTGCCACACCATGAAGCTCTTCGAGCGCATCATTGACACACGGCTCCGTAGCGAGTGTACTGTCTTTGAGTGTCAATATGGCTTCCGGGCGGGTAACAGCACCATGGACGCAGTATTCGCCTTACGGAATCTGGCTGAGGCTTACAGAGAGAGAAGGAGAGCTTTGCATATGGCCTTTTTAGACCTGCAGAAGGCCTTCGACTGTATACCTCGGCAGTCCATCTGGTGGGCACTGCGCTTCAAAGGCGTTCCCGAGGCCTATATTGACATTATCAGAGACATGTACCGCGATTCCGTGTCCTCTGTCCAGACCGCTGTTGGCGAATCGAATGGCTTCCCAATATCTGTTGGCGTTCACCAAGGCTCGGCTCTTAGCCCGTTCTTGTTTAACGTAGTGCTCGATGTAGTTACGGCAAACATCCAAGATAAGCCCCCATGGCTAATGATGTATGCCGATGACATCGCCCTCGTTAATCAGAACAAAGCCCATCTTGAGTGCAAAGTCAACATTTGGAAGGACACGCTTGAAAACGGTGGTCTGAGACTAAATGTGGCGAAGACTGAGTACATGTCCTGTGGCGGCACGGATTCAAATAGGTTCATCCGAATAGGTTCGGACCTGATCAGAAAGTCCGATACGTTCAGGTACCTTGGATCCGTGCTGCACGAGTCTGGCAACGTGGACGACGATGTCCAAGCACGTATAGGCGCGGCTTGGGCGAAGTGGCGCGAGGTAACGGGCGTTGTATGCGACCGCAAAATGCCTCCTAAGCTCAAGGAGCAGATATATAAATGCATCATACGGCCTGTCCTACTGTACGGCGGTGAATGTTGGCTAGCACTAAGCAGACACACCCAGGAGCTTCGCGTCACGGAGATGAAGATGCTGAGGTGGATGAGTGGCGTAACGCGATCCGATCGCATACGCAACTCTTTCATCAGAGGTAGTCTTGGTGTCCGTGACGTGGGGGAAAAACTGCAATAGTGTCGTCTGCGATGGTATGGCCACATCATGCGCCGCCCTATGGAGTACGTTGGTCGGGGATGCATGAATATGGCTGTTCTTGGGGCTAGGTCCCGTGGTCGCCCTCGCAAGCGCTGGTTGGACGTCGTTAAGTCCGACATGAGAGCCAATGGCCTAACTGAGAAGGATGTTCAAGATCGGGCAAAGTAGAGGAAGCTAAGTAGGAAGGCGGACCCTGGCAATAGCCGGGATTAACGCCAGGTAGAAGAAGTTGTGTTAGTGTTGTACCTTTGTATGTATCAAAACATATTTTATCAATATTGATGAATAGATACCTAAGAGTCGAATACCAGAAACGCCGTAGATATATCAAATTAAGGATAAGATGAAAAAATAGATAAGTACCGAATAATTAAAAGAATAAAAAACCCACCTGAATAAGAACGTGAGAATTTATAAGATTAACTTGCAGGTTAAGTTACGTTGAAAGTAGATTCATGCTTCCATTATTTATTTAATAATGATATGATAAAAATAAAGAAAAATTTTTACTTATCGCCAAAAAGCCTTCCAGTAAGGGTAACCTTCCCGATTTCAGGCTGCGTTAGTTCAGGACATTCACGATCTGAAACAAGAACAAAAAATATGTGAGCTTTAATTTACAATAGGGAACATGAAATATTTCCATTTGTGCTTTAATTTAAAAAAGTCGCATCTAGAATAGATCACCACATAAATAACCAATGAAAACGGTTTAATTTATTGAACTGTCCTAACGCAAAGACATAAGGTTGCATTTTCGTTGTCATAACAGCAGTAACGTCACTAAAAGCTAATTGTTGTTTTTAAATACGTTCCGTTTCACGTTGCTTTAATTCATTATTTTTATTCAAAATCGATATTAACTAAAATAAAAACGTTGCAATGGCCATTATTTTATACTTTTATTCCAACATTCTCATAAATTCTGTATTTGAATCTTCCCTAATGATTTGCAGACATTTTCAACAGAATTGGCTGTTAGTTTTACAATCGCGAAACGTCTAATTGCTCAATAGTTTCAGCCGGTCTATTCTACCAATACCTTACTATGTAAGCTTGTATGGAGTAAGCATGAAGTGAACTAGTGTCTTTCTTTTTACGCTCACTTAAGACTTTTTTTTTTTGTGGGGAAATCCTCATGGATATACTCCGTCTAGGGAAACGGATTATTATGTCGGACTCTTGCCGACTAAAACCCCACAATTCCTACCGTTACCATGACTGGAGGGCCCGGGATACAATAAAACTCACGCGCACCCCCGACTGGTATCAGACCGCCATTGCTAGCGGGCTCCACCTCTTAGTGTGGCCGCTTCAACGACCTCACATGCTCCAATAAAGGCGCGCATGGAACTGCGCACCACGTCTTTTCGGCCCGACCAGCCGGTCAGGCGACTACTCAGCCCCAAGTTCACTTAAGCCTGGAAAATCATCAAATGATTCCTCTCGTTCGGGGCGGAGTGTCAGACTCTTTGACTAAAACCCAGCCGTGTTCCGCCTAATAACCCTTTGCGATCCAGAACCGCGGTGACTATTTCGAACAAATTCCGCAACCTACAGAATCTGCAGTAGTGAACTAATTTACATTAACCAAACACTTGTAAAGTTGTAACACTTCCATAACATTAAAATAATATCTACGCTGCCATTATGATACCTACAATTCCTTCGCAAGTCCACAAATCTTATTCTGCCCGCCATTGCTTATTAAAACAATAGGCGGCTTTATCCCCGGTACCCCCACAATGGATACGTGGGACCATAAACATCTGCTATCAGTATTCAAATTCAGTTCAGTTATTTACTTGGCTCAGTAAATTCGCGAAATAATTTGTATTTGTTAATTTCGTCGGCTTTGCTTTTGTGTTTGACTACTAATTAATTAATTTGTGTAAGGATGGGTTAGATTGGTGTGTGTGGTTCCAGATAACTGTGTTTTGGTGTGTATACAGCGAAAGTTTAGAAAATGGCTCGTGTGAATAAATATGTAGCGGTGCGGGTTTAACTTGTTCTGAATTTTACCTGACCCTTAGTCTTTTTTGCGTAGGTGTCACACATATTACTGCGTAGGTTGTACAAACATATTTCAACTCTCAGGATATTAAAACTGTGATTGACATTCTGAAACTTTTGGGTTGGTACTTGTTCATCATCATATCAGCCGAATGATGTCTACTGCTGGATATAGGCTTCCCCCAAGTGTCGCCACAACAACCGGTCCTGTGTGACTCTCATCAGAATTTGTTCATTGAATCTTAATTTATAATTAAGCTTTATGCCAATTTTTCTGAATATACATAAGTACCCATGGGACGAATTATTATAAGTAATAGCGTTGTTTATCAATGAATGAATTTTCTAAATCCGATCAGTACTTCCAGGGATCTGGTATTTAGCTGAATCTGGTGTGACTAGAAGTCGACCCCAATTTGGGAAAAGGCTAGACAAATTATGAATCTTAGACATCTCACAAACTAACAATTTATCATATTTTACAACTTTCTGTGGATACTTCTTACCCTGTAACATAGTTTAATGTGCCCGTTTAAGATACGACGTAAATGGAAGAATTTACAAGAAAACAACAACGTCAGAACTACCAAATACGTTAATACAAATGGAAGAAAATAACACTAACACCACTCATTACCATAACACCTACTCAATCAGCAATAGTTATCGTATAAAAATAGACTGATTATGTCTAAGATAACACTCAGACAGTCGGGAGCCGGGCTAATGGCTCTCTGTGTTTACTTACCTAACTGTCGCAAGTGTCGCAACTGCTATCTGTAATCTAGATTCTATTGTGAGGATAAATGGAACTGAAATTTTCGATTAACTAGAAGTGCGGTTTTTCTATCGATTTCAAAACCTGTCAGTTGTCGTTGGCACACGTGTGTGCCATTGGGCGCCAAATCACGCAGTTTAAACTTCTTTTTTAGGGTTCCGTACCCGGAGGGTAAACAACGGAACCCTATTACTAAGCCTCCGCTGTCCGTCCTTCCTTCCGTCTGTCTGTCAGCGGGCTGTATCTCAAGAACCGTAACAGGTAGAGAGTTGAAATTTTCAGAGATTGTGTATTTCTATTGCCGCTATAACAACTAATAATAAAATTTTAGGTTTATAGTACGGAACTTCGTGTGCGAGTCCGACTCGCACTTGGCCGGGTTTTTATTTTTTAAGGATGACAAATTATCAAATGACTCCTCCTGCTTCACCCAGAGCAGGAGGAGTCATTTGATAAGTGTCAGACTCTTACTGACTAATGGGTTTTAACCCATCCGTGTTCCTCCTTAAATAAAGATTTATGGTACGGAATCCTTCGTGTGCGAGTCCGACTCGCACTTAGCCGTTTTGAATATCCTATGGCACCCCATCGTCAAAAAAACATGGCGGCCGCCGACTTTTTACAATAAAACTATTCAATTGTTGTGGCGTCGCGACGGCTATTGCGACCAGTGGCCTTAGTGCGAGTTTTTTAACGTTCTCGATCGCGTTAGCGTACACGTCAATTTGTATTGAAACTGGATAAGCGCTGTCTGGTGACAGTAACGGAAATCCTTTTTTTTTCTATACAATCTGACATAAGCGAACGTTTACGTTAACTCGATCGAGTGCGTTAAAAAACTTACACTAAGCCCTCTGGTGAGCACAAGTTAAGCATGTAAGTATTGTTTTTTTTTATTACACTGGGTTCTTCGCCTGACATAGCCTGCATGAAATTTGGATCAGGATATAATTATTCTGTGTCAATTAAGATTAGAAACTTTAGAACGAAAGAAGAATGAAAATTGTGTTTATGTTAAGAATGTGTGCCAAATTTCATCTATACTGGAACAGTCAGCGCAATTTCGTCTGCGTCACAAATTTTTATTACTGCTTTGCTCCTATTGGTCTTAGCGTGATGATAGAATAGAATAGAATACTCTTTATTATATATACCACATAAGTTACAGAAAATATAGATGAAGAAAACATTACTTATCGCTGAAAGCGATCTTTTCAAGACAACCTTTGGACCTTGGCCGCGATTGGGCTATTTAACACTGAAAGAATTTTTCAAATCGGTACAGTGGTTACTGAGATTAGCGCGTTCAAGCAAACAAACAAACAAACAAACTCTTCAGCTTTATATAATAGTATAGATTGTCCAATTCACAATATTCTGCTTTCAGATGAATCATGACTCAACAGTGTAGGTTTAAAAAAAGCTAGCATGACGCTAATGAATGATTGGTTGCTATAAGATTTTTGGCAGGCGCTACATTCGCCAAGGATTGCTAAATAAAATTTATAGGAGTTAAATATTATTTCATTTACAACCTAGTAGTTTTGTGACTTTGTATTTACAATTTTAACTATACACCAGAAAATATAAGGAAACCATTATGCAAACAACACAGACGCAAATAATTTAGATATATATAAAAATGCCAATCGCTGGGCACTGGATGCACCTGTGTACTCGGGGTCGAGCGGTTGGTAGGGTCCGGTGATAGTGTTGATTTTTTTCTCTTTGTGTGTTTTGCTAGTTTTAATTTGTATTCAAATTTAATCTTTAAAATTTTAAAATTTAATTTCATTTAATTTAATTGTGGTTTGTTTTAATTTTTGATAAATTTCCAAGTTTGGTTTTAATTTAATTTATTTTTTGTTTATTTTAATAATTAAGTATTTATTTGATTTGTTGACTGTTATGGATTGTTTTTGTCCGAAATAAAGGTTTTTTTTTATTGATTGATATATAAATACGCTGAATTAGAAGCTCGTGGCTAGATAATAACAGCCACACGGGTCGATCTTCAAGGTTAAGCAATGCTTGCCAAGGTTGGTCTGTGGATGGGTGACCATCTTAACATACCGAGTTTCCTCCGTGCCTCGGCAAAACACGTTAAGCTGTTGGTCCCGGCTGTCATTTGTAGATCTTTGGCAGTCGTTACGGATGGTCAGAAGCCAGTAAATCTGACTCCAGTCTTGCCATGAAGTACCGTGTTACCCAATTAATGGGTTGTGGAGGTCTGGTAGGTAGCCGCTCCTGATAAAATATTGGTATTCAGCTAAATCCAGCTTGACTGGAAGCCGACCCCAATATATTTGGGAAAAGGCTAGGCAGATGATGATATAAATACGCCGAATTAGACATACTACGTACTTTCTATTTACGAGTATCGCAAATAGAACAACCTTAAAATGAAAAATTACGCGGTCTCATAAAGTACTTTTATCAAATGTCCAAGAAAATAACCGCCCTAACGAACTACTATTCCACAAGTCCAAGGTAATAAAATAAAACCACCCCTTTTTACCCCAGTTCACTACGTCAGAAAATAAAAAAAAAAACAATTGCCAGCTCCGCTAAAATTAATACGACCACTTGGTATAAATTTTATAGCTGAGGAACATAAAGTGATATAAAAACTGACGGCTGGAGAGTGCTCAGACGAGGGGAATAAAAATTATGTCAAACCTAAAAGTTTTCTTACTGGAGTCAATGTAAGTGTGTCCGTTGGTTTGTTGAAGATAAATTGTTTGAGAACTTTATGATGTTAGTAACGGGGTGCAATAAAAACCGGCCATGTGCGAGTCGGACTCTCGCATGAGGAATTCTGTTATAAATTGTAAGACAGTCCTTAGCATAAGCATAGCATAGGCTATCACATTATAGGCTGATCTATAATGTTTCCACTGCTGGGCACAGGCCTCCTCTCGGTAAGAAGGAGTGGGCCGTAATCCACCACGCGGGCCCACTGTTGGTAGATGTCACATGTCATCGAATTTTTTGGTTCTAGGACATGCCGATTTCCTCACGATGTTTTCCTTCACCGTTTTGAGAGCAGTGGTGATGAAATAATTTACTGCCTGGGTTCGAACCTACAACTCGTAAGTCGCAGCCATTAAAACTTCGTCTGCTCGGTTCCTATTGGTTTTAGCATAAGGATATAGCCTATAGCCTTCCTCGATAAATGGGCTATCTAACTCTGAAATATTTTTTCTAATCAGACCAGCCAGCAGTTCCTGAGATTAGCGCGTTCAAGCAAACAAACAAACTCTTTAGCTTTATATTATATTAGTATAATATAGACATAGACAAATTATTATACTAATTTATTATGTTCCTACAAGGTCTAAACTAGTTTTTTTTTAAATGGACTTAGAACCCTGCCCCGTAAAAGTTCCGTAGATTAAAAAAAAAACGTTTCTTGTCAGGGAGGTTCCTTTTTTATGGGTTTTCTCTTGAATTTAGTCTTGTGTCAGTGTTAAAAACACTTTTAATAATTTTTTTAACATTTAGCAACATTTGCGGACGAGTGTCCAATGCAATCATCATGTAGGTACTGACTCCACTGGTAGCCGTTTGTGCGCCGAAGTAACATGTATCTTATAACAATTGAAAACTATGCATAAAACCTTTTCGGCTGTTGAATAATATGTTTTGCATAAACTAACTTCTAAAGACTTAAATCAATCTTGTATTAAGAATCTCAGATCAAAGGAAATAGAAGAGGGATTTAAGATTTCCACTACAGAAATGCTCTAAGGACTTAATCCGCAGACGAATCCACGAGGGGAAGCTAGTATGTTCCTAATCAATAAATAGAATTTATTCCAATATATACGTGAGCAGTATTTCTCTCTTGTCTAGTTTTACTTTTTTTTTTTTTTTCAGTCTGTCGAGCTAAGGGAGTATGGATATTCAAGATATACGAGTACGTGTCAGATCTATATTGAAAAGAAGAAAATTTAGATTTTCACTATTCTTTGTAGCAATAGTGTACTCGTAAAAGAATCCATATTTATACAACGTGCTATAGAAAAAACGCAATACTTCTTAAGGGGTCATTGTACTCATAATAGGGAATATGCATGAAAAACATATTTATCATCTATACAGTTTATCTAAAAATATACAAAAATATAACACTAACTGTGAAAATAGAATCAAAATTACTGGAAAAACGAAAGAGATATTACTATTTTTAACAAATATATCTGTCCCTCTCGCGGAAACGCTGTTTTCTATGGCGGCTGTATAGGCGTCATAGACGGTGACGTCAAAGTTTACATCGGTCTTCTCTTTCTAATTATAATCTTTGAAGCTTTATAACTTCATCGCTGATGAAGGTATTTAAAAAATGATTTCATGATTGTTTACTAGAGCTAATAAGTATTTAATTTTGCAAATAAAAAAATCTCATGCATACCTATTCCCTATTATGTACATCTTTTATGATGGGACCAAACCCGATATAGTGCAAAAGAAAATCTGGTGTTCAGTACATTTTCTCGATTTGTTTTTCTCTATTTCGGGGTTCGGTTTCTGTAGCGGCTTTGCCCGCGTCAATGTCTAGGGATAATTTTCCCTATGCCAGAACTTGGTCTACCCTTGTCCATGGTTCATCTAAATCGGTTCAGGCATTAGGACGTGGAAAGGGGTTCGCTGTTGGTGGAACGCGCATTTCCAATCTGCGATATGCAGAAGACTCCGTTCTCCTTGCTACAACTTTGACGACATGAGGGAGATACTGCATAATTTGGAAGTCCGATCCTGCATGGAGTATTGTAGCCACCTTTGGGATGGCTCAGCTAAGTATCAGCTTGCCGCGCTTGACTCGGTGGAACGCAGAGCTAAGAGGCTCATCGGCGACGTAAAACTGGTGGATGCCAAGCTACATAGCTTGGCTTATCGCCGTAAGGTGGCCTGCTTGTCGGTCTTCTACAGATTGTACTTCGGTGAGTGTGCCCAAGAACTTCACGACCTCATCCCACCGGCCCCCTTATACCTTCGGACATCCAGACGCGCTGCATCTTACCATCCCTACCTTGTGGCTATTCCACCAATTCGCACTAAGCGTTTTCAAACGTCTTTTATAATGCGCACAGCAAAGGAGTGGAACTCTCTGCCTGCGTCTGTGTTTCCAAAAGCTTACAACCCTAATCTCTTCAAAGTTAGAGTGAACAGGCTCCTTCTGGGTAGGCTCGCTCCATCGTAGACTTTGTCTCTGTCATCTCTGACATAGACTAGAGTCAAGAGCAAACCCATTACAAAAAAAAAAAAAAAAAAGTGGACAGTGGCAACTTACGGCTAGCAATAAATAGGCAGAAAACCAAGCATAAGGAGATAGACCGAGCGGGAAAGCTAGCGAGCGCCAATGGCATCCAGGGCATCGATACCGTGGACAGTTTTAATTATATTTTTTCCTAATTCCTGAACGACATTTAAACATTCAGCAACAAAGTTTATAAGATATTAAATTATGTAAACGTAAAATTAAACTAATACTAAATTAAACTGGCCTTTTAAGCTTATATGAGTCTAAACAAAGTTACATTACGTCACCGATGCACATTGTTGAAAAGAAATAAATGTCAATCCTAAAAATGTCGCATTTCGACAATCGCACTCACACCACCAGGTGGTTCAATTACCGGTGAGATAGTGGTCAAACGCATGCTTATCGATGGTAAAAAAATAAAATATCGCTTATATTGTCTAGACCTCAACGACTAGGAGGGCAGCATTACCAGACGCAGAGGCAGTTTAAACAAGAGACATTTACCTATGAGATTTTTTAATGTTTAAGCAGAAATATATTTCACGGCTATTTTAAAGATCACAATTCATCAGCGAGACATTTCCTGACAGCTCTTTGTGATCGGTATCAAGCCATTATAATCGCCTTCCATAAGAAACTTCAAAGGTTCTGACTGTAAATTCACCAATAAACTGACAACATAAAACGCGTGTAAATACTCTTAGATGTCGCCACCTGTCGTTATGGATAGGGATGTTGTGAATAAGAAATTTCGGATCTGGTCAAGTATACGGATATAGAAATAATACTATACCGGTTTCGAATAGGTATATGGAATTATTTCAGATTATCCGTAAGTTTTGGTTACGGATATTAGATTTTTACATGACTAAATCAAATCAAATCAAATTATTTATTATGAGCCACAATGACTCATAGTGTTAGTAGGTACAATAAATAAACTTACAACTATGTTAGTGACACAATACAACAACAACTATATGAACACACACAACATAACTATCACCGCTTCAGCATCCCAGCTGAGATACTGGAGCAATGGATTAACAGTACTGCAGTCCAGCCTGTCAGCAATCATACCCAGGATGCTGTTGGAACTGGCTCGCACCCTGCACACCAAGGACGCACATCTTTTACGCATTAATGCATAAAAGCTTTCAACACGTATTTCCGCAAACATCCCTGATGCGCTACAGAAGCGAGACAGCCCCATCAACACCCTGAATGCATTGTTATACTGAACGCGAAGGGCACTGTACGATCTTCTACTGTATTCTACTGTACTAAGCAATAGAAATAATAAACAAACATGCAAGTTTCACGCGTGGCTATTCTTTTAACTCGGCCGGGCAGAAAAACCTGTCATTACGTCTCTAATTAAGGGCGAATTTCACCAACGAAACTGATGGCAATCAGCATACAAACCACGTTTACGAGCTGTCAGTGTCGTTATTTTTTGTGGAATATTGACACTGACAGCTCTATATTAATAATCGATTTAATAATCGCGATCAGTTTGAATGGGGTATTTTACTAAAAAAATCTAATTAGTCCGTCTGATAGATTTTCAAAAAATATTCGACACGTATTTTTTCTTTTTTCACATAAACAAATAATAAAAAGGATACAGCGAGTTGAAGACACGCGTGACGTCATTTGGCTTCGTAAAAATGTACCAAATTTACCAAGCCAGGTGACGTCACGCGTGTCTTCAACTCACTGTATCTCCTTTATTTTTTATTTGCGTGAAAAAAGAAAAAATACGTGTCAAATATTTTTTAAAAATCTATCAGACGGACTAATTAGTTTTTTTTTGTAAAATACCCTATTGGTGCAAATGGTCCTTAGACTCCGCCCCTATCCGAAATTATCAAAAACTTATATCCGATTCGATTACGGATAGATTTTTATTTCGGATACACGCTAGTTTCGATTACGGTTACGGAGCTCCTTAACACTCTTGGTTACAAAAACTCGATAGATACAAATGGCCGTCTGTGTTGCAGAATCCTCAAAGCCCAAAGAGGCATTGTACAGATAAATCACTAATCCGTAAAGCTCCGGGACAAACTCTTGGATTCAGGAAATTCAGGGTGTTCTTATGGGGGTATTTAGTGGTATTTGTGACATGGAGATATAGGGATGGAAAGATGTAAGGAGTAGTTTGGCATTTGTTTCGATTAGATTTTTGCGTTTTTCCTGCGACCGTTTTTGTTAAGACGACGATGTTTTAGAGGTATGAACCGTTGATTGACTAAATGTATTAGTATAAATATATGGATGCAATCTTAAGCTAATCTTTACTAATATATAAAGCTGAAGAGTTTGTTTGTTTGCTTGAACACGCTAATCTCAGGAACTACTGGTCCGATTTGAAAAATTCTTTTAGTGTCAGATAGCCCATTTATCGAGGAAGGCTATAGGCTATATATCATCATGCTAAGACCGGAGCAGACGAAGTTGCGTGGGTCAACTATAATAAAGAGGTTGCAATCTAAATAGCCGCGTACTGCGTACCGGAAGACGCAACGTGGGAAGGCCTCCCACAAGGTGGCCAATACCTTGCTGAAGGCCGCGGATAGCCGATGGATGCGAGACGCACGGATCGGCTGCTGTGGCGACCGGCGCGGGAAGGCCTATGTCCAGCAGTGGACGTCTTTCAGCTGATATGATGATAATTAATCTAAATAGTGTTTTTAGGTAAGTGTTCGCATTCGCAGTTGCAAATTGTCAAAAATAGGCAAGTTTCTTTCATTTTTTGTAGTTGAGATTATAATATTGCGACTTAAAATTTGACCTTTTTCAATACAAGAAGCTTTCTCAATTCAAATAGGTAGCGGATATAAGTTGGCAATTTATTTGTCGAATTGAGCTTTGTTAAGAAGAAATGCCTTGAACAACACAAACGCTTAATATTATAATTTGTGTTTTTATAACCGTTTTTATTTAGCAGGGCTTAAAAGATTAAATGAAAATGTTTCCTTGACCAAGGCGTAACACAAAGAAAATAAAAACTTAATAAAATAATCCTACTGTCAGTAATACCGTTAATAATCTAAAACAAGAAACAAAATGATGCTTAATTCATTAATTTAGCTTTCCTTTCGTCCATTATCTAAACGTTTGTGATTCATCAAAGTTATTTCAAACGAAACTTTTTGAAAAGTAGATTTTAATTAAAATTACTGACGAATGGCCGAATTTGAATCTGTCGCGGATTTAAATGACGCTATTTTTCGGGAGCGGGCAAGCGTGAATCGTTTTTTAAAGCTCTTGTTTCATAGACTAAAATGAGATTCATAGAGGAATGAAAAGAAGAAGCGAAAACGAAGAAGAAAAAAACAAGAATAAGGGGAAAAGGAGAAGGAAAGGTCAAAGAATTTTAAACTTATAAATTAAAATGTCAAAAAACCACGCTTACGCTCCTAGCATGTCTTTTTTTAATTGGGACGAATTTATTGATATCGCATTTGTTAAAATCGATCCAGCCGTTTAGGCCAAATAAATAGACATACAAAAATACATAATAGATGAGGAGCTCGTGGCTAAATAATAACAGCCGCACAGGTCGATCTTTAAGGTTAAGCAACGCTTGCCAAGGTTGGACTGTGGATGGGTGACCATTTTAACATAACGAGTTTCCTTCGTGTCTCGGAAAGCACGTTAAGCCGTTGGTCCCGGCTGTCATTTGTAGATCTTTAGCAGTCGTTACGGATTGTCCGAAGCCAGTAAATCTGACTCCAGTCTTGCCAAGAACTACCGTGTTACCCAGTTAATGGGTTGTGGAGGTCTGGTAGGCAGCCGCTCCACGTAAAACACGTATTCAGCTGAATCCGGTTTGACTGGAAGTCGACCCCAATGTAGTTGGGAAAAGGTTAGGCCGATGATGACAAAAATACATAATAGATGTATTTTTGTATCTCTCTTTTAATATGAGACCAACACTGAAAAAAATCAATTACCCCAAATACATTTCTGTGCGCATAACTCGATAAAATGTACAGAACAGCTGTTTCTTTCGCGATTTCTTGACTCTAGTCTAGGTCAGAGATGACAGAGACAAAGTCTACGATGTTTTAAAAAGGCCTTTACTTTGAAAACCCGAATTCTTTCCACAATTTCCAACACACAAAAGGCAACAGGCACCTTTTATCTTCTACGCTATTACCGAACCATTTCATATTTCTCGTTAATTTGACTACGGAACCCAAATAAAACGCCTGAAGCTTAATCCGAGGTTTTAGGCTTTCTTCAGTAATATGGCCGCTTCCTATTAATTATCTTGTTCCCACTTAGAAGCTTTTTTGTGGTAATTTTTTTCGTTAATATTTTTGTACGACTAGCTAAGTAGCTAAGTGCTGCTTAAGGAGACTTATGGGCATTTTCTTAATCTTACTTAAAATTATTACTTTCCTGAATAATTTGAAGTGGTTGGTTTTCTGCGCAACAGTATATACTTTTGCAGCTCTCATCGTTTTACTTGTTGTAATTAGTCTTGTGTTATTGTTCCGAAATAAACTATTATGTATTATAATTATCAATCGCTTTAAATTTTCTTTTTTGCTCCTACGACTATTCTCTGCATTACCCAAAGGTTGACTGGTAGAGAATGCCTATGGCATTAAGTCCGCCTCTGTACATTTTCGGGCTGAAAGTGTTTAAATAAATAATATATGACATTCTTCCATAGACATAGATTTGCCATAGACAACTATTGAACTGTGTTCTGTTTTGTCTGTGGTGTGAGCAGAGTCTTGTGGTAGGTTAATCGGGTCCTGACATACTTTCAGTTTGAAAATGTTTCATTATTTCAGTTTTTATTTAGTTCTTAAGTGGTTTTCTTTTAATTTTGTGTTTTAGTGCGTTATTTCTGGCGGAATTAACGTATTTTCTTTTTATTTTTCCGTTACTGACTAATTGAGTGACTGACAGACAAAGCACAGCCGAAACTACTGGCCGTAGAAAGCTGAAATTTGTCATGTAGGTTCCTTGGGGAGTGTAAGGGAGCACTAAGAGAGGATTTCCCGAAATTCCTACGGGAACGAGAAGAAACGAGATATACGCGTACGAAGTCACGGGCATAAGCACTGCCTGATTGAGTAACGGAATAACTGACAGACAACGCACATTTGAAACTACTGGCCGTAGAAAGCTGAAATTTGTCATGTAGGTTCCTTGGGGAGTGTAAGGGAGCACTAAGAGAGGATTTCCCGAAATTCCTACGGGAACGAGAAGAAACGAGATATACGCGTACGAAGTCACGGGCATAAGCACTGCCTGATTGAGTAACGGAATAACTGACAGACAACGCACATTTGAAACTACTGGCCGTAGAAACCTGAAATTTGGCATGTAGGCTCCTTGGGGGCACGGGAAGCACTTACAGGATTTCCCGAAATTCCCACGGGAACGGGAAAAACGGAGATATGCGTGTACGAAGTCGCGGAAAACAGCCAGTACCATATATTCGGTCAGTAGATATAATCGTTATCCACCCTCCTTCTAGTCGTATCATCTTTCACCATAATATACCTATCGCCAACAAAAACATGAAAAATCGAAATTACAGTTCTCCAAACACACTCAAACTTCAAACTCACTCGCCAAGCACCAGAACAAAAGTATGAAACATTTGCATAAAGCCGATTCACACAAAGTCAAACAGTTCCGCGTTTTCCCCGCCAGTGTGGACTTGACCTTGGGCTCAAAGCCGGGAGGAGGGCCCTCGTGCCTCATAATAGCCCTCTGGAGGCTAAGAGGACAAGTGGACGGGTATTTTCATGCCCCGTTTGCGAGAGAGGAGTGCCGGAGTGAGTGGAGTATGGAAAAGATTGTGTATTGAGAATTGGGACTTGAGAAGTAGGTGAATGGAAGCAGATCTGGTTTTGGCGTGGATTAAGAATGGGGTGTTTGGTGTTGAAACTATTGACAATATAGAAAAACTGGCCAAGTGCAAGTCGGACTCGCACACGACATAAGCCTTAATTTTTATTATTTGTTGTTATAGCAGCAATAGACAAACACAACGTGTGAAAATTTTAGCTATCTATCTATTACGGTTTTTTAGATACAGCCCGCTGACAGGCACACGGACGGACGGACAGCGGAGGCTTAGTAATAGGGTTGGTTACCCTTTGGGTACGGAACCCTAAAAATTGTGTAATGATTGGTTAAGAATATGACTGGTAGATTATGCCATGGCAGTGAGCAGGTGACGTATATTTTTATTTGAAATGGTTCTGCTGTTGACTTCTAGACAGAGATTTAATTAAAAATGTATAGTTTTCAGAATTTGACATTTTACATTGTGTGATTCCGTGTGTGCCAAATAAATTAGTTTTCTTTTCTTTTTTCTTTTAACCTCTCAGGATCCGTAAGGACCGATTGGGGCCAAATCGCCCCCACCGTCAGAATTCGTATCCCTATTGGGGCCAAAACGACTCGCGCGGTGATAACATTATTTGTATGCGTCTTGCGAATTATTTTCGTTTATTTAATTATTACTATTTTTTAAATTATTTATTATTATTTCTTCAGTTAGTAACCAAAACAAGGTCTTTCAGAGGTTAAATTTTCCCTATACTACTACTATAAGACGGTATTACTTGGCAAATTTCATAGTTTTTGGTCAACGGGAAATATCCTACCTACGATTTGATTCCCTTGATAGTGTCGAAATGTAATTTTCTCTTCGCTGTTTTTTTTTTGTTAATTTAGTAGTTTGATTTTTTCACAGCTGCTAGGAGCCATAAACCTGAAAATATGGTTTTAATTACAACTCAATACCTCCACGCGTCCGAAAGTGATCCTAGAAGTGTTCCGTTTTTCCTTTAGAGGCACAGAACCCTAAAAAAACGATAATGTTGTTTTCTGTCAGAGAATGAGTACTTTGTATCGCATTTTGTATTTCCAGAAATTTCACAACCAAAAAAAAACTCCCTTTTTAAATAAAAAAAAAAACATTTTTCGCCTAGAAATATTTTACCGTTTATAAAAAAGTACTAGAAAATTCATAACTACAGCTCTGTTTCAAAATATCTACACAGAAATATTCATCTAAAAACAGTCGCAAAAAAAAATCATTTTTCATTTTTACAAAGCTGAAACTGGCTCTCCCCTAAAAGCTTTTTCCAACAAAACCAATAGTAAAATGGATTCTATATTTCGCTAGTACACTCGTAAACTTTGAATATAAAACGTTGTGACGTATCGACAGCACACTGACCTACTGTGTTGTTTTACATTGAACGGGGGCTGTGCGCTTTCAGCTCACGTGGGGCTGTGAAATGCGCGGTTGAGCGGGGTAGGATCTTGGGTTGGGGCAGCAAATGTGCTGTTTCAGTCAGCCCGAGATCCTATATACTAATACGGAACGGGAAAGCACCGGCTTTCCCGTTCGTAATAGTTGGTCCACACGATACAGCCTTTTGTCTGCATAGACTTAGAACTCTGAATAAAAAAAATCTATCTCTTCGACATTTGTTTGCATTGCTTTGTAAACAAAATTATATAGAAGTTTATGAAAGTCTGTACGGAAGTCTGTATCGTACACTCACAAAAATGGGTGGAGGAAAAGCTGCGGTATTTAGGGTGATAGCGGCAGTGGTAATACTGTTAAGCTGTTTTGCAGCACAATTCTGTCTAAGATAAGATGGACGTGTTTTTACTCGCTGATAGACGAAAGTGCTATGTATCTATTTTGAGGAGCTTCTTAGCAGCGTAATATTCTTTACTAGTTAACCCGCGCAACTTGGTTTGCGTCACAACTTTCATTACTGCTCCGCTCCTATTGGTCTTAGCGTGATAATTTATAGCCTATAGCCTTCCTCGATAAATGGACTATCTAACACTGAAATAATTTTTGAAATCGGACCAATAGTTCCTGAGATTAGCGCGTTCAAGCAAGCAAACAAACAAACAAACAAACAAACAAACAAACAAATAAACAAACAAACAAACTCTTCAGCTTTATATATTAGCATAGATTCTGTATCTTCATTATTATCACGATTTTCGACTTGACACTTCAGTGATCAAGCGTACAAGTTATTAAGATACTGAGAACAAGTAGAATAGAGATTTACTTTGTGAATTTTAATAAGACTACGTACACGTCTTATACATGTGTTTATTTTAAAACGAATATTCCACTTCCCTACTATAATAAATGCAAACATTCGATGCTCAATCACGCCAGAACGGTAGAACTGATCTGGATGGAATTTGGCACACATATAGATTTTGTTGATAGTCTAGAATACCACATAGGCTTTTTATCCCATGATTATGTTCCCTTTTTTATGTTGGGAAGTCATCAAATTACTCCTCCCGCTTTGGGTACAGCAGAAGGGAGTGTCAGACTCTTACTGACTAAAAACCCATCCGTGTTCCTCCTAGTGCCCTTTGCGTTCCAGGGTACGGTGCCTCTTTCGAACGAAGTCCGCAGCCCCAGCAGGCACTGGCCCTAGTGGGCCCCGTCTTCCATGCTGATATCTCCTTGAGGCGCGTTGGGATCGCAGCGCGCCGCCGACCCGGGATTATGTTCCCTTGGGATAATTACCGCGGCCAAAGCTGATGTCCATATAAGTTTTACCCGCTTGTTCCCTCTTTGAGAGCATGTCATGCTCATTCAAATGTCTCGCTGATTTTGGCGCGTGTGTTTGATCATTTGGTTCCCTTCAAAGTGGTTGAGCTGAATAGTGCCGATACATGCGTCATGTTCGTGAACGGGCACCGTAATGGTCGTACTGGTCATCTCTTAACTGCCATTGGCTTATTTCTTTATATTTTTAATTCTTGTAATAAGTATTTTTTTTCTTTGCGTTGTGCTCACATGCAGAAGCAACAAGGATACGTAACTTAGAATTTTGTAAAACATAACGTGATTTAAAAGAGTATCCATGGAGTTTCTTTCACGTCCTTCTCCTTAGAGATCTACGCTTTGGAACGTGCAGATAGCTCCCATGTTTTTGACTAACCGACCTTGTCATTTCATAAGTGCCTGTAAATGGTTCCTCTATTTGAAATAAATGCTTTGTATCTTTGAATCTTCTCATGGCCCCACCGTATACTCCCAGTATGCAACGATAGCCGAACACGATCCGACTTCATCCCATTCACATGTGTTCAGTCGCGTTACCTCTGAAACTGAAACTTTCAGTCCGCTGTGATACCAGTTTGTCAAGTGATTTATTTTGTTGCACTTTTAGTTTTAGCTTTGGAGTTTTAGATTGTGTGTGTAAATGGAATAAAATGTTGAAAAAGTTGTGGGATCGTATTTGTCTCACTGTAGCTATCCAGCTTTGTTTTATTTTTGTCTCTGTAGGGATGAGATAATGGCCCGGGTCGGCGGCGCGCTGCGATCCCAGCGCGCCTCAAAGAGATGTCAGCGTGGATGACGGGGCCCGCTAGGGCAGATGCCTGCTGGGGCTGCGGAATCTGTTCGAAAGGGGTGCCGTAGCCTTGGAACACAAAGGGCACCAGGAGGAGCACGGATGGGTTTTAGTCAGTAAGAGTCTGACTCTTGCTTCACCCAGAGCGGGAGGAGTCATTTGATGATTTCCCATACTTAAAAAAAAAAAGGGATGAGATAATACGAACTAGAATAAGTACTAGCCACTACTAGTATTGTTTGTTTTATTATTGAATAGCTTTTGCTTGCGACTTCGTACGCGCATATCCCGTTTTTAAGGTTCCGTACCCATAGGGTAACCAACCGAACCCTTTTACTAAGCCTCCGCTGTCCGTCTGTCCGTCCGTCTGTCTGTCAGCGGGCTGTATCTCAAGAACCGTAATAGGTAGAGAGTTGAAATTTTCACAGATTGTGTATTTCTATTGCCGCTATAACAACAAGTAAAAGTTAAGGTTTATGGTACGGATCCCGACTTGCACTTGGCGGGTTTTTTTTTTCATGTTTCCGTAGGAATTTTGGTAAATCCTCTCTCAGTACTCCCCTACACTCCTCAAAGAACCTACACGCCAAATGTCAGCTTCCTACGACCAGTAGTTTCGGCTGTGCGTTGTCTGTCAGTCACTCAGTCACTCAGTAACGGAAGAATTACATACAATACTAGTTGACCCGCGCAACTTCGTCTGCGTCACAATTTTCATTACTGCTCCGCTCCTATTGCTCTTAGCGTGATGATATATAGCCTAACACTGAAAGAATTTTTCAAATCGGATCAGCAGTTCCTGAGATTAGCGCGTTCAAGTAAACAAACAAACTCTTCAGCTTTATATATTAGTATAGATGATTGGTGGCACGCGTTTGATCACAATCGCATCTTATGGTTAGCGATGATGTGGTCGACGATATAGTACATTTGCCTAAAAGTAACTTATTCACTCTTGACTTATAAAATACCACTAGATTATAGCAATCAGGAAACTCGGACTCCGGCAGAAAGTTCCACTCATTTGCTGTTCGGATAGAAGAAATTATTTCTTAAAAGTTTTGTGCAAAGTTTTCCGAAAAGAGAGAATTTTGATAAATAACAAACCAAAGGGGAGCAGCTCGTGGCTAAAAAATAACAGCCCCACGGGTCGATCTTCAAGGTTAAGTAACGCTTGCCGAGGTTGGTCTGTGGGTGGGTGACCATCTTAACATACCGAGTTTCCTCCGTGCCTTAAAGCACGTTAAGCCGTTGGTTCCGGTTGTAATTTGTAGAACTTTGGCAGTCGTTACGGATCGTCAGAAGCCAGTAAATCTGACTTCAGTCTTGCCAAGAAATACTGAGTTACCCAGTTAATGGGTTGTGGAGGTCTGGTAGGCTGGAGGCTCCACGTAAAATACTAGTATTCGGCTGAATCCGGTTTGACTGGAAGCCGACCCTAATATAGTTGAGAAAAGGCTAGGCAGATGATGAACAGACCAAAGGGAGGACAGGATAGTACAGTACATACATAGGGTGCAAGCAGCATAACTTCAGGTTTGGCTGTTTAGAATGGAAGCCGACATATTTGGGAAAAGGACTGGGAACATGATGAAAATCCCAAAAGGCTTGTGCAGACAATACAGAATCGACGTAAGTTTCATTCCACGTACCCATGAAGAGTGTGATGAAGGCCCAGAAAACGGGCCGTAGTATAATCCCTATACCTTGAAAAATAAAAAAAGTAACTAAGCACGTTCTGCAGCGACATGTGTCACAAAGTCACAAACCACGACAACTTTAACGAACGCGATAACTTTACAAAACACAAAAAAATGTTAAGTTAGTTCCAGACAAGTAGTAAATTTTTAAGGTCCAGCAGTAAACTAGGTAGGTAGCAACCATGATAGCTGCGTCATATGTTTTTATAACCACTCTTCAGCTCCTGACCCAACTTTATTTAATCATACACCAAATATATTATTCATGGACGAACAACGATACAAATCAAATAATTTATTCCCTTAGACCCAGGACAAAAGGGTTTTTACCCTTTACAAATTCCTGCAATCCTTTCGTACGGCATGTGTTGGCAATCCATCGTTGCCTTGACTAATAAATATAAAAACAATGTTACTTGTTCCGTACGGATCCGGGTCGGATCCTTTCGGACAGTTCCGTGATTTCCCTGAGACGTGATGTGACTGCGACGTGAGATTGACGAGACGTGGTCCGTTTTAATATTTTATGCTTCGACCGCGGTTTTGTTCGCGTGATCTGTTTTTGTTTGCAAATGAAGGAGAGTTTATTTATGATAACGGTACGAAAAATAGTCCATCTATGAAGTTACGACGGATCGTAATGTGTGAATATCTGCAGTGACTCTATTTGGCTATGGTGCCAAACCCGTAAAGAAAAATATTGTGTGGTAACCGGCTTATTCAAGAACTGGAAATTCGAAGACATACAAGCCCGCCACGCATTTCCAACCACTGCAACTCCTGAAAGCCTCCTGAAAAGAAGACATGTGCGTCCAGCGACCAACCAATCGGCAACAGATTTGCGTGGCAGATTCCGTAAATTAGTGCTCGTTCCCACTATGACGGACCGATTCCTGACAATCGAATTGAAAAATTATTTTAGTGTTGGATAGCCTATTTATCAAGAAAGACTATAAACTATATAAAATCACGGTACGACCAATAGGAGCGGAGCATTAATGAAAATTGTGATGCAGACGAAATTACGTAGGTGTTTGTAATAAAAAAACATACATACAGCCGAACCATTCTACTACTACCGGACTACCGGTGAAAAACTACTTGAGGAGCTCGTGGCTAAAGAATAACAGCCGCACAGCTCGATCTTCACGGTTAAGCAACGCTTGCCAAGGTTGGTCTGTAGATGGGTGACCATCTTAACATACCGAGTTTCCTCCGTGGCTCGGAAAGTACGTTAAGCTGTTGGTCCCGGCTGTCTTTTGTAGAACTTTGGCAGTCGTTACGGATTGTCAGAAGCCAGTAAATCTGACTCCAGTCTTGCCAAGAGTAACCGTGTTACCCATTTAATGGGTTGTGGAGGTCTGGTAGGCAGCAGCTTCACGTAAAATACTGGTACTCAGCTGAATCGGGTGTGACTGGAAGCCGACCCCAATATAGTTGGGAAAAGGCTAGGCAGATGACATACAGCCGAACCTTCCTTCTTTTTGAAGAAGTCGGTTAAAAAGAGATCGATATGTTTTTTTCGCAGCACAGCTCACAATCAATCACGTTGTGTCTTAGCACGCGCGTTGTAACATTAGGTGACATGTTCGGACGACCCCGGTGGAGGACAACCCTCGTTGGGGACGAACGTGACGTATCCCTCCCGAGTGCGGGACAAATGGATCCTTGGATAGAGAGTACTTCTTGGGTATTATGCTGGGCTTAGTGTTACAGTTTACTCTTAGTTGCTGCCAATATCATAAAATCACATATATATACATTCTAAACTTCTCTTCTTCTTTTTCTTTCTTTTCTATTCTATATATTCTATTTGAAATTTTATTTATTTGCTGTAGACCTTTTTTTTTAAGGATGGGAAATCATCAAATGACTCCTCCCGCTCTGGGTAAGGCAAGAGGGAGTGTCATACTCTTACTGACTAAAACCCATCCGTGTTTCTCCTAGTGCCCTTTGCGTTCCAAGGCTACGGTACCTCTTTCGAACAGATTCCGCAGCCCCAGCAGGCACCTGCCCTAGCGGGCCCCGTCTTCCACGCTGACATCTCATCGGATCGCAGCGCTACGCCGACCCGGGCCTGGTTCTGATCAGACGGCGAGCCACCCACTGCTCGCCGATTTGCTGTACACCTACCACAGTGTGTTTCTTTTTAACCCAAAGGTTGACTGGTAGCGAATGCCCCGTTGCATTAAGTCCGCCTATGTACCACTATTGTACATGAAGTTTAAAAAATAAATAAAATCATTAAATTCAACCTCTTCTACAAAGGAACGATTGTCTAATCTAGAAGAAATCAAAAGATTATGCGACACCGATACATGGTGGACATCCCACCCACACGCACAAAACGTTTTGGGAGCACATTCATAGTGCGTACAGCTAAGGAGTATAATTCTCTACCAGAGTCCTGTGTTACCAGATAGCTTCAACCTGGGAGTCTTTAAGTCAAGAGTGAATAGGTTACTTCTAGGCAAACGTGCTCCATCTTCGACCGCATCATCGCTTACCATCAGGTGAGATAGTAGTCAAACGTATGCCTGTTAATAGTAAAAAAAGTTACTTTTAATCTTTAAAAATGATTTAGGAAGTGAAATTCTTTATGGATATGAAAAAAATTTAGTTACTTTAGAATTAAATCACAAATAATATATATACAAAATTTGCTATTTAGTTACAGAATCGAATAGAATACTCTTTATTGTATTCCATAAAAAATTACTTATGGAGCTTTTAAAAGTAGAAGGATGTAACGAAGGGCAGTCTTATCACTAAAAGCTGTCTTTTACAGACTACCTTTGGAGGGATTTGATAGGGGAGAAAATAAATATGTTCACAAACTTGACAAAAAGTAGGGAAATAAAGTTTTTTTGCTATTGAATTCTCTTTTTTCAAATTCTAATTTAAAGTATTCCCACTAAGCAGTTTTTCTTGGTCAAACGTAGAACAAAACATATAATACTACTAGTTGACCCACGCAACTTCGTCTGCGTCACAAATTTCGTTACTGCTCCGCTCCTATTGGTCTCAGCGTGATGACATATAGCCTATAGCCTTCCCCGATAAATGGGCTATCTAACAATTAAATAATTTTTCAAATCGGACCAGTAGTTTCTGAGATTAGCGCGTTCAAGTAAACAAACAAACAAACTAACAAACTCTTTATCTTTACACTAGTTGACCCACGCAACTTCGTTTGCATCACAATTTTCCTTACTGCTCCGCTCCTATTGGTCTCAGCGTGATGACATATAGCCTATAGCCTTCCTCGATAAATGGGCTATCTAACAATGAAATAATTTTTCAAATCGGACCAGTAGTTCCTGAGATTAGCGCGTTCAAGTAAACAAACAAACAAACAAACAAACAAACAAACAGACAGACAAACAAACAAACAAACAAACAAACAAATAAACAAATAAACAAACAAACAAACAAACAAACTCTTTATCTTTACATATTGGTATAGATAACCTTTTGCCCGCGACTTCGTACGCATATATCTCGATTTTCCCGTTCCCGAAGGACTTTCGGGAAATCCTTTCTTAGTGCTCCCCTACAAGTGTAGATTCTAATGCCAAATTTTAGCTTTCCACGACCAGCAGTTTCGGCTGTGCATTGTTTGTCAGTCGTTATTATTTATTTATTTACTTATACATACATACAAATATCTTTACAGGTTGTACCCAATGCGATAGCATACTTAAGGGTGCTATTACAAAATCGAGCGCTTGCCCCGGACTAAAGCTACAAACCGCGTTTCCCGAGATTTATAGTGATTGTGGGGCTGTATACAAAAATTGCTTAAAAATATGAGTTTACTTTTAAATAGACCAATTTTTTTTTCAGGCATTATAACAATACCTCCTTAATTATTAAATAATTTTTATTTGAATTTCGATTATACTTTCATAGATAAAAAATATAGTTTCGTACGGAAAATTGTCAATAATTCTCAGTTTTACAAAATTATTTTTGGTTTATTGGTGCATGAATCGTAACAAATTGATTTGATCATTCCAAAGTAGAAGGTACAGTTGTATCATGGACATTTTTAAAATTTATTAAATTATTATATCTTCGGTGTACCAAAGCATCAAAAGATTCCCAAAAGCGTAATTTTATGAAACACCCTTTGCGGAGACAAGAAATTTACTGATGTACGTGAACAAATTGATATATTTATTTAGAACACTCCCAAGATCAACTATCAAAATTTCTTAGGCGTATTTTTGTTTTTTTTTTTTGTGCTATATCTAAAGCATAATCAGACATCAAAACTCGAATCAAACGCTCAAATTCAAGAAAAATTGTGAAAGCGCTCTTAAACTGTTTTGACTATAGCAAATTCTATAGGTAGCTCTTCTTGTAAATTCACTCAAAATGCAACAAAATATTATGTCCAAGTCATCAGCAATGAGGTCTTCTTCTTCTTCTTATCGTGTGGGCAGTAAGGTCTAACGACCCCAACTTTTCATCAGACAATCTGGTTATTCAAGCCTGCAATGTCCCAGCCCAACTGGAAAACCACTTTTACAAGGTTATGCTTCCACGGGAATCGAACCCAGAACCACTGGGTCACAAGGCAAACGCCTAAACCACTCGGAGACAGTTAACAACAGCAGTGAGGTGGAGTGTGCGGAGCGCGCTCGTGAGCGGCGCCTCGCGCAGCAAGTTAGATTACGCGCGCGGTTCTGCCAGCAACCGCGTTTCACGATGACGCCCCCCCGTCTGGCACGACTAGCTCCACCCTTCGCAATATGTATTCATACATATATATTATATATCTATATATATCTATACTAATATATAAAGCTGAAGAGTTTGTTTCTTTACTTGAAAGCGCTAATCTCAGAAACTACTTGGCCGATTTGAAAAATTATTTCAGTGTTAGATAGCCCATTTATCGAGGAAGGCTATAGGCAATATATCATCACGCTAAGACCAAAAGGAGCGGAGCAGTAATGAAAATTGTGACGCAGACGAAGTTGCGCGGCTCATCTAGTGCATATATATTTAGGTTACATGTTAACTTAAGTCATTACTCGATACTACAATGTCGTCCTTCCCCTAATCTCAATTAACCAGGGCTAGCTTGTAGTTCTGTCGGGACATGTCACGTCACGGCTAGGGACGTCCCGACACGGGTCGTCTCCTCCGACACTAATAAACACGCTTTACATTTATTGAAGTATGGACGTTGTGAGCGGGGCTTGTCTAACTAGCGTAAATAGGGAGATATAGATAGATTTTGACGTCGGAAAATTAGACCCCTTATGCTTAGATTGTTTCTTTTTCACCAGTTATATCTGTTTTTACGTGCAAAAAATAGAGGCTCTAAATTGTTATGTTCTTACATTAACACGAGCTTCAGAGGGGTTGGAACTCAGGATCAGGACGTCACGCTTAGCATGGTAACGATTTTACCCACGATAACAACGATGTCTTCTGGCCATCTCTAAAAAATTTCCTTTTAGTTGATCCCACCAGAAAATCAATAGTCGGACAGTCAATGTATTAATTGTTGTAATTAATTAATCCTAACACTAAAACCTCTAATAGCGGCCAATAAAGTCCCACCTCGTGAGGGACATGTCACGTAACACGCGGAGACATTCCGACACGGGTCGTCTCCCTGGGCACTAATAAACACGCTTTACATTTGTACAAGTAGATATAGACGTATTGAGTGGAACTTGTTTGATCAATGTTGACTTTTTAATGAAAAATCAAATAAAACATTTTATACGTCACATCTTACTACTATATATTAATGCGAAAGTTAGCATGAATGCAATCACATGAATACGGCTGAACAGATGATGAAATTTGGCACAGAGATACTTTATAGTCTGGGATAGCAAGACTACATTATTTTGACGAACACGCGGGCGAAGCCGCAGAAGCTAGAATTACATTACATTCGTTCATCACGTGAAAAAATAAACGTAATTGTCAAATTATCCAATATGATTTATCGTATTTTTTTCTGCCCCTTCTGCTATATTTGAACCACATGTATACAGTAGGACCCCAAACCGGGCAGTCAATAACAATTAATCGTAGCAATAAATAATTCGCGATACCAAAACCTTTAATAGCTCTAATAAAGTTCAGCCTCGAGAGGGACATGTCACGTAACGCGCAGAGACATACCGACACGGGACGTCTCCCTGGGCACTAATGCTCGTAACACTCGGGGACATTCTGAGAGCGGTCACTGTGCCGTCTCCTATTAAGAAAAAGGAATTTGTTGGTATAGATAGGATGTGAGAACCAACTTATGTTGGTCTATCAGATTTTAGTCCTTGAAAGTTATTTCTTTCGAAGACTTTAAATGTATACTTACTATCTCATATTATAAAATGATGGTAGTATTAGTAATGGTAATGTAATTTATTTATCAATTGGAAAATTTAAAACCTGTTTATTAAAACTCCCAACTAAAATAAGGCGTCAAAAAATTCGTCCGCATCGCTGTCCACTTTATGTGAACCCAAAAGACTGGCGGCATTGCCATGTTGTATGGCAATGCTTATCCTTATCAATTTTTTTTTATAAAGTATAGTTACTACTATACTTCATAAAAAAAAAATTGATAAGGATAAGCATTAAGGATGAGTCTTCAAAAGTTGAACCAATCAATAATGAGGTTATCGTTATTGATTTTTGTTTTATTTTTTTTATTGATTTATTTATTTTGTCTACTAAACTAACTCCCACCTCGGGAAGGACATGTAACGCGTAGAGACATTCCGACATGAGTTCTCTCCCTGGGCACTTTAACACACGGGATCAGTTTGTGAGCGGAACTGTGACGTCTCGTATTAAGAGAGAGAGAGAGAGAGATTTATTGGTTGAGACAGAATTTGTGAAGCTAGTTGTAGTGATTTTTATTTCTTTTTGTCTGTGAATGTTTTCAACAAAAATAATATATTCTTCTTCCTAACGTGCCGATTGCAATCTTATTATTAATGACTGAATGAAATTAGTAGAACCAATATAATATTAATAATGAGATTTTTTTATTTTAATTACTTTACATATTAATGCCGCTAATAAACCCCGCCGCGTGAGGGACATGTCACATTACACGCAGAGACATTCCGACATGGGTCGTCTCCCTGGGCACTAATACACGTAACACGCAGGGACAGTTTGTGAGCGGGACGTTAGCGTCTGACTCGGTTAGTAAATTAAATGGATACGAGACTGGGATTGAGGCAAAATTTATAGTGGTGACATACATTTATAGGAAAATTAGTTAATTACAATAATAAATAACTACCGATACCAAAACCTTTAATAGCGGCTAATAAAGTCCCACCTCGTGAGAGACATGTCATGTAACACGCGGAGACGGCGGAGACATTCCGACACGGGTCGTCTCCCTGGGCACTAATACACGTAAAACGCAGGGACAGTTTGTGAGCGGGACTTAGCGTCAGACTCGGTTAGTAAATTAAATGGATAGAAGATGGATACGAGACTGGGATTTTGGGAAAATTTATAGTGGTGACATATATTTACGGGCGACATTGTTGCCATAGCGGGTAGGAACTGGATGAGGCTGGCACAGAAAAGTGGGGATTGGCACAAGAACAGAGAGGCCTATGCTCAGTAGTGGGCGAAGTCAGGCTGTGGATGATGATAGTGACTAGATTTATTGGACGTAAGAGTGTTCGAAAACAGATTTGGACATCTTTAGGTATGTCCCGTCTCTAGGTCCCGTGGTCGCCCTCGCAAGCGCTAGCTGGACGTCGTCAAGTCCGACATGAGAGCCAATGGCCTGACTGAGAAGGCTGTTCAAGATCGGGCAAAGTGGAGGAAGCTAAGTAGGAAGGCGGACCCTGGCAATAGCCGGGATTAACGCCAGGTGGAAGAAGACGAGAAAAGGATAATAATGTAACAAATAGTTATTATGTAATTAAATGCAGTCGGTTTAAATTACAGTCCATGAAGCCCCGTTGCATAAGGCATTTGTCTCACCTCCGGCGATCAGCGAGTAGCGAGTAAAACTTCAAACTCGAAACGGGTTGGCGAGCAGCGAGTAGCGAGTGAAAAGTTTCGATAGTTTTGACGCTCGGCTTTCAAAGAGTGATTTTGTACGACTCGCAATACTCGCTCCGGCCCGCACTATTGGTAGAAAATACCGCTGTTTGGTGAGTTCTGACCGCCAAGCAAGCATCGACGAGCGAGTATCGCTGAGCGAGTATAATCTTTGATAGCTCTTGTCGCTGCTATCAACTAGAGGTAAGAGCCACTCGCCGGTACCGAACAGCAAGCTATCGACTATGAATGTATGCGTCTCTTTTACTCACACGAGAAAATAGTCGATAGCTACTCATTTCCTCGCCGGCGGTGAGACAAATGCCTTAGGCCATTTCCATCTACAGGGTGCAGCCGATCTCGACTATTCTGCATTGTGTTATTTTTTTATTGATAAGCACGCGTTTGACCACTATCTCACCTGTTGGTAAGCGATGATGTGGTCGAAGATGGAGCACGCTTGCCTAGAAGCATAACTATTCACTCTTGACTTAAAGACTCCCAGCTTGTAGCTATCATATATTTTTGTCGACTAACTCGGTTTGTGAACAAATGGTAAATCTTTTCAACAATCATTATCGCTTTTAAACATTTTGACTTTTCAACAATCATTATCGCTGCAGTATAATCAAAACCGGTGCAATTGCCATTAAAAAAATACGATAAAGCTGATAGAATGAGGTGTTATCAGTATATTTTAAGCTCACACTAAATTCGTAGTTATTTTACCAGACCGCGTCTAGTCTAGAATAAAAGATAAGAACCTTACAATATTGGCATTTTTCACTTGGAACGTAAAAGGTTATCCAGAAAACAACGGCACGGCTTCAATATTGAAAGTTTGATCGTTTAGAGAGTGTCAACGTTATTTACGACGATATAAAACTTTCAGTGTCTTGAATATCGAACTTTGCAAGGAAAGGTATAGTGTATCTACATCTTATGAATAGAGAATAGGGTTTACGAAGACGTCCAGAAAATTGTTGTTAGACTCCTAAATATAATCTTCTATAGGATATTCACACTGGCAGTTGGCACGTTGCTTACAGAACAGGTCGATGGGGCTGAAAAGTTCTGGATTGGCGATTGCGTACCGAAAAACGCAGCGCTGGCGCGGCCTCCCACAAGGTGGACCGATGACGTGGTGAGAGTCATTAGCCAGTTTTTCTTACGTAGCACCGACTATACAGACATCACGTACGCCGTATAGTATCGGCCAGTGCCGTATGAACAATAACATCCAATCGAGGCGACTAAGGGACTCACCAGAGAATGCAGCAGCAGCGTTCTCTGTAAAACGCAACACCATACACTGCGATCCCACCTGCCAAGCGTGGCTATTATGTCAAACCCTCGGGGCCCTTAGGGAGAGGCCTATGTCCAGCAGTGGACGTCTTTCAGCTGTTATGATGATGATGATGATGATGACAGGACATAACGCCCTTTTCTATGACGTGCCAAAGCTATCATGATGCTGTTGTGAGAGCGAGACGGAGTTATACAGGACGAATATCACCATCATATTTACACAACGAAATCTTAATAGCATAGACTACGGGGCTGAGAATTAACCACTGGTCAGTCTTCAAGAATGCTAAATCTTTACAGGAAAACTATTAGAACTGACCATAATAAGCTCATTCTACTCTTCACTTAAAATCCTTCCATCTCAACAGCACCTATCTACAAATACATAAATAAAACGCAAGTGCGTCCTCGGATTGGGTCCCTAGACACTAATATACTTGGCAGTATTTACCGACAACACACGGGTGAGTATCTTGCGCCAACCCGCTGCGGCTTGGAACGTCGAGGGAGATAAATTATCGGGTTCATGATGTGAATCGAGTGACGGGGTAGGATCACCCTTCAAGAATCTCAAATCCTAAAGGTGCTGATAGACTTGACCATTCACTTGTAACAGGACATCTGAACCAAGCACAGAGCCAAACATCGCTACAAACCTATTCACGTCAAAAAATGTATTCCTGACGAAGATGTCAAACAACAATGACAAAATTGCTCGGCTCGCCAAAAGCTCGAAGTGAATTTGTTTATTAACATTCGCTAGAATGCTCATTATAAGTAAATGCTTAAGTCTATCAGTGGCCTTGTAGGAACACGATTCATCATCGTCACCATCATCATCAGCCTAGCCTTTTTCCAACTATATTGGGGTTGGCTTCCAGTCAAACCGGATTTAGTTGAATACCAGTATTTTACGCGGAGCGGCTGCCTACCAGACCTCCACAACCCAGTAACTGGGTTACACAGTACTTCATGGCAAGACTGGAGTCAGATTAACTGGCTTCTGACTATCCGTGACGACTGCCAAAGATCTACAAATGACAAACGGGACCACGTGCTTTCCGAGGCACGGAGGAAACTCGCTATGTTAAGATGGTCACCCATTCACAGACCAACCTTGGCAAGCGTTGCTTAACCTTGAAGATCGACCCGTGCGGCTGTTATTATCTAGCCACGAGCTGTACCCTATACCCTATTTACGCTGGTTAGACAAGCCCCGCTCACAACGTCCATACTTCAATAAATGTAAAGCGTGTTTATTAGTGTCGGGGGAGCACGTCACCATCATCATCATCTTCATCATATCAGCCGAAAGACGACCACTGCTGGACGTAGGCCTCCCACAAGTGTCACCACAACAACCGGTCCTGCGCGTCTCACATCCATCGTCTTTCTGCGACCCTCACCAGATCATCGCTCTTCCACCTTTTTGGAGGCCTTCGGTTGCGTCTTCGGTTCGCGGTCGCCACTCCAAAACTTTTCGGCCCCATGACCAGCTGTGCTGCGAGCAATGTGCCCTACCCACTGCCACTTCAGTTGCGATCCTTCGGGCTATGTCGGTAACCTTGGTTCTCTCACGGATATCATCATTCCTGATTCGAACACGTAAGGAAACTCCAAGCATTGCCCTCTCCATTGCCCTTTGAGTGACTTTAAGCCTTCTCGAATACGATCAGCACTCGTCCAAACAAGCTCATTACATTTCCCTTTAAAATCCTTCCATTAGGTCCCTAGACACTAATATACAAGGCAGTATTTACTGACAACACACGGGCGAGTATCACGCGCCGGCACGCTGCGGAACGCTGAGGGAGATAAATTATTGGGTTCATGATTGTGAATCATGTGATGGGATAGATTAATGGCCATATTATTTGGGAGTGTGCTTGGTTGTTGTGGGTTTTTTAACCGACTTCATAAAAGGAAGTTCTCTATTCGACTGTTTTTGTCGAGTCTTTTGTTTTTTGTGTGCAATGTAGGAAGTAAACTGTACCTTTGAAACTAGCATGAAACCTGTCTATTAATGTTCTATTGTGACGGGCAGGCGCTTTTGGGAACTATATCATGTAAATTTTGGACATTTTTTTTTGATTTTATTTGATAAAAACGAAAAAGATTTTTGTAAAATTCTTATGATAAGATGGCATTTTGTTTTAGTGTATACCGGCTTTATGTTCCCGAAGGAATATTTTTGACCGACGAGAAAGTTTACACATTTGTGAGATTTTGTTTAAGATACATCATTGTTGATACTATTTTGGGAATAGTTTTAAAAATAACCAATATTTTTGATTCTTAGTTGACTACTCTGAGAAGAAAATAAACTCACAGGTCTCTTTAAAAGTCAAATTAACATTTCATGCATTTTTTTTTGTAAAATTTGCGAATTTGAGAAAGTCAATAACGAATATTGCTCTAAACGCAAGTTCTTCTCGCTTCACAAAAAGATGTCAAACCAAACTATGGACCCTATGTTTTATCGAAAAAAAAGAGTACGAATAGTAAATAGATTCCAGCGAGACTATTCGTTTAGTTAACATAAAACAGAGAGGACTCAGTGATTTTTTACGCAAAGGTTTCCAGGTAAGTCCTTAAAAGGCTTGTGCCCAAAGAGACTAAAGGGAAATATTCACGGAATATTTTATGTTTGATCGGGAAAACCTTTGAAAATAGATAGTTTTGTGGCACGTGATAGTATGATCAAAAATCAGTAGGGCCTTTTTCCAACTATAGTAAGGTTGGCTTCTAGTCAAAACCGGATGCAGCTGAATAACAATGTTTTACATGGAGCGATTGGATATCTGGTCTTCACAACGCAGTAACTGGATGAAACAATATCTCTTGGATTAATAGATTTTTTCTGACTTTGACTATCTGAAACGACGGCCAAACATGTTTAAAAGGCATCCGGGACCAACGTGCTTTCGAAGGTAACTCGGTATACAATGCACATCACCCGTCCACGGACTGACCTTGGCAAGCGTAGGGGGAAGCGTAGGAGTAGAGGTGGATTGGTCTCACGCTGCGGAGGGATTCCGATCATATTCCCAAACAGGCAATGGACTGGAATCTTCACTGGAAAAGGAAGGAATCGTGGCCAGCCCCGGCAAACCTGGCGACGCACCGTGTTGGCAGAAGCGACGAGCATCGGAATGACGTGGAGCAAGGTGGAGTGAGAAACTCAAGACGACTTCTGTGGACGCCCTCTGCCGCAGCTAGTGGGCATAGAATATTAAGTCAAGCAAGTCAAAAGTCTTACAAACACATTCTTTTGCAGTTAAAAGTCCCGTCTCATTAATATACCAATCACTAAGCTTAGCAATTAGCCCGCTCAGATTGAAACAGAAAATTTCTACAAGCACTTTCTTTGCTCAATTTTAAAATAGAAGCAAAAATTCCAAGGACTGTAAAAGGTTCCAAAGGGATGAGAGAATCCTCCCCCGGGTCCGGAATCTTCCGATAAATATCTTTGTTGATCAATAGACATTCTAAACAGGACGTCTTACAAAGGGCTCATTTATAGGAGAATAGTTTCTCGACTCGAATAAGTGATTTTAAGGAAATCGAGAGATAGTTCTCGGAAGGCGAAAGAGCTTCGTTCAGTCGAACTTCAAGGAAGTCGGTCCATCAGCGCATGAAAAAACTGGCCAAGTGCGAGTCGGACTTGCACACGAAGGGTTCCGTACCACTAATCACAAGAAGATAATAAGAATCCTATAGTGTTAAAATAGAGGAGCTCGTGGCTAGATAATAACAGCCGCACGGGTCGATCTTCAAGGTTAAGCAACGCTTGCCAAGGTTGGTCTGTCTATATTGGTGTCGGCTTCCAGTCAAACCGGATTCAGCTGAATACCAGTATTTTACGTGAAGTGGCCGCCTACCAGACCTCCACAACCCATTAAATGGGTAACAACACGGTATTTCTTGGCAAGACTGGAGTCAGATTGACTGGCTTCTGACAATCCGTAACGACTGCCAAAGATCTACAAATGACAGCCGGGATCAACAGCTTAACGTGCTTTTCGAGGCACGAAGGAAACTCAGTATGTTAAGATGGTCACCCATCCACAGACCAACCTTGGCAAGCGTTGCTTAACCTTGAAGATCGACCTGTGCGGCTGTTATTCTTTAGCCACGAGCTCCTCGGGAGGACTTTGTTATATAATATGTAGTGATAATGATAATTAATACTAAGATCTTTAAGAGATTATTTTCTTTTTTTTTTTGGTGTACAATAAAGCATATATAAATAAATAAATAAATAAGATCGTTGACTCTCTGCACGTGTGGGTAGGTACTTACTGTAAGTGCAGAAGTAATTGAAATTAACGAAATAAATAATTCGTGTAAAAGAGCCTTAACTTTTTTTGTAGAGCGTTCTTCAAAGGATTGCTGAAATATTTTCTGTGAAAAACTTATCGAGTCAGATATTTTCAGTATCGGTATTGATTGCCCAGTAATTGGGTTATAGAGGTCGAATGGTTTCGATTCTCGGGAAAAATTGATATTCAGCAGCATCTGGGTAGACTGGAGTTCAATTTAAATCTAAGTGGGAAAAAACTAAGTGGATTTTGGTTTCTGTTAAGCCGATGGTTTTCTCATGTATAGGAATTCGTTAAAGACGATTAATACTCGTAGAGCACCTTTTTACAGACTTTCATCTTCCGTGTCAATGATTTTAATTTTGTGTCATTTCAGTATGTGAATGTGGCATTATAGAGGGTTTGCCGAACAGACAGTTAAGTCCCGTAAAACCTCCATTGAAAAGGGCGGATGCTTCGACTAGGCGGTTGTTGTGCCTGGTGGGCAACTGCCCGATAGTTGATATTTAAATTGCACGGTAAACTCTGATACCGCGATGCAGGATTTCGACGTAGTAGTTTGCTCCTAGTTGGATAGATGGCGTTGCGGTTATTTTTGTTGTGATGTAGATTTTCTCCGTTGGTTATTTTTGTGACTGCATTGATGCCGCTACAGCATTATTCTGAGGGGCAATTCTCGTATTTTAAAGAACTTTCGGGTTCAAATTGCAGTCTCAAAAACACCTGTTATTTTCTTAAATTTTGATCATTTTAACACTGATTGTCGCTAAGATAATATTGTAACTTGAATTTGAAAGTTTTTAAGAACAAGAATTCACATTTTGATATTATTTTTTACAATTTGACATTGTGTGGATGATTGTTGCTACAAAATGTAAAAGATCCAAATTGGTACACTTCGTACCTTAGCAAAATAAAGAATTCATAAAACATGAACTTAATAATAAATAAGAATTTTCTTTCCACCCACTTTACAAAACTTAACGAAGCTAAAATGGTGTCATTAACTTTTTTTAATCCCGTCCAAACTTACAACAAAAAACAACAGAATCCAAGTACAACTAACTCCATCTTATAAAACAGAAAATCTTATTTTTTATCGACAAAACTTTTATAGCTATTCCGCTTTAAATCTCAGCGACTTGGCATCACTTGGCCACTTTGGCAAGTCGTCCGAGTTTACCGTTGAAAACTTGGCTATACACCGGAATTCTTAGCCAAGTTTTGAAACTTTTAAAACTTTGCTTGGAGTCCAAACAGGTGAGGTAACTTTGTATTATGTTTTTTAAACTTTATTTAACTGTTATTTTTTTAAGGTTCCGTATCTGTAGTGCAATCAGCGGAAGCCTTAGTTTACACTATCCGTCCGTCTATCTGTCTGTCTGTCAGTGTGCGGTATCATAAGGACCATAATAGGTAGACAGTTGAGCCTTGCACATAGTTTGAATTTCTATTGTCGTTACTGGTGAGTGACTGACAGACAACGCAAAGCGGAAATTTGGCGGATACGTGCGTACGAAGTTTTTTTTTTAATGATGGGAAATCATCAAATGACTCTTCCCGCTTTGGGTGAAGCAGAAGGGAGTGTCAGACTCTTACTGACTAAAGCTCATCCGTGTTCCTCCTGATATACTCCGGCGATCCTCGCAGTGTTGACAACCGGGCGTATCTTCCCGCCGTATATGTGCGTACAAAGTTGCGTGCAAATGGTAGTTAGTAAAAAAATAAAAGATAAAAATGAATAAAAGAGAAGTTTAATAATGAATTTATTTAATGTTAGCCGTAACAGAATCGTAATTTTTCGATTTATGGTACGGAACCTTTCTTGTGCGACTCGCACTTAACAAGTTTTTTTTTTGTATAAAATAAACAAATTCAGTTGAAAGTTTGGGGTTTAGCCGCGAGTTTTACGAAGTGTTTTTAAAACGACAAAGTGGGGTGTTGTGGGATCAAAACAAACAAACGAGATCTTTACTTGGCAGTTAATGATTGCTTTTATTGTACTGGTTTTTGCCTGCGATTTTGCCCGCTTGAACGTCTAAAATTATGATTTGGGTTGGATCTGCCGGATACCAGCTTGATGCCCTTGAGTTGGCTCGAGAAACGAGCCAAGAGGATTAACGGCAATGATAGGCTTGTCAAAGTCTTGAGCTTCGAGCCGCCTGTCGGCTTTCTATCGGTCATTTTGAGGAATGTGGAACATTATCCGACCACAAGACGTACACACGCACAAAACGATTTGGGAACACATTCATAGCGCGTACAGCTAAGGAGTGGAATTCCCTGTCAGAGTCTGTGTTTCCCGATAGCTACAACTTGGGAATCTTTAAGTCAAGAGTGAATAGGTTACTTTTAGGCAAACGTGCCCCATCTTCGACCACTTAATCGCTTACCATCAGGTGAGATAGTGGACAAATGCGTGCTTATCAACACTAAAAAAATATATCCCAATCCAGGAAAGTTTGTGCCAAGTTTCATGCAAATTCATTCAGAATTTATTGAAAAAAAAAACACTAAAAAGTAAACAATAACTTTAATTTCGGAAGTCGGTGTTTTAGGTTTTGTTAAAAATTATTATTTTTTTAAGTGGTAATACTTAGACGACGTCGTCCAAGTCACCACTTAATAATCTACCGTTATCGTTTACCTATCGTCTACCCAGAAATTGAAATAAGCAAAAATGCTCTTAAAATAAAAACTACTGAGTCTAACGGGATTCAATTTTTACAGGAACAAATGGCAAGTATGCAACTAAAAAGTACATCGAACTAAAAAGAATCACAGCAATCGGATAAGAAACCAAGGAGTTATCGGTGTACAAACATAAAAAAACAACCGAAAGAAGAACCTACTTCTTTTTTGGAAGTTGGTAAAAAATAACAATCTTCCATTCATTCTCACTTACGTATAATAGAGGTAGGAAAAATGAATAAAAAATACTGCCTACACCATAAAATAAAATAAAATAAAATAGCAAAAGAATTTCTTATTGTCTTCAATTACGCTATTCTTCAAGTTCCATAAAGCTCTCTGTAACTGAAAACAAGTGAATTTCTCAAGCTTCGCTTCGTAGACTATTGTAACTGAAATGAAGAATGTAATACAAGAAAATATTTTTAATAAAAACTAGTACAATTTGCTCCGCAGTTATTTCCTCCGCAGGACTTTGCAAAGAATTATTACTAGGAAATACCACATCCGTTTTTTCTGGAAAAGTGAATTAAATGAGAAAACAATAAAAACCACTAAAGGTGTAATTCTAAGAAAAACACTTTTCCTGGGCTTTGGAAAAATAAAAAAAATACTCAGAATATCATACGAGTAGTTTGTTACGCTACGGGATCGCACGTGAAGCTGAACATTTTTGAAAGGATTGCTGATGGCGTTCTGTAGATAGTTTCTGCTTACTACCATAGTACTCGTTAAAGGTGTATTTTTAGGGTTCCGTATTTCAAAAGGTAAAAACGGAACCCTTATAAGATCACTTTGTTGTCCGTTCGTCTGTCTGTCAAGACCCTTCATCTCGGGAACGCGTGGAGGTATCAAGTTGAAATTAAGGGCCCCTTATCCGAAATTTACGTTTCTAGATCAAGTTGTTTTCAGAGAAATCACCATATATAAATTCGTAAAAAAAATATATAGTATAGATACATGTGAGATCTAGTGACTTTTTTGGTTAAAAACACGATATTTAACATTTTGATCGATAAAAAAAAATCAGGAAGTAAAGTCGATTTTGAAAGTATTTTAAGTTGTATGAGACTTGTGGGAACGCAATTTTTATGAAAATTTAACATTTCATTTACTAATCGGGTTTGACAGGGATATTATTGGATATATTTATAATATGGCACTTATTTTTTTTATATTAAATAAATACGTGAAAAACGGCTCGCGCGCACCGCGCTAGTGTCCTGCCAGGAAAAGGGAAAAGGTGCTGTCGGGAAAAGGGGCCCTTAAAACCATATACTGAAATCTCTAGCCTCTTGAAGCTGTGCAAAAATCAGACTTCTAAGTTAACGTTAAAAAAAAGATACGGTCGTTTATGCCGCATACGTATGTTTCAACACTCTCAAGAGAATCAAAATGTATAGGGTATTTCCCGTTGACCTAAAACTATAAAATTTGGCAAATACTACCGTCATATACTAGGTACTTCTTTAGGGAAAGACTGAAAACTATACATTTGTTATATAAAAATATATCTTTAAATAAAATAGTATGTGCACTGTGAACTCCTTGGCTGTAGGTGCACTGGCAGACAAGTTAGTCGTTGGAACTTTGGAAGCGTCAGGTAGAAATATATACAGCATTTAAATTATGATTGTTAAAAATTTGCTTTGTTTTGATACGTGAGCCATGTAGTAGCTTCGTGGTAAATAAGTATTTGTTTGATCAGAAGCAAAAGCCTGCCAAAGAAATAAACATACATACACTCGAAAAACATAACCTTCCTTCTTTCGCGGTCGGGTAAAAAACGAGCCTACATTGACAACTCATAATTGTTGATTCACCTTGCTTTCAAATCTCTTTCAGATATCAAATACAAACTTTTCACGAACCACCTTTATTAAATCGGTTAACCGCGCCAAAAGCCCGCAAAAGTAGGTAACTGGAAACGAACTACTCTACCAATTTCGAGTGCAAATCCATCTCAAACTCAAATATCCGACTCAAGCTGGTTTGTAGTTCATATTGCTATTTGTGTTATATTCGCAGCCTCTGAGCTATGCGTTTGTGTATATATTGTATGTGATATAGCTATGTCTATGAAGTATTCAGTGTAATGAAATACAAGCGAACTCTTGTAGCAAGCGATGCGAGTAGGGTGGATGCAAATTGTGGAAAGGGACTTTAAAGTCCCGGTTTTATATTAATAAGCTTGTGGAATAATTGAAAAATAGAATGAAAGAAATAAAAAATATTTATTTGGTACAAGAATGACGCAAACTATAAAAATGAAACTATAAAAATTAAGTTATATATATGTTTTTACAAATTAAATTGAAACAGTATAATTATTTCAATCGTCATATACAATTTTTTCTAGCCTATTCCCAACTATATATAAATGCAGCTATATTCTGAAGTACTGGTACTCAGCTGAGTACCAGTACTTTACATGGAGCAACTGCCTGACCGCCAAACCCCAGTAACTCGGTAACAGGATACCTCTTGGGAAGACTGTTGTCAGATTTCTTTGTGTCTAACTGCATGGACGACACATGACTATCGGAGTTTGCTCTTGACTCTAGTCTATGTCAGAAATGACAGAGACAAAGTCTACGATGGAGCGAGCTTACCCAGAAGGAGCTTGTTCACTCTAACTTTGAAGAGGTTAGGGTTGTAAGCTTTTGGAAACACATACGCAGGCAGAGAGTTCCATTCCTTTGCTGTGCGCTTTATAAAATGCATTTGGAAATGCTGAGTGCGAATTGGTGGAATAGCTATAAGGTAGGGATGGTAAGATGCAGTGCGTCTGGATGTCCGATGGTAGAAGGGGTTCGGTGGGATGAGGTCGTGGAGTTCTTGGGCACACTCACCGAAGTAAAATCTGGAATAAGAGCTGGAACTAACAAGTTAATGTACTTTCCGAGGCATGAAGGAATCACTCGAGATGATCACCCACCCAAGCCCCAAACTCGGCCAGTGTGTAACTGTGAGGATTTTTTTTTCTTCGGCTTCGCACGGTTTGTGCATTTAGCCAATGTCTCGTTTGGAACTTTGAGGCTGTGGCTTTGTATTACCTATTATAACGCATAAGTAACTTTAACTATAAAGTATGTAAGCACTTTTTAGTAACTAGTTGACAGTCGTACGTAATCTCTATGTCTAACAAGTATTATTTAGAGAATGTCTCAGACGTCACCCAAAAGTATGGCAACCACGTTACCTGCAAAGCAATGACCTGTTTCATATTATTTGATTTGTCTCAAGCCGCGGGCTGGAGTTAACGAAATACTGCCTCACTGAACAATAACTTGTTTTGTTTGTAGCACAACGTGGGAAGTATTTTGAGCAAACTTTGTATGGATGGATGTAGGATTATAAGAGAGGTGTTAGAGAAGATGAAGAAGAAGAATTGTATATCATATCACTAGATTAATTTTTCATCAAACCTAAATTGATCCCACGTTGGGCGCCAATTACATGAAATAGGCTCAAGCTGGGTGCCAATAATACAACACTGACCCACGTTGGGCGCCAAAATAAGAGTTTATGGCATTCAATGCCATTAATCTATAAATACCCAACTAAGGCATACTTTAAATCAAGTGTAGGCTTTTATCATATGTAGACGTTGAGATAACATCTCCTCAACCCCAGATGCAATGGTTTATTTCTCTATAACAACCCATTCCGTCAAAAATAAATAAAAAATCCTACTGATTTATTCGATGTGATTCGACTCAACATACCCTACAGTAAGAAACCTTCAGCCTTCTTTATGTTATTTATTTGCATCATTAATCCATTTCGTACCCAAAGACCATTTTTTTCGATAAACAAACAAAAGTACGTGAAAATGTAGTGTTTTATGAAAAAGATTCGACCTTCGATATATCACCGTTGATGTAGCACTTACAGGGGTGACAGGTAACTAGCTATCTTGGAACAACCTGTATAGTCTCTTAGGAAAATTTATTGTAAACAGACTTTACATAAGAGCAGTTTTAAAGATAAATCTATCTCTGTTACTCTACTTGAACGTTGAGCTAACTGTAAGGAATATTTTGAAGTGGTGACTTTGTAGATGGTAATATCTTCTTTTTGGTTTGATCATTAAAATTTGTCGAATCGAGCAGTTAAACAAAAAGTAACTTGTTAACCATTTTCTTATTAATTAAAGACTAAATTCCTCTTTTTACTCCGCTTGTATATTTATTATATTTACTAGCTTGTATGTACAATCTAATATATTTAAGGCTTAATTTAAACTTCGACGAACATTGACTGTTCTTCTACCTCACCAAATCTAATATTTACTATGTAAACAAGATTAAGATAGCACCACCATCCATCAAAAACCTTTGACAACTTATTTACTCCGACCATTACGGTCCAAAAAGGTCACCGAAGATCAACGAGAATTTCAAACAAATTCACACATTATATTGAGTCAAAAGCCACCGCAACCCGGGACCCGAACCCCGCACCTCATGTACCCACCGCAACACTATCACTTTATCTTCCTACCCTCGAATTAATCACAGCTAGTCTGACCCGCGAAGCATATTAGTTGACCCGCAATGGCTGAGCGATAATTTCTAACCTCTAAGTGTAAAATAAAGTTGGGCGTGTCTGTTTGTGTGACCGCGTTGTTCTTCTAAAGAGTGATAAGCGGATTTTGATGCGGTTTCCGCCATCGAACGTTAAATTTCGAAATTGTTTACCCATACACTAGGTTTTTCCCGTGGTTTTGCGCTCGTTGTCTATCCCAGAGGAACCGTACGTTTTTTGGGACAAAGAAGAAAGAAGCTACAAAGAAGCTCAACGACATACTATACACCTAGGTATAGTCTCTTCGAATAGTTTTCATTTTACCCGCAAAATAATTTTCGTAATCGGATATTACTTACAAACTTTTAAGAATAAATACATTAAATAGAAAGTAACCATTGTTACCTCTTTATAGTATTAAGTTTAAATTAATATACAACTTATATAATAGTGAAAGAAAACGTTTGTGAAATGTCGCCACATCATTACATTTCAGTCATGCGAAGCAGGGGCGGGCCGCTAGTCTTCTATAAACTAAATAATCGTAGAGCGAACTTTTCGGCCTATTATCCCGAGCTGCTGCTTTGTTTTTGGTCGTTTTGGGTATATTTTAATGAGCGTTTGTGTGAAGAATAAATATAGAATTTATTTAGATGTAGTTCTGGGTTTTAGACTGAAATTAATAACGGTCGCTCTCAGGAAACTAATGATATTCAGCTGCATTTGGTTAGACTAGAATTCTGAGTTAGTCGGGATGGGAGGGTATATTTGAATACAAACAGAAGATAGATAATGATATAGATAAATAATGAATTTTGGTCGTTAAAAAATGATATAAACAAAGAGATACCTCATAAGGTACGTATACTTACTCAATACCAGTTACTACGGCATAGAAAACCGCGAACATATTTTTTACAAACTTGAACAGCATGTAATCTCTGGAACCGGGTCTAATTCTGGAGTCGCGCGAAATGGTTTTGGGATTTTTCTACCTGGAATTTCTCTATTTGTGCGTGAATCTTGATAATAAGCTTGTCTTCCTTATTAACATGGAACTTGAACATGAACATTGCTATCTATACATTATATAGTACGATAGTCATGCAAAATTCAACCCCACTACAAAGTAGCGTGTGTGATTAGGATCCGCTGTAAAAACACCCCAAGGAAAAAACCACACGAACCCCAGAACCAGGTCACTTGAACCGCTAAATAACCGCGACCCAGATGCAAGCTAAACAGGACAGAAAGTACAGCAAAACTTCTTCTATAACCTAGATACACGAGCATAAAAACTCAGAGCACAGAATGGAATAGAGACCAATAATATTAGTGCCCGCACAATGTGATCCGAGGAATAGTTTCAACTATCATTGTCACTGTCAATTTGTATTTAAACAAGCATTTATTTATTTTGTTTTGTTAGTTAGTATTGGTCACATCTTGCTACTGAATTTTAATACTATGTATCCAACTGATTGAGCAGACATTTTGCCTTTTTATTTTTTAGGGATGGGAAATCATCAAATGACTCCTCCCGCTCTGGGTGAAGCAAGAGCGAGTGTCAGACTCTTACTGACTAAAACCCATCCGTGTTCCTCCTGGTGCCCTTTGCGTTCCAAGGCTACGGTACCTCTTTCGAACAGATTCCGCAGCCCCAGCAGGCACCTGCCCTAGCGGGCCCCGTCTTCCACGCTGACATCTCTTTGCGGCGCGCTGGGATCGCAGCGCGCCGCCGACCCGGGCCTAGTTCTGATCAGACGGCGAGCCACCCACTGCTCGCCGTCCGCAGGCCCGCGAGCAGACATTTTGCCTATCTTGATTTGTATGATAAGGCACGGTTAGCTAAGTGATCATTCATAATCCAATATGGCGGATTCTTTAAAATGGCGGGTCTGATATTGTTATGACAAAAACACTAATTTAAAAATAATATTATTGAACCCGCTCTCGACTCCAATCTTGCCCAATACTAAGCATTGTATGAAGTCGTCGATGAAACGAACGCGTCCTGAAGATTCTTATTTATTCTGCTTTAAAGGTGCAAGGTTCAATCCGCTTTGCACATTATTAACGTACACGCATAAGAATAGGAAATATGAAAATACATATTTATACATGAGAATGTTGTTAGTAAATTGATAAAAAGTATAAAATAAAGGCCACTGCAACGTTTTTATTTAGTTAATATCGATTTTTAACAAAAATAATGAAAGAAGAAAAAAAGAAAGAAAAGACGTTTATTTCCTCAAAGTCGACGCACAAAACACAAAATTAATAAAAACTTAACTAAAAACTAAATAACCTATTGTCACTAGAGGACTATGTCAGGACTGGTTTGTCTTTGTTCACACCACAGACAAACAGAACACAAAGAATTAAAGTAACGTGTAACGGAACGTATTTAATAACAACAATCAGCGTTTAGTGACGTCACTGCTGTTATGACAACGAAAAGGCAACCTTATGTCTTTGAGTTAGGACAGTTCATGACAAGTGTCAGACAGGAGTGACTCAACTTTTTCGAGCGTAATTTCAAACTGTCCGTTTAAAACCGTAATTTTTTAAAAAGAAATTTAAGCGCATATTTTTTTTTTATTTATGTGGGTCTATTTTACATAGAATTATTTTAAATGGAAAAAAATTGCATGTTCCGTATTGACACCGGCGGTCAATTTCTACGAGTAAACGTTAACACTCACAGACACGAGTGGTTTGGATGAAAAGTTCTATTCTATTCTATTCTTTTTCAGTGGTCGCCAAGGCATCGTTGCGCTGTGATATTAAATGACAAACATTTCCTATTTACTCGTAATTTACAACGAGTCTCTTCCGCGGTTTCCTTCCGATGCTGTTCTACGGTACAATTTATGGTCACGCAGTCTTTGTTTAGTTTTTCGTTAGAATTTTTGCGCTCAGGAAGTGGGGACGATTGTTACTGGGGTTTATCACTGAGTTCCCTTTAAACTGGTTTTATTATTGTGGTTTTATCTTTGTCTGGTTTAAGGTTTTCTTTTTGGTTCCTGGTTATGAGAGTAGAATAGTTTCTTTGTGGTATTTATTTGATTCATATTTTTAAGACGTTTTATTTGGTAGAAAAGATAAGAAGAGAAATTGTTTACTGGGTTAGTCGTGTATTTTACAAGCATTTTTCAATGGAGAGACATTATCTTCACATTTACGGCAAACTTGCGAATCTGCTTTTTTTGTAAAATGGATATTTAGATGCAAAACTATATCTTACGTGTTTCTAAAACGCAGAATGGAACAATTTGAATTATGTAACAGTCAGAGATTAAAAATAGCAAATTTTCGACGGTGTTCACATTAGATAGTTTTTAATCAAAACATCGAGTTCACGAAAACTGTATTCGTAAGTATGCCGTGGATGTCACGTATCATCTCAAGAATCATTGCAGAGAAATCAATATATTTGACAATTACTTCGATGGTCTAGCTAGCGGTTGTAAGCGCTACTGCCGTGCGCGAGGTTCTAGATTCGATTAACGGGTCGATCAAAGTGTTATTGGGTTGTCCATTTGGAATTTCTTAGTAGCAATCTGTGTTCGGGGTTAACCCGGTCAATCTCAAATGTTACTGCAGTGTAAAAAAAAATTAACCATGAAACAAAAATATTTTCACCAAATATTTTCTTTACAATTTCAGGCTGAAATAACTTCACAGCATCAATACGCACATCGGACGAGAATCCGCGTCAGAAATGCATGAAATGTTTCACACAGTTACACGAGAAACGCGTGAATGATGCTTATTATGAAATACAAGCCTCGGGTCAGTATACCCATGTGAATAGGGGTGTCAAACCGTGTGTAAGGGTTATTATTTAAGGCAGAATTTGTTCGAAAGAATCATCATCTGCCTAGCCTTTTCCCAACTATATTGGGGTCGGCTTCCAGTCAAACTGAATTTAGCTGAATACCAGTATTTTACGCGGAGCGGCTGCCTACCAGACCTCCACAACCCAGTAACTGGGAAACGCGGTACTTCATGGCAAGACTGGAGTCAGACTGGAGTTTACTGGCTTCTGACAATCCGTAACGACTGCCAAAGATCTACTAATGATAGCCGGGTCCAACGGCTTAACGTGCTTTCCGAGGCACGGAGGAAACTCGTTATGTTAAGACGGTCACCCATCCACAGACCAACCTTGGCAAGCGTTGCTTAACCTTCAAGATCGACCCGTGTGGCTGTTATTATTTAGCCACGAGCTCCTCAATTTGTTCGAAAGAGTATGAAAAGTTCAAACCCACCTGTAACTTCTGACTTCTGACTAAAGTCAGTAAGAATCTGACACTTCCTTCCGCTGCACCCAGAGTTATCTGATGATTTTCCATCCACAAAAAGGGATTTTATTTGCCTAGCCTGTATACTTATCATGCACACCCCAGCTACTGTGTTACACGATACTACTTGACAGTGCTGGTTGGTGGACCTTTGGGATTACGAGTACCCATAACGCCAGTTGAATATCTACCAAAAGCAGCTGGGACCAACAGCTGCTAGTGTGCTATTCGAAGCACGATATGGATTTTAAAAGGGATAAAGTACCAAATCTAATTACTAATAATATTATAAATGCGAAAGTTTGGATGGATGTTTGTTAATCAATCACGCCAGAACGGTTAAACGGATCTGGATGAAATTTGGAACAAAGATAGATTATAGTCTGGAATAGCACATAGGCTACTTTTTAGCCCGAACGTATGTTCCCTAGAGATCATGCGGGCGAAGCCGCTGGCATAAGCGAGTGTACGATAAACCTTATTAACAATAGCAGACTTAAAATACAAAATCTCAACTAAACCAAATATATACTACTAATATAGGTATAAAGCTGAAGAGTTTGTTTGTTTGCTTGAACCCACTAATCTCAGGAACTACTGATCCGTTTTGGAAAAATCTTTCATTGTTAGATAGCCCATTTATCAGAAGGCTAAAGACTATAATTATCATCACGCTATTATAATAGGAGCGGAGCAGAAGAAGTTACGTGGGTCAACTAGTCTAGTATCGTATATATATATAAAGTAGTTATCTGTACTAATATATAAAAATGAAGAGTTTGTTTGCTTGAAGGCGGTAATCTCAGGAACAACTGGTCTGATTTAAAAATTCTTTCAGTGTTAGATAGCTCATTTATCGAGGAAGGTTATAGGCTAGGGTCAACTAGTGTTATAAATAAAATAAAAATACCCGTTAATAGAAATTAACCACAAATGCTCTTAAAAGATATCGGAAACAATAATAAATTATAACAGCGACCCTTGCATCGTCCACCGCACACAAACTTTCTAACGAACTTCAGGGACTTAGGGGTGACAGTTGATGAAGTGTTGGTCTTTTTTTACGTGGCAACACTGAAACTCGTTGGTGCTTTGTTTAATGTTCAGGTTTGTCTAAAAATTCTGAGGCAGCCTTTGAGTGGTCGAGGTGTTAAAATTGAAAGTTGGTGTGTCCCACCAACTTTTTTAATATTATTTAGAGTAAAACTAGTACTCATGTATAATCAGGTAAGGTCTGTATTTTCTATGGATAATTAAATTGAAATTATAGTTTGATCCTAGACAACCTTAACCCTGCAAAGGTGTTCAAACTTTACAAAATAAAATAGATAGATAGATAAAACATTTATTGGAACAAGGAAAGAAACAACACACAAAAGCACAGTTACAACTCTAAAAAATACAAATAATTAAATAGAACCTATTGTACGGTCCATCCGTTCAATTCATATCTTTTTACCGTTTTGTACCGCGTGCGCAATTTACTTTAGTTCGGGTTCAGTCTTCGCCATCTGTACCCACTATCATAATATCGTAGCAGTTTGATATCTTAAAATCACTTTATAATAAGTGATCAGTGTATAAATTAGCTGTAGTACTATATCAATAAATTTATCATTATAAACTCTATCACATCTTATTTTTTATAGTAGTCCCGTACACTAAAATTGAGTTTAAATTTTCCACAAAAAAGTCCCAGGCCTAAAAAAAACCACCCACTACGAATATACAAAAAAAAAATATTCATCACACCAACCAACCCAGAATTTAATTAACTCACTTTATTTCATTTAAAATCCAATTTTCATTTTAATTTCTCACTGGCAACCCTACACCTGACCTCTTGCATTCTTTATGCGTCCGCCGCATATCGTGTCGGAAGCTCTTTTAGCTAAAAAACATCTTTTGACGGGGATTTATGGAACCCAAGCTTCATTATGTCGGGTAGCCTACATTTCCCGACTAGCACGGGTGGTTTAAAAATGCATTCGTGTTGGATGTGTGAAAAGACCTTAATGGGGAAAAATAATCTGATATGTGAGAAAAAGGGTTCTGTTTGTGGAGATGTATTTTTAATTGTTTGGATTGCATTTATTATTTAGGGTAACAAGGAATGAGGAAGCATTAAGGGTTGAGGGGTCGGTTAAGATTAAAGAAACGACCAAAGCAACATTATGTCATTGTGTAATGAAGGTAGTGTGATGATCTGAGGTTCTTCTTCTTCTTTTCGTGTGGGAAAAGTCTAACGACCCCACAAACCCAAGTGTCAGAGTTTCTAAGCCGCCTCAAGGGCCTCTGACATGGTTTATTTGACGACCGCCATTTGGCGGCCGGGACCACCGGGTTATACGTGCGAAGCACGGAATTATCTTTTTATCAGACAATCAGGTGATTCAAGCCTGCAATGTCCTAGCCGAACTAGAAACGACTTTACAAAGTATGCTTCCCGTATCGAATAACACAAGGGGTCACAAGGCAAACGCCTAAACCACTCGACCTCGGAGGCAGTTCTAAATCTGAGGTTCTAAACATGTGACATTCTGACAGCGGTTGCGTGGCGGATGTATGGAGTTGACAAACACTGTCGATTCTTCACGTGATCAATCCCATATAATGTATTTCGTCTCATTCGCTGATATAATGACACTTTATTTATTTTACTTTATTCAGAAAACCAACAGCGATACTTATGAAATATTACAGAAAATATAAGTAGTTTTGTAAGGCCAATAATAGGTTTCCCTGATTAAAATAATTGATTATTTATTATTCATATTGATTTGTCTTCAGCATTAGAATAGCTTTTGATGTTCTCTGTGCTTCCTCCGGCAGGGAGCAGTGGGGCGCCGGGTCGGGACGATTGGGTTGTGTGCATGCGTCGTTGCGCTGTTGCGTATGTCAGCCTGGTGGGTAAGATGACTTGAGCCCACCATTGGATATTGACTATAACGATGTACCTTTTATCTGATTTATGTTTCGACTTTGCGTCCATGTGTACTCATGGTATAAATCATCATCATCATAACAGCCGGAAGACGTCCACTGCTGGACATAGGCCTCCCCGAAAAGGGGGGCCATAATCGCCACGCTTGGCAGGCGAGTTGGCGATCGTAGTGTTTGGTGTTGCGTTTTACAGATAACGCTGCTGCCCATTCTCTGGTGAGTCCCTTAGTCGCCTCTTACGACACCCACGGGATGTGATGGGATTATTCTTTTACGGCACTATACGGCACCGGTCGACACCATTCGGAAAGATGGTATAATACAAGGTAAACAGAACATAAGTAAAACTGTGGTCCATGAGAATATTGCCGACAAACTGTACAGCAGTTTGGCAGAAGACATGTGTATTTTTTGTATGTAGAGTTTTTTTTATATTAGTGTAGGGTTCAAACTCTTATGTCTAGGTCAGAGATGACAGAGACAAAGTCTACGATGGAGCGAGCCTACCCAGAAGGAGCCTGTTCACTATAACTTTGAAGAGGTTAGGGTTGTAAGCTTTTGGAAACACATACGCAGGCAGAGAGTTCCACTCCTTTGCTTGAATAAATAAATTAAAAAAAATGTAGAGCAAAACATAATTACTATAGGTAATAAACGAGCAGCACTCACCCCAAATAAATTGGAATAAAAACGTGTTACAACTAGAAGCTTTCTGGATTTTTTTTACAGTTTCATTTATAGAGACCATCTTAGTTTGAAGGTCTTATTCTATTCTATTTTTTTTATACATGGTAAGCAAAACCAATTGCGGCTATTATGCCAATGTCCAAAGTAGATTGGAGAAGTACGTGTGTAGGTATGATTATAATACAAGTTAGATTCTTTGATCAATCCAGTAGATTACTTGTTAGGTTAGTAGGTACTGGACTAAAACAATCATAGAAAAAGAAACAATATAGATACTTATATAAAACCCTTCCGTTACTAAATGACAGACATACAACGCACAGCCGAAACTACGGGTCGTAGAAAGCTAAAGTTTGGCATGTAGGTTCCTTGAGGAGTGTAGGGGAGGATTCAGAAACTCTAAATTCTTAAGGGATCGGGAAAAAACGGGCTATGCGCGTAAGAAGTCGGAAACAAAAGCTAGTTCTATTACATTTTTATAAACGGCAAGCAAAGCCGATGTCTACTTGTAGGTTCCTTGGGAAGTGTAGTGTAGGGGAGCATTCAGAAACTCTAAATTCTTACGGGATGGGGAAAAAACGGGCTATGCGCGTCAGAAGTCGGAAACAAAAGCTAGTTCTATTACATTTTTATAAACGGCAAGCAAAGCCGATGTCTACTTGTAGGTTCCTTGGGAAGTGTAGTGTAGGGGAGTATTCAGAAACTCTAAATTCTTACGGGATGGGGAAAAAATGGGCTGTGCGCGACTTTGTCTCTGTCATCTCTGACATAGGCTAGAGTCAAGAGCAAACCCATTACAAATAAAAAAAGGAGTCGGAGACAAAAGCCAGTTCTATTACATTTTTATAAACGGCAAGCAAAGCCGATGTCGACTATTCTGCCAATATCCAAAGTGAGTTGGAGAGCAAGAGTGCATTATTTTATGGACTATGGAGGGAGAAACGGTTCCTGTAGAAACGAATCGAATTCTTCAATCAATACAGTTGAAAACTTGTTTATCGTTAAAACATTATATATATATATATAGCATGCCACTTACAACGAACAATGATTTGAAGTTATGTTCGGCTCATAGTTTTATGTTATTTTGACGGATGAAAGCCATCAGCGCCACAAGTTATAGGTCACACAGGTCTGGAGAGGAAAATGTTATAAGAATAATACAAAGATCGTTTTAGAGCCAGACAGCAGCCATGCTTGTCATACTTCTTAAACCTGTCGGACTGTCAGTTCTCTGACAGTTAAGGGGTTCTTGAAGCCCTTGAATCCGACTACTAACATAGTAGCATTAATCCTCCGTTATTAACCAGGTAACTGGGTTGCAGGGGTCAACTGTATTAGACTTTAAGTTGACCCAGTAAGAAATAATGTTAATTAGATGCAAATAGGTTTTATGGGTTTATTTTAAGTTTACAAGCTTCTAATTATTGTTCATGTGGGTGGTGTTTTTCAAAGAAAATTGTAAGTAATTTATTAATGTTCTACATTATAGCTGCCTTTGTAACTTTCTTGTCAATTAGGTTTGTGAGACGAGAGTACATCTAGCTGAAATAAAATTATAGACCTGTAGGTAAAATATGTCTTCTGAAATATTCTGATTATGTTCTTGTAAACACGCCTTGAAGCTATAATAAAGCTTCAACTTTCCAACATATAGATGCTGGAAAGTTTCTACCGCCACCATTTTCATGAACTCAAAGTGACACGTACCTAAGTGAATGTCCAAATAAAACGTCATTGAGACAGAAGCTCATCTACTCCTAAGCTGGCCAGTGGTCCCTGTATACAGGCCAAAATACTTTGGATACCCAGGTATCTTTAGGGAGATAGTCAGTAACACCAGAGAGTGTTGCTATGTTTTTTGAGGAGTTGGGGTAAATCGAATAAAATAGTTGTCTCAGCTTTACGCAATGCTTAGAATTTCCTTGCGTGATCGAATCTGGAATGATGATATCCGTAAGAGAACCAAGGAGTAAGGAACCGACATAGCTCGAAGGATCGCCAAACAGATTGAGCCGTGGGCAGGACTATATTGCTCGCAGAACAGATGGCCTAAAATTTCTGGAGTGGCGACTGCGTGCCGGAAAACGCAGCGTTGGAAGGCCTCTCACAAGGTAGCTAGAGGTAAGGAGGTGGTAGGTAAAGGTCGTGGGTAGCTGATGGATGCGAGACGCACAAGACCGGTTGTTGTAGCGAAACTTGGGGCCTTGGAGCCAGCAGTGGCATCTGGACCATCACCAGGTGATGTGCGCAAAAAATACGCACTTAGCAGTGGAATTGCGGACAACAGCCCGACTTACATAAATGCAACGTCCTATTGGTTTTCATCTTTTCCAAAAGTGTCCTTCATGTTAAAGCATTTATATGTGTTTAGGTATTTAATGCGGAGGTCTGGTAGGCAGCCGCTCCACGTAAAACACTGGTATTCAGCTGAATCCGGTTTGACTGGAAGCCGACCCCAATATAGTTGGGAAAAGTTAGGCAGATGATGAGGTGTTTAGATGTTTCCTATTTTTGGTGAAACAGGGCATTGGTTCAAGTAAAAGCCTTTATGTTGTTAATCCTAGAAAAGTATAAAAGCTTCTCACATGGCCAGTAATTTTGTCAGTAGTTTCTAAATGCAATTCGATTTACATAGCAGCAATCACAGCCACGCTCTATCCTAAACCCTCGAGGAATGCAAATCGGGCTTTAGAGAGGGAAAAGAACGAACATTGTGTAAATTAGAAAGAGACAACAAATCGCTGTGAAAATCCTTTAAAACCGTTTTCAGGAACGAATCTCGTTTCATGTCTCTGAAGCGAGTTCTTCATTAAACGGTTAGTTGGAATGGAGTTATTAATGTACTAGATCTGACCGCAGTTTCGCTTATTTGTGTAACTTGATAATGTTGTATGTGAAGGAGCTTATAGCTAAAATATTACAGCCACACGGGTCGATCTTCGAAGTTAAGCAACGCTTGCCTAGGTCGCTCTGTGGATGGGTGACTATCTTAACATATCGTGATGCCTTAGTGGCTTTCATGAATGGGACTGTTTCTCTGCAAGCAATTTTTAACTTTTATTTTTTTTTCTTATTTTAGTTTATGTTTTTAATCTAAGTGCATTTTTTATAATACAACTCTGTCAAGAAAGTACCGGGAAAAGATCAATAATACACAAAATGTCTGTTATTCATCCAAATTTATTTTATCACCTTCAAAGTATGCTCCTTTAGAAACGATACACTTGCGCCAACAAATAATCCATTCATCAAAACATTTTTTAAACGCTGCTTCCGGAATTGAGTTCAGTTCTCGCCGCGAATTCTCCTTTATGTCTTCTATCGATTGAAAACGGGTGCCACAAAGTGGTAATTTGAGTTTAGGAAAAGGAAAAAAGTCAGCAGGAGCCATATCTGGTGAATATGGTGGTTGATGGATGGTATTTGTTGAGTGTTTGGTTAAAAATTCGTTCACAATGATAGCCTTGTGCGAAGGCGCATTGTCGTGGTGCAAAATCCAAGAATTTTCTTTCCACAAATCTGGCCCTTTTCGTCGAATTTGCTCTCTTAAACGCTCAAATAATATTCTTTATTTACCGTTAGACCTTCCGGTAAGAATTCAGAGTGCACAACACCGCGATAGTCAAAGAAAACAGTCAACATGACTTTAACTTTTGATCGACTTTGGCGTGGTTTTTTCGGTTTCGGTTCAGTTGGAAGACGCCACTCCGAAGCTTGTTGACTAGTTTGCATGTCAAACTCGTAAACCCACGTCTCGTCACCAGTAACAATGCGTTTCATGAATGTTGGGTCCGAACTGACTCGTTCTAGCATGTCCTCAGCGACTTTCATGCGATTGAGTTTTTGGAGAAAATTCAGATCTTTTGGGACTAGCCGAGCAGCAACATGTTTCATACCCAAATGATTAGTTAAAATGGTACGGATCGACTCGTGAGATACAGAAAGTTCGGCGGCTATCTCTCTCAGAGTTGAATGGGGATTTTCAGTCACTATTTCCTTCACTTTTGCGATGTTAACTTCAGTTGCAGACGTTGACGGTCTACCAGAGCGAGGCAAATCTTCCATCACATCTCGACCGCTTTTTAACGCTTTGAACCACTCATAAGCACGAGTTTTTGATAAAGTCGATTCACCGTAAGCCTTCTGTAACATTTTCAGTGACTCCGAATACGAAATTCCATTGGCGATGCAAAATTTAAGACAAACTCTTTGTTCGATATTTTTGTCCATTATGAAATTCGCAATACACACTATATATGATATTACTAAAACCAGCACTGTATTTAATATAAATAACAGATGCAACTCAAACTCCGCGCCAAAATGGAAAACAGTTGTGCCAATCTAACAACTACAAAAAAACAAAAATCTGAATTTGGAACCATAAACAAATCATCCATTCTCGATACTTTTTTGACTGAATGTATAATCAGAAGTGTCTTTTTTGGAAGGATAAACTATAATTCTTACGTCGTCGTTCGTTTGACATCATAGTGACGTCGTAAGTTAAAATTGAAAAGACCTCTCTCCTAAATGGTGCCAAGTCGTGGCGTAAATTTTCCAGAAAACTTTTCAACCACACAGGAATATTCACTTTCACGATATTAAAATCATCTAAAATTTAATAAATACCATCCAAGCTTATACAAAATCCGTATTTTTGCTGATATTCAGCATTGCAAGCCAAGTATAAATATTCATTCGGTATAATCGTGTGATTCTCGTCCCGGAGCGGAGTGGTGTCGTCGAGTCTTTACATAAGCGAGCAAAGCGCACATGAATTATTCAAAATACTTATATATTTTATATACTAAGGATATTTGCAATATTCTCCGGTATTTTTCGGAGGTTTTAGGAAGATTTTTTTTAAGAAAGAATAGGGAAAATAGCTCGTTATTAAAATCAAGGATCAGAACGGTGCTTAGCGAATGCCAAAGGAACCGTGCATTTTACGGGATAAAAGTAACCTTATTGAGATATGTGGAACAGGTTTTCTACCGGTTGCATTTTGGGGAATGTGCGACGGAATTGCATAATTTAATTCCACCAAGCCCGTTCCATCATCGGACCACAAGACGAACGGCGATGCGCCACCGGTGGTGGACATCCCACCCACGCACACAAAACGTTTTGGGAACACTTTCATAGTGCGTACAGCTAAGGAGTGGAATTCTCTGCCGGAGTCTGTGTTTTCTGATAGCTACAACTTGGGAGTCTTTAAGTCAAGAAAAGGTTACTTCTAGGCAAGCGTGCTTCATCTTCGACCACATCATCGCTTACCAACTGGTAAGATAGTGGTCATACGCGTGTCTATCAATACTAAATAGTAAAAGGTTTTAAAATCTTGCGATCTCCATTGAAAAGGGAGAATCTTCCAATCAGACGATTGTTGTGTCTGGGCCCCTAGTCTAATAATTATAGTGCAAATTTTTATAAATTCGTCATTCCAACACGATGCCATTGTCATTTTGCTAAAAGTTCGTAATCTGCTAAATTCATAATGGTCCTTCACTGATCGTTCAGTAGCATGTCAGTGGTCTCGTAATGAAATTGTAGTGGAATGACAGTGTCGTATTGCCATTATTATAAAACCCGTTTGGAGAAATAATTTTCGAAAAACTGCTATTAAATTTGAACATTAATTCATGCCAGATTGCTATTGTATATAATTTTACATAATTATTATTTATTAGTGTTCTATGAAATCTGAAGTAGTAACAAAGTCGTAAATAGCAAAATAATACGTAATGAAGCTCATTTATATTTTATCCGTTTTGCTGTCAAAGTCAAATGTGACATTAGTGACATTAGGTACTGTTTACTTTACTGACGTCGACGACTGTTTTTATTTGTTTTGAAGCGACCGGTGTTTTGCAAAGAGCTAATTGAATTTTAACGTGAGCGTCATTAAAAAATCAAATAATTAATAGATTTGTTTATTGCTCTTTTTTACTTCTCAATAACGACATCATGAGACTGTGCATCAATTGCGGAATAGCAACGGAACGCTGCAATACAATAGGAAGGTGAATATTGGAAATGAATCATTCTTCCTATTGTACAGGAATGGGTGGGTTAGTATCTGATATTTCTATATCGTAAACATTTAACATTTTTGTACGTAATATTTAATGTAAACAAACTAAATGGTGTAATAGGTTCTGTTAAGTTTTCTTTTAATGGTTTTATTTTTAAAAATAATACCAGAATGTGCAACAAATTCAAATTCAAAACATCACCAATCCAGACTAAATCTGTATGGTCAATTACAACCTATTCTCTCTCTCAGAGGGGAGGCCAGCGTCGCTTCAATGGAAATGTAATATGGCCACTTATGTTTACCAAAAATAGCCACTCAGATGTTTATTTCTAAATGCTAGTGCTAGACCTAATAGTCGAATGAAAATTGTTTGTTTCAGATAAATGAAAATGACTTCATCTTCCAAGCTTGCTCTTGATGAAAGTAGACCAGATGGAAATGAACAGACACTAGGACACCGATGAGTGTTATTCAATGTGGATGTTGTCTTCTGTAAAAAGTTTGTCCTCATCAACTTTTACAGTACAGAACTGGTACAGTGCAAGAGTGTAATATAATGGATTCTGCCGTGCTTGGTTAGTTTACTAGTTTTATTCACGGGTTATGAAAAACATTATTTAGTTTAGTTTTGTTAACGATAGAGAGTGTTATTTTCATTATCTATCTATAATTATATATACAGCTGAAGAGTTTGTTTGTTTGTTAACTTGAACGAGCTAATCTCAGGAACTACTGATCTGATTTGAAAAATTTTTTCAGTGTTAGATAGCCCATTTATTGAGGTAGGCTGTAGGCTGTATATCATCACGCTAAGACCAACAGGAGCGGAGCAGTAATGAAAATTGTGACGCAGATGAAGTTGCGGGTCAACTAGTACTAATATTATAAAGCTGAAGAGTTAGTTTGTTTACTTGAACGCGCTAATCTCAGGAACTACTGGTCTGATTTTAAAAATTCTATCAGTGTTAGATAGCCCATTTATCGAGGAAGGCTATTGGCTATATTATCACGCTAAGACCAACAGGAGCTGAGCAGTAACGAAAATTGTGAGGCAAACGAAGTTGCGCAGGTCAATTAGTATTTAATATTAGTCAAGCTCTTAACATCAACATTTCTCATTTGCAGGATTTCATTAATTCAGTCATTTTCAAAATGGGCACACACATACACAATGTCTCTGTGTAATGGCTTCCTGTAATGTGGATAAATTATTTTCAGGTGGGTGCTTCAAGTGTGCTTCTTTTGATGGGTGCGAGCAAATAGAGCATCCCGGTATTTCCATTCAGGCCCCTCACCATCTGGGGCATCTTCATCAGCTGTCAATGAGCGGAACAGTCAAGACATTCCTCATTTAGAAGAACCTACCTACACACATATTATGATAATCCTAATGAAGAAGATGATTAAAACGATTTACTTACTGCTATGTTTTATTTTTTTTTAATATAATACTATTTCTGATTACTGTACCTGATATAAGTTAGCAACCTATAAGCAAAAGCAAGCCAGAAGTGATACCTACATAGATGCACATGGCCCTTGTCTAAAAAATATAGTTTTCTGAAAACTTCAGCTTAAAGAAACTGAAAGCCTGAGCACTTTTATAAAAAATCATCATTAAAGGATGCAAGCACTGCAGCATAGCTGCAAGTGTATTCTAGAGTATATAGTCTTAGATCTCTATAACGACGAATGTTTGATAATATTTAGTGTAGGTAACATAGCCACAAATATGCATTTTTCGTTTGAACGAGCTAATCTCTGGAATCAGTCAGATTTGAAAAATATTTTTATATTGTTAGGCTATACGGGAACGGAAAAAATCGAGATATGCGCGTACAAAGTCGCGAGCTAAAGCTAGTAACTTATTTAAAAATAATAACCTAAAATATGGGCAAATATTATCTGATTTGGTCAGTGGGTCAAAATTGGGCTCGTGAAACCTTCCTAAATGCTCTAATTTATGGCGAAATCCAGCTCTGTAACGCCAGGCCCAAGTTTTCATGGAGTTACGGTTTCTCCTTTCGGCTCTCATTGAGTTTCTCGAAAACCACTGACACCTGGCGCTTGGCTACAGCAGCCGCACCAATGAAGGGCGAAGTTTGTCCAAAAAATATTGGATATAAAACGCCGGTAGAATGGCGCAGTGACTGGAAAAGCAATGACTACACAATTACGTTCTAATGGTAGGTCACTGATCGATGGAACTGTCAAAATTTTAGCAGATTACCGCATACGACTGTCATTATGTACGAGATTACCATTATATGCCATTGCGTTCAGTGGAGTGTCAGTGATTGTTCATTGGAAAGTCATAATGACACTATTATGTTAGTAGATTACCAAACTTGTCAAAATCAACAATTATGAGATCAGTGATCGACCATTCTGACACTATTGTAATAGCAGACTTGGGGCCCTGTTGTGAGCAACTGCCCGATGGTTGTTGCTGATTATGTTCAAATCGCGCATTGTAGAATTTGAGTGACGTGAGGTCTATTTCATAGAGTATTTGTGATGGTATAGATACCGCTACAGCCTACAACATCACCGATAGTTCGACTTATAGCTTCCTATCAATATTCTATACTAATCTATCTATACTAATATATAAAGCTGGAGTTTATTTTTTTGTTTGCTTGAACGCGCTAATCTCAGAAACTAATGGTCCGATTTGAAAAAGTATTTCAGTGTTGGATAGCCCATCTATCGAGGAAGACTATAGTGATATATCATTACGTTAAGGCTAATAGGAGCGGAGCAGAAGAAGTTGCGTCAGTCAAGTAGTCAGTAAATAAAAGAGCCTTTAAAATCGGATCTGTAGATACCAAAAAATAGTCAAAAAATCTATATAGAATATTAGATTAAGCAAGAATAAAAACCTTCTTAAACTTAAAACAAAAACCATTTCTTAACTCTGTAGATGTTTAAAAAGTGGTCACCGATCCATAAACTGACCGCGATGACGACAGCTTAATCTTTCTAATCAAACTATTCCCGCGCAAATTAGCAACGACTCCCAAATCCGCCATCTTGTTATTACCATCAATAAATCCCTTTTCAATAAATTAGAACACATTTAAAATTCTCATACAAACAAAAGAACAATGAATTAAGCGTACAAAAAATTCGCTGTAGCAACCAGCCCACTAGACGGCAATAAGTCTAAAGCGCTGCAGCCAGAGTGATTTATTTGTGCAATAAGCCGGCTCGTTTATTCTAGACTCCGGTGACAGACTACACGACTATTTGGTCGTTATTTTAAACTGTGGTTTAATCTTCCGTTAGTGTTGTTGAGTGGCGTAGGAAATGTTGTACCTTGGCAAGAAATAGCCAGATATGTTTTTGCTTGGGAAATTCGTGTATCTAGCTGGTGATGGATCGTGGTTTCCTTACTATTTCCGCAGGATGTCGTTTAACTTCAAAGGGTATCTTTTAGTAGCACGTTTCAGTAATTTTGCCGATACCGGAACGCAGCATGATTTTGATAACACGACTTACAAAAATCGGCCAAGTGCGAGTCGTGAACAAATAGGTACACGTTTCTTGTATGGGAGCACCCGTAATTTTGAATTTGATTTAAATTTTATTGTTTGTTATTACAACGGGAATAGAAATACACACTGTGAAAATTTCAACTGTCTACCTATTACGATTCTTGAGATACATCCTGCTGACAGACATACGGTTAGACGGAAACACGGACAGATGGACGGACGGATGAACGGACGGATGGACGGACGGAGACGAACAGTAGAGGCTTAGTTATAGAGTTCCGTTGCTTGCTCTTTGGGTACGGAACACTAAAAATGCACACTGCGACTTTTTGTCGCATGCCACTAGTTCCGCTTCGGTATTTAATTTAGCCGAGTTTGGCGACGATTAATGTCGCGTGGCCGTTTATTAACCGAGTAACGGATTGTTTCAATTTAGTCGCGTGATGTGTGGCCACAATAAAGCCGGTTGTAGTAAAACGAATGTTTATTGTTGTTACGCTAGTGATACATGTATTTTGTATGGGTGAAAGGGTAAAATAAGACCTATTTAATAGTAGTTTTAGACCTGGTGCAATGTTTAAACAAAAATGAACAGGCTCTTTCTGGGTAAGCTCGCTCCATCGTAGACTTTGTCTCTGTCATTTCTGACTTAGACTAGAGACAAGAGCAAACCCATTACAAAAAAAAAATTGGTAAGTAATCCAAAGTTTTAATTAGACACATTTAGTTTTCTATTAATAATTATTTAATTTACTAATTACATTTAAAAGATATAATCGAACTAGCCTTTGCCCGCGACATCATACGCGCATGTCCCGAAGGAATTTCGTCTTAGTGTTCCCCTGCACTCCCCAAGGAACCTACATGGTAACTTTCAGCTTTATGCGAGCAGTAGTTTTGGCTGTACGTGGTCAGTCAGTCACTAAGTCAGTCAGTAACTGAAGAATTTAATTCAAAATTCAAATTCAAAGCATTTTATTTCAAATAAACCATTCACAGGCACTTTTGAAACGTCAAGGTCGGTCAGTCAAAAACATGGAAGCTATTTGCACGTTCCAAAGCGTAGATCTCTATGGAGAAGAACGTGCAAGAAACTCCACGGACACTCTTTTAAATCATGTTCTGTTTTACAAAATTCCAAGTTACATATACTTGTTGCTTCTGCATGTGAGGACAATGCAAAAGAAAAAAAAAAGGGCTTATTATAAGAATTTTAAATATAAAGATTAAAATAAGCCAATGGCAGTTAAGAGATGACCAGTCTCAACCGACGGCGCCTGTTCACGAACATGACGCGTGTATCGGCACCCTTCAGCTCACATACTAAAAAATTAACATAATACATTATGTTAATTTTTTTACGGTTTGAAAGCCTCTTAGATGTCTCCCGCCCTGGGGCGGACGGAGGGGTCAGTCAGACTCTTACTGACGAAAACCACCCCGGTGTTCCATCTCTCACCTACGCCAGGGATCGAAAAGAAAAAAAAAAAAAAACAGAACACGGGAACTTACACGACTTCCATAATCCCCGGCTGAGGATATGCTATCCTGTCTTGTGTGCCTCAAAACTTGCAGATAGCGTACTCGCAGCGCAGCTAAATAATAAAATTCACACGGCTTATCTTACAGGTTAAACAACAAAAGATGGGTGACAACCTGGGCACGGAGGAATTTCATATTAACTCCGAAAAAGGTGATCCGAATAGGTCGGTCTTCAAGGTTAAGCAACGCTTGCCAAGGTTGGTCTGTGGATGGGTGACCATCTTAACATACCGAGTTTCCTCCGTGCCTCGGAAAAGCACGTTAAGCTGTTGGTTCCGTCTGTCATTTGAAGAACTTTGGCAGTCGTTACGGATTGTCAGAAGCCAGTAAATCTAACTCCGGCCTTGCCAAGAAATACCATGTTACCCATGGGTTGCGGAGGTCTGGTAGGCAGCCACTTCACGTAAAATACTGGTATTCAGCTGAATCCGGTTTGACTGGAAGCCGACCCCAATATAGTTAGGAAAAGGCTAGGCAGATGATGACTTAGCTGCATCCTGATGGTTAAACATAGTTGAGACTGCCTCCGTGGTCGAGTGGTTTAGGCGTTTGCCTTGTGACCTGGTGGTCGTGGGTTCGATCCCCACGGGAAGCATACTTTGTAAAGTTGTTTTCAGTTTGGCTAGGATATTGCAGGCTTAAATCACCTGGTTGTCTGCTAAAATGATGATTCCGTGCTTCGGAAGGCACGTATATAAGCAGGTGGTCCCGGCCGCCAAACGGCGGCCGTCAAATAAACCATGTCAGAGGCCCTTGAGACGGTTTATTACACTCTGACACTAGGGTGTGTGGGGTCGTTAGACCTTACTGGGCAGTAACTTAGGTAAGTAACTTCGTTATGGGCATAACGAAGTTCACAGGAGTGGCACAGAAGTGCATTGAAAATGTTTAGATAAGTTTTTTTTAAATTTTATTGAATTTTTATGTTCAATTGTATTTTAATTTAATTGATTTTTCAACTGCATTTTTATTTAATTTATAATTGTATTTTTATTGTTTTTACCTGTAATTTTAATTTTATTCTGTTTTTTTTTTAATTTTATCTAATTATTTTGAATTGTATTTTTATTGGTATTGAATTTGTAACTTTATTTTGTATTCTAATTGTTTTTATTGAATTTGAATGATTAAGTATATTTTTAATTTCATTGTATGTTTGATTTTTTTAATTGTTTTTTTGTTGGTTTTTCAAATCGCATTTGTGGTTACATCGGATTGGCAATATATAGCAGTAATGGTTATTTACATTATTTTAAATAAATAAATAAATAAGATAAGAAGAAGAAGAAGAAGAAGAACATAGTTGAGAAAAGACTAAGCAGATTTCGCTGGTTGAAGAATGAAAGAATGTACATAACTAAGAAGCAGTACGATTGAGCACAACCTTACAAGTAACTTGCCTCGTCAGAACAAGCCTCTTTCATACAACGCGTCTCTTGTGTTTAATTTATTATTTGCATGGAACAGCGACGTTTTAATGAACTCCTTCTATTACTGAAGTAGGTTAGCTCGGGAAATTGGAACGTTTTGTAATTATGTTTTGTCACGAGTTGCCTGTAGTAAGTACATACTATATGTGACCCATTGGTACTGAAGCTTATTATCTAAACTAATTTTATTAAGAGGTAATACTTGTGTGCTTGATGCGTGGCTAGATAATAACAGCCACACGGGTCGATCTTCAAGGTTAAGCAGCGCTTGCCAAGGATGGTCTGTGGATGGGTGACCATCTTTATATAGCTTTCCTCCGTGCCTCGGAAAGCACGTTAAGCCGTTGGTCCCAGCTGTCATTTTTAGATCTTTGGCAGTCGTTACGGATTGTCAGAAGCCAATAAAATCTGACACCAGTCTTGCCATGAAGTACCGTGTTACCCAGTTAATGGGTTGTGGAGGTCTGGTAGGCAGCCGCTCCACGTAAAACACTGGTATTCAGCTGAATCCGGTTTGACTGGAAGCCGACCCAGTAATATATAGTTAATAAAATAAATATAATAATAATATAGTTGGGAAATGGCTAGGCAGTTGATGATGATGACTTGTGTACTTCATGCTAACTAAGTATGAATTTTATTGAAAAAACACCGACCGCACAAAAAATACTAAAACGTTTCAAACAATTTACTTTTCAAGTAGTCTTTTTTTTTAAGAATGGGAATCAGCAAATGACTCTTCCTCCCGCTCTATGCGGAGCAGAAGGGATTGTCAGACTCTTACTGACTAAAAACATTTTTACAAAAAATATAACCGACTTCAACCGTGCCGATAACCAACAAACTTGAGCTTCTTGGGGTTACATTAACATCAACCCTCAATTTTGGCCCTTTCATAGAGGCAAAAGCTCAAGTGGCAGCTAAGAAGTTGGGGATCCTGGCAAAGGTGAGACTTACGGTGGTACTTTACGCCGGAACAGCCGCTCAAACTCTATCAAGCGCAGGTTCGATCGTGTATGGAAAACTGCTCTCATCTTTGGGAAGGATCTGCTAGATACCAGCTTGATGCCTTTGAGTCAATTGACAAACGAGCCAAGAGGATCATCGGCAATGAGAGGCTCGTCACGACGAAGCTCCAAAGTCTTGAGCATCGACGACGAGTAGCTAGCCTGTCGGTTTTTTACCGGTTGCATTTTGAGGAATGTGCGACGGAATTGCATAATTGAATTCCGCCAAGCCCGTTCCATCATCGGACCACAAGACGAACGGCGATGCGCCACCGGTACACGGTGGACATCCCACACGCACAAAACAATTTTGGGAAACATTCATAGTGCATACAGCTAAGGAGTGGAATTCCCTGCCGGAGTCTGTGTTTTCTGATAGCTACAACCTAGGGGTCTTTAAGACAAGAGTATTAGGTTACTTCTAGGCAGGTGTGCTCCATCTTCGACCACATCATCGCTTACCATCAGGTGAGATAGTGGTCAAGCGCGTGCCTATCAATAGTAAAAATAAAAGACTTCCAAAACAAAACACCACATATTATAAAATAACTTTCATTTCACACTTTTATTTTTCACTTTTTAGTGGTACCTGCGTATTCACAGCGCACCGGCGCGTGATGTTACTCGTATGTTATGAACTGGGGCCTATTTAGTAAAACGTACTTAGTGCTTTCGGTGTGAAGGTCTCGTCAATACGAATGAAATAAGCCCAAACACCGTACGTATTAAAGTTCCGAATGTTGTTCAGCACTAAGCAGACACACCCAGGAGCTTCGCGTCACGGAGATGAAGATGCTGAGGTGGATGAGTGGCGTAACGCGATCCGATCGCATACGCAACTCTTTCATCAGAGGTAGTCTTGGTGTCCGTGACGTGGGGGAAAAACTGCAAGAGTGTCGTCTGCGATGGTATGGCCACATCATGCGCCGCCCTATGGAGTACGTTGGTCGGGGATCTGTTCTTGGGGCTAGGTCCCGTGGTCGCCCTTGCAAGCGCTGGTTGGACGTCGTTAAGTCCGACATGAGAGCCAATGGCCTAACTGAGAAGGATGTTCAAGATCGGGCAAAGTGGAGGAAGCTAAGTAGGAAGGCGGACCCTGGCAATAGCCGGGATTAACGCCAGGTAGAAGAAGAAGAAGACCGTACGTATTAAAGTTCCCACATGCCGATGTGAAGTCTCCATCATCAGGTCTGATCCAAACCTTCATTATTTTGTAGTATCACCCGATGTACATACGAATATCAAGGTTTTACTAGATGCGTGCGAACAATTTTCGAGAGTTGGTTTATATCATCAGATCCTGACGTGGTGGCAATGGGACCATTTCGGCAGCATACCCTTTCATATAAAACAAGATTTATCGAAATCGGTTCATAAACGACAAAGTTATCCGCGGACACACATAAAGAAATAAATAAATAAATACGCGGTCAAATTGAGAACCACTTTTTTTTTGAAGTCGGTTAAAAACCCATTCGTATTCCTCCTAACACACTTCGGTTTCCAGGGCTGCGGTGACTCTTTCAAATAAATTCTGCAACCTGGACAGTTTTCAAGTAGTTCAATAACAGATTTACTCTTCTCTTTCCCATCACTTCCCGTGGGTGTCGTAAGAGGTGACTAAGGGACTCACCAGAGAATGGGCAGCTGCGTTCTCTGTAAAACGCAACACCATACACTGCGATCGCCACCACGCCTGCTAAGCGTGACAGTTATGGCAAAACGCCCTTTTGGGGAGGCTTATGTCCAGCAGAGGACGTCTTTCGGCTGTTATGATGATGAGAAACAGATGTGATGCTATCCACTGCACAGTTTGTTTGACTTGTTTGGTATTTTTTGCGGTTGGGTTTTTAAATACCTACAAGTATATTAAGCCGTAGGTATTATTTCTGTGGTAGCCTGGAATCGCTAAAATAATAACTAAATTAGACTTGATCAAAAATGGCAAAGTGTTGGTATATTAATACCCATCTGTTTACCTATCTGGATAACACAGGCATGATGTTACGATATGGCAGGATGTTATGTTATGGTAATTAAATTAAATCAGTTAAGCCTCATTAGACAGACCGATTAACCCATTAATTACCATCATAATTGTAGGTCGTTAATGTCATTATTCTCCGAATTAAAGTCCCCATAGACAAGGGCAACATGATTGTGAATATATGTAACTAGTTGACCCGTGCAATTTCGTCTGCTCCGCTCCTATTGATCTTAGCGTGATAATATATAGCCTTCCTCGATAAATGAGCTAAATATCTAATACTGAAATAATTTTTCAAATAATTTTTCAAACCAGTAGTGTCTGAGATTAGCGCGTTCAAGCAAACAAACTCTTCAGCTTTATATATTAGTACAGATATATAGATTGATCCAGTAAAAACGCGTTGTCGTCTTTCCGTCGTATTATGGCGTCGCGCCCGTTTGTTTAAACTTTAATAAAACCCAGTCACTTGGACATCTAAAGAAAAAGCGAAATTCCCGTAATTTTTAACATCGACTTCTGAAGAGACATCAAACAAAGACCCAAACAAGCTCTTTAACAAAACCTTACAGAAAACAGTTCATCATTAACATTTTCATTTAACTTATCAAACACGGTAATTTCAAACTTAATAAATTTAATTTAAGCTTCTCATTTTATTCTTAATAAATAAAGCACTCTAATAAACGGTTCTTCGAGCCGGATACGACAGTTCAAAGCCAGCTCTAGATGTGATAGTTAATTAAACGGTCGCAACTAGATCTAATTAGTCAGATCTCAGACTTATTTATTGCCAGCTTTGTCGTAATGCTTGTAGCTTCGTAATGAACGTTCATCCTAGTTGTGATTTAATGGTAGGCAGGACTTTAACTGATTTGGCGCACAAACGAATACCAAGGATTCCAGTGCATGATCCTGAACTGGGTTTGAACTTTTCGAAGGCTTTTTCCTAATATATATTTATACTTATATATATCAAGCTGAAGAGTTTGTTTTTTTTTTGTTTGCTTGAACACGCTAATCTCAGGAACTACTGGTTACCCAGGACACACTGACGTGTCAGCTAAGAGGTATTTACGATACATTATCCGGAGAGTGCAATACGTCGAGAAGTCTGTCCAGTCCTTCGAGCCGAATAAGACGGTTCCAGCTCTAGTCACAATAGTTAATTAAATGGTCGCCACTAGATTTAATTAGACAGATCTCAGACTTGTTTAATGCCAGCTTTGTCGTAATGCTTTTAGCTTCGTAATTAACGTTCATCCTAGTTGTGATATAATGGTGGAAAGAGATCTGTTTGTACTTAGTTAAAAGTAATTCAATAAATCCATTTAGCTTTTTCTAGCTACATAATATGTTGGGATTTTCTTCCAGTTCCACCAGGTCCAGCTCAATACCAGTATTTTACTAGTCATTTGTCATTTATTAACAAATTAATTTAATATTACTACCATTGCATTTTTTTAATTTTATATATTTTATTTTACATGCCGTTGGTCCTGGCTGTCATTTGTAGATTTTTGGCAGTAGTTACGGAATATTCCGTCAGAAGCCAGTAAATCTGACTCCAGTCTTGCCATGAAGTACCGTGTTATCCAGTTATTCGGTTGTGGAAGTTTGGTAGGCAGCCGCTCCACGTAAAATACTGGTATTCAGCTAAATCCGGTTTAACTGGTAGCCGACCCCGATATAAATGGGAAAAGGTTACGCAGATGAGTCATTTATTAAGGAGCTTGTGGCTAAATATTAACAGCCGCACGGATCGATCTTGAAGGTTAAACAACGCTTGCCAAGGTTGGTCTGTGGATGGGTGACCATCTTAACATACCGAGTTTCCTCCGTTCCTCAGAAAGCACGTCAAGCCGTTGGTCCCGGCTGTCATTTGTAGATTTTTGGCAGTCGCTACGGATATTCAGAAGCCAGTAAATCTGACTCTAGTCTTGCCATGAAGTACCGTGTTATCCAGTTATTCGGTTGTGGAAGTTTGGTAGGCAGCCGCTCCACGTAAAATACTGGTATTCAGCTAAATCCGGTTTAACTGGTAGCCGACCCCGATATAAATGGGAAAAGGTTACGCAGATGAGTCATTTATTAAGGAGCTTGTGGCTAAATATTAACAGCCGCACGGATCGATCTTGAAGGTTAAACAACGCTTGCCAAGGTTGGTCTGTGGATGGGTGACCATCTTAACATACCGAGTTTCCTCCGTCCCTCGGAAAGCACGTTAAGCCGTTGGTCCCGGCTGTCATTTGTAGATTTTTGGCAGTCGCTACGGATAGTCAGAAGCCAGTAAATCTGACTCTAGTCTTGCCATGAAGTACCGTGTTATCCAGTTAATGGGTTGTGGAGGTCTGGTAGGCAGCCGCTCCACGTAAAATACTGGTATTAACTGGGTAATCCGGTACTTCATGGCAAGACTGGAGTCAGATTAACTGGCTTCTGACTATCCGTAACGACTGCCAAAGATCTACATATGACAGCCGGGACCAACGGCTTAACGTGCTTTCCGAGGCACGGAGGAAACTCGGTATGTTAAGATGGTCACCCATCCACAGACCAACCTTGGCGAACGTTGCTTAACCTTCAAGATCGATCCGTGCGGCTGTTATTATTTAGCCACGAGCTCCTTAATAAATGACTCATCTGCCTAGCCTTTTCCCAACTATATTGGGGTCGGCTACCAGTCAAACCGGATTTAGCTGAATACCAGTATTTTACGTGGAGCGGCTGCCTACCAGACCTCCACAACCCATTAACTGGATAACACGGTACTTCATGGCAAGACTAGAGTCAGATTTACTGGCTTCTGACTATCCGTAGCGACTGCCAAAAATCTACAAATGACAGCCGGGACCAACGGCTTAACGTGCTTTCCGAGGCACGGAGGAAACTCGGTATGTTAAGATGGTCACCCATCCACAGACCAACCTTGGCGAACGTTGCTTAACCTTGAAGATCGACCAGAGCGGCTGTTATTATCTAGCCACGAGCTCCTCTGACAGACAATCAAAGCCAAAACTACTTGCCGTAGAAAGTTGAAATTTGACATGAAGCTTCGTTGCACTAACTCCGCAAGGGAGCACTAAGAGAGGATTTCCCGCAATTCCCACGGAAATGGGAAAAATCGGAATATGCGCGTAGTAAGTCGCGGGCAGAAGCTAGTCTCTGTATATTAAGATGGTCACCCATCTACGGAACGACCTCAGCAAGCGATGTTTATAACCTTGAAGCTCGACCCGTGTGGTTGTTTTCATCAAACCACAAGCTAACGACAAAAACAAGAACTAAAAAGTCCCGACCCCTCCTAAGGACCACTTCACAAAAAAAGAACCCTTGTTGAAACTTTTCCGTGCTTTAATCAAAACTTGCGCGGCTTTTCATAATAATTAACTCAATATAACTCGGCTAAAATGAACCGAGTTGAAACCTAACAAATCCATGCTTCATAAACAGGCACTTGCAACTTTATAAGGTCGAGAGGTTTGCTCCGAGTTTTTTTTTTAGGGTTCCGTACCCAAAGGGTAACCAGCCGAACCCTGTTACTAAGCCTCCGCTGGCCATCCATCCGTCAGTTCGTGCGTCCGTCCGTTGGTCTGTCCGTCCGTATGCCCGTCTGCCCGTCCGTCTGTCTGTAGATACGTCCGTCTGTTTTTCAGCGGGCTGTATCTCAAGAACCGTAATTAATAGTTAGCCAGTTGAAATTTTCACAGAGTATGCCGCTACGAGTATAACAACAAATAATAATAAAAACCGGCCAAGTGCGAGTCGGACTGGCACACGAAGGGTTCTGTACCATGAACTTACTTTTTATTATTTGTTGTTATAGCGGCAATAGAAATACACAATCTGTGAAAATTTCAACTGTCTGCCTATTACGGTTCTTGAGATAAAGCCCACTGACAGACAGACAGACAGACGGACGGACGGACGGACGGACACCGGAGGCTTAGTAACGGGGTTCCATTGGTTACCCTTTGGGTACGGAACCCTAAAAAATATAGCGGAAAAACGGAACCCTTTGTGTGCGAGTCCGAATCGCACTTGGCTAGTTTTTAATCATATTTTCGTACTGGTGCCCGTGACACAGATTTAGCTGAAAAGGCGGTAGTTTGAATACATTTTGGCTTATAAGGCTTGAATTTTTCATTCAGTAAAGAGGGTGGGTGGAGAATTTATGCAATGGCGGAAAATCTGAAAGGGTTGACCTCATCTACACATTTATCAAAGTGGGGCAAGTTAGGTGGTTGCTAGCAACTACTGATGAGCTGGAAATCCTGGATATAAAACGCGTATACCTTGCTCAATCTATAATCTACACTAATAACGAGTATAAAGCTGAAGAGTTCGTTTCTTTACGACGAGGAGCTCGGGGCTAGATAATAACAGCCGCACGGGTCGATCTTCAAGATTAAGCAACGCTTGCCAAGGTTGGTCTGTGGATGGGTGACCATCTTAACATAGCGAGTTTCCTCCGTACCTCGGAAAGCACGTTAAGCCGTTGGTCCCGGCTGTCATTTGTAGATCTTTGGCAGTCGTTACGGTTAGTCAGAAGCTAGTTAATCTGACTCCAGTCTTGCCATGAAGTACCGTCTTACCCAGTTGATGGGTTGTGGAGGTCTGGTAGGCAGCCGCTCCGCGTAAAATACTGGTATTCAGCTAAATTCGGTTTGACTGGAAACCGACCTCAATATAGTTGGGAAAAGGCTAGGCAGATGATGATGATTTGTTCGTTTCTTTACTTCAACGCGCAAAACTCAAGAACTGCTAGTCCGATTTGAAAAATCTTTCAGTGTTAGATAGTCCATTTATTGAGGAAGGCTGTAAGCTATATCATCACGCTAAGACCAATAGGAGCGGAGCAGACGAAGCTAAGCGGGTCAACATTTTTTTTTTATATATACCAAGCCTGAAATCAATCATCAATCTATGTACGTATACTCGTACAAAATTCTGCTGTTACTAATGAGTGACTCACAGACAACGTACAGCTGAAATTACTGGTCGTAGAAATATGAAATTTGACATGTAGGTTCCTTGGGTAGTGTAGGGGAGTACTATGAGAGGATTTCCTCAAATTCCTACGGGAACGGGAAAAACGGGATACGGTAATAAAAACAGCTGTTCAGTACATTTTGTCAATTTATACAAACTCGTGATGATGATGTGACGGTGATGTGCCACCCATGGCACGGCTCTGCTTTTCAATGTAATTCCGTCACTATTTATGATTTTTTCGGAGGAACCCATGAAAATTTCCACGTGCAAAAAAAAAACAACGGGTTGGACTCCGGGAGTGCCGGCAGAAGTGAAAACTTGAATACGTGTTTCTCTCCCTCCGTCTTACGAATTTTCGATCAGGGCACGTGTCCTGACGCGAGTTTAACATATTTCCCCATCTCAAAAAAGTGCACAACGCCGCTAAAGAAGTTTGCAGGACACGTGACCGTAAAAAAAAAGGACACGTGACCGTCTTACGAATTTTCGATGAGGTTACGTGTCCTGACGCGAATTTAATATTTTTTATCCATCCCAAAAAAGGTGCACAACGCCGCTAAAGAAGTTCTCACTTCAAAAAAGTTTCTGTATTAAAAGTTCAATTACGTCATAATTACGGCTAAGGGATATAGGTAACACGCCCGCACAGGACCGGTCGTTGTGGTGACACTTGGGGGAGGCCTATGTCCAGCAGTGGACGTCTTTCGGCTGATATATTGATGTAATGATAATTAAGATAATGGATAAAAAAGTTCGGGAACACAAACGGCATAAGAAAGCTTCAAATACCATTCATAATTTATAGGTACGCAGAACTTTTAAAATTAATGCGTTCAGGAGCAAATCCAGGCTTCCTCAGGGATTCATACCGGTAAGCTATCTTCAAGTCGCAGCTCGTAATAAATACTATAAGTCTGAGAGACCATATTTAATTAAGGCGGATGCGCTAGGGTGGGCTGCGAAATTAAAATTTTATTATCCAGATCTTTTTCAAATTAGAAAGAAAGAAAGAAAAAGCGTTTATTTGCGCCAAGCACGACGCATACCAAAAAAAAAAAAATAGAAATTAAATAAAACTAAATTATAAAAAACGGACATCGCTCAGCATAATGCTGGGACTCGTGTGCGAGACGATCGGAGCGGCATAAAAGTAATTAAACATAATAACGTGATAAGTAAACATAAAAATTACTGGACATTGGGACTCCGTTTGTGAATCCGTTAATTAACAACAAAGGTGAGTAAAACATTTGAAAACAGTATTAGGCACTTTGTTTTATTTACTAGCTTTGCCTGCGACTGTAACGGCATCAATAACGCCACAAAAAAAACCAACGGAGCAAGTCTACATCGCAACAAAAAGAACCGCGACGCTATCTATCCAACTAGCAGCGAACTACAACGTTGAAATCCTGCATCACGCAAGCAGAGTTTACCGTGCGATTTGAACATATACATCAGCTCGAATATCAACTATCGGGCAGTAGCCCGCCAGGCACAACTGCTGCCTGGTTGGAGGATCCTCCTTTTCAAATGAGGTGTGTGGGACTTGCCTCTCTGTTCCGCATCCCTCTAAACGACCACGTACGCGCATATCCCGTTTATTCCCATTGCCGTTGGAATTTCGGAAAATCCTCTCTTAGTGCTCCTCTTCACTCTCCAAGGAACCTACATGCAAAATTTCAGCTTTCTACAAATAGTAGTTTCGGCTGTGCGGTGCCTTTAAGGCACTCAGTAATGGAAGAATTTTATTAAGATAGTTTTTGTTGTAAGGGAAGTAGACGTATCATCATCATCATCATCCACAGCCTGACTTCGCCCACTGCTGAACATAGGCCTCTCTTTTCTTGTGCCAATCCCTACGCTCCTGTGCCAGCCTTATCCAGATTGTTCCTGCGATGGCAACAATGTCATAGATGTATACCAAAGTTAAATCTTCTTCTCCATAACACTTTTTGGAACGTGCAACTGCCGCGCTGGAGATAGGGTCAGTGAGTGTGTTTTGTTGCAGAATAAACTGCTGCTCTTGTCGCTAGCGCAGCAGAACTTTGTTTTTTTTTTAAGGATGGGAAATCATCAAATGACTCCTCCCGCTCTTGGTGAAGCAGGAGAGAGTGTCAGATTCTCACTGACTAAAACCCATCCGTGTTCCTCCTAGTGCCCTTTGTGTTCCAGGGCTACGGCACCTCTTTTCCGCTTTGTCCGTCTTGCTGCTATTTGCCGCAGCAGAGAGCGCGGCAGAACTAGCTTCATTCAAAAGTGCCGGTAAATGGTCTATTTGAAATAAAGGATTTTGTATTTGTAATCGCTTATTTAAAAACGCTGTCAAATTCAATGCGTAGCTTTTTCCCAACTATGTTGGGGTCGGCTTCTAGTCTAAGTGGAAGCTTTTGAGTACCAGTATTTAATATGGAGCGACTATCTTATATCCACAACCTAGTTATTGGGTCCCACGATCAAACTGATTGAATTACTAGTTTATAGAAACTTAGAGGGCAATTATTCTATTTTGATAAAATTGATAGTTAATAAAAACACTTATGATAATTTTTTTGGGTTCCGTACCCAAAGGGTAACCAACGAAACCCTATTACTAAGCCTTCGCTGTCCGTCCGTTCGTCCATCTGTCCATCCGTCCGTCCATCCGTCTGTCTATCAGCGAGCTGTTTCTCAAGTTCTACAATAGGTAGATAGTTGAATTTTTCACAGATTGTGTATTTGTTACATTAAGTTTTATGGTAAGGAACCCTACGTGTGCGAGTCCGACTCGCACTTGGCTGATTTTTTTTTAACACTGGAAAATATTTAATAACCGACGAACTAATACTGTGCTGAGCTAATTCCAAAAAAAAAACATACAGAAATAAAACCTTTTGCGAGACACTGCCTCGTTCGCCTTAAGTCTGTAAGACAATGTTTAATTATCTAAAGAATTATCTACAAAGACTCTGTAATCCTTTGAGAAATAGGCTCTACAAGTTGTCTTTAGTCTTCTAAAATATTATTTATCTTAGTCTTTAATTTTATAGAACTACAAGTCGGTTTTACATTTATAATTAATTAATGGTACATGGAAATTTCTGGGTCACTGAAATTCTTAAGCAATTTTATGGTTGCAAAATCGACGTGAAATTGCGACATTCACTTTTCATAGAAATCAAACGTCGTGATAGGTACGTTGTCGCATTGTCGCGGAGGAGCTACCAGGCCTCACCATTTATCTTGACATACGTGAACAGAGGGCTGGCCCTTTCTTCGGTCAAAGAAGCAAATCAATTCAATTTTCAAATATCTTTATTTGCCATAAAAATAAACAAAAATGCATAAAATACATTAAAACATAATAATAATAACTTTTTTTGTTCAGGTACCTACTTTCATAAAAAAATATCTTTACCTACACGACTTCCTTAGTCAGTTGCCACTGGAAAACCATATGTCAATATTACTTGTTTTTAACAAATTTCTAGAAAAAGAAGAGGTTCTCAATTCGGTTGGTATTTTTTTTTAATGTGTGTTAACTAATTACTCCGAGGTTTCTGATCCAATTTTTATGATTCTTTTTTAGATCGATGCAGTATAGGTAGTTGGCATTTAGTCCCGTAAAAAAAAAAAAAATAATTTTTTATTTCCAATGGGTTTTCTCTTGACACTAGTCTATGTAAGAGATAACAGAGACAAAGTCTACGATGGGGCACTCTAACTTTTAATAGATTAGGGTTGTAAGCATTTGGAGAGGAGCTCGTGGCTAAATAATAACAGCCGCACGGATCGATCTTTAAGGTTAAGCAACGCTAGCCAAGGTTGGTCTGTGGATGGGTGACCATGTTAACATAACGAGTTTCCTCCGTGCCTCGGAAAGCACGTTAAGCCGTTGGTCCCGGCTGTCCTTTGTAGATCTTTGGCAGTCGTTACGGGTTGTCAGAAGCTAGTAAATCTGACTCCAGTCTTGCCAAGAAGTACCGTGTTACCCAGTTAATGGGTTGTGGAGGTCTGGTAGGCAGCCGCTCCACGTAAAACACTGGTATTCAGCTGAATCTGGTTTGACTGGAAGCCGACCCCAATATAGTTGGGAAAAGGCTAGCCAGATGATGATGAGAGTTGTAAGCTTTTGGAAACACAGACGCAGGCAGAGAGTTTGCCTCAGTAGTTTTTATTTCACGAGCATTTTTGCTCATTTCAATTTCTGCATAGACAATGACGTCGACCAAGTATCACCACTTAAAAGTGAAAATAAATACAAAAACATTCTTACAAAAAGTATAACCGGACGAAGAAACAAAACCAAAAAACCGACTTCCGGAATGAAAGTTATTTTATACTTTGTAGTGTTTTTATTTGGAAGTCGGTTGTATTATTTTGTAAAAAAGTATTTTCTTGCACATTTTTTGCATAGTAAGTTGCCTTATACTCTGGGGCTACGGAATCTGTTCGAAAGAGGTACTGTAGCTCTGGAACGCCAAGGGCACTAAGAGGAACATGGATAGGTTTTAGGCAGTAAGAGTCTGACACTCCCTCCTGCTTCACCCAGAGCGGGAGGAGTCATTTGATGATTTCCCATCCTTAAAAAAAAAAGTTAGCTTTTACTCGCGTCTGTATACACGAGAGCTTTTAGACTTAATAAATTGAAGATCATATTTTCCATTTCCATTATCAGATCATCTACATGACAGCTTAATTCGATATTGACAACGTACTCGAAGCTACACGTGTCTGCGAAAATTTTACACAATCTGGATTTATTTACGAGAATTGGACGAACCTCAAGGCTGTCTGGATGTGTGGCAGATCAATAAAATTGTATGAAAATTCAATGTGATAGTTTGATGAACAAGAAAAAAAATACCAAACTGAGGCTTTATTTAGACTCATTTTTTGTACATTGGACTATAAGCACTGATTTGACAATATTTTAATAGATTCGTTCGACGACTTTGAAATCGTAGTTCTGCTCTTTAAGGGTCCTTCACGGCTAAAGGGCAGTGTCAGTCACCGGTCACCAGTCGCCCGGAATGGAATGGTCTTTGACTCTATCGTAGATTCGAGGCCAGAGAAACACCTCAACTGGTGCTATTTTTCACTATTATTCAAAAAATTCAAAGACCTACCATGATGGGTCCGCGTGCTCGGTTACAGCAAAGTACCTTTCAAAGGAAGATTCATTTGGAACCCTTATGGGATCACTTTGTTGTCCATCCGTCTATTTGTCAAGACCCTTTATCTCGGGAACGCGTAAAGGTATCAAGTTGAAATTAAAACTATATACTCAAATATATAGTCCCTTGAAGCTGTGAAAAAATCAAACTTCTAACTTTACGAAAAAAAGATACGGCCGTTTATGCCGCAAAAAAACGTATATTTTGACACTCTCAAAGGCATCAAAATTCATAGGGAATTTCCCGTTGACCTAGAACTATGAAATTTGGCAAGTAATACCGTCTTGTACTACAAGTTTAGGGAAAGTTCTGAAAACTACACATTTGCCATCAAATCATAAAAAAACAGTCTTGATATTAAAGTAATTTTTACCTACTTTGTACGGAACTCTCGGTGGGCGAGTCCGACTCGCAGTTGTCCGGTTTTTTTTAGGATAATTATTATGCTTTGATATATGACAGCTCTATACAACGTGTAATATAGCAAAAGTTGTATTAACATCAGAATAACAGGCATGTATAAAAAAACGGCCAAGTACGAGTCGGATTCGCACACAAAGGGTTCCGTACCATAAACCCTGATTTGTTGTTATAGCGGCAATAGATTTAGAAAATTTCAACTGTCTACCTACCTATTACGGTTCTTGAGATAAAGCCCGCTGACAGACAGACGGACGGACGGACAGCGGAGGCTCAGTAATAGGGTTCCGTTGGATACCCTTTGGGTATGGAACCCTAAAAAACACAATCTGATTAACTAGAACTGGGTAAGACGAGTGTTAAGCTAAGTTACGAGTAGCGTCATCCATGAAACGTTTCAGAATACGCGGCACCTACTAACTTCTTCATTTATTTCATTAAATACTGTCGGAAAATTAAATATGAGAATAAATAATTCCCTTCCTTCCTAGACTCAAACACAAAACACTTACAAACTACACAATTTGCCTGTATATAGCATATAACTCGAGTGAGTCAGTAAATACACACTCGGCAATAAACGCCACCCGCTGGCACTGAGTGACGCGACGTATGCAATTTGTACCGATTTCGAAAATATATAGTGGCAGGACCAATAAATTTTGTTTTTTAATTCGTTTTATTTTGTTTTTCCTACTCCTCCGCTGTACTGTTCTGATTAATTTCGTTGCAGGATCCAAGACAGTTGAATCGTTTCTCCGGGACTCGTCGGGCTTCATTGGCTTGGCGTTTTTCTGGTGGTCGCCACTATTGATTCTGGCTTTCAGGAGTTGCAGTGGTTGAGAATGTGTGGCGGGCTTGTGCCAAAAAAAAAGGAGTCATTGTACTCAACATTATGAACCATTTTTACTATGAGGCCAAACCAGAAAGCGCTAAAACAATCAGCTGTTCAGTACATTTTATCGAGTTATGCGCACATAAATTTATGGGGCAGTTGATTTTTTTTCGAGATATGTACACAACTGGTATTTTTATATTCTGTAGCCCTAAGAATCGCTAAACTGAAGTGGGAGTGAGCCCATTACTCGCAGAACATCTGTTCTGCGATGTCTACCGCGTACCGGGAGACGTAACGTTGAAAGGACTTCCACAAGCTGGACCGATGATATGGTGAAGGTCGTGGTTAGCCGATGGATGCGAGATGCACAGGACCAGTTGTTGTTGCGACGCTTGGGAAAGGCCTATGTCCAGCAGTGGAAGTCTTTTGGCTGATATGATGATGTAACAGGCTAGACTAGAAGTTCACCCCAACATAGTTGCGAGAACACTAGGCAGATCATCTCCGGCGGCTCATCGCCGTAAGGTTGCCTGCTTGTCGGTCTTCTACAGATTGTACTTCGGTGAGTGTGCCCAAGAACTCTACGACCTCATCCCACCGGCCCCTTTTTACCATCGGACATCCAGACGCACTGCATCTTACCAACCCTACCTTGTTGCTATTCCACCAATTCGCACTAAGCGTTTCCAAACGTCTTTTATAATGCGCGCAGCAAAGGAGTGGAACTCTCTGCCTGCGTCTGTGTTTCCAAACGCTTACAACCCTAATCTCTTGAAAGTGAGAGTGAACAGGCTCCTTCTGGGTAGGCTCGCTCCATCGTAGACTTTGTCTCTGTCATCTCTGACATAGACTAGATTCAAGAGCAAACCCATTACAAATAAAAAAAAAGAAAAGCAGAGACGTTGACCCAAAAACATTGTTTAAAGCCAGTATTATCGTAAAGCCAGTAGATACGGAATCTTCTTTAATTCTTTATTGTACACCAAAACAGCTCATTCAAAACACAGTAATGAAAGTTCATGTACAAAGGCGAGCTTAACTCAGAAATGAGTTTTCTCCCAGCAAACCTTTGAGTGATAGAGAAAGATGACAATGGAGGGTAGGATCCAGTGCACATTATTACATTTATTTACTTTTTATTATATATATATATATATATATATAGATTAAAACATAAACCTACATACATAACTATAAATATTCATACACATACATATATACGTATATTATGTCAAAAGCGAAAGGAAATGCTCTTTAACTTTCCTCTTGAAGACATCAAGAGAAGGGCTGTCGCGTATGGAGTGTGGGAGCGAGTTCCAGAGACGTACTGCAGTAACAGAGAAAGAGCCACCATATCGACTAGAAGTGTGACGCGGGGTACGAAGGAGAAGAGAAGTGGCAGTTCGACATGATTTGCCCCTCGGGACGAGGTACTCAAAGCGTTCACGAAGGTATTGAGGAGAATTGGGATTGTGAAGGATAGTATAGAGACGAATCTTAATTATCTTCAGGTGTCGACGACGACAATTACCTTTCGTTTGTCGGAGAGATGAACGTTTATGCTGTCAATATTTAAAATTGAGTTTAAGCACGTAAAGCCTCAGGGTGCAGTATTGTTGCGGTAATGTCGAATGAGCTTTAAGGTTGTCCCATAAAGATGCCATGGCAACAATGTGACGACTCTTCATATATAAGTACACACATCACAAAAAAATTGCGATCACTAGTGTTCGCGACCAACCATCATAATAGGTTTATATAACTCGCTTACGTAAGAGCCTATGTAATAGAATAGTGTAAAATAATAAATAGTTAAATTTTTAATTTCAAACAGGGTATTTTTTATTTTATTTGTAATGGGTTTGCTCTTGACTCTAGTCTATGTCAGAGGTGACAGAGACAAAGTCTACGATGGAGCGAGCCTACCCAGAAGAAGCCTGTTCACTCTAACTTTGAAGAAAACACACAAACAAAGAATTTCTCTTGATAAAAAAATATAACAGCCTATGCTAGTGATAGCAAACTTTTTGTGATGTGTGTATATATGTATGAAGATTAAAAAAAATATCAGCTGTTTCATACAAAATATAGATATTTGGCCAATGATACTGTAGGAAACAGCTTGAGGAGCTTGTGGCTAGATAATAACAGCCGCACGGGTCAATCTTAAAGGTTAAGCAACGCTTGCCAAGGTTGGTCTGTGGATGGGTGACCATCTTAACATACCGAGTTTCCTCCGTGCCTCGGAAAGCACGTTAAGCCGTTGGTCTCGGCTGTCATTTGTAGATCTTTGGCAGTCGTAACGGATAGTCAGAAGCCAGTAAATCTGACTCCAGTCTTGCCATGAAGTACCGTGTTACCCAGTTAATGGGTTGTGGAGGTCTGGTAGGCAGCCGCTCCACATAAAACACTGGTATTCAGCTGAATCTGGTTTGACTGGAAGCCGACCCCAATATAGTTGGGAAAAGGCTAGGCAGATGACTGTATGAAACAGCTGATATTGATTATTTTTAGAGTTTTCGGGGTTTCCTGAAAGTAAAAGTTGTTTATAATCATGTGTAATTTCACTGCCTAAGAGGTTGTTTGTGTTTTAAAAATAACATTGTATATATTTTCTATTTGTAGAGCAAAGTAAAAAGAAGAATTCTAGGAGAAAACGTGGTCACTTTGTTGCGTTGCACTTGTCTGCAGGATCCTTTACGTCAAAGTCAACTAATATATTATTATGGTTAGTACCTATAAAACATCTGACCTACATAAGTACTGAACTGATGACCCGTAGTCCAAGAGACAATCACACGCACACACACATCACACACACATTTGGCGACAAACCAACTGTGCTGGAAATTAAGATACACGGTAGCTTCTAATTCTTAAGCAAACATCTATCATGAAGCGAAGGCAAAGATTGCTTGAACTATTTTAGTAAATTTCTCTCACTACAGTGAAATCATCGTTGAAAAACGAAAAAAACCGGCCAAGTGCGAGTCGGACTCGCACACGAAGGGTTCCGTACCATAAACATTATTTTTTATAATTGTTGTTATAGCGGCATTAGAAATACACAATATGTAAAAATTTCAGCTTTCTACCTATCACCGTTCTTGAGATACAGCCCGCTGACAGACAGACAGATGGACGGACGGACGGACAGCGCAGGCTTAGTAATAGGGTTCCGTATGCACCAAACAACCACTGTTTGGTGCATACCTCGACAAAATGTAAGGCACAATTTTGTTTACAACAACAGATTTGTTCGTTATTCCAGAGACCAAATCTGCAGTACCGAATTAAAAGTTGTTCGTATATTCATCCTCTGACAGACTGTCGTTATAAAAACAATCAACATCGAATCTAACACTCAAATTATTTATATTCCAATTTGCAGGAAATGCAATGAAACGCCCTCCTCGTCTGACATCTACACTAAAGGCGCAATTACTGCCAGCAGTTGGCGCCAAGAGGCAAAACGGGACAGCGGGGTAATTTGAATTGATCTCTAAGAGATGGCACATTGGGCTAGTGATCACAGAATCTGGTCCATTGGGCCAAATTTTGCTCTAATTTTCGTTTTATTTAAAAGTAGTTTTTGCCTGCGGCTATTCCACGGCAACGCAGGTAAGCAATAATAAAGCATAAAAAATCAGGTCATGGGTTTAAGTATGTACCGAGTTTTTCTCATTCTGTCCAGTCTTTAAGCTTTTACGTCAGAGTACGGAGGTTATAAAATTAAGTATAGATAGTACGAGAATTGGCCCTCAGGACCTCAAATCAGTTTCAAAAACCCAGCAATCAAAAGTATGTAACATGTTCTTCAATAATAGCTTGGATGCTTTTGATGGCAAACGAAAACATCGTGAAGAATCTTGGCACTAAAATTACGAGCAAAGCAACACTCAACGAGCCGTAGTGATTGATGTTCATCTGTTCATTTCTTTCTGAATGAGAAAGCTTTTTTCCCCGCTGTAAAAACAATTACAGGTTTTTTTTTGACATTCATGATCTGTGAACTGTCTGGTGTTTGCAAGATTTTGAAGTTTGAAACAACCACATCATCTAGGGCTTTTATTGATAGACGTGTGGTAGACCAGTAGCGCACCTGATGATAAGCGATGATGTGGTCACCGATGGAGCACGCTTACCTAGAAGTAACCTCTTCACTCTTCGTTTAAAAACCCCTATCTTATAGCTATCAGCAATGCGATTCTGTAAACATTTCACTGTGTGAAGTGAAGTGAAATGAACATGAAGTCATCTGGCAATCCATAAAAACTGGAATTCATAAAATAAATGGAATGAAGTTTCACTTCAAGCTCACTTTGCCTAGGTGAACACGGTGAGGATTTCACAGAATAAACCGGCAAAAAAAAACATATTTTTGCGAACGATCATTAAAAATCTATTCATGCAGCTGTTATTATTTAGCCACAAGCTACTCCTTCCATAAATTTTAAAATGCAAAACAGTCTATTCTGGAATACTTAGCGCTATGCTCAAAACGGTGATATAGTCACGTTTAACCTTTTACAGAGAAATAAAAGCGATACTAAAACAAAACGTACACTAATAGAGAAACTATCACACAAATTCAGGCAGTTTTATTTGCCAGTTGTAAAGGAAATGGAGCGATATTCACAAGAGGCTCGTAGCGGAGTGGAAATTTTACAAATTGCATAGTTGTCGGGGCTGAGTCCCTGTGCCAGACGCTGACGGTTATTGCCCCATATATGGCCAAAATTATGGGGGAAATTGGCGTGAATTTGTAGATTGCTGTGAATGGTTTTGGCTGAATGATGATGGACTTATTTTGGCTTCATGGCGTTAGTGAATTGGATTATTTATTAAATACCAAATTAAAAGTTTCTTTTGGCTCTCCTTGTGTAAAAAAAACAATGGGTTGCACTCCGGGAGTGCCTGCAGAAGTGAAAACTTAAATACGTGCTCCTCTCCTTCCATCTTACGAATTTTTGATCAGGTCACGTGTCCTGACGCGAGTTTAACATTTTTTACCCATCACAAATAAGTTCACAATGCCGCTAAAGAAGTTTTCACTTCAAAAAAGGTATCTGAACTTTGAGGATATGGCCGGAGAGTTTCTACGAACATCAGCACATGGATGGGCACCGTGTCCTCAGAAAAAAACTCTTAAGAGGTATAACTGTATACGTCTTTCAAACACGTCTTCTTCACGGTTCGTCTTACTTTTTTCTGTATGTACCTACTACTCCATAAACTAAACCATTTTCTTAATAACTTTTGAATGTGAATATTTTTAATAATATTTGTATAACATAATATACTTAATTAAATTTTAAAGCCATGTCTAATGCGGACTTAAAAATGTCAATTACACTAAAAGCATTGAGCGCACGGTAACGAAATGTTAAGACATTTTTATGATGTATATTTTAATAAACAGTTTTTCATTTTAAAATCCAAGTCTAACTTGCGTGGTTCTTTTTTACAACTAGAATTTGGGTCGCGCGGGTTTAATACGCGTGTCCTTTTACTCGGCCAAGATCACTGGCGCTTGTTGCCACCTTATGGTTCTAGCACTTACCTGGTTTGATGCAGGACATGCCGCAAGCTCCATCACAGAGACACTTCTTCTTTTTACTCTTGCAGTCCTCGTCCGATGAGCACTTGCGGAGACACTTTTGGCCCTGAGAAAGAACAAAACTAGCATTTATAAAGGGATCAAAGTCATTTGATAGGTCGTGGCTAATAATTGCAGCCACATCGGTAAATCGATTCAGGACTGGCGATGACGATAGAACTCGATTCAGGACTGTTTTTTCTTTATTTCTGTTTTTGATATTAAGAAAGTCAATTAATGTACGTATGTGGGTCAATGATCATAGCAATTAATATTAAGAATAAAAGGGCTTATTATTCATTGTCTTACAATAAACCACTATATAAAGAACATAACAAGTGAGATTTATCAAACATCTGATTACAATTCAGATCCTAGGTTTTACAAAAACTGCCGGGGTTACGGAATTTGTTCGAAAGAGTCACCGCGGCCCTGGAACGCAAAGGGCATTAGGAAGAACAACGATGGGTTTTAGCCAGTAAGAGTCTGACACTCTCTTCTGCTTCACCCAGAGCGGGAGGAGTCATTTGATGATTTCCCATCTTTAAAAAAAAAGGTTTTACAAGAAGTTTTTTTTCTCAAAGAACTGCAGCTAAATTGTTTACTTTAGTTTCGTTTAAGCGCTAACAACGTGGCTCTATCTTTGTGTTTGTTTGCATAGCTCTTGGCGCTGTGAAAATATTAGCTAGCCAGAAATATCAGAAGCGGGATGATTGCTCAGAGGTGAACTTAGCTACGGATAGAAAAGTATCGTTAAATTTTTCCGCATCGCAGTAACTTTACGGTTAATTTCGACTTTGTTGTTTATTAGTAACGAGGTTGAGAAGATTAAATAGGGGTGTAATCTGCATTTCATCGCAAAAATGCAAAGAAATGAACGTCACAAAAAAAGGGGTAAAACCGCATGAAAAATTAGCGGTGACTGGTATGTTCAAACGAATTGTGTCTGTCTATGCCTATCTATCTTGCTGACCCACTTCTGGGCAAAATCATCCCTTCTCCCTTTTCACGGCATTCTGTCTTCATACTGTAATTATAGAAGGAAAATGCCCTGTTTCCGCCGTCTTTCATCGACACAATGAAATCTTCTCATGTTTCGATCGATTTTGCTCATTTTTAGCGACAAATTGCATTCGGGAGGAACAGAGACAGGAACGTAAAAGAAAATATGGATCGATTGTGTGAGGGGCGATATGATAGAAAAGGGAGTTAGCGATAGTGTGACGGCTGATAGGACTGAATGAAAAAAACGGCCAAGTACGAGTCGGACTCGCACACGAAGGGTTCCGTACCATAAACCTTAATTTTGTTGTTATAGCAGCAATACAAATACACAATCTGTGAAAATTTCAACTCTCTACCTATTACGGTTCTTGAGATACAGCCCGCTGACAGATACACGGACGGACGGACAGCGGAGGCTTAGTAATAGGGTTCCGTTGGTTACCCTTCGGGTACGGAACCCTAAAAAACCGGCCAAGTTTGAGTCGGACTCGCACACGAAGGGTTTCGTACCATAAACTTTAATTTTTATTATTTGTTGTTTGTTATAGCGGCAATAGAAATACACAATCTGTGAAAATTTCAACTCTCTACCTATTACAGTTTTTAAAATACAGCCCGCTAACAGACAGACGGACAGCGGAGGCTTAGTAATAGGGTTCGTTACCCTTTGGGTACAAAACCTTAAAAAACGTGTTGCGCCAATCCCAAGTAACATAGGATAAGGGCAGGAAGATGATGATCCAAGTATTCTTACCAGCAAGGTAGCCTGCTCCTCATCGCGAGGACACTGCGCCGAGGGCGAGTTCCTGGGGTTCTTGTAGATGCGGCCGTCATCATCAGCGTCTGCGTGACTCTGCTGTGTCGTCTCGTCATCATCGTCATCATCGTCCGCAGCCGTTGGGCTTGGCAGGGATGATGCTGCAACAAGGAGAGGTGACGAGTTATATCGATGTTATAATGACAGCGGTATGGATGGATTTTTCAATAGCCCATGACGGCATTTCAATTGTTATGTCCTGTATTTTGTAAGGGACTTGAAAAAATATTCAATAAATGCAAGAAAATATGTGCCTAATGTTTTTATGATTAAAATTACGTTATTCCAGAAAGGATTGGTCAAACTTCTTTCGAACGTAATTAAGAAAAACATTATTAAATATTGAAGGAGGAGTTCGTGGCTAAATAATAATAGCTGCACGGGTCAATCTTCAAGGTAAAGCAACGCTTGCCAAGGTTGGTCTGTGGATGGGTAACCATCTTAACATAGTGATTTTCCTCCATGCCTCGGAAAGCACGTTTAGCCATTGGTCCCGGCTGTCATTTGTAGATCTTTGTCAGTCGTTACGGATAGTCAGATGCCAGTTAATCTGACTCCAGTCTTGCCATGAAGTACCGTGTTACCCTGGTAGGCAGCCGCTCCGCGTAAAATACTGGTATTCATCTAAATCCGGTTTGACTGGAAGCCGACCCCAATATAGTTGGGAAAAGACTAGACAGATGATGATGAGTATTAAATATTGAAGATTTACCATGAATTTATAAGCGTCGTTCGTAAGACTACAAAACAAAGAATTGTTCTACCACAGTTATCGCACACAATTTTACAAGTTTTATAATAGGTACTGTTAGTACTTCCCCCCTACCGCGAGCATACTTAGAAGCCGCAAGCCTATAAAACCGGCGTGCAAGCGACGGACGGCCCTTCAGGCATGCAGCGACGTAGAGTCGCGTTGCCGCCAGCCGCGCTTAGACCGGCAACCCAACGACGTGCCCGTCGTAAAGACGTCGCCTATGCCCGCTCGCCGCGCCCCCTTACGGGGACGCCGCGACAACTCTACCTGACGGCCCTTTTTCCTCGCCAGCCTTTGTGGAGTCGAGGTCTGCCAATAGCGTACATTGCGTTTGTTTGTGAACACGTGAGCTGTATTTGTTCTGTTGGAATTTTTAAATTGTTCATTTGTCATAAGTTCGTTAATTAGGTGTGATTAAATTATTCTGTAGAAAGTGATAATAAATGTTAGGTTTGTTTAAATTGTCTTTTTTAGAATTGTAATTTTGTTTAGAAGCCAAAAATACACATACTCACAATCACGAAACGAAATTGATCGAAACGAGTTAATTGACAGGACGGACTTCTTACGTATCGGTTAAATTATTATAACCGATGAACACCGGCTGCACGCACGAAAAGGTGTCACGGTAACGTTTCGCAAACAAATGAGCGCGTTACAAGCGATAGAGAGGCACGATCGACCTAAGCGTTCAGCTTGTTTGTTAAGAATTAAATTGTTTTCTTATGTCGTTATCACGTAAAATTATCCTCCATTAACCGGCTTTACAGACAACCAATTTTTAGGTTATTTTTGTATTACACTAATTATTTTTTAAATATCTAAAAATAGGTAAAGATCGTGCGAGGACATTGCGAGGGAGCTCATAGCAAAGCGCGTATGAATGAACAATTCGAATCTTTTCGCGTGGGCGCTCTTAGGGGCGACGCGTTACTCCAGAGTGTGGGTGGGAAGCTTTTGTCATCAAAATACACGAGTATTTTAGGTTTCGATAAGTACCTATATTTGGTACAGGATGGAAATAAGTTACTCAATACACGTAGGTACCTGGAAACATATTTTAAGTGACTCGAAATAAAGTTCAAGGTTCTCAATTCGATTGAACTCTTTTTTTATGTTATTCAGCGATATCTTGGACATATTATCAACCGAATTTGATGTTTTTTTGTTTTTATCGAAGGATTTTTTCCCCGAAATTTCATTTAAAGTTTGTGATCTGAATAACTACAAAGTTCTTTGTCAGATCATTACAAACTCTTCAATAGTTGATAGCAAACAACGAAAATCTTCAATATTTGATAGCAAATAACGGAACTATTCAATAGTTCATAGCAAACAACGGAACTCTTCAATAATTGATAGCAAATAACGGAACTCTTGAATAGTTGTTAGCAAATGGCCCGGGATAGTTGAATTTGCTTTAACTTTAGAGTCTGGGTGGGAAGCTTTTGTCATCAAGATACACGAGTATTTTAGGTTTCGCCAAGAATATTTAGTACAGGATGGAACGTAGTTACTCAGAAACATATTTTAAGTGACTCGAAGGTCGAGGTTCTCAATTCGATTGAACTCTTTTTTTTATGTTCTTCAGCGATATCTTGGACATAATTATTGTCAACCGAATTTGACGTTTTTTTGTTTTTATCGAAGGAGTTTGTTTCCCCGAAATGGTTCCATTTAAAGTTTGTGATCTGAATAACTACAACTTTACAAACTCTTCAATAGTTGATAACAAACAACGGAACTCTTCAATAGTTCATAGCAAATAACGGAACTCTTCAATAGTTCTTAGCAAACAACGGAACTCTTCAATAGTTGATAGCAAATAACGGAACTCTTGAATGGTTGTTAGCAAATGGCCCGGGATAGTTGAATTTGCTTTTCTGTTAAAGTCTGTTTATTGTTTGCATTTTATATAACACAACAGCACGCGCTGGCATGCTCTGTTGAGGTACGCAGCAAAAGCATTATGATTCCGGTGTGGAAGGGAGAGGAGCTACACAAGGAGCATAGCACTATCCCTTCTTCACAACGGAATCATGATGACACTGGCAATCAGCAAAAACAAACAAATCTTATTTATTTTCATTGGATTTCCGTTAATCACGCGGGTAAAGTTGCTAACAAAATCTAGTGTGTTATGTTATAAAATTTTATTGCAAAACTAATTTCAATTAAACAAAAAAAAACACGTTTCTCAAGGCTAGATTTTATGGTATCACTTTACAATAAATAAGATAGATTCCTATAGCCTATTTAGTTCGTCTGATTGATTGCTAAATAATAATTGATTAATTCTTTTGTCTCGTACATAAAAAAATAAGATGATACAGTGCGTTGAAATTTCGCACGACGTCGCTTTTAGTTTGTGTTTGTGACGTCACTTTTAGATAAAAAGTGACGTAAAACAAACCCCCACTCCTGTGTGGCTAAAAAGGCCAGTTTAGGAAAATCATAATTAGAATATATATAATGTAAATCTGACAAATTTAAAATTTTCATCTTTATCGCTAACGCATTAGGTTCAAGGTTGATTGGGAAATTTTGACAGTGACGAGTAGCGTGTTGTGCTTTCTGATTCTGCTAATGTGGCCTATTTAGACCCGCGTTTCATCCTAGTTAGTTTTTATTGATTCGTTTTTTTTAACCTAACATAACTGACGGACTAAATAAAATCATATTTTTTGTACAAAGGAATCATTAACATCTGTTATTCAAACAACAAAATCCACCTCCGTACCTGTTCGTCTTAAGGCGACATCCATTTGAGTAAGAAAGCAATTATTCGGGTCCTTTCATCCTCCGGTGTCTTATTATATAATTAACGTCCTTTGTCATTACGCACACTTCTGACTAATTAGATTTACGAGACAATGAGCGCATGTGGCTTCTCCGTTGATAATTGTAATCTCAGGTTGGGACGGAACCAAGCCCGGGTTGTGGGGAGGTGGGACTTTTTTTAACCGACTTTTTCAAAAAGGAGGAGGTTCTATGTTCGGCTGTATGTATCTTTTTTTTATGTATGTTCACCGATTTCTCCGACAATTCTGGACCGATTTAAAAAATCTTTTCTTTATTCGAAAACCTATACTCCTGAGGTGATCCCATTGTCACCAAGTCAGAATCTGATGATGGGATCCCATGAAAATCGAGGGAAACCCTCCAATTTTATAAGCGCACACAATGTTTCTCATAAACTTTCTAACGCAATACAGATATTTATGCCAGGTAATCATCATCTCATGTTGCTGAGCTGATGATGGAAGGTATAAGTCAGGATCTGATGAAAAATGTTTGTTCAGCGATATTTTCGCCAATTGTAAAACTATTTGGATGATTCCTTTTTTTGTTTGCAAGAGTCATCATCTGCCTAGCCTTTTCCCAACTATATTGGGGTCGGCTTCCAGTCAAACCGGATTTAGCAGAATACCAGTATTTTACGCGGAGCGGCTGCCTACCAGACCCCCACAACCCAGTAACTGGGTAACACGGTACTTCATGGCAAGACTGGAGTCAGATTAACTGGCTTCTGACTATCCGTAACGACTGCCAAAGATATACAAATGACAGCCGGGACCAACGGCTTATCGTGCTTTCCGAGGCACGGAGGAATCTCGCTATGTTAAGATGGTCACCCATCCACAGACCAACCTTGGCAAGCGTTGCTTAACCTTCAAGATCGACCCGTGCGGCTGTTAATAATTAGCCACGAGCTTCTCGCTTTGTTTGCAAGAGTATTTTGTAGAAAAGTTGTATTATCTGTTCATTTGTAGTGATTCTGTTTCTTTTTATTTTTCTTCTATTTCCCCGTTAGAACGTATCATTGTATTGTCATGTTATCAAATGTTAATGCGAAAGTATGTGAGGATGGATGGATGTTCGTTACTCTTGAACGCCTGAAATGATCTTCATAAAATTTGGCACAGAGGTAGATTATGGTCTGGAATAACACATAGGCTACTTTTCATCCCGGGAATATGTTCCCTAGGGATCACGCGGACGAAGCTGCAGACAGAAGCTAGTAGACAATAAACAGACATGCGATTGCAACAATTCCGGGTGACTTGCGATGATCTATTGAAGAGTTTGATCTCCGAAGTTCTTTATCACAGCTTCACCAAATTTAAACGGGAGTATTGCCAGAAAATACCTACTCTTGCAAGCAAACAAAACATCATGGTTGGTTCACTGGTTGGTTCACATGACTAAGATATCTCTGAAGAAACAAAATAAAAAGCTTACGGTTGAATTGAGAATCTCCTCTTTTTTAAGTCGCTTAAAATAATACCTTTTTTTTAGTACTCTGTCTGAAAACATAATGACTACAATCCGGCTCGAAGGACCAGTTCAATAAAAACCGGCCAAGAGCGAGTCGGACTCGCACGCGAAGGTTTCCGTACCATAAAGTTTAACTTTTATTATTTGTTGTTGTACAAGCAATAGAAACACACAATCTGTGAAAATTTCAACAGTCTAGCCGTTACGGTTCTTGAGATACAGCTCGCTCACAAACAGACGGACAGACGGACGGACGGACGGACGGTCGGACGGACGAACGAACGGACGGATGGACGGACGGACGGACGGACGGATGGACGGACGGACGGACGGACGGACAGTGGAGGCTTAGTAATTGGGTTCCGTTGGTTACTCCTTGGATACGGAACCCTAAACATAAACGTATGAGAACATCATCGTCAATAACGTACTATCCCTTTCCTTTAGCCTTTTATTATTCACCAAGGAAATACCCTATCTCCACACATCCGCTGAAAATCTCGAAGTACCTTTCAAGAAATAAACTTTCAGATCTTCTCCAATCAGCTCCCGGGACCTGTACCACATAGAGTAGTCCCTAGAGATTAGCAGCCCGGGATTGAGTGGCTAATTATTTATTTAACAGCCACTACAAGTTTGAGTACAGTCCCGGAGTCCGGGCCCCGGGGATAGCCCCGGGATTACTCGATCGATAGTTGGTTAGTGTTCCCGTTTAACGGTAAAGTTGTTTTTAATTGTGTTTGAGGATCGCTTTTTAATTTGTTTGAGGTAAATGAGAGTTGAGAAGTTTATTTCAGGTAACGGTAATATTTTTTAGCAGTTGTTTTTATGTATAAAAATGAATTACTGTTCGTTAGTCTCGCTAAAACTCGGGAACGGCGGGACCGATTTAAATAATTCTTTTTTTGTTAGTTTCGCCAGAATACAGGGAAGGTTTAAAAACAAAAAAAAAGGTAGGTAGGGTAGGTAGGGTAGGTAGGGTAGGAAGGGTAGGAAGGGTAGGGTAGGTAGGGTAGGTAGGGCAGGTAGTGTAGGTAGGGCAGGTAGGGTAGGTAGGGCAGGTAGGGTAGGTAGGGCAGGTCGGTTGACGGAAGCGAAGCCGCGCGGGTCAGCTAGTTAAAAATACAAACTTGCATGGTGAATACAATTAGTAAGGAATTCAGAAATTATAAACTTCAAGCAAAAGTGTTTGCGAGAAAAACATTGCTGATTTCTGGCCACACTTTTTTTTGAATGGGTAGTTATCAAATGACTCCTCCCACTCTCGGCGTAGCAGAAGACAGTGTCAGACTCTTACTGACTAAAACCCACCCGTGTTCCTCCTAATGCCCTTTGCCTCCTAATGCGATCTAGGGTTGCGGTGACTTCTTCGAGCAAGTCCTGCAACCCTGGCAGGCACTGGCCCTAGCGGGCCCCATCTACTATGCAGACATCTCTTTGAGGCGCGCGTAGAACAGAACGCGCCGTCGATCCGGGCCTGTGGTGGCCAGGAATTGCCCTGCAACCCCTGAAGTCGAGGCGTGAGGTTTTTCTCTCTCTCTCACGTGGTCCGCCTCCTTTTTCGCTAGCATTACTGCATCGCAGGACGAGGTGACTATTTCCCTTGCCTCCTCGCTCCGGACCATGGATTGGACACACAATGGCATAAATTGGAAATTAACAAACTTCTCTAGCATCATCATCATCATCTGCCTAGCCTTTTCTCAACTATATTGGGGTCGGCTTTCAGTCAAGCTGGATTTAGTTGAATACCAGTGTTTTACGAGCAGCGGCTGCCTACCAGACCTCCGCAACCCATTAACTGGGTATCACGGTAATTCATGGCAAGACTGGAGTCAAATTTACTGGCTTCTGACTATCCGTAACGACTGCCAAAGTTCTACAAATGACAGCCGGGACCAATGGAGGAAACTTGGTATGTTAAGATGGTCACCCATCCACAGACCAAGCTTGGCTAGCGTTGCTTAACCTTGAAGTTTGCCCCGTGCCGCTTTTATTATCGAGCCACGAGCTCTTCTGTAGCAATAGCCCGAAAAGGTTTTGTAACATGAACTAGCAATACACACCTCTCTTTCGAATAAATTTCTTCAAAGCCACGCTGACGCGGCATATAGAACCATTACGGCCCATTCTTAGACAAAACACGGCTAAACTACAACAAAGTACAATGCGATACGAAGCAAGAATATTAACTAATTAATCATTTGAGCCACATTAGTCGCGATCACGGTTATAACGCTTCAGGGAGCGCGTAAAGGTTGAGGTAGAGATAAGCGGAGCGTATGGCGGAGCGGAGAGCGGGTGAAAAGAAAAATAAAAATGACTTTTGTTTGTAAGCCAATAAACTACGAACTTGTATCCTATAGCAACTGTCGCAAGCTTCGATCTTCGAAATTAAGCAATGCTTGCCGAGAGAAGTCCGTGAATGGGTCATCTATACTAATATATAAAGCTGAAGTGTTTGTTGGTTTGTTTACTTGAAGGCGCTAATCTCAGGAACTAATGGTCCGATTTGAAAAATTCTTCCAGTATTAGATAGCCCATTTATCGAGGAAGGCTATAGGCTATATATCATCACGCTAAGACCAATAGGAGCGGAGCTGTAATGAAAATTGTGACACAGACGAAGTCGCGCGGGTCAACTAGTCCATTATATACTGATATTCCTCCGTGTTTCGGAAAGGACGATAAGCCGTTTGGTCCCGGCTGTCATTTGTATATTTTTGATGTCACGGGAAGTCACAGAGTCACACAGTCCAGAATCTGGCACCAGTCTTACCAAAGAGGACACTCTTCTTTGGCATTGTGGAGATCCGATAGAAAGGTGGTTCACGTAAAATATTGTTATTCAGCCAAATTAGGTTTTCCCCCCCGTCTTTTGCCAAACGAGCCAGCCCGCGAAGCTGAGCCAGTAGTGATAAATAACTCCCCAAATAATGACATGACCCAGCCAGTCTCTTGCTGCCCCCCCCCCCCAAACGACGCCGTTGAGCCGAGGTCCGTACCCCACAGGGTGCCCTCAGCGAGCGGAGTTTAGTATATAAGTTTTGTAGCCTCGGCTGGGGGCCTTAAATTCTTGAAGCCCACACAGGCAAGTCCGGTTCAGTAGTTGACAACCCTCTAGGGTTGAAACTGCGAGTGGCCATCGACAAAAAAAAAAAAATAGGTTTGACTGGGAACAGGCTAGGCAGATGTTAATTTGGCTTTTGGGATCCAAGAGTGTGCCGTCTTTCAAGAAAATTTCTCGCCGACTGATTGACACTTTGCGTGACCAGAGTGCTGGCACGGGCTTAGCCTAAAAGAGTAAGCTGTTCAACGAAGCAATGCTACTAGTTTTTTGGGCAAATTTTCAGATGACAGCGATGTGGGGGAGTACTTTGACACCTAAGAGTACGTATGTGTTTTATTTTTGTAAGTAGGTAGGTATATAAGTCAATCAATAGTTTTAAAGTTATTGTTACGTATTTATTTTGAAATGATTCATAAATGTATGAGCGATGAAGAAAGATGTGTACCTACGTTAAAAGCGTCCGGAGTAACCAGATTACTTCAAGGCAAGTATGATCTATGGTTGACCACATCAGGTGAGATGGTGTTTAATTGCGAGCCTGTCAATGTTCATAAACTACCCAACTCCTGCCATCCAGTTACTGAGTTGTAATTTTAAGATAGACATTCGCCCCATATACTTTATTATATACGCCCTTAACTTGTAATCAGCTGAACCTGGCTTGACTGAAAGCTCACCTCAATAAACTTGATAAAAGGAAAGATCAGAACCAAACTATTGTGGTCGTAACACAATGAAGACTTAGTTCTCATCGATTAGATTAGCTCTGTGCCAGATTAATCAGATAAGAAAGCTCTTAGCCAAGATTGGAAGAAAACACGAAATAGTGCCCTTAGTAACTACTAAAGTCTTGGCTAAAACTAGACGAAAATGTTTTCTCGTCATTGTCTCGGCATTATTAATAATAATATAGGTCCTTGGTGAATCAATAAACAAAAAAAACAGGTGAATCAATAAACAGGGTTGCGGAATTTGTTTGAAAGAGTCACCGCGGCTCTGGAACGCAAAGGGCATTAGGAGGAACATGGATGGGTTTTAGTAAAGTGTCTGACACTCCCTTCCCCTCCGCCCAGAGTGTAAGGAGTCATTTGAAGATTTCCCATCATCATCTGCCTAGTCTTTTCTCAACTATAATGGGGTCGGCTCCCAGTCAAACCGGATTTATTTGCGGCTGCCTACCAGACCTCCACAATCCATTAACTGGGTAATACGGCAGTTCTTGGGAAGACTGGTGTCAGATTTACTAGCTTCTGACATTCCGTAAAGACTGTCAAAAATCTACAAATAACAGCCGGGACCAACGGCTTAACATGCTTTCCGAGGCACGGAGAGAACTCGGTATGTTAAGATGGTCACCCATCCACAGATCAGCCTTGGCAAGTGTTGTTTAATCTTACAGATCGATCTGTGCGGCTAGTATTCTTAAGCCACGAGCTCCTCTGATGATTTCCCATCCATAAAAAAACATTAATCAATAAAAGTTTTGATAGAATTTTGCATCTGAAGCATTCCTATTAGCAACTGGCTGTTGTCTGCGACTTCGTCCGCGCAATTTCATGATTTGCCATATTTATTTTTGCTAGAAAGCCTCAATTATCAATCTACATAAAATTTCTCCTTCCGTTACTGGTGACTGAGTGACTGGTAGACAACGCTCAGCCGAAAGTACTGGTCGCACTAAGTGAAAATTTCGCGACATTCCTGCGGGAACGGCGAGAACGGAAGTTGCGAGCAAAAGCTAGTCCTGAAATTTTAAATTCTTCCGTTACTGAGTAAGTGAGTGAGTGAGAGACTAACAGACAACGCACAGCTGAAACTACTGGTCGTAGAAAGCTGTAATTTTGCATGTAGGTTCCTTGAGGAGTGCAGGGGAGCACTAAGAGAGGATTTCCCGAATTTCCTACGGGAACTGGTAGAAAACGGGATATGCGCGTACGAAGTCGCGGGCAACAGGTTGTTTCCTATAAAACAGCTATCTGCCAGTGAAAGTCTCGTCCAAATCGGTCCAGCCATTTCGATTAAATGTTATACTGGCATAATTGGACTCATATCACAACTGTGGAGTTTCACTGGTTTGATTTTATATGGCCATTTAACACCATAATTAAAAAACAGCGGCCGTATGAATAAACACGTTTTTATAAACCGATAAAAATCAGCAGCGACTCAGATCAGCTGAAAATGGCTGACAACGCAAATAAATCACGTTAGCAATATAAATGTAACATCAGAATGTGAATAGGAAATTAAACATGACTATAAATCATTTTGTTTTGTTGTCGAGCGCTGACTGTTGTAACAACTGACGAGTCCAACGATATGAATAGCCAATCTATACAATATATCTGTAAATCTATAGAATACATACTGCAATACAAATAAATAAAATATTTCAAAATAACAGCTTTTTAAGGATTTCGTACCCAAAGCAACCCCCCTACTACTAAGCCCCCGCTGACCGTCCGTTAGTCTGTCTGTCAGCGGGCTGTATCTCAGGAATCGTAATAGGTAGACAGTTGAAATTTTCACAGATTGTGTATTTCTATTGGCGCTATAACAAAAAATAATAAAAATGCTAGTCTGACTCGCACTTGGCCGGTTTTTCTTTAGGATTCCGTACCCAAAGGGTAACCAACGGGACCCTATTACTAAGCCCCCGCTGTCCGTTCGTCCGTACGTCTGTCTGTCAGGCTTTATCTCAAGAACCGTAATAGATAGATAGAAAATTTCAACTGTCTACCTATTCCAGAATAGGTAGACACACACAGATTATTTTATTTTTATTTCTATTGCCGCTAAAGCAACAAATATAAAAATTAAGATTTACGGTACGGAACTCTTCTTGTGCGAGTCCGACTCGCACTAGGCCGGTTTTATAAATATAAAATAGCATATTTTTATCAAAAACCCATATTTTAAAATATTTTTCTGTGTTTTTTCTCTTTATTCCGGGAAATCTCTGAAAAGGCTGGACCAATTTTGACAACACTTTCACTGACAAATACCTGATATAAGTTTTAACTTAGGCCACTTTTATTTTTGGGGAAGAAAAAAGGAACATGGGCAGTCATTCCATGTAAAATACTAGTATTCAGCTGCTGGTTAGACTGGTATTCACCCTAACATAGTAAGCTAGGCAGATTCATTGTGATAAAATTTCCAGCAAGGTAAATGGTATGCAGCAACGTCTTCTTCAGCTGGTATAAGTTATCGGTAATAACTTTAAAGCTCAAGTGAATGCAAAGAAGTTGGGTACCTAGCAAAGGTGAGACGGTACTTCACGCCGGAACAGCTGCTCAAACTCTATCAAGCGCAAGTTCGATCGTGTATGGAATACTGCTCTCATCTTTGGGACGGATCTGCCAGAAACAAGCCCTTGAGTCAATTGAGAAACGAGCCAAGATCATCGGAAATGAGAGGCTCATCGCGACGAAGTTCCATAGTCTTGAGCATCGACGACGAGTTACTGGCCTGTCGGTTTTCTACCAGTAGCATTTTGGGGAATGTGCAACGGAATTGCATAATTTAATTCCGCCAAGCCCGTTCCATCATCGGACCACAAGACGTACGGCGATGCGCCACCGGTATATGGTGGGCATACCCCCACATGCACAAAACGTTTTGGGAACACATTCATAATGCGTACAGCTAAGGGGTGGAATTCCCTACTGGAGTCTGTGTTTCCTGATAGCTACAACCTGGGAGTCTTTAAGTGAAGAGTGGATAGGTTACTTCTAGGTAAGCGTGCAACATCTTCGACCACATCATCGCTTACCATCAGGTGAGATAGTGGTCAAACGCGTGCCAATAAACAGTAAAAAAGTAAAATAATAGTCAGATATCATCAAAAACTGAATCATATAATGTACCACTGCGCGTTGATTCTGTAAACATGTCATTCTATCTTCCTGACTTGGATTGACAGCCTACTTCGTGATCACTTCATCCAAGCCTTCACTTCGACATGTTTACTGATTGTTGTACAACTCTCAGCTGCAAACATTGATTATTTAAGTTCATAACGATAATTATGAATATTATTCAACTCCCAATTAAACATAACGTTTCATAATCAATTAACAAAAGGAAATAAACGTTTGGAATGTGCAAAAGGAAATCATTTCTTTCATTCCTTAGTTGTGGCACGAGAACAAAACACGATCATTTTGTTGTTGGAGCATTAAAGAGAAAAGTTAACAATAGTTAACATAAAGTGTGTATGTAGACTATTTGCTTTAGTGCACTCACGGTAAATTACTCTTGAGGAGCTCATGGCTAAATAATAACAGCCGCACGGGTCGATCTTCAAGGTTAAGGTGGATGCTCCAGGGTGGCCCGCGAAATTCAAATATTTTTATGTGTTTTGCAATTTGCCGGTCAGTGTGAAGCTGTATGTCGACCAAATGCGATCTGCGACCGTAACGCGTATTTATCTAAAGAATTATAACCATTTTAATCATCAATATAGCCCTCTAAGTTCATGTAGTTCGAAAGAATGATTATTTCTGAAATATTCATTCTTTCGAACTGGTCGATTTGGTCCACATACAGCTTCACACTGACCAGCAAATTGCAAAAACATAAAAATATTTGAATTTCGCGGGCTACCCTGGAGCATTCACCTTAAGCAACGCTTGCCAAGGTTGGTCTGTGGATGGGTGACCATCTTATCATAGCGAGTTTCCTCCGTGTCTCGGAAAGCACGTTAAGCCGTTGGTCCCGGCTGTCATTTGTAGATCCTTGGATAGTCGTTACGGATAGTCACAAGTCAGTAAATCTGACTCCAGTCTGGCCTTGTTGTACCGTGTTACCCAATTGCTGGGTTGTGAAGGTCTGGTAGGCAGCCGCTCCGCGTAAAATAATGGTATTCAGGTAAATAGGTAAATCCGGTTTAACTGGAAGCCGACCCCAATATAGTTGGGAAAAGGCTAGGCAGATGATGATGATGATGACTCGTAATTACTATATATTAAGACGCTTATCATATCAGCCGAAAGACGTCCACCGCTAGACATAGGCCTCCCCCAAATTTGGGGAGGGATGCCATAATCGCCCCGCGTGGTTAGCGGGTTGGTGATCGCAGTGTATGGTGTTGCGTTTTACAGAGAACGCTGCTGCCCATTCTCTGGTGAGTAAAACAAAAAACCCAAATCTCTGTATTTCAAAGATTTTATCTCTAATCAGCACTACGTTTTATATGAAGCAGATTTGTTGTGGTCATAATTGAAGAGGTCAGATACGTACTCGATCGTATTAACGTTCTCTTAACTCGATAAGGATTGTTAAATTATTATGGTTTTCCGTTATTTGCACCTGACGGTGTTTATTCAGTATCAATACGAATTGTCGTTGACAATAACGCGATTGATTTCCTATAAAATCTCGTACTAAGGTCATTTAGTTACGCAACATACTAGCGACAAGGCTAGGCTGTTGATAAAATTGATAAATAGAGACTTCCAAAAAAGTCTATCAGGTTGATTTTTTTTTTTTTTAACTGAAAAACCAGTGGAAAATATGTTTCTTTTGCTTCCTTTGATTATAGGTCTCTGCCGTTCTTTTCCGATTAATTTCGTTGCGGGATCCATGCCAGTTAAATCGTTTTTCCGGGACTCGTCGGGTTTCATTGGCTCGGCGTTTAACTGGTGGTCGTCGCCACTTTGATCCTGGCTCTCAGGAGATTTTTTTAATAATAGAATAATAAACGTTTATTTTCTTTCTCATCCACTGAAAAAACCAATGAAAAACTTAATAATAACAAAATAAAGGAACTATCTCCGACCATGATGACTTAACTAGGTAGGTAAGTATTATTAGAAATGTCATAGGTTTTTTTTTTATTTGTAATGGATTTGTTCTTGACTCTAGTCTATGTCAGAGATGACAGAGACAAAGTCTACGATAGAGCGAGCCTACCCAGAAGGAGCCTGTTTACTCTAACTTTGAAGAGATTAGGGTTGTAAGCTTTTGGAAACACAGACGCAGGCAGTGAGTTCCCCTCTTTTGCTGGGCGAATTATAAAAGACGTTTGAAAACGCTTAGTGCGAATAGGTAGTTATTTAAACAATATTTTATTTTAGGGATGCAATAGTTGTGAATAGTGTGGTGAATTTATCCCAAGAAAAGTATCAGCTTTATCATAAAATTTGTCATTATCTGACGCCTATCAACTTGGCCATGAAAAACTACCTACTGCATGAACATGAATCGTAAAAGAAAAAAAACTGCTTGTAAATCGGAAACGAAACAAAGTAACGTCGACAATAATTACTTGTAGTGTTGATGACTCGAGTCCATAGTCGACGGCGCTCACGCTATCGGTAAGGTAGAGGACTGAGAGTGGCGGAGCGGGTTAGAAATAACAAAATGTTTGGTCTTTTGAAACAATTATTTGTAATCTTTTACAAATAATATTTTTTCTGGACGTATATTGGTAATAACTTATGTCACGGAACTCCTCATAAACGGCTGGACCGAATATAAATTTTGAGATGGTTCCCAGATGGATTTCGAATTGGTCCCAGTATGTGGTGCTGTAATCGAATTCTAAAACATCGGCAAATAAACCATATCAGAGGCCCTAGAGGCGGTTTAGAAACCATGACACTAGAGTGTGTGGGGTCGTTAGACTTTATTGCATACACGATAAGAAGATGAATCGAATTGAAGACATTTTTGTAACGACAAGTCAACATTTGAGCTGGAAAAGTCTGATGGGAAAAATGTTTTCAATTTATTTGTAAGTAGTAAAATTAATAATAAAGTAGTAATATTTTTGTATGTTATGTAAGTCATCCAAAAAACATGAATTGGTAGAAGTAAGACACACAACAGTTTTTTTTTATAAATAAGGCTAAAGACGAAATGGTAATCAATTTTGGTATAGACGAACTAATACATTTTTTTAAATTATTGTTCTAAGGCTCATTACAGGAACTAAATACCACTTCACAGCATAATAACTTTACTTATTCCTCCCACATGAAAATGTCCTACCACTTACATTATTCGCTCCCCGCTCCCCGCTCCGCTAATCTCAGCTCTCCCCCTATCCCACCACAGTCATTAGAGCGCGCACTTTTCCCGGAACCAGCCCACACGCGTTGAGTAAGCGGAAGGTGTACTGTTTCCAACCGCTGGGAAATGGGATGAACGAGGCTTGGTAGAGGTACCTTAGTGACTAGTCAAGTGTATCATGTTAAAGAGAAGTGTTAGGTATAAACTATTTTCTATGCGATTAATATTTTTGACAAAAAATATCTATCGATCAGTGTTTGCGAATTTCCAAGCAACAGATCTATAGATATTTTTTTCTCATTAATAGTTAAAAATCGATCAGATGTTGGATAACGGCATTTTAGTTATACCAAAGGAGATCGAGGAGCTCGTGGCTAAATAATAACAGCCGCACGGGTCGATCTTTAAGGTTAAGCAACGCTTGCCAAGGTTGGTCTGTGGATGGGTGAACGACCCGAATATACCGACTTTCCTCCGTGCCTCGGAAAGCACGTTAAGCCGTTGGTCCCGGCTGTCATTTGTAGATCTTTGGCAGTCGTTACGGATTGTCAGAAGCCAGTAAATCTAACTCCAGTCTTGCCAAGAAGTACCGTGTTACCCAGTTAATGGGTTGTGGAGGTCTGGTAGGCAGCCGCTCCACGGAAAACACTGGGTTTCAGCTGAATCCGGCTTGACTGGAAGCCAACCCCAATATAGTTGGGAAAAGGCTAGGCTGTCGAGTTATACCAAAGGGCTTGATTCAGACAGCGGTACTTCTGGACATGGCTCGCATTGTTAGGAGGTTCCACACTCTGAAGCTCTGACCTTCGGTAGGTTGGACCCCGTTGCCGATACCAGTAGGCTTATGTTTTTTTTATCTTTGTATTTTTTTTTAATTAACAATGATGAATAAAGAGTGTTGTCTCTTAATTCATCTTTGTTAATTTATATTATCAACATTATCTGCCTAGCCTTTTCCCAACTATATTTGGGTCGGCTTCCAGTCAAACCGGATTCAGCTGAATACCAGTGTTTTACGTGGAGCGGCTGCCTACCAGACCTCCACAACCCATTAACTGGGTAACACAGTATTTCTTGGCAAGACTAGAGTCAGATTTACTGGCTTCTGACAATCCATAAAGACTGCCAAAGATCTATAAATGACAGCCGGGAGCAACGGCTTAACGTGCTTTCCGAGGCACGGAGGAAATTCGGTATATTAAGATGGTCACCCATCCACAGACCAACCTTGGCAAGCGTTGCTTAACCTTAAAGATCGACCCGTGCGGCTGTTATTATTTAGCCACGAGATACTCCAATTTAATATTGTTAATTTATATTATATTATACTGTCAGTCATTTCCATAAAGCGCTATTACCAACATATAATTGGTCCGTGTTCCAAATGTTGTCTCTCATACATCAGTAACATCGTAAACAACCATTACGTAACGAAATATAACAAGAACCAACAATCTGTAGGTCAGCTCTTCATCATCAAACACAAGCAATGTAAATCAACACAGGAAATGGTTGGAGCTGTTATCTTAAGCTGTGCTCTCAGGCCGGTTGTGTCCAAAGCCAAAACACACAACTGGGGTCATGTTCGACAATAATGTTCAAATCTGAACATAAATCTTGTAACGACAGCCTGTAGATCAATGCCGCGACAAGAAAACTAACGAAGCAAAATTTGTACGGCAAAAAGAACCACAACGCCATCTATGCCACAAGCAGCGAACTACTGAACAAAATGTTGGATCGCAGCATCAGTTTTTTTAGGCCGTGAATAGAGTGCACCGCGGTGGGTTAACGACTTTTATCTATACTAATATATCAAGCTGAAGCTCGTGAGGAGCTCGTGGCTAGATAATAACAGCCACACGGGTCGATCTTAAAGGTTAAGCAACGCTTGCCAAGGTTGGTCTGTGGATGGGTGACCATCTTAGCGTACCGAGTTTCCTCCGTGCCTCGGAAAGCACGTTAAGCCGTTGGTTCCGGCTGTCATTTGTAGATCTTTGGCAGTCGTTACGGATTTTTAGTAGCCGGTAAATCTGACTCCAGTCTTGTCAAGAAATACCGTGTTACCCATTTAATGGGTTGCGAAGGTCTCGTCCGACGCCAATATAGTAGGGAAAAGGCTAGGCAGATGATGATGAATATATAAAGCTGAAGAGTGTGTTTGTTTGTTTGAACTTGAAGGCGTTAATATCAGGAACTCCTAGTCCGATTTGAAAAATCATATCATATAAAAATACATCATCACGCTGAGACAAATAGGAGCGGAGCAGAAATGAAATTTGTGACGCAGACGAAGTTGCGCGGGTCAACTAGTATATTGATATTTTCTCTGTCTGTCTGCCTGTCTGTCGTGCTTTCACGCCAGAACTACTGAACCGATTTATATGAAATTTGATACACAAATAGTCTAGAGCGTGAGAAAAGATATAGACTACTTTTTATCCCCGGAGTACCTATGTTCCCCAGGCTTCCACGCGGGTGGTGCCGCTGGCAGAAGCTGGTATAAAATAAAGTTCTTCCTTAAATCCGTTTGGCAAAACCAGGCGTAATGTTTTGCTCTGTATTTCCTAAAAAGCAAGTATTTAAGCTTCACAAACGTTGTACGTATTAACACAAAACTACATATCAAAGCAGGTTCATTTGAACAGAGCTCCAAATTAAAGGCGTGTAATGTGTTTGCTATAAGGGCGTGCACACACAGACCCACATGCGGGTCTGTACGTTCTAAATGTGTAGAAGTTTGCAGTTCACGTTCACAGCTATTACTTCTGTGTAATTGTGGCGATGGTTTATAAAATTGTGCGAGCCGGACTCTCACCCGATGCGTTCCTAACATCATCTTCCTGCCCTTATCCCATGTTACTTGGGGTCGGCGCAACACGTTTTATTCTTCCATTCTGTCCTATCAGTCGTCACTCTATCACTTACTCCCTTTTCTTTCATATCGCTCCTCACACAATCCATCCATCTTTTCTTTGGCCTTCCTCTCCCTCTCCATCCATCCACATTCATGGTCAAAACTCTTCTAGTTATATGCGTTTCATCTCTCCTCTTCACATGACCATACCAAGACAAGCGATTCCCTTTTAACTTTTCCGTCACTGACGACACTTTTAAAGTGCCTCTAATGTACTCATTTCTCACTTTATCCACTCCCGTTACTCCACACATCCATCTCAACATTCTCATCTCCGCTACATGCAATCTATTTTCATCCGTCTTTTTCGCAGCCCAACATTCTGATCCATACATTACGATGCGTTCCTAACATGCCTCGTTATTTATTTGTTTTTAGGGTCCCGAACAAAACATGGAACCCTTATAGAATTACTCGGGTGTCTGTCTGTATGTCTGTCCTTCAATAAAATTTTAGTATAGGTGTAACTTTTGGGGGCCAAACAAGAAAAAAAAAAAAAAATTGTGAACAAAACCGTATAACATCAAAGGAAAGGGCTTACTTCCGGTTTTAATTATATTTTTTTGATAATTTTTAAATAAACGGTTTTGTAGTTATTCAAGAAATTAGACTAAAAATTGCCATTCCCTCCTTATCTCTGAAACACTTAGAAAAAAATTTGAAATAAATAGATCTTTATCTATAGATTACAGGAAAACCAAGTCTAATGTGTTTAAATAACAAGTTAAAAAAATAAAAATTCGTTCGGAACGGTTTGCACGCGAGACCGACTCGCTCTTGTTTATTTCTTGATGATGCAGCAATAGATTTAAAAATTCTCCTTGAAATTTTCTACTGTGTATCTACTATGGGATACACGGTAGAAAATTTCCCCAGACAAAAAGACAAACGGACGGACGGACAGCGGAGGCATAGTAATAAGGTTCCGTTACAAAACAGAACCCTAAAAATAAATTTAAACAACATTCTTCTTCCCACCTACTATAGCCTTATATTATTAGTCCAGGCAAGTTACTAAGTAGTTCCGCGGGTCGTAAGGGGCTGCACACATGACCCACATACAAGCTTGTTTATTTTGACGCACAGTTCCCAACTTATACATGACTAAACTTTGCATTTCCTCAACTCCAACCTAACGCGTTACTTAAGGGAGATGCGGCAGTGTAGCCAGTCAAAAAAAATATAATGTTTTCTTTTTAGAACCCTAAAAGGAAAACATTCATATTTTTCTTACCCGTACCCAAAGAATAACCAACGGAACCCTATTACTAAGCCTCCGGTGTCCATCCATCCGTCCGTCCATCCATCCGTCTGTCTGTCAGCGGGCTGTATCTCAGAAACTGTAATAGTTAGACAGTTGAAATTTCACAGATTGTGTATTTCTATTGCCGCTATAACAACAAATGGGGTTGACATATCCTTATTTCTAATGTTTTTTGCAAATGGCTGCATTGTCCATTTTTCACAAATATTAAATTACAATCACTGAAATCATGAATTTAGCCAAAACACTGTTAAAAACAAATTAAAACAAAATCAAACGGGGTATTCAAAACCACACAGTGGAAACCATAACGGCCTCCGTGGACGAGTAGTTTAGGCGTTTGCCTTGTACCCGTGGGTTCGATTCCCACGGGAAGCATACTTTGTATAGTTTTTTCCAGTTTGGCTAGGACAATGCAGGCTTGAGTCACCTGATTGTCTGATAAAAAAATAATTCCGTGCTTCGGAAGGCACGTATAAGCTGGTGGTCTCGGCCGCCAAATGGCGGTCGTCAAATAAACCATGTCAGAGGCCCTTGAGACGGTTTAGAAACTCTGACACTAGGGTGTGTGGGGTCGTTAGACCTTACTGCCCACACGGTAAGAAGAAGAAGAAGTGGAAACCATACTTATTTCATCTAACTGGTGACCAAAAGACCGTTTACTCACTACTGACAGCCACCAAGAACATAAACAACACATATGGCATGAATGTGAGTTATTGGCTTCATTATGTACCCCTGGTGGAAACACAGAAAAGAAAATGGATCATTTGTAGGAATTATCAAAGGCCACAAGCACCTAGAAAAAAAAAACTTTATTTTAATTTGTGATTGGTTTGCTCTTGACTCTAGTCTAGGTCAGAGAGGACAGAGACAAAGTCTACGATGGAGCGAGCTTACCCAGAAGGAGCCTGTTCATGTTCACTCTAACTTTGAAGAAATTCGGCTTGTAAGCACAGACACAGGCGAAGAGTTCCACTCCTTTACTGTGCGCATTATAAAAGACGTTTGTATACGCTTAGTGCGAATTGGTGGAATAGCAACAAGGACCATGGTAAGTTGCAGTGCGTCTGGATGTCCGATGGTAGAAGGGGGATAAGCCAAGAAAACCAACAAAATCGTCATCATCATCGTCATTTCAGCCAATATTCGTCCATTGATGAACGTGGGAGGCTTACGTTCAGCAATGGACGAATATTGGCCAAAGAGCGCCAACTTTCCCAGTCCTAAGCAGACCGCATCCAACCGCTGCCAGCCACCTTCTTTAAATCATCGATCCATCGCGCCGCAGGGCGTCCCACACTACGTTTGCCCATATGCGGTCTCCACTGTAACACATGTCTGCTCCATCGACCGTCCGTCCGTCTGCAGACATGGCCGGTCTACTTCCACTTCAGCATGCTGATTCTATGCGCAATGTCGGTATAAAAAATAAATTTTGCTGGCTACCTTATCACATCCCCTTAACATAGCTTGACGTTACTTGAAATAACTTGCTCGGCATTAGACGCAGTTGACACGTAATGATCCTCACAGGATATTGAAATGTCTTTGATATTGACATTTTGAAGGAAATCTTTTATTAATTTTTCTTCGTTTCATTTTAGGTAGGTTATGAATTTTCTTTTGAGAGGTAATAAATTAATAGCGAATTATGAGACTTGTCACTTTGATCGGGGAGAGGTATTAGTGGACTTAAATATTTAATTGAAATGCTAAATAAATCAACAACATATAAAACTAGCTTTTTCCCCTTCCCGTACGAATTTCTGTAAATCTTCTCTGAGTGCTCCCCTACACTCCCCAAGAAACCTACATGCCAGATTTCAGCTCTGAATTTTATATATATTTTATATATATGAATTTTATATATATTGATGATTAATGGGAACGGGAAAAAGCCCCTGACATATAGCCTCTCCTCTTTTGCCTCCATTTTTTCAATAGTCGTGCTCTAAATGCGGCTTGTCTTTGGGGGTCCTTCATCATCTGCCTAGTCTTTTCCCATCTATATTGGGGTCGGCTTTCAGTCAAACCGGATTCAGCTGAATACCAGCATTTGAGGGTTCTGGCAGGGTACATAATCGCCAGTCGGTATCCCATAACATTGGAAGCGTGTAATTTGAACCGTAGGAACCCGAGAACTGCCAGGGTACGGAATTGTTCGATAGAGTCACCGCGGCCCTGGAACGCGAAGGACATTAGGAGGAACTCGGATTGGTTTTGCGGAATAAGCGTAAAGTTTTGTGTATAATAACAGGCATATGCGATGCGCTGTGTTATCAATAAGCGTCGTGCGAGACGTGTACACAAACCCCTCAGACAGGTTGTGTCGAATGTCAGATGGGTTTTATTCAGTAAAAGTCTGGTTATTAACTTCCATCCATCCATGATTTTCCATCCAAAAAAAACTCCTGAAAAATGTGCAAAGAACTACACTTGAGTGAGACACACATTCATCTTCAGTGTTAATGTCAAGAAAAAAATTACTTTTAGAAGGCAAGTTTGGCAAAAAATTTAAAGCTAAAGATAATCTTAATAAAAGGAATATAATCTTAAGTTTTAAGCCATCTCGTTATAGTTTGGCTTAGGACTTCAAAAGCCTTTCATATTTATATAATGATCATTATTTATTCAAAGTCTTTCAAAGATTTCAGGTCTTGGGAAAGCCGATTTTAACGTTCGGGTTTTTTCTTTGTTTTTTTTTTTGCTGTGGGTTATGCTGATGGCTTATAAAGGAGAGCTTTTTTCTTTAAACTAACCCAAGTCGGAAATTAACCCAAGGGAATAAAGGTAACCTGAACTAGCATATTTCATTATTTAGATTCGAGTCTAATATATTATGTGTTTTTGCTGAATTTGTCAATGTTAGTTGACCTGTAATTGGCGACTGTGTCAGAATGAGGCTTCTATAACTTATCCAAAGAAACGCTTTATACAGAAGCTTCTGGAAAACCTTAAAAAAAACTGGCCAAGTGTGAGTCGGACTCGCGTGCTAAGGGTTCAGAACCAATTAAATTTTTTTAACATGTTATTTTAACACTACAGACTTCTTATAGGTATTTTCTGTAATCTTTAGGTATAACTATTATCTGCATTTCTTTCAAAATTTTAAGGTCATTCGTTTCGAAGATAAGGGTGATTGACTTTATAGTGCTAATAAAAAACTCTTTTACAAAAAATACAACCGACTTCCAAAAACAAAACACTACAAGGTACAAAATAACTTCGGAAGAAAGAAAAAAACTTTAATTTCTGAAGTCGGTGTTTTTAGTTATATTTTCGTTTTTTGGCACCGACTTCCGAAATTAAAGTTTTTTTCTTTCTAAAAGTCGGTAGTACTTTTTGTAAAAAAGTTTTTATTTTTCACTTTTTAGTGGTACAATAAAACAATAAAAAAATAACAATAATGCTTATAAAATAAAAACTTCTTGACCAAACTGAAAGAAATTTTTATGGGACCACCTGCCAGCTATTTCGAGTCGAACAAAAAAAGAATCACGCGAATCGGTCGATAAAACGCGGCGTAATCGATGTACATACATAGAAAAAATAAACATACTGGTCGAATTGAGAACCTCCTCCTTTTTGGGAAGTCGGTTAAAAATACAATGATATAGAATCGTATTTTCATTAACTCAGTAATCATCTCTATTGTTTGCGGTTATTTTATTTCGGTTCGGTTGCTTGAGCCCCAAGCAAAACTTCACGGAATAACATTACAGATATACCGTACTCACTTTTCATCACAGTTCACAACGCTTCTCAAGTCACAAGGGATCAAAACAAATGACGGGAAAAAACGTCCGTGAAAAAATTATCCCTGGAGAAGCCCCTGAGCATTGAGAAATACGACAACAGGAAAAAATACAAAATATTTTCCCCAATGCAGTCAAGGAATGAAGAATTTTGATAACACTGTAAGGTATTTTTTGAGAAGCCTCCCATAAATAATAATAAAAAAAATAAAAAGTAAAGCTATTCTTTTAATTTTTTTTTTTTTAGAGTTGTGCGCACCTTTACTAATCAGCCACATTCCACCGTCTGCACAACAGTGTGTTGCCATCTCCTCACTGTCTTATTTATTATATTTTACCCTTATGTATTTATTTTTTCTGTTTACTTATCACGTTTTAATTACTTTAATGCCGCTCCGATCCGGTCTTACTCAACGCCGGCTGTCGCTGAAAACCAGCGCTGTGGCTCTGTCTCACACACGAGTCCCAGCATTATGCTGAGCGATGGCCATTTTGCGTGAATGTGACGCATATCTTCCCGATTTTTATAATTTAGTTTTATTTAATTTCTATTTTTTTTTTTGGTTGGATGCGTTATGCTTAGCGCAAATAAACGCTTTTTCTTTCTTTCTTTCATACGGTGGACGGATGAGATGAGTGGTGAGAGGCGCGGGTAGCCAAAGAACACGAGAAGCACAGGACCGGTTGTTGTGGCGACACTTGAGGGAGGCCTATGTCCAGCAGTGGCCGTCTTTCGGCTGATATGATGATCACGCTTCCGACACGACATTTTGATTGAAAATGGAAGATGGAAAAGGTGTTATAGTACTCTCTACTGTTTAAAACACCTTAATTTTATGTTTACTCCTAATCTAATCTACACCCAGGATTCCAATAATAGCAAATTTATTTGACTACTGTCAAAGTAACAACAACAAATAATAACAGCCGCACTTCTCAATCATCAAGGTTAAGCAACGCTTGCCAAAGTTGGTCTTAACATACCGAGTTTCCTCCGTGCCTCGGAAAGCACCTTAAGCCGTTGGTCCCGGCTGTCATTTGTAGAATTTTGGCAGTCGTTACGGATTGTCAGAAGCCAGTAAATCTGACTCCAGTCTTGCCAAGATGTACCGTGTTACCCAGTTAATGGGTTGTGGAGGTCTGGTAGGCAGCCGCTCCACGTAAAACGCTGGTATTCAGCTGAATCCGGTTTGACTGGAAGCCGACCCCAATGTAGTTGGGAAAAGGCTAGGCAGATGATGATGACTCCTAATCTAATTTATACCCAAATCCATACTCTATGCTTATAATCTATACACTAATTTATAAGTCTGAAGAGGTTGTTTGTTTCTTTATTTGTTTGCTTGAACGCGCTAATCTCAGGAACTCCTGGTCCAATTTAAAAAAGGTTTTCAGTGTTAGATAGCCCATTAATCGAGGAAGCCTATAGGCTATATATCATCACGCTAAGACCAATAGGAGCGGAGCAACCTTCTTCGAGAACCACTCTATCCATTGGTGAAAACAGCATGAAAATCGGTGCAGTAGTTTTTGAGTTTATCGCGAACAGACAGACGCGGTGAAGGACTTTGTTTTATAATATTGATAATGTAGTAGATTAGTACGTTAGAATAGATTAATTATGGAATTGATAATAACGACAATAATTATAATTTATGTGGACTTAGGTTTTGGAATCATTCCAAGAAATCGAACCCACAATAATAACCACAAAGACGTGGTTAGCTTTCCTATTCATCACCTACAATAAACGACTTCATTGTTCTGTCAATAATACACACATTGTTAAGGTTCCGTTTGTCCAAATAAAGAACTGTCTGTCTATTATAGCCAATTTTTCGAATCTACTGGACCGATTCAGTTGTAATTTGAAGTACATATGAACCTTTGTAACCTAAAAACGGAACCGGACTCTAAACAAATATTTTTTTAGCAAATGAAACCGGGTTAAAATTATTTAAGAAAATTGATAAAGAATACCATTTTCTCCGTTATCTCCGACACTACTACCGCTAATAATACTGAAATAGTTCGCACGCGCGTATTCCTTTCTTTTTCCGGTGTTCTGTTCCCGTAGGAATTTCGGGAAATCCTTTCATAGTGCAGTGTCCCACACGTTCGCACTCTCACATACTCATGCAATATATTATAAATCTTTGTAAGTAATCAAAACTATAACGTTTCTTTTCCCTCCTAAAGTAAATTGACACAGTCCACTTGCACATTCAATTGAGCCCTCATTGCGAAACACTGTCTCTTGAAATACAGGATAACCTAGTTTAAGAGGCAGAGTTTAACTTATTGCGTACAGATTCCTAGGTCATCCAAATGTTTATGTAAATGTTCTGGTCGATGTATTCAAAAATTGTTAACTTTACTAAGACTTAACTGTACCACTATCTGTATTATTGGGAAATAAAGATATTTATTATTATTATTATTATTTATGATGTAAGGGGAAGCTACATGCCAAATTTTAGCTTTTTACGACCAGTAGTTTCGGCTGTACGTTGTCAGTCACTTTACCACTTAGTAATGGAAGAATAATAATAATGATAACGTTTATTTGCCAAAAACAGTGCTTTACATTTCCTTATGGTATACATTACTAGCCAGGATACATACAACAAGAATATGAAGCAAAGGAAGCATATTTTACCTATGAACTCCACACTAGGTCGAGCTTGTCTCGTGGAGTCCATTGGTGGGATTACCAAATGCACTGTGCATTACGTTTAATATTTAAAATTACCGACGAGAAGCACAAGAAAAATGGTTATTATTTTATAGACGTTAAAACATTTACAAGATTTAGAAAAATTAAGTTAAAACAATAAAGTAAAGTAAGTAGTTTAGAGGAACATTTTGATAGCAATATGTACTATGTGTGTGTGTGTGTGATGGTGTGTGTGTGTATAATGTGTATGAGAGAGTGTCTATGTGATGGTATGTTACGAAATTACCTTTAAAAGAGATTCAGATTCACTGTGTGATTGGGCTAGCAGCCATTCGCGAACAATTTAATACATATTGATTTATTCGACCCAGACCCCACACAACAGCAACAAATACATAGTAAAAGATTACACGATAACCTATAAGAAGACTATTAAAAACTAATACGGAACCCTCTGCATAGATACCTCTTGTCTCTTGTCACAGAGCATTGACATCGCGTGCATAACCTCACTTATGTAACGCTGTCGGGTATGTGTGACAATACATAACACTTTCCTTGGAGAAAATGATTACATGTTCTGTCTATTATTTGAAGTTTTATATTAGTGGTATAAAATGTTTTGTTGCTGGTTTGTTTAGTAATTGGATATGTTGGAAATGTGATAGTGAGTTATATTTGATGGCGCATCTGATTATTTGAGAGAAAATGTCAACCGGAGTAATCGGTTGACATTCGCTCTGACGCAACAACAACGGCTAGTGTGGGGAAAAGGAACGGGGTGTCGGCTCAGTTCGAATCCGGCTGGCAATCCGTTCGCATCCCGAATACGCGCTACGTTTTTGGTTGAGAGTCGAGTAATTCAGGATTCCTAATAATTCTGTAATTAGATTCTGATTATATTTTCTGTGAAATACGTCGTTTAATTCTCCGAACCCGACTACCCACAGCTACGTCTTAGTAAACTCAAATTTGGTTTATTTGTGGACTGCCCTGACGTCCCTTCATAATTTATTGGATAGGATGCCTAACTGTAAAGTTTGGTAAATTATTTGATTACCTACCACTTTTGACGGTTGAAACTTCACTACTGTTCAAACTGTCAATTTGCCTTATAGTCCAGTCAAATAAGCCTGATAAATAATACCCTTGTATAAATCCCTAACAAGCTGAAAATTTACATGAACGTTAAAGATACCATTATAATGAAATTGTGAAAGTTCCCCATCGATCCTATATGTGAAAAAAAAAAATATTCAAGGTTTAAGGTTCGCAAAAATGTGTTTTTTGGATTTTTTGCAAAACGGATAGTTCCTTCAATCAATGATAGCAAATGGATCGGGATTTCTGAAATCGCCTGTCTGTTGATTGTTTACACCAGTTCATAACATAATATCACGCCGGTACGCTGTGTTTGTGGTTTGGAAAAATAAAAAACTTTTTACAAAAAAATAAAACCGACTTCCAAAAACAAAACACTACAAAGTATAAAATAACTTTAATTTCGGAAGTTTTTGGTATTTTGACACCGACTATCTAGTTCCTCTATCTAGAGGAAAATAAAAATATCTCAGAAACATCAAGGTTTTTAATTTAGATTATTTTTTTGCTATAATGACAATAGAAAAAGCTTTTTGAGATTCGTCCGGATATTTTATACAAATGTTTATTAAACACTGATAACAAATAATAAAATAATAATCATTCATTTAAATTTTAAATAAATACTTATTATATTATTGTTAGTTGGTCATATTTCACTGACCAACAGTTTTGATTCGTCATTTAAACACTCCTAGTCTAAACAGTCTTAATTAACACTTTTAATTAGGGACAAACTATCCCAGGTGTATTTCTAACAAATTAAAAGTCAACTTACATTTTCACTGAAAAGGGTCGTTGAAATATGTATTTTGATTAGTTCCATGTGTTTTATTCCTATTTTAGGTTCGTATTATTTGATATATCCCTCGTATTATGAGATTTTTAAAGACCTTATTATTTATTTTTGATGATATTAATTTATTATTTTTAATTATAGAACGTAGATTTTTCCTAACATACATACATACTTATAAACAACTACATTAATTAACACGAAATTATGTACAAATGCTTATTTATGAGTTGTTTACTTTCCACATAAAATTGTCAGATCTGTATTATACTAACATAAAAGCTGAAGAGTTTGCTTGTTTGAACGCGTTAATCTCTGGAACTATTTGTCGGATTAGGAAAATTATTTTTATACATGACTAGCTGCTTCTGTCAGCGGCTTAGCTCGCGTCCCTTGGGAAAATATTCCCGGGATGAAAGTAGCTTAGATAGAAGATATTTTTAGGCGTTCTGACGTGAAAGAGTTACAAACATCCATTCATCCATCCTCACAAACCTTCGCATTTATAATATTAATAGAAAGTAGCCATCCTTATGAATGTATACATTCATAAGGAAAGCTATAAACTATACGGGAACGGAAAAAATGGGATTTGCGCGTAAAAAGTCGCGAGGAAAAGCTAGTTAACAATAATTCAGAGTTATTCGGTGAACACCACCTAGCCTAGCCGGGTGAGATTTGGTAAAATATTATTTTAATTTAATTAAAATGCTTAACAACCAATTACTATTCATCATCTGCCTAGCCTTTCCCCAACTATATTGGGGTCGGCTTCCAGTCGAACCGGATTCAGCTGAATACCAGTATTTTACGTGAAGCGGCTGCCTACCAGACCTCCACAACCCATTAAATGGGTAACACGATATTTCTTGGCAAGACTGGAGTCAGATTTACTGGCTTCTGACAATCCGTAACGACTGCCAAAGTTCTACAAATAACAGCCGGGACCAACAGCTTAACGTGCTTTCCGAGGCACGGAGGAAACTCGTTATGTTAAGATGGTCACCCATCCACAGACCAACCTTGGCAAGCGTTGCTTAACCTTGAAGATCGATCTGTGCGGCTGTTATTCTTTAGCCACGAGCTCCTCAACCAATTACTATTATAGTAACCAACTAAAAACAAAAACAATCCAGTATACCCAGATGCAATTGAATAGCAGATTTGTATTAATTTAGAAAAAAAAAAAACAAAAAAAAAATTATGACTAAAATCAACTTGTATTAATTATTTATTTTCGTTTCTTTAATTACTTCACTTATACATTTTTAAATCTTTCTTAAAAAAATATTTTTCTTTCAAAACGAAAAATATGCGCAATTTGAGCATACTCCACCGACAAAGCTTTTCGCTCTTGCCCCCTTGTTCCCAACTCCGTGCCAAGCTATTTAGGCCAAGGCCCCATCCGGGTTAAGGGCTGCCCTCACGATAATGGGGGTAGATGGAGGGCTGATTTACACAATGGCGGTAAATTGTGGATGTCTCCTCTACAATCAGTGCGGAGGGCTTCCGGTGAGGTCGGAGGGTAAGCAGAGGTCGTGTGTTTAGAGGTAAATGTTCGTGTGTGGATTTTTATTATATGGTGCATTGAAGAAATAGTTCCTGGATAAAATAAAATATGATTATTTTTAGTACGTCAGTGAATAAAGATTTTTGTATTATAAAACACTACTTGACCTAACTATATGCATATGAATATACAAAAACAAAATATACAAGAATTCCTCCGCATCGCCATCATCCGGAAATGTGCCCAGAAGACTGGCAGCATTACCACGTTGAATGGCAATGCTAATGCCATGCCATGCATGCATGTGTGTATCTGTGTGTGCCAAATAAACTTATTTTCTTTCTTTGTTTTTTCTAATTTCTTTGAGCAAATAACTAGCCAGTTACTCGTAGTATAACATGTTGGGCAGATATTTTTTGCTTTTTTAAATACTAGCTGACCCGTACCCACTTCGTTGGGCGGTATATAACGGGGCTTTCTATTGGTAAGAGAATACGCCTACACAAAAAAACTTTACTTTTTTATAATATTAGTATAGATTTAGATTAAATCAATCAAAATTGACAGATAAGTTCAGGAGTGAGCTTGTTACATCTTATCAAGGTAGACGTCAAAAAATGTACATCGCAACAAAAAGAACCGCGACGCCATCTATCCAACTAGCAACGAACTACTACGTCGAAATCCTGCATCGCTGCATCGCGCAAGCAGAGTTTACCGTGCGATTTGAACCCGAATATCAACTATTGGCCAGTTGCCCACACAAGACACAACAGCTGTCTGGTCGGAGGATCCTTCCTTTTCATTGGGATTTTACGCTCTGTACCGCATACCTTTAAAATCTCGCCTGATGGTAAAAGCGATGAAGTGATCCAAGGTGGCGCACGATTGCCTAAAAGTAAAATATTCACTCTTAATTTACTTAAAGACCTCAAGGTTATAGGTTGCAAAAGCTTTTTTTCGTCGCATTTCCTAACTTCCCTACCCCTTAATAACCATTGATAGATGCTCCAATAAAACGATTTCTACGGTAATAAAAAATAACCGGTAATTTATCTAGGGAGCAAAAAATCGGTATTATCCGGTAATATTCGGTTTTTACGAGCGGTCCTCTATTGTCGAGATTATTGATGTTACGGCTTCCAACGCTTAGAAAGATCTTTATTAAGAGATGATATTGTCCAAAAATATCTTGTTTATGTAAGTGATTCTGGCTAGAGTTTACCTATTTACAAATATTTATAGTATACTTAGCATCTACTGTTTTTTTAAGTCAGGTCCGAAAAAAACGCAGATTTTCAAATTTAGATCTTAGCAGTTTCAAACATTTTTTTACAATTTTGCCTGTCAGTCTATACATACATGCAGCGATTTTTACAGTAGGCTCTATATAGAGTAGACTGTATTTCAAAAAAACATTATTTTAGGGAAAATTAAAAAAGTCGCATTTTTGTTTTCCCTGAAGAGTGGGAGAGTAGGTGCACCTTTCGTGGATTTGGAATGTAGGAATACAATGTTCTGAAAGATATATACGTGAGAACTTATGTTTATCTTGGAGCAAATATGAGCTAGCGTGTGTGGGTTCCCCCGACGTTCGTAAGCCCGCAGACCATCTCCCATCATCATGCCAGAGCCATTGGATCGCTTTGTAGACAGACCCAAATAATAAAGAAATAGAAAGAAAGTAAAATCGACCAAGTGCAAATCGGACTCGCACACGAAGGGTTCCCCACCATAAACCTTAATTTTTATCATTTATTGTTACAGCGGCAATAAAAATACACAATCTGTGAATTTTAACTGTCTACCTATAACGGTTCTTGAGATTCAGCACTCTGACAGACAGACGGACGGACGGGTGGGCAGAGGAGGCCTAGTAATAGGGTTCTGTTAGTTACCCTGTGGGTACGGAACCCTAAAAATCGCTTAATAAAATAACTAAATACGTGGAGGTCTCATCGACGAGCTATTAAATTTTATTTTATAGCTGCGTCACATTTTTCACTAATGCTCCGCTCCTATTGGTCGTAGAATATTATTTTTTTTTAATTCGAATCAGTAGTTTCTGAGATTAACGCGTTCAAACAAACAAACTTTTCATCATCATAACATTATTATATAATTCTTGTTATAGCAGCAATAAATACATACTCCATGAAGTGAACATTTCAATTATCTACCTTTAACAGTTCGTGAGATACAGCCCGCTAACAAACAGACTATGGGTTAGCTGCAGCTAAGGGTCCCGTATCTATTATTCGGAATATACAGTGATAAAGACTTATAGAGACACTAGCTGACCTGACAAACGTTTTTTTTGCCAGACCATTCTCAGACCAACCAAATAATACGTCCGAGGAGTTCGATAACAGACACTGTGACACGAGATAAAAATCTCGTATCTGCCTAGCCTTTTCCTAACTATATTGGGGTCGGCTTCCAGTCAAACCGGATTTAGCCGAATACCAGTATTTTACGTGGAGCGGCTGCCTACCAGACCTCCACAACCCAGTAACTGGGTAACACGGTACTTCATGGCAAGACTGGAGTCAGATTTACTGGCTTCTGACTATCCGTAACGACTGCCAAAGATCTACAAATGACAGCCGGATCCAACGGCTTAACGTGCTTTCCGAGGCACGGAGGAAACTCGTTATGTTAAGATGGTCACCCATCCACAGACCAACCTTGACAAGCGTTGCTTAACTTTGAAGATCGACTCGTGCGGCAACAGATAAAAAACTCGTATATAAAAATATATTAGATAGGTGTGGAAGAATGTCTCCAAGATGAGCGACCCCAAAATGTCCTAATAAATTGGGACAAGGAGCTTGCCCCTTACAGGTCATTGAACGGGAATGTCAACAGTGAAAAATGAGTTTCTTGTTTCTTTCATCCCAACTACGATACATCAAAGGAATAAACATAAAAACTGTTGGTTTTGTTGATATTATTCTATTCAATTATCTCCCTAGATACAATTTGGCGCTGACTAAGATCTTTTTTTGTTATCTTTTCTGAAAACAATGGTAAAAGATAAGTTTCTCCTTTATGGGACGTCAGTCAAAGTTTTTTCTTTGCTGACGTTTGAGATTAGGAAGTGATGACAAGCATTTTTGATGGTCGAAGGAATTTTAAACTCGGCTGGTGTACCATAGTACGGAACCGCATTCCAGAATAATAGATCAATTAAATAAATGTAAACGACTAACGATTATCTTGTAAAGCTTCAATCAAAGAAAAAAATAAACTAACGAAGTGAAATTTGTAGGGCAAAACAAAAATAACCTTAACGCCATCTATACCATTAGTAGCGAACTACTAACGAAATCCTGTAAAGCGGTATCAGAGTTTTCATTGCGATTTGAACCTATACAACAGTCAGAATATCATCAATCGGGCAGTTGCCACCTGACACAACAGCCGTCAGGAAGATCCTTCCTTTTTCTATGGAGGTTTGCGGGTTAATTTCTGTTCCGCATACCTCTATACTTGTTCCCGCGGCTTAGCCTATAACCGTATCCAGGGTTCCATAATATATCTCTATAACAAAATTCATACAAATCGACTTGAACATTTAGACGGGAAAGCATAACAAACAAAACCGTTTCCTAAGTGCCCGTTCCCACTAGACGGACCGTCTGTTTTCCCGGTCCAGTCCTGTTCACATTTAGACGGATCCGAGAAAAATGACGGATCCGGGTTTTTAGACGGACGTTTTGCCACTGTGAGTCGTATAAACGCCCGGATCGGATGTAGTGTGAAAGAATCTGTCGACCGTCGGCCGCCGTCTTCCGTTTTAATAAGCAGTCCGTCTAGTGTGGACACACACGTCCGCCGCCGTCTGGCACATCCGTCTCTTTAGAAGGACCGGAAAAACCGACGGTCCGTCTGAATGGGAACGGGCACTTAGGGCGTGTAGGGTGCAAATGCAAATACACCTTAACATTTATTAGAATTATTGTTAATGCAAATGTCCGTGAAATGTAAAATGCAATGAGTCCCAGCGGGCTTGAATCCAGAAATAAAAATGCAAGTTGTCCAACTCAAACCACGTCTATTGGAACACTAAATAAAATTTAGATACGAAACTGCACCACCCATGCTCTGCATGCTGCTGCTTCAAGATCATCATCTTTGACTAATGTAGGTCGCGCGTGTAAGTGCAAAGATGCGAGCCTACTTATTGCAAAACTTAACAAAATTACTTATTAAATAATTTTAAGAATCATGTACGTGCACCGTACAGGGTGCCTTCAAATATGTCGCAAAGTACCACGCGGCAGCAGCGCTGCTTTGTTAATCCATACAAATATTAAACGCAAAGTATACGCACTGCTGCCGCGCGGTCCTTTTCGACTAATGTAAAGGTGCCTTTACTAGCAAGTATAGGTAGAGTTTTAAGTTGTAGCTATCCGTACCTACTGCCAAAGATCTATATATATGGCAACAGGGATCAACAATTTAACGTACTTTCCGCGCCACAAAAACCAGTATTTTTTTAGGATGGGAAATCATCAAATGACTCTCCCCACTCTGGGCGGAGCGGAAAGGAGTGTCAGACTCTTATTGACTAAAACTCATCCGTGTTTATACGCCGCGGTGACATTTTCGAACAAATTCTGCAACTCAAAAACCAGCCAAAACGCTTAAATACCAACCCCTTTTCGTCATATAAACATTATGAACCATAAAAATTACGAGCGACCTCTGCCTACCCCCATATTCGTAATAAAATGAAGCATCTCTTCACCTTATCTCCGAGATATGATAGCAAAAGCCCTGAGTTATATTCTCAAATGATAAATTGTTTCAAAACCTGCCTTTCGATCAAAAATCTACTTTAACACTTCAAGTTAAGGTAGGTTTTGAGTTGAAATTGAGAGAGATATCGATTATTGGGCCACAAAATTGTTGCTGTCTACTGAATTTTGGTAATGGGCGCAATTTTGAGGGTATGTTGTAAGTTACACTTTGGTGTGGAGGTGCGTTTACATTGGTAGAGTAAGTTGACCTCTCATGCCAGTAGCTGAAGTTTCATGTCATGTGGAATTATATTAATCAACCCCTCATCAATATATATAAAAATCTTGAGTAACTGAGTGACTGACTGACAGACAACGCACAGCCGAAAATACTGGTCGTAGAAAGTTGAAATTTGGCATGTAGGTTCCTTGGGGATCTTTGAGGAGTGGCTGGAGCGGCGCCACGGCGTCCTCACCTTCCGCCTGACACAGGTACTCACCGGACACGGTTGTTTCGGGAGATACCTGTTTCGGATTCGGCGGGAGGACGCGCCCGGGTGTCATCACTGCGAGGATCGCCCGGAGGACACGGTGGAGCATACGGTGGAGGTCTGCCCTGCTTGGGCGGAGCACCGCCGGGTCCTCGTCGAGGCGATCGGTGGCGGCGACCTTTCGCGACCGGCCTTGGTTCAATCTTTGGTCCGGAGCGAGGAGGCATGGGAAGCGATCACCTCCTTCTGCGAAGCAGTAATGCTAGCAAAGGAGGAGGCCGAACGTGTGAGAGAGAGGGAAACCTCACGTCCCAGTCGCCGCAACAGAAGAAGACGCCCCAGGCGTCGGGAGTCGCAGGACGATTCCCGGCCGCCGTAGGCGCGGGCCTGCGGACGGCGAGCAGTGGGTGGCTCGCCGTCTGATCAGAACTAGGCCCGGGTCGGCGGTCGTACGAAGTCGCGGGCAAAAGTCAGTTTAAAAAAAAATTGAAATGTTTGTTTCGGTGTTTCTTCTCAAAGTAATCAGCTAGAAAACATCGGCCTGTTCTCGTTTAATTGATGTTTTTTTTTTTATTTTACAAATTGTTATAAAATTTAATAACAATTTCTAAATACCATTTATCAAAATTTCTCACTCTGCGGGCCAGTAGCAAATAGCCCAAACACAAATCCATTATACTAAGTACTCAAACATTTACTTGACAAGTGTAAACGCTCCTTCAAGAAGGCTTCACACGTTTACACTCAAGTTAGGAGATACGTTACCAAATAATTAATAAGTTTAATGAGTCCACTTACAAGAGACTTTCACGCTTCAACGGCTCTATGGTTATTGAAAACACTTTGTTTGGGTATTCAGGGTGCCTTCAAATATGAAACGCAAATTTCCGCGCGGCGGCAGCGCTGCAGCCGCACTGTTGCCGCACGAAATTCGCAACGAATTTTAAGAATACAATGTAAGGCCTTAACTGGTTTGCACAATAAACTAAATACGTTTAGCACTAATAATTAGTTTACACGGTGCGAGTTAGCGTACGAATGATCCTGCCGAGTAGCTGCAATGTAAAATGATACAAAGGTTTCCTCATGATGCGATAGGTCATTTCTAAAATAAAGTTGCAAAGATAAGCTAAAAAGTACCGGCGTCATCTCGTTTAATTGATGAAGTGTAAATAAAGTGTTATTTATAACAATTTGAAAAAAAAAAAAAAAAAAAAAAATTTCACACTGTGCGTGCCAGTAGCCCAAACACAAGTCTATTATACTAAGTACTCGAATACTTACTTGACAAGTGTAAACGCTCCTTCGAGAAGCCTTTACACGTTTACACTCAAGTTAGGAGATACGTTACTAAATAATTAATAAGTTTAATGAGTTCAGTTAAGACTTCCAAGCTTTAACGGCTCTTTGGTTACATATTGAAGACTCTTCGTTTGGGGATTTAGCAGAAACGTTTAAGGTGAATACAAGATACCTGAGAGTAGCTGATTTAAAATGAGAATCACGTCTAAACGACTACTCGTAATTTTTGGAAAAAAATATATGTTACATTGGCCTATTTTCTTAATAATTTGATATATGAAAATTTTGAGTTTTATTCATTCAACATAGTGTAATTAATTTGTAAAGTTATGTCTATTACGGACATAAAAACGACCATCGGACCTACACCGCCGAGTATATTTTAATGGCATTTACACTAACTCAAAGACAATTTAAGTATCTACATTTTGATATACGGCTATTTTATTTTAAAGTGTGTTTCCAAAAGCTTAAAACCCTAACCTCTTCAAAGTTAGAGAAAACAGGCTCCTTCTGGGTTAGCTCGCTCCATCGTAGACTTTGTCTCTGTCATCTCTGACATAGACTAGAGTCAAGAGCAAACCCATCATTAATAAAAAAAATAAAATGTTTTAGAATAAAAAGGTAAGGATAAAAAACTACTGAATTTTGGGTTACGCGGGTCTTAAACGAGTGCGCCTTTCGTCCCCTTAAGGTCGCTGGCGTATGTCGTTACCTTAAGGCTTGTATATTTGCCAATGACCTTGTGCATACAAACGGAGCTAACTACACCTCGGCGCGCCACTCCGATACCCGTGTTTTTAATTTTTTATAATAAAACAAATACATATTTTAAAAAAGTAACAAAACCAAGTTATTTTCGTTTGTATTGCACAGCAGTAAATATTATTTTTTTAGTCTTTTGTTAAAAAATTAAGGAGTAAAATGGTTTCATCTCAACGATTTGGAGTTGATTTGGTGATTTTTTTTCCTATTATGTGTTACCAATACATAAATTCTGGCTAAACCAAGTTACGTGCAATATCATGTAGATTACTTCCTATTTTTTTCAGATGTGATTTCTCAGTAAATGCCGACGAAAAACTGCTTCATCTAAACGCTATTTTTAAGCCTTTTCGAGAGAGCACCCTTAACTGGTTGGCACAAGAAACTAAATACGTTTAGCACTAATGGTTAGTTTACACGGTGCGAGTTAGCGTGCGAGTTGCTGCAATGTAAAATGATACAAAGGTTTCCTTATGATGCGATTTATTTATTTATTTAATAGGGTAGTTCACTAAAAAAATCTAATTAGTCCGTCTGATAGATTTTCAAAAAATATTGAACACGTATTTTTTATTTTTTTGAGGTGCTCGTGGCCGGATAATAACAGCCGCACGGGTTGATAGGGATTAGGTATTTGTTATTATAGCGGCTATAGAAATACACAATCTGTGAAAATTTAACTATATAATGTTACGGCTGTTGAGATACCGGACGGACGGACAGCGGAGGCTTAGTAATACGGTTCCGTTGGTTACCCTTTGCGTACGAAACCTTAAAAAATAGGATAAATAAATTAAATACATATATGACGCATTTCTCCTAAACAGCAGTCTATCTCAAACACTTATTTATTCTAAGCGTCTCTGACATGTCTATTCTTCTCGAACAAGGACGAACATCACAATGTACTACATTTTCTGTGACCACATTTATCTCGTAGAACCGTTTGTTAGGAGTGTGACACTATGACCATAGAGTACGGCGATGTCTTGCTGCTAGATTTGGCATTGTTAAGAGGAAATTGCTGGCGGTGAGACTTTGTATATCATCATCATCATCATATAAGCCTAAAGACGTCCACTGCTGGACATAGGCCTCCCCCAAGCGTCGCCACAACGACCGGTCTTGCGCGACTTTGTATGTTAAAAGTCGTAATTCGAGGTTTGGCTTTCGACTCCTTTCTCCTGGAGGAGACCGAAATAGGAGATATTTCACACACTGAATCAGAAGGATGTAAACTGAGTCTCTATATTTTCGTTCTTTGATTAATAGTTGCCAAATTTGTACACTAGTTCTTGTTGATAGCGATTTATCGGCCAATTTTGAGCATTTTGTGAGAGTTCTAATGCTTACAAGTGTAATAAATCATCAAAAATCGGTGAACATACATAAAAAAAAGATACATACAGCCGAACCTGCTCCTTTTTGAAGAAGTCGGTTAAAAAGGAAAACATAGGGATACAGTATAATAACCTTCTTATTCAGTTTGTGAAATATTCCTTAAATCGGTCTAATATTGGAGGAGTAAACAGTCGAGAGCCTATGCTAAGATTTTTGAGATTTTTGAGATTTGGCCTCGCATAGACTTAAATTATCATTGGCTAGTTGACCCGCGCAACTCCTATTGGTCATGGTGATTCTGGCTAGAGTTTACCTATTTACAAGTATTTATAGTATAATGATAGGCACGCGTTTGACCACTATCTCACCTGATGTTAAGCGATGATGTAGTCGAAGATGGAGCTCGCTTGCCTAGAAGCTTGTTTTGAACTTTTTAGTCGTTTTTAACTGTCGGGTTATTTAACAGTATTTTTTTTTGAATATCGAAAACCCGAAAACGTAGCTTTAGCCAAGACAGACCAATCACCCGCCGCGGGAGTCCGCTAGATGCGTGACGCAAATCAATATGGCGACACTGGTGGAAGGTCTATGTTCAGCAGAGGGCCTGTTCATGATAAGTTTTCTCTTGTATCGGTATTATAACAACACTCGCACATAGCAGACGATCCCTAAATTTTTTGAAAATTAATTATAGCTTTTGTCTGATATTTTATGTCGGAGAAAAAATTGTTAAAATCGGTCCAGTATTTTCGGAACCTATTCGGTACAAACAAAGAAGCAAACAATCTTTCCTCATTATAATATTATAGTAATAACTAAAGTAATAGGTTGTCGACATGTGGACTGTGGACTCAGCTGTCATTGTGCCGATAGTCGTCACGGCCAATAGCTTGATGGCCGAAAGCTTCGACGACCACCTGTCGAAGCTGGCGTTACGCGGATGGATAAAGGGCCAGATATAAAAGACAGTGCTCCTCGTTACAGCTCGTATTAAGAGGAGGTTCCTTTCTCTGGAGTCCGGTAGCTTGGGCCCTGCTCCTGACACCTGTGATTTACTATCAATATATCTAATATATAAAGCTGAAGAGTTTGTTTGTTTGTTTGCTTGAACGCGCTAATCTCAGGAACTACTGGTCCGATTTGAAAATCTTTCAGTTTTAGATAGCCCATTCATCAAAGAAGGCTATAGGCTATATATCATCACGCTAAAACTAACAGGAGCAGAGCAGACGAAGTTGCGCAGGTCAAATAGTTATTATATAAAATTCTTCCTTAACTGACTCACTCAATGTGACGGACAGAAAACGCACAGCCGAAACTGCTGGCCGTAGAAATCTGAAATTTGGCATGTCGGTTCCCTACCCTCCATAGGGGAACATTACGGGAGGATTTCCCAAAATTCTTACGGAAACGGGAAAAAACGGGATATGCACGTACGAAGTCGCTAGCAAAAGCTAGTATATTTTTTATATTTTTATGGTTTTTTTAAAGATATGTTTAAAAATGTGATATCTATGTAAGATAATGTATAAACGAAATACTAATAGTATCGAATTATGTATTAGAACCTTTTTCTTAGGAACGACGTCTCTAGTCGGAGCGTGCAGAAACTATAGGTGCCAGCACAGAAATGTCACTATCAAGAATGTTTCACGTATAAAATTCGAAATAGCTACGCTAGATGGCACAGTCTTCTTTGCGCACGTTCCCCTAAACTGAGCGTGCAGGAACCGCAGGTGGCAGCACAGAAGCGTCAATGTCAGGTACTCTGACCCTGAAAACTTCGAAACGCCGTGCACGGTCCCTATTCTGTGCTCTGCGAGTGTGACGGACAGCTTACTGTGACACACAGACGGTCCCATTTTGTACAGAAATAGTGAATAGTGCGGGCTTCGGTCATTTTCAACATTTTCACACCATTTTCTCATGAAAAGATTATAGCAAGAGTCTTTTCATGACAAAATTGTCTGAAATGTTTTCAGTCACAAAGAAATTGGGATAAATAAGGTGTTTATATAAATACTACTTGACCTGCGCAACTTCGTCTGCGTCACAATTTTCATTACTGCTCCGATCCTATTGGTCTTAGCGTGATGATATAATATAGCCGATAACCTTCCTCGATAAATGGGCTATCTAACACTGAAAGAATTTTTCAAATCGGACCAGTGGTTCCTGAGATTAGCGCGTTCAAGTAAGTAAACAAACAATCAATGTATGTATGTATGTATGTATGTAAATCGGGTGTTTGGATAATGTCAAACCATTCATTTACCTGCTCGAATACGCTGCCTGGCAAGTGAGTTTCTACTAGGAGACGTTGCGCTTCTTGAGGTGTCGTGGTCAACGTGTTATCGGGTTTCCGGAGTGTGGCGATCTCAGGTGTGTTCAAAACAAACAAACAAACAAACTCTTCAGCTTTATACATATATTAGTATATAGATTGTTGGAAACTAACAACCATTTTTGTTACTAAAGAAAATATTTGGCCAGCTATTCTACAGACGAAAATTGTATATTAATTTGGTTTTTATTCGAAACCAAATTCAAATATTGTGTATTTTTTGTATGGGTCTTAGTTGCCTGACAATAAAACACTATTATTATTATTTTCGGTTATATGTTTTTTTTCTCAGCTCTTTGGCTGGTTTCGGCCACATTACGGGACAAGCCAAGTAAATGTAGCGTGTAGTCTCTAATTTGCTGTGTGATGAGGTCCTACTTCGTTTTCGTCTATCTGCATGAATTTCCTGACAATCTATCTGCATGAATTTTTATATTATTATTATTATTATTACTTCCTCAACTATGTTCTTCAGGGCGGTCTTACGCAGATGCGCTGCAACAGTGTGTCTGCGTACGATAAAATAATACAATGTGCGATAAATATGCGACGATAAAAAAAAAACTAAAAAAAAAAATACGTTTCTTCTATGGGAAATTTTATCCACCTATTACGGTTCTTAAGATACAGCCCAGTGACAGACAGACGGGCGGACGCACGGACATACAGCGGATGCTTAGTAATAGGGTTCCTTTACTTACCATTCGGGTATGGAACCCTAAAAACTTCTGGGTAGGCTCGCTCCATCGTAGACTTTGTCTTTGTCATCTCTGACATAGACTAGAGTCAAGGGCAAACCCATTACAAATAAAAAAAAACAAGAACTATAAAAGTGTTGTCATTACACGTCACACTTGTATATTATTATCGTTCGATTGGATTTTATATTTTTTGTGCTGCAGTTTTATCTCGGAGGTCGTATCGTATGAATCCCTATCATCATAAAGTTCAATGACACAGACTAAAATCTAGTAAAACCACCAAAATTCGGATTAACAGATGATCCATTTCAAAGCGTTGAGTTGCACAGAAAGCATCTTTGAGTGCATTTACAAGATTTAACTTTATCTAGATAACGTCCACTAAGTTCAGTTCCCATATAAATCATATTAGCACTATCGATACTTATATAACTGCCTACCCCACTCCCTCACCGATACGTGAAGATACAACAGTTGCAGTCCCACGGCAGGTTACCTTCGTAATAGATCTAAGTCTAAGGCCTCGACCAGAGTGGAGAGGACGCGATAGCGGACAATGAATCATTGCTAAGCTATTTTCGAAAAGGCCACTCACTCATATCAGCCGAAAAATGTCCACTGCTGGACATAGGCCTCCTTCAAATTTTGGGGGGGATTTGCCATAATCGTCACTCTTGGCAGGTGGGTTGGCCATCGCAGTGTATGGTGTTGCGTTTTATAGAGAACGCTGCTGCCCTATCTCAGGCGAGTTCCGACACCCACGGGAAGTGATGGGAAGGTATTATTCTTTTACGACACCATACGGCACCGGCCAACACCATTTGACAACGTTTATCAAATCATTTATTCGCTGAAGAGTGTAGGTGCAGTCATTTAAAACATCGTAGGTCACTATATACGTTGATACGACAGAGGGGCTTTCCTTTAAACTGCCTATTACTAGGTACCATTTTCAAGCTCTGTACCAAAAATAAATTAATTAGGAGCAGTAGTTTAGTCGCAAATGATTTTTAAAGTTTTTGCACCGTTTGAACACGATGTATCTTTTCTAACAGCTGATTATCGTCTAAGCATAGGTCATGCACCTTACAACGATAAATCTACGATGCGTTGTTGTCGCTCTGACGCATGTCGAAGGACATTCACTAAAAATTGGCAATGCAAACAAGGAAGCAATCAAGACACACACACTTGCACTTTCACTACGAAAGCGACACACGTAGCGCGTTTGAAAGAAAAAGAAATAGGTCAGTTTGTTGCATCCTTGTTTTTTGCGATCGGTAAGTGGGGCCTCTATTCAGTGCGCCGACGCTGTCTTTTCGGAACTTACGGTTTGTGGAATTCGCGCACAAACAATTGTGATTTTATTTTGTTATTGTGATAGGACACTAAATAAGTATAAGACAGTATTTCTTTCTTTTATTGTGAGAGGACACGTAACTTGTGATTATTATTATTTAGTATTAGTGTTTTTTTTGTTATTGACTGTTTTTTATGGTGATAGGACACGTAACTTGGGATTATTATTATTTAGTATTAGTATCTCCGGACCTCACTCCCATGGATTTCTTTTTGTGGGGGTACATTAAGTGTGAAGTGTATGCCTCAGAGGTAAATACAATTGATGAGTTAAAAAATAGGATTATTTTAGCATTTCACAAATTAAAGTGCTTAGCGACGGACAGTGATCTAATTAGAAAAATAAATAACAATATTCTCCGTCGGTATAATTTGTGCATCAATGTGAATGGAGGACACATCGAAAATTTAAAAATTTAGTGTGTTTGTTTTTGTGCGCGTACTTCGAAACGTTACCTAACATAAAAGCCAGTGCGAGTGGAGGTCTAAGTCTCCGGCCGCCACCCCGCCCCGGCCCCCGCCGAGCACACGACATACCGCACACCGCGCTACGGCGCGCGCGCGACGTTGCCGCTTTGTTACCTAGCGGTATCTAAGGTCAGTGTCATTTTTTTACAAAGGGTTGCGTTTTATTCGGATTTGCAAGCTATTTAGTTTGCTTGAAAAAAATATTTTCTCATTTATGGCGCTTTTTGTTTTTGTATTTTCAGCACGCAGCGGTTCAATATAGAAATCTATCGACCGATAAGTCAGAGCATTATTGAGAGCCTTGCGGAATTTAGGACTCAAACACTAACTGCGCAAATTTAAATTGGATAAACAAAAGAGCATCACAACTAACACAGAAGTATACATTCTACGGAGGACTGGACCGCCCGCCCGCTCCTATGCCGTAGACCATCGCTCATCGCGACCGCTTATCACTATGAACGCTACCTAACTAGTATTGTTTAGCATTAGTTAGTTCTTTTTGTACCACTTCCTGAGTGTTGCGAAACAGATAGGAAACTGTATTGTTTAGAGCTAACTAAAAGTACTTTGTGGAAGAATTGTATCGGGAAATCTGTGGGTACAGTTTGAACTGTTTTAAATAAATGGACTGGCCTTCAGTTTAGTTTGATAAAGTTGATGTTACAAGTAAATGATTATTATTTAAGCCTTTTAATTTCCCAAAAAAAAAAATACATTCGTAAATTGAATAAATAAAGTTAAATAATTCATTGTTGGATTCACATTAATTATACATTGGGGGCCCATTTAAGAGCGAAGGCCTCCTCCATCTTTCTCCATTCCTCCCTGTCTTGGGCTATTCTAGTCCTGGTGGGGCCGGCCACTGCCAAAATATCATCGCACCACCCGCGCCTGGGTCTGCATCGGGTGCGCGGCGCATCGCGAGGGTACCAATTTGGAGTACCCTCTCGCTCCATCGTATAGGTAAGTATATGATACTTCAATTCAAATCACTCGGCTGCTCACGGGATATTGGTTACGTAACGTGCACTGCGCAGACTGTACGGCATTGAGTCTGGGTTGGGAATCGCACGAAACAGGTTTTTGTGTGGATATATTTTGTTTGCTTCTTGTTTCAATTGTTTTTTATCCTTTGTTTTTTTTTATCACTAGACACTAAATTATATTTATGTATAAACTACACTTTAGCATATTATATCTATAGTTATCTGTATACTATTTAATACCCTACAAAACTGGTTTACATCCGTACACTTCAACATAAGGTGCAGTTGAAAACCAGCGTCAGGCAGCTCCTAGTTGTCTGGTATTTTGCTGAACTGGAGCTATTTGGCGCAGCCGCGGGGCACACCATGTTATTGTTTTTATGATTAATTTTCATTTCCTTTTATTGTTACAAATATTGCGTGATTCCGTGTGTGCCAAAAAAAATAGTTTTTTCTTTCTTTCAATTCCATTCATCATATCAGCCGAAAGAGGTCCACTGCTGGACATAGGCCTTTCCGCACTTGTCGCCACAACAACCGGCCCTGTGAAGAAAATTTACCATAAATTCGACACTTTTTTTATTCAGAAACTGGGACTGTTTGTGGTTTTATATTAATAAATGCTCACCTGAAGCTGCTGAAGGAAAGCGATGTTGTGGCCAATAAATCACCACGCTTGCCTCACAAGAAGCGTATCATCATCTGCCTAGCCTTTTCCCAATTTAATTGGGGTCTGCTTCCAGTCAAACCGGATTCAGCTGATATCCGTATTTTACATGGAGCGGCTGCAACACTCCTAGTAGTAACCTCTTGACTTCAAATATACGAGTACTTTTGACTTAGAGACCCAATTTTATTTCTATTAACTCTTATTTTGGTGTTGATTGGTGAACGATGTTAGGTACAAAATTATGAAATAAAGAAGGCAGAACATCGTATTAAAATAATATTTTTCTGTGAAGATAGTTACAGCTGGTTTAATAAATACTTAATTATCGATATTCACTAGAAATAAAAATAAAAACCTTCTAACTAAGTTAACTCTAAAATATGGCGTCAAAAAAAAATCAACCAGATTAAAATTGACAAGAAAAAACAACCGAACAAGTGCGAGTCGGATTTGCATACGAAGGGTTCCGTACCGGAAAAATTAACATTTATTATTTGTTTTAGCGGCGATAGAAATACATAATCTGTGAAAATTTCAACTGTCTACCTATTACGGTTCTTGACGGACGGACAGCGGAGGCTTAGTAATAGGGTTCCGCTGGTCACCCTTCGGGTACGGAACCCTAAAAGGCATGTTTTCAGTCATAAAAAATAACTAACTCCATACACCAGCTGCTTGTTATTTTGCTAATTGTAAGTCTCCAAATTAAAGTGGTTTATGCTAGGTGCTCTCTGGTACCAAACTGACACTATTTCGACCGCTGAAATTTTAATCTTCTAGCTAACATGTCTCCTCGGTACGAATTCATTCATTTTAGTTTTTGCGTGGACAAGATTTTAATTGCACGTGTTTCTGCTGTGGATTTTTCCTAGCAAAATAATAAATAAGTTATGACTTAAATATATTTTTGGCTATTAAGCCAATAACAGTAGTTTATGAATTGTAGTTTGGAAAAGGCTTGGCAGATGATGATGAAATTAATTTCATTACGTGGTGTAGAAAAATAAACGTCATTTATTATTATTTATCCTAACTCGGCTATATGTTTTACTCACACTGACCCCGTTGCTTATTCCGCAGAAACCGTGATATTTTTTCGCTTAAAACTTTGTCCATAAAATTCAGCGATAATGTAGACCGATCATGCCTCGGCTCACGCGGAACGTGACCCTTTTTCGTGCGTGCATCAGGCGTTCATCGATTTATAAGACGTTATCACGTCAAAAAGTGTTTTATTTGGGGTTCCGTACCCGAAGGGAAACCCTATTACTAAGCCTCCGCTGTCCGTTCGTCCGTCTGTCTGTCAGCGGGCTGTATCTCAAGAACCGTAATTGGTAGAGTTTAAATTTTCACAGATTGTGTGTTTCTATTGTCGCTGTAATAAAAAATTAAGGTTTATGGTACGGAACCCCTCGTAAGCGAGTCCGACTCGCACTTGGCCAATATTTTTAAGAAAACCCACCGTGACACACCTCTCGAGTAATTCCCTTTTTCATAACATCAATTTACTTAACTACCTTACAAAGGTACAGCGCGGGTATTCTCATATTTAACTCAACTCAGACAATGGTTGATTAGAATTCTACTCTCACCACGATGCGGAAATATGTCGCTTGGAAAACGTTATCCATCATGCTGTGATGTTGTATTGTGGATACAGCCGAGGTTTGCGAGTGGCAGGTGAGATGCAGAAGGATGGGTCTGCCTAAAGCAAGTGCCTATCAAGGTTGCGGAATTTGTTCGAAAGAGTCACCGCGGCCCTGGAGCATTAGGAGGAACACGGATGGGTTTTAGTCAGCAAGAGTCTGACACTCCCTTCTGTTCCGCTCAGAGCGGAAGGAGTCATTTGATGATTTAATCCCATCCTTAAAAAAAAAGATCCAGTTTTTAGGGCAAGGTTCGAACTCAAACATCACTTTCTTATTTTATTTTTTTGTATTTTAGGCTAGCTTTAAGGCGCGGTGAATAGACGAAGCAAAAAGACGCCGCGATGGCGCGGCGTTTCGTTCGACTCGTTCGAGTTATTTATCATTAAATACATTAATCCTTACAAATATCTTATTCCAATCGATAAATAAAAACAACAGTTCCCTTTATTATTATATATTACATCACTGTTATTAATTTTATCAAGATTAGTTTATAAATAATACAGTTACAATTGCTACAATTTCAATTTAAATGGTAATTTTATGAAATTTTTTATCGAGAAAATTTACCGAAAACGTGTTTTGAACACAATGGTCCACCCATAAATATGATCAAGATTAACATATATTTTTTTAGCTGCTCTAAAATGTATACATTTGGCTAAAAAACTGTTTTGTGAAGCCTATTTTGACTGAGTACAGCGCCTTAAGGCTGCCTGGTCATTGACGTAGAGTGAGGCAGCGGTGCGGAGAAACGGATTAATTTAACCAATGGAATAGATGGATGTATAGTGCAGAACTATCTGCCAACGTCTGTGTGTTCCCGTCCACATATAACCCGTCTGCCTTCAAAGCAAGAGTGAACAGGCATCTTTTGGGTCACTTGCTCCATCATAGACCTGATCTATCGATTTCCATCAGGCATGATTGTGGTCAAGCCCATTCTTAAACAAAAAATAAATGGAATTGTATAAAATCCCAGTGACTGACGTCAGCCTTACCAGCGACAGATTTTGTCAAAAGATATATATTATGTATCTATGAACCAAAATTAATTAAAATAGTTACAAACGAAATTTATTTTGCATTATTTTTTAAAATTTAGGTTACAATAACTAATTATTTACAGGCCGTTTTACACTGTCAAGGTTGGTCAGACCAAAAAATGAAGGAATAGCAAATTCATATGTCAGAAGTATGGTGTCCGCCGGTGCCGTAAAAGAATAATACCACCCCATCACTTCCCGTGGGTGTCGTAAGAGGCGTCTAAGGGACTCATCAGAGAATGAGCAGCAGCGTTCTCTGTAAAACTCAACACCATACACTGCGATCACCAACCCGCCTGCCAAGCGTGGCGATTATGGCAAACCGGGGGGGTTTGCCATACATGAACGTCTTTCGGTTGATTTGATGATGATGATGTGTTAGCCGAGGTGAGGTTTGGGGTACGACGAAGCGAAAAAGGCGATTCCTGTTGGGCATGCCAAAACTACATGCCTATGAGTATTATCCTCTTTCAAAAAATTATAGTACTTCTGCCAAATAACTGCATGTTACAACCCGCATTATTGGACGTTTTAACGTTTATCGTATTCCGTAGTCTGTACCCGCTTCCACAAATGATATTACGATTGTTTGTCCGCTAGTATATTTGAATGTTGATCGAACAAATCGCGGTGATTGGACAAGCAATTAATGTGGTTGATGATTCGCGCAATGTTACTGAAATGGTATTGTTCATTTGGGAATTTGTTTAACTGAAGGCAAAACGGGGAATTAAGACCTACGCACACTAGGACGGAATGGCAGAAGATTTCGCCATCGGTCAGCGCACACTAGCCGCCTGGATCCCGCGGCGGAATCCCGCGGCAATACCGGAATGCTATACCTACAGTTAGCGGCGGTCTACCAAGACATCCCGCAGTGTCTCGCCACGGGATCCCTTAGCACGCTCTCCAATACCGTGTCAAAAAAAAACTGGCCAAGTTAACCTTAATTTTTTGCAGAATCTGTGAAAATTTCAACTGTCTAGCTATTACGGTTTTTGAGATACAGCCTAATGACACTTGACAGAGAGATGGACGGACGGATGGACGGACAGACGGACACCGGAGGCTTAGTAATAGGGTTCCGTTGGTTACCCTTTGGGTACGGTAAAATTTGGTTGTCTGTAAAGTCGGTTTATGGACGATAATTTTACGTGATAACGTCATAAGAAAATAACTGAATTCTCAGTAAACAAGCTGAAGGCTTTGTCCGATCGTGCCTCTCTATCGCTTGTATCGCGCTCTCGCTTGCGGAACGTGACACTTTTTCGTGCGCGCAACCAGCGTTGATCGATTTATAAAACGTTATCACGTCAATAAATTATTGATATTATCATTTTGTCGTATTCCTATTAGATAAGTTTGAATGTGACAATATAAATTCTTTGCCATTGCGTCCTAGTATGCGTAGGCCATTAGATCTTTTAAATACGACATAGGTCCTAGCAGGATCGCGTAGCTAAATACTCGTATGTTCTGCTGTTATTATTTGGCTTCGAGTTTATCAAGCTTTTATAAGTTCGTTGTCGTTCCGTTGGAGAATCTACCTTTCCGAATGGACAGTAGAGTCACTTTAGAATTTTTATATTGTTATTTGAAATGTGAATGACGTTCAAAAGTGCCGTTTAATGGCCTAATTGGAATAAACGCTTTGATTTTGACTTTGTTGGGTACGGAACCCTAAAAAAAGACAAGGTTTTGATTTTCACACTCTTTATCTTACATTTCTACCTATCCTTTATGTTCAAGCCAGCTCCTATCTTTTTGCCAACCCCCATCGTTTTATGACTCCGTTTCACAGCTCGTTAATCATCGTCACAACGTCTCGGAAAGCAAGTTATATTATTTATTTCTCCATAAAAGGTAACATTGTATATAAACTGCTTATCTGCCATAGTTGTAGACTATAGAGTATGGAGAAATAATAGCTAGACAGCAAAAATGATAAAAATGAGATACCTAAAAAAGTGGAATTTCATTTTTAGGGTTCCGTACCCAAAGGGTAACCAACGGAACCCTATTACTAAGCCTCCGCTGTCCGTCCGTCTGTCTGTCTGTCAGCGGGCTGTATCTCAAGTACCGTAATAGGTAGACAGTTGAAATTTTCACAGATTATGTATTTCTAATGCCGCTATAAAAAAAAAAGATTTATGTTACGGAACCCTTCATGTGCGAGTCCGACTGGCACTTGGCCGTTTTTTTTTTACTTTTGATAGGCACACGTTTGACCACTATCTCACCTTAAGCAATGATATGGGACCCTTGCCTAGAAGTAATCTATTCACTCTTGACTTAAAGACTGCTAGGTTGTAGCTGTCGGGAAATTGACCGCCGTTCGACAGTGACTCCGGCAGAGAATTCCACTCCTTAGCTGTACGCACAATGAATGTGTTCCCAAAACGTTTTATGCGTGTGGGTGAGATGTCCACCATGTCACGGTGCGGTGGCGCAATGCCGTAGGTTCGTCTTGTGATCTAATGATGGAACGGGCTTGGCGGAGTTAAATTATGCAATTAACCGTCGCACGCTCCTCAAAATGCAACCGACAGGCCAGCAACTCGGCGTCAATGCTCAAGAGTTTGGAGCTTCGACCCGACGAGCATATCATTGCCGATGATCCTCTTGACTCATTTCTCAGTTGACTCAAGGGCATCAAGATGGTATCCCGCCGATCCATTCCAAAGATGAGAGCAGTATTCCATACACGATCGAACTTGACCTAGAAATACCAAGAAGAAGCCTGTTCACTCTAACTTTGAAGAGATTAGGGTTGTAAGCTGTGTGTTATTGTGTACGTAAACACGATGGAACGTACGCTTCATAAAGTTTGACCAGCTGCATGAGCATCCTCTCTTAGACCCACACAGCAGCAAATACTCCCCAAGGAACCTACTTGCCAAATTTTAGCTTTCTACGATCAGTAGTTTCGGCTGTGCGTTGTCTGTCGGTAACGAAAGAATTTTACATGTAAGTAAGTATAAAAGAAGTAACTTTTCAGGAGACAGAAAAAACTGCGTGCTGTAAAATTTTTGCACGGCGTTTTTATTTATTTATTATGGAAATCAAATCCACTTTAATACCCAGAGCTGCTCGATACTATAAGATTGTCCGAAATGCATACAACGACACGTTCGTTGCAAAGTATTCACGCCAAACTGGCAGGTGCGAGTATTTACGACGTTTCCATTTACTGTCACAGATGGCGTTACGAGTATCGAATTAACGAATTTGTTAGATCAGGATGTGCGTTGCGAGGTTTTCTTTCTAGAAACGCAATAAAATAAATTTGATCAAAAATGCATTCCCGAGGTTTTCACTTTAAGGCAACGATAATAGGATTAATGATAAATGGCGTCTCTCGTCGCGGAGCTTCCGTGCTCTATGTTATAAACTCAGGGAAAGTGACACTTAACTTGTGATGGCAGCCATCTTGGATCGACGATTAAAGTTGGTTTTCGTTTGAGTGTGTGAAGTATTGTTGTGGTTTTAAGTTTGTGTTAGGTTTGATAACCATGACACTCATTCATCTGGGAAATAAGGAAGGAAATCGTGGAAACCACCGAATGTTGTAGGCTTTGAGAGGGTTTTCATCAATCTTTTTATTATTTTTATTTGTGATGGGTTTGCTCTAGACTCTAGTCTAGGTCAGAGATGACAGAGACAAAGTCTACGATGGAGCGAGCCTACCCAGAAGGAACCTGTTCGCTCTTACTTTGAAGAGATTAGGGTTGTAAGCGTTTGGAAACACCGACGCAGGCAGAGAGTTCCACTCCTTTGCTGTGCGCATTATAAAAGACGTTTGTAAACGCTTAGTGCGATTTGGTGGAATAGCAACAAGGTAGGGATGGTAAGATGCAGTGCGTCTGGATGTCCAATGGTATAAGGGGGCCGGTGGCATGAGTTCGTGGAGTTCTTGGGCACACTCACCGAAGTACAATCTGTAGAAGACCGAGAAGCAGGCAACCAAACAGGCAGGCAGGTAGGCAATCTGCTTTACCTTTTTCCGAATATGTTGAGATCGGCATCCAGTCATAGTAACTGCCTATTTGATCTCCAAAACCCGGTTATACGATACCGCTTGACAAGAATTGTGCCAGATATTCTAACTTCTGACCATCCGTAACGATTGTCAAAGTTGTGTGAACAATTAAAAGCCTTATGTGCTTTCCAGGGCACAGAAGAGTCCCGGATAATCCATGGATTGTCACCCATCCACAGACCGACTTTGGCACGCGTTGCTTTACCTTGAGATCGACGCGGGTGACTATTATTATTTACCTACGAGCTCCTCAGGCAAGTGCAGAATATTAAATTCAAATAAATAATAAAATATATCGTATGGTCGATATTGAAATCAAATTGTCTTTTCAAAAACAGATTTTTGAAAACGAATAATCTTTGTAACCAAAAACACTAGGCTTGACCTTAATACTAAAACGTGGCAGGCCATTTTCTGAGCTCGGCAGTGTAATGCTATTAAATTAGAATTAAGCCCACGTCTAAGCCTTGTAACAAGCATTCGCTGGCTTAATGCATCACCGAGCCGCTTTAATTTCACTGACAGACAGTGTAAATTACTACAGTACAATAGTACAATTACAGTGTACACACATCGTGTAGGGGTCGGTTGCACAGTTTTACTTTTAACACAGTAACTGGTAAAGTACAGTGTAACAGTGGACCGTGCGTTTTTCCCATAATGGGGTATTTTACTAAAAAAATCTAATTAATCCGTCTGATAGATTTTCTAAAAATATTAGACACGCGTGACGTCATTTCGCTTGGTAAAAATGTACCAAATTTACCAAGCGAAATGACGTGATGCGTGTCTTCATCTCGCTGTATCCTCTTTATTATTTGTTTACGTGAAAAAAGAAAAAATACGTGTCGAATATTTTTTGAAAATCTATCAGACGGACTAATTAGATTTTTTTTAGTAAAATACCCTATTTACACACACTTTATACATATATACTTATCAATTATAATATTACTTTGACAAGTTAAGACATTGATGGTCGCTAAAATAACGATGCAACTTGGATTTGTAAGATTTTTAAGAGAATTGGCCCTCCTGATTTATCTCCCGACCATTTTCAAAAATGACGCGATAAGATTTCGAAGTTCATGAAAGGAAATCGTTAACGGACGTTTAAGATCCCGCTGAACCATCAGAGGGTCAAATTTACAATTTTTTATTCGCAATCTCAGTCTCTATTTGAAAATTGAGGCATTTTTGACAAATTGAGACTGACGTGCGAATGCGAACATTGCTTAAAATTTATTGAATAGTCACTCAGATATGTCATGGAGGAGCTCGTGGGTAGATAATAATAGCCGCACGGGTCGATTTTCAAGGTTAAGCAACGCTTGCCAAGGTTGGTCTGTTGATGGGTGATCATCTTAACATAGCGAGTTTGCTCTGTGCCTCGGAAAGCACGTTAAGCCGTTGGTCCCGGCTGTCATTTGTAGATCTTTGACAGTCGTTACGGATTGTCAGAAGCCAGTAAATATGACTCCAGTCTTGCCAAGATGTACCGTGTTACCCAGTTAATGGGTTGTGGAGGTCTGGTAGGCAGCCGCTCCTCGTAAAACACTGGTATTCAGCTGAATCCGGTTTGACTGGAAGCCGACCCCAATGTAGTTGGGAAAAGGCTAGGCAGATGATGAGTCACTCAGATATTTCAGTAATAGATATCATCAGAAAATTTGGAAGAGTTCTAACATAAAGCTTAAAAAAAAAAGACGATAAGATTTCGAATTTCTTAAAAACGTTTACTAAACGATTAAGTTAGCGTTAAACGTCAAAATTAACGAACGTTACACATCGGTGCAACCCGTCTCAAATCTGTAGCAAATTCTAACATTGTAGCTTTATGTTTTAGACCAACGTTTCTCGCTGCATTTCAGACTAGATCCGCATACAAGCTGAATGTCCCGACCTCACCCTGTTTCATGCATGGAGAATCACGTATAATAACATGCGGAAACACGGCTGCATCTATGTGTGCTTTAGTATGTAGGTCATAGAGGTCAGAATACTTCGTCTTACGTTAGATTGGATTATTTAAGCTCTCGTATCTTTGTTTAATGGCTTTGTATAGAAAATTATCCTTTGGGAGCTTTTAGAGAGAAATAGATGTCGGAACAGCAGCAGCGTTCTATGTAAAACGCAACACACAACGCACTGCGACAGCCAACCCGCCTGCCAAGCGTGGCGATTACGGCAAAGTTTCCCCAAAATTTGGGGGGAGGCCTATGTCCAGCAGTGGACGTCTCTCGGCTGATATGATGAGACGTCGGAATCTTTGAATGAGGTTAATATTTTTTAAACAACATGATTTTTTTACGACCTTAGTCAATATTTTCTAACAATTAAATAAAGAAAAAAACATTGTTTTAGCACTATAAGTAGGTAGGTAGATAGATAGGGTATACTTTATTGTACTTCAAAAAAGTTCAATATTTTAATACAAACCCTTTTATTTTAATTTATTGGTTTTTGAATGACGGATGAAATGGCGACAGGTCACTGGAACAACTTGTGACCATCGGATGCCCCTCAAATTAAAAGGGAAAATATATAAGTCCGTGATAAGACCTGTCGTAACGTATGGATCAGAATGTTGGGCTGCGAAAAAGACGGATGAAAATAGATTGCATGTAGCGGAGATGAGAATGTTGAGATGGATGTGTGGAGTAACGGGAGTGGATAAAGTGAGAAATGAGTACATTAGAGGCACTTTAAAAGTGGCGCCAGTGACGGAAAAGTTAAAAGGGAATCGCTTGTCTTGGTATGGTCATGTGAAGAGGAGGGATGAAACACATATAACTAGAAGAGTTATGAACATAAATGTGGATGGATGGAGAGGGAGAGGAAGGCCAAAGAAAATATGGATGGATTGTGTGAGGAGCGATATGAAAGAAAAGGGAGTTAGTGATAGAGTGACGACTGATAGAACAGAATGGAAGAATAAAACGTGTTGCGCCGACCCCAAGTAACATGGGATAAGGGCAGGAAGATGATGGTTTTTATTTTTTTATACTGTCAACCTATTATGAATCGTCAGGTACAGCCCAAAGACAGGCAGGTAAAGCAAAGGCTTTAAAAATTAGGTTCCGTTGGTTACCTTTTGGGTCAGAACTCCAAAGAGCATGACCAAGACAATTCATAGAGATTAAGATAAGACAAAAGAGGTAAAAATACATTTAGTCTTCTCAACGACTATTTATTGTTGGAGTCATGTTGTTAATTGAGTGCAGTGGTGGCCCGGTGGTAATGGCTGCAACTTATGAATTGTAGATCGTAGGTTCGAACCCAGACAGGCGCTTTACTTTGTGTATATTATTTCACCACCACTGCTCTCAAAGCGGTGAAGGAAAACATCGTGAAGAAACCTATATATAAATTTCCTAGAACCAAAAATTCGAAGACATGTGACATCTACCAACCCGCACTGGGCCCGCGTGGTGGATTATAGCCCACTCCCGCTCGATAGAGAGGAGGCCTGTGTCAAAGCAGTGGGAACAATATAGGCTGATTGAGTATGTTGTTCATCCCGTTATATTGCATAGAACTATTCTCATTTACTATAAGAACAAGCAACAACTAACTAGCTCAAAGGAAGCGAAAGTACAGACAGTAAAGTAACTACTAATTAATGTTGAAAGCTACGTCTTCAAAGAAAACTTTCAATCCATCTGCCAAGTCTTTTCCTAACTATATTAGGGTTGCAGTCAAACCCGATTCAGCTGAATACCAGTATTTTACATGAACCTATTGCTTTTCTCACCTCTACAACGAATCAACTGAGTAATACTATATCCCTATTCTAGTTAAAAAAAATATATATTTCCTACTATATATGGAGAGGAGAGAAGAGGAGCAGAGCGGAGCAATGGCACTGCTCCGCTCCACTCCTCTCCTCTCCAATGGAATTGCATAAAATCTCCGCTGCGCTTCAGTGGGCAGTGGGCATCAGTGGGTTGCTGAGCGATGGCCGTTTTGCGCGAATATGACTCATATCTTCCCAATTTTTATTTAAGTGTTATTTAATTTCTATTTTATTTTTTTGGTATGCGCCATGCTTGGCGCAAATTAACGCTTTTTCTATCTTTTCTTTCAGGGATTTGAGAACTTGTTTAAACATTCCTATAAAACCGTGTAACGGAGTGGGGAAACAGAGCGGGGATGCGAGAAAATCCGGCTGCCCGGACAAATAACTCCGCTCCATACTAGCACGCTTCACATCAATGGACAGGCAGCCCAAGGTTGCCTGTCCATTTCAGCGGAGCGAGGCAGCGGAGCGAAGAAACGGAGAAATATAAACCAATGGAATTGCACAAAATATCAGTGACTCACGTGGTGCGGAGATTTTCTGCAATTCCATTGGTTAAAATTTCTCCGCTTCTCTGCTCCGAATCGAAAGGCAGTTAGGCCTTAGACTGGTGTCGGACTTTCTGGCCACAGACAATCCATAAAACAATCAAAGTTTTATAAGTGGCAGCCGGAACCAACGGCTTTACAGCACCTTCGTGCCTCGGAAAGCACGAAAACACACGAATACATGGTCACACATTTAAAATTTCTCTTGCATCATAGGTGCGTTTACAAACATACAAACTGACACACACAAACAGCCAGACTCGGAACAAATATCGGCCATACAAATATTTATTCCGTGCGGGAATCGAAACCACGACACGCAGCGCAGCCAGCCAATCGCTGAACCACTGCGCTAACTGTGGCGTCATCGTCATCATCAGCCGACCTCGGCAAGCTTTTCTTGACCTTGAAGATCGACACATGTGGCTTATTATATCTAGCCACGAACTTCTCATTCAACGATTCAATCAATAAATTATATCTAAGAACTAGTTGACTCACACAACTTCGTCTGCTCCGCGGTCGATAAATGGGCTATCTAACACTTCAATTCGATCCAGCAGTTCCTGAGATTAGCGCGTTCAAGCAAACAAACGCGCGCGTTCAGCTTTAAATATTAGTATAGAAGAATAGATATTATGTTGACTTGCGCAACTTAGCCAAAGTTTTTTTTTTTTCTTTAAATGTTTAGGGACTTTTATAACGCACAACGTATGTCAGTCCCATCGTACCTTTTTTTTTTTTTAAGGATGGAAATCATCAAATGACTCCTCTCACTCTGGGTGAAGCAAGAGGGAGTGTCAGACTCTTACTGACTAAAACCCATCCGTGTTCCTCCTGGTGCCCTTTGCGTTCCAAGGCTACGGCACCTCTTTCGAACAGATTCCGCAGCCCCAACAGGCACCTGCCCTAGCGGGCCCCGTCTTCCACGCTGACATCTCTTTGAGGCGCGCTGGGATCGCAGCGCGCCGCCGACCCGGGCCTAGTTCTGATCAGACGGCGAGCCACCCACTGCTCGCCGTCCGCAGGCCCGCGCCTACGGCGGCCGGGAATCGTCCTGCGACTCCCGACGCCTGGAGGTCCCATCGTACCCTAAGACAATTATTAACTAACAAACGAGATCAATGGATCAGGGTCATGAATTCGAACAACTTTCTTGCTTGCTTGCATCATCGGAAGTCGGCTTACTCAATATTTGGTGGAACGTACCTATATTGTTCTTGTTCAACTTTAAAACCCTGAATAACTTACTTCTATCAGCCTCATACTGAACTCAATCCATTAGCAAGTGATGCATATCTTCTAAAATTTAGCTCATATTGGTCTTAGCGTGATGATATATAGCTTAAGCCTTCCTCGATAAATGGGCTATTTAACACCGAAAGAATTTTTCAAAGCAGACCAGAAGTTCCCGAGATTAGCGCGTTCAAGCAAACAAACTCTTCAGCTTTATATATTAGTATAGAAATCTTACTTTCCCCAAAGCTTTAAACACTCAACATAAATGAATAAGTAACTAACCAACACCTGATTCCCCAAAAGATTGATAAACCCCGAACTTAGCGTTAAATATTCAAGTAAATCTGCTGTACGGTGTGAGAGCTGTCTAACGTCGGACCGACATCGTTTCTATGGTAATGCCGTGTCCCATCCTCCCGGATAATGTGCTTAGTTACACCACAGAATAGTTGGCGACAGAAGACCAGCTTTTTACAACGAGTAGAACTGACGCATAGATAGATTTTGTGAGGCATCATTTACATGATGGGTTCGACTTTCAGTTCTATCGGATGCTGCTAGAAACATATTTATTTACCTTTTTAGTGCAGCCGTGAGACACACTAGTTTTGTGGCTTACCTTTTTTTTATTTTCTATGTTTGTTTTTGTATGCGTCTTTCATGAATGTGCTAAATAAATTTTATTTTATTTTATTCTATATTATTATTTATACCATAAAAAATATAAAGGTGACCGACTGCTCCTAAGTTAGGGCAAGGGCGTATTTAGTTTGGTTCAGTCACGCTTTTTCCCCACATTATTATTTTCTCATTTGACACAGCCAAATATTATTAAAAAAAATACAAACTGTGTATTTTGTGTGTTGAGTTAAATTTGCAGAAAATGACAGCTGGGACCAACAGGGCAACAGGGCTTCAGTATTAATGGGTCACCCATCAACAAACTGTCCTTGGCAAGCGTAATTCTTCTACCTTCTTCTACCTGGCGTTAATCCCGGCTATTGCCAGGGTCCGCCTTCCTACTTAGCTTCCTCCACTTTGCCCGATCTTGAACATCCTTCTCAGTTAGGCCATTGGCTCTCATGTCGGACTTAACGACGTCCAACCAGCGCTTGCGAGGGCGACCACGGGACCTAGCCCCAAGAACAGCCATATTCATGCATCCATACATATCCATACCATCGCAGACGACACTCTTGCAATTTTTCCCCCACGTCACGGACACCAAGACTACCTCTGATGAAAGAGTTGCGTATGCGATCGGATCGCGTTACGCCACTCATCCACCTCAGCATCTTCATCTCCGTGACGCGAAGCTCCTGGGTGTGTCTGCTTAGTGCTGGCCAACATTCACCGCCGTACAGTAGGACAGGCCGTATGATGCATTTATATATCTGCCCCTTGAGCTTAGGAGGCATTTTGCGGTCGCATACAACGCCCGTTACCTCGCGCCACTTCGCCCAAGCCGCGCCTATACGTGCTTGGACATCGTCGTCCACGTTGCCAGACTCGTGCAGCACGGATCCAAGGTACCTGAACGTATCGGACTTTCTGATCAGGTCCGAACCTATTCGGATGAACCTATTTGAATCCGTGCCGCCACAGGACATGTACTCAGTCTTCGCCACATTTAGTCTCAGACCACCGTTTTCAAGCGTGTCCTTCCAAATGTTGACTTTGCGCTCAAGATGGGCTTTGTTCTGATTAACGAGGGCGATGTCATCGGCATACATCATTAGCCATGGGGGCTTATCTTGGATGTTTGCCGTAACTACATCGAGCACTACGTTAAACAAGAACGGGCTAAGAGCCGAGCCTTGGTGAACGCCAACAGATATTGGGAAGCCATTCGATTCGCCAACAGCGGTCTGGACAGAGGACACGGAATCGCGGTACATGTCTCTGATAATGTCAATATAGGCCTCGGGAACGCCCCTGAAGCGCAGTGCCCACCAGATGGACTGCCGAGGTATACAGTCGAAGGCCTTCTGCAGGTCTAAAAAGGCCATATGCAAAGCTCTCCTTCTCTCTCTGTAAGCCTCAGCCAGATTCCGTAAGGCGAAAACTGCGTCCATGGTGCTGTTACCCGCCCGGAAGCCATATTGACACTCAGAGACAGTACACTCGCTACGGAGCCGTGTGTCAATGATGCGCTCGAAGAGCTTCATGGTGTGGCACATGATCTTGATACCGCGGTAGCTACTACAATCCTGTACGCTACCTTTGCCTTTGTATACAGGGATAATCAGGCTAAATCGCAACTGGTTCGGCATTTCCTTGGTGATCAGGATGCGGTTAAAAAGATCCGTCAGAAGGTCCTCGCCATGTGGGCCCATCGCCTTCCACACTTCAATTGGCACATTGTCAGGCCCGACCGCTTTCCGGTTCTTCATGTGGCGAAGAGCAATGCGGGTTTTGTCGGGGGAAATAGGGGAAATAAGTCCAAGGTTAGGAGGCGGTTCGGGAGGAAGGTTATGGGGATGCTGTTTGTTAGACAGCTCCGCGAAGTATGTACACCATCTCTCCTTAACAGAGGGGGCATCGTAGAGCAGCTTACCCTGGGCGTCCCTTACACAGAGACATTTGCTAATGTCCCGTGCAGCTTTCTCCCGGGCACGCGCCAGCTTAAAAATAAGCTTTTGCCCCTCCGCAGTTTCCAGCTTGTCGTACAAGGGCGCCAGACTTTTGCTGCGGGCTCTGGCTACAGCTTTTTTGCAAGCGCGCTTAGCCGCTCCATATGCCTCTCTGTCATCCGGAGAGTTGGACCCTTGCCACTGTTTAAATAAAACCTTCTTCTTCCGAGTCGCCTCCTGCACCCCGTCATCCCACCACCACGTCTCCTTTTCTATGGTGCGGCCACCACGAGAAGTGCCAAGGACGCGCTTACCCGCATCGGTGATTGCTGAATGGATCCTACTCCAGATCTCTTGAGCGGACTCATGCGGAGCACTGATCTCGAGATGCTCGACCTCCGCGATGAAGTCCGACTGCCTAGGACCATCAAGCAACCACCACTTTGTGCGGGGTTTGCGTTTTTCGGTCACTTTCTTTTTCGGTACAACCGCAAAGTCCAGGACAAGGAGGCGGTGTTGAGCCGTTAGGCTTTCACCTGGGATGACTTTGCAGTTGGTAACCTTGCCAATGTGGCACCGTCTCACCAGCAGGTAATCTATTTGGGTTGAGTAGGCACCACTACGGTACGTAATAAGATGCTGGGGCTTCTTCTGAAAGAACGTGTTCGCGATGGCTAGGTCAGACAAAGCGCAGGTGCTGAGTATACTGACTCCCTCTGCATTTAGCTGGCCATATCCAAAACCACCGTGAACACGTCCGTACTCTCCAGCAAACTGACCTACGTGGCCGTTGAGATCCCCCCCAACCAAAACACCTTCGGAATTCGGAATAGCGCGTAGTACGTCCTCGAACTCATTCCAGAAGGCCTCCTTTTCAGACTCACAGCAACCAGTTTGAGGAGCATAGGCGCTGATTAGGTTCGTTACCGACCCTTCGATCAGCACCCTAACTCGCATCAACCGGTCGCTGCATCGGTCTACTTCAAGGAGTCCATCCTGGAGGTCCTTAGACAGCACCACGGCCACTCCGCCCCTGCCCGTTGGTGATCCGGTATACACTAGCCGGTACCCCTGCCCGATGTCACGTGACTTATTTCCCTTCCAGCGCGTCTCCTGAAGGAAGGCGCACTGGACCCGACGCTTCGCAAGTACGTCCGCGAGTTCTCGGCAACGTCCGGTTAGGGAGCCAATGTTCCAGGTGGCAAAGCGGAACTTCTTCTTGGGTACTATCCTCTTTAGCCGTGCCCGTACTCGACACGGTAGCCCTAGCCCACTTATCGCAGGTTTAGGGCGATGTGCCTGCGCGTCGTTATGCGGCGACGCCCTAGCCCGAGTACCCGTTTTCAACTTCTTGTCCATTTTATTTGGCTGAAGTTGGTTTTACGTGGGGCGACCAGCCGTCTGACCCCCACAACCCTACGAGAGGGAAACCAGGTTCGCCAGAGCCTCGTCCGTTGGACAGCAGGGTGCACCGCTAGCAGGTGAGGTTGGCTTGGGTCTTAAGATGGTAACAGACCCCATGCACCCTTGGCAAGCGTAATTAAACTTTTAAATTTGTTTTGTCCCGCGCGGCTGTTATTACTTAGCCACGATCAGAGTGTCTATTTTACTAATTATTAAGAAACGTTCGCATTCGCATCTCTTTTTTTTGTAATGAGTTTGCTCTTGACTCTCTTCTATGTCAGAGATGACAGAGACAAAGTCTACGATAGAGCGAGCCTACCCAGAAGGAGCCTGTTCACTCTAACTTTGAAGAGATTAGGGTTGTAAGGTTTTGGAAGACGCAGGCAGAGAGTTCCACTCCTTAGCTGTGCGCATTATAAAAGACGTTTGTTGCTATCTGAATCGCAATCTGTCTAAAATGTATGAAATTGCGTGTTTTGGCGTTGCTCAAAAATTACTATAATTGGTCCTCAGTTATCTAAGATACGAGTATATCAATTTAATTATAGTCACATAAACGCTTGCTTGCACTCGCTGCCTGTACGTGAAGCGTGTCTATGCGTGCGTGCGTTTTCACTCGTTGTACGAAGCTAGCCTTCTGTAGACTACAATATTCTGTGTTCAAGTCCAGCAGTGGCTGTAAGATAATGCTGACTGCTGGATATCAGATCAACACTCCATAAAACTATCGAAGGCGCTCGATACCGCTGTGTAGATAGGAAAGGGTTCGCCAGAATTTGCTTAAAAGATGGCTGAAAAGCCTTATCCGGGGATTATTTTATAGTTTGCAAATAGCTGCCTCGTCTGGATCGGTTTATCGTGTTTCTATGCTTATGTAAATTTGGTTTTATGTACATAAATAGTTGGGTTTGTGGGACTGATAATCCTTGAGTTTCAGTATCTAAACAGCTTTTCAGTCGTAAAATAATACCTGGCTATAAAACTGCGGGAATTTATGTGTTTCGATTCAGAACTTAAACAAAGTAACGTAAGAGTATCAAAAATTGTGAATTTAAATGTTCTTTTGTAATCAGTTGACTTTGTAGACCCTATTACTAAGCCTTCGCTATCCGTCTGTCTGTCAGCGGGCAGTATCTCAAGAACCGTAATTTATAGGTAGACAGTTGAAAATTTCACAGATTGTGTAGGTATTTCTATTGCCGCTATAATAATAAATAATAAAAATGAAATAAAATTACAAATTAAAGGGGCGTACCAGTACAAGAAACTTTTTTCGGTTCATGGTACGGAACCCTTCGTGTGCGACGCCGGCTCACACTTGACCGATTTTCAGAATTGGGGCGTAGGCTCAATGTATCAATATTACTCCCACATTTTTTTTTACTTTTGGGGATGCAAACGTCCAAATGAAAATCGTAATCCATAAAAGATAAGTCGTGTGTCTGTTTGCCCGTCTATCACAGCAAGTTTGCTCCGAATACAATGGACCAATGGACGCCAAATCTTGAGACTACTTACTGTGTAACACATAAAACAAATTCAAATTACTTATTTGCAAAACATAGGTGCGATATAATAAGAGCACGCCAAACGAAAAGTTGTGCATGTCTTGAATATTATAATTTTATGATTTAAAAAAAGCAATTTTAAAATTATTAAAGGAAATAGATGGAAATTGTGTTGTGTTTGCAGTTTAGTATGTTTCTTCTAACATGGTAGACAACCAATTCTTGCGGCAAGTCCGATTCGCGTACCTATGACTGGCTTTCATTACTAATTACCGGTTCAATATCTATAACATTTCCATTGCTCTCAAATCAATTAAATAAAAAATAATTACAAAAAAATATAACCGACTTCCAAAAAAAAATACTTACTGCAGAGTATAAAAAAAAAAACTAAGAAATTAACAAAAAACACCGACTTCCGAAATTAAGGTTATTTTATACTTTGTAGTGTTTTGTTTGGAAGTCGGTTGAGTATATTTTTTTTGTAAAAAGTTTTTATTTTTCACCTTTTAGTGGTGCTACTTGGACGAAGTCTTCGTCTACGCTGAAATTGAAATACGCAAAAATGCTCATTACTTAAAAACTACTAAACCAAACTGAATCAAATTTTTACGGGACCAAATGGCAAATATACCGCATCGAACTAAAAAAGAAACACATAAATCGGATCGCAAACCTCGGAGTAATCGCTGTAAATACATAAAAAAATACCCACCGAATTAAGAACCTCCTCCAATTTTGGAAGTCGGTTAAAAATCAATAACCCCCATGAATCGTAAACATTTACCTCCTCTACGGTCCCATTTAGACCATTATCGCTTATTGAATTCAGTTGCAGCAGCCATCCATCTGCCATCTGCCTAGCCTTTTCCCAACTATATTGGGGTCGGCTTCCAGTCAAACCAGATTCAGCTGAATACCAGTGTCTTTACGTGGAGCGGCTGCCTACCAGACCTCCACAACCCATTAACTGGGTAACACGGTACTTCTTGGCAAGACTGGAGTCAGATTTTACTGGCTTCTGACAACCCGTAACGACTGCCAAAGATCTACAAATGACAGCCGGGACCAACGGCTTAACGTGCTTTCCGAGGCACGGAGGAAACTCGTTATGTTAATATGGTCACCCATCCACAGACCAACCTTGGCAAGCGTTGCTTAACCTTAAACATCGACCCGTGCGGCTGTTATTATTTAGCCACGAGCTCCTCAATTCAGTTGCAGCAGCCATTTAAGAAAAATAGGTCACAATAGACCAATAGTCCCCTTACTCCACCTCTTACCCCTCCCGGTAGGTGGGGCGAGGGGGTGTCACAATCACTGTCTTTGTTCTACACAATTCAACACGTAGTTAGCTTCAGTGGGTCTGACTTATTAATTTTGTAGAAGGGAAATACTTTGATTTGAGGGAGGTTTTAGAGTTTTTGGAACTGTACAGATAATGTTTTTGAATTTTGGAATGTAACGGAGATTCCTATCGGAAACATAAGAGGTAAGCTAAGTGTGAACACACTTAGCTTACCTGAGCTAAGTGTGAACACACTTAGCTTACCTCTCTCTCAGGGTAGCGGAATTTGTTCGAAAGAGTTACCGCGGCCCCTGGAGCGCGGCGGGCATTAGGAGGAACACGGGTGGGGTTTAGTCAGTAAGAGTCTGACAATCTGACAATCTCTTCTGCTCCGGCCAGAGTGGAAGGAGTTATTTGTTGATTTTATTTAGTCATATTATTTGATGATTTCCCATCCTTAAACATAAAAAAAGCTAGGTGTGCTGAAACTCCAACAGCGACGCTCCTACCAAACAAAACGTACAATAGTTCTATGCAGGAAAATTAAAAAAAATAATCATTGTCGCACTGTTAACGGCTTCAATTATTTTATAAGGCCGCCACAGACAAGTCTAGTGAGATGCTACTTATAAATAAAAGAACATTGTGGTTTGGTTAAGTCCCACTTTTTCACGGGCCCTTAATTTTTTTTTTTTTTTGTTTTCATCCATCATACTTACTAACATATAAAGCAGAAGAGTTTGTTTGTTTGTTTACATGAACGCGCTAATCTCAGGAACTGCTGGTCCGATTTGAAAAATTATTTCAGTGTTAGATAGCCCATTTATCGAGGATATCATCACGCTAAGACCAATAGGAGCGGAGCAGTAATGAAAATTGTGACGCAGACGAAGTTGCGCGAGTCAACTAGTATTTACATAATATAAGTTTACAAAATCCGAATTGGGTTATAATAATTATGATAAAAACATAATAATTATATTCTCTTTACGAATTCAGTGTACAAAAGCGTTGGTAGCATCCCCTTAACAGGATTCAACACGAAGTTAAAGTAAAAGTGGTACAACGGGTCCACTACACGGTTCCGAGTCTGTATTGGCTTAAAACCGTCCTACGCAAACAAAACTACGAGGTCCGAACTCCGAACGAATGTTTAGTAGATAAAATGGAGAATTAATATAACACTATGCTACACGTATGTTTGCTGAATTCCACAATACAAATAAAGTTATAAAAACCTGTCAAGTGGGTTCCGACACGAAGGGTTCCGTACCATAAACCGAAAGATATCTTGTATGAGAGCCCTTTAATTTTTAATTAAATATTTTTGACTATTATTTCTAGTTACAGCGGCAATGGAAGTACACATTCTGTGAAGATTTCTACTGTTTACCCATTACGATTATTGAGATACAGCCCGCTGACAAACATACGGGCGGACGGACAGCGGGGGCTCAGTACCTAATAGGGTTCCGTTGGTTGCCCTTTGGGTACGGAACCCTAAAAATGAAGACGATACAGTGCGTAGAAAAATCGTGTGACGACACATTTGAGACACAAACTTTTTACTGAAATGTGACGTCACAAGACACCACTGCTGATCTTTGATGCGTCTTATTTTCGAAATTTTTTATTGATTTTGGTTGGCCGTTTAAATGGGGATCCATTTCTGTGGTATATGCTTTGCGATTGTAGCCGCAGGATATTCTAGTTATTACGATAAAGCTTAATACTGCAGAGAATTTACAATCAAAACACGCTAATTAAAATAATTAAGCACCAAATTGGTGCGATTAGTTTGAAATTAGATAGCATTATTTCTGTGTTCTCAATTATACTACACAAATTAGTCTAATTCATGTTGGATATGAACATTGGGTTCCATAGTTGTGGTGAATTCGTTCGTAAGAGTCACCGCGGCCCTGGAACGCAACGGGCTGTAGGAGGAACACGGATGGGTTTTAGTCAGTAAGAGTGTGACACTCCCTTCTGCTTCACCCAGAGCGGGAGGAGTCATTTAATGATTTGTCATCCTTGAAAAAATAAAAACCCGGCCAAGTGCGAGTCGGACTCGCACACGAAGGGTTCCGTACTATAAACCTAAAATTTTATAATTTGTTGTTATAGCGGCAATAGAAATACACAATCTGTGACAATTTCAACTCTCTACCTATTACGGTTCTTGAGATACAGGCCGCTGTCAGACAGACGGACGGACGGACGGACGGAAGGACAGCGGAGGCTTAGTAATAGGGTTCCGTTGGTTACCCTTTGGGTACGGAACCCCAAAAAAGCTGTTTATAATGTAACTTTCAAACAATCTTTTTCCGTCAAATTGTTTTCATTACAAAATTTCTAAAATTGCTCTACACATGAAAAAATGCTATGAAATATCGTTGTCCCATTGTTACATCATGCCTGTCTGACGTCGTCTTTACCGATGATAAACGCAAGTGAAATAAAATATTTAAGTGCAAAGTTATATCACTGTCTTCCGATCAAGAACTTCCGAGAACTAACTAATATATTATTTTGACATAAAAGGTTCGAACAACTTTCCGTTGAAAGTTGTGAACTTCCGCCTGTAGTGGCTTTGAAGACTTTCTGATAGAAACGTATACTGACTCAATTAATTCAGTCATTAAAAAATATTCATTCGTTAATAATGAAATCGATAACCGTAAGGAAGTATCTTTCTAGCCTTTTCCCAACTATATTGTAGTCGGTATCCAGTGTAACCGGATGAAGCTGAATACCAGTATTTTACATGGAGCGGCTGTCTGCCTGACCTTCACAACCAGGGGAGTTACTCTCTTAGCCCGAAGTCCGTAGTTTCGGCAAAGGCACTTGTCTCACCGCCAGCGAGGAAGCGATTCATCATCATCACATCAAACGAAAGATGTCCACTGCTGGATATAGGCCTCCTCCAAGCGTCAATACAACGACGGTCCTGCGCGTCCCGTAAACATCGGCTACCCGCGACCTTCATCAGGTCATCGGTCCACCTTGTGGGAGGCCTTCTAACGTTACGTCTTCTGGTACGCGGTCGTCAATCCAGAACTTTTCATGTAGATTGCAATGGGTTCCAGCACATATTGGACTAAGCGGTAACGAGGAGGCTGACCGTATATCCAAATCAGCGGTTGTGAACGGATGCATAATTAATTATATACCTGATTATTGGGAATATACAACTAAATTTAAATCTGCATGTTTTAATTCCTGGAAACAACATTTTTTCAAAATTTCTCTGGATAAAGGCATTTGGTACAAAAGCATTCAAGGTCAGCCATCTCGTTTCCCCTGGTTCGAGAACACTAAACTTGATAGAAATTATGTTAAGGGTGCTCTCTCGAAAAGGCTTAAAAATAGCGCGCAGATGAAGCAGTTTTTCATCGGCATTTACTAAGAAATTACAACTGTATAAAATAGGTATAATCTACATAATATTGCACGTAACTTGGTTTAGCCAGAATTTATGTATTGGTATCACATAATAGAAAAAAAAATCACCAAATCACCTCCAAATCGTTGAGATGAAACCATTTTACTCCCTCATTTTTTAACAAAAGACAAAAAAATAAATATCTACTGCTGTGCAATATAAACGAAAATAACTTGGTTTTGTTACTTTTTTTAAATATGTATTTATTTTATTATAAAAAAATAAAAACACGGTTAGCGGAGTGGCGCGCCGAGATGTAGTTAACTCCGTTTGTATGAACAAGGTCATTGGCAAATATACAAGCCTTAAATTGATATTAAGACTCCGTTCTGGGCACTATCCATCGCCAAGTTTGTATTTCTTATGAAAAAGGCTGATTCTCCTAATTGCACAGTTTGCAACCAAATCGAGGATGTGCAACATTTGCTGATGGAGTGTACTCGAAACGGAGTAGAACGCGAGTTATTCATGAAGGATTTTAAAATAAATAAATTTGATGTAGGCATAATCCAATCCATCTTATCTGTACCATCTTCGGATATTATTAAAAAGTTGTGTCATTTAATTACGGTCCTCCATGAATAACTCTAATTCACTAGCCTTAAGTAATATTATAAACTAATGCTGTGTAAGTAAGCCAATTAATGTAAAAGGGTACGATGGGGCTGACATATCTTTTGATAAAAGCCTCTAAATAAAAAATAGATTAAAAAAAAAAAAAAAAAAAAATAGAACTTTTCAGCTCCATCGACCATCAGTTCTGCGAGCAATGTGCCTGCCCACTGCCACTTTAGTTTGGCGATCCTTCAGGATACGTCGGTAACCTTGGTTCTCTTGCGGATATCATCTTTGCTAATTCAATCACGCAAGGAAACTCTAAGCATTGCCCTCTCCATTGCCCTTTGAGTGACTTTGAGCCTTCTGATCAATGAGGCCCATTGTGAGCGACCACGTACCAGGAAGCGATTAGCTATCGACCATTTGCTCGCTGAGGAAAGGGACAAAAGATATAAATCTCGCGTGAGTAAAAAAGATACATACATTCATAGTCGATAGCTGGCTGTTCACACTGCCGGCGAGCGGCTCTTACCACTAATTGATCGCAGCGGCAAGAGTTATCAAAGATTGTACTCGCTCAGGTCAGAACTTACCAACCAGCGGTAATTTCTACCTACAGTGCGGGCCGGAGCGAGTATTGCGAGTAATCGCCCGCCGCACAAAAGTACTCGCTTAAGGTCGTTTTAAGTTCATGTAGTTCGAAAGAATGAATATTTCAGAAATAATCATTCTTTCGAACTACATGAACTTTGAGGGCTATATTGATGATTAAAATGGTTATAATTCTTTAGATAAATACGCGTTACGGTCGCGGATCGCATTTGGTCCACATACAGCTTCACACTGACCGACAAATTGCAAAAAACATAAAAATATTTGAATTTCGCGGGCTACCCTGGAGCATTCACCTTAAAGCCAAGCGTCAAAACTATCGACCCTTTTCACTCGCTACTCGCTGATTTCCGGCGGCGAAACAAGTGCCTTAGTTCCGCTTATCACTTGGCCACTAAGAATAAATGACAACACAATTTATTTGTTACTGCAAATTGTGTTGTCAGGTATTGGTGGAGGTGTTGTTTATTATAGTTTAAGAAAATGTTGTGTATTTTATCTATGGGCCTCAGATGCCTGAAAATAAAATGATATTATTAATTCCTTTATTTATTTAACTATACATACGAGTATATATTATATTTTTAAATATTTGAATAAAACAAATAAAAAACACATTTAAAAATATAAAATTAGTAATAATATTATTATTATTATTAAATAATGCTTGGAGAGGAGCTCGTGGCTAGATAATAACAGCCTCACGGGTCGATCTTCAAGGTTAAGCAACGCTTGCCTAGGTTGGTCTGTGGATGGGTGACCATCTTAACATACCGAGTTTTCTCCTTGCCTCGGAAAGCACGTTAAACCGTTGCTCCCGGCTGTCATTTGTAGATGTTTGGCAGTCGTTACGGATAGTCAGAAGCCAGTAAATCTGACTCCAGTCTTGCCATGAAGTACCGTTTTACCCAGTTTATGGATTGTGGAGGTCTGGTAGGCAGCTGCTCCTCGTAAAATACTGGTATTCAGCTAAATCTGGCTTGACTGGAAGCCGACCCCAATATAGTTGGGAAAAGGCTAGGCAGATGTGATGCGGATGATTATACAGGGTTATTTGTAAAACACCAGCAACCTCTTAGGCAGTGAAAGTACACATGATTATAAGCAACTTTTACTTTGGGAAAACTCCGAAATCTCGAGAAAAATATCAGCTGTTTCATACAAAATGTAATATTTAGCCAATGAAAATGTATGAAACAGCTGATATTTTTCTCGAAATTTCAGAGTTTTCCCAAAGTAAAAGTTGCTTAAAATCATGTGTACTTTAACTAACCCTGTATAATGCTTAATTCGGGTTCGGGACTATTCGTAAGTCCATAGGTACTACGAACTTTGGGCTTAGAGAGTAACCCCTTTGGTTTTTTAACCAGGTGACTGCCAAGCGGTACCCCTTGGCAGTCCCCTTGGCAGCTACCAATAGGTAGTTACCTATTGGTAGCTCGGTACCCCTTGGCAGCTACCAATAGGTAACTACCTATTGGTAGCTCGGTACCCCTTGGCAGCTACCAATAGGTAGTTACCTATTGGTAGCTCGGTACCCCTTGGCAGCTACCAATAGGTAGTTACCTATTGGTAGCTCGGTACCCCTTGGCAGCTACCAATAGGTAGTTACCTATTGGTAGCTCGGTACCCCTTGGCAGCTACCAATAGGTAACTACCTATTGGTAGCTCGGTACCCCTTGGCAGCTACCAATAGGTAGTTACCTATTGGTAGCTCGGTACCCCTTGGCAGCTACCAATAGGTAGTTACCTATTGGTAGCTCGGTACCCCTTGGCAGCTACCAATAGGTAGTTACCTATTGGTAGCTCGGTACCCCTTGGCAGCTACCAATAGGTAACTACCTATTGGTAGCTCGGTACCCCTTGGCAGCTACCAATAGGTAGTTACCTATTGGTAGCTCGGTACCCCTTGGCAGCTACCAACAGGTAGTTACCTATTGGTAGCTCGGTACCCCTTGGCAGCTACCAATAGGTAGTTACCTATTGGTAGCTCGGTACCCCTTGGCAGCTACCAATAGGTAGTTACCTATTGGTAGCTCGGTACCCCTTGGCAGCTACCAATAGGTAGTTACCTATTGGTAGCTCGGTACCCCTTGGCAGCTACCAACAGGTAGTTACCTATTGGTAGCTCGGTACCCCTTGGCAGCTACCAACAGGTAGTTACCTATTGGTAGCTCGGTACCCCTTGGCAGCTACCAATAGGTAGTTACCTATTGGTAGCTCGGTACCCCTTGGCAGCTACCAATAGGTAGTTACCTATTGGTAGCTCGGTACCCCTTGGCAGCTACCAATAGGTAGTTACCTATTGGTAGCTCGGTACCCCTTGGCAGCTACCAATAGGTAGTTACCTATTGGTAGCTCGGTACCCCTTGGCAGCTACCAATAGGTAGTTACCTATTGGTAGCTCGGTACCCCTTGGCAGTAAGAGTTCTTCATAGGTGATATTCAAACCGTGCTTTTCGAGGTCACTGAGAAGTCTTTTAGGGTTCTGTATCTAAAGGGTATCATCACAGCGCTAATGTTTCCCATTAACGAATTCGCCTTAATTGTTTTAGTATTTCGTTTGAATATTTATCTTGTTCATTTGTATATTTATTATATATTTATATTGTATGTATGGTTTATATTTGTATAGTGTTCATTTTTGTATTTGAATCGCTTTAAATTTTCTTTATTGCACCTACGAATATACTCTGCATTACCCAAAGGTTGACTGGTAGAGAATGCCTATGGCATTTAGTCCGCCTCTGTACATTTTTGTGCTGAAAGTGTTTAAAATAAATAAACGGAACCCTATTACTAAGCCTCCGCTGTCCGTCCATCCGTCCGTCCGTCCGTCCGTCTGTCTGTCAGCGAGCTGTATCTCAGGAACCGTAATAAGTAGACAGTTGAAATTTTCACAGATTGTGTATTTATATTGCCGCTATAACAATAAATGCTGTTATGTAATGAATGGTCACCCATTCACAGAACGACCTCGGCAAGCGTCGCTTAACCTCGAAGATCGACGTGCGGCTGTAATTATTTTTCTATAAACTCTTCTATCTTGACTAAGAAAGTGAATAAAATCAGTAAACCCATACCACATGCAGGAAATTCATTATTGTGTGGATTTCTATGGCATGTATTTTATTTACCTATTAAATGTTATAGCCAGCAACACACTACATTTACAACTATTTTTTATAGGATATAATTTAGACGGTCACCAAAAATAATATTTTTAAGACTCTAAGCCTAGGCACCAAAATGGATTAACGGTCACCAAATTCTATCCAACTCAACTGTGATTGCCATAAAGTGTAGGCTTGGGGTTACAAACTGGATAAAATAGGTTAGGTTAGGTTAGAATTGTGACCAACCGCGCGCGAGCCGAGCGAGCGAAGCGAGCGGTGCCGCGGCAGCGGCCGGCGAGCGCTACTTCTCGAATATTATTTGGTGACCATTTATCTGTTTTGGTAACCGTTTAGAACTTTTTTGGTAGTAAAATAGGTACTTTTTGGGCGGTGTTTAAACACAAGCCTTTTTTATATGCCACAACGGCCGAACATGACTGATCTTTTTGTTTATGAACAACCTGCATTCCTTTTATGTATACTCATGTTTCTACAAATTAATGTCTTGTCTAGTCTTGTCTTATCTTGTCTTGTCTTGTCTTGTCTTGTCTTGTCTTGTCTTGTCTTGTCTTGTCTTGTCTTGTCTTGTCTTGTCTTGTCTTGTCTTGTCTTGTCTTGTCTTGTCTTGTCTTGTCTTGTCTTGTCTTGTCTTGTCTTGTCTTGTCTTGTCTTGTCTTGTCTTGTCTTGTCTTGTCTTGTCTTGTCTTGTCTTGTCTTGTCTTGTCTTGTCTTGTCTTGTCTTGTCTTGTCTTGTCTTGTCTTGTCTTGTCTTGTCTTGTCTTGTCTTGTCTTGTCTTGTCTTGTCTTGTCTTGTCTTGTCTTGTCTTGTCTTGTCTTGTCTTGTCTTGTCTTGTCTTGTCTTGTCTTGTCTTGTCTTGTCTTGTCTTGTCTTGTCTTGTCTTGTCTTGTCTTGTCTTGTCTTGTCTTGTCTTGTCTTGTCTTGTCTTGTCTTGTCTTGTCTTGTCTTGTCTTGTCTTGTCTTGTCTTGTCTTGTCTTGTCTTGTCTTGTCTTGTCTTGTCTTGTCTTGTCTTGTCTTGTCTTGTCTTGTCTTGTCTTGTCTTGTCTTGTCTTGTCTTGTCTTGTCTTGTCTTGTCTTGTCTTGTCTTGTCTTGTCTTGTCTTGTCTTGTCTTGTCTTGTCTTGTCTTGTCTTGTCTTGTCTTGTCTTGTCTTGTCTTGTCTTGTCTTGTCTTGTCTTGTCTTGTCTTGTCTTGTCTTGTCTTGTCTTGTCTTGTCTTGTCTTGTCTTGTCTTGTCTTGTCTTGTCTTGTCTTGTCTTGTCTTGTCTTGTCTTGTCTTGTCTTGTCTTGTCTTGTCTTGTCTTGTCTTGTCTTGTCTTGTCTTGTCTTGTCTTGTCTTGTCTTGTCTTGTCTTGTCTTGTCTTGTCTTGTCTTGTCTTGTCTTGTCTTGTCTTGTCTTGTCTTGTCTTGTCTTGTCTTGTCTTGTCTTGTCTTGTCAGATAGGGAAACTTTCCTTTTCTGTAAACGGCATTTTAATAAGAAAATTAATACGTAATAATAAGACTGGTGCAGAACCTTTCTAGGGGAGACTTCTAACGTATCTTCTAATGTTGAGCAAAAATACCTAATGTGAAAAGCAACACTAAAATGCAATTAATAATAATTTGTTTCTTACATTGAACAAACAAACAAAAAAACAAACAACAAACAAATGCATAAATGACTTATGACTTATTTTAGTAAGGTCCTGTTTGGCTGTTTTCGCCTCACCACATCTGCCATACAGTTTCTTTTCTTAGGGTTCCGTACCCGAAGGGTAACCAACGAAACCCTATTACTAAGCCTCCGCTGTCCGTCCGTCCGTCTGTCTGTCAGCGGGCTGTATCTCAAGAACCGTAATAGTTAGAGAGTTGAAATTTTCACAGATTGTGTATTTCTTTTGCCGCTATAACAACAAATAATAAAAATGAAGGTTTACGTTACGGAACCCTTCGTGTGCGATTCCGACTCGCACTTGGCCGGTATTTTTTAATTTTTACTGCACCATGTCACTTCGGAACTTGAGACGAATCTAGAGGTAATGAAAACTCATCGGACCACAAGACGAACGGCGATGCGCCACCGGTACATGGTGGACATCCCACCCATACGCACAAAACGTTTTGGGAACACATTCATAGTGCGTACAGCAGTGGAATTCCCTGCCGGAGTCTGTGTTTCCTGATAGCTACAACCTGGGAGTCTTTAAACCAAGAGTGAATAGGTTATTTCTAGGCAAGCGTACTCCATCTTCGACCACATCCTCGCTTACCATCAGGTGAGATAGTGGTCAAACGCGTGCCTATCAATAGTAAAAAAAAAAAAACTCATTAATTGAAATACCCCGGCTAGAAGCTCCAGGTAAGTGGCATTCTATCAGCGGTAGCGTGGCGAAGGTGATTGCCGTAACAGCAAAAATGTATGGAACTAACCAGCGCTGTTGAATCTTCATCGACGCCTCGCGCCTATCTGCAAGAAGCTGTACCTGTACTCTAACACAATTCCTACTCCCTCATATCCTACAACAGCCCCCGGTTTACAAAAATACCTATATCGCAAAACGTTTTACCCAAACGGAACCCTAAAAATGTAGCAATTTGTGGATCCATCCGAGCATTGAATGCAAAACACGCTTGTTAGGCACTGCGGGACATGCAAATGTACTAGACTTTGTATTGTATCGCATATTCCGAATCGGATTCGTTCGACATTTATTTGGATTTGCGGCTTCCAATTTTCTATTTTTATTTACTAGTAGTTTATCATGGACAAAGTAAATGTGTATCTACGTTTTCAGCTCACTTTTGAGTAATAATTACGAGCTTTTTCAGCTTTCGTAACAAATGGTCTGCAAGCAGTAGCGGTCATACAGGGCGCTGCGCGATTTTAAGTAGGTATCTATTTCTTTCGATGTAAAGAAAAATTCAGACATTGATGCTGATTTGTTATGAAATTAAGTCGGCAACACTATCTCGAAGACATTCAGGCACTACCTATCGCAACCTTGTAACTTTATTAAAAAGCACAATCGTCAAGAATTATATCCCTGAATATCGCTGCGTATTTTGCTAACAAATCTAACTATACCAGACACTGTTGCACGTGGCGAACGCAGTTTCTCTAAATTAAATTATAGCTCACCAAACGAAAGCCAAAAACTTCCACCACACTATGCACACCACACTTCACACTTCGACCACATCATCGCTTACCATCAGGTGAGATAGTGGTCAAACGCGTGCCTAACAACAGTAAAAAAAATGGGGAAATAATTCGTGCTGTGTATAAGTTGTGTGGTGTTTTAAACAACATCGTAAAAGTACTAATGAGTGGGGGGTGAAGCTGTCGGGGTTGGATGTAAAAGTTTATCTTAATAACTTATTTTAATTATACTGAAATATAAAAACCGGTCAAGTGTAAGTCGGACTCACACACGAAGGGTTAAACCATAAAACTTAACTTTATTATTTGTTGTTATAGCGGCAATAGAAATACACAATCTGTGAAAATTTCAGCTCTCTACCTATTACGGTTCTTGAGATACAGCCCGCTGACAGACAGACGGACGGACGGACGGACAGCGGAGGCTTAGTAATAGGGTTCCGTTAGTTTCCCTTCGGGTACGAAACCCCAAAAAAGGCGCCAAATGCATGACTTGAGGGGGTCTAGTTCATAATATCGACAGTCAAAAATCGACGGTCGCTGTATTGAAAACGTTTCATCGACGGGTTAATGAATCTACACCTAGACCGTAGGCGGGTTAGCAGTGGATTGGGGATGTTCGCGAGAGTATGGCTTGCCTGAATTTTACTTTCTTTTGAGTTCACGAATAGCGTCCCTGATGCGGCGAATGCGTGATAGTTCAAAATTCTTCCGTTAATGAAACAATCAAACAAACTCTTCAGCTTTATATATTAGTATAGATTACATTGTACAATTAGTTAGCCTACGGGTAATGAATCTTAAAAAACGAAGAGCGGACTGCCCCCTTGATTGAATTCCTAACTACTGACACTCCATTTATGACAACCCCAGATGTACCGAGAACAGCATACAATTTACTGTCAACTACCCTCAAAACACAATAAGACTACAGTCTCCCTAACGTCCAACAGCTGAAACGATCATCCCATAGACTCTTTGAGATAGAAATTTCGGCGATTCATAGACAAATGTTTCCGTTCTACAACACAGGGTAATTTGTACGACTGGGTAGCCGTGCAGTCAGTACTAAAATCCATGCCTAGATTCTTAAGACTATTTAGAAAGTTTCTACAGTATGATATTAGTTTCCTGAAGTAATTCAGCTCACCCGACCAAGCCACTAATTTTAATGAAGGTAACTTTTTCCCCAGCAAGGCTGTTTTCCTGCCCTACTCCCCATTTTAACGAGCTTTAAGTTAGAATATAGTCCCCAACAAATTGAGCTGAAATGCATAGGTACTTCTTTCATTTGAATGTCAATGCACGGCTAGCTAAGTGACGTCATCCTAATACAATATGGCGGACTCCTAAATATGGCGCAACAATTTTCTTATTTTAATTATTTGTATTTTATTAATTGGTTTATTTCATGAATGAAATCAAAATATATTAAATTGAACTAATTAAGGATGAATTATTTTTGAAATTTTTCAAGTTTATTAATTGATTGGTTTTAATTTAATGTGTGGAATTTAATTTATTTTATTTTGCTATTGTGCAATGGGTTATGATTACCTACTTGAATAAATGTATTATTATTATTATTTGATTTATTACTTTTACAAACATACATTCAGTCAAAAAAGTATCGGGAATGGATGATTTGCTTATGGTTCCAAATTCAAATTTTTGTTTTTTTGTAGTTGTTAGATTGGCACAACTGTTTTCCATTTTGGCGCGGAGTTTGAGTTGCATCTGTTATTTATATTAAATACAGTGCTGGTTTTAGTCATATCATATATAGTGTGTATTGCGAATTTCATAATGGACAAAAATATCGAACAAAGAGTTTGTCTTAAATTTTGCATCGCCAATGGAATTTCGTGTTCGGAGTCACTGAAAATGTTACAAAAGGCTTACGGTGAATCGACTTTATAAAACACTCGTGCTTATGAGTGGTTCAAAGCGTTCAAAAGCGGTCGAGATGTGATGGAAGATTTGCCTCGCTCTGGTAGGCCGTCAACGTCTGCAACTGAAGTTAACATCGCAAAAGTGAAGGAAATAGTGACTGAAAATCCCCATTCAACTCTGAGAGAGATAGCCGCCGAACTTTCTGTATCTCACGAGTCGATCCGTACCATTTTAACTAATCATTTGGGTATGAAACATGTTGCTGCTCGGCTAGTCCCAAAAGATCTGAATTTTCTCCAAAAACTCAATCGCATGAAAGTCGCTGAGGACATGCTAGAACGAGTCAGTTCGGACCCAACATTCATAAAACGCATTGTTACTGGTGACGAGACGTGGGTTTACGAGTTTGACATGCAAACTAGTCAACAAGCTTCGGAGTGGCGCCTTCCAACTGAACCGAAACCGAAAAAACCACGCCAAAGTCGATCAAAAGTCAAAGTCATGTTGACTGTTTTCTTTGACTATCGCGGTGTTGTGCACTCTGAATTCTTACCGGAAGGTCTAACGGTAAATAAAGAATATTATTTGAGCGTTATGCGGCGTTTAAGAGAGCAAATTCGACGAAAAAGGCCAGATTTGTGGAAAGAAAATTCTTGGATTTTGCACCACGACAATGCGCCTTCGCACAAGGCTATCATTGTGAACGAATTTTTAACCAAACACTCAACAAATACCATCCAGCAACCACCATATTCACCAGATATGGCTCCTGCTGACTTTTTTCTTTTTCCTAAACTCAAATTACCACTTCGTGGCACCCGTTTTCAATCGATAGAAGACATAAAGGAGAATTCGCGGCGAGAACTGAACTCAATTCCGGAAGCAGCGTTTAAAAAATGTTTTGATGAATGGATTATTCGTTGGCGCAAGTGTATCGTTTCTAAAGGAGCATACTTTGAAGGTGATAAAATAAATTTGGATGAATAACAGACATTTTGTGTATTATTGATCTTTTCCCGGTACTTTCTTGACAGAGTAGTATGTTTTACATTTTTAAATATTTCATTAAAGTTAAATTGTTTAAAAAAAAACATTTAATAAAATTTAAAAAATAGTAGCCCACCGGTATCGGGAACAGGGTCCAAGCTACCGGTGGTCAGGGCTCCCGAGAGAGGAACCTCCTCACTATACTCGCTGTGTCTAGAAGTACTGCTTTTTGGATCAAGCCCTTACTCCAGCTGCCCAACGAGAACCTCTTGAGGTGTTATTATTATTATTAATAATAGAGAGTGAATAAAAGATTGTCTCTTGTTGTTTAATTTAATAAATTATTCTCGCTTGAGCTGACTTAGCGTACAATTTAGTGTCAACTACCCACAAAACACAGTTGGACTACAGTTTTCCTAACTTCGTACGGCTAAAACGATCATCCCATAAGTTGGGCGATTCTCAGAGAGTCATAGTGAAATGTTTTCGTTTTACGAACAGCGCAATTTGTGCGACTACCCGCATTCAATGCTAAATTCCCGACCAGGGGGCAGCACGGTCGTTAGTTCTGAACTTGCAAATATACCGACTTTGCTTTGTGGATTCAGTATGGCGGAGTTAAAGCGGATTCGGGTGGGGTCTCAGTGGGAGCGATAGTATTTGCTTGAATAGTTAATCGTCGTTTTGGATTTCCTTGTTGGTTTAGTTATCAAAAGCGTGCCTTTTGCGGCCTGTGTTTTTAGATTTTATTGACTGCCGCAAAAGAAGGGAAAATAACTTTATTTCAGGAATGTCGGAACTTGTGACTACCCGCATTCAATGCTAAATTCCCAACCAGGGGGCAGCACGGTCGTTAGTTCTGAACTTGCAAATATACCGACTTTGTTTTGTGGATTCAGTGTGGTGGAGTTTAAGCGGATTCGGGTGGGGTCTCAGTGAGAGCGATAATGTTTGATTGAATGGTTAATCCTCGGCTGTCCTGTCCATATAGTTGTTAAAAGTGTGCTTGCTGAGCAGGTGGTACTGTTTTCTATACCCGGGTCGGGCAAGGTGCAATTGGGTAATACCAGAGTTTAGATTTGTGCCAGTTTTAATAACAAAAACACGCTCTTATTAAGGGACTTGCCATAACTAACGAACTGCAGTTGATGTTATCAATGGTAATACTACAAAAGTGAAAGTAACTCTAGATAGAGTTACTATCTGTGGTTGGGTGTGGGTGTTATCTCTTCATGGCTTAGCGGCTGAACGAATTTGAATGAAACTAAGCACAAGGATATAAGGTTAAATGGTACATTTAATCCCGAAAGTATGTTCTCTTGGGATATTTTGCAACGTCTTTAACTTATACGAATATAACCAGGGTGGGCAGTCCCAAGCTTTCATTTAACAATTTCAATTGGAAAAACAATTTAGTTGATCCATTCAAGAGATCTAAGTACATTAGAAACTAAGGAATTAGAAGATTTAATTGATTCAATATCCTTAAAAGCGTAGTTACACAAAACCATTGCAGTTACGGATCAATTAGTTAAACTATTTGCAAATTGAATTCAAAATCTGCCATCAAGAGAATTGCAACTTGTAAAGTTTCCCTTTGTGGAACTGTGCAACGCCATCTAGTTAATAGTAGTTTTAGTTCAAGTCTATTCGGGTCTTATAACAGACTTATATTGGTCACTATCAAGTTTATATTTATTTGCATGTTTAACCACTAGAATTGACGACCGAGTACAGATACGTCTGCTGAATATTGTTTGTTTACAAGGGAAAGGACAAATATTGTCATGTCGCTCGATAAAAAGAGAGGGAGAGTTTGATCTCTTTCTCATCTTCTTTTTTCATGATTGGGGAGAGAGACCAATATATACAAGACGACAGCAATGTACATAAAGTTAAAATAAATTGCAAATGCTAGTACAGTTACATTCGATACAATTTCTTTACAACTTACCTGTACAACTCAAAGAAAACTGCACTTTCAAATAGCGCGTTTTTTTCGAAAAAAAAACTAAACAACAGTTAAGGAAAAACTTTTATTTTTAAACTTATTCCTCTTTCTACAATTTCCCGGCTAGTTGCCAAAGCCCTCGAAACATTCAATATTGGAATTTATTCAGTTTTATTTTATGCAGAACTGAAAAAGCTGCATCAATTCGAACTGGACCGTTTGGATGGAGACTGAATACAAAACGCGTTACCGTTGGTCGTTACAGTAACTTGTAAATGATTGCGAACTTTGCTTTTGTAGTGGTCCCACTGTTAACGAGTGGAGACTTGGGAAACGGGGTGTGGCTGCAGTAACAAGATTTTAGGTTTCTAACTTATGAGTTCGAGTATAACTATTGTATGTTACAACTAGGACAAGAAGTGCAATGTCATGCTATAGAGCAAGATATTGAATTTCATGTTTTGAACAATAACCTACAATGGGTCCTCAAATTGAATTATGTAATATTGTAATTAGGTATTTGTTAATTTATTTAAAATATTTTAGGAAATAAATAGTACGGCGCGTAAAAAGAGATTTTGAATTAACAAATTGGGTAAATTGATTTTAAAGTAAGGGATGAACCCCGTTAATAAAATGTTATTTAAAAAATACACTGCCAGCAAGGGGTTCACGCTGTTTTATTGTTTTATTCTCCTGGTTTTAGAAATTCTTACTTTTCACATAATTTAATGCTATGTTTTAGTCGATTTTTTTAGTGCCGTGTAATAAATAAATTCTCTTAGTTAACGAATCTAATTCCAATAAAAGCATAATTCAAGATTTTAAGCTGCCGTGAATATTACTTTGTAGTATTATGTTAAAACTAGAATGGGTATGTAATATCAGATACAGCACATCTCTGCCTCTCTCCTTTTCCCCGTAACTGTTACGTCAATCAAACTCCGTTCTACCTAAATGCAATCATCCATTACAATACCCGCTGACACTGCAGCCCCACCCCAACCTCGGTCAGAAGTGTTGACCGAAGTAAGCTGAAGTTGATCGATACTTCAACTCTTCAAGCGAATCCAGCGCTGATCGCAGCGTTCTAACATTTAATTTGTTGCTAAGTGTTTCCACAAATTGTCGCTTCAAGCGCTGTGGTTAGTAAAGCGGGTCGAATTGTTCTGAAATTGATTATTGATTGTGGGTAGTAAGTTTTGGAATAGGGTGCTTTTATTATTGTTCTGTTTATTGGTTACTATTATTACTGAGTCAAACTGGCTTTTAGAGAATAAGGGTGCTACCCATTTGCTCGAAGCGAGGCAGCAGAGCGGAGAAACGGAGAAATATGAACCGATCATATTTTCAGTCAAAATGTCAGTGACTCACGTGGTGCGGAGATTTTATGCAATTCCATTGGTTAAATTTTCTCCGTTTCCCGCTCCACTGCCTCGCTCCGCTGTAATGTACAGGCACCCTAAAGCCTGAGATTTAAGGCTTCCTTCGGACATCAATAACAGATCTGAAAGAGTCAAGTTTCGTAAATACTATTTAGGGTTCCGTACCCAAAGGGTAACCAACGGACTAAGCCTCCGTCTGTCCGTCCGTCCTTCAATCCGTCTGTCTGTCAGAGGGCTATATCTCAAGAACCGTAACAAGAAACGTTTTTCTTTTCGCTTTATGGTACGGGACCTTTCGAGTGAGAATCCGACTAGCATTTGGTCAGTATTTTAAAGTTCGTTAAAAATACAAGAGAAACCCCTTTTGGAATACATCATCATCATCATTATAACAGCCGAAAGACGTCCACTGCTGGACATAGGCCTCCCGCAAAAAGCCCCCCCATAACCGCCACGCGTGGCAGGCGGCTTGGCGATCGCAGTGTATGGTGTTGCGTTTTACAGAGAACGCTGCTGCCCATTCTTTGGTGAGTCCCTTACGATACCTACGGGAAGTGATGGGATGGTATTATTCTTTTACGGCACCATACGGCACCGGCTGACACCATATTTTGGAACATAGTATAAAAGATTTCCATAATCGCTTATACCGTCATGACAGCAGAAGAAAACTAGTAAGCGCCGCAAGCCTTTTAATTATATTGAACATGTTATTTCATACAAAACTGTCCCCTGTCTCGCGCGAATCGCCGAGGTGAGCGCACGCGTTAATTCGTGTCCGAGTTCGTGAGAGCATTGTTCTTGTTTTCTCTCACTACCCTCATATTATAAATGTTATGTGATAATGGATAACATAGACTTTTGCGATTCGAGTGAAAGTGATGCAGAAAAAGAAGAGTTGGTGCAGGAAAGTGAGCAACTAGTTAAAGATAGTGGGTCGAAGGAAATGGGAAAAAAGCCGGAGAAAAGACCACGGTCTGATAATGAAGAAATAATAGAAGACGACGACGGGTTCATCACAGTGCGAAATAAAAATAAGAGGGTAATCAGAAGTTTGTCAATGAGTTCTAATAATAGGGAGAACAAGGAGAGTACAGATAATTCAACAATTAATGAGACTGTAATAGTATGTGTTACATCGAAAGAGACTTTACCCAAACCTTTTGGCATGGCAAAACTGTTAAGAGCAGAAAATATTAAGAATATTACTAAAATAAAGTACAAGAATCCATACAAGATACTTATTCAATTCGAAGACAGAAAAGATGCGCAGAGTTTGATCAATTGCAGTAAGTTTCATAGTCTGGATTATAGATGTCAATTCATAGATGAAATTAGTTTGTCATATGGGGTCGTGAAACAAATTGACATAGAAATTGAAGAGAAGGAGTTTCTAGAGAGTATTGAGTGTGAAAAAGAAGTTGTTTCTGCCAAGAGACTAAAAAGACAATTGGATAACGGTGAATGGACACAAAGCGAGACAATTCGCATTGGTTTTAAAAGTTCTACCTTACCCCCGTATTTGCTAATATACGGGTGCAGATTTAAGGTAGAACCATACACTTTTCCCGTTAGTCAATGTTCGAGATGTTGGAGGTTTGGACACCTGATTAAGGCTTGTCCTAGTAAAAAGATATTGTGTCCAAAATGTGGAGGAAACCACGCCAATTGTGAAACCGACACCTTTAAGTGCATAAATTGTAAAGGCCCGCACATATCTATGAATAAATGCTGTCCTGTTTTCAAAAAAGAAAAAGCTATCCGAGAAACCATGTGCCAGGAAAATTGCACATATAGAAGAGCTTTCAAGATTTACCTGAACGAGCATATTCATCAACAGAACAAAGAAAGTACTAACATAGAAGATAATATTATTACTCCAACGAACCAAAGTCCACTTTCGGTTAACAAAGAAAAGTCATACAGAGATGTGCTTCTGTCACAAGTTCAAAATCACACACAGAAAATGGATAAAATACCCAAAAACTCTAAGAATGGCAAAACGAGTCGAGACATTCCTATGGAGGAGCTTACAAACTTTCAATATGCTTCAAAACCTACGAAGTTAACTAATAATAGAGATAAGAGACGATATGAAGAGAACGAGGTCTATGGAGAAGAGCAGTCTTCAGATAAAAGCGAAAGCATAGAAGCCCAAGAGAAGCATACTTATAGGAATATATTTAACTTGAAAAAGTTAATAGATAAACTGAAAGAAATTTGCTTTTCCAATTCAAGTACCGTTGTTAAAATCAAGTCAGTCGTCAGTGTTTTGCTTGAAGAAATTATTCAATTGGTAATAGGTTTTGTAAGAGACGCTGATGTGGTAAATAAAGTTTTTTCTTTTTTTAATAATGGCCCATAGCAAATCACGCGAATTTGCTATTAATATACTGCAATGGAACTCGCAAAGTATTAGACCTAAAATCACTGAGTTTGAGTCACTGTTGTTTAAAGAACAAATCCACATAGCTATCATCTGTGAGACTTGGTTAGAACAAAATAGCTTTTTAAACTTATCCCAATATAACATTTATAGAAAAGATCGAGCTGACGGATATGGTGGAGTAGCAATAATTTTACATAAATCTATTAAGTCTGAATTAAAATTATCTAGCATAAATAATACTGGCATTGAAATATTGCATGTAAATATTAAAAATTGTAAACATCTGGAAAATATAGTCTCAGTCTACTGCCCATCCTCTACCCAAACTAGACAATGTGATTGGGATGAGCTGTTTTCGTTGTGTTCTCACAAAACTCTTATAGCCGGTGACTTTAACGGACATCACTCAAATTGGTCCTATAAAACCGATACAAGAGGCAATCAAATTATAGACGCAGCGCTAGAATACGGATATATATCTATTAATAATGGCAGTACTACTAGGGTAAGATATGTTAATAACAATTTACAACAGTCATCTCCTGATATCACTTTTTCTTCATCTGATATAGCTGTTTACTTTTCTTGGCGAGTGTTAAACGACAACTTGGGGAGTGATCATCTAATGATAAAAATCAAAATAAATTATAACGATACTATTCATGCAATTGGTAAACGTAATTTCAAAAAGGCGAATTGGTCTGGTTATAGAAAAGATGTAGAACAGTTATTCTGTGATGTAAATGCTAATATACTATCGGGCGATATTCAGTTAATGTATAGTTCCTTTATTTCTATAATTGATAAATCTGCTGATAATAATATTCCGTATACTAAAATTTGTAATGACCCACAAAACCGTTTTAAGCCCAAACCGTATTGGAACTCTCACCTTTCTAAAATTGTAGCACAAAGAAGACTTGCATTGAAGGAATTCAGACACAACCCGACACCGGCGAACTTGGCTGTGCTAAAGAATATAACTTTAAAAGCTAAACAGGAAATTCAAAACGCCAAGACAAATTGTTGGCAAGAGTTTTGCTCTTCGATTGACGGCACTGTAACTTCCTCAGAGATGTGGCGCAAGATGAAGTGGATAAAGGGATATAGACAAGCTCGTAACTATGTTTCTATTGATAAAAAAAATGGGCTGTTGCATAGTCTAGCCCCTGATTCAGCTCTTTCACCTAAACCCCAGTTTATTTCAAACAATGTGACATTGGAATCAGAGTTTACGCTACAGGAATTGGAGGCATGTATTAAAAAAAAAGATACAGCTCCTGGAGATGACAATATAACATATTCCATGATATTAAACCTTCCTAACGACGCAAAAAAATTTTTGCTCCATATATACAACAACATTTTTGTATCAGGCGGTATCCCTAATGAATGGCGTAATATTAAAATAATTGCTATACCCAAAATTGGGAGTAACTCCAAATTAAGACCAATTTCATTAATATCTTGCCCTTGTAAAATATTTCACTTAATGCTGACTAAAAGGATAGAGTGGTTTATTGAACATTACGGTGTATTATCTCCTAGCACAGCCGGGTTTAGGAGGGGTCGATCATGTTTGGATTCTCTTGCGCAGTTGACCACTAATATACAGTTGGGATTTACTAAAAACACTCCCACATTAGCGTGTTTCTTGGACATCGAGAACGCATACAACAACGTCTTAATTGATAGTGTAGTTAAAATGTTAGATAAACTAAAAGTAGGCAGTCGAATATGTAATTATCTTTGGGAATTTCTTAAAGAAAGACATTTAATTGTTAAAGATGACTTGGATGACAAAGGTGATATCATCAGGTGGACCAATAGAGGGTTGGCGCAGGGAGATCCAATCTCTCCATTATTATTTAATATTGTAACACTTGATATTTGTAACACTATTAATAATACTAATATGGTAAAATTTTGTCAATACGCCGATGACTTTGTACTCTTTATTAGTTCGAAAAAAGTAAATGATAGTATTAATAAAATGCAATTGTCAATAAATAATATCGTGGGGATGTTATCTGTTATAGGTTTAGAATTATCAACGTCTAAATCACAAGTCTGCCTATTCAGTAGAGGATATAGAAGACAACACGTTCAGTTATATTTAAATGAAGTCCCTTTGGTAGTAGCAGACAGTATTAAGTATCTAGGTGTTTGGCTAGACACTACACTTCGATGGGGCAAACACATTAATGAACTTAATGAACGATGTCAGAAAATGTTGAATATAATAAAAGTTTTAGCTACTTCTAACTGGGGAATGCATCCACTACAACTGAGACTCTTATATATATCCTTAATTAGAAGTCGATTGGACTATGGCTGCATATTCTACGATAGTAGTGTTAAATCTCGATTATATAAGTTAGATAAAATTCAAAATAAGGTTATGAGAATGGTTGGCGGATTCATCAAAACTACCCCTATTCATGTAATGGAAAGCGAGTTGTGCTTGCCCCCATTATATATAAGACGTAAATATTTAGCATTTAAATTTTGTCTCAAAGTTAAATCGTGGACCAACTGTGTGACGAGTAAATTTTTGACTGATCTTGGAGCTCTCACTACCCACAGATATTGGACAAATAAAAAAACACCTGCGCTAATGGATACTTATAATATTATCAAGGAAGAAAAAATGTACTCGACCAACCCATTAGATATGTTTAAATTAAATACTTGGTGTAGCAACATTGCAATTAAAAATGTAATTAAATCTCATTTACATAGTGTTAATAAGCCTAAAGGTTCATACGAAAGTAATTGTTTGAGAAATGACGTCTTACAAGAATTAAGCTGTACATATGATGGGTGGCACAAATTATTTACCGATGGTTCTAAGAGTTCTAAGATTGGGGCGGCTTTCTATGATCCAGTTACCAAAACAAGTGGATGTTTCAACATTGTTTCTGATGTTTCTATCATGACAGCAGAGTTGTTAGCTATCTCCGAAGCGTTATCTTACAGCACCACATTACAACACACTAATATAGTAATATTCACGGATAGCAAGAGCGCGCTCCAGCATTTGGCTCGATGCGCCTCTGGATACAGAGGTGTATCGATAGCCTTTGCTGTTTTGCGTAAAATACAGGCATTTCTTTCGAGTAGTGTTAATTTAGTATTGCAATGGATCCCGTCACATATTGGTCTACAGGGAAACGAGGAGGCTGATAGACTGGCTAAGATAGCAGTATCGTCAGGTATAGAGATTTATATTTTACCAGTTCATTCGGAAATTTTATCAAAATTCAGAAGCTACTGTTATGAAGAGTGGAAAGAATATTTCAGTAAAAAATCAAAAGATATAGGGATATGGTATAAAACAATCCAATGTCAGCCTCCTCGAGCCCCCTGGTTTAGTAGTTTTAAAGTTAGTCGAAAAATATTGGTAACTTCTTTCAGAATTCGTTCCGGACATTTACCATTAAGAGCCTTTGCATTTCGAATGGGAAAGGTGGATAATCCGAATTGCTTAGTTTGTGACAATAAAGTAGAAGATGTCCATCACCTTTTGTTGGAGTGTGTCAGGAATGAGTCTGAAAGAAGTAGAGTAATTAGGGAACTGAATATTAATAAGCTAGATTTAGGTAGCTTTAATGTTATTCTTACCAAACCAATGTCGCCAGCAGCTATTTTAGTTTATTCATTGGTTAATTTGTAATTGTGATGTCTTTGGGTAAGGTTACGATGGAACTGATGTAACATTTTGTTAAAAGTTCCTTAAATAAAAAAATTAAAAAAAAAAAAAAAAAAAAAACTGTCCCCGAATTAGAACCAAACTTCCAAATTGTTTTCTCCAATTCAAAGTCACAAGAACTTTTCCACGACGAACCTAATTCGGTTTTTATTACAAGAAATGTAAAGAATCCGGGCCAATCCTTCGCAAAGATTGTCCCGGTTATCCGGCCTTATCTGAACGGGTACCCGGATCCGGTGACCCGGGTAATAAGCGGCAAAGTGCATTGGATTACCGATGGACCAATACTTTGGCGATGGTCCAAAACCGGGTGTTTTGGACCAGGAGATAATATATGGTGGAGGACGGTGAAAAATGGAATGGAGCGGGGAATTGTTTTTGGTCGGCATTTTTTAAGCTGAATGTGTGAGAGTCTGAGAATTAATATGGTGAATATAATAGTAGGAAAATGTCACCAGCCAGGGTTGCGGAATTCGTTCGAAGGAGTCATTTAAGTTTACCTAAACATTTTTCTTAAATCACTCCGTCTGTCAATGGAACTGAAACATGGTCGCTCACAATTGGCCTCATCATAGTAACCTACAAGGCAATGGAGAGGGCATTGCTTGGATATCCGAATCGAATCAGTAATGATGATATCAGCAAGAGAACAAAGACTACCGACATAGCCCGAAGGATAACCAAACTGAAATGGCAGGGCACATTGCTCACAGAACAGATGGCAGACGGGGACCGCGTACGCAACGTTGGAAGGCGTCCCAAAAGCTGGACCGATGATCGGTTGAGGGTCAAATACGAGACGCACAGGGCCAGTTTTCGTGGCGACACTTTGGAGAGGCCTATGTCCAGCAGTGGACGTCTTTCGGCTGATATGATGATAATGATAACTTCATCAGAAGCGCGACGGGGAGACCATTTTGTGTTGTAGTGATAGTAAAACTTGAACATTCTCTTTAATTAAGAATACACTTGAATTGAAATTTCATTAAATAAGATTTATCCCAATTCCTACCAGAAGATTACTGCTACTAACATTAGAAATTATGTATGCAGATACCGCTCAGGCGCTCACTATGCCCGGGTTTATTTAGAGAACACATCCGATATCCGGATATTCTAGAACGTTCCCGGATATTAAATTCTAAAAACTTTGAATAGAGCCTTGTGGTATCTAAATCTGAAATAAGGTATTAGCACAGAGTATACAGGGTTATTTGTAAAACACCAGCAACCTCTTAGGCAGTGAAAGTACACATGATTATAAGCAACTTTTACTTTGGGAGAACTCTGAAATTTCGAGAAAAATGTCAGCTGTTTCATACAAAATGCAATATTTAGCCAATGAAAATGTATGAAACAGCTGATATTTTTCTGAAGATTTCGGAAATTTCCCAAAGTAAAAGTTGCTTAAAATCATGCATACTTTCACTGCCTAAGAGGTTTTATAAATAACCCTGTAGAGTTGATGCGCTGGTCGCTACTGTAGTCGAATTTCCCGGAATCTGTGTTTCATGCTACATACTGATAATTAATTTTGAACAATTAAATAAAATTCACATTCAGTTGAATTTTAGCCATTATTTTCCAGAACATTAATTTCACTCACAACAAAATATCGGTATAATTTGCTATGAATTGAAATTAATGTGCCGGAAACATATCGGGTTTGTTTAAAATATATAAATTGGAGGTAACAATGAGTCATTTACACGGGTCTGTGGTCACATGTCAAAAACACTATGAGTACACTGACCTAGTAATTTTGGTAATATTGTAAAATAATATTAAAGTTATAATTAATTTATTTTACGTAACCTTTTAGGGTTGCGCAGTTGAAGGGCAACCGATGGAACGGAACGGAATGTGCGTTTCCGACTCACACTTGGCCGATTTTTCGTATCAATGTGCTTAGATATTTACCAGCTACATTGGCAACTACATCCAGTCTTATTGAAATGGATGTCGAATACCAGTATTATCCATAGAGCAACTGCCTGTCTGATTTCGACAACCCAGTATCTGGGTAACACTTTACCATTTGGCGAAATATTAAATACTAGCGGATGTCACGCGGTTTGACCCACGTAGTTCCCGTTCCCGTGGGAATTCGGGGATAAAATATAGCGTATGTTACTCGCTGATAATGTTAAAGGAATAAGAAATTTTCAAATCGGTCTCGTAGTTTTTAAGTTTAATCGTTACATATAAAAATACAAATATTTCCTCTTTAAAATATTACTAGCGACCCGCCCCGGTTTCGCACGGGTGCAAATCATATACTAAAACCTTCCTCGAGAACCACTCTATCTATTAAAAAAAACCCGCATCAAAATTCGTTGCGTAGTTTTAAAAATCAAAGCGTACATAGGGACAGACAGACAGCGGAAGCGACTTTATTTTATTCTATCTATACTAATACATAAAGCTGAAGAGTTTTTTTGTTTGCTTCAACGCGCTTATCTCAGGTACTACTGGTCCGAGTCGAAAAATTCTTTCAGTGTTAGATAGCCCATTTATCGAGGAAGGCTATAGTCTATACATCATCACGCTAAGATAAATAGGAGCGGAGCAGTAATGAAAATTGTGACGCAGACGAAGTTGCGCGGGTCAACTAGTGTAGTGATAAAGAGGAGATGAGATTTTTTTAATATGTTTTAGATAAGTATATATATAGATCAACTGACTAAAATACAAAGCTTTTTGTGGGGAAAACGAAACCCTAAGACAAAACGTTGATACTTACCTACAAGAACAAAACAAAACGTTCTGTTGTTAACAACGAACAACTTCTGAGACAGTTACGCAAGTGTATAATTTTGTTGTTTGGGAAGTCGAAGTTTAATTTATTTTTGAACTGTAAATAGGCACTTTTTAGGGTTCCGAACATCCGTAAAAACAGAACCATTCGCGTGTCTGTTTGTCTGACCGTCTGTCTATCTGTCTGTCTGTCCGTCTGTCATAGTTTTCTCCGGATCTACTGGACCGATTCTGTTAAAATTAGGTACACATATGGCCTTTTGTAACCCAAATACGAACGTGGGTTTTAATTACACATATCTTTTTTGTAAATAAAAAAAAAATAGTTTTGAAGTTATTCTAGAAAATAGAACAAAAATGATCATTTCCCCCATTTATCTCCAAAACTGTTGATCCTAAAATTTTGAAAAAAAAAACAGATAATAGTTCTACACCTAAAGATGACTGGAAAACCTATAAGAAGTCTGTAGTGTTAAAATAACACATTTAAAAAAAAATTAATTGCTTCAGAATCCTTTGCACACGAGTCCGACTCGCACTTGGGCAGTTTTTTTTTTACAAAATATTTGTGGTGTGTTTCTTGTGGTTTATTCGAACACATATGATATGATACCTTAATTATAGATAATAACAGCCGCACGGGTCGATCTTTAAGGTTAAGCAACGCTTGCCAAGGTTGGTCTGTGGATGGGTGACCATCTTAACATAACGAGTTTCCCCCGTGCCTCGGAAAGTACGTTAAGCCGTCGGTCCCGGCTATCATTTATAGATCTTTGGCAGTCGTTATGGGTTGTCAGAAGCCAGTAAATGGGACTCCAGTCTTGCCAAGAAGTACCGTGTTACCCAGTTAGTTAATGGGTTGTGGAGGTCTGGTAGGCAGCTGCTCCAAGTAGAACACTGGTATTCAGCTGAATCTGGTTTGACTGGAAGCCGACCAATATAGTTGGGAAAAGGCAAGGCAGATGAGTATGGTGATGATATGATACCTATTTCTAAAAGTACTTCTCACAACTTTGTTTAAGCTTAACTAAAAGTAGTAAACAAATAAATTGTGAAAGGCGAAAGACGTAGTAGTATTTTACGTGAAGCGGCCTACCAGACCTCCACAACCCATTAAATGGGTAACACGGTTTTTCTTGGGCAAGACTAGAGTCAGATTTACTGGCTTCTGACAACCCGTAACGACTGCCAAAGTTCTACAAATGACAGCCGGGACCAACAGCTTAACGTGCTTTCCGAGGCACGGAGGAAACTCGGTATATTAAGATGGTCACCCATCCACAGACCAACCTTGGCAAGCATTGCTTAACCTTGAAGATAAATGTGGTCTGTTAGTTACCTACATTTATTCCTGAGAAATGCATGTTTTCTTGGAAAAAATGACTTCTATTGTGCTTTATGGTAGGTAGATATAATTAAGAGTACCTACTACTTAGTACTTATTTTTATTCTTATTCTATTTTATCTATTCTTGTTTTTTTTAGTATTCAAACTATGAAAAATAAGTTATTTGCTATATTGTGCTAGCTAGGTAAACAGTTATTAATACTATCAATTAGCATAAAAACATTAGTTAATTGTCACTAAACTTTTTTTAAAACTACAATTTTCCACAATCCAAAGTCATAAAAATTCGAGACATTCACATAATCCCGCCAATTTCGTTCCACAGACGTTATTCCGAGAGCCCTATTCCGGAGAATCGACACGCTCGAACGAGTGCCGGAATTGGGACGCGGGGCCCAGTCGGCCGGTAAACGAATCGGTCAGTGAATAAAATCCTATTTCAGTGAGTTTTATCGTTTCGTTCGAGTCAGGTGAGTTGTGGGCGGATCGCAGAAGTTTAAGTTGGCTGTTTGTCTTGCCGTGAGTGGGAAGCTTTAGGTCCGTTGCTTTATTCAACTGGAATTTCTAACCGTGAGTGGGAAGCTTTAGGTCCGTTTTGTTTGATGAATGTTGGTAGTTGGCTTTAGTTACACGTTACGGAATATGTATTTTTGCGAGTTTTATTTAGCCGAAATTGGAATTTACCTAATATAAATGGTATTTTTTGAGAATGCCCTAGTAGCCTATAAAGCCAGTGATTTTTAAATAAGAATTGTTTTATGACCTATGCGTGTGCTGCATTCGCCCACACAAAGTCATACCGGATCCATAGGATGCAGACCCTCCAGAACCGGTTTCTCCGAAAGGCCACGGGCGCCCCGTGGTTCGTTAGGAATGAGCGACTCCATGTCGACCTCAAAGTCCCTACCATCAAACAATTCATGAAACGCCTTACAAAGCGTTTCATAGACTCCGCCGAATCGCACCAGAACCCGCTTATCGCTTCGGCTGCCCGATTTGCTCCCTCTCGAATCAGTAGGATTCGACGTCCCCGTCATACCCTTAGTCGAACCCGACGATCCCATTACCCTTGTCCAAGAAAGCTGTAGGGAAACAAGCACTCTTAGGACACAAATACACAGACCGCGACCCGCCGCCTTCCGGCCTCGCCGACGAGGCCCACCGCGACGTCCCAGTAACGTAAACACTCCCCGTCTTTTGCCTAATGGGCCAGCCCGCGTCGCTGAGCCCTTAGCTTTAAACTCCCCAAATAATATAATCATGACCCAGCTTGTCCCTAGCTGTCCCCCCGATAACGACGCTCCTGAGCCGAGGTCCGTACCCCACAGGGGGTGCCCTCAGCGAGCGGAGTTGTAGGTTTAATTTTTGTTGCCTTGGCTGGGGGCCTTAGAATCATTTAAGGCCACCACAGGCTAGTCCGGTTAAGCAGCAGCCACCCTTCTAGAGGTGAACTGCGAGTGGCCCTATCCAAAAAAAAAAAAAAAATAAGAATTGTTACTGCTGCCGTAGATTTGATTTTTACACATTCCAGATTCAAAATAAATATGCTTTTCAGTTCTTTTACGTTGCTTTTTAAGTTTGTTTGGTTGAACTACACGTTCGAACAAATATTTTAGTATTGGATAGCCCATTTATCCAGGAAGGCTATAAATTATATAACATCACGCTGCAACCAATAGGAGCGGAGCGTTACTGAAAAATGTGAAGCAGACGAAGTTGTGCTGTTCAGCTAGTAAAAGTATTGAAAATGGCTTAAATTTATGAGGAAGTTGTCATAGTCACCATATTATCGTTTAGGTTTTTCTGCATAGTACCTATATTTGAAAAAAAAAAAGAAAACGAAATTGTGTTTTTTTTTTTGGGACAAGCCCACAACACATTCCCAGCCACTGCAACTTCTGAAAGCCAGAATCAACAGTAGCGACCACCAGAAAAACGCCGAGCCAATGAAGCCCGACGAGTCCCGGAGAAACGATTCAACTGTCTTGGATCCTGCAACGAAATTAATCGGAAAAGTATAGAGGAGGAATAGGAAAAAAAAAATACGAAATTGTGATGGCTGACAATGCCGATTCTATTCAGAACCTTTAGCAAACACTCGTAATAGACTATTTAAGGAATGCAAATCATCAAATGACTCCTCCCTCTCTGTGCGGAGCGGGAGGAGTCATTTGATGTCAGACTCTTACTGACTAAGACCTATCCGTGTTCCTCCTAGTGCCTGCCGCGTTCCAGGGCCGCGGTGACTCTATTAAACAAATTTTGCAACCCTGGAAGTTATGTGAAACTGTGGACACAAGCTTGTCACTGACAAAACGCTCTAGGAAAAGTGCATTTTTTTTTACTATTAATAGGCACGCGTTTGACCACTATCTCACCTGACGGTAAGCGATGATGTGGTCGAAGATGGAGCACGCTTGCCTAGAAGTAACCTATTCACTCTTGACTTAAAGACTCCCAGGTTGCAGCTATCAGGAAACACAGACTCCGGCAGGGAATTCCACTCCTTAGCTGTGCGCATTTTCGGGATTTCATTGCTCATTCATGCAAAACATCATCTTCCTGCCCTTATCCCATGTTACTTGGGGTCTGCGCAACACGTTCTTTTCTTCCATTTTGTTCTATCAGTCGTCACTCTATCACTAACTCCCTTTTGACTCTCTCGACAATGGTGGTTTCTGAAAACCGGTCCCGATGAGTTTGATTCGTCCAAAATCACGAAGCAATCACATTTGGCCGAGAAAGCACCTATTCCTGCTCAGATGCAACGCACAGCTTAAGTTATTATTTGTAACTTTGTTATTTTAGGTTTAGTTTAGTTAAGTTTTTTGGTTTGTTTTTTTTATTTTTTTATTTGTAATGGGCTTGCTCTTGACTCTAGTCTATGTCAGAGATGACAGAGACAAAGTCTACGATGGAGCGAGCTTACCCAGAAGGAGCCTGTTCAATCTAACTTTGAAGAGATTAGGGTTGTAAGCTTTTGGAAACACAGACGCAGGCAGAGAGTTCCACTCCTTTGCTGTGCGCATTATAAAAGACGTTTGAAAACGCTTAGTGCGGATTGGTGGAATAGCCACAAGGTAGGGATGGTAAGATGCAGTGCGTCTGGATGTCCGATGGTAGAAAGGGGCCGGTGGGATGAGGTCGTGGAGTTCTTGGGCACACTCACCGAAGTACAATCTGTAGAAGACCGACAAGCAGGCAACCTTACGGCGATGAGCCAAGCTATGTAGCTTGGCATCCACCAGTTTTACGTCGCCGATGAGCCTCTTAGCTCTGCGTTCGTTCATGTTTATTTGTTTTTATGCTTTGTTTTGTTTATTTTTTTTTCCGTTTATGGCAACTGAGCCGGTTCCAACTATTCTGCCACAGGCAGCACAGGCAGGCCGTCGAACTTGGTACTGGTAGGTGTTAGTTGTTTTGTTTATATCAGGAACTGTCTGGATTGACATCTATACTGACAGTCGCTGTCGCGGCCACACATGTCAGTGTCTATTTTTTATTTTGTTGTCTATGGATTGTCTATGATGTGCCCGCGACAGAAATGACTTTTTTGTAATGCCCGTCCCTGACACAGGCAGTAGTTTTACGGACAACAGTTTTGCTTCTTATTTTGTTTTTATTGTTGGTTTTATTAGTATACTATAAAATAATGTAATTTTAATGTGCGTTTGTTTGGGCGAAATAAACTATTTTTCTTTCTTTCTTTTCTTTCATATCGCTCCTCACACAATCCATTTCCAAAAAGTTGTACTACTGTCCGTTTACATATTTCATATTGAACACGGGGCGGCCAGTGAATTTTTACGGAATCCAATCGATCTCCAATCATTTTGGGAAGCGCTCGCATTTCAATCTCGAATATTGTGAAATTACTCAAATGTCTGCTAATAAAGATTCTCTGTCATTCCGATTCGAGATTGCTATTCACTAATTTTATTGCTTTTTGTTACGAGCTTCGAGATGAAAACGTAGTCCTTTGAGTCGACAATAACTATTTTTTTTTCTCAAAGAACAAAACAGCGTTTTGTGATTCAGTTTTTTAGGGTTCCGTACCAATAAAGTAAAAAAGGAAACCCACAAGATGCGACTAAGCCTGTCTGTCTGTCACAGCTGGATATCTGAAGAACTACTAAGGCTATGAACTTGAAATTTGGAATAGTTTTATGTGACGTTTTTTCAACTATTTTGCAAATAAGAAAGAAATAAAAATATGTATGTTTTTCTTGCGACTTAAACGGTTTATTAAAATATCAAAGTTACTAGGGCATGTTGAGTACAGGTGCGCGAGTCCGACTCACTCTTGACCAGTTATTTTATGTGACTTATTTGCCCGCGACTTTGTAATTTTTCTTCTCTTAAAATTATATTAAATAAAATAATCATTTATTTCAATGCATTCAAATCATAATCAAGATTTTGAACCACAGTAATTATAATTAGATAAAAATAATAAGTAAATTAATCAAATAATAAATAAAATTTAAAATGTCAAAATCAAACCTAACTTAAATTAAAATCATAAAATAACATAAAATCACAAAATAAAATAAAATAAACATCATAAATATTATCATAAAATAACATGAGAATTTCAGTAATATACTCGTACCTGCCTCTGAGTCATTCACATTAATACATACATACATATAACAGTGATTAATGTACTCACAATTAAACCTGTTCGCAAATACTTATATCCTTATACTTACTAATAAACTCTGGGTTGATTCTCGAGTGTCACCAACGTCTCAACCAGGTTGGTAGACACAATTAACAAAGTAACCATTCAATGGATCAGGGGACACAGTGAATCTCGAGGCGACGACGCTGCGGATGAACTCGCCCGAAGGGGGTCGAGTTTGTCAGCAATGGGACCTGAGCCCATCGTGCCGCTGCCTTTCGGGTACTTACGCAATCTGGTAAGGAAACGCACCGGAGATAAACATCACAAGCTATGGGTTGACCATAGTGAGTGTAGGCAGGCCAAAGAGGCACTTCCCTCTATAGATGGCCGTTTCACAAAACAAGCCCTAAGACTGACTAAACAACAGTTGCGTTCAGTCACAGCCGTAACAACTGGCCATGGGTCTTTTAATAAACACCTCTATGCTATAGGAGTCACTGACAGCCCGCTATGCAGAGCCTGCATGAAGGAGAATGAGACAGCAGCACACCTGCTTCTAAGCTGCCCGGTAGTTGCGGATTACAGGGCAAAGTACTTCGGAAACCCAGGTACCCTCTGCGAGATAGTTAGTAACACCAAGGCGTTGCTGGCCTTCCTTGGGGAGCTGGGGTGGATCGAATGACGCATTTGTCCCACCTACACGCAAAATACGCGCTTAGTCGTGGAGTTGCGGAAACCAGCCCGATTTACATACATACATACATACATACATACTTACTAATATCCTGTTTTTGTCCGTTCACGTAGGAATATCAGGAAATCCGCGCTACTACACACCACAAGGAACCTACATGCAAAATGTCAGCTTTCTACGAGTAGTGTCGGCTGTGTGTTGGTCTGTCCGCCACTCACTCAATCAGTATCATCTGCCTAGCCTTTTCCCAACTATATTGGGGTCGGCTTCCAGTCAAACCGGATTTAGCTGAATACCAGTATTTTACGTGGAGCGGCTGCCTACCAGACCTCCACAACCCATTAACTGGGTAATCCGGTACTTCATGGCAAGACAGGAGTCAGATTAACTGGCTTCTGACTATCCGTAACGACTGCCAAAGATCTACAAGTGACAGCCGGGACCAACGGCTTAACGTGCTTTCCGAGGCACGGAGGAAACTCGCTATGTGAAGATGGTCACCCATCCACAGACCAACCTGGGCTAGCGTTTCTTAACCTTGAAGATCGACCCGTGCGGCTGTTATTATCTAGCCACGAGCTCCTCTCTCACCACTTACTCAATCAGCCTTTTTCTTTATTTTGACACAAAACAAAGAAAAAGACGTGTTGCGATGACCCTCACATAATGTGTGATATATACCAAACTAGATGACCCGTGCCCACTTCGTCGGGCGATATCTTTCGGGTTAAAATATAGCCTATGACTAACACAAATATCGTGGCTTTCTATTGGTAAAACAATTTTCAAAATCGGTTCAGTAGATCCAGGCTCGGAGGAGCTCGTGGCTAAATAATAACAGCCGCACGGGTCGATCTTCAAGGTTAAGCAACGCTTGCCAAAGTTGGTCTGTGGATGGGTGACCATCTTAACGTACCGAGTTTTCTCCGTGCCTCGGAAAGCATGTTAAGCCGTTGGTCCCGGCTGTCATTTGTAGATCTTTGGCAGTCGATATGAATTATCAGAAGCCAGTAAATCTGACTCCAGTCTTGCCATGAAGTACCGTGTTACCCAGTCAATGTGTTATGCAGGTGTGGTAGGCAGCCGCTCCTCGTAAAATACTGGTATTCAGCTATATCCGGCTTGACTGGAAGCCGACCCCAATATAGTTGGGAAAAGGCTAGGCTGATGATGGTTCAGTAGATCCAGAGATTACCCCCTACACCCATACAAGCTCACAAACTTTACTTCTTTATAATATTAGTATAGATAAAGGTAGAAGTACAGATTATTTGGGATTGGCGCAGCATTTCTTTTCCGCAAGTATGAGTTTCATAAACATGCTTAGCTCCAGGCTTAGAAGGACACTCGAAAGAGGATCAAACAATCTACCAAACAATAAAACATTTGAAACAAAAACAATGTTGACAATAATGGTGGGAATATAAACGAATCAGTTGATGATGACGTGGTTTAGAGGTTCTAACGACGATATTATTTCATTGCCCGAGACTTCATACGCGCATATCCCGTTTATTCCAGTTCCTGTAGGAATTTTGGGAAACCATACACTCTAAAAGGAACCTACATGCCAAATTTCAGCTTTCTACGACAGTTGTCTGTCAGTCAAAGAATTTCCCGAAATTCCTGCGCAAACGGAAAAAACGGGGTATGCGTACAAAGTCGCAGGCAAAAGCTACTTATGTTCTATTATTTCACTATCACATTTCCCGATACTAGGAAATAGTAATGTCAACAACATAATAATCGTGTGTCCAGACCCTAATGACAGATTGTGTGGAACACGCAGACCGAGCGATTTACATGAATATTGATTAAATATTTGCATTGCATTGGTAAACTGGCTTTTTATACTGTATATTCGATAGCAGTGGATGGACGGAAGTATTTTTTATGCTGTGGTATCGTGTGGACAAGACTCCGAATGTTTGGAAGTCTCTTTTCATGCAGAATAAGGAACCAACAGTGAGTATCATCATTCATCTTATCGTGTGGGCAGTAAGGTCTAACGACCCCACACACCCTAGTGTCAGAGTTTCTAAACCGCCTCAAGGGCCTCTGACTTGGTTTATTTAACGACCGCCATTTGGCGGCCGGGACCACGGGCTTATACGGGCCTTCCAAAGTACGGAATCATCTTTTTATCAGTCAATCAGGTGATTCAAGCCTGCAATGTCCTAGCCAAACTGGAAACAACTTTACAAAGTATGATTTCCATGGGAATCGAACCCACGACCACCGGGTCACAAGGCAAACGCCTAAACCACTCAACCACGGAGGCAGTGAGTATCATGCTATATAAAGTTAGCTAGAAAAGAAAGCTATAAAAATGTAAGAAACATACCGAAGGAAAGAGTTTGAGTATAACTAGAGAAGTTACTGCGTGATGACAGATCCATACATCAATCTTCCACCTGGCGTTAATTCCGGCCATTGGCAGGCTCCGCCTTCCCGCTGAGCTTCCTCCACTTTGCCCGATCTTGAACGTCCTTCTCAGTCAGGCCATTGGCTCTCATGTTGGACTTGACGACGTCCAGCTAGCGCTTGCAAGGGCGACCACGGAACCTAGCCCCAAGGACAGCCATATTCATGCATCTTTGACCAACGTACTCCATAGGGCGGCGCATGATGTATCGCAGACGACACTTGCAGTTTTTCCCCCACGTCATGGACACCAAGACTACCTCGGATGAAAGAGTTGCGTATGCGATTGGATCGCGTTACGCCGCTCATCCACCTCAGCATCTTCATCTCCATGACGCGAAGCTCCTGGGTGTGTCTGCTTAGTGCTGGCCAACACTCACTGCCGTACAGGAGGACAGGCCGTATGATGCATTTATATATCTGCCCCTTGAGCTTCGGAGGCATTTTGCGGTCGCATACAACGCCCTTTACCTCGCGCCACTTTGCCCAAGCCGCGCCTATACGTGTACAGATCCATACATCAATCATCATCTGCTTAGCCTTTTCCCAACTATATTGGGGTCGCCGGATTTAGCCGAATATCAGTATTTACTGGCTTCTGACAATCCGTAACGACTGCCAAAGATCTACAAATGACAGCCGGGACCAACGGCTTAACGTGCTTTCCGAGGCAGGAGGAAACTCGGTATGTTGAGATGGTCACCCATCCACCGACCAACCTTGGCAAGCGTAGCTTAACCTTGAATATCGGCCCGTGCGGCTGTTATTATCGAGCCACGAGCTCCTCCATCATCATCATCACAGATCCATACATCAATACATTTCTTAAAAAGGACGGCCGGGTAGACTCGATACCCCTTGCAATATTTAAGTTAGATTTCAAGCTTCTGACTATCCATAACTACTACCAAAGGTCTACAATAGAGTATTTTACAAAAAAAAAATCTTATTAGTCCGTTAGATAAATTAAAAAAAAATATTGGACACGTATTTTTTTCTTTTTTCTCGTAAACAAGAAATTATGGAGGATATAGAGAGTTGAAGACACGCGTGACGTCATGTGGCTTGGTAAATCTGGTACAATTTTACCAAGCTTCACACACATAATGTAGATTACGGATATTGACATAATTATCTGCTATTTCAGGCTTCTTTTCCAGTTGCGTTATTAGTTCGAAAGACTCACCTCGGGCCTGGAACGCAAAGAGGAATACGGATGGGTTTTAGTCAGTAAGAGTCTGACACTTCCTTCCGCTCCACCCAGAGCGGGAGGAGCCATTTGATGATTTCTTTAAAAAAAAAAATAAAGGCCTCTTTCTCTGTGCCATCTCCAAGTACTAGATGAGGCTAGCCTGATCGAGTTTCATCTGAATTGCTTATATTTACCAGGCACAAATATACAGGGTAAAAGAGAAAGAGAAAAATATCAGCTGTTTCATACCTTTTTAATGGCTAAATATTGCACATTGTATGAAACAGCTGACATTTTTCTCGAGATTTCGGAGTTTTCCCAAAGTAAAAGTTGCTTATAATCATGTGTACTTTTACTGCCTAAGAGGTTGCTGGTGTTTTACAAATAACCCTGTAGAATTCAAGCTGCTACTGTGAAAATTATGACCCTAGGGACAATTTTTTTATCTTCTTCTAAACCAAACCTTACTGACTAAACCCATTAGTGTTCCTCCAAAGTCCCTTGCCAATATTTAGCTGTGATTCTTTCGAACAAATTCCGCAAGAACCACCCCTAGGCCACAGGCGAGTTGTTTCGATCCGTAGTTAACTCAAACAATGGTTAAAATTAAATAGTGTGTGTGTGTGTGTAGTAATAATGGTTAAACTTGTAATTGACCTTCATTATATTAGAATAAGTAAGCATGCCTTGTAATTGTAAGTTAGCTGTAAGTTTTCCAAATATAATTAAATAAAATAAAATTATGACAAAAATTTCGTTAAAATAACAGTTACTTATTTGACCATTGGTCAAGCTAAGTATTATCGAAAAAAAAAACATTAACAAAATTTGATGCCCAGAATGTTTTACCAATGGGTCAAAAACTGCCCTCGTGCCTCTGGTCTCTAAGGCTTCGGGAGGCCAGAAGTACGAGAACAATGTACACAAGTAGTCCATCACAGAACGACGGAACATTCCATCAGGTGTATTTGCGTTGTTATGACTCGCGCATGAAGGGTTCCGGGTAAAACACGTTTTTTGTATGGAAGCCTCCTTTAATTTTAAATTTCATTTGTTTTTATTATTTTTTGTTATAGCGGCAATAGAAACACACGCTCTGTGAAAATTTAAACTATCTATCTATTACGGTTCTTGAGATACAGCCCGCTGACAGATAGTTGGACGGATGGATAGTGGAGGCTTGGTAATATGGGTTCTGTTGGTTACTCTTCGGGCACAAAAACCTTAAATCAAAACCAAGCGAAAATAGACGCTACGCTACTTGATTTCGTAAATAAATGTAGGTAGATAACATTACTGTGCAATGAAAATTAACCATCATCATCATCATAACAGCCAAAAGACGTCCACTGCTGGACATAGGCCTCTCCCAAAGAGGCGGATTTGCCATAATCGTCACGCTTGCCAGGCGGATTGCGTTTTACAGAGAACGCTGCTGCCCATTCTCTGGCGAGTCCCTTAGTCGCCTCTTACTACACCCACGGGAAGTGATGGGATGGTATTATTCTTTTACGGCACCACACGGCACCGGCCGACAATGTAGTATATAATTAATATATATCAGTTAAAACAATAATTAGTGACTATTTGTAATCAAACCAGCACACAGTTGTGATAGCGTTCATTTTCACTTTAATATTGCGACCCGGATTTTGCATAATCGTGGAAATTTTGCGATAATCAGCCATTTCAGTAGTATTCAATTTCTAAATATTTATATTTCACAGAACTGACAAATTCAATGGAAAACATTCTAGACAGTTTTCCTCGGAACCGTTTCAGTAAAAATGAGGGTATAATTTCTTTATGTGTATTTTTTTTAGGGTTTCGTAAGTCCGATTAAAAAACGGAACCCTTATAGGATCACTCGCGTGTTAGTATGTCTTTATGTACTTATATTCAAGTTTCCGGTAAACTGAAAATTGTCCTTGTGAAAAATTACAAAAAACCGGCCAAACGCGAGTTGAACTTTCACTTGAAAGGTTCCATACAAAATCAAGTGTTTTTTTTTTTTCATTAATGATAGTTTTGCTCTTGACTCTAGTCTATGTCAGAGATGACAGAGACAAAGTCTACGATGGAGCGAGCCTACCCAGAAGGAGCCTGTTCACTCTAACTTTGAAGAGATTAGGGTTGTAAGCTTTTGGCAGAGAGTTCCACTCCTCCCAGTTCTCTTTTGGGAGCTCCCATACAAGACATGTGATTTTATATTATTTGTTGATATAGGACAAAAAAACTGCACACTTTGTGTATATTTAAACTGTCTACCTATTACTGTTCATCAACGGCGGATTCAGGGGGGGGGTCATGGGGGTCATGACCCCCCCCTGAGCTGGTTCCAGGACTTAGGTGGACCACTAATTAAAGATAATGATTTTATTTATATATTTTGTCACAATACAGATTTTATGTAACTACATACCTTCAATATTTAATGAATTTAATATAAAAAACTTTTTATGTTGGCAAACGTTTGGGAACGAACGCATCGAAAATTTGAATTTTACCGCGCCACACTTGCGCGCGCTTGTCGACTACGTAACGTCTAGCTAGACCTAACCTCAACTAAACTTCAACACATAGTACACACATACACACACAACACAACAACACATAGTTCTAAGTTAAAAAAACTAAAATTTCTTTCTACCTTTAATGTGTTTATAAGTGTACCTTTATGAGTATTCTTAAAAATTGTTGTTGCAAATTCATTAATTACAAGAAATGGTTAGTAATAAGTTTGTCATTATTCCAGTGAGTGCGTGTGTTTTAACTTAAATGTTGTAGCGGTGCCAGGACATACCGCAGTCGATTTCTGATCTTATTTTAAATTGTGATATCGATATGTATCCTAATATAAGAAATTTTTTATGTATTATGGCTACACTACCTGTCAGTGTAGCGACAGCAGAAAGGTCTTTCTCTACGTTGCGCAGAATTAAATCGTGGCTAAGATCTTCAATGGTTGAGGATCGCCTAACCGGACTGGCACTTCTCCACGTTCATAAAAACGTACCCATTGACGTAAATGACGTAATAACGCGTTTCGGGAGAAGACGTAAAAGAAAAATTTATTTTGTTATTTAAATATATGTATTTTGTCTGTTTTTATTTTGTTTGTTGGAAACCCTTGTCGTACCACCTCTTCACTTTTGCGGAGTTTTGCGTCATACACATAGACCATCATACAGATACACCCTCGACATACCTCTAGCTGTTATGCCAAATCATTCACCACGGTTATGGAATATAAATAGGCTGCCTCATTCCGTGCGTGATAGTGCTTCTCTGGATGTCTTCAAGAGAAGATGACAATATGTACGTGTAAATGTACAAGTTATTATGTGTTAGGTTTTTCAAGTGTACAATAAAGAATAAATATTTTTAAGTACAGTACTTACGTACATTAATTAAATACCTACTTTTTACTTGTCTCTATTGTTATCAAAATTAAATTATAAGTTCTTGAGTTGACTACAACTACGTGACCCCCTCCTGGCACCAAAGCTGGATCCGCCCTTGCTGTTCATAAGATACAGCCCGCTGATAGAAAGACGGACGGACAAAAACAAACGCTGAAAATTTCAACTGTGTGAAAAATTTCTTTTGGCTGTTCACGAGATGTCTACAGTCCGCTGACAGACAGACGAACGGGAGGACAGCGTAGGCTTAGTAATAGAGTTCCCTTCGGGTATTTAAGGAACCCTAAGAATGTCACACCTTACTCTAGATCCACCTATGCCAGGCCTAATCCCGTAAAGACAATTAACTTCAAAATACAGCCTCTCTTAGCCTTGTATATGGAGCAATCTGTCACGGCTATTGGCAGCGCATAAATATGGGGATTGGCAGTAATCCAGCCATCCGTCACGAGGGCCTTGTCGCGGGTACCCGGGCAGACACATCCGGGTATTCAGTTTCCCGGGTAAACGACGGGCATTTGATTTAATTAGTGCAGGTTTTTTTGGTTTATTTTGGCTTTTGGTTATTGGTAAGTTTAAGTTTCTTTTTTAAGACTTAAAACTGTTTTTTTTGAACAAATGAATTATACCTGTCTTACTTTCGGATGCGAAAATAAAATGTATATTATTCAATTTCTGACAGCTGCCGTAAAACGCAAGTGCCCGTTCTCACTAGATTACGCAAAACTTTTCTTTAAAATCAACTAGGCTAGCAAATTAACCATTTCAAACAATGGCATTGGAAGCTAATCTAATCTATACTCTAACCCATTATCGAGGAAGGCTATAGGCTGTATATCATCACGCTACGACCAATAGGAGCGGAGCAGTAATGAAAATAGTGATGCAGACGAAGTTGCGCGGGTCAACTACTTGATTTTGTTTCTCTTTCTCAGCCTACACGAGGTTCTCGTCATGCGGGATGGTAACATCAATTATTATTGTGCGGCGCGCTAATCGGTCTATCACCACTATATCAAGCTTATTGGCAACATAGTCCTATCAGTGATGATAGACCGATCGCAGTACAACGTGACATGGTCATTTTCGAGAACTGGGTCGGGCAAATACTTGTAATAGGGTACCTCAGAATTCACAAGTTTGTATTTCAAAGCAAGTTGCTGACGGATAATCCTGGCCACTTGGTTGTATCGTTAGCCAGACGAGAACAACCAGAGATAATATGTCTGATGGACTCACCCGGACGGTGGCATGCCCGACACACGTCCACCGTCCCGTCCTTCATAATATGCCTCCGGTAGTTATTCGTCAAGATAACTTCGTCCATGGATTATAATTACTCTTAATACATCATACGTGGGGACAATCAAATGGACGCAATGATACCCAAACATTTTTAGTGAAAAAATCATGTCAACATGCAAAATACCTATCACTCAAAAAGCAATAACCTCCCCTGCTATCCACTACCTGAACCAATAAAATCACTCGCAAAGCCGATCTTTTAATTTATAAATTCACTCGTTTTACAGCATTTTTTGCTTTTTGCTGTGAAAATGCCATCAATTCGCGTCGGCATGACTATAGATACGAGCACTGCGCCGGTGATTTGTCAATCAAACTGCATTTATAAAAAAGGACGTATCTACACAAAACTAAGTAACCGATTTCAGACATTAAGAAAATAGTTTAAGGTCGGAAATTGGTAACTTCGTTTTGTGTCGATACGTCCTTTTTTGTGATGGTACCTACTATAGATGCATGAGTGCCTATAACTGTCACGATACGCGGAATGTTTTTAATTACTTTTTTTTAATTAAAATTGTGAAAGCCTATTTGGTCTAGTGCTTGTCAGGGTGACTGTTGAGCGTTGGATTCGATCACAAATTAAAATAACCTAATCTAAGTAGGGTTTTTAATATTATTATTGCATTCATCATTATTTTTATTTCAAAGCTTTAACGTTTGGGAAGTTCTTAACTGGAGATACTGAGTCAATTTAAAACCCGGTCCTTATATGATAATTAATTTCAAGAATGAAGTGAAAATTAATTAAAGAAGGATATGTGCACATACTTTAGGAGCTCATGCCTAAAGTATAACAGGCGCACTGGTCGATCTTAAAGGTTAAGCAACTCTTGCCGAGGATGGTCTATGGATGGGTGACCATCCTTATATACCGAGATTCCTTCGTGGCTCGGAAAGCACGTTAAGTCCCGGCTGTCATTTGTTACTAAGCAGTCATTACGAATTGCCAGAAGCCATAAAATCTGACTCCAGTCCTACCAAAGAGTACCGTGTTACCCAGTTAATGGGTTTTGAAGGTCTGATAGCCAGTCGCTCCACGTAAAATACTGGTATTCGGCTGAATCCGGTATGACTGGAAGCCGACCTCAAAATATATAGTTGGAAAAAGGCTAGGCAGATGATGATGTATTATATTTTGAGATTCCCTAATAAACAACAATTATTATAAAGCTCACAACAACAGAGAAATCAAAAACTAAGCTCTTAAACGTCTCACGAATGTAAATGTTGGAAATAATAACAGGTTCTTATCCTTGAACAGTCAGACGCTCAGAGATCCTCTTTGAAAGACGAATCTTAAAGGAATTAGTTAGAGGAGCCGTTCTTTTATGAAATACGAATCTGTTGTTCAGAAGTGTGCGATTTACTAGGCTTAGTAAAGAAAGGAAGAAAGAAAAAGCGTTTATTTGCGCCAAGCATGACGCATACCAAAAAAAAATAGAAATTAAATTATAAAAATTGGGAAGATATGCGTCATATTCGCGCAAAACGGCCATCGCTCAGCATAATGCTGGGACTCGTGTGCGAGACAGAGCCACAGCGCTGGTTTTCAGCGACAGCCGACGTTGAGTACGACGTCGATCGGAGCGGCATAAAAGTAATTAAAACGTAATAAGTAAACAGAAAAAAATAAATACATAAGGGTAAAATATAATAAATAAGACGGTGAGGAGATGGCAACAAATTGTTGTGCAGACGGTGGAATGTGGCTGATTAGTAGCGTTTGAGACTTCGTGACTTGCTAAAATCATGACTAGAGGCCGTCAATTTTGAAACAAGTTGAGTCCTGTAGCAAATATACATTAATAACCATACATACATGGCGAGACCGTCACTATTCCTAACCACTGCAAGTTCTGAAAGCCAAAACTCAACTGTGGCGACCCCAGTAAAGCGGCATTTATATCCCGGTGTTGGAAGGAGACGGAGCTATACATAGCACTGTCTCTTTTTGACAACGGAACCATGATACCGATACTATACCTTCCTTTAGATACTGTACCTTCTCATGAATGATACGAGTAAAAAAATAATTTCCAAAAACCAACTGGTGCCTAGTTCTTGAGATAAGCGCGTTCAAATAAAGTCTTCTCAGCTTTATTATGTTACTTTTTTAAACATATTTATTTAGTGTCTGAGTCTACGTTCGTAAGTACATTCAGAGACTCACTTTTGCTGTTCCTATAATAAAACATTTACATTAACTTCATCAAGCGAAAGCCCACACTAATAAACAAAGCAAAGCAAACTAATCTCTCCAATATATCAGTTACATTAGTAAGCCGCTCCACAGTAAGTAGTTCAGGCTATTAATTGAGAGCGCAACTTCACAATCAAAGTATCTGCTAGTTTCGGTCGGAGTATACGGAGCGAGTTCGAGGCACGTAGTTCATGCATGCAACAGTATGGGAACTATTCTCGACCGGCAATGTACTGATAACTTAGTGTGTGATTAATGCTTTTGTATACTAAATAGTATTTCGCCCGTGACTTCGTCCGCGCTGCAATTTTCTTAAGGATCCTCAGTTTTACTAATAATGAATATAGCTTTTGTTATTCAGGATAATGTAGCATACCAATGGTGAAAGAATTTTTAAAATAGGTCCAATAGTTTTTGAGTTTATTCGTTACAAAAATACATAACTTTCCTCTTTATATTATTACTAGCACATCGCCCGCGACTTCGTTCGCGCGGGTTTAGTATTGCAATTTTGTAGGGATATTCTATCATCATCATCTGCCTAGCCTTTTCCCAACTACATTGGGGTCGGCTTCCAGTCAAACCAGATTCAGCTGAATACCAGTGTTTTACGTGGAGCGGCTGCCTACCAGACCTCCACAGGAGATATTGTAGGGATATTATACTTTCCGAAAATAAAATTATAGCCTATGTTACTTCCTGATATTTTAGCTCAAACTAACAAACGAAGCGAAAGCAAACTAAGCTCTCCAATATATCAGTTACTTTAGCTAAGCTGCTCCACAGTAAGTTGTTCAGGCATTAATTGAGAGAACAACTTCACAATCAAAGTATCTGCTAGTTTCGGTCGGAGTATACGGAGCGTGTTCGAGGTTCCATGCATGCAACAGTATGAGAACTATTCTCGACAATACATGGTGAACTTGGTATGATCGCTTTTGAACACTCACATAAATACAGCAGAATTTTTGTAATTTAGTAGTGTTTGAGGAGCTCGTGGCTAAATAATAACAGCCGCACAGATCGATCTTCAAGGTTAAGCAACGCTTGCCAACGTTGATCTGTGGATGGGTGACCATCTTAACATACCGAGTCCAGTCTTGCCATGAAGTACCGTGTTACCCAGTTAATGGGTTGTGGAGGTCTGGTAGGCAGCCGCTCCACGTAAAACACGGGTATGCAGCTGAATTCAGTTTGACTGGAAGTCGACCCTAATATAGTTGGGAAAAGGCTAGGCAGATGATGATGAGTAGGGTTTGCCGAGGTTTGTCGAGTTCCCACAGGAAAGCTGTTGGTCTCGGTTGTCTTTTGTAGATCTTTAACAGAGTCAGCAGCCTAACACAGTTTTGTCAAGTCTATCTACTTTTTTATGGATTCTCATCAAATTACTCCTCCCGTTCTGGAAGAAGCAGAACGGAGTGTCAGACTTTTGCCTACTAAAACCCATCCGTGTTCCTCCCAGTGTCCTTTGCGTTCCAGGGCTGCGGTGACTCTATCGTACAAATTCCGTAACCCTGGCAGGCACTGGCCCTGGCGGGTCCCGTCTTCTACGCTGACAGCTCTTTGAGGTGCGCGTAGAACACAACGCGCCGTCGGCCCGGCCCTGGTTCGGATCGGACAGCGAGCCATCCAACGCTCGCCGTCCGCAGGCCCGTGCCTACGGTGGTCAGGAATCGCCCTGCGACTCCCGACGCCCGGGGCGTCTTTTTCTGAAGTCTCTCTACCTATTTCTAATATGGTTTCAGGTATACCTACAGAGTATAATACCGTGTTATTACTCTTAAAGATTAAGCCCCCTCCCGCCTACACATGATCTGCCTTTTTTTTTTTTTTAAGGATGTTAAATCATCAAACACTCCTTCCGCTATGGGTGAGGCGGATGGGAGTGTCAGACTCTTACTGACTAAAACCCATCCGTGCGTTCCAGGGCTGCGGCGTCTCTTTCGAACGGATTTCGCACACCGGCAGGCACTGGCCCTAGCGGGCCCCGTCTCCCATGCTGACAGCTCCTTGAGGCGCGCGTCCGACCTGGGCCTGGTTCTGATCGGACGGCGAGCCACCCAATGCTCGCCATCCGCAGGCCCGCGCTTACGGGGGCCGGAAATCGCCCTGCGACTCTCGACGCCTGGGGCGTCTTCTTCTGTTGCGGCGGCTGGGTCGTGAGGCTTCCCTCTCTCTCACACGTTCGGCATCCTCCTTCGCTAGCATTACTGTTTCACAGAAGGAGGTGACCGCTTCCCATGCCTCTTCGCTCCGGACCATAGATTGAACGCATGATCTGCCTAGCCTTTTCCTTACTATATTTGGGTCGACGTCCAGCCAAACCGGATTTTGCTGAATACCAGACCTACACAACCCATTAACTAGGTAACACGGTACTCCTTGGCAAGACTGGAATCAGATTTCTTGGCTTCTGACAATCTGTAACGATTGCCTCTAGAAATGACATCCGGGACTAAAGGCTTAGCTTGCTTTCCGAGGTACGGAGAAGTCTCGGTATGTTAAGATGGTCACCCATCCACAGACCGACCTCGGCAAGCGTTGCATAACCTTGAAGATTGACCTATGCTTTTGTTATTATTTACCTAAGAGCTCTTCTGTCCCCACCTATTCCAGATATTCTAAAATGTGGGGCAGTACCAACAATTGTGTAGACGGAGCGCACTGACTAATGTTAAAACCCCTAACTACAACATGAAACTAAAAACGCCCCAGCATAAACTTTCGTAAATGAAACTACCTCAAAACCGACTACAGCAAAGGACTATTACTGGACTAAACATACGGTTTTACAAACACAAGCTCAAAGGCGATCTCCACCAATGCACCATTCAGCTCTTCATTTTACACCCATTACGTGAATGCAAACCTCATGTTGCGGTCGCAAATATCCGAATATAGGATCCGAAATATCCGCCACTCGGATCCGCAGACCAGCTTGCTAATTGATTTTAATTCGATTCGTTGCAGCGATTTTTAAACGCTGTAAAATATTTTACTCGAATCCGAATTGACGTAATTGAAAACGTAGCGCGTTGCATGTACGAGTATCTACATGGATTAAGTAGATTAATTACAGTTGCAGTAGGAAGATTTAATATGTTCGGTATTTAGCGGCAGATTGATGGTAGTGCTTAAGGCTGACAAAATCGTTTTAATCGGGTAATTCTTGCCTGAACGAGTCTTTATTCTCTAAAACTCGTCTGCCTAGCCTCTTTCCAACTATATTTGGGTCGGCTTCCAGTCTAACCGGATTCAGCTGAATAACAGTATTTTACGTGAAGCGGCTGCCTACCAGACCTCTACAACCCATTAAATGGGTAACAACACGGTATTTCTTGGCAAGACTGGAGTCAGATTTACTGGCTTCTGACAATCCGTAAGGACAGCCAAAGTCCTACAAATGACAGCCGGGACCAACAGCTTAACGTGCTTTCCGAGGCACGGAGGAACTCGGTATGTTAAGATGGTCACCCATCCACAGACCAACCTTGGCAAACGTTTCTTAACCTTGAAGATCGACCTGTGCGGCTGTTATTGTTTAGCCACGAGCTTCTCTTTCTATACATTTGCTACTTTTAGAAAATGGATGAGATTGACATAAAATTTTCTATTAAAAAAATATCGTTAACTCTTACAGAATTACCTCTAATAATTTTTTTTCATTTAAATCCATTTTTAAGCAAACCTTTCCTGATTCAAATTTCTCCTCTTCATTCGTCTGTACGACGTTGGATCATAGATGAAAGATTTGAAAACGACAGCTATGTCAAATCCCTATCAGATACTCTTTGACATTCACACCCGAGCTGAATTAATGTGACACGGATAGGAGATCGTTTGAAAGATATACAGCTGTCAAGTTCGGGATGGAACTATGATGCTAAGTACATAAATGGAGTGTCAGACAGTCGGCAGGGTGGCGAGACTGGCAGGTTAAGCTGTGCCAGACTTTCATTTGATTACAATGACGGTTGATGATGAAGCCTGAAAGTATCAGTCTGCGTATTAGTTGTAGCTAAGAAATGGAATTCCCTGCCGGTGTCAGTGTTTCCTGATTGCTGCAACATGGGAGTGTTACATTCATGAGTGACAATTCTACTAATTATGATTCCGTACCTCAAAAGGAAAAAGCGAAACCCTTATAGGATCGCTTTGTTGTCCGTCCGTCTGTCTGTCAAGACCGTTTATCTCGGGAACGCGTGGAGGTATTAAGTTGAAATTAAAACCATATGCTCAAGTCTATGGCCCCTTACAGTTGTGAGCAAATCAAACTTCTAAGTTACCGTAAAAAGATGTGGTCGTTTATGACGCAAAAAACGTACATTTCGACACTCTTTTTTTTTTTTTTTTTACTAATAATAGGCACGCGCTTGACCACCATCTCACCTGATGGTAAGCGATGATGTGGTCGAAGATGGAGCACGCCTGCCTAGAAGCAACCTATTCACTCTTGACTTGACTCCCAGGTTGTAGCTATCGGGAAACACAGACTCCGGCAGGGAATTCCACTCCTTAGCTGTACGCATTATGAATGTGTTCCCAAAACGTTTTGTGCGTGTGGGTGGGATGTCCACCATGTACCGGTGGCGCATCGCCGTTCGTCTTGTGGTCCGATGATGGAACGGGCTTGGCGGAATTAAATTATGCAATTCCGTCGCACATTCCCCAAAATGCAACCGGTAGAAAACCGACTGGCTAGCATCGTCGTCGATGCTCAAGACTTTGGAGCTTCGTCGCGACGAGCCTCTCATTGCCAATGATCCTCTTGGCTCGTTTCTCAATTGACTCAAGGGCATCAAGCTGGTATCTCGCAGATCCGTCCCAAAGATGAGAGCAGTATTCCATACACGATCGAACTTGCGCTTGATAGAGTTTGAGCAGCTGTTCCGGCGTGAAGTACCGTCTCAGCTTTGATAGGATCCCCAACTTCTTTGCAGCCACTTGAGCTTTTGCCTCTATGTAAGGGCCAAAATTGAGAGTAGATGTTAATGTAACCCCAAGAAGCTCAAGTTGGTCGGTTATCGGCACGGTTGCACCTCGGAAAGATGGAGCTGGGTGGAATTGGCTCCTTTTGGCGGAAAATAGACACGCTTGGGTCTTAGCAGCATTGAACTTGACCAGATTGGCATCGCCCCATTCAGAGACTGCCTGTAAGGACACATTCAAGCGCTCAACCATAGCCTCCCGAAGAGACCGGATCTGCGACCCACCAGCTCGTGCGTCGGACACGTATCTCTCAGCAACAGTGCTGTCGTCTGCATACCCAAAGGTACCGGGTTTAAGAAGATCATTAATATGCAGCAAGAACAGTGTTGCCGAAAGCACCGACCCCTGAGGAACCCCGGCATTAATATCCAGCAGTCCAGACGAGCAGCCATCTATGACCACTCGGATAGACCGATCCCTCAGGAAATCTGCAATCCAATCACACAAACCGGCGGGCAGACCGAAAGAAGGAAGCTTACTAATAAGGCTATCGTGCCAGACCTGTCGAAAGCCTTCGAGATGTCAAGGGAGACCGCTAGTGCCTCCCCGTGCTTTTCTATGGCTTCACTCCAGATGTGAATGGCATACGCTAGAAGATCCCCAGTTGACCGATTTCGGCGGAACCCGTATTGTCGGTCACTAAGGATATCATTTCCTTCTAGGTACGCCAGGAGCTTATGATTCAGCACGCGTTCCATAGTCTTACAGAGTATGGACGTTACCGAGATGGGTCTATAATTCGACGGGTCAGCTCGACTACCCTTCTTGGGCACGGGTTGCACGTTAGCTTGCTTCCAAGCCTTCGGCACCTTTCCAGTCTCAAACGAAAGGCGAAATAGGCGTGTCAAGATCGGAGACAACTCAGGCGCACAAGTTTTCAGAACAATTGCCGGTATCCCGTCGGGGCCACTAGCCTTGTTCACGTCTAGGTTACGCAGCACCCTACGGACGTCCTTCTGATGAATGCGAATGTTCGACATGCTCGACTCGCATCCACCAGGAGAAGCAGGGAGCCTCGCGCCACCGGGATCCAGACGCGAAGATTGCGCAAACAAGGAAGCAAACAAGTTCGCTTTCTCCTCAGCGGAGTGGGCCAACGTCCCGTCGGGTCTCAGCAGTGGTGGTAGTGAGGGGCGGCAGAAGTTCGATTCGACCGACTTAGCCAGGGACCAAAAAGCCTTACTACCTGCTGGGTATGAAGCAAGTTTGTTCCCTATTCGGCTGATGTGGTCAAACCGTGCCCTCCGCAACACCTTCTTGCAGGACTTAGCAGCCCTGTTGAAGGCTCTCTTCTTCCGAGTCACGTCGCTTGCTTTGCACGTGCGAGCGTCGACCCATGCCAGATAAGCCGCGTGCTTAAGCGCATCAGCGCGATTGCACTCGGCACCAAACCATGGACGAGCTTCGCCAGACATAGTTATGTCAGAGAACGGAATGTAGTACTCCATTCCCCTCCGCAACACATCCGTTACGGCGTCTGCGCACGACGAAGCATCAGTCGAAGAAAAGCAAGTAGGCTGCCAAGGATAACATGCGAAGAAAGATCGCATGCCATCCCAATCTGCTGACCTGTACCGCCATACCCGCCGTGTGCCTCTTGGGCTAGGATCGGGCGGGGAGTAAACGGACACAGACTTCACCAGACAGTGGTCGGAACTACCCAGTGGTGAAGAAATCGACACCGAATAGCGGTCTGGATCCGTTGTCAGCAAAAGGTCCAAGCAATTGGCAGTGTGCGAATCAACATCCGGCACCCTCGTTGCCTCCTGGACCAGCTGGGTAAGATTCAGCGCTAGGGCTAGCTTTCTCGTTTCTCGTCCAGCATGGTCTGTACACTGGTATGGGAATAGCCACTCCTGATGGTGGGCGTTGAAGTCCCCCAGTAACACCAATTGGGCAGAAGGGTACCGTTGCTGAGCCGCATCCGCCGCCTCACTCAGGTGCTGTGTGAGCTTAGTTGTCTCCAAATCACCGCTGTGCGAACGGTAGACACAAGCGTAGACAATTTTATCCAGGCCTGTGTCCACTAAAACCCACAGCGTTGAGAACCTGGAGTCCTCAAGATTACGGAGACGCCGATAACAGATGTCGTCACGGGCGTACATACATACGCCCGCACGTGGTTTGAAATGGTGCTCCAGGGTAAACCCTGGGTACGAAAGGTAAGACACGTCTGACGGACACCTGATCTGCGTCTCGGAAAGGAACAGGAGTGCTGGTTTTTCAGTCTCCAGGTGGTGATGGACTGCGGCGAGATTTGAGTGCAGACCTCGAATATTGCTGAGGTGCACTTTGTGGGGGAGGAAGTGCTGCCGCTGTACAGCTTTTTTTATTTTGTTCCTTTTCGTCATGTTGAGAGTGAAGGTTGTTGAGGAGAAGGAAGTGAAATGAGGTTCCAAGCTGCTACCCTCAGGCACGCTCTGACAGGACGATATCATTGGGGGACTAGTCTGGAGACTGCGGGGACGCCCGAGCCCCCCCGGGAATGTCCATCGGGTCCTCCCCATCTGGTCGCCAGCCAGCACGATGGCGCACCCCGGAATTTTTCGTCAGTTGGCGGGGCAGCCTTTCATGTGTGGCTAGCACACTACTTGGGCCCCCAACTAACTGCGGTCGGCCAGCGGCGCACCGTGCCTCGGATCCCGCTACCCTCCGCGACTAGTCTCCCGATACGCCCATATCAACGCGAGCCTGGTCGGTCTGCCTGCATTGGAACAACTATTTCGACCCAACTCCTCTGTATTGGCTACACTGGGCATCGTACCGGAACACGGCTAGGCCGTTTGGCGGTACGCCTTTGCCCAGTGGGTGGTCACAAGCCATCGGCCGAAGCCTACCACCAGTTAGTGTCACCTGATTAGCACCACCCGGGGGCCACGTGTAGGGTCTAGCATTGGGTATTCTCCTACGGACGCGGGTGACTCGGCCCCCAAACTCTTAAGGGAATCAAAATGTATAGGGTATTTCCCGTTAACCTAGAACTATGAGATTTGGCAAGTAATACCGTCTTATACTACAGATATAGGGAAAAGTCTGAAAACTATACACTTATAATTAAATCATAAAAAAGATAGTCTTTGCTTAAAGTAAATTGTAGCTACAAATTTGTATGGAACCCTCGGTGGGCGAGTCCGACTCGCACTTGGCCGGTTTTTTTTTTCAAGCAACGTCCGCATTCGCATCTCAGTTGCCTTCTATCAAAAATGTAGGGAATTTGAAGCTTTTTTGACTGACATGCGAATGCGAACGTTGTTCAAAAGTTATAGAATTGGGGGGGCTATTCTCTATGCCCAAAATCCGTAGTTTCGGGCTTAGTTGTCTATTCCGTATCACCTAACAAATAAGAATTGTCATTGTGTTGTCATTTATTATTTGTTCGGGTTCGGAACTAATAGTAAATCCGTAGGTGATACGGAGTAAGCCCGAAACTACGGACTTCGGGCGTAGAAACTAGCCGTGTTCCATCGTCAATCACACCATCATTATCTATCAGGTGAGATTAAACGTAAGCCTATCAATTTAGTTTAAGTTTATCATTGGTATGTAAGTAAGTCAGTTGTATGACAATAATATATTTGTCGGAAATAAATCAGACAATTGATCAAACGGGACGCCAACGCCATCTAGTGGCGTTTGACAGAGTCTAGGACGTTGTGCTCGACAGAGGCTGAGCTCATTCTACTGGTAGCGATCGAGCAGTGCACACGTCTAGATACCGCCGCGCGAACCGTGTATTTGTTCAGTGTACCTATCGTGTGCGAATATTGTTATTGAGACTTTGAGTGTGAATAATAATTTATTTGAAAGCAAACGGTTTTTCTATTGTGCAATAACCAAAACTTCTCATAGGACACCCACTGTAGCTCTAATATCCTGGTTGATGTACCTAACCAGTTGTACTACCGCCGAACATATTTTTTTTTGTTTTCGTTTCGTTCGCTGCTATAAAGTCACTTAGTTCAGAGCCTCGGAATCGGTGAGCGGCAATATTTCTGGCAAAAGCACTGCTATATTATCCATGCAGAGTTCTAAAATAGTCGATAAAATTTCGATTATGCTACCGCAGTATGTTCATTGTACCGGACAATACACTGAACGGTATCTGCGTGGTCACTATTAATGTCAAAGCTATGCTAACGGAGGCTCAGCGCTCATAGTACCTACGCATGACGATGTACCAATAAATAGGCTTCTATCAAATGATTATTGAACTAGTGTGTTATATACATTGAGGCTTCTGAAATGTAGTGTTGAAGAATCGCTGAACTTAAGTAGCAGTGGATAGGGCACATTGCTCGCAGAACCGATAGTCGATGGGGTCGAAAAGTTATGGAGTTGAGACCGCGTACCGCGTCCAAAGGCATCCCACACGGTAGATGGATGACCTAACAAAGGGTGCGGGAATAACTAGCAAAATTGCCACTCTGTTTAGTAACATTTATTGTCTAATACTTAAAACGATACAATATTCTCATGCATAGTTCTAAAATGGCCGACAAATTTCGACACAATCTCTAAAACTATGCTGCCAGTACGAATATGTTCATTATAACGAACAATACACTGACCGGTATCTGCGTGGTCATCATTAATGCTAACGGAGGCTCAGCGCTCATTGTACGTCGATGGACCGATAAATAGGCTTCTATTAGATGCTAACGACACTGTTACACATTGAAGCTTCTGAAATGTGGTGTTGGAAAAAAAAATGCGCATGCAATGGACTGCAAAACGCGCTAATAAGTCTAGTTTCGATCATAAAGAATAAAAAAAGACCAGCCAAGTGCGAGTCGGACTCGAACACGAAGGGTTCCGTACCATAAACCTTAATTTTTATTATTTGTTGTTATAGCGGCAATAGAAATACACAATCTGTGAATTTCAACTGTCTGTCTATTACGGTTCTTGATATACAGCCCGCTGACAGACAGACGGACGGATGGAGAGACGGACCCTTTGGGTACAGTAGTGCTATTCTGTAACAACATTTTTGTGTCTCGACAGCGGAATCCGAGGTGAGTATAAACGTAACACCTTTATGTTGTGTGTTATAAATATAAAGTTCACTTTGTGAGCTATTTCACTCAGGTGAAGCTCGATATCGAAATGCCTACTTACAGAATAGACTAGCAGAAGCCTAAAAATTATAATTTGAGGCCCGCACAGGACAAATGATAAAATTAATGAATTAATAACCAATACTAATAACACACTTATGTATAGGATAGGACTAGCTTTTTCCCGTGACTTCGTAGGTATATCCGTTTTTTTGCCGTTCCCGTAAGAAATTCGGAAAATCCTCTCTCAGTGCTCCCCTACACTCCCCAAGGAACCTACATGTCAAAGTTATTCAGCTTTCTATGTTCAGTTTCGGCTGTGCGTTGTCTGTCAGTCACTCGATAAGTCAGTGACGAAATAGTTTTATTATATTGATGACTAGTAGACCCGCGCAACTTCGTTTGCGTCACAATTTATTGCTCCGCTCCTATTGGTCTCAGCGTGATGATATATAGCCTATAACCTTCCTCGATAAATGGGCTATCTAACGCTGAAAGATTTTTTCAAATCGGACCAGTAGTTCCTGAGATTAGTGCGTTCAAGTAAACTGATTGTTTGATGATTATTGATTAACTAGTTTACACACGCAACTTCGTCTACGTCACAATTTTCATTACTGTTCCGCTCCTATTGATCTCAGCGTGATGATATATAGCCTATAGCTTTCTCGATAAATGGGCTATCTAACGCTGAAAGATTTTTTCAAATCGGACCAGTAGTTCCTGAGATTAGCGCGTTCAAGTTAACTGATTGTTTGATGATTATTGATTAACTAGTTTACACACGCAACTTCGTCTACGTCACAATTTTCATTACTGCTCCGCTCCTATTGGTCTCGATGATATATAGCCTATAGCCTTCCTCGATAAATGGGCTATCTAACGCTGAAAGATTTTTTCAAATCGGACCAGTAGTTCCTGAGATTAGCGCGTTCAAGTAAACAAACAAACAAATAAACAAACAAACTTTTCAGCTTTATATATTACCTTGTATAGATGATAACAACGTACCAATTTTTTTTTGTTTATTTATAATGGGTTTGCTCTTGTCTCTGGTCTATGTCAGAGATGACAAAGACAAAGTCTACGATGGAGCGAGCCTACCCAGAATTTGACCAAAAAATAATAAAATCTTTTAAAAATGTCTGTTTTCTTATAAACGGACGCTTCATATAAATTTAGTCCAGAACTGAGGTACTAGTTAAGCAACATCAATATAAATTGCTATAAAATTGCTTATAGCAGAACCAGCGCAGTATTTTATATGAACGGCATATAATGCAGCTGCTACGAAAACTGTAATATTCCTCTTACCAACGGAGCTAAAATATGGATGCAGTAGGACTTACGAGGCACCTTGTGTTCCCGTCTGAGGGCTGCGATTACCAAATTAATTTTTGGTTTACATACGTCTTTTCCTATCGTATCGTTGGCGAAATGAACGAGTCTTGTGGATAGTCGACTGCTGCGTAATTTATTTTAGATTAAAAGTTACAATTGTGTTGCGAGGTACTTTGCGTTCCCAGGGTTGCGAAATTTGTTCGGAAGAGGCACCGCGGCTCTGGAACGCAAAGAGCATTAGAAGGAACACGGATGAGTTTTAGTCAGTAAGAGTCTGACATCCCCTTCTGCTCCGCCCAGAGCGGGAGTATTCATAATTTGATTAAAAAGGTGCTTAGTTCGAAAAATCGGCGAAAATTATTTATTTAAAGTGGCTCATTTTCGTATAAAATTCTTTCTTCAATATTTATTCAATAAGATTTTCATGAAAACATGAATTATGAATTATATTAAAATTATCCTGCCCACAATATAAATGTAAAACATAATAAAGTCGCTGACTGCCAGCTTTTGTCCGTTTCTACACTTATTTCTCCAAAATTACGCAACGGATTTTGATAGGGTTTTCACAAAATAATAGCGAGACCGATAAAATGGGAAACATTTGTGTATTTAATTTGCACCCGTGTGAAGCTACCCTTACGGCTTCACACGCGCTCAAAAGAACTAGCTACCTAGTTCTTATTAAATAATAAATCCAGTGACATAGCTATCCCAATTTACCTGTTCAAAATGCAAATATTCAGCTAGCAGCTAGACCAATTAAAATGTCATTAAATCTCCAACAAAATTCGATTAAGCAAACTATCTCACACCGTTTCCCGCCTACTGAGACAATGCATCACTTATGATTGATAATGGCCGCCTGTCAGTGCTGTCACCTCCAATAACCGAACGGATCCGAACAGATCCGAATGGATCCGCCGACCACCGCAGAATTATCTGTGGCAACTTATTAATGACGGCCAAATTATTGCTTTGTTTGCTGTTGTGGATATTTTTGGTGAATGATGAGCGAGGTGTTATTGTGGTATTAATAAATTAATGTCAGTATTTATGCATGTGGTTTAATATCTTGAGTGGAATAATAAAAATAATATGTGTGTCGGCCAATGGCTTAATAGCCACGAGCCTCGACCAACACCTTAGGAGGCTCTCGTTGGGCAGCTGGATCAAGGGCTTGATTCAGAAAGCGGTACTTCTGGACACGGCTCGCATTGTCAGGAGATTCCTTTCTCTGGAGCCCTGACCACCGGTAGCTTGGACCCTGTTCCCGATATCGGTAAGCTACTATTTTTATATTTTTAAATGTATTTTTTAAAGTTAAGTTAAGTTGTGTAAGTATCTCGACTTAGCATACGAGGTTGTCGACATGTGGAATGTGGACTCAGCTGTCATTGTGCCGATTGTCGTTATGGCCAATGGCCTGATGGCCAAAAGTTTCAACGACCATCTGTCATTACGCGGTTGGATAAAGGGCCTGGTACAGAAGGCAGTACTCCTCGATACGGCTCATATTATGAGGAGGTTCCTTTCTCTGGAGCCCTAACCACCGGTAGTTTGGACCCTGCTCCCGACATCGGCGGACTACTACTTTTTATATTTTTAAATGTATTTTTAAAGTTTTTTTTTTTAAGATATATATATAAAAATGTAACATGTGTGTATTTAAAATGAATAAACGATAAATAAAAATAATGTAATAATAATATAATGATGATGTAATGTAATAATATAATGTAGAACTGTAGATAAATAATGCCTATTTTATGTTCAAAAATCATCAAAAAGAGATACAAAAGAAATGTGATAGATAACCCAGATTTTTTATTAGAGAAAAAAATTAGATCAGGCAGTGTATTTTTTAAGCTAGAGGATGAGTAAAAAAAGAAGGGAATCGAGGATAGAGGTCAAGAGAGTAGGACTAGCTGTAGTTACATACCTATAACAATAGAAATTGGCAGAAGAATAGAAAACAAAAGATTTTGGATTCTCAGTTGGGTCAGCACCCGGCAGACTACACACACTGTCCAAACTGCGGTCATAAATAATAAAAATAATAATTAATCTTTTGTTTCCATATTCTGCAATAGTCCTGCTCCAATCGGGGATTGTCCTTGGCTATACTTTCACAGTGCATACAGGGATAATCGTCGGTTGGTGTCCCATTCCATTTGAAATATCTAAAGAGGCCTCTGCGAGTTGGCTTCGGCCCCTCGTAAGCCTACCAAAGGACCGGACCCGGGTCTCTAGGGACCCGAGAAAGTCAAAAACATAATAATAACTTCTTTCGGACCAAAATCCATATTATATCCATATAAAAAATCCAAATTTTTAGGATTTTCCTGAACTTCTTCTTTTTGTACTTCTTCAAATTGGTCCAGGTCACGCACTAACACCACACGCCGTAAATCACATTTATTTTTTATTCATTTCTGAATATTAAAAATATGAAAAATAAAAATTGCATGCATTTAAAACGAGAATAATAAAACTAAAAAGCGGATCTACCTCAGGTTCAAATATCCGCACATATCCGCAGATCCGCCAGGTCCGGCCGTTGTAATCGCTTTTAATTAAACTGAGCAGAAATTTCTTTGATATTTGCTTCTATTTTCCAATATCCGCTTAATTAAGAACTAGTGTAGAGTATATCGGTATGATATAGCGATCCTGTAGGAATAGGCTATTATGCTAGCAGTACGGTTAAGCTCGACCGGAGGTTGGTAGTTTCATTACTATATTTTACCAAGCAAATAGATTCTAAACGAAGCTTCGTGTTTGGCAGCGTTCGCTTATTAAAACCATATTCGGAAATCTTCGGCTTCATCCGAACGACAGCGCGATTTGTTGATGAATGAATCAATCCTTACTTATATTATAAATGCAAAAGTAATTCTGTCTGTCTGTCTGTCGCGCTTTCACGACAAAACTAATGAACCAATTTAAATTAAATTTTGTAAAGAGATAAAGCAAGGACATAGGCAATTTTTATCCCGGGAGTATGTTCCCTAGGGATCACGCGGGCGAAGCCGCTGGCAGAAGCAAGTAAATAATAAAAATTGAACCGACGTAGTTATTCTGTCTCTGAACTGCAACGGAAAAATACCAGACTAAAATAAAAAAAAAAACAATAACACTCTGCTTGACATGCGAATCGAACTCAGTGACTCAACATTTTTTTTTTATTGGGATATCTATAAAATGACTCCTCCTGCTCTGGGTGGAGCGGAAGGGAGTGTCAGACTCTTACTGACTAAAACCCATCCGTGTTCCTCCTAGTGCCCTTTGCGTTCTAGGGTCGCGGTGACTCTTTTGAACAATTCCGCAACTCAAACACTGACCTAAGGGTCTCTTGCTTGAATAGACCTGCACATGGTTTCTTTTGCAATCGTAATAAAGATGGCACCTATCTCCTTTTGTCAGAATTCTAAAAAGATATTCAGAAGTCAACAAGTCGTTTCCAAAATAAAATCAAGTCCCACATTCCTCAATCCCACACAGCCCCATTTCTACACAACCCAAGTCCCCGTACATGAAGACCTCAGCATCAAGTCGGCCATAACTTTGATACCACTTAATAGGGGTGCGAAGTGCTAATAAAATAAACGCCTCCCCCTACCCGCTCCAAGCCCGGTAGGGGTAGACACTCAAACAGGGTGGAGCCACAGAGTAAATGCGTACAGAAGTTCAGCTCTGTAAAGCGAGCAAAATTCATTCATAATTTGTCTAGCCTTTTCCTAATTATATTGGGGTCGGCTTCCAGTCAAACCGGATTCAGCTGAATACTATTACTTCACGTGAAGCAGCTACCTACCTCCTCCAAAACCTGGTTCTTACCCATTAACTGGGTAACATGGTTTTTGGCAAAACTGAAAACAGATTTACTAGCTTCGACAACGACAAAGATAGTCCTACTAATATTATAAATGCAAAAGTTTGTGAGGATGGATGGATGGTTGTTACTCTTTCATGTCAGAACGCCTGAAAGGACCTTCATGAAATCTGACATAGAGGTAGATTATAGTCTAGAATAATACATAGGCTATACAGAGTTATTTGTAAAACACCAACAACCTCTTAGGCAGTGAAAGTACACATGATTATAAACCACTTTTACTTTTAGACCAACCTTGAAAACTCTAGAAAGCTGTTTCATACAAAATGAAATTTTAACCAATGAAAATGTATGAAACAGCTGATATTTTTTTTAAGCAAAGAATACGCCTGCGTACGGTGATCACAAAAAATACCGGTCACGCGTGAGCTTGCACTTGCTGTACGCGAACATGTTTATGTGTACGTTTTGCTCGTTCTACTAAGCTGGCCTTCTGTTCCTATCTACTTTATGGTGTAACACTGGACCGAAGATTTGAAGGGTTTTTATCATCCCTATCTGTGGTCGGTCGTTGGTATGTGCGTGTGATGTTTGGACCCCTGATTCAGACGTGAGTGATGATAAAACACAGAGCGTGTTTTTCCAACGACTTGTCAAAAATTTTGCGATCGCGGGCACTCGATGTCTGAACGATAAATATTTATAAAATACTTGCTTCTGCCACCGGCTTCGTTCGTGTGAAAGTAAAAATGATTCTCGGCTAACTATCTGCCGGGAAAAGAAAGTATCATACGACTAGAACACGGTCTACCCTCGTGCCAAGTTACATCCAAAATCTGTTCAGCCGTTAAGCCATAGTATAAAGAGAAGGGAAGTAGGTTATCTTCATACAAACGCACCGCGCGCGACTTGTATGTGTGCGCCATAGTATCTATGCATCGACGCACGCACACTTTAACAAAATCTCGACCCGTTTCTCAGTGCGCCAGTCGGGGCTAACACAAAGTGTGCGTGCGTCGATGCATAGATACTATGGCGCACACATACAAGTCGCGCGCGGTGCGTTTGTATGAAGATAACCTACTTCCCTTCTCTTTATACTATGGTTAAGCCATGAAGAGATAAGAAATTGACAGTTAAGTACCTACTTTCGCTTTTATAAACCGACTTCTAAAAAGGAGGAGGTTGTCAATTCAGCCGTATGGTGTCGGCCGGTGCCGGGGCAAACTCTAGATTTGAAAAACATAAAAAATATATTTAACAATTTATTATTTCAAAAAAAATGTCCGTGGAGTATCTTGCACGTTCTTCATAGAAATCTACGCATTGGAACGTGCAAATAGCTGCATCTTTTTTTAACCGACCTTGACAATTCAAAAGTGCCTTTAAATTCATCATTTTTGACATAATATGCTAAACTAAAAACAAACTAAAATATAGCATCAAAAAATTCATCCTCAACGCTGTCAGCTGGTAATGTGCCCAAGAGACTGGCGGCATTGCCACGTTGAATGGCAATGCTTAATCTTTGCCCAAAGTAAAAGCCAGCTCTTGGGTCACGAGAAGTGTCAACCAGCCGTTTCGAAATTTCTTTGAAAAGGCTGTGAGCACAAGGGCCCCACGGCCCGAGGGTTTCAACCCCAAACGGCTCGAAAATATAATTACCAATAAGGTTACCATATTTCCGCCGCTTGAGGTTTTCCGCAGCCGCAGCGGCAGCACCAGCACAACACGATGAACTAGGAAGATGGGATGGCGCAAGAGTATCGACACAGGTTGCATCCCACACTAAAGGCCTACCCATCTGCCTTTAAATGGTTTAGGTATTTGGAATAAATACTTAATTTTGAGAATGTAATGGTCATAACATTTCCACATACAAATATCTGAGGGTTTTCTTCTTATTTGTCAGCTAAAAATGCCAAGGCCATAGACCAAACTAGACTTGAGTTTGTCTATTCCCCGTATCAATACTTCGGTCCCTATCCCAACAGACTAACCTAACATCATCAATTACATAGTCTTTGCTTTGACAGTAATTGCATTAGGCTTCCATTTTAACCAGTAGCGTCGGTACGTTAGTAATTCATACTGGCTACCGTTTGAACTCCAAATCGAATCATTTGCTGTGGGACCTGACATCTATAGATACCTACATACATACGGTAAATGGAATTCTCTATGGACTCAATTATTACGAAGTAAAAAAAATAGGCATTGATATTCTTTTTGACATTTCCTAAACTAAGATAAAAAACTGGTTAAGAGCGAGTCGGACTCGCGCACCGAGGGTTTCGTACCGTCACATAACTTAAAAGTGTAATGTTGTTGAATGCGATAAGGCCACCCGTTGTACCTATGTGTTTTAGTTTGTAGTTTTCTTTTTATATTATTATCAGTGTACAATAAAGTATACAGGGTTATTTGTAAAACACAAGCAACCTCATAGGCAGTGAAAGTACACATGATTATAAGCAACTTTTACTTTGAAAAATATCAGCTGTTCCATACATTTTCATTGGCTAAATATTATATTTTGTATGAAACAGCTGATATTTTTCTCGAGATTTCGGAGTTTTCCCAAAGTAAAAGTTGCTTATAATCATGTTTACTTTCACTGCCTATGAAGTTGCTGGTGTTTTACAAATAACCCTGTTTAATAAATAAATAAATAATGTTTTAAAATTTTCACTGGCGAGGTCTTTTCTTCGCCAGAGAATCTCCTGACTGGAAGTAATGTAATTTTTGTTGATAATTTCTGAAAAAGTGTGTTATTTAGTGGCATTGTTTTATTTTTCCTGTAATCTTTACATAAACTTCTATTATCATCGTCATCATATCAGCCGAACGACGTCCACTGCTGGACATAGGCCTCCCCCAAGCTTCGCCACAACAGCCGGTCCTGTGTGTCTCGTATCCATCGGCTACCCGCGACCTTCACCAGATCATCGGTCCACCTTGTGAGAGGCCTTCCAGCGTTGCGTCTTCCGTTACGAGGACCATTCCAGAACTTTTCGGCCCCATCGACCATCTGTTCTGCGAGCTATGTGCCCTGCCCACTGCCACTTTAGTTTGGCGATCCTTCGGGCTATGTTAGAGAACCAAGGTTACCGAACCTTGGTTCTCTTGCGGATATCATCATTCCTGATTCGATCACGCAAAGAAACTCCAAGCATTGCTCTCTCCATTGCCCTTTGAGTGACTTTAAGTCTTCTGGTGAGGCTCATTGTGAGCAACCACACAACACAAACGAAACTTCTATCACGTAGAATAATTTCAGAATAATAACAGGCGAGTGAAACCAAAAAATGTTGGAGTTACTCGGATACGAGTTACTATACAAATCGCACGTGGCAGTAACTTGTAAGATACGTCCATACGTTGCGAGCTACTGCTACAGCTACTCGGCAGGCTGACTCGCACGCTAGCTCGCACAGTGTAAACAAGCCATTACAATAGCTATCTTTTTTGTTAAACCGAGAAATATGTCGAAGAAATTTTGAACTGTCAAACTAATTATGACATTTAACTTTACCGTTTTTAAAGCGGTATTTGATGTCATGTCATTAAAACCTGCTTGGAAGTTGTCCAAACTCTTGGAGCTTGATTAAACTTCTGATTTTTGGAGACCTTATGAGGCAAGTGTTATCTAGTGCCAAATCACCTAGTTTATTGTGATGAGTTGGGTAGCCTAATTAAAATTCCAGAATGCCATTAAATTATATTTTAGTTGACCCGCGCAACTTCATTTGCGTCACAATTTTCATTACTGCTCCGTTTCTATTGGTGTTCGCGTGATGATATATAGCCATCCTCGATAAATGGGCTATCTAACACTGAAATAATTTTTCAAATCGGCCCAGTAGTTCCTGAGATTAGCGCGTTCAAGTAAACAAACAAATAAAAACACAAACTCTTTAGCTTTATATATTAGGTCCTTACCTATGAAATTGCCGTTCTGCAGTACTGGCCATTTCAAATAAAAATAATTTTTGTTTGGCTAACAATTCTAATTTCAAATTAATTTTATTTTAAAAACATGGTTATTTTTTCCAAAAGTAGTCATTTGTTTATTGATTAGTGTTACATTTTCATCGCATTTCAATCTTTTGCGTCATCATGGATACGTTAAAAATTCGAGTAATTATGGAATATGAATACCGTCGTGGCAGCAACGCGGCACAAGCGGCACGGCGGCAACATCAACGACGTTTACGGAGCTAACACTACAAACCAACGCACCACCTGTTATTGGTTTGCTCGCTTCCGTTCTGGAAATTTCGACCTGAAAAATGAACCTCGCGGTCGTCCGAAGACTTTGGTCGACAATGACAAATTAAAGGTGATTGTGGAAGCTGATGATACACAATCTACGGCTGAATTAGCAGCAGCTTTCGACGTTAGCGTCAAAACAATATTGGTCCATTTGCGTCAAATTGGCAAGGTAAAAAAGCTTGACAAATGGGTGCCCCACGAACTCAATGATCGCCAGCGCGAAGTACGCGTCGAGACGTGCCTTGCACTGCTCAACAGACACACAAATGAAGGAATTTTGAACCGCATTGTTACCTGCGATGAAAAATGGATTCTGTTTGATAACCGCAAGCGCTCAGCAAGTTGGTTGGATCCTGGTTCAGCATCTAAACAATGCCCTAAACGAAAACTTACCCCTAGAAAAGTGATGGTCACTGTTTGGTGGTCTAGCGCCGGTGTGATTCATCACAGCTTCTTACCAAACGGGGTGAGCATTACTGCAGATGTGTACTGTGAAGAACTGAACACAATGATGGAGAAGCTGGCACATCTCCAACCAGCATTGGTCAATCGCTCGTCTCTGCTGCTCCTGCACGACAACGCGCGACCTCATACTGCACAGCAGACGGTCTCCAAGTTGCAAGAACTAGGGTTGGAAGCTCTCCGTCATTCGCCCTACTCACCAGACCTTGCGCCTACAGACTACTACTTTTTCCAGAATTTGGATAACTTCTTGGCGGGAAAAAAATTCAATACCCGAGAGGCAGTACAAAATGCCTTTGAAGAATTTGTTGCCTCCCGTCCAGCTGATTTCTTTAAGAAGGGCATCAATAAACTGCCACTGCGTTGGCAAAGATGCATTGATTGCATGGGTGATTACTTCGATTAATACAAAAAAAAAATACATGAAAAAAATTCGTTTAAATTTTTTCATACAAAACGGCAATTTCATAGGTAAAGACCTATTATTAGCATAGATTTAGATAAGATTAAAGGGGCTCTCACACAAGAAACGTATATTATTTCGGTTTTTGGTACGGAACCCTTCGTGTGAGAATCCGACTCGCACTTGAACGGTTTTTTCCACACTCATTTCTGTTCTGGTCAAAAATACCAGGGAGTTTTTGACCGATTATTATTTATCAGTAGATACTTTAGAGGTATGCGGAACAGAGAGTAAAGTCCCACACACCTCAATTGAAAAGGAGGATCCTCCGACCAGGCGGCTGTTGTGCCTGGCGGGCTACTGCCCGATAGTTGATATTCGGGCTGATGTATATGTTCAAATCGCACGGTAAACTCTGCTTGCGCGATGCAGGATTTCAACGCTGTAGTTCGCTGCTAATCGGATAGATGGCGTCGCGGTGCTTTTTGTTGCGATGTAGATTTGCTTCGTAGGTTTTTCTTGTGGCGGCCTTGATGCCGCTACATCACTCCCCTCCGGAGACCGGAGGTCGATAGTGGATGAGTCGTCCTTGTATCTTGAGATGTTTGCCAAGCCAGTTGAAGGTTGATTCCAGTGAGTCGGAATCGGAAGTCGCAGAGTTCTTGGTGAGTCGGAACTATATGCGGTGCCCCAGTGAGTTGGGGTGATGAGATATCCCAGTGAGTCGGGATGATGCTGCAGGCTCCAGTGAGTCGGAACCGGATGTCGCAGAGTTCACGGTGAGTCGGAACTATATGCGATGCCCCAGTGAGTCGGGGTGATGGGATCCCAGTGAGTCGGGATGATGCTGCTTGCTCCAGTGAGTCGGAGTGGTGCTGTTGCTGGCTCCAGTGAGTCGGAACCGGTAGTCGCAGAGTTCACGGTGAGTCGGAACTGTTTGCGGTACCCCAGTGAGTCGGGGTGATGAGATATCCCAGTGAGTCGGGATGATGCTGCTTGCTCCAGTGAGTCGGAGTGGTGCTGTGGCTGGCTCCAGTGAGTCGGAACCGGTAGTCGCAGAGTTCACGGTGAGTCGGAACTGTTTGCGGTACCCCAGTGAGTCGGGGTGATGATTGAGGCTGAGGATGCTGAACAGGAATGCGCGGCTGCTGCATGCTGGTGGTCAGGATATCCGTAGAAGCCGTGGGTACTGGCTGGCTGTATGACTCGCTGCTCGAGAGCTTGAGGTCACGATGAGGAGAAGTGATGATGACGTCACGCTGAAGTAGTTGCACGAAGGCTGCGCTGACGTTCAATGTCGAGGGTCACCAGTTTGGAGGTAGCGGAACAGAGAGTAAAGTCCCACATACCTCATTTGAAAAGGAGGATCCTCCAACCAGGCGGCTGTTGTGCCTGGCGGGCTACTGCCCGATAGTTGATATTCGGGCTGATGTATATGTTCAAATCGCACGGTAAACTCTGCTTGCGCGATGCAGGATTTCAACGCTGTAGTTCGCTGCTAATCGGATAGATGGCGTCGCGGTGCTTTTTGTTGCGATGTAGATTTGCTTCGTAGGTTTTTCTTGTGGCGGCCTTGATGCCGCTACAATACCATTAACTTGCCAATATCCTCAAATTCATTACATCTTCAGTATCGTAGGTAGGTATAACAGAAAAATACCGGATCGATCGTCAATACGTCCGTCCGTCCGGCACGAGTACGGTCCGCGTCCGGACCGGAGAACTGTCGATATGCTGAGCCGGATTGCGTACGATGAATTACGGTTATTGAGTCAATACCCCGCTGTAGGGATGGGAAACATAATAAATAATGTATCGATAAATATCGTTTATATTTAGGATGGACACAGTATCAATGAATAGAGTAAAGGATTTTACGTATTGCAATTTTATAATGTGTATAATTTAGACGGTCACCAAAAATAATATTTTTAAGACTCTAAGCCTGGGCACCAAAATGGATCAATGGTCACCAAATTCTATCCAACTCAACTGTGATTGCCATAAAATGTAGGCTTGGGGTTACAAACTGGATAAAATAGGTTAGGTTAGGTTAGAATTGTGACCAACCGCGCGCGAGCCGAGCGAGCGAAGCGAGCGGTGCCGCGGCAGCGGCCGGCGAGCGCTACTTCTCGAATATTATTTGGTGACCATTTATCTGTTTTGGTAACCGTTTAGAACTTTTTTGGTAGTAAAATAGGTACTTTTTTGGGCGGTGTATAAACACAAGCCTTTTATAATGAACATAAATTGGAGATTTTATGGAAAACGTTCGCTTCTTTTTCTGTTATTATTATGTTAACTTACGTTTCTCACATAGCTATATTGTGTTTTTACATAAATTATTATTATAATTATTTAAACTTTTTAACACTCACAAATCTAATTTAAAAAAAAAAACGACCAAGTGCATATCGGGTTACGCGCAGTGTAAGGTTCCGTAGTTGCAATGGAATTTGTACGAAATCCCGGCTGTAACGAAATTTTCCTTCTCCATTTACATTTTATAAGTTGGTCGACTATTACTTGTAAAGCCTACTTAGCTGTGAAAGTTTTTCTTTTAAATTCCAAAACGTAAAAGAAAAACAATCGTTTAGCTGGCAGAGGGGGGGGGGGAGACTTGACTCTAACAAAAATTAGCACTTTAAAGCTTATTTTTTTTCCATTTCGCAAACAGAACCTTGGATAGAAAAATAGTTATTCCACACCCTTGAAATTTTTAAACGACATGTTTTGTTTAAGTTTTGTTTACGTGAATCAAAACTTAAACCTCTTTATGTTTTGTTTACGTGAAAAAAGAAAAAATACGGATCAATATTTTTTGAAAATCTATCATCATCATCATCATCATCTGCCTGCCTTTTCCCAACTATATTGGGGTCGGCTTCCAGTCAAACCGGATTCAGCTGAATACCAGTATTTTACGTGGAGCGGCTGCCGACTAGACCTCCACAACCCATTAACTGGGTAACACGGTACATCTTGGCAAGACTGGAGTTAGATTTACTGGCTTCTGACAATCCGTAAAAACTGCCAAAGATGTACAAATGACAGCCGGGACCCACGGCATAAGGACGCTTTCACGATTCGCGACGAAAACTTCATGTTTTTGAATTTTTCGAGATCAAAATCGTAATGATGTGAGCAGATTGTTTCACAGAATATTACGGATTTAGAAAGAATAAGTCTTAATTTAGTGTACTTCAACGTAAAATTATAATTTTTATAGACAGTTTTTTAAAGAGAAGGCAATCCCCGAACAGCGTTTTACGAAAATAGACGTCAGAGTTATCTTTCAGGACAAATACAACCATTGTAATGTGCTAAAACGTCTTATTTTATACGTTTGTCCAATAGGATATATAGTCTCAAAGGGCTGTACAGAGCCTAATTATGAAAATAAGGCTAATAAGTATTTAAAAAACCAAATTTAAAAAATACAAAATCTGTTAACTTTAACATTTTTTTTTACTGTGTTTTGATAAGAAACATAATTATTATATTTATTTTAAGAAAATAAAGGTGTTTTTAAATATCCTGTTTTTTTTCAGTCCTTTTATGTACTCATTTATTTTACACGATTATTATAAAAAACACTATAAATCCCCGCGCGCAATCGTTTGCCGATCAGTTCGTGCCGGGCCGAAGTACACTAGATTAAGACTTATTCTTTCTAAATCCGTAATATTCTGTGAAACAATCTGCTCACATTTTTTACGATTTACGATTACGATCTCGAAAAATTCAAAAACATGAAGTTTTCGTCGCGAATCGTGAAAGCGTCCTTAACGTGCTTTCCGAGGCACGGAGGAAACTCGTTATGTTAAGATGGGATTTTTTTAGTAAAATACCCCATTCGAATTTTTAGTGCTTAGCGTCACTGAGCCAAACCGCGGACGGATAGACAGATGGACATGGCGAAACTGTAAGGATTGTTGACTAAGGAACCCTAAAAATTCAGTCAGTACACCCTATTTATTATTTATTTATATATGCTACAGCTATGCTATGCTGTTTTTATATTTATCTATTGACTATAGATAACAATTATTAATTACATAAGCTTACAGACACGATCTCTTATAATCAAGCTTATCAAATTACGGTAGTTATCTACCGACGATGAGACGTAAGCTTCTAATCTCAGTACTCTTATAACACCTAGAAAAGATATAATAACTTTTACGTAAGTGAAAATTATCGGATAATGTATTTACGTAAAAATATGAAAGTAGTTACGAGTATCTGTAAACAATTCGATGAATTTTCGTTAAGACTTTTTAAGGCTAAAGCGCCATTTACACGATTCGAGTTTATCGAACGTTTTGGGGCGAAAAGTCGTGTGCGATTATCGTAGGCGATAATCGTTAGACGATTATCGCATCCGCACGTTTTACTGAAACGGAATTTTGATCAGGGACTTACGCAAAGACAGAAACCAAAATAAATAGACAGAGTGGTCAATAAAAAGCTGAGCTTGCGAAGAAAAACAATTCACGTTTTCCATTTTGCATTGAAAAATAATAAACACCTGATATTAATAAAACCTGTTTTAAAAGGAAAAACATTTGTGTTATTGCTGCTATCAATGAAAATACATTCATGAACTGCTGCAATACACAATAACAATGTTCAACTGCGAGTTGGGCTCGCACACGAAGAGTTTCGTACCCATTAAACATTGGCCCATGAGCACCTCATCATCAACATATCAGCCGAAAGACGTCCACTGCTGGACATAGGCCACCCTCAAGCGTCACCTTAACGACCGGTTCTGTGCGTCTCGTATTCATCGGCTACCCGCACACATTACCTTCACCAGGTTATCGGTCCACCTGGCGGGAGGCCTTCCAACGTTGCGTCTTCCGGCACGCGGTCGCCACTCCAGAAATTTTCGGCCCCATCGACCATCTGTTCTGCGAGCAATGTGTGCCCATTGCCACTTTATTTTGGTTGATCTTTCTAGCTATGTCGGTAACCTTGGTTCTCTTGCGGGTATAATGAGCACCCGTTGATTTGTAATTAAATTATTTGTTGTTATAGATGTTACAGCAAACATCAATATTATTACCACCTAATATATTTTTTATTACTTGTTGTTATAGATGTTATAGCAAAGAGGAGCTCATGGCTAGATAATTACAGCCGCACGAGTCAATCTCCAAGGTTAAGCAACGCTTGCCAAGTTTGGTCTATGGACCATCTTAACATACCGAGTTTCCTCCGTGCCTCGGAAAGCACGTTAAGCCGTTGGTCCCGGTTGTCATTTGTAGATCTTTGGCAGTCGTTACGGATAGTCAGAAGGCAGTAGGTAAATCTGACTCCAGACTTGCAAAGAAGTACCGTGTTACCCAGTTAATGGGTTGTGGAGGTCTGGTAGGCAGCCGCTCCTCGTAAAATACTGGTATTCAGCTAAATCCGGCTTGACTGGAAGCCGACCCAATATAGTTCGGAAAAGGCTAGGCAGATGATGATAGATGTTATAGCAAACTCCTCCTCCTTGCGTCGTATTCCTCAGTGCTGAGGGTCGTGACCTCCCGTCTGTATCACTTTCACACGTATGATGTTTCTCCACCTGTTTCGCTCCCTGGCGGTGTGGAGGGCATTGTGAATGGTAGAGTCAAGGGCGGTGCGAATCTGGTCAGACCAATGTATTGGACTGCGTACACGAGGTCTATTTCCATCTACTTTGCTGGTCACGATGAGCTTCTCGAGGTTGTCACCTTCTTTCTTTGCAATGTGACCGAATTTTGTGGAATACACTGAAAATTTCAACTATCCACCTATCACGGTTCATGAAATACTGCTGATATTATATGCAATTCTGATCTGGGCGGAGAAGAAGGGAGTGTCAGACTCTGACTGACTAAAACCCATCCGTGATCCTCCTAGTGCCCTTTGCGTTCCAGGGCCGCGGTGACTCTTTCAAATAAATTCCGTAACATGCTAGCCCACCTTTTTTTTATGACTCCTCCCGCTCTGGGTAAAGCAAGAGGGCGTGTCAGACTCTTACTGACTAAAACCCATCCGTGTTCCTCCTGGTGCCCTTTGTGTTACAAGGCTACGGCACCCCTTTCGAACAGATTCCGCAGGCACCTGCCCTAGCGGGCCCCGTCATCCACGCTGACATCTCTTTGAGGCGCGCTGGGATCGCAGCGCGCCGCCGACCCGGGCCTAGTTCTGATCAGACAGCGAGCTACCCACTGCTCGCCGACCGCAGGCCCGCGCCTACGGCGGCCGGAAATCGCCCTGCGACTCCCGACGCCTGGGGCGTCTCCTTCTGTTGCGGCGACTGGGACGTGAGGTTTCCCTCTCTCTCACACGTTCGGCCTCCTCTTTTGCTAGAATAATAAATAGAATAATAATAAGAATAAAATGAAAGTAGTCATTTAATTAGTATAGATTTTTACAGCTGCTATAATAAATACTTAACTAACTATATACACTAATTAACACGAAATTATGTACAAACGCGTATAAAAACAAAATTAATCATTGGGCATCATTCTATTCTGTCTCAACCTACTTCAGAAGGTACCAAAAAGTTATGTAGATTAATAACAGTCCATCATCGCTGACTTTCATCGATATCAGTGTTGTCTAAAATATTGTTTTGATAAGAGGTAAAGGGTACTTACGATGGGGCGGGCATATCTGTTTAGACAAAAGCTCCCAAAAAAAAAGAAGAAAAAAAAAAACATTGACAAAAGTGCCCAGAACACTGGCAGCATTGCCGCGTTGAATGGCAATGCAATCAATGGCAATGAAAGTAGTTAATTTAATGTCAACCCCAATTTATACCACAAGATTTTAAGGCACAAAAAACATAATTATTCTCTAAAAATATTGCAAACACTTATGGGTCAAACCCTATCAATAGCCGATCTTATAGGTCAAAGTTATTGTCTTCTTACTCGTTATGTAGCTCCCCTAAAAAACATAAAATTCTTGTTCAAAATATACGAATTACGTTCCCAACCTTACATAACAGATTTCAAGCCCGCTATTTCATCGATAATGTCTGGAAGCCTGTTTGAAATCTCAGCTAACGCCTCCAGACGAAAATATATAACTTTTTAATGCTAAACTCAGTTGCGAACGAAGAATAATGTCTTTTCGTTCTGATAGTAGAATAATAGAAACATATAAAGTAACAGCTTGAAGGTTGAGTAAAGAGTTTTCAGTTGAGAGATGTGTTGCCAGTGCTAAATGACATTTCGCTGTCAAAGTCACAGCTTTTAGGTAATTCACCATGGTATTGAACTTTGAGGAGCTCGTGGCTAAATAATAACAGCCGCACGGGTCGATCTTGAAGCTTAAGCAACGCTTGCCGAGCTTGGTCTGTGGATGGGTGACTATCTTAACATACCGAGTTTCCTCCATGCCTCGGAAAGCACGTTAAGCCGTTGCTCCCGGCTGTCATTTGTATATCTTTGGCAGTTGTTACGGATTGTCAGAAGCCAGTTAATCTGACTCCAGTCTTGCGAAGATGTACAGTGTTACCTAGTTAATGGGTTGTGGAGGTCGGGTAGTCAGCCGCTCCGCGTAAAACACTGGTATGCAGCTGAATCCGGTTTGACTGGAAGCCGACCCCAATGTAGTTGGGAAAAGGCTAGGCAGATGATGATGATGATGATGACCAAGGTATTGAACTTAACCTTTGGCCAATGATGCGAAGAAATTTTTGGATGGCTTGTTATAGTTATTTTTTTTTTGTTTTAATAAGTTAAAAGTTTTTTATAAATATATGTGTAAATTTATAGTAATACTAGTTGACCTGCGCAACTTCGTCTGCTCCGCTCTTTTTGGTCTTAGCGTGATGATATATATCCTATAGCCTTCCTCGATAAATGGCGTATCTAATACTGAAATATTTTTTCAAATAGGACCAGTAGTTCCATCAAACTCTTCAGCTTTATTTAATACTAGTTGACCCGCGCAACTACGTCTGCGTCACAATTTTTATTATTGCTCTGCTCCTGTTGGTCTTAGCGTGATGATATATATAGCCTATGATGATATATATAGTATATAGCCTATAGCCTTCCTCGATAAATGGCGTATCTAGCATTGAAAGAATTTTTCAAATCGGACCAGCAGTTCCTGAGATAAGCGCGTTCAAGCAAACAAACAAACTCTTCAGCTTCATAAAATATTATAAGTATAGATAGATTTTTTTTTCTACAACAACTCTCTGGTAGACCTAACAAATAATATACAGTACACACAAACGTTGTAACCATTTTCTAAAAACGGGTTTTCACTGTAAATATAGTAATTTCTTAGAACCATACTTTGGCCCACCATTGAGACGCATCTTACCTATCCTTACCTATCTGTTTGTCTGTTGCGCTTTCACGCCAAAACTACTGAACCGATTTAAATGAAATTTGGTACACAGATAGTCTAGAGACTGAGAAAGGACATAGGCTACTTTTTATCCCGGGAGTATGTTTCCTAAGGACCACGCGGGCGAAGCCGCTGGCAGAAGTTGGTAATCAATATATATAAAATTCTTCCAATACTGACTGATTGAGTGACCGACAGACAAAGCACAGCCGAAAACGATGTCCGTAGAAAGCTGAAATTTGGCAGGAAGCTTTCCATACACTCCGTAAAGGAAGTACCAAAAGGATTTCCTGAAATTCTTACGGGAACGGGAAATAACGGGTTGTGCACTAATGAGTGACTGACTGACAACGCACAGCCGAAACTATATATATAGCTGAAATTTGCACGAACGATCCATGGGGAGTGTAGGAGAGCACTAAGAGAGAATTTCCCGAAACATATTCAGGTACGGGACAAAAGGGATATGCACGTACGAAGTCGCAGGCAAAAGGTAGTAATGAAAACACTACAAGGTACAAAATAGCTTCAGAAGAAAGAAAAGAACTTTAATAACCTCAGAAGAAAGAAAAGAACTTTAATAACCTCAGAAGAAAGAAAAGAACTTTAATAACCTCAGAAGAAAGAAAAGAACTTTAATAACCTCAGAAGAAAGAAAAGAACTTTAATAACCACAGAAGAAAGAAAAGAACTTTAATAACCTCAGAAGAAAGAAAAGAACTTTAATAACCTCAGAAGAAAGAAAAGAACTTTAATAACCTCAGAAGAAAGAAAAGAACTTTAATAACCTCAGAAGAAAGAAAAGAACTTTAATAACCACAGAAGAAAGAAAAGAACTTTAATAACCTCAGAAGAAAGAAAAGAACTTTAATAACCTCAGAAGAAAGAAAAATACAACCGACTTCGGTTGTATTTTTTGCAAAAAAGTTACGTACGTTAGTACCTACCTGCGTAACCATTAACAGCGTACCGGCGCAATGTTATGTTAAGAACTGGTGTAAACAATAAAAAAACATGCAATTTCAGCAATCCCGATTCATTTACTATCATTTATTGAAGAGTTCCGTCCGTTGCCTCGTTCTTCGTCAGATCTTCACCAAATTGAAAATACTCTTCTAAACAAAAAAAATCATCCAAATCGGCTGATAATTGGCAAAAATAGCGCTGAACAAACATATTTCATGGGATCTCATCATCAGATCCGAATTTATACCTTGCTCAGCAACATGAGATGATGATTACCAGGCACAAATATCTGAATTGCGTTAGAAAGTTAATAAAAAACACTGTATGTGCCTATAACATTTGAGGGTTGCCCTCGATTTTCATGAGATCCCATCATCAGATTCTGACATGGTAACTATGGGACCAATCGAGACGTATACCCTTTCAGATGAAACAAGAATTTTTCAAATCGGTTCATAAATGACTGATGAGTTATGAGGTAACAAACATAAAAAAAATACATTCGAATTAAGAACCTCCTCCTTTTTTTGAAGTCGGTTAAAAATAAATCTGACCTACATTCACGATATTTCACTTGGAGTATAAACTCAAACGGTCCAGCGATTGCAGCCGAGGTCGCAAGGTCATCTCTCCATTGTTCCTGTATAAATGCTTTCAGTATGCGTACAATAGAATGGAGTACGCGCCGTAGCACAGAACTTTACAGAAGGTCAAATACATACAATTTTGCTTATCTGCCCAGCCTTTTCCCAACTAAATTACTGTTTATAGACACAATGCAATTTTAGTTGTCTTGAAAAGGGGGCCCACTTAATGTACCAGACATAAACTACCCCTAGACGCGATTTTTTTAATAATTAATTAAGATTATTGGTACAATAATAACAACTATTGCTTTGGGAAACACCCACTTAATGTACCAGACATAAACTACCCCTAGACGCGATTTTTTTAATAATTCATTAAGATTATTGGTACAATAATAACAACTGTTGCTTTGGGAAACAACCTGTTAGTAATGTTTAAGAATCAAAACAATGTCGCCTTTCCATTCCGTGCCTTCCTTAGAACACAAGGCTCGGACTGCGCTCGCTCCTGATGTTTCAAACTACGTCTTTTTTAGGGTTCCGTCCCCAAAGGGTATCCAACGGAACCCTATTACTAAGCCTCCGCTGTCCGTCCGTCCGTCTGTCTGTCAGCGGGCAGTATCTCAGGAACCGTAATAGGTGACAGTTGAAATTCACAGATTAAGTATTTCTATTGCCGCTATAACAACAAATAATAAAAATTAAGGTTTATGGTATGCAAACCCTTCGTGTGCGAGTCAGACTCGCACTTGGCTGGTTTTTAGGGTTCCTTACCTAAAGGGTAACCAACGGAACCCTATTACTAAGCCTCCACTGTCCGTCCGTCCGTCTGTCCGTCAGAGGGCTGTATCTCAAGAACCGTAATAGGTAGACAATTAAAATTTTCACAGATTGTGTATTTCTATTGCCGCTACAACAAATAATAATAAAAATTATGTAGTTTATGGTAAGCAACCCTTCATGTGCTAGTCTAACTCGCACTTGGCCGGTTTATAATAATTGAGTTTGAATATTCTTAAATGTATTTTTTTTTTAAATGAATGTGTTATTGACACTGGATATATGAATTAGGCTGCCGTTTTAAGAAGACTTAACTATGTTGGTATGTATCACGTATTATTTTACACCTGAAAAGCTGTTTAGATACTGAAACTCAAGGATTATTAGTATAGTCCCATAAACCAAACTATTTATGTACATAAAACCAAATTTACATAACAATAGGAACACGATAAACCGAACCAGACGAGGCAGCTATTTGCAAACTATAAAATAATCCCCGGATAAGGCTTTTCGGCCATCTTTTAAGCAAATTCTGGCGAACCCTTTCCTATCTACACAGCGGTATCGAGGGCTTTCGATAGTTTTATGGAGTGTTGATCCAATATCCTGCAGTCAGCATTATCTTAAAGCTACTGCTGGACTTGAACACAGAATAGTAGTCTACAGAAGGCATTTTATAAAATATCTTAACTTCTACCATAAAAAAAAATATGTAAACGACAAATTGTTCTAAATTAATTAACTATCAAACTACTCGTATGTCAAAACTGATACATTGGATTCACACGTTAAATTTACACTCCCGGGTCGGCGGCGCGCTGCGATCCCAGCGCGCCTCAAGGAGATGTCAGCACGAAAGACGGGGCCCGCTAGTACCAGTGCCTGCTGGGGCTGCGGACTTCCTTCGAAGGAGGCACCGTATCCTGCGCAAAGGACACAAGGAGGAACACGGATGGGTTTTAGTCAGTAAGAGTCTGACACTCCCTTCTGCTGTACCCAGAGCGGAAGGAGCCATTTGATGATTTCCCATCCTAAAAAAATGAAGTGTACTTCCAATGTAAGTTTTAAGTTTCTATGACAAATTTTATAAAATTGTATAACATTTAAACATAATGTATACCTACAATAGAAATTTGAAACGTAGTGTTACCGCTCGCGACCGGCATTTGTTTGAGATCGCCTTATGTAGGTACGTCTATTTGCTTGTTATTTGGATCAGAACTTCTGTGCTATTCTGTGGTATTGGCATAAAGTTTTAGTTTGTTTTTTTTTTTGTTTTATTTGAGTTGGGTTTGCTCTTGACTCTAGTCTATGTCAGAGATGACAGAGACAAAGTCTACGATGGAGCGAGCTTACCCAGAAGAAGCCTTTTCACTCCAACTTTGAAGAGATTAGGGTTGTATGCGTTCGGGAACACAGACGGATAAATAGTAATTAAACTAGGCAAACAAGATCAAATTATAATCACTAGCGAAATTAAAATAACTTTATAAGTACGAATAATAAATCGATATTAGTAATCTCTCATCTGCCTAGCCTTTTCCAAACTATATTGGGTTCGGCTTCCAGTCAAGCCAGATTTAGCTGAATACCAGTATTTTACACGGAGCGGCCAGACCTCCACAACCCATTAACTGGGAAAAACGGTACTTCAACGCAAGACGAGTCAGATTCACCGGCTTCTGACTATCCGTAACGACTGCCAAAGATCTACAAATGACAGCCGGGACTAACGGCTTAACGTGCTATCTGAGGCACGGAGGAAACTTGGTACGTTAATCTTAACGTCCATCTGGTCACCCATCCACAGAACAACCTTGGCAAGCGTTGCTTAACCTTGAAGATCGACCCGTGCGGCTGTAATTATCTAGCCACGAGCTCCTCGTTTTTAATTAGTAGTCTCTGTTTGTTACATTTACACGTCAAAACGGCTGAACGGATTTAAACTGAAATAGAACGTTGAAAATTTTTCAGTCCGTAAATCTTAGGAACAGTTTTCGACTATATAGTAGCTATTTACAATACTCGTAACAAAATAGATTGGAAAAGACTAGTCTGCTTAATTTATTTAAATAGTTATGTGTTGCGTTATCTTTTATTTTTTAATATCAAATTGTTTTATCCATCTATATGTATAGTATACTATCACTTCTGAGTAGTTTTACTAACTAATTGAATTTGACCCTGTTTAGGTCTCTCAAGATAATGTGTTCATTATTTATTCAGGCTGCGTAGTTAGTGTAGTGGTCGGCGTGACTGGTGGGTAGACTAAGTGTTATTGAGTTCTAGGAATTTCTCATCTTGCCCCAAGTGTGACTTTTTGCCCCGTTAATGGTACTAGGTCGCCCTTTGTCCGAAACTATCGAAGTGTGGGTGTATTCTACACCTTTGGTCACCTTAACAGCAGTCCCATACTGTTGTGTGATTCTGCTAGGAGATTTTTTAGATGATATAATAATATTATTTATCCATGAAAGCACTAGAACCCTCAAAAGATGCTCAAAATTCTGCGATAAACCACTGTCAAGAGAGCTCTTTTTTTCAAGGATGTGAAATCATCAAATGGCTCCTCCCGCTCTGGGCGAAGGAGAAGGGAGTGTCAGACTCTTACTGACTAACACCCATCCGTGTTCCTCTTAATGCCCTTTGCGTCCCAGGGCCGCGGTGACTCTTTCGAACAAATTCTGCAACCCTGGCAAGCACTTGAGCGACCTCCCTAAGACAAAAATATGAGAATTTTAATGTCAACGTTGACATAATGACAGTCCCCCAAAACACTCGCCCGTCACCACTCCCCAGCAACACATCTATCTGTTAATATTAGAACTAGAATATTAAACCAATACTATACGAAGTGATTAACATAACATGACAAATGATAATTAAGTTATAATTCATAATATTATCAGTTGCTCATTACTGCTGAAATCCTGCTTCAGCTATTAAAATCTCTACCAGAACTAAAACCCCAGACACGCTTCAAATAAAACATGCGTCATTAAATTCACATAAAGCGTACTGTATCTACCTACCCCCGTTACAACCAACCCCGGTCGGTCACGATATGAAAACGTAAACCTCACGAACACACCTCATTTACATACGGTACGGAAAATTAAAGAAAAATAAAGGATATGTTTCTATTTAAAATTTTATTTTGATCTTTTGCAATTAATTGAGCATAACGTTTGCTTTTTTAAGTTTCCAAATGTCTGAAAACGGAATACTTATTGGATAAATCGTATGTCTGCCTGTCTGTTTGTTTGTTATAGCAATTATATCAGGGTTCCGTTTATTCGTGTACATTAAAAACCTGAAAATAGCTGAAAGGGGCTGAAAAGTTGTATGGAAATCGGTTGACATAGTACGGTTAGGTATACAATACTACAATACGGAGAAATTATTAAAATGTGGTCAGAAAAGTATCGTGCACAAATGTTGCAGATTATATTTTGACTGAATTGATTTTAATTGCATTGATCTGTTAATTTTTATCATTTTAATTTGTGTTCCGTCCATTTAAATGCATGTCAAATCTTGCGCAGAATATATAACACAATTTTTATACTTCACGACCTCATTTAATTTTGTATATACTTTCATTCTAACAAATAAATAATTTGATTGATTGATTGATGGCTATAAGATAAAGTAAATTACAAAACTCAATAATTGCTATGGGTAGGTACTTCGAGATATATAACATGGCTAGAAGAGGGTGTCTAGTGTAAAATAGGCGACCTCATGAGAGTACATTGGGATCATCATATCAGAAAGACTTCCACTGCCTCCCCGCGCGTGTCGCCACAACAACCGGTCCAGTGCGTCTCGCATCTATCGGCTACCTGCGACCCTCACCAGGTCATCGGCCCACCTTGTCGCCACTCCAGAACATTTCGGCCCCATCAACCATCTGTTCTGCGAGCAATGTGCCCTGCCTACTTTCAGTTCTGTTTGTCGATCCTTCGGGCTGTGTCGGTAACCTGTTTTCTCTTGCGGATATCATCATTCCTGATTTGATCACTCAAGGAAACTCCAACAAATTGGTATACAGCAAAAGAACAAAGTGGTAATCATGGTTATTTATTTTTTACTAAGACTTTATGCACAAGTTAAACACACTGTACTACCACTATTATTGTGAAGAGCTCGTGGCTAGATAATAACAGTCGCACGGGTCGATCTTAAGGCTAAGCAACGCTTGCCAAGGTTGGCCTGTGGATATGTGACCATCTTAACATACCGAGTTTCCTTCGTGCCTCGGAAAGCACATTCAGCCGTTCGTCCCGACTGTCATTTGTAAATCTTGTTAATCTGACTCCAGTCTTGCCATGAAGTACCGTGTTACCCAGTTATTGGATTTTGAAGGTCTGGTAGGCAGCTGCTCCTCGTAAAATACTGGTATTCAGCTAAATCCGGCTTGACTGGAAGCCCCCAATATAGTTGGGAAACGGCTAGGCAGATGATGACTACTGCTACTATCGTGTGGGCTGTAAGGTTTAACGACCCCACACACCCTAGTATCAGAGTTTCTAAACCGCCTCAAGGGCCTCTGGCATGGTTTATTTGACAACCATTTGGCGGCCGGGACCACCGGTTTATACGTGCCTCCCGAAACACGGAATCATCTTTTTATCCGATAATCAGGCGATTCAAGCCTGCAATGCCCTAGCCAAACTCGAAACAACTTTACATAGTATGCTTCCCGTGAGAATTGAACTCACGACCACCGGGTCACAAGGCAAACGGCTAAACCACTCGACCACGGAGGCAGGCGGAACACACTGTACTAAGCCGTACTTAATTAATACCTTAAAATGTCCAAATAATCCATATTAGTTTTAAAATGACTAAAACACCTTGTATTCTAAATAATATAGAAAAAAAAAAACTGAAACGCAGACATTATTCAAACGATTGCATTTAAGCGACCTGAGAAAATTCTTTAAAGGCAACACCCATTGTTAAACGTTCCTTTGTACGCACTGATTAAATTCTGCATTTTGACAATGATTTATTACTTCAAAAGGTTTTCACGGTATATCAGATTATTTGACCCGCGGTTTCGTTCGTGTGAATGTAGATTTTTGCTGTCTCCGTGCCAAAATTAGTTAAAATAGGTCAGAAAATGTAACAAAAAAAACACTACAAAGGTGTTTTAGGTTTTGTTTCTTTGTTTCTTTTTAACACTGTCTTCCAAAATTATTTGGAAATCGGTTATATTTTTTTGTAAAAAGTTTTTATGTTTCACTTTTAAGTGGTGATACTTAGACGACGTCTTCGTGTACGAAGAAATTGAAATAAGCAAAAATGCTCATAAAATACAAACTGAAATAAATTTCTACGGGACCAAATGGCAAGTATACTGCATCGAACTAAAAAAGAATCACAGAAATCGGATCAGAAACCTCGAAGTAATCGGTGTCTCTACATAAAAAAATAACACCGAATTGAGTACCTCCTTTTTTTGAAGTTGCTTAAAAAAAGGCTTGTGTTTAAACACCGCCCAAAAAAGTACCTATTTTACTACCAAAAAAGTTCTAAACGGTTACCAAAACAGATAAATGGGCACCAAATAATATTCGAGAAGTAGCGCTCGCTCGGCTCGCGCGCGGTTGGTCACAATTCTAACCTAACCTAACCTATTTTATCCAGTTTGTAACCCCAAGCCTACATTTTATGGCAATCACAGTTGAGTTGGATAGAATTTAGTGACCGTTGATCCATTTTGGTGCCTAGGCTTAGAATCTTAAAAATATTATTTTTGGTGACCGTCTAAATTATACCCTTAAAAAAACACAAACGAACTCTCTTTGGCATCTATAATATTAGTTAGGACAAACGCAAATTATATTCTCCCTGTAGACAAACTGGCGCAGCGTGACGATGCGACAACTTTATACATATTGTTCAGATCCGTGAAATTATCTGTATGAACCCGCGTTTTTTGTGTTGCATTTTCGCGTCGCGTCTGGAAAAGTGTATTTGCTTCTTAATCATGTTGCCACCTGTCTACAAAAACCCTTAAATGGCTTCAAGGTACTATGAAATCCATTTATACTAATATTATAAAACTGAAGCTTGTTCAGTTGTTTGTTTGGTTGAACGCGCTAATCTTAGGAACTACTGGTGTGAATTGAAAAATTGTTTTTGTGCTGGATAGCCCATATTTTGAGAGAGGCTATACAATCTTTACTTAATATTATAAATGCAAAATTAAGAGGAGCTCGTGGCTAGATAATAACAGCCGCACGGGTCGATCTTCTAGGTTAAGCAACGTTTGCCAAGGTTGGCCTGTGGATGGGTGACCATCTTAACATACCGAGTTTCCTCCGTGCCTCGGAAAGCACGTTAAGCCGTTGGTCCCGGCTGTCATTTGTAGATCTTTGGCAGTCGTTACGGATAGTCAGAAGCGAGTTAATCTGACTCCAGTCTTGCCTTGAAATACCGTGTGACCCAGTTAATGAGTTGTGGAGGTCTGGTAGGCAGCCGCTCCTTGTAAAATACTGGTATTCAGTTAAAACCGGTTTGACTGGAAGCCGACCCCAATATAGTTGGGAAAAGGCTAGGCAGATGATGATAAATGCGAAATTAACTCTGTCTGTCTATCTGTCCGTCGCGCTTTCACAACAAAACTACTGAACCAATTTTAAGGAAAGTAAGGTACACAGATAGTCTAGAGCCTGAGAAAGGATATAAGCTACTTTTTATTCCGGGAGTATGTTCCCTAGGGAGAGGGACCACGCGGGCAAAGCCACTGGAAGAAACTAGTAGGCTATATAACATAACGCTACGACCAATACGAGCGGAGCGTTAATGAAAAATGTGACGCTGACGAAGTTGCGCGGGTTATAAATCTAGGAATTATTTAGCTCCATAGACAAATAGCTTTAGAATTATTTTTTTCATCTGGCAACACACCAAAATTCTATACAACAAGAACTTGTTCCATTAAACATGAAAAATGCTTTTCTTTCTTCATTTTCAGTTAACTGAACTTTTTTACTGTACGTAAAACGGTTTGACCTATCAATGGGGATATTTTTAGAGTTCCTTTTGTGAATACCTGGCCCAAATTGACTTGCTAGTGTAGTTAACGATTCAATTTCCTTTGCGTCCAAAGATAATTTGAAAAGAGTATTTTTCTTTGATGTTTTTCTAGTTACAAATTGATTTTTTTTAAATACAATTAGTGGAGCTATGGTAGGCGTCAGAAGAACGTGCAATAACAGTCACTGACCCACATAAATTTATTGACTTTAATACCACTTATGTCTTTATTTCTGTTTTTGCTGCCTGATAGCTGTCCTGAATCGAATTCTATCATGAGGTCCTTTACGTTCTCTTGTAATAAAATACGGGTCATAATTTATTTTTCGGAAAAAGGGATATCAGGTAAAGGTCAATGTACGTTATTGCATGTTTATCTGGCATCTACCATAGCTTACAATTTGTCTTTGTTTGTTTTTGATAGTTTATTAGGGCTTGTGTTTAAACACCGCCCAAAAAAGTACCTATTTTACTACCAAAAAAGTTCTAAACGGTTACCAAAACAGATAAATGGTCACCAAATAATATTCGAGAAGTAGCGCTCGCCGGCCGCTGCCGCGGCACCGCTCGCTTCGCTTGCTCGGCTCGCGCGCGGTTGGTCACAATTCTAACCTAACCTAACCTATTTTATCCAGTTTGTAACCCCAAGCCTACATTTTATGGCAATCACAGTTGAGTTGGATAGAATTTGGTGACCGTTGATCCATTTTGGTGCCTAGGCTTAGAGTCTTCAAAATATTATTTTTGGTGACCGTCTAAATTATACCCGTTTATTAGATATTAAATTGAAAAATATTTTGTTGTTCTATGATTTAAAATTAATTAACTTTTAAAAGTCTGTGTTTGTTTTAAAACTAACTAGAATTCTTTGATTTTATTCATTCGGCAAATTAAAAACGAAAATCCGTTACAAAAAAGGAACAACTAAATTCCATTTTTGTATTTTTAAATCACTGCCTTCGAATCCTAAACGCGAATTCAAAAATGGAAAAAGAAACGGTTTTGTTCCAATTCATGCAAAATTGCACGTTGTCCAGAAATTTAAACGTTTTTTGTGTGTTTTAAACAAAGAACCTTTATGGAGTAATATTTTGTATACCAGTAACTTATGCCAGTTCATTCTGAAAGTCGGAAATGATACTAAGGGATCGTAATACCAGTTTAATAAGTCATCATCATCATCTGCCTAGCCTTTTCCCAACTATATTGGGATCGGTTTCCAGTCAAACTAGATTCAGCTGAATACCAGTGTTTTACGTGCCTACCAGACCTCCACAACCCATTAACTGGGTAACACGGTACTTCTTGGCAAGACTGGAGTCAGATTTACTGGCTTCTGACATTCCGTAACGACTGCCAAAGATCTACAAACTACAGCCGGGACCAACGGCTTAACGTGCTTTCCGAGGCACGGAAGAAACTCGGTATATTAAGATGGTCACCCATCCACAGACCAACCTTGGCAAGCGTAGCTTAACCTTAAAGATCGACCCGTGCGGCTGTTATTATTTAGTCACGAGGTCCTCGACTTCCAGTTTATTAAGTATCCTATATTATTCACCATTGTCTATGCTTAAATTTATCAAAATTACTTGGGTGGTTCAGAAGTTACAAACAAACAGATAAAGCGAGATTTTTTTACATCCTACTTATATTGAAAACTAGCTTTTTCCCGCGACTTCGTACGCGCATATTTCGTTTTTTCCCGTTTCCGTAGGAATTTCAGAAATTGCTCTCTTAGTTCCCCCTACACTCCCCAAGGAACCTACATGCTAAATTTCAGCTTCCTACGACCAGCAGTTTCGGCTGTGCGGTGTCTGTCTGTCAATCAGTAATGGAAGAATTTTATATATCTACCTATTAGGATTAATTGTGAAAGAGAGGAAATACTCTTTGAGCATCGAAAGTTCTTCCACATCGCTGGCAACGGGGAAGGTTCTCAAAACACAGGCAGCTATAACACGTTCAATGGCCATGCTGTATCTTATCTGCGTCAACCGTGCCGACAAATATTTAGTCCTCCTGACCGATTTAGACTATTCTGTTCGTTTTTTTTTTTTTTTATTTAGACTATGGTGGCCAATCTCAGCCAAAACTTGCCGTCGGCGCAGGACATAGAGTGTGTGTGTAACACAGGTGCACTCCCTCTCCTATGACTCTCATATTAGGATGGGACGGCACCCCGACACGAACGGAGAGAGATCTGGCATAAGACCAACTGCTTTACGGGCGCACGTGTCACCACCAACTTCCAAACTGCGGGCTGTCACTGACAAATTCCTATCGGAAAAACCCAATAACCTTGTTTGCTCGACGTGGGAATCGAACCCAGGACTCCACGCTCGGGAGTCGCGATTGCGACTGCTAGATCAACGGAGCAACACAACATAAATGAAGGTATATAAACTAGGGATGTTACGAAGGTGGTTTTATCGGAACCGAAACCGGAGTCGGCGTTTTTAAATTTGGCTTTTCGGAGTCGGAGTCGGAGTCGGAGATGGTGATAAGAAAGATGTGTAAAGGGCAGGTAATAAAATAAAGTAGTACAACACATTAATCAATCAGTTTCTTTTTCAATAAAAAATACCTAAATGATATAAGTTTCATAAACAAAAATAGCCACATTTTTATAATAGTTAGCCAATTAAATCAAATTAATTGACTCCATAAGTATCTAATTATATTTAACAAGGTATGCTTAATGCCATTATTCTTTGATGTTGCTGGAGCCTTTAACAGTGTAAATATTGATGTACTTTGTTCTGAATTACTTCTTATTGGAATTCCAAACAAAATTGTCCAATGGGTTCATGAACTCTTAACTGACAGGAAGGTTCATGTTAGATAAACCTCCGATTTAAAAGTATCGGAACCGAAGTGGGAACCGGATCAATCGAAGAAAGAAAGAAGAAATAAAAGACGTTTATTTCCCCAAAAGCGACGCACAAAACACAAAATCATTAGGGAATAAATAAAAACTTAACCAAAAACTAAATAACCTATTGTCGCTAGAGGACTATGTCAGGACCGGGCACAAGTCTTTGTTCACACCACAGACAAACAGAACACAGTTCAACCATCGAGTGTAAAAAATAAGTTCAACAGATTGTCTATGGTGCGACCGCGACGTCCGGCGCTGCCCGTCACTGACAAGTTGACATTAACAATACAAAAACAAAATAAACAACTTAATCGGAAGTTCCGACGAATCAAAATCGGAGTCGAAGCTCCGTAACATCCCTGATATATACCTACCGAGTTAGTTTGAACTAGGTAACCGACTCCTCTGGGAAATATATACCGCCCCACATCATATTCTGCAGAAGTTATTGATACCGTTCTTGCGATAAATCAATATCGCCGATGTATAGTTGTGTGGGAATTATTGATTTTGTTGTAAAGCTAATAAAACTTGTATTAGTTATAGGTACTGTTTCTGCGCTTGACTCCGTCTGTAGGTAGAAAAGTCCTTGATTTCAGGAGTTGAAAAGTACCTTTCCTATTCCATATGTTCTGGATTAATTCAAAGTTGATTATTTTAATAGGTTGTTTTTTTTTATTTGTGAGTGGGTAAGATGATAGGCTAGCTTATAAGCGCCAGCCTAGCTTAATTGTGTTTTGCAGTTTCAATTGGTTTCGCGTACTTTCTGAAGCAAAATGTTTTGAGAACACATTCATAGTGCGTACAGCTAAGGAGTGGAATTCCCTGCCGGAGTCTGTGTTTCCTGATAGCTACAACCTGGGAGTCTTTAAATCAAGAGTGAATAGGTTACTTCTAGGCAAGCGTGCTCCATCTTCGACCACATCATCGATTACCATCAGGTGAGATAGTGATCAAACGCGTGCATATCAATAGTAAAAAAAAACCAAGGGTCTCGGAATGCACCCGGAAATGTGGGTGAATATTGTTACTGGTGGCCTGAGGAAGGACGTCGTCGTCGAGGTCGACCGCGGCGATGGTGGTGTGACAATATGATCATGACATGAATGTGGAACAAACTTGACCAGAGAGCATCCAATGCACAGATGTTTGGAAGGAGAATGGGGAGGTCTTAGCCCAGTTATGGGACACTATGTTTAGGCTAACAATTAAAAATCTAAGGCAAAATAACAATCTGCCAGGGTTGTGGAATATGTCCGCAATAGTCACCCTGAGGCCCTGGAACGCAAAGGGTGTTAGAAGAACACGCAAGGAGTTTAGTCAGTAAAAGTCTGACACTCCCTTCTGCTCCCCGCAAAGCGGAGGAGTCATTTGATGATTTCCAATCCATAAGGTCACTCTCTCGAAAAAGCTTAAAAATAGCGTGCAGATGAAGCAGTTTTTTGTCAGCATTTACTGAGAAATTATATAATTAATTTAATTACAGATAGATAAATTCTAGCTAAACCAAATTACATGTAGATAGATTACTAACTATTTTTTTTTTTAAGATGAAATTTCTCTGTTAGGTGCAGACGAAAAGCTGCTTTAACACGAAGCCGCCGTACAAAAAAACAATGTTTTGCACCCCGGGAGTGCCGGCAAAAGTGAAAACTTGAGTACCTGCTTCTCTCCCTCCGTCTTACGAATTTTCGATCAGGTCACGTGTCCTGATGCGCGTTTAACATTTTTTACCCATCACAAAAGTTCACAACACCGCTAAAGAAGTTTTTACTACAAATAAAGGCATAACAATACCTACTGTTTTAAAAATTTTGACTAATATATGTATCCAGCTTTGTCTTTAACCTCTGAAGGACCTTTGTTTTGTTTAGTAACTGGGGAAATAATGAAAAAATAAAAATAAACGAAAATAATCCGCAAGACGCATACACATAACGATTACTCCACGCGAGGCGGCTTGGCCCCAATAGGGCCTTACGGATTCTGACAGGTTAATATACTGACTTTGGCCTCGTAAAATGCAAGTGACCAAATACTTTTGAGCAGTAGTGCACGTACAACTGTATCTACACCAATTTAACTCAAGATGGCTCCTAATTAAGTGTGCTAACTAATTAAGTTGTTCTACAATAACAGCGGACGAGAACAGTATCATTTTACTAACTGTTTGTTATGAAATCTTGAGCACGAGTTAGTAACTTTATATCGTCCTGAAACTCTTGAATGGAATTGCGCAGATGAGGGACACAGAAAACAGGTAGATGTACAGGAGCGGATCCAGGGGCGGATCTAAGGAGCATTATCGTCTACATCCTACTTTACGAAAAGTAATGCAAGGAGCCTTGTTATGCGTTTAGCAAAATAAATTGTTATGTGCTTTTTATTGTTTTGAAAACATTTTGGGAACACATTAATTGTGCGTACAGCTAAGCTGGAATTTCCTGCCAAAGTCTGTGTTTCCTGATAGCTACAACCTGGGAGTCTTTAATTCAAGAGTGAATTGGTTACTTATAGGCAAGCGTGATCCATCTTTGACCGCTTCATCGCTTTTCATCAGGTGAGATAGTAGTCAAACGTATGCCTATCAATAGTAAAAAAAAACCACCCTCAACGGGGTCAAGCCACCCCCCAACGGCAATCCTGGATCCACCCCTAGATGTACTTCCTCTTCTTCTCTTGTTTTTTTTTACTAAAGATAGGCACGCGTTTGACCACTATATCACCTGATGGTAAGCGATGATGTGGTCGAAGATGGAGCACGCTTGCCTAGAAATAACCTATTCACTCTTGACTTAAAGACTCCCAGGTTGTAGCTATCAGGAGACACAGACTCCGGCAGGGAATTCCACAACTATTTATCTGCCTGCCTTTTCCTGACTATGTTGGAATTAAATATATTTCCTTTTACATTTATTTACCCACATTCACTAAAACGATTCTATTGTTATGTATTTAACTAATAGGTAAGACCGGGCACATTTCCCTTGGGTAAAGGAAAAAGTTGACTAAGGAGAAAGGGGGTGGAATGTCCCATGGGTCTGTTGGTACACCAGAATGCTTACTTTCCCACAGCTGGCTTCCTCTAAGATGGATTGAGTCGTAATCCACGAAATGGACCTAGTACGAGTTGGCGGATATTACAGAAGAGTTGTAGAAAAGAAAATATTAATTTGACAAATACATAATACAATAGTGCCCTATTCTGTAACAAAATTTTCATATCTCGACAGCGGAATCCGAGGTGAGTTTCAAATAACGTCAAACGTAAGACCTTTATGTTGTGTGCAATAAAGCTCATTTTGTAAGGTATGTCACTCAGATGAAGCTCGATATCGAAATGGTTATTTACAGAATAGACTAGAGCAACTAAGACAATTAAGAGGAAACGAAACTTAAAAAATAATAATTCGAGTTTTGGTTTCCTCATCCAATATAAGACCGATTTAACAGATATTTCACAAACTGAATAAGAAGGATATATACTGTGTCTATGTTTTCCTTTTTGATGATATTAACCGTATAAGCACTAGAACCGATAAACCGCTGTTAACAGAGCCTTAGTGTACAAATTTGACAACTGTCAATGAAAAAAGAAAAACAAGAACATAAGGATATAATAAACACAGTATATACATACTATACATAATTCATAAGTTTGTGAAATATCTTTCAAATCGGTCCAATATTGAAGAAGGAAACAGGTGAGAGCCTAGCCTCGAATTATGAATTTTTACATACTAAGTCTATCCGCCCACATTTCCTCTTAAGAATAATTCTGAAAAACTGTACACCCTTACCGAATAAACTGTCTGTCATCTCTGACCTAGACTAGAGTCAAAGCAAACCCATCTCAAAAAAAAAAAATAGGAAAATTTGTGGATTGAAAACAGTTTTTAAATTAGAAAAATCCTGTCTAAACACAAACTCAAAGCTTATATTTCAAGTATGGCAATTTTTTTTTAATTGACATACGTTTGACCACTATCTCACCTGACGGTAAGCGATGATGCGGTCGAAGATGGAGCACGTTAATTAATTTAAAAGAACTTTTGTATTGTATTTTGAACAACAGTTTTCTTTATATGGACTGACACAATTTAACACACACTACATCTAAAACACAAGATTTGTCAGAATATATACTATAAACACTAGATACGGGTTTCCAAAACTCAGGTACGGATACAGTAAAGCTAGAGACAAACTGGTCCCACGTACGCAACGTATGCAACGCATTATGGTATCTGGACTCTTGATTTTATATGAAAAACTATGCAAAAGAGACACACTTATCGTATGCAACGCAACTTACGATACGATACAGAAGCGTTACATACGTTGCGTACGTTGGACCAGTGTGTTTCTTGCTTTAGTGCCGAGTACATTATTGGAAAAACATTTGACTGATGTAGGTAGAAGACGTGGTTCGGTAGTCAGACGTAGTCTAGGGCGATAATAGCAACCTCATTTCTGTAATAGTCTTTTTATCTAGATACCTATATCTATGTTTTACTAAGTTGAGCTCACCTTCAACAGCTGATAATATTTATAAAAGAGTTTTTTTTTAGTTTTAAATGAATGTAGAGTCGTGAAAATCACGCAAATGCGTAGTTTATTGACTATAAGGGGAATACCTTATCGTTTTATTCTTTTAAAAATTTAAGTGTCATCTTTCCGAAAATTCTGTAGATACAACACTAATATAAAGAAGCTTCTTCTGTATTTTTGAAGAAAAAGAAACGTTTGATTCCTGCAATTTTACATGATGATAAATTAAACATAGTAAAATACAATACCAAAAACACTCCAAATAAAATAAAAATGGAGATTTAATTACCCTTGTGACAGAACACGAAAAAAAAAACAAAATAAACGAACCAAAAACACGAATCAAACAAGCCGTTCCTTTTTCAAACGAACCAATAAAATCGTAATAAAATCTAGCACTTACCGACTGCCAAGGAGATGGCGATTGTGACAGCAAACAAAACGTTGTATTTCACCATTGTCTCGACACTGGCACGGGGTTCAGAGGACCATTTTATAACGCGTCCGTCCTTCGCGGCGGCTCGACGCGATCTGAGGTATCCCCTGATCCCCTCCCTGGCACAGCCCTGGGAGATGGGACATACGGTCGGAAAAGCAGGAAAGCGGGGCGTGGAAATTGGTACCTTTAACAAGTATGGTCTTTCCCTTGTCGTGGCAGATTACTGTCGCATCAGACTTGGAAAGTAAAGTAACAGAGAGTGCACCTGTATTTACGCACACAGTATCTTCAGCGTACTTGGATACTCTCTGTTGAAATGGGCCACTGGCCATATTAACCGGAATTGGGTTGGGGGGAACATTATTATTATACTATAGAGTGGTAAGCAGGGGCCACCAGCCTGTCCGATGGTTAGTAATAACCGCCGCCAAGGCACCAGGGGTAAATGCATTGCCTTACTATGTGATCAAGATTGGCCTCCTTTATCCGAGTTTTTTTTTATAGCAAAGAGAAGCTATCAAGCCTAATTTGGCTTGATAGATATCAGACTTATTAATCAGGCTTTCTTAAGATTAGATAGAAATTAGACAGTCATGTTAGCTGCCCTAACGCCTGTTTCTTTTATGACAACCACCGAATAAGGAAGTAAGAAAGCACGGACATGTAATGCCGTTGACAATGCATTGTTAATGTAAATATAAATCAGGAAACGGGAATTCGGTGGCTAATCTTTTAAAACGCCTTTAAATTTCCTACATATTTTGTCTTAAGATCGAATGTCACCGAAGTAAGTTACGGCATGAAGTCGAATGTTTTTAAAGTTCTGTAACTCTGACGCTAGGGTGTGTGGAGTTGTTAGACCTTATCGTCGACAATAAGAAGAAGAAGAAGAAGAAGGGTTCTGTACCCGAAGGTTAATCAACGGAACCCTATTACTAAGCCTCCGCTGTCCGTCCGTCCATCCGTCCGTTCATCTATCTATCAACGGGCTGTCTCAAGAACCGTAATAGGTAGATTCTAAGTAGCTATCTACCAAAAACAAAAGTTCCTTAACTTTACAAATAACAATCTCCTGTATTTCTAAAAAGCAACGATTCTTCACAGTTTTACAACAAAACAACACGTCTTCAACAGCGACTCGCATCCGCGAGCCAGTGAAAGTAAAACCAAGTGGAACCATTCCATTTTGCTTTCGACTCCTCAGACGGCCGTGTGTCTCGAGCACGCACACCCTCACGTGCTAAGCAGAGGGAGTCGCGACAGACATTAACCATATCGGGTTTAATGAGGCACTTACTATATAGAATTAAATTATATGTTACTAGCTGACCTGTGCCACTTCGTTGGGCGGTATTTTTCGGGTTAATGTGACACTATGACACTCACAAATGGCTTACAACTGGTAAAAGAATTTTCAAAATCGAATCAGTAGATCTAGAGATTACCCCTTCTTTTTGTAAGGATGGGTAATCATCAAATGACTCCTCCTGCTCTGGGTGAAGTGAAGGGAGTGTCAGACTTTTACTGACTAAAACGCATCCGTGTTCCTCCTAATGCCCTTTGCGTTCCAGGGCCGCGGTGACAGAGATTAGCCCCAACAACCTCACAAACTCAAAAACATTACCTCTTTCTTTATAATATTAAGTATATTAGTTGATTGGTCGAGATTTTGTCCTCATCATCAGACAAAAGGCGTCCTCTGCTCATCATCTGCCTAGCCTTCCTTCCCTTCCCAACTATATTGGTGTCGGCTTCCAGTCAAACCGGATTCAGCTGAATACCAGTGTTTTACGAGGAGCGGCTGCCTACCAGACCTCCACAACCAATTAACTGGGTAACACGGTACTTCTTGGTAAGACTGGAGTCAGATTTACTGGCTTCTGACAATCCGTAACGACTGCCAAAAATCTACAAATGACAGCCGGGACCAACGGCTTAACGTGCTTTCCGAGGCACAGAGGAAACTCGGTATATTAAGATGGTCACCCATCCACAGACCAACCTTGGCAAGCGTTGCTTAACCTTAAAGATCGACCCGTGCGGCTGTTATTATTTAGCCACGAGCTCCTCAAAGGCGTCCTCTGCTAAATGTAGGTATTTCACAAGTATCGCTACATCGACCGGTCTTGCAGTTCAATTCTGCTGGACCATACTGACAGCAGCATGAAGTGAACTTTCATTCCATCCTGTTGGTATGGATTGACAGATCACTTCATGTTTATTCAGCTAAGGTTACAGGGTGAAAGAATAGGCTAGTTTCCACCATCAATAAATTGCTAAACTATTTAGTCCGTCCGTTAGAGTATTGAAAAATAGTGAACAATTATTTTTATTTTTGTAAATCAATGATTGTTGACAAAGCAGAAACGCATAAAAACTTGGGAGTGGGGGCTCGTGACGTCAGAACGCACTAAAAATGATACCACGACGTGACGAACTTATTGAGAATTTTTGTTTAAAATTTTGGTTTACTTTTTTTTAATTTCGGTTTAATTTTGGTAAATTTTGGTTTACGTAACAAAAGAAAAAAACTTTTTCCTATTACTAAGCCTCCGCTGTCCGTCCGTCCAGCCGTCCGTCCGTTTGTCTGTAAGCAGGCTGTATCTCAAGAACCGAATTAGGCAGACAATTGAAATTTTCACAGATTGTGTATATTTAAAAAGAAAGAAAAACGAAAGAAAAAGCATTTATTTGCGCCAAGCATGACGCATACCAACAATGGCCAGCTCAGCATAATGCTGGGACACGTGTGCGAGACAGAGCCACAGCGCTGGTTTTCAGCGACAGCAAAATTCCATATGTGTACCAAATTTCAACAGAATCGGTCCAGTGGATCCGGAGAAAACTGGCTATGACAGACTTACAGACAGACACCCGAGTGATCCTATAAGGTTTCCATTATTTGTTCGGAACCCTAAAAAGGTGAAAATGTCAAATCGTAAGAGAACCATGTAGTTTAATGTCTGAGGTGGTATTTTGAGGAAAGCATCGTTCAAGCAGATGGGATGATTTGAATATGTTGGTGCTTATGTTAAGCAAATGTATTAGTTTATATAAAAGTAATTCAACCATTTATTCCTCTCAATGTTTTTCTTCACCAAAGTTTACAAAAGTTCGTATTCCGTGTTCCGTATCAAATTATATAGAAAAACAAACTCTGGGAAAAGCCCTGTCCGACTGAATTCGTTATAAATACGAGAGGAATATTATAAAGAAGGATTTCCTTAACGTTTATGTTTTTTTGTAAAATTTTGTTCCAAACCTCATTCTGTTTTCTTTTACGCGGTGGAAAAGACTTTAATCCACGTCATTATCTAGTGTTGTCTTTGTAGCTTTGTGTTGTATGAAATTTTAATAAATAAATTGAAAGAAAAAACATTTTTAGTTATCTCAATTATATTTTGTAATTCATCAAAATAATTAGTTTCTATTTTGAGTTACTTTTATTAATTTACAATCTCCCTAATTAATTATTTATGTATCTACTTATTTATAACTTTAGAGCAGTGATTTTTTTAAACTATTAGCATATATTTCAAATAAACATATTGTTAATAAATAAATTATTATTTATTTATTTCCAAAATTCTTAAGTCTATTTTAACAATTGTTTGCCACACAACGAAACCTCTCAGGGTTTATTTGTGTGCTGGCGAGTCGTTCACTTAGTAATTACAAATTGATGTTCTGATAGGTACAGTAGAACTTGCATGATATACTCGTACATTAACTTAAGGATGCAAATAGCTTCATTTTTGTGGACTGAAATGGTTTATTTGAAAAAAAAATATTTTAATCCTTTGAGTATTTGACTAGCTGTGTAAAGAAATATTTTGACCTACCCTTAAACAAACCATGGTGGCTGTAAATAAACCATTTACAGCCACTTTTGAATTGTCAAGGTTGGTCAGTCAAAAACATGGAAGCTATTTGCACGTTCTAAATCGCAGATCTCTATGGAGAAGAACGTGCAAGAAACTCCACGTACACTCTTTTTAATCATGTTATGTATAACAAAATTTTGGTAACATTATCTTTGATTGCTTCTATATTTGTGAGGACAATGCAAAGAACAAGAAATTATATGAAACAGTTCAAAATGTCAGATGAAAATAAGCCAGTGGCAACTAGAAATGACCAGTCTCAACTGACGGCGCCCGTTCACGAACATGACACGTGCATCAGCATGAGAAATCATCTAATGACTCCTCCCGCTCTAGGCAGAGCAGAAGGGAGTGCCAGACTCCTATTGACTAAAACCCATCCGTGTTCCTCCAAGTGCCCTTTGCGTTCCAGGGCCACAGAGACTCTTTCGAACAAATTTCTGTACCCAGGCACTGACCCTAGCGGGCCCCATCAACTATGCTGACATTTCCTTGAGTCCCGCGTGGCACACAACGTGCCGACGACCCCGGGCCTGGTTCTGATCGGACGGCGATCCACCGCCATCCGTAGACCCGCGCCTACGGTGGCCGGGAATCTCCCGACTCCCAGCGACTTCCGACGCCCGGGGCATCTTTTTCTGTTGCGGCGGCTGGGGCGTGAGGTTTCCTTCTCTCTCACACGCTCGGCCTCCTCCTTCGCTAGCATTACTGCTTCGCAGAAGGAGGTGACCGCTTCCCATGCCTCCTCGCTCCGGACCATGGGTTGAAACAGGGTAGGTCGCCGCCGCCGATCACCTAGGACACGGCGGTAGGTACTCTGCCCAAGCAGAACAGTCCTTCACCGTATGTTCCACCGTCCGATCCGGGCGATCCTCACAGTGATGAAACCCGGGCGTGTACTTCCGCATCAGCATCATCTAGCTCAACCATTTTGAAGGGAACCAAATGATCCAACGCGCGCGCCATCATTAGTGAAACCGCGCTCGTTCATTTCGACTAAAACAATGATTATTTATTTATTTTTGACTTATGTAAAATACTTGTTATTTAGTTTATGTTCACTCACGACAACATAGTATTTTTATCTCAAAGATCCGCCTGTGTATCACTACTGTAAAAAAAAAATAATAAACAATATTCTACTTGTATGCAAGGCAATTCTAGAACAATATCCGTGGGAACGCCTTGTCGTGAAAAAACCAGCCAAGTGCGAGTCGGACTCTTATACAAGGGTTTTACTAGAATTGTTTTATTTAATTTTATTTTTATTATTTTTTGTTATTGCGGCAATATAAATATATACCTACTCTTTAAAAATTTCAACCGTCTACCTATTACGATTCTTGAGATACAGCTCGCTGAGTCCAAAATCATTTGGAGAAATTTTACAGTTTTATATAACATGTGCTATTGACTGTGCAATAGGGTATTTTACTAAAAAAATCTATACAGAAACACACACAGACACACGGTTCATTTCTTTGACATCATAAACGTAGGGAACCCTAAAAAATATGTACCTACTTGTTGAATAATAATAGTCTTAGCGAGCCGACTTTGAAAGATTTTCCCAAAATAATACTCGCCGTCGAGAAATTAATGACTGATAATTATGTACTTTTTCTTTTGTTTTCTTATTTATTTCTAGTTCTTAATGTGAATAATATTACGATGATTGTTCTTACAGAAAAAACTTTTTTACAAAAAATACAACCGACTTCCGAAAACAAAACACTACAAGGTACAAAATAATATCGGAAGAAAGAAAAGAACTTTAATTTCTGAAGTCGGTGTTTTTGGTTATATTTTCGTTTTTTATTTTTTATTTTTGGCGATACCTAGGTACCTGAGTTCCCATTAACAGCGTACCGGCGCAATGTTATGTTAAGAACTTGTGTAAACACAAAAAAACATGCGATTTCAGCAATCTCAATCCCTTTGCTATCATTTATTGAAGTGTTCCGTTGCCTACCTCCGAAGTTCTTCATGAGATCTTCACCAAATTGAAACGGGACCAGTCCAGGAAAATACTCTTTCAAACAAAAAAAGAATCATCCGAATCGGCTGACAATTGGCTAAAGTATCGCTGATCAAAAATTTTTCATGGGATCTCATCATCAGATCCTAATTTATACCTTTTATCATCAGCTCCTCGAGCCTCGAGAAGTATACCCTTTCAGATGAAACAAAATTTTTTCTAATCGGTTCATAAATGACGGAGTTATGAGGTAACAAACATAAAAAAAAAAAACACAACCGAATTGAGAACCTCCTCCTTTTTTTGAATTCGGTTAAAAATAGAATAGAATGAGAAATTAGTGTACATATACGATTTCCGGGACAAGACGCAGTCGCGTAGGACCGGTCCCTGTGGCGACGTTTGGGGCAGGCCTATTTCCAGAAGTGGAGGTCTTTCGGCTGATATATCTAATGATGATGATGATACGGTGACAAGCTGAGGAGCTCGTGGCTAAATAATAACAGCCGCACGGGTCGATCTTTAAGGTTAAGCAACGCTTGCCAAGGTTGGTGTGTGGATGGGTGACCATCTTAATATACCGAGTGTCCTCCGTGCCTCGGAAAGCACGTTAAGCCGTTGGTCCCGGCTGTCATTTGTAGATTTTTGGCAGTCGTTACGGATTGTCAGAAGCCAGTAAATCTGACTCCAGTCTTTCCAAGAAGTACCGTGTTACCCAGTTAATGGGTTGTGGAGGTCTGGTAGGCAGCCGCTCCACATAAAACATTGGTATTCAGCTGATTCCGGTTTGACTGGAAGCCGACCCCAATATAGTTGGTAAAAGGCTAGGCAGATGATGATACGGTGACAAGCTTCTGCCCGCGACTTCGTACGCGCATATCCCATTGGTTACCATTCCCGTATACCCTACAGCCTTTATCATGAATGTGGCTAAAGATTAAGGCATTTAAAACAAACAAACAAACTCTTCAGCTTTATTATGTTAGTATATAACTACCTACTAACATTTTTAAGCATTAGATAACATATCAATGAAAGAGAGAGAATTAAATAGATATTAATCTCGCATTTTACAAAAACGAAAAAAAAAAATTAAAAAGAAAATGAGCCTACATTTTCTCAAGTTATGAAAACCTAAAGGTACCTACAGTGACAGACGGACAGACTGACACACTAGTGACGATCACTCGTGTGTCTGGACAAGGGTTTTTCATGCGGACTTTCGGAACCCAAACAACAAAACAAATTAATTCGCTTCTTGTATGGAGGCTTGACGATGCGAGACGCGGAGGCCCGGTCGTTGTGGCGACGCTTGGGGGAGGCCTATGTCCAGCAGTGGACGTCTTTCGTCTGATATGATGATTGAGGCTTGCTTTTTAACCGACTATGGCCAAGCAAAAGGAGGGCTATTCGGTTTAGGTTCAGAAAACTCTTCTTGTGTGGGTCCGACTCGCACTTGGCCGTTTTATTTATTAAAAAACATTGTAACATCGATACATGTGACACAGACGAAGTTTTGCGGGTCAGCTAGTATTAATGAAGTTGTAGGTACATTACCTACAAATTAATGTCATAGTTATTATGTCTAGAGTCTAGACAAGGCTACAAAGCGTTCTTATAACATAAATACAAACTTAATGTAGGTACGGTCACGTTGGAAATTGGTTCGTCACCGTATATTTCGACCAAAGACTTTGAACGCAGAATAAAAAAAATCTATCCTACCGAAGTGCAATGGAGAGGGCAAGGATTGGAGTTTCGTTGCGTGATCGAGCCAGGAATGATGATATCCTCAAGAGAAACAAGATTACCGACATAGCCCGAGGATCGCCAAACTAAAGTGGCAGTGGGCAGGCACATTGCTCCCAACACAGATCGTCGATGGGGCCGAAAAGTTCCTGGAGTGGCGAACGCGTACCGAAAGACGCAACGTCGGAAGGCCGCGGGTAGCCGATGGATGCGAGACGCGTATGACCGGTCGTTGTGGCGACGCTTGGGGGAGGCCTATGTCCAGCAGTGGACGTGTTTCGGCTGATATGATGATGATGATTGTTTGTCTGCATGGTAATATTATAAACACTGTAATTAAATAAGTAGGCATTAAAGTATGGCCGCCGCACTTATGTGACATACACTTAATTACGTACCTAGCCATATTCGGCTAGTTTTCGAATAAATTACTTAAAAAACCGGCTAAGTGCGAGTCGGACTCGCACACAAATGGTTCCGTACCGTAAACCTTAATTATTATAATTTGTTATTATAACCGCAATAGAAATACACTATCTGTGACAATTTTATCTACCTATTACGGTTCTTGAGATACAGCCCGCTGTCAGACAGACGGAAGGACAGTGGAGACTTAGTTACAGAGTTCCGTTGGTTATCCTTTGCGTACGGAACCCTAAAAAACCCGAAATAAAAAATAGAAAACAGACAAAGATATAAACGCCTCGACTGTAGGTAGACATATAAAAGGATAGTTTGTGCCTGCCTAGGAATAAACTACCCTTACCTGGAGCTGGGGTAGCAAGGCGTAAGTAAGTGAATATGTGGGGCACAGCTGGGCCGCTGTCGGCATTGTACGTTAGTGCCCGTAAAATCAAATGTCTTCACACTTAGGGGACCTAGTGACATCTGGGAGAATAGATAGGAAATTATATTGACACAAGAGATCTTTGAAACGGTACTAAGGTAGAGTTTTTCTTTATTTGTTGTTAACTCAAATGATCGTCAAAAGGTGAGTGGTTTTAGATAAAATGCGTTTTTCGATAAGTTCTTAAGAGCCCTACTACAACAATTGATTGTATTTTTTGCTTAAAATTACCATTCTTGGCTTTCTTATTCTCAGAAACTGAAATATTTTAACAACTTTGGCTTAATGGGCAGTTGAGAATAGTTGTTAGTAATTTAGTATAGTGTATAGCGACCTCACTTTTTGCATTTTTTTCTTATGTATTTATAAAAAGCCAGTAAATCTGACTCCAGTCTTGCCATGAAGTACCGTGATACCCAGTTAATGGGTTGTGGAGGTCTAGTAGGCAGCCGCTCCTCGTAAAATACCAGTATGTATTCAGCTAAATCCGGCTTGACTGGAAGCCGACCCTAATATAGTTGGGAAAAGGCTAGGCAGATGTTGTATTATTAAAAAGCCAAAATCCCGAAGTAAGTTGCTCATGAAAAGCGCGACGGCACTTTTTTGAGCTCGTGGATTGAACTTCTGTACGAACCAAATGTAATGAAAAATATATTTTAATATTCTTTAAATAGTGGTTTCGTGCATAGCAGCCTCAGAAAATTGAAATGAGAATGGAATATCCGTAAAAAAATACCATAAAAACTACTAAAAATGCTCAGAATTAACTGTCAATTTCTCCATAATACATTAAATAAACCAAAGTTCATAGGAAATGAAAGTTTAATAAATGTAATAAACCTTAAAATAAACGTAGGTAATTGTAACTCCCTAATTTCTACATGATGCTATGAGCCAGCAGTTTTGTAAGTGAAAACGCAATTCTGTTATAGTACTCCTACCTAACTCATGTTTATTTATTGAACCATTGCTCGTGGCTAAATAATAACAGCCGCATGGGTCGATCTTCAAGGTTAAGCAACGCTTGCCAAGCTTAGTCTGTGATGGGTGTACGTCTTAATATATTATCGAGTTTCCGCCGTGCTTCGGAAAGGACGTTTAACCGTTACGGATAGTCAGAAGCCAGTAAATCTGACTACAATTTTGCCAAGAAGTATCGTTTTACCCAGTTAATGGTTTGTGGAGGTCTGGTAGACAGACGCTACACGAAAAACACTGGTATTCAGCAGAATCCGGTTTGACTGGAAGCCGACCACAATATAGTTGGGAAAAGGCTAGGCAGATGAAGATTATGAATCATTTGACGAGCTAAGAATTGATTGAAAAACGCTATTTGCCGTTATACCCTGTAGGTACATAGGCTGCCCCTCCGGTAGTACCTACAGGCGTGTTGTTTTAATCCTAAATAGAAAATTCTTCTGATATTGAAGAGAGACTGAATGACTAACAGAAAACGCACAGCCGAAACTACTGGTCGTAAGGCTGTAATTTTATTTAAGTTATTTTTTTTTCTATTTTTCATGATGTGTCTATCGCATCATATTGTGCACTAAACTTTTACTGTATTGCTTGTGTTATTAAAATAAAAAGTGTAACAATTGTAGATAGGCCAATAAATAAATGAAAAATGGATTTCCCAAAATTCCTACGGGATCGAGAAAAAACGGGATATGCGCGTGTGAAGTCGCGCGCAAAAGCTAGAATGATAATTAAGACCCATTTGTGAGATTCAGTCCTCTAAGGTCAAGTTCTTTTGATACGTAGCCCCATTGATTAAACATTTTTTGGCCACTTTCAACCAATTAGTTATCATGTAATAGTTTGTAACTAATATATACTTCTTTATTTTACCATTGCTGAAGCTAAACATTGTTCGAAAAACGCACACTAATTAAAAGGCTGGTATCCGTAATATTGTACCAGTGTTCTGCTATTATGTATCATAGGTATGTAGGTACTGTCATTAAGGTATCATATTGAGCATACATGCTGTGAGATCTAACCGACCCATTATTTTGTAAACTCGTTCACGTAGCCCACATGTAATAAAGCTGTTGTCATCATAAAATTAATGCGAACAAATAAAATAGGAATAAACGAAGACATTAACGCTTTTATAGCGGCCATTACAACGGCTATGACCGAAGTTAGTTCGAGAAAATTCCGATAGATGGCGTTATTTTAAGTTATGAGTTATGAGTTAGAGCTATATGGCCTTAAGCCTGTCATAAACACTGATTCTTTTAATAAGTTTGTAAACAAATATTCTAAAGTGTTCAGAAATACTTGCAAGGTAGCTAAAGCCCTATATATTAGCAATAAGATCAAATCGTCAGAAAATAAGATAAAGACAGTTTGGAAAGTTATTAATAATGAAACTAATAGAAATAAAGAACGAAACACTGATTATTTACTGGAGACTACACATGGTGCCAAAAGCTCTAATTTAGAAGTAGCTCAAGAATTTGTAAATTTTTTCACCAATATACCAACTAAAACTACGGAATATTTAAATTCTTCACCTGAGGTCTCATATAATTTATTAAAAGCTAACGTTCCAGGTTGTACGGTTGAATTCCAGTTCAAACATATCAACCCTGTGACAGTCATAAAAGCTTTCCGGCAAATCAAAATCAAATTGACCGAAGACATATGGGGAATGTCTATTAAAGTGTGCACGTCCATAATTGAAACCATAGCACCATACTTGGCTTTAATATTTAATTTATGTGTGGACCAAGGAGTCTTTCCGGATATAATGAAATATAGTAGGGTTATACCACTATTTAAATCGGGCGACAGCAAAGACACCAATAATTATAGACCTGTATCTGTTTTGCCGGTTTTTAGCAAAGTGTTTGAAAAAGTAATGCTCAATCAGATGCTCAATCATTTTAACATCAATAAAATTTTACACGATCAACAGTATGGTTTTACCAGGGGTCGTTGTACGACTGACGCTGGTGCCACGTTGTTAAAACACATATACTCAGCGTGGGAAGAGGCACAAGATGCCATAGGAATCTTTTGTGACCTCTCCAAGGCATTTGATTGTGTAAATCACGAAACCTTGCTCCTAAAGCTAGGACATTACGGACTAAGTAAACTTGCACTCAGTCTAATAAAATCTTACTTAAATGATAGACAGCAGCAAGTTCAAATAAATGGTGTCAATTCACGGGGTTTAAAAGTCAAAATGGGGGTACCTCAAGGCTCTATTTTGGGTCCTTTCCTCTTTCTAGTATATATTAATGATCTACCCCATCTTTTAAAAAATCACCCTCATATGGTATTATTTGCTGACGATACGTCCTTAATTTTTAAGATAGATAGACGTTCCATAAATCTTGACGACGTAAATAACGCCCTACAGCAGGTCCAAAATTGGTTTACTGCTAATAATTTAGTATTAAATGGGAAAAAAACTAAATGCATCAGATTTGCCTTACCGAACGTTAAAAGAAATGATTGCGACATAGTATTGAACAAGGAGAAACTTGAATTCGTCGAAAACACGGTTTTCCTGGGGATTACGCTTGACTCAAGGCTACAATGGGGTCCTCATTTAACATCTCTTGCGGGACGGCTAAGTTCAGCAGCATACGCTGTCAGAAAAATCCGTCAATTTACCGATATAGATACCGCGAGGCTGGTCTATTTTAGTTACTTTCATAGTATCATGTCTTACGGTATCTTATTATGGGGACGTGCTGCAGACATCGAGTCTATATTTATCCTGCAGAAAAGAGCCATCAGAGCCATTTACAATCTCCGTCGGCGTGATTCCCTAAGAGAACTGTTTAAGGATATCAACATCATGACGGTACCTTGTCAATACATTTACGAAAATATTATGTATGTTCGGAAAAATCTTCATCTCTTTAGCAAGATTAGTGACAGGCATAATTTTAATACTAGAAATAGGAACAAATTAGATCAACCCCGATTCAGATTGGCCAAAGTACACACTTCTTTTATGGGGTACTGTATTAAATTTTATAATAAAATACCAGTTGATATTCTCGAACTGAATGAGAGAAAATTTAAAGCATGCATAAAACGCACACTATGTAGGCAAGCGTATTATAAACTGGAAGATTATATCCTCGATAAAAACGCTTGGCTAAATGCTGGTCCTGCTCCACAGTCACAGCTGCTTAGGTCCACTTTTTAGGTTTTTATGTTTTCATATTTGGAAGAGATGCTCGCTCCTTTTAGAGGTTCTTACATTATTTCGTTTATTTATTCTTATATACATACAAATTATATTATTATATTAATTACTTATTTATTCTTTTTGATGTAAGAACTTAATCGTTCTCTTTATTAATTTATTTTTCATTATTTGGTCATTGACAACCATAGTTTTGTGTAAAGTAGAAGCATATTTTTCAAATTTTGTAAATGTGAGTACCATGAAACCATTTACATTTTATGTGAGTAGGTAGTTATAGTTTTACTTGTTGGACTTGAACGAGCATGGTGGTTGAGAGCATGTCATGCTCACTCAAATGTCTCGCTGATGGCGGCGCGTGGGTTTGATCATTCGGTTCCCTTCGAAATTGTTGAGCTGAAGGGTGCCGATACACGCGTCATGTTCGTGAACAGGCGCCGTCGGTTGAGACTGGTCATCTCTTAACTGCCATTGGCTTATTTTAATCTTTATATTTAAAATTCTTATAATAAGCCCTTTTTTTTTCTTTGCATTGTCCTCACATGCAGAAGCAACAAGTTATGTAACTTGGAATTTTGTAAAACAGAACATGATTTAAAAGAGTGTCCGTGGAGTTTCTTGCACGTTCTTCTCCATAGAGATCTACGCTTTGGAACGTGCAAATAGCTTCCATGTTTTTGACTGACCGACCTTGACGTTTCAAAAGTGCCTGTGAATGGTTTATTTGAAATAAAATGCTTTGAATTTGAATTTGAATTTGAATTTGAGTTGTAGGTAGAAGTAACCAACAACTTAGCGTGCTTGATGTTTCAGGAAAATGTCAACAGATGTCGCTACGGTTGTGGTTTTTTTTGATCTTCCTACTACCAGTGAGAAATTGAGAAATAGTGAATATAGTAATTTATTTGTTTGTAAAAGATTTTACTGAAATCTAACACTATTATAAACTAGCATATGCCCGTAGCTTCACTTACGTAAGAGTATTATTTTCACAAATAAGAGTTGCTTTCACCTGACCATCGCCAGTTCTACATCTATCTTTGCGATTTCAAGGTGGGTCCCGTAGATAAAGTTGTTCATAATGATGAATTAAAATAATCCCTTATGAGATATGTATTGCGTTTATTCTATTAAACGTGTTCTAATGTACTTTCTTCACTGCTCACCATATACATAAAAAATAGAACAATTTTGTAACGACCAGCTTATCTCATATTAATTACCACAAATAATCAGGTCAAAGATTAAAATAACTAACTACTGACCCACGCGTAACAAAACATGCTACCTAATTGTCAATTTTATCTGAATTTTTCCGTAATAAATCAAACCGATTTATAAAATAAAGCTATTTCTCACTTACCTTGCAGTATATCCCGTTGTCCTCGATCCTATAGGAATTTCGGGATATCCTTTCTTAATGCTCCCCTTCACTCCCGTATGTTCAAAATTTCAGCTATCTACGACTAAAAGATTCGCCTGTGCGTTGTATGTCAGTAAAGGAAAATTTATAAAATAGCACACACAGCAGCAAATCGCAATACGACTTGACTTCCTTTTTTAGGGTTCTGTACCTCAAAAGGAAAAAAACGGAACCCTTACAGGATCACTTTGTTGTCCGTTCGTCTGTCTGTCAAGACCGTTTATCTCGGGAGCGCGTAGAGGTATCCAGTTGAAATTACCCATATTCTCATTACTCAAGTCTATGGCCTCTTGCAAAAAAATCAAACTTCTAAGTTAACGTAAAAAAAGATACGGTCGTTTATACCGCAAAGAAAGTATATTTCGACACTCTCATCATCAAAATGTATAAGGTATTTCCCGTTGACCTATAACTATGAAATTTGGCGTTTAATATAATACCTTCTTATACTACGAGTGTAGGAAAAAGTCTGAAAACGATACTTTTGTAATTAAATCATAAAAAATATCGTCTTCATTTAAAGTAATTTGTAGCAACAAATTTTTACGGTGGGCGAGTCCTACTCGCACTTGGCCGGTTTTTTTTTCAGTTAGTTTCCTCATTTTCCTGGTGCTACAGTACTTTTAAGGCAAGCTACTATCACTTACTGACCTGTTGGTCTAGTGGTTAGTGACCCTGACTGCTATGCCAGAGGTTGTGGGTTCGATTCCCACCCAGGACAAATGTTTGTGTGATGAGCATGATCATTTGTTCTGTGTCTGGGTGTAGTTTATTTATAATATGTATGTATTTAGAAATATATAAGTATGTTTATCAGTTGTCTAGTACCCATAACACAAGCTCTGCTTAGCTTGGGACTAGATGGCGTTGTGTGGAATATTATTATTATTATCTCCTTTATTCATTTTACTATACATATAAATTATATTTTTAAATATTTGATTAAAATAAATAAAAAAAAACATTTAAAAATATAAAAATAGTAGCCCACCGATATCGGGAACAGGGTCCAAGCTACCGGTGGTCAGGGCTCCAGAGAAAGGAACCTCCTGACAATGCGAGCCGTGTCCAGAAGTACCGCTTTCTGAATCAAGCCCTTGATCCAGCTGCCCAACGAGAGCCTCCTAAGGTGTTGGTCGAGGCTCGTGGCTATTAAGCCATTGGCCGATACGACTATCGGTACAATGATTGCGGAGTCCACTTCCCACATGTCGACAACCTCGCGAGCCAAGTCAATATACTTGATTTGTTTGTCTTTCTCGGCTTTCACGAGGTTCTCGTCATGCGGGACGGTTATGTCTACAATCATTGCACGCCTCACAATTCGGTCCACCACCACTATATCAGGCTTATTGGCAACAATAGTCCTGTCAGTGATGATGGACCGATCCCAGTACAATGTGATATTGCCATTATCGAGAACTGGGTCGGGCGCATACCTATAGTATGGCACCTCCGACTCCACAAGAGAGTATTTCAGAGCAAGTTGCTGATGGATAATCCTGGCTACAAGGTTGTGCCTATGCAAGTATTCTCCGTTAGCTAGACGAGAACAACCAGAGACAATGTGGCGAATTGATTCTCCCGGACGGTGACATGCCCGACATATGTCGACCGTGCCGTCTTTCACAATAAATCTCCGGTAGTTATTCGTCATGATAACTTCGTCCATAATTGCACAAACAAAACCTTCGGTTTCTCCAAACAGATCACCGAAACGCAGCCAGGCTACGGACGCTAGTTGGTCTACGTCAGGCCCATGTAGGGCCCGGAAAAAGCGTCCGTGAAGCTCCTTACTCTGCCATACCGCCCTGCGATCGTTAGTGTCAAGCACTGCAGGTTTGCGCCAGTTCTCATTTGCCAAGGAGAGCGGGGTGAGTCCCTTGTCCACCGCCACTACATCTCGATGCATACCCACGTCGACAGCTAGGAAATATTCCCTAAGACTGCATATCTCGCGATTGTGGAGAGTCTTAGCATTTAAAAAGCCTCGACCTCCACACTTTCGCGGGATATACAGTCTCATTACCGACGATCGTGGGTGATGCATTCGATACGCAGTAAGCAGTGTACGGACCCGCCTATCCAGGGCGTCAAGTTCCGTTTGAGTCCATTTGAGTACGCCGAAAGAGTACATCAATACTGGCATGATCCAACCGTTGAAGGCGCGCACCTTGTTTCCGCCCGATAGAAAGCTATTGAATACCTTCTTCAGGCGGCCAAAGAAGCGCTCCTTCAACGATTGCTTCATGTCAGTAACATTGATACCTAACGCTTCCGACATACCCAAATACTTGTAAGTTTCAGTTGGAGAGAGGGATCTCAGGTTTATGGAATCCGAGAGTTGAGTTCCCACGGATTCCATAATCTCTCCACGCTTTACATGCATGACCGCACATTTGTCCACACCAAACTCCATTCTGATGGCGTTACTGAATGTTTCAGTTACCTTCAGTAGCTCCATCAGTTGCAGATTAGTGGGGGCAAAGAGTTTCAGATCATCCATGTAAAGGAGGTGAGATATAACCTGACCACCTCTCTTCAACCGATAGCCTAGCCCTGAATTCTCCAGCAGTGTGCTAAGAGGATTCAAGGCTAGACAAAACCAAAGTGGACTCAAACTATCGCCCTGAAATATACCCCGCTCGATCCTTACCGGTTCGCTATTCCTCTGGATATTTCGACATCCTGGATAGCGAAGGACTGTCCTCCATTGCCCCATACACGACATCAGGAAGGTGCGTAGCGTTGCATCAACTTTATACAATTCTAGCACCCTCATGAGCCATGTATGAGGCACCGAGTCATAGGCCTTCTTATAGTCTATCCAGCATGTTGACAGATCCTTTCGGGAACGCCGAACCTGTTGGCTAATGGCCATATCAATAAGGAGTAGCTCCTTAGTACCGCGGGACCCATTCCTACATCCATTTTGAGAGGCAGACATGATGTTGTTGTTGTTAATATGACTATTAATCTTTGCCCTCAAAATGGATGTAAGAACTTTATAGACCGTCGGTAAACACGTGATCGGTCTATAATTTTTAGGTTCCGCAGTACTACCTGATTTATGGAGCAGGTGGGTTATTCCTGTAGTTAAGAACTGGGGTAGCGACCCAGACTCTAAGGCAGACTGGAATTGAGACGCCAAGCAAGCGTGCGATCTCGTAAACCATTTAATCCAGAAATTGTGCAGCCCGTCCGGCCCTGGAGATTTCCAGTTAGGCAACGGGCGGACTGCACAAGCTACATCTTGGGGGCTGATGGAAATTGCCCCCATTTCTGGTATCGGATCGCACACACGCTTGACCTCCCGAGTCCAGTCACCCTCAGTATGACTGACAGGAACCGACCAGATGCTGCGCCAGAATGAACACATAGCATCATCATCCGGCAAGCGCGTGTCAGTCACACCTTGGTCCGGTCGTTCCCAATCCCTATATACCCACCTTTCGTTACTTCGGAATGTGCGATTCTGGGTGTATCGCTCCACTCGCCGCCTGTACCTACGAATACGGCTTGCCCATGCATACACCTTCTGCTTCAGGAAGTCGATGCGCTCTGTGACACGAGATATATAATCTCGGGGATTGACATCAGTCCCCGAAAACGCCCGTCTCACAAAGCGCATCACTCTAGGGCGTGTGTTGCCCTCCCTGAAGCAGATCAGTTTGCCGATTAGCGCTCTGGCCTCACCAATACGACGCCCGATCCTGCACTGCCAAGCTGGTACGGCTAGTTTTGGTCGTGTAACTCTGTCATTGGTTATTTTTATTATGACATGAGCTACACGACATGCCGCTACAGCCGCGCAGTACATGATCGAATGTGCATCGGTGAGGTTATCACAGTTATCAAAATGGCTTGACAACTGCGAATCCAGAGCAGCCACCAGCGCCCTGTTCTTGTTATGCATGGGCAAACGAGGTAAGCGTGGTCTAAGTTCAGGCGGCATGTAGCGGTATTCCCGAATAGCACACTCCAAAGCACTCCTCAATTCGTCATTGCACTGGGTACTTACGTTTGTAACCCTGTCATTACTCTCCTCGTCAGCGTGGCTGGGCAATTGGGTTGACTGTGCTGGTGCCACAGTCTGCGACGGAGGAGCAATGACATGGCTACACATTTCAGTGCGGAGGCGATCAAGCACACTATCATCCAACATACGGTTACGCTGGATGACGCGCACCTGATCCGACAGTCGTTGGGCCGATACGCTGACAGCTGGTTCAAGTACCTGAAACAGAGAGAGCATCCGACCACGGTACGCAGTCAGGTTAGTTCCCCCCTCTGTAGCCCCAAAGTATGAGCGTATAACATTCTCATTTATGGCTTGAGTCCATTTTATACGCTGCACACTTCCACCGATAGCGGGGACCCTGTCAGAGACTGGTGGGCCTCGAGGTCCTAAGCTGGCCGGTGGTCGGCCTCGCCCGCGCCGACGCGCAGCTGGTGGTGTCGTCGGCGGCGAGAAGTACTCGTCGCTCGAGCTCGACGCAACTGCAGCTACCGGAACATCAGGATTTACGGCTGGAGCAGGTCCCGGCGGCTGCGAGGCGGAACTGAGCGACGAACCCGAAGATGTTTCTTGTGCGGCTAGTAATTGTGCCCGGCGTCTTGTCAGCATTTTCTTACAAGTGGGTGTAGTTTGTGTTGCAATTCAACTGAATATTGTTATTATTAATTTTTTCCTGGATGTGTCCTGGATTTTTATCATTTTGGAGCTTGGTATTTATTAAAATTAATATAAAAAATTCGGGATGAAAATTTATGCTGTCAGTCAACTTGACAGCCGGACCACAGATTATTATTATTATTATTATTATTACTTACCGTCAGGTCTTATTCTTATCGTGTGGGCAGTAAGGTCTAGCGACCCCACACACCCTATTGCCAGAGTTTCTAAACCGTCTCAAGGGCCTCTGAGATGGTTTTATTTGACACACGGAATTATTTTATCAGACGATCAGGTGATTTAAGCCTGCAATGTCCTAGCCAAACTGGAAAACCACTTTACAAAGTATGCTTCCCGTGGGAATCGAACCCCTGACCATCGGGTCACAAGACAAACGCCTAAATCACTCGACCACGGTAAATACACGAATATACCATCAGGTGAGATAGTGGTGAAATAAGAGCCTGTAATATCATCATAACTCATCATCTGCCTAGCCTTTTCCCAACTGTATTGGGGTCGGCTTCCAGTCAAACCGGATTTAGCTGAATACCAGTATTTTACATGGAGCAGCTGCCTACCAGACCTCCACAACCCATTAACTGGGTAACACGGTACTTCATGGCAAGACTGGAGTCAGATTTACTGGCTTCTGACTATCCGTAACGATTGCCAAAGATCTGCAAACGGCAGCCGGGACCAACGGCTTAACGTGCTATCCGAGGCACGAAGGAAACTCGCTATGTTAAGATGGTCACCCATCCACAGACCAACCTTGGCAAGCGTTACAACCTTATATTATCATAACTAATACAATAAATTCCAATTTGAGTTTGTTATCTACGCTCTTACGTCAAAATAGCTTTTGCCCGCGAATTCGTATGCGCATAATACGTTTTTTCCCGATCCCCTAGGAATTTCAGAAAATCTTATCTCAGTGCTCCCCTACACTCCTCTAGGAACCTACGTACAAAATTTCATCTTTCTACGACTAGTCTGCCGTCATAAGAAAAAAGGACGTATCTACACAAAAGAAGTAACCGACTTCCCACATTAAGAAAATAACTAAAGGTCGGAATTCGATTACTTCGTTTTGTATAGATAAGTTCTTTTTTCTTATGTAGTAAGTAGTGTCGGCTGAGCATTGTCTGTCGCAGTCGCTCAGTAATGGAAGAGTTTTAGGTACATATTAGGATCTCTGAACCAATTTTAAAGATAAATGGGACCCTAATGACGTTTAAAATGAAAAATCTAAACGTCAGCGAAGCGGCGATCAAAAGATGAAAGAAGTTACAGTTGTTGAGATGCTTTTGTCTGAAACTAGCTGTTGCCTGCGACTTGGTACTCGCATACCCCGTTTTTTCCCGTACCCGTAGGAATTTCGGGAATCATCTCTTAGTGCTCCCCTACAATACCCATGGAGCCAAAATTCAGCTTCCTACAACCAGTACTTTCGGCTGGACGTTGTCTGTCAGTCACTCAATCAGTCAGTAACGGAAGAATCTATTATAGACTTCTATATCTATATACTAATATAATAAAGCTAAAGAGTTTGTTTGTTTGTTTGTTTGCTTGAACGCGCTAATCTCAGGAACTACTAGTCCAACTTGAAAAATTAATTCATTGTTAGATAGCCCATTTATCGAGGAAGGCTATATAAGCTATATATCATCACGCTAAAACCAATAGGAGCGGAGCAGTAATGAAAATTGTGACGCAAACGAAATTGCGTGGGTCAACTAGTTTTATATAAGTATATTGATTGATTGATTCAAATTAAAAAAACTACATCAACATTAAAAGTGTGTACGCTCCTTAACTGGCACGTTTTTTTTCCCCTATAAATTGTAGAACTTTACAATAATTGTGTCAATCCCTCATCGTGGTTCAACATGGCGGCCGTTCCCGCCACTTTAGTTTTGTTTCTATACTTCACTTTTGCGTCCAGCTACACTTTATTGAGTATGTATCCTTTTCATACTTATTGTCTGATAAAAAAGATAATTACGTGCTTCGGAAGGCACGTGTAAGTCGGTGGTCCCGGCCGCCAAATGGTGGTCGTCAAATAGACCACGTCAGAGGCCCTTGAGGTGGTTTAGAAACTCTGACACTAGGGTGTGTGGGGTCGTTAGACCTTACTGCAAGCTGTTTGTCGCCATTTTTCATATATTTTTTTCCACAGGAGATGACGACAATGAAATAATATGGCCATCCGAATATCACTTCAAGGGAGAAAAGCTGAATTTTATGACGCACCAGAAAGAAACTTTCGAAATATGGTAAGTTATCCCGTTTTCAGTAGAAAACATCATAGAAAATTATTAAAACCAAACAACATAATCAGCCTATATTTTTGCTACTACTGGGACACAGGCCTCCTCTCTTTCGAGTGGGAGTATAATCCACCACGCGGGCCCAGTGCGGATTGGTTGGTTGAAGTTCAAAAGACCAGAAAAGGGACTTTTGAACTTCAGTATTTTTTTATTAAAAAATATTATTGAATCGAAATTGTTGTATGAACCAACTCCACCATTTTTCACATCTACAGCGAGGCAGGCTTACTACAAAAAAAAAAATAAAAAATATAAGGTTATTCATAACATATAGAACAGCACATTATTTGGGGTTAATAATTACGGAAAGTAAGAAAAGAAATGGACACAATATCGAGCCTTGAGGTACGCTTATTGTAGTTTAAAATCCTAGTAAGTTTACAGCGTTTATGTTAATTTAAACTTGTTTGTCTTTCAAGTATGATCTAAGTTAGTCAAGGAATGAATTCTTTAACACATTGCGTTAGAGTTTTACTGACAGCATCTCATGGTTAAAACAATCTAACGCGTTTGAGAGATCTCTAATATTTTTAATGATGTCTAGTACTTCTTCCCAGGCGTGAAACTATTATTTATTAGAGTGACACCGGCGACCATCGTAAGTCATTTGCGGAAACTATACTCATACATACACGTTACTCCTGAAAAACTGTTTTTTTTTATTAACATCTGATTTGAGACTTTAATTTGAGGGCTAATTCTAAAAATCTTTATGTGTCGGTTTAATTTCGAGCTCCTTTAAGTCCTAAGTTTGAGCTACACAATAACTGACAAATGCTTGCACTGTCTGGACAGGTCCAATCAAATTTGTGCGGTACTTTCCTCAAAGACCACTTCAGATATTAACCTACATGGTTCTCATATGATATAACCAGTACGATTGTATGGACTTTAGAAGAAAATTTTAAATTTGATTTTGTTTCGGTATTTGTTCTCTGGGTAGTTAGCTTACCTTCATCTGCCTAGCCTTTTCCCAACTATATTGGGGTCGGCTTCCAGCCAAGCCGGATTTAGCTGAATACCAGTATTTTATATGGAGCGGCTGCCTGCCAGACCTCCACAATCAATTAACTGGGTAACACGGTACTTCATGGCAAGACTGGATTCAGATTTACTGGCTTCTGACTATCCATAACGACTGCCAAAGATTTAAAAATGACAGCCAGGACCAACGGCTTAACGTGCTTTCCGAGGCACGGAGGAAACTCGGTATGTTAAGATGGTCACCCATCCACAGACCAATCTAGGCAAGCGTTGCTTAACCTTGAAGATCGACCCGTGCGGCTGTTATTATCTAGCCACAAGCTCCTCCAGCTCATCTGCCTAGCCTTTTCCCAGCTATATTGGGGTCGGCTTCCAGTCAAGCCGGATTTAGCTGAATACCAGTATCTTACGTAAGCTTACCTTAAAATGACCAAAAAAGATTTACGTGTAAAAGTGTTATTTACAACCCACTCACCAAATAAATATCATTTTTTTTAAGGATGGGAAATCATCAAATGACTCCTCCCACTCTGGGTGAAGCAGGAGGGAGTGTCAGACTCTTACTGACTAAAACCCATCCGTGTTCCTCCTGATGCCCTTTGCGTTCCAAGGCTACGGTACCTCTTTCGAACAGATTCCGCAATCATTTAATTTTATCATTAGTATCTCAGACCAATCCGTCAAAAAAACCTCGTACTTCATATTTTTTTGAATGCGAACGTTGTTTGAAGAAAACGTTTTAATAATTAGAAGCCACTTATAGAAGGGTTTACTTTCAAGCAACACTGACTTAAAACAAGGAATTAATTAAAAATCCGTGAACCATAAAGCCGTTTGTAACAAATTATTTTTAGTTTATAATTTTCATCATACATTTGTTAAAGACGTTTTCCAACACACCATGACTAAATAATACGTGAGTATTTATCATGGCGCTCTCAGCTAGAAACTACGTATGAAATGCGACAATTTTTTTTTTTACTAAATCAGGTACAGTGCTGAACGAAATCGCTCACGCATGGACGTATTTGACGGCACTGTGAGGAAGTGGTACTACGCAGACACAGGTTACGCTTATGAGGTAAGCTTATTACTCAAGTCAATATCTTGATTTGTTAATACAAGTTAGGCAGAGAGTCAGCACTTTTTGAACGTCACATTAGAGAAGAAGCCAATTCTTAAAAACGCCAACCATGGTGTTTTGGATGGTGAGAAAAGTGGTACAACAAATACTCAGCGAAACAAATAATTTATGTTAGAGACAAACAAAAAGCTTGTTGTTGTTCGAAAAGTGACCACCGCGTATTGAAAGATGCAACGTTGGAAGGCCAACAAGGTTAACCGATGACCTGGTGAGGGTCGCGGGTAGCCGATGGATGCGAGACCCACAAATCTGATTGTTGTAGCGACACTTGGGGAAGCCGTATGGCCAGCAGTGGACGTATTTCGGCTAATATGATGATGAGTGACAAACAAGCTAAAAAGATTTTAACCCGTTTTTTTTTTCTTTTGTTATGTAAACCAAAATTGACGAAGATACGAAGCTTTAAAAATTTTCCCTCCCCCGAGTTTCGATACGTTTTATCTTTTTCAATATTTATTGATTTTTTAAAATAAAAAATCGTGTCCATTGTTTTTTAATACTCTGACTGACGGACTAAATAGATTTGCAATTTATTGATGGTGGAAACTAGCCTATTTGTGTGAAGTCAAATTTTATGCTAGTTTAAATGTTCCACTGCATCTCTCCTCTCTGGAGACTGGAGGTCGATAGCAGTATGAGCTTTGTAAATTATTGTGATGCTTGCTTATTTTTCAGATACACCCCTATACCGACGAAGAGGTCACCAATGAAGACATTTGCATCGCAATGGAAACTGAAGATGAGCAACCAGACTTTCTAACTAGCGCGTATGGGTTTACATATACAGGTATCAGAGAATTTATTTAGAGGAGCTTGGGGTTAAATAATTACAGCTGCATAGATCGTTCTTCAAAGTTTAGCTGCGTTTGCCTAGGTCGATGCGATGATGGGTGACCAACTATTACATAATAAGTTTCCTCGGCCTCAGTTGTGTCTCAGAAAGCACGTTAAGCCGTTGGTCCCAGCCGTCATTTATAGATCTTTGACAGTCGTTACGGATTGTCAGAAAACTGAAGGAAATCTGACTCCAGTCCTGCTTGGTGCCTACCAAGCAGAACTGGAGTCAGTTTCTTCAGTCGTAGAATACTGGTATTCGGCTGAATCCGGTTTTACTAGAATCCGACCTCAATACAGTTGAGAAAAAAGTAGGCAGATATGAGTTGCTTTATCCCCAGGTCAGAGCATGACTCTCTACGACAAGGTGGTTGACATCTGGACCAGAACAGACGATTATGGAGTTAATTCGACTTGGGAGACAACGTTGTACCTCTTTAAGACGGATTCCGGTATTGACATACCCGTTCAGTAAGTTGTTAATAATTTCAATTTTGATTTTATGCTTTAAATGTGTTTGTCCAGAAAATCTTTTTTAGTAGATGATGACCTTACACACGGCCACATCGTTTCTTTCATTCAGAGGCCAAACTGCGGGTTTTTTTAATAGTTTTCGATCACGTTACCGTAAACTGAATAAGGGCCGTCTGGTGACAATACCGGAAAACATTTTTTTTATAAACATGATATGATGTTGTCTTAACATAAATAGGTAAGTGAACGTTTACATGAACTCGTACGTAAAAACTTGCACTTGGAAATACACGAGACTTTCAAAAATTAATTTTAATAAATCTTACATTATAAAATAAACCTATATTCCAAACGTAGGTACCTATAGTCAAAAGTGAGTATAGAAAGGTGTTAATAGACATTCAGGCCAAAAAAAATAATTAAGTAAATTACTGATTCATCTGTATCGCTTCAGGCAAGTAGAAAAGGAGTATAACTACATTGTTGGCAAGCTGGCCTCACACATCATCACCAACTACTTCGACTTCAGGGATACTGTCACTGATGGAGAGCTCACCCTAGATGCAGGTACTGAAAATATAAATGACTCCCGTCAGGCTTTTCAAAATTAAAAGACAATAGTAGAACAATACTCACCGTCCCACATATGGAACGGCGGCGGCGGGGCCTGACGGGTTTAACCTTTTGCCGTAAAAACCAAAGAGTACGTACACAAGTGATCAATATTAAGAAAACCGATTTTTTCTAAAATTGTAGATATTGTCTATCGCCAACTTTAACATTTAGAACATATTTCATCGAGAAACCCAAGGTTTGCGTAAAAGTGTCCGTCAGTCAGTTATATAAATCTTATTGAAAGTTCAAGAGATTGAATGCGGAGCACAGGAGCTTGGAAAGGACTTCCATAAGGACATAAAGTTCTTCCACCCCGACTTGCCTTCGGAGCTGGACCAGGCCTTCCACCTCTACACCAACCACCACAACAAGTTGTATCAGGACCAAGAGCACCAGATGAGGAAGAGGATCTTCGAGAAGAACTGGAGGTAAGCTACGCCTTTATCGCCTTTAAGATAGTGAAGCATTTGAATTGGCTAGCCCAAATTTTTACGCGCTTAGAAACTAGAGCACTAAAAGCACTTTGCTTTTTTTATCCATTTACGGTCCTTAACAAACCTGTAATAAGTTTTGATATATGTTGATCTTCTTTTTGAGCCAATCCTTAATTTAATTGGGTCCAATAGATGAGTACCTTAATTGCAGCATCGATGCAATTCAATAGATCCTGAGGGCCGCCAGTGTTGTGAAATCCGCGGCCCTGGAACGCAAAGGACATTTGAAGGGTAACACGCATGGGTTTTAGTCAGTAACAGTCTGACAGTCCCTTCCGCTCCGCCCAGAGCGGTAGGAGTCATTTGACGATACGACATCCTAAAAAAAATAGTCAATTTGGGGCACTCAAACATCAGCTCATGTTCCAAACTGTGCTGTTCAACTGTTAGAGCTGGTTCCCAGTAACATCTGACGTGTAAAAAAAATAGCCCTTGCAATAAAATTGCCCTTTTCAATAAACCCAGGATGATCGACCAGCACAACCACAAGAACCTAGGCTACAGGCTTGAGCTGAACTCATTCTCTGACAAGACACCCGAGGAACTGAAGTATATGACCGGCTCCCATGTCCCCAAGCGCAAGGACCCTGACATGATGCCTTTCCCCCACACTCTGAGGGAGGTCGATGAACTCGTACAGGAACTGCCGGAGAGCTTCGATTTGAGGATGGAGGGAGAGGATACTCCTGTTAAAAGTGAGTCATCTCAAGGTTTTGTAGGATTTTGCTTTTTAACCGACTTCCTCAAAAGGAGGACGCTTTCAATTCGGCTGGTATATTTTTCGGATTCAGTATACTTGTTATTGATCCCGTAAAAATGTAATCCACTTTGGCTCAGTAGTTTTTCCTTCATGAGGATTTTTGCTTACTTAGATTATGTGATTTTTGTGTAAACGATGACGTCGCGTCGACCAAGTACTAAAAAGTGAAAAATAACAAACATTATTTACACAGTGTTTCATAATTCTAATGCATTATTTATCTTACCTGTTATCTAATTGAATTGTTTAAAAAAAACGACAAAAATACGACCATGTAAAGGTATAGTGAAAACAACGCTCTTCTAAAGCGTTCTTATCTATGCAGACCAGGGTGAATGCGGTTCCTGCTGGGCCTTTTGCACAAATACTGCCATCGAGGGAGCCCTGGCCAGGGTCAACGGAGACAGGCTGCTGGACTTGAGCGAACAGTCTCTGGTGGACTGTGGCTGGGGGTGAGTGAGAACAGGGAACTTTCATCTTCTCAAAGTGAACTTGCTTACTTATAAATTAAGTGCGAACTGCCGCTCACGGCTTCTTTTGCGTGAAGTCGGAAATTAATCCATATATGTATAATTGTTGTAATTTCAACAAGAATGTTGTAACCACAACTTTGCAACTATTTATTAATTTTACAAAAGTATCTGTGGAGTTTATTGCACGTTCTTCTCCATAGAGATTTACGCTTTGGAACGTGCAAACAGCAACATCTATTTGACTGACCGACCTTGACAATTAAAAAATGCAGGCTCTAATATTTATGGAAGTAAATATTACTTTGAGTTTGGTTGATATATCGGGTAATTTTACAGTTCACTCTTTACATTATTTAAAAGTAATTTAATAGTTGTGCCAGTGACGGAAAAGTTAAAAGAGAATCGCTTGTCTTTGATATAGTCATGTAAGGAGGAGGGATGAAACGCATGTAACTAGAAGAGTTATAAATGTAAATGTGGATGTATGGAGAGGGAGAGGAAGGCCGTAGAAAAGATGGGTGGATTGTGTGAGAAGCGATATGAAAGAAATGGGAGTTAGTGATAGCGTGACGGCTGATAGGACAGAATGGAAGAAGAAAAGAAGTTGCGCCGACCCCAAAAACAAGGGATTAGGGCAGGAAGATGATGAGTCTTTACATTAGTTTACATTTAGTTTCCTGTCTTTGCTCACAGTTTTGGGACAACTGGTTGCAATGGAGGTTGGCCAACTGACGCCATGAAATACGTCATGACTCACGGCGTTCCTACTGAAATGGATTATGGTGTCTATGAGGGAATTGTAAGTATTTTCTAACTGAACACATACTATTTACTTATTTATTAAATGATTCACGCTACAGGCGCGAATTTTTCTACTAGACAACCTTTGGGTGATCCTCCTAGCCTATTCCCAACTACATAAGCGGCTTCCAGTCAAATTGGTCTTAACTGAATAGTGTTTCAAGCCGTTGGTCCTGGCTATTATTAAATTTTGCTACTGGTACCAGTTCTGTCATTTGGCAGTTGTTACGGATAGCAGAAGCCAGAAAATCTAACTCCAGTCTTGCCAAGAACTATCTATTTATCCAGTAACTGGTTTGTGGAGGTCAGATAGGCAGCCGCTCCATGTGAAATACTAGTAGGAGTTAAAATAGTAGCCCACTGGTATCGGGAACAGGGTCCAAGCTATTGGCGGCCAGGGCTCTAGAGAGAGGAACCTTCTAACAATGCGAACCATGTCAAGACGTACCATTTTCTGAATCAAGTCCTTGATCCAGCTGGCTAACGAGAGCCTCATGAGGTTTTTGTCGAAGCTCGTGGCTATTAAGCCGTTAGCTGTCATGGCATCACTCCTATCTCTATCGGCAATCATTCCGTAATCATTGTATTGCGGAGTCCACTTCCCACATGTCGACAACCTCGCGAGCCAAGTCAATATACTTGATCTGTTTATCTTTCTAGACTTTACTGGTTACTCCTTACAATACAAGCCGTATCGAGGAGTACTGCCTTCTGTATCAGGTTCTTTATCCAACCGCGTAACGCCAGCTTCGACAGATAGTCGTCGAAGCTTTTGGCCATCAGGCCACTGGCCATAACAACAATCGGCACAATGACAGCCGAGTCCACATTCCACATGTCGACAACATTTAATAATACTATTGTTGTACTACTCTTTGAAACGTTCAACTGCTGCGCTAGAGACAGGGTCGGTGAGTGTGTTTTGCTGCAGAACAACTTGCTACTCTTGTCGCTAGCGCAGCAGAACTAGCTTTATCTATTTGACAGACCTTGACAATTCAAAAGTGCATGTAATTTATATATTTGAAATAAAGGAATTTGTATTTGTTCTCAGGACGGCTTCTGCAAAATCCAGAACATGACATCCACGTATAAGATCCGCGGGTTTTCTCAAGTAACCATACGGAATCCTAACGCCATGAAAGTGACCCTCTTTAAATACGGACCGGTTACCGTGCTCGTTCATGTCACTGACCGCTTCATGCATTACTCCAGTGGGCTGTTCTATGACCTCAGTTGGTAAGGAGTTATTATTAACATAAAGATTATGAACTCGTGGCTAAGTCAATTCAGCTCCACACAAACTGCCATTTTAACAGCGAAATGCGATTGTCTTAATCCCGGTGAGTTAGCCCTTAAAACCTTAGGGGCTAACTTACCGAGAGTCGCAGTGCGATTACCGACTAATAAGCTCGGGCCTGAGGAAGGCACGCGAGCGTTGGGTGACTTGCCGTTCGACAAATACCAGAGTCGGGTCGACGGCGTGTTGGGTTCCACGCGGCCTCAACGAGATGTCAGCATAATAGATAGACCAGTGCATGCCAGGGTTGCGAAATTTGATTAAAAGAGTCACCACGGCTCTAAAACGCAAAGAGCAGCAAAGGGCCTTTGGCAGAACACGAATGGATTTTAGTTAATAAGAATCTGACATTCCCTTCCGCTCCGCCCACAGCGGAATGAGTCATTTCATGATTTCCCGTCCTGAAAAACCGGCCAGGTGCGTGTTGGACTCGCACACGTAAGGTAGCGTACCATTAACCTTAATTTTTATTATTATGTTATTATAGCGTTAATAGAAATACACAATCTATGAAAATTTCAACTGTCTGCCTATTACGGTTCTTGAAATACAGCCCGCTGACAGAGTGACGGACGGACAGTAGAGGCTTAGTAATAGGGTTCCGTTGGTTACCCTTCGGGTACGGAACCCTAAAAAGGGCTAATTACCTCCTTCTGGATAGGCTCGCTCAATCGTAGACTGTCTCTGTCATCTTTGACATAGACTAGAGTCAAGAGCAAACCCATCACAAATAAATACTAATCTTAATTGATTATTAATTTTCAGTGACAAGGATGGAGCAGAGAAGGAACTAGGCCACTGTGTAACGGTTGTGGGCTACGGCGTCCGTGATGGAGATGAATACTGGATCGTCAAGAACTCCTGGGGAGAGGACTGGGGAGAAGATGGCTACATCCTGATGGCTGCCAGGAACAACAACTGCTTCGTTCTTGACTCCGCTATCTACGCTATTGTTTAAGCCAACTTATAAAAATAGAATCCACGTGCTTTTGAAATAGTTGTTTTAGTTTCGCATCATCTACCTACCCTTATCCAACCATATTCAGGTCGGCTTCCAGTCAAACCGGACTCAACTGAATACCAGTATTTTACGTGGAGCGGCTACCTACCAGGCATCCACAATCGATTAACTGGGTAACACGGTACGTCATGGCAAGACGAGGAGTCAGATTTAGGTACTGGCTTCTGACAATCCGTAACGACTGCCGAAGATCTGTAAATGACAGCTGGGACCAACAGCTTAACGTGTTTTCCAGGTATAGAGTAAACTCGGTATAGTAAGATGGTCATACATCCAACCAACAACTTTGAAAAGAGTTGCATATCCTTGTTGATGGACCCGTGCGGCTGTTATTTTTTAGCAAAGGGACTCTCTGCTTGCGTCTGTGCTTCCGAATGCATACAACCCTAATCTCTTCAAAGTTAGAGTGAACAGGTTCCTTCTGGGTAGGCTCGCTCCATGGTAGACTTTGTCTCTGTCATCTTTGACCTAGACTAGAGTCAAGAGCAAACAAAAAATTAAAAAAAAAGCCAAGCAAATCAAGCTACTTAAAAAATAGCCCGTAGAATCTACAAACTTAAGTGGCAGTAGACTGAACACTTTGCTCGCCGAACCGATCATCGATGGAGACGACCAGTTTTAGAGTGGCGACCGTGTACCGAAAGACGTACATTGGAAAGCCTCCCACAACCCCCCCCCCCTCCCCTAGCCTCATTGGAAGGCCATGGGAGTCCGTTGGATGCGAGACGCATAGGACTGACCGGTCTGATAGCCTTGCGATAGCTTGGAGTAGGTCTATGCAAGGCATATGTCAAGGAGTGGCCGCCTTCCAAATGAAATGATGATGATGAAGGTACTGATGCTGTCAGCCACGCGTCGGATATATCAAAACTAGTGTTATCACGGCTCGTGTTCCATTGTATTTGTTTGTTATACTAGGTTAAAGACCAGCTGGTGGTATCTCGTCATTGGGTTTTAAAAAGTGAGGTTATCATGGTATTATTATTGATATTTGTCGGGGCACACGATAATACATGTATATATAGGTAGAGGACGCTAGAATAAACAAAAAATGTTGGCAACATGATGCCCTAAAGTGTCACGTTGCCCAGATATTTGGAGTTAAATCACTCTACAAGAACAATGAAACTCATTACAATTAAATAATCACGTGCATTAGCAATAGATTGCATTCTAAAAATAGTTATTGGCTTGGCCCTGGAAAATCGATAATTTACAAGTGACATAGTCTTTTGAATCAAGTTGGAGACTCGATTGAAGACGATCAGCTCTCTGGTCGGTTGGTTAAGGCAACACCTTCAGACATCGTTATAAAGTTGAAAAACTGGTTCTCGGAGACACTCGACTGAAGAAAAAACAGATCGCAAAGATGACTGGAATATAGTCTAAAACTATTTTGAGCATTCTCCTTGATCCTCTTTTGAGGAGAATGCTCACACCGCTTCAAAACAGCAGCGCGTCGGGAGTCTCGCGAGTTTTTGATCTGTGTGGTGACAACAGGGATGAGGTTATGAACCGAATGTGTGACTGGGGATAGAACTTGGGTTCATCATTATTAACATGATTCATAACCAGAGACCATGCAGTGGCACAAAAAGGTGCAACACCGTGCCTAAGAAGTTCAAGGTATCACAATCGGTCAGAAAGATTATCATCTTCTTTATAGACATACTGGACATAGGCATAACTCTATTAAGCGCAAGTTCGATCGTGTATAGAATACTGCTCTCATCTTTGGGATGGATCTGCCAGATACCAGCTTGATGCCCTTGAGTCAATTGAGAAACGAGCCAAGAGGATCATCAGCAATGAGAGGCTCGACGCGACGAAGCTCCAAAGTCTTGAACATCGACGACGAGTTGCTAGCCTGTCGGTTTTTTACCGGTCGCATTTTGGGAAATGTGCGAAGGAATTGCATAATTTAATTCCGCCAAGCCCGTTCCATCATCGGACCACAAGACGAACGGCGATGCGCCACCGGTACATGGTGGACATCCCACCCACACACACAAAACATTTTGGTAACACATTCATAATGCGTACAGCTAAGGAGTGGAATTCCCTGCCGGAGTCTGTGTTTCCTGATAGCTACAACCTGGGAGTCTTTAAATCAAGAGTGAATAGGTTATTTCTAGGGAAACGTGCTCCATCTTCGACCACATCATCGCTAACCATCAGGTGAGATAGTGGTCAAACGCGTGCCTATCAATAGTAAAAAAAAAAAAAATAGGCGTCACTCAAGATGGGGGTTTGCCATAATCGTCACGCTTGGCAGGCGGGTTGGCTATGGCAGTGTATTGTATTAAGTTTTGCAGAGAACGCTACTGCCCATTCTCTAGCGAGTCCCTTAGTCGCCTCTTACGACACCCACGAGAAGTGATAGAATGGTATTATTCTTTTACGGCACGATACGGCACCAGCCGACATCATAAGGCTTAGAGAGAGTATGGTTACAGTTTATTGGATTCAGAGGACATTTTGTTGATCGATTACAAAGATCAAGATGTCTATAACAAGGGACAATTAAAAAATGCAATTTAAAAAAAGAGGGAGAAAATGGTCTCGAGGTGTATATGTTAATTGTGCAAGACAATGCACCCGTTCACAAGAGTCATGTTGCGATGGCTGCCTTACACGTGCAGCTTGGTAACTCAGAACCACCGCTCCCTACAGTCCAGATTTGAACCCTTGTGATTATAATTTGCTTCCAGACATGAAAAAAGCCTTCGGGGAAAAAATCATCATCTGCCTAGCCTTTTCCCAACTATATTGGGGTCGGCTTCCAGTCAAGCTGGATTTAGCTGAATACCAGTATTTTACAAGGAGCGGCTGCCTACCAGACCTTCACAACCCATTAACTGGGTAACACGGTACTTCATGGTAAGACTGGAGTCAGATTTACTGATTTACTGGTTTTCTGGTTTCTGCTTCAGTGTGCGTATCATCTCTATGCTGACGACTTACAGCTATATTGCCAGGTAGGTGTTGACAACTTATCGAATGCGATCGAGGAGCTCAACCAGGATTTGGGTGTGATTAAGAACGGTCAGACCGATTCGGGGTGGCAGTTAACCCTTTAAAATGTCAGGCTATAATAGTTGGGAGTCCTCATAGCTTGAGAAAACTGACTGGCTTAACTGTACCGCCCGTAATCTTTGACAATACAGTCATTCCGTTTGGCTCCGAGGTTAAAGATCTTGGTTTGCTTGTCGACACCGGTCTTGACTGGCGTAAGCAAGTCTCGAGTGTCAGTCGAAAAGTTACCGGAACGTTGCGGTCACTGTATCGACTGAAAAATCTTCTCCCAGCTCACATAAAGGCAATGCTTGTACAGTCCCTAATTTTCCCAATAATTGACTATGGTGATGTGTGCTACTACGACCTGAATGCAGATCTCCTCAATAAACTTGACCGTCTTCTAAATAACTGCATTCGATTCGTCTTCAATCTTCGTAAGTATGATCACATATCCGCGCATCGATCACTATTGAAATGGTTACCCATTCGCCAGCGCAGAGCGCTGAGGGCCTTGACTAGTCTGTTTTCTTTTCTTAACAATCCTCCTTCTCCCTCTTATCTAACTCCCAAATTCAATTCCTTTGCTCCTCCCACACTAAAAATCTTCGTTCTACCAATAATCTCCTTCTACGATGCCCTTCACACCACTCTGGGTTTATCCACTCCTCTTTCTTTGTCCAGGCGATCTTCCTTTGGAATGCGCTCCCTCTGAACATCAGGACGGCAAAAAGTCGGTTGTCGTTTAAGGTGAAGGCTCGTGAGCATATTCACAAGATGTTGGAAGAATCACTACATCGCTAATTCGTTGGTTTCGTGTTTTCTTAATAACGTTGTTAGTTTTGTTTATTAGTATGTATGTATCTATGTATTTATTATAGATTGTATTTATTTTTCTTCTCTCTATTTGTCTTTTCTTTATGTTGCACCTGCCATGCTGTCTCTGCACCACCCTAAGGTCGACTGGTAGAAAATGCCTACGGCATTAAGTCCGCCTTTGTACAGTGTTTCACTTGTGCATAAAGTTTTAATAAATAAATAAATAAATAATCCGTAACGACTGCCAAAGATCTACAAATGACAGCCGGGACAGCTTTCCGAGGCATGGAGGATACTCGGTATGTTAAGATGGTCGACTTTTTCGACAAAGGTTACTATCCTAACCTATTTTGAGGGGCATGACTATTTTTATCGACCTCCCCTCTTATACTGATTAGCGATCTAGCGCTGCATGTTTTAATAGTATCCGTATAGTTTTAGAATATGATATTGTATGCAATGTTTTAGCGCCACAGCGAAGCTTTTCCTTTCGTGGTTGGCAAGTTGTTTTCAGGAAAACAATATGAGTTAGGCACAACCAGCTTATCATCTATTTATTCCATTAAAATAATCAGCCTAGTGATAAAAATAACGAACTGCCTAAATAAAAAAAAAAAACATTATTAATTGCAAATTTAATCTGTTGATATTTTTGCAAAAATCCTAACTAATATTATAAATGCGAAAGTAACTCTGTCTGTCTGTCGCGCTTTCACGCCAAAACTACTGAAACGATTCAAATGAAATTTGGTACAGAGATAGTCTAGAGCCTGTGAACGGACAGAGGCTAATTTTATTCCGGGAGTATGATCCCTAGGGACCACGCGGGCGAAGCCGCTGGCAGAAGCTAGTTCAACATATATTATTTTAAGGGTATGCTCGCTACTGCTAAAGTTTGTTTATTAATTCCAGATTATAATTTGACATTCAGATGAGACACTTTCGTCCACTACTTAAATCGATAATATCGAGAACCTCGAGAAGGCTGACAACGAGAAGCATGTCAATGACGGAGCACGTGATGTTGTCGACATGTTGAATGTAGACTCAGCAGTCATTGTGCCGATAGTTTTTACGGCCAACGGCCTGAAGGCCAAAAGCTTTGACGACCATCTGTCGAAGCTGGTGTCACACGGTTGGATTGGATCTGATACAGAAGGCAGAACTCCTCGATACGGCTCGTAATCTGAGGAGGTTCTTTTCTCTGGAGCCCTAACCACCGGTAGCTATGACACTGCTCCCGACACCGTCGGACTACTGCTTTATATATTTTAAAATATTATTTTAGATGTCTATTTTTTAAGAATAATGAACAAGTAGAAAATAAATCAAAATACAAAAAAAGACCACTGACTTCATTCATGTCTTCAATAAATTATTTTATCACGATTTAATCCGTCAGGCTTTGCAAAATTAAACGATGATAGTCTACGCCCCACATGTGGGACGGCGGGGCCCGAGAAATTTTAAATTCTGCGGTACCTAACTTATGGTGTCGTTTTGCCGACACTCCAGTGTGTACGTGCCTTAATTGGTACTTTTTCCTATAAATTGTAGAATTTCACTAATTTCGTGTCAATCCATCATCGCGGTTCAACATGGCGGCTCTTCCCGCCACTTTAGTTTTGTTTCTATATTTCACTTTAGCTTCCGGCTACACTATATTGGGTAAGATTTTTTTTTTCATATTTATTATTTTACATTTCCAAAAAAAAAAAACGTTTAGCCCCCGTTAAACAATTTCATAGTCGAATTTTGAACCTGTTCAGCAGTTGCTTAAAAGTTCAAACATTTTATGAAGAAAACAACAAAAATATTTCATTCTTGCTTTTATACTAGGTATCTACTACGAAAAAATTCACCTCGATCTGACAGTCCATCATTACCTCATTCATTAATTAATGAATGAGGATGAATAAACGCAAAAAAATATCAAGCGAGAAATTACTGCGCGATACTCACACACAAAAAATTGTTAACGTAATTACCAAAAAAGTCGAGTCTACTGCGAGCTTCGGTCGAGTGCGGACGCGTGCTGTGCGAAACCCCTAACTTTATTGTGATTGGTTAATAGAAGTAATTTTGAGTTCCTTGTTTCTCTCACAGTCTTTTAATGAATAGTTCAGTCTTAGAGTGAGACAAGCAAACTTCGCGAAACTACACACAAAACTTCTGACATACAAATTCTCGTGATTGGGTGAGATTTGAATCTGCGACCACCCGTGCACGCTGGAGGGAGAGAGCGCGCTGGCCGCTGCGCCACTGTTACAGTCATCAACACTGGCGAAATATTCAACGGCTACGAGTTTGCGCTACGAGTGCTACGACACCGACTACGTCACAGTGTACTAGTCACCAGTGCCACGAGACGTGCTACGAGACATACTACGAGTGCTACGTGAAGTGGGCGCAGATATAAACAGAATAGCGTTCGACCGTACTGAATATTGCATATTTAAAATTACTACCATGTCATTTCGCATGCAGCGTTCTCCATCCACAAGAACCCAAATGGACCAAGCACAATCGGAACCCGATATCACCCAGGTAGTGAACGACCCGGAGTTTGTTAACATAAACTCACGCAACAAGCGCCCACGGTTAAATGATTCGCCGCGTGAGCAATACCAGTTGGAACAATTTGAACAATTTAAACAGGAATTTAAATCAGAAATTAAGGAAATGCTCCTGGCGTGGAAGGTCGACCTAGATGCGAGTGCAGAAAAGCAGTCTGCAATGCAAACTGAGCTGACTGCAAAGCTGGTTTCTGACATGTCTGATCTGAAACTCCAAAGCATACAAATCCAAAACACTAATACCGAAATTCAAGAAATTAATATCGAGATCAAGAAATCCGTAGAATTTCTCAGCTCTCAGTACGATGATCTCCAAAAAGAAATCAAGCGCCTGCAACAAGAAAGCATAGAATACAAGAAGCACTCAGAGTCATTGGAAATGGCTGTCAAAGATCTTCAATATAAGTCCCGATCGTCCAGTATTGAAGTGCGCAACATACCATACCAGGAGAAGGAATCGTCAGAAGATCTGTCAAAAATTGTAACAGACATAGCCAACTTAGTGAACTTACCACTAACTACCTCCCACTTTCGAGATATATATCGCACACCAGGGAACCGAGGCACCAGCAAATCTATAATCGCTGAATTCACTAACTTCCATACAAAGTTCGACCTCATCTCACGCGTACGAACCTATAACAACAAAAAGACGAACAAAGAGGACAAATTGAATACGCAATTACTCGGAATGCCGGGACAAAAACAGGCAGTGTATGTTGAGGAGCACCTATCAAATACATGCAAAAAGCTCTTTTACCAGGCAAGAGAATTTGCACGCCTAAGAAAGTACGCATTCTGCTGGACCACGAATGGCAACATTTTTCTTCGAAAGCAAGCCGGAGATAAACAAATTCTCGTCAAGTCTGAATCAACATTAAAAGAACTGCAGGAATGACTATGTCGGAGCTCAACAATAGTAAGCAGTACTTCGTTAATCTTCTTTGTTCTAATCTCTACTATACATAAGTTATGCTACAGTATTTTTATTGCTAATTTACTTTATATTTTTATTTTGTTGCGTACCACAAGTAAAATGACTCATAAACAACATTCAAATTCCTTCATTAGACACCATATAAAACACACAAACTTTCTCTCAAATTTAACCAAACCCAACCTAACCAATCCACATGACTGTTGGTGTATTTCAAACTACATTAGTTTCTATTTTCTGCCCATAGCATTCATCCCAAATACTCCATATAATCGTAAATCTTCTGTTACAAATGGCTAATATTCTGCAATCTATTATTACAGCTGACTTAGATGAATTTGAAGTAGCAAAATCATACAAATGCCCACCGTCAGATTGCCCTAAATACCTGGCAGGGTCAAATCATCATATCAAAATCTTCCATATAAATATACGAAGTATTAATAAAAACTTTGATGCACTATTAGTGTTGATAAAGTCAATTAATGTCAGATGTGATGTATTAGTACTTACTGAGTGCTGGCTAAGTAAAGTGGTGAATCTCCCTGTGTTGAGTGGCTATAATTCGTATTATACAAAACGGACGGCCAACCAAAATGACGGCATTGTCATATATATAAAAGATAACATAAATTGCACTATTAAAGAACCGACTTTTCTGAACGGAAATTGCCTAACATGTGAAATCACAAATAAACTCGCATTTGCGGCTGTCTATCGTTCCCCGTCATATAATACTAGAGCTGAGTTTGACAACTTTTTGAATAGCGTAGATAATATCCTCTCGTCCTTAAAAAACTATAAAAATATATGCCTAATCGGGGACACAAACATAGACATTCGACCTATTGGTCTGGAGGAACGTGCTTCCGAATACTTAACACTAAACGCCACACACGGCCTGTTACCATCCCATCGGATACCCACTAGAATTAATAGCTGCTTAGACCATATTATGCTTAAAACGGACAAAACTGCCACATTGATTGTGATTGAGTCACATGTTACTGACCACCTCCCAATTCTTCTAACTATTAATAACGTACGTCTCTCCGGAAAATCAGTGCCGGCTTGCAAGATACCAAAAATTAACTACACTACTCTCACAAACCACATCGAAGCCCAGGATTTCTCGGAAGTACTGAGTACTGCTGATCCTAACCTTGCGTCTGACACACTTACTAAAATATTGAACGCCGCGATTATTAGCCATACAAAAATAGTAAACATCAATAAAAAAGACAGAAATATTCAACCCTGGATTACACCCGGTTTGCTACGGTGCATTCGCCACCGAGATAAACTTCACACAAAGGCAAGAAAATCGCCTGACAGCCAAATTATTCAAACAACATACAAACGTTATAGAAACTATTGTAATAGTCTACTCAAAAATCTGAAAAGGTTATACGAACAGAATGAGCTACGCAAAGCAAAAAACGACCCAAAAAGACTGTGGAATAAAATCAAAGAGTTTACATACACCAATAAACAAAGCAACCCCCCCTATGAGTTATTGAGTACAGTCTCTGATAAACGCGATGCTGCTAACCTCGTCTGTAACTACTTTGCGAACATCGGTCAAAAGTTAGCGTCCAGGATAAATACCCCAGCCCCGCTCTCCCCTCCACATCTCTCCCCACGCACGTGTCCTGTTGGGTCCTTTGTTCTTCTTGAAGTGGATAATGCTGAAGTGGATTCCGTTATCTTATCACTACGTCAAGACAGTGCCACTGGTTGGGATGGTATTCCCGTAAAACTAGTAAAGCTATGTCGTCACGTCCTCGTACCACTAATTACTCACATAGTAAACTGTTCTATGGCCACAGCTATATTCCCTGATACCTGCAAAAAAGCCGTTATTCACCCAATACATAAGAGTGGGAGCAGAGATTGTGTAAATAATTATAGACCCATTGCCGTGCTGCCTGTTATGTCGAAGATAATGGAGAAAATTATAAATAAACAACTTCTAAACTACCTGCAAAAGTTCGACATAATAGCAAATAACCAGTACGGTTTCAGAAAAGGAGTATCTACAGAGGACGCTGTGCTGGACCTAACTGAACTAGTTGCTAGGAAGTTGGATAGCCAGTACAAATGCCTGGGTCTATTCCTTGACTTGACAAAAGCTTTTGACACAGTCTCTGTTCCCATCCTTCTATCCAAGCTGCATAGCATCGGCATACGAGGCAGTGTTCATGATCTCTTCAAGAGTTACTTGACTGACAGAAAAATCTGTGTAAAGATAGGTTCATATGTTAGTGCTGATGAGATAATGTCATACGGAGTCCCGCAGGGCAGTGTCGTTGGCCCAACGCTCTTCCTCATCTACATTAATGACTTGTGCACCCTTACTCTATCATCTGCTAATATATATACCTATGCCGATGATACAGCTATTGTAGTACATGGGAGAAACTGGGCTGAGGTGAAAAATAATGCTGAAAAATCCCTGCAAATTGTCACGGAATGGCTTCACAAAAATCTACTCACCCTAAACCTGCAAAAAACAAACTTTGTCCCGTTCTCTATTCATACGAGTACGAAACCCCCAAACATGTACTCAATTAGAGCTCACTCTTGTCTGGACTCTTCGAACTGCTCTTGCCTACCGCTCCCCTCAGTTACATCGGTGAAATATCTGGGCGTGATGATCGATGATGGACTGAGATGGGACAAGCATATAGAGTCTACTGCCAGTAAAGTCAGGAAAACAATTCACCTCTTCAAGACACTAAGGCATTCCGCGGACTTAGAGACCCTCAAAATGGTTTATGCTGCACTTTGCCAGTCCATCATCGGTTATTGTATTCTAGCTTGGGGTGGATCGGCGAAAACTAAATTCTTACAGTTGGAACGTGCGCAAAGAGCAGTACTAAAGGTTATGTTGCAAAAGCCGTTTCGCTATCCGACTCATCAGCTTTACACCGAGCTTAAACTTTTAACTGTGAGACAGCTATTCTTATTAAGAACCACGCTCTGGAAACATAACCAAGTATCACCCCCAGACTCAAATAAACGCGGTCAAAGAATAGTTTGCCCCACCCCTAGCCACAGAACTGCCTTTGCTGGAAGACAGCTGTATGTGTTAAGCTCTCTAGTTTATAAAAATATTAATAGGACCACACAAATAGCAAGGTTAAGCAAATACGAGGTAAAGGCTAAGCTGAAGAATATGTTGTTCCACCTAGACTACGCCAAAACAGAAGAACTACTAACCAGCCTGAAATAATCCCACAACATTCCACTCAAAACACGTAAGTAATATAGTCACCGACATCTTTAATATAGCAGAACTAACTCATACAAATATAAACACTCAACGCAGCAGAAACACTAACACGATTACCAGTCTTCATATGCAGAATCAATACCCAGTCATTTTACTTATTAATTTCCCCTTTCCAATTTTACTTTTTAATTGTTTTGTTTTAAGTTTCCAAGTTCATTTTTACTCATATTTTGTTATATATTTCTTTTTTGTTTGATATCGGCTTACCAGCTCTTAATTTCTATAAAGGTTTATAGTGTCCAAGTAGCAGTAGAACACTGACTCCTAAGTCACAGGTATTCCTAGTTTAGGAGTCAGGGTTTCAACTTTTGTGCGCCTTTAATTTTATAGAGAACTGTAACTAGATGTTAAGCAATTGTAAGGTTTTGTATCAATAAAGTATTATTATTATTATTATTAAAAACTGGAGAAATTAGCTAATTCCCTGTAGGTAGTAGTAGGTACAATAGGTACCTAAAATAAATAAGAACTAAAAACTAAGGTAAATATTATAAGTGCCCGTTTCCATTCAAACGGACCGTCAGTTACCCGGTTCGTCTAAACAGACGGATATGCCAGTGGCTGTACAATTTATACGACATTGTTCACATTTAGACGGATCCGGGTAACGAACGTTTTACCACAGCGAAGAGCCGCCTAAACACCTGGATCGGATGAAGTGTGACTGTGTCAATGAATTCGCTGGTCCTCAGCCGCCGTCTTCCGGTTAAACAGACAGTCCGTCTGAGTGTGGACACGCACGCCAGCTGCCGTCTTGCGTTTAAACAGACAGTCCGTCTGAATGTGAACACGCACGCCAGCTGCCGTCTTCCGTTTAAACAGACAGTCTGTCTGAGTGTAAACACGCACGCCAGCCGCCATCTTCCGTTTAAACCATTGGCTCCCAACCTGTGGTCCGCGGACCAGCGAAATGTTTTAAATGTCAAAGTTCAAATAACTCATAAATAACATTGATGTTAACTAATTTCAAAATTTTATAAAAAGTGGTGTTTTCTATAGCAATCTCTTTATTTATTTATTTTGGACTTCTCAATCAAAGTCGTCCCAGGCCAACAAAAGGTTGGGAATCAATGGTTTGAACAAATAGTCCGTCATAGTGTGAACACGCACGTCTTGCTTCCATATTCCGTATAAACAGACGGTCCATCTGTGTGGGAACGGGCCCTTCCAGTTCTTTTGTTTTGTTTGTACAGGAGATGACGACAATGAAATAATATGGCCAACCGAATACCACTTCAAGGGAGAAAGGATCGATTTTATGACGGCTCAGAAAGAAACTTTCGAAATCTGGTAAGTTTTTTTAAATCATTCTTGTTAAAAAAAAACTAATCGCCAACGTCGCCCAAAAAGAAAACTACAGTGGGACTAGGCCGGACTCGTCTGCCGCATGTCGAACGGTTCATGGGCTAAAGCAACCACAATGTGACTCCCAGAAAATACCCGATGATATCGCAGGAGACCCAGGCGAAGATGGGACGAGCTTGAAGCTTATCGGCAGGATTATGGTTCACCTTTAGGTTGCTCAAAGAGACTCCCATTCAATCCGTTGTGCGTAGGTGTCCTGGCTAAGTTAGCCAGCCTTTTATATTTTTTTTTAAGGATGGGAAATCATCAAATGACTCCTCCCGCTCTGGGTGAAGCAAGAGGGAGTGTCAGACTCTTATTGACTAAAACCCATCCGTGTTCCTCCTGGTGCCCTTTGCGTTCCAAGGCTACGGCACCTCTTTCGAACAGATTCCACAGCCCCAGCAGGCACCTGCCCTAGCGGGCCCCGTCTTCTACGCTGACATCTCTTTGAGGCGCGCTGGGATCGCAGCGCGCCGCCGACCCGGGCCTAGTTCTGATCAGACGGCGAGCCACCCACTGCTCGCCGTCCGCTGGCAAGTTAGCCAGCCTAGCTCCGCCCAGAAGCACAGACGTTTCCTGAGAGCTTCACAGGCTTCGTAGAGCGACCTCACCGTTCCAAGGATTTGTTGTCGTTGGGTAGCCACGGCCTCGCCCTCGCATTTCAGGATGACGTGGGTGGCTGATTCTTTTTTTTTATTTATAATGGGTTTGCTCTTGATGACAGAGACAAAGTCTACGATGGAGCGAGCCTACCCAGAAGGAGCCTGTTCACTCTAACTTTGAGGAGATTAGGGTTGTAAGCTTTTGGAAACACAGACGCAGGCATAGAGTCAAAGACAATTCTTCAGCGTCAAAGCAGCCTCTGCAGAGTGGGTTATCCGTGGCGCCGATATCAAAGAGATGTTTGTAAAGGGGGTAATGGCCCGTAATTGTCCCTATTATTGTTCTGAGGTTATTTCTACTTAGGCTGAGTGGTCGTTTTGTTAGTTGTGGATGTAGACTTGGCAATGTAATTTTTTACTACAGGCAGTCTACAGCCCGTGACCGTTTTTTGTTGTGAAGTTCAGTTGATCTCTGGCAAATCTATGTAGGAAACTGTGAAAAAGGTAAAAAGGGGAAGGAGTGAGTACTACTATCAAGGAACCTCTCTTTGCAAGTGCGTCTGTCGATGCACAATGAAAATTGCCAAGATATTTGGAGGTCGTTAACTCTAATTATCTCAACAACGCAGCACTTTAGGGAAATTCTGTGGATATTAGATTTTTGTGTAAGTTTCTTTTAAAAATGTGGTAAATTGCAGTGCAGTTAAATGTGGTCCGTTAATAACAATTAATTTTGCAACAATTAGGATAAAATATTTACTGAATTTCAACTAATTAGCATTTTGTGTGCTGCTTATCGGCGTTATCATGACTGTTAATCTGCCTATTTTTTTATCACCATCCTAAATGCTTTCCAGGAATCAATCTTTTTTTTTTTTACTATAGATAGGCACGCGTTTGACCACTATCTCACCTGATGGTAAGTGATGATGTGGTCGAAGATGGAGCACGCTTGCCTAGAAATAACCTATTCACTCTTGACTTAAAGACTCCCAGGTTGTAGCTATCATGAAACACAGACTCCGGCAGGGAATTCCACTCCTTAGCTGTACGCATTATGAATGTGTTACCAAAACGTTTTGTGCGTGTGGGTGGGATATCCACCGTGTACCGGTGGCGCATCGCCGTTCGTCTTGTGGTCCGATGATGGAACGGGCTTGGCGGAATTAAATTATGCAATTCCGACGCACATTCCCCAAAATGCAACCGGTAAAAAACCGACAGGCTAGCAACTCGTCGTCGATGTTCAAGACTTTGGAGCTTCGTCGCGACAAGCCTCTCATTGCCGATGATCCTCTTGGCTCGTTTCTCAATTGACTCAAGGGCATCAAGTTGGTATCTGGCAGATCCATCCCAAAGATGAGAGCAGTACTCCATACACGATCGAACTTGCGCTTGATAGAGTTTAAGCAGCTGTTCCGGCGTGAAGTATCGTCTCACCTTTGCCAGAATCCCCAACTTCTTTGCAGCCACTTGGGCTTTTGCCTCTATGTAAGGGCCAAAATTAAGAGTAGATGTTAATGTAACCCCAAGAAGCTCAAGTTGGTCGGTTATCGGCACGGTTAAACCTCGGAAAGATGGAGCTGGGTGGAATTGGCTCCTTTTGGCGGAAAAAAGACACGCTTGGGACTTAGCAGCATTGAACTTGACCAGATTGGCATCGCCCCATTCAGAGACTGCCTGTAAGGACACGTTCAAGCGCTCAACCATTGCCTCCCGGAGAGACCGGATCTGCGACCCACCAGCTCGTGCGTCGGACACGTATGTCTCAGCAACAGTGCTGTCGTCTGCATACCCAAAGGTACCGGGTTTAAGCAGATCATTAATATGCAGCAAGAACAGTGTTGCCGAAAGCACCGAACCCTGAGGAACCCCGGCATTAATATCCAGCAGTCCAGACGAGCATCCATCCACTCCAATAGACCGATCCCTCAGGAAATCTGCGATCCAATCACACAAACCGGCGGGCAGACCGAAGGAAGGAAGCTTACTATTAAGGCTATCGTGCCAGACCCTGTCGAAGGCCTTCGAGATGTCAAGGGAGACCGCTAGTGCCTCCCCGTGCTTCTCTATGGCCTCACTCCAGTTGTGAATGGCATACGCTAGAAGATCCCCAGTTGACCGATTTCGGCGAAACCCGTATTGACGGTCACTAAGAATATCATTCGCTTCTAGGTACGCCAGGAGCTTATGATTCAGCACGCGTTCCATAGTCTTACAGAGTATGGACGTTACCGAGATGGGTCTATAATTCGACGGGTCAGCTCTACCCGGGACTACCCTTCTTGGGCACGGGCTGCACGTTAGCTTGCTTCCAAGCCTTCGGCACTTTTCCAGTCTCAAACAAATGCCGGTATCCCGTCGGGACCACTAGCCTTGTTCACGTCTAGGTTACGCAGTACCCTACGGACGTCCTTCTGATGAATGCGAATGTTTGTCATACTCGACTCGCATCCACCAGGAGAAGCAGGGGGTGTCGCGCCACTAGGATCCAGACGTGAAGATTCCGCAAACAAAGAAGCAAACAAGTTTGCTTTCTCCTCAGCGGAGTGGGCCAGCGTCCCGTCGGGTCTCAGCAGTGGTGGTAGTGAGGGGCGGCAGAAGTTCGATTCAACCGAATTAGCCAGGGACCAGAAAGCCTTACTACCTGCTGGGTATGAAGCAAGTTTGTTCCCTATTCGGCAAAGGAGAAACTTGAATTCGTCGAAAACAATCAGGAAGGAAAATCGGTTTTCCTGGGGATTACGCTTGACTCAAGGCTACAATGGGGTCCTCATTTAACATCTCTTGCGGGACGGCTAAGTTCAGCAGCATACGCTGTCAGAAAAATCCGTCAATTTACCGATATAGATACCGCGAGGCTGGTCTATTTTAGTTACTTTCATAGTATCATGTCTTACGGTATCTTATTATGGGGACGTGCTGCAGACATCGAGTCTATATTTATCCTGCAGAAAAGAGCCATCAGAGCCATTTACAATCTCCGTCGGCGTGATTCCCTAAGAGAACTGTTTAAGGATATCAACATCATGACGGTACCTTGTCAATACATTTACGAAAATATTATGTATGTTCGGAAAAATCTTCATCTCTTTAGCAAGATTAGTGACAGGCATAATTTTAATACCAGAAATAGGAACAAATTAGATCAACCCCGATTCAGATTGGCCAAAGTACACACTTCTTTTATGGGGTACTGTATTAAATTTTATAATAAAATACCAGTTGATATTCTCGAACTGAATGAGAGAAAATGTAAAGCATGCATAAAACGCACACTATGTAGACAAGCGTATTATAAACTGGAAGATTATATCCTCGATAAAAACGCTTGGCTAAATGCTGGTCCTGCTCCACAGTCACAGCTGCTTAGGTCCACTTTTTAGGTTTTTATGTTTTTATATTTGGAAGAGATGCTCGCTCCTTTTTTTTTTAGAGATTCTTACATTATTTTGTTTATTTATTCTTACCTATTATTATGTATTCTTATAATTACTTATTTATTATTTTTGATGTAAGAACTTAAACGTTGTCTTTATTAATTTATTTTTCATTATTTGGTCATTGACAACCATAGTTTTGTATAAAGTAGAAGCATATTTTTCAAATTTTGTAAATGTGAGTACCATGAAACCAACATTTTATGTGAGTAGTTATAGTTTTACTTGTTGGACATGAACGAGCATGGTGGTTGAGAGCATGTCATGCTCACTCAAATATCTCGCTGATGGCGGCGCGTGGGTTTGATCATTCGGTTCCCTTCGAAATGGTTGAGCTGAAAGGTGTTCGTGAACAGGCGCCGTCGGTTGAGACTGGTCATCTCTTAACTGCCATTGGGTTATTTTAATCTTTATATTTAAAATTCTTATAATAAGCCCTTTTTTCCTTTGCATTGTCCTCACATGCAGAAGCAACAAGTATATGTAACTTAGAATTTTGTAAAACAGAACATGATTTAAAAGAGTGTCCGTGGAGTTTCTTGCGCGTTCTTCTCCATAGAGATCTACGCTTTGGAACGTGCAAATAGCTTCCATGTTTTTGACTGACCGACCTTGACGTTTCAAAAGTGCCTGTGAATGGTTTATTTGAAATAAAATGCTTTGAATTTGAATTTTGAATTTGAATGTGGTCAAACCGAGCGGAGGGCTCGGTCGGGAAACACGTTCTTGCAGGACTTGGCAGCCCTGTTGAAGGCTCTCTTCTTCTGACTCACGTCTTTTGCTCTGCGCGTACGAGTGTCGACCCATGCTAGGTACGCCGCTTACTTAACTTACTTACTTTTTTTTGCTTGCATCAGCACAATTGCACTCGGCACCAAACTATGGACGAGCTTCGCCAAACATTGTTATGTCAGAGAACGGAATAAAGTACTCCATTCCCATCCGCAACATCCGTCACGGCGTCCGCGCACGACGAAGCATCAGTGGAAGAAAAGCAAGTAGGCTGCCACGGGTAACATGCGAAAAAAGATCGCATGCCATCCCAATCTGCTGACCTGTATCGCCATACCCGCCGGGTGCCTCTTGGACTAGGATCGGGCGGGGAGTAGACAGGGAGACGGGGAGGGATACAGACTTCACCAGACAGTGGTCGGAACTACCCAGTGGTGAAGAAATCGACACCAAATAGCGGTCTGGATCTGTTGTCAGCAAAAGGTCCAAGCAATTGGCAGTGTGCGAATCAACATCGGTTACCCTCGTTGCTCCCTGGACCAGCTGGGTAAGGTTTAACGCAAGCGCTAGCTTTCGCGTCTCTCGTCCAGCATGGTCTGTGCACTGGTATGGGAAGAGCCACTCCTGATGGTGCGCATTGAAGTCCCCCAGTAACACCAATTGGGCAGAAGGGTACCGCTGCTGAGCCACATCCGCCGCCTCACTCAGGTGCTGTGTAAGCCCTGTTGTCTCCAAATCACCGCTGTGCGAACGGTAGACGCAGGCGTAGACAATTTTGTCTAGGCCTGTGTCCACTATAGCCCACAGTGTCGAGAACCTGGAGTCTTCAAGGTAACGGAGACGCCGATAGCAGATGTCGTCCCAGGCGAAAATGCATACGCCCGCACGTGGTCTGCAGTGGTGCTCCAGGGTAAACCCTGGGTAAGACAGGTATGACACGTCCGACGGACATCCAATCTGCGTCTCCGACAGGAACAAGAGCGCTGGTTTCTCGGTCTTAAGGTGGTGGTGGACTGCAGCGAGATTTGAGTGCAGACCTCGTATGTCAGAGAGGTGCACTTTATGCGTATTTTTTTTCCCTTGTTCATTGTAAAAAGTGATGGAGGTTGAGGAGAAGGAAGTGAAATGAAGTTCCATGCTACAATCAAGGACACGATTAATGCAAAAACCGGCCAAGTGCGAGTCGGACTCGAAGAGTTTCATACCATAAACCAAAAAAAAACACTTTCACGTATGAGAGCCATCGGCATTAGAAATACACACTATAAATATTTTAACTGTGCACCTATTACGGTTCTTGAGATACAGGCCGCTGACAGACAGACAGATGGACGGCGGAGGCTTAGTAATAGGGTTCCGCTAGTTACCTTTCGACGGTGCGCAATGCCACAGTTTCGATGCTGCCAAAACTTATACATTTTCCATTGACCTTGAATCATGAAAATTTGCAAGAAGACAGGTCTCCTGATGCCTATTTGTTTTTTCTTAATGTTTCAGGTACAGTGGCGAACTAAATCGCTCCCGCATTGATTTATATGATGGAACTGTGAAGAAGTGGTACTACGGAGACACTGGTTTAGCTTATGAGGTATGATCATTTAAAAAATTACGCAAATACAGGTTTTATAAGGGGATTTTAGAGGGCAAAATAGTTTTACATTTTCAAGTTTAATTTCACGTCTGCTCCGCTCCTCTTGGGCTTAGCGTGATGATATATAACTTATAGCCTTCCCCGATAAATAGGCTATCTAAGGCTGAAATATTTTTTCAAATCGGACTAGTAGTTCCGGAGATTAAAGCGTTCAAGCAAACCAACAAACAAACTCTTCAGCTTAATTTATTAGTATAGTAAATAAAAATAAAAACATGTAATTTTTTCTTGATTTACTAAAGAAATTTTTGCTTCCAAAACCTGTTGAAACTCATCATTATGTTCTGAATAATTAGATTTTATACGAGTATTTTGCCTCGACCACTTATATGTTCTATAACTGGTGGGTAGTACGTTTAAAGTAACTAATAATTTTAAACAAAGTTTAAATTAATAAATAGTTTTAAAAGCCTTTGTAAAGTCAGTTAAAATGAACAAACTTCACGCAAAGGAAATATTGGTTTTTCAGAGACACCCGATCACAAATGAGGAGGTCACCAATGAAGAGCTTTGCATTGCTTGGCTGACGGGAGAGGAGCAGCTAGACTTTCTGCCTGACGTGTCCGAGCTGACTTATACAGGTATTATTCATTCATACCATTGTATAGTAGCCAGTGGAGCTCGTGGGTAAATAATAACAGCCGCACGGGTCGATCTTTAAGGTCAAGCAACGCTTGCCATGGTTGGTCTGTGGATGGGTGACCTTCTAAACATAACGAGTTTCCTCCGTGCCTCGGAAAGCACGTTAAGCCGTTGGTCCCGGCTCTCATTTGTAGATTTTTGGCAGTCGTTACGGATTGTCAGAAGCCAGTAAATCTGACTCCAGTCTTGCCACGAAGCACCGTGTTACCCAGTTAATGGGTTGTGGAGGTCTGGTAGGCAGCCGCTCCACGTAAAACACTGTTATTCAGCTGAAACCGGTTTGACTGGAAGCCGACTCCTATATAGTCGGGAAAAGGATAGGCAGATGGTAAGGTTTTCAAAAACTTAGAGGGCTATATTGATGATTAAAATGGTTAAAATTCTTTAGAAAAATACACTTTACGGCCGCGAATCGTATTTTGTTCACCATACAGCTTCGCACTGACCGGCAAATTGCAAAAAACATAAAATATTTGAATTTTGCGGGCCACCCTGGCGCATCCACCTTAAGTCCACCAATGTACCAGTACTTTACAAAAAATTTCAACAAATAAATATGAATCCAAATGTAGCAATTTTTTTTTCTTTTTTTTTATCCACAGGTCAGAGCATGACTCTGTACGACAAGGTGGTAGACATCTGGACCAGCACCAACGAGAATGAACACAAACTAGTGATCGAGGTGACGCTGTACGTCTTCAAGACAGATTCCGGCATTGACCTGCCTGTCCAGTAAGTTTATAACAATTGGATTATGCGTGTACCTACCCTTTGACACAACAAACCACGTTTCCTTTGTATGTATACTGGTTCTAAGTGTTCATCGTTTCATTAACTACAACCTGGGAGTCTTTAAGTCAAGAGTGAATAGGTTACTTCTAAACAAGCGTGCTCTATCTTCAACCACATCATCGCTTACCATCAGGTGAGATAGTGGTCAAACGCGTGCCTATCATTAGTAAAAAAAAAAAAAAAACTGGAAGAAAACTTCAATACTCCTGTACTGACGCATGGATTTTTTTTTTATTAAAAGTAGTCTTATAACAATTGAAGCAAACATAACATATTATGATAGAGAGAGAGGAAGGCGAAGGATGTTAGTCAGATAAGATGTGCAAGGGATGAAGCTGGAATGCTTCTATCGGAGGATGAAAAGATTAAGGATAGATGGAAGGGCTATTTTGAAAGACTAATGAATGAGGAAAATATCTGGAGTGGTGTTTTAAAGAATAAACAAGTGAATGAGGGGTTAGTGAGAATGATCAGTGTGGATGAAGTGAGAATAGCAGTGAATGAAATGAAGAATAGTAAGGCAATTGGTCCAGACGGAATCCCAATTGAAGTGTGGCAGTTATTAAGAGTAGATGGATGGACTTGGTTAGCTTTATTCTTCAATAAGTTGTTGCTGGAAGAAGCCATACCTGATGAATGGTGCAACAGTTCGTTGGTGCCCATCTTCAAGAACAAAGGTGATGTGCTGGAGTGCAACAACTATAGAGGAATAAAGCTTATCTCACATAGTATGAAAGCCTGGGAAAAAGTTATTGAAAGGCGGTTGAGAGAAGAGAGTGAAATCTCACAGAACCAGTTCGGTTTTATGCCTGGTCGGGGTACAGCGGATGCCATTTTCGCTATCCGCCAGCTGTGCGAGAAATTTAGAGCTGTGCATAAAAACCTGCATATGATATTTGTTGACCTCGAAAAGGCATATGACCGGGTGCATCGTGTGGTTTTGTGGTGGGCCCTTAAGGAGAAAGGTGTGCCTGGGAAGTATGTGCAGTTGATCCGAGCATGTACAGTCGAAGCAGTACTCAAGTCCGGTCTACAGTGGGCACCACTGACAGCTTCAGTGTAGCAGTCGGTTTACACCAGGGCTCGGACCTCAGCCCTTATCTCTTCCTAATGATAATGGATGCTCTGACGTCGGACATCCAGGAAGAGGCTCCCTGGTGCATGCTGTTTGCTGATGACATTGTGCTGGTTGCAGAAAGCGGCCTAGAGGTCCAGAGCAAATTCGAGACGTGGTGGCAAAGACTGGAGAGTGTTGGCCTGAAATTGAGCAGAACCAAAACAGAGTACTTGTTCTGCGATTTCGGCGGTCTCTCTAGTCCGATACCTATAGCTCTCACCGGAACGCCTATACCGATTTGCTCCGACTTTCGGTATCTCGGGTCGCTTGTCCAGGGAGATGGCGATATAGACCGAGACGTAACGCACCGGATCAACTCAGGATGGATGAAATGGCGACAGGTCACTGGAACAACTTGTGACCCTCGGATGCCCCTCAAATTAAAAGGGAAAATATATAAGTCCGTGATAAGACCTGTCGTAATGTATGGATCAGAATGTTGGGCTGCGAAAAAGACGGATGAAAATAGATTGCATGTAGCGGAGATGAGAATGTTGAGATGGATGTGTGGAGTAAAGAGAGTGGATAAAGTGAGAAATGAGTACATTAGAGGCACTTTAAAAGTGGCACCAGTGACGGAAAAGTTAAAAGGGAATCGCTTGTCTTGGTATGGTCATGTGAAGAGGAGGGATGAAACGCGGTAACTACAAGAGTTATGAACATAAATGTGGAGGGATGGAGAGGGAGAGGAAGGCCAAAGAAAAGATGGATGGATTGTGTGAGGAGCGATATGAAAGAAAAGGGAGTTAGTGATAGAGTGACGACTGATAGAACAGAATGGAAGAATAAAACGTGTTGCGCCGACCCCAAGTAACATGGGATAAGGGCAGGAAGATGATGATACATATTATGATACGTTGGTAGGAATCATTTGATGGACAAATAAACCAACACAGGAAATATTTATAGATTAAGGCACAGAGGGCCAATTTTACTAAACTTTAAGTATATACTCGTATTAAGCTCGCTCCATCGTAGACTTTGTTTCTGTTATCTCTGACCTAGACTAGAGAGCCTCTGACCCGAAAATTTACTCAGAGTGCCATTCTATGAATGATTCTAAAAATGATTGTCGAAATACGACATAATAAGGGTTTGATCACGTAATATTTCCACAGCGTTTTTTGACCTTTTGACAATCGCCTCCGCCTCGCTACCACTGACAGAACGTCACTTATCTATAGCTACAGAGGACCAATATCGCTATTTTTTAAGCAGCGTTCTGCTGTCATTAATCTGTCGAAAAGCATCAATTTCCATAAGTTTTTGATAAATTGAGACTGAGATGCGAATGCAAACGTTGCATTAATATAAAAACTTATAAAATGATTTGAACTCGTTTTGTTTGCGAAAACATAATTAAATAACAATTATAATTATCAATTAAAAAATCACTATTCACGGCCTCTAAATGACGCAAACTATTAGTTTTCAGCATGCTGAAGCTGTTTTTTCTCAAGGGTTTGTACACGCTGTTCTATCTATTTATCTCTATCACTTCAGACAAGTAATAAAGCGCTACAACTACGATGTCGGCGGAATAGTCGGCCACAGCATCATCAACTTCTTCGACTTCAGGGACACTGTCTTCGAGGAAGAGCTCACCGTCGATAATGGTAAGAATTAGTCTACTATACTTATGTGCCGTATGGTGTCGGCCGGTGCCGTATGGTGCTTCAACTCGATTTCCAGCAACTCTTATCCAGCTGCTACCAGCCACCCTACGAAAATCGTCGCTCCACCTAGCCTGAGGGCGTCCTACCTTACGTTTGCTGATTTGCGGTCTCCACTCAAGGACATGAATGTGGAATTTTTTTACTAGATAGCACTCTGTGTCACGAATGCTGAAGTGTAATACCACCTTTTAGGAGATACTGTCTTTTTACACCGTGAAATCTCCGTTAGTCACGTCAAGTTTTTTATTTTTTAGAGAACGAATGCGAACTAGCCCATTTTGGAGTGGACTTCCACAAGGAAATAAAGTACTTCCACCCTGACCTCCCTTCGGAAGTGAACCTGGCCTTTGACCTCTACACCAAACACCACAACAAGTTGTATCAGGACCAAGAGCACCAGATGAGGAAGAGAATCTTCGAGAAGAACTGGAGGTAAACCACACCTTCACTGACTTTTACAGTAGGATGGATGTTGCAGTATTTAAAATCAGCATATTTTCAACATGCTTCAATTTTTTGACAAAAACTATCTCTTGGGAGTGCCCCAAGTGACCCCAGGACCCACGCAACTGTACTTTGGAGGATTTAATGAATGCTACCAACGCTGCCTTTGGCCTGGCCACCTACTGGGCCAAAAAAATCGAAGAAGTTTACCAGCTACTCGAATTGAAGAAGAAGACCACTTCAAAATCAGTTTTACTGTGATATTCATTCTGATTTCTGAAAGTCTAAGTCATCAAACTAAAATATTTAAGATTGAATTATACCTGTTTCAACAGTGTTGCTTCAAATGTTTGAGCCAGTTCCTAGTAATCATTCAACGTCTCCCAATTCACCCTCATTTAATCTTTCCCAGGATGGTCGAAGAGCACAATCGCAAGAACCTGGGCTATAGGCTTAAGCTGAACGAGTTCTCTGACAAGACCGCAGAAGAACTGAAGTTCGTGAAAGGAACCTACACCTCGAAGCACAAAGACCCTGACATGATGCCCTTCCCTCACACCCTGACGGAGATCGATGAACTCGTGCAGGAACTGCCTCAGGACTTCGATTTGAGGATGGAGGGAGCTGTTACTCCGATAAAACGTAAGTTTGATCAGATTTTTCGGAAAAATTGGGCTCGCTCGAAAATGATTCCGAACTAATATTTTTTACAGGTTGCTTTGAAACCTAAGAGTTCTTACAGATTTTCTTGTAATCTATAAGCAAAAATCCTTAAGTAAACTGCTGCATTAAATATTTAAAAAATTACGAAAAAAAAACATTAAGCCCGTTCATTCGATATTGGTTTTGAAACTTCGGAAAAATTGGCTATGACAGACGGACAGCCAGACACACTAGAGCCTGGTTCGGAACCCTAAAAATGACTAGACGAGAGAATTACCTTCGCTTCTTTTAATCTTATCTTCATTTTCCTTCTTCCAGACCAGGGTGAATGTGGTTCATGCTGGGCCTTCTGCGCAACTGCTGCCGTCGAGGGAGCCTTGGCCAGGGTCAACGGAGAGAGGCTGCTGGACTTAAGCGAACAGTCTCTTGTTGACTGTGCCTGGGGGTGAGTGTGAACAGAAATTTTTCTTCTTCTTAAAACGACTTAAAGGAATTTATCCACTTGAAAATGGTATTTATTTATTATTTATTTTTATTTATTTAACAATTTATGTACACACATTTAATAAGATAAGAAGAAAGAAACAGAAAAATAAGTACAAAGGTGATGCTTATTTCAAAAGAAATCTCATCCAGCATACCTGCGAAAGGAAAGTAGAGTAAAAAGAGATGTAGACATAGTGTGTAACAGTAGCTAAAATAAAAACTATACATATTAAATATAACATACAATACATAATTAACATACTAATACATACTATATGATATAAAAGATAAATAATAAAACATACCTATTTGCAACTTTGGCGAGAAGGAAAGATAGTGATCTTTCACTCTTCTTTTAAAAACTGCGAGATTTTGGCAAGCCCTAATGTCAGGCGGTAGTAAATTCCACAACCGTACTGCATGTGCAGTAAAGGAGTAGGAGTAAAAATCGGTAGAGTGGGGAGGGGATTTAAGAAGATTTCTAAGATGCGACCTGCAAGGCGCATCCGAAGGACGGGAATAGGAGAAACGTTCTCGACGGTAGGAAGGCGTTTTAGGATTGTGAAGTATGTTAAATAGCAAACACAATCTCCGAGAGTTCCTGCGAAGTCGAATAGGGAGCCACTTGAGAACCTTGCGAAATCCTGAAACATGATCATATTTTTTAAGATTGAACACAAAACGAATACAGATATTTTGCAAACGCTCAAGTTTATTTAAAAGCTCCTCGGTGGCATCCAAATAACAGGCATCAGTGTAGTCAATGATGGGCTGAATGAGAGTTTGAGCAAGGGAAATTTTGGTTTTCAAGGGCAAAAAGCTCTGGAGACACTTCAGCGAATGAAAATTGTAATGGACCTTACGACTGACTTCAGCGATATGGTTAGTCCACGATAAATAGGAGTCCATGATCACCCCCAGGTTTCTAGCTGTCCTTTTCGTATTCAATCTGTACTCCATTCAGCCAGAGTGGAGACAGCGTCGCAATATCTAGCCTGTTCCGCATATACCTGCCGCCAATAACCAAGGCCTGAGACTTCTTGGGATTGATTTGCAGCCCAAAGGACTGCGACCACTCCTCAATTAACCTCAGGTCACGGTTCACGGAGGACACAGCAGCTTCTGCATCTTGCCTTAGAAAGTGATAGAAAATTGTTGTGCATTCTTTATTAAAGTTTGTCTTTATACAGAGTTCAGCCTTTGTGTCGTAACATTGGTCCTATTATCAACTTTATTGACACCTTTAAGGCTTTGATGTTTTTCAATTTTACTTTTTCTTTCCACTTTACGTCCGTCGACGTCTTTGTCGATATCATTTCGACATACGTTTATTTTGTTCTGATGTTTGCCAACCATACTCAAAATATTTACATTGTTCATCGCCATCAAAATATCTTCCTTCCATTTATATTTATGTGCATATTAAATGAAATCACATTATTCATAATGAATCCGTGTAAAAGAAGAATTATATTGTTGCAGTTTCAAGAACTTTGGTTGCATGGGCGGCACTATAGATGGCCGCTGACTATAGTTCTGTGTCCAGCAGTGGACGTCTTTACGAATAGTAGTTATTTATTTTTCTTATCGTGTAGGCAGTAACGTCTAGCGACCCCACACACCCTAGTGTCAGAGTTTCTAAACCGCCTCTTGGGTCTCTAATATGATTTATTTGACGACCGCCATTTGGCGGCCGGTACCTCCGGCTTATACCTGTCTTCCGAAGCAGAGAATCATACGATACCCCTCAAGCTAAAATTCATAGAGCCGTTCAAGCTGCAGAGCATGCCAAACATTTGAATTTGGCACCAAAAATCCACCACTTTGTTTTATTTGATTTTGATATACCCAGTGTCACTCTCACAGTAAATACGATCTAACGACACTTCTCAAGCTAAAATCCTTTGAGCCGTTTAGGCTCTAGGGCGTGTCAATGAAATATACATACATACACTCGAAACATAACCAAGGAGGGTTATGTTTTTCGCAGTCGGTTACAAAATAAATTGATCAAATTATTATATTACAATTGGTACCTTTGTCTGGTGTCTTGCACAAACTGTTGCGGGTCCTGAACACCTATTAACTGTAAGTTATCTCTGTTCTCAGGACGGCTTCTGTGAAATCCAGAACATGACATCCCCGTACAAGATCCGTGGATTCGCCGGAGTGACCCCGCGGAACCCCAACGCCTTGAAAGTGGCCCTCTTTAAGTACGGACCAGTCAGTGTAGGCATTCGCGTTAGTGAGAAATTTATGCACTACTCCAGTGGACTGTTCTATGATACTACTTGGTAAGAATTTTAAATTAAATAATGTGTTCTGGGGATAGAGGCAAAAAATAAAATAGACACATGAGTTGATGAAAGTTGTGTCCAGTCAGTTATAGCAATAAGCTGACCCACCTTTGCATAAATGGTTGATATTTTTAGAAAACGAATCAATGGAATTTTATAATTATTTTCAATTCAAGCAAAATTAATAAAATATAAAGGAATAATAAGAATTCTATTAATTCGTTTTCTAAAAAATCTCAAGATTTGTGCAAAAGTGGGTCAGCTAATTGTAAAAACTCATTGTACGTCAACATTTTTATTTATAGAATTTCGAAATCACTTACGATCAACGATTTTACTCATTTCAAAATCACTGGTGGTTTCCTTCAGATCCGAAGTTTTTCGAACTGTGCCTAGTTACATATCAAATGGAAAAGGCTTCTTTAGATGGTTTTGAAGTATTTGTTGTGATAATTAATTACGAATTTATTCAAGAAAATTGATTAAAACTGACATTTCCTCTAAAAAAACATCGTTCTTTACATTTCAGGAAAATGTAATAGATAAACTATGCCTTTCAAGTAAAATTAAAAAAAAAAATCGTTTGCGTATGCGCGAATCCGTTTCACACTTAGGCGGTATTTGTATCTCAAATCTGTAGAATCTTCGGAACTTATGTAGACAAGGAGCTTACATTATGGAATACTCTAAAAGGTTTAACACACCATTTATCATTTTCAGTGACAGCGAAGGCGGTGGTCACTGTGTCACAGCCGTAGGCTACGGCGTCCGTGACGGAGAGGACTACTGGATCGTCAAGAACTCCTGGGGGGAGAACTGGGGAGAAGATGGCTACATCCTAATGGCTGCCAAGAATAACAACTGCTTCGTCCTGGACTGGCCTTACTATCCCATCGTTTAAGTTGAACATGATATAAAAATAAACTCCACGTGCTTTTGTTTCTGAGTTTTTTATTAACATCTGCTAGTTCTGGAGTGGCGACAGCGTACCGGAAGACAGCGATGGAAGGCTGACTGATGACCCGGTGAGGGTCGCAGGTAGCCGATGGATGCGAGACAAACAAGACCAATTGTTGTGGCGACACTTGGGAGAAGCTAATATGTGATATATTAGGAAACCTAGATGGAACGCCCGCTGCCGGACGTGGCAAATGTTGCTGCAGTACTCTATGTGCTTCCTCGAAATGAGTAGATTAAGGAAGTGTCGATCCCAAAAACCACTTCGGTGTAGAGCAAGTCTATGCAAAGAGTTATGCAAACGACTGACAATGCGGTACGCTTGTGCTAGGTTATGTAGGTACAATATAGCGCGCGTCCAGTATTACTGGAATCTTGTCTCGTCTAATGGCAGTGGTACTTCGCAGTCCGCTGCGTAAGGATTGTGTAAGACAAGCTAGAGAACGTGTACTGTTGTGACCGCAACAGGTCCTTTCTAGGCTTAAGCAAGTTAGGATCGGATGTACACGTACGACGTGTTGGCTATTGTAAAATGGTCCCACCTTACTGGGGTGATATTATGGATCTAGATTATTGATCAGATATTCACCATCGCGCTTTGAAATCACCTATCTCCACACAAGCGTTACGGGCCATTTTCCCATTTGCAGTTCTCTTGTCTTCTTAGCTTCATACATTTTAATCTCGTTATTCTCCCATAATTATTTATTGTTTTACTTATGTTTTACTAACCGTGAATTCCCAATATTAACTTCGCCATGTCTCCCCTCTTTGTCCCTAGCCTCAATGGTCGGACAAGGCATTAGTTTTTGGAATTCATTTCGTGCAATCGGTGTGTGAGTGTCCATTTTAGCGTCGAACTCTACAGAGCCAGGTGGAAGGCGAGATCCGGCTACTTTCCTGCTAGGAAAGCCGATTCTAATTCTAGGAAAAACAAAAGTTTTATTCAGCCTGGGGTAACATAGGAACAATCACAACATTATCTTTGTTTGATTTTGAAGTAATTTGGGCAAATTATGAAAGAAAACTTAAACGGAATTCACTCAATATTAAGCCTTCAAAAACGCCCATTATCAATGTATACTCTTGCGAGTTTACGCCGTTTACTTAAACTTTAACCTGTCTCTATTTCAAGCACGATTTAAGTAATTCTAGGGACATATACTACTCTGTCAAGAAAGTACCGGGAAAAGATCAATAATACACAAAATGTCTGTTATTCATCCAAATTTATTTTATCACCTTCAAAGTATGCTCCTTTAGAAACGATACACTTGCGCCAACGAATAATCCATTCATCAAAACATTTTTTAAACGCTGCTTCCGGAATTGAGTTCAGTTTTCGCCGCGAATTCTCCTTTATGTCTTCTGTCGATTGAAAACGGGTGCCACGAAGTGGTAATTTGAGTTTAGGAAAAAGAAAAAAGTCAGCAGGAGCCATATCTGGTGAATATGGTGGTTGCTGGATGGTATTTGTTGAGTGTTTGGTTAAAAATTCGTTCACAATGATAAGCCTTGTGCGCATTGTCATGGTGCAAAATCCAAGAATTTTCTTTCCAAAAATCTGGCCTTTTTCGTCGAATTTGCTCTCTTAAACGCCGCATAACGCTCAAATAATATTCTTTATTTACCGTTAGACCTTCCGGTAAGAATTCAGAGTGCACAACACCGCGATAGTCAAAGAAAACAGTCAACATGACTTTGACTTTTGATCGACTTTGGCGTGGTTTTTTCGGTTTCGGTTCAGTTGGAAGGCGCCACTCCGAAGCTTGTTGACTAGTTTGCATGTCAAACTCGTAAACCCACGTCTCGTCACCAGTAACAATGCGTTTCATGAATGTTGGGTCCGAACTGACTCGTTCTAGCATGTCCTCAGCGACTTTCATGCGATTGAGTTTTTGGAGAAAATTCAGATCTTTTGGGACTAGCCGAGCAGCAACATGTTTCATACCCAAATGATTAGTTAAAATGGTACGGATCGACTCGTGAGATACAGAAAGTTCGGCGGCTATCTCTCTCAGAGTTGAATGGGGATTTTCAGTCACTATTTCCTTCACTTTTGCGATGTTAACTTCAGTTGCAGACGTTGACGGCCTACCAGAGCGAGGCAAATCTTCCATCACATCTCGACCGCTTTTGAACGCTTTTAACCACTCATAAGCACGAGTTTTTGATAAAGTCGATTCACCGTAAGCCTTCTGTAACATTTTCAGTGACTCCGAACACGAAATTCCATTGGCGATGTAAAATTTAAGACAAACTCTTTGTTCGATAGTTTTGTCCATTATGAAATTCGCAATACACACTATATATGATATTACTAAAACCAGCACTGTATTTAATATAAATAACAGATGCAACTCAAACTCCGCGCCAAAATGGAAAACAGTTGTGCCAATCTAACAACTACAAAAAAAAACAAAAATTTGAATTTGGAACCATAAACAAATCATCCATTCCCGATACTTTTTGGACTGAATGTACCTTATCTTATAGTGCTTGATATTTAATAACAGCGTCTCGTGGTTAAAGCAATCTAACGCCTTCTAGAGGTTACAAACAATTACAATATCGTCCGTTAGGTTACTTATACGTTTGACTACTAACTCACCTGATGGTAAACGATGATGCGGTCAAAGGTGGAGCAGGCTTGCCTAGAAGTAACTTATTCACTCTTGACTTCAAGACTCCCAGGTTGTTGTTGTTGTTCTTTATGAGGGTGCTAGCGGGTCAGTACTACTCGTACAATGCCCTTTGGAGAAACCAAACTGTCGTTCATAAAAGATGGAATTTTTATTTAAGGCATCATTCACACAAACGTATTGTCGAGTGGGCTCACTGTGCAGAGGGCCTAGCACGAATATGTTGACTTCGTAACGTAACGTAAAATTTTACTACAACTAAAAACTCGTTTCTCGCATAATATTTATTTAATTGGATACAATTTTCATATTTTTGAATGATACATATTGTGTATGTAACCCAAAATACTATGGGGTTCCAGTTCTGTATACTCAAAATTCACTTACGTTAACGTTACTACATATCAAAGTATTCGTGCTCTCTCTGTAGTCAGCGACAACACACTACGTTCGGTTCAGTGTGAACGAGAAGTTCAATATATAAGGAAAAGCGGCCGAAAATACGTTGGGTCTGAATAATTCCTAAGGGTCGTAACATTAGGTACCTAAATATTAACTTTTCCACAACGTTACTGAGAACGGGATGAATTGAGACAGGCCTATAATTGTTCGGATCTTCCAAGTTTTATCCGAATTCCTTTTACTGTTGCAGAGTAATTGATTACCAAAAATTCAAACGTACAACCTCTCACATTTATAAACCTAATCACCATTATCATCATTATCATCATAAATGTATTTCGCTAAATATTATGAGAGGCCTCGGGGGTTGGTTGTGATTTAGCGAGACACAATTCATATCAATCTATTAGGCTATCAATTCGCTTCAACCCGTACTTAGTGAAACCTACCCCCAACCAACGGAAGTGTGAATACTCGTATATATTAAGAAAAGTGCAAATTATCCTTCACTTCATAGGTCAGTCCATAGGGAGAGGCAACCTCTACTAATATTTGGTTGATATGACATAACCTTAGACATTTGCAAGGAAACATGATAGTTCAAACGGGCCCTAACTTGTAGCGAGTATTATTTGGTTCAGCTCCCTTCCATGCACCAAGACACTGTCTTGGTGCATTGTCTTGCTAAGATTTGTCTAAAGTCAGTTTAGAGTCATTGTTGTGTACAGTCTGTTGCTATTTCTTAGCACACTATAGAAAAGCTTTCTCCGAGTCCCTAGAACCAAACACAGGTATCGATTACCACATTTAAGTCATAAGGTTATAAGAATTCACTTGGGGTTTTCCTAAGGTGTTTTATCGCAAACAAATGAGTGAGAGCGCCTTCGGAAATCAAATATCTTATTTGGTTGACGTCTGGCTATTAAAACTACAATATTTACGATTTTCCTGTGTCTGACAACATGTGAAGCCTTTCGAAATAAATTATATATTTTTTTATTAGGAGTGACGGATAGTCACAATGTTATTTGCTGATGACACGTTATCTATACTAATATATAAAGCTGAAGAGTTTGTTTGTTTGTTTACTTGAACGCGCTAATCTCAGGAACTACTGGTCCGATTTGAAAAATTCTTTCAGTGTTAGATAGCCCATTTATCACGCTAAAACCAATAGGAGCGGAGCAGACGAAGTTGCACGATTCGACTATTATTGAATAAACACCCATGGTCACTATATCTTAAGAACATAAATGAAAAAACATTGTGACTATCAAATTTAATTTAATAAATAAAAAAAATAAAAAGCCTTGTTATTTCTCATTTTTCCATTCATTTTTACAAATTATTAGAGACAAATTATTACATATTAGATTTAATTTAGCAAAAGTTAAAATAAAAAAATACCTAGAGTTTATAAATCAAATGATTTTCCTTGGTGACTTTAGACGAGAAATTACAATTTCATAGCTCACGAGGTACCGCGAGTACAATATATCTCTAAGTAGCAAAATAATGAATTAACCTTGTGCTGACAAAACAAAATAAAAAAAATAAATAAATACCTCATAGCTTTTGTAACGGCATCAATGAAACAAGAAAACCCAACGGAGCTAATCTACTTCGCAAATAAAGAACCGCGACGCAATTTATCCAACTAGCAGCGAACCAGTTCGTTGAAATCCTGCATCGCACTAGCAGAGTTTACCGAGCGATTTGAGCATATAAATCAAACCGAATATCAACAATCGGGAAGTAGCCCGCCAGGCATAATAGCCGCCTGGTCGGAGAATCCTCCCTTTTCAATGGGGGTATGCGGGACTTTACTCTCTTTCTTCATGTTCACTTCAATTAAGTTTACACGGTAGACGTGTACAGAATCGCTCTGCTGACCACAGATCACTAAAACTGGCCCAAATTCCTGAATGGCGAGGTGCGAGCGGATGCGATAAGTGGGGTACGGTGAGCAGTGTACCCGCTTGCCTTTTCAAAACATAACAAAATTTATTGTGGGTCTGAGTTTCCTTGAGGTTGATGAGATAATTTCTGACTTTAACGTATGCAAACCTACTAGCCGAAGCAAGTTCATAATATGAGCAGGAAAATAATAAAACACCCAGAAACATAAGCACGTGGAATTTATTTCTTATTAGTTAAACTTAAACGATGGGATAGTAAGGCGTGTCCAGTACCAAGCAATTGTTGTTCTTAGCAGCCATCAGGATGTAGCCATCTTCTCCCCAGTTCTCTCCATAGGAGTTCTTGATGATCCAGTAGTCATCGCCGTCGCGGACACCGTAGCCAACGACTGTGACGCAGTGGTTGGGGTAATCGTAAAGATCACTGAAAATGGTGAATGCTAGTTAGTGCTTATGGTAGGATCCTGATATATCAGCAGTGGGGCAGAGCACTTATTCGAAAGTCACAACGGCCCTAGAACACAAAGGGTATTAGGAACTCGGATCGGTTTTAGTAAATAAAAGTCTGACACTCCCTTCTACTCCGTCCAAAGCGAGAGGACTCATTTGTGTTTCACATTCTTAAAAAAAGAAGGTTTCTTGGCATACTTTGGTGAAGGGAACTATGCCTTCAGCACCATAGTTCCAACGGGCCTTTTTTATGAATGGGTAATCACCAAATGACTCCTTCCAATCTGGGCGAAGCAGTAGCGAGTGTCAGACTAAAACCCATCCGTCATCCGTCATCACAGTACCTGTCGATGAGATGATGCTTAGGGGAGGCTTATTTTCAGTAGGGGCGGCTGAATAACATCATCATCATCATCATCTGATTAACCTTCTAAGCCAACGAAGGTAGATTCTTAATAGATCTTTTCCTAATATGGAGAGGTCGGCTTCTAGCCTCTGAATCTCTCTCTCTCTCTCTCTCTATATGACCTTCAGTTACTGGGTAAGTTAAAAATCTTAACTGAAGATTGCTTTTTAGACATTCATGTTCTGAATACCAGTTACTTCTTTCATAGGTCTGCAAATGTCAGTCAGGAACAACAGCGAAGTGTAAGTAAGTGTTACTCAGTCACTGCGGTGTGTAAGTCAGCTAGTCAGACAGTCGCACCACGTAAAATATTGAACTGCATCCAGTCAGGCTGCAAGCTGACAAAGCTGGGAAAATGCTAGGCAGATTCATTGAAACCATGTATAATTAAAACAACAACATGGTTCACTAGTTGACCGCGAAGAAGATGGCGCCCATCAATAACATTATTGTTAAAAATGTCCTTATCAATTACAACAAGCAACACGGGTCACCAGCTGATTGCGAAGAAGATGGCGGGGCGACCTGGATGGCATCCTTAAAAATTGGAATGAAGAATTGTTGTGGGGCAGTCATCATCATCTGCTTAGTCTTTTCCCAGCTATATTGTGGTCGGGTTCTGTCACAACCCATAAACTGGGTAACAGTGGGACAGTACAGGCTAGTAATAATAAAACATCCTTACCACATGAAGTCATAAAACACTCCACTGGAGTAGTGCAAGAAGTGCTGACCGGTGTGAATGGCAATAGTGACCGGTCCGTACTTAAAGAGGGCCACTTTCAGGGCGTTAGGGTTCCGCGGGGTCACTTCGGCGAAACCGCGGATCTTGTACGTAGATGACATGTTTTGGATTTTACAGTAGCCGTCCTGATAACAAATATTGAAACATGTAAATTAAGATTGTGCGTGAACTACACGACCTGATCCCATCATCTTCCTTTTACTAACGGACTAAGTGTGGTTGGGTTCAGCGGGCTAAGACTCCGGCCTCGGCCACCTTCGGCGATATCTTCGTCCTTTCGCCAAAATGGTCGATGGGCCGTAACGAAGCCGAAGTTAAACGAATTGTTACGAATGACGAGAGCGCAAGCGCAAAAAAAAACGCGGTGATGCTCCAGGATATAAATTTTTGCCAATCTAATAAAACTTTGAGACTCATTTTGGACATGATAGCATTTTTTAGGAAGATCACACTTACAGTAGCCGTGTAGAGACCATACTCCTCCTCAGTGGGAATGCCGTGAGCGAGGACATATTTCATGGCTCCATCTAGAGTGCCTCCATTGCAGCCTTCGTCTTCAAAACTGCAACCAAACCAAGGAAGCTATAGATTGTTAAAGAGTAGAAGTTGGTTTATGCAATTATTTGGTATATGGATCAGACTGGCGATTATCCAAATAAAATTCCTATTTAAAACACAAAAAAGTAACTACAACAGAATTTAACTACAAAATACTAATATAGTATAAACAAATAATGTATAGTCAACAAAGCTATTTGGTATGCAGGCAGCTAACTTTCAACTACTTTAAAACAATTTTCTGGATGTGCTGAGTAGACAATTATTGTACACCACACTCGTGAATATGTCATAAGCAATAGGGTAGCAATAGGGTTGAAAGTTATAATGCACAGATTAGAAATAAATATTGGCATGTCCAGTGGAAAAATAATTATTTTTGCCTGTATACCAAACAGTTTTGTTGACTGTACAAACGCGTTTAAAATGAAATCATTGGGTTTCAAAAAAATTTTCTTTGGCTGTCTAATTGCTACCGAAAATACCTTAAAATACGATAAGAATATAAACCGATGTGAATACAGCTTACACTGTGGCGATAGTCGTGATGGCTAATGACGTAATTGCCAAGAGCCTCGACCAACACCTGAGGAGGCTCTCGTTTGACAACTGGGTCCAGAAAGCAGTAAGGAGCACTGCTAGTTAGGAAATTCCTCTCTCAGGAGCCCTGACCACCGCGGTAGTTTGGATCCTATTCCCGACAATGGTGAGCTCTATTTTTAAATGTGATAAATCATTCTGAGATCCAAAGAACTAATCTAGTAGTTGACGAAGCATGTCGGAACATTCTTCTTTGCTATTTCAACAATATGGAAGTTACCTATTTACACTCACCCCCAAGAACAATCCACCAGAGACTGCTCGCTCAAGTCCAGCAGCCTCTCTCCGTTGACCCTGGCCAGGGCACCCTCGACGGCAGCAGTTGTACAGAATGCCCAGCAGGAACCGCATTCACCTTGGTCTGGATGGATAGGAAAGTCATTTTAATGATTGATTGATTGTTTTGGGATGGTGCAAAACACCTTCTTTGTGTTTTTAGAATATAATCTATATCTATCAGAGGCCAAAAAAAAGTTTCCCATTTGCCCAAGCCAGCAGGTATGCGTACGTTCCAAGAACTTACTAACACTACTCTACCCTATATATTGTTAATGAGAAAATAAGATAAACGTCTTGTGGCTCCAGGATCATAGACAAAAAGAACAAACTAAAATCTCGCCGTGGTCTATCACTACGGGTTTGCGGGAATGCAATCGCAGACCCATACAAAACCATGAGAAAACTTACTCTTAACAGGAGTATCGTCTCCTTCCATCCTCAAGTCGAAGTTCTCTGGCAGTTCCTGCACCAGATCTTCGACCTCCTTCAGAGTGTGAGGGAAAGGCATCATGTCAGGGTACTTGTGCGTGGAGACGCGGGTGCCGGTCAGGTACTTCAGTTCCTCGGGAGTCTTGTCGGAGAAGGCATTCAACTCAAGCCTGTAGCCCAGATTCTTGCGGTTGTGCTGTTCGATCATCCTGGGTTTTTGGAAGGAAAGGAGTTATTTATGAATCAGGATTTGAAATATAATGTTGTTTATTTGGCAACCAACTGTGCTTCTGAATTAACCGACAGATGTGTAACTGGGCAGTTTGTTGCACCACTTCTTCCCAGCCAAAACACTAGGAAATGGTGACGGTGAGGTGTTTTTGGGGAATGGCTGGCTGCACTTTTAATTTAATTTAATGAGATCCTAGTGCTAAATAATAAGATGAGCTCGTGGCTAGATAATAACAGCCGCACGGGTCGATCTTCAAGGTTAAGCAACGCTTGCCTAGGTTGGTCTGTGGATGGGTGACCATCTTAACATACCGAGTTTCCTCCGTGCCTCGGAAAGCACGTTAAGCCGTTGGTCCCGGCTGTCATTTGTAGATCTTTGGCAGTCGTTACGGATAGTCAGAGCCAGTAAATCTGACTCCAGTCTAGCCATGAAGTACCGGGTTAACCAGTTAATGGGTTGTGGAGGTCCGGTAGGCAGCCGCTCCTCGTAAAATACTGGTATTCAGCTAAATCCGCCTTGACTGGAAGCCGACCCCAATATAGTTGAGAAAAGGCTAGGCAGATGATGATGAGATCCTAGTGCTAAATATGTGACCAACGCATTATAAACAGATAATTTCATTAAATGCACCTATTTCAGTTTTGTTACAGTCGAAAACGAATACGAGCGTTTTAGATGATTTTACAGTAATGGAGGAGCTACAGCTGTAAAAATAGCGAAACTCATTTTGTATAAATTTGGTCGCTGGTTAATAATGGGATTAATATGTCCTCTATCTATCATCATTATCTACAACATCAAGATATGTTATGGACCGATAAAGCCACGACCTACCTCCAGTTCTTCTCGAAGATCCTCTTCCTCATCTGGTGCTCTTGGTCCTGATACAACTTATTGTGGTGGTTGGTGTAGAGGTGGAAGGCCTGGTCCAGCTCCGAAGGCAGGTTGGGATGGAAGAATTTCATGTCCTTGTGGAAATCCTTTCCGAGCTCCTGTACTCCGCATTCGTCCTCTATAAATTGAAATAAGGTTGAAACTATTGTTTTTGTTGGGCGAAGAAGAGTTAAAACATAATCTCATACTTTATGAGAACTACCACGAGATTATCTAGACTCAGATTCAGATTTTTTGAGATGGGTATGGAGTGAGCTTACCCAGAAGCCAGTTCACTCTAACTTTGAAGAGATTAGAGTTGAATGTGTTCGAAAACACAGATGCAGGTAAAGAGTTCCACTCCTTTGCTGTGCACATTTTAAAAGACATTTGAAAACGCTCAGTGCGAATTGGAAGAATAGCAACAAGGAGTACGTCTAGATGTCCGATGGTAGAAGGAGACCGGCTGGATGAGGTCGTGGAGTTCTTGGGTACACTCACTGAAGTACAGAAGTACTTTGTTCAATAGTTACTAGGTGGTGAAGCAGATGAGCCCTAGAGTGGAGATCGCTTATCGACCAGTACAGCATAAAACATCCCGCAGCTAGGTGGAGTAGACTGGATGCGGAAGACGTAGTGAGAGCGATTGTGGTGCAGCTTGAGAGAGGCTTATGGCATGTAGAAAACTACAACAGACTGAAGACGGATCCTTAACATTAGACCAAGGAAGTGGAGCCAGATGGATAAAAGGTGGCTGGTTCAGAAAAAAGGTGGCATAGCTTGGTAGAGGCCCATGTCCGGCCTTGGACTTCAATGGACTGAGTTGACTGTTTCTCACCGTTATCGACAGTTAGCTCTTCCTCGGAGATAGTGTCCCTGAAGTCAAAATAGTTGGTGATGACGTGGCCAGTCAACTGCCCGATGTCGTAGTTGTACTCCTTTCTTTCCTCCCTAAAGCGATAAAGATGAAATATATTTTTCAAGCGTTTCGGTAATACTACGCATCGTGTTGATGTCGTAAAAGTTATTATAAATAATACGACTATCAGGCCTCTGCTTGACTGCCATTTTGCACAAGAGGACTGTTATAATTATACGAAATTATAATTTCGTAGGATCAAAATGACCATTTATTAATATGCCTTTAAGAATACGATATTACTGTACCATATTTTAATCATAAATTTCATGATTCTGATAATCAAATATCTTTTTTAAAAGTCAAATAAAAACATTTGATATATAACATAACGACTTACACGAGAATTAAAGTTGGTAGTTTTAAATGGTAAAACTAAAATCGTTAAAAACTTACTGGACTGGCAGGTCAATGCCGGAATCAGTCTTGAAGACGTACAGTGTTGTCTCCCAAGCTGTTTTATCCCCAAATCCATCTGTTTTGGTCCAGATGTCTACCACCTTGTCGTAAAGAATCATGTTCTGACCTGGGGATAACTCACTTAGTACATAAATAAGCTCCCTCGACAACATGTTGTGGAGAAAAACTGTTTCTTTTATAATAATAATAATAAATTTATTTATTAGGGCACTAAGTCCCAATATTACAATTAAATTAAATTAAAACATAACATTAATAAATATAAAATCACAAAATTACAACTTAAAAAATTACTAATAACCAAATTACAATACAATTTAATCCAATTAAAATAATAATAAAATAAAATAATTAAATTATATTATTTTATTATATTATTATTATTTTTTTATATTTTTTATGATTAAATTTTAAAAATTCTTCATTTATGCAATAGGATATATTTTCCGATAAGTCTAATAGTAATTGTCATCAAAATTGGTCCCGTAGTTTGGATATTACATCAAAATGGCTGGAAAAAATTGTCATCCGAGTAAACGAAATTCCCCATAAAGTTATAAAAAGCGTAAAATAACAAAAACTTAAAAACTTTAAGACCGACTTCCAAATAAAATAAAAACCACTACAAAGTACAAATTAACTTAATTTCGGAAGTCGGTGTCAAAAAACGAAGACACACCCAAAAACACCGACTTCAGAAATTTTCAGATTTGTTTCATTATCAGCCGAAAGACGTCCACTTCTGGACATAGGCTTTCCACAAGATGGGGGATTTGCCATAATCGCCACGCTTGGCAGGCGGGTTGGCGATCGCAGTGTATGGTGTTGCGTTTTACAGAGAACGCTGCTGCCCATTCTCTGGCGAGTCCCTTAGTCGCCTCTTACGACACCCACGGGAAGTGATGGGATGGTATTATTCTTTTACGTTGTTGTTGAAAGTTGAAAGCAGAGTTGTTTAAAGGTATGAATATATAATAGTTGTCGAGGCCTGTGCTTAGCAGTGAACGTCTTTCGGCTGATATGATGATGTGATGATGTTATGTAGGATTTATTAAAGAAATTCCCTAGAAAACAATGTTACCTTTTAAGCGCACTTTTTTACCCTTGAAAGATTAATGTCGATTAATGAAAAATAACCCTGTTTCATAAAATGCTACCTGTATAAGTAAGTCCAGAAATGTCAGGCAGAAAGTCTCTCTGCTCTTCTCCTGATACTCTTGATATGCAAATCTCTTCATTGGTGACCTCCTCATTGGTGATTGGGTGTCTCTGAAAAACCAAGTTTTACATTGCAATATGGCTTTATTCTTTGGCACGTTGGTTCCTTATGGACTATAGGGGAGACAGAGATTTTTTCCATATTCGGGAACAGGAAAAAACAGGATATCATCATCATCTGCCTAGCCTTTTCCCAACTATATTAGGGTCGGCCTCCAGTCAAACCGGATTCAGCTGAATAACAGTATTTTACGTGAAGTGGCTGCCTACCAGACCGCCACAACCCATTAACTGGGTAACACGGTACTTCATGGCAAGACTGGAGTCAGATTTACTGGCTTCTGACAATCCGTAACGACTGCCAAAGTTCTACAAATGACAGCTGGGACCAACAGTTTAACGTGCTTTCCGATAAGATGGTCACCCATCCACAGACCAACCTTGGTTGGTCTAGGTTAAGCAACGCTTGCCAAGCGTTGCTTAACCTTGAAGATCGACCTGTGCGGCTGTTATTCTTTAGCCACGAGCTCCTTAGCTGGAAAAAACAGGATATGTCGCGTTCAAAAGCTAGTACCTAAAATTCTAATGTCCCTTAGCTAGGTTAGAAGGTCCACAGTAGTTCGCCATCACGAGTGATCTTGAGCTTCACGCTTCACCTCGCTTCGCTAGCCCACCTAATGGGCAGTGGTTATTCCTCCTGAAGGGAGGTGCTCGCAGAACAGATGGTCGATGGGGCTGAAAAGTTCTGGAGTGGCGACCGCGTACAGGAAGAACACCGTGTACCGCAGTGTTAGAAGGCCTCCTGCAAGGTGGACCGATGACCTGGTAAGCGTCGCGGATAGAATAGAATAGAATACTCTTTAGCCGATAGATGCTAGACTTACAGGCCCGGTTGTTCTGGCGACACTTGGGGGAAGCCTGTATTGGCTGGTTTCATTGTTTGCTGGTAGAATGGTCACTGTTTTGCGTAATCATACCTCATAAACGTAACCAGTGTCTCCGTAGTACCACTTCCTCACAGTGCCGTCATACACATCAATGCGGGAGCGATTCAGCCCGCCACTGTACCTGAAACATCAGGAAAAAAAATACGTATAACCGTTTATGTCACAGAGCTAAAACAAAAATGGCGGAAACATCGCCGAAAAAACCAGTTCGAAAAGGTTTCGTTTTTCATCTTAAATCATCATCATCATCTGTCTAGCCTTTTCCCAACTACATTGGTGTCGGCTTCCAGTCAAACCGGATTCAGCTGAATACCAGTGTTTTACGTGGAGCGGCTGCCTACCAGACCTCCACAACCCATTAACTGGGTAACACGGTACATTTTTTGGCAAGACTGGAGTCAGATTTACTGGCTTCTGACAATCCGTAACGACTGCCAAAGATCTACAAATGACAGCCGGGACTAACGGCTTAACGTGCTTTCCGAGGCACGGAGGAAACTCGTTATGTTAAGATGGTCACCCATCCACAGACCAACCTTGGCAAGCGTTGCTTAACCTTGAAGATCGACCCATGCGGCTGTTATTATTTAGCCACGAGCTCCTCGTTTTTCATCTTAAATGTATTCATGTAAACCTTAAAGAAACAGCCGCATAACATACTCACTTTTTGAGGAGAAATTTTACCCGACTGCTAAGGAAGGGTTATATTTTTCGCGCGATATACTATAAGTTTAATTTGCAATTTTTTTACTGACGCCGCCGCGCTCGAAAATGTTAAACCCTAAATAAAGTGCCAGCCACGACAGCGTTGTAGCTGAAGTCGTAAGCGCCCCTGGCAAGAATTTAATTTTACACCCCCTAATTCTTATTTTTTTTTTTTTGTCTTTCTGTCTGGCTGTTACAGCAAATTTGCTCTGGATTTACTGGATCGATTCTGTTGAAATTTAGAAAATATATGGATTTCTGTGACTCAAACAAGGACGCGTTACGTAAATAAAAACATTTTAAGTATGAAGTCACTTTTGGGGGTCAAACCAGAAAAGTAAATCAAAAGTTTGGAAACTGTGTTGTCTGACATATCAAATGAAAGGGCTTACTGTGAGGGTTTTAATTTTATTCAACAACAATCAACACTTTTGATGTTATTCATGACTTTAGACCAAAAAAGTGACCATTTTGCTTGTCTCCGAAACTATTGAACCTAAAATCTTTAAAAAAAAATGCAGATAATGGTTCCATACCTACAGATTACAGAAAAAGGAAGTTACAAACAGACGAAAGAAAAGATAAGTAGTGATAGCGTGACGGCTGATAGGACACAATGGAAGAAAACAACGTGTTGCGCCGACCCCAAGTAACATGTTTTGTTCTTTGCATTGTCCTCACATATAGAAGCAATCAAAGATAATGTTAATAAGATTTTTGTAATACATCACATGGTTTAAAAGAGTGTCCGTGGAGTTTCTTGCACGTTCTTCTCCATAGAGATCTACGGTTTGGAACGTCAAAGTCAAAAAGTCAAAGTCAAAGTCAAAAACGTTTATTTCAATTAGACCATTAAACGGCACTTTTGAACGTCATCATTACATTTAAAATAACATAGTGACTCTACTGTCCATTCGGAAGGGTAGATTCTTATGGAGAAGAACGGACAAGAAACTCCATAGTTACTTTTTTCAAATCAATGTTTTACATTTGCTGTGGTATACAAAACTTCTGTTAATATATGTGAGGACCATGAACCTAGAGTATGCAGAGGTAGACTTATTATATTTTTAAAGTACATGGTACTCACATTTCTACATAAGTACATGGTACTCACATATTTACAAATATTGGAACCATTAATTAGCAGAGTGAGTGAACAGAAAAATGAAAAAGTAGGTACAAAAGTAAATACATAAACCAACCAGTTTGATCTTGTCTCCACCATTGATTGTCCTATGGAGCAGGACCGGCATGTTTCCAAGCATTCTTATCCTGAATGTAATCTTCTAATTTGTAGTATGCTTGTTTACAAAGTGTGCTTTTAATGTAGGTTTTAAATTTTCTTTCAGTTAGTTCTAATATGTCACAAGGTATTTTATTGTAACATTTAACACAGTACCCCATGAAAGATGTGTGTACTTTAGCTAATCTATGAAATGGTTGATCTAATTTATCTTTATTTCTAGTATTAATATTATGTCTATCACTAACTTTACTAAAAAGAAGAGGATTTTTCCGTACATATATAATATTTTCATATATGAATTGGCAAGGGACTGTCATAATATTAATCTTTTTAAAAAGTTCCCTTAGAGAATCGCGACGACGCAGATTATAAACGGCTCTGACAGTTCTCTTTTGTAAAATAAATATGGATTCAATATCAGCAGCCCGACCCCACAGCAAAATACCGTACGACATAATGCTGTGGAAGTAGCTAAAATAGACCAAACGTGCGGTTTCTACGTCTGTTATTATAATAATAATAATAATCTGTGGCTCGACTGTCAACTAAAGTGACGGAAAAAATTTTCGACGAATATTTTACGAAAAATTTATAGAAATAAAACAAAATGAAACGAAAACAAGATACATTTAATAGCGACAAACAAATTTAAATAGTAAAGATATCAAAATACAAAAATATGCAATAAAATTATGACCACCTCCACCACAATAAGTCGAAAACAAATATGTTGACAAGAGCCGCAGCTCGTCGAGCACGCCCACCATCTCCGGCCTCGTCGCTCAGCTCCGCCTCGCCGCCGCCGGAAACCAGCCCCACCGTGAGTGCTGTGACACCGGCCGTGGCAGTCGCGTCGAGCTCCAGCGACGAGTACTTCTCGCCGCCCACGACGCCACCACCTGCTCGTCGGCGAAGAGGACGCCGGCCGCCGGACGGCTTAGGACCTCGAGGCCCACCGGCCTCTGACAGGGTCCCAGCTCCCGGCGGAAGTGTGCAGCGTATGCGATGGACACGTTCCATAAATGAAAATGTGATACGCGCATACTTTGGGGCTACAGAGGGAGGAAACAACCTGACCGCGTACCGTGTTCGGATGCTCTCTTTGTTTCAGGTGCTTGAGCCAGCAGTCAACGTATCGGCCCAACGTCTATCGGATCAGGTGCGGGTCATCCTGCGTAACCATATGTTGGATGATGCTGCACTTGATCGCCTCCGAGCTGAACTGAGTAGCCGTGCCATTGCCCCCTCGTCGCAGACTGTGGTACTACCACAGTCTCACCAAATTCCCAGCCATGTTGACGAGGAGAGTAGTGACAGGGTTACAAATGTAAGTACCCAGTGCAGTGACGAATTGAGGAGTGCTTTGGAGTGTGCTATTCGGGAGTATCGTTACATGCTGCCTGAACTTAGGCCACGCTTACCTCGTTTACCCATGCATAACAAGAATAGGGCGCTGGTGGCTGCTCTGGATTCGCAGTTGTCAAGCTATTTTGATAACTGTGATAGCCTCACCGATACACATTCGATCATGTACTGCGCGGCTGTGGCGGCTTGTCGTGTAGCTCACGTCAAATTTGCTGATCACAGAGCTACACGACCAAAAAAAGCCGTGCCGGCTTGGCAGTGCAGGATCGAGCGTCGTATTAGTGGGGCCAGAGCACTCATCGGCAAACTAGTTTGCTTCAGGGAGGGCAACACTCGCCCAAGAGTGATGCGCTTTGTGAGACGGGCGTTTTCGGGGACTGATATTAGTCCCCGAGAGTATTTGTCCCGGGTCACAGAGCGCATCGACTTCCTGAAGCAGAAGGTGTATGCATGGGCAAACCGTATTCGGAGGTATAAGCGGCGCGTGGAGCGATACACCCAGAATCGCACATTCCAGAGTAATGAAAGGTGGGTATACAGAGCTTGGGAGCGACCGGACCAAGGTGTGACTGACACGCGCTTGCCGGATGATGATGCCATGTGTTCGTTCTGGCGCAGCATCTGGTCGGTGCCTGTCAGTCACACCGAAGGTGGTTGGACTAGAGAGGTCGAACGAGCGTGCGATTCAATACCAGAAATGGGGGCAATCACAATTAGCCCCCAAGATGTAGCTCGTGCAGTCCGTCCGTTGCCTAATTGGAAATCTCCAGGACCAGACGGACTGCACAATTTTTGGATTAAGTGGCTACAAAAGTCGCACGTTCGGTTGGCATTTCAGTACCAGACTGCCTTGGATACCGGCTCACTACCCGAGTTTCTTACAACAGGAGTTACCCACCTGCTTCACAAATCTGGTAGCACCGCGGAACCCAAAAATTATAGACCGATCACGTGCCTACCGACGGTCTATAAGGTTCTTACATCCATTTTAAGAGCTAAAATTAACACGCATATACACAGCAACTCGATTATGTCTGCCTCTCAGAATGGATGTAGGAATGGGTCCCGCGGTACTAAGGAGCTGCTCCTCATAGATATGGCCTTTAGCCAACAGGTTCGGCGTTCCCGAAAGGATCTGTCGACATGCTGGATAGACTATAAGAAGGCCTATGACTCGGTGCCTCATACATGGCTCATGAGGGTGCTAGAATTGTATAAAATTGATACAACGCTACGCACCTTCCTGATGTCGTGTATGAGGCAATGGAGAACAGTCCTTCGCTATCCAGGATGTCGAAATATCCAGAGAACTAGTGAACCGATAAGGATTGAGCGGGGAATATTTCAGGGCGATAGTTTGAGTCCGCTTTGGTTTTGTCTAGCCTTGAATCCTCTAAGCACACTGCTGGAGAATTCAGGGCTAGGCAATCGGTTGAAGAGAGGTGGTCAGGTTATATCTCACCTCCTTTACATGGATGATCTGAAACTCTTTGCCCCCACTAATCTGCAACTGATGGAGCTACTGAAGGTAACTGAAACTTTCAGTAGTGCCATCAGGATGGAGTTTGGTGTGGACAAATGTGCAGTCATGCATGTAAAACGTGGAGAGATTATGGAATCCGTGGGAACTCAACTCTCGGATTCTATAAACCTGAGATCCCTCTCTCCAACTGAAACTTACAAGTATTTGGGTATGTCGGAAGCGTTAGGTATCAATATTACTGACATGAAACAATCGTTGAAAGAGCGCTTCTTTGGCCGCCTGAAGAAGGTATTCAATAGCTTTCTATCGGGCGGGAACAAGGTGCGCGCCTTCAACGGTTGGGTCATGCCGGTATTGATGTACTCTTTCGGCGTACTCAAATGGACTCAAACGGAACTTGACGCCTTGGATAGACGGGTCCGTACACTGCTTACTGCGTATCGAATGCATCACCCACGGTCATCGGTAATGAGACTGTATATCCCGCGAAAGTGTGGAGGTCGAGGCTTTTTAAATGCTAAGACTCTCCACAATCGCGAGATATGCAGTCTCAGGGAATACTTCCTAGCTGTCGACGTGGGTATGCATCGAGATGTAGTGGCGGTGGACAAGGGACTCACCCCGCTCTCCTTGGCAAATGAGAACTGGCGCAAACCTGCAGTACTTGACACCAACGATCGCAGGGCGGTATGGCAGAGCAAGGAGCTTCACGGACGCTTTTTCCGGGCCCTACATGGGCCTGACGTTGATCAACTAGCGTCCGTAGCCTGGCTGCGTTTCGGTGATCTTTTTGGAGAAACCGAAGGTTTTGTCTGTGCAATTATGGACGAAGTTATCATGACAAGGAACTACCGGAAATATATTGTGAAGGACGGCACGGTTGACATATGTCGGGCATGTCACTGTCCGGGAGAATCAATTCGCCACATTATCTCTGGTTGTTCTCGTCTAGCTAACGGAGAATACTTGCATAGGCACAACCTTGTAGCCAGGATTATCCATCAGCAACTTGCTCTGAAATACTCTCTTGTGGAGTCGGAGGTGCCGTACTACAGGTATGCGCCCGACCCAGTTCTCGATAATGGCAATATTACATTGTACTGAGATCGGTCCATCATCACTGACAGGACTATTGTTGCCAATAAGCCTGATATAGTGGTGTTGGACCGAATCGAGAGGCGTGCAATGATTGTAGACATAACCGTCCCACATGACGAGAACCTCGTGAAAGCCGAGAAAGATAAACAAATCAAGTATATTGACTTGGCTCGCGAGGTTGTCGACATGTGGGATGTGGATTCCGCAATCATTGTACCGATAGTCGTATCAGCCAATGGCTTAATAGCCACGAGCCTCGACCAATACCTCAAGAGGCTCTCGTTAGGCTGCTGGATCAAGGGCTTGATTCAGAAAGCGGTACTTCTGGACACGGCTCGTATTGTTAGGAGGTTCCTCTCTCTGGAGCCCTGACCGCCGGTAGCTTGGACCCTGTTCCCGATACCGGTGGGCTACTATTTATTATATTTTTAAATGTTTTTATAATTCTTTTTTCAAATATTTAAAAATGTAATTTGTAGGTGAATATTTTGAATAAAGGAAATAATAATTTAAAAATGTGATTAGTATGTATATATATGAATAAATGAAATAATAATAATAATAAATTGTTATTGAACTAAAGCTTAATAACTATTACAATGATATAGTTGAAGCATCATACATTGATAGGCTTACGCTAGGTAGTTATACTAAGAAACCCTGACCTCTAAACTAGGTTAATACCTGTATCTTAGAAGATCAGTGTCACCCGCGACAATGTTACAAGCCAAATTTTTTTGTTTTTTTTACAACTCGACAACTACTAAACATCGCAAAAATTAAAAATGGAATTTAAAAATAAACAAAATACTTAAAAAATTATTTACTTTTACAAAACAAAAGAAATGAAAGTGTGCCGTTAGTGTGTTTTTGAGGTGTGTTGTATGTTAGTGTTTATGTATGAATGTGAGTGTGTGTTGTGTGTGGAAAATTTGGATTATTTGTTTTTTTATATTTAACTTTGAAGGTTGCCTAAAAGAAGATCCTCGGTGTGTTGATGAGTCAATATTAAAAGGTAATTATGTAACGTGTGTTTGCATTGATATTTTTGATTTTGTGGATAATTTTAATACCTTATTTAAAGTGTTGTATAGTTAGTTGTTAGCTGTCTTATCTTCCTAACAGCATAAGCGGCTGAGCTTAAACGCCCCGCTAGAGATGTTATATGAGGTCCCCATTGTAATTTGTCGTCTAAATTGATTCCCAGGAAAACCATGTGATTAATAAACTCCAGTTTTCTTCATTCAATATGATGTCACATTCGCTACTTCTAACATTTGGTAAAGTAAATCTAATACATTTGGTTTTTTTTTCATTTAATACCAAGTTGTTTGCCGTAAACCAATTTTGGACCTGAAGAATAGAGTTATTGACGACGTCAAGATTTTGTGACCGTCGTTCTATTTTAAATTTCAATGATGTGTCATCCGCGAATAACACCATATTTGGGTGATTTTGAAATAATTGGGGCAAATCATTTATATAAACTAGAAAAAGGAATGGACCCAATATTGAGCCTTGCGGAACGCCCATTGTCATTTCAGACCCTAGTGAGACACACCGTTTACCTGAACTTTAACCTGTCTGTCCGTCAAGTATGACCTAAGTAACTCAAGGGCTGTATTTCTAATCCCATAGTGCTCAAGTTTCAACTAAAGTGTTTCATGGTTAACGCAATCGAACGCCTTCGAGAGATCACAAAATATTCCAATAGCGTCTTGCGATTCTTCCCAGGCGGTAAAAATATTCTTTATCAACACCGGCGTCAGTTGTACAACGCCCTTTGGTGAAACCGTATTGTTGTTCATGAAAGATGGAGTTTTTATTAAAGTGTAGTAACATCTGATTAAGCATTAACTTACCTACCTTACTTACCTTACTGAGGACTGGCAGAATTGACACAGGCCTATAATTATTGGGTTCTTGACTATCACCCGATTTGAACAACGGAACTACTTTACTGTGTTTCATAAGATCCGGAAATACTCCTCGGTCTACACTAGTGTTAAATATGACAGCTAAGTAGGGGGCAATAGTTTCAATAACAGATCTACAGACTTTGACAGACATTCCCCAAAGATCTTCTGTTGATTTAATTTTAAGATCTTTAAAAGCTTTTATAATGGCCTGGGGGTTTATATGTTGAAACTTAAATTCGGATGGACATACCTTCACATTCTTTCTAAGTAAGGCAGCAGAGAGCGCGGGTGACGAATTGAGAGTTTCTGTAGTTTTAAGAGGAATATTAGCAAAGAAATTTTCAAATTCCTTAGCTACCTCTGCATCTGAGTTTATTGGGCCATGTACAGTATTTAGATTAAATTTAGTTTCACGTTGTTTCTTCCCACCTGTTTCATTATTTATTATTTTCCAGTTAGTTTTTATTTTGTCGTCAGCTGATTTTATTTTATTACCAATATGCAAAGCTTTTGCTGTTTTACATACAATTTTATGTTTTTGAATACTTCGAAACATACTTCTGAAAGCTTGCATTATTCATATATTGCTTTTGGCCATAAAGTTCATATAGTTTTCCCCTGCTTATGCGATAGCGACTGGAGTGGCCCAGTCGCTAAATAAGAACTTAGTGTAAATACTTTTAGACTTTAGAGGAAAAGTGTCATTAAATTGCGTGTTTAATAATGAAAAAAACTCGGCGTAGAACTCATTTGGGTCATCCATGTTATTAAAGTTATGATCACCTAATTTGCCAGCTAAATTGTTATTAGTTTCTCTAAATTTTTATCTGTAATAGGTCTAAAGTTTATTTGAATTTTTTGTAGGGATATGTATGTGCAAAACGTTATTGTTTGCCCGCTGTGAACTGATGGCAACTTATTTACAATTTCTTTATATAAGTAATCACAGTTACAAAATATGTTGTCTATACAAGTGGCAGTAGACTCTGTCACTCGCGTTGGTTCCATAAATACAATTGACAGATTAAATGATTTAAAAAGACTCAATAACCTGATACTATTCGAATTTGTCTCTAACAAGTTAATATTAAAGTCGCCACATATAATTATCGATTTACTAGTAGTACTGACTTTTTTCAACACATCTTCCATTACAGAATCAAACACAGATAGATTCTGGTAACTTGGAGGTCTGTAAACGCATACCACAACATGCCTATCAAGCTCAACACAAGACAATTCAATGGTGTGTTCAACTGACAATTTCACAATATCCTTTCTTTCTTTACATTTAATTGAAGTTTTAACTAGTATTAATGAACCACCATGTATCATATATTTTGACGGCTGAAATGGCTACCTACACAATAATTTTCATAATTAATGGAAATTACTTGGTGGTCTTTTAACCAATGTTCTGTTAAACAAACTACATCAAACTTGGTAATTTCTAAAAACAATTCTATTTCCAACAATTTAGAAGAGCAACCTTGAATATTTTGATTAAATAATTTTAGGGTGTGTTGCCCTCCTCTAGGTTTCTTACATTTAACTATATTGCCAGAAGATACCTTGTTATTATTCACTAATAATAGTTGGCTATTTGAAGGGGTAGCTTCCGTTGTCTCGCAGTTTAGGTTAAAGAGTTATCCGGAGTAATCTCCACTGCCACAAATGAGGAGTCTGAAATGCCTGTGTGTGTGTTTCATCAAGAAGAGAACACTCAATCTGATTGCTAGTGGCCTCTAACAATGTTGATATTGTAGGTGGGTCCTCCTTCGTACAACACGTATAATCACAATAATAAGTCCCTATGTTGTTAGTGCAACTAGACAACACCGGCTCGTCACTTATCCTAGTATTTGTTATATCAGCTATAACCTCGTCAATATTGTATGCTATCAACATAGCAATCCTATGTCTACATCTACAAGACAGGGATAAAGCTCCCTGAGTTAACTTAAAACCAACGTGCAAATAGGTTCCATGTTTTTGACTGACCGTCCTTGACGTTTCAAAAGTGCCTGTAAATGGTTTATTTGAAATAAATTGCTTTTTTTTTTTCGGCTATCACCAGACTATATTTACATAACTTACTAATTAACAAGAAATTATGTACAAACGCGTATAAAAAAGTAAAAATAATCATTGGGCATCAAAAAAATAATCCACATCGCTGTCAATGGCAAAAGTGCCCAGAACACTGGCAGCATTGCCGCGTTGAATCGCAATGCTGATTCTTTGCTTTTGAATTTGAATTTACATGGGATAAGGGGCAGGACGATGACGAAGCATGAAGTTTTATTTTTGTCTAACCATGCCTATAGCGGCCTACAGGCTGTGAGTCTGAACAGTACCCTGAAGGTTAAGCCAATGGCAGCCGCACGCCTTGCCAACCCCAAGCTACGATGCTGTGGGGTTCCCTACCTGTTTTCGAAAGTTGATGATTCTATTTTTATTACTATATATCGAACACGGTGTGTCGATAATTCAGTTGTACCATATTTTATTCCATCGATGCTTTATTGGTGCGATGTAACGGTTGCTCATTAGTTCGTTAATTTATTAGTTCAATAGTATGTTGGTTCGAAAGGTCTACTGTTGTAACGCAAAATAATATTATTAATTAAATATCACGGACACAAATAAAGCATCGATGGAATAAAACAGGGTTAGCTAGTACTAATAATATATAAAGCTAAAGATTTTATTAGTTTGTTTGCTTGAACGCGCTAATCTCAGGAAGAACTGGTCCGATTTGAAACATTTATTGAGGAAGGCTATAGGCATCACGCTAAATAGGAGACGGAGCGAAGAGAAGGAAATATATTCAAAGGAGCCAGGCAGACGAAGTTGCGCGGGACAACTAGTTTGAAAATAAAGTTACCCGCAACATTGACAGCTATGCATAACAGTGTTTTATGGTGACAACGGCTTACACAACTTACCATATTTCGAAGTTTTCTTTCAGAGACGTTATAAAATCAAGTCTTTCTGCCTTGAAGTGGTACTCGGAGGGCCATATTATTTCATTGTCGTCCTCTCCTGTACAAACAAAAAATAGGTACTGTAAAAACCGGCCAAGTACGATTCGGACTCGCATACGAAGGGTTCCGTACCAGAAACCTTCATTTTTATTATTTGTTTTTATAGCGGCAATAGAAATACATAATTTGTGTAAATTTCAACTATCTACCTATTAGGGTTTTTGAGATACAGTCCGCTGACAGACAGACAGACGGCAGGCGAACAGCGGAGGATTAGTAATAGGTTTTCGTTGGTTACCCTTCGGGAACGGAACCCTAAAAATAAAAGGCAGTACTGGCCCAAGGTAGCAGAATACACGTACGTTCAATTTACAGAAAACAAAGCTATATTTGGTATGCAGGCAGTTAACGCAACTACTATTAAACAATGTTTTAGTGTACTGAGAGGACAACTATTGTACACCACACTTGTAAGATTATCGTAGCTTAAAAGTTATAATGGTCTTGTTGTTGTTTCTTGATGAGCCAATAAATGCGATTTTCTTTCTTTCTTTCTTTATTAGGATTGACAGTGCAGTGGAAAAAAATAATTTTGCTCTATTTTCGGTACATACAGGGTGATTTTTAAAATGTGCTTTCGTGGCCAAATCCGAAACTATGAGGAATATTGAAAAACACTGAAACGAGTCTCGAGCCCGATTTGATGGAAACTAAAACTGCATTATTGGGTTTTTGAACAATCGTTATTCCTAACCAGGAATCGAAACGGTTGATTTTACGAAAACAAAGTAATATTTAAAATAAAGTTAAGAAAAAATTAAATTACGAGCGCAAATATTTCTCTTTGCTGTCTTATAAATTAAAATATCTGATATTTTTTTTTAAGAAACTTGACAGATTCTTAATTAAAATAATCACTTGAAAATTTTACTTAATATTTAAACAGTTATAAAAAATCTTACCCACTAAAGTATAGCTGGAAGCTAAAGTGAAATATAATAACAAAACTAAAGTGGCGGGAACGGCCGCCATGTTGAGCCGCGATGAAGGATTGACACGATTATTGTTAAATTTCACAATTTATAGTAAAAATTAGCCCATTAAGGCACATACACACATCAAAAAAAGTTTGCGATCACAGGCAGAAGATGTTATATTTTTTTAATTTAACTTTATCAAGAAAAAATATTTGTTGTGTGTTTTCTTTAAATAGAAAAACCTTTTTTTATTAACATAAATTGAGTACCTAATTAATCATAAAGTATTTGTAACAGGAATTTGATAGAAAGAAAGAGACTGTTGGAAACTATTGACCATAGAGCAAAGTGATGTACTACAGTTTTTTAAAAGGACATAAATATCTACAAAAAAGTCCGCGAGGGTGGGTATATATCTAACTATTATGGTTAAGTCACAATGAGCGCTTTTTGTTCAAATTATTCAATCAAAACGCAGGTGAAATGGAATAGTGGTGATTTTAGTATCTTGATGTTATCCATATCTATTTATATTTGTTAATCGTTGAGGTTGGTTATGTGCATGTAAATTACACCTTCAATTATCCAAATAGGACCTTTCGTTTAAAAGTCACGACGGTTTTAAAAATACTTTAACTAAGAAAAATCTTGCGAGTGAGCGAACTGCCCTACGTTTAGTCTATAAATAAGTAATTTACATATACCCTATGAAGATGGGAGAAAAAGTTCGTGGAGTACCAACAAAGCCACGCGAACGAAGTCGCGGGCGAAGTGCTACCATTCAACATAATATAACTCCTCCCCTGACTCGAACATATGCGGAGATCCTCCTAGGCATGCTAAGGATCAAGTTTTCCAGCATTTCTTGGGGTAACCTGTCCCATTCTTGAATAGCGGCTTCCCTGAGCTCTAGCACTGTCTGGGGACGTGGCTGACGGTTCCAAATAGCTCGCTTAAGAGCATCCCACTGTTCGGACTGCTGCCCAAAAGCGCTATATTAGATTGCTAGCAGCCCGTGACCCAACAAAAATAAAAGCAGAAGTTCGGACCGCCTTTGGGCTTGAAGCCATTCGAAATTGCTTGCACCAGGCTGGATTACGAGCACGGAAGTCTTGGCGAGCGCCTCTGAATTCTCGGCAATGTCAACGAAGGAGATTGTAGTATCTAGTACGCTTCAGCAAAATGAAGAAGAAAACATTTGAATGGATGAAAAGAAAAGCAACCGAAAAACTGTCTCTTCGTTGACGAATCCCGAATCAGTACACATCCAAATAACCGACGTGTCCGTGTTTGGAGAAGACCAGGAGACCGTGGAAGGCAAAGAACTGCCACTGGAACAGTTCAGCGAGGCAGGAAATCAGTGTCCTTTTGGGGTGGTCTTAAGACTGGAGGTAGAACATCTTGATCCCGTTTCGAGGCTTCATGACAGCAGACATAATAATAAGCAGTTTCTATTAATGGAATTGTCAGACCATTCCGAGTAAACCATGGGCGCCAATTTGTACTGGTCGATGATAATGCGCCTGCACATCGAGCTCAACGAGTCAATGCTGCTCTCCAAGAATATGAATTGACGATACGAATAAGGTTAGACTGGCCTGCCGGCTTGCCTGACTTAAACCCAATAAAGTACTCGTGGGATGCTCTTAAACGAGCTATTTAAAACCGTCAGCCACATCCCATGACTCGGGGAGGAGTTATATTATATTGAATATAAACCTTTTATTAATAAATTGTTGTTTAAGTTTGGTTAAACAGTCCTTTTCTTTTTAACAAATTCCTGTTACAATTATATTCTGATTAATTACTCAATTTTTGTTAATAAAAAATAGTTTAATAAGACACACAACACAGATTTTTTCTTGATATAATTAAAAAAAAAAAAAAAAAAATATGCAAACTTATTTTGATGTCGATTTGATGAAGTCACTTTTTGTGTACGCGATAAAGTAAAATATGTAGGGTGTATTTAGGGTTCTGTACCGAAAGGGTAACCAACGAAACCCTAATACTAAGCCTCCGCTGCCCGTCTGTCCATTCATCTGTCAGCGGGCTGTATCTCAAGAACCGTAATAGGTAGACAGAGTGTGTATTTATATTGTCGCTATAACAACAAATAATAATATTAAATATAATTAAACGGGGCTCCCATACATGAAACATGTTTTTTTTTCGGTTTAGAAATGGTTCGTGTGAGTGTCCGACTCACACATGGCCGGCGCTTTTTTTAAATAATTATTAAAAAAAGAACCTTTAATTCCATGACTTGGCTTGCAGGACCTAGGCTTATTTTTTTTTATCCAAAGCGATAATATTTTGATGTATTAAAAAAAAACGATAAACTGATAAAATTCACAATTAACGTGATTTTAATTAATTTAGGCAGTACGTCGTTATTTTTATCATTAGCTCATTATTTTAATAGTATCAATATAACGAGATAAGCTCGAGAGGACTTCAAGGCCTAATAACAGTCGCCAAGGTTCAGCAATTATATTTAATTAATTATTTCGTTTATTCATTTTTATTTACATACAAAGTATATTTTTAAATATATCTCTAAAAAACCATAAAAAAATACATTTAAAAATATAAAAAGTAGTAGTCCGCCGGTGTCGGGAGCAGGGTCCAAGCTACTGGTGGTTAGGGCTCCAGAGAAAGGAACCTCCTCACAATACGAGCCGTATCGAGGAGTACTGCCTTCTGTATCAGGCCCTTTACCCAACCGCGTAACGCCAGCTTCGACAGATGTTCGTCGAAGCTTTAATTTATTTAATTAATTATTATTATTATTTAATTTATTAATACTATTTGTGTTTTTGACATTCTCGGGTCCCTAGAGACCCGGTCCTTTGGTAGGCGTACGAGGGGCCGATGCCAACTCGCAGAGGCCTCTTTAGACATTTCAAATAGAATGGGACACCAACCGACGATTATCCCTGTATGGACTGTGAAAGTATACCCAAGGACAATCCCCGGTTGGAGCAAAACTATTGCAAAATATGGAAATTATTATTACTATTATTATTAATTTAATTCAAACACAAATCTATACTAATATATATTAGGTGACTGGTAATTAGTGACCGATACTTTTATACGTAATTTTACTCGTTTTTATTTTACTTGTTTTAGAACCCAACGGCTTGGCACGCGACGATGGGAAAATGCCAGATGGGATGACCATAATGCCTTGGAAGGTGGGTAGGCCTTTGGTGTAGGATGCAACATGTGTCGACACCCTTGCGCCATCCCATCTTCTTAGCACGGCGGGCTGTGCTGGGGCGGCTGCTGCAGGTGCAGAAAACCTCAAACGGCGCAAATATAACAACTTAATTGGAAGTTACATATTTGAGCCGTTTGGCGTTGAAACACTAGACCCATGGGATCCGAGTGCGCATCGAGTCTTTCAGGACATTAGCAAACAACTTGTCGACTGTTCACGTGACCAGAGGGCTGGGCTTTTTTTCGGCCAAAGAATCAGCATTGCGATTCAACGCGGCAATGCAGCCAGTGTTCTGGGAACTTTTGCCATTGACAGCGATGTGGATTATTTTTTTGATGAATTTCGTGCTAATTAGTGTATGATAGTTAAGTATTTGTAAATTAATTAGTGTTCTAAATATATAAATTTTACTCATGATAATGTTACGCGCCAGAATTAATGCTAGGTACGAACGAACCCCAAGCTCGTAACAATAACAAACAACTTTTACTATCGGACCAAACCTGAAATCGGAAAAAAAATAGGCATAGTCATTTTGACCAGTTAGTAGGCGAACATAAATGTACTGAACACATATTTTTTTCGCGATTTCAGGTTTGGTTTGGGCACGGGAAATCAGGCTTCTTCACAATCATCTTTAAAATGCTGTTGGTGCTCCTCCAATCATCTGCATCAGAGATGCTGTTCTTATTCACATAATAGCTTGAAACCTCTGTGTGTGTATCTGTATCATCTGCCTAGCCTTTTCCTAGGTTGTACGTTGTTTAATAGATGTCAATTTCACAAAATTTCGATTCACATATTTTTTTTCTCATATTATCATTTCATAGAATAATCAATATGCAGAATACTCACTATGAATAAATTTAAATCATAGCTTTTTGTTACAAATAAACTTTGTTTCGATATTCATCATATCATTGAATATCAAATCAAATATTCTTAATCCTCATATTGAGTAGTTAACATAATATTTGTTACCAAGAAAAACATTTAATCGAGAGAAAGTTTTAAACTTTTGATGAAATGCATACCCGTCTATAAAATTACAACATTGCGCTTACAAAAAACAATGCGGTTAAATTCTAGTCAAGCAAAACTTCGGACCCGGTCGACGGAACCCCACGAAGTGGCAATGGCGGCAAATGGCGATGGGAATAAAAGACCAAAATATGCAAACAAGCATACACCGTGAATACAGCAAGCATACAACAAGCATGCAGCAATCATGCGGCATTCAACATGCAGCATCGAGCAAGCAAACATGCAGCACGTAAACGAGCATGCAGAATGCAAGCAAGTATGCAAACTTGCAGGCCAGCATGCAATATGCAGAATGCAAGCAAGCATGCAGTATGCAGGTGAGCATGCAGCATGAATGCAGCAAGCATATAGCAAGCATACAGCAAGCATGCAGCAAGGAAGCAGCAAGCAAGCGGCATGTAGCATGCAGCACGCATGCGGCATGCAACATGCAGAATGCAAGCAAGCATGTAGCAGGCATGGTTTCTGTCATGGCTCCGGCGCTGCGGGGCTCCGGCGATCCCACGCGAACTTATCGTCGCAGATGGTTTTAACGCTCACCACCGCAGCTTCAGCTCCTCAGCTCGCGGGCCGCCTCGCCCCTCCGCACCTACGCGGGCTTAAATTACACCTAGGGGTAGGGCAGACAAGACCAAGTAGGGTCGATTTTACAGCGATTCGTTTCTATCATTTTATGATCATATTTTAATTTTAATTTAAGGTTAAAATGCTATTTTATAGAAATGGCAATATGAGTAGTACAATTATTTTGAATAAAATTCTGCCATCTTAAAAGTATGTCATGGACATATTATAAAACAATAATATTTAATTATTTAGCATATAGCATTTTCTCCGAAATGTAAAATTCTATGGAAAAATATACCGGTCCAACAATATTCGTTAAAAAATAATTCTACTGTTTGATAAGTTAATTAAATAAAAAAATGTGATCATGAAATTTATTGAATTTTGTTTCTGTGAAATAGGTTTCATTCAATTGAATAGTCTTTGAAACAATAATCTATATACTAATATATAAAGCTGAAGAGTTTGTTTGTTTGTTTACTTGAACGCGCTAATCTCAGGAACTACTGGTCCGATTTGAAAAAATATTTCAGTGTTAGATAGCCCATTTATTGAGGAAGGCTATAGGCTATATACCATCACGCTACGACCAATGGGAGCGAAGCAGTAATGAAAATTGTGACGCAGATGACGTTGCGTGGGTCAACTAGTATGTGACATAAAATTACAAGGACCAAATATTATATGAAACAATTTCTGCGAAACGAAATTCTTTTAAATTTCTTTCTGCGAAACAAGGGTTCACCCTTTTCCCAACTATATTGGGGTCGGCTTCCAGTCAAGCCGGATTTAGCTGAATACCAGTATTTTACGAGGAACGGCTGCCTACCAAACCTTCACAACCCATTAAATGGGTAACGAGGTACTTCATAGCAAAACTGGAGTCAGATTTGTTGGCTTCTGACTATCCGTAACGACTGCCAAAGATCTACAAATGACAGCCGGGACCAACGGCTTAACGTGCTTTCCGAGGCACGGAGGAAACTCGGTATGTTAAGATGGTCACCCATCCATAGACTAACCTTGGCAAGCGTTGCCTAACCTTGAAAATCGACCCGTGTGGCTGTTATTATTTAGTCACGAGATTCTCAGTGTGTGTGTATCTGTATCTGCTTTACCAAACATTCCCGACGCGCTACATAACCGAAAGAGCTCCAACAGCACCCTAAAAGCATTATTGTACTGCACTCGAAGAACGTTGCAGTCTCTTTGCGTACGTCTAACCCACAGGCTGCACTTGTAAAAAGACTGGCATAACGCCTTGAACAGAGTGAGTTTTACTCCTCTAGTACATCGTGCAAACCTACATCGTGACAACGCTCTTCAGTTACTTCCTACACTGTCATCATTCAGGTCCTCATTCACTTTTTTTTTTGGGCTTAACCCAGTTGTATTTGTCCCTTGGTGCCTATTGGCCTTGTTCTATTCTGTATCCTGCTAGATACGGAGGGAAGTGGAAATTATAGATACATATTTTTTTCCTACTCCTCCGCTGTACTTTTCTGATTTATTTCGTTGCAGGATCCAAGACAGTTGAATCGCTTCTCCGGGACTCGTCGGGTTTCATTGGTTCGGCGTTTTTCTGGTGGTCGCCACTGTTGATTCTGGCTTTCAGGAGTTGCAGTGGTTGGGAATGTGTGGCGGGCTTGTCCCTCATTCACTATGTGACCAAGGTACTTAAAATGCAACACACTATTTAGTGGTACACCATATGGAAATACTCACTCAACAAGCACTATGCATCGTGGAAAGATGGTGCGACAAATATGATCTGTCGGTAAACCCCACGAAAACTGAATTAGTCATGTTCACTCAAAAACGAGCACTAGGCCACTACCTATGCCTATGGCTGTGTGTGCTCTTCAACACACACAGCTCCAGCTGTCTAACGAGGTAAAGTATCTAGGCGTCATCCTAGACAGTAAGTTAAGCTAGAGTAATCACCTAGACTACAAACTAAACAGGGCCTGCATTACCTTCTGGCAATGCAGGAAAATGATAGGGAAGAAGTGGGGCCTATCTCCCAAAATAACACTATGGCTGTACAGCGCAGTAATTCGGCCCATGTTAACCTACGGCGCCGTGGTGTGGTGGCCACGCACAAAGCTAGCTACAGCCGTAAACAAGTTACAACACATGCAAAGGCTGGCCTGCATGGCAACGACGGGCTGCATGAGGACTACTCCAACTGCGGCGCTGGAAGCTATGCTGGGACTCCCTCCGCTATACTTGTTTATACAACAGGAAGCGACGATGGCAGCAGTACGCCTTAAACCATTAGGTCTCTGGAGTAAGAGAGATACACGACACACCGCTCTGCTCGAGGAGCTCAACAATGAACTCCCCATAACAAAAGCAATCAATGACCGGGTACCCAAGCAATAAAATTTATCTTCGATAAAAAATACAAAATCCAATTGCATGAGGATCATCGGTGCGAGGGGCTCTGCCCCGCCGAGCTGCGGATCTTTACCGATCAAAAACAGGTACAGGTACTGGTGCGGGAATCTTCTCAGAGGATCTCAATATCCACATAGCCACACCATTGGGGGTCCACAACACAGTGTTCCAGGCTGAATGCATGGACATTTCTCTGGCGGCATCAGCCATCTTAACCAGGGAAGTTAAGGACCACTCAATACGCATACTCTCGGACAGCATGGCCGTCCTACAAGCTCTAAACAGCCACACAGTGAACTCTGGGTTGATTCTCGAGTATCACCAACGTCTCAACCAGTTTGGTAGACACAACAAAGTAACCATTCAATGGATCAAGGGACACAGTGAATCTCGAGGCAACGACGCTGCGGATGAACTCGCCGGAAGGGGGTCGAGTTTGTCAGCGATGGGACCTGAACCCATCGTGCCGCTGCCTTTCGGGTACTTACGCAATCTGGTAAGGAAACGCACCGGAGATAAACATCACAAGCTATGGGTTGACCATAGTGAGTGTAGGCAGGCCAAAAAGGCCCTCTCTAGATGGCCGATTCACAAAACAAGCCCTAAGACTGACTAAACAACAGTTGCGTTCAGTCACAGCCGTGACAACTGGCCACGGGTCTTTTAATAAACACCTCTATGCTATAGAAGTCACTGACAGCCCGCTATGCAGAGCCTGCATGGAGGAGAATGAGACAGCAGCACACCTGCTTCTAAGCTGCCCGGTAGTCGCGGATTACAGGGCAAAGTACTTCGGAAACCCAGGTACCCTCTGCGAGATAGTTGGTAACACCAAGGCGTTGCTGGCCTTCCTTGGGGAGCTGGGGTGGATTGAATGACGCATTTGTCCCACCTGCACGCGGAAACCAGCCATACATACCACCAGCTCACTCTTCCATACATTGTACAATAAACCATGAGGACGTCGCGTACCTGTCTTGCCGAGGTCGCACCGTGGATGGGTGACCGTGAAATATTATTTACCAGGACACCTCCCTCCATACCTCAGATATTGTTAGACCCGATTATCATTTTTAATTGACCCAGGCTTTTGATTATGTTGACCATGACATTCTCCTTCGCAAAATGGAAGCTTATGGAATTCGAGGCAACATACTAATGCTCAATGAGTCATATCTAAAAAACCGAACACAATACACCGAGATATCTCAAGTAAACATTCGTACAAAAAAAGAAGAAACTTATTCATCTACGAAACAAATAGTTAAACATGGAGTTCCACAAGAGAGTTTATTAGGTCCTTTATTATTCATAATCTACATAAATTACCTACCAAAAACTACGCAATATCCAGTATCACTCTTTGCCGATGACAGCACGCTCACAATAAGTTATGATAATAAAGGCTACGAAAACGATTTAATTATACAATTAAATCATTGTTTCACTGGTTGAATAACAACAAGAATTAATCTTGAAAAGACTACAATTATGTTCTTCAGTCAACGCCTGCCTGAACCAAACATTAATGTCTAAGGGATAATAATAAAAACAGTAGACACAGCTAAATTTTTAGGTGTAACCATTGATAAAGGTCTAAACTGGAAAGCACATACAGAAGAACTAAATAAAAAAGCCTGTTCTTCTGCCTACGCACTTTACAAACTAAAACCCATTATAAGTAGTGCTGCGCTTATTACTGCTTACACGGAATTGTCGGCTCAATATTAAGGTTCGGGGTTATATTTTGGGGAAATTCCACTAATAAAGGAGTATTTTTTAGGTCAGAAACAAGGTGCAATAGGGCTATGTTCGGTTTAAAAAAAAAATAGTTGCAAACCGTATTTTGTTAAATATAATATTTTAAAATTTGCCCTGCTTGCTTATTTTTGAAGTAGCTAATTTCGTTCAAACCAATCCCAAACTATTTAAAAAACTATCAGATGTCTCATTCCGTATTCAGTGGGATAACAATAAATTATGTGCAGTAAGATCAACCAAGGCATTGACGCACAAAAGTATTTTCTCTTTAGCACCACTTATTTACAATAAAACCGATTAGACAAATGCCCGCAACTCTATTTAAAAATACCTGATAGCCAAATGTTATTATAGCCCAACAGAATTTTTAAACGATCGTAATTAGTTTCTCTATCATTGCGACATTTCTCTGTGCTCAAAACTGTAACACATTTTTTAGTTTTAAAATTTTCACGTTGACTAATTTTCAACCGTGTGCACGATTGTATTTTCAATTATTACTTTTTGTTTTTGTCATGTATACATTCAAAAGGTTAACTTGACCAAAAAATTTGTGTAAGCTATAATATGGCAAAACATGTAGATGAGATCCTGTTCCCAAATATTATTTTAAGACCATGCAAATCTATTGTATATGTACTCATGTTTTTACAAAAAATAAATATCTTATCTTATCTTAATTATTTGACAGACGTAACGGGTAGTTGAAAGCAAATAAATCTGAATCACTATGTTATTTCAATCCTTAAAAAGATATTTTTTTTAAGTCAGTGTAAACTGTTCCACTCCTAGGCAAAGGCATCTTTATTTTTTCTATTTATCTCCTAGTGGGCTTCATCACGGCAATTTACTAAGAAGCCATCCAAGGCGTCCAGCCATCTTCTCCTTGGTCTGCCACAACCCGTCAGGCTGTGTTCAGGGCTCCAGCCTTCCAAAATACACGCCCACAGCTTTAATGGCATCCGGCAACCACGCCTCAAACTGGCACGACCTCATCCTACCGGTCCCCTTCTACCTTGTTGTTAATCCACCAAGTCGCACTAAGCGTTTTCAAACGTCTTTTTAATGCGCACAACAAAGGAGTGGAACTCTCTGCCTGCGTCTGTGTTTCCGAACACTTACAATCCTAATCTCTTCAAAGTTAGAGTGAACAGGCTCCTTCTGTATTAGCTCGCTCAATCGTAGACTGTGTCTCTGTTATCGAAATTACTGTAACTTCATCATTAAAAAGCAAAAACGAAAACATGACAGGGACCAACTTGCTAAAGCACATAAAAATCCTAAAAAAACGTGGGAACTCATTAACAATATTACACAGCGTAAACCTATAAAAACAAATAACTTGGATCTCTTGGAACTATCTAATACACCACAGAACTCTATAAACAAGGTGAATAGTTATTTCTCTAACATAGGAAAGCTTCTTGCGGATAATATCACACCACCTCTGTCTTCTGCAGCCAATAATAACGATGGTAATTCATCCTGTTCATCTTTTGTCTTACTCGACACGGACTCTTCCGAAGTTCATGCTACACTAATGGGTTTAAAACTAGACAGCGCCCCTGGTTGGGATAACATTCCGGTTAAATTCCTTAAAGCTGCACACGATCAAACTGTCCCAATCTTAAGTTACTTGACAAATCTATGCTTTGAGCAGGGAATTTTCCCGGATGCCTTGAAGTTAGCTCTAATAACGCCTGTGTACAAGTGTGGAGAAAGTTCAGACCCGTCAAACTATAGGCCAATTTCGGTTCTGCCTTCTATCTCGAAAATCCTAGAAAGACTCCAAGAAAAAAGGACGTATCTACACAAAACAAAGTAATCAATTTCCAACATTAATGTGAACTAAACAATTAGCAATATGAGTGGGTAGACATAGTGTGTAACAGTAAGAAGCTAAAATAAAAACTGTACATATTAAATATGTACAGTTGGTGGTCGTAAAGTAGCCCGCATCGAATCCAGTACAAATATGAGCGTGTACTTCTTGCTTTTATGTGTCGCTTTGAGCCACTTTTAACACAGTTTACACCTAAATCGATTAGACATCGAGAGAAATCGATTAGACTTGTGCTGATAATTCATTTACGATATTAAATAAAGTATATGTCTTCCTGGCTGGGAAGACTTCCCAGCATTTTACTTCCTCTTTGGCTGTTCTGCATGCGCGCAGCGCCCCAGGCTCCGAGGGCGACTGCGTCAAAGCCGTCAATTTTTGGCAGTGTCATCTATTATATTGTGAAAAAGTGCTACCTATTTGTTATTATAAGTGTAGTTTTAGTTATTTCTTGTGTTGTGTTGTTTTTGTAATACTTTTTTCATGATGTCTTTGTTTATTTGGTAAGTTTAATCAAATTTTTATGTTTAATGCCGGCTGTAGCGATGTCGGAACCTGTAGCAGTCAACCTGCTACATCGCTTGAAACCCAGCTGGTGAGATGCCCCCATTGCTCTCAGGCACGTTTTTTTAAAGGCGAACGGGGTTTAAGGATCCACTATGGCAAAGTTCACAAGCCACGTAGTGTACCTTTGTGCCCCCAAAGCCCAGCCAATTCCCAAATAACTACAGATTTAGAACCACTTTGGACAATTCTATCTAAATTTAAAAATTCAACACCTTTAGTGAAGAGAGTTCCTCGGGGTGCAAGACGGTCTGTTGCACTGAGTTTAGCGCGATGCGTACGTCTTGCGACCCAGGAAAACACACTAAGTGCCTGGGAGGAACTACTCACCTTCCCTTATAGGATTCTGCATGTCCAAAAAAAATTGGCTTCAAATAAAACATTAACGTCCCAAATTAAAGACAATTGTAACAGTTCGGCCTTCGTTTTAGATTCAAAATTACCAGCTTTCAACATTGTTCCCCAGAAAGATGTGTGTTCACTTGTGGAATCAAAATTAAGTGAAGGTGACATTAGGGGAGCGGCCAGGCTGTTGTTTAGTAGTGATGTGGTGGCGCCTTACTCTCCAGATACTATTTCAGTTTTGGAGAGTAAACACCCAGCGCCTGCGGATGACCTCACCTTCCCTGATCCCCCCGATACCCCCAATCCGGATTCTTCTTTCTTCCAAATTTCAGCTCCCCAATTGATGGCAGCCGTGAGCTCCTTCAGAAGTGGTTCCGCCGGCGGCCTCGACGGCCTTACTCCTCAGCATTTAAAGGACCTCTTAAGTCCAGGCGCCGGGGAAGCTGGTGAGTCGCTTTTGAAGGAGCTGTCGGCTCTCGTCACTTTAATGCTGTCCGGCGGTGTGAACGTTGCTGTCGTCAATATCTTGTACGGGGCTAACCTATGTGCCCTGCGCAAGAAGGACGGCGGCATTCGTCCCATTGCCGTCGGATGCACCTACAGGCGTATGGCAGCCAAAATTTGCTGTAAATTATATAGTGAATCACTAATACAGAAATTTCAGCCCCTACAGCTTGGCTTTGGATCTAGAGGGGGCTGCGAGGCTGCCGTACATGCCTTTTCAACGTTTTTAAATTCAGATAAGAGTGAGGTCATCCTCAAGGTTGACGTTAAAAACGCCTTTAATTCCATTAACAGGGACACTTTGTTGGCGGAAGCTAAAAAAGAATTACCGGAAATTTACGGCTTTTTGTGGCAATGCTACAGGTACCCTTCAAAATTATTATACAAGGACAATGTTTTGGAATCTGCAGTTGGCTGCCAACAAGGTGACCCCCTCGGGCCAGTCATTTTCAGCTTGGCTATTCATCCCATTATCCAAAAACTAAATTCAAAATTTAACGTCTGGTATTTAGATGATGGAACTTTAGGGGGTGACGTGGACACAGTTTTGAAAGATTTCCAATTCCTGAAGAAACAGTTCCAATCCATCGGCCTTGACCTCAACCACTCCAAATGTGAAATTTTCCTTAATGACAATACCGACAGACAAATGACTCTACAGAAATTCAACTCAATAGCCCCAGATATCAAAATTTTAGACAAGAGTTCACTTCACCTCCTAGGTTCACCTATATTGGAAGACAGTTTTTCTTCATTCATTGACGACAAAATTAATCTTTTTAACGATATTTCGGAAAGACTTAGCAAAATTAATGCTTTTATTGTGTTTTTTGAATAAATAAATACTCGGTCCAGTAAATCTGGAGAAAACTGGCTGTGACTGTGTGTGTGTCTACCCGAGTGATCACAATAAGGGTTCTGTTTCTTACGTTAGTTTGGAACCCTAAAAAGTAGTAGGAATTAAATGAAAAGACCCATTAACATAAGCACGTGGAGTTTATTTATAAATGTTCAACTTAAACGATAGGATAATGAGCGTAGTCCAGAAGGTAGCAGTTGTTGTTCCTGGCAGACAACAGGACGTAGCCATCTTCTCCCCAGATCTCTCCCCAGGAGTTCTTGATGATCCAGTAGTCCTCTCCATCACGAACGCCGTAGCCAACAACTGTGACGCAGTGACCCCCACCGAACTCGTCACTGAAAATGGTAAATGAGGTGTTATTCCCTGTCATTCCTGATAGCCATCACCAACATGATGACCATCATAATCTGCCTAACCTTTTCCCAACTGTATTTGGGTCGGCTTCCAGTCAAACCGGATTCAGCAAATACTAGTATTTTACGTGGAGCGTCTGCCTACCAGACCTCCACAACCCATTAACTGGGAAACATGGTACTTCTTGGAAAGACTGGAGTCAGATTTACTGGCTTCTGTCTATCCGTAACGACTGCCAAAGATCTACAAATGACAGCCGGGACCAACGGCTTAACGTACTTTCCGAGACACGCCGTCGGTGAGACTGCCATTGGCTTATTTTAATCTTTATATTTGAATTCTTATAGCTTTTTTTTCCTTTGCTATTAGCTATAAGTATATGTAACTTAGAACATGATTTAAAAGAGTGTCCGCGAAGTTTCTAGCACGCTTTTCTCCATAGAGAGATATTGCACGAGCTATTTATTTATTTGTTTTTTGTAGGTAAGCTTTGGAACGTGCAAATAGCTTCCACGTTTTTGACTGACCGAGCTGAACGTTTCAAAAGTGCCTGTAAATAGTTTATTTGAAATAAAATGCTTTGAATCTTTGAATCTGAATCTTTGACACGGAGGAAATTCGGTAAATTAATATTCCTGATAGCTACCACCTGACGGTATTTAACTCTAGCGTGGAGAGGTAACTTCTAGGCAAGCGTGCTCCTTTGTCGACCACATCAATGCTGATGCAAACCAGGTAAGATTGTAGATAAACAGGACAATCTCTGGCTAAAGATGTCGACATTTTATATATTACTAGCTGATCCGGCAAACGTTGTTTTGCCGTATATATAAAAAAATAGCCAAATATACACAAAAAATATAATAAAAATCAGCCTAGCCGTTTTGGAGGAGTTCGATAACAAACACTGTGTCACGAGATTTTTATATATAAAAATAGAAGATCAGATATGACAATGTCCCATCCTCATACCGGCTCAAGCGCAACGCACTAAATCGACTGGTGTGGCTGTTTTATGTAGCTACAAGCCTAAAATTAAAAAAAAAACAATAGCGAGACAATAGCCGCCGTCCCACATGTGAGACGAAGGAGAAAATTCCATAAATGTAACTCACTAAAATGTTATAAAAAAAATTACTTTGTCAAAAAACCCAACCGCTAAAAACGACTAATGCAGTTCAATCACTGATCTGTTGCCACCAACTGCATCAGACTGCTTGAAAAGCGGCTTGTTTCGAGCTTTTTAGTCGTTTTTAGCGGTCGGGCTTATCACAAAATCATTTTTTTAAGGATGTAAAATCACCTGATTTTACCACTCTACGGTTTTAGTTTTATTGCTGTATGTTTATAGATTCTTACCAATCGGTGTCATACAACAGTCCATTGGAGTATTGCGCAAAGTTCATCCCGATGCGAAGTCCCACTGTGACTGGTCCGTACTTATAGAGGGCCACTTTCAAGGCGTTAGGGTTCCGCGGGGTCACTTGGGCAAACCCACGGATCTTGACCGTAGATGTCATGTTCTGGATTTTACAGTAACCGTCCTGAAAAAGAAATGTTGAGTCTCAATTGGAGAGTTCAAGAGTTAAAGGACTAATGGCGCGTTTACATTCAGTCGGTCACCGAATGCGGCGACTGGATTCGGTTTAAACCGAATTAATTCCTTGAATTTGGCTGTTTACATTAAGTCGGTCACGTAATCATCTTCATCAATATCATATCAGCTGAAAGACGTCCACTGCTGGACATCCATCGCCCAGCCTCCCCCAAGTGTCGATATAACAACCGGTCTGTGCGTCTCGCATCCATCGGCTAGCCGCTACCAACACCATGTCATCGGTTCCTACGCTACGTCTTCCAAAACGCGGTCGCCACTCCAGAACTGTCACCCAATACGGTGACGGTATTCGTTTAAATTGTCGGTTTACCGTATCCACCGACCGCATGCGACGCGTGCGCCGTCCGCGCTCTTCTATTGAACAATCATCATCATCATCATCATATCAGCCAATAGATGTCCACTGCTGGACATAGGCCTCCCCCAAAAGGGGGGGGGGGTTACCATAATCGCCACGCTTGGCAGGCGGGTTGGCGATCGCAGTGCATGGTGTTGATTTTTACAGAGAACGCTGCTGCCCAGTCTCTGGTGAGTCCCTTAGTCGCCTTTTACGACACCAACGGGAAGTGATGGGCTGGTATTATTCTTTTACGGCACCATACGGCACCGGCCGACACCACACGGCACAATGATGATTGAACAATGAGTGGCGCAATTTAACAGACGTGTTCAGTCACACAGGTACTTGGTGAAGGTACAGCTAAGGAGTGGAATACCCTCCCGGAGTCTGTGTTTCCTGATAGCAACAACCTGGGAGTCGTTATGTCAAGAGTGAGGTTACTTCTAGGCAAGCGAGCTCCATTGTCGGACACGGCATCGCTTTCCATCTGGTGAGACTGGTCAAATGCAACCCTATTTATTTTAGGTTTGATTTAAATCAGCAACAAAACATGTCATCGTGGAAAGTTAATTGAAGTAAGTTTAAGAAGAACTGCAGTTCGATTCGGTTAACATTTCGAAGTGAAGGCTTGGATAAAGTGATTACGAAGTGAACTGTCATTCCATCTTGATTACTTGCATTGATAGCTCACTTCGTGATCACTTCACCTCAACATATTTACAGAATCGCACTGCTGACACCTTGATTGTATGCATTGACAACTCTCTTCGTGTTCATTTCATCTTCTTACAAGTGTTTGATTTATGAGTCAGTTCCTATTTCAATGTATTTCAGGTTGATTATATCTAGACACGCGGCAGCGTGTCCGTCCAATAGTTCAAAGAAAAAAGGAATTGGCGATGCAGCAGTCGAACCATTTCGAGCTACTTTTGACCCCTTCACAACTCGAAACCTGTCAATAATGTCTCTTAGCATGTCTAAAATCCAAAGCTAGTTTTCACCAGCAAATCAAATTTTTAGAAGAGTAAGATGTAAAACTGTGTCTTGCGTAAGTATAACATATAGATGATAAGTAAAGCCAAATATAAGGTAACAATACTACTACATATACCAACATATGAGAAAACAAGCATAAGCCAAGTCAAGTTTTGAACCTTCATTTACCTTATTTCAGGATTATCTACAGAACTTGGCGCCAATTTAGATCTCAATTATTTTTTCGCTGAAGTCGACAATCACGGATATTATTAACATTGAACTTTGGCTCCCTTTTTCACATATTTGTTTTTGATGGGAAATGTACTTACAGAAGCCGTGTAGATACCATAGTTCTCCTCAGTAGGAATGCCGTGAGTGAGGACGTACTTCATGGTACCCGCCATCATCCCCCCGCCGCAGCCCGCGTTCTGGAAACTGCCAACAAATAAAGCATACACGATAAAACTTTCTAGAATGTTCAAGAGACCACCTCCTTCCCTGCCCTCATGCACCTCCCAAGATCTGTATTTGGTCTGAAATGACAGAACTGGTCATCATCTGCCTAGCCTTTTCCCAACTATATTGGGGTCGGTTTCCAATCAAGCTGGATTTAGCTGATTACCAGTATTTTACGTGGAGCGGCTGCCACAACCCATTAACTGGGTAACTCAGTACTTCATGGCAAGTCTGGAGTCAAATTTTCTGGCTTCTAACTATCCGTAACAACTTCCAAATGACAGAACTGGTACCAGTAGCAAAATATTTTTCATTGCATACTTGCTAAGAACTGCCTTATTACCTAGTTAATGGGTTGTAGAGGTCTGCCAGGTATTCAGCTGAATCCGGTTTGACTGGGAGCCGACCCCAATAAAGTTAGGAAAAGACTACGCAGATGATAACTGATATCGAGACTCCTCTCCTCTGTGTCTCAAATGCACGTTAAGCCGTTGGTCCCGGTTTTGATTTGAAAATCTTTGAGACCGTTACAATGTGTTCAGAATTCTGAAAATGACCCTAGTCTTGCCAAAGAGTGTCGTAATACCTGGTTACTGGGTATGTAAAATACTGGTATTCAGCTGCACCCGGATTGCCTGGAAGCCAACAAGGCTAAGCAGATTTTAGAAGAGTGAAGTTTTTTATTCACACTCACCCCCAGGCACAGTCCACTAGAGACTGTTCGCTCAAGTCCAGTAATCTCTCTCCGTTGACCCTGGCGATGGCGCCCTCGACGGCAGCAGTTGTGCAGAAGGCCCAGCAGGAACCGCAGTGGCCCTGGTCTGAATGCATAGAAAATGTAGATAATTTACGAAAGTACGTTAAGCCGTTGGTCCTAGCTATTTGAACATCTTTCACACTCGGTACAGGAGTCAAGGGCCAGAAAATCTGAAAAAAGTCATCCAAGAAGTATGATATTACCCATTTACAAGGTTGTGGTGATATGGAAGATAGGCAGTTGCATAGTGTGAAATACTGGTATTTAGCTGCATCCTGTAAAATCCTGTTAGACTGAAAGCCGACCCCAACATAGTTGAGAACAGGCTGGGCGGATGAGTTCCAGAGTAGCAGAATTTGTTTGAAAGAGTCACCGAAGCCCTGGAATGCAAAGGGCACTAGGAGGAACACGGATGAGTTTTAGTCAGTAAGAGTCTGACACTCTCTTCTGTTCCGCCTAGAGCAGAAGGATTCATTTAATGATTTCCCATCCTTAAGGCAGATTAGTTGATATTTTAACATGAGCTCTTGGACCTAATCAAAGCATACCTCTTTTTTTAACGTGCGACACTCTCTTTTTTCTACTGAATCTAAGCGCACTTACTCTTAATAGGAGTTACACTTCCTTCCATCCTTAAATCGAAGCTCTCCGGCAGTTCCTGCACGAGTTCATCGATCTCCTCCAGAGTGTGAGGGAACGGCGTCATATCAGGGTACGCGTCATCAGAGAAGTAGGTGCCAGCCAGGTACTTCAGTTCCTCTTGAGATTTGTCGGAGAACGCGTTCAGCTCGAGCCTGTAGCCCATGTTCTTGCGATTGTGCTGTTCGATCATCCTGAGTTTTTGGGAAAGATTTTTTTTAATCAGGATATGCCAAAACAAATGCTTACTGGGATACAGCTCCAACAGGTGACCGAGGCAGTTATAAAAGGTATTTCAGATTGTATATCACATTTAACACTTACTCTGATGGCTTATACAGAATGGCTAGTTATCTGGACAGTTAAATCTAGGAAGACTGCTCTCTTCACCTTAACGATGACGTTGAGGTTTTTTAAATACCAAATATACTATTATAGCTGTAAAACTCATCATTTAATTTCTAGTTAAATCTAATATTTGGGGCCCTTCACAGCCTTTTCAAAGAAAATCGAAACGACCGGTTGACACTTCCCATGACCCAAAAGCTGGCTTTTACTTTGGGCAGAACTTAAGTATTGCCATTTCAACGGGCAATGCTGCCAGTCTCTTGGGCACATTACCTCCAGTTCTTCTCAAAGATTCTCTTCCTCGTTTGATGCTCTTCATCCTGATACAACTTGCTGTGGTGGTTGGTGTAGAGGTCGAAGGCCTCGTCCAGTGCCAACGGCAGATCGGGGTGGAAGAACTTCATGTCCTCGTGGAAGTAATTTCCAAACCGCCTTGTTTCGCACTCGTCCTCTAGAATTTAAATAAGCCCGTGTCTGACTGACAAACATCACACAAAGAGCAGACGTTGTATCTTTTACAGAATTAAACAAACTTTAGTAACTTTATTATTAAAACAAACCTGTGGAGTCACCAACGCGAATGGCTTTTTTTTGAAGGAGTTAAAAGCTACCCGATGTCCTTTTTTCAGCAAGATATGCTTATTAAAGAGGGCGAGTTAAAGAAGGCAGCAGTTAATCACACGAACTGCGTGAGTTTTTTCTAATCAAACCTTCGAGGCGTAACTAAAATCATCGCTTTCATCAAGGCATTTTAGGTTGGAAACATAGCATTGCATACTTCGGTCTTTCATCAAAGCATTTTAGGTTGGAAACATAGCATTGCATACTTCGGTCTTTCATCAAAGCATTTTAGGTTGGTATGGCTTTGCATACTTCGGCAAAAATGTAAAGCCATCTCCATAAAACATAATATAACGTAGATTCAAAAGAATCCTCATAAAGAATTAAGCGAGAAACACACTGGTCCCACGTACGCAACGTATGCAACGCTTTTGTATCGTATCGTATGTTGCGTTGCATACGATAAGTGTGTTTATACTGCATAGTTTTTCATATAAAATCAAGGGTCCAGAAAATGGTGACCGACGATCGGCAGATTCGTTCAAACTGCATCCGATCCGGGCATTTAGTAGCTTTTCTCGGATCCGCCTAAATCTAAACGGTGTCAAATAAATTGTACTGCCACTGGCACCTGTGTCTCTTTAAACGGACCGGGAATATAAAAGCTCCGCCTGACTGGGAATTTGCACAACAGACGGTAGTCTGAGTGGGAACGGGCACAACAGACAGTCTGTCAGAGTAGGAACGGGCACAACAGACAGTCTGTCTAAGTGGGAACGGGCACAACAGACGGTCTGTCTGAGTGGGAACAGGTACAACAGACGGTCTGTCTGAGTGGGAACGGGCACAACAGACGGTCTGTCTGAGTGGGAACAGGTACAACAGACGGTCTGTCTGAGTGGGAACGGGCACAACAGACGGTCTGTCTGAGTGGGAACAGGCACAACAGACGGTCTATCTGAGCGGGAACAGGCACAACAGACGGTCTGTCTGAGTGGGAACGGGCACAACAGACGGTCTGTCTGAGTGGGAACAGGCACAACAGACGGTCTGTCTGAGTGGGAACAGGCACAACAGACGGTCTGTCTGATTGGGAACGGGCACAACAGACGGTCTGTCTGAGTGGGAACAGGCACAACAGACGGCCTGTCTGAGTGGGAACAGGCACAACAGACGGTCTGTCTGATTGGGAACGGGCACAACAGACGGTCTGTCTGAGTGGGAACAGCCACTTACCATTATCGACGGTGAGCTCTTCCTCAGTGATAGCATCCCTGAAGTCGTAAAAGTTGGTGATGGTGTGGGAAACCAGCTCGCCGACATCGTAGTTGTACTCTTTTTTAACTTCTCTGAAGCGAAAGAAATTAATCAGTTTTCTACAGGTTTTTCGTTAATGCTTCCTAACGTCTTGACGTCGTGAAATGCGATTAGATTAGTAGTTTTACGAACAAAATTTTTGCCAATTATTTTGTTTTTATTGTTGTTTTTATTTGTATATTATAAAATAATGTCGACTGTTCACGTGACCAGAGGGCTGGACTTTTCTTCGGCCAAAGAATCAGCATTGCGATTCAACGCGGCAATGCTGTCAGTGTTCTGGGCACTTTTGCCATTGACAGCGATGTGGATTATTTTTTTGATGCCCAATGATTATTTTTTTTTATACGCGTTTGTACATAATTTCTTGTTAATTAGTGTAGTTTTTTAAGTCTGCAATCTGTAATTGAACCGTTATAAATGTAACGTAATAATAAAATAAATTTAACCCAAAAAAAAAAAAAATATTTTGAATGTTTGTTTGTGTGTTTGTTTGTTTTATTTTTTTGTAGTAGTTTTTTCAATTTTTTTTGTGCGTTTTTTTAGCGGAATAAACAATTTTTCTTTCTTTCTTCTGTGTATTATGGTGACACTAAGGGTAAAAGTGGAACAAAATTATTTGTCTGTCGCGTTTTTTTCATTATTATCAAAAGGCTGCTTGCGTTTTGCCACAATCTCAGTCTAATAGAAAGCGTTAATACAAATAGCTAGTTTGCCTTGCTAGTTTTAATACAAATTGTCTTTAACGTTAAGGTAATCAAGTAATAGGGATTTTTTATTTGCAAAATGAAATACTTATTAGCTCTAGTAAACAATCGTGAAATATTGTTTTAAATACCTTCATCAGTGATGAAGTTATAAAGCTTCAAAGATTACAATTAGAAAGAGAAGTCCGATGTAAACTTTGACGTCATCGTCTATGATGCCTATACAGCTGCCATAGAAAACAGTGTTTTCGCGAGAGGGACAGATATATTTGTTTAAAATAATTATATCTCCTTCGTTTTTCGAGCAATTTTGATGGTATTTTCACTGTTAGTATTATATTTTTGTATATTTTTAGATAAACTGTATCGATGATAAATATGTTTTTCATGCATATTCCCTTTATTAAAAATCGTACGAAGTCCACTAAAATGTTAGTCTCCAAAGTTAATTATATTTTATGTGTTGGTCAAAATAACCGTCAATTAATTTACTTGAAGAACACGCTAGTGTCGCCACATCTCACGAATTTCAACATTCATTCTTAGAAATACCCCCACGGTTACGGAGTTTGTTCGAAAGAGTCACCGCGGCCCTGGAACGTTAAGGGCACTAGGAGGAATATGGATGGGTTTTGGTGAGTAAGAGTTTGACACTCCCTTCCGCCCAGAGCGGAGTCATTTGGTGATTTTCCATTCTAAAAAAACTTAGAAACAATTACTATATTTCTAAACGCGTTCTTTGTGTTTTTCCAAAAGGACGTTTAAAGGCTAAATCTATATCTATCTATACTAATATATAAAGCTGAAGAGTTTGTTTGTTTGGTTACTTGAACGCGCTTATCTCAGGAACTACTGGTACGATTTGAAAATCGAACCAGTAGTTCCTGATATATAGATATATCATCACGCTAAGACCAATAGGAGCGGAGCAGTAATGAAAATTGTGACTAAAACGAAGTTGCGCGGGTCAACTAGTAGTTTATCATTTTAAAGGGTAAGCTATACTAATATATAAAGCTGAAGAGTTTGTTTGCTTGAACGCACTAATCTCAAGAACTACTTTATTATATCATTACGCTAAGACCAAAAGGGGCGGATCAGTAATGAAAATTGTGACGCAGACTAAGTTGCGTGGGTCAACTGGTTAAAATTAAAATTGTAAAACACTTACTGAACAGGCAGGTCAACGCCGGAATCAGTCTTGAAGACGTACAGCGTTGTCTCCCAAACGGTGTGAGATCCATATTCTTCGGTGCTAGTCCAAATGTCTACCACCTTGTCGTAGAGAGTAATGCTCTGACCTGGGGTAGATAAAATTATAACACAGCTTCTTAACTGCCGACCCTGAATTTGATGTGTTTTCTTATAAATGTATTCAAAATATACGTGCTGGTAAAGATATTTTGTGAGACACAATACGCTAGAGTGCCTACAGTTCCATGTTACTTTGTTTAAACGCTGGTCCAGATGTCTATACATATATATCGATGTTATAGAAAACAGCGTTTTCGCGAGAGGGGCAGATATATTTGTTTAAAATAATTATATCTCCTTCGTTTTTCGAGTTATTTTAATTCTATTTTCACTGTAAGTATTATATTATATTTTTAGATAAACTGTATAGATGACAAATATTATTTTCATGCATAAGCTTGGAATTAATTAAAGCTTTATTATTATTTTTAATTTAGTTTTCACCAGGGATGTGCGAGGATGAATTACGCTGAGTGAAACTAGCTAAATGAAGCGATTCTATTAGACAAACGCCTCCCTCGCTACTCATCCTCGCATAGCTCTGGTGGAAAAGCAGCTTTAACAGGAATCGCGGGCCGATAGACTTTGTATGTAAAGCGTCTTAATTCGAGGTTTAGCTCTCGCCTGTTCCCTCCTGCAATATTGAACCGATATAAAATATGTTTCTCAAATTGAGTAAGGGTGTATACTGTGCCCATGTTTTTGCATGAATAGTTGCCAAATTTGTACACTAGTGATTTTTGATGATATTAACCGTATAAGCAAACGTAGCGTAGTGCTTATACGGCGGTTAATATCATCAAAAAGGAAAACATAGAGACACAGTATATTATCCTTCTTATTATGAAATATTTTTTAAATTGGTCCAATGTAGGAAGGAGGAAACAGGCGAGAGCCAAACCACAAAGTCTCTCCGCCCGCGTTTCCTCTTAACAAGACGTGACATTCTTTCAGTTAGTTTATGAAATATCTTTTAAATTGGTCCAGTACAGCGATCAGGGGGGCTACGCTCTAAGCCCGAAGTCAGTAATTTCGGGTTTAGTTGCAGGCGTATTCTACTCTACTTGAGGAGCTCGTGGCTAAATAATAACAGCCGCACGGGTCGATCTTAAAGGTTAAGCAACGCTTGCCAAGTTTGGTCTGTGGATGGGTGACCATCTTAACATACCGAGTTTCCTCCGTGCCTCAGAAAGCACGTTAAGCCGTTGGTCCCGGCTGTCATTTGTAGATCTTTGGCAGTCGTTACGGATTTTCAAAAGCCAGTAAATCTGACTCCAGTCTTGCCAAGAAGCACCGAGTTACCCAGTTATTGGGTTGCGGAGGTCTGATAGGCAGCCGCACCACGTAAAACACTGGTATTCAGCTGAATCCGGTTTGACTGGAAGCCGAAACCAATTTAGTTGGGAAAAAGCTAGGCAGATGATGATACGGAGATGATGATGATAGAATACGCCCGCAACTAAGCCGGAAACTACTGACTTTGGGCTTAGAGAATAGCCCCTGGCTACGATGTAATGTATTGATACCTGTATATGTAAGCCCTTCGGTGGAAGGTAAGAAGTCTATCTGATCGTAGTTAATTCTCCTTGCTCTGCAAACGTCTTTATTGGTGACCTCTTCGTTGGTGATAGGGTGTATCTAAAAAAATAGTTTTAGGTTCATTGCGACGTGCACTTTAAAACTACTTTAGGTTCTATCTTTTCGCTCAGTTTCATTGATTGTGTGTTCTCGATATTATAAAATATTTTTTAACAAAAAGAAATACAACCAATTTCCAAAAAAAAATAACAATACAATACAAAGTTTAATTTCGAAAGTCGGTGTTTTGGTTGTTTTATCGTAGTATTTATGCTTTGTAGTGTTTCTAGCATCCATCGGTTACCTGCGACCCTCACCAGGTCATCAGTCCACCTTGTGGGAGGCCTTCCAACGCTGCGTCTTCCGGTACGTGGTCGCCACTCTAAACTTTTCGCCCCCATCGATCATCATTTCTACAAGCAATATGGCTGCCCACGGCCACTTCAGTTTGGCGATCCTTCGTTATACGTCAGTACCTAACCATGGCTGTCAGAATGCATGTTTAATTTTTGTATAATCATACCTCATAAGCGTAGCTAGTGTCTCCGTAGTACCACATCCTCACGGTACCGTCGTAGATGTCAATACGGGAGCGATTCAGTTCGGCACTGTACCTGCAATATTATTTAAATAACATAGCCACATCACATACCTTTATCTAATTTTATAATAAATCTTAACGACTAAAATAATACTGCAAAGTCAAAGTCAAAACGTTTATTCCAATTAAGCCATTAAACGGCACATTTGAACGTCATTCACATTTCAAATAAGAAATAAAATAATAATATAATAAAATTCTAAAGTGACTCTACTGTCCGTATTCGTAAAAGTAAATTCTTATGAAGAACGGTCAAGAAACTCCATAGTTATTTTTTCAAATAAATCTTTTACAATATTTGGTATACATAAATTTAGTTACCTATTATATGTGAGGACCATGCACCTAGGGTATGCAGAGGTAGACTTATTCATTTTCTAAATAACATGATACTCACACATCTAAACTAATATATAAAGCTGAAGAGTTTGTTTGTTCGTTTGTTTGCTTGAACGCGCTAATCTTAGGGAGGGTCCAAATTGAACATTTGTTTCAGTGTTAGATAGCCCATTTATCGATCATCACGCTAAGACCCATAGGAGAGGAACTGACGAAGTTGCGCAGTTCAACTAGTTTACAAATATTGGAATCACTAATTAACAGAAAAATACTTCATATTATTTAACAGCATGTGTATGTGATCTCGAACGTGATCCACGACCAAAATCAATGATCAGATCCGTAGATCGCGTTCGAGATTCACTTAATGACCGAATTCGGTCGGTAGGCGATAGGTTACCATGGCAAGACTTCCCGCCCAGCTTTTATAGCCCCTTTAAAATTTTGTGTAACAGAACCCCAGTTTTTTTGTTGAGGTGTAATAACTTACCACATCTCGAAGTTTTCTTTCTGCGACAGCATAAAATCCAGTTTATCTCCCTTGAAGTGGTATTCGGTCGGCCATATTATTTCATTACTGTCATCATCTTCTTCTGTACATACAGACAAAAAACTCTTTTACAAAAGATATAACCGACTTCCAAAAAAAAACACTACAAAGTGTAAAATAACTTTAATTTCGGAAGTCGGTGTTTTGGTTTTGTTTCTTTGTTTTTTGACACCGACTATATACGATAAACTAGCTAACTTAGCTACTGCTTAAGAAATTATTAATAGCGTATGTGTTATTCTGATGTACCAACATAAAAAGATTAATTCCTGTAAAATTTTAACAAAATCGGTTAGTCAATTATAAAAGTATTAGTAGGAAATGAGATTCATAGAATTTCAGACATGTCGCTTCCTTGGGGAGCTAAACCGTTAACACATTTTTGAAAGGTGTAGTGAACAATAAAATAAAGCAAAAAAAAACTTACGCATTAAAGTATAGCCAGAAGCCAGAGTGAAGTATAGAAACAAAACTAAAGTGGCGGGAACGGCCGCCATGTTGAACCACGATGAGGGATTGACACGATTATTGTGAAATTTCACAATTTATAGGAAAAAAGCATACAAATTAAGGCACGTACACACTGTAGTGCTGACGAAAAGAAAAATTTACCAATTCGTTTTCATTCGAATTGAAACTTCACGAAGAGGAAACGCGGGCGGAGACAGCTGTTACCTCCTTTAATATTGATATTTCAGAAACTGATATATGAAGGATATATAGGTACTGTGTCTGGTAAATATAGAGCTGTGCATAAAAACTTGCATGTGGTATTCGTTGACCTCGAAAAGGCATATGACTGGGTGCAAGTGTAGTGTTGTGGTGGGCCCTTAAAGAGAAAGGTGTGCCTGGGAAGTATGTGCAGTTGATAAGAGCTATGTACAGTCGAAGCAGTACTCAAGTCCGATCTGCAGCGGGCACCACTGACAGCTTCAGTGTGTTAGTCGGTTTGCACCAGGGGTCGGCCCTCACCCCATGTCGTGCGGTGTTCCACAGGGCTCGGTCTTGGGCCCACCCCTGTGGAATATTGGTTACGACTGGGTGCTGAGGGGCGAGCTACCGCTGGGAGTGACGACACGCTGATCACTGCCCGGGGGAGCTCGTACAGGGAGGCAGCGTTGCTAGTGACGGCCGCGGTCTCACCAGTGGTGAGCCGCATACGGCGCCTTGGCCTGGATGTGGCCCTCAACAAGTCGGAGGCCATAGCCTTTCATGGCCCCCGGCGGGCGCCGCCACCGGGATCGCACATAGTTGTTGGGGGGCCCGTATCGCTGTCGAGTCGACCATGAAGTACCTGGGATTGGTGCTCAACAGCCGCTGGGATTTTGGCCCCCACTTCCGGTGGCTGGCGCCCAAGTAGTTGGGCGCGGCTGGGGTGCTGTCAACGCTGCTTCCCAATCTGGGGTACCCGAGCACCGCCTGCAGGCGGTTGCACGTGGGGATCGTGCGATCGATGGCCCTGTATGAGGCCCCGATCTGGGCGGCTGACCTGACGGCCAGCACCACCACTGTTCTGCGGAAGCCACAGAGGGTGATGGTACTCACTGGAACGCCTATACCGATCTGCTCCAACTTTCGGCACCTCGGGTCGCTTGTCCAGGGGGATGGGGATATAGACCGAGACGTAACGTACCGGATCAACTCAGGATGGATGAAATGGCGACAGGTCACCGGAACAACTTGTGACCCACGGATGCCCCTCAAGTCCGTGATAAGACCTGTCGTTGGGCTGTGAAAAAGACGGATGAAAATAGATTTTATGTAGCGGAGACCAGAAAGTTGAGATGAATGTGAGGAGAAACGAGAATGGATAAAGTGAGAAATGAGTACATTAGAGGTAGTTTAAAAGTGACTCCAGTGACGGAAAAGTTAAAAGGGAATCGCTTGTATTAGTATGGTCATGTGAAGAGGAGGGATGAAACGCATGTAACTAAAATAGATATAAATGTGGATGGATGGAGAGGGAGAGGAAAGCCGAAGAAAAGATGGATGGATTGTGTGAGGAGCGATATGAAAGAGTGGAGAGTTAGTGATAGCGTGACGGCTGATAGGACAGAATGGAAGAAAAAAACGTGTTGCGCCAACCCCAAGTAACATGGGATAAGGGCAGGAAGATGATGATAGGTACTGTGTCCCTATTTTCTTAAAATAACTTTAATTTCGGAAGTCTGCGTATTTGGTTATTTTTTCGTTTTTTGACACCGTATGCCACTCAGCAGTCGGTACTATAGCTTTGTAGTAAGTAAGTAAGTAATTAAAATTGTCTGATAAAAAGATGATTCCGTGCTTCGGAAGGCACGTATAAGCCGGTGGTCCTGGCCGCCAAATGGCGGTCGTCAAATAAACCATGTCAGAGGACCTTGAGGTGGTTTAGAAATTCTGACAACAGGGTGTGTGGGGTCGCTAGACCTTACTGCACACACGAAAGAAGAAGAAGGTAGTGAAATAATGTTCAAAATAAGACTGTTAGGGTATTAGGTACCTACTTTCAATTAAGAGTGAATAGGTTACTTCTAGGCAAGCGTGCTCCATCTTCGTGCAAATCATTGCTTACCATCAGGTGAGATTGTGGTCAAACGCGTGCCTATCATTATCTGCCTAGCCTTTTCCCAACTATAAATATATGGGGTCGGCTTCCAGTCAAGCCGGATTTAGCTGAATACCAATATTTTACGAGGAGCGGCTGCCTACCAGACCTCCACAACCCATTAACTGGGTAACACAGTACTTCATGAAAAGACTGGAGTCAGATTTACTGGCTTCTGACTATCCGTAACGACTGCCAAAGATCTACAAATGACAGCCGGGACCAACGGCTTAACGTGCTTTCCGAGGCACGGAGGAAACTCGGTATGTTAAGATGGTCCCCATCCACAGACCAACCTTGGCAAGAGTTGCTTAACCTTGAAGATCGACCCGTGTGGCTGTAATTATCTAGCCGTGAATTATAACGCGTGCCTTTCAATAATAAAAAATATAATAATTATAATTGTGTTTTTTTTAGAAATTAGTATAATTAACAATGCTTTCACTCATCTAGGCTAGTGTTCATTATTTCATTAGTTTTATCATTGAACTGATTATTTTAATGAATTCAATACGAGATAAACTGGTTTTACTAACAAAGTATTTGTGATATCTTTCTAAAAATATAGGCTTGATTGTAATCGATCAGCTTGGTAGTACATAGTAATTAAATGAACTAGCTTCTGCCAGCACCTTCGTCCGCGTAATCCCTAGGGTACATACTCCCGGGATACATATATATATAGCCTGTGCCAAAAAAGCGTGTTTCATAAAGATCATTTTCCATCAGGCGTTCTGACGTGAAAGAGTAAAAAACATCCATCCATCGCATCCTCACAAACTTTCGCATTTATAATATAGTAGAATTAGTAGAAGTAGGACAAGTCATACAACGATGAAAAGATATCTTAATATTAGACTTTTTAATTAGTAAAGAAATACCGCTCACTGTCGCATATGATGATTGTTCTGAAAAAGCTCGTTTTTAGGGTTCCTTACCCAAACCAACGAAACCCTATTATATTAAGCCTCCGCTGCTGTCCTTCGGTCCGTCCGTCCGTCTGCCTGTCAGCGGGCAGTATCTCAATAACCGTAATAGGTAGATAGACAGTTGAAGTTTTCACAGATTGTGTATTTCTATTGCCGCTATAACAACAAATAATAAAAAAATACGGTTTATGGTACGGAACCCTTCGTGTTAGAGTTCGACTCGCACTTGGCCGGATTTTCCAGGGTTCAGCACCCTAAAAAAAACAGAACCCATAAAGTATCAGATCGTTATTCATCGCTCTATAGGTCAAGCAGGACCCTTTTCCTCAGGGAGAGATGATGTTCTGCTGTGCAATTCTGTAAGCCTCTCACTATATAGTCCACCGCGGCGCATGCTGTGAACGGACACGCGGTGAATTTTAACTGCGTGTCACGCAAGTTTACCTCTCCGAAGTTCGTCGCAATACATTGCGCAAGATGTCAATTTGGCAAAAAAACATAGAACTGCGCATGGGCGTGGACCAAGATGGCGCATGTAATGGCGTTTCATTCGCTCGTATACGTTCGATTTATAGGTTATTTCATACTGTTTGATTAAAATTTATGTTCTGGTGTATGTGTTACTTTTTGATATTTTTGTTGTTAATGGTAGTATTTTTACTTGTTTATAGTATAATACGTATAAACAAAAAAATATTCTAGCAACGTAACACTGTATGACGCGATCGCACCTGCACGGTCTTCACTATAATCTAACTTCCGAGCGATAAAGAACCGTGGTACGAACTGTACGTTTCCACGGAACGGAGGCGTATGTAGTGGACACACGCCTCCGTTCCAAAAGGCGTACCACAAAACTGTGCTGCGAAACTGTTGTACATTGTCGTGGATAAATATTCGTGTATAGTGTGTATCGCATGCTCGTTGCTAAATAATAACAGCCGCATGGGTCGATCTTGAAGGTTAAGCATCGCTTGCCAAGGTTGGTCTGTGGATGGGTGACCATCTTAACATAACGAGTTTCCTCCGTGCCTCGGAAAGCACGTTAAGCCGTTGGGCCCGGCTGTCATTTGTAGATCTTTGGCAGTCGTTACGGATTGTCAGAAGCCAGTAAATCTGACTCTAGTCTTGCCAAAATGTACCGTGTTACCCAGTTAATGGGTTGTGGAGGTTTGTTAGGCAGCCGCTCCACGTAAAACGCATTCTACAAGAAATCCTTCGATTCGATCAGATTTATGCTGTAGGACTGTGCATACGGTACACACTCATCATCTGCCTGGCCTTTTCCCAACTACATTGGGGTCGGCTTCCACGTAAAATACTGGTATTCAGCTGAATCCGGTTTAACTGGAAGCCGACCCCAATCATCATCACCATCTGCCTAGCCTTTTCCCAACTATATTGGGGTCGGCTTCCAGCCAAACCGGATTCAGCTGAATACCAGTATTTTACGTGGAAGCCGACCCCAATGTAGTTGGGAAAAGGCTAGGCAGATGATGAGTGTGTACCGTATGCACAGTCCTACAGCATAAATCTGATCGAATCGAAGGATTTCTTGTAGACCACAAACGCTAAGCTACGCCAAGCTAAGTTGAATGTCATACTCTTCGGTCTTCTGTACAACCTGCCGCAGCGTAGGTATGTACGAGGTCTAAAACGCTACAGCCTTTTCGGAACTCGGCTTGTGATTTCCCATTTCCGCAAGATGGTTTGTGATGACTGTTGAAAATAGCTTGTAAACATGACATGGAAGTGATATGGGCCTGTTATATTATTTCTTACCTATCCTAATCTACACTTCTACACTAATATTATAAAGAGGAAAGATTTGTTTGTTTGTTTGAATTGAATAGGCTCCGAAACTACTGGAGCGATTTTAAAAATTCTTTCACCATTATCCCTGATGAACATGGGCTATAGAATATTTTCAAAATGTTAGGGATTGGTATGAAAGCTTCGATAATGTACTCGTAATCCAAGGTGTGAAAAAAATACCAAAAAAGATCCTTGTATCGCGTACGCTGTGGAAACTGTTGACAATAGAGTAAAGTGATGTACTTCAGTTTTATAGAGGACATCAATATCTACAAAAAAATCTGCTAGGGTATATGGTTAAGTCACAACGACCGCTTTTTGTTCAAATTATTCAATCAAAACCAGGGTGAAATGGAATAGTGGTGATTTTAGTATAATGATGTTAATCCTTATCTATTTAAATAGTTAATAATTAAGTTTGGTTATGACCATGTAAATTATACTTTAAATTATCCAAATCGGACCTTTCGTTTAAAAGTTACGACGATTTAAAAAATTCTCTACCTAAGAAAAATCTTGCGAGTGAACGAACAGCCCTACGTTTATTAATAAGTAATTTACATATACCCTATGAGGTTAGATGGGATATAAAGTTCGTGGAGTACCAACTAAACCCGCGCGAACGAAGTCGCGGGCGAATTCCTAGTAATTATATAAAATTGTTCCGTTACTGAGTGACTGACTGACAACGCACAGCGAAACTACTGGTCGTAGAACGCTGAGAGGACATGGTAAAAAGTGGACTATGAATCAACACGTATGAAACCTTTACCATGATTCCTAGTTAGGATTCCGTACCTCAAAAGAAAAAAAACGGGACTCTTATAGGATCATTTGTTGTCCGTCCGTCTGTCTGTCAAGACCTTTTATTTCAGGAACGCATGGAGGTATCGAGTTGGGGTTTAAACCATATACGCAGGTCTGTAGTCCCTTGAAGCTGTGAAAAAATCATAGTTCTTTGTAAAAAAAACTGATTGGATTTAAAATCTAGGTACTTAAAAATATTAAGTGTTTTCCCGAGTAACATTTAGCGTTTACTTCATCAAAATCGACCCACAAAATCATTAGATATTGAATTTGTAATTTAAAGGAAGAAACTTCCTAATGTATTCTGATCATTCAGAGTGTCATCTATTGAGAAAAAATAAAATGCACGAAAGCATGAAAATAACACCATAACAAATTGTTGAGTTATTTGTTCTTTTAATACGTACCAAAAAAAGAAAAAAGTGAACATTTTAATACCTTATCGTGATTTATTAGCATACGTTCTTATGAATGTCTTCCACTGCCAAATATTTTGTTAGTTTACAAAATGGTCGATAGATGGCGTTGCACTGGCGATTCAGAAAAACGCCCCATGCGTTTTTCTGAATCGCGGTGTATAATTTCCATTGGAAAACGATCCACACACGATTTTTAAACATCATAGTAGTTCGTTAGAGGTATAGGTTCTTATTTATAAACCTCATAATTTCGTACTTGCGAAGTATTGGACGGTTAGACTTGCGGATCAGGCCTGTAGGGTTCCGTACCAAAGGTGCTGACGGTCTGACGGCCATACTTTATTAAGCCTCCGCGATAGATTCTTGATAAAACTGAGAGACTTGATTCCTGAACTATTTATAATACGTATCTACCTACAAATTTGTAAGGAACCCTCGGTGCACGAGTCCGACTCGCTCTTGACCGATTTTTTTATAATTTACATTTTAATAATTAGAATAGAACGGACACATAGTAATTACGACAACATTTTAAAAAGTAGTTCATTTCAGTTTTATTTCTGGCGCCATTATTTTTAATTGAAACAAAGCACTCTCAGCGCTTGATCTATGAGTAAGATTTTTATTTATAAAAAGAATAAAGCGATTGAAGCGCTGTGTGACACGAGAAACATCGACTCTGACAGTCGATGAATTGATAGATGACACTTTGGCAATTTGCAGATAACACTTTCACCGCGGCACGGTTGGCGTAGTGGTTGAACGATTGACTGCTGCGCTGCGTGTCCCGGGTTCGATTCCCGCACGGAACAAATATTTTTATGGCCTACAGATAGTTGTTCCGGGTATGGCTGTTTGTGTATGTGAGTTTGAATGTTTGTAAACGCACCCACGATGGAGGAGAAATTCCTAGTGTGGGGCAACGTCTCTTTTAAAACAAAAAAAAAAACGAAACAAACTTATAGCTACATATCATCACGCTAAGACCAATAGGAGCGGAGCAGACGAAGTTGCGCGGGTCAACTAGTGTAATTATAACCTCAATATCCGAAAGCGTTTTAGATTTTGTACAATTCTGAAAAATGTCCGTGATTTTAATTTAGTTTCGGTCGAATATATGCATTATTTAGAACACAGGAAGTAAATTCACGTCTCTGTTGATTCTTAGGCGAACAATGTATGGACGCGCAGCAATATCCTTTTACATGTAGGTTCCTTGGGGTGTTTAGGGTAGCACTTAGGGAGGGTTGTCCGAAATTCTTACAGGAATGGTAAGAAACTGGATATGCGCGTACGTAGTAGTACGGGTACGCGTAAAAACTAAGTCGAGCTTTGCGCACATAAATGTAAGAGGGAGTGTACCTTTTTTTCGCGATCTCAGTGTTGGTCCCACAGTGAAAGTAGTTCATAATGATGAGTACAGTGAGCCCTTTACAAGTAGGTATTGTGTCTATTCTGTTACACGTTTTACCCATAAACAACTTAACACAGCAACTTCATATTGTATATGGATAAGAAGCACTTCACGGCTAGGTACATCATCATCATTTATTATTTATTTATTTATCACATCACTTCTACCTTTACAGGATATCCCAAAGCGATAGGGTGGTCTTTAACTACTTTACAAATTGTAACATAAATGGTATGCAGTCATTCTTACGAATTCATTCAATGAACAGTAAAAAATGTCAATCCGTTCGGCGACTTCATTGAGTATACGTAAGGCGCGAGTAACTGGCGCTTTTTGAAGCAAGTTAGTCCTGCCGCGCGGCACCGCCAGCAGCTGCGGCCGTCTCCGCCTCAGCACGTACGAGTAGTTATCGGGCACGCATAAATTCACCTCCTTTAAAACCTCCTGATTTTTTATTTTACCGTTGATTAGTTTGAAAATATAAATGGTGAGAGCCATATCCCTTCTTAATATTCTAACTTGTTGTACCTAACCATGCCTAGAAAAAACATCATCACATCATCTGCCTAGCCCTTTCCCAACTATAATGGGGTCGGCTTCCAGTCAAACCGGATTAAAATTTTGCTATATTTTATGTGGAGCGGCCGCCTACCAGACCTCCACAACCCATTAACAGGGTAACACCTCTTGGCAAGACTGGAGTCACATTTTCTGGCTTCTGAAAATCGGTAAAGAATGCCAAAGATCTATAAATGACAGCCGGGAGCAACGGCTTAGTGAGCTTTCCAAGGCATGGAAGATGAAAAGATGGTCACGCATCCACAGATCATCCTCGGCAAGCGTTGCTTAACCTTGAAGTAGACTAGAGTCTAAAGCAAATCCATTACAAATAAAAAAAAAGAAGTTTCGACCCGTGCGGCTGTTATAATTTAGCCACGAGCTCCTCACTTTACGTCTACATCATGTAGGTATTTAAAACTGACTTGACCAGCGGCTTTTATAAACTAATCCAGATCAGTTATGGTCTACTCAGTAGCCTATTCAAAAAGATTGGCTTGCGGGACCATTTTTTAAAAGATACAGAACCAGCAGTGGAAAAGCAAGCGAAGCGAACTCAGAAGGATTAGAAAAGAAATATTTTTTTATGAACTTGACCTAATAAATAGAATTACGTTTATTAAGGTGAATGCTCCAGGGTAGCCCGCGAAATTCAAATAATTTTATGTTTTTTGCAATTTGCCGGTCAGTGTGAAGATGTATGTGGACCAAATGCGATCCGCGACCGTAACGCGTATTTATCTAAAGAATTATAACCATTTTAATCATCAATATAGCCCTCTAAGTTCATGTAGTTCGAAAGAATGATTATTTCTGAAATATTTATTCTTTCGAACTACATGAACCCGGGGGTTAGAAGGCATCTGCAGTCTTGAGTCAGGCTTGAGTTTTAGTAATATTAATGTCACCCACAATGTGACATTAGTAAATGGTTTGTGTTATGCACAGGCTCAACAACTTAAAAAAAGTGTTAAATATGAAGTTTTTCTTGTTTTAGGTAATTGGTGAAGACTACCTATGTCAAGACTTTGTGGCATATCCATTGCCAGAAGAACTGGAAGCTCTCTCATCAACTAAATTATGGTGATGCTGAATGGACTTATTGCGCTAATATAATCAACCCTCTTGGAGTAAGTGTACCTGCTTGTTGTATAATAGATTATTCAATTCAACACACCTCTTTCTGTTTGTAAAATGTGGGTGACATTAATATTACTAAAACTCAAGCCTGACTCAAGACTGCAGATGCCTTCTAACCCCCGGGTTCATGTAGTTCGAAAGAATAAATATTTCAGCAATAATCATTCTTTCGAACTACATGAACTTAGAGGGCTATATTGATGATTAAAATGGTTATAATTCTTTAGATAAATACGCGTTACGGTCGCGGATCGCATTTGGTCCACATACATCTTCACACTGACCGGCAAATTGCAAAAAACATAAAAATATTTGAATTTCGCGGGCTACCCTGGAGCATCCACCTTAAGAGAACAGTTTCAAGAGCTGACTACAGTACCAAGCCTTCCTTAGTTCCATTTTTCTCTATCTTGAGTAATCGGAGCCCAATCGTTTAGTCATCATCATCTGCCCAGCTTTTTCCCCTCCTATATTTGGGTCAGATCCCAGTCAAACGGAATTCAGCTGAATGCCAGTATTTTACCAGACAACCAATTAACTGCGTAACACGGTACTTATATGGTGTACATAATAAAGAGAATGCTATTCCATTCCATTCCATTCCATTCCATTCCATTCCATTCCATTCCATTCCGTTCCATTCCATTCCATTCTATTCTATTCTATTCTTCTGGGCAAGACTGGTGGTAGATAATTATCTGGCTTCTGACAATCTGTAACGACTATCAAAGATCACTAAATGACAGCCGGTACCAACCGCTTAACGTGCTTTCTGAGGCGCGGATTCATCTCGGTAAGTTAAGGTTGATCACCCATTCACATACCGACCTCGGCAAGTGTTGCTTAACTTTGAAGATCGACTCATGTGGCTGTTAAAGCTTAGCTCCTCAGCCCAATCCTATAGGCCCCGTGAAGGAGTACCGATTACAGACCCATAGTATTTACTTTGTCTTCAACAAATAAATCATTTAGAGCAAATAAAGTTCTGATGCTGAAAAAATTGAAAACACTAAACTGTGAGCGAAATGAGCTCGGAAATATTAGCACCCCGCCTCGGGTAGGTTAAATTTTCTTGTTAAAATTTATTTCTAGTATCTAGCGCACACTGGGAAAACTGATCTGTTTCTGGAGGGAGAGTGGCTGTTTTGGCTTACGCACAATGGTCAAACATCCGGACTAAGTGCTTAGCCCAATAAATAGATGCTTCAATCTTGTTGCAAGAGTGAGTAAACTTCGTAACTCTTACTTAAAGCAAAAATGGCTAGGGAAGCCTATTTATTACATATAAGCTGGCTCTTGCCTACTTCGTTAGGCGGTAATTTACGGGTAAATATACAGGGTTATTTGTAAAACACAAAAATTCGAAAAAAATATCAGCTATTTCATAAAAAAGCAATATTTAGCCAATGAAAATGTATGAAACAATTGTTTTTTTTTTTTTTCGAATTTTCGGGTTTGTTCTCAAAGTAAAAGTTGCTTATAATCATGTGTACTTTCACTGCCTAAGAGGTTGTTGGTGTTTTACAAATAACCCTGTATAGTCTATGACACTCACAAATAACGTGGCTTTCTATTGGTAAAAGAACTTTCAAAATAGGTTCAGTATATCCAGAAATTACCCCCTACAACCTCATTAACCCATAAACTCACAAACTGCACCTCTTTATAATATCTCACCTCTTTATAATATCTATAGATTTACTAAAAACTTGTGAAAAAAAACTTAGTGACACAATACGAAATTAATGAAACAACCAGTAACATAAGCACGTGGAATTTATTTCTAATTATTTAACTTAAACGATGGGGTAGTAAGGCGAGTCCAGGACGAAGCAGTTGTTGTTCCTGGCAGCCATCAGGATGTAGCCATCTTCACCCCAGTCCTCTCCCCAGGAGTTCTTGACGACCCAGTAATCGTCTCCGTCTCGGGTGCCGTAGCCCACGACTGTGACTCCGTGGTTCGGGTAGGAGTCGTCACTGAAAATGAGGAAGTGGGTAGAATAACTTTCAATTGTTTATGAAGAAAGCCAGCGGATGGTGGGCATAGGCCTCCCCCAAGTGTCACCTCATCATCCTATCTGTTTGTACTTATAGATTGACTAGTTGACCCGCGCAATTTCATCTGCGTCACAATTTTCATTACTGTTCCGCTCTTATTGGTCTTAGCGTGATTATATATAGCCTATAGGCTTCCTCGATAAATGGGCTATCGAATACTGAAAGAATTTTTCAAATCGGACCAGTTCCTGAGATTAGCTCGTTCAAGCAAACAAACAAACTCTTCAGCTTTATATATTAGTATAGATTCTCAAACGCGACGCCAAACTGTATTTTATTTCCATTGTAACTCAAAGGCCTTGTGATACCGAAAAATCATCGTCAGGCAACTCCTTTTTGTCGGGCATTTTGCAGAACTGGACCTATTTGGCGCAGCTAATGGGGCACACAATGTATCTAATTGTTTTAAAATGAAGTTTCCTTTTATTATTTACATTGTGTGTATCAATGTGTGCCAAATAAACTAGTTTCCTTTTTTCTTTCTTTCGTTCTTTCTTTCTTTCTATGCTGAAATGTGTCGTGATCTATCCCATCTCTCTTCGTGCGACAATCGTTATCGCTAATAGTCACTTGGTCTAGGACTCGGCATTTTATTGCCCAACCAATAGATTTTATAGAACTTATTGATATCAAAGTTAACTATTAACTATCTTACCAAGAAAAGTCGTAGAACACTCCACTGGCGTAGTGCTTCATCAACGGACTAGCATGGATGGCGACAGTGACCGGGCCGTACTTGAAGAGAGTCAGCTTCAAGGCGTTGGGGTTTCTGGGGGTGACGCGGGAGAAGCCACGGATTTGGTACGTCGATGACATGTTCTGGATTCCACAGTAGCCGTCCTGAAAGCAGAAAGAATCCTTACTAATATTATAAGTGCAAAAATAACTCTGTCTGTCTGTCGACAACCGATTTAAATGAAATTTGTTACACAGATATTCTAGAGTCTGAGAAAGAACATAGGCTACTTTTTATCCCCAGGAGTATGCTCCCTAGGGACCACGCAGATGAAACCGGTGGCAGCAACTATTGAAAAAAAAAAAAAAATAGAGAGGTGTCGTATGGACACCCGGTTGGATACAGAGTTCCTTTAAAGTTTCTTTGGTGATCGGGAAGAGCCTCAAAAGTCACTGCAAAAAGATGTCGGTTTTTGGTGTCGTATTTAATTGTTACACATTTTTCTGTCCAGCCCCTTAGCCCGCAAGCAAATGTAAACGATAACGTGCGGTAAGGGACTCTGTTCCAATATCACATAACATCGCGAAAGCTCCGCTAGCAATATCATATTTTAATGAGAAAATACTATTGAGTATTTTCATCTGGAATTTATAGAACACCTTTTCCAACCCGGGAAGCTCAGGAACTCATACTGAGGAGAGAAACTTGCGATCATGATACTAACATTAAGTAAAGAGTAAGTAAGACTCAAATTCCTATAACTCTAAATTTGGTTCGTGTGACCAACGATTTTGAAAATTAGGCGTGTTTTTTTTTTACTTTTTTGTAACCAAGTAACTAGTATAGTAGTTCTTTCTATAAGTGAATTTGGAGCTCATTTATTTTAGGGCCAGTTTCTTGTGAAGTCATACTTACGTTAGCCTCGTAGAGACCGTACTCCTCCTCAGTAGGGATGCCGTGACTGAGGACGTACTTCATAGCACCATCCAGAGTGCCTCCATTACAACCCAAGTTGTCGAAACTACAGATAAATAAATTATATTAATAATATTTAAGGAAACGAACGAGAGGAGCTCGTGGCTAAATAATAACAGCCGCATGGATCGGTCTTTAAGGTTAAGCAACGCTTGCCGAGGTTGGTCTGTGGATGGGTGACCATCTTAACATATCGAGTTTCCTCCGTGCCTCGGAAAGCACGTTAAGGCGTTGGTCCCGGCTGTCATTTGTAGATCTTAGGCAGTCGTTACGGATATTCAGAAGCCAGTAAATCTGACTCCATTCTTGCCATGAAGTACCGTGTTACCCAGTTAACGGGTTGTGGAGGTCTGGTAGGCAGCCGCTCCACGTAAAACACTGGTATTCAGCTAAATCTGGTTTGACTGGAAGCCGACCCCAATATAGTTGGGAAAAGGCTAGGCAGATGATGAACAATATTTAAGGAAACCATCAACGTTATATCTATATTCCTGTCTTTATCTCAAGTTATTGGAATCAGGGCCATTTTCATCTTACATAAAGGTTTGAACGCATCATGGCATAGCTATGCACTCACCCCCAGGCACAGTCCACTAGAGACTGTTCGCTCAAGTCCAGCAGCCTCTCTCCGTTGACCCTGGCGATGGCGCCCTCGACGGCAGCAGTGGTGCAGAAGGCCCAGCAGGAACCGCAGTGACCCTGATCTGGATGAGCAGAAACCGTTAGTTTCTTTCATGCTAGAGAAGCGATCTATATGGACAAAATCTCTTAATCCAAGTATCTATCTATGAAAAAACTTTAATTTCGGAAGCCGGTGCCAAAATACGATGAAACTACGACTTCCGGAATTAAAGTTATCTTTTTAATTTGTGGTGTTTTTTTTTATTTAGAAGTCGGTTGTATTTCTTTGGTTAAGGTAATTTATAGTTTTTACTTTTTAGTGGTACCCACACCTAACAACCTCACTGGAAAATCGCAAGAAAGCAAAACACGCAATTTCGTTCCCCTCCAGCTATTTTGATTTAAAAGCCAAACTTCCTAACCGAACTTAATAAAATTTCTATGGATCCAATCGGGCAGATAAAACAAATTCAAATCGGTTCATAAATCACGGAGTTATGAGGTAACAAATATATAAAAAATACAACCGAATTGAGAACCTCCTCCTTTTGAAGTCGGTTAAAAATCGTTTTGACGTGACAACGTCTTATAAATTGGTTTGCCGGGTGACACTTCAAGAAACTGCGTTACGCTCCGCTCACGTTATGCGCTCACAATGAGAGCGAGTGAGAGGCACGCGTCCCTTCCACTCGGGCATGGTTAGCCCGCCTAAGAGCGAGAGAGACAGACATAAAAAGTCGTTGTCACGTAAAACTTTCGCCCGTATACCGACTTTACAGGCAACCAATTTTTGACGTGACAACGTCTTATAAATTGGTTTGCCGGGTGACACTTCAAGAAACTGCGTTACGCTCCGCTCACGTTATGCGCTCACAATGAGAGCGAGTGAGAGGCACGCGTCCCTTCCACTCGGGCATGGTTAGCCCGCCTAAGAGCGAGAGAGACAGACTTCTTCCTACTATACGAATGAATATTCACATTAAAATTATTTTACCACTCAAAGTCGTTGTCACGTAAAACTTTCGCCCGTATACCGACTTTACAGGCAACCAATTTTTTTAAGACTTGCAAATATTTTAGTAAGTGACATACACAACATTAAATAAACAGTACAATAAACTAAAGGGTTTTTTCTTGTAAATATGTTTTTAATCTGTTTACCCTGAAGGACAACCTACGTATGCATTATCCATAGTGTAGACTATTTTACGAAGCTTTAAGGTGGATGCTCCAGGGTAGCCCGCGAAATTCAAATATTTTTATGTTTTTTGCAATTTGCCAGTCAGTGTGAAGCTGTATGTGGACCAAATACGATCCGCGACCGTAACGCGTATTTATCTAAAGAATTATAACCATTTTAATCATCAATATAGCCCTCTAAGTTCATGTAGCTCGACAGAATGAATATTTCAGAAATAATCATTCTGTCGAGCTACATGAACTTATATCTTAATCGTATTTGGTCCACATACAGCTTCACACTGACCGGCAAATTGCAAAAAACATAAAAATATTTGAATTTCGCGGGCTACCCTGGAGCATTCACCTTAAGAACTTTGGGTCTAGTACTGCGGATGTATTCTGTCAAAATCTTACAATAAAACAAATTGAGTGGAGTGAAGTTGGAATGAACAGTCATTCCACTGAGCGTATGGACTGATACTTTAGTTTACTGCATGTTTTTAGGTGAGATTTTGCAGAATAGCACTACTTAGGTAGACATAAATAAGTCTTCCTGGAAATATATTCCTACGAAGCCTTTGGAATAACTCACTTTTAATAGGAGTAATAGCTCCTTCAATCCTCAAATCGAAGTTCTCAGGCAGTTCCTGCACAAGCTCATCGACCTCCGTCAGAGTGTGAGGGAAAGGCATCATGTCAGGGTAGTCGTGCGTAGAGATGAAGGTGCCAGTCAGGTACCTCAGTTCCTCGTCGGTCTTGTCAGAGAACTCATTCAGCTTGACCCTGAAGCTCAGTTTCTTGCGGTTGTGCTCCTCGACCATCCTGGGTTTTTGGAAAAGGATAAAATTTTTGTGAGAATCTGTATTTGACTGGTTAATGGGAGGCTCAAGCAGATGGCTGATTCAGTTAAGAATTATCAATTTTTTTTTTTTTTTTTTACTATTGATAGGCACGCGTTTGACCACTATCTCACCTGATGGTAAGCGAGGATTGTTAAGAACATACTCTAATTGTATTATGGTTACACAAATAAGTAGATCAGGATATCTGTCAAGAACATTGATGATGAAGATTATTTCATTAAAAAAAAATCTGTTTTTAATGTCAAAATTAACTTTGAGTCAGTCCCCCAAACGCCGCGCCCGTCACCACTTCCTGGTGTTATACCTAGGAAGAAGAAGTAGCGTTTAAACTTGAAGTTCACACACACAGAGACAGACAGACACACAGACATAGAAGAATAGTAAATTTTCACGCGCAAGTTCAATCGTGTATGGAGTACTGCTCCCATCTTTGAGATGGATCTGCCCGATACCAGCTTGATGCCTTTGAGTCAATCGAGAAACGAGCCAAGAGAATCATCGTCAATGATAGGCTCGTCGCGTCGAAGCTCCAAAGTCTTGAGCATCGACCCTGTCGGTTTTCTACCGGTTGCATTTTGGGGAGTGGCGAAGGAACTGCATAATTTAATTCCAAGAGCAGTCGCCTCCAGGTAGTGAATTGCGGTGGCCTGTTTGGAAAGCTTTGAACCGTTTACGCATTCAGGTAGGCCGCTGCAAACACAACTTGACGAAATGGGGTTGGAGTGCCCGAAGTGCCCATACACCTGTACTATGGGGAATTTGATGAAGGTGAACATCGACGACGAGTTGCTAGCCTGTCGGTTTTCTACCAGTTGCATTTTGGGGAGTGGCGAAGGAACTGCATAATTTAATTCCGCCAAGCCCGTTCTATCATCGAACCACAAGACCTCCGACAATGTGCCAGCGGTTTATGGTGGATATCCTACACGCACAAAACGTTTTGGGAGCACATTCATTGTGCGTTTAGCTAAGGAGTGGAATTTCCTGCCGGAGTCTGTGTTTCCTGATAATGTTATAATAACAACCTAGGAGTCTTTAAGTCAAGAGTGAATAGTTTACTTGTAGGCAAGCATCATTATTTACCATCTGGTGAGATAGTGGTCGCACGTGTGCCTACCATTATTAAAAAAAGAAAAGATAATAATAATCTTTGTAGCCATCCATGAAGGTTCATTATTTAGCAGGGTTTTGCAATCAATCAAATTAAATCTCCACTCCACTATTTATTATATCAATATCCCATGGCTTACCTCCAGTTCTTCTCAAAGATCCTCTTCCTCATCTGGTGCTCTTCATCCTGATAAACCTTTTTGTGGTGGTTGGTGTAGAGGTCGAAGGCCTGGTCCAGTTCAGACGGCAGGTCAGGGTGGAAGAACTTAATGTCTTTTTGGAAATCCTGACCTAGCCAAAGTTGTTCGCAGTCATCTACAAGAAAATTGTAAAAGGATTATAGTAAATGATGACAATATTTTGTGCTAGCAAAAATACAGCAAAATGCTTCAAAGAGCTATATTTTGTGTACACTGGCATAGTCCTTAAAGTTCTAGTCTCCTTTTCAGTAACTGCGGGCGGCCGCGCGACCTTTTCGATATTTTCAAGCGATACTGGTATTTTAATTATGTAGATAAAGTTTAAAATTATATCACACTGAAAGTGCTCGCCACGCCGCTGCCGGCTGCTGCTTTCCCGGTCTGATTTGAACCTTACAGTGTTCATATCTGGTTCAGATTATTGGTTCCTGCTCTCTATTCTGTTTGCCCTTTGGTAAAAGCCTCTCCAGGTTGTCTCCACCTACTCCTATTCCTGGCTGTCCTATTCTACAAACTTCCTGCTACATTGTCTTAAATTCATCTGCCTAGCGCTTCGATGGTTTGCCTCGTTTCCTTTTCTTACATTTAGGATACTAATGAACAATTACTTTGCTCCAATTGTTTATTCTTCTAATAGGAAAGATGCAAATACAGAATGTATGAGAATTTTGTTAGTAAATGATAAAAATGTATAAAATAAAAGCCATTGCAACGTTTTTAACAAGAATAATGAATTAAAGTTACGTGAAACGGAACGTATTTAAAAACGAGTTTAGTGACGTATCTGCTGTTATGCCAACGAAAAGGCACCCTTATGTCTTTGAGTTAGGACAATTCTTGACCAGTGATAGACACGAGTGACATCATCGTCCGTTTTCGTGCGAACCTTTAAAATGTCGGTTTCAAAACGCAATTTTGGCAATAAATTAAAGCGTTTTCATTTCTTATTTATGTGGTGGTCTATTCTAGATGGAGTTCTTTAAAATAAAAGCAAAATCGGAAATATTGCATGTTCCCTATTATGTGTCCTGTCCAGCTCCATTTTAGTTTTCTGACTGTTGTTGTTACATCTTTAACCACATACGTGGTTCAAAGGGAAAAGGTGGTCTTAGCCCTGCAGTAGTAAAAAGTTAGGTAGATAGCGTGTTCGCCTGCCAGGGTTACGGAATTTATTCGGAAAAGTCACCGCAGCCCTGGAACGCAAAGGGCATTAGAAGGAACACGGATGGGTTTTAGTCAGTAAGTGTCTGACACTCCCTTCTGCTTCACCCTGAGCGGGAGGAGTCATTTGATGATTTCCCATCCTTAAAAACAAAAAAGGTAGATATTGTGAGTGTCCTTACCTTCATCGACGGTAACCTCTTCCTCGGAGACAGTTTCTCTGAAGTCGAAGAAGTTGTTGATGGTGTGGGAGCCTAGCTCGCCGAGTTCCAAGTTGTACGTCTTGGACACTAACCTGCAAAGAATATGGGTCATTAATTTTATTTACTTCTGACTTTACTTCACACACAGAGGCAATCCAGGATAGACCATCTAAATAAAGAGCCAAACTAAGGGAAGACAGGTATCCACCGCCACACGATTTTATGAAACCCAAAGAACAGTCGCCTCCAGGTAATGAATTGCGGTGGCCTGTTTGGAAAGCTTTGAACCGTTTACGCATCCAGGTAGGCCGCTCCAAACACAACTTGACGAAATGGGGTTGGAGTGCCCGAAGTGCCCATACACCTGTACTATGGGGAATTTGATGAAGGTGAACATCGGCGACGAGTTGCTAGCCTGTCGGTTTTCTACAGGTTACATTTTGGGGAATGTGCGACGGAATTGCATAATTTAATTCCGCCAAGCCCGTTCCATCATCGGACCACAAGACGAACGGCGATGCGCCACCGGTACATGGTGGACATCCCACCCATTTTTTTTTTTTTTTTTTTTTTTTTTTTTTAAGGATGGGAAATCATCAAATGACTCCTCCCGCTCTGGGTGAAGCAAGAGGGAGTGTCAGACTCTTACTGACTAAAACCCATCCGTGTTCCTCCTGGTGCCCTTTGTGTTCCAAGGCTACGGCACCTCTTTCGAACAGATTCCGCAGCCCCAGCAGGCACCTGCCCTATCGGGCCCCGTCTTCCACGCTGACATCTCTTTGAGGCGCGCTGGGATCGCAGCGCGCCGCCGACCCGGGCCTAGTTCTGATCAGACGGCGAGCCACCCACTGCTCGCCGTCCGCAGGCCCGCGCCTACGGCGGCCGGGAATCGTCCTGCGACTCCCGACGCCTGGGGCGTCTTCTTCTGTTGCGGCGACTGGGACGTGAGGTTTCCCTCTCTCTCACACGTTCGGCCTCCTCCTTTGCTAGCATTACTGCTTCGCAGAAGGAGGTGATCGCTTCCCATGCCTCCTCGCTCCGGACCAAAGATTGAACCAAGGCCGGTCGCGAGAGGTCGCCGCCGCCGATCGCCTCGACGAGGACCCGGCGGTGCTCCGCCCAAGCAGGGCAGACCTCCACCGTATGCTCCACCGTGTCCTCCGGGCGATCCTCGCAGTGATGACACCCGGGCGCGTCCTCCCGCCGAATCCGAAACAGGTATCTCCCGAAACAACCGTGTCCGGTGAGTACCTGTGTCAGGCGGAAGGTGAGGACGCCGTGGCGCCGCTCCAGCCACTCCTCAAAGAGGGGACTTATCGCCTGGATTGTTGCGTGCCCAGCGCTGGGTTGCGACAGTCGCTGTCTCCATACCGCCATGAGGTCCTGCCGGAGCTCCGTCCGCCTTGCTGCGATTTGCCGCGGCAGAGGTGTCTCGCCCCGGCGTTGCGCCTCCACGCGCCACTCGTAAATGTGCGCGAGGGCTCTCGCCTCCAGATCCCATGGCGGCAGTCCGGCAAGGAGGCTCGCCGCCTCGCCAGAGACCGTGCGGTATCCCCGGGCCAGCCGGATGGCCATGACCCTCTGAGACGCGTTGAGGTAACGGGCAGGTCGCTTCCTCAAAGTAGGCGCCCATACTGGCGCCCCATAAAGGGCCATGGACCGCACAACCCCCGCGTAAAGCTTCCGGCAGGAGGCATTTGGACCCCCTAGATTGGGCAGAAGCCGCTTGAAGGCAGCCCCGGCTCGTCCCAGTCTGGGAGCCAAACGTCGGAAGTGTTCGACGAAGTTCCATCGGCTGTCAAGGACGAGACCTAGATACGTCATCGTCGACCCGACGCCAATGTGAACCCCTCCCACCGTTATTTGACATCCCGATGGTGGCCTGTTCCGAGAACCATGGAAGCACATGGCTTCGGACTTGTGCAAGGCCACCTCGAGACCCAACTGCCGGATCCTCTCAACGACTATCGCAACCCCGCGTGTCATAGCGTCGGTCGCCGCCTGGTGCGACCTCCCCTGCGCCAGGACCAGCGTATCGTCAGCATAGCAGACAACGTTGACGCCGCCAGGGAGGTCGGCGCGCAGCACCCAATCGTAGCCGATGTCCCACAGAAGCGGCCCCAGAACGGAACCCTGTGGAACACCGCACGACATCTCTCGCCGGTTCCACTCTCCCAGGTGACCGGGGTAGATGACGGCTCTGTCCGTCAAGTAAGCCTCAACTACGCGACGGAGGTAGTTCGGCACCCGGTGATACCGAAGTGCCTCCCTGATGCAACTCCAAGGCAGGGTGTTAAAGGCATTGGCGATGTCTAGAGACACAGCCAAGACGACCCCGCCCCGGGAAACCGCGTCCCCCGTCGAGAGGGCTCTCACGCGCATGATGGCGTCCACCGTCGAGCGTCCCGTGCGGAAACCGAACTGGTTTTCCGCCAGATCCGGCCCCACCCTCACTAGGTGCTCGACGAGGCGGTTTGCAATTACTCTTTCAAAGAGCTTGCCCACCTCATCGAGCAGCACGATGGGCCGGTATGCGGACGGAGAGTCCGCGGGGCGCCCCGGCTTCTTAATGAGGACCAGTTTCCCCGTCTTCCAACGAAGTGGGAACTGGCCCCTCTCTAAGCATGCGCTTAGGAACCCTCTTAGTCGAGGCCCAAGAGCCTCCAAGGCCAGGACCCAAGCTTTCCCAGGTAAGCCGTCGGGTCCTGGGGCGGTATTTTTGGCCTTCAGCCTATTAACCGCCACTCTCAGGTCTACCTCAGTCACCTCAGGGGCATCGTCATCGTCGTCATCGGTGCAATCCGCATCGGGCACCGCAGGTGGCGGAGCCATAGGCGGGGGAGTATGCTCCTCTCGCGAGGGGAATAAAGCGCTCACCACGTCCTCCACCAGCTGAGGCCGGAGACTCTGCGTCAAGGGGGGGGCCCAGGTGCGGAGCTTATTCCGCACCATTTTGTAGGGTCTACCCCACGGGTCCCCGTTCAGAGACTCCAGCATCTCCTTGCGAGCCAGATCCTTGGCCTGCAGGATCCCTGCTTTGAGGGCGGCCTTCGCCACTTTGTACTCCTCGTATAGCTCCACCTCTCTGACCTGCGCATCTGGAGGGCGGATGCGGAGCCTGCGGTGCCTGGTGTACCGGCGCCGTGCGGCAACGCATGCCTGACGCAGCGTCGCCAGCTCTTGTGACCACCAGTACACCTGGCGGCGGGCGCGTCCTTGTTTAACCCGGGGCATTGCCACATCACAAATATCGGACATGGCCTCCCGGAACCACTCCGCTTCGTCGTTGATGTCAGCAAGCCTATCCGGAGGTGACACCCAGGCCTGCACGATCGAAGCTTCCAGGAGGAGCTCCCGGTCCAGCTGCTTCAGCGCCCACCGCGGACCAGTCGAGGCCTGCCGGACTGGCGCGGTTGAGGTCTGGGTGGAGACGTCAAACCGGATATACCGGTGATCGGAATAGGTCTCCACCTCCTCTAATACGCGCCAGTCAATGACACGCGGTGACAGAGCAGGGCTGGCGAACGAAATGTCCACCACCGACTCCCCCTGCATCCGCACACACGTGGGGACAGAACCCCGGTTTAGGGCGACCAGGCCTGCCTCCAGAGCCCAGTCCTCCACCATCCTGCCCCGAGTATCCGTATAACGGGAACCCCAAGCCAAGTGCTTGGCATTGAAGTCCCCGAGAACGAGTACGGGGAGGGAACGACACCCGGCGACGACGACGCCCAACTCCGTAAGGGAGTTTTGGAACTCAGCGAGAGTTCGGTTCGGGGAGAAGTACACTCCTACCACGACAATCTCCCCGAACCGTGCTGCTACGCACCCCTGTCCTCTCCTGACGCTTTCGAGGGATGGGGTACCTGCAGCGGCCGACGAAATTAGGGCCACTGAGCCGTTCAGGTCCTCCACCCAGTCATCCCTGGGCGGGACAAAGTAGGGCTCAGCGACCACAGCGATGTTAATCAACCACTGTGCCATGCTCTGGACCAACAGGTCTTGAGCGGCGGCGCAGTGGTTGATGTTCGCCTGGAGGAGGCGTAATGGAGCCGTTATTGGCTCTCCATTTCTGCCTCCTCCTGAGTCCCTTGTGAGGGCTCACTCGCAGCAACCGAAGTGACGGCGGCGGCAGGGACGGCGGTGGTGGAGGGCTTCTTTTTGCCCCCGGCCTTGGCAAGTGGAGCGCAGGCTTTGCCCCCAGCCCAGTGATCGGCCGGCTTGCCAGCTGCCGCACAAACAACGCAGTGCGGCGTGGCGTTACACGAGCCGGCCTTGTGTCCGGGCTGACCACAGCGGAAACAAAGGTCGCTGCGGTCCACCTCCGAGGTGCAGAGAGCTCCCGTGTGATTGCCCACTAGGCAGCGGAAGCACCTCAGGGGTCTGGGTTCCAGCAGTTTCACCTGCGCTGAAACCCAGCCCACCAGAAGCCTTCGGCCCTCCGAGATTTCCTTGGCCGCCGTCACCGGACAGCTTACCACAACGGTTCGCATGCCCGTGTTGTCAGGGCGTATGGTGCCTGCCTTCACTTGCTCAGCAGAGCACCCCCCAGTCCTGACGACGGCGGCCACGACCTCCTCTTCCGTGACGGAATCATCCAGGCCCAGGATGCGCATGTCCACGCACTTGATCGGCCTGGACACTCGGACCTCGTCCGCATTTAAGGACGCTCTGAGCCTTTCGGCCAGAGCGTCAGCGGTGGGGCCACTGGCTGCACCGGGGATCTCCAGCATCCGGGCCCCAGTCATGGTAAACCTGAGCCGGAGGCCTCCCGTTATCCCGAGCTCCTGGAGGTCCACCGCCTCCTTTGCCTTAGTAATGACATCGCGGTAAGTCACGCCCCTTTTCTCCGCATCCGGCTGTAGTGTCATTACTACAGCTGCGGTGTTCGGGGCGCGTAGCCTAGCCGCGACGCTTTGCACTTTGCGCTGCCGCCTCCTCTGACGTTTCTTGGCCGCCCTGGCTGCCTTGCCCGCCTTCCTCTTTTCCCCGACCACTTGCCATCCGGCTTCGGCCGCAGGAGAGTTGGAAGGCGGGGGTGCCGGTTGCTCTGCTGGCGCTTGAGTCTTCGCCACCTGTGCAGCCGCCCCACCTTTCTTCTTCTGCTTTCCTTGCTTCGCGGTTGCAGGTTTCGTGGGTGCTGGTCCGGCCCCTCGGTTAGCCTGACCGGACGACCCCGGTTTGGCACCCGCGGCGGCCGCGTACGAGGCCGCCTTCGGCTGGCCCGTTGCCTTCTGGTTCGTCGCTAGTGGGGGGCGCAGAACGATGCCCTCCAGGACCGAAAACCTTTGCGCGAATGCAGCCATCTCCTGCCGCACCAGATGCAGGACCTGCTCCTCCGCTGACACGGCCTGCCCGTGCTTGCGCCCCCCTTGAGGCGCCTCCTTTGCGCCAGCTCCTCGAAGCCCGGCCAGGTCTGCTCGGAGCTTCTCATTCTGCTTTTGGAGAAGCTCCGTTGCGGCCGTCAAGCGAGCGACCTCCGCCTGCAGCTTGGACATTTCGTCAGACGGAAGCCCGCAATAGTTAGCCTCCGCTGCCGCCAAAATGGAGGCCGAGGCCGCACTTATAGCCGTATTTTTGGAAGACTGCGACCTCTTCAAAGCTACATCGCGGATCGCGGCCTTCACAACCTCCGCAAACCTGGCCTTCCGCTCCAGATCTAGATCGGAGCCGCCACCCACCCTCGTGCCTACGAGAGAGACGGAGACTCCTCCCGGCTCCTCAATGGAGACCCCTGATGAGACTCCGGGATCACTCTCCCCGCCAATTCCCGTCATATCAGGGCGCTTGAAGCGACCCCGTACGTTACGCCCTGGCAGAGTAGCGGAAGCTCCGCTCACCGTCGCTCGACCCCGGCCTCTCTTCGTTGTCGCCACTTTAGCAGCCGGCAGGTTCTCTTCACTTGAGGAGAGACCCACCGACCCCACTCTGTCCGAAGAAATTTCGTTGCGCGATCGTTTTCTCCAAAATTTGGAGCGACCGCGCAAGTCCTGGTCGGACATATTTCGTTCCTCTATTGAGGATCGGGAGCCTCCTCGGCTCTTGTTGCCGTCGCCGGCAAGCGGTACCTCCACAACATCTTTTCTATTTTTAAGTTTTTGAGAACATTCATCCATTTTGATCCCACGAGTAGTAAGGAAAAAATGTCCACCCAGGCAGAGCCTATTTACCTGGGTAAGCCTACATACTGCAGAGTGCGGCAGGTGCTCTACAGGGGAAGCGCTCGCGACTGGACTCCCTCCAGCCATTCATCCTCTCACCGCGCTTCAAAGCTTAGGATTAGGTGGTTTTTTATCTTAGAGGTAGCCTTCCTCTGGGCCAGGCGGTCAAGCCAAGCCCCCGGCGGCGGCATTAAACATGCCTCCGTTCGCTGTCCGGCCAACCCAGCTCAGCGAACCCGCCGAAAATTCTCTCCTCAAGGAGAGAAAGGTGCGCCGCTTTGGTGCGCCTGCACCGCAGCGGCATGGTCACGTCATCTGTCGATCGACTACCGTCGATCAATCAGGAGCAACCACTTCCCGGTATCTCTCTTGGTCTGGTCTCTCACTAGGACCTTTCCGGCATGAGTAACTCTACCGGCAGAGCTCCAAGATCATTGAGACACACAAGCCCCACCACGACGACAACGTGGAGATACAGCGGTGGGGATCCCACCCATACGTACAAAATGTTTTGGGAACACATTCATAATGCGTACAGCTAAGGAGTGAAATTCCCTACCGGAGTCTGTGTTTCCTGATAGCTACAACCTGGCAGTCTTTAAGTCAAGAGTGAATAGGTTACTTCTAGGCAAGCGTGCTCCATCTTCGACTACATCATCGCTTACCATCAGGTGAGATAGTGGTCAAACGCGTGCCTATAGATAGTAAAAAAAAGCTGCTATTAACGTAGCCACCATTATTTAGCCACCTACGATCCCAAACCATCTAGGGAGTAGTCCATCAATTCGAAAAAACGCAAAACATTTAAACGTTCTTGGTGGAAAAACGATTAGATAAAGGCACAAATAATAAACCAATAAAGGGTTTCTCCTCTATCTCCCTTTCTGCTGTCCATCATCAGACGTTAGCAACTGCAATGGAAAGTAGCCATGAGGACGATTACAATGGGCTCAACCTTGATGGCCATAATCCACTTTTCGTTACTCTATCGTTAGACCCTAGTTAGGGTAATTTTATAAATAGGGCTGTCACGACGATTTGAACGAGTCTCAGTAGGATATTAGGCTTGATTTCAATGAGCCGATTGAGAGAAATTAGGGGATTTAAATTGTGTCAGCCGTCAAATTGAAAAAAGAAGTCACATAGGTCTGTTACACTTTACTTGTATGACAGACTAATGGGGTATTTTTTTAAATGTACCAAATTTTCCATGCCAGATGACGTCACGCGTGTCTTCAGGTCGCTTTATCCTCTTTATTTTTTGTTTATATGAAAAATGGAAAATATGTGTCCAATATTTTTTGAAAATCTGTCAGACTAATAAGATTTTTTTAGAAAAATACCCTCCATATTTCTTCTAGAATAGTATATTCTTTGTAGTTTCAAATATTTTCTCGTTATTCATTTTTTACTACTTATTTCATACATTTTTAAATATGACTTATAAAATTAAACATTGTTATTATTATAAGCCTGTGCTGTCCCACTGCAGGGCAAAGGCCTCCCTTCCCTCCTTCCAATTCCTCCTGTCTTCTGCAATTTTTCCTCGTCTTGCCATCTCTTTCTAGGCCTGTCGCGTGGTCGTTTCTTGCGTTTGGGATCCATTGCGTGGTAATCTTTGCCCATGGCTCCTTCGACATGCGGCATGTTAAGATCAAATTGATAACTGGTAGTAAAGGTCTTGGCGCAATAAGTCCGTCCATGTTCTAAAACTACATACAGTTTAAATTGCCAACTTACTGGACAGGCAGGTCGACGCCGGAGTCAGTCTTGAAGACGTACAGCGTCGTCTCCCTGATCATCTTCTCTTCGTATTGCTCGGTGTTAGTCCAGACGTCCACTACCTTGTCGTACAAGACCATGTTCTGACCTGGGGAAGATTTTACATTAGAGAAAGTAAAGAATATTTTTTTTAAGTTGATAGCATCTGCCAGCGGCCCGCGTGAAAATCAAATATTTTCTCAAAATTCATCAAAGTTGCATGAAAATGTAACAAACCAACAAACGAACAGACAGACAGAGTATCAGAGGGTATTGGGAGCGATAAATTGATCTAGCTAGGTTTAATTTTTAGAAAATGTCGTAAAAACATAAACCGAGCATAGGTCGGTCATCCAGGTACTAAGGACTTGACCTATGTTTTTATGCGCAACGCGTTACAAAACCGCTGGCTAGCGCTTTGTTGTTATTTTTCTAGGCGCTGATACCGCTGTCGACCACGGCGGTAAATTATCTTTTTTTTTAGTGACGCATTGCGTGCAATTTTCGCTTTGGATACTGTAGGGGTAAATTTTTACTTGAATAAAAGTTTGCAGTAGCATATTTTAATAATATCCGGAAATTTACGACAAAACGTAGAATTACTTCAACGGTGATACTGCAAAACGGCAATTTTATACGACGAGCGAAGTGAGCTATAATATTTCAGTACCCCACCTCGAATAGGTTAGTTAGTCTTTGTTTCTACCATTCTTAGATAGTCCGTGATTCCACGCGAGCGACTATGGCCCTCTTGGTCATAGAGTAAATTTGTATTGAAAAGTGGTACTCATAGCTCCCACTCAAACAGACCGTCTGTTTTCCCAGAACGTCTAAACAGACGGATATGCCAGTGGCAGTAAAATTTGTATGGCACTGTTTACTTTAAGACGGATCCGAGAAAAGGATGGATCCGGGTTTCTAGACGGACGTTTTGCCCCTGCGAAGAACCGTCTAAAACGCTGGGATCTAGTGTGCAGGAATATGCCGATGCCACATACCGTCTTCCGCTTAAACAGACGGTCCGGTAGCAAAGTAATCAATTGATTGGAGGATGTCTAGCTTTTGCCCGCAACTTCGTACGCGCATATTCCGTTTTTTCCCGTTCCTAAACGTATTTCACACTCCCCAAGGAACCTACATGCCAAATTTCAGCTTCCTACGACCAGCAGTTTCGGCTGTGCGTTGTCTGTCAGTCACTCAATCAGTCAGTAATAGAAGAATTTATGACTTCGTACGCGCATATCCTGTTTTTTCCCGTTCCCATGGGAATGTCGGGAAATCCTTCCTTAGTACTCCCCTACACTTCCCAAGGAACCTTCATACAGATTCAGCTTTCTACGATCAGTAATTTCGGTTGTGCGTTGTCAGTCACTCACTCACTCACTCAGTAACGGAACAATTTAATATATTAGGATAATGTTGACCAACCTGTGTATGTAAGGTCAGACACGTCAGGAAGAAAGTCGATCTGCTCGTCCTCTGAATACCTTTCAATGCATATTTCTTCATTGGTGACCTCTTCAGTTGTGATGGGGTGTTTCTGAAAAACAGAAAATGATTTTAACCGACTTCAAAAAAGGCGGTGGTCCTGCGCCTTTGGAGAGTGGGAACAGAGAGTGCACCTACCTGTGTTTCGGCACATATCTATACTTACTAATATATAAAGCTGAAGAGTTTGTTTGTTTGTTTACTTGAACGCGCTAATCTCAGGAAATACTGAGCCGATTTGAAAAATTATTTCAGTTTTAGATAGCACATTTATTGGGGAAGACTATAGGCTACATATTCTTCCCCAATAAATTGATTGGGGAAGACTATAGGCTACATATCCGCACGGGTCGATCTTAAAGGTTAAGCAATGCTTGCCAAGGTTGGTCTGTGGATGGGTGACCATCTTGACATACCGAGTTTCCTCCGTGCCTCGGAAAGCACGTTAAGCCGTTGGTCCCGGCTGTCATTTGTAGATCTTTGGCAGTCGTTACGGATTGTCAGAAGCCAGTAAATCTGACTCCAGTCTTGCCAAGAAGTACCGTGTTACCCAGTTAATGGGTTGTGGAGGTCTGGTAGGCAGCCGCTCCACGTAAAACACTAGTATTCAGCTGAATCCGGTTTGACTGGAAGCCGACCCCAATGTAGTTGGGAAAAGGCTAGGCAGATGATGATGACTATAGGCTACATAATCATCACGCTAAGGCCAATAGGAGCGGAGCAGTAATGATAATTGTGACGCAGACGAAGTTGCGCGAGTCAACTAGTTTATATATAAAGTTAAGGTGAATGCTCCAGGGTAGCCCGCGAAATTCAAATATTTTTATGTTTTTTGCAATTTGCCGGTCAGTGTGAAGCTGTATGTGGACCAAATGCGATCCGCGACCGTAGCGCGTATTTATCTAAAGAATTATAAACATTTTAATCATCAATATAGCCCTCTAAGTTCATGTAGTTCGAAAGAATGATTATTTCTGAAATATTCATTCTTTCGAACTAAAATGGTTATAATTCTTTAGATAAATACGCGTTACGGTCGCGGATCGCATTTGGTCCACATACAGCTTCACACTGACCGGCAAATTGCAAAAAACATAAAAATAATTGAATTTCGCGGGCTACCCTGGAGCATCCACCTTAATTGTACACTAGGATCTGTTGACAGCGGTTTATCGGACAGTTTTTGGCATCTTTTGAGAGTTCCAGTGCTTATACGGTTAATATTATATCATCAAAAAGGAAAACATAGGGACACAGTATAATCTTTTTATTCAGTGAAATATCTTTTAAATCGGTCTTTTTTTATGGGTTTGCTCTTGACTCTAGTCTATGTCAGAGATGACAGAGACAAAGTCTACTGGAGTGAGCCTACTCAGAAAGAGCCTGTTCACTTGAATTATGACTTTTTACGTACAAAGTACCCAACCGCGCATGAAGGGTGCTTTGAAGAGTAACCTTTTTTTTTTAAGGATGGGAAATCATCAAATGACTCCTGCTGCTCTGGGTGAAGCAGGAGGGAGTTTCAGATTCTTACTGACTAAAACCCATCCGTGTTCCTCCTGGTGCCCTTTGCGTTCCAAGGCTACGGTACCTCTTTCAAACAGATTCCGCAGCCCCAGCAGGCACCTGCCCTAACGGGCACTGTCTTCCACGCTCTTTTTTTTTCTTTTTCTTTTTTTAAAAAACGTTGCCCCACACTAGGAATTTCTCCTGTATCGTGGGTGCGTTCACAAACATACAAACTCACATACACAAACAGCCAGACCCGAAACAACTATTTGTAGGCCATACAAATATTTGTTCCGTGTGGGAATCGAACCTGCGACACGTAGCGCAGCAGCCGATCGCTCAGCCACTGCGCCAACCGTGTCGTCAAGTACGCTGACATCTCTTTGAGGCGCGCTGGGATCCGGGCCTAGTTCTGATCAGTCGGCGAACCACCCACTGCTCGCCGTCCGCAGGCCCGTTAAAGAGTAACCTAGTGCCATTAAAGGTATATTCAGAACAAAGCGGGATTCGCTGCGGCTGTGGGTGAAGGTACCATAACGCGCGGATTTTGCTCAGGTATTTAGTACCAACATCCACGGCTGAAGCGGAATAATTAGTGACCAGTAATATTAGCACATATCTACTCGGTTTTTTTTTACCGCAGACGGTAGCGAATACCGCTTAGGTTTGAATTGTCCTTGACTCAATTCCGACTGACTTGTGGGTTGGAACGTTTTGTCAAAACCAAGTCCAAATATTTATGTGTGATTAAAATTATACCACATAGGAGATTCCAGTGTCTCCGTAGTAAAACTTCTGGACTGTGCCGTCATTGAAGTCAATACGAGAGCGGTTCAGCTCGCTAGTGTACCTGAAACAATCACAATACTGGTATTCAGTTAAATCCTTTTAAGCCTCCCCGGCTTAAAAGTCAAAAGTCAAAAACGTTTATTTCAATTAGGCCATTAAACGGCACTTTTAAACGTCATCATTACATTTAAAATAACATAGTGACTCTACTGTCCATTCGGAAGGGTAGATTCTTATGGAGAAGAACGGACAAGAAACTCCATAGTTACTCTTTTCAAATCAATGTTTTACATGTGCTGTGGTATACAAAACTTCTGGTAATATATGTGAGGACCATGAACCTAGAGTATGCAGAGGTAGACTTATTAATTTTCTAAATAAGTTCATGGTACTCACATATTCTTCTACATCGTGACAAATTCACTTACCACATTTCGAAATTTTCTTTCAGAGATGATTTGAAGTTGAGCTTCTCTCCCTTGAAGTGGTATACCGTTGGCCATATAATTTCATTTTCGTCGTCATCTCCTGCACAAACAATCGTCATTTTTAATCAAAGTGCGAGTCGGACTCGCGTGAAAAGGGGTCCGAACGAATTTCATTTTTTTTAACATGATATAACTATACTTTCTTTCATCATCTGCCTAGCCTTTTCCCAACTATATTGGGGTCGGCTTCCAGTCAAACCAGATTTAGCTGATTACCAGTAGTTTACGCGGAGCGGCTGCCTACCAGACCTCCACAACCCATTAACTGGGTAACACTGTAGTTTATGGCAAGACTGGAGTCAGATTAACTGGCTTCTGACTATCCGTAAAGACTGCCAAAGATCTTTGATTTCTTTGAAAAGGCTATGAGCACAAGGTGTCAACCCCAGAAGGTTCGAAAATATAATTTACCAATAAGGTTACTATATTTCCGCCGCTTGAGGTTTTCCGCAGCCGCAGCGGCAGCACAACACGATGAACTAGGAAGATGGGATGGCGCAAGAGTATCGACACAGATTGCGTCCCACACTAAAGGCCTACCCATCTTCCAAGGAAACAAAGACAGGCCGTCCGGTCTTTTGCCATCGTCTCGTGCCAAGCCATTGGGTTCTAAAACGGCTGGAACGCCGACGATGATGAGAGCTCGTCGGGTTATGTCGTTTAAGTTAGCGTGTCGTGCAAAACGGCCTGCACTGAGGCTACAATAAAGGCCGTGGTGCCCGAGGCTGTTGGCAACTTCACCACAGTGACAGCGATGAGGAGAACAACAAGGGGCTCCTAAACGCAAAGAAGCAGCGAGGCGGAAAGTGGTGTCGTCGAACAAAGTGCCTAGGTTCAACGACGGTAGTGCATGAAGCCAAAGACTCGACTCCGTAACTATAAACACAGATAATTTTCTCTCCCTACGCCGATTCAAACACATGCCATGCCACAGATCACACACACACACACACACACACACATCACACACACACACACACACACACACACACAGACAGAGATCTTTAAATTAAGTTTTAAACTTACCTTTTTGGAAAGCTGACAGAATAGGCAAGTTATTTTAGTTATTTGTACGATTAAGTTCATAGTGATTTATTGAACGAGACAACACTTTTTGAAGAGCGAAATGCAAATATTGGTAAGATATTATTATTATCACTCATAATCTCTTCAAAGTTAGAGTAAACAGGCTCCTTCTGGGTAAGCTCGCTCTATTGTAGACTTTGTCTCTGTCATCTCTGACATAGACTAGAGTCAAGAGCAAACCCATAACTAATAAATAAAAAAATTAAAAAAATTGTTGAGTTAACTACTTTTAATAATGTTCGTAGCTTAATTGAAGTGCCAGCTACAATATCATATTCTAATGTTACCCATTTCATTTGTATTTTTCTTTTTATTTGGAGTTTAATGTCAAATTTCGGGTAAATATCGAAAAAACTTAAAATACAAATATCTCGAGAACGATTGAATTTCGACCATAGATATATGTGGGGTTCAATTTTTGCCAAGGTTGGTCTGTGGATGGGTGACCATCTTAACATACGGAGTTTCCTCCGTGCCTCGGAACGCACGTTAAGCCGTTGGTCCCGGCTGTCATTTGTAGATCTTTGGCAGTCGTTACGTATTGTCAGAAGCCAGTAAATCTGACTCTAATCTTGCCAAGATGTACCGTGTTACCCAGTTAATGGGTTGTGGAGGTGGTCTCGTAGGCAGCGGCTCCACGTAAAACACTGGTATTCATCTGAATCCGGTTTGACTGGAAGCCGACTCCAATGTAGTTGGGAAAAGGCTAGACAGATGATGAAATGAGGGGTTCAATTTGTTGCATTTTGGCCCCCCTATCAGCACCTGACGGATATACGTCGAATCACAAGAGTAACCCTGTATATCAGTAAGTCAATCAAATTCGTAAGACATCAACACAGAGTACAAACAGATTCACAAAAACAGGCACAGACATAACGATGGTTATGTTAAATTATGTTATAATGTTAATTTATTTTGATAAGTCAATAAGTAAGTGAGTTTGTTCCCCAAAAGACCGTACTAAAAATTTCAGTGCTTAGGTCATAGAAATATATGTAAACGAAATTTAAACATCATTGCTATATAAATTTCGGACAAAATTGGCTGTGACAGACGGACAGACAGATGAACGATGAGATGTTGAACTTTGACGATCAAAAAGTGCTGGCAGTCAGCCCAATTTTTATTAATATACACAGGAAGATGATACAAAAGTAGAACAATCAACGAAATATGAAAAATACTTACGCAAGAGAGTGTAGCTGGAAGCTAAAGTGAAAAATAGAATCAAAACTAAAGTGGCGGGAACGGCCGCCATGTTGAACCGCGGTGATGGATTGGCACGATTATTGTGAAATTACACTATTTATAGAAAAAAAGTGCCAATTAAGGCATATCCACACTAAAGTGTTACTGAGGTATACCAATATGGTTCAGCAGAATTAAAAGTTTTTTTTTTATTTATGAATGGGCTTGCTCTTGACCACAATCACGCCTGATGGAAAGCGACAGATGAGGTCTATGATGGAGCGAGCGTGCGCAGAAGATGCCTGTTCACTCTTGATTTGAAGATAAACGGGTTATATGTGGACGGGAACACAGATGCCGGCAGAGAGTTCCACACTTTAGCTGTGCGTATAATAAATATGGAAGAGAAGCGCTGGGTACGACTAGTCGGGATATCGACCAAGTACGGATGGTACCAAAATATCTGTACAAAATAACTTCGCAGGCGGACTGGGAATATTTAAAACGAACTTACATATAGGAGAATTACCTAATTAACGTTAAATTAACAAAGACAACAAAAATATTATAAATTTATTTGTCAATAATAATAACTGAACCAAAGTAAAAGCCAGTTCTTGGGTCACGGGAAGTGTCAACCAGCCGTTTCGAAATGTCTTTGAAAAGGCTGTGAGCACAAGGGCCCCACGGCCCGAGGGTTTCAACTCCAAACGGCTCGAAAATATAGTTACCAATAAGGTTATATTTCCGCCGCTTGAGGTTTTCCACAGCCGCAGCGGCAGCACCAGCTCAACACCATGAACTAGAAAGATGGTGGTGCAAGAGTATCGACACACGAAAACAAATAAATAAATACACATGTAGGAAGATATATTTTACAACGGCAAAAGACCGGACGGCATGTCTTTGTTTCCTTGGAAGATGGGTAGGCCTTTAGTGTGGGATGCAACCTGTGTCGATACTCTTGCGCCATCCCATCTTCCTAGTTCATCGAGTTGTGCTGGCGCTGCCGCTGCGGCTGCGGAAAACCTCAAGCGGCGGAAATATAGTAACCATATTGGTAATTATATTTTCGAGCCGTTTGGGGTTGAAACCCTCGGGCCGTACGGCCCTTGTGCTCACAGCCTTTTCAAAGAAATTTCGAAACGGCTGGTTGACACTTCCCGTGACCCAAGAGCTGGCTTTTACTTTGGGCAAAGATTAAGCATTGCCATTCAACGTGGCAATGCCGCCAGTCTCTTGGGCACATTACCAGCTGACAGCGTTGAGGATGAATTTTTTGATGCTATATTTTAGTTTGTTTTTAGTTTAGTGTATTTGTTAGTTTTAGTACCTTCTTATATATAAATTATAATACTAAAAATAAATAAATAACCATTTTACAACGTATGAATAAAACCGATTGAATCTTTTTTACTAAATAGCAAAATAGCGTTACGAAAACGACTACCGGTCGGTAAACACAAGAAAAATCATAAAATTCTATTGTTTTTATTTTTCAGTGAACATGCTCCCTTACTTCTGAATCTACTATTACATTTAATTAGATAAAACTAACAATTAACAGTATTTTCACTAATTTAGTTAGCAACTAGTTGGTACCTAATTATTTTTATATGTTTAATCATGAAACTGATTATTTTTAATTAAATCAATGGCAGATTAGCTCGGTTTATCAAGCTGTTTTTAAAAATGGGTAGAGTAGGTAACTAGGCATTCTGATGAACGATCTCATCATCTGCCTAGCCTTTTCCCAACTATATTGGGGTCGGCTTCCAGTCAAGCCGGATTTGGCTGAATACCAGTGTTTTACGAGGAGCGGCTGTCTACCAGACCTCCACAACCCATTACCTGGGTAGCACAGTACTTCATGGCAGTTCATGGCAAGACTGGAGTCAGATTTACTGGCTTCTGACTATCCGTAATGACTGCCAAAGATCTACAGATGACAGCCGGGACCAACGGCTTAACGTGCTTTCCGAGGCACGGAGGAATCTCGGTATGTTAAGATGACCCATCCACAGACCAACATTGGCAAGCGTTGCTTAATCTTGAAGATCGACTCGTGCGGCTGTTATTATCTAGCCATTAGCTTCACCCATTCTGATGAGCGATGTAATTGACTGTAAATCGAGGTTTCATTCTATACCTAGATGACTTTACCGACATAGCCCGAAGGATCGCCAAACTAAAGTGGCAGTGGGCAGGGCACATTCCTCGCAGAACAGATGGTCGATGGGGCCGAAAATATTATAATTTGAATTTACATTTTAAACTGAAAAGTTCTAGAGAGGCGACCGCGTACCGGAAGGCCTCCCACAAGATGGACCCAGTCCTGGATCTAGTGGGAAGCAAAATTCAAATATTTGAAAAAAAAAACTTAATCGATGTGGCTAAAATTTTCGGGGTCCCTTCGTTCGCTCTTGAATTTTACACTCTCTTGGATCTCTATTATTTGCATTTAAACATAGAAGTAACTCTTAAGTAAACCTTGGTAAAGTTTTCTTTATATTTCAAGAACCAATGGTTTCCTATGTAAGGTCTGGAGAAAAAATTGATGCCAATGATTGGTATAATGGATCTTCGTCATTATAGTTATCTTTTACATCCGATACCCATATGATTTATTTATTTTTCGGAAGACTTACAGACTAATATCACAAACGTGGAAGTGGGCGGGGGTGCCACTCTCATGTTTCTGCCCCGGTTCGGAAAAGTCGAAGATCCAGAGCTGGACGGACCGATGACCTGGTGAAGGTCGCGATGTATGTAGCCGATGTTTTAGGGTACCGTTAGGTTTTTGATAATTCTGCGGCGGTTTAATTAAGGCTTGTGTTTAAACACTGCCCAAAAAAGTACCTATTTTACAACCAATAAAGTTCTAAACGGTTACCAAAACAGATAAATGGTCACCAAATAATATTCGAGAAGTAGCGCTCGCCGGCCGCTGCCGCGGCACCGCTCGCTTCGCTCGCTCGGCTCGCGCGCGGTTGGTCACAATTCTAACCTAACCTAACCTATTTTATCCAGTTTGTAACCCCAAGCCTACATTTTATGGCAATCACAGTTGAGTTGGATAGAATTTGGTGACCGTTGATCCATTTTGGTGCCTAGGCTTAGAGTCTTAAAAATAATATTTTTGGTGACCGTCTAAATTATACCCTTTAATTAATTCTGTACTATGTTATGGCTAGACAAATAACTAAAGAGCCTTAAATAATTTTAATTGTATTTCTGCGTCTTATGCGTTTGTGATGTGTCAATGTGGACCTTTACATACATACATACATAATCAGCGTATATTGTTCCCACTGCTGGGACACAGGCCTCCTCTCTTTCGAGCGGGAGAGAGCTAATTTCCACCACGCGTGCCCAGTGCGGGTTGATAGATGTCACATGTCTTCGAATTTTTGGTTCTAGGATATGCCGGTTTTCTCACGATGTTTTCCTTCACCGCTTTGCGAGCAGTGGTGATGAAATAATTTAACAAAGTATAGCGCCTGCCTGGGTTCGAACCTACGACCTTCAACTCATAAGTCGCAGTCATTACCACCGGGCCACCACTGCACTCGTGTGGACCTTTGTTGTATTTTAAATAAAATACATTATTATTATATTTTTGACATTAGGCTTTAAAAAAAATGTCGGGTCACATTCCTACCTTCTCCTCCACTACGGGTAGATAGCTGTCGCCGCCATCTTGCGACACATACTAACTACTTACATTGCGATATCATCACGCTACTTATTTTCTAACGTAACCAGCCTCATTATTTGTCCAAGGTTATAGTTTACACAGTGTCTAATATTATATCTACCTACTTTTTACTACTTTGTGAGTGGTTTAGGCGTTAGCCAAGTGACGCGGTGGTCGTGGGTTCGATCCCTACGCGGAGCATACTTTGTAATGTTGTTTTCCAGTTTGGCTAGGACATTCCAGGCTTGAATCAACTGACTGTCTGATAAAAAGATGATTCCGTGCTTCGGAAGGCACGTATAAGACAATGGTTTTGGCCGCCAAATGGCGGTCGTCAAATAAACCATGTCAGAGGCCCTTGAGGCGGCTAAGAAACTCTGACACTAGGGTGTGTGGGGTCGTTAGACCTTACTGCCCACACGAGAAGAAGACTACTTTTTCAAACATAATATAACATTATGTTGGGTTGTGGAACCTGTTCGAAAGAGTCATCGCGGCCCTGGAACGCAAAGGGCATCAAGGGCAAGCAGGAGGAATACGGATGGGTTTTAGTCAGTAAGAGTCTGACACTCCCTTCTGCTTCACCCAGAGCGGGAGGAATCATTTGATAATTTCCCATGCATAAAAAAATGCCTTTACTTTGGAAGTTTCAGTTATAAATGTTTTATTTTTTCAAGGGTGGGATATCATCAAGTGACTCTTTCCGCTCTGTGAAGACCACGTATGGGCAAACGTAGTGTGGGACGCCACGCACGATTGATGATTTGGAGAAGGAGGCTGGCAGGGGACGGATGTAGACTGCTCAAGACTTACGTTCAGTAGTGAAAGGCAACTGGCTGATATAATAATGATGATGACTGTTTCGATCCATTTTCTTTCCGTTTCATTGTTATCTTTCCTAAATATTTTGAGGTCAGCTTCCAGGTCAACCGGATGCAGCTGAGTACAGAGTGCAGTTAGTGAGTGTATTTTACATTTTGGGACCAGCTATCTAACCTCCGCAACCCAGTAATTGGGTAACACGAAACCCTTGGCCAGACTGAGGACAGACAAAGCCCTATTCTACAGCGAACGCGGTTGTCTAAATTCCAAAATGAAATGGGTTGATCAATATTCACGTGACAATTCGACAGCGTTTGTCAATCCTATACATTTTTGACATTTTGACAGTCACCTTCGCCACGTTACAGCTGTTGACAGAATGTCACGTTATCACGGTGCCATTTTAGTCGTCTTACAAAGGCGGTCCACTTAAAGTACCCGACATAAACTACCTCCTGGCGCCATTTTTTTTTAAATAATTCTTTAAGATGATAGGTACAACAAAGAGGAGGTAATATAATAACAGCCGCACGGGTCGATCTTCAAGGTTAAGCAACGCTTGCCTAGGTTGGTCTGTATATTGTATAATATTTATTTTTGTAAATAATCCTGTAAATAATCCTGATGTTTAAGTAATATTTTTTTAAATGAATGTGTCATTGGATAGATAAAATGGGCGGCCGTTGTAAAATTACTAAAATAGCAACGTGTATAGAGACTAACACCCGTATTCAAAAACAATACTTTTCTCAGTAAAGTAGCAACGCTATGCGAAGTTAGGCATTTCTCACTGCGTTGTATATGGCAAGCCTTTCAATTCATAAACAATACTCAAACGACCTTTGACTAAGCAAACGCACAGCTTTGAATAGAGCTCTGTGATTGGATCGTTTGTGTTGCATAGTTCACTTCGCTGCTTGACGTTCATTTCTAGGTCTTCATTTATCAGTGGCAAGAGTATTAAAAGTTGAAAACCTGTTGCGTCGCCTAAATTCATTCGAACTGTAATAATCTAAAGGATTTTGGAAATCCCGTATCACTTTTCTTGTATTTATTTTGCTTCTCTCATTGATATAATTATCAAATTCTTCTTCACTACAATAATCCATTGTAAAAGGATGCAATTAAAATGGAAGATTATCAGAAACAGTAAAATCCAACCCCGAAAAATATTTCTCGTAACACATAATAGACCACAGAGAATCGAGAGACACTAGCTATGCGTTGCTAAACAGCTAGCAGGCTACCTTAGCTGTGCGTTCATTCTAAGGGACACATAGTGCTAGCCGCCACTCAAGTATTGTCTATGAATAAGTTTTAGAGGCTATGTGCGCTCGCGCGCATTTGAGACCACATAGTAACGTTTGTGAATACGGGTGTAAGGAATAGATTACCTACGTGACATTTCAATAGCGTTCGTCAATCCCATACATTGTTGACGTTTTGGCAATCACCATCGCCACGATACTGACAGAATATCAGTTGTCTGAAGTCTTTGGTGACAGATAACATCTTGGCGGGCTTTCCGAGCTAAGTTGCCCTTCATAAAAACACCTAATCAAACAACGTGTTCCTTTTTAAATCCCGTAACTCTAGGGTATCAATAAAACACCAATGTCAAAGACTCACCGGGAACATGAACTATTTTTCAATTATTTTTGATATCGATTTCATTTTTCATAAAAAATAATTCGGCAAAGTAACGATATTTATTTATGTAAAACCCCCTTACATAAAATATGTCAACGTCGCATTTTCTTCGCTTAAAAGTGAATGATTGATTTAAGTACCCTTCAATGAAACCTAGATATACTTACACATCGAGAGTCTAGTGTGAGTATCTTCTAAATAATGTAGATATCTATTCTAGGAAGACTTGTTCTTGGACTTTTTAAGGTATTAGATACTTTTACATATAGAATAATTTAGGAGTTCGTGGCTAGATATTAACAACCGCACGGGTCGATCTTCAAGGTTAAGCAACGCTTGCCAAGGTTGGTCTGTGGATGGGTGACCATCTTAACATACCGAGTTTCCTACGTGTCTCCGAAAGCACGTTAAGCCGTTGTTCCCGGCTGTCATTTGTAGATCTTTGGCAGTCGTTACGGATAGTCAGAAGCCAGTAAATCTGACTCCATTCTTGCCATGAAAGGCTAGGCTGAAGACTTTTACATATAGTTTAATACTAACATTAATAATCTGAAGAGTGAATGTTTGTTTGAACGCGCCAATCTCAGAAAATACTGATTCGAATAGAAAAATTATTTAAGTGTTGGATAGCCATCCGTCGAGGAAGGCTATGCCAAAGGGAGCGTGCAGAAACTATAGGGGGCAGCACGGAAGTGTCAATGTCATGTATTTATGAGAAAAAAGTTCCAAATTCACAACACTAGATGGCGCAGTTAACTATGTGAATGTTTCCCTAAAGGGACCGTGTACGAGCTTTAGGTGGCAGCACAGAAGCTTCAAATTCAAGTTTTTATGAAGAAAAAGTTCCGAATTCTTACCACTAGATGGCAAAGTCTTCGCCTTGCACGTTCTCTATCACGCTACGACCAATAGGAGCGGAGCATTAATGAAAAATGTTTTAGTAGTCGAATATAACCTTGGATATCAAAAGGAACACGTAGTATTTATTTATTTTATTTTTTATTTTTTTACACACATTTTTGCACATTTTTTAATTTCTATTGTACCATTAAACCAGGAATAGTAGAAAGTAGTAACAGCGCAATAGAAAAGTCACTAAATTAGCTAAGTTAACTGTAAAATTATAGTTAAGGCGATTGTGCAAAGGACGGCAATTTCCTATGGAAAATCCATGTTCACATAATAAACACATACACTTGGGGCTCTTTGGAAACAAACGTAGGTAAGTAACCATAAGGCCGCCCATTGTGTCACCCTATGTAATGTTTTCTTCATCTATCTTTTCTGTAACTTATATGGTGTACACAATAAAGAGTATTCTATGAGGAGGTCTGTGGATGGGTAAAAATGTATAGCTAGGTATATAATAGAGAAAATAACAAACTACATACACTTACAAAAGAAAAGAGCTCGTGTCTAGATAATAATAGCCGCACGGGTCGATCATCAAGGTTAAGCAACGCTTGCCAAGGTTGGTCTGTGGATGGGTGACCATCTTAATATACCGAGTGTCCTCCGTGCCTCGGAAAGCATGTAAAGCCGTTGATCCCGGCTGTCATTTGTAGGTCTTTGGCAGTCGTTACGGATTGTCAGATGCCAGTAAACCTGACTCCAGTCTTGCCAAGAAGTACCGTGTTACTCAGTTAATGGGTTGTGGAGGTCTGGTAGGCAGCCGCTCCGCATAAAACACTGGTATTCAGCTGAAACCGGTGTGACTGGAAGCCGACCCCAATACAGTTGGGAAATGACAATAAAGAGTATTCTATTCTATCCAATATGTACATTTGAAAATGAAAAAAAAAAAAAAATGAAAAAATGAAAATGTTTTATTTGTTTTACAAGTAAACTTAACAACTAGTGATTGGAGCCTCCTTTTAAGCAAAAAAGCCTGTGTTAGGAGACTCCGCTCTTCCAAAACTTAAAATATTAACATAAAATTACTTGTTTTAAGTGTTATAAAAACAGGCGATTTGAAATAAAAAGAAAAAATTAAAACTAGACAAGAAGCATGCAAATGCGTGAGTGAGAGCAGGGGTGTGTGAATGTGAATATGAGGGTGTGTGAATATGACTATGAAGGTGTGTGAATGTGAAAATGGAGGTGTGTGAGTGTGAATACTGAGGTGTGTTACTGTGAGTATAAAGTTGTGTAAATGTGAATTTGAATGTTGAATGTGAGCATCTGTGGATGTGCATCTGTGGATAGTGATTTGGAAAGCGGTGATCATCCAATCATCAACCTACATGTCATCAGAAGGCTTTCATACCCATTCTTAGCAATGGTAATAATTTGGCAGCGAATATGCTCTATCAAAATCAGCCACGCATTGGCGGATCCAAGGAGAAGGGCCTAAGAGACTCAAGCCAAAAAATTACCCATTTTTCTTTGGTATTCTAAAACCTAAGGAAGTCATTGAGAATTTACGAAAAACAGCCAGGAGGCTTGGTAACACATTCATTGTGCGTACAGCTAAGAAATGGAATTTCCTGCCGGAGTCTGTGTTGCCTGATAGCTACAACCTGGGAGTCTTTAATTAAAGAGAGTGAATAGGTTACTTCTAGGCAAGCGTGTTCCATCTTCGACCACGTCATCACTTACCATCAGGTGAGATAGTGGTCAAACGCGTGCCTATCAATAGTAAAAAGAAAGAAAATGTTCACTTTGGCAAAAAAATATCTAGCACAATAGAAAAGTAACTAAAGTTCAAAATTATATTGAAGACGATTGGGCAAAGATGGCGATTTCCTATGGAAAGCCCATGTCCGCATAATAAAAGCAGACACTTAGATCTCTTTGGAAACAAACGTAACGAAAGAACCATTACATTTTTCAAGCGGACAATTGATATCATCAAATCATCGGCCTACATGTCATCAGCAGCCTTTCATATCCAGGCCATAATTATCCAAACTTAATATATAAAGCGGAAGAATTTGTTTGTTTGAACGAGCTAACCTCATGAACTACTGGTCCGATTTTAAAAATTCTTTCAGTTTTAGATAACCCATTTATCGAGGAAGACTATAGGTTATATATCAGCACGCTAAAACCAATAGGAGCGGAGCAGACGAAGTTGCGCGAGTCAACTAGTAACTTCATAAAAAACACCACATAATTTCACCAATTTGACCCAAAGTCTTACCGTTAACGTTTGACAGAGGGAAGTCAGTAAACTTGTACACAGTGGGACGAGAAAATGAATCACTTGACACACATATACATAAGAGTACATTGTTTTATGTACACACTGCCCAAACCAGCAGGCGTTGACTTAGTAATCATTGTTTTGTTTGGATGATCCTGACTCATTCATTCATTGATGTTTCTCGGCCCTGTGGCTCAGCCCTAAGGCTGAGTCACACTATTCAAGTGACGTAGTATTTTTTATGTCATTTTAAAAGCTTGCTCGCGACTTTTTTCGCATCAAAATGTGTGCACGTTTTCTAAATTAAAAGCATTATTCTTATAACATCAGCTAGCTGCCAGTGAGAGTTCCTGTCAAAATCGGTCAAGCCGTTTCTGAGATGAACTGGAAAAGAAAAAAAAGAAAATCTGGCGGGTTCTTGAGATACTGGGCTGTATCTCAAGAACCCACCAGATTTTGCTGCTGCAGCTGGCAGACAGACGGACTGATGGACGGACAGCGGAGGCTTAGTAACAGGGTTACGTTGGCTACCCTTTGGGTACGGAACTGACAGCGCAGCAATCAGTCGCTCAACCACTGCACCAACCGTGCCGTCTATTATGTTAGAATAGAAGTACAGATTTCTAGAACTAAATGAAAAACCTAACGAAATAAATATCAAGTTTCCAATTGCTGTGTTTGTTTAATGGAATAATTAATCAACAGCCAAAATAAAATAAAAATAATGAATTGCGTGGAAGGTGATATGCGACAAAAAATATATTGCACCGACGATTCCAAGTAACATGAGACAAGAGCAGTGAGAAGATGAGTAATGTGTTTTCAAAACATTATTTTATTATACATACACGCATCAATGCCGCCACAAGAAAAACCAACGTAGCAAAATCTACATCACAACAAAAAAAACCGCAACGCCATTTATCCCTCCTGCAGCGAACTACTAACGAGATCCTGCATTGCGGTATCAGAGTTCTCCGTGCAATTTGAATATACACAACAGTCCGAATATCAACTACCGAGCAGTTGCCTACCGGACACAACAATCGTCCGTTCGGAGGATCCTCCCTTTTCAACTGATTAATAAATTGGTTGAGTTTAAATCAAACTCATTAGACTGCAATTATAAAACCAAACTACTTTATTACATATGCAATTAATTCTCTACGCCTACTTCTAATCTTTCTGGCGATAATGTGGCCGTACCTTTACAACGTAGTTTTTATATCAAGCAGATAACGGTTCCACCAGCTGATGAACATACATACAAACATCCGATCTGGGCCAGTGTGCTGTTCTGTCGAGTATTTAAAGCTAAAACGGCTTAGTTTTGGTACATTTCAGTGCTAAATTTCATACGGAATCAGCCATGAATATTTTGGTGAGTGAAATTGTGTTCTTTTTAGTGGAATTTGTGAATAAAATCAAAGATGTCAGTAAGTTTTGTTGGATTGATTTTTATTGTGTCAATGATTGTGTATCATTGAGAGTGTGTTCAATAGGGAATATGCATGCGTTTATTTTATTGCTTAATGAAATACTTATTAGCTCTAGACAATCATGAAAATATTTTTTAAATATCTTCATCAGCGATGAAGTTACTATGCTTCAAGAGAAGTCCAATGTAAACTTTGACGTCATCGTCTATGACACCTATACAGCTGCCATAAAAACAGCGTTTTCGCGAGAGGGACAGATATATTTGTTTGAAATAATTATATCTCCTTCGTTTTTCAAGTAATTTTGATTCTAATTACACTGTTAGTATTATATTTTTGTATATTTTTAGATAATCTGTATAGATGATAAATACGAGTATGTTTTTCGTTAACATATTTCGTTTAAGTTAAATCACATAATATTATTACGTTGTCCAGTCAGTTTTTACTTCCCTGTACCTGGGTGCAGCAATTCTCTATGTGTGTTCTTGTTTATGTATACTCTTCTGGAAGGATTTATGGAAATATTAGGATGTAGGGGGTAAATTTTAGATCTGCTGAACCGATTTCAAAAAGTCTTTTACCAACAGAAAGCCACGTTATTTGTGAGTGTCATAGGCACGGAAATATTAAAAAGAACTCGGTCTTATATCTATGGTCATAGGCTATTACCCAAAAAATACCGCCCAACGAAGTGGGCACGGGACAGCTAGTTTATAGATAAAGAAAATCCTACTTTTTACTTGACAGCGAGACAGGAATGCTTACGTGTTTTTTCCTGAGAAATTATCTTGGAAACCCATCAATTAGTTATTGATAGACAGAATAATGAAATGTTCACACGAAAACTGCAGATTTTTTGTCGATTCCATCAATCATTAGATGTATTGTTCTTTGATTCGTAATTAATGAATCAGCCAAAAAGTTAATCAAGACTTAATTAATGGAATATTTTTCTCACACAGAGGATTATCTTTGGATTATTTAAAAAAAAACCAGGAAATTATAAAAAAAATAGACGTCTTGCTATAAAGTACCGTGTTACCCAATTAATGGGTTATGGAGGTCTGGTCGGTAAAATACTGGTATTCAGCTAAATCTGGTTTGACTGGAAGCCGACCCCAATATAGTTGGGAAAAGGCTAGGCAGATGATGATGATGATAAATAAAAATAGATGTTACTAAATAATTGGGCGATTGCTCTCATACTTGATAATTAAACTTACTGATCTAGTAGGTACTTATTTATATAGTTGAATACATTTTTAGGGGCCCGTACCCAAAGAAAGGGTAACCAACAGAACCCTATTACAAAGCCTCAGCTGTCCGTCCATCTGTCCGTGCGACCGTCTGTCTGTCAATGGGCTGTATCTCAAGAACCGTAATAGGTAATAAGTTGAAATTTTCATTTTCATTTTTTTTTTTTTTTTTTTGTTTTTTCATTTTCTTTTTCTGTTGGAGCTATATCAACAAATAATAAAATTAAGGTTATGGTACAGAACCCTCGGAGGGCGAGTCCGACTCGCACTTGTTTTCACCAATACAAAGCTTTTACATAACATAGGCCATAATTTACTATAAAAAATTGGAGATCCCCGGTTCACAGTCCCATGAACCATACGTGCGTTTCACTTGTGTCTGCTTTATGGACAGTGAATCGGTTAGGAAAATTGCAGCGCGGACGAAGTCGCGGGTGAAGTGTTAGTTTAATATATAATTCACCTACTTTAACGTTATCGGTAACGTTATCAATGCACAGACTATTTCCGCTAGAACTCATCCACTGTGTTTCATACATATTACTAGTATTTTTATTTAAATTAAATAATTATACATATTAAATAAGTAATTATTTACAAATTTATCATGCAGTGAGTAGTGGGTTACTTTTAATTCAATGAATATACATATATTTCAAGAAAAAATCGGTCAGGTTCCGCAAGTCCCCTCGGGACAAAATTATCACCAACCGTCAGAACCCGCAAGTCCCTTTTGGGCCAAGCCGACTCGCGCGCGATATAAACTTTATATGTATAAGTCTTGGGTTTATTTTCGCTTGTCCCAATACAGGACTTACGGCTGACGGTTGGGGTCATTGTTCCAGTTTTCGTCAGTTAAACTGATTTATCTATTCCAGCTAACTCTCATCATCCTCATAGCGACCACGAGCCTGTGCACATCAGCTCCAAATAAACACCTCCATGAATACGAACTATCCATGCTGAACAAGCTGCACAAACCCTGGCTCACTCTTGACAAGCCTTCAGAGTATCCTCGAAAGGGAGAGTATCCTTGCAAGGGAGGGAGCTGCAGAACCAAGCCCAAGGTTGAAAATGAGTGTGAAGACTGCCAGTTTGCGAAGCCTTTGTTGGTTGGGGAGTGGGAGACGAAGAAGTAAACTGAAGGGGGGTTTATGCAGAATCTTGCCCGGAGTGGACGTTAAAATTCAAGACTAGAGGCACCAGACTTAGTGCCATCCTGTCAGCTAATGGCTTACGCATAACAGGACGGAATGACAATGGATTTAAATGTTTACCAAGTTTAGTCGAAATACGACATAAATATCAATGTTTTAAATTGATTCCGTACAAACGATTTTAAAATAATCCAATGAAGTTTCGCTTTTCATCAAAATCAAGCACGAGACTCCTATTAGTGTTTTTCGATATTTCTCATAGTTTTGGATTTGGCCATGAAAGCACGCTTTCAAAATTCACCCTGTATTTCTAATTACTTATTTACCTGTAGGCTCGGCGCAAACGGGCCACCGGCCACAACCACAAAACGACGACACCGGCGTATATTTCCTGTAGTTTTTACAAGAAGCGAGCAGCAACAATTTGTAGCGTGTGGCGGCGACCGGCGTCAACTGTTTGCGGCAAACCCATATACCTAAAATGTATGAAAACTACAGGAAATATGCCGTAGCGTCGTTTTGTGGTTGTGGCCGGTGGCCCGTGTGACCCGTACTTAATTAAGACTGAAATATATTTTATGAGCATTCAATTAAATACAATTATTACTTAGATATTTCAATAAACTAATAATAAATGTTACCTTAATTGTGTGTGTAATTTTTATCTAAGAGGCGTGCGGATGAATAACTTAATATAAATAAACCATATATAAACGTTTAAGGTACCAAAATCACATGAATTTCGAGCAATTGTCCAACTTATTGTACAGTTTCCCGGATTTAGACTGAGATTAACTAGGTTCCTGTTAATATTATTTTTTTAATATTTACCCAAAGCGAGATTGAAACAAATTGAGATTCGCAGATGTGTGTGAATATGTTTTATTTTTATTTATTCTATGTTAAAAACATGGATATCAACAAAAAACCGGACAGTTCATTGCTAGATACAGATTTAATTAAAAAACCAATCGGAAAACATTAAGGAGATATTTTGAGATGGATTTGCTCTTGGCTCTAGTTTAGGTCAGAGATGACGGAGACAAAGTCTACCATGGAGCGAGCTTACCCAGAATTGTAGTAGTACGAGTATTTTATCATCATCATAACAGCCAAAAGACGTCCACGGCCAGACATAGGCCTCCCCAAAGGTTGCCATAATCGCCACGCTTGGCAGGTGGGTTGGCTATCGCAGTTTATGGTATAACGTTTTACAGAGAACGCTGCTGCCCATTCTCTGGTGAGTCCCTCAGTATAAACCTACTAGTTGACCCCCGCAGCTTCGTCTGTGTCACAATTTTCATTACTGCTCCGCTCCTATTGATCTTAGCGTGATGATATATAGCCTATAGCCTTCCTCGATAAATGGTCTATCTAACACTGGATTATTTTTTCTAATTGGACCAGTAGTTCCTGAGATTAGCGCGTCCAAGTAAACAAACAAACTCTTCAGCTTTATATATTAGTATAGATAGATATAGATTTATTCTGTAAAAGTAACTAGGATACCTATAAGTATCTAATGATTTTATATTGTTAGCAAACCAGATTCTCGTTTGGAGCAGCAAACTACCGGTTGACCCGCAACCTTTGTGAAACTAGATCCATAATATGGCTTTATGTTTTGCAACGACGATAAAAGTACCTTCACTAAAGTTTACTGACATTGCCATACATCGCTCTACAACACTAAGTCTGGGGTAGGCAGGGGTGTCGGTGCTTATTTTATGTATGGGAAACCATCGAATGACTCCTCCTACCTCTCTGACGAAAGTACATACACATTTCGCCAGTCATCTGAACTTGTTCGGAACACTGGAACGCAAAGGGCATTAGGAGGAACACGGATGGGTTTTTAGTCAGTAAGAGTCTGACACTCCCTTCCGCTCCGCCCAGAGCGGAAGGAGACATTTGATGATTTCCCTTTATTAAAAAAAAAAACTTATTTAGGGCTCTACCTAATAGGGGGCGAATATATTGCAATCCGGTTACAAATGAGTACCAGTATTTTTTAGTAGCAGGACCGGTCGTTGTAGTGACGCTTGGGGAAGGCCTATGTCGAGCAGTGGACGTCTTTCGGCTGATATGATGATAATGAGTAGCATTTTACACGGAGCGACTGCGTATCAGGTATCAGACCTCCTCAACCCAGTGACGGAGTAACGCAACACTCTTTGGAAGGCTGCTGTCAGATTTCTTGGCGTCAGACTACCCGTAGCGACTATCAAAGATGTTCAGATGACCGCTGGGAACGGCCAAAAGCTGTGACATTCCAGATGAGTAACAAACATACATCCAAACTTTCTCAATTATGGGCATATTTCTTGCACTGCCTGATGGCATTTTTTTTTTATATATGTATTGATTTTTTATATATGAATTCAATACCCTATATGAAATTCTTCCGTTACTGAGTGACTGACTGACAGACAACGCACTGAAAACTACTGGTCGTAGGAAGCTGAAATTTAGCATGTAGGATTGTATGTTCCTTGGGGAGTGTAGGCAAGCACTAAGAGAGGAAGTCCTGAAATTTCTACGAGAACAGAAAAAACGGGACATGCACGTACGATGTCGCGGGTAAAAGCTATTATACATACAATTGTACAGTAGGTATAGCCTAGTGCACGTAAGATGCCACCCACTAGTCTTTTCAAACTTCGTACGTGCTACAAACAATGAAGGACAAGCAATTTAACAGACACTATCTCGAAGATTATTGCAGAAATTCCTTTGTTTTTCACAACTCCATACTCCACGGTCCATACCGCTCGTAAAAAGTAAAATCCAACCGGCCAGTGTCGAAGAGGCTGTATGAGCGCGCGGCCGTTGCTTCAAGCAGCAACAATAAAAAAAAAACAAAACATTACGCGCCAAAATTAGCATGAAAGATAAAAAAGTTTATCTCGAATATTATAAAAGTAAACAGAAAGTATTACGTTTAGTACAATTTTATTGTTTATTTTAACTAGGAAGGGAATAAAGTGAGTGTTTTAAAGTTTATTAGTGAAAATGTTAAAGGTTGTGTTTCGTGCCAGTGTTTTCTTGTTTATGATTTCGTATTCTAGTGTGGCTGATGGTGATGACCATAGAGCGGAGTTTGGATATCCATCTGGATTGATGTCTATTTGTATGTATTCCTTTTCATGTTTCATTCATCATCTGAGGTGAAGCGATCTGCTAGATGATTCGGACTACTAAAAGAAAACTAGCCAGATGCGAGTCGGACTCGCGCATGAAGGGTTCCGCACCATCGTATTTCATTATTTGTTCTTAAGTATTGCGGATGACGGACGAACGGACCGACAGCGGAGGCTTAGTAATAGGGTTCTGTTGGTTGCGCTTTGGGTACGGAACCTTAAAAAATAACCTTTAGTTGCTCAAATTAAGGTCCGGCATTTGGTTCCCCAGACCCTGGAAAAATATTCGATCAAGAAACTGCCCAGAGTTTTCCTACTAATGGTGGGGTCGGCAGTCGGCTTCCAGTCAAACCACCAATACCTATGCTGAATACCAGTACCTATGTTCATATGAAGAGGAGGGATGAAACGCATGTAGCAAGAAGAATTATGAATATAAATGTGGATGGACAAAGAGGGAGAGGAAGGCCGAAGAAAAGATGGATGGATTGTGTGAGGAGCGAAATGAAAGAAAGGGGGGTTAATGATAGCGTGACAGCTGATAGGACAGAATGGAATAAAAAAACGTGTTGCGCCGACCCCAAGTGACATGGGATAAGGGCAGGAAGATGATGATGACCAGTCAGCGGGTCTAAAAAATCCACTTATGACTGTCAAAGATCTACACTTGACAGCCGGTACCAACAATTTGGCTTAATGTGGTTGCGCCAGGGTAGCGCGTGCCTGCAGGGTATCCCCGGCATTGGTGACAGATGGAACACCGGGGTGGTTTTAGTCGGTAAGAGTCTGACAGCCCCTCCGCCCGCCCCAGGGCAGAGGACATCCATGAGGATTTCCGCCGTTAATAAAAAATTGCCCGCGAAATTCGAATATTTTTATGTTGTAACCATTTTAATCATCAATATAGTCCTCTAAGTTCACGAAGCCCTATAGAATGGTTATTTCATGAAAAAGTCATTTTATAAGGCTTCATGAACTTAGAGGGTTATATTGATGATTAAAATGGTTATAATTCTTTAGTTGACCAAGATTACCATTCTTTCGCGTAACGGCCGCGAATCGTATTTTGTTCAACAGCTTCACACTGACCGGCAAATTGCATAAAACATACAAATATTTGAATTTCGCGGCCTACCTCGGCGCATCCACCTTAACGTGCTTTCCGAGACACGGAAGAATCTCAAAATGTTAAGTTGGCCACCCATCCAAAGACCGACCGCGGCAAGTTGCTAAACCTTAAAGATCGGCCCATGCGACTGTTATTATTATAGCTACAAGCTTCTCTTCACGGGATAATGTAATCGACTATTAAGGAGAAATATTTTTATAAGATTCTCAGCTGCGTAACTATTTACAATGATTGATTACAGGTTCACAAGTTCACACATACTGGCGAAATAATTTGCATAAATAATTGCAGTAATTCCCAAGCTCTAAAAGTTACTAGTTTCAAGGCAAAGCGCGGCTCTCCTTGCAGCCTTTCCAATGGCTTGCTTGAGATCGACTTTCATTATAATAGTTTGACCTGAAGAAGGTTGCCTGCTGGGAACCTTACCCACAAACTGCGTGCAGTTTGCCAAGAAAAAAAAGTTTTTGCGGATTTTGAACGCTCTTCTAATTTGCCCTTGTTAGGGTTCCGAACTGTATGGGAAACCGACAGATACAACCGAGTGATCCTTAAAAGGTTTCCGCCCTTATAGGGTCACACGGTTGTCTGTCTGTACGTCTGTCACCGCAGATTTTCTCCGAATAGAAGAGAATTGAATACCTAGAAACGTTTTCAAAATAGGGTCTCTTTTTGGAGTAAAAAAAGATTTTCTAACAGTATTGTGTGGCATATCAAAGGGCTCGTCGTAAGGCGTCAAAAAACTCCAAATAATAGTCCTTTAAATATAAATTACAGGCAAACCTACAATAATTCTACGAGAGATTCGTTTGGAACCCTATGCACATGAGTCCGACTCCCACTTGGCTAGTTTCATCAAAACTCAGGAGAGGGGATTCTGACGTCAGAACGCATTAGAAATTATATCTATAGTACCTTACAGTTCTTACTTATGAACCAAACGTGGAGTTGCTTGCACGTTCTTCCCATAGAGATCTACGCTTTGGATCGATCAAACACCTTCATCTTGTTTGACCGACCGACCTTGACAATTCAAAAGTGTCTGTAAATGGTTTAATAGAAATAAATGCTTTGAGTCAAAGGCTTTGAGTCTGAGTTTGATTTATTCTGTACAATATGCTACCGCAACCTTTACATTCCAGCAAAATTTTCTTGGCTTATCCACAAGGTTATCGCTATTTCCATTTAATAATATTCCGCTGAGAAGCCATATAAAATAAAAGTTGGTCAATCAATACAGAATGACTGGCTTAAAGCCAATCCATCCATTTAATATCACAACGAGAGTTTGTTTGTCTCTCCTTTAGTTACGATTTTGAAGTTCTTCTTCTTCTTGTGTGGACAATAAGGTCTTACGACCTCACACCCTAGTGTCAGAGTTTTTAAACTGCCTCAATGTCCTCTGACATGGTTTATTTTGAAGTGGAACACGTTTAGATTGTGACTTTAATTAGAATATTTTATACTTTGATCCCCTGATCTACGTCGTGGCGACGCTTGGGGGAGGCCTATCCTGTCCAGCACTGGACGTCTTTCGGCTGATACGTTGATGATGATACTTTGATCCTGGTAATGAATTCCCTTTATTTGAGACTAGTTGACCCGCGCAACTTCGTATGCGTCACAATTTGTATTACTGCTCCGCTCTTATTGGTCTTAGCGTGATGTTATATATGCGCCTTCTACGTTAAATAAGCTATCTGCGAGTAACACAGAAAGAATTTTTCAAATTGGACCAGAAGTTCCTGAGATTAGCGCGTTCAAGTAAACAAACAAACTCTTCAGCATTATAATATATTAGTATCTATAGAAGTATAGATAATATCGAACCCGCAGCAGAAGTTAGTCTAAAAAGATCAATCGGTCTTTTAAGCATTAGAGACCCTGGGTCCATATTATGTACACGTTGATTGAAGAGGTTCCGTTCTTGTGAGCTTCTTGTCAGGTTGAGATAAGCAAAACCGTCAATCACTTGTTCAGTCTATATCTTTAAGCACATCACATATAAAGATATCAGCGATTTCGTTCGATTTTCAAAAAATTAGGAGGCCCCATCGATGGCGGGGTCTTGGGTACATGCCCAGAGTGCCCAGTAGAAAAGAAGGCACTGCCAACAGCGGGGACATACCCCTCTTCTTCACTTTTTTTTATTTTTTATGGGTTTGCTCTTGACTCTAATCTAGGTCAGAGATGACAGAGACAAAGTCTACGATGGAGCGAGCTTACCCAGAAGGAGCCTGTTCACTCTAACTTTGAAGAGATTAGGGTTGTAAGCGTTCGGAAACACAGACGCAGGCAGAGAGTTCCACTCCTTTGCTGTGCGCATTATAAAAAACGTTTTAATTGGTGGTGTGGTAACAAGGTAGGGATGGTAAGTTACATTGCGTCTGGCTATCCGATAGTAGAAGGGGGCTGGTGGGATGTGGTCGAGGAGTTCTTGGGCATCGAAGTACAATCTACTTGCCGATTTTCTCACGATGTGTTTCCATTCACAGTTTTAAGGAGAAGTAAGTAGAACTTAGTTCATCCTTCCATATCCTACTACATCTTAACTACCTAATAATAAATACGAAAGTGACCATCTTAACATAGCGAGTTTCCTCCGTGCCTCGGAAAGCACGTTAAGCCGTTGGTCCCGGCTGTCATTTCTAGATATTTGGCAGTCGTTACGGGTAGTCAGAAGCCAGTTAATCTGACTCCAATCTTGCCATGAAGTACCGTGTAACCCAGTTACTGGATTGTGGAGGTCTGGCAGGCAACCGCTCCGCGTAAAAGCTGAATACCAGTAGGTATTCAGCTAAATCCGGTTTGACTGGAAGCCGACACCAATATAGTTGGGAAAAGGCTAGGCAGATGATGATGAATAAATACGAAAGTGAGTTTTTTTGTGAGTTTTTGTGACGCTTACAGGCCTAAATCGCTGAATCTATTTTGATGGATTTTGGTAGATAGATAGGACCTTTGAGAAGGGTTCTCGCTAAAATACAGTTAAGTTATAACTGTATTTTAGCGAGAAAAGCCGCGGGCAGAAGCTAGTCTGTGATTTCAATCAAACGTATTATTAGGTATTTTGTTTTTGCTTATCTTTGCGCACCAGCAGCTGATGGAGGGAAGTGCATTACCGATCTATCCGCAGTAGGTGCCCACACATTTATTACCTCTCACTTTGTAAAATAACCTGACGTGTTTATTTGTTGCTGAAGCCGATAACGAGACTTGAAACGCAAAACCTACTGCTTTGCGTTTCAACGGAACCCTTCTAAGATCAATCGGGTGTCTGTCTGTCTGTGACAGCCAGTTTTTGCCATACCTACTGAACCGATTCTGTAGGTAACTATTATCTGCATTTTTTTTTTCGAAATTTTAGGCTCTGTAGTTTTGGAGATAAGGGGTGTTCATTTTTGATCTAATTTCTTGAATAGCTTCAAAACTATTGATTTTAAAATTATGAAAAAAAAAATAGGTTTTTAAACCCTCACAGTAAGCCCCTTTCATTTAATATGTCACACGATAACGACCTCCAAAGTGGGGGTCACTTACTCAAAATTTAATCATTTACGTAACGGTACAAAATCCATATGTATACCAAATTTCAACAAGATCGGTCCAGTGGATCCGGAAAAATTGGCTGTGACAGAGAGACAGACAGACACCCGTGTGATCCTATAAGGGTTCCGTTTCATTTATGCTGAGACAGGGACCTTTCTGGCCTCGCACATATTAATTTTGTGTACGCACATATTAACATGTCTTTTTATGACAGTTTGTTTTACTTTATGTGTCTTGTGCGAGTCCCAAATAAACATTTTTCTTTCTTCTTTCTTTCTTTCGTTTCTTACAGATGTTCGGAACCCTAAAAATGGGTCAGGCGCAAGAAAATCGGAACAAAAAAAACAAAATGAACATACATAAACTAAATACCCATCTTCGACCACATCATCGCTTACCATCAGGTGAGATAGTGGTCAAACGCGTGCCTATATAAAAAAAGTAAGTGAGGCCAAAAACATTCCTGTCTCAGTATAATGCAGCAATATTAAAAAAAAACAGCAGTCAGTCTACTGTGATGCCACATAATCCCAAAAGCGGAAATCCTGAACATAAATAAAACAATAGATCTTAAAATATTTCATACCATATCAAGGTACTGTCCAAGTTAAGTCTAACAAAACAATACAATCGAAGGATTAGCAAAGTCGTATTCTATCCATTCACACGATGACATTGACCTTAAAGTTCAACAACAGGAAAACAATAGCATTCTGTGCGAAATTTCGGAAGGATCGCCATCAATCTTCGTCATTGGTTTTCATTGGACGAGTCTGTGATAACGTCACTCTTTCAAATAAATCCAGAGAAGATTTTCCTTAAGTAAAGGTCAAGAATAGAGGAATATTAGGATGAAGATTTCCTACCAAGTCTTCATTTTATACTTAGGAGCCAACCTACTATATCTACATCATTCTACGGACACTACGGTCACCAAATTCAAATCGAAAAACTCCTCACAGATATGAACCCTAAATTACAAGCCCACCTAATAACCTATTCACTCGGATCTTGGCTTAAACCCCCAGGGCCTCAAGTCTGCGATTACAATAGTGTCAGAATGGTCTATCACTGATTTCATAATTGTTGATTTTGACAAGTTTGGTAATCCACTAATATGTATAAAAGCGTCATTATGACTTTCCAATGGTCAACCACTGACACTCTATTGAAAGAAATGGCATAGAATGGTGATCTCTTACATAATGACACATGAATAAATAATATGTAAAAATATATGTAAAAGAAATCTGGCATAACTTAATGTACGTCTGAAATAAACAGTTTTTTTTTTAATGTTCAAATTTAGTAGTAGTTTTTCGAAAATCATGTCTACTAACGGGTTTTATAATAATGGCAATACGAAATTTATTGACCGACCAGTGATCGACCATTATGAATTAGTAGATTACAAACTTTTAGCAAAATGACAATGGGATCGTGTTGGAATGACGAACTTATAAAAAATAGCAGACTTGGGGCCCAGGTTGTTACTATCAGCAGACACCAAGTTCCGCAGGGAATTTCATTCTTTAGCTGTATATGGCATACAGCTTTGTCCCTCACGCCCAAGTAGCTTAAAGCACAAGTAGCTTCGGCCCTCGACGTTTTTTACCGTTCCCTTAGGAATTTCGGGACATCCTCTCTTAGTGCTCCCCTACATCCAAAGAACCTACATGCTAAATGTCAGCTTTCTACAACCAGTAGTTTCGGCTGTGCGTTGTCTGTCAGTTACTTAATCACTCAGTAATGGTAGAATTTTATATATTTCTGAAAGTATGGCTAGAATTTTTCAAATCAAACCAGTAGTTCCTAAGATTAGCGCGTTCAAGTAAACAAACAAACAAACAAACAAACTCTTCAGCTTTATATATTAAGTTTAAGTAGATAAGATATAAAGCTAAAGAGTTTGTTTGTTTACTTGAACGCGCTAATCTCAAGAACTACTGATCCGATTTGAAAAATTCTTTCAGTTTTAGATAGCCCATTTATTGAGGAAGGCTATAGGCTATATATAATCACGCTGAGACCAATAGAAGCGGAGCAGTAATGAAATTTGTGACGCAGACGAAGTTGCGCGGGTCAGCTAGTTTTATATATTTCTGAAAGTATGACTAATACATTTTGTGCATATAAACGTGGGCCTATTAAGAGACCTGGAACAGGTTATTTTTTACGCAACGGTAAGCAGTAGCAACAGGCAATCCTCGATGATATTTATTTCCTTTTCCCTCACGTTGTGATTTCAATCACGTATCTAAACTAACTTAATACAGTCATTTGTATCTTTGATGACATTATGAGCACTGGCTGTATGTTTGTTTCCTTAATGTCACCTACAGTGACACTAAAACTAGAAAATTTATGGTTGATAAAGTCGATTATTATTGAGATGAATACAAAGCAGTATGATACTAAAAATTAACAGAACCAAGCACTGGCAGCGTGTTTGTTTCAGGGACCGTACAACCCCGGTTAAGACTTAACTCTTTCGAAGGGGTAAGCCGTTTAAGAGGTAACCTTATCATGATGTAACTCCTTGAACGGGTTTTATATTTGAAACCCACTGAAAGGGTAACCCCTTCATTGTGATAACCCGTTGAATGGGTTCTATACTTGAAACCCACTGAAAGGGTTACCCCTTCAATATACTAACCCATTGAATGGGTTCTATACTTGAAACCCACTAAAAGGGTTACCCCTTCATTATGATAACCCATTCGAAAGGGTTACCCACATCCTATGGGTTTTTGATTAACTGCTTAGGAAAACCCTATCGAAAACCCCTTCAATGGGTAATTGAAATGCTCCCTGGTTGTTATACGGATACCATGATAACTTCTACGTTTTCGTTATCTTTCTTTTGGTGTAAGCATGGTATTTGCAAGAGTTTTGTTGAATTTTGTTAGTTATAGTTAGAAATTAGTTATTTTGTAGTAAGATTATATTTTATATTTTTTAGCCATAAGTCGATGTCTCAATTTATTTTTTATGTTGTAAACCACTATTGTATTGGGATATCCTGTAAAGATAGTGTGTGAGTTTAAATAAATAAATAAATAAAAATAAAATAAAAAATTTATTTTTAGGGTTCCGTACCCAAATGGTAACCATTGGAACGCTATTACTAAGCCTCCGGTGTCCGTCCGTCCGCCCGTCCGTCCGTCCGTTTGTGTCTAGTGTCTGTACTATGATCAATGGCTTTGCAGACAGATCGATTCTTAGTTTGTCCTTGACATAGCGACAAGGACCACGTTAAGTGATATGTGGGGAATATCTTCTCCCCCTCCATAAATAAGGATTATGATGATTGGTTTCCGTGATAACTAATCTTCCAAAAGATGATGAACATGATGATGATGATGTTGGTTGATGATGATGATGATGATGATGATGATGATGATGGTGGTGATGTTGGTTGATGATGATGGTGATGATGATGTTGGTTGATGATGGTGATGACGATGTTATTGATGATGGTGATGATGATGTTATTGATGATGGTGATGATGATGTTATTGATGATGATGATGATGATGATGATGATGATGATGATGGTGATGATGTTGTTGGTTGATGATGGTGATGATGATGTTGGTAAATGATGATGATGATGATGGTGATGATGATGTTGGTTTATGGTGATGATGATGATGATGTTGAATGATGATGATGATGATGATGATGATGATGATGATGATGATGATGATGGTTGATGATGGTGATGATGATGTTGGTTGATGATGATGATGTTGGTTGATGATGATGATGATGATGATGATGGTGGTGATGATGATGATGGTGATGATGATGGTCGTGATGATTATGATGTTGATGATGATGATAAAGATAATGTTGATGATGATGATGATGATGATGATGATGATGATGGTGATGATGATGTTGTTTGATGATGATTACGGTGATGATGATGCTGGTTGATGATGATGATGATGATGGTGAATGATGATTTTGGTAAATGATGATGAAGATGACGGGACTTGGGGCACCCCTACTCGGACAGGTTAGGTTCAGATCCCGCCATGGCCTCTAAGTTGGAGCCCTGCGAAGCGCGGCTCCGCTGCTTTGCAACTGGGTGTGGACAGACTATAACTGCGTTAAGCCATTTGCATGATAAAGCAGCACAGACTATGGGTGTCTGTGTTGCAGCCGCCTTTTCATTAAATTATAGAAACAAATGCAGTTGCACTACAGACAGACCGCTGTGTTGCAGCTGGGTTTAGACAGACTATAACTGCTTGAAGCCATCAGCAACATACTGCAGCCTGCAGCACAGACTACGGGTGTCTGTGTTGCAGCCGCCTTCGTATTTACGCGACCCGGACGGACGGGGCACGGCATTGTAACGTTACATATATTTTGTGCCCCGGTTGTTGCACGGTCCCACGTCATACGAACACTATTCGCTTATTTAACGAACACTTCGTTTAACACTCGGTGTAATATAAACGTGCAGTGCAGCACGGACGGGCTCCACTTCGGCCCCACCCCGGCCCGGACACGGCCCGGTCTAATATAAATCATCCCTTATTGAACGTTTCTGTCTATTGTGAAGAATGACTATTTTACGATACCAAAGTTACCTACCACCTTAAAATAATAACGCATAGAAGCCGCGTCTAGAGGTAAACATGATTTAAATACTATATCATGTATCCACTTTATTTTCTTGATGTGCGTGAGCCGAATGCATCTGCGTTCCTCAATTGCACACAAATATAACTTTCAGTAATACCATTAGCAGACCGTTACTTACAAAAATATATGAAAAAACTAGCCAAGTGCGAGTCGGACTCGCACACGAAGGGTTCCGTTAACCTTAACTTTTATTATTTGTTGTTTTAAATATTAGTAAATGTAATAATAATAATAAATGAATTTATTATTATTATTATTTTTTTTACTTTCTTGGGTCCCTCTTCCTAGAGAACCGGGCCTTTGGTAGGCGTACGAGGGGCCGAAGCCAACTCCCAGAGGCCTCTTTAGACATTTCAAATGGAATGGGACACCAACCGACGATTATCCCTGTATGCACCGTGAAAGTATACCCAAGGACAGTCCCTGGTTGGAGCAGGACTATTGCAGAATATGGAAACAAAAGATGGAACGCTATGGGTTTGGCTGGTTTAGTGGACTAATAATCGTTTACTATGGAAGAACTATTGGCCCCTGCCTGACCATTGACAATTAAAACGGCTTTAAAATAGCAGGAGGTGACTTGCACACTCAATAAATGGGCCCCCCAAAAAGGGTCGCTAGCACAAAGTAACGTAGCGCCAAGGGGGCAACATATCCTGAGGTGCTAGAGGAGTGGAGAGGTATACCACGGCTATCAAGACAATCCCGGAAGTACGGTCAAGATCCCTACCAGCACCTTACTGGATTATACATCCTTCTCCCGAGCACGTTTGCTCTTGCGAATCTCCACTCAGACCGGCCGATTAAGGCAAGAAAGAGTTGGGAGCTCTGTTCCTCGTCAGTTTTCACCCCGGCCAGCCAATAAAGGCAAGCCGGAAATGAGGAACAAGAATTCTCCCTGGAGATCAGGTCCGTGGGGTCACCAGTGCCCAACAGTTCGCCACAAAACTGCCTTGCGGATGAATTTATTATTATTATTATTCCGTTTATTTATTTTCTTTACATATAAATTATATTTTTAAATACTTCAATAAAATTAAATTAAAAAACATTAAAAAATATAAAAATAGTAGCCCACCGGTATCGGGAACAGGGTCCAAGCTACTGGTGGTCAGGGCTCCAGAGAGAGGAACCTCCTACCAATTCGGGCTCGTATTGTTAGGAGGTTTCTCCAGAAATACCGCTTTCTGAATCAAGCCCTTGATCCAGCAGCCTAACGAAAGCCTCTTGAGGTGTTGTTAAATAAATCTGTGGCTTGACTGTCAAGTGAACTGACAAAAACAAATTCTGCGAATATTTTAATTACATTTTATGAAAATAAACAAAATGGAACAACACGAAGATAAATCAATAGATAAAAATAAATACAGATAATACGGACAAATAAAAATAAATAAAAAATACGCAACAGAACTATGACCACCGACCGCTGAAGAAGAAATAAATGTAGACAAGATCCGCAGCTCGTCGAGCACGCCCACCATCTCCGGGCTCGTCGCTCAGCTCCGCCTCGCTGCCGCCGGAACCCAGCCCCACCGTGAGTGCTGTGACACCGGCCGTGGCAGTCACGTCGAGCTCCAGCGACGAGTACTTCTCGCCGCCCACGATGCACCGACCACCACCACATGCTCGTCGTCAAAGAGGACGCTAGCCTCCGGATGGCTTAGGACCTCGAGGCCCACCGGCCTCTGATAGGGTCCCAGCTCCCGGCGGAAGTGTGCAGCGTATGCGATGGACACGATCCATTAATGAAAATGTCATACGCGCATACTTTGGGGCTACAGAGGGAGGAAACAACCTGACCGCGTACCGTGTTCGGATGCTCTCTTTGTTTCAGGTGCTTGCTTTATTATTACTATTTCGTTAATTTATTTTTATTTACATACAAAGTATATTTTTAAATATATCTCTAAAAAACCATAAAAAATACATATAAAAATATAAAAAGTAGTAGTCCGCCGGTGTCGGGAGCAGGGTCCAAGCTACTGGTGGTTAGGGCTCCAGAAAAAGGAACCTCCTCACAATACGAGCCGTATCGAGGAGTACTGCCTTCTGTATCAGGCCCTTCTAGCCATACACATTAGCTCTGGCCTTCAGGCCAGAGTTAATATGTCTGATGGACTCACCCGGACGGTGGCATGCCCGACACACGTCCAGAGTCTCATCCTTCATAATATGCCTGCGGTAGTTATTTGTTGACAAATTACTTCGTCCATAATCGCACAGACAAAACCTTCAGTTTCTCCGAAGAGATCACTGAATCGTAGCCAGGCCACGGACGCTGAAAAATCTACATTGGACCCATGAAGAGCCCGATAGAAGCGCCCGTGAAGCTCCTTTGTTTTCTATACTTCCTTGCGGTCATCTGTGGTAAGTATCACAGGTTTGCGCCAGTTCTCCTTAGCCATGGATAACGGGGTGAGACCCTTGTCCACTGCAACAACATCTCGGTGCATACCCACATCAGCTTTGAGAAAATATTCTCTGAGATTGCACATCTCGCGTTTGTGGAGTCTTGGCGTTTAAAAAGCCTCGACCTCCACACTTCCGCGGGATGTACAGTCTCATCACCGACGATCGTGGGTGATGCATCCGGTCTGCGGTCAGCAGTGTACGGACCCTCCTATCCAGGGCATCAAGCTCAGTTTGAGTCCATTTGAGTATGCCGAAAGAGTACATTAATACCGGCATGACCCAACCGTTGAAGGCGCGCACCTTATTTCCGCCCGACAAAAGGCTATTCAAAACCTTTTTCAGGCGGCTAAAGAAGCGTTCCTTCAACGATTGCTTCATGTCAGTAACATTAATGCCCAACGCTTCCGATATACCCAAATACTTATAGGTTTCGGTTGAGCTGAGGGATCTAAACTGTATGGAATCCGAGAGTTGAATTCTCTCAGATTCCATAATCTCCCCTTTCTTTACATGCATGACTGCACATTTGTCTACACCAAATTCCATTCTGATGGCACTACTGAAGGTTTCAGTGACCGTCAGTAGCTCCATCGACAGGACGCCCAGGGTAAGCTGCTCTACGATGCCCCCTCTGTTAAGGAGAGATGGTGTACATACTTCGCGGAGCTGTTTAACAAACAGCATCCCCATAACCTTCCTCCCGAACCGCCTCCTAACCTTGGACTTATTTCCCCTATTTCCCCCGACGAAACCCGCATTGCTCTTCGCCACATGAAGAACCGGAAAGCGGTCGGGCCTGACAATGTGCCAATTGAAGTGTGGAAGGCGATGGGCCCACATGGCGTGGACCTTCTGACGGATCTTTTAAAACGCATCCTGATCACCAAGGAAATGCCGAACCAGTGGCGATTTAGCCTGATTATTCCTGTATACAAAAGCAAAAGTAGCGTACAGGATTGTAGTAGCTACCGCGGTATCAAGATCATGTGCCACACCATGAAGCTCTTCGAGCGCATCATTGACACACGGCTCCGTAGCGAGTGTACTGTCTCTGAGTGTCAATATGGCTTCCGGGCGGGTAACAGCACCATGGACGCAGTGTTCGCCTTACGGACTCTGGCTGAAGCTTACAGAGAGGGAAGGAGAGCTTTGCATATGGCCTTTTTAGACCTGCAGAAGGCCTTCGACTGTATACCTCGGCAGTCCATCTGGTGGACACTGCGCTTCAAGGGCGTTCCCGAGGCCTATATTGACATTATCAGAGACATGTACCGCGATTCCGTGTCCTCTGTCCAGACCGCTGTTGGCGAATCGAATGGCTTCCCAATATCTGTTGGCGCTCACCAAGGCTCGGCTCTTAGCCCGTTCTTGTTTAACGTAGTGCTCGATGTAGTTACGGCAAACATCCAAGATAAGCCCCCATGGCTAATGATGTATGCCGATGACATAGCCCTCGTGAATCAGAACAAAGCCAATCTTGAGCGCAAAGTCAACATTTGGAAGGACACGCTTGAAAACGGTGGTCAGAGCCTAAATGTGGCGAAGACTGAGTACATGTCCTGTGGCAGCACGGATTCAAACACCATCCGAATAGGTTCGGATCTGATCAGAAAGTCCGATACGTTCAGGTACCTTGGATCCGTGCTGCACGAGTCTGGCAACTGGACGACGATGTCCAAGCACGTATGGGCGCGGCTTGGGCGAAGTGGCGCGAGGTAACGGGCGTTGTATGCGACCGCAAAATGCCTCCGAAGCTCAAGGGGCAGATATATAAATGCATCATACGGCCTGTCCTACTGTACGGCGGCGAGTGTTGGCCAGCACTAAACAGACACACCCAGGAGCTTTGCGTCACGGAGATGAAGATGCTGAGGAGGATGAGTGGCGTAACGCAATCCGATCGCATACGCAACTCTTTCATCCGAGGTAGTCTTGGTGTCCGTGACGTGGGGAAAAAACTGCAAGAGTGTCGTTTGCGATGGTATGGCCACATTATGCGCCGCCATATGGAGTACGTTGGTCGGGGATGCATGAATATGGCTGTTCTTGGGGCTAGGTCCCGTGGTCGCCCTCGCAAGCGCTGGTTGGACGTCGTCAAGTCCGACATGAGAGCCAATGGCCTAACTGAGAAGGATGTTCAAGATCGGGCAAAGTGGAGGAAGCTAAGTAGGAAGGCGGACCCTGGCAGTAGCCGGGATTACCGCCAGGTGGAAGAAGAAGACTCTAACTGACTGACTAAATAGATTTGCAATTTATTGATGGTGGAAACTAGCCTATTGCCACCAATGTCCTATTTACAAAGACTAACCTTGTGCTATGCTAACCTAATGCTAAGTTAGTTTCTCGAAACTGGCATAATGTCGTATGCAATAGCGTAGGTAGTGGATAGGTACATCAAACATTCTACACAATAAAAAGAAGAAAATTGTAAGTGTGGGTATTTTGGCGACGCATAAACTGTCCATGCAAACGTAATGCCAAAATCATTTGCTGTTTGAACATATTTTCACCATATTATGCTGATATTCGGATTTAGACAGTATTTTTTACCATCTCTTTAATTTCGCACATTTTAACGGTGTAAATGGCATGTTTTAATTTTGTTTTTTCTATATTATAAACAAAAACATTTCCAATATTGATTCCGCAGAAACATAGCTTAAACATATTATCAAGTTACAACTTATGGAAAAAAATAGAAAATCATTAAGTTTTCATTGATAACGGTAGGTATTACGGAACACATCCAAATTTATCATTTTCCAATCGTTAGTAGTTCTGTCTCGGCAAGTAACTGCTGTGTGTGTCGCTCCGACAGGCACTCACACTAACGCTAAGCGGGAACGCGGGCGCTGTTTTTTCATTGCCAGTGTTAGACGATTAGGTACTTTACTGTGCTGTGCGTGCGTAGTCATTATTGTTTTCTAACTTGTATTATAATATTTCTGACACTTGACCTAAGCTATGAACTTGGATTTAGATATTTGCCTTTTAATTCGGTATCAAGTTACGTATATTTTTACGACCTTTGGTACAACCCAAAGATATTATTATAAGTTACTTACCTACCTTCTTAGCTACCTATTAATTATTAAAATATTTTTAAATTGAAAGAGCTCACTTCCTAAGTAAATTTTGTAAAAAATAGTGGGTGGTTATGTAGGTATTTAACTAATAAATAGGTACCTAGTTTTAGTAAAGACCTAAATTTTAAATGAGTAGGTACATTTGTTTCCATGTGATCTGTATCCGGACAAAAGAGTAACCTACCAATCCGTTTCATTACTAATATTAATCGGTGGGTAGGTACCTATCACAGCGCAGTTGTATTATCTACTTATTACAAGCTTTGTCATGTCACTGTTCCGTTTCTTCACTCGGGTGGGCATACATGTGATTATCTCAAAGACACTGCTCGTACTTGTAGGTACTTTGATGGTTATCCGGATCGCCTGGGGTAGGGTGCACATACGGCCATATTTGTCTGGACAAGTGTTGCTTTTAGCCTCGGTCCGGTTTTAGCTCGGACTTTCTTTTTTATAATCTAACACAAAAGTCAAAATATTGATAAAATTAAAATGAAAAGATCAAAGTCGTTCTAGTTAATTTTATAATTGTTGAGTTGAGCTTCACGATTAGGTACTGCAAATGCGTGCACTGCCTGGAAAAATCCACTAAATCTGTGTGGTTCTTCAGAAAACCATTTCAGTCACTAACATACATCGCCTAAACATATACCAGTCTATTTAGTGTAAATCTTTGACACTGTATACTCTGATTACCATTTTTTTAACTCATTCAGTCGATTATGGTCACCCAGTCGCTGCAGACACGAACTCGAGCGGCGCGGCGACGCATATCCGGGCAGATCGCGCGGCGCGCGTAGTGTTATGATATTAGAAGTTGCCTATATATGAGTACGTTACTGCAGACGCGCGGGCACCACTGGATTAGGCTCGCCGCTCGTATGCCGCCGCGCCACTCCCGCGCTGCTTCCTTCGTGAACAGATCTACATATAACTGAAGGACTGAACTTCATGACAGAATACAGAACCAGTCGATGGGGCGGGCGACACGTGGGGGAGGCATGTGTCTAACTGTGGCCGACTTTTGACTGAAATGATGATGATGAAAACGACAATATATTTGCTCGAGGAACGTAGTTTTACGCTATGTTGTGTGTTAGTTATTATAATGAGGTTATCAATTTGATTAGACCAAATAGGTTTGGTACGGATTGACTGTCGTCTGGCCGTTCCTAATCAACCAAATTAACTAAGACATTCCCAGACAAGAAAAACGCTCTTCTTAACGGCTTAAATTAAGCTGTTCAAAAGGGTAATACATATCGTAAGGGTTTTTATTTAACTGCTTAGAAAAACCCTATCAAAAACCCATTCGAAAACCCTTTCGAAAACCCATTCAAAACCCTTTTAAAAACCCTTTCAAAAGCCCTTCCAAAAACCCTTTCAATGGACAGTCATAATATTCCTTCAAGCTATTCGAAAGGGGTACCTACATCGTATGGGTTTTTATTTAAGTGCTTAGAAAAACCATATCAAAAACCCTTTCAATAAATAACCAATGGTTCGTGTTTAAGTCTTTCGAAAAGGTAAGCCGTTTATGAGGTTTGCTTATCACGATGATAACCCATTCAATGAGTTTAGTACTTGAAACCCATTCAAAGAGTAACGCAATCATTATGATAACCCATTGAAAGAGTTACATCATCATTATGATAACCCATTGAATGCGTTCTATACTTGAAACCCATTGAAAGAGTTACGAAATCATTATGATAACCCATTGAATAGGTTCTATACTTGAAACCCACTGAAAGGGTAACCCCTTCATTAAGATAACCCATTGAATAGGTTCTATACTTGAAACCCACTGAAAGGGTAACCCCTTCATTACGATAACCCATTCGAAAGGGTTACCCACATCGTATGGGTTTTTGATTAACTGCTTAGGAAAACCCTATCGAAAACCCCTTCAATGGGTAACCGAAATGCTCCCTGGTTTGTTTCCTTGATGTCAGCTACAGCGTCAATATTACTGGAAAATTGTTAGATTTTATAGTTGATCAGAAATTCAGCGAATATAAAGCAGTAGGATTCTAAAACGAATAAAAATAAGCCAATCAATCAATTACAAATGTAGCCTCCGGACTGCTTTTAAGACAATCCGGATGGAAAACGCCAACAACACTTTGCTCCACCCGGGAATTGAATTCAGGAAGGACATTCGGCTACTAGATCAAGGAGGCAAATAATAAGACATCTTCCAATAAGACAAAATACTTGCTTGACCTATTAGAAGTCCACCTTTTTATGGATGGAAAATCATCAAGTGACTCCTCCCGCTCTGGGCGGAACAGAAGGGATTGTCAGACTCTCACTGACCAAAACCCATTCGCGTTCCTCCTAATGCAAATACAAATATCGCAACCCTGGCAGGCACTGGCAGGCCACGTCTGTACCCGCAACCAGCTCGCTTGCTACTGAGGTACCTATAATGTGATCAATCGCTCAACCGTACCCCGCAATCTGCGAGTTGCTTGATAGTGGGTTCGCGTCCTTATGAACTTATGATTCTGAAAAGTACAAGTACAAAAGTACCTTCGTGGTTTTTTACAACATTAGCTTCAACAAATTCGTAGGTACTTGACTAGCACATTTGTGCATTACAGCAAGTTTAACGCACAATCTAAGTCTGTTATGCAACCACGACGATGTTTATAATGTCACTCGTTAGGTAGATAGTTCTTCCGCTAGCGCTGTGCTAGTTTTTAGACTGTACACGTGAACTGGGAAGTATTACTTCATAAACGAATGTAAAGGAAGCGTTTGAGAGGCAATATAAACTAAATCGACATCTACAGTACCCGGCGATAAATATTGCACATCGACCTTTGGAAAGAGACAATCATAAAATACACCAATTTCCAAAGGTCGATGTAAAATATTTATCGCCGGGTACTATACAGAAATTGATGTTATAAAATGTCATAGCACAAAAATAACAAACTAATAAGGAATATAAGGATAGGCTCGCGTTTGACCAGAATGTCACCTGATGGATAGCAATAATATGAAGTAACCTATTCATTCTTGACTTCAAGACATCAGGTTCTACCAATCAGGAAACAGACTATAGCAGGTAAGGGGTTCTCACTCCAAAGTATGTATCTATGTTTTTCCCAAAACGTTTTGTGCATATGTGTAAGGAACTAACATTTTTCTAACACTGGCCACAGTGTCGACGAACTTAAGTAACGTAAATGCTTCTCCACCATTCCATTCTAAGCCGCACCGTTCTTATGTATCTAATAACCTATTACAGTGCGGTAACGCTCTATATTTTAATGAAAGACAATCTTTTTTAATGAAAGCATGGTACTTTACTTCCTAGACTCACTTTGATGTAAGGAAATTAAATTATATTACGATATGGCAACACTTGCGCAAGAGATTAATAGTAGGGGGTTGTAGAATTGGGCACGCCACAATTGCGGCGATAAGTCCCCTCTTTGAGGAGTGGCTAGAGCGGTGCCACGGCGTCCTTACCTTCCGCTTGACGCAGGTACTCACCGGACACGGTTGTTTCGAATACGGGAGGAAACGCCCGGGTGTCAACACTGCGAGAATCGCCCGGAGGACATGGTGGAGGTCTGCCCTGCTTGGGCGGAGCACCGCCGTGTCGTCGACGAGGCGATCGGCGGCGGCGATCTCTCGCGTCCGGCCCTGGTTCAAGGCATGGTCCGGAGCGAGGAGACATGGGAAGCGGTCACCTCCTTCTGCGAAGCAGTAATGCTAGCAAAGGAGGACGCCGAATGTGTGAGAGAGAGGGAAACCCTTGCCCCAGCCGCCGCAATAGAAGACGACGCCCCGGGCGTCGGGACTCGCAAGGCAATTTTCGGCCACCGTAGGCGCGGGCCTGCGGACGGCGAAGCTTGCCGTCTGATCAGAACCAGGCCCGGGTCGACGGCGCGCTGTGTTCCACGCGCGCCTCAAAGAGCTGACAGCATAAAAGACGGGGCCCGCTAAGGCCAGTGCCTGCTGGGGCTGGGGAATCTGTTCGAAAGAGGCACCGTACCCTGGAACGCAAAGGGTACTAGGAGGAACACGGATGGGTTTTAATCATTAAAAGTCTGACACTCCCTTCTGCTTCACCCAGAGCGGGAGGAGTCATTTGATAATTTCCCATCCTTAAAAAAAAAATGGGTTTTGCGGAATTTGTTTGAAAGAGTCACTGCGGCCCTGGAATGCAAAGGGCATTGAGAGAAACACCAAGGGTTTTAGTCAGTAAGAGTCTGAAACTCCCTCCTGCTCCGCCCAGAGCGGGAGGAATCATTTCATAATTTCTTATACTTAAAAAAAGGGCCACGGGAAACCGTTGGTTGTGAGGAAAATAGGACTGGTTGCTGTGGCCACGCTTGAGAGGAGAGGCTATGTCCAGCAGAAGGCTTCTTTCGGCTGATATGATGAGGATGAGGAATTTTGGAAGGATCGCCATTAATCTTCGTCATTGATTTTCATTGGACGAGTCTTTGATAACGTCACTCTTTCAAATAAATCCAGAGAAGATTTTCCTTAAGTAAAGGTCAAGAATAGAGGAATATTAGGATGAAGATTTCCTACAAAGTCTTCACTTTATATTTAGGAGCCAACCTACTATATCTACCTCATTCTTAAAAAAGTTAGAGTGAACAGGCTTCTTCTGGGTAGGCTCGCTCCATCGTAGACTTTGTCTCTGTCATCTCTGACATAGACTAGAGTCAAAAGCAAACCCATTACAAATAAATAAATAAAAAAAGAAAAAAAAATAGAACGTAAAAACGAAAATAAAAGAACAACGGACACTACGGTCACCAAATTCAAATCGAAACCTCCTCACAGATATGAACCCTAAATTATAAGCCCATTACACGGTCGCAATTACTAGTAACCTATTCACTTGGATCTTGGCTTAAACCCCTAGGTTGTTAGGTACTACTAGCAAACACCCACTTCCGCAGGGAATTCCATTCTTTAGCTGTATGTCATGCACAAGCAGCTTTGGCCCTCGACTTCTTACACGCGTATCCAGTTTTTTACCGTTTTCTCTTAGTGCTGCTGGCTCCCCTACATCCAAAGAATCTACTTGCCAAATTTCAGCTTTCTACAACAAGTAGTTTCGGCTGTGCGTTGTCTGTCAGTCACTCAATCAGTCAGTAATGGTAGAATCTTATATAATATTATATCTATATATATAAAAATGAATCCCTATTTCCCTTGGTCATCGCATCACGCTTGAACGGCTGGACCGATTTCGTTAATTCTTTTTTTGTTGTGTGCGTTCTGGTCACGAGAAGGTTTTAGGTTATATATTATCACGCTATGTGCTTTGGAGGATGAGCAATATTCAAAAATGTCCGTTTTAACGACAGACACAAGGTTCGATCCCCGGCCAGCAACAGCTATTATTTTTGTATTTATTTTATCTTTTAAACTTTATTTTTACACCAAAGTATTGTCAAAAAAATAAGAAAATGGGGTTTTTTGCACTTAAAATAACATTCAAATTTATATTTCACATTTTGCCAAACAGTTTAGTAGGGAATTGTTATAAAAACCACAACTTAATACAACTTTGCAGATACTTATGCGTCTAACCTTAGCAATGTTTATCATCACGCTTTACTTTCAAGGAGCTGAGCAGCGAAAAACCATGACATAAATAAGATCGGTTATTTCAATCATTGGTTAACAGCGCTCAAAGACCATCGGTTTAGAGATTGCCTTTCCATCGACTTGGTGTGGGTTCGAATCCAAATAGTTCTGATTATTTTTGAATTTTGTACATATTTTTAAATTACTAATTTCCTTTCTTTTTTATTTTTATACATTGATAACATGTTATTATTATATTTTGTATTTTTTTTCTCTGTATCTGTGCCAAAATGTACCTAATGGCCCACATGTTAAATGATAATTAACAGAACGCATCACGTTCAAAATTACAAGGATAGGAATTGTGGCAATTTACATGAAATCAACATTACATAATGCAGATACCCATAATGCCATCTATTGACCTCAAGACAGCATGAGAATTACATCAAAACATATTTTTTAGTTATTAGTGGTACTATTAAGACGTCTGAAAAAAAGGGATTCTTTTCATTTATTGTTTTAGCGTCAAATTATAACTTTGGCATGCCGAACGGTAAAATATGGCTGAACTTACCTTTTATCTTTTTATCACCATGTACTGTACCCATATTTGCAAAATAAATGACTTACTTACTTTAAAAATATCGTTCTGAATGAATTCCTATTAATAAAAATAAAACAAACTCAGAACTAATATTTAGACAGTTCAACTTCAGATTCCATAAATGGCGTTATGTATTTGATCTCATTTTTTTAAATCGTCAACAGGCGTCCGCTTACATTTAAGCTTAACTTGAGTTGCTCAAAAATGTTTTTTTACGGGTCTAGGGCCTGGGGTCACGTCATACCACCCGCGAGCAGCTGGCGAAGTCCCATGGTAGAAGAGTCGCGAAAAGAGTTGAATTAGATTGGTTCATCGGATGTCTAACTGGGTTCTAAAAACTTAAATCGTTTCGATTTACGTTCCCAATTCGAAATAAATTTAGAATTAACTTGATTCATCAAGTAGTTTCTTAACTTAGTAGTTTGAAGAATAGCACCATTCATATAGCGCAAAATAATATTAGCATACTAAAGATCAAATATGCAAACATCTGGCCTTTTTATGGCCCGACGCCATAAAGAAGGCTGTTAAAGGCAGCATGCACAGAGCGGTCCACACTGCAGAAGACCGCATTGATACGCGGCGTATGTGGTCGCGATCCTCAGCATTCCAGGAACGACGGAGAAGAAGCAAAATGCGAACATGATATAAGCAGGCCATTCAAATGCGCATTATTTTACGAATACTGTTAAAAATTGCCGATGGCATACACCACAATCAAGAGATGGTTAGGTTATTTTAGAAGATAGCCTATGTTGTCCGTTACTTCAGCATTAATCGTGAACGGGGAATCCTCCGTCCATGCAGACCATCACGACACGGATAATATTGACAAATGTTTTTGGGAAAAACTAAGGAAAATATTTCCATGAAAACGCAAAGGAAGAAAGTGATATTTCCATCCTTCTATTTCATCATCATCATTTCTATTTAAATAATTAATTTATAAAAAAATTTGCAAAGGCACTTAGCTGAACGTCATACGTATCCAACAAACTGTCATAGTAGCTGAAATAAGATTTCGGTTGATTGCTCCGGCATGGCTTAAAACTGTTCAATTCCCAGTGAAGCAACAGCTCAGGGCCAAAAACTATCCGTTGCGGGTTTCACCCTCCAGTGGATCACGGGAAACTGTAGATCCCCAGGCAATGACGCCAGAGACGAACTTTGCAAAGAGAGTTTCCGAGACGGTACTGCTGGACCTGTACCCACTTCTCCTCTTACCTTTCTCACTGATTCGTACATGAATTTGTCAGAGATCAACCGAACTTCAAGACAACAGATGGTCACCGTCTACAAATTACAGTGCAGCCTATACATGCGACTAACTAAGCGACTTCTCAACCCAAGTAGAAATACCCTCTGAATAATAATAGGTATAATTACGGGTCATTTCCCCGTAAAAAAATATCTTTCCAATATAGGCACTGCGGCACGATGGATCGATGATTTAAAAAAGGTGGCTGGCAGTGGATGGGCGTGGACTGCACAAGACCGGAATGGTTAGCACTTTGTGGGAGGCTTACATCCTGCCGTCTGATGCCGTATGATGATGATGATGATAGTCGACATAGACAGCCCAATGTACAGAGGTTGCTTCGATACCGAGAAATCAGTAGCCCACTTCATTCTGGAAATGAGGCCTTTGCTACCCGACGTGCAAAAATCTTCGGAAAAATGAGGCCACTCAGCGAAACCTATATGCGTAGCTTCGCTGGCTAACCTTGCCAGGACTCCTAAGCACAATGGCGCGAATGGGAGTCTATAACGGAATCTCAACTGTATTCTCTCCGTTGCAAGGGTAGTCTTTCGTTCTGGATAGAGTTTTCCATTTCAACTTTATGTAGCTCTACCCTAGCAACTTTTATCAAATTAAAACGTTTCTCATTAGGAAAAATTACTAAGGTTGGTCGGCGTTTTGAATAGAAGAGGTAATACAGCCAATGACTTGCATTCTAAGGGGGTCAATCAATGCTAGAAGTTGACTGTTCGTATATCTTATGCCACAATGGTTGCTGGTCACTCACAATGGGCCTTATCAGAAGGCTTGAAGTCACTCAAAGGACAATGGAGCAAGAGGGCAATGCTTGGAGTTTCCTTGCGTGATCGAATCAGAAATGATTATATTCGTAGAGAACCAAGGTTACCGACATAGCCCGAAGCATCGCCAAACTAAAGTGGCAATAGGCAAGGCATATTGCTCGCAGAACAGACGGTCGATGGGGCCGAAAAATTCTGGAGTGATGACCGTGTGCCAGAAGAGGCAACGTTGTAAAGCCTCCCACAAGGTGGACCGATGAAGATCGCGGGTAGCCGATGGATGCGAGGCTCGCAGAACCGGTCGTTGTGGCAACGCTTGGGGCTACGGCGACGCTATGTCCAGCAGTAGAGGTCTTTCGGATGATATGATGATATCTTATCTTAGCGATATCAAACTATATGACATACACGCAAACGAAGTCGCGTGCAACAGCTATCTTTTTCTAATCTTATAATGTTTGTTATAGAAATCCTCCGAAATGGCTTGACCGATATATATGAAATTTTTGTGTTAATTAATATGGCAAAACAACGTTTGCCGGGTCAGCTACTAATACACTAACACTATACTAATACACAAAGCTAAACAAAAAAGCAAAGCAAAAAAAGCATTATACTAATATATAAAGCTGAAGAGTTTGTTTGTTTGTTTGCTTGAACGCGCTAATCTCAGGAACTACTGGTCCGATTTGAAAAATTCTTTCAGTGTTAGATAGCCCATTTATCGAGGAAGGCTATAGGCTTTATATCATCACGCTGAGACCACAGGAGCAGAGCAGTAATGAAATTTGTGACGCAGACGAAGTTGCGCGGGTCAGCTAGTTTTATATATTTCTGAAAGTATGACTAATACATTTTGTGCATATAAACGTGGGCCTATTAAGAGACCTGGAACAGGTTATTTTTTCCGCAACGGTAAGCAGTAGCAACAGGCAATCCTCGATGATATTTATTTCCTTTTCCCTCACGTTGTGATTTCAATCACGTATCTAAACTAACATAAAACAGTCATTTGTATATTTGATGACATTATGAGCACTGGCTTTTTTTTTTTTTTTTTTACGCGCTTGACCACCATCTCACCTGATGGTAAGCGATGATGTGGTCGAAGATGGAGCACGCCTGCCTAGAAGCAACCTATTCACTCTTGACTTAAAGACTCCCAGGTTGTAGCTATCGGGAAACACAGACTCCGGCAGGGAATTCCACTCCTTAGCTGTACGCATTATGAATGTGTTCCCAAATGTTTTGTGCGTGTGGGTGGGATGTCCACCATGTACCGGTGGCGCATCGCCGTTCGTCTTGTGGTCCGATGATGGAACGGGCTTGGCGGAATTAAATTATGCAATTCCGTCGCACATTCCCCAAAATGCAACCGGTAGAAAACCGACAGGCTAGCAACTCGTCGTCGATGCTCAAGACTTTGGAGCTTCGTCGCGACGAGCCTCTCATTGCCAATGATCCTCTTGGCTCGTTTCTCAATTGACTCAAGGGCATCAAGCTGGTATCTCGCAGATCCGTCCCAAAGATGAGAGCAGTATTCCATACACGATCAAACTTGCGCTTGATAGAGTTTGAGCAGCTGTTCCGGCGTGAAGTACCGTCTCACCTTTGATAGGATCCCCAACTTCTTTGCAGCCACTTGAGCTTTTGCCTCTATGTAAGGGCCAAAATTGAGAGTAGATGTTAATGTAACCCCAAGAAGCTCAAGTTGGTCGGTTATCGGCACGGTTGCACCTCGGAAAGATGGAGCTGGGTGGAATTGGCTCCTTTTGGCGGAAAATAGACACGCTTGGGTCTTAGCAGCATTGAACTTGACCAGATTGGCATCGCCCCATTCAGAGACAGCCTGTAAGGACACATTCAAGCGCTCAACCATAGCCTCCCGAAGAGACCGGATCTGCGACCCACCAGCTCGTGCGTCGGACACGTATCTCTCAGCAACAGTGCTGTCGTCTGCATACCCAAAGGTACCGGGTTTAAGAAGATCATTAATATGCAGCAAGAACAGAGTTGCCGAAAGCACCGACCCCTGAGGAACCCCGGCATTAATATCCAGCAGTCCAGACGAGCAGCCATCTATGACCACTCGGATAGACCGATCCCTCAGGAAATCTGCAATCCAATCACACAAACCGGCGGGCAGACCGAAGGAAGGAAGCTTACTAATAAGGCTATCGTGCCAGACCCTGTCGAAAGCCTTCGAGATGTCAAGGGAGACCGCTAGTGCCTCCCCGTGCTTTTCTATGGCTTCACTCCAGATGTGAATGGCATACGCTAGAAGATCCCCAGTTGACCGATTTCGGCGGAACCCGTATTGTCGGTCACTAAGGATATCATTTCCTTCTAGGTACGCCAGGAGCTTATGATTCAGCACGCGTTCCATATTCTTACAGAGTATGGACGTTACCGAGATAGGTCTATAATTCGACGGGTCAGCTCGACTACCCTTCTTGGGCACGGGTTGCACGTTAGCTTGCTTCCAAGCCTTCGGCACCCTTCCAGTCTCAAACGAAAGGCGAAATAGGCGTGTCAAGATCGGAGACAACTCAGGCGCACAAGTTTTCAGAACAATTGCCGGTATCCCGTCGGGGCCACTAGCCTTGTTCACGTCTAGGTTACGCAGCACCCTACGGACGTCCTTCTGATGAATGCGAATGTTCGACATGCTCGACTCGCATCCACCAGGAGAAGCAGGGAGCCTCGCGCCACCGGGATCCAGACGCGAAGATTGCGCAAACAAGGAAGCAAACAAGTTCGCTTTCTCCTCAGCGGAGTGGGCCAGCGTCCCGTCGGGTCTCAGCAGTGGTGGTAGTGAGGGGCGGCAGAAGTTCGATTCGACCGACTTAGCCAGGGACCAAAAAGCCTTACTACCTGCTGGGTATGAAGCAAGTTTGTTCCCTATTCGGCTGATGTGGTCAAACCGTGCCCTCCGCAACACCTACTTGCAGGACTTGGCTGTATGTTTGTTTCCTTATTGTCACGTACAGTGGCACTAAAACTAGAAAATTTATGGTTGATAAAGTCGATTACTATTGAGATGAATACAAAGCAGTATGATACTAAAAATGAACAGAACCAAGCACTGGCAGCGTGTTTGTTTCCTTGATGTCAGCTACAGCGTCAATATTACTAGAAAATTGTTAGATTTTATAGTTGATCAGAAATTCAGCGAATATAAAGCAGTAGGATTCTAAAACGAATAAAAATAAGCCAATCAATCAATTACAAATGTAGCCTCCGGACTGCTTTTAAGACAATCCGGATGGAAAACGCCAATAACACTTTGCTCCACCCGGGAATTGAATTCAGGACATGCAGCCACTAGATCAAGGAGGCAAATAATAAGACATCTTCGAATAAGACAAAATACTTGCTTGACCTATTAGAAGTCCACCTTTTTATGGATGGAAAATCATCAAGTGACTCCTCCCGCTCTGGGCGGAACAGAAGGGATTGTCAGACTCTTACTGACTAAAACCCATTCGCGTTCCTCATAATGCAAATACAAATATCGCAACCCTGGCAGGCACTGGCAGGCCACGTCTGTACCCGCAACCAGCTCGCTTGCTACTGAGGTACCTATAATGTGATCAATCGCTCAACCGTACCCCGCAATCTGCGAGTTGTTTGATAGTGGGTTCGCGTCCTTATAAATTTATGATTCTGAAAAGTACAAGTACAAAAGTAACTTCGTGGTTTTTTACAACATTAGCTTCAACAAATTCGTAGGTACTTGACTAGCACATTTGTGCATTACAGCAAGTTTAACGCACAATCTAAGTCTGTGATGCAACCACGACGATGTTTATAATGTCACTCGTTAGGTAGATAGTTCTTCCGCTAGCGCTGTGCTAGTTTTTAGACTGTACACGTGAACTGGGAAGTATTACTTCATAAACGAATGTAGAGGAAGCGTTTGAGAGGCAATATAAACTAAATCGACATCTACAGTACCCGGCGATAAATATTGCACATCGACCTTTGGAAAGAGACAATCATAAAATACACCAATTTCCAAAGGTCGATGTAAAATATTTATCGCCGGGTACTGTACAGAAATTGATGTTATAAAATGTCATAGCACAAAAATAACAAACTAATAAGGAATATAAGGATAGGCTCGCGATTGACCAGAATGTCACCTGATGGATAGCAATAATATGAAGTAACCTATTCATTCTTGACTTCAAGACATCAGGTTCTACCAATCAGGAAACAGACTATAGCAGGTAAGGGGTTCTCACTCCAAAGTATGTATCTATGTTTTTCCCAAAACGTTTTGTGCATATGTGTAAGGAACTAACATTTTTCTAACACTGGCCACAGTGTCGACGAACTTAAGTAACGTAAATGCTTCTCCACCATTCCATTCTAAGCCGCACCGTTCTTATGTATCTAATAACCTATTACAGTGCGGTAACGCTCTATATTTTAATGAAAGACAATCTTTTTTAATGAAAGCATGGTACTTTACTTCCTAGACTCACTTTGATGTAAGGAAATTAAATTATATTACGATATGGCAACACTTGCGCAAGAGATTAATAGTAGGGGGTTGTGGAATTGGGCACGCCACAATTGCGGCGATAAGTCCCCTCTTTGAGGAATGGCTAGAGCGGCGCCACGGCGTCCTTACCTTCCGATTGACGCAGGTACTCACCGGACACGGTTGTTTCGAATACGGGAGGAAACGCCCGGGTGTCAACACTGCGAGAATCGCCCGGAGGACACGGTGGAGGTCTGCCCTGCTTGGGCGGAGCACCGCCGTGTCGTCGACGAGGCGATCGGCGGCGGCGATCTCTCGCGTCCGGCCCTGGTTCAAGCCATGGTCCGGAGCGAGGAGACATGGGAAGCGGTCACCTCCTTCTGCGAAGCAGTAATGCTAGCAAAGGAGGACGCCGAATGTGTGAGAGAGAGGGAAACCTCATGCCCCAGCCGCCGCAATAGAAGACGACGCCCCGGGCGTCGGGACTCGCAAGGCAATTTTCGGTCACCGTAGGCGCGGGCCTGCCGACGGCGAAGCTTGCCGTCTGATCAGAACCAGGCCCGGGTCGACGGCGCGCTGTGTTCCACGCGCGCCTCAAAGAGCTGTCAGCATAAAAGACGGGGCCCGCTAAGGCCAGTGCCTGCTGGGGCTGCGGACCTGTTCGAAAGAGGCATCGTACCCTGGAACGCAAAGGGTACTAGGAGGAACACGGATGGGTAAAAAAAAAATGGGTTTTGCGGATTTTTTTTGAAAGAGTCACTGCGGCCCTGGAATGCAAAGGGCATTGGGAGAAACACCAAGGGTTTTAGTCAGTAAGAGTCTGAAACTCCCTCCTGCTCCGCCCAGAGCGGGAGGAATCATTTCATAATTTCTTATACTTAAAAAAAGGGCCAGAGGAAACCGTTGGTTGCGAGGAAAATAGGACTGGTTGCTGTGGCCACGCTTGAGAGGAGAGGCTATGTCCAGCAGAAGGCTTCTTTCGGCTGATATGATGAGGATGAGGACTGCTGTGTGTAGAAGCTCGTCCGAAAGAACTGCCACTATAGCTATTTTGACGGTCAAGCAGAGCTACTGTTTGAGAGGAAAAATAATACTAAGGTGCCATTGTCGAAATGGCAAAATATAAGAGATAGCTTTTACCCGCGACTTCGTATGCGAATATCCCGTTTTTTCCCGTTCCCGAGGGAATTTCGGGAAATCCTCACTTAGTGCTCCCCTACACTCCTCAAAGAACGTACATGCCAAAAGTCAGCTTTCTACGACCTGGACTTTCGGCTGTACGTTGCCTGTCAGTTACTCAGTCACTCAATCAGTCAGTCAGTTAACGGAAGACTTTAATATATTAGGATTGATCACGTGACAGTTCGACAGCGTTTGTCAGTCCCCAACATTTTTGACGTTTTGACAATCGCTTTCGCCACTCTACCGCTGATAGAATGTCACTTGTCTGGAGCCTCTTACCAACAATTACATAGGTCAATCTTTGAGATTTCGCTTATCAAGGTCAGTCCGACGTTACACATCCTCGGATTGACCTTGATAAGCGTAACCTCGAAGGTTGACTTTGTACCATTCATTACCATCCCACAAAAAGCTTGTTAAGCCGTTTGTCCCAGCTGCCATTTGTGCAACTTTGACAGCCATCACGGATAGCCAGAAGCCAGAAAGTCAACAGTCTTGCCAAGGTGTCCCGTGTTACCCAGTTACCGGGTTGTGGAGGAGAGGGAGGCAGTCGCTCCATGTAAAATACTGCAACTACAGCTGCAACTAGTAACCCCACCCAGATGGGTAAAGGCTGACTAAGTGGCCCCTTTGCTTCTTTACCAACATATAACAGAAAAGTATAGCCCTCTCTTGTCCCCAGGTCCCGGCTCTACAAAACCAGCAGTGATCCCCAAGAGCCAGCTGAAGTATCTGTCCTTTGTAGTGCAGGGCAACGGACGAAGCAGACAGAAGTACTCCTACTGGAACGCCAAGAATATTGCTAAGGATCCTAGGATTAATTTTAAGAGGTGCGTTTTTAGAACTCATAACGTAGGGAAGGCTGGAACAGCAAAGTTTTATGATAACGTCTGAAATACCCCAAAAATATGAGAGACCTGTTTTGGTCGTATTCTTGGTCGTTGTTCGATGCTGTAAATCCACAAAGAGTGTTTGTAGTTGGCTTCATACAGAAAGCAAAAAAAAACACTTTAGCCTCCAAAGAATAAAACTGATCCTGGATCTGAAAGGTTCTGAAGTAGCGTCAGTGCACCGGAAGATGCAGCATTGGAAGGCCTCCCAAAAGGTGGACCGATGACCTAGTGAACGCCACAGTATTCCACAGGATGCGAGACGCACCGGAAAGGTCGATGTGGCGACACTTGGTGGGCCTGTGTCCAGCAGTGGATGTCGTTCGGCGACAAATGATGATAATGATCCCGGGTCCTCTTGACTGTTCTCTAGAAAAGAAAACATTTGGACGATCAGTTTAAAGAAAAAAAGGGTTGGTTAGACTACAAGAGTTCTAACATAGTTTCGTGTCCTTTCCAGGAGGACGCTGCTGGTAGCCATCGGTTACCTGGACAGCCCGAACCTGCCGATATCTGCGATGTTTGCCAACGAGTATGAAGACCGAGGATACAATGTCATCATAGTGGATAACCAGAGATTTGCTACTGTGCACTATCATTTGTAAGTACTGCCTGGAACATGTTTTAGAATGCACCATCTGTAAGCTTTTTGTGGTCACAACATGTCTGCATGGGGCTGATAAAAAATTATTAATACGAGGATTTATTAAAGGTCTATTTTCAAAAATACATGATTTCTATTTCTAAATCTAAACGAATCTGTTTCTTATCTAATCACAACTATTTATTAGTTAAATTTAAATATTGTGATCTCTGGAAATACTGATTCGATTTTGAACGTTCGTTACTGATAATTTGATAAAAAAACATCGCTGTGTGCTTGCTATTGGCTACATTTTTTCGCAGAAATATGTTCTTTTATCGAGCCATGGCATGGGACTAGTGCTTTAAAATAGACTGTAGAGAAATGTGGGAAACCAGTAATCCACTCCGAATTCAAGTCCAATTCTTCTAGATTGCAACAACAACATTGTTGATAGCTCGCATAGCCATAACATTCCTTATTTTTATTCTAGGGCAACCCGCCTCATGCGTCCTGTTGGCAAGCACGTCGCAGAAGTCCTGGTCCAACTCACACAATACGGCCTGGACCCTTCCAAACTGGAACTCTTAGGTTTCAGCCTAGGCTGTCACACAGCCAGCTTTGTGGCCAAACACTTCCACACCATGACTGGCCGAAACATATCCACAATAGCCGCTTTAGAGCCATCAGGCCCATGCTTCCGAAACTTAGGACCAAGGGACAGACTCGACGCTTCTGATGCAGATTTCGTCCAGGTCATACATACGAATATTGACGGCTATGGCATGGCAACTCCTATGGGACATGTGGACATCTACGTGAACGGTGGGGAATACCAACCTTCAGATATCAGCATATATCCGTGCACGACGACTTGCAGCCACTTTAGGGTCTTGCCGTTATGGGTATCGGCGTTAAAGAACCCTAGGAAGTTTATTGGAATGAGGTGTAAGGATATTCAGCAGGCCAGAGACTCTGGGTGTTACAGCAATGTTCCTTTAGAAACTATAGTGATGGGGCTGGGTATAGACAAAAGAAAAAGGGGTGTGTTCTATTTGGCAACGACGATGGAGTATCCTTTCTATTTGGGGGCGAAGGGGCTTAAAGAGGAGAATGTGTATTGGAAGAGGTTGACTGATGTTAATAATGGGGATGAGACGGAAATCTATACGTAACATAGTGTGTATAAAATGGCATTTGTTTTTATTTTGGTATGTAATTTAGTAGAAGTGAAAGGTCTATTTTTACCCTAACATTGTTGTTTTTCTGTGACTTGTGACCGAGGATGTGTGAGTTGCTTTGGTTAGCCATGCAATCAGGTTGATTACAGGCAAGAGATGGGACTGACATAAAGCACCGAAGTATTGTGTACTTATGGATCATTGAACCTTCTGTAACACATTCTTCCGAGCTTAAATTAGAATTTCGAAACAAGTCGCTTTTCAAGCAGTCTGATGCAGTTCAATCACTGATCCAAAGCCACCAACTGCACCAGACTGCTTGAAAAGCGACTTGTTTCGAAATTTTCAGTCGTTGTTAGCGGTCAGATTTTTTGACAAAGTAAGTAATTTTTTTTTTTCAAATTCAATGTGTTTTTTGGAATCGTCTCCTTGTCAAGGAAAATGCCTCAAGTATAATGAAGGCTCAAGGAGTCCTTGAGCCTTCATTATACTTGAGGCATTTTTTGGCGTCATAAATCCGCCATTTAGTTTTTTTTTTTCATTTTGATATACCCAGTGTCACTCTCACAGTACATACAAATCTAATAGCACCTCTCAAGCTAAAATCCAGAGCCGTTTAGGCTCTAGGGCGTGCCAAAGAAATATACATAAATACATACATACACTCGAAAAACATAACCCTCCTTCTTTCGCAGTCGGGTAAAAAGATCAACATCGGTTTCTGAATTTAGTTAGTAGAAATTTTTATTAAGAACATGTCAAACGCTACGTAAAGATTGCAAAACTAAAACCTGGCAGAATAGTCGGCATCGGCTCAGTGGCCAAAGAAAAAAAAAACAGAAATTCTATCTTTAGCAGAAATTTAATATGAGTTAGAACTTTTTCGAAACGGCGAATATGTAACCAAACGGCCAACAAAATGTAACCGTTCCATCACCGACACGAAAAATAAAGAAGATTAAAAGAAACATCAGCAACATGTTGCTTGATTATTTTATCAGACACTCTTTCAAACAACCGCATAAAACTATACAACAGTGATCTAAATAAAACACGTTCTATGTTATTCAACGTGATAGTTCTCGGTTATCATGTCACTCGTCGCAGATGTCACATGTTGATTTCGTTACAACTGTATGACATTACAGACATTACACATAACATGGGCACTTGCAGTGGGCAGCTAGGTACTTGACTACGAAAATAGACCACCATTGTGAAATGTTTTGTCGATTTCCTTTACCTTTTCTTGGTTGGGTTTAGTAATACGTACCTACCTTATAGCACGTGTTTTATAATAAGTAGGTACTTCTTTTCATTAGACATCCTATAACTCCGAAAACAAACTAAGGTATGAAGGACGTAAAAATAAGTCGTCCCAAAACTAGGTACTTAATTGGGAAAATTTGACAGTGACGGGTAGGTCGGGTAGCGTGATTTGCTTTCTGATTTTGCTAAAGCTTTTTAAACCCGCAGGCCAACAGCTTTACGCCCTTTCCGAAGTACAGCAGACAAACCGCTTACTATCAAAGTCCAGGCTGATACTGAGAATTTACTGACGGGAGAACCCAATAACACAATGCCCGATACGGGAATCAAAGCCGGGAACCCATGCTCAATAGTCGTACTTTTGATCGGGAAACCAAACGATGCAGTTGCTTATGCTAAAAGGGTATAATTTAGACGGTCACCAAAAATAATATTTTTAAGACTCTAAGCCTAGGCACCAAAATGGATCAATGGTCACCAAATTCTATCCAACTCAACTGTGATTGCCATAAAATGTAGGCTTGAGGTTACAAACTGGATAAAATAGGTTAGGTTAGGTTAGAATTGTGACCAACCGCGCGCGAGCCGAGCGAGCGAAGCGAGCGGTGCCGCGGCAGCGGCCGGCGAGCGCTACTTCTCGAATATTATTTGGTGACCATTTATCTGTTTTGGTAACCGTTTAGAACTTTTTTGGTAGTAAAATAGGTACTTTTTTGGGCGGTGTTTAAACACAAGCCATGCTAAAACAGCACTATCTTCAATGACGATAGTTATTTGTTAGTTATTTACTCTGCAGCCTTTGAAAGTTTCTCTCTAGTGAGAGTTTCCGGGAAAATTAACGCCACTAGTTGGCGCCACTTAGGCGAAGGGTCCTCTACTACCTATACATAACTTATGGCATAACATAAGGTTGATGTCAATTTATCATAATATGTCGGGAAAAACCGGCCAAGTGCGAGTCGGACTCTGATACGAAGGGTTCCGTACCTACCATAAACTGAAAAAAAAAAATTGTATGTGAGCACTCTTTTTATATTTTTAATTTATTTTATTATTTTGTTGTTATTTCAGCAACAGAAATACGCACTCAGTGAAAATTTCAACTGTTTAGCTATTACGGTTCTTGAGATTACAGCCCGCTGACAGACAGACGGACGGATGGACGGACAGTGGAGGATTAGTACTTATACGGGGTCTGTTGGTTATCCTTTGGGTACGGAACCCTAAAAACTAGTATTTTATTGTTTCATACAATTATAAAATGTCTTCAAATAATGATAATACAATGTATTAACTACTTATTTACTAAGTAAATAATATAGCAATAGCTAATAAATTAAGTAAGTATAAAACAAATTACCTAATAAATATTTTTTGAAAAAATGGTTAAGAACTTTTATTGTTATCTTACCCTTGAAAAAATGTTCTTTCTAAGATAGAGACGAGTCTAAGATAGACAGAGGTACCTAATACTTATACTGATATTAAAGCATAGAGCTAACACGAGAAGCTTAGATCCGCTCATTTCTTTTGACAAACGGAAGGTAAAAATGAGCGCTAATACTGGCCATCTAGATTTGATGAAGCCCGCAGATGTAACGTAGGTAAACATGAAATCTAACCAACAGTCAAGTGGAACTGTAATTCTTGATTTGTAATATCGGTGTCATAAAATCCTGATTCTAATAGCTTAAACCATAAATACCAGACTCATTATTAAGGTATAAAAAGCATTTACCTACACACCGTTCTGTCACAGTTCTACCTATTATACCTAGCACTATAAATCTAATGACACAATATGATGCCTAACTCAGGCCCTTCCCAGACCTTGACGGCCCTACCTTTAGTAATAACAACTAACGATGACACAGTATTTAAGACAAGGTAACTAAATTATCTTTGAGGTCATCCATACATCGAAGTAAGTCACGAAATCTTACTAAAGACTGCTGATGTTGTCTGCACCATACTACTGATGAGCTTATCTTCAACTTCGGGTCATAAGTTTTAGTGATGATACCGTTAACCTCTTTTTTTTGTATGGGAAAACATCAAATGACTTCTCCCGCTGGGCGGAACAAAAGGGAATGTGAGATTCTTACTGACTAACACCCACAGCCACATGTGTTTCTTCAAATGCCTTTTGTATTCCATGGCCATGGGAAATTTTTCGATCAATTTCCCTAAACCCTGTAACTCTGTAGTTCTGCCTGTTCTGCCAGGGCCTTGCAAGTAAGTATAAGAATCAATACTTTTTACATTTTCCCAAACTAAAGAGTCATTATGCGATTTTTTCCGACAGAGTTGAAAACTGAGTGATTTCATGATTGCAGTAGTAAATTACAATGTAGACACTAAGTATAAAATATTAGCAGTATACTTTGTAGTTGCAAAATATAAAATTACATGGTATCATATTATTGCTATGTGATTTGTGAACGCAACTTTGTCATGAAAATTGTAATCTACGAACGCTACTTCAATAATACGGAGGAAAATAGTGTTGCCGTCTTATCAAATTTCCCTTGTTCGAAGAGGTTCGATACTTCAAGTTATTAAAGTTTGTTACCGACATGATTTTGGCCGTATATTATTACTAGATTAACAACCAAAATTATGACGACGAACCTTAACAAAAAATCTTTGCTTTTATTGTATTTACTATGGTTACAATGCTACAACAAACTATAAAATCTCAAAAAACATGATGTAGTCTCAGAAAAGTCACCTTCTGTGTTCCTAACCAATACAAAATAAGAAAACAATTGAATTCTTAACAAACAAGCTGAACACTTAGTCCGATCGTGCTTCTCTATCGCTTGTATTGCGCTCTTGCTTGCGGAACGTAACACTTGTTCGTGCGCGCAGCCGGCGTTCATCGGTTTATAAGACATTATCACATAAAGAAAAACGTATCGCAATCAAAATAATTCTATTTAGTGTGACAAAAATGAGGTTTTATTTTCCATGTGGTGAATTTAAAAAATATTTCTGGCAGCACCAGTTAAACAAACGTCAAATTGCCGCAATGACGCAAGCAGTTGACATGAAAGAAGGGGAAAAATCCTTGACGATCTTTTCTTCAATCTTTCAAAATGGTGTTTCCTACTAACGAGTTTCTTTCTAAATTGTATCAATTATTATTAAAATGAACTGTAAATTGTAAGTGTAAGAATTGAACACCATTAATTACTGTAAATAAAAATTCTTAGTGATAATTTAAATTTGCGAATCTTGTGTGTGAAAAAAAATCTGATCGGCGATATCCAAAATCAATTATCTCTGTGATGTTTGTGTTCTGACTGTTATTTAGAGTGTATTACGTAAGTATATTGCATATTTTTGTTATTAAACATGTTTGTTGCGGGTTGACAGTGCCAAGTTTTACGTATGTGCTGGTGATATATTTTTTAAATAGATTTAATTTTATCGCGGAAGACACCCCTTTTTTCTGCATTTTTGGCGGCATTAGTGTTTGTTATGAGAGTAATTGAAGTTTATTAGTGTCTGCGGTGCGATAAAACCTGTTTTCTGGTATCGTTGAAGGCTAGCGTGCTTGGTACTTAGCAACTAGTCGCCAATAAGTTGGGAAGCCGTATTATTTTCCTGCCGCGGATTGACTTGGCATTGAGAAATTTTTTTGATAGGTAGTAATGTAATTGGTGAGCGTTTATTCATGGAATGAATAAGTGTTTCAGGTCATTGATTTGTTCTCAAATTTGTTTACAGAGCAATCCATAATAATTTATTATTAGATGAATACAAGTGTTGTGGTTGAACAGAATAAGCTTTTTATAAATCAAAACAAAAATCTATTAAAACATATGGCTGGAACATTGCCAGGAATATAAATTATACCATTCGGAAATATTTTATTAGACTCACATCAAAGTGGTTTTGGTATATTTCAATTATGAAATGTTAGTGAATCTTAGATAAGTATTCTGCATTCTAAAATTCACTCATACCCTGTCTCAGTAGCCAAAAATACCAAAAGAGATCAAAGAAAGTAGTTAAATTACCTGTATATTACAATGTCTGCACTGTATAAATTTAAAGAGCTACAAAATTAATATTTCTATAGCTTGTCTCCTGTCTGTCATTGTATGTATTCTATAAATCAGTGACTGACAAGGCAAGTCATATTCATATTCATATTCATTTATTTGTGTTCTACAAGGTATTTACAAAAGATGTAAAAAAGGCTTACAGCTAAGAACCGTTGTAGACCCTGTTAGGGCACAGCAAAAGGTATTTTTCACTTAAAAATACAAATAAATAATATTACAACGAGATCATTTTTTCGTGTATCACAGTCCATTAAAATATGTGTGGGTCTTTCCTCAAAGTTAGAGTGAACAGGCTTCTACTGGGTAAGCTCACTCGATCGTCGACTGTCACCTCTAACCTAGACTACAGTCAAGAGCAAACCCATCTTAAGGTGGATGCTCCAGGGTAGCCCGCGAAATTCAAATATTTTTATGTTTTTTGCAATTTGCCGGTCAGTGTGAAGCTGTATGTGGACCAAATGCGTTCCGCGACCGTAACGCGTATTTATCTAAAGAATTGTAACCATTTTAATCATCAATATAGCCCTCTAAGTTCATGTAGTTCGAAAGAATGATTATTTCTGAAATATTCATTCTTTCGAACTACATGAACTACGCGGGCTACCCTGGAGCATTCACCTTAAGTAAAAAAATATCCTAGACAATAATCTGTCCACAAAATGACCCATTCAAAATTATGTTTGGACTTTAAACCTCTGAGTTTTAGTGTTTTATATATTTTTCAGAGTAGTCAGTCAGATATTGGACACCAATATTAATCTTGTTTTGAAATATTATTTTATTTAATATTAAAGTGTTTATTTAAGCCAATTTACTGCTAAATAAATATAATTTTCCAAATGTATTTTTCTGCACTACCCTAAGCTCTAATAATTAATACCATAATGTCTAGCTTTCATTCCTTTTGCTCTGTGGTAATGAAATGACTGGCACTATCTAAACTAAATTAAAAACACTACATACCTATTTAATTTAAAAAATACCTTTAACTTAAAAAATGGTCTTACAGTAATAAAAACGTAATGTACTATTGTAATTTGCAGTCAAACCACTTTGTAGTTTTAACACCGATGTAACAAGGAAGTACATATGCTTCTTAATCTCAGTGTTATTTGAAGGTCATACAAACCTATAGCAAAGAATTGAACCTTGAACGTTAGGTCAGATAAAACACATTGCTAATTGGTTAATTTTTATTTAGTTCTTATTCAAAAGTGGCATGTTATCATGTGTTAAAAGTAAAAACGGTTTTTTTTATTTGAATCAGTAGACTTTATTATTTGTCTTATTTAAAGTATCCATCCATAGGTTGTCTTTAAAAGATCACTTTAGCTATAAGGTGGCCCATTGATTGTGTCACTTGTGTAATGTTTTCTTCATTCTTCTATCTTTTCTGTAACTTATAATATGGTGAACAGGTAGCTAATGGATGCGAAATACACAAGACCAGTCATTGTGGCGACACTTTGGAGAGGCCTATGTCCAGCAGTGGACGTCTCTCGGTTGATATGATGATCAACTCCGTCTGGAAATGCAATAGTTTTTTTTTTTATTTACCTAGTTATGTAAACAATTAGTTCATCTTCTTGTGTATCTTATGAGTCAAGTGTAATCCTATCTATTTTAAATGATGACTGTGCTGCTCAAGCCTACAACACAGACAGAATGATAAAATTCTTCACAATGATGTCATATCAGTTGTCTTAGATCTTTGCAATGCAGAGTAAACAAAGTGAAAAATCGTAATTATAGTGTTAATCGGTTGTCAGAAGAAAATTTAAATTATAAACAGTAAATAAATAACCAGGATTCGGTCATACAAGCAACAAATAACGTCACCTACCAACACCTTAGCCATATTCCTATGTGAACCAATAACCATGAAAAAGCTCAAATGCCACCAAGTATAAGGGACTTTACTGAATACAGCCCAAATAATTTTGAGAGGCAAATTCTTCAGTGGAAGAATGGACTTATCCAGTCAATATCCTCTCAATAGATCTGCTAAAGATACATAATAAAGAGTATTCTATTCTAACTGATTCTAAGATAAGCTATGAAAACATAATACTAAAAGCTGGCGATAAGTCAGCGTGCAAAGCCTTTTATCTGTATTGCTGTCATATTAAAAGTGCCAACCTTTCTTTTATTTATTTTTAAATGGGATATCATCAAATGACTCCTCCCATTCCGGACGGGAGAGAATTTCAGACACTTACTGACTAAAACCTCCATGTTCATTCTAAAGCCCTTTGCGTTCCATAGCCGTGGTGACTTTTTCGAATAAATTCCACAACAGGTACTGGCACAAAAGTGCCGAGCGACATATATGTAACCTTGTCAAACTTTTTATCATGATCCTGTGCATTCAACCTGTCAAGTATCTCCACGTTACATCTATTATTATTTAAGAATTACATAATAATAACACGGTATTTTTAACCTTGCTTCTGTCATTCATGGTTTACCCACATATTGAAGAGCATTTTAAGTATTCATGCTTAGAATTGCCAACCATAAGTTGCCTTAGAACATACTGTAAATAACTTTAAACATAAGACTTGATATAATTTATGTGGATGCATAATTTGCTACAAATTATACAGTTAATGAAACAGGTATGTAGATTCACAATGATGACATGTTAATAAATTTAATGTTGCCAGCGGCTCCGCCCGCGTATGTACGAAATAATCCCAAGGGAACATACTCCCGGGATAAAAAGTATAACTATGTGCCATTCCAGACTATCGCTCTGTGCCGAATTTCATTCAGATTCGTTTAGCCGTTCCGGCGTGATAGAGTAACAATTAGACATCCATCCAAACTTTCGTATTTATAATTTACCACACTAGGAATTTCTCCTGTATCGTGGTTGCGTTTTACAAACATTTAAAGTAACATAGACAAACAGCCAGTACAACTATCTGTAGGCCATACAAATATTTGTTCCGTGCGGTAATCGAACCCGCGACAGGCAGCGCAGCAGCCAATCGCTGAACCTCTGCGGCAACCGTGTATTAATAATAGTAAGATAAGTGTTTTTTATGTAAATAATTTTAGGCTTTAGATATGCACGTTGAGAAGTATTTAATTTGAGTCAGTGTTGTATATCATTCACTGTCAGTGTCAGTGCGTAATGCACTTACCTGAGCTTTTCACAAGAACAACACGCTTGAGGAAATATTGGTATAAAAACCATGTTTGGCAAACAATTGGTTGTAGTATGCTTACCCACATATTAAGGTAAAAAATTAGTATGTTAAAATATAATTTAATGATGGGGGGGGGGGGGTAGTTGCCATAATGAAAAAATCGATAACTCGCATGACATGCGAGTTATCGATCGCAGTGTGTGGTGTTGCGTTTTACAGAGACGCTGCTGCCCATTCTCTGGTGATTCCCTTAGTCGCCTCTTACGACGTCCAGTAGAAGTGATGGGATGTTAATATTCTTACACGGCACCGGCCGAGACACCATACCGCATTAATTCAATACAATAGAAGATACGCCATGGTATTATAGATTTAAGCCTCCCAGCCCCCAAGAGATTCTCTCAGAAGGCTGCTCACCTCTCTCGTATTTGTACTGTCATCTGCTAGCATACGCAGATAAAATTGGTGAGCCAATGACGGCTCTGTCGAATCATTTGTCATAAAGGCGACAGCTGCCTTCCATTACAAGCTCCCAATGTCGCTCGTAAGTCGCGCTCACAATGGGCCTCTTCAGAAGGCTCAAAGTCACTCAAAGGGAGAGGGCAATGCTTGGAGTTTCCTTGCGTGATCGAATCAGGAATAATGTTATCTGCAAGAGAACCAAGGGTACCGACATAGCCCGAAGGATCGCCAAACTAAAGTGGCAGTGGGCCGGCACATTACTCGCAGAACAGATTGTCGACGGGGTCGAAAAGTTCAAGTGGCGGTTGCGTACTGGAATACGCAACGTTCGAAGGCCGATGACCTGGGTTGTGGCGACGCTTGGGGGAGGCCTATGTCCAGCAGTGGACGTATTTTCGGCTGATATGATGATAATGTCGCTCGTTGCCGAACTTTGTGTGCTTTGGCTGCGGAACGAGTCTTCAAACTGGGTCATTGGACTATTGGGCCCGCCTAAGTTGAGCTAATCTTCTTCGTCACACCTGAGGATCGCGACTGCAATGGGACCAAATCCGCCGCGCATATTTTAATGGAATTTGCAGTATCTCAAAGACAATTTAAATATGTACATTTTGCCATACGGGTCATAGAAAAATACAAAAAACTACTGAATTTTGGGTCGCGCGGGTGTGAAACGAGTGTACGTTTTGTTCCCTCAAGGTCGCTGGCGTATGTCGTCTCCTTAAGTGAGCCTTACACAATGTATAAGCAGCAAATATGTTCCATTACAGGCCATTGTGTGAACCATTCGGGCCACTATTATTTCCAACAACGGCCAACACCTGACTACACGATTGCTCAATCTGAAAACGAATAAAAGTATACAACAGCAATTTAAATAAACGTCACAATGGAATCAATTTGAATAACTAACAGCTACCAGTACACTTTAGGTTTTGTTATCTTTTACGAGGAGATAATAATCTAAGTCTAGAATACATAAGTGCTTATTTATTTTATTCTCAAGTATTTATGGCTCTCGACTCAATGTCTACCTACCCTTTTTAATACTATGTTGAGGTTGGCTTCCAGTCAAACCGGATGCAGCTGAATACCAGTATTTTACATTGAGCGACTGCCCTGACCTCCACAGCCCTGTATCGGAGTAACACGCCACTCTTAGCAAGATTTGTGTCAAATTTTCTGGCTGACAATCCTTCACGACTGCCAAAGATGTTCAATGACAGCCGGATCCAACGGCTCAACGTGCTTCCCGAGCCACGGAGGAGTCTCTGTATGTTAAAATGGTCATTCATCCTTGGACCGACTTAGGTAAGCATCGCTTAACTTTGAACATCAAGCCGTGCAAAAGTTATTATTTAGCTCGTGCAGTACTAGCAGTTAATTTACCGCCGGCTTTCAACGCGGTAACAACCTTGCTCAATGGATAATCTTTTCACCTCGGTATAAGCCGTTAATGTGGCTTCGAATCTCGAGCTACGAAAGTGTAAAGTAATGTTCAATTCAATATAAAGCTAGGTTAAGTTTAAAACGACACATTTCAGCCGGTTAATGTCCACTTCTGAACATAGACCACACCACTAACCCACATCGACTGTTCATACGTTTGCTTCTCGCATTCTGCGAATTTCCGCGACCTTCATCAGAGTGCCTCAAAAAAGCCTCAATTTCCATATATTTATGACAGATTGGGGTAACACACTTTACCCTTTGTTAGACTTGGCCCTCTGGTCATCGGTCCACCTTTGTGGAAGACTTGGATAACCAATACCCCGTTGTTGGTCCTTGTTCCATGGTCCAATATCGGACCATTCAACGCCAATGAATTTCTATTTCGTTTGTCAAACAACGAAATGATAAAGCCTTTCTTGGCAGTAAACCTGAGTTAAGATAGAATAGAGTTGGAGTTGAGTAGAATTTGAATAGTTAGGTTAATAGACCTGAAGAATAGTTAGGGCTTAAAAAATGGGCGTTTTGCTTTGCCAGAGTCTACAAAGATTGTGTCACAGCTGACACAGACCCAACCAGTCTCCATGCACTACGCCACTGACGTTTTTATAAATATTCACACCTACTGGGTCAAAATTATCTAAAAAGTTACTCAATATAGCTATTCATAATCACTTGATTCCATCCCGAAATTAATGGTTGTGAGTTTGTACAGTGCGTTGAGGGAGAATTCTACATTTTTGCTAAGTCAGGGGAACTATTGGAAGTTAAACGTATTTACTATTTTAATTAATTGCCAAACAATAACCTTTTTTGTAGTATACTCCCTTCATGCACCCTTAAGAACCCAGCCATTCGCTTCGAATAGTTGAGAATAGCTAAAGCTATGCTGGAACTCGATAGATACATTGGAATGCACTTTATACGAGACCGCTTATTCCAGCAAAAAATTCGCACGCGGAAGTTCTAGCCTAAAAGCCAGATGTTGCGAATGATGTCATTCAAAAATACTATGTTACCACTCCGGATTCTATCGTAACTGCGTTTCAAACAAAATATTTACGGCATGCATTATAACCGGTTTCTACGCCCATAGGTACGCCTTATTTAGAACTAGTTTTTTTTTACTACGTCTTCACGTATTCACGTATTTGAATTCTACTGTCGTACATTTGACAGCATACAAATTGCTGAATGATCCATCTTAAAAATAGACGTCATTGCAATTTTCATGTCATCCTGCGGACGCCGTAAGTGCCGACGAAACGATCAATTTGTTTTAACTGAATGGCTGAACCTACCTGGATACTGCATCCAATTATCCATTGGTCAAAAGGTGGTAATTTTGACTTCCAGTACGATAAGTCACATCTAGAGTTCGTACCCAAAGGGTATCCAACGTAACCCTATTACTAAGCCTCCGCTGTCCGTCCGTCCGTCCGACCGACGACCGCCCGACTGTCTGTCAGCGGGCTGTATCTCAAGAACCGTAATAGGTAAACAGTTGAAATGTTCACAGATTGTGTATATCTTTTGCCGCTATAACAACAAATACTATAAACTAAGGTTTATGGTACGGAAACCTTAGTGTGCGAGTCCGACTCGCACTTGGCCGGTTTTTAGAGGTATTTGGAGTTTTTAGACCATTTCTGCAAAATGAATAAATCTTTTCTCGTGTATTAAACACCAGGATCACTGTGGGTCAGGACATCGTTTATCTCTGCCTTATCCAATTCCCAACTACGCTGGAGTCTCCTTCTAGTTAATCCGAATTCCAGCATTAGAACTTGTAATGTCAGCCTATGCGACCTTCCAGTTGAACAGGCCATTAGTGCAACAGTCTTAAAAAATTAAGAGATTATTAACCTTACGGATATTTTAGACCTTTCGTGGTAAATTACTAAAATCCTAATATATAAAATTCTTCCGATACTGACTGATTGAATGACTGACAGACAACGCACAGCCGAAACTACTGGTCGTAGGAAGCTGAAATTTGGCATGTAGGTTCCTTGAGAACACGGGGAGGATTTCTCGAAATTTCCACTTTAACGATAAAAAACGGGATATGCGCGTACGAATTCGCGGCCAGAAGCTACTTGAAGTTTCTTCAACGACACCGTGCTGTATTTGCGTGAAAACTCATGCGCACGATCTGTTTGACACGATTTCCGCCAATATTTTTTTTTTACTATTGATAGGCACGCGTTTGATCACTTTAATTAGATTGAAACCAAACTGCGCATGCGACTGCGATCCCTACGTACGGCAACCACTAAAACAGATGCAAAACTAATAAATAACGCATTCCAAAATAGCAGACTGACACTTTTTAATAATAATAAGATACTTATTTCAGTAAACCGTCCACACGCGAGATAAAAAACTGTTCAAAACGCTTAAATAGCTGTCCTTGGAATATTTGGACAATCACTTGCGTATTAAACTGTAGTTATTTTAAAGATTGTGTTGCCGCAATAAAATATTACGTGCTCCAAAAGTTATTTAGTTAGCTGTGCGCAAATAATTGCGGGAAATGAATCATTATTTTGTTTAGGAGCGATTTAGTAACCTGTTGTATTTGTGTTGTTAAGATTTTACGAATGCGGTTAAAATTACGATATTTGTTGTGGTTTTTGATACTGTTTCAGGATTATTTGCGACATGAGCCCCTTCTACGCTCAGGAATACGTGATCTAGTTCACTAAAGGTTGTAAATCAGATAGTTCATAACAGTAAACAATCATAGGACATCTCATCTACCTAGCCTTTTCCCAAATATATTGGGGTCGGCTTCAAGTCAAGCCGGATTTAGCTGAATACCAGTATTTTACGTGAAGCGGCTGCCTACCAGACCTCCACAACCCATTAAATGGGTAACACGGTATTTCTTGGCAAGATTGGAGTCAGATTTACTGGCTTCTGACAATCCGTAATGACTGCCAAAGTTCTACAAATGACAGCCGGGACCAACAGCTTAACGTGCTTTCCGAGGCACGGAGGTAACTCGGTATGTTAAGATGGTCACCCATCCACAGACCGACCTTGGAAAGCGTTGCTTAACCTTGAAGATCGACCCGTGCGGCGGTTATTATCTAGCCACGAGCCACACCTATAACGCCTACCAAAATCAGAGATCCAAGCCTCTAAGTCCGGAGTTTCCCACTTTCTTTGCAGTTTACTAACAAGTATTTGTCTATAGCTAACAGCAAATATACGACGGTTTGAACTACCCATAATCCGTGGTTCAGAAATGAAATGAGGTTTTCGCCCGAAAGAAACCTACCTAGATAAACTTTATATTTCAATAACTGTTAGGCCGCTTTTCCACCAGCAAACAATTCGCATGCAGGTTTAGTAACATTGCTGAAACTTGGCTTTATATTTCAAGATACCAGAGACCTCAGAAGTCACTTGTTTTGTGGTATATAGGATCGAGTAGTGTTAGTATTTACTTTTTAACCGACTTCAAAAAAAAGAGGAGTTCTCAATTAGGTTGTATTTTTTTTGTTTGTTACCTCATAACTCCGTCATTTATGAACCGATTTGAAAAATTCTTGTTTCATCTGAAAGGATCCCGATTGGTCCCATTGTCATCAAGTCAGAGTCTGATGATGGGATTCCATGAAAATCGAGAGCAACCCTCAAATTTTATAGGCACATACAATGTTTTTCATATATTTTCTAACGCAATTCAGATATTTGTGCCTGGTAATTATCATCTCATGTCGCTTATCGAAGGTATAAATTAAGATCTGATGATGAGTTTCCATGAAAATTATTTGTTCAGTGATATTTTCGCCAATTGTCAGCCGTTTTCGAGTCTTTTTTTGCTTGGACGAGTACTTTCCTTGACTGGTCCCATTTCAATTTGGTGAAGATCTGACGAAGAACTTCGGAGGTAGGCAACGAAAATCTTCAATAAATGGATCCTGAACGAACTTTAATTTCGGAAATCGGTGTCAAAAAACTTAAAAATAACCAAAAACACCGACTTCCGAAATTAAAGTTCTTTCCTTTCTTCGGAAGTTATTTTATACCTTGTGTTATTTTTTTTTGGAAGTCGGTAGTATTTTTTGTAAAAAAAAGTTTTTTTTTTTTACATACGCATACCACAGCCACATAAAACGTCACTTACTTTTCCTTAAATCCGAATTGAAAGCAGTTAAAATATTGCTTTACTAGTAAGAAAGAGACATAAAAATAAATCTCTTTCGCACTTAGTGGTTTAAGCAATCTTCTATCCCTCTCTAGTCAGCTGTCAAAACGGACTTCTTAGATTTTGGTGACTTTAGACATTTATTAGTCAGAAAATACGTAAGTAATGTCAAACAAGTGGGACAAAGAAAAATTTCTGTACTTATTTCGATTAAAATTCGATTGGATTAAACAATAATTTAGTAAAATCAAATATCTCAACAAAACCTCGTCAGACATCTTGACTGACAGTATTTGCCAATCTGGAGCACGGGCGAATGAAGAGTTCGAAACGAACATGTTACAACGGATATTAGGATACGGTTGCAATTTGGGGAATGAGCGACGGAATAGGGAAGATGCAAATACAGAATTTGTGACAATTTTGTCAGTAAAATGATGAAAAAGGATATGAACGTGAAACGGAACGTATTTAAAAACAACAATCAGCGTTTAGTGACGTATCTGCTGTTATGCCAACGAAAAGGCAACTTTGTCTTTGAGTTAGGACAGTTCTTGACCAGTGATAGACACGAGTGACGTCATCGTCCGTTTTCGCGCGAACCTTTAAAATGTCGGTTTCAAAACGCAATTTTGGCAATAAATTAAAGCGTTTTCATTTCTTATTTATGTGGTGGTCTATTCTAGATGGAGTTCTTTAAAATTAAAGCAACAATGGAAATATTGTATGTTCCCTTTGCATAATTTAATTCCGCCATGCCAGTTCATCGTGGACATCCCACCCACACGCACAAAACGTTTTTTAATCAGCTAAGGAGTGGAATTCCCTGCCGGAGTCTGTTTCTTAGGAAGTCTTTAAGTCAAGAGTGAATGAATACTTCTAGGCAAACGAGCTCCATCTTTGACCACATCATCGATTACCATCAGGTGAGATAGTGGTCAAACGTGTGCCTATCAATAGTAAAAAAAACCTACTACATGACGCCTCGTAACACCGGTCAGTACAACAACTTTTTGTTATTTTATAACGCAAGACAAACGTCAACAAACATAAAAAATATCAAAACGCAGTCGCTATCACAAATTAATTATCGCTCAACATCAAGTTGTTATCTTTATGCTAATTTAACATACGTGATTGAATAAGGCTCGGGATGCAGGCTGGTGTTATCAATTGATAATGGCATGTTATCGCTGCATGGATTCCGTTGAGTCAATCTTTGATCTTTGAGTAATTTTGTTAATTAAATTAAATTTACATCTGTTTGTTTTGTGCGAGTCCTAAATAAACATATTGTCTTTCTTTTCTTTCTTTTCTGTCTTTTCTTTCTTTGCAGTTTTAGATTGGAAGACTGAGAGTGTTTTGTACAATGCATGATAAGCCTATAACATTCCCATAGCTGGGTCCTACTGGCCGCCTTTGTATGAGAGGAACTGTGCGGGAATTCGGTAAAGTCACACGTACACAGTCAATCTCGAACGCATTCCACGGTCGAAATCAATGGTATGATCCGTGGATCGCATTCGAAATTTACTGTGTACGGGCAGCCTTAGGACTAACGACAAAAATGGGTCGCTACGCGATCGTTATCAACATAATTAGGCTCTGGGCCTTACGTTTTGGTGGATTTCACGAGTCTTCCAATTTATGCTTCGAATCTAAAAAACCAACCACGTGCGAGTCAGACTCGCACACGAAAGGTTCCGTACCTACCATAAGCCTTAATTTTTATTATTTGTTGTTATATCGGCCATAAAAATACACAATTTGGGAAAATTTCAACTATCTATCTATTACAGTTCTTGAGATACAGCCCGCAGACAGAAGAACGGACGGATGGACGGACGTACAGCGGAGGCTTAGTAATAGGGTTCCGTTGGTTACCCTTCGGATACGGAACCCTTAAAACCAATCGTATTATAAGGAACACGCAACCAGCCTTTGAAAATGTCTGTCTTCAGGGCAAAGAGATAAGGGCATTTGATGACCAAATACGCTTTTAAGACTGAAACACAAAAAATTGGACATCTTTGCAATTTGAGCCCAATTCCATGGTGATCGAAGGCATAACCACAATTTCATGACCACCGTCTATGATGTCCAAGATGAAAAAAAAAATTGAATCAGCTGCCAGTTGTAGTTATTGCTTAACAGGCAGGTCCCAAAACCTCCAGTCCACGACTCTTCAAGAATACAGGTCTGGATAAGTGTCTCCAAGACTGGACATAGATGAGCTACTTTTGCCAATAACGTTTATTTCTACTGCAAACCTTGACATTTTTCAAATCTATAAGCTTCTATTTTTAGTACCGAATGAGGCAAAAATAAATAAGCGGTGTCAATCTTAACGAAGCTATATTTTATAAGATATTGATTATGTGTCTAGCAAAATGGTTTTAACGAAGGGAGGATTACGATTTATTATCGTTCATCATTTTTTTGCTCTTATCTAAATTTAATTGAGGTCGACGCAACATGTCTTCTTCCATAAAGGGATGATTCATGTATAAAAAGATATGATTATACTTTGTTCCTGCCAGCGGCTACGCCCGCGTGATCCCTAGGGAACATACTCCCGGGATAAAAAGTGGCCTATGTCCTTTCTCAGGCTCTAGACTATCTCTGTACCAAATTTCAATTAAATTGGTTCAGTAGTTTTGGCGTGAAAGCGCGACAGACAGACAGAGTTACTTTCGCATTTATAATATTAGTAAGGAGTAAGGATTTAGTCCGTCAGTTATCGAAAAATATTGAACATTCAGTACATCCATCGGCTCTTTGGACTTCCGCTGTTATAGCCATCCACATTAATACTCAAAATTTTCCTCACGCTATTTTCCTCGTAACGTTTTTTTTTTATATTTTGTTAATTATGGTCATTATCTTATTTCCTCGGGGCTCGTAATTATGGTTTCAATTTGTCTTCCTAAATTACTATTCAAAAGATTAAAGTAATTTTTTCGCGTATTTCAATTTTGAACGTGCAATGTGTCCCCACTTAGATGTAGGTACATAGCTAGATAATCAGCCATTTATCAAACAGATTAGTTATCTTAAGCTTATATTAATAAACCACTCAACATAATTTTATTTTGAGTGATATTACTCATGTTAAGTCATATTTCTGTCAAAGTAAGATTCGTCGAAGGCTTTTGATTCAATGAATCAGTGTCTGAAAAGTGTTCTTTTTCTATTGATATACTTTCTTTCCGTAAGAGTGCCAGAAACCAGTCAGATAGATTTTCAAAAAATAATGGACTCGTATTTGTTCTTTTTTCACGTAAACAGATAATTAAGTCGATACGGTGCGTTAAAAACTCGTCTGACGTCACATTTCAGTACACGTTTTACCTAATAGTGACGTCGCAAGCCCCCAAGATCTTTGATACGTTTTATCTGCGTCAATTTTTATTGATTTGATAAAGCAAAAAATAAGTATCTAATATTTTTCGATAAATAATCTAACTGACGGACTTAATAGAATTTTTATATAAATACTAGTTGACCCGCGCAACTTCGTCTGTGTCACAATTTTCATTACTGCTCCGCTCCTATTGGTCTTAGCGTGATAATATATAGCCTATTATAGCCTTCCTCGATAAATGGATTATCAAACAGATTTTTTTCAAATCGGACCAGTAGTTCCTGAGATTAGCGTGTTCAAAAAACAAACTCTTCAGCTTTATATATTAGGATAGATATAATATAGATTTTACGCAGGCGTCATTTCTATTTGCTGTGTATATCTTAAATAGCACCTTTTGTCTTACGTATAGGCTAAAATACACCACTATGGCAGTTTTGGGGGTTTCACAGGACACATCCTTGATAAGGGAACACTTGCAGTACAAAAATCACCCTTACTGCAACGATACTAGGAAACTTCGTTCGAAAAGCACATCAAAATTTCTCCAAAGTTCTTGTAAAGTCGAAAATGTCATAGCCTGAATCCACAAGATAACTTCTAGAAGCAGTAAGGCAACATCCATCTGTTCTGGTGTTATAATACTTAACTATTCCATACCACTCACACCTCGACGACACACTTGGGAATTGAGGAGAAGTTCTAGATAACTATTAACTTAGTATAACTCCTTAGAGTACTATGATCGTCTTAGATATATCGTTATTAATTGGTATTGGCTTTTCGTCATCTGCCTAGCCTTTTTTCCAACTGTATTAGGGTCGGTTTCCAGTCAAACCGGATTCAGCTGAATACCAGTGATTTACGTGGATCGACTGACTGAGCGACCTGCCAGACCTTCACAACCCAGTAACTGGGTAACACGGTACTTCTTGGCAAAACTAGTGTCTTTCCTGGCTTCTAATCTGACAATCCGCAACGACTGCCAAAGATCTACAAATGACAACAGGGATCAACGGCTTAACGTGATTTCCGAAGCATGGAGGTGTCGTTGTATTAGGATGGTCTACCTCACTCCCCTCGCTGACCCGAGGTGGCCTGCAGAGGCGGGCCAGCACCAGCCGGGGATTACGGAAGTCGCATTAGTTCTCGCGATCCCCGGTTGGTGAGAGATGGAGCACCGGGGTGGTTTTAGTCAGTAAGAGTCTGACAGACCCCCTCCGTCCGTCCCAGGGCGGAGGACAAAGAATGGTCCACAGACCAACTTCGGCAAGCGTTGCTTAATCTTGAACGAGCTCCTCTCCTCTCTCCTCAAGCTTTGGCTTGCTTCACTTGTGGCTTTAATGTATACCTCATAACAAATTCAAGAAAAACGTTTATAAAAACAAGTGTACAATAGTCTTATCGCTTAGGGCAATCTCTTACAGGCAACCTTTAGATGGACTGATCGAAAGAAGTTAGATTTAGGGCGGTCTGTGCAAACATGATAAATACTAATAGCTATCGACTGGAATATTGTGCAAATAGACTCGTCCCTCATTCGTGAAACCTGTCAAAATGTGGGTGTACTGTAGGATTATTTGCAAAACACTAACAACGTTTCAGTGGGTGAAAGTACACATGATTATGAACAACTGTCACTATGAGACCAACCCTGATATATCGAAAACAATTTCGTTTGCTGTTGATATCGACATTTCAAAACTTTGCAGTCAAAGAAGTGGTGTCCCCGAAAATATCGATATTGATGACCTGTCGCGGGAGACAATGGACGAATGTCGTTTTCGTTTCATCTCAGTTGTTATTTGAGCACTAAATAATGCTGCCTGACGTAATCTTGAAGCTTTTACGAAACCTACGAGATAAAATAGTCTTTGTTGAGGAAAACCCAATACAGGCATTACTTTGCTTAAAGGGAGGCTCCAATCTCAATTCTGTTTATGTCACTTAGCTGAAGAAATAAATGTTTTTTTTTTTTTTTCTTTTTATTTGTAATGGGTTTGCTCTTGACTCTAGTCTATGTCAGAGATGACAGAGACAAAGTCTACGATGGAGCGAGCCTACCCAGAAGGAGCCTATTCACTCTAACTTTGAAGAGATTAGGGTTGTAATTGTAAGCTTTTGGAAACACAGACGCAGGCAGAGAGTTCCACTCCTTTGCTGTGCGCATTATAAAAGACCTTTGAAAACGCTTATGCTTTTTGATTTTGATTTTTTTTTAACCCAGTGTTCTTCTTACTGACAAATACGTGCACTGTCTAGACTATTGAAATCCGTGTAGTTCTTCAAAATACCGACTCAGACAGTAATCCGCGTGGTCCTCATAGGATCGTTCTGACTGAATATCCTGCATATACCTATGGACTTGAAGTGACCTGTGCGTTGGTTTTATCTTTTCTCAAAGCAGTTGGTTAATAAACACCGAACTCAATTAGATTTTTTTGTCTTACTTGTAAAAGTATTTCTTGTAACCAATTTACAGAAATAAAAGTTAATCGGAGAACAGGCAATCTCATCGTCGTCCTTTCCTTTCACTTAAGTTTCCTCCTACCTGAATAACTGAATTTTGTAGGTACCTACGCCATCCAACGTCGATAACCCAATTACTTAGCAATACCGAATAACGTTGTTCTAGGGCTGACTACTCTACGATTTGTGGGTCCTTCTTAGCTAGACACATCTCCAAAAGGTGTTTTATAATTTACTAACTTTTGCCCGCGACTTTGTACGGGGCATATCCTGTCTTTTCCCGTTCTCGTAGGCGCTTCGGGGGAAATCCTGTCTTAGACCCTAGACTCCCCAAGGAACCTACATGCCAAATTTCGGCTGTACGTTGTCTGTCAGGCAATCGTTATTCATCAGTAACGAAATAATTTTATACAAATTTACGCTCGTGGAATGCGATGCTGTGGTCGATAATGGAGCAGGCTTGTCTAGAAGTGACCTATTCACTCTTGACTTAAAGATCCCCAAGGTTATAGCTATAAGGAAACACAGACTCCGTCAGGAATTTCCAGTCCTTAACTGTACGCACAACTCAAGTATTCCCATGATGTTTTGTGAGTATGGGTGAGATGTCCACCATGTACCCGCGGCGTATCGCCGTACGCCATGCAGTCCTACACTCCCCGAACTCACACACACCGATAGAACCTGGAAACTCGGCTTCCATGTTCCAGGTTTTGTGGCTTAGATTCGACCAGGGCTTTCAATGCGATTCTGTTGTGCTGTGTTATATTTTTAATTTTTTACATGTTTTACTCGTACTGATTCACATATCCAAAATTATTTCTGAAGCCATTACTTTGATCGTGGAATTTGTTCGAAAGAGTCACCGCGGCCCTAGAACGCAAAAGGCATTTGGAGGAACACGGATGATTTTTACTCGGTAAGAGTTTGACACTCCCTTACGCTCCGCCCAAAGCGGGAAGAGTAGTGGATGATTCCCACCGCAAAAAAAAAATTAGGCCAGTACTTATTTCGTTCTATGAGTGTTGACTACGTCGCAGTAGTTAGCTCTAGACGTCTGACTATTCTATTATTCATGCTCAGCACTAACATTAGGTACATGCAACGTTTCATTATTTACCTTCGCTAGGGTGTTATACCAGTTTCCTCTCGGTTTTCCTCCACTGACGTTGTTTCATTCATTGTTTTTCCCGCTCATATGTGTGCACTTTTGAAGATCTGGGATCCTTGTGTTGTGGGTCATCTCGAAAGCGGGTTGCACTATCCAAGAAACTGTTGTAAGTTATGCTTTAAGTACTTGGAATTCCAAATTCCTTTACACAGTCTGTGTTTACTGATAGCTACATCCTAAGAGACTAAGTCAAGAGTGAATAGGTTACTTCTAGGCAAGCGTGCTCCATCTTCGACCGCATCACCGCTTACCATCAGGTGAGATAGTGGTCAAACGTATGCCTATCAATAGTAAAAGTACTAAATACCAACCAGCCCCTAGGTAAAATAATATCACAATTTTTTGACATGAAGGATAGGGATAATTTAGTCAACGATGAAGCACTCTTGCCCAAAAGTAACCTATTCACTATCGACTTGAAGTCTCTTAGGATGTAGCTTGGTAAGTTCATGTAGCTCGACAGAATGATTATTTTTGAAATATTCATTCTGTCGAGCTACATGAACTTAGAGGGCTATATTGATGATTAAAATGGTTATAATTCTTTAGATAAATACGCGTTACGGTCGCGGATCGTATTTGGTCCACATACAGCTTCACACTGACCGGCAAATTGCAAAAAACATAAAAATATTTGAATTTCGCGGGCTACCCTGGAGCATCCACCTTAAAGACCCCAGGTTCTAGCTATCACAAGAAGTCTCCGGCATGAAATTTTGAGTAATTTCATGCCGGAGACTTCAAGACTCAAGCCTGAACTAGCATTTTTTTTGGTATGTGATTCTTTATGCTTAGTTTTGAAAAGAATAGGATATTTTGTTGCTGTTCAATGTTTGAATACTCGCATGTAGGAACATTTCTTTCGGGTTTATCCTCCCCTAAGGCTCCATCCGTTGATTTATTAATGCGCCTAAAGAATGGGATCGTTGTATCGTAATCCCGAAGGTAAAAAAAATCTAATGCCAGTTTTCTCGTCACAGCGTTAGTATGTATACTGCCGCTATCACCATCTGCCTAGGCTTTTCCTATCTATAATTGCGTCAATTTCTTGTCAAACCGGATTCGGCTGGGTACTAGAATTTTACGTTTAGTGGCTGCCTACCAGACCTCCACAACCAATAACTGAGTAACACTGTCTTCTTGGCAAGACTGTTGTCAGATTTACTGGCTTCTGACAATCCATAACGACTGCAAAATATCTACAAATAGCGCGGAGGAATCTCGGTATGTTAAGATGTTTACCCATCCACAGACCAAACCTAGGTTAAGCAAAACCATGAAGATCGACCCGTGCAGCTGTTATTCTTTAGCCACGAGCTTATGCATCTATATTGCCACTGTCTTACCTTTTCTAAGCGTAAATTGGACTTCGTATATCTCCGTACATATAGAAACGGTCAGTGGATAAATGGGAGGCATCAGTGAATAGCTACACCGGGTCTCCCGAAAAGTGTCGTAACCTTGACCCAAATACTCGTCGCTCTTTATGTTAAGAAATGTCGGCTATCAGGCAAAGCAAAGAGACGATAAGAATGTTCTTTTCGTAGTTGAGCTTAGAATTTAAGCTGACAAGTGTTTTTGAAATCTTTACTATGGGGAGGGAATATGCATGCGATTTTTTTTAAATGAAAAATGAAATACTTATTAGCTCTAGTAAACAATCATGAAATTATTTTTTTAATATTCCTTCATCAGCGATGAACTTATAAGCTTCAAAGATTACAAATAGAAGAAGATATGAACTTTGACGTCAAAGTCCATGACGCTTATTAGCTGCCGTAGAGAACAGCGTTAACGCGAGAGGGACAGATATATTTATTTGAAATACTAATTATATCTCGTTTGTTTTTCGAGAAATTTATATTGTATTTCCAGTGTTAGTAGGTATTATATTTTTGTATATTTTCAGATAAACTGTATAGATAGTAATTATTTTTTTCTTACGTATTCCCTATTGGTTTTTGCAGGCTGACCGGATTCTGTTGGTAGGGTACCGTAGCCCTGGAACGCAAAGGGCTCTAGGAGGAACACGGATGGGTTTTAGTCAGTAAGAGTTTAACACTCCCTCCTGCTTCACCCAGAGCGGGAGGAGTCATTTGATGATTTCCCATCCTTACAACAAAAAAAGGATTGCCATTGTTGCCAACCAGACTCTAAAACATTTGTACTCTACTTCGTGTAGGCGTTCTTAATAATCTACAAAAGCAATAGAGTACGCTAAAATACTTAATCATTTTGACTCTGTCTTTGAATTAAACTGACTAAAATCTGCCATTTTAGTTAAAACCGAAGGATTTTTTTTTTCATTGTAAATTAAAAGGCTATTGAAGAAAACTGGCTTTATTGAAATGCCATTGCTTTTCTAAAATTTATAATACTGTATTTCTTCTCAAAAAGTTTCCAATCCTAGCTATTAAGTTTTAAGACTGAATGTCGTTTGTTTTAACGAAATTACTAGGCTACGCTAAAATCCTAAAATTAAACGAACAGATTAACGAGCTTTAGAAAGCCAGTGACAAAGTTTGTGAATATTTCTATGTAACTAACTGCCAAGTAATTTATTTTATAAGGCTTTGCTTATGATTTCCAAACCACCCCAGGTTTTTCAGTTAGGGTCATTTTAAGTCAAGTGAATAGGTTAGTTCTAGGCAAGCGTGCTTAGGGTTGTAAGTCTTCGAACCGAAAATCCGGGCAGACGAGCCAGTTTAGCCGGACTTTAGGGTAAAAAGGCCGGACACTTATTAAGTTTTATGAAGAATATATTTTTCTTAAAGTGAAACAAGTTTTGTTATGGTTCCGTACCCGAAGGGTAATCAACGGAACCCTTTCACTAAGCCTCCGCTGTCCGTCCGTCCGTCCGTCCGTCCATCCATCTGTCTGTCAGCGGGCTGTATCTCAAGAACCGTAATAGGTAGAGAGCTGAAATTTTCACTTGTGTATTTCTATTACCCTAATTTTTATTTGTATTTGTTGTTATAGCGTAACAACAAATAAAAATTAAGATTTATAGTACGGAACCCTTCGTGTGCGAGTCCGACTTGCACTTGGGCGGTTTTTATCATTTACCATAAACTCTAATGAAATAAAAATTAAATTTAACGTAGCAGTCCTATTTAACGGACTTCTTATATTAATCATTCAGTATTCATTACTATGGTAAATGCTATAATTGCAATATATACTTAGTTAGTAGCTGGCGATACAAGGTGAAGTAAGTGGAGCGGAAATCAACACAATAACAAATGTAAAAAATGCTTAAAATCAAAAAGCCGGACTGGCCGGACACTGTCTAATTTGGCCGGACTCATAACCAAAAAGCCAGACTGTCCGACTTTATCCGAACGCCTGGCAACGCTAAGCGTGCTTCTTCGTCGACCAAATCATCGTTTTCCATCGTGAGCGATTGTGGTCAAACGCAAGCCTTTTAATAAAATAAAAAAATGTTTTGGAAATCTTTACAAAAGAGTTTTTTTGCTGGCTGCCAGATGCTTTTGAGTATCAGAATTTTAAGAATAATTGTCGTTTGGAAATCGAACGACAATAATATTAATCTACAAAAACCTTGAACGTAGGTAATTTGCTACGCCAAAATCTTAAAAGTTAAACGAACAAATTAATAAGTAGTGACAAATTTCGCTAATTTTGAAGTCTGTTTAGATAAATTCTGACCTTAGAACTTACCCATTCCGTGTTTTGTAGACAGAATGGGTAAGTTGACATTAACTACCAAGTAACTTATTTAGGCGTCATAATTTCGCTCCTTTGAAGCCTCAAAAGCAGTCAGACACGCCAAAACACCAACAAAAAGATCATAATTCTGGTATTTATAGCCCGACCTTGATTCACACCTTAGATTTGACCCAGCGTACAGCCGTCCGCACAGGTTTCGCTCATAAACACACCGCCAGACGGTGATGTCACGATCATGACATAATTGCGCGACTCGCATCGCGTGAATCAAATGTTTAATGAACTAAGTTGGTAGAACACCACAATGGGTAAACTGTTTTGTTGATATGGGGGAAGGAAAAATAATGGTAGTGATAATACAGTGATATTTAGAACATTCCCTAATATTGCTACTACTACTACTCCTAGCCTTGGTCCCATCATTTGGGGTCGGCTCTCCTAGTCATTCTTCGCCAAGACATTCTGTCCTAGGTCGTCGCAGATGTGACATTTGCGCCCTTCATGTCCTTATTTACATCGGCTATCCATGTGAGTCGGGGTCTACCTCGCTTTTTTGGGGCTGGAAACATTTCTACTACTTGTCGCGGCATGTGCTCTGGTGGGCGACGCATTACATGACCGTACCATCTGAGACGGCCTTCCATTAGTTTTTCCTGGATGGGTTTTACTCGGAAGCTGCCGCGGATGTAGCTGCTTCGCATACGATCCAGCAACGGTACACCTCCCGACCAACGTAGCATTAACATTTCCTAATGTTGCTGTTGGAACTTATCGTATTTGTTGCTTAGGCTTATTTGGGATCAGAGACTTGTTTCATATAAGTAACTCAAATTATGATGAGGCTAAAATGTTTTATTTTGTTAGAGGTGAACCTTTGAACGGCTGATCTAATAGGAATGATTCAAAGTAGACTTTGTCTCTGTCATCTCTGACATAGACTAGATTCAAGAGTAAACACATAACGAATAAAAAATAAAGTTGAATAATTATGTGTCTTATATTTTTTGGTAACCTAAATGCAAGACTAAATGAGTCTTTAGGAAAATACCCCATTATATTGTTTTTTCAGACGGAAAGCTATGCCTACTATGGCGGTGTGCCAAATATAATATGTTTGATGGTAAAGTGAACTAGTTAGAGATAATTGTATCTTCTTACATTTCATCCTTATTAGTAACCGCTCTTTAACAGACTTCCGAAAACCGGCCAAGTGCGAGTCAGACACGCACACGAAGGGTTCTGTACCATAAACCTCAATTTTTATTATTTGTTGTTATAGCGGCAATAGGAATGCACAATCTGTGAAAATTTCAACTGTCTACCTATTACGGTTCTCGAGATACAGCCCGCTGACAGACAAACGTACGGACGGACAGCGGAGGCTTAGTAATTCCGTTGGTTACCCTTTTGGGTAAGGAACCCTTAAAAGGAGGAGGTTCTCAATTCGGTGGGTATTTTTTTTATGTGGGTATGTACACCGATTACTCCGAGTTTTCTGATCCGATTTCTGTGATCCTTCGAGTTCAATGCGGTATAGGTACTTGCCATTTGGTCCCGTAAAAATGTAATTCAATTTGGTTCAGTAGTTTTTATTTTATGAGTATTTTTGCTTATTTCAATTTCTGCGTAGACGAAGACGTGATCCAAGTATCACCACCAAAAATGAAAAATAACAAACTTACAAAAAAAATATAACCGACTTCTAAATAAAACACTACAAAGTATAAAATAACAAATAACATTCGGAAGTCGGTGTTAAAAAACAAAGACACAAAACCATAAACACTTTTATTCTATACTATGAATACGTTGTACCTCTTCAAGTCACAAGTGAAAAGGTAAAATGTAGCAACGATGAGATTGTAATTCGCGAGCGAGATTTGATTCACGGGTCTATATTATTTGGATCATTTGCGTTTCATAAATGGTGCTATATGTAAGGTACGGAGCTCGTAGCTAGATAATAACAGCCGCACGGGTCGACCTTCAAAGGTAAGCAACGCTTGCCAAGGTTGGTCTGTGGATGGGTGACCATCTTAACATACCGAGTTTCCTCCGTGTCTCGGAAAGCACGTTAAGCCGGTCCCGGCTGTAATCTGTAGATCTTTGGTAGTCGTTACGGATAGTCAGAAGCCAGTAAATCTGACTCCAGTCTTACCATGAAGTACCGTGAATCGTGATACCTAGTTAATGGGTTATGTGGGTCTGGTAGGCAGCCGCTCCACGTAAAATACTGATATTTAGCTAAATCTGGTTTGACTGGAAGCCGACCCCAATATAGTTGGAAAAAGGCTAGGCAGATGATAAAGTGGTGCTATACTGCTATATTATTTGGATCGTTTGCGTTCGGTATTACCTCTATATTAGGTACTTATGTATGTCTACTTCCAGCCTAACCGAGCGACAATTCAGTTCCCTTGTCCATCCGCTTCCTACACGCTCCCCTCCGGCGAAGTTCCGAACTACACTCGATTCTCATCGGCATGCGAACGGTTTTGACGCAATCGATAAAATGAAACGATCTCAATATTCGTCTCTCAAGAATATATATCGAGGCAGATAGATATAGGCAAAGATTGTGAGATGGTTTGAGTATTACTAATAATAATTAATAATAATTACTTCTTGTTCCTCATCTCTGGCTCGCCTTTATTGGCTGGCCGGAGTGAACACTGACGAGGAACAGAGCTCCCACCTCTTTCTAGCCTTAATCGGCCGGTCTGAGTGGAGATTCGCAAGAGCAAACGTGCTCGGGAGAAGGACGTATAATCCAGTAAGGTGCTGGTAGGGATCTTGACCGTACTTCCGGGATTGTCCTGATAGCCGTGGTATACCTCTCCACTCCTCTAGCACCTCAGGATATGTTGCCCCCTTGGCGCTACGTCACTTTGTGCTAGCGACCCTTTTCGGGGGGCCCATTTATTGAGTGTGCAAGTCACCCCCTGCTATTTTAAAGCCGTTTTAATAGTCAATAGTCAGGCAGGGGCCAATAGTTCTTCCATAGTAGTAGTTATTAGTCCACTAAACCAGCCAAACCCATAGCGTTTCATCTTTTGTTTCCATATTTTGCAATAGTTTTGCTCCAACCGGGGATTGTCCTTGGGTATACTTTCACAGTGCATACAGGGATAATCGTCGGTTGGTGTCCCATTCCATTTGAAATGTCTAAAGAGGCCTCTGCGAGTTGGCATCGGCCCCTCGTACGCCTACCAAAGGACCGGTTCTCTAGGGACCCGAGAATGTCAAAAACATAAAAAATTTTTTAATAATAATTACTAATATTAATAAGGAGTAAAATGAATTGTTTGTTCTTATCTAGAGAATCTTAGGGAGAAATACTGTCAGTGATAAAAACTGAGGCCGAGTGTCATCTGAAGGCTATTTTTCTCCCGAAAGAAAAATCAATGGGATAACCCATGGTAGCGAAGCTTTGTGAGAAATATGATACCTTTCGGTCTGCCAATCTTGAATCTTTATCTGAAAAAAAAATACTAGTAATCAAATAACCCATGGTGTCGGCCGGTACCGTAAAAGAATAATACCATCCCATCACTTCCCGTGGGTTTTTTTTTTTTTTGCAGCAGCGTTCTCTGTAAAACACAACACCATACACTGCGATCGCCAACCCGCCTGCCAAGCGTGGCGATAGTGGCAAGCCCCACCCCCTTTGGGGAGGCCTATGTCCAGCAGTGGACGTCTTTCGGCTGATATGATGATGAAAATTTTTTACTATAGATAGGCACGCGTTCGGCGTTTGACCACTATCTCACCTGATGGTAAGTGATGATGTGGTCGAAGATAGAGCACGCTTGCCTAGAAGTAACCTATTCAATTGATTTGCAATTAAAAAATCTATCTACTTTCCAACATAGAAAACTGCCAATAAACAAATCCGTTCTACCTATTGTTTTAAAACTATAGTTCTATGAAAGACAAACACTTCAGTGTTTACTTATTAGGATCTATAAATTATTCTATCGGCGCTTGCGTCATTGTCCCAATAATACTTGTAGTACGTAATCCTTTCGTAGCTATAGTATTTTTGGACTGTATTATAAGATCAACACATAGCCTGCGACTTCGTTTGCGCAAATTTAGTACAATTTTCACCCCAAAATTTCCAAAAATCGCTTCTTAAAACTCGCCTACCAAAATTCCTTGTGCAAAATTTGACCTTCTAGTAGTTTCGGCGTTGATATGTCAATCAATCAGTTTCTTTTTTACACATACAACCAGTAATAGAATTAACACAATACCTTGAAAAGGGGTTATTATAAAACAACTTTAACTTGAGACTGCCATATTAAATTAGTGCACATAACTCGACAAAATTATTTTTCATAATTTGTTCATAATGATGTGTACAATGTCTCTTTTAGGGTTCCGAACAAAAAACTAAACTATATATTATAGGATCACTCGGGTGTCTGTCAGTGTGTCCATCTGTCACTGCCAGTTTTATCTGGATCCACTGGACCGATTCTATTCAGATTTGGTGCACATATGGACTTCTGTGACCCAAACACTGAAACGTTACGTAAATTATTAAAGTTTTAGTATGGGGGTCACTTTTGGGGGTCAAACTAGAAAATTAAAACAAAAAGTGTTTTGGACTATCGCGTGACACATCAAATGGGCTTCCTGTGAGGGTCTTAATTTTTTTTTTTTTCATAATTTTAATATAAGTAATGGTTTTGAAGTTATTCAAGAAATTAAATGAAAAATCCATCTCCATCGTAGACTTTGTCTCTGTCATCTCTGACATAGACTAGAGTAAAGAGCAAACCCGTTACATCATCATCTGCCTAGCCTTTTCCCAACTACATTGGGGTCGGCTTCCAGTCAAACCGGATTCAACTAAATACCAGTGTTTTACGTGGAGCGGCTGCCTAGCAGACCTCCACAACCCATTATGTTGTGTGTTTGTTTGTTTGTTTTGTTTGTTTCCCTTGTTGTGTTTGTGTCTAGTGATATTTTATTTAAATTGCTATGGATGTTTATAATTGTAATTATTATGATTGTAATCTATCTGAAATAAATTGAATTGAATTGAATTGAATTGAATTAACTGGGTAACACGGTACATCTTGGCAAACCCGTTACAAACCCGTTACAAATAAAAAAAAATGACCATTCCTCCCCTTTATTACCGAAACTACTGGGCCAAAATTAAAAAAAAAATGGAGATAATAGATCTTTACCTATAGATTACAGGAAAATCTATAAGAATTCTATAGTGTTAAAATAACATTAAAAAAAGGAATTAATACGGAACCCTTTGCACGCGAGTCCGACTCGCACTTGGCCAGTTTTTCAGGTATTGCGTTGATTCTTTTACACGTTATTGATAGACTAAGCAAAAATGCCTTTAGAAGCCTTATAGTGCAAAGCTCTTACAGCATTATGCTAATGCAGTGTGAACTTTGGCTTATAATGGAAGGTGCGCCCTCGGGGTACTCAAGTGAAACTTCGTTTATTATTGCTTTTATTATGAAATTAGTTTATTCAGGTCATTTACACCCATTTTAATACAATTAAAATGACACACAAAAAAAAAATGAAAAATTAAATTAATTAGTACTAAGAAATTAAATTGGAATCAATAAATTAAAATTCAATCTTTTATAGCGACTCGGTTTTTGCTAGATCACGTCACAAAAATCTTCATTTGATTTATTTACTGACAGACATCAGTACATCACACAATCTGAACCGTTGGGTCTAGAATTGCTTCATGACATTTTGCACTCTCGTTTTCTGTAGAGTGAGAAATCACTTTCTCTTTATGTTTAAACTCTTTCAGAAAAAGTTCTTAAGTAACTTTTATTATTTAGCGAGTGCGTATCAAGATTTATTAAAATCATTTCTTAATTTCCTAGAATAAAGACTTGAAAACGTATCAAATACCGTGATGAGTAAGCCCTCGTAAAGTTGAGCAGTAAGTACTGAATTTTGAATTTATCCCCTAAAAAAGAATAGATGAAAGTTGAAGAAAAATGAAGGACATCCACACTAGTCCTTCTTGTAGATTGAACCCGATCAGGCACCCTACCTATCCTTTTCTAAACGGACTAACTTTGCGTCATCCTCAGCATCACCATATCAGGGAGTCCGACTTCGGTGAATGCTCGGTATAGGGCTCTCTTTGTTTGATGATAGACTAGCGCCTGTGATGCCCATCAGCCTTCAAAGTAAGAGAGAATACGCATCTCCTGTCTAGTTCCATCGTTGACCTCATACATCTCTTTCCATCAACCGAGATCGACTTCAAGAGCGGGCTCATTGCCAAATAAAAAAAATCGTTTACCCATCTCGCCAACTAAATAATCCTAAAGCTGCATTTCCATCTGCAAAGAATTCGCGTACAAGTTTATTTTGCATTTGTGGGGCACGATCAAGCGATTTTTTTTTTTTTTTATTTGAGATGGGTTTCCTCTTGATTAGTCTAGGTCAGAGATGGCAGAGACTAAAGTCTACGTTGGAGCGAGCTTACCGAGAAGGAGCCTGTTCACTCTGACTTTAAAGAGATGCGGGCTGTAAGCGTTCGGAAACACAGACGCAGGCAAAATAATTCCATTCCTTTGCTGTGCGCATTATGAAAGACGTTTGGAAACGCTTAGCGCGAATTTGTGGAATAGCAGCAAGGTAGGGATGGTAACTTGCAGTGCGTCTGGATGTCCGATGGTAGATGGGGGCCGGTGGGATGGGGTCGTGGAATATTGGGCACACTCACCGAAGTACAATCTGTGGAAGACCGACAAGCAGGCAACCTTGCGGCGATTGATCACATTATAACCTCATTAGTTCGCTATGTAATGCAACTTGCATGCGAGCTGGTCGCTGGTGAACCTATGGCCTAAGCTTCAAATCAATGAACTTTGCGAAGTCATTCACTCTTTAAGAATCAATTACTTTCAATCTCAGTTGCGTGCCATTCTCGACATGGCTACTATAGGTTCAAACACCTACACTAGCAATTGACTTCTGGTGCTGACCTCTTGATCACCGGTCTACGTCTTACGAGGCTAATGGCTTTAGCCGTATAATGTGCATTTGATTTATAGGTATAGTGATATATTTTTCGCGTATATATATTTGGTTAGTTGAAATACAGGCTTTGAGGAGCTCGTGGCTAAATAATGACAGCCGCACGGGTCGATCATGAAGGTTAAGCAACGCTTGCCAAGGTTGGTCTGTGGATGGGTGACCATCTTAACATACCGAGTTTCCTCCGTGCCTCGGAAAGCACGTTAAGCCGTTGGTCCCGGCTGTCATTTGTAGATCTTTGGCAGTCGTTACGGATTATCAGAAGCCAGTATAGTAATGTGACTCCAGTCTTGCCAAGATGTACCGTGTTACCCAGTTAATGGGTTGTGGAGGTCTGGTAGGCAGTCGCTCCACGTAAAACACTGGTATTCAGCTGAATCCGGTTTGACTGGAAGCCAACCCCAATCCAGGTAGGCTAGGCAGATGATGATGAGTTGATACAGGCTCAAAGTCTAGAAGCCGACACTGACCAGACCATTACAAGAAGTTGTCAGAAGCTAGTTTGCTTTTGATAAAACGTTGGTCATCTCTTCTAGAGTATATTGTTGAAATTGACGTGTGCAAAGTCTTATTTAGAAGCAATTTTCTTATTGATATCGTTTACCTTTCTTTAAACCCGTTCCATTATCGGACCACAAGACGAACGGTGATGCGCCACCGGTAAATGGTGGACCTACACGCATAAAACGTTTGGGAACACATTCATAATGCGTACAGCTATGGAGTGGTTATCCCTGCTGGAGTCTGTGTTTCCTGATAGCTAGACTGATTGGGAATCTTTAATTCAATGGTGAATACGTTACTTCTAGGCTAGCGTGCTCCATCTTCGACCACATCATCGCTTACCAACAGGTGAGATAGTGGTCAAACGCGTGCCTATCAATAGTAAAATAAAACTATTTTAGGTCTCTTTTCCATTAACGTATAATAAAGAGGGTCCCCATGGGGTTGGGTTGGGGTTAACCTGTTTTCGAGTCACAGGACTGGTCCTGGTTGAAAAAGGGTTTGTCAGTCGAAGCCGCGATTTTCACGTTGGTGGTGTAACGCCCCCCCGTGCCTCGAAAACTACTTGATGCCGTTCGTGTGGGAGCATAACCTCACCCCTGTCGTATCAGATGTCCCATTTGATTATGAGAGTAGAGGAACAGGGAGGGAATTTGTGTTTGCGCAGACGTGTTAACTTTCTTATAGTATCTCCTGCTTCCTTGGCTAACCATACTTCCTGCCCTAATCCCATATGTTACTTAGGGTCGGCGCAACACGTTTTATTCCTCCATTCAGTCTTGTCACGAGGACATTATGTACCATTTATCCCTACTTGGGCTTTCCCCAGATTTTCCTTCAGGAAAAGTTGAGGATTGTACAAAAAATATCCGCAGTGCATTTTGCCAGAGTGAACGTGTTTCCTCAAGATAAAAGATGACTAATCCACGAGTCTACCAGATAATGGCAGATAAAACTTGTGTTTTTATTGATATCCTTGGATTTAATATCGATAACGCTGATACCGTTTTTATTTTATAGATAACTCCTCAGTACAATGGAGGTATATCGCTAGAGATACTGCGTTGTTTTATTACTTCTGGAAATAATTAAATTAATTTAGTTTCGTAAGACGGCAATTTAGTGATATAAGTTCTAATTAAATGATTTCTTATTAAATAGTTGTGCAATAATAATGGTGGTTGAAAACAACTTGATGGGAAGTGATATTTTCAATGGCCATTAAATGGTGAAGGAATAAAATTAGATAATAACAGTGCAGTGGTGAAACAATGAAAGTGAAAAATCCTTTCAGCCTTCTACGATTAGGTAGTTACGCTTTTTAATATTTTACTGTATTTTTGACCGACTACAAGAAGGAGGAGGTTCTCAGTTTGTCGGAAACTTTTTTTCTTTTTACGTATGTTCCCCGATTACTCGAAAGACGCTTGGACCAATTTGGAAAATTCTTTTTTGTTTGAAAGAGTAGACTTTCCAAGTGGTCCCATGGGCATCAGATCTGGGTCTGATGAAGGGATCCTGTAGAAATAGAGCGAACTCTTCAAATTTTATAGGCACACTTGGTATTTTTTGGAAGAGTATTTTTTCGCAGTGGTCGGAACTCGGGCAACGGAACTCCTCAGAAAATGATAAAAAATGGACCGGGATTGCTGACTTGGCGTGTCTGTTTTATTGTTTACACCAGTTCATAACGTAACATCACGTATGTACGCTGTGAAAGGGTACGCAGATGTAAATGTCAATTTAGTTGTGGGGTATCACCACTAAAAAGAGAAAAACAGAAAACTGAATTTTTGCTAAAAAAATTGCGGCATAATTTTTTGTGACTTCTTGAACTATCATTGTCACATTTCAGTAAAATTACACAAAATCTTAATCATACGTTGTTAAAAACCGTATAAAAGTCCGATCGCTAGTTTTTTTTTTACTATCGGTAGGCACGCGTTTGACCACTATCTCACCTGATGGTAAGCGATGATGTGGTCAAAGATGGAGCAAGTTTTTGATTTTATCGCGTTCAAACAGACGCGGTGGGGGGGAGGCGGAGGACCCCGGCTTTGTTAATATAATACTAGCTGTTGTCCGCGACTTCGTACGTGCATATTCCGTTTTTTCCCGTTCCCGTAGGAATTTCGGAAAATTCTCTCTTAGTGCTACCCCCCCTACACTCCCCAAGGAACCTACATGCCAAATTTTTGCTGTCTACGACCAGCAGTGTCGGCTTTGCGTTGTCTGTCAGTCACTCAATCAGTCAGTAATGGATGTTTTTTTACAATTACTAGTTGACACGCGCAACTTCGTCTGCGTCACATTTTTCATTACTGCTCCGCTCCTTATGGTCTGAGCGTGATGATATATAGCCTATAACCTTCCTCGATAAATGGGCTATCTAACACTGAAATAATTTTTCAAATCGGACCAGCAGTTTCTGAGATTAGAGCGTTCAAGCAAACAAACTCTTTAGCTTTATATATTAGTACTAGTTGACCAGCGCAACTTCGTTTGCGTCACATTTTTCATTACTGCTCCGCTCCTATTGGTATTAGCGTGATGATATATAGCCTATAGCCTTCCTCGATAAATGGGCTATCCAACACTGAAAGAATTTTTCAAATCGGACCAGTAGTTCCTGAGATTAGCGCGTTCAAGTAAACAAACAAACAAACTCTTCAGCTTTATTTATTAGTATAGATAGATAGATATTGATCGATAGTGATATACACCTAAACCATGATTCACTCCGTCCATTGATGAAAACCCGTTCGGAAGTTTCTGAGTTCATCTCGTACAGACAGACAGATAGACGGACCGGTGGGGGTTTAGTTTTATAATATGATGTAGTAGTATAATTTTTATATCAAAACTGCTCGTAAGCCACCCCATAAAATGAAGGCTGACGTGATTAATAGTAGCTATGGTCTGGCGAGTGTGGTATTGATTTTGGTGGCAATTTAATAGATGTTGCTTATAGAACATTTAAGCTTGGTTTTTTAGAACTTTTATTAACTTGCAATGTATGTATGTATGTTGTTCGGGTGGAATATTGCTACTCAATTTTGAAGCAGATATCTTCACCCGATTGAGCTGAAATTTTGTTTACACGTTTACTTTGGATGACAATACACGATAAGCTATGTGACGTCATTCTAAATCCAATATGGCGGACCATCCAAGATGGCGGAATGGTTATTTTTAATGCATTTCTACAATATGGGTATCAAATGAAAGGGCTTGTTGAGAGTAACTCGAAAAATAATGTGACGTCAATCTAAATCCAATATGGCGGAACATTCAAGATGGCGGAATAGTTATTTTTTGCTTGTCGCGAGGTTTGATTAATTAAATAATTTTAGGTACTTACGCAAACCTCCCGACAAGCTTTTATGACCAATTTTAAAGGAAAATTTTATTTTCTTTTTATTAGAGCATTGAAATAAAAGCTTTTTTAAGTTTCTTTCCTTTTAATTTATTTTAGAACTAAGTGCTCTTCTATTGCTAAAGAATTTGGATTTGATGCTCAGGTTGTACTCATACAAATATAGACCTTATTATGTTCTACTCGAAAGTCTCCCGATTCCTTCGTTAACATTGAATTAATTGCGTAAGTATATTATCAAAACACTTTCGATAGCAGCTTCTTAATTTAATAAGACCTAAAAATATGTACCATGTTTTATACAAATAAAAATATTCTTATTCTTAAGACCTGATGTACACTCCCAAGTGATGTCACATAATCTATAGACAGAATTTCCCCTAACCTCCTGAGTGAAATGTTGGACCCTTACCTGCTCGTGCCTTACCTTAGAGGCACCGGCGCCGATGAGGTTTGCCAAGGGCGCTAGCAACATTTAATCCGCCTCTGGTACGGAACCCTCGGTAAGCGAGTCCGACTCGCTCTTGACCGGGTTTTTTCTTTGCTCGGCCATCACTCACGATTTCCATATGTTATGGTTTTATCTTTGGACTAAAAGATATATTACATATTCGGCTACCGCCGCCAATTTCAATATTTGCCTTTAAGTCGTGTCAAGGCTCCTTATAACTGTTTGTTTGACCCCAACCTCTTTGGGTAGGTACACGACAAAATATGGCCCATTTAGCCATCCGCTTATCTATCTACTGTTAGTGCTTCCGGAAGAAAATTTAGTTTACACCATGCCATACCTAACCGGACCAAGTATACACCCTTGAGGAATCACGTGACTCTATCTATAGGTACACGTGATAGCTGTTTATATCTAATGTTTTGAGAAGGTGAAATTGATTGTCTGTTTGTTATCTAAACTTATGTTGTGAAACTAAATATAAAATTGATTGTTTGTTTGTTTATCTGTAACATATTTTTGAACGGTTATCTTTAAAGGCATATGCAAGACGTGATAACGAACATTCTTTTACTGATGGAAAGCAACATTACCCCTGAGTATCATAGGATTCATAGGCAAAAGTTTCGCGAGAAAAATGCGCTTGATTTTTCTCGCGGATTTGCTTGCGTTTAAGTAGCCCATAACTTTGTTATAATATTATTAAAAAAACCCTATAACCTTCTTCAGAGATAGATGGGAATCTATAGGAACTGTCTCACTGATTCTGATGAAGTTTAGGTAATACACTATCTCTGTATTACCTAAACTTCATCAGAATCAGATCGGCGATTTAGACATAAAAGCGTAACAAACAAATTATAACTTTAGTTAGGAGAGGCCACAGAAGCGAATCCGCTGGGAAATCCTGTAGTTATTAATAACAATATTGTTATCGTAATAAAAGATATTATTGTTGTTATCGTGTTTGTTTTACTGCCGGCGGCCTACTTCAACGACTGCACTGTGGCGCACTGCTAAATCTAGGACTCATTAGGAGTTTCCGACGAAATGGAATAAACATGTTATTTTAAGTTTTGTGAATTGAAAATTCTTGTTTTGAAATTGTAAATTAGAAATATACTTACGGCAAAAACTACAAGACCAACTGTTTAGATCTGAGAAACCTGGTCTTGTGTTAAATGTTTTTTTTATCTTATAATTAGGTTAAAAGCAGCCCAAGTGGAAGTCGGACTCGCACACCAAGGGTTCCGTACCATACATAGGTCTTATTTTTTATTATTTGTGGGTATAACCACAAATAATAAAAAATAAAACTGCCATAGATACCTCTAAAATAAATAACTAAAATAATTAATAGCCCATTGAATTTAAACGCTTTATAAATACGAAAATTGGACTTCAAAAATCTAATTTCAATTGTGTTATATGAAAAAAATTGTGGTTTTGATCAAAAAACCGGCCAAGTGCGAGTCGGACTCACACACTATTAACACAGCAGTTTTTGCATGAAATAAGTAGTGAATACATAATTAGAGACAATTATTGAGGAAATGCCAGGATGTTGTGTACCAAATTGTAAAGAAACTGGAGGCCACCAGTCCTCGAGATGAGAATCTTAAAAAAAATTGGCTCAAAGCGATAGGGCAAGTAAAATTTGAGCCTAAAAGCGGAGACAGAGTGTGTCAAAAACATTTCTATGAAAGAGACTATGAAAAGATTGGTAAATACTCAGGTATTTACTTATAAAACCGGCCAAGTGCGAGTTGGACTCGCACACGAAGGGTTCCGTACCATAAGCCTTGATTTTTATTATTTGTTGTTACAGCGGCAATAAAAATACACAAACTGTGAAAATTTCCACTGTCTACCTATTACGGTTCTTGATATACAGCCCGCTGACAGACAGACAGATGGACAGCAGAGGCTCGGTAATAGGGTTCCGTTGGTTACCATTTGGGTACGGAAGCCTAAAACAAACAACACTTACTCGTCGATCTTGTTGGTCAGTTTCAGATTCCCAATTCTGTGATCCTCAAATAAACACAAAATTCGAGAAAGTTGTCTAGTACAAAATTTATCTTTGAAGTGTTGAAAACAACTTAAATGGATCCACAAAGCCCGGTTAAGAATACCTCAAACACATTTAGCTTATTTGGAAGGTTAACAGTCGTTTTAACCAAGCCTATCTAATCTTAGCTTATCTTTAAAGAACTCGTTAATTTTTTTCCGTATCTTAAGTCTTGGTTCAGATTGGTTAAACCACGGAAATCTGATTTCTGTTAGTTATACAGATTATAATTAGGTACTTAGGTGACTTTTTTTAGTGTTGGGAGATCTCCAATGTAAGCTGATTACCAAGTTTCATGGAGCAACTGTATATACTACACACTACTACACTGTGCTATACTGTGTGTGTACTGTGTGTGTGTACTGTGTGTGTGTACTGTGTGTGTCTGTGTGTGTGTGTGTGTGTGTGTGTGTGTGTGTGTAGGTTTTAAATAAATAAATAAATAAATATCTGACCTCGACAACCCCTAATGGGTTGTCGAGGTCAGATATACAGTAGCACAATACCCATTTTTTAAGGATGTAAATCATGAAATGACTCCTCCCGCTCTGGGCGGAGCAGAAGCTTAACTGACTAAAACTCATCCGCGTTCCTCCTAGTGCCCTTTGCGTTCCAGGACCAGAAAAAAATTCGCAACAGCATAATACCCTTTGGTAAGACTGGTTGGTTATTAGAGTTTTACCTTCTGACTGCCCAAAAGAACAGTCGAAGATCTACACAAATGACAGTGTAATCTCTTTTTTTCTTTTGAACCGATCATCATCATATCAACTGAATGACGTCCACTGCTGGACATAGGCCTCCCCTAAATATTGGGGGGGTTTTCCATAATTGCCACGCTTGGCAGGCGGGTTGGTGTTGTATGGTGTTGGTTTTTACAGAGAACGCCACGTCAATTTGCTAGCTCAAAATAAGTAGGTACGTTCACTTCCGAAAAATAATGATTTTCCTTCAGCCACCTAGTAGTAATATGGAGGGAAGCATTGCTGTACCTAAACCAATTCATATTATCATGATTCACTGTAGTTTATCTTTGCCAGATTATGAGGTGTCTGCAAACTAGTATCTATTATCTTTACATAATCTATTTGATAAGACTCTCCACAGTTTCTGAATACCAAATGCCAAGACAACAATAGCTGGCTTGTTTTTATTTTCTTTAATCAGCCGAAACATTCACGGACCACGCAAAAGGCACAAAGAGATATTTTATCAGCGACATCGATTGCCCGAATTCCAAAATTTAAGAGACTTCACGTGCACTACCAAACGTTGTAGATTTTATGATATAATCGTTAAATTTTATTATTATTGATAAGCTCGTGTTTGACCACTGCTTCACCTGATGGTTAGCGATGACGTGGTTGGAGTCGTGAGAAGTTACCTTTTCACTCTAAAGATACCCAGATTGTAGCTATCAGGAAACATACTCCGACAGCGAATTCCACTCCTTAGATATAACAACAATGAAAGAATTCCCATAACGTTCTGTGCATATATTTAATATGTATGTATTTAGAAATATATAAGTATGTTTATCAGTTGTCTAGTACCCATAACACAAGCTCTGCTTAGCTTGGGACTAGATGGCGTTGTGTGATAGTTGTGTGGAATATTATTATTATATTATTATTATTATATTATATATTATATAGCTGAGATATCAACCTTGTACCGGTAGCGCATCGCTGTACGTCTTGTAGACCAATGATGGCTTGCGCTTGGCGATATTGAAAATGTTGCCGATAGAAATCCGGTGGTTGGCCAGCAACCCGGCGTCAATGTTCAAGGCTTTGGAGCTTTGATTCGACCAGTACCTCATTGCTGATGAGATTCTTGGCTCGTTTCTTAATCGTATTAAGCTATCGCTGATGAAATATCCTTGAAAGCCCCAGGTGTTCAGCAACATAGCGTTTCCTTTCTTCAGAATTGAGTTGCTTCTTCTTCAATTTGTCTTCTTCACCACTCAACAAGCACGGTGGTACTACCACTGTTTACTGCCCAGCGGAGTAATACATGATCAGAGGGCTTAGTGTTAAGTTTTTTAACGCCCTCGATCGCGTTAACGTAAACGTTCGCTTATGTCAAATTGTATATAAAAAAAGAGGTCCGTTACTGTCACCAGACGGCGCTTATTCAGTTTCAATACAAATTGACGTTTACGCTAACGTGATCGAGAACGTTAAAAAACGCACTAAGGCCACAGTGGCTTTTCATTTAGACAATTCAACAATATTCATTGCATCATTTACATTTTTGAGCGGTGCTTTTTCTAAAACAAGCAGAGAATTCTTCGCATTGCTATAGAAACTGTGCAGTTTGAGTGCTTGGTACGTCCAACATTTAAGTATTTATAAAACGCATTTCCGTTAACTATGTATTGTATTTGTTCTTCCATAACACAATTAATGTTCAATACATTATTACCGTGAATAATGGTAAATTTACGACCATCGAGAGAACGATGAATGATCTCAGCTATTCAGTAATAGGTAGGAAATTACGTAAGCAAGTCTGAGTTTAAGACTTCGGACTGGCAGATGGTTTCCTTTGCCATTTTTGTTATTGTGGTTATGTTGGTATCCTTGTTTTATTCTAGGGTAATTATTACTGGTCTGTGTTCTTTAGTTAGCTGTCGAATTGTGTTACTTTTACTAGTCTACCATCGATGTCCAGATTTTTGTAACTCGGTATTCTCGCCCTCCTTCAGTAGTTTATTCTCTGCAGAGCGTCGTTTTAACTTGTTGCATGTTCAAACTATCTGTCAATGAGTTTACAGAAATGCGGGGGGATGAATAAAAGCGCGTCACGTCTTGAAATCCTCGTTTATTTAAAACTTTATGCAAATATCAATGTCGTCCGTCCGTCGTCTCTCATGTTCTCCCTTTTCCTTTCACACGCATACTCTCTCATTCACTTATCGTTGCGTTCATATATCTATCACTTGTTTTAAACTTTGTTGCGTTCTGAATTAAAAATCCTACAAACATCCGAACATTCTATCAGAAATTATATATGTAATATAATTGGAATTTTAGGATATGTAGAAAGAAGGTGACCACATGAGAGAAGAAGATATAAATATGTTATTCGCCAGTCCCAAAAGGCAAGAACATTATGAAATTCTAAGTGTTTTCGTGTTGCCAGGAATTCTGATCAGCTTTTTACCTTAATGGCCAGTAACTTATGTAATATTTTCCTCTGTTCCAGCTGAACTAAGATGGTTACTATTGGGTGCGTGTAGCGGCAAAGTCATGAATCAAGGGGGACTGAAGAATGTCGTTACGGAGCCGACGCGCCTCGAGAACAAACGTGAGTATTCAACTTCCATTCGAAATGTTTTATGTCACAGCAGTTTTTCCCCGCAGCTTTGCTCCCGTGGTCTAAAACAGAAAAGTAAATCGTAGTCTGTGACACAAAGGTAAAGGTTTTACGCAGTCAAATAAAAATCCTAAAAAAAGAAACCTAACTGACATGATTTTATTGCACACTTACCTCTGTGTTTCGATGTTTTATCTCAGGGTAGTCTGCTAGGAAACACTGGCCTCATTTAGATTAATATGACCAATAAAAAAACAAATATTGACGGGTGAAAGAGTTACTTGTAACCTATCTGCGAAATAAATATTACTGTGGCCTTAGTGCGAGTTTTTTAACGTTCTCGATCGCGTTAGCGTAAACGTCAATTTGTATTGAAACTGAATAGGCGCCGTCTGGTGACAATAACGGAAAACCTTTTTTTTCTAAACAGTTTGACATAAGCAAACGTTTACGTTAACGCGATCGAGTGCGTTAAAAAACTTACACTAACCCCTCTGGCCTCCCACAAGTTGGACCGATGACCTGGTGAAGGTCGCGGGTAGCCAATGGATGCGAGGCGCACAGGAGCAGTTGTTGTGGGGACACTTGGGGCAGTGGACGTCTTTCGGCTGATTTGATGATGACACTTGTAACAAAACTAACAAATAAGTATGAATGGATATCATGTCCCACAAAAGCCTCTTATGAACAGTTTTTCAAGATTTAAACAGGAATAGTACCAACAGAATCTTTATGTTTTACCTTGACGCTCCGAAACTGTTCTGCTGAACTTGCTATTCCAAACCGATCGTTAAAACCTGAAAACGTTTCTGCACTCCGATTTCTTTTGTATTTTGATTGCAATGAAACACGCCTGTAGGTACCCATTACCTGTTCTAACCACATGTATGATCAGCGGTACTTCTACAACTTTCTGACAATCGTCAGGAAATTAAATTGTAAGGGATTGTCCACGTGATATTTCAAGTCGATCCCACACTGGACGCACAGGACTGGTCGTTGTGGCGACGCTTGGGGGAGGCCTATGTCCAGCAGTGGACGTCTATCGGCTGAGATGATGATGATGATGTCAATCCCATATATTTAGGACTTTTTGATAATCGTTATTTCTGATATAATGTCTATAGCCTGTGGCCATGAAATCTTTGCCCTGGTTCTGAATCTCTAGAAAAAGAGACATTGTATAATTTAATGCGATTGTCTAAATACCAAAATATATTGGACTATATAGCTTCTGCCTGCGGCTTCGCCCGCGTGATCCCTAGGGAACATACTCCCGGGATGAAAAGTAGCCTATGTGTTATTCCAGACTATAATCTACCTGTGTCAAATTTAATGAAGATCCTTTCAGGCTTACTGACAAGAAAGAGTAACTCCATCCACACAAACTTTCGCATTTATAATATTATACGAGTATTATATCTGTAGTCTATACTAATATTGTAAAGACGAAAGATTTGTATTTTTTAACCGACTTCTTCAAAAAGGAGGAGGTTCTATGTTCGGCTGTATGTATTTTTTTATTTTTTGGACCGATTTTAATTTTTTTTTTGTTCGAAAGCCTATACTACTGAGGTGGTCCCATTGTCACCAAGTCAGAATCTGATGATGAGATCCCATGAAAATCGAGGGAAACCCTCAAATTTTATAGGCACATACGATGTTTTCATGAAATTTCTAACGCAATTCAGATATTTGTACCTGATAATCATCATCTCATGTTGCTGAGCTGATGATGGGATACCATGAAAAATGTTTGTTCAGCGATATTTACGCCAATTTTTAACCGATTTGGATGATTCTTTTTTTGTTTGGAAGAGTATTTTCCCGGACTGGTCCCATTTTAATTTGGTGAAGATCTGATGAAGAACTTCGGAGGTCGGCAACGGAACTCTTCAATCAATGATAGCAGCGGATTTCTGAAATCGCATGTCTGTTGATTGATTACACCACTTCATAACATAACATCACGCCGGTACGCTGTGTTAGTGGTTTCACTTTTTAGTGGCACGCAGGTACCACTAAAAAGTAAAAAATAAAACCGACTTCCAAAAACAAAACACTACAAAGTAAAATATAACTTTAATTTCGGAAGTCGGTATCAAAAAACCAAAAAAATACCAAAAAGTTTTATTATGTATGTAACAATAACCTTAAAAACTACTGGACCGTTTTGAAAAATTCATTCAGCAATGGATTTTATCCCCGTACTCCCACGGGAACGGGAACTACGCGGGTGAAACCGCGTGACGCCCGCTAGTACTATTATATTTAGGAAGTAAGATAGGACATTTCAACAGCGTCTGTCAATCCCATACGTTTGAACGTTTCGGCAAACGCCTTCGCCACGCTACCGCTAACAGAATGACACTTCTCTAGATTCTCCTGTCTCTCTTACAATAATAGTTAACTTCTTGCAATAAGGACATTTCTTGACGCGTAATCCATTAGTCCCTCGTAAGTTTAAGTTAAACTCCGATTAATTTCACAATTCTCCACAGTCACTGATCCAAACCTATTATTTAGGAAGGTCCATTTCTGACAAGGATATATTTCGACACGTTCGGTCATGGCAATTCTAAATTGTAGTATATTATCAACACGCTTGTTGCTTCTGTTGGGTAAGCTGGTGCTTAAGTCATCGTTGAATTGTGTGGGAAATTGATGATATTTGATGTCACAAAGATAACATTAGGAAATAAAGACTTGATGGTCTGAAATCATCAACATTTTCACCATCAATATACGAGTAATCTTTGTCAGTTCATTGGATGTTTAGTAAGCCATAACCACCGTTATTAATTGAAAATTGCCCTGCCAGAGAGTGTTTCCTGATAGCTGCAACCTGGGAATCTTTAAGTCAAGAGTGAATAGGTTACTTCTGGCAAGCGTGCTTCGACCATTTCATCGCTTACCATCAGGTGAGATAGTGGTCAAACGTATGCCTATCAGTAGTAAAAACCCCGCATATTTCTTTCTTGGCCGGTTCTGGTCCTATGATACTTGGGGCGAGCGTAATGTGTTTTTCTCTTCCAATCTTGAGAGAGAGGGTTAAACAGGCTGTTGCATATTCTGAGGAAAGGACTAAATGTCAAGGAGTGATATCTCATATAGTGATATGTCATCATAGTCTATCAAGCCTTTATTAATAGGGAAGGCTTCCAGAACAATTGAATATCAGCATTTTAACTGATGCGACTGCCTATTTGACCTCCATAACTAAGTTACTGAGTCTGAGTTGTCTGGTGGGGTTCGCTGGCATATAGGAGTAACTTCATTATTAGGCCTCCAAGGTATAAGTCATTTGTCGGCAGTCGCAGGGCGATTTCCGATCACCGTAGGCTCGGGCGACGGCGGCCTCAAAGAGATGTCAGCATAGTAGATGGGGAGAGCTGCCTGCCATTGTTGTGGATTTTTTTCGAAAAAGTCACCGCAGCCCTGGAACGCAAAGGACATTAGGAGGAACACGAATGGGCTTTAGTCAGTAAGAGTCTAACACTCCCTTCTGCTCCGCCCAGAGTGGAAAAAGTCATTTGATGATATCCCACCCTACAAAAAAAGCTATTAGTTATTCGAATATAAAATTATGAAAATTTTGGCTCGCGTGATGCGAGTACCTCTGACCTCTGTTAGTCTATAGGCATTATACCCTATGATTACAATCGCATTATGTTGCACCAGTTTAACAGTTCGACGTCGCACTGCGCCACTCACAGCTGACCTGATAATGTGAACTTTTTGTTCGTTATTTGTAATCCAGTGAGTTTACGTCTTGGCGTGTTTTGCGGTTTTGAATATGCTTGCTCAGAAGTTAGCATTGCGGGAGTATGTCTTGCAAAGGTAAGCAAATTGGAGTACGGACAGCGTCATCAACTGCTTCTCGATTTCTGCGTTACACGCTTCCATAATCAGAAGGGATGCCTTAATCTTCTTTTTTGTAATTTTGTCTGTCATGGTATGCGATGACGTAGTTGTCGATGAAGCAAGCTTGCTTCATCGACAACTACGGCCTAGAAGTAACCTGTTCACTCTTGACTTAAGAACCCCTAGGTTGTTGCCATCAGGAAACAGACTCCGACAAAGAATTGCACTTTTTTTTACCCGACTGCCAAAGAAGGAGGGATATGTTTTTCGAGTGTGTGTATGTACGTATTTATATTTATTTGGCACGTCCTAGAGCCTAAACGGCGCGATCGATTTTAGCTTGAGAGGTGTTATTAGATTCGTATTTACTGTGAGAGTGACACTGGGTATATCAAAATGAAAAAAAAAAAACGAAATGGCGGATTTTTGGCGCCAAATTATGCCTTCAAAAATTTTTTTTTTATTTTTTTTTTTTCAAATCCTGTCGATTGGGGTATCGAAATAAAAGGCTCTAAAAGACGATTCCAAAAAAGTAACTCAGTAAAATGTAGGAAATAAAAAATTGACTTTGAAAAAAACTCGTCGTCGGTTTTTTCGGTTCGGGTTCAGTCACTGATCCAATGCCACCAACTGCATCAGACTGCTTGAAAAACGACTTGTTTCGAACTTTTTCGGTCGGGTTTTTTGACAAAGTAATTTTTTTTAATGGCCTATTGAGTCCGACTGCTGGGACTGCTTCCCCCAAATCGCTCCAGGACTCTTCTCTAGCGTCACCTCGAACCAGCCTTCGCAGTGTGCGTCCAGATCGTCTCGCCACCGCTATCTGGGCCGGGCTCGGTGACGCCGTCCATCCTCTGGCACCCATTGCGTGGAATTAATTAAGAATGAAGGCTATCGCGTTTGAATTCACCGCTAGGTACGCTCTGGTGTAGCGTGAGGTTTTAAATGTCTTTCACTGTTGGTTGGCTATTGACGCGAGTTTATTTACTTATTTGTTAAGATTTAATTTTTTATTATCTTTCGAACTTTGTTCACATGCGCGTAATGACAACTTTAATGCTATGGTTAAGAACCTTACTCGACAGTGGCGCCAACTGGTGAGTACAAAAACGGTAGCAATCATTGCAATTCTCTGCCGGATTTTATTTCCTGCTGTACGTACTATGAAAGTATTTCCAAAAGGCTTGTGTTTAAACACCGCCCAAAAAAGTACCTATTTTACTACCAAAAAAGTTCTAAACGGTTACCAAAACGGATAAATGGTCACCAAATAATATTCGAGAAGTAGCGCTCGCCGGCCGCTGCCGCGGCACCGCTCGCTTCGCTCGCTCGGCTCGCGCGCGGTTGGTCACAATTCTAACCTAACCTATTTTATCCAGTTTGTAACCCCAAGCCTACATTTTATGGCAATCACAGTTGAGTTGGATAGAATTTGGTGACCGTTGATCCATTTTGGTGCCCGTCTAAATTATACCCTTTCCAAAACGTTCAATCTTTTGGTTCATTGTGGCTTGTTGACGTAAATAATGCAAACAATGTTTTTGATATTTCAGAAGGAATGGCATTTCCATAGATTTTTTTTACAAGTAACCTGTGCTTACTCCTCTCTTTCTAAGGTATTTTAACGCGCAAGGGTCCCCAATTGATGCAGTCGTCTGTACATCCTCATTTCGCCTGTTATGGGTGTCCCATGTGATTGTGGGCGAGTCTTTGCCATTAGGCGGGTTCAAGTCCAGCCTCCTAGATGCCACGGAAAAATTCCTGAGGATAGGGAAAATAAAGCCTCTCGCATGGTTTAGTTGGGAGTGCTGTGGTTATTTTAATAGACATTTTTGTCCCGCTGCTGGATCCCAATTCCTTTTTTTTATATGAGATCAGTTTGCTCTTGACTCGAGTCTAGGTCAGAGATGACAGAGACAAAGTCTACGATGGAGCGAGCTTACCCAGAAAGTGCCTGTTCACTCTGACTTTAAAGAGATGAGGGATGTAAGCGTTCGGAAACACAGACGCAGGCAGAGAGTTCCACTCTTTTGCTGTGCGCGTTATAAAAGATGTTTGCCTCCCTCTACGGCCCTGCCCGCATTGCGATTTTTATTCGTGCGGATTTTTTTCCGCAATTCTATAACACATTGAATCCTATGCGAGTATCCGCACTGGCGGAAAAATATCAGAGCGGAAAAAAATCCGCGCGATCTGTGTTTTGATGCAAATTCAAGGTGAATCCCGATGACGGAATTTAATTCGCGCGACTAAAAATCGCAGTGCGGACAGGGCCTACTTTTTAGGGTTCCGTACCCAAAGGGTAACCAACGGAACCCTATTACTAAGCCTCCGCTGTCCGTCCGTTCGTCCGTCTGTCTGTCAGCGGCCTGTATCTCAAAAACTGTAATAGATAAAGAGTTGAAATTTTCAGATTGTGTATTACTATTGCCGCTATAACAAGAAATAAAAAATAGGTTCATGGTTTTGTTTGTTTATGGATATTTGATTCTGGATTATTGAGGCTTTCGATATATCTTTGTAAGGTCGTTAAGCTACCGATATTTTATCGGCAAAGGCACTTAATATTGGTTACCGGAGCCTTCCGCCGTTAGGTCGTGCAAATTGATTGCCTTGCTGGAAACTGGCGGGAAACCTAATTAGTATTCTTGATAGTACCTGTCTTGAACTATTATCATAGTATCGTACTATGGTAGGCGCCAGGCTAACTTGCAATAAAGTACATTGACCTTTTCTCTAATATCCCTTCGTAGATATCCGAACAATAAGTTATGAACCGTTTTTCATTACTAGAGAACGTAAAGGATCACGATGGAAGTCGATTCAGGCCAGCTTTGTCATTTCTGTTTTTGATGAAAGTTAATAAATGTATGTGGGTCAATGACCGTTATTGCACATCTGGCGCTTACTACTTTATTTTTATTTTATTTGTTAGAAATAACTAACAATTACATAATATGCAACACAGAAAATTAAATATAAAATAAACAATTATGCAATCAGCGGCGTTATTCACAGAAAACAATGAAAATATTAATTACGCGCTTCAAAGAACACGCAAGACTATATTAAAAAAAAAATGTAGCAAATAACCATAAGTAACATTAAATTTAGCCGACCCCAATATAGTTGGGAAAAGGCTAGGCAGATGATGAAAATTAAATTAACGCTACAATCACAGAATCAAAAACATGATAAAAGAAAATACAATATGTAAAAAGCAATAAAAATAAAATAAATTTAAATAATAAATGCAAATCAATGACAACAATAAAATAAAATAATGATAATATTAAAAAGAAAAACAATAATACTTACATTTAAAATAATCACTGCAATAAAATAAATCATGACAATAAAAAAATCAAATTAATTTCAACTATGGTGAATTTACAAGTAGTACGAGTACCTATAATATACCAAGCCTTCCGTTCCTCGGAAAACACGTACGGTCGATGGTCTTTTGAAGATCTTCAACAATCGTTACGAGATACTCAGAAGCCTTACACTAGTCTTGTTCAACACTGTACCTTTTTTTTTTTTTTTTTGTGGGGAAATCCTCATGGATATACTCCGTCTGGGGAGACGGATTGTTCTGTCGGACTCTTAACGACTAAAACCCCACAGTTCCTACCGTTACCATGACTGGAGGGTCCGGGGTACAATAAAATTCACGCGCACCCCCGACTGGTATCAGACCGCCATTGCTAGCGGGCTCCACCTCTTAGTGTGGCCGCTTCAACGACCTCACATGCTCCAATAAAGGCGTGCATGGAACTGCGCACCACGTCTTTTCGGCCTGGCTGGTCAGGCGACTCCTCAGCCCCAAGTTAGTCGCCCGCAGGCCCCTTCTTATGGTGGCCGGAGATCGTTTAGCGCCCTTCGCCGCCCAGGTGCCCTTCTGTTGCGGTTGCATTGAGAGGTATGCTCTCTCTCCCTCTCCGCCGCCTCCTTTGCGTGCATCACCTCCTCGCAGAAAGAGGCGATGGCATCCCACGCGTTTCAACACTGTACCTAGTTTTTGGTTTGTTCTGGCCAGATAGGCTATCGCTCCACGTAAAATACGGGTTGCTCACAGAACAGATGGTCGATGGAGCCGAAAAGTTCTGGAGGGGCGACCGCGTACCGAAGGAAGCAACGTATTAGGGCCTCCCACAAGGTGGACCGATGTCCTGGTGAGGGTCGCGGGTAGCCGATGGATGCGAGACGTACTGGACCCGTTGATGTGGCGACACGCGTGGAAAGGCCGCCGTCTAGCAGTGGTTTCGACTGATATGATGATAATGAAAATACTGGTATTCAGCTGAATCCGATTACACTGGAAGCCGAATAAGAGAGAGAAAAAAAAACTATGTTTACAGAGAGTTCAGTATAAATCTAAGGCTTGTGTTTACACACCGCCCAAAAAAGTACCTATTTTACACCAAAAAAGTTCTAAACGGTTACCAAAATGGTCACCAAATAATATTCGAGAAGTAGCGCTCGCCGGCCGCTGCCGCGGCACCGCTCGCTTCGCTCGCTCGGCTCGCGCGCGGTTGGTCACAATTCTAACCTACATTTTATGGCAATCACAGTTGAGTTGGATAGAATTTGGTGACCATTGATCCATTTTTGGTGACCGTCTAAATTATACCCTAAATCTAATAATACTTTTTGTAGAAATAGACGTTCGTTAGTGGTCACGGTCTAGATTCTAAAATAACGTAGAAAAATCTAAAAAGGAAAATCCCGTTCCATTTTCTAAATGCAGCAGTAATTCAAGCGTTTGAATTCAACTCGTCTGAAGCAAAGGTTCATTTAACATTGGAGCAAGAAATAAACTGAAATATTATATTTCCTTACCGGGGTTCTGAGTTTCCTGATATGATAGCCTATGGCAAACACGCTCTACCACATTAATCCCTTACCATCAGGTGAGATAGTGGTCAAACGCGAGCCTATCAATGAAATAAATTAGACTTGACTTAGCTCGTAAGATTGTCGACATGTGGGATATGGACTCTCAGCAATCACTGTACCGATAGTCGTGTCAGGCAATGGCTTAATGGAGAGGGAGATCTCGACCTCTCTCCCGGCCCGCAGTAGGCGCACCGGGCTTCGGAGCGGACGCTGCCCTCTTCCGGCCCCCTAACTGGGTCCAGAGGCGGCGGACTAGGGAATATCCGTCGCCCCCCATTCATTCGGACCCGAGGTGGCGGCGCGTGGTGTTAAACACCTCACTCCCGTCGCTGACCCGAGGTGGCCTGCAGAGGATTACGGAAGTTGCATTAGTTCTCGCGATCCCCGGTTGGTGAGAGATGGAGCACCGGGGTGGTTTTAGTCAGTAAGAGTCTGACAGACCCCTCCGCCCGCCCCAGGGCGGAGGACATCCATGAGGATTTCCCCCCGATAAAAAAATAAAAGGCAATGGCTTAATAACCACGAGACTCGACCAACACCAAGACAGGTGGATCAAGGGCTAGATTCAGAAACCGGTGCTTCAGGACTCAGTTCGTATTATTAGGTTGCTTTCTCTTGAGCCCTGACTGCAGGTTAATTGGACCCTGTTCCTGATACCGGTGGGCTACATATTTTTTGGGGTTCCGTACCCAAAAGGTAATCAACGGAACCCTATTACTAAGCCTCCGCTGTCCGTCCGTCTGTCAGAGGGCTGTATCTCAAGAATAACGTAATAGAAATACGTAAAATTATACAACCTACATGAAAATATAAATATTATGATTATGAACATAATTAAAATGACTTCACAACTATTTGTCTCAGGCGCTGGCGTAACCAATGTTCTCAATATTGATACAAGTGGTTCAAACACACGGCGATGTCGTTTGCTCAAGAGATTGCTTTTGTTATTAATTGAGGCGTGAAATCGTTAATGAACTCCACGGTTCATGCTAAAATAATAATTTTGCTATACTTTATGAGGCATTGAACTCAAAATTGTAGTGGTCCCTACATCTATACTAATATATAAAGCTGAAGAGTTTGTTTGATTAATTGAACGCGCTAATCTCAGGAACTACTGGTCCGTTTTGAAAAAATCTTTCAGTGTTAGATAGCCCATTTATCGCGGAAGGCTATATAGGCCAATAGGAGCGAAGCATTAATGAAAATTGTGACGCAGACGAAGTTGCGCGGGTCAACTAGTACAAGATAAGTTTCACGCGTACGATTACCACACCACACTGTCGAGACAAAAGGTGGTCAATGTGGTTACGAGTGAACAGTGTCGCTGCGGCTTCTTGCGGTTGCGTTGTGGTATCTACGAAATGAATGCGAGGTGGCCGACCGTTCGTTCGGGGTGTCGATAGTAATTGCCTTGTGGTTGCGACGTAGCTGCGATGTGGTCACTGTGAATTAATTTTCATACTAATTAGCGCCCGCCCACATGTTTTGGTTGTGGTATGTGTCTTTGGAGGGATGCGGTACAGAGAGCAAAGTCCCGCACACCTCCATTGAAAAGGGAGGATCCTCTGACTAGGCGGTTGCTGTGCCTGGCGGGCAACTGCCCGATAGTTGATATTCGGGCTGATGTATATGTTCTAATCGCACGGTAAACTCTGCTTGCGCGATGTAGGATTTCGACGTAGTAGTTCTCTGCTAGATGGATAGATGGCGTCGATGCCGCTCATGTCGAACAAGCCTGAGATACGACGTAGCATGCGGCTGTTGGCACATCGAGTTTTATCGTTCTAACTCACATGCCAGTAACATGCACAAAATACAAGCAAGTAGCTCGCATACCATAGTGATATCTACCAATCAGATTTTTTTTTTAACTTGCAAGTAGGTTGCTCGCCGGTTTTAAAGCACTTGCACTGTAGGTGCTAGCAGGCAAGCACTAAAGGGTCAATGTTTCTGGGATGTAATACAGCTGTCTTCAACTTTTGATTTGAAGGACGTCGATGTAATAACAGGCACATAATACTTTTAAACTCACTCGGCTACGCTGAACACGTAGAGCTTGTTCTAGTTTTTACAGATTTCAACCTTTCTGTCTGGCGACTGTCCAGCGTTCCTAAAACGTTTACGTAAAGTAGACGCGACGCTAACGACGCGTCAACGTGACGAATTTTCTAAATAACCACGTCACCAGGACGTGTTTTCACTGCCAGCGTTACAGAATGGTTCGAAAGAGTCAACGCGGCCCTGGAAAGCAAAGGGCTTTTGTAAGAACACGGTTGGGTTTAGTCAGTAAGAGTCTGACACACCCTCCCTCTGCGCCCAGAGCGGGGGGAATCATTTGATGACTTGTCATCCTCAAAGAAGGACGTATTTTCGACTTGCGGCATCAAGGTGAAGTTCATTCTTTCGTAGGTCGTACCTCAGTACCAGATAAAAGGTCATAAAAATCAATATTGCTTGAGTAGGTCACCTTTAAATCAAGATTTATCTCTAAAAAAACAAAATATCGCTAAGTCACTGCGACTTGGCATAATTTACGCAAATTCATGCCGTAAGCCAAAATGTTCAAATCAATCAATCGTTCTGAATTCTGTTTTAACTCCAAAATTTAGTGTAAAAACTAGGCATGTTAGAAATTCATTTTGGTATACGCGATAACTTCACAACGACTTAGTTCAGCAGAAGTCGACCAAGTTCGTTATTAAGCAACTTGACCGACTCGACCTGTGTGCAGCTTCAATCGCACGCGCAGCTTCGCTGGAGTTCAAAGAATAAGAGTTGACAGGACATGCACTGTATAATGCGCTATTCGTTATATCATATCAGCCGAAAGTCGTCCACGGCTGGACATAGACCTCCCCCAAGATGGCGGGGTTTGCCATAATCGCCACGCTTGGCAGGCGGGTTGGCGATCGCAGTGCATGGTGTTGAGTTTTACAAAGAACGCTGCTACCCATTCTCTGGCGAGTCCCTTAGTCGCCTCTTACGACACCCACGGGAAGTGATGGGATGGTATTATTCTTTTACGGCACCGGCTGACACCATGCAGGATAGTAACGTAATATTTAAATGTAAGCCTCCTTCGTTTACAGGTGAACGTCGTCGCGGCGCAGCGGGTCGCGCGGCTGCGCTACGTCGCGCACCTTCCGATTCCGACTGCTCCGGCGAGACGGCGTCACTCTCCGCCGACAGCGGCGACCGCGCCGTGCGCCCGCCGCCGCAGCCCTCCCGCGCCGCCAAGAACAGGGGGTGAGTTGTAACAGGGCCCACATGGACCGCTCCCACTGCTGGTGCGAGACGGCGTCACTCTCCGCCGACAGCGGCGACCGCGCCGTGCGCCCGCCGCCGCAGCCCTCCCGCGCCGCCAAGAACAGGGGGTGAGTTGTAACAGGGCCCACATGGACCGCTCCCACTGCTGGTGCGAGACGGCGTTACTCTCCGCCGACAGCGGCGACCGCGCCGTGCGCCCGCCACCGCAGCCCTCCCGCGCCGCCAAGACCAGGGGGTGAGTTGAAACAGGGCCCACATGAACCGCTCCCACTGCTAGTGCGAGACGGCGTCATTCTCCGCCGACAACGGCGACCGCGCCGTGCGCCCGCCGCCGCAGCCCTCCCGCGCCGCCAAGACCAGGGGGTGAGTTGTAACAGGGCCCACATGAACTGCTCCCACTCCCACTGCTAGTGCGAGACGGCGTCACTCTCCGCCGACAGCGGCGACCGCGGCGTGCGCCCGCCGCCGCAGCCCTCCCGCGCCGCCAAGAACAGGGGATTGAGTTGTAACAGGGCCCACATGGACCGCTCCCACTCCCACTGCTAGTGCGAGACGGCGTCACTCTCCGCCGACAGCGGCGACCGCGGCGTGCGCCCGCCGCCGCAGCCCTCCCGCGCCGCCAAGAACAGGGGATTGAGTTGTAACAGGGCCCACATGAACCGCTCCCACTCCCACTGCTAGTGCGAGACGGCGTTACTCTCCGCCGACAGCGGCGACCGCGCCGTGCGCCCGCCACCGCAGCCCTCCCGCGCCGCCAAGACCAGGGGGTGAGTTGAAACAGGGCCCACATGAACCGCTCCCACTGCTAGTGCGAGACGGCGTCATTCTCCGCCGACAACGGCGACCGCGCCGTGCGCCCGCCGCCGCAGCCCTCCCGCGCCGCCAAGACCAGGGGGTGAGTTGTAACAGGGCCCACATGAACTGCTCCCACTCCCACTGCTAGTGCGAGACGGCGTCACTCTCCGCCGACAGCGGCGACCGCGGCGTGCGCCCGCCGCCGCAGCCCTCCCGCGCCGCCAAGAACAGGGGATTGAGTTGTAACAGGGCCCACATGAACCGCTCCCACTCCCACTGCTAGTGCGAGACGGCGTCACTCTCCGCCGACAGCGGCGACCGCGCCGTGCGCCCGCCGCCGCAGCCCTCCCGCGCCGCCAAGAACAGGGGGTTGAGTTGTAACAGGGCCCACATGAACCGCTCCCACTCCCACTGCTAGTGCGAGACGGCGTCACTCTCCGCCGACAGCGGCGACCGCGCCGTGCGCCCGCCGCCGCAGCCCTCCCGCGCCGCCAAGACCAGGGGGTGAGTTGTAACAGGGCACATATGAACCGCTCCCACTCCCACTGCTAGTGCGAGACGGCGTCACTCTCCGCCGACAGCGGCGACCGCGCCGTGCGCCCGCCGCCGCAGCCCTCCCGCGCCGCCAAGACCAGGGGGTGAGTTGTAACAGGGCCCACATGAACCGCTCCCACTCCCACTGCTAGTGCGAGACGGCGTCACTCTCCGCCGACAGCGGCGACCGCGCCGTGCGCCCGCCGCCGCAGCCCTCCCGCGCCGCCAAGAACAGGGGGTTGAGTTGTAACAGGGCCCACATGAACCGCTCCCACTCCCACTGCTAGTGCGAGACGGCGTCACTCTCCGCCGACAGCGGCGACCGCGCCGTGCGCCCGCCGCCGCAGCCCTCCCGCGCCGCCAAGAACAGGGGGTTGAGTTGTAACAGGGCCCACATGAACCGCTCCCACTCCCACTGCTAGTGCGAGACGGCGTCACTCTCCGCCGACAGCGGCGACCGCGCCGTGCGCCCGCCGCCGCAGCCCTCCCGCGCCGCCAAGACCAGGGGGTGAGTTGTAACAGGGCACATATGAACCGCGCTCTCGCGGTGCACCTATAGCGCATCTAAATTTCGCAAGCTCTGTGTAAGTCCCATGTTCGTCACGTTGCAAGAAAGATTTGGTAAAACAGAGCTTGGTACCTTTACCAAATTTTTCTTGCAACGTGCCGAGTAGACCCATAAATTACAGAATATTTTAAACTTGATGATATTTTTAAGCGTTTCCCCGCACTTGGAATTTCTCATGTGTCGTGGGTGCGTTTTCAAACATAAAATTCACATGTAACACAAACAGCCAGCCAGACCTGGAACAAATATCTGTAAGCCATACAAATATTTGTTCCGTGCGGAAATGCAGCAGCCTATCGCTCAACCACTGCGCCAACTGTGTCGCCATTTTTAACCGACTTCCAAAAAAGGAGGAGGTTCTCAATTTGGGGGTTTTTTTTATGTATGTTAACCGATCACTCCGAGGTATCTCATCCGGTTTGTGTGATTCTTTTTTAGTTCGATGCGGCATGCTTGCCGTTTGGTCCCGTATTTTTTTTTTCAGTTTGGTTCTATAGTTTAAATTTTATGAGCAGGTTTCCTTATTTAAATTTTTGCATACGAGTACATGAAGACGTCATTCAAGAATCACCACTTAAAAGTGAAAAATAAAAACCTTTTTACAAAAAATATAACCGACTTCCAAAAAAACACTACAAAGTATAAAATAACCTTAATTTCGGAAGTCTGTGTTTTTGGTTTTGTATCTTCGTTTTTAACACGTTTTTACAATAACAAATTTTTAAAGTAAAAACTATCAGAATACCACTATGACCGGCGTCGTTATAAGTCTTACTGTATCTCCATAATAAATAGAAATTTCTTTATTTCTGAACAGAATGAACATTTCACTTCAAAAATATAAATAACTTTCCACATGTGACCCTTATCAAAGTCGACGGATTAAAAAAGGTTTTAACATGTTAATATTAGATCACTTCAAGTTTTAAGCTAATTGTGGTCGCCTCAAAATGTCACTCCTTAATACTGTTATTTTTTGGTGTGGTCTAAATAAAATACGTTGTCATTGTAGTTAAATTAGGCTGTAATTAATTGATTATGTTGATTAGATATGGAATTAGTCAACGTGGACAATCAAGTTGATTGACTTGTCAATTTAGTTAAAATTTTGCATTAGTTTGGTGTCTACATAAATGTGGATGGATGGAGAGGGAGAGGAAGGCCAAAGAAAAGATGGATGGATTGTGTGAGGAGCGATATGAAAGAAAAGGGAGTTAGTGATAGAGTGACGACTGATAGAACAGAATGGAAGAATAAAACGTGTTGCGCCGACCCCAAGTAACATGGGATAAGGGCAGGGAGATGATGAGTTTGGTGTCTACATATTAAACAAAATGTGTTGGCTATATGTTTTAATTTTTCACTAACTTTTGCCGTATCTCGTTTTTCCCGTTCCTGTTGGTATTTCGGTAAAAGCCCTCTCGTTAGTGTTCTCCGCACTCCCCAAGGAACCTACATTCCAAAATTCTAGTTTTCTACGACCAGTGGTTTCGGTTGGGTCGGACGTTGTCAGTCAGCAGCGGAAGAATTTTAAATATGTTTATGCAATTAAATAAGCAGCCGCACGGATCAATCTTCAAGGTAAAGTAAAGCTTGCTGAGATCGGCATGTTGATGGGTTGTCGTGCCTCGAAAAGCACGTTGAGCAACAGCGCAACGGGACTTGTAAGTCCCGGCTGTCATCTGTCGTCACACTCTTGGCAGAGTGGTCGTGGTCGTCATGACAGGGGTGGTGGCAAGCTTCACAATAGAGAACATGCAATTTTTCCATTTTTGCTCTAATTTTAAAGAACTCCATCTAGAATAGACCACCACATAAATAAAAAATGAAAACGCTTTAATTTATTGCCAAAATTGCGTTTTTAAGCCAACAGTTTAAAGGTTCGCGCGAAATCGGACGATGACGTCACTCGTGTCTATCACTGGTCAAGAACTGTCCCAACTCAAAGACATAAGGTTGCCTTTTCGTTGGCATAACAGCAGATACGTCACTAAACGCTGATTGTTGTTTTTAAATACGTTCCGTTTCACGTTACTTTAATTCATGATTTTTGTTAAAAATCGATATTAACCAAAATAAAAACTTTGTAATGGCCTTGATTTTATACTTTTTATCATTTTACTGACAGCATTCTCATAAATTCTGTATTTGCATCTTCCCTATTGGTCGCCATTCCTCTCGTACTGCTGCTTGCCTTGTGCACTGCGAGCCTGTCATTTGTAGATCTTTGATATTCTTTACGGAAGCCATAAAATCTGACTCAATGCAGCTACGAACATTGTGAAGTTGGGTAAGAAGCCGATTTATGTAAAATACTGGTATTCAGCTACATATGATTAGACTGGAAGCTGCCGCCAACATGTTGGAAAATGGATTGGCAGCTTGGTTATCAGAATACTCACATATCCAAACACACAAGTTTGTGTGTCTGTGTGACTGACACAAAAGTTTATCTCCTAACGCTTGTTTAAAACATTGTTTTCTTTATTCACTTAAGTGTACAGTCAACAAAGCCATTTGGTGTACAGGCAAATATATTTCTTTTTCCACTGGGCCTACCAATATTTATTTCTAATGTGTGCACTATATCTTTTTAAGCTTATGACATACTCACGAGTGTGGTGTACAATAATTCTAGTCTACTCAGCACATTCACAACATTGTCTAAAAGTAGTTGCAAGTTAGCTGCCTGCATACCGAATAGCTTTGTTGACTGTACATACAAATTTAAATTTTTAAATATTTCTTAACATTAAAACATAAAAAAAACAGTAGTCAACCGGTGTTGGGGGTAGAGTCCAAGATACCGGTGGTTAGGGCTCCAGAGAAAGGAACCTCCGCACTATACGAGCCGTATCGAGGAGTACTTCCTTCTGTATCAGGCCCTTTATCCATCCGCGTAACGCCAGCTTCGACAGATAGTCGTCGAACCTTTTGGCCATCAGGCCGTTGTCCGTAACGACTATCGACACAATGACATTCCACAAGTCGAGAACTTTGTGTTGTAAGTCGAGATACTAGATTGTTTTTTTTTTAAATTATTATTTTTTCTTAAACAATCTGTTTTTGTTCTCAGCCGTCGCCGAGGCAGCGAATGGGAGGTGCTAGAGGGTCTTAAAGACGGCCAGAGGTTTGAGAAGAGGCCAGACGTCTTCAACGGCTATCTGCACAAGAAGAGGAAATGGCCGCTCAAGGGATGGCACAAGGTAAGGCAATAACAGAATCAAGTGACAGTTTTATACAGCAAAGCTGTTCTTTTTTTTTACCGACTTCATAAAAAGGATTGGACTGGAACGTTAAGATCGCAAAGTATACGGTTGGACTTAAGTCCGTTAGAGTCTGACCCTCTCGAAAAAGAGAGAAATCATTGATGGTTTTATATCCAAAATAAAATGGGTCGTAGAAAAAGTAGAATTAGCTGTCTACTTGCTTGTGTGTTTAACTGCCTCCGTGGGCAAATGGTTCAGGCGTTTGCCTTGTGACCCGTTGGTCGTGGGTTCGATTCCCACGGGAAGTATACTTTGTAAATTTGTTTCCACTTTGGCTAGGACATTGCAGGTTAGATCACCAGGGCCCCAAGTCTGCTATTTATTATTAATTTGTCATTCTAACACGATCCCATTGTCATTTTGCTATAAGTACGTAATCTGCTAATTCGTAATGGTCGATCACTGGTCGGTCAATGGTCTCGTAATAGAATTTTATTGTGGTAGAAAGACATTTTCGTATTACCATTATTATAAAACCCGTTACTAGACATGATTTTCGAAAAACTACTAAATTTGAACATTAAGTTATGCCAGATTTCTTTTATATATATATATTACATATTATTTATTCATGTACGAGATTACTAATAGTGTCAGTGGTTGACCGTTGGAAAGTCATAATGACGCTTTTATATTAGTAGATTAAAAAATCAACAATTATAAAATCAATGATAGACCATTCTGACACTATTGTAATAGCAGACTTGAGGCCCTGATTGTCTGATAAAAAGATGATACCGTGCTTCGGAAGGCACGTATAAGCCGGTGATCCCGGCCGCCAAATGGCGGTCGTCAAATAAACTATGTCAGAGGCACTTGAGGCGGTTTAGAAACTCTGACACTAGGGTGTGTGGGGTCGTTAGACCTTACTACCCACACGATAAGAAGAACAAGAAGCTGTCTACTTGACATTTTCCATAATATTCTGTTTGCTGGTCAAGCTCAAGCGTTGGCTGCCCGGCTAAAGAGTAATAACAATGAAGGAAAATCGGCAAACATAACTATTTCTTTATCTTAATCACTATGATTTAATTAACGCTATCGCTTAGTTATAGAAGCATTTACCAAAATGTTGTCAAAATGCCAAAACGTAAGCATTGACCACTAGGCATTTCGGTAGCACATGTCAATCCTAGGACTTTATTAATTTTTTATCGTTGTAGACTCTAGTCGCTCAGGAGCATTTTTTTTTAATGTTATTTAAGCTGTGTTTTTTATTCTATAATTCCAGCGTTTCTTCGTCGTAGACGGCGGCATACTAGTCTATGCTCGTTCCCCAACAGACGTGGCCCGGGGCCGTCTACACGGCTCTGTGGACGTCGGCCTATCCGTCATATCCGCCAAGGCGAGGAGACGGCGCATAGACATAGATGCTGATGAGTTCATCTACCACCTGCGAGCGAAGACGCCCGATGTCTTCCGAACGTGGCTCAACGTCCTCAAAGCGCATAGGTTAGTATTTTCACGAACATAGCCGAAGATGCCCGAAGTTAGTTGAACGTTGTCATATCCGCCAAGGCGAGGAGACGGCGCATAGACATAGATGCTGATGAGTTATCTACCACCTGCGAGCGAAGACGCCCGATGTCTTCCGAACGTGGCTCAACGTCCTCAAAGCGCATAGGTTGGTATTTTCACGAACATAGCCGAAGATGCCCGAAGTTAGTTGAACGTTGTCATATCCGCCAAGGCGAGGAGACGGCGCATAGACATAGACGCCGACGAGTTCATTATACCACCTGTCGACGACGCCCGATCTCTTCCGAACGTGGTTCACAAAATGTTAGTTTCAGCCTTATGTAAAGTAGCTAAGGTCGATTTTGGTTTGTTGCTTCATACTGGTGCATAAACTCACACCTACTTGCCATAGGGGTGCTATCTCCCTTTGCTTCGTTAACTTTCATATCTAGCCTTTCTGATGACTATCACCAATTAGGTCGCATATACTGCGTATTTTACAAAGTTCTTAAAAAAAACCACCTACACGTTTTCCAGGTTATACCGCCAACACTTGCTAACATTCGGTGCGCGGGAGTCGGTGCCAAAGATCCACGCGCCGCTCGACGACATGCCCGCCACAGACAACTCATCCCGTAAGTCTACTGCCATTATTATAACGTTTAACTTTCCTATTTTATTTGCTGTGACGCATGCGTTCCGTGTTAGAATAGGTGTGTTATGACTTAGAAAGAAGGTAGTTTGAGGTTTTTGATGTGAGGTTTTTAGGTATGGTTAATGAAAGCCTTTACCTTGCCTATCAAAACTGAATTTAGAGAAATATCTACTTATAGTAGTGCCCATACTGTATGTTTAGTCCGTGATAAATAAATATGAAAAAAAAATGTGGTTAGAATTATTTAACATTTAATCTTTTGCTCGCTAATAGATATTAGTTAAAAGTTTAATCGATGTTACATCGATTACACGGATCTATTTAAAATAAGACTGCTTCAAAAAGCAGCATATTTTAAGAATCCCATAATAGGGTATTTTAATAAAAAAAATCTAATTAGTCCGTCTGATAGATTTTCAAAAAATATTGGTCACGTATTTTTTATGTAAACAAAAAATAAAGAGCAAAAGGACGCGTGACGTCACGCATGCTCGTCCTCTTTGCCATCTGGCTTGGTAAAATTGTACCAAATTTACCAAGCCAGATGACGTCACGCGTGTCTTCTCGCTGTATCCTCTTTATTTTTTGTTTACGTGAAAAAAGAAAAAACACGTGTCCAATATTTTTAATCAGTCAGAAAATTTATCAGACGGACTAATTAGATTTTTTTAGTAAAGTACCACATTCCAACTATCCTTCCTAACTTCACGCTTCCTTTTCCCACCCTAAGGTACATCCCACGATAGCGACGAATCGTCCACGTTGAGTACAAGCGATGACTATCCCATCCCAAGCTCCAAAGGGCATTCGCCCCACGAAATATGTAACAACAACTTCTGTTTCTGCAATTCCAACTTCAATCCCCCCATAGACGAGCATATAAAGACCGTGGGCCACAGTCCCGCAAATCAACTAAAAAACTACGACGAACACATGAAAGGACTTATAAATAACCATAGAAGTTTGTGCTCTATGAACTGTGTTGCCAGATTCAAAGAAGAAGATTTAAATAGAAGGAAATCTCCCGACGTATCTCAGGGCAGCACCGACGCTGAGAAACAAATACATAGTACAGATCTTGATATCAACTCTATACGAACTATAGAAACGGTTATAGAAGACCAGGTTATGGGCAATAGGGAATGTTCTCCTGTACGAAATCCTCGCGATGCGAAAATACCAATATTCCTTGACAAGATCGAACCTAAGGCTGCTTATTTCTTTCAAACGAAAGACATATTAAAAGGACACAAAAATTCTCCAATGAAGAAAAGCAAAAAATCAACGAATTTAGTGAAGTATAGAAACGAGTGGTCCGAACCTACTTTGAAAAAGCCTTTAAGTAAATGCATGTTGCTAGGTGGTAACACGTTTAAGATGAAAGTTTCGAGACAGGCCGATACTGAGAAACCCGCGGATTGTTCCGTAGCCTGTGATCCAGTACCGCAGGAAAGTAACGAAGTTCAAGTCACGATTATCGATGATAAGTCGCTGCAAGATTCTAAGACGACTTCAGACTTTGATAAAATAACGGAAAAACTCCTCGTGTCCATATTCGAAAACCACAGAAACATACCGGCTAAGCAAGCGGAGTACTACATCAAAGAAGTAGTTAAAGACTTGTACGACTTCAAGCTTCAAGACGTGCATCCAGTGAAGGCACTCTTTAGGAGCCTGCTCGAGTACTGGCTAAAGAACACCAACGTTGATGAAGTTAAATCAGTCATGCGCCAGACGCAGTCAATCGACAGACAGTCCAACAGATTCTTCACTAAAGATAAAAACCTATCGAGTTTACATATCAGTAACGTTAGTAGACAAACTCAGTTTCACGGCATGAGCGATATGGAAGAAATGTACGGGCTTCTGAAAACTTCTACCGTAGTCTTAAAAGAGCCTTCTATGTGCCAGTCAAAAATGTCGGGCAGTTTCGATAAAGATAGAAGGATACAAGATCTCGAACGATTGCTTAAAAACACCGTCTACATATGTGAGACGATCAGAAACGATCATAGCAAGCAGAAAGATATCAGGACAACGAAAACTCTGATAGAGAATATAGGGAAGCCATCGCAGAAGGCAAATATGAATAGTCCTGCAGATTTATCTAACGAAAACTCCAACTCGTCTACTGAGAAAATAAAAGAAACTATAAACCATCTTATAAGCGAGACTTCGATACCTCCTGACATTGCCAAGGAGTTTTTGGGAGCGTACTTAGATGTGTTGCTCAAGGATGACGAAAGCACAAGCAGTAGTTCCATATCCAGTAACCGTTCTACTACGTCTAAAGACTCTCAAGAAGAATACTTATGTAATGTACAAACGGAGGCTGTGGTCAAAAGATTGTCTAAAAGCGTCACTACTTTCAATTCAAGTGGACATCCCGAAAAAGTCAAATCTACTGAAGCCAGCCTAACAGTAACAAAACCAGTTGATCCAGGACAAATGTATCTAAAAGATATTTTAGATAAAATAACAACGATTTTCTCAAAAGTAAAAGAACTAGATGCGAATAATAGGATTATTGACAACACAACCGAGACCAGCAATACTGGTGTTTTCAAAGAAAATGAACAAAAGGATGAATTAGGAAGACCTGTTAAAGAGTACCCTGGAAAGAATCTAATCTATGAAAACTTTGACGAGAATACTGTTGTCATTGATTTAACTAAATTCGACTTGGAGCATATTTCCATGTTTAGTGATCCTGCTATTCAAGGCATCATGTCGATAACTATAAAACTAAAGGAGAAACCTCCAACTATAGGCGAGACTGATCCAACACATCTGAGACTACAATTTGCAGAATCGCAGAAACTACAAAAGCAATTGAAAAAAGAGTATGCCGTAGATGATAACTGGATAAAGTATGTCCATACAGAAAAGAAATCTAATGAGGTATTTCAGAAGAAATCCGTAAACCCGAAGAATTTTAAAAAGTCTTTATGTTGCCCGAAACAGTTCGATTTGAAACCGTACTCCAGTAGCAGCGATGCAACTTCGAAGCAGTGCAAGGCGATACACGAAAGTGAGCATTCTTTGGACCTATCATTTAAAAGTAGTAACTGCTTTCGAAACGAATCCATCATGGCACAGTCTTTTGAAAATCAAAGCACACAGTCATGCTACATAATGTCTTTTAAAAAGGAGCTTTTGTCCTCAAAATTTCTTTCTAGAAAGAAAACTAATTTGAAAGAGTGTGGCGGTATACTACTAACACCAAGAATGACGTCCCCACGGCGATCAACTTCAAAACACACTGAATTGTCAATATTTGAAAAACCCGCCCCTAGGGTGATAGATGAAAAATTCATTCTGTTACTATTAGAAAATTTATCACTGCTATCGAAGAACTTACCAAGTTTACACAGAGATATCAACAACTTGTTCTTGAAACTAAGAAAAAAACATGAGAAAATATTGAAATCCTGTGTCAGTATACAAGGGTTGAGTCTCTTAGGAAAGATCTACAACGAGGAGTCATCTGGCCCCAGCAAAAAGGACGCCAGAACTCAGTGGGACGTCGTGCCATACAACGAACCCAACAAAAAAGTCAGCAGCCTTGAGAAAGCTATAAATACTTGCAGTAGCGACAAAATAAGAGAAAAAAACGAATTACGAGATGCCAACATCAGTGCCATAGATTTGACCCTGCTGATGAATTCTGAAGTGCAAACGCTGTCTGAAGAACTATTGTTGAAACCACAACGTAAGGCACCGTCGCTCACTGACACATCTCTAATGACAAATATGGCGACAACTGGATCTGTGAATACTTTAGGTTTGTCAGAAATGGGCGTGAAAACTGCCGATAATTGCACTTCCAACCCCAACTGGTACCATAAAATCTACACGAAAGAATGCTCTATGTCAACAATAATAAAGTGCATGTTAGAACATAAAAAACAAATGACTCGCTTGCAAACAGCGCCACGAGAGCACGGCGATAAAAAGAAGAAGCAAGTGAAACTGCATGATTTTGTGAAGGAAATGTCGCTGTTGTCACCTGCGTTTAAGGTCTCAACTCAATCGCAGACAGATCGGAAGTTGATACGTTTCGCGAGGGAGAAGGTGTTGGACAATGATTTTAACGTGTATCCGCTGTTCGTTAGTAAGAATTTTGTGACAAGAGCAAGTTCTATGACTGATTCCAACGTTGAAATAAAATCAAGTGATGAAATGAAAACCCTGTACCGATGTACAAGTGATTCGTTCTGTTCCGGTTAGATTGTTTTGTTTTTAATGTAGCATTCAGAGGGCCCAGCACGAATATTTTTGACTTAACGTAACGTAAAATTTAACTATAGCTAGAATACTCGCTTCGCACATAATCATCATCTGCCTAGCCTTTTCCCAACTATATTGGGGTCGGCTTCCAGTCAAACCGGATTCAGCTTAATACCAGTGTTTTACGTGGAGCGGCTGCCTACCAGACCTCCGCAACCCAATAACTGGGTAACACGGTATTTCTTGGCAAGACTGGAGTCAGATTTACTGGCTTCTGATTATCCGTAACGACTGCCAAAGATCTACAAATGACAGCCGGGACCAGCGGCTTAACGTGCTTTCCGAGGCACGGAAGAAACTCGGTATGTTAAGATGGTCACCCACCCACAGACCAACCTTAGCAAGCGTTGCTTAACCTTGAAGATCGACCCGTGCGGCTGTTATGATGCAGCCACGAGCTCGCTTCGCACATATTATTGGAAATTAGATACTATATTCATATTTTTGATTAATACAAATTATATATGTCCCATGAAATTAAACCAAAACACAATGGGGTATTTATTTATTATATACTTTATTGTACACCTCATAAGAAGCAAAATACAAAATTCACAAAAAGATATGTCAAATTATTCGTGCTAGGCCCTCTGTATTTGAAAATTTACGTAGGTTGAAGTAGTGGATAGCGTAAACACGATAGTTTAGTCATTCGTCAACTATTGGCTTGTTGCCAAAGCATTTCGACACCTGCAAGGAATAACATCGTAACTCAACTTTAGGCAGTTCAAGTTACAATCATATTCGTGCTGTATAAAAAATTAAGATTTTTTTTACACTCACCCCAGTGTCTAAATTCCTTTGCGTTAAGATTTTTACAGAGTAAAAACATTGTAAGTGAGAAACAACTGCAGTTAATAAAAGGGTATATTTAGTTACACGTCATCGTAATCATTCTTTAAGCTCGCCATTATTAGTATAACATTGTAATACAAGATACAATTTTGTTTTTGGTAAAGTTTTTTCCTTGTGAAATAAGCTGTAACTCACTTTATGCGATTGTATGTCTGAGTTACAATTTACAATGTAATTTTATACAGTATACCTTGTGAAATATCATTGTAACTCATAGAAAGAAATTAAATATACATAGACATGTTATTCCTTGCAGGTGTCGATTTTTCTTTTTTTTGCTTTTTGTATTGCTTCTTTTAGCAGAACATAGTTTTTAACGAATGTAAAAGATCCTTTTACTGTTCTAGAATAGACAATGTTAGTGGTTTAGAAAAAACACAGACGTAAAATAATATAGGAGAAATTTTCATAGAAAATGGCGAAGATAATTTAGCAGTTATAGCAAGAGTTATGCATAGTAAAGTATTGAAGTTATTCGCATAGTGTAATAGTTCTCAGTATGTGCATGCGTTTTTTTATTTTTCTTCGTTTTGAATAACTAACAGTATTTATATGACTTGTAAGATATTAGGAAAACACATATTAATTGATGACTCATTTACATATCTTGATATAAAACTATTTGTACTAAAACCTTTGTATTTACAATACTTTTAGTATATGTGTATCTTGTCTCCGATGTAATCGACTTGCAGTATGTGTATGATGCCCTAATGTTTTAATTTCTTCAATGGAGTCGGTTCCTTAAAAAATATGTGCTTACTGTACTTTGTTGAGTTTAATCTTATATTTTTTATAAATTTGGTAAACCAAAAATACACGTCCTATATTTTTGAATAATGTAATTGACGCAGTTAATATAAACGTAATTTTTAATACAGGATTAAATTCTATTGCTTAGAACTACAAGGCCGAAAATTGGGTAAATGTTTAGAATATTGATTACTTAGAGTCGTTTTCGCTTATCTTTGTAATTATCTAATATTTATAAATCCGCTGCGGCATTCATAGAAGTTATCATTCTTAGTCGCTATCATCAAATGAATTAATTGACAATTTCCTAAAATATGGAAAAACCCATTTCGGCCGAATAACTGATAAAATGTAAATGAGTCACAAATATAATCTTCAACATAAATTAAAAATATTTACCTTATCGTGATAAGACTGAAGTTATAATTATTATGTTAGTTATTCATAATTTTGACTCATGCACCTTTTCCCCCATGCAAGTATGTTTTACAGTGTTATGGAATATATTGGCAAAAGAACATTAATTAAACATGAAAAAAAAATCTATGAAATTAATAATCTAATCTAATAATTCTAATCTCTTCAAAGTTAGAGTGAACAGGCTCCTTCTGGGTAAGCTCGCTCCATCGTAGACTTTGTCTCTGTCATCTCTGACATAGACTAGAGTCAAGAGTCATCTCTGACATAGACTAGAGTCAAGAGCAAACCAATAACAAATAAAAAAAAACTCCTTACTAAAATTGACTTCGCACGAAAAAGATCTCGTAGGTGAGCACCCAATGGTTATGGAATTGGTTCGAAAGAGTCACTAGTTGACTCGCGCGTCTGCTCCGCTCCTATTGGCCTTAGCGTGATGATATATAGCCTATAGCCTTCATCGATAAATGGGCTATCTAACACTGAAATAATTTTTCAAATCGGGCCTGTAGTTCCTGAGATTAGGGCGTTCAAACAAACTTTTCTGCTTTATATATTAACTAGTTGACCCGCGCAACTTCGTCTGCTCCGCTCCTATTGGTCTTAGCGTAATGATATATAACCTATAGCCTTCCTTGATAAATGGGCTTTTTAACACTAAAAGAATTTTTCAAATCGGACCGTAGTTCCTGAGATTAGCGCGTTCAAGCAAACAAACAAACTCTTCAGCTTTATATATTAAAATATAGAGTATAGATAAAGTTCTTTAAACCCAAGTAAAACGGGTAGTTGCTAGGCAAATATATACTACCTACATTTGGTCACTTATGAAGTACTTGAGCCAATGAGTTTGCGCAATATATTCCAAAACGCTGGTCCCCCCTGTCCTGTCACTGACGTGTGTGGTGTGTAGGGGTGTTGAGCCCCACCGCAGGGCCGATCAGGGGTCCGCAGGCAGGCTTCGTGTCCGGCACGCCGGGCGGAAGACTCGCCGGATGGATTATAGGTATGTAGCACCCTGTCTTAGGTGGAGCCGCGTATTGACTGAAAATCATAGCATAAAAAGTTGTGTGAATTCCGGAAAAAAAATACGCATGTGGTTATTAATTTTGCACTTGGAATAAGGCTACTTTTATCAAGTTAGAGTGAACAGGCTCCTTCTGGGTAAGCTCGCTCCATCGTAGACTTTGTCTCTGTCATCTCTGACATAGACTAGAGTCAAGAGCAAACCCAACCTTAATAATTTTGGAGCGATACCCAGATAATACCTACAAAAACAAAAAACTGGTTTGAAGCCTGAGAACCTGAAAGCATACAAATATTCCAACTTAAAGTCACTAAAATCTAAGAAGAACAACATTGCTTAACAAGTAAGTATGAAAGAGACATAAAAATAAATCTCTTTCGCACTTAGTGGTAAAGCAATCTTCTATCCCTCTCTACTCCGCTATCAAATTGGACTTGATAGATTTCGGTGACTTTAGAAACTTCAATCCTTTGTCAAAATGTTTGAGGCTCCTTTTGTTGAAAAATAAAATTCTCTATACGCAGCTTCACCCACCTACCAATGAGTAGAGAAACACCTTTATTTCCAGGAAAGCAGAACATGACCTTTTACTATAAAATATCGATGTGTTAGCTCGTAAAGGTGAAACTAAAAACTTGTTTTACACCCAGAATATCTGTTTAATAATAATAATAATAATAATAATAAAACTTTATTGTCCCAAGAAGATACATACAATGGTAAAACACATGAGTTGTAACAAACTTAACATGTACAATAATTTTGTTGACCGCTAGTACCCAAAGTAAGATTTAACTTGTGGTATGGGTACTAGGGCTCTCGTACTTAAAAGCAGCAAATAGGTGACATTAGAGTGTAGTGTATCGTATATGTTGCATTACGGTAAGAAAATCTTAGATATTATAACTGTTTGTATATATGTATATATATATATATAACAAGGTATTGTGTATGTGAGTGTGTGTGTGCATGTATGTATGTGTATGTAATTGTGTGTGTGTGTGTGACGGATTAATTTAAGTTATAGCAAACTTAACTTAGTTTCATCAGTTTTTCTGTTTCCTCATACGATTTAGACAAAAGCCAAAGAGTAACTTTTTTCTTGCATTTCGATCTAGTTACTGAGTAGATGTTGCATTGTTCGTTAGCAGTGTTATACAGATGACAGCTTATAACAGTGTAGTTGCGCGCTGCTAATGCACTTCTAAATCTTTGGGCTTGGCAGATCCTAGGTGGACGGCGCCTGTTTGTGACTGGAATGGTATATTTCAGACTAGCATGCCTTCTGCAGATAGTTGCAAGCACAAAGAGCTGTCTGACAGTAAGCAGTTTACACTCGTGATATAACTGGGCAGTCGAGTATCTGAAAGGCTTAAATGTCATAACCTTAAGGACTGCCCTCTGTGCTCGCTCCAAGGGCAGAAAACATGATTTCACAGCTCCACCCCAGGCTGATATACAGTATGTCAAAATAGATTGACATAGTGAATAATATACTAGTTTTAGGGTGTCAAAGTCAGCTGAATTACGCAATTTTTTAAAAATATATATCATCTTGCGGACACGGGTTGTAATATTATTCACTTGGTGTTTCCATGACATAAAACTATCAATAAATACTCCCAGATACTTTGTGTGGTCTGATCTTAGTATAGATGGGCAGACACAGGTGTGGGTAGAAGCGAAAGTCGTACAAGTGTGCGCTCTTATATTAAAGGTTTCTAAGGTTGGTTGAGTTACAGCCGTCTTTGAAAACGTGATGTAAGTAGTTTTGTTGAGGTTCAGAGTTAGGAGATTATTTGAAAGCCACTGCATTACAAGACTAAGAGCGCTCTCTGCACGAGCAAATACTTCAGTCCAGTTATTGCCACTGACAAGTATTGCAGTATCGTCTGCGTAGGTAAAGATAGAGGAAAATGGAAGGGATAAGGTGCACAGGGAGTTTATATAGAGTAGGAAAAGGGTTGGCCCAAGGATCGATCCCTGAGGGACGCCAAAAGAAAGGGGAGCGTTGTCACTAACAAAGTTATCTATCTCATGTTTCTGTCATTCTTCCACTTACCTTACCAAACTTCCACATACCAAATGCCTATTTTATTTACGCATGAAAAGACATAAAATAGCCATTTGAAGACATGCATCATGAATGGTTTTCCATAGACAATTTTTAGTATGAAGCATGGTTGGTTTGCATGTGTAAAATGCACATGCTGTTGGTATTTGAAAAGCCTTGTTCTTGCACATATTTTTATTACTTTGGAAGGAATATATTTAGAAACATTGTTTAGGAGTAGACAATCTAGTAGAATGTGTTAGTGGCTTCATGTGATCCTTAGATTGTAGTAACAAGCAAAGAATTACACATGCCAGGATTACTGTTTAAGAATCGATTGAATGGGAAATTCAAGTTGTGATGTTTTTGGCCTTTGAGCTAACAGCTTTCGACAACATGAATTAAGTACTTTATAAATAAACTAGTTGACCCACGCAACTTCGCCTGCGTCACAATTTTCATTACTGCTCCGCTCCTCTTGGTCTTAGCGTGATGATACGAGTATATAGCCTATAGCCCTCCTTAATAAATGGGCTATCTAACACTGGAAGAATTTTTCAAATCGGACCAGTAGTTCCTGAGATTAGCGCGTTCAAGTAAACAAACAAACTAACAAACAATCTCTTCAGCTTTATATATTAGTATAGATAAGAAATTTAATTTGCGAAAACATGTGCACACAAATAATACATGCATGCAAGATCGTAAATAAGAGTCGCACACGACATGTCTGCCATTGCTCATGGCGTGCAAATATCTTGGGAAAAAATAGTATTAATACATTGATTTTAAAATATTACACATAATATACATTTATTAATGTCAATTAAACAAATATGTTATATTCAATCATTTACATTATCCAATTATTCATTATATATTTTGCTAGTCCAATATTACAGATTACAATAAAATTACATTATAAAGATTTACAATAGGAATTTAAATAAATAACATAAAGAAAAATGTTTATTTGAGACTCGCACAAGAGACACAAAATAGGAAAATAAAGTAAATCTAACAGAAATAAAAATTAGTTAACATACACGCTAACAGCATGAGATTAATCTGTGCAAGGCCAAAAAGGTCCGTCTCAGCATCTGCTGGAATATTTAAAAAAATAAATAAATATCACAGCGCTGCTGGTATTGTGACAGGGCCTGCTGTGATGTCATACTAAAATTAAATAACAGGTAATATACAAAAGGCTAGGCAGATATGATGATACAGAAGAAAATACAGTAGAAAGCCTTATGGTAAAAATAACTTTGGATTGCCAGTGTCGTTTTCAAAGTTTTTTTCTAAGCATGGAAATCAATATAAGAAACAAAAAAATAAGCTTACGAGCAAGGTTTAAAAAATCATCATCAAGGTTCAAGGTTCAAATAGAACACAATTCATTAAATTTAAAAAAAAGAAAATTGGTTGAGACAAATCCATTTGTCGGTTGTCATCAAGACTTACCTACCCTGCCCTCATTCCACAGAATCAGGTGGTCCCCTAGACACTGCGTCCCGAGAACTGGGGCAGGCGCAACTGTCCGTGCAACAGTTACAGCGACTGCTCGACGCACTGGAGTTGCAGCAACAGTTGCACCACGATACTGATGTAAGTGATGATTGCAGGCTCCTTAAAGATGCTGTATGACGTCAGCCATTGAGAGAATTGAAGGAGATTGACTTTAAAACGACGAGTTTGAACGTCGGCGGTAAATTGGAAAAATATTAGGAAATTGGTGAGCGTTTTATAACAATGACGTTGAAGACAACAGCGGCTCTAAAAAAGCGACTTTAGCAGAATCACAATATTAACCACACAAGAATCTGGCAAATTTAATTTTCATTTCTTTCTTTCTGATTCTGCAAAAGTGACCTTTAAGACCCTCTGACTGTAGAATGATGACGTATCGTATGAGGGCTATCGCGTTTGAATTTGCCGCTAAAGGCGCTTGTGTAGCATGAGGTAAAATGTCAAATTTTACTGTTGGTTGGCTATTGACGCGAGTTTATTTAATTATTTGTTTTTTTTTTTTTTTTCTTTCTTTGTACAAACGCGTAATAACAACTTGAATGCTATGATTAACAACCATACTTGACAGTGGCGCCAACTGGTGAGTATAAAAACGGTAGCCCTCATAAAAAAGGACTGGTCAATCAGAGGCGGATGCGTCTGCGCGCGTCTATTTTTAGGTCAGTCCTGCGATTATTCTTGACAGTTAGATGAATACCATAGAGCTGGTAAGGTTTACTCGTAAGATTCCCCAAGGCATTAAATCTGCCTCTATACACTTATGTGCGTAGTGTTAAAATAAATCAATTTATCAAGTTATTTGAATTTATATGTTTGTAAACGCACCCACGATATAGGAGATCTTCCTAGAGCGGGGCAGAGGATAAAAAAAAATGACGAGGACCGATTGAGTCCTGCATTCCGCGCGGGATTCGCCTCAGTTTGACCAGAGCTTAGTGACCTGTGAAAATAAAAAAAACTACTTATGCGGCCCTCCATAGCATAAGGCGTCGTCGAAATACATAGCGACGATCACTGGAATACGCGATCCTCGCGTTAACTTCACGACCTCTGTCGGCACGACAACGCAATAATCGCGTTTGCAGTACAAATGAACGCGATGATCGCTAAGGTCTAATGACAGAATATTTTTTTCAAAAAAGTTGTTAGTGTAAATAATGATTACTTAATATTAACATTCCAGGTATTGTCCGTGGTCGTTTAACAAATGGTGAATGTCAAAGTTACAGTTGAAGTCGAGTTGATTTATGTATTGAAGTCCGTGAAATATAACTAAAGTATGAAGTCGCTGTTAGTATTTTTTAACTGTTCATCGTATCTTAGATTCTCCAGGTTTCTATGAGTGGAGATATGTAAAATTTTATGGCTGAATCAATATGATTAGCAATCGCATCGAAAGCTGTAATTCCATAATTTTGTTATTTACAGAAAAATCATAGTGGTTGCTCCAGTTTTTTTTTGTTCCGGGTTCCTACAGATTTTCTTTTTGCACGCATAATTAAATCCTTTGGGCCCAGTAGGTAGCTACGTTAATTACAGCATCAGTGACATTCATTAAATCCCCCAAAGTACAGAAATTTGCCTACGACTTACGATTAGTCTCGAACCCGAACTAAGAATGAATGACAACACGATTTGACGGCTGTCAAATCGTGTTGTCATTAATTCTTAGTGGATAGGTGATACGGACTAGAAAACGCCTGTAACTAAGTTCGAAACTACGGACGTCGGGCTTAGAGTGGAACCCCTGAACAAGGACACTCACACTGGGTACCTGGGTATCCCAGTGTCGCAGGCGCGGGCCTGCGGACGGTTAGCATTGGGTGGCTCGCCGTCCGATCAGAACCAGGCCCGGGTCGGCGGCGCGCTGTGTTCCACACACGCCTCTAAGAGCTGTCTGCTTGGGAGACGGAGTCCGCTAGGGACAGTGCCTGCTGGGGCTGCGGTCTTTGTTCGAAAGAGTCACCGCGGCCCTGGAACACAAAGGGCATTAAGAAAAACACGGATGGGTTTTAGTCAGTAAGAGACTGACACTCCCTTCTGCTTCACTCAAAGCGGGAGAAGTCATTTGATGATTTCCCATTCTTATGAACACAATTTTAACGTGAACGTTATAAACTGCAGGTATCCCTGGAAGGTGCGTCCCCCAACGTGAAGAAGGACCGGCGCAAGTTCGGGCTCCGCAAGAAGAAGTCGAACAGCAAGTGTGCGTCCGTGGAGCTGCACGCCTCGCACTCACACATAGACCCCTCCAGCTCACACATGGTGAGTAGCGTACGAACAGCAAGTGTGCGTCCGTGGAGCTGCACGCCTCGCACTCACACATAGACCCCTCCAGCTCGCACATGGTGAGTAGCGTACGAACAGCAAGTGTGCGTCCGTGGAGCTGCACGCCTCGCACTCACACATAGACCCCTCCAGCTCACACATGGTGAGTAGCGTACGAACAGCAAGTGTGCGTCCGTGGAGCTGCACGCCTCGCACTCACACATAGACCGCTCCAGCTCACACATGGTGAGTAGCGTACGAACAGCAAGTGTGCGTCCGTGGAGCTGCACGCCTCGCACTCACACATAGACCCCTCCAGCTCACACATGGTGAGTAGCGTACGAACAGCAAGTGTGCGTCCGTGGAGCTGCACGCCTCGCACTCACACATAGACCGCTCCAGCTCGCACATGGTGAGTAGCGTACGAACAGCAAGTGTGCGTCCGTGGAGCTGCACGCCTCGCACTCACACATAGACCGCTCCAGCTCGCACATGGTGAGTAGCGTACGAACAGCAAGTGTGCGTCCGTGGAGCTGCACGCCTCGCACTCACACATAGACCGCTCCAGCTCGCACATGGTGAGTAGCGTACGAACAGCAAGTGTGCGTCCGTGGAGCTGCACGCCTCGCACTCACACATAGACCGCTCCAGCTCGCACATGGTGAGTAGCGTACGAACAGCAAGTGTGCGTCCGTGGAGCTGCACGCCTCGCACTCACACATAGACCGCTCCAGCTCGCACATGGTGAGTAGCGTACGAACAGCAAGTGTGCGTCCGTGGAGCTGCACGCCTCGCACTCACACATAGACCGCTCCAGCTCGCACATGGTGAGTAGCGTACGAACAGCAAGTGTGCGTCCGTGGAGCTGCACGCCTCGCACTCACACATAGACCGCTCCAGCTCGCACATGGTGAGTAGCGTACGAACAGCAAGTGTGCGTCCGTGGAGCTGCACGCCTCGCACTCACACATAGACCGCTCCAGCTCGCACATGGTGAGTAGCGTACGAACAGCAAGTGTGTGTCCGTGGAGCTGCACGCCTCGCACTCACACATAGACCGCTCCAGCTCGCACATGGTGAGTAGCGTACGAACAGCAAGTGTGCGTCCGTGGAGCTGCACGCCTCGCACTCACACATAGACCGCTCCAGCTCGCACATGGTGAGTAGCGTACGAACAGCAAGTGTGCGTCCGTGGAGCTGCACGCCTCGCACTCACACATAGACCGCTCCAGCTCGCACATGGTGAGTAGCGTACGAACAGCAAGTTTGCGTCCGTGGAGCTGCACGCCTCGCACTCACACATAGACCGCTCCAGCTCGCACATGGTGAGTAGCGTACGAACAGCAAGTGTGCGTCCGTGGAGCTGCACGCCTCGCACTCACACATAGACCGCTCCAGCTCGCACATGGTGAGTAGCGTACGAACAGCAAGTGTGCGTCCGTGGAGCTGCACGCCTCGCACTCACACATAGACCGCTCCAGCTCGCACATGGTGAGTAGCGTACGAACAGCAAGTGTGCGTCCGTGGAGCTGCACGCCTCGCACTCACACATAGACCGCTCCAGCTCGCACATGGTGAGTAGCGTACGAACAGCAAGTGTGCGTCCGTGGAGCTGCACGCCTCGCACTCACACATAGACCGCTCCAGCTCGCACATGGTGAGTAGCGTACGAACAGCAAGTGTGCGTCCGTGGAGCTGCACGCCTCGCACTCACACATAGACCGCTCCAGCTCGCACATGGTGAGTAGCGTACGAACAGCAAGTGTGCGTCCGTGGAGCTGCACGCCTCGCACTCACACATAGACCGCTCCAGCTCGCACATGGTGAGTAGCGTACGAACAGCAAGTGTGCGTCCGTGGAGCTGCACGCCTCGCACTCACACATAGACCGCTCCAGCTCGCACATGGTGAGTAGCGTACGAACAGCAAGTGTGCGTCCGTGGAGCTGCACGCCTCGCACTCACACATAGACCGCTCCAGCTCGCACATGGTGAGTAGCGTACGAACAGCAAGTGTGCGTCCGTGGAGCTGCACGCCTCGCACTCACACATAGACCGCTCCAGCTCGCACATGGTGAGTAGCGTACGAACAGCAAGTGTGCGTCCGTGGAGCTGCACGCCTCGCACTCACACATAGACCCCTCCAGCTCGCACATGGTGAGTAGCGTACGAACACCCTGCTTTTTATTACCTGACTGCGAAAGAAGGAGGGTTATGTTTTTCGAGTGTATGTATGTATGTATATTTCTTTGGCACGCTCTAGAGCCTAAACGGCTTGTCGTATTTTTATGTGAGTGAAGTCAATCGATTCGTCTAAGTAGTAAGAGTGACACTGTGTACATCAAAAAAAAAAAAAAAAAACAAAATGGCCGATTTTTGGCGCCGTATTATGCCTTCATAATTTTTTTTAATTTTCGAAACCTATCGAGTGGGGATCAAAATAAAGGGCTGGAGTAGACAATTCCAAAAATGAAACCCACTAAAATGTAGTAAATAAAAAAATTTACTTTGTCAAAAAACCCGATCGCTAAAAACGACTAAAAAGTTCGAAAGAAGTCGCTTTTCAAGCAGTCTGTGCATCTAGACTGCTTGAAAAGCGACTTCTTTCACTGTTCAATCACTGATCTGATGCCACCAACATTTTTTTTTATTGATAGTCCTGCGTTTGACCACTATCTCACCTGATGGTAAGCGATGATGTGGTCAAAGATGTAGCACGCTTGCCTAGAAGTAACCTATTCACTCTTGACTTAAAGACTCCCAGGTTGTAGCTATCAGGAAACAGACTCCGGCAGGGAATTCCACTCCTTAGCTGTACGCATAATGAATGTGTTCCCGAAACGTTAAGGTTTGCCTTATTGTCAATGGAATGTTGAGGCAGGAGAAGCAAATGGAGGTGCTCAGTGTTATATTAGTTCATTGTTGGCGCAAATAATTTCCTGAGGCTTTATTGCGAGTATTTTTACATACTCGATCGCAGCAACGTCAACGTCAATTTGTACTAAAGCTGGAATCTATTCTTCTATTATTTTTTTAGGGTTCCGTACCCAAGGGTATCCAACGGAACCCTTTTACTAAGCCTCCGCATCCGTCCGTCCGTCTGTCTGTCTGTCTGTCAGCGGGCTGTATCTCAAGAACCGTAATAGGAAGACAGTTGAAATTTTCACAGATTGTGTATTTTTATTGCTGCTATAACAACAATAATATAATAAAATTCAAGGTTTATGGTACAGAACCACACGGGTCTAACAACCAGCGGTCTAAAAAGGCCACTTTAGCAGAATCATATTATTAACCTCACAACAATCTGTCAAATTTCATTTTTATCTTTATATATTTTATAGATTTTAGAAATTTCATTTTTAAATCTTGACTAGTCTATGTCAGAGATGACAGAGACAAAGTCTACGATGGAGCGAACCTACCCAGAAGGAACTTGTTCACTCTAACTTTGAAGAGATTGGGGTTGTAAGCTTTTGGTAACACAGACGCAGGCAGAGAGTTCCACTCCTTTGCTGTGCGCATTATAAAAGACGTTTGAAAACGCTTAGGTCTAATATTTAGAGAGCTCTTAGATAAACCTGTTCTATTGAACAGGTTTATACACACTAGGTTTTACAGGTTTTTTAACTTTATTAAGTTAAATCTAAGAGCTCCCCAAACTAATAATTTCCTCATTTCTCCCCAGGCTTTATCAGCCCTAACAGCGCCCCCATCGCCCGGCGGCGGGGCTTCCTCTGTGCCCAACTCTGCCGCCTCCCTGCCCATAGGTAAGACACATTATATTATTTACTAGACTCTATTTACTTTATATGTCATGTGTGTACCTGTGTGAGTGTTAGAACTGTGGTGTTAGTCGCTTTCTCCATGCTATTGAGGATTTGGACGGTAAACGAACTGTCGTTGTGGATTCAAAAAGCTGTCTAGTCTTTTTCCAATGGGGTCTGGTTCTAGTGAAACCGGATGCAGCTAAATAAGTGATGTTCCTCGGTAAATGGGCTATCTAACGCTAAAATAATTTTGCAATTCGAACCTGTAGTTCCTGAAATCAATTAAACAAACAAACACTTCAGATTTATAATATTAGTATATATAGCCACTCCTGGGAACTATTTTAATGCTTTAATGAAAACTGCAGTTGTGATAGAAAGTGGAATAATAATTTTTGACCTCCGGATATTTCGGTAATAGTTAATGTTAACTTTCAAAGCTGTTTATCGTCCAAATCCTCACACAAAATAACCGTAAATGTGATATAAAATTTTATTTTTAGGAACCCCAAAGAATCCACTCCCTGTTCCTCCCTAAAAGAAAACCAAGAGAATAACCAGAAATACTTACTAACAATGTACATAGGTACCAATATTGTATACACAATCATGTTTTTTATTATTATTTATTTTGTGAAGTAAATTGTTCAAATAAATATTCGTATATTTTTTTATAATTATTTTGAAACTTATGTCTTTGCAAGGATTTTACGAAATCGGTAAGTTTTGGGAATTGGAAGTTTCAAGCGCCGCCTTGGCATGGCTCTGAAAAAAAAAACAGAAAAAATGGCGCCTATCACTTGCACGATGACATTAGGCTAGGTATGTCAAGCTCTTCCCGTAGAGTTGGTGCTACTAACATTTCTCATCACATTCATGACATGACTAACATTTTATGATAATGAACTACCAACATGCTTTTTTGCTAACAATTTACATAGGTACAGCGAAAATTTGTGATGGCAAAGATGTATTTTACAAGCTTCAAAGATACAGCTGTTTCGCTGATTTGTTTCTGACCAAAGCATGACTTGACTAAATAAAAGATTTTCTATTAAAAAAAACTGAGTAAATAAAGCAGTTATGATGAACAGAAACGGATTAATATGGATTTTAAAAGGCATGCTTGTGAAATGATTTACAGTTTTCACTGATATACTTACCTAATTCGGCTCCCTTCACTTTCTTAATCAATGAAAACATCCCCATAAGGTCAAAATTCTTGAAAGTATTTCTTTTTCAAGCTTTTTTTCTAAAAGTCAGTGCGATAAGTATTCAAATGACTGATGAAACAGTATGTAGTGGGCATTCACTTGAAAGTTGGTAGATATCGCTAAAATGTAAACTGGTATTTTGCCGCTGGCAAACACCCCTGCCAATATTCTACGAAAATGCACCCACAAAGAAGTGTGCCTTTTAATCTTCATTTATTCACATTAACTAGTCTCTTCGTTAATGAACTTAACAAGGCGTAACGAAATATGTGGTCATATAACTGCTTCGGCCCATTTAGACGAACAACTTTCTTCAGTGAAGTCATGGACAATTCCCAAAATGAACGTTGAATTTTCCATGCAACGTTATCATTAGATGATTGTAAATTAGTATGACAAGTGGCAAGTCAATTTTTTTTTACTTACCATGAGTTCCTCGAAGAAAGTTGTTGATTTATATAGGCAAAGGCAATTTTATAACATGACCACACCTTTTCATAACTGACCCAGTATAAAACTACAACTTCTTAAATCATCACCTCATATTAACCCAAGGGTCCTTAGCTACATACATTATTATGTAACTCCATCACAAATCGCACTTTCCCAAAGAAAATATAATGAATTCTCTTCTCTTCTCGTTGCAGCGTTTCTTTCAACATTTCTGGCATCCACTTTAGTTCGTAAGACTGTTTTTTTTTTACGTTTTGTCCCCTTTGTTCCTTGTCGAGAGCATCGCATTGTCTGTATATACTGCGCTCACTTCGCTAGCTATATAATAGTCGGAGCCCGGAATATGTAGGAGAGGTATATGTAGGTAATATACTTGCACCGAAACGATGGTATTGCTATATAACGTTAATATTGATATACAGGCTGATATGATTTTGATATTCCTCATAGTTTCGGATTTGGCCATGAAGGCACACTTTCAAAATTCATCCTTTAAATAACTTGCGACAAACATCACGTTATGTCCCGTCGCGCGTCGGCACTGAAAATACAACATCCCGGGTTTTTAAATATCAATCCCGGGAACCTTAGTTAATGGCCAACATAGTGAAACATCATTTAACTGAAATTATTTATTAAGTGCGTGAAGACATAAATAATTATGTGAAAATCTAGCTAGTTCTGCAATATTCTAATTAAAAGCCATTTATTTGAAACGCTGATTAAGAAAACAATGGTTAAATATATTTCCTAGTTAAAAATATATTCAATAGAATTCCATGACTTCTGCAGTATCGATACTATTATTTTGGTCTACGTCATTAATGTAGCTATATCTCACTTCTATGTATCAAGTACATATCCCACTCTATCATATTCCGGACTCCGATATTAGTGCATGTGTTTAGCTGATGGAGCAATGGATGTGCCTCCACTGCTCTCACTATCATCATAACAGCTGAAAGACGTCCACTGCTGGACATAGGCCTCCCCCAGAAGGGGGGGGGGTTGCCATAATCGCCACGCTTGGCTTGCTTGAGTGTATGGTGTTGCGTTTTACAGAGAATGCTGCTGCTCGTTCTCTGGTTCTGAATACCTCTATAATATAAGGTCTGTTTGAAAAAATATGCAGTAGAAAACTATAATAAATTTAAAAAAATTAACTAGTTTACAAAAAGTGTACATATGGTTCAGTAGCTGTACTATGTGGATAGGGTAAATTGCGGAATTTATATAAGAAAGCTTAGACTAATAAGCTTAAAAACCGGTTGGGGCTTATTACAAGCTTCCACACGTATACATCTAGTTGCAAATATTTGCGTCGTAGAACTATTTAATGTGGTTGACAAGTGAAAACTGATCTCAGATGGCGCCACCACTACACGAACCCTTGTCAAACACTGTTGTAGTCTTTACATTCATTTGTTCGTTTGTTTGCGTATTATTGGCAGTCTGTTTTCTTTTAAGATTTATAAAATCGAATTCGCATTATCTTACATTACTTGTAGGTTATGTGATGCGGGTAGGTTTGGGTTCGTACAAATAAGAGGAAATAGTTTTTAATACATACCTAAGTATTTACTCATCTTTTCATCATAAACTGCTTTGTTATTAGTCTGTGTACTACTAGCGCCACTTTGACAGTTGTCGGCCCCATTATTGAGTTAGGCTAATGAGGATTGTTTCTAGAAGATATGAGACTTTATGAATCTCTTTGATCGGTCGTCAAATATCATCTCGGTTTCATTATTTTGTTAGTATGTTTATCACGCAATATCTGCGGTCGACATGCAATTTTACTGATTTGCATTTCACGAGATAACTGATGATATAAAATCGATTTGAACCTACATACTCAGCTGCTTTTACTGCAGTATTCTAACACATCTACTTACCCCTCAAGATTTACGTAGGTGATATAGTAAAGATAGTCATAAAATTTACCCATTTTCGGTCTTATGTCTTTATACATAAGTTCTAATATGTTTTAAATAAGCCTGAAACCTTGACACTTATCACTCATTTTCCTTTATCACAGATAAACAGAATCTCAGATTATCAATGATCTGAATATACCTACAACATCCTAGTACCGTTTATTTTGCATTGCAATATCAACTTTATCCAATGGAGATAAAGTACTTTTTAGATTGGAGCTTAGTCAAATCTATATGGGTCGGTTTGTCATCATAATACGACAGTACTTTCCGTGATGTTCGAACAATGGTGTTGTAATCAATATTGTTCAACGATTTGTGAATATTAATGAAGAAATAAAAGTTAGGTTAGGCCATACATGACGCTAGTGACAGCTCTCTAATTTCCAATTATTTTAGGATAATAATAAATTAAAAATGATAAACGAAAGTGATGGTGTATTTATGCCTCTAGCCAGAATTATCTGCAAATACATAGTGCAAGTTTTACGAGAAGAAATGCATCGTTACTGTGAGTTCTTTCCGTTATTTTGTTTTATTTTTGTGGCTAGGTTTCGAGACGTACAAAAGATAGTTTCCATTACGGTAATATTAGCTCATCATCATCTGCCTAGCCTTTTCCCAACTACATTGGGGTCGGCTTCCAGTCAAACCGGATTCAGCTGAATACCAGAGTATTACGTGGAGCGGCTGCCTACCAGACCTCCACAACCCATTAACTGGGTAACACGGTACATCTTGGCAAGACCGGAGTCAGATTGACTGGCTTCTGACAATCCGTAACGACTGCCAAAGATCTACAAATGACAGCCGGGACCAACGGCTTAACATGCTTTCCGAGGCACGGAGGAAACTCGTTTTGTTAAGACGGTCACCCATCCACAGACCAACCTTGGCAAACGTTGCTTTACCTTCAAAATCGACCCGTGCGGCTGTTATTATTTAGCCACGAGCTCCTGTACCATTATATTTGTATCTAAAAGTTTTTGCATATTAATAATCATGATTACTTATTCAATGTTTAATCAACGCTATTTTGCAGACCCACTAAAAATTACTCTTACTACCATTACGGTAATATTAACTAATCGGAGTTAAGTTCAACTTTAGTAACAATCATTTTGTGTAGTCTATATTATTTTACTTACCTATCGTTCGATCGTTTTTGATAGGTTCGTGCTTGACCACCATCGCACCTGATGGTAAGCGATGATTTCGAGGATGGAGCACGCTTGCCTAGAAGTAACCTATTCACTCTTGACTCAAAGACCTCCAGGTTGTAGCTATTAGAAAACATAAACTCCGACAGGGAATTCCACTCCTTAGTAGTACTAATGAGGAATATTCAAAATGAAATCATTGGAATAGCATTGCCGTATTAACTTTGTTGTTGGACACACGCTGTGCTAGACTTATTGTCCTGCTTTTTAATTTGTATGCAAGCTCTGTCCATGCACCATAGGAATCCCTTCGAGAATTCCATCGCTGTCGCGTCATCCATCTAAGGTTCTAACATCTTGTAGGTATAGTAGTTAATTGGTTGCAAAAAATGTACCTATGTAATAGAAATTCCAAATCGCAGAAATTCAAATAATAGCAGCATCTTTTATATAAAATATATTGGTCTACTTACAAAGTCAGCTTGAGCATAATTATCTATGTAATAGTGTATCTTAATGCTAAACAGACCGTGCTTTTTTAAAAATCTAGAAATTAATGGCAATCGTCTTCTTTACCCAACGCTTGGCTTGACATTCATATGAAAACGAAATAAGTCTTGTTTGGTATGGTTTACAGATTTGACTTCTTTTGAAATTCTATTGCTGATCTGGCTTTTAAGTTTCAGCGAAATAAGTCAGATATTGAGCACGATATTTCTACCGATTTTTCGCTAGAAATTTCCAAGCTCGAAATTTACAGCCATGAAAATGAGTCTATAAGGATGTCTATAAACCAGCATGGGGTTTTCAAAAGAAATAGGGCGAATAACGATACTAGTGGCAGAAACATCTCATGGCATATGAAATGTATATTTAAATACAACATCACAATTCAGCAGACACCTCCATTTCAAGACCTTGTTGACGCATGTGTTGCTTCAAGAATCAAAGATTTGCTTCTACTTTATTTTGTTACAGTATTTAAAAAAAACTCAAGTACATGTAAGATACTTCATTCTGGTTTGGCTACTGCATTATTTAATTACTGTATATTAAATCCATATGTTGACCTCATTTTATTCACTGAATACTAACGACGTCTATATCTCTCGGAATTTACTCAATAAGCTGTGCAAATCTGCAATTTGAAGTCCCAAATGTTTGCGTAAAATTTGAGTACTGCGCATAAAAAAAAAATGAGTAATATGAGCTCGAGTTCTTCTTTTAGGCTATGTCTTAATAAAAGTGATCACAAGCGGGGATAAGCGAATCGCTTTGTAGGTATTAGTACGGCGCCTTATTCTATAGAGACCGGCTCCTTAAGAACCAAGATGCCCAGCTTTTACGCAAACTTTTTGGATGCAAAAAAACAACTTTAACACCTTACACGGAATCACAGTGCAACACAGCCGCAAAAAAAATCTCACCAAAATTTATCTCCTAATATCTCACAACCACAGCCCACAAGAACCAACCAACCTTTCAAAAAACTTCACTCATTCCATTCAACCATTCCATCTTCATTCGTTCACTTGTTGTCCACTTGCAGCGTGCGCCGCGACTAGGCCTCAGTCTCTCCCGGCGGCTGAGACGCTCAACACTGTGCAAGGACCCGCTTCGCTGACCAGTCTGACTCCTGATCATCAGCTGAGGGAAGACTTTACTGTGCTAGCGAAGGATTTAGTGGCGAATTTGAAGACTGTTGTGTCTACTTTGGTGAGTTAATGATACTAGTTTGAATGTCTCGCAATGCTGGGTAAAGGGTGTTCTCATAAAGAGAAGGTGCGATTGCACGAGTATTAACTACCATGATTTTTCGAGGGGAATATAATATATGGTTTCAGTTTATTTGCCAAATGGTTGGAGAACTCCTGGTATCAGGTAGAATAAAAACAAATAGTAAATGGTGGCACTTTAAAAAAATCAGAAAGTGTTTCCTTTTTTCAAGTATCGTGTTTTAAGTTAACCGGATGCAGATGAATGTAGCACTTGCCGATCTGGCCTGTGAAGCCCAGTAACTGGGTAATACCGTACTTCTTGGCACGACTGGTGTCAGATTTTCTGGCTTCTGACAATCCGTATCGCCTGCCGGTCAATCTACAAAATAATAACAACCGAGACCATCGGCGTAACGTGCTTTCCGAGGCTCGAGGAATCTCATTCTGTTAAGATGATCACCCCTCCACAGACCGACTTCGGCAAGCGTAACTTAACCCTGAAATAAGACCCGTGCGGCTCTTATTATTTAGCCACGAGCTCCTCATATTCAATTAATTTAAATAACAACAAATATTACTGGTAACATCGAAATGCTCACCCCTCACTTCCCCCCAGGTATGCGAGCGCGGCCGCCTGCGCGCCGCTATGGACGCGGCGGAGACAGCGTCGACCCCGGGCGCAGTGATGGCGGCGCTACGGACCAACCTTAGCACCGCGCTGCAGCAGAATTCCGGTGAGACTGCATTATACGTACTGCAGAAAGGCTCTATTAATTCTGAAAATACATAATTCTTACGCCCGCGAAATATACTTTATCAACATATAACCTAATACTAACTTGCAAATTGCAAAAAAACGTAAGAAAGTTTGAATATCGCGGGCTACCCTGGCGCAACCACCTTAAAATAATATAGCAACACAAGTCCATACGTGAACCATGCAACAGTGATTCACGTACTGACAGTCGAAACGATCAGCTAAAGCGCTCGGGATACTGTTGCGGCCGCTCCGCACCCTACGCACCAGGGATGTGCACCGCTTGCGCATGGTTACGTGGAAACAATCCACACGCGCTTCGGCAAACGTCCCCGACGCGCTACAGAAGCGAGGCAGCTCCCATGGGCACTCTGAAGGCCCAACTAGAAGGACGAGCTTAAAATGATATATTCTGAGGTCTGATTGGACCCTGATGTTCCAACATTGTTATCCGCTAGTACAATTGGTAACATCATAACGTAAATAATGACGAGTGAAGTATTCCGCACAGAGCTCCGCTCGCGGCTGTCGCGGATCCACGACGCGTCGGATCTGGCCGAGATATCCTCTGTCGGACCCAACTCGGATGCCGTAAGTTTATTTCACTTTCTTTAAAATTTTAAGACCTTGGCAAGGGCGCCTGTCCATTACAGCGGAGCGAGACTGCGTAGAGAAAAAACGGAGAAATTTTAACAAATTGCATAAAATCCGTACCACGTTAGTCACTGACATTTTGAATTACATGATTGGTTAATATCTATACCCTTCCACACAGGCATTCTTACTGGCAAATAATGGCTCCGTTGAGCTCCCGGTCGCAAACGCAGCTGCCGAACTTGGATAAAAAGTTTTGCTTAGTGGGATTTCCATTAGGAATTTCTCTGTGATAGCCTAGAGTTTGCCGTATGGTGTCGGCCGGTACTTTATGGTGCCGTAAAGAATAATACCATAATATCCCATCATTTCCCGTGGGTGTCGTAAGAGGCAACTAAGGGACCCACCAGAGAATGGGCAGCAGCGTTCTTTGTAAAACTCAACACCATACACTGCGATCGCCAACCCGCCTGCCAAGCGTGGCGATTATAGCAAACTCCCCCCATCTTGGGGGAAGCCTGTGTCCTGCAGTGGACGATATAGTAATATCCTTGTTCCAGCTAACCCCTATTTGTTCATCGCAGGTGAACAACCGTCCGTTCCAGCAGTCGCTGAGCTACAGCTCGTCCTGTGTCTCCGCCTCCGAGTTCTTTGATGCTGAAGAGCATGAGGACTTGAAGCCCACGGAGATTATAGCTGCTGATGAGGTGAGGGGTTCTATTCTTGTATTTTGATATCTTAATGCGTATAAAAAGATAATAGGGAATATGCATGAAAAACATATTTATCATTTATACAATTAATCTTATAATATACAAAAATATAATACTAACAGTGAAAATAGAATCAAAATTACTCGAAAAACGAAGGAAATACAATTATTTTAAACAAATAAATCTGCCCCTCTCGCAAAAACGCGGTTTTCTATGGCACCTGTTTAGACATCATAGACGATGACGTCAAAGTTTACATCGGACTTCTCTTTCTTATTGTAATCTTTGAAGCTTTATAGCTTCATCGCTGATGAAGGTATTTCAAAAATAATTTCATGATTGTTTACTAGAGCTTATAAGTATTTCATTTTGCAAATAAAATAATCGCAAGCATATTCCCTATTGCGGGGGAAAACAATTTTGATCTAGATCTAGGTCTACTATTACGATTACGGACGCTTCTGGCAAACTCTTCATTTCTCTTTGCCCTTTACAATGACACCTTATATGTGGACAAATGTCAACGCCCCTTAATTTTAGCACACCTCATTTTTACTGATCGAGCCCTGACCATAGATAACCATATCATAACGTTAGTTCCGCAATGCATAAAAAATTCCTTGAAATTGTATATATTTGTATATTAATAGTTGATTTTCAGAAATCAACTCCCAAGCTTCCTTGGGGTATAATAGCAATGTTAGCGATATCATCTATGACGTCTATTCCAAGGTTGTCGTTAAAAGATTACTTTTAGCAATAAGGCCGCCCATTCTTTTTATTTATTTGTTCCTATGCACACAACACATGTTACAATTTAATTATTGTCCGCCAAACCCCACCTCATTTGATCTTCTTTCTTTTTTTGTATTGATAGGGTAACCAATAAGCCTCAGCTGCCCGTCGGTCCGGCCGCCGCTTTTTTTTTCTGTCACTTCATTTGATGATTTCTTCATCTATTTTTTCTGGCCCTTATATGGTGTACATAATCTGTCATGCTAGTCTTTTACTAACTATACTGGGGTCAGGTGGGCTGCTCTCTAAGCCCGAAGTCCTTAATTTCGGGCGTAGTTGCGGGCGCATTCTAGTCCGTATCACCTAACCACTAAGAATTAATGACAACACGATTAGACTATTACTGTCAAATCGTGTTGTCATTACCGAACCCGAACTAAGAATAGTTCGGGTTCGGGACTAATCGTAAGTCTGTAGGTGATACGGAGTAGAATACGCCCGCATCTAAGCCCGAAACTACGGACTTCGGGCTTAGAGAGTAGCCCCCCAGCTTCCAGGCAAGAGTATTATATTCTATAATTTCGTTTCCAGTCCGGTGTCATAGAGCTAGAAGGCGACTCGTCTTCAGAAGCCGGTTCCCTCAGCAGCGAGGAGGGTTCCGCCAGTTCCGACAACTCTGATGGTGCGAGTGAGTCCGTACTTTTTGTGTGTAGCTACTAACTGTTTGTGTTTTATGTATTCATTGTAGGCCGGCTTTGGTGGACGTGAGTGAGTACAGTGGTAGATTAGTGTGCCCTTCTAGTTTAGCGTTAGACACTCATCAGGAACTATTTTTTTTTTTTTTTCATAGTACCTATACTGAAAAGTTTTTCAATTTATCGGATCCATCCTAGGTTTTACTTTCACATGTATGAACGCTCTGTACGATTTCGGTTTTTTTTTTATTAATATCTTATACACTAAGAATATACCTCTAAACTATAAATACAACCAAGACTTATTTAGTTTAGATAGCCATAAACCATATAACCTGGCCTGTCATATTGATAATCTGTTATTGTAGCTTTAAGTGTGAATGATCGCGTCCCTCCAAATGGAATGTTCTAGAGCAAATTTTCAGTCATTTTGACCCCAGTCACTTGGGGAACCAAATAAGATAGTTTTCGAACAGCGTAACTACGTATTTTGGATTTACGTACGATCACTAATTGCGGTAAATCTTCACAACTTGGAATAGTAGACTAATAGTTTTCTGAAAGAGTTTGAACGAATAAATTCTTCGAATAAGAATTTATCAAAAATACCCGTTCTTTTGGAAACTTAACATCCCGTTTGAAAAACACACTCAATTACTAGCCAACCTGTATACTGCGCTTGATCCGAATCCTTGAGTTTTGTAATCAAATTATACATTGAATTCGTTGTCAACTGCTGCTACGAAGCAGGCAATTTGACAGCTAATTAAGTTTGTTCCAGTAATTGGTACAGATTAAATTAAATTAATTAAAATAAATTTATTTAATCCAAAAAGAAGAGATACAGAGCATGTTACATTATAATATACAATTTCTTTTAGGTGCTCGATTTATGAATAATTAATCCGAATTAGTCACTGGATCCTTAGTTTTAGCACAAAAATAGAAAGAACTACTACTCCTGGTTTCTGAGGCCCTAATCTGCTTAAATTGCTTTTCATATTTTATCATAACTATCAAGTCATGATTTGACAGTCAATCACTGCCAGATCACTAAACTATACAGGATTAAAAAAACCTGGAGTTAAGTTCTTGATTGTATCTACTACTAATTTATTTTCCTTTCTCATTCCTTATGAATTCCTCATTTTAATCCATGTCCATTTCCACTTATCGTAGAAGCCAGTTGAACCTTTCTTTCTAAAACGACTGTTTCTTTCTTTCTTTCTCAGCCCTTTTCATCTAAAAACCTTCTCATTTCATTCAATTGGCAATCCCATAATCCTGCAAAATGTAGAAATCCTTAGTTTTCCTATTATCCTTACTGGGGTGTTTGACAATATTTCAACAACAAAAAATATAGAAAATTACTACTTGCTTAACTGACACATTTCATTTTATTGCTACAAATACTAATTTTAATAACAAAGTCAAAAAATAAAAAGCTTATAGCTATCAAAACATAAATTCTTCTCTATAATTGTCTCACTGCAAAGCGAAAAACCCTTCATAAACAGAGAAGGCACTAAGCTACTTCTTTTGCTTAAATACTACTCTACTATTCCTTCAGTAAATTGTCTCTTTCATCTATAACTTTTAACATTAAAAAAAAACCGGTCAAGAGCGATTCGAACTCGCGCACGAAGGGTTCTGTACCACCATGAAGTCCCAATTATGTGTATAAAAATCAAGGTAAACACGATAAAAAACAATTTTCAGCTTTTTTTATTTTCCTTTATTTGTGCTGTAAGACCTTGCTTTTTGTCCAGTTTCGTGATTCTAAATTTGCCCATATCTTTTAATCGTGTTGACTCAGGACCTTGATTTTAATACACCTAATAAGGACTATAGACCTCAGTATCTGGATTAAATCAACTAGGTCCACCCGTTCTTGAGAAAATCGGTGGTGAAACACGGACAAGAGAGTGTATCTTATAAGGGCTCCTTTTTTACATTTTGAAGTCTAGAATCTTAAAAAAATGAAGTACCCACAAGTCAAACACCCCACTCCCCCGCAAAAAGCACACCAATAATATTGAGTGACACGCCATGCGCTCCGCCAGTAGCGTCAGCCGAGCAGGTGACGCTGCGCGCGGCGGACGGCGCCGCCGGCTGGTCGCGCCGCACGCGCCTGCCCGCCGCGCGCCCCACCCCCGGCGGGCCCAGTCTGTGGAACCTGCTCTACAAGAACATCGGCAAGGATCTCAGCCAGATATCCATGCCGGTCACTATTAATGAGCCCTTGAATATGTTGCAGGTAAGACAGATTTGTTCGTTTTTTATTCGTTTTACTAATGTTATCAGGAATGATGATATCCGCAAGTAAGTCATTTATTTCGAATAGCAGTAATGAAAATTGTGACGCAGTCGAAGTTGCGCGGTTCAACTAGTGAATTGAATAGTCTTAAATCACCAGTTATGTAGATCACTTCAATACAATTCAATAATCAATAATATCACATTACCAATCAGATGTCAAAATTAAATGATGATAAATAAATAAAAATTAAAAGAGAACCAAGGTTACCTACACAGCCCGAAGGATCGCCAAATTAAAGTGGCAGTGGGCATTGCTTACAGAACAGATGGTCCATGGGGCCGAAAAGTTCTGGAGTGACGACCGCGTACCGGAAGACGCAACGTGGGTAGCCGATGGATGCGAGACGCGCAACACCGGTCGTGGTGGCGACGCTTGGGGAGGCCTATGTCCAGCTTACACAACAATTGGACGTCTTTCGACTGATATGATGTTAATGATGATTAATGTTTTTGACGTGAATGCATTCCTAAAAGCCTTCTTCTCATCATTATGACCAAATTGACGTCGTGAACATATCATCTGTTCAGTAAATTTTCTCGAGTTATGCAAATATAACTTTTTGCCTTCAATCAACGGTGACGCCTTAAAATTGTGTCCTAGCGTGTGCTCAAATTCGGGTTTAAAAACTTGGGCACAAGTAGGTATAGGAAAGCTTACACAACAATCGGACAGTGGCCCACCAGGCACATTACCTGTCTAAAGTCACCAAAATCTAAGAAGTCCGATTTGACAGCAGGATATAACATTGCTTTACTTACTTGTATAAAAGGACATAAAAATAAATCTCTTTCGCACATCTTCTAACTCGCTCTACTCGCCTGTCAAATAGGACTTAGATTTTGGTGACTTTAGTAAAAGATCTACAAATGACCTTGCTTTAATATGCAGAATATTAGTTGTTTAACCAAATCTCTTTCCACAGCGACTATGCGAAGAACTAGAATACTCCGAGCTCCTAGACTCCGCATCAGATTGTAAGAACGCGATAGAACGCATGTCTCTAGTGGCGGCGTTCGCGGTCAGTGCCTACGCGTCCTCTGCGCACCGCGCCGCCTCCAAGCCCTTCAACCCGCTGCTGGCGGAGACCTACGAGTGTGTGAGAGACGACAAGGACTTCCGCTTCATTGCGGAGCAGGTCAGTATCAGTAATCAGTAATGGAGATATCCGCAGGGGTCCAGGGTTGTTGCGGAATTTGTTCGAAAGAGTCACCGCGGCCCTAGAACGCAAAGGGCATTAGGAAGAAGTAGGAACAGGATGGGTTTTAGGCAGTTAGAGTCTGCCACTCCCTTCTGCTCCAACCAGAGCATAATACACAGGATGGGAGAACACACAACACTTCTATGGATGGGAAATCCGACATAGCTTAATCGCGGCAAAAAATCTTAAGTGGCAATGGGTAGGCCACATTGTTCGCAGGACACATAGTTGATAGGGCTGAAACGTTCTGAAGTTGCGACCGCGTGCCGGTGAGTGCAGAGTTAGCGCGGCCTCCCAAAAGGTGAAGCGTACAGCTGTTGAAGGCCGCCAGATGTGGCGGCAGCGTGGGGAGGCATAAACTCAAACATTACTTGACCAATTTTTACCATCTTTTCATAATTATAAAGCTAAATTATCGGGAAGTAACCTGGTATATAATTTATTTTCGAATGAAATACGATATCCCTACGAAAATAGCAATACTTACTAAATCCCCAGACGTGCAAATATTAATTTAAAAAATGTTTCCCTCAGGTGTCCCACCACCCGCCAATATCAGCGTGCCACGCCGAGTCCTCAAGATGGTGCTTCTGGCAAGAGGCGCGCATCAAGACCAAGTTCTGGGGCAAGTCCATGGAGTTCCAGCCGACTGGGCGAGTCCATGTCCGGCTATTGAGCACCGGGGACCATTATAGCTGGAATAAGGTATGTTGTACATATATGATCATCATCATATTACCTCATTTTAAATATACAATTGAAATTCGTTATCAACATCCTTGAAATTTTATGATTTATTCTTTATTCGGTAGTTGAAAGAAAAGCTAGGAGCGGGAACACAGACGCCGGCAGAGAGTACTACACCAGTACTCTCTGCCGGCGTCTGTGTTCCCGTCCACATATAACCCGTCTGCCTTCAAAGCAAGAGTGAACAGGCATCTTCTGGCCACGCTCGCTCCACCATAGACCTCATCAGCTATAGGGACTATGCCATCTAGTGTCGCGTATTCGAAGTTTTAAGGGTCAGAATACTTGACATTGACGCTTCTGTGCTGCCACCTATAGTTTCTGCACGCTCAGTTTAGGGTAACGTGCGCGAAGAAGACTGTGCCATCTAGCGTAGCTATTTCGAATTTTTTACTTGAAACATACTTGACAGTGACGTTTCTGTGCTAACATCTATAGTTTCTGCACACTCCCTATCGCTTTCCATCAGGCGTGATTGTGGTCAAGAGCAGCCCATTACTAAATAAAAAACAAAAAAAAAGCAGATAATGAACCTCGCAAAAGTGAACTTTATAATTCACTCGTGTTTTAGACCCCTTGCTGAAGCTCGGGCTCCATCTAACACTCGATGCAATTATAAGTCACTTTGTGCTCGATGCAACAATCTACTATTTCTGTTCCCAGGTGACGACGTGCGTGCACAACTTGTTCGGCGGGCAGCGCTGGGTGGATCAGTACGGAGACATGCACATCACCTGCCATGGAACTGATATCACCTGCAAACTTAATTTCATTAAGGTAGCCTACTATCATTAGATTATATTTAATTGAATTTAGCAGTGGGATCGCTCGCGCTCGCGTGGAGGCATAAATTGACAGACAGTTATGTCCTGCTGAGTTAAAAATCAGGCAAGAGCGAGTCGGACTCGCTCACAGAGGGCTCCGTACCATCAGTGTTTTTAAATTTTCAACGCCGAGGCCTAAATTCGTCAGAGGATTTTAACTCTGCGGTGTTTTCAGGTCAGCGCCATCTCTTGACCGATAGTGGAACTAATGTAATTTTTGTTGATGGTTTTCGAAAAATGTAGAAAATAACTCGCATATTTTATTACTAGTTGTCACGCGCAACTTCGTATGCGTCACAATTTTCATTACTGCTCCGCTCCTATTAGTCGTAGCGTGATGATATATAGCCTATAGCCTTCCTCGATAAATGGACTATCGACTACAAATTTTTCAAATCGGACCAGTAGTTCCGGAGATTAGCGCGTTCAAGTAAACAAACAAACAAACAAACTCTTCAGCTTTATACAACGTTGATACGACAGAGGGGCTTTCCTTCAAACTGCCTATACTAGGTACCATTTTCAAGCTCTGTACCAAAAATAAATTAATTAGGAGCAGTAGTTTAGTCGCAAATGATTTTTAAAGTTTTTGCACGGTTTGAACACGATGTATCTTTTCTAACATCTGATTATCGTCTAAGCATAGGTCATGCACCTTACAACGATAAATCTACGATGCGTTGTTGCCGCTCTGACGCATGTCGACATTCACTAAAAATTGGCAATGCAAACAAGGAAGCAATCAATACACACACACTTGCACTTTCACTACGAAAGCGACTAACATAAAGCGAGCGAAAGAAATAGAGATAGGTCAGTTTGTTGCATCCTTGTTTTTTGCGATCGGTAAGTGGGGGCCTCAGTGCGCCGACGCTTGTTTTTCGGAACGTATGTTTTGTGGAATTCGCGCGCAAACAATTGTAATTTTATTTTGTTATTGTGAGAGGACACGTAACTTGGGATTATTATTATTTAGTATTAGTGTTTTTTTTTTTTGTGATTGACTGTTTTTTATGGTGATTAGACACTCCGGACCTCACTCCCATGGATTTCTTTTTGTGGGGTTACATTAAGGGTTAAGTGTATGCCTCAGAGGTAAATAAAATTGATGAGTTAAAAAATAGGATTATTTTAGCATTTCACAAATTAAAGTGCTTAGCGACGGACAGTGATCTAATTAGAAAAATAAATAACAATATTCTCTGTCGGTATAATTTGTGCATCAATGTGAATGGAGGACACATCGAAAATTTAAAAATTTTGTGTGTTTGTTTTTGTGCGCGTACTTCGAAACGTTACGTAACATAAAAGCCAGTGCGAGCGGAGGCCTAAGTCGCCGGCCGCCCCCCCGCCCCGGCCCCCGCCGAGCACACGAGATACCGCACACACCGCGCTCCAAGGCGCGCGCGATGTTGCCGCTTTGTTACCTAGCGGTATCTAAGGTCAGTGTCATTTTTTTACAAAGGGTGGTTGCGTTTTATTCGGATTTGCAAGCTATTTAGTTTGTTTGAAAAAAATATTTTCGTATTTATGGCGCTTTTTGTTTTTGTACCGTATCGAATTAATACTGAACACGTATAGTATACGTAGTTTAATTTAATGCCCCTCTGTCGTATCAACTCTGTATATTAGTATAAGATTAGCGTGGGCGTATGTGATATACATGTTATTCTCGCACTTCACTTGGTGCATGCATGTGCAAATATTATTTGCCTCATTTGTTCAAAAATACCTTTATCCAGATGATTTAAGGGTATATTTTCTATCATCCCATGTAATCCAAATATTTTGGCAAATACACCGAGTTTACACCTTTACGTTATTTATAAATTTTATTAAGTTTAATTCAGATTTAAAGCCATGTCAGAGGCCCTTAAGGCGGTTTAGAAACTCTGACGCTAGGGTGTGTGGGGTCGTTAGACCTTACTGCCCACACGGTAAGAAGATTAAGTTTAATTTATCGCGGGCAAAATGAACATTTTGCATACCAGTTTTAAATCAACTGAGTATGGCATCTATGCATTTTTCCTTATACGGTGGAGGTCTGCCCTGCTTGGGCGGAGCACCGCCGGGTCCTCGTCGAGGCGATCGGTGGCGGCGACCTTTCGCGACCGGCCTTGGTTCAATCTTTGGTCCGGAGCGAGGAGGCATGGGAAGCGATCACCTCCTTCTGCGAAGCAGTAATGCTAGCAAAGGAGGAGGCCGAACGTGTGAGAGAGAGGGAAACCTCACGTCCCAGTCGCCGCAACAGAAGAAGACGCCCCAGGCGTCGGGTGTCGCAGGACGATTCCCGGCTGCCGTAGGCGCGGGCCTGCGGACGGCGAGCAGTGGGTGGCTCGCCGTCTGATCAGAACTAGGCCCGGGTCGGCGGCGCGCTGCGATTCCAGCGCGCCTCAAAGAGATGTCAGCGTGGAAGACGGGGCCCGCTAGGGCAGGTGCCTGCTGGGGCTGCGGAATCTGTTCGAAAGAGGTGCCGTAGCCTTAGAACGCAAAGGGCACCAGGAGGAACACGGATGGGTTTTAGTCAGTAAGAGTCTGACACTCCCTCTTGCTTCACCCAGAGCGGGAGGAGTCATTTGATGATTCCCATCCTTAAAAAAAAAAAAAAAAAAAAAAGGCATTTTTCCTTGTGTGGCCGTTTTTAGTGACGGCAATTTTTATCTTTGTTCTATAGGCGAGCTCCTGGTCAAGCAGTCGTCATGAAGTCCGCGGCTTCGTGTCGGGCGGAGGGCAGCGACTTCGACTTCAAGGTCGCTGGTCCGAAGCGCTGTATGCAGGGGACCCGCCTGCCGCCCGCTGTTTATGGAGACCTGGTATGTTCTGTCACCGTCACTGTTGTTTTTTTTTGACACATTTAGGTACATTACGCAATTCGATTTTAAACGAATCGTCGGCAAATGGATCGTAAAGAAATCGCAATTCCTTTGCTGAAACCAAGTGTGTGTAAGTAAGTGAAAGCTGATCTCAGATGGCACCACCACTACACGAACCTTTGTCAAAGTGAGATAAACACTTTGTCTTTGATTCCAGTCTTTAATATTCATTTGTTCGTTTGTGTATTATAGGCAGTCTGATTTCTTTTAAGGTTTATAAAATCGAATTCGCATTATCTTACATTATAGGTTATGTGATGCAGGTAGGTTTGGGATCGTACAAATAATTGGAAATAGTTTTTAACGATCTAATCAAACTGAAAGTAATTATTTACCCATTTTCATCAAAAACTGCTTTATTGGTCTGTGCGCTTCTAGCGCCACTTTGACAGCTGTCGGCCCCATTAAGCCGCAGTTAACTGTCAACAACAAAGTCACGCCATTGTGAATTTGTGCCATCCAGTACAAACCAATTATATATAGTTAATTATATTTATATTCATGTATATTTTTGATAGTAGTCAAGTACCTACCCATTCAATCGTTTTTCTGGATTCGTCGAGTTTCATCGCTCCGACGCTTTCCTGTTGGCCGACCCTATTGATTCTGGCTTTCAGCAGTGGTTGGGACAAGTGGTCCCAAATAAAGTATTGATTACATGTCACTTACCTTCTTGGTTGAATGGGGCCGACAACTGTCAAAGTGGCGCTAGTAGCGCAAAATCCAATAACAAAGCAGTTTTTGATGAAAAGATGGGTAAATGCTTAGGTAAATAATTACTTTCAGTTTGATTTGATCGTCAAAAACTATTTCCAATTATTTTTACGATCCCAAACCTACCTGCATCACATAACCTATAATGTAAGATAATGCGAATTCTATTTTATATACCTTAAAATAAATCAGATTGCCTCTAGTACACAAACAAACGAAGAAATGAATCTTAAAGACTGGAATCACAGACTAATAGTGTTGAACTCGCTTTGACAAGGGTTCGTGTAGCGCCATCTGAGATGAGCTTTCACTTGCCAACCCCATTGGCCAGTGGATAAAGCTTTGTAAGGCTTAATAAAAAAGTTAGAATAGGATTTAAATAAATTAGAACGATGACAGAGATGTATTAGCTTTGATCTAAGCTTCTACTTTCGCAAGTATGCAGGAACAGCGTTAAAAAGAACACCTTTAAACCTATGTGTCTGTTATTTCTTCTCGTCTGTTTGTTATGTGCAGAGGTCGGAATTAGGTAGAGTTGAACTAGAAATGTTGAACTAATACGGATCTTCCCGGGATTTCTAATCGGGGAGTGCTCCGCATTTCCGCTATTGTTTTCCTTTGTTCTCACAAAGAACGTGTGAGAACTGCAAACTTTGTGTAGACTATAAATGTGACAACATCGCGCGTGTGCGCATTGGAAATTTGCAACTTCGGACATCCGATGCCGTTGCTGTAAATTTGGCAACGTCGCGCGTGCAGTGGTTTAAATTGTGTAAAAGTAAATAACTTTTTTATTTAATAAACCACGGGATTTTTCTGCTCCTAAAAAAAAAAACTCTGGATTTGAGGCATACCCACTTTATTCTTTCGCCGTATGAAATCAGTGTAAGTGCATAAATAACTCTACCTAATTCCGACCTCTGGTTATGAGTGTATATATTTGAGTGAAAATGAATTCGATTTTTAAATAAATAATGCTTGGTGTTATTCAGGTGCGATGCCGCCGGAACATGAACTGTACTACGGGTTCACGCGGTTCGCCATGGAGCTCAACGAGATGGAGCCCGCTATGAGGGACACGCTGCCACACACGGATACCAGACTCAGGTATGTCTCCACTACATACTATAGACCCTAAAAAGGGGGCTAAAAAGGCCACTTTAGGAGAAAGCACGTTAAGCCGTTGGTCCCGGCTGTCATTTGTAGATCTTTGACAGTCGTTACGAAGTCTATATTGATAGTCAAAAGCCAGTAAATCTGACTCCAGACTTGTGGAGTGGACTAATGGGTTGTGGAGGTCTGGTAGGCAGCCGCTCCGCGTAAAATACTGGTATTCAGCTAATTCCGTCTTGACTGGAAGCCGACCCAAATATAGTTGGGAAAAGGCTAGGCAAAGAGATATTAGAATCATATTAATCACGCAGCAATCAGTCAAATTTTATTTTCATCTTTATCGCTAACGAATTAGGTTCAAGGTTGATTGGAAAAATTTGGCAGTGATGGGTAGCGTGATTTGCTTTCTGATTTTGCTAAAGTGGACTTTTGAGACGCGTCGGGCGCGAATTTAACGTCACCTAACGATTCGCTATATAAGATTCACAGGAAAACGGCAATCAGGTATATCCTTATAACCTTCTGAATATTATTTTGTACTTTGAGTGTACAGTCAACAAAGCTATTCGGCAGCTAACTTGCAAATACTTGTAAACAATGTGAGTGTGCTCTTAAGACAATTATAGCACACTACACCCGTAAGTACGTCATAAGCTTAAAAAGTTATAATGCACACATTAATAATAAATATTGGCCGTGCAGTGAAAAAAATATTTTTGCCTGGATACCAAATAGCTTTACTGACTGTACATAAGTAATATATATCAATAACTTATAAAGAGATATGCGGAACAAGGCGTAAAGTCCGGAAAACCTATAATGAGGAGGGAGGATGTTGTTGTGTCCGTTGTGCAACTGCCCTCTAGTTGATATTCGGTCTGTTGTTTCTGTTCAAATCGCACGGAAGACTGACACCGCGATGCAGGATTTAGGCTTTTGTAAAGTATGTTTTAATGTTAAATCAGTGCACACGGTATGAATGCTATTCGTGAACTAAACTTGGCTTGGCGCAGGTAGAGAGCTGACATATTGAAGTCTGTGCAGTGCTTGCACTGGACTGTGTAATGAATTTTCATAAGACATTTTCACTAATCAGTCGCTTTCCTTTTGTAGGCCCGACCAACGCGCCTTAGAGGAGGGTGACGTGGACGCAGCGGAACAGCTGAAGCACCAGCTGGAGCAGTCGCAGCGAGACCGGCGGCGGGACAGCTCGCTGCACCAGGCCGCGTGGTTCCGGTATGTATTGAAATACTGGCCTTTTCCCGCGACTTCGTACGTGCATATCCCGTTTTTTCCCGTTTCCGTTGGAAATTTCGAGAAATCCTCTCCCTACATTCGCCAAGGACCATTATAGCTTTCTACGACCAGTAGATACGGCTGTGCATTGTCAGTCACAAAGTCAGTCGGTAACGGAAGAATTTATATATATTAAGACTAGCGTTTGCCCGCGACTTCGTACGCTCATATCCCGTTCTCGTAGGAATTTCGGGAAATATCATTTTTGAAAATACTAAGAAATTGTCACAATTGACATTGTAACCCACATGGTACGCAGATTATTATCAAATGACACGCACATCATAAGTTTTTAATTTCCAATGTCACGCTTAGTTATGGAACTATCCACCTTCTAAGCATATGATAGACAATGAAACTGTCATTATCTTTTTGAGTAGCTAACAGTATGCTACCAAGCATTTAAACTATGGTATCTAAAATCTCGAATTTTATAATTTTCGGAATAATAATCTTTACCAATGGGAACCCAGCTTACAAACAAGAAGATAAAGAAAGTCAACAAGACTTCAGGAAGTGGTTCGAAAATATTGTCAGACGAGATAACTCCGATGATTTATTCGATCAAAACGAAGATCGCCGGCAAAGTACTTATGAGGATATAACTAAATCAACGTATTATGGTGTCAAACCAAATTCTTGGTATTACAATGATAAAAACCGTAATGCAGCCTCTTATGAAGACTCGTCCAGAAATGATGACGATGTTGACAGAGGTGCCAAAGATTCCTTCCGTTGTGTTGGTGAAAGATGCGGTAGAAAAAGAAATGATGACAGGATCGACATATATGGTGACAACAACGACAGAAACGACAGGGAAAATAACAGAAACTGCAGAGAAGATGACATAAACGACAGGGAAGATGAAAGAAACGACGAGGAAGATGACAGAAACTACAGGGAAGATGACAGAAAAGATAGGGAAAATGACAGGAACGACAGAGAAGACGCAAGGCACGACAGATATGATACCAGAGGTGACAGATATGTCAGAAATGAATTGCGATGCATCGGGGATAGATGCGGCAGAAATGATGATATTGAAAGAGACAATTTACCCTGTATTGGGGATATATGTGGTAGAAACAAAAATAATTTTAAGACCCGAAACACCTTGCGTCGTATTAAAAACCGAAACAGAGGTAGGTTGCGATGCGTTGGGGAGCGATTCGGCAGGAATAAAGATGAATGTATAAGCACCAGAAGCGGTAAACTTTCGGAAATACCCTCAGGATTAATTGTTAGCAGACAAGCAGCAGAGAATGTAATTTACATTCTTAAACAAATAGAGGGTCAAATTCTTGTAGACAGCCAGAACCACAATGTCACAGTGATGGAGCAGAATAGAGCGATGATGAAGTATTTAAGAAAAGGTATACTTCAATTAGTCCGATTTCATTATGGACAGAAAAGGAAACCAGGGGAAACATTTTTTCAAAAAAAGGGTTGATTAAAAGCGATAGCACCAGTGAAACCTGAATTTCGAAGTTCTTGTAATTTGAAGCTCAGTATCAGGTGCAATCAATAAGCATTTAATCCTGAACCATTCAGTAAGTTGTTTACATTATGGTGGTACTCAAATAATGTCTCTTTGTCCAATGTGCCTCTTGGCAAAGGTCTCCTCAAACGTTCTCCAGTTTAATTTAAATTAAATTAATTTATTCCATAACTAAGGACTAGATTACATTGTGGATGCGGTTACAAGGTATATCGTTTCTAAATCTAGTTAGTGGGTGCAGTACTGTTCTTCTAGATAGGTTAGAACGTAACCTGTGTTTAGATAAACAGTTCCGATCCCCTGAGGTAACAAAGTGGTTTACTTGTACCTAGTACGTGACAGTGTAATGAGTTACATTGAAAAATAATATTATATAAACAGGAACAAACGAAAAACTGGTTACTTCTAGGCAAGCGTGCTCCATCTTCGAACACATCATCGCTTACCATCAGGTGAGATGGTGGTCAAGCGCGTGCCTATTAATAGGAACAAACGAAAAACCAAAGTTTAGTTTTAGTTGTCCAGTATTAGTTTGTCTATTGTTAGGAAACTTATTCACGGCCGTAACTATTATAAACTTCAATACAACTCTGATCATAAATTAGAAACAGCAATACTCTTGCACACACTACCTACTTTACACTTCAAATAACGTTCGGTGGTATATTCGTCTCAAATATTGTTAAAAGTTGCCCGCGGTAGCGCAGGAACGTCTATTTTATAATCAAAATAAACATTTATAATGTTACGCGGTATAGTTAACGCGGGCAACTTCGTCTGTACCGCTCCTATTGGTCTTAGCGTGATGATATATGGCCTTTAGCCTTCCTCGATAAATAATGGGCTATCTAACACTGAAATATTTTTCAAATCGAACCAGTAGTTCCTGAGATTAGGGCGTTCAAGCAAACAAAAAACAAACAAACTCTTCAGCTTTATATATTAGTATAGATATAGAAGTATAGATACAAATTTGATTTACAACAATGCTCTATTTTGTGCATATAAATATATTATCAATCTTGATAATTTAATTTAGACTAAAACTGCCCTTTACACCATATTTACCCAAATATTTCTCTGTTCCCTTGTAGCTTCTAAACTAGGTACCTGTCTTATAACGAGCTGACCCCCGCAACTTCGTCTGCGTCACAATTTTCATTAATGCTCCGCTCCTATTGGTCTTAGCGTGATGTTATATTATGTCACTATCATCACTTCACTACATATTATAGAACAAAGTCCCCCGCCGCGTCTGTCTGTCTGTCTGTTCGCGATAAACTCAAAAACTACTCCACCAATTTTTATGCTGTTTTCACCAATGGATAGAGTATAGTTCTCAAGGAAGATTTTAGTATAGGTATAAGTTTTTGTATACATTCAGTCAAAAAAGTATCGGGAATGGATGATTTGTTTATGGTTCCAAATTCAAATTTTTGTTTTTTTGTAGTTGTTAGATTGGTACAACTGTTTTCCATTTTGGCGCGGAGTTTGAGTTGCATCTGTTATTTATATTAAATACAGTGCTGGTTTTAGTAATATCATATATAGTGTGTATTGCGAATTTCATAATGGACAAAAATTTCAAACAAAGAGTTTGTCTTAAATTTTGCATCGCCAATGGAATTTCGTGTTCGGAGTCACTGAAAATGTTACAGAAGGCTTATGATGAATCGACTTTATCAAAAACTCGTGCTTATGAGTGGTTCAAAGCGTTCAAAAGCGGTCGAGATGTGATGGAAGATTTGCCTCGCTCTGGTAGGCCGTCAACGTCTGCAACTGAAGTTAACATCGCAAAAGTGAAGGAAATAGTGACTGAAAATCCCCATTCAACTCTGAGAGAGATAGCCGCCGAACTTTCTGTATCTCACGAGTCGATCCGTACCATTTTAAGTAATCATTTGGGTATGAAACATGTTGCTGCTCGGCTAGTCCCAAAAGATCTGAATTTTCTCCAAAAACTCAATCGCATGATAGTCGCTGAGGACATGCTAGAACGAGTCAGTTCGGACCCAACATTCATGAAACGCATTGTTACTGGTGACGAGACGTGGGTTTACGAGTTTGACATGCAAACTAGTCAACAAGCTTCGGAGTGGCGCCTTCCAACTGAACCGAAACCGAAAAAACCACGCCAAAGTCGATCAAAAGTCAAAGTCATGTTGACTGTTTTCTTTGACTATCGCGGTGTTGTGCACTCTGAATTCTTACCGGAAGGTCTAACGGTAAATAAATAATATTATTTGAGCGTTATGCGGCGTTTAAGAGAGCAAATTCGACGAAAAAGGCCAGATTTGTGGAAAGAAAATTCTTGGATTTTGCACCACGACAATGCGCCTTCGCACAAGGCTATCATTGTGAACGAATTTTTAACCAAACACTCAACAAATACCATCCAGCAACCACCATATTCACCAGATATGGCTCCTGCTGACTTTTTTCTTTTTCCTAAACTCAAATTACCACTTCGTGGCACCCGTTTTCAATCGATAGAAGACATAAAGGAGAATTCGCGGCGAGAACTGAACTCAATTCCGGAAGCAGCGTTTAAAAAATGTTTTGATGAATGGATTATTCGTTGGCGCAAGTGTATCGTTTCTAAAGGAGCATACTTTGAAGGTGATAAAATAAATTTGGATGAATAACAGACATTTTGTGTATTATTGATCTTTTCCCGGTACTTTCTTGACAGAGTAGTATATAATATTGAGGTATCTTCGAGCCGTAGCCCTAGTATGTCGCAGCATGGGCTAGTATCCGAAAACTGCTCGTTAATTAGGGGCCGCATATTATCGAGGCACGTGTCGAATAAAATATATTACACATATTTTAATCAAGGTTAATGTCCAGGGCAGAGAAGCCATCGAAACGTATTATTGCTCCTGCATGACGGGTATGAGAACTCTAGGTGCTTGTGCCCATACTATTAGCATAATATGGTACTTAGGTGTTGGCAGGCACCTAGATAACTTCGTAGGTCCGGCAAGTGCCTGGGATGATATAATCATTGAAAGTAACAATACAATTTAATAAAACTGTGCTATTTAAGATTAATAGTTCTTATTTAATATTTTTTCTGTACCAAAAACCAACGATAGAAAGCTATATCGCTCTCTAAAGACAGATAAAATGACTGGTTACCTATTTATTTAGTCCAAAAAGCAGAAAAAGTGCGATTATTGGCAATTAAAAATGTTACAAAGAAGTTATCATAACTTCGGTCTTTCATTCATTCATTCATTCGTTCACTTATTTTCGAGTTACTCAATTAGGCCTCTTCTAAATTACACCTAGTCTAAAATGCTACAAAGTGGGTACGGGTTCCATACAAAATTACCCATTGTTCTTTCAACGTCAGTTGTCCCTCGTGTGTTAACCGGTCTAATGCGAGTCAGACTCGCACTCAAAAGGTTCCGTAGCATAAACCTTAATTCTTTATTTGTTATTATAGCGGCAACAGAAATACACAATCTGTGAAAATTTCACCAATATTACGGTTTTTGAGATACAGCCCGCTGACAGACGCGGACGAACGGACAGCTGAGGCTTAGTAATAGGGTTCCGTTGGTTAACCTTTGGATACGGAATATATAGTCACCTATAAAGTCACGACCGTAACAAATATGTGCTTACCGTTAAAATTTTTTTTGAATCTGCAAGATAGTTGCTTCCAGCTGCAAACTTAAAAGAAACGTGAAGAAATATAAATTGTGCTGTTGTATGAAAATAAATCGTAATGGCCGTTGTCGAGAGCCCTGATTTGAATCATTTGGATTATATTCTTTATGGACTGTTTTGGAGCTAAGTATGCAGAAAGTCTCAATCAAACCTGGATACTCCCAAGCGGCCCCTATTAAAGGAATCAAAAAGGATTCCAATTGAACAGATTCGAGCCGCCACAGATCAATGTTCCATGCGTTTCAGGGCCTACATTGAAAACAAGGGCAGCCATTTTTAATGACCTATTTTATATTTAAATCAAGATGTCAGAAGTTGTCTTCTTCTAATTTATAAAAATCTCGTGTCACGGTGTTTATTATCGAACTCCTCCGAAACGGCTTGACTGATTTTTATTTTTTTGTAAATTGGTGGATCTGAAAATAAGTCGTAGGCTTTTTTAAATATGGCAAAACGTTGCCTAGTCAGCTAGTAATTTATGTACTTAAACAATAAATGAATATTTAACGTTGCTACTAAAATATTTTACTTACACACGAAGTATTGCGTTATGAACGATTTCTCACACAAATAAATAAAAACATACTTTATTTTTGTCTGTCTGTTGGTTCCGGCTTGTCTCCAAATCAGCTGTAAGGATTTTGATGGGGCTTTCTCTAGTAGATTTAATAGCATGAGTTAAAATTTAGCTGGTAGTGACAGATTTGCCTGATCTGACCGACTAGAACTTATCACAGTAAGTGAGGCAGATCACATCACTAATGAATGACATTTTCTGACAACCCGCAACAAACAATGAATCGAAAAATTTATGTGCGACCAAGTAGTATCAAAAAACTACCCGGTATCAAATAAGTATATTTTCCAACACGTTCTTAAGGTGGATGCTCCAGGGTAGCCCGCGAAATTCAAATATTTTTATGTTTTTTGCAATTTGCCGGTCAGTGTGAAGCTGTATGTGGACCAAATACGATCTAGCTCGACGATCTAATCGATGTAGCTCGACAGAATGAATATTTCAGAAATAATCATTCTGTCGAGCTACATGAACTTAGAGGGCTATATTGATGATTAAAATGGTTATAATTCTTTAGATAAATACGCGTTACGGTCGCGGATCGTATTTGGTCCACATACAGCTTCACACTGACCGGCAAATTGCAAAAAACATAAAAATATTTGAATTTCGAGGGCTACCCTGGAGCATTCACCTTAAAGTGGGCAATATTATACCTTTTTAGAAAACTTATTAAGATCCCTATTACAATTTGACTGTATTTTTTGGGTAAAATGACCAATCTTGGCTTTTTAAATGTTTCAGTTTCTGGGGAGAAACTGTAAAATTTACACAACTTTGTTATTGGGTCGTTCAGTATAGTTATTATTATAGTGCATAGTGGCCTCACATTTCGCATTTTTTTTTTCTTATCTGTTTGTAAAAGGCCAAAATTCTGAAGTAAGTTTCTCACGAAAAGTGGCTGTACTAACCAAATGAAATTAAAAATATATCATAAAATTCCTTATAATAGTGGTTTCGTGCATAGCGGTCTATAATATAATTTGAAATAAGAATGGAATATCTGTAAAAAAAGCGACAAGTCAGCAGTTTTGTGAGTGAAAACGCAATTCTGTGATAGGGCTCTTAAACTAGAAAATGTCTTCCGGTTATTTATACATTCAAGTCTCATTCATATAATAACGAAAATCTGTTTTAATTCAAAGTAAATTTTTCAAAAATCTTTATACTTAGAGTTTTACAAAGCTTAATTACCAGAATGAGCGTTATTTATGATACTGTAGCGGCATCAATGCCGCCAAGAATAACCAACGGAGCAAATCTACATCGCAACAAAAAAAAAACTGGTTTCCAATCACACGCTTAGTTAAGCAATGTAATGTCAAGAAATTAGCAATTTTGCAACCATTTATTCTGTTATATACGCAACCGATACAATGAAATTATGCAACGACTGTAATTATTATTTTGAGTAGATACGATGATCTCCACTGTTATTATTTTCGGAATATTAATCGTTACAAATGGACACTCTGCTTATAGTCAAGACTCTTATGAAGAACGTCAATTCAACCGCAAAATGTTGGAAAACATTTTAAAACTAAATAATAACGACGGGTTTTTAAATCATCCTGAAGATCGCCGGGAAAAGAACCAAGAAAATATAATTAAAATAACGCATAATAATGCTAATAAAATAACCCATTCAGAAAAAGACAACAGTGTCCTGGAAATGCTAACAGATCTTGGTAAAACTTTAAAACTAGATGAAAATGAAGAACTGCGTTGCTATGGTAACGATTGTGGCGAAAACAGACTTGACAATAATCGTATCAGTGGCAGAGATAACAGTGGTAACAAAAATCATAAAATCCAAATTATTCATCGCAATCATGAAAGACATTTGCCCTGTGATGGTAAGAGTTGCCGCGTAGATAGAAATAATAGAAACAGTATTCGATGTTATGGAAATAAATGCAATAGAAAAACTTATGGTAGAGATTACAATGAGGGCAGAAATAAAAAAAAAGTAGGTTTAAGGATATTACGCGTTCGCCCAAAAATTATGATGATGATAACGACAGAGATGATGTAAATGCCTTCCGTTGTTTTGGAGATAGATGTAGTAGAAACAGAAATTATAATAAAGCCAGAGGTACCTTGAATTGTGTTGGTGAACGATGCGTAAGAAACAGAGAACATGACAGAAATAACGGTTATAATGACAGAGATGAAGGATATGATGATAGGGATGGCAGTTATGCTAGAAACAACGAATATGATTCGAAAAATGATCTACACGAAGTCAGAAACGGGTTGCGATGCTTTTGGGACAGATGTGATCGAAATAAAGATGAAGGCGACGATTTATTCTGTATTCGATTCAGATGTAGCAGAAACAGAAATAAATGGCCGAGATACCTTGCCTTGTATTAAAAACAAATGCTTTAGAAGTAGAAAGTGGCTAGACCGCAAACATTATAATGTTAGCAGAACAGTAGTATGGGATATAAATACATTTTTACGAAAATTTGCGGAGACAAATAAAGAGATGGAACGCGGAAACGCAAAAAACTTATTGGGTCGATTTAATCGTTACCTGCGTAATTCAAAAGACCAAATACTGTATTTATTACATTTCAACTATGGAAAGGAAAAGAAAAAAACGGACAGATGGACTCACTTTTGGTATACTTAGTTAAATTAATGAATGTTTGTGAATTAATTCTTTTTGGTTTGTTTTATTAAAACTAGTTGACTCGCGCAACTTCGTCTGCTCCGCTCCTATTGGTCTTAGCGTGATGATATACTACTCTGTCAAGAAAGTACCGGGAAAAGATCAATAATACACAAAATGTCTGTTATTCATCCAAATTTATTTTATCACCTTCAAAGTATGCTCCTTTAGAAACGATACACTTGCGCCAACGAATAATCCATTCATCAAAACATTTTTTAAACGCTGGTTCCGGAATTGAGTTCAGTTCTCGCCGCGAATTCTCCTTTATGTCTTCTATCGATTGAAAACGGGTGCCACGAAGTGGTAATTTGAGTTTAGGAAAAAGAAAAAGTCAGCAGGAGCCATATCTGGTGAATATGGTGGTTGCTGGATGGTATTTGTTGAGTGTTTGGTTAAAAATTCGTTCACAATGATAGCCTTGTGCGAAGGCGCATTGTCGTGGTGCAAAATCCAAGAATTTTCTTTCCACAAATCTGGCCTTTCTCGTCGAATTTGCTCTCTTAAACGCCGCATAACGCTCAAATAATATTCTTTATTTACCGTTAGACCTTCCGGTAAGAATTCAGAGTGCACAACACCGCGATAGTCAAAGAAAACAGTCAACATGACTTTGACTTTTGATCGACTTTGGCGTGGTTTTTTCAGTTACGGTTCAGTTGGAAGGTGCCACTCCGAAGCATGTTGACTAGTTTGCATGTCAAACTCGTAAACCCACGTCTCGTCACCAGTAACAATGCGTTTCATGAATGTTGGGTCCGAACTGACTCGTTCTAGCATGTCCTCAGCGACTTTCATGCGATTGAGTTTTTGGAGAAAATTCAGATCTTTTGGGACTAGCCGAGCAGCAACATGTTTCATACCCAAATGATTAGTTAAAATGGTACGGATCGACTCGTGAGATACAGAAAGTTCGGCGGCTATCTCTCTCAGAGTTGAATGGGGATTTTCAGTCACTATTTCCTTCACTTTTGCGATGTTAACTTCAGTTGCAGACGTTGACGGCCTACCAGAGCGAGGCAAATCTTCCATCACATCTCGACCGCTTTTGAACGCTTTGAACCACTCATAAGCACGAGTTTTTGATAAAGTCGATTCACCGTAAGCCTTCTGTAACATTTTCAGTGACTCCGAACACGAAATTCCATTGGCGATGCAAAATTTAAGACAAACTCTTTGTTCGATATTTTTGTCCATTATGAAATTCGCAATACACACTATATATGATATTACTAAAACCAGCACTGTATTTAATATAAATAACAGATGCAACTCAAACTCCGCGCCAAAATGGAAAACAGTTGTGCCAATCTAACAACTACAAAAAAACTAAAATTTGAATTTGGAACCATAAACAAATCATCCATTCCCGATACTTTTTTGACTGAATGTATAGCCTATAGCAGGGTTGGCGAACCTTTATTGGTAACCGTGCCATTTCTCCAAAAAATAATAATAATGTGTCCCTATGCGCTACCAAAAACTATTGACTTGGTGATTCAATGGACAAAACAACAAACTAGTAGCGCTATTCATACTGAATTCGGCGTGCCCGAGTTATTTTTCGGCGTGCCACTGCCGGCACGCGTGCCAAAAGCTCGCCATCCCTGGCCTATAGCCTTCCTCAATAAAAGGTCTATCTAACACTGAAAGAATTTTTCAAATCGGACCAGTAATTCATGAGATTAGCGCGTTCCAGCAAGCAATCAAACAAACTCTTCAGCTTTTTATATTAGTACTAGTTGACCCGCGCAACTTCGTCTGCGTCACAATAGGGTACATGCAATATTTCCATTCTTGCTTTAATTTTAAAGAACTCCATCTAGAATAGACCACCACATAAATAAGAAATGAAAACGCTTTAATTTATTGCCATTATTGCGTTTTGAAACCGACAGTTTAAAGGTTCGCGCGAAATCGGACGATGACGTCACTCGTGTCTATCACTGGTCAAGAACTGTCCTAACTCAAAGACATAAGGTTGCCTTTTCGTTGGCATAACAGCAGATACGTCAATAAACGCTGCTTGTTGTTTTTAAATACGTTCCGTTTTACGTTACTGTAATTCATTATTTTTGTTAAAAATCGATATTAACCAAAATAAAAACGTTGCAATGGCGTTTATTTTATACTTTTTTTATCATTTTACTGACAAAATTCTCAAAAATTCTGTATTTGCATCTTACCTATTTTCATTACTGCTTCGCTCCTATGGTCTTATCGTGATGTTATCAGCTCAGCTTTATATATTAGTATAGCTAGATATAATATTCCGTATGTCTATAAAGCCTACTTAGTAAGCACCTATTTCATTGGTATTTTATCACGCTAGTCCGACTCGCACTCGCGTTTTTTTTTTATTATTCGACTAGTTGATGCGCGCAACTCCGTTTGCGTCACAATTTTCATTACTGCTCCGCTCCTATTAGTCTTAGCGTGATGATATAGCCTTCCTCGATAAATGGGCTATCTAACACTGAAAGAATTTTTCAAATCGGTTAAAATAGGATTTAGGTTGTTCAAATAGGTTATTTAGTTTTTAGTTAAGTTTTTATTTATTCCCTTATTATTTTGTGTTTTGTGCGTCGCTTTTGGGGAAATAAACGTCTTTTCTTTCTTTCTTTCAAAATCGGACCAGAAGTTCCTGAGATTAGCGCGTTCAAGTAAACAAACAAACTCTTCTGCTTTATATATTAGTATAGATATAGAAGTATAGATTACTGCAGCGACTCCTAGTATGTGTTATGGTAGTTACTCACTACCATAACTCCTATTTAAAAACCCTCACTAATCAACCACAAACCTATTACTAAAAACTGGACAAGTAGTTTTGGTTTCGCACAAACAAATGTTTACTGCAGCGCCCCTGGTGAGTTGTCACCGTAACATTATCTAAGTAAAGTCAACAAAGCTATTTGGTATGTAGGCAGCTAACTTGCAACTACTTTTAAAAAATGTTGGGAGTGTGCTGAGTAGACAATTATTGTACACTACACTCGTATACATGGTGTTAGTGTAAAGGGCGGCAAATATTATTTTTACCTGGAGCGGCTAAATAGCTATGGTATCCAATATTTTCGGTCGAATAACTGAATAGATAACGTTGTCAGCTTCAAGAGCGATTGAAATTGTATCGAAATGGGATAAATTGGTAAATTCGCGGGCTGGGCGATTTGGGGGACTGTCTTCATGTAAATTTTGACGTCAAAAAGTGCTGATTTTCAGCCTAGTTTGAATAAATGCCTTTGATTTAAATTTTGATATTGAAGTCTATTTCTAAGCCTCCGCTGTCCGTCCGTCTGTCTGTCAGCGGGCTGTATCTCAACAACAAAAATTAAAAATTTAGAGGGCCCCCATATAAGAAACGTGTTTCCCATACTGCCTAATCGCTCTCTTTAGAGGAACGAGCACAAAGACGACTATGCCATCTAGTGTTGCAAATTCGGAACTTTTACCATAAAAATAATTAACATTGGCACTTCAGTGCTGCCACTTTTTTTTGTGTTTTCGATAGGAAACCTACAAAAGGCACCTTGACTGTTGGGGTAAAATCAAGGAGTTGGGTATTTTTATCTCACTAAAATCATCCTGGTGATCACCATAAGCACATATAAAGGGGCCCTGTTACCTCTTAAAATCCCACTCCGGAACCATCTGTGCTGCCACCTACAGTTCAAACACGTTCCCTATATAAGTAACGCCTATGTATTGTTTTACAGAAGAACACAGGAAAGCGGCGAAGAGACGTGGGTGTTCAATGGAGAGTACTGGAAGGCGCGAGAGGCGGGCTTCCCCGATGACGTGGCGCCTGCGATCTGGTGACCGCGTCTACTAATACTTGTGAGTATATATGATGATTGGAAGAAGTGTTGGTTGCCAGCGGCGAGGTGGGCGGTTTAGCTCAGATTTTTTTTGCATTCAGTTTTGTATGAAGTATTATTTTCGATATTTTTATCACGTCGTCCTACATTGTAGTACAGAATCAAAAGTATACATTAACTTAATCTTTGGCCATCGATCTTCTATTACAAAGAATTAAGCATCGCTGTGGCTTGTGATGGAAAAATATTCAGTCAATACCAATCGAGGATCAGGGGGCTAAAAAGGCCAATTTAGGACAGTCATAATATTAATCACACAACAATCTGTCAAATTTAATTTTCATCTTTATCGCTAACGCTGTAGGTTCAAGGTTGATTGGAAAAACTTGACAGTGACGGGTAGCGTGCTTTGCTTGAAAGTCGCTAAAGTGGCCTTTTGTAGACCCGCAGTTCATCGAGTATACTTTGAGTGTATCTGTGTGTGCCAAATATACTAGTTTTATTTATTTCTATTCAGTAATCAATTTTGATTATTGCACTTCGAAATAAATAACTAATAATCTCAATGTTTTCTCTTCCAGCGTATACCGCAGTGCGAGTGGCTCTGCTAGATGGTTGTGTCTCGCTTCCCGCTTAGCGTTAACTAGAGTTTTACAATAGCCTTTAATCTCTGTTTGTTGTAAGGGCTAAATAGAGTTTAACCAGGTCAAATATTTCACCAATGGCGCTTAAATATGATGACAGGGTGGTCGAATAGCTGGTTTTATTACTAAGGATGATATTGTAACAGAGCTTGCAAAAACGAGGGTAGTTTAAAAATTTGTCTGTCATCGGGATGGGCGCCATCTTGAAATATAAACTAGTATAATATTTAACGATGATATTCAAATCGTGTTGTATAGTGAGACAACTAAGATAATAACGCTCTAGAAAGAGGAGAAAATGAGTTATCGCTAAATAATGTACCTACCCTGTTACTGAAATCTTGCTGTCAAATATCATATCAGCTGGTATCATTGGTTGCCCATTACAACAGCAACCAATCATGAAAGTTGATTTGAGATTTGGACAAATAGGCGTTCAGGGACAGGGGATAGCCTTCTATTATTGGTCGTGATTGTGAGTTGAAAGATGGGTAACTATTTACTACATACGTAGCTATTTAATTAACAATGTTTTTAGGGTCGGAGGCTCGTATGGCCGAGAAAACTGGCACTAAGGCGATTCACACACTGCCCCGCTACACGCTGCGTGATGCGGTGCAGTGTGCCAATCGCCTAACTGTATTGTGTTCGTTTTTGATATTTAACAACAAATTACGCCTGTCATGCCAAATGCTTAATGTCAAGCTGTCCCATCGAATAAGTAATGTGCATGAAAAACATTTTTATAATCTATACAGTTTATCTAAAAATATAATACTAATATTAATAAATAGAATCAAAATTACTCGAAAAACGAAGGAGATATAATTATTTTAAACAAATATATATGTCCCTCTCGCGAAAACGCTGTTTTCTATGGCAGCTGTATAGGCGTCATAGACGATGACGTAAAAGTTTACATCGGACTTCTCTTTCTAATTGTAATCTTTGAAGCTTAATAACTTCATCGCTGATGAAGGTATTTAAAAAAATATTGTATGATTGTTTACACTAGAGCTAACAAGTATTTCATTTTGCAAATAAAAAAATCGCATGCGTATTCCCAATTGTTAAATAGTTCATTCATTCTGTTTATAAAACTGACTACTGTATAGAGGTGTAAATGGAAACAGATTTTTTTTCTATTTATATGTCATAGGTCATCATGAAATGAACTGACTATAGTTGGAAGAACAACGTAAGGAAATAACTTTTTTTTTTTTCATCAAATATTGTCTTTAATGATCAATAGATTTACAAAGAGACAAGCCATAGATATGTTTTTTTTTCTCGGTCATACCGCTTTAATGTGTGACAAAGGAGTCGGTTAGTAGAATTTACTATTAAGGAATATAAAATTCGAAATATTACAAACTATGCGTCAGGTACCTGTAATCTGTTAAAGTTATATTTATAAAGGTTTAGGCTTTAGACCATTTTTTTGCATAATATATACCATAGACAAAATAATTATTTTTCGTTATAGAACCTAGTGGGGGCATCATAATCATGCTAAGATTTCGTCACAAATAAACAAGAAAGACATTAGTACAAAATAAAACATATGAATATAACTTTAACAAACGATTTTTATTATAAATTGTGAGATACAATTATTTTTATGAACATGTAACTAAGGGCTTATGATTTCTTACTATTTAAAATAATAACTATTTTTAAAAGTAAGTAATGATTAAATCTTCAAGAGATCAGAACAAATATTTATGAATTTACTATGTGACAATTGTTGACCAATACGCTCCGCAAACGCAACGCTATCGACTCGTCAACGTGAAGTGTGTTCGACAAATGTATACAATCACGTCTACGACAAGGCGGGTTGTTTTTACCAACATACAATTCCTGAAATTGTCATGGGACCTAGCATTGAAAAAACAAAGATGGCGGCGTTAGTTCCAAATTTGGCCACATACATATAGATCCTTGTAGCGATGCGACGCGGGCACAACCTTTACCTATGATTTTCACGCGGTCAACGATTGCGCTGGGTCGCTGGAAATAATTGCAAAGACACTCTTACATGTCAAGTTCAGAATATTTCCTGCTATTTCTAAAGCTACGCCTTCATGTGTACGTTCAACGATTGTCGCCTAGTTATAAAATAAGAGACAATGTAAATAAGAACAGTATCCAGTCGGTATTACTGTCAGTTGGCGATATTTAACGAAGATATTATGTTATTTAATACTTTTTATTATTTTACTGGTATTTTTGGGCAAACAGTATCTGTGAGGTACGATGTCATAATAATATTTTGGGTTATTTGTCAACCCAGTCATCTTTCAAAATAAATTGTATAGACATTCGTAAAAAAAAAAATTGACACGCTTTGAAATCATTTTTGGCTGTGAAATGTTTCCATTTCCAAAAGTTTTTTTTTTGTATTTTAACGACGTTACCACAAATAAATATACTGTTACTTTTTCTATCATAATGAACTTATACCTATTTATACAAATTATTAAAAAAAAATATTTTCAAAAGTCACAAAATAATATCGGATAGTAACAACGCTTTTCCTCAAAAAATATACTAAAACGGTTTTAGTTTTAATCTCGTCAATTAATCCTTAGGAACGGAGAAAGGTTGCACATAACGGAAGAGCACAATAATTAATAATTTGTTAATAAAATTAAAAACGTGTGGTCGCGTGCTTGATACGGGTTTGCGAAATGTAAAAGACAAAATCTTTTTTATCGTTGAAAAATTATACCTATGTCGTGGTGAAGTTTGTAATTTGGTAAATGAAAAACGGATGATGTGAAAAAACTTCATCTAATCTTAGAATATAATTATAAAAATCTCGTGTCACAATGTTTGATATCGAACTCCTCCGAAACGGCTTGCCCGATTCATATGATTTTTTTGTGTATATTTGTAAGAGAACAGGTCGTAGGCTATTTTTATATGGCAAAACACGTTTTGCCGGATCAGCTAGTTAGAATATAAATGTCACATTGTTTTACCATAATTAATAAATTACAAAACATAAAAGGCAATTTCGAGAAGTAAATTATGTTAATCTAAACATAAATGGAGAACATTTCTTTGAGACTGCGTGAGAAACTACTTTACTTGAACAAGTTTCACACCTGTGCAACATATAAATAAAATCAAATATTTATTTGATTTTAATCAGCCGGTACCCAAAATAAAAACATGAATAAAAATTCTAGATGGCAATTCGCCACTATAACCCGTTGTACAGACGCCAGCCAGCACATCAAGGTACCCGAAACTGTCAAATTTTCCCAATCAACTTTGAACCCATTGCTTCAGCGATATAGTTGAAAATCTATTGAAGAAATTTGAAAGATTGTTGTAGCTTGATGTGCTGGCGTCTGTACATGGATTCACACGATACAAAAATACATTTTATTATTATGCCATGGAATTTAAATTAGGCTGGGCACATTTATCTGGAACCTTTTTTTCTTATCCAGATACTGACTGCTCAAAGGTAAATTACCCGGTTTTTAGCACTGAGTGAAGAAAAGTTCCGATTAATCAAACACAATGTATGTATGTGTTTTTCGAGGTTGAACTTTTATGACAATTAAATTCACACCAATCAGTATCTTTTTGCCAAATTACATCTTCACCACGAAAACCCTTAGAGTAGACGCCAGATAAACATGCAATAAAATACATTGACTTTTCCCTAATATAGAGAGAGAGCTAAAGAATAACAGCCGCTCAGGTCGATCTTCAAGGTTAAGCAACGCTTGCCAAGGTGGGTCTGTGGACTATTTTAACATACCGAGTTCCCTCCGTACCTCGGAAAGCACGTTAAGCTGTTGGTCCCGGCTATCATTTGTAGAACTTTGCAGTCTCTACAGATTGTCAGAAACAGTAAATCTGACTCCAGTCTTGCCAAGAAATACCGTGTTACCCAGTTAATGGGTTGTGGAGGTCTGTTAGGCAGCCGCTTCACGTAAAATACTGGTATTCAGCTGAATCCGATTTGACTAGTAGCCGACCCCAATATAGTTGGGAAAGGGCTAGGCAGATGATGACCTTTCCCTAACATCTCTTCGTAGGTACTCGAAAAATAAATTATTAATAATTTTTCGGAACTGATTCGTCATCTATCGGTATACCTATATGTCTTTATTTCCGTTTTTAAATTAAGAATGTCAATAAATGACTCATGACTGTCATTGACTCACCTAGTCAATGACCGTTATTGCGAGTTTATTTGGCGGCTACTATAGTAAAATTCTCAGCATGTTGTATAAACTATAAAGAGCTAAGTCTAAATAAGAAAGCGCTTCTTGTACCATAAGTGTATGTCTTTGTGAGCTGTGCGTGTCGTTAGCTAGTGTTAGATATATTATGTATATAGATCAAGTTATTCATTTATTCAGCTGTGTAAGACTTTCTCTAGTAAATGGGGTATTCAAAATCAAAGGTCGTTTAGTAAAATTGGGCTGAGAGCCTGCACTTTTTGAACGTCAAGTTTTACAAAAGACAGTCCCCCAAAAAGCCCGCCCGTCACCACTTCCTAGTGTTTCAGCTGTGGAGAAGAAGTGGTCAACAAACTCCCCAGCAACTCATCTGTCTGTTACGTTTCAACAACAACATACATATACAACAACAACAACAACAACAACAACAACACACATATATTTGAAGGGAAAATACTCATAAAGCCAGATGCTCATAACTACATCTTAAATAATAGACTGGATGTCTTTAAGGTGAATGCTCCAGGGTAGCCCGCGAAATTCAAATATTTTTATGTTTTTTGCAATTTGCCGGTCAGTGTGAAGCTGTATGTGGACCAAATGCGATCTGCGACCGTAACGCGTATTTATCTAAAGAATTATAACCATTTTAATCATCAATATATCAATATAAGTTCATGTAGTTCGAAAGAATGAATATTTCAGAAATAATCATTCTTTCGAACTACATGAACTTAGAGGGCTATGTTGATAATTAAAATGGTTATAATTCTTTAGATAAATACGCGTTACGGTCGCAGATCGCATTTGGTCCACATACAGCTTCACACTGACCGGCAAATTGCAAAAAACATAAAAATATTTGAATTTCGCGGGCTACCCTGGAGCATCCACCTTAATTCATTGACAATATTGTTCATGAGGTCTAAAACTAAACGGTATAATTTTATATTTACTGCAGAAAGTCTACTACAAAAGCTGCTCATTATATTTAACTTATTCCGAAATGCTTTTGTATCATAAAATTAACATTCGTAACTCGAAAATGTGATATACCTACTGCAAATTGCACGAGACACTACTAAATTTTATGCAATTATCGGTAACCGAATTTAAATCATGGTTCTATTTTTTTCAATCGTTTGAAGCTAACAGAGACAGAAAATTGTTTTAAAAATAATTTTAGCGGTAAATAAAGAGGTTTCAACTTCTTCTATTGGAGCTGGCATGGCCTCCCACCACCATTGTTTTTTTCAAAAATCCGGCTAACGATCTAGCATGAATATGGGTAGAGGACACTTTAACAAACAAAAAATTTTAGTAAGATGGTGCCCTAAAGTGTCACGTTGCCGAGATATTTGAAGGTAAAGTTGCCTAATGTTTTGCAGTGGGTCTACAAAAATCTGTGAAGGTTAAATGTGTGATACAAAGGCATGTTTTTATTGTTTTAAAATATTTTAGTTACCATACGGGTGTTTTGGTTGTTTTCGAGTTATTATAGCGGTACCCAGGTCACAGTGTTATCTAATCAACTAATGGAAATGGTCTATAGTGTTTATATAAATTATTAAGGGTAGTTCACAAAGGCAGTTAGACAAATAATTTCATAAAAAATCAGGTGTTAGATTCTGCAAAACACATAATTATCTAAATAAGAACATAGCAATGTTAAAAAAATTAAGCAAAAAGTGTTAAGTAATATAATTTAGTTAGCTTTTTTTAAATATTCTTTCGAAAAGAAAGTTTATAATAGTGGATGTACAGTTGCTAGCAAAAAAAAAAACTACGCAAAGTATGGAAATTAATTATTGGACATCGAAGCCGCTTCGCAAAGGTAGCTTTCAATTAAATAAATAAATTATTTAATAATATTAATTAATTAATAATACGGCGATTTTAAAATTCATGAAAATACCTCTTAGTGTAAGTTGAAGAGAGATATTAACATAATTTGACTAAAAAAGCAGTTTTCATTTTGGCTCATAACACCATAGCCTTATGGAAACAGAACGAGCATGTATTTAAACACTCACAAATAAATCATTGTTTCTTTTCAAACACTGAAGACACTGTAAACCATTTTCAAAAAATAACAAATTGACAATAACTAATGTTTTTATGTATAAATATTATTATTGTTAAAATAAAATGTTACTATTAAATTTTAAAGTAACGAAATTATGACACTTGCCAATTTTTCCTTTTCTGTGCAAAAGCAAATCTGCTCATTATTTTTCGCTTAGTTAAAGTACCTAAGCTAAAAAGTAATTTACTATTTGCCAATTTTGGAAAAGTTTAATTTTTGAATGCTTAAAAAGAAGTAAGTATTCGTATATGATATCTAACAACATAACGATTACTATTTATGATATTATTTAAGGGCTAGAACAAATTAGTTTTAAAGGACTTGTTTTAGTCACAACCAAATTTGTAAAAAAATTAAATATAATTTAACGACGCTTAAGAGCATTCAAAAGTCAAATTATTTTTAATTAAAGCTATCCTACTCTCTTTTCAAGTATAATTTTATCTCCAAATAAAACCTTTGGTTCCAAACCTATTTCTGACTGTCAAAACCTTTTATATTATACCAGAAACAGCTGTGATCAGTATTTTTTTATTTAAACTGTGCAGTGTGTAAACTTACGCTTGAAATGCCACTATACAGTCTAGGAAAATACTGAATTATTTAGCATTAAGTATAATATTTTTTCTGACCAGAAAAAGATGATGAGATTTTCTTCCGGTATCAGGAAAGAAAGGTATGGCAAAATGTATGTAACAAATTAATTGTCAGTGCACGTAAACTGCTGTGTATTGGCGGTTGACGGTAATTTCCACCAATCGCACGCCATAAACATGGCACATTTTCGTTCGAGATACTAGAGTTTAGTCGTAGAATGTTTCTGGTCAGTAAAAATTTCAATTTTATAGAAAGAAACTTTAATAATAGTATTAATGAACTAACAATTTTTAATTATAAAATCGTGGCTAGTGAATTTTATGTATAGAGGGCTAGTGAAGTGTTTAATACTAAAAGTACAATTTAAAATTCTCTTGTTATTTTTTACTTTCGGTTTTTACGTTTTATTTTTAACGAAATCATGTTAGTGCTTATTTTTAGATGATGCACGCTTTTCATTTATACAGGTACAGTTGGCTACGAAAATATGTTACTATAAACAGTATTTTTACTTTTGTAAATATCTCAATGATATTTAATATTTATTTATTCTATCAAGACTTAGCTGTTATTCTGTTGTAGCTAAACAAAACGAGACTTTTATGTTTATAGAACAAAATTATTTGCTGTTGTTCCAATTTTAGTACAAGTATTCTTGCATACCTAAATATAATGGCAATGTTAAATTCGTCACAAATAACTGATTAACTTCGTCAACTGTACCTACTAATCGGGCTGTCGTTTTTATTGTGTTTTTACACGAAATCACTGTTTTAGTATTTTGTAACGTACTTAAATTTTAGTTAAACCTATACTTATTTAATTATTTTACTTTGTTATGGTGTCTCTTCTTTTTGTTAAAATAAAAAAAAAATGTTAAATCTCGTTCAAATGTTAATAAACTTCTAATAAATTTTGTTTTTTTTTTAATATTATTTTATTTAACGAACTGGTTCGAACCAGTTATTAGAATAGTAAGCAATTCGTAGTTTAATAAAGTTCAAAAATGACTGTATTAGTTTCGGCGCTTCTAGTATGTACAAGTTTCTTTACAGTTATGTATTATAAATTATTACACAGTATAAGTGCCTTTGCCTGCCGTTTGATTTAAATAGACAGTTTGTCAGTTGCAAACAATATTTTATATTTCCATCTTGAAGCATTACAAAGCTACAATCATGACATACATATTGACATTGTACGATGTTATAAAGTTTATGAAAAGAATAATCGTCCATAAATGTTGTTATAGTATAATAAAATCTTTATTGTAAAAATAAGGGAATAAAGATTGCTTTTTTATATCTAAAGTTCACTGGTAGCATAGGTAAGGTAGTTCGAATATAATTTAAATGTACAATACAGCTGACTGTACCACTGATATTTATCACGCTTCAGTCAATATGTATGTCAAACATTTCTCGACCTTATGGGACTGCTATGATAGATAAAGCAATGTTTAAAAAAAAACTCCAAAAGCTATCAAAATAATAAGATAGACGATGGGCCAGTCTTCCGTACTTCTCCATCAAGTTGCCATTTTAAAACTGTATTTTAGGGTTCCGTTCCCGAAGTGCTGCCAACGAAACCCTATTACTAAGACTCCGCTGTCCGTAAGTCTGTAAGTATGTCAGCGGGGTGTATAGTATGTCATGAACCGTAGACTGAGTGCGTATTACTCTGTAACGACTAATGATACAAATTAATTTTAAGAAATGCATAACCAATAAACGTGATCTTTTCGGTTTAAGATACGGGACCCATCGTGTGCAATTCCGATTCGTATGTGATCGGTTTTTTCGAATAACTTATTTTCTCCTTAGCCAATTTTTACGATACTATATTTCATTTATTACATTTCTAAGTCCCTTAAGATCGCAGAAACACTGAAAATAAACATATTTTATATTACTTATGGCAATAAGTTGCGGTGTAGTGAACTAAAGTTAACACGTTAATGTTAAGCCATCGATAAATTACAAAGAGGCGCTTCCATAGTTAAATTATAAGTAACGTAAATTTATTTATAGTAAATAATTGTTTTATTCAAGACTATTATTAGGGACTTTTTGTAATGGAAGTCTAAATAAAATGTTACGGTAATCTGACTTTACTGTTGTCTCTTTAGAAAATTTAACAATCTATTATGTATATTAATGCGTATGTGGTCCCATGGGACGCCAAACGAAGAATGAATGTAATTTTCTATTTGCTCTTTCAAATACTTAATCTTACCTACAAAATACATACATCAATACCTATTGTAAATGATCACTTCATTTTGAGGCTGTCTGTAAGTACCTATACTACATTTTTACCATAACACATTTAACCGACTTCCATTACACACAAAAATAAACTTAATTTCTTAATGTGTAAGGACTATTTTTCAATCAGGCTTGCTGCACCGCAAATGTACACAATTGTAATTTAACAGGCAGTACCTACAGTCATCAAAAAATTCTAAAGTTTGTATAAATAATTAATTAATGAAATAAAGCTTAATTATAAATGATACTATGTAATTGTAAGCTAACGCAAAGTGCTACGGTTGACATTTGTTATGTGGTTCTGTTCTGTAGATGATAATGATGAAATTATTAAAGGAAAATTCGATTTAAGTCTGTTGTTTTACTTATACACCTCGACCATTGGCGTGTTTAGGGAGTCCGGACACCCCCTTAGCATACGACGAACATAAAAATCCTTACTAATATTATAAATGCAAAAGTAACTCTGTCTGTCTGTCTGTGGCGCTTTCACGCCAAAACTTGGTATTTTGGTACAGAGATAGTCTAGAGCCTGAGAAAGGACATACTACAAGGCTACTTTTTATCCTGGGAAAATGTTGCCTAGAGAACACACGGGCGAAGCCGCTGGCAGAAGATAATCGCTAATAAATATCAGACAGATGAAACGAATAATTCGTGCAAAATATATAATTAGATACTATCACTTCGAATGAGATTGGTGTTCAGAATTCTGCCTATTTTGCGTGAAGCCCGGGCAAAAACTAGTACCTAATCATAGTACAGTTCGGACCCTCGGAAGAGTGGGGCCCTTGTGAAAGTTATAGCTACGCTCGTGACCACGACTGATGCAGCGTACCTTGGGTAGCCTCACTATTTACATTCTCTGAAGATCTGGATGATGACCTAGGGCTAAAACCGTACCTCTCGTAAATTACTCAGCTACATCCGATCGAAGCCAAACCCAACATAGTTCGAAAAATCTGGGCAGATTTGATTTGTATCTATCCGTACTAATATTATAAAGCTGAAGAGTGTTTGATTGTTTGTACACGCTAATCTCAGGAACTACTATTTTAGTTCGAATTGAAAAAATCTTTTGTGTTTGATAGCCCATTTATCAAGGAGGGCCATCCATAGATACTTAGGTAACATCACGCTACGACCAATAGGAGCGGAGCATTAATGAAAAATGTGACGCTGACGAAGTTACGCGGTTGTCTTTAAATAAGGACTAAAAAGTAAGTTGACATGATTTAGACTAGGTAGTGATTAGTACCTAGGTACTGTTTGCAGGTTAGTAAGCAAACGCTTTTGCGCTTTCTGGGTAAGCTCGCTCCATCGTAGACTTTGTCTCTGTCATCTCTGACCTAGACTAGAGTCAAGAGCAAACGCCATCACAAATAAAAATAAAGTTAAACTTGTTTTATTTTTGTACTAACTAACTGGTTTTATTTCACGGGATAGTCCGGTACTTCTAGGTGCGGTGGTGCGCTGTGTCCGTATAACTATGGGTACCAGTCAGGGTATTTATTCCAGGATAAAAATATATTAATTACGGCTGGCTTAAGTTCTTCCTATATAGCTCGTTACACAAAATGGGAGAAAAGGAGCACCAATACTTATTCAATAATTATAATACTTATTCAATATGAGGGTGCGATCCTGGACAAACTGTTTATAGGTACCTATAGATGCAGGCTGAGGTTTTCAGAGTCTTCCTGCTGTTATACGATATTAATTGAATTACTTACCTGTTTAAAAAAAAATATCATCACACAGACTAGGTACTTTTATCGCGTTCACTAATTAAAAACTTCAGGCTTTTTCAATTTGGCGCCATCACTAACTTTTTTTCATTTATGCCTGGCTGGCATAATGCTTTTTGATTTCTGCCATGAGTTTTTCATTTCAGGCAATTTACTGGTATTTCTAATATAATAATGATAAAAAGCAAGTAAAATGGGAGATTTTTTTTTGCTAGATGAATCAAGAGTAATCAGATGAGTATTTTGCGTATTTATCTATTCTGCGTAAAATGTAGCGACATGACCTTTCTTTTCGTTCGGAAACATGAAATAGATGATTAGCTTTGATTTTTATAAAAAATATGTTGATTGCTTATTAACCAGTTGTTATATTATGTTGTTTTCTATACATTTTACTGTTATTTTCTTACCAGATACCACATGTTTGCTGTTTAATTTTTAAAATAATCTTTTCTGTGATGACGTTACATTTAATTTCCAAACGAAAATACCCAATGATTTGGCAAGTTGTGGCTGCTAGAAAGTGATAATATCACTTTCTTTTTATGTAAAGTAAACAATAAACCGCTAATAATCAAACAAAATAAAGACCTGTACATTATTAAATCGCTATCAAATGTATTTGATACGATAAAACTATTCTCAAAAGAAGTGAACGTAAAAAATCGGTGAGTGTTTTTAAAAATTAGCGGTCGTCCGTATTCGATGCTCAAAAACCTTGTTTGTGTTGTATATTGTCATGTTTAGTGTTATATAAGTTATCATGCTGTTGCTAAGAGTATTTAATACGTATATAAGTGTAATTAAACATCCTACTTATGTGGCAGGTGAATGACCTAAACGTTTTTGATAGTTTGCTCTGTTTGTCGTATTTTTAGACTCGTGTTATTAATGTTCTGTTAATAATCTGAGTAATTATGACATGTTAATCACATTTTCTTTCGTTTCATGAATGAAAATGGAGAACAATTCTATGAAATTCGTGGATGTATCGTATAATGCTTCGTAATATATATTCTATGTGCAAATAATCCAAAGCTTAATATTGTATGTATAAATGTGATGTCAAGGAGTCTGCTATCAAAACTCGCTTATCAACAGCACTTGTTCCACCGCATAAACCCAGTTTATTAATAGAACTTGCCCTTTTGTTGCCAACTGCATATTATAAGTTCTAACCTGCTATACTTAGTTACGGAAAAATATCAAGACTCATTAATGTGGGTTGCCTTGGGCGATAAAAACTAGAAGAAATATTATCTACAGGCTCCTGCCTGCATTGTATTAGTATTTTTACTAATTTACGTCCCTAAGACGACCCACTGACCGTTTCATGATTACTTGTTTAATAGTATTGACAAGAATGAGTAACAAACCGTAATTATATATAATTGTGTGGCCAGTGAGTGTGAGTAAATGCGCAAGCAAGCTGCAGAACACCGTGTGGTTTTAGTCAGTACAAATCGGCATCCTGATGGAGAACATCCGTAAGAATTTCCATGTGATAAAAAAAGGATAAAAATCCTGAAAACAAGTTAAAATACTGGTGATATTTAGAGTTTTTATGAATTTACATGGAATTAGTATATTATAAATATTATAATTATAGTAAAACTTTATGTTATGTCAAAAACATTTGTGCGATGCCCTCAGGAACCATAAAATTATCAACTTCAAAAAATCTTCATTATGAGTATTAGTTATGTCACTTTTCATAATTCAAACACAACAAAGATTCTTATCAACAAGAACTTTTTTATTCAACTTAAATGAAATTCATTTCATCTATATCCACTCACCTACTCCGTCCAATACTCATAGATTGCAGATTTCTTATTAAAATGCAATTTATGTGCTAATCACTGACATCAATCAACTTTTACAGTTGTCATTATAATTGGAAATATGACTTTCAAGTCATGTGCGAGTAACTAATTAAAAAACAATATATCACTCTCTCGTAAACAGTGATGAAAGTAATTTCCATTTCTCTTGTACAGTCAACCTCAGGTCATCGTTAAAACTCAAACCTTAAGCTGGCCTACTGTTATATGTAGTTTAAATAGATGAATAGGTCAGCTTATACTAGTTTTGGGCAGGGCATCAGGCCCTGGCCTGCCAGTGTTGCAATTTTTTTTCCAAAGAACCGCAGCCCTGGAACGCAAAGGACATTAGAAGAAACACGGATGGGTTTTAATCTGTAAGAGTCTGATCCGAAACTCCCTTCTGCTTCACCCAGAGTGAAGGAGTCATATGGTGATTTCCAATCTTCCTTAAAAAAAGGCATGCATACTTTACTGGGCAAAGGGCATTTCAAGGAACACATGATTAATAAGAGTCTGATACTCCCTGTCACTCCTATAATATATATAAATTTTAAAGAAACCTTGACCCACACTAAGAATAATTCCTGCATCGTGGGTGCATTTTCAAACCTAAAAAATCACAATCACGAACAACCAGACCTGGAACAACTATGTGTAGGCTATACAAATATTTGTTCCGTGTGAGAATCGAACCCACGACTCGCGGCGCAGCAGTCAATTGCTCAACCACTGCGCCAACCGTGCCGTCAATTTGATAATTGCATATCAATATAAAAAAAAATGGTAGGTATTGTGCATCACCTTGAATGCAGATGTTCATTGTCTTTTTAACGTAAAGGTTATTTGGTAGAGCATGTCTTCTAGCATCAAGTCAGCGAATGTACCGCTTGGTCTGCAACAGACCTTACTCTAAAGTCATAACTTTTTCTTATAGTCAATTTCAAATTGCCGTGCAAGCATCAATACGTCGTAAAAATACCAGTTTATGTCTATTTAAGCATGTATTGTCTGTGAAGGCTTTAAATAGATTTTTTATCACCACCAGACGTGTTGTCAAAAATGGTGTAAGACTGAAACAATGGGTTTGGTGTACCAAGAAGGTCTGTATTTTATTTTTAATTGTAAATCTTCTGGAGGTATAATTATCGCATTTTTTTTTTACCGTGACTCAATTATTGTTTAAAATTTTGCTAATTTGTCACCAAAAAAAATCCATTTTATTAATTTTTTATTTATGTTATGCATCCGTGTTTAGGTCACAGAAGTTCATGTTTTTTGTTCCAAATTTGAACTGTATCGGTCCAGTAGATTCGGAGAAAACAGACGACGGACAGACAGACAGACACTCGAGTGATCCTATAAGGGTTCCGGTTCTTGCTCGGAACTCGGAACACTAAAAACCGGCCAAGTGCGAGTTGGACTCTCGCATGAAGGGTTCCGTACCATCGTTATACACACGCTGTGAAAATTTCAACTGTCTACCTATTACGGTTCATGAGATGAGATATAGCCCGCTGACAGACAGACAGACAGACGGCCGGACAGCGGAGGCTTAGTAATAGGGTTCCTTTGGTTACCCTGCGGGTACGGAACCCTAAAAATCGTAATATAAAAAATGTGCCTAACACATTTGCAACTTGTTTTTATTTAAAGGTAAAAGCAGCACTCTGCCTACTAATTTATTAATGTCATGTGAGAATCTCATGATATTTTGTTACTTATTTAATATCCACAGACATGGAACATATTCACTTCATTATAAATGCAGTTAACATTTAATTTAGATAAGGAACTGGTTGAGCAACATACTGAATTAAAGAAATTTAAAAAATTTAAATATGAGTGTTCCAATTGTTCTTATCATTTATTCAGTAGATATTGATCAGACAAGATGCGGTATAGATTAAAACCTAATTCATCCAGATGGCCATCTAGACAAAGTAATATGTTGAAATAAAATTAGAATATTTAAATTTTGTTGGTCAGGTTGTGCAATATGTGTTAAAAAAGGAAATGTGTGTGGTGGAGAATGCCAAAAGCATTAAGTTCGCCTTTATTCTTGTGTTTTCCATAAATCGTTAATAAATAAATAATATTGAAAAAACGTGGTAGTGATTGTTGCGATGCAGTGTAAAAGAATGCAAGTTTATTTATGTGCCAATTGTTTAAAATATAACAATGTTTTATCGAGGTAAATTTATCGATGTTTAACTGCCAAGGATCCTAACTGAAATAATTAATCAAACTCCTTTTTTTACTCATTCTATAGGTGTTTTTTGTGCCTTGAATATACCTTTGACCTTTTGAGTTTGGAGCTGTGGCGGCTAACTTTTGTTATGTGTGTGATATTACACAATTTTATGTAACCACTTTGACTGGCTGTTCATTTCAGAATGAAAGAATAAAAACTAAGAAAAAAGAATAAATATCTGATAACAATGTTGTTGTAGTAGGTACTGTCTGTAACCAAAATTATCTAACGCACTTGACTATTATTTGCTAACTAGTTGACCCGCGCAATTTCTTCTGCTCCTATTGGTTTTAGCGTAATGATATATTATAAACAATTTTTCAAATCGGACCAGTACTTCCTGAGATTAGCGCGTTCAAGCAAATAAACTCTTTCGCTTTTTAGATTAGTATAGATAGATAGTCAAGTGGGTCAGCTAATGTTGGTCACAGACCCTAAATAATAGGGATGTGTCCGGAGTAAAAAAAAAGAAGATTCTATTTAGTCCATCAGTTAGATTATCTAAAAATATTAGACAAATCAAAGGTCAAGAGTGGGGGCTTGCGACGTCACCATTCTGTAAAAAGTGTCATTACACGTGACGTCACACGAGTTTTCCACGCACTGTATCGTTTTATTTATGTTATACGTAAAAAAAGGAACAATACGTGTCGAATATTTTTTTGAAACTACATGACTAATTACATTTTTTAGTCATAGACCCTATTCTTACATCAATCTCGCTTGCCCCCAGTTCGCACAATGTCCAACGCGTCAGTGAGTATAAAGTTCCGGAGTGGGTTGACCCCATCAGACCCGGAACAGCAGCCTGTTCTCATAGTGGGGCAGGCTGCCCACCTCAGTGCCTTGCACTGGGACGATGTCAGGTGCAAGCTGGAGCCCAGAGTCAGTGAGGAGGTAAGGACCTACAACTGTGATTAATTTATTCTAATTTTTGTAACATTTGTTTTGGAGTCATTTATGAGTTTTTGGTTTACATTAATGGACTCTGTAATTGGCGTCCATTTTTTCCACCGCAATACATTGAAATATGAAGGTACAGAGAGTAAAGTCCCGCACACCTCCATTGAAAAGGGAGGATCCTCCGACCAGGCGGTTGTTGTGTCTGGCGGGCTACTGCCCGATAGTTGATATTCAGGCTGATGTATATGTTCAAATCGCACGGTAAACTCTGCTTACGCGATGCAGGATTTCGACGTAGTAGCTCGCTGCTAGTTGGATAGATGGCGTTGCGGGTCTTTTTTTTTACGATGTAGATTTTTTCCATTGGTTTTTCTTGTGGCGGCATTGATACCGCTACAGAAATAATTTGAATGACTTAATGTCAGTTTTGAATCACTACATGACCCTCTCATTTACGGTCATTGAAATGGTCAAATCAACAGGCATGGCGCCGCGGCCTCCAATGCGTGACGTCGTCCCCGGGCGACACGTGCGAGCTGTGGCCGCGCGCTGCGTCCCTCGCTACCCTGCCGGCGCGCCGCTCCAGGCACGCGGCCCCGGCCCGGGGCTACGCCCTCGCCAAGATTGTGCGCTCTGCGCAGCGGTCCGGCGATGAGACCATTGTGGTAAGAGGATTTTTAGTCGAAACCCAAAGTACACTATGAAATTTATAAACGTTTAATTCATATTAGGCTGAAAAAAGATCATTCAGATCGTACAGGGCAATCCCTCCTTATTAATGACTACCTGCTTTTTACCCAACCATCCCATGCCCATTTTTACAACCGTGCCTACTTGAAATGCTCAAATTGTTATATGCTTTATCTGGATAAACGTGACACGGCTAACACTAACACCGCAGAAAAAAATCGTTTGAGTACAAGTAGCAAGGCAATCCCAGATTTACATATATCAAGATGCGCCACCGGTACACTGTGGACATCCCACCCATACGCACAAAACGTTTTGAGAACACATTCATAATGCGTACAACTAAGGAGTGGAATTCCCTGCCGTAGTCTGTGTTTCCTGATAGCTACAACCTGGGAGTCTTTAAGTCAAGAGTGAATAGTTTACTTCTAGGCAAGCGTGCTCCATCTTCGACCACACCATCCCTTACCATCAGGTGAGATAGTGGTCAAACGCGTGCTTATCAATAAAAAAAAAAAAGATTTTGGTGTATGGCAAAACTTCTTTTCACCGTTTTGAAAATGTTATTTTAGCTTCATGATAGTGGCCCACGCAGGTGAACCTAATGCAACAAGGTAGTCCCACTCAAACTTAAGGTTTAGGGATAGGAAACTATTAAAACTTAACCAGTAAAAGTTGTATGGGTATCTTGTCCTCCATAATCTGGCAAAATTACTCCAAACACTCTTTCTTCCTGCAGTTGGTATGCCGCAAACGCGACGCCCTAGCCAGCGCCGTTAGTATAGCCCGCTCATACCCGCTGTTCCAAGCTCGCTCCGCCGCCGCTCCGCTTAGCACGGCGCCCCCTCCGCAGAACACCAAAGCCGTGGCCGTCGAGATACATCTGCTCAAGGAGGACAAGCAAGGTGAGTGTGACGTTACGAGCTCGCCCCGCTCCGATCAGCAAACGGTCATAATTTTGACCGACGCTATCCAGCTGCCAACTTTTTAATTTCTCCACTTCTTCCATAAAAAAAGATGTTTTTATTATCACACTGCAGGCCATTTTTAGGGTTCCATACCCGAAAGGTAACCAACGGAACCCTATTACTAAGCCTACGCTGCGCGCTGTCAGGCCGTCTGTCCGTCCGTCTGTCTGTCAGCAAACTGTATCTGAAGAAGCGTAATAGGTAGACAGTTGAAAATTCCACAGATTGTTTATTTCTGTTGCCGCTAGGCGCTACCCTTCGTGTGCGAGTCCAACTCGATAAAAAAAACTACAGCCCGCTGACAGACAGACGAACGGGCGGACAGCGGAGGCTTAGTAATAGGGTTCCGTTGGTTACCTTTCGGGTATGGAACCCTAAAAATGGCCTGCAGTGTGATAATAAAAACATCTTTTTTTTTTTATTTGTAATGGGTTTGCTCTTGACTCTAGTCTATGTCAGAGATGACAGAGATAAAGTCTACGATGGAGTGAGCCTACCCAGAAGGAGCCTGTTCACTCTAACTTTGAAGAGATTAGGGTTGTAAGCTTTCGGAAACACAGACGCAGACAGAGAGTTCCACTCCTTTGCTGTGCGCATTATAAAAGACGTTTGAAAACGCTTAGTGCGAATTGGTGGAATAGCCACAAGGTAGGAATGGTAAGATGCAGTGCGTCTGGATGTCCGATGGTAGAAGGGGGCCGGTGGGATGAGGTCGTGGAGTTCATGGGCACACTCACCGAAGTACAATCTGTAGAAGACCGACAAGCAGGCCACCTTACGGCGATGAGCCAAGCTATGTAGCTTGGCATCCACCAGTTTTACGTCGCCGATGAGCCACTTAGCTCTGCGTTCCACCGAGTCAAGCGCGGCAAGCTGATACTTAGCTGAGCCATCCCAAAGGTAGCTATAATACTCCATGCAGGATCGGACTTGTGCTTTGTATAGTGTTAAAAGCTGTCCAGGCCTAAAGTATCGCTTCACCCTATTTAGGATGCCCAGCTTTTTGTCCGCAGTTTGGGCTTTGTACTCGATGGTGGCGCCGAAGTAGAGACTGGATGTCAACTCCATGCCTAGGAGCTCGAGCCGATCAGTCACAGGAACAGATGCACCCCGAAAAGTAGGAGCTTGGTCAAAACGACTCCTTTTTGCGGTAAAAAGACACGCCTGTGTTTTGGTGGCGTTAAAAGTGACCAAATTGTCATCACCCCACTGGGAGACAACGCTTAAGGTCAAATTTGTCCGCTCTACCATGGCCTCTCTCAATGAACAAACTTCAACCCCACTGGTTGTTGCGTTGGACAAGTATCTCTCTGAAACCGTACTGTCATCTGCGTACCCAACAAGACCAGGCTGAAGTAGGTCATTGATGTGCAGCAGGAAAAGAGTTGCAGAGAGAACAGACCCTTGAGGAACTCCGGCATCAATAGCCGAGTAGCAAAGTAGAGAAGCAGCCGTCAACGACCACTCGGATCGACCGTTCAGTCAGGATGTCTGATATCCAGCTACAAAAACCAGCTGGGATACCATAAGCAGGAAGCTTGCTGAGTAGACCTGCGTGCCAGACCCTGTCAAAAGCCTTCGAGATATCAAGCGACACGGCAAGTGCTTCACCGTGTCTCTCAATGGCTTCGCCCCACATCTCCCCATGAAAACTTAGTTGTATAGGGTTTGAAGTGAATCCATTACTTCACCTGAAATGACAGTTCTCTTCACGCTCACTTAATCTATATTTTCGCGGTCATATTTTAACAAAATAACTGGCAGGTAATACCAATCCCGTACACGAAACAAAGTTTACACTAATCGCTCCCCATTTACCCCTAACGCTACGGACACACTACCCCAACAAACATTATGGCCATAATTGGTGTTGTTTTAATTATGCCCATTATTATTGCCCGTCCATAACCCGTCCACCCAGATACTACACGTTTCTTATAAAAGCCGTCTTTCAGACGGCGAATCAGAAGACGAAGGCATCGGCCCCCTGGACGCCGCTCTATGTGATAACACGCTATCAGCCGACGAGGTGCAGACTCTACAAGACGCGTGTGACGCGACCAGGCTGGCTGCGAGGATCACTGACACGCCGGCCAACTTTATGAACGTGGATAAGTTTATTGAGGTGGGATGTTGTGCTTTGTGTTCAAGCAGATAGGGTTGAGTGTAGCTTGTTATGTGATAACACGCTATCAGCTGATGAGGTGCAGACTCAACAAGACGCGTGTGACGCGACCAGGCTGGCTGCGAGGATCACTGACACGCCGGCCAACTATATGAACGTGGATAAGTTTATTGAGGTGGGATATTGTGCTTTGTGCTCAAGCAGATACGATTGAGTGTAGCATGTTATGTGATAACACGCTATCAGCCGACGAGGTGCAGACTCTACAAGACGCTTGTGTCGCGACCAAGCTGGCTGCGAGGATCACTGACACGCCGGCCAACTTTATGAACGTGGCTAAGTTTATTGAGGTGGGATATTGTGCTTTGTGCTCAAGCAGATAGGGTTGAGTGTAGCTTGTTATGTGATAACACGCTATCAGCCGACGAGGTGCAGACTCTACAAGACGCGTGTGACGCGACCAGGCTGGCTGCGAGGATCACTGACATGCCGGCCAACTTTATGAACGTGGATAAGTTTATTGAGGTGAGATATTGTGCTTTGTGTCTAAGCAGATAGGGTTGAGTGTAGCTTGTTATGTGATAACACGCTATCAGCCGACGAGGTGCAGACTCTACAAGACGCTTGTGACGCGACCAGGCTGGCCGCGAGGATCACTGACACGCCGGCCAACTTTATGAACGTGGATAAGTTTATTGAGGTGGGATATTGTGCTTTGTGTTCAAGCAGACAGGGTTGAGTGTAGCTTGTTATGTGATAACACGCTATCAGCCGACGAGGTGCAGACTCTACAAGACGCGTGTGACGCGACCAGGCTGGCTGCGAGGATCATTGACACGCCGGCCAACTATATGAACGTGGATAAGTTTATTGAGGTGGGATATTGTGCTTTGTATCTAAGCAGATAGGGTTGAGTGTAGCTTATTATGTGATAACACGCTATCAGCCGACGAGGTGCAGACTCTACAAGACGCGTGTGACGCGACCAGGCTGGCTGCGAGGATCACTGACACGCCGGCCAACTTTATGAACGTGGATAAGTTTATTGAGGTGGGATATTGTGCTTTGTGTCTAAACAGATAGAATTGAGTGTAGCTATACATCGTGTAACAGAATAAACGCACACACAACTTAAGGGGTCATTGTACTCACCATTATGAACAACTTTCACTTTAGAACCAACACTGAAATCGCGAATAATATCGACTCCTCCATACTTTTATGTGCGCATAACTCGAAAAAATGCACTGTACAGCTGATTTTTTTTTCACGATTTTGGGATTGCTCCCATAGTTTCATAATGATGAGTACAATGACTCCTTAAGAGGTATTGCTGTTTTATGTGGTACTAGCTTCTGCCAGCGGCTTCGCCCGCGTGGTCTCTAGGGAACATACTGCCGGAATAAAAAGTAGCCTATGTCCTTTCTCAGGCTTACTTTCGCATTTATAATATTAGTAAGGATAAGTGAGGTGTGACCGCGTATTTTATGTTTATATTTTGTACGCAACAGGAAGCTTGCTTGGTAGCAAAAGAGTTGGACATTCCCGAGCCCACAATAATCCGGGGGGAGGAGCTGAAGGCGCGCGGCATGGGCGGCATCTACGGCGTGGGGCGGGCGGCGGCAGTACCGCCCGCGCTGGTGACGCTGTCGTACAGGGCGCCCGGGGCGGCCGAGTCCGTGGCGTGGGTGGGGAAGGGCATCGTCTACGACACCGGCGGCCTCAGTATTAAGGCAAGGGTGAGTTTTTGGCGGTTTTGGATGCTTTTCTCATTGGTTATGGTTCCATTTTACTTTGGTCTTTGCTGTACCCAAAAAAATTGTTTTATAATACACAGTGAACATGTAGAAAGGTACACATACACAGACAGACTGACTAATGGTGACAGTACTGTGTCTCATTTTTGCTGGTGCCACATTGGCAAGGTTACCAACTGCAAAGTCATCCCAGGCGAAAGCCTAACGGCTCAACACCGCCTCCTTGTCCTGGACTTTGCGGTTGTACCAAAGAAGATAGTGATCGAGAAACGTAAACTCCGCACTAAGTGGTGGTTGCTTGATGTTCCTAAACAGTCGGACTTTATCGCGGAGGTCGAGCATCTCGAGATCAGTGCTCCGCATGAGTCCGCTCAAAAGATCTGGAGTAGATCCATTCAGCAATCACCGATGCGGGTAAGTGCGTCATTTGCACTTCTCGTGGTGGCCGCACCATAGACAAGGAGACGTGGTGGTGGGATGACGGGGTGCAGGAGGCGACTCGGAAGAAGAAGGTTTTATTTAAACAGTGGCAAGGGTCCAACTCTCCGGATGACAGGGAGGCATATGGAGCGGCTAAGCGCGCTTGCAAAAAAGCTGTAGCCAGAGCCCGCAGCAAAAGTCGGTCGCCCTTATACGACAAGCTGGATACTGCGGAGGGGCAAAAGCTTATTTTTAAGCTGGCGCGTGCCCGGGAGAAGGCTACATGGGACATTAGCAAATGTCTCTGTGTAAAGGACGCCCAGGGTAAGCTGCTCTACGATGCCTCCTCTGTTAAGGAGAGATGATGTACATACTTCGCGGAGCTGTCTAACATACAGCATCCCCATAACTATTTCCCCCGACGAAACCCGCATTGCTCTTCGCCACATGAAGAACCGGAAAGCGGTCGGGCCTGACAATGTGCCAATTGAAGTGTGGAAGGCGATGGGCTCACATGGTGTGAACCTTCTGACGGATCTTTTTAACCGCATCCTGATCACCAAGGAAATGCCGAACCAGTGGCGATTTAGCCTGATTATCCCTGTTTACAAAGGCAAAGGTAGCGTACAGGATTGTGTCACACCATGTAGCTCTTCGAGCGCATCATTGACACACGGCTCCGTAGCGAGTGCACTGTTTCTGAGTGTCAGTGGCTTCCGGGTGGGTAACAGCACCATGGACGCAGTGTTCGCCTTACGGGCTCTGACTGAGTCTTACAGAGAGAGAAGGAGAGCTTTGCATAATTATGGCCTTTCTAGACCTGCAGAAGGCCTTCGACTGTATACCTCGGCAGTCCATCTGGTGGGCACTTCGCTTCAGGGGCATTCCCGAGGCCTATATTGACATTATCAGAGACATGTACCGCAATTCCGTGTCCTCTGTCCAGACCGCTGTTGGCAAATCCAATGGCTTCCCAATATCTGTTGGCGGTCACCATAGCTCGGCTCTTAGCCCGTTCTTTTTTTACCGTTGTGCTCGATGTAGTTACGGCAAACATCCAAGATCAGCCTCCATGGCTAATGATGTATGCCGATGACATCGCCCTCGTTAATCAGAACAAAGCCCATCTTGAGCGCAAAGTCAACATTTGGAAGGACACGCTTGAAAACGGTGGTCTGAGACTAAATGTGGCGATACACATGGCCTGTGGCATGCGTACATGCGTACATGTCCTGTGGCAGCACGGATTCAAACACCATCCGAATAATTTCGAACCTGATCACAAAGTCCGATACGTTCAGTTACTTTGGATCCGTGCTGCTCGAGTCTGGCAACGTGGACGACGATGTCCAAGCACGTATAGGCGCGGCTTGGGCGAAGTGGCGCGAAGTAACAGGCGTCGTCTGCGACCGCAAAATGTCTCCGAAGCTCAAGGGGCAGATATATAAATGCATCATACGGCCTGTCCTCCTGTACGGCGGCGAGTGTTGGCCAGCACTAAGCAGACACACCCAGGAGCATCGCGTCACGGAGATAAAGATGCTGAGGTGGATGAGCGGCGTCGATCGCATACGCAACTCTTTCATCCGAGGTAGTCTTGGTGTTCGTGACGTGGGGAAAAACTGCAAGAGTGTCGTCTGCGATGGTATGGCCACATCATGCGCCGCCCTATGGAGTACGTTGGTCGGGGATGCATGAATATGGCTGTCCTTGGGGCTAGGTCCCGTGGTCGCCCTCGCAAGCGTTGGCTGGACGTCGTCAAGTCCGACATGAGAGCCAATGGCCTGATTGAGAAGGATGTTCAAGATCGGGCAAAGTGGTGGGAAGCTCAGTCGGAAAGCGGACCCTGGCAATGACCAGGGTTAACGCCAGGTAGAAGAAGAAGAAGACTGTCTCATTATTCTCTTTAAAATCTATCCAAAGGTTGTCTTGAAAAGATCGCTTTTAGCGACAAGGCCGCCCATTGTGTCACCCTATGTAATGTTTTCTGTAACTTATATGGTGTACATAATAAAGAGTATTCTAAAGACGAGTTTAATTCTAAATTGAGTTTTCTACTAAAAAAACATTTAATAGAAACATATTACACACATTTCATTTTTGTTTATTTAATAAACTGTCACAAACTGAATTGCAATTAATAAATAAACCTGTGACACGTTTCATATCGTTAAGAATTAAAAAGAAATTGCAAAAAATACATACTTTACTACCATTTTATGAAACTAAATACAAAAACAATTAATAGCAATTGACAAAACAAAAAAAAAATGTTACTAAACTAAAGCATTTTAAATTACAGTTCTTATATTGATTCCAGAAATTAGGAAATCAGGGATTTCATCAACCCACATGGAATTTGAGAGTTTAAATACAGGTTCATTTTCATATGGAATGGCATCACCGCTATCGTTGAATCTTGCAAATAAGGTGAAAGCACTATTAAGAGGCGTGCAGAGAGACTTTGTATGTAAAGTCATAACTCGAAATTTGGCTCTCGCCTGTTTCATCCTCCAATATTGGACGAATTTAAAAGATAGTTCATATAAACTGAATAAGAAGGATATATTCTGTGTCCCTATCTTTTCCTTTTTGATGATATATTAACCGTATAAGCACTAGAACCCTCAAAAAATGCTCAAAATTGTCTGATAATCCGCTTTTAACAGACCCTTAGTGTACAAATTTGGCAACTATTAATGGTAAAAGTAAAACATAAGAACACAGTAAACATCTTTCTTATTTAGTTTGTGGAATATCTTTTAAATCGGTACAATATTGGAGGAGGAAACAGGCGACAACCAAACCTCGAATTATGTCTTTTACATACAAAGTCTATCGGCCCGCATTTCCTCTTAATGATGCAGTATTAACGGATTCACTCATCTGGGCCTGTGTGTTTTTCTGAATCAACTCATTAATATCCAATCTATTGCACTTTCATAAATCACACTTACCAACACTTCATCATCTTACTAATTCCAGGAAACATCTCATGGTTTGCGATTACGCATGCTTACTAAACCCCACGTTTTTTTTTGGTTTGTGGAATGTAACTGCGCAAGCGATTTTCTTCTCAGATTTTTGTTGAGGTTTGGTCACAATATAAATACCTGTGGTGGAGAGTATCCTTTATTGATCCATAAAATTACGTTGAAAGTCAAGACTACCGTTAGTTTATCCTAGCGACTACTAAGCGTGGAATCCTGAGGAGCTCGTTGCTAAATAATAACAGCCGCACGAGTCGATCTTTAAGGTTAAGCAACGCTTACCAAGGTTGGTCTGTGGATGGGTGACCATCTTAATATACCGAGTTTCCTCCGTGCCTCGGAAAGCACGTTAAGCCGTTGGTCCCGGCTGTCATTTGTAGATCTTTGGCAGTCGTTACGGATTGTCAGAAGCCAGTAAATCTGACTCCAGTCTTGCCAAGAAGTACCGTGTTACCCAGTTAATGGGTTGTGGAGGTCTGGTAGGCAGCCGCTCCACGTAAAACACTTGTATTCCGCTGAATCCGGTTTGACTGGAAGCCGACCCCAATATAGTTGGGAAAAGGCTAGGCAGATGACTAAGCGTGGAATCCAGTAGTTGCTATTCTGTTACAATATGTGATAACTTTATTGAAGTGAAATAAAATTGAGTTGTCGTTCCTTTATTTATGACTAGTATGTAAAATCTAAATGAATTAATACTTCTTTGATAGATGATATTAAAACATTAATATTTGTGAATAAATAAATAAAGATAGTCGAAAAACAGACAAGTTCAATCCCCAGTTCGAGCAGAATTATATCGTATTCTAGCCAGGCCATTCGCACCCTTAGTCTTGTCCTCAGTTTACGGGACTTAAACATGCATAGCGAAATGTGGGTCATGTTACTCTTCTGCCACCTTTGGGGTATAAATCCTCAATCAATCAATATAATTTAATTCCGCCAAGCCCGTTTCATCTTCGGACCACAAGACGAACGGCGATGCGCCACCGGTACATGGTGGACATCCCACCCACACGCACAAAACGTTTTGGGAACACATTCATAATGCGTACAGCTAAGGAGTGGAATTCCCTGCCGGAGTCTGTGTTTCCCGATAGCTACAACCTGGGAGTCTTTAAGTCAAGAGTGAATAGGTTACTTCTAGGCAAGCGTGCCCCATCTTCGACCACATCATCGCTTATCATCAGGTTAGATGGTGGTCAAGCACGTGCCTGTTAATAGTAAAAAAAAAAATATATCTTTATTGTGGATAGGTAGGTACATAGTACAGGTCTCGGATTCTATAAAAGTAAAATCCCCCTACAGGCCTCCATGGTAGGCATGAAGGGTGACTGCGGCGGCGCGGCGGCAGTGCTGGCCGCGTTCGCGCTCGCCGTCAAGTCCAAGCCAACTATCAACTTGCACGCTGTGTTGTGCCTCGCTGAGAACTCTGTGGGACCGCTGGCTACCAGGTAATTTTTGTTCTATTCTATCGTACTAATATTGTATAGCCGTATGACGTCGGGCGGTGCCGTAAAAGAATAATACCATCCCATCACTTCCCGTGGGTGTCGTAAGAGTCGACTAATGACTCACCAGAGAATGGGCAGCAGCGTTCTCTGTAAAACTCAACACCATACACTGCGATCGCCAACCCGCTTGCCAAGCGTGGCGATTATGGCAAACCTTTGGAGAGGCCTATGTCCAGCAGTGGACGTCTTTCGGCTGTTATGACGATGATGATGATGATGAATATTGTATACTAGTTGACCAGTTATTATATGGCTATATATTAACCAAAAATACCACCCAACGAAGTGGGCAATAGAAGGGCACGTCATTTGAGTGTCATAAGCCTATGACACTCAAATAACGTGGTTTTCTATTGGTAAAAGAATTTTTAAAATCGTTTCAGTAGATCCAGAGTTTACCCCCTACAATACAACCTCACAAACTGCCTCTATATAATTTAGTATGATTTTGTGAGTATTTTATATATTTTTTTCTAAATTACAGGCCGGATGACATTCACACTCTGTACTCGGGACGCACTGTTGAAATCAACAACACGGACGCTGAAGGTAACCTAATATTTTAACTTCAACACTTTGGCTTATACATTGGTCACAATCCGCTTTCTCTACAACCATCTAATTAAATCCAATCATCTGCCTAGCCTTTTCCCAACTATATTGGGGTCGGCTTCCAGTCAAACCGGATTTAGCTGAATACCAGTATTTTACAAGGAGCGGCTGCCTTCTAGACCTACCCATTAACTGGGTGACACGGTACTTCATGGCAAGACTGGATTTACTGGCTTCTGACACTACTATCGACTGCCAAAGTTCTACAAATAACAGCCGGGACCAACAGCTTAACGTGCTTTCCGAGGCACGGAGGAAACTCGGTACGTTAAGATGGTCACCCATCCACAGACCAACCTTGGCAAGCGTTGCTTAACCTTGAAGATCAATCTGTGCGGCTGATATTCTTTAGCCACGAGCTCTTCAAAGTATAATTACTAATTAAATCTAATGATGTAGTTTTAATCTCTATCTAAATCGGGACCCAGACTCCTTTGCGAATTCACTGTTCGCCATTGTTTCGGATTTGTCCATCCATCATCATCTTCCTGCCCTTATCCCATGTTACTTGGGGTCGGCGCAACAAGTTTTTTTCTTACATTCTGTTCAATCAGCCGTCATCCTATCACTAACTCCCTTTTCCTTTATATCGCTCCTCACACAATCCACCCATTATTTCTTCGGCCTTCCTCTTCCTCTCCATCCATCCACATATTCATAACTCTTCTAGTTACATGCGTTTCAACCCTCCTCTTCATATGACCATACCAAGACAAGCAATTCCCTTTTAACTTTTCCGTCACTGGCGCCACTTTTAAAGTACCTCCAATGTACTCATTTCTCACTTTATCCACTCTCGTTACTCCACACATTTATCTCAACATTCTCATCTCCGCTACATGCAATCTATTTTCATCCGTCTTTTTCACAGCCCAACGTTCTGATCCATACATTACGACAATATCAACTTGAAAAATTCACCCTTTATAACATACCCTGTTAGAAATTTCTAATGGAATGGGTACCAACCTACGATTATCCCTGTATGCAAAGTATACCCAAGGACAATCCCCGGTTGGTGCATTCATAGTAATTACTATTATTGCCTGATACGAGCATGCGGTCCACTGCAAGTCAAAAACATCCCTTTCCAGTTTTTCCTACTATTACCATTCTTCGGCGATTTTAGAATGGCGTCCATCTCATCCCACTAACTCTTTCAGGGCCAGCTAAACTCTATTCATTCAGATAAATAAGAACTGCTCAAAAAAAACTGCCTCCGTGGTCGAGTGGCTTAGGCGTTTGCCTTGTGACCCTGTGGTCGTGGGTTCGATTCCCACGAGAAGTATACTTTGTAAAGTTGTTTCCAGTTTGGCTAGGACATTGCAAGCTTGAATCACCTGATTGTCTGATAAAAAGATTCCGTGCTTCAGAAGGCACGTATAAGCCGGTGGTCCCGGCCGCCAAATGGCGGTCGTCAAATAAACCATATCAGAACCCCTTGAAGCGGTTTAGAAACTCTGACACTCTGGTGTGTGGTCGTTAGACCTTACTGGCCACACGATAAGAAGAAGAATAAGAATTTTTTCTACATCTCGAGTCAAAACTTGATTCACATATTCGACTTTGCTCATGTTTTTTCCGTTACAGGTCGTCTGGTCCTCAGTGACGGTGTAGTGTATGCGTCCAGGGATCTGAAGGCTGATACCATTGTGGATGTCGCCACCTTGACTGGTGCACAGGTATGTTATTATTATTTTCAAATACATTGTGATTGAAAGCCTTAAAACGATTCCCTTGCGGAACTTTAAAGCGATTTCAGCTACGCATTTTAAAGACTGTCATTTAGAGATGTTCTTTTTAGGTAAGAAAAAAATTTCAATAAAATTAACGGATAGAGCTTTTGTTGATAATTGGTACTAAAAAGAGGAAAGGACCCAGTATTGAGCCTTGTGGTACCCCCTTTTTAAGTTCTAAACCCCGTGAATTGATGACATTTATTAATTACAATTAAAATAAAACTTGTTACTGCCTGTCATTTAAACACGACTTCATTAAACTGAGTGCTAGGTAAAGCTAGTCCGTAATTTTCTAGTTTTTAGAGCTAGGTTTCGTGATTCACGCAGTCAAATGCCTCGGTGAGGTCACAAAAAATTGCCGTAACATCTTGGGCCTCTTGCCACGCTGTATACAACATGTAATGGAATGGAAACCCTTTTTCGCGATTTCGGTTTTGGTTCTATAATAAAAGTTGTGCATAATGATGAGTACAAAGACCTAAGGTATTGCATTCATTTTGTTACACGTTCTATATTATGTGGTTTAATAAGGTGATGCCAGCGTCAGTTGTATAATGTCCTTTGTACTGTTGTAGTAGGTGTCGTAGTTCCTACTAACTTTTGCCGGCGACTTCGTACGCGCATATCCCGTTTTCTCGTTCCCGTAGGAATTTCAGAACATTCTGTCTTAGTGCTCCGTTACAGTCCCCAAGGAAATGCGACGTGATAAATGCCAAATTTCAGCTCTCTACGACCAGTAGTTTCGGCTGTGATTTGTCTGTCAGTCACTCAATCAGTCAGTTAAGGAATAATTTTATACATATACTAGCTTCTGCAAGCGGCTTCGCCCGCGTGTTTTGGCGAGAAAGTGCGACAGACAGACAGAGTTACTTTCGCGTTTATAATATTAATAAGAAAGTAAGCATAGTAAGGATTAGCATTCTTTTCTGTGTAGTTTTTAGCTATTATTTCCTCCTTTCCCAGGGTACAGCAACAGGGAAGTACCACGCAGCCATCGTCTCCAACAGCAGCCGCCTGGAGTCGCTGTGCGTGGCGGCCGGCCTCCGCTCCGGCGACCTCACGCACCCGCTTCCCTTCGCGCCCGAGCTTCACTTCACCGAGTTCACTAGCTGCGTGGCCGACATGAAGAACAGCGTGGCTGTACGTATCTTTTGCATATGTTGCTAGCGAGTTCTCGTGGATGTTATGCTTGACAGCAAAGACGTGCGCGCGCACTAGGTCCCGCTTGTCCCGCGTGCAATCATGGTTCCTGTGGCAGAGCACGGCACATGGCGTGCCTGCCGTGTCGGCAACTTAAGAGTTCAGCCCACCACAGGCATGCCATGTGTGGCGAGCGAAAGCAAATTTGATGCCCCAGGAATTTTTTCCCTATTTCTTTATGGGTTACACTTCGCCCGCAACTTCGTTCGCGGTTAGTAGGTACTTCGCGAAATTCCTCTCCCACAGCTCCCTCTTTATAGTGTAATAATGTGTCAATGACTCATTATTAATGAGTCATTGACTCTTCGTAGGGCAGTTTGCTCTAACCACAACATTTTACTTAGTGCATTTTATACCCGTCGTATCTTTTAAACGAAGGGTCTTATTTGAATATTTTAAAGTGTAATTTACATGTACATAATCAATTATCAAACCATCTAAATGCATAAGGATTAATATTATGATACCAGAATCACCACTATTTCATTCCGCCCGGGTTTTGATTCAATTATTTGAATAAAAAGCGGTCAATTGCATAATAATGTCAAGACGCGTTCTTTCGTTTGTCAGCCATATTGTGGGCGTGCGCATAGATAACATAGCTATTTTTTGGAGTTGTGCGCACCATTATTAGTCGGCCACATTCCACCGTCTCAACAACAGTCCGTTGCCATCTCCTCACCGTCTTATTTATTATATTTTTACCCTATTGTATTTATTTTTCTGTTTTTTTTTGTAAACATAATTGTTTATTGACACAAACATTTCAAAATTGGTAACTTTTTATGCCGCTCCGATCGACGTCATACTCAACGCCGGCTGTCGCTGAAAACCAGCGCTGTGGCTCTGTCTCGCACACGAGTCCCAGCTGCTGAGCGATGGCCGTTTTGCGCAAATGTGACGCATATCATCCCAACTTTTATTTAATTTTTAGGTATGCTTCATACTTGGCGCATATAAACGCTTTTTCTTTCTTTCTTTCTATTTACCCTCGCGGACTTTATTACAGGTAATAATGAGAACTTCAATTATATAGTACATTATTTTTATGTATCATCAATAGTTACTCAGCGCACGCCAATTATAGGCAAAATTTTGCTACTTTGGGTTATTTTGCAATTTTCTTAAGAATCTCTATTTAAAAATATATATAATAAGCCTATGTTCATCAGAAATAATGTAGGATTCTAATGGCGAAAGAATTTTTCAATTCCGTCCAGTAGTTTTGAAATGAATATATATTTCAAACAAACTCGGGCTCCTTCTGGGAAGGCTCACTCCAATCAGTAAATCAGCACTTGTTATCCTTATTTTCAGGACCGCAACAACGCGCAGTCGTCCTGCGCGGGCCTGTTCATCCTGTCGCACCTCGGCTTTGACTTCCCCGGGAACTGGCTGCACGTCGACATGGCGGCCCCAGCTCACTGCGTAAGCTATTTACTACTTATTGCAGGTCGAAAAAGATTTCGCGGGTCGAAGAGTTTCATTTTCATCTCTTTGGTGGTTGGTCTATGGATGGATGACCATCTTAACATAACGAGTTTCCTCCGTGCCTCGGAAAGCACGTTAAGCCGTTGGTCCCGGCTGTCATTTGTAGATCTTTGGCAATCGTTACGGATTGTCAGAAGCCAGTAAATCTGACTCCAGTCTTGCCAAGATGTACCGTGTACCCCAGTTATTGGGTTGCGGAGGTCTGGTAGGCATTCGCTCCACGTAAAATACTGGTATTCAGCTAAATCCGGTTTGGCTGGAAGCCGACTCCAATATAGTTGGGAAAATGCTGGGCAGATGAGTTGATATTCGGGCTGATGTATGTTCAAATCGCACGGTAAACTCTGCTTGCGTGATTTCGACGTAGTAGTTCGCTGCTAGTTGGATAGATGGCGTCGCGGTTCTTTTTGATGCGATGTAGTTTACTTCGTTAGTTTTTCTTTTGCCGCTACACCATCTAGTTTTGCATATTCGAAACTTTTATATAAACATACTTGATAACACTTCTGCCCCGGCTCACTGCTATCTACAATTCTTGCACGCTCCGTTTAGGGTGACGTGCATAAAGTAGACTGTGCCGTCTAGCGTTGAAAATTCGAAACTTGTAAATAACATGACAATGACACTTCTGTGCTGCCACATATAGTTTTTGCGTGTTTTCTATAGGGAACTTGTAGGAACTGTAGGAACTATAGGTGGGAGCCCAGAAGCGTCAATGTCAAGTATTCTGAGCCTTAAAGTTTTGGATATGCGACACTAGGTGGCATAGTCAACGCTGTGCATGTTTCCTATGGAGGTTAGTGGGACTTTACACCCTGTTCCGCATGCCTCTATACTTTGCTGTAATAGGGAATATGCAGCATTTTCATCTTGCTTTTAAAAAAACCAAGTAAAATAGACCGTACATAAATTTAAAAAATAAAGCGCTTTAAAGTTTTATCAAGTTATTGCGGTTTTTAACTGATAGTTTGACATTTCGCCCGAAAAAGGAAGTTGAGTTACTTTTGTCTGACACTGATCATGAACTGTCCTAACTCAAAGACATATACAACGTTGATACGACAGAGGGGCTTTCCTTTAAACTGCACCAAAAATAAATTAATTAGGAGCAGTAGTTTAGTCGCAAATGATTTTTAAAGTTTTTGCACGGTTTGAACACGATGTATCTTTTCTAACAGCTGATTATCGTCTAAGCATAGGTCATGCACCTTACAACGATGAATCTACGATGCGTTGTTGCCGCTCTGTCGAAGGACATTCACTAAAAATTGGCAATGCAAACAAGGAAGCAATGAATACACACACACTTGCACTTTCACTACGAAAGCGACACATTTGAAAGAAACAGAAATAGGTCAGTTTGTTGCATCCTTGTTTTTTTGCGATCGGTAAGTGGGGCCTCTATTCAGTGCGCCGACGTTGTCGTTTCGAAACGTACGGTTTGTGGAATTCGCGCGCAAACAATTGTGATTTTATTTTGTTATTGTGAGAGGACACGTAACTTGGGATTATTATTATTTAGTATTAGTGTTTTTTTTTTGTGATTTACTGTTTTTTATGGTGATAACGCATAACTTGACATTATTATTATTTAGTTTTAGTATCTCCGGACCTCACTCCCATGGATTTCTTTTTGTGGGGTTACATTAAGGGTGAAGTGTATGCCTCAGAGGTAAATACAATTGATGAGTTAAAAAATAGGATTATTTTAGCATTTCACAAATTAAAAGTGCTTAGCGACGGACAGTGATCTAATTAGAAAAATAAATAACAATATTCTCCGTCGGTATAATTTGTGCATCAATGTGAATGGAGGACACATCGAAAATTAAAAAATTTTGTGTGTTTGTTTTTGTGCGCGTACTTCGAATCGTTACCTACATAAAAGCCAGTGCGAGCGGAGGCCTATGTCGCCGGCCGCCCCCCCGGCCCGGCCCCCGCCGAGCACACGAGATACCGCACACCGCGCTCCGGCGCGCGCGCGACGTTGCCGCTTTGTTACCTTGCGGTATCTAAGGTCAGTGTCATTTTTTTACAAAGGGTGGTTGCGTTTTATTCGGAATTGCAAGCTATTTAGTTTGTTTGAAAAAAATGTTTTCTCATTTATAGCGCTTTTTGTTTTTGTACCGTATCGAATTAATACTGAACACGTATAGTATACGTAGTTTAATTTAATGCCCCTCTGTCGTATCAACTCTGTATAAGATTGCCTTTTCGTTGTCATAACAGCAGTGACGTCATTATTTTTGTTAAAAATTGATATTAACTAAAATGAAAACGTTGCTATTAGCTCAAATGTCGCGTCAGTACCCCGCGTCAGTAGCCCGCGTCTGTACCCCGCGTCAGTACCCCGCGTCAGTAGCCCGCGTCAGTACCCCGCGTCAGTAGCCCGCGTCAGTACCCCGCGTCAGTACCCCGCGTCAGTACCCCGCGTCAGTAGCCCGCGTCAGTAGCCCGCGTCAGTAGACCGCGTCTGTACCCCGCGTCAGTAGCCCGCGTCTGTACCCCGCGTCAGTAGCCCGCGTCAGTACCCCGCGTCAGTAGCCCGCGTCTGTACCCCGCGTCAGTACCCCGCGTCAGTACCCCGCGTCAGTACCCCGCGTCAGTACCCCGCGTCAGTAGCCCGCGTCAGTACCCCGCGTCAGTACCACGCGTCAGTAGCCCGCGTCAGTAGCCCGCGTCTGTACCCCGCGTCAGTACCCTGCGTCAGTACCCCGCGTCAGTACCCCGCGTCAGTAGCCCGCGTCAGTACCACGCGTCAGTAGCCCGCGTCAGTAGCCCGCGTCTCTACCCCGCGTCAGTACCCCGCGTCTGTAGCCCGCGTCAGTACCCCGCGTCTGTACCCCGCGTCAGTAGCCCGCGTCTCTACCCCGCGTCAGTAGCCCGCGTCTGTAGCCCGCGTCAGTACCCCGCGTCAGTAGCCCGCGTCTGTACCCCGCGTCAGTACCCCGCGTCTGTACCCCGCGTCTGTAGCCCGCGTCTGTACCCCGCGTCTGTACCCCGCGTCAGTAGCCCGCGTCAGTACCCCGCGTCTGTACCCCGCATCAGTAGCCTGCGTCAGTAGCCCGCGTCAGTAGACCGCGTCTGTACCCCGCGTCAGTAGCCCGCGTCTGTACCCCGCGTCAGTACCCCGCGTCAGTACCCCGCGTCAGTAGCCCGCGTCAGTAGCCCGCGTCAGTAGCCCGCGTCAGTACCCCGCGTCAGTACCCCGCGTCAGTAGCCCGCGTCTGTAGCCCGCGTCAGTACCCCGCGTCAGTAGCCCGCGTCTGTACCCCGCGTCAGTACCCCGCGTCTGTACCCCGCGTCTGTAGCCCGCGTCTGTACCCCGCGTCTGTACCCCGCGTCAGTAGCCCGCGTCAGTACCCCGCGTCTGTACCCCGCATCAGTAGCCTGCGTCAGTAGCCCGCGTCAGTAGACCGCGTCTGTACCCCGCGTCAGTAGCCCGCGTCTGTACCCCGCGTCAGTACCCCGCGTCAGTACCCCGCGTCAGTAGCCCGCGTCAGTAGCCCGCGTCAGTAGCCCGCGTCAGTACCCCGCGTCAGTACCCCGCGTCAGTAGCCCGCGTCAGTACCCCGCGTCAGTAGCCCGCGTCAGTACCCCGCGTCAGTAGCCCTTTCCTGTACCCCGCGTCAGTACCCCGCGTCAGTAGCCCGCGTCTGTACCCCGCGTCAGTAGCCCGCGTCAGTACCCCGCGTCAGTAGCCCGCGTCTGTACCCCGCGTCAGTACCCCGCGTCAGTAGCCCGCGTCTCTACCCCGCGTCAGTAGCCCGCGTCAGTACCCCGCGTCAGTAGCCCGCGTCAGTAGCCCGCGTCAGTAGCCCGCGTCAGTACCCCGCGTCAGTACCCCGCGTCAGTAGCCCGCCTCAGTAGCCCGCGTCAGTACCCCGCGTCAGTACTCCGCGTCAGTAGCCCGCGTCTGTACCCCGCGTCAGTACCCCCCGTCAGTACCCCGCGTCTGTACACCGCGTCAGTAGCCCGCGTCTGTACCCCGCGTCAGTACCCCGCGTCAGTACCTCGCGTCAGTAGCCCGCGTCTGTACCCCGCGTCAGTACCCCGCGTCAGTACCCCGCGTCTCTACCCCGCGTCAGTAGCCCGCGTCAGTACCCCGCGTCTGTACCCCGCGTCAGTACCCCGCGTCAGTACCCCGCGTCAGTACCCCGCGTCAGTACCCCGCGTCAGTACCCCGCGTCAGTAGCCCGCGTCAGTACCCCGCGTCTGTACCCCGCGTCAGTACCCCGCGTCAGTAGCCCGCGTCAGTAGCCCGCGTCTCTACCCCGCGTCAGTAGCCCGCGTCTGTACCCCGCGCCAGTAGCCAGCGTCAGTAGCCCGCGTCAGTACCCCGCGTCAGTACCCCGCGTCAGTAGCCCGCGTCAGTACCCCGCGTCAGTACCACGCGTCAGTAGCCCGCGTCTGTAGCCCGCGTCAGTACCCCGCGTCAGTAGCCCGCGTCTGTACCCCGCGTCAGTACCCCGCGTCAGTACCCCGCGTCAGTACCCCGCGTCAGTACCCCGCGTCAGTACCCCGCGTCAGTAGCCCGCGTCAGTACCCCGCGTCTGTACCCCGCGTCAGTACCCCGCGTCAGTAGCCCGCGTCAGTAGCCCGCGTCTCTACCCCGCGTCAGTAGCCCGCGTCTGTAGCCCGCGTCAGTACCCCGCGTCAGTAGCCCGCGTCTGTACCCCGCGTCAGTACCCCGCGTCAGTACCCCGCGTCAGTAGCCCACGTCTGTACCCCGCGTCAGTAGCCCGCGTTAGTAGCCCGCGTCTCTACCCCGCGTCAGTAGGCCGCGTCAGTACCCCGCGTCAGTAGCCCGCGTCTGTACCCCGCGTCAGTACCCCGCGTCAGTAGCCCGCGTCAGTACCCCGCGTCAGTACCCCGCGTCAGTACCCCGCGTCAGTACCCCGCGTCAGTACCCCGCGTCAGTACCACGCGTCAGTAGCCCGCGTCAGTACCCCGCGTCAGTAGCCCGCGTCAGTACCCCGCGTCAGTAGCCCTTTCCTGTACCCCGCGTCAGTACCCCGCGTCAGTAGCCCGCGTCTGTACCCCGCGTCTGTACCCCGCGTCAGTAGCCCGCGTCAGTAGCCCGCGTCTGTACCCCGCGTCAGTACCCCGCGTCAGTACCCCGCGTCTGTACCCCGCGTCAGTACCCCGCGTCAGTAGCCCGCGTCTGTACCCCGCGTCAGTACCCCGCGTCAGTACCCCGCGTCAGTACCCCGCGTCAGTACCCCGCGTCTGTACCCCGCGTCGGTACCCTGCGTCAGTACCCCGCGTCAGTACCCCGCGTCAGTACCCCGCGTCAGTAGCCCGCGTCAGTACCCCGCGTCAGTAGCCCGCGTCTCTACCCCGCGTCTCTACCCCGCGTCAGTAGCCCGCGTCTGTAGCCCGCGTCAGTACCCCGCGTCAGTAGCCCGCGTCTGTACCCCGCGTCTGTACCCCGCGTCAGTACCCCGCGTCAGTAGCCCGCGTCAGTACCCCGCGTCAGTGCCCCGCGTCAGTAGCCCGCGTCAGTAGCCCGCGTCAGTAGCCCGCGTCAGTACGCCGCGTCAGTAGCCCGCGTCAGTAGCCCGCGTCAGTAGCCCGCGTCAGTAGCCCGCGTCAGTAGCCCGCGTCAGTACCCCGCGTCAGTAGCCCGCGTCAGTAGCCCGCGTCAGTAGCCCGCGTCAGTACCCCGCGTCAGTAGCCCGCGTCTGTACCCCGCGTCAGTAGCCCGCGTCAGTAGCCCGCGTCAATACCCCGCGTCAGTACCCCGCGTCTGTACCCCGCGTCTGTAGCCCGCGTCTGTAGCCCGCGTCAGTAGCCCGCGTCAGTACCCCGCGTCTGTACCCCGCATCAGTAGCCTGCGTCAGTACCCCGCGTCAGTAGCCCGCGTCAGTAGACCGCGTCTGTACCCCGCGTCAGTACCCCGCGTCAGTACCCCGCGTCAGTAGCCCGCGTCAGTAGCCCGCGTCAGTACCCCGCGTCAGTACCCCGCGTCAGTAGCCCCCGTCAGTACCCCGCGTCAGTAACCCGCGTCAGTAACCCGCGTCAGTAGCCCGCGTCAGTAGCCCGCGTCAGTACCCCGCGTCAGTACCCCGCGTCAGTACCCCGCGTCAGTAGCCCGCGTCAGTACCCCGCGTCAGTACCCCGCGTCTGTAGCCCGAGTCAGTAGCCCGCGTCAGTACACCGCGTCTGTACCCCGCGTCAGTAGCCCACGTCAGTAGCCCGCGTCAGTACCCCGCGTCAGTACCCCGCGTTAGTACCCCGCGTCAGTAGCCCGCGTCAGTAGCTCGCGTCAGTAGCCCGCGTCAGTACCCCGCGTCAGTACCCCGCGTCAGTAGCCCACGTCAGTAGCCCGCGTCAGTACCCCGCGTCAGTACCCCGCGTCAGTAGCCCGCGTCAGTACCCCGCGTCAGTAACCCGCGTCAGTACCCCGCGTCTGTAGCCCGCGTCTGTACCCCGCGTCAGTAGCCCGCGTCAGTAGCCCGCGTCAGTACCCCGCGTCTGTACCCCGCGTCAGTAGCCCCCGTCAGTACCCCGCGTCAGTAACCCGCGTCAGTAACCCGCGTCAGTAGCCCGCGTCAGTAGCCCGCGTCAGTAGCCCGCGTCAGTACCCCGCGTCAGTACCCCGCGTCAGTAGCCCGCGTCAGTACCCCGCGTCTGTACCCCGCGTCAGTACCCCGCGTCTGTGGCAACGCCACGTAATGGCGCCGTCAGTTTTGACATTCTTTTCGTGTTTCAACTATTTCTATCTTGCTCAAACAAAGAGTCGGGAGTCGGCCGTACCTTACATCGTCATTGTACCGTAACTAGATACCAGCTAGGTTTGGCTCCAAAGATCTGCGATAACGCGCGATATAGCCGTCAACAGCTGAGCTCGCCGCTTTATTTTATATTTTTTTATCATTTACAACATTCTCATAAATTCTGTAATAGCATGTTCTCTATTATGTGTATAAAGTTTAATTTGGTTGTGTCCCCAGGGCGAGCGCGCCACGGGCTACGGCGTGTCGCTGCTGTGCGTGCTGTTCGGTGCGCACACGCAGGCGCGCCTGCTGCGCGCGCTGGCGCCCGCGAGCGCTCTTTGATGTTACTACAAGCACTGCAGGAAACACGTCTACAAGGTACTGTATCTAGTACGTGTAGGACTTGCCGCTAACAAAGATAAACAAAATAATAATAATAATTGGGATCGGTCTATCATCACTGACAGGACTATTGAATAAATATAATAATAATAACTTTATTTCACAAAAAATATACAGATTTCACAATGTAAAATAAGAGAATTTAAAAGAGCTTTTGTAGTAACACAATACAGTACAATCTAAATACTAATAACTAATCTGTACACAATAAGGAAAACCCTGCCTCTCAAACTAGGTAGCCTGTATCTTGAGAGACAGTGATTCAGCCTAAAATTGATGCTATAATATTTATAGTAGACTGTGTCGATCTACCCGAGCGTTCTGAGGAAATAATTAGTAGGAAAATATATTTACATTCACTTGATATGTGTGTTTGTGTGTGAGCGTGTACGTATGTGTGTGGGCGCGGGTGTGTGTATGTTTGTGTGCGCGCGGGTGTGTGTGTCTATATGTGTGTGTGTGTGTGGGTATGTAATTAGAAATATGTTCATAGGTAGTTAAACGACATACTTGAGTAAAGACTCTGTTTTCAGGTAGTCCTGTTTCAGTAGCCATTCCGTTAATTTTGATTTTATTTCATGTTTATTTAGATCGACTATGTTTATTTTTTTGTGAATTTGTTTGTAGATGTATGTACTTAATGTGTAGTATTGGTGTTGAGCGAAGGCGGTTTTGTGGACGGTGCTAATTGGTAATTTTTTCCTTTTTTTAGGGTCAGTAGGGGGGACACTACCGTGTTTTCTTAAAATAGACCGCAGTAGAAAGAGCTGGCGAACAGAAAGCACTTGTGAGTCAGCGTATAGTTTTGTAGTGGGATAGCGATAAGGTTTGCGAAACATTACCTTAAGCACGGCTCTCTGCGCTCTTTCAATCCTCAGGAAACAGGTTTTGTTTGCACCATCCCATACTGTGATGCAATATCCAATGACAGATTGACATAATGCATAATACACCATCTTCAGGGTTTCAGGCGCTGCCGAGTCTCTGAGGGATTTGAAAGTATGCAGCAGTTTCATAGACCTAACAGCAATAGCGTCAACCTGTTTGTCCCATCGTAGTCCTCCGTCTATTTGGACACCCAGATATTTCACATTATCTGTTCTTGTGAGTTTCGGACATAAACATTGTGGGGATTTAGTGGAGCAGGTGTGAGCTGTTATGGAGAATGACTTTTCAGGTAGGTTGTTTCGTCGAATAGCGAATGGAATGTACGAGGTTTTATCGCAATTCAGGGTAAGCAAGTTTAGGTTGAGCCATGTCATGATAGTTGTTATTGCCACTTCAGCGTGGCATTTAACGCTATCCCAACTTGGTCCGTAAACTATGACTGCGGTGTCGTCTGCATACGCAATGATTTTAGAGTTAGGGATGGCCAAATTACACAACTCATTGACGTATATTTGGAAGAGGGTGGGGCCTAGAATGCTTCCCTGAGGCACACCGTAAGTGTTTATTATTATTTCGTCACTTACATGTTTTCCTATTTTTACTCGTTGGGTCCGGTTGCTGAGATAATCTTTGAAAATTTCGAGGGAGTTTCCTCGTACCCCTAGGAGTTCCAATTTAGATATAAGTTTAGGAACAGATACTGTGTCAAAAGCTTTAGAGAGGTCCAAAAATATCCCTAGACTTTTAACGCCACTGTCAAGGTTCCTCGCAACTAACTGTGTTAGATCCAGAACTGCATCCTCAGTTGAGATTCCTGAGCGAAAACCATACTGATTATCTGCTATGAGCCAATGTTTGTTGAGGAATTTTTTTAGAGCATTATTCAAGATCCTTTCCAGTATCTTAGAGAGCGCTGATAGGACTGATATGGGTCTATAATTGTTGACACAGTTTCTGTTCCCTCCCTTATGAATTGGATGAATAACACAATAACGCTTTTTTAAGCGCATCAGGAAAGATGCCTTTTTGAAGGCAGCAGTTAAAAATATACGTCAAAGGTGGTGTCAAGATCTGGCGGCAACTCTTTAACACTAGGGGAGATATGCCATCCCAACCTATTGCGCAATCATTTCTTAGTTGCAGAATAAGTGACTCCACTTCAGATTCATCAACCCCAAGTATTACAAGAGAGTTGGCGGGGTTGGGTGTTGTATTGTGACTTAATCTTCTAGGTAGGTTTGTAGGTTGATGAGACTGGGACAAGATTTTTTCTGCCAAGTTCGTTCCTATATTGCTGAAAAATCTACACACTTCGTTTGCGGATGATATAGCGTTGTCACAGATATCCAGCAGTTCGACCGGGCTAGTTTTCTTTTTGGTGGTATTTGTGATTTGTTTTATCGTTTTCCAAAGTGCTTTAGGGTTATTCCGAGATTTCGGTACCGCGAATAAGTAATTCTCAGGATCAGGTTATTGGGATCTTTCCTTAATCTGTTATGCAATCGGTCACGGTTTTGTATACACTTTAAAATGCCTGTGGTTATCCACGGTTTTATTATTCTTTTTTTCCTAGGGATTTTAATTTGTTTTGTGTGCTTGTCAAGGACTGAGGAGATGATTTTTATGAAGGCATTCATGGATAAATTGGGGTCAGTAATTTTGTATAAGGGTGAAAATCAGAGTTTTCTAAATCTAACTTGACTGCTTCGTAATCTGTAGCTATCTGAAGTGGTGTAGTGTCAAGGTTTGTGTTAGCAATATTAAATAACACTGGTTTGTGATCCGTGATGTGTGAATCTAGTACAAGGGTAGTAACAGGCAGGGTACTTTTAACAAATATATGATCCAGACAGCTATCCAGTCGGGTGTTGAATCGGTGGGTTGGAAGTAGACCGTGGGAGGCATTTAGCATGAGATATTCGAGACAGCGGTTATCTGTATTATTGGGTTTAAGATCTATATTAGTATCGCCTACGAGAATTATATTTTTAAAGGAAGATAGGCTTGCGTAGACAATATTTAAACTATCCAGAAATTTTTCGGTACTCTCTTTAGATTTGTATGACGGGGATCGGTACACTGCCACGATAGCGATATTGTGGTTAGCCATATTGCATACCAAGCAATTCCCACTCACAAATTCTGGTTCCCATTCCGAGGTCCGGAGAGTTTGTTTTGTAAAAATAACAATCCCATCATTTTGATTATTGTTTATAGTGGTACAATAGGAATCATATCCAGCTAAAACAGGCATATTACTGACTTTACTAAGCCAACATTCTGTAAGGACTACCACGTCTAAATCAAGTTTCAGTGAGTGTAGTAATAGCAGGGCTTGTCAAAGTTTTTATTTAAGCTACGGATGTTTAAATGTAGTATTTTTATGTTGCTGTTAGTGTTATTAACATAGTCAATACAATTTTCTGGTGCACAGTTAAATGAGTCACCTACTGTTTGCGAGTCAAGCTCGCTGCTTATACTGATTCTGCTATCCATTGGGAGAGTGTAGAGAGAGCAATAAGTAACTCAAAGCGAAGTCTTGTGTAGTTAGGACTTCCCTAATATGCAGTATGTCGTTTATTATTTGTTTTTTTGTGTAAGGTTGAATGTTATAGGAAGTTTCTTTGTATGAGTGAGTTGTGAGTGTATTCTTATTTAGGATATGTATGCCATTTTGAGATTATATTTGTGTGGTTAAGTGAATGTTACATAATTTGTGTATGTTTATAAATTTAGAAGCAAGTACAATTTCTAAAATTAATAATACTATACAAAAGGATACTAATATAATAAAGTTTTTGACAATATGGATTACTAGTCACTTGCTAGTGTAACCCATCTCTTGTAGACATTTTTCAGAACTGATTAATATCTGTTTGTCACCTTCTTGTTTGCGTAAAAATATGTTACCGTTTGAGACCCAACAGAACTTAAAATTGTGGTTTTTCGCGAACTCTCTTGATTGGTAATACAGTTTTTTGGTGTTACCTGGAAGCTGTTCCGTGACGTAAACCGGATGACAAGTTCCGGAAATGCCAATGAGACCAGTATTCAGTTTATCTTGCTTTTCCCTGGTTTTGTTAAAAGTTCGAACTGCAGATATGAGTGTGTCCTTTGTCATAACAGATGAAAATTCTGCTATAATCGGTCGTGATATGGTCGATGGGTTCGATGACTTTCCCGGCAAGCGATAAATATCCCTCAGTTCAGAGTCCTTAATGGAGACACCGACAGCTTCACCAATGCTGCATATTGTTTTTGTAAGTGTGGCATTGGTTTCAGTATTACTTTGCGGTATATTTCGGATTTCGATGCCCGACGACCTTGATTTGCGATGCAGATCTTGTATTTTTCTCTCTAAACTTTCTATATACTCTCTCTGTTCTCGGCGTTCCCTTCTTAGGTCTTCAACTTCTTTTTTCAGCTCCTCAAACCGTTGGTTTATGAAAGACATGGATCTAACCTTGTTAGCTGCTTGAATCTGGGTGTTCTGAGATTTAATTTCCCCAATGTCAGTCGCCAGTTTAGCCATCAAAGCGGTTTGAGTCGCAAGTACCTTCGCAATTGACAAGTCTTGTTCCTCCTTCCAATTTGCGAGTTGAGTTTGAAGGTCGTGCGAGCTTAATGTAGTGGCGCCTTGTGGTGAGTCTGCCTTCCGGGCTCTTTTATTTCGATTTGTGTTTACATAATCACTCACCAGTGCATTGGCTATATTCGATTCCGATTTGGTCTGGGACTGACAAAGGTTGTTTGTTTGCGTTTTCGGCGTGCTCGGGGGAGTGCGTCTAGTGGACATGTTTACAAAATAGTTGTGATGTAAACAAGCAAAAACTCGTAGACTTTTTCACAATCGATAAGCGCGTGCGCACTGCGTAAACCGTAGGTGTGGTGGTCGAATTTCGGTCGGTGCCACACTTAGAGCTCAGGCTAAGGTGGTCGTGATCGACGGGTTGGTTTGAAACAGCTTTCCGTCCAGTATTACTTGAGCTCTGCCAATCCAATCCAACCTATGTAGTCACAGGTTGACTCATTTATTCCGGCGTTAAGGAATTTTTAATAACTTAGCAGGTAGTGAGCAGAAATCGTCAATATGTCACCGTAGATATTTGTATATGGTTGTGGTAGTGGAAGATTTAAATTAAATAAGAAATTAAACTTTCAAAAAGAGACGCTGCTTGCGGGGCTCGAACTCGGAACTTCTCACGACGGCGTTAGGTGTGTAGCGGCTAACGCCTCGACACTACCGGAGCTATGATGGACCCAGCAAATTTGGTGTTCTCCTCCAAGTATATTGTGGGACGCAGACAAGTGTCATTGACCCGTTTAAAGGTCAGAGCACTTCGATACAGGGACAAATAGGAAACCAGGAAGCCAACAATGTATAGAAACGTAGTGTAAATTATGGTGTGAGCACAATATTAATAACACACCGCTTAAATTAAACTAAGAATTATTTAGTTACATAAAGCCTTAGGATTAAGCGTAAAATACTAGTATTCAGCTAAATCCGGTTTGACTGGAAGCCGACCCCAATATACTTGGTAAAAGGCTAGGCAGATGATGATAAAGCCTTAGGATTATAAATAAATATAGTATAGTGGCTAAGGCTTATTTTTCTTTGCGTGAGAAATCTTCAAATAACACTTCCGCTCTGGGCGGAGCGGGAGGGTGTCAGACTCTTAGCTGTGTACAGGAAGGAAGCTGGTAGCCGGCGCACACCTACCAGCGCTTGTCGACGGGGGTCCATTCTGGTAACAGTTACATAAAGCAAGCACATTGAAGCTTGTTCATTCATTTTAAATGGCGGGCGGCGCGTGTCGAAGATTGTCGGAACTTGTCAGCGACGTTCGGCGCTTGTTCATATAAATGCCTACGCTAGTTACCTGCGTGGCCCGGTTCCTATAAGCTACGGTAGGCTGCCAGCTTTCTGTATACGGCCTTACTGACTCAAAACTCATAGCGCGTGCGCCGTGAGCGTTTAGATAATGTGGCCGGGGGGGGCGTGTCCACGGGAATACTTTTTTTCTGGGACAAGCCCGCCACAGATTCCCAACCACTGCAACTCCTGAAAGCCAGAATCAACAGTGGCGACCACCAGAAAAACACCGAGCCAATGAAGCCCGACGAGTCCCGGAGAAACGATTCAACTGTCTTAGATCCTGCAACGAAATTAATCAGAAAAGTACAGCGGAGGAGTAGGAAAAACGGGAACTGCTCCACGGGAATACTTGCACAGCCTCCTCCATCGCTAGCGTTACAGCTAAAAAATAAACCATAATAATGTGTTTTTCTTTTTACAGGTGTTTCAACATTAGCGTCCTCTATTGTGGAGTTGGGTAAATTCGAAAATCAAGATTCCCACATTCTCTTAATTGATGGACGCAGAACATTAACAATAGCATTGAAAACTATACCGAAAATATTACCTACCATAGTGATTCGCTAGATAAGTGAATTTTAAATATTATTTATGGCTTCTAAACAGCTTGATAATTTCGTTAAAATATCCGTCTGAAGCCAATACCATTGCATTTTGAATGTATACGTCACCGCGTTATTGCAAACATTGTGATTTATAATAAGTAGCGAAAGATTGTAGTGTTTGTTCTAGTATTACGTAAGCAGAATTTTAGGCAATTTTCCCCTCCCCCCACCCTCCCCTTGTCAGCAATAGTAATCAAAGCTCTTACCCCTCCCTCCTATGCTCACGTACGCATTGGTACAGTTGTTTAATCGCGCGGGACCTATTTCCCCCATTTCTGTTATTTCTTTCGAGAATAAAACCAACTATCTAGCCATAATTATGTCAAATCAAAATCCGCTAAGATTGTAGTATTGCTGACGTAATCACTATTAAAAGCCCCCCCCTCCCCAAACATAAGCATAGTAGTTACCCCCCGCCCCCCATTAGTGCTTACGTAATAATAGAACGGCCCCTATGACATTTCAAATATTGTAAATTATCGTATTCTAAAATATGTGTTCACAATAATATAGAGATTTTATAATATAGCAAGATTTGTTATAAACTCAGCGTGTTTACAATTATCTGGTGACACTATACCAACAATTTCATGTGCATTTGTATTTATACCTATACAATTAAATGACGAATAACCTTCTTAGTTTAATAAGAATAATTTAAAATTATATCAAAGAGTACTACAATTTTCTTATTATTTTTTTTAGAATAAATGAGTTCTTTTAATTTTTTTCTCGAGTGTGAGATAGAAAAAATGTAGATTAAATAAATATAACTATTGTCTAGAAAAATAATTATGAAATCTTAAAATAATATTAATAATATTGTGGCTATCAAAATAATAATGTCATGTACAAGTTTTTATACCTTTATAACCGAATGTTAGATGTAATAATGGCTAATATAACTATTAAGAATTATTCTTATAACAAAGTTTTTAATATAACTGGGGACTAATTTAGTTACTAGAACTGTCTAACATGGACGGGGTTGTCAAAAATCCATATCGGATTTAGTGAAGTTGCTAAAACCAACCTAAAATAATCCTTGCTTATTAATATTATAAATGCGAAAGCAACTCTGTCGGTCTGTCGCGCTTTCACGCCAAAGCTACTGAATAGGATACTTTTTATCCCGGGAGTATGTTCCCTAGAGACGCACGCGGACGAAGCCGCTGGCAGAAGCTAGTCTTCAAATATAAAAAAATCTCATGTGTCATGAAACGGCTGGACCGATTTTATAAAAAAAAATTGTATAGATGCGGTAGGTCTGAGAATAGGTCGTAGGCTATTTTTTTTTTTTTATTTGGCAATACAGCGTTTGCCCGATCAGCTAGTAACATGATATGGTAACCCAGTTTCTTAGAAGAAATTGGTGATGCGACACAAATTAAAAGTAAAGTATAAAATTGCACGCAAACTAAAGATCCTATTGGCTGTTGAAAACTCATTCAACCAATAACAGCTAGCCAGTGCACGTTTTATAATTCGCCACAATAATTTTGAAATAAATTTTGCTCTCGAAATTGGATCTTATTGCGTTTTTGACAAAAAATTATCGATAAATCATTTCAAGTTAAAAAAAACTGGGTATAGTATATTTCTCTGGGTTTTAGAGGAACTTGCCCAAACCTATGTGATTATGGTAAGCGCCAGATAAATCATATATAATGTTTGTTTGCTTGAACACGGTAATCTCAGGAACTACTGGTCCGACATGAAAAATTATTTCAGTGTTAGATAGCCCATTTATCGAGGAAGGCTATTATATCATCACGCTAAGACCAATAGGAGCGGGGCAGACGAAGTTGCGCGGGTCAACTAGTGTCCAATAACGTCATTGACCCACATACATTTATTGACTTTATTATTTTCAAAAACAGACAAAGTAGTCCTGAATTGACTTCTATCTAGATCCTTTACGTTCTCTCGTAATGAAAAACAGTTTATAATCTATTGTTCAGGAGTCTACGAAGGGATATTAGGGAAAGTTAATGGGTCTGGCGCCTACCATAGACCTTATGTCACATAACTTCTCTCCAAAAATGCATTTAATCTGATGTGTTTCTTTGACAACCCTCAACCATGTTACGTCTTGCATGCTAGATTTAACGTACCTATAAGCAATAAATATTTAAAATAATATGTTAAAGTTCATGTTATTTACAGTTACCTGTTACCGACAATATATTTACCTTTTACTTAATTACCGTCCGTATTACACTACCTTGTGAGAACAGTCTGCCTAGACTTTTCCCGTATAAGTTGGGGCTGGATGAATCTGAATACCAGTATTTACCATAGAGCGACTGCCTATTTCTGACCGCCACAAACCAGTAAAGCCTGCCCTACACTACTCGCGAAATTGGTTGAAGTTGAGCGAATACGATAGTGTAGAAGGGCACTTCTCTTCGTGCAACCTCGGCTCGCATCAGGCCACTTCCAGTCGTCGGTTTTTGCGCCCGAGTTACAGGACTCGAAGCGTCCCGTAGTTCACACGAAGCGTCTTACTACACTACTCGTCTCACTTCAGTTCGCGTCGAGAGTGCAGGCTTAAGTATAGTTATCCTGTGACCATTAGACCATGGAAAACCAGAATCGTTTCTTCGAGACTCGTCAAGTTAGTCGTTTCCGAACGCATGCAACCTTAATCTCTTCAAAGTTAGAGTGAACAGGCTCCTTCTGGGTAAGCTCGCTCCATCGTTTGTCTCTGTCATCTCTGACATAGACTAGAGTCAAGAGCAAACCCATCGCAAATGAAAAAAAAAAAGTTCATTGACCCGGTGTTTTTTTGATGGTCGCCAGTGTTGATTCTGGCTATCAGGAGTTGCAGTGGTTAGGAAAACTGTCCTAAAATAAAATCAGTTGAAGTTGTTGCCTATAAAAGAATATTGTAACGCAAGGCACGATACATACAAACGCAGTAAACCTGTTCTGTTAACAAAATCTTATAGTTACAATTCTTTAGTATAAATATACCTAGTTGCAGTTGTAAAATGTTTTATATTGTTTCACCATTATTTACTAGCAATCATTTGTTGATAAACTGCTATTTCTTGCTATACCTGGCTTCAAGTTGTACCAAGTTACATCCTTCTTAAGGTGAATACAGACATGCGCACGTCTCGCAATCGCAATGCAAACGTTTCGATGTAAAGCCTGGGTAGTCATGCCTCACCACAATATGACAATTAATGAAAAGAAAAAGAAAATAATGTCTACATATTGCGAAGCATGCGAGGAGCGCTGTGCGCTGTGCATGCCTCGCAATGTCTGTATCCACCTTATACGGGAACTCTTCATCTGCCTAACCTTTTCCCAACTATGTTGGGGTCGGTATCCAGTCTAACGGGATGCAGCCGAATACCAGTCTTATATTGAGCGACTGCCTATGTGACTACGATTACCCAGTTACTGGGTAACGCTATGGATAAAAAATTGTCGATAGATTATAAATACCCATCTATTTGTAATCTATCTAAAATTGGTCGTCAATTTGTTTTCCAATTATTTGTACAACTTGTATTTGATCTTAAAAGCTCACTAGAAATCTAATGTGTACCAATTAGTTAACATGTGTTCGTTCTGAGCCAAAATATAAGCCATAATATTTTTATGTCTAGCATTTAGTTTCAATCTGTAATAAAAACGCTATTTTTTGGGTTTTTACTCATTTTGAAACGAATAATCTGTCAATGTAAGTAATTGTAAGCGAAAGTGTTGACTTTTTGAAATAAAGTATTTCAATAGATTGGGTTTTCATTTTTAACCTATTGATGATAAAAACAATCAAGTTATTTAGTTACTTAGTTCAATCAATTTATTAAGCACAATTTAGAAAGGTTTAAGGAAGGAAGGAAAGCGTGCTCCATCATCGACCACATCCTCGCTTACCATCAGGTGAGATAGTGGTCAAACACGTGCCTATCAATAGAAAAAAAAAAAAATGATTTCCACCAATTATTGTTCACAATAATTAATATTAATTATTTTTGGCAAACATTCCGAGAGTGAGAATTGTTATTCGATAGACACATTTTTAGAAAATACGAGTGTACTTGTCTACTACTTTATTTATTTACTTTGCTGCTATTTTCAAAAGTTAATAACGACAACACAATACTAAGTAAATTGTGTCAGAAGTGTTCATGTGGGGGTAAAAATGTGTAATTGGAAAGAAATGTTATTCTATCAGGCTGCATGTTGTGTTTATTTGGCTAATAGTTACACAAAATAACGATCAAGACATATTGAAGCAGATCAGAAGCGAATTTCTTATAAATGCACATAGCATATTGAGCCCTATCTCCATAACGTAATGGTCACATTTCTATCATGATGAAAACAGAAGAATTTCGCTTCGACTCATCAATATACCTTAATTCTAAAGGGATGTCAAGAAAAACACATAATGGTACTTTCAATCAAAATTATTTAATTGTATTGAAAGTAAAAGTTAAAAATGACAGACTCCCCCAAAACGCCCGCCCGTTCTCACTTCGTTCTAGCTGTGGATGTGTGATAAGAAGTGGCCAACAAACTCCCCAGCAACACGTCTGTCTGTTAGGTTTGAAGAACTTGAGATTCTATACAATCATTTATTTAAATTTATTATATTAATTTTACTTGAAATACATTTTTTATTAAAAATGCAAAAATAAGAAGGTATAACATAATTATGAAATTATAAAAAAAAAAATAACCAAAAATAAAATTAAACTACAGTTACATAAAATTGTTTACAATAAATTACTGGTCAGCTACCTTTCAATTTGTGTATTTGGCGGTAGGAACTGACCGACTGACGGACTAAAATGGCCGTATGCAAAGAAATGAGAACTGGAAGGGGTTTTAACCCTACAGTGCATAATGTGCCACATATGGTCCATACAGAAATATTGCTCTTAGTTTCGCCTATTACACAGTTAAGCGCCATCTAGTCATAATTATAATAACTACGCATTCCAGTGAAGTATAAAATAGGTTACCTTTTTCGCCACAGTGGCGGTAAAGGGTAGGGTATAAATATGAATTTGAATTTGCAGGCAGTTGAGAAAAAGTTCAATTACGTGAGTTTCGATCCGACAAAATAAATAGAAAATACTGTATTTTCGTGCATATAAAATTATGAGAGGTAAGTTTATTTTATAATTGTCTTGTGAATTACTTTTAATTATAATATTTCTAAAAAATCAATGATTTATCGAGGTTTTATCGTATGTACCTAATGTGGCACAGCGTGCAATATGGTAATATAAAACTTTTTTTCTATATCAGATGTAGCCTCACAAATCGGTAACAGAATCAGAAATTGAACACTTTTTGAATGTCCCATCAGGGAGTGAAAATGACCTGGTATCATCTGACGGGGACAGTGATGATGACCTGATAAAAATCAGTGATTTGGTGATGGGTGAAATAGATAGAACACCTCAATTGCTGCACGCTGACTTTTTGAATGATATAGTCGATGCTTTTCCTTCTCCAGCAGAGAACTTGTCAGCAATTATTGATAATCGTACTAGTCAACCCCAACACAGCGTTTCTGGTCATCTCAGCGCTCTTCAGTACCTATCTGAAGTTTTACCAATACCACGATTCATCAATGTGGGTCCAACAAGACGGTCAATGGTACTACTTCAGCCAAATACTTCTACAGTTCGTACTGCCAATGCAACTTTGAGGACTACTAAAAAAAAGGGAATACATGTCTGGCGAAAGACCATGTTTCATCCGCCATCTTTGTTATTCAAAAGAGATGACAAGATAAATGACCCCCTACATACTGAGCATTGAAACTCCATTGCAGTATTTTTTATGTTTTTTTGATGACGATTTACTGCAACATATTTCTGAGGAATCTACAAAATTTAGTATCCAAAAAAATACTTCTAATCCATGCCATATTACTAAGGTTATACCAATTTGTCTTATACCTGGACTAAATCCTCAGCCTAATATCCGAACACTGTGAAATAATGAATTAGGCATGTCTCTCGTATCTGATTGTATGCCACTAACCCAATTCGTGCTTGAATAAAGAAAAGTACTGTTTTTGGCATTTCATCAGTAAATAAAACAATTGTAATGTCAAGGAGTAAATAACTTGCATTTATAAAATTTTGATCTCAATTTGTTCGTTTTTCAGTTACTTTTTAATTTTTTTATTACTATAATTTGTTGATAATTTCATTAGTTTGTTTATAGTCTCATTAAAATTTGTTTTTAATTTCTTTAAAGTTTAATTAGATACTATTTTGTTTAATTGCTGCTGAGTATCCTCCATAATACTTTTTCAGCCTTAATGCTATTTGGGACATATTAGGCACATACCCTAAAAAACAACAAATCTCAATAAATAATGCATATTGATTTTTTTTATTATTTTTCCATGTATAAAAATGGCCTTTAGAATCATATATATTTTTTTCGTAACAAAATAAAAAATCGTGCATTGTAGGGTTAAGGATAAGAACGAGAATTGTAAAGGAAGGAAGATCATATGGCAAGAAAAGGCGTGACAGAGAGAGATAATGATTAACAGAGAAGTATAACTGCGCCAACCTCAAAGTTTGAGTTTTATGAATCGATACTAGTGCTGCCTTATAGAAGGGTTGCTGAAGTTTGGGAGCCGATACTGGTATGACCCAGAACGAGTGTTTGTTCAGGGTTTGAGGATCGATACTGGTGATACCCAGCAGCAGTTTTTTTTAAGTTTGATAGCTGTTACTGGGTTTACCCGTGACAGTGTTTGTTGGGGTTTGAGGACCGATACTGGCGATACCCAGCAGCAGTGTTTTTGAAGTTTGATAGTCGATACTGGTATGACCCAGCTCGAATGTTTGTTCAGGGTTTGAGAACCGATACGGTGATACCCAGCAGCAGTGTTTTATGGAGTTTGAGGGCTGATACTGGGTTTACCCGGTGACAGTGTTTGTTGAGGTTTCAGAGCCAATACTGGTATGACCCAGCACGCGTGTTTGTTCAAGGTTTAAGAACCGATACTAGAGAATACCCAGCAGCAGTGTTTTTGAAGCTTTAGAGCCGATACTGGTATGACCCAGCACGAGTGTTCGTTCGGGGTTTGAGGACCGGTGTTACACGGTACCAGGGTTTGTTTAGGAATCAGGTTAGATACAGGACTGCCGGTTACCCAGCGATCCCGTGGTGATGTTTGGAAACGACGACCAGCTCCGGTGTAACCCAGCGTCAGTCTTCGTTGTTTAGGATCTACGTTTGTTCAGGGTAGAGGTTAGGTTCAGGACCGCCGGTTTTACCCAGCTATCCAGCATCACCGGTTTTACCCAGCGAGCGATGTTTGATACGTCGACCAACACCGGTGTTACCCAGCGTCAAAGTCTTCGTTGTTTGGTTGGTTTTGACCGGCTCTAGTGTCACTAGAGCCGGTTGTTTGGTTACAAGGGCCAGCACTGGTTGCCCAATGTCGTGGCCCTGTTGCTTGTTGGTTTGCTTTTGTCTTGAATGCGGTTTTCGCCACATCTAGACCTGCGCTAGCGTTACCTGCGTCGTCGCTCGTAGCCTTAACCGGTTGCAGAGCAAGGGCTAATGTAAGTTAGTTTTAGCTTAGCCTAATTTGATACTTTTACATAAGCCTATTTTTTATACTATAATATAAAAAATAACTTTGTTGTTGGTATTAAAGTACTTAAAAGTTAAATTAAGTATTAACTTAATATTTTGTGATGTGTCTTAAAAAAATTGATTTAATTCTTTTGTTATTAATTTGACTACATTAATTTTATATTTTATTAGTCGTTTTCATGAATGAAATAGATAAGTAACAGAAAATTGTTTGTCAGAGAATTGTCGTGCAGAAATAAATTATATGATAATTGTGTGTACCTACCTTACCATTTTTTTAATGTTAGGTTAGGTACGAAAACACTATTATTGACAATATTTCCATGCTATCACAAAATAGAATGTGTCTGCACTGAATTTTCTAAGTAGGTAATATCTGTGCCTACCTACCTACCATATTTATATGCAAAAATAAATGATTAGGTACTTAAGATAATAAAAACTCTTTGAAGTAAATGAAAAAACTTAAGCTAACTTAACACTACGCCCTCGGCTTGCAACTGGCGTCAGATCGCAGAGTTCCAACTTGGGTAGATAGCACAGGTTTTTGGAGCTCCGTCGGTTTTCACCAACTCGCACTCCGGTCTGGAAAACAGGGCTATTTAAGTTAATTGGCTTTTTTAAAGGGGTAAAAGTATTAATAAAAAAAAGATTATTAAAAAAACAATAGGTACTTTAATTCAACCTGTGCCATGGCACGTATCCAAAGAAAAGCTATTGCAATGATCTCAATAGATTTTTTCTTTTGGAAATGTATTATCCGCCCTAAACAAAAAATAAAACACTGGCCTAAAAGATCATGTCCTTTGTACTTGCCATTTTTAGGAATAGATCTATAACAGCGCATTTTATTAAGCCATCCAAATAGTTCAGCTAGTTTAAGGTGGATACGCCAGGTTAGCCCGCGAAATTCAAATTTTCTTACGTTTTTTGCAATTTGCGTGTTGATGGAGTTTTATTGCAGACTTAAATGGTTTATAATTCTGAAAATACATAATTCTTACGCCCGCTAATCATACTTTAAGGTGAATGCTCCAGGGTAGCCCGCGAAATTCAAATATTTTTATGTTTTTTGCAATTTGCCGGTCAATGTGAAGCTGTATGTGGACCTGTAGCGGCATCGCCGCCACACGACGAAGCGACCCGAGTCACAGGCCTGGATCATCGGGTGTTTCCGCCGCACTTCGCGCGCTGTCGGTTTCGACGCCTGCGCACCCGCCAGTCCATTGTTCGCCGTTGCGCTGGGCACTCACGCGCTCGCTTGCCTCCGCACTAGCTTACCGCGCTCCCGCTCGTAATTTTAATCTGTTTTCTTCCTATCTAAATTCGCTTTGCTTGTCACTCTTCTATCTTATTTTATATTTTTCTATCTTCCTAACTGTTGGCTAAAGTGTATCGTGCTTCCTACTCTTCTGTAACCGTCATAAACTAGAACTTTAAAATATAACCGTTCCCAGTGATTTTTTTGACTTTTATTTGGTGGACAAATACCTACATATTGGTGACCCCGACATGGAAACGCCTAAAGGAGATAGTTCGCCTGCAGAGACGTCGCGTGTAGGCGTTCGTCCGCCACCATTTTGGCCAGATGACCCTGAAATGTGGTTCGCTCAGATGGAATTCCAGTTCGTGATGGCAAACATTACCGTCGATCAGACGAAATTTCACCACATCGTGACAGCGCTGGACCATCGCTACGCCATCGAGGTGAGGGATTTTCCAATATGTAGGTATTTGTCCACCAAATAAAAGTCAAGCACCGCTAAACTCGCTATTGGGTGGAGAAAAGGTCAAGGGCTCAGACCCGGTACAGATGTCGCAGCTTCAGCTGGATGCATTTGAAGAATGCAAAAGAACTCTGTCAAACGCTACGCTTCTTGCACACCCAAGAGAGCAGGCAGAGCTCTCTATTCTAACGGACGCTTCTGATGTTTCCATAGGAGCAGCTCTACAACAACGTGTCGGTACGCAGTGGGAACCACTCGCGTTCTTCTCAAAGAAACTGAACAAAGCTCAATGCAAATACAGCCCCTACGACCGCGAGCTGCTAGCCATCTATGAGGCAATCAAATATTTCCGGCATATGGTGGAAGCAAGGGAATTTGTCATCTTCACCGATCACCGCCCACTTACGTACGCTTACAGGAACACAAGAGAAAATTGCACGCCAAGACAATTCAGGTATTTCGATTACATTGCTCAGTTTACTACAGACATACGCTACATACCAGGTGCAGAAAATGTCGTCGCTGATGCGTTGTCACGTATTGAGGAGGTCGCAACGACGATTGATTACAGCGCCTTAGCCCGATCGCAAGAGTCAGACCCAGAACTTCAGACGCTACTAGAAAAGGGATCATCGCTGGAGTTGAAAAAGATAACCCCGGCTGGCTCAGACACCAATCTCTACTGTGACGTCTCTACGCAACCACCAAGACCTTACGTCACACCTGAGCTGCGCAATCAAGTGTTCGATGCCCTTCACGGTCTGAGCCACCCTGGACGTACAGCTACCGTGCGACTGGTCACGCAAAGATTTGTGTGGCCAGGGATTCGTAAGGACTGTAGAGAGTGGTGCAGACGCTGTATTCAATGCCAGCGCTGTAAAGTTACCCGTCACACATCCGCTCCTCTATCCCATTTCCCTTCAACCTCGTCGAGATTCTGCCACATCCATCTCGACATAGTAGGGCCTCTAATACCATCTTCTGATTACAGATATTGCCTCACCATCGTTGACCGGTTCACACGATGGCCTGAGGCCATACCACTCAGAGACATCACTGCCGAGACCTGCGCGGCCGCCTTGGTATCCGGGTGGATATCAAGGTTTGGTTGCCCCTCGCAGATCACCACTGATCGCGGCCGGCAGTTCGAGTCCGGCTTGTTCAAGGCCCTGGCATCCCTGCTCGGCGCACGTCACTACCGTACGACAGCCTATCATCCCGCATCAAATGGGATGGTTGAGAGGTTGCATCGACAACTCAAGGCAGGCATCATGTGTCACAACAACACACAATGGACAGAGGTCTTGCCCATCGTTCTGCTCGGCATACGAAGCTCCTGGAAAGATGACGTCCAAGCATCCTCAGCCGAGTTGGTTTACGGCGAGCCTCTACGCTTGCCGGGCCAGTTCCTGTCGCCATCAGACAACCACACCGTCGAAGACATCACCAGCTTCGCTACACGCCTGTCGAAACACATGGCTAGCTTGACTCCGAGACCAACCAAGTGGCACAGAAATCATACATTCTACATACCCAAAGACATGCAGCACTGTACCCATGTTTTCGTGAGGCAAGACTACGTGCGAAAGTCATTAGAGCCACCGTATGCTGGTCCCTATAAGGTACTCAAAAGGACTCCAAAGTACTTTGAAGTTGTAGTGCGAGGCAAGAGCACCAACATATCGCTGGACCGCATGAAACCAGCTTATGTAGCTCTGGACAGTCACAGGGACAGCTCAACCTCAAACCCAATCAGCGCTTCTACAACCAACTCGTCACCACCATCAACCGATGAGCCTGAGACACGCACTCGCAGTGGAAGAAGAGTTCGCTTCCCAGACTTCTATCGACCGTAGTCACGGTCTCGCCGGGGGGCTACTGTAGCGGCATCGCCGCCACACGACGAAGCGACCCGAGTCACAGGCCTGGATCATCGGGTGTTTCCGCCGCACTTCGCGCGCTGTCGGTTTCGACGCCTGCGCACCCGCCAGTCCATTGTTCGCCGTTGCGCTGGGCACTCACGCGCTCGCTTGCCTCCGCACTAGCTTACCGCGCTCCCGCACGTAATTTTAATCTGTTTTCTTCCTATCTAAATTCGCTTTGCTTGTCACTCTTCTATCTTATTTTATGTTTTTCTATCTTCCTAACTGTTGGCTAAAGTGTATCGTGCTTCCTACTCTTCTGTAACCGTCATAAACTAGAACTTTAAAATATAACCGTTCCCAGTGATTTTTTTGACTTTTATTTGGTGGACAAATACCTACAGACCAAATGCGATCTGCGACCGTAACGCGTATTTATCTAAAGAATTATAACCATTTTAATCATCAATATAGCCCTCTAAGTTCATGTAGTTCGAAAGAATGATTATTTCTGAAAAATTCATTCTTTCGAACTACCTACATGAACTTAGAGGGCTATATTGATGATTAAAATGGTTATAATTCTTTAGATAAATTCGCGGGCTACCCTGGAGCATCCACCTTAGTCAACATAAAACCACGACTTGCAAATTGCAAAAAACGTTAGAAAACCCGAATTCCGCAGGCTACCCTGCGCAACCACCTTAAATGAAAACAGGCATAAGACCGTCATTTCCGGGTAAATGATAAGGTATTATAATACCTTCCCTTTCCTTTTTCTCTAAAGCTGTATCAAAAATTATTTTATTTGTAGGGTGGATCGAATATATTTTTATCCCACCATTACTTACTCAAACGTGAAGTTCCGGACTGCAGCCCGAAATACAATACATCCTTTGCCAGATATTTAATAGTTTGTAAGTGATGCAAAATTATTCTATATCTAACTATGAACTAACTATACAAATCAATTTCACTTAGGGTAGTTTTAAATCGGTTTTGTTTTTTCATTATTACAATAGTCAATTATTTAATTAATTAGGTAATACTTAGCTATACTTAGCCTAGCCTCAGTGTTCCTCTAATTGAAACAATTCCTCCAAAATATAACCGCCTGTTTGCTTTTGATAGCTCCATCTAATTCAGATTCCAAATGCGTTAATAATGCCACTCTTCAGATTATCTATTAAAAATAAAAGAAAATATGACTGAATTACATTATTTATTACGATTTTCGATTTCATACAGTTAAAATTATGATGTAGGGTAGATGAACATACTACTCTGTCAAGAAAGTAGGTACCGGGAAAAGATCAATAATACACAAAATGTCTGTTATTCATCCAAATTTATTTTATCACCTTCAAAGTATGCTCCTTTAGAAACGATACACTTGCGCCAACGAATAATCCATTCATCAAAACATTTTTTAAACGCTGCTTCCGGAATTGAGTTCAGTTCTCGCCGCGAATTCTCCTTTATGTCTTCTATCGATTGAAAACGGGTGCCACGAAGTGGTAATTTGAGTTTAGGAAAAAGAAAAAAGTCAGCAGGAGCCATATCTGGTGAATATGGTGGTTGCTGGATGGTATTTGTTGAGTGTTTGGTTAAAAATTCGTTCACAATGATAGCCTTGTGCGAAGGCGCATTGTCGTGGTGCAAAATCCGAGAATTTTCTTTCCACAAATCTGGCCTTTTTCGTCGAATTTGCTCTCTTAAACGCCGCATAACGCTCAAATAATATTCTTTATTTACCGTTAGACCTTCCGGTAAGAATTCAGAGTGCACAACACCGCGATAGTCAAAGAAAACAGTCAACATGACTTTGACTTTTGATCGACTTTGGCGTGGTTTTTTCGGTTTCGGTTCAGTTGGAAGGCGCCACTCCGAAGCTTGTTGACTAGTTTGCATGTCAAACTCGAAAACCCACGTCTCGTCACCAGTAACAATGCGTTTCATGAATGTTGGGTCCGAATTTAGGGTATTATATGTTCTGTGACTGACTCGTTCTAGCATGTCCTCAGCGACTTTCATGCGATTGAGTTTTACATTCCTACCTCTTTCCATTAGAACCTCAAGCTTTTTCCACAACTTTTGTTAAATCATATAACTGTTCACATAAATGTTTCCTTTTATTTATCATCACTATTAGTCTTATATTGGTAGTTATATGTTTGGAAGAGCGGGATACGAAAACGCAAACGGAAGAATCCATAGACGTGTGGAAATTGTTGCCACATCTAAATAATTGGGAAAAGGTTGGGGACTGTTGAGTCGCGTTCACATGCGTCTGCGTGTTCGGAGCGATTCACACTACACTTTTTAAAATGATAAAATCAATTGAATAAAAAACGAGTAAATGAAATAAAAATGTCATATTGATTCAATACCTCACGTACACTCTAACCAATTTATTTGTGAAATGGAAAAAATTGGAACTACGGCCGTCATATTGAAATGTCATTCGATTGTCAGTATCTACTACATTCGGGTTCTCTGGTTGTTTTGTCGTGATATCGCTGAATTTATAAAGATAAATATGCCGAAAGCTATTAAAAGTGATGCTCGAAACATTATTCTAAAGGTTAACCTTTTTTGAAGAAGAAGCTCGGGCGGGTTCTCCTATTCAAACGAATTTCGGCAGCGACAGGTTAGTGTTGTCAACTTTCTTGTTATAAATTACCCGACACTTAACTAATTATTTAAGTCCACGAAATATTCGTTTCTATTCTTGCTGCGTTAGCGTAACGGTAACGTACATCTATTAGGTGACCTGCTAAGTGAGTGAGACAACTAACCTGCCAGATTTCAAATTTCTACTAACATATATTTTACTATCTTTTATTTCAGGTGTGAGTCAAGGACTTATTTCAAAAATAGTTGAGGAAGGGCACGCAGCAGATGAAACTGATACAAACATTCGGACACCAGGCAAGGACAGAAAACGTAAAAGTGGAATTGTGCATGTTGATGATTATGACATGAGAGTTAAACGGAGGAAATTACATGAATTTTATTCGGCTAAAAAAGAGGTCCCTACTGTTAAAAAGCTTCTAGAGGTCTTAAAGACAGAAATTAATTACACAGGACAACGAGATAGTCTGCGAAAGCTGCTTAACAAGGTGGGATTTCGTTTTGAAAAATCTCAATCCAATCGGAAGGTTCTTATGGAGCGTAATGAAATATCAGCTTGGAGAGCTAAGTACTTGCATGCAGTGAATAAAAATAATAAATCTCCCCAGCCCCGGCCCATAATTTATTTAGATGAGACCTATATTCACTCTTCGCATACATCGGGTAAATGTTGGCAAGGAGAGGGTGAAGAAAACTGTATCGAAAGGGCAAAGATATATTATTGTTCATGCGGGAGGAGATACTGGATTTGTTACAAATGCACTACTTGTGTTTAAATCAAACACAAAACGTGGTGATTATCATGACGAGACGAATGTCTTCTTCTTCTTCCACCTGGCGTTAATCCCGGCTATTGCCAGGGTCCGCCTTCCTACTTAGCTTCCTCCACTTTGCCCGATCTTCAACATCCTTCTCAGTTAGGCCATTGGCTCTCATGTCGGACTTGACGACGTCCAGCCAGCGCTTGCGAGGGCGACCACGGGGCCTAGCCCCAAGAACAGCCATATTCATGCATCTCCGACCAACGTACTCCATAGGGCGGCGCATGATGTGGCCATACCATCGCAGACGACACTCTTGCAGTTTTTCCCCCACGTCACGGACACCAAGACTACCTCGGATGTAAGAGTTGCGCATGCGATCGGATCGCGTTACGCCACTCATCCACCTCAGCATCTTCATCTCCGTGACGCGAAGCTCCTGGGTGTGTCTGCTTAGTGCTGGCCAACACTCGCCCCCGTACAGTAGGACAGGCCGAATGATGCATTTATATATCTGCCCCTTGAGCTTCGGAGGCATTTTGCGGTCGCATACAACGCCCGTCACCTCGCGCCACTTCGCCCAAGCCGCGCCAATACGTGCTTGGACATCGTCGTCCACGATGCCAGACTCGTGCAGCACGGATCCAAGGTACCTGAACGTATCGGACTTTCTGATCAGGTCCGAACCTATTCGGATGGTGTTTGTATCCGTGCTGCCACAGGACATGTACTCAGTCTTCGCCACATTTAGTCTCAGACCACCGTTTTCAAGCGTGTCCTTCCAAATGTTGACTTTGCGCTCAAGATGGGCTTTGTTCTGATTAACGAGGGCGATGTCATCGGCATACATCATTAGCCATGGAGGCTGATCTTGGATGTTTGCCGTAACTACATCGAGCACTACGTTAAACAAGAACGGGCTAAGAGACGAGCCTTGGTGAACGCCAACAGATATTGGGAAGCCATTCGATTCGCCAACAGCGGTCTGGACAGAGGACACGGAATCGCGGTACATGTCTCTGATAATGTCAATATAGGCCTCGGGAACGCCCTTGAAGCGCAGTGCCCACCAGATGGACTGCCGAGGTATACAGTCGAAGGCCTTCTGCAGGTCTAAAAAGGCCATATGCAAAGCTCTCCTTCTCTCTCTGTAAGCCTCAGCCAGATTCCGTAAGGCGAACACTGCGTCCATGGTGCTGTTACCCGCCCGGAAGCCATATTGACACTCAGAGACAGTACACTCGCTACGGAGCCGTGTGTCAATGATGCGCTCGAAGAGCTTCATGGTGTGGCACATGATCTTGATACCGCGGTAGCTACCACAATCCTGTACGCTACCTTTGCCTTTGTAAACAGGGATAATCAGGCTAAATCGCCACTGGTTCGGCATTTCCTTGGTGATCAGGATGCGGTTAAAAAGATCCGTCAGAAGGTCCACACCATGTGGGCCCATCGCCTTCCACACTTCAATTGGCACATTGTCAGGCCCGACCGCTTTCCGGTTCTTCATGTGGCGAAGAGCAATGCGGGTTTCGTCGGGGGAAATAGGGGAAATAAGCCCAAGGTTAGGAGGCGGTTCGGGAGGAAGGTTATGGGGATGCTGTTTGTTAGACAGCTCCGCGAAGTATGTACACCATCTCTCCTTAACAGAGGGGGCATCGTAGAGCAGCTTACCCTGGGCGTCACTTACACAAAGACATTTGCTAATGTCCCGTGTAGCTTTCTCCCGGCCACGCGCCAGCTTAAAAATAAGCTTTTGCCCCTCCGCAGTTTCCAGCTTGTCGTATAAGGGCGCCAGACTTTTGCTGCGGGCTCTGGCTACAGCTTTTTTGCAAGCGCGCTTAGCCGCTCCATATGCCTCCCTTTCATCCGGAGAGTTGGACCCTTGCCACTGTTAATAAAACCTTCTAGTCTTCATGACGAGACGAATGTACCAACTTTAAAAAGTGGGTTATTGAAAATCTTGTGCCTAATTTACGAGAGTCATCCATAATGCGATGGATAATGCTCCTTGTCACCATATTTGTGTAAATAAAGTCCCAAGTACGAACTCCTTAAAAAAAATATGCAATTATGGTTGACCCAAAATAAAATTGACTACGGAGAGGATTTGACTAAACCTCAGCTTTTAGAAATAATTAAGAGAAACAAGCCTGAACCTGTATATGAGATTGTAAAAATTTTAGAAGACAATAGACACAAATGCATATATTTACCACCTTATCACTGTGATCTCAATCCCATTGAAGTCAGAGCACAATGAAAGAAAAGTTGCCGATGTAAATACTGAATATAAAAATGCTGAAATTCCCCGCCTAGTTAGAGAAGCCGCTATTAAGTTTACGAGTGGGCACAGCATTGAAAACACGTTCGCAGGTTAGAAGGAGAATACTTAAAACATGATTTGTATTTAGATAAACCTTTTATTATAGAAGTGGTAAGTGACACTGAAACCGAAAGCGATAGTGATAATGATGATAGTGGTACGGAAATAAGCGGTAGTATGGCCTCACAACCAGGATGAAGTTGTGTATGCAGGTTCATCTAAAGATCACAATGACTGTAAACCTGGTTTTCAATAAATTATTGTAAAGCAATTTGTTTTTTTTTTATTACACTACGCTACCACTAGATACCTCATACCACTGCTAATTATAATTAGTCAAATCTGGTTTTAGGGGTTAGGTAAGGTCATAACTAAATGCTAGACATCCAGGTACCTCTTGCAGGGTAGGTACCTACTTAACTTCGCATTAAATGAAAGTTGTATCCCCCGTGGAACATTTTATCAGCTGAATTTCCACTTCATTGGATTACTTTTTAGATAAAGCCATTGTTTATTCCTGAGACTAAACTTTTGCATACCTACGTAACTATAATTAATGATCAAACTCTTTTTATTTATTTTATTATTTTTATATAGGTATCATTGTTTTTAATTTGTAAAAACTGTAATTCTTAAACGATTGTCTAATGTGAAATTGCAACACTGAATCGACGGTGCCGTCCTCTTTCAGTTCACAGATAAGTTGGTAGGAATGTACGGTAAAATTCAAAAGCCAATGATAATTATTAGAGACACCGGAAGTTATCAAAGTGGCAGTTTCCTTTCTCGCAATAATTTCTTTTAATAATTTTCAAATTAAATTCGCCTAGGTTTGGGGTTTAAATAAAACAACTATGGTCGTTTGGTTAATGTATGTATTTACTTCAATTCGTTTACCAATAATGCTGGGTAAAAACACTAGTCAATGTATATAAAAGCCAGTTTAAAATCCAAATACTTTTGTATACAATACATTGTAAAATTTCGTCACAGTAAAATACAGGTAGACAAAAAAATAAATGCACTTAACGCGCCCTATACATGGCAACATTCACTTAAGATTTTTTGGCAAATCCTTACGTTACATTATCGAGTATAAAATTGCACAATGACTTTAAAAAAATAAATTATTGAAATTTTACAATTTCCCTAAATAAAATTAAGTTCCAATATCAATTTTGTAAAAAAATAAATAGGTATCTTTTCGACCGAAACAGCATAAAATGACTAATGCAGAATTTAATCACACCAGTATAGAAATTTTAAATAAAAAGCACATCCCTACTCATACAAAATAAATTTTGGGCCTGATGTTGGCCTAATTAATAAAAAAATTACCAAAACTTTGATTTTAGAAGCTATCTTGCATTCACACATTGCTCTTTTGCTGCAAGTTTAGAAGACAGATGATAAAATCAAAGTACTGAAATGTTTTAGGATATAGGCGGATATTTTATTGTGCAATTCATAAATCCCTGACCCCAGTCCCATAATTTGCTCCTCCTGCCCTGTTCAAAGCGTCCTTGAATTGATCGATGTCTATTTCGGATTGATTTTCCAATTGTAACTCCACTGCAAAATTCTGTAAAAGAAAAAAAAAAGTATTTTTTAAATTATTTCAGGATATTTCATGGAAATCTAATGTCTATCCCGTGGACCCGCCCATGTTGGATACTTGATTAGTTTGTGCACCAAATCAATGTTGCGAGACCGCACCGCTCGCGGTCACTCGCAGGGTGAAATGACAGCACGGAAAACGGAACGTTGAAATCATACGTCAAACTGAAGTGTCATGTCAAAACTCAAATTGTCAACTCAACCGCCAAAATAGCTAAATGTCAAACAAATTAATTGAAGAAAGCTTGTTTCTAGCTAGAAAAAACTAACCAAAAATGGAAGAATTACAAAACAAAGTGCTATGCAGAGAAGAGCAGTTGAACGACTTGTTTAATTTACTGGGCGAAGGTGACGAATGTTTACCTTGTTCTATATTTATCAGTGGCAGTATGGCGACAGGAAAAACTTTATGCGTAAACTCAGTACTACGAAGTTTAAACCATAAATATCTTGTTATTGACTGTATCGAGTGTTATACACCTAAAATAATGTTCGAGAGTATCCTGTCGGGGTTAGAAGATGAGGAAATCGACGTTAAATGCGAAACTTTGATGGATTTAACAAACGGCTTGAATAGGCTACAAGAGTCGTTGCTAGGTTATAAACCGGTAATAATAGCGTTCGACAGGGCCGAGAGGCTGCGCAGCATGGACCATAACATAATGAGCGCATTTCTAAGACTACAAGAACTTTGTAACCTTAACATTTGCACAATATTCATAACACATTTGGTTTATGAGAACTTCTATTTCAAAATGGGCGTTCGAGAGCCTATCAAGCTTTATTTCCCAAATTACAACAAAGATGAGCTGTTCAAAATAATCTTAATGCATCAAAAACAATTTATCAACCACCTACTAGTAACCTATGAAGTTGATGAAGAAATTAAAGAAGAATTAGAGAAACCAGAGTTATTTGCTAACTTTCTCAATGCATTTTTGAGCGTATTTTATAGACCGTGTCGCGATCTGATCGAATTGCAGCACATGGCATGCGTCAACTTCATAAAATACTGCGAACCGATTATAAAAAATGAAATAAATGCTTCCGATTTATCTAAACTCTGGCGTCACATATCACCAATTCTCAAGTCAAGTTTAGAACTTCTTTACCTACGTATTAGTAACTCTACACCCACTAAACCATCTCCTGGAAAAGAAAATAGTGATGCGGACATCATACCAGCACACAACTTTGAAAACACACTAAAAGAAGAGTTGACATCCACAAAGACATTTGCACAGAGTTTCGAACTGCCATATTACGCAAAGTTCCTACTGATTGCTGCATACTTAGCCAGTTACAACCCACCGAAGGAAGACAAGAGACTGTTCATGAAGAATCATGGCAAGCAACGTAAAAGGCTGCAGCAAGTCAGAGCAAAAGCTAAAATAACCGAGAAGTTAAATACACAACTTGGTCCAAAAGTCTTTACTCTGGACCGTTTACTTGCCATATTTTACGCAATATTAGAAGAAAAAATTGGCCTAACAAGTAACTTGCTAGCTCAAATAGCTACATTAGTTGAATTGAAGCTGATTGCGGGCAGTAAAGAGATAGATTTGGATACAGCAAAGTACAAGTGTATCGTTGGGTACGATTTTATCTCTGCGGTCGCTCAAACTGTTGGTTTTAATGTTAGGAAGTATTTGTATGATTTTATGTGATCTGAACTTTTAATTTTTGTATTTATTTATCACATTTATTTTTAACAATTATACAATGTTTGGATATCCTAATCATTTCTGAAGTTTTTACTTTTAAACAACTTCCAAATTCTCTACTGTGACAAAAGGGGCTAGGATCTAATCTCTTTGCATTTTAAAAACAGAACAAAAATTTTGTCTATATTTTTTGCTTTATAAAATCTAATAACATCCATTGGCACCAGCATTACCATATAAGTCCTGATCAATAATAAGTTCAGTCATGTTACCATTGACCTCTCCCTCTAATAAGAACGACTCGTAAATCTGCCTATCCCAATCATTCCGGTGCATGAATCATGACGCACACATTTAATTTATTACCGAAACAATTTGCGTGAATGACACACGCGTATCTGTCGAGACGGTCAAGGGCTCTCTGTTAAGGCATCGATTTGGAGTACTGTCGATGTAGCGTACCATCGATTTGGAGTACTGTCGATTCATTAACCCGACAATGGAACGTTTTTTATACAGCGACCGTTGATGTAATGTCTGTTGATATTATGAACTAGACCCTCTTTGACAGCCGTTAAGGGTAGGTATTCAGAAGCCAGAAAATCTGAGGTGGTGAAAGCAGGTGAAGAAGAAAGTTATTGCCAGGGAAGCATGACAATAAGAGAAGAGGCTTAATCCTCTCACCTCTGCAGCGGCTGGAACAAGTCTGCCAATAATAAATAATGACACTCATCTCTCATTATGACGAAACTGACTCAATCCGCGTCTTCATTTTCGCGCGATTCTTCGTAAACTGGACTTTACAAATCTGCCGAAACGACAAAAGCGGTGCGCTATTTTATCGATGCTAAAATCTGTTTGAAGTTGCCATCGATACCGGCTAGACTAAACGATAACGTTATTAGGTACCTACCTATGTAGTTAAGTCGTAGAGTCACCGAGGTAAAACTTATCGTGTTTTATGGTGCAGATAAAAAATCACTCAATGGTTGAGTGAAGACCGAAGACGCAATCTCCCTACTTACACTAACTTCATAACAATCTGACGAACATAGAATAACGATAATGATTGGTAATTCTTCTTACAGTAAGGTGTACCCCACACAACCTAGTGTCAGAGTTTCTAAACCGCCTCAAGGGCCTCTGATTTGATTTATTTGACGACCGCCGTTTGGCGGCCGGGACTGCCCGGGACCACCCGAGGCTTATAACTTCCTTCCGAAGCACGAAATCATCTTTTTTATCAGACAGTCAGGTGATTCAAGCCTGCAATGTCCTAGCTAAACTGGAAAACAACTTAACGAAGTATGTTTTCCCATGGGAATCGAACCCACGACCACCGGGTCACAAGGCAAAAGCCTACTCCACTCGATCACGGAAGTAATTAACTGACAGCGTCAGGAAAATATATAAAACTCCTACGTTACTGACTGACAGACAATGCACAGCCAAAACTTCTGGTAGAAAGTTGAAATTTGGCATGTAGGTTTCTTGGAGAGAGTAATGCATGGGAGCATCTAAGAAAGGATTTCCTGTAATTCCCACAGGAAAGGGAAAAACGGTCTATGCGCGTACGAAGTCGCGGCCAAAAACTAGTATTTAAGTCATAATCGGAAATAATACTGTCACCACCTTCAACATCAAAGAAAGGGCTCGAACTCGAACTCATGCCTATCTCACTACAAGCGCATGGAAGTTCAATTATATTGTAGGCAACGATCGAGCAGTTCAGCACATTATACCACGCTGGCCCGCAATATAATGTAACTTGCATGCGAGCTGGCTGCAAGTGGAAACGAGGCCTAAAAGCCTTGCAAGCCGGACCAAGTAAATACCTCTTCAATAGATCTGGATCACTTTCACTGACATTTGCTTGCTACGACCAAACTGACCACTGAAGTTTTATTTAAACTATTTCCGATACACTTCCACTACCAAATCGTTATACAAACGCGCGAATACGCGATCGACGCGTTTATTGCGTGATTAGGGGTTTCAGGAAAATTCACGCCACTGGTGAACATCATTTCAGCCTTCAAAGAAACCCTTATTTGATCGGCAAAACCCAAAGGCCCTATGATGGCGCGTCGACTCGTTGTTCGGTTAATATGGATAATTCGGAATTAAATGAATTTATTGCCTATCAATAATAAAAAAGTAACCAGCCCTAGCGTGCTGAACTGCAAGTGGTCACGACAAAAAACAAGTTTGACTCGTTACGGTTTGCCGTACAAAAAAGGGCGACGATTGCGTATTCGCGCGATGATGAACAGTCTGGGGCAGGAGACCAGCAGTAGGAGGATACAGAAAGTATACTTACAGAGATGATGTCTTTGATGATGGCTTTGTCGGTCGACATCTTGGCCCGGTTGATGACCGACACGTTGGGCCCCACCCATGTGACGAACAGGAACTTCCTACGTTTTGACATCTCGTCGCCCATTTGCAACCTGGAAACATAATTTATTAAGTACCTAAATAGTAACGAGTTGTCTAGAACGAAGCTAAAATAAAAGTGTTCAATCCGTGAGTGGTGATTCCTTGACCTGTTTCTTTTTTTCGCGATTAGGTACCCAGGTGTTCGAGCAGACGCATTTTGGGAACACGCCATACGCTTTTAAATGTCTTGAATTACACGTGAAACTTTATCGGAAAACTGTCAATCACATATGTACGCGAGTAAGGACCTTGTCTAGCAAACGCAGCTATCCCAATTATAACGCATTGTCATTAAGAACCACCGAAGTCCGAGAACTAAATTCGACCCTAAATTCGAGTACCTACTAACTATTCTTCAGTAGCAAAAGATCTAAGTTGTAAAATTGTGTCACCCGCACCGATACGCCTGGTGGAACAGTCACCACTTAGTGATTTAATCGCGTTACACCGCTTGCTTCACCTGCAACTTTAATGTGGTTGCTTAATTACGCCATAGCATCATTTCAGCCTGTCCTACCTTTTTTTTTTTAAAGGATGGAAATCAAATGCCTCCTGCTGCTAGCCAGTCCTACCTACTGAATGATTTTCAGCTACTTTATCTTAGCTTAAGAACCTACTCGAATGTGGTAAACTTCTCGAAGAATCACATTTAAGAAAATGCTTTTCTGTACTAATATTAAAAAGAGGAAAGATTTGTATGTTTGTATGTAACGAATAAACTTAAAAACTACTAGACCGATTTCAAAATTTCTTTCAGCAATGAATAGCTATATTATCAGCGAGTAACATACTTAGGCTATATTTTATCGCCTTACTCCCACGGGAACCGGAATTACGCGGGTGAGATCGCGTGACATCCGCTATTCTTTCATTTAGAATACTTACAACGGGAATACGCGGTGGGAAATCTTCAAATGACTTCTCCCTTCTCTACTCTTGTTGGAGCGTGAGGGAGTGTCAGATTCTTACCGACTAAAGCCCATCCGTGGTTCTCCAAATGCCCTTTGCGTTCCAGGGCCGCGGTGACTCTTTCGAACAATCCCACAACCCTGCCAATGATAGACAGCTTACTAACCTGAGATATCCGAAGGCGCGGTCGTCGTCAGAGAACTGGGTACGGAACTCCGTGAAGTCGGAGCCACGCGCAGAACAAACGATGCGGGCACCATCGAATTTGAACACCGCCCTGAGAAATAACAAATGATTTATTAGAAGTTTTTACACCACCTCGTGCCTACTCAACGTTATTACTCCTTGGTGGGCGGCTGGTCAATAGATAAGGTGAAATTGATTTGGAACCTGAATATTCGTACGACAACTTGATAACGCGCGACGTGCAGCTGTACCTAAATACTTGGCATCGGTGCCCAGCCGATACACGCAGCATTCAGGATTCTAAAGATTATTCGTTCCGCTCGGGCTCGGGAGTAAACTCTTGAATTTGATTCCATAATTACACAAGATAATTGAAACACTGCATTATCCCCTCGGTGCGTAATGAAGCATATGTTTGAGGATACCTTCTAGCTTTAAAAGTGAGTGAATGCTACAAGACTGTTAGATAAAAACTTACCACTCGGTGGGCGAGTTGTCAGATCTTACATCTTCATAAGCGGCCCGTATCGTATCCCTGTCCAGTCCGGTTGTCATTGTCACCTGAAACAAACAGATAAAAACTAATAAGTAATAGAAACAAGGAATCCCTGTCAATTATAAGGTAATTAATGAAATGTCCCTCCCGTTCCTTTTTTTTTTTTAAGGATGGGAAATCTTCAAATGACTCCTCCCGCTCTGGGTAAAGCAAGAGGGAGTGTCAGACTCTTACTGACTAAAATCCATCCGTGTTCCTCCTGGTGCCCTTTGTGTTCCAAGGCTACGGTAGGTACCCCTTTCGAACAGATTCCGCAGCTGGTTACCTCCGCCTGCAGTCTGAATTTTTTATGCCTCTGGCACTGAGAGGCATAAAAAACCTGTACCAAATTCAACTTAGACTGAGAACCAGCACTTTTTGAACGTCAAAATACTGATACTGTCAACTCTGCCCCAAACTTTTGGCCTAAAAAACGCGCGCCCGTCACCACTTTTGTTTTTTGACAATCCTGCCGCACATTCCCAACCAGAAAAACGCCCAGCTAATGAAGCCCGACGAGTCCCGGAGGAACGATTCAACTGTCTTGGGTCCTGCAACGAAACTAATCAGAAAAGTACAGCGGAGGAGTACTGTCACCACTTCCTAGTGTTTTAGCTGGGAAGACATCTCGTCTATAAGTTTGAAGTCCGGTTAAACAGACGAAAAAAGCCCTGCGAGAGGCCACACCCAAAGAAAACTAATAAAAACGGCCGCTTACCCTAGTTTTAATCACTTATTATTTATTATAACTGAAGTATCCTGTAGTACCGTTGATAGCGGCCTCACTAAGTGGAAGACTGCACTAGTATGAAATCATTTCTGTAATAAACCTACAACTAATCGTTTATTTGGGGAAATTAGATACAAAACGCGATAAAATATTATACGAATGATTGATGAACAAAATTACGTCAGCAATTAAGGAAAAAATGTACCTAGGGAAATGTGTCATTGGCCGAAAATTTGTAATTTCGTTCCTCGCTACGGGACTATTTAAGGGTTATGTTTTTCGAGCGTATGTATTTGTTTGTATGTACTTATACCTATATCTTTGGAATGCTCTGTAGCCTAAACGGTTTGATGGATTTTAGCTTGAGAGGTGTCGTTAGATTTGTCTTGATTGTGAGAGTGACACTGGATGTATAAAAAAAATGTATGGCTAATTTTTGGCGCCATATTACGTCATAATTTTTTTTTCCTCAAAACTATGATAATACAACTGTCATTTGTTGATCTTTGACAGTGATTACAAAGAGTCTGAAGCTCAAGGAGGATCGTGATATCATACTAATCTATACTTCTAAAGGTACTAATATTAAAAACCGGCCAAATGCGAGTCGGACTCGCACACGAACGGTTCCGTACCATAAGCCTTAATTTTTGTTATAGCGGCAATAGAAATACAAAATCTGTGAAAATTTTAACTTTCTATATATTACGGTTCTTGAGAAACAGCCCGCTGACAGACAGACAGACAGACGGACGGACAGCGGAGGCTTAGTAATAGGGTTCCGTTGGATACCCTTTGGGTACGGGACCCTAAAAATCAAAAATCATTTATTTGCATAAATAAGGTTACCAATAAATACAGAAGGTTGGTAAAATGTATAAAATTGTTCTCTTATTCTGCCTTTAATTTCGGCGTGCAAATATAAATACAGTTACATAATTATTTTATTTGAGTGAATTAATGATCAGTTATGCAGTCGTCTAATCTAAACAGATAATCCCATTGAAATTGTATTATTGAATTAGGTAAATGTCAATATAATAATAAAAAAATAATAAAAATAGCAAAATGTCAATAATACCGTGTCAAAAATAGCATGTCAATAAAATCATGTCAATAAATAGTACGAAGAGGAAATATTTTTGTGTTTGTTTGTTTGTATCGAATAGGCTCCGAAATTACTGAACTAATTTATATATAATAACTAGCTGACCCGCGCGGCTTCGCTCCCGTCAACTGGCTACCCTACCTACCCTACCTACCCTACCTACCCTACCTACCCTACCTACCCTACCTACCCTACCTACCCTACCTACCCTACCTACCCTACCTACCCTACCTACCCTACCTACCCTACCTACCCTACCTACCCTACCTACCCTACCTACCCTACCTACCCTACCTACCCTACCTACCCTACCTACCCTACCTACCCTACCTACCCTACCTACTTTTTTTTTTTTTGTTTTTAAACCTTCCCTGTATTCTGGCGAAACTAACAAAAAAAGAATTATTTAAATCGGCCCCGCCGTTCTCGAGTTTTAGCGAGACTAACGAACAGCAATTGATTTTTATATATATAGATATGAAGCTAAATTATCAGGAAGTAACATAGGCTATAATTTACGTAAAAAAGAAATTGGTTGTCTGTAAAGTCGGTTTACGCACGATAATTTTACGTGATAACGTCATATTAGAAAAAAAATGAATTGTAATCAAACAAGCCGAACGCTTAGGCCGAACTTGGCACTTTTTCGTGCGTGCAGCCGGCTTTCATCGATTTATAAAAGACGTTATCACGTCAAAAAAATAGAGCTCCTATTATCCTTAAAAAAAATTACAGCGCGGACGAAGTCGCGGGCGAAGTGCTAGTGTAAGATACTGGTATTTAGCTGTATACGGTTAGACTGAAAACAGACCCCAATACATTTGGATCAAGCCGGATTGATTAACTATATCTTTTCATTGTTCCTGCCGCGGTACCTTCTTAATTACATGATTTAGAAACCCAAATAACTATTCAATTGAACTCAGAAACTTAATACGGTGTTTTTTTGGACCAAAACCAGTACGACCCACTTTCCTAAAAGTTTATTTGAGGTAGCTCAATTTCGGTCCTTAATTAGAAAGTTGAAGTATCTTTATTTACTTACCTAAGTAAATAACTTTGTAGCCAAGTAATAAAGAATGTTTACAAGACTTTGTTTACTCCCTCAGCTTCTTCAAGCTGAAAGACTTCTGTTGCTGACCGAATATTTGGCCTAATTTGGGTGTTACCACTACTAAGTTATTTGTTACAATAAAAAAAAGACGTGTGGCACTCGGAGACTGCCGCGGTAAAGCTATTGCATAGCATTTTTTTATCAACTTATGCAATTATCTATATATATAAAAATCTATTGCTGTTCGTTAGTCTCGCTAAAACTCGAGAACGGCGGCGGCGGGGCCGATTTCAATAATTCTTTTTTTGTCAGTTTCGCCAGAATACAGGGAAGGTTCAAAAACAAAAAAAAGGGTAAGTAGGTAGGGTAGGTAGGGTAGGTAGGGTAGGTAGGGTAGGTAGGGTAGGTAGGGTAGGTAGGGTAGGTAGGGTAGGTAGGGTAGGTAGGGTAGGTAGGGTAGGTAGGGTAGGTAGGGTAGTAGGGTAGGTAGGGTAGGTAGGGTAGGTAGGGTAGGTAGGGTAGGTAGGGTAGGTAGGGTAGGTAGGGTAGGTAGGGTAGGTAGGGTAGGTAGGGTAGGTAGGGTAGGTAGGGTAGGTAGGGTAGGTAGGGTAGGTAGGGTAGGTAGGGTAGGTAGGGTAGGTAGGGTAGGTAGGGTAGGTAGGGTAGGTAGGGTAGGTAGGGTAGGTAGGGTAGGTAGGGTAGGTAGGGTAGGTAGGGTAGGTAGGGTAGGTAGGGTAGGTAGGGTAGGTAGGGTAGGTAGGGTAGGTAGGGTAGGTAGGGTAGGTAGGGTAGGTAGGGTAGGTAGGGTAGGTAGGGTAGGTAGGGTAGGTAGGGTAGGTAGGGTAGGTAGGGTAGGTAGGGTAGGTAGGGTAGGTAGGGTAGGTAGGGTAGGTAGGGTAGGTAGGGTAGGCAGGGTAGGCAGGGTAGGTAGGGTAGGTAGTTGACTGGGGCGAAGCCGCGCGGGACAGCTAGTAATTATATATTTATTTTATTTATTCAGTATTTTTTTTTCAGGATCGGATTTGTGTATTTCATTCCATTCCATGCCATTCCATTCCATTTTTTTTTCTTTGATATTAATTCAAGTTACACTTTGAGCGTGGTGACCGATAAAAAAAATAAAAAGTATCACCGCTGTGCCGGTCGGAGTGGGGGGTGTTAGTTTTTTTTCGTTACGGAATTTCTGGATTCGGTCTCCACGCTCAAGGCCCGCGATAGAAGCTACGCAATAGCTTAAAAAAAAAAATGTACCGAATGTATTTTACTAAAAAAACATTTTTCATGGGATCTCATCATCAGATCCTAATTTATACCTTTCATCATCAGCTCAGCAACATGAGATGATGATTACCAGGCACAAATATCTGAATTGCGTTAGAAAGTTCATAAAAACATTTTTTTTTTTTTTTTTTTTTTTTACTATTGATAGGCACGCGTTTGACCACTATCTCACCTGATGGTAAGCGAGGATGTGGTCGAAGATGGAGCACGCTTGCCTAGAAATAACCTATTCACTCTTGATTTAAAGACTCTCAGGTTGTAGCTATCAGGAAACACAGACTCCGGCAGGGAATTCCACTCCTTAGCTGTACGCACTATGAATGTGTTCCCAAAACGTTTTGTGCGTATGGGTGGGATGTCCACCATATACCGGTGGCGCATCGCCGTTCGTCTTGTGGTCCGATGATGGAACGGGCTTGGCGGAATTAAATTATGCAATTCCGTCGCACATTCCCCAAAATGCAACCGGTCAAAAACCGACAGGCTAGCAACTCGTCGTCGATGTTCAAGACTTTGGAGCTTCGACGCGACGAGCCTCTCATTGCCGATGATCCTCTTGGCTCGTTTCTCAATTGACTCAAGGGCATCAAGCTGGTATCTGGCAGATCCATCCCAAAGATGAGAGCAGTATTCCATACACGATCGAACTTGCGCTTGATAGAGTTTGAGCAGCTGTTCCGGCGTGAAGTACCGTCTCACCTTAGCCAGAATCCCCAACTTCTTTGCAGCCACTTGAGCTTTTGCCTCTATTTAAGGGCCAAAATTGAGAGTAGATGTTAATGTAACCCCAAGAAGCTCAAGATGGTCGGTTATCGGCACGGTTTCACCGCGGAAAGATGGAGCTGGGCGGAATTGGCTCCTTTTGGCGGAAAATAGACACGCTTGGGTCTTAGCAGCATTGAACTTGACCAGATTGGCATCGCCCCAATCAGAGACCGCCTGTAGGGACACGTTCAAGCGCTCAACCATTGCCTCCCGGAGAGACCGGATCTGCGACCCACCAGCTCGTGCGTCGGACACGTATCTTTCAGCAACAGTGCTGTCGTCTGCATACCCAAAGGTACCGGGTTTAAGCAGATCATTAAGCAGCAAGAACAGTGTTGCCGAAAGCACCGACCCCTGAGGAACCCCGGCATTAATATCCAGCAGTCCAGACGAGCAGCCATCTATGACCACTCGGATAGACCGATCCCTCAGGAAATCTGCGATCCAATCACACAAACCGGCGGGCAGACCGAAGGAAGGAAGCTTACTAATAAGGCCATCGTGCCAGACCCTGTCGAAGGCCTTCGAGATGTCAAGGGAGACCGCCAGTGCCTCCCCGTGCTTCTCTATGGCCTCACTCCAGATGTGAATGGCATACGCTAGAAGATCCCCAGTTGACCGATTTCGGCGAAACCCGTATTGCCGGTCACTAAGGATATCATTCGCTTCTAGGTACGCCAGGAGCTTATGATTCAGCACGCGTTCCATAGTCTTACAGAGTATGGACGTTACCGAGATGGGTCTATAATTCGACGGGTCAGCTCGACTACCCTTCTTGGGCACGGGCTGCACGTTAGCTTGCTTCCAAGCCTTCGGCACTTTTCCAGTCTCAAACGAAAGGCGAAATAGGCGTGTCAAGATCGGAGACAACATTGTATGTGCCTATAAAATTTGAGGGTTGCCCTCGATTTTCGTGGGATCCCATCATCAGATTCTGACATGGTGACAATGACCCTTTCAGATGAAACAAAAATTTTTCAAATCGGTCCATAAATGACGGAGTTATGAGGTAACAAACATAAAAAAAAAACAAAAATACAACCGAATTGAGAACCTCCTCCTTTTTTTGAAGTCGGTTAAAAATCAGATGACGTCACGCGTGTCTTCAACTCGCTGTATCCTCTATATTTTTTTTTTTCGTGAAAAGAGAAAAATACGTGTCGAATATTTTTTGAAAATCTATTAGACGGACTAATTAGATTTTTTTAGTAAAATACCTCATTATGTTAATAAAAAACGTCGTTTAATAGACGTAGGTAAGCGTTTGTAATTGCACTCTCGGCTCCATAACGCCCGCCTGTGGGTGAACCGGTGAATGTCAAACTTCGACCACTTATGCACTTGTATCAAAATGTACTTCCTTATTTCTGCAGCATAAATCTACTTATCCCCATAAATTACTTTCGATAAGAGCGAAAAAAGAGAGCAATTTCAAACCCACAGAATATCAGGATAAATTAAAAAAAAAGACGTGTGGCACTCGGAGACTGCCGCGGTAAAGCTATTGCATAGCATTTTTTATCAACTTATGCAATTATAATTATATATTTATTTTATTTATGCAGTATTTTTTTTTCAGGATCGGATTTGTGTATTCCATTCCATTCCATTCCATTCCATTCCATTCCATTCCATGCCATTCCATTCCATTCCATTTTTTTTCTTTGATATTTAATTCAAGTTACACTTTGAGCGTGGTGACCGATAAAAAAATAAAAAGTATCACCGCTGTGCCGGTCGGCGTGGGGGGTGTTAGGTTTTTTTCGTTACGGAATTTCTGGATTCGGTCTCCACGCTCAAGGCCCGCGATAGAAGCTTTCGACGATTTCAGAACAATCCTTCCATAAAAGTTTCTGTTTGCGCTACGCTTTCGTCGTTTTTGCAATCTGGCTGAAATGCTCGGTAGTGGACACTTTTGTTCGAGAAAAAAAAAGCTGACGTCTGTCACAGCAGCCCAATTCTACGGACAGTGAACTCTTATCTAAGAGTTTCATAATGAATGACATAATTATTACGTTCTGTAATAGCTGAATTAATTCTGAAAGTAGGCTAGGTGACAGGAAAATCGCGGACAAATTATTCTTTACTTAGTAATTTTTAATATTAGGTCCGCTTCACTGTTACCACGTTGATTTACCTCACGTAAGCTTTAAATAATCAAATGACTCCTCCCGCCCTGGGTGGAACAGAAGGGAGTGTCAGACTCTTGCTGACTAAAACCTATACGTGTTCCATATCTATGGTTCCACCTAATGTCCTCGTTAATGGACCTCGTTTACTCTTTTGAACAAATTACGCAACTCGAACCAATTCCGCAACTCCTCTTGTGAGATACAATTTAATTTTGAAGTGGTCAAGGTAGATGACCCGTCAATCTGGTAGGTTGATATGACACCCTCTTAGATGTACGTAAATGTACGGGACAGTCGATTTTCTTTTCGCGATTTCGTGTTTAGTCCCAGTAAAAGTTGTCCATAGTGATGCGTACAATATCCCCTTTAGGGGGTATTGCGTTTTTTTCTGTTGGATGTTGTATAATGAAAGACAGAGCATTTAGAATTACTGACGTTTGAATTAGACCGTCGCAATTATTGAGGAGCAGTTACTTATTTAATTCTCGACTTAAAACCCATGAAATTGATTTCCATTTTAAACGTTTTGATTGATTGATATGAACTAACATCTCAGTCAATAAAGTACAATTTATTTCGTAATTCAATATCGAACTGTCTCGCCAGACTTGCTGTCTTGATAAACGAGAGACATTTTCTTTTACAACTTTTAATCAATTCGATCTTTCCTATTTCCTTTTAAAATTGACGAGATTCGATCTTGAGAAGACGATGTAGATAAATGATTTGTCTTTATGGATGATCCAGTTTAATCTTAAATATGGTGGTTCAGTAACTATGAGATTTAGATGATCAAGTTTTAGTTTAAAAATAACTTTTGCCCGCGACTTCGTAGGTACACGCAAATCCCGTATTTTACCGTTCCCGTAGGAATTTCGGGAAAAACTTTTAGTGCTCCCCTACACTCGCCAAGGAACCTACATGCCAAATTTCGGCTGTCTACGACCAGTAGTTTCGGCTGTGCATTGTCTGTCAGTCAGTCACTCAATTACTCAGTAACGGCTAGTTTTACCCGACTGTGCCAGAATGAGGGTTATGTTTACACATGTTTGATTTTAGAATCGTATACCTTGTAGCTATTCCACCAATTCGCACTAAGCGTTTTCAAACGTCTTTTATAATGTGCACAGCAAAGGAGTGGAACTCTGCCTGCGTCTGTGTTTCCAAAAGCTTACAACCCTAATCTCTTCAAAGTTAGAGTGAATAGGCTCCTTCTGGGTAAGCTCGCTCTATCGTAGACTTTGTCTCTGTTATCTATGACATAGACTAGAGTCAAGAGCAAACCCACAACAAATAAAATAAAAAAAAATGCTCTGTCTTTAACACGCACGTGAGATTCCCAGAAAGTTTTTTAAATCTTGCTGTCTTGCCATGATACGCTTGCGAGCTACAATAGGGAATATGCATGAAAAACATATTTATAATCTATATATTTTATCTAAAAATATATACAAAAATATAATACTAACTGTGAAAATAGAATCAAAATTACTCGAAAAACGAAGGAGATATATTTATTTTAAATACATACCTATATCTGTCCCTCTCGCGCAAACGCTGTTTTCCATGGCAGCTGTATAGGCGTCATAGACGATGACGTCAAAGTTTACATCGGACTTCTCTTTCTATTTGTAATCTTTGAAGCTTTATAACTTCATCGCTGATGAAGGTATTTAAAAAATAATTTCATGATTGTTTACTATTGCTAATAGGAAAAAATCGCATGCATATTCCCTATGTCAAGCAGGGGTGTAACTCCGCCGTATCAGCTGTATCAAAGATACGGGGCCCCCAGACTACAAGGCCTTGCCGTGTGGACGCAAAGCTGTACATTTAGTCCCACTGCCTCCTTCGTGACCTGCCAAGTCAACAGTCAAGGACTTTTTTAGGGTTCCGTACCCAGAGGGTAACCAACGGAACCCTATTACTAAGCCTCCGCTGTCCGTCAGTCCGTCCATCCGTCTGTTCGTCCGACAGACAGACGTCTGTCAGCGGGCTATATCTCATGAATCATAAAAGGTAGATAGTTGAAATTTTCACTGAGTGTGTATTTCTGTTGCCGCTATAACAACAAATAATAAAAATAAGATAGTTCGGAACCAATCATGTGTGAGTCCTACTCCCACTTGGCTGGTTTTTCTACACAATATTATAAAGAGGAAATATTTGTTTGTTTGATTGTATGTTTGTTTGTTTGAATTGAATAGGCTCCGAAACTACTGGACCGATTTGAAAAATTCTTTCACCAATAGAATCCTACATTATTTCTGATGAACATAGGCTATAGAATATTTTCAAAAAGTTAGGGATCCGTATGAAAACTTCGATAATGTAACCCAAGGTGTGAAAAAAATACCAAAAAAGATCCTTATATCGTTTAAGATGCGGAAACTATTGACAATAGAGCAAAGTGATGTAGTACAGTTTTATAGAGAACATCAATATCTACAAAAAAGTCTGAATGGGTATATATCTAACTATTATGGTTAAGTCACAATGACCGCTTTTTGTTCAAATTATTCAATCAAAACCCGGGTGTAATGGAATAGTGGTGAAATGGTTTAGTATCATGATATTATTAATCCTTATCTATTTTAATTGTTTAATAATTAAGGTTGGTTATGTACAAGTAAATAACAATTTACATGATTCTAATCGGACTTTTCGCTTAAAAGTTGTGACGGGTATAAAAATGCTCTAAGTAAGATAAATGTTGGAGTTTGCGCGAACTGCCGTCGTCGAATGTTTAGTCTATTAATAAGTAATTTACAAGGGGAGATGAAGTTCATGGAGTACTTACTAAACCGGCGCGAACGAAGTCGCGGGCGAAGTGCTAGTTGTAAATAAAAACAACAATACCCCCAAAAATGATTGATACAGTGCCCCTTTGCCTAGCTACGCCACTGCTGTCAAACCACACTATCTACGTCTCTTCGTAAGACCTAAATCAGTACCTTAGAAGAGCAGGAGAATCCTGAATGGCACGACTCGACGTCCTCGGTACGCAACTCGTGCCCTTCCGTGTCAGGACACGAGTCATCCTCCTTGCCATCTTTCACGATCACGTACAGCTCATCTATCCGGTTCTTCAGGATCTTAATCTCAGACTTAAGCTTCCTCCTGTCAGAGGACACCTCTTCTAAAGCGACAATTTTGTCCGAAAAGTGAGCCAAAATCTTCCGGAGCTCGTCTACATTTGTATTCAGCACTTCGAACTTACTCAGGATATTGCCCTGGTTTTCTGTCAACTTATTAATATGGTCCTGAAGTAACTTGTAGCTGACCTCCACATGGTGAGACTCCTCGCCGTCCATTTTTATTAACTTGAGGGTTCAGAATTTGTACATTTTAGTCTAAGGGTTTCACTTTGCTAAGATTTTGTCATATTTGACAGTGGATTCGTGTGTTTTTTTATTTATGTACGGTTTGTTTGAGCCAGTAATTCGAAGAAGGAATGAAGTTGTGTTTTAAAAACTTTTTGTGCTCAAACTCAGTAAAGTTTCATTCTTAACAAAAGAGTCTTGCAGAGATCCTTTGCGTCCTACCGATTTACGGCTTATTTTCGAAGAATTAAAACCAAACCAAGCTAATTAAGGACAACCCGTTAACCGCAACAGAATAGGTACAGGAAAGACAAACAAAACAATCTATTTTTGCAACACCACCCACACGACGGTCCACCTATATTTACCCAGAGATCAATGACCATAAAGTCATTACATTTCAAAACATGACTGGCACCCACCATAACTAATATTTTTTTCCAATTGTATTGGCCCACCGCTGGGCAAAGGTCTCCCCCATAGCCTTCCACTTTTCCCGGTATGATGCCCTCTCCGGCCAATATAGGTACGTCATGAACGCATCGTAATATAAAAAAAAAACTTTCATAGTGCACACATTCCGTCGCGCGTCGCCATGTTGGTATCGCAGACAGCGCGGGAAAAAAAAACGGTTATTTGCAAAAAGTTTATCAATCGCGGCACGGCACGGGCGTCCGACCGCGACGCCACACGGTAAGATCGCGGATCACTTTCATTTGAGCGAAAACATCTGAGGATCTGGAGCAAGTGGGGGCTGGTGCAAGGTGTGAGAGGATTGAGGACTTTGGTGAAAAGGTGCAAAAAAAAACATAACCCTCCTTCTGGCGCAGTCGGGTAAAGAGTCATGCACAACTGATGATACATCATCATGTGCATATCCTGGACTGGCTTTTTAACATGGATGTTTGAACTTGGAAATGCCATTAGAGTAAGGTTCTAACCGAATAGAACTCAAGGTTGCGCCGTGGAAACTTAAAGACAACCAAAAGCGTACATAACCGGCAAATAGAACAGAAATTAAAGCAGGGCAATGTGCCCTCCTTTATGATGATGAACACATTCTTACTGCTCGTATCAATACATGGTCAGGATTTAAGGCACACAGACTCTTGCCAGATAAACCTCGTAGATGGTGAAATCTGTATCTGTCGTGTAATTCCAGGAGTATTTCTGGATTTGATTTCGTGCTTTAAAGCAAAATCTGCTGAAATCACGCCTGAAACCACGTAGAGGGTAGGGGAGTAGGTATTGATTTAAAGCGATAGATGCGTGCGTACCAAACGTTACTTGAAGCCTAAAGCCTGGAAAAATATATGAATTACTTTTTTAGACAACGTCAAAAGAGTCTACATTGCCCTATCAGGGCAAACAAATAACCCTGGTGTTTTTACTCTTATCTAATGCCAGCAAAGTGCTACTGTCGCGGTCGCCCTTGCTATCAAGCGTTCGGTCACCCCGCCAATCTTATTAACCTTGGCTGAACGAAGCTGGAGGTGTGACTGTGTGACTAACTGTCGCGAAGTTGAGTCAAGGTCAAGGTTAAAGGTCGAAGTATACGCTTGTAGTGTTTCTTTCAGTGACGAATTCTGTTTGGTGCCTTTCAAACAAGAATGACCTAAAGTCACGCGTTATTTTCGTCTGCGTTTCTCCTCGTTGGTCTAAGTGGTCGCGAGTGCTACTGCTGAGATTGAGGGTTTGATATCCAGGTCGGGCATAGTGTTAAGTACTGCGATTTTCCGTCTGGAATTTCTAACCCCCGAGGAGTTCCCGTCTGCTTCCGCTGTTAGGTGCAGCGAGCGCAGTCAAAATGGGGTTCGTAACTCATATCACGTTATTGCCTGGCGGATTATAATGAAATTCAGTGCAATATTATTGCCTGAATATTATCGCAAAAATTATTGTGGGCTGGAGCCAAAGCTTCACCACCGCGCCACCGGTTTTCATGGCTAGAGCACAATTTTCTCCTAGTTGGTGTGAAAAATAGAGTATACTCCTCAGAGATAAAGGTGTCTTTGGTTTGCGCTAGCTTAAATCCCTCACTACATTCAGAATTCTTGCATTAACTCCCTCGTTTCGCTCGTGGGTTATATATAAACTTTAAACACCCTCGCAATGAGTTAACCTTCATTGTATTCGGGATTCAATATGACGTTCGTGACATAAGACACTGCTTTATTCCCTTGGTGCAAAATCTACTATTATTGTAACCGCTGCACGCTTAAACTTGCACCACACAGTTAATGCTCGTAGATGACCAACGGAAATATTTGTATTTATCTTGTGTTTTATGTTTGTTGAACGCTTTATTTGCTCGATTAACGTTTATTTCACAACAGAAAGTTGTCGGATAGCGTACGGTTTAATCGCTCGAGTGTGTTTTACGGTTTTACCTGGTAAATAATAAATCGTACGTTTTTCTAGTCGTCTTGTTAGCCAACATGCCTACGAGAAAAAACAGCATTATAAGTATTAAAAGTATGTTCCCTCTAGATTAGGCTGTGCCTTAAATGTGTTTAAGCCTACAAAGGAGTTTTATAAGAATTAGTAGGGCTAACCGCCCAGGGAGTGTGGTTTATAGGTCTCCGTACCCAACGGGTAACCAGTGGAACCCGGTCCACCCGACCATCTGTCTGTCAGCAGTCTGTATCTCAAGAACCGTAATAGGTAGATAGTTGAAATTTTCACAGATTGTGTATTTCTATTGCCGCTGTAACAACAAATAATAAAAAAACCGGCCAAGTGCGATTCGGACTCGCACATGAAGGGTTCCGATCCATCAACCTTCATTTTTAATATTTGTTGTTATAGCGGCAATAGAAATACACAATCTGTGAAAATTTCAGCTCTCTACCTATTACGGTTCTTGAGATACAGCCCGCTGACAGACAGACGGACGGACGGACAGCGGAGGCTTAGTAATAGGGTTCAGTTGGTTACCATTCAGGTACGGAACACTAAAAATAAAATAAAAAATAAAAGGGAGCTTCCATAGAAGAAACGTGTTTTTTTTTTTTCAGTTTATCGTACAGAACCCTTCGTGTGAGAGTCCAACTCGTACTTGTCCGGTTTTTTATGAGTGTCCTCTCCCAACGCAACGGTTGACCGATTAAGCAAAGGAAACTAAACGTTGGGCTGGCTTTTACCTCGGACAGAGGATAAGCATTGCCATACAACGTGGCAATGCCGCCAGTCTTTGGGGCTCACTCCCAGTCGACAGCGATGCGGACTAATTTCTTGACGCGATAATATTATAGTTAGGAGTTTTATTTTCCATTTTAAGTGTATATAGTTTGTTATCTTATCTATACTAATATATAAAGCTGAAGAGTTTGGTTGTTTGCTAGAACGCGCTAATCGCAGGAACTACTGGTCCGTATTGAAAAATTCTTTTAGTGTTAGATAGACCATTTATCGAGGATGGCTATAGGCTATATATCATCACGCTAAGACCAATAGGAGCGGAGCAGTAATGAAAAATGTGACGCAGACGAAGTTGCGCGGGTCAACTAGTTTTAATATAAAGATGTTAGTATTACAATCTTACGGAGTCTGCAGTTTTCCGGTGACATTACAAAGGTACTTAAATCTTCATAATTAATTGTCATAATGTCAAACTATCGGCTGCCTACCGTGAAACGAACTTTGGAATGTCCGTACCTGGCATTTATCTACGAACTAAATAAACCACAGACAAACAGGACATAAATCGATATTTACGTAAGGCATAAGCATTATTAATAATATTAAAGGTACGCGTGCAAGTCTATAAAATTAATTAGATTCAGGGTTTCCTCTTCTTGTTTACGTAGATTTGAAATATAATGTTATTCACGCACACACAATATATTTTACAAGGGGAAGTTATACAAAGAGGAGGCACATATAAAAGGGTATAATTTAGACGGTCACCAAAAATAATATTTTTAAGACTCTAAGCCTAGGCACCAAAATGGATCAACGGTCACCAAATTCTATCCAACTCAACTGTGATTGCCATAAAATGTAGGCTTGGGGTTACAAACTGGATAAAATAGGTTAGGTTAGGTTAGAATTGTGACCAACCGCGCGCGAGCCGAGCGAGCGAAGCGAGCGGTGCCGCGGCAGCGGCCGGCGAGCGCTACTTCTCGAATATTATTTGGTGACCATTTATCTGTTTTGGTAACCGTTTAGACCTTTTTTGGTAGTAAAATAGGTACTTTTTTGGGCGGTGTTTAAACACAAGCCCATATAAAAATCCAAAGGTTTATAATCAAAAAAGCTTTTTTTACTTTTGTTGTACCAAATTTTATTTTGGAACTTTGTATTTTCAACTGTATTATAGAAATATTGAGACTAGTTGCCCCGTGCAACTTCGTCTGCGTCACAATTTTCATTACTGCTACGCTCCTATTGGTCTTAGCGTGATGATATAATTATAGCCTATGGCCTTCCTCGATAAATGGGCTATCTAACACTGAAAGAATTTTTCAAATCGGACCAGGAGCGGAGCAGGCGAAGTTGCGCGGGACAACTAGTTTAAATATAAAGATGTTAGTATTACAATCTTACGGAGTCTGCAGTTTTCCGGTGACATTACAAAGGTTATTAAATCTTTATAATTAGTTGTCATAATGTCAAACTATCGACTGCCTACCGATAAGAGAGGAGCAGTAATGAAAATTGTGACGCAGACGAAGTTGCGCGGGTCAACTAATATACCTATATACCGCTAATCGATCAAACAGTCGTGAACTTAACGGTCACCCATCGAATAACTGACCGGATTACAGTACGGACTCGTACGCTTAACCGCACAGAAAGAAGATGAGCTAGGTCTAATAAACTGGATGGATGGACGTGTTTTAGGGGGAAAATCGTAATAAAAATGTACCTACAGGTAGGTATATAATAGAGTAAATAACAAACTACATACACTTACAAAAGAAAGGAGCTCGTGTCTAGATAATAACAGCCGCACGGGTCGATCATCAAGGTTAAGCAACGCTTGCCAAGGTTGGTCTGTGGATGGGTGACCATCTTAACATACCGAGTTTCCTCCGTGCCTCGGAAAGCACGTTAAGCTGTTGGTCCCGGCTGTCATTTGTAGATCTTTGGCAGTCGTTACGGATTGTCAGAAGCCAGTTAATCTGACTCCAGTTTTGCCATGAAGTAGGTACCGTGTTGCCCAGTTAATGGGTTGTGGAGGTCTGGTAGGCAGCCGCTTCGCGTAAAATACTGGTATTCAGCTAAATCCGGTTTGACTGGAAGCCGACCCCAATATAGTTGGGAAAAAGCTAGGCAGATGATACACTTACAAAAGAAAATAAAACTCCTAACTACCTATAACATGGCGTAAAAAAATTCGTCCGCATCGCTGTCGACTGGAAGTAAACCCAAAAGACTGGCGGCATTGCCACGTTGTATGACAATGCTTATCCTCTGTCCGAGGTAAAAGCCAGCCCTTGGGTCACGCGAACAGTCAACAAAACGTTTAGCTAGCTCTTTAAATAAAACGTGAGCACTCGGACCCCACGGTCCAAGAGTTTCAACCCCAAACGGCGCAAAAATATAATTGCCAACAAGGCTATTATTTTCGCCGTTTGAGATACTATAATAATTTAATACACTTAAAATACAATCTATACTTATATTATAAAGCTAAAGAGTTTGTTTGTTTGGTTATGCGCGGTAGGTAATCTCAGGAACTACTTCATTTTCTTCTTAAAAAATCTTTTAGTGCTGTATAACCCATTTATCGAAGACTAAAGGCTATATAACATCAAACTACGACCAATAGGAGCGGAGCATTCAGAAAAAATGAGACGAAGTTACGAGTGCCTACCCAATAAAACTGCGCCAACCGGGAGTCAAACCCAGGACGCTGCGCTCAGCAACCGCATTTAAAACCACTAGACCAACGGTTGGCGATTCATCTTAGCCAATCCGTAATACAGTTTTAGAATCGACATCTGGCAAAATAAATATTATTATTGATTAAAAACTTATAATGTTTTCCTTGTAAATGTTTACAGTTCGGCTTAGAACTTAATAGACGGGCAACTTTGTCGGCAACAAAAAGTTGCTAGTAATTAAAGCGTAAGTATCTTAGTATTTAATTTGTTCCATTATAAAGTGAATTTATTATTTCACAACAAAGTTTTTCACAGCCAACTACCCAAATAATTTCTTATTCTGGAAGTTTTACATTTGATTCCCTGAAATAATTAAGTTTAGAGCCTCCCGACGGCTCTGACTACATAAATAAATTTTAAAATAACATACCTCGATATTAGTTCGAAGTTTCGAAGACACAGGCTTGCCTAGTTTGGGGCCAATGTAAAAAAACTCTGTAATATTTTTGGTAGTAAACGTTTCTATTGTATTTCTATATAAATAAATCTGTAAATCGCCTAAGCACTAGTTGCCCGCTTCCCTAGACGGATTCAGCTGCATACCTGTACGTGGAGCGGCAGCCTACCCGATCTCCACAACCCATTAACTGGTTATCTAAAAAAATTAAAACCTTTTTACAAAAAAATATAACCGACTTCCGAAATTAAGCTTATTTTATGCTATGTAGTGTTTTTTGGAAGTCGGTTATATTTTTTTGTAAAAAAGTTTTTTATTTTTCACTTTTAAGTGGTGATACTTGGACGACGTCGTAATGTATGCAAAAATTGAAATAAGCAAAAATGCTCATAAAATAAAAACTACTAAACCAAACTGAATCAATTTATTACGGGACCAAACGGCATCGAACTAAAATCGGATCACACAAATCGGATTAGAAATCTCGGAGTAATCGGTGTACAAACATAAAAAAAATACTCGCCGAATTGAGAACCTCCTCCTTTTTGGGAAGTCGGTTAAAAAATATGCATAAGGCCTGCTGGTCACCTGGGCTCCAAGTCTGCTATTACAATAGTGTCAGAATGGTCGATCACTGATCTCATAATTGTTGATTTTGACAAGTTTGGTAATCTACTAACATAATAGTGTCATTATGACTTTCCAATGATCAATCACTGACAATCCACTGAAAGAAATGGCATAAAATGGTAATCTCGTACATAATGACAAATTAATGACAGACGTATGCGGAAATCTGCTAAAATTTTGACAGTTCCATCGATCAGTGACCTACCATTAGAACGTAATTGTGCAGTCATTGCATTTCCAGCCATTGCGCCCTGTAAAAATGTCACCGTGATGTCTTAATGACTTAACATACGGGGTGCTAGGATCGCCTGTTTACTTTAAGCTAATTTCACCAGATCTTTTTACAGCAAAGAATTACAGTCTAGAAACGCATGCGTTCGAGTTCAAACACACATCTACAAGTTGTACAACCCGCCAAGCAACACAGTTGCACACAGCATCCCGTCTACACCGCACAACTAACTTCGGGCGCGTTCGTTCAACTCCTGCGCATGCGTCACGGACTTTATTTAGACCGCAGAGTGTTAACCTTGGGTCAGTGTCATCTCCTGAAGGCAGGAGTTTGTAGTCTGGTCTTGGCTTTAAATGGAGTAGTGGGACAAGGTATGAGATTGATTTTAATATTAATTTATGCCCTTTTTAGGATTCCACCTATATTATTTTTGTTTTTATTTTAGACCGGAGTCCATAAATCCACAACAATTCTACTTAAATTCTAGTGTTAGTAGGGTGCAGAAACATAAAAATATAATACAAATAGCAGCTCGACCCTATGGGATAACGTCCCAATAGCACCTCGACCCTATGGGATAACGTCCCAATAGCACCTCGACCCTATGGGATAACGTCCCAATAGCACCTCGACCCTATGGGATAACGTCCCAATAGCACCTCGACCCTATGGGATAACGTCCCAATAGCACTTCGACCCTATGGGATAATATAGCCCAGGATGATTCGATAACACTTATTTGTGGAGTAAATTATTCTTTTAATAATTTACAGGTAAATTAAAAACTTTGGTACCGTAGCACAGCCACTGTGCCGTTCCAAACCAAAGTTCTAGTGCTTCGATTCCCGTACTTGTGAAACAGTAGTTATTCGCATACTTCTTAATTAATTGATCTTTAAATACGTATGCAGAGTTTTAGTATGTGGCGGACACTTTTGAAAATAGTACATAGTATACCGACTATACGTACCTATATCTAATACCACTAGGTACCTAGTTATATTTTTCTGTTAAAGAATTTACGTTTATGTACCTACCTAATTACTAATATTTGTGTATTATTATATTCATGAACTAATAGGTAAATAAAATTAAACTGATTTTCATTAAAGGTTTAATTTTTCAGACAGAAAACATTTAAGCATTCTGAACCTTATGCACGTACCTAACTTTTCAGCGCCAACCTCAAATCCCCGTTTACACTCACTCTCCCACCGAACTATACTAACAACTGTCTCTGCAACTAACCTTGAACGAGTTCCCTAAACAAGTACCTACCTTACGGACTACGGTAACATCACCGAACGCAGTCATTAAACCGCAAGTCGAGTTATCTTCAAGTTAATCTTAATACACTCGCTAGTTGACCCGCGCAACTTTGTCTGCGTCACATTGTTCATTATTGCTTCGCTCCTATTCGACGCACCGTGATGTTATATAGCCTAAAGGCTTCCTCGATAAATGGGCTATACAACACTAAAATATTTTTTCAACTGGAACCAGTTGTTCCTAAGATTAGCGCGTTTAACGTTCAACTAAACAAACGAACTCATCAGCTCGATAATATCACAGTTTAAATAATTCTGGGGAATCGTTCGAGTAATATCTTATCTGTGGTAGGTAGGTACTGTCATTTGTTGTCTTTAATAATGCTATCAAAGTGATTGGTTACCGAGAAATTGACAAAGAATGTAGTGTTTGTACCACGCCTTTGTTCAATAAGTTAATTATTACGTTGTTGGCAAGCTTATTCCTGCGGATTCGCCGGCTTGAATGTCGGAATTGGGATAAAAAGCCTACATGCTATATTCTCCTGTTCCTATTTTAATGTGAAAATACCTACTTATTATGCTGGCACATTTACGATTGAGTTAGGAGACGCTCTGCCAGAAGTACACGCAAGGGAGCTAGGAGAAAATGTTGTCGTTTTTTGAGGGAAAATACAACCTCGGCACGTCACTGCAAAACCCTAATATATTTATGTGGATCTTGACAGGATATTGAAGGGTCAAAATGCAGTTAGCCACTATTATTGCACATGTAATATTGGAAAGAGAAACAGAAGGATGTTGTTCTCACGTAATGTGCGTAGTGTGTTTTTTAACCTACACACGGCATGAACCAAATGTGAGACACCCTCCGGCCATAGAATCGGAAGACATCCTAGTTCGACCATAGAAATTGAAAAAAAAGGCTAAAATATTTGAAACTTGTATTCAGAAAATGTTTGCCATTGTTTTATTTGACACAATTCTAATATTATTGTGTATCATCATCTGCCTAGCCTTTTGCCAACCATATTGGGGTCGGCTCCTAGTCAAACCGGATTCAGCTGAATTCCAGTATTTTATGTGGAGTGGCTGCCTACCAGACCTCGACAACCCATAATCTGGGTAAGATATTATGGTACCTATACTACTTGGCAAGATTCACAAGATTGGTATCAGATTTTCTGGCTTCTGGCAATATATAAAGACTGCCAAAGATCTACAATTCAGACAGCCGGGACCGACGGCTGAACGTGATTTCCGAGGAAACTCTATAATTATGTTAAGATGGTCATCCATCCATAGACCGACCTCGGCAAGCGTTGCTTAACCTTCAAGATCGACCAATAAAAATAGTATTCAAGAACATGTTTGCCATTATTTGCGAGAATTAGTAACCTTGCACAAGGCATGGTATACACAAAAAAAAAGAACACAAATATACTTCCACTCATCGGTGCGAGGGGCTCTGCCCCGCCGAGCTGCGGATCTTCACCGATGGATCAAAAACAGGTACAGGTACTGGGGCTGGAATCTTCTCAGAGGATCTCAATATCCACATAGCCAAACCATTGGGGGTCCACAACACAGTGTTCCAGGCTGAATGCCTGGGCATTTCTCTGGCGGCATCAGCCATCCTAACCAGGGAAGTTAAGGACCACTCAATACGCATACTCTCGGACAGCATGGCCGTCCTGCAAGCTCTGAACAGCCACACAGTGAACTCTGGGTTGATTCTCGAGTGTCACCAACGTCTCAACCAGGTTGGTAGACACAACAAAGTAACCATTCAATGGATCAAGGGACACAGTGAATCTCGAGGCAACGACGCTGCGGATGAACTCGCCCGAAGGGGGTCGAGTTTGTCAGCAATGGGACCTGAGCACATCGTGCCGCTGCCTTTCGGGTACTTACGCAATCTGGTAAGGAAACGCACCGGAGATAAACATCACAAGCTATGGGTTGACCATAGTGAGTGTAGGCAGGCCAAAGAGGCACTTCCCTCTATAGATGGCCGTTTCACAAAACAGCCCTAAGACTGACTAAACAACAGTTGCGTTCAGTCACAGCCGTAACAACTGGCCATGGGTCTTTTAATAAACACCTCTATGCTATAGGAGTCACTGACAGCCCGCTATGCAGAGCCTGCATGGAGGAGAATAAGACAGCAGCACACCTGCTTCTAAGCTGCCCGGTAGTTGCGGATTACAGGGCAAAGTACTTCGGAAACCCAGGTACCCTCTGCGAGATAGTTGGTAACACCAAGGCGTTGCTGGCCTTCTTTGGGGAGCTGGGGTGGATCGAATGACGCATTTGTCTCACCTGCACGCAAAATACGCGCTTAGTCGTGGAGTTGCGGAAACCAGCCCGATTTACATACATACATACATTCAGTCAAAAAAGTATCGGGAATGGATGATTTGTTTATGGTTCCAAACTCAAATTTTTGTGTTTTGTAGTTGTTAGATTGGCACAACTGTTTTCCATTTTGGCGCGGAGTGTGAGTTGCATCTGTTATTTATATTAAATACAGTGCTGGTTTTAGTAATATCATATATAGTGTGTATTGCGAATTTCATAATGGACAAAAATATCGAACAAAGAGTTTGTCTTAAATTTTGCATCGCCAATGGAATTTCGTGTTCGGAGTCACTGAAAATGTTACAGAAGGCTTACGGTGAATCGACTTTATCAAAAACTCGTGCTTATGAGTGGTTCAAAGCGTTCAAAAGCGGTCGAGATGTGATGGAAGATTTGCCTCGCTCTGGTAGGCCGTCAACGTCTGCAACTGAAGTTAACATCGCAAAAGTGAAGGAAATAGTGACTGAAAATCCCCATTCAACTCTGAGAGAGATAGCCGCCGAACTTTCTGTATCTCACGAGTCGATCCGTACCATTTTAACTAATCATTTGGGTATGAAACATGTTGCTGCTCGGCTAGTCCCAAAAGATCTGAATTTTCTCCAAAAACTCAATCGCATGAAAGTCGCTGAGGACATGCTAGAACGAGTCAGTTCGGACCCAACATTCATGAAACGCATTGTTACTGGTGACGAGACGTGGGTTTACGAGTTTGACATGCAAACTAGTCAGCAAGCTTCGGAGTGGCGCCTTCCAACTGAACCGAAACCGAAAAAACCACGCCAAAGTCGATCAAAAGTCAAAGTCATGTTGACTGTTTTCTTTGACTATCGCGGTGTTGTGCACTCTGAATTCTTACCGGAAGGTCTAACGGTAAATAAAGAATATTATTTGAGCGTTATGCGGCGTTTAAGAGAGCAAATTCGACGAAAAAGGCCAGATTTGTGGAAAGAAAATTCTTGGATTTTGCACCACGACAATGCGCCTTCGCACAAGGCTATCATTGTGAACGAATTTTTAACCAAACACTCAACAAATACCATCCAGCAACCACCATATTCACCAGATATGGCTCCTGCTGACTTTTTTCTTTTTCCTAAACTCAAATTACCACTTCGTGGCACCCGTTTTCAATCGATAGAAGACATAAAGGAGAATTCGCGGCGAGAACTGAACTCAATTCCGGAAGCAGCGTTTAAAAAATGTTTTGATGAATGGATTGTTCGTTGGCGCAAGTGTATCGTTTCTAAAGGAGCATACTTTGAAGGTAATAAAATAAATTTGGATGAATAACAGACATTTTGTGTATTATTGATCTTTTCCCGGTACTTTCTTGACAGAGTAGTACATACATACTTCCACTCATAATGTAAGCCGAAAATCAAACGTTTTTTTGTAGTATTACAGTCACACTTACAGAATTACAGTCATTACAAAAAGTTGATATATAAATGACTCACTGTCTAAGTCCATGCATATACTAATAGTTTATTTAGATATTCAAATAAATCCATCACTAACTACTACAATTTATACACTGAAATAAAAAAATTGCACAAATGTGTACATATCTACTTAGATGATATGTTTATAATTTCGAACTCATGTAGCTGCTAATCTGATGGGTCTACCGCTTTGGTGCAATAGTACTAAATGCTTAGGATGATATTCCAAATGGATTCCAAACATTTTTTTTCGTTGGCTCTTTTGAATATTAAGTTATGCCAGATTTCTTTTATAAATATTTTAACGTAGCTTTTGCCCGCGACTTCGTACGCGCATATACCGTTTTTTCCCATTCCTGTAGGAATTTCGGGAAATTCTCTCTTAGTTCTCGCCTTCACTCCCTAAGGAACCTACATGCCAAATTTCAGCGTTCTACGACCAGTAGTTTCGGCGGTGCGTTGTCTGGAAAGGCATTTCTGGCAATCACTCAGTAGAGGCGTATTTTATGTATTAGAATTACAGTTTAACCGGTTTCTTTTTTTTATTATATTCGAGTGTAAATCGACCTGTGTGTATGTTATGTTAAAATGGTCACCCATCCTAAGACCGACTTCGGCAAGTGTTGCTTAACCTTGAAGATCGACCCGTGTTACTGGTTCACTGTTATATTCAAGGCACGCCTAGAATCTCGGAGTCTCAGAAACAGAATGTTTAAATTTAAATGATCACCCATCCATCAGATCAACTTCAAGCGTAGCTTAACCTTGATCGACCCGTGGGATAACAAATTCGAAAGAAGATTAATGCTCATGGGCTGACGTCATATTCCTGAGGAGAATCTTAACACCGCGATTCAGAAAAACGCGTCATCAGTACATCGCTATCTATTGACAATGTATTTTTAACTGTCAAAAATGAGTTTGAACTTAGGAGCCCAAATGTTACGATAAATAATAATATTAAGATAATAACATGTTCACTTTTCTTTTGCTTGCTACATAATATTAAGAGTTTATCAAATAACTCAACAATATGTTTTGAAGTTTGTTTCACACATTTGTTACTACTATTATTAATATTATTACTCAATAGATGGCATTGCAAGTCTCTGGAGTCTCAATGAAAACTACCTATTTTAGCGCTCGATGAAGTCCTAAACTTAAAAATTCAATATCTTTTTATTTTGTGGGTCAATTTTGATGAAATAAACGCTAAATGTTACTCGGGTTATCACTTAATATTTTTAAGTACCTAGATTTGTAACCCAATCTGTAGTTTATGCGTGATGCTCCCTCAAACGCACAGACAAACAGACAAAAATTTCAAAAATAGCATATTTGTGTTTTGTATCTTTTTCCTAACTTTTCTATGTAATTTTTATGCAAAAATATTCAATGTACAGACACGGTTGGTTTACGATTTTATTATATTAAAAGATAGATTACTTCTAAGGAAAATTATGCAAAAAGTAATAAAAATTTAACGATTCCTAGAAATTAACTTTAATTTTTTTTTGCATAAATTTTGTTCTATTCTGTTCATACTTTTTTATTTTTTATTATGAATTTTATTCTAAACTTGCTGAACTCATATTTTTAACAAAGTAATATTTTAGGCCGATTTGATTAAATTAAGATTTGAATAAATATCAAGCAACTGACATTAATGTCAGTTGCTTGATATTTATTATAAATTTAATATTAAACTATGACTCTGAACAAAACTGCAGAACGTCATTACTAATACCTCATGATGACTGACGAAAGACTTTTCAGAATTGCAATGAAAGTGCTTCATTCTACAATTCCTTTTCTATTTCTTGATGATCAAATAAAACTAGACATCTGACACGCACACTCTCTTTATTCTGGTCAAAAACAATTAATTAATGTTTTCTCTTACCATTATATGTTACGTTTATTATTAATTTAAGTTTTTCGCCGTAAACGTTAACGGTAATGAGTGAAACTTTTTGTAATAACTCGAGATATGTATTGCTTGATGTAAGGCCGCCCACACGCTTACGACTTGTCGGATTTCTATGCGATGAGTCGCTGGATAGATTAGATCTCTGAGTGTTTGTTACGTTATGAAGTGAGTGTTATTTTCATAATTGATGTGTTTAGTAAGTAGTTGTAACCAACATACTTGTTTTCATCGAAAAACAGAAGTGTATGGTAATGGTAGCAGTTGCATTTTACACATTTTCCTATGGTTGTGTGAGGATGTTTTTAGTATGAATGTCGACAAATAAGAGTAGAGAGGATCTATCTGACCTGCACAAACCAGTAACTGGGTAACACCGACATTATACCCCTTCGTAAAGCTGGTGTCAGATTTTTTTTTTACTTTTGATAGGCACGCATTTGACCACTAACTCACCTGATGGTAAGCGATGACGTGATTTAATGATTTCTAACTTGTAACGACTTTAAAAGATCTTCAAACTGAGGCTCGGTGGAAACTCAATATGTAATGGATGATCACCCATCCAGGGACCGACCGCGGCAAGTCGCATTGAGCTATATTTTACCATGGAACGTACTTAATTATACTTAACTAGCACGTCGCCCGCGACGTCGTCCGCGCTGCAATTTTCTTAAAGATCAATATTTTTTCTAGACAAAAAATATATACTTAAACCTTCCTCGAAAACGACTCTATCCATTGGTGAAGACAGCATGAAACTTGGTGCAGTAATTTTTGAGTTTATCGCGAACAGACAGACAAACGCGGCGGAGGACTTTGTTTTATAATATAGTAGTGAAGAATGAAAACTTATAATATAAAATTTGCTGATCAGCAAATTTTATATAAGTTAAACGTGTCTTAATAATATTTTCCAGCATAGCTAATGGTTTCTAAGGGTTATCATTAAATTCTTTCTTAGACACCTACGAGAACAAATGGTTCCACCGGCGTCTATACCGGTTAAAATTATAATAAGCAGACCACACGTGAAACGTAGTTAGCACTAATTTAAGTAAATGAGCTGTGGTGAGCGGGACTGTTGTAGGTGGTGTGTAGGCTCGCCTTATAAGCGACAAAACATGTAACATTCTTTTCAATCAGTGCCAATTACCGCCCAGGGCTTAAACTTTTACATGTAGAAGGTTGATAACGGTAGCTTTTCTGTATTAATTGTGTTGAATAAATTAATCATTTGTTTTTTTAGGTAGGTATTACTTTCATCTAGATTTGACCAAAAATGTCGTCTATAACTTACTTACATGAATATAACCCATATCAAATGGAAGCTTATTTTAAGTCAAAAATGCAATATAGAAACACAAGCAGTTCTTCGGTTTCTAATTCTCTCAGATTACTGCAGAGTGTGTTACTTTAGATAGTATCGCACGCTTTAGCTTTCAAATTCAAACGAATTTTCATTCACTAGTGACACTATGGTGTCACGTCACCCCATGACCCAATCGATTATCGTGGTTTGTAGCAATATTTTGGCACCTACGCATAATCGTTTCGCCGATTAATCGCGCGCGTGTAGCGCACTACCATCCTACCGCACCGCGCGAGACAATGCTCTTCCGACGCGGAACGCACAACGCTTTCCAATTTTCAAATAGCTACAGATCATTGTTTACCTGCGGCGATATTATTTATTAATTGCTTAATTTCATTGCTCATTACCGATTTGATCTTGAGATTTAATAAGTAAACGCTGTAGGACATGCAAAGCAGTAAGATCGGTGATGGAAAATATTGAGAGTAAAACTATAAGACAAAAAAAAATATAAGGACCATTACAATCATGTGACATTGACAATATCGCGATGGTACTGCGCGGTGAATTACGGCCTAGCGACTTCTCCTTTTTACTGAAAGCGGATCTAAGTCCCGGCAGTGGGAACTTCATAGGCTGATAGTAAGGTCTAATGACCCCACACATCCTAGTGTCAGAGTTTCTAAACCGCCTCAAGAGTGTCTGATATGATTTATTTGACGTCCGCCATTTCGCGGCTGGGACCACCGGCTTATACGTGCCTTCCGAAGCACGGAATCATCTTTTTATCAGACAATCAGGTGATTCAAGCCTGCAATGTTCTAGCCAAACAGGAAACAACTTTACAAAGTATGCTTCCCGTGGGAATTGAACCCACGACCATCGGGTCACATGGCAAACGCCTAAACCACTCGACCACGGAGGCAGTCAGGCAAGGTGCACTAAAATCGGTGAAGAAATACATCAAGGAGATATTGACGTGACAAAACCACTAACATACGACGTGTGACATTCGCGTCCTGGCACGTCTGGCACTGTGCCTGCCTGCGCGGTAGATTATGACCCGAATTACAGTAATGTCAACAGGAAAAACTCTAAAAAATTCAAGTAAATGAAATGTCTTTGGGTCATTTTACACCGCATCGTCTAGTCCTTAACTAAGCAGAGCTTGCATTGAGATACCAGCTGAATTTCAGGTTATACCATAGCTACCTTAATACAGTCAATCAAAAATCCCAACATCAAATAGGTACTACAAAACCTATTCAAATATACAACTAAAAATACCGGTATGAAAACCCGAATAACAGTTTATCCTCGTTCTAAATGACCCATAACAATGTTTTTTTTCTTCGGTTCATTGCTCTGGCTTGTCAATTCTCTATGTGTGGCCACACTGGCCAGTGATACAATGTCGCTTTGTATAACACACATGTGGCTGGGGATCACTTCCGGATGGTTTTTATTTTTTTTAAATGGCTGCTTCGAAGTTTGAAGAATGAGGCTCGTTGTCTGTTGTCTATGGCATAGGAGTGAGAGTAGCATGTCTGGGACTGGAAATTTAAAGCTCCCAGTCGGCATGATGTACTTAAAGTCTGTTTTTTAATCTCGGAGACTAAATTGACAAGTGCAAATGGCAAACTGACATAGATTTCGATAGCATTTAAGTCAGTTTTGACATTTGCACTTGTCAATTTAGTCTCCGAGATTAAAAAACAGATTATAGGTGCGTAAAGTGTTAAATAAATAAATAAATTATCCTTATATTTCATCCAATTCACACAAAACCTTACTGAATTACACCTAAACTTTCCTCATGAATCACACCGTCCATTTGTGAAAACCGTAAATCCAATCGGTAGCTTTTGAGTTTAGCTCGAACAGATAGACAGACGTGGCAACTTTGTACTAAATAAAATAGGCTCAGATAGCTACTATAGTGACCCGCCCCGGCTTCGCACGGTTGCAAATATAGGCATACTACCTTCTGCCCGCGACTTCGTACGCGCATATCCCGTTTTTCCGTTTCTGTAGGAATTCCGGAATATCCTCTCTTAGTACTCCCCTACACTCCCCAAGGAACATACATGCCAAGATTCAGCTGTCTACGACCAGCAGTTTCGGCTGTGCGTTGTCTGTCAGTCACTCAGTAGCGGAAGAATCCTCCTTCCTCCCGGAAGAATTCTTCTTCCATACTAATATTATAAATATGAAAGTAACTCTTATCTGTCTGTCGCGCTTTCACGCCAAAACTACTGAACCGATTTAAATGATATTTGGTACACAGATAGTCTAGGGACTGAGAAAGGGCATAGGCTACTTTATGTCCCGGGAGTTTGTTCACCAGGGACTAAGCGAGCGAAGCCGCTGGCAGAAGCTAGTGTTATATGTATTGATCTACATATCCCTGCGTATTAAAATCTTTTGCAGTGTTGAGAAGACTCACTTGAGCAAAATCTCCCTTACCCGTTAGATTTAAATATTTATAAGTCAAAGGAGAGAATTGAAATATCTTTTGCCACTGCGGGGCCAGGACTTTTGTCTAAAGCGTAAGTCGCCACCTGCATCGCAATAAAATTAGAATATGATAATGACGTTTGACATTGGGTGTTCTAACGATAAAGTTGGAAGTTCTAACGATGGAGGGTATATAGTTGCGGGTACTGACAGGTTAACACCGGTCAGTACCCAACCCGCAACCGTAACCGGGGCGTAATGTAACATGTTACAAAGCGAGCATTCGTGGAAACGAACACGCAAGCAACGAGCCGCTTCTTGCTCGATTCGAGTGCTCCACCCGTTGTCGGTTTACTGGCAAAACCCTTTTGAGTGTTAAGCAGTTCAGTCTCTGACTAGTCAGACATCTTGACTGGGAGTGTCTTGCGAATCTCAAGCACGGTGTGCAATGGGTTCGAAACGAGCATGTTACTCGGATTTTAGGACACAACGTAACGTAACATGTTCGCTGCGAATGGTACGTTACAGCCTGTAACACCGCTTGGTACCCACGTTTACAGTTCTCGCCTGATTGCGAAATGCTGCCTTCTTCTTCAACGGGTCATCAAATATACTATTGGCTAAGCTTATTGTTTAATTATAGGCGTTGTTTAAGTCATCTAAGGTCAGCGTTGCTAGATTTTTTTTTGCAGGTCGGGGCATTGTATCTTTTTGAGTAAAAAAGCGGGAATCTTTCGTCGAAAGCGGGACATGTAAAAAAATCGTTTAAAATTCGTAAGTCCCTTTCGGGACAAGCCGCCGCTCGCGCCATTTGAAACGTTATTTGTAGGATCCTTGCGTTTATTTTCACTTGGCCCAACAGGGACTTACGGGTTCTAAGTTTCTAACGGTTGAAAACGATTTTGCCCCCTCGAGGGCTGACGAATGCTGAGTGGTTAAATCAGATTTATTTATTATTAATGTTATGGGTTTGCTCTTGACTCTAGTCTATGCCAGAGATGACAGAGACAATTTGCCCTATCGTTACAGGTAGTTGAGTCTTCTTCGTCTTCAGTAGGTATTCGTTATTCCTTCGTACATAATCGTGCGTTTTCTCGGTAGATATTTATATTGTAGTCGAGTTATGCCCGAAAAGCGGGACTGAAGCTGTCCCGCACGGGGCGGGATGTACGACACGTAAAAATCGGGACGTGTGGCAACCGTCAAAATCGGGACATCTGGCAACGCTGTCTAGGGTTCAGATGAATGCAGATGTCTGCATAGTTGACGGGGCTAGTGCCTGCCAGAGTTGCAGAAGATTTTTCGATACCTAATGCCGCCGTATTTACAAGACCCAAATGTACTTATCTGGGGTATGTACCTACTCAGTCATTACTAATATAATCCAATACCTAAGCATACCGTTCTCAATAAAACATCCTAATCCACTCTACTTATCTCGCTCGCCATATTTTTCACGGTCATAAAAGTCAATCCTCTTTATTCCATCTACTTAAAATATCTTTCATTCCACATTGGAAATACCGAATTCCCCTAAAGTGATCCTTTAATAACTTTTCTAATAATAAATTTGTCTTGGCGTCTGTCCAACTCCAAACGCAGTGTAGTTCGGGGTCACAACTCACAACGCTAAAAAATGCGCCAGTTTGACTTCAGCTGCGGCGAAATATGGAACTAAATGAAATGTAGTGAATTTGACAGATTATTGACATTTTCTTTTCTTTGACCACCAGCGCCACTCCGAAGTGTCAAGTTATGGTGGACTCGTGAATGCATAGCGTGGGTTCAATGCATTTTTTTCCAATAATAGCGAAAATGCGTGGACGTTTATGAACGTGATTTTGTGGTTTGTATGGCATTTAATGTTACTTATTCGTAGTAGTTGACAGAACTACTTAAGATACATTACAAGTAAAATGGAACTTAAGGGCTGAGAGGTGGGAGAAACGGTACCAAAAGTACCATATGAAATAATTATTTTATTTGAGGTGGGTCATCACTATTTGATCTTTTTCATGTCAAGCAAGACTACAGGTTTCCTGCTATTGTTGTAATCTTAAGTTTCGTAATAAAAACATTATTTAAGCATTTATTAGCAGACCGAACTTGTCTCGAAAAAATAATTCATAAACGACAGCACTAATACCTACTACCTACTTTAAAGTACGTACTTAATAATTCCGTGTTTCTGACACATTGACTGGCATGCAAATAAAAAGGCAATTCTCATTTGAATTTCTCATTTCTCAAAGAAAGTTGAAAGAAACATTCAAGACGTCGACCCTGCGTCGTTACTCTGAAAATATAATAATAACGAAACAAGTCTTTGTTTACCATCTAAAAATATTATTTTACTTTATGATGATGACAGTGTATTTTGCCACAGACTGCTTCAAAACTTTCGCGCCATTTTGACGAAAATTCGCATCATGCACAATGAATTTCAAATTTTAACCAGTTAACTGAATATGGCAACAATAAATAAAATATTTCGCAACCTTGGTGGCCCACTGCCCAATTAAGGGCACCCTTAAGGCTATCTCCTTACCATTTGGGGTTGCCATATTTGGGATCAAAATTATCTTGCATTGTTGCGGTTAAAAGTGGTCAAGAGCGAAAGCGAATTAAGAGATAATATAAAGGTAATGAAACATTGGTATTTTGGAAGAAATAAGGTTTAATTTGATGTTTCTTGCTAATGATAAAATACTGTTGAACTTTGAATGACTTAGGTGTAGAAATGTCGGTTGGCGCCATAGAGCAACACAGGCCACCGGCGAACCGGTCGCCGGTGGCCTGTGTTGCTCTATGGTTGGCGCAGTGGTTGAGCGATTGACTGCTGCAGGTGTCGCGGGTTCGATTCCCGCTCGAAGAAAATATTAGTATGAACTAAAGATAGTTTGTTCCGAGTCTAGCTATGTGTATATCATTCATTTATTTCCTAGAAATTAACTTTGGAGGGATGCGGAACAGAGAGTAAAGTCCCGCACACCTCAAACTGCCGATAGTTAATTTTCGGGCTGATGTATATGATCAAATCGCACGGTATACTCTGCTTGCGCGATGCAGGATTTCGACGAAGTAGTTCGCTGCTAGTTGGATAGATGGCGTTGCGGTTCTTTTTGTTACGACGTAGATTTGCTCTGGTTTTTCTTGTGGCGGCATTGATGCCGCTACATAACAAATGATAATATAACTTTTTTTAGCTAAAGACACTTTATTTACTGAGTACTATTTTACTAGCTTATTAGCTTAAATCTTCCTCAGGAATAAACTGTGCCAAAGTGTCAACAAAAATCGACCACAATTGATTTACATCAACGCGACCACATGCCAGTAAAGTCACTCAAACACAGCACTCTAACATCATGCAATAACAAACTGTAACATACTACAATCACTGCTTAAACTTAAACAGCACAAGTCATCTGCCTAGCCTTTTCCCAACTATATTGGGGTCGGCTTCCAGTCAAACTGGATTTAGCTGAAGACCAGTATTTTACGTGAAGCGGCTGCCTATCCGACCTCCACAACCCGATAAATGGGTAACACGGTATTTCTTGGGCAAGACTGGAGTCAGATTTACAAAGTTCTACAAATGACAGCCGGGACCAACAGCTTAACGTGGTTTCCGAGGCACGGAGGAAACTCGGTATATTAAGAAGGTCACCCATCCACTGACCAACCTCGGCAAGCGTCGCTTAACATTAAAGCTCGACCCGTGCGGCTGTTATTATTTAGCCACAAGTTCCTCCAAGCAACAGCAAGTGTTAACATAAATATTGCCCTAACCAGCAGTTAAAGTGGTTAAACTGAAGATTAATAGCGCGGCTTACTGCCCGTTTATTTTTAACCACCACGCATTGAACGGTCGCATTACCAACAAAGTTAACGTGAGTTAGTTATGGAGTTATTTCTAAATAAATTGGCGAAACTTGAGTGTCGGTGAAGATATGAAATCGTAATAAAAAAATATTGAGTCTTATTGATTGCTCAGTGTAAAATGTAGAGCGCAATGCTAGGGGTTTCTCTGGTGGATAGAATTCGCCACGAAGTCATTCAGCAGAGAATTAAAGTCATCGATATTGCGCGTAGAATGCTGAAGTGCAAGTGGCCCGGCCAGCCACGCCATGTCTGTAGACGGACAGACGGTCGATGGAGTACAGACCGTGAGAGAGAGGAGACCGCGTATGGGAAAACGTAGTGCACCTTGCGGCGCGATGGATCGGTGATTTGAAGAAGGTGGCTGGCAGCGGATGGATGTGGACTGCTCAAGACCGGGATGATTGGTGCTTTTTGGCGGGGGCTTACGGTCAGCAGTGGAAGGCAATTGGCTGATACGTTGATGATGATGACAATCATGTCAATTCAAAACCATTCAGTTTCTGAGGCCATCATAGTGCGAGTTTTTAAACGCAGCTACTCGCTCACGTTAGCGTACGATTTTTTAAGTCTATCTTTTGAGGCAGTCGACTCGCCATCTTAGAAAAAATCCGCCTAGCCTTTTCCAATGAGCGATTATTTTTTTTATTGGGCAAGCCCGCCGCACATTCCCAACCACTGCAACTCCTGAAAGCCTAAATCAACAGTGGCGACCACCAGAAAAACGCCGAGCTAATGAAGCCCGACGAGTCCCGGAGCAACGATTCAACTGTCTTGGATGCCGCAACGAAACTAATCAGAAAAGTACAGCGGAGGAGTAGGTAGGAAAAAATCATTTTTTTCCCAGTTAGCTAGTATATTGGGGTCGGCCTCCAATCTAACCAGATTCAGCTGAATACCAGTGTTTTACGTGGAGCGGCTGCCTACCAGACCTCCACAACCCATTAACTGGGTAACACGGTATTTCTTAGCAAGACTGGAGTCAGATTTACTGGCTTCAAAATCCAAAACGACTGCCAAAGATCTACAAATGACAGCCAGGACCAACGGCTTAACGTGCTTTCCGAGGCACGGAGAAAACTCGCTACGGACCTACCTTGGCAAGCGTGTTGACCTTTAAGATCGACCCGTGCGGCTGTTAATTATCATTTCGCCACGTGCTAATCGAAAAAAAATAAAAAAATAACAAGGCTCCCTTAGGTTTCCTACAAATTGAATAGTGTAACAGCGCTTTAGCCACGAGCTTCTCTAGCCGATAAGTAGGTGTAGTATTGCCTTGAAAAAAGGATTCCATTATAATTCTACAATTGCCATTGTTAGACATTTATAACTTGAATAACAGGATAATGTGTTATCAAGCAGCAATTCTAAATAAATCCTCGTGACACATTTAAATTTATGACAAATGTTTATTTATAAGTAAATCTAAGCTCCATATAAAGCAAAGCTGTATTAGAACCATTTTATGATCCTTAAATTATTTAATCACCCGACTGCGAAAGAAGCAGAGTTTTAGAGTGTATGTATGTATGTATATTTCTTTAGCCTAAACGGCTCCATGGATGAAAGCTTGGGAGGTGACGTTAGATTCGTATTAATTGTATGAGTGACACTGGGTATATACTATACAAATTAAAATGGCCGATTTTTGGCGCCTATGCCTTCAATAATTTTTCAATTTTCAAAACCTATCTAGTCATCATCTGTTTAGCCTTTTCCCAACTATATTGGGGTCGGCTTCCAGTCAAACCGGATTCAGCTAAATACCAGTGTTTTACGTGGAGCGGCTGCCTACCAGACCTCCACAACCCGTAAACTGGGTAACACGGTACTTCTTGGCAAGACTGGAGTCAAATTTACTGGCATCTAACAAACCGTAACGACTGCCAAAGATCTACAAATGACAGCCGGGAACAACGGCCTAACGTGCTTTCCGAGGCACGGAGGAAACTCGGTATGTTAAGATGGTCACCCATCCACAGACCAACCTTGGCAAGCGTTGCTTAACCTTGAAGATCGACCCGATTCAAAACGTATCTAGTGGGGTATCAAAATAAAGGGCTCGAGGATACGATTCCAAAAATATAACTTGCTAAAAAAAGTAGGAAATTAAACAAATTGACTTTGTCAAAAAACCCGACCGCTAAAAACAACTAAAATGTTCGAAACAAGTCGCTTTTCAAGCAGTCTGATGCAGTTCAATCACTGATCTGATGCCACCAACTGCATCAGACGGTTTTTTTTTGTTCCAATCTATATTTTTAAAACTATTTTTTATTGCTAGCTAACGCCGTTGGCTTCGCCTGCGTGTAAGTCGGTAATTATCCCAATCCCAAGGGAAGATACTCTCGGGATATAAATATCCTAAGTCCTAATCTAGGAGATGGTCTCTACCCGTGTGCTAAGGTTTATCCTAATCTGTTCAGCCGTTAAAACGTGAAGAGTAACAGACAGACAGTCGGATAGGATATACATATATACTTACTTACGCAATTATAATATTAGTGTGGATTTATTTTGTACCACAAGATATTTTTTTTGCAACTCCGGTTATGCAGTTGTCAATTGTCAACCTCCTAGGTTGAAATGCGAGAGGCCACTCATTTAAATAACCTACATAATTTGTAGATAGATATTTATCGTGTAAGTAAAGACATCGCGAAAACAAGCGTACTCCATCGTCGACCTCGTCTTTGATTACCATCAGAAAAAAACCTTTTACAATTAAAGATAATATTCAAATGAGACAAGACTTAGAAATAAAGCCCAATAAAATATCACAAAAAGTTGTTAAATTATTTTTTTTTACTATTTTTTAGCACGCGTTTGACCACTAGCCCACCTGATGGTAAGTTTATATGCGAAAATTAGTCGGAAGTTCCACAAAAATAAATATCGATGCATTAGGCGAATCATTGGATCCAGTTATTGGTTTCACATTAAATAATATTGACTAGAAAATGTAGGCATCCGAATATTTAACTATCCGATTGGGTTCCGTATAACAATATTTTTGTTATTTGTCTGTATTTGTTTTTGTGTAGCGTATTAAATTGTTTAGTAGTGATTTTACTTTATTTATTATTTACATTTTAATTTTGTTATATATTATTATATATTATATATCTTTAATCGTGTTATACCAAACTGTGAGTCTGCAGTAATTTCTCGAAATAAAGGTTTTTAATTTAAGTTTTTTTTTATTTAAGAAAATACCTGAACCTACAGTATACCACAAATATAACGGGTTCCGTACCTAAATGATTTTTCAAACCAGTATGCATGTTTTTTTTTATTTGCTAAACATGAAATAATCATGGCTCATGCCCAACGAAAGTAAGAGTGGTTTTACTGTCTTTTTTCAGACAAATTCGAAACAATAATATTCTTGACTTGATTTATGAAGCTCGTGGCTAAAGAATAACAGCCGCACAGGTCGATCTTCAAGGTTAAGCAACGCTTGCCTAGGTTGGTCTGTGGATGGGTGACTATCTTAACATAATGAGTTTCCTCCGTGCCTCGGAAAGCCCGTAAAGCCGTTGGTCCCGGCTGTCATTGAAAATCTTTGGCAGTCGTTACGGATTGTCAGAAGCCAGTAAATCTGACTCCAGTCTTGCCTAGATGTACCGTGTTACCCAGTTAATGGGTTGTGGACGTCTGGTAGGCAGCCGCGCCACGTAAAACACTGGTATTCAGCTGAATTCGGTTTGACTGAAAGCCGACCCCAATGTAGTTGGGAAAAGGCTAGGCAGATGATGATAATTATTATGAGATTGTTGAGATTTAGCAGTTTCGTTTAAATAATAAGGTAGCTGAAGAGTCGACTGTGTTTAGATGTCATTACATCCGCCTTATGTAAAGATTAACACGCTATTTATCATCTCCAAGATCCCAAAACGAGCCAAGAAAAAAGCGTAAAGATTAGATAATTTAACAAACGATAAGAACCATCACTTTGTATAATTTCGTCTCTTAATAAAAACGACTGGAGCGAATTTAATTATAACTACTTTCACTTTAACTTATTAAAGGTCTGCTGAGAGTGAAGAAATGCGATTATTATCTTGTAGTTTTAAGAAAAGATGGAAAACGACTACGGTGGTCTGGTTACCACCGTAACGCCCAGGACTCGGTTTTGTATGGCCAAAAATACAACAAATTTGTCAAAAAAAATACAAAATAGACATATTATGACACATTTTTGAATGACTGCCTATTATAGTGCCTGATCATCTCTGCAACCCCGTTACTGGGTAGTGGGTAATAGGATAAACCTTTTTTTTTACTATTTAAACTATTTCGACCACTATCTCACTTGATGGTAAGTGATGATGCGGTCGAAGACGGAGCACGCTTGCCTAGAAGTAACCTATTCAAGACTCCCAGGTTGTAGCTATCAGGAAACACAGACTCTGACAGGGAATTCCACTCCTTAGCTGTACCGCTGTACGCACAATGAATGTGTTCCCAAAACGTGTTGTGTGTGTGTGTGGGTGGGATGTCCACCATGGCAAGCCTTGGCAAGACTGGTTGTCAGACATTCGGGATAGCAGATTTGCGGGCAGAACTTAGTCATACATAAACTAAGGTAACGATCACTGTCAAAAATCTACAAATGATAGCAAAAAGAAAAGAAAAACCTTGAAAAGTGAAACCTTGGAGTTATAATGTTTTGTCCATTTTTTCTTTTATTTTTTTTGTGTGAAGTGGTTAACTATATATAATATCTGTGAAATTACCCCAATTAATTGAATCTGATTACCGGCAACAAAGTAACCAATTAATACCAGTTTAAACAAACATCTCAATTGGAGTAGTGACAAGCCATTTGATCGTGACAATTAACACGTTAGCCGCGTCATCTCAATTGACTCCTAACAGTTTGGCAGGAAGCTCATCTAAGGATATTTAGAACAATGACAGGTCATAAACATCACCCATAGGCTTAATGGACCTAATTTTCCAGAGAATTACTTAGTGCTTCTGTTGTTTCAGTATAATTCAGCCGAAAAACGTGTACTGCAGTAGTGCTATTCTGTAACAACATTTTCGTGATTCGACAGCGGAATCTGAGGTGAATATCAAATTACGATAAACGTAAGACCTTTATGTTGTGTGCAATAAAACTCACTTTGTGAGGTTTGTCACTCAGGTGAAGCTCGATATCGAAATGGTTACTTACAGAATAGACTAGCTGTGCTCGACAGGGTCCTTTATTGTTTCTATTTTATTTTAACGTGATAACGTCTTAAAAATCGATGAACGCCGGCTGCACGCACGATAAAGTGTCACGTTCCGCAAGGGAGAGCGCGGAACAAGCGATAGAGAGACACGATCGGCCTAAGCGTTTGGCTTCTTTGTTAAGAATTCAATTGTTTTCTTAAGTCGTTATCACGTAAAAATATCGTGCGTAAACCGACTTTACAGACAACCAATTTTTTTTTATATTAACCACCTGTATGTGATTTGTGATCTCTAAAAAGGCCTCTTCTAACTTTTGCCTCATTGACTAGACCTGACCTAAATTCAACGACATTATAAAAATTGTCTCTTGGGTTTAGTGGTCACATTTCACAAGAGATCTTGCTGAACTGAGGTCCTGGGTTTAATTCTCAGGCTGGCAAATAGGGAATATGCATGCGATTTTTTTATTTGCAAAATGAAATACTTATAAGCTCTAGTAAACAATCATGAAATGTTTTTTTAAATGCCTTCATCAGCGATGAAGTTATAAAGCTTCAAAGATTACAATTAGAAAGAGAAGTCCGATGTAAACTTTGACGTCATCGTCCATGACCCCTATACAGCTGCCATAGAAAACAGCGTTTTCGCGAGAGGGATAGATATATTGGTTTGAAATAATTATATCTCCTTCGTTTTTCGAGTAATTTTGATTCTACTTTCACTGTTAGTATTATATTTTTGTATATTTTTAGATAAACTGTATAGATGATAAATATCTTTTTCATGCAGATTACCTAATAGGGAATATGCAAATGGATTGGATTTATCATCTGGAATTTCTCAGCAACCCTAAGTCTGGATTCGTGCCTATTATTACAAGGGACTTAGAAATAACTGGCAAAACTGCTCTGCCAAACCTTTCGAGGAATACAGTTGTTATGATGTTTTAGTTCGTATGCCATATGTACCTTTGTATTCTGTAAATATCCAATTTATCCTGCTAAGTGATTAAGGTAGTATTGATCTGCGAGATTATCTCAGGCTGATATTGTACTGATAATGTAGCTAACGATCCATTTAGACTATCTACTAATACCTCTTTTTGAATATTTCTATTATGCAGAATGTCTATCACGTATTTCGCGTAGGCGTACATTATGATAATACATAATCTACAAAAGTAATAGAGTACGCTGAAATACACTATTTATTTGAATGAATTGATGTAATTTCACTGAGTATTCGAACAAAGTTCAAAGAGATGGCAGGCAAAAAACAGGCATCATTAAAATTGATGTCTAGCAAGCGTACAAAAACAGCGAAAAATGCTAATGCTTTACGCAAAAACTTAGAATTGAAACCACAATCAAATTTAGTATAATACATTTGATTGTGGTTTACGAATATTACAGCCTTAAAAAAGAGTAGGACCTACTCTCTATTTTAAAGTTTGTAATATTGTTGTTTTTTGACCCCCCTCCCCCGCATGTAACGCGCCGTAAAGTTTTTCTGTACCTCCTTCCCCTAGTAAAACGTTACGTAACCACCCAGTGACCATTTTTATTTAAAAGTCACAATTATGTGGCGTAAAGTACCGGAAAGTTGCTAAAATACTTTTCTTAAGGTGGATGCTCCAGGGTGGCCCGCGAAATTCAAATATTTTTATGTTTTTTGCAATTTGCCGGTCAGTGTGAAGCTTTATGTGGACCAAATGCGATCTGCGACCGTAACGCGTATTTATCTAAAGAATTACAACCATTTTAATTATCAATATAGCCTTCTAAGTTCATGTAGTTCGAAAGAATGATAAATATTTTTATGTTTTTTGCAATTTGCCGGTCAGTGTGAAGCTTAAAAAACATAAAAATATTTGAATTTCGCGGGCTACCCTGGAGCATCCACCTTAATGTTATGTAACGCGTAGTCCCCCCCCCCCCGCCCCAGTAACGCATCGTGACATTTTACAAGACCCCTCCCCTCAAATGAGTTACGTAATACTTGAACGCTCCCTAATTTAATTCATATTAAATTAATAACACATTAAGTATAGGCAGAAGGTTACATTCAAAATATGTTTTTTATTAGTATCTAATGATTAATTTTCAGAATTTTGAATTAATAAATAAAAACATAATAATCTACAAAAGAAAAACCCCCGCGTACTGGACCCTAAAAATACCGGATTTGGTAGTTCAATAGGTAGCGCGTCGTAGGTGGGGGTCGTTGACCTGACTAGTCTAGGATCGTATCGTACCATAGACTCATAGAGGATCACTTTAGAGATTAACTCGTTATGTCAGACTTTTGGACTCTTATTCGTTTTTATGTGCAACTACTATTAACAGTAGTTGCACATAAAAACGAATAGATTTGTATCGAAATCGTATCGTAGATAAGACGAAGCTTTTGGGTAGAGCCTTGAAAAGTTGCGTGGATTGGATAAACTTCTGCGAAAACTGGCCTGTTTGGAAAAATTATTGGAGGTTGCATTAAATAAATAAATATGAAATGTCTTCCTTTTTCTTTAGTGTAGAAATAAAATAAATGTAAATTAGAATTAGAAGATTTATAACCTAGATCTGCTGACTCATATTTAAACGTCATCAACTCATCTTGTTATTTATTACCTATCGAGCTAAAATTGAGCTAAAGAAAAAAAAATATACGCGTCGACATGAGAACCTCCTCCGTCGGTTAAAAAGTCGAAAAGACGAAGTGCTTTTGCACAAGTAGGTATAAGTGGTATAATCCTCCCATTCCATAGAACCCTTTTTTTAAAGGATGGGAAATCATCAAATGACTCCTTTCTCTCTGGGCGGAGCGGAAGGGAGTGTCAGACTCTTACTGACTAAAACCCATCCGTGTTCCTCCTTATGCCCTCTGCGTTCCGGGGTACGGTGCCTCTTTCGAACGGATTCCGCACCGCGGATTCCATAGAACCCTACGGAATCATATTTATTATTTAATACAATGTTCTGCATAATCTTTTGCATTTTTTGAACTCGTGGCTAAATCGCACCGGTCGATCTTCAAGGTTAAACAACGTTACCCAGGTCGGATTGGTCGATCTCCCAGTCCTCTTCCACTCGGACGATGCTGGAATGCCGCTGGGTTATTTTAGTGGGTATACCGGGTCAGCCCGGGGAGTCCCACATACCCCTCCCGTTCCCCCGACGGGAGGGTATGCGTAATGCATTTTTTCCCAGCGCAAAAAAAAGAAAAGGTCGGTTTGGTGGGTTAGGGGTATGGTCAGCAGTGAAACGGTATGGGAGGCGGTTGCGTCTTTTTGCGAGGACGTAATCTCGGAGAATGAAGTGGCGGAGCGGGTCAGGGAGGAAGACTCTCTCGCTGACCCGATTCGCCGCAGAAGGACAGAACGGCGCAGGCGGCGAAATGCCGACTTGATGCCGCCATAGAAGGGGGCTGCAGACGATAGATCAGGGACTCTATCGTCCACGCTGTAAGGTCCCTGGAGTCGTGGTGATGTCCCAGTGCACCCGGACATCGCTGAAAGAAGAGGGAGCCCGAACGGGCATAGAAGAGGGAGCCCAGAAGTAGGCCACGCTGGATGGGTCGCGAATGTCATGCGTAGCAGTCCTCGCGACCCACCCATCAAGGCGAAAGTAGGTGCACAGGCGAAGTTTTTAGTGGGTGCAAGTCCCACATAACCACGTCGTCTCCGTGCGTTAGGCATTTTCTTCGCAGAGAAAAAAAGAAAAGACGGGTGGCCATCCTTTCCAAGACTCCTACGTACACGTTAAGCTGGTGGTCCCGACCACAGAACTTATCTGATCTTATCTGTTCTTTGGTCCCGGCTGTCATTTGTTGATCTTTGACCGTCATTAGGGATATTCAGACACCATGTTTGCCATTGAGTATTTTACCCAGTTATTGGGTTATGGATGATTGAGGAGCTCGTGGCTAGATAATAACAGCCGGGTCGATCTTTAAGGTCAAGCAACGCTTGCCAAGGTTGGTCTGTGGGTGGGTGACCATCTTAACTTACCGAGTTTCTCCGTGCCTCGGAAAGCACGTTAAGCCGTTGGTCCCGGCTGTCATTTGTAAATCTTTGGCAGTCGTTACGGATAGTCAGAAGCCAGTAAATCCAGTCTTTCCAAGAAATACCGTGTTACCCAGTTAATGGGTTGCGGAGGTCTGGTAGTTAGCCGCTCCACGTAAAACACTGGTATTCAGCTGTGTCCGGTTTGACTGGAAGCCGACCCCAATATGGTTGGGAAAAGGCTAGGCAGATGGTAAGTGCTCCATGAAGAGTACCACTCAGCAGTATTAGGGTAAAATTGAAAGGCGACCAACGTGTTGATAAATATGTATTTACCTCTGAAGTTTTCCCCATGTTACTGCGAGTAGGCTCAGGTAATATCAAAGGATACTGATAAGGGCGTTCGATTACTGATAACATATCCGGTGAGAAGGTTGCCGAGTGAAAGTACTTATACCTCCGTATATTGGTATAGCTGCGGTATTTCATTCTTCAAATAGACGCCATCATTGAGTGGTACCTTGTAGTATTAACTGCATATTTGTTCTATTAGTCGTTTATATGTTGTAAGAGCACTTATAACGATTACTTTTATGTAAATACAAACATGTCTGGGACATGGCTTGGGGAATGGCAAAAGAAAAAAAGGCCCACGCCCAGCATTGGGCTGAGGATCATGCATGATGAAACATAAACATGCTCACGCCATAATATCACATGAGTATATCGAAATCGATCTTGGGCCCCACCAGGGGCGTAGCTAGCGCCGTATCCATAGATATATAAAATAAACAAGATCACTCGCATCAAAGATACGGAGCCTTCGGACTGCAAGGGCCCCGAACGTCTGGACACGAAGATATACATTTAAGCTAGAGACAAACTGGTCCCACTTACCTACGCAATGTATGCAACGCATTATGATATCTGGAATATTGTTTTTTTTTTATAAAAACTATGCAGTAGAGACACACTTATAGTATGCAACGCAACATACGATACGATACAAGAACGTTGCGTACGTAGGACCAGTGTGTTTCTCGCTTGAGTACCGCCGTCTCCATCGTAGCCTGTCCAGACAGTCCTTAGCTTAAAGGGCCAATTTTGTAAAAAAAATAGGTACTCCTAAAAACGGGCTGTCCATATATGTTTGATACTGGGCCCCTTTGAGACTATAACTACGCCACTGGGCCCCATGCTCACTGCTCACTTGTTTAACATGCTTAATTGCGATCACAAGACCAACGATTTAATTGCAGTTGTAATCTTACTATAACAATAATATTATTAAGTAATATTTCTCAGGAGCGCACGCACCGACCCGCAACGACCTGCGGAGTGGACTGACCTCATTAATTAAACACATTCCTGATTACATTTAAATAATCTCTTAACGGTCCTCAATGGTTTTATTATCTGTGGGACAGGAGCTTCTTTCTTGATGTTGGTCACATGTGTTTTGAGCATGGAACTAGTAAGAACCTACCTTTTTCTTTTTCTTGTTACAACGTCTGACTGACTGATTGAATATTAGACAGATTATACCAAACAAGTAGCTTACTATAAAAAGTATTAATCAAACCCTGAGTGACTTAAATCTTACTTCTTACGACTATTATAAATGCGAAAGTTTGCATGGATGGATGTATCGATGGTTGTTACTTAACCCACCAGAACGGCTGAACGGACCTGGATGAAATTTCTCACAGATATAGATTATAGTCTGAAATAGCACATAGGTTTTTATCCCGGGACTGTGTTCCTTTGGGATATACATTTGCGATATTCACGCGGACGAACCCGCTGGCAGAAGCTAGTAAGGATTATTTCGTTTACGAGTTACTTATTAGACTGCTAGAGCAACAAGATCATGATCAACACGTATCACAACAGACCTCTGTGTGAGGCACTGATGAGGGCAAAAAGTTATTTTTTTTTGTTGCAATGTTGGTATTACCGTGAGATCGATTAAAATAAGCTCTTGTCTATTATCAATGAAGGTGTGTCGGCCCCGCACGTGACCGGTGACCCCACTTAACCACTCCTATACAGTTATAAAACGTAAAACATCGTTAAACTGATAAAAGCATGACTTCATTTAGGATAGGAGATGAGGTGCTTAGCTTATGGCCGGTTTTTGAATTAAGAACTTGAAATTGAGTAGGTACCTACTGCTTATTTAAACTTTAATTTAGCCTGAAAACCTGTCAAACTTTTGACCTAAGTAGTGTTACACGGTTTTAACTCTTAATTGTTATCGGAAACGGGTCATTATTGTTTGGTCTCCCTAGTTCACCAATTCTACTGCCCATTACATTATCATTTTTAACTGACTTCTTCAAAAAGGAGGAGGTTCTATTTTCGGCTGTATGTTTTTTTTATGATGTTCACATATATCTCCTGCCAATCTGGACCGATTTAAAAAAATATTTTTTTTATTCGAAAGCCAATACTCCTGCGGTGGTCCCATTGTCACCAAGTTAGAATCTGATGATGGGATCCCATGAAAATCGAGGGAAACCCTCAAATTTTATAAGCACATACAATGTTTTTCATAAACTTTTTAACGCAATTCAGATATTTGTGCCTGGTTATCATTATCTCATGTTGCTGAGCTGATGATGGAAGGTGTAAGTCAGGATCTGATGATGGGATCCCATAAAAAAAGTTTGTTCAGCTATATTTTTGCCAATTGTTAACCGATTTTGATGATTTTCTTAGACTGGTCCCATTTAAATCTGATGAAGAACTTCGGCGGTAGGCAACAGAACTCTTTAATAAATGATAGCAAATGAATCGGGATTTCTGAAACCACATGTCTGTTGATTGTTTACACCAGTTCATACAAAACATCACGCCGGCACGCTGTGTTTGTAATTTAACTTTTTAGTGGTACCTGCGTACCACTAAAAAGTGAAAAATAAAAAAACTTTTTTACAAAAAATTAACCGACTTCCAAAAACAAAACAGCGGACTCTCGTGGCCTTCACAATGTCACCGGTCCTATCTGCGTATTCCGGTATACTGCTACGGTATGTGCTACTCGAGAACCTCGACCATTTGGGGCCTACTCCATGCATGACTATTTCGTCATCATCCACACCACAGCCCAAAATCACTGCTTGCACTGCTGTGCAAGGGCGTCTCTATTTTCCTGCCAATCTCACGTTCCTGGTTCTACCCGCGATGGCTATTAAGTTATTTGTCTTCTTTGACTATAATATAATAATAATCAAAGCCTGTCTCATACAAATCGACAAGATTAAATACCAGAGTGCAGTTACAATCTAGTTTTTGATATTTAATTTTAACCTGTCCCAGTTACCAGTGAGTCAACTCCGGTAAGATCTCACGGTTATTTTGATACCGTTACCAACTAACTAGCATTATGTGGGAGGTTACCTCAAAATATACAGACTCGAGACTGTTATATGAGTCTATGATTTGCTCTGGTTCCGCTTGGTTTTGTCGCGATGTTTTGTGGGTTTTACGACCATGAATTTAGGGAACTGTGTGTCGTTTCAGCATGTAGGGCGTTTGAATTTGTTAAAGTCAACAAATCGTTTAAAACCCCCTATTCTTGGGTCAAATTCTCAATTTCGTACCGTGTTAAGTAGGTACCTACCTAGTTAAAATAAGTATTAGTTTTCAGTCCATGAGAAAAACCCATCCACCAGACAGGAAAAAGCTTAAACTCCAGCTAGGAGGATAATTATTATTACTACCTAGTAATATTTACCATTTTAACTAAATAAAAATACCTACAGGTCATGAAACAATCCTAAAGCGGCCATTTCCTTCCTTCCATTTTGCAACCTGCCATAGAGATACAAAATCAAAAGTAGAGCATTGTGTCATTTTCAAAACAAAAACAACTTTTTAAAATATTTAAGCGCGAAATTATTTTTGACACTTTTAAAAAAAGGACATCGCCCACGTTCCTTTTCACGGAATATCTAATTTAGGTTAATTGTTGACCCAGTGAGATAGGTAAAAATGGTCATGGTGACACTTTCTGATGGTGGTCTGTTTTCCATGGTGACAGGTGAAAAGGGTTTGGTTATGAATAATTTGTTATGGGTCACATGATATGTGAACCTCAGCAGTCGCTGATGCGTTGAGAAAGGAATTATTTTTGGGAGCAAATTTTGGGCTACCTACATCATCATTTTACCAGAAAGATACCCACTTTTGAAGGTACGTAGGCCTTCCTCACCACACACATTACATCCTCAACCTACATTAGAAGAATTCGAATCAAATCTCCTCAAAAATTAACCGCTAAAGTTTAAAATTGATTAAAATCAAATAGAACTCGGAACAGGTTTCAAAAGTAATGCAATTATAAGGTTGCTAGCCCATCATTCACGAACGGAACCTGTTTCAGTCGATACTAAGTCAGCCAGCTGATATACATCTATACCTATCATGTCTCGATTACTGGCAGTCTGGAGTGGAGTAAAGACCATCTACACAAATAACTTGTCTTTAAGTCAAGAGTGTATAGGTTACTTCTAGGCAAGCGTGCTCCATCTTCGACCGCATCATTGCTTACTATCAGGTGAGAAAGTGGTCAAATGTATGCCTATCAATAATAGAAAAAAATATCTACACAATACAAATAAATATAAAACTGAAGTGTCACAAAAATATTAAAAAGCAATTTAAAAATTGGTGTGTCTGCAGTTGTAGGACAGCTAAAGTGCGAAACAGATGAACTGATGAGACTGCTACTCTACTATTCTCACTGTGAGATAGATATTTTTTGTCTGTTTGTTCGTTCCGGCTAATCTCTGAAACGGCTAGCGGCTGGACGTTTTTTGGCGGATCCCTCTGGCAAATAGCTATGATAACCTACGCTAATTTGCTAATTTTCACGCTACACTGTATACAGAAGCTGTTGGTTAAGCTTTAATAAATATTTACTTTTATTTTAGAAACAGTTGTTTTTGATTTATTTGTTACGGGTTTGCTTTTGACTCTAGTCTACGTCAGAGATGACAGAGACAAAGTCTACGATGGAGCGAGCTTACCCAGAAGGAGCCTGTTCACTCTAACTTTGAAGAGATTAGGGTTGTAAGCATTTAAAACCTATGAAATGAACAGACGCGACAAAATCGCGGACAACAGCTGCTCGCCAATATTTTCTAGACATGAAGTCTGACTTAAAAAGAATAGTTGGTAGTTAGTGTAGAGTTGTCATTTGGACATTGATTTTTTAACAAAAGACCATCTTCATCATCTTCATCATTTCCATCTTGTCTCACCGCTGGCGATCAGGGTGAAGCGAGTAAAGTTTGAAACTCGACACGAGTTGGCGAGCAGCGAGAAGCGAGTGAATAGTTTCAATAGTTTTGTCGCTCGGCTTCAAACGAGTGGTTTTGTGCGACGACGGGCGATTGGTCCGCACTGTAGAAATGACCGCTGGTTGGTCAGTTCTGACTGCCAAGCGAACATCGATGAACGAGTATAGGTGAGCGATTGTTATCTGTGATAGCTCTTGTCGCTGCGACCAACTAGTGGTAAGAGTGTGAACCGCCAGCTATCGACTGTAAATATATGTTTCTTTTACTCACACGACATTTTTCCTCAACGAGAAAATTTGGCAGTCGTTACGGATAGTCAGAAGCCAGTAAATCTGACTCCAGTCTTGCCATGAAGTACCGTGTTACCCAGATAATGGGTTGTGGAGGTCTGGTAGGCAGCCGCTCCACGTAAAATACTGGTATTCAGCTAACTCCGGTTTAACTGGAAGCTGACCCCAATATAGTTGGGAAAAGGCTAGGTAGATGATGAGTAGATAGATGTTCGTATTTAAAATTAAGTTGATTTTAAAGCACAGGAAATCATAAAATGACTTTCTTTCGCTCAGGGCGGAGCAGAAGTCAGACTGGTCTGTCAGACTGTTAGTGAATAAAACCCATCCATGCTCCTGCAATTAATGTCCTTTTCGTTCCAAGGACGCGGTGAATCTTTAAGGTGGATGCTCCAGGGTAGCCCGCGAAATTCAAATATTTTTATTTCTGAAATATTCATTCTTTCGAACTACATGAACTTAGAGGGCTATATTGATGATTAAAATGGTTATAATTCTTTAGATAAATACGCGTTACGGTCGCAGATCGCATTTGGTCCACATACAGCTTCACACTGACCGGCAAATTGCAAAAAACATGAAAATATTTGAATTTCGCGGGCTACCCTGGAGCATTCACTTTAAGACAAATTTCGCAACCCTGGCAGAGAAGTACATAGTTAATGTTCGTATCGAGATCAGCGATAAACATCCTTCAACATTTTTATATGACCGGATCACGTATAATGCCATAATAGTCTATTGATATTATTGTTTATACCCATTATGATGGCACTCGGATCAAGTAGGCTTTATTATCATTCCGATAGTCTATGCTTCTATTGTCTTACCTCGATACCTAGATAAATGTACCTACCAGTCTAATAGATTTTATTTATAGCTAAAGTACGAGATTATGTAAATGCTGAGGATATAGGTCTAGTTTATAGATTTCCGTACCCAAAGGGTAACCAACCATATTACTAAGCCTCCGCTATCCGTCCGTCCGTCCGTTCGTCCGTCTGTCTGTATCTCAAGAACCGTAATAGGTAGACAGCTGAAATTTTCACAGATTTTGTATTTCTAATGCCGTTATAACAACATCATCATCATCTGCCTAGCCTTTTCCCAACTATATTGGGGTCGGCTTCCAGTCATCCGGATTTAGCTGAATACCAGTATTTTACGCGGAGCGGCTGCCTACCAGACCTCCATAACCCAGTAACTAGGTAACACAGTACTTCATGGCAAGACTGGAGTTAGATTTACTGGCTTCTGACTATCCGTAACGACTGCCAAAGATCTACAAATGACAGCCGGGACCAACGGTTTAACGTGCTTTCCGAGGCACGGAGGAAACTCGCTATGTTAAGATGGTCACCCATCCACAGACCAACCTTGGCAAGCGTTGCTTAACCTTGAAGATCGACCCGTTATAACAACAAATAATAAAAAATAAGGTTTATGGTACGCAATCCTTTGTGTGCGAGTCCGGCTCGCACTTGGCCGGTATTTTTATTTAATGTTTTTTTTACAACATTGCAAGTGACAGTGCTATTGTAAATTGTTTGCGGTCATCTGAGTGAGCCCCGAAGCACCTATTGTTCAAGAATATCACTATTATGCTAAGTAGGTACCTACTTAAACCAATTTTTTTATTTTGAAATAGTAAGTACGATTTATTAGTAAAAAATCTGTTAAAAAGCATTATCTTTGTGTTGAGACTTCTATTTACTTTGCGCACTAATTTATAATATGTCGCATAGTATTAATATAAAAAAGAAGATAGGTAAGAGGAATATTCGAAAAAATATCCTACACTATAACCTTAGAGCATTTAGCTCTAGAACATTTAGGCAAAATGCTCTAGAACCACCCAGAAACTTTGGCATAAAAGTAGGGTTCATCATAAGTCCAAATACTCAGAAACCGACACTATCTAAACGGCACATTACCTAAAAGAATGTCAGTATTATAATAGTAAAATTATAGGCGTGTCTCGTCATACGGTCACACCCTGTCACCGAATCATATACTTCCACTTCCATCCAAGTTTATTAGATTTTGAAAACAGAACATTTAGGTGTGTTCGAGCTTTCATTAAAAATATAAATTACTTTATGGTCCTACAGTTTAAACCTTTCCAAAGGTTTCGTTTTTAATTTTCCGCTCCCGTCCCTCTGTTAAATAGTCACAATAGGAAAGGGTGCGGTAAACGCAAGGTAAACGCGACAGTTTTTCTTTTATCATCATCGAGTTGCGTTAATTAGAGAGGCCTTCATTAAACTTCTGGTATCTAATAATATTCTAATTAGAATTACAATGCAAGTTTTGAGACGCGCGTAATTCTAATTATATTATTTATTATTATTAATTGTAACTTAGATATACGTAAAATATTTCAGATGTATACCTACTGGTAGATGTATTCCTAAGCTTGAAATATTTTATAATTTCAATAAATTTTACATACAAAATAGACACAAAATACACTAAGATCTGAGTAATTAAATATCCAAAATTTATGACCGAAATAAATCATATTTATTAAGCAATAAAATGTTTTATTGTTGTATATGGTTCCTTAACGACTTATATCCGCATAATATGAAATGTTCCGGCCCACGTAATTTCCCGCCAACGTTTTTACTTAAAACGGGAACGCAGGAAATCGCGTCAGCCGGCATTTCGAGACGGCTGCATCCTATAACTACGAAAATGCACCCAGACATTTCTATAGGACACTACCTCCCCCCATTCGAACCTAGCGATATATATAACTTAGGCACGCTTGCCATGACTAAGAGGCACAACATTGTTCTTTCATGCCACGAAAGGAATATAAAAAAAAAACTTACTTTTCGTGGTCCATTCTGCACAATGGTCTCGTATTCTAAACCCTCGGACATCATTCTCACAATTTATTTAAATCACAATTGAACACTAAAAATATTATTTTTGGTATTTTTACCGGTTTTAACACACTACGGTATTATAGTTTCATGTAGAGCTGGCGGAGCGTTCGAACGTCGTACCGGCACTAAATCTTACAGAGATAAATCACTGTTTCCATTAAGTATTTGATGGGAATTGTTGCTTGAATGAAATTATAACGTGGTGCCGGCGTTCGGCCCGGGTGCAGCAACCAATATCACGCCCACAGCCTCCCTCGCTCTCCAGTGAGTGAATACATACAGATATATAGCCATAGAAAGTAGATAAACATCCCAATACCTACCTGCGTGTTAAATGTAAGGTGCGGCTTGTATACGATGATTTTACGTTTCAGCATTTCCAACGTTCCGTTGAACGGAAGAGGGCATGTGCACGCTACGTTTTGTTTTTTACACGACGTAAATTACGTACACGGCACGCGGTATACGTTCAGTCACAGTGATTTAATTAGCAGTTTTATAAACACATATAAAACTAGTTTTTCTTTGTCCAAATTTTCTTATTAGATCGAAAAAAGTAAAATATTTGATAGATTTTCTAATCAGGTAACTAAACGCTAAACAAATGTCAACTCTCTGTCAGTGTCACTCATTTTGCGTTGCCTGTCACTGTCAGTGTCATCACATGCCAATTGCCGTGTTTATCTGAAACCTACTGAAAATCAACAAACCAAACAGTTATAAAAGTAGAATAAATCGTTAAAACGCATTAAATTACAATCGTTTGGCTAACAAATAGCATTTGCTTATCATATATATCATTTGGAAGACTAATAAATCAGTAAACGATACTCGTGTCAACATGGGAGAAGACTTAAAAGACTTGAAAATACTGAAACAAGGTGCTGAAGGAAAGCTGTATATCTGTAACTATCTCGGAAGACCAACACTGATCAAAGAAAGGTTCAAGAAAAAGTATAGGCACCCAGATTTGGATGCAAATATAACCAAAGAACGGATAAAAAACGAGGCGCGTTCCATAGTCCGGTGCAAAGCTGCTTCGGTTAGAACTCCAGCATTATATTTAGTTGACTTCAACAGGTCTCGCATTTACATGGAACACTTGGAGAAAAGTATCACAGTGAAAGATTTTATAATAAATCACGTAAAAGGTGAATCAGACACAGCCAAATTGAATTTAATAAGTAAATTGATAGGCTATACTGTGAGGAAATTACATGAATCCAATATCATTCATGGAGACTTGACCACTTCAAACATGTTACTGGTGCCAAAAGGTAAAAGTGATGATGAAAAATGGCTTGATGGGGAATTAGATATAGTAATGATAGATTTTGGTCTGTCATTCATTGGTTCAAGTGGGGAAGACAAAGGTGTGGACTTGTATGTTCTTGAAAGAGCTATTATAAGTACACACAATGACTACCCTCGATTGTTTGAAGATATTTTAGAAGCTTATAAAAAGCAAAGTAAGAAGCAGTTGGGAGAAACTATAAGTAAGTTTGAGGAAGTAAGAGCAAGAGGAAGAAAAAGAACTATGGTTGGATAGTTTTAAGGAATAAAGTTTTTGATTTGAACCTGTGTTTCATTTGATCAATGCCACAAATAATTCCTATCACCAGTGATAGGAATTATTTCATTCGATTCTCGTCATCTGTCTAATCTTTCTCCAACCAAGTTTCTAAGTTGGAGCAACGAGATGTGCATACTACGACAGCTACAATTGTGTAGTAGGGCTTCAAATGACTGCGTAGTAGAGCTTCAAATTACTGCGTGAAAGATGAAAACGACGATCTATAGCCTCTTGAGTACTTAGAACTACGCTTGAGACTACGGTACGCAGTCATTTAAATGACTGCGATGTAGGGCTTCAAATGACTGCGAAGTAGGGCTTCAAATGACTTTGAAATAGAGCTACAAATGACTGCGTACTAGGGATTCAAATGACTGCATGGTAGAACTTCAAATGACTGCGTGTTAGGGCTTCAAATGACTGCGTAGTAGGGCTTCAAATGACTAAATGGTAGAACTTCAAATGACTGCGTAGTAGGGCTTAAAATGACTGCGTAGTAAATCGAATGGATTTTTTTTGTGATGAACTTCTAGCTAAAAACACAGTTTATAAAAGAAGGTTCGTCCTGCCTGCATCGGACCAAAAATACTCCAAAGTGTAAATTACGGAGAAATTACGTAAAAGAGATTACTCTGGAACGCAACTGTCAAACTCATGTCATGATCATCTGCGGATAGGTAACCTAGAAAATTTTCTCCGTTTTATTGTTAAAAATATTGCATTTATTTTTCAAAATGAGGCGTCAAATTTTATGTTTATCAACAAAAGTTACGCAAAACAGTTGCACAAAAGCTTTACCATTGACAAGTGAGTATAAATCGACGTTTAATCATTTTAAACACGTCTATTTTCTTACGATAGTACAAACATTAATTTGTTCGCTCTTTTCTAGGATTTCTAAGTACTCAAGAGGCTATAGATCGTCGTTTTCATCTTTTTACGTTAGAAAAGAAGCGTCAGTTAGATAAAGTCGGCAGAGTCGAGAAAATCGAAGTACAGTTCAAAGGCGTACCAGATGATTGCACCTTGGTTATGAACAAGGGTATTTCTACGCCTTACGATTGTGCGAGACGTAAGTTAATACATTTTATATTATCTATACCTACTAATATATAAAGCTGTAGAGTTTGTTTGTTTGTTTGTTTGTTTACTTGAACGCGCTAATCTCAGGAACTACTGGTCCGATTTGAAAAATTCTTTCAGTGTTAGATAGCCCATTTATCGATAGGCTATTTATCAAAACGCTAAGACCAATAGGAGCGGAGCAGTAATGAAAATGGTGACGCTAACGAAGTTGCGCGGGTCACCTAGTTTATTGGATATAACTAAGTATGCCGTATGGTTTCGGCCGGCGCCGTAGGGTGCCGTAAAACAATGAGGCGACTAAGAGACTCGCCCCAGAGAATGGGCAGCAGCGTTCTTCAAAACTCAACACCACACACTGCTATCGCCAACCCGCCTGCCAAGTTTGGCGATTATGGCAAACCCCTCCCTTTGGTGGAGGCCTATGTCCAGCTGTGGACGTCTTTCGGCTGTTATGTTGGTGATGATGACAGCAATCACAATATAATAAACTATGGAAATTGTTAATGCCAGTTAGGGTTGCCAATTATATCGTCACTAGAAAGTCAAGTACTAAACTGCATAAAGGGCATTTTACAAGAGAGTGATTTAAAAACAAAAACAATGAAAATGTCACTGCTAAACTTCCGCTAGCAACTTCTTAAGTATTTCTCAAATTGCTAGGAGACCAAGACCAATGTGTAGAGAAAAAAAAAACTGAATCCAACCATATATAAAACTCATTTTAGCTAAAATGGTGCTTTAGTACTTTTGCCTTTTCGGTGACGATATGTAGATGATTTTAGATTTCCCTCAGTTTTTACTGAAATTGTGGAATTTCACTCTATTTCTTTTGTAGATTATAAGTATACCAACAAAAAATAGTCTAAAATAATATACTAGTGTGGTTGAGAACCCTTTTTTTTTTTTAAGGATAGGAAATCATCAAATGACTCCTCCCACTTTGGGTGAAGCAGAAGGGAGTGTCAGACTCTTACTGACTAAAACCCATCCGCGTTTCTCCCAGTGCCTTTTGCGTTCCAGGGTGCGTACGGTGCCTCTTTCGAACGAAGTCCTCAGCCCCAGCAGGCACTGGCCCTAGCGGGCCCCGTCTTTTTTGCTGACAGCTCTTTGAGACACGCGTGAAACACAGCGCGCCGTCCACCCGGGCCTGGTTCTGATCAGACGGCGAGCCACCCAATGCTCCCGTCCGCAGGCTCGCGCTTACGGTGGCCGAAAATCGCCCTGCGACTCCCGACGCCCGGGGCGTCTTCTTCTGTTGCGGCGGCTGGGGCGTGAGATTTCCCTTTCTCTCACACGTTCGGCTTCCTCCTTTGCTAGCATTACTGCTTCGCAGAAGGAGGTGACCGCTTCCCATGTCTCCTCGCTTCGGACCATAGCTTGAACCAGGGCCGGACGCGAGAGATCGCCGCCGCCGATCGCCTCGGCGAGGACACGGTGGTGCTCCGCCCAAGCAGGGCAGACCTCAACCGTATGTTCCACCGTGTCCTCCGGGCGATCCTCGCAGTGTTGACACCTTGCGTATCCTCCCGCCGTATTCGAAACAGCTACCTCCCAAAACAACCGTGTCCGGTGAGTAGTGGTTGAGAACCCTACTTGTTACTACCAGTGCCAATTGTTTTTTACTAAGATATTAATATTATACCTTTACTGCATTTTCAGATTTAAGTGAATGGCATACAGACACCAGTGCCTTAGCTTTGCTTGATGGCACGGTATACTGGGACATGCACAGACCACTCACAGAAAACTGCACATTAGAAGTAAGTACCAATACCATACCAATGTAAAAGCAGCTTTTCTTAATGAAAGACAGCAGGAAAGCCGAGTTTGTCATCTGCCTAGCCTTTTCCCAACTATATTGGGTTTGGCTTCCAGTCAAACCGGATTCAGCTGAATACCAGTATTTTACGTGAAGCGGCTGCCTACCAGACCTCCACAACCCATTAACTGGGTAACACGGTATTTCTTTGGCAAGACTGGAGTCAGATTTACTGGCTTCTGACAATCCGTAACGACTGCCAAAGTTCTACAAATGACAGCCGGGACCAACAGCTTAACGTGCTTTCCGAGGTACGGAGGAAACTCGGTATGTTAAGATGGTCATCCATCCACAGACCAACCTTGGCAAGCGTTGCTTAACCTTGAAGATCGATCTGTGCGGCTGTTATTCTTTAGCCACGAGCTCCTCAGGTTAGCCGAGTTTGTATGAAATAAAAAATGCAGAATTATGCCTAATGTTAAAGTTTTGGATATGCAATAATAAATGGCATAGTCAACGTTGTGCATGTTCACTTTAACAGGCCCGGAATTAGGATTTATGGTAATTTAGACTTTAATGCAGACAAAATGCTGGTGTTGTTTATGAAATACTAATATAGTCCGCTTTGTCCTCAACAGCTCCAAAACTTCACGGTACCAGAACCTCAGCAGGTCAACAGAGCATTCTGGAGAACATGCTCCTTCATGCTTGGCGCTTGTGCCACGGTTGCCTTCAAGGACACTGTGCCCGTCAAGCTGCACAGTTTCCCTGGACCTGACAGTAAGAATACTATGTTGATATTTTGAATGAATGCTATTCCTACTTCAGTTAAATAATTCTGGTTGCTGTAAGGTCGCGTTTCCCAAGGCGTTGCTGGCCTTCCTTGGGGAGCTGGGGTGGATCGAATGACGCATTTGTCCCACCTGCACGCAAGATACGCGCTTAGTCGTGGAGTTGCGGAAACCAGCCCGATTTACATACATACAAGGTCGCGTTTCCATCCTTCTGCAAGCAACTTGCATGCAAGTTAGATAATTGGCTGTTGTGCTGCATGTCATAGGTTTGATTCACTCACTGAATAAATATTTGTATGGCCTACAGATAGTTCTTCCGGGTCTGTATGTTTGTGATTGTATGATTGTAAACATACCCACGATACAGGAGAAAATCGTAGCTCAGGTTAAGTTAAATGTTTGTAGTATAAGATCTCAGAGCTCCCAGACCTTACTTATTTTCTGAGTAACAAAATGTGTGGGAAAGAGTAGTGTTAGCATGCACTTTGTAACATACACATACCTGCCTGCTTGGGTCACATGTTAAGAAAGATGTCCATACACGGAAAGAACCTAAAATTCTCCTATGGTAGACGTCAGATACCCGTGCAATAACGGTCAGTACCATAAATTTTTTGTCTTTTTAAATATCAAAAACAGAAATAATGACATAAAATTGTCCTGAATCGTAATCCTTTACGTTTTCTAATAATGAAGAATGGTTCATAATTTATTGTTTAAGTATCTGCGAAGGAATTTTAGGGAGAAATCAATGTACTTTATTGCACGCTGGCGCCGTCCATAGCATTAAAATATCAGTGTATACCAGTCCACAGCTAAACGCAATCCCATACCACGTAACAAATCGAACAATTTCTACGTGCCTCCTCCTGTTCCTGGGTTCGATTCCCAGGTCGAACAAAAGGTCTGGGTTCTTCCATTTCGTAAAGCCGGATCTGTGGAAGTGGTGGTGTTACACACTCGTGTATGGAAAAGCACGTTACGTCATTGGTTCTGCATCAGATCCCTCCGGTCGTGTCAGTTTGCCATCGGACTATGAGAGTGACGGCAGAGAGAGTGTACTATAACATGCCCCGCGCCGATGGCTAGCCTCCGTCGAGATTGGCCGCCATGGCCTAAATCTGAGGAGGACCCATCTTCTTTCCCTTATCCCATGCTACTTGGGGTCGGCGCAACACGTTTTTTTCTTCCATTCTGTCCTATCAGCCGTCACACACAACTCCCTTTTCTTACATGGAGCGATCACAAAATTCATCCATCTTTTCTTTGGCCTCCCTCTCCCTCTCCATTCATCCACATTTATATTCATAACTCTTCTAGTTACATGCGTCTCATCTCTCTTCTTCACATGACCATACCAAGTCAAGCGATACCTTTTTAACTTTTCCGTCACAGGCGCCACTTTTAAACTACCTCTTATGTAGTGAGGGCTGTTACACTTTTTTTTAACCCCGCATTAGGAATTTCTCCTGTATCGTGGGTGCGTTTACAAACATACAAATTCACATTCACAAACGGCCAGACCCGAAACAACTGTCAGTAGGCCATATACTATCTGTAGGTTTTTTATAAGTCAAGACTTGTAATTGGCTTACAGTCTTATTTACTGAACTCGTCCTGTTTTTGTTTTAGCTGTAAGTCTACCATAATGCTTAAATTAATAAATGAATAAAAATGTTTTTTCCATCTGGGAATCGAACTCGCGACACGCATCGCGGCAGTCAATAGAATAGAATAGAATACTCTTTATTATGTACACCATATAAGTTACAGAAAAGATAGATGAAGAAAACATTACATAGGGTGACACAATGGGCGGCCTTATCGCTAAAAGCGATCTTTTCAAGACAACCTTTGGATGGATTTCAAAGATAACGGAAAGACAGTACTGCAGGTAGTCTTAGGCGTACGATTTATATAAATAAATACATAATAGACAAATATATACAATTATAATTATGTAACAAAAAAAAATAAAATAAAAAAAGCATAGGAACCAAGTGAAAACGATCAAACAGAAAGGTAGTGATTTTTGACCATTGTTTTAAAAATGGAGAAAGATTGAGCACGTCTTACTGATACGGGCAAGGCATTCCATAACCGCACCGCTTGAACCGTAAAAGATTTGTCGTAGAAGCTGGTGGAGTGCATCGGCATCTCTAATCTCAAGTTTTCCGATGACCTCAGACATCTGTGTTATGTGTGTCATGAAGGAACTTGAAGCGTTCGTCAATCGCTCAACCACTGCGCTAACCGTGCCGACAATTATTATTGGAGTTCACAGCTAGACCATACTATCTAACTAACCAAAACCAACTCAGTCCGCAGCGGTTCCTTCATCTACGACGTGGACCTCCCAACCCTGGCCGACTGGCAGCCGTCTTCCCAGGAGCTGTTGACCTTGGGCGCGGAGTACGTCAAGCTGTTGAGGCAGAACCAGCCGCTGGAGAGGTTGGAGGTCAGCGAGGACCTGGCGCTGGAGATGTTTGTGGAGAACGAGCATAAGACTAAGCAGATACCTAGTATTGCTAGGAATAATGGTGAGTGAGAAGTTGCTTTTTACTGTAATATCATCTGCCTAGCCTTTTCCCAACTATATTGGGGTCGGCTTCCAGTCAAATCGGATTCAGCTGAATACCAGTGTTTTACGTGGAGCGGCTGCCTACCAGACCTCGACAACCCATTAACTGGGTAACACGGTACTTCATGGCAAGACTGGAGTCAGATTTACTGGCTTCTGACTATCCGTAACGACTGTCAAAGATCTACAAATGACAGCCGGGACCAACGGCTTAACGTGCTTTTCGAGGCACGGAGGAAACTCGGTATATTAAGATGGTCACCCATCCACAGACCAACCTTGGCAAGCGTTGCTTAACCTTAAAGATCGACCCGTGCGGCTGTTACCTATTTAGCCACGAGCTCCTCTGCTCTGCTTTTTACTGTAATAGTGGTTTGAATTAATTTTTATTGGGGGCCCGTTTGTTATTCAAAATAATGTCTTTGTAGCGGCTTCAATGCCGCCACAAGAAAAACCAACGTAGCAAAATCTACTTCGCTTCAAAAAGAACCGCTACGCCATTATCCCGTCAGCAACGAACTTCTGACGAAATCCTGCATTGTGGTATCAATGTTCTCCGTGCGGTTCGAAATAATATATAACAGTCTGAATACCAACTATTGGGCATTTGCCCGCCAGACACAACAACCGCCTGGGCGGAGGATCCTTCCTTTTCAATGGAGGTTGGCGGGACTTTACACCCTGTTCTGCATATCTCTAAATCAATTCAGCATTGACAACAGAATAGCAATTCTTTTATTTCCGAGAATTTGAGTCTCAACCCAAATATGTTTCAAAGATCCATTGCAAAGTTTTTGACATTGATTGTCACCAAGATGGGTTTGCGACTAGAATTTGATTGATATGGTAGGCGTCAGATAAATGGTCAATTGACTTTCTGAATATTAAAAACAGAAACAAAGACGTAAATCTGTCCTGTATCGACTTCTATCCGTGATCCTTTACGTTCTCTAGTCATTTAAAAACGGTTCATATTTTATTGTTCCGATATCTACGAAGGGATATTAGAAAAAGGTTTATCAGGTGCTTACCAATCCTACCATAGATTCCTCGTCTGAATGGAAGAATTTGCCTTCTGCTTTTTCGAAATGATTTCATTATTCCCTGCTTGTCTTATTCCAGTCTTGTCAAGCAAGGCTGTGTCTTCAGGAAAAAAAAACACAGCTACTGTTACTTTTAAAAATATTTCTCCAAATTTTATATCACAACATTTAAGTACACAATTTTATTTATTTTGCTTGCAGGTAAAGTGACGCTGTACAAAGTGGGTAAACACGTAGATATCTCGAAGGGTCCCATGATCAGCACCACCAAGCAGATCGGGAGGGTTTCCATCGCTTCCGTACACAAACTAAATGGTGAGTAAATTAGATGTACTAAAGTCACGCATACTAAGTGTTGGCGCTTTACTTTTTAGCCTTTTTAGGGTTCCGTACCCAAAGTGTTACCAACGGAACCCTATTACTAAGCCTCCGCTGTCCGTCCGTCTGTCTGTCTGTCAGCGGGCTGTATCTCAAGAACCGTAATAGGTAGACAGTTGAAATTTTCACAGATTGTGTATTTCTGTTGCCGCTATAACAACAAATAATAAAAATTACGGTTTATGGTACGGAAACCTACGTGTGCGAGTCCGATTCGCTCTTAGCCGGTTTTTATTTTCAACAACTTTACAAAACATGTGTTTCTTAAAAACTACTTCTAATATCCCCGCGCAACTTCTGCGTCACTATTTTCATTACTGCTCCGCTCCTATTGGTTTTAGCGTGATGATATATAGCCTATAGCCTTCCTCGATAAATGGGTTATCTAACACTGAAAGATTTTTTCAAATCCGACCAGCAGTTCCTGAGATTAGCGCGTTCAAGTGAACAAACAAACAAGCTCTTCAGCTTTATATTTTAGTATAGATTTCATTCTGTTATTGAAACCCCACTATGGGTATAGGTCTCCACCAGCCTACTCCATGTCTGCCCTATTTTTTGATTTGCTTCTCCATTCCTTTCCTGCTATTGCTATTATTTCGTCTACCCATCTATTCCTCGGACGGTTCCTTTTTCTTTCGCCCATAGGTCCTTCCTATATTGTTGTTTCAACTGTCTATCTTTTGTCCGAGTACCTCGCTAGATGTGAGTTGGCGCTAAAATAATCATAATGTAGAAAAACCAACGGAGCAAATCTACGTCGCAACAAAAATAACCGCGACGCCATCTATCCAACTAGTAGCGAACTACTTCGTTGAAATCCTGCATCGCACAAGCAGAGTTTCCCGTGCGATTTGAACATATACATCAGCCCGAATATCAGCTATCGGGCAGTAGCCCGCCAGGCACAACAGCCGCCTGGTCGGAAGATCCTCCTTTTCAATTGAGGTGTGCGGGACTTTACTCTCTGTTCCGCATCCCTCTAAAATAATAACTTGGGTGTCGTTCTAATAGGGTTGGCAAGTAAAAACTGATCTCAGATGGCGCCACCACTACACGTACCTTTGTCAAAGTGAGATAAACACTTTGTTGCACAGTGCTATTCTGTAAAAAGCTTACCATAAATATTAAAGTGAAGTGAGCTGTCAAACTTTGGCTTAAAAGTGGAATGGCACTTCATGCTCACTCCGTCTCAGTTTTCACGCTGACATTGCAACAGAATAGGCTGATCCTATTTGATTTTCCATGTATCTTTTTTAGGGTTCCGTACCTGAAGGATAACCAGTGGAACTCTATTACTATGCCTCCGCTGTCCGTCCGTCCGTCCGTCTGTCTGTCAGCGGGCTGTATCTCAAGAACCGTAATGGGTAGACAGTTGAAATGTTCACAGAGTGTGTATTTCTATTGCCGCTATGACGACAAATAATAAAAATTCAATTAAAAATTAAAGGGGGATCACCTAGAAGAAACAAGGTTTTTATTTTTTGGTTTACGCTACGGAACTCTTTGTGTGAGAGTCTGACTTGCACTTGGCCGGTTTTTTCACGATATTAAACATGATGTATCCTTGCAGGCTCAGCAAACTGTGATGTCAAGCAGCTGTACAGGTTCCAAGGCGTCGCGCTACCCACCGGCGTCTTCATGAACCACTTCACCTTCTCCATACTCACTCAGAGGGCTAAGAAATTGGTAAGAACCTTACTTTGAACCTAGTGACTTCCACATCTAAATGTTAAGGTTTAGCTCCTTTTTAACCGACTTACAAAAAAGGAGGAGGTTCTTAATTCGGTGGGTATTTCTTGTTATGGATGCAAAACGATACTACGAGGTTTCTGATCTGATTTCTGTGATTCTTTTTTCTCGATGCGTTATACAAGTATACCGCATCAATTAATTAATTATTTTTTACTAATTTTATTAATACTACTAATTACTAATTTTTTTAATTTTATTTTATTTTTATTAATTTTTTTTTTTTAATAATTAAGTGTGGTTCAGTATATAGTTTTTATTTAATGAGAATTTTTGCGTAGACGAAGACGTCGTCTAAGTGTCACCACTTAAAAGTGAAAAGTAAAAACCTTTTACAAAAAATATAACCGACTTCCAAACAAAACACTACAAGGTATAAAATAACTTAATTTCAGAAGTCGGTGTTAATAAACAAAGAAACAAAACAAAAAACACCGACTTCCGAAATTAAGTTATTTAGGGCTTTTTTAGGGTTCCGTGCCTCAAAAGGTAAAAAGGTACCCTTATAAGATCACTCTCTTGTCCATCTGTCTGTCCGCGAGTTCCCACCGATTTTCTCAGGAACGGGTGGACCTAGCAAGTTGAAATTTATACCTACCAGATACCGAGGTTTATAGTCCCTATTAGGTGCATATAACATCAATATGGGCAAGAATTCTAGGTTAAACGGAATTATGTACCCAATAGGTTTTGGGTCGAGAACCAAAACGCGCGTTGACCTAGAATCACGAAATTCGGCAAAAGCAAAGTCTTAACAGCACAAATAAAGGAAAAAGTTTAAAATTAAGGTGAATCTTGGCACTTACAAGTTATCGCAAAAATCTAAATTTTTTTGAGGATGGGGTATTATCAAATGACTCCTCCCGCTCTGGGTGCTTACTCTGGAATATAATTCCGATAGATCGACATTGGTCAAACGTCAGTTGGTTGATTTAATGGTCAAGGATTGGCTGGGCCCACTGAGTCTAGCCAATCCCTGACGTTTGACTGACAATTCCAATGTCGATCTATCGGAATTATATTCGAGAGTAAGCACCCTGGGCGGAGCGGAAGGGAGTGCCAGACTCTTACTAACTAAAACCCATACGCTCCTCCTAATGCCCTTTGCGTTCCAGGGCCGCGGTGACTCATTCGAACAAATTCTGTACCAAGCTTTAATTTCCAGATTCCACACTTAAGAAACTAATTTCATTTTCATTTCAGAACGCCGTAAAATCCCCGATCCTGAAAGCAGTGGAACGCGAAGAACCTGAAAGCATAGCGATGAACGCGTGAACTCGATAGTACCTTAATCCGTAATTATAAGTAGTTTAGTTATCTCTAAGTTAATAAAACGTGTTAAGACTATCTGTGTTTTATTGTTAACTAGCTTCTGCCATCGGCTTCGCCCGCGTAGTGTCGGAAAGTATCCCAAGGGAACATAGTCCCGGCTTTTAATATAGCATATATTCTCGACTATACCTAATCTATCTCTGTACGAAATTTCATCCCGATCCGTTCTGGCGTAATTGAGTTACAAATAATCCATCCAGACTTTCGCATTTATAATAGTAGAAGGGAGTAAGATTTTATTCTAATATGGGTTTTCCTACGATGGAGCGAGCTTACCCAGAAGGAGCCTGATCACTCTGAGTTTAAAGAGATGAGGGTTGTAAGCGTTCGGAAACAGATGCAGGCAGACAGTTCCACTACTTTGCTCTGCGCATTATAAAAGACGTTTGGAAACGCTTACGGCGAGTTGGTGGAATAGCAACAAGGTGGGGATAGTAACTTGCAGTGCGTTATGCAGATGGTAACTTGATATCCGATGGTAAAAGGCTCCGATGGGATGAGGTCGTGGAGATTATAACATTGTTTTGTATGATAGAAAGCCACTATCTCGCCTGATGGTTAGCGATGATGTGGTCGACAACGGACCTTTTCACTCTCGACAGACCCACAGGGTGTAAGGAAACACAAATTCCGGCTGTATCCGCTATACACACAATGAAATTAACAATTTGTTCGTGTGAGACGTGTACCTTGTAAAGGCTTTGATAAAGACGGAGATGCCCCATGGCCATGGCATAGTCGCTTGGCGAAATTATATTGTGCGATTCTATACTATCTATACTGTAGTGCGGTGGTTCCTAACCTTTTCAATATTGTTGTCACATATTAGGAAAACTGATTTCACCCCGACTTTAAAATGGCTTGTGTTTAAACACCGCCCAAAAAAGTACCTATTTTACTACCAAAAAAGTTCTAAACGGTTACCAAAACAGATAAATGGTCACCAAATAATATTCGAGAAGTAGCGCTCGCCGGCCGCTGCCGCGGCACCGCTCGCTTCGCTCGCTCGGCTCGCGCGCGGTTGGTCACAATTCTAACCTAACCTAACCTATTTTATCCAGTTTGTAACCCCAAGCCTACATTTTATGGCAATCACAGTTGAGTTGGATAGAATTTGGTGACCGTTGATCCATTTTGGTGCCTAGGCTTAGAGTCTTATAAATATTATTTTTGGTGACCGTCTAAATTATACCCCTTTAAAATTATAATTACAAACAATACAAGCAAACACAAATATCTTTATTATTCAAAAATCAATTAATCCAATTTTCTGATCACAAATTGCACGGATTTTGAATTTCCGCGCCTGTTTTCACAGTCGATGTTACCAATCGATGTATCGATAGTTTTAAGGGCAGGTAGACCGAGCGAAGTAGGTATCTAACATTTCCATACTTTACGCGAAGCGAGCCGTGCGCTCACGTCGACGGCTTGAAGCCATTATAATTTATTATTAAAAAAAATAAAACTTATGCAAAATTAAACCACAAATTATTCTTCTATATGTTATTAACCTTTCTTACATATGGTTTTTGGAAGTATAACTTTCATAAGCTTCAAGAAAAATAAGAAAAACATCAAAAAATTGTTGAATTTAGACTCCTCTTCCGGTTTTTTTTTGATCGAGTGAAGTTTTCGACATTATGTTTTGAACCAGATATTGTCAAAGTACATAAAGTAAACTTCAATAAGTATGTATTTTTTTGGCTTTAAACAATCACTATTAGCTTGTTTATTATTGTTTCAAAGTGATGGAATATTAGGAAAATTGGGAATACGATACATCGATTGTTTGATGGTTAAAATATTACTCCATCGATGTAAAGATGTTTGTGTTTTTTCAACATCGCCCACCCATAATGACGAGGTGACAATGACGACGCGACGGCAGATAGAAAAACGTATTTCATTAGATTAGGTCTTAATTATTTAAGTTCTTTATTACCCCAACAGAATAAGTAGTTGATTTACCCCCAGGTTCGGAACCACTGCTGTAGTAGCTCTGGCGGCAGAACACTGTGTGTGTGTGTGTGGGATCTTGAGTTCATCAGACAGGGTTGGAGTCCCACTCATCATCATCTGCCTAGCCTTTTCCCAACTACATATATTGGGGTCGGCTTCCAGTCAAACCGGATTCAGCTGAATACCAGTGCTTTACGTCGAGCGGCTGCCTACCAGACCTCCACAACCCATTAATTGGGTAACACCGTACTTCTTGGCAAGACTGGAGTCAGATTAACTGGCTTCTGACAATCTGTAACGACTGCCAAAGATGTACAAATGACAGCCGGGACCAACGGCTTAACGTGCTTTCCGAGACACGGAGGAATCTCGGTATATTAAGATGGTCACCCATCCACAGACCAACCTTGGCAAGCGTCGCTTAACCTTAAAGATCGACCCGTGCGGCTGTTGTTATTTAGCCACGAGCTCCTCTGCTGCTGTAGTGGCTCTGGCGGAAGAACACTTTGTGTGTGTGTGTGTGTGTGTGTGTGGGATCTTGAGTTCATCAGACAGGGTTGGAGCCCCACTGATAACAGTCAATTACATGGCAGAATCTGGGTGAATTGGGCAAACTCTGATCGCGACGGTGCGTTTCTTATATTGACATTATTGTGTAGTTGAAACAAAGTAAAACAACTTCAAAGTAATATTCATCAATTAAAATTTTATTTCTTACATAATAATATTTACAGATATCCGAAACAATAATAAAATACCTACAACGAGTAGCGTAATGTCTTCGATATTCTATAGACATCAAGATAATTTGAAAATGCTATTAAGTACATAATTTTGCACTTTAAATAAGTTGTTTTTATAAAACCTTCGACTTCTAAAAGCCAATTCAATATGAAGTCAAATTGAATGAGAGATTGAAATATCTCTTATGATTGACAAGCCATTGTTTAGGAAGCTGGGGTTAAGTTGATCCTTTACCAAATCATCTTTTTGGTGATCCATTCCCTAATGAATGAATGAAAAATACATTAAGCATTCCATTCCTTTCTTATCCATCGTCTCATCCCAATCTGCCTCACTGTATTCGCTTCCCTTTTATTTACTACCATTGCTAAACCTGTTACTAGGAACAAATGAAGTCTAATTTCTAGTGGCTTTTGTCATAAATTAATAAATAATAATATTAACCATATTGGATGAAATCTTTTACTGAATTACGCCGCTATATAGTTTAGTGTATTTGACGCTATATAGTTTGAAATGTGGTCCTCCGAAGCCAAAGGAGATGTTCCAAAATGTATGGACCCTGGGCCAGGTCCTTGTACACTATACTTAAAAATAGAGAAATATATTTGAAACAGTTCTCAACTGTCCAATTTCTTTAAAATGGCTTTGTTTGCTGGTAAAACAAAAAAATTACACTTGAAATTGAAGCACGCAACAAAAACCCGCCATGCCGATAAGCTGTCATTTTGATTGATTAATGACGTTTGACATTTATTTCTGACATATTTATTTACCGCCAACGAGACGAAAGTGACTGAAGTGACATTGTTATGACAGCTGACAGTTATTTTTCTATGATCTGTAACTAAATCGGTGCGACGCCATGTTGAAAATCGATAAAAGTAATTTATAAACATCAATAAAATTAACTACCACAACAGTAAACATTTCAATGAATTAATGTATTTTTCTCGAATTCTACGGAGTTTTCTCTTTTGTATGAGGTAATGTACATAGACCTGGCCCATTTTGAAACAGAATGAGACTGTCATTTATAAAAAATAAATGAAGAAAATAAAAAGAAATGATTTCTGAAATTGAAGAAAACATCTACTCCTTACTACCTACGAAGACTTAGGCTTTTTAGGATCAGAAGGACCCTCTTCTTCATTCCCTGCCTGAAATATAGGCTGCGGCTGAGTCTTCTTGTAAGCCGGGGCTACCCAGAAGGGATTCTCTTCAGCATCCTTAGCATACTTCAGAATAGCCTCTCTCGGATCCTGTTCATCATCTACCCTCTTGCTAAGACCCAGGTTCCTAATGACGAAGGAAGATAGGGTACTGCCAGAAGCGGCTACTCTTCCACCCTGGCCAGAGGTGATGGGAAGATCAGGACGGTGGGACTTGACAGGGTCTAGTCTATCTTTCTCCATCTTTTTCTTGCTAGTTCTCAATTTCTCTTGTCTGAACAGTGGTAATGCGTGAGGAGTGATAATTTGCTGAGCACTAACCACCTCAACGGAATGTTTCTTTCTGTGTGTCTTCACTATGCACAGTTTTGCTCCCCGCAAGCTCTTTTTCTGGTCGAAATAGCATTTGACTACTCCATTCCCGCAACCAACAAATATCTGGTTCAGCTTCGCGTGCCATATGCTTTTAATCACATGTGATTTCGTGACATCTATATGCGTGGTCTGTTCAAAAGTCTTCGTATTATAGAAAATCAGTCTCCCAGTATCCTGCCCTTTCTGTAGCGACTCTCCAGTGAATACTAATGTATCATCTGGACTGAAAGCACAATCCGTTTGCTCATACCTTGAAAATAAGTCCCCGAACACATGCAATGGTTTTCTGAAGTTCCGTAAGTCCCAAATTTTCATTGTGTCATCGTTACCTCTGCTAGCTAAATAGGAACCGAGGTAGGAATACGATATGCTGCATATCTCTGAATTTTTTTGATGGCAATCCCTTACACAAGCTGTGGTATTCACAAAATTCTTCCTATGGTCCCACATTTGGATAGAACCGTCATAGCATCCACATGCTACGGTGTTGCCATCTCTAGAAAAGGTGCAAGCAGTTGGTTTGGCCTTCAAACCTCCTTGCTGGCGGGGTTTGATGACGGCCTTGTGTTGTTTAGGGTTCTCTGTGAGCCAGAGGCGGAGGGTTCCGTCTTGGGAGCATGTCATGAATTCTTCGCGGACTTGAGGATGCCAGCAGCCACTGTTTAGGGCTGCAGTGTGCCCTTTAGTTCTGGAAGAGAAGACAATGTTAGGTTAATTCTGGCAGGTAAGTAGAAATCAACTTGATCTGCTGAGCTTTTAGGCCCTGTCCGCATTGCTATATTTCACAGCGCGATTTTTTTCTTGCAATTCTGTAACATATTGAATCCTATACGAGTAGCCGCTCTAACTACTTTATACTTTACAAAAGTCTGTAATTTGATGCGTGCAAAATGAACGCGATACGATGCGGATTATTTTCGCGCGATTGTTTTGTAAAGTATAAAGTAGTTATGTGTATGTCCGCACTGCTAAATAAAATTCGCGGATTTCGCACAGTCAGATGATGATTTTAGACGTTCGTCTCAGCCAGCCGGGAACTGCATCGAATTGACTAAAAACGAAATAATGTTCGCAGTGCGTACAAGATGTGAGGAGCTCGTGGCTAGATAATAATAGCCGCACGGGTCGATTTTCAAGGTTAAGCAAGCGTTTGCCAAGGTTGGTCTGTGGATGGGTAACCATCTTAACATACCGAATTTCCTCCGTGCCTCGGAAAGCACGTTAAGCCGTTGGTCCCGGCTGTCATTTGTAGATCTTTGGCAGTCGTAACGGATAGTCAGAAGCACCGTGTTACCCAGTTAATGGGTTGTGGAGGTCTGGTAGGCAGCCGCTCCGCGTAAAATACTGGTATTCAGCTAAATCCGGTTTGACTGGAAGCCGACCCCAATATAGTTGGGAAAAGGCTAGGCAGATGATGAGTGCGTACAAGATGTAATTCCGACCACGGAATTTAATACGCGAGAATAAAAATCGCGCAGTGCGAACAGGGCCTTGGGGGAAATTCTCCTTGGTTCTACTTGCGATGGCTAACGTGTAATTTACAGTCAATGTTTTTGTTACAACTTTATTGAGTTCTTAAAATTGATAATTAGAATATGATAACATTCAACTTGTTTGAAATCTAATCCGATTTCAAACAAATTGAGTTAAGAAATCCATTTTCCAGCGTACTAGCTTCTGCCAGCGGCTTCGTCCGCGTGATCCCTAGGGAACATACTTCCGGAATAAAAAGTAGCCTATGTGTTATTCCACATTATAATCTACTTCCATGCCAAATTTCATGTAGATCCTTTCAGGCGTTCAACAAACATCCATCCATCGATTCAAACTTTCGTATTTATAATATTATGATAAGTTAGATAGTAGGATTTTTACCAGAAACCTTTTTGAGCTATGGTAAAAGATCTTGTCTTACTGCAGGAGAACAAGGCAAAAATAATTTGAATTTATTAAATTAAAATTGTTGTTCCATGTAGCCCGGGGTCAGCTCAAAACATTTTCTTCCACCAAATTCTTGTTTCATAATGTTGAATAATTTTATAAAAAGCTTTACTCACTTAGCCATATCGTTAATGTACTGGTCTCCCTTCACACACTCGAGGACTTCAAAGCCGTCTCTATCCAGCACCTTAGCCTGGGCAGCGCCACTGACCACCAGGATCGAGTCTCCGGTGGTGGAGTACTGCAGAGCCTTGATGGGATGGTTCTCGCACGGTTGTAGGGTGCGGAATGAGCGCATTGATGAGTCCATACCTGGGGAGAGTGGTTTTATTAGTCAGGTTCAGTAGCCCGAGTCGTGAGCACAGATGAATGCAGCAGGGTGATCTCGTGCAAGTCCAAAGAGTCCTGTGTTTCCAGATAGCTACAACCTGGGAGTCTTTAAGACAAGAGTGAATAGGTTACTTCTAGGCAAACGTGCTCCATCTTCGATCGCATCATCGTTTACTATCAGGTGAGATAGTGGTCAAACGTATGCCTAACAATAGTAAAAAAAAAAATAGTCGATGAGCGTTGATTGACGAGCCAATAACGTGAAGCGTCAGAGCTGCCGTCGTCAAACCGATTAATGGTGAGACTCTATTCTTGCAGTTAAACTTACCAGCAAAGTCCCAGAATGAGACATCATAGTCAATTGACCCAGTCGCTAGCCGAGCTCCTGATGGGTCGACTGCTAGTGCCACTACAGCTTTAGTGCCATGCAGCATCTCCACCTGGAAGGATTGTTTATTGTTATAATCTAATCGCATTAATGTACGAAGGCCCTGAAAGTATATGCCATCATTTCTTTAAGCTTTTTGGACAAAGGTCTAGGTCTTGCTTGGCTCATATCATGTTTAACCTTTGACTGCCCCGGTTGGCTATAGCCGACAAGCAAACGACATTTTAAAGTACAACTTTCTACTGGTGGTAGGCTTTGGCCAAGCGGCCTAGCTGCGTTCCGGTACGATGCTCAGTGTAGGCAATTCAGAAGAGTTGGGTCGGGGTAAGTTGGGGTCTGCGGAGAGGGAGAGGGAGGCCGTGGCCACTCACCCGTGCCGCAGCAGGCGAACCGGGCGTCGGCGGAGGGCGCGCAACTTCCAGCATCCGTAGAAAGGTCCGGAGGGACGGTGGTCTTGTCTTGGGGTCGTCCGCCGCCCCCCAATCCAGCAGGACCCGAGACGGTGGCGCGTATTGTTCCAGACGCGCCCCTACTGGACGTTGCGGGGGGACCTTACTCCTCCCGCGGGCCTGAGATGGCCCGCATACGCGGCCACTATCCGGGGATTATGGAAGGCGTACTAACTCTCACAATGCTCGGTCAAGTGTGAGAGGAACACCGGGGTGGTTTTTAGTCAGTAAGAGTCTGACAGACCCCTTCGCCCGCCCCAGGCGAGGGACATCTATGAGGATTTTCCACCCCGGCAACAAAAAAAAAAAGGGGTAAGTTGGGGTCAAATAGTTGTTCCAATGCAGGCAGACCAACCAGGCTTGCCCTGACATGGGCGTATCGGGAGACTAGTCGCGGAGGTTAGCGGGATCCGAGGCACGGTGCGCCGCTGGCCGACCGCAGGTGTTGGGGGCCCAAGTATTGTGCTAGCCACACATGAAAGGCTGTCCCGCCATCTGTCGAAAAATCCCGGAATGCACCATCGTGCTAGTTGGCGACCCCGCAGTCTCCATACTAGTCCCCCAACGATGTCGTCCTGTCAGGGCGTGCCTGAAGGTTAGCAGCATGGAACCTCATTTCACTTCCTTCTCCTCCACCTCCTTCACTCAAATAATGAACAGGAACAAAAAGAGAAAAGCTGTACAGCGGCAGCACTCCCTTTCATACAAAGTGCTCTAATATACGAGTACAAGGTCTGCACTCAAATCTCGCCGCAGTCCATCACCACCTGGAGACTGAGATCCTATTGCTGATTGAGATATTTCTGTCGGAGACGCGGATCGGGTGTCGTCGTGTGTGTGTCTGGTTTACCTAGGTAAGACAGGTATGACACGTCTGACGCACCAATTCAGACCACGCGCGGGCGTATGTATGTATCGGCGTCTCCGCAACCTTGAGGACTCCAGGTTCTCAACGCTGTGGGTTGTAGTAGACACAGGACTGGAAAAAATTGTCTACGTCTGTATCTACTGTTGCACAGCGCTGATTTGGAGACAATTGGGCTCACACAGCACCTAAGTGAGGCGGCGGATGCGGCTAAGCAGCGGTACCCTTCTGCCCAATTGTGCCCACCATCAGGATTCTTCCCATACCAATGCGCAGACCATGCTGGACGAGAGACGCGAAAGCTAGCCCTAGCGCTAAATCTTACCCAGCTGGTCCAGGGGGCAACGAGGGTGCCGGATGTTGATTCGCACACTGCCACTGCTTGGACCTTTTACTGACAACAGATCCAGACCGCTATTCGGTGTCAATTTCTTCACCACGGGGTAGTTCCGACTACAGTCTGGTGAAGTCTGTGTCCGTGTACTCCCCGCCCGATCCTAGCCCAAGAGGCACCCGGCGGGTATGGCGATACAGGTTAGCAGATTGGGATGGCATGCGATCTTTCTTCGCATGCCATCCCTTGGCAGCCTACTTGCTTTTCTTCGACTGATGCTTCGTCGTGCGCGGACGCCGTGACATATGTTGCGGAGGGGAGTACTACATTCCGTTCTCTGACATAATAATGTTTGGCGAAGCTCGTCCATGGTTTGGTGCTGAATGCAATTGCGCTGATGCGCTTAAGCACGCGGCGTACCTAGCATGGGTCGACACTCGTACGCGCAAAGCAAATGACTTGAGTCAGAAGAAGAGAGCCTTCAACAGGGCTGCCAAGTCCTGCAAGAACGTGTTTCCCGACCGAGCCCTCCGCTCGGTTTGACTACATTAGCCGAATAGGGAACAAACTTGCCTCATACCCAGCATGTAGTATGGCTTTTTGGTCGGTTGAATCGAACTTCTGCCGCCCCTCACTACCACCTCTGCTGAGACCCAACGGACGCTGGTTCACTCCGCTGAGGAGAAAGCGAACTTGTTTCATTTTTGTTTGCGGAATCTTCACGACTGAATCCTGGTGGCGCGAGGCCCCCAGCTTCTCCTTATGTATGCGAGTCGAGTAAGTCGAACATTTGCATGATAATCAGAAGGACGTCCGTAGGGTACTGCGTAACCTAGACGTGAACAAGGCTCGTAGCCCCGACGGGATACCGGCAATTGTTCTGAAGACTTGTGCATCCGAGTTGTCTCCAATCTTGGTTTGAGACGGGAAAAGGCTTGGAAGCAAGATAACGTGCAGCCCGTGCCCAAGAAGGGCAGTCGAGCTGACCCGTCGAATTATAGACCCATCTTGGTAACGAAATGTTATCCTTAATTGGTAATTGATAAGATGTTAGAATCCCTATTTTGGTTTGTAGGCATTGCGCTGAATTAGTAGCTTTGCATGGGAGGGACACCGATGCATTTACACTCTGGCTGCCAAAAGGTTAAGGGGATATTCTTGTGCAGAGGTTTTGTACAAGATGAATTATACAGAAAACAGTTTTCACAAACACAAACACAATTTCAGACCAAAAAGTATACTATTAACAGATATTTTCATTTAGTTGTCTATTTACTTGACTAACTATAGATAGAGATTGTATTTTTTAGTCACAGTAGATTGCATTTGACCAAAATAACCTACTGGGAGTTAATCTCAAACCAACAGAATGGAAACACAATATTTAAACAGTAGAGGTGCACTGGATCCAAAAGGACCCACTTGTTTCTATTAAACTAGTTGACCTGTGCAACTTCGTCTGCTCGCTCCTATCAGTCTTAGCGTGATGATAATATATACTTAGCTTTTAGCCTTGCTCGATAAATGGGCTATCTAACACTGAAATAGTTTTTCAAATCGGACCAGCAGTCCGTGAGATTAGTGCGTTCAAGCAAACAAACAAACTCTTCAGCTAGTAAAAGTAAAACAAAACAAACAAACTGTTCAGATATTAGTATAGATATATTTGTGCGCCACTACCGTTTCAGTTTCTCACCTCATGAGTATTTGGTATCCTCTTCTCCACAGGCAGATCCTCATCATCAGACCCACTCAACTCATCATAGCTATCTTCTCCATCACCCTTACTCTTCTTGGTCTTATCATCTTTATTCAGCAGCCCTGGTGGTATTGGAGGACCAATCTCTTCTTCATCATCTTGTGAAGACCCAGGAGGCAATGGGCCAATCACCTCATCATCACTTTCTTCACCCTTTTTTGTCTCTGGTTCTTTCGGCATAGCGGCCTCGGCTTCTAACCTCTTTTTATTGGCCTCTTGTGCGTTTATCTTTGCCTGTTCTACCAACTCGACAAGGTCGAAATTTTTAGCCTTCTTACCGAAGTTCCTGATACCCATGACTTGCTGAACGTGCTGGTTTTCCAAATCATCGGCTATTTCTTCGATTTCCTTGTGCTCTTGAATCGGTGTGCGGCCGAAAGTGCCGAATCCCGACGTGTTTGCTTCATTCTGGTTGCTGTTTTCGCCTGTTTTGCTGATGTTGAACTTGATTTTCCCGAAGGATATCGGTTTCTTGTGCATCTTTGAAGATCTTATGGCTCTGTTTATTCAACAATTTCTATTTCACGCTGAGAATCAGACCGCACTTTTATCGATTGTTTATATCGCGTGAAACCTATAACATATTTTTAAAACTACTTTTATAATATACTATGCTTCTTAATCTAAAATCGTTCAATAGGACAAATTCATATTTTTTTTCCCACAATCACAAAAATCCCGGATTGATTTGTTTTGCAAGTGTCAATGTCAAACAAATAGTCAAAACCTATGACATGTAAGACAGTGACATGGGGCTTCCATGCAAGACAAAGGTCAACATTTGGCGTTTTGTTTCTATATTTTAGAACTTATTTCTGACGTAAAAGTTTATAATAAAATACAATTTCATGAATATTTTCGATCTCTGATAAGTTATTATTATTTTTTTAGAATGTTTCTGTAATCCATTTTATTTTTACAATTTTATAAACAATTTTGTAAACTTTTTCGTTTTATTATCGTACGGTTTCTATGCGCTTACCATTGACGTAATCTATCCACAATCCAATCATATGAAATACAATTTATTCATGAATTAATTCATCAACAAAAAGTGTACGGTTTTTTTATTGTTCGGTTTTTTGTTGTGTGGTTTGTAATTTCTAGGCCATCAGAAGCTTATGAGCAAAGCTGTAGAATAACATAACAGCAATTTGGTAAGTAATTACTAGAAAACACAGGCAGTTCACAATCTAAGTACTTACCTTGTTTTTTTTTTACGAAAATAACTAAAATATAGTTACCAAAATGCTCATCATTCTTAAAATTAAAAATTCCAGCCAAATATATAATTATTTACCTCAAAAAGATAATAAACAATTTTGTTAGCGAACTAAGTTTTTCGCTAGCTTGCAACAATGTTAAACCGACTTCTATATTCTAAATATCGTCATTCTGCCTAGGGCTACGGTCCTGAGCGGTCGCCAGCGATGTTTGTGTTGCCGGTATTCTGTGCTCTCCTCGGCTCCGCCGTTGGATACGTTGATAAGGGTGAGTAAACAATATTTATTTAGAATATTCCTGATACTGATAACGGCACTAGCGTCAATAATTGATGTTTTAATTACAATTATTGAACAGGATAATGTTTCTATATAAATTGGTTCAAGTCCAATCATGATAGGTATGTTGCAGAAATGAATCAAACTTTTTGCTCTTTTAATATCTTTTGGTAATAGACTACCTACCTATTTTTTTTCCAAAAAACCATTTGAATATTTATGATAGTATGATGTTTTATTTTTAAAATCTCCATGCTGATGTAATTTAAATACAAAACTTGTCTTAGAAAATAATAAAAACAACGGCAAATGACCTGAGCTAGATTGTTTTTATATGCTTATCTCGAATTGCCTTTTCGTATCAATTTACAAAACAAACCAATTATGTCTTATGTTGCTGATAATGATTTTTATGTTAACACAATTCTTATTAATTAAAACAGATTGCTTAATGTATTTAATTTAACAACGAACAGTTATAAGTTATAATATTGTTTTCTAAACGCTGGAACATTGTTGTCCGAAATTAATAAAAGAACAAAGAAAGGAAAAAATAATTATACATAAGCTAATCACAAAAAAAAAAACTTCTTTGCTCTACATACCCTCAAAAATCAAAAAGTAAACAATCTCTTATACTTAGCAATAAATCCAACACGTGTAAACATTATCCCCATTTTCTATTCTAGATACTCCACCACAATGGAGCCCAGTTTACAATGTGAAGGGAGTGTTAAACATCCCTTATGCTGAATTAAAGGAACCTTTCTACACCTGGTAAGTTATTCCTTGATTATTTAAATTATAATGTTCTTTCTCGTACATCCATGGAAACTCGGCCTAAGTAGAAATAACTTCAGAACAATAATAGAGACAAATACCGACCATTGCCCTGAGTGGCACAGAGGTAGAATATAGTCTGGAATAACACATCGGCTACTTTTTATTTCGGGAGTATGTTCTCTAGGGATCACGAGAGCGAAGCCGCTGGCAGAAGATAGTTAAAAAATAAAAATAAAATTAGAAAAAAATATAAATTAATTTACCAAGTAAATATTCATGACAAAATAATAAAATGACACCAGATGTGACGAGACATACATGCAGTTATTTATATCTATACTAATATTATAAAGAGGAAAGATTTGTATTTTTGTATTTAACGAATAAACTTTAAAACTACAGGACCGACTTGAAAATTTCTTTCAGCAATGGATAGCTACATTATCAGCGAGTAACATAGGCTATATTTTATCCCTTTACTCCCACGGGAACGGAACTACGCGGGTGAAACTGCGTGACGTCAGCTAGTTCATTATATTTATGCATTAGTCATGGTTCTCAGAATAAATTAGCAGCTGTCTGTCCATTGCACACTACTGAGAGATAATAATTAAGAGAACATATTAACTATAATTTAATTATTCATTGTTAGTATGCTGTTCTCATATTATGGCTACTTACACTAAAACAATTAAATCTAATGTTTAAAACATTATTTACTCTAAAACTTAGTGAAATATGGTTTTAGAAAAAAACTGGCCAAGTGCGAGTCGTACTCGCACAAGGGTACCCTAAACCTTAATTTTTATTATTTGTTGTTATGGCGCCAATAGGAATACTGTCTACCTATTACGGTTCTTGAGATAGAGCTCGCTGACAGACAGAGAGACGGACGGATTTCTTTCTTTTTACTCGTGACTTTGCTCGCGTTAAAGTAGCCTTTTAAACGTCTCCAAGGTTCCATCTATCTCTGTACCAAAATACATCAAAATGGGTTCAGCAATTTAGTGTTAAAAACGGAAAATACAAAGTTACTTTTGGATTTATAATATTAAGTTACGTTAATAATGGAACCAATAAGTAGTTGGAGGTAAGCGCAGATAGAGGTAAGTACAGAGAGTATAGTCCCGCAAACCTCTACTGAAAAGGAAGGATCCTCCGACCAGGCGGTTGTTGTGCCTGGCGGGCAACTGCCCGATAGTTGATATTCGGGCTGATGAATATGTTCAAATTGCACGGTAAACTTTTCTTGCGCGATGCAGGACTTCGATATAGTAGTTCGTTGCTAGTTTGATAGAAGGCGTCGCGGTTCTTTTTGTTGCGATGTAGATGTGCTTCGTTGGTTTTTTCTTGTGGAGGCATTGATGCCTCTACAAGTACTTAATTGATTAAACCTAAAGTTCTTTACCACATTCACAAAATTATTAACGAATGAAGGTACCTACCTAATCAATATTTCAATAACCTTGAAACTCTGTTACCATTGGTTGGGTATTAATTTCATCGTTTTCCTCTTAACTTATTTAACAATAAAGGAATACGAGGAAACCCAAACATGATAAATATTGATGTTTTGTAGTTTAGTCTGTATTCATTTTGCAATCGCACCGTTTTGTCTGTATTTTTTGGCACCGATGCTGCAATTAACGTAGCGACCTACTGGACCCAAACGATCTAGGGAGTTGTCCATCGATACGAAAAGAAGATTTTGCAATCATAGAAATATGTAGAGCAGACAGCAGTTTTCATTAATGCTCCGCTCCTATTGGTGATAGCCTGATGTAATAGCCTATAGCCTTCCTCGATAAATGGGCTATCTAACACTAAAAGATTTTTTTTAAATCGAACCAGTAGTCCCTGAGATAAGCGCGTTCAACCAAACAAACGAACTCTTGAACTTTATAATATTAGTATAGTTTAGTATCCCATAAGTCCAAATGGGTTACAGCTTTGGTCCTCAGCCTGCAATCAAACATCCTTTGTCTCCAACGAGCTCAAAACAATATCCTAAGGACTATAAGTGGTGCAGCTTGGTTTACCCGCAACTCAGAGATACACGAATACCTCAACATGAAAACTCCTCAACATGTTATGGAAGAAGCTAAACAGTACATAGACAAATACACAGACCGATTAAAACATCACCCTAACCCATTGACAAGTACGCTTCTAATTGGAATCCGATAAACCGCCTGAAAAGAGCAAATGTGCTACTTGAATAAGGAGAGTTAAGGCGATGGCCCTAAGTTTAAAAGTTTATTTACTTCAGCTCATCTGATTATAGTCCAATGACTGATCGCAGATTAAAAAAAAAAAAAAAGTATAGGTTAGTTTTACTCTATAAGTACCTACACGTATTAAATTACTAGCTTTTGCCTCCGGTTTCGTTCGCGTAAAAGCGCCATTAACCGTCACCAGGTTGGCTCCATACTTGTACCTAATCTTAATATCGAAAATTCTTCCGTTACTTACTGAGAGACTGATAGACAACGCACAGTCGAAAGTACTGCTAATCTGTTCTGTAAGTAACCATTTCGATATCGAGCTTCACCTGAGTGAGATAGCACACAAAGTGAACTTTATACCACACAACATAATTACGTTTATACTCACCTCGGATTTCGCTGTCGAGACACGAAAATATTGTTACAGAATAGCACTACAGGTCGAAGAAAGCTGAAATTTGGCAAGTTGGTTCCTTGGAGAGTGCAGGGAAGCTCTTGTTCTTATCGTGTGGGCAGTAAGGTTCTAACGACCCCACACACCCTAGTGTCAGTGGCGAACCATAGGTGCAAGCCAGCATAGCCCAGCATAGGTAATAACTGGTTAAAAAGAAAACACCATAATGTGCCACGTGCTGTTTCTGTACTGAATTCTGTGCTATAGTGATATTAAATTGCTACGTGTTTATTTCTTATATCATTATAACATCGAAATATAACATAATAAAAAAAAAACTAAAATAGCTGAGTTAGTATTTTATAACGTAAATGATATAAGAGCCTAGAGAGACTAAAATGGCACCGTGTATAGGGGACTAGGGAGTCTTGCTGACTTGCACCTACGGCACGCCACTGCCTAGTGTCAGTGTTTCTAAACCGCCTCAAGGGCCTCTGACATGGTTTATTTGACGACCGCCATTTGGCGGCCAGGACCACCGGCTTATACGTGCCTTCCAAAGAACAGAATCATCTTTTTATCAGACAATCAGGTGATTGAAGCCTGCAATATCCTAGCCAAACTGGAAATAGCTTTGCAAAGTATGATTCCTGTGGGAATCGAACCCACGACCACAGAAGCAGTTAAATAGGGGAGCACTAAGAGAGGATTTCACGAAATTCCAACGGGAACGAAAAAAAACGGGATATGAGCGTACGAAGTCACGGGCAATAGTAGGGCTAGTAGTGCTTTTATAACATTAGGATTAGTAGTCTTGACAAAGAGCTTTTTTCCAAAGGGGGTTGCACACGGGGGTTGCCAAAGGGGGGGGCACCACAACCCAGTTACTGGGTTGTGGTGGACTGATGGGAAAAGATACACAGGCCATTTCATGAAATTACCAAAATCCCCTTTCCGTAAAATTTACACATATTGTAGGGCCTCATCTAGCCATCTATACTACCTGTACTTCTATATACTTGTCATAATTTAGGTGATAATAGACAGCTAAATTATCAGGAAGTAACATAGGCTATAATTTATTTTCGAAAAAATATAGATTCTTACGAAAATTACCATTCTAAACCCGCGCGAACGAAGTCGCGGCTGAAGTGATAATAAAATAAGATATATTTGATGTGTAATAAAAGTGTGTGACCAAAGGAATGACAAAAAAATCTGCCAAGTGCGAGTCGAACTCGCACACGAAGGGTTCCGTACCACAAACCTTATTTTTTATATTTGAGTTGATTGAAAAAAAAGGAAAATTGCGGTTTACGATTTATGACATATTAAAAAAAAACTACTTACTAGATTTCGTTCAAACCAATTTTCGGTGGAAATTTTCCGAATATTGAAGATATTATTTATCATTTAACTCCTAAAAATAAAATCTATGAAGCCTATAAGTGTTAAAATACTCGTGTAAACTGTTTGTAATCGGAAAGTATTGACATTTTTCACCGGTGGTTCACCTTTTGACCTAAAAAATAACAATTGTGAGTCATTTTGTTCAACAATATCAGTTAGACAGCTGTGTCAATACTTAATAGTAATTATTTGTTTAAATAAAAATAACAATTGCTTTTAATTACTTTCGTCTTGCTCTTGGTACAAATGATCATACATATTATCACCCTTCTGTGAACTGTATGACAATAGGGAATATGCATGAAAAACATATTATTTTATCATCTATACAGTTTATCTAAAAATATAATACTAACAGTGAAAATAGAATCAAAAGGACTCGCACACGAAGGGTTCCGTATCATGAACCTTAATTTTTATTACATATTTGTTGTTATAGCGGCATTAGAAATACACAATCTGTGAAAATTTCAGCTGTCTACCTATTACGGTTCTTGAGATACAGCCCGCTGTAAGACAGACGGATGGACGGACGGACGGACAGACGAACAGACGGACAGCGGAGGCTTAGTAATAGTGTTCCGTTGGTTACCCTTTGGGTACGGAACCATAAAAATGAAATTGGTTCGGAAGCGGAACCCTCTGCACACGAGTCCGACTCGCATTTTTCCAGTTTTATTTTCCTATTTTAGCGACTTACATTTGTAATCATCAAAATTGGTCTATGTGAACGCGATGAAGCAATCAAGAAGAGGACACATCGTTCTCCTTTCAACGTTGATCAGTGGCGTTCCATAGGTGCAAGCCAGCATAGACCAGCTTATTTTAATAACTGGTTAAAAAGGAAACACCATAATATAACTCATCGCTATGACGCCGACCCACTGCACCATGCTGTTTCTGTACTGAATTCTGTTGCATAGTGATATTAAATTGCTACGTGTTTATTTCTTATATCATTATAATGTCGAAATATAACATAATAAAAATAACTAGTTAAAACAGCTGAGTTAGTATTTAATAACGTAAACGATTAAGAGCCTAGAGAGACAAAAATTACACTGTGTATAGGGACTAAGGAGTCTCGCTGGCTTGCACCTACGGCACGCCACTGATTGATTGTTGATGTGTATCTATCTCCAGGCTCATAAAGCTGAATGGCCCAGTCGTAGGTACACTTGTAAATCATGTCATAACAAGAGTCATTATCGCGTAAACATGTGAGTGTTTATAAGCAACGCAATGCGAGGAAATTGACAATATGAGGTTGTTGTCAATTTGCTTGGTTAATGTCTGGTTTCCGCCATTTCTATTATGTAACGGATCTCTATTTGTTTGGAGTCGGCACAGCGTGTAGCGTGTCTACTTCTAAAAAGGTCATCATCATCGTCATCATCTGCCTAGCCTTTTCCCAACTACATTGGGGTCGGCTTCCAGTCAAACCGGATTCAGCTGAATATCAGTGTTTTACGTAGAGCGGCTGCCTATCAGACCTCCACAACCTATTAACTGGGTAACACGATACATCATGGCAAGACTGGAGTCAGATTTACTGGCTTCTGACAATCCGTAACGACTGCCAAAGATATACAAATGACAGCCGGGACCAACGGCTTAACGTGCTTTCCGAGGCACGGAGTAAACTCGGTATGTTAAGATGGTCACCATCCACAGACCAACCTTGGCAAGCGTTGCTTAACCTTAAAGATCGACCCGTGCTTCTGTTATTATTTAGCCACGAGCTCCTCAGCTCTGTATATAGACTCTTAAGCTTTATATATTAGTAAAGATTTATTCAACTTTAACCTAGTTTCATAGTAATTCGGAGTTGCCACCGCCCACGCTGGACTTTGTCACTGTCATTCAAGATACTTATACTATGTTGATATAAAGTTTCAGCGATCAAAAAGGCATGTTCCTAACATCCAACATCATCGCATGCGAATAATCGTTATGATTCAGCAATTACTTTGGCTTAGCGCAGTTTGAATTTAGGCTAGGTATCTGCAATGTTCTGGGTGTTAAACACGCAAACAGTTTTGAATGGTCGACGTCATCAGTGCAATTTGCTTGACTATTGAAATTGCTGTTGATATGTCAGCCATTTTGTATTTTTTTCGTCTAACTGTGCTCTTACGAATCTGAATGGTTTTGTCGATGTTTGGATTTAAGGACCACACAAAAAGAGATCGCGGTTCATGTGGAAGCGCTCGTAGCTAAATAAGGCCGCACTGATCGATTTGTAGCTGCTGTGGATAGGTGACCATCTTAACAGACTCCTTGCCACGGAAAGCAAGTTAAATCCCGGCTGTCTTATGTAGATCTTTGGCTCTCGTTACAGATTGTCAGAAGTTAGAAAATCTGACACTAGTTTGTGTTACTGTGTTGTAGATTGTAGAGGTAAGACCGGCAGCCACAGCTAAATTCGGTTTGATTGGAAGCCGACCCCAATATAGTTGGGAAAAAGCCAGGCAGTTTGAACAGCTTGACTCCTGACTGCCTACCGTAGCGACTTCCAAAGATCTACAGCCAGGACCAACAACTTAACGTGCTTTCCCAGGCACAGAGGAGTCTCGGTATTTTATGAATCGTCACCAACCTCGGCAAGCGTTGCACCGTATTGTTTTACTAACTGCATCTTATCATCCCTACCTTGTTGCTATTCCACCAATTCGCACTAAGCGTTTCCAAACGTCTTTTATAATACGCATAGCAAAGGAGTAGAACTCTCTGCCTGCGTCTGTGTTTCCAAACGCTTACAACCCTAATATCTTCAAAGTTAGAGTCAACAGGCTCATTCTGGGTAAGCTCGCTCCATCGTAGACTTTGTCTCTGTCATCTCTGACCTAGACTAGAGTCAAGCGCAAACCCATCACAAATAAAAAAAAAAAAGTACAATCTCGCCCCTCGAAACGAAGTTGGTCAAGGCGGCCCTATATCTACAACTGTGCATAAACGATACATACATACACATGTATGTATTTGCAGACGCTCGATATGGCTTGACCGCGTAACGGTCGACCCGACCTTTAGATAAAGTTCAGTCAAAGTGTGTGTATCTCTAGTCTTTGTTTGATAGATATTGCTCTATTTGCGCTGCGGTAATCTGTGCTTGAATTGAAAGCAAAATGATGTTATAACCTCAAAATAGTTATAACATTCACACACAAACGTGGACTTTTTGTAAAGCTACGATTTTCAATTAGGGACGCAAATTGTTGCGGTATAGGCGCCGGTAGGAGGGTGCAATGGCAACTTGCACCCCTGACTTGCAATAAAATATACAAAAACATTAAAAACTAAGAAAATAAATAATAAAAACCTCATATTTCATAAAAACTAAGGAGGAAAGTGGAAATTATATTTATTTTTCATAATCTTCCGCTGTACTTTTCTTATTAATTTCGTTGAGGAATCCAAGACAGTTGAATCGTTTCTCCGGGACTCGTCGGGCTTCATTGGCTCGGCGTTTTTCTGGTGGTCGCCCACTGTTGATTCTGGCTTTCAGGAGTTGCAGTGGCTGGGAATGTGTGGTGGGTTTGTCCCAAAGTTAGTGTTGAGGATGCATCCCCTCGAAAATAGTCCTGCCGGCGCCCATGTGTGGCGGTATTTTATCTTTTAGTTGTGAGTTGCAGTATTATCTTGGGGTCGACTTCCAGTCTAACCAGTCGCAGCCGAATAGTTAATACCAGTATTTGAATGAAGCAACTGTCTATCTTACCTCCACAACCAAGGTTCTGCACGATACCCCTTGTAAGGCAAGACAGGCTGCATATTTTCTGGCTTCTGGATACCGTAACGACTGGTGAACAACTTCAAATGACTGCCCGGAACGAACTGTTTAACGTGCTAACCGAGGCACGGATTTATTTTGCCATATAATTATGGACGGTCACCCATTCACAAATCGACCTTGGCAACCGATGCTTATCCTTGTGGATCGAACCGTGCCCCTGTTTATTTATTTAGCCAAGAGCTCTTCTAATACCCGGTTTCAGAGATTTTTATTGGTCGTTTATCTGTCCATTATCGCTATTTGTCATAACGCCTTTGGTTAGTTAGTGAGTATCGGCCTTAATGCCTTCTTCTTTTGGCTAGACCTTATCCCATTTATTTGGGTTCGGCCCTCCTTGTCTTTGTTTTCCATTGTGCACGGTTTTGTGCAATGTCGGTGTTGAGATGAGCTTCTTTTTGGTCTCTTTGGACCATCGTCAGCGTCGTGCGCTTCGTCGTAGGCAGTTCAAAGCGCAGCAAAACATGAAATGATTAAAAAAAAAAAATATATTTCTTACTTTCTTTCTTTTTTCAAGGGCAAGCTTCACCATATGATGGTCTGGGCGTCTTTGCACGTGACCATACCACCGTAGACGCTTCTCTTTGACTTTTTCGGATATCGGAGCAACTTTAAAACTGCCTCTTATGTAATCATTTCGGATTTTATCTAGTAGTGTGACTCCCGCTGACCAGCGAAGCATGCACATTTCGGTTGTGTGCAGTTTATTTAAGAGCTGCTTTAATGGCGGCATCAAGCGGCATCAATGCCGCCACAATAAAAACCAACGGAGCAAATGTACATCGCAACAAAAAGAACCGCAACGCCATCTATCCAACTAGCAGCAAACACAAAATCCTGCATCGCGAAATCCTGCGCCGCGCAATCAGTTTACCGTGAGATTTGAACATTACATCAGCCCGAATATCAACTATCGGGCAGTTGCCCGCCAGGCACAACAACTGTCTGGTAAGAGGATCCTACCTTTTCAATGGAGGTTTGCGGGACTTTAGTCTCTGTTCCGCATCCCCCTATAAGTGGTTTACGGACAGATTATCGACCGATAAAAACCTCAAAAACCGGGCATAAGTCCCTCATCGTAACTTAATTCTTCCAATAAGAGACACAATATAAACACGTTTAGAAAGAAGATGAGTATTAAAGAGGGTTTAATAACTATTTGTTTCTTTGCAGGTTTGACAGCAAAGCGGGTAAGTCCCGCATAGACTACTATGGCGGTATGGTCAAGACGTACCAGCTGTCTGCTTCCACGTTCAAGCCTTACGGTACCTCTATCAAGGTGAGACTTAAACTATATACGGTTTTAAGGGTCCTTCTGATTTATGATCGTTAACAGTAGCTATAGAATTTATACCTCTAATTCCAAATCATCTTGGAAAGAGGTTTAGGTGGTTACATTGGTATACACCCTGTTTTTATGGGAAGTCATCACTGGCACTGGCCCTACCGGGCCCCGTCAATCTTCGAAACGGTGAGATCGATTTTGACGGAATATTTTCATTTGGATTTTTGCCGACTTTTATTTTAGACAAAAAAATGTGGGTACCTGGCAAAAAAGTTAAAACACATCAAAGATCGAGTTTAACTGGCAAGTGTTTCAAAAGTACGCAAATAAAGCCGCCAGCGGTAATCGTAGTAGGGGTAAATATTTTTAAGCTATTGCATAGCTTCTATCGCGGGCCTTGAGCGTGGAGACCGAATCCAGAAATTCCGTAACGAAAAAAACCTAACACCCCCCACTCCGACCGGCACAGCGGTGATACTTTTTAGTTTTACTTTTTTTTAGCTCAAAGTGTAACTTGAATTAATATCAAAGAAAAAAAAAACAAAGAAAAAAAAAATATTGCATAAATAAAATAAATATATAAATTACTAGCTGACCCGCGCGGCTTCGCTCCCGTCAACTGGCTACCCTACCTACCCTACCTACCCTACCTACCCTACCTACCCTACCTACCCTACCTACCCTACCTACCCCACCTACCCCACCTACCCTACCTACCCTACCTACCCTACCTACCCTACCTACCCTACCTACCCTACCTACCCTACCTACCCTACCTACCCTACCTACCCTACCTACCCTACCTACCCTACCTACCCTACCTACCCTACCTACCCTACCTACCCTACCTACCCTACCTACCCTACCTACCCTACCTACCCTACCTACCCTACCTACCCTACCTACCCTACCTACCCTACCTACCCTACCTACCCTACCTACCCTACCTACCCTACCTACCCTACCTACCCTACCTACCCTACCCGCTGTCAAATAATAACAGACAAATAATTAGCAATAAATTAAAATTGCGACTATAATTTGAGATTTAAACTATCCTATCTCTCAAGTTGGATCGAACTGCACATGGTGTGCGAATTTTATTATAATCGGTTAAGTGGTTTAGGAGTCCATTGAGGACAAACATTGTGACACGAGATTTATATATATTAAGATAATTGCATAAGTTGATAAAAATGCTTTACCGCGGCAGTCTCCGAGTGCCACACGTCTTTTTATCATATCAACATTCCTCTCATTTCTGTCGGTAGACTGGTAGAGAATGTCTACTGAATGGCTTTAAGTCCACCATTGTCCGTCATTTATATTGGTTAAGATATTTACCTATGGGTCTTTGTAACCTAAAAATAAATGGTTTATTAATTACTAGCGCTTCGCCCGCGACTTCGTCCGCGCGGTTTTATACTTTCCACCCCCTATTTCACCCCTTTACGGAGGGAGTTTCGTAAATTCTTTCTTAGCTGACGTTTCGTACTTATAATCTACCTCCATGCCAAATTTCACCTTCAAAGGTCTCATGGTTTTTGAAATTTCGTGATTAATCAGTGAGTGAGTGAGTGAATGAATGAACGAGTGAACTTTCGCTTTTATATATCTAGATTAAGATTATTGTACGCGTATGAAGTTTTAAATAAATAAATCATCTGCCTTGCCTTTTCCCAACTATATTGGGGTCGGCTTCCAGTCAAACCGGATTCAGCTGAATACCAGTGTTTTACGTGGAGCGGATGCCTACCAGACCTCCACAACCCATTAACTGGGTAACACGGTACTTCTTGGCAAGACTGGAATCAGATTTACTGGCTTCTGACAATCCGTAACGACTGCCAAAGATCTACAAATGACAGCCGGGACCAACGGCTTAACATGCTTTCCGAGGCACGGAGGAAACTCGGTATATTAAGACGGTCACCCATCCACAGACCAACCTTGGCAAGCGTTGCTTAACCTTAAAGATCGACCCGTGCGGCTGTTATTATTTAGCCACGAGCTCCTCCTTTTAAATAAATAAATATTTTACGTTAATCTCGTGTTCCAGATCGCGCCGGTCACAACAGAGGATGTTCTCAATCAGGAGACGTGTCTGCAGGTCAACGGAACTACTGACAACTCCATCGGCATACAGACTGTTCTGCCTGATATGACCGACTTCAAGTTTATCGGTAAGTTTTCGTTTGCCTCGGCAGCGCCGTCCATCCTTATTCACCAATTTTGTGGAGACAAGCGCCCAGCGGTCACTGTGCATGTGGCTGTTTCCGTCTAATCCTATATTAGACTTTTTTTTAAAGACTGGAAATCATCAAATAACTCCTCCCGCTCTAGGCGAAGCAGAAGGGAGTGTCAGACTCTTACTGACTAAAACCCATCCGTGTTCCTCCTAGTGCCCTTTGCGTTCCAGGGCCCCGGTGACTCTTGAACAATTACCGCAACCCTGACAGATCCTATTTTAGTATAGCAACCTTTATTTCCACGTCTGTAATCCTCATTTTTGAACGCAGAGGTATTCACATCGAGTCAGTTATTTTTAACCGACTTCCAAAAAAGGAGGAGGTTCTCAATTCGGTGGATATGTTTTTTTTTTTCATTTATGTATGTACACCGATTACTCCGACTTTTCTGATCCGATTTCCGTGATTCTTTCTTAGTTCGATGCGGTATAGGTACTTGCCATATGGTCCCGTCAGTTTGGTTCAGTAGTTTTTATGTTATGAGCGTTTTTGTTTCTTTCAATTTCTGCGTAGACGAAGACGTCGTACAAGTATCTCCACTAAAAAGTGAAAAATAAAAAACTTTTTACAAAAAAATATGTTAAAAAACACCGACTTCCGAAATTAAGGTTATTTTATTCTTTGTAGTGTTTTGTTTGGAAGTCGGTTATATTTTTTTTGCGCTCAATTGCTCTTTGACACACACCAAGCCGGTACTTTTGCGCCTCTCGGTGAACTACCAGTTCTGAGAACTGAAGGTTAGGATGGGCAGGATACACATTTCGATGAATTTTAATAGTGGAAGAGCCATTTTAAAGGAAACTATTTATATTATACTAGCTTCTGCCAGCGGCTTCGCCCGCGTGGTACCCAGGGAACATACTCCCGCGATAAAAGTAGCCTATAACCTTTATTTATTTATTTTATTATTTATTTAAATTAGGTAAGGATAGTAAGGATTTCGTATCTTCTTCTGCTATGTCTTTTCCCATTTTATTAGGGTTCCGTACCCAAAGGGTAACCAACGGAACCCTATTGCTAAGCCTCCGCTGTCCGTCTGTCTGTCTGTCAGCCTGTATCTCACAGATTGTGTATTACTATTGCCGCTATAACAACAATTTTAGGTTTATGGTACGGAACCGTTCGTGTGCGAGTCCGACTCGCACTTGGCCAGGTTTTTTTGGGGTCGGCCCTCTTCGTTCTAAGGTGCCAAGATAGTCAGTATTTGGTTGTCTGTAGCTCCACCTGAGCTCGTTCCATGTCCTTGGTAACGGTTTTACACCACGTGGCCTGTGGACGTCCTTTGCCTTTCTTCTTCTCTGGGATGGTTACTAAGGTATTTCGGATCATCATCATCATATCAGCCGAAAGACGTCCACTGCTGGACATAGGCCTCCCCCAAGCGTCGCCACAACGTCCGGACCTGCGCGTCTCGCATCCATCGGCTACCCGCGACCTTCACCAGGTCATCGGTCCACCTTGTGGGAGATATATTTCTGATAATGAAAAAAATTTGATTAATTCCAGGCACGGAAACGATGCAAGATTCGGACACGTCAAAATGGCAGTACGTTCAGACGATCGGTCAGAAGCTGAACAAGTATACCATGTGGATCAAGTACAAGAAGTCGCTGAAAGTCAAGGGCGAGTCTGTGGCCATCCCTGTTAGGTAAGCACGGACACGACATAGCTTAATAAATTCTATTTTTAATAGGAAACTTGCAATATTTCCATTTTTGCATTAATTTTAAAGAACTCCATCTAGAATAGACCACCACATAAATAAAAAATGAAAACGTTTTAATTTATTGCCAAAATTGCGTTTTGAAACCGACAGTTTAAAGGTTCGCTCGAAAACGGACGATGACGTCACTCGTGTCTATCACTGGTCAAGAACTGTCCCAACTCAAAGACATAAGGTTGCCTTTTCGTTGGCATAACAGCAGATACGTCACTAAACGCTGATTGTTGTTGTTAAATACGTTCCGTTTCACGTTACTTAAATTCATTATTTTGGTTAAAAATCGATATTAACCAAAATAAAAACGTTGCAATGGCCTTTATTTTATAATTTTTTATCATTTTACTGACAACATTCTCATAAATTTTGCATCTTCCCTATTCAACTGTAAGATTTTCACAAAAAGAACAGATGGTTAGTGTAAGAATGGACGAAATTGATTGAACTTATTTAATAACTAGTCTTAAAATAACATGATTAAAATATGACAGTCCGATCAATTTAGACATCCGAGTTTACAATAATTCGCACCCGGCTCAAAATTAGCAGGATTGTTCAATACACTAATGAAATCTAACAGGTCCTCATTGATCAGACACCTTTTTTTTTTTTTTTTTTTTTTAGGATGGGAAATCATCAAATGACTTCTCTCTGGGTACAGCAGGAGGGAGTGTCAGACTCTTACTGACTTTCTTTATTTTTTTTTTTTTTTCCAGGTGTTTTCCATTGATCCGACACCTGGAAAAAAAATTACTCGGGGTCAAAGGTCACAAAAACGGGGTTTTCGTAATTTTCAGTAAAACGGTAAGTTTTATAAAAAAAGTTCAGACTAAACTGTAGATCAAATAATTATCTATAAAAAATGTTTCGATAGTTTTAGGGTTCCGTACCCAAAGGGTATCTAACGGAACTGTATTATTAAGCCTCCGCTGTCCGGCTGGCCGGCCTTCCGTCCGTCCGTCCGTCCGTCTGTCTGTCTGTCTGTCTGTCAGCGGGCTGTATTTCAAGAACCGTAATAGGTAGATAGTTTAAATTTTCACAGATTGTGTATATCGATTGCCGCTATACATAAAAAAATAAAAAAAATTAAGGTTCGTACGGAACCCTTCGTGTTCGAGTCCTACTAGCACTTGGCCGGTTTTTTCCTAAGAGCCACCGTTTCTGAGATATAACGATTCAAAAAGCTGAAAAAGTTGTAATCTTTATAATATGCACACGTTTCACGCTACCTTTGAGGTAGTGTACTTAGCGCGTTATATCTCAGAAACGGTGGCTCTTAGGGAAAAAGTATCTAAACATTATTATAGATAACTAGCTGACCCGCGCGGCTTCGCTCCCGTCAACTGGCTACCCTACCTACCCTACCTACCCTACCTACCCTACCTACCCTACCTACCCTACCTACCCTACCTACCCTACCTACCCTACCTACCCTACCTACCCTACCTACCCTACCTACCCTACCTACCCTACCTACCCTACCTACCCTACCTACCCTACCTACCCTACCTACCCTACCTACCCTACCTACCCTACCTACCCTACCTACCCTACCTACCCTACCTACCCTACCTACCCTACCTACCCTACCTACCCTACCTACCCTACCTACCCTACCTACCCTACCTACCCTACCTACCCTACCTACCCTACCTACCCTACCTACCCTACCTACCCTACCTACCCTACCTACCCTACCTACCCTACCTACCCTACCTACCCCACCTACCCTACCTACCCCACCTACCCTACCTACCCCCCCTACCCTACCTACCCCGCCTACCCTACCTACCCCGCCTACCCTACCTACCCCACCTACCCTACCTACCCCACCTACCCTACCTACCCCACCTACCCTACCTACCCCACCTACCCTACCTACCCCACCTACCCTACCTACCCCACCTACCCTACCTACCCCACCTACCCTACCTACCCCACCTACCCTACCTACCCCACCTACCCTACCTACCCCACCTACCCTACCTACCCCACCTACCCTACCTACCCTACCTACCCCACCTACCCTACCTACCCCACCTACCCTACCTACCCCACCTACCCTACCTACCCTACCTACCCTACCTACCCTACCTACCCTACCTACCCTACCTACCCTACCTACCCTACCTACCCTACCTACCCTACTTACCCTACTTACCCTACCTACCCTACCTACCCTACCTACTTTTTTTGTTTTTAAACCTTCCCTGTATTCTGGCGAAACTAACAAAAAAAGAATTATTTAAATCGGCCCCGCCGTTCTCGAGTTATAGCGAGACTAACGAACAGCAATTGATTTTTATATATATAGATTATCTGATCTGCAATTTTTTCTGAACTAATTTGTGATAAAACTTACCGTTTTGCTGAAAATCGCGTTTGTGACCTTTGACCCCGAGTATTTTTTTTTCCAGGTAGCGGATCGATGTGGACTTTTTAGATGTAATTTATGATAGTGTTTTAAGGTGGATGCTCCAGGGTAGCCCGCGAAATTCGAATATTTTTATGTTTTTTGCAATTTGCCGGTCAGTGTGAAGCTGTATGTGGACCAAATACGATTTGCGACCGTAACGCGTATTTATCTAAAGAATTATAACCATTTTAATCATCAATATAGCCCTCTTAAGTTCATGAAGCTCGACAGAATGATTATTTCATGAAAAATTCATTCTTGATAGAAACATGAACTTAGAGGGCTATATTGATGATTAAAATGGTTATAATTCTTTAGATAAATACGCGTTACGGTCGCGGATCGCATTTGGTCCACATACAGCTTCACACTGACCGGCAAATTGCAAGAAACATAAAAATATTTGAATTTCGCGGGCTACCCTGGAGCATTCACCTTAAACAGTCCTACTAATTTTGAGCTGGGTGCGAATTAATGTAACTTTACCTCTCTATTTTTTGGTCTAATTTGACTGGACTTAGTCGTGAAGTTACTGAATACAATAGGGAAGATGCAAATACAGAATTTATGAGAATTTTGTCAGTAAAATTATAAAGAAGTATGAAATAAAGGCCATTGCAACGTTTTTATTTTGGTTAATATCAATTTTTAACAAAAATAATGAATTAAAGTAACGTGAAACGGAATGTATTTAAAAACAACAATCAGCGATTAGTGACGTATCTGCTGTTATGCCAACGAAAAGGCAACCTTATGTCTTTGAGTTGGGACAGTTCTTGACCAGTGATAGACACGAGTGACGTCATCGTCCGTTTTCGCGCGAACCTTTAAAATGTCAGTTTAAAAACGCAATTTTGGCAATAAATTAAAGCGTTTTAGTTTCTTATTTATGTGGTGGTCTATTCTAGATGGAGTTCTTTAAAATTAAAGCAAAAATGGAAATATTGCATGTTCACTATTCAAATCGAACTATTATGTTGCTTTTGACTTGACACTTCTTGGATTATGTGTCTGTACAGGTATCTACAGAAACATTATCCAGTGTAAAAGAATTAACGCAGTACCTCTTAAGGTGAATGCTCCAGGGTAGCCCGCGAAATTCAAATATTTTTATGTTTTTTGCAATTTGCCGGTCAGTGTGAAGCTGTATGTGGACCAAATGCGATTCGCGACCGTAACGCGTATTTATCTAAAGAATTATAACCATTTTAATCGTCTATATTGCCCTCTTTGTTCATGTAGTTCAAAAGAATGATTATTTCTGAAATATTCATTCTTTCGAACTACATGAACTTAGAGGGCATTACGATTTTGATCTCGAAAAATTCAAAAACATTAAGTTTTCCAGGGACATACACAATTTATATAATTCAAAAATGTGAATACACTATCTAATTTTACGTTACGTTACTCATCATCTGCCTAGCCTTTTCCCAACTATATTGGGGTCGGCTTCCAGTCAAACCGGATTTAGTTGAACACCAGTATTTTACACGGAGCGGCTGCCTACCAGACTGCCACAACCCGTTAACTGGGTAACACGGTACTTCATGACAAGAATGAAGTCAGATTTACTGGCTTCTGACTATCCGTAACGACTGCCAAAGATCTACAAATGACAGCCGGGACCAACGGCTTAACGTGTTTTCCGAGGCACGGAGGAAACTCGGTATGTTAAGATGGTCACCATCCACAGATTAACCTTGGCAAGCGTTGCTTCACCTTAAAGATCGTTTTTTTCTTTACGTTACAATACGTAAAAAATATTTGTGCCAGGCCCTCAGTATTTACAAGTTATCTGGTCTTCTCCGGACGACATGTCTAAAGCCTGGCGTCAGTTGGTTCTTATCTATATATAATTATTTTCAGGTACGAGATGAAAGGCTTCAACTCTCTGCTCGGCTCTCACTACGACCACTACTACATTGACTATGTTGACTACGACGTGGAGAACATTGACCCCTCCGTCTTCAACATTGATCCTTGTAAGTACCGCCCTTATTGCTTGTTAGACAAGACACTTCAACTCTCTGTTCGGCTCTTGCTACGACCACTACTACATTGACTGTGTTGACTACGACGTGGAGAACATTGACCCCTCCGTCTTCAACATTGATCCTTGTAAGTACCGCCCTTATTGCTTGTTAGACAAGAGACTTCAACACTCTGTTCGGCTCTTGCTACGACCACTACTACATTGACTATGTTGACTACGACGTGGAGAACATTGACCCCTCCGTCTTCAACATTTATCCTTGTAAGTACCGCCCTTATTGCTTGTTAGACAAGAGACTTCAACACTCTGTTCGGCTCTTGCTACGACCACTACTACATTGACTATGTTGACTACGACGTGGAGAACATTGACCCCTCCGTCTTCAACATTGATCCTTGTAAGTACCGCCCTTATTGCTTGTTAGACAAGAGACTTCAACACTCTGTTCGGCTCTTGCTACGACCACTACTACATTGACTATGTTGACTACGACGTGGAGAACATTGACCCCTCCGTCTTCAACATTTATCCTTGTAAGTACCGCCCTTATTGCTTGTTAGACAAGACACTTCAACTCTCTGTTCGGCTCTTGCTACGACCACTACTACATTGACTACGACGCCGTGGAGAACATTGACCCCTCCGTCTTCTAATAAGTAATATTAGTAATATTACGTACTTTAAGATGACATAGCTAATTTATTTGTTACAGCAATGAAGTGCTCGTCATTCCCCGGTCCCGGAAACCGTCACTACGCGACCTTCAACCCCATGATGGAGTTCGTGCACCCCGGGAATGATGAACATGTCAGCCATGAGTTCGACAGGTCAGTCCACGCTTTAGAAGGATTCTCCTTTGGGTGATTTTCGCTATTCCTCATAGTTTCGGATTAAAACTAAACGCAGGTGTTTAGTTTTTATTTAGGGGTCATTGTACTTATCATTATGTATAACTTTTATTATGAGACCAACACCGAACCGCGAAAAAAAAAATCAGCTGTTTAGTACATTTTATCAAGTTATGCGCACATGTATGAGGGAGTCGATTTTTTTTACGATTTGTATCATTGTATAAGTTGTCCAAAATGATAAGTACGATGACCCCTTAAGAGGTGTTGCGTCTATTCTGTTACACGTTGTATTGTCTGGGGCAAATACTAGTGCTACTAATAGGGACCGTGCACGGCGTTGACTACGCCATCTAGTGTCGCATATTCGAAGTTTACAGGGTCAGAATACTTGACATTGTCGCTACTGTGCTGTCACCTGTGGTTCCAGCACGCTCAGTTTAGGGTAACGTGCGCGAAGAAGACTGTGCCATCTAGCGTAGATATTTCGAATTTTATATTGGAAACATACTTGACAGTGACATTTCTGTGCTGCCACCTATAGTTTCTGCACGCTCCCTATAGAGTATTCTACTGAAAAAGTTTAATTACTTCCTCTGATAGATTTGCCAAAAACTAGTGCTACTAATAGGGACCGTGCACGGCGTTGACTACGCCATCTAGTGCCGCATATTCGAAGTTTACAGGGTCAGAATACTTGACATTGACGCTTCTGTGCTGCCACCTGTGGTTCCTGCACGCTCAGTTTAGGGTAACGTGCGCGAAGAAGACTGTACCATCTTGCGTAGATATTTCGAATTTTATACTTGAAACAAACTTGACAGTGACATTTCTGTGCTGCCACCTATAGTCTCTGCACGCTCCCTATAGAGTATTCTACTGAAAAAGTTTAATTACTTCCTCAGATAGATTTCCCAAAAATGTTGGACACGTATTTTTTTTTACGTAAACATAAAAGTAAGACGATACAATGCGTTGAGAACTGACACTACGATGATACAGTTCCTACCAGCGTCGTGACGTCACCAGCCCCCACTCTTGAACTATGATGCGCTATATCTTTATCACTTTTTTATCAATTTGAAATATACGTGAAAGAAATACGTGTTCAATATTTTTCGATGGATGGACTAAATAGAATTATAAGTTTTCCGTCTCGTACCTGGCTTGGCTCATACGAAATTGGATATATTTTATGAAGTAGTTATGAAGACAAAACAGAAAATGAATAAATCATTTATTTCGAATAAGCGAATCGCCCGATTGAATAGCATTTAAAATATATATATATATGATTTTTTTACTGGTTCTTTGTGTTTTTTAAAAATACTTAGAATCATTTTTCAAAAATGGTTTGTTTTAAATAAATACTTTTATTTTGTTTATATCTCTGCCTATACTTTTGTGACATACAGACGTAACTTCAGTTTATATATATATATATACATTTTTTTTTCTTTTGTTTTGACGGGTTTGCTCTTGACTCTAGTCTATGTTAGAGATAGCTCTAGCTTTGAAGAGATTAGGGTTGTAAGCGTTTGGAAACATAGACTAATAATCTAATAATATTTTATTTAATTCCAGGTTCAAGAGGAAGCATAGTAAACAGTACGCCAGTGACGTCGAACACGAGAAGAGATTGAACCTCTTCAGACAAAATCTTAGGTACATTGTTTACAAATTTTGGCTTATTTTATGTTTGATATACATTATGAGAAGATTAGAAAATAAAATCAAATTATAAAACGCAGTTTCGTCTAAAATATGATCTTGAGAGATCATAATTATGGCCACATCAGTGCTTTCAGATCGAGACATCTTAAGGTGGTTGCGCCAGGGCAGGGTAGCCCGCGAAATTAAAATATTTTTAGGTTTTTGGCAATTTGCCGGCCAGTGTGAAGCTGTATGTTGAACAAAATACGATTCGTGACTGTACCGCGTATTTATCTAAAGAATTATAACCATTTTAATCATCTATATAGCCCTCTAAGTTCATGAAGCCCTATGATTAAAATGGTTATAATTCTTTAGCGTGTGCGTTGTGGGTTACGGCCGCGAATCGTATTTTGTTCAACATACAGCTTCACACTGACCAAAATATTTGAACTTCGCGGGCTACCCTGGCGCAACCACCTTAATAAATAAAATTCTTTCGTTACTGAGCGAGTGCCTGACAGACGCCGTACAGCCGTAACTGCTGGTCGTAGAAAGCTAAAATTTGGCATATAAGTTCCCATGGGAGTGTAGTGGAGCACTAAGAGAGGATTTCCCGAAACTCCTACGGGAACGGGAGAAAACGGGATAGGCGCGAACGAAGTCGCTGGTAAAAGTTGGGCAGCCATAAAAACTTACAGATAATATTTGCTATCTCAAATATACCTACCTACAGATTGTATTATTATATTAACTAGTTGTCCCGCGCAACTTCGTCTGCGTCACAATTTTTATTACTGCTCCGCTCCTATTGGTCTTAGCGTGATGATGGAAAATCATCAAATGACTCCTCCCGCTCTGGGTGGAGCAGAAAGGAGTGTCAGACTCTTACTGACTCAAACCCATCCCTGTTCCTCCTAGCGCCCTTTGCGTTCCAGAGCTACGGTATCTCTTTCGAACAGATTCCGCAGATGATATAAAGCCTATAGCTTCCTCGATAAATGGTCTATCTAACACTGAAAGAATTTTTCAAATCGGACCAGTAGTTCCTGAGATTAGCGCGTTCAAGTAAACAAACAAACTCTTCAGCTTTATATATTAGTATAGATTCAAAATGTGCTTACTGAATCGGGATGTTGATGTTGATGATGTCTGTTAGATTAATGAAATGCCAACGATGCTGGAATTAAGGTAACCTTCCAGTGGGTGGAAAACCACCCAAACAATCTAGAGAGTTAACCATCGACTCGAAAAGACGATTTTAAATGTTTCCCTAACTTAATTGTATTATAGGGACCGTGCACGGTGTTGACTACGCCATCTAGTGTCGCATATTAGAAGTTTTAAGGGTCAGAATACTTGATATTGACGCTTCTGTGCTGCCGCCTGTGGTTCCTGCACGCTCAGTTTAGGGGAACGTGCGCGAAGAAGACTGTGCCATCTAGCGTAGCTGTTTCGAATTTTTTCTCTCCTCCTGCTGACTGGTCGAGTGCTTTAGGCATTCGCCTTGTGACCCGGTGGTCGTGGGTTCGATCCCCACGGAAAGCATACTTTGTAAAGTTGTTTCCAGTTTGGCTAGGACATTGCAGGCTTTAATTACCTGGTTGTCTGATAAAAAGATGATTCCGTGCTTCGGAAGGCACGTATAAGCCGGAGGTTCCGGCCGCCAAATGGCGGTCGTCAAATAAACCATGTCAGAGGCCCTCGAGGCGGTTTAGAAACTCTGACACTAGGGTGTGTGGGGTCGTTAGACCTTACCGGCCACACGATAAGAAGATTGCTTGATTGTATCGTAATAAATCGCTAATTCCCCGTACAGACTGATCTACTCCCACAACCGCGCGCGCCGCTCGTTCACGATGGCCGTCAACCAGCTCACAGACCGCTCGGACGACGAGCTGGCGGCGCTGAGAGGCCGCCGGTACTCCGGACCTAACGCTGGTAACATATTTTGCTAGCACTTAATTAGGGTTCCGTACCCAAAGGATAACCAACGGAACCCACTGCCGCCTCAAGAAAAACTAACGAAGGAAAATTCGTACCGCAACAAAAAGAAACGCAGCACCATTTATACCGCCAGAATGAAATTCTACATCGCGGTATCAGTTTTCCGTGAGATTTGAACATATACAACAGTCCGAATATCAACTATCAGGCAGTTGCCCACTGAAACAACAACCGTAGGGTTGAGGGATCCTCTCTTTTCTATGATAGGTTTGCGGGACTTTACACCTGGTTCCGTATATGAACTTCGAAATAAGGTTTATTTCATATTCCACCAGTGACGAAAGCACCTGATAGTAAGCGATAATGTGGTCTATGATGAGGCACGACTCGAAATAACCTGTTCACTCCTGACTCCCAGGTTGAGGAGCTCGTGGCTAGAGCTAATAACAGCCGCACGGGTCGATCTTTAGGGTTAAGCATCGCTTGCCAAGGTTGGTCTGTGGATGGGTGACCATCTTAATATACCGAGTTTCCTCCGTGCCTCGGAAAGCACGCTAAGCCGTTGGTCCCGGCTGACATTTATAGATCTTTGGCAGTCGTTACGGATTGTCAGAAGCCAGTAAATCTGACTCCAGTCTTGCACAAAAGACGGTACTTTACCGGTCGGTACCAGACCTCCACAACCCATTAACTGGGTAACACGGTTGTTACCCAGTTAATGGGTTGTGGTGGTCTGGTAGGCAGCCGCTCCACGTAAAACACTGGTGTTCAGGTAAATCCGGTTTGACTGGAAGCCGACCCCAATGTAGTTGGGAGAAGTCTAGGCAGATGATGATGATGATTGCACAGCCTAAACTTCTGGTCATGTAGGTTCCTTGGGAACACTAAGAGAGGATTTCCCGAAACTCCTACGGGAACGGGAAATAACGAGATTTGCGCGCTTGAAGCCGCGGGCATAAGCTAGTTCTTGTATATTTTTCATTCATCAAATATTGTTTGTTCCAGGTCTTCCATTCCCGTACAGTCAGTCGTTGATCGAAGAGGAGTCGGACAAGCTGCCTTCAGAACATGACTGGAGGTTGTTCGGAGCGGTCACACCCGTTAAAGGTAAGTTCAGTGAAGTAACTCAGATTTATGTCGTCTCCAGTGATTGGAATCTGTATTTATAGGATTTATTTCGATATTAACAGAGGAAAATATTGGTATTTTATTAATTTACTAGTTGACGCGCGCAACTTCGTCTGCGTCACAATTTTCATTACTGCTCCACTCCTATTGATCTTAGCGTGATGATATAAAGCCTATAGCCTTCCTCGATAAATGGGTTATCTAACACTGAAAGAATTTTCAAATCGGACCAGTAGTTCCTGAGATTAGCGCGTTCAAGCAAACAAACAAAAAAACAAACTCTTCAGCTTTATACGAGTATATGAGTATAGATAGAATATAGATTACCAGAGGAAAATATTGTATTTTGTGAACAATATTTTTTTTTATGTAGTCTCTACTTCAATGATAAAAAGTTTAATTAGTCAGTAGGGTCTGAGTGCTCATGCATTATTTAAATAACTAGCTAAACGCTTAATTGATTTTGAGAAACGAGCCAAGAGGATCATCGGCAATGAGAGGCTCGTCGCGTCGAAGCTCCAGTCTTGAACATCGACGACGAGTTGCTAGCCTGTCGGTTTTTTACCGGTTGCATTTTGGGGAATGTGCGACGGAATTGCATAATTTAATTCCGCCAAGCCCGTTCCATCATCGGACCACAAGACGAACGGCGATGCGCCACCGGTACATGGTGGACATCCCACGCGTACAAAACGTTTTGGGAACACATTCATAGTGCGTACAGCTAAGGAGTGGAACTCCCTGCCGGAGTCGGTGTTTCCTGATAGCTACAACCTGGGAGTCTTTAAATCAAGAGTGAATAGGTTATTTCTAGGCAAGCGTGCTCCATTTTCGACCACATCCTCGCTTACCATCTGCTGAGATAGTGGTCAAACGCGTGCCTATCAAGAGTAAAAAAAAAAAAAAAAAAATTGAAACTTCGCGTGACCCAAGGATTGCCTTTTACCTCGGACAGAGAATAAGCATTGCCATACAACGTGACAATGCCTCCAGTCTATTGGGCTCACTTGCAGTCGACAGCGATGCGGAAGAATTTTTTAACCGATTTCCAAAAAAGGAGGAGATTCTCAATTAGGTGGTTTTTTTATATATGTACACCGATAACTCCGAGGTTTCTGGGAGGCTACTCTCTAAGCCCGAAACTACGGACTTCGGGCTTAGAGAGCTAAGCCCAATGTCCGTAGTTGTACGTTTAGATTTATAGTAAGTTCATACGTCTATCGTATTTATATTTTAGTATTTTTCTTAATGTAGTTATTTAATTTAGCGTTTTTTTTTTATATGTAGAAATTATACTTTTGCATTATGTAATCTTTTTTAAATATTAATACTTTTGCACTCTTTGATTTCATTTGGCAATTTATTATACAGAGTTGATACGACAGAGGGGCATTAAATTAAACTACGTATACTATACGTGTTCAGTATTAATTCGATACGGTACAAAAACAAAAAGCGCCATAAATGAGAAAATATTTTTTTCAAACAAACTAAATAGCTTGCAAATCCGAATAAAACGCAACCACCCTTTGTAAAAAAATGACACTGACCTTAGATACCGCTAGGTAACAAAGCGGCAACGTCGCGCGCGCGCCGGAGCGCGGTGTGCGGTATCTCGTGTGCTCGGCGGGGGCCGGGCCGGGGGGGCGGCCGGCGACTTAGGCCTCCGCTCGCACTGGCTTTTATGTTAGGTAACGTTTCGAAGTACGCGCACAAAAACAAACACACTAAATTTTTAAATTTTCGATGTTTCCTCCATTCACATTGATGCACAAATTATACCGACGGAGAATATTGTTATTTATTTTTCTAATTAGATCACTGTCCGTCGCTAAGCACTTTAATTTGTGAAATGCTAAAATAATCCTATTTTTTAACTCATCAATAGTAATTACCTCTGAGGCATACACTTCACCCTTAATGTAACCCCACAAAATGAAATCCATGGGAGTGAGGTCCGGAGATACTAATACTAAATAATAATAATCCCAAGTTACGTGTCCTATCACCATAAAAAACAGTTAATCACAAAAAAAAAAACACTGATACTAAATAATAATAATCCCAAGTTACGTGTCCTCTCACAATAACAAAATAAAATTACAATTGTTTGCGCGCGAATTTCACAAACCGTACGTTCCGAAAAACAAGCGTCGGCGCACTGAGGGACTTACCGATCGAAAAAACCAAGGATGCAACAAACTGACCTATCTCTATTTCTTTCGCTCGCTTTATGTTAGTCGCTTTCGTAGTGAAAGTGCAAGTGTGTGTGTATTGATTGCTTCCTTGTTTGCATTGCCAATTTTTAGTGAATGTCCTTCGACATGCGTCAGAGCGGCAACAACGCATCGTAAATTTATCGTTGTAAGGTGCATGACCTATGCTTAGACGATAATCAGCTGTTACAAAAGATACATCGTGTTCAAACCGTGCAAAAACTTTAAAAATCATTTGCGACTAAACTACTGCTCCTAATTAATTTATTTTTGGTACAGAGCTTGAAAATGGTACCTAGTATAGGCAGTTTAAAGGAAAGCCCCTCTGTCGTATCAACGTTGTATAATTGGACCCCTTCAAATAAAAAATTCTTTTTTCCATAATTTACTGTTCTAGGAAAACGAAGAACTATTTCGTTTCTATTTCTTAGGTTATGTGTGAATGTCTTTTTTGTAAGTATGATGTTGGTTTTTGTAGTGTTATCTAAAATCTTTTTTACTAATATACAACTATAGTAATTGTATAGTTGACGAAGATTGAAAAGTTTAGATTTTTCATATAGCTGTTTGGTAGGTGTTAAGAAGTCATAACAGTATAATCGTTTTATAATTTTGTTTTGGGTTCTCTGTAGGTAATTGAGGTTAGTCTTGGATGCTGATCCCCAGATCTCAATCAGGTATTCTAGATTAGATTTTACTATTGAATTGTAGATTGTGCGTTTTATATTAGGTGGTAAACAGTTTCCCATTTTGCGAAGAGCTCCAGAAAGTGATACAAGTTTGGCTCTCACGTGCTCGATATGGGGTTTCCAGGACAGTTTGTCATCTAATAGTAGACCGAGGTATTTTTCTGTACTAGACTGCTTAATAGTTAGGTTGTTAACAATCAAGGGGGCGTGGGTTGGAATCTTTTTGATTTTGGCTGCAAATATCATGTAAGATGTTTTCGAAGTATTAATGGTAAGTAAGTTATGTAAAAACCACTCATTTATCACGTCTAAATCGTTCTGCGCTTCACGTTGTGTATGGATTGGCCGAAGTAAAATAGACTAGTATCATCTGCGTAAAGGGTTAAATATCCTGTTAACCCTAGCTGATTAATATTGTTTACATAAATTAGGAATAATGGCGGTCCCAGAACAGATCCTTGAGGAACTCCACATGTAATTTTTTGGGTTGTAGTACTCTTGTAGTTACCAATTTTAACAATTTGACATTTGTCTGATAAATAAGTTTCGAATAAGCTGTAAGCGGTTCCAGTGATACCCAAGTTAAGTAGTTTTTGTAAGAGTTTTGAGTGAGAAACAGTATCAAACGCTTTTTTCAAATCAATAAAAATGCCCAATCCTATGTTTTTTTTATCTATATTTGTTTTTATAATAGTTACTAGGTCAATAGTTGCTGATAGAGTATTTGATTTTGATCTGAAACCATATTGTTGGTCTATTAGGAAGTTTTTCTCATTTAGGTATTCAATTAAACGAATGTATATAATTTTTTCAAAGATTTTAGATATCAACGGCAGCACAGAAATTGGCCTGTAATTGCTCGGGTCTGTTTTCGTACCTGACTTGAAGATAGGAGAAACTTTTGCCAACTTTAGGCTATCAGGAAACATTCCATGGTCAAGACATTTATTAATGCAATTAACTAAGGGTGAAATTATAACATTTTTAATACATTTTAACGCTTTTGTGCTTATTCCGTCCACACCTGTACTGGTATCAGCATCCAGATTATCAATAAGTTTAGTAACTTCTTCGACTGTACAAGGTCTAAATTGAGCAAGCGTTTCTGTGTGTTCATGTCCATCTTTGTACATAAGTGTGTTACCTGAATTTAAATGGTATCCCGATGGTATCCCATTGGCCAGCTCTGTACCAATAGTGGCAAAATAAACATTTAGAATATCACAGATTTCGTTGCCATCTGTTACAATTTGTGAATTTACTATAAGTTTTGAAGGTACAGTACCAGTTTTAGTCTTAGTCATAGCTAGAGAATTAATAGTCTTCCACATCTTCTTCGGGTTATTCTTACATTTTTGGAATTTGTTGTAGTAGTAACTGTTTTTATCGTTATTTATCTTCTTTCTTACTATTTTTCGTTCCACTAAAAACTTTCTCTTCAAGATGCTATTGGCTCCTTCATTTTTTAACTGATGCCATAAGGTATTTCTGCTATTAATCATCTTAATAACTTCTTTGTTAATCCAGTCGTCCTTTGGTAAGTTCATTATTTTTGATTTTTGCTTCTTGTTTTGTAGTATGTGTGACGTAATGAAGGCTTCCAGACATTTGTAATCATCGTCACCTGTGTATGAAGTTTCGCTAATACTTTTATACAAGTTTTCATAATCTATTGCCTCATATTGGATTTTTTGTTTAATTTTTGGTTTGTATTTAAAAATTTCCAGATAAATCTGTTTATGGTCAGACATAGCAGACTCCAGAATTATAAAATGGAAGGATTGTTTTTGTAGATCTGTTGCAACATGATCTAAAATAGTGTTAGTGGTTAGAGTTTGCCTCGTGGAGTAGTCCTTATCTATCTTATTTAAAATGTCGTAACCAATTTCTTCGACTTCTGACAGGTATTGAGTGACACATGTGTTTGGATTCAGTAGGTCTAGGTTAAAATCACCAAACACGATCGATCTCTTTCTAGCTTCCAGTTGCAAGGTGTATATTTCGAGGAACTCTTTAACATTCGTGTGGCCTGGTTTGTAGATACCTCCTACATGCAGCGCAAATTTGGGAAGAAATATCCATAGGTAATGGTTACCATCCTTGTAGGTGTCTTCTGTTACTTCGAACGGAATGACTTCATGAATGTAGATTGATACGCCCCCTCCCTTACTGTCATGTCTATAATTATATATATGTTTGTAATTCGGTAGATCGTATAATTTTGCATCTTGTTCTGATGTTATCCAAGTCTCAGTAAGAGTTATGATATTATGTACTGTAGAAGGAATTTCTTTTAGGATGCATTGTAGTTCTTCAAGTTTTCCTGGGGTACGGATACTTCTTACATTAGCATAGAATGTTTTGAGGAATACTTGTGAATTATTTGGTAAGTAATATTTCCTGGGCTAACATTATTGAAGCAATTGTTAGCTCCGTTCAGTTTTTTGAGTTGTAGTTGTTTTTAGTTATAGTAGGTACTCCTTATATATATTTAATTATAAGATTGGTTTCACCTTTTTGCTCGCGCTCTGTAAGCTCAGTTTGGAGATTTTGCATATAAGTTCTTTGAACTGGTGTTTGGTCCGAATATATTTTTATAGTCTTAGGCAGTTTCGATCGATTCTTCAGTAAATATTTTGGTGTTTTTTTTTTTTTTTTTTTTTTTTTAAGGATGGGAAATCATCAAATGCCTCCTCCCGCTCTGGGTGAAGCAGGAGGGAGTGTCAGACTCTTACTGACTAAAACCCATCCGTGTTCCTCCTGGTGCCCTTTGCGTTCCAAGGCTACGGCACCTCTTTCGAACAGATTCCGCAGCCCCAGCAGGCACCTGCCCTAGCGGGCCCCGTCCTCCACGCTGACATCTCTTTGAGGCGCGCCGGGATCGCAGCGCGCCGATTTTGGTGTATCCGCGGAATTAAATACAATTTTAATAGGGCGAGGTTTATCCGCATTAAATTTGCCCAATCTTGTAGAAATTAAAGGCTTAGGGCAATCCTGGTAGGCTTGGGTTAGGATCTTGTGAACCTCTTTAGTGTCGCAATTGTTGCCTGAGGAGAAGACATTTTGTTCATTCAGACCCACTAGTATAATGTTCTTCTCTCTTTGAAGTCTATCTTGCATTTCGACAAAAAACTCGTGCTGCGGTCCAAAGCTTAACTCGGGTTTTCGGTTTTCACTTTTTAGTTGATGTACAGTTCCCGTCACGCAAGCTTGCCTCCGCAAAGTACGCCGCAATCGGCTGCGCAGGACGTCAATTTGACAACAAACATACAACCGCGCATGCGCGGGTAGCTCGCGCATGCGTGGATTAGCACAAACGCGCGGGTGTAATGGCATCTCACTCGCTCGTATACGTTCGATGCATAAGCGTGTCCCGCTTGCTCAATGTAATACGACTGTGGATGCGAAAAGTGTTACACGTTGTTATTGTTTTTAATGATTTATTTTGGTTATTTCTTACAGTTTGATTTGTGTTCTTGTGGTGTATGTGTTTGTTGTGTTACTTTTTGATATTTTATTGTTACTGGTAGTCTTTGTTACTTGTTTATAGTATAATACGTATAAACAAAAAGATATTTTAGGAACGTAACACTTTTTTACGCGATTGCACCTGCGCGGACTTCACTCAAACCTAACTTCCGAGAGGCAAGCCACGCTGACGCGAACTGTAGCTCATCCTCGATTGCAATAATTTTACTTTGTGTAGTTTTATGTTCAGTTGTAATACTTTCCACGGATTTATGCAGTTTCTTATATTCTTCTGTTAGTTTATCAGTTGTTAGTTTCAGATCTTGAATATCTTGCCTTATTTCGTTCCGCATTTGTGCTATATTATCAATTTGGTCGTTCATAGCTTCCTTTATACAGCCCATTATTTCGCTACGAAATTGTGCTAAGTCTCTTTTAAAATCATATTCCAGAGTGTGTGGTTTTCTCTTTCTTGAGTCTTTGTTAACTCGACCTTCATCATCTTCAAAATTAGATAAATTAGAGGTGGATCCACCACTTCCATTTCCGCCAAACATTTGTGTCTTTGTTGGAGTTCGGTGCAAATTCATGCTACCTAGCTCTCGAACTAGGCTCACAGAGCCGGTTACGGTTTCTTATCTGTATCGACCGTAGTTAGACTGCTCGAGTGATTTGCGTAGTTTCTTTTAAAATTCACTTTATTTACAGCAACACAGAACTTGATTTAGTATAGTTTAGCTTTAATCTTTACACTTCAACGATATTTTTTTGTAAGTTTTTAAAAAACACGTCCGCACACTCCGACGTCAGACGACTGTTTTGTTTGGAAGTCGGTTATATTTTTTGTTTATTGTTTTTTGCTATTTTGTTTTGAATAGATCAGTCAGTCTGCGGGTCGTGCTGGTCGTTCGGCACCACCGGCTCCGTGGAGGGCGCTCTGTTCCTCAGCAACGGAGGCAAGCTCGTGACGCTGTCGCAGCAAGCGCTGGTCGACTGCTCCTGGGGGTAACTACTAATTCAAGCTATGTATCATGACATGAACTTAGAGGGCTATATTGATGATTAAAATGGTTATAATTTAAACGCGAATCGTATTTTGTTCAACATACAGCTTCAAACTGACCGGCAAATTGCAAAAACCACAAAAAAATATTAGAATTTCTCGGGCTACCCTGGCTCATCCACCTTAATAGTCTTAGCCATGCTATTGGTCAGGGGACCCTATCCCCACCAGATTTGGTCTACTATGATTGCTTTTTTTATTATTAAAAAATAATAAAGTTTTATTTTTGCCCTCAGTTTCGGCAACAATGGCTGCGATGGTGGTGAAGACTTCCGCGCGTATCAGTGGATCATGAAACACGGTCTGCCCACTGAGGAGGCTTACGGAGGATACTTGGGACAGGTAAGATTTCACAAACTACTTGAACTAGTGTAGTTTAAAATATCGTCGTCGCGCTTGTCAAATCTGATATGTGCATTTGTATGAAATTTTTCTTGTTAATAAATATCCTTAAAATCAAGTACATTTAACAGTACTTCATTTACTTAAATCATTGAATTAGTCAATTAATCATTAAATAAAACGACTATTGTCTCCTTTGTCAACTTGTTGACAAACAAATATCAGATTTAACAAGCGCACCGACGATATGTAGTTGTTGGTATAAGTATTGTGGATTTAGTGAGAAATTGTTATTTAGACATAACAAGCAGACACTTCAATTAAATGTATTTGTAACCTGTGATCACCTGGTCGCAATAGCCGTTGCGACGCCATCGCCACAACAATTGAATAGTTAAATTGTAAAAAAATCGGCGGCCGCCGTGTCTTTTGGTCGATTGGAGGCCACAGGATATTAAGCACTGCGTTTAAAAAAAAAAGAAGTTCTCACTGCGTGATTTGGTATGGCATGTGGGATGCCATTAAGCGTCAATTTCAGTGTGCCGACGACAAACCGTAGGTTAAATTAACTTTTCCCCTCGACTTCGTACGCACATATCCCGTTATTTCCCGTTCTCGTATAGCCTTCTACATGAATGTGGCTATCATATACAAACATAATTTTCCAAATCCGACTGGTAGTTCCAGATATACAAACAAACAAATAATAATAATATATTGATTTTTGATGTATTTTTATATTATTCTTAGGACGGATACTGCCACTTGGAGAACGTGACCATCGCGACGAAGATCAAGGGATGGGTGAATGTCACCACAAACGACGAGAAAGCGCTCAGGGTATGTTATGCAATACTATTCCTATTTTTATCCTGATATTAACCACGATTGGTCTCTGCCAAATTACTAGACTTATTTAACACTAGTTGACCCGCGCAACTTCGTCTGCTCGGCTCCTATTGGACTTAGCGTGATGATATAAAGCCCTTTTTATTTTTTTAAGGATGGGAAGTCATCAAAGGACTCCTCCCGCTCTGGGTGGAGCAGAAGAGTGTCAGACTCTTACTGACTAAAACCCATCCCTGTTCCTCCTAGCGCCCTTTGCGTTCCAGAGCCACGATATCTCTTTCGAATAGATTCCGCAGATGATATAAAGCCTATAGCCTTCCTCGATAAATGGACTATCTAACACTGAAAGAATTTTCAAATTGGCCCAGTAGTTTGTGAGATTAGCGCGTTCACGCAAGCAAACGAACAAACAAACTCTTCAGCTTTATATATTAGTAAAGATATAGATAGATAAGATAGATGTATAGATAATGGTATCATCATATCAGCCGAAAGACGTCCACTTGATAATATTTTTGCGAACAGCTGGCGATCTTCAAGCACGGCCCGATATCGGTGGCTATCGACGCGGCACACAAGAGCTTTAGTTTCTACTCCAACGGCGTCTATTACGAGCCTAAATGGTGAGTTTTGTTTTTGTACAATTACCATTGTTTGCAGGTAGCTTCTAAATTGACGTTAATTCATAACTTTTTATAAGAGCTTCTTAATCATCATCTGCCTAGCCTTTTCCAAACTATATTGGGGTCGGATTCCAGTCAAGCCGGATTTAGCTGAATACCAGTTTTTAACGGGGAGCCGCTGCCTACCAGACCTCCACAACCCATTAACTAGGTAACACGGTACTTAATGGCAAGGCTGGAGTCGGATTTACTGGCTTCTGACTATCCGTAACGACTGCCAAAGATCTACAAATGACAGCCGGGACCAACGGCTTAACGTGCTTTCCGAGGCACGGAGGAAACTCGGTATGTTAAGATGGTCACCCATCCACAGACCAACCTTGGCAAGCGTTGCTTAACCTTGAAGATCGACCCGTGCGGCTGTTATTATTTAGCCACGAGCTCCTCATAAGAGCTTCTTAATATTGTGTAAAAAATATATGTTAAGGTAGTAAACAGTTACTAAATATTTACATTTACAATGCGTTTAATACAACTGTAAAACTATGAGAACTTGGAAGTGGTCAGCCAACCGTACGTTAGAATGGCTGAACACTTTATTTTTTAAGTTTTTCTAAGCGCAAAGGTAGAAAATATTTCATTATAGTTAGTAAATAGTAGCAAATAGGTATTAAATAGTGCACATAGTCTCATGTATATATCTCATTTGGTCCAGCCATCCTGATGGTCACAAATTTTCATCAAGACATTGGTAATACCTGATCGTACTGATAATATATTTAAAAAAAAATATGTATTAATTTTTATATTAAAAAAAAAAACAATCCTCTGTTATTTAGTAATTCTGTCTCTTTTATTTAGTTGTTGATATGAAACAGTCTTTCTTAAAATCTTAAATACGATTAATATCTTGGACAGAACAAACTCGGGGAAAATGTATAAAGACTCCCCGTTATCTAATCCCAGAATCGACATTTGCGATACCTCGCAACTAATCCAAAGCCTAGCCTTTTCCCAACTATATTGGGGTCGGCTTCCAGTCAAACCGGATTCAGCTGAATACCAGTGTTTTACGTGGAGCGGCTGCCTACCAGACCTCCACAACCCATTAACTGGGTAACACGGTACTTCTTGGCAAGACTGGAGTCAGATTTACTGGCTTCTGACAATCCGTAACGACTGCCAAAGATCTACAAATGACAGCCGGGACCAACGGCTTAACGTGCTTTCCGAGGCACGGAGGAAACTCGGTATGTGAAGATGGTCACCCATCCACAGACCAACCTTGGCAAGCGTTGCTTAACCTTAAAGATCGACCCGTGCGGCTGTTATTATTTAGCCACGAGCTCCTCACCTCGATACCTCCAACTAATCATATTTTTAAAATATCTTCTATTTTCTCCTCTCCTCAGCCACAACAAAGTTGAAGAGCTCGACCACGCAGTCTTAGCAGTAGGCTATGGCATACTCAAGGGTCAGAAGTACTGGCTAGTGAAGAACTCCTGGTCCAACATGTGGGGTAACGACGGTTATGTACTCATGTCTACGCGGGACAACAACTGCGGCGTACAGGCCGCCCCCACCTATGTGCTGATATAGTAGGGTAGCGCTGGTTATAAGGGTAAGTTAGGGTAAAGTTCGTTATTTGTCATTATAACTTTTTGAAGTTATGCAAAAGTTTTTCGCGGTCCCATGAACCACATTTGTGTTCTTCGCTGATTATTGTCTGCTGTGCGGACAGACAAACTTTTAATATTTTCAATGTGCTTTTTGAGGTTTTGTGAGTTAGTATGACTATTTGTTATATATGTCATGAAATAATTAATAATAATATTCCACACAACTATCAAACAACGCCATCTAGTCCCAAGCTAAGCAGAGCTTGTGTTATGGGTACTAGACAACTGATAAACATACTTATATATTTCTAAATACATACATATTATAGACACACTACACCCAGATACAGAACAAATGATCATGCTCATCACACAAACATTTGTCCTGGGTGGGAATCGAACCCACAACCTCTGGCATAGCAGTCAGGGTCACTAACCACTAGACCAACAGGCCAGTCTAATTAACTATAACTAATTAGCTATAAACTTGTTGTCTTAAGTCAATCTCGAATAGTTTACTTCTAGGCAACCATGCTACATCTTCGACCACATCATCACTTACCATCAGGTGAGATAGTGGTCAAATGCGAGCCTATTAATTAAAAATAAACCCTTTTAGTATCTTTAAATACAGTTGGTAAATAATTATTCTCTGTAAGACTTAAAATTGCAAGAAAGTTCTAATGACAAGTAGACTAGGGTTAGAGAGATTATGTGTCCACACTTTTAATTAAGCAAAAAGTGACACCATTTAAAAGTAGGGTAACAGTGATTATTAAGTTTTAAACCTTCATATCATTCCATAAAAGCCAGTTATTTTCAAAATTTTGTTTTAGGAAATACACTATCTAGCAAAATTTGACATTTAAGGTTAAAATATAAAGATCTTTTATTCTTAGTTAATTAAATAAAAACTATATTTTTTTCTTGCTATGTTGTAGGTACAAAGGAATAGTTATGCTTTAATTAAATGTATTTTCTTTCAGTAAAGTTCTGGAACTATAAAATAGTAATACATAAAGAGTAAATTATGTTGTCTAATATTGTTGCCTTATGTCATTGTCTAAAAAGTTTATTCTAAGCAATTGTTTGTCTATGCTATCATAAAAAAAAGAAATGTTTTTATCATAGATTTTAAGATTTTAAAACAGGCTGTGTGTGTTGCTATGCTCTCTAAAGTTTTTAAGAAATACACTTTTGCATAAAAATAACGAATCGGTCTTTTTTTTAAACTAAGATCCTTTATCCCGCCTCAAAGAGATGTCAGCAAAGGTAGATGGGGCCTGCTAGGGCCAGTGCCTGCCAAGGTACAGGAATTTGTTCGGAAGAGTCACCGGGGCCCTGGAACGCGGTGGGCATTAGGAGGAAAACGGATGGGTTTTAGTCAGTAAGAGTCTGACACTCTTCTGCTCCGTCCAGAGCGGGAGGAGCCATTTGATGATATTCCATCCTTAAAAAAAAGGTCCTTTGATCCGAGTGATGACGGCCACTCTAACTAAGAGGTCGTAACCCTTACTGGTATTGTTTGTCTCAGTAACTGGGTAAGAGGTCCGGCGATTGCTTGTCGGACCTCATTAGGACTACCATACCTGAGTACCTTGGACAAATATGTTGTGATCATGGTCATCATCATCAGCTAATCAGCCTGCCGACATCCACTGCTGGACGGCGGCCTCCCCAAGTGTCCCCACAACACCCGCTCGGGAACCAATCACTTATTCAATTTTTATTTGGATCGAATTTCATTTTACCGAAAACTATTGACCGACGTCTTATATCCTATCTGCATTATTTGACATATTTTTAGATCATCTTAGTATCGTGTGTCTTAGGTATCGTTTTACCGAACTACATTTCGCCGATTAACATTGTAACTTTTTGCTATTGGCCGAAGCCTCTTTTGAACTTTTTCATTTGCCAAATGGTTTATTTGCCATATTTTCACCACACCGAAACAACATTTTACGCAATTTTTATCACAAATATGTAGCCGGTTACATGGCAGTATTTGCAATTTTAAATTAAAATAGTATCATTAAAAGTCAATATGTTGTGCTACAAAATTTAGTTACAGAAACGAATCGCTGCAAAACCGACTTCACGCAATCTTGTCTATACCCCTACAGTGTAATTAAAGCCCGCGCAGGCCCGGCGGGGTGGGGCGGCCCGCGGGCTGAGGAGCAGGTGGTGAGCGTTCAAACCATCTGCGACGATAAGCTCGCGTGGGGCCGCCCAAACCCCGCAGCGCCGGAGCCGTGACAGAAACAATGCTTGCTGCTAGTTGCATGCATACTTGCATGTAACATGCTTGTTTGCACGCTGCATGCTTGCTTGCATGCTGCCACATGCCTTCTTGCATGCTGCATGCTGCATACTTGCTTGCATACTTCTAACTGGGATCACTTTAAACCACTTTTGTTAACCTTCACCAGCATCACCCACACCACCACAACCACACCTCCATTACACTACTTAAATTTAATTAAAACAGTGGCATAATGAAAAATCGGAAACATAATATCTCGTACAAATGTTATTTCGGCTAAGTGTAACTTCGGTAACAAGTTTTTCGACCAAATGAAACGTCAGAGTGACGAATTAAATCGAATTGATAATAGGTTAATTGATACAGTGGCAGACGTGACTTCGATGAAGTAAAAAAAACAAAACGATAATAGTTGAAATGTTTTAGGTGAAATAAAATTCGGTCAAACGTTTTCCGAACTTATGATAGGTAACCCTTCCAACGTTGCGTCTTCCGGTACGCGGTCGCCACTCCAGAACTTTTCGGCCCCATGGACCATCTGTTCTGCGAGCAATGTGCCCGCCTGCTGCCCACTACCACTTCAGTTTGGCAATCCTTCGAGTTATGTCGGTAATCTTTGGTTCTCTTGCGGATATCATCATAAATTTATTTGGATCATGGTAACAACACATTTTCCCGTGATTGGGCATGTAATAAACCATAACGATCGGCGATCGACGGCGATCGACGTCATACTTAACGCCGGCTGTCGCTGAAAACCAGCGCTGTGGCTCTGTCTCGCACACGCGTCCCAGCATTATGCTGAGCGAAGGCCGTTTTGCGCGAATATGACGCATGTCTTCCTAATTTTTATAATTTAGTTTTATTTAATTTCTATTGTTTTTGGTATGCGTCATGCTTGGCGCAAATAAACGTTTTTTCTTTCTTTCTTTCTATAACAAACAGATTGATACTTCCTCTCAGGGCAGACCTGGCTTGTAGCCACTAGGAGTGCAGCCACACTGCTCCGTTGCGTCGCATTGACATTAACGTACATTATTAGTTGTGTCGTGCGCCCAAATCTTACGCTGTTACGGTGTGCGTCATCCTAGCGGAAAAGTTAAGTTTATTTAATTTCAGATCAGCAGATGTACGAATTTGTGCATCCAACCATTAGGGAGTTATTCAACAAAAACAGTTTCCGCTGGGCTGACGTCATCCCAGTGGAACTTTTTTTTCCTATGGATATACAAGAAAAAGTACAAACAATAGTTAGTGTGTATTTTGTATGTAAATCTCTATGTTAAAATGAAATTTGTGTGTCATGAAACTGCGGAGATATTCAAGTTTCTGCTGCGCTGACGTTTAGCTATTTGATGAAAATCATTAAAACGGTTTAGTGCAGAGTTGTATATTTTTACACACGTTGCTTTGAATTTGTGTGTAATGTTTTGTAAGAATTTGAAGAAACCGGCCAAGTGCGAGTCGGACTCGCACACGAAGGGTTCCGTACTATAAACCTTAATTTTTATTATTAGTTGTTATAGCGGCAATAGAAATACACAATTTGTGAAAATTTTAACTCTACCTATTACGGTTCTTGAGATACAGCCCGCTGACAGACGGACGGACAGCGGAGGCTAAGTAATAGGGTTCCGTTAGTTACTCTTCGGGTACGGAACCCTAAAAAGCATAACGGTCAGAAGATATATCCGTAAAAGTAAAATAAGGTTATTAAGTCCTACACGGAACAGAAAAAACTGGTGAAAATACTATGCGGCGTTTGTATCGGAACCTGTGTCGCCACACTCACACAACTATACCGATAATCATATAATTCACCACAAATCAAGAATACGATTGATTGGTCGTTTCAATTTTGGTCAACACAAGAATAAGTCAAAGAACCTACATTTTTTTTTTTTTTTTTTACTATTGATAGGCACGCGTTTGACCACTATCTCACCTGATGGTAAGCGAGGATGTGGTCGAAGATGGAGCACGCTTGCCTAGAAATAACCTATTCACTCTTGATTTAAAGACTCCCAGGTTGTAGCTATCAGGAAACACAGACTCCGGCAGGGAATTCCACTCCTTAGCTGTACGCACTATGAAAATATACTAATATAGTCAAGAGTGAATAGGTTGCTTCTAGGCAAGCGAGCTCCACCTTCGACCACATCATCGCTTACCATCAGGTGAGATAGTGGTCAAACGAGTGCCTATCAATAGTAAAAAAAAAACTGAATTAACTTTGTACTCTTAAAAGTAAGTACCTATTAATAAGATGACGAGGACTGGGATGACGCACACTCTGCGACGTCGCAACGCAATGGTACAATGTGGCTTCACCCATAGGTCCCTCCCATAAGGTCCAAGTATGCCGTAGGGTCTCCCCTCCCTGCTGGGGCTGCGGACTTCGTTCGAAAGGGGACCGTACCCTGGAACGCAAAGGACACTAGGAGGAACACGGATAGGTTTTATTCATTAAGAGTCTGACACTCCCTTCTGCTTTACCCAAAGCAGGAGGAGTCATCTGATGATTTCCTATCCTTAAAAAAAAAACGGGTCTTCTCGGCAGCCTAATTTACATTATCTATACTTCTATACTAATATTGTACAGGTAAAGTTTGTGAGGTTGTAGGAGGTAATCTCTGGATCTATTGAACCGATCTGGAAAATTCTTTTACCAATAGAAAGCCACGTTATTTGTGAGTGTCATAAGGTATATATTCATCATCATCATCATCTGCCTAGCCTTTTCCCAACTATATTGGGGTCGGCTTCCAGTCAAGCCGGATTTAGCTGAATACCAGTGTTTTACGAGGAGCGGCTGCCTACCAGACCTCCACAACCCATTAACTGGGTAACACGGTACTTCATGGCAAGACGAGTCAGATTTACTGGCTTCTGACTATTCTTAACGACTGCCAAAGATCTACACATGACAGCCAGGACCAACGGCTTAACGTGCTTTCCGAGGCACGGAGGAAACTCGAAATGTCAAGATGGTCACCCATCCACAGACCAACCTTGGCAAGCGTTGCTTAACCTTGAAGATCGACCCGTGCGGCTGTTATTATCTAGCCACGAGCTCCTCTCCTGTCATAAGCTATATATTAACTAAACAAATATCGCCCAACGAAGTGGGCACGGGTCAGCTAGGCTAGTAGGTATATAATAAAGTTTGTTGCGCTTTCTTGCTCTAATCGCTGCACCGATTTTGATGATTTTTACTACACAGATAGATGGGACCCTAGACACAGTTATAGGTTATCTTTGATTCGAGCGAAGCCTCGGGAAAAATCTATTTTCCAATAATTATACGTCGCTAGCAGCGCCCCGCTGTTTCACCCGCGTAGTTGCCGTTCCCGTTAGAATACGGGGATAAAATATAAATAATAAAAATAGGTAAGTATAAAAAAATTGGTTGCCTGTAAAGTCGGTATACGGGCGAAAGTTTTACGTGACAACGACTTTGAGTGGTAAAATAATTTTAATGTGAATATTCATTCGTATAGTAGGAAGAAGGATGAAATAATAGTCTCTCTCACTCTCTCTCTCTCGCTCTGTCTCTCTCGGTCTTAGGCGGGCTAACTGTGCTCGAGTGGAAGGGACGCGTGCCTTTCACTTTTTATGTCTGTCTCTCTCGCTCTTAGGCGGGCTAACCATGCCCGAGTGGAAGGGACGCGTGCCTCTCACTCGCTCTCATTGTGAGCGCATAACGTGAGCGGAGCGTAACGCAGTTTCTTGAAGTGTCACCCGGCAAACCAATTTATAAGACGTTGTCACGTCAATAAATAATAATAAAATGTTTATTATCTTCCACAAATAACACTTAAATATAGCCTATGAGGAGGCAAAGATGTAGCTTTCTAATGGTGAAAGAATTTTGAAAATAGGTCCAGTAATTTTTGAGTTGAATCTTAACAAACAAACAAGCAAAAAATCAAATCTTTCCTCTTTATAATATTGGTATAGATATTCTTCTTCTTCTCGTGTGGGAGTAAGGTCTAACGTCCATACCTACACATCCTAGCATCAAAGTTTCTAAACCGCCTCAAGGGCCTCTGACATGGTTTATTTGACGACCGCCATTTGGCGGCCGGGACCACCGGCTTATACGTGCGTTCCGAAGCACGGAATCATCTTATATAACAGACAATCAGGTTATTCAAGCCGGCAATGTCCTAGCCAAACTCGAAAACAACTTTACAAAGTACATATGTTTTCTCGAGGGAATTAAACCCACGACCACCGGGTCACAAGGCAAACGCCTAAGCCACTCGACCAAGGAGGTGGTTAATATATTATAAGTCATTACTCAAAATAAAAACTTGCAATAAAACCCATATTTTTTCATAACACTCCCACATTATTTATTTAGCCATAAAGGTGCCTTTTGCGCGCCTCCCGAATAGAACGCTGTTTCTTATGATGGCGGTGGCTCCTCCTGGTTGGCAGTTCGGCTGGATCTGCATTTCTTCGGTGTCCCAGTTTACTGATGCACATGTTGCCAAGCTTTAAAAGATTCTTTGGGCAGTGGTCTTGTATGACATTTTTTTGAAACTGTTAAAAAAATAAGTTATTACAATATGCCACCGATCGATTCTATGGTAGGTGCCTTGACTGAACTTGAAATAAAGTACATGTTTTTTTTTATTTTTTTTATTTTTATTTTTTTTAAAACATTGACCTTTGTCTAAAATCCCTTCGTAGAGACTCGAATAATAAATAATGAACAGTTTTTCATTACTAGAGAACGTAAATAATTACGACAGAATTCGATTCAGAACAACTTTACGTTTTTATTTCCGTTTTGATGTTTTTGAAAGTCAATTAATGTATGGGTCAGTGACCGGTATTGCACATTAAACGAGCGCCTACCATAAAGATAAAATTATCAAGACTTTAAATTTTGATATATTTTTCCTGATTGTATTACTATACACTACCACCACTGCTGGTACCCGACGGGTCTCTGGCCCACTCCGCTGAGGAGAAAGCGAACTTGTTTGCTTCTTTGTTTTGCGGAATCTTTACGTCTGGATTCTGGTGGCGCAAGGCCGGGGTGCTTCTCCTGATGGATGCGAGTCGAGTATGTCGAACATTCGCATTCATCAGAAGGATGTCCGCAGGGTACTGCGTAACCTAGAGGGTTTTCTATCGGTTGCATTTTGGGGAATGTGCGACGGAATTGCATAATTTAATTCCGCCAAGCCCGTTCCATGATCGGACTACAAGACGAACGGCGATGCGCCACCGGTACATGGTGGACATCCCACCCACGCGCACAAAACGTTTCGGGAACACATTCGATGTGCGCGCATCTAAAGAGTGGAGCTCTCTGCCAGAGTCTGTATTTCCTGATAGCTGCAACCTGGAAGGCCTATATACCTGGAAAACCTATTCACTCTTGACCTCAAGTGAAGAGGTTACGTTTAGGCAAGCGTATCATCATCATCAGCGTCCCATCAGGTGAGATGGTGGTCAAACGTGTGCGTATCAATAGTAATTGTTTTTACTAATTGCACTTACCGTCCAGTAGTTCCAAAACGGATACTTTGGTATAATTGTTTTATGATCATGCTCTTCCGAGGATGAGGCTGGTATAAGACCAGGATCATACGGCTCCCTCAACGACATTAACGCATCAATACTAAGCCCGTTATTTAGGTCTTCAAGAACATTCTTCATCTTAGGAATTTGTTGCTTCTTGTTTATGGCTAAATAATTCAGTAACAGTTTGAGCAAATCCTGCTTTTTTTCTTCTTTTCTGGCGAGTCTGGGATTTTGGACGTGGTATCTGGCCAGTGGCTTGTATACTGTGTTTAGTTTCGAGTCATATTCGTAGTCTCCTGTGACGTATCCATGGGGTATAACTCTCGTTACCAGGAGTGACTTCCCCATTGGCTTTAGACGCGGCGATTCTCTATTCGCAGATCTTTCTTGTACACTCTGATAATCCGAATCATCATATCCCTGGCTTTTTAAAAGCTGTTTTATTTTCGGAAGTAACTTATCGCTTGAAGCGGCATCGAGCTGGTATAATTTGTAGCTATTGACATTTTGGAAATAGAGATAGAAAAATAAAAATATTTTTATATGTTCGTACATCGAGAGCAAGTTACTATAGGATTGTATCGGATTCCAATCAAGGATCAACTCATGCATGGCATTAATCAAAGTTTTATTAATTGAATTGGCTTTGAGGAAATAAACTGACTTTAAAGCCACGTGCTTCTTCATGTAATAAAATTGAAACAAAATACATAAATATGCTGTATTTTCGTTTTTAGGGTTCCGTAGGGTAACCAACAGAACCCTATTACTAAGCCTCCGCTATCCGTCCGTCCGTCTGTCAGTGGGCAGTATCTCAAGAACCGTAATAGGCAGTTGAAATTTTGCACAGATTGTGTCTATCTGTTGCCGCTATAATACCAAATAATAAAAAATAAGGTTTGTGGTACTACGGACCCCTTCGTGTGCGATTTTATTTTTTACAAGCTTCTGCCAGTGTGTTTGCCCATGTGATTGTTGAAAATTATCCCAAGATAACGTACTCTCGGGAAAAATCCTGTCTTTCTGCAATTATCATCATAACAGCCGAATGACGCCTACTGTTGGACATAGGCCTCCCCCAAGATGGGGGTTTGCCATAATCGCCACGCTTGGCAGGCGGGTTGGCGATCGCAGTGCATGGTGTTGAATTTTACAGAGAACACTGCTGTCCCTTAGTCGCCTCTTACGACACCCGCGGGAAGTGATGGGATGGGATTCTTTTATGGCACCATACGACACCCGTCGACACTATACGGCGAAAGATCTTTCTGCAAGCTCCAACTTATCTCTATACAAAATTCATCAAAACTGTAGTTCAGCGATATCGGCTTGACAACATTACGAACGGACTAGTTACAGTTCCCGTCACGCAAGCTTGCCTCCGCAAAGTACGCCGCAATCGGCTGCGCACGACGTCAATTTGACAACAAACATACAACTGCGCATGCGCGGGTAGCTCGCGCATGCGTGGATTAGCACAAACGCGCGGGTGTAATGGCATCTCACTCGCTCGTATACGTTCGATGCATAAGCGTATCCCGCTTGCTCGATGCAATACGACTGTGGATGCGAAAAGTGTTACACGTTGTTATTGTTTTTAATGATTTATTTTGGTTATTTCTTACAGTTTGATTTGAGTTCTTGTGGTGTATGTGTTTGTTGTGTTACTTTTTGATATTTTATTGTTACTGTCTTTGTTACTTGTTTATAGTATAATACGTATAAACAAAAAAATATTTTAGGAACGTAACCCTTTTTTACGCGATTAACGCGTTAACCTTTCCGAGGGGCAAGCCACGCTGACGCGAACTGTACTTTTGCTTATAATAAGTGCGGATTCATGTTTGTTAGCCAAATGTTTGAAACCCTCTTTTAGGGTTCCGTTTCCGAAGCTACAAATACTGTCACTAAGCCTCCGCTGTCCGTCCGTTTTGTCAGCGGGCTATATTTCAAGAACGGTAATAGGTAGGCAGTTAGAATGTTCACAGACTGTGTATTTCTATTGCCGCTATAACAACAAACAATAAAACATAAAATATAATTAAAAATTAAAGGGGCTTCTGTACAAGAAACGTGTTTTTAGGGTTCCGTAGCTCAAAAGGAAAAACGGAATCCTGAAGATCACTTTGTTGTCCGTCCGTCTGCCTGTCAAGACCGTGTATCTTGGGAACGCGTGGAGGTGTCGAGTTGAAAATAAAAGTGGCTTGGTGGGGCCCCGTATAAAAATTTGTTTGGATGAAGGCCCCTTATGAAGGGTAAAGATTTCTCACAAAAGAAAAAGAAGGTTTGCATAAAATTAATAGAAATATTTATTCATCATACTTATCTATCTGTCACTTTTTCCAAAAAATTACAAACAATTCAAATTAAATATAGTATAACCTTTGCAATCTAAATCAATCACAGGAGCTGGTTTCTGAAAAAAATAAGAAATTTGGGGCACATTGTTATGAGCTCCTCCCTTTTCTGTTAACTTTTTCTTTTCGTAGCTCCGCTGTGATAATCTCTTTTCCTTCCACTCATTGTTTTTAAGAAATCGCTACTAATACTACTGAACTAGAAGAAGAATTGTTTGTATTGTATTACAATGTAATGCACAATTAAATAAAACGCGTCAATAAACACTGCTCCCCGTGGTTTATCATCATATGTACATCGATTATTGTGGGATTCCCCCGTTGAAGCAAAAATCCCGCGTCGGGGGCCCCTGTGGCCCAGAGGCCCCGCATGATTGATACAGCAGATACGGCGGTAGCTACGACCCTGCTATGACTCCTTGCAGCTGTGAAGAAGCCAAACTTCTAAGTCAACATAAAAAAAGATACGGTCGTTTATGCCGCAAAAAACGTATGTAGGTATTTCCCGTTGACCTAGAATTATGACATATTTTTAACAAGTAATACCGTCTTATACTACAAGGATAGGGTAAAGTCTGAAAACTATACATTTGTAATTGTTTTTTTTTTTTTATCTTTTTTATGATTCAATTACAAATGTAAGGTCGACTGGTAGAAAGTGCCTACGGCATTAAGTCCGCCTTTGTACAGTGTTTCACTAGTGCATAAAGTTTTAATAAATAAATGTAGTGTGTAGTACTTTTTAGCTACATATTTGTAAGGAACCCTCGGTGGGCGAGTCCGACTCGCACTTGGCCGGCCGGTTTAGGTATTGTATGGAACCCTTCGTGTGAGAATCCGACTCCTACTTGGTTGGTATTTTTTTATTTGAAAGAAAGAAAATGTTTATTTCCCGGTGTTTGACCAGGCAACTTCTGGTAGTTTTATTCTAGTTGACGACACGGTTGGCGCAGTGGTTGAGCGCCTGACTGCTGCGCTGCGTGTCGCGGGTTCGATTCCCGTACGGAACAAATATTTGTATGATCTACAGATAGTTGTTCCGGGTCTGGCTGTTTGTGTATGTGAGTTTGTATGTTTGTGAACACACCCACGATACAGAAGAAATTCCTAGTGTGGGACAATCCTTTTTTTTTAAAACCACTATATATTATGAAAAACCATTGCAATGGTTGGACGAAAAATTGTATTCAACTACTAACGGTAGGGAAGGCCTTTCGAAGTTTTAGAAAGAGTGTCGCCCAGGTATATCTGGCAGAGACTACGCTGAACAAAGTTGAACATTTTCTAAGCTCGATATTATGCCTTTACGGCAGCTTTACCAAGGCTGCGGATTCAAATATTTATTGATAATAATAATAATACTTTATTGATACAAAACCTTACAATTGCTTAGCATTTAATTACAGTTCTCTATAAAATTAAAGGCGCACAAAAGTTGAAACCCTGACTCCTAAACTAGGAATACCTGTGACTTAGGAGTCAGTGTTCTACTGCTACTTGGACACTATAAACCTTTATAGAAATTAAGAGCTGGTAAGCCGATATTAAACAAAAAAGAAATATCATCATCATCTGCCTAGCCTTTTCCCAACTACATTGGGGTCGGCTTCCAGTCAAAACGGATTCAGCTGAATACCAGTGTTTTACGTGGAGCGGCTGCCTACCAGACCTCCGCAACCCATTAACTGGGTAACACGGTATTTCTTGGCAAGACTGGAGTCAGATTTACTGGCTTCTGACAATCCGTAACGACTGCCAAAGATCTACAAATGACAGCCGGGACCAACGGCTTAACGTGCTTTCCGAGGCACGGAAGAAACTCGGTATGTTAAGATGGTCACCCATCCACAGAACCACCTTGGCAAGCGTTGCTTAACCTTTAAGATCGACCCATGCGGCTGTTATTATTTAGCCACGAGCTCCTCCAAACAAAAAGAAATATATAACAAAATATAAGTAAAAATGAAATTGAAAACTTAAAACAAAAAAAATAAAAAGTAAAATTGGAAAGGGCAAATTAATAAGTAAAATGACTGGGTAAGTATCGTTTCTGCATATGAGGACTGGGAATCGTGTTTACGTTTCTGCTGCGTTGTGTGTTTATATTTGTATGAGTTAGGTGTCTTCTGCTATATATAGATGTCGGTGACTGTATTACTTACGTGTTTTGTGTCTCATGTTGTGGGATTATTTCAGGCTGGTTAGTAGTTCTTCAGTTTTGGCGTAGAATAGTGGTACAACATGTTCTTCAGCTTAGCCTTTACCTCGTGTCTGCTTAACCTTGCTATTTGTGTGGTCCTATTAATATTTTTATAAACTAGAGAGCTTAACACATACAGCTGTCTTCCAGCAAAGGCAGTTCTGTGGCTAGGGGTGGGGCAAACTATTCTTTGACCGCGTTTATTTGAGTCTGGGGGTGATACTTGGTTATGTTTCCAGAGCGTGGTTCTTAATAAGAATAGCTGTCTCACAGTTAAAAGTTTAAGCTCGGTGTAAAGCTGATGAGTCGGATAGCTAAAGGGCTTTTGCAACATAACCTTTAGTACTGCCCCTTGCGCACGTTCAACTGTAGGAATTTAGTTTTCGCCGATCCACCCCAAGCTAAAATACAATAACCGATGATGGACTGGCAAAGTGCAGCATAAACCATTTGAGGGTCTCTATTCCGCGGAATGCCTTAGTGTCTTGAAGAGGTGAATGGTTTTCCTGACTTTACTGACAGTAGACTCTATATGCTTGTCCCATCTCAGTCCATCATCGATCATCACGCCCAGATATTTCACCGATGTAACTGAGAGGAGCGGCAGACAAGAGCAGTTCGAAGAGTCCAGACAAGAGTGAGCTCTAATTGAGTACATGTTTGGGGGTTTCGTACTCGTATGAATAGAGAACGGGACTAAGTTTGTTTGTTGCAGGTTTAGGGTGAATAGATTTTTGTGAAGCCATTCCATGACAATTTGCAGGGATTTTTCAGCATTATTTTTCACCTCAGCCCAGTTTCTCCCATGTAAAGGTGCTCCCTCTCGTGGAGCATTCGCCTGTAATGTAACGTTATAGAGTCGAGCATTAGGTACATCACTGAAGGAGGAGAACCGAGCATTTTCTACAGTGCGCAACCTGTAATGTTGCAGATGCGAGCATTGCACAGCTTGAAATTGAATCACGGGCTTCTGTAAACCCCCAGTCCTTAGTTTCGGGCGTATTCTACTCCGTACCACTTAAGGACTTACGATTAGTCCCGAACCCGAACTAAGAATGAATGACAACACGATTATTCATTCTCAGTGGTTAGGCGATATGGAGTAGAATACGCTCGCCACTAAGCCCAAAACTACGGCCTTTGGGCTTAGAGCGTAGCCCACCTGATATGTTACATTACAGGCGAATGCTCGTCAAGACAGGGAGGCAGTATTTTTTTTTTTTTTTTTTTTACTATAGATAGGCACGCGTTTGACCCCTATCTCACCTGATGGTAAGTGATGATGTGGTCGAAGATGGAGCACGCTTGCCTAGAAATAACCTATTCGCTCTTGACTTAAAGACTCCCAGGTTGTAGCTATCGGGAAACACAGACTCCGGCAGGGAATTCCACTCCTTAGCTGTACCCATTATGAATGTGTTACCAAAACGTTTTGTGCGAATGGGTGGGATATCCACCGTGTACCGGTGGCGCATCGCCGTTCGTCTTGTGGTCCGATGATGGAACAGGCTTGGCGAAATTAAATTATGCAATTCCGTCGCACATTCCCCAAAATACAACCGGTAAAAAACCGACAGGCTAGCAACTCGTCGTCGATGTTCAAGACTTTGGAGCTTCGTCGCGACAAGCCTCTCATTGCCGATGATCCTCTTGGCTCGTTTCTCAATTGTCTCAAGGGCATCAAGTTGGTATCTGGCAGATCCATCCCAAAGATGAGAGCAGTACTCCATACACGATCGAACTTGCGCTTGATAGAGTTTGAGCAGCTGTTCCGGCGTGAAGTATCGTCTCACCTTTGCCAGAATCCCCAACTTCTTTGCAGCCACTTGAGCCTTAGTCTCTATGTAAGGACCAAAATTGAGAGTAGATGTTAATGTAACCCCAAGAAGCTCAAGTTGGTCGGTTATCGGCACGGTTAAACCTCGGAAAGATGGAGCTGGGTGGAATTGCCTCCTTTTGGCGGAAAATAGACACGCTTGGGTCTTAGCAGCATTGAACTTGACCAGATTGGCATCGCCCCATTCAGAGACTGCCTGTAAGGACACGTTCAAGCGCTCAACCATTGCCTCCCGGAGAGACCGGATCTGCGACCCACCAGCTCGTGCGTCGGATACGTATCTTTCAGCAACAGTGCTGTCGCAAAGGTACCGGGTTTAAGCAGATCATTAATATGCAGCAAGAACAGTGTTGCCGACACTGTTCTTGCTGCAGTACCTACTGTAATGTGCTCAAAATCGAATCTGAAATGTTACATTACAGGCGAATGCTCCAGACGAAGGAGCAGCTTTGGTACTATAATAATAATATATCATTTTGGAGCTACTGAAGGTAACTGAAACATTCAGTAACGCCATCAGGGTGGAGTTTGGTGTGGACAAATGTGCGGTCATGCATGTAAAGCGTGGAGAGATTATGGAATCCGTGGGAACTCAACTCTCGGATTCCATAAACCTGAGATCCCTTTCTCCAACTGAAACTTACAAGTATTTGGGGTATGTCGGAAGCGTTAGGTATCAATGTTACTGACATGAAGCAATCGTTGAAGGAGCGCTTCTTTGGCCGCCTGAAGAAGGTATTTAATAGCCTTCTATCAGGCGGAAATAAGGTGCGCGCCTTCAACGGTTGGGTCATGATTGATTGAGTATTGATGTACTCTTTCGGCGTACTCAAATGGACTCAAACGGAACTTGGCGCCCTGGATAGGTGGGTTCGCACACTGCTTACTGCATATCGAATGCATCACCCACGATCGTCGGTAATGAGACTGTATATCCCGCGAAAGTGTCGAGGTCGAGGCTTTTTAAATGCTAAGACTCTCCACAATCGCGAGATATGCAGTCTTAGGGAATATTTCCTAGCTGTCGACGTGGGTATGCATCGAGATGTAGTGGTGGTGGACAAGGGACTCACCCCGCTCCCCTTGGCAAATGAGAACTGGCGCAAACCTGCGGTGCTTGACACTAACGATCGCAGGGCAGTATGGCAGAGTAAGGAGCTTCACGGACGCTTTTTCCGGACCCTACATGGGCCCGACGTAGACCAACTAGCGTCTGTAGCCTGGCTGCGTTTCGGTGATCTCTTTGGAGAAACCGAAGGTTTTGTTTGTGCAATTATGGACGAAGTTATCATGACGAATAACTACCGGAGATTTATTGTGAAAGACGGCACGGTCGACATATGTCGGGCATTGTCAAGATAAACAAATCAAGTATATTGACTTGGCTCGCGAGGTTGTCGACATGTGGGAAGTGGACTTCGCAATCATTGTACCGATAGTCGTGTCGGCCAATGGCTTAATAGCCACGAACCTCGACCAACACCTTAGGAGGCTCTCGTTGGGCAGCTGGATCAAGGGCTTGATTCAGAAAGCGGTACTTCTGGACACGGCTCGCATTGTCAGGAGGTTCCTTTCTCTGGAGCCCTGACCACCGGTAGCTTGGACCTTGTTCCCGATATCGGTGGGCTACTATTTTTATATTTTTAAATGTTTTTTTATCTATATATTGTATAAAAATATTTAAAAATGTTTAAATAAGTAAAGAATATGAATAAAGGAAATATATCATTTAATTCAGGTAACAAAGATTCATAACATTAACTATTGTGCACGAAGTGACGGCGTCGTGTTGCGCTGCGTGGTGTCGCGTTGCCTTATGCGGAATCGTTGATACACGACACCCTTCGGCCAAAACTCTTCCTTGAGAAAGGTAAATATAAATATGATGAGTCGGTACTCGCACCACGAACAACTTGAAATTCGTGTTGTGGCGCGACTCCTACTTCTCGACCCTTAAGGTCCAGCTGGTCTTTGCTCGAACATACTCCACGATCTCCTCAACCTTCGTGGAATGATGTAGCCGGCACACATAAATTTGCGTTGAAGGTATTGCTGGACGCAGCGTATTGGGTCCTGCCAGCGCTGTAGCATTGGTTTCTTCTTTTTCTTCTAACTATAATCGACGGGGTTGGATAGAACATGGTATTCATTATTTCGTTCATAGTTCGGTATACCGGACGTCAGTAGCCCCAATACTAGTATAAGCTGGCCTCGTATTCTTATGAAACTTCGTACTACGCTAGGCCAGCTCAAGATTGTTACGGATAACAAGAGACCTATTTCATTGTTGAGCTAAAAAGTAAAGGAAAAATAAAATACTCAGTCATAATTGTTGTAAATATAATCTATCGACAAGTTCATTTAATTGCTTTTTATGTACTATAGCCGTCTTATTTTTTTTCATCCCTGCAGCGTATTTCGGTATGTCAAATAAGTTAAGAATGGCGGGAGCGGGAACGATGGCGCCATCTTGTTCTGGACTATACCTGTCAGTGTCGTCGACTGGCTCGTTTTCTTTTTCAATTTCATTTTTATCTGGGCGAAGGATGCACCATGGACAGCTTGCTTTGTTTGTGCTCGAAGATTTTATATACCGAAGTGAAGGCTTGCAGGTTTGTGAGAGGGTTGAGTATTTCTCGCCTTCGGGACACATACTTGATGATAGAAGTATTATTAGTAGTAAAGACATTTTCTAAAAGATCTGAAATAAAATAAAAACCATAGTGAAGTGAAAACAGATAACACAGGTCTGAAAAATAAGTCACTTTTAAATCATATTCTCAGTTAAAATTTTGCTCTTATAAAGCACTTGTTAATGCTTTTAAAAACAACTTTCCATAGTTTAAATAGTTCAAGTTGACATGATAATTTATTACTGCAGCGTCTGTCGGCATTTTGTCAACACTGTTATAACTTATGCGCAGTTACCGTTTCTCAACTACAACATTTGACTGTACTAGGTTACTAGGCATGCCTTTTAAGTTCTGTCATTTCCATATTTCCCGGCAATTTTGAATTTGGAACTGTTCTATGTTCGAATGTTTTTAAATTTTGAATCTCAAAACAGTTGAAAGTATTAGGATTAATGCTATTATTTAGTCACAGCGTCGATTGGAATCTGTCAGGTTACGTACGAAAATGAATCTTTCAAAGGAAAATGTTCGTGCAATAATTTTCTACAACTTTAGAAGATTCCTGACACGGCTTCAGTGTTTTGAAGAGCTAACATCTGTGTTCAGTGATGAAGCCCCATGTCTGCGGACTATCGAACGCAGGTATTTAGAATTCCAGCGTGGACATACTAGTGTTAGTGACAAATCTCGCGTAGGACGCCCGAAATCCGCCTTCACTGAAGATAACATCATTGCTGTGAGACAACAAATTCTCGAAGATCGTCATATGACGTATCGAGAGATAGAGGCTCTATTAGGCACTCAGGGACAATCATTCAGAAGATCTTGCATGAAGCGCTAGGTGTGAGAAAGCTAGTTTGCCATTGGATACCGCATCTGCTTTCCGACGATCACAAGGCGGCCCGCGTCAGATGGTGTAAGAAAACTCTGCAAAGGTTCAACCCAGGAGACTCAAATCACGTCTACGACATCATCGGTGGTGACGAATCTTGGATCTATGCCTACGATCCTGATTCCAAACAACAATCTACAATCTGGTTCTTTCAAGACCAGCCAAAGCCGACTAAAGTTGTTCGTTCTCGAAGCACTTCAAAGAAGATGGTGGCCACGTTCGTTGGAAAAACCGGTCATGTTGCGACTATTGCACTTGAAGATCGTAGAACGGTTAACGCAGAGTGGTTTACCACAAGTCATCGCCGAACTTTTTTTTATTGAAGGAATTCTAATCCTAAAGCGCATAATACACTACACGGTATTCAGGGCCCTAAGTACCGATTTAGGGTGGTGTGATAAAATTAGGTCCTTAGGGACCCTAATTAGGGTGACCGGAGCGGCCCGGTCTAGTTAGCTCCCTAAGTCCCTTACTACCGGGCAGTGTAATAACGTTTTGGGAGTTAGGGAGCAGTGTTGCCAACACCAATTTAACAAATTCCTCGAAAATGGAGGTCGAACTCCCCAATTTGAAGACAATAAATCTACTAATTTCCCAAAAATTCGATATTTAGAATCCCCGCATTTTCCCCCACACGTTGGCAACGCTGGTCACTTCACAACTGAGTTAGGGCCAAGTCGACCGGCTTGCGGCTCCCTAGTTAGGGGCCACGCCCATCCTTGCCACCGGGCCCTGAATACCGTATAGTGTAATAAGCGCTTTAGCTGTACACACAATGAAAGTATTCCCAACAGTTCTGTGCGTATGTGTGTGGAATGGCCACCATCCACCGGTGACGTAGAACTTCTAACCATAACCTCTATTTATGTCTACTATAAACTAGATCGCTAAGTTCGAAAATTATCTCAACCATATACTCACAAAGTTATTTTATTTTAGTAAAATACTCGGTATGTTTATTTTATTTTAGAATTTAAACGAGCCATGTTATTTAATATTCAATTAAAATACACGCGCACGGTTAGTTTTAAGAATAGAAAGAACATTTTCGGTTTTTTTATGTTACAGGTTTGTTATGTTATAAGTTATTTTTAAAAATGTTTGGAATAATTTGATGTAGCACGTCTCACGTTGTGAGACCAGTATCCCTATTCTGTAACAACATTTTTGTATCTCGACAGCGGAATCCGAGGTAAGTATCAAATTAATTCAAACGTAAGACCTTTATTATTATTTTGTATGTAATAAAGCTCAATTTGTGAGGTTTGTAATTCAGGTGAAGCTCGATATCGAAATGGTGGAGAATAGACTAGCAGGCTTAGCAGTAGGCAGAGCAGAGGACCTAGCACGAATATTTTTGACGTTTAGTAACGTAACGTAAAATTTTACCATAGCTACTCGTACAATACTCGTTTCGCACATATTTGAATTAGATACGATATCCATATTATTGAATGATATAAATTGTGTATGTCCCATAAAATTAAATCAAAATGCTATGGAGTTGTAGTTTTTCAAAATTCATTTACGTTACCTAACGTTACTATATGTCAAAATCTCCGTACCTATAAAATATCGCATAGTGTCCATGGTGCTCTCTCGAAAAGGCTTAAAAATAGCGTGCAGATGAAGCAGTTTTTCGTCGACATTTCCTGAGAAATTACATCTGAAAAAAATAGGTAGTAATCTACATGATATTGCACGTAACTTGGTTTAGCCAGAATTTATGTATTCTTTAATTCTTTATTGTACACCAAAACAGCTTGTTCAAAATACAGTAATGAAAGTTCATGTACAAAGGCGAGCTTAACTCAGAAATGAGTTTTCTCCCAGCAAACCTTTGAGTGATAGAGAAAGATGACAATGGAGGGTAGGATCCAGTGCACATAATTACATTTATTTAATTACTTTTTATTATATATATATAGATTAAAACATAAACCTACATACATAACTATAAATATTCATACACATACATATATACGTATATTATGTCAAAAGCGAAAGGAAATGCTCTTTAACTTTCCTCTTGAAGACATCAAGAGAAGGGCTGTCGCGTATGGAGTGTGGGAGCGAGTTCCAGAGACGTACTGCAGTAACAGAGAAAGAGCCACCATATCGACTAGAAGTGTGACGCGGGGTACGAAGGAGAAGAGAAGTGGCAGTTCGACATGATTTGCCCCTCGGGACGAGGTACTCAAAGCGTTCACGAAGGTATTGAGGATATGTATTGGTATCGCATAATAGGAAAATTAATCACCAAATCAACTCCAAATCGTTGAGATGAAACCATTTTACTCCTTCATTTTTTAACAAAAGACTACAAAAATAATATCTACTACTGTGCAATACAAACGAAAATAACTTTGTTTTGTTACTTTTTTAAAATATGTATTTGTTTTATTATAATAAAATAAAAACACGGGTAGCGGAGTGGCGCGCCGAGGTGTAGTTAGCTCCGTTTGTATGCACAAGGTCATTGGTAATGTTACGGGTTGCTCATTGTCATTTTCCCGCGAGATGGCGCTGAAGTCAACATTTTCAGTTTTATTTTGTTTCGAGTGTAATTGGAACAATATTGAGTCGCAGAAATAATGGTGCGACAATCGGATATTCCACTTTATCGAAATTAGTCAAAATACGGCATAAAAACCCTTCTGATTCGCCATACTTCACGAAAATAATATCTAACTCGCAGTGAGTCAGTCGCTCATCTAAGCACTAGCTCGTCCGTCATCTACTACTACTACTACACAGCAGCATCTAGGTACACTACGCAGCAGCATCTAGGTACACTACACAGCAGCATCTAGGTACACTACGCAGCAGCATCTAGGTACACTATACAGCAGCATCTAGGTACACTACGCAGCAGCATCTAGGTATACTACGCAGCAGCATCTAGGTACACTACACAGCAGCATCTAGGTACACTACGCAGCAGCATCTAGGTACACTACGCAGCAGCATCTAGGTACACTACGCAGCAGCATCTAGGTACACTACGCAGCAGCATCTAGGTACACTACGCAGCAGCATCTAGGTACACTACGCAGCAGCATCTAGGTACACTACGCAGCAGCATCTAGGTACACTACGCAGCAGCAACTAGGTACACTACGCAGCATCGGCCCAGGGTAGTAGGCACACGTATGTTCAAAGCCCAACCGATTTGTTACTCAAAAAATAACTAACGTCTGGGGGCTCCGGTATCTTAGGCTATGAGGGCAGGTGGGCGATCCGAAGAACTACGAGACGGTCAGGCACATCAAGCATTAAATCTGTCAAATTTTAATAGATTTTCAATTTTATCGCTGAAGCGATTAGACTCAAGGTTGATTGGGAAAATTTGCCAGTTTCGGAAAGCGTGATGTGCTGTGTCTGTACTTTACTTTTTACCCGACTGCGAAAGAAGGAGGGGTATGTTGTATGTATGTCTGTATTTATATTTCTTTGGCACGCACTAGAGCCTAAACGGCTCGATGGATTTTAGTTTGAGAGTTGTCGTTAGATTCGTATTTACTGTGAGAGTGACACTGGTTATATTAAAATGAACATAAAACACAAATGTCAAATTTTTGGCGCCAAATTGCGATTGATTTGGCGAGTGTGGTATCAAGACAAAGGGCTCGAGGAGAAAAAACTCCAAAAAAGTTAAAACTCACTAAAATGTACGAAATAATAAATGACTTTGTCAAAAAACCCGACCGCTAAAAACGACTAAAAAGTTCGAAACAAGTCGCTTTTCAAGCAGTCTGATGAAGTTCAATCACTGATCTGTTGCCACCAACTGCATCAGACTGCTTGAAAAGCGACTTGTTTCGAACTTTTTTGTCGTTTTTAGCGGTCGGGTTTTTTGTATTAAGTTTGCCAGTGTGTCCCTATAGAAAATGTGAGTTGAGAAACGACACACAAATGAAAAACTCTACAGTATATGAAGAGAGCACACTGAGCACAGCGTGCCCGCGAAGTTTTCTAAACGCGTGGCACATTAGGCGAATTTCTACCCGAGATTGCGCGGAATCGCGAGTATGCGGTTCTGATCCTAACCGATGATATTGTCAACATTAACGGAGCTTGGCAAAAACTTTCTACACGGTGACGTCACTAGGGAATTTATTCCCAAAATTTCAAAATTAAATCATCCGTCTTTAATCAGGGACTTCGTAAATAAAACTCAAGGAGAAACGCAGACATTTTCCAAAACGACTGAATATTTAACGTGACGACGACTAAAGTTCGGAGTTAATAAATTTTCAATGAGATTCTGAATTGCCTTCGTATTAAAACCGAATCTGATTATATTTTATCTTAATTGGATGAGAGTTTAAAAGTATAGATTGTTTACCCTACTCGAAGTATAAATAAACCCATATTTATGAGTAATGGTGCGGTTTTTGGTTTGATTGTTCGGTTTTGATTTTAGAGGTCATTTGTCCAGCTGCTGTAGACTGCGGTAGGCCGTGTTGATTATAATATTTATGTAATCGTCTTAACCGATTTCGGCCATGCTGGTCAATCTAAGAGGCGACTAAGGGGTTCGCCAGAGAATGGGCAGCAGCGTTCTCTGCAAAACTCAACACCATATTCTGCGATCGCCAACCCGCCTGCCAAGCGTGGCGATTATGAATTAGAAGAAAGAATCAGATATTATTTATTTGCACAGAATCATCATCATCTGCCTAGCCTTTTCCCAACTATATTGGGGTCGGCTTCCAGTCAAGCCGGATTTAGCTGAATACCAGCATTTTATGAGGAGCGGCTGCCTACCAGACCTCCCCGACCCCTAACTGGGTATCACGGTACTTCATGGCAAGACTGGAGTCAGATTTACTGGCTTCTGACAATCCTTAACGACTGCCAAAGATCTACAAATGACAGCCGGGACCAACGGTTTAACGTGCTTTCCGAGGTACGGAGGAAACTCGGTATGTTAAGGTGGTCACCCATCCACACACCAACCTTGGCCAGCGTTGCTTAACCTTGAAGGTCGACCCGTGCGGCTGTTATTATTTAGCCACGAGCTCCTCGCTCAGAATGTAGGTAACAAGAACATAGTTTTGAAGGAAAAAAAAAAACTTGTGGATCCAGTACATTCTAACGTTTGGCATGCAACATTAAAACACTGTAATATTGACTCTATTATGTCATAGTCTTAAAGTCAAATTTACCGGATTAACAATAGTCACTAATAGTCAGGTAATCAATTTTTTATGTCAGAATTCTTAAGTCACATTAACCGTAAAAAATAGTATAATAATAATAATGTAATAACCACGGCCAATGGCTTTATAGCCACGAGCCTCGACCAACACTTAGGAGGCTCTCGTTGGGCAGCTGGATCAAGGGCTTGATTCAGAAAGCGGTACTTCAGGACACGGCTCGCATTGTCAGGAGGTTCCTTTCTCTGGAGCCCTGACCACCGGTAGCTTGGACCTTGTTCCCGATATCGGTGTACTATTTTTATATTTTAAATGTTTTTTTATGTATATATATTGTATAAAAATGTATAAATAAGTAAAGAATATGAATAAAGGTAATATAATAATGAATGTATATAAAATAAGAATAATTACAGCAAATTTAATAAATTGAAATATTATTTAGCATTAATGTCACAAGATGTTGTCATTTAAAAATTCACTGACAGCGTAATAGCATTTTTCAACTAGAAGTTACGTCAATTCCATTTTGAAAAACCTGACAAGTACGAGTCGGACTCGCACACGAAGGGTTCCGTATCATAAACCTTAACTTTTATTATTTGTTGTTATAGCGGCAATAGAAATACACAATCTGTTAAAATTTCAGCTCTATACCTATTACGGTTCTTGAGATACATCCCACTGACAAACAGACAGATCGACTGACGGACGGACAGCGCGCGGAGGCTTAGTAATAGGGTTCCGTTGGTTACCCTTCGGGTACGGAACCCTAAAAATGAGTTGCATCGTTTTTAATGTAGATGGGAATTTTATAGTAAATAACCGGTCCCATATGCGCAATATTCTTTCTTAGTAGTGCTGCTTTGAAACAACCTGTATGTAATCGACTTTTGTACTGTGATCTCAGTAATGTCTTGATGAATGGTTTTTATCATTGTTTCAAAAAGATTCTAGAATATGAATCGATGGAAAGATTATTAATTAAATGGATTTAAACATAGGTATACAGCTGTCTGTTGGAATTAATGACGGTCATTGACAACAGATGGCTTTAGATCAATGGATCTAAATCAATATTTTTGGGCTTTAATACCCTTTCTCGTTCACTACAGTTCCCCCAAAACAAAAAACCGGGTCCCACTATGGGGGAGGCCTATGTCCAACAGTAGACGTCTTTTGCGATTAGACAGTTACTGTCAAATCGTGTTGTCATTCATTTCTAGTTCGGGTTCGGGACTAATCGTAAGTCCGTAGGTGATACGGAGTAGAATTCGCCCGCAACTAAGCCTGAAACTAAACTACGGACTCCGGCTTAGAGAGTAGCCCCCCAGACGCAGGTTTTACGTGCTTTCCGAAGCAAGGGGGTGTCACACCATTAACTACCAAACTCCGGGTTATAACAGAGAAATTCCTAGTGGAATAACTCAATTACACTTGTAGTTCGACCCGGGAAACGAAACTAGGACTCCGCTCAGAAGTCGCGTTCGCGACCGCGAGACTTTGGAGCAGTTCATCATGATCTGCCTAGACTTTTCCCAACTATTTTGGGGTCGGCTTCCTTCCAGACAAACCGGATTCAGCTGAATACCACTATTAGGTACCACTTAATAAGATAAAATAAACTGAATTATACAATAAGAAAACATTTTGTACTTGTGTGTGGGAAGAGATGGTCTTTAATTCCCCAAAACCACACAGACAAAAATTCCACTCCCGACCTCAACCGTAAAGCGTTTTCATAACCTTTCATAATGTAATAACTCCTAAAACACTAAACCCAATTTGGTGGCATTTTTATAAAGTAGTAGGTCGGTTGGCGGACCAAATTCAGTTTTGTGTCGCCTATAAAAGCTTTTAGTGTTAATTTGGAGGGAATCTCGCAAAATGGCCGCCGTCTTCCGATGATTATGTTACAGCGCGTCGCTGGGCTTATTTACCTTTAAGGTTTTTAAAGAAATGGGCCAGCTATCATTTATAATATATTGGTTATTAAGATTACAATAGTTCACTATTATTGCAGGAAAAATAGCTCAATTAACGTCGATCAGACCGAATTATTCGTGTACCTAGTTTTCATTGGTACAGTTGTTCTTTGAGTTGTCCAGATGAACATACTGAAAGTCCCCGAGGGTGGGAGGTGAGCCGGTAGTGGGTGAGGTGGGGAAAGGTATCTTTTTCAGTTTTTTGCTTGTATCTCCAAATCCATTTAAAATATCTCTTTACTCACTTCTACGTTAATTATCTACATTAAATTTTCTATACATTTAGTATGTACATTTAACAGGAGGATCAATACTTTAGGAGATAGAGGGTATCTAAAATTGACAAAATGAAAATTTTCATAAATCATACAAAGACGAATGGTAAATTCTGATCCAAAATCCGACAGAGTTGAGACCTATCGTAGTTTTTTTTATAGTCTAAAGTAGAGCAGGAATACCTTTTCTTTTTTGCGACTTCCATGGTTAGCGTATAAATATGTCTTCAGCAGACGATATCTCGAGAAGTTATTTTGCATCCATTTTTACAAGTATGCCGATCGTGTAGCTCATTAGAATCCTCCCGATGGCTATTATGTGTAGTTGATACCAAGGGTCTGATGATGAAGAGCAGAAAGGTGGAAAGCGTTCAAACGTGTTCGGCGCCATTTCTTAACCAGAGTCCGACAGAATGAAGGATCGAATTCGCCGCTAGAAGCGCTAGCATAGCATGAAGTTTTAAATGTAAAATTACACTGTTTATTTACTTATTTATTTTGATTTTTGTGAATATTATTCTAAAACAGCCTGACTTTGTTCAAATGAGCGTAATAACAACTTTAATGCTATGATTAAGAACCTTACTCGACAGTGGCGCCAACTGTTGAGTACAAAAACGGTAGCTTTCATTGAGACCTATCGTTTTTTACAACAAAACCCATTCTTAGTTTTCCATTCCGTTCTCGTATCCAAAAGGATGGCTCGAATTTTTGCAAATGGGTTGTTTACCTATCTGAAAAAATCCGAGCCCTCCAATCACTCATTTAAATTTTAAACTTAAACAAACTGCTCCTGTAATTCGGGCACTTATAAACCTGAAACTTTGGCCCTGAAACACTTGAGAACAAAAGTACTTAAAGACGCAAGTACTTGCGAACTTGGTTTTATTACCGTTTTTTGCTGAAAGGGCTGGAGTTCGAATCTAGGGTGTAAATTGACGAGTAATTGGTGGGGTGGACGAAAGAAATTGATGAAGTGTTTCCTCTATATTTTGATTTATTTTTGTCGCTATCTATTTATCGTATTTCCATGTACATGCATTTGCATGTGCAATACTACAAAAACGTAGTAAGAAAGTATAGATACTTATACTTTCTTACTGCGCTTTTGTCAAAATTTCAAATTGCTTCACTCTCAAAGTCATCAAATAACGAAAGAAGCAAGGTATAATAATACGGAACCCTTCCGATTCGAGTCCGATTCGCACTTGACTTTTCTTTTAGGGTTACAGTCAGGGTAACCAACGGGACCATATTATTAAGTCTTCCCTGCCCGTCCGTCCGTCTGTTATTGGGCTGTAACTCAAGAACTGTACCTGATAGCTTATTTTTTAAGGATGGGAAATCATCAAATGACTCCTCCCGCTCTGGATGACGCAGGAGGCAGTGTCAGACAGACTCTTACTGACTGAAACCCATCCGTGTTCCTCCTAGTGCCCTTTGCGTTCTAGGGCTACGGTACCTCTTTCGAACGGATTCCGCAACCCCGGGTAATAGGTAGACAGTTGAAATTTTCACAGAGTGTGTACAACAAAACAATAAAAATAAAATTATACTAAAATTTAAAGGGGGGTTTAAATTCTTTCTTTATTCGAAACCCTAGATACTCCTAAGGTAGTCCCATTGTCACCAAGTCAGAATCTGATAATGGATCCCATGAAAATCGAGGGAAACCTTCAAATTTTATAGGCACACACAATGTTTTTCATGAAATTTCTAACGCAATTAAGATATTTGTGCCTGGTTATCATCATCTTATTTTGCTGAGTTGATGATGGAATGCATAAGTCAGGATCTGATGATGGGATCCCGGATCCCATGAAAAATGTTTGTTCAGCGATATTTTCGCCAATTCTTAATCGATTTGAATGATTCTTTTTTTGTTTGGAAGAATATTTTTGCGGACTAGTCCCATTTTAATTTGGTGAAGATCTGATGAAGAACTTCGGAGGTAGGCAACGGAAAGCTTCAATCAATGATAGCAAATGGATCGCGATTTCTGAAATCGCATGTCTGTTGATTGTTTACACCAGTTCATAACATAACATCACGTCGGTACGCTGTGTTTGTGGTTTCACTTTTTAGTCCCAAAACACAGATGTGCGCAACTGTACTCTCTCACATATCACACACATGCACGCACACACACAACATACACACGCACGCACACACATAAGACACACACGCACGCACACACACAAGACACACACCATAACATACAAACATCACAAACACGCACTCACACAAACACACTCATTCAGCAATAAATTGTTGGAGTCCTGAAATACAGGGCTGCCCGCCCTAGTTTAGGCTCCAGTCCACTCCATTTATTTTAATGTCTGTACTGTGTTTTTCAAAAAAAACAGCAAAATAAATGAATTTTTACTTTAGTTTTACTTTTAGTGGTAGGTACGCAGGTACCACTAAAACGTGAAAAAGAAAAAAAAAATTACAAAAAAATAAAACCGACTTCTAAAAACGGAAGTCGGTGTCAAAAACCAAAAAATACCAAAATCACCGACTTCCGAAATTAAAGTTATTTTATACTTTGTAGTGTTTTATTTTTGGAATAGGTACGGTTTTATTTTTTTGGAATTCTACCTGATGGACTAATTAACTATTTTTTTATTCAACTACCCCATTAGTCCTGCCGGCCCCCATGCCCTTACTGCTCTATATCAGAAGCCCGCCTCGTAAACAGCACAACTCAATAACTTTAAACCAATAAAACTATACAGCAGTATTTGAAATAGATACTATTTTCCAGACCTCAGTCCAGAAGATAAACTTTCCACTATTCCATCAACCGTATACTGAAGTATTGGCATAAAAAAACTCATTAAAACGGTATCTGAAACTACCGCGAAGAACAGTATTTTTTTAACTCTTGCCCACTTAAACTTTCTCAAGAAGTCAGTTATTAGGGTTCCGTACCCAAAGGGTAACCAAAGGATCCCTAACAATAAGCCTCTGCTGTCTGACCGCCCGTTCGTTTGTCCGCTCGTCTGTATGTCAGCGACAATTTCGTGGCTGTAAGCTGCGACGAGCTCGTCGACGAGACAGCCTTGAGATCGCCCGAGCGTGTGGCGCTGTTTCAAACCGTATTCACTAACGTGGTTGTGGTCGTCTGTAGCCTCTCGTCGTTGTTTTGTAGACGAATTAGGGCCTTGAAACAAATTGTGTAAATCATAATCGAGCAATCTTGTAAGGGTTTAAAATTTGTATCTATTTTTAAGTATTTTAAGGAATAGAGTAAAACTGTGCACAAATTCCATAATTAATATTTTTTGCTTATTTAATGTTACTTATTAAGGCTGAATGACGATTCCTTTGCCTACTTCGAGCAACTCAAAGCGACGACGATGAAAACGAACGTGTAATGTAAACAAAAGTAGGTAATTAGTAGGGAATACCAAAATGTAAGAAGAACTGTCAATAGTGTCAATTTGCTCGCCGTTGGGTAGTTTTGACTCACGGCCGTCACAGCCTTGAGCGCTAGTGTAGCTTTCCGCAGCTTAGTGAATACGGAACTGAGTTTCACCGCAGCGGCAGCGCTGTACACATGGCTGAATCTTTAGAGAATAGCATAGCTGTATCTCAAGAACCGTAATAGATAGTTCAAAGTTTCACTCTACTGCTGCTATAACAAAATATAATAAAAACTAAGGTAAGTAAGGTTTATGGTGCGAAAACCTTCGTGTGCGAGTTCGACTCGTACATGGCCGGTTTTTTAGGGTTCCGTACCCAAAAGGAAAACCAACGGAACCCTATTACTAAGCCTCCGCTGTCCGTCTATCCGCCTGTCTGTCAGCGGGCTGTATCTCAAAAACCATAATAGGTAGACAGTTGAAGTTTTCACAGATTGTGTATATCTATAACCGCTATAATAACAAGTAATCAAATTAACGTTTACGTAGGTACGGAACCCTTCGTGTGCGAGTCCGACTCGCAGTTGGCCGGTTTTTTTTAACTCCAGCCCACTTAAAGTTTCTCAAACAGTTTTTCCGTTCGATAATTTTACAACTACTACGAACATTTTTTAATGGTTTTTTCAAAGTTTCCACCTGATTTGGTGGGTTAAAAATAACTTTTCGATTTCCTTCCACGATCGTTGAACATGCGGTCGTTTCGAAGTTATTTTAAATCTGATTTTGTATCTGATGATTCTTTTGGAACACTTGCTATTTTGTTTTCTCGGACGGAACCCTATTACTAAGCCTCCGCTGTCCTTCCGTTATTTTTTTATTTTTTTTATTATTTGTTGTCATAGCGACAATAGAGATACACACTCTGTGAACACTTTAACTGTCTACCTGTTACGGTTCTTGAGATACAGCCCGCAGACAGACGGGCGGATAAACGGAAAGACAGACGAACGAATAGCGGAGGCCTAGAAATAGGGTTCCGTTGGTTACCCTTTGGGTACGGAACCCCAATAACCGTTTTTTTCGATCGGTTCCGAACGTCCAAAGCTTACCAATCTTTTACAAAAGATTAAACAAACAAAACTTTCACCTTTTTGTAAAAATCATTAATTAGCTCACAAGAGCCAATACCTCATCATAATCATCTGCCTAGCCTTTTACCAACTATATTAACTGGCTTCTGACAATCCGTAACGACTGCCAAAGATCAACAAATGACAGCCGGAACCAACAGCTTAATGTGCTTTCCGAGGCACGGAGGAAACTCGCTATGTTAAGATGGTGACCCATCCACAAACCAAACTTGGCAAGCGATGCTTAACCTTGAAGATCGACCCGTGCAGCTGTGGTTATCTAGCCCCGAGACAAGAGCCAATACCTATCTGATATAATATTACATCCCATAAAAAGCTAAATATTCACCATCCCATCCCAAAGCCATAACATACCATTTGCCCAAATCTTGTATCACCCCCATACAGGATATCCGGTCCCCCATACACAACGTTCAAGCCATGTTCGAATAAAAACAAATAACAGACGTAGTTACAGCAATGAATGGCTCCCAATAAGTACCCCGTGGATATTGGGGGTTTAAGGGACTGGAGACGTAAACTATTGCGTTTTATTTTTTATTTTGCGACTTTTTTGTGTAAACTGTGTGTTTGTGTGTGTTTTTTGTGTGCTGTGTGTGTGTGTTTTTTGTGACTTTTTTTTTTGTGTATCTATCTTATACTTATTACTTATTTTACTTATCTTATATACTAATATATAAAGCTGAAGAGTTTGTTTGTTTGCTTGAACGCGCTAATCTCAGGAACTACTGGTACGATTTTAAAAGTTCTTTCAGTGTTAGATAGCCCTTTTACCGAGGAAGGCTATAGGCTATTATAGCATCACGCTAAGACCAATAGGAGCGGAGCAGTAATGAACATTGTGACGCAGACGAAGTTGCGTGGGTCAACTAGTACTTCTATACTAATATAAAAAGCTGAAGAGTTTGTTTGTTTGCTTGAACGCGCTAATCTCAGGAACTACTGGTCCGATTTGAAAAATTATATCAGTGTTAGATAGCTCATTTATCGAGGAAGGCTATAGGCTATATATCATCACGCTAAGATCAATAGGAGCGGAGCAGTAATAAAAATTGTGACGCAAACGAAGTTGCGCGAGTCAACTAGTACTAATATCTATATAAAGCTGAAGAGTTTGTATGTTTGATTGCTTGAACGCGCTAATCTCAGGAACTACTGGTCCGATATGAAAAGTTATTTCATAGCCCATTTATCGAGGAAGGCTATAGGCTATATATCATCACGCTAAGTCCAATAGGAGCGGAGCAGTAATGAAAATTGTGACGCAAACGAAGTTGCGCGGGTCAACTAGTACTTCTATACTAATATAAAAAGGTGAAGAGTTTGTTTGTTTGTTTGAACGCGCTAATCTCAGGAACTGCAGGACCGATTTGAAAACTTCTTTCAGAGTTAGATAGCCCATTTATCGAGAAAGGCTATAGGCTATATATTATCACGCTTAAACCAATAGGAGCGGAGCAGTAATGAAAATTGTGACGCAGACGAAGTTACGCGGGTCAACTAGTACTAATACATATTTAAAGCTGAAGAGTTTGTTTGTTTGTTTGCTTGAACGCGCTAATCTCAGGAACTTCTGGACCGATTTGAAAACTTCTTTCAGTGTTAGATAGCCCATTTATCGAGAAAGGCTATAGGCTATATATTATTACGCTAAAACCAATAGGAACGGAGCAGTAATGAAAATTGTGACGCAGACGAAGTTGCGCGGGTCAACTAGTATCTACTAATACATAAAGCTGAAGACTTTGTTTGTTTGTTTGCTTGAACGCGCTAATCTCAGGAGCTACTGGTTCGATATGAAAAGTTCTTTCAGTGTAAGATAGCCCATTTATCGAGGAAGGCTATAGGTTATATAATCACGCTAAGACCAATAGGAGCGGAGCAGTAATGAACATTGTGACGCAAACGAAGTTGCGCGGGTCAACTAGTACAGTCTTTTGGCAACATTATCTTACCCACCCTAAAAACAAACGAATTTGGACCCTCTGACAGTAACATTAAGGTTTATTCAATTTATACGAGCTTATCAGACAAGTGCTCGACGACTTGATGAACAAATACAATAATAATACAGATACGCAAATTTGATCTTTAACACGTAACGTTAAGGTAAACCCACCCAACATTGTCGGAGCCACCGGCATTATGTATCATTTTGTTAAGCTATTTTAATCATTATCTCGTCGACTTTAAAGTTGAAAAGCTTTTAAGTAACTCTATATAATTACAACCCAATCTTTAATTTCGCGTATTCTCGACAAGTCCTTGTGGCTTAGCGGTTTGATGCTGGATTGGCGACGAACAACATGTGGGTTCGAAAACACAGTCCACATAGTATTAGTTCCTTTTTTAATTAGTTGTAATGACAATCAATTAAAAAAGGAACTACAATATTGCTTGCATTATTAAAGAACGACCAATATGATTTACGCCTAATAACTTATCTTGTAAACAGGTGGGTAAATTAAAAAAACTTTAAGTTTAGAGAATTTAAATTTACCAAGAATGGTTGGATTCGAAGTAAAGCATACATTTGCTTTGTGAGGTAGATAATAAATTCATATAAGTGACAAAAGTTACACTACGGTTAATAGCAGTGACTGCGCACACACATTTGTAAATCGTTCCACATAACACATAACGTTAGCAATTTGGTGTAAAAAAGCATCATTTCGCAACTTGATGACTATACCAAACATAAAAACATATTTTTACGTGAGCAGAATGTTGGAATTAGAGAGATTGGTCGTCGACTTAATATAGCAGTAAGTGTTTTTTTTATACCTATTTTATTTTATTGATTGTGATTAACGCGTAGTTTACTCCTTACAAGTTACATACACGGTTCCAAAAATGATTTGTTTTAGAGAAATACGGTTGTTGGGAAGAAAATGTTGTGATTTTCACTGATGAAAAATCATTTAAATCGGACAAAGATGGACGTAAAATCTTATGGCGAAGGAAAGGAGAACGCTACAATGAGAAGTGCTTGCTACCTTGTAGAACCAGCAGTAGAATAACCCTGGGCTACTGGGGCTGGATGTCGTCTATGGGACCTGGTGAATTGGTGGAAGTTGTTGGTAGGTTTAATAGTAGTTTGTATTTGGAGATTCTGCGTGACGTCATGCTGCCGACTGTGCGAATTGCCTATCCAACATCATATTTATTTCATGCACGATAACTGCTCCATCCACCGTGCAGGCATTGTGCAGGATTGGTTAGGTGCTCAAGAAGGTGTGACAATTATTAATTGGCCATCTAAAAGTCCTGATTTGAACCCTATAGAAAATCTATGGGGTCAAATGGTTTTACATTGGGACACAACGGAAGTGCGAAACAAACACAACTTGGCTGAGATCGTGACATCGACTTGGGAGCACATGAGAGGCAAAGATTTGTGTTGGAATATGGTGCGCGGTATGCGTAGCCGCTTACAGCAAGTTATAGCAGGGGACGGTGCGCCAATCCGCTACTAATTAATCTAGTGTCTAGGCATTTTTAAACACACCATGTAAGTAAATGCTCAATGGATTGACTGTTAAACCATTAAAATGTAGCTGATTATGTGGTGATGTTATTGTTATAAATAGATTTTTCTATTTAAATAACATGTTTATTCACTATCTACATATAGGCAGCTATAAATCTGTAAAGCATTTCACAGAAGAATTAATTTTCTCGATAACAAACATTTAAGCATAAGCACACCTTTTTTAATGTTTATAAATGGTTAGATTTGATTATGGCATACTAATATAAAATGTAAATTAATTTGGAAATATATGAGCATTTACTTACTTTATCTTAACTAAGTGTTTTAATGAAATAATAAACATTTTAAACTTGCAATTTTTTAGTTTTATTTCTATACAAACTGCCCTTTTAAAAAGACAAGACCCTACGTCGTCCATTAAAGAAATGTAAAATAAATGTTATGAAAAAATTAAAAAAAAAACAGCTGAGCAAAAACTATATTTAGGTTAAACTTGGTTCGAACGTAGATAACGATGAACATCGCACTACCTTAGTGACCGCAAGACCAACTCAACTCTTATAAGGCGCATTAAAATTTGATCTTAGTTGTAATTTCTAGACGCAATATTCTAAACAATTTGAACCATATAGTATACTTTCATAAAGTTTATTCTTGCACAGCACAAGCAGCCAACCTTCTCCTCGTGCAAATAGATTATTTTGTATTTTAAATAATCACTCCATTGAGACATCATAATAAAAAAAACAACCTATAAAATAGAAAATAAAAAATTGTAAAGAGACGTTGTTTTTGCAATTTAGTAAGACAAGGTAAAATATGTTTGTGCGTAGTCACTGCAGACCCTTAGTAGCATTTGAATACCAGTTTTATAATGAATACAAATATTTATTTTTCAACTAGCCACTTATTACAAGTTATGCGAAAATATTACCATTTTAGAAAGTTTATATTTGAAGGTTATCCGTCTATAGTTCTTTACAATAATACAAGAAATAGTTTTGGAATAAATTCTTAATTGAAAGCAAAACAACATCTTCGTCGCAGGATTTGATCTCGCAACTTGTCTTTCTCAGTCTTATACACAGACCACGAGACCAGAATTACTTAAACGCAATTATTAAAACAAGCTATTACACTAATTATGTTATAACAAGTAGTTATAACTTAAAACCTAATGCTAACGTTTTAAAGATCAAATTTGCGTGTCTGTATTATTATTGTATTTGTTCATCAAGTCCTCGAGCACTTGTCTGATAAGCTCGTATAAATTGAATAAACCTTAATGTTACTGTCAGAGGGTCCAAATTCGTTTGTTTTAAGGGTGGGTAAGAGAATGTTGCCAAAAGACTGTACTTCTATACTAATATAAATGTTTGCTTGAACGCGCTAACCTCAGGAACTGGACCGATTTGAAAACTTCTTTCAGTGTTAGATAGCCCATTTATCGAGGAAGGCTATAGGCTATATATTACTACGCTAAAATCAATAGGAGCCGAGCATTAATGAAAATTGTGATGCAGACGAAGTTGCGCGGGTCAACTAGTACTAATACATAAAGCTGAAGACTTTGTTTGTCTGTTTGCTTGAACGCGCTAATCTCAGGAGCTACTGGTCCGATATGAAAAGTTCTTTCAGTGTAAGTTAGCCCATTTATCGAGGAAGGCTATAGGTTATATATCATCACGCTAAGACCAATAGGAGTAGAGCAGTAATGAAAATTGTGACGCAGACGAAGTTGCGCGGGTCAACTAGTAAAGTTATATTTTTTCTCTTGAACTGAAACGTGAACAGTTACATCGTCTCCGCCGATAGCCGTCAGTGCGTTAAGGATAATTGTCATTGAGACAGTAAATATCGTCGCCGGCTCCGGAGATCACCCAGCGCTGATTTATCACCACAGACACAGTTCGGAGGCGATGTGTCAGAGACTTACCATTCAATTTGACGATATTGAACGTTATTGTATTGACGGTTGAACTCAAATTCAAAGTCAAATTATTTTTGTTTTTATTTGAGGTGGGTTTACTCTTGACTCTAGTCTAGGACAGACGTGTTAGAGACAAAGTCTACGATGGAGCGAGCTTACCCAGAAGGAGCCTGTTCACTCTAGCTTTGAAGAGATTAGGGTTGTATGCGGTCGTGCCTGCCAGGGTTGTGGAATTATTTCGAAAGATTCACCACGCCCTGGAACGCAAAGGGCATAAGGAAGAACACGGATTGGGTTTTAGTCAGTAACAGTCTGACGCTCCCCTCTGTTCCGCCCAAAGCGGGAGAAGTCATTTGGTGATTTCCTATCTTACAATATTAAAAAACGTAGAGAGTTCCACTCCTTTGCTGCGCGCGTTATAAAAGACGTTTTTAAACGCTTAGTGCGAGTTGGTGGAAGTTACTATCCCTACTTTGTTGCTACAAAGTAGGGATAGTAACTTGCAGTGCGTCTGGATGTCCGATGGTAGAATGGGCCGATGGGATGAAGTCGTGGAGATTATAGTGGAATTTATTTCAATTAAACCATTTCCAGGTTCGTTTGAAGAGCTATGTGATGCCTGCTACAATATTGGCAGGAGATGTAGGGTTACAGGAAGAGCAGGACGTTCTTGTTGCTGAACGCTCCTTAAAAATACCAGACGGGCAATTTCACTTAGTAGAATTTATGGGGAATGCGAATTGCAAATTATTACAAAAACGAATGCTGCCTGTCAAGTTTACCCTAGGCAGCTTGCTTCCTCTTGATCAAGATATCGTACAAACATAGGAAAAGGAAATCGACTGTCGAATCGGAAATGCTCGGAGGAGCTACCGGCCTATGAAGGAGTTCATGACACACACAACCTCCCCATGTCAGTAAAGTGCAAGCTCGTTTGCCAAAGAGCGTTGGAGCAGATTCTGCAGATCGTACGGACCGACAGAATCCGCAACACATTTATACGCTCAAAGACAAACATCGCCGTTGTTGGAGACAAATCATCGAAATTAAAGTGGAATAAGGGCTTTTGTGCTCACCAGTTGGCGCCACTCTCGAGTGAGGTCCTTTTGAAGCTGTTAAAAGACGTAATAGGGAACATGCAATATTTTCATTTTTGCTTTAATTTTAAAGAACTCCATCTAGAATAGACCACCACATAAATATGAAATGAAAACGCTTTAATTTATTGCCAAAATTGCGTTTTGAAACCGACAGTTTAAAGGTTCGCGCGAAAACGGACGATGACGTCACTCGTGTCTATCACTGGTCAAGAACTGTCCTAACTCATACACATAAGGTTGCCTTTTCGTTGGCATAAACGGAACGTACTTAAAAACAACAATCAGCGTTTAGTGACGATCTAGATACGTCACTAAACGCTGATTGTTGTTTTTAAGTACGTTCCGTTTCACTACGTTACTTTAATTCATTATTTCTGTTAAAAATCGATATTCACCAAAATAAAAACGTTGCAATGGCCTTTATTTTATACTTTTTTATCATTTCACTGACAAAATTCTCATAAATTCTGTATTTGCATCTTCCCTATTGCGTGCACGAAAGTAAAGTTTGAATTTAAATCAGTTTTCAGTCCAGCTAAATTAGGGTTTAATCTCGGAATGAGAGAAAGTCGGTTGTAAACTTGTATAAACCTTTGTTTAGACGCCCTAAAACTTGTCTCAACACTTTGTATCGTAGGGTGTCCGCGACTACAGATATTCCAAGGTTAAAGGTAAAAAAAATACGAATTTTTACACATTTTTTGCAAATATCTCGTTTCGTATGGGTTTTTCGCTGTTATGTTCAATATTGTAGAAGATTAAATTCCCTAAAACTTTTGTCTCAGAAATTTTTTACACGTTGAATCGTTTTCGAGATAGAGGGCGGATAGTCCAGTCATCTTAGACAAAATTATTAGTTTGTAGTTCTTGTAATTTCTTTTTAATTTTCACTATCTTACGTGTATGGAATGATATTTTTTAATGAAAACATTAATTGATATATTTTCTTTTTTTATTTATTTAAGAAGTTGTTAATATAAATTACGTTAGAATTGAATTAACTATTCTATACTTACCTATACTGGCAGGTAAGTGTTATTAAATAAATTGATACTTAATCGTATATCTATTCTATCAATCAATATATATAAAATTCTTTCGTGAACAGACAGACAACGCACAGCTGAAACTACTGGTCGTAGAAAGCTGTGGCATGTAGCTTCCCTACACTCCGTCAGGGATTCCTAAGAGAGTCATTCCTGAAATTCTTACGGGAACGGGAAAAACGGGCAGAAGCTAGTATATAATAAAATCAAAACCTGACTGAATGATCGATCGATTCAGGAGTTGCAATGGTTGGGAATGTGTGGCGGGCTTGACTGATCGATCTACGCACAGCCAAAACTACTGATCGTAGAAAGGTGAAATTTGGCATGTACAGTATAGTACCCCCACTAATAAGGCGCGTCGTGAATCTTCGTTTGCGCAGAAAAGAAAGTATGGCCCGAAGACTTACGAAAGAATACTTAAAACGTACAATCAACCTTAGGTCACTATTATAAGGTTCATATTACACTGCAGTTGTTAGTTCCGCCTCACTCGCAAGTCACGTGCATGCTACGCGGCGCGCGCTATCATGGCGGCGGCTGCCGACCAATACCGGTACAGGAAACAGAAGTGCAGTGCAGGGAGCGTGCCGATTGGTCAATAGCATTTCCCGCGCTTTGAAAATTCGTCTTCTGCGCAGGTACATCGGCAAGCCAAATCAGTTGGGTACTACTCATAGAGGAATATAATATATCGGGTAGTACTACTGTAGCTTCCTTACACTCCATTGACATGCAACAGAATTTGCCGTTGGCAGAAGCTAGTATATTATATAATAGTTAATATCCATGAAAATCATTTATAAATTTGTATTTATCAATAATTTATAAACTTTATATTGCGTGTTTTTGACCGGAACTACCGGTTGACCTTAAATGATGATCTGACCGCGCGTTTTCCGCCCTCTTTCTCGAAAACGGTTCAACGTATAAAAAACAATTTGAGACAAAAGTTGTAGGGAATTTAATCTTCTACAATATTGATAATACATAAAAATAGCGAAAAACCTCGAAGGTTTTTTTTTACCTTTAACCTTGGAATTTCTGTAGACGAAGTTTTAGGGTGTAAAAATAAAGGTTTATACAAGTTTATAGCCGACTGTTTCTCATTCCGAGATTCTTACCTAATTTTGACTAATTTGCCTGGACTATAACAACGTGAAAATGCGGTCAAGGTCAATAACATCAATATTATAGCAGTGATCTGAAGTCTTGTGTTTTCGACAAGAAAAGAAGGACATTAGCATATGACATAAGTTTCTTAAAAACCTCAGTTTAAGCAATGGGGCGGTAGAACACACAAAAATGAGGCAATAAACTCGCGTCAAAAACCTCCATACTATGAAATTTGACACTTTGAAGACTTCGCGCTACACTAGCGCCTCTAGCGGCGAATTCAATGATGCATGAGGACAGATGGGCCACGATATTATAGTCACGTGGCCACCTGAAGACGGACGTCACACCCGAGGCAGGCCTAAAAAACGCTGGCGAGACTATATGAACTCATTCCTGTCGGATTGAATGGAGAATGCGTCAAACAAAGTTGACTGGACAACATGGGCTAACAATAAAAGCAGCTTTATTCTTTTATGCGTTTTTTGAATAAGCTTTTTCCAAAAGGCTTCTGTTTGCAAATTCACACCTTATAATTTACAAAAAGCTCTTCCCCCAATCCGCAGTATTTACAAACAACTTTCGAAAAATAAACATTTCTGAGATTACCATTATTTATACAAATGTTCCAGGTGTTTCCGCACCTTAAGATAACGGATCACTCCTCCCCACTTTCGCAAATAATCTTATTCGTTATCACCCCCCTGATTTACCCTCCCTGAGCAAAGTCTGCATTCGCGCAAATTAGAGATGTCGTTAATTCGCTCTTGTAGATTTTAGACGTTTTGTTTTTTTATCATTCGCAACGAATTTATTCGCCAGAGAACTAAAGTCACCGACATTGCGCGTAAAATCAGCATGCTGAAGTGGAAGTAGGCCGGCCATGTCTGCAGACGAACAGGCGGTCGATGGAGCGGACATGTGTGTAGAGTCTGTCAAGCGAGTCGTGTCCACGACCATTTTGCTGATTTCTTCTATAGGTAATACTTTAATCTGTCAAACGGATTGTCACAAATTCGTTTCAACATCAGATAGGTTGGTTACAACATTTTGATACTTTTAGCTCAACTATCTAAATTTTTATCTATTTAACTGTGATGTGATTCCGTCTTTTAGTCATGACGTTGAATCTCAATGGGGCACATAGGTAATATTGATAGAGATTGCTGGTTGAACTGAAACTCACTGTTTTTCTGCATTTTTAATAACATACAACTGTTGTCAGCCGCCTTGAATGATGAAGTAATAAAAAGCACAATTCATAAACACCTACATTGAAATGCACTTTTTTATTTTATCCCAAAGAATTATATTTTTATCTACAAAAATAATTCAAGTATCAAACAAGCTAATAGCATACAATATCAGTGTTGACAGTTGTAAGATTTTTAAATTTGCCGCCTTTTTCAAGGGATACGACTCGCTTGATCTGTCTGTCTGTCGAGCTCTAGAGTGGAGACCGCGTATGGGCAAACGTAGTGTGGGACGACCTGCGGCACGATGGATCGATGATTTAGAGAAGGTGGCTGGCAGCGGATGGATGCGGACTGCTCAAGACCGGGGTAGATGGCGCTCTTTGGGGGAGGCTTACGTTCAGCAGTGGACGGAAATTGGCTGATATGATGATGATGAGGACTTCTAGCCATGAGTTTTGCTGCTTATGAAACCATTAGCCGACTAGCTAACCCGCGCAACTTCGTCTGTGTCACATTTTTTATTTAAATGTCCGCTCCTATTGGTCGTAGCATGATGTTAGGTATGTGGGCTATCCAACACTAAAATTATTTTTCAATTCGATCTAGTAGTTCCTGAGATTAGCACATTCAACCAAGTAAGCAAACAAACTTTTCAGGTGGTATAGATTGCGGCGGAGCCAAATAGACGGGTTATGTTTTGTTTGTACGAGTACAGTCAACAAAGCTATTTGGTATACAGACAAAAATATTATTTTTTCCACTGCATTGCTAATATTCATTTCTAATGTGTGCATATTATCTTTTTGAGCTTATGACTTACGAGTGTGGTGTACAATAATTTTGTACTTAGCTCACTTACAACATTGTTTAAAAGTGGTTGCAAGTTAGCCGCCTGCATACCAAATAGATTTGTTGACTGTACGTATTATGCTCCACCGTAACGCCTAAACTACTGAACCTATTTTGATATACATTGTTTTAAAAATCTATTGATACCTTCTATCAATATATTTCAAAAAAAAAAAATGTTCCGAGTGACATACGCTATATACAGTTTCGAAATTTGTGACTCTAAAAAAAATTTAAATTGAGGTAATCATGAATAGTTTGGTATCTAAAGAAAGGTCTAGAGGAGCCCATTGCAAACATGTATCAATGACCTACCTCAGCCTGGTCTTGTTGAGTACGCAGATGACAGTACGGTTTCAGAGAGATACTTCTTGTCCAGCGCAACAACCAGCGGGAATGAAGTTCGTTCCTTGAGAGAGGCCGTGGTAGAGAGGACTTTGACCTTAAGCCTTGTCTCCCAGTGGGGTGACGACAATCTGGTCTCCACCAAATCGCACTCACGAAAACACTAAATATTTTGTCAACTGTACGCATCTATTCATTGGAGACTCTCCTAATATTATCAAAACGTCGCGGAAATGTATTTATAGCAATTTTCTATACAACTACAGACTCAGACGTCTTGAATAGCGCAGTGGCGCTTAGCATTCCACTGTAAAGGTCGACAGTTCAATCCATGAGTTGAACCTGAGTCACAACTTATTTTCAGTTTCGATATTCATCATCAATTCAAAACGGTGTCATACTCTTACTGACTAAAACCCATCCATGGTCTACCTTTGCGTTCCAGGCCCGCGGTGACCCTTTCGAACAAATTCTGAAACCCTGGCAGGCAACGGCCCTAACAAACAAAATATTATATATTGCGTTTACTATCTACAACAACACTCGACCTGGGCCTTTCCTTTTTTTTGCGCTGGGAAAAAATGCATTACGCATACCCTCCCATCGGGGGAATGGGAGGGGTATGTGGGACTCCCCGGGCTGACCCGGTATATCCACTCTAAAATAACCCAGCGACATTCCTGCATCGTCTGAGTGGAGGGGGACTGGAGATCGGCGCAGCCTTGGCGTCCAGTCCTCCTCGGACAATCGCCCGCCTAAAAAGGCGGGCCCCTCAAGTCCTCCCCGTGGGAAGAGGGCCGGGAATGACCGGCAAAGGTGGTGTGGAGTGCAATGCGGGCGGAGGCGCCCCCGCGCCTATCGTGCGCCCATCACCACCATGAGGAGGAAGAAGACGACGTCTTCTCCGACCTCTTCTGCGCCTTCGGAACGGCGCAGCGAGAGGTTCGTCTTACCGCGCGCGCTCCGCCGCCTCATTTTGCGAGATGACGACATTGTCCAGCTAAGGAGTGGAATTCCCTGCCGGAGTCTGTGTTTCCTGATAGCTACAACCTGGGAGTCTTTAAATCAAGAGTGAATAGGTTATCTCTAGGCAAGCGTGCTCCATCTTCGACCACATCCTCGCTTACCATCAGGTGAGATAGCGGTCAAACGCGTGCCTATCATTAGTAAAAAAAAAAAAAAAAATGACGTCCTCGCAAAAGGAGGCGACCGCTGCCCAGGACCCTCACTCTCCAGCATGGCGTTGACCACGCTGGGAAGTGAGAGGTCCTGTCCGATCTCTGCAGTCAGATTGCGGCGCGGCTCAGACCAAGCCGGGCACACCACGAGGGTGTGCCGAGCCGTGTCCTCCGCCGCACCTAGTCATGGCACGCCGGAGTCTCCTCCCTCCCGATCCGGTGCAGGTGCTTGCCGAAACATCCGTGACCTGACAACACCTGACCCAGACGGAATGAGGGGAAACCATGGGAGTGCTCAAGCCAGTCTCGCAGGACCGGACCGAGCGCTTCCAGGGTTCGGCGGCCAAAGGTGGCGGTGGCGAAGTCCTCCGTCCAATGGACGATGATGGCGTCCCTCGCCTCCCGCTCCTCCGCGACGGGGTGCTCGCCTAGGGCCTTTCGCCACGCCGTCCACTCGAGCACCCACGCCTCCAACTCCCAAGGAGGGTTGCCCGCCAGAGCGCACGCTCCCGTGTAGCTCACCGAGCGGTAGGCCCTCGCTACCTGCAGTGAGTCAACCTGGGCCTTTTTTTTTTCATTACGCATACCCTCCCGTCGGGGGAACGGGAGGGGTATGTGGGACTCCCCGGGCTGACCCGGTATACCCACTAAAATAACCCAGTGGCATTCCCGCATCGTCCGAGTGGAAGAGGACTGGGAGATCGGCGCAGCCTTAGCGTCCAGTCCTCCTCCGACGACAACCCGCCTAACGCGGCGGGCCCCTCAAGTCCTCCCCGTTCAGGGGGGAGGGCTGGGAATGACCGGCGAAGGTGGTGTGGAGTGCAATGCGGGCGGAGGCGCCCCCGCGACTGTCGCCCGCCCATCACCACCATGAGGAGGGAGAAGACGGTGTCTTCTCCGACCTTTTCTCCGCCTACGGAGCGGCGCAGCGAGAGGGTCGTCCTACCGCGCGCGCTCCGCCGCCTCCTTTTGCGAGATGACATCCTCGCAAAAAGAGGCGACAGCTGCCCAGGACCCCTCACTCTCCAGCATGGCGTTGACCACGCCGGGAAGCGAGAGGTCCTGTCCGATCTCCGCTGTTAGACTGCGGCGCGGCCCAGACCAAGCCGGGCACACCTAGAGGGTGTGCTGAGCCGTGTCCTCCGCCGCGCCGCAGTCGTGGCACGCCGGGGTCTCCTCCCTCCCGATCCGGTGCAAGTGCTTGCCGAAACAGCCGTGGCCTGACAACACCTGCACCAGACGGAATGAGAGGAACCCGTGGGAGCGCTCGAGCCAGTCTCGCAGGACCGGACCGAGCGCGTCCAAGGTACGGCGGCCAAAGGTGGCGGAGGCGAGGTTTTTTTTTTTTTTTTTTTTTTTTACTATTGATAGGCACGCGTTTGACCACTATCTCACCTGATGGTAAGCGAGGATGTGGTCGAAGATGGAGCACGCTTGCCTAGAAATAACCTATTCACTCTTGATTTAAAGACTCCCAGGTTGTAGCTATCAGGAAACACAGACTCCGGCAGGGAATTCCACTCCTTAGCTGTACGCACTATGAATGTGTTCCCAAAACGTTTTGTGCGTATGGGTGGGATGTCCACCATGTACCGGTGGCGCATCGCCGTTCGTCTTGTGGTCCGATGATGGAACGGGCTTGGCGGAATTAAATTATGCAATTCCGTCGCACATTCCCCAAAATGCAACCGGTAAAAAACTGACAGGCTAGCAACTCGTCGTCGATGTTCAAGACTTTGGAGCTTCGACGCGACGAGCCTCTCATTGCCGATGATCCTCTTGGCTCGTTTCTCAATTGACTCAAGGGCATCAAGCTGGTATCTGGCAGATCCATCCCAAAGATGAGAGCAGTATTCCATACACGATCGAACTTGCGCTTGATAGAGTTTGAGCAGCTGTTCCGGCGTGAAGTACCGTCTCACCTTAGCCAGAATCCCCAACTTCTTTGCAGCCACTTGAGCTTTTGCCTCTATGTAAGGGCCAAAATTGAGAGTAGATGTGGTCGTCCGTCCAGTGGACGACGATAGCGTCCCTCGTCTCCCGCCGCACGGCCTCCCGCTCCTCCGCGACGGGGCGCTCTCCTAGGGCCTTTCGCCGCGCCGTCCACTCGTACACTCTGGCGAGCACCCACGCCTCCAACTCCCAAGGAGGGGTGCCCTTCAGAGCGCACGCCGCCGAGAAGCCCATCAAGCGGTAGGCCCTCGCCACCCGCAGTGGAGTCAACCTGGGCCTAACGTAACTCTCAAAATCCACACTTGTCATAATATATCTGATACCAACTGTTCTTGTCAAAATATTGAAAAAGTGACTCATAAAATACCTAGGTATAATCGTTGATCAGCGGTTATCGTGGCATACTCATACAGATATGGTCAGGGCACGTGTAAGAAAACTTATCTGGATATTTAAGAACCTAAGACATGTGACAACTAAAAAAATATTAACTGAATTCTATGTCACTTTGGCTCAATCAATTCTTACCTACTGTATATCCGTGTGGGGCAGTGCGACCAAATTGAAGTTTCTTGAGCTAGAGCGAGCACAGAGCTCTTATAAAGGTCATGTATACCAAACCTTGCAGATTCCCAACCAATGAGTTATACTCCCTTAGTGGCACACTCACAGTTCGGAAATCCTAAAATCCTCCATGCTATCCTAAAATTGCACAAAGCCCTACCCTATGACCCTCACTATCAGGAAAGGAGACGAAAGTACAGTGTTGCACCAGTAAAATTTGTTAAAACTGCACATGCCGAAAGACAATTTAAGACAAATTCCGCTGCCCTATATAATACAATGATTAACATCTATCCTATGACTACTGAAGACTGCAAAAAGGTAATAGTTCAATGGCTAAAACAGAAGACCTATGATGACATTGAATTATTACTGCGAGCATCGTGACTATCAATTGAAAATTGAGCGAATACACACTCACACATCTCACACACAACACACACACACACCCACCCATCACAAACACACACACAAAACTCACACACACTCTTCCTTTTTCTATCTTGTATTTTTTTTTGTTTAAATTTCGTAATCTTTTGTAAACTACTTTTACCATTTAATTATTTGTCATTGAAGAGCGGGACCTTCTAGTTGCTTACTTAAAAGGAGGTCTCTATGTGAGAGTACCTGTAAGTAAGTTTGTACAAGTTTCTGCAACAATTTTTTTGAAGACGCATTGTTGTGGTGCAAAGTCCAAGAACTTCCTTTCCAAAATCTGGCATTTTTCGTCTCATTTGCTCTCTTAAATGCCGCATAACGCTCAAATAATATTCATTATTTACCGTTTGACCTTCCGGAAAGTATTCCGAGTGCACAACACCGCGATGGTCAAAGAAAACGGTCAACATGACTTTGACTTTTGATCGACTTTGGCGTGGCTTTTTCGGTTTCGGTTCAGTTGCAAGGCGCTACTCCGAAGCATGTTGACTAGATTGCATGTCAAACTCGTAAACCCACGTCTCATTACCAGTAGGTGATGAGACGTGGGTCCTTCGTGCAACGCATTGTTGTCACCAGTAGTGACAACAATGCGTTTCATGAATGTTGGGGCGGCATTGACTCCTTCTAGCATGTCCTCAGCGACTATTATGCGATTGAGTTTTTGGAGAGTATTCTTTCTTTTTCTTTTTTTATTAGTTATGGGTTTGCTCTTGACTCTAGCCCTCTGTGGCTGACGTGGTAGTCCAACAGACACCGCGAAAAAAAAACCCGTTTTTTACTGTCAACGAAACTACCACGTCAGCGTTAAGGTAAGTGTCCACGAGACTACCACCTCAGTCAAATGGTTATATCTTCATAGTGTCTCCTAAACAACCACGTCAGCCAATAAGTTTAAATGATGTATTATTTCGCGTTATTTTCCAATTTTCATAAAAATAAATCGTTTACATAAAATATTTTATATCTATACTTATACTACAATTAGGATAGATTTGTGCTTTTGTTTGTAATCAATTAATTTGAAAAATAGTAAGCAGATTTTTTAAATTCTTTCCCTAATAGAATTATATACATATTATCACTGAATAACACAGGCTACAGGAAACAATATCTATATAACACACGCGGGTGAAGTCGCGATGGAAAGCTAACAGTACCTAACTTGTTTTTAGATGGATATCTCAAGTAACAACCCTAAACCAAGGACTTCTGCTCGTAAGAGAACATCGGCTGGAACTTTCGTAAGTCATGAGGAGGAAATATTGAACTGGCTGGAAGAGGAAAGTGACGATGCCTTTAGCGGTATTGATGATGAAAATTAAGATCCGAGTTTCGAGCTTGAAACCCAACGCGTTGAAGATGACATCATTTCACGTGAAGAAGATTCAGATTCATTCGTAGAAGTGCAACAAGAACCTGCTATAGAGGCTGAACGCCAACAATCATCAGACGAGTCACAAGAACACTACACAGGTAAAAACGGTTTCATTTGGAGTGCACAAGAGAGTCCTAGGACATCACGCGTTCCAGCTCATAATATAATTCGATTACCAGGCCGTATTATAACAAAAAAATTTGAAGGCTACTTGGAACTTTGGACTAAGCTGATTGACCCCACAATGTTTGAATCTCTGGTGCGGTATACTAACCAGAAACTCAGTTCGTACCGTACCAAGTTCAAAAATAATAGTATGGCCGAACTTGTGGACACAAATGTAAACGAGATGAGAGCGTTCATTGGTTTGATGTACTATTCATCAGTATTCAAATGTAACAATGAAGATCTTAATACAATATTTGCCACCAATGGCACAGGTCGGGAAATATCCCGGTGCGTGATGTCCAAATGGCGTTTTTCGTGTTTGATAAACTGCCTTAGATTTGATGACTCGACTACCAGAGAGTAACGTCTAAACGATGATACACTTGCTCCAATATCTGAAATATTTGATAAGTTCATATCCAACAGTCAGTCTGAATATAACCCTGGAGCATACCTCTGTATCGATGAAATGTTACTGCCATTTAGAGGTCGTTGCAAGTTCATAATTTATATGCCTCAAAAACCAGCAAAGTATGGTATCAAAATATTATTGTTGGTGGATGCTCGTACATACTATATTTACAATGCTTATATATACCATGGGAAGAATTCCGATGGTGAAGGTTTAACCGACCAAGAAAAAAAAATGGCAGTACCAGTACCCACTCAGTCGGTTCTAAGACTTGCAAAAGTGGTCGAAAATTCGAACCGAAATATTACTGCTGACAATTGGTTCAGCTCGATACCACTAGTCGAAACATTGCTGAAAAGAGGACTGACTTACATGGGTACTCTGAAAAAAAATAAAGCTGAAATACCACCATGTTTCTTGCCGAACAAAAGTAGACTGACAGAAAGTTCGTTGTATGGTTTTACGAAAGACACTTTTATCATATGTGCCGAAACCTAATAAAGCCGTGTTGTTGCTTTCTTCTTCTCACCATATTCAATAAATAGATGAAGATACAGGAAAACCAGTTATGATTGCAGACTACAACCATACAAAACGTGCAGTGGACGAGGTGGATAAAAAGTGCTCGATATATTGTTGCAGTCGTAAATCTCGTCGTTGGCCTATGGCAATCTTTCAAAGAATTCTGGACATGGCAGGCGTAAATAGCTTTGTATTGTATCGAAGTTGTAATGACAGTGATGGAAAAATAAGGAGAGGAACTTTTTTATTGAATATGGCCAGAGACTTAGTGCTGGATCATATGAAAAACCGAGTGTACAATGAAAGTTTGCCAAGGGAGCTGCGAATGACTATCACTAGAGTTTTAGGCCAGGATACCCCCCCTCCACCACCAGTAGTTCGGTCTGTTCCACTAAGTGGCAAAAAATTGTGTTCTTTTTGTTATGTTTGTCCAACAAAAATAAAAAGACAAACTAAGTACCGTTGCTGTGATTGTTCGAAGCCAATTTGCCTTCAGTGTTCCAAGCCACTGTGTGATAATTGTCAAACAAAGCTGTGATTTTGAAATTCTCTAGTTTTTAAGTTGACCAACGAATGTATCTCATTTTTCCTAGACTGATTAATGTAATTGTGAACTTTTAAAATGTATAATGTTAAATTTGAAAAAAGTTAATTTTGTGTTTTTTAAATGTCTAAGTAGAAATTTATAGACTGATTTGTGTTAAGTAAATAAATGTTGTTTAATTTTGAAAATACAAATTCTTTTTTATTAAATATTTATTTAATAAAAAAGAAAATTATTAAATATTTATTTTAAATAAATTTAACATATAAAATTGGCTAGAAATCTAATAAATATGAATAAGTTAGCTGCATACTTTAATTTTACAAAAATATTTGCTGTTGAAATGGTGTCTCGTGTACTACCACGTCAGTTGAATTGTAAAAATTGAGCCACGTCAGTCGCAGAGGGCTAGTCTAGGTCAGAGATGAGCTTACCAAGAAGGAGCCTGTTTACTCTAACTTTGAAGAGATTAGATCCTAGATTCAGGTCTTTTGGGACTAGCCTAGCGGCAACATGTTTCATACCCAAGTAATTTTTTAAGAGGGTACGGACCAACTTGTAAGACACAGGAATTTCGGCAAACTTGAATGAGGATTTTCATTCACTATTTCCTTCACTTTTGCGATGTTAACTTCAGTTGCAGATGTTGATGGCCTACCAGAGCAAGGCAACTCTTCCATCACATCTCGACCGCTTTTGAACGCTTTGTACTTACCACTCATAAGCGTGTGTTTTTGATAAAGTCGATTCACCGTTAGCCTTCTGTAACATTTTCAGTGAATCCGAACACGAAATTCCATTGGCGATGCAATATGCTCTAAGCCCGTTTAGGCCCAGTATAGGCCCGTATAGGCCAATCATATTCATCGATCCACAGCGTAGCACTGGTGGAAACTGAATCAAGTAAGTTACGTTTTTTTATATGGTAGGATGCGTACTGTGGATGCTGTGGATGTAACCTACGATGAAAAGTGGATTCTGTTTGATAACCGCAAGCGCTCAGCAAGTTGGTTGGATCCTGGTTCAGCACCTAAACAATGCCCTAAACGAAAACTTACCCCTAGAAAAGTGATGGTCACTGTTTGGTGGTCTAGCGCCGGTGTGATTCATCACAGCTTCTTACCAAACAAGGTGAGCATTACTGCAGATGTGTACTGTGAAGAACTGAACACAATGATGGAGAAGCTGGCACATCTCCAACCAGCATTGGTCAATCGCTCGTCTCCGCTGCTCCTGCACGACAACGCGCGACCTTATACTGCACAGCAGACGGTCTCCAAGTTGCAAGAACTGGGGTTGGAAGCTCTCCGTCATCCGCCCTACTCACCAGACCTTGCGCCTACAGACTACTACTTTTTCCAGAATTTGGATAACTTCTTGGCGGGAAAAAAATTCAATACCCGAGAGGCAGTACAAAATGCCTTTGAAGAATTTGTTGCCTCCCGTCCAGCTGATTTCTTTAAGAAGGGCATCAATAAACTGCCACTGCGTTGGCAAAGATGCATTGATTGCATGGGTGATTACTTCGATTATTACAAATAAAAAATACATGAAAAAAATTCGTTTTAATTTTTTCATACAAAAGGGCAATTTCATAGGTAAAGACCTATTATTTGGCATACTTGGATAAATGTTAAAACAAAAACCCGAAATAAAACAACTACAACAACAACATGTTATGATTATTTGAAAATATTAGGTAAAATAGGAATTATGAAAATAAATAAAAAAAACCACAACTCTAGAGATTCGAACCCACACCAACAGTTACGGCAGGCAGTCTTTAAACTGATGGTCTATGACTACTGCTGGCAGTTGATTTAGATAGCCGATGTTATTTATGTCATGGGTTTCGCTGCTCAGCTCCATGAAAGTATAGCGTGATGATAAATATTGTTAAGGTTAGACCTATACGTATCTGCAATATTGTAATCTGCTGTGGCTTCTTATAATAATTCCTCACGTAACAGTTTGGAATAATGTGGAATATAATTTCAAATGTACGAAATCCCCATTTTATTTTTATTTTGACAATATCATGGTGTAAATCTACAGTTCAAAAGAGAAAATAGATACAAAAAGAATATCTGTTAGTGAGGTTCGAACCATGGGCTACTTCTCGTTCAAAACAGACATCTTTGAATATTGCTCATTCTCCATAGCACATAGTGTGATAAAAAAATATAGCCTATAGCCTGACTGTACCTATAAGGATCATTTGTGCAAAATTTGAACGAAATCTGTTCAGTAGTTTTCGCGCCAATTGGAAACAAACACCTCAAGATTTACTATTTTATTATATCTATAGATAGATGGGAAAAAACAAGTGTAAAATTTCACAAAAGTCGGTCATAACCGCGATCTCGCTCAGTTGGCAAGTCCCGCGCGATCGGTCAAGGCGTTCAGTTTAGAATTCAGTGATCAGTGCGCATCCCAGTGATTCGGATGAATGTTTGTGTGAAGTTTCTATAGTTCCTACGACTGAATAGTGTCAAATTGTTGAATGAATTGTTGTCAAAATTGTTTCGTTTGAAAGTAAGTGGTGGTTCAAAATTAATGTCATTTTTTTTTAAACGACTGTGTTATGTTTTCAGAGTTCTTCTAATATACAAAAATCGTGTCACAGTGTTTGTTATCGAACTCCTCCGCAACGGCTTGACCGATTTTTATTATATACATTTTTGTGTAAATTTAGTAGGTCTGAGAATAAGTCGTAGGCTATTTTTATTTGTCAATACAACGTTTGCGGAGTCAGCTAGTGTTGATATGTATGTTTGTGAGTTTCTTTATTCCACCATAACTTCTAAACGCCTTAACCAATTTCGATGAATGTGGTATCGTTAGAAGCGTTGCGTTATTCAGCGTTATCCCGGGTAATATAACGGGTAGGATATTGAGGGACCTACGTTCCTGAAAACTGACCCCGACTGCAATAAAAAAACAAGTTCTCAATATTTGACCGCAGTGTTTGTTTTTCATCTATTTGGGGTTCCGTATCCAAAGGGTAACCAATGGAACCCTATTACTAAGCCAGCGCTGTCCTTCTGTCCGTCCGTCCGTCCGTCTGTCTGTCAGCGGGCTGTATCTCAATAACCGTAAAAGGTAGACAGTTGAAATTTTCACAGATTGTGTATATCTATTGCCGCTATAACTGCAAATAATCAAAATTAAGGTTTACGGTACGGATCCCTTCGTGTGTGAGTGTGAGTCCGACTCGCACATGGCCGGTTTTTTTTAAGTTAATTTTTAGACTTGGTAGGCGAGTTTTTTATTTTTTTTTAATTATTTGTTTTGTTCATCTTTGATGCCTAATTGAGACGATTTCGAATATTTTCTGCCAGCTTCATACTTGTCAAATTTTGTTATGTGAATATCTGTGTCTGCTGGGGCTTCATAGAAGGTCAGTCTGTTAAATCCGAGTTTCCATCAGTTCTGTCACAGTCAATGTAAAGTATTTGCTTCCATGACAGTTTAGGCAAGTATTTCTTAAGATTTCTTCAACCTATTTCATATTCAAGTAAGAGACTTGAGGAGCTCGTGGCTTAAGAATAACAGCCGCACAGGTCGATCTTCAAGGTTAAGCAACGCTTGCCAAGGTTGGTCTGTAGATGGGTGACCATCTTAACATAGCGAGTTTCCTGCATGCCTCGGAAAGCACGTTAAGCTGTTGGTCCCGGCTGTCATTTGTAGAACTTTGGCAGTCGTTACGGATTGTCAGAAGCCAGTACATCTGACTCCAGTCTTGCCAAGAAATACCGTTTTACCCATTTAATGGGTTGGGGAGGTCTGGTAGGCAGCCGCTCCTTGTTAAATTACTGGTATTCAGCTAAATCCGGTTTGACTGGAAGTCGACCCCAATATAGTTAGGAAAAGGCTAGGCAGATGATGATTCTAAGTAAGAGACTATTTGTCAACCAATCACATACTTACAGCAGAATCAAATTAGAATCATAATTCATAATATTAACCACACAACAGCCTGTCAAATTTCATTTTCATCTTTATCGCTAACGCATTAGGTTCAAGGTTGATTGGGAAAATTTGACAGTGACAGGCAGCCAGGCCCGCCGCTAGCTGTTTGTTCGCCCGCGTGCAAAACCGATTATGCCGCCCTACGACTACATAATTATTATGCTGGGTTTTGTCAAAAAAAGGCTTTTTCATCATGGAAAGTAAAAGAAAAATTCGTAATGATTATGAAATATTTATTTTAATTAGGTACATTAATTATATTTTTTTACTGAAGTGTAAAACTAAGCCATACAATCATTATAAAAACTTAACTCTTCTTGCCTTTATATTTGCGAAATCTTCTATCAACTTTCTTGTATCCAAGCTGTCTAAAATTTCATGTTCAATTGAAACTATAGCTAAATTACTTAGTCTCTGCTGGAGCATTGATAGTTTTTAATAATTTTTAATTTTGAAAATGATCTTTCACCAGATGCAACTGAAACCGGCAGTGTAAGTAATATTCTTAGCGCTATTGCTGTGTTCGGAAATGTTGAAATTAAGTCATTGGTAAAAAGATATTGTAATATGGTTCGTGGATCATTAGACTGGTTTTCTGAAAAATGCAACTTTAATGCAATGATTTCATTAAACAAATCAATACCGTCAATGTCTGAATCACTACTTGAATCATCTTTAAGCTTCAGATTTAAATCTTTACAGTGTTTCATTAACTCATCATTAGAGTAATTAAATAAATTATCGCTAAAAAAGCCAAATACGTCGGTAAATGTTTGTAACTCTTCGAATCTATCCTTTAAAGAAGTTATTGTCTGATTTAAAATTCTAAAATAAAACTCTACTCTATATTTGATTTTGGGGTCTACTAAAACTTCATCATGGTGTTCATATTGAAATTGAGTTGGTTTTTTTCTTGGACGAATGGTATTTATTGGTGGGAAATTTGTTTCAACATTGACTTCGTGAGCCACTTTGGAAGCTTCTGTTGTCACAATTTCAAAGTGTTCATCCGTGCGATATTCTGTGAACTTTTCGATCAATTTATTTATTAAATTTATGCAGATTTGAGTATTCATCGTGGGGCTTTGCATCATTTTGCTCAAAGCATTAATTTCGTTTAAAATATCGAACCAAATTACTACCGAGCAAATAAATCTAAAATTTTGAATATTCAAAGCAAGCGAATGAGCTTTGTGAGATGTAGTACAATCCCATTCCGACGAATCACCAGATATTTCCAGCAAAGCGTCAAATATTTTTTCGAGGTGATATCGTAATGGCTTAACTGCATCGATTCTGCTAGACCATCGCGTAGCACTTAAAGCTTTTAATTTTAAATCTGGCAAATGTTTGCAAATTATAGACCACCTTTTTGTGGATGATGAAAGAAAACGTAAATTTCTTGAAATAAATTAAAGAAATTTACAGTTTCGTGCGTAATATTTGCTGCATCGTTCACTACCAAATTAAGACTATGAGCCGAGCATGGAACGTAAAATGCGCGGTTATTGATGTCCAAAAAGTCTTAGTCCATTGTGTTTTCCACGCATATTAGAACCGTTATCATAACCTTGACCGCGTAAGTTTAGAATGTTGAGATTTAATTGTGAAAATAAATCTAAAACAAAATTTAATAGACCTTCACCTGTAGAGCTGGTGATCGGACAGAAACCAACAAAATTTTCACATATCTCAACATTATTGGTTTTCTTATTTAAAAGAACATGCCTGAGTACAGCTGTAATTTGTTCTGTGTGACTTACATGTGGTGTGTAATCCAATATTATGGAGAAATATTTTGATTCTCTCACTTTGTTCAATATATATTTTTTTACAGTTGTACCGAGCATGTCAATTATTTCATTCTGAATTTGATCTCCTAAATAGTGAGTCATACGACTTGAATCTGATTTTGAGGATTGAATTCTGTGAATATGTTCCCGCATGACTGTATCAAAGGATGCTATCATTTCGATTGCTTTTAGAAAATTACCATCATCATGTTCATATAATATTTTTGACGACCTCCGGAATGCACGACACTGACTAAGTAAAAACTTGATAACAGCTATGATTCTTTCTAGTACATCACACCATTGCTTTTTTCCGATTCTAATAGTCGCAGTTGCATTTGATTTACAGTAGTCTTATTTTTTAACATATTATTCAACTGTACCCGAGATTTCACATTTTCACTGTGGTAAGCGCTTGTTTCATGTCTTTTCAAAGTTAGTGATAAATGCTGCCAATCGGAAAAACCGTTCAAAGCAGACAAACTACTAACAGATTCACCAAATATTTTACAACAAAAACAATAGACTGAATCTTTTGAAGTGGAGTAAACAAGCCATTCTCTTTTAATTTTTTCTCCATTGGGAAGATTTCTATAATAATAATTGTCTGTAAATTTTCTTCCATCGTCATTTATAGGAAAGTTACAGTTTGACACTTGTATGGAACCACGACTAACCAAAATATTAACAAGATCATTAGTCATACTGGCAGGCCACAAACCGGGATCATCACCACAATCTAAATTGCTACATATTACTGATGATGACGATAATAAACTGCTTACAGGTTCTTCAGTAGTACTTTTTCTTGTTTTACTGGACTCTCCTTCTGAAGAACATACATCTGTTTGTTCAGATACGTCCATAGCTTCTTGATTTAAATCTGTGCTTGTTAAAGCTACGTCAACATTTTCTTGACATTCCGTTTCCTTATTTTCTGGTTTACTTGAAAATTTAAATAAAGAACCCGCCAATATTCTTTCTGTTCCTCTTTTTCTCGTTTTTGCTGTCGAAATTGCGCTCCTGAAAGTTTTTTCCTTTTCTGCGCTTTCTGAAATTATAGGTATACATATTAAAAAAAACTTAAATTAAAAATAAATACTTAATGTATTTATTTTTAATTTAAGTTTTTTTGTTACAATAATATTAGACAAAAAAAAACCGGCCAAGTGCGAGTCGGACTCGCGCATGAAGGGTTCCGTACTATCATCTATTTAATATTGAGCAAAAAAATACAAAAAAAACACGTTTATTGTATGGGGACGCCCCCCTAAATATATATTTTTTTTAATTTTTAGTATTTGTTGTTATAGCGGCAACGGAAATACATCATTCATTGTGAAAATTTCAGCTTTCTAGCTTTCACGGTTTATGAGATACAGCCTGGAGACAGACAGACAGACAGATGAGACAGACAGACAGCGGAGGCTTAGTAATAGGGTCCCGTTTTACCCTTTGGGTACGGAACCCTAAAAAAGAATAGAAAAGTTCAGTTAAATTGGATTTGAACACACTTAACATTTTCTACACTAAGTGACTGCCTAATCCGGTAGTTTAAGTATGAAACTTAACAATATAAAAAAAATGGCTAACTGCGAGTCCGACTCGTGCACGAAGTGTTCCATACCATTATCTATAAAAACGGCAAAAAAATAATGTCTATTGTATGGGAGCATTGGGAGTCCCCCTTAAATATTTGTTACATTTTAATTTAATTAATAGGTAATGGATTGTAATAATTACAATTTATTTAAAAGTATTTATAACAGAAACTTTCATAGTAGGTACTTAAAATAATAATAAATGGGTAGTTACTAGCATCATCAGTCAAACCACATATTTTTTTCAATTCACTCTACTGTAAAAAATAAAATACTGAGTTACGCCCCTTCGTGATTTGACCGACGAATATTATTAAAATATGTACTTTGCGGCAAAGTCTTTGCGCACATATCTTGTTAGTAATAGTAATTATTGAGATTAGTCAATAAATAAACGTAAAAAAGTACTTACCGACAATTCCTTTGCACATCTGTTTTGCGCTGACAGGTGATACTTTTTATTATTCTCACACATAAAAAGTTTAATTATCATTAATTATTCCTAGACACACCTCAGAAGGACTATTAACAACTTAATTGCAATTTAATTTGCGATCGTGACTGTTTATCCAGCATGCGAATTACGTACTAGTACCTTACTAACCTACCAACTGAGAAATAAGTTTTCAGGGGATTCCCCTAACTTCACCAGTCCTGTCTTTAATAGAGTTAAGTGACACTAGTCACTATGAACGGATACTTCTATCGAATTTGGGGCGCCACCAAGCGGCGATGGGCGGTAACGGTTGCCAATAGATGGCGATGTTAACGTAAAGATTGCGCCACGCGCCAGTCGGTTTTTTTGTTGATTTTTTTTTAAATATTACGTGATAAGTCGCTCGATTTGCCGCCCCCTAGGTCGTGCCGCCCGCGTGCGGTGCACGCCTTGCACGCCCGCTTACGGCGGGCCTGCAGGCAGCGTGATGAGCTTTCTGATTCTGCAAAAATGGCCTTTTTAGACCCCCTGTAAAGTACCTATCATAACTACATATTTGGGCCTGTTGGTTTTCTATCGGTTGCATTTCGGGGAGTGTGCGAAGGAATTGCATAATTTAATTCTGCCAAGCCCGTTCCATCATCGGACCACAAGACGAACGGCGATGCGCCACCGGTACATGGTGGACATCCCACCCGCACGTACAAAACGTTTTGGTAACACATTCATAGTGCGTACAGCTAAGGAGTGGAATTCCCTGCCGGAGTCTGTGTTTCCCGATAGCTACAACCTGGGAGTCTTTAAGTCAAGAGTGAATAGGTTACTTCCAGGCAATCGTGCTCCATCTTCGACCGCATCATCGCGTACCATCAGGTGAGATGATGGTCAAACGTATGCCTATCAATAGTAAAAAAATATGTTTGTTTGGTTAGCAATGCAATATTAATCGCGTTTCTGTTTTTTTTTTCACAATTTGCACCTACTAGTATTTTCTCTGCATCACCCAAAGGTTGACTGGTAGAAAATGCCTCAGGCATTAAGTCCGCCTCTGTACATCTGTGTGCGTAAAGTGTTAAATAAATAAATAAATGCATCATCGTAAACGGCCATGAAAATATCGAGTTCCTTGACACCAAACCTTGGCAATATTCCGATAAAACGCTGTCTAGACTAATATTATTAAGAGTTAATAATAGTTTGTACGAGTATGTTGTTGTCTTGTTATCTTGTTGGACATGAACGAGCATGGTGGTTGAGAGCATGCCATGCTTACTCGAATGGCTTGCTGATGGTGGCGCGTGGGTTGGATATTCGGTTCCCTTCGAAATAGTTGAGCTGAACGGTGCCGATAACCGCGTCATGTTCGTGAACGGGCGCCGCCAGTTGAGACTGGTCATCTCTTAACTGCCATTGGCTTATTTTAATCTTTAGGTATATTTTAAATTCTTGTAATAAGCTTTTTTTCCATTTGCCTTTTCCTCACATGCAGAAGCAACAAGTATTATGTAACTTGGAATTTTGTAAAACAGAACATGATTTATAAGAGTGTACGTGGAGTTTCTTGCACGTTCTTCTCCATAGAGATCTAAGCTTTGGAACGCTTTGGGCAGCTATTTGCAATAGCTGCCATGTTTTTGACTGACCGACCTTGACGTTTTAAAAGTGCCTGTAAATGGTATATTTGAAATAAAATGCTTTGAATCTTGAAGCTTGTATTTTTATAATACCTAAGCGTACTGACTGAGTGACTGATAGAAAACGCAAAGCCGAAACTAATGGTCGAAGAAAGCTGAAATTTTTTCAGCCCGCCCACGTCCGACTTTTTGTAGGACCGATACTCGGGCCGACTTTTCCTAGCTAAGTTAGCTACCGATTTTTTTGTAGGACGTGTGCATTACCTACACTATTGCAATCAGTACGTTCCATTTTTCTCCTACAAAAAGTTGGTCGCCGATTAGACGTTCAGCCTTAGGAAGATTCTCACTATGATGAACTTATGTTCTACTTCCGGGTTAATAATTTATACATCAGAATTCTTTACTAGTGACATTTAAACCTTTGCATCAGTCCTGATTGTTTAAACTTTATTGTTTTAATTCGTTCCTAAGTTGATCTCCACAACAGATAAAACCACGCAAATGCTGTTCCACAAAAACTATTTGTTTACTTCATCAACCAACTATGTAGTTCTTAGAGTCTTTAAGAGGAAATGCTGGCGGCGAGACTTTGTATGTAAAAAGTTATAATTCGAGGTTTGGCTCTCGACTGTTCGAGAAGAGATATTTCACAAACTGAATGAGAAGGATATACACTGTGTCCATATGTATTCCTTTTGATGGTTCACGTTGTATGGCAAAAATCAAGTGTAACGGTAGATTAAGTACTTTGGAAATAAACATATAATAATAATAAAAATAATATAAATCCGCAAGGCAGTTTTGTGGCGAACTGTTGGGCACTAGCGACCCCACGGACCTGATCTCCAGGGAGAATTCTTGTTCCTCATCTCCGGCTTGCCTTTATTGGCTGGCCGGAGTGAACACTGACGAGGAACAGAGCTCCCACCTCTTTCTAGCCTTAATCGGCCGGTCTGAGTGGAGATTCGCAAGAGCAAACGTGCTCGGGAGAAGGACGTATAATCCAGTAAGGTGGCGGTGGGTTGGCGCTACGTCACTTTGTGCTAGCGACCCTTTTCGGGGGGCCCATTTATTGAGTGTGCAAGTCACCCCCTGCTATTTGAAAACCGTTTTAATTGTCAATGGTCAGGCAGGGGCCAATAGTTCTTCCATAGTAAACGATTATTAGTCCACTAAACCAGCCAAACCCATAGCGTTTCATCTTTTGTTTCCATATTTTGCAATAGTTTTGCTCCAACCGGGGATTGTCCTTGGGTATACTACTCTGTCAAGAAAGTACCGGGAAAAGATCAATAATACACAAAATGTCTGTTATTCATCCAAATTTATGTAATATATTGTGATGTGGGTAAACGAACAATAAATCAGTCTCGCATAAACTGTCTTTGGATTTGCATCGATATTCCTCAGTGGCGACGAGTAATTATAAAAACCGTAAAATATCAAGATGCCGATCGGGAAAATACACGTATTTGATCTGGATGGAGGTGAAAACTGGCCAGCATATGTGCGTTTAGTGGAACAATTTATTCTGTTAAATGAGAGAAAGAGACTATTTGTCAACCAATCACATACTTACAGCAGAATCAAATTAGAATCATAATTCATAATATTAACCACACAACAACCTGTCAAATTTCATTTTCATCTTTATCGCTAACGCATTAGGTTCAAGGTTGATTGGGAAAATTTGACAGTGACAGGCAGCGTGATGAGCTTTCTGATTCTGCAAAAATGGCCTTTTTAGACCCCCTGTAAAGTACCTATCATAACTACATATTTGGGCCTGTTGGTTTTCTATCGGTTGCATTTCGGGGAGTGTGCGAAGGAATTGCATAATTTAATTCTGCCAAGCCCGTTCCATCATCGGACCACAAGACGAACGGCGATGCGCCACCGGTACATGGTGGACATCCCACCCGCACGTACAAAACGTTTTGGTAACACATTCATAATGCGTACAGCTAAGGAGTGGAATTCCCTGCCGGAGTCTGTGTTTCCCGATAGCTACAACCTGGGAGTCTTTAAGTCAAGAGTGAATAGGTTACTTCCAGGCAATCGTGCTCCATCTTCGACCGCATCATCGCGTACCATCAGGTGAGATGATGGTCAAACGTATGCCTATCAATAGTAAAAAAATATGTTTGTTTGGTTAGCAATGCAATATTAATCGCGTTTCTGTTTTTTTTTTCACAATTTGCACCTACTAGTATTTTCTCTGCATCACCCAAAGGTTGACTGGTAGAAAATGCCTCAGGCATTAAGTCCGCCTCTGTACATCTGTGTGCGTAAAGTGTTAAATAAATAAATAAATGCATCATCGTAAACGGCCATGAAAATATCGAGTTCCTTGACACCAAACCTTGGCAATATTCCGATAAAACGCTGTCTAGACTAATATTATTAAGAGTTAATAATAGTTTGTACGAGTATGTTGTTGTCTTGTTATCTTGTTGGACATGAACGAGCATGGTGGTTGAGAGCATGCCATGCTTACTCGAATGGCTTGCTGATGGTGGCGCGTGGGTTGGATATTCGGTTCCCTTCGAAATAGTTGAGCTGAACGGTGCCGATACACGCGTCATGTTCGTGAACGGGCGCCGCCAGTTGAGACTGGTCATCTCTTAACTGCCATTGGCTTATTTTAATCTTTAGGTATATTTTAAATTCTTGTAATAAGCTTTTTTTCCATTTGCCTTGTCCTCACATGCAGAAGCAACAAGTATTATGTAACTTGGAATTTTGTAAAACAGAACATGATTTATAAGAGTGTACGTGGAGTTTCTTGCACGTTCTTCTCCATAGAGATCTAAGCTTTGGAACGCTTTGGGCAGCTATTTGCAATAGCTGCCATGTTTTTGACTGACCGACCTTGACGTTTTAAAAGTGCCTGTAAATGGTATATTTGAAATAAAATGCTTTGAATCTTGAAGCTTGTATTTTTATAATACCTAAGCGTACTGACTGAGTGACTGATAGAAAACGCAAAGCCGAAACTAATGGTCGAAGAAAGCTGAAATTTTTTCAGCCCGCCCACGTCCGACTTTTTGTAGGACCGATACTCGGGCCGACTTTTCCTAGCTAAGTTAGCTACCGATTTTTTTGTAGAAAGTGTGCATTACCTACACTATTGCAATCAGTACGTTCCATTTTTCTCCTACAAAAAGTTGGTCGCCGATGAGACGTGGGCGTTCAGCCTTAAGAAGATTCTCACTATGATGAACTTATGTTCTACTTCCGGGTTAATAATTTATACATCAGAATTCTTTACTAGTGACATTTAAACCTTTGCATCAGTCGTGATTGTTTAAACTTTATTGTTTTAATTTGTTCCTAAGTTGATCTCCACAACAGATAAAACCAGGCAAATGCAACGCATATAAGAAAGAAAAGCAGAAATAGTTTTTGTGGAACACCACAAAAACTATTTCTTTACTTCAACAACCAACTATGTAGTTCTTAGAGTCTTTAAGAGGAAATGCTGGCGGCGAGACTTTGTTTGTAAAAAGTCATAATTCGAGGTTTGGCTCTCGACTGTTGGAGAAGAGATATTTCACAAACTGAATGAGAAGGATATATACTGTGTCCATATGTTTTCCTTTTGATGGTTTACGTTGTATGGCAAAAATCAAGTGTAACGGTAGATTAAGTACTTTGGAAATAAACATATAATAATAATAATAATAAAAATAAATAACCGTATACGCACTAGAACTCTCACAATATGCTCAAAATTGTCCGATAAATTGCAGTAACCAGAGCCCTAGTGTACAAATTTGGCAACTATTTGTAAAAAAAGGAAAACAAGAGTGATTAGGTTACTTCTAGGCAAGCGTGGTCCATCTTCGATCACATCATCTCTTACCATCAGGTGAGATAGTGGTCAAACACGTGCCTATTAATAGTAAAAAAAAGTTAAATAAATCATATTTTCTCGGAACAATGACGTAACCCGCAAATGTGTGAGTGGTGAAAAAGTAACTAATGGCGCGCTGCCAAGTGACAGCATTCCGGTATGTCTAGACGAATTGGGGCAGCCATCTTGAATTAACTGTCACCGTGTGTGGAATGTTTTGATAGGTTTCATTAAAACTAGCCAAGTGCGAGTCGGACTCACGTGCAAAGGGTTCCGAATCAATTGAATTTTTTTAACATGTTATTTTAACACTATAGACTTCTTATAGGCTTTCCTGTAATCTTTAGGTGTAGTACTATTATCATTTTGTTCAACATTTTAGATTCAGTAGTTTCGGAGATAAGGGGGGAATGGCCATTTTTGGTCTAATTTATTTAATAAGTTCAAAACCATTTATTTTAAATTATGAAACAAATATATTAAAAATCCTCACATAAAACCCTTTCATTTGATATTTCACACGATACAGTTTGAAAAACTTTTTTTTTTAATTTTCTTGTTTGACCTCCAAAAGTGAATTTTAAAAAACATATTTATTTACGTAACGCGTCCGTGTTTGGGTCACAAAAGTCCGTGCAAACCAAATTTCAACAGAATCGGTCAGTAGATCCGGAGAAAATGGCTGTGACAGATGGACAGACAGACAGACACCTAAGTGATTTTATAGAGGTTCCGTTTTTTTTCGGATGTTCGGAACCCTAAATATAGTTTATTAGGCTATTTGGGTGGTAAAGTCGTTACTTTTTAACCAGGTAATAAATGAATACATTGTTTGTTGTAGTTACTGTTCTATATGAAATGAATTTTCTAGACATTGATATATTTTAGTGAAAACGGGTAGTCTTATTGTAGTCGTATCGTGCCCTTTTGCGGGAGTCTCACTAAAAGGGTTTTGGGGTGGTCGAGGAAGTCGGCAAAGCTTCCACGTGCTTTTCGATGGCCTCATTCTAGATCAGCCTCGGAGGCAAAGATGTGTGTATAGATTTTGTGACCTTATTAAACAGCCAGTATGGTGTCGGCCGGTGCCCTAGGGTGCCGTAAAAGAATAATACCATCCCATCACTTCCCATGGGTGTCGTAAGAGGCGACTAAGGGACTCACCAGAGAATGGGCACCAGCATTCTCTGTTAAACGCAACACCTTACACTGCGATCGTCAACTCGCCGGCCAACGTGGCGATTATGGCAAGCCCCCTCTTTTGGGGGATGCCTAACTCCAGCAGTGGACGTCTTTCGGCTGTCATGATGATGATGCTAAAACAGCCAGAGCCGGAAATAAAAGCCTAAATATCTGTAAGCCATAAAAGTCAAAAGTCATTTATTCAAATTAGACTGAGTGCCAGCACTTTTCGAACGTCAACGTTTACAAATAGACAGTCCTCCAAAACGCCCGCCCGTCACCACTTCCTAGTGTTTTAGCTGTGGAGAAGCAGTATTTGTTCCGTGCGGGAATCGAACCCGCAGCAGCCAATCGTTTAACCACTGTTCCAACCGTGCCGACAAAAGTGGCGACCGTTGGAAGGCCTCCCACAAGGTGGACCGATGACCTGGTAAAGGTCGCGGGTAGCCGATGGATACGAGACCCACAGGACTGGTCGTTGTGGCGACACTTGTGGGAGGCCTATGTCCAGCAGTGGACGTATTTCGGCTGATATGATGATAATGAGGATGATGACGAGTGAAACCCCTGACTGCTGCTGAGTTTTATCAACACAACTGCCTCCGTGGTTGAGTGGTTTAGGCGTTTGCCTTGTGACCCGGTGGTCACAAGGCAAACGCCTAAAAGTCCAAAAGTCTCCCTTATAGCCTTTCACTCTTCCTGGTGTGTTTTCTTCTCGGACCAATCATCATGAAAGCCTCCAACTCGTCGCGCCAGCGTCTCCTAGGCCTTCCTCGGCGACGACTCCCGTCCTCCAACTCCCACTGCGTAACGACTAAATTTACGAGAACTTAGAGATATCTTTATCATCATAGAGGGCTTAGTAATAGAGTTCCGTTGGTTACCCTTTGGGTAGGGATCCCTAAAACTCCTCAGGCTGACCTCTTTTCCATCAAACAGACAACAAAATCAAAAGATATCTCATTATGTTTAATGAAACATTCATTTAAAGACTATACTTTCTTCAAAATTTTCTACTTAAAATTTTTCAGTAAGTACAGTCTGTGACCAACATTAGCTAACCCATTTGACTATTAGCGTATAATAGTCAAGTGGGTCAGATAATGTTGGTCACAGACTGTACCAAATGAATATTATTTTTGTGTTTAAAGGACATTTGCAAGAGAGGATTTTCAGTAAAATCCTTGTTTTGTTAATTATTTTGGTTCCCATTAATACTTATTTGAAAACGACGTTTTGGATGGTATAAATTGGGTTAAAATTGGTAAAAATGTTGAAAGAATAATTCTTAAAGGGTTTTCGATGTTCGGAACAGATGTTTTATTTCTTAATGCATATATTTTTTTATTGTTTTGCTACAAATTGCTTGTATTGTTTAAAGATTGTTTTGAAAAAAATCTTGACGTAAATACATTACAGATTTTTTAAATAAATTGATTTTTACGTTTTTATAGATAGAAGGATGCTGATTCAACTTTTATTTGAATAAAACAAAAACAAAACGGAATAAATAAATAAATTGACTTTTCATTACTCATACTCAGAAAGTAGGCCTCAGGTACGGGATGAAAGTATTACTTTTCAGCCCTAGGGAGAATCGTTTTCAACACCAGACGTCAAATTATTAAAAAAAAGTTGAACATTTCTATTGAACCATGCCCCAACTTTCTATACTGCCAGTTAATTACAGCGCGATGTAATATTGAAATAACGTAAACATGTCTATTAAGTAGAGTTAGAATAGAATAGAATAGAATAGAATAGAATGCATTTATTTGTCAGAATATTATTATTATTATTTATTATTTTTAAATGACTTTATTATAATTTACTTTCAACTATTTCTTTAAAATAACATAGATTTGGGGAAAATATTTTCCATTTTTTCAATTATGAAACTTTAAAATAATGACTGAATAGCTGGCCGGTCACAGCAAAAAATACTCGGGAAAGCGGCAGTCGAATCTTCATTTGTTTTTCAGTTTTTTCGTACTTTTTACGTATTGCAGAGATTTGTATTAACACGTCGATGAGTTTATCACATTCAGATATGGATTTTTTGTCTAGCTAATTCGTGTTTTTATTTTTACTTTCATTGTATTCCTAATGAAATCACAGTGTTTACCTCGGGTGAAAGACTTATTTAGTCCCTCGAACTATAGGCGCCCTCGCTACGTTCGGGCGCCAAACACCGTCTCGGGACTAAATCAGTTACTTTCAGCCCTAAGATAACAATTAACTATTGTCGCTGTCAAATTTCCAACTACGAACAACGACTTGTTTGGAACTTTTTAGTCGTTTTTAGCGATTGGGTTTTTGACAAAGTCAATTTTATTACTTCCTACATTTCAGTAAGTGCCTTTTTTGGAATCGACTCCTTCAGCCCTTTATGTTGACTCTATATTTGTAATTTATTATAATAATTATGTTGTACTCGATAGGTTTTCAGTGTTAAATGATCTGACAAGCATCTTTGATCGGTTTTTAAAGTCTATTTCCACCCAACTGCGGCAGGAGGAGGGTTGTGTTTTTCGAGTGTATGTACGAGTATGTATTTTTTTTGGCACGCTTTTTTGTAGCCTAAATGGCTTGATGTATTTTAGCTCGAGAGGTGTCGTTTGATTCGTCTTGATTGTGAGAGTGACACTGGTTTGGAAAAAAAAATGCCCGACTTTCGGCGCCACATTACGACTACATATTTTTTTTAATTTAAAAGCTATCGAGTACATTACCTAGATAAAGGATATCAAGGTATCAAGATAAAGGGCTCAACAAATACCTTAAAAAATCCAAGGACTTATCTAAAACTTTAACTAAAATCGTCGCAACTTGGAATTTTGACAAGTTTATTAATTAGGGATTAATTATAATTTGTGTTGCTGTGTAATTAAAACGTTTGAAAACATGAAACAATGGTATTTCAATTATCGCCTGTCTTGAAGGAAAATGATTTACTGTATTTATTTTTCATTACACTGTGTAAGTGAGTATTTACTATAGTAATAAAGAACAATGCAAAATTAATGCTCTTAAGGCTCTTGTCTCCACGCCGGCGATCAGCGAGAAGCGAGTAAAGCTTGAAACTCGAAACGAGTTGGCGAGCAGCGAGTAGCGAGTGAAAAGTTTCGATAGCGTTGTCACTCGGCTTTAAGGTGAATGTTACGGGTTGCTCATTGCCATTTTCCCGCGAGATGGTGCTGGAGTCAACATTTTCAGTTTTATTTTGTTTCGAGTGTAATTGGAACAATATTAAGTCGCAGAAATAATGGTGCGACAATCGGATATTCCACTTTATCGAAATTAGTCAAAATACGGCATAAAAACCCTTCTGATTCGCCATACTTCACGAAAATAATATCTAACTCGCTTATAGTACCGTTTATACACACATAGACATGATTGAAAGTATGATTTGAAGTATGGCGAATCAGAAGGGTTTTTTGTGCCGTATTTTGACTAATTTCGATAAAGTGGAATATCCGATTGTCGCACCATTATTTCTGCGACTTTTTTTTTTTTTTTTTTTTTTTTTTTTTCTCTTTATTTAATTAGGAACTTTTGTACATAAATACATGGCAGTCCCATTGTACCTTATATCTTAAATATATACAAACAAAATAATCTTAATATCTATTTAACAAAACGAAGACCTGCAAAGCTATACAACTTTTTGGCCGCATCAGATAAAGGAACAGATAAAATTTCATTAAATAATCCTATATTGTTTTTAATTAAACATAATTCTTTAATCAATAAATCTCTCTCAGCCTGAAACCGGCCACATTCCGTTAAGAGATGAACAACATCTTCCACCTTATCACATTCCTCACAGTTAGGGGAGGCACATTTTTTCATTAAGAATGCAAAGTTGTTAAGCGGCATGTGTCCGGATCTCAGTCTGAGAGCCGTTACTAACAATTTCCTACTCATTTTACAATTTGAAAACCATGGTATACGAGGAGGTTCACAGACTATCGTTTTATACCAGATAGCCTTAGTTTTTGATCGTAAGTTAAAATACTCTATCCAAATTTGATGACATTTTTCCTTATATTTTGGTAAAAGTTCGGTATAATCTGGTTTGATGTTCAATTCTTTGCCTTCTGAAATTCCCTTCTTCGCTAGACTGTCAACCTTCTCATTACCACTTATGCCTATATGTGATGGAACCCATTGCAACTTTACTTTTTTTCCAAAACTAGTAATTTCGTCCAATTTAGAAATAATAGTATAAGCTATCGATACACCTCTGATACCAGAGGCGCATCGAGCTATATGTTGCAAAGCACTTTTGCTATCTACGCATATTAAAATTTTGTTACTTGCAATAGTTTTAGCATAAGATAACGCTTCTGAAATTGCAATGAGTTCCAATGACATAACATTAAAACATTTATTCAACTTATAAGAATTGCTATGATTCGGTTTTAAAGGATCATAATATGCTGCACCTCCACCTACAGTACTTTTGGATCCATCTGTAAAAATTATATAGTACTCTGAATATTTTTCACGTAATTCATTGATTATAGAAAAATGAAGATAGGTGGGATTATATGTCCTCTTAGGCATATTGACTATATCTAAATTAAGTACAATCAAATCTTTAATGTTAAAATTGGTTACCCATGTACGTAAACTAAACATGTCTAGGGAAGGTTTTGACTCAATATTATCATCCTTCACTAACTCGAATGTAGTAGCTAATAGTGGCATTTCTTTATTTGACCAATACCTATTGTGACCAAGTGTACACAGTTCGTCTAACAAGTTATTCGTTACATTTTGTGCTATAGATCGAGATTTTAAACAAAACTTAAAAGCTAACCATTTTCTTCTTAAGTGCAGTGGCGGAACACAGAGCTCACTTTCCATAGCATGTATTGGAGTACTTCTAATGAAACCGCCCACTGTTCTTAAAGCCTGGTTTTGTACTTTCTCTAATTTGTATTGAAGTGCTTTAGAGCAATTGTTATACAGAAAACTCCCATAATCCAATCTACTTCTTATAATAGCAATATAAATCCTTCGCAAGTGATTGTGGTGTAAACCCCAAGAAGAACTAGCGAGTACTTTTAGCAAATTATTGAACTTTAATACTTTTTCAACTATCTCATTAATGTGTTTGCTCCATTTTAACGAGCTATCAAGCCACATTCCTAAATATTTATAGGTATCTACTTTTCCAAGTGAACTATCATTGATAACAAGATTAAGCTGCTGAGTTCTTCGACCTCTACTAAAAATACAGTAATGTGATTTACTTGTAGATACTTCCAATCCTAAATCTATCAATATTTCTATAAACACATTTAAGGAGGTTTGTAGTCTCTTTGCAGATTCAAATATATTGTTACCGGTTGAATATAAAACAAAATCATCTGCGTATTGACACACATTTATATTAGCAGCAATCTCTCGACAAATCTTAAATGTTGCGATATTAAAAAGAAGTGGTGAGAGAGGGTCACCCTGAGCTAAGCCATTTCTTGCTATCCTAACAACTTCTTCACTCTTTTCAAAGTCATCAGTAATCTTAAGTCGGCGTTCGCTTAGGAAATTCCATAGATATTGGCAAATACTCTTTCCTATTTTCATGGTATCAAGGGTCTGTAACATTTTCTCGATTAACACATTATTATATGCGCTTTTGACGTCTAAAAAGCATGCTAAGGTAGGAGAATTTTTAGTAAAGCCAATTTGAATATCAGTCACCAGACGTGCTAAGCAATCAAGACCCGATTGACCTCTCCTAAAGCCTGTGGTACACGGGGATAAGATCTCGTTCTTTTCTACAAACCACTCAAGACGTCTTGCTATCATTACGTGAAAGATCTTACAAATGCAAGAAATTAAAGATATAGGCCTAAGTCTATTATTAGCGTTAGAAGAACTACCTGGTTTAGGTATAGCTATCACTTTGACATTACGCCATTGAGTTGGAACATCACCAGACTTTAATATCAGGTTGTATACATTTAACAAATACAACTGACCAGTTTCAGGTAAGTGAGAGATCATTGAATATGTTATCATATCTTCCCCTGGGGCTGTGTCTTTATTCTTAAAGCATCCACGCATCTCTTCTATACTAAATTCCGACTCAAGTGACTGATTCACTGATGAAAAACATGGAGATAGAGGCATAACATAATCAGGGGTTAGAGAACATAACAAATCATATCGTGACTCTTGTGAACTATAAACTTTGAACCTTTTATACCCTTTAATCCAGCGCATTTTGTTCCACATTTGCGAAACCGATAATGTGTGGTCAATACTATCACAAAATGTTTGCCAATCATTTGATTTTGCTTTTTTAATAGCACGCCTAGCATTTAGTATTTTCTCTTCAAGAATATTTAGGTTATTAGGAGTAGGATTCCTTCGAAATTTGGCTAGAGCTAGTCTACGTTCACCAACTAATTTAGAGATTGATTGGCACCAATATCCTTTTGGTCTAAAATTGTTACTTGGATTATAACATAACTTTTTCAGAGGGATACTATTGTCCACAGCTCTGTTAATTTGCTGAATAAAGTTATCATACAGGCCTTGAATATCTTTTTGTTCTTGAGGATACAATACATTTTTGGAGATGATGTTTTTATATGCGTTCCAGTCAGCTAATTTGTAATTTCTTGTTTTGGAAATATGTAATTGATCCTGATATCTAATTTTTACTTTTATAACTATGTGATCACTCCCTAAATTCTCACTTAAAACAGACCAATCAAAATTAATTGCAACATCGGCTGATGCAAAGGTTACATCCGGAGATGATTTTTGGAGGCGACCGTTAACGAGCTTCAGTCTAGTGGGCTGTCCATCATTAACAGAAACAAAACCAAATTCTACAGCCGATTCGTGAATTTGTTTGCCTCTACAATCGTTTTTGTAAGACCAGTCTGTATGGTGTGCATTGAAGTCTCCTAAAATTATGCATTTATTAAGAAACTTAGAAAATATTTGATCCCATTCAGCCTGAGTCGTACGTACAGAACTTGGACAGTAAATTAAGGTAATGAATTCTATAATTCTACAATTAATTAACCTAAGACATAAAATTTCAATACCTGTATTATTAACACTTACCGAAAGTTCTTGGGCTTTAATTGACTTGTGTGTTATTATGGCGATGCCTCCATAAGAATCGTCCCTATCCCGTCTATACACATTATACTGACTGATATTTAGCCTAAATTCCGGGGCTAGCCAGGTTTCACAAATTAGTGCAATATGCACATGTTCTTGCAATAGTAGAAGTTTAAATTCTTCTAGTTTGGGCTTTAAGCTCTGTGCATTCCACTGCAATAAGTTCAACAGAAAATCTTTATTACAATTAGCCATTTGTGAAGAGGCAATATACTTTACTCATAATATCTGTACTCTTAACTAATTTAATAACAAATTGTATGATCTCTTCAAAAACATAACTACCTATCAATTTTATTTTAACTTCAAAACTGTTTTCTGATAAACAAATATTCTGTACTTTTTCTATAATTTTTTTAAATCCAAAAGTTTTCTGAGAGTGGTCTTTCCTATGTTCGTTATTTTTAGACTGCTGTGAAGTAGGTGCGGCGTTAATGTTAAAACATTCCTCACTTAGATCCGGCTCCAGTAATTTCTTAGCTCTATTCGACTTCTTCTTGGGCTTGTTTTTGCCTAAAATCGGGGAGGGTATATGCATATGATTTCTGTTCTCGTCTTCGTCACTATCCATGTTCTCTTCAGAATTTGAATTCCTTTGTTGTGTATTTCTGCTCGGTGCATTTGTCATAAGCACGTCTCTATAACTATTTTTATCAGAATCATTAGTAGTATAAGAAATCCTATTTGTCGGTTTATTTGAGTTGAGTTGAAACACATTATTTAGCTCCCTTGTTGTTCTGGCTTTGTTTATATAAAGTGACAATGCTTTCCCGTACGTACAATTTTCTTGGCACATTATGCTTCGAATCGCCTTTTCTTTTAAGAAAATAGGGCAGGATTTATCTAGCGCCATGTGTGCTCCTTTACAATTTAAACATTTATACTCTTTAGTTTCGCAGTTGGCGTGTTCTTCACCACACTTGGGACATAAATTCTTTTTTGTTGGACACATTTTTAGTGGGTGACCATATCGCCAGCATGCCGAGCATTGCGTCACCGGAAAAGTGTATGGTTCCACTTTAAACCTGTACCCATATATGCAGACATATGGGGGCAAAGTGGAGCTTTTAAAACATAGACGTACAGATTCACTGTTCATCCATCCTCCTGTTTCAATTAACCTTTTTAAACGTCTGACAGATACTACCTGGTACTCACATTCTAAACTATCCTGAAACTCTTTGTCTTCTATGTCCAAATCTATATTCTTTACAACGCCGTAACATAAACTTATTTCATTCATGAATTGACATCTATAGCCCAAAGCATGAAAGCTTTCACAATCTACTAACTTCTGTGCATTCGTTTTATCTTCAAATTCAATTAGTACTTTGTAGGGGTTCTTATAAGAAATTTTCAGGATATTATCAATTTTTCCAGCTCTTAACTTTTTTGCTAAACCAAATTGTTTGGGTAAAATCTCCTTGGACGTGACACTCACGATAATTTTGTCGGTACCTTCCAATTCATTATTATGCTCCTGTTCATTTTCTGTACTTTTGTTCGATAGTCTCCTTGCAAGCCTTTTCTTGCCATTTCTAACTGTTACAAAACCATCATCATCCTCAACTATTTCATCACTTTCGGATCTCATTCTTTTCTCAGGAATTCTCAGTAACTCCGTCGATTCGGTGTTTCTCTCACATATATCTCCGTCAACTGCATTCACTGATTGCTCATCACCACTCGAATTAAATAGATCAAAAGTCTTTTCTACATCACTCATTGTCAAATGACATTTATATTAAAGATGTGGGTAGATTTAAAACACAACCACAAAAAGATATAGCAATCGACTACGCGTGCGCTCGACTCAGCGGCTCGCGCGCAACTGGTCTGCGACTTAATATTGTTCCAATTACACTCGAAACAAAATAAAACTGAAAATGTTGACTTCAGCGCCATCTCGCGGGAAAATGGCAATGAGCAACCCGTAACAATCACCTTAAGCGAGTGTTTATGTAGCAACTGGCGTTTACCCGCAATACTCGCTCCCGCCCGCGCTATAGATAGAAATTACCGCTGAGTTCTGACCGCTAAGCGAGCATCGCCGAGCGAGTGTCGCTGAGCAAGCTCTTACCACTAGTAAGTGCTTTTAATATAAATAAATGATTAGATTTTGATATAACTATCAGAGTATGGTTAGACGCGTAATTGAAACGAATATCCAAACATAAAAAAGGTACTCGAATCAATACCTTAGAAGGCTATAAATAAGGCTTAAGCTACTCAAAACCAATGAACAAAAAGCCCCGCGTCCATCGTCATCTTCCTGCCCTTATCCCATGTTACTTGGGGTCGGCGCAACACGTTTTATTCTTCCATTCTGTTCTATCAGTCGTCACTCTATCACTAACTCCCTTTTCTTTCATATCGCTCCTCACACAATCCATCCATCTTTTCTTTGGCCTTCCTCTCCCTCTCCATCCATCCACATTTATGTTCATAACTCTTCTAGTTATATGCGTTTCATCCCTCCTCTTCACATGACCATACCAAGACAAGCGATTCCCTTTCAACTTTTCCGTCACTGGCGCCACTTTTAAAGTGCCTCTAATGTACTCATTTCTCACTTTATCCACTCTCGTTACTCCACACATCCATCTCAACATTCTCATCTCCGCTGCATGCAATCTATTTTCATCCGTCTTTTTCGCAGCCCAACATTCTGGTCCATACATTACGACAGGTCTTATCACGGACAAAAAACCCCGCTTCTAATATATTTAATCAAAATACAAATTAAATTAATTTGTTTGCTTTCCGACCTTTCAAGAAGAAATCAATTCGATATTTTGGACCAATTTTCCTTGTTTTTCTTTCGTATTTCATGAGTAAACATCAATAAGTATTGGTAAGGATAATGTTTATTTTGGGGTAAAAAGACATTATTTAATAGGGAAACTTTTGTGTTTGTTTCACGGATCACCCTTTCTCCGAAACCGTTTGTTGGATACGATCGGTTTCTAAAACGGGATCTCTATGGTAACTCTTTTAGATATGTAGATGAATAAGTTATTTTTATGTACACAATAAATAACTGTTTAGCTGTTGAAAATAGGACTGATGTTGATAAAACTTTTTTAGCGTGGTATTCTTAAAACGTATCGACTAAAAGGGAATAAATATCTACAAGTCCGTGTTAAGATCTGTCGTAATGTACGGATGAGAATGTTGGGCTTTGAAAAAGACGGATGAAAATAGATTGCATGTAGCGGAGATGAGAATGTTGAGATAAATGTGTGGAGTAACGGGAGTGGATAAAGTGAAAATTGAGTACATTAGAGGTACTTTAAAACTAGCGCCAGTGACGGAAAAATAATGGATGGAGAGGGAGAGAAAGACGATATGTGAATCTAAATTCGTATCGATATATTTTAAGTTTATAATTCTATTTACTATTTTAACGTACTCATTTCTACTTAATCTATACTTCCATATTAATTAATTACTCAATCACGTCAGACCGGCTGAACGGATCTTGATGAAATTGCACAGAGGTAGATTATAGTCTGGAAAAAAACATAGGATGCTTTTTATCTGCTTTAACTATTTTTATCCTGGAAGTATGTTCTGTTGGGGTACTTTTCGACACCACGCGAAAGGAGCCGCGTGTGGCACCTAATATCTATACTATACTACTAGTATATAAAGCTGAAGAGTTTGTTTGTTTACTTGGACGCGCTAATCTCAGGAACTACTGGCCCGATTTAATAACAATTTTCAGTGTTAGATAGCCCATTTATTGAGGAAGGCTCTAGGTTATTATCATCACGCTAAGACTAATAGGAGCGGAGCAGTAATGAAAATTGTGACGCAAACGAAGTTGCGCAGGTCAACTAGTTTTTTATAAATGTGAAAATTTTTCTAGATTGGAGGAATGGATTTTGTTACTCTTTAATGCAAAAACTGCTGAACGGATTTGGGTGCAGTTTAACACATTTATAGTTTCACATTATCTTTTCATTGGAGTCCAGCAATATGACATCGTCGACCCAATTAGTATTACTTAAACTACATTACCTGCGATACAAAATAAGTATGAAAAAATCATAATTACAAGACATCGCGCGACTGAAGTAATTTAGCAATTTTCTTTTTGTTCGCAGGTCACCTAGCCGAGGAGTACCTCTAATTAAAATTATATAAAGTGGCGCGAATTAATTAACTCTAGACAGAAACTAATGAAATAATTAACATATTTTATAACTTAGTTCAGTTTAAAAGGTTAAGAAGAATTGTGGAAGATAAAACAGTGTGAGTTTATGATTTCAAAAAAGAACAGTAAAAATTGTGTTCCACAAAAGTGTTAAAAAATAAGTGTTCCAAAAAAGTATTGCAAAATACTCGTGAAAAAATAACAGTTCCGAAAAAGTGTTCTAAAATACCAGAAAAAAAAGAAGTGTTTTAAAATACTTGTGAAAAAATAACAGCTCCAAAATTTGAAGGTTGAAATTATTTCAAGTGACAGTGAAAGATAAAAAGTAAAAATAACGTATCAGTGGCAGAAGTAACGATAGCAATTCTCTGCTAGTGTGGTGATAGTGATGCATTTGCCGGCGTCATCACGAATGTGGGCGGGCGGCCACGCTGGCCGGCAGGTCAATGACATCGCCGGCATTTCTTATGCTTTCCTTGGCCTAGTAAGTAAGTACTTTTTTCTTTTATTGACGTGAAAACGTCTTGTTTTTTGTATGTATGTAAATCGGGCTGGTTTCCGCAACTCCACGACTAAGCGCGTATTTTGCGTGCAGGTGGGACAAATGCATCAGTCGATCCACTCCAGCTCCCCAAGGAAGGCCAGCAACGCCTTGGTGTTACCAACTATCTCACAGAGGGTACCTGGGTTTCCGAAGTACTTTGCCCTGTAATCCGCGACTACCGGGCAGCTTAGAAGCAGGTGTGCTTTTGTCTCATTCTCCATGCAGGCTCTGCATAGCGGGCTGTCAGTGACTCCTATAGCATAGAGGTGTTTATTAAAAGACCCGTGGCTAGTTGTTACGGCTGTGACTGTACGCAACTGTTGTTCAGTCAGTATTAGGGCTTGTTTTGTGAATCGGCCATCTATAGAGGAATGTGCCTCTTTGGACTGCCTACACTCACTATGGTCAACCCATAGCTTGTGATGTTTATCTCCGGTGAGTTTCCTTACCAGATTGTGTAAGTACCCGAAAGGCAGCGGCACGATGGGTTCAGGTCCCATCGCTGACATACTCGAACCCCTTCTGGCGAGTTCATCCGCAGCGTCGTTGCCTCGAGATTCACTGTGTCCCTTGATCCATTGAATGGTTACTTTGTTGTGTCTACCAACCTGATTGAGACGTTGGTGACACTCGAGAATCAACCCAGAGTTCACTGTGTGGCTGTTCAGAGCTTGCAGGACGGCCATGCTGTCCGAGAGTATGCGTATTGAGTGGTCCTTAACTTCCCTGGTTAGGACGCCAGAGAAATGCCCATGCATTCAGTTTGGAACACTGTGTTGTGGACCCGCAATGGTGTGGCTATGTGGATACTGAGATCCTCTGAGAAGATTCCCGCACCAGTACCTGTACCTGTTTTTGATCCATCGGTGAAGATCCGCAGCTTAGCGGGGCAGAGTCCCTCGCAACGATGATCCTCATACAATTGGATTTTGTATTTTTGATCAAAGATAATTTGCTTGGGTACCCGGTAATTGATTGCTTTTGTTATGGGGAGTTCATTGTTGAGCTCCTCGAGCAGAGCGATGTGTCGTGTATCTCTCTTACCCCAGAGGTCTAATGTTTTAAGGCGTACTGCTGCCATCGTCGCTTCCTGTTGTATAAAAAGTGTAGCGGAGGGAGTCCCAGCATGGCTTCCAGCGCCGCAGTTGGAGTAGTCCTTATGCAGTCCGTCGTTGCCATGCAGGCCAGCCTTTGCATGTGTTGTAACTTGTTTACGGTTGTAGCTAGCTTTGTGCGTAGCCACCACACCACGGCCCCGTAGGTTAACATGGGCCAAATTACTGCTCTGTACAGCCATAGTATTATTTTGGGAGATAGGCCCCACTTCTTCCCTATCATTTTCCTGCATTGCCAGAAGGTAATGCATGCCCTGTTTAGTTTATAGTCTAGGTGATTACTCCAGTTTAACTTACTGTCTAGGATGACGCCTAGATACTTTACCTCGTTAGACAGCTGGAGCTCTGTGTTGAAGAGCATAGGTAGCCGGTAGTGGCCTAGTGCTCGTTTTTGAGTGAACATGACTAATTCAGTTTTCGTGGGGTTTACTGACAGATCATATTCTTCGCACCATCTTTCCACGATGCATAGTGCTTGTTGAGTGAGGTTGCAGATCGTTCCAGTCACTTTCCCCGGCACTAGGATTGCGAGGTCGTCAGCATAACCTATTGTGTAGTAACGATGTGCGTTGAGTTTGGAGAAAACGTCTTATAAATCGATGAATGCCGGCTGCACGCACGAAAAAGTGTCACGTTCCGCAAGCGAGAGCGCTATACAAGCGATAGAGAGGCATGATCGGCCTAAGTTTTCTTATGAATTTTTTTAACCGATTTCAAAAAAAGGAGGAAGTTCTCAATTCGGTTGTATTTTTTTTTATGTTTGTTACCTCAGAACTCCGCCATTTATGAACAGATTTGAAAAAATATTGTTTTATCTAAAAGTTCCCGATTGGTCCTATTGTCACCAAGTTAGAATCTGATGATGCGATGCCATGAAAATCGAGGGAAACCTTCAAACTTTATAGGCACGTACAATATTTTTCATGAACTTTCGAACGCAATTCAGATATTTGTGCCTGGTAATCATCATCTCATGTTGCTCGGGATCTCATCATCAGGATCTGGTGATGAGATCTCATGAAAAATTTTTTCAGCGATGTTTTCGCCAATTGTCAGCCGATTTTGATGATTCTGATTTTGTTTGGAAGAGTATTTTTTTATTAGTGTTAGCTATTAGAATAACTAGCAGTAATTTTAAGTTCGGTAAATAACACCATAGCTTTACTTGGTACCTACAATAAAATGGTTAATTTCTTTGTGAGGTTTCAAAATATCTTATTTATCAAATTAAGATACATACGGATTTTTTGTGGCATTCATTAAATCCCCCCATAGTACAGGTGTACGGGTACTTGGGGCACTTCAACGTGTGGCTCATGTTCTGAATGGAAGCACCGCACTCACATTGAGTATCCGACAGGTCTATGAATCCCCATTTCGCCAGATTGTGTTTACGGCGGCCTACATGGGTATACCTGTTCAGTGCCTTCAAATAGGCCACTGCAGATCACGTCCAGGTGGCAGATGTTCCTGGGGTTGCAATTAGTCGGGTGGTGGGGGATGATGTTCTTCTCACAGCTTGGTTCTTGCAATAGGTGGACGGTTTTAGATGGCCTCTGTGCGACGAAGAAATCTCCTCCGGCTTTAAAGTCTACCCGGGCGAAGAGCGAATGCGACATCCCTACTTACTACTGGTGGTGAAATACCAACGAACGTATAGAGTATATTGAATGGAGTCGGTTTAAGGCAACCTAATATTATTATAATTCGACACGTTTCGTTCAGGACCATGTTTCAAAGTTTGGATTGGGATCCAAACTTTTCATTCACATTACATTTGACTCTTTTATAAAAAACCTGCCGTATTAACACGATCTGATATTTGAAATATTGACCTTCTTTCGTGTGTCACTGCGGGGTGCCGACTGAAAACCAGCGCTGGGTGTCTGACGCCCAGCAAATGCTGAGATGGTTACCCTTTCGGCATGGGCACGCTCAGCGTAATTTGTGTACCTGTTACTTATTACTTCTGTTTTCTTTGTCGCTGTGCGTTTGTGTCTGTGCTGAATAAATGTTTTTCTATTCTATTCTATTCTATTCTAAATACATTTTCAGTACTACCGAAAAACGAGCCTTTTAGTAAAATATTTTGACAGTTTAGTACCTCAGCTGGTTTCTAATGTTAAATGTAAGTATAGTATGCGCCGACTTACCGACGACTTACCGCGGCTCTGGAATGCGAAGGGCATTAGGAGGAACACGGATGGGTTTTAGTCAGTAAGAGTCTGACACTCCCTCCTGCTCCGCCCAGAGCGGGAGGAGTCATTTGATGATTTCCCATCCTTAAAAAAAAATGCGTACGACTGATATTAAGTTGAATCCTATCAGACTGGAAAACAGCCCCTACACAGTTGAGCAAAGGCTCGGCCGATGATGCTTGATTAATAAAGGTTAACAACCCTTTAAGAAAATATTCAATTCGTATTAAATTGATTAGTAGGTTTTTAATTAAAATTCTGTATGGATTTGATTATTGGTTAATTTCTACAGCATGCTTATTCTCCCGGCATTGTATGTCAATCATCATTTCGGTTTTTATGATACTTAAACACGAAAAATCCACTTACCAGTATTAAACTTATCATATAATTATGGTCAGACTTTTCCTTTCCTTTTAAGAGGGTTCCGTACCCAAAGGGTACCCAACGGAACTCTTTTACTAAGCCTCCGCTGTCCGTCCGACCGTCCGTTCTTCCGTCCGTCCATCCGTCTATCTGTCAGCGGCCTATATCTCATGAACCGCAATAGGGAGACAGTTGAAATTTTTACAAAGTGTGTATTTCTGTTGTCGCTATAATAATAATACGGTGGCTCGCGCTTGAAAGGTTCCGCCACTCTTCGTGCGCGAGCACGACTCGCACTTGGCCGGTTTTTAATATTTTATTAATAAGGCTGTTCATGTTTAACATACAAACTAGTGTACAAAGAAAAACATACAAGGTTTTTAATAAAATCAGAAACCAATATAGTATTTTTTTTTTTTTTTTTTGGGACAAGCCCGCCACACATTCCCAACCACTGCAACTCCTGAAAGCCAGAATCAACAGTGGCGACCACCAGAAAAACGCCGAGCCAATGAAACCCGACGAGTCCCGGAGAAACGATTCAACTGTCTTGGATCCTGCAACGAAATTAATCAGAAAAGTACAGCGGAGGAGTAGGAAAAAAAAATATATATAATTTCCACTTCCCTCCGTATCAAGCAGGAGACAGAATAGAACTAGGCCAATAGGCACCAAGGGACAAATACAACTGGGTTAAGCCCAGTTGCCAAGCACCACGGATTATATTTTACCACTTAAACTAATGGGTCCTAAATTGTGAGCTACTTTTGATTCCAGTAATAGGTATGGCAAAATCGCTTGAACGCACGGAAATTTGTTCTGGTTTCAACAAGGTCCTTATAGTAAACTACCCCAGATGTAACCTTAATACTATCTAACATAATATTGCGTTCAGTTTGCCAAAGACTACACTCCCATAAGATGTGATGTGCGGATTGTTCGTATTCATGGTCAGCTGTAGAACATTGACATAAAGGCGAGGCCACAAGCTTAAAGGAAAATAATTTACTCTTAAAATTGCCATGACCTGTGAGAAATTGGGCAACACAGTGATCCACCTCCAGCCATGTCCTGTCCAGCCGCTCACGAACAGATGGAAAAAATTGGTGGAGGTGACGGCCTTTGATGGAATTTTCCCACCTACATTGCCACTCGGATAAAAGTTCCTCCCAGACATCAGTCTGGGGTTTTAGTAATCTAGAGATCTTAGCACGGCCGCGTTGCGGTAAGAACTCTGGGTCCGTAATCTTTCTAGCGTAGTAGTACATTGCAGCACGCCGCTGCACTTCTAGATCGACTGGGAGAACACCCGCCAGCACTGGTAAGGCTTCAGTACTAACCGTCCTATACGCCTTGCATAAGAATATCAAAGCCAAACGCTGGCTTTGAAGCAATTTACGTCGTACCGCACCTATGGTGGCCCTATCGGCCCAGACAGGTGCCCCGTAGCACATACAACCCAAGTAGGTAGCCCCATAAATAGTTTTTAAGGTTTGAAAAGATAGACCCCAAGTAGCTTTGGATATTCTCGTCAAGGCGTAGAAGTTCTTTTTTGCTTTCTCACCTACTGTTTTTATATGATCAATAAATGAAAAGTTATTTTCTAATAGCATACCGAGATAGCACACGGATTCTTTTCTTTTAACGGGTACGTTATTGAATTTAATACTAGGCCAGGATTTAAGGTTTCCTTTTAAAATAAGTTGATAGGTTTTATGCGGTGCAAAGGTCAGACGGTTTCGATCGCCCCACTGAGATATTAATCGTAGGCATGTGTCAGCCAAATTCTCAAGGCCAGCACGAGTACTTGCCTGAATGAGAAGCAAGCCATCGTCCGCGTAACCGGTTAATGAGCAGCCGCATGGGAGCGGAAGCGCGAGGAAATCATCGTAGCCAATATTCCAAACATATGGACCAATAACTGAGCCCTGAGGACATCCCATGGTTAGAGACTTAGTAATGGAATGATGTCCTAGTTTGAGTTTCACGGAACCGTTTAGAAAGTAAGAAAGAATCAGATTATAGATGTTTTTGTAACAACCACGGTTTTTCATTTTAAGTAGTAGCATCGGCCACCATGCGTTATCAAAAGCGCCAGAAATGTCGAGAAAGATTCCAACCACATATTTATGTTCCGATAAGTTAATAATTTTACGAACAGAGAGCACCGCGTCGACGGTGGACTTACCAATAGTGAAACCAAATTGATTATTATGAAATTTAGGTCCATTCGGTAGTAAGCGCGGAACGATTAGTCGCTCTAAGAGTTTTCCCAAAGATGGAAGTAGGGTTATGGGCCGATAGGACTTAGGGTCATCCGGGGGCTTATCGCCACTCTTCGGAATAATGCGTATAAAGCCCTGTCGCCATATTCGAGGAAAAATACCTTCCGCAATGCATCGGTTATATACTGATAAGATCGCGTCTCCGGCTGTCTTACACGCTTCTATAATCATTCTATTAGATATTTTATCTTCACCGGATGATTTGTTAAGAGGTAGTTTCTTCACAACGTTTATGAATTCGTCAGTGGATGGAAGATCTGACTCCGGCGATTCAGGTGGCACCGTGGCCCACGCTCTGATCTGTTGGTGGTATTCATTATCATTTACTGATGAATCGTCTGGTATAAGGGATTCAAGCAGAGCATCAGTTGTTTCTTCAATGCCGGTTGTATGTTTATTGTTTACTTTAATGTTTTGAACGTACGCAAGGTCGACAGATCTATTAGCTTTGAACTCGTGGTACAAAGGAGACCACGGACCCTCCCTATCAAGTTTATCAATAATTTTCCGCAATAAATTACCCTTAGATTTTTCAACAGATGCTCTGTAGCGTGACTTGGCAACTCTAAAAGTACTTAAAGCAAGATTAAGGAGGTCCCCGGTAACCTTACGTTTTTTTAGCTTGTTAAGCTGTCTACGAGCTCTACGAAAGCTTCTACGTTGTTCAACAAGGTAGTCACTCCACCAATCACATCTACGAATATTGGTCATGGATGCGCGACCAATAGCAATGTCAGCACAGTAAGTGAAGGCGTCCGACATTATCTCAGCACTTTCCTCAGCTGACAGTCCGTCGCGAGTGAAGTCTTTGACATGACCAGAAAAAAGTGAGCCGAAGAATTCCCAATTCGCGCCCTTACTTTTATATCTAAAATTTCCAATTAAGTGTGACGAACCTTGAGTAAACATAGGAACAAACTCGTACACGATCAGGCGATGATCACTACAAGACGCGTCCGGAAGGACACGCCACCTATCCAAGCGTACGTCTGCACTAGAAAGTGTGACGTCAATACAAGATTCGCCCATTTGGCTACAAAAAGTAGGTGGTGCGTCTGGGGTGTTATGAATTGATAAATTCATCTCAGCAATAAAATCTTCAACCGCACAACGTCGTTCAGAATCAGTGGATCGAACTTTGCCATACCACAGGGAAGAAGATGCATTTACATCAGCACCTACTATAACTTTGCAGCCCGCGAGCGACCGCAAGACGTGACGGAGATTATGTATATGTGGAGTAACTGGGTCTGAGTATTGAAAGTAGCAGCTCACAACGTAAACCTTAAAGGTAGGCGATGATACTTCCGCCACGGCGCAATGAGGCGTCATGAGATTACTTATTGATGTTACAGTAAAGCCCGAAGAACGCGCTACATAAATTCCGGCCCGCGCCCTGCAGTCCAGCTGAACCACCCTGTGACGTAAGCGCGCGTTTTGGTATTGTTCCTGAATAAGCACTATGTCAAGATTATAATCCACAATCAATTTATCCAGCTCGGATGTCGCCACCCTATCGTTATGGAGATTTAATTGTCCTATGGTTAAAATATCCATTATTAGTAGTTAGTGTTTAGGATTAATTGTTCGAGTTTCAGTTTGTAGGTAGTACACTCTTGAGATCCGCAGCGATGATCACACGGTTTTTTAAAGCGTTTGCACGCCACGCAAGTCGGTTTAAAATTTAAGTCGTCCTTATGCGGGCAATCATTTGTTTCGTGTGCCTCCGAACAATTGGCACAGGTCGGTTCCTTACTAGCGCAGTGTTTCTTAACGTGACCGAACTGTTGGCAATGCAAGCACCGAACTACTTCTACATCATCAATAAAACGGCAGGTAGCCCAATCAATAAATAACTTATCCTTGGTAGTCACTAAATGTTTACGTACCGCGGGTTCTATTTCAATGCCAATCCATTTCCGACCGTTATCTAAAGAGCGCCTACGAATAATTTTGGTAGACTTTATAAAGTCATCCTCTTTAATTTGCATCTCATCCTTAATATTTTGGCGGTAAAGCGCGTTTAGAAAAGCGCCATCATCCATTGATGATGGAACATCCTTCACTAACACTCTAGGGCGTCTACCCTTTGGCTTTTCTAGTCGTAAACCAGCGGCCTTGATAGCATCCACAGATTCTAACTTTCTAAGTTGAATTTCATTAGCAACGCGTAGTACGACTCCAGATTTCGCGGTTTTTTTCACGCCTACAATTTGAAAACCGTCGTCACTGGGCTTAATTGCCTTCATGAGCGCTTGTTTTGTCGCGGACGAAGTGTTATAGTCAGCTGACCGGTCCGCGGTAGGGTATGCGACCACACAGGGTAACGGTGGTCGGGACTGCATAATTGCTGGAGCTACTTTTGGCAAACGTAGTTTCAACGAGTCCGCATATGAAATTTTACAGTTGTTATTGACAGGATCGGGATTGACAGCGTTATTCGACTTGATTTTATCTAATTCGCGTTCCGTATTGGCTAACTTCGTCTCGTTGCATGATGATTTTATGGCCAGCATAGAAACAATGGCCGTGACACGCTGTGTCATATCCATGATAGCTGATTTATTTGCAACATTAATTCGAGAGCCCTGATCATTCACTAGGTCGTTAATTTTAGACAGGTATGACGACGCCTCGGAAACTAAGTCACAATAGTCGGTATTGCTCACATCACTGATATTTAAAATCGGCGAGGATTTTTCCACGGTTTCGAATGTTTGATGAAGCCGTTTGGACCTATCATCGGGCGAAATGTATGATGGAGACATTTCGCTGAATAAACGTTTCGAATTAGCGGAGGTCGCCACGGGCGACCTTTGGGTTTTAGTATTTCTACGAAATATTTCTCCGCCGCGATCTGGTGGGTCATCATTTGTTGACATCATCATTGACGGAGAATACGATAAATAAACGTATTAGAACGCGAATGAATGAAATTAAAGAATTAAACAAATAAATATCGATCGATTAAGTTATTTCGCGGTACCCACACACAGAAAAAAATAAATGCACTTACCGAAGGCTGGAGAAATTGACTAATTAGCAATAAAAGAATAGACAGACAGCTTTAAAAACTTACAAAACACGCACTTAAAACACTATGGCACAGCTAGGAACAGTTCACAAGCCTTAGAATAGACACACAATGCAAATTCCGAATTTACAGAACGGAGCGATATAATAAACACCTCACAGCGCACAAGCGGGAAGGGAACCAATATAGTATGCAGTAAATTTTGTTAAAAAATTAGAACATGACGATACTTTGTTAGTCATAAAACATTATTAACAAGATCTTGCTTCAAAACAAAGCTGAATAAATCTTAATAATCTTAACAGTACACGGTGAACAATTCAACCAAAATTAAACTTTATTTTTCGTTAGTCAAAGTTACTTTTCACTTGTCAGGAAACTTTCTGCTGAGCTAACTTTCAGAGTTTTAATTGTTAATTCAGCATTTGAACGATAATTATCTGATTTGCATATTTTTCGGGATTTCGTGTGAGGAACCACTTTTTTAGTGTTCTCATTTAAAGAGAAGGTACGAAACGATGTCTTTTTTGTATCTTGCTGTTGGATTCTTTATTTTCTTAGGGCGAATATCACCAATGAAACTGAAACTCACCACGGTTACGAGCTGTCAGTGTTGTATTTTCTGTTGAATATTGACACTGACAGCTGAACGCAGTTCAGATGTACTGGTCGCGATCTGTTTGAATTGGTGAAAATGGCCCTTAGTGGTATTTTAAAATATATTCAAAGGAGGTTTATTAACAACTTTACAGAAAGAGTTCTAGTAAAGCTGTTTATATGACTCACATTGATAAATGTTTACCATTCCTACGAAGAGAGAGAATGTTAGGGAATCGCTCCATTGTAGACTCTGTCATCTCTGACCTAGATAAGAGTCAAGAGCCCGTTCCATCATCGGACCACAAGACGAACGGCGATGCGCCACCGGTACATGGTGGACATCCCACCCATACGCACAAAACGTTTTGGTAACACATTCATAATGCGTACAGCTAAGGAGTGGAATTCCCTGCCGGAGTCTGTGTTTCCTGATAGCTACAACCTGGGAGACTTTAAGTCAAGAGTGAATAGGTTATTTCTGGGCAAGCGTGCTCCATCTTCGACCACATCATCACTTACCATCAGGTGAGATAGTGGTCAAACGCGTGCCTATGTATAGTAAAAAAAAAAGAGCAAACCCACTTCAAATAAAATATATGATACTAAAATAACCTGATCACTTGAATATAAAACATCTATGTCTGTTTGACTCTTTTTATCCCGGAACTCGGGTAAATATATCTCAGAAAATCACTTGGGATATTTTTCATCCCACGAGTATATCCCTTATATATATAGTCCCTTGGGTCTATTTTCAAATATCACGATGTTTAAGCTGCTGGCAGAAGACATACTCTAAAATACAGAAGGAATACAAATATTGAAGTATATTTTTTACTGTTCAAATAACACCAAATTGAAACAATACAATTCACACGTAACCAACATTAAACACTTAACTGCACCAAAGCTTTCCATTAAACACATTTCGTGCAGTTAATCTGCAACGAATCCCACAAGACGACAGCGGTGAATACTACGTGTTACATTAACATGTAGACTCTTGCACTGGGTTAAATTTAGCATAATATACTTATGACCAAAACTGGTTTGAACGAGTGCAAGTCATACAGGCTGTAAAAATTCAGCCTTTATGACTGGATAAATCTAAATTAACTGAACTGTACAGTGAATCATTCAACCAAAATTCAGAGTTTTAATTGTTAATTCAACATTTGAACGATAATTATCTGATTTGCATATTTTTCGGGATTTTGTGTGAGGAACCACTTTTTTAGTGTTCTCATTTAAAAGGGAGGGGTCTGTAGAAACGATGTTATTTTTGTATCTTGCTGTTTGGATTCTTTATTTTCTTAGGGCGAATATCACCAATGAAACTGAAACCCACCACGTTTACGAGCTGTCAGTGTCGTATTTTCTGTTGAATATTAAAACTGACAGCTCTTGAACGTAGTTCAGATGTACTGATCGCGATCTATTTTAATTGGTGAAAATGGCCCTTAGTGGTATTTCAAAATGTATCTATATATAATATGTGGGTGCATGTCATACAGGCTGATTTGTTAAAGAGTGCCTGGATGACCTAATCCGAAACTATGAGGAATATTGAAAAACACTGAAACGAGTCTCGAGCCCGATTTTGATAAAAACTAAAACTGCAGAGAGCTTTACTGACTCACAGATCGTAACAAACATGTTTAATTGTTTTTGAACTAGTAGCCCGAAGTTGTTAAAATCACAAACGACAATTTTGGATTCACTATCGTTGAAATTATCAGTTAAGCTCAGTGTGAAAGGTTGGTTACAACCATCTGTCTGTTAATAAAAGTTGTGACTATCAAGTCACGAGTTTTATTGAGTCAATGAAGCAAGTGGAGGTGGACACTATTGGTGTGCTGGGTTGGACGAACATAGCACTGCCGTATTTCGGATGTGGGACTTCGGCTGTAAGTTTAAGGCCAGGGATTCTGTTCTTATCTGGACGTCCTGGCTGCGGTGGGTTTCTTGTTCGCATAGTTCATCACAATTGGTTGTACGAGAGAGCTCTTAGAGAATTTTTGCCTTTTCTTTCTAAAATCCTTCTATGTTTTTTGTAACGACACAAAGAGCTGCGGATGTCAACTTCCTTGGCTCTTAAAATAACCGTTTAGGATGGGTCTTGAGAAAGACTGGTTCGTGTTGTCGTGGTGAAAGAATTAGTCACCTAGACTCTGCGTTACCAAGTGCTAGATGTTCAGGGTGCGCCGGACGATTCTGAAATTGATTCCCCAGTTTTAACGTCGTTCGATGAGGCTTCTTTCATGCACGTCATATAGCCTGCCTCGATAAATGGGCTATCCAACAATACATGTATTTTTTCAATTTGAACTAGTAGTTCTTGAGCGTGTTCTTCCAACCAAACGAACTCATCAGCTTAATATTATTTTTTCCTTTGTTCTAGTTTGCTCAACCTTCGGCCTTACATCGGAACAAGCAGCTAAGCATGATAGTAGACCAAGAAGCAAGATGAGCATACCAGACTATGACATGCAGAGTCATTGGACCAATAAGATTAATAGAAAATACATCAACTACAACGAAAACTTTGACGAAGTTAAGCCTAAGAACACTAATAAGGGCGATGATATCCTATCAAGAAACTTAGATTACCATAGAAGTATCATACAAATGAGGAATACTAGGATAAGGAATTTTGCCCCTAGTAGTATGGAAGTTAAAAGCAGGGTGAAGAGGGATGATAAGGATGCGAAATGTGAATCCTTTCAGTATGATGAAAAGGAGAAGATTATAACACACCCTCATGATAAGAATATTGGCAATAATAATTATTATAATAATTCTGATTGTGTCATTAAGATTAATGGTAAGTTTCTCTTATTATTGACCAATGTTGCTGTGTCTGGCAATACAAAAATTGACAGTTAGATTGTCAAATCAAAAAGATTGATATAAAAAGCTAATCATAGAGGGACTGACAATCTGTGAGCAATAATATTCTTGAATAAATTTTGACCGCGACTGCTACCTGGAACGCAAAGGGCACTAGAAGGAACACAGATGGGTTTCAGTCAGTAAGAATCTGACACTGCCTCCTGCGTCATCCAGAGCGCTGCGCGTAAAATACTGGTATTCAGCTAAATCCGGTTTGACTGGAAGCCGACCCCAATATAGTTGGGAAAAGGCTAGGCAGATGATGAATGTATTGAATTGTACGTTTATCTGGCGCGTACTATAGTGGCTTTTCCTTCCAACCATCGCATTTTAATGTAGTAATAGGTCGGCGGGTCATCGACTTGGATGTGTATACGGCTCATCGACGATATGCTCCGCAGACGTGTCAGTATCACCGCGGATGGTGCACCGACGGGTCGACAGAACCAGTTTTGCCAAAGGGTTTCGTGTTACCCAGTAACTGGGCTGTCGAGGTGATATAGGTAGTTCATCATCATCACTGCCAGACGTAGACCTCCCCAGGGGGATTTGCCTTTGCCATAATCGCCACGCTTGGCAGGCGGGTTGGCGATGTTGCGTTTTACAGAGAACGCTGTTGCCCGCACGCTCTGCGTCGGCTCAGGCGTAACGTGACACTTTCTCGTTCGTGCAGCCGGCGTTCATCGATTTATAAAACGTTATCACGCCAAAAACTTAAAGCGACCCCAACTAAATAGTTAGAAAAAGGTTTGGCTGTTAATAAAACTTATATCACTATACAGAATGTCCCAAGATTTTGTCACATGGAGGGAAAATGCCTCAAATACTGTAGACAGAAAAAAAAAACTGAATCAAGACATAATTTTAAAAACAATACGAACTGCATTCAAAGAATTTTAAATTATCGCCTGTCTGAACCAGGAATCGAATCCGCTGAATGTGAAAAAAGAAAAAATCTTACTGTACCGATGAAAAGATCATGAAATTTAATATTTCACATGCTCGTGCATAGCCGGGGCGTGTTGCTAGCGCTATTATTAGGGTGCCTGTTCATTTGCGTGGAGTGAGGAACCGGAGCGGAGAAACGGAGAAATATTAAACCAATCATGTCAGTCAAAAATGTCATAGTGTTGTGGTTAAAATTTTTCCGTTTCTCCGCTCCGCTGCCTCGCTCGGCTGTAATGGACAGGGTTTTTTTCAGGTTACGCTCAAAGTTTTCTTTATATTCCTTCGGTTTTCAATGACAGTCATCATTGTATTGTTTGTTTCAGCCACAAATAACAACCAGGTGATACAGTTGACCTTCGTCGATATATTTCGCATAGAATACCATCCAGAGTGTGCCAACGATTATCTAGAGGTAAGCAAACATATTGTGTTTCATCATTTCACCTGAAATATGGACGTTTTTCAGCTGCTGGACAAAGGCCTCCCCTAAGAGTGCCTGTCCATTACAGCGGAGTGGAGAAATTTTAACCAATGGAATTGCATAACCACCACGTGGGATTTTGACAGACATGATTGGTTATATGACGGGTTATGTGTGGACGGAATACAGACGCCGGCAGAGAGTTCCACATCTTAGCTGCGCGCATGACAAAAGTGGAAGAAAAGCGCTGGGTACGACTAGACGGAATATCAACCAAGTATATAAATAAATATATAAAAATCTGCCCAGCAGATCCGCGTACCCGTAGTAACCGTTGCGAATCTGTTGGAAAAGGTTCAGTTGAAAACCAGCGTCAGATACTAGCTGCATGGTTTACTTGGTGCAGTCGCGATACAAACTATTTGTTGGACATTTTTTTTTTTTTTTTTTTTTTACTATTAATAGGCACGCGCTTGACCACCATCTCACCTGATGGTAAGAGATGATGTGGTCGAAGATGGAGCACGCTTGTCTAGAAGTAACTTATTCACTCTTGACTTAAAGACTCCCAGGTCGTAGCTATCGGGAAACACAGAATCCGGCAGGGAATTCCACTCCTTAGCTGTACGCATTATGAATGTGTTCCCAAAACGTTCATAATGCAAAAACAGAATGATTTTATTGTTTTTAGGTATTTTTTACATTTCGTTTTGAGGGTCCCGTTATGGTGCCTGTTCATTACAGCGGTTCATTACAGCGGAGCGCGGCAGCGGAGTGGAGAAACGGAGAAATATTATTTCTCCGTTTCTCCACTCCGCTGCCTAGCTCCGCGGAAATGGATAGGCACCGTAAGCGTTGCCACATTGATCAATCAATCCTATTCTTCTACAGCGAATTCCCGTGGCCTTCACCAGGTTATCAGTCCCACCTCGTGGGAGGTCTTCTAATGCCTCGTGTCTTCCTGTACGGAGTCGCCACTCCTGAACTTTTCGGTCTCACCGACCACCATTTCTGCGAGCAATGTGCCTTGCCTCTTGAGCAATTGTTCCAGGGATTTCATCGTTTCTCCTCTCCGCTGCCGCGCTCCGCTGTAATAATAATAATTATTATTATTATCCAGCAGTTATTGTGCCGATAATCGTGACGGCCAATGGCATTATTGCCAAGAGCCTCGACCAACATCTCAAGAGGCTCTCGTTGGGCAGCTGGATCAAGGGCTTGATCCAGAAAGCAGTACTCCTGGACACGGCGCGCATCGTTAGGAGTTTCCTCTCTCAGAAGCCCTGACCACCGGTAGCTTGGACCCTGTTCCCGATACCGGTGGGCTACTATTTTTTATATTTTTAAATGTTTTTTGTATTTTTATAGAAATATTTAAAAATGTAATAAGTAAGTATATATAAATGAATAAATGGAATAATAATAACATTTATTTCGGACCAAATTATCCATATGTTGTTAGTAAAAGTCTTAACCCTAATGTTAGTACAAAATAACAAACACAATTGAAACGACTGACACCTACGTGTGCAGCCGTATCCAGTGAGCCAACATGGGGCTGTCCCACTTATCACACAATGCACTCAGGATGCTGTGGGAGCTAGCACGTACTCTACTGAGAACAGAAGCGCACCTTTTCCGTATAACGGCATGAAAACCATCAACCCTGGCCTCGGTGAACATCCCAGAAGCGCTACAAAAACGTGGTAGACCCAACAGCATCCTGAATACATTGTTATACTGGACACGCAAGGCATTGTATGCCCTCAGCGTATACCTGACCCACAGACTGCACGTGTAAAAAGTCTGGCAGTATGCTCTGAAAAGGGTTATTTTGACTTGTGTCGTACATCGTGCAAATCTGCGAATCAGCATACTACCTCGGACAGCCATCGCCCCGCGTTCCCTTTCTATATCCAGGTCATCATTCAGGTCATGAGTGAGCCGCCAGTGACCCAGGTACTTAAACAGGACACTCAAAACGAAATGTAAAAAAAATACCTAAAAACAATAAAAATCATTTTGTTTTTAAAATGTCCAATAAATAGTTTGTATCGCGACTGCACCAAGTAGATCCAGTTCAGGATATAAAACATGCAGCTAGTGTCTGACCTGGTTTTCAACTGAACCTTTTTCAACAGATTCGCGACGGTAACTATGGGTACGTGGATCTGCTGGGCAGATTTTTATTTATTTATTTATTTGGTCGATATCCAGTCTAGTCGCTTCCACCCAGCGCTTTTCTTCCACATTTGTTATGCGCACAGCTAAGGTGTCTGCCGGCGTCTGTATTCCCGTCCACATATAACCCGTCTGCATTCAAAGCAAGAGTGAACAGGCATCTTCTGGGCACGCTCGCTCCATCATAGACCTCATCGATCGCTTTCCATCAGGCGTGATTGTGGTCAAGAGCAGACCATTAGACCATTACCAAATAAAAAAAATATGGCACTCCAACGACATATTCACAAACATATTTTTCAGGGCACTGTTACAATTAAACTTATAATCTAGAGTGAATTTGTCACTTAAAGGTGTGCACAGCACTTACATAATACAAGTTTTAGTTTATTACATAAATTGTACATTTATAGGCTAAGAAAGCAAGAAAACTAAATGCGAACAAAATTATAAATGAAAAATAAAAACTGACTAAATCTATTTTTCTGCTGGGTAAAAGTACTCGTAATAATTAACTAAGTAACAATACAAATATAGTTAGTTACCTATAGATTTCAACGGTGGTCACTGGGTCAGTAATAATTGTTTCCGAAATTGCGACAGCTTGTTTGCAAAGATGTCAACACTATTGGAACGTGTATGTAGCATATTGTACGTCCTTATCAACCTGTTCATTGGTGCCGAATGTCCGAGGTTAGTTCTTGCTGGGTATGGAGTGAACCCCTATAGGATGCGTTCAGATCTGGGTGAACAATGGCGAGGGATAGATATATTTATTTCAGCGAGAAGCTTCGGAACTTGTATAGATCCACTAATGATTTTATGAAGCAAAATCAGGTCGATCGTATCCCTACGCTTTTTCAAAGTTATCTTTTTTGGACCCGTTCCAAGTGATTCACATGTGCACCATAAGTTGGATTCCAAACAGGTGACGTGTACTTCAAAACAGTTCGCACAAGTGATTTTTTTTTTTTTTTACTATTTATGGGTTTGTTCTTGACTCCAGTCTATGTCAGAGATGACAGTGACAAAGTCTACGATGGAGCGAGCTTACCCAGAAGGAGCCTGTATTATAGAGTACTGTTAAGGTTTGGACTGTTTTGATGTCGTAACAGGTTCTTTTTATGAATCCCAGTGTTTTGGCAGCCCTAGAAACAATAGGGTCAATAATATTTTCCAACAGATTCGCGACGGTTACTACGGGTACGCGGACCTCCTGGGCAGATTTTGCGGAGAGGAGTTCCCGAGAACGTTGAAGACTACAGGACCCAATGTCTGGCTAAAGTTCCATTCTGATGACACGATAGAATACGAGGGGTTCAGGATAAAGGTCGAATTCCTGGATGGCCCGAGCCGTGAGTATGAACCGTACATGATTTATATTGTTTTGGTGTCCAGACTCAATCAAAATTTCATTAGTCCAATTGATGGTAGTGCTTATCTAGATTTTCAAGATGTCTCCAAGCGGTTTGTCGAGTCTACTCGTGAACAGGCAGTTTCATATGCAATTTAGACAAATTTTTGATGCCTCATGAGAACTTTCTTAAATTATCGTTATATCTTTTGTTATCTTCTTCTTATTGTGTGGGCAGTAAAGTTTAACGACCTAAATATAACGACACTTATATAAAATAAACACTACTAAATAAATACTTATATAAATAATATTATCATTAATTTATCACCAACTAGCGATCCACCCTGGCTTCGCACGGGTGCAAATTATGTATTAAAACCTTCCTCAAGAAACACACTATCTATTAAAAAAACCCGCATCAAAATCTGTTGCATAGTTTTAAAGATCTAAGCATACATTGGGACAGACAGACAGCGGAAGCGACTTTGTTTTATACTCGTACTATGTAGTGATGTAACCAATTTAACATTGGTACGGCCATGTGATGAGACAATCAAAGTAAATCTAATATACATACCGACAATATTCCGACATTATGTATAAATGAATATTTTTCTAACTAACCAGTATTAATTCGTTCCAGACCACATACCAGATTCATGTTACAAAACGTTTGAAGGCAAGTATGGGCTCATAGAGACAAAGGAAATTGACTCTTCTTGCACAGCCGACTCTAGCCAAGCTTTAGACGTTCTGTGGACCATTATAGTTCCTCCAGATATGAAGGTGAGTTGAATCTACTTATATGTACATACTAATATTATAAAGCTGAAAAATTTTAACGCACTAATCTAAGGAACTTCTGATTGCAATTGAAAAATAATTTTAGTGTTGGATAGCCCATTTATCGAGGAATGCTATAGGCTGTATAACATCACGCTACTGCCAATAGGAGCGCAGCATTCATGAAAAATGTGACGCAGATAAAGTTGCGGGTCACTAAGTATGTTATAAGTATGTCAATGGTGTAGCACGTTACGCCTTGACGAACACCTAATGCAGCTCCTCAAAGAAGAACTCGGAAAAATAAGGTGCCACATCCTTGGGTTGAGTGAAGTCTGAAGAGAGGGGAAGGACATAATTACCCTAGAATCAGGCAACCTTATGTGTTTTCGAGGAGACCAGCTATCCCAAGGCGGAGTCGGGTTCCTGATAAATAAATCCCTTTGTGACAACTTTGTGGAAGTCTCCAGTGTCTCGTTATGAAGCTATAGTCTCGTTAGAGAGGTATAGTTTCAAGGTTGCTCGCAGGTTTTCGCATCGGATGACGAAGTGGAGGAAATGTTTAAGGACATCTCCAAGGCCTTGCATGCAACCACAGCGTTTTCATGGGGGGTTTGAACGCTAAAGTGGGAGTACAGAATTGCAGTGAATCGGTAGTAAGATCCTACGGGTTTGGCAGCAGTAATCATAAAGGCCAAATGCTTGTCGGATTCCTTGAGCTTTTCTTGATGAATTCCTTTTTTAAGAAGTAGCCCTAAAGGAAGTGGACGTGACGAGGTCCTGACACTGTGACTAAAAATTAGATAGACTTCATCATAAGCATATATTCAGGCATGTCTCGGTGATCAACTGGTTCAATACCGGTAATGATCACAGACTTGTTTGGGGCTCTCTGAATATCAACTTCAAGCTCAAGCGAACTCGTTTGATGAAGTCTAGGCTCCGTCCGCATATACTCCAAACTATGCTGGGGTATGGGGGGTGTCTGAAATGCTCCAGTCAGCAAACGAAGTAAACATATCCCACTGCATCAAGGGGTGAGGATTTCTCCGAAATGGATCTCAAACGCATTAGAGGATGTGTTTAAGACACTGGTCTGTCGAGTACATCTCACACTTGAGATTTGCAGATGAGATCGTCATCCTGTTCTTGAGTGGAAACCGCGTATCGGCAAACGTAACATAGGACGCCGTCAGGCTTGGTGGAGCGACGATCTTCGCAGGGTGGGTGGCCATAATTGCGGCGATAAGTCCCCTCTTTGAGGAGTGGCTAGAGCGGCGCCACGGCGTTCTTACCTTCCGCTTGACGCAGGTACTCACCGGACACGGTTGTTTCGGGAGGTACCTGTTTCGGATTCGGCGGGAGGATTCGCCCGGGTGTCAACACTGCGAGGATCGCCCAGAGGACACAGTGGAGCATACGGTGGAGATCTGCCCTGCTTGGGCGGAGCACCGCTGTGTCCTCGTCGAGGCGATCGGCGGCGGCAATCTCTCACGTCCGGCCCTGGTTCAGGCCATGGTCCAGAGCGAGGAGACATGGAAAGCGGTCACCTCCTTCTCCGAAGTAGTAATGCTAGCAAAGGAGGAAGCCGAACGTGTAAGAGAGAGGGAACCTCACGTCCCAGCCGCCGCAACAGAAGAAGACGCCCCGGACGTCGCGAGTCGCAGGGCGATTCTTTGGGTGGCTTTGGGTGGCTTGCCGTCTGATCAGAACCAGGCCCGGGTCGACAGCGCGCTGTATTCCACGCGCGCCTCAAAGAGCTGTCAGCACAAAAGACGGGGCCCGCTAGGGCCAGTGTCTGCTGGGGTTTCGGACTTCGTTCGAAAGAGGCACCGTACCCTGGAACGCAAAGGGCACTAGGAGGAACACGGATGGGTTTTAGTCAGTAAGACTCTGACACTCCCTCCTGCTTCACCCAAAGCAGGAGGAGTCATTTGATGATTTCCCATCCTAAAAAAAAAAAAGGGTGGCTGGCAACAGCTGGATAAGAGTTGCCGGAGATCGAGCCAAATGGCGTGCACTTGGAGAGGCCTATGTCTAGCAGTGGACTGTTATACGCTGATGATGATGATGATGATGATTAAGTATGTCAACAAACTCTTCTACCAAATTGCACGTAGCTTGTTCGGCATGCAGAAAGCATATCCTGCCCAGACCCGTTTAAGTTTTGACCCACATCAACGATTTTCGATTTTGGCGAGCCTCCTGGATAAAGTGGCAATGCCATCATTATACCATTGTGAGAAAGGGATAATGCTATTAGGCTGACTGTCCCCTGAAGCGGAGAAGTGAATAACGAAGCGGAGTTGTGCCAAAATTAACCAATGGAATTGCATAAAATATCCACTCCGCTTGTGGACAGGAATCGAAGTGAGGATTCCCATCTCTGATTCCGGATGCGGAAAAATCTGCCTGCCGTTGACTCCAATTACTCGTCGCGTGAGCCGTTCCGCACATTCCGCTACTCCACTGTGTCCTCGCTCCGCTTTAATGGACAAGCAGCCTTAGTCCTGTACAGTTCCGTCTCATACCAGAATCAGGAAGGTATTAGGACGTAATTTTTTTTTTTTTTTTTTTTTGTCGATGGCCACTCGCAGTTATCAACCCTAGAGGGTTGTCAACTACTGAACCGGACTTGCCTGTGTGAGCCTCTAGAATTTAAGGCCCCCAGCCGAGGCTACATATTAGGACGTCATCGTAGGGTAGACTTTAAGTACCAATCATTTTCTTTTTTTTTGTTTGCTATTGATAGGCACGCGTTTGACCACTATCTCACCTGATGGTAAGCGAGGATCTGGTCGAAGATGGAGCACGCTTGCCTAGAAATAACCTATTCACTCTTAATTTAAAGACTTCCAGGTTGTAGTTGTATCTTGTGTTTTTTTTATTTCAGATATATCTTAATTTTACGCATTATAATCTAATGAAACCAAATGAGTGCGACGAAAATAGTATTCAAGTTTTTGAGACGATTAACCAAGAGCTGGACAAAAAGTAAGTAGTACCAATTTTTAAGCGACTTCAAACAGGTGCGAGTCAGACTCGCGTGCAAAGGGTTTCGAACGAATCTCAGTTTTGTAACATACAGTAGGGCCTCGTTAATCCGAACTCCCGATTATTCGGCGATCGCTGTTATCCGGCCGGGCAATGGGCTGAAGGTAACGAATTTGATAGCCACGAAGTTATGTTTCTCCGTCGACTTAGAGACCGGGCTTTTGAAATGAAGTGCGAAAATTCTAAACAAAGGAGTATTACAGATTTTTTCAAGACGAATTGACTAATGTTTTATTTTAACTTTCTGTTTCCCTTACATGGTTGTAATTTTGAACATGTGCATTTTTAGGGTTCCGTAACCAAAGGGTTTCCAGCGAAACCCTATAACTAAGCCTCCGTTGTCCGTCCTTCCGACTCGCACTTGGCCGGTTTTGGACTTTAAAAATTTTTTGAATTTAAAAACCGGCCAAGTGCGAGTTGGACTCGAAGGGTTCCGTACCATAAACCTTAATTTTATTATTTGTTGTTATAGCGGCAATAGAAATAAACAATCTGTGAAAATTTCAACTCTCTACCTATTACGGTTCTTGAGATGTACGGACGGACGGACAGCGGAGGCTTAGTAATAGGGTTCCGTTGGTTCCCCTTCGGGTACTGAACCGGGTACTGAACCCTAAAAATTTATTAAAGAAGCTAAGGTTAAACATTTGTATTATCACTATTACATATGACATATTATAATCCGGACGCCTCGATAATCCCGTAAGGGACTTGTTTATGCCTCTTCGGATTAACGAGGCCCTACTGTGTTACTTTAAAACCATAGACTTCTTATAGGTTTTCCTTATTCTATACGCAAATGACTATTATTGTCTGTATTTTTTTCAAATTATAGACTTCGTTTCGGGGAGATAAGAGAGGAGGGGGGGGGGAATGGTCATGTTCCAAATGTTAGTGTTAGTGTTTCCTAAACAATTTCAAAACAATTTATTTTAAAAACTTTTGTTTCTGCGAAAATAAGTAAAGTCTGCGAGTCCCTGGGATCTTGAACTAATAATTGACGGGAGTAACGTCACTAGACGCTGATTGGTGTAATATAACACGTTCCGTTTCACGTTACTATAATCAGAGGTCAGAATTAGGAAGAGTTGTTTATGTACTTGGATCAAAATGTTGATATTAATGTAGATCTTCCCAGGATTTTGTAGATTTTGTTAGCGAGAAGTGCTCTGCATTTCCGCTATTATTTTTTTTTGTTCTCACAAGTTATGTTGTGCGAACTACAAATATGGCAACATCGCGCGTGTGCGCATTGGAATTTTGCAACTTCGGACATCCGATGTCGTTGATGTAAATTTGGCAACGTCGCGCGTGCAGTGGTTTATGCTCCAGGGTAGCCCGCGAAATTCAAATATTTTTATGTTTTTTGCAATTTGCAATTTTCTAAAGAATTCCTGTAGTTCGAAAGAATGAATATTTCAGAAATAATCATTCTTTCGAACTACATGAACTTAGAGGGCTATATTAATGATTAAAATGGTTATAATTCTTTAGATAAATACGCGTTACGGTCGCGGATCGCATTTGGTCCACATACAGCTTCACACTGACCGGCAAATTGGAAAAAACATAAAAATATTTGAATTTCGCGGGCTACCCTGGAGCATCCACCTTAAATTGTGTAAATGTAAATAACTTTTTTATTTAATAACACGGGATTCTGCACTTTAAAATTTGTCTCGGGATTTGAGGCATATCCAGTTTATTCTTTCGCTGTATAAAATCAGTGTAAGTACAAAAATAACTCTACCTAATTCCAACCTTTGCTTATAATTCGTAAATATTGTTAAACATCAACATTAAGTGGAATAAAAACGCTGCACTGGCCCTTCTTTTATGTATGTTTTTTTTTACATTTTAGTCACAAAATATTGATATTTATTATTATCTGCATCTTCCCCCTTTATAAGCTAATATTGATGTAAATAAAATTGATTCGTAATAAAAGAAATCGTAAAAGTGCCACTTTTGTCTGCCAGCAAAGTTTTTCAACTGAAGAAGCCAATTTTAATATTCTTATTTTCAACAGATTGGTCGAGTACTGTGGGTCCGCAGCCAATTCTGTGACCACGAGAGAGCGGAACGGCAACATCATGTATGTGAGGTTGTACGTGGCTAAGGATGCGCGAGAAAAAACCTCTTTCCGAGCAACCTTCAACGCGTATAGGACTCTAGATGGAGACGGTTCGTAGAATAGGTTAAGCAAATTAAGGGTATATAGGGTTCCGTATCCGAAGGGTGACCAACGGAACCCTGTTAAAGCCTCCGCTGTCCGACTGTGATACGGTTAGCTGGCTGAATGAAAACTAATAAAAATAAATAATTATATCGTATCACTAGTTGACCCACGCAACTTCGTCTGCTCCGCTCCTATTGGTTTTAGCGTGATGATATAACCTATAGCCTTCCTCAATAAATGGGCTATCTAACACTGATAGAATTCTTCAAATCGGCCCAGTAGTTTATGAGATTGGCGCGTTCAAGCAAACAAACAAACAAACCCTTCAGCTTTATATATTAGTATAGAAGTATAGATTTTGATTTTGTTGCGGTGTTTCTCAGAGTAGTCAACTATTAAACACCAGTCTCGTTTAGAAAACTGACAAAAAAGATTGAAAGCATTTTTAAATTTTTTAAACTATTTATTTAAGGTGGATGCTCCAGGGTAGCCCGCGGAATTCAAATATTTTTATGTTTTTTGCAATTTGCCGGTCAGTGTGAAGCTGTATGTGGACCAAATGCGATCTGCGACCGTAACGCGTATTTATCTAAAGAATTATAACCATTTTAATCATCAATAGCCCTCTAAGTTCATGTAGTTCGAAAGAATGAATATTTCACAAATAATCATTCTTTCGAACTACCCAGCCTACCTAGCTTCACCCTGACCGGCAAATTGCAAAAAACATAAAAATATTTGAATTTCGCGGGCTACCCTGGAGCATCCACCTTAATAATAAATATTCCGGAGATTGAGCGACCCTGGCCGTGGTAGGTCTGTTACGCCATTAAGACGACCCCAAAATTGTTGGGAAAAGGCCATGTTGAGTTAGAAAATAAAAATTATTTATAATATAATTATTTTTCTTTACAGACGAATGTAAAGAAGACGAATTTGATTGTGAGGACAGTACCTGTATCGATGGAAGTCTTCTTTGCGACAACGATGCTCACTGTCGGCTCAAAGCCGATGAAGATCACGCGTTTTGTGACGTACGTATTCAACTTTTTCCAACTTTTAAGCGTTTAATTATTTTTATATTTAATTATGTACTTAGAATAGGCTTGTCCATTTAAAAAATCCAACTAGTCCATCAGTTGGATCATCAATAAATATTTCATCCGTTTTTTTTTTTCTTTTGTTACGTAAACCAAAATTACATACAGTACAACTATTTTCTTCACACACAGACAGCTTTTGTAAGTTGTAAATTTGTATGTAGGGGGTAATCTCTGGAACTCATAATCCAATCCTAAATTTTTTTTTTAACTGGCAGAAAGCTACATTATTCCTGAGTGCTATAGGCTATAAATTGTTTCTATAACATGTATATTAACCGAGCTATCACAACTTTTGTCTAGCAAGTCGGAAAAAAATACCTCATAAAACAGAATTATTTGCGTGCGCTGCCTAAACAGTTGCTTAAAATTAAAAACAATGTATGGCTACCTGGTTCGTCTTAATTATTTCTACAAAAAAGTCCGCGATACCATATCTCTATCTTTTATATTTTATCTTTTATACTTCTTTTATAGCATTAAAAAAAAAAATTTCGGCAGACTTACGTTTGGTTGATTATTTGAGCAACAAAATATTAATTCTTGTGACAATAAGTTATTTCAGTATCACAAGAACATCATACAGATAAGATTTGCCATTTACAGTATATCAATTATTGGTCATACAGTTTCGGAGATAATATAAAATTACTAAAACGCAAAATGCCCCCTAGCATAACTTTCATTGTGCAGACGTTTTACCTATTTGCCCATAGATGGCGTTCTGCAATTACGTCATTTTTCTGAATCGCGGTGTTAAGATTTTCCGTGGATTGATGACCCTCTCGAATTATTATGCCCTCGTTGTTGGATTCGCCCGGAGCCTATCCGCAGTACCACGTTTTGCGCGCGAGTGCTCCTGCCGAAACTTTCTGTCCGGACCGCACCTAGTTATAAACTCGGTTTTCCTTGTGTGTTGTCGCGGGTGATAGTCTCGACTAACACTCGTGGGAGCACACAGGGGAGGCCGCCCCGTCTCTGCCCGGTGTGGCAACACACCGTAGCGGTCACGGAGGCTCCCGCCAAGCCATGCCGCCCAAGAAACCCGGCAGTCGTAGCTCCTTGGGGCACGACGCCGGCACCCCGCCTGACCGACCGATGGGGGACCGGACGCAGTTAATGCCGCACGTCACGGCCACAGCAGCGCCTGGTCCTCCACCTGCCGCTCCAGCTCCATCAGGGACGACCACCACCGGCCCACCGACGCCACCGGTGACTGCGCGCGTTTCACCGGCGTCGTCGTCAAGCCGGCAACCGGCCGTTCCGGTTCACCCTCCTGTTTTTCGCCCCGTGCCCATCCAGGCCCCGGGGCCCGCCGTCAAAAGCCGCGCCCACGCCGTGCGCGCCGCCGCTCCCGCCGTGCGCTCCGTTGCACCGAGAGCAGGCGCATCCGCGCACGCGAGTCAAGGTGCGCCACCTGTACGGCTGGCGGCGGCGCCTGTAGCATCGTCTGCTACCGCGTTCGCACACCAGGCGGCGCCACCTGTACGTCAAGTGGCGCCTCCAACAGCACCATCCGCCACCAAAACTGCGCGCCCCGGGGCGCAGCCCGAGCAACCCGCGGCGAAGTCCGACCCGATAGCGCAACCTATTGTGCGCTCATCCGCGTTCGGGTCGCCTGCCCCGATCGCGAGAGCAACTCAACCTACTGTGTCTGGAGTGCCTGCTGCCGCCACGCCGCCTGCGCTCACCGCATCGCGCCCCACAACAACCCAGACGTCTGCGGCTACCTACGCCGCCACAGCACGCCGCACTGCGTCGCCCGCTCCCCGCCGCTTGCTGGCGAGCGCGACCCAATCTGCGCCATCGACGCCGCCTGCCCATCAAAGGTCAGAGTTTCTATTTTCCCCAACACCACCGAGGGGCGCCGCCCCACCTTTTTTTTTTTTTTTTTTTGCGCTGGGAAAAATGCATTACGCATACCCACCCTCCCATCGGGGGAATGGGAGGGGTATGTGGGACTCCCCGGGCAGACCCGGTATACCTACTAAAATAACCCAGCGGCATTCCCGCATGGTCCGAGTGGAAGAGGACTGGGAGATCACCGCAGCCTTGGCGTCCGGTCTTCCTCCGACGACAACCCGCCTAAAAGAGCGGGCCCCTCACGTCCTCCCAGTTAGCCCCACCTGCCCTACCGATGACAACCTGGGCTTTGGCTTCGAGTTTTCGCTCGAGGCCAGGCCCCAGCGACGACCCAGAAACCCAGACGACGAGGCCACCGAAGAGGCAAAGCGCTACTGTCCTGACCCCCCACTACCGCAGCGCGTACCGTGCGGTCCAGGCTTGGGTTCCGCCGACGCCGTCACGGCGTGCCCACCTCCTGCGCCTACCCAAACTGTTATAATGTTTGGAGAAGCGCACACTAGCGCCACCTGCGCTACACTCACTAGCGCCACCACTGGCGTCTCATCAGAACCCGCCGCAGTAGCCCCCGCGCCGAAGATGAAGTCACCCCGGTACCCTCCGCTGATCGTGGAGAGGCTTCCAGATTGGACCGCTCACTTCAGAGCGGTGAGTGCCATACTGGGTCACCTACCGAATGCCCGTCCGTATCAGGGCGGCATTCGGTTCTTGCCCGAAAGTGAAGGCGAGTACAGGGCGGTCCAGCGGTACCTCACCGACTTGGAGAGGGAGGGCGGTCTCTCCTGGTTCGCCTATTCGCTGCCAGCGGAGAGGAGTGCCAAGGTGGCCATCCGTGGGCTGCCCGCGGACACGAATCCCGAGGAAATCGAGGAGGAGCTCCGCCTGCATGGATTCGAGCCGGAGTACGTGCGCAACATCAAGGCGCGCGAAGGACGACCCGGCTGCATTTTCCATGCAGGAGAATTTACGACATCACGACCCTCCTATTTATGCGTGGTGTCAAAATCGAGGCGTGGAGAGGCAAGCGAGGGCCTGCCCAGTGTCACAGGTGCCAGCAGTTCAGGCGCAGCTCGCACCAGTGCCACCGCCCGCTCAAATGCGTCAGATGCGGGGACAACCACGCCGCCAGGGATTGCCCGCGCCCACGCTCGGAGCCGTCCACCTGAACCAACTGCGCGGGCGACCACCCGGCGTGCAACAGCAAATGTCCCGTGTTCCAGCGGGAAATCAAAAACAAAAGAGCGAGCACTGGCTATCAGCCGCCGAGAGGCCTGTGTGCGCGAGTCAGAAATGACAGCGAGGCGCCTAGCGCTACGCTGATGGCGGCAGCAAACGGGTCCACAGACAGAGACGCTGCCATCTCCGGGGGGCGGAGAAAGAGAGGGGGGAAAGGTAGAAAGAAGGGGAAGAAGCCCACACCTCCCCCCACCACCAGTGCTACCGAGAGTAAAATGGCCGACCTTGCTCCATCCCAGGCGCAGGCGACGTCACACACCACCACCACTGTCGCTGCTGACGCCAAAACCAAGAAAGTTGTGAAATTGGCGCAGCGCACAGAGGCAAAGAGCGCCGTCCCAGGGGCGGAGACCGCTCCTGAAAAACACGCCAGCGCTGCGCCTAGCCAGCAGCGACAGCGCGCTCATACATCTTGCGCTCCAACCGAAGAGGAGCGCGAGCGCAAAAAAGAGTTCACCACCTGCGCCATAAAACTCCTGATGGACCTGATTAAATCCATCAGGCAGGGACAGGACGCGGAGCTGGTGATCCTCGACGGCTTGGCCGCCCTTCTGACGCTTTATCATGGCTAAGCCGTTGAGGGTCATTCACTGGAATGTTCGCGGCCTAAGGAACAAGGTCGCTCCTCTCCGCCTCCTCCTCAAGGAACAGGACATCGACGTGGCGCTCATCAGCGAACCATTCCTGGGACCAGCCGACAGATTACGGGTCCCGGGATACTTATGCTATAGGCGGGACGAGAAGTCGGACGACGGTGTGAACTATCGCGGTCTGGCGATACTAGTCAAGCGGAGAGTCGTCCACCAGCCTTTGCCCCTGCCTTCACTCAGCACCTTCTACGCGCTGGGTGTCCAACTACACGTCGCCGGCGAGGACATAGAAGTCTACGCGGCCTACATTCCGCCCTCGGCTCCCTTTGACGTGGTTGAGCTGAGGGCCTTGATGCTAAGGTCGCCGCACCCAACCATCCTTGCTGGCGACCTCAACTGCAAGCCCCCAGCGTGGAACTCCCGAACCACAACGCCCAGGGGCAGACAGCTCTTCGCTGACGCGGAGGCCCACGGGTACGTGGTGTCCGGCCCGGAAACCCCGACGCATTACCCTGACCAGCAACGGCATGCGCGGACGTGCTAGACATCGTGGTCCACAGGGGCCTACATTGCCAGATCGCCCAACAAGTACTGGACGACGAGATGCTGTCCGACCATCAACCCGTTCTCGTCGTCCTGTCAGAAATGCCAGTCCGACTTCCGCCGCCAGCGCCACGTCGAAGGACCGACTGGAGCTCCTTCCAGGAAGCGTTGGAGACCACCACACCGACTTGGCCCTTAGCCACCGCCGCAGACGTGGACAGAATGGCTAGTGAGGTCACTGCTTGCATCCAACGCGCCTATGAAGAGGCGACCACAACCCTATCGCACTCGCAGGGTCTGCTTCATAGGCCCTTGCCCCGCCACCTACGCGAATTGGTCGCCAGAACTAGGCGACTACGCAAGCAGTGGCTAATCACGAAATGCCCCACAATGAAGAGGGAACTGAACCGTCTTGCGGAAAAGACGAGGGCCAAGTTCCAGCAGCACAACGCAGAGAGCTGGGAGTCCTACGTAAAGTCGACCGACGGTGACTGGCCGGCAATACACAGATTGTGCCGGCAAGTCACGACTACCCCAGCTCCGGTGCGCCCGCTCCTACACAGCGACGGGGCGCCTAGATACGCCGCATCAGACCGTGCGGAGATCTTCGCCGAACACCTGGAGCGTCAATTCCAGCCGAACCCGACTGATGACCACGACCACGTCGCAGCAGTCGAGAGGCACCTGGAGGAGTACTTCGCGTCGCCGATAGCTACCAATAAAGCACCTATTTTCTTTTCGCCTAACGCAGTGAGACGCGCCATCCTGAGGACCAAGCCTAGAAAGGCCGCTGGGGCGGACGGTATCACCAATACAGTGCTGCGCCACCTGCCGTTCCGTATGGTAGCGGCCTTGGCGCGCCTGTTTACGGGGATACTGCGCACGGGGGCCTTCCCGAGGTGTTGGAAGGAAGGGCGCGTCATTATGCTGCCCAAGGCGAACAAGAACGTGCTGAAGCCGGAAAGCTATCGGCTCATCACGCTACTGCCCACTATCTCCAAGGTGTTTGAACAACTCCTGCGGCGGCACCTAACACCGCACTTGACGCCTCGCCCGGAACAGTTTGGGTTCCGCTCGGAACACTCCACGACGCTCCAGCTATCGAGAGTACTGCACCGGCTCACAGCGGCGCTAAATAAGAAGGAGCACGCAGTTGCAGTACTCCTCGATATAGAAAAGGCTTTCGACCAGGTTTGGCACGCCGGTCTGATCTATAAGATGTCGCTCAGCGACGCGCCCCGTCGCGTTGTCAAGGTGGTCTCCTCCTTCCTCACTAACAGGACCTTCAAGGTGGTGGTCGATGGTGTCGTGTCACGCCCCCGACCCATAGCCGCCGGAGTCCCGCAGGGCAGCTGCGTCTCGCCGCTCTGCTACTCATGTTACACCGACGACATCCCTTCCTCGCAGGAATGCACGCTCGCGCTGTACGCTGATGACGCCGCGTACATCTGCACCTCGTTTAAAGCAAGACACGCGGCTGTCAAGATGCAGCGCGTGCTAGACATGCTTCCCGAGTGGCTGTCGAAGTGGCGGTTGTCGGTGAACGTGGGTAAGACTCAGGCGCTGCTCGTCGGGGGCGCCCGCCTCCCACCACCTCTCCGGCTGCAAGGAGTCGACATCGACTGGTCGTCCTAGGTCAAGTACCTAGGAATAACCATCGATCGTCGGCTCACCATGGGTTGTCACGTCCGCCAGGTCGCCGCAAAGGGTAGAGCGGCCCGCGCTCTGCTCCACCCAGTGCTCTCATCCTACCTCCCGCTGCGAGCCAAGCTGGGCGTGTATAAAACATACATCCGCCCGCTGCTCACTTATGCCGCCCCTGCTTGGTTCGCCCTCACGAGCGAGTCCAACAAGAAAATCCTCCGCGCGCAGCAGAATCTTGCGCGGCGGAAAATTGTAGCTGCCCCTCGCTTCGTGAGGAACAACATCATCACGCGGGACCTCAGGATAGAGAGCCTGGACGAGTTTTGCGCCCGCCTCGCGTCCACTATGTTCGCGCGTGCCGACGCTTCCGCTTGGCCTCATATCAAGCACATAGCGCCCTGGCACGCGCGGCCACCCGACGCGAGACGCCTGCCGCGCGGCCTCGTGCAGGACGCTGACGACCCCACCTAACCCACCGGACTTGACGCCGAGTGAGTCGCAGACACCGACATGCGACTCTCTCCCTCACTATCGACTCTACAATACTACATGCACTCGGCGCGCACTGTATGCTAGGTTAATATAGGCATAGTGTGCGTCGAACCCCATACATAAACGACTCTCCATGCGCCCAAACACACGCGATGAACGTATGGCGCGGACGTACGTCTCATTCGCTACATGAGACGGTGTCTCACATTCCATTGCCGCTCATACACTCACTACGGTCCCTCAGCCTGAAGCGTGACCGGCTCGCTCTGGAAGCAGGACAGGCGGGGGATCAGCACCCTCGGCAGGGAGCGCCCTAAAGCCGGCGCCTACGTCGCTGGTCGTCTCTCGCTGGGCCTCCTCCGGGCAACCGAAGGTCTCACCCGGCGGGGACTGACCGCCGTAGGGTCGTGAAGAGACGGCACTGTGGGACAGTGCCGTCTGCCGACACTCAGCAGATACACAGTATATCAGGCATGCAGCGACATAAAGTCGCGCTGCCGCCAGCCGCGCCTAAACCGGCAACCCAACGACGTACCCGTCGCTACGAGCACGCATATTGATCCCGCGGGATTAAAGGCATAGCCTATGCCCGCTTGCCTTTTGGTTTCGGTTGTTTCCTTCGTATGGTTGTTGTTGTTGATAGATACCTCATAATCGAAAATATCGTAATTTCGTGTTTGTTTTGTATGTTCGTAGTTTCGTACTTCGTTCTATCGTAATAATCGATACGAGTTATTCGATGTTACGATTGTTTTGTTTTGTAAAGGCGGGCGGTGTTCGAGTCGCTCTCCCTTTGTTCATAATTGTTTTTAAGTCTGTGCGTAGTTTGTTGAGAGCATGCCTAAAAGGAAATCTCAACTGTCCCGGCAGACATCACAGACAAGAGCCGCTCGAGTACGCCGTACGGAAGAATCTGCCCCTGAAAATGAGCAGTGCCTCTCGAGAAATAGACAATATATTTCGCAAGCACGCGCTAGAGAATCTAGCTCCGAGCTCTCACAGCGCCTCACTAGCCAAAATGTGAGGACATCGCGGGCCCGTGCTCGAGAAACTAGCGCTGAACGTGCGCACCGTCTATCTGAGTTAAGGCAACATGTCTCTGAGACAAGGGATAGGGAGACTAGCGCTGAGCGCTCGCAGCGGCTTGGTAGGCAAAATGTCATAACATCGCAGGCCCGTGCTCGGGAATCTAGCGCTGAACGTGCGCAGCGTCTATCTCATTTAAGGCAGCATGTCTCTGAAACAAGGGATAGGGAGACTAGCGCTGAGCGCTCGTAGCGGCTCGCTAGGCAAAATGCCATAACATCGCAGGCCCGTGCTCAGGAATCTAGCGCTGAACATGCGCAGCGTCTATCTGATTTAAGGCAGCATGTCTCTGAAACAAGGGATAGGGAGACTAGCGCTGAGCGCTCGCAGCGGCTCGCTAGGCAAAATGCCATAACATCGCAGGCCCGCGCTCGGGAATCCAGCGATGAACGTGCACAGCGTCTATCTGTTTTAAGGCAGCATGTCTCTGAAACAAGGGATAGGGAATCTAGCGCTGAGCGCTCGCAGCGCCTAGCAACAGAAAGACAGCGAGCAGCTACAGTCAGAGCACGTAATCGGAATTTAGCCCAAGGAAATAGATCAGCCTTCAATTACGATGTCAATATAGATTATGCTCAGCAAAACACTGTGAAAATAGGCGAAATGAATAAAACATGTCCTAAGTGTTTTGCAAATAAATGGAGCGATGAACCAAATGGTATGTGTTGTGCTGCAGGAAAAGTGGTTCTTCCTGATATCCAGGCACCACCACAACCAATAAAAGATCTATTACTGGGCAATCATCTATTACCTGCGCATTTTTTTAAAAACATACGAAAGTATAATACACTCTTCCAAATGACGTCATTCGGTGCTAAAGAAATTCGCGAAGGAAACTTTATGCCTACATTTAAAGTAGAAAGGCAAGTTTATCACTTGATTGGTAGTCTACTTCCTTCGCCAGGGCAAAGCCCGCAGTTTCTACAAATTTACTTCATTTCTGATGCCGACCAACTTTCGTTGCGGTCTAATATTGCTCCTAACCTAAATATCGATTTAATCAATGATTTACAGACGTCGTTAAATGGTCATAACATTTATATTCGCAGTTTCAAATACAATTTAGAACATAACTCTTCATCTGAAAACTTAAAATTTACTTCATTTCTGATGCCGACCAACTTTCGTTGCGGTCTAATATTGCTCCTAACCTAAATATCGATTTAATCAATGATTTACAGACGTCGTTAAATAGTCATAACATTTATATTCGCAGTTTCAAATACAATTTAGAACATAACTCTTCATCTGAAAACTTAAAATTAATCAGTTAAAATTAATCAATTCACGCTGACCACACTCCACAAAATCAACATCGTGAAAGATACAATTCACCTATAGCAAACAAAGTTGCAGTATTATTGGTGGACGAAGATAAGGGACCTAGAGATATAGTCCTTCATTGCAAAGATGGTCAACTGAAAAGAGTTTCTGAATTACACAGAGCTTACGATCCCTTACAATACCCTTTGATGTTTGTTAACGGTGAAGATGGTTATTATTTGACTATCCCTCTACAAAATTCAGCGCGAAATAAAACAGTTTCGTGTATGCAATTTTATATGTATAGATTGATGATCAGGGCCAACAGTTTTAATCCCCTTCATTATTATCGGGATTTGTTTAGTCAATACTGTGTTGACATGATGGCTAAAATGATAACAGAGAGACTAAGTTACATAAGTCGCAATCAACAACAACTGAGAACTGATGACTATATCCATTTAAAAGACGCTATAAATCAGGATGCTAATGTCAACGCTGCAAATATTGGCCAACATGTCATCTTGCCTTCATCTTTCACCGTCTCTCCGCGTTACATGCATGAAAAAACTCAAGATGCAATGACGTATGTACGCAACTATGGAAGACCCGATTTATTTGTGACGTTCACTTGCAATCCGGAGTGGCCAGAAATTAAGAAAGAGCTATTTGCTGGCCAACGTTCTTTCGACCGTCATGACATAATTGCTAGGGTTTTTCATTTAAAGATGAAGAAAATGATCAAGTTGTTCACTAGAGACGAGGTATTCGGCAAAGTCAAATGCCATATGCTTAGTGTTGAATGGCAAAAACGCGGACTACCACACTGTCATATGCTGTTTTGGTTTGAACAAAAAATACAACCAGATGAAATAGACAGTATAATAGTTGCTGAACTACCCAACAAAGATGATGACCCAATATTATTCGATATTATCACCAAAAACATGGACCTTGTGGGAATCACCGTGTATGAAGAACGGTATATGTTCAAAGAAATATCCTCGGCGATTCGTCACCGATACTCAGACAGGCGAGGATGGTTATCGTATATCGTCGTCGTAATGCTGAAAATGGTGGTCAAGTCGCAGTTGTAAACATCAGAGAGAGGCCGATTACAATAGATAACAGATGGATTGTACCATACTCTCCAATGTTGTGCAGGTCATTTAACGCCCACATTAACGTCGAATACTGCTATTCAGTTCAGGCTATAAAATATATATGTAAATATATAAATAAGGGTTCCGATCAAGCCACGTTCAGCGTTAGAAATCCGCATGATGAGGTGGAAAATTATTTAAATGGGCGATATATAAGTACATCGGAAGGCCTCTGGCGAATACTCGAGTTTCCGATCCACGACCGGCATCCCACGGTCGTGCATTTGGCCGTGCACTTAGAAAACGGGCAAAGGGTGTATTTCACACCAGGAACTGCGCGACAAGTTGCCCAAAATCCGCGCAAAACCACTCTATTAGCGTTTTTTGAACTCTGCAATTACGACGAATTTGCAAAAACGCTGTTGTACCACGAAGTTCCACACTATTATACGTGGGCTAATAACAAATTTTCAAGACGAAGGCGCGGTCAAGACGTCGATGGGCATCCAGAAATAAAAAGAGATGAAGCTTTGGGAAGAGTGTACACATCCGTCACAATCAGAATGCTTTTATCTAAGAATTTTATTGCACCACGTACGCGGTCCCACATCATTCGAAGATTTGAAAACTATAAATGGAGTGGTCAAGGAGACGTATCAAGTGGCTTGCCGGGACAGAGGTTTGCTGGAAAATGATGATCACTGGGAGAAGACATTAAGAGAAGCTTCGATGTCGGAATGTTCATTGAAACTTAGGGAGTTATTTGTGGTGATACTGCTATTTTGTCAGCCATGTGAACCGTTAAAACTATGGGTATCTTCAAAAACAATTTTTGTGAAGATATCAGACAACAACATCAGGACTTTACCATGCCTTTTAATGATGTTATGTACAATGAAGGTTTAGTACAAATTGAAAATAAACTTTTAGCATTGAATGATAAAACATTGAGTGACTTTGGATTACCGTCTCCAGTTCGCCCTGTAAATGATGCAATAGATACAATGTTGGTACATCCGCACAACATCAGTGAATTAGCTACTTTTGTAAATGAAAATTTGCCCAAATTAGTCACAGACCAAAAACAGGCTTTTGATGAAATTATTGATAGCGTAACGAATAATAAAGGAAAAATATTTTTTTTTAGACGCCCCAGGAGGCACAGGGAAAACATTCCTCGCTAATTTAATATTAGCACATGTTATGCAATCCGGAAAAATAGCTTTGGCAGTGGCTTCTTCTGGGATTGCGGCTACTTTATTGAGTGACGGTAAAACTGCTCACTCTACCTTCAAATTCCCATTGACAGTTTCATTGGAGCAACAGTCGGTATGTTCGATACGCAAAAATGGGCCCATTGGTCAATTGTTACAGAATACGTCGTTGATAATGTGGGACGAATGTACCATGAGTCATAGAGCTCATGTTGAAGCAGTGGATCGAACACTTAAGGACTTGAGAAACTCAGTCGCTGTCATGGGTGGTGTCACTTTTGTGTTTGCAGGTGACTTTCGTCATACACTTCCCGTCGTCACAAGTGGGACACGTGCGGATATCATAAAGGCATGTCTAAAATCATCGCCCCTATGGAGTATAGTCCAAACTTTGAATTTACGTACGAACATGAGAGTCCACGTTATCGGAAATATGGATAACGATTTTCCACAACAGCTGCTCAAAATTGGAGAACGGTCTTTTTCTTCTCGAACCTTGGGCTCTAACTCTGCGGAAATCGTTATAAATGAGACTCTGGGTCGTATAGTTCACAGTCTGCAGCATCTTATAGACGCAGTGTATCCTGACCTCGAATATTTACTAGATAGAGACATTCATTGGCTTTGTTCAAGGGCTATCGTCTCACCAAGGAACGATACAGTCAATGAAATCAATTATCTAATTTTACAAAAAGTTCCCGGCCATGGTAAAATCTACAAGGCAATTGATACAGTGTGTAATATCGAGGACGCAGTCCACTATCCACAGGAATTTTTAAATTCCCTTAAACCATCTGGTCTGCCACCTCACGAACTGCTGTTGAAATCCGGAACGCTTATCATGCTTTTAAGAAATTTAAGCCCACCTAACCTGTGCACAAGGCTACTATTAAAAGATTTAAAAGACAACCTAATTGTGGCGACCATTCTCATCGGCCCAGGAGCTGGCCAGTTGGCGTACATCCCAAGAATTCCAATGATTCCGACGGACCTACCCATACCGTTTAAACGACTCCAGTTTCCAATAAAAACATAATTTGCCCTGACTATTAACAAGTCTCAGGGACAAACATTCTCTTTGGTTGGCATTGACCTACGAAAAGAATGTTTTTCCCATGGGCATATGTTGCTCTATCAAGAGTGGGATCATCCGAAAAGCAGATAATTCTGTTACCGGAAAATAAAACAACCTCAAACATTGTATATAGAGAAGCTTTAAATTAAATAGATACCTAACTTAAATAAATAAATAAGTAAAAGGCGACTAAGGGTTAAGTTACCTTGAGCAGAAAAGAGAACTTCGGTAATCTTTGAAGTTACTGATCTGATTCCAAAAAATATTTTACTAATAAATTAAATAGGTACAGTAATATCAATCGAGTGTAATCTTATGTTAAAACAAGAAATTTTCCGCGGACGAAGTCGCGGGCAGAAGCTAGTTCGTTAATAATGTGACCTTTATTACAGGTAAAGGCAGAGTCGCCGATACAACAGCCCCAAATCAGGAATATCCTAATCATCTTCTCGCTGATTCTCTCAGGATTGAGCTTTGTGTTCATCTTCAAGTGCATACGGAAGCTGTACCAGGATCACAAGATTATCAAGGTGAGCATAAAAAAGAAAGAAAGTAACAAAAGAAAGAATTAGAGATTCTATAATTCATCAATCTCAAATAGGATTTAGCGGGTCACGGGGAAGTCGATTAATTTTGTTTGTAAAAATGTGTTTTATTTTTCACTTTTAAGTGGCGCTCGTGGCCAAAGAATAACAGCTGCACAGGTCGGTCTTCAAGGTTAAGCAACGCCAAAGTTGATCTGTGGATGGGTGACCATCTTAACAAACCGAGTTTCCTTCGTGCCTCGGAAAGCACGTTAAGCTGTTGGTCCCGGCTGTCATTTGTAGAGCTTTGGCGATCGCAGATCGCAGTGCATGGTGTTGAGTTTTATAGAGAATACTGCTTCCCATTCTCTGACGAGTCCCTTAGTCTCTTACGACACCCACGGGAAGTGATGGGTGAACTTACATTGCATATAAAATACCAACCGAATTGAGACCTCCTCCTTCTTTGGAAGTCAGTTAAAAAATTAAAATATTTTAATAATTTTTGAGACTTTGAATCTCTAATTTATAAGTATGACCCTGGAGTTAGATTGGAAGCGGTTGGCAAATAAGAATGCCCAGACATGGGACACTTCTGTCAAACCCTGAGAATACGGGCGTGATGATATATTTTGTAATTCATCCCGTCTATGAAGTGTCACTATGGTAGGCATCAGATAAATGTGCAATAACGGTCATTGACCCTTACATTTCAAATCAATTCAATTTATTTATTTCAGATAGATTAAAATCATAATAATAACAATTATAAACATCCATAGTTTCAATTTAAATAAAATATCACGAGACACAAACAAAACAAGGGAAACAAACAAACACATAACATTGGAAACATTGGATCAGGTCCGCACTACCCGTATGTGTAACTTTGTCCAATGCTCCATGAAGTAACAATCCACATCCATTCTCCCTACAATGAGCTTCAGTAAGCTGTTGGGGCTGCCCCGTATGCAGCGCATCAGAGAGGCTATTTATTGACTTTCCTAATACCAAAAACTGGCATAATTCTATCGTAACCCTTAACGTTCTCTAGGAATGAAATACGGTTTATAATTTATTGTTCGGGTATCTACGAAGGGGCATTAGGGAAAGGTCAATGTAGTTTACTGCGAGTTTATCTGGCGGCTACATTTTTTTTTATTAAGTTAATGGGGATGGATTGGGGAAAGCGATAGATGAGGTCTATGATGGAGCGAGCGTGCCCAGAAGATGCCAATTGTCGATTTGTTTGACCCCATACAAACATTTTAATAACAGGACACAATATTCTCTACCCAGGAGCACAAAAGACAGTCCTGCGAGGATCGCCTGGAGAGCTTGGTTGGAAGTCGCCTGACCCTGGACCCGAAGAGACTTCAGAGGGACAGCGAGCCGCGAGCCAGTCTGGAGAGAGAGAACCACAACAACGAAATGGTCAAGAAGCAGAGAAGTTTTTCGAAACATAAGGTTAGAGATAAAGAATAAGGGGGGTACTGTACCAGAATGAGGAGCTCGTGGCTAAATAATATCAGCCGCACGGGTTGATCTTAAAGGTTAAGCAATGCTTGCCAAGGTCGGTCTGTGGACGGGTGACCATCTTAACATACCGAGTTTCCTCCGCGCCTCGGAAAGCACGTTAAGCCGTTGGTCCCGGCAGTCATTTGTAGATCTTTGGCAGTCGTTACGGATAGTCAGAAGCCAGTAAATCTGACTCCAGTCTTGCCAAGATGTACCGTGTTACCCAGTTAATGGGTTGCGGAGGTCTGGTAGGTAGCCGCTCCGCGTAAAACACTGGTATTCAACTGAATCCGGTTTGACTGGAAGCCGACCCCAAAATAGTTGCGAAAAGGCTAGGCAGATGAAGGTAAGAGATAAAGAAATAGAAAAAGAGCATTGCCTTATTGTAAATTATGTATGTATATTTAAACAGACTAGCTTTAGCTCGGGAGTTCGTACGCGTATATCCCGTTTTATCCCATTTCTTTAGGAATTTCGGGAAATCCTCTCTTTTTGCTCCCTTACACTCTTCAAGGAACGTACATTCAAACGACGTACATTCGAACGTACACAAATTTCAGCTTTCTGCGACCAGTAGTTTCGGCTGTGCGTTGTCTGTCAGTCACTCGCTCACTCACTCAGTCACTCAGTCACTCAGTCAGTAATAGAAGAAGTTTTATATAAAGTCAAAGTTAAAGTTAAAACTTTTGGAATAAAAGTTTTAACTTTAACTTTGACTTTATATAGGCCATCAAACGACACTTTTGAACGTCATTCACATTTAAAATAATATAAAAATTCTTAAGTGACTCTACTGTCCATTCGGAAAGGTAGATTCTTATGGAGAAGAACGGACAAGAAACTCCATAGTTACTCTATATTTGGTATACAAACATTTTGTTATTATATGTGACGACCATGCAGATGTAGACTTCATTTTCTAAACAAGTACATGATACTCACACATTTACTAATAAATTGGAATCAAGTGTGTGAGTTAGGAGAAAAATACTAACACAAAAAAGAAACAGTACATCTGAAGTTAATACATAGAGCAACCAGTTTGCGTTTTTATGGGTAGGTACTAGCACTTTGGTGCTCTGAATGATTTCTCATAGTTTTTCCATTAATTTTAAATGGCACCTTTATATTTCGTTCGTAGTATTGACCAACCTCAATTGTTCCAGCAATCAAGCATAGACTTAGACTACCCAGAAACCCTTTTAGACCTCGACGAAGAAATATGGCGGCGAGAAGTCGACAGCATGCCGATAGAAGAAAACGTTAGCTTCGAGAGAGATGGAAGAACAAGAAAGAGTGACTTGAGTAAAAAAGAAGAGTCAATGAAAAGTAGGAAGGAGAGTGCAGATGCTAGAGAGAAGAAAGAGAAGGATCATAAGAAAGAGATCAGGGACATGTCCGTAGGAGCTCCTGATTCGAAGGAGTCTGGCTGTCAGACGAGAGATAGTCTGTTCCAAATGGATCCTGTACCCAGTTCTGATGGTAAGTTTTTAATATCTATTGAAGAAATAACGGGTTTTACAACTAATTAACGTGGAATAGAAATCAAGAGTCATGTCAATTGCTTTTCTTTAACCTTGTAAGTATGTTTTGTGTATTTATGTGAACTGAAGCTGTTCATACAGTTAAAAAATAAGCAAACATGCTCATGAAATACATACTACTGAACCAAACTGAAATGGGACCGAATGGCAAGTATACCGCATCGAACTAAAAAGAATCACATAAATCGATCCGAAACCTCGGAGTTATCGGTGTACATGTTATGGACCAAGTGATTAATCGGGCATTATTAATAATGCCCGGGCCATATGAATAATGCCCAATAAAAGCGGGCAATGTGATTATAACAAATCGATTTATAACATTGCCCGGTCATTATGAATAATGCCCAGTGCCTATTGGGCAGAGTGATGTAAAGCATGTTTAATACTTTCAAATGAATACTTAGTTAGTTAGACCGAGCATTACAAGTAATGAAATCAATTATCGGGTAGAGTAATAATAAAAACGTGTTTTATAGTTTAGAATTTATTTTTAAAATTTAAATAATCAGGCTTCGGTTTTACTTCGATCAATTTACGAAGGGCTACATTTAGAAACTATAGTCTATAGTAGTTTCAATGCAGTTTGGAAGTATTTCGCACTCGCTTTCACTCACATGTAGGTAGATATTGCGAGTAAGCGCGCTTCCAAGCTGCAGCGAGGAATGAGAATATAATACTTCTCGGCGTGAGTAAGTTAAATTATAAAACTAACAATCTAAATGGAACTAAATGGAAATCACATCTCCGATTATTCAACTTAAAATTTACTCTAAAGTTAAAAGAGTCTTAGTAATCAGTCTCTCAATAGTTATTGTTAAGAATAGATTATTTATCCAATAAAAGCTCTCAATCTTTGGACTTAATAAACAAAAAAGAACGTTGAAAACAAAAAAAAAAGAACTACCTATGTGTAATTTAGTACCTAACATATTTAAAACTCAGTAGTTTTCACTAAGTGCTTGAAACTTAATAAAATCTGTGATTATGAAGCTTAAAATAAAGTCAAAATGTTTTTGTTAACTTGCTTCTTTATTAGTTAATTTATAATTTTGCTTTTATTAACTTTTCTACCGCTGATAACTATAGTGGTTTCATTTTTCTTTGCAGCTTGGAAATACTGCGCGCTCGCTCGCACTCGCAGACGGATAGGTAGTGTGAGTGAGCGCCTAATACTTCCAAGCTGCAGCGAGATACTACTAGGTATAATAGTTTCCGGCGCCAGAAAACTTAACAATTTCAAATTAAAAAAAAAACTAACGAAATCGAATTTAAGTCGAAGTGGCATCGTGCGGCTCCGTTTCGGTCTCTGATTGGTTAGCGCGCGTCACGTGTTTGTTTCTGGCCCCGCACCGCAGTGCACCACGTAAAAATTTACCTATTAATCACATTGCCCGATCATCATGTAGCCATATTCATAATGCCCGGGCAATGTGATAAATAGGTGAGTTTAGATTGTAATTAATCACTTGGCCCGATATGGCTGGGCATTATTCATACTGCCCGGGCATTATGAATACTGCCCGCATTAATCACTTGGCCCATAACATACATACCACAACAACACACATATACCAACCATAACACAACATATATACTTTTTTACAAAAATATACAACCGACTTCCAAAACTAAAATACTACAGTGTAAAGTATAAAATACCTCTAGTTTCGGAAGTCGGTGCTTTTGGTTATTTTTTCATTTTTTGATACCGACTTCCGAAATTAGAGTTATTTTATACTGTGTTTTATATTTTGTAGTGTTTTGTTTTTGGAAGTCGGTTGTCGTTATCTTGCAATGTATATTGTATTTATTTATTTATTAGCTTTACTGTGTGTGACGTCATTCTAAATCCAATATGGCGGACGAACCAAAATGGCGGAATAGTTATTTTTAATGCATTTCTACAATATGGGTATCAAATAAAAGGGCTTGTTGAGAGTAACTCGAAAAACAATATGACGTTATTCCAAATCCGATATGGCGGACGAACCAAAATGGCGGAATAGTTATTTTTAATGCATTTCTACAATATGGGTATCAAATAAAAGGGCTTGTTAAGAGTAACTCGAAAAACAATATGACGTTATTCCAAATCCGATATGGCGGACGAACCAAAATGGCGGAATAGTTATTTTTAATGCATTTCTACAATATGGGTATCAAATGAAAGGGCTTGTTGAGAGTAACTCGAAAAATATTGTACCTAACGTCATTCTAAATCCCATATGGTGGAACATCCAAGATGGCGGAATAGAACAGATTTAGAAACCTAGCCAGCGATAACTAAAAAGTGAAGTAAGACGAAGTATGATGTTATGTTAAGAACTGGTGTAAACAATAAACAGACATGCGATTTCAGCAATCCCTATCCATTTGCTATCATTTACTGAAGAGTTCCGTTGCCTCCAGATAATAAGCAAATTAATAATTGCGTCATGCAAAATAAAATAAAAAAGTTATTGATTCCTGAGCAATAATAAATTAACATTAGAAACAAAAATAAAATCTAGACTAGCTTCTATTCCTAATAACATTACTGGTTACTAATAATCTTCATAAAATTACATTTAAATTTGTATTTTGAGCATACAAAAATATCACTATTAACAATATTACAATTATAAGATTCGACCATTCGACGAATACGGCAGCGCAAACCAGAATTATGAATAAGAAATGGGACTAGTCCGGGAAAATGAGTATTTTCCCGGACTAGTCCCATTTCTCATTCATGATTTGGATGTTTCTTTTGTTTGGAAAAGTTTCCAAACAAAAAAAAAATCATCCAAGACGGTTGACAATTGGCGAAAATATCGCTGAACATACATTTTTCATGATCCTGATCCTACACCTTCCATCATCAGTTCAGAAACATGAAATGATAATTACCAGGCACAAATATCTGAATTGCGTTAGAAAGTTTATAAAAACATTGTATGTGCTTATACAATTTGAGGGATTCCCTCGATTTTCATGAGATCCCATATTCCGATTCTGACTTGATGACAATGGTCACTTCAGGAGTATAGGCCATCGAATATAAAAATATTTTTTAAAATCGGTCTACAATTGGCGGAACAATCGGTGAACATACATAAAAAAAAAACATACATACAGCCGTACATAGAACCTCCTCCTTTTGAAAAAGTCGGTTAAAAAAAGATTAACTAGCTTCTAGTTTAAAAGTTTACTAGCATACTTATTACTTTTACCTTCGAACAGTAAAGACCAGGTTTTGACCCGTTTCCATTTTGAATTATTCAGTACCTAATTATACCTTACTAAACGTTATTGAGCAGCGATCAATATAAACAATGCTTTTCGACTTGTCAGTCATATAAGCCTCATCTCTATACTCCATGGTCAAGCCCAAGTCCATTCCTAAATAAAAAAAAATACATTTATAGAACTTTAGCAGAACGGCATCTGGCAAGATCAAAATAAAATCCAATACGAAGTCTTCATTCACAATACCCTTTACGACTTCTTACAATCGCGCCCCACTTTCAAAGTTAACAGTACTCAAATTAATTTCGTTGCAAATAAATTGAATTAAATCGTACGCCTTCAAAGTAACCTTCATTATTGACATAGAAACAGCGAGAATTCCTATTACTTTTTTTTTAATATAACCCCTATCTTCGTGTGACGTCAGAACACCAAGATGGCGGATATTACCCGTCAATCGCCATATTGTATTAAAAATGTGTCGTCGTGATAAAATTATTAGATACGATCAGTTAGACCACACATTTGGGACAGACCGCGGGTCTGGACGATCACACAAAAACGATGTTCCTAGGAAATACAGCAATTACAAACTATAATACGTAATCGTACCTTGGTCTGCTACTCGTATATCTGCTGCCGATAATCCGCCTTTCGATGATTTCACCACAGTGGAGTTGATATGATCTATTTGTTTCTTTTTATGTGTGTAATTATCTATATACATATAATAAGAAATAAAATAATAGAATGTATTATTTCTTTGAATTTAACTGTGTTTTTGGGAAGTCTAAGTATGGTTCAGAGTTAATAACAAATAGGCCAAATTACTTTTACTCAAAAACTTTTCAACAAAAAAAAACTGAAAATTTCAACTGTCAACCTAATACGGTTCTTGAGATACAACCCGCTGACAGATAGCCGGACGCACAGCGAAGGCATAGTTCTGTTGGTTACCCTTTGGGTACGGAACCCTAAATATACTCGTAGCTGCTAAAATCTTAGCCAGTCTGTCCACGGATAGCCTCCGACCAGCACATGAGTATCGCCATTCATGGCCCTTAACACTACCTTCGAGGTTCTGTACTCCTGGTACTAATACCTTTCATCTCGCCCTACAGGTTCTAGAACCAACAGCCGAGGGTTCTCCACCTTCGGCTATTCGGGCGCCACTATCGTTAGGCCTTCGCCCCCGGCCACGACCAACACTTCTGAGTACACCATCGAACTGCTGAAGCAGATCCCTCAGCACCAGGAGTCCAAAGCCCGTAAGTCTTCTGTCGATTGGATAATACAGTAAAGTAGGTATCCTAATTCAACATAGTTGACTATGACTAATATTTCTACTAACCTCTCCTGCTAAGCTTGTGCTGGGTAAGCATAATCCTCCTATAATAAGATCAGCCATTGCAGGGACAGTCTCCTAATCGGCTACAACTAATCAACAACTCTAGGCAACTGATCTCCCTTCCTACTTTTTTTTTTCTTTAATACGTGGACCGACTCCAATAGTATCATTAGGAATAACACTTGCCTGTCTTCACCTTAACATTACACCTAAGAAAATTTTGACAAGCCTTCTCGACTAGCAGTATCTTAGGCACTTGCCTCACCGCCGGCGAGGAAGCGAGTAGCTATCGAGTAATTGCTCGCTGAGGAAAGGGACAAAAGATATAGATCTCGTGTGAGTAAAAAAGACACATACACTCATAGTCAACAGCTGGATGTTCACACTGCCGGCGAGCGGCTCTTACCTCTAGTTGATCGCAGCGACAAGAGCTATCAAAGATTGTACTCGCTCAACGACACTCGCTCGGCGATGCTCGCTTGGCGGTCAGGATTCACCAAACAGCGGTAATTTCTACCTATAGTGCGGGCCGGAGCGAGTATTGCGAGTAAAAGCCCGCCGCACAAAAGCACTCGCTGAAAGCCGAGCGGCAAAACTATAGACACTTTTCACTCGCTACTCGCTGCTCGCTAACTCGTTTCGAGTGTAAAGCTTTACTTGCTACTCGCTGATCGCCGGCGGTGAGAGTGCCTTAGCCTCTGTCTCTGGTTTGTTCTGCTAACCAATCCAGGTTTTGGTGAAAACCGAAATCTTTTGGCCATCTTGCAACTAACTTAAGCTAGAAAAAAGCCTTTATCCCGACTAATAATGATTATGTATACTGACCGCAATTTTAAATATTCTTCTTCTTTTTGTTGTGTCGATTGACTCCTCAAACTTTATTCGACCTTGTATGTGGTCACTTGGATCGCTGCTAAGTGAAGATAGGACATGAAGAGTAGGACATTTGGTCGGCCATATCTTGCGAATGAGCTCCACACTGGCACTCAATGTGAACATTAATTACTATACTATCCAGAAATACAGCCCCATTTTACATAACCCCTAAATCTGTGTAATAACCAACCATGATATATTCAAAGAATTTAGAAGTAGAATCAAGAGGAACTCAACAACATTCAGATTTAAGTTTTAATAGGTCCTAAAGAAAATTGTCCCTTTGAAGTCTCCTCGATTTCGGTAAGCTAACATAAATAAACGCCGCTTATCGAAGTTAATCTAAAGTTATCTTATTAAAAGGGACACAGATAATCTTGGTATTTAAAATTTGTTGAATGTTTTATTTGAATCTGGAATGTTTTAGGCATTAGAGCGAATTTATTCTAAGATAGTTCAAATACAAGATAATTTAGTTGATTCGTATAAATTGAATAATCCCAAATCTCAAGTTGTGTAACTTCAAACATTGTCTACACCGGCTCATCGGTTACATTTCGGACAATGTGCGCCGCGACTGCACAATTCTATTCCGCTAAGCCAACAACAACAACAACACGTACTACAAGACGTACGATGCGCCAACAGTACGTGGTGGACATCCACCCACAGCACAAAACGTTTTGGGAACACATTTATTGTGGTAGCACCCCTCAATCACTTTGGATCTGTCTACAGAGTAGTCAGTTTTGTGACGGTAAGAGTCGATCTATTCCTCCATATCTACGATTATTAGCTAACTGCACATCTAAAACATAATCATATTGTTACAGAAAAAAAAATCGACCGCCGCCCGATCAGCACCGAGACCACCCGATCAGCTCCCGATGTCATCATTGTCTCCAAACCGATTCGCTAAGGCTGAACTTTGGGGCCCCCACCGTAGGCCCCAACACCCCGCGACTCCTGGTACCCCTTAGAACCCAGGATGAGGCCGGAGGGGTGCTATTACCCCCACACTTGTTCGTTCCGTAGACATGTTTTTCTTTTTGTTAATGATGGGTTTGCTCTTGACTCTAGTCTATGACAGAGACTTTTCAAAACGCATGTCTTTTCACAATTGCGAGGGTTAATACAGCAAGTACTTTGAAGAAAGACCAAATTTAATCTATGACTATTGTTTTGAAAAATGATTTAGAATATAAAAAGTCTCAGACACTGCCTAGGAATTTGGTGTCTTCGGTGGACTATAAGCCAAAGGTGTATCTCCAAAGAAGTGCGGGTTTTTACGGTCTTGAAGACTAAAAAGATCCCTGACGAAGACCCAGAAAGGCTTTTGTGGTCACAGCAGACGTGGAACCCCATAGATAATATTTGTAAGAACTTTTAAAGCATTTTTTAAATAGATTATAACATAATGTAAGAACTTTTATAGCATTTTTTAAATAGATTATAACATTTGTAAGAACTTTTATAACATTTTTAATTAGATTATAAATTTAGATTGTTCTATTTTTTTGGTTTGTGAATTTTTTTTATTACTATTAACATAAATAGGATAGACATATTTTTTTTAATTAAAAATATTGTTAAGAAATTATTTTTCTGTGGAAACGTGGGTTCCTTAACAGTTCAATGGAAAAGGAAGCTTCATTTTTTGTTGGTCTAAATGTTGGAACACTCTTTGAAACAGATGGGACGGTCTATTATAGAAGTTCTACTAGACTCGAGAAATCAGGTCTATGATATTGCCAATCATCAATAGTTTACCATAAGTTGATAATTGGGAAAATTATCTTTCATTATTTCATCATTGAAATAATGATGTTTGTAGTGCCAAAAAATGTTTTTTCTAAGTAGTATTAAAAATTTCTTATTTTCTCTTCAATTGAACGAAATCAACAATGTTGAAATTGTTCCATTAATTGCTTTCATATTATTACCTATATCGATGGAAATAAACACACAAAGGTTTTATTGTAACTTTTAAATCTACTGAGATCCAAATGGTAAAAAGCGTGAAGATTTGTACATAAAAGCCGTAATACTGCCATCATTTAAAGATAGTTAATTATAATAATTAGTAATTTAAGTTAGAAATACTGCGACAGCAAATTAAGTTTCAATTATAAGAACATAGCTGATTTTCGATTAAAAACAGCTGTTCAATCCATTTTAATACGTTGTTTGTTAAGCTTGATATTTAGGGAACTGTATACCGTTTTTTCGCTTAAGCTTGATCTCATGGTAAACAAGTGCTTTATATTTAATTTTTTTTCCTCCTTAATTGCCAGCGAATTAAAATTAAATTGTTTGTTTCCATTGATAAGATATTCCCAACGTTGTCCATTGTGTCTTTCCTTGGTATAATATGATTTCAAGTCTAGCCTTTTACAGCAATGTACCTAATTAAATTTCATCAAGCTCACATTTTTCTAATATCGATGATTAATAAATTTCAATTATTTCTAAAAAAGTATGAAACAAAATTAATTTTCCTACGAGCAATAAATATATTTAATTAAACGATTCAAATTAATTATTATTGTAGCCATTCCTTTCCAAGTATTTCTACATAAAAACCAATGCAATAACATTTTTATTACTGTAGTTTCGTAAGTTAAAAGATTTGGACGAATTGTTTGAAAATTATCACTTATAATTATAATTAGATCTTAATTATACCGAGAAAGAATTTTCTTTGAAGTAGTTTGAAGTTAAAATTATTTTAAAATGTTTAAATTAAATTATTCGAATATTTTAAATTGTGTTACATTTTAGACTTTAAATTCTAGCGAGAAGATTATATTATGATTTTATTAAATAATAAAGATTTTATTCGAAACTAAAATGGAATTGATTTTTTTATTTATTTAATCTGGTTTTATTGCTATTCAAAAACTTAATATAACAACATCCATCACCATAACAGCCGATAGACGTCCACTGCTGGACATAGGCCTCCCCCAAAGAGGGGGGGGGGAGTTGCCATAATTGACACACTTGGCAGGCGGGTGCCCATCGCAGTGAGTGTTGCGTTTTAAGGTCATGGCATATTATACCAGCACCGCAACTGCACAGCTGCATCATGGCGTTGCTTCGAATTTAGGCTACGGCTAGCCGCCAGCGCGCTAACTACGCGTCGTCCGCGGGGTGCAAACCCGCAGGACGCGCGTGGGCCGCGTGGTGTGAGGTTGCTGTCATCGCGGACAAATTTTTATATGGAATTTGTGATTGAACACACCTATTGTTTGTTTCGCTGGTGAAACGCAGTCGGCGCGCTGCAAGCACGCGGTCCACTCGCTTGCAGCGCATGCTAGAGGTAAACGCGCTGACTGCCCGCCGTTGGCTTTTTCTTATTGACAATATGAAATATACTATATAATTCGAATGACAGGTATATTGCTGGGTTGGAGCGGTGCCGGTATAGTGTGCCATGACCTTTACAGAGGACGCTGCTTCCGATTTTCTGGTGAGTCCCTTAGTCACCTCTCTCTCTCTTGTTGTACCTATTAGCCTTTATCTATACTTAATTTATAAAGCTGAAGAGTTTGTTTGCTTGAACGCGCTAATCTCAGGAACTACTGGTCCGATTTGAACCTTCTGGGTAAGCTCGCTCTATCGTAGACTTTGTCTCTATCATCTCTGACATAGACTAGAGTCAAGAGCAAACCCATCCCAAAAAAAATCAGCTATGAACACACGGTCGCCAGGCGACTGGAATGACGTTAACCCATAGAACCTAGAAGAAAAATACACCTCAGAGGAAAGAACGGCTGGAGGCGTTTTTGTACTATCATAGAGAATAACAACCAGGCAATGAGGGTCCTGTAATCGTAAATGGCGCTACCCTCGAGGTTGTTCAAGTATACATATCATCTGCCTAGCCTTTTCCTAACTATATTGGGGTCGGCTTCCAGTCAAGCCGGATTAAGCTGAATACCAGTATTTTACGAGGAGCGGCTGCCTACCAGACCTCTATTAACTGCGTTACACGGTATTTCATGGCAAGACTGACGTTAGATTTACTGGCTTCTGATTATCCGTAACGACTCCCAAAGATCTAAAAATGACAGCCGGGAGCAACGAAGGAAACTCAGTATGTTAGGATATGGTCAACCATCCACAGACCAACCTAGGCAAGCGTTGCTTAACCTTGAAGATCGACCCATGCGGCTGTTATTATCTAGCCACGAGCTCCGTTGTCCAAGTATACAACCCAAATCATACAACTTGGGTGGAACAACTTTAAGAAGGAGGCGACCAGAAGAATTCGCTTGGGCTGGGTGCCATTCGGGAAGCTGCGTGATATCTATCGTCGATCCCATAATCCCTTAACTTGACGAGGGTCTATAACCAGTGCATGCTACCCGTAATGACTTACGGAGACGAAACGTTTACAGACACCATAGGCCTGGTCCACAAATTCAAGGTTGCTCAGCGTGCAATGCTCAGGGTTTCTCTGGTGTACAGAATTCGCAAGGAAGTCATTCGCTAGAGTACTAAAGTCATCTCCGACATAGTGCGTAGGATCAGCATGCTGAAGTGGAAGTGGGCCAACCATGTCTGCAGACGGACAGACGGTCGATGAGCGGACATGTGTTAGAGTAGAGACCGCGTATGGGCAAACGTAGTGTGGGACGCCCTGCGGCACGATAAATCGATGATTTAAAGAAGGTGGCTGGCAGCGGATGGATCCGGACTGCTCAAGACCGGGATGGTTGGCTCTTTGGAGGAAGCATACGTTCAGCAGTGGATGGATATTGGCTAAAATGATGAATGAGGGTAAAAATTGTCTCGCCGTCGGGACAGATCTTCCAATAGGATACCTTAAAAAACCAGACACAAAATTAAATGATGGCTTCAGAAGTAATATTATTATTTTCCCGTAACTATTCCCACAGTGTGCCTGTATGGGACAGTCATGGCGGGATGAAATCATTTGCAAAATGCTGTTGGTGCTACCGCGCAGTCTTTGAAATAATGATGCCACTTTCGTACGCACTATAGTGGGAAACCGTCAACACGCGCGTTTGCAAACATTTGTGACGCACTAGTGGCGCGGCAACCCCAACAGCATCCTGAAAGCATTATTATACTGAATACGCAGGTCGTTGAAGGCTCGCTGCGTATACCGAACCAACAGGCCGCTCAAGTAAAAAGATTGACAATATAATAATAACAAAAGAAAGATAAAATAATATAAGTAATCAACACCTTCTTCCCTCTCAAGGTAGCAGGGTTGAATGGTATCTTTCCGGCTTTGCTTAGATGGAGCGGAGACTCACTAGCTGAATAGTTTGTCAAGATTTTTCGTGTCTGTATAGCTCAACGCTGCATCCCCTTGATATGCCGCGAAGTAAAAATAATCTTTATTCCGAAACTAGGTAAGTAAGAGCGATTACACTCAACCTAAATCCATCATACCCATCACTCTACCTCGTTTTTCCTGAATACACTGGGGGACAGAACGATTAGGAATTAAATGTCGCTACTAAAAGCTTTACACCCAAACCAGCACGTCTACTGCGCAGGCAAATCAACTGAATCTGCACTCCACTGCGTGGTCACTTTCATATATATACATGAATGAATTCTACCATTTTTGTACCATCAGTGAATGTACAGTTATTTTCTGCACTTCCATCAGGATTGGGAGTGTCCGTAGTATTATTCAAATTGCCGGCAGCTTCTTTTGTTTTAGCAATCTCTTCTGTAGCTATTTTTAGGTTTTTATTTTCATCTACCTTTGGTGCTTCAACTTTCTCCGTGCATGTAGGCAAATCTGCTTTTGAATCGGGTAACAAAAATTGAAGGAAGTGATCCTTCAATTTTTGTTACAAGTTCTTCTGTGAGTCTGGGAGATCCTGAAGTACCTCTTTCATTGGCGTATTCTTCAGTTTCCTTTGTAGAAATTCTTGTAACGTTGCTTAATGCATCGATGCATCCGTCCCTTTTTTGAGGGTTTCACGTACTTTTTCCAACACTCCTTGGCGATATTCTGTCCGGTTTGATTCTACTCCACTTTTAAGTTTTTCATCTTTCAAACTTACTAGGTCATCTAAAAGTCTCACAATTAGTAAATGATTTCATGTCTGGATATTGACGTTTACAGGCCACAAAGAATAATATTGTAATAAATGTAAATGGGTATAATTATAACCATTAATAAAACTTATCGTCGTAAGTTTATAGATCATTTGATTGCAGTTGGAAAATAATGTTAGTGCTGCATACATTTCATAATCTTTAATATGTAATATATAAACTCTTTACCCCCAACAATTCGCGACTGATGGCGCTACTAAATGGTAACTAAAACCTTCAGTAGTGCTATTAGGATGTAATTTGGTGTGAACAAATGTGCTGTCATGCATGTGAAGAAAGAGGAGATTATGGAATCTGAGGGAATTCAACTTTCGTATTCCATACAGATTAGATCCCTCAGCTTGACCAAAACCTACAAGTATTTGGGTATGTCGGAAGTGTCGGGCATTAATCTTGCTGGCATGAAGCAATTGAAGGAGCGCTTCCTTGGCCGCCTGAAACAGGTTTTGAATAGTCTTTTGTCGGGCGGAAATAAGGTGTGCGTCTTCAACGGTTGGGTGATGCCGGTATTAATCTACTCTTTCGGCATACTCAAATAGACGCAAACTGAATGCATTACCACGATTGTCGGTGATGAGACTATACATCCTGCAGAAGTGCGGAGGTCGAGGCTTTCTAAACGCCAAGATACTCCAAAACCGCGGGATTTGCACTCTCAGAAAATATTTTCTCGAAGTTGTCAATGTGGGTATGCATCGAGATGTGGTCGCGGTGGACAAGGGACTCACCCCGTTTTCCATGGCTAAAGAGAACTGGCACAAACCTGTGATGCTTCGCACAGATGACCGCATGGAGGTATGAAAAGTCAAGGAGCTTCACGGGCGCTTTTATCGGGCTCTTCATTGGTCCGATGTAGATTTTTCAGCGTCCTTGGCTTGGCTTGGTTCAGTGATCTCTTTGGAGAAACTGACTTTTGTATATGCGATTATGGACGAAGTTATCTTGACGAATAACTACCGGAGGTATATTATGAAGGATGGGACGGTGGAAGCGCGTCGGGCATGCCACAGTGCGGGTGAGTCGTCAGACATATTATCTCTGGCTAACGGCGAGTACGCAAGTTTATTATTTATCAGCAACGTGCTTTGAAATACAAACTTGTTGACTCTGAGGTACCGTATTACAAGTATGTGCCCGACCCAGTTCTCCAAAATTTATATTTTTAAATGTACTTTTAATGTTTTTTTTTTGAAGTTTAAAAATGTAATTAGTATTGTAAGATAAATATATAAAGCTGAAGAGATTGTTTGTTTACTTGAATGCGCCAATCTCAGGAACTACTGGTCCGATTTAAAAAAGTATTTCAGTGTTAGATAGCCCATTTATCGAGGAAATCTATAGGCTATATGTCATCACGCTAAGACCAATAGGAGCGGAGTAGTAATAAAAATTGTGACGCAGACGAAGTTGCGCGGGTCAACTAGTGTAAGATAAATGAATAAAGAGAATAATAATGATGCAGTTTTCTTATTATAATTTCTGCTGAAAATGGCCTCCCCTAACCGTTCCACCTAAAATACTGGTATTCAGCTGAATCCGGTTTGACTGGAAGCCGACCCCAATATAGCTAGGAAAAGGCTGAACAGATGATGATGATGATAGGCTTCTCCAAGCCACTACGTATCGACCGGTCCTGTGCTTTTTGCATCCAGCAAATACCTTAGCCTCATTTTTTTTTTACAATTAAAAGTTCAAATCTACCCGTATGTTTAGCGTCAAAGCATGTGAATAAAATTATGAATAAAACTGGCCAAGTGCGAGTCGGACTCATGTTATTTTAACACTATAGACTTCTTATAGGGTTTCCTGTAATCTATAGGTAAAGATCTATTATCTCCATTTTTTTCAAAATTTTGGGCTCAGTAGTTTTGTTGATAATTGGGTATGCTAATGGTCATTTTTCGTCTAATTTCTTCAATAACTTCAAAACCATTAATTGTAAAGTTATAAAAAATCTTCTATACCAATATATAACACTGAAGAATTTGTTTGTTTGAAAAATTCTTTCAGTGTAAGATAGCCCATTTATCGAGGAAGGCTATAGGCTATATATCATCACTCTAAGACCAATAGGAGCGGAGCAGTAATGAAATTTGTGACGCAGACGAAGTTGCACGCGTCAACTAGTTGTAAATAATACGTCAGTATTTGAGTCACAGAAGTCTATATCTGTACCAAATTTCTACAGAATCGGTCCAGCGGATCCGGAGAAAACTGGCTGTGGCAGACGGACACACAGACACCGGAGTGATTCGTTTATATATAAGGGTTCACTCAATAATAAAGAATACTTTACCGTTGGTTACGCTGACGACATAACCATAATAATAAACGGTAAACATGAAAACACGCTATGCAATCTCATGCGGCAGGCCTTAAGAATAGTAGAGTACTGGTGCAAAGGGTATCAGCTAGCAGTGAACCCCACCAAAACTGAACTTAATCTTTTTACTAAAAAAAGGAAGTTGCCACCATTAGAACCACCACGTTTCTTCGGTACCACCCTAAGCCTCTCAACTGAAACCAAATACCTGGGCATCTATTTGGACAAGCAGCTTTTTTATCTTTATATTTATAACATAAATTTAGGGGTTTTTGTCCAGTAAGGGGACAAGCAGCTGACCTGAGCGAAACATACTGAATACCCCACCACAAAAGCCAGTATATGCATGTGGCAATGCAAACGCATGCTAGGTAGAAACTGGGGCATCAGTCCCGGTACAACACACTGGCTATACACTACAGTTATCAGACCAGTAATCACTTATGGCTGACTTAGTCTGGTGGCCCAGGACCGACTTGAACACAGCACAAAAATACCTCAAAAAGCTGCAGCGACTTGCCTATGTGGCAATCACTAGCAGTATGAAAACTGCTCCCACTGCGGCCCTGCAGGCAATGCTGGGACTGCCACCACTACACTTCATAGTGCGGGAAGCGGCAGCTCTGGCGGCTCCAAGGCTCAGGATATCTGGCACCTTAAGATCAGACTATAGAATCAAGCACACGCGCATCATGGAGGATGCCGTTGGGCGGCAACCCATGATGACTTCACCCAACGACAAAGCCCAAAAGACATACCATTTCCAGAAGCACTACAACATAGTCCTAGAGCAGGTAATAGACGACCACTCTGGTCCCAAAGAGCTAAGAATATACACTGATGGATCAAAGACAAGCGACGGAACCGGAGTTGCAGTTTACTACGAAGATCTTAACATCAAAATATCCAGACCATTACGTAAACTCAACACACTCAACACCGTCTACCAGGCGGAATGCATGGGCATTATCTTAACGGTCGATGCCATAGAAGCCAGGAGAGTCACGGATACCAACATTCGCATACTCTCTGACAGCGCCTCAGTCCTCCAATCCCTAGGCAAACATTACACTACCTCGAATGCCACATTTCATTAGAACGCATCACGGTGACCAACCGCAATATTGTGACGCTGCAGTGGATTGAAAGACACAGCGGATCACTAGGAAATGATGCAGCCAATGTGCTGGCCAGGAGAGGTTCCGGTGCTGTGGCTGTTGGACCCGAACCCATAGTTTCCATTCCCTTTCACCCAGCTGCGCACATGGCTACAAGAACACGCACACAAACAAGCGGAACGCTGGTGGGCCTTGACACCAGGCTGCAAGAAATCCAGGGAAGCTATGCCATCCCTAAACAGGAATCTGACCAGACGCCTTCTGCGACTGGATAGGGGTACCCTGCGAATGGTGGTAGGGACTATCACCGGGCACTGCTCATTAAACAAACACTTATACACCATAGGTATTACGGACAGTCCTCTATGCAGAGCATGCATGGAGCAGGAGGAAACTGTATCGCATGTACTCCTTGAGTGCACAGGCGTTACCAAATAAATACGGAGTCAAACGATAGGAACACAGAACTCGCTCACAGGCAGGCATCTTGAACACACCGGGTAAACTGATCTGCTTCTGGAAGGAGGTTGGCTGGTTGGATTAATGGCCGCAATGGCTCACGCACAATGGTCCAACATCAGTACTAAATGCGGAAACCATATCCCGATAGATAGATAGATATAAGGGTTCCGTTTTTTTTTCGGAAACCTAAAAAAAAAAATATGTCTTGTTTATTCCACAAAGATAAAGTACAAGTTCCAAATACTAACAAGAAAAAACATATGCGCAAAAGCCCTGCGTCTGTCAGGAGAAAAGCAAAATTTAAATTGTTGTCAACGATTCCGTCAGGGCAAGTCATTACAGCGCTCTTTGGTGCTGAAACCATTGATTTGATATCGCACAGTTGTCAGTGCAGCGTCGCCATATCTAACAAGTTTTTGGTAGAGGCACTTATATCGCTCCTTGTTTACATATCTGCTAACATAACCCATACATGAACGTAGGTGGTGAAGAAATAATATAATGGGATTCCTTAGAATACTTTTAGTTTTAAATGCAACAGTTACTTACGCATTTCATCATCATCTGCCTAGCCTTTTCCCAACTATATTGGGGTCGGCTTATAGTCAACCCGGATTTAGCTGAATACCAGTGTTTTAAGTAGTGCAGCTGCCTACCAGACCTCCACTACACACAAAGCTTAACGTGCTTTCCGAGGCACGAAGGAAACTCGGTATATTAAGATGGTCACCCATTCACAGACCAACCCTGGCAAGCATTGCTTAACCTTGAAGATCGACCTGTGCGACTGTTATTATTTAGCCATGAGCTTACGCATTTATAATAACAGTAATTAGCTATATTAGTTTGGATTTATGAAAAATTGCCGCAGCTAAATTATAATCCTGTAAAATTTCCAGAATTTAATAAAACCCGCACATAATACATCTATAAAATCTAATATCACATAAAAACTATCATAGTTAACATACACATTGAAATTTTTGAACTACATCACCATTGCTTTTGGTACAACTTTAAACTACTTCAACGCAAGTGCCATCATCAGCCTTTTTCTTACCGGAGGGACAATCATCGCCTTTAAAAGCTGATTTTGTTACAATTAATTCCATTTTACATTCTACACCATCAGTGTTTGTACAGTTATTATTAGTATTTCCATCGGGATTAGGAGTGTCCGTAGTATTATTCACATTGCCGGCTGCTTCTGTTGTTATAACAATCTCTTCTGTAGATAGTGTTTGGTTTGTACTTTCGTCTACCTTTGGTACATCAACTTTCTCCGTGCTTGTAGGCAAATCTGCTTTTGGATCAGGTTCACTTGCTTCATCTTTTGTAACAACCTCTTCTGTGCCGCTGGGAGATTCTGGAGTACCTTTTTCATTGGTCTTCTCTTCATCTTCCTTCGGAGAAACTCTTATAACATTGCCTAATGCATCGATGACGATTTTCGTCCCATTTTTGAGGGTTTCACGTACTTTTATCAACACTCCTTGGCGATATTCTGTATGGTTTGATTCCACTCCACTTTTAGGTTTTTCATCTTTCAAACTTACTAGGTCATCTAAAAGTCCACACTCTGAGCTCACAATTAATATAAATATTAATACAAATGATTTCATGGCTGGATATTAAACGTTTATCGGTCACGGAGAATAATATGGCAATAAATGTAAATGGGCATAATTATTATCATTTATTAGACTTATCGTCGCAAGTTCAGAGATCATTTGAGTGCAATTGGAAAATAATGTTGGTGTTGCATAAATTTCAAAGTCTTTAATAATGATAATGATGCAGTTTTTCTCAACAATTCTGCTCCATCTTCAACCGCATCATTGCTTACCATCAGGTGAGATAGTGGTCTTATGCTTATCAATATTACTTATATATAAAAAAACTGCTGGACATAGGCTACATCAAGTTTCGACGTACCGAGTGCGCTGTGTTTTGTATGTTTATTGTCAAAGCAAAACTCTTATAAATAAAGAAAGAGAAAAAAAAAATGATATTTATTCACCAAAGATAGTTAATATATCTGCTAACATAACTATATGAATGGCTTATGTGGTTCAAAAATAATATTATGACAATCCCATCCCTTGTCATAGATTAGATAGTTTTTAGGGGAATGATTGATCACTAAAAAACAATCAACTACAAATTTCTATAATTGATTCTTAATCTTATTAAGTTATTTTATTACATGATAAATCTAAAATACAAATCAGGCTATTTGCACTACAAACAAGATTTTGCCAGCAACTTCACATGCGTGAAAGTTGAAAAGAATTAAGTCCTCAGACATAGTCCACAGGGATACACAGTTTTCTATATGTCCTAAACCAGGTTACGGTCCTCATGTTTGCCAAGTTGCATCCAAATTCGTTCAAATCCTGATGGTCTGTCGTCAAATAAATATTTATTTCTCTTTCTTACTTTCTCTTTAAATTAAAAACATCAGTTGGATTCAGTCGAATTGTTATATACCTCTGGTTCCGTTTCTCTTGTGTTTATTTCAAAGTCTATTATTTCATCGGATTCAAGAGTGATTTCTATAGACACGCAGTTTCCATCATCAGCTCTTTCTTTTCCTGAACTGCATTCATCTACTGCCAATGTTGCCATTTGTTTAGTACTTTTAGGACCTGGACCATTTCTGAAACAATTTTTAGATTTTGCTTCATTTCTAGAAATTCTGTTGGGTTTCTTTCTATGTTGTTTTTTGTTGGATGGTTTTTCCTTACTTTGTTCAGTACTTTCATCTTTGTTTTTTTGATTAGAAGTTAACACATTATTGATGAAACTCTTTTGTTCTCTCACACTTTCACGATATTTCAATTGTTTTTTCTTTTGATTTTCTGTTAAAATAGTTACGTTATTTATCACTTTAGCATTCTTTACAATCTCTGAATGTATAAAATGTTGATTAGTCACATTATAACCTGTTTTCAATGTAATTTTGCGTGGTTCTATATATTTACTGCTTAAAGTTGTAAAAACACAAATAACAAAGATTGAAGTATACATGTTATTGTTCAGTAATACATTTATTATGACTTCTTTATAGATAACAAAAGCACGTTTGATTATTTTAATGTCTTATAGCACAATGGACTGTTCTTCTATTACAATATGAGTTACGGTATCGGTAGAGTTCATAGTTCATTAAAACTACAGTGTATTAGGTATAACTGAACAAGGGGTTTTTTAATGACTTGCAATGGTTATCTTATCGCTATAATAAAAAGAAGGATTTTCCTTAAAAAACAATATTTGCGTAGTATTTTTCGTGTTCTAAGGCTACCTGTTCACTTGCGCGAAGCGAGACAGTGGAGTGGAGAAACTGAGAAACATGAACTAATCATGTCTGACAAAATGTCAGTGACTCACGTGTTGCAGAGATTTGATGCAATTCCATTGATTCTAATTTCTCCGTTTCTCCGCTCCGCTGCCTTGCTCCACTGTAATAGACAGGCATCCTAATGATTCTTAAATTTATACATTGCAGTTTTACTTCTTAGTTATAGAAACATAAGGTTGCATATGGTCTAACAGACACCACATTTAAGATGGCAATTTTAGTCGATTATTTCCACACAAGTGTTGTCTTCGGCTCTTGCTGTACCGGCCCGACAGCCTCCTATGAAAGCCTCTGAAGTTGCAAAAGCACAGTAAACCTCTCCATTCATGGTTATTATCGTTGTGCAGTTGTTCACACTATCAACTACTACACCTGTTTGGTTTGTAGCAGTGTTAACGATTTCAGGATTATCTTTAGATTCATCTTTGTCTACAGGAACTGTATTCTTTTGTAATTCAATTTCTGTTTTTGATAATGGCTGGTTAGTTTCATCAACATTTATGTAAAAACGACAGATAACAACTATTTCACCAGTTGTACAATTTTTACCTACAAGTTGTCCTATTTTTGTAGCAGCAGCTTCTACAATGCTGCTTATACGGTTAACTTCCTCAGCAGCTTCACTTACGGGAAATTTGATATCCCATACATGCAATCCTGGTGTCACAAGTAAATGATAGTAACTTCTGCCACTTTCAAAATTAGCAAACTCACTTTCGTCTCCTGACTCACCGGGAAATATAGGTGTAGTGTTATATATGTTATGGGTTTCTTTATCTCTTGTTACGTCTAATAATACTTCAGTTACAAAAGTTACGTTTCCTTTAACAAGAGCATCCGTTACTCTCATGAGTTGACCTTGTTCCACATCAATTAAAGCTTGACTTAATAACAAATTATTTAGGACGCCACACTGTGCACTTGCTATGTACAGGAATATAACTAAAATGATCTTCATGGTTGCTAAGATGTCGTCAGCCAGTGGTTGTCTCTGGTTTTGATCACTTTTTCAAAATATTTTTATTTCTTGTCACTGTTTTTCACTTATTTTTAGTTTGTTGCTGTAATTTTCTTCTTCCGATTTAACAGTTATGTCTTCCTCAGGAGTTAGATTCAACACAAATCCCAATTTAGAAATAGGGATCTTGAACCGTTCTCAGTCAATTGTAAAGAATGAAATACTTCGTTTAAATAACAGCTGAAGTCACCGTAAATAATCTCCGGATATTATCGTTCGTAGTTCAAGGTTCACATAAACTAAAGTAGATTGGCTTATTCGGAACCTTTTTATATGTTATCAAGTTAGTAATACACGTTACATGTATATACAGGTTGCTACAGGATTACAGAGCGTGATGTCATCGAAATGTAGACCAGAACTTGTTTATGGCAAGGTCAGATCATAGACTACACGCATTGTATGTGTTATCTGTGGTTTGACCGTAGAGACGGAATGGGTTATTCAAAAGCCCGTCAGTGACATCGTGAAGGTATAGATAAAAGAGTGACATACATACATCAATAGATTTGCTAGTATGGCGGCTTGTTTAATAAACTTAACCAGCTATGTGCGAGTCATACTTGTGCATGATGGGTTTCGAACCATCATTTTTAATTTAAATAAATTTTTATTATTTGTTGTTGAGGAGCTCGTGGCTAGATAATAACAGCCGCACGGGTCGATCTTCAAGGTTTGTAGATCTTTGGCAGTCGTTACGGATAGTCAGAAACCAGTAAATCTAACTCCAGTTTTGCCATGAAGTACCGTGTTACCCAGTTAATGGGTTGTGGAGGTCTGGTAGGCAGCCGCTCCTCGTAAACTACTGGTATTCAGCTAAATCCGGCTTGACTGGAAGCCGACCCCAATATAGTTGGGTAAAGGCTAGGCAGATAATGATTTATTATTTGTTGTTGTTACAGCGATAATAGAAATAAAAACTCTGTGAAAAATTATAACTGTCTACCTATTACGGTTTTTGAATACAGTCTGCTTACAGATGGGCGGACAGACGATCGCACGAACGGACGTATAGCGGAGGCTTAGTAATAGGGTTCACTTGGTTACCCTTCGGGTACGGAACTACAACCACATCTAAAAAAACAGGCCAAGCGAGTCGGACACACGAAAGGTTCCGTACCATTAACAAAAAACAAATTTCTTGTCTGAGAGCCGTTTAAATTTTTATTCTTATTAAATTTTTATTATATAAGAATAAAACACATACACACTGTGAAAATTTTAACTGTCTAAGTAGACACCCCCAACCCTATTAATAAAGCCTCGCTGTCCGTGCGTCTGTCCGTCCGGCCGTCTGTCTGTCAGCAGGCGGTAGCTCAAGAACCGTAATAACTAGACAGTTGAAATTTTCACAGACTAGGTATATATTTTTATTGCCGATATAAAAACAGATAATAAACATTATGGTTTATGGTACAGAACCCCTTGTGTGCGAGTCTGTCTCCGCTCTACCTTTCTGATTAATTTCGTTGCGGGATTCAAGACAGTTGAATCGTTTCTCCGGGACTCGTCGGGTTTCATTGGCTCGGCGTTTTTCTGGTGGTCGCCACTGTTGATTCTGGCTTTCAGGAGTTGTAGTGGTTGGGAATGTGTGGCGGGCTTGTCCCATAAAACAAGTCGGTCTATGTAAAATACTGGTATTCATCTGCATCCGGTTACACTGGAAGCTGACCTCAACATAATTGGGAAAAAGATAAGCAAATGAGGGCTTTGCGTTTGAATTCGCCGCTAAAGGCGCTAGAGTAGCGTAAGGTTTTAAATGTCAAATTTCACTGTTGGCTACTGATGCGAGTTTATTTACTTATTTGTTTTGACTTTTATTTTAATACTAGTTGACCCGCGTTATTCGTCTGCGTCACAATTTTCATTACTACTCCGCTCCTACTGGTCTTAGCGTGATGATATAATTATAGCCTTCCTCGATAAATGGGCTATCTAAAACTGAAAGAATTTTTCAAATCGGACCAGTAGTTCCTGAGATTAGCGCGTTCAAGTAAACAAACAAACAAACAAACTCTTCAGCTTTATATATTAGTATAGATTTTCCTTCTAACTTTGTTCACATGCGCACCTTACTCGACAGTGGCGCCAACTGGTTAGTACAAAAACGATAGCTCTCATTGAGTGAGTAGACACAGGCCTAGAGTACATACCAGATCTACAAAGTACATAATATATGTGTGAAAATGAATGGGTTTTAAAATAAAAACTCACATCTTCGTCATACTTTATTTAAGAAATTCCTTTGACAATGCAGTTAACAGTGTAGTGAGAAAAAGAAAGGAGAAAAGAGAGACAGTTGTTTTATATTATAATTGTAATTAGTGTTCAATCCATTTAAATTTTGCATGTCAAATCTTGGGCAGAATGTATGGCTCAACATGTATACTTCATGACCTCAATTTTACAGTTCCGTACTCAAAGGGTAATCAACGGAACCCTATTACTGAGCGTCTGCTGTTCTTCCGTCCGTCCGTCCGTCCGTCTGTCTGTCAGCGGGCTGTATCTCAAGAACCATAATAGGTAGGTAGTTGAAATTTTCACAGATTATGTATTTCTATTGCCGCTATAACAACAAATAATAAAAATTAAGGTTTATGGTACGGAACCCTTGGTGTACGAGTCTGTCTCGCACTTGGCCGGTTTTTTGTACCTGCATTCTAGCAAATAAATAATTTGATTAATTGATTGAAAAAAATAAAAATAAAGCTTGCGCCAAGCATGACGCATACCTAAAAAAGAATCAAACTATAAAATAAAATTATTTAAACAAACGTCCAAAGTAAAGCAGAAACAATTTTTAAATATCAATTAAATCAGTACATGGTATTTCATTGCCTACTGCCTACTATTTGTTTACAATATTTTCATAATAAAAAGAAACACATTTAAAAAAAGAAGCATAAAATAAAAAAAAAACACGTCCTATTTGATTTGAAAGTTGCCACACGACCTCTGGAATACAAGTTCCATCATCAGCCCTCTCTTTACCAGCAGGACATTCGTAAGCAGTGATGGCCGCAAAACCACAGATGTACAGTTACTATTGTGCAGTCTAGTTTTTGTCCAGCAGCGTTTAAGATATTGAGTATTTGTTTAATATCATCTTCATCTATAGGGCTTGTTCCACTTTCAAATACAATTTCCCGTTTATGTATTTATTTTGGAGAGTTTTCAGGTATGAAAACATTACAGATGACCGCACCATCGACTATTTTGCAATTTTTACCATCAGATTCTCCATCCTTGTTTTCAGCGGCTTCAGCAATTTTTATGAGACGAAATATTTCATCTTTATCTGTTGTAGGTTGTGTATTATTTAGAACTTTGACTTCTCTTTTATGTATTTTTGAAACAGGTGGTTCCGTAGCTTCTACATTTATTTTATAATGACAGATAACAGCTATTTCTCCGATTGTGCAGTTTTTACCAATGAGCTGTCCTGTTTTGATGGCGGTAGTTTCTACAATACTTAGTATACGGTTGTTTTCCTCTGATGTGTAAAATTTCACTTCCCATTTATGTATCCCTGGTGTTAATTTAATGGTTTCAGCATTAGTGGATTGAGCTTCACTATCTTTTGTTATATCTATATATATGCCACTTAATAATGTTACATTTCCGTTAGGAAAATAATCTTTTACTAATATAAGTTTTCTTTCAAATAGTCGAATTCCTGCTGTACTTGGAGAGCCATTTTCTTCTAAACCTTCCTTCAGAACGCCGCACTGAGAAATTGTTATACACAGGAATATATATAGAATGGTCTTCATGGTTAATTGCCTCTGGATTAGACAGTCATACACTTATTTAAAAAAAAATTACACTAGTTTCTTAGAAAAAAAATCCGTCTTCAGCGCCTTTTTGGTATCCACTGTTGTTTTAACTGCAGTACTGTTGTTTTGTCTTTATCGACCACTTCGTAAAGTATACTTGTTGTCTACTTTAATTGAAACATGTTCTTTGTGAATCTATTATCAAATGGAGAGATTACAAAGAGGGATTTATGTGTCGGTGACAGCACAGTTTCAAGACTAAGTTTACAGTATTTAAATAAAAGTTAATGTCTTTGCAAATTTTATCAGTCGGGAGGTCAAGGTTCAAAGAAGTAGATTTGGCTAATAAGGAACGTTATTTTATATTACCAAATAGTAAAATATCATCAGGTTTTTTCAAGTTGTACGAGAATTCTAGTGCCACAAAAATTCCACTTCAGGGGTTTATTTGTTAGGAATAAAATGTAGTATATCTTTGGCTTATTATTATTATATTAAGTAATTTTGAAAGAGTTTCATTTTTCTCACAAGGCGACTTTATCTTCAAATATCTCGGTAAATTGACAATTAAGGGTACTATGTTGCAAACATGTTTTGTTTGTTTAAGTGTCCTCTACCTACATAGGTATGCATGTAAGATCTTTGGAACTTTGAAAAAATAAAACCAAGTGGCGGCGGTCCTCCCACCGACATTAGTTTTTTTTTTGTTAGAAAAAAAGCCCACTTAGTTTCACGCGCACTCCTCGCAACAATATTTTTTTTTGCATTCCTATTGAAATAGCAAATATTGAAAACCACATTAATTAACTGGCACTTTTCACTTAAAGAAACTAAAAGAAAAGAAGAAAAGAGTATTCTATTCTATTCTATTCTTGTGATTTGAATATAAAGCCAGCTGCCAGCGGTTTCGCCGATGTCAATATCAAAAATTATCCCAAGGGATAAAAAGTCTATGTGCTATAGTCTTGTCCACTGAAAAAATCTGACTAGTCAGTCAGTTAGATTATCAAAAAATATTTGAAAAGTTTTTTTCTTTTGTTACGTAACCCTAAATTGACTAACATAAGACGCTTTTAAAATTCTCAATACGTCACGACGTGGTATAATTTTTAGAGCGTTCTGACGTCACGAGCTCCCACTCATTATCACACTCATATTCATTGATTTAATTGAATTAAAATTGATTTAAAAACAAAAAATATGTGTCTATTATTTTCAATACTCTAACAGACGGATAAAATAAATTTGCAATATATTGATGGTGGAAACTTGTCTATTACAGACTATAATATATCTCTGCGCCAAATTTTATCCAGATCCGTTCAGCCGTTCTGGCGTGATTAAGTAACAAACATCTATCCATCCAAACTTTCGCATAAAGTCCGCCCATGTATGACTACTGTTCATAAATTATATTAATTAAATTAATTATAAGATTTCTATTTTATTTAAGGGCGCTCTCTCGAAAAAGCTAAAAAATAGCGTGCATAAGAAGTGGTTTTTCGTCGGCATTTACTGAGAAATTACATCTGAAAAAAATAGGTAGTAATCTACATGATATTGCATGTAACTTGGTTTAGCCAGAATTTATGTATCGGTATCACATAATAGGCAAAAAAAATCACCAAATCACCTCCAAATCGTTGAGTTGAAACCGTTTTACTCCTTACTTTTTTTACAAAAAACTAAAAAAAAATATCTGCTGCTGTGCAATACAAATAAAAATAATTTGGTTTTGTTAATTTTTAAAAATATGTATTTATTTTATTATAAACAATTAAAAACACGGGTAGCGAAGTGGCCCGCCGAGGTGTATTTAGCTCAGTTAGTATGCACAAGGGGAGGAGCTCGTGGCAAAAGAATTACAGCCGCACAGGTCAATCTTCAAGGTTAAGCAACGTTTGCCAAGGTTGGTCTTTGGATGGGTGACCATCTTAACATACCGATTTTCCTCCGTGTCTCGGAAAGCACGTTAAGCTGTTGGTCCCGGCTGTCATTTGTAAAACTTTGGCAGTCGTTACGGATTGTCAGAAGCCAGTAAATCTGACTCCAGTCTTGCCAAGAAATACCGTGTAACTCATTTAATTGGTTGTGGAGGTCTGGTAAGCAGCCGCTTCACGTAAAATACTGGTAATCAGCTGAATCCGATTGTACTGGAAGCCGACCCCAATTTAGTTGGGAAAAGGCTAGGCAGATGAGATGTATATGCACAAGGCGATTGGCAAATATACAAGCCTTAGAATAGAATGTTGTTGTTGGTATTGCCCCGATCTCCCTATGTATCTCAACGAGAGTTGGTTACGATAACCTAAGATAAAATATGTCAGGGCACTTATCAGTATATATACGTATTTGTTTTTCGGATTTTCCTTAATTAGATAAGTAAGCCAATACAATTCTCAGTAATGGAGTACCTATTAACTTTCACGAGAAACGATAAAATTAAGTACGTAGAATTTCACAGAAATAATAATCTTTATGTTTATAAATACTGGTAAGTATTCTGCTGAATCCGGTTTGACTGGAAGCCGATCCCAATATATGTAGTCGGGAAAAGGCCTAATCCTCATCGCCTCAACGCCTCATCTGGCTTAAAATTATAAAAAAAAACGGCCGAGTGCGATTCGGACTCGCACGCCAAGGGTTCCGTGCCTAACCTCAATTTTATTACTTGTTGTTAAAACGGCAGTAGAAATACACAATCTGTGAAAATTTCAAATGACTACCTATTACGGTTCTTGAGATAAAGCTCGCTGACAGACGGACGAACGGGCAGCGGAGACTTAGTAATAGGGTTCCGTTGGTTACGCTATGGGCACGAAACCCTAAAAAGATTTACGTGTAAAAGTGTGGTTTAACCTATAAGTACCTACCAAATAAATATTAGGTATGAAATTGCCGTTCTGCAGTACTGGCCATTTCAAATCAAAATAATTTTTGTTTGGCTAAGAATTCTAATTTCAAATTATTTAATTTCAAAAACATGTTTTTTTTTTCCAAAAGTAGTCATTTGTTTATTGATTAGTGTTACATTTTCATCGCATTTCAATCTTTTTCGTCATCCTGGATACGTCAAAAATTCGAGTAATTATGGAATATGAATACCGTCGTGGCAGCAACGCGGCACAAGCGGCACGCAACATCAACGACGTTTACGGAGCTAACACTACAATCCAACGCACCACCTGTTATTGGTTTGCTCTCTTCCGTTCTGGAAATTTCGACCTGAAAAATGAACCTCGCGGTCGTCCGAAGACTTTGGTCGACAATGACGAATTAAAGGCGATTGTGGAAGCTGATGATATACAATCTACGGCTGAATTAGCAGCAGCTTTCGACGTTAGCGTCAAAACAATATTGGTCCATTTGCGTCAAATTGGCAAGGTAAAAAAGCTTGACAAATGGGTGCCCCACGAACTCAATGATCGCCAGCGCGAAGTACGCGTCGAGACGTGTCTTGCACTGCTCAACAGACACACAAATGATGGAATTTAGAACCGCATTGTTACCTGCGATGAAAAATGGATTCTGTTTGATAACCGCAAGCGCTCAGCAAGTTGGTTGGATCCTGGTTCAGCACCTAAACAATGCCCTAAACGAAAACTTACCCCTAGAAAAGTGATGGTCACTGTTTGGTGGTCTAGCGCCGGTGTGATTCATCACAGCTTCTTACCACAAACGGGGTGAGCATTACTGCAGATGTGTACTGTGAAGAACTGAACACAATGATGGAGAAGCTGGTACATCTCCAACTAGCATTGGTCAATCGCTCGTCTCCGCTGGTCCTGCACGACAACGCGCGACCTCATACTGCACAGCAAACGGTCTCCTAGTTGCAAGAACTGGGGTTGGAAGCTCTCCGTCATCCGCCCTACGCACCAGACCTTGCGCTTACAGACTACTACTTTTTCCAGAATTTGGATAACTTCTTGGCGGGAAAAAAATTCAATACCCGAGAGGCAGTACAAAATGCCTTTGAAGAATTTGTTGCCTCCCGTCCAGCTGATTTCTTTAAGAAGGGCATCAATAAACTGCCACTGCGTTGGCAAAGATGCATTGATTGCATGGGTGATTACTTCGATTAATACAAATAAAAAATACATGAAAAAAATTCGTTTAAATTTTTTCATACAAAACGGCAATTTCATAGGTAAAGACCTATTATCATTGAACTGCTAGGCAGAGCTGAGGAGCTCGTAGCTACATATAACAGCCACACGGGTGGAGGTAAAGCAATACATGCTTTGTATGGGTGACCATCCAAAACTTACTGAGACTCCTTTCTTCGTGCCTCGGAAAGTACGTTAAGCTGAAGGTCCCAGCTGTCAACGGAAAGGGTTCCGTTGACAGCCGGGCGGACAGACGGACCGACGGACAGCGGAAGCTTAGTAGTAGGGACTACTAAGCCTCCGCTGTCCGTCTGTCCGTCCGTCCGTCTGTCTGTCAGCGGGCTGTATCTCAAGAACCGTAATAGACGTGGTCAGTTGAAATTTTCACAGATTGTGAATTTTTGTTGCCGCTATAACAACAAATAATAAAAATTAAGGTTTACGGTACGGAACCCTTCCTGTGAGAGTCCGACTCGCACTTGACCGATTTTTATTAGATACAACTATAACAGTCGTTACGGATAGTCCCTGACACCAGTCATACTAAGGGATTACCGTGTTCCTGCTGGGGCTGCGGAATCTGTTCGAAAGGGCCACCGTACCCTGGAACGCAAAGGGCACTAGGAGGAACACGGATGGGTTTTAGTGAGTAAGAGTCTGACACTCCCTCCTGCTTCACCCAGAGCGGGAGGTGTCATTTGATGATTTCCCATCCTTAAAAAAAGGGGTTAACTTGTTACCCTGTTACTGGGGTGTGAAGGTCAGATAGTCAATCGCTCCATGTAAAATACTGGTATCCATCGTAGATGGGAAAGGGCTAGGCAGTTTGTTTTAATTGCTAGGCAAAGATTATCTTGCCTTACAGAACAGTAATACCGCTCCATCTATATCTACATATACTTCTATCTATACTAATATACCTATAAAGCTGAAGAGTTTGTTTGTTTAAATGGGGTATTTACTAAAAAGACACGCGTGACATCATCTGGCTTGGTAAATTTGGTACATTTTTACCAAGCCAGATGACGTCACGCGTGTCTTCAACTCGCTGTATCCTCTTTATTATTTATAAATTACCGGTACATTCTAAGATATTTTTATAACTAAATACACTAAAACTTACTAATTAACAAGAAATTATGTACAAACGCGTATAAAAACATAAAATTAATCATTGGGCATCAAAAAAATAATCCACATCGCTGTCAATGGCAAAAGTGCCCAGAACACTGGCAGCATTGCCGCGTTGAATCGCAATGCTGATTCTTTGGCCGAAGAAAAGTCCAGCCCTCTGGTCACGTGAACAGTCGACAAGTTGTTTACTGATATCCCGAAAGACTCGATGCGCACTTGGACCCCATGGCCCTAATGTTTCAACCCCAAACGGCTCAAATATGTAACTCCCAATTAAGTTGTTATATTTGCGCCGTTTGAGGTTTTCTGCGCCTGCAGCGGCCGCCCCAGCGCAGCCCGCCGTGCTAAAACGATGGGATGGCGCAAGGGTGTCGACACATGTTGCATCCCACACCAAAAGCCTACCCAACTTCCAAGGCATTATGGTCAGTCAATTTTGTCCAAAAGATGTGACTGCTTCCATAAAGGGGAAGAGCGGAGAAAATACATAAAATTTGGCCCAAAACAACAATATCTAATGAGGGTGAAAGCCGAATGTAAATTAATTTTGCTAAGTCTTTCCGAAATATCGTTAAAACGATTAATTTTGTCGTCAATGAATGAGGAAAAACTGTCTTCAAATATTGGTGAACCTAGGAGGTGAAGTGAACTCTTATCTAAAATTTTGACATCTGGGGCTATTGCGTTTAATTTTTGTAGAGTAGTTAGTCTGTCGGTATTGTTATTAAAAAAAAATCACATTTGGAATGGTTGAGGTCAAGGCCAATAGATAGAAACTGTCTTTTCTGAAAAATGAAATCTTTTAAAACAGTGTCTATGTCACCTCCTAGTGTCCCGTCATCTAAGTACCAGACGTTGAATTTTGAATTTTCTTTATTATTTGTTTACGTGAAAAAAGAAAAAAATATGTGTCCAATATATTTTGAAAATCTATCAGACGGACTAATTAGATTTTTTTAGTAAAATACCCTATTAAATGGGCTATCAACACTGAATTCTTTCAGTGTTAGATAGCATATTTATCAAGGAAGGCTATATATCATCACGCTAAGACCAATAGGAGCGGAGCATACGAAGTTGCGCTGGTCAAATATCTATACTTAATATATAAAGCTGAAGATTTTGATTGTTTGTGTGTTTTCATGAACGCGCTAATCTCAGGAACTGCTGGTCCGATTCGAAAAATTCTTTCAGTGTTAGATAGCCCATTTATCGGAGGCAAACAATAGGATCACAGAACTTGCTCAGATGTCCTGAACACGCAACAAAACTGATCTGTTTCTGGAGGGAGGTTGGCTGGTTGGAGCTGTGGGTTGGAGTGACAGCCGACTTGACTCATGCACAATGTTCCAAGATCAGGACCAAGTGCGGAAACCAAATTTATCTATACTAATATATAAAGCTGAAGAGTTTGTTTGTTTGTTTGCTTGAACGCGCTAATCTCAAGAATTACTGGTCCGATTTGAAAAATTCTTTCAGTGTTAGATAGCCCATTTATCGAGGAAGGCTATAGGCTATATATCATCACGCTAAGACCAATAGGAGTGGAGCAGTAATTAAAATTGTGACGCAGACCGAGTTACGCGGGTCAACTAGTCCCAATATGTAGATAGATAGATGCCATAAGTTTTATTCGTCATGAATTTGGTCTATTCTGCAAACTCGAAAATTTATTATTTATTTATTTATATATGCTTTATTGTACACCAAAAAAAAAAAACAAAGAATATCTTAAACTAAAACAATATACAATCGGCGCAATTATTATTTATTCATTAGCGTCTTGGCGAGGGGTATTTTACTTATAACGTACTAGCGGACGTCACGCGGTTTCACCCGCGTAGTTCCCGTTCCCGTGGGAGTACATGGTCTATGTACCTCAGTTACCTGATAATAAAATGATGATTATTATTCCGTTTATTCATTTTAACATATAATTATATTTTTAAATATTGCAATAAAAGTATACAAAAAAAAAACATTTAAAAATACAAAAATGGTAGCCCACCGGTATCGGGAACAGGGTCCAAGCTACCGGCGGTCAGGGCTCCAGAGAGAACCTCCTAACAATGCGAGCCGTGTCCAGAAGTACCGCTTTCTGAATCAAGCCCTTGATCCAGGTGCCCAACGAGAGCCTCCTGGGTGTTGGTTTATCGTTGTTTACCCTTGTTGATTATTTATTATAAAATCTAGCCTATGCTACTCGCTGATAATGTAACTATCCATTGCTGAAAGAATTTTTCAAATCGGTCCAGTAGTTTATTCGTTACATACAAAAATAAAAATCTTTCCTCTTTATAATATTAGTATGCCTAGAACAGATTATATCTTACGTATAAACAAAACGATTGACGTGTAAAAGTGTTATTCCCATCTGTTTACAAAGTAAATATCATTTATCATCGTTTATTACTCAGTTATTGGACTGCAGCGAGTAGGTACAGGTCAGGAGGCAGATTCTGGCACTTAATAGCGTGCAGATCTACGGAACCTTAGTAGTAATAAGTTTCCGTTGGTAACCTAAAAATAGGGATCTTAAGAAAATTGCATCACGGACGAAGTTGCGGGTGAAGTGCTAGTCGGTAGGTATATTAAAGGACACCAAATGCATGACCCGCCCGGGGCGCTTAGAGGGTTAAGTCCGGCCCTGCTAATTAGACGGTGTCCGGCCTGTCAGTCTTTTATTAGGCTTATTGTATTTTTTTAATTTTTATTATTTATGGTGGGTTTGCTCTTGACTCTAGTCAAGGTCAGAGATGACAGAGACAAAGTCTACGATGGAGCGAGCTTACCCAGAAGGAGCCTGTTCAATCTAACTTTGAAGAGATTGGGGATGTAAGCGTTCAGAAACACAGACGCAGGCAGAGAGTTCCACTCCTTTGCTGTGCGCATTGCAGACGTTTGGAAATGCTTAATGTGAATTGGTGGAATATCAACAAGGTAGGGATGGTAAGTTGCAGTGCGTCTACATGTCCGATGGTAGAAGGGGGCAGGTGGGATGAGGTCGTGGAGTTCTTGGGCACACTCCTCGAATTGCAATCTGTAGAAGACCGACAAGCAGGCAACCTAACAGCGATGAGCCAAGCTGTGCAACTTAGCATACACCAGTTTTACTTCACCGGTGAGCCTCTTAGCTCTGCGTAACACCGAGTCGAGTGCAGCAAGCTAGGCAAGGTATTTAGCTGAACCATCCCAATGTATTTTAGCAGTCATTAATTTTTCTCCTTAAAATTGCAAGAATTACCTAACCTAACGTCCAAGGAACTATTTTTAGGGTTTCGTACCCAAGGTTAACCAACGGAACCCTATGATTAAGCCTCCGCTGTCCGTTCATCCGTCCGTCTGTCTGTCGGAGGGCTATATCTCAAGAACCGTAATAGGTAGACAGTTAAAATTTTCACAGATTGTGTATTTCTATTGCCGCTATAACAAGAAATAATAACAATTAAGGTTTAAGGTACGGAACCCTTCGTGTGCGAGTCGGACTCGTACTTAGCCGGTTTTTTTTAAATGAACCTCAATTAAACTATGTCCAAATTTATTCCAAAGCAGCTACTCTTAAAATTAAAAATAAACAAAATCTTGAAACAGTTGACGGGGTATGTTTTTCTTTCTGCAGATAAAAGCGCTAAACTAATTTGTGAGAGACAGTTAGTTTAAACCGCGTGTATATTCAACTGCAACGAGCAAGTTTTGTGGTAAATTGGGGCCATTACAGCAGCGGTTTTTTTGAGAACAAAGAAAGATAATATATGCCTAGGCATGTGTAGCGGCAACAATGAAGCCATAAGAAAAACGAACGACGCAACAAAAAAAATACAACCGACTTCCAAAAAAAAAAACACTACAAGGTATTAAATAACTTCCGAAGAAAGAAAAGAACTTTAATTTCGGAAGTCGGTGTTTTTGGTTATTTTTTCGTTTGCAAAAGCAGGTACAAATATCTGAATTGCATTAGAAAATTTATGAAAATCATTGTAGGTGCCTAAAAAAATTGAGGGTTGCCCTCGATTTTCATGGGATCTCATCATCAGATTCTGACTTAGTGACAGTGGTATTAATTGGGAAGTATACGCTTTCAGATGAAACAAGAATTTTTCAAATCGGTTCGTAAATGACGGAGTTATGAGGTAACAAACATAAAAAAAATACAACCGAATTGAGAACCTCCTCCTTTTTTTGAAGTCAGTTAAAAAGTACGTCTTTTGGGTTGGCTCACTCCATTGTCAACTTTGCCTGCGTCTCCTTTGACCTTGACTAGAGTAGTGAGTAGAACGAACCCATCTCAAATAGTAAAAAAAAGTACGGCAGTGCCAATAACCCCGCCAGCAGCGAACTACTGAACGAGTTCCTGTATCGAGTTTTCCGTGCGATTTGAAAATATTCAACAGTCCGGATATCGACTATCGGGCAGTTGCCCACCGGACACAACAACCGTCCGGTCGGAAGATCCTCTCTTTTCTTTGGAGGTTTACGGTATTTTACATCTTGTTCCGCATACCTCTGTACTGGGTATAATGAGTGATGACAGTCCCTCTTGCACACACATAAAATAACTGGTTGTCTGTAAAGTCGGTTTACGGACGATTTCTTTACGTAATTACGTCGTAAGAAAACAATTGAATTCATAACAAACAAGCCGAATGCTTAGGCTGATCGTCCCTGTCTATCGCTATTTCCGCGCTCTCGCTTGCACGCTTGGCTCAGGCGGAACATGACCTTTTTCCTGCGTGCAGCCGGCGTTCATCGATTTATTAAACGTTATCACGTCAAAAACATTGTATAGGATTTACTTGAAATAATTGTCATACGTAATTTTCTTTTTTTTATTTGTAAAGGGTTTGCTCTTGACTCTGCTTGCTCAGAGATGACAGAGACAAAGTCTACGATGGAGCGAACCTACCCAGAAGGAGCCTGTTCACTCTAACTTTGAAGAGATTAGGGTTGTAAGCTTTTGGAAACACAGACGCAGGCAGAGAGTTCCACTCCATTGCTGTGCGCATTTTCCCTTACAAAAGTAGTAACGTTTTTCCCCGCTGCTAAGTTGACTAGCGACACTAGCGTTTCCCGCGGCTTTGCTCCTTAAGCTTCATAGCTTTAGGAGCAAAGCCGCGGGAAACCCAAGATAAACACTTTTCATAAACGTTTATCTTGGGGTAAATCTAAATACCAGCTTTTAGGATTGTACTCAAGGATGGCGTGGGTTTCTATCAGTCAAAGAATCAGTGTTCTTCCAGAGATATCCTAATGGATATAATACACTTAATAAATATAAAACTCTCCAGGTACTGAATGACTGACAGGCAACGCACAGCCGAAAAATCTGGTCGTAGAAAGCTGAATTTTGGCGCACTAAGAGAGTTTTTCCCTTAAATTCCTACAGGAATGGAAAAACGGGATATGTGCGTACGAAATCGCGAGCAAAAGCTTGTAAAATATGCGAGACATAAATATATTCTGTTTTAAGTACCTACTTGAACCAATATTGAACCTATAAATAACTTATTGGAAATACTCCATCCCATTACTGATTACTTAGTAACAGAACAATAACAATACCTAAAGTATTAACCTTATAAATATTTCCAGACATTAAATTGATTAATTGACAAGCGTTCTCCGTATAATAAAATGTAAAATAGTGCAAGTGTTTGCTATAAGAATATGCGTAGGCGTTTACTTTTCCATCATTTATTGGCTCCATAGGGGTTTTGGGGGCGGGGGGGTCGGGGCGAGCAAGCCGCAAGACAGGCGTTAGATGGGCTAAGAAGCCCACCCAGCGTAGGCCCCGGCTATTAATTACTGAATGCTGAAAATACTTACATAATTAAGTTGATAAATTATCCAGGGTGCAATAAATAATTTTCGAGCTCGCTTCGCTCGGTTTTTCATTCTATACTAAAGTGCTTGAACTTTTGTGCATTTTGTCATAAAATCAATCCTAATGAGACAGTGTGCAAAATATTCAAGCTCGCCTTACTCGCTCTTAAATTTTACAATGTCTGAGATTCTGAACCTTTCCTGTATGAGACAAAAAGTTACTTATATTTGGATTTTAACTTAAATACAAAACCATCTGATTAAGGGTAGAAACATTTTCGAGCTCGCTTCTGTATTCTACACTGTCCAAATTCTTGAGCTTTCCTGCGTTAGTCAACTAAGTCAGTTATATCGTACCGGGACCCGTAACGATATGAACACATCTTAAAATGACGAAAAAGTTGGATTTATTGTCCTAACTTTTCTGTACCATGATAATTACAAATCTCATAATCTAAACTCGTTGAAAAAAAAAAAGGATTTTATTTGTTGCGTAGTTTCATTTTCGAGGTCGCTTCGCCCGCTCTTGTATTATACACTTTCTAAATTCTGGAGTTTTCCTGCATCAGTCAACAAAGTTACTTATATCGTCCCGAGCCCCGGGATTGTGAAGAGCAACCTGGGTCTTTTGACTATGACTGACCTAAACTTCCACTTTTAATCGTACACACCGCAACAATTTTTCTTATTGAGCATCCAGGTTGGGGGCCAGGCCCTCGAAAAAATCACGATACGCCAATGATTGGCTGTCTAGACAAATGACAAGAAATCAGCAGTAGCATAGCGACTGTCAAAATGTCAAATGTGTGTGTTATTGACAAACGTTGTTGAAATGTCACGTGATTAATCCTTTTATATAATTTGGTATTTCGAAAGTCGCATTCGCACTTTGTCTAGGCTAGCGCCTCACCTACAAAACATGACTAAATTTAAAGCCCCATCCCACATCATCAAGTAAAATCAAAGCTAGTAAAATCAATTCGAGACAAACCAACAAACAAAATGACAGTTTTTGCGGACGATGACAGTGAGCCTATCGTTCTCCATATTATAATAAAATGTTGCAAGTGTTTGCTATACGATTATGAGTAGGCGTTCTCATTTCAAGATGTGAACAAGAAGAAATTGACAAGTGCAAATGCCATAAGTCATAAGTCATAATTCATTTATTAATTTGTTAACATAGGTACCATAAATAGTTGTTATAAAAATAAAATAAAAGTGCGCTATGTCATGCCAGAAGGCGTACAAAAATTAATTGATTTTAAAATTTTAAACATTATTACAATAATTGATTAAAATTTTTTTTTTTTAATTTAAAGGATTCATTATTCTCCTTTAAATTAAAAAAATAAATAAAAAATAAAATAAAACAAACATAAACAACAAAAAAATTATAAATGTCAAAAATAATGTCAACAAAAAGAGGAAAGAGAAGAAAAAATAATAATTAAAATATGTAATAGAAAAATGTCACGTACAATGTCAAAAGGTAATTAAATTAATAACAAACCAGGTCAATGAGTTCAAATTATGGTAAACAACAGTCATCACATTTTGTCTGTCAAAAATTCCGAAATGCTATAATATGCCTTATTCAACAGTAAGGATTTAAGCCTTTTCTTAAACAAGTTTATGTTTAATTCTTTAATTGAACTAGGTATGTGGTTGTAAATGATTGGTGCCATACACAAAACGCTTTTTTTCATCAATGCTGTGTGGGACCTTTGCCAAACTGGCATAGATTACAATAGCTTTAGGACCAACCGCATAAAAAGCACGCCTTTTCGAAGCATGGAGGAGTCTCGGTATGTTAAGATGGCCACCTATCCACAGGCCCACCTCGGCAAGCGTTGCTTAACCTTCAAGATCAACCCCTTTTTTTAGGATGGGAAATTATAAAAATTGATCCCAGACTCTGGGCTGTACGGAAGGGAGTGTCAGTCTCTTACTGACTAAAACCGACCCGTGTTCAAATGCCCTTTGCGTTCCAAGGTCGCGGCTGCGGTGACTCGTTCGAACTAATTCCACAACCCTGGCAGGAAGATGCGGGAGATCGACCCTAGCGGCTGTTATTGAGTAATGAGCTTTTTTTTGAGACAAAGTCTACGATGGAGCGAGCCTACCCAGAAGGATCCTGTTCACTCTAACTTTGAAGAGATTAGGGTTGTAAGCCTGTGGAAACACAGACGCAGGCAGAGAGTTCCACTCCTTTGCTGTGCGCATTATAAATGACGTTTGAAAACGCTTAGTGCGAATTGGTGGAATATCCACAAGGTAGGGATGGTAAGATACAGTGCGTCTGGATGTCCGATGGTAGAAGGGGGCCGGTGGGATGAGGTCGTGGAGTTCTTGGGCACACTCACCGACACAATGTGTAGAAGACCGACAAGCAGGCAACCTTACGGCGATGAGTCAAGCTATGCTGAGCTGAGCTCATCATTATCCCATCAATTATCAATTTCAAGGCGATCGTGGTGCGTGCACTAACATGTTTTCTGCACCTCGTCATGGACGACCACTTTAGACCACAGAACGTGATGTTCCACCTTCCGCGGACAAGTACCACTGGAACGCACCATAAATAGTGTTAAGTGAAGTATTTACTAATACCAGCTTCTGCCAGTGATTTCGCCCGTGTGATCCCAAGGGAACATACTCCCGGAATAACCCGTGTGAGGATTTGTATTGGCTTACTGGTGACTACGGTTTTCTATTTTGTTTGTCTTTATTAGCTGTAAGTCCTCCATGTACTAGAATAGAATAGAATAGAATAGAATAGAATAGAATAGAATAGAATAGAATAGAATAGAATATAATATAATATAATATAATATAATATAATATAATATAATATAATATAATAGAATAGAATAGAATAGAATAGAATAGAATAGAATAGAATAGAATAGAATAGAATAGAATAGAATAGAATAGAATAGAATAGAATAGAATAGAATAGAATAGAATAGAATAGAATAGAATAGAATAGAATAGAATAGAATAGAATAGAATAGAATAGAATAGAATAGAATAGAATAGAATAGAATAGAATAGAATAGAATAGAATAGAATAGAATAGAATAGAATAGAATAGAATAGAATAGAATAGAATAGAATAGAATAGAATAGAATAGAATAGAATAGAATAGAATAGAATAGAATAGAATAGAATAGAATAGAATAGAATAGAATAGAGTAGAATAGAAAAACATTTATTCAGCACAGACACAAACGCACAGCGACAAAGAAAACAGAAGTAATAAGTAGCAGGTACACAAACAGCGTTGAGCGTGCCCATGCCGAAAGGGTAACCATCTCAGCATTTGCTGGGCGTCAGACACCCAGCGCTGGTTTTCAGTTGGCACCCCGCAGTGACACACGGACGAAGGTAAATACAATAAACATAATACTTAGTTAAATATTCTAAAATAAAAATAAATCGCAATCAAATACAGTAATAAGTATAAAAACTAATACTATACAGTTAATAATAAAAAATCATTTCATCCAGATCCCTGCAGCCGTTCTGGCGTGATTGAATAACAAACATCCATCCATCCAAACTTTTGAATTTAAACTATTCCCTTGTTAGATTAGATTAAATAGTTACATTAGATAGATATAGGCTTAAGTTTCTATGAGAGGAGCTCGTAGCTAAATAATAACAGCCGCACGGGTCGATCTTGAAGGTTAAGCAACGCTTGCCAAGGTTGGTCTGTGGATGGGTGACCATCTTAACATACTGAGTTTCCTCCGTGCCTCGGAAAGCACGTTAAGCCGTTGGTCCCGGCTGTCATTTGTAGATCTTTGGCAGTTGTTACGGATTGTCAGAAGCCAGTAAATCTGACTCCAGTCTTGCCAAGATGCACTGTGTTACCCAGTTAATGGGTTGTGGAGGTCTGGTAGGCAACCGCTCCACGTAAAACACTGGTATTCAGCTGAATCCGGTTTGACTGGAAGCCGACCCCAATGTAGTTGGGAAAAGGCTAGGCAGATGATGAGGCTTAAGTTTCTATATACTAAAACAATTTGTATTATATTAATATATACGTTAGTCTATAAGGTATATACGAGTATCTATGGGCCAAAGTAGCTATTTTTCTAGCTGTACTCCGCTGCCTTTGGACCCGCACACCGAAGTAAGAACGTGAGAGGAAACTATTTAGACGTCGCCGCGTCGCGTGCATTAAACTTACCCGACTGCGCCGGTGACGCGGCGCGGTGTTATGTGTTCACTCATGAGCCGCAACGGTTTGTATATTAACTACTTTACTAGGCTGGTACGGTTGGCAAAAGTAATCAATTAGGATTATTTTAATTTTGATAATTTTTTTGTCTGTTTTTGGGGACGGGGTGAAACCAGCTGCTTAGCACATAAGTAATGCATGCGACTAAAAAAATCGAATATGTCCGTCAGATAGATTTCCAAAAAAATATTGGACATGTATTTTTTCTTTTTTCACGTAAACAAAAATTAAGACGATACAGTGCGTTCCAAACTCGTGTGACGTCATAGTTATTCTGATACACTTCTTATCGGAAAAAAGTGAAAAATAAAAAAACTTTTTTACAACAAAATTAAACCGACTTCCAAAAACAAAGCACTACAAAGTAAAAATAACTTTAATTTCGGAAGTCGGTGTTCACAAACGAAATAACCAAAAACACCGACTTCTAGTCTCAACTTTTAGTTTTGCCACAAACAGCGTGCCGGCGTGATGTTATGTTATGAACAGGTGTTAACAATCAACAGACATGCGATTTCAGAAATCCCGATCCATTTGCTATTATCTATTGAAGAGTTCCGTTGCCTACCTCCGAAGTTTTTCATCAGATCTTCACCAAAGAACATGGGTCTGAACGTACCCAGTTTGTAGCAAGTTGAAATTGGTACCATTCGAAAGGTCTTTGAAAACGTAGATATTTTTTGTATGGGAGCAACTTTGTAACTTATGTAGGAAAAAAGATATTCGATGTTGAAAATACCGAAAATCCTTAGTAAAATCGACCCACGCACGTTCAATTTTTTTTTGATTTTATCCATTAGGTAGGTAGTTCGAACTATTTTGTGCTAGCGTCGGTGTGTCGTCAGTAGTTAGTACCTGTTAGGAACTGATTTTGAGCGCGCGCGCATATCTTAGTTTATTTTATTCTTACTTTTATTTACAACCTCGGCTTTCACAACGGACTTCAGTGTATTACTTAACGATTGGATTATTATTATTACTCATCTGCTTCAAAAAAATGGAAGGTGAACGCCGTATACAGTGTGTTACATGTACAAGATCAGTAATTCGTGACCGAAACCGGCATATACTGACGCGAACCTATTTGGAAGACAATCCAGGCTTCACAGAGTATGTGATGGCACGGATTAACATAAATGAGGTTAGTATAACAATAGCTTTTGATCATCGAGTACACGGTGTCTTTTTGTTCACTCTTTATTAAGTTATTTATTGTTTTAGTTACTTGAGGATTTGGTTTTTCTTTTAGATGGCCCTGAATCAACTTCAGGCTATGTGTCATCGTTGTTGGGTAGCTGGAAGACGACAGCAAGCTAGGTTCGAACAAGAACAAAACCAGGAACTTGCAAACCCAGAGCACCCAACGTCTGTTCCAACTTATAGAAAGGTTGCAAATACGGCGCGTCACTGTTTATTTCATGGGTGCATCAATCAAGAACTTCACAGAGTGTCCAGGTTTATAAAAGTATTCTTGTTGGTTAATCATAGCGTGTACGTTTCTGAACATGCACGCGTTTGTACACATCACATCAACACAGAAGATTGGAGCTCCCTGTATGATTGATAATGGAGAGACAATATTCACACCAGACCATCTCAAAGATATGATTGATACGTTACGAGATGCATATAAACATAAGACTAATATAGATTTTGACAATGTAAACAACATTTTACCAGAGGATCTATATTACCTAACTGGCTTAACACACCAACAATTCGAAATCCTTTTGAATGAAACACCGTCTCTTTTAAATCAATGTAGAAGACCAAAAACTGCACTAGGAATATATTTATTAAAACAACGGTCTGGTGATACACGTATATCCTCCCAAATAGGTGTATCTCGTAAAACGATCGGTATTTTGCTTAAAACTGCTAGAAACTGCTTGACCCAAGACTTTGTTGTTCATCCCATTTGGGTTTCAATCATATAAGTCGGGATGAAATTATAGCTCACAGCCTTGCAGTACCATCATCAATATATTCCAACCCTATAAACCCAGTGGCTATAGCTATTTGTGATGGTTCGTATATATACGTACAGAAAAGTAAAACTTTTTATTTCAAAAAAAGTCTTACAGCTTACACAAGTATAAAAACTTGTTAAAACCCTTTGTGATTACTTGCCCAGATGGCTATATTATAGATATATGTGGACCATACGCTGCAACAAAGACTGATGCCCAAATCATGACTGAGATTATGAATGATCAAACGTCCCCAGTACATATAACGTTACAAACAGATGACGTTTTTATATTAGATCGAGGTTTTAGAGACTCTATACCAGGTATAGAAAGTGCTGGCTATGGTGCCCATATGCCACCAAGTCAAGATAGGCATGCCACACAGCTTACAGATATTCAAGCCAATAAATCTCGAGATATCACCATAGTGCGTTGGGTCATTGAAGTAATAAACGGATGGTTCAAAAGGGACTACAAAATATTTAGGCATACAGTTATCAATAAAACACTCCCTCACTTATTTGAAGACTTCCGTATTGCGGGAGCCCTTATAAATGCATTTAGGCAGCGTCTGACGGATAATGAGCATGCCCACGCTTTTATCAATATAATAGCGCAAAGAAGAAGTGAACCCAACAGACTGGGCAATTATGTAGTCGCAGAACATATGAACAGACAGCGGGCGGTGTTCACAACAATGACGGCTACGTCAATACCATTTCCACAATTGACAGAAGAAGACGTCATTCTACTCAGTTTGGGCACATACCATTTAAAGCTCGCTAGATCATATGTTGCCGAGCATTTGCGAGGTGGAGATGGTATATATAATATTGAGGTATCTTCGAGCCGTAGCCAAATAAAATAAAATAAAATATATTACACATATATTTTAATCAAGGTTAATGTCCAGGGCAGAGAAGCCATCGAAGCGTATTATTGCTCCTGCATGACGGGTATGAGAACTCTAGGTGCTTGTGGCATACTATTAGCATAATATGGTACTTAGGTGTTGGCAGGCACCTAGATAACTTCGTAGGTCCGGCAAGTGCCTGGGATGATATAATCAATGAGAGTAACAATACAATTTAATAAAACTGTGCTATTTAAGATTGATAGTTCTTATTTAATATTTTTTCTGTACCAAAAACCAACGATAGGAAGCTATATCGCTCTCTAAAGACAGAAAAAATGACTGGTTACCTATTTATTTAGTCCAAAAAGCAGAAAAAGTGCGATTATTGGCAATTAAAAATGTTACAAAGAAGTTATCATAACTTCGGTCTTTCATTCATTCATTCATTCGTTCACTTATTTTCGAGTTACTCAATTAGGCCTCTTCTAAATTACACCTAGTCTAAAATGCTACAAAGTGGGTACGGGTTCCATACAAAATTACCCATTGTTCTTTAAATAGGACCAGTCCAAGAAAATACTCTTCCAAACAAAAAAATTATCATCCCATTCGGTTAACAATTGGCGTAAATATCGCTGAACAAACATTTTTCATGGGATCCCATCATCAGATCCTGACTTATACCTTCCATCATCAGCTCAGCAACATGAGATAATGATTACCAGGCACAAATATCTGATTTTCATTAGAAAGTTTATGAAAAACATTGTATGTGCCTATAAAATTTGAGGGTTTCCCTAAATTTTCATGGGATCCCATCATCAGATTCTAACTTGATGACAATGGAACCGCCTCAAGAGGCTATTTAATAGGCTTTCGAATAAAAAAAATATTTTTAAATTGGTCCAGAATTGGCGGAGAAATCGGTGAACATACATAAAAAAAAAATACATACAGCCGAACAGAACCTCCTCCTTTTTGAAGAAGTCGGTTAAAAATGACGTCACAAGCTCCCATTCCTGACCTTTGATGCGTTTTATCTTCGTCTATATTTATTGGTTTAATAAAACAATAAATAAAGCAATATTTTACGATATTCTTACTGACGGACTTTATAGAATCATATTTTTTTTACTCAGGAATCATCCCTGTAGTACCTTTTAAGCGCCTTCAAAACAAAAAGGAAATCTAATAACTCCTAAAAACCGGCCAAGTGCGAATCGGCCTCTCACGTGAAGGGTTCTGTACCATAAACCGAAAAAAAAGTTTGTTGTTTACATTCAAGAAACGTTTTTAGTTAATTTTTTTATTATTTGTTGTTATAGCGATATAGCACTAGAAATACACAATCTGTGAAAATTTCAACCGTCTAACTATTACAGTACTTGAGATACAGCCCGCTGACAGACAGATGAACGGACGAACAGTGGAGGCTTAGTAATAGGGTTCTGTACCCGAAGTATAACTTATAGGGTTCCGCTCCCTATTACTATAATCAAATAAAGGTCTACCTATGAAATTGCCGTTTTGTATGAAAAAATTTAAACGATTTTTTTTCATGTATTTTTTATTTGTATTAATCGAAGTAATCACCCATGCAATCAATGCATCTTTGCCAACGCAGAGGCAGTTTATTGATGCCCTTCTTAAAGAAATCAGCTGGACGGGAGGCAACAAATTCTTCAAAGGCATTTTGTACTGCCTCTCGGGTATTGAATTTTTTTCACGCCAGGAAGTTATCCAAATTCTGGAAAAGTCTAAGTCTAAGTAGTCTGTAGGCGCAAGGTTTGGTGAGTAGGGCGGATCGGATGACGGAGAGCTTCCAACCCCAGTTCTTGCAACTTGGAGACCGTCTGCTGTGCAGTATGAGGTCGCGCGTTGTCGTGCAGGAGCAGCGGAGACGAGCGATTGACCAATGCAGATAGGAGATGTGCCAGCTTCTCCATCATGTGTTCAGTTCTTCACAGTACACATCTGCAGTAATGCTCACCCCGTTTGGTAAGAAGCTGTGATGAATCACACCGGCGGGCGCTAGACCACCAAACAGTGACCATCACTTTTCTAGGGGTAAGTTTTCGTTTAGGGCATTGTCTAGGTGCTGAACCAGGATTCAACCAACTTGCTGAGCTCTTCCGGTTATCAAACAGAATCCATTTTTCATCGCAGGTAACAATGCGGTTCAAAATTCCTTCATTTGTGTGTCTGTTGAGCAGTGCAAGGCACGTCTCGACGCGTACTTCGCGCTGGCGATCATTGAGTTCGTGGGGCACCCATTTGTCAAGCTTTTTTACCTTGCCAATTTGACGCAAATGGACCAATATTATTTTGATGCTAACGTCGAAAGCTGCTGCTAATTCAGCCGTAGATTGTGTATCATCAGCTTCCACAATCGCCTTTAATTCGTCATGGTCGACCAAAGTCTTCGGACGACCGCGAGGTTCATTTTTCAGGTCGAAATTTCCAGAACGGAAGCGAGCAAACCAATAACAGGTGGTGCGTTGGTTTGTAGTGTTAGCTCCGTAAACGTCGTTGATGTTGCATGCCGCGTTGCTGCCACGACGATATTCATATTCCATAATTACTCGAATTTTTAACGTATCCATGATGACGAAAAAGATTGAAATGCGATGAAAATGTAACACTAATCAATAAACAAATGACTACTTTTGGAAAAAAAACATGTTTTTAAAATAAAATTAATTTGAAATTAGAATTCTCAGCCAAACAAAAATTATTTTGATTTGAAATGGCCAGTACTGCAGAACGGCAATTTCATAGGTAAATACCTAATATAATCCAACGGTGCTTGCAACAATCCGATGGGTGACGTAAATACATCCAATACTTTTATTTTTTAAGAATGTGATGTCATCAAATGCCCCCGCTCTGGGTGAAGCAGGAGGGAGTGTCAGACTCTTACTGACTAAAACCCATCCGTGTTCTTCCTAGAGCCCTTTCCGTTCCAGCGCTGTGGTACCTTTTTCGAACAGATTCCGCAGCCCAAATACATCCTATCCTAGTGTTTTATAAGCGCTCCTCTAAGTTTCGCTGTCCAATATACTCCATAAATCATGTTCCACAATGTTTTTGCGCACCGTACTACCTCCGGCGCGCTAAGTAAGTTACACTGGCATCGATGCTGCTGGCCGTACATTGATGGTTTTAACTTTACCTAAGTTAGAACAATGCTATAATATAGCTTGCACGCGGTTCGATAATCTTACTGTGGTTATTTGCTAACGTAGTAGAATTGTAAAACATCGCGTGAAATTGTAAAATATTTTTTCTAATAAACCAAGGACAGATTGGAAACTGGATTTATTGTATACAAAACGTTTTTTTACGATTCCATACCCGAAGGGTAACCAACGCAACCCTATTACTTAGCCTCCGCTGTCCGTCCGTCCGACCCTCTGTCTGTCAGCTGGCTGTATCTCAGGAACCGTAATAGGTTGACAGTAGAAATTTTCACGGATTGTGTATATCTATGTATTGCCGCTATAACAACAAATAATAAAAAATAAGGTTTATGGTACGGAACCCTTTGTATGGGCGTCCGACTCGCATTTGGCCTGTTTTTTAATAATTATCGAGAAATCATAATCTAATAAAGATTTACTACGAAGTCTGCAATGTTGTGGTGACATATACATAGTGAGGAGTTGTACAAGCTATCGCCACTATTAGTCGGCCATATTCCAGCGTCTGCGCAAAAGACTGTTGCCATCTTCTTAGCGTTTCATTTATTATATTACACCCATTAATATCTTTTCGTTTTGTATATTTATTTCGTTTTAATTACTTTTTATAGCTGTAGCCGAGTCGTCGTACCGGAGCTACTCATTCGCTTTGGTTACGTGCTTACGTAAGGTTGACGCTGTTTGACGGCGAGCCCAAAGATGATACGTTAGCGATCCCTTTCCGAGTTGATATGTGTGCTGTGTTCTTTATGCTGCTCCGATCGACGTCATTCTGGTAATGCCGGCTGTCGTCGTGAGTCACTGATATTTTGACTGACATAATTGGTTTTCCTCCGTTTTTCCGCTCCACTGCCTCGCCCCGCTAAAATGGACAGGCTCCCTTATACTGAGCGAATGGCCGTTTCGCGAACGTGACGCTACATTTCCAGCTAGCATAACTTGCTTTGTACTTTTGTTTATTTTTTTTTTTTTGTTTTTTTTGCATACGTCATGATTGGCGTAAATACGGTTTTCCTTAAGAGTGTACAGTTTGATTGAATTTATTGGTCGACACTTAAAAAAATATGAGCGACTTACTATCAAATAAACTCGCAATCAGCCAGTCTATTTTGTTTGTAAACATTTTTCCGAATGACGATTTTGTTTTAATAAAATTTTAGGTGGCTGAATTCATTATTTTAAAACTAGCTTCTGCTCGTGACTTCGTCTGCTTCTTGAGTATTTTACATTTTTGGGGCAACTGTTTGAAATATTTTTCTGTGAGATGATCCGTAAAGATCAATAAAAATCTATGAATTGCAACCGAGACCAAATAACTGTCCAACGTGATTTTTTCTGTTTATGGTACGGAACCCTTCGTGTTAGAGCCCGACTCGTACTTGGGGCCGTTTATTTTTCATAAAACCCACGAGAAATGATTAGCTACTGCCACAAATTCTTATAACAATAAAAAAAAAACGAAATAACTTACAGTCTATTGAACCAAACCATAACCTAGAAACTCCAATCTTATAAAAATCCAAAGAACTAAACACAAAAGATACCTGATAAAACCGTTCCATTGTGTCTCTGATTGATTCACACAGAGATTGAATCAATCAAACTGAGTTGATTTGATTGACTCGCAAATTCTGAGAAGTCGTAGTAAATATTATTACAATTGTGGAAGTCTGTTTGTAAACCAATGATGTCCCAACTTTATTGTCGCCGGCTTTCAGTCAAACTAGATGTAGCTGAATACCAGTATTTACATAGATCAACTGCCTATATCAGACGAGCTAGATATACGTGGCTAGATAATAATAGCCGCACGGGTCGATCTTCAAGGTTCTCTTATATAGGTCGACCTTACTCCAGTCTTGCCATGAAGTACCGTGTTACCCAATTAATGGGTTGTGGAAGTTTTTAGGCAGCCGCCCCACGTAAAATACTGGTATTCATCTAAATCCGACTTGATTGGAAGCTGACCCCAATACATTTGGGAAAAAGCTAGGCAGATGATGAACTGCCTATTCGTATCGTATCCTTCTGTTTGGCGGCCTAAAGGATCGCAATACTGAAGTGGCAGTGGTAGAACAGTTGATCGATGTGGCCGAAAAGTTCTGGAGTGGCGACCGCGTACCGAAAGACGCAGCGTTGGAAAGCCTCTCACAAGTTGGACCGATGGCCTAGTGAGGGTCGCGGGTAGGTAGCCGATGGATGCGAGACGCGCTGGACTGGTCGTTATGGCGACGCTTGGGAGAAGCCTATGTCCAGCAGTTGACGTTTTTCGGCTGATATGATGATGACTGCCTATCTGACCTCCACAATGACAGCCGAGACCAACGATTGGAACAGCGGGTCTAAAAAAGCCACTTTAGCAGAATTCATTATCATCTTTATCGCTAACGCATTAGGTTCAAGGTTGTTTGGGAAAATTTGACAGTGACAGGTAAAGTGCTGTGCTTTCTAATTCTGCTGAAGTGGCCTTTTTAGACCCCCTTTTTCCATTTCTAGTTTCGCTATGTAATAAAATAATGGTCACCCATCCACGAAAAACCTAGGTAAGAGTGGCTTAACCTTGAAAATTGACCCATCCGGCTGAGTAGTCGAAGTTTGTGTAGTATCTTAAAGTAGTAATAAATACAATGTATGTACAATTATTATAACTACGAGGAAAAAGAAAATGGAAGAAGGTGGTCTTATCCCATCAAAATATTCGTCCGCATCGCAGTTAGTGGGAAAAGTGACTAAAAGGCTTTTTTTTTGTACTTTTGATTGGCGCGCGTAGGTATGACCACTATCTCACCTGTTGGTAACTATCTCACCTGTTGGTAAGCGATGATGTGGTCGAAGATGTAGCACGCCTGCCTAGAAATAACCTCTTCACTCTTGACTTCAAGACTCCCAGGTTGTAGCTATCAGGAAACACTGACTCTGGCAGGGAATTCCACTGGCAGCATTGGAATATTTAACAGCAATCATCTGCCTAGCCTTTTCCCAACAATATTGAGTTCGGCTTCCAGTCAAACCCGATTCAGCTGAATATCAGTGTTTTACGTGGAGCGGCTGCCTACCAGACCTCCACAACCCATTAACTGGGTAACACGGTACTTCTTGACAAGAATGGAGTCAGATTTACTGGCTTCTGACAATCCGTAACGACTGCTAAAGATCTACAAATGACAGCCGGGACCAACGGCTTAACGTGCTTTCTGAGGCACGGAGGAAACTCGGTATATTAAGATGGTCACCCATCCACAGACCAACCTTGGCAAGCGTTGCTTAACCTTAAAGATCGATCCGTGCGGCTATTATTATTTAGCCACGAGCTCCTCCCCCACCCAGCAGTACTTTTAGTAATTATGTTGTTTAAAACACCATTCAACTATGTCAAAATTCGCTTGTTCACGAATATTTAACAGACATGCTGATACTTAAAACAAAAAAGGGTCTGCCGGCTTCGGGTCTAAAAAGGCCATTTAAGCAGAGTCAGAAAGTAAATCACGCTACCCATCACTGTCAAATTTTTCCAATCAACCTTGAACTTAATGCGTTTGCAATAAAGATGAAAATGAAATTTGACAGATTAATGTGTGATTTATATTAGGTCTTTACCTATGAAATTGCCGTTCTGCAGTACTGGCCATTTCAAATCAAAATAATTTTTGTTTGGCTAAGAATTCTAATTTCAAATTAATTTAATTTTAAAAACATGTTTTTTTTTCCAAAAGTAGTCATTTGTTTATTGATTAGTGTTACAATTTCATCGCATTTCAATCTTTTTCGTCATCATGGATACGTTAAAAATTCGAGTAATTATGGAATATGAATACCGTCGTGGCAGCAACGCGGCACAAGCGGCACGCAACATCAACGACGTTTACGGAGCTAACACTAAAAACCAACGCACCACCTGTTATTGGTTTGCTCGCTTCCGTTCTGGAAATTTCGACCTGAAAAATGAACCTCGCGGTCGTCCGAAGACTTTGGTCGACAATGACGACTTAAAGGCGATTGTGGAAGCTGATGATACACAATCTACGGCTGAATTAGCAGCAGCTTTCGACGTTAGCGTCAAAACAATATTGGTCTATTTGCGTCAAATTGGCAAGGTAAAAAAGCTTGACAAATGGGTGCACCACGAACTCAAGGATCGCCAGCGCGAAGTACGCGTTGAGACGTGCCTTGCACTGCTCAACAGACACACAAATGAAGGAATTTTGAACCGCATTGTTACCTGCGATGAAAAATGGATTCTGTTTGATAACCGCAAGCGCTCAGCAAGTTGGTTGGATCCTGGTTCAGCACCTAAACAATGCCCTAAACGAAAACTTACCCCTAGAAAAGTGATGGTCACTGTTTGGTGGTCTAGCGCCGGTGTGATTCATCACAGCTTCTTACCAAACGGGGTGAGCATTACTGCAGATGTGTACTGTGAAGAACTGAACACAATGATGGAGAAGCTGGCACATCTCCAACCAGCTTTGGTTAATCGCTCGTCTCCGCTGCTCCTGCACGACAACGCGCGACCTCATACTGCACAGCAGACGGTCTCCAAGTTGCAAGTACTGGGGTTGGAAGCTCTCCGTCATCCGCCCTACTCACCAGACCTTGCGCCTACAGACTACTACTTTTTCCAGAATTTGGATAACTTCTTGGCGGGAAAAAAATTCAATACCCGAGAGGCAGTACAAAATGCCTTTGAAGAATTTGTTGCCTCCCGTCCAGCTGATTTCTTTAAGAACGGCAATTTCATAGGTAAAGACCTATTATTATGATTCTAAATATGATTTTCTTAAAGTGGCCTTTTGGTCACGCAAAGAGTTAACTAGTGTATGATGTCATTAGATGTTTTTTAATCAATTATTCCTCGAGGGCTTTATGTCATCATCATCATTTGCCTAGCCTTTTCCCAACTATATTGGGGTCGGCTTCCAGTCAAACCGGATTCAGCTAAATACCAGTATTGCCAGTTCGAGGGTTTTATGTATTGGGATGAAACTTTGCACACGGGTAGATCAGGACTTTAGTTTAAAAAGTGCAATAGACAACCTTCAACGACGCCTGCTCTCAGGTGTCTACCTACCAGTTCGGGACGTCTCTACCTCCGTTGTAATTATTTGGTTGCGCGACATACTTTAATTTTGAGATATCTAAAACTGTACATCGCTTTGTTCTATCATCAATAGTTTTCGCAGCGCAAGCAATTTAAAGAATGTTTTAGATTTCATCCATTCTTTGCAAAACACGTTAAGCTGTTGGTCCCGGCTGTCATTTGTAGACCTTTGGCAGTCGTTACGGACTGTCATAAGCCAGTAAATCTGACTCCAGTCTTGCCAAGAAATACCGTGTTACCTATTTAATGGGTTGTGGAGGTCTGGTAGGCAGCCGCTTCACGTAAAACACTGGTATTCAGCTAAATCCGGTTTGACTGGAAGCTGGCCCCAATATAGTTGGGAAAAGGCTAGGCAGATGATCATGATGATCAGCCAATTTACACAAAACCTTGTCAAATTATTAGAAAAATATGTATTCAAAAACCAAAAAATCTAGCCGCATTGGCCATCCGAAATACTTCAGTTCGTGCAATTTTCAAATTGTTTTGTGCTTCAATTAGGAAATGAGATCAAAATGGTTTTTCAAATCGACTTTTTTGCAATTTTTGTTTTTGTTGAAAAAATTATATTACTTCGTGTTTCCACTTTCAGTTGCCACTAGAACAAGGATGTATCCCTCACATATATTTTTTTCCGGCCTTAAATTTACTTATTTGACCAGTAAATCTGACTCCAGTCTTGCCACGATGTACCGTGTTACCCAGTTAATGGGTTGTGGAGGTCTGATAGGCAGCCGTTCCACGTAAAACACTGGTATTCAGCTGAATCCGGTTTGACTGGAAGCCGACCCCAATGTAGTTGGGAAAAGGCTAGGCAGATGATGATGATGACCGTTTCCAACTGATTCTCAAACAGCCAAAATTCGGATCTTAGCGATCTAACCTAGCGACATCATTTTACTATCCGACAAACACGCAAACGAAGTCGCGAGCAACAGCTAGTCTACAATAATATTACATTAAATGTTTCTTTGTGAAAAGAATAAACAGATACAACAAAGAAAAAAATAATCCTTGAATAATAAAAGCATTTATCATAACAGCAAGATTTCAGTTCTAAAATAAATTATCTTGAAAATTATTTTTTAAGAAGATAGGTCACTACCATAAATCAGTACTCATCGACACAACTTAGCCTGAAAAAAGAAACATAAATCGTTAGAAAATGTAAATGAAAGGTTCGAAATCCAATTATTCACAACAAAGGTTCAGGTATAGGTAAATTATTCAAATTTCCGATTATTCAAGTATTCAGGTATTCAAGTATTCAAGTATTTCGGTAATAAGGGCGGCAGCTGCTACAGATTCCGTCTCATTTGCGTCGATTGTTGCTTGCGAAGTATCTTTTAGGTTTACTTTGATTTGAATAAACAGAGTCTAAAAAAGAATCAATATTTGTTAGAGATTTGACCTTTATATTACTCGACTGTCACAGAAGGACCGTTTTTGTGCGAGATGCACGCCGAATACTGTGACCGTATTCGCTTAAGTTGTCGATTTAACGGATTAAGAAAACGGTCTGTGGCCGAATACGGCTAAGCGAAAACCTGTCTTATATAGTTGGTGACCGAATACGAGACAAAACCGAATTGATCAAAACGACCTAAAGTAGATAAGCGGGCGGCATTGTGGCCAAATGCGAGCCTATTTTACTATTGATAGGTATGCGTTTGACCACAATGACCACTATCTCATATTATGGTAAGCGATGATGTGGTCGAAGAAGGAGTACGCTTCCCTAGAAGTAACCTATTCTCTCTTGACTTAAAGATTCAGACGATTTAGCTATCAGGAAACACAGATTCCAGCAGGGAATTCCACTTCTTAGATGTATGAATGTGTTCCCAAAACGTTTTGTGCGTGTAGGTGGGATGTCTACTGTATAACTGTGGCGCATCGCCATACGTTTTGTTGTCCGATGATGAAACGGACTTGGCGGAATTAAATTTTGTAATTCCGGCGCACATTCCCCAAACTACAACCGATAGAAAACTGACAGACCAGCGACTCGGCGTCGATGCTCAAGGCTTTGGAGTTTTGACTCGACGAGCCTACCATTGCCGATGATCCTCTTGGCTCATTTCTCAATTGATTCAAGGGCATCAAGCTGGTATCTGGCGGATCCGTCCCAAAGATAAGAGCAGTACTCTATACCTACACGATCGAACTTACGCTTGATACAATTTGAGCAGCTGTTCCGGCGTGAATCTCACCTTTGCTAAAATCCCCAACTTTCTGACAGCCACTTGAGAATTTGCCTCTATGAAAGGGCCAAAATTGGGGGTATATTTTAACGTAACACCAAGAAGCTCAAGCCTAACAATAATAAAAAAGAAGTCTATCTTTTCACCACTCATTTTATAAAACGGAAGATCGCAATAATGTCTACATATTTATTCAAACCACAAATAAATCAGAAAGCTATAATGCCTCTCAATAGCAGATCAGGAAAGGCATGAAGCGGGCAAAGGAAATAATTTCAATGTATAAATTTTAAAGGGTACACTATATATTACGCACAGGTGAAACGTATAAAAATCGGTCGTGTAGCTAACCTTCTTGTAGGGTGACAATGTTTCACAATATTTTGGGACAAGGAATACTTTTTCAGTGCTTTAGTAATAGTCATCATCATCGTCATAACAGTCGAAAGTCGTCCACTGCTAGACATAGGCCTCACCTAAAGGGGGGGGGGGAGGTGTTTGCCACAATCGCCACGGTTGGCGATCGCAGTGTATGGTGTTGCGTTTTACAGAGAACGATGCTGCCCATTCTCTGGTGAGTTCCTTAGTCCCCTCTTACGACACTCACGGGAAGTGATGGGATGGTATTATTCTTTTACGGTGTCGGCCCGTGTCGTATATACGGGCCGACACTATACGGCAAGATAAAAAGCCGATGATTACTTTGTATGGAAAATCTAAATTTCTTTTTCGGTAATTGATTTTTACTTCCTTGAAGAATGTTGCTTGTCTACATGCATGGGGAGAAACAGTTTTTAAAATATGACCATGACACCTTTTATTTTTATGTTTTTTTAAGTAAACCTGGCGAAATATGGATGTCCTACACGTTTGCTTACACTTTCATCTGCCTAGCCTTTTCCCAACTATGTTGGGATCGGCTCCCAGTCAAACCGGCTTTAGCTGAATACCAGTATTTTACGAGGAGCGGCTGCCTACCAGACCTCCACAACCCATGAACTGGGTAACACGGTACGCCTTGGCAAGACTGGTGTCAGATTTACTGGGTATCTGACTATCCGTAACGACAGCCAAAGATCTAAAAAATGACAGCCGGGACCAACGGTTGATCGTGCTTTCCAAGGCACGGAGGAGTCTCTGTATGTTAAGATAGTCACCCATCCATAGACCAACCTTGGCTAGCGTTGCTTAAAGTTGAAGATCGACCCGTGCGGCTGTTATTATTTAGCTTTCGTGGTATACAAAAGATTTTACTTTCGTGGAAAATACGATGATACTAACCCAACACACGATTATCAAACCAAAGCAACAAAATCCACGTCAAAAGGAAATTTTAAAACTCCATTTTGGATTCCATGAATATGATTTCTAAAATATCTACAGAATTTAAACGTTAAGAAGCATCTCCAGTGCGCAATAAACCGTTAGATGTCCTCTCTGAGTGCGGCAGTAAATATAGTCTAGGTTGTCACGTTGGTTGTGAATTATAGTCTTACCAACACGTTCAGATTTTTATTATACTTGTTTGGGGAGGTCATCCCGACGTTTTGTGAGGAAATGGGTACATGAAACTGCATCTGGTGACTTTAAAAGCTGACAACATGAAATATAGTCACTCTGCAAACGGACTAGTTTGTTTTTCCAAAGTATTCCGATTACGTGACCTGGCTGGCTGCTTTGGTCAGTGAATTAGCATTGCCATTGTACGTAGCAATGGTGCCAATGTTTTGGCCACTTTTCCTATTGACAGCGATGCGTACAAATTTTCAGATACTCAATGGATTCCTCCCCTCCCCTTTTCCCCCGCTTGTTTTTATTTCTTTTAAGAAGTTTTTGTGCATGTACTTTGTAATTTAACAGCATGGAATGTTGAACCGCGAACCGGAAGACACAGTGTTGGAAGGCCTCCCCCACAAGGGTTGAAGACTTGGTGAAGGTCGCGGGTAGCTTATGGATGCGAGTCGCACAGGATTGGTTGTTGTGGCGACACTTGGGGAAGGCCTTTGTCCGGCAGCGGATGTCTTTCGGCTGCCACTAGTGCCATATTGTGGCTAGCAGCCACTATCACCAGCCAGTAGTGACTAAGACCTTTCTAAGTAAGAAAACAAAATATTATGTTACAAACTCTAACTCATGGTCCCCCTAGCCTGACACGGACATTTCTTGGGTAGCAGTAATGCTTTATTTTATGATCGGCCTTTATGTCCAAAGCGGGAGTAGGTATGGATTTATATTAGACGTGGTCACCGGGCTGGCATTACGTGCTTATTAATTTTGTTTTAATGTAAATCTTGTTTGGATGTCAGATAGGTATGGTTAATGTTTCTTAAATTTTTCACTCCACCTTCGTGAACTCCATTATACAGAATATAAACAAGAAAAGCATTTTAACGTTGTTGTCTTTTTGAATCGCAGGAGACATTCTGTGGAAAGTGACTGGTCATGTCGTGTCTCTCTGATTCGTACAGCTATGCACATTATGTTCGGCCTCTATCATTTCAATCGTACTATTCGATAACTGTAATTTAATAAACAATGAAATTGACACCATTTCAGTAGCTGACTCTACTACATGTGATCTGGCCGATTGCCGACAACTCATCCCGAATAACGGAAAACGTCTCAAAATTATGACTCAGAACATAAGAAGTATAAATTGCAACATGACAGGTTTTAATGTCTTACTAGCCCAATCGCAAACGTCGTGGGACCTAATAATTCTCACAGAACGCTGGTTACAGCATACCTCTAATCTTCCGGTATTAAATGGCTATAACTGTTACTCAACTAACAAAAACCAAACACAAAACGAGGGTGTAGTTGTTTACACAAAAAATGATATACATGTTAATGTTGTCGAACCTGACTTTCATGACGCAAATTGTTTAATCATAGAAATTAATAATGACACCGCTGTTTTAGCAATTTATCGCCCACCATCTTATAATAATATATCAAATTTCCTACAATCACTCAACGACATATTATTAAAATGTTCTTCTTGTAGGAACGTTATTCTCACTGGTGACATAAATATAGATATCAGTTCTTCTAATCATGATCGAAATGCATCACCTTACCTCGATCTGACATCGTTTCACGGCTTACTACCTGCTCACATTATTCCAACGCACGGAAAAACATGTCTAGATCACGTTATTCTTAAAACGAAATTGCCGGCAAATGTTTTCATTGCTCAAACAACCCTCACTGATCACTATACTGTCATCCTTGCGTTAAATCAATGTTTTCCTAGACATTTGAAACACACGATCTCTCGGATAGACTCAGATGGATTACTTAATGACTTAAATAAAGCAAATTTTCAAACAGTTCTCGAGTCATATGATGCAAATGTAGCAGCTGATCAACTGGTTTACATTCTTCAAACTGTAGTAGAGTCAAACACTAAAACAATTACCGTCTCCAAGCGGAAAACAATTATTAAACCCTGGATAACCCCAGGTCTCTTGAGATGTATAAAAAACAGAGACAATCTAAATAAAAAAGCAAAAAGACATCCTGAAAATTTAATACTAAAGACAACATACACAAGGTATAGAAACTATTGTAACAAAATTTTAAAAAAAGTTAAAAGGGAATTTGAAAGAGATGAAGTAAAAAAGGCGGGAAAGGACAACCGCCGCCTCTGGAAGGTAATAAATAAAGTCTCCAATAGATCGAGGCCCAAAACATCACCTACTGAGTTAAGCTCGCAGGATCTACCAGTTCATTCGCTAAATAAAATCAACCACTTTTTTGCCAATATTGGCTCAACCTTAGCTAGTAAAATAACCGCCCAACAGCATGGTCATGATTACCCCCCTACTAGTACCCACAAACCTACCCTTTCCCATTCTATGGTTATCCTGCCCACTGATGAGGAAGAAGTTGGTGCAATTATTTCCTCTCTCAAGCGCGACTGTGCCGTGGGCTGTGACAACATCTCTTCAAACCTTCTTATTGCATATAAGAATCTTCTAGTACCCTCTATTACTCATGTTTGCAACTTGGCGATGGAATCTGGTACCTTTCCACTTGCGTTTAAAAAGGCGATGGATAAGTGCCTTTTTCACAAGAGTGGGGACCGACACTGTGTTAATAATTATAGACCAATTGCAATTCTGCCTGCCTTATCAAAAATTCTGGAACGGCTATTGAACAACAGATTGGTGAAATATCTAGAATCAAATAATCTGTTGTCCCAGAATCAGTTCGGTTTTCGTGCAAATAAATCTACGGCCATGGCGGTGCACGAGCTGACAAACTTTATTGTGTCTAACATTGACAATAAAAATAAGTCCTTGGCCATTTTTTTGGACCTAGCGAAGGCTTTTGACACAGTGTCGGTTCCAATCTTGCTACGCAAACTTGAAAACCTCGGTATCCGTGAAAATCGGCTATCACTCTTCAAAGATTACCTAACTGACCGCTCGCAATTTGTTAAAATTGATAACCACTCTAGTGATACTCTTCTCGTAGCTTTTGGCGTTCCTCAGGGAAGCATTCTTGGGCCCACATTATTTTTAGTGTATATTGACGACCTCTGCAATCTCTCTCTTCAAAATGGCCGTATTATTACCTTTGCGGATGACACTGTACTGCTTTTCAGTGCGGCCTCATGGGAAGAGGTATATAACTATGCTCAAGTAGGGTTTAACACTGTAAATGGTTGGCTGAAAACTAACTTACTCACCTTAAATTCCAGCAAAACTAAGTACATAGCCTTTACTTTAAGGAATAGCCCTCAGTCGTCTCTTCAACCATTTTCCATTATCGCTCACACCTGTTCATTCTCTGTTAACGGTGATTGTTCTTGTCCCAAATTGCAGAAAGTTGACAATATAAAGTACTTGGGAGTGACCTTGGATTCTAAACTAAGCTTTGCCGCACAGATAAATTGTCTCACTAGCAGAATACGGAAATTTATCTTTGTGGTCAAAAACCTTCGATCTATCCTTAATTCCAAGCAATTACTCTCTGTTTATTATGCCTTATGCCAATCGCTCCTGACATATTGCATCACCTCATGGGGTGGAACGTTTAAAACTAACCTTTTACCACTTGAAAGGGCTCAAAGGGCAGTCTTTAAAGTTGCACTATTCCTTCCTTTCCGACACCCCACTGTAGAAGTTTATAAGTCCTCTAAAGTCCTCTCCATTCGGCAGCTTTTTATTCTCCATGTTGCTTTAAAGCAACGTTCCCTTATCCCTTTTGTAAATACCCATCATAATTCTGACATGCGAAGCAGAAGTAGGAATGTATGCCAGCCTAAATTAGTAAAAACCAAATTTGCTCGAAATTTCTTTTCATTTCTTGGCCCATTTCTATACAACAAACTAAATATTTTACTCTCAATTCATACCCTAAATAAAACAACTTTTAAACGAAAAATAACTGACTGGCTTATCACTTTAGATTATACAAAAATTGAAGATCTTTTCAAAACCTTAATCTAACAAATTGCAACGCACACACAATTCCTCCACACCACACACTCATTCCACATCACACACACACACACACTCACCCCAAACACCACTCACATTCACTAACATCCTCCCTTGCATGTTTCCTTATCAAATAATTTTAGTTCACTGTTTTTAATTTTTGTTTTGTAAATATAATTTTATGAACAATGTTACAGATAGAGATTTTTAATTGAATACTTTGTGCGAATCTTTTTGTCTCCAGTACAAACATTGTAATGTGTAAAAGTTGTTAAGGGGGCCTGGTGACCTAACATACAGGTTTTCTAAAAAACCTAGTTTAAGCACCAGTCTTCCACAAATTATATAGTATGAATTTGTGTCTGAAGACTCTGTGATGACGTTTCTTGTAATTTGTGGTAAGAAAATAAATAAATTATTATTATTATAATTAGGATAATTGTGAGCTCATTTACAAGCTGTTAATTGCTGTCAATGTTTGTTAGTCGTCAAATCTTTTCACCCATACGCACAAAAAGTTTTACTAAAATAATATACTATATAATTATAATTTTCATTGTGCGTACAGCCACAGATAATACGAGAATAATACTATTTACAGCTAATAAGTGGAATTCCCTGCCGGAGCCTGTGTTTCCTGATAGCTGCAACCTGGGGGTCTTTAAGTCAAGAGTGAATAGATTACCATTTTGAGTCTAGTGACGAACTCACCAGACTCAACATTAAAAAGTAATAAAAAAATCTCCAACTTATCTCCAATCGTTCCTACACTATTTTCAATAAGAATGCCCGTGTTTTCATGAAAACTAATCTCACTAGATCTATTGTACTGAAACAGACTTCGATGCAATATTACTTCGATTTGAATTCCAATTAGTCTCGGATGTCAGGTAGGTAGGGAGTCTAGAAATTAAAACACAGGTAAGGAATTACAGTAGCTGCAGATAATTAATGATGCAATTCGTGTTTGTATACAGCTTTTTCAGACGCTGAAATATCTTGTATGTAGTTAAATAATAACAGCTGCACGGGATCAATTTCGAGGTAAGGCAACGCTTGCCGAAGTTGGTATATGGATGGGTGACCATCTTAACACACCCATACTCGTCCGTGCCTCGGTAAGCACGCTCAGAGCACGCAAAAGGATAGATAGGCAAGTAAAAACAAAATAAATAACTGGGCATCAAAAAAATTCATACACATCGCATGGAAAAAGTGCCCAGAACACTGACTGCATTGCCGCGTTTAATGGCAATGCTCATTCTTTGGCTGAAGAAAAGCAGCCAAATAGTCACGTAAACAGTCGATAAGCTGCTTGCAGCTGATGTCCTGAAATACTCGATGAGCACTCGGACTGCCGTTTGGTGTTGAAACATGTGGCCCCCTATGGGCCATATGTTTCAACACCAAACGGCACACATATATTAGCCCAATAAGGTTGTTGTATTTACGTCGTTTGAGATTTTCTGCACCTGCAGCAGCTGCACCAGTGCAGCCCGCCGTGTTATGTACATGGGATGTTGCAAGGATGTCGACGCAAGTTGCATCCCATACCAAAGGCCTGCCCACCTTCCAAGGCATTATAGTTATCCCATCTGGCCTCTTCCCATCAAGTAATAACAGCCACGCGGATCGATCTTCAAGGTTAAGCAGAGCTTGTTGTGTTCGGTCTGTGGAGTGGAGAGTACATACGTTAAGCCGATGGCATCAGTAGTCTTTAGAAAATCTAGTTACTGGAAAAGCAGTTTTAAGGTATATTTTTAAGTGAACGGGTTTTTTTAGCATGTTAGAGCTGCCTTTGTGGCTAGCATTACTGTTAGAAACTTATTTAGCTTCAAGCTTAGTTATTCCTAAACATACGTAGATAGACCACCACCAAACCACGTCAAATTATATACAGCAAGTTCATTAAGTGGTGGTGTATTTCGGTGCAGGTTCATACAAAAATACTTGTATGATTTCGTGAAAAAGTTTAGGCAAAAACTTCATTCAAAAATGCCACTGGCAGGTCTTTAAGTGAGTGTTAGGGTGCCAATTTAAATTCATTTTGGATGTTATTTGGCCAAATTTTTCACACTGAATTCACACAAATTCATTTTTTTTTTGTTAAAATTCAAATATTTGTTGATAAAGAAGAATAATTTCAGTCAAGTAGCGTTAAATAACGCTTGCGGAGATCGCTCTGTGGATGGATTACCATCGTTATGAGTAGTCGCTTCACGTAAAGGCGCAGATCCACCGCGGCGCATGCTATTCATACGCGCATTTTAGCTGCGTGCTTTGTTTTACGACACGGGTCTACGTATACACACACACTACACACCCACAACTAAGTACAACTGTAGCGTGGCCCACCGCGGCGCATTGTGCTGCGAAACAGTTGTACATAATCGTGGGTTAATATTTGTGTCGTGTGTGCTGCAAGCACAGCGTGCATGGCACTAACAGCGTGAGTTGATATTCGAGCAAGCCATGCATGTTCAAATAACGTCCTTGGGTTGCAGTGGACACAATAACATAAAGTTTTTTTTTCTTTTGTGATAGGTTTGCTCTTGACTCTAGTCTAGGTCAGAGATGACAAAAAAAAATCCATCTACGATGGAGCGAGCTTGCCCAGAAGGAGCCTGTTCACTCTAACTTTGAAGAGATCAGGGTTGTAAGCGTTTGGAAACACAGACGCAGGCAAAGAGTTCCACTTCTTTGCTGTGCGCATTATAAAAGGTTCTTGTAAAGCGAAGCTTGTGTAGCCTCTCCGTGCGCCGCGGTGGGTCTGCGCCTTAAATGCCAAAAAATCTGACACCAGTCTTCCCAAGGGCTACTGTGTTACCCAGTTACTGGTCTGACGAGGTTCAGATAGGCAGTTGCTCTATATAGAAGACTGGTATTCGGCTGGTTAGACTGCAAGCCGACCACTATATGAATGGGAAAAGGGTCGGCAGTGTATATTTTAAATTTCTGTAATGTGTAAAGAAGTAAAAATAATGATTTTTTACTTCTTTTTAACCGACATCCAAAAAAGAAAGAAGTTCTCAATTCGGCGCGTTCCGATTTTTGTGATTCTTTTTAGTTCGATGCGGTATACTTGCCATTTGGTCCCGTAAAAATTTGTTACAGTTTGGTTTAATAGACGAAGACGTCGTCCATATACCACTAAGTGAAAAATAAAAACTTTTTACAAAAAAATATAACCGACTTCCAAACAAAACACTACAAAGTACAAAATAAACTAAATTTCGGCAGTCGGTGTTAAAAAACCAAGAAATAAAACCAAAAACACCGACTTCCGAAATGAAGGTTACATATTTTTAGCTGCATTTTATCAAAAACTATTTTGTATGAAACCGACACCAGTTCGCCCTTCCTAAGTCAGCTCACTAAGCTGCACTCATGTTAGTACAAGCTGTACACATGTACGAGTACGTACAAACTGCACTCATCAGCACAAATTGCGCTCAGGTGTCTGCACAGCTAAGAACTTATTACAACTTATGTTTCGTTAAGTTTAGTAGCTGGTGGAATTGGAGCTAAGAGTGTGCTGCACCTTGTTTGTATGAGGAGAGCTAGGTGCACTTGGTGTTGTATATTGTATCACTACTCTCTTGAAGTACGAAACAAACATATCCGTGGTAGTTTTAAAGTCGCCCCAATATCGGAAAAACTGACCGAGAGTCGTCTGAAATGGTATGGTCACGTGATGCGAAGAGACGAGGAACATGTAACTTCCTGAACACAAAAGAGGTAGAGGACGACCTTCCGCTACGTGTTGGACCAGCATGACGAAACTCTTATGAGAGGAAGAACTGCACGACCCGAAAACCCAGGACAGATTGTCCTGGCGCCTCAAAATTAGGAGAGTCGACCCCACATAAAGCTTGAAAGAGCAAGGAAGAAGAAAATTGTCTTGAAATTATTTAAAGAAAATATACAGGCAGAGAGGAAAACAAGGGATATCGTGGAACGAAAAAAAAAATTGGATAATTCTGCTTCATCATCATTTCAGCCGAGAGACGTCCACAGCTGAACCTAGGGCTCCCCTAAGTGTCACTACATCGACCGTTCTGTGCGTCTTTCCACTGACCAGATTATCAGTTCACCTTGACGGGTTTCCAACGTTATGTATTTTGGTACACGGTCGCTAATCCAGAACTTTTCGATCCCATCAACTGTTTGCGATCTGCGAGCAATGTGCGAGCTGCTTCTTAAATTTGGCGATTCTATGGGCTGTATTGGTAACCTTGATTCTCCTGTGGATATCTTTGACAAGACTGCCAATCGTGGGATCATGTGGAGTCCTTAGTTCGATTCTTTGGTCTTTTTTTTTCTTTTGATCGGCATGCGTTTTTTTTATTATCTCACCTGATGGCAAGCGATTAAGTGGTTGAAGATGGAGTACGCTTACCTAAAAGTAACCTATTCACTCTTGACTAAAAGGATGTGGCTATCAGGAAACATAGACTCTGGCAGCGAATTCCACTCCTTAGCTGTACGCACTATGAATGTGTTCCCAAATCGTTTAGTGCGTGTGGGTGTGCTGTCCAGCATGTACCGGTGACGCATCGCCGTACGTCTTGTGGTCCGATCATGGAACGGGCTTGGCGGACTTAAATTATGCAATTCCGTCGCACACTCCCCAAAATGCAAACGATAGAAAACCGAAAGGCTAACAATCTAGCATCTTGGAGTTTCGACTCGAAGAGCCTTTCATTGCCGATGATCCTCTAGGTTCGTTTTTGAATTGACTCAAGGGCATCAAGCTGGTATAATATGGCAGATCCATCCCAAAATTGAGAAAAAGTGTAATTGTTTTCTATAATATGGACCATAGATGTTCAAGACAGTAATTTGATCAAACAGGTTTGTTCTAACCATTTTATAAAATTGATATGAAAATCTGTAGTAAAAATAGTTGACAAATGAATGAATAAATTGTAAATTTAGTATTTTTATTTCATAAAACGTTTTGAACCAGCCTGTTTCAGTCTATGTACCACATTCGGAACTTTGCAGCTTTCCATAACACGTTAGGTTGTGGTGAGAAGATTCACCAATCAGACAATCTTTACAACAATAAGACTAAACGTTGATTCTCCCTAGTAAATGAGGTAAACGACCCGGCCATTTTATCAAATGAATTTAGATAGTAACTAAAAGCGCAAAGAGCATAATACATTAATTAATGTATACGTTAGTTTTGATAGAACTAAATGGATGTAAATGCGAAGAGTTGACGACTGCAATGTGCGACGAACTTTGGTACAGCTCGTTTAACGTTGAATGTTAGTGCACCAAACGAAAACCAAAACTGCTGAATAGGGGAAATTATTCGTGCATAAGCTAATATTTTGACATAGTAGGTCGATCTTCAAGGTTAAGCAACCCTTGCCAAGGTTGGTCTGTGGATGGGTGACCATCTTGACATTCCGAGTTTCCTCCGTGCCTCGGAAAGCACGTTAAGCCGTTGGTCCCGGCTGCCATTTGTGTAGATCTTAGTGATGATTTATCAAACTGTGCTGTGATAACTTGTTTGTGTTGAGTATGTTACTTTGAAATCCCGAACTACGGTCAATCTTAGGACTTACGTCTGTAAAACTTAAAGCTGTGAATTGCTTGCAGTTGAAACTGTATACTGCATAGTTTTTTGGCAGTTTCGTTGCATTCATGTTAATAGCTCAAAAACGCATGAAGTTTATTTGATGCCTGTGTTTTAGAGCAGCTATTCTTATTCATCAGTACGGGAAATCATCAAATGACTCCTTCCGCTTTGGGTGGAGCAGAAGGGAGTGATAGCCTCTTACTGACTTGCTACTTACTAATACTGCTTGGCGCAAATAAACGCTTTTTCTTTCTTTCTTTTCTATGCGTTCTAGAGCCGTGGTCACTCATTTGAACTTATTCCGCAACCCTGGTAGAGCTAAATTCATCTTGCATATAGCCCGACAGGTGTGAGAAGAACAGGTTCGGATGATGTGGGCGCGTTTTCGCTGTAATGTGGATGTTCGTGGCTGAATACCAACAGTGAGCACGGCACATTGCTCGCAGAACAGATGGTCGGTGGGGCCGAAAAGTTCTGGAGTGGCGACCGCGTACGGGTAAACGTAACCTTGGAAGGCCTCCCACAAGGTGGATCGATGACCTGGTGAAGGTCGTGGGTAGGCGAGGGATGCGAGACGCGCAGGACCGTCGTTGTGGCGACGCTTGGGGGAGGCCTATGTCCAGCAGTGGACGTGTTTCGGTTGATATGACGAGGATGATGATGATGAAAAACTATGATGAGGAGCTCGTGGCTAAATAATAACAGCCGCACGGGTCGATCTTGAAGGTTAAGCAACGCTTGCCAAGGTTAGCCTGTGGATAGGTGACCATCTTAACACAACGAGTTTCCTCCGTGCCTCGGAAAGCACGTTTAGCCGTAGGTCCCGGCTGTCATTTGTAGATCTTTGGCAGTCGTTACAGATTGTCAGAAGCCAGTAAATCTGACTCCAGTCTTGCCAAGATATACCGTGTTACCAAGTTAATGGGTTGTCGAGGTCTGTTAGGCAGCCGCTCCTCGTAAAACACTGGTATCCAGTTGAATCTGGTTTGACTGGAAGCCGACCCCCAATGTAGATGGGAAAAGGCTAGGCAGATGATGATGGCAGATGATGATGATGAAAATTAACAGCCACACGGGGTAAAATCCAAGGTTATTTGCCAACACATTCACAACGAAGTTATTTCTAGGTTTTAGAGGCCAGATGGGTATTCGCATCATATAAATTACTGGTACTCACTTGCTTCCGAAACTGTGACTCCAGTCTTTCCAAGGAATACCGTGTTGCCAAGTTAATGGGTTGTGGAGGTCTGGTAGGCAGCCGCTCCACGTAAAATTCTGGTATTCAGCTGAATCCGGTTTGACTGAAAGCCGACCCCAAGAGAGTTGGGAAAAGGATAGGCATATTGAATAACTTGCATAAACTACGAAAATATGATGAAAGTGAAAACGTGGTATAGAAAACCTTTTTGTATTTATTTATTTATTACTATGGATGACTTACAGCTAATACAAACAGAATAAATAATGGCATGTGAGACTGGAAGCCAATTAAAACCCATCACTTCTGAAAAACAGATTAGAAAGAGAGGGTGTGACGTGTGAATAACAAAGCAGTCTCCAAAATAAGGAAACCAAAAAATAGTTAAACATTCAAACTTCACATTTCGAATAAAATCTGAGCACACAAAATCTTAATTAAAAAAACAAAACACTACAAGGTACAAAATAACTTGGGAAGAAAGAAAAAAACTTTAATTTCTGAAGTCGGTGTTTTGGTTATTATTTCATTTTTTTGACACCGTCTTCAGAAATTAAAGTTTTTTTTTAACAATAAACTGTAAAATTTTGAACATTTACGCGGATAATTTTGACAACTATTATATTAATGTATTGGCCTTATTTATATTCTTGACATTAAACAATAATTAAATTATAATATTTTGCATGCAATTGAAACACATTCTGTATAGCTAAACATGTGGACCTAATATTAATACCTGACTGCAACAACTTTATACCACGTTTAAAGCAAATAAAGACTTATCTTATCTTATCTTATCTCAAATATCTGATTTGCGTTAGAAAATTCATGAAAAACATTGTATTTGCCTATAAAATTTGAGGGTTGCTCTCGATTTTCGTGGGATCCCAACATCAAATTCTGACATGGTGACAATGGGACCAATCGAAAAGTATACGCTTTCTGAAGAAATAAAAAAAATTCAAATCGGTTCATAAATGACGGAGTTATGAGGTAACAAACAATAAAAAAAAAATACAACCGAATTGAGAACCTCCTCCTTTTTTAGAAGTCGGTTAAAACGCTAAGGCTAAGGCACTTTCTGGCCGAGGACACACTCGTCACGAATGGATCAAAATCATGCTGCTTACATAATTATGTCATTATGTGCTTAAAAATTCATTTGTTCAGCACTAGTTGACGAATATCAATGCAATTAATTTCTTGTCCACGAATAGCACTTTAATTTATTTTACCTTGAACATTGGGTTATGAGTGCGGTTAGTGCAAATTGTTCGTGTAATAATTTTATTGTCGGTGTGATTGTGGGATAATTTTAATTGAATAATTTAGGGAACAGTATAATTATGGACTAGCTTTTGCGCGCGACTTCGTACGCGCATATCCCGTATTTTCCCGTTCCCGTAGGAATTTCGGGTAATTCTCTCTTAGTGCTCCCCTACACTCCCCAAGAAAAATAAATGCCAAATATTAGCTTTCTACGACCAGTAGTTTCAGCTGTGCGTTGTCTGTCAGTCAGTCACTTTCTCAGTAACGGAAGAATTTTAAATGAATCGTAATATTATGAATTAATTGATTTTTTGATTACAGGTTCATACCGTTTTTTTTTTTAGTAGTAGCGTGTGCTACATGTTATTATTTTGCCAGCCATGCCACATAATGAAGTTTATGTAAAAGGTTGTTACTATTTTTGGTGACTAATAAAGTGTGTTCTATCTATATGAATATCTATCTAAGCATCGTCATCTGCCTAGCCTTTTCCCAATTTTATTGGGGTCGGCTTCCAGTCAAACCGGATTCAGCTCAATACCTGTATTTTACGTGGAGCGGCTGCCTACCAGACCTCCACAACCCATTAAATGGATAACACGGTATTTCTTGGCAAGACTGGAGTCAGATTTACTGGCTTCTGACAATCCGTAACTGCTGCCAAAGTTCTAAAATGACAGCCGGGACCAACAGCTTAACGTGCTTTCCGAGACACGGAGGAAACTCGTTATGTTAAGATGGTCACCCATCCACAGACCAACTTTGACAAGCGTTGCTTAACCTTGAAGATCGACTTGTGCAGCTGTTGTTCTTTAGCCACGAGCTCCTCATCTATGAATACCTTTCAAATATGAACGTAAATAATGAAATAACCAGCACAATATTCCAGTCGTCGCGAACAAATAATTTGTCCCCGGTGAGCCGTGCCAACGAACCTGCAAGCCCCCGCCGCGCAAATAGCTTGAAGTGTCAACTCTCAGCTTAATACGGAGACGGTGGAATTAAAACTAACTATTATAAATGAACTCTCTCTCTTCGGTCACAATTTGTTTTAAGATTTGATATTTAGTTAAGTTAAAGTCTAAGTTAAAAGTTTTCGTTCGCTCTGAGGTTTGGGAATCAGCCGGTTTATTCTGTTAAAATTTAATCGTGAAGTGAACTGTCATGTCTCATGAAACAATAAATTGACAGCTCACTTCAATTTCACTTGACCTATATTTTCACGATGAAATATTAACAGCAAAGCACTGCAGGATTTAGCTCAATCGCTGGTTCTGCGGAATCTGTTCGAAAGAGGTACCGTAGCCCTGGAACGCAAAGGGCACTAGGAGGAGCACGGATGGGTTAAAGTCAGTAAGAGTCTGACACTCCCTCCTGCTTCACACAGAGCGGGAGGAGTCATTTGATGACTTCCCATACTTAAAAAAAAAGGATTTGGCTCAATGGTTTGCTAATGGTTTGTTCGGTCAGCGCGTGGCTAAAGAATACTAGCCGCACTGATCGATCTTCAAGGTTAAGTAACGCTTGCCGAGGTTGGTCTGTAGATGGTGACCATCTTAACATACCAAGTTTCCTCCGTGCCTCGGACAGCACGTTAAGCTGTTGGTCCCGACTGTCCTTTGTAGATCTTTGGTCGTCGTTACGGATTGTCAGAGGCCAGTAAATCTGACTCCAGTCTTGCCATGAAGCAATATGCTACCCAGTTAATGGGTTGTGGAGGTTTGGTACTTGCATTCAGCAGAATCTGGCTTGACTGGAAGCCGACCCCAATATAGTTGGGAAAAGGCTAGGCAGATGAAGACTCGATTATTATTATGTATTTTGTTCTTTATAAACCTCATAATAAGAACTCGACATACCTACTTAAAAAAGTAAAGAACGACAATATGGGCAAATCAGAACTATTTGCGTAGCACTCTCTAAATCCTATTGTAGTACCTAGTTTTCGGTTTAAAAACATCTAGCAAGCAAGCTTTCCTCCTCGAAATTGGCTACAATAGCTCATCCTATTTAACTTAAAAAAATATTCCAACCATAAACGAAAAACGTCAACAAATTAACCGAGGAAATGAACAAAAATAAGTCACGTGACCGAACGAATGAACGAATCAAAAGTCGAAGCTGACTGAACAAATCACAGGAAGAGTGAGTGAGTGAACCAGTTGGTCGGTGAAGTGTGAAGGCTGAGGGAATAAGGGTATAAATCGGTTTTCTAAGCAACTGCTTCTCGATTTCCGATCGGAAGATTCCTCATCTCGTTTTTAGGGTTCCGTACCCAAAGGGTAACCAACGGAACCCTATGACTAAGCCTCCGCTATCAGTCAGCGGGCTGTATGTCAAGAACCGTAATAGGTAGACAGTTAAAATTTTCACAGATTGTTTATTTCTATTGCCGCTATAACAACAAATAATAAAAATTAACGTTTATGGTACAGAACCCTTCGAGTGCGAGTCTGACTTAAACTTGGTTTTTGAGACTCACCAAAGATCAGCAAAGGAATTTTATACCTAGTTTTATTTCATATTTTTGTTATGCACAAACTAGTATGCGCGTTAAAATATTTTAATATGAAACTGACCACGAAGGCAGCAACGCGAAACAACTGTAACATGCAATTATATGTGGGTGTGTTTCCTGTCTCTGTGTGTGTGTACGTGATGGTGTGTATGTGTTGTGTGAGTATGGTCGTGCGTATGTGTGTATCAGTGGGAGTAATTAACGAATGTTTTTACTCGTTAGATAATTTAGGTTTTGTCATAGTTTAGGTTTGATATGAATGAACGGACAGACTTTTTACAATTGAAAAGAGACGAGCCGTAGACGGTAAATGTGAGTAAAGGTGATACGTGGTGAAAATTCAAATTACTCTTCTACATGTACTTGAAATACAATCAAATTGAATTCAGGAAATTATGGTATTAGATCAGACTTTTTTTGCATTCCACTTGGGATACTATATTTTTTTTTTTTATTTGTAATGGGTTTGCTCTTGACTCTCTAGTCTATGTCTATGTCGTCTACTATGTGTCTTTTCCTTTTTTGATAATTCATACTTAAATAGAAGTAAACTTTGCAAGAAAGCTCATTAACTGAAAGAGGGCAGAACACAAGAGCGAGCGAAGCAAACCCAAAAATTGTTGTATCCCACCTCGGATAGGTTTTACCTTTCGATCATTCGTAGTAAAATAGATTTAACTTTATGCGTTGTTTCCTTGTTCTAACTGTGTAAATGTCTTTGTTGAATTGCTCTCTGTTCTAGCCTCATTAGTCATCAATAATTTATATTCTACGTACAAAAATCAGTATTTAACCGTATACAACCGTATTATATTATATCTATACTAAAATATAAAGCTGAAGAGTTTGTTTGTTTGTTTACTTGAACGCGCTAATCTCAGGAATTACTGGTCCGATTTGAAAAATTCTTTCAGTGTTAGATAGCCCATTTATCGAGGAAGGCTATAGGCATATATCATCACGCTAAGACCAATAGGAGCGGAGCAGTAATGAAAATTGTGACGCAAACGAAGTTGCGCGGGTCAACTAGTTATACATAAAAAGGACGATACATATTTGAAATAAGCATATAACTTCACGACACTAGATTTCAAATTTCTCGAAATTCTATTTGTTTTTTGTCTTTGTCTAATTTAATATAGCCACATTATTTAATGTGAACAATGTGTCCACCATCGCATTATTACTAATACTTGCACTTATATAGTTTTTGTTTTTCACTTTTTTTTTCTTTCTAGCTTTGGCTTAAGAGATAATTGTTATCATCTCACTGTCACTGTGCAATGTGTGCTGACTTTATGGAAGATGCTAGTAACAGTGGTAACCTTGACTAAACTGCACTGGGGTGCTCATTGATACTGAGATGAATATTTGTTATTCATGTAATTTAATAATAAGCTGTTGAGTTACCAAATAAATACATAAACAATATACATAAAATACTTTTCCTCCAGTACATCACTACGCCCTGATACAAGTGACATAGCTGGCTCCACTGACATGTTGTAATTTGACAGCTGTCAGTCGAAACAACATGGCGCCGTGTTTTCCCGCTAATATTACTGTCGATGTGAGTGTTTCTAGTTTTGTTGGATTTCGAATGATTTTTTGCGACTACAGTGCCAAATTATTCAAGCCTTTTCCTTTCAATTTCAAATCTATCAAATAGATTCTGCTCACCGAACACCTGCCCGTCTCTTTGCTAGACAGTTTAAATTATAAACTTTACCTGGGAGGGAAACTACACCTTGCGTGATCGAATCAGGAATGATGATATCCGCAAGAGAACCAAGGTTACCGACATAGTCCGAAGGATCGCTAAACTTAAGTGGCAGTGGGCAAGGAACATTGCTCGCGTAACAGATGATCGATGGGGCCGAAAAGTTCTGGAGTGGCTACCACGTACCGGAAGACGCAACGTTGGAACCACAGAACAGATTAAAGAGGTTGGAAGGCTTTCCACAAGGTGGACCGATGACCTGGTAAAGACCGCGGGTAGCCGATGGATGCGAGACGCGCAGGACCGGTCGTTGTAGTGACGCTTGGGGTGGCCTATGTCCAGCAGTGGACGTCTTTCGGCTGATATGAAGATGACCTACTATTGCTACTGCTTATTAGCGGCAAATAAACTTTTTCGTTAAAATCAAGAACAAGTTTACTAAGTAAATAATAAATAAAATAAAATACATCTAGAAACTTTGGTGGAAAAAAATACAAGAAATTTGACAAATCTCCCTCTTATCTGACTAACTGAGCCTAAAATAAAAAAAAAAACGTACAATATTTTTTTACCTATGGTTATAATAACATGGTTTGTTAGGAATCCTTTGCGCGCGAGTCCGACTCGCACTTGGCCAGTTTCCGACCCAATAGAAGACCTTGTGATACCGATTACCTAATTCAAAGTCAGTCAAAGCGATTGATTTCACAAATACACCAAACAGTTAGTCTGTTTACTCCAATTTCCAGGTAATAGGAGCCGATACCTTGAACAAAGTGAAACTTATTCGAAACTAAGAAACTTGATAGTTACTAAGTATACATGTCGTGGGCATATCGTAGAATTGGCCATTTTATGATGTGGCCGAGGTTAGGTTAATCTCACAGACCCCTCCATCCACCCCAGCGCGGAGGACATCCATGACGATTTTCACCCCGTAATAAAAATAATGTTTAGAGGGAACTTTGGGAACCCAACACGTATAAGTTAGGGTCGAATGGGATGACGGGAGCTAGAATGAGCGAGCAAAGCGACCTTAGCTCTCGTCATCCCATTCACGCTAGATTCTTTTAAATCCTGTAGACAGTAATAGGAGCCCCACGCAGCAAGGCTCCGTCGTCAAAGTTAAGTTTGAGGTGGCCTTGAGGTAGCCATTTCATGAAATTGCTAAGTTCTACGATATGGAGGCGACATACATGAACAAAGTAGGAGAGTGTAAAGTTTAAGCTTTCCAAGTAGTTTGAAACAATAATCCGTTTGCTGGTCTATCGAGAATTATCTGCACAGATAAGGAATCGCTTTGCTAGGTCCAGAGTTTACACAGTGCGAGTTGCTAATTAGACAGTAGACAGCTACTCGAATTGTAAAAGTACAGGTTCCACTCCCAACTGTCTGGCTGACACTGGCGAGCTACTGTCCAACTCGCACGTGGCAGTTACTCATTAGAAATGTCCATACTATGGTAGTTACTGCTCTGCAATACTCGGCACGCTAGCTCGCACTGTGAAACTAGCCATAAGTGATATTTTGTCAGTATCTGTGTTGGGGTCAATGTCCAAGAGTGTTTATTATTATTATTAAACTTTATTTCGGGTGGCATAGACCTATGGAAAACTTAACGTAGTCAAAACATTACACACTTATTTGCTATGACTCGGAACACCAACACAAGTTATGACCCAGTGATTTTGGAAGGGACAATCGAAACGTACAGCTATTGCGCTTCGAATGCTACCCCGCATATGGGCCAGCAGAGAAGCTGCTTTTTTTGCGCATGATGGCCTGGAATCTATCAGTGTGCGCCTCAGTTAAACATCCCAGATGCGCTGCATCGCCACGGCAGACCCAACAACATTCTGAACGCATTACGCATTCTTGTTGTCATTGATTAACGAGAGGCAGCTGAGTACGAGTACTTTAAATGGACCGTCTACCTATCTGAAACTGCATATCTAGTAACTTAGTAACAAGATTCGCCTTGGCAAGACTCCTGTAAACTTTTCTGGCTGCTATTTACCCGTAACGAATGTCAAAGATGTCCAAATGGCAGCCGGGACCGACGGCTTAGCACGGAGCAGTATCGGTATGTAGGGTAACCCATTCAGAGATAGACCTTGCCAAGTGTTACTTAAACTCGATAATCAAAGTTATTATTTAGACGCCAGCTCCTCCAGTTTTCGTGACATCTACTTTCCGATTAATCTTTTAACACCTAACAATACGAACACCTCTAAAAAGGTTACACGGCACGTTTCAAAAACAAGATGGATGTTCTTATTTCGAGACACCTAGCTCGCTTGCCAGCAAAACTCTAAGCGCTGGCATTTTGAACGATCGCCCTATTTGGCCTTATATGGGGACGGTAGTGAACGCCTTCAGTGAGGCACACAGACCGAATATATCATTGGGATGGATGTAGTAGGAGTGGATGCGGTATCTTGAGTTTGATAATGGGATTTTGAACAAAAATCTAGATTAAACATTTATGCAGATACTTGGGTCGCATTTGACTACAATCGCACCTGATGGGAAGCGGTGACGTGGTCGACGCTTCCTTAGAAGTAGCCAGTTTACTCTGGACTTAAAGACCCCCAGTTTGTAGTTATCCTGAAATATAGTCTGTAGAGAATTCTGCTCCGCGCACCATGAAGATATTCCCAAAACGTTTTTTGCGTATGGAAGGGATATCCACTAGGGTGGCGCATCCCTTTTATCTTGTTGTTTGATGATGGAACGAGTGTGGTAGAATCAAATTGTGACCTTGCTGTTTAAAACAGTTGCATCCAACTGCATGTTTATTATCTATATAGCGTCACTTTTATCCCAACTAATTGAGAAATGAGCCAAGAGGATCGTCGGAAATGTTAGGCTCATCCAGTCGAACTCCAGTCTTGAGCATCGACGCCGAGTCTAGCCTGTCGGTTTTCTACCGGTTGCATTTTAGTGAATGTGCGACGGAATTGCATAATTTAAACCTGCCAAGTCCGTTTCATCATAAGACCACAAGACGAACGGCGATGCGCCACCATTAAATGGTAGACATCATGGGAACACATTTATAGTGCGTACAGCTAAGGAGTGGAGTTCCCTGCCGGAGTCTGTGTTTCCTGAAAGTTACAACCTGGTAGTCTTTAATTCAAGAATGAATAGGTTACTTCTCGGAAAGCTTGCTCCATCTTCGACCACATCATCGCTTACCAACAGCTACGTAAGTAAAAAATAACTCCTTTCCAGGTTTACTTACCACATCCGTCGACTAAGGCTCGCCCCCACTTGACAAATACTCCCTATTATGAAAGTTGCGCTGTGCGGCTTGCCGTATTGAGCTAAATGCGAGTCAATCTGTTACCGGTACTCGCGACACTACTGAAGATGCTGGAAAGTCTTACTTGCAAGATTAAAGAACTGTGGTTTAATTAAGAGGGTCTGTTAAATATCTTATCTACAAGAAAGTGTTTTTGTGTATCCTACGTATTATTAAGTGTATTTTTTTTCCTACTCCTCCGCTGTACTTTTCTGATTAATTTCGTTGCAGGATCCAAGACAGTTGAATCGTTTCTCCGGGACTCGTCGGATTTCATTGGCTCAGCGATTTTCTGGTAGTTACCATTTTTGATTTTGGCTTTCAGGAGTTGCAGTGGTTGGGAATGTGTGGCGGGCTTGTCCCAATAATAAATTTAAAAAAATGTATCTTACGCCAAAGATCGAAAAACGCTCTATGAGTAAAAAAAAAAACACTCACAACGCGTTTTGGAAAAGAAGCAATTCTGTGAGTTCTAATTGATGCAATCAACGTGAAAGAAGTTTTGGTTGTAATAATAATAATGTGGCGTGTAATGATTGTAGACATAACCGTCCCGCATGACGAGAACTTCATGAAAGCCGAGAAAGACAAACAAATCAAGTATATTGACTTGGCTCGCGAGGTTTTCGACATGTGGGAAATGGACTCCGCAATCATTGTACCGATAGTCGTGACAGCCAACGGCTTAATAGCCACGAGCCTTGACCAAAACCTCAGGAGGCTCCCGTTAGGCAGCTGAATCAAGGGCTTGATTCAGAAAGCGGCACTTCTGGACACGGCGCGCATTGTTAGGAGGTTCCTCTCTCTGGAGCCCTGACCGCCGGTAGCTTGGACCCTGTTCCCGATACCGGTGGGCTACTATTTTTATATTTTTAAATGTTTTTTTTATATATTATAAAAAATATTTTCAAATGTACAAATAAATTAAGTTAATGAATAAACGAAATAATAATAATAAATGTTTATTTCAATAATTAAGAATACGTTTACATTAGGTCTTCAGGGGTGAAGGAGTGAGAGAACATAGGGCTCCTTTACACGGATGGGTTAGGATCGAATGGGATGGCGGGAGCTAGAGTGAGCGAGCGAAGTAAGCTTAGCTCCCGTCGTACCATCCATTTCAGGTTTCTTTAAACCCTGCAGATAGAAACAGAAGCCCTAAGCACCGTTTTTTTGAGGAAGTGTGTTGAAAAACGTCCTTTGATACACGTGGGCTTCATGATAGCCTCGCTTTTAGCTCGTCTGTTCCGTCTTGCTGCAATGACAAAGTTTGCCCACTTGCTTACATATGAAATAGAAAAAAAAATAATAATAACTGTTCCATAACGAGAAAAATAATGTATTTGTGAGAAGAAATGACTATTAATCTGCATATTTAGTTCTTTCTGATTGTATAAAAAAGTAATAAGTCAGAATTCTCCCAAAATTTTCCTTTAACAGTAACTCAGAACTTGGAAAACGAGGTGAATCGACAATCTTTTGTCTACAAAAGCCAAAAAAATACGGCAAATCTACAAAAACGGTATGATTGACCTACCCTTCTACAAAACACAAAAGAAAGGATAATGACCCCTGTTCCTCCATCTATGTACATCTATGTCCTAAATGCCTAAACAGATTCGGGTAAACGAGTCGTCGTTAGATCCCATTGTTGAACACAATGTCGCTCGATGACGTCATTAAACAAAATGGCGGGCTTCTCGACCTTTTGTCGCAATTTAAGACCAGTTAACTTGAACGCTTAATTTATAATACCAGAAATAATATGGCTTTTGTGTTGTGTGATGAAGTTTTGCGGCCGAACATTATTCTACGGGGTTTCGTTTCAAGTTACTTGTTTGAGTAAACCAGAAACAATATCTTACTGAGTGGTATTGTTTGTGATGTTTTGTTTGGCTTATCCTTATTAACCTCAAGTGGCGTAAATATTAACTTTATTTTCGAGTCTGTTACTAAGCCTCCGCTGTCCGTGCGTCCATCCGTCCGTCTAACTGTCAGCGGGCAGTATATCAAGAACCGTAATAGATAGACAGTTAAAATTTTCCCAGTGTGTATTGCCGCTATAACAAAAAATATCATTAATATAAATTGAAGGGGACTCCCCTAAAAGAACCGTGTTGCAAGAGTTTGACCGATCGTTGTTTTCGGTTTACGGCACGGAACCCTTCTTGTGAGAGTCCTACTCGTACTTGGCCGGTTTTTGTAACCCTCGTATCTCCGGGTACCTAAAGACGCCCCTAATATTTATCACAAATAAGAAAAAATAATCAGTTTTAAAATTCATGGACCACAAATTATAATTTAGAGCACAATCAAAGACAAATATCTCAGCAACATCGGGCGGATAATCTAACCGACAATAACGCACACAATTGAACCAGATGCGCAACAATCTGTTGCATTCCGCTCCCCCAATATATAACGCATTCCACTATCTGCGCTTTAACCGACTGTGCAGAATTTAGGAGGTATGCATGTACCGATGTTGCATGCTGTTATGTTAGTGCTACACGGATATAATATTTGTGATAAGGTGTAAGACTAGTTCAAAGAATCATGTTTTTAGGGTTCTGTACCCGAAGGGTAACCGACGGAACCCTATTACTAAGCCTCCGTTGTCCATCCGTCTGTCTGTCACTGGGCTGTATCTCAAGGTCCGTAATAGGTAGACAGATGAAATTTTCACAGAGTGTGTATTTCTACTATCGCCGCTATAACAACAATTAATAATAATAAAATAATTTAATTAAAACGAAAGGGGCAAGAAAAAGTGTTTCTTTTCGGCTTATGGTACGGAACCCTTCGTGTGAGAGTTCGACTCGCACTTGGCTGGTTTTTTTTATAACTTGTTACTTGACTATGAAGGGAAGAAGAAAACACACTGACTAGACATCGTTACAGTAATTTGGGCTCTATGACCGAATAATCCACTGTCTTTTACCCTCGTCTCGACACATTTACCGATCTCTACCGATCGAATTCGGTAAGGCCAGCATGTTACGGAAGTGCCCCCGCCAAGTCTAGCAAAAAGGCATGGCCGTACCATCCTTTCGGGCCATTTTCGTCCCCCTGTAACTTCGTTGTAGATAAACCAAAACAGCTGAATTAGTGACCATTACAAAGCCAGATATATTTCCAAATTATATTAAAACTAGTTGACCCGCGCAACTTCGTTTGCATCACATTTTTCTTTACTGCTCCGCTTCTATTGGTCTTAGCGTAATGATATATAGCCTATAGCCTTCCTCGATAAATGGGCTATCTAACACTGAAATAATTTTTCAAATCGGACCAGGAGTTCCTGAGATTAGCGCGTTCAAGCAAACAAACAAACAAACTCTTCAGCTTTATGTATTAGTACTAGTTGACCCGCACAACTTCGTCTGCGTCACAATCTTCATTACTGCTCCGCTCCTATTGGTTTTAGCGTGATAATATATAGCCTATAGCCTTCCTCGATAAATGGGCTATCTAACACTGAAATAATTTTTCAAATCGGGCCAGTAGTTTCTGAGATTAGCGCGTTCAAGTAAACAAACAAACAAACAAACTCTTCAGCTTTATATATCAGTAAGTATAGAATGAACGAATAGTTTATGAATTATCGCAAGTCAAAGTTCCTTAATTTTGTCACTGACTGACTCACCGATCATCAAAATTCTAAGGTACTTCTAGCAGACTCTCAAGCTTCAAATTTTGAACACAGTTATAGTTTAACCAATAAAGCAAGGGAAAGCTCTGACATTCGGTACTTAGTGAATCTCGAACGCGATACTCGATCATAATTAAAGACCTGTCGGTCGATTCTGTAAACATATCGAAATGAAGGCTTGGGAAGTGATCACGAAGTGAGCTGTCATTCACCACTTGATTACTTGGATTGACAGATCATTTCACGCAAGCGTTTCACTTCGACTTCTTTACAGAATCGCATTGCTGATCTGTGGATTGCGTGCGGGCGGCCTTAACTGATTTAACGAGCGAATTCTGTAAGTAAGCGATTGGTACTAGGCGAGACTTCCCGGACCCACTGAGTTGAAACATCTGACATGCCTTCCAAGTCACCGGTCCTTGAAACCGGAACACAGCAATGCTTGTTCGGAAGATCCTTTTCTTATAAACCTTTCCCCAAAAAGAACGTATTTTTTTACGTAAACAGTAAGTCAGTAAGTGCCTGAAAATACCGTATTTTTCTTTTTTCTAACCCAGTGAACACCCCTCACAATTGGTCCAATACATTATAACAAAAAAAATATATATATAAAAGAAAAGAAATATAACATTACCTACATATACAACATATTTTTTTGTCGTAACATTCCAGAATTAAAACATTTTGTTCTGTCAACCTTTTAGCAAATTGAAAGGCTTTCTTCTGAGATAAATACACTTTGGTGCACGAAAAATGACACAGGGCTTTTGAGAACAGAAAAAAAGAAACATCTCTCGCACGTACAGCGACGTGTTGGAACTTTTTTATTATTTTAGGTGGGCTTTTAGTAGTTTTGTCTTATGTTCTTTATTTTGAGCACTCTAGCAGTACCTTTCTGAATCAAAACATGTTTTACTCTCAATGTAAAATTCCATGCATGTGAAGTTGCTAATAATGTTTATACGCCTTTTGGAAACACATAGAGGTCTTACTTAATGTTGTAACATCTCTCACACGGTGTAATTCTACTAATTTATCTATGTTTACAAAAAAATGTTTTGTAATAAAAAATCTGATTCTGATTTTGTAGTGGCCTGCTGAAAGCATTTTTCAAGTAACTAAATGTTCTGCAGTTGACATAACGACAGCAAATAAAATACAATTTAAACTTCCATTCATTCTTCTCCATACCTTACAAATGCAACACATATTCATATTCAATAACACAAAGAAAAATGCAACGCCATACAAACACCGAATCGCGATACGTCTATTCCTTTGCTCTCGAGTGTACACAAACATTAATGTTGAACGAGCGAATAAAAGAGAAAAGCTTACACTCTTTTATGGCCCGCCAGTGTAATGCTGTGTCATTTTAATGAACTGATTGTTACCAAAAATATATACTCTTTTTCTTGTTTTTTCTTTATGTAGATTCTTTTATCTGGCGAAGCGAAGTTTTGTGCGGCGTATGCGAAATTAAAATTAGCTTTTGTTTTCCTTTATTGTTTTGTGTGAAAAGATGTTTTTTTATTATTTTTGTTTGAGACGGATACGGAACTCAATTGATTTTTAGCGAAGGCTTTTTCTTATTGCATTTTGGTAATAAAAAATCGTGTTGGTCCGAAACCTATTGCTCCCGTTTATTAATGCCGGCGACTTCGTACGCGTATATTCCGTTTTATTCCGTCCATACCGTACGTCCGTCCGTACATCATTAAAATAAAATCATCATCAAAATATAAATAAAATAATAAAGCATAAAAAACAAATAGTAAGCATCATTAAAATATTTTCTTACTCAATCTATTGCTTCTATTAATTTTTTATTTACAATTTTCACTAAATTATTATTTATAAAATTTTGAAATAAATAATTTTATTTCTATTATAATAAATTCTTCTATACTTATAAAAATAGGAAGAGTCCCATTCCATTTTTGATTCCCTAATATTGTAGAAGGTTTATCATGATTAAATAATTTTATTTTAATCATCATCTGCCTAGCCTTTTCCCAACTATATTGGTCGGCTTCCAGTCAAACCGGATTTAGCTGAATACCAGTGTTTAAAATCATTTTATTTTAATAACTTGACAAAAAATTACACCTATAATTTATTTTATTTAAATAATAATTTTATTACTATTATTATTATTATAAATATTGTTGGAGCTATTGGAGGTCTTAATCAAACATCATTACGTAAATTAATAGCTTTTTCTTCTATTAATAATTTAACAACGGAACTACTGGTCCGATTTAAAAAATGTCAGTGTTAGATAGCCTATTTATCGAGGAAGGCTATTAGGCTATATATCATCACTAATACGAGTAGGAGCGGAGCAGTAATGAAAATTGTGACGCAGACGAAGTTGCGCGGGTCAACTAGTACTTAATATGTAAAGCAGAAGAGTTTGTTTGAAAGAAAGAAAGATATTTTATTTGTCAAATATGCGTTTACATGACCTGTCGAATCAGACATGCAAGGTATTACAGTATATTGTGTGTGTATTGTGTTGTGTATATTGAGGAGCTCGTGGCTAAATAATAACAGCCGCACGGGTCGATCTTTAAGGTTAAGCTACGCTTGCCAAGGTTGGTCTGTGGATGGGTGACCATCTTAATATACCGAGTTTCCTCCGTGCCTCGGAAAGCACGTTAAGCCGTTGGTCCCGGCTGTCATTTGTAGATCTTTGGCAGTCGTTACGGATTGTCAGAAGCCAGTAAATCTGACTCCAGTCTTGCCAAGGAGTACCGTGTTACCCAGTTAATGGGTTGTGGAGGTCTGGTAGGCAGCCGCTTCACGTAAAACACTGGTATTCAGCTGAATCCGGTTTGACTGGAAGCCGACCCCAATATAATTGGGAAAAGGCTAGGCAGATGATGATTGTGTTGTGTATATTGTTTATGTTTGCTTGAACGCGCTAGTCTCAGGAACTACTGGGCCGATTTGAAAAATTATTTCAGTTTCAGTGTTAGATAGCCCATTTATCGAGAAAGGCTATCTAACTAATATTATAAATGGGAAAGTTTGGATGGATGTTTGTTACTCAATCACGCCAGAACGGCTAAACGGATCTGGATGAAATTTAGAACAAAGATAGATTATAGTCTGGAATAGCACATAGGCTACTTTTTATCCCGAGGATATGTTCCCTAGGGATCACGCGGGTGAAGCCGCTGGCAGAAGTTAGTAGGCTATATATCATCACCCTAAGAACAATAGGAGCGAAGCAGACGAAGTTGCGACGGGTTAACTAGTTATTTGATAATATGTCCAGCTGAAAGCCCGATGGACAGACGTAAAGCGGAAGCTTAGTTACCCTCCGGAACCCTATAACTGCTCCTTGCATGGCCAAATGCCTGATTATACTCACCGCTGAAAACTTTATTCACCATCATCGTCTGCCTAGCCTTTTTCCAACTATATTGGGGTCGGCTTCCAGTCAAACCGGATTCAGCTGAATACTAGTATTTTACGTGGACCAGTTGCCTACCAGACCTCCACAACCCCTTAATTGGGTAACACGGTACTTCGTGGGAAGACTGGAGTCAGATTTACTGGCTTCTGACAATCCGTAACGACTGCCAAAAATCTACAAATGACAGCCGAGACCAACGGCTTAACGTGCTTTCCCGAGGCACGGAGGAAACTCGGTATGTTAAGATGGTGGATGGTGGTGGACAGACCAACCTTGGCAAGCGTTGTTTAACCTTAAAGATCGACCCGTGCGGCTGTTATTAATTTAGCCACGAGCTCCTCTATTCACTGAAAACTATATTCACCATTGAAGCATTATGACTTATATTTCCTCTCTTTACCAACGTACAAAAAGAAGTTAACACTGAACACATGCACATTAAATTTCTCTTTCAATAACGCGACCCAGTCGGCTAGTTCGCACTCGCAGTTCATAATCGTATCATATTTTATCAGTCGCTTAATCTGCTAGACGCCGTCTGGCTGTAAGCCAGGGGAGGTATTCTGGTATTAGCTTCTTAAATATCATTTACTGGGTGGTTTTCGAAAAATAGGGTGTGGTCGGTGGTGTATGTTTTTTGGAACGACAGTGTTTGTTTGACCGTGTAACCAGCCGGTCGACTCTGTAAACATGTTGAAGTGAGGGCTTGGATGAAGTATCATGAAGTGAGCTGTCTTTCCATCTTAATTACATGGATTGGCAGCTCACTATGTAATCACTTCACTCGAGCTTTTACTTTGACATGTTTACAGGATCGACCAGCAGGATGTTTTTAATACAAATTAATGACTAGTTGACCCGCGCAACTTCGTCTGCGTCACAATTTTCATTACTGCTCCGCTTCTATGGGTCTTAGCGTTAAGATATACCTATAGCCTTTCTCGATAAATAGGCTATCTAACACTATAAGAATTTTTCAAATCGGACCATTAGTTCCTGAGATTAGCGCGTTCAAGCAAACAAACAAACTCTTCAGCTTTATATATTAGTAGTATATAGATCTCAAAGTGTGTCCGTTGAGTTTCTTGCACGTTCTTCTCCATAGAGATCTACGTTTAGGAACGTCCAAAGAGCTTCATGTTTTGACTGACCGACCTTAATAATTCAAAAGTGCTTGTAAATGGTTTATTTGAAATAAACGCTTTGTATCTTGAATCATTAGGATGGCTCACAATCGACTGTCTCAGAATTGTTATCTCATACATTTAAATAAAAATGGATCTCTATAAATAGCCACGACTCGCGTTAGAGCACATAGAGTTGAAGATCCTTGACAGTCGTTACGGATATTCAGAAGCCAGGAAATCTGACACCAGTCTTGCTAATGGGTCGTGTGACCCACTAAATGGGTTGTAAAGGTCTGATAGGCAGTCGCTCCATGAAAGATGGTTTTCAATTGCATCCAGCTAGATTGGAAGCTGACCACAAGGCTAGGCAGATTGAAGCACAGATTTGATGCTATGCCACCGATTCCGGGCATCGGCAGTTGCAGGGCGATTCCCGGCCACCGTAAGCGCGGGTCTGCGGACGGCGAGCATTGGATGGCTCGCCGTCCGATCAGAACCAGAGCGCGTTGTGTTCAACGCGCTCCTCAAAGAGATGTCAGCATAGAAGACGGGGTCCGCTGGGGCCAGTGCCTGCTAGGGTTGCAGAATTTGCAAATATGGGTAAGAATAAGAGTCAAGCTAGAAAATAACAGCCGCACGGGTCGATCTTCAAGGTTAAGCAACGCTTGCCAAGTTTTGTCTGTGGATGGGTGACCATCTTATCATAGCGAGTTTCCTCCGTGCCTCGGAAAGCATGTTAAGCCGTTGGTCCCGGCTGTCATTTGTAGATCTTTGGCAGTCGTTACGGATAGTCAGAAGCCAGTAAATCTGACTCCAGTCTTACCATGAAGTACCGTGTTACCCAGTTACTGGGTTGGGAAGGTCTGGTAGGCAGCCGCTCCGCGTAAAATACTGGTATTCAGCTAAATCCGGTTTGACTGGAAGCCGACCCCAATATAGTTGGGAAAAGGTTATGACTGAGTCAGCGAATTGTATTACCGTTGCTGACTACTGGGCCAAACACAAAAAAACCAGCTAAGTGCGATTCGGACTTGCACATGAAGGGTTCCGTAATCTAAACCTTAATTTTTATGATTTGTTGTTATAGCGGCAATTGAAATACAATATCTGTGAAAATTTGAACTGTCTACCTATTAGGGTTCTTGTGATACAGCCCTGAAAGACAGACGGACGGACGGACAGACAGCGGAAGCTTAGGAATATGGTGCAAAAAAAAATGGTGTCTAAAAATGAATCACTCTATTTGCCATCGACATGCTAAGAAGAATCTATGATTATTTATTTATTTTATGTTATACTTAATATATAAAGCTGAAGAGTTTGTTTGTTTGTTTGTGTGTTTGTTTGTTTGTTTGTTTGTTTGTTTGTTTGTTTACTTGAACGCGCTAATCTCAGGAACTACTGGTCCGATTTGAAAAATTCTTTCAGTGTTAGATAGCCCATTTATCGAGGAAGGCTATAGGCTATATATCATCACGCTAACACCAGTAGAAGCAGAGCAGTAATGAAAATTGTGACGCAAACGAAGTTGCGAGGGTCAACTAGTTATTTATATACACACAGAAAAACATTATAAATACGAGTACAAAGGAACGAAAAAATATCAATTTTTTTTCTTCAATTTTGTCCTGTTAACCGGAGTAAAAGAATCAACTAAATAAAAGTACCAAGAAATCGTGCCTAGCCTACTAAGCCACTTTTCAGGATACATTAGTAGTTACTACAACAACCTAATTTATTTAGGGTACTTCAGATAATCCAGTTTATTTCACCGATCTAGTTTACCTCAGCTTGTTATGAAAACATTTCGGATTAACGGATCTGGGGGCTGCTAAATTACGGACGGATTTTCTCCGAGAGTCGGTATTAAGATATATCTAGGTATCCTAAGTTTTACGTGCTGAGTTTATGATCTAATATGGAAGTTTGTTGATATTTTCTTAATTTTGTGGAATGGAATGAGAAATAAATTGCGGTTTTAGTTGTCTGAACTTGTTTGGACTTCTTTAATAGAGATTACATTGCCAGAAGTTATGTAAATACCGATTTTTACTCCTACTCCTTTGCTGCACATGCGGTACGGTTGTGGAATTCACTACCGCCTGACTTTAGGGATTGCCAAACTCTTGCAGTTTTTAAAAGAAGAGTGAAAGAACAATATCTTTCCTTTTCGTCATAGTTGTAAATAGGTACCTATGTATTATTATTTATCTTTTATATCATATGGTATGTATAAGTATGTTATTTATGTATTGTATGTTGTATTTTAATATGTATAGTTTTCATTTTAGCTTCTTACTGTTACACACTATGTCTACATCTCTTTTTACTCTACTCTCCTTTCGCAGGTATGCTGGAAGAGATTTCTATAGAAATAAGCATCACCTTTGTACCTATTTTTCTCTTATTGTGTGTGTACATAAATTGCTAAATAAAAAAAAATAAAAAAGTGACGGATTTAATTTTAAACACTATATTTGTTGTGCAACTGTGTCGTTTAACGTATAATAATAATAATAATACATAATTATATTTCAGACTTAGTCCATAATGTATACATTGTTTACCTAACGATCAGCTCAGAGGAGCACTGAAAATGGATAATCAAACAGAGTGCTTTTACTGAGCATTCGCTACTGAAAAATTTAATTAGACTCGAAAGGATGAATTTATCTAGAGGATAATAAACTCCATGTTTGCAGCCTTCATACGAGGATAATTTTCTTTATTATACTCTATCAAAATAAAAATCGAGGCTTGGACTACGACCACTGAGAGCTTCGAAATACCATATTTTTTGACGTAATAAAGTCTTATAAATCGGTGAGTCGGTACCGTTTGCGGTGCCCCAGTGAATCGGGGTGATGAGATACCAGTGAGTCGGGATGATGCTTCAGGCTCCAGTGAGTCGGAGTGGTGCTGCTACTGGCTCCAGTGACTCGGAGCGGTGCTGTGCGACGTAGTGACGTGACTGCTTGGGTCGGACTAGGCGAGGTGGTTTCATGGCTCTTCGTGTGACTGGCCGAAGGTGCAGTGTGATTGCCAAGGTCGCTTATGAGGTTGAGGGTGCTGATAGAGGCTGAGGATGCTGACCACTTCATGCTGGTGGTCAGGATGCCCGTAGAAGCCTGACTGGCTGTATGACTCGCTGCTCAAGAGCTTTGAGGTCACGGTGAGGAGTGCTGATGACGTCACGCTGAAGTAGTTGCGGGGCTGCGCTGATGTTCTTTGTCGAGGGTCACCAGTTTGGAAGTATGCGGTACAGAGAGAAAAGTCCCGCAAACCTCTATTGTAAAGGGAGGATCCTCTGACCAGGCGGTTTTTGTGTCTGGCGGGCTACTGCCCGATAGTTGATATTCAGGCTGATGTATATGTTCAAATTGCACGGTAAACTCTGCTTGCAATGCAGGATTTCAACGTAGTAGTTCGGTCCTAGTTGGATAGATGTCGCGGTTCTTTTTGTTGCGATGTAGATTTGCTTGGTTGGTTTTCCTTGCGACAGCATTAATGCTGCTACAGTCTCACCAACGACGATCAGCGAGAAGCGAGTAAAGCTTGTAACTAGAAACGAATTAGCGAGCAGCGAGTAGCGAGTTTGTAATTTCGATAGTTTTGACGCTCGGCCACTCGCTCCACCCGCATTTTAGATAGAAATGACCGCTGGTTCGTCTCTCGGCAAGCTCTGATCGGCAAGCGAGCATCGCGTAGCGAGTGTCGCTAAGCGAGTACTATGATTGATAGCTCTTGTCGCTACGACGAAACAGTGGTAAGAGAGTTCTCGTCGGCTAAATGTATTATTGACTATAAAATGTATATGTCCCTTTTAAAAGTGTCCGTTTCCTCAGTGAGAAAATAGTCGATAGCTGATCGCTTGCTCGTTGGCGCCGGCGGTGAGACAAGTACCTAAAGGCTGAGATGAACATTTTAATTTTATTATTTTTGCTAATATTTAATAAAAGCTGCATATTGTTTTTCAGCAAATTTTAAACTACCAAATTTTCAGAATACCCTCCATTTTCAACGAGTTATCGCCGCGCATCGCTCACCACTAACTTTGTGGTCATTAAGACTCTCAGTTTGAACTCTCTCAGTTTAACCGAGTCGGTTAGTAAGTTCTTATCTGATAACATTAGCAACAATGCGAACTGCTTTCACTGTTATTAACTAATTAAAGTGGATCATTTAGTTTCGCGGAACTGAAACGATGAAGTTTTTAATGTTTGGGAATTTGTCGCCTTTTGAGCTTCTGAATCTTGTTCGGTGATAAAGTTTCGTTCAAGTTTGTTGAAGGCGCCAGATAAATGTGAAATAACGGTTACTGACCCACAGTGAGTGAAAACCTCGGGAATGCATTTTCGCTCAAATTTATTTTATTGCATTTCTAGAAAGAAAACCTCGCAACGCACATCCTGATCAGACTAATTTGTTCATTCGATACTCGTAGCGCCATCTATGACAGTAAATGAGAACCTCTTAAATACTTGCATCTGTCAGTTTGGCGTGAATATACCTTGCAACGAACGTGTTTTGAGTCTATTTTGCTGTAACTGTATTATTTAGTGTTAAATTTGCGGATTAAACCATATAACCATAATAAAAAGCATAAAAGTCGACGTACAAAGGTATTACAGCACGCAGTGTTTTCTTCCTCCTGAAAAGTAACTTCTTTTACACTTACGAAGTTTTCACTCAAGTCGTCGATACGTTTATTGACTTTCTTAATATCAAAAGCAGAAATGAATACATACCTTAAGCTGTCCTGAATCGACTTGTACTGTGGTCCTTTACGTTCTCTAGTAATAAAAAAATGGTTTATTATACTGGTCAACAAAAAAAACACGTTTTTTATGTGTCACAAGAATGATTTTAACTAATTATGTTGAGAACATGTTTTAATATCATAGAAGTAAATATAAAATTATTGAGACACATACAGTTTTCCTGTAATATGATTATGAAGTGCAGCTTTGAGGCGAAAACTGAAGTTTTCAGATGGTTCTAATCAGTGGCGAACCGTAGGTGCAAGCCAGCATTGACCAGCATAGGTAAAAAAGAAAACACCATATTTTTATTTATTTTTTTAACTCATCGCTATGACGCCGACCCACTGCAACGTGCTGTTTCTGTACTGAATTCTGTGCAATAGTGATATTAAACTACTACGTGTTTATTTCTCATATCATTATAACATCGAAATATAACATAATAAAAATAACCAAAAACAGCTGAGTTAGTATTTTATATCGTAAATAGTTGACTCGCGCAACTTCGTTTGCGTCACAATTTTCATTACTGCTCCGCTCCTATTGATCTTAGCGTGATGATGATGAGCCTTCCTTGATAGATGAGCTATCTAACACTATAAGAATTTTTCAAATCGGACCAGTAGTTCCTGAGATTAGCGCGTTCAAGTAAACAAACAAACAAACATACAAACAAACTCTTCAGCTTAATATATTAGTATAGATGATATAAGAGCCTAGAGAGACTAAAATGGCACTGTGTATAGGGACTAGGGAGTCTTGCTGGCTTGCACCTACAGCACGCCACTGGTTCTAATACAGGCACGTTATCAAGTTAAAGGATTGGTTTTTCAACAGATGGTAGGTACGTCAAAATACTCGACTATCCCTTTATATTCAAAAATCCCAAAATAAAGCCCACATTATTTTTCTGATCATGCAGTATTTCTTTTTAATAATTTCACCATTAATGTAAAGAAACTTGTCAGTCTTTTGGACACTTCTTCCAAATTTGAAAAGAATAAAATAACTCAGTAAACTGAAAAATAGCTACTTTATTGAAAAACAAAAAATCGGAATTTACAAGCTAAAGGGAAATTGATGTCACTGGATGTAGATTTAACACAAAATCTAGACCTTATCAAAGCAAAATAAATATGGTTTGTGATAAGAGGTTAATTCAAAATTAGTAGGTAAGCACATTCCTTGTGGCAAAATCCTTGTTGAACAGTGTTATTTATTATTTGGGAGGAATATAAGGGAAAGGTCAATGTACTTTAATGCAAGTTTACCTCGCGCCTACCATATTTTCGTTTTTTTAAAAGACACACGAGTGTAACACCTTTCACATGTCGTGGTATACATGTCGAAGTATACCACGATAATGCGATTCTGTAAACATGTCGAAGTGAAGTGATCACGAAGTGAGCTGTCAATCAAGATGGAATGACAGCTCACTTAGTGATCACTTCACCCAAGTGTTCACTTCGACATGTTTGCTAATGACACGGACCTATTTTGTTGTACTCTGACTGAGTTCATAAAGAATGAATTATTTATAATTAGTTATAGATGTTAGTATAAGTTAGGATAAGCGAATTAATCGCATTGGGTTAAACCTGTGATAAATAAAAAATATTTACAGAAACGACCGGCTGATGTACCGGCCCCTTAAAAATATTGTACGCGTAGTTATTCTATTGTCACGTAAACAAAAAAGTGTCACCTTGGTGCGCAGGTAAACTTTTCTTTTTCTAAACTTTGATGCCGTTTATTTAATTTTTCGAAAAACAAATAATTGTCCAACACTTTTTGTTCACCTGTTTGACGGCGGAAAAGCGGCCAGAAAATCCCGATATTTACTTCCTTTTAGAATTATATCATGGATCCCGTTATTTATTTTGCATTCTGCTAAAGATCTTCATCATCTGCCTAGCCCTTTCCCAACTATATTGGGGTCGGCTTCCAGTCAAGCCGGATTTAGCTGAATACCAGTATTTTACGAGGAGCGGCTGCCTACCAGACCTCCACAACCCATTAATTGGGTAACACACGGTACTTCATGGCAAGACTGAAGTCAGATTTACAGGCTTCTGACTATCCGTAACGACTGCCAAAGATCTACAAATGACAGCCGGGACCAACGGCTTAACGTGCTTTCCGAGGCACGGAGGAAACTCGGTATGTTAAAATGGTCACCCATCCACAGACCAACCTTGGCAAACGTTGCTTAACCTTGAAGATCGACCCATGCGGCTGTTATTATCTAGCCACGAGCTCCTCCTTTTGCATTCTGCTAAAGATCTTATAAGGCAATAAAGTTCTCCTACGAGACGAATGGATTTCAAGATGGCAGCACCAATTTACAGGAAAGGCAATTTTCATTTTATTACACCCGATACAATAATGACGCTCCAATCGATTGAATCTCCATCAAGTCTTCGAGCTCCTTAAACTAGACTAGACTCAATTTCAGAGCAAATATTCTAGTAGATTGACAATTTCGCAAAGTGATTGTTGTTTTAGTCCTTAGTGTTCGGTTAGGGAAGCGCGGGGCGTCGACCGTCGCGTGTCGTGGCGGCCTGTACTAAGTTCAAAAATTATTGCGTTGTATGACAGCGTTTACGGAGAACTTTTTGGGATTATCATGCTCAGAGAGAGCAGTGCTCGTGGCTAGATAATAACAGCCGCACGGGTCGATCTTCAAGGTTAAGCAACGCTTGCCAAGGTTGGTCTGTAGATACGTGACCATCTTAACATACCGAGTTTTCTCCGTGCCTCGGAAAGCACGTTAAGCCGTTGGTCCTGGCTGTCATTTGTAGATCTTTGGCAGTCGTTACGGATAGTCAAAAGCCAGTAAATCTGACTCCAGTCTTGCCATGAAGTACCGTGTTACCCAGTTAATGGGTTGTGGAGGACTGGTAGGCAGCCGCTCCTCGTAAAATACTGGTATTCAGCTTTATCTGGCTTGACTGGAAGCCGACCCCAATATAGTTGGGAAAAGGCTAAGCAGATGATGATGCTCAGAGATAGCAGTGGTGGCCCGATGGTAAGGTAATGGCTGCGACTTACGAGTTGTAGGTCGTAGGTTCGAACTCAGGCAGGCGCTTTACTTAGTGTAAATTATTTCATCAGCACTACTCTCAAAACGCTGAAGGAAAACATCGTCAGGAAACCGGCATGTCCTAGAACCAAAAAATCGAAGATATGTGACATCTACCAACCCGCACTGGGCCCGCGTGGTGGATTACGGCCCACTCCCTCTCACCGAGAGGAGGCCTGTGTCCTAGCAGTGGGAACATTATAGGCTGATTATGCATGCTCATTCAAAAGTCTAGCTGATGGTGGCGTATGCGTTGGATTATTTGGCTCCCTTCAAAATGGCCGGATGGTGCTAGCGCATGCGTCATATTCGTGAACGGGCGCCGTCAGTTGGGACTGGTCATTTCTCAGTTGCCATGGATTATTTTAATTGTTTCTTTGAATTGTTCCTTTTTTTCCGGACGCTTTTATCCTGCTCGTCTTTGACATCGTTCTCACATGTATTTATAATTTCAACATGATGTAAACAAAACTTTGTAACAAATTTATTATATTTAAAAGAGTGTCCGTGGAGTTTCTTGCGCGTTCTTCTCCATAGATATGTATGCTTTGGAACGTGCAAATAGATTCATCTTTTTTAACCGACCGACCGTGACAATTAAAAAAGTGCCTGTAAATGCTTTAATTGAATTAAATGCGGCGGCGGAGGTCGCGGGTGCGCTGCGGGCTTTGTTTCTCTGCACACCTCGCACCACGCACCGCGTCCCGCCCCGCGTCTACATAAACAACATCGTACATTGCCATGTTTGTGTTTGCGAGTGTAATGATGCGGCCCGCTGCACGCGCCCCCTCTCCGTAAACGGAAATAAAAAAACGACCAAGTGCGAATCGGACTCGCACACGAAGGGTTCTGTACCATAAACCGTATTTTTATTATTTATTGTTATAGCGGCAATAGAAATACACAATCTGTGAAAATTTCAACTGTCCACCTATTACGATTCCTGAGATACAGCCCGCTGACAGATAGACGGATGGACGGATGGACGGACAGCGGAGGCTTAGTAATAGGGTTCCGTTGGATAACCTTTGGGTACAGAACCCTAAAAACATACACGCCCCGCGAGACGCTACGCTCGACGCCCCGCGTCTCCGTAAACGGGCACTTATGTAGTCGGATAGCGTAATCGTGTCTACACATTGCGTGGGTCAGCAAGCAGTTTGAGAGTATTTCCTTGAATTGTTTCTTTTTTTACTCCGTTAGTCTACTCAACAAGTGCTTTTTTGTTGAACTTTTTTCAGCTGCCTCGGAAAAATATGAATGAGGTGTCATTCGATTCGGAAGAGCGTATGAATGATTTTTCGAAAAAAAAAGTTTTAAAACGGATTGCGACTGAGGTTCGATGCAAACGTTGTTTATAAATAAGTAGAATCGGCCCTCAGATAAACAGCAACAAAACATAACTATGCAAAAATAACGAGTTTCTTAGCTCTTCCTTGGCGACGACGTCCGTTCTCTGGCTCCCAGCGTAAAGACTGCGGCCCATCTATCCTGATGCATACTACATACATTTATTCATAAATATTTTGTCCATTTTTACTGAGGAAAATTAATGATTATTTATTAATTCAATAAAAATTAAATCATATCAGCCGAAAGACGTCCACTGCTGGACATCGGCCTCCCCCAAATTTTGGGGGGGTTTGCCATAATCACCACGCTTGGCAGGGGTTAAATTAAATTAATGGTTACTGTATAATTATTAAAAATAATCATCAATCATCTTTGTACATATCTCGTAATTTATATTTATTACCTCTGTGGTGCACTACAGATGTAATTTATTGATGACATACAGAAATAAGTTTATTATCTTTGTTTTAATGGCGTGTTTTTATTATTTTACGACGTTAATAAAATTAACCATAGAATAGAATAGAATAGAATAGAATACTCTTTATTATGTACACCATATAAGTTACAGAAAAGATAGATGAAGAAAACATTACATAGGGTGACACAATGGGCGGCCTTATCGCTAAAAGCGATCTTTTCAAGACAACCTTTACCTTTGGTTTAAGTTGATAAATAAAAGTATGCAATCTTAATGTGACTTTTACACAAACACATATTAAACAATTATTGGTAAAATTGATTTAGTAATAACGTATTAACTAAAAAACCATTGTATGGTTTCTAATTGCATTTTATTTTTAAAATAAAAAGACAGATCAAGATTGTTTACCTATAATTATCTACCTGAACCTTTCTAGTATAGTAAAACAAAATTTTTTATTAAAAAAAATCTTTGGATGTTGCAAACATTAAAGTGGATTTTTGCACTCCCATATCTCCTGGACTACCCTTCCAAACTTGTTGGTTGAGGCATCCTTTATCGGTCTCTCGTGATTTCCGAAAACCTGAGCTCCATGGTAACCAACAGCGCTTGCGTCCACAAGATCAGCTTTCAAGAAAATACCACAATTATATCTAGGTGTTAAATTGAACGCTCCATATTTTTAAGAAAACATTCGAGGACGGCTAGCTAGCTGCCTACTTATTTAAATACTTAAACTTCAATCTTTTTGCTTTTACGGGTTCTGTACCCAAAGGATAGATTCAAAGCATTTTATTTCAAATAAACCATTTACATGCACTTTTGAAACGTCAAGGTCAGTCAGTCAAAAACATGGACGCTATTTGCACGTTCCAAAGCGTAGATCTCTATGGAAAAGAACGTGCAAGAAACTCCACGTACACTCTTTTAAATTATGTTCTGTTTTTACAAAATTCTAAGTTACATATACTAGTTGCTTCTGCATGTGAGGACAATGAAAAGGAAAAAAAAGGTTATTATAAGAATTTAAAAGATTAAAATAAGCCAATGGCAGTTAAGTGATGACCAATCTCAACCGACGGCCCCTGTTCACGAACATGACGCATGTATCGGCACTATTCAGCTCAACCATTTCGAAGGGAACCGAATGATCCAACCCACGCGCCGCCCTCAGCAAGACATTTGAGTGAGCACGGCATGCTCTCAACTACCATGCTCGTTCATGTCCAACAAGTAAAACTATAACTAATCACAAAAAATGTAAATGGCTTCATGGTAGGTACCCACATTTACAAAATTTTAAAAATATGCTTCTACTTTACACAAAACTATGGTTGTTAATAACCAAATAATGAAAAATATATTAATAAAAATAACGATTAAGTTCTAACACCAAAACTAATTAATAAATGATTGTAATAATTATGTAAGTACCTATAAAAAAAAAAAAAAACAAAGCACCACAAAGTAAAAAATAACTTTAATTTCGGAAGTCGGGCGGTGTTCAAAAACAAAACAGCCAAAAACACCGACTTCCGAAATTAAAATTATGTTTTACTTTGTGGTGTTTTGTTTTGGAAGTCGGTTTTACTTTTTTGTAAAAAAAAATATTTTTCACTTTTTTTCACCACTAAAAACTGAAACCACAAATACTGCGTGCCGGCGTGATGTTATGTTCTGAACTGGTGTAAACAATCAACAGACATGCCATATCAGAAATCCTGATTCATTTGCTATCATTTATTGAAGAGTTCCGTTGCCTACCTCCAAAGTACTTCATCAGATCTTCACCAAATTTAAACGGGACCAGTCAGAGAAAACACTCTTCCAAACAAAAAAGAATCATCCAAATCGGTTAACAATTGGCGAAAATATCGCTAAACAAACATTTTTCATGGGATCCCATCATCAGATCCTGATTTATACCTTCTATAATCAGCTCAGCAACATGAGATGATGATTACCAGGCACAAATATCTGAATTGCGTTAGGAATGTCATGAAAAACATTGTGTGTGCCTATAAAATTTGAGGGTTTCCCTCGATTTTCATGGGATCCCATCATCAGCTCAGCGACATGAGATGATGATTACCAGGCACAAAAATCTGGATTATGATAGAAAGTTTATGAAAAACATTGTATTTTTCCCTTGATTTTCATGGGATCCCATCATCAGATTCTAACTTGGTGACAATGGGACCACCTTAGGAGCATAGGCTTTCGAATAAAATAATAATTTTTAAAATCGGTCCAGAATTGGCGGAGATATCGGTGAACATACTACTCTGTCAAGAAAGTACCGGGAAAAGATCAATAATACACAAAATGTCTGTTATTCATCCAAATTTATTTTATCACCTTCAAAGTATGCTCCTTTAGAAACGATACACTTGCGCCAACGAATAATCCATTCATCAAAACATTTTTTAAACGCTGCTTCCGAAATTGAGTTGAGTTCTCGCCGCGAATTCTCCTTTGTCTTCTATCGATTGAAAACGGTTCAGTTGGAAGGCGCCACTCCGAAGCTTGTTGACTAGTTTGCATGTCAAACTCGTAAACCCACGTCTCGTCACCAGTAACAATGCGTTTCATGAATGTTGGGTCCGAACTGACTCGTTCTAGCATGTCCAAAGCGACTTTCATGCGATTGAGTTTTTGGAGAAAATTCAGATCTTTTGGGACTAGCCGAGCAGCAACATGTTTCATACCCGAATGATTAGTTAAAATGGTACGGATTGACTCGTGAGATACAGAAAGTTCGGCGGCTATCTCTCTCAGAGTTGAATGGAATTTTCAGTCACTATTTCCTTCACTTTTGCGATGTTAACTTCAGTTGCAGACGTTGACGGCCTACCAGAGCGAGGCAAATCTTCCATCACATCTCGACCGCTTTTGAAAGCTTTGAACCACTCATAAGCACGAGTTTTTGATAAAGTCGATTCACCGTAAGCCTTCTGTAACATTTTCAGTGACTCCGAACACGAAATTCCATTGGCGATGCAAAATTTAAGACAAACTCTTTGTTCGATATTTTTGTCCATTATGAAATTCGCAATACACACTATATATGATATTACTAAAACCAGCACTGTATTTAATATAAATAACAGATGCATCTCAAACTCCGTGCCAAAATGGAAAACAGTTGTGCCAATCTAACAACTACAAAAAAACAAAAATTTGAATTTGGAACCATAAACAAATCATCCATTCCCGATACTTTTTTGACTGAATGTACATAAAAAAACATGGAACCTCCTCCTTTTTGAAGAAGTCGGTTAAAAAAGAGGGTGAGCATCTCTTTCAAATACAAAAATCTAACAAGTGGACCCAAGCAGCTGTGACTGTGGAGCAGGACCGGCATTTAGCCAAGCGTTTTTATCGAGGATATAATCTTCCAGTTTATTATACGCTTGTCTACATAGTGTGCGTTTTATGCATGCTTTAAATTTTCTCTCATTCAGTTCGAGAATAGATGGGATTTTATTATAAAATTGAACACAGTACTCCATAAAAGAAGTGTGTACTTTAGCAAATCTGAACCGGGGTTGATCTAATTTGTTCCAATTTCTAGTAACAAGATTAGTGACAGGCATAATTTTAAATGCCTGTCACTAATCTTGCTAAAAAGATGAAGAAGAAGATAACCAACGGAACCCTAATTACTTAGCCTCCGCTGTCCGTCCATCCGTCCGTCTGTTTGTCTGTCAGCGGGCTGTATCTATAGAACAGTAATAGGTAGGTATACAGTTGACATTTTCACAGAATGTGTATTTCTATCACCGCTATAACAATCCTTACCTATACATAAAACTTTTCCGTTACTGACTGATTGAAACTGACAGCCTAGACAACGCACAGGCGAAACTACTATATAGGTTCCTTGTAGGTGTTCCTTTACACTCTCCAAGGAACCTACATGCCCATGCAATAAGATTTCCCGAAATTCCTAGGAAAACGGGATATGCGCGTACGAAGTCGTGGGCGAAAGCTAGTTATCATCTGCCTAGCCTTTTCCCAACTACATTGGGGTCGGCTTCCAGTCAAACCGGATTCAGCTGAATACCAGTTTTTTACGAGGAGCGGCTGCCTACCAGACCTCCACAACCCATTAACTGGGTAACACGGTACTTCTTGGCAAGACTGGAGGCAGATTTACTGGCTTCTGACTATCCGTATCGACGGTGAAAGCTAGTAAATAACAATAAAAGGCTTAGTAATAGGGTTCCGTCGGTTACTCTTCAGGTAAGTCAGAACCTTAAAAGGAACACTTTCACTCACTCAAAATCAGCCAGTCAATAATTTTAAAGCTACGTTGATGGATGGTTCCGCGTCCTCGGCAGATTGACGCGGGCTAAGCCTCGTCTAGACCGAGCGACAGGCTAAGTTATTGCTTTTAGACCCGACCCGCTGATGAATTGACTAGCGACAGTAGTGACAGCACTTCGAGAAGATTATGTTTTAGTCTTGGTTTTTTTCAAAAGTGATTTTAACGAATATTATCTTTAGCCCGAACAAACCGGCCACCGCAGGCGCGGGCCTGCGGACGGCGAGCTTTGGGTGGCTTGCCGTCTGATCAGAACCAGGCCCAGGTCGACGGCGCGCTGTGTTTCACGCGCGCTTTAAAGAGCTGTCAGCACAAAAGACGGGGCCCGCTAGGGCCAGTGCCTGCTAGGGCTGCGGACTTCGTTCGAAAGAGGCACCATACCCTGGAACGCAAATGGCACTAGGAGGAACACGGATGGGTTTTAGTCAGTAAGAGCCTGACACTCCCTTCTGCTTTACCCAAAGCAGGAGTCATTTGATGATTTCCCATCCTTAAAAAAAAAGTTCCGAACAAACGCTGCAACTCGCAGGCACAGCGAACAGGATACGAGTATGTCTCCTGATGCAGCTATATTTAATCGGGGCACAAAACCAACACTCACTAATTAGCAGAGGTCGCAATTAGGTAGAGTTATTGATGCACTTGCATCGAAATGTTAATATTAATATGGATCTTCCCGGGATCTAATACATTTCGTTAAGCGGGGAGTGCTCCGCATTTCCTATCGCTATTGTTTTCTTTTGTTCTTACAAGCTATGTTGTGCGAACTACAAATGTGACAACATCGCGCGTGTGCGCATTGGAATTTTGCAACTTCGGAAATCCGATGTCGTTGATGTAAATTTTGCACCATCGTGCGTCCAGTGGTTTTAATTGTATAAAAGTAAAAAGAAATATATTTAATAAATCACGGGATTTTTCTACTCTTTAACCCGGTGACAATGACACTGGGTCATAATGATCCGATGCAATTTTAAACTAAGATACGGCCCCCCTCTACCCACTTCATTGGTACGCTCAGAGCGACGCCACGTGCGCTGGGAGATACATGTGCGTCAAGTCATCATATGCCTAGCCTTTTCCCAACTACATTGGGGTCGGCTTCCAGTCAAACCGGATTCAGCTGAATACCAGTGTTTTACGTGGAGCGGCTGCCTACCATACCTCAAAAACCCATTAACTGGGTAGCACGGTACATCTTGGCAAGACTGGAGTCAGATTTACTGGCTTCTGACAATCCGTAACGACTGCCAAAGATCTACAAATGACAGCCGGGACTAACGACTTAACGTGCTTTCCGAGGCACGGAGGAAACTCGGTATGTTAAGATGGTCACCCATCCACAGACCAACCTTGGCAAGCGTTGCTTAACCTTGAAGATCGACCCGTCCAACGCAACAACCAGTGGGGTTGAAGTTTGTTCCTTGAGAGAGGCCATGGTAGAGCGGACAAATTTGACCTTAAGCGTTGTCTCCCAGTGGGGTGATGACAATTTGGTCACTTTTAACGCCACCAAAACACAGGCGTGTCTTTTTACCGCAAAAAGGAGTCGTTTTGACCAAGCTCCTACTTTTCGGGGTGCATCTGTTCCTGTGACTGATCGGCTCGAGCTCCTAGGCATGGAGTTGACATCCAGTCCCAACTTCGGTGCCACCATCGAGTACAAAGCCCAAACTGCGGCCAAAAAGCTGGGCATCCTAAATAGGGTGAAGCGATACTTTAGGCCTGGACAGCTTTTAACACTATACAAAGCGCAAGTCCGATCCTGCATGGAGTATTGTAGCCACCTTTGGGATGGCTCAGCTAAGTATCAGCTTGCCGCGCTTGACTCGGTGGAACGCAGAGCTAAGAGGCTCATCGGCGACGTAAAACTGGTGGATGCCAAGCTACATAGCTTGGCTCATCGCCGTAAGGTTGCCTGCTTGTCGGTCTTCCACAGATTGTACTTCGGTGAGTGTGCCCAAGAACTCCACGACCTCATCCCACCGGCCCCCTTCTACCATCGGACATCCAGACGCACTGCATCTTACCATCCCTACCTTGCGGCTATTCCACCAATTCGCACTTAAGCGTTTTCAAACGTCTTTTATAATGCGCACAGCAAAGGAGTGGAACTCTCTGCCAGCGTCTGTGTTTCCGAAAGCTTACAACCCTAATCTCTTCAAAGTTAGAGTGAACAGGCTCCTTCTGGGTAGGCTCGCTCCATCGTAGACTTTGTCTCTGTCATCGATGACATAGACTAGAGTCAAGAGCAAACCCATTACAAATAAAAAAATAAAAAAAAACCTAATTGCGACCTCTGCTTATTAGTTAGGTTAGAGTATTTTGACCGCAGATTAAAGACTGCAAAGTATATTAAAATAACCATTGGCCAAGTTTACTTACATGAACTTGTGTATCCCAGATGCTGGCTATATGCCAACAGTCAAATAATAGTAACTGTTATTTATATTAATGGTAACTTTATTTTATAAAAAATATATATGTTACTAGCTGATCCGGAAAACGTTGCTTTGCAATATATTTCAATAAAATACAGCCTACGACCTATTCTCAGACCTACCAAATATACACAAAAAAAAAAACTAAATCGGTCAAGCTGTTTCGGAGAAGTTCGATAGCAAACACTGCAACACAGAATTTTTTACAAAGTACCTTTAACCTAACTTTAATTATGAAAAACTGGTTGCAACGAGTCGTACTTGAGTTGTTAAAGGTTCCATTCAAATCATATTTTTATCATGTTACTTTAAAACCCACAGATTTCTAATAATCCTCGGTTTTCTTGTAATCTATAAGTAAAGACATATTACTAGGTTAGAACCAAATTCGTTCGGAACCCTTTGCACGCGAGTCCGACTCGCACTTTGCCAGTTTTTATTATTTGTTATTGTAGCGGCAATAGAACTAAACAATCTGTGACAGTTTCAACTGTCGATCTATTACGGTTCTTGAGATACAGCCCGCTGACAAGACGGATGGACGGACAGCGGAGTCCTAGTACCCTTTTTTACCCGTCGTTGGTTACCCTTTGGGTACGAAACGCTAAAAATATATCGAAAAGGCTACAAAAAATATTCCTGAATAACTAAAACATGAAAATGGCTCATAAATTTATCGCGTAAAATCTCAATCGCAGTATTTATATCAAAGCTAGCAAAGTATTTAACTCAAGAAGACTAATGACATTTTCCTGCTAATTGGGACAAGGCGGTGTACTGCACCTGCGAACTGATTAGGATGAACGATAGGAGAACGGTGATCCTAAATCTTGTAATTACTTGATTAATTAATGTTTGCTTAGGTAATTTTTGAAAATCTGTAGTATTGGCAAGAGCGTACGCAACCAAATGCCCGTAGAGGGGCCCCGGATAGGTTTCAGTCAGTAAGAGTCTAACAATCCTTTTTGCTCCGCCCATTGTTGTGGAATTTGTTCGAAAGAGTCACCGCTGCCCTGGAACACAAAAGGCGTCAAGAGGAACACAAATGGGTTTTAGTCGGTAAGAGTTTGACAATCCTTTCTGCTCCGCCCAGAGAGGGAGGAGTCATTTCATGAGTTTGCTAAGGTAATCTTTAAAAATCAGTAGTATTGGCAAGAGCGTACTCAACTAAATGCCCGTAGAGGGGCCCCGCCAGAGCCAATGCTGGCCAGGGTTGCGGAATTTGTTCGAAAGAGTCACCGCTGCCCTGGAACACAAAAGGCGTCAAGAGGAACACAAATGGGTTTTAGTCGGTAAGAGTCTGACAATCCTTTCTGCTCCGCCCAGAGAGGGAGGAGTCATTTGATGAGTTTGCTAAGGTAATCTTTGAAAATCTGTAGTATTAGCAAGAGCGTACGCAACCAAATGCCCGTAGAGGGGGCCCGCCAGAGCCAGTGCCTGCCAGGGTTGTGGAATTTGTTCGAAAGAGTCACCGCTGCCCTGGAACACAAAAGGCGTCAAGAGGAACACAAACGGGTTTTAGTCGGTAAGAGTCTGACAATCCTTTCTGCTCCGCCCAGAGAGGGAGGAGTTATTTGATGAGTTTGCTAAGGTAATCTTTAAAAATCAGTAGTATTGGCAAGAGCGTACGCAACCAAATGCCCGTAGAGGGGGCCCGCCAGAGCCAGTGCCTGCCAGGGTTGTGGAATTTGTTCGAAAGAGTCACCGCTGCCCTGGAACACAAAAGGCGTCAAGAGAAACACAAATGGGTTTTAGTCGGTAAGAGTCTGACAATCCTTTCTGCTCCGCCCAGAGAGGGAGGAGTCATTTGATGAGTTTGCTAAGGTAATCTTTGAAAATCTGTAGTATTGGCAAGAGCGTACGCAACCAAATGCCCGTAGAGGGGGCCTGCCAGAGCCAATGCCTGGCAGGGTTGTGGAATTTGTTCGAAAGAGTCACCGCTGCCCTGGAACACAAAAGGCGTCAAGAGGAACACAAATGGGTTTTAGTCGGTAAGAGTCTGACAATCCTTTCTGCTCCGCCCAGAGAGGGAGGAGTCATTTGATGATTTCCCATCTTTATAAAAAAAGGCAACGAAATGCCAGTAGACAGCACCCGCTAAGGCCAGTGCCTGGCAGGGTTGCGGTATTTGGTCACCGCGGCCCTGGGAGGAGCTCGTGGCTAAATAATAACAGGCGCACGGGTCGATCTTGAAGGTTAAGCAACGCTTGCCAAGGTTGGTCTATGGATGGGTGACCATCTTAACATACCAAGTCTCCTCCGTGCCTCGGAAAGCACGTTAAGCTATTGGTCCCGGCTGTCATTTGTAGATCTTTGACAGTCGTTACGGATTGTCAGGAGCCAGTAAATCTGACTCCAGTCTTGCCAAGATGTACCGTGTTACCTAGTTAATGGGTTGTGGAGGTCTGGCAGGCAGCTGCTCCACGTAAAACACTGGTATTCAGGTGAATCCGGTTTGACTGGAAGCCGACCCCAATGTAGTTGGGAAAAGGCTAGGCAGATGATGAGTCACCGCGGCCCTGGAACACAAAGGGCATTAGGAGGAACACGGATAGGTTTTAGTCAGTAAGAGTCTGACAATCCTTTCTGCTCCGCCCAGAGAGGGAGGAGTCATTTGATGATTTCCCATCCTTAAAAAATAAAATAAAAAGGCAACCAAATGCTCAACGCTTACCGCACTAGGCCTAATTCCTCCCAAAGAGAAGTGATTGTATCTAGTGTTGCCAACTTTTTTTAGATATAGTGCGAGATAATTGTATTTCAAACTAGATTCTGCCCGCGATTTTGTACGCGCATATCCCGTGTCATCCCGTTCCCGAAGGAATTTCGAGAAATTTTCTCTTAGTACTCCCCTACACCCCCAAGGAATCTACATGTCAAATTTCAGCTTTCTACGATCAGTGGTTTCGACTGTGCTGTCAATCAGTCACTAAGTCACTGTCACTGGGTCACTCAATCAGTCAGTAGCTGAAGAATTTTATATTCATACTAGTTGATCCACGCAACTTTGCCTGCGTAACACAATTTTCATTACTGCTCCGCTCCTATTGGTCTTTGCATGATGATATATAACCTATAGCCTTCCTCGATAAATGGGCTATCTAACACTGAAAGAATTTTTCAAATCGTACCAGCAGTTCCTGAGATTAGCTCGTTCAAGCAAACAAACAAACTCTTCAGCTTTATATTCATCTCAAAGCATTTTATTTCAAATAAACCATTCACAGGCACTTTTGAAACGTCAAGGTCGGTCAGTCAAAAACATGGAAGGTATTTGCACGTTCCAAAGCGTAGATCTCTATGGAGAAGAACGTGCAAGAAACTCCACGGACACTCTTTTAAAATATATTAACTCATTTAGGATATTGCAGATTTTGAAATATCATATTTTCAAACCTGATTTTAGAGAGTGTAAAAGAAAGCCTGACGGTTAAATTGTACCTCGAAATAGGTAGAAAATATTAATTTTCAGTGTGCATTTCAATAATAGATTTTTAACCGACTTCCAAAAAGGAGGAACACTCTGTGATTCGGTGGGTTATTTCTTGGTAAGGACTCATTTGTAAGTCAATAAGGTTTTCAGGCAAAACCAAAGGTTTTACCTTATACTCGTATGTCGTAAAACAAATCCAGTTTCGCTAGTATCCTGACAATATAACTACGTTGTCATGGCCCTGTTTTATATATACAACAGACAATGCGACAAATTCGTCGCGTGACAGGTGGTAATAAAGCAGAGAATAAATGAAATAAACGTGTTAAATTGTAGAATTTTCAGATGTCGCTTTTCACTTGTCACCAGTCAGTTATATTAAATAGGTCCCTGGTTACATTTGATAAAATTATACCTCTGTTCACCCCTCCGAGGAATAACAAGCGTGATGCTTGTCACGTTATCGTATTACTATCGTTCAAACACATCAGCACATTGTAATTGAATGAAGGCGAGGTCGATGCTTGAGGGAGTAGATAAGTTAATATGCTACGCCTGAGGCTAAATAACATGAGCATAGAGAGTTTGTCAATATTTCCCCGGCAGTGGCGGCTTTGGGGTGGCGACCAGGGTAATGACCTGGGGCCTCGCTCTTGCAGGGCCTCGCGTTATATTCCTAGAAGCTTATAATTGAGATGTTTTTTTTTTAACTTTTGCAGACAGTAGAAAAATAATAAAGTAACGTTGAATTACATCACTAGATAATATAAAATATCTACCCCATCACGCCTGTTTGGACGCGCTGGACTCAAAAACTACTGAACGGATAGGTACGGTTACGGTTTACGCAAATAGACGGAGTAATTCATGACTCACACAACAATAATGTAATCATGAATCATAAGGACATTGTAGTTGTAGGTTTTGTATAAATTAGCTGAAATACGATAATGAGCGTGAAAACGTCGGAATACAAAACTTCAATTTGAGCTTATGTATGCTCTGCTACACAGGGGCAGCCAGGGCGTAGTAATAAAAGAGTTATTGTCACATAATCGGTTTTCAAGCGGTTGTCTCAGTATTGATTTCCAAAAGGGTCTTGTTGGATCTGCCGCCCCCCGGAGCCTCACAACGGCTGAGGCCGCCACTGGTCCCTTGAGTGTGAGGTAAACATGCTTATGGTGTAATAAGATCCAAGTTTGATATGGGGTAACAGTGTTATCGATACTTACGTATCTAAATTCATTAGAAATTCCGTTAAGAACGGGTGTCATTAAATACTTATAAAGGTCAAAGTTTCAAAAGATTGCCAGTAGATAGATATTATTGTATGAGCATGGTATCAACATCTGCCTAGCCTTTTCCCAACTATATTGGGGTCGGCTTCCAGTCAAACCGGATTCAGCTGAATATCAGTATTTTACGCGGAGCGGCTACCTACCAGAACGCCACAACCCAGTAACTGGGTAACACGGTACTTCATGGCAAGACTGGAGTCAGATTGACTGACTTCTGACTATCCGTAACGACTGCCAAAGATCTACAAATGACAGCCGGGACCAACGGCTTAACGTGCTTTCCGAGGCACGGAGGAAACTCGCTATGTTAAGATGGTCACCCATCCACAGACCAACCTTGGCTAGCGTTGCTTAACCTTGAAGATCGACCCGTGTGGTTGTTATTATCTAGCCACGAGCTCCTCAATCCCTCCGTCGTCTGCGGTGAACTGCTAGTAAGTATAAACTTTAAATTGTACAGTAAGACAGAGGAAGCCGTCTCCAGATATGGGAGCACAACTGAAACTGGCTCTCCCTCTATGGGAGAGAGTGTGCCGGTAATCGCCTGATTTCGTCTCCTACACCCCCAGGACGATCCTGTGCTACCTTCTTCAGGCGCTCCCTGGTATAGTAACAACGCCAGCCCATCTCAAACTATTTGAATTTTTTTTTTACGCAAATTGCTTAACCTGTGATTGACGGCGACGCAACAACAATTGAATAGTTTTATTGAAAGAAAATGTCATCCCCGAGATTGATGACACACTCGGGGCCAACAGGATATAAAATACTGCGTTTTTTCAATATAAGCGTGATTTGGTATGGCATGCGGGGGATACCATTATGCGTCAACTTCAGTTGACGCCCAATGGCACAAAATCGTGCCACACAGTATATTACAGGAATCATAAATGCGAAAGTAAGTTTTTTGACACGCTTCCACACCTAAAATGCCAAACCGATTTTAATGAATTTTTGTACAGAGATATATAAGACTTTGGAAATGGTTTGGCTATAGACTACTTAAGCAAAAGCTGGATATTATTGACTAAATGGTGAATATTAATAATAACAATTACATTTAAAATATTGACCCATTATTATTGCCACAATCAGAAAGATCCATTCTCCAAAGTAACCCGATCAGCAAAACGGGAGGGTCGACGTCGACATCAGGTCACATAACGGCTGAACTTGAACAAACAAAAAGAACTTTTGCGCAAAACCAGCTCGAACTAGTCGGATCCAGTTCATTCCAGTTTGAAGCGGTTCGGACTGGCCTCGTTGCAGTTATATCTAGTTGAGTGCAGTTTTGTTAGTTCTAACGCAAATGTGAAAATGAAGAAGTTCCATTATTTATTTGAAATATAGAATACGTTGAACTGTTGGGAAAACGGTTGATGCTTTAATGAAAAGGTTAGGGGGACGTTCAGAACCCTAAAAATTATGATAGTTTCAAAAAAGGCTTAAATATATTGTCGACGGTCTTTTCTAAGTTTTGTTAAAATCCATTGAATATCTAAATTTCAGCCTCTCGGTCTATGTTCAATTCTACCTGCGCCTTTGCGGCCTTTCTCTTAGGAAACGAAAAAAATCATTTCAACCTTTTTTAAGGATGGGAAATCGTCCAATGACTCCTTTCGCTCTGGGCGGAGCGGAAGGGAGTATCAGACTCTTACTGACTAAAACCATCCGTGTTCCTCATAATGCCCTTTGCGTCTAAGGGCCGCGGTGACTCTTTCGAACAAATTCCAAAACCCTGGCAGGATACTAAAATCACCTAGTGAACTACTAGCTTCCATACTTTTAATCAGTACAGAGTGGGTCTTCGCAACTATCTTGTTCAATGGCTAGAACATATTTCAACTACGTTGTGTGACTTTGGCAGGTGGCAACACTGGAAACCCAGAGAATTAATTTATTTTGTAACACGTTCGTTGTTCGGCTAATGATTTTAATTCTCTATTTTAATGCAGCATTAGTTTAAATATTAACTAGTGTAAGAAGAAAATAGTTACTGAAATAGTTACCTACGAAATATATTATCTAGTTCTAATTCGAATTTAAAGCGTACACTTTGTTCTAATAGAAAATAAATGTAATAATTTAATTTAATTTATGCAGGTACTTAATTATGTTGGCTAGAATTAGTCCTACATTTAACATTTTGTCAAAAAGAGCGATTAACATATTGTTCTAATATTTGTACGGCAGTAAATGGCGAAACATGTCAGATCTTCCTATATTTAATAAGACCTAAAAATTTGTACCATGTCTTATATAAATAAAAATATTCTTATTTTTATTAAAGATATATCAGAGAGCGTATTATTCGTAGATTCAAGAATTTCGTCTTCATAATATGTATTTTTGGAGAACGATTCTTGAAGGCTTTTACTGGCCTTTCCCCGCGACTTCGTACGCGCATATCCAGTTTTTTCCCGTTCCCGTAGGTATTTTGTAAAATCCTCTCGTAGTGTATCCTTACGGAGTCTAGAGAACCTACATGCCGAATTTCAGCTTTCTACAACCAGTTTTGGCTGTGCGTTGTCTGTCAGTCACTCAGTCAGTCAGTAACGAAAGAATTTTGTATATTAGGATTGATGATATCGATTCATCATCTGCCAATCCTTTTCCCAACTATATTGGGGGCTTCCAGTCAAGCCGGATTTAGCTGAATACCAGTATTTTACGAGGAGCGGCTGCCTACCAGACCTCCACAACCAATTAACTGGGTAACACGGTACTTCATGGCAAGACTGGAGTCAGATTTACTGGCTTCTGACTATCCGTAACGACTGCTAAAGATCTACAAATGACAGCCGGGACCAACGGCTTAACGTGCTTTCCGAGGCACGGAGGAAACTCGGTATGTTAAGATGGTCACCCATCCATAGTCCAACCTTGGCAAGCGTTGCTTAACCTTGAAGATCGACCCGTGCGATTGATGATATCGATTATAGGTACTTATTGGTCTCGTGGTCGCAAGCATGACTGCTGAGCATGGGTTCTTGGGTTTGATTCCCAGGTCTGGCAAAACCAGTGTTGGCGCTTTCCATTAACATAACCTTCAAAGCCTCGTAACTGGGTAACACGACCCCCTTTGACACGAATATTGTCAGATTTATAGGCTTCTTAGGGACTACTCACACATATTCAGCTCCTTTTACGTTTTGTTGAACGATTTTAGTCACACTTTTAAAGTTCTGCTTCTATCAGTCGCGTACAGCGTCGTAAGATTGAGAAAAGACGCGAGCAGAATAGCAGATTTATTATGTTATCAAAATAAAATTTCCTGATGGTGGATAAGCCAGTGTCAGTTACACAAGGAGTCGAGAACCATCCATGTCTAGCGCTGTTTCGTCGCGTTCGACGCTGAATGCGGCGGAACAGCGTTGAACGCGGCAGAACAGCGCTGAACTCTAAATATAGCACTCTCATAATAATAACACATTTGTCCTCATTTTATACTGTTTGCCGCGAAAGCTGAATAAACGCGGAAATCTGAACGGATGCGTACGCATCTCTATAAAAAATCTTTGTTTTCTGTGGGCATAAGCTGAATAGAGCAGAATAAGTGTGAGTAGTCCCTTACCCTCAACGACTGTCAGAGATCCACAAATGACAGCAGAAAGCTACTTCCTTGGTTGCTTCTGATCACATCCGTTCACCCAACGTATGGTTTAGTTGAAAACCAGCGTCAGGCAGCTCCTAGTTGTCTGGCATTTTGCTGAACTGGAACTATTTGGCGCAGCCGCAGGGCACACAAGGTAATTGTTTTAGAATTAAGTTCCCTTTTATTTGAACCTACATTGTGTGTGTGCTAAATAAACTTGCTCTCTTTCTTTCTTACGTTCCGAGGCACGAAAAAGCCTTTGCATATTAAGATGGTTATTCATCCACAGACCGGTAAGACTAGGCAAGTGTTGCTTAACCTCGTATATCGACCCGTGCGGCGGGTATTATTATTCTCAGAAACCAACTACTACCATCACTAATAATCAACCTCGCACATCTAAGAACTCTTTTGTTAACCACTACAATACGGTAGTAAGGGGTAACCTGGTAATGGTAACCCTTTACAGACCGGTATGGTGTTACCCGGAACTCGTAACTAAGTCGTCACATTGTGCGGCGCCGATTGATCTTACGTAACGAGGCGCGCGAGACACGGGACTTTCGACTGAAGCGTATGAATGGATGTAGAGCGCCATTTTGTGGGTATTGAAGTTATTGGGTGAATAAATAATAGTTAAAAAAAAACCAAGAAACACGTTTTTTTAGACAAACCAAATATAAAGTAAATTTTAACAAATTCGAATTTAAAATAGTGTAAAAAAGATGTATTTTATTGTAAAAGTAGCGTGGAGTGCATGGTATTAATAGTTATAAATATTTTACTGACAGATTTGAGTAGAAGGATTATCATTTTGATAATATCTTTAAAAGCACCCCACGCTTTTTTTACAATGTAATAAAAAAAAATACTATTTTTAAATCAAATTGTATTTTTAGTTGAATTTTCTATCATAGCGTATTTTAAAAGTCAAACTGTTTAAAATATTGAGTTGTCATCGGTCCTTGTTAAGTATGCCAAATTTCGAATTAATCTGACGTTTTGAAGGGGGTTAAAATCATGTTCAAAGTTTCCAACATACGTATGAAGCTAATAAAACTTCATAGACAAAGTTAGTTAAAGGCCTCGGAAAGCTTGTAAAGCCGTTGTTTTCGGTGTTTATTCGTAGATTTTTCATAGTTGTTAAGGTTTAGGAATGTCAAAAGCGAAAGGGCGAGGCACCTAGGGCTAGGGCTTGATACCGGATACGCTCGCTCCTTTTTTACGTTCTCGTTGTCTTGCATAAGTCACATGAGCCAAATAAAACCTAAAACATCAAATCCATGATTTGTCTCTTTTTAGAACTAGCAACTATTTTTTATAAAATCGAACTATCATGAGACAAAATGGCTCACAATTATTTATACCTACCATAAAATATACTTCTACTAAATTATCAGCAAGCCTTATCAATACTCAGTGGTCCATTCTACAGCGCCGGGCTCCCATATAATGTGATTTGCGATTGTGGTGGCCAGTCCGGATCGAAAGGACAGCTAGTGAAGACGTACATAGATATAGCCGTTGTCCGACAGCTTACATGAAACCATTTCATGTTCAGCGCCATCTTTTATTCTTTTCTATTCTAGTTTGGTTTTATCTAGTAACGTTTTGAGGTTTCTTAAGCTTTGAGTTTTAGGAAAAGGGTGTTTAAGTTGTAATTTTAGCGCCGTTTTCAATGGTTTTTGGGGTGTTTTTTTACCGATATTTTTAAGGAGACTTTTTTAAGGATTTTGTGGGTAGAAGATCTACATCTTGATATTTTATGTGCTCGATGACGGTGACTTCAGTCTTAGATTATTACAGTTTTCGAAAGAGTCAACTTATTTGGAGGCTGTTGAGACATTTGAGAGCTGTTTTTTCCGAAGCGTATCTAACGTAGTCACACATAAATAAGACAAAGGCATTTCCATAGATAATAAAAGCTTTAAAAAAAAACTAGCCAAGAGCGAGTTGGACTCGCGCATGAAGCCGTACCATCGCCATTATTATGATCCACTATAAGCCGTTAAAATTGAGTAAAAAGAGTATAAGCCCATACAAGAGACAGATTTGGTATTTTTATTATTTTTAAAGGACTTCTTCAAAAAAAAAAAATCATCAGATTCTGACTGACAATGGGACCACCTCAGGAGTATAGACTTTCGAATAAAAAAAGAATTTTTAAAATCGGTCCAGAATTGGAGGAGAAATCGGAGAAGAAAAAGGAGGAGGTTCTACGTTCGGCTGTATGTATTTTTTTTAATGTATATTCACCGATTTCTCCGCCAATTGCGGATACGCTATATTTGTGGTTTCACTTTTTAGTGCTACGCAGGTACCACTTAAAAGTGAAAAATAAATCTTTTTACAAAAAAATTAAACCGACTTCCAAAAACAAAACACTACAAAGTATAAAATAACTTTAATTTCGGAAGTCGGTGTGAAAAAACCAAAATATACCAAAAGCAACGACTTCCGAAATTAAAGTTATTTTATACTTTGTAGTGTTTTGTTTTTGGAAGTCGGTTTTTGTATTAATTATTAAGACCGCGAATAAAACGCCAAAACACGTTTCAAGCACTAAGTCTCCTTTAATATTTAATTTATTTTTATTATTTGTTGTTATATAGCGAAAACAGAAAAACACACTCAGTGAAAATATAAATTTTCGACCTATTAACGTTTTTGCTTTAGGTTTTAATTAAGACTGCTTTTGCACCTTTGAGTCGCATGAAAATTAATAGATAAATCAATAAAACATTAACTAGATAACCAGTGCTTTTTGGTCCTTGTATTCTCACCAGTAACTTTGTAGGGTCTGTGACCAACATTAGCTAACCCACTTGACTATTAGCGAATAATAGTCAAGTGGGTTAGATAATGTTGGTCACAGACTGTACAATAAACATCAAGAAATATTTTCATTACTACGAGTATTAATATGAAAAGCACGAATATATTCTCGATTACAGATCGTTATACCATATTTTAAATTTTCCTCTAATGTCGAACCCTGCCATCAAAGCTTCTTTCAAATCGTACGTCGATATCGTTCCGAGCCGGTGATCCGGTTTAGATCTCGTACTAAAAGGCTGTGTTCCACGGCAAGCTATGGCCAAAGATAGGTAAATGTTTTTTATCTGACTGCGAAAGATGGAGGGTTATGTTTTTCGAGTGTATGTATGTATATTTCTTTGGCACGCCCTAGAACCTAAACGGCTTGTCGTATTTTTATGTGAGTGGTGTCAATAGATTTGTCTAAGCAGTGAAAGTGACACTGGGTATATCAAAATCGATCGTGTATGGAATACTGCTTTCATCTTTGGGACGAATCTGCCAGATACCAGCTTGATGCCCTTGAGTCAATTGAGAAATGAGCCAAGAGGATCATTGGCAATGAGAGGCTCGTCGCGACGAAGCTCCAAAGTCTTGAGCATCGACGACGAGTTGCTAGCTTGTCGGTTTTCTACCGGTTGCATTTTGGGGAATGTGCGACGGAATTGCATAATTTAATTCCGAAAAGCCCGTTTCATCATCGGACCACAAGACGAACGGCGATGCGCCACCGGTACATGGTGGACATCCCACCCAAACGCACAAAACGTTTTGGGAACACATTCATAATGCGTACAGCTAAGGAGTGGAATTCTCTGCCGGAGTCTGTGTTTCCCGATAGCTACAACCTGGAAGTCTTTAAGTCAAGAGTGAATAGGTTACTTCTAGGCAAGCGTGCCCCATCTTCGACCACATCATCGCTTACCATCAGGTGAGATGGTGGTCAAGCGCGTGCCTATTAATAGTAAAAAAAAAAATGGCCGATTTTCGGCGCCATATTATGCCTGCAATTTTTTTTTAATTTTCAAAACCTATCGAGTAGGGTATCAAGATAAGAGACTCGAGGAGACGATTCCAAAAATGTAATTCACTAAAATGTAGGAAATAAAAAAAAAGACTGTAAAAAACCCGACGGCTAAAAACGACTAAAAAGTTTGAAACAAGTCGCTTTTCAAGCAGTCTGATGCAGTTCAATCACTGATCTGATGTATGTATGTAAATCGGGCTGGTTTCCGCAACTCCACGACTATGCGCATATTTTGCGTGCAGGTGGAACAAATGCGTCATTCGATCCACCCCAGCTTCCCAAAAAAGGCCAGCAACGCCTTGGTGTTACCAACTATCTCACAGAGGGTACCTGGGTTTCCGAAGTACTTTGCCCTGTAATCCGCTACTACCGGGTGGCTTAGAAGCAGGTGTGCCCTATTGCGTAGCAACGATCTGATGCCACCAATCGGGTTTATTGACAAAGTTATTTATTTCTACAAGCTCATCCGGCAAACGTTGTTTTGCCATATAAATAAAAATACTGAGCACAAATATTATGGGTATAATTTAGACGGTCACCAAGAATAATATTTTTAAGACTCTAAGCCTAGGCACCAAAATGGATCAATGGTCACCAAATTCTATCCAACTCAACTGTGCTTGCCATAAAATGTAGGCTTGGGGTTACAAACTGGATAAAATAGGTTAGGTTAGGTTAGAATTGTGACCAACCGCGAGCGAGCCGAGCGAGCGAAGCGAGCGGTGCCGCGGCAGCGGCCGGCGAGCGCTACTTCTCGAATATTAGGTGACCATTTATCTGTTTTGGTAACCGTTTAGAACTTTTTTGGTAGTAAAATAGGTACTTTTTTGGGCGGTGTTTAAACACAAGCCAAATATTATTACTCATAGCCATAGGTACTAAAAATATTACAGGCCGTCAATTTTTAGGGTTAAACAGAGCGCTTAGCTCCTATGAAAAGTTTTGAAAATGTTGTCTATTACTGCGGTCAGTTATCTTTTCAACTCCGAGTTAGTTGCTAACACGAAGTTGAATTACAAATATTCCATAGATTTGACCCCGGATCAGAAACTAGCAGGTTTATGCAAGCGGCATTAATGTGACTAATTATATTTATTTTTAGGGTTCCGTACCCAAAGGGTAACCAACGTAACCCTATTACTAAGCCTCTGCCGCTGTCCGCCCGTCTCTCAGCGGGCTATATCTATTTTTTACTATTGATAGGCACGCGTTTGACCACTATCTCACCTGTTGGTAAGCGATGATGTGGTTAAAGATGGAGCATGCTTGCCTTTTTTTTTTTTTTTTTTTAAGGATGGGAAATCATCAAATGACTCCTCCTGCTTTGGGTGAAGCAGGAGGGAGTGACAGACTCTTACTGACTAAAACCCATCCGTGTTCCTCCTAGTGTCCTTTGCGTTCCAGGGTACGGTGCCTCTTTCGAACGAAGTCCGAACTTTTGTGCTGACAGCTCTTTGAGACGCGCGTGGAACACAGCGCACCGTCGACCCGGGCCTGGTTCTGATCAGACGGCAAGCCACCCAAAGCTCGCCGTCCGCAGGCCCGCGCCTACGGTGGCCGAGAATCGCCCTGCGACTCGCGACGTCCGGGGCGTCTTCTTCTGTTGCGGCGGCTGGGGCGTGAGGTTTCCCTCTCTCTCACACGTTCGGCTTCCTCCTTTGCTAGCATTACTGCTTCGGAGAAGGAGGTGACCGCTTCCCATGTCTCCTCGCTCCGGACCATTGCCTGAACCAGGGCCGGACGTGAGAGATCGCCGTCCTCGTCGAGAAGTAACCTATTCACTCTTGACTTTAAGACTACCAGGTTGTAATTATTAGGACACACAGACTCCGGCAGGGAATTCCACTCCTTAGCTGTACGCACTATGAATGTGATTCCAAAACGTTTTGTGCTAGTTGGTCGGATGTCCACCATGTACCGGTGGACTCCCAGGTTATAGCTATTAGGTAGACAAGATCTCGAGAACCATATTAGGTAGACAGTAGAAACTATCACAGTGAGTCACAAAAAAAAATGAATTAAATTAAAAATCCAATAGAAGGAACGTGCTTTTTTAAGGTTCCGTAGCCATATGACAAAAAACGGAACCCTTATGGATTCGTCATCTCTGTCTGTCTGTATGTCTATCCGTCCGTATGTCACAGCATTTTTTACCGAATCTATAAGAACTATACTGTTTCTATTGTAACTATAAGAAGTAGATGTATTCTGTGAACTGCATTAAGATTTTCACCTAACAAGGGAAAAAAAAACAATAAATTTTTGGGGTTCCCCATACTTAGAACTGAAACTAAAAATTTTTTTTCATCAGACCTATACATGTGGGGTATCTATGGATAGGTCTTCTGATATTTGATGATATTTTGAATAGTTTGCGCGAGAGACACTTCCAAAGTGCTAAAATGTCCCCCCCCTGTGACTTCTAAAATAAGAGAATGATAAAACAAAAAAAATAATAAATCTTTATTTCCAAAAAGCCAATTACAATTTATCCATCTCAACGAAAACATAAAAAGGAATACATATTAGGAAACTAAGTGTTATTTGAGACAGAGTGAACGTCTGTGTCTGTGCTAGTATAAACTGTGTTACAGACACAGGCGCCTTCCTCTTACATTACAGTTCATTTACTATTGCTGAATTATTGTAAGCTAAAAATTACGATTATGTAAGTACTTAACACTTATTAAATGTATATAAGCAAGGAATGGGTGTATGTGGTGTGGGTGTTTGTTTGTGTGTGTGTGTGTGTGTGTGTATGTGTGTGTGTGTGTATGAGTGTGTGTTCGTATGTATCACCGTATAAAAACAAATGATAAAGGACCAATTTAAATGTTTTTAGATGTTTTAGTATTTTTTTTTGTAAAGAGTTGCTCAGTCTCATCGTACGTTAAATTTTGAAGAAAACTACTAACTACAGTTTTACATTTAAAAAAAAATATATATGATGTACATTACTATACAAACTTCCACCGAAATTTTTTTTCTCCAGCTACACTTCCCACATAATATCAGTGGACGTTCACCTTAAGCCTTTAAATATCCCCTTACATGAAAGTGAGTCACTGAGAGTAGGTATATTTAATACCCGGACGGCGACCGGAGACGTGTGAACGGTGAAGTAGCGAGCGGACATCCGGCGCCGGACGTCCGGCATGTGAAAAGAGAGCCGTCATAGTTGAGCTGGATGTTACCAGTTTGGGTGATTGAATGCTTTTCATTTTGGCAAGAGATAACGTTTAAGGTTATGTTATGAATGTGGTCATTGCTGAATATATTAGCTTATAGTTATTCAGTCAGATTTATTAGTAAGTAGCTAGGTATATGATAATACTGTAACATATCTACGTCGAGTATCTATCATCATCTGCCTAGCCTTTTCCCAACTATATTGGGGTCGGCTTCCAGTCGGAGGAGTTTCTTGCACGTTCTTCTCCATAGAGATCTACGCTTTGGAACGTGCAAATAGCTTCCATGTTTTTGACTGACCGACCTTGACGTTTCAAAAGTGCCTGTGAATGGTTTATTTGAAATAAAATGCTTTGAATTTGAGTCAAACCGGATTTAGCTTAATACCAGTATTTTACGAGGAGCGGCTGCCTACCAGACCTCCACAACCCATTAACTGGGTAACACGGTACTTCATGGCAAGACTGGAGTCAGATTTACGGGCTTCTGACTATCTCTCTCTCTCTCTCTCTGCCAGCATCTGTGTTCCCGTCCACATATAACCCGTCTACCTTCAAATCAAGAGTGAACAAGCGTCTTCTGGGCACGCTCGCTCCATCATAGACCTCATCGATCGCTTTCCATCAGGCGTGATTGTGGTCAAGAGCAAGCCTATTCCTAAATGAAGAAAAAAAAAAAAAAATCCGTAACGACTGCCAAAGATCTACAAATGACAGCCGGGACCAACGGCTTAACGTGCTTTAAGAGGCACGGAGGAAACTCGGTATATTAAGATGGTCACCCATCCACAGACCAACCTTGGCAAGCGTTGCTTAACCTTGAAGATCGACCCGTGCGGCTGTTATTATCTAGCCACGAGCTCCCGAATGCTTTTCGTTTTGGCAAGAGATACCGTTTGAGGTTATGTTATGAATGTGGTCATTGCTGAATATATTAGCCTATAGTTATTCAATCAGATTATTAGTAGCTAGTTATATTAGGATACTGTAACATACTATACTAATATATAAAACTGAAGAGTTTGTTTGCTTGTTTACTTGTACGCGCTAATCTCAGGAACTACTGGTCCGATTTGAAAAATTCTTTCAGTGTTACTAGTAAGTTATACTTGTACTAGTTGACCCGCGCAACTTCGTCTTCGTTACAATTTTCGTTACTGCTCCGCCCCTATGGGTCTTAGCGTGATGATATATAGCCTATAACCTTCCTCAATAAATGGGCTATCTAACACTGAAATAATTTTTCAAATCGGACCAGTAGTTCCTGATATTAGCGCGTTCAAGCAAACAAACAAACAAACTCTTCAGCTTCATATATTAGTATAGATAGATTTTAGGAAAAGAAAGGGACTTTCACTGGATTTTATTATTTGTGCGGTTTAAGTCGAAGTCACGGGCAACAACTAGTTCATGTACAAAATAAACATCATTAATGGGAACGAAATTCTAACCTTAAGTATTTTCTTTGAGCTAGATAAGTATTTGATCAAGAGTACCAGGCTAACAGGATTTCTAAGGAGCTCCGTCGTGTGATTCACTTCGGTTTTCTCACTCGACTACTCGTACCGGGATCTGGAAAAGACGGTTAACACTGTTTTAAGTCTTTAAAACAGTTGGCAGTTGGCTGGCTGTCTAGCCAGGTAAGACCGAGCAGTGTAATAGTAGTGTAAAGTGCGAAAAATCTATGTATATTAAAGCGAGCGAATCCACGGGCGAAAGCTAGTACTCGCACACACAGGGTTCCGTACTTCTTCTTCTTCTTCCACCTGGCGTTAATCCCGGCCATTGCCAGGGTCTGCCTTTCTGCTGACCTTCCTCCACTTTGCCCGATCTTGAACGTCACAGGGTTTCGTACTATAAACCGAAAAAAATACCGTATTTTGTAAAGGAGCCCTTTAATTTTTAATTAAATCTGTATTATTTGTTGTTATAGCGGCAATAGAAATACCCACTCTGTGAAAATTTAAACTGTATGCCTGTTACGGTTCTTGAGATACAGCCCGCTGGCAGACAGACAGACGGTCGCACGGATGGACGATTGGACGGACGGACGGACAGCGGAGGCTTAGTAGTAGGGTTCCGTTGGTTACCCTTTGGGTACGAAACCCTAAAACAGCAGCTTATGCCACTGGTCTACAGAAACAAAGTCGTGGGAAAACCCTAGTATTTAACCTTAGCGGTAGGTCAAAACGTCTATTTAATTATATGTTGGGGTTGCTTTGAATATGTGGGCAAAACTTCACAGACACGATAAATAAAGTTTAATGTAGTTTGTAAAACAGTTCGTTGTTCCAGCAACATATTTATTTGATTAACGAGATTTTTTATTGGTTCAGACTAGTTTCTTGAATACCTTTTTAGGGTTTACCCAAACGGTAACCAACAGAACCCTATTACTAAGCCTCCGCTGTCCGGCCGTCCGTGTGTCTGTTAGCGGGCTGTATCTCAAGAAACGCCGGCTGTATTTCTATTGCCGCTATGACAGCAAATACTAAAAAGTAAAATATATTATATATTTTACCTCTCCACTCCTCTAGCACTGCAGGATATCTTGCGCCCTTGGCGCTGCGTCACTTTGTGGTAGCGACCCTTTTCGGGGGGTCCATTTATTGAGTGTGCAAGTCACCCCCTGTCATTTTAAAGCCGCTTTAATTGTCAATGGTCAGGCAGGGGCCAACAATTCTTCTATAGTAAACGATTATCAGTCCACTAAACCAGCCAAACCCATAGCGTGTCATCTTTGTTTCCATATTTAGCAAAAGTCCTGCTCCAACCGGGGATTGTCCTTGGGTATACTTTCACAGTGCATACAGGGATTATCGTTGGTTGGTGTCCCATTCCATTTGAAATGTCTAAAGAGGCCTCTGCGAGTTAGCTTCGGCCCCTCGTACGCCTACCAAAGGGCCGGGTCTCTAGGGACCCGAGAAAGTAAAAAACATCAAAATAATAATAAAGCCTAATATATTCCTTAATTAAAATAAAAAATTACATGATTTGATGTTTGCTACAATTAGACAAGCGTGCTCCATCTTCGACCACATCATCGCTTACCATCAGATGAGATAGTGGTCAAACGCCTGCCTATCAATAGTAAAGACAAAGTTTTTTTTTTAATAAATTAGATTGAATTATAGTAACCTAAGAACCAAGAAAGCGGCGAAAATATAACAACCTTGTTGGCAATTATATTTTTGAGCAGTTTGGGGTTGAAACTCGGGGACTGTGGGGTCCGAGTGCTCATGCCTTATTTAAAGATCTTTCTAAACGCTTAGTCGACACTTCACGTGACCCAAGGGCTGGCTTTTACCTCGGACAGAGGATAAGCATTGCCATACAACGTGGCAAACGCCGCCAGTCTATTGTGCTCACTTGCAGACAGCGATGCGGAAGAATTTTTGACGCATTATTTTAATTAGTATTTCTTATTTAATAAATTTATTTCATAAAACAGTACGAATTACAATTTATAAAATACATTTTTACACTACAAAAAAACAACCTGGAATATGGAACCCTAAAAACAAAAAAAATTAACAGCTTCTAATAAAATAAAATGTAATTCGAACGGGTAAAAAGCTTTTTGTTGATTTAGGGTCAAAATTGGGTTACGAGCTCTTAGTACAAAGCTAGCGATTTAATCAATATATGAAGGGAATTAATTGACCCACGCAACTTCGTTTGCGTCACAATTTTCCTTACTGCTCCGCTCCTTAGCGTGATGATATATAGTCTATAGCCTTCCTCGATAAGCTCGTGGCTAGATAATAACACCCGCACGGGTCGATCTTCAAGGTTAAGCAACGCTTGCCAGGGTTGGTCTGTGGATGGGTGACCATCTTAACACACCGAGTTTCCTCCGTGCCTCGGAAAGCACGTTAAGCTGTTGGTCCCGGCTGTCATTTGTAGATCTTTGGCAGTCGTTACGGATAGTCAGAAGCCAGTAAATCTGACTCCAGTCTTGCCATGAAGTACCGTGTTACCCAGTTGGGTTGTGGAGGTCTGGTAGGCAGCCGCTCCTCGTAAAATACTGGTATTCAGCTGAATCCGGCTTGACTGGAAGCCGACCCCAATATAGTTGGGAAAAGGCTAGGCAGACGAGCCTTCCTCGATAAATGGGCTATCTAACACGGAAATAATTTTTCAAATCGGACCAGTAGTTCCTGAGATTAGCGCGTTCAAGCAAACAAACAAACACACTCTTCAGCTTTATATATTAGTGTATTATTTGACAAGAGTGATGTTTGGTTACAATACACCATTTCTTACTAGATATTATAGGCACGCGTTTGACCACCATCTCACCTGATGGTAAGCGATGATGTGGTCGAAGATGGAGCACGCTTGCCTAGAAGTAACCTATTCACTCTTGACTTAAAGACTCCCAGGTTGTAGCTATCAGGAAACACAGACTCCGGGAGGAAATTCCACTCCTTAGCTGTACGCATCAATACACATAAAATTTTTCCCTTACTGACTGATTGAGTGACTGAGTGACTGAGTGACTCATATACAACGAACCTACTGGTCGTAGAAAACTGAAGCACCAAGAAAGGATTTCCCGAAATTCCAACGGGATCGGGAAAACACAATATGTGCGTATATAAATTTCTTTATTCAAGCAACAAGGACTGATTGTGTTAGTAAACTTAAGAACTAAGTTAATATCACCTGCCTAGCCTTTTCCCAACTATATTGGGGTTATTTTACGTGAAGCGGCTGCCTACCAGACCTCCACAAACCATTAACTGGGTAAAATAACAAGGTACTTCATGGCAAGACTGGAGTCAGATTTACTGGCTTCTGACAATCCGTGACGACTGCCAAAGATCTACAAATGACAGCCGAGACGTTGAACGACGAATAGACGAAGTTAATATGTTCTATTATTATTTTATTTTATCCCATGGGAAATGGCACTGCAGTGATTGGTATATATGCAACCAAGCCTGTACCTAATCATTTTTAGGATATTTTTGAAGCTGTTCCGCACTGACAGCTAACAAACAACAATAAACCACTAATATTATAAATGCCAATGTAAGTTTTTTACTACGTGTTTACGCCTAAACAGCCGAACTGATTTGGATAAATTTTTTTGTAGAGATAGATGGAACCCTGGAGACGGTTAGGTATAAGATTTTACGAAAATAGCTAGTCTCAAATATCAAAATAAAAAATCTAAGGCAAAAATCTTTTGCATAAATAAGTTACAGAAGGTTGATAAAATGTACAAAATTATTCTCTTATTCTGCCTTTAATTTCGGTGTGCAAATATATATAAAGTTACATATTTTATTTAAATGAATTAACGATCATATTCGATACGGAAGAACCTCCTGGCATTTAAAATATTTAAGACGAGCTTAAGAACCAAACAAACAAACAAACATCAAAGAAACAAACTATGGAACCATTTCCACTGATGCTAAGCTATGTAGCTGTGCGAGGAAGATGCGCAGCTCGAGGTATGCGATGTATCGATAATAGGGAAGTCACGCGCTGCTCTGCACATAGCTACACACCTCGCGACTATCCATGCCACGCATCCTTAGCTCGCATCCATAGCATGCATCCACAGCACGCATCCTTTTTTTTGTTTTCTTGCTCTTATATCTCACTGCTAGGCAAAGGCCTCCCCTCTCTCCTTCCAAATCTCTCGGTCTTAGGTGATCTCTGGCCAAGTTTGTCCTTCAAATATGATGAGATCGTTACACCACCTTACGCATCCTTTTTTTTAAGGATGGAAAATCATCACATGACTCATCCCGCTCTAGGTGAAGCAGGAAGGAGTGTCAGACTCTTACTGACTAAAACCCATCCGTGTTCCTCCTAGTGCCCTTTGTGTTCCAGGGCTACGGTATCTCTTTCGAATAAATTCCGCAGCCCCAGCAGGCACTTGCCCTAGCGGGCCCCGTCTTTTGTGCTGACAGCTCTTTGAGGCACGCGGGGAGCATAGCGCGCCGTTGACCGATCAGACGGCGAGCCACCCAATGCTCGCCGTCCGCAGGCCCGCGCCTACGGTGGCCGGGAATCGTCCTGCGACTCCCGACGCCTGGGGCGTCTTCTACTGTTGCGGCGACTTGGCCATGAGATTTCCCTTTCTCTCACACGTTCGGCCTCCTCCTTTGCTAGCATTACTGCTTTGCAGAAGAAGGTGACCGCTTCCCATGCCTCCTCGCTCCGGAACATAGATTGAACCTCCTTCCAAATCTCTCGGTCTTGGGCGATCTCTGGCCTAGTTTTTCCTTCAAACATGATGAGATCGTGCCTTCACCTTACGCGTTAAGCATCCTACCATATAAAAAACGTAGTTTAGTTGAATCAGTTTCCACCACTGCTACGCTATGTATACAGATGAATATGATTGGTGGATATCATGCTCACTCAAAAGTCTAGCTGATGGTGGCGTATGCGTTGGATCATTTGGCTCCCTTTAAAATGGTTGAGCCGAATGGTGCTAGAGCGCATGCGTCATGTTCGTGAACGGGCGGCGTCAGTTGGGACTGGTCATTTCTCAGCTACCATGGTTCATTTTTATTATTTCTTTGAATCGTTCTCACATGTATGTATAATTTCAACTTGATGTAAACAAAACTTTGTAAAATTTATTATTTTTAAAAGAGTGTCAGTGGAGTTTCTTGCACGTTCTTCTCCGTATAGATCTACGCTTTGGAACGTTTAAATAGCTTCATCTTTTTGGACCAACTGACCTTGATCATTCAAAAGCGCCTCTAAATGGTTTATTTGAAATAAATGTTTTTGAGTTTGAGTTTATCAAACGCATAGCAACGTTGCATAGCACATCCCTGGTGGAAAAGCAGATTTAGACTTATGTTTGAAAAAATAACATCTCAGACAGATCATTGCTGAACAGACAGATGTGTCACTGTGGACTTTATTGCACCACATCTTTTTCGCAGCACTAGAAAGAGGCGTTTGGCGTTTTGGTTAACTGTCTTTAAGAATAAAGTTCTTACCATAAACTTTCAAAATATCTATCTCCCAAGAAACGTTTTATTTTTTTAATATTATTTTTATTTTTTGTTGTTAATAGCACCAATAGAAATACAGTATCTCTGAAAATTTCAACCATCAACGTATTCATCGTCATCATAACAGCCGGAAGACGTCAACTGCTGACCATAGGCCTCCCTCAATGTGGGGGGTGCCGTAATCGCCACGCTTGGCAGGCGGGTTGGCGATCGCAGTATTTGGTGTTGCGTTTTACAGAGAACGCTGTTGCCCATTCTCTGGTGAGTCCCTTAGTCCCTTAATCAACCTATTACAGTTCATGAAATACAGTGCGCTAACCTGCGGCGCTGACAGACAGATGGATATCAGTGGTTTGGTAATTTGTTTTCGTTGGCTACAGAACTCTTAATACTGCTCTTTGTGCGTATGTGTTTTAGTTTGTAGTTTTATTTTTATACTAATAAGGGTGTATAATAAAGTATATAATAAATAAATAAAATGTCAGCCATTTATATAAACAATAATACACCCATAAAAATGTCTTACATCTTTGAGCACATTTCTGTCGTTTCTAGTAAACATAACATCTAAAAGCATTATTTTCAGACCAGTTCCCCAAGGAACTCTAAAAGGAACGTGAATCTTGAGGAGTACGGAACTTCTTCAAATGTGATTCTGCTTGCCTAGATTTTTACAACTAAGTATATTTGGGCTCGGCAAGCACAGTGAGTACAAATGACAGCCGGTATCAATAGCTTAACGTAAAGTACGTTCGCTCGGTATTTAATGGCGTCACTGATCTTCAGACCGATCTCGGCAAGCACTGCTCAATCTTTTTAGGGTTCCGTACCCCAAGGGTAACCAACGGAACCCTATTACTAAGCCTTCGCTGTCCGTCCGTCCGTCCGTCTGTCTGTCAGCGGGCTGTATCTCAAGAACCGTAATAGGTAGAGAGTTGAAAACCCTTCGTGTGCGAGTTCGACTCACACTTGGCCGGTTTTTTTTTCTATAGATAGGCACGCGTTTGACCACTATCTCACCTGATGGTAGGCGAAGATGTGGTCGAAGATGGAGCTCGCCTGCCTAGAAGTAACCTATTCACTCTTGACTTAAAGACTACCAGGTTGTAGCTATCAGGAAACACAGACCTCGCCAGGGAATGTCAGTCCTTAGCCGTACGCACTATGAATGTATTCCCAAAACGTTTTGTGCGTGTGGGTGGGATGTCCACCATGTACCGGTGGCGCATCGCCGTTCGCTTGTGGTTCGATGATGGAACGGGCTTAGCGGAATTAACCATATTACAGCCCCAGATCTACGATTTTTTTTAACCGAGGCAGAAACTTAATACTAGCGCTCCCCCCTCTCTTTCCACGTTTGTGATTAATTTTATCATATATAGGGTGTAATGATTAGTTATTTCCATCAAATTGCTTGGGATCAAGGATGAAATCAAAGTGCTGGCTGGGATTTTTAGTGGCCCATAAGAACCTTCCAATAATTATTTTAGTAACACTGATCACTCTCACACTCAATTGATTTTAGAGTTCCGCCTTGAAAAGCCTTATATGCTTAAATATTGAAAAAAGAGTCGAGAGTGACAAAATAAGGGCGAGCGAAGCGAACCTGAAAATTTTTGCACCCCACATCGAATAAGTTTTTTTTTAAACATTAGAATTTGGCGCCCCTTGAACTTGCCGCTTGGCGCGCGAGCCTTAGATACCTATATAATTTGTGCCTTAGATCTGGGGCTGCCATTTTATAACCTAAATCATTTTTAAAGTCAGTCATTTTGTTTATCACCACGGCACAATACTACAACATCTAAATAGTTCCTCTCAAACCATTTCCCAAAGAACTCTAAAAGGGACTTGAATCTAACCGTCGCGTCGGCGGCCTGCGCCTGCGCTGGCTACTATATCGAGGATAGACGACATCCTTACGTCGAGTATCAGCGTGCACTGACTGTTTGGAGCCGCACCGCCTGTATTTACGAGAGCGCCGCGCGCTCGCGCTACGCAATCCTCGACTGCCAGCGAATATGGATCGCGCTGAATGGCCGGTTGGATTCTTGGCACCGCCACTACTTGTTTGATCCTCCAAACCTTGATATAAGCAGTTTTGCGACAAATAAAACATTCCAATTGATTCGTATATTCGTCTTTTTATTCTTATTCCTAAACTCTCACAGGTCGAATACAGAGCTCGACAAGTCTTTTTCCAAGTACTTTCAGTCAAAAAAGTATCGGGAATGGATGATTTGTTTATGGTTCCAAATTCAAATTTTTGTTTTTTTTGTAGTTGTTAGATTGGCACAACTGTTTTCCATTTTGGCGCGGAGTTTGAGTTGCATCTGTTATTTATATTAAATACACTGCTGGTTTTAGTAATATCATATATAGTGTGTATTGCGAATTTCATAATGGACAAAAATATCGAACAAAGAGTTTGTCTTAAATTTGCATCGCCAATGGAATTTCGTGTTCGGAGTCACTGAAAATGTTACAGAAGGTAACACTTACGGTGAATCGACTTTATCAAAAACTCGTGCTTATGAGTGGTTCAAAGCGTTCAAAAGCGGTCGAGATGTGATGGAAGATTTGCCTCGCTCTGGTAGGCCGTCAACGTCTGCAACTGAAGTTAACATCGCAAAAGTGAAGGAAATAGTGACTGAAAATCCCCATTCAACTCTGAGAGAGATAGCCGCCGAACTTTCTGTATCTCACGAGTCGATCCGTACCATTTTAAGTAATCATTTGGGTATGAAACATGTTGCTGCTCGGCTAGTCCCAAAAGATCTGAATTTTCTCCAAAAACTCAATCGCATGAAAGTCGCTGAGGACATGCTAGAACGAGTCAGTTCGGACCCAACATTCATGAAACGCATTGTTACTGGTGACGAGACAGGTTTACGAGTTTGACATGCAAACTAGTCAACAAGCTTCGGAGTGGCGCCTTCCAACTGAACCGAAACCGAAAAAACCACGCCAAAGTCGATCAAAGGTCAAAGTCATGTTGACTGTTTTCTTTGACTATCGCGGTGTTGTGCACTCTGAATTCTTACCGGAAGGTCTAACGGTAAATAAAGAATATTATTTGAGCGTTATGCGCTGTTTAAGAGAGCAAATTCGACGAAAAAGGCCAGATTTGTGGAAAGAAAATTCTTGGATTTTGCACCACGACAATGCGCCTTCGCACAAGGCTATCATTGTGAACGAATTTTTAACCAAACACTCAACAAATACCATCCAGCAACCACCATATTCACCAGATATGGCTCCTGCTGACTTTTTTCTTTTTCCTAAACTCAAATTACCACTTCGTGGCACCCGTTTTCAATCGATAGAAGACATAAAGGAGAATTCGTGGCGAGAACTGAACTCAATTCCGGAAGCAGCGTTTAAAAAATGTTTTGATGAATGGATTATTCGTTGGCGCAAGTGTATCGTTTCTAAAGGAGCATACTTTGAAGGTGATAAAAAAATTTGGATGAATAACAGACATTTTGTGTATTTATTGATCTTTTCCCGGTACTTTCTTGACAGAGTAGTATTTTGTGGTTAGCTTCCAGTCTGACCGGATGTGTGTGTATTTCACATGGAGCTACTGCCTATCTGACCTCCACAAGTACCCTTTACCAAGACTGGTGTCTGATTTTCTGGCTTCTGACTATCCGTGACGACGGCTGACGATCTACAAATGACTGCCAGGAACAACGGCTTAACGCTTAACGCTTTCCAAGGCGCGGAGAAGTCTCGACATTTAATGGATGGTCACCATGCGCTGCTTATCCTCGAAGATTGTGCCGAGTAGCTGTTATCTAGCCACGAGTACGAGATTTATTTTTCCTTCAGTAGAAACAACATTCATAGTAGAGTGTCAATTCAACTAATTCTTAAAAAGGAAGGTTCGCATTCGCATGTCAATTGCTATCACTCAAAAATTTATAAAATTGAGACTTTTTTGCCTGACAGAGATGCCAATGCGAACGTTGCTTAGAAATTCGTACAATTGGCACTCTGTTTAAAGCGATATTTGATAAAACTATAAAGTACATTGAGGAGGAGCTCGTGGCTAGATAATAACAGCCGCACCGGTCGATCTTCAAGGTAAGGCAACGCTTGCCAAGGTTGGTCTGTGGATGGGTGACCATCTTAACATACCGAGTTTCCTCCGTGCCTCGAAAAGCACGTTAAGCCGTTGGTTTCGGATTGTCAGAAGCCAGTAAATCTGACTCCAGTCTTGCCATGAAGTCACGTGTTACCCAGTTAATGGGTTGTGGAGGTCTGGTAGGAAGCCGCTCCGCGTAAAATACTGGTATTCAGCTTAATCTGGCTTGACTGGAAGCCGACCCCAATATAGTTGGGAAAAGGCTAGGCAGATGATGATAAAGTACATTGACCTTTCCCTATGTGCCTTCGTAGACACCCGGAAAATTACGAGTATGAACCGTTTCTCATCACTAGAAGTCGTAAAGTTACTGAATAAATTATTATTATTACTAGAAAACGTAAAGGATCGGAGGTGGAGGAGAAGTCGATTCAGGACAGCTGCAAACTGTCACACTCTTATTCACAAACAATACTTTTCTCAGTAAAGTAGCATCGCTATGCGAAGTAAGGTATTTCTCACTGCGTTGCATTTAAGCCTTTCAATTCAAAAACAATACTCAAACGATCCTTAACTAAGCAAACGCACAGCGTTGAATAGAGCTCTGTGATTGGTTCGTTTGTGTTGCGTAGTTCATTTCTAGGTCTTGATTTATCAGTGGCAAGAGTATAAATAGTACCACATCTTTGGAAGACCTGTAGCGTCGTCTAAATTCATCCCAACTGTAATAATCAAAAGAATTTTTAAACTCCTGTATCACTTTTCTGGTATTTATTGCGCTTCTCTCATTGATATAATTATCAAATTTTTCTTTACTACTATAATCCATTGTAAAAGTACGCTTTTAAAATGGAAAATTATCACAAACAATAAAATCTAACCCCGAAAAATATTTTTCGTAACACATAATAGACTACAGAGAAGCGAGAGACACTAGCTATGCGTTGCTTAAAACAGCTAGCAGGCTACCTTAGCTGTGCGTTCATTCTAAGCGACGCATAGTGCTAGCCGCCACTCATGTATTGTCTAGGAATAAGTTTAAGGGGACCTGTGAGACCTCATAGTAACGTTTGTGAATACGGGTGTTTGTCATTTTGTTTTTCCACACGTCACAATAACACGCGTCTGTCGCTTCCAGTTAACATAACATCTATTCGTAAAAGTGTTATTCTCGAACTATTCCCCAAGGAACTCTAAAAGGGACGCGAATCTTGACGACTACGGAACTCCTTGACAAGTGTATGAAAAAATATTTCCTTGTCATATTTTATGTGTGTCTGTGAGTTTTATTATAAAAGTGACTTATTGGAAATTATGTTTTATGTGTTAAAACACATTTTATATTATTTAATAGCTTTTTGCAGTATAGGATCTTTGGGACGGATCTGCGAGATACCAGCTTGATGCCCTTGAGTCAATTGAGAAACGAGCCAAGAGGATCATTGGCAATGAGAGGCTCGTCGCGACGAAGCTCCAAAGTCTTGAGCATCGACGACGAGTTGCTAGCCTGTCGGTTTTCTACCGGTTGCATTTTGGGGAATGTGCGACGGAATTGCATAATTTAATTCCGCCAAGCCCGTTCCATCATCGGACCACAAGACGAACGGCGATGCGCCACCGGTACATGGTGGACATCCCACCCACACGCACAAAACGTTTTGGGAACACATTCATAATGCGTACAGCTAAGGAGTGGAATTCCCTGCCGGAGTCTGTGTTTCCCGATAGCTACAACCTGGGAGTCTTTAAGTCAAGAGTGAATAGGTTGCTTCTAGGCAGGCGTGCTCCATCTTCGACCACATCATCGCTTACCATCAGGTGAGATGGTGGTCAAGCGCGTGCCTATTATTAGTAAAAAAAAAAAAAAAGGAGATAAACACTTATTGGAGTTGCGTTTTTTTGTGTTAAAAGACATTTTATGCTATTTAGTAGGTTTTTAGGAGAGGAGAGGAGCTCGTGGCTAGATAATAACTGCCGCACGGGTCGGTCTTTAAGGTTAAGCAACTCTTGCCAAGGTTGGTCTGTGGATGGGTGACCATCTTAACATACCGAGTTTCCTCCGTGCCTCGGACAGCACGTTAAGCCGTTGGTTCCGGCTGTCATTTGTAGATCTTTGGCAGTCGTTACAAAGTCAAAGTCAAAGTCAAAACGTTTATTGCGAACTAAGTGTACAATGGTGTTAGTTTGTTAGTAGGTACTTATGACTTAGCAGCCTTTTACAAGCATTGCAATATTATTCCTCATTTATTTTATAGCAATAGAAACAAATTTAGAAATTACAGCTATATCAGAATTAAAACGTTCACAATAATTAACAATTTCCAGCAATATTAAATGTCATAATAATGAAAGAATAAAAATGAAAATATCGATAAATTAAGTCAATAAAAACAGCAATATTCAATGTCAAAATTAAAATTAAAATTTAAGTGAAAAAAAAAATTATAATAATAAAATAAAATAAATGTCAACAATAATTCATTCAATACAATTTCTAACTAAATTAAATGTCATAATTATGTTATTGTAATTTAAGGATAGACTTGGTCGTATTGTTTGTATAGGACAGATCGCCACATGAGAGAAAATAGTTATTTTAAGGTAGACTCTAAATATTCCTTTACTGAGTAGAAACATTTTTGAATTAGGTATAGTTTTCGCCTTTTTTGGAATATTGTTACTGAGTTTTCAGTTTTAAATACGTTGGGCAACTTATTATATATTTTTATTGCCATGTAATAAGGGCTATCACTTAGCATTTTAATTCTTGAGGGTGGAGCGCATAGCCTCTTTTTATGGCGAGTGTTTACGTTGTGCGTATCTTCTACTTTTGTGAACTTGTCGACATTTTTAAAAACAAAAACGCAAATGTCAAGTATGTATATTGACGGCAGAGTTAAAATCTGATATTTTATAAAGTATGGTTTGCAGCTCTCCGTGTTATCTATTTGGGCTAGAATTCTAATACACTTCTTTTGCATTACGAATAATTCATTTACGTTAACACTATTTCCCCACAGCATGACGCCGTATCGCAGCCATGAGTATGCGTATGCGTAGTAAGCAGACATAGCTGTTTGTGTGTTAGTACTTTGTTTTATTTGAAAAAGAGCGTAAGAGAATCTGGAGAGTTTTGTTTTTATGTGTTCTATGTGTGATTTCCAGTTAATGTGTGAGTCAATATTTATGCCAAGTAAGTTAAATGTATTAACTTCTTCTATTTGCGTGTTTCTGAATGTTGCTTTTAGATCGAGAGGTGGTTTTTTGTATGATCTAAATTGTATTAGTTTTATTACTATTTATTTCCAAGTGGTGAATCTGGAGCCAAGTATCTACAGTTTGGAGGGTATCTTGTATTTGTAGACTAGGGTTATTCACATTTACGGATAGTCAGAAGCCAGTAAAATCTGTCTCCAGTCTTGCCATGAAGTACCGTGCTACCCAGTTAATGGGTTGTGGAGAACTGATAGGTAGCCGCTCGTCCAAAAATACTGGTATTCAGTTAAATCCGGCTTGACTGGAAGCCGACCCCAATATAGTTGGGAAAAGGCTAGGCAGCTGAGTAGGTTTTTAACGCGACTATGTACGCGCAGCTTATCCCGTTTTTTACCTGTTCCATCAAAATGACCCTACATGCAAAATTTCAGCTTTCTGAGGGTTTCAGCTGTGTTTTGTTTTCGTTTTTTTATGTTTATATTGATTTGTAGAGTACCACTGCTGAGCGGCTTTAGAATACACGAAAATACTAGTTATTAATGGATATTAATGGCTAGCTTTCGCTGTGGTTTTACTATCTCGGTTATCCCATATGTACAGTCAAAAAACGACAGTCAATCGTGTGTGAGTCCAACTCGTACTTGGCCGGTTTTAGGCTTATGACATACTTACGAGTGTGGTGCACAATATTTGTCTACTCAGCACACTCACAACTTTGTTTAAAAGTAGTTGCAAGTTAGCTGCCTGCATACCAAATAGCTTTGTTGACTGTACAGTTGTTTGCCTGGATTAAATTACAAGTAGCGATATACTACTGTGGTAGCGATATAATGATACTCAAACATAAATTTCTACCAGTAAAAACTTTAGGTTATTGAATCAGTAAATACAGTTGCATGTGACAAATTAATATTATTAATCACTTTAATCCTTACTTAATATTATAAATGCGAAAGTAACTCTGTCACGGTGTAAGTGTCTGTCTGTCACGCTTTCACGCCAAAACTACTAAACCGGTTTAAACGAAATTTGGTACACACATAGTCCAAAACCTGAGAAAGGGCATAGGCTACTTTTTATCCAGGAAGTATGTTCCCTAGGGACCACGCAGGCGAAGCTAGGCCAGATATAAATCAATACTTATAATTACACCGGAGGACCCAACGTTGGCTCGGCCTCCCACAAGGTAGACGGATGACCTGGTGAAGGTCGCGGGTAGCCGATGAATACGAGACGCGCAGGACCGGTCGATGTGGCATCGCTTTGGGGGAGGCTTATGTCCAGCAGTGGACGTTTTTCGGCGGAAAAAACAGCATTTTTTTTTTAACTATAGATAGGCACGCGTTTGATCACTATCTCACCTGATGGTTAGCAAGTGGTCGAAGATGGACCACGCTTGCCTAGAAGTAACCTATTCTAGTATATATGCCAAGAATCTCAGGTTGTAGCTATAAGGAAACACAGGCTCTGGTAGAGAATACCTCTCCTTAGCTGTGCGCACTATGAATGTGTTCCCAAAACGTTTTGTGCGTGTTGGTGGGATGTCTAACACGTAGCATTTTTATCACCTGCCTAGCCTTTTCCCAGCTACATTGGGTTTGGCTTCCAGTCAAACCGGATTCAGCTGAATACCAGTGTTTTACGTAGAGCGGCTGCCTACCAGACCTCCACAACCCATTAACGGGGTAACACGGTACATCTTGGCAAGACTAAAGTCAGATTTACTGGCTTCTGACAATCTGTAACGACTGCCCAAGATCTACAAATGACACCCGGGACCAACGGCTTAACGTGCTTTCCGAGGCACGGGGGAATATCGTTATGTTAAGACGGTCACCCATCCACAGACCCGACCCGTTTTTGTTGTTTTTTTTTTAGGATGGTAAATCATCAAATGACTCCTCCCGCTCTGGGTACAGCAGGAGGGAGTGTCAGACTCTTACTGACTAAAACCCATCCGTGTTTCTCCTAGTGCCCTTTGCGTTCCAGGGTACGGTGCCTCTTTCGAACGAAGTCCGCAGCCCCAGCAGGCACTGGCCCTAGTGGGCCCCGTCTTCCGTGCTGACATGTCCTTGAGGCGCGTTGGGATCGCAGCGCGCCGCCGACTCGGGCCTGGTTCTGATCAGACGGCGAGCCACCCAATGCTCCCCGTCCGCAGTCCCACGCCTACGGTGGCCGAGAATCGTCCTGCGACTCCCGACGCCCGGGGCGTCTTCTTCTGTTTCGGCGGCTGGGGCGTGAGGTTTCCCTCTCTCTTACGCGTTCGGCTTCCTCCTTAGTTAGCATTACTGCTTCGCAGAAGGAGGTGACCGCTTCCCATGTCTCGTCGCTCCGGACCATGACTTGAACCAGGGCCGGACGCGAGAGATCCCCGCCGCCGATCGCCTCAACAAGGACACGCGGTGCTCCGCCCAAGCAGGGCAGACCTCCACCGTATGCTCCACCGTGTCCTCTGGACGATCCTCGCAGTGTTGACACCCGGGTGTATCCTCCCGCCGTATTCGAAAAAGGTACCTCCCGAAACAACCGTGTCCGGTGATCCACAGACCCGACCCGTGCGGCTGTTATTATTTAGACACGAGCTCCTCGTACATTTTTATCTATGGAAATAATTATTCTCTCTACGGGGTTATGATGCAAACGAAGTTGCGTGGGTCAACTAGTTTGAAATAAATATTTTTGAGTTTGAGTTTATCAAACGCATCCATAGCAACGTTGCATAGCACATCCCTGGTGGAAAAGCAGACTTAGACTTATGTTTGCAAAAATAACATCTCAAACAGATCATTGCTGAACAGACAGATGTGTCACTGTGGACTTTATTGCACCACATCTTCTTCGCAGCATTAGAAACAGGTGACGGGCGTTTTGGTTAACTGTCTTTTAGAATAAAGTTCTTACCATAAACTGTCAAGGTATTTATCTCCCAAGAAACGTGTTATTGTTTTTTTGTTAATTTAATTTTTATTATTTGTTGTTAATAGCACCAATAGAAATACATTCTCTCTGAAAATTTAAACATCAACCTATTCATCATCATCATAACAGCCGGAAGACGTCAACTTCTGGACATAGGCCTCCCCCAAAGGGGGGGGGGTTTAATCAACCTATTACAGTTCATGAATTACAGTGCGCTAACCTGTGGCGCTGACAGACTGATGGATATCAGTGGTTTGATAATTTGTTTTCGCTGGCTACAGAACTCGTAAAATGTCAGCCATTTATATACCTACACAATCAATCAATCAATCAACCAAATTATTTATTACGAGCAACAAAGACTCATAGTGTTAGTAGGTACAATAAATAAACTTACAACTATGTTAGTGACACAATACAACAACAACTACATGAACACAGACAACATAACTATCACCGCTTCAATAATACACCCATAAAAATATCTTGTTTCTCACATCTTTGAGTACAACTATGTCGTTTCTAGTAAACATAACATCAAAAAGCATTATTTTCAGTTCCCCAAGGAACTCTAAAAGGGACGTGAATCTTGACGAGTATGAAACTCCTTAAATTTTTACAACAGTATATGTTGGGCTCGGCAAGCACAGTGGGTACAAATGACAGCCGGTATCAATAGCTTAACGTAAAGTACGTTCGCTCGGTATTTAATGGCGTCACTGATCTTCAGACCGATCTCGGCAAGCACTGCTCAATCTTTTTAGGGTTCCGTACCCCAAGGGTAACCAACGGAACCCTATTACTAAGCCTTCGCTGTCCGTCCGTCCGTCCATCTGTCTGTCAGCGGGCTGTATCTCAAGAACCGTAATAGGTAGAGAGTTGAAAACCCTTCGTGTGCGAGTCCGACTCACACTTGGCCGGTTTTTTTTTTCTATAGATAGGCACGCGTTTGACCTCTATCTCACCTGATGGTAGGCGAAGATGTGGTCGAAGATGGAGCACGCCTGCCTAGAAGTAACCTATCACTCTTGACTTAAAGACTCCCAGGTTGTAGCTATCAGGAAACACAGACTCCGCCAGGGAATGTCACTCCTTAGCCGTACGCACTATGAATGTGTTCCCAAAACGTTTTGTGCGTGTGGGTGGGATGTCCACCATGTACCGGTGGCGCATCGCCGTTCGCTTGTGGTTCATAAACCATAACAACCATATTACAGCCTCAGATATATGATTTTTCTGAACCGAGGCAGAAACTTAATACTGGCGCCACCCCCTCTCTTCCAAGTTTGTGATTAATTTAATCATATATAGGGTGTAATGATTAGTTATTTCCATCAAATTGCTTGGGATCAAGGATGAAATCAAGGTGCTGGCTGGGATTTTTAGTGGCCCATAAGAACCTTCCAATAATTATTTTAGTAACACTGATCACTCTCACACTCAATCGATTTTAGAGTTCCACTTCGAAAAGCCTTATATGCTTTAATGTTGAAAAAAGAGTCGAGAGTAACAAAATAAGGGCGAGCGAAGCGAACCCGAAAATTTTTGCACCCCGCATCGAATAAGTATTTTTTTTTAAACATTTGAATTTGGCGCCCCTTGAACTTGCCGCCTGGCGCGCGAGTCTTAGATCTGGGGCTGCCATTTTATAACCTAAATCATTTTTAACGTCAGCCATTTTGTTTATCACCACGGCACAATAACACAATAACCTTTGTCGCTTCCAGTTAATATAACATCTAAAGAGTTCCTCTCAAACCATTTCCCAAAGAACTCTAAAAGGGACTTGAACCTAACCATCGCGTCGGCGGCCTGCGCCTGCGCTGGCTACTATATCGAGGATAGACGACATCCTTACGTCGAGTATCAGCGTGCACTGACTGTTTGGAGCCGCACCGCCTGTATTTACGAGAGCGCCGCGCGCTCGCGCTACGCAATCCTCGACTGCCAGCGAATATGGATCGCGCTGAATGGCCGGTTGGATTCTTGGCACCGCCACTACTTGTTTGATCCTCCAAACCTTGATATAAGCAGTGTTGCGACAGATAAAACATTCCGATTGATTCGTATATTCGTCTTTTTATTCTTATTCCTAAACTCTCACAGGTCGAATACAGAGCTCGACAAGTCTTTTTCCAAGTATTTTGTGGTTAGCTTCCAGTCTGACCGGATGTGTGTGTATTTCACATGGAGCTACTGCCTATCTGACCTCCACAAGTACCCTTTACCAAGACTGGTGTCTGATTTTCTGGCTTCTGACTATCCGTGACGACGGCTGACGATCTACAAATGACTTCCAGGAACAACGGCTTAACGTGCTTTCCAAGGCGCGGAGAAGTCTCGACATTTAATGGATGGTCACCATGCGCTGCTTAACCTCGAAGATTGTGCCGTGTAGCTGTTATCTAGCCACGAGTACGAGATTTATTTTTCCTTCAGTAGAAACAACATTCATAGTAGTGTCAATTCAACTAATTCTTGAGAAACGAACGTTCGCATTCGCATGTCAATTGCTATCACTCAAAAATTTATGAAAATTGAGACTTTTTTGCCTGACAGAGATGCCAATGCGAACGTTGCTTAGAAATTCGTACAATTGGCACCCTGTTTAAAGCGATATTTGATAAAACTATAAAGTACATTGAGGAGGAGCTCGTGGCTAGATAATAACAGCCGCACGGGTCGATCTTCAAGGTTAGGCAACGCTTGCCAAGGTTGGTCTGTGGATGGGTGACCATCTTAACATACCGAGTTTCCTCCGTGCCTCGGAAAGCACGTTAAGCCGTTGGTCCCGGCTGTCATTTGTAGTGGCAGTGGTTACGGATTGTAATCTGACTCCAGTCTTGCCATGGAATACCGTGTTACCCAGTTAATGTGTTGTGGAGGTCTGGTAGGCAGCCGCTCCGCGTAAAATACTGGTATTCAGCTAAATCCGGTTTGACTGGAAGCCGACCCCAATATAGTTGGAAAAAGGCTAGGCAGATGATGATAAAGTACATTGACCTTTCCCTATGTCCCTTCGTAGATATCCGAACAATTATGGACCGTTTCTCATCACTAGAAGTCGTAAAGTTACTGAATAAATTATTATTATAACTAGAAAACGTAAAAGATCGGAGCAGGAGGAGAAGTCGATTCAGGACAGCTGCAAACTGTCACACCCTTATTCACAAACAATACTTTTCTCAGTAAAGTAGCATCGCTATGCGAAGTAAGGTATTTCTCACTGCGTTGCATTTAAGCCTTTCAATTCATAAACAATACTCAAACGATCCTTAACTAAGCAAACGCACAGCGTTGAATAGAGCTCTGTGATTGGTTCGTTTGTGTTGCGTAGTTTACTTCGCTTGACGTTCATTTCTAGGTCTTGATTTATCAGTGGCAAGAGTATAAAAAGTACCACATCTTTGGAAGACCTGTAGCGTCGTCTAAATTCATCCCAACTGTAATAATCAAAAGAATTTTTAAAATCCCGTATCACTTTTCTGGTATTTATTGCGCTTCTCTCATTGATATAATTATCAAATTTTTCTTTACTACTATAATCCATTGTAAAAGTACGCTTTTAAAATGGAAAATTATAACAAACAATAAAATCTAACCCCGAAAAATATTTCTCGTAACACATAGATAATAGACCACAGAGAAGCGAGAGACACTAGCTATGCGTTGCTTAAAACAGCTAGCAGTTCATTCTAAGCGACGCATAGTGCTAGCCGCCACTCACGTATTGTCTATGAATAAGTTTAAGGGGACCTGTGAGACCTCATAGTAACGTTTGTGAATACGGGTGTTTGTCATTTTGTTTTTCCACACGTCACAATAACACGCGTCTGTCGCTTCCAGTTAACATAACATCTATTCGTAAAAGTGTTATTCTCAAACTATTCCCCAAGGAACTCTAAAAGGGACGTGAATCTTGACAACTACGGAACTCCTTGACAAGTGTATGAAAAAATATTTCCTTGTCATATTTTATGTGTGTCTGTGAGTTTTATTATAAAAGTGACTTATAGGAAATTATGTTTTATGTGTTAAAACACATTTTATATTATTTAATAGCTTTTTGCAGTATAGGAGATAAACACTTATTGGAGTTGCGTTTTTTGTGTTAAAAGACATTTTATGTTATTTAGTAGGTTTTTAGGAGAGGAGAGGAGCTCGTGGCTATATAATAACAGCCGCACGGGTCGATCTTCAAGGTTAAGCAACTCTTGCCAAGGTTGGTCTGTGGATGGGTGACCATCTTAACATACCGAGTTTCCTCCGTGCCTCGGAAAGCACGTTAAGCCGTTGGTCCCGGCTGTCAATTGTAGATCTTGGGCAGTAGTTACGGATAGTCAGAAGCCAGTAAAATCTGACTCCAGTCTTGCCAAGAAGTACCGTGTTATCCATAAATAACTAGCCTTTTCGTTTACTATATTGTGTATTCTAAAGGTTGTACGTTGTTTTATAGAAGATAGTTTCATAGAATTTCATTTCATATAAAATTTTTCTCTTTTTATCATTTCATAGAATAATCAATACGGAATACTTACTTTGAATATTTTTTTATTTTTTTATTATTATCCTGCAATCTGTTTCTAGCGAACATTCAGCATATGGTCAAGAGTTTAATTTGTCTTGTAGGGTCACCAGTCCAGCGACGTGGGCCCTTTACAATTCATCCCTTACAGGTCTCCAGGGGCTTTCAGTTTTAGCCTTTTGAATGTTGAGTTCATATTCATTAAGTGCATTGCGAGAATGTTTGGATGATTGTTGAGCCTTTTTCTGTAGGATATCATAGACTGTTTTATCTCTTCTTGGACCGTTCTGATTTTAAGGTCATGGTGTAATTGTTGGTTAGTTATAAACCAAGGAGCATTAGTAATTATCCTCAGCATTTTGGACTGGAACCTCTGGAGTATTTCTATATTAGAATTTGAGGCTGTGCCCCAGAGTTGGATTCCGTAAGTCCAGATCGGTTTTAGAATACACTTGTATAACAGTAGTTTGTTTTCGAGTGACAGCTGCGATTTTCCGCTGAGCATCCAATACATTTTCCTCAGTTGGATTCCCAGTACTTTTCTTTTGGTAAAAATATGCTTTATCCAGGTGAGGCTACGATCCAAATACAGTCCAAGGTATTTGGTTTCATTTGCTTGGGGTATTTGTTGCCTATCCAGTGTTACTGGGGGACATGTTCCACGTCGCATCGTAAATGTCACCGGTACTGACTTTGTCTCATTTGCTTTTATACGCCAGGTATTGAGCCATTCCGTGATGTTGTCCAGGGAGAGTTGTAGCATGTTACTTGCTTGTTTTGGTTCGTCATGGGTAGTTAAGGCTGCAGTGTCGTCAGCAAAAGTGCCAATCACAACTCCATTTGTCATAGGCAGATCTGAAGTAAAGATTAGGTACAGAATCGGACCAAGTACGCTTCCTTGTGGCACACCTGCGTGCGCCCTATATAGTTTGGATGTGTCCTCTCCTTGTTTTACATAAAAGTATCTTTCAGCAAGGTATGACTTTAAGAAGACATAATAGTTTGTAGGCAGTAGTATTTTTTATTTTATATGGTAGATCTTCATGCCAGACTCTGTCAAAGGCCTGGGAGATGTCCAAGAATGCTGCACAACAGTATTTTTTATTTTCAAAGGCTCTGTGTATTTCTTTTACCAGTCTATGTACCTGTTCGATCGTGCTGTGACGTTTTTGGAAGCCAAATTGGTGGTCAGGTATGATTTTATTTTCTGCTATTTCTCTGTTCAAGCGTTTCAAGAAGAGTATTTCCATAACTTTTGAAAGGATGGGCAGTAGACTGATCGGTCTGTAGGACGACACGTCTGCAGGAGATTTACCACGTTTAGGGATCATTTTAATTTGTGCAACCTTCCATTGGGATGGAAAGATTCCCCTGATCAGTATGCAATTGAACAGGTGTGTTAAAAATGGGACTGCTACTTCAGGTAATTCCCGTAGGATTTTAGTAGTAATCAAGTCATATCCAGGGGCTTTATTTTGGGGTAGATTTTTAATTGTGTCCATAAACTCTCGTGTCTTTATTCTATCTATTGGCAGATCAAGTTGATAGGGCTCATTAAGGGCTTTAAATACTTCCTGATTAATACCCAATGAAGTCTGAGTTGAGTTTGGCATAAACACGTCAGCAAGATGAGAGGCAAGTGCTTCTCCTTTCTCTTCGTCAATTTTTGCCCAAGAACCGTCCCTTTTGCGTATTGGTGGGTTAGAGGCAATAGGCCTTTTAAGTTTTTTGGTCGCTTTCCAGAGGGAATAGTCACTAGCAGTCGTGGCATCCAGTTGGCTTAGCTCATTCTGTACACTTTCATTTCGTTCAACTTGTAGTAGTTTTTTTAAGTTTTGTTGATAGGTAGTTCAGACGTGATTTGTCTTTAGGGAATCTGGTAATTTGCCATAGTTTTCTAGCCCGTCTCTTTTCGGCTACTAGTTCACTAACAGCTTTTGAGCAATCTGGTTTCGAGTATTTCTTAGGGGCAGGTGTGCTATCCCAAGCTGCTTATTGGACACACTCGTTGAAGTGTTCCACTGCTGACATTATATCCACTTCATTTTTAAGTGGTATATTGGTATTTATCGTTGATTCTACCATAAAGCGGAAATTGTCCCAGTTGGTCGTACGTCCGTGTAGCTTGGGTGTAGGTTTAACGGACAAGAATTTATGGGAAATTTCGAGTAAAATCACACTATGGTCAGATGAGAAATCTTAAAGGGAAATGCATTTAAAATTATTAATAGGAAGACCCTTAATGACACTGAAGTCTACCAAATCGGGCACTTTCTTTGGGTCAGTCGGCCAATAAGTTGGTTCCCCGTTTGATATTACATCTAGGTGTAGGTCGTTTATAGCTGCTTGTAGCTGGAGTCCTTTGGGAGTAGTTAAACGTGAGCCCCAGGAAGTATTTTTGGAATTATAGTCTCCAACAGCTATAAACGTGGTCCTAGTGACTTAAAGAAGGTAATGTAATTTTCTTTTTTGATGGCATGTTTTGGAGGAGAATACAGTGCAGTGACAGTTAAGTATCCCCGCCAGTCTTCTATTACAACACTTGTTGCTTGAATCTCAGGGGTTTGAAATGGCTTCGCCTCATGGTGTTTTATATTTATCTTAATGAGAATCGCGGAACTTTAACTCCGCCATTGACGGTCCCAAGCCCGTATGCGAAAGGAGGAGGGTTGGTTGCACCAGGAAAGACCAAACCAACCGTAAAAGGTCAACGTCGAGCCTCGGGCGACGGTTAATTAACCTGATAGTACTTTAAGTAGAGGTAGGAAATGACCACTACAACCCGTAACCTCGCTTACACATATCGCATGTAAGCGAAACCGGGGGTCCTGGCTTAGCCGCCCGGGCCAAGAGGTAGACAGTACAGCAGCATTCAGGGGCAGTTTCCGTTACGCAGCATCCAAAATATGGAATAATTTACCGCCGCCTATTAGAGCACTAAACACAATCGGTGCCTTTAGAAGACGCTTACGGCAGTATTTAATAGACGCGCAACGGAAACTAGACATAATACACTTGAACCTGTCATTAATATGATGTCAGGCCAATTCTCAGCTGAAAGGGTTCGGTTTGTGTCTTTATTGGATAATTATTATAATTGAAAAGTGACGCCCACCTTCTTTCTTTCTTTCTTTTAATTTCCAGAATTATTTGCTTCTTCAAAAAAAAAAAACAAAGGATAGAAAACAATTGAAACTGTTTTCTATCCTTTGTTTTTTTTTTTGTGTATTATTTATCACTGGACACTAAATTATATTTATGTATCGTTAACTACACTTTAGCATATTATATCTATATTAATCTGTACTCTTAATACCCTACAAAACTGGTTTACATCCGTACACTTCAACATAAGGTGCAGTTGAAAACCAGCGTCAAGCAGCGCCTAGTTGTCTGGCATTTTGCTGAACTGGACCTATTTGGCGCAGCCGCGGGGCACACGATGTTTTTGTTCTTATAATAAATTTTGCATTTCCTTTTGTTGTTACAAACATTGTGTGATTTCGTGTGTGCCAAATAAATTAGTTTTCTTTCTTTCTTTCTTTCTAGACAGCCTCCATAAAAACTTACCCCAATCCTAAGGTAGGAGACGCGCCAATAGGATGAATGGCTGATGGGTGTTCAGTCGCGAGCGCCAACCTCAATGGATCTGGCTCACATTGTTGTATTTGCGCCTTCATTTGGGAATGGGCGTCACCCCATTTATGACCTGTTGAATCGACCCTACTCGTGGGAACACTTTGGAAAATAAAGAAAAAACAAACACTCAACCTGAAAAACCTGGAAATAAAATATTAACCCAACAAATTTTTCACAAATCCTTCTTCAATAAAACAAGAACTCAGTCACTCAATAATCTAGACAATCTTACAACACCAAATATGGATGCGGGACCTGGAATACCCAGAGAAGAAACTGACCAATGGACAAAAGTACCTGAGCAAAAAAGGCAACGTGACAGCCCAGATTCAAATAGACCCCAAAAACAAAAAAAGCTAGACTTATACTGGCTGAGCCAACCTACACCAACCTCCAATAGATTTTCTGAGCTCGAAAAAGATGCGCAAGATGGCCGAACCCAACGAAAATATAGAAAAGCCCGTCAAGGCTCCACCTCTATACGTGGACCGGGTCAGTAACATACAACCATTACTCAGAATGCTCGACGAGGTAGCTGCAGATAGCTATGAAGTGAAAATTCTTCGTAATGAACGAGTCAGAATTCAGCCGAAATCAACTGAACTATTCACGAAAATTGTAAAAAACCTGCAAGACAGAAATACAGAGTTATATACCTACCGGCCCAAGCAAGATCGCTACTTCAAAGTTGTTTTAAAAAATCTTCACCCGTCCTCTGATACAGATGAAATTAAAGCTGAATTAGAATCGCAAGGACATATAGTCACAAATATCTGGAACGTTAAGCAACGAAGTACTAAAAACCCTGCCAATATATTTCATTGAAATAGAACCTAACAGTAACAATAAGCTAATATTTGACATCAGAAGTCTTCTCCACTGTAGAGTAACATTTGAACCACCAAGACCTAAGCGAGAAATTCCTCAATGTGGCAATTGTCAACAATATGGGCATACAAGAAAATATTGTTTTAGAAAACCCAAATGCATAAAATGTGCGGGAGACCATGCATCATCCAATTGCGAACGTAAAGAAAGGTCGGACTCAGTTAAATGCGTGTTATGTAATGGCAACCACCCGGCAAACTATAAGGGATGCTCAATATATAAGGAACTTCAGAAAATCAAATATCCCACTCAACCTGCAAAACACCGACAAACTGGAAGCACCAAACACCTATCAGAGAGGGCGGACTCTACTAAGCAAGAAACGCAGCCATCGTACAAGCAAGCGTTATTGACTAATAAACCTCCGCACCCAACTAATAACCAACTAAGTTCAAATGAAGTACCGAATAATGACGTAAAAGAAATTATGAAAAATATGACACTACTAATGCAACAATTGACTTCAATAACTAATCTCCTAATGGAAATCATGACCAAACTTTCACATTCTGTTCATTAAAAATTGCCCTTTGGAATGCCAATGGGCTGTCACACCATGTCTTAGAAGTAGAGACATTTCTGAAAATAAACAAGATAGATATTTTGCTCGTCTCTGAAACACATTTCACGACAAAGAGTTATCTCAGAATCTCTAATTACCAACTCTATCACACAATGCATCCAGACGGTACAGCACATGGAGGAATAAATTTAAATCATAGATTTTTGTTACAAATAAACTTAGTTTCGATATTTATGATATCATAGAATTACAAATCAAATATTCTTTATCCGCATAATGAGTAGTTAACATAAAACTGGTTACCAAGAAGAACTTTTCATCAACTGACAGTTTCTAAACGTTTGACAAAATACGTACTCTCCTATAAAATTACAACATCGCAGTCACAAAAAAAAATGCGGGTAAATTCTACTCAAGTAAAACTTTTCATTCGGGCCCGCTCGACGGAACTCCGCGAAGCGGCAATGGTGGCAAATGGCGATGGAATAAAAGACAAAACTTTCAAGCATAACCATTAATGCAGCAAGCATACAACTAGCATGCAGGAAGCATACAACAAGCATGCAGCAAGCAAAAGTCATGCAGCATGTAAGTAAGCAAGCATACAGCACATTAACGAGCATGCAACATGCATAATGCAAGCAAGCATGCAGTATGCAAGCGACCATGCAATATGCAGAATGCAAGCAAGCATGCAGTATGCAGGCGAGCATGCAACATGAATGCAGCATGCATGCAGCAATAATGCGGCATACAACATGCAGCATGCAACATACAGCAAGCATGCGGCTTGCAACATGCAGCATGCAAGCAAGCAAGCATGCAGCACGCAAACGAGCAGGCAACATGCAGAATGCAAAGAAGCAACACAGTATGCAGGCAAGCATGCAACATGCAGCAGGCATGATTTCTGTCACGGCTCCGGCGATCCCACGCGACCTTATCGTCGTAGATGGTTATAACGCCCGCCACCGCTGCTGAAGCTGCTCCTGCTCCTCAGCTCGCGGGCCGCCTCGCCCCTCCGCGCCTACGCGGGCTTAAATTACACTCTAGGGGTAGGACAGACAAGACTACGTGGGGTCGGTTTTACAGCGATTCATTTCTGTCAAAATATTTTTTAGCACACATGTTGATTTTTTAAGATAGTATTTTATTTTGGTTAAATGCTATTTTATAAAAAATGGCAATATGTGTAGTTAAATTATTCCAAATAAAATTCTGCTATCTTAAAAGTATGCCATGGACATATTATAAAACAATAATATTTAATTATAATTACATTTTACCGAAGTATAAAATACTGTGGAAAAAAACACCGGACAAACAATATTCGTTAAAACATAATTCTACTGTTTGATAAGCGTGTTAAATAAAAAAATGTGATCATGAAATTCATTGAATTGTGTTTCTGTGAAATAAGTTTTTATTCAAGTAAATAGTCTTTGAAATAATAATATTTGACATAAAATTACAACAACCAAATATTATGTGAAACATTTTCTGCGAAACGATATTCTATGAAATTTCTGTCTGCGAAACAAGGGTACACCGTATTCTAAAAGCCGCTAAGCAGTGGTACTCTACAAATCAATATAAACATAAGAAAACTAAAACAAAACACAGCTGAAACTCTCAGAAAGCTGAAATTTGGCATGTAGAGTCATTTTGATAGGACAGGAAAAAACGGGATTAGTCTGCGCGTACATAGTCGCATTAAAAACCTACTCATTTGCCTAGCCTTTTCCCAACTATATTAGGGTCGGCTTCCAGTCAAACTGGATTTAGCTGAATATCAGTGTTTCACGTGGAGCGGCTGCCTACCAGACCTCCACAACCCAGTAACTGAGTATCACAGTAATTCATGGCAAGACTGGAGTCAGATTATTTGGCTTCAGACAATCCGTAACGACTGCCAAAGATCTACAAATGACAGCCGGGACCAACGGCTTAACGTGCTTTCCGAGGCACGGAGGAAACTCGCTATGATAAGATCCACCCATCTACAGACCAACCTTGGCAAGCGTTGCTTAGCCTTGAAGATCGACCCGTGCGGCTGTTATTAACTAGCCACGAGCTCCTCATGGCCAGCATGAGACAAATTATTATTATTAATCAGTTTAGTTCAGATATAAATCAATCCATACAACACCGGAAGACGCAACGTTGGAAGGCCTCCCACAAGGTGGACCGATGACCTGGTGAAGGTCGCGGGTAGACGAAGTGTACGACTTTCGGCTGATAATTATGATGATGATGATGATGATACAAATAAAAAAAAAATGAACATTGTGTTCATTTTTTTTTTTAAACTATAGATAGTCCCGCGTTTGACCACTATCTCATCTGATGGTTAGTGATGATGTGGTCGATGACGGAACACGCTTGCCTAAAAGTAACCTATTCTAGAATCTATACCTAAAATCCCAGGTTGTAGGTATAAGGAAACACAGACTCCGGTAGGGAATTAGCTGTACGCACAATGAATGTGTTCCCAAAACGTTTTGTGCGTGTTGGTGGGATGTGCACCATGTAACGTTTTTATCTCTTAAAATATTCTTTCTATATTCCTCCAAAAATATTCTTAATAAAAAAAACTGAATAAATCAACAAACCACCAAATTGTCCTCAATATCCCCGCCTTCCGTCCTCCCCCACACATTTCCCCCTCTTTGTCCTCTAACGACAAAATGATTGATACACAATTATTCAAAATGTGACTCCTCACAACATCCCTGCGGTTTGACAACTATTCTGAAGTTTTGGGCTCCACTTTATGACTTGTCCTTTATATTTGAGCCTTAGAGTATGAATATGATAATGATAAGGTAGAAAATAATAATACAAAGTTAGAGTTTATGAAAAAGTCAAAATTGAAACAGTGTTTGAGCTGACATTTACAAAATATTTCACATAATAAACAAAAGTGAAGAGAAAATAATAAAAAATCTTTGTACTCTATATTATGAAAACTAGTTGACCCGCGCAACTTCGTCTTCGTCACAATTTTCATTACTACTCCGCTTCTATTAGTCTTAGCGTGATGATATATAACTTATAGCCTTCCTCGTTAAATGGGCTATCTAACACTGAAATAATTTTTCAAATCGGACCAGTAGTTCCTGAGATTAGCGCGTTCAGGTAAACAAACAATATCTTCGGCATTATATATTCGTATGGATTATCTGTTGTTGAACCAATACTTGTGGCTTTCGCCTGGAATAAAAATCCACGCCATTTACTTCTTCCAGAATCAGCCTATCAAAAAACTTGCGATAAGCGAAATTATATTTTTAACATCAAACTCCAGATTATAAGTAAGTAGGCAGGCAATTAAAACGTATAATTTTGGGGTAAAATATTCAACATGACTTTTCAGAACCTCATACCTTTTCCATATAATTCGAAAAACTCTTGGAATAAATCCTTTTGCCCAGTAACCACAAAGTACTCTACAACTCATTTATACCACATCGTATGCCCTTAAACTTGCTCTGAACTTCGGGAGTCAGATGCACCACTGATGGTCCCAAACTTAGGGTTATCGAACGCTCTGTGGCGAGGACCTGAGCCCAATAGGATAGCTTGTTAGCTGATTGGTTGGGTTGACGTACAGTAGTGGCCCTTAAGTTACCGTACCATAAAATGACTACTGGGGATATAGAGATTATGAGTAAGTAGGCAGGCAAACAAAATGTGTAATTTTGGGGTAAAATAATTAACATGACTTTTCAGAACCTCATACCTTTTCCATATAATTCGAAAAACTCTTGGAATAAATCCTTTTGCCCAGTAACCAAAAAGCGCTCTACAACTCATTCATCCTCCATCACATGCCCTTAATCTTGCCCTGAACTTCGGGAGTCAGATGGCATCGCTTATGGTCCTAAAGTTAGGGTGATCGAACGCTCTGTGGCGAGGACCTGAGCCACATAGTATAGCTTGTTAGCTGATTGGTTGGGTTGACGTACAATAGTGGCCCTTAAGATACCGTGCCGCAAAATGACTACTGGGGATATAGAGATTATGAGTAAGTAGGCAGGCAAACAAAATGTGTAATTTTGGGGAAAAATAATTAACATGACTTTTCAGAACCTCATACCTTTTCCATATAATTCGAAAAACTCTTGGAATAAATCCTTTTGCCCCGTAACCACAAAGCGCTCTACAACTCATTCATCCTCCATCGCATGCCCTTAAACTTGCCCTGAACTTCGGGAGTCAGATGGCACCACTGATGGTACTAAAGTTAGGGTGATCGAACGCTCTGTGGCGAGGACCTGAGCCCAATAGGATAGCTTGTTAGCTGATTGGTTGGGTTGACGTACAATAGTGGCCCTTAAGTTACCGTGCCGCAAAATGACTGCTGGGGATATAGAGATCGATTCCATTAGCAGTAACTGTCATTTCAAGGTAGGTAAGTTTCTTAGAAAACATACGTAAAATGCACATTTCGTAGGGCCAATACTTTATGGCGAAAGAGGAAAATTTCGTAGAGAAAAATACAACTACTCATCATCTGCCTAGCCTTTTCCCAACTATATTGGGGTCGGCTTCCAGTCAAACCGGATTTAGCTGAATACCAGTGTTTTACGCGGAGCGGCTGCCTACCAGACCTCCACAACCCATTAACTGGGTAACACGGTACAACTTGGCAAGACGAGTCAGATTTACTGGCTTCTGACAATCCGTAACGACTGCCAAAGATCTACAAATGACAGCCGGGACCAACGGCTTAACGTGCTTTCTGATGCACGGAGGAAACTCGGTATATTAAGATGATCACCCATCCACATACCAACCTTGGCAAGCGTTGCTTAACCTTAAAGATCAAGCCGTGCGGCTATTATTATTGAGCCACGAGCTCCACACGTCATCTGCCGCTATTTACCAGAAATACAAAGAAACCAGTACCGCGAACCTTTGGTACGAGTTTTTGCAAGTAATCAAGTAAACGTTCACTTGTGTGAAATCGTATGTAAAAGAGGTATTCCGTTATTATCACTAAGCGGCGCTTATTCAGGTTTAGTACAAAATTGACATTAAAATTCCACTAAAACCACTGTCAACCGCACTGTTCTCAAAACGATGAAGGAAAACACCGTGAGGAAACCGGCATGTCCTTTTTTTCATGTCATCAACCTGCCCGAATGTTTAATCTTGTATGTATTACTGTAGTTTCGTCCTCTTTCGTTAATCGTTTGCTCTTAAACTTTAAACAGATGTCTAGACAAGTCTTGACGAGGTTGTTTATATAGGTGTTCCCAATACACGTAGCTTAAGCCTTATTATGTAAGACACAGAGCTCTGAGTCGCCTTGGTGGCTACTGCTAAAGACATTGCTATAACTTTCCATATAAACCAAGTGAGTGTCACCGTTTACTTGTAAAAATAGATTATGAGCTATGAAAATAGGCCAATAAGGGTAGGTCACTTCTTTCTGCGAAGCAGTAATACTAGCGAAGGAGAAGGCCGAGTGTGTGAGAGAGAGGGAAACCTCACGCCCCAGCTGCCGCAATAGAAAAAGACGTCCCAGGCGTCGGGAGTCGCAGGGCGATTCTCGGCCGCCGTAGGCGCGGGCCTGCGGACGGCAAGCGTGGGGTAGCTCGCCATCCGATCAGACGGCGCGCTGTATTCCACGCGCGCCTCAAAGAGCTGTCAGCATAGAAGACGAGGCCCGCTAGGGGCAGTGCCGTCCGAGTTTCGGAATTTGTTCGAAAGAGTCTGACACAAAAGCCTGACTCCCTTCTGCATCACCCAGAGCGGGAGTCTGTATATTATATGCTAAGTTATTTGATTTGTGAAAAAATAAATAAAATGGGTGGAAAGTTCATTCTTCTATCCATTTTACGCAGAACATCGTTCGTACTGGTTAGCGCAAATTCACTTCCTTTCCTTGTGACATGCGAGTGACGCAATCAGCAATAATTTTGATATTAAAACACTCGCTACTCCTTAAATTTTTGAGCCGTTTTTAATGAGTCTTGTATTTGCTTTAGGTTTTTAGAAATGTAAAAAAAAACCCGGCCAAGTGCGAGTCGGACTCGCACACCAAGGGTACCGTAAACCTTATTTTTCATTATTTGTTGTTATAGCCGCAATAGTTAAACACAATCTGTGAAAATTTCAACTGTCTACCTATAATGGTTCTTGAGATACAGCCCGCTGACAGACAGACGGATGGACGGACGGATGGATAGCGGAGGCTTAGTAATAGAGTTTCATTGGTTACCCTTTGGGTACGGCATCCTAAATACCCGGCCAAGTGCGAGTCGGACTCGCAAACCAAGGGTTCCGTAGCATAAACCTTATTCTTTTTTATTTTTTGTTATAGCGGCAATATAAATACACAATCTATGAAAATTTCAACTCCCTACCTATTACGGTTCATGAGATATAGTTCGCTGACAGACAGACAGACATACGGACGGACGGATAGCGGAGGCGTAGTAAGAGCGTTCCGTTGGTACGGCACCCTATGGGTACGGAACCCTAAAAAACGCCCTGCCACGAATAAAAGTATGGATTTTGGCGGCTCTAATAGCTGCCTCTGCAGGCGGTTCCAAGGTCTATGGTGTAGTACGACGATGTCTCAAGACCTTTGAGTTCAATCTTTTGTTTAAGGTCAAATACAAATCGCTGGTACGTAACGCTTAAAGCCTAAACACGTGGATCTAATATCTTTTTTTTTTTTATTCGTAATGGGGTTTGCTCTTGACTCTAGTCTATGTCAGAGATCATTTTTCACCACCCCCCATGAACTTCGATGCTCTTTTTAAAAATTTTTTACGATTTGGAATGGCAAAAAATACGTGTCCAATTGTTTTAGAAAGTCTAACTGTGAGACCAAAAATAATTATGAATTTTCCTATATAGTAAAATACCTTTTACTAAATTCTAAAACCCGCCCTGTGTCTAAATTCTCAGTATTTCAAGAGATATCTTTTACGGACATAATCATTAACAAACAAACAAACAATTTGACTTCTTTATAATAGATAGGCTAGCTCCATCGTAGACTTTGTCTCTGTCATCTTTTTTTTTTACCTTTCATAGGCACGCGTTTGACCACTATCTCACCTGATGGTAAACGATGATGTGGTCGAAGATGGAGCACGCTTGCCTAGAAGTAACCTATTCACTCTTGTCTTAGTTTATGACATATTCAACTTGAAATAATGAATTCAGAAATTGAAGAAAACTGACATCCTAACAGCGATAATGACTGTCGAAGACATACAACTGACAGAGCGACATTTTCGTGGCACAAAGGTCCTAGACAAGTCACATAGGTCCTAGACAAGTCACATTTAGTCAGCGGTAGCGTGGCGAAGACCATGACAAAACGCCAAAAATTCCCATCTTTGACAAACACTGTTAAAATAAAACGTGATCAATCTGCCTAGCCTTTTCCCAACTATATTGGGGTCGGCTTCCAGTCAAACCGGATTTAGCTGAATACCAGTATTTTACGCAGAGCGGCTGCCTACCAGACCTCCACAACCCAGTAACTGGGTAACACGGTACTTCATGGCAAGACTGGAGTCAGATTAACTGGCTTCTGACTATCCGTAACGACTGCCAAAGATTTACAAATGACAGCCGGGACCAACGGCTTAACGTGCTTTCCGAAGCACGGATGAAACTCGCTATGTTAAGATGGTCACCCATCCACAGACCAACCTTGGCAAGCGTTGCTTAACCTTGACGATCGACCCGTGCGGCTGTTATTATCTAGCCACGAGCCTCCTCTAAAATAAAACATGATCAATCCCTTGAATTTTTTCATTTCGACAATCGCGTTGCGGCCATCAAACATAGATATATATATATATATATATATATATATATATATATATATATATTTACTTTTGATAGGCACGCGTTTGACCATTATCTAGAAAACAAAGGAAGAAAGAAAAGTGTTTATTTGTCTCACCTGTTGGTAAGCGATGATGTGGTCGAAGATGGAGCACGCTTGCTTAGAAGTAACCTATTCACTCTTGACTTAAAGACTCCCAGGTTGTAGCTATCGGGAAACACAGACTCCGGCAGGGAATTCCACTCCTTAGCTGTACGCAATTTGAATGTGTTCCCAAAACGTTTTGTGCGTGTAGGTGGGATGTCCACCATGTACCGGTGGCGCATCGCTGTTCGTCTTATGGTCTGATGATAAAATGGGCTTGGCGGAATTAAATCATGCAATTCCGTCGCACATTCCCCAATATGCAACCGGTAGAAAACCGACAGGCTAGCAACTCGTCGTCGATGTTCAAGACTTTGGAGCTTCGTCGCGACGAGCCTATCATTGCCGATGATTCTCTTGGCTCGATCAAATAAACCATGTCAGAGGCCCTTGAGGCGGTTTAGAAACTCTGACGATAGGGTGTCCCACACACCCTAGCGTCAGAGTTTCTAAACCGTCTGTCTGTCGTTAGACCTTACTGCCCACACGATAAGAACAAGAATACAATCGGGTTCACTTGTCTAGCGCGTATGATCATAGGATTTTTTTTTAATATTTTGTCACTTTTTGACAATCGTTATTGTTTGGTGAAATTAATGACATACCACTTGTATGGAGTTTTTTACCGACTACCAAAAAACTAATTGAAAGCTAGACTACCGCTTAGTGTCTTGGCAATATTTTTACCGAAAAACGGTAGCATTCCTGTGTGTGCGAAGCGAATTCGTGGGAAAATCTAGTTTGTGTAAAATCATTTTTTGTAAAAACACCTTTTACTTAAGAATGTAGATCACTGGTTCGTAATAAATTGGACTGCGAGCTTGTGCGTCGTGTATGAGGCGTCTAGTTTCTTAAAGTTCTAAGTTTGAACTACACGATAACTGACAAATGCTTGCACTGTCTGGACTGGTCCACTCAAATCTACGTGGTACCTTCTTCAAAAGACCATCTCAGACATCAACCTACATGGTTCTCATAATATGATTTAACCAGTACAATTGTATGGACTTCAAAATAGACTTTGACCTCTGAGTTGGTTTTGGTGTTTCTTTTCAGAGTAGTCAGCTAGGAAACACTGGCCTCATCTAGTTTAAAAAGACAAAAAAAGAAATATTGACATGTAAAACTGTTATTTACAACCAACTTACAAAAAAAATCCGTAGTCGAGTGGTTTAGGCGTTTGCCTTGTGACCCGGTGGTCGTGGGTTCGATTCCCATGGGAAGCATACTTTGTAAAGTTGTTTCCAGTGTGGCTAGCACATTGCAGGCTTGAATCACCTGATTGTCTGATAAAAAGATGATTCCGTGCTTCGGAAGGCACGTATAAGCCGGTGGTCCCGGCCTGCAAATGGCGGTCTCCAAATAAACCATGTCAGAGGCCCTTGAGACGGTTTAGAAACTCTGACACTAGGGTGTGTGGGGTCGTTTGACCTTACTGCCCACACGGTAAGAAGAAGACAAATAATAAATCATTTAGTTAGCGCGCTGGCGGCTTACCATAGCCGTGCTGCTGCTATGCCATGACCTATTAAACGCTACTATTTCGCGTCACTACTCCCCAGACTTGCCGTATGGTGCCGGCCGGTGCCGTATGGCGTCGTCAAAGAATAATACCATCCCATCACTTCCCGTGAGGTCGTAAGAGGCGACTAAGGGACTCACCAGAGAATGGGCAACAGCGTTCTCTGTAAAACGCAACACCATACACTGCAATCGACAACCCGCTTGCCAAGCGTGGCGATTATGGCAAACCCCTTTGGGAGAGACCTATGTCCAGCAGTGGACGTCTTTCGGCTGATACTTTCACAAGTCTTTACTAAGACTAATGATCTAAGCGTCAACAAAAGGAGAAGCTTCCAAAGAATAATTATTTCCTTTTCCACTGTAACAATCGTGGATATAATGGCCATGTAATACGATTCAGTGATTCAGTACTTTTCGAAGCACCCTTGTACGTTTCGGCGTCTAGCTTGATCGATTGTACTCGCTTGAGGGATTGGTTTAAACCCGTAAACCTGTGATGTATCGTCACCTAAGCTTTTAAGGTTATTTAAAAGGTTTTACTGAAATTAGAAAGGTTATTTTACAGTTTTCCTTGAGGGAAATGAAAAGTGGATAACTGATTTTACTGGTGGGTTTTCTTGTGTCTTGATCATTCAACTAGTTGACCCGCGCCACTTCCTCTGCTCCGCTCCTATTGGCCTTAGCGTGATGATATATAGCCTTCCTCGATAAATAGGCTATCTAACACTGAAAAAATTTTTCAACCAGTTGTTCCTGAGATTAGCGCGTTCAAGCAAGCAAACAAACTAAGTCTTCGGCTTTATATATTAAGTATAGATAGATATTTATCATTTAATATTCAAGTCGTATATTGGAAGAAATTTGTAACACCATCAATTGTCCTGTGGCTTAGATTCCACGACTCTTCCTTAAAACATTATATTTTCTTTGGTATGTATCTACTTTTCTCTATACCACCGTATGGTTGACTAGTAGGTAAATAATGGGATGGCGGCGAAAAGGAAATTCAAGCAGCCAATTTCAATTTATTGATGGAACAATACCTACTTTTTTTCGTTTTGTTCGTTGTTTTTTTTTTCGTTTTGCATTATTATTTTAGTAGGTATTGTTCCATCAATAAATTGAAATTGGCTGCTTGAATAAAAGTTAACATAAGCCTTCAGAATAAATAGACACCAGATAATCTTTTTAAAAACAATAAACACAAAAAATGGCGGCAAATATCAACAGCTGTCAAAATATCATAGACTACGTTCAGAAAAAGTTCAGCACATTTTTTTTCAAGCCAGAGGGTTTCACGTAAAATTTTTCGCGCGTAAAATATTGTATCCTGTGCTGTGAGCCAAAATAAAAATACAAAAAATAAACACGATTGCTCCATGATTGATGGACTATTCACCGTGATAGCGTTTTATCATTTTTCGCGCCAAAACCCGTGATTTTTGGCGTAACAATCGCCCATTGTTTGGTTGTTTCTGCGCAATTTGCGCGCGATCGTAATTTGGGTTGAAAAAGATCAATTTTAACGATGATAATCGCATTTTCTTTCAACTTAAACAATTTTCTTTGGTGAGTTATTTCGTTTATTATAAGTCAGAAAACATTGTCAATAGATATTTCAACTTTGGTAATATTTCCAAGTCTTTAAGAGTCTTTCATGGAACTTTAGAGTTGGGAATAACTAAAATGCTCGAGGAAAACTTTGTTTAAATTCTGAGACGTTGTTAGACAAGTTGTATAATAGTATTGTATTTTCAAAGTGATTTATGACCGAACAATGTAAAGAAATATTCTCGTTTGGTTATTTTAGCCTTGACTGAAGGGAAGTTAAAGAGCAAGAGTGCTAATTTAATTAATTAATAAAGATTTCTAAGACAAACGTTTATTACATCCTTTAATTTCAAGTCCTGGCTCTCTTTTTAGTGGTCCGTACCCGAAAGGTAACCAACGGAACCCTATTACTAAGCCTCCGCTGTCGGATAGATTCCGTCCATCTGTCTGTCAGCGGGGTGTATCTGTCTAAGAACCGCATGTAGACCGTTGAAATTTTGACAGAATGTGTATTTCTATTGCCGCTGATACAACAAAAAAATAAAAATCTAATTGAATTAATTAATGAAGGGTTTATGGTATGGAACCCTTCGTGTGAGAGTCCGATTCGCACTTTGCAGTTTTTTTACATCCTTTAACTTCAAATCCTGGCTCTATTTTCTTCTAAGAATATTTTTCTTTATGATTTTATATTGTAAGGCTTGCGATACAATTTTTTGAATTTAAATACAAAATGGCGTGACATGGCTTTCGTTTCACTTTAAATGCTTTCAATTTACAGAAGTTATTATTGTATTAGGTTTTTACTTTAGAAGGCTTTTAAAAGGCTAAAAGCTCTTTTACTTTACAAGCCGAAAAAAAAAGTTAATTCTTTAGAAATATTGTGTTAGGCGTAGGTACCATAGACATTTTATTTCACTACTGTTAGTTGTTTGAGTTACCATAGAGCAAATTTTACGGCAACGCTCGCATTTGCATCTCAGTCGTAATCTTTCAAAAATGTACGAATTTGAGGTTTTGTTTTGAGTTTTTATTTATTCCCTTATAATTTTGTGTTTTGTGCGTCGCTTTTGGGGAAATAAACGTTTTTTCTTTCTTCTTTCTTTTCTTTATTTTGAAAGATTGCGACTGACACGTGAATGCCTTGGCCATTAATTGCTCTGGTTTATTTGACTTTGCCAGAAGGTTTACCAAACTAAAGTGGCAGTGGGCGTGCACATTGCTCGCAGAACAGATGATCGATGGGGCCGAAAAGTTCTGGAGTGGCGACCGCGTACCGGAAGACGCAACGTTGGAAGGCCACAAGATGGCCGATGAGTTGGTGAAGGTCGCGGGTAGCCGATGGATGCGCAGGACCGTCGTTGTGGTGACGCTTGGGGGAGGCCTATGTCCAGCAGTGGACGTCTTTCGGCTGATATGGATTTGTCTTCGCAATTCACTTTTGTGAGAGTTAATCTCTTTATATTTTAATAATAAAATCTTTATGCCGATACCAACACAGAAACAACAAAAAATAAAACTAGAAAAAAACCTGTAAACAATACAAGATACCATACTAACAGTGCACGATCTCACGACTGAGTTCACTCAATTTGTCACTAACGCGACGCCATTGTGATGACGTCACGCCGTTGACATTTCCCGCGTTTTTGTAATGGCCGCCATTGTTTTATGGTGTTCGTTGACGTTGGATTTGAATATTTATTTTTATTTCTCTGTTTTTATTTTTGTTCGTGAATTTGTTGTTTATATTTTTCTGACGAATGATGGGACTTATATTTTTTTGACGGGAGAGTTATGATGTCTATTTTTTTGTTTTTACGCTGTGTTTACCGACAATCCACTGAACATGGAGATGGATTTGTAAGCACTTTCTGTACATTTCTACCAAGTGTGACGTCCTGTAATGGCACGCTAAGCCGTTAATCCCGGCTGTCATTTGTAGATCTTTAGCAGTCATGACGGATAGTCAGATGCTAGAAAATCTGACACCATTCTAGCCAAGAACTACCGTGTTTTGGAGGTCTGGTAGGCAGTCGCTCTAAGTAAAATACTGGTGTTCAGCTGAATCCTGGCAAAATACTGGTATTCAGCTGAAAGCTGGTTTGACTAGAAGCCGACCACAATCTAGGTGGGAAAAGGCTAGGCAGATGATGATGGTGAAAGTGACATCCTGTAACAATTTTAACAACGAATACGAGTTATACTTGACAGGTAAAACTGTGTTAAGCGCAAATGAGCCTCCAACCTCAAGCACAGTGGCTAGCGATAGTGTTTTAACATACTTTTTCACATATTTTATATAGTCGCACCGCACACCCTAGCCAGTGGCGGCGACTCGCTACGGCAGTGTCCGCGACTCGCCACTTGCAGTCGGTGCCACACAAAACGCTGACACTCGTGCTACTCCACTCCCGCGCTGGGGCGTCCTACGCATCGCACCATGTAGACGCCACCATGGAGCACGATCGCCGCGATGGATATCTATAATTATATATTAGATAGACTGCGCAGCGGAGAGCGGGTTATAAAACCGCGCACTTCTGCTACTACAAATGTGGCGGTTGTGCGCGACAGCTAGCGGTGGCTGTGTTCAGTAGCCCATTTGAGCTAGGCTCGGCTATATCCATATACGAATATTATACACAACTAGTTGACCCACGCAACTTCATCTGCGTCACAATTTTAATTACTACTCCGCTCCTATTGGTCTTAGCGTGATGATATATAGCCTATCGATAAATAAGCCTTCTTCGATAAATGGGCTATCTAACACTGAAATAATTTTTAGTTCCTGAGATTAGCGCGTTCAAGCAAATAAACAAACATACTCGGCTTAAAATTATGTTACTAAAGATAACTTTACAGTTTTAAGTATGCTAGTGTCAACCAAGACCTCCATCCTGCTGAGAAGTTTGATAAAGAGTCTATAGACGGATGCGGAAGATATAAAGTCCCGCAAGCCCCTATTGAAAAGGAAGGATTCTCCGTCCGGGCGGTTGTTATGTCCTGTGGTCAACTGCCCAATAGTTGATGTTCGGACTGTTGTATGATTTCGTTCAGTAGTTCGCTGCTAGCGGGGTAGATGACTGTTGTTAAAAAGACTTTGTTTCAATTTAATAAGGTGTGAGTGAGACAGAAATAGTTTGTACTGCTTGTCTCTCTCTAATGTAGTTACTGTTCATGATTAACATGGCGGTGTGTGTTTTGTTTGTTCTCTAAGTTAAAATAAAATATTCCAGAAAAACTAAGCACTATTTCATTCATATTTTATCTATGACGCTGTTCTGTTTGTTGCCTTAAAACGTCGCTTCGTTATTTTTCTTGTAGTAAAATTGATGCCGTTACAAAAAAGCTACAAAAAATTAAAAATATTGCCTCCTATATTAATTTTGATCAGCTGATGATAACATTGTATTGAAATAACTTATTTTTTTTTCGGAATTTGCCAGCACTTCCTTGAAGTAAGTTATACTTAATATATAAACATGGACAGAAGCAGTTATAAAAAAAAACCACTCCGTTACAACCTGTAGAAAACCTGCACCAATTAAAATTTTTGTATACCTAAAATTCCTAATAGCATTAACTTCGCTTCATTATATCTGTATGTTAGAGGCAGTAGGTATAAATAATATAGCTATCGGGAATTGAACAGAAAGTCAGCTGAATAGTTGCACCTTGTAACCACTAAGCACTACTTTCAAAAATTCCATTAACTTTTAACACTCGATTGAATCTCAAAATTCTCCCAGCTAGCCTGTTTACCAACACCGTTGCCAAAATCCCCTGGACACAACCATCATATTTTACTTTTCTCAAAAACAACTACAGTACTAAACTGAAACTCAACTGCTACTGAACTCTGAACCCCTTCAATACACGTTACCCACAATTTTTCGCTTGGCTCCCTTCCAAGCTAGAACACGCCATAAATAAGGCGATCCTAGCCGGATTGCCGATCATTGGGAGTTAAGGTCGTTCTGGCTTGTTCCTGTGGTTCTGGCAAAGAATTGACCGTTACCTCGCTCTTGTTTGTTTGTGGTTGTTACTGCCGGTTTTAGGATTGCTGTATTGATAAAAACCGGTTAAGTGTGAGTCGGACTCTCACGCGAAGAGTTTCGTACCACAAACACGCAGCAGAGTTTTGGCCGAAGGGTGTCGTGTATCGACGTTTCCACGGCCAGCTGCACGACACCAGTCAACGAAATACGACACCGTCATTTCATGGGCAGTAGTTACTAGTTTGTTTTAAGCCATTTATGTATCAACTAGTTGACCCGCGCAACTTCGTCTGCGTCACAAATTTCATTACTGCTCCGCTCCTATTGGTCTTGGCGTGATGATATATAACTTTTAGCCTTAATCGATAAATGGGCTATCATTGGTTCCTGAGATTAGCGCGTTCAAGCAAACAAACAAACTCTTCAGCTTTATATATAAGTATAAGCTTTATTAATAGTTATTGTTTTATGTTTAGATGTTTTATTTAGTGGACCATAGATGCCTGAAATAAAGGATTCAATAAAATTAAATAATTAAAAAAAAACACGTTCCTAGTACCGTTGCCCCCTTAAAAAATATTTGATTATAGCGGCAATTAAAATATACGTACTGTGAAATTTTCAACCGTACTAGGTAGAAGGTAACCGTAATAGGTAGGTAATAAAATTTTTTACAGACTGTGTATTACCGCTATAACAACAAATAATATAAATATATTAAACTCACGACCCACCCTGGCAAATTATATATTAGAAAGAAAGAAAAAAAAAGCGTTTATTTGCGCCAAGCATGACGCATACCAAAAAAAAAAAAATAGAAATTAAATAAAACTAAATTATAAAAATTGGGAAGATATGCGTCATATATTATTAGATCCATTCTCGAGAATCACTCTATCTATTAAAAAAACCCGCATCAAAATCCGTTGCGGAGTTTAAAAGATCTAAGCAAACATGTTAACTTTGTTTTAAACAGAAATGTACCTTACTGTAATGTGTTTTCGGTTTACGAGACGGAACCCCTCTGTGTAAGTGTGCGACTCGCGATCGGTCGGTTTTCTTGACGTACATTTCGTTATTGTAAATTCCGCGTGCAGAATTAAACTTTTCAGGTCGAGTAAGTCACATGAAATGACAATAGCCACTCAGAACCTCCTTACAACACCCACATTTATATCTGGCGATCATCCAAAATTAAATGAAGTACTAAATACATAAATGAAACAGTAAATAAGCCATTCTTAGCCTGATCATTCTACGTTATAGGTCATTCGTCTAAGTAATATTCCTTTTATTTTTCGTTTTATTATGGTGTGATCATCATTCGTCTTTATAAGTGGTACTTAGCGTTTTTATTTGGAGTAAGTTGACGCCTTCGACTTTGCATTTATTTTTGTAAATGTATTTTGGAGATGGTTCATTCTTCAATAGAAAGATTAATTGTTTGTGTTTATTTATTTATTTAACACTTTACGCACACTGATGTACAGAGGCGGACTTAATGCCTGAGGCATTTTCTACCAGTCAACCTTTGTGTGGATTTGCAACTGATGTGCATATTAGAAGATTTGCAAAATAATAGTTGTGTGTTTAGTCATGAGCATGAATAACTGACACTTACGAGAATAGGGTAGCGGACTAAAAAATTCGAATTAGTCCGTCGGATAAATTTCCAAAAAATATCCGACACGTATTTTTTCTTTTTATACGTAAACAAAAATTAAGAGGATTCAGTGTGTTGTAAACCCGTGTGACGATTGATTTCAGTACTTTTTTTAACAACAAGTGACGTAACACAAATTTTCAACACACTCATCATCTGCCTAGCCTTTTCCCAACTATATTGGGGTCGGCTTCCAGTCAAACCGGATATAGCTGAATACCAGTGTTTTACGCGGAGCGGTTACCTACCAGACCTCCACAACCCATTAACTGGGTAACACGGTACTTATTGGCAAAACTGGAGTCAGATTAACTAGCTTCTGACTATCTGTAACGACTGCCAAAGATCTACAAATGACAGCCTGGACCAACGGTTTAACGTGCTTTCCGAGGCACGGAGGAAACTCGTTACGTTAAGATGCTCACTCATCCACAGACCAACCTTGGCAAGCGTTGCTTAACCTTGAAGATTGACCCGTGCGTACGTGTTTAGGCGGACTAATTCGATATTTTTAAGTCCACTATCCAATTTGGAAGGTTGTTTTTGGGAAATAACAATACCAACTAGAGAAACGACTTATGGTTTTGAGAATGCCGTGTTCGTAATTCCATGCAATCGATTGCTTCTAGCTGGAGGAGTGATGATGCCAATGTTGATGAAAATAAAATAATTACTATCAACACTTAGAGAAGACTGCAGGAATACTGGGTCAGATTCCCGGGTCAGACTAACTTTTTTTTTATTTTTTTACTATTAATAGGCACGCGCTTGACCACCATCTCACCTGATGGTAAGCGATGATGTGGTCGAAGATGGAGCACGCTTCGCTTCTCGGAGCTTTTTCAGTAGTCAGAGTCAATCTCCCCCAGAGTCTGGGATTTAAATTTGGTTGATGGCAACAGTCTCGCCACCTATATTTAATTTAAGCTACAAATTTGAGTACACTACAGTTACCACTCTCATTATGTTTGTTTGGATAATTTCTGCTTTTATGATGACACGGTTGGCGCAGTGATTAAGCGTTTGGCTGTCGCAGGTCCGATTCCCGGTCGTTGTTCCAGGGGGGCTGCTCTCTAAGCCCGAAGTCCGTAGCGTGTCGTTTGTTTCGGGCTTAGTAGCTGGTTTTCTACTTCGTGCCACCTACGGACTCACGATTAATCCCGAATACAAAGTAAGAATTAATGACATGATTTGACAGTAACTGTCAAATCGTATTGTCATTCAATAGTAGAAATTTATTACAGTTCCCCAAATTACCCTTTATGTGGATGTGGCATTTGTACATAATTTTAATGCTCTAACAATTTAATTATAATATTCATGTATCTCTATTTTTTTGTTTGTTTCAGTCCCTTACTGACCCAGCAAGTTTTCAACTGTACAGATCAATCAAAGAATCAAGTCCTTTTTTAACCGTTTATCTGTCTCACACACTTGCTTCTCCAATCTACTTTAGACATTGGCAGAATAGTCGACATCGGCTTTGCTTGCCATATTAAAATATAGAATAGAATAGTAGAAAATGCCCTCAACTAATGCCGAAACTTTTTTTTTTTTTTTACTATAGATAGTCACGCGTTTGACCACTATCTCACCTGATGGTAAGTGATGATGTGGTCGAAGATGGAGCACGCTTGCCTAGAAATAACCAATTCACTCTTGACTTAAAGACTCCCATGACTATGAAATTTTCGGCTTAGAGAGTAGCTCCCCTGGTCTGGTTTTTTGTTTGTGTATGTGAGTTTAAATGTTTGTAAACGCTCCCATGATTCATGAGAAATTCCTAGTGTGGGGCAAGGTTTCTTAAAAAAATGATAATTTCGTTTCTAAACCTTCTATTATCACCGCATCCCAGATCAGAATATAAACTGCAAAGCCATAGACAAATTTGGGCGAAAAAAAAACATATTGGGCTCAATATTTGACACAACCATTTTGCAGGGTTGTCAACAGCAAAAAAAGGTTTCAAATAAAGATATCAGCTTTATTAGCGAGCCATCCTCGAATTTATTATACTCTTGCGATCTCAAGACGTGATAGGGTAAATCGAAGGGTATTTGTTCGTTTACCCTTGGTGTGAGAATAGGGGAATATTGTAAGATTGAGTGCTGTGATCGTGGGTAACGGAAAAATATTCTAACAATGAGTTCGATTGGGATGTGTAAAAAAGTTGTGGCAAGGAAAATATTTGAACTAAAATCACAAAGGATATATATGGCTGTAATTCGGCTTGAAATGTTACACAAATTAAATGCTTATCGAATTTTACGTTTATTTTCGCGACCGAGGGTGGGTTCCCGCGTAAGCTACAAAGGTATGCGGAATAGAGAGTAAAGTCCCGACCTCCATTGAAAGAGGATCGTCCGACCAGGCTATTGTTGTGTTCGGCGGGCAACTACCCGATAGTCGACGGTCAGACTTTTGTATATGTTCAAATCGCATGGAAAACTCTGATACCACGATGCATAATTTTGTTAGTAGTTTGCTGCTGGCGGGATAGATGGCGTTGTGGTTCTTTTTGCTGCCGTACAAATTTTGCTTCGTTAGATTTTCTTGTGACACCGGTACAGGCTAAGGCTCGGCTGGCAATCGCCACCTCGAATTTCATCAATGCCAGTCAGACCCTTCATACCATAACTTAAACCAACATGCCCTTTGAAACATTTAGTTTGTTACACCTATCCATTTGAATGAAATAGGTACCAACAAAAACTACAAAAACCTGAATCAACACATGTATCGGAAATCAGTTTTCACCTCGTAAACTTGGTTAACAAAGGCATAAATGAGTTTACATTCGCACACCATTTTATTGGCCATAAGAGGGTAGATGTGATTTTATGTCCCGCCATAATATTGTTTGACTAGCTCCTGCCCGCAGAATCGGTCGTCAAAGTTGTGGTCCACTAACGACTAACTTTGTATGTGGTAACTTTGTATCTAGGTGTTGTTATTGCATTGGCTTTGTGTATGTGAATTTTGTATTAATAATATTTACTTTTCCATATTCTGCGATAGTCCTGGTCAAACCGGGGATTGTCCTTGGGTATACTTTCACAGTGCATACAGGGATAATCGTCGGTTGGTGTCCCATTCCATTTGAAATGTCTAAAGGGGCCTCTGCGAGTTGGCTTCGGCCCCTCGTACGCCTAGCAAGGGACCGGGTCTCCAGGGACCCGAGAAAGTGAAAAACATGTGAAGATAATACTCGTAATATTTATTCATCCAAGACAACTTTTGGTCCACAGTAGGTGGTTGTAGCATCTTAATACCATGTTAGTTAATTTAATTTTAGCAGCTCGTGGCTAAAGAATAACAGCCGCACGGGTCGATCTTGAAGGTTAAGCAACGCTTGCCAAGGTTGGTCTGTGGATGGGTGACCATCTTAACATACCGAGTTTCCTCCGTGCCTCGGAAAGCACGGGTCCCGGCTGTCATTTGTAGATCTTTGGCAGTCGTTACGGATTGTTAGAAGCCAGTAAATCTGACACCAGTCTTGTCAAGATGTACCGTATGTTACCCAGTTAATGGCCGCTCCACGTAAAACACTGGTATTCAGCTGAATCCGGTTTGACTGGAAGCCAACCCAAGTGTAGTTGGGAAAAGGCTAGGCAGATGATGATGTTGAGTTAATATCTGTGTCTGGGTGTAGTTTATCTATAATATGTATGTATTTAGAAATATATAAGTATGTTTATCAGTTGTCTAGTACCCATAACACAAGCTCTGCTTAGCTTGGGACTAGATGGCGTTGTGTGATAGTTGTGTGGAATATTATTATTATTATTCCATTTATTCATTTATATACATATTCAATACATTTTTAAATATTTCTATAAAAATACAAAAAACATTTAAAAATATAAAAAATAGTAGCCCACCGGTATCGGGAACAGGGTCCAAGCTACCGGTGGTCAGGGCTCCTGAGAGAGGAACCTCCTAACAATGCGCGCCGTGTCCAGGAGTACTGCTTTCTGGATCAAGCCCTTGATCCAGCTGCCCAACGAGAGCCTCTTGAGATGTTGGTCGAGGCTCTTGGCAATAATACCATTGGCCGTCACGACTATCGGCACAATGACTGCTGTGTTCACATCCCACATGTCGACAACCTCGCGAGCCAAGTCAAGATACTTCGTTTGTTTATCTTTTTCTGACTTCACGAGGTTCTCGTCATGAGGGACTGCTATATCAACAATCATTGCGCGAGGCTCTAGTCGGTCTATCACCACTATATCAGGCTTATTGGCAACAATAGTCCTGTCAGTGATGATAGACCGATCCCAATACAATGTGCAACTACCACTTTCGAGAACTGGGTCGGGCACATACCTATAGTACGGTACTTCCGATTCCACAAGATTGTATTTAAGAGCAAGTTGCTGGTGGATAATCCTGGCTACAAGGTTGTGCCTGTGCAAATAGTCTCCGTTAGCCAGACTAGAACAACCGGAAATAATGTGACGGATAGATTCCCCGGGCCGGTGACATGCCCGACATATGTCAACCGTACCGTCCTTCACAATGTATTTCCGGTAATTATTAGTCATCATAACTTCGTCCATAATTGCACAGACAAAACCTTCGGTTTCCCCGAAGAGGTCACCAAAACGAAGCCAGGCTACGGACGCTAAGAAGTCTACATCGGGCCCATGTAGGACCCGATAAAAGCGTCCGTGAAGCTCCTTGCTCTGCCATACCTCCCTGCGATCGTTAGTATCTAATACCACAGGTTTGCGCCAGTTCTCGTTAGCCAAGGAGAGCGCGGTAAGGCCTTTGTCCACCGCTACCACATCTCGATGCATACCCACGTCGGCCTCTAGGAAGTATTCCCTAAGGCTGCATACCTCGCGGTTGTGCAGGGTCTTAGCATTTAAGAAGCCACGACCCCCGCACTTCCGCGGGATATACAGCCTCATCACCGATGACCGTGGGTGATGCATCCGATTTGCAGTAAGCAGTGAACGTACCCTCCTATCCAGGGCGTCAAGTTCCGTCTGAGTCCATTTGAGTATGCCGAAAGAATACATCAAAACCGGCATGACCCAACCGTTGAAGGCGCGCACCTTGTTTCCGCCTGATAAAAGACTGTTAAGTACTTTGTTCAAGCGGCCAAAGAAGCGCTCCTTCAACGATTGTTTCATGTCAGTAGCACTGATGCCTAACGCTTCCGACACACCCAAATACTTGTAAGTTTCGGTTGAGGAGAGGGACCTAAGGTCTATGGAATCCGAGAGTTGTGTTCCCTCGGATTCCATAATCTCCCCTCGCTTTACATGCATGACCGCACATTTGTCCAAACCAAATTCCATCCTGATGGCGCCACTGAAGGTTTCTGTTACCTTCAGTAGCTTCATCAGTTGCAAGTTGTTAGGAGCAAACAGTTTTAAGTCATCCATGTAAAGGAGGTGCGATATGACCTGACCACCTCTTCTCAACCGGTAGCCTTGGCCCGAACCCTCCAACAATGTACTGAGAGGGTTGAGGGCCAGACAAAACCACAGTGGACTCAGACTGTCACCCTGAAATATGCCACGCTCGATCCTTATCGGTTCGCTGTTCGCCTGGGTCTGTCGACACCCTGGATAGTGAAGAACCGTCCTCCACTGCCCCATACACGACATCAGGAAGGTGCGTAAAACTGCATCAACTTTGTACAGTTCCAGCACCCTCATGAGCCATGTATGTGGCACCGAGTCATAGGCCTTCTTATAATCTATCCAGCATGTCGACAGATCCCTTCGGGAACGTCGAACCTGTTGGCTAATGGCTATGTAGATGAGGAGCAGCTCCTTAGTACCGCGGGACCCGTTCCTACATCCATTTTGAGAAGAAGACATTATTGAATTACTATCAATATGATGGTTAATCTTTCCTCTCAAAATGGATGTAAGAACTTTATAGACCGTCGGTAAACACGTGATCGGTCTATAATTTTTTGGCTCCGTGGTACTACCTGATTTATGGAGCAGGTGGGTTATTCCTGTAGTCAGGAACTGGGGCAGCGACCCTGACTCTAACGCAGACTGGAATTGAGATGCCAAGCGAGCGTGCGATCTTTTGAACCATTTAATCCAAAAGTTGTGCAGCCCGTCCGGTCCCGGAGATTTCCAGTTAGGCAACGGACGGACTGCACGAGCTACGTCTTGGGGGCTGATGTTAGTTGCCCCCATTTCTGGTATCGGATCGCACGCGCGCTCGACCTCCCGAGTCCAATCGCCCTCGGTATGACTGACAGGCACCGACCAGATGCTGCGCCAGAATGAACACATGGCATCATCATCCGGTAGGCGCGTATCAGTCACACCTTGGTCTGGTCGCTCCCAAGCCCTATAAACCCACCTCTCATTGCTTTGGAATGTGCGATTCTGAGTGTATCGCTCCACTCGCCGCTTGTACCGACGTATACGGCTTGCCCATGCATAGACTTTCTGCTTCAGGAAGTCGATACGCTCTGTGACACGGGTCAGATAATCCCGAGGACTAATATCAGTCCCCGAGAACGCCCGCCTCACAAAGCGCATCACTCTGCGGCGAGTGTTACCCTCCCTGAAGCAGATTAGTTTGCCAATGAGTGCTCTAGCCTCACCGATACGACGCTCGATCCTGCACTGCCAAGCTGGTACAGCTGGTCGTGTAACTCTGTCACTACTAGGAAATTTGACATGAGCTACACGACATGCTGCTGCAGCCGCACAGTACAAGATCGAGTGGGTATCGGTAAGGTCTTCGCTGCTATCAAAATAACTTGTTAGCTGCGAATCTAGAGCACACACCAGCGCCCTATTTTTATTATGCATGGGCAAACGAGGTAGACGAGGTCTAAGCCCAGGTGGTGTAGAGCGATACTCTCGGAAGGCATCCTCCAAAGCGCTCCTCAATCGCTCATTGCATTGGGTACTCACGGATGTGGCCCCGTCATCATCATCTTCACTGACGTAGTTGAGTCGCGGTGAAACACTTGCACTGGGTTGTATTTGCACCGCGGCCGGTGGCGAAGTAGGTGAGACGCGGCTGCTCCGTGATTCCAGACGCAGTCTATCAAGCACGGCGTCATCCAACATACGGTTACGCTGGATAACCTGCACCTGATCCGATAACCGTTGGGCTGAAACGTTGACAGCTGGCTCAAGTACCTGAAACAGAGAGAGCATCCGACCACGGTACGCAGTCAGGTTAGTTCCCCCCTCTGTAGCCCCAAAGTATGAGCGTATCACATTCTCGTTTATGGATTGCGGCCATTTCATACGCTGCACACTTCCACCGGTAGCGGGGACCCTGTCAGAGGCCGGTGGGCCTCGAAGTCCTAAGCTGGCCGGTGGTCGGCCTCGTACGCGCCGACGCGCAGGTGGTGGTGTCGTCGGCGGCGAGAAGTATTCGTCGCTCGAACTCGACGCAACTGCAGCTACCAGAATCCCTGGACTCGCGGCTGGCGCAGGTCCCGGCGGCTGCGAGGCGGAGCTGAGCGACGAACCCAAAGATGTTGGTCGTGCGTTTTGTTTTTGAGCTCGGCTTCTTGTCAGCATTTCACATTTTGTTGTCGGTCCAAAAAGCGGTAATTGTTGTTGTTCTTGATTTTATTGTTGTGTTCCTGGTTTTTTTTTTTGTTGTACTGATTATATTTGCCATTTTAATGGTAATGATTTAATAAATTATATTGAAAATTGCGGATTCAGAAAAAAAAATATGACGTTCGAGTTGACAGCCGAGCCACTTCGAGTTGACAGCCGAGCCACTTCGAGTTGACAGCCGAGCCACATTATTATTATTATTATTAATATAATTTTACAAATACAAACAAAGTGAATCTAGATTCATTTTGTTCAAACCCTTTGTTTGTATTTGTAAAATTATATTAACTATGTACAGAAATGACTTGCGAAGTAGTTTTAAGAAACGGAACACTATAACTAAGCCTCCGCTGTTCGTCCATCCGTCCGTCTGTCAGCGGACTGTGTCTCAAGAACCGTGATAGGTAGACAGTTGAAATTTTCTCAGTGTGTATTTCTATTGCCATAGAACAACCAATAGTAAAAATTAACTATTTTTTCATATATAATTTATTCATCAGTTATTAGAAATTGTTGTGAATTGATTTCAGAAGTTCTTAATATAAATTACATTATGTACAAACGCGAATAAAAACAAAATATGTCATTGGGCATCAAAAAAATAATCCACATCGCTGTCAATGACACATAAGTGCCCTGATTCTTTAGCCGAAGTGTGCTGATTCTTTAGCCGAAGAAAAGCCCAGCCCTCTGGTCACGTGAACAGTCGACAAGTTGTTGGCTGATGTTCTTAAAGACTCGATGTGCACTCGGACCCCATGGGCCCAGTGTTTCAACGCCAAAAGGCTCAAATATATAACTACCCATTAGGTTGCTATATTTTAAAAAAATTATTTAAATCTATACTTATATATAAAGCTGAAGAGTTTGTTTGTTTGTTTACTTGAATGCGCTAATCTCAGGAACTACTGGTCCGATTTGAATAATTCGTCCAGTTTTAAATAGCCCATTCATCGAGGAAGGCTATAGGAGCAATAATAAAAATTGTGACGCAGACGAAGTTGCGCGGGTCAACTAGTTCAAAATACAAGAAACGTGTTTGATTTTCGGAATTCTTCGTGTGAGAGTTCGACTCACACTTGGCCTGAGTTTTATAAACAGGCCTAAAAAATTCACACTTTCGTACACTACAAAACAATAACAATCTCAAAAACAAACACTATACATTGTCCACAGTTCCTCCGCTCTCCCTTCATACAGTAAAGCCCTATAATAGTGCTATTAGAGACGAGAATACCACTATTATAGGAGCTGTATAGGACAGTTATATGACTGTTATGAGCTGTCTAATGCCCTTTATGACAGTAAGGCTCCGTTAACATCGTCTGTGCAAATACTGATGTCTTTAATTGTTACTGGTTTAAATAAAGAATATTTACAGACTTATTTCACAAGGTTTTTAATGTGTAAAATTAACATAGGCAGTATAAAAATAATAGCATTGAATTGTACGATTGCGAGCAATTTTAGCAGTGGTGGCCCGGTGGTAATGGCTGCGACTTACGAGTTGTTGGTCGTAGGTTCGAACCCAGGTAGGCGCTTTACTTAGTGTAAATTATTTCATCACCACTGCTCTCAAAACGGTGAAGGAAAACATCGTGAGGAAACCGGCATGTCCTAGAACCAAAAATTCGTTGACATGTGACATCTACCAACCCGCACTGGGCCCGCGTGGTGGACGGCCCACTCCTTCTCATCGAGAGGAGGCCTGTGTCCTAGCAGTGGGAACATTATAGGCTGATTATGAGCAATTCAGTTTTTAGGGGTCCAAACCTCTGTGTGGGGCAACGGAACCCTTATGGGATCAGTCGGCTGTCTTTTTACCCGTTTGTCTGTCTGGGTGGCTGACTGTCTGTCTATCACAGCCTATTTTCTCCGATTCAGTTGAAATTGGTACACATAATAATCTTATGTGACCCAAATTCGGACACAAACATAACCAAAATAAATAAATATTGATAATAGGGTCTCGGTTTTGGGAGAAATAAAAAAAAAAACTTTACCGAGGGATTTATCAGCGTAAGTTCTCAAACAAAAAGGTCAAAACAATTTTTTCAGAAGTTTTAAAATATTCCAATTCGAAGTTATTAAAGAAAATAGAAGAAAACTAACCTTTATCTCCGAAACCTCCGAGCGACTTTGAAAAAGCATTAGGCTCAGTGGTTTTTACCCCATCGTTACAGTAAAAACATTTTCAGCACGTCACAACCTGACGTCAGAATGGCTGACCACAAATTGGTCCCACGTACGCAACGTATTCAACGCATTATGCGCATTATGCATTATATTTTATACGAAAAAATATGCAGTAAAAACACACTTATCGTATGCAACGCAACATACGATACCATACATAAGCGTTGCATACGTTGCGTACGTGGGACCAGTGTGTTTCTCGCTTATATCTTTGACTAGTTGACCCGCGCAACTTCGTCTGCGTCACAATTTTCATTACTACTCCGCTCTTATTGGTCTTAGCGTGATGATATATAACCTATAGTCTTTCTCGATAAATGGGCTATCTAACACGGAAATAATTTTTCAAATCGGACCAGTAGTTCCTGAGATTAGCGCGTTCAAGTAAACAAACAAACAAACTATTCAGCTATATATATTAGTATATAGAGTATAGATAAATTTATTAACCCCAAGGTAGCAAATATTTCATTTTAGGTAGGTAAATAGTAACGAATAGTTATTCAGGTAGGTCGGTCTCATATACATATTATGTCGTTTGATCCAGCCATCGTAACGATCATTTTTAGTACAATGGGCTTTAGTGGAATAAGCCAAACGTGACACTTTCTTAAATCAAAAATGGATGTTTTATGTTACCTTGTACCTATCACAGAATTTATTAGGTGGAATCCTTCACGAATGCATTGTATGTAATTAATTCAAATCCCCTGAGCATGACTTTTAATCGGGAAGCTTAAAGCTCATTTTTACTCGACTACCTAAAAGATGAAGTGTTATGTTTTTAACATTGATATGAATCATACTCAAATAGCTCACTTCGACGCGGAAAAAGACCGAGAGAAAAACAATAGTTTTAATTTCAAATCAAACCACGTTTCAATTATGCAAATACATGCAAAATATCAATACAGAAACCAAATTAATGCAATATCATTGAAAAAGTATTTTTACGATTCTTTCAAGTTGAAGTACCGGCATTCTGTGGGTAGTAAAAAAAACACTCACTGGCGTTCAGCCAATATGCACTTGTTCTGTAGTGGATCTGTTTGTACTGGGTTGTGGGTAGTTGAGGAATATGGTAGTTTTGGGAAATGTCTGGATTCGATACAAAAATATAATGAATAAATTCAATAAATTAATAAAAAATCTATAAATCCCATATAAATCGCAACGTTAAGTTAGAGTTCCGTACCCGACGAGCAGCCAACGGAACAAACCTATATACTTGACTTGACTTAGGTTTCTGTGTTCCCTAGATGGGGCAGAGGGCGTCCTCAGTGCGCCGCCATCCCGAACGGTCTTGAGCTTCGCGCTTTATTTCACTCCAGGTATATAAATATGCGTGTTGTAATATCAGGTTCGTATTTTAGTAATTTTAGATCCCATAAATAAATAGTTCGCAGTTCTATTGCTATTTACTGGCATTAACAAAATCAAGGCAAAATAATCTACTAAGGAATAGCTTTGTACTTTACTATGACTTTGATTGACTAAAGAATTTCGTCTAGACGTGTTTAGTGGCTCTTGAAAAACAATTTTCAATTAATAAGCCAAAGGAACCCTTACTTTATATTAAATAAAATATTTCAGTCACTAATAAAATTTGTACCATCTTAATTTCAACTGAACCGTGGTCTTTCAACTAGCTCTTCAAAATAAGTACTAAAAGGCTCTATTTCACTTTGATATCCAGATAAAATATTTCATGGAAAATATTTGAGCAAATGCTGGAAATACATGAAGAGGTCTGAGCTTCTTTGTTGAGATACTCTTTGTAGAAAATCTAGCTCGTGTAGGTTTATTTTATTCTTATTGTCAGATAATGTCCCTTTTCCAATGTGTGACGTGACTTTATTTATTTAATACTTATAGTACCAGGATGGCCGAAATACGCTCGTTTTTTTTTGCGACGTTTTCTAAAAATGGAACCTAGCTAGGTCGATTTATCGCTTCCGAAACTCCCTGCATAATAAAAAATTTCATGGAAATCGGTTGATCGGTTTTAGAGATTCAAATTATATATTTAGGTACATTATATACCAGAAATGCTTGTTCAAAAAGGTATTAGATAGATATAATGTTCACCACATTATAAGCATAGGACAAACACTGTCTGCATTTTTTTTCGAGTTCGTATAAATTATCAACGAAAATTCGTAAATTATATGAAAGCTCTCTCATTACTCTGGCAAAAATATGGTAAACATTGAATAGCATAGAACATTTTTTTAACAAAAAGGTTATGGTTGTTGAAAAAAATAATGTTTTCCCATCCATCAATGTAAGTACGTCACGGTTAATCCTTCAACTGAAAATATGTATGATTTTAATCATAAATAAATAGATTTTTTTTACTCTCTGTTAGTATCACTTTCTTTTTATGAAAAAAAAAACACCATGTATTAAATGTATCTTATAACTAGCACTTCCCCCGCAACTTTGTCTGCGCTGCAATTTTCTTAAGGATCCCAAATTATATACTAAAACCTTACTCGAGAACCACTCTATCCATCGGTGCAGTAGTTTATTGCGAACAGAGAGACAGACAGACGGAGACGGAGAACTTTGGTTTGTAATATGTAGTGATAGTGATATCAAACCTCTCATTAGGGTCCGTTCACACAGACCGGCTCGGAGAGCATCGGCGCGCATTTTTCTTTTCACACAGACCGGATCGTATACGCTTGGAGTTGGTCGAAGCGGAGACGCCAACTATTTCACATAGACCGGCTGAACCGGCTGCATAGCAAGAAAGAGCATGCAATCGGAGCCAAACGGCTGCGCGAACGAGAAAAATTACGCGATCGGAGCCGGTCAGCTCCTCTTATTATTTCACACCAAGCGCGTTCAAGCATTCTTAATGACAAAAGCAGTGCACATGCAAAAATAAACTTTACTACAAATACTAAAAACTCTGTTTTCAACGTGATAAGAATCTGCTCTCCTCTCCGAGCCGGTCTGTGTGAACGGACCCTTACTCTGACAAAAAAAAAAATTGGTTGCCTGTAAAGTCGGTATACGGGCGAAAGTTTTACGTGACAACGACTTTTTATGTCTGTCTCTCTCGCTCTTAGGCGGGCTAACCATGCCCGAGTGGAAGGGACGCGTGCCTCTCACTCGCTCTCATTGTGAGCGCATAACGTGAGCGGAGCGTAACGCAGTTTCTTGAAGTGTCACCCGGCAAACCAATTTATAAGACGTTGTCACGTCAATAAAGCAAGTAACATTGAAGGACAATCATAACATTGTTGTTTTAAAAAAAAAAACCATCAATGTAGGTACTTACCTACCGTGACGTACGTCACGGTCAATCCTTCAACCGAAGATATATAATATGATTGTAATCGCATAAAAAGATTTTTTGATAACATAGCTTTCTTTTTTATAAAAAAAAAACTACTTGTATTAAATGTATCTTTTTTAAAATGATTTGATATTATTTTATTATACCAATTTTACGTTCAAAGCGACATAATATGTTAATATGAACAATGTTTTAATAATATACTTTTACGAGGTGTCAAATAAGTACTTAATAACTGTTATAACAATAACACTTGGTACCTAATTGATAGTTTAATTTTATTGGCTGTTAACTCCTTTACGATGTGATATTAAGTAGTACTTGGGGACTATATTCGGGGGTTGAATGTTAATTTATTTATTCTTGAAGGGGGATAGGTGAAGGAAAAGATTTCTCTTTAGGGATTCATTTAGTGGCAAGATCGATTGGAACCGCTTCTAAAGATAGAGATTCAGAGATTCCAAAGATTTGTAATTATTTTGTATCTTTTTGGAAATTGCAAATAAAAACTACCGAATCTAGTGTGTTTTTAAATAAAAAGAACTTCGTGTAAATAGCTAGAGTTTAGAATCTTCCAGTACAAACAAATGTGTCAAATGTTAAGGATATCCTTACTAATATTATAAATGTGAAAGTAACTCTGTCTGTATGTCTGTCTGTCGCGCTTTCACACCAAAACTACTGAACCGATTTAAATGAAATTTGGTAAACAGATAGTCTAGAGCCTGAGAAAGGACATAGGGAACATAATCTCGGGATTATGTTCCCTAGGGACCACGCGGGCGAAGCCGCTGGCAAAAGCTAGTTTTAAATATGTCCCAACTTCTAGTTTGACCACAACATGAACTCCAAAATAATTGTATTTAAGTTTTGTTTTTATTCTGTACCATCTTTTTGGTATGAAGAGTCTCTAGAGTTTTAAGGTATTAATAGTGTACTATTTAATATTAAATTCTGTATTAAGTTCTAAAAGCAAAACCACAAGATAATTTCCAGTCCGTTGAGTTGTCGCTACGCTATTTCGACAGGCAGAGTGCCACATGAATAAATGCGGTAACAATCGCGAATGGAAAATACCTACATGAATGAAAAACTTTTTCACTTAAAAGTTTTTATTTTTTACCTGCGTACCCACCCATTCATAGTGTACCAGCGCGGCGTGATGTTATGTTATGAACTGGTATAAACAACTAACGGACATGCTATTTCAGCAATCCCGATCCATTTGCTTTCATTTATTGAAGAGTTCCGTTGCCTATCTCCGAAATTCTTCATCAGATCTTCACCAAATTGAAATAGAACTAGTCTGAAAAAATACTCTTTCAAGCAAAAAAAAAATCATCCAAAATGGTGAAAATTGGCGAAAATGTCGCTGAACAAACATTTTTCATGGGATCCCATCATCAGATCCTAACTTAAACCTTCCATCATCAAATTTGAGAATTGTCCTCGATTTTAATGGGATCCTACCATCAGATTCTGACTTGGTGACAATTGGACCACCTCAGAAGTATAGGCTATCGAAAAAAAAAATTTTTTTTTTTCAATTGTTCCAAAATTGGCGGAGAAATCAGTGAACATACATAAAAAATACGTACAGCCGAACATAGAATCACCTCCTTTTTCAAGAAATCGGAAATTCATGAATAGGTCCTTTTGAATCTTTCCACCCTGATTCCTCTGTACCTCTCGAAACAACTTAAGGTCTTGGCTTTCACGTCTTGAAGAATGACCATCGTTACGATGCGGAGGAATTTGTTCGAAAGAGTCACGGTAGCCCTGGAACGAAAATGCCATTAGCTCGCCACAAAGCCCAACCACTGCAACTTCTGAAAGCCAGAATCAACAGTGGCGACAACAAAAAAAACGCCGAGCCAATGAAGCCCGACAAATCCCGGAGAAACGATGCAACTGGATGGTAGATAGTTGAAATTTCACAGATTGTGTATTTCTATTGCTGCTAAAACAAAAAATAATAATAAAAATTAAGGTTTATGGAACCCTTCGTGTGCGAGTCCGACTCCCACTTGGCCGGTTTTTACATAGAATAGAATAGAACAACATACAGAGTTTCTCCACTCGCGTTTCCTCTGAAACTCACAAATGAGTAAACTAGAACTTCTCTTCTAGTAACCAATAAGTAAGGAAAACTCCGTAGAGATTGGATCGCGCCGCGCAAGCCTTACGTCCTGTAATTTATTATAACCGACTCCTTGGGGTCAATTAAAGGACCTGATTAGGGGATTTTTACCCCAAAGGCCCCGGAAATGTGGAGATCTTTAATCAGGACAATGCTGATATATTCAAGTATGTAAAAATATGGAAGAAGTTTGAGAAAGTTGCTTTCCAGATTTTTTAGTTTGTTAAAAGTTTTTATTTAAGATAAGATAAGATTTCTATATTTGTTTAAGTGTATTTTTATGCTGTTGTTATATAAAAGACAACTGAAATAGATGATCTGACTTTGGTTATAAGTTTCCTCAACTTTACTCTTCTCAACTCCGGACTCTAATTATATTTTTCTCAAAGTTTTTTTTTAATTATTAAAAAATAAAGCAACTTTCTCAAACTTCTTCCAATTCCTGAAGAGTTTGTATGTTAGGTTTAATGAGCTTATCTCAGAAACTGGTTCGAATTGAAAAGATCTTTTAGTGTTGGATAGCCCGTTTATCGCAGAAGGTTATAAGCTATATACCATCACGCTACGACTAATAGGAGCGGAGCATTAATGAAAAACGTGAAGCAAACGAAGTTGCGAGGATCAGCAAGTCTAAAATATACTCATAGCATCGAAAAATTTCTCCACATTCCTGTCCATTGGTAACATGTCTAAAATACTGGCGATATTTTTACGTTTAACCTCTGTCAAAGGTTAAATCCAGCCCTTAGGTCACGCGACGTGCTAACATGGCGTCTGGACAGATCTCTAAACAACATAGGTATGTTTGAGTACTCGGAGCCCACGATATGAGAGTTTCAGCCCCAAAGGGCTCGAAGTTATAACATTAATTGAATGGATTTATTGAAATAATAATAACTTTTGAAAGTCTATATTTTACTCTATGTACTGTCAATACTTTAGGAGAAAATCAAATTTGAATCTTACAAAATTATTCTATACTAGCTGACCCGACAAACGTTGTTTTGCCATATAAATAAATACAAAAATTTTATAGAAATCGGTCAACACATTTCGGAGGAGTTCGATAACAAACACTGTAATCCGAGATTTTAATACATTAGAAGAATAGAAACGCGACTTTGTTTGCGTGTATGTGGTATGGTAAAATGATGTCGCTAAGTAAGATCGCTAAGATAAGATATCATCATATCAGCTGAAAGACCTCCACTGCTAGACGTAGGCCTCCACCAAGCGTTGCCAAAACGGCCGGTTCTGTGCGTCTCGCATTCATCGGCTACCCGCGACCTTCACCAGGTCATCGGTCTACCTTGTCGAATATCATCATTCCTGTTTCGATCACGCAAGGAAACTCCAAGCATTACTCTCTCCATTGCCCTTTGAGTGACTTTTAGCCTTCTGATGAGGCTCATTGTGACATAGGATATACGAACAGTCAACTTCTAGCATTGCTTGACCACCTTAGAATGCGAGGCATTGGCTGTATCACCTCTTCTATTCAAAACACCGACCACCTTAGTAATTTTTCGTAATGAGAAACGTTTTAATGATAACGCTCTTTCTATACACGATGTTGAAGAAAGTTGCTAGGGTTATTAACACGCGATAGAGATCCATAAAGTTGAAATGAGAAACTCTATCCAGACGAAAAGACTACCCCCGCAACGGAGAGAGTACAGTTAAGATTACGTTATCCGCACTTAGGCTCCCATTCGCGCCGTTGAGAAACGTTTTAATGATAACGCTCTTTCTATACACGATGTTGAAGAAAGTTGCTAGGGTTATTAACACGCGATAGAGGTCCATAAAGTTGAAATGAGAAACTCTATCCAGACGAAAAGACTACCCCCGCAACGGAGAGAGTACAGTTAAGATTACGTTATCCGCACTTAGGCTCCCATTCGCGCCGTTGTGCTTAGGAGTCCTGGCTAGGTTAGCCAGCGAAGCTACGCATATAGGTTTCGCTAAGCGTCCTCATCGTTCCGAGTATTTTTGCACGTTGGCTGTCTATGGCGACTGTCATCATCAAATGATGATGCCAGCCAATTGCCGTCCACTGTTGAATGTAAGCCTCCCAAAAAGCGACAACCATCCCGGTCTTGTGCAACCTTTTTTAAATCATCGATCCATCGTGCCGAAGTGCCTATGTTATTATATTTTTAGGAGTGCAAGGGCAATGTCCCGTAATTATACCTATTATTATTTGGAGGGTATTTCTACTTGGGTTGAGAAGTCCCTTAGTTAGTCGCATGTATAGGCTTAACATTGCCATTTTTGACTGCGTGGTAATTTGTAGCCCGTGATCATTTGTTGTCTTGAAGTTCAGTTGATCTCTGGAAAATTCATGTACGAATCAGTAAGAAAGGTAAGAGAAGAAGTGGGTATAGGTCCAGCAGTACCGTTTCGGAAACTCTCTTCGCGAGTTCGTCTCTGACGTCATTGCTTGGGGATCTACAGTTTCCCATGATCCACTGGAGGGTGAAACGCGCAACAAAAAGTTTGTGTCCTAAGCTGTTGCTTCACTGGGAATTGAACAGTTTTTAGCCATGCCGGAGCAATCAGCTGAAATATTATTTCGGCTACTATGACAGTTTGTTGGATACGTGTGACTTTCAACCGGGTGTCTTTGCAAAGTTTTTTAGAAATTACGAATTTAAATAGAAATCATAAAATTTAATCGGATGGTGTCTATCATTTTCTTCCTTTGCGTTTTCATGGAAATAATTTCCTTATTTTTTCCAAAAGCATTTGTCAATATTATACTGCTTGGTCGGTTGGCTCCCCGTTCACAGAAGTAATGAATTAATGCTGAAGCAACGGAACAACACAGGCTATCTTCTAAAATAACCTAACCATTTCTTGATTGTCGTGTATGCCATCGTCAATTTTTAACTAAGTTCGTAAAATAATGCGCATTTGAGTGGCCTTCATATCATGTTCGCATTTTTCTTCTTCTCCGTCGTTTCTTCAATGCAGAGGATCGCGACCACACACGACGCGTATCCATGCAGTCTTTTGCTGCGTGGACCACTCTGTGCGTGCTACCTTTAACAGCCTTCTTTATGGAGTCGGGCCACAAAAAGGTCATATGTTTGCATATTTGATCTTTAGTATATTATGTTGCGATATATTAATGGTGCTATTCTTCAAACTACAAAGTTAAGAAACTACTTGATCACGTTAATTTTATTCTCAATTTATTTCGAATGAGGAACGCAAATCGATACTATTTAAGTTTTTAGAACTCAGTTAGACATCCGATTAACCAATCTAATTCAACTCTTTTTGCGACTCCTCAATCATGGGACTTCGCCAGCTGCTCGCATGACCCACGTCATACGTATCGTAAAGATTATTTTTTTAGCAACTCAAGTTATTCTTAGCAAATGTAAGCGCACGCCAGTTGACGATCCAAAAAATGAAATCTAATGCATAACGCCATCTATGGAATCTGAAGTTGAACTGTCTTAATATTATTTCTGAATTTGTTTTATTTTTATTAATAGGAATTGGAATTCAGAACGATATTTTAAAGGTATTAAAAGAATCACTTCTTTTAAGACGTTCTAAAAGTACTAAAAATATGTTTTGTTTTAATTGTCATGCTGTCATCTGCCTAGCCTTATCCCAACTATATTGGGGGTCGGCTTCCAATCTAGCCAGTCATGCTGTGTTGAGTATTATTTGGGCCAATAGATGGCATTACGGGTATCTGCATTACATAATGTTGGTTTCATGTACATTGCCACAATTTCTATCCGGTTAATGTGTAAAAAATATCTACATTGGTTTTGCAATTATCTACTTTTGAACGTGATGCGTTCTGTTAATTATCCTTTAACATCCTGGCCATTATGTTTTAGCATACTAAAAACTAAATACAATAATAACATGTTATTTATGTATAAACATATTAGTAAAAATAAAAAAGAAAGGAAATGGATGATTTAAAAATATATACAAAGTTTAAAAATAATCATAACTGTCTGGAATCGAACCCAAACCAAGTATTTTGAAAGGCTGTCTTTAAACCTATGGTCTATGAGTACTGTTGACAAATGGATGAAATAGCCGATGTTATTTAAATCATGGTTTTTCGCTGCTCAACTCCTTGAAAGTATAGCGTGATGATTAACATTGCTAAAGTTAGACGCATAAGTATCTGCAATATTGTAATATGTTGTGGCTTCTTATAACAATGCCTCACTAAACTGTTTGAAAAAATGTGGATTATAAACTTAGATGTTATTTTAAGTGCGCATAAACCCATTTTATTATGCTTTTTTTACAAAATTATGGTGTAAAATACAGTTCAAGAGGTAAAATAAATACAAAAATAAAAGCTGTTGCTGGCCGGGGACCGAACCATGTGCCATTCGTTTACAATGACATTTTTGAATATTGCTCACCCTCCAAGGCACATAGCCTAATATTACATAGCCTAAAACCTTCTCCTGACCAGAACAAACACAACAAAAAAGAATTATCGAAATCGGTCCAGCTGTTCAAGCGTGATGCGATGACCAAGGGAAATAGGGATTCATTTATATATATATATATATAGATAATTATTTTTATTTATATAAATATTATTATTCTTTTTCTGTGTTTATGTGGGTCACTTATGTGCAATCAGTCATACTTTGTCGCAGTAGTGATCCACCGTTATTTTTTGTTTTGTTTGTTTTATTAGTGTGTACTAACATAGTCGTAAGTTTTACTAACAGTTTTTGAACCTTGATACTTGATTAAAGATAAATTCTATTCTATTCTATTCAGTACCAGCTTCTTTAAAAAGAAGTAATAAAGCCGCGATTTTGTGTTATACTGTGTGCCTTTAATGTGTCACTATCGTACAATATTTCTCTATGTTTTGTATACTAGGCATGCCTTTTAAGTTCTGTCTTTTCCATATTTCCCGACAGTTTTGAATTTGGAACTGTTCTATATTCGAATGTGTTTAAATTTTGAATCTCAAAACAGTTAAAAGTATTAGGATTAAAGCTATTGTTTAGTCACAGCGTCGATTGGAATCTGTCAGGTTACGTACGAAAATGAATCTTTCTAAGGAAAATGTTCTTGCAATAATTTTCTACAACTTTAGAAGAGGCAGGCCTCTTCACACACGGCTTCAGTCTTTCAAAAAGCTAACATCTGTGTTCAGTGATGAATCCCCATGTCTGCGGACTGTAGAACGCTGGTATTTAGAATTCCAGCATGGACATACTAGTGTTAGTGACAAATCTCGCGAAGGACTCCCAAAATCCGCCTTCACTGAAGATAACATGATTGCTGTGAGACATCTAATTCTCGAAGATCGTCATGTGACGAGAGATAGAGGCTCTATTAGGCATCTCAGGGACAACCATTCAGACGATCTTGCATGAAGCGCTTGGTGTGAGAAAGCTAGTTTGCCGTTGGATACCGCATCTGCTTTCCGACGATCACAAGGCGGCTCGTGTCAGGTGATTTAAGAAAATTCTGCAAAGGTTCAACCGAGGAGAGTCAAATCTCGTCTACGACATCATCAGTGGTGACGAATCTTGGATCTATGCCTACGATTGTGATTCCAAACAATCTGGGTCTTTCAAGACGAGCCAAAGCCGACTAAAGTTGTTCGTTCTCGAAGCACTTCAAAGAAGATGGTGGCCACGTTCGTTAACCGTTGTTCGTAGAACCGGTCATGTTGCGACTATTCCATTTGAAGATCGTAGAACGGTTAACGCAGAGTGGTATACCACAGTTTGTTTTCCACAAGTCATCGCCGAACTTCAAAAATCTAACTCAAAGCGACGCATAATCATGCACCACGACAACGCAAGCTCACACAGCGCTCGTCAAACGATTGAGTATTTGAAGCAGGAAAAAGTAGAAATTCTTGACCATCTTCCATACAGTCCTGACCTAAGCTCTAACGATTTCTTTTGCATTTCCTAAAATTAAGTAAAGTCTTCGTGGTCAAAGGTTCCAGTCCGGTGAAGAAGCAGTCGCCGCTTTCAAGTCAGCCATTTTGAACACCCCCACTTTAGACTGGAATAAATGTAATAATAACTGGTTTGAGCGAATGGAAAAGTGTATTAAGCTACGTGGTGAAAACTTTGAAAAACAATAAAAAGTACTAAAAGGTTCTACTTGTGTTTTTTTCTTGAAACGACAAAACTTAAAAGGCATGCCTCGTATTTATGTATTTTTTTCTATATGTACATATAAAATTTATTATTATTCTCTTTATTCATAAATCTTACATACTAATTTACTATTTAGTGATTGTGTAGATGTAATCGCGTATGATAACAAACTTCAATCCTCTTTGTACTTACTCAGACATTAAGTTTCGGCTTCCTTTCTAAAATTCACCCTGTCTTCAAGGAGTTCGATTGTTCAGTGGTTTGAACTGCATTGTCAACTAAGCAGACAGTCATGAAACTGTCTTTATCAAATGTACACTTATGAACACCAAAAGAAAGCCTACCTGACTGACTGAGTGATTGATAGAAAACGCATGGCCGAATCTACTGGTCGTAGAAAGCTGAGGCATGTAGGTTCCTTGGAGACCCTGGTTCAATCTATGGTCCGGAGCGAAGAGGCATGGGAAGCGGTCACCTCCTTCTGCGAAACAGTAATGCTAGCGAAAGAGGATGCCGAACGTGCGAGAGAGAGGGAAACCTCACGACCCAGCCGCCGTAACAGAAGAAGACGCCCCAAGCGTCGGGAGTCGCAGGGCAATTTTCGGCCACCGTAGGCGCGGGCCTGCGGACGGCGAGCACTGGGTGGCTCGCCGTCCGATTAGAACCAGGCCCGGGTCGGCGGCGCGCTGTGTTCCACGCGCGCCTCAAGGAGCTGTCAGAATGGGAGACGGGGCCCGTTAGGGCCAGTGCCTGCCGGGGTGCGGAATCCGTTCGAAAGAGACGCCGCAGCCCCGGAACGCAAAGGGCATTGGGAGGAGCACGGATGGGTTTTAGTCAGTCCCTTCCGCCTCGCCCAGAGCGGAAGGAGTCATTTGATGATTTCCCATCCTAAAAAAAATAAAAGGTTCCTTGGAGAGTGTAGGGGAGTACTATCAGAGGATTTCCCAAAATTCGGATAGGAACGGGAAATGACATGCACGTACGAAGTCACAAAAGCTAGTATATAAAATAAGTATGCATAACATGTCCGTAATTATTACCAAGACCACCTTTCAAACCTCACTACTAATGAAAAAAGTTTATTTCAGCTAGTTTTCAATTAAATACGTTTGAACCAACATTGGCTGACAGCCCGCACCAACCTTGCTGCCCGTGGTTAGCTGTTACACCACATACATTTAATTATCATGTCATTTTGGTTTAGTTTTAATATCACTGCAAACATTGTAGGTCTGCTTTGAAATGTAATGAAATTAAGAATCTATATTTCTTTGGGCCGTTGAGTAGTTGGGGCTAAATAATAAATTAAAATTTCGATCTTCGAGGCTAAACAACACATGCCGAGGCCAGACCGTGGATGAATGAAAACCCATTTAATACCAAGACACCTCCGGTGCTTTGGAAATCAAGCTAAGCCGTTGATCCCAGCTCTCATTTGTGTAATTGTGGCAGTCGTTACAAGTGTCAGATTTTTTTATTTCTAGTCAGAAGTCAACATATCTGACACTCGTCTTGCCAAGTGATATCGTGTCACACATTCACTAGGACATGGAGGTGAGAAAAGCAGTTCTATGTAAAATACTAGTACGCAGTGGTTAGACTGGAAGTCAAACCCATTATAGTTGGGAAAAGCTAGAAAGATTTATTGATTTTGTAGTCCACTCAGGCTTATAATAATAATTTCGGTAAATAATGGCAATTGAAATAAATTCATGACCTACTTTATACTTTTAAGAATAATTATGACTACAAAGTAAGAATAATTACTCAGTTAGACCGCACTCCGACAATGTTGACTCTGCGAACTAAAAAGGATGCAAAAAGTCGTCTTTCGTTTTGTTCAAGGCTGAACGATAATTATCTCTCTGTTTTTCATTCTTTGTTTGTAAATCTGACATGGCGGCGTGGGTCTTGAAGAAGACTAAGTTATTAAAAAAACTGTTTTATAGATTCATGAAGACCCAGAAATACCAACATTTGTCATCAGTGTGTTATTGTACATAATCATTGTCTTTCATTTTATTCATGTCGTTTGAAAATGAGTCAGGATACACAAGTGAACAAACAAAATTAAAACTAAAACCTTCGTATTTAAAGCTTTATTGTAAAACTGAATGAATATATGAACAACACACAATATCAGCTTCACACGCAGTCCATCTGTCTTTTCTATGGTGTCCACATTCACGTTCAAAACTATATGTTTTATAGTTTCCTCATTCCATCCCATCACAGTCACATACATTTGAATTTTGACTCCAATAGAATCACAGCTTGTCCCCCAACAGTCCAACAGTTGGATCTCACCACATACATCCCAGAACGTATGCAGAGCGAATCGCAACCGCTGGCAATAATACCCTCTCCACAGCCCTCGGGGGAAATATCTCCAGCCTGCCACCTATACGAGTACACCGGTAGTATTCACGGGAAGACGTGTAAGCTGTGAGATTTACAACGATTGAAACGTCCGGGACTACAGTGGGTTTTGTAACGGTAGCTAAGGTTTATGTTATGGGATTTTGTATATGTTTAACGAAAAATATAAGTATTAGGCAAGTTTTTAGGAAAAGCTTTTCGCCGAACCTGTCCCAGGCTGGGTGCCATCTAATGCCATGCTGGGCGCCATATTAGTCCTACGCTGGACGTGAAAACGTGTGATTTTGTGGTAGTGGCCAAGGTTTCTGGTATAGGATTGTATAGAAATTATAAGAAACTAGTTGACCCGTGCAACTTCGTCTGCGTCACAATTTTCATTACTGCTCCGCTCCTATTAGTTTAAGCGATGACATAGCCTTCATCGATAAGTGGGCTATCTATCACTGAAATATTTTTTCTAATCGGACCAGAAGTTCCTGAGATTAGCGCGTTCAAGCAAACAAACAAACAAACAAACTCTTCAGCTTTATATATTAGTATAAGATAATAAACAATTTGTAGAGCAACATTTTAGGAAAGGCCTGAACAGATATCTATCCCACGCTGGGCGGCAAACCTATCCTAAACCAGTCCCCGACCAGAAATCATGACAGGTTCTAAACTAAGCGCCGTAAACTAGAAAATACGTACCAAACTGATAACCTGTGACACTGCGGGTGCCAAATCTGTTCCACTACAGACGCCAAACTTTCCTCACTCTGGGCGCCAAGCCTGTTCTACTCTAGGTGCCAAACCAGTCCCAATCTGAGCTCTTAACTTGTCCCAAGCTAAACGCCAAAACTGTCTCATGCTGGGCGCCAGGCCCATCCTAGGCGTCAAAGAGGTCCCAAGCTGGGCGCCATTTAGAATAAAAGACCAACCAATAAACTAAACGCACACAGTCATCATCATCATCATCTACCTAGCCTTTTCCCAACTATATTGGGGTCGGCTTCCAGTCAAACCGGATTCAGCTGAATACCAGTGTTTTACGTGGAGCGGCTGCCTACCAGACCTCCACAATCCATTAACTGGGTAACACAGTACATCTTGGCAAAACTGGAGTCAGATTTACTGGCTTCAGTCTGACAATCCGTAACGACTGCCAAAGATCTACAAATAACAACGCCTAGGGCTTCAAACAGGTCCCAAGCTGGGTGCCATTTAGAATAAAAGACCAACCAATAAACAAAACGCACACAGTCATCATCATCAACATCATCATCATCTGCCTAGCCTTTTCCCAGCTATATTGGGATCGGCTTCCAGTCAAACTGGATTCAGCTGAATACCAGTGGAGCGGCTGCCTACCAGACCTCCACAACCCATTAACTGGGAAACACGGTACATCTTGGCAAAACTAGAGTCAGATTTACTGGCTTCAGTCTGACAATCCGTAAAGACTGCCAAAGATCTACAAATAACGACGCCTAGGGCGTTAAACAGGTCCCAAGCTGGGCGCCATTGAGAATAAAAGACCAACCAATAAACTAAACGCACACAGTCATCATCATCATCATCTACCTAGCCTTTTCCCAACTATATTGGGGTTGGCTCCTAAACGCACACAGAATGAGAGCCTAATCATTGTTAGCTCGGTGCCTATTTTTCTTATACTGGACCCCCAAGCTATCATAAATCTAAGTCGGAAATCTGACAACCAGTCCTTAGCAAGAAATATCAAAATACCCATTAATTGGGCTGCTTCTTCTTTTCGTGTCGATTGACTCTCACTAAATTGTGTCCGACCAGTATTGAGCAACCTGTACAGCCCTATCATTGGCCTCGTTCAAATCCTAGATGATACGAGTAGTTGTGCATGACGGACAATTAAGTAGATGATGCATGTCCTGTGAAGGGGCCTCCGTACTGGTACTTTTTTTTTAAGGATGGGAAATCATCAAATGACTCCTCCTGCTTTGAGTGAAGCAGGAGGGAGTGTCAGACTCTTACTGACTAAAACCCATCCGTGTTCCTCCCTTTGCGTTCCAGGGTACGGTGCCTCTTTCGAACGAAGTCCGAAACCCCAGCAGGCACTGGCCCTAGCGGGCCCCGTCTTTTGTGCTGACAGCTCTTTGAGGCGTGCGTGGAACACAGCGCGCCGTCGACCCGGGCCTGGTTCTGATCAGACGGCAAGCCACCCAAAGCTCGCCGTCCGCAGGCCCGCGCCTACGGTGGCCGAGAATCGCCCTACGACTCGCGACGTCCGGGGCGTCTTCTTCTGTGGCGGCGGCTGGGGCGTGAGGTTTCCCTCTCTCTCACACGTTCGGCTTCCTCCTTTGCTTCCCATGTCTCCTCGCTCCGGACCATGGCCTGAACCAGGCCTGGACGTGAGAGTTCGCCGCCGGTCCGCACTGATACTGCGTTTTTAATTTGGCTTTGGAGGTCAGATACTAAGCAAAGATTTGTATAATACGGGTATTCAACTGCATCTGCTATATCCGGGCTCCAGTATCGCTGGGAAAATGCAACTAGGCAAGCAATGATGATGTTGCATTCAGCTGACAGCGTTTTAAATTATTAACCTCTCGCTACTCGAATTTGCACAATGTCATGTTTACGTCATACTCCGTCGCGTATCGCGGGCGCCCGCTTATCGCAAGCGTAATATGACCCGCAGCACAAAAAACCTAATCTCTCTGCTCACAAAGCAGCTATTCACACACTTGAAACTGTTATGGGTTCTTTAATTATGTCACTATGTATTAGAATGTAAACAATATTCTTATAACAAACCGAAATATAAACATTTTGGATAGATACGAGAGTACTTGCTGAAAGCTATTTTGTTGTATTATTATGTTGATTTCTGACACAAATATTGGATCAATTTACACAAAATTTTGGAATTAAGGTCATAAAAAGACAAGTAATCTAGTGATGATGTTATTTTACGAGAACAAAAATCGACTGCCGCAATATTTAAGCTCAAACTTCATAGTACGCGGAGCAGACATTTTGATTTACGTAATTTGTATTTTTGTAAACAAACGTCAAGAATATTCCAATAAGATTCCAATAAGAAATGTTTCTAGATTACTAGCCATGTATTCACGAACTCATTTTTAATTGTATATCGTTACAATATGCCACTATAATTCTGAAATATCAAATTACTTACGTACGGGAAGAAATCCGGTAACTAGTTTTGTTTCGTAATTTTCACCAGATAATTTACACTTTTGACTTTGAATATTAGTTGAAATTTAACGAAAATAAAGTAAATTATGAATTTCTATCAATACTTGGCTTACTTTCCACAGAAAAACACGTAAAAATCGAAAATTCTCGCGCACAAGTTGAACGAATGTTTGTTTGATTTGACAAACGTATTTTGTGACATTTCGCTTCTTGTCAAGCGTATTTTTTTTTTCCGACAGTGTTCCCATATGAAAAATATTATATACCATAGAGTTCAATCATTGAGAAAAGAAAATTAACCGTAAAAATTACTAAAATTTAGTTTTAAATCCGTAGGGTCGGGTGGATCCACAGGGACCCACCTGGGTGTTGACGGAATTAGACGCTAGTGGGTCCGTGAGTCCCTTTGATACCCGAGAGGTTAAGCTATAAAATTCAGCAAAAACACATTCAAGCGTGATGCTGATGAGGTGGAATCGTGTTTTATCGAATTTTATCGGTTTTATTGCACATTAACAACATTTTTAATGCCCATTTTATTTGTTAATAATTTTGGTTAATCATCTTTTTAATTGAACACGGCTTGTTATTTTTGTGTAATTTTATTAAATTACTTGTTTGATAAATGTTTATTTTTTGGGTCAAGTAATAAAATTAATGTGGTTTTATTTCAAAAGCCGGCCAAGTGCGAGTCGGACTCTCATACGTAGGGTTTGTAACATAAACCGAAAATGAAATGAAGTTTTTGCTAATATCTCAAGAGATACTGCCAGCTGACAGAGAGACGGACGGACGGAAGGACGTACAGCGGAGGCTTAGTAATAGTGTTCCGTTGGTTACCCTTCGGGTACGGAACCCAACCAAACCCACGGTACGTCTACTTTGTGAAAGTTGATATAACTGGAAAGTTAGAGATAAACACTAATGTACAAGAATAGAAGAAGACATGTCGTGTTTTAATTAATATTAATAATAATAATAAATTGTTGTGCCAACCCCGAATAAAATGGCAAAAGGGCAAGGCAAACATGTAGAGTTTTCTAAAATATTGCTACGAGAAATGCTACGGATCAGCTACTCTGTAGTGACACCGCTACGCTTGCTACGCCGTAGTGACACGGCTACGCTCACTACGCCGTAGTGACACCGCTACGCTCACTACGCCGTAGTGACACCGCTACGCATACTACGCCGTAGTGACACCGATACACTTGCTACGCCGTAGTGACACCGCTACGCTTTCGTAGCTAAATCAATATTGTGAAATAGCTTGCATTATAAGGGCACTTGATTTCGTTTTTTTAAGTTTGCGATTTCATTTAAACATTTAAAGTCATTTTTCCGTTAAAGTCTAGAAGGATAATAAATCCGAAATGATTAGATATCATATTGTTTCAAATTCTGCATTTATTTTTCTTCCAAACAAGAGCTGGAGTTTGATTTTAATAAATGTGTCTTATATTTGAAGATAAAAGATAAATAATATTTCACCTTTGTAGAGATGATTTACGAGGTACTCCACCATAAATGGTAGGGCCAAAAGTTGTGTTTAACTAAATGTGTTTTGACACGAGTATTCAAATTAATTAATTATATTGAACTTTATTTTGAATAATGATATTAATGGATAAATAGATTCCGTATGATTATTAAATATTGTACGCCCTTTTTTAAGTTTGGGAAATCATCAAATGAAACGCTCTGTGTGAAGCAGGAGAGAGTATCAGATTCTTACTGACTAAAACCTATTCGTGTTCCTCCTAGAGCCAAAGAGGTACTTTCGCTCTGGAACGCAAAGTCCAGGGTGAAAGTACCTCATTCTAATAAAGTCCGTAGGCCCAGTAGGCACTGGCCCTAGCGGGCTTCGTCTTCTTTGCTGATAGCTCTTTGAGGCGCGCGTGGAACACAGCGCGCCGTCGACCCGGGCCTGGTTCTGATCAGACGGAGAGCCACCCAATGCTCGCCGTCTACAGGCCCGCGCCTACGGTGGCCGAGAATCGTCCTGCGACTCCCGACTCCCGGGGCATTTTCTTCTGTAGCGGCAGCTGGGCCGTGAGGTTTCCCTCTCTCTCACGCGTTCGGCTTCCTTCTTTGCTTGCAGTACTGCTTCGCAGGAGGTGACCGCTTCCCATATCTCCTCGCTCTGGACCATGGCTTAAACCAGGACCGGACGCGAGAGATTGCCGCCGGCGATCGCCTCGACGAAGACACGGCGGTGCTCCGCCCAAGCAGGGCAGATCTCCACTGTAAGCTCGACCGTGTCCTCCGGAAATATTGTATGCCCTGTGGGTATGTTACAGTCATCTATATATTATTATGTTAAGAACTGCTTTTCCAGCTGTGACAAACAATGAATCAATGTGATTTGATTTGAGATTTTTTTTCTATAGTCTACAATGCATAAAGCATAATTATGATCATAATCAGGTCTTTAAGTAAAATTCCTCAAATATCATCGGGTGTTATAGTGGTCGAACGCGACCCTTTCAATGGTAATGGAAAGGAAAAACACTTCACAGCAACTACGAAGGAGTAGTTAAAATGAATTCATTCACCGATTTGGAGGTGTCTCCAAATATCCCCAAAATGGAAGTTGTCAGTCGCAAACAGTTAGTCCTGACAAGTTAAATGTGATAGCTTCAGTATGTCTGCCCACGCTCTAGAGCCAGCAGGCGTGAGGATTGACATCCCTGAACAGATGGTTTGTGGGAGGCGGGAGATGGGACCAGGAGTTAGACTTACTAGACGTGGCAGATGGCAAACATCTGCATTTTTCGTAAAGTTATGTGTTAGTTATTTATTAATCATAATGCTTTCTTTTTTATTAAAAAAAAATCCTAATATTTAAAATTCTTCCATTACTGACTGACTGAGTGAGTGACGGACAGACAACGCACAGCCGAAAAACAGTCGTAGAAAGCTTAAACTTGGCATGTAGGTTCCTTGGACAGTGTAGGGGAGCAATAATAGATGATTTCTCGAAATCCCAACGGGAACAGGAGCAAACGGGATAAAAATGTACGAAGTCGCGGGCAAAAGCTAGTTATTAGATAAAGTTCTTACCTTGGTAATATAAGAATTAACATCAAGGAATTCTTAAAAAAAAAACAAAAAAAAGAGACGTGTGGCACTCGGAGACTGCCGCGGTAAAGCTATTGCATAGCATTTTTTATCAACTTATGCAATTATAATTACATATTTATTTTATATACATTCAGTCAAAAAAGTATCGGGAATGGATGATTTGTTTATGGTTCCAAATTCAAATTTTTGTTTTTTTGTAGTTGTTAGATTGGCACAACTGTTTTCCATTTTGGCGCGGAGTTTGAGTTGCATCTGTTATTTATATTAAATACAGTGCTGGTTTTAGTAATATCATATATAGTGTGTATTGCGAATTTCATAATGGACAAAAATATCGAACAAAGAGTTTGTCTTAAATTTTGCATCGCCAATGGAATTTCGTGTTCGGAGTCACTGAAAATGTTACAGAAGGCTTACGGTGAATCGACTTTATCAAAAACTCGTGCTTATGAGTGGTTCAAAGCGTTCAAAAGTGGTCGAGATGTGATGGAAGATTTGCCTCGCTCTGGTAGGCCGTCAACGTCTGCAACTGAAGTTAACATCGCAAAAGTGAAGGAAATAGTGACTGAAAATCCCCATTCAACTCTGAGAGAGATAGCCGCCGAACTTTCTGTATCTCACGAGTCGATCCGTACCATTTTAACTAATCATTTGGGTATGAAACATGTTGCTGCTCGGCTAGTCCCAAAAGATCTGAATTCCAAAAACTCAATCGCCTGAAAGTCGCTGAGGACATGCTAGAACGAGTCAGTTCGGACCCAACATTCATGAAACGCATTGTTACTGGTGACGAGACGTGGGTTTACGAGTTTGACATGCAAACTAGTCAACAAGCTTCGGAGTGGCGCCTTCCAACTGAATCGTTTTCAATCGATAGAAGACATAAAGGAGAATTCGCGGCGAGAACTCAACTCAATTCCGGAAGCAGCGTTTAAAAAATGTTTTGATGAATGGATTATTCGTTGGCGCAAGTGTATCGTTTCTAAAGGAGCATACTTTGAAGGTGATAAAATAAATTTGGATGAATAACAGACATTTTGTGTATTATTGATCTTTTCCCGGTACTTTCTTGACAGAGTAGTATGCAGTATTTTTTTTTCTTTGTTTTTTTTTGTCTTTGATATTAATTCAAGTTACACTTTGAGCTAAAAAAAAAGTAAAAAGTAAAACTAAAAAGTATCGGTCGGAGTGGGGGGTGTTAGGTTTTTTTCGTTACGGAATTTCTGGATTCGGTCTCCACGCTCAAGGCCCGCGATAGAAGCTATGCAATAGCTTAAAAAAATAATTTATTTGGTGGCCTTATCGCATTCCGCGGTTTCTTTCAAGCAATCTGGAATGGATACAGATAGTCAAGACCCGAAAGGGTTTGCGCATTTACTTCGAAATGTAAATGGAAGAAACCCATTTTTCGCCTGTTTAATAAGTTTTTCAATTTTTGCTATAAAATGAATAAAGATTATTTAACCGACTTCAAAAAAAGAGGAGGTTCTCAATTCGTAGGAATCATTTCTTTTGGAACTCTTCTTTTAAGCTGCTTCGAACTCACTGAATAATTTTATCAGGAAATTGTTGAGAAAACTCAGGTTTTATTTAGTCCAATGAACTTATGGCTTTACCGCGGGTAGAAGATGGATGAGACTGGCACAGGAAAGTGAGGATTGGCAAAAGAAAAGAGAGAGCTCAGCAGTGGGCGAAGTCGGGCTGTGGATGATGATGATGTTTTTACCATCCCAAAGATTTAATTATTGCTATTCGTTGTCACATCTAGCTCTTACACCTGCATGTTCGTTTTCACCGGAACCGTGTAGTGTATTCACTTGCTATTGTTTTCACGCGGCGCGGCTCAGCTTTGTGAGCTATACGATGCGGGCGGAGACGGCAGGCGAGTAAGTACGAGTAACTTAAGTTGATAACTTGAGACTGAAGGGAATCATGTTCTAGCTCATTTGATAAGTTAGGCTAAATATAAACATCAACACGGGTCGTTTAACCTCTGAAAGACCTTGTTTTGGTTACTAACTGAAGAAATAATAAAAAATAATTTAAAAATAGTAATAATAAAATAAACGAAAATAATTCGCAAGACGCATACAAATAACGTTACCACCGCGCGAGTCGGCTTGGCCCCAATCGGTCCTTACGGATCCTGAGAAGGTAAGTAACGCTTGCCGTCTGAAGATGCGTGATCATCCATTACATACGAGACTTCTCTGTGACTAGTAAAACACTCTGTGACTCGTAAAACACGTCATCATCTGCCTAGCCTTTTCCCAACTATATTATTGGGGTCGGCTTCCAGTCAAGCTGGATTTAGCTCAATACCAGTATTTTACGAGGAGCGGCTGCCTACCAGACCTCCACAGTCCATTAACTGGATAACACGGTACTTCATGGCAAGACTGGAGTCAGATTTACTGGCTTCTGAATATCCGTAACGACTGCCAAAGATCGGAAACGGCTTAACGTGTTTTCCGAGGCACGGAGAAAACTCGGTATGTTAAGATGGTAACCCATCCACAGACCAACCTTGGCAAGCGTAGCATAACCTTAAAGATCGACCCGTGCGGCTGTTATTATTTAGCTACGAGCTCCTCAAGAAGAACGAACTCATAAAACACAACCAATAATCTCCCGCTCTGGGCGCAGTGGAAGGGAGTATCGGACTTTTACTGGTTAGAATCTGTCCGTGTTCCCCCTAATGCCCTTTACGTTCCAGGGCCCCGGTTACTCTTTCGAATATATTCTGCAATCCGGGACATAGCATAGCATAATCAGCCTATAATGTTCCCACTGCTGGGACACAGGCCTCCTCTCGGTGAGAGGGAGTGGGCCGTAATCCACCACGCGGGCCCAGTGCGGGTTGGTAGATGTCACATGTCTTCGAATTTTTGGTTCTAGGACATGCAGATCATGAGATCCTAACTTGGTGACAATGGGACCACCTCAGGAGTATAGGCTTTCGAATAAAAAAAAAAAATAAAGTCGGTCCAGAATTGGCGGAGAAATCGGAGAACATACTTAAATAAAAAAAAATACATGCAGCCGAACATAGAACCTCCTCCTTTTTGAAGATGTCGGTTACAAAACAAAAGCCAGTTTAGACACGAACATGTCACAGTCTAAAACTCAGCTTGTCTAGTTTGTTCGTCTATATCGTATTCATCAACGTTTCAGGGTGAGACTATAATACTACCCGTATTACATTCTCACTTTCGTTACTTTTGGTATAAGGATCGAGACAAAAATGTGTAGATTCTATGTTTACGAGGATTTTATATGTCCTACATTGTTTTAGTATGTTATATGTTTCCGTAATTATTCTTTCTTGGATAAGATTTATTATTTATTTATTTTTCAACCATACAATTACAGTTTACACACAACGTGTAACAGAATAAACGCAACAAATCTTAAGGGGTGATTGTACTCATCATAATGAACAACTTTCACTATGGGGCCAACCTACCTACATTTATATGAGAAACCCGTACAGATATGTACCTATATAGAGCGCTATACTCGATAAAATGTACTGTTAAAACACTGGTATTCAGCTGAATCTGGTTTGACTGGAAGCCGACCCCAATATAGTTGGGAAAAGGCTAGGCAGATGGACTCGATAAAATGTACTGAACAGCATTTTTTTATTGTTTATTCGTGTTTGTGCCATAGAAGTTCATAAGCCATAACAAATTCCAATTTAATCGCTCCACTATAATTGGAGAAAATTGGCTGTGATAGACAGACACAAATAATTCTATAAGGTATCCTTTTTTCAAGCCCACATTCAGAACTTTAAATACATTTTAACTGAAAAGTAAACTAAACCAGACACCGGTATCAGTGCTGAGCAGCACGAGCATTACAAAAATGAGTTTCCGATATTAAACAAAGCAAAACTTGCCAAGAGTATCCATTTTAATATAAAGTGATAGTTTTTGCAAAGTATCGTCCTGTAACATTGATATTCTGTTCGTGCTCGTAAATCTCTCACAAAATATACAATTTCAAACTGAATCCAATGTTTTACTGTGGTATTATTTTTGCGAGTAATATCTCGGTTTTTTATTTTGATGTGGAAATGGAAATAATGTAAAAATCAATTTGTTTAGAGTTTCGTTGGTCGAGTAAGCGTGTATGGAGAAGGCAATGCTTGGAGTTTCCGTCACGATCGAATCGAGAATGACGATATCCGTAAAAGAACCAAAGTTACCGACAGAACCCGGAAGATCGCCATTGTGAATTGGCAGTGGGCGGGCACATTGCTCGCAGAACAGATGGTCGATGGGGCCGAAGTTTTGAAGTGGCGACCGCGTACCGGAAGCTGCAGCGTTAGAAGGCCTCCCACAAGGTGGACCGATGACCTGGTGAGGGCCGCGGGTAGCCGATGGATGCGAGACGCGCAGGACTGGTCGTTGTGGCGACGCTTGGGGAAGGCCTATGTCCAGCAGTGGACGTCTATCGGCTGATATGATGATGATGAGTAGGCACAATTGATGTGGTCCTGGGTTCTTATATGGTTCGTGCAAAAGAAATTGGGTTTTCCATTGGAAAATTCCTGGCTAACAGTTTGAATCTGTGTCGAGTTATTGGTACAACTACGAGTAATAACCCGCCCAGCATCACACGAGTATAATAGCCACAGTTGGCATGTTTTTGTGACATCTACAATAATTTTCATATTTCGGCCAATTTCTTATTATTTACACAAACTCTTACAAAATTATAAATTTTAACCTTCTTCATGAATCACTGTGCATGTACAAAAAGTATTTCCAAATCCGACTGGTAGTTCTAGTGATTAGCGTGTTCAAAAAAAACTCCAAACTCTTCTGCTTTATAAAATTAGTATAGATTTACAATGCAATAAAATCCTTGCAAAATGTGGATGTATAACACAATACATCTCTGCCTCCTTTTTTGAGAATACAAGCTTGATGGTTACATTTTCTGTGATGGATTCCAATCGATGTCAGTCAGGGAATTTTCAGGCGAATATCAATCCCTAAAAAAAGCTTTGTCTAAAACGACTGAAAAGGTTTGGAAGCCAGTCACGCGGTAGTCTTCGTTCCAAGTTAAAATAAAGGCACAAACCCACCGCGGCGCATTACAGCTGCGTGGATTAATTTGCTTGATAACGTGGGTCTACGTGTCTGCTGCAGTACACACTACACACCCACGTCTATTTTCAACTGTAGCGTGGCCAACGGCGGGGCACTGTGCTGCCATACTATTGTATATTGTCATAGCTGTGCTGAATTGTCCTAGTCTGTAGTCTGTCACTCATCAGCATCTGCCTAGCCCTTCCCCAACTATATTGGGGTCGGCTTCCAGTCAAACCGGATTCTGCTGAATACCAGTGTTTTACGTGGACCGACTGCCTACCAGACCTCCACACCCAATTAACTACGGTAACACGGTACTTCTTGGCAAGGCTGGAGTCAGATTTACTGGCTTCTGACAATCCGTAACGACAGCCGGGACCAACGGCTTAACGTGCTTTCCGAAGCACGGAGGAAACTCGGTATGTTAAGATAGTCAGCAAGCGTTGCTTAACCTTAAAGACTGTCACAGTACTTATTAAAATAAAATAAAATACAGTCGTGGGTTAATATTCATGTATAGCGTGTACCGCATGCACAACATACATGGTGTTACCAAAGTTGAGCTATGTGAGCACCATATTCGAGCAAGCCACTCAGGTACCAATGATGCCAATTGATGCGTAGCGTGTCCGTGGGTTGCAGTGGACACAATCACATACATTTTCTTGCAAAGCGAAGCTTAACACACGTGCGTAGCCCCTCCGTGCGCCGCGGTGGGTCTGCGCCTCTTCGTTGGACTGGCCAACGGATTTAAGAGAGGATTTTGGCTGTTACAGTGCCATGCGGTTAGGTTGAAATGTATTTGCTGTGGTCTCTTCATGAATGGGTGAATTCGGGAAATGGTACGTCTTCGGGCTTTGGAGGTCACGTTGAACCACAGCCGTTGATTTTGTCTGTCACGTTTGGAGTCGAAATAAATGGTATTCAGCAAGATAATTGAAGTGCTGATTACTCATGGTGCGCCTCACCTATACTTCTAAGGCCTCTGCCTCGAGTTTTGCGGGCAGCGGGGTGGCGGCGGCGGCGGCGGCGCGGGAGCGACAGGATCTAATGTGTAAAATCAAATGGATCGACCCTCAAAAAGAGCGGTGCGGGAGCGGCGCGAGGGCGGGCAACGAGCGGTACGCGCCCGTCGAGCAGTGACCGCCCGCGCATTTGCATTGCAGTGTTGTGCAATTTATTTTATTTTTTTGCCCACAATAAATCGAGCGTTAACAATAAATTTGAATCAAAAACTGTTGTCGTCTTTGTTCAGATATTTCGTTCGCGAATAATAGCAAATATCTCAACGACACAACCACGAACATAGCACTACGCCGCTAAAGTGCCGCGCAATCTGCCCGCTGGTTTAGAAAACGGGTCTACGTTGCCCGCCCAGCTCCCGCGCCGCCGCCACCGTCGCTCCGCTGCCCACAAAACTCGAGGCACAGGCCTTAGGGACGCAGACGGAAGTTATTCTCTCTGTCCCCTTTTGTGCGTGTTGCGATGAGGTTGATGATCAGAAACGGAGTGAACTTGCAGTAACTCAGGGTGACCGGTAACAGAGTGTGGTCCTTTTAATGAGATAGGTATTCCAGCACTAAATCGCATCAATTTTGACAGTTTTTTATTTCAGTAGTCAACCGAACTTGTTTTGTTTTTTTTTTTATTTCTAACTCTCGGACAAAAATTATTTTAAGTCTTCTCCACTCTGGATAAAATAAAATGATCGTTTTCTGGAAGCCACAGTCACAATTATACTGACTGGCTTTTAATTACGAGTACATAGTTCTCATTACCTGTGCTCCCTATGAAACCCAGTATTCACTTACAAACAATATATCCTTTCCACATATCGTGAAGAGCGAGATCCTAAGACAAATTGCAATTTGCAATTCAAATGCACACGGAATTCAAAACCTTACCTTTGCAGCGAAGGTAGAACGAAACACAGTGCCAAAACCTATCACTTCTGCGTTTCCCAATTTCTGTATTTCCGGAGAAATAACCTTATGCACCATCGGGTTAAGCAGACTTGCTACTTTTCGCAAATGCGATTTTGCGACTGCATTAATGCTGCGTTCGTTTTGGCGACTTTGTGCCTTCAATTCATTGTTGTAAAGACATGATAAAAAGTAGCCTATGAATCAAAACGTATGAAACCTTTTTCTTAATTCCTAGTTTTTTTCCTAATTTACATTTTAATTATTAGGAACGGCCACCTCGGAAACCCAGGTACCCTCTGCGAGATAGTAACACCAAGGCGTTGCTGGCCTTCCTTGGGGAGCTGGGGTGGATCGAATGACGCATTTGTCCCACCTGCACGAAAAATACGCGCTTAGTCGTGGAGTTGCGGAAACCAGCCCGATTTACATAAATACATACATACATAGGAACGGCCACTTTATAATTACGAAAACATTTTAAAAAGTAATTCACTTCGGTTTAAATATAAGGGAAGTCTGGCAGCTCTGGATCTTAGTCCATTTAGTATGTTTCAAATTAAACATAGCAAATATAATTATAACCTGAAACATTTTGAATTTTTTACAATTCTGAAGTGTTCGTGATTTTAATTTAGTTTCAGTCAAAATGCATTATTTAGAACGCAGAAAGTAAATTCACGTCTCTGTTGGTTCTTAGGCGAACGATGTCTGGATGTGTAGCAATATCCATTTTATGCTGCTCTGGTCGCCATCATCCAGTCAACGCCGACTGTCACTGAAAACCAGCGCCACGGCACTGCCTCATAAACGGGCGTTATGCTAGGCAAAGATGTGATGCATATATTTTATCCTGTATAAAAATAATATGCTAGGCTGAAATAAACTCTTTTTCTTTACTAGAACCGACCAGTCTAATGATCGTCACATCCGGCAAATTCCCGTGAAACACGAAAACCATTGAATACTTTCTTCTAAATTGCCGATCCCCGCTGCAGAAAGTGGCAAGTCTGTTCAGCCCGTTCCGTATCCGTTTAAGGTGCGATATCAAAGGCATCTCTTTAACGGGATTCTCATTTGAACCGCACGAAGTCGGCGCGACTTTGTCTATAAGTGTCAACGATGCAATATTGAGTTTGTGCTACTTTGAGAATGGAGACGTGCCACGGTGTGGGGAAGTGTGCGAGGTGACGGCGGGACTAGCAGTGCGATTCACCATCTTACCGTGTACACTTTTTTTTACTATTGTCGATAGGCTCACTTTTGACCACTCTCACCTGATGGTAAGTGATGGTGTAGTCGATGACGGAGCCCGCTTTCCTAGAAATGACCTATTCACTCTTGACTTAAAGATTGGGAGTCTTTGGAGATGCAGGGAATTCTGGAAAAAAATACTCGCTAACCAAAAAAATCTATACTTTTTATTAAGAGTTGACTTTTGAATTCTCAGGGTCGATCAATCTACCTAGTCTTTTTACCATTCTATGTTGAGGTTGGCTTCCCGTCTGATTAGATGTAGCTGAATGCTAGTATCTCTCTCAAGTCGAGTCTATATAACTACTTATTTAATATCCATAATATTAAGAGTAGTTTTCAGGCCTTTAGTTTCTAATAAAAAGCGATTATCACGCGAATACTAAATCGTCGCGAGCGTTTATTTGCCAAAATTGGGTGGCACCCTCTGTAGGTGCGGCGACGAATTCAGGTTTTTTTTTCTATAATTTTGTGCGTTTTTGTGCATTTTGTCTTGCGGAATAAACGGTTTTTGTTTCATACTATTTTAGAGGTATGTGGTACGGAGAGTAAAGTCCTTACATTGAAAAGGAAGGATTCTCCGACCGGACGGTTTTTATGTCTGGAGTCGGAAACTGTCCTATAGTTGATATTCGGGCATATACACATTTTATATGTATATGTTCAAATCTCACGGTAAACTCTGATACCGCAATGCAGGATTTGGATGTAGTAGTTCGCTGCTAGTTAGATAGATGGTTGTGGTTCTTTTTGTTGCGATGTAGATTCTTATCCGTTGGTTTTTCTTGTGGCGGCATTGATGCCGCTACACTAACAAAAGAAAGAATCGATTGAGATGAAAGATTTATATTAATGCTAAGCCTCAGACATTGTCTTAAATTCACAAGGGTAGTCCCGCTAGAATAACTCACACTATGTCCACGTGTAAGATTTACGTACACGACGGGATGTAACATCTGATACCCGTCACTCATTGGAACTGATACCGGAGTTATTTACTAAAGTTATGTGATATACAATACAATGGGAAAGTACTGCGTTTCATTGTGATGATGTTTCAATGAATTTAGTTGATGCAGGTATTTACACCATCCCCACCGAGGGTGTTCCCACGTTGCCGTCGTGGTGGGGCTTGTGTGTCTCAATGATCTTGGAGCTCTGCCGGTAGAGTTACTCATGCCGGAAAGGTTCAAGTGAGAGACCAGACAAAGAGGGACACGAGAGGGGTACACCGTCCGAAAACCCGAGCTGCTGTGCTCGGGTTTTCGGACAGTGTGCGTTTCATAGGAAGGAATCTTGCTCACTGTCCTCTGGTACGCGTCTGGTTATCAGACGTGACTTTGAGGGCAGTGAGCAAGCAAGAAGGAAAGGAGAAGGGAGGAGAGAGAAGGGAGAAGATGGGGACCACACCCTTTAAAAGGAACACAACATGGAAAGGACAGACGAAAAAACATTACCCCAGGGCGGTACCAGCTGCTCAGCAGCTGGAGAATCCGCCACGCCTCATGGAGAATGCGCTTTTGGAGGCGTCATGCCCCTCGTATTCTGGGGGGGGTCAACGTATGTCTACCGATTGCCAGTGGCAGCAGGAGCCGAGGAGGCTCCCGATCAGTATCCTTTAAGGAACTGATCAGTTTTAATTTAGAAACGCCCGAGAAGGTGTCGAGCGAGCGCAGCGTGGAGACTCCTTCCAAACTTTGGAGGAAGGGCTCGCTTGAGCGTCGAGGAGATGCGGGGTCAGATTCTGACTCTGCGTCAGGCATCAGCTCGGCGAGCTCTAGAGACGAGAGAGTGGGGGCTGCTGCGGAGAACTCTAAGTTCCTCCGTAAGCGGCCCAGACCGGAGGACGACCAGGGGTCGACCTCTAACGGAGAAGTGGTCTCGCCCCGAAAAATCCCCACCAGTAGGAGGGGAAACGGCCGAGAAGGGGGCAGGGGGAGGGGGCTCGCCTCCCAAGAGGCCGCCCAGCGAGCCGCAAAACTCGCCGAGGAGGGATGCCACCCTGGAGCGACCGGTCGGAGGGCTCTCCCTTCGGAATCTTCCGGCGGTGAGCCGGACACCGATGGCGGCTCCAATCTGGAGCGTCAGGCCAGGTTTGCGGAGGTCGTGGAGGCCGCGATCCGCGACGTGGCCAAGAAGAGGTCGAAGGCTTCCAAAGACAAGGCTATAAGTACGGCCTCGGCCTCCATTTTGGCGGCTGCGAAAGCCAACCGTTGCGGGCCTCCGTCGGACGAAATGTCCAAGCTGCGGGCGGAGGTCACCCGCCTGGCGGCTGCCACGGAGCTTCTCCGAAAGAAGAACGAGAAGCTCCAAGCAGACCTGGCCAAGCTCCGAGGAGACGGCTCCAAGGAGGTACCTGAAGGGGGGCGCAAGCGCAGGCCAAGCCAGCCTGTGCCTGTGGAGGACAACCTGTTAAACCTGGTCCGGCAAGAGCTGGCTGCCTTCCAGGAACGGTTCCAGGAACGGTTCTCCACCCTGGAGGGCATCGTGTTGCGCCCTCCGCTAGCAGCGAGTCAGAAGGCCTCGGGCCAGAAGAAGGTGGCCTCATACGCAGCCGCCGTGGCTGCCTATTCGGAGTCGTCAGGCCAGGCCAACCGAGGAGCCGGGCCGACTCCTTCGGCACCGGCCAGGCAGAAAAAGGGCGGAGCGGCTGCACAGGCACAAGCGGCGAAGGTTCCAGCACCAGTAGTCCAAAAGCCAGCCCTGACTTCCAAGACCCCGCCTTCAAATTCTCCTGCGGCCGAAGCCGGATGGCAAGTGGCCGGGGAGAAAAAGAAGACAGCAAAGGCAGCCAGAGCGGCTAGAAAACGACAGAGGAAGCGGCAACACAAAGCGAGAAGCGTCGCGGCTATGCTCCGCACTCCGGAGACCGCTGCTGTGGTGGTCACACTACAGCCAGACGCGAAGAAAAGGGGTATGACTTACCGTGACGTCATCACGAAGGCAAAGGAGACGGTGGACCTGAAGGAGCTCGGAATCACTGGAGGCCTTCGGTTCAAGATGACAATGACCGGGGCTCGGATGTTGGAGATCCCCGGTGCAGCTAGCGGCTCGATCGCTGACGTTCTAGCCGAAAGGCTCAGGGCGTCCTTAAATGCGGATGAGGTCCGAGTGTACAGGCCCACCAAGTGTGTTGAGTTGCGCATCTTGGGCCTGGACGACTCCATCACGGAGGAAGAGGTTGTGGCCGCCATCGTCAGGACTGGGGAGTGCTCTGCTGAGCAGGTGAAGGCAGGCACTATACGTCCTGACCACACGGGCATGCAAACCGTCGTGGTGAGCTGCCCTGTGACGGCGGCCAAGAAAATATCGGAGGGCCGAAGGCTCCTGGTCGGTTGGGTTTCTGCGCAGGTCAAACTGCTGGAACCCAGACCTCTGAGGTGCTTCCGTTGCCTAGTGGGCAACCACGTCGGAGCTCAGTGTACCTCGGAGGTGGACTACAGCGATCGTTGTTTCCGTTGTGGTCAGCCCGGTCATAGGGCCGGCTCTTGTAACGCCACGCCGCACTGCGTCATATGTGCGGCAGCTGGCAAGCCGGCCGATCACTGGGCTGGGGGCAAGGCCTGCGCTCCACCTACCAAGGCCGGGAGTAAGAAGAGACCCTCTACCACCGCTGTCTCAGCCGCAGCCGCCACCACTGTCACTGCTGCTACCCCCACCACCGATGCCACTGCGGCTGCCGCGGTGGAGCCTTCACAGGGGGCTCAAGAGGCGGATGAAATGGAGTGCTAACAACGGCTCCATTACGCCTCCTCCAGGCGAACATTAACCACTGCGCCGCCGCTCAGGACCTGCTGGTCCAGAGCATTGCGCAGTGGTTGATTAACATCGCCGTGGTCGCTGAGCCGTACTTTGTCCCGCCCAGGGATGACTGGGTAGGGGACCTAAACGGCTCAGTGGCTCTAATTTCGTCGGCTTCCGCTGGGACCCCGTCCCTCGAGAGTGTCAAAAGAGGACAGGGGTGCGTAGCGGCACGGTTCGGGGAGATTGTCGTGGTAGGAGTGTACTTCTCCCCGAACCGAACTCTCGCCGAGTTCCAGAACTCCCTTATGGAGTTGGACGTCGTCGTCGCTGGTTATCGTTCCCTACCCGTGCTCGTTCTTGGGGACTTCAATGCCAAGCACTTGTCATGGGGTTCCCGTTATACGGATACACGCGGCAGGATGGTGGAGGACTGGGCTCTGGAGACAGGCCTAGTTGTCCTAAACCGGGGTTCTGTCCCCACATGTGTGCGGATGCAGGGGGAGTCGGTGGTGGACATTTCGTTCGCTAGCCCTGCTCTGTCACCACGTGTCATTGACTGGTGCGTATTAGAGGAGGTGGAGACCTATTCCGATCACCGGTATATCCGGTTTGACGTCTTCGCCCAGACCTCAACCGCGCCAGTCCGGCAAGCCCCGAGTGGTCCGCGGTGGGCGCTGAAGCAGCTCGACCGGGAGCTCCTCCTGGAAGCTTCTATCGTGCAGGCCTGGGTGTCACCTCCGGACAGGCCTGTTGATATCAACGACGAAGCGGAGTGGTTCCAGGAGGCCATGTCCGATATTTGTGACGTGGCAATGCCCCGGGTTAAGCCAGGATGCGCCCGCCGTCAGGTGTACTGGTGGTCGCAAGAGCTGGCGACGCTGCGTCAGGCATGCGTTGCCGCACGGCGCCGGTACACTAGGCACCGCAGGCGCCGCATCCGCCCTCTGGATGCGCAGGTCAGAGAGGCGGAGCTGTACGAGGAGTACAAAGTGGCGAAGGGCGCCCTCAAAGCAGGGATCCTGCAGGCCAAAGATCTGGCTCGCAAGGAGATCCTGGAGTCTCTGAACGGGGACCCGTGGGGAAGACCCTACAAAATGGTGCGGAATAAGCTCCGCACCTGGGCCCCCCCGTTGACGCAGAGTCTCCGGCCCCAGCTGGTGGAGGACGTGGTGAGCACTCTGTTCCCCTCGCGAGGGGAGCATACTCCCCCGCCTATGGCTCCGCCACCTGCGGTGCCCGATGCGGACTACACCGATGACGACGATGACGATGCTCCTGAGGTGACTGAGGTAGACCTGAGAGTGGCGGTTAATAGGCTGAAGGCCAAAAATACCGCCCCAGGACCCGATGGCTTACCTGGAAAAGCCTGGGTCCTGGCCTTGGAGGCTCTCGGGCCTCGACTAAGAGGGTTCCTAAGCGCATGCTTGGAGAGGGGCCAGTTCCCACTTCGTTGGAAGACGGGGAAACTGGTCCTCATTAAGAAGCCGGGGCGCCCTGCGGACTCTCCGTCCGCATACCGGCCCATTGTGCTGCTCGATGAGGTGGGCAAGCTCTTTGAAAGAGTTATTGCAAACCGCCTCGTCGAGCACCTAGTGAGGGTGTGGCCGGATTTGGCGGAGAACCAGTTCGGTTTCCGCACGGGACGCTCGACGGTGGACGCCATCATGCGCGTGAGAGCCCTCTCGACGGGGGATGCGGTTTCCCGGGGCGGGGTCGTCTTGGCGGTGTCTCTAGACATCGCCAATGCCTTCAACACCCTGCCCTGGAGTTGCATCAGGGAGGCACTTCGGTATCACCGGGTGCCGACCTATCTTCGTCGCGTAGTCGAGGATTACTTGACGGACAGAGCCGTCATCTACCCCGGTCACCTGGGAGAGTGGAACCGGCGAGAGATGTCGTGCGGTGTTCCACAGGGTTCCGTTCTGGGGCCGCCTCTGTGGGACATCGGCTACGACTGGGTGCTGCGCGCCGACCTCCCTAGTGGCGTCAGCGTGGTCTGCTACGCTGACGACACGCTGGTACTGGCGCAAGGGAGATCGCACCAGGCGGCGGCCGACGCTATGACACGCGGGGTTGCGATAGTCATTGAGAGGATCCGGCAGCTGGGTCTCGAGGTGGCCTTACACAAGTCCGAAGCCATGTGCTTTCATGGTTCTCGGAACAGGTTGCCATCGGGATCCCAAATAACAGTAGGAGGGGTTCACATCGGTGTCGGATCGACAATGACGTACCTGGGTCTCGTCCTTGACAGCCGGTGGAACTTTGTCGAGCATTTCCGACGTTTGGCTCCCAGACTGGGGCGAGCCGGGGCTGCCTTCAAGCGGCTTCTACCCAATCTAGGGGGTCCAAACGCCTCCTGCCGAAGGCTTTACGCGGGGGTCGTGCGGTCCATGGCCCTTTATGGGGCGCCGGTGTGGGCGCCTACTTTGAGGAAGCGACCTGCCCGTTACCTCAACGCGTCCCAGAGGGTCATGGCCATCCGGCTGGCCCGGGGATACCGCACGATCTCTGGCGAAGCAGCGAGCCTCCTTGCCGGACTGCCGCCATGGGATCTAGAGGCGAAAGCCCTCGCGGTCATTTACGAATGGCGCGTGGAGGCGCTACGCCGGGGCGAGACTCCTCTGCCGCGGCAAATTGCAGCACGGCGGACGGAACTCCGGCAGGATTTCATGGCAGTATGGAGACAACGACTGTGGCAACCCAGCGCTGGGCACGCCACAATTGCGGCGATAAGTCCCCTCTTTGAAGAGTGGCTAGAGCGGCGCCACGGTTGTTTCGGGAGGTACCTTTTTCGGATACGGCGGGAGGATACACCCGGGTGTCAACACTGCGAGGATCGTCCGGAGGACACGGTGGAGCATACGGTGGAGGTTTGCCCTGCTTGGGCGGAGCACCGCCGTGTCCTCGTCGAGGCGATCGGCGGCGGGGATCTCTCGCGTCCGGCCCTGGTTCAAGCCATGGTCCGGAGCGACGAGACATGGGAAGCGGTCACCTCCTTCTGCGAAGCAATAATGCTAACAAAGGAGGAAGCCGAACGCGTGAGAGAGAGGGAAACCTCACGCCCCAGCCGCCGAAACAGAAGAAGACGCCCCGGGCGTCGGGAGTCGCAGGACGATTCTCGGCCACCGTAGGCGTGGGACTGCGGACGGCGAGCATTGGGTGGCTCGCCGTCTGATCAGAACCAGGCCCGGGTCGGCGGCGCGCTGCGATCCCAACGCGCCTCAAGGACATGTCAACACAGAAGACGGGCCCACTAGGGCCAGTGCCTGCTGGGGCTGCGGACTTCGTTCGAAAGAGGCACCGTACCCTGGAATGCAAAGGGCACTAGGAGAAACACGGATGGGTTTTAGTCAGTAAGAGTCTGACACTCCCTCCTGCTGTACCCAGAGCGGGAGAAGTCATTTGATGATTTCCCATCCTAAAAAAAAAAAAAAAAAGGTATTTACACCATGCCGTATGGTGTCGACCGGTTCCGTAGGATGCCGTAAAAGAATAATACCATCCCAACACTTACCGTGGGTGTTGTTACAATTACAGCCACACAGGTCGATCTTCAAGGATAAGCAACGCTTGCCAAGGTTGGTCTGTGGATGGGTGACCATCTTAACATACCGAGTTTCCTCCGTGCCTCGGAAAGCACGTTAAGCTGTTGGTCCCGGCTGTCATTTGTAGAACTTTGGCAGTCGTTACGGATTGTCAGAAGCCAGTAAATCTGACTCCAGTCTTGCAAAGATATACCGTGTTGTTACCCATTTAATGGGTCGTGTAGGTCTGGTAGGCGGCTGCTTCACGAAAAATACTGGTATTCAGCTGAATCCGGTTTGACTGGAAGCCAACCCCAATATAGTTGGGAAAAGGCTAGGCAGATGACTTACCGTGGGTGTCGTAAGAGGCGACTATGAGACTCGCCAGATAATAGGCCGCAGCGTTCTCTAGGAAACTCAACAACATACACTGCGATCGCCATACCGCCTGCCAAGCGTGGCGATTATGGCAAACCTCCCCCCTCCTATCTTGGGGGAGGCTTGCGTCCAGCAGTGGACGTCTTTCGGCTGATATGATGATGAAGTATTTACACCGGTAGTCAGTATTTAATATTTCAGTTCTGAGTTCGTTATCATGTGGGCAGTAAGGTCTAAAACACCCTAGTGTCAGAGTTTCTAAACCGCCTCTGACATAGCTTAATTGAAGACCGCCATTTTGCAGTCTGGACCACCGGCTTATACGTGCCTTCCGAAGCACGGAATCATCATTTCAGACAATCAGGTGATTCAAGCCTGCAATGTCCTAGCCAAACTGGAAACAACTTTACAAAGCATGCTTCCCTTGGGAATAGAACCCACGTCTACCGGTCACAAGGCGAACGCCTAAACCACTTTACCACGGAGGCAGCCAAATATTATATTAAATAAACAACTACAAGTACAAGCGAACCCATCAATTGTAGTCCACACTGCGTCGGGTACAGTCATCCACACAAGTCCTGCTGTTGGCACAAATGAAATGTTCTTAGCGACGGCTTAAGCAGTTTTGATCGCTCGTTTGTGTCTAGCTTAGGGTGACTATGGTATTTGATATTTTAGAGATTTTGCTTCGTTACATTTTGGGTTCAATGGTCCACAAAATAAAGGTTTTGTGGTGAACTTATTCTCTCGTATATATTTCTGACCCTAGTGTGATCTTAAAATTAATTGGTATAGAAACATCTTGTATAAATACTTTTGGTTTTTTTAGAATAAAAAATCGTAACTTGTCGGACTCGCGTACGAAGGGTTTCGTACCATAAACCGTAATTTTTATTATTTGTAGTTTTAGCGAGAATAGAAATACACAATCTGTAAAAAATTCAACAGACTACTTATTATAGTTCTTGAGATACAGCCTGCTAACAGATAGCCAGACGGACGGACGGTCGGACGGACGGACGGACAGCGGAGGCTTATTAATATGGTTTAGTTGGTTACCGTTTGGGTACGAGACCCTAAAAAGAATTATCTTTTTGAATTAGTATGCATGGTTTAAATGCTTTACCTCAAGACCTACGCTATCAAAAAGGTACTTTCAAAGGGTACAAAGAAAACCGCTATAACGTTCGCTGATTACTTTTCACAAGTTCTATAGTAGGTACATAAGTTTTGTTTTATTTCCAGTATCAGCAGAAATGTTTTTTAATACACCACAAATATTGCTCTAACTTTTTCACCCGAGTATCACTGTGTAGGGACACAATGTTAGCGTGAATGGTACGAGCGCTAAGTTATCAGAAATGTACGCGAGCGAGAAGTATGAACGGTGGGCCAGTTACTGCGCACTGGTCCAAGTGGAAAGTTGTCTTGTCTCTATAAGTTTCGGGGAATAAACGTGATTACTCAAAACCTACAAAAGGTGTCTTTTATTCCGTAGACCCAGTAACCTCCACCACCAGACGAGACAGTGCTCAAATAAGGGGTATCTAAGTGCGTTCCACCAGTCAGTGTGAAGACCCCTAAAACTGCATCTCTAATTAGCTTCCAGTCACTCAAGGCACGTGTGTCCCAGTGTTTGCAACTCTCTCGATACTGGTCACTGACTATTGGGGCGACCGTTCACAATAACCATTGGCTTAGTTGAGTACACAACATCAACATCTTTCGGCATGGGCACGCTCAGCTCAATTTGTGTACCTGCTAACTATTACTTTTGTTTTTCTTTGTCGCTGTGCGTTTGTGTCTGTGCTGAATAAATGTTTTTCTATTCTATACATGTCTTTAGCTTCGCTTCGTATGAAATTGTAAAGGATACCATGCACTCTGAAACGACCGGGGCGGATCAGGCTTTTTTTAGGTTTCCGTACCCAACGGAACCGTATTACTAAGCCTCCGCTGTCCGTCCGTCCGTCCTTCCGTCTGTCTGTCAGCGGGCTGTATCTCAGGAACCGTAATAGGTAGACAGTTGAATTTTTCACAGATTGTGTACTTCTATTCCCACTATAACAACAAATAATAAAAATTAAGGTTTATGGTACGGAACCCTTTGTATGCGAGTCCGACTCGCACTTTGCCGGTTTTTAATGAGTGGCCTCTTGCAGGGCAACCTAGGAGGTTGTCAACTGCCTAACCGGGCTTGCTTGTGGAGGCCTTAATATAAATATTAAAGCCTCCAGCCAGGGCTTATTTTAAAAGTTACATACTAAGCGACTACACGAGGCCGAAAGGAAGGTCTTGTTTTGAGTTTACTAGTTTCTTAAAGAAACTTTCTTGCAGGAGTGTGGTAGAGTCATCAGATCCTCCAGATCAGGCGCAGGACCATTGGTTTTTATATGGATAGGATAGGAAGTCGGTGGTGTGATACGTGCTTACAAATCACGAATCTCACCAACGACTTTTAAACTCCAGGGTACGACTGGGGGGATTCGGCGGGAGGACGCGTCCGGGTGTCATCACTGCGAGGATCGTCCGGAGGACACGGTGGAGCATACTGCTTCTGCGAAGCAGTAATGCTAGCAAAGGAGGAGGCCGAACGTGTGAGAGAGAGGGAAACCTCACGTCCCAGTCGCCGCAACAGAAGAAGACGCCCCGGACGTCGCGAGTCGCAGGGCGATTCTCGGCCACCGTAGGCGCGGGCCTGCGGACGGCGAGCTTTGGGTGGCTTGCCGTCTGATCAGAACCAGGCCCGGGTCGACGGCACGCTGTGTTCCACGCGCGTCTCAAAGAGCTGTCAGCACAAAAGTTCGGACTTCGTTCGAAAGAGGCACCGTACCCTGGAACGCAAAGGGCACTAGGAGGAACACGGATGGGTTTTAGTCATTAAGAGTCTGACACTCCCTCTTGCTTCACCCAGAGCGGGAGGAGTCATTTGATGATTTCCCATCCTTAAAAAAAAAAAAAAAGGGTACGACTGGGGAGGCTGCGGATTTTGTTCGAAAGAGTCCCCGCGGCCCTAGAACGCAAAGGGCACTAGGAAGAACACGGATAGGTTTTAGTCAGTAAGAGTCTGACATTCTCTCCTGCTTCACCCTGAGCGGGAGGAGTCATTTGATAACCCATCTTTAAAAAAAAAAGTGTACGAATGGGACATTTGTTTCAGAAAACCCAATAACACTTTGTCCGACTCGGGATTCGAACTCAGGACTTTATGCTTAGCTTTTTGCTTGTATCCGTGGAGTTTCTTACACGTTCTTCTCCATAGAGATCTACGCTTTGGAACGTGCAAATAGCTTCATGTTTTGACTGACTGACTTTGACAGTTCAAAAATGCCTTACCTAAGTGGTTTATTTGAAATATATGCTTTGAGTTTTAGTTTACAGATTCCCTTAGTAATGTTAGCATAGCTAGATTAGCGTTTGGTATTTGTTCGAAAGAGTCACCGTAGCCTTAGAACGCAAAGGGTACTAGGAGGAACACGGATGGGTTTTAGTCAGTAGGAGTTTGGCACTCCCTTCTGCTTCGCCCAGAGCGGGAGGAGTCATTTGACGATTTCCCATCCTTAAAAAAAGCGTTTGGTCTGTGAGGCTGAAAGGTTTGTCAGATTAGCATTAGATTCATTTGTAGACGATCCCGCCTATATTTTCACAATATCTTAGCTTCTCCTGAACTGCTGTGGAACATCGCCTTTACGCCACGCGGTATCCTAGTACACGCAACTCTCTCGACACTGCACACAGGGAATTACACCAGAAAATATGTTTGCTGTGCACATCGAAGTGTAACGTACACTTAATATAAGTTACCTCGAAGTAAGTCAATAAGTTATACTAAAGTTACTTGACTTTTGAACTTTTTTATCACTACGAGCTGAAAATTTATGAAAGAAAAGGTGATTTAAGAAAGGGTGATGCTATTTTTGCGTTCTTGTTAACAGCACTAAGTAAAGTGCTATTTTTGCGTTCTTGTTAACAGTGCAGTACTTAATTGTAACATTTAATAATAATAATAATAAGTGAAGTCAGAGAAAGATAAACAAACGAAGTATCTTGACTTGGCTCGCGAGGTTGTCGACATGTGGGATGTGAACACAGCAGTTATTGTGCCGATAATCGTGACGGCCAATGGCATTATTGCCAAGAGCCTCGACCAACATCTCAAGAGGCTCTCGTTGGGCAGCTGGATCAAGGGCTTGATCCAGAAAGCAGTACTCCTGGACACGGCGCGCATCGTTAGGAGGTTCCTCTCTCAGAAGCCCTGACCACCGGTAGCTTGGACCCTGTTCCCGATACCGGTAGGCTACTATTTTTTATATTTTTAAATGTTTTTTTTTGTATTTTTATAGAAATATTTAAAAATGTAATTAGTATGTATATATAAATAAATAAATGGAATAATAATAATATGTATAGTAAATGAATAAAGGAAATAATAATATTCCAATAATAATATTAATAATAATAATATTAATTTCTGTGAAGTAAAGATGTTTTTTAAATATTTTTAGGGATTCAAACGTACCAATGAAAAAAAACTGGCCAATTGTGAGTCGGAATCGCGTACAAAGGGTATTTCTTTTTCAAATTTTTTGCAAAATTTCAAAACAGTTTCATTTTAAAATGTGCTAAAAATATATATTTAAAATCCTCTCAATAAGCCCTATCATTTAATTTTAATGTATCGCACGGCACAGTTTGAAAAATGTTTTTGACATTTTATAGTTGGCCCTCCAAAAGTGACCCCCATACTCAAAATGTATTTATTTACGCAAAACCCATCCGTGTTCCTCCTTATGCCTGTTGCGTTCCAGAGCCGTGGTGACATGAGTGGTAGATTTTGATCAAAAGGCGTTTCAACTTAGACAATTTTATAACCCTAAATTAAAAAATTGTGTCCCGAAATCTCTTCTTACATAGTCACTCTAAGCTAGAGCGGTCTCGCTGCTCTAATTAGACGAGTGTCAACTCTCACGTCGCGACGAGTGTCAGTAGAGTGTCTAGAGTGTCTGGCGTGGTCTCGCGACACTAATTGTGCAAGCCAGGTGGATCACCTCGTTTGTTTGTCGTGGCGGACATTTTGGCATCTGCAGTGTTGGAAGAGGTTAACTGTTTTGGCGTAATTATGCAGAGATCTTTGTAAAAGTAGCTGCTTTAGACTTGTAAATGCAATGTGGCTTTAGGGATACTCTGCGTTTTTGCAGCAGAGGTGGAATAGATGCCCAAGCCGGAACTGAGGCCATTATGGAGTCGAGAAACTGCAACGACACTTGTCAACGTGTGTGAAACGGCGTTTTTCAACTCACAAGAAATAAATAAAAATCTTGAGAACACAATGTGTGAGTGTCAGTGCAGTGTCTAGCGTAGTCTCGCGACATTAATTGTGTTAGCCAGGTGGATAATCATTTGTTTGTCGTGGCGGACTTTTTGGGATCAACAGTGTTGGAAGAGTTTAAGGGTTGATTAGTCATAGATTGGCAGTAGACATTGTTGTCATTGCGGATAGAAACTGGAACGAAGAGAGGCCTAAGGCCGTGGACATGAACTCAGCGGTGGCGGCGGTGCGACCAGCGGCGCGTTCAAATGCTGAACTGAAATGATGAACTGTTCACAAAGGCAGCGGCGCGAAAGCAGTACGGCGGCGGTGTACGAGCGGCGCGCGCCAGTCGAGCGGTGCCCGCGTGTCGTAGTCATAGATAAGCAACTTCTCATGACACAACAATACGCGCGCCTCTCTAGCGCCGCGCGATTAGCCCGCTGGCTTCGTAAATGGGTCTGCGTCGCCGCGCCGCTAACCGCGCCGCTGCTCCCACCGCTGCCGCCGCCGCTGAGTTCGTGTCCGCGGCCTATAAGCTCAGCAGTGGGTGAAGTCGGGCTATTATGAAACTTTAGATGTTAGGTACATGGTTCCTATTTGTCGTTCAGCAAGAAACTCTAAGGTGACTCTTTAATCATCATCATCTGCCTAGCCTTTTCCCAACTCTATTGGGGTTGGCTTCCAGTCAAACCGGATTCAGATGAATACCAGTACTTTACGTGGAGCAGCTGCCTACCAGACTTCCACAACCCATAACTGGGTATCACGTTACTTCTTGACAAGACTGGAGGTTACTCTTTTATATGTTTTTAAAATATTTCCTAGCCGTATTCATTGCGTGGGTTGGATATTAACTGGCACCTCGGCTATCAACCTACGTAGTTTTTTAACGACTTGACATAAAATTTGCATTGTATAAAAACAGTCTTTTTAGCATAGTATAATTTTCTGTATTTTAATTTCAGAACGTGAACATTTTTTTGTTTTTTGTACAGAGTTAAAATAGTGTACGTACGTGTCGTTTCTTGCAAGTTCTTTCTTCTCCATAGAGATCTACGCTTTGTGACTTGCAATTACTTAGTTGTTTTTGACTGACAAAACTTGACAATATGGATGGTTCCTAAGTAAAAAAATATAAATCTATTTAGTCCATCAGTCAGATCATCGAAAAATATTAGACATGTATTTTTTGCATTATCAAATCAATAAAAAATTTCGAAGATAAAATGCATCAAAGATCAGGAGTGGTGGCTTTTGACGTCACTACTCTGTAAAAAAATGTCACACGAGTTTTCAGCGCACTGAAAAAATAAAAAATACGTGTTCAATATTTTTTGGAAATCTTTCTGACGAACTAATTAGTTTTTTTTAGTCATTCAAAGCAATTCTATTCAAAACCGCCTGTAAATGGTCTATCTAATATAATCTAATTTAACTATTAACTATGAGTTCTATGCCATAAATGTGAAAGTTTGGATGGATGGATGGATATTTGTTACTCAATCACGCCAGAACGACTGAACGGATCGGGATGAAATTTGGCGCAGAGATAGATTATAGTCTGGAGTAGTACTGCTACTTTTCATTCCAGGAGTATGCTTTCGACAATAATGCGGGTGAAGCCGCTGGCAGAAGCTAGTAGTGCAATAAATGCTTTGACTATAGGTGAGAATGAAACCTTATTTACAACATTACAAAATTAATATTGTCTGTAAAAACTCATTAAAATGGTGTTAGTTTACCAAATTATTTTGTGTAACGCGCGTCGAGTGAGTCATAATATCATGATATCACACTTGGGATCTGGTAGACAGTATACAAATATGATTAAAGTATTTATTAGATATGTTGCTGCTAAAGTTGCGATCTTGGGTAAGGATCTTAATTTCTAGGTGGTTAGTATTTTAATTTTCTTTACGTATCTGCACTAAACTAATACCTACCTATTATAAAGAGGAAAGATTTGTATTTTTTTATGTTTGTAACGAATAAACTCAGAAACTACTATGAGGATCTCGTGGCTAAATAATAACAGCCGCACGGGTCGATCTTTAAGGTTAAGCCACGCTTGCCAAGGTTGGTCTGTGGATGGGTGACCATCTTAATATACCGAGTTTCCTCCGTGCCTTGGAAAGAACGTTGAGCCGTTGGTCCGGCTGTCATTTGTAGATCTTTGGCAGTCGTTATGGATTGTCAGAAGCCAGTAAATCTGACTCCAGTCTTGCCAAGAAGTACCGTGTTACCCAGTTAATGGGTTGTGGAGGTCTGGTAGGCAGCCACTCCTCGTAAAGCACTGGTATTCAGCTGAATCCGGTTTGACCGGTACCCCAATATACTTGGGAAAAGGCTAGGCAGATGATGATGAAACTCAGAAACTTCTATACCGGTTTAAAATATTATTTTACAATTAGAATGCTACACTATCTCTGAGTAACATAGGCTATATTTATTACTAGAAAATTAGAGATCCCTACGAAAATTACAAAATCCCGCGTACGAAGTCGAGGGCGAATTGTTAGTACTGATATTATTTAGTGCAGTGTTAGTGCTAACAGGAAGTCATGGCTAAATAATAACACAGGCTTATCAAGGGAGGGATGAAACGCATGTAACTAGAAGAGTTATGAATATAAATGTGGATGGATGGAGAGGGAGAGGAAGACCGAAGAAAAGATCCATTGAGATTGTGCCATCACTCATTTCATAAGTTAAAATTAAAACTTAAAATAAGGGAATTACGATTGCGATACTGTGCTTTTTCCCAATGTTTAGTCGGTCATGTTTGCACTTAAATATCTTGACTCAAATTTGTGAAAAATGTGTCAACAATCCAGCACTACTTTGCACTGTATTCATTTCTTTCCTTTTTCTTTTAGCCACTTTCTAGTTAACCTAGCTTTGTCAATGCCGTGAAGCTCTGTTATTGGCTTAAGAGATAATTGTCATCATCTCGCTGTCAATGTTCAGTGTGGGCAGACTTTGGGATGCTAGTTACTTTGTTGTAACTGCATTGTTGCTGTTCGTTGACAGTGGGGTGAAATTTCACTTAAAATGTCAAATTAATAATAAGCTGTTGAGTTTCCAATAAATAAATAAATAAATAAAAGATGGATGGATTGTGTGAGAAGCGATATGAAAGAAATGGGAGTTAGTGATAGGAGTGATAGGGGGACTCGTCTAAACAAACTCAACAGGCGAGCGCTTGAACCGGTTTTGTGGATAGCGTTGCGGTGACGCTTACTTTCGCAGCTATAATATTAGTAAGGATTAAAAGGATTAATTAATCTGGTCGTATGAATTACTTTTTTCGCTCAGAGTGGAGTGGAAGGGAGTGTCAGACTCATACTGACTAAAACCCATCTGTGTTCCTCCTAAAGTCTTTTGCGTTCCAGGGTCGAGGCGATTCTTTTGAACAAATTCCGCAGCATCGTATCAATCCTACTGGAAGGATTGAGTCACACTTTCTAATCCTGAATAAAACTTATTCCAACACTAACCAACAACACGCCAGCAACCAGACATATAAAATCGTTTTAAAAAAGATTGCTTTTTAAAGGGAATTCTTTAATAAAAAAGTATTTTCCCCTTGGGTGTAGTAAAGTGCTCATCGCTTCACTGCAGCTTTAAAATTTATTATTATTCACGCTAGGGGGCGCTACGTGTTCCCCTTTCTTTGGTAATCCTTGTTTTATGCCTTATTCTCACATTTCTTTAAGTTTGAGACTTTTGTAAAGACTTTACGTGCATAACTCGACAGTTGTATTCTTAAAAGGGGAAAAGGAGATGCAATTGTATAGCAAATCTGAGGAGCTATACCTAGTATTAATTCTGGCGCGTAACACTGCCCCCTCCTAAGACATACTCGTCCCGAGCATTATCGGCCCCATAATAACGCGCCAGTCGATCCGCGTGGACGATCTTAGGAGCAATTCTTGTCCCTTTTTGTATGCGGTAGGTCGCGTCATTGATTTTTGTCACAATCCGATACGGCCCGTCCCATTTAGCCTGAAGCTTAGGAGATTTCCCTTTACTGCGAACTGGATTGTGCAACCACACTAGTGAACCTTCATCGAAACCTTTATTGTTAATTTTGCGGTCATAATAGGTTTTCTCTTCTTTTCAGACATTTGCTGGCCCGATTCTCAGATGTGCTCATAAATGTCATTCATTCTGTTCCGCAAGTCATTGGCATAATCAGTCATACTGCTTTAGTGTTTCAGTAAGTTCCCGACCCCCGCCACCCCGCCCATTTCTAATACCTTAGACAGTGGAGGCTTAGTAACCGTTTGACCATTATCTCACCTGATGGTAAGCGATGATGTGGTCGAAGATGGAGCACGCTTGCTAGAAGTAACTTATTTACTCTTGACTTAAAGACTCCCAAGTTGTAGCTATCAGGAAACACAGACTCTGGCAGGGAATTCCACTCCTTAGCTGTACATTTTCCCAATTTATTTTATATACAAAATATTTCGCTCTTCCTGCTTAGGATTCCGTTTACCCCTTCTGTGCACGTGAAAAGTAGTGTTATATACCTTTTAAAGTTCCATCCGCTACCCCATAAAACTTAGTTACGTGTTTAAAGTTGAATATACACGGGCAACTTAAGTTGCACAGTTCTGGGCTACAATATTTAACCCTGGATCACTAACCGATTCTTCAAAATGACGACGGGTCACTTGTGAATTAAGTGTTTCTGTAAGTTCCTGACCCCCGCCGCCACGCCCGTTTCTAATACGTTCCTAATTCGCATCGCCAGTGACCCGCAAACACTCATTGTGGATTCACGCTAAAAAAAAAAATAGATAGTAGCCGATTCTCAGACCTACTGAATATGCACACAAAATTTCATAAGAATCGGTCAAGCCGTTTCGGAGGAGTACGGTAACTAACATTGTGACATGGAAATTTATATATAAAATGACATAATAATTACAATACTTTAAAAGTGACTAAAAGTTTTCAATGTAATTTCAAATTTTTGACATTTTGTTGTTTTTTATTTTACCTAATTGAAATGTAATAATTGTTGAGCTTATTCTACGTCATCGTAAATCTGTCGATAGTGAATGCATGTGTCATTCTACGTCTCTATTGCGATCCGAAATGGAAATAACCCATGAAAAGAAGGCATTTTGCATTACAAATGGCAGACGAGCTGATGAAGCCTTGGCTGCAAGAGAGATATCAGACGGTGACGGTGTTGATGACCTTCACGAAGGTCCTAGTCAAGACGTTCCTAAACTCGCAAAACTTGCAGCTGTCCTGCAAAAAAACGTCGTATGACCACAAACTTCGGCAAAGGCTGCAAAAAAGCGATTTGCAGAGAGCATATTGTTTCTATGTGTAATCATTGCTCAATTTCTAAAACAGGTTATGTTATTTGATGAAAAGGAAGCTAATACTGCTTATTAAGTTCGTTTTGTGTCAAAAATAAAGTTGATTAAATAAATATTGGTATTTTAATTTGTCGTAAAATTTACGAATGGTTAGTGATAACCTTATTAGAAATTTATAAGGTTAGTGAGCTAGGGTTAAACATGATGTCGCGCATGAGTGATTTGGCTGTCATTAGAGCTGCTTAATAAACTAGGTAATGCATGTAAAGTTTGGTCACAGAATAAATGGAGTAATAAGGGGTACCTAATATTACAGAAGCATTTTTTAAGATACCATACTCGGGTGGAGCCCATAATAATGGAGCAATACTCGACATCACCAAGCAACTTATCGCGAAATTGAATAAAAAAGTAAAGCATAGCATGTCCAATTAATACAATTGGAAACTTCCAAAATTCACATCGAATATTAATTTACTCTTTTACTTTGCGGGATAGAACAGCTCAGCACGCCACTTAGCATTTTGGCTGGTCACTGTAGGATTGTATCGACCACTTTCTCTCCCCTTCTCACAACTGATGCTAGGTAGACTGTTTCTGAAAAGTTGCCCGTGTAAGCGTCCCTCAAGGTGTAGGAATATAGTGCGGTAATGAAAATTTATAAATGCATCAGTAGTAGCGTGCCAAGGTAGAAGTTACTCCGGAACTTGTCGGTGAAGCGTTATTGAAACCTCTCCCGTTACTCTCAAAGTTTAACTTTCTGAGATTATGTTATTGGCGATAGATTAAAATTTTTGCCGTATGGTGTCGGCGATGCCGTGGGGTGCCGTAAAAGAATAATATCATCCCATCACTTCCCGTGGGTGTCGTAAGAGGCGACTAAAGGACTCACCAGAAAATAGGCAGCAGCGTTTTCCGTAAAAGTCAACACCATGCACTGCGATCGACAACCCGCCTGCCAAGCGTGGCGATTATAACAAATCCCCATCTTGGGGGAGAAGTATGTCCAGCAGTGGACGTCTTTTTTAATTTATTTAGGCAGCGTCTTACGGCTGATATGATGATAGATTAAAAAGAAAATAGTTGTTACGACTCACGTGACCGGAGTCACTCACGTGACCGGAGCACTCACGTGACCAGAGTCACTCACGTGATCGGAGTAACAAGCCATAAGACCGCCCATTGTGTCACCCTATGTAATGTTTTCTTCATCTATCTTTTCTGTAACTTATATGGTGTACGTAATAAAGAGTATTCTATTCATGTGTCACTCACGAGACCAGAGTTTCTAGTGTGATCATAGATACTCACGCGACCAGAGTAACTCACGTAACCGGAGTCAGTGACCAGGGTTCTGGTCAAGTATCATTCTATAAGCGACAGCGTGGCGAAAGCGGTGGACAGTCAAAAATGTATAGAATTGGTAAGTGCTGCCGAAATGTTACGACTTACCTTACCTTTTGGCGTTTCGACAATCGTTGTTGCTAATAAAATGTCACTGTCTTGAGCCTCAGAGTCACTCACCTGTTTAGAGTAACTCACGTGACCAGAGTAACTCACGTGACCAGAGTCACTCACGAGACCAGTGTCACTCACGTGACCAGAATCACTCCTGCATCCAGATTAACTCATGTCATGACAGTAAGACAATCGATGTCGAAGTGTCCTATACTTGTGACACTCGATGTCTGTGTGTCTGACCCTGGCAACACTCGATGTCGGAGTGTTCCTCCAAATGCCCTTTGCGTTCTAGGGCCGCGGTGACTCTTTCGAAAATTTTGCAACCCTCACAGTGTCTGCATGTATCTAATCTAAAATTAAAGCAACAAAGTATTGTGCACTAGAACTTAAACCTCAATTATTTCGTAGTTAATATTACTTTACGGTGCAAGAGTTAATATTTTAGTGGCTAGACACCTGACTGTGTTGAATTTTAATAGTGCTACAAAGTTGTACACCGCTCTACAGGTAACCAAGAAGTTGATTCTGTTGAGTTCTGTTTAATTTAACTACTGGGGTTTTCATTTTGTTTGTTGATTTAAATTATTTCGGTTTAAATTATACTGTTATAAAAGTTATCTAGTTCAAAGATATTAAGTGTTTTTGGAAAATTTTAGATCTTTTGGATATTTTTTTCAATTTAGTTCTGAAGACATTCAATTCAATCGAGACTAACAATCTATATATTATATAGGTAGATACTTATAATACAAAAAAAAAAAAACTTTTTACTTTCAAGGTAATTTAACTTTTAGTTACACAGAGGTTTTCCTATAAAGACCACTAAATATTTAGTTAATTAAATCTTCCTTTAATAGATTGACCGACACCACCCACCTCAATCTTATCACCTCAGTAATCGCATCACGTTTGAAACTAACTGTCCGGAACAAATCCCAACTACCCGCCAGTTTGTGTCGATTGAGATGTAACGTACCGCACAAATGGCAGAGCAATGATAACTTATCAGATCGAGGTTTACGGTTCTACTGGTTTATATGGGTTAGTGGAGCTGATAGCCATAAGATTTGATTTGATTTTGGTATTCTTGGAGTCTTTAAATCAAGAGTGAATAGGTTACTTCTAGGCAAGCGTGCTCCATCTTCGACCACATCCTCGCTTACCATCAGGTGAGATAGTGGTCAAACGCGTGCCTATCAATAGAAAAAAAAAAAAAAAAATTCTTCTTATCGTGTGGGCAGTAAGGTCTAACGACCCCACACTCCCTAGTGTCAGAGTTTCTAAACCGCCTCAAAGGACTTTGACATGATCAATAGTAAAAAAACATAGTAGTTAGAGTATATTTTGGTATTTTTGGCCGCCACAAGAAAAACTAAATTCGTACGGCAGCAAAAAGTACCGCAGTACCTTATATCCCGCCAGCAGCGAACTAAGAAATGAATCGCGGTGTCAAAGTTTTCCGAAATTGACATATACTATAGTTATAGTCCGAATATATAACTATCGGGCAATTGCCCACCCGACACAACAACTGTCAGGTCGTGGATCCTCCCTTTTTAATGGAGGTTTGCGAAACTATCAGTTTTTTCGGTATTCTGAGTTCAAAGTCTGCGCAGACAGAAGTGTGCTGTGTGTATAAAGTTTCGTTAAAATCGCTTCGCTTTTTTCCAAGAATTTAGCGAGTTTTTATGAAATAGAAGTATAAGCTGTAGACAGTAAATCGTTCATGTCGCCTCGCCAATTGCTTAAAGTAAACTCAAACAGGAAAAATTGTATTTACTCGACGAAGGAAATTGATCTGTGAGGTTGGCTAGATGTCTGAGCTGAATGGAACTGATTGATTATGTGGTCTTGATTTCTTTTGTTTGTAGGCACGGAAGTCAAAAGTCAAAAGTCAAAAGTCAAAATAATTTATTGTTTGTCACAGGTTTAAAGCAGTTCTTATCAACGTAATATGTAGATCGCTGTAACATACCCATAGGGCGTACAATATGCATATTTATATGTTTTCATTAATTAAAATCTAATCCAAACCAAATCTATTTTATCATGCAAAAATACATTATAAATTAATGATCTCTCATGTCAAAATACATTAAAATTCGTCAATATGATACGCATGTCAAAATGTTATTATTAAATAATTAAATTATACATAGTCAAAATTAAATCAAATAATTATATAATAACAGTCAATCCAAAAATAATTAAAACAATAAAATGAATAAAACTATCACATATAAAAGGATATTTGTATGTATGTAAATAAATAAATAAATAAATAATAATAAATAATAAAATTATCAAAATTTGTCATTTAAAAACTCCGTAATATTATAGTACCCCTTACTAATTAGCAATTTTTTAGTTCTCTCTTAAATGAATTAATGTTCATTACCTTTAGATAATTAGGTAGTTTGTTGTATATTAATGGGGCCATGCATATTACACTTTTTCTCAAAAATGCTGTTTTTGCAGAGAGAGATTGCACCCAAAGTCTGTACTTCTCACGTCTATTTCTATTATCGATCAAAGGGGGAAACAAATGAGGATTGGTTTTTACAAAAAGCGATATCTCCAATATGTATAGTGACGGAAGTGTTAGAATTTTGTGCTGTATAAACATTGGTTTGCAACTGTCAGTAGTTAGTAACCCAAACATAGCACGTATACAACGCTTTTGTGCTTTGAAAGCAGTGTCCTTCTCAGTTGAATTGCCCCAAAAAATTATTCCGTATCTTAAAACTGATTCAGCAAGCCCATAATATGCTGCAAGTAAAGTATCTATGTTGACAGTTGGTGCCAACTTATAAAGAGCATATGATGAAGTACTAATTTTTTTGCAAAGTTCAACTATGTGTGTTTTCCAATTTAATTGCTTGTCAATGATTAATCCCAAAAATCGGGTTGTTTCAACTTCTTGTATTACATTATCTTTATATACTAAATTAAATTTTGATGTGTTGCGAAAGTTTTCTCGCTGTCTAAAATGCATAATGTTAGTTTTGCTAAGGTTAATTTTTAAATTATTATCATTTAGCCAGGTAATTATAGAATTCAATGAATCACTAGAGTCAGTATGGTAGTTGAGTATATTTTTAGGTGCTATGGTTACAGTACTGTCGTCAGCGAAAAGTGACATGGGTTCTTTAGTTGCTTTTGGCAAATCATTAATGTATAGCAGGAACAAAGGAGGACCTAATACACTTCCCTGGGGAACACCATATGAGATGTAACGCTTGTCAGAAGAGAAAACCTGTTCCCTTTTAGTTTTAACATTAAATTTTGATATTTGGGTTATTTGTTGGCGGTCTGACAAATATGATTTTATCAATTCTAGGACATTACCTCTTATACCATAAGCCTCAAGTTTAGCAAGCAGGATATTATGGTCTACATAATCGAATGCTTGAGACATATCACAATAAATCGAACAAACAGGTAAAGATTTGTCAACTTGTGAAGAAACAACGTGTAAAAAGTCGTAAACCGCCATATTTATGTTTTTATTTTTCCTAAAGCCTTTTTGCTCATCACATAGGATTTCATTTTGGTCTAAATAGTTATTGATTTCATGGTAAATATATTTTTCAAAGATTTTTGAGAAAACAGATATTAGTGCTATAGGTCTGTAGTTCTCCATTAGGTATTTATTATCTTTTTTAAATATAGGTTTAATAATTGACAACTTGAGGTCCTTTGGAAATGTTTTTTTTTTTTTTTTTTTTTACTATTGATAGGCACGCGTTTGACCACTATCTCACCTGATGGTAAGCGAGGATGTGGTCGAAGATGGAGCACGCTTGCCTAGAAATAACCTATTCACTCTTGATTTAAAGACTCCCAGGTTGTAGCTATCAGGAAACACAGACTCCGGCAGGGAATTCCACTCCTTAGCTGTACGCACTATGAATGTGTTCCCAAAACGTTTTGTGCGTATGGGTGGGATGTCCACCATGTACCGGTGGCGCATCGCCGTTCGTCTTGTGGTCCGATGATGGAACGGGCTTGGCGGAATTAAATTATGCAATTCCGTCGCACATTCCCCAAAATGCAACCGGTAAAAAACCGACAGGCTAGCAACTCGTCGTCGATGTTCAAGACTTTGGAGCTTCGACGCGACGAGCCTCTCATTGCCGATGATCCTCTTGGCTCGTTTCTCAATTGACTCAAGGGCATCAAGCTGGTATCTGGCAGATCCATCCCAAAGATGAGAGCAGTATTCCATACACGATCGAACTTGCGCTTGATAGAGTTTGAGCAGCTGTTCCGGCGTGAAGTACCGTCTCACCTTAGCCAGAATCCCCAACTTCTTTGCAGCCACTTGAGCTTTTGCCTCTATGTAAGGGCCAAAATTGAGAGTAGATGTTAATGTAACCCCAAGAAGCTCAAGATGGTCGGTTATCGGCACGGTTTCACCGCGGAAAGATGGAGCTGGGCGGAATTGGCTCCTTTTGGCGGAAAATAGACACGCTTGGGTCTTAGCAGCATTGAACTTGACCAGATTGGCATCGCCCCAATCAGAGACCGCCTGTAGGGACACGTTCAAGCGCTCAACCATTGCCTCCCGGAGAGACCGGATCTGCGACCCACCAGCTCGTGCGTCGGACACGTATCTTTCAGCAACAGTGCTGTCGTCTGCATACCCAAAGGTACCGGGTTTAAGCAGATCATTAATATGCAGCAAGAACAGTGTTGCCGAAAGCACCGACCCCTGAGGAACCCCGGCATTAATATCCAGCAGTCCAGACGAGCAGCCATCTATGACCACTCGGATAGACCGATCCCTCAGGAAATCTGCGATCCAATCACACAAACCGGCGGGCAGACCGAAGGAAGGAAGCTTACTAATAAGGCCATCGTGCCAGACCCTGTCGAAGGCCTTCGAGATGTCAAGGGAGACCGCCAGTGCCTCCCCGTGCTTCTCTATGGCCTCACTCCAGATGTGAATGGCATACGCTAGAAGATCCCCAGTAGACCGATTTCGGCGAAACCCGTATTGCCGGTCACTAAGGATATCATTCGCTTCTAGGTACGCCAGGAGCTTATGATTCAGCACGCGTTCCATAGTCTTACAGAGTATGGACGTTACCGAAATGGGTCTATAATTCGACGGGTCAGCTCTACTACCCTTCTTGGGCACGGGCTGCACGTTAGCTTGCTTCCAAGCCTTCGGCACTTTTCCAGTCTCAAACGAAAGGCGAAATAGGCGTGTCAAGATCGGAGACAACTCAGGCGCACAAGTCTTCAGAACAATTGCCGGTATCCCGTCGGGGCCACTAGCCTTGTTCACGTCTAGGTTACGCAGTACCCTACGGACGTCCTTCTGATGAATGCGAATGTTCGACATACTCGACTCGCATTCACCAGGAGAGGCGGAGGGCGTCGCGCCACCAGGATCCAGACGTGAAGATTCCGCAAACAAAGAAGCAAACAAATTCGCTTTCTCCTCAGCGGAGTGGGCCAGCGTCCCGTCGGGTCTCAGCAGTGGTGGTAGTGAGGGGCGGCAGAAGTTCGATTCGACCGACTTAGCCAGGGACCAAAAAGCCTTACTACCTGATGGGTATGAAGCAAGTTTGTTCCCTATTCGGCTAATGTGGTCAAACCGAGCCCTCCGCAACACCTTCTTGCAGGACTTAGCAGCCCTATTAAAGGCTCTCTTCTTCTGACTCACGTCATTTGCTTTGCGCGTACGAGCGTCGACCCATGCTAGGTACGCCGCGTGCTTAAGCGCATCGGCGCGATTGCACTCGGCACCAAACCAAGGACGAGCTTCGCCAGATATTGCTATGTTAGAGAACGGAATGTAGTACTCCATTCCCCTCCGCAACACATCCGTCACGGCGTCCGCGCACGACGCAGCATCAGTGGAAGAAAAGCAAGTAGGCTGCCAAGGGTAACATGCGAAGAAAGATCGCATGCCATCCCAATCTGCTGACTTGTATCGCCATACCCGCCGGGTGCCTCTTGGGCTAGGATCGGGCGGAGAGTAGACAGACACAGACTTCACCAGACAGTGGTCGGAACTACCCAGTGGTGATGAAATCGACACCGAATAGCGGTCTGGATCTGTTGTCAGCAGAAGGTCCAAGCAATTGGCAGTGTGCGAATCAACATCCGGTACCCTCGTTGCCCCCTGGACCAGCTGGGTAAGATTTAACGCAAGCGCTAGCTTTCGCGTCTCTCGTCCAGCATGGTCTGTGCACTGGTATGGGAAGAGCCACTCCTGATGGTGGGCATTGAAGTCCCCCAGTAACACCAATTGGGCAGAAGGGTACCGCTGCTGAGCCGCATCCGCCGCCTCACTCAGGTGCTGTGTAAGCCCAGTTGTCTCCAAATCACCGCTGTGCGAACGGTAGACGCATGCGTAGACAATTTTGTCTAGACCTGTGTCCACTATAGCCCACAGCGTTGAGAACCTGGAGTCTTCAAGGTAGCGGAGACGCCGATAGCAGATGTCGTCCCGGGCGTACATGCATACGCCCGCGCGGGGTCTAAAGTGGTGCTCCAGGGTAAACCCAGGGTAAGACAGGTATGACACGTCCGACGGACATCCGATCTGCGTCTCCGACAGGAACAAGAGCGCTGGTTTCTCGGTCTCAAGATGGTGATGGACTGCGGCGAGATTTGAGTGCAGACCTCGTATATTAGAGAGGTGCACTTTATGCGAAAGGACGTGCTGCCGCTGTACAGCTTTTCTCTTTTTATTCCTGTTCATTAACTAACTTGAGTGATGGAGGTTGAGGAGAAGGAAGTGAAATGAGGTTCCAAGCTGCTAACCTTCAGGCACGCCCTGACAGGACGACATCTTTGGGGGACTAGTCTGGAGACTGCGGGGACGCCCGAGCCCCCCCGGGAATGTCCATCGGGCCCTTTCATCTGGTCGCCAACCAGCACGATGGTGCATTCCGGGATTTTTCGTCAGATGGCGGGGCAGCCTTTCATGTGTGGCTAGCACACTACTTGGGCCCCCAACTATCTGCGGTCGGCCAGCGGTGCACCGTGCCTCGGATCCCGCTACCCTCCAAGACTAGTCTCCCGATACGCCCATGCCAGGGCTAGCCTGGCTGGTCTGCCTGCATTGGAACAACTATTTCGACCCAACTCCTCTGAATTGGCTACACTGAGCATCGTACCGGAACACAGCTAAGCCGCTTGGCGGTACGTCTTTGCCCATGTCCCACTTTGTATACAAAGATTCAGAATATGGCTTAGGTGATGAGAAATATCTTCATTTACTGCTTTGATTACTCTAGTAGAAATACCGTCATACCCTACACTGCTAGTGTTTTTAAGATTTCTTATAATTTTCTGCATATGAAAAGGCAAACAGGGTGACAAAAACATTGAGTTCGTTTGGGGATTAATTAAGGTTGTGGACTTTTTTCCAGCACCTGGAATAGGAGCCACTTTTTCGATGAAATAATTATTAAACGCATTGGCAATTTCTGTAGGATTTGTTGTTAATTTATCGTTAATTTTTAATTCAGTTATCGATTCTTTTGGAGTATTTAATTTATTATTATTTATAATTTGCCATGCCGTTTTACTTTTATTAGTCGATGTTTTTATTTTATAATTGTTTTGGGCCCGTTTAGTAAGGTTTATAATTCGTTTTAGAAGTTTAGAATAAGTTGAATATTTTTGTTTGTTAGCTAATGTTGGTTTCCGTCTGAAATTCCAGAGTAATTGTCTTTTATTTTTACTACAGGTCTTAATTCCACGTGATATCCATCTTAGTTTGGTATTCACTTGCACAGTAATTTTAGTTAAAGGAAAACACAAATCATAAAATGATTTAAATGTTTCTATAAAATAATGATAGGCTACTGTTGGATCACTTGTGTTATATATTTCACAAAAAGAAATGTTTTTAATGCAGTTTTTAAATTTTTGAATATTTTCTAAGCTGAGGTCACGCTTCATTTTATGCCAACACTTAAATAAAAATATTTTTTTAACTGGAAGCTTAATTAATTGGGCAGTGTGGTCTGATAAGCCAAATTCTAACACATCAGTCTTACACTGTTTTTTAAAGTCATGTGCAAAGTTGTCTATACAAGTCTTACTCGATAGCCTCGTGGGCTGCTGAGCTAATGTGAGATTATAATTTAATAATAAACATTCGAAATCTTATGTGGCATTATTGCATTTCATGATATCTATGTTAAAGTCACCAGCTATAACAGTATTATGACTATTATTAGTTTTAGAGATGCAATTTAGAACATTGTCAAGTCTATCGAAAAACAAATTGAGGTTACTTTGTGCCGGTACACGGTACTTTGTGCCGGGAAGCTTCAGAATCCAGGGATTGTGTCCTGCTAGGGTTGCGGAATTCCTGCCAGGGTTGCGGAATTGGTTCAAAAGAGTAACCGCGGCCCCGGAACGCAAAAGACATTTAGAGGAACGCTGGTGACGAGAGATCTATTTTTTGAAACAGCTTCACCTTCAGTCGTATTTGACTGATCAAACTTGACTATTCCTAAGATCCCACCTTCCCAATATCCAAAGTGCCCATATTTTTTATAGTTTTTTTTGTCAATACCTACCCCAATCATAAGTAAATCTAGGTTTACTATATTTGTACTCTATACTAATATATAAAGCTGAAGAGTTTTTTTGTTCGTTTGCTTGAACGCGCCAATCTCAGGAACTACTGTTCCGTTTTAAATAATTCTTTCAGTGTTAGATACAATTAATAATAGTTAGTGGTTAGTTATATATAAATTAGGATTTATTAATTATCCCATTTATTGAGAAAGGCTATAGCTGGCTATGTATCATCACGCTAAAACCAATAGGAGCGGAGCCGTAATGAAAATTGTGACGCAGACGAAGTTGTGCGGGTCAACTAGTAGTATTATAAAGCTGAAGATATTGTTTCGTTGTTTATTTGTTTGGTTGAACGCACTAATACGATGATAGTTTATGATAGCCCATTTATCGAGGAAGGTTATATAACATCACGCTACGATCAATAGGAGCTGAGCAATGAAAAATGTGACATGGACGAAGTTGCGCGGGGCAACTAGTTATAAATATTTTTTCCTAATCCTCCGCTGTACTTTTCTGATTAATTTCGTTGCAGGATCCAAGACAGTTGAATCGTTTCTCCGGGACTCATTGGCTCGGCGTTTTTCTGGTGGTCGCCTCTGTTGATCCTGGCTTTCAGGAGTTGCAGTGGTTGGGAATGTGTGGCGGGCTTGTCCCGAAAAAAAAAGGAGCTGAGTAATGAAAAGTGAGACATAGACGAAGTTGCGCGGGTCAACTAGTGAACCATAATAAAATCGGACAAGTGCGAGGAACACGGATGGGTTTTAGTGTGTAAGAGACATAACCTTCTGCTCCGTCAATAGCGGAAAGAACCGTTTGATTATTTCCTAACCTTAAAAAAGGTGCAATTGTGAGGTTAAACCAGGACCTGAAGAAAGAAGTCTGTGTCTTCTTTGTATAAGAAGAGTTTCAGTTAGTATAATCAGTGATAATATCAAAATTTATGTCGCCAACTGCATCAAAATGCTTTAAACGTGACTTGTTTAGCACTTTTTAGGAGTATTTTCAGGTCTTTCTTCAAGATCTTTAAACAAGTTCTCGGACCCCACAACCCGACTTATTCTTTGCTAAGTATTCATCATCAACTTTCTACCCTTATCCCTCTCCATCTATCCAATTTATATTCAAAACTCTTTTAGTAACATGCGTTTCAACCCTCCTCTTCACTGACCATATGCGATTCCCTTTCAACTTTTCAGTCACTGGCGCGACTTTTAAAGTTTTATTAATTTTCGTTATTACACTGTATTTTTTTAGCACTGATTTCATTTCAACCGTAAAAATCGTTAAACACAAGTCCAGCCAGACACTATGCCACTAAAACCGCTGAAACCATTCCACAGGGAATAATAAATCAATGACATAAAGTAATATACTAATGGTAATAAAATTGCATATTCAAGCTTTATTTATATTTTTTATATTTTTCGCAATACATTTGATTTTTATATATTCGAATGGCTTGTGTTTAAACACCGCCCAAAAAAGTACCTATTTTACTACCAAAAAAGTTCTAAACGGTTACCAAAACAGATAAATGGTCACCAAATAATATTCGAGAAGTAGCGCTCGCCGGCCGCTGCACCGCTCGCTTCGCTCGCCGGCCGCTGCCGCGGCACCGCTCGCTTCGCTCGCTCGGCTCGCGCGCGGTTGGTCACAATTCTAACCTAACCTAACCTATTTTATCCAGTTTGTAACCCCAAGCCTACATTTTATGGCAATCACAGTTGAGTTGGATAGAATTTGGTGACCGTTGATCCATTTTGGTAGGCGTAGAGTCTTAAAAATATTATTTTTGGTGACCGTCTAAATTATACCCTATTCGAATCCTCCTAAAACTGACAAAGAGAATAATATTAATTTAAAATGTGTGTATTATATCATTCATTATTCGAATTATGGAGCTCGTGGATAGATAATAACAGCCGCAGAGGTCGATCTTCAAGGTTAAACAACACTTGTCAAGGTTTGTCTGTAAATACCGAGTTTCCTCCGTGCTTCGGAAAGCACCGTTGGCCCCGGCTGTCATTTTTAGATCTTTGGCAGTGGTTACGGATTGTCAGAAGCCAGTAAATCTGATTGCAGTCTTGCCATGAAATACTGTGTTACCCAATTAATGGGTTGTGGAGTTCTGGTAGCCACTTAAAATACTGATATTTAGCTGAATCCGGTTTGACTGGAAGCCGACCCCAATATAGATGATAATATTATATCATTATTTATTGCATTTAAATAGTCTTCCTCCAAATACCCTTCCTTTGCGTTCCAGAGCCGCGGTAATTCTTTCGAACTAATTCCGTAACTGGCAGGTACTGGTCTAGCAGGCCCTGTAACTTATGCTGTCAAAAAAACGCGCCGTCGACCCGGCCTGTACCCCTATTCTGTAACAACGTTTTCATGTCTCGACAGCTGAATCCGAGGTGAGTATCAAATTACTTCAAACGTAAGACTTTAATGTTGTGTGCAATAAAGTTCAGTTTGTGAGGTTTGTCACTCAGGTGAAGCTCGATATCGAAATGGTTATTTACAGAATAGACTAGCTGGTCTTTATTGGACGTCGAGCCGCTCGCCGTTCGCAGGCCAGTGCATCCGGTGGCCGGGAATAGCCAGCGATTCCCGACGCCCCTAAACAAACCCCCCTGACTGTACCTACTTGCAGCAGGAAGCAATATTAGTGGTCAGCAATGGGATAAGAACCATTGTAGTCCGGGCTCGAATCGTGGTATTTTAGGGTTCCGAACATCCGTAGCAAACAGAACCCTCATAGGATCACTCGGGTATCTGTCTGTCTGTTCGTCTGTCACAGCCAATTTTCTCCGGATCTTCTGGGCCGATTCTGTTAAAATTTGGTACTCATATGGAGTTCTGTGACCTAAACACGGACGCGTTACGTAAGTTAGTAAATGTGGAGTATGGGGGTCACTTTTGGGAGTCAAAATAGAAAATTTTAAAAAAGTTTATCAAACTGTACCGTATGGCATAACAAATGAAAGGGCTATTTTTTTTTCTATTGATAGGCACGCGTTTGACCACTATCTCACCTGATGGTAAGCGATGATGTGGTCGAAGATGGAGCATGCTTGCCTAGAAGTAACCTATTCATTCTTGACTTAAAGACTCTCTTGACTTTTTTTTCAAAAATAAATAGAAACTAAGATGATAATAGAAACTTTACCCATACATTACAGGAAAATCTATAAGAAGTCTGTAGTTTTAAAATTACAGGTTACAAAAATGAAATTCGTTTGGAACCCTTTGCACGCGATTTCGACTCGCACTTGGCCAGTTTTTTTTCCGTAACCCGCCGGTAGTCACGTACCCTTTTAGGCCTGCGCAGACGACGGACTTTTTTCCACGGCGGAGAAAAAAATACGCTCCGCGAATAAAAAGCCCGCCGCGCATTTACCGCGAACTCAACGCATACGCTGTGCGATCATTTGTTACCCGGAAATGTAAAGAAGTGCACACTATGGAAGAAAATATTCAGAGGTTACTTACGTTGTGTTGCAATTTACATGAATTTTAAGAAAAAGAGAAGACATTTTAAGAGTCATCGTTTATCGTCGTGCATACGTACTTACGTCACTCTTGAGCGCACAACGCGGTCTAAAGTCCGCCATGTGCGTTGCTTTGCCTAAACACACGAGATCTATTGTTAATACTGATCGGGGTCTCCCCCGTACTTTTGTCCGGTCCGCTCTCTGCATGACCTCGGTTATTCGGTGCTTTTAATCCCTCGTTTGCGTTAGTCGATACAGTTGTAAGCGATCTATTTTAGCGGACAAAAAGGTCTGCGGACAAAAATCCAACATCTGCGCAGGCTATTAAAGTGACGAAAACGTCGTGCGAGGGTCGAAAAGACCCAGATTTTGACTGTATTTTTTTTAACAACTTAATTACATTCCGGGATTATTTGTAAATTAATTAGAAAGAGGGTTATTATTTAGAGAAAAAAAAAGCGACAAAAATAAAAAAAAAGTCAAGAGATCAATCTTATTTTTACCCTATAGTAACTGTAAAATCGTTTTAACTTTTTTCTACTATCTAGAAACATTAAAGTTCTTTTTACTATCAAAAATAATCACCAATCTTCTAAATAGTGGAACAATATTAAACATTATACGTAACATATTTTTCGTCACTTCGTCACTATGACAGGAATCTGAATCAAGGTTACCAATCTCCAATTTCTGAAGAAATTTCACCTTCAATGTCGTCCTCTTCTAAAAAATATGCTATTCTTTGGCCATTTAAATAATTTGGCGACATATCTACAAAGATATAAAATTAAAATAATTAATGTGAAATCAAAAAATACACTTTTTTTTTTTTTTTTAAGATGGGAAATCATCAAATGACTTCTCCTGCTCTGGGTACAGCAGGAGGGATTGTCAGACTCTTACTGACTAAAACCCATCCGTGTTTCTCCTAGTGCCCTTTGCATTCCAGGGTACGGTGCCTCTTTCGAACGAAGTCCGCAGCCCCAGCAGGCACTGGCCCTAGTGTGCCCCGTCTTAAAAAATACACTTACACATAACGTCAAGTGAGAAATGAGCCAAGAAGATCATCAGCAATGAGAAGCTCCAAAGTCTTGAGCATCGACGACGAGTTGCTAGCCTGTCGGTTTTCTACCGCTTGCATTTTGGGGAATGTGCGACGGCATTGCATAATTTAATTCCGCCAAGCCCGTTCCGTCATCGGACCACAAGACGAACGGCGATGTGCCACCGGTACATGGTGGACATCCCACCCACACGCACAAAACGTTTTGGGAACACATTCATGATGCGTACAGCTAAGGAGTGGAATACCCTGCCGGGGTCTATATATGTTTCCTGATAGCTACAACCTGGGAGTCTTTAAGCCAAGAGTGAATAGGTTACTTCTAGGCAAGCATGCTCCGTCTTCGACCACATCATCGCTTACGTGAGTAAGTAGTAGAGTATTAGGTGAGATAGTGGTCAAACGCGTGCCTATCAATAGTAAAATAAAAAAAATGTCGCTAAAGGGTCGAAACGACCCATACTCACATGAACTGGAAGTGGCTGAGGTGGGGTGTGCGGATAGCCTATAAAGGTACTTGAAGACGATTACGACACGATTCAACTAATTCTAGTCCAACGACAGTTATGACATTAAAACAAGAGTACTGAATCTTTTCGACCCAGGCGCACCTACCCGCGGGTTAAGCTACCTCGCAGATCTCTAGTAGAAAAGCACCTTAAGTTTCTCCACGACCAGTTCATTCTTCCGCTAAGCCAGTTTATCATATTTGCATTAAAATGCACCGGAGAATGCGCAGAAAATTGCAACTATAAATAATTTCAGCTGTTTCAGTGGTAGACAGCAACATTTCATGTGCCTCCGTGTTGCGAATTTAAAATGCTAGCTTAGGAAAGTTTGTGTAAGTCTAATCTCGGAATAAGAGAAAAGATTTTGTTTCTATACGAGACAGAGATGATGAAAAATAGTATTTATTTTAGGAAATTGTCTTCATCTAGCCACGCCCTAAAATGGCAACATAATAAGACTGCTATCCAATAGGAAACGTGCTCGACAAAGGCTCTGCCACCAAAGGGCCTAGCACGAATATTTTGAGGTATAGTAACGTTAACGTAAGTGAATTTTGAATGTGAAAAACTGCAACCCCATTTTATTTTGGTTTAATTTTATGGGACAAACACAATTTATATCATTCAATGATATGAACAAAATAAATAATACAAGTAAATATTATACGCGAAAGGAGTATTGTAGCTAAGGCAAGATTTTACGTTACGTTACTACGAGTATATGATATTCGGGCTAGGCCTTCTGGTCGGCCGGTGCCGTACGGTACCGTAAAAGAATAATACCAGCCCATCACTAACCGTGGGTGTCGTAAGAGGCGACTAAGGAACTCACCAGAGAATGGGCGACAGCGTTCTCTGTAAAACGCAACACAATACACTGCGTTCGCCAACCCGCCTGCCTTTTTTTTTATGGATGGGAAATCATTAAATGACTCCTCCGGCTCTGGGTGAAGCAAGAGGGAGTGTCAGACTCTTACTGACTAAAACCCATCCGTGTTCCTCCTGGTGCCCTTTGCGTTCCAAGGCTACGGCACCTCTTTCGAACAGATTCCGCAGCCCCAGCAGGTACCTGCCCTAGCGGGCCCCGTCTTCCACGCTGACATCTCTTTGGGATCGCAGCGCGTCGCCGACCCGGGCCTAGTTCTGATCAGACGGCGAGCCACCCACTGCTCGCCGTCCGCAGGCCCGTGCCTATGGCGGCCGGGAATCGTCCTGCGACTCCAGACGCCTGGGGCGTCTTCTTCTGTTGCGGCGACTGGGACGTGAGGTTTCCCTCTCTCTCACACGTTCGGCCTCCTCCTTTGCTAGCATTACTGCTTCGCAGAAGGAGGTGATCGCTTCCCATGCCTCCTCGCTCCGGACCAAAGATTGAACCAAGGCCGGTCGCGAGAGGTCGCCGCCGCCAATCGCCTCGACGAGGACCCGGCGGTGCTCCGCTCAAGCAGGGCAGACCTCCACCGTATGCTCCACTGTGTCCTCCGGGCGATCCTCGCAGTGATGACACCCGGGCGCGTCTTCCCGCCGAATCCGAAACAGGTATCTCCCGAAACAACCGTGTCCGGTGAGTACCTGTGTCAGGTGGAAGGTGAGGACGCCGTGGCGCCGCTCCAGCCACTTCTCAAAGAGGCTTATCGCCTGAATTGTTGCGTGCCCAACCCGCCTGTCTAGCGTGGCGATTATGGCAAACTCCCTCTTTTGGGGGAGGCCTATGTCCAGCAGTGGACGTCTTTCGGGTGTTATGATGAGGTCTTCTGGTAGCGCAAATTCGAATCGTTTACGCAATCAAATGAAAACATTGAAACTTCACGTTATAAAATAATCACAACAAAGAAGTGGAGAATAACAAACAAACACATGAAACATTTAATTGAGTGAAAATGTATTGTTTCATTTCTGGATGCTTCGGAATTCATAAAAAAATTGTCGAAACTTCAAAAGTGGATAAATACAGTAAAAATACATATTACATAGGTAAGCATGAGTTTCCAAAGCTTATAAATTACGAATTTGTTAAAATTGCTAAGATTTGTATGCAGTAGGTACTATTCAAAATAAAAAAAAAAACAATGACATAATCTCAAACAAAATTTTTCAGTAAACTTCATACTAAACAATAAACATATTTTGACATAGTCTTGACGCGCTGATGATGATTATAATTAATCAGCCGGACTCCATATTATTTAACAATTTCAGTATCTAATAATAAAATAAAAATGATTAATATTTACATAGGACTAAACACATAAATGGCGAGTAGCGACACACACACAACAAAAAAAAAATTGCAATCACTAGCATAAGCACATCACTAGCATTTTTTTTTAATTGAACTTTATAAGGAAAACTCTTTGTTTTGTGTTTTCTTTAAATAGACAAAACCTGTTTAAATTTAAAAATAAAACTATTAGTTTTATAGAAAGAAAAAGACTATTTAACCAAACTAAAACAACAATTTAGTAATGAAAGGTTTATATTCAATATAATACAACTCCTCTCCTGGCTTGAACACATGCGGAGATCCTCCTGGGCATGCTGAGGGTCAAGTTATCCAACATTTCTTGGGGTAACCTGTCCTATTCCTGAATAGCGGCTTCTCTGAGCTCTGGCACTGTGTGTCCTAACAGGCGTGCTGTCCTGTAGGTGTGCAATTAAATACTCGGCAGAAGCGAAAGCGTAACATCAAAAGACAGAAATAAAGAAAATTTTGTAGGTTATACCAAGAAAGAATCATGCATTTATCTCACACACCATACCTATAAACAAAGGCATTATAATCCGTCTTTATCACACCATATTTACTGCCGTTTTATAATACCTACTGCTTACCATAATCTAAACGGATGCCGACAGCCATGCGACTGGGGTTGATACCACATTATGAAATATTTGCTCGAGAATTCATGAGCATTGCACCTAGGGTTGGCAAATTTTTAGAAGAAATTTATTTATCACACCATCGTCTTATTTACAAATCAAATATCTGTGTACTACTCTAATAATATAACCTTCTATGTACTTTTTATCGACTAAACTACGAGTATATGTGGAGGCTTGTTAGTAGCTATTCTGTAAAATTACATTCCTTATGTATAATGCGTTCATTTAATATTTATTTTTTATATTTTTTTTATTATTTATCTGACTATGTGGGGTTAATCCATTTTTTTAAGTAATTATTTATTTTATTGTCAGTACAAGTGATAAATAATATTTACTTATCATTATTTTCTTTTTTCCTTGTAAATATTGATTACGTTGCCATACTTATTGTATAAATTCAGGTTCTTAAAACATATCAGACAGTTGTGTTGCTGGGGAGTTTGTTGCTCAACTTCTTCTCCACAGCTGAAACACTAGGAAGTGGTGACGGGCGCGCGTTTTGGGGGACTGTCTTTTGTAAAACTTGACGTTCAGAAAGTGCTGGCTCTCAGCCTAATTTGAATAAACGACTTGTGATTTTGATTTCATTTGATTTGATTTGATTATGTCATTAGTTTGTTAGTCTGTAAGCCTTCTTTTAAACTAAATAAATAAATAATAATATTTTGACGGCACGGTTGGAGCAATGGTTGAGCAATTGACTGCTGCGCTGCGTGTTGCGGGTTCGATTCCCGTACGGAACAAATATTTGTATGGCCTACAGATAGTTGTTCCGGGTTTGGCTGGTTGTGCATATGTATTCACATGTTTGTAAACGCACCCACGTTACAGGAGAAATTCCTAGTGTGGAGCAACGTTTTTTAAACAAAAAAAATAACTCAACAATTTCGAGAGGATCCTCTTCAAACAAGTCACGTATGCAAGCACATCATTCTCAGAGTATGTCTAATTGAATTATTATAAACTAGTTGACCCGCGCAACTTCTTCTTCGTCACAATTTTCATTACTGCTCCGCTCCTATTGCTCTTAGCGTGATGACATATCCACATGACATAGCCTATAGCCTTCCTCGATAAATGGGCTATCTAACACTGAAAGATTTTTCAAATCGGACCAGGAGTTCCTGAGATTATTAGCGCGTTCAAGCAAACAAAAAAACAAACAAACTTTAGCTTTTAGTACTAGTTGACCCGCGCAACTTCGTCACAATTTTCGTTACTGCTCCGCTCCTATTGTTTGTTTGTTTTTTTTTTTATTCAATAAAATCATCTTATCGTGTGGGCAGTAAGGTCTAACGACCCCACACGCCCTAGTGTCAGAGTTTCTAAACCGCCCTAAGGGCCTCTGACATGGTTTATTTGACGACCGTCATTTGGCGGCCGGGACCACCGGCTTATACGAGCGTTCCGGAGCACGGAATCATTTTTTTACCAGACAATCAAAGAAAAGAGAAAGAAGGAAAAGTATTTATTTAGCACATACATGAAACACGCACGGTACATAAAAATAACAAATAATGGTAGGTAAGCCAAAAACTAAGTGTGTATCTCACGGCTGCACTAAAAAGGTTCATTTCAGCGATATGTCAGACAGCCTGAAACTGTCTGACGCTGGTTTTCTAATGAACCCTAAGGATGAGTGGCGGTTCATTTGAAACAAAATTATATTTTAAAAATCATAAAAAACGTACCTACATAAAAGAATAAACATATATAATGAATATTGAGCAATAATACTAGAAATAAAAACAAAGTTAAGAAGATATTATAAGAATTTGTATAACTGTGCTTGTGTGTACGTGTATTAATTATAATAAATACCTAAATAGTTTTCCACTCAGGTGATGTTAAGATATTGCAGGCCAAACTGAAAAACAACCAAAGTATGCTCTTTCCGTGGGAATCGAACCCACGACCACCGGGTCACAAGGCAAGCGCCTAAACCACTCGACCACGTAGACAAATGTTATTCAATAAAGTTAAAATTAAATTGAATTACATTATAATTATTAATGAGAGAAAATTTTTGCAAAAAAGAAGGTTAAGTAAATACATAACTACTAGGCAATTTAAATGAAGCCATGGTTTTCATTTACAGCCACATTCTAATTATGATGGAAAATATCTTCAGCTTTTACTGAAACATTCAGTTAAATTCATACTAATTCATTCATGTATTTTTGTAAGTAACGAATAAAGCTTAAAAACAACTGGACCGATTTGAAAAGTTCTTTCAGTAATGGATACCTAAATTATCAGCTAGAATCATAGGCTATATTTTATCCCCGTACTCCGCGTGGCGTCCGCTAGTTGGTTATAAAGTATACCTACGCAAAGTAGAGTACAATATTGTAGAGTACAGTTGGCAGCCCTTCTTGCACCGTCTCAAGATATTCGGGTTTCAAGGAAGTGGGACATTATTCAGAGTTTCGGGAAGATTGTCCTTTGATTGCTTGCCTAATCTTAAATACTAAATTGAATAGGTAAAATTGCTGATAAGTATTATGTTTGTAAAAGTTATTCCTGGTTAAGTGATTCAAACTGCCAAGCCTTTTCAAGTATAACCGCATGCAGATGAATACCAGTATTTGTATGTAATGCTGAGCGGAGTTGCATACAGTGTCTGTCCATTGATGCGGAGCGAGGCAGTGTGAGAGTTGCGGACAGTGCGGAGAACGTCTGAGTCCACGCGACTGAATGCTTCTCGCGCCAGATCTAGCACTTTTTTTTGCTGTACAGCGCAGTTATATATCTGAGAAATACCTACTAGGTGGTGGTGGTGTGTTAAATAAATAAGTTGACATAAACAACATACCTATTTATTTTTAATACTTTGTCGTTTGACGGATGTAACATTTGTTTTTTTTTTATTGTTTGATAAAAGTGGCGACCCAGACTTTGCGTTGTTAGCAACACTGAGTATACTGACAGGACAATGACAGATGCTCTTACAGAACACATAACATTACCATCTATATAACTATACTCTTTGCATAATACTAGCGGGATGCTCTCGAGCCGCTGTTGTCGTTGTGTTTGAGTTTCTTGTTTTCTTTTAGATTACTTATATTTTATTTGAACCGGATTGTTTTATGGACTCTCGATCGATTCTTCCTCTGTGTGACCCGTGCGAACTTTTGGGCTGTGACGTGGCGACATTGAGCTGTTCTTAATTGGACTCTAATTCTGCTTAACAACTTGGTTCTGTATGACTGGTGTTGGATCTTTACTTCACCATCACAATGGGAGACAACACCATCACATTAGTTTTTAGATGACATTATCGTTAAAGAAGATGATGAAAAATAAATGTTTGTACTAAAAATGACTTATTTAATTTCTTTCTTATTCATTAATTCCTTATTTTTCATTCACTTCAACAAACAAAAATTCACACCACAGTCAAAAATCTTAATACAATACCTAATTACATAAAAAAAATTCTAAATTCAAAATTCCCGCCAAAACGACAAAATTCTCAATATTTATTAACTACGGAGTTTTATGTTGAAAATCTTTTCAAATATAAGTCTAGGAACTTATTACGAATATTTTACGGTAGTTTTCATTAATGTTACAAGCTTTTTTAATTCAAATTAAATGATGTATGCTGCCATTGTTCTTTAAATTAAACCTTTAATAAGTTACCTCCTCGGTTGTCATGTTTCGAAGTAAAAGATCGTTCCATTTTTAAATGGCTTGTGTTTAAACACCGCCCAAAAAAGTACCTATTTTACTACCAAAAAAGTTCTAAACGGTTACCAAAACGGATAAATGGTCACCAAATAATATTCGAGAAGTAGCGCGGTTGGTCACAATTCTAACCTAACCTAACCTATTTTATCCAGTTTGTAACCCCAAGCCTACATTTAATGGCAATCACAGTTGAGTTGGATAGAATTTGGTGACCGTTGATCCATTTTGGTGCCCGTCTAAATTATACCCTTTTTAAATTAAACGACAGATATGAGTTTACTATATAATTTACCATCGACCCGAAAAAAATACCCTATTTTTTTATTCCCTTGACAGTGTCAAAATATAGGTACGTTTTTGCGGCATAAATGGCCGAATCTTTTTTTCACGATAACTTGGTTTTAATTTGAACTCGATACCTCCACGCGTTCCCGAAATAAAGGGTATTGACAGACAGGCGGACGGACAACAAAGTGGTATAAGGGCTTTTTGAAGTACGGAACCCTAAAAACACCAAACGGAGGTGAAAATGCTTATAGGAGGTTCCGCCTCTGGCTTAATTAACTTGAAAGTCAACCCACCCTGTCTGTCTCAAAAGAAAATCTTCCAAAGTTGAAGACTTCATTCAACTTTCGTTGTGCGAAGGTAGTTAGGGCCAATTAGCAGGTCATAAAATAAAACGAAGTATTAAGAAAAACGCTTAAAATTTATTTACTTACAAATTTAACAATATATAAATCTATGTACATGCTATTTACACTATATTTCAACAGGTATTTCAAGCCGATTTTATACGGAAAACTAAAACCCATTCATATGCAATCAAACAACAAAAACATAGACAAACAAAAGTCATATTTGTTTTTTTAGCGGGAAACACTATCGGATATTCAGTTTTGAAAATCGAATTCGAATAAATTGTGTTTCTATTTTCGAACGTCATTTACGACTGATATTTACATTTTTGTTTGTTTTAAAAATAAATGTAGAGCAGTAATTTTGTTTCAAGTTAGTCAACAAAATAATTTTTATCATACAATTGGCAACTAAAAATAAACCGTTTTTATTCAGAGTGCTGAAAATCAGTAGATATTCTAATACAACAGTACCTAATGCAAATATTGTCAAAGATTTACAAATGACAGCCGGGACCAACGGATTAACGTGCTTTTCGAGGACCATCTATGGACAGACCACAGTAAGCGTTGCCTAACCTTGTAGAACGACCCGTGCGGTTATGATTATTTAGCCACGAGATCCTCAGCAAATTAAATAATAATGATGAAATCAATTATTTCCTCAACCACTGTTTCATATACGAGTACCTCATCATGTGTCTAGCCTTTTCCCAACTGTATTGGGGTTGGCTTTCAGTCAAACCGAATTTAGCTGAATACGTATTTTACGTAGCGCGGCTGCCTACTAGACCTCCACAACCCATTAACTGGGTAACACAGTACTTCATGGCAAGACTGGAGACAGATTCACAGGCTTATGACTATCCGTAACGACTGCCAAAGATCTACAAATGACAGCCGGGACTAACGGCTTAACGTGCTTTTCGAGGCACGGAGGAGTCTCAGTATGTTAAAATGGTCACCCATCCACAGACCAACCTTGGCAAGCATTGCTTAATTTTGAAGGTCGACTCTGCGGCTATTACTCTTTAGGCATGAGCTCCTCACTGTTTCATATACCTAACCTCCAATATTTACGTAGCATTTAGCCGCCAATTTGTATATTGTTTAGTAATCCATTGTATTACGAATTATAACCTCAAAAGCGAAAAGGGCAATAAACCATTTGTTCGACAGAACGAGGGAAAAGATAAACCGAACTTAGAAGCAAAGTTATTCATACAATTCCACAAAGAAATTGCTAACAAATTCCGCACATTTTTTTTTTGTTCCCAAGCATTCCTTTATTTTCGGCCAAAGTTTTTAATTTCTCTTGTACAGTTGAAAAGAGTCAGGATTTTGGTACAAACCTCGTTGGAGCCCAGTCGAGCGTGGACAAGGCTTTTTGAGTGTTTTAGACGAATATTAGATATAGATGGTTTTATTTTTTTTCCTCATTCATCATCATCTGCCTAGCCTTTTCCCTACTATATTGGGGTCGGCTTCCAGTCAAGCCGGATTTAGCTGAATACCAGTATTTTACGAAGAGCGGCTGCCTACCAGACCTCGACAACCCATTAACTGGGTAACACGGTACTTCATGGCAAGACTGGAGTCAGATAGGTATACTGGCTTCTGACTATCCGTAACGACTGCCAAAGATCTACAAATGACAGCAGGGACCAACGGCTTAACGTGCTTTCCGAGGCACGGAGGAAACTCGGTATGTTAAGATGGTCACCCATTCACAGACCAGCCTTGGCAAGCGTTGCTTAACCTTGAAGATCGACCCGTGCGGCTGTTATTATCTAGCCACGAGCTCCTCAACATTTATTTTTTTCCTCATTATCGTGACTAAATAAAAGCAGCCGCACGGTGCTTCCCGAGGTCAATAAGTAGCTGGGTGGCTATCCAATACATACCGTACTCGTAACTGCCTTTTGCCTCGAAAATGACGTTACCACGATCAATGTTAAATAGGCTGGTTTGTTGTTTTACCGAACAGAAAATATATCTTACATTTTTTTCATCAACAAATAACTCAACCCATGTTGTTTTTAAAATATTGTATAGATGTAAACTGAGTAGATTGGCTTATTACGTCCTTAATACGGCTTCTTCAGAAAATATTGCTATTTTCCCTTCGACTGTGAAATTATAATTTACTGCTGACTTATATAACTTCAATCTCATCTCGGAAACCACCCAAATCCTATAATATTAACTCGTAATTCAAAAACTTCCTGTATCGCTTTAAACAAACATGCTTAATTACACAAAATGTACCGAAAATATCAAAGTACCCTTCAACTGGATTATCCTTGATTAAAACGCATTCGCGAACCCAAAATTGAATTTAAAACTTAGACCGCTCTGATTGGCTAATAATAATTTTGACGCGCAGACTAACCCCACTACCTCCGACCATGTACCCTTTTGAAGTCTTATTATTCAATTAATTTAAATTTAAATTTGGAAGTTGTAGAAATCGAATTGTGAGAAGGTTTGGCATTCCTTTTGCCCGATTGGCTGTTAAAGAATTTCTTGTAACGTTGGTATTATAAAGTTGTCTTTTGGAATAAATTGGGGTGAGATAATTCGCGTATAATTTGCGACGATGAGCGAAGATTGGGGGAGTAAAGGAATCGTTTTGATTCGGAGAAGTCTTGTTTATTTGGGACAGCCTTGAGAATGCGACACGAGGCAGACAGAGGTTTAATTATAACGCGAGTAATTAATTGTTATAATGTCTGATCAGCAAATAATATTGAGCTAAGAGTCACTGTAAAACATCGTCTTATATTCTGTCTCTACATCATCATCATCATCTGCCTAGCCTTTTCCCAACTATATTGGGGTCGGCTTCCAGTCAAACCGGATTCAGCTAAATACCAGTGTTTTACTTGGAGCGGCTGCCTACCCGATCTCCACAATCCATTAACTGGGTAACACGGTACTTCTTGGCAAAACTGGAGTCAGATTTACTGGCTTCTGACAATCCGTAACGACTGCCAAAGATCTACAAATGACAGTATATAACTAGTATATTGACTGTTATATGACTAGTATATTCTGTCTCTTCGAATAATATAATTTTACTTTGTTTTGTCTTGACATACTATTTTATTAAAATTATTTCAAATTTCATGTAGCATAAATATTATTTCGTGAGTTTGACGTTTAAATAAATTTATTATGTCTTTTAATGTTCATGAAAATAAGAGACGTCAAGACGAACCTATTTATTTATTTATTGAGAAAGAAAAATGTAATGTACCTTCTCTATGAAAATTGCGATAAGTATGCTTTATATTACATTACTTACAAAAGCATTTGTTTTATTTGATTCTCGACCCATATTTTTCTCGCGCGAACTTGTCGAAACAAATTGCGGTAGATGTGACTCCCACACAAACATGCCAAGATTGCTTTTACTTTTTGTTACGTTTATTTACTCAACTATGTAGTCTTTTATTTGACGATTTAGAAAAACATTTGTCATGTCAAACATGTCCTCACACGAACAAACGAAACTTATGCCAATTTCGTCCACTTCTGGTAAATTTTCAATTAATTACATAAGCACTTTTGTTTTTGCTTTATTTTTTTTTATGGAAGAGCGGAGTCTTTTAATACAGGCATTGTTTGCTTAAAAAAATGTTTATAATTTTGTTGAAGTAATAAACAATTTTATTTTTTTGAACTTTTTTGACGTTTTTATTAGAATTATAATAAAGAAACCTTCAGGCGTAATTTGATAAATATGGGCATGAAAACAAAGATAGATATGGTAATTCAAAAAGTAAAATACTGAAAACAAAACACCTTGAATCCTTTCAGGCTTCTAGTTTTTTTTTTTACAATTTTTCATAAAATATCTGACAATTCACAAAAAAATACATAATATTTTTGTATTTATTTTTATTACGCAACTATTTCATATAAATTACACAAAAATCAGTAATCAACATATTGTCAAATTTTAATTGTAATTATTTATACTCAATTAATAATTAAAATAATTTATTTAACAGTTATATTAACACTTTAATACTTAAAAGTTATGTACAAGTTATTATTTACATTTAATTTTCACTTATTCGTTATTGATTCTTATAAAATATGATTTATTCGAATTGGTCTATTTATTTTATTTTGTCTAAATAGCTAATATTTTAACTACATTTAATTTACATTTGATTACAATAAATAAATAAGGAGTGCCCACATTTACGTCAGTCATATTTCAAATTGTTTCAGTTTTTTTCATATTTTATTATTTAGGCAAGAAAATGACCTTATTTAATTTAGAATGCTGTTTTATCATTTTAATAATATTATTATGAAAAGGTAAATCAAAATAAAGAATAATATATTTTTCAAGTAGGTTTTATATACTCTTTTGTTGGTTAATTTCTGTGAATTGAATAACAAAAGTGACCCGCCAACCCGTAAAATCGGTAAAATGGACACACCTTTCAAAATTGATATTAGCGAAAATGGTGTGAATATTCTTAAAGTAAATAATATTTGTAATATAATTTAATTTTGGAAGACTTGTGTTATATTACGTTTTTGAATAGCGATAAAATTCCCTGATTAAATAAATATAAATCTTATTCCATTTTAGTTTCAAATAAAATCTATATTATTTAACAAAATTACATAATTTTCTAGCTAGAATTTAAATTCTGAAATGTAACACAGTTTAAAATTTTCGAATAATTTAATCTAGACATTTGAATAATTCTACTCCAATTTCAAACTACTTCAAAGAAAATTGTTTCTCGAATGTATAATTAATATTTATTATTATAATCTTAAGTGATAATTTTCAAACAATTCGTCCAAATCTTATTAAACTATAGTAATAAAAAATTTATTGCGTCGGGTTTTATGTAGAAAAACTTCGAAAGGAATGGCTGAAATAACCGTTCATTTCAATCAAGTTAAATAAAATGTTTTAATAGCAAGAAAATAATGGATTTTGTTTCATAATTTTTGGATACTTGATTTCTCAGTACTATGTGTACTTTTGTATTTTCTATCATTGGTAGAAAATGTTTTAAATTAATTAATATTCGATATTAGAAAAACATAAAAATGTGCGCTTCCCGAAATTCAATTAAGTAAAAATACAATGCTGTATAATAATTTGTACCGAGAAAATATAAAATGGAAAACGGAGGTAATATTTTACGATCGAAACATACAGGTTGACTTATTAATACGTTGGCAATTTTTCAGGAGCCAAAAATATTAAGCACGTGTAATATGGAATCAAATTTCAACAACAACATAAAACTGTACCCTGCTCTTTGTTTTTTTAAAAGCTTAATTATCAATATACCTAAATGTATTGAACAGTTATTTTTCGCAAGTTCAGATTTGTTTCCAGATTTGTTTCCATATTTTAAGTTGAATCCAAAACTCTTAATTCAAATAACATTGGCACAAAAATAATGAAAACCATCATGTTTTTTTTTCATTTTCGCAGTATTCCTACAATAAATAAATTATTATAATAATTAACTAACTTCAAAAAGATGGCAGTATTACGGCTTTTATGTACAAATCTTTATGCTTTACCTATTTTGGGCTTAGCAGATGTAAAAATTACAATAAAAACTATGTGCGTTTATTTGCATCGATATAGGTAACATTTTGAAAACGATTTTAAGAAAAAAGTCACCATTGCTGATTCCTTTCATTTGACTAGAAAATAAGAAATTTTAATAATAAGAAATATAAAATTTTAATTTTAATAAATAAGAAATTTTAATTTTAATAATAATAAAGTAATAAAAAACATGTTTTTTGGCATTACAAACATCATTATATCAATGAAGAAACTGATTTGCTAAAATAAATCAACTTGATAATCAGAAAAAATAAATATCACACTCTGTAAATGGTAAAACTGATTTTATAAATAATTTTCTCATAAACCAGCTTATGGAAAGCTTTGGATGATTGGCGATACCAGAGACACAGGGACTTATTTAGGTGATCGTCCCAATTATTTTAAACTGTGTTCCAACATTTGGACCACCAAAAAATAAGCTTCCCTATCCGTCGACCATTTAAGGAATCCATGTTTCCACATAAAAATCATTTTAAAACAATATGTTTAATCCACCAAAAAAAAAATATTATCCTATCAATATTTGTAGTAACAATTTCACAAACCAAAAAAATAGAACAATCTAATTTATAATACTATATTTAAAAAATTCTATAAAAGTTCTCACAAATGTTATCTATGGGGTTCCACGTCTGCTGTGACCACAAAAGTCTTTCTGGGTCTTCGACATGGCTCTTCTTCGTCTTCAAGACCGTAAAAACACACACTTCTTTGAGGATACACCTTAGGCTTATAGTCCACTGAAGACCCCAAATTCCTAGGCAGTGTCTGAGACTTTTTATATTCTAAATCACTTTTTAAACAATAGTCGTAGATTAACTTCGGTCTTTCATCAAAGTACTTGCTATAGTAACCCTCGCAGTTGTCAAAAGACATACTTTTTGAAAACGTGTCTAAGTGACAAGTGTGGGGGTGGTAGCACCCCTCCGGCCTCATCCTGGGTTCTAAAGGGTACCAGGAGTCGGGGGGTGTTGGGGCCCACGGCGGGGGCCCCAATGGTCAGCCTCAGCGAATCGGTTTGGAGACAATGATGACGTCGGGAGCTGATCGGGTGGTCTCGGTACTGATCGGGCGGCGGTCGATTTTCTTTTCTGTAACAATAAGGTTGTATTTTAGAAATATATATTAAACTATCTGACCCACGCGGCTTAGCTCCCGTCAACTGGCTATTTACCTAACCCTACCAATTACCCTTTTTTTTGTTTTCAAACCTTCCCTGTATTCAGGCGAAACAAACAAAAAAGAATTATTAAAATCGGCCCGCCGTTCTAGACGTTTAGCGAGGCTATCGAACAGCAATTCATTTTTATACATATTTATATTTTAAAATTAAATTAAATAAGTACATCATATACATGGAGGAATAGACTAAGCACTACTGTTAAAAAAGTGAGTACTCTGGAGACAAAGAGTCTGTGTGGCCAATACGCTCTTTTCTGTAGGTCGTCCTGACACTCTGAGATTGAGACGTAGATACATCAATATATTAATATCCATGTTTCATCATCTGCCTAGCCTTTTCCCAACTATATTGGAGTCGGCTTCCAGTCAAACCGGATTTAGCTGAATACCAGTATTTTACGCGGAGTGGCTGCCTACTAGACCTCCACAACCCATTTATTTTTATTTTATTTTCTCACCACAATAAACATTACCTAAATTGTTACAATTAAGGTACATGCTTTTTTTAGTTAACTGTGGGAGACTGGTGCCTAAGATAGGCTTTAAGGGCCTGTGTTTCAGGTAAAACTACATTGACTGGGTAACACGGTACTTCATGGCAAGACTGGAATCAGATTAACTGGCTTCTGACTATCCGTAACCACTGCCGAAGATCTACAAATGACAGCCGGGACCAACGGCTTAACGCGCTTTCTGAGGCACGGAGGAAACTCGGTATGTTAAGATGGTCACCCATCCATAGACCAACCTTGTATACCCATGTTTGCAAATAAATAAATGGTTTCTGATTTTTTGTTTTTATTTGTAATGGGTTTGCTCTTGACTCTAGTCTATGTCAGAGATGACAGAGACAAAGTCTACGATGGAGCGAGCTTACCCAGAAGGAGCCTGTTCACGCTAACTTTGAAGAGATTAGGGTTGTGAGCGTTCTGATTTCAGACAGTGTTTTAGAAAAGAAAAAAATCTTGAGAGCCTGAAGTCCAGAATTAAATAGATTACTTCTAGGTCAGCCTGCTCTTTTCTCGACTACATTATCCCTTGCTTTACCATCAAGTGAGATGAGAGTGGTCAATTGGGAGCTAACATAAATAGAAAACGCTTATTTAAGTTATTTAATTAAATGGGTCACAGATAATCTTGATACTAAAAATTAATTGGATGCTTAATTTTAAATCTAGCATATTTTAGGCATTTGAACGGTATTTATGTTACGTGTTCTACCTACAGTTCAAATACAAGCTACAATTTCTTTGCTGACTTAATTTTACTTTTTGACTTAATTTGAAGTATTGCGGAGCTCGTGGCGAAATAATAACAGCCCCACGGGTCGAACTTCAAGGTTAAGCAACGCTGCTTGCTAAGGTTGGTCTGTGGATGGGTGAACATTTTAACGTACTGAGACTCCTGTGCCTCGGAAAGCACGTTAAGCCGTTGGTCCCGGCTGTTAATTGAAGATCTTTGACAGTCGTTACGGATTGTCAGAAGCCAGTAAATCTGACTCCAGTCTTGCCAAGAAGTACCGTGTTACCCTGGTAATGGCTTGTGGAGGTCTGGTAGGCAGCCGCTCCATGTAAAATACTGGTATTCTAGCTAAATCCGGTTTGACTGAAAGCCGACCCCAATATGGTTGGGAAAAGGCTAGGCAGATGATGACTTAATTTGAAGTATTTTAATTCAGAGTGAATAGGTTACTTCTAAGTAAGCGTGCTCCATTTTCGAGCACATCATCGCTTACCATCAGGTGAGATTGTGGTCAAACACGTACCTATCAATAGTAAAAAAAATAATAACACGTACAGACCAACGACCGATAAAGTACCTCAAGACCGGGCATCAGTCCATTTCTCTGTGTCTTTAGTTCAAACAGGAAAGTTTGAAAATGAACTAATTGGATGTTCACGGGGTATTAAAACAAAAAGTTTTTGGGTTCTCGTTAATTAATAGAGCAAAATTTTCATAACATAAAGGAAAGTCCTTTGTTTTTGGTAGTTTTCACATAAAAGAGCCTCCTCGCGCTTTCCCGCTCTGGGTGAAGCAGAAGGGGCTCTAAATGCCCTTAGCGTGAGATTTCCCTCTCTCTCACACGCTTGGCCTCCTCCTTCGCTAGCATTAATGCTTCACAGAAAGAGGTGACCGCTTCCCGTGCCTCCTCGCTCCGGACCACGGATTGAACCAGGGCCGGAAGAAAGAGGGCCTGTGCTTTCCTTGTGTAGAAGAATTTGTGAATATTTTTAAGTGAATGAGCTGTGATATTGCTCACTCATAGAGGGTAGGCGTATGTCCCAGCAATGGTGACGAAAATGATTGAGTTTGCTTTAATGATATGACGCCAATTCTTTTATTATACCTAGTCCATTCGCGATAAGAAAATAGTTAGTCAAATTCACTATTTTCTTAACTTCAATGGAATATAGTATCTTTTAATTTAGGCTCGCGTTTGACCACTATCTCACTTGATGGTAAGCGATGATGTGGTCGATGATGGAGCTCGCTTGCCTAGAAGTTACCTTTACTCATCATCATCTGCCTAGCCTTTTCCCAACTACATTGAGGTCCGCTTCCAGTCGAACCGGCGGCTGCCTACCAGACCTCCACAACCCAGTAACTGGGTAACACGGTACATCTTGGCAAGAATGGAGTCAGATTTACTGGCTTCTGAGAATCCGTAACGACTGCCAAAGATCTACAAATGACAGCCGGGACCAACGGCTAAACGTACTTTCCGAGGCACGGAGGAAACTCTTTATGTTAAGACGGTCACCCATCCACAGACCAACCTTGGCAAGCGTTGCTTAACCTTCAAGATCGACCCGTGCGGCTGTTATTATTTAGCCACGAGCTCCTCAGAGCGGTATTTATGATATTTATTCTAAAAGAGTTCAAAAACAAGATATCTTAGTTCATTCAAATAAATGTAATAATCTCAAATCTCAAGCTCTGTAACCTAGAATTTTGGTTACATCAATTTTCTGTAGATTACAATTCAGAGAGTGTGTTTTGGAATTGCACAAATAATAGCGCTATCATCGTACTACAAGACGTACAGCCATGCGCCACTGGTACACATCCCACCCACACGCACAAAACGTTTTGGGAACACATTCATTGTGCGTACAGCTAAGGAGTGGAATTCCCTGCCAGAATACGTTTCCTGATAGCTACAACCTGGGGGTATTTAAGTCAATTTACTATTGACTTAAATACTTGTTTTTGAACTCTTTTAGAATAAATATCATAAATACCGCTCTGAGGAGCTCGTGGCTAAATAATAACAGCCGCACGGGTCGATCTTAAAGGTTAAGCAACGCTTGCCAAGGTTGGTCTGTGGATGGGTGACCATCTTAACATACCGAGTTTCCTCCGTGCCTCGGAAAGCACGTTAAGCCGTTAGTCCCGGCTGTCATTTTTATATCTTTGGCAGTCGTTACGGATTGTCAGAAGCCAGTAAATCTGACTCCAGTCTTGCCAAGAAGTACCGTGTTACCCAGTTAATCGGTTGTGGAGGTCTGGTAGGCAGCCGCTCCACGTAAAACACTGATATTCAGCTGAATCCGGTTTGACTGGAAGCCGACCCCAATGTAATTGGGAAAAGGCTAGGCAGGTGATGATCATAAATAACGCTCTAATACTTAAAACATTCTAGATTTAAATGAAGCATCCAATTAATTTTAAACACCAAAATTATCTGTGTCCCTTTTAATACAATAACTTTAGATTAACTTCAATAAGCTTCTATTTATGTTAGCTTGCCAAAATCGAGGATACTTCAAAGGGACAATTTTGTTTCCTGGACCTATTAAAACTTAAATCTGAATGTTGTTGAGTTCCTCTTGATTTTACTTTTAAATTCGTTGAATAAATCATTGGTGGTTATTGCACAGATTTAGGGGTTGTGTAAAATGTGTGTGTATTTCCCCCCTTTTGGGGGAGGCCTATAAACAGCAGTGGATGTCTTTCGGCTGTTATGATGACGATGATGATTTCTGGGTAGTCTAGTAATTTATAGCCACATATAGTGCCAGGAGCTCGTGGCTAGATAATAACAGCCGCACGGATCGATCTTCAAGGTTAAGCAACGCTTGCCAAGGTTGGTCTGTGGATGGGTGATTATCTTAACATACCGGGTTTCCTCCGTGCCTCGAAAAGCACGTTAACCCGTTGATCCCGACTGTCATTTGTAAATCTTTGGCAGTCGTTACAGAGAGTCAGAAGCCAGTAAATCTGACTCCAGTCTTGCCATGAAGTACCGTGTTACCCAGTTAATGGGTTGTGGCGGTCTGGTAGGCAGCTGCTCCTCGTAAAATACTGATATTCAGCTAAATCCGGCTTGACTGGAAGCCGACCCCAATATAGTTGGGAAAGGGCTAGGCAGATGATGAGTGTCAGTTTGGAGCTTTTCCGCAGGATATGCCCTACCAATTTTCCTTCCCTTTATGTCCAACCACCTGTATCTTCACATAGCAGCGGCCCAAATGGACACGTATACGGTCGAATAAACTTTGAGGAGTCAATCGACACGAAAAAAGAAGAAGAATTGTCAAAAATGCGGTCAGTATACATGATCATTATTAGTCGGGATAAAGGCTTTTTTAGCTTACGTTAGTTGCAAGATGTCCATAAGATTTCTGTTTTCATCAAAACCTGGACTGGTTAGCATTGAGAGGTTAAGATCACTGCTAGTCGAGAAGGCTTGTCAAAATTATCTTACGTGTAAGGTTAAGCTGAAGACAGACAAGTGTTATTCCTACTGATACTATTGGGGTCGGTCCACGTATTAAAGAAAAAAAAAAGTAGGAAGGTAGATCAGTTGTTTTGTGGTAACAGCCGATTAGGAGACTGTCCCTGCAATGGCTGGTCCTATTATAGAAGGATTATGCTTACCCAGCACAAGCTTAGCGGGAGAGGTTAGTAGAAATATTAATCACAGCCAATTAATCTGAATTAGGATACCTACTCTTTACTGTATTATCCAATCGACAGAAGACTTACGGGCTTTGGACTCCTGGTGCTGAGGAATCTGCTTGAGCAGTTCGATGGTGATTTCAGAAGTGTTGGTCGTAGCCGGGGGCGAAGGCCTAACGATAGTGGCGCCCGAGTAGCCGAAGGTGGAGAACCCTCGGCTGTTGGTTCCGGAACCTGCAGGGCGAGATGAAAGGTATTAGTACCAGGAGTTCAGAATCTCGAAGGGTGAGTTCAAGGCCATGAGTGGCGATATATGCTAGACTGAGGTGATCCGTGGGCAGACTTGCTTATATTTTTAGCCACTGTTTTGAGGGTTACCCAAAGGGTAACCTACGGAACCCTATTACTAAGCTTCCGCTGTCCATCTGTCTGTCAGCTGGCTGTATCTCAAGAACCGTAATAGGTAGACAGTTGAAATTTTCACAGATTGTGTATTTCTAATGCCGCTATAAAAACAAATAATGAAAATTAAATTAAAAATTCAAGGGCTCCCATACAAAAAATATAACCGACTTCCGAAAACAAAACACTACAAAGATTAAAAGAACTTTAATTTCGGAAGTTTGTATTTTTGGTTATTTCGTTTTTTAACACCGACTTCCGAAATTAAAGTTATTTTGTACTTTGTAGTGTTTTGTTTTTTTAGTCGGTTATATTTTTTGTAAAAAATGGTTTAATTTTTACTTTTCAGTGGTACCTGTGTATCATTCACAGCGTACCGGCGTGATGTAATGTTATGAACTGGGACCTATTTAATAAAACTTACTTAGTGCTTTCGGTGTAAAGGTCTCAACAATACGTATGAAATAAGCTTATAGTGGACTATCTAACACTAAAATAATATTTCAATTCGAACCAGTAGTTTTTGAGATTAACGCGTTCAACCAAACAAACATACAAACTTACAAACTCTTCTGCTTTTAATATTAAGTATAGATTTGGGCTATACAGGGTTAATTGTAAATCACCAACAACCTCTAAGGCAGTGAAAGTCATTATCATCATCTGCCTAGCCTTTTCCCAACTCGGTCGGGTCGGTTTCCAGTCAAACCGGATTCAGATGAATACCAGTATTCTACGTGAAGCGGCTGCCTACCAGACCTCCACAACCCATTAAATGGATAACACGGTATTTCTTGGCAAGACTGGACTCAGATATACTGGCTTCTGACAATCCGTAACGACTGCCAAAGATCTACAAATGACAGCCGGGACCAACGGCTTAACGTGCTTTCCGAGGCACGGAGGAAACTCGGTATGTTAAGATTGTCACCCATCTACAGACCAACCTTGGCGAGCGTTGCTTAACCTTCAAGATCGACCCGTGCGGCTGTTATTATTTAGCCACGAGCTCCTCTTAGGCAGTGGAAGTATACATGATTATAAACAACTTTTACTTTGAGAACAAGCTCGAAAACTCGAAAAAAAAAAACATCTGTTTCATACAAAATGCAATATTGAGCCAATGAAAATGTATGCAATAGCTGATATTTTTTCGAGTTTTCAGGGTAGGTCTCAAAGTAAAAATTGTTTATAATCATGCGTTCTTTCACTGCCTTAGAGGTTGTTGGTATTTTACAAATAACCCTGTAGATGAATTCCGACCGTACTTACGACTTCCCTGAAACACATTTATATTCAAAGAAATAATATATTCTACTATTCTATTTCCAATTATAGCTACACACGCAAAAAGAAACAAATACTCCCGAAAAATTCAATATGGCGATTGGCGGGTAATATCCGCCATCTTGGTGTTCTGACATCACACGAAGATAGGGTTTATATTAAAAAAGTAATACGAATTCTCGCTGTTTCTACGTCAATAATGAAGGGTACTTTGAAGGCGTACGATTTAATTCAATTTATTTGCAACGAAATTAATTTGAGTACTGTTAACTTTGAAAGTGGGTCGCGATTGTAAGAAGTCGTAAAGGGTATTTGTGAATGAAGATTTCGTATTGGATTTTATTTTGATCTTACTAGATGCCGTTCTGCTAAAGTTCTAAAAATGGGTATTGTAAATTTCCTTCTCTGCGCTGTTAAGCATCGGAAGATATATATATTTTTTTTGGTAAGAGGCTTGCTGTTGACCACAATCACGCCTGAATTACATTGATCGCCCTGTAATATATATAGGCACTCAACAACAACCCTCAAAAATCCCCCCCCCTAAACGACGCCGCTGAGCCGAGGTCCGTACCCCACAGGGGGTGCCCTCAGCGAGCGGAGTTTTAATATATATAAATTTTGTAGCCTCGGCTGGGGGCCTTAAATTCTAGAGGCCCACACAGGCAAGTCCGGTTCAGTAGTTGACAACCCTCTAGGGTTGAAACTGCGAGTGGCCATCGACAAAAAAAAAAAAAAAAAACCCTCAAAAAAAAACAAAAATCGACCGATAAAAATATCTTTCAAATCGGTCAAATATTGGAGGAGGAAACAGGCGAGAGTCAAACCTCGAATTATGACTTTTTACATACAAAGTCTATCCGCCCGTATACGTTGCAAACGGATCCTTGGATCTAAAAATGGTTTTCGCACACCCTCAATATTTAACGGTCTATCCACCGTCGTTGGATAGACACCCCACACCATTGGATATACGACAAAAAATCATCGCCATTGTAATATGTTAACCCATGCCAAATTCCAACTTTCTAGTGCTGAGTGTTTCTGCTTCTAAGCACAGACAGACAGACGGACAAGGCGAAACTATCAGGGCTCCTTGTTGACTACGCAACCGTAAAAATGTTGAAGTAGGCCTTAGTCAAAGAAACAGTGGCAGGCTGTAAAGTCAAGTTGCGGAATTTGTTCAAAAGAGTCACGGAACGCAAAGGGCATTAGAGGAACACGGATGGATTTTAGTCAGTAAGAGACTGACACCGAACTTGGCTTGTTAAGTCCTAAGGCCACCTGCACACACACACAGTCATCATCTGCCTAGCCTTTTCCTAACTATATTGGGGTCGGCTTCCAGTCAAACCGGATTCAGCTGAATACCAGTATTTTACGTGGAGCGGCTGCCTACCAGATCTCCACAACCCATTAATTGGGTAACACGGTACTTCATGGCAAGACTGGAGTCAGATTTACTGGCTTTTGACAATCCGTAACGATTGCCAAAGATCAACAAACGAGGCACGGAGAAAACTCGGTATGTTAAGATGGAACCCATCCACAGACCAACCTTGGCAAGCGTTGCTTAACCTTAAAGATCGACCCGTGCAGCTGTTATTATTTAGCCACGAGCTCCTCATACACACACACAGTCAATTTCGAACGCGATCCAAAATCATCCAATTGATTTTGACCGCGGATTGCATTCGAGATTGACTGTGTACGGGTGACTTGACTTGGTTAATTCGATCGCTAGGCGATCGGTTAGTATGTCGAGACTTCCCGCCCTGACCATCACATGAGAACTTATAAGAATCTTGAAGCAATTCCCAAACACATTGGATTGCAGATCAAATATCAAACTATGTAGATGAGCCACTATTAGTACGGAAGTGTTTACTGAGGACCGTCGCTGCCGTCATAAGAAAAGAAGTCGGTTAAAAAGGGCGTATCGAATCAAAACCAAGTAACCGAGTATCGACCTTTACGCTATTTTCTTAATGTCGGAAATCCTTTACTTCGTTTTGTGTAGATGCGTCTTTTTTATAATGGCAGCCGTGGCCATGCGGGAAGGACGCTACTTTTCTTGTAATATTACTGTTTTACTTTTCTATGTTTGAGTTAGTTATTTGAGTATGGATTAACAAAGTTTTGAGTGTAGGAAACAGTTTCGGCAGTATACGTTTTAGCCGAATTTAGAATCCGAAGATCCGAAATCCCAAGCAATATTAAAAATACGAAACTAAGTTAGTTACGCTTTCACGTCTAAATCGCCGAACGATTTTAATCAATTTTGGTATATTATTATTATGGTACCTTTCCCTAATATCTCGTCATAGGTACCCAAAAAATAAATTAGGAATATTATTTTTTGCTACTGAAAAATATAAAGGATGTGTCTGCAGGTCATACACGTTCAAACAGTTTGATCAAATAGAAATACGACATGTCGTATTCGGCATACCATTTGACGATTCATTTTTCAACACTGTTTGAACCAGCTTGTAATATCAAATAACTTGAGCGTGTATGACCCGCTCATATCCGTTTTTGAAACATAGAATGTCAATAAAAATAGGTGGGTTTGGCGCCTACCATAGATATAGACTCTGAAAAAAGTTCTCACTTTAACTTGATCGAAGCCAAAGATAAAACCTACTTAAACAGCATGTATGTATGTATGTAAATCGGGCTGTTTTCCGCAACTCCACGACAAAGAGCGTTTTTTGCGTGCAGGTGGAACAAATGTGTCATTCGATCCACCCCAGCTCCCTAAGGAAGGCCAGCAACGTCTTGGTGTTGCCAACTAACTCACAGAGGGTACCTGAGTTTCCAAAGTACTAAGCCCTGTAAACCGCGACTACCGGGCAGCTTTTAAGCAGGAGTGCTGCTATCTCATCCTAAACAGTAATAACGTAATAAAATAATCTAACTTCAGAAATTAAGACCTCAGTAATTGGACTTCGCTCCAATAGTTAGCAGGTTAAACCCCATAATAGTTGTCACCCATGTTATCTAGCAGAGATCGTAGCGGGTTTATAGGTCGTTTAGGGAACCCTAAAATTAACATAGTTGACGTAATTACCGTAGTAACGGTATCCTGGGTTTAGGTTTTGAATGTGGGGGGGTTTTGGTTATGTATATAAAATTTTTAGGTTCCAAGGCTCGATTTTCGGATTGAGTATTTGGAGTTGAAACTTGTGAAATATTACATTAATTTAAAATGACAGATGTTCAGGCTAAAGTTTTCGAGAAAGACTCAAATTCTTAAGGCCAGGTATTCCCAATTTTCCCAATATTCTATCATCACTTTGAAACAATAATAAACAAACTTAAATAGTGATTGTTTAGAGCCAAAAAATACATATTGAAGTTTACTTATGTACTTTGACAATTTCAGGTTCAAAATATAATGTCGAAAAATTCACTCGATCAAAAAAAAATCGGAAGAGGAGTCTAAATTCAACAATTTTTTAAGTTTTTCTTATTTTTCTTGAAGCTTATGAAAGTTATACTTCCAAAAACCATATGTAAGAAAGGTTAATAACATATAGAAGAATAATTTGTGGTTTAATTTTGCATAATAGTTTTATTTTTTTTAATAATAAATTATTATGGCTTCACGCCGTCGACGTGAGCGCACGGCTCGCTTCGCGTAAAGTATGGTAAAGTTAGTACCTACTTCACTCGGTCTACCTGCCCTTAACTCAGAAATCCGGGGTAGTGTGGGTTTCTGAATTGAGTAATTTGAGTTAAAAAGTCTTTAATGCCAAAGTTTGTCAAGTTTCCAGGCTAATGAAGAGTTTGAAAAAAGTCAACTTCGAATTCAACTGGTTACGCAAACTAATCCAGAAATTGCTGGAACTAAGAAATTAGGAATTCGGTAGCACGTAAAATATTTTTTGGATTCTAAACGAGTAGTTTTCACGATGTGCGCAAAATTGAATTTTCACTTATAATACCACAAGCTCGTGTGGTATTCGGGGGATTATTTTTCCGTCCCAAATGTCGGCCAATAGAATTGCACCATGAGACGAAATGTACAGTTAACAAATAAGAATTTCATAATGAATAAAACAACATTTAATTAAGATTCACAATTGAATTCAATCTGTCAGTTTGACGTGTGGTTAATTTGACTGGATCATGTTTTGTTTTTTATATATAGCAACTACCAGAGAAAATTTTCAAAAAATTATCAGTATAATACCATGTAGGTTGTACCACGTGACGTCGAATGGTGCAATTCTATTGGTCGATATTTGGGTCGGAAAAATAATCATTAAAATTTTCTATAGTTATCGGTAAATTCTAAATTATGAAAGCTGAAATTGGTCCGATTGAAGCTCAAGAAGTTGATAAACTTTTTTTATTGTCATGGAACCGTGAGAAAAGACGAGTAATACTAATGTATAAAAAAAATCTTCCTTTACTGATTGACTGAATGTCTGACAGACACCATCATCCATCCGTCTGCCTAGCCTTTTCCCAACTATATTGGGGTCGGCTTCCAGTCAAACCAGATTCAGCTGAATACCAGTATTTTACGAGGAGCGGCTGCCTAACAGACCTATACAACCCATTTACTGGGTAACACGGTACTTCCGAGGCACGGAGGAAACTCGTTATGTTAAGATGGTCACCCATCCACAGACCAACCTTGGCAAGCGTTGCTTAACCTTAAAGTTCGACAGTGACTGACAGACACCGCACAACCGAAACTACTGGTCGTAGAATACTGAAATTTAATTTGGCATGTAGGTTCCTTGGGGAGTGTAGGGGAGCACTAAGAGAGGATAGCCCGAAATTCCTACGGAAACAGGGGGGCTACTCTCTAAGCTTGAAGTCCGTAGTTTCGAGCTTAGTTGCGGACGTATTCTGCTCCGTATCGCCTAACCACTAAGAATTAAAGAAAACACGACTTGACACTTACTGTCAAATCGTGCTGTCATTCATTCTTAGTTCGGCTTCGGGACTAATCGTAAGTCTGTAGGCGATACGGAGTAGAATACGCCCGCAACTACCTAAGCCCGAAACTACGGACTTCGGGCTTAGAGAGTAGCCCCTCAGGATATGCGCGTACGAAGTCGCAGGCAAAAGCGAGTAAGTTATAAGTTTAAAATATAAAATGCATCTATTTCTAGTTATTACCTATGAGAACGCTAATGTCTAGCGTGGGACTACATAACAAACATTTTAATTCAAGAAATATTTCTACTATCTTTTTCGAACCAGAAAAGAACACTCCTTCCTGAAGAAAACGGCAAAAAAGCAAACCTTTTAACTTTGAACGTCTTCGCTAGAACTCTGAAAACCGTGCCGAGAAAAACCGTGATTAAGTTTTTTGAAAGGAAATCTTAATTTTCACCGAGTTCCAATCACGAGGAATCGGGAGGTAGGTGTGATCCGGAAATGTAGACACGACGTTGCTTTATTGGCTTTTTGTATTTACCGTTCAATTATAAGAACGGATATTGGAAGATGATTTTTCAGGGTTCCGTTCATCGGTAACAAACGCAACCTTTATAGGATCACTCGGGTGTCTGTCTGTCAATCCGACTGTCACAGCCAGTTTTCTCCGGATCCACTGGACCGATTCTATTGAAATTTGGTTCACATACGGACTTCTGTGACCCAAATATGGACGTGTTAAGCAAATAAATACATATTGAGTATGGTGGTCACTTATGGGGGTCAAACGAGAATATTAAAATAAAAAAGTTTTTGTGACGAATCAAATGAAGGGGTGACGGTTCGATTAATATTTTGTACATAATTTTAAAATAAATATTTCAAGTTATTCAAGAAATTAGATAAAAAAAATTCTTACTTCTCTCATCTCCGAAACTAACGAGCCTAAAATTTTGGACCTAGCCTAACCTTTACTTGCAATTTGTAGGAAAACCTGTAAGAATTATATAATGTGAAAATAACATGTCACAAAAATTTAACCTTTGCACGCGAGTCCGACTCGCACTTGGCGAGTTTTTTTTTACAATATTCACTTTTCACCCAATCTACGATTCCACACTGCATCCGAGCCATGTCCGAGCATTGTCTGTCCGAAGTAGCCGTAGTATTACGTCTAGGAGGCGTTAGGAGCAATGGCATTAGGAGGAACACAGATGAGTTTTAGTCTGTAAGAGTCTGAAACTCCCTTCTGCCCCGTTCTGAGCGGTAGAAGTCATTTGATGATTACCCATCCTTAAAAAAAAAACAGGGGGCGGTACGCTCTAGATCCGATCTCCGTTCGTCCAAATCAAGACAAAACTCAGAACTCAAATTCGGTTTCGGATCGGATGCTGTGCGTAAATGCATAAAGGATTAAACAAAAGTGTCAGTACATCTTCAGTTAGACAGTAATGCATAAGTCCCACGTAAGGTAATTGCCAAAAAACATACATAAAGCCGGATACAAAATACCCGTATTTCGAATTGAATCCAACCTACAACAAAGTTGGACACAAATAAAAAAGACAGTACTTTTATTTGGCTGACCGTTCCTGGAGCGGAGAGGGAAGGATCAAGCGGAGCTGTGCCCATATTAACCAACGAAATTCCATAAAATCTCCGCTCCGCTTCAGTGGTCAGGGATCTATCTGCAAACTAGTTTAAAAATTCATTGTAAACGGGAAACCGGAGCGAGAAAACGGAGCAGGGATGCAGTAAACGGCTACCCGCTCAATTTACTCGTCGCGTGAGCTCCGCCAAGTCTGCAACTCCACTCCGCATCACTCCGTCACTCGGCTCCGCTGCCTCGCTTCGCGTCAATGGACAGGCCTTAGGGTGCCTGTCCATTCGTACGGAGCGAAGCAACGGAGTGGAGAAACTGAGAAATTTTAACCAATGGGATTGCATAAAATCTCCGTAACACGTCACTAAAATTTTGACCGACATGATTGGTTAATATTCTCCATTTCTCCGCTCTGCTCCCTCGTTCCGCTGTAATGATTATGGTACGAGTAGATCCTATTAACCTGAATGTCATATCTAGTTATATTTTCAGTCAGAATACTTTTGGCCTTTACTTTTCGTAAGACATCATACTGTATAGACAAGACGTCGATAGTTCAGTTATTATTTAACTTTATGAATAGCTTCAGTTCATATAAATACACAAAACATACTAACAAGGTCGAAAAAAGCAATTAACATAATGACTCTGGATTTCTATTCCTCGTTAATTGGTTGTAAAAACCGTTATTTTTCAATAAACATTAAAAACTTACCATCAGAACTGGGTGGAGGATCCGTTTGGAACAAACTCTCTCTCGTCTGACAGCTAGACTCCTTCGTATCAGGAGCTCCTACGGACACATCCCTGATCTCTCTCTTATGATCCTTCTCTTTCTTCTCTCTAGCATCTGCACTCTCCTTCCTACTTCTCATTGACTCTTCTCTTTTACTCAAGTCACTCTTTCTTGTTCTTCCATTCCTCTCGATTCTGACGTCTTCTTCTATCGGCATGCTGTCGACTTCTCGCCGCCATATTTCTTCGTCGAGGTCTAAATGGGTTTCTGGGTAGTCTAAGTCTATGCTTGATTGCTGGAACAATTGGGGTTTATAAATACTATGAATTTAATGCACGTACCATTTCAGTCGTCTTAAAAAGGCGACCCACTTAACATACCCGATATAAACTACCTCAAGGCGCGATTATTTTTTGAAAATAAATTAATACACATTGTTAATAATGGTTACGTATTGTTACGCGCCAGAATTAAAGCTAGGTACATAACGACATTTACGTACATGTACCGCCATCTAGTATCGAATAGCGGAATTACTGAGGTCAAGATGTTTCTAGAATTTTCTATGCTAGAACATTCTCGATGTTTCGACACCAGGTCAATCGGGACCGGTATGTACCCGAACTTTCCAGAAGTTTCTATACTGTAAGGTTCTAGAAATAACTGTCGCCAATATATAAAGGGCGGACATCTGGCGACTGAGTCAGTATTGAATTGGCGATACAAGCGATAACTTCGGAAGCGATCTTCAACTGCGAATTAAGTGAAGTGAAGTATTCAGTAGTGCGATTGTGTGTTTTAATTAGTGTGTTTAAAGTGTTAATTACTGTTGTAAATAAAAGTGTTATTTTTGGTGGTTTAATCGGCTGTTTTTATTGTAACGAACCCCAAGCTCGTAACAGTATCAAACCAATGTCACAATTCCATTCCACGCTCTCCTTGAAAAATAAGGCTCGGACTGTACTTGCTCCTGGATGTTTCAAACTTCGTCATGCGTCATGATAATGACGATCAATTTTGTTTTTTAAATAATTACCTATTTCTTTTTAGAGCTGATGACTCAAAAGTAAAGCTGTTATATAAAAATCATCATGGTATCTGGAGCTAGTTTTCGTTTGCTTATTGAACTGTATTATACTCTTAACCGATTGGTAGTTTCTGAATATTTGCTGCAGAATGCTATTTTATGTCATTGGTTCCGTATTATGCTTTTTTAATGTTACTGCAGACAAGCGTGAGATTTATATTCAATGAAAGTTTCATACATTTTAGAACAGTTACTATTTCTATGAATACGGGTGCGTTGCGACTATTCGATATCTTCATCTATGGGAACTCTTTCTCTATCTATTTGTTTATATCTCTTACCTTATGTTTCGAAAAACTTCTTTGCTTCTTGACCATTTCGTTGTTGTGGTTCTCCCTCTCCAAACTGGCTCGCGGCTCGCTGTCCCTCTGAAGCCTCTTCGGGTCCAGGGTCAGGCGGCTTCCAACCAGGCTGTCCAGGCGATCCTCACAGGACTGCCTTATGTGTTCCTGGGTAGGGAATATTAGGTCGTCAAAATTAAAAAAAAAAAACTAAATTCAAAGCATTTTATTTCAAATAAACCATTCACAGGCACTTTTGAAACGTCAAGGTCAGTCGGTCAAAAACATGGAAGCTATTTGCACGTTCCAAAGCGTAGATCTCTATGGAGAAGAACGTGCAAGAAACTCCACGGACACTCTTTTAAATCATGTTCTGTTTTACAAAATTCCAAGTTACATATACTTGTTGCTTCTGCATGTGAGGACAATGCAACGGAAAAAAAAGGGCTTATTATAAGAATTTTAAATATAAAGATTAAAATAAGCCAATGGCAGTTAAGAGATGACCAATCTCAACCGACGGCGCCTGTTCACGAACATGACGCGTGTATCGGCACCTTTCAGCTCAACCATTTCGAAGGGAACCGAATGATCAAACCCACGCGCCGCCATCAGCGAGACATTTGAGTGAGCATGACATGCTCTCAACCACCATGCTCGTTCATGTCCAACAAGTAAAACTATAACTACTCACATAAAATGTAAATGGTTTCATGGTACTCACATTTACAAAATTTGAAAAATATGCTTCTACTTTACACAAAACTATGGTTGTCAATGACCAAATAATGAAAAAAAAATTAATAAAGAGAACGATTAAGTTCTTACACCAAAAAGAATAAATGAGTAGTTAATATAATAATATAATTTGTATACGTGTTGATGAAATTGGATTGGGTCGAATAAAAAGAACTATGGTAGGTGTCAGTTAAGCTTAACCGACCCAATCCCATTTGAGGCTTTTTTTTCTTCGTATAAAGGGGCTTTTTTCAGCATAGCGTTTGTCAGTCCTATCGTATCCTGTACATAATTGATTATACTTTCACAAAACGTGGGCCACGAATTTAAACTTAACATTTGCATCGTCGCCATCTTTTGGGATATAATTGTATGGAACATAGCCTATTAGGATGCCTGTCCATTTCCATCAATAGATGTTGTAGGTCCTCGACAACCATTTGAGATTGATAAATGATAGAATCTATGATTCTTTTTTGTAACTTTCTTTCTTAAACTCACCTTGATAATCTTATGATCTTGGTACAGCTTCCGCATGCACTTGAAGATGAACACAAAGCTCATTCCTGAGAGTATCAGCGAGAAGATGATGAGAATCACCATGATGTGAGGCTGGTTTATCGTCGATTCTGTCTTAACCTGTAACAACGAATGTCATTTTGAGAGGCTCGATCATTTACTTAACTTGAATAATTTCTAATAGTTTCTTAAAAAAAATATTTGCTCTCTGGTATGAAGAGCGAGGTCCAAGCTACAGTCAAGGCTCTAGAAAGAGTGAACTGTAAATAGTACGCCTTGTCCAGAAGTATCGGTTTCTGAATCAACCCCTTGATCCGGCTGCATACCGGGTAGATTTCATGATTGGTTGGCATTTTGAGTACTTTATGTGGTTCACTCAGATGTTCTTACTTTATTGTTGTTCGAGGGATAGTTGAGCTTAGAACTCTGCTTGCGCGATGCAAGATTTTGACGTAGTGGTTCGCTGCTAGTTGGATAGATGGCGTCACGGTTCTTTTTGTCGCGATGTAGATTTGCTCCGTTGGTTTTTCTTGTGGCGGCATTAATGCCGCTACATTAGTATTTAGAGTTGTTAATAATAATCTTCTTGTACGTTCCCTCCGGGACCACTGGTCCAGGGGATGCAACTGATCAAAACTTTATTTCTATGCGACTTGCGGTTTTTTTTTCGTTTCTGAACGAATTAACTGGTAAAATGGTAAATAATATTTATCAACTCTGGACACTGACAGAAAAAAAAATGCTCGTCAACATAACGACGCCCAAAAGCTGAAACTCAATGGTCACGGTCCTAGAGGAATCTAAGAGGGAACGTACTGGTTAAATTAATGTAATTTATTTAAAAAACGAGAGGGAAATTCGTTTGTATTAGGAAATGCGATGATGGTTGAGGGACATTGCGATGCGAGAAGCGCAGGACCGGCCGTTGTGGCGACGCTTGATGGAGGCCTATGTTCAGCAGTGTCCACTGTGTGTCTTTTGGCTGATATGATGGAAATATATGTACTGTATGTATAATACTTACGTCACAACGCGACTTATCTTCATCAGCTTTAAGCCGGCAGTGAGCATCGTCGTCGCACACGAGACTTTCATCGATGCAGGTGTTGTCTTCACAATCAAATTCGCCTTCTTTACATTTGTCTGTAGAGAAAAAAAAACTTTTATAGGTGAGATAGTGGTCAAACGCGTGCATATCAATAGTAAAAAAAAGAAACCTCCGCAAAAACTGAAAAACAAAAAAATAATAAACCTTTCTACAAAAAAATACTTTAATTTCGGAAGTCGGGTCTTCTTATTTTAACACCTACTTCCGAAATTAAATTTTTATTTTTATTTTTTATATCTTTGTGGTAAAATTAAGCATTTAGTAATTAGTAGATTACAACATGGTTAATTTTTGAGTACTTTTCAAATAGGTGCCTATCTTACTTTAGCAATTAACTGTAATATAATCCTACTGTAACTATCATTTGTTATATAATATAAATACTTAAAAAAAAACAAGCTTTATATACAAACACTAGCTGACCCGCGCGGCTTCGCTCCCGTCAACTGGCTACCCTACCTGACCTACCCTACCTACCCTACCCTACCCTACCCTACCTACCCTACCCTACCCTACCCTACCCTACCTATCCTACCCTACCCTACCCTACCCTACCCTACCCTACCTACCCTACCCTACCCTACCTACCCTACCCTACCCTACCTACACTACCCTACCGTTCCAAAAAAAAAAAAAAATAGATGTTGGCCGATTCTCAGACTTACTCAATATGCTCACAAAATTTCATCAAAATCGGTCAAGCCGTTTCGGAGTACGGGAACGAAAACTGTGACACGAGAATTTTATATATAAGATATAGCAAACATGGGATATACTAAAAATGCTACACAACCCAGCATTAAAATCTGTGAGTGAACTATTTTGCCTCCTAATATGATAACAATTTCAAGGTATACCCTATCCAATAAAAAAAAATTATTAAAATCGGACTAGGTACTCTATAAAATGTTTATGCGTGCTTTTTGACAGATTTTTTTTTTATAAAAATAAACATTCATAGATAGATTCATCTCTGGAATAATTTTTATTAAAAGCTAGTTGACCCGCGCAACTTCGTCTGCGTCACAATTTTCATTATTGCACCGCTCCTATTGGTATTAGTGTGATGATATATAGCTTATAGCCTTCCTCGATAAATGGGCTATCTAACACTGAAAGAATTTTTCAAATCGGATCAGTAGTTCCTGAGATTAGCGCGTTCAAGTAAACAAACAAACAAACTCTTCAGCTTTATATATTAGTATAGATTAGTATTTTTTTTTTTTTTTTTTTTTTTATTGGGACAAGCCCGCCACACATTCCCAACCACTGCAACTCCTGAAAGCCAGAATCAACAGTGGCGACCACCAGAAAAACGCCGAGCCAATGAAACCCGACGAGTCCCGGAGAAACGATTCAACTGTCTTGGATCCTGCAACGAAATTAATCAGAAAAGTACAGCGGAGGAGTAGGAAAAAAAAATATATATAATTTCCACATTATATATATTTTTATCATAGATTAGTATATATAGTTAGTTGAAAAAAAAACCGTAAATAGGTACCTTTTATTTGCATATCAGGACTGGTCGTTGTTACGGTGCTTGAGGGAGGCCTATGTCCAGCAGTGGATGTCTTTGTTATAAATTGCTTATCCTATTCTACTAACCGTCTCCATTGGCATCTAGAGTCCTATACGCGTTGTAGGTAGCTCTGAAGGAGGTGTCCTTTCGCGCATCCTTAGCCACGTACAGTCTCACGTACATGATGTTGCCATTTCGCTCTTTTGTGGTCACAGAATTGGCAACGGACCCACAGTATTCCGCCAACCTGTTGAAAATAGAATTATTAAAATTGACTTTTTTGTCAGAACAAAAGTAGCACTTTTACGATTTGTAACCTATTGTGTTTTTGTATTGTATTTATTTTTGTAAACTATTTTATTTACTAATAAATAATGTTGTCCTTATTTAACATTATTTATTAGTAAATAGTTGAGTAATAGTAGATTTTCTCTAACGAGTTTCCTCCGCGCCTCGGAAAGCACGTTAAGCCGTTGGTCCCGGGTGTCATTTGTAGATCTTTGGCAGTCGTTACGGATTGTCAGAAGCCAGTTAATCTGACTCCAGTCTTGCCAAGACGTACCGTGTTACCCAGTTAATGGGTTGTGGAGGTCTGGTAGGCAGCCGCTCCACGTAAAGCACTGGTATTCAGCTGAATCCGGTTTGACTGGAAGCCGACCCCAATGTAGTTGGGAAAAGACTAGGCAGATGAGTTGAGTAATAGTAGATGCAGATAGATGCAGATAACATATTTATTAATATTTTGTGACTATTTCAGTCACAAAATATTGATTATCAAAAATGTAAACCAAGGAGGGCCAGTGCAACGTTTTTATTGCAGGTACTATTAATTTTCAACAAAAATAGGCTAGTTTATACCATCAATAAATTGCAAATCTATTTAGTCCGTCAGAGTCTTGAAAAATAATGGACGCGTATTTTTTGTTTTCGTAAATTAATGAATATTGACAAAGATAAAACACATCAAACTCGGGAGTGGGGGCTCGTGACGTCAGAACGCACTAAAAGTTATACCACAGCGTGACGTATTGAAAATTTTAAAAGCGTCGTATCTTCGTCAATTTTGGTTTAAGTAACAAAAAAAACGGGTCAAATATTTTTTTTGATAAATCTAACTGAAGGACTATTTAGATTTTTACAGTGGACAAGCCTATTACGTGAAGTAACGTGAAACGGAACATGTATTAATACACCAATCAGCGTCTAGTGACGTTACTCCTATTAATAATTAGTTCAAGTTCTCAGGGCTTCCAGACGTTACTTATTTTTGCAGAAACAAAAGTATTTAAAATAAACGTATTTGAACTTATTTAAGAAACTAGCTTCCGCCAGCGGCTTCTCCCGCGTGATCCCTAGAGAACATACTCCCGGGATAAAAAGCCTATGTGATATAACGGGATAAAAAGCCTATAATGATATAATTTTTTTTTTAACCTAACTATTTTTTAACATATTTATTGAATAGTTTTTTTTTAATCCGTGCGCATTATGTGTATTTCTGGTTTTGTTTTTTTTTATTATAATAACTCCAATTATTTTTTTTTATTGTGAATATGGATCTGAGATGGTCTGAAATAAAGTTTTATTATTATTATTTCTTTTATTCATTTACTATTCATATAAATTATATTTTTAAATATTTGATTAAAATAAATAAAAAAACATTTAAAAATATAAAAATAGTAGCCCACCGATATCGGGAACAGGGTCCAAGCTACCGGTGGTCTGGGCTCCAGAGAAAGGAACCTCCTGACAATGCGAGCCGTGTCCAGAAGTACCGTTTTCTGAATCAAGCCCTTGATCCAGCTGCCCAACGAGAGCCTCCTAAGGTGTTGGTCGAGGCTCGTGGCTATTAAGCCATTGGCCGATACGACTATCGGTACAATGATTGCGGAGTCCACTTCCCACATGTCGACAACCTCGCGAGCCAAGTCAATATACTTGATTTGTTTGTCTTTCTCGGCTTTCACGAGGTTCTCGTCATGCGGGACGGTTATGTCTACAATCATTGCACGCCTCACAATTCGGTCCACCACCACTATATCAGGCTTATTGGCAACAATAGTCCTGTCAGTGATGATGGACCGATCCCAGTACAATGTGATATTGCCATTATCGAGAACTGGGTCGGGCGCATACCTATAGTATGGCACCTCCGACTCCACAAGAGAGTATTTCAGAGCAAGTTGCTGATGGATAATCCTGGCTACAAGGTTGTGCCTATGCAAGTATTCTCCGTTAGCTAGACGAGAACAACCAGAGACAATGTGGCGAATTGATTCTCCCGGACGGTGACATGCCCGACATATGTCGACCGTGCCGTCTTTCACAATAAATCTCCGGTAGTTATTCGTCATGATAACTTCGTCCATAATTGCACAAACAAAACCTTCGGTTTCTCCAAACAGATCACCGAAACGCAGCCAGGCTACGGCTTATTATTATTATTATTATAAAGATCCTTTCAGGCGTTCTGACGTGAAAGAGTACAAACATCCATCCATCCTTATAAACTTTCGCATTTATAATTCGCGTAGGATGAGTAGGATTAGATGAAAAATGACCATTCCCCCTTCTTATCTCCGAAACGGAGTATAAAACAGTACAGCCCGCTGACAGACAGACGGACGGTCGGAGCGGACAACGGAGGCTTAGTAAAAGGCTTCCGTTGGTTACCCTTTGGTAACGAAGCCCTAAAAATGAGATCCGCTCGAAACCCTTTGCACGCGAGTCCGAGTCGCACTTATTTGAAGTCGGTTATAAATTGGTACTACTTACTTTGAGTCCAGCTCCTGGTTAATCGTCTCGAATACTTGAATAATATTCTCATTGCACTCATTGGGCTTCGCTAGAGTGTACTGCGTAAAATTAAGATATATCTGAAATCAAACAAAAACACAAGTTTGGTACTTAAAGTCGGTATCCTACAATGACGTCTTAAAACCTTCCTGATTCCGGTGTGAGACGGAGATGGAACTATACAGAACTAAGGCTATTGACGCAGAGCGAAGGCAGCAGAGTGGAGCGACAGAGTAAGGAGAACGGAGTTGGGGACTGTGTCTGTCCATTGATGCAGAGCGAGCCCTGCGCGTCTCGCATCCATCGGCTACCCGCGACTTTCACCAGGTCATCGGTCCACCTAGTAGGAGGCCTTCCATCGTGGCATCATTCGGTACGCGGTCGCCACTCCAGAACTTTCGGCCCCATCGACCACCTTACTTTGGCGATCCTGCGGGCTGTGTCGGTAACCTGGGTTCTCTTGCGGATATCATCATTCCCGATTCATCACACGAGGAACTCCAAGCATTGCCCTCTCCATTGCCCTTTGAGTGACTTTGAGCCTTCTGATGAGGCCCATTGTGAGCGATCACGTTTCAGTTCCGTATGTCATCACTAGCAACACGCACTGGTCATAGACTTTCTTCTTGAGACACTGTGGTATGAGGGACGAGCAAATACCACGCAGCTTCCCGAACGCCGCCCAGCAGTTTCGGGTGACTAATATGGCACCGAGTATTATATTGATTTAGTATATAGATTCGACTCACCTTCATATCTTTAGGAACTATAATGGTCCACAATACGTCTAAAGCTTGGCTAGAGCCGTCTGTGCAAGAACGGTTAATTTCCTTTGTTTCTATGAGCCCAAACTTATTTCCTTCCAACGTTTTGTAGCATGATTCTGGTATGTTGTCTGGAAAATAAATAGTTGGTATCAAATAACATTTTTAATTACGTCTTTTAATTTCGTATTTAATGGGCGATTTTAAAAATGTAACTCGGAAAAATAAATTGAATAAAACAAAAGTCGTAACTGCGAAGAAACGACTAAAAAGAACAAGTTACTTTCGACTTTATTCAAAATGGAAGAGTTCTATATTCGGTTGTATATAATTTTTTAGTGTATGTTCGCCGATTTTTCCGCCGATTCTTCAATCGGCGGTTTTCAAAATTCTTTTTTCAAACAGTCTGGTGCAGCTGGTGACATTTGTTTTAATTCAATCACAGTTTTTATTCTTCTTCACCATCGTCATCATATCAGCTGAAACACATAGGCCTCCCCCAAGTGTCGCCACAACGACCAGCTAGTCTATTCTGTAAGTAACCATTTCGATATCGAGCTTCACCTGAGTGAGATAGCACACAAAGTGAACTTTATTGCACACAGCATAAAGGTGTTACGTTTATTCTCACCTCGGATTCCGCTGACGAGACACGAAAATGTTGTTACAGAATAGCACTACAGTTTTGATATATTAAAATTAAAACGATACTCGTTCTGTCAAGAAACACTTCTTTTCGAGTCAGGTTATAAAAACATACTAGTTGACCGGCTCCTATTGGTCTTAGCGTGATGATATATATAGCCTATTGCTTTCTTTGATAAATGGGCTATCTAACACTGAAAGAATTTTTCAAATCGGACCAGTAGTTCCTGAGATTAGCGCGTTCAAACAAACAAGCTTTATATATTAGTATACATTAGAGAATCTTGATAGTGTTGATACCAAAGCAATATTAGTCTTGTACGGGGGGGGGGCTGAAAAGGCCACTTTTAGAGAATCATATTAGAGTAAATATTATGATCACACAACAATCTGCCAAATTTAATTTTCATCTTTATCGCTAACGCATTAGGTTCAAGGTTGATTGAGAAAAATTTGACAGTGACGAGTAACGTGATGTGCTTTTATTCTCGTAAAGTGGTCTTTTTAAACCCGCTGGTCATACTCACGGCTCGGTCCATCCTTAAATTCGACATTAATCTTGAACCCTTCATATTCTATCGTGTCATCAGAATGGAACTTCAGCCAGACGTTGGGTCCTTTAGTCTTCAACGTTCTCGGAAACGCCTGGCCGCAAAACCTACCCAGCAGGTCCGCGTATCCATAGTAACCATCGCGAATCTGGTGGAGAAGGTGTAATGTGTAAGTTATGATTTATTTATTTAGCGAAAAGATTAGCAAACAGGCGCATTTGGACAACGGGACCGCACTCATGATTGTCGAGCAGGGTATTTTCGCGTAGTGGCACAACTTAGGTTTTGGGAGTACCCCACAAACCTTATTTATAAATGCAAGTTAATGATATGTATAGTAATAGAAGTTAGATTTATTGTAAGTCCGAGTGTCGAAGGACAGTGATTAGTTTTTATATTTAAATTTGTTCTCATGTAAGTGAAATGTATTTCTTTATGAGAATTAAAAGTCTTTAACCAGAATGCGGTTCTAAATGCCAGACTATATTCACCGCCACGAGAAGCAATAAATTATGTAAACAAAAAGCTTTACATAATTTGTAGTTTCTAGCTTCTTTACGTACCTCTAGATAGTCGTAGGCGCACTCCGGTTGGTATTCTATGCGAAACATATCGACGAAGGTCAATTGTATCACCTGGTTGCTATTTGAGGCTGAAACAAACAATGCAATGTTTGATTATGAATTAAAAGTAAAGAAATAATAAAAAGAAAGACGAAGGAATAATATAAAGAAAAACATAAGTAAAGAAGACTTTGATTATAAAATAAGCATTAGTTTGTCAGAAGCCAAGTAAATCTGACACCAGTCTTGCCAAAGAGTACCGTGCTACCCATTTAATAGGTTGTGGAGGTCAGGTAGACGGCTGCTTCACGTGAAATACTGGTATTCAGTTGAATCCAATTTGTCTGAAAGCCAACCCAAATATAGTTAGGAAAAGGCTAGGCATACAATTAAGCACTATCAATCCACCCCAGCTTCGCATGTGTAGCAGAGCATACAAATGGAAAATTGAAATCTTCATATTTTTTTCCATCATCAAAGAAATATCAGCCAATTTACATAAAACCTTAATCTATTTATCTATACTAATATATAAAGCTGAAGAGTTTGTTTGTTTGTATACTTGAACGCGCTAATCTCAGGAACTACTGGTCCGATTTGAAAAATTATTTCAGTGTTAGATAGCCCATTTATCGAGAAAGGCTATAGGCTATCATCACCCTAAGACCAATAGGAGCGGAGCAGTAATGAAAATTGTGACGCAGACGAAGTTGCGCGGGTCAACTAGTGATTTATGCTTCTAAAACCTCATGAATCGCTTCGTTTATTGGAGAAAAATGTTAGAATATTCGTAGTTTTTGAGTACAATCGCGTTCAGACAGAGAGACGTGGCGAGGGGACTTTGTTTTTTAACATAGCTTTTGCCTGCGATTTCATACGCGCATATCCCCTGTTTTACCCATACCCTTAGGAGTTTTGGGAACTCCTCTTAGTGCTCCCTTCCACTTTCCAAGGAACTTGTATGCCAAATTTTACCTCTATACGACCAGCAGTTTCGGCCTTGCGGTGTCTGTCAATCAAGGAAGAATTTTATACACATGGTGAATTTTTAAGTGTGCCTTCAAGGCCAAATCTGAAACTATGAAAAATTTCGAAAATCACTGAATGAACTCTCGAGTCCGATTTTGTTGAAAAGTAAAACTGCATCATTAGATTTTAGGAAAAATCGGTATTCCTAACCAGGAATCGAACCGTAGCCTGTATTAATTACATCATCTGAAATTATCTATACTAATATATAAAGCTGAAGAGTTTGTTTGTTTACTTGAACGCGCTAATCTCAGGAACTGCTGGTCCGTTTTGAAAAAATATTTTAGTATTAAATAGCCCATTTATCGAGGAAGGCTATAAGCTATATCATCAAGCTAAGACCAATAGGAGCGGAGCAGTAATGAAAATTGTGACGCAGACAAAGTTGCGTCGGTCAACTAGTAGCTAAAAAGGATCAAATTCTGGGCAGTAACAACACGTGGCAAACTAAAGGAAAAAGCTCCTGACCAGCTAGCTCCTAGCTAGCTCATTAAAACCAAATACTCAGGTCTACGGTTTCTTGAAGCTCTGAAAATACTCAAAGTTATAAGTTAACATAAAAAAAGATACGGTTGTTTCAATCGTATTTCCCGTTGACCTAGAACTATGAAATTTGACAATTAATACCGTCTTATACTATAAGTATAGAATAAGGCTCAAAACTATACATTTGTAATTAAATCATAAAAAATCATCATCATCTGCCTAGCCTTTTCCCAACTATATTGGGGTCGGCTTCCAGTCAAACTGGATTTAGCTGAATACCAGTATTTTACGCGAAGCGGCTGCCTACCAGACCTCCACAACCTAGTAACTGGGTAATACGGTACTTCATGGCAAGACTGGAGTCAGATTTACTGGCTTCTGACAATCCGTAACGACTGCCAAAGATCTGCAAATGACAGCCGGGACCAACGGGTTAACGTGCTTTCCGAGGCACGGAGGAAACTCGTTATGTTAAGATGGTCACCCATCCACAGACCAACCTTGGCAAGCATTGCTTTACCTTGAAGATCAACCCGTGCGGCTGTTATTATCTAGCCACGAGCTCCTCTTTAATTAAATCATAAAAAATATAATCTTTATTTAAAGTAATTATGTACCTCCAAATTTGTACGGAAACCTTGGTGAGCGCGTCTCACTCGCACTTGGCCAGTTTTTTTTAACACGACATTCTTTGGCAAGACTGGTTCTGTCGACCCAGTAACGACTGTCTTTCATGACAATCGGTTCCAAAGACTTTGAGACACGGAGAGGTCTCGACGGTATATAATGAATGGTAAATTTTTCCACGCAAGTAACCTTGGCAAGCATTGCTTAACCTTCAAGATTGAGGTACTTGTCTCACCGCCGGCGATCAGCGAGTAACGAGTAAAGCTTGAAACTCGAAACGAGTTGGCGAGCAGCGAGTAGCGAGTGAAATTACCGCTGTTTTGTAAGTTCTAACCGCCCAGCGAGCATCGCCGAGCAAGTGTCGCTGATCGAGTACAATCTTTGATAGCTCTTGTCGCTGCGATCAACTAGTGGTAAAAGCCACTCGCCGGCAGTGTGAACAGCCAGCTATCGACTATCAATATATGTGTCTTTTTTACTCACACGAGATCTATATCTTTTGTCCCTTTCCTAAGCGAGCAAATAGTCAATAGCTACTCGCTTCCTCGCCAGCGGCGGCGGTGAGACAAGTGCCTGACTTCTACGGCTTTTGTGTATGAAATTCATGTAGGTAAGCCGTAATAATTCCTTTGGCCATTATAGTAATAAAAATAAAAATAATGGAGATGTTGACCAATATTATTAAGAAAACGCTAGCCAATAGTTCTGAGAAATGATCTATTGGTATTTATAAGAAAAGCAATCGTTTTTTTCTTCTTCTATGTTATGTGATATTGTAACAATAGATGTTTTTATTCAGATTGTGGTTTCATGCGATCAATAGATAACTGTGAAACCGTTTGTTATTTTGCTTTGATGATGATGATGAAGTCATTGTTTTTATTATCTGATAGTTTTTCCCCGCGACTTTGTAACCACATATCCCGTTTTTTTCCATACACATATACACATAGAATTTTCGGCAAATCCTCAGTCAGTGCTCCCCTACACTCACCAAGGAGTATACATACCAAATTTCAGCTTTCTACGAATAGTAGTTTTGGCTGTGGGTTATCTGTCTGTCACTCAGTCACTCAATCAGTCAGTAACTGAAGAATTTTATATATATTGACTGTCTGATTCACCTTTTTCTTAAAAAAAAATATTTTTTCTTACATTTCTTTTTATTTATAAAGTGTCAGCACTTGATGAATAAAAAAAACTGGCCAAGTGCGAGTCAGAATCGCACATAAAGAGTTCTGTTCGCGGCGAAACATCAATATTATTATATAACTCGCGTACATAAGAGCCTATGTATGAAATACAATATTCAAGAGCTTATGTATTTTATAGTTTTAGTTTCATGGCTATGTAACAACATTAAAAAGCAAATTTGTTGTCGTTTTTTTTTTTTTTTTTTTTTACTATTGATAGGCACGCGTTTGACCACTATCTCACCTGATGGTAAGCGAGGATGTGGTCGAAGATGGAGCACGCTTGCCTAGAAATAACCTATTCACTCTTGATTTAAAGACTCCCAGGTTGTAGCTATCAGGAAACACAGACTCCGGCAGGGAATTCCACTCCTTAGCTGTACGCACTATGAATGTGTTCCCAAAACGTTTTGTGCGTATGGGTGGGATGTCCACCATGTACCGGTGGCGCATCGCCGTTCGTCTTGTGGTCCGATGATGGAACGGGCTTGGCGGAATTAAATTATGCAATTCCGTCGCACATTCCCCAAAATGCCAACCGGTAAAAAACCGACAGGCTAGCAACTCGTCGTCGATGTTCAAGACTTTGGAGCTTCGACGCGACGACCCTCTCATTGCCGATGATCCTCTTGGCTCGTTTCTCAATTGACTCAAGGGCATCAAGCTGGTATCTGGCAGATCCATCCCAAAGATGAGAGCAGTATTCCATACACGATCGAACTTGCGCTTGATAGAGTTTGAGCAGCTGTTCCGGCGTGAAGTACCGTCTCACCTTAGCCAGAATCCCCAACTTCTTTGCAGCCACTTGAGCTTTTGCCTCTATGTAAGGGCCAAAATTGAGAGTAGATGTTAATGTAACCCCAAGAAGCTCAAGACGGTCGGTTATCGGCACGGTTTCACCGCGGAGAGATGGAGCTGGGCGGAATTGGCTCCTTTTGGCGGAAAATAGACACGCTTGGGTCTTAGCAGCATTGAACTTGACCAGATTGGCATCGCCCCAATCAGAGACCGCCTGTAGGGACACGTTCAAGCGCTCAACCATTGCCTCCCGGAGAGACCGGATCTGCGACCCACCAGCTCGTGCGTCGGACACGTATCTTTCAGCAACAGTGCTGTCGTCTGCATACCCAAAGGTACCGGGTTTAAGCAGATCATTAATATGCAGCAAGAACAGTGTTGCCGAAAGCACCGACCCCTGAGGAACCCCGGCATTAATATCCAGCAGTCCAGACGAGCAGCCATCTATGACCACTCGGATAGACCGATCCCTCAGGAAATCTGCGATCCAATCACACTAACCGGCGGGCAGACCGAAGGAAGGAAGCTTACTAATAAGGCCATCGTGCCAGACCCTGTCAAAGGCCTTCGAGATGTCAAGGGAGACCGCCAGTGCCTCCCCGTGCTTCTCTATGGCCTCACTCCAGATGTGAATGGCATACGCTAGAAGATCCCCAGTTGACCGATTTCGGCGAAACCCGTATTGCCGGTCACTAAGGATATCATTCGCTTCTAGGTACGCCAGGAGCTTATGATTCAGCACGCGTTCCATAGTCTTACAGAGTATGGACGTTACCGAGATGGGTCTATAATTCGACGGGTCAGCTCGACTACCCTTCTTGGGCACGGGCTGCACGTTAGCTTGCTTCCAAGCCTTCGGCACTTTTCCAGTCTCAAACGAAAGGCGAAATAGGCGTGTCAAGATCGGAGACAACTCAGGCGCACAAGTCTTCAGAACAATTGCCGGTATCCCGTCGGGACCACTAGCCTTGTTCACGTCTAGGTTACGCAGTACTCTACGGACGTCCTTCTGATGAATGCGAATGTTCGACATACCCGACTCGCATTCACCAGGAGAGGCGGAGGGCGTCGCGCCACCAGGATCCAGACGTGAAGATTCCGCAAACAAAGAAGCAAACAAGTTCGCTTTCTCCTCAGCGGAGTGGGCCAGCGTCCCGTCGGGTCTTAGCAGTGGTGGTAGTGAGGGGCGGCAGAAGTTCGATTCGACCGACTTAGCCAGGGACCAAAAAGCCTTACTACCTGCTGGGTATGAAGCAAGTTTGTTCCCTATTCGGCTAATGTGGTCAAACCGAGCCCTCCGCAACACCTTCTTGCAGGACTTAGCAGCCCTGTTGAAGGCTCTCTTCTTCTGACTCACGTCATTTGCTTTGCGCGTACGAGCGTCGACCCATGCTAGGTACGCCGCGTGCTTAAGCGCATCGGCGCGATTGCACTCGGCACCAAACCAAGGACGAGCTTCGCCAGATATTGCTATGTTAGAGAACGGAATGTAGTACTTCATTCCCCTCCGCAACACATCCGTCACGGCGTCCGCGCACGACGTAGCATCAGTGGAAGAAAAGCAAGTAGGCTGCCAAGGGTAACATGCGAAGAAAGATCGCATGCCATCCCAATCTGCTGACTTGTATCCGCCATACCCGCCGGGTGCCTCTTGGGCTAGGATCGGGCGGAGAGTAGACAGACACAGACTTCACCAGACAGTGGTCGGAACTACCCAGTGGTGATGAAATCGACACCGAATAGCGGTCTGGATCTGTTGTCAGCAGAAGGTCCAAGCAATTGGTAGTGTGCGAATCAACATCCGGCACCCTCGTTGCCCCCTGGACCAGCTGGGTAAGATTTAACGCAAGCGCTAGCTTTCGCGTCTCACGTCCAGCATGGTCTGTGCACTGGTATGGGAAGAGCCACTCCTGATGGTGGGCATTGAAGTCCCCCAGTAACACCAATTGGGCAGAAGGGTACCGCTGCTGAGCCGCATCCGCCGCCTCACTCAGGTGCTGTGTAAGCCCAGTTGTCTCCAAATCACCGCTGTGCGAACGGTTTTCCCCCGGACATAAGATGTTCTTGGGGAACTTATTTTCTATGAATAAATAGATAGGTAGGGCTACACATTTCCCCTTCACATTCCTGGTAAACCCCTAAAAGGTATGGTTTTGATGGTTGGTAAATGTCAAAGGTAATGAAGGTACACAGGTATTGAACATTTACCGACACAGGACAGTTACTCAAAGGTAATGGGGTGGATAGCAAAAAAACACCATTTACAGAAACCTTCATTTACTAAACATACAGAAAATCTAGGTATTTAGACTTTAAATAGTAAGCACTAGAAGCGTGGCACTAAGCCCTTTTCAGACATGTACACATCTTTATAGTCTGATGAGGCATAAAGCCACAATTCATAAAAATGTAAAAACACAGATTTTTTCCCCTTCTGGGTTCCTGACCTTATAATACTTCCACCCTTAGAAGGGTGGCTTCAAGTTGTGTATCTGGATATAGGGATGATGCACCTACCCTATGACATATAGTATAGTAGCCCATGGGGCACAGTTTTTCTGGAAGTCAACCCTTAATAGTAGACAAGTTCACACTTGTAGAAAGTTTCGATAGTTAAATGCAGCAGGCCCACTAGTGGGCAGGGTTGAAGGGTTAATTTCCACGCCTTTCGACGGGGAATTTTGGAGGATTTACAGAGAGGTGCATCAACCCCTATCCAGACCTAGATACAGGCAAAAATGTACTAAAGTTATAGTTAAAATAACAGTTAAAAATAAACTGAAACAGTTAGTGGTTTTTGGGCCTCGTTACGGTAAAGTAACATAGTACGTTAGTAAACAGATAGAAAATAGGAATTCGTAGTCACCGGCAGAAGAAATATAGAAATTTTAACTAGAAGCAAAATAATCGCGAATTTTCCCTTAAACCGCTAGCTGCAGTGTTATCAAATTCTTGCATATTATTTATCCCTGGTAAGCATACATCCCTCACCCCAATCTACCCCGAAGACAGCAAGAATGAAGAACGTTGCACGCGCGGTACGGAGAACCTCTCAGTACCCCCGGTACAGGACGTCAGCGCGGCTGGACGCAGTCGGGTGGGTGGTCACAGTTCACGTCGAAGGATTAGAAGAAGGATAGACCTACCCCATCACACCCCCGGTCCAGTCGATCACGCTCGTCAAGTACAGGTTCCGTACTATAAACCTTAACTACTACAACGACTCTTGAGATATAGGCCGCTAACAGACAGATAGCGGAGGCTTCCGTTGGTTCCCCTTTGTGTACGGATCCCTTAACATTGTACAGTTTTTTTTTTACTGATTGAAACGATTATTTTTTTTTAAATTGATAGATTGATTGACATCCGATGCCAAAAATAAATTGACTGGTATTGTAAAAATACCCCCTATGTTATCCCAAGAACTTAATCCTCATTTTATATGCAAGCCAATTTACTATTCCACATTTAACCCTCACAATTCCACGGAAAACACTCATCTCTATACTCGTTTTCAAAGCAGACCACCGTAGATCCATAGGCTTAGGAGAGTCACCGCGATGGGAATGAGGTCCACAGTGACTGACGGGTTAAGCCCCAGAAAGACGGATATATTTTGTGTTGCGTGTGGTATATTGTGTACTCTGTACTTATAGGGTTAAAGAGAGGGAGTATGTTTTTGTTTGGGGGCGAATGAGTATGTAAGGATGGAAAAACAATTAAAATGTGATGATTTTGATGCCACTCTCGTCTAGTTCTTTTTTATTTGTCGAGTAAATTTTTGTTTAAAGCGGTTTTATGGATATAAGTATATATTTCATTTTAAAAACTAATTTAAATTAAAAAATAAAATTAAACCTTTTACGGCGAATAAAGAAATGACGTTAATCCTGTTGTTGACGGCACATATTTTGGGGTCAGAGTGGATGAGAAATATTTTGTAATAGGGATGATAAAATTGTTATTTCATTGAGTGTTACTGGGATTATTCCGGGTTTAAAGGCTTATGCATTCGTTTCCAATTAGCTGATGAAATAAAAACGCAATTAATTTAGTGCTGTATTGTTACTTTTGCAATCCTAATAATATTAAATAGTCACTCAATCAGTAACGAAAGTTTTTTTTTTTTTTTTTTTTATAATATTGGTCTTTACCTATGAAATTGTCGTTCTGCAGTACTGGCCATTTCAAATCAAAATAATTTTTGTTTGGCTAAGAATTCTAATTTCGAATTAATTTTATTTAAAAAACATGGTTTTTTTTCCAAAAGTAGTCATTTGTTTATTGATTAGTGTTTCATTTTCGTCGCATTTCAATCTTTTTCGTCATCATGGATACGTTAAAAATTCGAGTAATTATGGAATATGAATACCGTCGTGGCAGCAAAGCGGCACAAGCGGCACGCAACATCAACAACGTTTACGGAGCTAACACTACAAACCAACGCACCACCTGTTATTGGTTTGCTCGCTTCCGTTCTGGAAATTTCGACCTGAAAAATGAACCTCGCGGTCGTCCGAAGACTTTGGTCGACAATGACGAATTAAAGGCGATTGTGGAAGCTGATGATACACAATCTACGGCTGAATTAGCAGCAGCTTTCGGCGTTAGCGTCAAAACAATATTGGTCCTTTTGTGTCAAATTGGCAAGGTAAAAAAGCTTGACAAATGGGTGCCCAACGAACTCAATGATCGCCAGCGCGAAGTACGCGTCGAGACGTGCCTTGCACTGCTCAACAGACACACAAATGAAGGAATTTTGAACCGCATTGTTACCTGCGATGAAAAATGGATTCTGTTTGATAACCGCAAGCGCTCAGCAAGTTGGTTGGATCCTGATTCAGCACCTAAACAATGCCCTAAACGAAAACTTACTCCTAGAAAAGTGATGGTAACTGTTTGGTGGTCTAGCGCCGGTGTGATTCATCACAGCTTCTTACCAAACGGGGTGAGCATTACTGCAGATGTGTACTGTGAAGAACTGAACACAATGATGGAGAAGCTGGCACATCTCCAACCAGCATTGGACAATCGCTCGTCTCCGCTACTCTTGCACGACAACGCGCGACCTCATACTGCACAGCAGACGGTCTCCAAGTTGCAAGAACTGAGGTAGGAAGCTCTCCGTCATCCGCCCTACTCACCAGACCTTGCGCCTACAGACTACTACTTTTTCCAGAATTTGGATAACTTCTTGGCGGGAAAAAAATTCAATACCCGAGAGGCAGTACAAAATGCCTTTAAAGAATTTGTTGCCTCCAGTCCAGCTGATTTCAATAAGAAGGGCATCAATAAACTGTCACTGCGTTGGCAAAGATGCATTGATTGCATGGGTGATTACTTCGATTAATACAAATAAAAAATACATGAAAAAAATTCGTTTAAATTTTTTCATACAAAACGGCAATTTCATAGGTAAAGACCTATTACAAAAAATTCTTCCGTTACTGATTGAGTGACTGACAGACAACGCACAGCCGAAACTACTGGTCGTAGAAAGGTGAAATTTGGCATGTAGGTTCCTTAAGTAGTGCAGGGGAGCACTAAGAGAAAACCGGTTGGATTTCTGGGTAGGAGCAACGATTTTTCAAAAATCCAATGATGCAGTTTTACTTTTCATCAAAATCGGGCTCGAGACTCCTTTCAGTATTTTTCGATATTCCTTATAGTTTTGGATTTGGCCCTGAAGGCACACTGTTAAATTCACCTTGTATAAACCCGCCAATGACCAATAAACGCTCAAAAGGACATTGCCATAATTGCAGCGCTCTGCAATCAGATAGATAATCGCAGTTAGTACAACTGAAACTATGTGTTTACGTGATATTTTCACCGTGTACTGTAAGTTTATTTAATTTGACGGTTGTACACGGTTGGTTAATGATAGGTATTTTGATAATGACGACCAATCATTAAGGAACCTATGTTTATTTAATTTGACGGTTGTACATGGTTGGTTAATGATATTTGATGATATTTTCACCGTGTACTGTAAGTTTATTTAATTTGACGGTTGTACACGGTTGGCTAATGATATTTTGGTGATGACGACCAATTATTAAGGAACCTATGTTTATTTAATTTGATGGTTGTACACGGTTGGTTAATGATAGTTTGATGATGACGACCAATTATTAAGGAACCAATGTTTATTTAATTTGACGGTTGTACACGATTGGTTAATGATATTTTGATGATGGCGACCAATTTTTAAGGAACCTATGTTTATTTAATTTGACGGTTGTACACGGTTGCTTGATGATATTTTGATGGTGGCGACCAATCATTAAGGAACCCATGTTTATTTAATTTGACGGTTGTACACGGTTGCTTGATGATATTTTGATGATGACGACCAATCATTAAGGAACCTATGTTTATTTAATTTGACGGTTGTTCACGGTTGCTTGATGATATTTTGATGATGACGACCAATCATTAAGGAACCTATGTTTATTTAATTTGACGGTTGTACACGGTTGCTTGATGATATTTTGATGATGACGACCAATCATTAAGGAACCTATGTTTATTTAATTTGACGGTTGTACACGGTTGCTTGATGATATTTTGATGATGACGACCAATCATTAAGGAACCTATGTTTATTTAATTTGACGGTTGTTCACGGTTGCTTGATGATATTTTGATGATGACAACCAATCATTAAGTAACCTATGTTTATTTTTTTTGCGTCACATTTATCGTTAATGCTCAGCTGTGTTGGTCGTAGCGTGATGTTATGCAGCCTAAAGACTACCACGATGAATGGGCTATTCAACACTAAATTAATTTTCTTTCAGTCTTTCCTGAGATTAGCGCGTTCAACCAACCAAACAAACAATTTCATTAGCTTTATAATATAAGTGTAGATTTTTAGTCTTTTCTCTAAATATCAATACATCTGCCTAGTCTTCCCAACTATATTGGGGGTCAAACCGGATTCAGGTGAATACCAGTATTTTACGTGAAGCGACTGCCTATCTGACCTCCATAGCTCATTAACTGGGTAACACGGTACTTCTAGGCAAGACTGGTGTCAGATTTTCGGATTGTCAGAACAATCCGTAACGACTGCCAAATATCTAAAAATCGCAGGCAGGATAAACGGTCAAACATGTTTTCCGAGGTACGAGGTCTAGGCTATCCACCGACCTACCTCTGCAAATAATTTCTTTTGAAAAAATAGCAAATTAAGACAAAAATTGCTCACAGATTGTCAAAGTCAACAGTTGACTTTTTAAATAAACAGTTTTCAATGAAATCGTTTCGATTTGACAATCTAACAGTCAATTTTTGTATTGCCAGACACAAAGCGTCATTAGTGAATAATAAGAGAAACTTACCATTAATCTTGGTGACACAATCAGAATTATTATAATAATAATTATTGCCACTGTTCTTAGCATGAGGGTGTGTTATAATCTTCTCCTTTTCATCATACTGAAAAGATTCACATCTCGCATCTGTATCATCCCTCTTCACCCTGCTTTTAACTTCCATACTACTAGGGTCAAAATTCCTTATCCTAGTATTCCTCATTTGTATAATACTTCTATGGTAATCTAAGTTTCTTGATAGGATATCATCGCCCTTATTAGTGTTCTTAGGCTTAACTTCGTCAAAGTTTTCGTTGTAGTTGATGTATTTTCTATTAATCTTATTGGTCCAATGACTCTGCATGTCATAGTCTGGTATGCTCATCTTGCTTCTTGGTCTACTATCATAATCAGCTGCTTGTTCCGATGTAAGGCCGAAGATTGAGCAAACTGGAACAAAGGAAAAACAATGTTTAGTAAATAAATATTTATAAAACAATGTTTAGTTAATAAATATTTATAAAACAATGTTTAGTAAATAAATATTTATAAAATTCTTCAGTTACTGAGTGACTGACAGACAAAACACAGCCGAAACTACTAGTCGTAGGATTTCCTGAGATTCCTACGGGAACGGGATATACGCGTACAAACTGCAAAGTTGCGGGCAAAAACTTGCAGTCCACCACCAACAAAGGCCGCCTACTTAATGTACCCGAGATAAACTACCCCTAGGCGCGTTATTTTTTTAAATAATTCATTAAGAAAAAGGTACAATAATAATAATAATAAATATTGCATTTGAATTATCAAACACCCTGTTAATGATGTTAACTTATCAAAACAATATCACCGTTTCATTTCTTGCCGTCCTTAGAACAAACTACGCCATGTGTCATATTAATGAATAACAATTTAATTTTTTAAATAATTGAAATGTTCAAACATATGAATATATAATATGTTGTGGCGACGCTTTGGAGAGGCCTATGTCCAGCAGTGGACATCTTTTGGCTGATAATATGATGAAACTGGATTAATTGTCAATGACAGATATTTTTTAACTGTATAACTACTTAGCCAAAAGAGTCTTATCGCAGTCATGAATAATGTATGCTCAATTCCTCATCCGGTATAAAATTAGAATAAATATTTCATACCGAAATAATCCCATCATTTCATGGCCTTACAAAAGGTTGCTCATCCCCTTGAGATTATTCTAAGCTTTTTGAGCGAACATTGTAAGGGTTGATCATTGTACCCCTCGACGTATATCATTCTTGAAATGGATTAGCATGGAAGAAGATGTTTGTGGATAATATTATTTACCACATGAAAATACAATACTTTATTTAAGCATCTAGAGTTCATAAATTCCAGAAACTGTATAAGGTTAAGCAACGCTTGCCGAGGTCAGTCCGTGGATGGGGTCTAGAGTTCTTCGTGGACCAGTCGTTTTATACCAAGGCTTCCCTCGTGTCTCCAAAAACATGTTGAGCTGTTGAAGTCTGACTGTCGTTTGAAGAGACAGTCGACCAGTACCGATTTACAGTCGGTACTGGTAGTCAGCGTTTTGAAAATTTGACTCCAGTATTGCATCTTCAGGGTTAAGCAACGCTTGCCTAGGTTGGTCTGTGGATGGGTGACCATGTTAACATACCAAGGTTCCTAAGTGCCTCGGAAAGCACGCTAAGCCGTTGGTCCCGGCTGTCGTTTGTAGATCTTTGGCAGTCGTTACGGATAGTCAGAAGCCAGTAAATCTGACTCCAGCCTTGCCATGAACTACCGTGTTACCCAGTTAATGGGTTGTGGAGGTCTGGTAGGCAGCCGCTCCGCGTAAAATACTAGCATTCAGCTAAATCCGGTTTGACTGGAAGCCGACCCCAATATAGTTGGGAAAAGGCTAGGCAGATGATTATAAGTACCTAATATTTAAATTTTTTTTATGATTTTATAGAAATATTTGAAACACTAATTTATAGGAATATTCAGTAAATAAAGGAATTATAAGTAATAAATAGTAATAATATTATAAGTAATAATTACTACCATCCAAAGTCAAAAGTTATTTCAACTAATTTAGAAATGGCAACACAGTCCTCTTTAAAAATGCATTCATTCCCAAAAAATCTTTTCATTTGGGCAATGCCAAGCGAAATGAGAAGATATATTCAAAACAGTGTAAAATGCAGAAATAATACTGCGCATTTTATTATTTTAGCATTCATCCGAAAGCAGAATTCGAAATTAACTTTTCCACGTCGTAAAGACTGGCAGACATTTTGGATTTAAAAATTTAAAATTGCTGTATGATTTTTAAATTATGCGCTGTAGGCATGCTTTAGGTATTACGTTTGTGATTTATTATCTTTACGAGTCGGTTTTTGAAAGAAAAATGGCGCAATCGCACGTAGTCGTTACCCCGTATTCGACATTCAAAAGACTTCGAATTCGGGCACCTCGTTCGAAGGCGCAGTGGTTGAGCGGTTGACTGCTGCGCCGCATGTCGTGGGTTCGATTCCCGCACGTAACAAATATTTGTATGGACTATAGATAGTTGTTCCGGGTCTGACTGTTTGTGTATGTAACTTTGTACGTTTGTAAACGCACGTCGCATCCACGATACAGGAATAATTCCTAGTAGCACCATTTTAATTTAAAAAATTGGTTGTCTGGAAATTCGGTTTACTGACGATAATTTACGTGATAACGTCATAAGAAAACAATTTAATTCTTAACAAACAAGCCGAATGTGCATCTCTATCGCTTGTTCCGCGCTCTCGCTTGCACGCTCGGCTCAGGCGGACCGTGACACTTTTTCGTGCGTGCAACCGAAAAAGTGTCACGGTGTCGATTTATAAGACGTTATTACGTCAAAAAATAAGTCTTGTTCATACATCCTTTCGTTCAATCCAACCAAAAGTTGTCTGTAAGAGATTGCTTTGTGTGATAAGACCGCCCATTGTAGAGTTGTTTTTATAAATGTTTGTCGTATACTTATTATGTGACGTAAATTAAACTAATATACGAGTATAAATCTGAAGAGTTTGTTTGTTTGTTTACTTGAACGCGTTAATCTCAGGAACTCCTGGTCCTATTTAAAAAATTCTTTCAGTGTTAGATATCCCATTTATCGAGGAAGGCTATAGGCTACGAAGTTGCGCGGGATTATCTAGGTCTTGATAAATAATAATTCATGTTCATAAAACTGCAGACTTTGTAGGAGTAATCCTAGCAGATCGTAGCCACGGCAGTCATAAGGTTTTATTAGCTCCTTAGTTATTATATTCTCTCTCAGTCTGGTGGATAAAGGTTATACGCGATGGATAATTGGATGGGATATAGTTTGTAGCTTATTTATGTAAAAAGTTGAGTTGAGTTTTCATGTAATAATTGTCATCACTACATATTATAAAACGATAAACTCAAAAAATACTGCACCGATTTTCATGCTGTTTTCTACAATGGATAAAGGTACAGGGACAGTCTAGTGGATAAAGGTAACACGTGATGAATAATTGGATGGGATCTAGTTTGTAGCGTACTTATGTAAAATTTTTGTATTTATAATTATTAGCTCCTTAGTTATTATATTCTCTCTCAGTCTGGTGGATAAAGGTTATACGAGATGGATAATTGGATGGGATAGATAGATGGATAGTTTGTAGCTTACTGATAAATGTTGTATTTTCATGTAATAATTATCATCACTACATGTTATAAAACGAAGTGCTCCGCCGCGTCTGTATGTCTGTCTATCTGTCTGTTCGCGATAAACTCAAAAACTACTGCACCGATTTTCATGCTGTTTCATGCGTTCACCAATGGATAGAGTGGTTCTCGAGGAAGGTTTTAGTATATAATTTGTCTAGAAAACAAATTAGGGATCCTTAAGAAAATTGCGCGGACGAAGTGCTAGTAAGTAATAATGATTTTAATTCAAGTTACGAGACTCATAGTGTTAGTAACAATATACTTACAAACTACGAGTATGTTACTAAGACATTAACAAGGACAAAAACCTAAACTGCTGCAAGGCTCGCTCCGTCGTAGATTTTGTCTCTGTCATCTCTGACATGGACTAGAGTCAAGAGCAAACCCATTACAAATAAAAAAAAAAAACAGGTGACAGGCCCAGCTGATCCCCTATCCGAAGAAGTTTTCCCGAAGAAATTTTCATGGATACGTGAGGTCATTCACCGACAACACTACCTCGGAAAGATGCGACCTTTGGCGAGAGTTGCTCTAACCTCCTGACTATTTTATCGAGCCTTTGGAGAGCCTGTCACCTGGGCACGCCTTGCCGTGGTCGACCTGGAAAACTCTTAATAGACTCCGTAATCTAGTAAGCCGGTGGGGGTTCTCGGATGGCTCCGACCTTCAGTGTTTGTGTGGCGACTCTCCGCAGTCCATGACCCCTCTTTTTTATGGTTTTTCTCTTGACTCTAGTCAAAGCTTTTGGAAACACAGACGCAGGCAGAGAGTTCCACTCCTTTGCTGTGCGCATTCACCTGTACATGTGAAGACCTTATAACTGCGTCAGCGAATGCTGTTACCGTTGCTGAATACTGGGCGATTTTTTTTTTGTGCCGTCGAAACGCTAAGAAGAAAAAGCTGATCCTTGCAACAGTGGTTCACAAACACACAATCTAGCCTGCTTGTTCCATGGACAGGATGCCATTGGTGCTGGCCCGCACCCTACTAATCAGGGATGCGTACCGCTTACGCATCACTGTATAAAATCAGTCAACGCGAGTTTCAGCAAACTTCCCTGATGCGCCGTGTTTTATGCGTTTTGTACCTCAAAAAAGAAACTCTAAAGCCTTATCATTTCGTTGTTGGTCTAAGAAATTAATTAAAAAATCAAGCTTCTAATTTAACTATATAAAAAAGACGTCGGTTTATGAGGCATGTTATAGATACTCGCAACCATTTTATATCTTTGTAAAATGTCGACGTATGTTTGAAAGCTATGCTGGACAAAAAATCGAAGTAGTTTAGGTTTAGTTTAATTAAATGTCTACAAATTTAAAAACTTGGCCGTGAGATTCCCACTTAAATGCAAGTCGGTCTTTCGCGGGTTCCGTACCATAAATGAAAAAAAAACACGCTTCTTGTATGGGAGCCGCCTTTCATTTTAAATATAATTAAATTTTTATTATTTGTTGATATAGCGGCAATAGAAATACCTATGTACACTCTGAAAATTTTAACTGTTTACCTATTATGGTTCTTGGGATACAGCGCAACAGACAGACGAACGGAAGCACGGACGGACAGCGGAGGCTTAGTAATAGAGTTCCGTTGGTTACCGTTTGGGTATGGAACCCTAAAAATGTAGTGGAGCTGCAATATTGTCGTCTCCATTATAAAACTATCAAAGGTTATCAATTCGTTAAAAAAAAAACAAAGGTTATCATTTGTGGTCGTTGGGATGGTTCCATGTCCAACTTGCATGTTTACTAACATAGTTTTAAGGTTCTTGTTTACTGATAAATTATAAATATTTTTATACAATATATATATATAAAAAAACATTTAAAAATATAAAAATAGTAGCCCACCGATATCGGGAACAGGGTCCAAGCTACCGGTGGTCAGGGCTCAGAAAGGAACCTCCTGACAATGCGAGCCGTGTCCAGAAGTACCGCTTTCTGAATCAAGCAAGGGAGGCTCTCGTTGGGCAGCTGGATCAAGGGATCCAGTTGCCCAACGAGAGCCTCCTAAGGTGTTGGTCGAGGCTCGTAGCTATTAAGCCATTGGCCGACACGACTATCGGTACAATGATTGCGGAGTCAACTTCCCACATGTCGACAACCTCGCGAGCCAAGTCTAATACTTGATTTGTTTGTCTTTCTCGGCTTTCACGAGGTTCTCGTCATGCGGGACGGTTATGTCTACAATCATTGCAATTTATTATTTATCTTTTAAATACCATTAATTGTGAAATGGTTTTTACATTTATTTATTACTAGTTGACTCGCGCAACTTCGTCTGCGTTTCAATGTTCATTACATATATACGAAGATATATAGCCTATAGCCTTCCTCAATAAATGTGCTATCTAACACTGAAAGAATTTTTCAAATCGGACCAGTAGTTCCTGAGATTACCGTGTTCAAGTAAACAAACAAACAAACAAACTCTTCAGCTTTATACAGAGTTGATACGACAGAGGGGCATTAAATTAAACTGCGTATACTATACGTGTTCAGTATTAATTCGATACGGTACAAAAACAAAAAGCGCCATAAATGAGAAAATATTTTTTTCAAACAAACTAAATAGCTTGCAAATCCGAATAAAACGCAACCACCCTTTGTAAAAATGACACTGACCTTAGATACCGCTAGGTAACAAAGCGGCAACGTCGCGCGCGCGCCGGAGCGCGGTGTGCGGTATCTCGTGTGCTGGGCGGGGCCGGCCCACCGCACGCACTGGCTTTTATGTTAGGTAACGTTTCGAAGTACGCGCACAAAAACAATCACACTAAATTTTTAAATTTTCGATGTGTCCTCCATTCACATTGATGCACAAATTATACCGACGGAGAATATTGTTATTTATTTTTTCTAATTAGATCACTGTCCGTCGCTAAGCACTTTAATTTGTGAAATGCTAAAATAATCCTATTTTTTTAACTCACCAATTGTATTTACCTCTGAGGCATACACTTCACCCTTAATGTACCCCCACAAAAAGAAATCCATGGGAGTGAGGTCCGGAGACACTAATACTAAATAATAATAATCCCAAGTTACGTGACCTATCACCATAAAAAACAGTCAATCACAAAAAAAAAACACCAATACTAAATAATAATAATCCCAAGTTACGTGTCCTCTCATAATAACAAAATAAAATCACAATTGTTTGCGCGCGAATTCCACAAACCGTACGTTCCGAAACGACAGCGTCGGCGCACTGAATAGAGGCCCCATTTACCGATCGCAAAAAAACAAGGATGCAACAAACTGACCTATTTCTGTTTCTTTCAAATGCGCTACGTTTGTCGCTTTCGTAGTGAAAGTGCAAGTGTGTGTGTATTGATTGCTTCCTTGTTTGCATTGCCAATTTTTAGTAAATGTCCTTCGACATGCGGCAGAGCGGCAACAACGCATCGTAGATTCATCGTTGTAAGGTGCATGACCTATGCTTAGACGATAATCAGCTGTTAGAAAAGATACATCGTGTTCAAACCGTGCAAAAACTTTAAAAATCATTTGCGACTAAACTACTGCTCCTAATTAATTTATTTTTGGTACAGAGCTTGTTGTTGAGTATAGGCAGTTTAAAGGAAAGCCCCTCTGTCGTATCAACGTTGTATATTAGTATAAGATAAGATATCTCTAACTATGGTATCTTAAATGAAGAGAGTTCCATTTATCATTTAGACTTCATTCTTTCAGTTTACAGCAAATAATGTAAACAGCACATTAAATCCAAAAACTTTCAAATGAATAGCTACAAATAAATTAAGTGAAAACAAGTTAAACATACTACCTACTAGAATAATGCAAAGATGAAGTTATAACTTAACGAAACGTCATTATATTTCAGCTGTAAAGTTACGCAATTAAACGCGGAACCGTTTTGTATAGAACATCGCAAATGGCACGAACAAGGAAGTTTTCGGGCCTGTTGTTATGAATTAAAAATCATTTTTACTCGAATACGTGAGCGAGAAAGGGTTATGAAAATCACTGGCTACGTTTATGTTATTTAAATACTACTGTTATGAACCGGTTTAATGAATTGGGATGTTTAACTTCTGGGGTTCTAAAAAGCCATTTTAGCAGAATCAGAAAGTACATCTATACATGATGAACAGATCTACAAATGACAGCCGGAACCAACGGCTTAGCGTGCTTTCCGAAGCACGGAGAAAACTCGGTATGTTAAGATGGTCACCCATCCACAGACCAACCTTGGCAAGCGTTGCTTAACCTTGAAGATCGACCCATGCGGCTGTTATTATCTAGCCACAAGCTCGAGAGGATGGGAAATCATTAAATGACTCCTCCCGCTCTGGGTGAAGCAGGAGGGAGTGTCAGACTCTTACTGACTAAAACCCATCCGTGTTCCTCCTTACCCTTACCCTTTGCGTTCCAGGACTACGGTGCCTCTTTCGAACCGATTTCGCACACCGGCAGGCACTGGCCCTAGCGGACCCAGTCTCCCATGCTGACAGCTCTTTAAAGCGCTCATGGAACACAGCGCGCCGTCGACCCGGGCCTGGTTCTGATCGGACGGCGAGCCATCCAATGCTCGCCGTCCGCAGGCCCGCGCTTACGATGCGATGGCCGGAAATCGCCCTGCGACTCCCGACACCCGGGGCGTCTTCTTTTATTGCGGCGGCTGGGTCATGAGGTTTTCCTCTCTCTCACACGTTCGGCCTCCTCCTTTGCTAGCTTTGTTGCTTCGCAGAAGGATGATGAGGTACCTGGATTGCGTAAGTTGGGTACGCAGTTTTAATACAGTGATAATAAAGAACATGTTCAAAGGTTAGCCTTACTCAAAATTGAGTTTACTTCCAGTAATTTTTTCAGTGTTAGAGAGATCACAATAGACAGTAAGAGCCAGTGTTTAATTTTTATTGTGTAATTTAAACGACATCATCCGATGAGATCTTGTTGCTGTCGGCGTTCCAGCTGCATTAGAACCCACTAGCTTGTTACTGTAATACATCCTCTATGGATCATCATCATTTGAGCGTGTTTTGCAAAAGTTTTTGTAGTGTATTTACTCGTTGGTAATCCTTAAATAAATAAATAAATCATCTGCCTAGCCTTTTCCCAACTATATTGGGGTCGGCTTCCAGTCAAACCGGATTCAGCTGAATACCAGTGTTTTACGTGGAGCGGCTGCCTACCAGACCTCCACAACCCATTAACTAGGTAACACGGTACTTCTTGGCAAGACTGGAGTCAAATTTACTGGCTTCTGACAATCCGTAACGACTGCCAAAGATCTACAAATGACAGCCGGGACCAACGGCTTAACGTGCTTTCCGAGGCACGGAGGAAACTCGGTATAGTATGATGGTCACCCATCCACAGACCAACCTTGGCAAGCGTTGCTTAACCTTAAAGATCGACCCGTGCGGCTGTTATTATTTAGCCACGAGCTCCTCTGTAATACATCCTCTATGGATGTTCAGCCTTATTATCGATGAACGCTTTAGAAGAATTAACTGAAGTATTAGAACAGGTTTAAATAATGACATGAATGTGAATTTATTTTTTTTCTATAGAGAAGACTTGTAAAATTTTTGCTTTGGAGCAGACGCTCGATGTTGATCCTTTAAAATTCAGTCTTTTAATTATTTGATTATTTCCCGGGGTACCGCTGGAGCCCTACCCAACGGTACTTCAGTACGTAACGATGGTAACAGACCGGATGGCATGTCTTTGTTTCCATGGAAAATGGGTAGGCCTTTGATGTGAGACGCAACCTGTGTTGATACTCTTGCGCCATCTCGATTTCTTAGATCATCGTGTTGTTCTGGGGCTGCTGCTACGGCTCCGGCTCCGGTGCATACCTCAAGCGACATAAGTAATAACCTTATTGGTAACTATATTTTCGAGCCGTTTGGGGTTGAAATCCTCGAGCCCCGGGCCCTTGTGCTCACAGCCTTTTCAATTAAATTTCGAAAAGGCTGGTAGACACTTCTCGTGACCCAAAGGCTGGCTTTTACTTTTGCCAGGGGCTAAGCATTGCCATTTAACGTGGCAATGCTGCCAGTCTCTTGGGCAGATTACCAGTTGACAGCGTTGAGGACGAATTTTTAATGCTATATTTTAGTTTCTACTGAGATTAGTTATTTGTGGATTATAGCACTTTAATAAAGAAAGGAAATGTTCTTTAAGTTTGCCTCCGGGATGACTGGAAGCAGACCACAACTAAGATGGGAAAAAGTTAGGCATATTCAAACAGTTCCTTCTTATAAAATTTTGTGTACATTCGCTTCTTACTCAACGCTTTGCTCAGAAATTATAAACTACTCTTGCCATCGTTACCATCATCCACATAGGCCTCTCTTTTCTTGTGCCCATCCCCAAATTCTTGAGCTAGCCTCATCCAGATACAACCCGCACTGGCAATGTAGTCCATCGCTACACTTCTTCTACTCTTCCAAATAAAAAGTTATTGATATTTTTTAACAAAGTTCGTTGTCCTTATTTTCACCTCTTTTCAATGTAAATTTAAACGTAATTCAGAAAACGTTAGTAGCTACGCGAATACACGCTTTCAATATCTATTTTTTTGTTTTTTTTTTTTTGTTTTCGTTTTGTTCTTGACTCTAGTCTATGTCAGAGGTGACAGAGACAAAGTCTACGATGGAGTGAGCTTACTCAGAAGGAGCATGTTCACTCTAACTTTGAAAAGATTAGGGTTGTAAGCTTTTGGAAACACAGCCGCAGGCAGAGAGTTCCACTCCTTTGCTGTGCGCATTACAAAAGACATTAAATTGACTATTGAACAATAATATGCCGTAGGCAATATGAGACTGCAAACGTTACTTCAGCAATTTCTAGACTTCGCTTCAATATTGGCAAAGATACGAAACCGTTACTTTTTACCTACAATAACAGCCAGTTAGGAGTCGCGAACACCAATAACATTCTAATGTGAAAGCTTGTGATATGTATAACTATGTCTGTATTTCCTGGGCCCTAAATAGGGAATATGCATGCGATTTCTGTATTTGAATAATGAAATACTTATTAACTCTAGTAAACAACCATGAAATCATTTTTTAAATACCTTCATCATCGATGAAGTTATAAAGCTTCAAAGATTACAATTAGAAAGAGAAGTCCGAAATGAACTTTGACGTCAAAGTCCATGACGCCTATACAGCTTCCATAGAAAACGGCGTTTTCGCGAGAGGGACAGATATATTTGATTAAAATAATTATATCTCGGTTGTTATTCGCAAAATTTTGATTCTATTTTCAATAATAGTGTTATATTTTTGTATATTTTTAGATAAACTGTTTATATAATAAATATATTTTTCATGCATATTCCCTATTGTCAAAAACTAATATCATTTTCACAATTGCGTTACAAGTCTTACTTAATAAAGCAGATTTTCTTTTTTACTATCGAAAGGCACACGTTTGAGCACTATTCCACCTGATGGTAAGCGATGACATCATCGCTTGCCTAGGAGTAACCTATTCACTCTTGAATAAAGATTTCCAGGTTGTAGCGATCAGGAAACACAGACTTTGGCACGGAATCCCACTCTTTACCTGTATGCACTATGAATGTGTTCCCAAAACATTTTGTGTGTGTGGGTGGGATGTCCACCATGTACCGGTGGCGTATCGCCGTTTGTCTTGTGGTCCGATGATGGAACGGTCTTGACAAAATTAAATTATGCAATTCCGTCGCACACTCCCCAATATGCAACCAGCAGGCCAGAATCTATTATTGTTTTAATTCTACAGCAAAATTCATCTGAATCCAATAGAATACCAACCAATTCTCAGTAATGACTAAATTCTACAAATTACTATTAAAATAATCGTTCTCTTTCAAGAACAAAAATCTTGACGCTAAATTCTCTCTACGATTCACAAATTCCTAAAGGAATTCCTTAAGATACTGTGTTACAAATTTTTCAGCGAAGCTCAGTGACAGTTACTCCAAAATGAGCAATGAATAAATTAGTGGTGACCTCAGGGCGGGTCCCGCGGGATATGTTTCAGCGGCGCTAGGGAGGGGACACCACCGGGATTACGCGCGGTAATTATGAGATTTTGTTTTCTTTTTAATTTTGTTTGTTTATTTTTCGTTTGTTGTGTCCGTTGGTGGAGAGGTAGACAGAGTTTGTATTGAATGTTTAGAATAAATAAATTACGGCTACAGACACTATTCGAGGTCTATGCATATTGGAAGTGTCCATGATACAAAATTATAAAAAATACTTTGAATCTTCTCCGCTTATTTTCTTTGATTGATGAATCGTATGGTTTCTTTTTGTTTTATATTGTTACTTTTAGGGTTCTGTACCCAAAGGGTAACCAACGAAACCCTATTACTAAGCCTTCACTGTCCGTCCGTCCAACCGCTTGTCCGTCTGTCTGTCAGCGGGCTATATCCCAAGAACCGTATGAGATAGATAGCTTTTTTTTTCTTTTCTTTTTTACTATAGATAGGCACGCGCTTGACCACCATCTCACCTGATGGTAAGCGATGATGTGGTCGAAGATGTAGCACGCTTGCCTAGAAGTAACCTATTCACTCTTGACTTAAAGACTCCCAGATAGTTGAAATTTTCAAAGATTGTTTATTTATATTGCCGCTATAATAACAAATAATAAAAATTAAGGTTTATGGTACGGAATCTTTCGTGTGTGAGCAAGACTCGCAGTTGGCCGGTTTTTGAACAATACCTACCCAGTTTTCTACCTTAGGTATTATTAAAAAAATAAACCTCAGCATTCAATGAAAAACTTTACTGTTTCTAGAAAATCATATCGTATATTTGAAGAAAATACGCCTACACTTTCGATTTCAAGCCCCAGAATAAAAGAAACCATATTTATTTTAATATGAAAGAAACCATTCGCAATTTAGGAAAACATAATTACAATTTCTTTATTATAATCGTCTGTTATAACGATGAAATATTTATTTCAAGTTACTTACGCGTATTGTAAATGGAATATTCTCTAAATTATAATAATGTGTATTCTTATATTATAAATTTCTTGAATCTATTTTACTTTGGAATTCATGAACAGTGTATACTATAATGTGTGTGTATTATAATATTTATTTAATTCAATACAACAAGTTGAGAGGTTTTCTATTAATTTTAATGGAGACTTTAACGATTTGATTTAATTTTTAGGGTTCTTCCGCACCCGAAGCTTAAACAACGGACCCTTAATTACTAAGCTTCCGCTGTCCGTCCGTCCGTCTATCTGTCAGCGGGCTGCTCTCATCTTTGGGACGGATCTGCCAGATACCAGCTTGATGCCCTTGAGTCAATTGAGAAACGAGCCAATAGGATCATCGGCGATGAGAAGCTCGTCGCGACGAAGCTCCAAAGTCTTGAGCATCGACAGTAAGTTGCTAGCCTGTCGGTTTTTGTGCGACGGAATCATCGGACCACAAGACGAACGGCGATGCGCCACCGGTACATGGTGGACATCCCACTCGCACAAAACATTTTGGGAACACATTCATAATGCGCACAGTTAAGGAGTGGAATTCCCTGCCGGAGTCTGTGTTTCCTGATAGCTACAACCTGGGAGTCTTTAAGTCAAGAGTGAATAGGTTACTTCTAGGCAAGCGTGCTCCATCTTCGTCCACATAGTTGTCATACGCGTGCCTATCAATAGTAAAAAAAAAATTAAAGATCCGTGGTAGGAGGACATTTGAAATTTTTACAGTATGTATTTCTATTGCCGCTATAAGAACAAAGAATAAAATATAATTAAAAATGATAGGGGCTCCTATGGAATAAACGGGTTTTTACGGTTTATGGTACGGAACCCTTCTCGTGTGAGAGTTCGACTCGCACTTGGCAAGTTTTTGCAAAAACACGATGCGATAGTGGTGGAAAAACGCGTGTTTGTTTTTTTATTTGTGAAAGAATGTCTATCAAAAGGGTGTTAAAACACTAAATATCGGAAACAAAATATTGTAAATTCATTTTTATTTTTATAAAAAGTAAAAATACATTTTAGTCTTTCTGGCTGAATTTGATGAAAGCAATTTGATTTTCTTTAAAACAAAACTGATAAAAAACATAAAATCAAAAGTAAAAACATTTTACCGCACTTTACCGCAACTATGCCCATCACTAGCGACACAACATCAAACGTCTCGTCGCTTTTCACAGCGCACATCACTACGGGAGCGTTCTCTACTCTGCTTATATCATTACCTACAACGTGGATCATAATACGGCTCATATCCTACGTTCGAGCTAATATTAGGAAGAAATATAAAACGATGCATTTCAGACGTTATTTTGTTGTTCAAGAGAAATTGTTTTCTTCAAAATGCTTAAACGTACACAGTTCAACATATTCCTTCTACGAGTAAACTGGCTTTTTTATAGGATGGGAAATCATCAAATGACTCCTCCCGCTCCGGGTAAGGCAGAAGAGAGTGTCAGACTCTTACTGACTAAAACCCATCCGTGTTCCTCCTAATGTCCTTTGCGTTCCAGGGCTGCTGTGACTCTTTCGAACAAAGTCCGCAACCCCGGCAAGCGCTGTCCTTAGCGGGCCCCGTCTTCTATGCTGACCTCTTTGAGGCGCGCCGTTGACCCGGGCCTGGTTCTGATCGGACGGCGATCCACCCAATGCTGGCCGACCTCAAGCCCGCGCCTACGGTGGCCGGGAATCTGCGACTCCCGACGGCCGTGGCGTCTTCTTCTGTTGCGGTGGCTGGGGCGTGAGGTTTCCCTTTCTCTCTTGCGTTCGGTCTCCTCTTTCGCTAGTATTACTGCTTCTCAGAAAGAGGTGACCGCTTCCCATGCCTCCTCGCTCCAGACCATGGATCGCCTCGAACGAGTATACAGGCTGACTTTAGATAATTGAAGTCATCATCTGCCTAGCCAATTCCCAACTATATTGGGGTCGGCTTTCAGTCTAAACGGATGCAGCTGAATACCAGTATTTTCAGCTTCACAATCCGGGAACAGGGTAGCACGATTATTCTTGGCAAGAAAATCCGAGACCTGATTTTCTGTCTTCTGACTTTCCATAACGACTGCCAAAGATCTTAAAACAACTGCCAGGAGTACCGGCTTAACATGTTTTCCGAGGCACGTAGTAGTCATCTCTTCTCGGTGTTAAAATGGTCACCCATTAACAGAGCGACCTCAGCAAGCGTTGCTTAACCTTGAAAATCGACCCGTGCAGCTGTCATTATTTAAGCACGATCTCCTGTACGTTCAAGCTGCTATAAGGAAGGAATATAAAACGAACCATTTCAGGCAAGTTTGAATTTTATTTTGTATAGACATGAAATTGTTTTTCCTAAAAATACTTTAACGTACGCAGCTCAATTTATATCTTTTATCCAGGGTTAGATTTAATATTTCAGGGGGTGCAAGGACTCATGAATACGTACAATTGACTATCATCGTGGGACTAACCCAGAAATTGCGAAAAAAAAACATCTGTTCCTTATTATTTTGTCGATTATGTGAACATAAATGTGCCAATTAAGAAGATCCAGAAAACGATGGATCATCGTAATTATCAGCTGAAAGTCGTTAAAAAAATTTATCGTTGGACATGCAAGTGGGCTTTTTGTGCCTGGAGGTTTATATCAGATGCTTTTTTAAAGTGTATACTTAATACTCGCGGGCCTGCGGACGGCGAGCTTTGGGTGGCTTGCCGTCTGATCAGAACCAGGCCCGGGTCGACGGCGCGCTGTGTTCCACGCGCGCCTCAAAGAGCTGTCAGCACAAAAGACGGGGCCCGCTAGGGCCAGTGGTTTCGTTCGAAAGAGGCACCGTACCCTGGAACGCAAAGGGCACTGGGAGGAACACGGATGGGTTTTAGTCAGTAAGAGTCTAACACTCCCTCCTGCTTAACCCAAAGCAAGACTCATTTGATGATTTCCCATCCTTAAAAAAAAAGAAAACTTGATACTGATTTTATCTATTAGTACAGGCTCACGATAGTTATAGTCAGTGATTTCTAAAATGAACAGAGAGGTATCTAATTCCAACAAAATCAATTATTGTATCCAAAATAATTTATTTTACTATTACGAGGTAGTCACGTACCCTTTAGCACTCCCTTTACATAATCTCAACGTGAACTGGCCATAAAGCAACATAATGTATGCACGTTTATTGGCACGTATCGCCGAAATGGCTGGGGAGATTCCGATGTAATATCAATACGATTAATTAATTGAGATGGTATCAATAGAGAAGTGCCTAGAAATATATTAGCTGCGTTTTAGTTCGCAAAATCATCATCATTATCATCTGCCAGCCTTTTCCCAACTATATTGGGGTCGGCTTCCAGTCAAACCGGATTTAGCTGAATACCAGTATTTTACGCGGAGCGGCTGCCTACCAGACCTCCACAACCCGTTGACTGTGTAACACGGTACTTCATGGCCAGACTGGAGTCAGATTAACTGGCTTCTGACAATCCGTAACAACTGCCAAAGATAAACAAATGACAGTCGGGACCAACGGCTTAACGTGCTTCCCGAGGCACGGAGGAAACTCGGTATGTTAAGATGGTCACCCATCCACAGACCAACCTTGGCAAGCGATGCTTAACCTTGACGATCGACCCGTGCGGCTGTTATTATCTAGCCACGAGCTCCTTGTTTTAGTAGGCAAAATATGTGGCTTAAAACATGGCTCTTCAAAGATTATCATGAATGGTCATCTATTTTTCAACATTTAAACTATGATAATGGTTAATATGGGCAGTATATAGCTCTAAAGTCTGCTTAATTTACTGCCACATCTAGATTATCTCTCAACAAAAATGTTCAATCTAATTTAAACGTTATAATCTGACTAAATAGTATAAAACAGAGGGCCTACTCTCTAAGCCCGAAGTCCGTAGTTTTGGGCTTAGTTACGGACGTATTCTAGGCCGTTTCACCTTCAGACTTACGATTAGTCTTCTTCTTATTCTTCTACCTGGCGTTAATCCCGGCTATTGCCAGGGTCCGCCTCCACTTTACCCGATTTTGATGATCTTCCTCTGATCATCAAGATCGGACAAATTCTTCATGATCTTCCTCCGGACTTACGATTAGTCCCGAACCCGAACTAAGAATGAATGACAACACGATTTGACAGTAACTGTCAAATTGTGTTATCATTAATTCTTAGTGGTTAGGTAGTACGGAGTAGAATACGCCCGCAACTAGTCCGAAACTACGGATTTTGGGCTTAGAGAGCAACCCCCAGAGTCAGTGTCTGCCGCAGATCTCCTCCGCTTATACCTATACTAATATATAAAGCTGAAGAGTTTGTTTGTTTACTTGAACGCGCTAATCTCAGGAACTACTGGTCCGAATTGAAAAATTCTTATATAGCCCATTTATCAAGGAAGGTTATATATCGTCACGCTAAGACCAATAGGAGCGGAGCAGTAATGAAAATTATGACGCAGACGAAATTGCGCGGGTTAACTAGTCAATCAATATATATAAAAATCTTCCGGTACTGACTGATTGAGTGACAGACAGACAACGCACAGCCGAAACTGGTAGTAGAATGTTGAAATTTGGCATGTAGGTTCCCTTCACTCCGCAGGAAAGCACTAAGAGAGGATTTCTCGAAATTCTTTAGGGTACGAGAAAAAATGGAATATGCGCGTACGAAGTCGCGGGAAAAGCTAGTAGTACACTCATAATTTCTCGAAATTTTGACAAATTCTGGACAGTGTTGTCACTGAGATGATATTTTTTTAACGACCTGAATAACGATCGATTTTTATCTATGGGAATTGGTCCTCAGATACACATCCAATTTCACAAGATACTCAATAAAGATTTAAAGCCCACATAAGCCCATAAGCTCCTATCCTCAACACCGATAACCCCAGAAAGGCGTTCACACCACCCCAAAAAGGGGATTATTTTTCCCGTCACCGCCAGTTTCTTACACGACCGTTACAATGTCTCAGGGTAATAACCTTTATTTTAATCGCTCATCCCATAAATGCTTATGGGTAAGGTTCACTACATATTTTGTGGCATTTAAGGGTTATGGCCTATTACTTATGGGCCGAAGAAAGCGGTTCCTTTTGGAGGAAATTGGACGTGTCACCTTTTGCTTTTTGGAGGAAGTCTTGTTAATTTTGTGTCAGTTTATGCTGGTTTTATAGTTTTCGGTTGTGGATAAGCTTGAACTGTCTTTGGTGTTACTGTGCTTTAAAATAACAAATATTCAAAACAATATGAGTCAGCAGAGCTGAGGGTTTTTTTTTAAGGATGGGAAATCATAAAATGGCTCCTCCCGCTCTGGGTGAAGCAAGAGGGAGTGTCAGACTCTTACTGACTGAAACCCATCCGTGTTCCTCCTACCCTTTGCGTTCCAGGGCTACGGTGCCTCTTTCGAACAAAGTCTGCAGTCCCAGCAGGCACTGGCCCTAGCGGGCCCCGTCTTCTATGCTGACAGCTTTTTGAGGCGCGCTTTTACCCAGGCCTGGTTCTGATCAGACGGCGAGCCACCCAAAGCTCGCCGTCCGTATACGATGGCCGAGAATCATCCTGCGACTCCCGACGCCCGGGGCGTCTTCTTCTGTTGCGGCGGCTGGGGCATAAGGTAACCTTCTTTGTCACGCGTTGGGCCTCCTCCTTCGCCGGCATTAATGCTTCGCAAAAAGAGGTGACCGCTTCCAATGCCTCCTCGCTTCGGGACATGGATTGAACCAGGGCCGGACGCGAGAGGTCGCCGCCGCCGATCGCCTCGTCGAGGACACGGCAGTGTTCCACCCAAGCAGGACAGACCTCCTCCGTGTGAGAGCCGAGGGCCTAGCACGAATATTTTTGTCGCATAGTCGTAAAATTTTACCCTAGCTACAATGCTCGTTTCGCACATAATGTTTATTTGAATTAGATACTATATTCATATTTTTAATTATTGATATATTGTGTATGTCCCATAAAATTAACCTGTGGTTACCTGGTCGCAATTAGCCGTCGCGACGCTACAACAATTGAATAGTTACATTGTAAAAAAATCGGCGACCGCCATGTTTTTTGGTCGATCGGGAGCCATGGGATATTAAACACTACGTTTAAACAAAATAAAAGAAGTTTAATCTGCGTGATTTGGTATGGCATGTGGGATGTCATTAAGCGTCCATTTCCGTTGAAGCCCCATGGCACATACGAGTGCCCACGATGACTGACAGTTTAAACCTAATTACTATGAGGTTGTAGTTTTTCACATTAAAAATTCACTTACGTTAACGTTACTCATCATCATCATCTGCCCAGCCTTTTCCCAACTATGTTGGGGTCGGCTTCCAGTCAAACCGGATTTAGCTGAATACCAGTATTTTACGCGGAGCGGCTGCCTACCAGACCTCCACAACCCAGTAACTGGGTAACACAGTACTTCATGGCAAGGCCAGAGTCAGATTTATTGGATTCTGACTATCCATAACGACTGCCAAAGATCTACAAATGACAGCCGGGACCAACGGCTTAACGTGCTTTCCGAGGCACGGAGGAAACTCGTTATGTTAAGATGGTCACCCATCCACAGCCCAACCTTGGTAAGCGTTGTTTAACATTGAAGATCGACCCGTGCGGCTGTTATTATCTAGCCACGAGCTCCTCACTTACGTTAACGTTACTATACGTCAAAATATTCGTGATAGGCCCTCAGGTTAAGTGTAGTTAATAGCTGAATCAACGTTTAGCATAGTTCTACCTAATTAGCATTCTACATAATGTAGGGCGCCATCATCATCATCATAATAGCCGAAACACGTCCACTGCTGGACGTAGGCCTCCCCCAAAAAGGGGGGGAGTTGTCATAATGGGGCAAAATGGCGTTAAATGTGGTACATTTTTACCAAGCCAGATGACGTCACGCGTGTCTTTAACTCGCTGTATCCTCTTTATTTTTTTTTACGTGAAAAAAAAAAAAAAAATTGTGTCGAATATTTTTTCCTATCTACCAGACTGACTAATTAGTAAAAATAGATTGGAATTTAAAAAAATAGAAAAAGTAGATTTTTTTTAGTAAAATACCCTATTCCCACGTTTGACAGGCGGGTTGGCGATCGCAGTGTATGTATGTAGTGTATGTTGGGCGCCATACACATAGATAAAGCGAAGCAGTCTCTTATCGATACATCTAGTAAATAAAGAATAATGACACAAAACCGCAACGTTATAAGGGACCTTTTCCCTTGTAACAATAAACCCATAGTCACATCTTACCATAATTGGTCCGTTCGACTATCGGAAATATCCTTTTTACTGTCAATATTCTGTTCCGAATCTGCGAACGAAGCCATTAAAGTTCAGATTCTATCAGGGAATTTCTTGCATATACAGCGAGAATTGAATGGCATGCTTCGTTGGTAAAAGTTGATCTCACTGAATAGAAAATTGGTCAGGATTTTATATGAAGGCGGAACAAGTTATCTATACTCTATAATCTATACTCTATACTTACTTAATATATAAAGCTGAAGAGTTTGTTTGTTTGTTTGTATGTTTGTTTACTTGAACGCGCTAATCTCAGGAACTACTGGTTCAATTTGAAAAATTATTTCAGTGTTAGATAGCCTATTTATCGAGGAAGGCTATAGGCTATATATTATCACGCTAAGACCAATAGGAGCGGAGCAGTAATGAAAATTGTGACGCAGACGAAGTAGCGTGGGTCAACATGTTAATATATAAAGCTGAAGAGTTTGTTTGCTTGAACGCAGTAATCTCAGGAACTGCTGGTCCGATTTAAAAAAATATTTTAGTGTTAAATAGCCCATTTATCGAGTAAGTAGGCTATAGGCTATATGTCATCACGCTAAGACCAATAGGAATGGAGCAGACGAAGTTGCGCTGGTCAACGAGTGGTTGATAATTTTTGAAAGAACTTTTTCCTTTGAACACAGCACATTCGACAAAATAAGGCGTACAATAGAAGTTATGCTGTTGGTATTTTTTCAATTCAAAAACACGACAAGTGTGATCCATGAACAGATAGAAACATGTTTCTTTTATACAAGCCCCTTTAAATTTTTCTTCAACTTTGAAAGAAAGAAAGAAAGAAAACTAATTTATTTGGCACACACGAAATCACACAATGTTTGTAACAACAAAAGGAAATGCAAAATTTATTATAAAAACAAAAACATCGTGTGCCCCGCGGCTGCGCCAAATAGGTCCAGTTCAGCAAAATGCCAGACAACTAGGCGCTGCCTGACGCTGGTTTTCAACTGCACCTTATGTTGAAGTGTACGGATGTAAACCAGTTTTGTAGGGTATTAAATAGAGTACAGATTAATATAGATATAATATGCTAAAGTGTAGTTAACGATACATAAATATAATTTAGTGTCCAGTGATAAATAATACACAAAAAAAAAACAAAGGATAGAAAACAATTTAAACAAGAAGCAAATAATTCTGGAAATTAACAGAAAGAAAGAAAGAAGGTGGGCGTCACTTTTCAATTATAATAATTATCCAATAAAGACACAAACCGAATCCTTTCAGCTGAGAATTGGCCTGACATCATATTAATGACAGGTTCAAGTGTATTATGTCTAGTTTCCGTTGCGCGTCTATTAAATACTGCCGTAAGCGTCTTCTAAAGGCACCGATTGTGTTTAGTGCTCTAATAGGCGGCGGTAGATTATTCCATATTTTGGATGCTGCGTAACGGAAACTGCCCCTGAATGCTTTGTTTGTAACTTAGCATAATTATGGCAATATTCCCGAAGGATCGCCAAACTAAAGTGGCAGTGGGCAGGGCACATTGCTCGCAGAATAGATGGTCGATGGGGCCGAAAAGTTCTGCAGTGGTGACCGCGCACAGGAAGACGCAGCGTTGGAACGCCTTCTACAAGGTGGACCGATGACTTGGTGAGGGTCGCGAGCAGCCGATGGATGCCAGACGCTCAGGATCGGTTGTTATGCCATCCATAGTAAAGAGAGTTCTATTATATTCTGGTAAAGTACACCCATCATCATCTGCCTAGCCTTTTCCCAACCATATTGGGGTCGGCTTCCAGTCAAACCGGATTCAGCTGAACACCAGTGTTTTACGTGGAGCGGCTGCCTACCAGATCTCCACAACCCAATAACTGGGTAACACGGTACTTCTTGGCAAGACTGAAGTCAGATTTACTGGCTTCTGACAATCCGTAAAGACTGCCAAAACTCCCATAATATATCTCTGGAATCATACGCCAATCGTTAAAAAACTTCCCAAATACATCGACCTAAAAGTTTCGCTTCCAACTGAACATAACTGAATTCTCTAACTGCTATTTGCGGTCCACAGGTAACAATTTGAAATAGTTTAGCTGCAGTCACAAACGCTGCTATTTCAGGCCAGATTTAGACTCGGTCTGAATTTAATAACGTTTGTCAAAAGGTGGATTTTGGACTTAAGTCGGGACTGCACTAAGTGCACTTGAATGAGTCAACCTATTTACTCATGCACTATGTGTTCATGTTTATGTATTTCCCAAGGGCCATCCTGCACCGCTATAAGTGTGTTAAACGTTTTGCTAGTCATGGTAATTAACCAGCTAGCTTCTGCCCGTGGCTTCGTCCGCATGAAATGTTTTTATGCGGAAGCCGTAATCTTTTTCTAAAATATAAGTAGCGTTAGTTACTCCTTTTCATATCAGCTATTTGCCTGAAAGTCCCGACAAAATCCAACCAGCCGTTAAGGAGATTAGCCGAAATAAACAAACAGACAACACAATTAATTTGATCTTACATACAGACACTTCAATGTTATTTGTATGTGTAGATATAGACCTCGACATTTCGAACCAGCCTGTTTGATCAATTTACTTGAACGTGTACGGCCCGCAGAAGTAGATTTTGATAAGACACTGAAGATGGTAAAAGAATTTCATTTGTCTTGCGGTAGGAGAAGCGGAACCGGTCGTAAAGTCCCGTAAGTCTCCTTAGAAAGGAGAGGAACCTCTGACCGCACGATTGTTGCGTCCGTTGGGCAACTGCCCGATAGTTGCTATTCGGACTGTTGTAAATGTTGAAATCGCACGGAGAACGTTGAAACCGCGATGCATTAGTTGGATGCATGTACATATTAGACAATTGCACACCTGTTGAGGTAAAATATGGCAGAACTTTTGTTGTTTGTAACATCACATGTATGTACCCATATTTCAGCAAATAAATTATTTGTATTGTATTGTATTGTATTGATAGATCACGCTGCGGTTCTTTTTGTTGCCGCACAAATTGTTAGCCGTTACACTAGTATTCAGTAAGGCAACTAAACTGAATACGATTTCAAGGCAAACAACAAAAAAAAAAGAAAAAACCCCACCCATTCTGATTTAAATTTTCTAATACGCATTCTGAAATGAGTTTTCAAACTATTCTAACACACATTCCATTCACTCAATACTTTCAAAGAGCGGCCTAAGTCCAGACAAATGTCCTTTTCAAAAGGGGTCCATTTCCTAAGGACCCCAGGAGAAAAGGGACCTCCTTGTATAATAAAGAATCCCCTTAAATGGACTACTGACGTACCCTAGTTTTGTCAACTGAATATTTCCTTCTAAAGGGCTTTTGACAAGCGTTCTAACCCATTACTGAGCTTAAGTAGGTAAACTGTTTGTTTAGTTATGTTTATACGTTTTATTCGTTTACGAATAGCTATTTTGAAACTATCTTTATGATATCCATGTGGTAGGTAGCTGTAGTTAAAAAAATGGCCATATCATGAAGTGTCGGTTAGTGGGTCATCTGAAGTTTAAAGAACTTAGTTTCTCATAAAACATAGTTCACATAAAATGAAATTTACAAAATATCATCTGCCTATCCTTTTCCCAACTCTATTGGGGTCGGCTTCCAATCAAAACGGATTGACTAGTTGACCCGCGCAACTTCGTCTTCGTCATAATTTTCATTACTGCTCCGCTTCTATTGGTCTTAGCGTGTCTATAGCCTTACTCGATAAATGGGTTATCTAACACTGAAAGAATTTTTCAAATCGGACCAGTAGTTCCTGAGATTAGCGCGTTCAAGTAAACAAACAAACTCTTCAGCTTTATAATATATTAGTATTAGTATTAGTATAAATTGAAGCACAAGCACACACCAAGTTCCCATTTGTTTCGTTTGAAATGGTTTTGCTCTTGACTCTAGTCTATGTCAGAGATGACAGAGACAAAGTCTACGATGAAGCGAGGTTACCCAGAAGGAGCCTGTTCATTCTAAATTTGAAGAGATTAAGTTTGAAAGCGTTCGGAAACACAGACGCCGGTAGAGAGTTTCACTCCTGTGCTGTGTGCATTATAAGAGACGTTTGAAACCGCTTGGTGCGAGTTGGTGGAATCGTAATAAACGTAGGCTTTTAAAATAATCTTTGATAACAACTATATTTCACAGTGCCTACGTTTAATCTTTGATAACAAGTGTACTATAGTGGAATAGTTATTTATTCGCTGTGATTATTCGATTATCTACTTTAAAAGATGTCGCCTAACTTTGTCGCTTCCTTTACGCACTACATTATTACAAAAAGACAAAAGTTGTTGCTGGAAGAAGCCATACCTGATGAATGTTGCAACAGTTCGTTGGTGCCCATCTTCAAGAACAAAGGTGATGTGCTGGAGTGCAACAACTATAGAGGAATAAAGCTTATCTCACATAGTATGAAAGCCTGGGAAAAAGTTATTTAAAGGCGGTTGAGAGAAAAGAGTGAAATCTCACAGAACCAGTTCGGTTTTATGCCTGGTCGGGGTACAACGGATGCCATTTTCGCTATCCGCCAGCTGTGTGAGAAATATAGAGCTGTGCATAAAAACCTGCATATGTTATTTGTTGACCTCGAAAAGGCATATGACCGGGTGCCTCGTGAGGTTTTGTGGTGGGCCCTTAAGGAGAAAGGTGTGCCTGGGAAGTATGTGCAGTTGATCCGAGCGATGTACAGTCGAAGCAGTACTCAAGTCCGGTCTACAGTGGGCACCACTGACAGCTTCAGTGTAGCAGTCGGTTTACACCAGGGCTCGGCCCTCAGCCCTTATCTCTTCCTGATGATAATGGACGCTCTGACGTCGGACATCCAGGAAGAGGCTCCCTGGTGCATGCTGTTTGCTGATGACATTGTGCTGGTTGCAGAAAGCGGCCTAGAGGTCCAGAGCAAATTGGAGACGTGGTGGCAAAGACTGGAGAGCGTTGGCCTGAAATTGAGCAGAACCAAAACAGAGTACCTGTTCTGCGATTTCGGCGGTCTCTCCAGTCCGATACCTATAGCTCTCACCGGAACGCCTATACCGATTTGCTCCGACTTTCGGTATCTCGGGTCGCTTTTTCAGGGAGAAGGCGATATAGACCGAGACGTAACGCCGGATCAACTCAGGATGGATGAAATGGCGACAGGTCACTGGAACAACTTGTGACCCTCGGATGCCCCTCAAATTAAAAGGGAAAATATATAAGTCCGTGATAAGACCTGTCGTAATGTATGGATCAGAATGTTGAGCTGCGAAAAAGACGGATGAAAATAGATTGCATGTAGCGGAGATGAGAATGTTAAGATGGATGTGTGGAGTAACGAGAGTGGATAAAGTGAGAAATGAGTACATTAGAGGCACTTTAAAAGTGGCGCCAGTGACGGAAAAGTTAAAAGGGATTCGCTTGTCTTGGTATGGTCATGTGAAGAGGAGAGATGAAACGCATATAACTAGAAGAGTTATGAACTTAAATGTGGATGGATGGAGAGGGAGAGGAAGGCCAAAGAAAAGATGGATGGATTGTGTGAGGAGCGATATGAAAGAAAAGGGAGTTAGTGATAGAGTGACGACTGATAGAACAGAATGGAAGAATAAAACGTGTTGCGCCGACCCCAAGTAACATTGGATAAGGGCAGGAAGATGATGATGATTATTACAAAAAGACATAACAGTAAATTCTCTCCACTCAGTATCCGTAAGTCCCTTTTGGGAAAAAATCGCCCAACCGTCAGAATCCGTAATTCCCTTTCGGGACAAGTCGGCGCTCGCGCGATTTAAACGTTATTTGTAGGCATCTTGCATTTATTTTCATTTGGCTTAGGGCTTTTTACGGGTTTTACGGTTGTACGATTTTGCCCCCTCGGGGGCTGACGAATACTGAGAGGTTAAAAGATCGCTTTAAACGATACGGCTGTCAACGGTGTCACTCTATCTAAAATTTTCTTCATCAACTTTCTTTGTAACTTATGAGGTGTACATAATAAAGAGTATTCTATTCTATTCACGTGTCGTGCGCAAATATAACAACTTAATTGGGAGTTACATATTTGAGCCGTTTGGCCCATGGGGTCCGAGTGCGCACCAAGTCTTTCGGGTATTCGGGTCAACTTGTCGACTGTTCACGTGACCAGAGGGCTGGGCTTTTTTTCAGCCAAAGAATCAGCAATGCCATTCAACGCGGCAATGCTGCCAGTGTTTTCGGCACTTTTGCCATTGACAACGATGTGGATTATTTTTTTTGATGCCAAATGATTTATTTTGTTTTTATATGCGTTTGTACATAATTTCGTGTTAATTAGTGTACATAGTTAGTTAAGTATTTGTTACAGCAGCTGTAAATATCTATAAAAAAAAATTGGTTGCCTGTAAAGTCGGTATACGGGCGAAAGTTTTACGTGACAACGACTTTGAGTGGTAAAATAATTTTAATGTGAATATTCATTCGTATAGTACGAAGAAGGATGAAATAATAGTAACTGTGCTCGATTGGAAGGGACGCGTGCCTTTCACTTTTTATGTCTGTCTCTCTCGCTCTTAGGCGGGCTAACCATGCCCGAGTGGAAGGGACGCGTGCCTCTCACTCGCTCTCATTGTGAGCGCATAACGTGAGCGGAGCGTAACGCAGTTTCTTGAAGTGTCACCCGGCAAACCAATTTATAAGACGTTGTCACGTCAATAAATTTACGTTTCAAAATAACAGTCAACAATATCACCGTTTCGGATGCTAATACCCGCATAGAACCAATATTTGAACAACCGTCAGTTACCTATTGATTCCTGGTAAACGAACGCCTATTGTTTGTTTCATACGTATTTGTAAACGCACCATCGAAATATGTTGACAGTATTATCGGAGGAGCAATTCTCGTAGTTTTTAGGGGTATTCGGATTTTGATTTTGATTTTAATTTTGATTTGAATTTTAATGAATATTTTATTTTTTTATTATTATTTTAATTCGATTAAAGATTTTGTAATTTTTTAAGTTTTAATTTTGTAATTTTATATTTATTAATGTTTTGTTTTCATTTAATTGTAATATTGGGACTTAGTGCCCTAATAAACAAATTTATTATTATTATAATGCCAAAGTCTCCTCTAATATACCTGCATATTAAAAATTTATTGACATATTGTGTCGCTTAGATAATATTGCGACTCAGATTTGATCGATTTTTGACCCTTTTAAAAATGTTGGTTATATTTTTGCCTGCATGTGTATTTTTAAGTAGAAGCACTGCCTCCGTGGTCAAGTGGTTTTGGCGTTTGCCTTGTGATCCGGTGGTCGTGGGTTCAATTTAAACGGGAAGCGTACTTTGTAAAGTTGTTTCCAGTTTAGCTAGGCTATAGCAGACTTCAATCACCTGATTGTCTGATAAAATGATGATCCTGTGCTTCGGAAGGCACGTATAAGCCGGTGGTCCCGGTCGCCAAATGGTGGTCGTTAAATAAACCATGTCAGAGGTCCTTGAGACGGTTTAGAAACCATGACACTAGGGTGTGTGGATCGTTAGACCTTACTGCCCACACGGTAAGAACGAGAAGTAGGATTATTTTCCTTCTAAGCATTTTTTATTTGTCTTTATCTTATTTATCACGCCCTTTCTAGTCATTCACTATTTACCCAATCTATCTACAGTTCATAAATTCTAATTGCAGAAACGCAAGATTTTATTTTTTATGGGTGTGCTCATTGACTCTAGTCTAGGTCAGAGATAACATAGACAAAGTCAACAATGGAGTGAGCTTACCCAGAAGAAGCCTACTCGCTCTAACTTTGAAGAGATGAGGGTTGTAAGTGTTCGGAAACACAGACGCAGGCACAGAATTCCAATCTTATCCTTCGCGCATCATAAAAGACGTTTGGAAACGCTTAGTGCGTATTGGTGAAATAGCAATAAGGGTTCGTCTGGATGTCCAATAGTATTAGGGGGCCGGTGAGATGAGGTTGTGAAGTTCTTGGGCACGCTCACCAAAATGTAATCTGTAGAAGGCCGATAAGCAGGCAACATTGCGACGATGAGCCAAGCTGTGAACCTTAGCATCCACCAGTTTTGATTCGCTGATGAGCCTCTTAGCTTTGCGTTCCACTGAGTCAAGAGCAGCAAGCTGGTACTTAGCTGAGCCATTCCAAAGGTAGCTGCAATACTTCATGCAGTATCGGACTTGTGTTTTGTATAAGGTTAAAAGCTGTCCAGACCTAATGTATGCCTTCACTCTATCTAAGTTGCCCAGCTTTTTGACCGCAGTTTGGGTTTTGTACTCAATGGTGGCGCCGAATTTGAGACTGGATGTCAACTCCATGCCTAGGAGCTCATGCCGATCAGTCACCGGAACCACTCGAAGGTAAAACTATGCATCAGTTATTATTCAGACACAAGCTTCTCTGTAGCTGATAGTTATTGTCGATGGATTAAAATGATCTTAAACTATAATAGTCCCTATTCATGCCACGCAATGTTCACTGAGCACAAGTTTGGGCTGTCATTGCCATAGATTTATCACGGGCTATCAATGTAAAAGAGTAAACGATGACACTCATAGACTCGCTTCATTCTTAAATGTTTCATTGTCGTACAGGCAAGTACTCGTATTTATGGCTCGATGAACTTTTTCTCTACGCGTCTTCTTTTTAAGTACGCGTACATAGGGTGATACACGAGCGAAAAAGGTCATCTAGCCGTAAATACGCGTACTTGCTCGTACGTCTATCACCCACTTTATGGAAACCTTTGACAGTACCATATCTAGCAGTTTCAATACTCTATGGTAATTTCTCTGTCATGCGTGTAAATCATTCATTCATGTTATTATTCGTTCACGAGTTCGATCACTCCTTTACCTACGTGGGATTTAGTTGGACAATATAAAAGATGCATGAGAATATTTTGTGGCCAAGCAGTGTGGGAGTATTGTATCGTCTGGGATTTTATATTTGAATAGTAGAATCGTAGTTTACACATTTTGCTGTTGCATTTATATTAAACAGCCATTTTATTGATTTGTTGTTTATGTTCTCTTATGGGAGTGTAGTCTTTGGCAAACTGAACGCAATATTATGTTAGATAGTATTAAAGTTACATCTGGGGTAGTTTGCTATACGGACCTTGTTGAAACCGTGCGTTCAAGCGATTTTGCCATACCTATTACTGGAATCAAAAGTAGCTCACAATTTAGGACCCATTAGTTTAAGTGGTAAGATATAATCCGTGGTGCTTGGCAACTGGGCTTAACCCAGTTGTATTTGTCCCTTGGTGCCTATTGGCCTAGTTCTATTCTGTCTCCTGCTTGATACTATATGCTTAATTATATATATTTTTTTTCCTACTCCTCCGCTGTACTTTTCTGATAAATTTCGTTGCAGGATCCAAGACAGTTGAATAGTTTCTCCGGGACTCGTCGGGTTTCATTGGCTCGGCGTTTTTCTGGTGGTCGCCACTGTTGATTCTGGCTTTCAGGAGTTGCAGTGGTTGGGAATGTGTGGCGGGCTTGTCCAATCTGTTGTTTAATAAAACATCATACCTATATCGTCGACCAGATAAGTTAAAATCTCATGTATTAAGGGACGAGCCTATTGCACAAATATGGCACACTGACACTTCTGAGCACAAATAAATATAAACTTCGGGATGCTGCTGAGAAATTTCAGATAGAAATATCTCAATAATAAATTACCTGACCTGGAAACTCCGCCAAGGCCGTTCCATCATCGGACCACAAGACGAACGGCGATGCGCCACCGGTACATGGTGGACCTCCCACCCACACGCACAAAACGTTTTAGGAACACATTCATAGCGTGTACAGCTAAGGAGTGGAATTCACTGCCGGAGTCTGTGTTTCCTGATAGCTACAACCTGGGACTCAGTGAATAGGTTACTTCTACGCAAGCGTGCTCCATCTTCGACCACATCATCCCTTATCATCAGGTGAGATAGTGGTCAAACGCGTGCCTCTCAATAGTAAAAAAAAACAACCGATCCTAGAACCTCATGGCCAAAATTAACGCTTGCAACCACGAATCCAACGGGCTCCGTTATTTGCAAAACTCTTTATGACACTGAAGTTTGTAAGAGAAACCAATTCTGGGTTATTCTCGCCTTTGTACATAATCTGTCTTGATCTGTTTGTGTTTAAATATTTTTATGACTGCAATCTATATATATAAAAGAAAGTCGTGTTAGTTACTTCACTTATAACTCAAGAACGGCTGAACCGATTTAGCTGAAAATTGGCAGGGAGGTAGTTTAGAGCCAGGAGAAGGACATAGGATACTTTTTATCCCGTAGGGTAGGTAGGGTAGGTAGGGTAGGTAGGGTAGGTAGGGTAGGTAGGGTAGGTAGGGTAGGTAGGGTAGGTAGGGTAGGTAGGGTAGGTAGGGTAGGTAGGGTAGGTAGGGTAGGTAGGGTAGGTAGGGTAGGTAGGGTAGGTAGGGTAGGTAGGGTAGGTAGGGTAGGTAGGGTAGGTAGGGTAGGTAGGGTAGGTAGGGTAGGTAGGGTAGGTAGGGTAGGTAGGGTAGGTAGGGTAGGTAGGGTAGGTAGGGTAGGTAGGGTAGGTAGGGTAGGTAGGGTAGGTAGGGTAGGTAGGGTAGGTAGGGTAGGTAGGGTAGGTAGGGTAGGTAGGGTAGGTAGGGTAGGTAGGGTAGGTAGGGTAGGTAGGGTAGGTAGGGTAGGTAGGGTAGGTAGGGTAGGTAGGGTAGGTAGGGTAGGTAGGGTAGGTAGGGTAGGTAGGGTAGGTAGGGTAGGTAGGGTAGGTAGGGTAGGTAGGGTAGGTAGGGTAGGTAGGGTAGGTAGGGTAGGTAGGGTAGGTAGGGTAGGTAGGGTAGGTAGGGTAGGTAGGGTAGGTAGGGTAGGTAGGGTAGGTAGGGTAGGTAGGGTAGGTAGGGTAGGTAGGGTAGGTAGGGTAGGTAGGGTAGGTAGGGTAGGTAGGGTAGGTAGGGTAGGTAGGGTAGGTAGGGTAGGTAGGGTAGGTAGGGTAGGTAGGGTAGGTAGGGTAGGTAGGGTAGGTAGGGTAGGTAGGGTAGGTAGGGTAGGTAGGGTAGGTAGGGTAGGTAGGGTAGGTAGGGTAGGTAGGGTAGGTAGGGTAGGTAGGGTAGGTAGGGTAGGTAGGGTAGGTAGGGTAGGTAGGGTAGGTAGGGTAGGTAGGGTAGGTAGGGTAGGTAGGGTAGGTAGGGTAGGTAGGGTAGGTAGGGTAGGTAGGGTAGGTAGGGTAGGTAGGGTAGGTAGGGTAGGTAGGGTAGGTAGGGTAGGTAGGGTAGGTAGGGTAGGTTGATGGACGGGAGCGAAGCCGCGCGGGTCAGCTAGTAAAGAATAAATATAAGTACGCTAACTGTTACTTACAATATAAACACATTCCCGTGTTTAATAAGAAACTTTAACTACTTAATTTATTGAGCGAATACACTACAACATTGATCAAATTAATCAAAGCCATCGTTCATAGCTAAACACAGTTCCTTATCCGAAAAAAAAAAAACCTTACCATCTCATTCTACAAAAATGCATCATTGACTTCGTTCACGCCGTTCTTTCAGTCACCAGAGCATTCATTTTGTTCGCTCTGACTTTAAATCATTTGTTCATTCAAGCGTCCAGCCATTCAAGTATCGCTCATTCATTCCCTCGCTCTTTCATGCATACTAAGACACCCGTTTGTAAACTACGAGAGTATCCGATGATGCATCGTACAGCGTTTATTATGGAAGATTTTGCTTGTAAAGAATTTAATACTAGAGATTTACTATTTGTACAGCTTTTTCTTAGGATGAAAAGTACGAAAAAATGTCATCTGGTAGATACTTACGTACTTTTGCGGATATTATTATACTAACTGACCCGCGCAACTTCGTCTGCGTCACAGTTTTCATTACCGCTCCCATTAGTTTTAGAGTGATGATATATAGCCTATAGCCTTCCTCGATAAATGGCCTCTCTAACACTGAAATAATTTTTACAATCGGGCCAGTAGTTCCTGAGATTAGCGCGTTCAAGTAAACAAACAAACAAACTCTTCAGCTTTATATATTAGTATAAGAAGTATAAGATATAGATTAGCACTAATAGATTAGTATAAACAACAATGGTAGTAACAAGATGTCCATGACATTTTTAATCGGCTGTTTCCAACTGAATGTTTCGCAGTTGGCGAAAAGATTAAGTAATCTAGCAAGGCTATCTAATTGATGAGTCCCTCTCACTCAAATTAGTTTTTTGTGTTATAATGTAAGTATGTGTAATTAGAACTAATAAGGTACGATGGGGTTGGCGTATCCATGTGGATAAAAACCCCGTGTTAAATAAATAGAAAAAAAAATAAAAAACCGAATGTTTTTCGACTGTATTATGTTTTGTGTCAGTTTATTACTTTTTTGGCACGCAACTGGATAGCCGGTCCTCTGCGTCTCGCATCCATCGACTACCCGCGACCCTCACCAAGTCATCGTTCCACCTTGTGGGAGGCCGCGACAACACTGCGTCTTCCAGTAGGTACGCGGTCGCCACTCCAGAACTTGTCGGTCCCATCAACCATCAGTTCTGCGAGCAATATGCCCTGCCTAACTGCCATTTTAGCGATTGGCAATCCTTCGGGCTATGTCGGCTATCTTAGTTTTCTTGCGGATATCACCATTCCTGATTCGATTTCGCAACGAACAAACAGTCACTAAGATTAATATTGAATTGTTACAATCACAGATTTTATGCGATCAGGTTTTTGATGTAAGTATGTATAATATTATCGGCGGCCGCCATCTTGTTTCTTTTTCAAATTTCATACAGTCTATGTCAGGTAGGCACTTCTACTCGAATCCAATGGTAGGTTCCAATAATAACAGAAGAAGACGCCCCAGGCGTCGGGAGTCGCAGGACGATTCCCGGCCGCCGTAGGCGCGGGCCTGCGGACGGCGAGCAGTGGGTGGCTCGCCGTCTGATCAGAACTAGGCCCGGGTCGGCGGCGCGCTGCGATCCCAGCGCGCCTCAAAGAGATGTCAGCGTGGAAGACGGGGCCCGCTAGGGCAGGTGCCTGCTGGGGCTGCGGAATCTGTTCGAGAGAGGTGCCGTAGCCTTGGAACGCAAAGGGCACCAGGAGGAACACGGATGGATTTTAGTCAGTAAGAGTCTGACACTCCCTCTTGCTTCACCCAGAGCGGGAGGAGTCATTTGATGATTTCCCATCCTTAAAAAAAAAAACGGTTCCAATAATGTCTATTGCGGCGACACTTTTAGGAGGCCTATGTTCAGCAGCAGACGTCTTTCGGCTGATGTGATGATTGTATATATTTTGAACTCAGCAAGGACGTTTCCAGCAAAGGTTGTTTCAAGATATAATAGCCACTGACAGATTCTGAAATCAAATCTAACCTCATATGTTTTCTCCCCCATGAACGTGAACTCACATGTTATCACATTACCCCTTACGCATAGATATCACTTGTACATACATAAAGCCAATAAAATGGGGCTAGTCGCATTTCAACGGGATATTGTGTTCCTGACTTGCGTATCAACTATTACAGAGAGTAGGGCTGCTTGGTTATGCATATATCATGATCTGAATTTCGTTTTCAGTGGTTAATCTCAACGGAAATTTATTTACTTATATATTTTTTATACGGACACAGGACATTATAATGTGCTAATGTGTACGCAAACTCTGCGCTGTTGCTGAAAAGTTCGTAATGTCCAGAAAGATCGTACAGTGGCCTTCGCGTTCAGTATAACAATGCATTCAGGGTGCTGATGGGGCTGCCTCGCTTCAGTAGCGCATTAGGGATGTTTGCGGAAATGCGCGTTGATTGCTTTTTTTGCATTAATGCGTAAAAGATGTGCGTCCTTGGTGCGTAGGGTGCGAGCCAGTTCCAACAGCATCCTGAGCATGATTGCCGACAGGCTGGACTGCAGTACTGTAAATCATTGCTCCAGTATCTCAGCTGGGATGCTGAAGCGGTGATAATTATGTTGTGTGTGTTCATATAGTTGTTGTTGTATTGTGTCACTAACATAGTTGTAAGTTTATTTATTGTACTAACACTATGAGTCATTGTTGCTCGCAATAAATAATTTGATTGATTAGGTATCAATCGGACACTATTTAGGTATCAATTAAAAACAATCAGGTTGTTTATAATCACTGTTGGCGCAGTGGTTGAGCGTCTGACTGCAGCGCTGCGTGTCGCGGGTTTGATTCCCGAACGGAACAAAAATATTTGTATAGCCTACTGATAGTTCCGGGTCTGGCTGTTTGTGTATGTGAGATTATATGTATGTAAACGCACCCACGATACAGGAGAAATTCCTAGTGTGGGACAAAGTGTTCTTTTAAAAGAAAGAAGAAAGAATCTAAAGTCTTCATTAAACTGTATTTTTCAAATCGGACCAGTAGTTCCTGAGATTAGCGCGTTCAAGTAAACAAACAAATAAACTCTTCAGCTTTATATATTAGTACTAGTTGGCCCACGCAACTGCGTCTGCGTCACAATTTTCATTACTGCTCCGCTCCTATTGGTCTTAGCGTGATGATATTAGTCTATAGCCTTCCTTGATAAATGGACTATCTAACACTGAATGAATTTTTCAAAACGGACCAGTAGTTCCTGAGATTAGCGCGTTCAAGCAAACAAACAAGCAAACAAACTCTTCAGCTTTATATATTAGTAACTAGTTGACCCGCGCAACTTCGTCTGCCTCACAATTTTCATTACTGCTCCGTTCCTATTGGTCTTAGCGTGATGATATATAGCCTATAGCCTTCCTCGATAAATGGGAAACACTGAAAGAATTTTTCAAATCGGACCAGTAGTTCCTGAGATTAGCGCGTTCAAGCAAACAAACAAACAAACTCTTCAGCTTTATATATTAATATAGATTAATATAGATAAGATATCACACGGTACAGTTCAAAAAACTATACTTTTTTTAATTTTCTAGTTTGGTTCCCAAAAGTTTTGAGTATGGGGGAAATTATTTATTTATGTACGTAAAGCGTCCGTGTTTGGGTCACAAAATGTTAGGGACATGTGTACCAAATGACAACAAAACAATTGATGGAGTAGATTTGAAGAAAGTTAACTGTGACAGATAGACAACTGAGCGATTCTATAAGGGTTCCATTTTTTATACGGAGATTCGGAACCCTAAAAACATCTAGCCGCTTTCTCGAAAAAGCTCCAGAATAGCGTGCCGATGAAGCAGTTTTCGGTCCGCATTTACTGATCATCATGAAATTACATCTGAAAAAAGTAATCTAAATGATATGGTTCGTAATTTGGTTTAACCAAAATTTATGTATCGGTATCACATAATAAGAAAAAAAAAATCACCAAATCACCTGCAAATTGTTGAGATGAAACCATGTTACTTATTATTTTTTTAACAAAAGACAAATATCTGCTGCTTTACAATACAAACGAAATTAATTTGGTTTTGTGACTTTTCAATAATACGTGTTATTTTTACTATAAAAATTAAAAACACGGGTAGCGGAGTGGCGCGTATTAATTAAAAACATTTTCTATCTTTAGAAAAATAAACTGACAGACCTCTAGCTAGAAAATCTGGCCGTCTATTTTCATATCACAGAAAACTTCACGAAGACACACTATTTGAGCAGTTCTTGCAAAGTTTAACCCTATTTCATACAAAATGCACAAGAAATAGTGAAACAAAAATCCTTGAGGAACTCGCGGCAAAGATGTCACAAGATATCATTTATCTTTTGCAAAGATAAATTCTAGCTCTTTCTTATTTATCTTTTTAACTGGATAATGGCTTGAAGAACATTATTTATCGAGATTTCTGTGGCTTATGTAAGCAGTGTGGTTTATTTTTCTTGTTACAGTTTGAGAAATTATTTTTATAGAAAACTTGATAGAAATAGAAATGTAGATTTATGTTGTTTTGTTTTTATAAAAACGAATGTCGGGAAGTGTTTGAAAAATTTATTAATATTTGTAATCGGACACAATTTATGAACGCAGCAAATTATTAAAAAACCAGCCAAGTGCAAATCGGACTCTCGTGCTGAAAAAAAAAAACAGTGCCGCAGATGTGAAAACTTGAATACGTGCTTCTCTCCCTCCGTCTTACGAATTTTCGATCAGGTCACGTGTCCTGACGCGAGTTTAACATTTTTTACCCATCACAAAAAAGTGCACAACACCGCTAAAGAAGTGTTCACTTCAAAAAACTTTTCTTGAATGGGAGCCCCTTTTGATAAATATTTAATTTAAATTAGACTTATGTTATTTGTTGTTTTAGTGGCATTAGAAATACGTGACACACTGTGAATATTTCAACTGTCTACTTATTACGGTTCAAACAGCCCGCTGACAGACAGATAGACGGACGGGCAGCAGGGGCTTAGTAATCAGATTCCGTTGGTACGAAACCCTAAAAAAGGAATTATCAGTCCTGAGAAAGTGCTACCACCATACCAATTCGTTCGTTCGTTATCGTTATTCTTTCGTTTTCTGATTAATTTCGTTGCAGGATCCAAGACAGTTGAATCGTTTCTCCGGGACTCAGAGAAACGATTCAACTTCGGGACTTGCAGTGGTTGGGAATGTGTGGAGGGCTTGTCCCATACCAATCCGTTTTGATAAGCTTGAATTTTTCATATTGAAAGTGAATGAAATCCGATGAAATACAGGCATATAATGTCGCACAATAACTCAGTGGCAGGCACAAAGTCATGATACGAAGATAAGTTGCCGGAATTCAACGGGAATAAATTTTACGTTGGATACTGGTTGAAAACGACACATCGAATATTTTACGAAATTATGTTTTTTTTTTAATTAAAAAATGTAAGAAGAAACATATGTATAACAAACTAACAAGAAGTCATAGGAAGGAATAAATAGGTAAAAAAACAAGCTTTTTTGTATTAGCATAAGTTAGCAGAATCAGCCTATAATGTTCCTACTGCTGGGACACAGGCCTCCTCTTGGTGAGAGGGAGTGGGCCGGAATCCACCACACAGGCCCAGTGCGGGTTGATAGATGTCACATGTCTTCGAATTTTTGGTTCTAGGACATTCCGTTTCCTTACGATGTTTTCTTTCACCGTTTTGAGAGCAGTGGTGGTGAAATAATTTACACAAAGTAAAGTGCCTGCCTGGGTTCGAACCTACGACCTACAACTCGTAAGTCGCAGCCATTACCACCGGGGGCTTTGTTGCTCTACTTTGTATTACTCTCAGCAAACTCCTTATTTGACATCCATATTACGGGGATGCAAAAACCCAGCTAAGTGCGAGTCGAAATCTCACATTAAGGGTTAAATACCATTAACCGAAAAAGATAGCTTTTTTTGTATGGTTTAAATTTTTAATTTAATTTTTATTATTTGTTGTTATAGCGGCAATAGAAATGCACACTATGTGAAAACTTCAACTGTTCAACTAAATATTATAGTTCTTGAGATATAGGCCGCTGACAGACAGACGGATAGACGGACTAACGGACGGACAGCGGAGGCTTAGTAATAGGGTACCGTTACTTACCCTTCCGGTACGGAACCCTAAAAAATCCGTCCGCCCTCTTGGGTTATCCGTCATCTTGCGGAGTCCGCCATATTGGATTTAGAATGATGTCACATAGCTAACCGTGCTTTGTCACCCAAACCAAACGTGTGAGCGAAACTGCTCAAGCGATTGGAGGTATTTTTTTTTATTTCAGTTGCAAAATTTGACCCATACTAACAAGGCAAGTTACATAATAAATTAATCTTACTCTTACTGCTCTTATAAATACGTAATTGAACTGATAGATGTTTAATAATAATTTATTCAAATGAAATTATTGTAATACATCACATGGTTTAAAAGAGTGTCCGTGGAGTTTCTTGCACGTTATTCTCCATAGAGATATACGCTTTGGAACGTGCAAATAGCTTCCATGTTTTTGACTGACCGACCTTAACGTTTCAAAAGTGCCTGTAAATGGTTTATTTGAAATAAAATGCTTTTGAATTTGAATTTGAAAACATTAACAAAACGGGTACAATTTAGCCAACAATAATAAGATTTCCAAACAATTATAGTACCTAAAAATAAACTAAAACTAAGATATTATTATTATAGGTGCAAGTAATGATGGTATTGAATTGCCACGTTAGGTAGCCCAGCTAGCCGATCTAGGTTAATTTAAACCTGTGTTTCAGGCCACTGTCTCACCTGATGGTAAGCGATGATGTGGTCGAAGATGGAGCACGCTTGCCTAGAAGTAACCTATTCACTCTTGACTTAAAGACTCCCAGGTTGTAGCTATCAGGAAACACAGATACTGGTAGAGAATTCCACTCCTTAGCTGTAAGCATAATGAATGTGTTCCCAAAACGTTGTGTGTGTTTAAGATAGTAAAGGCATGGATCGTAAAGAGCAGGTGAATGATATTGCAATGCTTGTAAATGGCTTAGTCATAAGTACTAACAAAACTTAACACCATTGAACACTTAGTTCGCAATAAACGTTTGACTTTGACAGTAAAAAACATACCCAGACTACCCAGAATTTCTAAAAGTTTTCCCAACCAATCTACGTGAAATCTTGCTACATTTCACAAATTGCATTTGAAGGACATTCCAAGGTTACGCCAACCCTTTACGTACGTTCAACTCGACAAGATTCTGTGAGAGTTTACCAGCTGTTACTTCTGAATTATAACTTGGTATATATGTTGGTATAGTTATATATTTGAGTCTGAAGATAGAAGGTGGTTTGTGCAAGATTTTACCGGGATTAGCATTTGCTGGTAATAAAATGTGATTTTGGATATTGCGCACCTGAAGATTGTTGGAACAATGATCCATCTGCCTAGCCTTTTCCCAACTATATTGGGGGCGGCTTCCAGTCAAACCGGATTTAGCTGAATACCAGTATTTTACGCAGAGCGGCTGCCTACCAGACCTCCACAACCCAGTAACTGGGTAACACGGTACTTCATGGCAAGACTGGAGTCAGATTAACTGGCTTCTGACTATCCGTAACGACTGCCATAGATCTACAAATGACAGCCGGGACCAACGGCTTAACGTGCTTTCCGAGGCACGGAGGAAACTCGTTATGTTAAGACGGTCACCGATCCACAGACCAACCTTGCCAAGCGTTGCTTAAACTTCAAGATCGACCCGTGCGGCTGTTATCATCTAGCCACGAGCTCCTCATTCTGATAAAGCACACCCAGTCAATAGAAATAAACACTCTGAGAACAATGATATGGATGATTTAATATGATACTAGCGACCCTCGCCGGCTTCGCACGAAAATTTAAATACACAAACCTATCTCGAGTTGTGCTTGCTTGCAAATAAACAGTCAACCTGTGCATAATATTGGTCTTTATGCACCTATACGTGGCTAAATAATAACAGCCGCACGGGTCGATTACAAGGTCAAGCAATGCTTTACGAGGTCGGTCTGTGGATGAGTGACCATCATACCATACCGAGACTCCTCTGTGCCTCGGAAAGCACGTTAAGCTGTTGGTCCCGGCTGTCATTTGTAGATCTTTGGCAGTCGTTACGGATAATCAGAAACCAATAAATCTGACTCCGGTCTTGCCAAGATGTATAGTGTTACCCAGTTGATGGGTTGTGGAGATCTGGTAGGCAGCCGCTCCACGTAAAACACTGGTATTCAGCTGAATCCAATTTGACTGGAAGCCGACCCCAATGTAGTTGGGAAAAGGCTAGGCAGATGATTGGCATGAGTAAAAGCCTTAATAAAATAACCTTTTATTGCATAATAACATGTTGTAACATATCAGTTATTTAATAACCCAAAACACTCCGGCCTGGTATGATGCCCTCCAGCTAAATTGTTGGTTCAACATAATTTAGAATTTTGTTCGTACAAACAACATAGTTTTATCGTGGTTTTAGGGGCAACTTACCGTGTAGTTTTATGCTTTGTTTCTTGGGACGAGAAGTCAAAATAAAGGATAAGTAAGTTTATTAGGTACTACAGGAGTTACTATTACACCCTACGAAGTCCTCACAGTAAACACAGAAAAAGGAAGTTAATAAAAGTCAATTAACGAGCCTTTTCCATCCAAGTAACAGAAAAAATCGGCCAAGTGCGAGTCGGACTCTCACACGATGGGTTCCGTACCATAAACCTTAATTTTTATTATTTGTTATTATAGCGGCAATAGAAATACAAAATCTGTGATACAGCCTGCTGACTGACAGATGGACGGACGGACGGACGGATGGACGGACAGCAGAGGCTTAGTTCCGTTAGTTGGTTCCGTTGGTTACCCTATGGTTACGGAACCCTGAAAACTATACCCGTTTGTAAGACTGGTGTCATATTTTCTGGCATCTGACTACTGTACCGTCTATCACAGATATTCAAATTGCAGCTGGAACCGGACATTCCGAGGCATGGTAAAAACTTGGTATGATACGGATGGCGCCCATCCAAGGATCGACCTCGAGCATTCGCGAAAGAAGTTCGAACAATGCGACTGTAATTAAACACTAGCGGACGTCACGTGGTTTCACCCGCGTAGTTCCTGTTCCCGTGAGAGTACAGGGGTATAGCTTATGTGTTACTTCTTGATCATTTAGCTATTCAATGTTGAAAGATTTTTTCAAATCGGTCTTGTAGTTTTTAAGTTTATTTATTTGCGGAATTTGTTTGAAAGAAACACTGCGGCCCTGAAATCCAAAGGGCACCAGGAGGAACACAGATGGGTTTTAGTCAGTAAGAGTCTGACGCTCCCTCCTGCTTCACCCAGAGCGGGAGGAGTCATTTGATGATTTCCCAACCTTAGAAAAAAGCTTCTCAAATCTTCAATACTTGAGGAGCTTGTGGCTTAATAATAACAGCCGCACAGGTCGATCTTCAAGGTTAAGCAACGCTTGCCAAGGTTGGATGGGCGACCATCTTAACATACCGAGTTTCCTCCGTGACGTTAAGCCGTTGGTCCCGGCTGTCATTTGTAGATCTTTGGCAGTCGTTACGGATAGTCAGAAGCCAGTAAATCTGACTCCAGTCTTGCCAAGAAGTATCGTGTTACCCAGTTAATAGGTTGCGGAGGTCTGGTAATCAGCCGCTCCACGTAAAACACTGGTATTCAGCTGAATCTGGTTTGTCTGGAAGCCGACCCCAATATAGTTGGGAAAAGGCTAGGCAGATGATTATGATATCGTCACTAGAAAGGCAAAATTACTAAACTGTTAAAAGGGCATTTTACAAGAGAGCGATTTAAAAACCAAGACAACTAAAATGCCACTGCTACAGCGCCAGTAACTTTTTAAGTATTGCTCAAACTGCTAGGAGTTCAAGACAAATGTGTAGAGAAAAAAAACCGAATCCAACCATATATAAAACTCATTTTACCTAAAATGGCGCTTTAGTACTTTTGTCTTTTCAGTGACGTTATTATTTACTAAACCTACTGTGTACTCTTATGTTCTTTGCTACAAAAATGGGCACCCATCCAAAACACAAACACAACAACACCCCGAAGAGACACTTGTTAAGTGCACCCCTGTTATGGAAAGCGCTGACACAAAGGCACGAGGCAAGCCGCGTGCGCATCGTCAACCCAGTTGCTACGAGTTAAAACTGCTGACACAGGACACGAGGCCCGAAGACACCGTCTACGTGACCGAGCCCGCGCACTTCGCATCCACCATCGATCGAGTCATATTCACTTTCCAATAATTGTAATTTTTATTAAAATAAATTAGTTTAAAATTAATTCGGTTTTTTTTTGAGTCCTCCGGCAGTAGCCTACGTAATTGGCGCAGTCGGTAGGATTCCCGGGTCGTTCTTGCGATTACCGGATTATCGCACCGCGTTCGCTACGATAGGCTTTCAACGCCGCACCGGGAGATCCTGAACAACGAGACTACGCCGGAGATCCAGATATCGATACCGCTCAACGAAGACCAGAATGTTCATGTAAGTCCGCTGAATTTTCTTAGTGGTTGCTTGCTTTCCTTTTGTGTGTAAGTTCCATATTTCTTATCCAACATTTTTTACCCACGTAGATCGAGTACACCTAGGTTAACTAGTAGTAGGAATAGAAGTGTAGATTCTAGACGTAATATTAATCCCGAAATTGAACCCGAGATGGCCGATTTAGATTGCATACTCAAAGCCCTCCGCTTAGTTCCCGATTTTGACGGGAATCCAAACGTACTTACCAGGTTCATCAAATTGTGTGACCAGTTAGCACTTCAGTTCATTCAAGAGGGGCAACCGGATTTAAATAAGATAGCACTTTTAAACGGTATATTGAACAAAGTTACAGGGCCCGCCGCCCGTTTGATTAATGCTAACGGTATACCTAATGATTGGGTAGGCATACGTAGTGCTCTTATTAATAACTTTGCCGACCAGCGAGATGAGACCGCTCTTTATAACGATTTGGCTTTACTTACTCAAGGTTCCGGCACGCCTCAGGAATTTTATGAGCGTTGCCAGAGTCTTTTCAGCACCGTCATGACATACGTTTCATTGCACGATACTTTGGAGTCAACTATTGAGGCCAAGCGCGACTTATATCGTAAACTGACTTTGCAGGCCTATCTCCGCGGTTTGAAAGATCCGTTAGGCGCGCGTGTTAGATGTATGAGACCAGAAACTATTGAGAAGGCTCTAGAGTTTGTGCATGAGGAGACTAATACCATTTACTTGCAGAGTAGAAATGATAACTTACCGGATAAAAAATCCTCAGCTCGAATGCCAACTAATCATCAGAACGAAACCAGTCATAAGACGCCGGTCCATCCTAATAATTTGCTTGTTCCGATGAAGCCCAATCCTTTTAATACGCCCGGTCCATTTAGACCACAGGGACCGCAATTTATGTTACGACCCTTGCCATATCAAAACCAATTCGGAATGCCGTTTAATCCATATAACATGCAACCACGTGGCCCGACTCGTACGCAACAAGTATTTGGAGCACCACCGCCCAATAACAATCCAAGTGGCTCTGGATTCAGAACGCCCCCAAGAAACCCTTACCCGCCGAATAACGGTCCCAAACCAATGAGCGGCGTTAGCCACTTTGTACCTAGGCCCATGCCTGCTACTAGCAGCTGGAATTGGGCACTACAAGGAAATCCACCACCTTCCAACTATCTTAAAACCCGCGATGTTAACGTGAACGAGTGTTCGAATTATGGGGAGGCCTTTTATTACCCCGACCTATCTGAGTATTTATACATTGACCCCTATAACCCTGATTACTTTTACCTTGACGACTGTACATACGACCACGTTGCACCGCAACAGACTGATGGGACTAATGACAAGGACAAGCCAGGTACTACTGACCAACAGCAACCCCCAACCAGTCAGGATTTTCAGAAAGCTCCGAAGTCAAACAGCTTAGGATAGAATTAAATTTGCAAACCCAGAGACAACTACCGTATGTTCGTATCCATAATCCTCCACTTAATTTTCTAATAGATACTGGTGCAAACCAATCTTTTATCAGTCCACAAGCAGTCCAGAATTATTTCCCGCACATACCTCTTAATTACGATCCATTCGAGGTTACTAACGTTCATGCCACAAGCAGGAATGACTACTCTATTAACTTACCCTGCTTTCCCGAATTCGGTGACACAGAATCAATCAAACTTTTCGTATACAGATTTCATGATCGTTTTGACGGTTTGATAGGAATGGATTTACTTACCAAATGGGAGGCTAAATTAGACCTGAAAGATCTTACATTGATAACCAAGTCTGCTATTAATCCTATCCAAATTTATAACTCTCGAAATTTAAATCTTTATGAGGAAATCGTACCAGCTGGAAGTTCTAAGTTAATACGTTTACCTGTTAATGCACCGGATGGTGAGGTTTTTGTAGAGGAACAGATAATTTGCAACTGCATTATATCCGAATGTCTGACCACCGTTTCCAATAGCCGCGGTATGGTTGAAGTGACCAACCCAACTAATAACGATATAATATTTTCACTGGACCATGCCACTCAGGCAACGATATTAAATGTCGAATGTACTGATCAAATGTCACCCCGCGCTAAAAATGTTACATCCCAGATTCGTACCGATCACCTAAACGAGGAGGAAAAAGCAAACTTATTGGCATTATGTTCAAAGTACGCTGATGTATTTTACATTGAAGGCGAGGCATTAACCTTCACCAACAAAGTAAAACACAGCATTAAAACCACCGATGAAATCCCGATCTATACTAAAAGTTACAGATATCCTTTCATACATCGTCAGGAGGTTAGTGATCAAATAGCCAAAATGTTAGATCAAGGTATCATTAGGCCGTCCGAATCCGCATGGAGCTCACCAATTTGGGTCGTCCCAAAGAAGGGTGACGCCTCGGGAAAACAGAAGTGGCGCATAGTGATTGACTTTCGGAAGCTAAATGAAAAGACGATCGATGACAAATATCCTATCCCAAATATTACAGACGTCCTGGACAAACTAGGCAAGTGCCAATATTTCACTACACTCGACCTAGCATCAGGCTTCCACCAAGTCGAGATGAACCCCAGTGACATCCCCAAGACCGCTTTCAATGTTGAACATGGGCACTTCGAATTTTTGAGAATGCCCATGGGACTTAAAAATTCCCCTTCTACGTTCCAACGAGTAATGGATAACGTACTCAAAGGACTCCAAAACGTTATATGTCTTGTTTATCTTGATGATATAATTATATTCAGTACTTCTCTTCAAGAACACATGAACAACTTAGAAAAGGTGTTCCAAAGGTTAAGAGAATCTAATTTCAAAATCCAGTTAAATAAGTCAGAGTTCCTAAAACTCGAGACCGCATATCTGGGTCATATCATCAGTACCGAAGGGATAAAGCCTAACCCTGAAAAAATTGCAGCTATTCAAAAGTATCCCATACCTAAAACACCGAAAGAAATTAAACAGTTTCTCGGACTCCTCGGTTACTACCGAAAATTCATTCCGGACTTTTCCCGTATTACCAAACCTCTGACACAATGTTTAAAGAAGGGAAGAAAAATTACTTTGGATTCAGATTATATTAACTGTTTTGAGAAGTGTAAGACTTTACTGACTAACGATCCTATCCTTAAATATCCTGACTTTGACAAAGAGTTTATTTTGACCACAGATGCTTCCAATTTTGCAATCGGCGCGATACTCTCACAGGGTCCCATTGGCTCGGATAAACCCGTAGCTTATGCTTCACGGACACTTAATGAAAGTGAAGTAAACTACAGTACGATAGAGAAGGAATTATTAGCTATTGTATGGGCAACAAAATACTTTCGGCCTTACCTTTTTGGACGCAAGTTCAAAATAGTAACGGACCACAAACCATTACAGTGGGTTATGAGCCTAAAAGAACCAAACCAACGGTTAACCAGGTGGCGGTTAAAATTAAGTGAATACGATTTTACCGTTGTCTATAAAAAAGGCAAACATAACACCAACGCCGATGCCCTTTCTCGCGTCGAGATACATAATGAGGAGATTAGTTCGATGATTGCAAACGCAACTGACCGACCACCATCTCTAACTAACTCCAACACCCTGACAGCACATACCTCCGAGGAAAATCCTATACTCGAAATTCCCATTACCGACGAACCTCTTAACAAATTTCACCGACAATTATATTTGACCGTGGTAGGTGATTTTAAAAAACGGACAACGGCAACTAAGCCATTTGACACACACACTCGAACATCCGTTCAGTTATCCGAATCGAACCTAGAGGAGGATCTGATTAATGCCATTAAAGAATATGTCAACCCTAAGATCAAAACTGCCCTATTAATAAATCCACCCCTTGCGATGTACAACATAATCCCCTTGTTACAAAAACATTTCAAAAGTTCATCTATGAAATTGGTATTAGCAAAAAAAGAAATTGAAAACGTAAAGGAATACCTGAGGCAGCAGGAAATTATTCGTCACTACCACGAGGGCAAGACTAACCACCGTGGAATTAACGAGTGCTTCCTAGCTTTGTCTGTTAAGTATTATTGGCCTAAGATGCGAGAACACATTACCAAATTCATAAATGACTGTACAATATGCGGGCAAGCAAAGTACGATAGGAGCCCCATAAAGCAAAAGTTTAATATAGCACCCCCGGCTACCAGACCGTTCGAAATAATACATATGGATAGCTTTTCAGCACAGAACGAAAAATACGTAACGTTCATAGACGCCTTCTCAAAGTATGGTCAAGCTTACCTCCTCCGAGATGGGACTGCAGTTAGTGTCATACAAGCCTTACTAACTTTCAGCACGCATCATGGTCTACCACTAACCATTATTACAGATCAAGGGACCGAATTCACCAACCAAATGTTCTCCGAGTTCTGCAAGCTGCATAAAATAATTCATCACCAAACACTAGCATACTCACCAAACGCTAACGGTAACATAGAACGCTTCCACTCCACTATATTGGAACATCTTCGTATTTTGAAACTAAAATACAAAGATGAGCCAGTTGTTCACCTAATGCCATATGCTATCATAGCGTACAATAGTTCGATTCATTCTTTCACACGATGTAAACCATACGACCTTATATTGGGACACACTGACCCACGGGACCCGATTGACATAGACCTGACCGGACACCTATTACAACAGTATACCGAAACACATAGGGAACGCATGCAAAAAGTATACGAACTAATCAATGAGACGTCTCTCGCTAACCGAACAGCGCTCATAGAGAGTCGTAATAAAACCCGCGAGGACGAGGTTGACTATGAGCCCGACCAACAAATATTCATTAGTAATCCCTCTGCTAGTAGATCGAAACTCGCACCTAGATACAACCAGGACACCGTCCTAGCTAACTTACCTATTCACATTTACACCTCCAAGAAAAAGGGACCTATAGCTAAATCTAGACTAAAGCGTGTCCCTAAAACTGCGAAATTGTTGCAGGATACACCTGATGCTGTCACTTAGCCTAACATGGGCTCAAGAGATTAATCTAGAACGACTTGAGAATGGACCTGGACTGTTGCCTTTTAAACTAGGCCCCATGAAACTCATCACTCATTATCATACATTCCTTCAGAACATAGAACTAACAGACATAGATAACAACATTAACGAAATACGAATTCAACTTACTAAAGCCACAGACAGACTAGACAATTATACTCGTACATTGTATGAACTTCAGATAGATAACTTGAACATGAAATTAAACAAAGCCTCATCTCATTTACAAAGTCTAAAGCCCAATCGATTCAAAAGAGGTTTAATGGATAGTCTCGGAGCTGTAATTAAGAGCATTACGGGAAACTTGGATTACACAGATGCCATCAAATATGATAACGCCCTTAGAGCTCTCAATGATAATCAGCAACAGATAGCCTTTGAGCAAAATCATCATATAAGTCTGAGTAAAAGTTTGATGAACGAACATACAAAAATTATTACGAAACTAGTAGAGAACCAAGTACAATTGAATGACAGTCTGCACATTTTACTTAACGCCGATAAGTATAAACAACATAACCTTATAAAGTTTGCAAAGTTTTCGCAAGTACCTACTGCAAATAATTAGCAATAACGTAGATAGTTTATTAAGCGAACTAAGTAGGTTAGAAAACGCAATAGCACTTTCCGGTCAATTGCATACTCATCATTCCATGTTAGGTACAGAAATACTTAGCAATATGATACGCAAACTAAGCGCGCTTTATAATAAAGACCAACTACTAGAACTAGAAATCAGAGAATATTATGACATCATTAAACCATTAGCTTATTATCGTGGGAATCAAATAGTATTTGCGTTTAAATTTCCCATAACTTCTCCACTAAAATTTCTGTTGTATAAGTTAGTCATTGTACCAAATAAAAACAAGCAAGCCATCATCCCATCCTACCCATTCCTAGCAATCACTGGAAATATTCACGCGTACATAGAGGCAGAATGCCCGAAGGTAGCTTCAGAGTATCTCTGCGAGGAAAAGTTCAACCACCAAATGAGAACCCATCCAGACTGCATTTGCGACATTATTGGAGGTCAAACACTGCACAAATCATGCAACACCATTACCATTAGCCTGACGAAGCCTGCAATGGAAAAGTTAGATGACCGCCGCTACGCCGTCGTGTTCCCGAAACCAACACAGGTCCAGCTAACCTGTGAACAAGAAGAATCCATATCCCTAACTGGAAGCTTCCTAGCCACCATTCCACAAAACTGCAAGCTACGAACAGACGAATTCACCATCGTCAACATTAACGACCACATCCGAGGACAACCCATGAAGATAAGCAACGTACCAGATGACATCGAAGAATCAACCATGCCACCCCTTCAAATCAATGCTATTAACCTAAAGAAGCTGCACGATATTCAAGATAGAATAGATTCACAGAAACCAATCCACATTGAACCAACCTCAACCATTTACCATACGACAATCCCATTTTATGGTACATTACTTGCCATACTCACACTGGGAGCAATACTATCATACCGAATCTACATCCGCCGAAAGAAGCAGATGACAACTCCGGATGAAGCCACCCACGCCGAGCCTGAAACATCTGAAATCCGCCAGAACCAACCAGCACACCAAGACCAATCCAAACTCCCGACGATATTTCATCTTAGAATCTGAAATAGTCGTCGATCTGAAGGGGGAGGTGTTAAGTGCACCCCTGTTATGGAAAGCGCTGACACAAAGGCACGAGGCAAGCCGCGTGCGCATCGTCAACCCAGTTGCTACGAGTTAAAACTGCTGACACAGGACACGAGGCCCGAAGACACCGTCTACGTGACCGAGCCCGCGCACTTCGCATCCACCATCGATCGAGTCATATTCACTTTCCAATAATTGTAATTTTTATTAAAATAAATTAGTTTAAAATTAATTCGGTTTTTTTTTGAGTCCTCCGGCAGTAGCCTACGTAATTCACTCAGACCAAATCCAAAAATGAAACTACCCTCAAAAGGCATCCTAACGCGTTCCTTTCAAAATACACTTCGGCTGCTATAAAATATCGTCTAAACATTTTTGGACGATCACCATTTTTCTTAGCTCAGACCAAAATATATTGGTAAGCTGAATTTAATAAAACCACGTTGTGTGTGTTGGAAGGATGCCAGGGACAGATGGTGAGACATTAGAAAAACATGATGCCGTGTATGTAATAAGTTAAGGGTTTTTTGGAAAACATGCTGATGCTTTGTCGCCAGGTGTTGGGGTACAGGTATCAGTAGGAAGGAGCCTTTTTCTTCCTTTATATGATGTTTTGTTAATGTTAGGACCAGGTCGTAATTTTATTTACACACTAATTGACCCGAGCAACTTCGTCTGATCCACTCTTATTGGTCTTAGCGTGACGATATATAGCCTATAGCCTTCCTCGATAAATGGGCTATCTAACATTGAAATATTTTTTCAAATCGGACCAGTAGTTCTTGAGATTAGCGCGTTTAAATAAACAAACTCTTCAGCTTTCCATATTAGTATAGATTGTGAGTGTTAGGACCAGGTCGTAATTTTATTTATATATTACTTGACCCGCGCTACTTTCTGATCCGCTTTTATTGGTCTTAGCGTGATGATATATAGCCTTTAGCCTTCCTCTATAAATGGGCTATCTAACACTGAAAGAATTTTTCAACTCGGAATTCCTGAGATTAGCGCGTTCAAGCAAACAAACTCTTCAGCTTTATATAATAGTGCATAGATAATAGCAGCTCGTGGCTTAGGAATAAAAGACGCACAGGTCGATTTTCAAGGTTAAACAACGCTTGGCAAAGTTGGTCTGTGGATCAGTGACCATCTTGACATACCAAATTTTCGTGGCTCGAAAAGCAAGTCAAGCCGTTGGTCCCGGTTGTCATTTGTAGATCTTTGGCAGTCTGTTACACTTATCACAAAACCCATAACAATATTCACAACCAACACCCTCCTCTCTAGCCCTTCCCCTACTTCCTTTTATATTTTTTTGGGTGTTTTCTATGGCGTAATCACTTATAATAATGTATGTCCCAGACATTGGATTCTATTTTTTTTAATGTTTTTTTTTATAAAAGTTTTACACTTTGCTTTAATGTCTGCTGTGTATTTATTTTGGGACTCTTTTAATTTATATAATAAAGTGTGTCTCGTCGGTGGAGAATAAATATTTTTCTTTCTTCCTTTCTACATCATCATAATCTGCCTAGCCTTTTCCCAAGTATATTGGGTTTGGCTTCCAGTCAAGCCAGATTTAGCTGAACACCAGTATTTTACGAGGAGCGGCTGCCTACCAGACCTCCACAACCCATTAACTGGGTAACACGGTACATCATGGAAAGACTGAAGTCAGATTTACTGACTTCTGGCTATCCGTAACGACTGCCAAAGATCTACAAATGACAGCCGTTTCTTCCTTTCTACACGAACTTCAAAAATACCAACACCCAATGATCACCCCCTCCCCGCTTCTTTCAAACAGTGATATTTCTCTACCATCATCAAACTTAAATAAAAGTTGTCCAACCAAGTTCTATTTACTGTACGAACTTCGAAGGGCGGGGAGTAAGTTAGGGAAATAATAAGTAGTTAAGAGGGATAACTTTGTCATTCCCTCCCTACTTACACGAATAGAGTAATAAATAATGCTTCCATATGTCTATGACTGCAGATCGTGAGGTGAATTTCTGAGCATGTCGGAAGTCGGGGGTAATTTTCAGGTGTAAGGGTGTTTTATGACTCGAGGTGGTTTGGCGGTGCAAGGATGTGCATTGTCTATGTGTGATTGTTTCCGCCAAAGTTGTAAAATACAAATAGTTTAGAAATATTCATAATAATGAAAAATATATTTGAGGCCCTTACAATAAGCCTATCCGTTTGATGAGACACACGATAATTTGACAAGCTTTTTTAAAATTTCTTAGTTTGTTTCTTTGACGTGACGTAAAACATAAAATGTATTGAATCAGCCTCGATTGGGCCACTGAAGTTCATTGGTGTACCCAACTGAAGCAGTCCAGTAGATTCGGAAATAATTGGCTGTGACAGATGCACAGATAGACAGAAAAACCGACACCCGGGTGATTATAGGGTGCCATTCCTGTACGGACTTTCTTTTTCTAAATATGTTTACCTATATTTTTCAAAAAATATATATGTCAGATATTTTTAACAGAAACCATTAACAGAAAATCAGCAAACACCCAAAAATAAAGAACTGCAAACGCTACCTCCAATAAATACCTTAAATAGTACTCCTGGGCGTTCCCCTACAAATCAGCAGTTTGTATGAAACCGTGTTCAGATGTTCGGGAGTTATCGCCAACTATCGGAGCCTATCGGTGGTGGGCGGGGCCATCAGCAATCCATTCTGATAATGGGCATCTTTTATATAATGTGACCTTGTTAGAACGATTTGAGAGAAAAATATTGCAGTGATTGGTATATTTCTAAAACGCTGATGTTTTAATAGGTATACGTAAGTACCTTTGTACAAAACACGTGAAAGTTTAGCACAATTTACGATATGTTTTTGAAAATACAAACGCAAAGTTACATAATTCCACACAAAGTTTCATTCAAAATGGGAAGAAACTTCGTACATAAGTTCATTATTATTGCTGACTGGAAAACACACTTGTATCATTAGTCATATTTATCAACTAGTTGACCAGCGCAACTACGTCTGCGTCACGATTTTCATTACTGCTTCGCTCCTATTGGTCTTAGCATGATGACATATAGCCTATAGCCTTCCTCGATAAATGGGCTATCTAACACTGAATGAATTTTTCAAAACGGACCAGTAGTTCCTGAGATTAGCGCGTTCAAGCAAACAAACAAGCAAACAAACTCTTCAGCTTTATATATTAGTATTATAGATATTAGTATAGATTCATCCGAAAGATTCTCACTGCTGTACCTTGAATTGAATAAGCTTTACCAAGTATCACCACGTCGACCAACACCACAACCGTTCTGAATAACGAACTTTTTTAGGGTTCCGTACCTCAAAAGGAAAAAACGGGACCCTTATAGGATCACTTTGTTGTCAGTCCGTCTGTCACTCAAGACAGTTTATCTCGGAAACATGTGGATATATCGAGTTGAAATTAGTACATAAACCATATACTCAGATCTACGGACCCTTGAAGCTGTGAAAAAAACAAACGTTTTAAGTCAACGTAAAAAAAAATACGGTCGTTTATGCCGCCAAAAACAGATATTTCGACACTCTCAAGGGAATCAAAATGTATGGGGATTCTCATTGACCTAGAACTATGAAATTTGCCAAGTAAGTACCATCTTATACTACAAGTATAAGGAAAAGTCTGAACATTTTATATTTGTAATTTAAACATAAAAAATATAGTCTTTGTTTAATTAAAGTCATTTTACAAATTTCAGTTACACATTTTGTACGGAACCCTTGGTAAACGAGTCCGACTCGCACTTCGTCGGTTTTATTTAAGTAACGTTCGCATTCGCATCTCGGTTGCAATTTGTCAGAAACCCCTCAAATTCATTCATTTTGGCAGATTTCGATTTATGTGAATGAGAATCTTGTTTAAGGGCGCTATTACAAAATCGAGCGCTTGCCCCGGACTAAAGCTACAAACCGCGTTTCCCGAGATTTATAGTGATTGTGGGGCTGTATACAAAAATTGCTTAAAAATATGAGTTTACTTTTAAATAGACCAATTTTTTTTTTCATGCATTATAACAATATTTCATTAATTATTAAATAATTTTTATTTGAATTTGGATTATACTTTCATAGATAAAAAATATAGTTTCGTACGGAAAATTGTCAATAATTCTCAGTTTTACAAAATTATTTTTGGTTTATTAGTGCATGAATCGTAACAAATTGATTTGATCATTCCAAAGTAGAAGGTACAGTTGTATCATGGACATTTTTAAAATTGATTAAATTATTATATCTTCGGTGTACCAAAGCATCAAAAAATTCCCAAAAGCGTAATTTTATGAAACACCATTTGCGGAGACAAGAAATTTACTGATGTACGTGAACAAATTGATATATTTATTTAAAACACTCCCAAGATCAACTATCAAACTTTCTTAGGCGTATTTTTGTTTTTTTTTGTGCTATATCTAAAGCATAATCAGACATCAAAACTCGAATCAAACGCTCAAATTCAAGAAAAATTGTGAAAGCGCTCTTAAAAGATGTAGAATTGGCCTTTTAACCACTACTCTAGTGATCGCGCTGTAAGAAATTAAGTTATTCCAGAATGATAATCACTTGTTATTTTGCTTTATATTTTCCCGTCTGCCCGTTAATCCCATGATCACTTCCCAAAACTTCTTATCCTGTCCTTTTTTCCTTATCTCACTAACCCTATCTAAGGCACTCCCGTCTCCAACGCGGATTACCCTGTCTAACCCTCACGCTATTCCCCTTTCAGTATCAGCAGTAAACATCAGCATAAGTATCACTTAAGCCCATAATATACTAAGTTTATATGTAGTTCTAAAACAAATAAACATACATACCTGTTACGACCTGTGAGTCTGTAAGGCTGCGTTTGCATTAGGCAACATATGACGCACGATGTACTGCACAACATGTTGTTCATCATAGTTTTACAATGTTGTCTATATAATATTAAGTACATTAAGTCCCCGTCACGAGAAGCTATAAATTTTGTAAATAAAGAACTTCCACTAAATTACGTATTAACCAAATTCAATCAATTCGAAGTAACGTAGGTACGTTTAATAAGAAAAAAAAGAACAATTTCACTTTGACGGGTTATCTTTTAGCGATATAAAGTGCTGTCTTCTAATGTCATGTGATAGTGGAATTCGTCTGATTAATTTGAAACAATAGGGAATATGCATGAAAAACTTATTTATCAACTATACAGTTTATCTAAAATATACAAAGATATAATACTAACAGTGAAAATAGAATCAAAATTACTGGAAAAACGAGGGAGATATAATTATTTTAAACAAATATATCTGTCCTTCTCGCGAAAACGCTGTTTTCTATGGCAGCTGTATAGGCGTCATAGACGATGACGTCAAAGTTAACATCGAACTTCTCTTTTTAATTGTAATCTTTGAAGCTTTATAACTTCATCGCTGATGCAGGTATTTAAAAAATAATTCCATGATTGTTTACTAGAGCTAATAAGTATTTCATATTGAAGATTAAAAAAATCGCATGCGTATTCCCTATTGAATGTGTGTTTATAAGATTTATAGTTAGGTTTAGTTTTAAATTATAATGACACGGAATCTTTAATTGTAATTTCTAAATAACTTTTCTGTTCTATTGTAGTAAATAAAGAGCAGTCAAAGCACACTCATACACAACCATGCACACATACAAACATACTCCCACAAAACACAGATGTGCGCAACTGTACTCTCTCACATATCACACACATGCACGCACACACACAACACACACACGCACGCACACACACAACACACACACGCACGCACGCACATAAGACACACACGCACGCACACACACAAGACACACACCATAACATACACACATCACAAACACGCACTCACACAAACACACTCATTCATTAATAAATTGTACCAACTTACTCGCCGCGGGAGGAAGACCTGGAGTCCTGAAATACAGGGCTGCCCTAGTTTAGGCTCCAGTCCACTCCATTTATTTTAATGTCTGTACTGTGTTTTTCATTATTGTGGAAAATAAATTTTCGTGATTGTATCCCGTTCGTATAGTTATACAGTTATCCGATCAATTTTATATTCCTGGTAAGCAGTAGGTATCCCACAAACATCCCCAGATAGGTATGAAATAGTCCGATCAATCGAAGTAAATGTTTATAAGACCACACCTCGGACATTTTCATTGTCACGTCTTCACTTGACGACATTTGTCGGTCAACTGCATGTTGTACGGAAATAAACACCAAGCCACACGTCATGTTGCGCGTCAGCTGGCACATTTTTTTAATGGCTGCTGCACGCAAAATACGCGCTTAGTCGTGGACTTGCGGAAAACAGCCCGATTTGCAAATATTAACAAGTTGATGCGAGGTTTGAAGTCTCGTATCCACTAGGCAACATTTGACGCATGATATCATGCACAATATGTTGAACGGCAATGAAGAACTTTCTTTATTAGCAATATCAATGTTGCGTGGAACGTTGTACATTTGACGCGCAACACATGAATGTTGCGTGTTAAATGTTGCCTAGTGTTCACTAAGTTTATACTTCAAAAACAAATAAATATATCGACCTGTTACGTCTTCGTTACGACTTGTGCATTTGTTATACTCTCACCAGTGCTTCCTTGTAAATAACTTTTAAAGTAGGCTCTAAGTTTGATTTGTAGGCACTTTTTGTTAGTTCTTATGTTTCAAGCCATGTATCCACTAGGCAACATTTGACGCCCAACATGTTCAACATCATGCCCAACAATGCGCGATTTTGCCGGCTTGGCGCGCAAGTCTGGCAATGTTACTTAAAAGAACCTCTTTGCCGTTCAACATGATGAGCAACGTTTTGTGCTTCGTGTGACTAAAGCTCACCACTTACTAAGTTTATACTTCAAAAACAAATAAATATGTACATCAATCTGTTGCGTCTTCATTCCCATTTCATTTGACGCGCAACATTATGAACAATATGTTGCTCATCATTTTGAACGGCAACGTGAAACTTTTACTTAGTAGGTAATATTGTAAATATTGCGCGCCTGCTGGCAACGTCGCACGTAGTTGTGCGACGTTGGTGAACATGTTGTGCATCACGTGTTGCGCGTCAAAATATCGTCTAGTGTGTACGAGGCCTTAGTGTCATTAGGGACCATAATATACAAAGCTTATAGTTCAAAAACAAATAAATAAGTATATCAACCTGTTCCATCTTCGTTATGATCTGTGTGTCTGTTATAGTTTCACCTGTACTTCCTGTGTATAACATTATTTTGAAGTTGGCTCCAGGCTTGTTTTGTAGGCACATGTATCCATAAGGCAACATTTGACGCCCAACATGTTCAGCAACGTGCATAACAACGCACAACAGAAAGCACATCAAAAAGAAGTTCCTCGTTGCCGTTCAACATGATGAGCAACGTGTGTTTCGTGTAACGCGTCAAATGTTGCCAAGTGTATACGAGTTCTTAGTATCTCTAAGGACCATAAGGCACGTGTCTCACTGCCAGCGAGGAAGCGAGTAGCTATCGACTATTTGCTTGCTGAGGAAAAGGACAAAAGTTATAGACCTCGTGTGAGTAAAAGAGACACATACATTCATAGTCGTTAGCTGGCTGTTCACACTACCAGCGAGTGGTTACCTCTAGTTGATCGCAGCGACAAGAGCTATCAAAGATTGTATTTGCTCAGCGACAGTCGCTCTGCGATGCTCGCTTGGTGGTCAGAACACACCAAACAGCGGTAATTTCTACCCATAGTGCGGGCCGGAGCGAGTATTGCGCACGTCTCACAAAAGCACTCGGTTAAAAGCCAAGCGTCAAAACTATAAAAACTTTTCACTCGCTACTCGCTGCTCGCTAACTCGTTTCGAGTTTGAAGCTTTACTCGCTACTCGCTGATCGCCGACGGTGAGACAAGTGCCTAATATACTAAGTTTACAAATAAATATATCAACCTGTTACGTCTTCGTTACGACCTGTGAGTCTGTTATACTTTCACCTGTACTTCCTTGAATATAACTTTTGATGTTAGCTCCAAGTTTGTTTTGTAGGCACTTTTTATCAGTTCTTCTGTTTTGAAAGTTTGTGTGTGACGGCACTTTGTGAAGTGCACCATAATGTACAGTGTTTATGGTGAGAGTTTTTGAACTACAATACCTACCATAAATAAAAGTGGGTTTGATGATGGCAAATGCTGATTTACTAAGTTAAACGCTCACAATAAGTAAGTCTATGTTGATAGAGTTGCTTTATTGAGAAAAGTCTCAGCATTAATTGTTTTTTTTTTTTTAATTTGAATAGAATAGAATAAAATACTCTTTACTATGTACACCATATAAGTTACAGAAAATAAATAATGATTTTGTTTTATTTATCAAGTAATTGGCCTTACTTTATTCAAATGTTTATTAGTGTTATGTTTAGCTGTAAGTTTTCCAAAAACTAATAAAATAAAATAAATAAAAATTAAATAATTATATTTTTATTTTATTATTAAAAAACGTTGCCCCACACTAGGAATTTCTCCTGTGTCGTGGGTGCGTTTACATACAATCTCACATACACAAACAGACAGACCCGGAACAACTATCTGTAGGCCATAAAAATATTTTTGTTCCGTGCGGGAATCGAACCCGCGACACGCAGCGCAGCAGGCAATAGCTTAAGTACTGCGCCAACCGTGCCATCAATTATTTATGGTTATTGTTCTGTCAATTTAAACAATGGAAATGTCAAGGCCAGTAGTAGGTAGGTACCTATTCTACGAGTATACACCTAGCGTTTATAACCTTAAATGTCGAGTTATTTTGTACCAATTGACCCACGCAACTTCGTTTGCATCACAATTTCCATTACTGCTCCACTCCTATTGGTCTTAGCGTGATGATATATAGCCTATAGCCTTTCTCGATAAATGGGCTATCTAACACTGAAATAATTTTTCAAATCGGACCAGTAGTTCCTGAGATTAGCGTGTTCAAGTAAACAAACAAACTGTTCAGCTTTATATATTAGTTTTGTATTTAATAAATTTTATCAAAACTAGGGTTCAGTATTTACTTTCTTTAGCCAGCGGCTCAGTACGCGCATATCCCATTTCTTCCGGTTCCCGTAGGAATTTCTGTACGAATTATACACATAAACCTTCCTCTTTAGTCACTCTGTCTATTTATGAAAACCGCATTAAAATCCGTTGTGAAGTTTACAAGATATATGCTTACAAACGGGAAAAGCTAAAATGTTTTCTACTATCGTTGGCAAAGATTTATAGACAAACTAAAGAAGAGTATGACTTTAGGGGTGATAATAACACTCAATTACCTACAATTTCATGAGCATTTTCACCCTTAAAACCATAACACAACCACGTTGCCCAAAATTACAGTAAAAGCTTCCAGGATGTGCAACTGCAGTACATTTTGATATGTTAAGGCATCCAACAAAATAGCAGAATGCGTACAAACCCGCTATGCCCATTCTACACCATAGTGTACACATCGCCCATCCACACTTGGCACACTAACTAAATATATATTTCATAATAAATAGGGTCGAGAAAAAAAATCACAGTGAAAAATAACAGTTACAAAGAGTATTATTATAGTAATAAAATCCGTGTCGTACTTATGTAGCGTTACCCTTGCGAAGTATTAGGTGATATATTATCATTAGTCGAGCTACGGAGCGTAATATAAGAATGAGAGATATAATGCCAACTGAGATTTTTATTGTAGGAGTATTTTTAGGAACGCTTTGTGTGTCAATGTTATTTTTAACGTTTTATCTTTTTGACCTATTATTTTTTTTTTCTGTATGTTTTTCCTGTTTTTTTTTTAATTCAGTTAATTGAATTAACTGAATTTATTAATTGAGTCTTAATTGAGAAGCATATATCTTTTTTGCTTTGTGATATAAAACTCAAATGTAAGATAAAGTTATTTGGAAGAAAGCCCATTATTTACAGAACTAGCTTTAGCGGCTTCACCCACGTAAAATTTTCAAACTAATCAAGAGACTAGCCAGGATTGCGGACTGGCCAGGGTTGTACAATTTGCTGAAAAGAGTCACCGCGGTCCTGGAAGGCAAAGGCCATTAGGAAGATCACGAATGGGATTTAGTCAGTCAGTCTGACACCCCCTTCCGCTCCGCTCAGAGTGGGAGGAGTCATTTGATGATTTCCCATCCTTTAAAAAAAACCAAAGGACCTATTCTACCGGTATAAAAAGTATTCTTTAGAATACTTTACATGCCATGCTACGGCCTAGCTTAAGAGCTGGGCCTTAGACCACTTAAGTTCAAGATTTAGTCCACAGTCGTTCAGACGTTGAGGCCTTTTTTTATTAACATACAAACATACAGAATTTTACTTTCTTAATCTTAGTATGTCAGGAAATTCACAATAAAGAACCGAATATCGATTCTCACAACGCATATGCAAATTTCGTACCCAATACTGTCCATACCGTAAGCAATAGAAATTGAATCTCAAGCCCACTTACTGTTCTGAGCCATAACAGAGGAACAGAGGAGTGCTATTGAACGGCAATTCTCGGTTGGATCAGAGCTTAGAAATGTTCCTTGAAATAGAAATGTGAATATCTGTTGTTGTTTTCAAATTTAATAAGTACTGTGGTTGGAAAAAAGAGTGAAATGCTAGTTACGTTTGGAAGAATCTTTTAGCCATTACGATTAAATTAAAGGCAACCTGTTAGACATTTCTTATAGTATGAAACAAAGTCACTCAGGTACCTGTGTCTGTTTCTTTGCTTACTTTTTAGGGTTTTGCACCCGATAGGTAACCAACGGAACCCGTTCGTCTGTTAGAGGTGTCTCAAGAATGGTAATAGGTAGATAGTTGAAATTTTCACAGAGTGTGTATTTCTTTTACTGCTATAACAAAAAAGAAATACAAAAATTAAATTTAATTCAAAATTATTGTATATATTTATAAAAATCGGTTTGTGGTACGAAACGTGTGAGAGCCCGACATTTCTAACAGTTGATCTTAGGGTAATACAGAGAAAGAACATAGTAGGGTACCGGCAATTAATACTTTGCTAGATATGATCATACTCGTATATGGGTCTAGGACTGCTATCAGAGCGGACGGTTAATATTCTTGTTACTTCATCGTGGATATGTAAAATAAACATGTGTTTTTGACGAAGCAGTTTTAATTTATTTATATATTTAACACTTTCATCACACATTCTTTCTTTCTTTCTTTCTTTCTTTCTTTCTTTCTTTATAAATATACAAATTAACTAGATAAATATACAAACGAAATACAACAGTTATATACTAGTATCGTTATCCCTTTGCATAGAAGATATGCTGCATCGACTCCGTGTTTGGGGACAGTATGTCTTTTTCTATACGTTTCGTACGTACACATTCCCCGTCATCTCAATTCAACTATTTTTATTTCACACCATTCATCCATCATTACTCGGATCTCCCTCAACCAAAGAACACATGTAACCGGATGAAATGACTTTACTTATCTGGAAATGTTACCAAGCAAAGTCACTTTCTACCTATTTATGTTACATCTTCTGAACCACGCCACTGATTTTATAACATTCATAGAAAAAGTAATAAACGAAGATAGTTTGTGAGTCTAACTTACATCAGTGCAAATTTGGGACGGGTCGCTATATGCTAAATTTAACCCAGTGCAAGAGTCTACATGTTAGTGTAACAGGTAGTATTCACCGCGGTCGTCTTGTGGGATTCGTTGCAGATTAACTGCATGAAATGTGTTTAACGTTGGTTATGTGTGAATTGTAGTGTTGCAATTTGGAGTTATTTAAACACTAAAAAATATACTTAGTTATTTGTATTCCTTCTGTATTTTAGCATCTGGTTTAAACGCGTAAAAGTCTAAAATAGTTTCAATGAAATTTACTCGTGGGATTAAAACTATCCTATGTCATATTACAAGATATTTTGTGGTCTATCCGAGTTCCAAGTAAAAAAGTGACTAACGGATAGACACACAGAGTTACTTTGAAATTAATATTACCATGGATTTACCTATCCCCTACCTTTGTAGATATTTAATAAGATAACTATTAAAAGGAACACTTTTTATAAATTTTAGTCAATCTCACTTCGCTTGGCTTTTTTATCTTAATACCAGATTTCCTTACTGAAAACACATCGTAGGAAAGCTTAAAATTGATTGGTGTGTGCGTCGCATACGCTTTTAGTAGAACTCTTTGTTTAAAGCAGTTAATACATCTTTTTTGCCTTTAAATCTTCAAAATTCGGTAACAAAATAAAGAATCCAACAGCTAGATACTAAAATACAACGTTTATACAGACCCTTTCTTTTAAATGAGAACACTAAAAAAGTGATTCCTCACACAAAATCCCGAAAAATATGCAAATCAGATAATTATCGTTCAAATGCTGAATGAACAATTAAAACTCTGAAAGTTGGGTCAGCAGAAAGTTTCCTGACAAGCGACAACCAACTTTGAAATATGAAAAATAAAGTTGAATTTTGGTTGAATGGTTCACTGTGTACAATTCAGATTATTTAGATTTATTCAGCTTTGTTTCGAAGCAAGATCTTGTTAATAATGTTTTGTGAGTAACAAAGTATCGTCATGTTTAAATTTTTGAACAAAATGTAATGCTGTTACATATTAGTTTTAGATTTTATTAAAAACCTTGATGTTTTTCTCTGTATACAACTTTGTATGTTAGGTTAAAGATTTACAGCCTTATTAATAAATATTAAAAAGTCTTACCATAGTTATGATAACTTTAAATACTGATTAGCAGATTCTTAATTCGGATTTGAGTATCAGAAAACCCAAACGTTTATTGGTAGACAATGGCACGGAGAATTAGCATACTGTAGAAATCAACTATTAGGCTTTTAAATAATATTTTCTATACAGAATTTCAATTAAAAATCACTTAATCAAATTTTTTCATTAAAAAATCAAATGGGCATACTTTTTTAAAGGTGGTTAACCTTTATTACTCAAGCATCATCAGCCGACCCTTTGCTCGACAATGTAAGGGCCATTCACATTACATTTTTGGGGTCCAAAACGGAGGAGTTCACTTCATTCAGTATTTTTGCACTATTTGAGATTTACGAACCATTTTATTGCGCAATTTTTAAGCATCTCCAATTGAACTTTTGAGACTATTTTTTTTCTGTTTTTATTGAGTAATATTCTAGCCAAGATAAAAATATTTATAACTTGTTGTTTATGCTGACAAGATGTTCATTTGAAAGATTTCGTTTATCAGGTTCATTGGTTGGTTTTTGAATTATCGTTGAAACCTTGACAGTAAAATTAAGTAGATTTGCATGGACGATCAATTCAAAGATTTTAGTTTATCAACTGGACGTTGGTTTATGTTATTTAAATATTTGTTTACATACGCTTAAATACATATCTAAATAGCTTGTATGTAGTTTGGACAGTTAGTATGTATCCTAGCTTGATAAAGGAGATATTTTGAAACCTCATAAAGATATATAAACAATTCGACTGTAGGTACTAAGTAAAATTAAGGTGTTATTAACTTAACTTAAAATTACTGCTATTAAGTCGCTAACACTATAAAAAATAAAAGAAAAAAAACTTACCAAGGGCCAAGGAAAGCACAAGAAGTGCCGGCGATGTCATTGACCTGCCGGCCAGAGGGGCCGCCCGCCCGCATTCGTGATGACGCTGGCAAAATCATCAATATCACCACACTAGCAGAGCATTGCTATCGTTACTTCTGTCACTGATACGTTATTTATCACTACTTTTTAATTTTCACTGTCACTTGAAACAATTTTAACTGTCAAATTTTGGAACTGTTATTTTTGCACAAGTATTTTAGTACACTTTTATGAATCTGATATTTTAGAACACTTTCTCGTAACTGTTATTTTTTTTCACGGGTGTTAAGGAATACTTTTTTGGAACACTTATTTATCACTGTATAGTTTTAAACACTATTTGAAACGCTTTTATATTTCACTTTTCTTTTTGGAAATCACAAACTTTTACACTTTTTTATCTTCCACTTAATTCTTGGTAAGCTTTTAAACACTTTGACGTAACTTTTAAGATACGTTTTTCATTAGTTTATGTCTAGAGATGATTAATTTACGCTACTTTATAAATTTTAATTAGAGGTACTCCTCGGCTAGGTGACCTGCGAACAAAAAGAAAATTGCTAAATTACTTCAGTTGCGCGATGTCTTGTAATTAAGATTTTTTCATACTTATTTTGTATCGCAAGGAATGTAGTCTAAGTGATACTAATTGGGTCGACGGAGACACATTTTGTTAGACTCAAATGAAAACAAATATTTATTTATTTATTTATCACATCACTTCTACCATTACAGGATATCCCAAAGCGATAGGGTGGTCTTTAACTACTTTACAAATTGTAACATAAATGGTATGCAGTCATTCTTGCGAATTCATTCAATGAACGGTAAAAAATTTCAATCTTTTCGGCGACTTCATTGAGTATACGTAAGGCGCGAGTAATGTCTGTTATTTTTTTTTACAAGGTCGCTTGTTTTTAGGATAATTTGATTTGCTTATGGAACTATTGTGGTTTTGTCGTCATGATTATTCAACAGAATTATGGCGACAAATTAACATAAGTATTATTATGAGTTAAACTATAAACGGGCTAAACTGCAAATCCGTTCAGCAGTTTTTGCATAAAAGAGAAACAATATCCATCCGTCCATTCTAGAAATTTTTCACATTTATAACTCTAGCTGCGTTTATGCGTGTGTCATGTATGTGCTAAATATTTTACTTTCTTCTAGCTGCCGCCCGCGGCTTCTCTCACGTGAATATCGAAAAGTATTCCAATGGAATATACTTCCAGAATAACAAGTATCCTATGTGTTTTTCTAGACTATAATCTACATCTCTGTCTAATTTCATTAAGATCCGTTCAGCAGTTATGACGTGATTGAGTAATAGTACAGAAGTATAGATTAAGTAGAAACTAGTAAGTTAGGATAGAAAATAGGATTATAAATTACTAGCTGTCCCGTAATCACTCCGTTGAGCGGTATTTTTCGGTATATAGCCTATGACAGTCACACGTCAACGTGGCTTTCTATTGGTAAAAGATCGATTTCAAAATCGGTCCAGTAGATCCAAAGATTACCCCCTACAACTTCACAAACACACAAACTTTACATCTTTATAATATTAGTACAGAAGTATAGATAATATACCTATGATATTCCCCTTAACCAACAGTCCCACCCTAAATAACACAAAATCGATAACAATGGAATATACCAGTTCCCAATTAGCAATACTTCAGTAATACGATTACCAATAACTCTAATACGTCAGTTCTCGGAAATATGAGCAAGTTTAGTAATTTATTTATGAGTTGTTGGCCCCGAATTATTAGGAAAAAGAGGGAAGTAGATAACTTTGTTTTTGTAACAAGGGTTGGAGGTCAAATATCTATCTACTGGCCTTTGCTCGCGACTTCGTATGAGCATACACCGTTTTTCCTGTTCCCGTGGGAATTTTGGGAAATCCTCTTTTAGGGTCATTTTTAACCGACTTCAAAAAAAGGAGGAGGTTCTCAATTCGGTTGTATTTTTTTTTTTATGTTTGTTACCTCATAACTCCGTCATTTATGAACCGATTTGAAAAGTTTTTGTTTCATCTGAAAGGGTATACTTCTCGATTGGTCCCATTGTCACCATGTCAGAATCTGATGATGAGATCCCACGAAAATCGAGGCAACCCTCAAATTTTATAGGCACATACAATGTTTTTCATGAACTTTCTAACGCAATTCAGATATTTGTGCCTGGTAATCATCATTTCATGTTGCTGAGCTGATGATGAAAGGTATAAATTAGGATCTGATGATGAGATCCCATGAAAAATGTTTGTTCAGCGATACTTTAGCCAATTGTCAGCCGATTTGGATGATTCTTTTTTGTTTGAAAGAATATTTTCCTGGACTGGTCCCGTTTCAATTTGGTGAAGATCTGACGATGAACTTCGGAGGTAGGCAACGGAACTCTTCAATAAATGATAGCAAAGGGATCGGGATTGCTGAAATCGCATGTTTTTTTAGTGTTTACACCAGTTCTTAACATGACATTGCGCCGGTACGCTGTAATTGGGTACCACTAAAAAGTGAAAAATAAAAAACTTTTTTACAAAAAATACAACCGACTTCCAAAAACAAAACACTACAAGGTACAAAATTTGTATTTTTTGTAAAATAGTTTTTACTAATTCAAACTGATCGCGATCAGTACATCTGAACTGCGTTCAAGAGCTGTCAGTGTCAATATTCCACAGAAAATACGACACTGACAGCTCGTAAACCTGGGCCTTATGTCTGCTACTACAATAGTGTCAGAATGGTCTAACACTGATTTCATAATTGTTGATTTTGACAAGTTTGGTAATCTACTAATATAAAAGCGTCATTATGACTTTCCAATGGTCAACCACTGACACTCCATTGAAAGAATTGGCATAGAATGGTAATCTCGTACATAATAATGACACATGAATAAATAATAGTATGTAAAAATATATATATAAGAAAAAGTCTGGCATAACTTAATGTTCAAATTTAGTACTGATAATGGGATGAATAGCAGACTTAAGACCCAGGTTTGTCAATGAAACCATGTGTTCGAACCAGGGGAGGTTTATTTTTAGTATTATAAATATACTCGTAACTATATTTATTGCTGCTTTATTGTATAATTATTGTTTAATAAATTGCTGTTTAAGTTTAGTTAAACAGTCTTTTTCGTTTTGAATTCCTGTTACAATAACATTCAGATTAATTACTCATAAAAAAAAATAATAGTAAACACCCCTGTTTAAAATTAAAAATTGTCTATTTAAAGAAAACACACAACAAATAATTTTTCGTGATAAAGTTTAATTTAGAAATATATAACAGCTCATGCTAGAGATCGCAAACTTTTTTGATGTGTGTAGATGTTTCTTAGGTAGATGCTCTTTCGCAGTGTTCAGGTACACTAAGAAAGGACTTTGCCAAACTCCTGCAAGAGCGAGTCAAGTTCTTTGGCGAACGAATACTCTGTCACCAGATAGTTTGTAATAGTTGAGATTTATGTTACAATTTACTCCACAAACTCATCCCACCAGCCCCCCTTCTACCATCGGACATCCAGACGCACTGCATCTTACCATCCCTACCTTGTAGCTATTCCACTAATTCGCACTAAGCGTTTCCAAACGTCTTTTATAATGCGCACAGCAAAGGTGTGGAACTCTCTGCCTGCGTCTCTGTTTTGAAAAGCTTACAACACTAATCTCTTCAAAGTTAGAGTGAACAGACTCCTTCTGGGTAGGCTCGCTCCATCGTAGACTTTGTATATGTCATCTCTGACATAGACTAGAGTCAAGAGCAAACCCTTAACAAATAAAAAAAAATACATAGTTTTTTTTTTCCTCTTTATTTTTTTTATTATTAGGGACTTTTATACAATGTACATGTCAGTCCCATCGGACCTTATAGATAATTATGTAAAACGTAACAACACAAACTTAATATTAGACTATGAGCAGCTCTAGAGTTAGGTGACGACAAAATATGATGGAACATGTCAACATCGTACATATTTATCTCAAGCTCTCTAAGTAGTTCCTCTCTTGCATACTGAAATCTGACAGCGGCGGTCTGGCAGCGTAGTCAGCAGTGAAGTCAGTTGAGAAAGAGGCTACTAAATAGTAGTGGAACTGCTTGTAAAGGCTTTTCGGAGAAAGTACTGGGTAAAAACCTACCTGAATCAGAAGTTCGTCGGTGTTATTGGTTTTGTTTTTTTAACAACGACTTCCGAAATTGAAGATATTTTATACTTTTTAGTGTTTTGTTTGGAACTCGGTTATATTTTTTTTGTATTTTTTTTAATCACTTTTTGAGGTGATACTTCTTACGCAGAAATTAAAATAAGCAAAAATGTATAAAACAAAAACTACCTACTGATCCAAACTGAATTAAATTTTTACGGGACCAAATGGCAAGTATCGCATATCTCAAATGTCGCATCGAACTAAAAACGGACCTCCTTCTTTTTTGAAAGTCAATTTCAAACAAAACACGACACTAAATTCATATTTCTCTATAAATAACGCGTTGCTGGTTCTAAAACAAAGAAGCAATATGTCACAGTAGCGAACGTAATGGCCACTTCACACACACGAGAGCCGTGTGAGTGTTAGGAGTGGCGTCGAGGGCCACCGGAGGGCGAGAACGACTGCGGGTTTAAAAGAGACGGGTTGTGTGTGTGGGAGTGTCTTTATGTAGAGCGGGTTTGACAGATTGTGAGTTTTTTTATGGTGATTTTGGTTTTTTAAAGCATTGTGATACTAATACAAATTTGTACAACACGATTTCTACGAAATCCGAAGAATTTTTTAATTTATTGCTTCATAATTCATTATAAACCTTTTCCCAACTCTATTGGGGTTGGCTTCCAGTCAGACCGGAGTTAACTGGTGTCAGATTTTCTGGCTTCTAACTATCCTTTTTTTCTGACTATCCCTAACATGTACAAATGACAGCCGGAACTGCTGTGCTTTCCAAGACGCGGTGGATTCTCGTTATGCGACGGACCCATACACGGACTGACCTCAGCAAGCTCTGCTTAACCTCGAAGATCACCGTACAGCTGTTATTATTTACCCACAAGATCCTCCGTCCGACACGTTTTTAACTCAAAATATTCAACTCAGAAACCCGCCCTGTACCAATACGAATTTAGACGATGGACGATTCGTTTTAAGAATACCGAACTAAAAAAATGTTATCAGAATCACCCTTTACAAGAAAATGTTATCAGCAGTTATTTTCAACAGCGAAACAGCTATGTATATGATGTATATAAAAAGAGTACCCATTCATCTACATTTCTAAAAGAGTTACCATGGATATCCCGTTTTAGAAACGGATCGTATCCAAAAAACGGTTTTCGAGAAAGGGTGATCCCGTTAAACAAACACAAAAGTTTCCCTATTAAATAACGTTTTTTTACCCCGAAAAAATATTATCCTTACCAATACTTATTGATGTTTACTCATGAACAAGGAAAATTGGTCCAAAATATCGAATTGATTCCTTCTTGAAAGGTCGGGAAGCAAATAATAGGATTCATTTAATTTGTTTTTTGATTAAATGCCGGTGTATTGGACGAGCGGTTTTTATTCATTGGTTTGTGAGTACCGTAAGCCTTCCGGTATTGATTCGAGTACCTTTTTAACCGACTTCTTCAAAAAGGAGGAGGTTCTATGTTCGGCTGTATGTATTTTTTTATGTATGTTCACCGATTTCTCCGCCAATTTGTGGATCGATTTTAAAAGTTCTTTTTTTATTCGAAAGCCTATACTCCTGACGTGGTCCCATTGTAACCAAGTCAGAATCTGATGACGGGATCCCATGAAAATCAAGGAAAATCCTCTAATTTTATAGGCACATACAATGTTTTTCATGAAAGTTTCTAACGAAATTCAGATATTTGTGCCTGATAATCATCATCTCATGTTGCTGAGCTGATGATCGAAGGTGAATCGCATGATGGGATCCCACGAAAAATCAGCGATATTTTCGCCAATTTTTAACCGATTTGGATGATTCTTTTTTTGTTTGGAAGAATATTTTCCCGGACTGGTCCCATTTTGTTTGCCCACTTCAGCATGCTAATTCTACGCGCAATACCGATGACTTTAGTTCTCTGGCGAATAACTTCGTTGCGAATTCTATCCACTAGAGAAACCCCGAGCAGTGCCCTCTCTATATTGCACGCTGAGCGACCTTGAATTTGTAGATTAGGCCTATGGTGGTATACGTGGTGTTTGTCTATACCACTAATAGTTATAAAGTATGACGAGTGGGACCCGTAATAACTGCTGAGTTTTATCAACCTATTTTGTCCTATTGCCTAGGCAAGGGTTTCCTAGGCCTTCCTAGGCGACAAGGCCCGACCTCTAACACCCACTATGTAACGAATAATCATCAAGGCTGGCTAAATATAATAGAAGCTGTTTGTATATGTGTGTAGAGATATTTAATAAGATACCGAGCGACCTAAAAATTCTAAATACCACAAATATTTAAAAGTAAATTGTATAATTGGCTATCCACTAATAGTTTATAGTACTTATAAAAGAGTTTTTTAACAAAAAAAATTAAATGACTAGGTAATTATAAGTAAGAAATATTTGCACGCTTATAATGTTAAGCAAAAACATGCATGCTCTGTATTTTAATTTTTGTACCATCTTTTATACCATGTTTTTATGCAAATAAATTTTATTATATTCTATTCTATTCTATTCTATTCTATCATCTGCCTAGCCTTTTCCTAATATATTCGGGTCGGCTTCCAGTTAAGCCGGATTTAGCTGAATACCTGTATTTTACATGGAGCGGCTGCCTACCAGTCCTCCACAACCCATTAACTGGGTAACACGGTACTTCATGGCAAGACTGGAGTCAGATTTACTGGCTTCTGACAATCCGTAACGACTGCCAAAGATCTACAAATGACAGACGGGACCAACGGCTTAACGTGCTTTCCGAGGCACGGAGACACTATGTAACGTCTAAATTAACGAGAATTTAAAAGTGGAATAACCTAAAAATCCTTAGCCTAACTCTCCCCTTTGCTTTCATTAATCAGGCAAAATCAAAGAAATCTCATTATGTTTGAATAATGAACCATTCATTTAAAAGCATGCATAATTGTAATTTTCTTCTTAAAATATTTCACTACCAAATGAAAATAATATTTTTTAGGGTTCCGTACCTAAAGCGTAACCAACGGAACCCTATTACTAAGTCTACGCTGTCCGTCCAATCATCCGTCCATCCATCCATCCGTCCACCCGTCCTGCCATCCGTCCGTCCGTCCGTCCATCCGTCCATCTGTCTGAAATCTCAAGAACCGTTATAGGTAGACAGTTGAATTTTTCATAGAGTGTATTTCTTTTGCCACTACAACAACAAGCAATAAAAATTAAATTAAGAAAAGGAGAAATTAAATTAAATAAAAAAAAAACGTTCCACGTTACCACCAGAACATCAAGCAATAAAAATTAAATTAAGAAAAGGAGAAATTAAATTAAATAAAAAAAAAACGTTCCACGTTACCACCAGAACATCAAGCAATAAAAATTAAATTAAGAAAAGGAGAAATTACATTATATAAAAAAAAAGTGTTAGTACGGAAACCCCATAAAGTATTTTTTTTTTGTTTATGGCACGGAACTCTTTGTGAGAATTCGACTCGCACTTTGCCGGTTTTTGAATTAAAAGGACAATTTGCCGGTTTTTGCAAGCTACGATTTTGAGCAAGATCTTATTTTGTTAAGTAGGTAATTTTGTTTTTCATTATTAATATTTATTTGAAAACGACGTTTTTGATGTTACAAATTGGGAAAAATATTAAAAGAATAATTTTCAAAGGGTTTTCAATGTCGGGAGCAGATGTTTTATTTTTTAAGCTTTTCAGTGAAATGTTGCGGAAAACAAATCCTTTTTTTTGTTTTGCAAAAATTATTACACTTTTAAAAATGTCTAGATTGAAATTTTGACGTTTGAATGTTAATGAAATTTAAAAATTGTGTATGGAATATATAAGATTATCTAAAAAATAAATTGGTAAAACAGCTTTGCTAATTAAATTTGTAGCTAAACTTAAATACTCGTATTTAAAATCGAAGATATCACCTGTGAAACGATGAAAAGTACAATTATATCATTTAGATATTTAAGTTATAAATTACGCTCTCGTGGATTTTGTACTCTTTCCCTAAGGCGCCCATTACACGCTCATGCAAGCTTCACTCATTTCTAAAGGGCATGAATGACGAATGACTGATGGTGAGTGATGGAATTCAATCGACGTTAGACGCTCATTCTTAAAATATACGGGGTTCGAAAAGGACTTAAACTGAAAAAACAAAAAACAGATTTTCGTCAATCAATTTCATGCAACCATCAGTCACTGCATTACACGATAGGTCATTCGTCAGCCTTGACTGTGGTTAAACTGACAGCAAAACCTACCGTGTAATAGGCGCTTTAAGAAACTGCCAGTGTAAGGTTGCCTGTCCATTACAAAGGAGCGAGGCAGCGGAGCGGAGAAACCGAGAAATATTAACCAATCATATCAGGCAAATGTGTAGATTATAAGAAATTCCATTGGATAAAATTTCTCCGTTTCTCCGCTTCGCTGTCTCGCTGCACTGTAATAAACAGGCACTCTTACAGCAGAGTGAGGCAGCGGAGAGGAGAAACGGAGAAATATTAACCAATCATGTCAGTCAAAATGTCAGTGACTCACGTGGTGCGGAGATTATATGCAATTCCATTGGTTAAAATTTCTCCGTTTCTCCGCTCCACTGTAATGGAGAGGCACCCTTTTTTGTAGACAAAAGTTTCATCAAAATCCTTTCAGTAGTTTTTTCATGAAAAAGTAATAAACAAACTTCTAACAATCCATCCACACAAAATTTCACATTTAATATATTGGTAAGAATAGTTGGAGGAGCTCGTGGCTAAATGATAACAGCCGCACGGGTCGATCTTCAAGGTTAAGCAACGCTTGCCAAGGTTGGTCTGTGGATGGGTGACCATCTTAACATACCGAGTTTCCTCCGTGCCTCGGAAAGCACGTTAAACCGTTTGGTCCCGGCCGTCATTTGTAGATCTTTGGCAGTCGTTACGGATTGTCAGAAGCCAGTAAATCTGACTCCAGTCTTGCCATGAAGTACCGTGTTACCCAGTTAATGGGTTATGGAGGTCTGGTAGGCAGTCGCACTACGTAAAATACTGGTATTCAGCTGAATCCGGTTTGACTGGAAGCCGACCCCAATATAGTTGGGAAAAAGGCTAGGCAGATGATGGGTTGGGAGATTGAAATTCCCAATTTAACAACTCAATGTTAACAAATAAGATCTAAGACCTATTACTTCTAAAACTTTTGATAAAATTGTCGCTTTTCAACTGAGAACTTGGAATGTTGACAAGTCTATTAATTAGGGATTAATTATAATTTGTGTTGCTGTGTAATTAAAACGTTTGAGTAAATAAAACAATGTCATTTTAATTATCGCCTGTCTCGGAGGGAAAATGATTTAAAGGTAGATACTTTATTTATTTTTCATTAATTTAAGTAAAGTATTTACTATATATAGGTAGCTTAGGTATTTCACATGAGCGGGCCTGCGGACGGCGAGCAGTGGGTGGCTCGCTGTCTGATCAGAACTAGGCCTGTCCACTGGAGCAGAGAGGAGAGAAATACTAACCAATGGAATTACATAAAATTTCAGTGACTGATGCAATCCCATTGGTTAATATTTCTCCGCTCCTCTTCTATCCGCTCCAGTGGACAGTCAGCCTAAAGTCATCATCTACATAGCCTTATCCCAACTATATTGGGGTCGGCTTCCAGTCAAACCAGATTTAGCTGAATACCAGTATTTTACGTGGAGCGGCTGCCAACCAGACCTCCACAACCCATTATCTGGGTAACACGGTACTTCATGGCAAGACAGGAGTCAGATTTACTAGCTTCTGAATATCCGTAACGACTACCAAAGATCTTCAAATGATAGCCTGGACCAACGGCTTAACGTGTTTTCCGAGGCACGGAGGAAACTCGGAAACAGACCAACCTTGGCAAGCGTTACTTAATCTTGTAGATCGACCCGTGCAGCTGTTATTATCTAGCCACGAGCTCCTCAAGTCAGCCTAAAGAGTACTGACCTTATCACTCCACAATAGAACATAGCCTAATAAACTATTTTTTAAATCAAACTTATCAAAACATTCCACACACACTGACAGTAAATTCAAAATGGCCGCCCCAACTCGTCTAGACATACCGGAATGCTGTCACTTGGCAGCGCGCCATTAGTTACTATTAAACTTTTTCACCACTTCACACATTTGCGGGTTACGTCATTCTTCCGAGAAAATATGATTTAACTACATAGTCGGTTGTTGAAGTAAACAAATTGTTTTATGGGGCAGCATTTGCCTGGTTTTATCTGTTGTGGAGAATAACTTTGGTATGAATTAAAACAATATGGTTTAAACAAAACAAGTCGATGGTAACATCGACCTCCCACTAATCAATTAAATACAATAATCCTGAATGCAGCGAGGGATTCAAGCTGCAGCAAACTCTACTTTTCACACCTATTACAGAAAGTCGTTCGCAAGTTATGAAGAGAGGTGGCTGGCTGCGAGTGGTTCTGTCGGTCTCCAAGTTGAGTTCCAAATTCAAATCACATTATTGACCTCCGTGCAAATTGATATTGTACTGAATTTCATTATATCCCGCCGGGCAATAATGATTTACTTTAGGTTGAGTTTGCATGACGTTTTCGTGCAGGTGATGTGAAAATTAAATAGCTTAGACACATATTGGGACTCATCCGTGTTTCCGAAAGCACGTGAGCGTGTGACTGTAATTTCTATATCTTAGTCTATCGCTACTGTACAGTAAGTCACAAGCCAGAAAATCTGACACCAGTCCTGCCAAGGAGTATGGTGTTAGGGACAAGTCCGCCACACATTTCCAACCACTGCAACTCCTGAAAGCCAGAATCAACAGTGGCGACCACCAGAAAAACACCGAGCCAATGAAACCCGACGAGTCCCGGAGAAACGATTCAACTGTCTTGGATCCTGCAACGAAATTAATCAGAAAAGTACAGCGGAGGAGTAAGAAAAAAAATATATATAATTTCCACTTCCCTCCGTATCAAGCAGGAGACAGAATAGAACTAGGCCAATAGGCACCAAGGGACAAGTACAACTGGGTTAAGCCCAGTTGATAAGCACCACGGATTATATCTTACTACTTAAACTAATGGGTCCTAAATTGTGAGCTACTTTTATATTCCAGTAATAGGTATGGCAAAATCGCTTGAACGCACGGAAATTTGTTCTGGTTTCAACAAGGTCCGTATAGTAAACTACCCCAGATGTAACCTTAATACTATCCGTTCAGTTTGCCAAAGACTACACTCCCATAAGATGTGATGTGCGGATTGTTCGTATTCATGGTCAGTTGTAGAACATTGACATAAGGCGAGGCCACAATCTTAAAGGAAAATAATTTACTCTTAAAGTTGCCATGACCTGTGAGAAATTGGGCAACACAGTGATCCACCTCCAGCCATGTCCTGTCCAGCCGCTTACGAACAGATGGAAAAAACTGGTGGAGGTGACGGCCTTTGATGGAATTTTCCCACCTACATTGCCACTCGGATAAAAGTTCCTCCCAGACATCAGTCTGGGGTTTTAGTAATCTAGAGATCTTAGCACGGCCGCGTTGCTTTCTAGCGTAGTAGTACATTGCAGCAAGCCGCTGCACTTCTAGATCGCCAGGAAAACACCCGCCAGCACTGGTAAGGCTTCAGTACTAATCGTCCTATACGCCTTGCATAAGAATACCAAAGCCAAACGCTGGCTTTGAAGCAATTTACGGAGTATGTTGTATGGTGTTACCCAGTTAATGGGTTGTGGAGGTCAAATAGGCAGTCGCTTTATGATAATAAAATACTGGTATTTAGAATCCTGTTAGACTGGATCCCGACCTCAACATAGATGGGAAAAACCGACTTCCAAAAACAAAACAATACAAAGTAAAAAATAACTTTAATTTCGGAAGTCAGTGTTTTTGGTTATTTCGTTTTTGAACACCAACTTTCGTTGCCTACCTCCAAAGATCTTCATCAGATCTTCACCAAATTATAATAGGACCAGTCCAGGAAAATACTCTTCCAAACAAAACAAGAATCATCCAAATCGGTAAAAATTGGCGAAAATATCGCTGAACAAACATTTTTTATGGGATCCCATTATCAGATCCTGACTTATTATACCTTCCATCATCAGCTCAGCAACATGAGATTATGATTACCAGGCAGAAATATATGAATTGCGTCAGAAAGTTTATGAAAAACATTATATGTGCTTCTAAAATTTGAGGGTTCCCTCGATTTTCATGGGATACCATCATCGGATTCTAACTTTGTGACAATGGGACCACCTCAGGAGTATAGGCTTTCGAATAAAAAAAAAATATTTTTAAAATCGGTCCAGAATTGGCGGAGAATTCGGTGAATATACATTAAAAAAATACATACAGCCGAACATAGAACCTCCTCCTTTTTGAAGAAGTCCGTTAAAAGGCAGGCAGATTGACACAGAATCTTACTTGCCCATCTATACCTCAATTAATTAAAATGTTTTAAAGCTGAAGAGTTATTTGTTTAGTTGAACGCAGTAATCTCAGGGTCTAGTTGTACGAATTGAAAAATTAATTTAGCATAGAATAGCCCATTTATCTAGGAAGGCTATAATCCATATAACATCACGCTACGACCAATAGGAGTGGAGCATTAATAAAAAATGTGACGCAGACGAAGTTGCGCGGGTCAGTAAGTTCTGATTCTTAGCGGGTCGATGACAAAAAAAAATATGTTTGGCCCAGTATTCAGCAACGGTAACAGCATTCGCTGACGCAGCCATACGGTCTTCATATGTATAGAAGACAGGACATGTGGCGCAAGATGAAATGTGGGTCATGGAGAAGACTGAAGAGTCCAGATCAGAGCCATCCGAGAAACCCCACCTGATGAGGTTATCCTTACTGCGACCGACCCGAGTACGGCAAGACGTGCCCAGGTGACAGGCTCTCCGAAGGCTCGATAAAATAGTCAGGAGGTTTGAGCAACTCTCGCCAAATGACGCATCTTTCCGAGGTAGTGTTGCCGGTGAATCACGGGCGGTCAGTAAGTTAGTCTTTCATAACTTCCTTTGTTTTAGCTTAAAATGAGAAAAAGGCCCAATAGTCATAGCCACACAACGCAGTCTATTCCACCCACGGGTTATTCGTAACGACTCAAATAAAACGTCTGAGAGCTATCAAAAGAAGTCATTTCTAAGTATAGAACAATATAAATCACTAACTTCTGTCTACGACTTTGTCTAAGAATATTTTCTGTCTGGATAAAAGACGATAGGTACATTTGTATGGTATGTGGACCCACGGAAAGATTTTTTTTTATTTTTAAACTAGTTGACCCGCGCAACTTCGTCTGCGTCACAATTTTTATTATTGCTCCGCTGCTATGGTCTTAGCGTGACCTTCCTGTCTTCCTCGATAAATGGGCTATCTAACACTGAAATAATTTTTCAATTCGGACCGGTAGTTCCTGAGATTAGCGCGTTCAAGTAAACAAACAAACTCTTCAGCTTTATATATTAGTATAGAGTATAGATTACACGTGTGGACGATATTGTTTATTATGTTATACTCGTAAATACCAGAATCAGTGGTTTTGGTGAATAAATAATGATTTGAAAAATTTTGTTCGTACAAAAAAGGCTAAAAATTATGATATCGGACGTCTTTCGGCTGAATTAAGATGAGATTATTCTCATCTCAATTCAGCCGAAAGACGTCCACTATCATTACCTATAGGTTCTATTAACACACATACGGAAAATAAAGGTTTTCACTTTTTTGTACACGAAGTTACAGTAGAACACTGACTCCTAAGTCACAGGGTACCCCTAGTTTAGGAGGCAGGGTTTTTCAACAATATGCGCAGCCTTTTGCCAAAAATCCAATGTACCTATGTATGTAAATGTACCTAAATGATATTGTATGAAAGGTATTTTGTGGCAATAAACTTATTTTATTTTATTTATTTATTATTTACTGCTGGACATAGACCTTCCCCAAGTAAAAATTCCTGCAGCTTGCACTAGGTCACCGGTTCATCTTCTGAGAGGCTTTACAACGTTTCTTCTTCCGCACGCGGTCGCCACTTCAGAGCCTTTAACGACTCCATAGACTATCTGTTCTGCGAGCAATGTGCCCTGCTGACTTCCAAATAAGTTGTTCGAGGTGTTTATTTTGTACGTACAGTCAACAAAGCTATTACCTATGTTATTAGGTATGCAGGCAGCTAACTTGCAACTACTTACAATGCTGTGAGTGTGCTGAGTGGAAAATTATTGTATAACACAGTCGTAGGTTTGTTCGCCACATGAAGAACCGGAAAGCGGTCGGGCCTGACAATGTGCCAATTGAAGTGTGGAAGGCGATGGGCCCACATGGTGTGGACCTTCTGACGGATCTTTTTAACCGCATCCTGATCACCAAGGAAATGCCGAACCAGTGGCGATTTAGCCTGATTATCCCTGTTTACAAAGGCAAAGGTAGCGTACAGGATTGTGGTAGCTACCGCGGTATCAAGTTCATGTGCCACACCATGAAGCTCTTCGAGCGCATCATTGACACACGGCTCCGTAGCGAGTGTACTGTCTCTGAGTGTCAATATGGCTTCCGGGCGGGTAACAGCACCATGGACGCAGTGTTCGCCTTACGGAATCTGGCTGAGGCTTACAGAGAGATAAGGAGAGCTTTGCATATGGCCTTTTTAGACCTGCAGAAGGCCTTCGACTGTATACCTCGGCAGTCCATCTGGTGGGCACTGCGCTTCAGGGGCGTTCCCGAGGCCTATATTGACATTATCAGAGACATGTACCGCGATTCCGCTTCCTCTGTCCAAACCGCTGTTGGCAAATCGAATGGCTTCCCAATATCTGTTGGCGTTCACCAAGGCTCGGCTCTTAGCCCGTTCTTGTTTAACGTAGTGCTCGATGTAGTTACGGCAAACATCCAAGATCAGCCTCCATGGCTAATGATGTATGCCGATGACATCGCCCTCGTTAATCAGAACAAAGCCCATCTTGAGCGCAAAGTCAACATTTGGAAGGACACGCTTGAAAACGGTGGTCTGAGACTAAATGTGGCGAAGACTGAGTACATGTCCTGTGGCAGCACGGATACAAACACCATCCGAATAGGTTCGGACCTGATCAGAAAGTCCGATACGTTCAGGTACTTTGGATCCGTGCTGCACGAGTCTGGCATCGTGGACGACGATGTCCAAGCACGTATTGGCGCGGCTTGGGCGAAGTGGCGCGAGGTAACGGGCGTTGTATGCGACCGCAAAATGCCTCCGAAGCTCAAGGGGCAGATATATAAATGCATCATTCGGCCTGTCCTACTGTACGGGGGCGTGTGTTGGCCAGCACTAAGCAGACACACCCAGGAGCTTCGCGTCACGGAGATGAAGATGCTGAGGTGGATGAGTGGCGTAACGCGATCCGATCGCATACGCAACTCTTACATCCGAGGTAGTCTTGGTGTCCGTGACGTGGCGGAAAAACTGCAAGAGTGTCGTCTGCGATGGTATGGCCACATCATGCGCCGCCCTATGGAGTACGTTGGTCGGAGATGCATGGATATGGCTGTTCTTGGGGCTAGGCCCCGTGGTCGCCCTCGCAAGCGCTGGCTGGACGTCGTCAAGTCCGACATGAGAGCCAATGGCCTGACTGAGAAGGATGTTCAAGATCGGGTAAAGTGGAGGAAGCTAAGTAGGAAGGCGGACCCTGGCAATAGCCGGGATTAACGCCAGGTGGAAGAAGACAGTCGTAGGTTTGTTAAAAGCTTAAAAAATATAATGCACACATTAGAAATAAACATTGATGGTGCTGTGGAAAAATTAATATTCTTAACTGTATACCGTATACTTTTGTTGACTGTACTATCTACCTACATGTGTAGTACATGTACTGTTTGGCAATTATGTATTTTGAAGTCCCAAGTCCCTTATTGGAGGCTGCCGGGTGGAAATTCAGAAACCCAGGTTGCTACTACGAAATTCCAGATAAAAATAATCCAATAACAATATTACCGAACCGGGAATCGAAACCAGTACCTCATATTTAGCAGTATTTACGACCTGTAAATCAATGAGGCACTTTACATTTACGAGTAAGAATATATTAATCGTGCTAATACTTTTATTTATTTATATTAATTAGGGTTCCGTACCCAAAGGCTAACCAACGGCACCCTATTACTAAGCCTTTGTTGTCCGTCCGTCTGTCCGTCCGTTCATCTGTAAGTCAGCAGGCTGTATCTCATGAACCGCAATAGGTAGACAGTTGAAATTTTCACAGATAGTGTATTTCTATTGCCGCTATAACAACAAATAATTAAAGTTAAGGTTTATGGTGTGGAACCCTTCGTGTGCGGGTCTGACACGCACTTTGCTGGTTTTTATTATAAATTCGAAAGTTTGGATGTATGGATGGATGTTTGTTACTCAATCACGTCTGAAGGGTTGAACGGATCTAGTTGAAATTTGGCACAGAGGTAGAATAAAGTCTCAAATAACACAAAGGAAATATTTATCCCGGGAATATGTTCCCTTCGGATAATTTTCAACATTCACGCGGGCGCAGCCGCGGGCGGCAGCTACTTAACAACTTTTTGAGAATTATAATACGTTCATATTAAAAAAAAAACCTCACATTCAATTTTATATTTTACGAAAAATATTATATCCTGATCTATTTCAAGGATACCACTTCAAAGTACTTCAACCCTGGATGAGGCAATTACCATAATGAGTAATAAAATATTAGGTTTTGTCGGAGACATTGTTGCTACTCTAGAAGTGACATTGTAGTTGGAGAAATACTACTGCCTTGTCGTACTCGTAGCGTTTGGTACACATATAAGTACTTACGAGTAGGCAGCAGTATCGCTTGCACTTGCAAAGTGTAATTGCTTCGCTAATTGAAATAAGTCTTATTAGTCCTTGTTACATAGAATACTGTTACATAAAATTTATTGGGCTATTTATTTATTATAGGTTAACAAACAGCTTATGTATATCTACAGCGTTTCATAAGAATAACATTAGGTAATAAAAGCAATAGACCTATACAGTCGCCAATAATAGGAAAACTCACATTTAAAGTGAGTTATAACACCTTAATTTTTTTTTAAATATGAAATTTAAGAGATGACTAAATAATTAGGAGTTAGTAATTCGGCCGCTGAGTTTCGAACGATCCTGTCGAAACAGGAATTTCTTTATTTATTGAGTGGTGTTTCGGTCGATATTTTTTTTAAGCAAACTTTGTACAGTCAGAATGAAAAACCTTAGGTAAGTACAGTTATTTTATTTACGTAAAAGTCAGGGTTTGTTGGAAAAAAAATAATGTTTATAATTTACATTATACTCTTATACGTGAGGATTTGTATTGGTTTGCTGGTAACTTCGATTTCCTACTTTGTTTGTCTTTATTAGCTGTAAGGACTTACAGCTAATAAAGACAAACAAAGTACTAAACAAATAAATAAAAGTTCTTTACCCTTTTTATCAATCATGTGTAAGAAATAGACAGCAATACTGTGTAATGATACTCGTAGTTTTTGTTTTTTTTTTTGTGTTTGTGTGTTGAAATCAAATCGACCCGTGAGAGATCACTCATTAATATTTATTTTATTTATATTAATAATTTATCCGTGGCCTCAAAGTGAAATAGGTATTATTCAGTTATGTTTCTGACGTTACTTTGTCTCTAAAAAAGGTTTCGGGCGAAACACCACTCAAAAATATTAATAATAATGAAATTCCTGTTTCGACCAGACCGGACGAAACTCAGCGGCCAAAACGCCTACTAAGCCATAATTAGGAAATAAATTTACAAATGATGAAATAAAAAGAGAACAAAATTACAACTATTCCGTTAGTTATAAATAAAATAATTAAAAATAAAATGAAAATTGTTTTAAATTAAATAAAATTAAAATTGAATTGAGACAAAAAAGCGTTTATTTGCGCCAAGCATGACGCATACCGAAAAAAAAAAATTATAATAAAATAAAACTAAATTATAAAAATTGGGCAAAACGGCCATCGCTCAGCATAATGCTGGGACTCGTGTGTGAGACAGAGCCACAGCGCTGGTTTTCAGTGACAGCCGACAATTGGGTTGTGGAGGTTAAATGCTCGCTGAAGAAAAGGAAAAAAGATATAGATCTCGTGTGAATAAAAGAAACACATACATTCATAGTCGATAGCTTTAGCGGATCTTACCACTAGTTGATCGCAGCGACAAAAGCTATCAAAGATTGTACCCGTTCAGCGACTCTTGCTCGGCGATGCTCGCTACCTACAGTGTTGGTTGGAGCTAGTATGGCCGCCATACAAAAACACTCGCTTAAAGCCGAGCGTCAAAACTATCGAAACTTTTCACTAGCTACTCACTGCTCGTCAACTTTTTTCGAGTTTCAAGCTACGCTACTCGCTTATCGCTGGCGGTGAGACAAGTGCCTTAGATTTTTATTTTCATAATCAACCACTACCTACGCTTCGGTATCACATACAACCACGCTCAGACACTTCCATCAACCCACGATCCGTGCACACAATTTCGTTATTACGCGGTATGGTCGTAAATTTTTATAAATTTTGATATATAATAACAAATTTTACGGTATTTTCGATAATTTACGGTTGTCGATACTGTCTCGTCATTTACGGTTGGGAGTCGGTTATTTTTAATTTATTGTTATAGTATAATAAGGGCTTTTTTACGGTTAAAATAATTAAGATTTATCATGTGGTATGGTGCTTTTGTGGCCGTAAAGGTGGTTAATGTTCCATGTGGTTAATCGTTTTGGCGCAAAATTATTAAAAAAACCGACCAAGAGCGAGTCAGACTCGCACACGAAGGGTTCCGTACCATAAACTTTAGTTTTTATCATTTGTTTTTTTTTTTTTTTTTACTAATAATAGGCACGCGCTTGACCACCATCTCACCTGATGGTAAGCGATGATGTGGTCGAAGATGGAGCACGCCTGCCTAGAAGCAACCTATTCACTCTTGACTTAAAGACTCCCAGGTTGTAACTATCGGGAAACACAGACTCCGGCAGGGAATTCCACTCCTTAGCTGTACGCATTATGAATGTGTTCCCAAAACGTTTTGTGCATGTGGGTGGGATGTCCACCATGTACCGGTGGCGCATCGCCGTTCGTCTTGTGGTCCGATGATGGAACGGGCTTGGCGGAATTAAATTATGCAATTCCGTCGCACATTCCCCAAGATGCAACCGGTAGAAAACCGACAGGCTAGCAACTCGTTGTTGTTATAGCGGCAATAGAAATCATCTAGATCATCTAATTTGTGATCTGGATAGTTTTTCTGTGTCTGAAGCTAAAATCTGTAATGTTGAGGACTGTAGGAATCTGATACCTGTTGGAGGTAAAACGTTAACCCTACTAACACAAAATATCCGCAGTCTAAACCGGAACATCAACGGTTTTGAAGTGTTGCTACAGAACCTTGAGGTTAGCTGTGATATTATCGTCCTAACAGAATGTTGGCTGTCGAAACAAACAGTTTTACCATCTCTTGACGGATATTACTCACAAAGAACTGATAGAACCATCAACCAAAATGATGGTTTGGTAGTATATGTAAAAAATAATTTAAAAACAGAGGTAGAAGAACCGTTATTCCAGGACAGTAATTGCTTATTAATTAAAATTTTTCCTGATACAGTAGTAATGGCCATCTACAGGCCTCCTTCTCAAAACATTGACTGTTTTTTGGACTCACTCAACATGAATTTAACAAAAGTATCATCTTTTCAAAATATAATTCTTGTAGGTGACATAAACATTAACATTGCTTCCGGGAAAACCAATGGCCATGCTAACAACTACCTGAATATTTGCGCGTTTCATGGACTATTACCCACTCATTACCATCCCACGCACCAGTCCGGCTCATGTTTAGATCATTTCTTTATAAAATCAAAGAAACCAACCCAAACATTTGTAACTAACTCATCGCTTACCGATCATCAAGCTGTTTTACTAACATTGCAAATTTCTTTACCTAGAAAAAACTGCTTGCGTAGCGATACTAAAGTAAATATGAAAAACCTTGAAAATGACATAAGCGCTATTAATTTTGACCCAGTTTTTAATTCAAACGATGCAAATATTTCTTTAGAGTATTTCATACATTCGCTACAATATGCAATTAAGAAAAACTCATTTGTTAAAATAATGCCTAGGAAATATTATAACATTAAACCGTGGATCACACCCGGTCTCGTTCGATGTATGAGACATAGGGACAAACTTCACCTGAAATCGAAACTGGCACCTGGTGATGAATCACTTTCCGTCACATACAAGAGGTATAGAAATTTCTGTAACAATCTTTTGAAAAAAATAAAAAATCAGTATGATAAAAATGAACTACAAAAGGCAGGAAAAAACAGCAAGCTTGTTTGGAAATTTATAAAAAATAATACTTTTAGATCTAAAACTTCCGAACCTCCCCTTGATTTATTATCAACAGAAATAAATCCGTCCGAAGCAACGAATAAAGTCAATAATTTTTTTGCTAACGTTGGTAAAAACTTGGCAGAAAAAACATTAAATTCTAGATCGTTGCCTCCTCAAAGTTCACCTGTAACAACTTCTACACTACATTCTTTTGTTTTATTTGAGACCGACGCAAATGAGGTATTAAGAATCATAACCGAGCTTAAGGATGTTTGTGCTATTGGCTGCGATAACATACCGAATCATATACTTAAAAGATTTAAATATCTAATTGCACCTCCGTTAACTCACATTTTTCAGTTATGTTTATCACAAGGAGTTTTCCCCCAATTACTTAAAAAAGCTGTAGTCACCCCTGTTTTTAAATCTGGAGACAAGAACTGTGTTAATAATTATAGACCTATTTCAGTCTTAACGGGCCTCTCCAAAATTTTAGAAAAAATCATAAACACTCGTTTAATAAAATATCTAGAAGACAACAAATTGCTTTCAGACAGTCAATTTGGTTTTAGGCCCAAAAGATCGACAAGCCAAGCAGTCCACCGATTGACAAATTATATAAGTACAAGTATGGACAATGGCATGCACACCATTGGTATCTTTTTGGACCTTGCCAAGGCGTTCGATACTATTTCTTGTTCTATATTATTACATAAGCTTGAAACGATTGGGATAAGAGGAACACAACTTCAACTTTTTTCTGATTATCTTAGTGATCGTTATCAATGTGTGAAAATTGGTCAATTTATAAGTTCTGAGCTTAAAAATAGCTGTTACGGATTTCCACAAGGTAGCATTTTGGGTCCTACGTTGTTTCTAATATATATAAATGATCTGTGCAGCTTGCCACTCAAAAATGGTATCATACTGTCATACGCTGATGACACGGCTCTAGTGTTCTCAGCTAAATCAAGAATCGAGGTTTATGAACACGCGCAGAATGGTTTCAATACTGTATCTAATTGGCTTCTTAACAGTCTCTTAACATTAAATTTAGATAAAACAAAATACATTTTATTTACGATTAGGAAAAATAACATTCCGCTTACTAACTTAAACATTTTTGCACATAATTGTAGAACTAACGCTGACAACGCATGCACTTGTTCCACCTTAGCTAAAGCTGACTATGTGAAATATCTAGGTGTAACGATTGACACAAATCTAAATTTTCGTAAACATATTGATGTACTATGCAGCAGAGTGCGGAAATTAATATACATTTTTAAATACTTACGTAACGTAGCCGACTATGATTTAATTAAACAAGTTTATTTGGCTTTGTGTCAGTCCATACTAACGTATTGCATAACTTCCTGGGGTGGTGTCGCAAAGTCCATTTTACTTCCTCTAGAACGTGCTCAAAGAGCAATTCTAAAGGTTGCAACCTTTCGCCCTTTTAAATTTCCCACGCACCAGCTTTTCATGGCATGTAAGGTACTAACAGTGCGTCAACTAGCTATTCTAAACATCGTACTGCATCAGCACACTGAACTTCCTTATGACCGAGTACCTTCAGGCAAGAGAAGGAAAGATTTGGTTTGTATTAAACCTCAAACCAAACATGCTTTCGCAAATAGATTTTTTGTGTTTTTGGGACCTTATCTATATAACAAGCTCAACAAGCCACTTGACATATATAGTTTAAATTATAAGAAATGCAGTACAACGCTTGCGGAATATTTAGCAAAACTCAATTACGTTGACACAGAAAAACTGCTAGAAATTTTAGTATGATGTTTATTGTTTCATATTTCTTTGTATTATTTATTTTTGTTCATTGTTTAGAATAGTATTTATTAATAATTGTAAAGTTTGCTTATTTTTAATAGTCGATTAAGATTTTTTATTGTATTGATCTAGTTTACATATATAACTGACCAATTTAAATTGCGATGAAGTGAGGGCCTGAAACACAGGTTTAAATAAACCTAGATCGGGCAGGTCGCTATATACATTATAAGTTCCAAGTTAAATATCTTATACGTCAAATTATTGTTAGCCATACACTAGTTTTAAGTTAGGCACTAATTTACCTTTATATAAGATTTTTACTTTATTATCTTTTTGTGGCTATTTATACACATTTTATTGTAAAAGTTTTTATGAATAAATTGAATTTGAAAATTGAAAAAATTGAATTTGAGAAATACACAATATGTGAAAATTTCAACTGTCTACCTATTACGGTTCTTGATACAAGCCTGCTGACAGACAGACGGACGGTCGGACGGACAGCGGAGGCTTAGTAATAGGGTTCCGTTGGATACCCTTTGGGTACGGAACCCTAAAAAGCATTTTGTACAAAATCGTGGCCATTAAATTATTATTTTATATTACCATGGATGTTCCTTCGTAATATAAAAAAATAATTTAATCAAGATCTATATTTTGTCGAGTCTTGGAAATATTAATGAATGGGTCAGTCATTTTATCGTTCATAGCCGTTCTCATTGTAAAAGTGTTCGTAACAGTCAGTACAATAACCCCTTCGTTGGATTTGTATTTATTTAATTTTCACACTCTGTATACGCTTCCGAGGAGAGCTCGTGGCTAAATAATAACCGCACGGCTCGATCTTTAAGGTTAAGCAACACTTGTCAAGGTTGGTCTATGGATGGGTGACCATCTTAACCAAGTTTCCTCCGTGCCTCGGAAAGCACGTTAAGCCGTTGGTCCCGGCTGTCATTTGTAGATCTTTGGCAGTCGTTACGGATTGTCAGAAGCCAGCAAAACTGACTCCAGTCTTGCCAAGAAGTACCGTGTTACCCAGTATAGTTGGGAAAAAGCTAGGCAGATGACTCTGTATGCGCTTCCATAAAAAAAAGAAACTCTTAACTGCCTGAAAATTAATCGTACAATAATTTAATATATTATGGCGTCTAAAAAATTCTTCGCATCGCTGTCGACTGTGGTAGTGTGTCTAAAAAGCCTGAGCGTCAAACTATATTATTATCTTTTTCTATTATTATTTTTATCTCTTGCGAGCGTACAACGTTCCAATAATCTGATCAAACAGGCTGGTTCAAAAAGTTTTATCAAACTGGCATGAATGTGAGTAGGAATTTATCAAAAATGAATCGTCAAATGGCATGAAGGAATACGTTGTATGTTAGGAACCTATAAGACCTAATGGATCAAATATTTGACTGATCACAGATAAAATTTGACACTTTGCGATTGATTTGCTAGTATCGACCGATATTGAAAACTCGAGAGAATCAGATTCACGTTGCCAATATAGGCCTTACATTTTTGATGACACGTTTCTATCTTCAGACATGTTTAACCTACCAGAATGCCCTGAATCACCAGCTATTTTTTTAAATTTCTAAACTATTATATTACCGCTTTCTCAAATGAAAGTTAGCTTTTTTATTACTATTGATAGGCACGCGTGATTGATGCAACTTCTTTACCCATGTGGACTTCGGGATTCGAGTCGCCACCGCTCAAATAATCGTTGACGTAAAAATCTCGTTCAATGGACGATTTTACAATGTCATTAGAGGCGGTTGTTGCTAAACTGACTAAGATAAAACAGGTTGATGGTTCAAACCGTTATATCAAATACAAATACGTATTAGATCAAACTTCTTGAACGTGTATGGCCCGCATAAGGTTTAATAACATTTTCCATTAAATAATAATACATTTTGGGTTTTCTCTGTGGTTTTTCCTTCCTCCTTATTTCATGAAACACCAACAGGCATTTTTCAGGGAAATCGTGTTCAACCTTTGAGAAAACATTTTTAATGATAGAAATATTAAAGAAACCTCCGCTAAATTACTTCTTATTTTTCTAAGTATCCACTCAATGTGGTCGCTCATTAATAATTATGCTAAAGTATCCACTTACAACATAATTATTTGTCATTTACGTAGTTTATTTTGGAAATATTTTTGTGGGATTCCGTGGCCATTGGGTGCTAGCGGAGCCCTAAGCTAATAGGGAGTAAGCCTATGCTGTCTTTCTATTTGCCTGTCTGTCACAAAATCTGTGCTTTTCTTTATCTTTTGTAACCGTAATACTTAGTTATTTAGTAAAAATGCTCATAGAATTTGTGTATTTTTTATTTTTCCCTATGAGTTTGCTTTCGACATCGATCTCGCTAACGTATCTTGCTTTGACGACTGACGAGTGACGGCCCGGGTTTTAGGTGGTAAGTACTCGAATCCCACAGATGCTGACAGAGTGCCACACTTGCTCTCTCTAACGTGGCGAATAATAAAATGATGGATAACTACAAAATCCCACAGATGCTGACAGAGTGCCACACTTGCTCTCTCTAACGTGGCTAATAATAAAATGATGGATAGCTACAAAATCCCACAGATGCTGACAGAGTGCCACACTTGCTCTCTCTAACGTGGCGAATAATAAAATGATGGATAGCTACAAAATCCCACAGATGCTGACAGAGTGCCACACTTGCTCTCTCTAACGTGGCGAATAATTAAATGATGGATAGCTACAAAATCCCACAGATGCTGACAGAGTGCCACACTTGCTCTCTCTAACGTGGCGAATAATTAAATGATGGATAGCTACAAAATCCCACAGATGCTGACAGAGTGCCACACTTGCTCTCTCTAACGTGGCGAATAATAAAATGATGGATAGCCACAATTCTTTTGGTGGTTAAGAACTATTAGTGCGGGAGTCCAACTTGGCCAGTATTCAGCCGAAAGACTTCCTCTGCTGGATAAAGATCTCCCCCAAGCGTTGCCACAACAACCGGTCCTGTGTGTCTCCCATCCATCTGCTACCCGCAATCCTCACCAAGTCGTCGGTCCACCTTGTGGGAGATCTTCCAACGCTGTGTATTCTGGTACACGGATGCCACTCCAGAACTTTTCGGTACCAGCGACCATTTGTTCTGCGAACGGGCTATGTCGGTAACCTTCGGTAACCGGTTTTCCTAATAACACTTCCTTATTACCATAACGAAAAACATTGGCCAATAACACCAAAAATGACGAAATACCGCACTTCCCCCAAACCTTATTACTTAATAGATTCATAGATATTAAAAAAAGGTCGGAACATAAAAAATACCACTGGCACTGTCTCGTAAACCAAAGAAGTAAGATGGCCGCGTTAGGCTGCAACTCACGTATCTACTTTATCTGTGGCAAGCGAGATTTACAGCCGTCGATCGCGACTTAACGTTCGTGTGGAGACAGCCTAAGGGTGCACGTAGTGGAGAGGAATGCAGTGGGACTAGTTGGATTCAACAAAAATGAAAAGGTGCTGTCTGAATGAGTTTTGCATCCAGTGTATTCCTGCAGCCTTCGCTAGTTTATCACTCTAACTTATGGGGGAAGGAGGCTTCCAATGCTTCATCGTACGTGGTCAGTACTCGAGAACTGTTCATAAGTCTCTGTCACTGGTTAATAAATTGCACAGTCCGTAGAATTTTAATAGAAGAAAAAGAAAGAAAAAGCGTTTATTTGCACCAAGCATGACGCACACCAAAACAAAATATAAAAGTTGGGAAGATATAAAATCTTCATTAGATAGTAATTGATTCCATTATTTTATTTTTTGTAAGCAATAAATCCCATACAAATGCAATTATTTCTATTATATCCGTTTCCTATTGAGAAAAATGAGTTTACAATTTTTACTTCAGATTTTACAATCCTACGGCGCGGCGGCGTTTGCCGTCGGCAATAATCCGGTAGCATCTCTACTTGATGTAAAACTCTAGGAGTACTTTGAATACTAACACTATTTTTTTATTTTAATTGAGACTATCATAAGTTGTCATTACAATAACACATTACACACAACGAAGATAATGAGTTCACGTAAATATTGGCACAAAAATGATGTTTTTTTTTTAAATAAGTAGGAATTCACTCCATCATACTTCAATATTTTTCGTGATAATATTCACCAAAATCTCTAACACCACTATCACCTTTACACCATAAACACAGCCAATAAAGACACAGATACTAAAACAAATAGTAGCACCATAAAACTGTTAGCCTACTGTTGTAGCTATACTGTGTCAGACAGTCACAGTTTTACTGTTGGACTATAAAATCGAATTAGAGTACAAGAAGGATATAAAGTAGCACGATTGTTTAGCGGGCTTGGTGTAAAGCCGGGCTTATGTTTACTTGTATAGTTACAAGGAAATAGTCGTACTACGAGTTTTTTATTAGTATGTCACTAATAAAGGTATCACAGATCAGAGAAAAAATCCGGAACGAAAATATATTGTTTTAGTACAAACTTAAGACACACGACAGGTTTACAGGGTAAAAATATAATTTAAAAAAATGTATTTATTAAACGTTTTAAAAGTGTGCCTCAAGGTCATTGATTTTTAAAACATAAAAGCCTCCATTGTTTTTTCAAGCTACACAGCTTGGCTCTTCGCCGTAAGGTTGCCTGCTTGTCGGTCTTCTACAGATTGTACTTCGGTAAGTGTGCCCAAGAACTCCACGAGCTCATCCCACCGGCCCCCTTCTACCATCGGACATCCAGACGCACTGCATCTTACCATCCCTACCTTGTGGCTAACCCACCAATTCGTACTAAGCGTTTTCAAACGTCTTTTATAATGCGCACAGCAAAGGAGTGGAACTCTCTGCCTGCGTCTGTGTTTCCAAAAGCTTACAACCCTAATCTCTTAAAAAGTTAGAATGAACAGGCTCCTTCTGGGTAGGCTCGCTCCATCGTAGACTTTGTCACTGTCATCTCTGACATGGACTGGAGTCAAGAGCAAACACATTACAAATAAAAAAAACAGAGTCCAAATTTTTTGATAGCTATAACTTAGGAACCTTTCAGTCAAGAACAGTTAATTTGAATAAATTTGTGTGAATCTAGGACACTTTTACGGAAGCCTGCTCTATCGGTCACCACGTCATCGGTTTCCATCAGGTGAGATTATGATCAAAGGCGAGACACGATATTATGAGTTTGTAATTGGCCCGTCTACGCCAAAACAAACTCGCCATGTGATCGGCAATCTTCGGGATCGCTCGAGTGTGCAAGACATTGAAAACGGCGTGTTTTTGTATGGTGGTCGCGTTTGGCAATTTGCACAAAAGTATGTAAGCGTCTTGCTTACGATTTTACATATCTGATTGGTGTATGTTACAAGCTATATGCATACTTTTGTGCAAGTTACAGGCATCTGTTTCACGACCTTTACTATTTAAATCTGTGATTAGTTGTGTTGCTTACTTACCAGTGTAAACGTTACTATACTGCTTTTAATAAATAGTGTCCAGCCCACTAACTCCCTCATAGTCATATTTCTAACTAAAAGCTTTATCTATGTCATGATCATCATCATCCTCATATCAGCCGGGAACGTCCACTGCTAGACATAGGCCTGCCCCAAGTGTCGCCATAACAACCGGTCCTGTGCGTCTCGCATCCATGTGCTACCCACAGATTGTACATGCAAGTTTTTCATGTAACTTGCTTGAAAATATGAAAATAGCTTTCTATAGTATCATCGACCAATCAGATCTTGTTTTGGTCAACAGAACACTATATTCTTGCATACGTATGTGCAATTTACAGGCACGTGTATCACGACTTCCAAATAATACTGTAAATCACTTATCTCTTTAAATCTGTAACTATTTTTAGTTATAGATTCTTGTTATAGTTATAGATTAGTTATCTATATCTATACTAATATTATACAGAGGTAAAGTTGGTGAGTTTGTGAGTTTTTACTATTGATAGGCACGCGTTTGACCACTATCTCACGTGTTGGTAAGCGTTTAAGGTTGTAGGGGGTAATCTCTATCGGTCACCTCCTTCTGCGAAGCAGTTATGCTAGCAAAGGAGGAAGCCGAATGCGTGAGAAAGAGGGAAACCTCACGTCCCAGCCGCCGCAATAGAAGAAGACGCCCCGGGCGTTGGGAGTCGCTGGACGATTCTCGGCCACCGTAGGCGCGGGTCTGCATACGGCGAGCATTGGGTGGCTCGCCGTCTGATCAGAACCAGGCCCGGGTCGACAGCGCGCTGCGATTCTAACGCGCCTCAAGGAGATGTCAGCATGGAAGACGGGGCCCGCTAGGGCCAGTGCCTGCTGAGGCTGCGGACTTCGTTCGAAAAAGGCACCGTACCCTGGAACGCAAAGGGCACTAGGAGCAACACGGATGGATTTTATTCAGTAAAAGTCTGACGCTCTCTCCTGCTGTACCCAGAGCGGGAGGAGTCATTTGATGATTTCCCATCCTAAAAAAAAATCAATAGAGAACCACGTTATTTGTGAGTGTCATAGGCTATATATTTACACGAAAATACCGCACAACGAGGCAGGCACGGGTCAGCTAGTGTACTATATTGGCTTTAATAAATAATCTACCCAGGCCACTTACAACCCCATACTTCGCTTCATATTTCCGTCTAACTATTAACAGGTTTCCAGCTTATTACTTGATAAGTTCAATACATAAAACATGGTGTTTTCCTTTAAAAGCTGGAAGCTTTCCAACACCGTCTGAAGTGTATTGCCCTGTTTAAAACGCTTCCTTGCAGTTGAAAGATATTGTTCAGTAAAAATGGATGTTTTAGTCGCTTTTATGTCGGTTTACGGACTTAATAATTTGGTAAACAAAACTTGTTGAAAGAAACGAAAGAAGAAAAAAATACTTTTTTTACAAAAATATTCAACCGACGTCCAAAAAAAACCGCAACTAAGTACTGTTAATTTTGGAAGTCGGTGGCAAGAAACGTAGTAAAAACACCGGCTTCCAAAATTAAAGTCTGTACTTTGCAGTAAAACTTTACTGGTGGTTTTTTTTTTAATTCATTTATTTTTCACGTTTTCGTGCTAATACCCTCAAAAACTAAAACTTAATAGTAATCAAACATTGTGGTAAAGTATTTTAAATAACATCCTCCAAGTAAGCGAAAATGTTTATAGGTACAATAAAAACGACTGAGCCAAACTGAAATATATTTTACGGGACCAAATGGAAAGTATACTCCCGCATCGAACTAAAAAATAATCAGAAACCTCTGAGTAATCGGTGAAAATACATAAAAAATGCCTACAATCAAGAACCTCGTCCTTTTCGGAAGTCGGTTAAAATGAAAATGTTAGATTGGGCCTAGCACACGCAAACAAACAAAATAATATTAAGGGATTAAAAACTAACAATACAAAAAGAAATTCGATTGTATTGAAATTCCAATACTGTTTGAGTCGTACAGTGGTGCAATCTTTATAGAGGGTAGCCAAACAAAAATTAATGTATGCTAACAAATTACGTCACGGAGTACAATCAATGGTATTTAAACATTAAACATTTTTTCTTTCTTTCTTTCACATCATAAAAATATAAACTAATAAAACACGTTAATCCAATTGTGGTCAACTGCAAACTGTATTCAGCAAATCGGAAGATGAACAATTTAACAATACGAAAGATGTTCACTCGTACAAATAGAACAAATTATGATTGAACGATCATCTTACATTTAGTACACATATTATATAATACATGGCATTGTAAGTTTCATTTGATATATGATATATTTCATAATGTATATAGTATTTTTACTAGTTATTTTGAAATATATTACCCATAATTAATGGGTATAATCGGTCAAATTACAAACGTAGATAATAAATGTATGAAATTAAAATAAATTTCAACAGAAACTTTTGTTGATCCAACACCGTTTTAACTTATTGAATCAAATAATTTTCGTATGAAAATATTTTAAATAAACGATGTTAAAGTAAAATATTTTTTCTCATCTCGCATGAATGTACGCAATCATTCTCTTCGCTTTCTAAATAAAAAAGCTGGTCACGAAAAAAACATCCATTTCTGCTAACAATTTTAGCGGTAGGAAATTTCGTGCCCTCGAAGTTCAAAGAGCAATCACGCCCAAACTACGTCATCGAAACCGCGTTTTAAAACTTTTAAAAACCGAACACGAAACGGCGTAGTCGGATCCGAAACGGCGTTTTGTTTGAATCCCATAAAATGTAAAGCGCGCGTTTCATTTCATTTGCCGCTCAAAATAACTGTTTACTCGCAAAGAGGCTTTTGAAAGTTTAAAAAATAACTTTCTGAGGCAATTTAGAGGTACGCGGAAAGTCTAACTGGCAATTTGTGACACACAGACGTTAAGGACGGCTAACTTTCTTTTAAAATGCAGGTAAAAGTGTTAAGTGTGCATTTGGGTACGATGTCGTTTTAATTAAACATAAGTTTTATTTTTTTTACTTTTAAGTGCCATTCTACAAAGTTTTAACCACGTTTCTGTCTTATTCTGAACTAGCTATTGCCCGCGGTTTCATTAGCGTGTATGACTGAAAGTAAAATAATAGAATAGAATAGTAATAATAATAGAATAGTCAATATCTCGCATTACTTAGGGGTCAAGTTAAAATTAGGAATTTGAAATTCTGAAGCCTGACAAAAAAACTTACCAACGCTTTCATCTCAGCTAAAACAATACGGATTGCATCAAATATCTCCATCGTACCATAGAAATAATAAACCTTCGATCATTAAAGTAACAAACGGAAACAATTCATCAGAATGCTGTAACACATTTTTGAACATAAATAAAATCAGAATAGAATGATTTGGAAATAAACATTCACTAATCTTTGAGGATGTTCATATGTTTTCGGAAAGCTGTTTGTTCTTTAGATACTTTGAGTCTTTCACCATACTTCCTATGTATTTCTATCTATATACAATTCTAATTTTTGCTTGCGACTTCCCCCGATATTTATCGTACCCGAGAGATTTCGGGAAATCCTCTCTTAATGCTCCCCAACAAACCTACATGCCAATATTCATCTATCTACGACCAGTAGTTTCAGCTGTGCGTTGCTGTTAGTTTCAAATAATTTTACATCTGTCTGTTTTGTGCGAGTTCCAAATAAACATATTTCTTCTTCTTCTTCAGTAACGGAATAATTTTATATAATTATATTGCTTGATAATCATCATCTGCCTAGCCTTTTCCCAATTATATTGGGGTCGGCTTCCAGTCAAATCGGATTCAGCTAAATACCAGTATTTTACGCGGAGCGGCTGCCTACCAGACCTCCACAACCCATTAACTGGGTAACACCGGTACTTCATGGCAAGACTGGAGTCAGATTAACTGGCTTAATTGATTGAAAATATTAAATATTATCTATTTTGTGAAATGGACAATATAGACACATCATCATCACCAAACGTCTACTACTGGACATAGGCCTCCCCCAAAGGTTCGCAGTGTATGGTGTTGCGTTTTACAGAGAACGCTGTTGCCCATTCTCTGCTGCCCATTCTCTGGTGAATCCCTTAGTTGCCTCTTACGACACCCACGGGAAGTGATAGGATCGTATTATTCTTTTACGGCACCCTACGGCACCGGCCGACACCGTACGACTTAATATATAGACACAGCTGTTGATGTATTTTTAACCGACTTCTTCAAAAAGCAGGAGGTTCTTTGTTCGACTATATGTATTTTTTTTTGTATGTTCACCGATTTCTCATATAGCAAATGGATCGGGATTTTACACCAGTTCATAACATAACATCGCGCCGGAACGTAGTGTTAAAAAACGAAATAACCAAAAACACCGACTTCCGAAATTAAAGTTATTTTTTACTTTGTAGTGTTTTGTATTTGGAAGTCGGTTTAATTTTTTTATAAAAAAGTTTTTTTATGAGTTAGACGTACAACGGAGTCGTGTGTCGAGACAATTTCCTTGCTTAAGTATAAGTTCTCGAGTAAAATTCACAGGTCAAAGAAAATTTATAACGAAAGAAAATCTTTGTCGAAATATGATTTACATATTTTTCATTCCTGTTTCAGTTTTGTTTCTTTGTGTCACATTTTCGGTAATTGGTGTAGTTTGTGTTCTATAATTTCTTCTGATCAACCTTGTTTTCGAAAACATTGTTTTTAGCATAACATGCAATGTTTCACAAGTTCAACGCCCAATGTGATTCCATGAAGAGGGTTTAACCCCAGACGGCTTTAAAATATAACTACTAACGAGATAATTATATTTCGACCAGATGGAAAATACCTGTTGATTACGTATATTTAAACCTAAATTATATGCATTAACAGACTTCCAAAAAAGGAGGAGGTTCTCGATTCGGTTGTATTTTTTTTTTATGTTTGTTACCTCATAACACCGACATTTATGAACCGATTTGAAAAATTCTTGTTTCATCTGAAAGGGTATACTTCTCGATTGGTCCCATTGTTACCAAGCCAGAATCTGATGATGGGATTCCATGCAAATCGAGGGCAACCCTCAAGTTTTATAGGCATATACAATGTTTTTCAATAACTTTCTAACGCAATTCAGATATTTGTGCCTGGTAATCATCATCTCATGTTGCTGAGCTGATGATGGAAGGTATAAATTAGGACCTGATGATGAGATCCCATGAAATATGTTTGTTCAGCGATATTTTCGACAATTGTCAGCTGATTTGGATGATTCTTTTTCGTTTAGAAGAGTATTTTTTGGTTCCCAAATTCTTTTGTATAAGTAATATTTTATAAGGGAAGGTGAGAAGTTGCTCCCAGGCACTTTTTAAGTTCTCATGGGCGGCAAGGCAAACGTATCCCGCTAGGTGTTGCGCTACAAGTGGTCTAGCGTCGCGAAAAATTCACTTTAACCGGTAGGAACGCTCTGGATCCAGAAAGATCCAAAGGAGTTTTGATAATACTAATATATATACTAATATATTAAGCTGTAGAGTTTGTTTGTTTTTTTGTTAGTTTACTTGAACGCTCTAATCTCAGGAACTGCTGGTCCGATTTGAAAAATTCTTTCAGTCAACGAGTTAAATATATCCAGTGCGCTTCTACCGGTTAAAACTGGAACAGAGTTTTCCTGTTCCCACTTCATGGACTGTCTCATTTCCCAGTCCGTCTAAAGAGACAGATGTGCCAGTGGCAGTACAATTTATATGATATTGTTCACATTTAAACGGATCCGAGAAAAAGGATGGATCCGGGTTTTTAGTCGACAGTCCTTCTATGTGTGAACACGCACGTCCGGCCACCGTATTCCCTTTAAACAGACGGTCCGTCATATTGTGAACACAAACATAGGATTTTCCAAAGCGGGTCAAAAGTGCAAGTAACTGGTGTAGTAGTTATTTAATTAATGACAAGGACTGAAGTGTAATTTTGGGGTTTGTGTAATCTATACGGAGTTTTCAAAATGTTTATTTCACTCGCCTTTAGTTTTCGTCCTCCTCTCTTTCAAAAATGCATGCTTCTAGCAATTTATTTGAGGTACGTTTTTATAACACAGTAAGTGAATAAACTAACCCAAATACCGTATTAAAAACAGTATACTTCGTCCCAAAACACAAATCACAGACGTAGGCAACACAGCCGCCAATCTAAAGTGGAACTGGACTGGCCACATTTGCCGCATGTCGCAACAGAACTGGGCAAAAGTAACAACCGATTGGATTCCGGGCAACAGGAACCGGCGACGCGGTAGGGCCAGGAGGATGTGGCGGGATGAATTAGACTCCTACTTTAAGGGCAGGTAGACCGAGCGAAGTAGGTATCTAACATTTCCACACTTTACGCGAAGCGAGCTGTGGGCTCACGTCGACGGCTTGAAGCCATAATAATTTATTATTAATAAAAAAACTATTATGCAAAATTAAACCACAAATTATTATTCTATATTTTTTTATTTTTTTTTTACTTTCTCGGGTCCCTCTTCCTAAAGACCCGGTCCTTTGGTAGGCGTACGAGGGGCCGAAGCTAACTCGCAGAGGCCTCTTTAGACATTTCAAATGGAATGGGACACCATTATTCTATATGTTATTAACCTTTCTTAGACATGGTTTTTGGAAGTATAACTTTCATAAGCTTCAAGAAAAATAAGAAAAACTTAAAAAATAGTTGAATTTAGACTCCTCTTCCGATGTTTTTTTGATCGAGTGAAGTTTTCGACATTATGTTTTGAACCTGAAATTGTCAAAGTACATAAAGTAAACTTCAATATGTATTTTTTTGGCTTTAAACAATCACTATTTGTTTGCTTATTGTTGTTTCAAATTGATGGAATATTGGGAAAATTGGGAATATCTGGCTTTAAAGATTGGCCGAGTGTGGCAACGGACAGAGAGAAGTGGAAAGAAGGAAGGGAGGCCTTTGCCCTGCAGTGGGACTCAACAGGCTCATAATAATAATAAATAAGTGAATAAATTCTAGACTTAGTTAAGTATTTAAATAGGATAACTAAAATAACCGAGCGATTAAAACAATTATAGAAGCACATCTTTCTCAAAACAAATTCTTTCTCTAAGAGCTCCTCAATAAAAGTAATACTCACTAATTAAGCTCATTTTCCTCCAAAATAATCACACAAACTACCACATTAGTTGGCAAGCCGTTCAAGCGTCAGCCATTATGAATATTGTTATGAGCTCGAAATTGCTTTAAAATGAAGCTGGATAGTCTAACGAAAGTTGGTGTGGCTAGCTCATTCGCTAGTTGAAATGGTCGACTTAATTATTCTTCGTGGATGTGAATGTAAAAAAAATATGTGGGAAAATGTTTGTTTTTGGCGTGGTTCTGGGAGATAATTTTACTTTGCTGGAGTTTTCGTGTTGGTTGCAAAGTCAGTTTTTACTAAAATTAGACCGTATTATTAGACCATCAAGTTATTGGTACATTGTTAACGGCAACTTTTCGTCTTAGCGCTTATTTTGCAGAATGTATTTACAGGTTTTTTTTAATACGGAAAAAGTTAAATACATTTACCCCATATCTACCTAATTTCAGAAGATCTAACACCGAATTGTGTGTAGGGACTCTCGCTACCATTTAGACACTTTTAGTCAGCCATTAGTTATTCTGTGCAGAAAAACAATTATTCTTCCATTTAATTATTGCTTTGACAGATAAAATAACATGCCAGTATTTAATTTATCTATCTACTAGCTTCGGCCAGTGGCTTCGTCTTCGGCCTGCTTGAAAATCAGAAACTATCCCACAGTTACAGTGAAATTTCCTGCCGGAGTCTGTTTCCTGATAGCTACAACCTGGGAGTTTTTAAGTCAAGTGTGAATAGGTTACTCCTAGGCAAGTGTGCTCCATCTTCGACCACATCATCGCTTACCATCAGGTGAGATGGTGGTCAAGTTCGTGCCTATCAATAGTGAAAAAAAAGGTTACATATTCTCAGGATAAAAGTATTTTATGTCCTAAAGGAAAGTGTGCGTGGTATTTCTAGCTAATTCGCTAGTTTAATTGGTGGACTTCTTCGTGCATGAGAACGTAAAAAATATGAGGGAAAATATTCGTTTCGTGGCGTGGTTTGCGAAGATAATTTTAGCTTGGCTTAGCTGGGGTTTTAATCTGCGATGATAATTGTAAACAAAGTTAGTTTTTTTTTCTAAAATTGGACCGTATTTTTGCTATTTGTAATGTGTACTAACATATAAAGCTGAAGAGTTTGTTTGTTTGTTTACTTGAACGCAATAATCTCAGGAACTACTGGTCCGATTTGAAAAATTATTTCAGTGTATAGCCTATTTATCGAGGAAGCCTGTAGGCTACATATCATCACGCTAAGACCAATAGGAGCGGAGCAGTAATAAAAATTGTGACGCAAACGAAGTTGCGTGTGTCAACTAGTACAAATAGATATAAAATAGATCGTATATTGATTGTAAGTCAAGTAGTGGAAAAATTTGATATTATTATATGAATGTAAGTAAGGACTCCGTGAATGTGTCTCCGTGTGTTAACAAGGTGTAAAAAAACCGGCCAAGTGCGAGTCGGATCCGCACACAAAGGGTTCCGTACCATAAACCTTAATTTTTGTTGTTATAGCGGCATTAGAAATACACAATCTGTGAAAATTTCAGCTGTCTACCTATTACAGTTCTTGAGATACAGCCCGCTGACAGACAAACGGACGGACGGAAGGACAGCGGAGACTTAGTAATAGGGTTCCGTTAGATGCCCTTTGGGTACGGAACCCTAAAAAAGACCAAAATATTTTGCGTAATGACTGTGTGATCGTCCTACTCTCCGCCCACTTCATGACCTAACCTAAATCTCATTGAAAACATTTCCAGTCAAAACATTAACTACATTTTCAACAGTACGTAAACACACATTTTAATGTAGGTCAAAGCCATCCATTGTACAAATGACCTGTTTGTAAGATTCTCAACGTTTCCTGACAAATACTTTATTTTCCACTTATTTTTGTACATTTTCTAGAACTGCTTTTAGAGTTGTTTCGACTATTTTAAAATAAATCAGAAATTGGAGCAATTTTCTTTGATAACGTCATGTAGCAATATGTTCGCCTGTTTTACACGAAGTTCTAATATACGTGTTCTTTTTGATACATAACATATTTTTTGGTTCATACATAAGTTTATGGGTGTCAATGAGATCTTGTCAAATAATCACCGTGCACATGAATTATTTTTCTATTTTTTGTCGTTTTCATGTTTCGTACAAAATAATTCACGATTACTTATGTAAAACACCCTTACGTGAAATATGACAAATTCGCATTTTCTTAGCTTAAATACATATAAATGATTGATTTGAATGAAAATGATTTTGTTAGATTTAGAAAGATAGAAACTAAGTTTCATTGAAAAGTACAAGACTTTTCAATGAAACTTAATTTCTTTCTTTCTTTCTTAGTAGAGAGTCAAGTAGGTAGTATTTATCTTCAAGACTCTGAATTTTTGGAACATTTATTCTAGGTTTTTTTGTATTACTTTTATATAACCTTAAAATTATGGGATATCAAAAGGAACACGTTTTTTTTAATATATAATAAAATGGGCTATTGGTAATGTATCACCGAAAATTTATCGATAACTAGCTCTCTCTCGCGACTTTGGTCCTGTGGACTAACTCACAAAAACCAATGATCTTCATATTTGTGAACTTCCCAAGAAAGCCTCCTACAAACAATCATACAAATTAAATAATGTATTTTTTTTTACAGGCAACCCATTAACTGGGTAACACGGTACTTCTTGGCAAGACTGGAGTCAGATTTTTCCGGCTTCTGACAGTCAATCCGTAACGACTGCCAAAGATTTACAATTTAGCCGCTAAGGCATATTATCTATTTTTATAATTAAAAGTATTTACCTTAATTCAGATTAGAAAGAGATTTTATTCCAGAATTTTCCAATTCTTAAATCTTTACAAAACCAATAACGTATTTCAAATAATTACCCAGTTATCGACGTACAAATATTTACCAAAGAGAATATTCTCCGCCTACGAAAATAAGCTGGTACAAAAATCCCCTAGCTTGATATTTTTATTAGAACACGCCCACCTTGCCAAGTAATCAATCAATTGACGTCGCTAGAACCACACACTTCGATCGTTATAAGCAAAGAAAACAAAATATTGTACTTAGTCCATTGTTACAACATCAAAAAGGTAGCTATTATATAAATGACTAGTTGACCCGCGTAACTTTGTCTACGTCATAAATTTCATTACTGCTCCGGTTCTATTGGTCTTAGCATGATGTATATAGCCTATAGCCTTCTTCGATAAATTGGCTATCTACGTAATACTGAAAGAATTTTTCAAATCGGACCAGGAGTTCCTGCGATCAGCGCGTTCAAGCAAACAAACTCCACAGCTTTGTATATTAGTATAGATGGGAAGTTCATAATCAAAATACGGGACAAATACCGGCCAAGCACAAGGAAGACTCGAATAAAAAGGGTTCTTTTCCATAAACCGAAAAAACACGTTTTTTGCATCTTCAAGTTTTAATTGAATTTTATTTTTATTTTTTTTTGTTATGGCGCCAATAGAAATATGTGATAATGTTCTTGAGATACAGCCCGCTGACCGACAGACAGATGGACGGAAGGACGGACGGACGGACGAACGGACAGCGGAGGCTTAGTAGTAGGATTCCATTGGATAATCGGTGTACCTACTCCTTTTTAGGGTTCTGTACCCAAACGGTATCCAACGGAACCCTATTACTAAGCTTCTGCTGTTCGTCTGTCCATCCGTCCATCTGTCCGTCTGTCTGGCAGCGAGCTATATCTCATGAACCGTAAAAGGTAGACAGTTAACATTTTCACAGATAGTGCATGTCTATTGCCGCTATAACAAAAACTAAGGTTTATGGTACGGAGTCCGACTCGCACTTGGCCGGTTTTTTTTTTTCAAAATTCAAAAATCAAAGCATTTTATTTCAAATAAACCATTCACAGGCACTTTTGAAACGTCAAGGTCGGTCAGTCAAAAACATGGAAGCTATTTGCACGTTCCAAAGCGTAGATCTCTATGATGAAGAACGTGCAAGAAACTCCACGGACACTCTTTTAAATCATGTTCTGTTTTACGAAATTCCAAGTTACATATACTTTTTCGAAGTCGGTTAAAAATAGTTGGGGTTGTTCGCTAGCAAGTCACAAATGAACTATTTAGATAGAACATACTTTACTAAACAAACTTGGGATAATAAAAGTTTTGTCTATACTGGGTTAACGATTTAGCATTTCTAACAAGATAGAAACGACCCTTCTTATCAAATTTTGGAAGCTTCCTTCATACCCTGGACGAAGGAGGGGTAATTTAGGGGCGTTAATGTGTCCCGTGCCTTATCTGAGACATTATTTAATTTTGTGCCAAGAGCCTTATTATGGCTTCGGTATCGCAGTTCTACTTCCACGTTCAAGGACTTCAAGGCAATTCAATTTTCAGGGCAGGCAGAAAGGTTTTAAAAAGGGAGGTTGGAATTTTGCTAGTATTTAAATGCGCCTTGTTTCAGACGTATCAACGCGTTTCTTATTTTTTTTTGTGTAATAAATTCAGTTATGAAAGGTCATTAAGTAGGTCAGTGCTCTATCACATTTTTGGTAAGTTATTTTTATCTGCTTGAATTATCCCACCACTCGGAAAAGGCCAGTGGTGGGATATGACAAATATTTAAATATTCATTTGTAAATTAATTCAAAACTTCAAACATCAAAAGCTTTTTTTTGCTGATAGTTATTTGCAATAAGGTTAAGCAACGCTTGCCAAGGTTGGTCTGTGGATGGGTGACCATCTTAACATAACGAGTTTCCTCCGTGCCTCGGATAGCACGTTAAGCCGTTGGTCCCGGCTGTCATTTGTAGATCTTTAGCAGTCGTTACGGGTTGTCAGAAGCCAGTAAATCTGACTCCAGTCTTGCCAAGAAGTACCGTGTTACCCAGTGAATGGGTTGTAGAGGTCTGGTAGGCAGCCGCTCCACGTAAAAACACTGGTATTCTAAATCCGGTTTGACTGGAAGCCGACCCCAATATAGTTGGGAAAAGGCTAGGCAGATGATTTGCAATATGGTTTAGCAAGCCATTTCCGTATCACAGCAGCGTGTCCTACCGACGCATAGGCCTCCTCCAGCTCCTTCCATTCTGCTAGGTTTCTGGCCACCCTGACCCAGAGCGCTCCAGCCACCATCATCATCTGCCTAGCCTTTTTCCAACTATATTGGGGTCGGCTTCCTGTAAAGCGGGATTTAGCTAAATATCAGTATTTTACAAGGAGCGGCTGCCTACCAGTCCTCCACAACCCATTAACTGGGTAACACGGTACTTCAGGGCAAGGCTCCAGCCACCATGTTGTTAGTTATTTAGTCCTGAAAAAATACTTTTAGAACTGCTATAGAAGCATTTTTCTTCCAATGCTCCACTGACAATCTAGAACAATATTTTCCTCATATTTTATCGTCCCGAAACATATTACCATAAAATTAGGCTCTTTCACAAGAAAAAAGGTTTCTCACATCCTCCAGACTCACTATTAATATCACTTATACCCCGAAAAACTCGGCGATAAGGAGCCAGCAGATGACTTATGTGACTTTCCCATTGTCATCACAACGTCCCTAACATTATTTATCTGTTCCTTACACCCCCTAGGGGCGAAAAAGTAGGGGGTGAAAACTACCCCCTTTTACAGTGCAGTTGGTTATAACAACCCCTCTGGGGGTGATACCAGGATTGTGTCAAATGTTTTTAGAAGTTTCTGTAATTTTTATTATTGCTTTATGGGAAATTTTGAAGGGTTGTTTTCTGGTTAGGAATGGACTTATGGCGGCTTGGTCTTATGGGGGTTGTTAAAGTGTTACAGATTTGGGACAAAGGTAAATGGGGGTTGTAGTTTTTAACTCACTTGTAACTGACCGTCACTAGTTTTAACAGGCTGGGAACTTTCTCTTCCATAAACGAAATATGTTTGGCAGGTTGGACAAGCAAATTAATTGTGGTCTGTACCTAATTTAAGTAGAAAGATAAATTAAATTAATTTTTTATTGAACTCAAATAAGTTCAAATAAACACATCAATTGTCGAATAAAAATAGTATCGTGACATGCAGCACTGTGAAAAAAAAAAATATAAGAGTTTTTTTTTTTTTTTACTATAGATAGGCACGCGTTTGACCACTATCTCACCTGATGGTAAGCGAGGATGTGGTCGAAGATGGAGCACGCTTGTCTAGAAATAACCTATTCACTCTTGATTTAAAGACTCCCAGACATATATAAGAGTTATTTCAGAAAAGAAAAGTCTATTGGTGTAAATCTTGTAGAACTGTGACTTCTATTTAAAATGCAGTTACAAAAAATATCAAGATCTCTATATGATCTCATAAAATAAGTACCTACCCAAGTATAGATAATTGCAATAACCAGAGAGCTAATTCTAATATTTTTTTCATCAACGTTTGCATTCGCATGTCAGTCGCATACTAACAAAAAAGCTTTAATTTTCTTGCATTTTTGACAGATTACGATTGGCACTCTGATCAATAAAGCAAAAATAACAGTAACTATAAAAATATCAGGTGACCATCAAATGTTAAATAATAATAAAATTTACCGGTTACTGCACAACACAATGTAAACATCAGTTTCACCCCTTTTCACCCCCTTAGCAATGAAATAAAAATTCAACAATCGAAAACTTATTCATTTCGAACAAACTTCAAGCCAAATAGAGGGTAGAATAGAATCATAACAGCAATACCCCACACGGATAGATCCAGTTTCATCCGGTTTTATCCGGATAATCTTGAAAAATGCGGTTTGTATACGAGGCTATGGGGAACCCATGGGTGACATTGATTTTCTGAAGATATTATTATTATGATGTATTTTCGGGGGTTGAGAATGTGAGGACGCATATTTTTGTTATGTACTGGCAACACTATTATAAGGGTCTGTTTTGATACGTCCAAGTTATGTTCTAGATAAAAATGAAAGCGTTTTCCTTATGACATTATCTGTCAGACAGGTGATTTTTGGAAATGCGATTTGTTCCGCATTCGCCTCATGAAATGCGGTGATAGCAAAACGGACGTTTTAATTTACTATATTTTTTTATTTTTTTTATCGGCGGATCTATAACTGCGCGCGCGTTATTTACCTAGCTGCTCTGTCGAAGAAGAAGAAAAAGAAACAAACAAGAGTATTTTTCTGAGGGGGCACTGCAGTCGTGGTTTCGACCTGGACCAGGACCAGGACCTCTCCGTACCTGAAATCAAAAAAGTTTTCATTACAAACCAATTAGAAACATATTATTATTTAAGGTGGAAGCGCCAGGGTAGCCCGCAATTTTTTTTTTTTTTTTAAGAAATAACCATTCAGGGCTTAATGAACTTAAATAAATAAATAAATAATAAATAAATAAATAAATTTATTCAAATAAAAATGTTTACAAAAAAAGTTTACATTTAGCCAACAGTGATAAGATTTCCATACAATTATGATGCCTGAAAATGAACTAAAACTAATATATTATTATTATTATAGGTGCAAGTTATGGTGGTTCGGAATTGCAATGTTATGTAGCAACCAGCCCGATCTAGGTTAATTTAAACCTGTGTTTCAGGCCACCACTTTACAATTCAACTACATTGGTGCAGTAATATTTAAAGGTTAACTAAATAAAAATAAAGAATCTTTTAACAACTACGAGAAAAAGCTTAATAAGTACCTTAATATCTAAAAACTAAGCTTATGTAATTATACAAAAGTAAAAAATTACGAGGGAAACAAATATCATCATGCCAAGATTTCTAGAAGTTGTTCTGTGTCTGTGTAATGTAGAGTCTCTAAATATTCACACAACATTTTACTACATTTTTTATACCTTACACTATAGAAACTTAGAACCTTGTTGAGCCTGTTATATAGAAAAGGTCCCAAGAACAGATAAAAACGATTAGCAAACGCATGTCTAGTTTGAGACTTAATGCAAACCAAGTCCTTTCTTCTTTTGTCAGAAGGCACAGGATCAAAAGGAAGTGCAGTGTGCTGGTGAAGTACTATGTTTAAAATAAATAATTGCCGTACTGTAAGCACCTTACATGCTGCGTAAAGCTGGTGCGTAGGAAATCTAAAAGGGCGAAATGTAGCAACCTTTAGAATTGCTCTTTGAGCACGCTCTAACGGGAGTAAAATTGTTTTTGCCGCACCACCCCAAGAAGTTATGCAATATGTAAGAATGGATTGACACAAAGCTAAATAGACCTGTTTAATTAATTTAAAGTCGGCTATGTTCCGTAAATTCTTAAAAACATATATTAATTTGCGCACTCTCGAACACAGTAAATCGATATGTTTACGGAAATTTAAATTTGAGTCAATGGTGACACCTAGATATTTTAAATGGTCAGCTATAGCTAAAGTGGGGCAAGAACATGCAGTGTCAGCATACGTGCAACAATTATGTGCGCGAATGTTTAGATTAGTAAGCGGTATGTTAGTATTTCTCATTGTAAATATAACATAATTGGTTTTAACTTAGAGGGCTATATTGATAAAAATGGTTATAATTCTTTAGATAAATACGCGTTACGGCCGCGAATCGTATTATGTTCAACATACAGCTTCACACTGACCGGCAAATTGCAAAAACAAAAAATATTTGAATTTCGCTGGCTACCCTGGCACTTCCACCTTAAGTAATCTGTCAAAAGAAAGAAAGAAAAAGAAAATTGTGTTTATTGACAATTCTATTGCGTCACCTTGGTGTTGTCTGAACTTATAATACCTTGAACTTATTATAGAAATACAGACTTTGTATCAATATCAACTGTCTACCTGTTACGGCTCATGAGATTACAACCTTTGTACTGGGGTCCCGTTGGACAACCATTGGATACGGAAGCCTAAAATACAAATTGCTCTCAAAAACTTTTCAATGAACCAGTCAGTAATCTTAATAGGATTTTTTTTAATTTTTTATTTGTTATGGGTTTGCTCTTGACTCTAGTCTATGTCAAAGATGACAGAGACAAAGTCTACGATGGAGCAAACCTACACAGAAGGAGCCTGTTCACTCTAACTTTGAAGAGATTAGGGTTGTAAGCTTTTGGAAACACAGACGCAGGCAGAGAGTTCCACTCCTTTCCACCTTGATTTCTAAAAATCACGGTTTCAATGCAAAATAAAATAAATGTAAGCACACAAATTTACTTGTTGTTTTTTCTTTGAAATGTTTTTAGGTATCAAGATTTGAGTTCTGGGACAATCACCGTTGAAGTATTTAATTGTATCTGTTTTGGCTAGTTTTAAATAAATCAAATTGTAATCTGTGGAGAACGTAGGGTAGCATAATTGTTTAAATTGTACTTTTTATGAGATGAGGAGCTCGTGGCTAGATAATAACAGCCGCACGGGTCGCTCTTCAAGGTTAAGCAACGCTTGCCAAGGTCGGTCTGTAGATAGGTGACCATATTAACATACCGAGTTTCCTCCGTGCCTCGGAAAACACGTTAAGCCGTTGGTCCCGACTGTCATTTGTAGATCTTTGGCAGTCGTTACGGATGGTCAGAAGCCAGTAAATCTGACTCCAGTCCTGTCATGAAATACCGTGTTACCCAGTTCATGGGTTGTAAAGGTCTGGTAGGCAGCCGATCCTCGTAAAACACTGGTATTCAGCTAAATCCGGCTTTACTAGAAGCCGACCCCAATATAGTTGGGAAAAGGCTAGGCAGATGATGTAATGTTTAAAAGATAGTGACTGTTTCTTATTGTGCTACTGTTTGTTTTTCCTTAAATAAATAATCCATTTAAAAATCTGGTTAGATCCCAGTTCATAGAATGGTTAAAAACCCATCTACCCTCGCATCAATTTATACTTGACTACGTTATTTCTAAAAATAATGTTATGACGAACACAAATCTCGAAAGCAATAATAATGATTATATTATCATAACAATAACATCGGATTCGCAGGGAGATAAGGATTTGTTCAGATGGAATAAGTCGGTGTTTTCTGACGGGATGTAGAAATTGAGAAAGTATTGATGGTTTGTATTAATATGGGGTGACGAATTTGAAAACGGCTTTTGAATGCTTACGGATGTAGTTATTTTGCTCTGGTGAATTGTAAGGCATTTTTATTATGATGTTTCTTGATAAATCTGAACCTCCGTACGGAATTACAGGACCCATAAAGGAACAATAAAAAACATAGGGGTGTTTGACTGTCTGTCCGTCTGTCACAGTCATTTTGGAAAGGACTCAATATTTGATTTTATTTTTTTAACTTTTTTTTTCTCTTCATGTAAAATATATATTTTTTAAACTGCCACTTGTTTTAAGGTTATTTTTGCTGGCAAACGTTACAAGAGAAATACAAATTTAGCAATACAAAGTGAGGGGTAAGTAATTCCTGCTACAAGTTACCTAATGGCAGACAAGACCGCATCGCCCACATGCAAGTGCGCATTGGAAACAGGCTTCACAATGGGCAGCATTCCCCTATGCAAAGCTTGTCAACTAGCTTCACTATTTATGTGAGAGCAAGGAGGATTTCTGCTGTTGCTTGAAAATGGAAAATAAAATAATACTATGGTAGGCGCTAGATAAAATTGTAATAAAGTACTTATATCGATCTTTACCTAATTTGTTTCTATAGGTAAGTACCCGAATAATAAATTATGATTTTTGTGACCAGAAAATGAAAAAGGATCACGATATTATGACGTTTCAGGACAGTTTTGTTTATACCTTTGTTACCGTTTTTTGAAATTTAAAACGCAATTTTAGCAATAAGTTAAAGCGTTTTCATTTTTTATTTATGTGATGGTCTATTCTAGACGGAGCTCTTTAAAATGAAAGCAACAATAGAAATATCGCATGTTCCTTATTGTAGGTGAGTCAATAACCGCTATTGCAGTTATATTAGTAAACGTGATTTATCTATTCAAGTAGGTGTCTGCAGTATTTTAAGGTAAAATTATATAAAGGTTGGGTACGATTTTTCAAATCTAAAGTATTAAAAATATCTGACCTGGCAATTTTTTTTTGCCAAATAAAAAAATAGCCTACAACCCATTCTCAGACCTACCAAATAAATACAAAAAAAAATTAAAAAATTGGTCAAGCCGTTTCGGATTAGTACGATAACAAACTCTGTGAAACAAGATTTTTCTATATTAGATATTCTTAACACGCGTCTCTATGGGTCAAGAATCAGTTATGCTGAAAGTAATTAGTTAAATGATCACAGATACCAATGAATGCCAAGTCATAAATAATAAAATAATAACCTACACATACACCTAATACGTTGGCAGCAAGTAAAATTCGAACTAAACTTAAAAATGTTCTTCGCGGCCACAGCTTATAACGTCTGGACACGCCTTAAACCCACATTTTGTACATCACGGCCAGTTAGCCAAGAACTCTTGTCGCGAGGCGATTTTAATATGTGCTATATATTTTGTGACTAGGAAATAAAATATCAAAGGTCTATTTGAAATGGTCGTGTTTTGCGGGATGCTTATTTTGGATACCTACTTTGATATAACGTTGACGTATCGGTTATCTATTAAGTTGTTTATGTAGGAGCGTACTTTTTTTCTGTGGGAATTATTTTATTATGTTTGGTAATCCTACTTCCTACTAATATTATAAATGCGAACGTTTGTGAGGATGGATGTTTGTTACTCTTTCACGTCAGAACGCCAATTCTGAAACTATGACGACTCTTGAGACTCTTGAGAACTATGTGACTCTTGAGAGGAGCTCGTGGCTAAATAATAACAGCCGCACGGATCTATCTTCAAGGTTAAGCAACACTTGCCAAGGTTGGTCTGTGGATGGGTGACCATCTTAACATACCGAGATTCCTCCGTGCCTCGGATAGCACGTTAAGCCGTTGGTCCCGGCTGTCATTTGTAGATCTTTGGCAGTCGGTACGGATTGTCAGAAGCCAGTAAATCTGACTCCAGTCTTGCCAAGAAGTACCGTGTTACCCAGAAGTACCGTGTTACCCAGTTAATGGGTTGTGGAGGTCTGGTAGGCAGCCGCTCCACGTAAAACACTGGTATTCAGCTGAATCCGGCTTGACTGGAAGCCGATCCCAATACCCAAAAGGCTAGACTGATGATGATGATGACTGAAAGGACTCTTGAGTTCGATTTTGATAAAAACGAAAACAATCAAATGAACAAATGACAGCCGGGACCGACAGTTTAAGGTCATCGCACACATCAACTCGGAAAGAGATTGTCACCGTATCGTGCCGTTCAATATTCTTTGTATGAAAATCGCTACTGCAACGCATACTAATCGGAATCGTGACGTAATGGCCTCGCCTCGGCACAAGCTTACGAACGGGTGCCTGGTCAACTTTCAGTTCTCGCTTTTACGGCTCATCGTCTCCGCGCTTACCTATGCTTCCTTCCCAAACCAACCCCCCTTTTTAATTTGATGGGTTTTCATCAAATGACTCTCTCCCGCTCCGCCCAGAATGGGAGAGAATGTCAGACTCTTACTGACTAAAACTTACGTTTTCCTTCAAATGCCCTTCGCAAAACTCTTTCGAACAATAGGGAATTGCATGAAAAAATATATAAAAATATATAAATATATTATTTATACACTTTAGGTAAAAATATACAAAAATATAATACTAACAGTAAAAATAAAATCAAAATTAATCGAAAAACAAACGAGATATAACTATTTTACACAAATATATTTGTTGTTGTTTGTGTTTTGTGTGTTTGTTTGTTGTGTTGTTTTTTTTGTTTGTGTGTGTATGTATTTGTTTTGTTTTGTGTTGTTTGTTGTTTTTCGTGAGAAAACGCTGTATTGTATGGCAGCTGTATAGGCGTCATGGGATTTGACGTCAAAGTTTATATTGGACTGCGCTTTCTAATTGTAATCATTGAAAACTTCATCGCTGATGAAGGTATCTAAACCTTCATTTTGCAAATATGAAAATTATTTCAATTTGCAAATAAAAGAAAACCGCATGTATATTTCCTATTCCGCAACTCTGGCAGGAAACCAACACCCCTTTTTTAAGGATGGGAAATCATAAATGACTCCTCCCGCTCTTGGTGAAGAACGGAGTGTCAGACTCTTACTGACTAAAACCCATCCGGGTTCCTCCTAATGCCCTTTGCGTTCCAGGACCTCGATGACTCTATTAAACAAATCCGCAACCCCAGCAGGAAACCAAAACCCCTTTATATAGTTCGCTACTAACAAAACGAAACAGGACAACAATACATCAAGACACGCGTGCCACTGACGGATGCAAAAGATTAATCGCTTCGCTGCTAATGGCTATCGCACCTTTAGAAGGGTTGGGACCATCTCTGTTGGTATAGATGATGTGTTTTGCTAATACATGGTGTTAGATTGGCAGGGGCAACCATGGATGTGATGCCTTGGGTTATCCACAATTTATTTGTATACCAGGTTTTATTCGCGCCTTCGTACGCGCAAATCCCGTGTTTTCTAGGAAAATCCTATCTTTTTTAATTTGTGATGGGTTTGCTTTTGACTCTAGTCTAGGTCAGAGATGACAGAGACAAAGTCTACGATGGAGCGAGCTTACCCAGAAGGAGCCTGTTCACTCTTAATTTGAAGAGATTAGCGTTGTAAGCGTTTGGAAACACAGACGCATCTATCTATCTTAGTGCTCTCTTACACTCCCCATGGAACATGCATGCCAAATTTTAGTTTTCTAAGACCAGTAGTTTCAGCTGTGGCGTGGCGTTGGCGTGACCAAATGCGAGTCGGAGTCACACAAGAAGGTTTTCAAGGTTTTTGTTTTTGCATCATTAATGGTGCAAAAACAAAAACACAGGTACATACACCGAAGAGTCAGTGTCCTTTGCTGTGGGAGTGGAATTCCCTGTCTGTAATTCTTGATAGCTTTAACCCTTTATGGGGCTCTGTCGATATATTCGACACCATACTTTTATTGATTTATTTTTAAACTGCTAGGAGTTTGGTACTGCGATAGTCTGTATTCGATTCGGACAGGTCATAGCAAAAACGAAACGCAAAAAGAAAAAAAATGAAAAAAAAAAAAACGCAATAAGAAGGGCAGTGTCGAATATGTCGACACCACGTTTTTTTTTAAAAAAAAAAAGAAAATTAATAAATAATAAAAAAATATTTTTCACATACAAGTTTTATTTTTTTATTCCCCCAGCCAGGAGCTTCTGCCCCTTAATGGGATAACGTCATAACTGAAGTCTCAAAGGGTTATTTTCTAGGTAAGCGTGCTTCATTTTTTACCACATCATGGTGAGATAGTGCGTTGGCCCTGTAACGCAAAGGGCAATTGAATAAACCTGGATGGGTTTCAGTCAGTAAAAGTCTTACTCTCTCAGTCTTCTTCGTATCATGTGAGCAGTGAGGTCTACCGACCCCACTTACCCTAGTGTCAGAGTTTTTAAACCCCCTCAAGGGCCTCTGACATGGTTTGCACGTGCCTTCCGAAGCACGGTATCATGATTCAAGCCTGCAATATCCTAGCCAAACTGGAAACAACTTTACAAAGTATGCTTCCCGTGGGAATCGAACCCAAGACCACCGGGTCACAAGGCAAATGCCTAACTAGCTCTCTCAGTCATTTGACAATTCTCAAACTGAGGTCGTGCTTAAACGTGAACTTATCGACAACAATAATTTAGCTGTTAATTGTAAGAGTGCAAAAACACATAATTTTGTTCTTGTTCTGTCTTGTGATACACACTCAAACTTAGCATATAGAATCCTAATTAAATCGGACAGTTGAATCTGTTGTTATCAATCAACTGCTATCAGAAGTTGGATCTCGTTCAAATCATCTGATTAGTCCAATGGATGCAAGATGACTGAGCACTGAGTAATGATTTATTTTGGCAATCACATCTTCATGTGGATCTATGTAGATGTATATTTCCTTTGAATTTAGTAGCGAAAGTTATACGGAATTACTGATAGGTATTGTACTATCACAGGACGCTGCCCATGATACTATAGAGATATGCGGAACAGAGAGTAAAGTCTCGCACACCTCTATTAAAAGGAGAGGATCCTCCGATCAGTTTCATTGTGTCTGGTGGGCAACTGCGCGATAGTTGATATTCGGACTGTTGTATATGTGCAAATCGCACGGTAAATGACAGAAACCATGCCTGCTGCATGTTGCATGGTCGCTTGCGAGTTGGAAGTTCTAAGTAGCAGTTTGAAGTCAACATTTCTTCTGATCAGATCAGATGATATATTAACTTATAGCCTTCTTCGATAAATGGGTTATCTAACACTAAAATATTTTTTTTAAATCGGACCAGTAGTTTATTTATTTATTTTATTATTTATGTACACACGGAACAATAGTGAAATTTAACATTATAATATTAGTACAAAGGTACTGCTTATTTCTAATGAAATTTCTTCCAGCAGACCTGCGACAGGAGAAATGAAAAAGAAATGTAGACAAAAGTGTGTAAAAACAAGACAAGAAGAGTGTGTAAAGCCTTAAAATTAAATTAACAGATAAAAATAAAATATACATAAAATATATACCTATACCGAACACAATATTATAAAATAAATATATACAAATATATATATATATATACATATATAACTATCATAGTTGAGTGAAAATACCTATATTATTATTTTTCTTCGAGGAAACCCGTTTTCTAGAAAAGATGAAAGATATGTGAGTAAGTATGTCGGATTTCACCGATCTAAAACTTCGAGGTGGGTTTTCTCAGGATACTAGAAATGCTTTCGGGTCTCCTGTCGATCGTATTCTGTATTACGTTTTTATACCAAACATTTAAAATTTTATATTCCCAATAAAAGAGGAGCTCGTGGCTAAATAATAACAGCCGCACGGGTCGATCTTTAAGGTTAAGCAACACTTGCCAAGGTTGGTCTGTGGATGGGTGACCATCTTAATATACCGAGTTTTCTCCGTGCCTCGGAAAGCACGTTAAGCCGTTGGTCTCGGCTGTCATTTGTAGATCTTTGGCAGTCGTTACGGATTGTCAGAAGCCAGTAAATCTGACTCCAGCCTCGCCAAGAAGTACCGTGTTACCTAGTTAATGGGTTGTGGAGGTCTGGTAGGCAGCCGCTCCACGTAAAACACTGGTATTCAGCTGAATCCGGTTTGACTGGAAGCCGACCCCGATATAATTGGGAAAAGGCTAGGCAGATGATTCCCAATAAAAAAGCAGTTTGGTCAATATCGTTGTATTTTTAGGGTTCCGAATCCATACGTGGTGGGTAACCATCGGTACCCTATTACTAAGCTCCTTCCATCTTTCCATCAGTCCGTCCGTCTGTCAGCGGGTTGTATCTCAAGAACCTTAATAGGTAGACAGTTGACATTTTTACAGACTGTGTAAAAATGCCGATAAAAGTACAAAAAAAAATATGAAAAATATTAAAGGGGGCTCCCATTAAAAAAGAAACGTGTTTTTATTTTCGTGTGAGAGTCCGACTCGCAAGTGGCCGGTTTTTAACAGATATCAGTTTGTTTCTGACTCTGAAGTCAAAACTATAGAACAATACTTTGCAAGCTGTGCTGCTTCCAATTGGTTTAATTGAAATTCCTAAAATTCAGTCTGGATTGTGCAAACACGCCAAAATGTTTTTAGACCAATTTCATTTCCTAGAACTTTTGCATACTAATGAATATTTTAAAACGTAGTTCAAATTTGTTGTTTTTAGTAGAAAACCCCTTTTGCCAGTACTAGTCAACGCTTGGTTGCTTCGTTCTAACATACCTTTGGTAATGAGTTCTTTTTAAAGCAAGTTCTTTCGGTCCATCCAAAAGTGGGCTGTCTCGGCATTTGTGTAATTTTCTGTCACTAAAAATTGGAATATAAAATCCAGCTTATTTTTATGTAAAAACTAGATTGGGCTGTAATCGCACAGACAGACACCGTTACCTTAATCGACAAGATATGCTTTACAATAAAGAAAAAAATTAAATCACATCTCTCTCATCAATTTTAGATCCATTACTCAGTGTTTTTGCACCCAAAAAATCCTAATAATAATATAGCCTCTTTGCTTTAATATTGTGAAACCGCAGTGAATGATTCTATTTTTTCAAAAAACGTAAAAAAAAAACATTGAGAGGTGTCAAGGGACACCCGGATAGAACGAAGTTCCTTTGGATTAATTAGTGAAGGGATTGTAATAAAACTAGAAACATGACTGCGTTTTACGACTTTATCCTTTTCCCTAAGATGGTATCGTATCGTTGGCAACTAATGACCCACTGTTTGGCATCTCAATGCTCAGTCCTTACCATATCGGGATTAAATACTCCATTCAGGATCGGATTTGTGCATTCCATTCCATTCCATTCCATTCCATTCCATTCCATTCCATTCCATTCTATTCCATTCCATTCCATTCCATTCCATTCCATTCCATTCCATTCCATTCCATTCCATTCCATTCCATTCCATTCCATTCCATTCCATTCCATTCCATTCCATTCCATTCCATTCCATTCCATTCCATTCCATTCCATTCCATTCCATTCCATTCCATTCCATTCCATTCCATTCCATTCCATTCCATTCCATTCCATTCCATTCCATTCCATTCCATTCCATTCCATTCCATTCCATTCCATTCCATTCCATTCCATTCCATTCCATTCCATTCCATTCCATTCCATTCCATTCCATTCCATTCCATTCCATTCCATTCCATTCCATTCCATTCCATTCCATTCCATTCCATTCCAGTCCATTCCATTCCATTCCATTCCATTCCATTCCATTCCATTCCATTCCATTCCATTCCATTCCATTCCATTCCATTCCATTCCATTCCATTCCATTCCATTCCATTCCATTCCATTCCATTCCATTCCATTCCATTCCATTCCATTCCATTCCATTCCATTCCATTCCATTCCATTCCATTCCATTCCATTCCATTCCATTACATTACATTACATTACATTACATTACATTACATTACATTACATTACATTACATTACATTACATTACATTACATTACATTACATTACATTACATTACATTACATTACATTACATTACATTCCATTCCATTCCATTCTGTAACTGGCTTGCTTTCTATGAGAGAGAGAGAGAGAGACAGACAGAGAAACACGCGCACGCCGCACGGCTTACAACTATAGCAGAAAGTGTCGTTACAACTTTTGGTCTTAATTTTTTCCGTCTAGTCCCCTTTCGCAACGCGCGATAAGGAACTTTGTTCCAGAAATAAACTGTCAGACTTATTTATCACGTTATTGAAGCAAGAGGCGAGATATACAATTCTTCAGTTATTGATGAGAGAATGTCAGACAACGCACAGTCGAAACTGCTGGTCGTAGGAAGCTGAAACTTAGTATGTAGGTTCCTCGGGGATTGCAGGAGCGCACTATGAGACAATTCCCGAAATTCCTACGGGAACGGGAAAAACCGGCGCGTACAAAATCGCGGGAAAAAGCTAGTACGCTACAAATCAACTTTGCAAATCACAGACATTCCAAGTAAAAAACCCTTTTACTTTTAGTCCTCCTTTTTCGAGATGCCTGCAAAAATATTCGACTTTTTGCCCCTCATTAAAACCCAAATGAGTTGCTGAGTTGATTCCTGTGGCCGTCTGATTGCAAGGGTTGAATTACGTACTTGAATAATCACTCTGAATTTTAGATATTACATAAGTTCTACTGGGGGTGAATGGTTGCAGAGAATGCGATAGCAAATTCTGCAGAGACGATTTATTGGTCTGCTGATTTCATGGCTAGATAATAATAGCCGCACGGGTCAATCTTCAAGGTTAAGCAACGTTTGCCAAGGTTGGTCTGTGGATGGGTGACCATCTTAACATACCGAGTTTCGTCCGTGCCTTGGAAAGCACGTTAAGCCGTTGGTCCCGGCTGTCATTTGTAGATCTTTGGCAGTCGTTACAGATAGTCAGAAGCCAGTTAATTTGACTCCAGTCTTGCCATGAAGTACCGTGTTACCCAGTTAATGGGTTGTGGGGGTCTGGTAGGCAGCCGCTCCTTGTAAAATACTGGTATTCAGCTAAATCCATTTTGACTGGAAGCCGACCCCAATTTAGTTGGGAAAAGGCTTGGCAGATGATGTTCTCTTCCAAATTGCATTTTTAACTTCGCTTCAAACGCAAATATGAAAGTGCACTGCTCAGCCGAAATGTGGTGCCAAAGCCATCATGGCTCGAGAGAAGGATGGAGCTATACAGGACGAATACCACCATCCCATTCTCACAATGGCATCATAATCTCTTCGTCACGTCGCAGGGACCTTCCCTGTGTTTACAGTACAATATTGTGTCATATTATATAGCTCCGTCTCTCTCTCACACTGGAATCATGACGGTACAAGATGTCATAGTAGACTTCTGGACAGAAATCTGGACTTTTTCACAAGTCTTGGTTTTCGTATAATCGTTTTGTTCGTTAGGACGTAAGTATGATGTTCACTAATATGGAAACTTATTTTGGTTTCAGATTGATGAGAAAAAAGCAGACCAGAGATAGATTTTCTTCATCTTATTTCAAGAAACTGACCACAGAATGCTTATCTAACATGAGAAATAAATTTTTTTACAAAAAAATATAATCTATTTCCAAACAAAACACTACAAAGTATTAAATAACCTTAATTTCAGAAGTCGGTGTTTTTGGTTATTTCGTTTTCGAACACCGACTTCCGAAATTTGAGTTATTTTATACTGTAGTGTTTTGTTTGGAAGTCGGTTAAAAAGTTAACGAGTTAATATTTCAAGCGACTAAAACTTTTAACCAATTTTTGGTCACTTATCTACACCACACTGCTTTATGCATTTCAGGTACTTTTTGCTCACTCATCTCCGCTCATTTCACGCTCAGCTCAATATGACTTAAAACGACCAATATCCCTGAATAGCCTTCTGCCTGTGATGACCAGCGAATTAGAATTCTGCTCGACAAAGTTACCACGTTTTAGTCAAAGTTCACAATTTATGTTAATCTAACATTTAATTGGTTTACTGAGAAATTTCAATATTTCTGATAGTCCTTTGACATAGAAGTTAACCGATTACGGCTATGGACAAAGGAGACGCGCGAAATTGGACCTGAAATTTTAAACAAATGAAATTATATCTAATATATTTTTAGAGTATACCTATAACCTTTTTAACGGACTTCAAAAAAAGGGGGAGCTTCCTAATTCCTCTGAACGATTGTTTTGTCTGTTTGTTCTGCGATATTTCACCAAATGTTAACAATTTTAGATGATGCTTTTGGTTTGAGAGAGTATTATTGCGTTGTAAATAATGAGTTAATATAGTTCCATATTATTGTATCGGATTTTTTTTTGATTGAGCGCGCAGAGTCGCGTCGTGTTGCGTCTTGACGTGACCTAACCCTTAGTATTTTTGATTAGGCTAGTTTTCCATTAAAAGCTAAACCCCTAAAGGCTTTTCTTCCCACGTTCATTCTTTGACTTAATTTCTTTGACTTTATTAAATTTACCCAATTTCTAAAGTAATGTGGGCTTTCTAGCTATTAAAAAAACAAAGATTTGACAAAGCAAAGCTCCCGTTCGAAGTAAGAAAAGGTTAAAAAGATGTTATGAAAACAGCAAGTTTTAAATAGTTTTCTTTTGGTAGTAGAAAGAGTTGGGAGCATCTTAACATACCGAGTTTCCTCCGTGCCTCGGAAAGCACGTTAAGCCGTTGGTTCCGGCTGTCATTTGTAGATCTTTGGCAGTCGTTACGGATTGTCAGAAGCCATTAATTCTTACTCCAGTCTTGCCATGAAGTACCGTGTTACCCAGTTAATGGGTTGTGGAGGTCTGGTAGGCAGCCGCTCCTCGTAAAATACTGGTATTCAGCTAAATCCGGCTTGACTGGAAGCGGACTTCAATATATTTGGGAAAAGGCTAGGCAGATGATGGTGAGTAGAAAGAGTTGAATATGAGACGGTATCATAACGAGTCGGACTCTCACACGAAGGTATTCGTACCACAAACAGAAAAAGAACGCGTTAATTGTATGAGAGAACCCTTAAATTTAATTAAATTTTATAATTTCAGCTGTCTACCTATTACGGTTCTTGAGATACACCCCGCTGACTAACGGACGGACGGATAGCGGAGGCTTAGTTATAGGGTTTCGATGGTAACCCTTCGTTACGGAACCCTAAAAAATAATAGCATATACAAAACTTTTCTCTATTATATTATAATAGAGAAAAGTTTGAACAAACATATACATTCTTAATATAAATGCCTGATATTTCAGGTAGATATTAATTTATTCTAAGCACTGGCAACATAAATTATTTGTCTTCGAATTCCTTTTAATATAGGTAAGTGAAACCTAGCTTTGTGGCTTACTTTGTTACAAATTTGAAATGATAATAATTATTTACAAGCCTATTTAAATATTAAATAATGAAAGTAGTACCCAAGTGTTCTTTCTTATTGTTGAGTTATTAAAGATAAATTATTTAACTTAAAGGCTTAGAATACTTTAAATAGGCTGAAAATTTCTTTTTTTCAATAGAGGAGCTAGCGGACAGACGTACGGAGTAATACCTCTGCGTGACTCGGTAACGCTGAGATAATCCTTCCTTTCACCACGATCCCACAAACTGGTCATACATAAGACCCATCCCAAGCACACGCAGCCAATCTCCGGAATTTGACTTCAGCAGTCTTTTGTGTCATTCTAATCAATAGTACATGGGGGCTAAGTCTGAGGCCAAACGAACGTAATTTTTAACCGACTTCAAAAAAGGAGGAGGTTCTCAATTCGGTTGTATTTTTTTTTTTTATGTTTGTTACCTCATAACTCCGTCATTTATGAACCGATTTGAAAAATTTTTGTTTCATCTGAAAGGGTCTCGATTGGTCCATTGTCACCATGTTAGAATCTGATGATGGGATCCCACGAAAATCGAGGGCAACCCTCAAATTTTATAGGCACATACAATGTTTTTCGTGAACTTTCTAACGCAATTCAGATATTTGTGCCTGATAATCATCATCTCATGTTGCTGAGCTGATGATGAAAGGTATAAATTAGGATCTGATGATGAGACCCCATGAAAAATGTTTGTTCAGCGATACCTTAGCCAATTGTCAGCCGATTTGGATGATTCTTTTTTTGTTAGAAAGAGTATTCTCCTGGACTGGTCCCTTTTCAATTTGGTGAAGATCTGACGAAGAACTTCGGAGGTAGGCAACGGAACTTTTCAATAAATGATAGCAAAGGGATCGGGATTGCTGAAATCGCATATTTTTTGGGTTTACACCAGTTCTTAACATAACATTGCGCCGGTACGCTGTTAATGGGTACGCAGGTACCTAGGTACCACTAAAAAATAAAAATTAAAAACTTTTTTACAAAAAATACAACCGGAAGTCGGTGTCAAAAAACGAAAAAATAACCAAAAACATCGACTTCAGAAATTAAACTTTTTTTCTTTCTTCTGAAGTTATTTTGTGCCTTGTAGTGTTTTGTTTTTGGAAGTCGGTTGTATTTTTTGTAAAAAGTTTTTGTGAGTTGTGTGTGTGAGGCAGCGGAATTTACGCTGCATTCGGTTTCATACCAAAGCCCTGTTTGTGCCACACGGCGACGCAAAACGACTTGGACTTTAGTATGAAACCGAATTCCGCTGACTCATTTTACGCGACTCGCAACTCACAAAATTACGTTCGTTCGGCCTCACCCTTAAAAGGCCACTTTAGGAAAATCATATTAAAATCGTAATATTAATCACGCAACAATCTGTCAAATTTAATTTTCATTTTAATCGCTAAAGTCACCAAAATCTAGGAAGTTCGATTTGACAGCTGAGTAGAGAGGGATAGAAGATTGCTTTACCACTAAGTGCGAAAGAGATTTATTTTTATGTCTCTTTCATACTTACTAGCAAAGCAATGTTGTATCAGTTGACTTCTTGGATTTTGGTGACTTTAACGCATTAGGTTCAAGGTTGATTGGGAAAATTTGACAGTGATGGGTAGCGTGATGTGCTTTCTGATTCTGCTAAAGTATCAGTCTTTTTAAACCCGCAGTTCGGTACATAGCGGTTGCATTCCTGATACAGCCTTTAGCGAAGAAAAACTAACGAAGTAAAATTTGTACGGCAACAAAAAGAACCGCAACGCCATCTATCCCACCAGCAGCGAACTACTAATGAAATCCTGCAACGCGGTATCATAGTTATCCGTGCAATTTGAACAGATATAACAGTCCAAATATCAACTATCGGGCAGTTGCCCACCGAACACAACAACCATCCTGTCAGAGGATCCTCTCTTTCGAATGGAGGCGTGCGAGACTTTAATTTTTATACTATAGTATCATGGGCAGCGTCCTGTGGTATTACTAAACCTACCAGTAATTCTGTACGGTCGGACAATCCTCTCTTTTCAATGGAGGCTTGCGAGACTTAACTCTCTGTAACACATTACCTCTATAAGCCTACCCAATTAGTTCCACCAGTTCAGCAAAGAATTCGATCGCACAGAAACTACTTGAAGCCAGAAACTTAATAAAAATTAAGTAAGAATGGGTAAGTTAATGAATATTCTTAATAGCAGTAAATATTGGAGCAATGGAAATGCAGGCCGATATCCAGACAGGCGCAAACACATGCTATCTTTTAGATAGTTAGTTTTTAAATTGTGGTGCAAGGTGGGAGATGAAGCGTAATTTTTAATCAACTTCCAAAAAGGAGAAGGTTCTCAATTTAGTGCGTATTTTTTTCCTTGTATGGACACTGATTACTCCGAGATTTCTAATCCGATTTCTGTGATTCTGTTTTAGTTCAATGCGGTCACTTGTCATTTGGTCCCGTAAAAATTTAATTCAGTTTGGTTCAGTAGTTTTTATTTAATGAGCATTTTTGTTTATTTCAATTTCTGCGTAGACGGAGACGTCGTCCAAGTATTATCACTTAAAAGTGAAAAATAAAAAACTTTTTTACACAAAATATAACCGACTCGAAAAAAAAACAAAGAAACAAAACCAAAAACATACCGTAACGGCTTGAACGAATCTGAAGTTTTGATTGTTTGATGCGAATGTGACTTGAATTGAATGTGTATATTAATAAGTAGAAGTGAATTTCTATTGACATTGCAGATTCAATCGCAGCATATGCTGAGATGGGGCCCTTTTTGGCCTCGCATTGTTAGCTACTTATTATTAATTATTTATTAAGTTTTATTTTATTTTAGTTTTTGTCGATTTTCTTTTTTCATTGTGTGTGTTTGTTTTGCTGCTATACAGAAATAGTAAAATTTAGCTAAAATTAAAATTATATTAAATAAAAATTAAAACCAAAAGAACACAATTTTTTTTTGGAAAATAAACGCTGTTTCTTTCTTTCTTTCTAATAAAATTTATTACTACATTAAAATTGTATACATTTATCTATAATGTATTTATTTATATACACCGTACACTTAAGACTATAAGTACTGTATTTCCATTTTATTTAAAATCCATCCAAAGGTTGTCTTGAAAAGATCGCTTTTACCGATAAGGCCGCCCATTGTGTCACCCTGTGTTATGTTTTCTTCCCCAATTTTTTTGTAATTTATGTGGTGTGTACATAATAAAGAGTATTCTATTAAAAGATAAAGGGTGTCCGTTTATAGCAAGAAAAGTTTGTGTGGAAGTCCAGGTTTTTGCTTACAATCAATAACTACAAAAGTACTTGTTTATTAAAAACAGAAAAGTTACGAGTTACTAATATATTTTTCCTATTCGCAATTTTTGGTTACAGAATAGGGTTTATTTAATTAATCGATCACCGAACGAAAAACAAACTGAAAGCTTCCGCAGGTGTACCACCTGCGGAAGCTTTCAGTTTGTTTATTCTCTTAGTTGTCTCCTTGGAGTATCCCTAAGTCAATTAAATCTGAAAACCAAATGATGAAAAGTGATAATATTATAATTTTCTGTCAGAAATATAATACTGATGGTACAAATCGTGTACTTATGACGGACTTCATACAAACCCCCTTTTTGTAACCCTTAAGAGTATGATGCAGGACCTACCTTCTAAGTAGACCAAACTATTTATGATGTGCCTTTTCTGTCAGATATCATCTGCCTAGCCTTTTTACAACCATACCTATTGGGGTCGGCCTCCAGTCAAATCAGATGTCAGAGCTGAATATTCATCAGACCTTCCCAACCCAGTAACTGGGTAATACGGTACTTCTTGGCAAGACCTGTATCAGACTTTCCGACAATCCGTAATCCGTAATCCGCTTAGAGAGCGTACTTTCCGAGGCACGGAGGAAAGCTCCTCTGTGTATGAGGAGCTCGTGGCTAAATAATAACAGCCGCACGGATCAGAAGCTAGTAAATCTGACTCCAGTCTTGCGAATAAATACCGTGTTACCCTGTTAATGGGTTGTGGTGGTGTGGTAGGCGAGCTGAATCCCATTTGACTGGAAGCCGACCCTAATATAGTTGGGAAAAAGGCTAGGCAGATGAGAGGTGTCTAGGTATGTGTTTAGATGGTCGCACAGACCGACCTTGATCCGTGCGGCTGTGACTTTTCTTCAATTCGCTATGGGTGGCAACAGATAAACTTGCAATAAAGTACGTTGACCTTTCTCTAATATCCCTTCGTAGATACCCGAATAATAAATTATGAACCGTTTATCAATTTCAAGTTGAATCTTTATTGCGAACACAGTACATAATTATACATTCCAGCTGTTAGGTGAATGCGCAGTTTACTGTATTTTTCATTACTAGAGAACGTAAAGGATAACGATAGTTCAGAAGTCAATTCCGGACAGTTTTATGTCTATTTCTGTTTTTGATATTAAGAAATGTTAAATGTATGGGGGTCAATAACCGTTAACGCATACCCCTCTACATCCTGTCGCTTGCACCAAACCCCACTGCAACTATACGCTAGCTCTCTTGTTTTCTAATTATACAAGTTACTTCAGTTGGCTGCACACTTTTAAACTGCAGGCGCCTTCAGGAAACTGAATGCTCAGAGTACCACCACTCCAGCCTGGCATTTGTTTTTTAATTAAGTCTCCGTTTTTGAGTTAAATGTTCTTCTTGTAATACCTGGATAGTTTGTGGATCTTTGTTTATGAAACAAAGCTTGTCATGTTTGTCTCGTGGCTAAAGAATAACAGCCGCACAGGTCGATCTTCAAGGTTAAGGAACGCTTGCCAAGGTAGGTCTGTGGATGGGTGACCATCTTAACATACCGAGTTTCCTCCGTGCCTTGGAAAGCACGTTAATCTGTTGGTCCCGGCTGTCATTTGTAGAACTTTGGCAGTCGGTACGGATTGTCAGAAGCCAGTAAATCTGACTCCAGTCTTGCCCAAGAAATACCGTGTTACCAATTTAATGTGTTGTAGAGGTCTGGTAGGTAGCCGCTTCACGTAAAATACTGGTATTCAGCTGAATCCGGTTTGACTAAAAGCCGACGCTAATATAGTTGGGAAAAGGCTAGGCAGATGAGTAGATGAGCTTTTCATGCCTGTCCCGACTTCGCGATACAAAAAAAGGTAATGTGTATCAGCCTATGTATGTCTGTTCCCATTTTTTCAACCAATCCAATAGAATTATTTATCAAAGTATCCCTTTTCCGTCCATCAAATGCTAAATTTGATATTTTTATTTAAATGCACAAAATATCACATTCCAGTCTAAAATCCACACAATGTAGTGAAACCCAACAATGTTTACGTCCGTCCCTATCAGCGTAACGTTTTGGAAATTTTGCTTTAATGCCGGTCGTAAACGAAATCCGATGCGTTTTCACACATGTGTTTGTGAATATGTTTGTAGATAAATCTACAACGGTAGGTATTAGTAGAGCTTTTAGTCAAAGAGATTTCGGAGTAAGTGCCTCCTATGTATAAGCATAACCATCTGCCAGCCTTTTCAGTCTAAAGACATGCAGCTGAATACCAGAATTTTACTTGAAGCGAGTGCCTTTCTGACTTTCATAACAATATATTATAATACTAACTGACTCCGTGGTCGAGTGGTTTAGGCGTTTGCCTTGTGACCCGCTGGTCGTGGGTTCGATTTCCACGGAAAGCATACTTTGTAAAGTTGTTTCCAGTTTGGCTGGGACATTGCTGGCTTAAATCAACTGATTATCTGATAAAAAGATGATTCCTTGCTTCGGAAAGCACGTGTAAGCCCGGCCGCCAAATGGCGGTTGTCAAATAAACCATTTAAGAGGCCCTTAAGGCGGTGTAGAAACTCTAACACTCTGAGAGTGTGTAGGGTCGTTAGACTTTACTGCCCACACAATAAGAAGATAACAATATAATTATTTGAAAAAACCAAGCCTTGGTAAAATTGCTGTCAGATTTCAGGCTTCCAAAAATGTACAAGACAACGGGAGCACCGGCTTAAATGTTTTTAGATGCAGCAAGCATTAGTCTACGTGTGTTATTGATGGACACCCATGTGTCTTTCTGTGTCTTATAGATGGACACCCAACCACTGTCCAGGCTCGACAGGCGTTGCTTAACCTAGATGATCAGTCGATTTCCTTGCATTCTTGCTTTCGTGTCGATCGTAAACCGAATTTGAAGCGTTTCCATACACGTATGTTTGAGAATATGTTTTTAGATAAATCTACAACGGTGGTAAAGAATAACAGCCGCACAGGTGGATCTTCAAGGTTAAGCAACGCTTGCCAAGGTTGGTCTGTGGATGGGTGACCATCTTAACATATCGAGTTTTCTCCGTGTCTCGGAAATCACGTTAAGCTGTTGCGGGACGCCTCCGGGCGGTTTTTAAAAGGCCCTTCTCAGGGCCAACCCAAAGGCCCTTCTCAGGGCCAACCAAAAGGCCCTTCTCAGGGCCAATCCGACGCTTCAGCGTCTGAAGCTAGCCGCGCGCCGTCTGCGGCTAGCTTCTTCGGAAGGGCGGACCTGTCCGATTCGGACGAGTCCGTCATAAGCGTCTCGGACGTTGGCGACACTAGGTCGCGAAAGCGGGCCTTCCGTAAGGAAGGGTCCGAGGGCTCCTCCAGTTCAACGAGGAAGTCCACGGCAGCGAAGAAGCCGACGACATCTGCGGACACCCACGTCGTGGGTCTCGCAGATGCCCAGCGGCATTTGGACCTGGCTCGGCGGGCGCAGCACCAGCAAGAGCTCGAAGAGCGCGTTGCTGCAAAGGAGCAGCGTGCGCGTGCTGCTCGGGCCAGGTCAGGGTACGGTGCGTCCCGCGTACTATACGGGGACCAATCCTTGGCCGAGCTGGCGCGCATGGCGGAAGAGGATGAGGAGGAGATCGTGGAGGTCGCCTCCAAGTCCTCCAATCTTAAGGGCACTTTTCAAAAGGCCCTTAAGTGCCGTGCCGCAAGCATGCGCGCCATTATAGAGGAGTTGGTCCAGCGTGAGGCGACCGACGAATCGCGCAAATTGCAGGCGACCGTCGATCGCCTCAAGCTGGAGGTCAGCCAGCTTCACCAGAAGCTGGCTGATGTCATGGCTCGGCCGATTCAGGCCGAACCGAGACCTGCGGCGGAGGCCCCCTCCTCCACCAACCTTGAGGATGTCATCCGCAAGGTGGTTATGGAGGAGAGGGCCTTCACCAGAGCCTGCCTAGCAGGCATAGAGGACCGGCTCCTGCCGGAGAAGCGCCTTCGACCGCCGCTCGCGGCGGACAAGAGGCGAGCCGAGCCGGGGCCGTCCTCGCAAGGGGAGGACGCCCTTCTCCCTTCGGCTACTCCGTCCAACCAGCCGGGTTGGACTGAAGTGGTCCGGAAGGGGAAGGGCCGAGGTAAGAAGACGGTGACAGCCGTCCCTGCCGTCCCTGCCACCACGACTCCCAGCCGGTCGCAGGCGACTGAGAAGGGAAAGCGGAAGGGGAAGGGCAAAAGGCGGGCAACGCCCGGACCTGCCGTCCCAGCCACCACGCCTCCCGGCCAGTCGCAGGCGACCAAGAAGAGGAAGGGGAAACTCGTTCCCCCAGAGTCCGCAGCCGTCGTTGTGACACTCACTGCGGAGGCTGCGGAACGTGGGAAAACCTACGCTTCCATTTTGGTGCGGGCGCGAGCCAATGCTGATCCCACCCAATTGGGGATCAGCAAGGTTTCTTGCCGGCGGACCGAAACCGGGGCTCGAATATTCGAGTTCCCGGGGGCGGAGGGCAGCGCCAACGCTGACCTCTTTGCAGCCAAGCTGCAAGAGGTCATCGCGGACGCTGCCAAGGTGGCCCGACCAGTCAAGTCGGCGGCCATCGAGGTGACCGGTCTTGACGACTCGGTCACCAAGGAGGAGGTGGTGGCGGCGGTCGCAGCCATTGGGGGCTGTGGCGTCGCAGCGGTGCAAGGCCGGGACATCAGGCCCGGCCGCGGCGGCATGGGCACTATCCGGCTCGAGTGCCCTGTCGCCGCTGCCAAAGCCGTCCTTGCAAAAGGACGCCTCCTTGTCGGCTTCAGCTCGGGTGCAGTCCGAGCACTTGGAGAACAGCCTCTGCGCTGCTTCAGGTGCTGTGGCATCGGTCACACCCGGGCTCTGTGCCCGTCAGCGGTGGACAGGTCGGAGACCTGCTACCGCTGCGGCACGGAGGGCCACAAAGCCGCCTCCTGCGCGGTCGCCAAGCTGCACTGCGCCGTCTGTGCCGCAAGGGGACGCCCGGCAGGCCATGTGATGAGGGGGAGGTTGTGCAATCCTCCCCCTCAGAGGGGTAAAGCGCAGGTGCCGGTCGGGCCTGCTGTTAGCATCGCCGTTCCTGAGGCAGGAACGGCGGTGGCTGCGGAGGAGGGGGGTGCGATGTCCGATTGATGGATACAATCGAACATCGCATCCTCCAGGCGAACACCAACCACTGCCGGGCTGCACAGGATCTCCTGATGCAGACCATGGCTGAGTGGTTGGTGGACTTGGCGGTGGTCGCCGAGCCTTACTCGGTCCCTGGCCATTGGCTGGGCGACCGGGACGGCCTGGTGGCAATGGTGTCGCGGTCTTCCACAGACTCCCCTCCCCTCTCGCTCTTAGAGAGGGGACCGGGATACGTGGCCGCCGCGTGGGGAGATTTGGCCCTGGTTGGGGTCTATTTCTCCCCAAACCGCCCTCTCTCGGACTTTGAGGATTTCCTGGAGATCCTCACTGCAGCCGTAGGGAGGGCGGCGCCACGCCAGGTCGTGGTGTTAGGCGACCTGAACGCCAAGTCGGTGGCCTGGGGCAATCCAGCTGCCTCTTGCAACGTCCGGGGACGCGCCGTCGAATTTTGGGCGGCGTCATGCGGTGTGTCCCTCCTCAACAGGGGGGCGGTCCACACGTGTGTGCGGCAACGGGGAGGGTCGGTGGTGGACGTTTCGTTCGCCACCCCCGTGCTGGCCGCACGCATTGTGAACTGGCGGGTGGAGTTGGTGGAGACCTTGTCGGACCACCGTTATGTGCGGTTCGACATCTCCACCCAGAGCCCCCGTGGGGAGATGGCCCGCTCTGGCAGGTCTCCTTTCCCACGGTGGGCTCTCACTCGCCTGGACCGGGAGGCAGCCAACGAGGCGGCCTTCCTCCAAGACTGGCTGTCGCCCCCTGTTGGGGCCCCGGACGTTGACGCCGCAGCGGTCCGGCTGAGGGAATCCCTGACCGAGGTGTGCAACTCCAGCATGCCTCGGTCTCGGCGTCCGCCTCCCCGCCGGGCCGTTTATTGGTGGTCGGAGGAGCTGGCAGGCCTCCGGGCCACTTGCGTGGCGGCCAGAAGGGCCTACACGCGTAGCCGCCGGCGCAGCGCCCGTAATCAGGCAGAGGAGGACCGCCTCTACGCCTCTTACCGAGAGGCGAAGGCGGTCCTCAGGTCGGCTATGGGCGCTGCCAAGGACTCGGCGAGGGCCGAGATGCTGGAGGGTCTCGACAGGGATCCGTATGGGAGACCATACAGGGCGGCGCGGAACCAACTGCGGCCCCATGGTCCCCCACTTACGGAGACCCTCGAGCCGGCGTTGCTGGATGGGGTGGTCCGGTCTCTGTTTCCGCGCAGGACCGACTTCACCCCTCCAGCGATGGACCCTCCGCAGTCGGCGGCTCCGCAGGAGGAGGAGGAGGCACCTCCAGTGACGGAGGAGGAGTTTCGCGCGGGGGTGCTTAGCCTCCGCGCGAAGAAGACGGCTCCTGGGCCGGACGGCGTCCCCGCACGGGTGGTGGCCATAGCTGCCTCTCAAATGGAGGACAGGTTTCGGGAACTCTTCAGCGCGTGCTTTACGGCTGGAAGGTTCCCGAAACTGTGGAAGGAGGGGCAGCTATGCCTCCTCCGAAAGGAGGGACGCCCGGCGGATTCCCCCTCGGCATACCGGCCCATCGTTCTGCTCGATGAGGTCGGTAAATTGTTCGAGGGGATCATCGCCGGCCGGCTCAGGAGCCATTTGCAGGGTGTAGGGCCGAACCTGTCGGACGCCCAGTTCGGTTTCCGACAGGGCCGGTCCACCATTGACGCGCTGGCCCTTCTTAAGGGCCAGGTGAAAGAGGCGGTCGAGGCGGGGGACGGAGTGTTGGCGGTGTCGTTTGACATCGCCAACGCCTTCAACTCCGTTCCCCACTCCACCATATTGGAGGCACTCCGGTACCACGGAGTGCCCCAATATTTGAGGAGCCTCCTGGCCAGCTACTTGGAGGATCGAGAGGTCCTCCTTGTGGACAAACTGGCCAGGATGCGGAGATACAGCGCGGAGTCCGGTGTTCCACAGGGGTCAGTCTTAGGGCCCCCCCTGTGGAACATCGGCTTCGACTGGCTGTTGCGGGGGGCTCTTCTCCAGGGCACGAGTGTCATCTGCTACGCGGATGACACTCTCCTCACTGCCCGGGGGAAGAGCTTCGGGGAGGCGGCCTGTCTGGCCTCGGCTGGCGGGTCCTTGGTGGCAGGGAGGATCCGCCGCCTGGGATTGAGGGTGGCGCTGAACAAGACCGAGGCCGTGTTCTTTCACGGGCCTCGGCAGCGCTGCCCTCCAGACGCCCACATTGTGGTGGAGGGCGTCAGGGTGGGCGTCCAGGCCCAGATGAAGTATCTGGGCCTGGTGTTGGACAGCAGGTGGCGCTTCGGCCCGCACTTTAGCGGGCTGTCGACGCGCCTGCTGAGGGCTGCGGACGCCCTCTCCTGGCTCCTCCCGAACCTGGGAGGGCCCAACGCACGATGCCGGCGTTTATACGCCGGCATCCTGCGGAGCATGGCCCTGTACGGGGCCCCCATCTGGGCGGACTCCCTCCAAAGGAGGGAGAATGCGACCGTGATGCGCAGGCCTCAAAGGGCCATTGCACTGCGGGTGGCGAGGGCCTACCGCTCGGTGGGCTTTTCGGCGGCGTGCGCTCTGGCGGGCACCCCTCCTTGGGAGTTGGAGGCGTGGGTGCTCGCCAGAGTGTACGAGTGGACGGCGCGGCGAAAGGCCCTGGGCGAGCGCCCCGTCGCGGAGGAGCGGGAGGCCGTGCGGCGGGAGGCGAGGGACGCCATCATCGTCCATTGGACGGACGACCTCGCCTCCGCCACCTTTGGCCGCCGAACCCTGGACGCGCTCGGTCCGGTCCTGCGAGACTGGCTCGGGCGCTCCCACGGGTTCCTCTCATTCCGTCTGGTGCAGGTGTTGTCAGGCCACGGCTGTTTCGGCAAGCACCTGCACCGGATCGGGAGGGAGGAGACCCCGGCGTGCCACGACTGCGGCGCGGCGGAGGATACGGCTCAGCACACCCTCGAGGTGTGCCCGGCTTGGTCTGAGCCGCGTCGCAGTCTAACAGCGGAGATCGGACAGGACCTCTCGCTTCCCGGCGTGGTCAACGCCATGCTGGAGAGTGAGGGGTCCTGGGCAGCTGTCGCCTCTTTTTGCGAGGATGTCATCTCGCAAAAGGAGGCGGCGGAGCGCGCGCGGGAGGACGACCCTCTCGCTGCGCCGCTCCGCAGGCGCAGAAGAGGTCGGAGAAGACGCCGTCTTCTCCCTCCTCATGGTGGTGATGGGCGGGCGATAGGCGCGGGGGCGCCTCCGCCCGCATTGCACTCCACACCACCCTCGCCGGTCATTCCCAGCCCTCCCCCTGAACGGGGAGGACTTGAGGGGCCCGCCGCTTTAGGCGGGTTGTCGTCGGAGGAGGACTGGACGCTAAGGCTGCGCCGATCTCCCAGTCCTCTTCCACTCGGACGACGCGGGAATAACGCTGGGTCGTTTTAGTGGGTATACCGGGTCAGTCCGGGGAGTCCCACATACCCCTCCCGTTCCCCCGACGGGAGGGTATGCGTAATGCATTTTTTCCCAGTTTAAAAAAAAAAAAAAAAAAAAAAAAAGGATGGGGTTGGCGTATCCATGTGGATAAAAATCCCGTGTTAAATAAATAGAAAAAAAAGCTAGGCTAGATGGTGATGATGATAGATCTATAACGGTACTAATAGAGCTTTTAGTCAAAGAGATTTCGGAGTAAGTGCCTCCTATGTATAACTATTATACCTGTACTATCTGCAAAGCGCATCTAGCCAACCGGGTTGCATCTGAATACCATTAGTTAAGCCTATTGGACCTTCACAATCCGGTAACCTGGTATCACGTTGACTAAGACTGGTGTCAGATTTTCTGGTTCCTGACAATCCATGACTACTTTCAAAGAAATAGATATCCAAAAGACTGCGGGGGCGATGGCTTGCCTTGCTTTACGAAATACGGAGAAGTATTGGAGAATTTTAAATCCGTAATTGGCTGTAAGATCGGTTTATTTATTTTAAATAAAATTGTTAAAGAGCTGTGGATTTTGTGAATAAATAAATAAACCTCAAAATGTAAACGATGGTGCCCATCCACGGAACGACCTCGGCAAGCGTTGCTTAACCCTGACAATCGGTCCATATCCTACCGTTAACGCTTAGCTCATAAATTAAATCCGATTCATGCGTTTTCACACACATGTGTTTGCGAATGTGTTTGTAGATAAATCTACAGCGTTATTAGTGGAGCTTTTAGTCAAAGAGATTCTCGAATGAAGTAATATCCGTATTACATTCATCATCCACCAAGCACATATATTCTAAGTGAATGCTGCTGAATACCAGTATTTTGATAAAATAACTGCTTGTCTAATCACCACTACCTTCCTTGTTACTGATGGAAGCACGATACTTCTTGGTATAGCTAATGTCACATTTTCTGTCTTATAAATAAGTTTTTAGATAAATGTACAACATTTGGTAAGATAATAAGCGAGCTCAACGAACATTACATTTACGAGTATCATCCTTGTCGTGTTCATATAGGTATAACTTAATTGGAACATGTCATTGTGCGTACAGCTAAGGAGTGCCTGCCAGAGTCTGTTTCCTTATAGCTACAACCTGAGAGTATTTACTCGTAAGTCAAGAGTGAATAGGTTATTTCTAGGCAAACTTGCTCCATCTTCGACCGCATCATCGTTTATCGCCAGGTGAGTTAGAGGTCAAACGCGTGCCTATCAAGAGTAAAAAATTAAAGACGATATCAATGTTTTCTGCCATTTATCACTTTCAAAATTATTTTTAGGGTTCCGTACCCAATTACTATGCCTCCGCTGTCCATCCATCCGTCCGTCTGTCTGTAAGCTGTATTTCATGAACTGTAATAGGTACAGAGTTGAAATTTTCACAGATTGTGTATTTCTATTGCCGCTTTCATCGAAAGCCTAGTCTTTTCCCTATTATATTGGGGTCAGCTTCCAGTCAAGCCGGATTTAGCTGAATACTAGTATTTTACGAGGAGTGACCACTGAACACCAGACCAGACTGAACAGACAGACCCAGACAGAACTGGGTAAAACGGTACTTCATGGCAAGAGATGGAAGTCAGATTTACTGGCTTCTGACTATCCGTAACGACTGCCAAAGATGTACAAATGACAGTCGACACTAACGACTTAACATGCTTTCCGAGGCACGGAGGAAACTCAGTATGTTAAGATGGTCACCCATCCACAGACCAACCTTGGCAAGCATTGCTTTACCTTGAAGATCGACCCGTGCGGCTGTCATTATTTAGCCACGAGCTCCTAATTTCTATTGCCGATTTAAAAACAAATAATAAAAAATAAAGGTACGGAATCCTTCGTGTGCGAGTCCGACGTCCGTACGTTTTTTTAATCAAATACAATGTGGCTAACATTTACGAAGCTGTGTGCACATTTAGTTAAAAACAAACACCAACACAACACATACAGATTCCAAAGTTATGCTTTCAATAAAAATCTTTAAGAAGCCATTCTCTTTAAAACTACAAAGTTGGCAGTACTCCTGAATACTAACTACTAACACTACTGATATTCGATCGTGTCATCGGAAATGTTTTGGAAATAGCTTCACTTTATAGAGGTCGTAAATGGAATCCAATGAGTGTATCAATTTTATTATGATCGTTTGCGATGTCTGCTGTAGTCTGCAAAGTTCTTCTGTAAATATTATGATTCAATATTTTGGGAAATGCTTAGACTGCCAAGGTCTGGTTTATGGCCAGGATAATTATGGTTTTAATTGCATAATTCAAGATCATTTGATGACTGATGTGTTGCCAGCCAAAGGCTGACAAATTGTAGTAAACGTATTTTTTTTAGGGTCCGGACATCCGAAAAAAACGAAACCCCTAATAGGATCACTCGGGTGTCTGTCTGTCTGTCCGTCTGTCACAGCCAGTTTCCTCCGGATCTACTGGACCAATTCTGTTGGAATTTGGTATAAATATGTACTTCTGTAACCCAAATACGGACGCGATAGGTAAATTCTTATTTTTTACTATGGGGGTTACTTTTGAGGTTAAAACCAGAAAATTAAAAAAAGTTTTTCAGACTGTAATGGGTGATATATCAAATTAAAGGGTTTACTGTGAGAGTTCTAATTAGACTAAAAATGACCATTCCCTTTCCCCTTATCATTTCAACTAAACGACATACATTGCTAGACATATGGAATAGAATAGAATAGAATAAAATTTATTTAGCACATTCATGAAACACGCGTACAAAAACAAACATAGAAAATAAAATAGGTAAGCCAAAAACTAGTGTGTGTCTCACGGCTGCACTAATAAGGTTCGCATCCAGCGTATTCACTCCGGGTTGGCGGCGCGCTGTGTTACACGCGCGCCTCAAGGAGCTGTCAGCAAGGGAGACGGGGCCCGCTAGGGCCAGTGCCTGCCAGGGTGCGGAATCCGTTCGAAAGAGACGCCGCGTCCCTGGAACGCAAAGGGCACTGGGAGGAACATGGATGGGTTTTAGTCAGTAAGAGTCTGACACTCCCTTCCGCTCCGCCCAGAGCGGAAGGAGTCATTTGATGATTTCCCATCCTTAAACAAAAAAAAAAAAAAAAGCGTATTCACTCGGCCTTCACCAGGTCATCGGACCTCTTCCTTGTCACCAGAGGCCTTCCAACGTTGCATCTTTCGGTATGCGGTCATAACTCCACAAGCTTTGGTCCCTATCGACTGTGTTCTGTGAGCAATGTCATCATCATCATCATCTGCCTAGCCTTTTCCCAACTGTGTTGGGGTCGGCTTCCAGTCAAGCCGGATTTAGCTGAATACAAGTATTTTACGAGGAGCGGCTGCCTACCAGATCTCCACAACCCATTAACTGGGTAACACGGTACTTCATGGCAAGACTGGAGTCAGATTTACTGGCTTCTGACTATCTATAACGACTGCCAAAGCCATCTACAAATGACAGCCGGGCCAACGGCTTAACGTGCTTTCCGAGGCACGGAGGAAACACGGTATGTTAAATAGGTACCCATCCACAGACCAACCTTGGCAAGCGTTGCTTAACCTTGAAGATCGACCCGTGCGGCTGTTATTATCTAGCCACGAGCTCCTCAATTCTGTTCTGTGAGAAATGTGCCCTGCCCAAACAACGAACCCTTGAGTTCTCCTGTGGATATCTTTATTTCTAATTGTATTGGAATAATATGAATTTACTTTAATTTAATGTTATGATCTTATCCTTATTTTTAATTTAATTTTGTGAAAATTTTATTTTATTTTGTTATGTGAGCCTAGTTACAAGTGCATGCTGTGGTCTCCTGTAACTGAAGGAGCACACTTAAATGAACCATTGTATCACTGTCTTATGTTATATCTGTGTATCTTTTGTTGGAGATCCAAATAAATAAATAAATAATTTGACTATGGAGCATAGCCTTGCTAAAAGTCTTATGTTTTACTATTTTTTCATGTGGATGCGTTTCCTTTGGCCTATTCGATAAACTGAGATAAAAATTAGACAAGACATTTTGGTGTAGAGATTAACGTATTAACTATATTATTATAAACATACAAACTATTATTACCTCTTAATAATATTTGTTTCGATAGCGTTTCGTCGGATTATTGTCAAGGTTTGGTGTCAAGGAACTTGTTATTTTCACGGCCGTGGATGATGATTGATGCGTTGCCAACCAGACAGAACTATATTTAAAATCATTAGTTGTTATGTTATTAACAGTTATGTACCTACTCGGAGGTGGTGATTGGCTAACAAATAACGGAAAGCCAATGAAGGTAAAAATACATAAATTTTTAGGTTTCCGCACCCAAAGTGTATCCAACAAGCGGAGGCTTAGTAATAGGGTTCCTATTACTAAGCCTCCGCTGTCCGTCCGTCCATATGTCCGTCCATCCGTCCGTCTGTCTGTCTACGGGCTGTATCTCGGGAACCGTAATAGGTAGAGAGTTGAAATTTTCACATATTGTGTATTTGTATTGCCGCTATAACAACAAATAATAAAAATTAAGGTTTATGATACGGAACCCTTCGTGTGCAAGGCTGACTCGCACTTGGCCGATTTTCTAGGGTTCCGTACTCAAAGGGTCACCAACGGAACGCTATTACTAAGCCTCTGCTGTCCGTCCGTCCGTCCGTCCGTCTCTCTATCAGCGGGCTGTATCTCGGGAACCGTAATAGGTAGACATTTGAAATTTAAAAATGAACAAATAATAAAAATTTAGGTTTATACTACGGAACCCTGTGTGTGGTGTGTTTGTGGTTTGGAACCGGTTTTTTTTTACTTTTATTAAGCAAAAATTGTCTAAGTTTTCTTAAAAATTTTAGGTATATTATGTTCCTAGAAAAGGTTTGTACACTGTTGATGGTCATCATCTGTTTAGCCTTTCCCATCAATATTGGCGTCCACTCAAACCGAGACATTGTAGAGTTGGTACGGTAATGAAAAGATTTTGTAGAGCTCCTACATAACTAAACGAGCAGCTTAAAGACTTCTAATAGCGAGTCTGGTCATTTTGTCTGTGTTATAATAAACTAATTACCCCATGTATAGTAACAGTGGGATATTATTTTACACGCAGTATTTTTCATAAATTGGCAGTTTATTAAGTACTTTCACACACATTAATCTTATAAGTTCGGTTCTAGCATGTACTAGATAAGTGGGTTTAAAGAAAAGAGCGGAATATGTTCGAGTGTTCGAAATAATACGCAACCCCAGCAGGGCGTACTGGCTTACTTGAATAAAATAATCGTGAAAATAAATTGGATTACCTTTGACAGTTGACGGATGACAGACACCATATGACACTGGCAGTATAGTCAACAACATCTCAGTTGCCAAAGACAAAAAAAAAAAAACAAAATTCTAAACAAATGACAGGCACTTTGAACCAACACTTAATTCAAAAATAAACGATCTTCACAGCAATCCATTCAATAATCTGACACAATTCCTAGCCGTACTATAGAAACTTCACACAAACATTCAGTCGAATCACTGGGATGAGCACTGATCACTGAGTTCTAAACTGAACGCCTTGACCGATCGCGCGGGACTTGCCAACTGGGCGAGGTCGCGGTTATGACCGACTTTTGTGAAATTTTATACTCTACCACATGTATTTTTCCATCTTAATTATAATGGGTGAAGAGGGATTTGGCTAGGCGTGAAATTATAATGTTTATAGAGACGGGACAGTCGGGCATACCACAGATGCTGTCTGAAAAAGATGGGAGACGAGATGTACCTATGAAATAAGAACTTCTCCTGTGTCGTGTATGCGTTGAAAAACATATGAAGTATCGGAACAACTATCTGTAGGACATATAAATATTTGTTCCGTGCGGGAATCGAACCCGCGACAAGCAGCGCAGCACCTAATCGCTGGTTGAGAGATTGGCGCCAACCGTGTCGACAGTTCGACGAGTCCCGATGAAACGATTCAACTATCTTGGATGCTGCAATTAAATCAGAAAATAACAGCGGAGCAGTAAGAAAAAAAGCACTACTAAATGAGGAGGAGTGGAACGTGACTCCTGAAGTAAAACGCCACAGGTTTCTTACAAAAATATGGAAAATCGCATAGTGATATGTAGGTATACAACTGATCCCTATGCCAAATATCTATACTAATATATAAAGCTGAAGAGTTTGTTTGTTTGTTTATTTGTTTGTGTGTTTGTTTACTTGAACGCGCTAATCTCAGGAACCACTAGTCCGATTTGAAAAATTCTTTCAGTATTAGATAGCTCATTTATCGAGGAAGGCTTTAGGCTATATATCATCACGCTAAGAACAATAGGAGCGGAGCAGTAATGAAAATTGTGACGCAGACGAAGTTGCGCGAGACAACTAGTGCCAGATAAAACACAATGTTTCATTATTTTTCTGTCAAATACACCTTGAAATAAGAATCAATATTAAGTAGAACCAATCTCACAATGTTACTTACATTTACGTTAAAAAAAGGAAATAATAAGGAAAATGAATACGGAAGCTTTCAACAGTGTTTTAGTAATCCCTTGGGAAAACATGTTGGTAGGTATTGTATGTTATTTCCATATAAATAATATCACCAATCCTCAGGGCTCATTGCTCGAACGTATGGCCGATGGGGCTGAGAAGTTCAATATACGGTCACCATTGCATATTGGACCTACGACCTGGGGGGCTAATCCTAATATAATATTAGTCACACAAAAATCTGTCAAATTTAATTTTCATCTTAATCGCTAACGCATTAGGTTCAAGGTGGATTGGGAAAATTTGACAGTTACGGGTAGCGTACCTTTTTAGGTCACCTGGTGTGCCGTGTGGGTCATTGTATACAAGAAACAGGAATGGTCTAGCTAAAGTGGGGGAAGGGTCTTATGTCTAGCAGTTGAACGTATTTTGAAATAATTATGAATATCGACACAATGATATAGTCCTCTTGACCGATTTCGGCTATGGCGGCCATTCTCAATGGAGACTAGCTATCGGCGCGGGACTTACTATAGTGCAGTCCCTCTTCTATCACTCTCATATTCCGATTGGACAGCAACCCGACACGACCGGAGAGAGATCTGGCGCAGGACCAACGGCTTAACGTGCTTTCCTTCTTTCACGGGGGTCTCACACCACCAACTTCCAAACTCTGGGCTGTCACAGAGAAAAACCCATTGAAAAAATCCAAAAACTCTTTTTGCCTGACCTGGAAATCGGACCCAGGACTCCAAGCTCGGCAGTCGCAGCTTGCGACCGCGAGACCAACGGAGCGGTTCTCTAAATAAGTAGTGACTAAAGAATCCACGAGTGGATTGAACTGGCGACCTTTACAGTGGAATGCTAAGCGCCACTGCGCTATTCAGGACGTCTGAGTCTGTAGCCGTCTAGAAATTTACTATAAATACATTTCCGCGACGCATCACTACATAGCATAAAACAAAGTCGCTTCTGCTGTCTGTCTGTCCCTATGTATGCTTAGATCTTTAAAACTACGCAACGGATTTTGATGTGGGGTTTTTAATAGATAGAGTTGGTTCTCGAGGAAGGATTAAGTATATAAATTGTACCCGTACAAAGCTGGGGTGCCCGTTCCTACTTTAGAGGTATGCGGTACAGAGAGTAAAGTCCCGCACATCTCAATTGAAAAGGCGATCCTCCAACCAGGCGGCTGTTATGCCTGGCGGGCAACTGCCCGATAGTTAATGTTCGGGCTGATGTATTTGTTCAAATCGCTCGGTAAACTTTGCCTGAGCGATGCAGGATTTCGACGAAGTAGTTTGCTGCTAGTTGGATAGATGGCGTCGCAGTTCTTTTTGTTGCGATGTAGATTTTTATTTTTTAGCGGCATTGATGCCGCTACACTACTATGACAGACCGTCTGTTTTCCCGGTCCAGGAACGGAAAATTCAACTATGACCTTGAGCTCCAAATCAGAGGTATAATTGAAACAGCTCAATTGGTTCGGGATAACTGTCTTAAAATTCAGTTGGAAGACGTAACCCATATATATCAACTAATTGACAAGGCAAGTTTAGTAAAACGTTGTAATTATACAAAATACTTTCACTGTGCGGAGTCAAAGAGTGAAATTTACTGCCGGATTTTGAGTCTTCATGAAAATTTTCGCAAACAATTCTGGTTAAGAGTTAGAACATGTTACTTCTAGCTATGACTGCTCCATTGTTTCACAGTAGGTAAAATTGTGGTCAATCTTGAGCCTAAGAATAACAAAAAAGACAGAAGAAAGGTAACAAAATAATATAGTAAGAAAATGAAATAACAAAGTTTCTAGTTCACTACATATTAAGCAGGATAGAACAAAAGGGTCGTCCCAAAAACTTTGCCTAGTTCCAAAAAAAAATCATCCATGCGTACAGGTTTTTCGCAGCGGTATAAAATAATCAAAAATATGGACACAGACCCAAACCATCACACAACTTTTTCAAAACAAATCAACCCACAAAATCGATTCAACTATTCTTGATAAAACTACAAATAACTAACTTCGGGATAAGTTTTTTGCGAATCCTATTTGACCTCAGCTCTGGGAGACCGAAATAAATAAGATAAAAGTATTATTGTTAAGTGGCTTGGCGCGACCTCTAGTGGGTTGCAAAGTCAATAATATCTTTGTAGAAAAAGAAAAGAAAAAAGATAGGTTAGGGAAGTGAAATGTCAAGTTGTAAGATGGATCGCTTGCGGGGTAGAGGGGCTATTACGTGTCGTGATAGCATCTAGTGCTGTCTCGACTGATTTACTTTATTTAAACTGGGATGAAGAAGGAGGGAGAGAATAAGGTGGGTCAGAGAATGGATGGATTATTATGTGATGGCTTGAAAGGTAAAAAAAAATGGAGTCACTTCTTTGGGGGTAATAAGAAAACTTTATAAAAATTGTTTTTCAAAATGTACCGTGTGATATATCAAATGAATGAGCGTATTGTAGGGGCTTAGAATATTCCCTACCCTTTATCTCCGAAACTACTTAGACTAAAATTTTGTGTTCTTTGCCGATAGATTACAGGAAAACAACATGTTTAAAAATGAGATTCGTTCGGAACCTTTTGCACTTGGCAAAAATATATTTTTAATAAGGTAAATATTGCGCTTATCATATCAAACCAACTGGTATCAAACATATGGTATTTCAGGGTTGGTCTCATCATCATCTGCCTAGCCTTTTCCCAACTATATTGGGGTCGGCTTCCAGTCAAACCGGATTCAGCTGAATACCAGTGTTTTACGTGGAGCGGCTGCCTACCAGACCTCCGCAACCCATTAAATGGGTAACACGGTATTTCTTGGCAAGACGAGTCAGATTTACTGGCTTCTGAAAATCCATAACGACTGTCAAAGATCTACAAATGACAGCCGGGACCAACGGCTTAACATGCTTTCCGAGGCACGGAAAAAACTCGGTATGCTAAGATGGTCACCCATCCACAGACCAACCTTGGCAACCGTTGCTTAACCTTTAAGATCGACCCGAGCGGCTGTTATTATTTAGCCACGAGCTCCTCCAGGGTTGGCCTCATGGTAAACAATATTTTTAATGATAAGTATTTTCAACAATGAAAGACTGTTCGTGTTTTACAAACAACCCTTTATGCAGTTCATGCCGTAAGCCACGGGAGCAAACTGCCGGAAAAAGCTGGTCAGAAGAAGATCTCTCCCTGGTTAGGTACAAATAAAAATGAAGGCTTAGTTCAATCTCTATCCCCAGATTTCAATTGCCATTCCCACTAACACGAAAATAGGGGTAAGTTTGATAAATGCCCCGACCCTATCCCGTCTTCTAATGCTCCCTTATATCGAAATATTTGTCAAAATAAACTCGTCTCAAGAAAATATATCGCTAATAAAAATCTTCCATAATTCATCAGGTATATTGTAAGTTCATTGATTTTCAAATGAATTATGATCAAAGAATATTTATGAGGAAATATATGACTGCATGCGTTTCTATAAATTTTAATGTTGGCAACATTTTTGGTTTGGATTTCATTTATGGGATTTATGCCAATAAATTGTATTTGTTATTACCATATCTTTTCAACTATTTTTAATAGGTTGTCTAACAATAATAAATCATGTTTTCTGAACAAATTGACAAAAAAAAATCTATATTGTCTCCCCGCTAGCTTTGTGAAAATCTATTTGCCGTATTTTTAACTTAAAAATTGAAACCCTGAGCTTCACAGCCAAAATTCAATTTCTCAATCCGACTATTTTTTTTTTTTAATATTTTGTTATTATTTTTGTTTTTATATTTTATTTCTCTATTCGTACGTTTGGTTCAAAATTATCTAAACAAAGCACTTATTTATTTAAATGTAGACTGAGGTCTATACAGATAATAAATATATTAATCATCTGCCTAGCCTTTTCCCAACTATATTGGGGTCGGCTTCCAGTTAAGCCAGGTTTAGCTGAATACCAGTATTTTACGAGGAGCGGCTGCCTACCAGACCTCCACAACCCATTAACTGGGTAAGACGGTACTTCATGGCAAGACTGGGGTCAGATTAACTGGCTTCTGACTATCCATAACGACTGCCAATGACCTACAAATGACAGCCGGGACCAACGGCTTAACGTGCTTTCCGAGGCACGGAGGAAACTCGGTATGTTAAGATGGTCACCCATCCACAGACCAACCTTGGCAAGCGTTGCTTAACCTTGAAGATCGACCCGTGCGGCTGTTATTATCTAGCCACGAGCTCCTCATAATAAATATATTAATATTATTGGTTTATTGATGGTACACAAATAATGAAAAAACAAAACAGAACATTTACAATTTAACGAAACAAAAACAAAGACGCCAGTCTAGTAACGAGCTTGCCCATCGAAAAAAAAGTCGAACTTGCATTTCATCTTTAAAATTCGATCCATCACTATTAGAAAAAAAAATTTTAAGAACCCGTCCTCTTCTTTGTTTTACAAAAACTATAGCTATATGTACTTAAATCATTTTGCTATTTTGACAATTTGCTTCCATTTTCCATTTAAAATGAACACAACAAAATCCCTTGATTAGGATGTACAATGAAAGAAGCACGACAAATATTCTTTTCATCAGTACAATTGTTGGGACGTCACATTATAATATTTTTTCTTGTCCCATTCGTTGACGAGGAAAATCATAATATTTCCTTTTGAAAGAAGGTTTTTATATTATGTACTTGTAAGGTTTCAAGGGCAGATGACAGTACAATGTTTGTTTTTCAATCACTTTCGATTTTTCAGGCATTCATTAAAGACCCTGTCATGAGCAGCTACACATTTTGTAAATATAATAATCCCAAATTCAATCAACTCAAAAGAATATGCGTGTTATACAAAACTAACGAGCAATTTATCTTGGACGGGTTATATTTTAGCGCTATGAAGCACTGTTGTCTAATGTTATATGTTACTAGAATGCGTCTGATTTATGGAACAAACATTTGAAACAATCTTACTCAATGTGTGTTAACAAAATTTATAGTTTCTCGTGACGAGAACATTATTTATCAATCATAGGCCTCCGTGGTCGAATGGTTTAGGCGTTGGAATTGTGACCCGGTAGTTGTGGGTTCCATTCTCACGGGAAAGCATGCTTTACAAAGTTGTTTTACAGTTTGGTTAGGATATTGCAGGCTTGAATCACCTGATTGTCTGATTAAAAAGATGATTCCATGCTTCGGAAGGCACATTTAAGCCAGTGGTCTCGACCGCCTGTTGGTGGCCGACATACAAACCATGTCCCTTGGGGTGGTTTTGAAACTCTGACACTAGGGTGTGTGAGGTCGTTAGACCTAGATAGGCACGATTTAAGCAAACTGACAACATTTTTATTGATTTTGTCATGGTACGGACTTTCGGAGCCCTATTTTTTAATTTCATATTGTATTGTCTATAACAAAGAAACACACACACATCGCACATATAATTATGCACTTTATTTAGTGCTTACTGCACGTCTTTCTACTCCTGCAGTCTGTGGACTCATTATACTCAGAAATCATATGGCGCCCTTCGAGTTCAGTACAATGATGCTTTCAGGGTGCTGATGGGGTTGCCCCGTTACTGTAGTGCATCGGGGATGTTTGCTGAAGCGCACGTTGACTGTTTTTGTACTGTGATGCGGAAGCGGTGCGCATCCCTGGTCAGAAGGGTGCGGGGCAGCGCTAACAGCATCCTGTCCATGATAGCAAGTAGGCGTTTGTGTGATTGTGCGTTTGTGAACCACTGCTGCTGGGTATCAGCTGGGCCTGTCGCCTTGCAGCAGTGATGTCGCAATTTTGTGTTGTTAATGTATTACTAACATAGTTTGTAAGTTTTTTTGTAACTAACACTTTTGAGTCTTGGTACTTGTAATAAATGTTATTATTATTATTATAATCCCACTTCTCAACCACAAAACCCAGTAGAGATCTACCGAAATCTTTCCACAAGCACTCCCTATGAGGTAGACAGCCTACCGCCTCATTATTCACCAGAATTAATGACCTATGGGTCCGGGTGCCATTCAGCAGGACCTTGCATTATCCGAGCGAAAGGACTCTGTTTACAGAGAGGGCTATTTTAAAATGGATCGTGTTTTTAGGGTTCCGTACGCAGAGGTAGAAAACTGGATCGAATCTACCTAGTGTCTTTGCGTATAAGGTAGATGCCAGATAAATGTGACCCACATACATTGATTGATATTTCTTTATATGAAAAACCGAAATGAAGACAAAACTGTCCTGAATCGACTTCTATCGTAATCCTTTACGTTCTCTAGTAATGAAAAACTGTTCATAATTTATTGTTTGGGTGCAAAGGGACATTAGAGAACCGTCATTGTTTATTGCAGGTTTATCTGGTGGTTATCAAAGAAGCGTACCAAGATCATCATCATTTGCCTAGCCTTTTCCCAACTACATTGGGGTCGGCTTCCATTTAAACCGGATTCAGCTGAATAGGCGGATGTTGTGCCTGGCGGGCTACTGCCCGATAATTGATATTCGGACTGATGTATATGTTCAAATCGCACGGTAAACTCTGCTTGCGCGATGCAGGATTTCAACATTGTAGTTCGCTGCTAGTCGGATAGATGGCGCCGCGGATCTTTTTGCTGTGATGTAGATTTGCTCCGTTGTTTTTTCTTGTGACGGCACTGATGCCGCTACGCCAGTGTTTTACGTGGAGCGGCTGCCTACCAGACCTCCACAACCCATTAACTGGGTAACACGGTACATCTTGGCAGGACTGTAGTTAGATTTACTGGCTTCTGACAATCCGTAACGACTGCCAAAGATCTACAAAAGACAGCCGGGACCAACGGCTTAGCGTGCTTTCCGAGGCACGGGGGAAACTCGTTATGTTAAGACGGTCACCCATCCACGAACCAACCTTGGCAAGCGTTGCTTTACCTTCAAAATCGACCCGCGCGGCTGTTATTATTTAGCCACGAGCTCCTCAAAGAAGCGTACCAAGATAGAACCCTGTAATAGACAGCTATAACTGGATTGTATTTTCGGAACCGTAACAGCTAGGCGTGCCTGCCAGGGTCGCGCAATTTATTCAAAAGAGTCAAACGGCATTAGGAGGAACATGGATGGGTTTTAGTCAGTAAGAGTCTGACACTCCATTCCGCTCCACCCAGAACGCAAGGAGTCATTTGACGATTTCCCATCCTTAACATAAAGGCCTGAAGTATCGCCATTAATAGCAATTTCCATAATTTCAACTAAATAATAACGTTGTCATGCCTACCGAATAATATGGATATGCTTAGCGAGCTGTCAAAATTCGACGCTAGTTTTGCAAAAGAAGTGTAGGGAGCACTGAGAGAGAATTTCCCGAAATTCCTATGGGAACGGAAAAACACGAGATATACGTGCACGTTGATCCAACGCTTTGTTTTCCCGTATGTGGTCGTTACTCTTGAATCAATGAATTCATGAATGTATATATTGTACAACCTAACCCAGGGATCATTTAAAAAAATATCAAACGTTTAAACCATACGGACATATTTTGTAACATACTACGGAACCCTTAGGCCGTGAGACAGTTTCGCAGTTTCGCACTTCCCAGAGTTTTTCCAAGACCTCTATGAATAAGTTAGAGGGTAGTTTTGTTGGATTGATTAAGAAGGGGTTGAATTCTGGACAGGGGAGTGAAAGAGAGGTGAAAGTCAGGGTTAAGCGCATTTGTAAATAACTCATGGTTTTGAAAAGCAGGTTGAATTGTAAAATTGAATGATTTTTTGGGATAATACACTACCCAGTAAAGGGAATTTATTTGGCATCAGAATTACTATGTTAATGAAAACTTTAAGAGGAAGCATGGGTGGCTAGACTTATATGTTAAAAGCCATAATTCGAAGTTTGGCTCTCGCCTGTTTTCTCCTCCAATATTGGACCAATTTAAGAGATATAAATATAAATAGTGGTCAAACGCGTACCTAACTATAGTAAAAAAAAAAAGAAAAAGATATTTCATAAACTGAATAAGAAGGATATATACAAAATTACCTTATAATTTTGTAATAATAACCAATCATCATTTACAGTTTTTATAATTTACTTAGATAGTTAGTACTATAAGTTTCAAATCAAATTTAATAAGGATTAAATTTATGCAGACAATATAAAGCATAAAACGGATAATAATTCGATTACAAAATTCTGTCATGATAAGATAAAAGGGTTTGTCCTGAAAAAAGGAACTTAAGGAATATGCTACGACAATAAAATTGCGGAAAAATAATTTTCTAACAAGGTCGCTTGTCATGTTAATAAGAATAATAATATAATAAAATGGTCTAATGGCCAAAAGCTTCGACGATCGCCGCTGACGCTTCGGCAGATGACCATCTGCCGAAGCTGGCGTTACGTGGTCGGATAACGGGCCATACTCCCCGATACTGCTCGTATTGCGAGGAGGTTCCTTTCTCTGGAGCCCTAACTACCGGGAGCTTGGACCTTGCAACCGACGCCGGCGGACTATTTTTTGAAATGTTTTTATAATGTGTTTTCTATAAGAAATATTTTAAATTAGTAAGTAGGATTAATGAATAAAGATTAGAACAATATAATATACCAAAAACAAGTATAATCATACCATTTTCCAATTTCAATACCCAAACTACCAAACTTCCCGCCAAATCAATATCATCAAAAGTAAATATCCAATAATTACACCACTTTCAAATAAATTAATAAATCGTTTATAGATGAAGTTAGTGAATTTATTTATCTATACTAATATATAAAGCTGAAGAGTTTGTTTGTTTACTTGAACGCGCTAATTTCAGGAAGTACTGGTCCGATTTGAAAATATCTTTCAGTGTTAGATAGCCCATTTGTCGAGGAAGGCTATAGGCTATATATCACCATGCTAAGACCAACAGGAGCGGAGCAGCAATGAAAATTGTGACGCAGACGAAGTTGCGTGGGTCAACCAGTATAGGAATAAATTAAACTATTCCTATCGACTGTCAATTTGTAACGGAACCAACGGTTTATCATGCTTTCCGAGGCACAGAGGAGTATCTGTATATTAATAATAATCTGACATAGACTAGAGTCAAGAGCAAACCCATTACAAATAAAAAAAAAATAATATAGACATCCATTCACGACCGACGTTGACCAGTATCAGCAGTTTTGTCAACCACAAACTACACATTTTACGTTGCAATTTGCACAAACAAGACATAATCTGCTGTACCCATCACTACCTCAACCCACGTGAGCTTTATAACGAAGGTATTTGCTTTCCTTTCAGTTTCAAGCGGGTCTGACCTTCCGTGAATACGTGCGAGGGTCATGGTCGCTCCGATACAAAACATTTACAGGAACGAACCCTTTAACGCTCCTGGGAAAACATCCAGGGTTGGGATTGAATAGGGTAAAACAAAGGAATGTACAAAGTAGGTAGCGCTTATGTTCTTTAAATCCTATTGTAGAATTGATATTTGTGAGGGTGAAAGTCGCAGGATCGATTTCGAAGACGGTACATGATATATGATTTCAAATTTCAGTTGGTTATAAGTAATACTTCACGTCAATTTTTTTGGCATATTAAACTAGTTGAGGTCAGTGTTTCCTACTGATCCTGAGAAGAAATATTGGAACAAACTCAGAGGATTCAACCATTAGAAATGGCTCAGATTCAGCTCCGCATTTGGAAATTGGTGGTATCAAGCGTGCCTCAGAAAACACCAAATCCCGCACCTGATCACTCTCTAGTCGTGTCGGATTGCCGTCTCATTTGACTGTCAGATTGTGAAGACAGAGTGTGTACAGTTTGCGCATATAAACGTGCTCTTTAATTATTATATCCCAGGAATATTAGGTTACCGACATAGCCCAAAGGATCGCCAAGCTGAAGTGGCAGTACACATTGCTCGCAGATCAGATGGTCGTTGGGAACAAAAAGTTCTGGAGTGGCGACCGCGTACCGGAAGACGCAACGTTGGTGCGGCCTCCCACAAGGTGGACCGATGACCTGGTGAGGGTCACGAATGCGAGACGCACAGGACCGGTAGTGGCGACACTTGAGGGAGGCCTATGTCCAGCAGTGGACATGTTTCGTCTGATATGTTGATGATAAAGATAAATAAGTGTAGTAGGTAAAAAGATGGCGAGATAGTCCCAATAAGAAATCCTTTGAGGTTATTCGTTGGTGTTTGACTTTTAGACTTCTGATTTAATAAATGAATACTATCGTTGCGCGAAGTGGAGTTGCGTCGAGGAGCTCGTGGCTAGATAATAACAGCCGCACGAGTCGATCTTCAAGGTTAAGCAGCGCTTGCCAAGGTTGGTCTATGGATGGGTGACCATCTTAACATAGGTACCGAGTTTCCTCCGTACCTCGGAAAGCACGTTAAGCCGTTGATCCCAGCTGTCATTTGTAGATCTTTGGCAGTCGTTACGGATAGTCAGAAACCAGTAAATCTGAATCCAGTCTTGCCATGAAGTACCAAGTTACCCAGTTAATGGGTTGTAGAGATCTGCTAGGCAACCGCTCCACGTAAAAACTGGTATTCAGCTAAATCCGGCTTGACTGGAAACCGACCCCAATATAGTTGTGAAAAGGCTAGGCAGATGATGAAGATTGTTGCGCGAAGTGAGCTAAGGAATGTAATTTCCTGCTGGAGTCTGTGTTTCCTCAAAGCTACAACCTGAGGGTCTTTAAGTCAAGCATAAATAGGTGACTTCTAGTATATCATCGCTTTCCATCAGGTGCTATTGTGGTCAAACGCAACCCTATCAATAGTATAAAAAGGTCCTTTCCGACGCACATCATCATATAATTTATCAGCCCATTGCCGTCCACTGCTGAACGTAAGCCTCCCATAAAGAGCGCCAACCATCCCGGTCTTGAGCAGTCCGCATCCGTTCACTGCCATCCACCTTCTTCAAATCATCGATCCATCGCTCCGACACACATAAAATACTCCAAAAAATACTTTACCTAGTCTCAATTCAAAAATAAAAATAAAAGCCCAACCAACCAAAAAGATTCAAGTGTAAGTAACTAACAAAAGAAAGATATTTAAGCCCACTTCGTCTTAACGAGCACTCAAAGTCAAAATATGGGGTATTAAACACTGCGACTGTTGGTTCTCTTTTGTCGAAGGTCGTTATAGTCATTGTATTAATGGCTCGGCAGTAGTAGAGTGGGACGTTGTTGTGATAAGCTCTGGATGGCTTTTTAACCGACTTTCAAAAAAGGAGGAGGTTCTCAATTCGGTGGGTGTTTTTTTATGTCATCATCATCTGCCTAGCCTTTTCCCAACAATATTGGGGCCGGCTTTCAGTCAAACCGGATTCAGCTGAATACGAGTATTTTACGTGGAGCGGCTGCCTACCAGACCTCCGCAACCCATTAACTGGGTAACACAGTACTTCTTGGCAAGACTGGAGTCAGATTTACTGGCTTCTGACAATCCGTAACGACTGCCAAAGATCTACAAATGACAGCCGGGACCAACGGCACGGAGGAAACTCGGTATGTTAAGGCAAGCGTTGCTTAATCTTGAAGATCGACACGTGCGGCTGTTATTATCTAGCCACGAGCTCCTCGAAGACGTCGTCCAAGTATCACCACTTAAAAGTGAATGAATAATATTTTTTTTGTAACAGAGACAAAAATATAACCAACTTTCAAACAAAAACCACAAAGTATAAAATAACCTTAATTTCGGAAGATACAAAGAACCAAAAACAGAGAGTTCCTTTTTTTTAAGCGGTGATTTTTACATAGAGACAATGTTTTCTGTGGTTCCAGAGGGATTATGGGTAACCAACGGAACCTTTTTACTAAGCCTCCGCTGTCCGTCCATCTGCCTGTCCGTTCATCCGTCTATCTATCAGCGAGCTGTATCTTAAGAACCATAATAGGTAGACAGTTTAAATTTTCACAGTGTGTATTTCGATTGCCGCTTTAACAATAAGTAATAAAAATTAAATTAAATAAAACATAAAAGAGGCTTCCATACAAAAAAACGTGTTTCGGCTTATAGTATGGAACTCTTCGTATCTTCCAATCCCTTCTAGAGTCCGACTTTAATATCACAATCACACAGTGGAAATGTATAAATTAACATAACATTCTAATCTCGTCTAACAATAACCTCTAGTTTATATAAATTAATAGGGAACGATATAATGTTATGTGGATAACTAAATACACAAACCGGAATCAATTAGGGCTAGGGAATTAATATAGGATTACTAATAATAGGATTCGATTAATTATTACATTCATTTCATATTCATACTTTCATTTCATAATCAGTTTTGTACATGCGTTAATTCATTATACATTCATTTAATTTTATTTATTCTAATCAGATAACAGTTTCACAACATTTTCAACAGGGGTCGGTCCCATAGTAATAGATAGTCCCTCTTAAATTATCATCATCATCATTTCAGCCGAAGGACGTCTACTGCTGGACATAGGCCTCCCCCAAGTGTCAGTCACCACAACGACCGGTCATACGCGTCTTGCATCCATCGGCTACCCGCGACCTTTACTTTACCAGGTCATCGGTTCACCTAGTAACCACCTCTAAAAAATAATTAAATTCTTAACAAACAAGCCAAATGTTTAGGCCGATCGTGCCTCTCTATCGCTTGTTTCGCGCTCTCGCTTGCACGCTCGGTTCAAGCGGAACGTGACAGAGTGAAAGCGTTTTTGGTGCGTGCAGCCGGTGTTTCTCGATTTATAAAACGTTATCATGTCAAAAAGAAACAAAGAATCACCAACACGCTTAAATTCAAACATACGAGCACCTATTTAAATCCTAATAACTAACACATCACACCCAAAAATAAACGTAGGCACGAAAAAAAATCAAATCGACCAATTAAAGAAAAAGTAAATAACTAAAAATATCTTCAAACGACAAGACGGTCCGCCGCCCGTACCAAAATAAACCGAACTAATTGACGCTTCACAGACAGACGAGAAATAATAAATATTATGCTTTCTGGGTGAAGGTCTACCCTCAAAATGTTTGGCTGGACAAACATCTGGGTTTGGTTATGATTGTATTTTTTTTTACGGATATTTTTGGAAAAGGAATATAAAGAAGGTACGTGACCAGCGCAACTTCATTAGCATTTTTCATTAATTATCCGCTTTGATCCGGTTTAAGGTTCACCAGGTTCACCTGCCTCTCACAACACCCACAGACAAACAAAGCCTGCTCATTTCTACGAGTATAACATAATACATTAGATACCTATTTCATACGTGATAAAAATACTCCCATGTCTCTTCCCGAAAATTAGGAAATATCACACATTATCTTCATACCACAATCATTCAGGCGTAATTCCGATGATATAGAGCCCTTTTTGGCAATAAAACCAGTGTTTTACGCCTTTCTTATCACTCTAGGGAGGGTAGAAAATCCCTTTTTTGAGAGGAAATAGTATTCGTCGGCGTATCTTTAGGTTTGCGTATCTTTATGCCTGTTCTACTTTACGAAGTGAGACAAATGTTAGATTTGGCAATGAAATTTGTGCTTGCTCATCGGTTTGGCGTTTTTTGTGCGTGACCTTGAGGTTATATCAATAAAATCTATACTGATAGGTATAATAAAGCAGAAGAGTTTGTTTGATCGCGCTAATCTCTAGAAATACCTGTCGGATTTAGAAAATTATTTTTATATATGATAGCTACATTTATGAAAAAGGCAAAAGGTACAGGAACGGAATATGGGCGTATAAAGTCATGGGAAAAAGTTAATGATCTATAAGGTAATCTTAACTAAATATTGTAAACTAACACTTCGTCCGCGCTGAAATTTTCTTATGGATCCCTAATTGTTTTCTACACAAATTATATACTAAAACCTTCCTCGAGAACCACTCTATCCATTGGTGAACATAGCATGAAAATCGGTGCTGCAGTTTTTGAGTTTATCGCGAACATACAGGCAGACAGACGCGGCGGAGGATATGTAGTGATGTGAAAGTGAGTTTATTATGCTTTCACTCCGAATTCGCTCGAACCAATTTTGATGCATATTAGTACAGAGATAGACGGAGCCTTGGAGACGGTATCTACTTTAATGCAAGCGAAACCTCGGAAAAACGGTAGTCTAATTGGTCATTATCTGCTTATACTATTCACAAGTATTTGCCTGCGACTTCTCGTTTCCGTAGGAATTTTGGGAAATCCTCTCGTACTGCTCTGCTACACTCTTCAAGGAACCTATGGCAGTTTTAGCTTTCTACGACCAGTATTTTCGGCTGTGTGTTGTCTGTCAGTCACTCGATCAGTCAGTAACGGATTTTTTTATATAGGTATTGATTATAACATGTGTGGGTCTCGGCTTCCTGTCAAACCTTATGCAGCATATCTAATAAACCGATTTTTTACATCTGACATCCACGGTGGTAAATATCTGAATATCTCGGTATTTTGACGATCATACTAACGTTTACGAGTAAGACAACATCTGAATTTTAAAGAATATCCATTCACTAAGTTCTTAAGTTCTTTTACAACCATAAAGATCATTTTCCTCAGTCATAAAGATTAAAAAACAATCATAAATTCATGTAAAAAAAATATTTAACACCTGTAACACTAAACCGCGATAAGCTTCACAAAATGGCGCTCATAAATAATTCGACAAGATGGCGACCAAAATGGCGTCCAACATGGCGGGCGTTAATGGCGCGTAATTTGTCACTTGACGGATATAAGGACATCGGATCATTGAAATATTATTTTAGTTTTGAGTAAAACGCTCTTTCATATTAAATGGATTTTTAAACTGGGTCACAAGGTGGCACGTGTAATAGGTGTGTGAATAATGAGTTTTTCCTTTAGTAGCAAAGGTATTTAGGGTTTTGAAATTTGCCACTTCTATGATACCTATTGTCAGCAGCTGAGGTCGTTTTGATAGCGCAAGTTTTAAGGATAGATTAGGGACTGAGAAAAAATGCCAACCAAGTGCGAGTCGGACTCGCACGCGAATGGTTCCGTACCATATAACTTATTTTTTCTTATTTGTTGTTATAGCAGTAATGAAAATACACAATCTGAAAATATCAACTGACTACCTATTACGGTTCTTGACATACAGTCCACTGACAGACGGACGGATAGCGGAGGCTAAATAATAGGGTTCCGTTGGTTACCCTTTGGGTACGGAAACCTAAACATTGGAGCATAAATGTTCCGTTCCTCGTGGGAAAAGATTTGACCGCAAGAAGTGGTGACCCTTGATAGCACAACAAAGATTCACAGCAAAATTAAATTTTAGGTACTAACATATTCCGAAACCTTAATTTACTAACTCATCATCTGCCTTGCCTTTTTCCCAACTTTATTGGGGTCGGCTTCCAATCAAGCCGGATTTCGCTGAATACCAGTATTTTACGAGGAGCGGCTGCCTACCAGAACTCCACAACCTATTAACTGGGTAACACGGTACTTCATGACAAGACTGGAGTCAGATTTACTGGTTTCTGACTATCCGTAACGACTGCCAAAGATCTACAAATGACAGCCGGTACCAACGGCTTAACGTGCTTTCCGAGGCACGGAGGAAACTCGGTATGTTAAGATGGTCACCCAATCACAGAACAACCTTGGCAAGCGTTGCTAAACCTTGAAGATCGACCCGTGCGGCTGTTATTATCTAGCCACGAGCTCCTAAATTTACTAACTAAACACCAGTTAATAGTTCCAAATAATTGTTACAACATCAAAAGGTAGTTAAATCGATGTGTAGCTTTAGACTAGTTTCGACACCATTATACAAATTGTAGGGGTGTGGAGGTCCTGCTGGGGCTGCGGAATCTGTTCGGAAGAGGTACCGTAGCCTTGGAACGCAAAGGGCACCAGGAGGAACACGGATGGGTTTTAGTCAGTAACAGTCTGACACTCCCTCCTGCTTCACCTAGAGCGGGAGGAGTCATTTGATGATTTCCCATATTTAAAAAAAAAAAAAAAAGGTGTGTGGAGGTAGTGTAATTATAGGCCTTGGGTCTAGCATCGGTGGCGGCGATCTCTCGCGTCCGGCCCTGGTTCAAGCCATGGTCCGGAGCGAGGAGACATGGGAAGCGGTCACCTCCTTCTGCGAAGCAGTAATGTTAGCGAAGGAGGATGCCGAACGCTTGAGAGAGAGGGAAAACTCACGCCCCAGCCGCCGCAACAGAAGAAGACGCCCCGGGAATCGGGAGTCGCAGGGCGATTTTCGGCCACCGTAAGCGCGATCCTGCGGACGGCGAGCATTGGGTGGCTCGCCGTTTGATCAGAACCAGGCCCGGGTGGACGGCGCGCTTTGTTTCACGCGTGTCTCAAAGAGCTGTCAGCGTAAAAGATGGGGCCTGCTAGGGCCAGTGCCTGCTGGGGCTGCGGACTTCGTTCGAAAGAGGCACCGTACCCTGGAACGCAAAGGGCACTAGGAGGAACGAGGATGGGTTTTAGTCAGTAAGAGTCTGACACTCCCTTCTGCTTCACCCAAAGCGGGAGGAGTCATTTGATGATTTCCCATCATTAAAAAAAAGGCAGTGCAAGTACACATGATTATAAACAACTTTCACTTTTAGACCAACCCTGAATACTCGAAAAAAGTATCAGCTGTTTCATAAATTTTCATTGGCTAAACTTTGCATTTTGTATGAAACAGCTGTTATTTTACAAATTTTCAGGGTTATTCACAAAGTAAAAGTTGTTTATAATCATGTGTAGTTTCACTGCCTAAGAGGTTGTTGGGGTTTTACAAATAACCCTGTATAATTATGGCTAGAATCGAATCATCTTCAATAAAATGATTTTCCTCCAACTTAAAAATACTTAAATCACATCGTCTATCAAATTTCCCAACGCCACACATTCCCCGATATCCTATACCCCTTCTCAAACGCCACAAAACACAACACATCACAAGTTCCTTCCAAGATTTTCTCTTAACACAATCAGAGCGCCAATTGCCAGCATGAGAAACATTTTTCTGCGCCAATGATCACGTAAACCATCTATGAGTAATAGTGGGAACGTGACTCGACGAAAAATGAACAAAAATGTACGAAAAAGTATAACAATGCAACAGTAGGTGCCTGTTTGAAAAGGCCGGGGAGCGTTGGTACAGGGGTTGGTTGTGGTGATGTGTTATTAAAAATATTTGGGCGATAAGATAAGATAAGATCATTTATTTGTCCAAAACATGAGTATACACACACATGGCATGCAAGATGTTACAATTAATTTACATAATATATCAGTCATGTTTTGCCTTAACGGCGTACAAATGTAAGTAGGTAGGTTATACTTATAACCTACCTACCCATGCGATGTGGAGTCGTTTTGCTAATATTGTAGAAATTATTATGTTTGAAATGTTTGCGTTGTTTTTAAGCTTCAAATCGGACCGGTAGTTCCTGAGATTAGCGCGTTCAAGTAAACAAACAAACAAACTCTTTAGCTTTATATATTAGTATAGATGAGAGTACTAGCTTTTGTCCACGACTTCGTACGCGCATATCCCCGTTTTTTCCCGTCCCGTGGGAATTACGGGAAGTCCTCTCTTAGAGTTCCCCTACGTTTCCCATGGAACATTTTCTTTTTTTTTTAAGGATGGGAAATTATCAAATGACTCTTCCCACTCTAGGTAAAGCAAGAAGGAGTGTCAGACTCTTACTGACTAAAACCCATCCGTGTTCCTCCTGGTGCCCTTTGCGTTCCTACCTACACGCCTAATTTCAGCTTCCTACGACCTGCAATTTCGGCTGTGCGTTGTCTGTCAGTCAGTCTTTCAGTCTTTCACTCAGTAACGGAAGAATTTTAAATATTATGATTGCTGTATCAACACTCTCATAATTAAATTGAAAATCATTCTTGAAAAAAGTATTTTACTCATTATTACGGTTCCGTACCCAAAGGGTAACCAACGGAACCCTATTACTAAGTCTCCGCTGTCCGTCCATCCGTCCGTCCGTCCGTCTGTCAGTGGGCTGTATCTCAAGAACCGTAATAGGTAGACAGTTGAAATTTTCACAGATAGTGTATTTCTATTGCCGCTGTAACAACAAATAAATAAAAATTAAGGTTTATGGTACGGAACCCTTTGTGTGCGAGTCCGACTCGCACTTGACCGGTTTTTGTTTTTAATTTTGAATAAAAGTTTGTGTATTTTTAAAACTCAAAAAACTCGCTTTATATTTTCTCTGTGAGCGATAAGAACACAAATATAGCTGAAAATTAAATCAAATGAAACAATAATATTTATTTTTCACAATTCAACTAAGAAAGTACGGAAGACGCCACGTTGGAAGGCTTCCCACAAGGTGGACCGATGACCTGGTGAGGGTCACGGGTAGCTGATGGATGAGAGACGCACAGGACCGGTTGTTGTGGCGACACTTGGGGCAGGCCTATGTCCACCATTGGACGTCTTTCGGCTGATATAATGATGAACTAAGAAATATCAGCAAAGCTACCGTTTCAAATAAATTATTATGATCATACCTAAATTTACTTAGTCTTTAAAATATTGTCAACTTTTTTATACTTCCTAAACAGTTAGCAAGTTTTTGTACAAAATAATCTTCTGAACTTCTGAACTTGGCAAGTTTTCATATAGTTACAATAATCTTCTAAAAGTATTGAACTTAGAATGTCGTGGAATGGAAGGATATCATAAATAACATTGCATAGGTATCGTAAAGAAAATTATGTGAAAATTTCCAGTTTTTACGTCAAAAACTGTGTCTGCAAAACACAATATAGTCACAAACTGTTTATACCTTACACTTACGCGAAAATAATAGCAATTTTCTTTTTATCCGATTGCGCCAGAAAGAGGGTTCCAAATCACTTTCAAGCAGTCTGATGCGGTTCCATCACAGATCTGATGCTAGCAGTTGCAGGTAGCATCAGATCTGTGATTGAACCGCATCGCACTACCGATCAGACTGCTTGAAAAGCGACTTGTTTTGAACTTTATAGTTGTTGTAGGGGTCGGGTTTTTTTGAAAAAATTAAGGGGTACGAACTTTTTTCTATGGGAGCAGGCATAGTGCCAACTCCATTTTATTTTATTTTTTCAAAAACGCGGCACTAAAAATTATTTTTTAAAAATGGTAAAATCTAACTGAGAACTATTGTTAGAATACAAGCTAGTGCATATAAGCGCCAGATAAGTTCATTATAACGATTTTTATTGTTCTCTCTTGTTGAGTTTTACCTCGAAATATCTCGGCAACGTTGCACTTTAGAGCACCATGTTCCGTTTTTTTTTGTTTATTAACGTGTCTTCCACCCATATGTGCATGTTAGATCGTGCGCCGCAACTAAAAGTAAAAAATCCTTTTTTAAGGTTCCGTACCCGAAGGCTAACAAACGGAACCCTATTACTGAGCCTCCGCTGTCCGTCCATCCGTCCGTCCGTCCATCTGTCTGTCAGCGGCCTGTATCTCAAGAACCGTTATAGGTAGAGATTTTAAATTTTCACAGATTGTGTATTTCTATTGCCGCTATAACAACAAATAATAAAAATTAAGGTTTATGGTACGGAACCCTTCGTGTGCGAGTCCGACTCGCACTTGGCCGGTTTTTACGAAATGCTGTCAAAACTAGTATTTCATAATATTTTGTTTTTGAAAGAAAACATTAGATATGTTCGTAACCCCATAAAATTTGAGAAATTATCTTTTCATTTATTTTTTCATGTTAGAACTCTCGCAGTTCATTCACGGAGGTTGTAGTACGCATTCTCGCTTCATACTACTTCATAATATCACATACCTGCGGCGACCTTATGAAAGAAACATGAAAGAAAGAAAAATATATTAATACTCGTTATTGTACAAACCACGCGGTTCGTTAACCCCACAATAACGAGATAAGCTACGAAATATTGTAAAGCCAGTTCTCACTAGCGTATGTTTGGCATTCAACGCCACAGTTGGCGTCAAATAAGTTGCGAGAACTGACGTGAAGCCAAAACGAATATATTTTTGTTATTTGATTTGTTGACAGCGGTATGATTAAAGACTGAAATTAACTGTGTCTAGTTTTAAGCTATTTTATTTAGGGTATAATTTAGACGGTCACCAAAAATAATATTTTTAAGACTCTAAGCCTAGGCACCAAAATGGATCAACGGTCACCAAATTCTATCCAACTCAACTGTGATTGCCATAAAATGTAGGCTTGGGGTTACAAACTGGATAAAATAGGTTAGGTTAGGTTAGAATTGTGACCAACCGCGCGCGAGCCGAGCGAGCGAAGCGAGCGGTGCCGCGGCAGCGGCCGGCGAGCGCTACTTCTCGAATATTATTTGGTGACCATTTATCTGTTTTGGTAACCGTTTAGAACTTTTTTGGTAGTAAAATAGGTACTTTTTTGGGCGGTGTTTAAACACAAGCCTTTTATTTATATTCTATCCTTGCTAATATCCTTATCCTTATTTAATATTATAAACGCGAAAGTAACTCTGTCTGTCTGTCTATCGCGCTTTCACGCCAAAACTACTAAACCGATTTAAATGCAATTTGGTACACGGTGGTCTAGAGCCTAAGGAAGAACATAGGCATTTTTATCCCGGGAGTATGTTCCCTAGGGACCACGCGGGCGAAGCCGGAGGCAGAAGCTAGTTATTAATATTTTATTTCGAGTAACAGAATGAATGCAATAACTGAAGACATTGTCACTCATAATTATGTTAATATGGGACCAAATATGAAATAGCGAAAAATAAATATGCATTTTACGCGACAAAAAGTACCGAAGAGCTGATTTTTCGTGGATTTTCACCCTTATCTGGTATTGCGAAATTCTGTCAGACCTGGTATATCTAGAGTATTCAGTGGGTCATTTATTTCATAATCTACTATTCGCCAGTCGGATGTCACTATTTTCGTAAAAGGAAATGAGAAATCAGAGGGGTTTAACATTTTAGTATGGGACGCTTTTTTTTTTTTTTTTGTAGGATGGGAAAGATCATCAAATGACTCCTCCCGCTTTGGGTGAAGCAGAAGGGAGTGTCAGACTCTTACTGACTAAAACCCATCCGCGTTCCTCCCAGTGCCCTTTGCGTTCCAGGGTACGGTGCCTTTTTCGAACGAAGTCCGCAGCCCCAGCAGGCACTGGCCCTAGCGGGCTCCGTCTTTTACGCTGTCAGCTCTTTGAGGCACGCGTGGAACACAGCGCGCCGTCCACCCGGGCCTGGTTCTGATCAGACGGCGAGCCACCCAATGCTCGCCGTCTTTGTAAAGGACCCACCATTTAGATTTATTTTGAAATTCGCGGAACATTTATATTACATGAGTAGAGGATACTTAAACAAACAAAAAAATTCGGAGACATGGTGCCCTAAAGTGTCACGTTGTTGAGATATTTAGAGGTAAAATCACAATGAAAATCATTAAAAATGAACTAAAACACTTACCTACTTTTTTATTTTTTTATTTGTAATGGGTTTGCTCTTGACTCTAGTCTATGTCAGAGATGACAGAGACAAAGTCTACAATGGAGCGTAGCTCTAACTTTGAAGAGATTAGGGTTGTAAGCTTTCGGATACAAAGACGCAGGCAGAGAGATCCACTTCTTTGTTGTGTTATAAAAGACGTTTGAAAACGCTTAGTGCGAATTGGTGGAATAGCCACAAGCCACTACTTAAATGCAGAAAGTGTTGGTTTTCAAATAATAGTTCTAGGCTTGATTTCCTTCGACATAAGAGAAGCAGAATCGAAAACTCCTGCAGAACAGTTGCCTGTTTTCAAAAGCTGACAACCATAATTTATTCAAAGTTAGAGTAAACAGGCTCCTGCTAGGTAGGCTCGCTCCATCGTAGATTTTGTCTCTGTCATCTCTGACATAGACTAGAATCAAGAGCAAACCCATTACAGATAAAAAAAAAGAACTGCTGAACCATGACAAAAGGAGAATTCAAAACTCTGCCAGAACTGTGGTTTTATAAATTCCTTTCAGCACTGTTACTTCAAAAAGTTTGACTTAATACTACTAGAAATTGTCTGTGGCTAGACCATTTTAACTGTACCTACAGTCTACACCCTCGGCTTTTGAGTTTGTTTAATGTAGCTAGGTAGTTACGTAAATTACTTCTCATTAATGTTCTTGTTTCTCCAAGGCACTTTGGGGTTAGCAAACTTAGTATGTTTCGTATAATATGCTCTAAGATGTTGCTAATGAACACCTGCTGGTATGTTGATTCGGTTCGACTTGGTTGGGATGCATTAAAATATCAGATGGTAGAGTTGGTATTGAAGATACACTATACACATCATCATCATCAAATCGACGGAAAGACATAGCCCCCCCAAGTGTCCCTACAACAACAGGTCCTGTGAGTCCCGCATCCATCGGCTACCTGCGATCCTCGACAGGTCATCACTCCACCTTGTGGGTGGCCGCGCCAACGCTGCGTCTTCTGGTACGCAGTCGCCACTCCAGAACGGCCCCAATGACCAGCTGTTCTGCGAGCAACGTGCCCTGCCCACTGTCACTTCAGTTTGGCGATCCTTCGAGCTATGATGGTAACAACGAAGGTTACTCTTGCATATATATAGTAACAAATCCAGTATAAACTGGCCTCTTATTCCGTTAAACTCCGTACTAGTTACAAGAAATAAATAAACATTTTATAGACAACTTTAAATAATTATCTGTGTCTGTTGTGTAAATGTTCTCACCTGACTGTTTTAGAACTAGTTATCTTGCGTATTAAATTCATTCATTTCCTAGATTAAAGATTTGTAAGTTAGTACAAAAACCGTATGGTCCGTATGGTTTTGCGGCCCTGGAACGCAAAAGATATTTCAAGGAACAAGGGTGGGTTTTAGTCAGCAAGAGTCTGACATTCCCTCCCATTTTACACAGAGTGGGAAGCCTTTTAGGGCCTCACTACAGTCGGATGTAACACAGGTTTCATGCCTTAGATTTTTTTAAAACGAGATCGAGACGGAAATGTCAATACTATGAAATTCACCAATTTTTATATTTTCATACTAGTTGACCCGCGCAACTTCTTCTGCGTCAAAATTTTCATTACTGCTTGACTTTCTCGATAAATGGGCTATCTACACTGAAATAATTTTTCAAATCGGACTAGTAGTTCCTGAGATTAGTGCGTTCAAGTAAACAAACAAACAAACTTTTCAGCTTTATATATTAATATAGATTAAAATTAAATATGTTTTTTTCTCCACAACAAAAAATTAAAAACAACCTCACCAAATCAACTAACTCCCAACTCGGTACGCACAACTAAAAAACTTTCTAACCAGAACATGTTGGGTGCGATAAAATCTTTAATTTCGTCAGCAAACAGTCGGGACATAACTGTTGATTATGCTAAACAATGCCGTGAAAATGTTGCGTATTTACATGCTTCGTAGCGTGGTCGGGTGTCAGTTGTAGCGGAGATTAAACCTGTATATTTTTATGTACCTAAATATTTTCATAGAACGTTTAAAGAAGTTGGCGTACCGAAAGACCAAGCGTTGGAAGGCCTCAGAAAAATGGTCAATGGGGCCGTCAAGTTCTAGAGAGGCGACCACGTATCGGAAGACGCAACGTTGGATTGGAAGGCCTTCCACAAGGTAAACCGATGGTCACGAGAATCCCCCGACGTATGACGCACAAGACCGGCCATTGTGGTGACTCTTAGGGGAGGCCTGTGTCCAGTAGTGGACGTCTTTTGGCTGAAGTGATGATGAAAGGAGGGGGGTAGGTAACAAACATGTTTAAATCGTTTTGAAGGTTTGCTCAACTTTATTCAACTCAGTGGCCATGACACCGGAAAAGCTTTTGACTAACGAACAGCTGTCAACGTCATTGAGAAAGACTAAATCGAAATTGAGTCGAGTAATGGATATTTTATTTCTCTCGCAGCTTTTTATTTTTCTCGTATCGCGTCGTGATGAGTCATCGATTGAGCGTCTGGTAGTACAGGGAGGTGATCAGACGGCGAGCCACTCAATGCTCGCCGTCCGTAGGCCCGCGCCTACGGTGGCCGAGAATCGCGCTGCGACTCCCGACACCCGGGTCGTTTTCTTCTAAGACAGCCAATCCTAGACCCTGGAGTTAATTTGATAAAATAGAAAGATGAAAGTGAAAAATGTGGTTATCAGCGGGTTTAAAAATGCCACTTTCGTAGAATCACATTAAAATCATAATGTTAAGCACACAACAATCTGTCAAAGTTCATTTTCATATTTATCGCTAAAGTATCAGGTTCAGGGACAGTTGAGGGTATCCAGGCCAGAGGCAGTTCACCCATGAGGTGGACGGACCAGATAAAATCAGTATTGGGTGGTCCTGTCCATGAATGTTCCAGATAGGCAGCGATGTGCGACGAGTGGCGAAGCTAGCCGCTACCCCTTTTTTTTTTTTTTTAGGGATGGGAAATCATCAAATGACTCCTCCCGCTCTGGGTGAAGCAGCAGGCACCTGCCCTAGCGGGCCCCGTCTTCCACGCTGACATCTCTTTGAGGCGCGCTGGGATCGCAGCGCGCCGCCGACCCGGGCCTAGTTCTGATCAGACGGCGAGCCACCCACTGCTCGCCGTCCGCAGGCCCGGAGCCACTACCCCTGGAGACACGACCACGACCACTCTGTCAAGAGTGTAACGCAAGAGAAGAAGATACGAGTCAAGTATTTTTATTAAAAAATATGGAATATTTTCTGCACAAGCAGAACAGTATATTTTTATTTGTGAAGTTAAGTTTACGAAGTTAACAAAGTACTCTATTTGTATTTTGATCGGATAAGTTCTAAAACTACTGAAATTATAGTTCCAATTAAGTTGTACAAGCTGTTTTAAGCCTGGATGAAAACTGTGCTGAAATTTTAACATTTACAATATTAATAACAGTAATTTAAGTTGAGTAATAGTAAGCTTCAATAACAACAAAATAGACACCCTAAACAAGAAATCCTTTGACCTGTATAAAAAAAAAACAAATTTTGCATCCCTCTCCCAACATCATCTGCCTAGCCTTTTCCCAACTATATTGGGGTCGGCTTCCAGTCAAACCGGATTCAGCTGAATAACAGCTCGTGGCTAGATAATAACAGCCGCACGGGTCGATCTTCAAGGTTAAGCAACGCTTGCCAAGGTTAGTCTGTGGATGGGTGACCATCTTAACATACCGAGTTTTCTCCGTGCCTCGGAAAACACGTTAAGCCGTTGGTCCTGGCTGTCATTTGTAGATCTGTGGTAGTCGTTACGGATGGTCGCCAGTTAATCTGACTCCAGTCTTGCCATGAAGTACCGTGTTACTCAGTTAGTGGGTTGTGGAGGTCTGGTAGGCAGCCGCTCCGCGTAAAATACTGGTATTCAGCTAAACTCGGTTTGACTGGAAGCCGACCCCAATATAGTTGGGAAATGGCTAGGCAGATGATGATGATAGTGTTATGATTTAAAGCTTGTAAATTGCATTATCTGTTTTACTAACCCATGCGTTCGTCCTTTCAGCTACTAAAACCTATCACGAAGTACAAAGTTCGACGGCCTGCCTCTCGTTGCTGCCATCACGACGTGGTACTGGCAGAATAGTCGGAGCCGGCTCAGTTACCACAAAGGGAAAAAAAACAGAATAGAAATACTCTTTATTGTACAGTACAACATACATAACAATCCAATCTAATTCAATTGAAGTCTTGCTATTCAAGAGTCACACATAGCAATTTATTTAGTGCAGTTTCTGGGGAATTAACGTACACTTTAATAGTGAACATAAGTAGTGTGAAACAATCAAATTAGCTGCTGCTAATTCAATTTTTAAACAATATTTATGTGGACTACTGTTCAACATCATTTGGCTAGCCTTTTCCCAACCATATTGTGTTCGGCTTCTAGTCAAAACGGATCCAGCTGAACACTAGTATTTTACGGGGAGCGGCTGCCTACCAGACCTGCACAATCATGCAGCCTGGGAGTTACTTATTCACTCTTACACCCCAGGTAGTAACTATCAGGAAACACAGACTCCGGCAGAGAATTCCACTCCTTAGATGTACACACGGCGAAAGTATTCTCAAATATTTTTTTGCGTATGGCTAATAGGATGTCCACGTTAAGCCGGTAGCACATAGCCGTACACCTTGTAGTGCGATGATAGAAGGTGCAATTCTGAATAACCATTCTCAAAATCTATATACTTATATATACTAACTAGCTGACCCGCGCGGCTTCGCTCCCGTCAACTGGCTACCCTACCTACCCTACCTACCCTACCTACCCTACCTACCCTACCTACCCTACCTACCCCACCTACCCCACCTACCCTACCTACCCTACCTACCCTACCTACCCTACCTACCCTACCTACCCTACCTACCCTACCTACCCTACCTACCCTACCTACCCTACCTACCCTACCTACCCTACCTACCCTACCTACCCTACCTACCCTACCTACCCTACCTACCCTACCTACCCTACCTACCCTACCTACCCTACCTACCCTACCTACCCTACCTACCCTACCTACCCTACCTACCCTACCTACCCTACCTACCCTACCCGCTGTCAAATAATAACAGACAAATAATTAGCAATAAATTAAAATTGCGACTATAATTTGAGATTTAAACTATCCTATCTCTCAAGTTGGATCGAACTGCACATGGTGTGCGAATTTTATTATAATCGGTTAAGTGGTTTAGGAGTCCATTGAGGACAAACATTGTGACACGAGATTTATATATATTAAGATATATAAAGCTGAAGAGTTTGTTTGTTTACTTGAACGCGCTAATCTCAGGAACTACTGGTCCGATTTGAATAATTCTTTCAGTGTTAGATAGCCCATTTATCGAGGAAGGCTATACTAGGCTATATACAATCACGCTAAGACCATAGGAGCGGAGCAGTAATGAAAATTGTGACGCAGACGAAGTTGCGCGGGTTAACTAGTACAGTCATAATGGTATGTTTCCTCGCCCTCACTCACACCGCTCCCACAAAACAACATTGGCGCCACAGAAGCGATGTTTATCTTTGATACGTAACATACCAATTAACTACATGTTTGGACGTGTTTATTTTATGCTTAAGAACAAAAGAAGGTCCTTGTACTATGAGCTTTTTGCGGCTGCCGTGGTGCTGTAGTGCGTCAGGCATGTTCGCTGAAGTTCGCACTGATGGTTTCCACGCCATCATGCGTAAGAAAGCGGCATCCTTACAGCAGCGCTTGCGTGACACTCGGAACAGCATCCTGAAAATGATTGTTGACAGACCCGACTGCCCCATCCAAAGACACTGGGTGGAGGTAGCGATAGGGTTATGTACCTAATAAATAAGCTGCTAATTAAAGTACCTACTAATAATACTAATAAGCATAATTTGTTACTAACTCATTACTAACAACTTATGGGCATATTATGTCTAAAATAAAGATTTTTTATTTTTAGATTTAAGAGGGAGGGAAATTAGCTTGTTTTGATACCAAAGTTCGCTGCCGTGAGATATTTATAGATATCACCGTGAGCGATGTCGCTGGAAAGAGATACATATTGTAATAGAATTAACGAAAAACCTGAGAGAGTGTGATTGTACACATACATCATATTCATTTGAAACATTTTTAGGGTTCTGAACCCAAATGCTAACCAACGGAACCCTATTACTGCCTCCGCTGTCCGTCCTTCCGTCCAACCACCCGTTCGTCCGTCCGTCCATCTGTCTGTCAGCGGGCTGTATCTCAAGAACCGTAATAGGTACACTTGAAATTTTCACAGATTGTTTATTTCTATTACCACTATAGTAAAAATTAAGTTTTATGGTACGGAACCCTTCGTGTGCGTGTGAAATTCGCACTTGGCCGATTTTACTATTATCCCACCCCCAAAATCGCACAAAAATCGACTTCCACAAGATGATTTATTTTCGGCGTTATTGCTTTTGGTCACATGGTAAGAGTTATTGTCATACTAATTAGCGAAATGATCCTTTTTTAGGTTCTGCGTAAATTCTTTTACACTTAGTTAATTTCGTACACGTACACACCTGTTGAGGTAGAATAATACATAACTTTTTTAGGGTTCCGTACCCGAAGGGTAACCAACGGAACCCTATTACTAAGCCTCCGCTGTCCGTCCGTCCGTCCGTCTGTCTGTCAGCGAGCTGTATTTCAAGAACCGTAATAGGTAGAGAGCTGAAATTTTCACAAATTGTGTATTTCTATTGCCGCTATAAACACAAATAAAAAACAAGGTTTTTTTTTTACTATTGATAGGCACGCGCTTGACCACCATCTCACCTGATGGTAAGCGATGATGTGGTCGAAGATGGAGCATGCTTGATAGAAGTAACCTATTCACTCTTGACTTAAAGACTCCCAGGTTGTAGCTATCGGGAAACACAGACTCCGGCAGGGAATACCACTCCTTAGCTGTACGCATTATGAATGTGTTTCCAAAAAGTTTTGTGCGCGTGGGTGGGATTTCCACCACGTACCGGTGGCGCATCGCCGTTCGTCTTGTGGTCCGATGATGGAACGGGCTTGGCGGAATTAAATTATGCAATTCCGTCGCACAGCCCCTAAAATGCAACCGGTAGAAAACCGACAAGCCAGCAACTCGTCGGTTTATGGTAAGGAACCCTTCGTGTGCGAGTCCGACTCGCACTTGGCCTGTTTTTTATTTGTAACCATAATAAATGTATGTACCCATATTCCAGCTAAAAAATTATTTGTATTTATAAAAACAAGCGCTCTTCAAGAGAAATGTTAAATGTAGCATAAATGTACCATTAAATACCGGAAAACCTCAAAGCTTTTATTATAACATGTTTACATAAGGGACCGAGCACATTCATTCGGTATGACCCTGATGCTTACAGGATTATGTAAACATTATAATAATTTATTGTACAGGAGGAAATATAAAGTTTAATCTCGTAATTGAATTTGGTTGCTGTAAAACTGCCTCCGTGGTCGAGTGGTTTTAGGCGTTTGCCTTGTGTCCCGGTGGTCATGGGTTCGATTCCCACGGGAAGCATACTATGTTTAGTTGTTTCTAGTTTGGCTAGCACATTGCAGGCTTGAATCACCTGATTGTCAGATAAAAAGATGATTCCGTGCTTCGGAAGGCACGTATAAGCCGGTGGTCCCGGCCGTCAAATGGCGGTCGTCAAATAAACCATGTCAGAGGCCCTTGAGGCGGTTTAGAAACTCTGACACTAGAGTGTGTGGGGTCGTTTTAGACCTTACTGCCCACACGATAAGAAGAATTTGGTTGTTTTTAGCATTGAGAATACCTTGCCTGCGGTGCTGAGTAGTATCTGTTTTGCATAGATTTTCTATTTAAGGTTTTAACTAGAGTGTAACTAATGGGTAATTAACTGACCCTCTTTACTAAGTGTTGACTGGCTGCCTTTCCTTTCGTCTGTCTGTCAGCGGGCTGCATCACCTGAACCGTAACAAGACAAAGGTAACAAACAGACAGAAATGTAAATGTGCTACTTCCGTAATCATCATTTGCCTAGCCTTTTCCCAACATATTGGGGTCGGCTTCCAGTCAAACCGGATTTAGCTGAATACCAGTATTTTACGTGGAGCGGCTGCCTACCAGACCTCCACAACCCATTAACTGGGTAACACGGTACTTCATTGGCTAGGCAGATGATGACGGTACTTCATGGCAAGACTGAAGTCAGATTTACTGGCTTCTGACTATCCGTAACGACTGCCAAAGATCTACAAATGACAGCCGGGACCAACGGCTTCACGTGCTTTCCGAGGCACGGAGGAAACTCTGTATGTTAAGATGGTCACCCATCCACAGACCAACCAACACAAACCAAAAAAAAATACTAGTATAAAATAAATAAATCTCTTTATTTTCAGGCTACTTTGCCCCTAAAATACATACCTTACAAAATAACATATATAGGTTTCATAATAATACAGATTGTTGTAGTAGATTCAAACTTAAAACTTATGTTTAGTGTTTCTTAGAATAAGTTGTAGATGAAACATAAACTCCTTACATTACTGAGTGACTGAGTGACTGACAACGCACAGCTGAAACTTCTGCTTGTAGGAAGCTGAAATTTGGCATGTAGGTTCCTTGTGGAGTGTAGGGGAGCACTAAGAAAGGATTTCCCGACATTCTTACGGGAGCGGGAAAAACGGGATATGCGCCTACGAACTTGCGGACCAAAACTAATTGTTCATAAATATGTTAACTTCCTCGTAAAAATAAAAAAGAGGCCATGGTAGAGCGGACAAATTTGACCTTAAGCGTTGTCTCCCAGTGGGGTGATGACAATTTGGTCACTTTTAACGCCACCAAAACACAGGCGTGTCTTTTTACCGCAAAAAGGAGTCGTTTTGACCAAGCTCCTACTTTTCGGGGTGCATCTGTCCCTATGACTGATCGGCTCGAGCTCCTAGGCATGGAGTTGACATCCAGTCTCAACTTCGGCGCCACCATCGAGTACAAAGCCCAAACTGCGGCCAAAAAGCTGGGCATCCTAAATAGGGTGAAGCGATACTTTAGGCCTGGACAGCTTTTAACACTATACAAAGCACAAGTCCGATCCTGCATGGAGTAGTGAAGCCACCTTTGGGATGGCTCAGCTAAGTATCAGCTTGCCACGTGTGACTCGGTGGAACGCAGAGCTATGAGGCTCATCGGCGACGTAAACCTGGTGGATGCCAAGCTACATAGCTTGGCTCATCGCCGTAAGGTTGCCTGCTTGTCGGTCTTCTACAGATTGTACTTCGGTGAGTGTGCCCAAGAACTCCACGACCTCATCCCACTGGCCCCCTTCTACCATCGGACATCCAGACGCACTACATCTTACCATCCCTACCTTGTGGCTATTCCACCAATTCGCACTAAGCGTTTTCAAAGGTCTTTTATAATGCGCACAGCAAAGAAGTGGAACTCTCTGCCTGCGTCTGTGTTACCGAAAGCTTACAACCCTAATCTCTTCAAAGTTAGAGTGAACAGGCTCTTTCTGGGTAGGCTCGCTCCATCGTAGACTTTGTTTCTGTCATCTCTGACATAGACTAGAGTCAAGAGCAAACCCATTACAAATAAAAAAAATAAAAAAAATCTCTTGTGAAAAGCTATTATTATATTTATTTTAACAGTTGAAACCGCTTATTTTCATAATTATATATTTAATTAAACCTTGCACTCGGATTTTAACGTACCCTTTTACAGGCTTATAAGTTACATGGTTTTTTCATTATACATTTCGTTAAGCTGACGGAAAAATATTGTTGTACTTATTTTTAATGAAAAAACCTGAATAATTTCGGTATGGAGAGTGTTTTATGTTTAAAACAAGAAAGAAGTTAATCTCTTTTTGGTCAGTCAAGCCAATTTTTACATTTTTCACTACAAGGTAGTAGTGAAAAAAACGCCCTGAAAAGTAAAGGGCATTTTGAAGGAACACGGGTGGGTTTTAATATGTAAGTGTCTGCTGACACTCCCTCCAGCTCCACCCAGAGTGGAAGAAGTCATTTTGATGATTTCTCATGCAGTTCTGGTCTAGCAACATTGTCAAACATTGCTCGTAGCCCAGTACGCTACGGCGTAACAAACCATGCTACGTACGCTACAACGTACCATTAAATTTTGTACTAGACAACATTGTCAGACACTGCTCGTAGCAAAGTACGCTACGGCTTAGCAAACCATGCTACGAGCTTGCTACGATACAACGCAACCTGTACCAGACAACATTGTCAGACACTGCTCGTAGCAAAGTACGCTACGGCGTAGCAAACCATGCTACCAGCTTGCTACGCCGTAGCTCAGCTTATGTTACCTAACCTTCCTTTGAGTAAGTTAGTGTCATCGAAGCATAGACTAGAATATGTTCTATCTATGGTGTTGTACTTCGTAGCACGACTTGATTGTCGTAAATTGTTAGAAAAAGAAAAGAAAAAGCATTTTCTGCCCATAAGTATGTGATTTGTATAATTGACAAAGATGACTTTAAATACAAAAAAAAAAAAAAAATTCACACGAAATAACATGCTAGATAGCTAATTACGACAATTTACCAGTAATTAAATAGGAGCACATAATGAGTACAACTTTTTAGGCATGCTCCCGTTTCATTAACTTCAATGCCATCTGAAATTTTAGCGTGCTGGGAAAGAATTTTTCCAGCACGACCAGTATATTATCTACGATTATTGAGAGGTATAAAATTTCTAATTGGTGGTATAAAGTAGTACGGCTGCCTACCAGACCTTCACAACCCATTAACTGGGTAACACGGTACTTCTTGGCAAGACTGGAGTCAGATTTACTGGCTTCTGACTATCCGTAACGACTGCCAAAGATCTACAAATGACAGCCGGGACCAACGACTTAACTTGCTTTCCGAGGCACGGAGGAAACTCGGTATGTTAAGAAGCGTTGCTTAGGTATAGAGTCAATATATCCAGCCTTTTCCCAGATACATTGTGGTTAGCTTCCAGTATGACTGGATGCAGCCGAGCATCACTATTTTACATGGAGAGAATGCTTGTCTGACCTCCTCAATAATAATAATAATTTATTTACTGTAGATACCAATAATCCATATCTAAAATTCGCACATGTCAACTTAAAAATAAAAAAATACATAAAAATAAAATTGAAATTAAAATGAAACTTCAATTCAAATTTAGTTAAATAAATAAAATCATATACAAATAATTTCATCATTAAAATAAAAATCGGAATGAAATAAAAATAAAAATTTACACATTCTACAACACATTGTAGACAATACTGGTGTCAGATTTTCTGGTATCTACTAATATATCAATCATAACATTACACAAAAATCTGTCAAATTTAATTTTCATCTTTATCGCTAACGCATTAGGTCCAAGGTTGTTTGGGAAAATTTTACAGTGATGGGTAGCGTGATGTGCTTTCTGATTCTGCTAAAGTGGCTTTTTTAGGCCCCATGGAGTAATTACTTCTGTCACTGAATTTTCACAAGATGATTGTATTTTCACTTTTACTTTATTTTATTATTGAAAGCTAGGTAGTTTAATGCAGCTTTATTGCACGTCAGTACACTTCGTTAAAAGCTGGGCGCAACAAAAAATAAACTATAACAACACACAAAAATTCAGCCAAATTGCCGCAAAAAATACATTTATTCATATAAATATTTGGAATTTAAATGAACAAAATATAAATATAGGTAGTTATTTTACAACGCAATCGCTCGATCAATCAACCGGGAACAACACATGCTATGCTTCATTCGACGATAATTTATTTAATTGTAATCCCTTTGAGCTACAAATAAATATAAATTGGCTTAATTATATTTATAAATGTTAGTTTTGGGGTAGAACAACTAGTTTTGAAATTGATATAAATTGTAGTCCAGCTAAATAGTATCCTTTAATCCAGCAGGATCCAGTATAGTTTTAGGGACTTTGAGATCCCGTACCTGTACATACTTTTGCTAGAACGCGCTAATCTCAGGAACTACTGGTCCGATTTGAAAAATTTTTTAAGTGTTAGATAGCCCATTTATTTAGAAAGGCTATAAGCTATAATATAGCAGAAACAAATCTGACGAGTCAACTAGTTTTTAATAAAAAATTGGCTACACCGAAACAAAAGATTATTTTGTAAAATTCCAAATTAACTTATATTTTGGGGGATCCCGCTGGATTGAAGTCAACCCAGCAAAAAATCCACTGGATTGGAATTAGTGCGGGATTATGATTTCTATCCGGGACACAATTAAGTTTCTGAAGTACTTACGCTAATAAGTTTGTACCGGGGACACATCTCTTACCTGGAAATAAAAAAAAAACGTTAAAAATACAAATACAAAATCCTTTATTTCAAATAGACCAGTTACAGGCACTTTTGAATAGTCAAAGTCTGTCAGTTAAATAGATGAAGCTAATTCTGTAGCCACAATAGCAGCAAGTTACTGTGCAGCAAAACGCACTCACCGACCTTATCTCCAGCGCGGCAGTTGCTTTGTTAGACATTTTAGTTTTTGCAGCAATTTTTTTTCAGTGATAGAAGCGTAGAGTACCCGTTTCAATAGTTATTTTTTACAAGATCCGCGGAAGGGAAACGCGGGTCCGGATTCCGCCCTCGCGCCCCGGGAGACGCTAGAGCATCGACCAGGCCCGGCAGCGGCCGCATTAAAACAACATGATTTAATATGTGATTTGTTTAATATATTTTCTAATTTACACCGGCAAGATAGACGAACAAAATTAAGAAGGCTGTTGGAGGCAGCATACTCGTATATACCGAGCGAGGGGGACCCTATAGAAGACCATTTTATGTGGTCCCGATCCACAGCAGTGAGGAAACGGCGAAGATGAAGAAGATCAAATATGCTAGAAAATATGTGAATCATTAAACACCGACATACGGGTGCCTTTCCACCAGAGATGTTTTATGCACCTATGAATGACTTTTATGTAATGCTCGTCCCTAACACAGGCAGCAGTTTTACGGACAATTTTTTTTTTGCATAACAATTGTTGTTATTGTTTTTATACATTAAAATAATGTAATTTTGTGTGTGTTTGCGCGGAATAAACTATTTATTTTTCTTTTCTTTATTTTCTTTCTTTTCTTTCCTTTCTTTCTTTCTTTCTTTCTTTTCTTTATTTTCTTTCTTTTCTTTCTTTTCTTTTTTTTCTTTTCTTTCTTTCTATGCTGCGAGAATGTTAAAGCTAAGCTACGAAACTATGTGGCCGTTTCCACTGGTGCTAAGCTATGTAGCGGAGCGAATAAGATGTGCTATGAAAATACGTGGCCGCAAGGTAGCTGTGCTGTGTGTAGAGAAGTGCGTACTGCTCTGCACATAGCTACACCACTCACGACCATCCATAGCACGCATCCGTCCATATAAAAAACGTAGCTTACTTGAATCAGTTTCTACCAGTGCAAATCTATGTGGACCAATTAGTATGATTGGTGGATTTAAACACATCCAAAGCAAAATTGTATATTATGCTTTTGTATATTATATTGTACAACGGGAAGCCTAATGTGTTCCGCGACATCTTCCAGGCGATTTGAAATGGATAGTGATTGCTTGGACATGAAATACGGACCACAAAGTCTTAGTAATACGGTTTCGTTGATTATCCTTTGCGTACAGATTCCTAAAATGTAACAAGAATATAAAAATGTACTCGCAACAAGGCAAACATCACTACAACCTAATATTCAACCAAAGGGCTTCAACAAATATTTAGTATTTGAACAGACTCACAAAGTGGCACAAGTATTTGTTTTAACATAAAAAAAAACTTATTAAATGATAACACGGTTTGCCGACATATTCGGGCGGAAATTTTAAGGGTTACACCACAAAATAAAAAGGCTTCAGAAGTCCCAGTCGTATAATATCCAAATTATAAGAAGAAATAAACAGAAAAATAGGTACTAGTACATAAGTTTAAGTGATACTTATTTTAAAAGAAATCTTTTTCAGCATACCTGCGATCGGATCAGAGTCGAATAAAACGAGACGAATAAACAACAAACTTTAAACATAACATACAATACATAAACATTACTAAAAATAAATATGACCCTGACACTACTAAATCTCTATACTTAATACTTAATGATATATAAAGCTGAAGAGTTTGTTTGTTTGTTTGTTTGAACGCGCTAATCTCAGGAACTACTGGTCCGATTTTAAACATTATTTCAGTGTTAGATAGCCCATTTATCGAGAAAGGCTATAGGCTATATATCATCACGCTACGACCAATAAGAGCGGAGCAGATGACGTTGCGCAGGTCAACCAGTAATAATATAATTAGTGTTGTTCATGTTGCCTTATCAGTAGGTAGGAGGTAAGTTCCACATTTTTGATACAACTTCATTCCACATACAACTAAATGAAAGGTGAAATCTATATAAACAGCCGGTAGAGTCTCGAAAGAAACTCACCGGGTAAGTTAGCTAAAGTGTGCTGTGAGCTGTCATTCCTATTGATGCCTAATGATTGACAGCACCTTTTGGTTGCATCACAGAGGGTATAAAAATGCCCCTTTAGTAGAACCATTTTAGGATCAGAATATTAATCATAAAACATTGTATAATTTAATTCGGGGAGCTTGTGGCTAAATAACAACAGCCGCACGGGTCGATCTTGAAGGTTAAGCAACGCTTGCCAAGGCTGGTCTGTGGATGGGTGACCATCTTAACATACCGAATTTTCTCCGTTCCTCGGAAAGCACGTTAAGCCATTGGTCCCGGCTGTCATTTGTAGATTTTTGGCAGTCGTTGCGGATAGTCAGAAGCCGGTTAATCTGACTCCACTCTTGCCATGAAGTACCGTGTTACCCAGTTAATCGGTTGTGGAGGTCTGGTAGGCAGCCGCTCCACGTAAAACACTGGTATTCAGCTGAATCCGGTTTGACTGGAAGCCGTCCCTAATGTTGTTGGGAAAAGGCTAGGCAGATGACGATGATGAGCATTGTATAATTTAATTTTTTAATAATAACATTTTGACATGCGTATAATATTGACGAATTTTAATGTATTTTTGCATGATAAAATAAATTTGAATTATATTAATTAATGAAAAAATATAAATATGCATATTGTACGCCCTATAGGTATGTTACAGCGATTTACATATTATTTTGATAAGAACTGCTTTTAAACCTGAGACAAACAATAAATTATTTTGATTTTGGTTTTATATTTTGAAACATTCTGTCAAATTTAATGTTCATCTTTATCGCTAAAACATTAGGTTCAAGGTTGATTGGGAATAATTGACAGCTTCAGGTAGCTTGACGTGCTGGTTAGTTCTACGAAATAAGTAGCCTTTTTAGATCCATTGTTACTCTTTAGAATATTTTCCCTTTTATTTGTGAAGTATAACGCGATCAACCAAATGATATATAGCCTATAGTCTGTGACCAACATTACCTCAAGTCAAGAGGGCTAGATATTTTTGGTCACCGACCCTACTTAACCTTCTGTCCCATACATTTATTCCGTACACTGTCGAGCAAGATAAGCTGGTATTCGGTAATTATAACAACAGTCCCGGATTGCGGAGGCGTTGGCTCGCAACTTTGCCGCCGGGATTACGCCAGGTTTTTATTTCGAATCCCACTTGACTCCGGAATGACAGGAAAACAAAGTAAACGAATGGTTTGTTTGGATTGTTTTTCTTCAGGATTGGATTTTTTATGGTTTGTGTGATGTTGTAAATGGTTTGTGATTTTTTCAATTTCAGTCTGGATTTTGAAAGTAAATTAAATTAAACATATTATAAGTACATAACATTACGCTTGAATTCGAATTCAAATTCAAAATTCGAATTCAAAGCATTTTATTTCAAATAAACCGTTCACAGGCACTTTTGAAACGTCAAGGTCGGTCAGTCAAAAACTTGGAAGCTATTTGCACGTTCCAAAGCGTAGATCTCAATGGAGAAGAACGTGAAAGAAACCCTCGATAATTACAGGCGGAGGTGTAAATATACTCACAAGGTGTAGGACGCATCTGGGCATAAACGGACACCACGAATTCTGTACTTAAATACGGACTCCTAGCTAAAGAATTTTTTTTTTTTACTATTAATAGGCACGCGCTTGACCACCATCTCACCTGATGGTAAGCGATGATGTGGTCGAAGATGGAGCACGCTTGCCTAGAAGTAACCTATTCACTCTTGACTTAAAGACTCCCAGGTTGTAGCTATCGGGAAACACAGACTCCGGCAGGGAATTCCACTCCTTAGCTGTACGCATTATGAATGTGTTCCCAAAACGTTTTGTGCGTGTGGGTGGGATGTCCACCATGTACCGGTGGCGCATCGCCGTTCGTCTTGTGGCTCGGCCAATTTTATCGGCTTTCCTAATTTCTGATAAAAATCTGCAGTTTCTTTTTTTTCTTTAAACTTTTAAAATCTTAGTTAATTTTCTCAAAAGCAAATTTAATGACTGGACTGCTTTCTAATTTTATATTTATTTTTAGTGGGTTTCCTAGTTTTTCATTTGTTCATGTTTTATTTTTTCTATCTTTTAAAATATTAATTTATTTATTATTTATTTATTTAAACTTCATGTACAATAGTGATACATAGGCGATAGGTGGTAATAGTTCTAATAAAATTGGAGCAGGTCACTTACTCCATAATCGGTTCCTTTTGAGTTTAAATAAAACTCATTGTTTTCCTACACTGTCTTATAACAGCTTATCTAGTAGTAAACCTATTAACTCGTAACTTAATGACTCCCAGATAATTTGGTCTAACCGCGCTAAGTACTCATGTATCCCTGGTTTAGCGGTCGGTGGTTAACCTAACAGCCCCTTAATCTTTAATTAAGATATACTATTATGACAGTCTCCAACCGCTATTGGGCTTTTACGGTAATTGCTTAATGAATTTGACTATCGGAGTAAGACTAGAGGAAAACATCGTGGGGAACATTTTTAAGAACAAATACGACGAAAAAGTTCAAAAACAAAAAAATAAAACCGACTTCCAAAAACTATACCACTACAAAAAAAATAACTTTAATTTCGGTTATTTTGTTTTTGAACACCGACTTCCGAAATTAAAGTTATTTTTTACTTTGTAGTGTTTTGTTTTTGGAAGTCGGTTTTACATATTCGCTAAAACGTTTTTTAATTTTTCACTTTTTAGTGGTACGCAGGTACGACTAAAAAATAATCATCCAAACCGGTTAACAATTGGCGAAAATATCGCTGAACAAACATGTTTCATAGGCCCAGCATCAGCTCAGCAACATGAGATGATGATTACCAGGCACAAATATCTGAATTGCGTTAGAAATTTTTATGAAAAACACTATATATGCCTATAAAATTTGAGGGTTTCCCTCGATTTTCATGGGATCCCATCATCAGATTCTGACATGGTGTCAATGGGACCACCTCATTAGTAAAGACTTTCGAATAAAAAAATATTTTTTAAATCGGTCCAGAATTGGAGGATAAATCGGTGAACATGCATAAAAAAAAAAGAATACATACAGCTGAACATAGAACCTCCTCCTTTTTCAAGAAGTCGGTTAATAAGTCACTTTTTAAGCACCTGATGTAGTTGACAGTGTTCAGTTTAGTTCAAGTATGATATACTTGAACTAAAATGAACACTGTCAACTCTGTGTGTATGTCTGAAAAATTCTATAGTGGTGACTGCGTACCGGAAGACGCAGCTTCGGAAGGCCTCCTCTCAAGGTAGACCGATGACCTGGTGAGAGTCGCGGGTAGCTGATGGATGCGAGACGCACAGGACAGGTTACTGTGGCGACACTTGGGAGGCCTATGTCTAGGAGTGGGCCAGATTTGATGTCGACTGCTTTAATAGTAACTTTATCAAACGATATCATACATGTCCATTGATCATTAAGTTATCTGTTAGTGCTGTGCACTTCTGTAAGTGACGAATTCACTATACCTAATACTGTATGTGAATTATGTGTGTGTATGTTTTAGTGAGTGAGTCGTTGAAGTGCCTTATCAATTTTAGTCGATTTTTGCAGTCGGGTTTTTTGACATAAGTCAATTTTTTATTTCTTTTTAACCGACTTCAAAAAAAGGAGGAGGTTCTCAATTCGGTTGTATTTCTTTTTTAGTGATTCGTCTCCTTCAACCCTTTATTTTGACATCCCATGTTGTGACAATTTCAAAAATAAAGAAACAGCCAGCACATGATTTATCATTTATCAAGATCAGTTGAGCCGTTGAGTAGTTAAGAACGAACGTAGGAACCGACATACATATAGACAGGTCAAACTCATGACCCTTCTTTTGGGCTTTGCCGAACGGCAGTCGGGTAAAAATTCGAAGACATGACGTTTAAATCAAATGGAAAAAAGTTACTTAAAAGTGGTAAAAGTTACTTGCCAAAATAATATTTTTTTTTTGTTATTTACTTAGGGATATTTAAAATCGCAAAGCGTATGTCAGTCCCATCGTACCCTAAATACAAATGAGTCTTATCTGGGCCATGAACCTAAACAGACTCTTCACATCATCACTATTTGGCTGAGCCAAGATTTTATTGAAGGTGCCTTTTTTTGTGCGAAAAAAATGCCTAACGCATACCACATCACCCCGGGGAGACGACGTGGTTATGTGGGACTTGCACCCACTAAAAACTTCGCCTGTGCACCTACTTTCGCCTTGATGGGTGGGTCGCGAGGACTGCTACGCATGACATTCGCGACCCATCCAGCGTGGCCTATGTGTGGGCTCCCTCTTCTATGCCCGTTCGGGCTCCCTCTTTTTTCAGCGATGTCCGGGTGCACTGGGACATCACCACGATTCCAGGGAACTTACAGCGTGGACGATAGAGTCCCCGATCTATCGTCTGCAGGCCCCTCCTATGGCGGCATCAAGTCAGCATTTCGCCGCCTGCGCCGTCCTGTCCTGTTGCGGTTAATCGGGTCAGCGAGAGAGTCTTCTTCCCTGACCCACTCCGCCGCTTCCTTCTGCGAGATTACGTCCTCGCTTATTGAAGGTACCTACGTCAAGTCTGTTCTACCTCTAGGCCCTAAACAAATTATTTCTCTCAGACTCATACCGGACACAGTCCATCAATAAGTGGTGTAAGTCTTCACGTAATAATATTAACGCCCAGAGATATTTCTATCTATACTAATACGAGTATTATAAAGCTGAAGAGCTCGTTTGGTTGATCGCGTTTATCTCAAAAACTGCTGGTTCGAATTGAAAACATATTTTAGTGTTAGATAGCCTATAGGCTATATAACATCTTGCTAAGATCAATAGGAGCGGAGCATTCATAAAAGATGTGACCAAGACAAAGTTGCGCGGGTCAGCTAGTCTACGAAACAACGCGTCATATTTTTTGTCATGGCAACACCGTTCTACAAGCGTGAAAGTTTTGTTTTAGAAAACAATATCCCTACCTTTTCCCAGATATTTTGCGGTCGGCTCTCATGGCAACACAATGTTACCACACATGGGTTGGGGCTCCGATTGCGTAAAAAGTTTTTAATTTTCCGGGGAAAACGCTACCTTTTTCGGGCTGGCGAGGTTGATTTCTGCTGAATTCCACGAACTTTGGGTTTGTTAGTCAGAAAAAAGCAAGTATCATTTTGACGCAATAGGAGTAATTTATTGAACAGAATTTCTTACAAATGCTTTACAGGCTTTTTACAATAAAAGTTTCTGCCGCGAAATGATCTAAGGAAGTACGAGCAGGTACAATCTATATAAATCATAAGATACTATATAAACTGCCTCTGTGGTCGAGGAGTTAAGGCGTTTGCCTTGCAACCCGGTGGTTATGGGTTCGATTCCAACGGAAAAGCATACTTTGTAAAGTGACAGGCATTGCAGGCTTGAATCACCTGATTGTCTGATTAAAAGATGATTGCGTACTTCGGAAGGCACGTATAAGCCGGTGGTCCCGGCCGCCAAATGGCGGTCGTCAAATAAACCATGTTAGAGGCCCTGGAGGCGGTTTAGAAACTCTGATAATAGGGTGTGTGGGGTCGTTAGACCTACTGCCCACACGATAAGAAGATAAGATATTATATTTTAAACCGATCACGGATGTAGTAGCTTAATTTAAATATTCAAGCGATGTTGAAAAACAAATCAAATAGACCTATTTATTCTTCACTACCACTTTCTCGCGACTTCACTCTAGAGCGTTAATTAAACAATATGAACCGTTTATATTTCGGAATTAAAAAATGGCCATAAAACTCTGCAATAATGAAGCTTTTTGTCAGTGGAATATGTAGTTTTCGAAATCGGATCAATATACAATAAGACAATATGTTAAGATCACCCATCCACCGACAGTCCTCGGCAAGGGCGTCACTTAACCTTGAAGATCGATGCAAGTGGCTGTTATTGTTAAGCCTTATTATTTTTATTATTAAACTTTTATAAACCGGCCAAGTGCGAGTCGGACTCGCATACGAAGGGTTCCGTACCATAAACCTTAATCTTTGTTGTTATAGCGGCAATAGAAATACACAATCAGTGAAAATTTCAACTGACTACTTATTACGGTTCTTGAGATACAGCCCGCTGACAGACAGACGAACGGACGGACGAACGGACAGCGGAGGCTTAGTAATATGGTAAATAAAAAATAAATAAAACTTTAAAATACATGCTATTAGAAAATGGACTTAACTACGAAAAAATCAAACAAGGTGAACGAATTCCCAGATATTTCCTACAACCAGACAAAAAAATACCTTATACAATTATAATACGAACAAGTTGATTATTCGCAAAACACTTTTCTGTTTCACAGAGCCAACATGTGTCAGATTTCCTATTTCAAACGTAGAATCTTTTTGTTCCTACCCGCAGAAACACAACATAAAATTGTAAACTACCCTCGAAAACGGGACGCCGGCTAAAGTGACAGTTTTGTCTCTAATTCATAATTAGTTTGTATGAAAATGTGGGTAGTAACACATGTTTGTGTCCAGTTTTGAATTTAGAAGTACAAGTTGAGAGTTTGTGTTGCAACGGAATGTTTGTTTTATTTTAAGTCTTTCTGAAATGAGGAAGCATTTTGTAATCTTTTAGAAATGGTTATTCAGCTCATGAAATACGTTACTTTAATGTTTCATTGAGGTATAGTGCTTTTACCTAAACTTATGTTACTAAACCTAATATAAATGATACTTTTTTTTTGAGGGATAGGAAATCATCAAATGACTCCTCCCCCTCTGGGTGAAGCAGGACGGAGTGTCAGACTCTTATTGACTAAAACCCATCCGTGTTTCTCCTAGTGCCCTTTGCGTTCCAAGGCTACGGTACCTCTTTCGAACAGATCCCGCAGCCCCAGCAAGCACTTGCCCTAACGGGCCCCGGCTTCCATTATGACATCTCTTTGAAGCGCGCTGGGATTGCAACGCGCCGCCGACCCGGGCCTAGTTCTGATCAGACGGCGAGCCACCCACTGCTCGCCGTCCGCAGGCCCGCGATATAAAATGATACCTACCAATGTTTTTTAGGCTTTCGAACCCGAAGGGTAACCAACGGAACCCTATTACTAAGCCTACGCTGTCCGTCCGTCCGTCTGTCTGTCAGACACCCGTACCGAACGTACGTAAGAACCGTAATAGGTAGTGAGCTGAAATTTTCACAGATTGTATATTTCTATGGCCGCTATGACAACAAAATAATAATAATTAAGGTTTATGGTACAGTCTGTTGTCAACATTATCTGATCCACTCTAAAAACAAACGAATTTGGACCCTCTGATTGTTACATTAAGGTTCATTCAATTTATATGAAATTAACAGACAAGTGCTCGAGGACACGATGAACATATACAATAATAATACATACACGCAAATTTGATCTTTAACACGTAACGTAAAGGTAAACCCTCCCAACATTGTCGGAGCCACCGGCATTATGTATCATTTTGTTAAGCTATTTTAATCATTATCTCGTCGACTTTAAAGTTGAAAAGCTTTTAAGTAACTCTATATAATTACAACCCAATCTTTAATTTCGCGTATTCTCGACAAGTTCTTGTGGCTTAGCGGTTTGATGTTGGATTGGCGACGAACAACATGTGCGTTTTTAATTAGTTGTAATGACAATCAATTAAAAAAGGAACTACAATATTGCTTGCATTATTAAAGAACGACCAATATGATTTACGCCTAATAACTTATCTTGTAAACAGGTGGGTAAATTAAAAAAACTTTTAGTTTAGAGAATTTAAATTTACCAAGAATGGTTGGATACGAAGTAAAGCATACATTTGCTTTGTGAGGTAGATAGTAAATTCATATAAGTGACAAAAGTTACACTACGATTAATAGCAGTGACTGCGTACACACATTTGTAAATCGTTCCACATAACTCGTTAGCAATTTGGTGTAAAAAAGCATCATGTCGCAACTTGATGACTATACCAAACATAAAATCATATTTTTACGTGAGCAGAATGTTGGAATTAGAGAGATTGGCCGTCGACTTAATATAGCAGTAAGTGTTTTTTTATACCTATTTTATTGATTGTGATTAACGCGTAGTTTACTCCTTACTAGTTACATACACGGTTCCAAAAATGTTTTTTTTTTTGTTTTAAAGAAATACGGTCAGGCTATGGCTAAAACGTTATGAAGACAATGGAAATATCCAGCGGATTCGTCCAGGAGTAAAAGCCATCAAGTATAGTCCCGAATTCGAACGCCACCGGGCTATTGTTTCAAGCCATGTTGATAATCCATTTTTGCCCATTCGTGTAACCGCAATAAACCACAATATTTCAGTGGAAACAGTGAGAAGGCATTTACACGCTGCTGGGATAAGGAATTATAAACCGGCACTAAAAATTGCATTAACACCTGCTCATCGCGAAGAAAGGGTCCGTTTTGGCCAGGAATATTTAAATTTTAAATGGGAAGAAAATGTTCTGATCTTCACTGATGAAAAATCATTTAAATCGGACAAAGATGGACGTCAAATCTTATGGCGAAGGAAAGGAGAACGCTACAATGAGAAGTGCTTGCTATCTTGTAGAACCAGCGGTAGAATAACCCTGGGCTACTGGGGCTGGATGTCGTCTATGGGACCTGGTGAATTGGTGGAAGTTGGTGGTAGGTTTAATAGTAGTTTGTATTTGGAGATTCTGCGTGACGTCATGCTGCCGACTGTGCGAATTGCCTATCCAACATCACATATTTATTTCATGCACGATAACTGCTCCATCCACCGTGCAGGCATTGTGCAGGATTGGTTAGCTGCTCAAGAAGGTGTAACAGTTATTAATTGGCCATCTAAAAGTCCTGATTTGAACCCTATAGAAAATTTATGGGGTCAAATGGTTTTAAATTGGGACACAACGGAAGTGCGAAACAAACACAACTTGGCTGAGATCGTGACATCGACTTTGGAGCACATGAGAGGCAAAGATTTGTGTTGGAATATGGTGCGCGGTATGCGTAGCCGCTTACAGCAAGTTATAGCAGGGGACGGTGCGCCAATACGCTACTAATTAATCTAGTGTCTAGGCATTTTTAAACACACCATGTAAGTAAATGCTCAATGGATTGACTGTTAAACCATTAAAATGTTGCTGATTATGTGGTGATGTTATTGTTATAAATAGATTTTTCTATATAAATACCATGTTTATTCACTATCTACATATAGGCAGCTATAAATCTGTAAAGCATTTCACAGAAGAATTCATTTTCTCGATAACAAACATTTAAGCATAAGCACACCTTTTATAATATTTATAAATGGTTAGATTTGATTATGGCATACTAATATAAAATGTATATTAATTTGGAAATATATGAGCATTTACTTACTTTACCTTAACTAAGTGTTTTAATGAAATAATAAACATTTTAAACTTGCAATTGTTTAGGTAGTTTTATTTCTATATAAACTGCCCTTTTAAAAAGACACGACCCTACGTCGTCCATTAAATAAATGTAAAATAAATGTGATGAAATAATTAAAAAAAAACAGCTGAGCAAAAAGCTATATTTAGGTTAAACTTGGTTCAAACGTAGATAACGATGAACATCGCACTACCTTAGTGACCGCAAGACCAACTCAACTCTTATAAGGCGCATTAAAATTTGATCTTGGTTGTAATTTCTAGACGCAATATTCTAAACAATTTGAACCATATAGTATACTTTTATAAAGTTTATTCTTGCACAGCACAAGCAGCCAACCTTCTCCTCGTGCAAATAGATTATTTTGTATTTTAAATAATCACTCCATTGAGACATCATAATAAAAAAACAACCTATAAAATAGAAAATAAAAAATTGTAAAGAGATGTTGTTTTTGCAATTTAGTAAGGCAAGGTAAAATATGTTTGCGCGTAGTCACTGCATACCCTTAATAGCATTTGAATACCAGTTTTATAATGAATACAAATATTTATTTTTCAACTACCCACTTATTACAAGTTATGCGAAAATATTACCATTTTAGAAAGTTTATATTTGAAGGTTATCCGTCTACAGTTCTTTACAATAATACAAGAAATAGTTTTAGAATAAATTCTTAATTGAAAGCAAAACAACATCTTCGTCGCAGGATTTGATCTCGCAACTTGTTTTCCTCAGTCTTATACACAGACCACGAGACCAGAATTACTTGAAAGCAATTATTAAAACAAGCTATTACACTAATTATAACAAGTAGTTATAACTTTAAACCTAATGCTAACGTTTTAAACATCAAATTTGCGTGTCTGTATTATTATTGTATTTGTTCATCAAGTCCTCGAGCACTTGTCTGATAAGCTCGGATAAATTGAATAAACCTTAATGTTACTGTCAGAGGGTCCAAATTCGTTTGTTTTTAGGATGGTTCAGATAATGTTGACAACAGACTGTACGTAACCCTTCGTGTGCGAGTCCGACTCGCACTTGGCCGGTTTTTTTTTAAGATGATTTCTAGAAGTACTTGTTCAATCCCACTTCTTTTCTCTTCTTGGTGGTAAATAACTACATAATATTTTATGTTGACAAAGATAACAGACTACAATCGACTAACTGTATGAAAAATAAGAAAATATTAAGAACCTTTCTGGTTACCTTTGAATTATTGCTCACAAATAAGTTATCCACTCAGCATTCGTCGGCCCCCGAGGGGCAAAATTGTTTCAACCGTTAGAATCCGTAAGTCCCTATTGGGCCAAGTGAAAAAAACGCCAACCAAATCGGGGACGGAGGGGTTAAATCGCAATAGCGTCGGCTTGTCCCGAAAGGGACTTACGGTACCTGAGTGGGTAATCAACAATCATCACTAATCTTTTTAATAACATTGCCGTGAACAGTCAATGATTATTCATTATGTTTTTCTTTCACCATAATGCCGCGTTTCGACCACATACATATTTGCGAGGATGCGTAGCAATATAGATGCGTAGCGCAAAAGAATCGCTTCATTTACCTGTACCTCTATTCTATAACAACATTATCGTGTCTCGACAGCGGAATCCGAGGTGAGTACCAAATCACGTCAAACGTAACACCTTTATGTTGTGTGCAATACGGCTCATTATGTGAGGTTTGTTACTCAGGTAAAGCTCGATATCGAAATGGTCACTTACAGAATAGACTAGATGGTCTCGCTCAGCGCAAGCAATTCTATTGATTCTTACAAACACATCCCTTTCTGCGCATCATCGCTCATCTCTGGTTCTTCTTCCTATCGTGTGGGCAGTAACGTCTAACGACCCCACACACCCTAGTGTCAGAGTTTCTTAATCGCCTCAAGAGCCTCTGACATGGTTTATTAGACGACAGCCATATGGCGGCTGGAACCACCGGCATATACGTGCGTTCCGAAGCATGGAATAATCTTTTTATCAGACAATCAGGTGAGCCTCCAATGTCGTAGCCAAACTGGAAAACAACTTTACAAAGTATGCTCTTCCCATGGGAATTATATCCACGAGCACCAGGTCACAAGGCAAACGCCTAAACCACTCGACCACAGAGGCAGTTACACACATATAAAGGATCTATTCTTTATCTCTCAAATGAAACGATGATTTAAGTGATATAAACGGATTTAATTCTGACAAGTGTTCGGTTCAACCGTCGAAAGACGAATGCCTCCATTTCAACTCGCTTTCAAACGTCAGCAGTGACATACAAAGTGTTGCTATACTTCACTCTGATCCGATACAATTAAATAATCGATTTAATATTTAGATAGAAAATAATAATAACTATATTCTTATATTTATTAAATTTAATACTAATATTAAATTTAGCAAACATTAAAATGTATCCATGGTTGCTTAATACAAACGATGATTTAAGTGATATAAACGGATTTAATTCTGACAAGTGTTCGGTTCAACCGTCGAAAGTCTAATGCCTCCATTTCAACTCGCTTTCAAACGTCAGCGGTGACATACAAAGTGTTGCCATACTTCACTCTGATCCGATACAATTAAAAAATCGAATTAAATAACTATACCTATTCTAATATTTACTAAATTTAATACTAATATTAAATTTAGCAAACATTAAATTGTATCCATGATAGCTTAATACATAGGATTTTATATAAATACCCACATCTTGGCTTATTAACCTTACACATATCTGGTTGAAATAAAAAGCAGCCCTGGTCAATGGTGTCCAAGACAAACTTACTCGTAAAAACACCCTATTAAAAAGACTAATTAGTCCTTCTAGCACTCAAAAAGCAGCTCAAAAAACCACGGCTAATAAACTAAATGAACCATTTACGTAGTCACTAAATAAGATAGATGAACTACCTAAAGAAGAAAAGAAAATTTCTGCCCAAAAAAATAAATTTCCCTTGACGGTAATTTCTCTCAAGAACCCGATATAAATGTTTGCCAGAGGCTGATTACTAGGTCTTAAATATTTACGACCTTTTTATAACTAGCCATCAAGTTATTACTGACATCAGGAACAGTCTACAGGTTAATAATAAAAGTTTATTATGTTGAAACGCGGCGTTATTTATTAGGATATTGTTGGTATAGACGAAATGTTGGAGCTACAGATTATGGGTATAAAGAAGGGTAAGAGTAATGACTTAGGGACTATTTTAAGGTACCTTTTATAGGTTTTTCAAAAGGTTTATGTAGAGTGTGGGATTTAGTTTGATAAACTAATAAAGAAAATAAATAAAGAAAAAAAAAAAAAAAAAAATAAAAAAAAAAAAAAAAAAAAATATTAGAAAGCTGAAAAGTTTGTTTTTTGTTAGGTTGAACGCGCTAATCTTAGGAACTTGACTTTGACTTTGCTACGACCACACGCAATTAGTTCTGTCTCTGTTTATCACCGATTTTAAAACGCTTCCTAATTTTATATCCCACTGCCTATCGCAGATATTTTCTTTCTCTTTCCATTTCTTTCTATCTTCCGCAAATTCCAGGCTTGTTCATAAATAAGTAAATAAAGAAACAAAGAATTGTACCTATAAGCTTAACAAATCAATAAACCTATATCGCCCTTCCATCTAAAACTGCCACTTACAAGAGGCCTATAGGATACCATAAGTTACTGACACACAAACCATGTTTTACACGACCCGACAAGACCCGAACATTCCCGACAACTTACAAACCGGTGGCTTTTTTCCCGTCGCGTCATCAACTACATCTCCCCTGGCATGTAAGTAGTAATGTACAGTCATGTGCAAAAATATGAAATTATGATTTTTACTATTATATTAATAGCTACAACGGTAATAAATGTAGAACCTGAATGAAGCTGGCACGGGAACGTCGGAATTGAACCGAGAGAAGAGAATCAGCCCAGTGTCTATATATAGTGATGATGATGGACCTACATAGAGAGGAGCTCGTGGCTAAATAATAATAGCCGCACAGGTCGATCTTGAAAGTTAAGCAATGCTTGCCAAGGATGGGTGACCGTCTCAACATAACGAGTTTCCTCCGTGCCTCGGAAAGCACGTTAAGCCGTTGGTCCCGGCTGTCATTTGTAGAACTTTAGCAGTCGTTACGGATTGTCAGAAGTCAGTAAATCTGACTCCAGTCTTGCCAAGATGTACCGTGTTAACCAGTTAATGGGTTGTGGAGGTCTGGTAGGCAGCCGCTCCACGTAAAACACTGGTATTCAGCTGAATCCGGTTTGACTGGAAGCCGACCTCAATGTACGAGTAATTGGGAAAACGCTAGGCAGATGATGGACCTACATAGATAATCATACAACATTCATCAATCAAGTTTTTTTTTATTAATGAAAATGTAATGTATGTCTTACTATGATGTAATTTGGCTCAAAAGTTTAAGAAAGGGTTTTGGAAATTCATCCCCATTAGGGGATGAAAGTGTCAATGAAAGTATGTAATTTTTGTTGATTGGACCCTTATTGGGGGCCATTTGGGCCTGATAACTAACTTATGTACTTATACATATACATATATTATAAGTACATAAGTTATTTATCGCCGATATAATGAATCACTCAGTAAAACTTCGATTTTCGATGCTAGATTGAATTTCGCAAGGTGCATATCATTTTTGCTACCGACTGTACGATCCATACCAGATACATATCTGTTTCCTTCATCGTGTATCGTTTCTCGGTACAATATGTATGGGTATTACCAGGTAAACATGTGGGGAGATACAGATAACGGTGATGGTTTATATGTGTTCGGGGAATGTGAGTCGGTTAGGCCTTTTAGACCGGAGTGGCGTAGACAATAGCGAGGGCGTGCCACCAAGCGGAGGCATACCTACTTATATTTGTCAGTCAAAGGTACATGCGAAAAAAAAGCAATTTGAAATCTATTTCAAAAGTTTAATGTAGATTATAAAAATATTTCAATAAAAATAAAAACACAAAGAAATCCTTGCTTAGTATCTATTACTAATATATCAATGAAGAGTTTGTTTGCTTGATCGACGCGCTTATCTCAGGAAGTACCGGTCCAATTTGAAAAACTCTTTCAGTGTTAGATATCCCATTTATCGAGGAAGGCTATATATCATCACGCTAAGACTAACAGGAACGGAGCAGATGAAGTTGCGCGGGTCAACTAGTAATTATCTACTTATGGTGCAAATAAATGGTTAACAAAAATGCATCATAATTCCGAAGCATTTTGAAAAATTAAGCTCAAAAACGTAGTAAATAATGCAAAGTATGTTCTATCAAGGTATATCAAGGTTTCGAGGTAGTAATTCGAGATAGTATACTACTAACAGGTACCAAAGTAATAACAGCAGAGCTAAATAAATTCATTAGCTGACTGAGAAAGTAAAAGAAAGTAGAAAGTATGTTCTTGAATTGACAATATAAAAGTAATTTGTTTATTTTTTTTTATTTAGAGGCATACCTTTGTAAGGTAAAAGGAGCTCGTGACTAAATAATAACAGCCGCACGGGTCGATCTTTAAGGTTAAGCAACTCTTGCCATGGTTGGTCTGTGGATGGGTGACCATCTTAATATAACGAGTTTCCTCCGTGCCTCGGAAAGCACGTTAAGCCGTTGGTCCCGGCTGTCATTTGTAGATTTTTGGCAGTCGTTACGGGTTGTCAGAAGCCATTAAATCTGACTCCAGTCTTGCCAAGAAGTACCGTTTTACCCAGTTAATGGGTTTTGGAGGTCTAGTAGGCAGCCGCTCCTCGTAAAATACTGGTATTCAGCTAAATCCGGCTTGACTGGAAGCCGACCCCAATATAGTTGGGAAAAGGCTAGGCAGATGAGACCTTTGTAAGGTAAAAGACCTTACAAAGGTATGTGAGCCTCATCATAATATTATACTAATATAACTTACTTGCGAACATCACGCGGTTTCACCCGCGTAGTTCCTGTTCCCGTGGGAGTTCGGGAATAAAATATAGCCTATGTTACTGAAGCTATCCATTGCTGAAAGAATTTTTCAAATCGGTCCAGACGTTTTTGAGTTTATTCATTACAAACATACACACAAAAATACAAATTTTTCCTCTTTATAATTTTTGTGTAGATTATTACACGTAACTTTAACATTATTAAAACAAAATATATTATTGCGTAAGCGAGGATAGTGATGCAGCAACCATTTCATAAATTAGTTTCACTTCTCCCGAATTAGGTGTAGCTAATATTCTAATGAAAGCCCCAACATCATACATATTAACTTTTAACTCCCGCATCACTATCTTCCTCTCTCTCTTGTTCTTTTCACATTCTACCAGCAGATGTTGGACATTTTCGAGTTTGTTACACAGTTGGCAATTAGGAGAATCCACTTTTTTTTCATAGGAATCCAAATATCCTGGATGGAAAATGGCCAGAACGCAATCTATGTGCCATAACAACATACGACCTCTTTGTATGACTTTCAGCGAACCAAGGGATTCGAAGAGGCTCACTTTCCACAGTCTTAAACCATATGCCTTTTTATTTACACTTATTGTCAAAGTACTCTTTAATACGATTGTAGCATATGTTTTTGTAATAGCTAAGTATTTCTGTGTAGAACGGAGCGATGTCAATTTCCAATCCTTCCAAAATAGCTTTTGTTGCAAGCTGTAATGTACCATGTACACCAATATGAGATGGAATCTGTTGCAACTTCAAATTAATGTCACGAAGTTCATAAAATAGTCTGAGAATTACATAAGCTATCGGTACACCTCTGCGACCAGAGGTGTATCGAGCTAAATGCATTAAACAACTTTTCAAATGCGATGATTGGCGAGGGACATTAAGAAAATAGTTGTAATATACAGACCTATAACGATTTGTTGCTAGCATATTTAAGTGGTATCTAGTAGGGAATATGCATGCGATTTGTTTATTTGCTAAATAAAATACTTATTAACTCTAGTAAACAATCAAATTGTTTTTTAAATACCTTCATCAGCGATGAAGTTATAACCCTTCAAAGATTACAATTAGAAAGAGAAGTCCGATATACACTTTGACGTCATCGTCTATGACGCCTGTATAGCTGCCATAGAAAAAAGCGTTTTCGCAAGAGGGACAGATATATTTGTTTAAAATAATTATAGGTACGAATATCTCCTTCGTTTTCTGAGTAATTTTGATTCTATTTTCACAGTTAGTATTATATTTTTGTATGTTTTAAGATAAACTGTATTGATGATAAATATGTTTTTCATGCATATTCCCTAGGGAAGTTTCCATTATATGACTAAATACCGTAAACCCCTGTAATACGTTTACCGTTGAAAGCTAACAAAACAAACTATAAACAAACACTTAGTTAGTTTTAGTTACGTTCTAAGTTACCTTCAAAATGTAGCTTTAAAACTTTATAAACATTGGGTTGAATATTGAAGCACTTTAAAGTTAAAGTATAAAACTAGGTATTGATTGACTTTGCGGAATTTGTTGGAAGGAATCACCGCGTAACGCAAAGGGCATTAGGAGGAACACGAATGGGTTTTAAATAGTCAGTAAGAATCTGACACTCGCTTCTGCTCTGCCTGGAGCGGGAGTCATTTGATGATTTCCCTTAAAAAAAAAAAAATAGGTGTTGATTGACTATGCTAGCTTAGCCGATGGAAGATGGGTGACCATCCATTGCATGCCCTACCCCTCAATGCCTCGGAAAGCACACCATGGCTGTCTTTTGCCGTTTTCCTTCTAAGGATTCGATACCTCACTTTTTTGTCCGTCTGTCTGTCAAGACCCTATAACTCGAGAACGCGTGGAGGTATTGAGTTCAAATTTAAACCATATACTCAGTTACACAGTTAAAAAAAAATCAAATATCTAAGTTAACGTAAAAAAGACACGGTCGTGTATACCGCAAAAAAAAACCGTATATTTAAAGGGAATTAAAATGCATAAGGTGTTTGCCATTAAACTAGAACTATGTTTGACAAGTGATACCGTCTTATACTACAAGTATAGGGAAAAATCTGAAAAATATACATTTCGGACTTGATCACAAAAATAGTCTTTGACCACTACCATCATCATCATCAGAACAAACGAAAGACGTCCACTACTGGACATAGGCCTCCCCAAAGGGAGTAGTTTTCCATAATCGCCACGCTTGGCAGGCGGGTTGGCGATCGCAATGTATGGTGTGACCACTATCTCACCTGATAATAAGCGATGTGGTCGTCGATGGAGCATGATAGCCTATAAGTTACCTTATTATTTTTGGATTAAAGACCCCAAGGAGTACCTTAAATTTAATCTTTAATCCAAAAATAATATTTTGTTTCTTGATAGCTACTAAGCTATCAAGAAACAAAGACAACGGCAGGGACATCCGCGCCTAAGCTGTAAGCACGCACACAAATCCTCTTTCTATCTTGATATGTATAGAGGTATAGCTAGTTTACAGAATTCGGAATCCAGCTAAATTACTGCATAGATTAGGTTAATATGCTTGCCAAGGTTGGTCTGTGGATGGGTGACCATCTTAGCATAACGAGTTTCCTCCGTGCCTCGGAAAGCACATTAAGCCGTTGGTCCCGGCTGTCCTTTGTGGATCTTTGGCAGTCTTTACGGGTTGTTAGAAGCCAGTAAATCTGACTCCAGTCTTGCCAAGAAGTACCGTGTTACCCAGTCAATGGGTTGTGGAGGTTTGGTAGGCAGCCGCTCCACGTAAAACACTGGTATTCAGCTGAATCTAGTTCGACTGGAAGCCAACCCCAATATAGTTGGGAAAAGGCTAGGCAGATGAAAAAAAAATAGGTTAATATGGTTTAGTAGGAATCATTCGTACATCACTGGGTTTGCTTTACACGGACTTCAGTGGAACGCAAACCATGCCCAGTGATGTGCGTATAATTCTCTTTGTTATCTGTAATCACTTATTCATAAAATACTTCAATTACAAAGAATAATAAAATTGTGATGTAAGTCAGTCACCCATTTCTTGAAACGGGTGAAAGAATGGCTGTATCAATAACTTAAAGTGTGACTCGAGTCCTTCTTTGCCGTCTGTAGCTGACTAAGGAAACTCTTTTTAAAAAACCTGTCTCTTTCTTAAATCTCTCTTTTTCTTTCTTTCTTTCTCTCTAAGTGTGCCTGTGTGTTGCCACCAAAAAAAAAAATATCAATTTGAAAAATAAAGTATTAGGTCGTGGCTAAATAATAACAGCCGCATGGGTCGATCATCAAGGTTTAGCAACTCTTGCCAAGGTTGCTCTGTGGATGGGTGACCATCTTAATATACCGAGTTTCTTCCATGCCTCGGTAAGCGCGTTAGCCGTTGTTCTCGGCTGTCATTTGTAGATCATTGGTAGTCGTTACGGATTGTCTAAAGCCAGTAAAATGTCTAAAGCCAGTAAAAAGGCTATGATCGAGTATACAGCCCAACTGTAGTACGAGTTTCAAACTAGATCGAGCTTAAATAAGCTTCATACAATTTTCGTGTCAAGAACTGGGGCTGTAGCTTGTCAAGCTTAATTAAATAGTGAAGTTTTCATATAAACTAATATTATAGATAGGCACAATGTTGTTTGCTTGTTTTTCTAAGTTGTTTATTCAAAATTATGCCAATTTTCAATTGATGAAAGGAATAAATGCCTGTTTGAGAAAGGGGACATTCTGAGAAAGGGACATTTTGCTACCTGTAGTCATCTAGAGAAGTGGTCATTTTGCGACAGAGTCGTAATTTTGCCTGCGAGCGAAGCTAGCATATCATTGGTAGTCGTTACGGATTGTCTAAAGCCAGTAAAATCTCACTCCAGTCCTGCCAAGAAGTACCGCGTTACCCAATGGGTTGTGGAGGTATGGTAGACAGCCGCTCTCATAAAATACTGGTATTCAGCATAATCCGGTTTGAGTAGAAGTCGACCCAAATATAATTGGGAAAATACTCATGTTTATTCTTATATAGTACTAGTTGACACGCGCAACTTCGTCTGCGTCACAATTTTCATTACTGCTCAGCTCCTATTAGTCTTAGCGCGATGATAGCCTACAGCTTTCTCAATAAATGGGTTATCTAAAACTGAAAGAATTATTCAAATCGGACCAGTAGTTCCTGAGATTAGCGCGTTCAAGCAAACAAACAAACTCTTCAGCTTTATATATTAGTATAGATATAGATTTTTTCTAGACAAATTCATATTCGATTATTGTGTATGCTATAGGGTATCATTGTCACGGATAAGGGTGTTATTTATACACTTGGCTGGCTTTTTATTTAAGGTTTCAGGAAGTCGGACACTTCCTACCCTAGAAACATATTTACCTAACATTACCTTTTATTGAGTGCAATTTCCCTGGCGAATCGGGGCGTATCTCACGGCTCGGAGAGATTTATCCATACGTCCCCATAATGTATGGTCCTCATCTAGTACGAGCCGGAAATGTTGGCGTTTGTTACTTGAATCTGTGTCTTTGGGCTAGAGGTGAGTAGTTTTACAATCTATTTGATTAGGTAGCTAAGCGGTATGTTTTTATTTTTTAGTTTTATATCGTAATTGATTATAATAGGTGATTAATGGCGGATTACACCGTCTGGAAAACTGATCGCGTTCACGAAAAACTAAGTCTCTATGGTATAGAATGTAAATATTATCACATAAAACGTAAATGACACACATGTAACTAATAATAACACAAAACAATGATGACACTGACAAACTCTGTCAGCCCTTGAACTCGTTCAAGGAGCCTGATCGCCCAAAATCGGCCGATCGAAAGTTGATTTCGTTTTAGCTTGAACTTAGTTTATTTTGTCTTGGTGAAAAAAAAGGAGTTTTGATCTCGATCAAGGCTAGATCCGAGTACACCTAGACTTGATCGCGATCAATTTGAATTGGTGAAAATGGTCCGAAATGATATGAAAAACATGTTTTTTTTTTCTAAAAAATTTGTTACTACTGTTTTGGTAATCAAGATCACAGGTTAGTAAATGCTGTGTTGGAAAATTTGAAATAAAAAACAAACTTTCGGTAGGTAGCAAAAAACGGAACTTTGAATCAATTATGTGGGTAAGTGTTTTTGTAATTGGTAAATGAGATATTTCAGAACTCTGTGATTTCAATGAACCAGTGATGCCTATGAGAAGTCCATTGCCCACGTAGATCACTGTACTTTAAGATCCCCCTTTTTAACGATGGTAAATCACGAGATTACGGCTCTGTCGCAAAATGACCACTTCTCAAAATGACTAAAGGTAGCAAAATGTCCTTTTCTCAGAATGTCCCTCTCGCAAAAAGTCCCTTTCGCAAAATATGCCTTTCGCAAAATGTCCCTTTCGCAAAATATGCCTTTCGCAAAATATGCCTTTCGCAAAATATGCCTTTCGCAAAATATGCCTTTCGCAAAATATGCCTTTCGCAAAAGTCCCTTTCGCAAAATGTCCCTTTCGCAAAATGTTCCCTTCTTCAAACCGGCATTTATTCCTTTCATACATTGAAAATTGGCATAATTTTGAATAAACAACTTAGGAAAACAAGCAAACAACATTGTGCCTATCTATAATATTAGTTTAAATGAAAACTTCACCATTTAATTAAGCTTGACAAGCTACAGCCCCAGTTCTTGACACGAATATTGTATGAAGCTTATTTAAGCTCGATCTAGTTTGAAACTCGTCTAACTCAGCTGACGTCACTTGTACGTTAGCTGGGCTGTATACTCGATCATAACCGTTTAAAGACTTGAATTGATAAGGGGCTGAATTTTAGTTTCATTAAAAAGTACTTTGAGGAGCTCGTGGCTATATAATGATAGCCGCACGGGTCGATCTTCAATGTTAAGCAACGCTTGCCAAGGTTGGTCTATAGATGGGTGACCATCTTCACATACCGAGTTTCCTCCGTGCCTCGGAAAGCACGTTAAGCCGTTGGTCCCGGCTGTCATTTGTAGATCTTTGGCAGTCGCTACTGATAGTCAGAAGCCAGTAAATCTGACTCCAGTCTTGCCATGAAGTACCGTGTTACCCAGTTAATGGGATGTGGAGGTCTGGTAGGCAGCCACTCTTTGTAAAATACTGGTATTCAGCGAAATCGGGCTTGACTGGAAGCCGACCCCAATATAGTTGGGAAAAGTCTAGGCAGATGATATACGGTAGATTATTGAAAATTTTGGTTTCAATGTGCTGCTAAACTGTTTATTCTTAATAGTCATCGACCACTGATTGAGTGACTGAGTGACTGACAACGCACAGCCGAAACTACTGGTCGAAGAAAACTAAAATTTGGCATGTAGCGATGCGCCACCGGTAGGTACATGGTGGACATCCCACACTCGCGCACAAAACGTTTTGGGAACACATTCATAATGCGTACAGCTGAGGAGTGGAATTCCCTGCCGGAGTCTGTGTTTCCTGATAGCTACCACCTGGGAATCTTTAAGTCAAGAGTGAATAGGTTACTTCCAGGCAAGCGTGCTCCATCTTCGACCATATCATCGCTTACCATCAGGTGAGATGGTGGTCAAGCGCGTGCCTATAAATAGTTAAAAAAAAGAAGCTTATATACACTCGGTAGGGAAGATGATTTTCCGGAATTCTTACGGGAACAGAAAAAAAACGGGATGTGCGCGTACGGAGTCGAGGGAAAAAGCAAGTATTTAATAAAATGTTGAGATCTAAAAATTGGGCGAGTTATTTAAATGAAGCCCTGTTTCTTTTATTAATTTTCAGTTGATCTTTGAAACTTGCTGCCCTAGGCGAGACGATGGGTTATATAAAACTCTTACCGACTAAAGCTACTTGTGTCTGTTTTTTCTTGTCTCCAAGTCAGGGAAAGGGGTTCTTTTGCGCTATTTTTTGCCGCGAGCAGTTTCTCCGCCTACTTACTCAACCTTTGCAAGTCTTTTTAACTGTCTACTAAGCAAAATTTAATTTATCATGGATTTTCTAGACAGGAAACTAATTTCGATGCGATTTTTTTTTGTTTAGATCTATTAACTTGTGTATTTAGCAACAGCAACGCCATTCGCCGGCGCAGCCATAAGTTTCGCAAGTGTACAGATGACAGGGTATGAGGTGCAAGACGAAAGACGGGTCATGGACTGCAGAGAGACGCCACACAAATACTGAAGATCGGAGCCATCCGAGAAACCCCACCTGGGGAGGTTATCTTTACTGCGGCCGACCTGAGTATGGAGTCAATTAAGTTTTCCGTATCAGTCGTAGCAAGGCGTACCCAGATAGAAGGTTCTCCGAAGGCTCAAAATAAATGCTAAGAACTCAAGAAAGTTTCATCGAGAGCAACGATTCTGAAAAATAAATGTAATGCTGGTGGCTATGCCAGCCTCCCACTGAAAATTGTTCGAACCCCTTTAGCCAAGAGCTCCTCTATTAAACCTGCTTAAAAATAATTCTAAGTGTACTGTTAAGTCGTGAATACCATGCAAAGCAAGGAACCCACGCTAGTAAGTAATAACTTATTATTGGAGGAGCTTGTGGCTAAATAAAAACAGCTGCACTGGTCGATCTTTAAGGTTAAGCAACGCTTGCTAAGGTGGGTCTGTGGATGGGTGACCATCTTAACATACCGAGTTTCCTCCGTGCCTCGGAAAGCACGTTAAGCCGTTGGTACCGGCTGTCATTTGTAGATCTTTGACAGTCGTTACGGATTGTCAGTAGCCAGTAAATCTGACTTCAGTCTTGCCAAAAAGTACCGTGTTACCCAGTTAACGGGTTGTAGAGATCTGGTAGGCAGCCACTCCACGTAACACATTAGTATTCAGCTGAATCCGGGTTGACTGGAAGCCGACCCCAATATAGTTGGGAAAAGGCTAGGCAGATGATGATTGTAGACTGTAATTTCAAATTAAACGCCATTAACTTCAAACTGAAGCCAAAGGCATTACGTTTAGTAATATTAAATTATTATCACACTATGTTTTATAGGAAAATAGCGCGTTTAGCGCTCTATGTTCACTGTTCAGCGATACATCAAAGCCTGTTTATTATTAAGGCACTAATGAGCGCAAATTGATATATGTATGCGCGCACTCGCGGGATTCAGCTGGTCTAAGGCATGAGTGATAGCGAGTTTCGATAAGTGTAAAGGTTTGCAGCTGTGAAGATCTAAACACGAACGATCGATTTAAACCCTTTTCTTGACGGTGTGCACTGTAAGATACAGTCAATTTTGAAAAATCACACTACGAAAAATATTATTACTTGAAACGGATCGTTTCTACTGTCTAAAAAAGTAACTATTTCTGAACCCATTTACGTCATGTCATGTCAGTTTCACATAACCGTTTTTCATTCATAATCAAAATGATGAACCGACTCAAAGCGATCCCGCCGAAAAAGGTAAGAAAATTAATGTTTTACATTGTTTTTACGCAATAATGTGATAATTGTGCATGTCACGGTAAAGGACATTAGTTTATACGTGCCAACTGAGTGAATTTTGATGCGAAACTGTATATTTGGTTTAGCAAACTGGAGTTAAATTGTTATGTATCTCGTAGTGCACACTGCCATGTTTACTGGTTTTTATATTTTTGTATAATGTATCTTGTAGTGCACACTGCCACGTTTATGATGTTTTTATGTTTATTGTTTTTTATTAATTACTTTGATGATGGCGTAGTGGTGATGGTGTTAAAATAACATTAAAAAGGTTCTGGGTTCGATTCCCGGTCGAGATAAAATTGATTTTTATAATTAACACGGCATGGTCTGTACGTACACGTACTTTTAGTTCTGGCAGGTATACTCTATGCTCTCTTCTTTGAAATCTGGTTGTTGGTTTCTGGTCTCTTTATAGAATGTGTGCTCGTTTTGATTATTGCTTTGCATGATGGGTTACATAAGCTTGTTTATCTGAGTGCAACCATCCTTCACAAGAGGCAGAAAGCTTTGTGCTCTTATCCCAAAATCGGGCAGAAAATCATCGAATGATGATTCATCTACGGAGTCTGAAAATGAAACCCAGCGGATTACAATTCGACATAGGGTAGACGAAGAATCATCACTAGTGCCTTCACTGCCATCATCGATGGAAAATCTTAACCTGTTATTCGACGATGAAATAGTAGATGTCCAAGAAGCGGTTACTGCATCACCTTTGCTAGCGTCTCCACTCACTCCATTAGCTGCGCAAAATTTGATCCAATCTTTAGTGAATCCACAGCAGGCTCCATCTCCGACAGCGCCACAGTCTCCAGCGACTCCTTTGACATCAATACGTTCCAGAGTAATTAGACCAAGATTGGTTATAGCACGTCGGCCTCAGCTGCTGCGAGTAAGAGTGCAACCTCTCAATTTCCGATGAACTAGACAACAATTCCGTCATCGAGCAGAAATAGCCAGTAATGATTTTGACACTAAATTTGTCACTACTGCCAGCAGCTATGTAGATGTCCATCCTATATCAACGATCCAAAGGTACGACAAGAATAAAAAGATTAGGTCAGCGGTGCCATGTCCTGAAATCATAAATATTACAACGCCCATATGGGCGGTGTTGATTTAGGTGACATGCTAATTGCTCTATATAGAACTGAGCTAAAGGGACACCGCTGGTACCTTTGGTATCACAGCTGTTAGATATATGTGTTACAAATAGTTAGATATTGTACCGGAGAAATATCGGTAGTGAAAAAATAATGAGTTTGAAGAAATTCAGGTACAACATTGCCAAAAACTTATCATTACTCCACAGAACCACCAAGAAACATACGGACAATGTGGAGGGTCCAACCCCATCAAGAATAATAAGGGCGCCGGTTGGTCCAAGACCATCAACAGAAATTCGCAGTGACCAACTTGGCCATTTTGCGAATTTTGGTACAAAAGGCAGGCAAACTATAAACCAAAGGTCAAACCACTGTATCCTGTACTAAGTGTGGAGTCAGATTATGCTTAGTTTTTTTTTTTTTTCTATTGATAGGCAAAAAGAAATTGAAAATGTTGTTGTTGTTGTTTGATTGTTGTTGAATTGAAATTGTTTTTATAGTTTTCACCACCAGTAATTTCTTGTTCAGCATAAATATGTGATATCAATAATTAAAAATAATTATTTTATATACCGTATTTTGTATTATTAACACTGGTATTCAGCTGAATCCGGTTTGACTGGAAGCCGACCCCGATGTAGTTGGGAAAAGGCTAGGCAGATGATGATTTTGTATTATTACCTCTTTTTGGCAGTGTGCCTCGTGGGATACATTCGCCTGAGATAGTAATTCTTTACAAACATGGCAATGTATCTCATGGGATACAGTAGGTATCTCTGAAAACTAAATGCTATAATTTTTTTTATTTTTTTTCCGTGCATTCTGTGGTCATATAAAAAGAGATTACTTGAAAAAAAAAAACAGTAATTTAAGTTTTTTTTTTTGCCAAGTTAAGGGTGTAACTTTTTATTTAAGCCAGGGAACAAACGTCCACTACTGGACATAGGCCTCCTCCAAGTATCGCCACAACATCCAGTCTTATGCGTCTCGCATTCATCGGCTACCCACGACCCTCTCCAGGTCACGGGTGAGGATCGGCTACATATTCCAGTCAATTGACTTCCATTATTTAGGTTTTATGCGGCACTAGAAGTAACAAAGTAACAAACCAAAAATGCTAAGTTTAATCAAGTATATATTTAAGTATGCAGCTATGCGCCATTCTTTTAAGTATTCTAATGTGATTTGCAATTTCTTCAAAGGAGCCAAAGTTGGTAAGATGGTATGATTTTTGGTGCACAATCACGATGAAGCAAAGCTCTTGCGGCTGTATCGCTAGCTAGTACTGATCCAACAACAGTAATGTCTTTCAAATTAATTAATTAATTTTAGCACTATCAGTTATTGACAAACCTTATGACTTTCGGAGCCAGTCATTCCCTTAGCTCGTAGTTGTGAACAAAACTATGTACTGCATGTAATTCTTTTTTTAATGACGGAAAATCATCAAATGACTCCTCCCGCTCTGGGCGGAGCAGAAGGGAGTATCAGGCTCTTACTGAGTAAAGCCTATCCGTGTTCCTCTTATGCCTTTTGCATTTCAGGGCCCCGGTGATTCTTTCGAACAAATTCCGCAACCATGGCAGGCACTGGCCCTAGCTGGTCCCATCTACTAACTACATGTACTAGGCATGCCTTTTTGAATGTTGAATTTGGAACTGTTCTATGTTCGAATTTGTTTAAATTTTGAATCTCAAAACAGTTGAAAGTATTAGGATTAATGCTATTGTTTAGTTATAGCGTCGATTGGAATCTGTCAGGTTACGTACGTGTAAAATGTTCGTGCAATAGTTTTCTACAACTTTAGAAGAGGCCTGACACGGCTTCAGTGTTTTGAAGAGCAAACATCTGTGTTCAGTGATGAAGCCCCATGTCTGCGGACTGTCGAACGCTGGTATTTAGAATTCCAGCGTGGACATACTAGTGTTATTGACAAATCTCGCAAAGGACGCCCAAAATCCGCCTTCACTGAAGATAACATCATTGCTGTGAGAAAACTAATTCTCGAAAATCGTCATGTGACGTATCGAGAGATGGAAGCTCTATTAGGCATCTCAGGGACCACCATTCAGAACATCTTGCATGAAGCGCTTGGTGTGAGATCACGTCTACGATATCATCAGTGGTGACGAATCTTGGATCTATGCTTACGATCCTGATTCCATACAACAATCTACAATCTGGGTCTTTCAAGACGAGCCAAAGCCGACTAAAGTTGTTCGTTCTCGTAGCACTTCGAAGAAGATGGTGGCCACGTTCGTTGGAAAAATTGGTCATGTTGCGACTATTGCACTTGAAGATCGTAGAACGGTTAACGCAGAGAGGTATATTATAGTTTGTTTACCACAAGTCATCGCCGAACTTCGAAAATCTAACTCAAAGCGACGCATCATCCTGCACAAACGACAACGCAAGCTCACACAGCGCTCGTCAAACTATTGAGTTTTTGAAGCAGGAAAAAAAGAAATTCTTGACTATCCTCCATACAGTCCTGACCTAAGCCCTAACGATTTAAAAGTCTTCGTGGTCAAAGGTTCCAATCCAGTGAAGATGCAGTCGACGCTTTCAAGTCAGCTATTTTGATCACCCCCACTTTAGAGTGGAATAAATGTCATTATAACTGGTTTGAGCGAAAGGAAAAGTGTATTAAGCTACGTGGTGAATACTTTGAAAAACAATAAAAAGTACTATAAGGTTCTAGTTGTGTTTTTTTCTTCAAACGACAAAACTTAAAAGGCATGCCTCGTAACCCTACTCGCTACCTCTTGTATCTCACGCCACACCGCATTGGATGTCTGCAGCAGAAATTGAATTTCGCATCCCGGAAGAAACAGCACGTTCGTGTTATAAGCTGAGTAATAAGCGATATTATCGAAATAATCGTAAAAGCTCGCATTAATCATCATTAGCAACTTTCATATTAATTAATTATGCTGTTTTAATGATAATGATAAGTGTGCGTTTAACTACCTTCTTGTAAAGAGTAGCTAAGGTTGTGTACCTATATTACTTATTTGATAGAGTAGTCTATGTCAAAGATAACAATAGGGAATATGCATGAAAAACATATCTATGCAGTTTATCTAAAAATATACAAAAAAATTATACTAACAGTGCAAATAGAATCAAAGTTACTCGAAAAACGAAGGAGATATAATAATTTATTAAAACTTCTAAGTAAACGTAAATAAAAGATACGGTCGTTTATGCTGCAAAAAAACGTATATTTCGACACTCTCAAGGGAATCAAATTTTATAGAGTATTTCCCGTTGACCTAGAACTATGAAATTTTGTAAGTAATACCGTCTTATACTACAAGTATAGGGAAAAGTCTGAAAACTGTACATTTGTAATTAAATCATAGAAAATGTAGTCTTTATGCTACAAAGAATGGACCCCTTGGTGGGTGAGTGTGACTCGCACTTGACTTTTTTTTATTACTGTAACCTTTCGTTTTTTTTTACATACTGTTATTGTTTACCTACCTATTTTATTTTTGACATTTTTGGTAGAAAAACTAAATTTCAGTTGTTCATACATAGCTATCGGCTGACCCTTTAGGTATCCATACTTGTGTGAGAGAGAGGGAAACTTCACGCCCCAGTCGCCACAACTGAAGGAGACGCCCCAGGCGTCCGGAGTCGCAGGACGATTCCCGGCCGCCGTAGACGCGGGCCTGCGGACGGCGAGCAGTGGGTGGCTCGCCGTCTGATCAGAACTATGCCCGGGTCGGCGGCGCGCTGCGATCCCAGCGCGCCTCAAAGAGATGTCAGCGAGGAAGACGGGGCCCGCTAGGGCAGGTGCCTGCTGGGGCTGCGGAATCCGTTCGAAAGAGGTACCGTAGCCTTGGAACGCAAAGGGCACCAGGAGGAACACGGATGGGTTTCAGTCAGTAAGAGTCTGACACTCCCTCCTGCTTCACCCAGAGCGGGAGGAGTCATTTGATGATTTCCCATAATTAAAAAAATAACAGGTATCCATACTTACCTACAACGATTTTCTATGTAGCGCAACAAAGCCTATTCATATCATAAACATTGCCGTAATGTTAGTTACTGCATATTCTGGTAGAAATTGGTTTTACAGTCAAATTAATGTATGAGCAATTTCTTGGAACATGTTTCGGGACATAAGCATTTTTTTTGTATGGAATCTGTTTCGTTGAAACAAAATCTCTCTCAAACTTATCTCCCGGGTATTTGAAAACGTAATACCTAAAATCTGTATTTTTATACTTATTTGAAAGACTATCCTCATGACGCCCGTAGTAAGGACGGAGAACGGAGTGCGCGTGTGACGAAGATAAAAAGAGTGGAAGTGGATTCGAGAAAAAAATACATAAAATCAATGGAAATCAGAGAAAATTATACCATACACGCTATTAAATTTATTCTTCTGTCCTTGTCTAGCAAAATGTCGTTAGTATTAATAGTAATACCAAGGGCGATTATTACAGATTTTAAAACGTTTGCAACTTGATATTCTCTGAGGTTTCGAAATATTGTTCGCATTGAGTGTTTTTCCATATATGGTTTAACGCAATGGTGAAGTTATATTTTTGAAAATTGTATTTAATAAATGTTCAGTTTTTGACGTGATAACCAATCGTAATCGCAAGCGCAATCGGCCTAAGTGTTCGGCTTGTTTGTTAAGAATACAATTGTTTTTTTATGTCGTTATCACGTAAAATTATCGTCCGTAAACCAACTTTACATACAACCAATTATGTTTTTTCTGGGGAGTTGGTCATACCTTATTTGAAGAAAGTTGTTCATCTGCATGGGTTGAAGCCGTATGTTAAATTTGACCATAGCTTTCATTACACCCTGTCATCATCTGCCTAGCCTTTTCCCAACTATATTGAGGTCGGCTTCCAGTCAAACCAGATTCAGCTGAATACTAGTGTTTTACGTGGAGCAACTGCCTACCAGACCTCCACAACCCAGTAACTGGGTAAGACGGTACATCTTGGCAAGACTGGAGTCAGATTTACTGGCTTCTGACAACCCGTAACGACTGCCAAAGATCTATAAATGACAGCCGGGACCAACGGCTTAACGTGCTTTCCGAGGCACGGAGGAAACTCGTTATGTTAAGATGGTCACCCATCCACAGACCAACCTTGGCAAGCGTTGCTTAACCTTAAAGATCGACCCGTGCGGCTGTTATTAGCCACGAGCTCCTAATTTGAACTCCAATATACTGCTTTCCATTACACCCTGTATTTCTATGAATTTTCCGGAATCCTCGACAAAGACCCCTCACTAATAAGGTATTCCATTCTTCTCTTAAAAGGTTCATGAACAGATGTGACGAGCCATTATTTGGCTGAAACAAAACCAGTTCTAGTTTAAATGGAATTGTTTCCGACTGTTTTATTGTACACTAGCTGATCCGCGCAACTTCGTCTGCGTCACATTATTCAGTAATTTTTCCGCTCCTGTTTTTCGTAGCGGAATGTTAAATAACCTAATGCAGTTACATACACGAGTGCTGCATTTTACTGCACTAGTTTGATAAAAATAACAAATAAGGACACAAGGTTTAAGAGCAGTATTCATTTTTCTAAAGACCCACATAAGAAAAATTTACTTCAAAATTAAATTAAACAATTCTTTGTATTTTTTTGTACCTTTTCCATAACAAAACAAGTTTTGTTTTAGTTGAAGTAGAGATTAAGAAAAAAACACTTTTTTTTATTTGTGTGTGGGTTTGCTCTTGACTCTAGTCTATGTCAGAGATGAAGCATATAGAATACCCAGAAGAAGTTCACTCTAACTTTGAAGAGATTAGGGTTGTAAGCGTTGGTGCGGAAACCATTCGAAAGAGGCACCGTACCCTGGAACGCAAAAGGCATTAGGAGGAACACGGATGGGTTTTAGTCAGTAAGAGTCTGATACTCCCTCCCGCTCCGCCCAGAGCGGAAGGAGTCATTTGATGATTTCCCATACTTAAAAAAAAGGGTTGTAAGCGTTTGGAAACACAGACGCAGGCAGAGAGTTCCACTCCTTTGCTGTGCGCATTATAAAAGACGTTTGGAAACGCTTAGTGCGAATTGATGGAATAGCTACAAGGTAGGGATGGTAAGATGCAGTGCGTCTGGATGTCCAATGGTAAAAGGAGGCCGGTGGGATCAGGTATGATATGTAACATTCAGGATAAGAATGCCTGGAAGCATGCTGGTCCTGCTCCATAGGACAGTCAATGTTGTGGACAAAATCAAACTGGTTGCTTTATGTATTAACTTTATAGATGTTCTGTTTCTTTTTGTATTTGTATTTTTATGTTAACTCACACACTGTTAATTAGTGATTCCAATATTTGTAACAGTCTGAGTATCATGTATGCTGTAAGCATGTTCCTCACATATTACTAAATTTTTGTATACTTACCAAATGTTGTAAAAGATTTTATTTGAAAAGAGTAACTATGGAGTTTCTTGTCCATTCTTCTCCATAAGAATCTACCTTTCCGAATGGACAGTAGAGTCACTTAAGAATTTTAGTTATATTTGAAATTTGAATGACGTTCAAAAGTGCCATTTAATGGCCAAATTGGAATAAACGTTTTGACTTTGACTTTGAACTTAACCTTGTTTTTGAATCCGCTATTTTGCATGTACTGCATTTGCCATTACGAGGGCAGTATAGCCTTCCTTGATAAATGGGCTATCCAACACTGACATAATTTTTAATTCAAACCAGAAGTTTCTGAGATTAGCGCGTTCGACTAAACAAACAAACTCTTCAGTTTTATTACATTGGTATAGATTAGACAATTATTTTCTTTGTATTGTAGTTGATACGTGAAGCAGTGAACTTTTAAGGATTTTTTTAAAATTCACAGTGAGAGGAATAGCCTGTGTTTCGGAATAGAATAGTCTGTGTTTCCTGATAGCTACAACTTAGGAGTCTTTAAGTCAGGAGTGAATAGGTTACTTTTAGGCAAGCGTGCTACATCTTCGACCGCATCATCGCTTACCATCAGGTCAAGCGCGTGCCTATCAATAGTAAAAACAAAGAATAGCGATAAATCCAGCATATTTAAATGAATGCCAGTAAAAACTGGCATGTAAATGTTGCTTAAAAACCGGCCAAGTGTGAGTCGTACTCGCACATGAAGAGTTCCTTACCATGAACCTTAATTTTTTATTATATGTTGTTTTAGCGGCAATATAAATACACAATCTGTGAATATTTCTATTGCCTACCTATTACGGTTCTTGAGATACAGTCCGCGGATAGACCGACGGATGGACGGACGGACAGCGGAGGCTAAGTAATAGGGTTCCGTTGGTTATCCATTGGGTCAACTGCCCAGCCTTTTCCCAAATATATTGGGGTCGGCTTCCAGTCAAACAGGATTTAGCTGAATGCCAGTATTTTACGCGGAGCGTCTGCCTACCAGACCTCCACCATCCAGTAACTAGGTAAAACGGTACTTTATGGCAAGACTGGAGTCAGATTTACTGGCTTCTGACTATCCGTAACGACTGCCAAAGATCTACAAATGACAGCCGAGACCAACGGCTTAACGTGCTTTCCGAGGCACAGAAGAACCCAGGTCTGTTAAAATGGTCACCCATCCACAAACCAACCTTGGCAAGCGTTGCTTAACCTTGAAGATCAATACGTGCGGCTGTTATTATCTAGCCACGAGCTCTTCATTTTGGTTATCCACTGGGTACGAAACCCTAAATAGTCGAATTTGTCTTGAGAATGATGACGTATTTACCCCCACCAACAGCAATAAATCCTGATACTATGGTAATGCCAGCCAATCAGCGCGCTCTGTTAATATTCGATTATCTAATCTGTTTTCATTACCCAGTGAGCAAGGCTTGAGTGCGCAAATGTATGGAGAATTGGTATCTATGGCAGATTAATTGGTTTAGAGGAATATGAGCCTTATTACCTGGTATGATGAACTGGGTTGGGAAATGTGGTAACATTGTTTGCCAAATCGTTCTGTTGCCAAATAGATGGTATTGAGCTCTTTTAATGACTGACAGCGATCAGCCTTCTTCTACAGACGCACTTAATATGGGTGTGTGGTATATCGAACTCTTTCATTATATACCTAAGAGAAAGAGCGCGGTATAGGTATCTATCCTATACTAATATATAAAGCTGAAGAGTTGGTTTGTTTACTTGAACGCGCTAATCTCAGGAACTAGGTACTGGTCCGATTTGAATTCTTTCAGTGTTAGATAGCCCATTTATCGAGGAAGGCTATAGGCTGTATATCATCACGCTAAGAACAATAGGAGCGGAGCAGTAATGAAAATTGTGACGCAAACGAATTTGCGCGGGTCAACTAGTTATACATAATTGTTTTCCAAAACTTTAAAACACTTGAACAAAAGCAACGTTTCATCATTTATTAGACTCATTCGTGCCTAGAACAGCACGTTAAGTTGTAGCTCATGGCTTTTTTTTTTAGCTTGTAGCTGTCATTTATAGAACTTTGAGAATCATAACGTAAGTCACAGGCTAGAAAATCTGATATAATTTCAAATAACATCCAAATCTGTTTACTAAATAAGTGAAGATGAAGAGGTAACATACAAACTGATAGAACACTAACTACATTATGAGACACTAGTTAACCCGCGCAACTTCGTCTGCTCCGCTCCTATTGATCTGAGCGTGATGATATAGCCTATAGCCTTCCTCGATAAATGGGCTATCTAACACTGAAATAATTTTTCAAATCGGACCAGTAGTTCCTGAGATTAGCGCGTTCAAGCAAACAAACAACCAATAGGAGCGGAGCAGATGAAGTTGCGTGGGTCAACTAGTGTCACATAATGTAATTAGTGTTCTATCTGTTTGTCTGTTACTTCTTCATCTTCACTTATTGGGTAAACAGATTTGGATGTTATTTGAAATACGGCTAAACCCGGAGTAATGAAAGAATACTTTTCGTCGCAAAAAGCAACTTTCTAATTGAAAAAATACAATACAAACCACTGAAATACAATTTGTATAGTAATAATTGATATTAATTTTACAAATTGGTTACAAATAACAATTTAACACGTTGATCTCGTATATAAACAAACTTCGTAAAATAATATCAACTTTTGCCTTCCGTATCCGCCTCATTAACCACTTAATACCGGTTTGCGCTGATCTGAACCAGATACAACCGGATTCGGAAATAAATTCAAAATGGCCGCCATTAAAACTACTGGACTGTGCTGTGCTAATAGTGGTTTGCTTGAATACTATTGTTTTGAACGATTTTTTTTTTTGGTGTAGTTACAATAACAAAATGGGTTAAAAAGAATTGAATTTAGACCAATGAGTATAGAATTTTATTGGTGAGCCGATTGTTGGAAAAAGGCTGACAGTAACAGATTTAAGTTTGCCTTTAGCCAATCCTTTTTTAAGCTAAAAACTCGTGTTGTGCTGATGATACTTTGTAATATAATATCTTTATATATTTTTTTGTCTTTTTAGAGGCGAGACGAACTGGCAATCTGCAATGCTACCTACAGGATTGGGCTCAGGTAAGAAGGAAGGGAGACCTTAGCCCAGCAGTGAGACACTACAGACTTCCAATAATAAACTCTTTGCTTTTGGTATTCCAGGCTTTATTTATGCATGATTTCACTCTAGAGCTCCTTGAAAAGCTATTTAGCTATTATAGATAATTTATAGTACACAAAATAAAATGATACTAAATAGATTTGGGTCACGTTGGCCACATTCATGGTGATGGCTAGGCAATAGTCTCTACGCTTTGGTTGCCAGAGGATGGATGGCGTCGCTGTCGCCAGCCTAGAAAGCAAAGGCGAGCTGGCACAAGAAAACAGTGTGTGCCCGCTCCCACTCAAATGGACAGCCTGTTTTCCCGGTCCGTCTTTAAGAGGAAATGCGGGCAGATAGACTTTGTATGTAAAAAGACATAATTCGAGGATTGGCTCCCGCCTGTTTCCTCCTCCAATATTGGTCTGGTTTAAAAGATATTTCAAAAACTAAATAAGAAGGATGTATTCTGTGTCCTTATGTATTTTTTTAATTTATAGTTGCATAATTTGTACATTAGGGCTCTGTTGCCAGCGGTTTATCGCACTATTTTGAGCTTTTTTCGAGGGTTTTTGTGCTTATACGGTTAATAAATCATCAAAAAGGAAAACATAAGGACACAGTATATATACTTCTTATTCAGTTTATGAAACATCTTTTAAATTGGCTATATATTGGAGGAGAAAACAGGTGTGAGCCAAACCTCTAATTATTACTTTTTACATACAAAGTCTCTCCGTCCACTTTTCCTCTTAAGAGACGGATATGCCAGTGGCAATACAATTTATATGAAACTTTTCACATTAAGACAAACTCGAGAAAAATGTATTTGGATTTTTAGACGGGTGTTTAGCCACTGCGCAGAGCTATCTAAACGCCCGGATAGAATCTAGTGTGAATAAATATGCCGATAGTCGGCCGCCGTCTTCCATTTAAACAGACGGTCTATCTGTGAGGGAATGGGCCCTGAATGGAAAGATATGGGGGAGGCCTTTGCAAAGTTGCGGGATATGCCACTACAAGTGATTATATTAAAATAGCATTTAAAAACAAAATGATTAAGGCCCTGTCCACACTGCAATATTTCACCGAGTGATTTTTTTCTCGCAATTCTACAACACATTGAATCCTTTACGAGTAGACGCACTGGCGAGTACGTCTGTGCACTCGAAACTGTGGATACGTATTTCTTTTTGTTCGGCGATTAAAAATATTTTGTAGTAGTACTAAGGGAAGTTTGAAGTTTAGAAAGACATAAAATCGGTGATTGTGACTATATCTTCAATTTTTCAAATTATGCAACAAAAGTAAACAGTGTAAATCATTAAAATAACGTAAAGACAAAAAATAAAATCTCATTAACAGTGTCAGAACAGTGCAAGGTGTTTGTGTATTTGAAGTAAAAATCATAACACACCCTCATTAATTTTAAAATCTGTCGCCATTCCTACGCTTTAAGGACAAATATTTCAATCGCATAAAGTGTGTCTAAATAGTGCGGTTAACTAAGGCCGTACTTCTGTAATCAAGCGTTCGTGAGTTCAAATCTACATCGGTCACCAATTTCTTTTTGTAATTTTTACATTAATTGTTGAATTCGATTGTTTTGATCCGCTCGTGAGTTCAAATCAACGTCGGACACAGATTTATTTTTGTATTTTTACATTTGTTAAATTCGATTGATTTGATCTGGTGTTGCGATAACTGACAATGCTGAAGTGCGGAGCTTGCGGCAAATTCTTGGCGACAAATGATGGTATCAAATGCATGAAATGTCCGGTATTTTATCACCGTGTCTGCGTCAACCTTGCTCCCACATCATCCTCGTCAAAGTGGACGTGCCCTGGATGTAAAGCAAAGGTACCACGGACAGACAACTCACAAACTCCTGTCAAGGGACTAGATGAGCTCAGCTCATCTAATATCCAAGCGCCGGTCAGCCTCACTGATAATACAGTTGATAACACACCTGATACTGAAGTTATCAGCCTAGCGGTAGAAATTCGTTGTCTCCGCAGTGAAATTAATGCCTTGCGAGATGAGTTACGCCAATTTCGCGACGAATTCTCGGGCTTGAATGATAAGATGAATAAGTGCTGTAACCGTATGGACACCCTGGAAGAGCGTGTCAAGGAGCTCGAGGAGAACACTGACCATTCGAATTCCTCTCGTTTGATTCAATTAGAGGAAACAATTGGAGAACTCCAGCAGCAACTGAATGAACGTGAGCAAGAGTCACTGATGAACGATGTGCAACTTTCAGGCGTTATGGAGTCAAGTGGGGAAAACCCGGCTCAGTTGATCGGCACCCTTGCACTTAAACTAGGGATTAAGCTCGAGCCACACGATATTGTTTTTGCAAAACGTGTTGGGAACGTTGGGCGTGACCACATCGAAGGTGAAACACCCCGTCCTCGAATCCTCGTTGCTCGACTAGCTAGACGTGCGACGCGTGATGGTTTACTGAATGCCGCGCGTGTCCGTCGCAACCTCACTACAGCTGACATCGAGGCACCGGGAGCGCCACGCCGCATCTACCTTAATGAGCGCCTGACTAAAACTAACAGGCAATTATACTTCAATACCCGTCAAGCTGCTAGCCGCCTGGAATGGAAATACACCTGGACCAAAGATGGCCGCATACTTGCGCGTAAAGAAGAGGGCAAAGCGGCCGTGCATATCCGAATGGAAAAGGACATCTCGCGGTTTTTTATCACGAAATAGGTTGGCTCGTTTGTACAGAAGTGATTTCTGTCAGCGTTTATAATTTAAATGTTCTAATCGATCCATTATTTTGTTTACTGAATAGCATTTTATTATTTTTAGGTAATTGTTGCATGTCGTTTTTTGGTAGGCGCTTCTTGTTTTTAATTATTTTTAAGATAAATTGTACAATACAATATTCATGTCTGGCCCACGGTGCCATTCCAAGTACATATGTTTTTTCAATGCCACTCTTATTTATTTGTTTACAATGCACTTTGTTTATGTCCCGAAACAACTATGTTTTCATGCAAATTTAAAATGTCCTAATCGATCCATTATTTTGTTTACTGAATAGCATTTTATTATTCTTAAGTAATTGTTGCATGTCGTTTTTTGATAGGCGCTTGTTTTTAATAATTTTTAAGATAAATTGTTCAATACAATATTCATGTCTCTGTCAGCGTTATTCTATTGGTATCTATAGTTTTTTAAGTTTTCGATCTCTACAGTCTCTACTTTCAAATTACATAGCTCACGGTGCCATTCCAAGTACATATGTTTTTTCAATGCCACTCCTAATTATTTGTTTACATTTCACTTTGTTTATGTCCCGAAACAACTATGTTTACATGCAAATTTTTATAATAATCTTTCAGTTCCCTTACTTAGTATTTATTTTTTCTGCGATATTTTATTTATTGTTAGTAAATTATATCCGAAATGATGTCCACTAAATACCTTAAGGTTGGGTTTTGGAACGCGGGTTCTTTGGGCACGAAACACGATGAATTTATAGCAGCGTTATTGGGTTTGGACGTAGATATTATGGCCATTAATGAGACGTGGTTGCGAACAGGCGAGGAAGGACGCACGCCCTCCGTGCCGGGATATAGGCTGCGGCATATACCGCGCTCTTTGTCTGTCAAGAGGGGGCGCGGTGGTGGGGTTGGTTTTTATTATAAACATGGTATAAATGTTCGAAGTCACTCGCACTTTGCTAGTACATCCCACACTACGGTTGAACAGATGTGGGTCACAATTAGTATTCGCGGATTAAAGCTAGCAATAGGCACTGCCTACCGCCCCCCCTGGCAAGACGTTGATATTTTCCTTGACGCTATATCTGGCTCAGTAAACTCCCTAACGCAGTGTGAGTACACGATATTGATGGGTGATTTTAACATAAATATGCTCAATGACTCGGACTCAAAGACGGACAAGTTAGTCTCATTTTTGAACTGCCTAGGTCTCAAGCAATTGGTGCAGTCACCGACGCATTTCACAGTACACGGCAACTCTCTGTTAGACATCATCTGCACAAATGCTAAACCTCGTTCTGTATCAGTTGATATAATTCCGGATCTGGGGGCGCACGCGCTGGTTTCAGGCGAATTTAGCTTTAAACGACCGAAGACTCCTCTGCGAACCATTATTTATCGACCACTTGGGGATATACTTGGGGAATGTTTTGATCGGGATCTCGAATTGCTGAACTGGAAAGCGATAACCGAGCTGCAAGATATTAATGATATGGTAAATGAATTTAATTCGCACTTACTCTCACTATTGAATGCCCATGCTCCTCTAAAAACTAGTACTGTTAGGGAGTGTTGCTACCCTTGGATTACTGACAATATAAGATTGATGATGCATTTAAGAAATAAAGCTCATTCAGAATTTTTAAAAGACAAAAAAAGCGATCACAAAAAGAAATATTACAAAGAATTAAAATCGCTGGTTTCTAGGTCTCTATTTTACGAAAAGTCAGCGTACTACAAACACAAAATCAACAGTCAAATACATGATTCTAAAGCACTTTGGAAAAACTTAAAGTCCAACCTGCTCCCGTCTAAACATAAGGAATTACCTTTGCACTTTAACGACCCCGATAAAATTTGTGACCACTTTCTGAGTGTGCCGGGACCGAATACGGTTAGTGAATCAATGATTGGATTTTTTGAGTCTACTAGACATAATGGTTCCACGTTTAGCTTGTCACCTACTACTACCAAAGAAATCGCGAACATACTGAGTACAATTAAATCGAATGCTGAAGGTTGCGATGGCATTACAATTAATATGTTGTTTCTGACACTACCAGTGACTTTGGACGCCGTGACCGCCTTAGTGAATACATCTATCGCATCCTCATCTTTCCCTAACTCATGGAAAACTGCCAGAGTACTCCCATTGCCGAAGACTCTTAATGCATTAGACATGAAGGATCTCAGACCTATTAGTATTCTGCCAGTACTATCTAAAGTTTTGGAGAAAGTAGTATGCGCGCAACTGGTTAATTTTTTAGAGACAAATAAAATCCTCCCTGATGTTCAGTCAGGGTTTAGGAAGGGCCGTAGTACGGCCACGGCCTTGTTGGATGTGACTGACAATATCTTGTCAGCTCAAGATAGTGGCATGTGCACACTCTTGGTTCTGCTTGATTTTTCACGCGCGTTTGACTGTATTAACGTTCCTTTATTATTATCAAAGATGGCTTTCTATGGATTTGACGAGGACACAGTTAAATGGTTTCATAGCTATCTTAGCGATCGTTTGCAATTCGTTGAAATACACAGGGCGGACGGATCAACAGTTGTTTCTAGGCGATGCTCAGTTGGAAGGGGGGTTCCGCAGGGTTCGATCCTTGGGCCAATCTTGTTTATTTTGTATTGTGCAGATTTGATTAAGAATATTAATAAATGTAAATACCACATTTATGCAGATGATACACAAGTTTATATATCTTTTAAGCCGGAAGACTACGAGCAAGCATTAATTGATCTTAATGCAGATCTTGATAGTATAGTGCAGTGGTCTAATGCTAACACGCTTGCGTTGAATCCATCGAAAACAAAATATATGCTGTTTGGTACCGTAAACCAGCTTAGTAAAATTAAACCTTGTGCAGGCTGTGTAACAGTTATGGGTCAGCCTATAGAACGAGTCTACGAAGCACGTAATCTGGGTCTTATAATGGATGCGGAACTCCGTTTCCACAAACACGTTACAGAGTGTATCCGTAATTGTTTTTATAGACTTAAGATCTTATACAAAGCACGTCCGTATCTTAGCGAAGAATTGCGAGTTCTGCTTGTGGAGTCTTTGGTTTTATCAAAGTTAAATTATGCAGACACAGTGTATGGTCAACGACTTCTTTCAAAAACCGAAAGAATGATCCAAAGACTTCAAAACGCCTGTGCACGCTTTTGTTTCAAAGTTCCCTTTAGGGGACATGTTACACCTTTCTTTAATGCGCACAACATTTTAAAAATGAAAGCTAGACGTAAACTGCACTTGGCGACCCTTCTTTTTGGAATTATCAAGTCCCACTCCCCTTCTTACTTATACGATAGGCTGTCATGGACCAGTAGACACAAAATCGGTGAGGGAAGAAAATGTTCCCAACAGCTTTCTATTCCCCAGCATAAGTCAGCAGTTTTTAGAGGCAGTTTTCGTTACGCAGCTTCTAAATGCTGGAACAACATCCCACCACCTATAAAGTATAGTAAAAGTTGCTCGACTTTCAAATTAAAATTAAAGTTGTTTTTATTAAATCATCAAAATCAATTTCAAGATATTCGTGCTGACGTGTCAGCCATTTAAAACGCAACATTTTATCAATTACAGCTTAGTTACAACCTCATGCACTCTTACATTTTGGCAGTGTTTCATCAATTTTTTAAATGTTATATGTTTTCAATTTTACCAATGTTATTAATTTTACACGTTTTTTATTTACCAATGTTATTAATTATGTACATTTTATCATTGTTACCTTTTACGATTGTTCTTTCTATTTAATCATCAATTTTATACATTTTTCGTTTTTATCGTTTTCGCCTTTTATTATTGTTTTTTAATTTATTTTTGTCCTGTTCATTTTAGTTCTTTTTTTTTACCAATTTTATTAATTTTACCTTAAATTATTGTTTTTTATATTTTTAATTAAAATATTGGTTCTAATCAATTTTATACAGTGTTCGATCTTTTCATTTTTGCTTTTTATTATTGTATTTTAATTTATTCCATAGCTATGTTCCTTTTAATAAATCATTTGTTTTAGTTGTTTTAAATCAGGAGTCACAATATTTTATTTCAGTTGGTTCAAAATATTCTTACTTTTATAATATGTGTGTTTATGTTTTCGAGCGTATGGCACTCGTGGGCTGCAGCTGAAAATCAGCGTCAGGTGGTATACCTTGTGTTGCCAGCTGGCATTATGCTGAGCTGAGGCCCGTTTGGCATTAATTGTTTTAATAATTTATTTTGTTTATTTTTAAGGTGTTTTTATTTGTATAATGCCAATAAACACACTTTTCTTTCTTTCTTCTTTCTTTCAAAAAAATCTGTGATTTGATGCAAATAGTGCGCGATGTGGTAAGGATTACCGCGTGAATGTTTTGTAAAGAATAAAGTAGTTATAGGTATGTCCGCACTTATAAATAAAATTCGCGCGTTTCGTTCAGTCAAATGATTATTTAAGACATTTGTCTCTGCCGGGAACTGCATCGAATTGACAAAAATTTGCGGTGCGTACAAGGGGTAATCCTGATCACGGAATTTAATAAGCGAAAATAAAAAACCGCGCGGAGAAATATCGCAGTGCGGACAGGGCCTAAATCAAAAGCATTGGTGTCTCCATTTCATAGACAACCCAACAAAAAAATAAAACACTTTTCCGGATGGACAGAAACCCTTAACCCTCAAACGCTCGCGTAATTCAACTGAAAACTCCGTCAACTTGCAAAGGGTTAGGTACCTACAGAAATAAGTTGAAATAAGTTGTCGGACATGTACGAGTATCTCGTTATAGCTCGTGCTTCAGTCAAACGGGTGTATGTACCTACGGGTTGTCGTGTGGTACCCGACATGAGAGATTCGATGAATGTCGGGAAGCGGAAAAAGGTTGGTATGTTCTTTTTATTGATACCTTTGGCTATAGAATTATTGGAAAGGAGCCTTTTTGTAGGCGTTGAAGTGTGGACAAAGGATGCAAAAAGGTAAGTTTAAAAAAATTTGGCGTATTATTTTTAATAGGTGATAAGGGTGTCAGCTGTTCAATAGATGCACATGTATGGACAACATTAGCTATGCCGATGATATGGTACTGCTGAGCCCACCTGTTAAAACCCTCAACATGCTTTTAGGCATAGGTATGTGATAGGTACACAGTGAGGAGCTCGTGGCTAAATAATAACAGCCACACAGGTCGATCTTCACGGTTAAGCAACGCTTGCCAAGGTTGGTCTGTGGATGGGTGACCATTTTAACATACCGAGTTTCCTCCTTACCTCGGAAAGCACGTTAAGCCGTTGGTCCCGGCTGTCATTTGTAGATCTTTGGCAGTCGTTACGGATAGACAGAAGCCAGTAAATCTGACTCCAGTCTTGCCAAGAAGTACAGTGTTAGCCTGTTAATGGGTTTTGGAGGTGTGGTAGGCAGCCGCTCCACGTAAAACACTGGTATTTAGCTAAATCCGGTTAGCCTGGAAGCCGACCCCAATATAGTTGGGAAAAGGCAAGGCAGATGATGATAGGTACACAGTGCCACAGATTGCCGCGGTACTGTAATGCATCGGGGATGATTGCGAAGGCCAACACAGGCTGCTTTAGAGCGTTGGGTCACAAGAGGGTGGGCTCCCTGATGCATCGTGTACGAGGCAGTTCTAATGACCTTCTAAACACCATAACGGAATGGGTTGAGAGTCCTATTGTGAGACACTAGAATAAGGTAGACAGCTCTGGTGGTGTCTCCATAATGTGAAACTAGTTGATTCGCGCAACTTCTACAGATGATACAGGATCCATAAAATTGTTTTAAAATTAAATAATAATAAGAAAAAACATTAATTGAGTTTAAAAATAAATTTACTGAGTGAGAACTGAAAACTTCTAAGCTTTGAAATCTGCATTTATAAAACTTGGCTGTAGTTTTTGTAGTCATAAATTAACTTGACTATCCGTCTATACCGCTTTTTTAAACCTATACTGCCTTACTGCTGGCCAAAGGTCTCCCCTCCCCTATAGCCTTCCACTCTTTCCAGTGTTTTGCTTTCTCCGACAAATCCGTCATGAACGCCTCCAAGTCGTCACGCCTGCGTTTCCTAGGCCTTCCTCGGCGACGTCGCCCGTCCTCTGGCTCCCATCCCGTAACATCTCTCCTCATCTCTCCTGATGCCTCCTACTTTATGTGACCCGCCCAATCCCACTTCAGCCTGGCAGATATGCTGACCACTTCGGCGATCCCTATTTTGGATCGAATTGTGGTGTTACGTATTCGATCCCTGAGCCTCAGGCAGTTGTCTCACCGCTGGCGATCAGTGAGTAGCGAGTAAAGCTTCAAACTCAAAACAATTGGCGATCAGTAAGTAGCGAGTGAAAAGTTTCAATAGTTTTGACGCTCGGCTTTCAGCGAGTGCTTTAGTGCGATGAACTTTTACTCGCAATACTCGCTCCGGCCGGCACTATAGGTAGAAATTACCGCAGTTTGGTTGTTCTGACCGCCAAGCGAGCACCGCCGAGTGAGTGTCGCTTAGCGAGTACAATCTTTAATAGCTCTTGTCGCTGCGATCAACTAGAGGTAAGAGCCGCTCGCCAGCAGTATGAACAAGCTATCGACTATGAATGTATGTGTCTCTTTTACTCACACGAGATCTATATCTTTTGACCTTTTCTCAGCGAGCAATTGGTCGATATCTACTCGCTTCCTCGCTGACGGTGAGACAAGTGCCTAACACCTAGAACGCTTTGCTCCATCGCTTGTAAGTCAATAGGGTATTTTTTCTCAAAACAATAATTAGTCCATCAGATAGATTTAAAAAAAATATTGGACACGTATTTTTTCTTTTTTCACGTAAACAGAAAATTAAGAGGATACAGCGAGTTAACGTCGCGCTGTGTTTTCTGCGCTACGCAACTCGAAATACCTAACTTTTACATACAAGAACCGTCATTTTGCTTGAAGCCACAGTATGAGCAGACCCTAAGTTAGGCTCGAAATGGGCCTTGGTTAGAATTTGAGCGAGTTTTTGGAAGGATTAAGTAAAGATTAAAGTCTTGAACATCGACGACGAGTTGCTAGCCTGTCGGTTTTTTACCGGTTGCATTTTGGGGCATGTGCGACGGAATTGCATAATTTAATTCCGCCAAGCCCGTTTCATCATCGGACCACAAGACGAACGGCGATGCGCCACTGGTACATGGTGGACATCCCACCCATACGCACAAAACGTTTTGGGAACACATTCATAGTGCGTACAGCTAAGGAGTGGAATTCCCTGCCGGAGTATGTGTTTCCTGATAGCTACAACCTGGGAGTCTTTAAATCAAGAGTGAATAGGTAATTTTTAGGCAAGCGTGCTCCATCTTCGACCACATCCTCGCTTACCATCAGGTGAGATAGTGGTCAAACGCGTGCCTATCGATAGTAAAAAAAAAAAAAGGATTTTAATTTTAGATGTGGTGTGTTTTCCGTGTGACCTAACTCCTTACTAGATAAAAGATACCAAAGTGGCGCGTGAGATTGCATTTAAATAGATAGACAAAATTAAACACTTGAGGATCTCGTGGCTGAAGAATAACAGCCGCACAGGTCGATCTTCAAGGTTAAGCAACGCTTGCCAAGGTTGGTCTGTGGATGGGTGACCATCTTAACATATTGAGTTTCCTCCGTGCCTCGGAAAGCACGTTAAGCTGTTGGTTCCAGCTCTCACTTGTAGGACTTTAGCAGTCGTTACGGCGGACCCAGGCAATAGCCGGGATTAACGCCAGGTGGAAGAAGAGAGCAGTCGTTACGGATTGTCAGAAGCCAGTAAATCTGACTCCAGTCTTGCCAAGAAATACCGTGTTACCCATTAAATGGGTTGTGGAGGTCTGGTAGGCAGCCGCTTCACGTAAAATACTGGTGTTCAGCTGAATCCGGTTTGACTGGAAGCCAGGTAGTTGGGAAATGGCTAGGCAGATGATGACAGCGAGTTAAAGACACGCGTGACGTCGGGGCTTGGTAAAATTGTACCAAATGTTAGTAATACTAAATTGCAAGACAGTTGAAAGTGTTAGTGCTAGTTGTTTAGGCATAGTAAGCATACACATTGGCGAATCTGTGTCACAAGCGGTTATTTAAACGTATATTGTCACTAAAACGGGCATCATTCCATTTTGCGGTTGAAAAGACACTAAACCCACATTGTACGACAAACGGCTTAAGCTTCCCTCTCACGAGCCACTAGCTCCAACCAAAAATGGCCATCAACAATGCAGACTGCATTATTCAAACATTCTGTGAACGCACCGTAGCCGTGAGTCACTGCAGAATGTATGAATAATGAAGTGGCCGGCTTGTTGCCACTTGTGGGTATGGTGTGTGGTGAGTGGCTTTGCTTGTGGGCGGCCTTAATTTGTTAAATCTGTAATTAATGTGATGTACAACTGGATAATATTAGTATACATTCAGTCAAAAAAGTATCGGGAATGGATGATTTGTTTATGGTTCCAAATTAAAATTTTTGTTTTTTTGTAGTTGTTACATTGGCACAACTGTTTTCCATTTTTGCGCGGAGTTTGAGTTGCATCTGTTATTTATATTAAATACAGTGCTGGTTTTAGTAATATCATATATAGTGTGTATTGCGAATTTCATAATGGACAAAAATATCGAACAAAGAGTTTGTCTTAAATTTTGCATCGCCAATGGAATTTCGTGTTCGGAGTCACTGAAAATGTTACAGAAGGCTTACGGTGAATCGACTTTATCAAAAACTCGTGCTTATGAGTGGTTCAAAGCGTTCAAAAGCGGTCGAGATGTGATGGAAGATTTGCCTCGCTCTGGTAGGCCGTCAACGTCTGCAACTGAAGTTAACATCGCAAAAGTGAAGGAAATAGTAACTGAAAATCCCCATTCAACTCTGAGAGAGATAGCCGCCGAACTTTCTGTATCTCACGAGTCGATCCGTACCATTTTAACTAATCATTTGGGTATGAAACATGTTGCTGCTCGGCTAGTCCCAAAAGATCTGAATTTTCTCCAAAAACTCAATCGCATGAAAATCGCTGAGGACATGCTAGAACGAGTCAGTTCGGACCCAACATTCATGAAACGCATTGTTACTGGTGACGAGACGTGGGTTTACGAGTTTGCCATACAAACTAGTCAACAAGCTTCGGAGTGGCGCCTTCCAACTGAACCGAAACCGAAAAAACCACGCCAAAGTCGATCAAAAGTCAAAATCATGTTGACTGTTTTCTTTGACTGTCGCGGTGTTGTGCACTCTGAATTCTTACCGGAAGGTCTAACGGTAAATAAAGAATAATATTTGAGCGTTATGCGGCGTTTAAGAGAGCAAATTCGACGAAAAAGGCCAGATTTGTGGAAAGAAAATTCTTGGATTTTGCACCACGACAATGCGCCTTCGCACAAGGCTATCATTGTGAACGAATTTTTAACCAAACACTCAACAAATACCATCCAGCAACCACCATATTCACCAGATATGGCTCCTGCTGACTTTTTTCTTTTTCCTAAACTCAAATTACCACTTCGTGGCACCCGCTTTCAATCGATAGAAGACATAAAGGAGAATTCGCGGCGAGAACTGAACTTAATTCCGGAAGCAGCGTTTAAAAAATGTTTTGATGAATGGATTATTCGTTGGCGCAAGTGTATCGTTTCTAAAGGAGCATACTTTGAAGGTGATAAAATAAATTTGGATGAATAACAGACATTTTGTGTATTATTGATCTTTTCCCGGTACTTTCTTGACAAAGTAGTAAACCTCCTTTTTTCGCAGACGGGTAAAAAGTGGATAGAGTTAATCCCAGTTTAAAACTGTATTGAGAAGGGTCGCAGAGTGGTGTGTTACTTTATCTATGGTGGATTTAACTAAAAACAATAATTTTGGAAGACTGTTGCCTCTGGCTAGCATTGTTAACAAAACTTTAAATAAGCTTGATTTAAATATTAGTAATTGTAACTCTTTTTAACTTCAATGTGAGCCATTACGTTGAATAAATGTATTTAATTATTTTGAACAACAAAATAGTCTATTTTATTAGTAACTAGCACTTCGCCCGCGACTTCGTTCGCTCGAGTTTAGTTATTACTCCACGAATTTCATCTTCCCGTGTAAATTACTTTCCAATAGTTTAAAAGTTCGACGACGGCAGTTCGCTCAAACTGCAACATTTTTCTTACTTAGAGTATTTTTATACCGATCATAACTTTGAAACGAAAGGTCCGATGTGAATAATTTAAAGTGTAATTTACTTGCACCAACTAAAACTAATAGATAGTATAATGATACTAAAATCACCACAATTCCATTTCACCCGGGTTTTGATTAAATAATTTGAACAAAATCGGTTATTGTGACTTAAAACTGTAGTACATCACTTTGCTCTATTGTCAATACTTTCCGCGGCGTACGCGATATAAGGATCCTTTTGGTATTTTTTTCACACCCTGGGTTACATTATCGAAGTTTTCATACGGATCCCTAACTTTTTGAAAATATTCTATAACCTGTGTTTATCAAGGATAATGTAGGATTCTATTGGTGAATAAATTTGTCAAATCGGTCCGGTAGTTTTGGAGCCTATACAATTCAAACAAACAAACAAATCTTTCCTATTTATAGTATTATATTATTTATATTATATAGTGTTGAAAAATATGCTGAGTTTGTCCCCCAAACCTACTATTATAACAAAATGTTTAAAAGAGTTTGCTGGATAGTCTAAAGTTCTTATTTTACGTTAATACCGCGAGTCATTGCAGAATGTATGAATAATGAAGTGGCGGCTAGTTGCCACTTGTAGTTGTGCTGAGTAGCCTCGCTTGTGGGCGGCCTTAATTTGTTAAATCAGTTGTTAGTGTGATGTTAGAATTGCTATTCAGTAAAGAAGGCTTTTCTGGCAGTTGTTGAAATTAAGCCTGAGTTCATAAAAAGTTTTGCACCGGCATCAGAAAAAGTTCATTGTTCCGAATGGCCTGAGCCTGGCCATTGACAAGCATTAAAGTAACAATTTACCATCACCGAAAACTGTCTACTAAACTATTCGGTTTTTCGAAGCGTTCATATCAAAAAAGTTTGAGTAAGTTATTATTATAATTTAATTATTTTTTTTTATTAAAAACGCAAACACACAGTTTGTCAATTCGCGCGCGCGCAAAAAACGCGATCTACGATCAAAACCAATGATCTGGGGGGCTACTCTCTAAGCTCGAAGTCTGTAGTTTCAGGCTCAGTTGCAGGCGTTTTCTACTCCGTATCACCTACGGACTTACGATTAGTTCCGAAATCGAACTAGTTACTGTTAAATTATGTTGTCATTTCTTCTTAGTGGTTAGGCGATACGGATTAGAAAACCAAAGCTACGGACCGATCCGCGGACCGCGTTCGAAATTGACTGTGGATGGGCGACCTTACCGAATTCCAATCGCTAGGCGGTCGGTAACTATGTCAAAACTCCCGCCCTGAGCATAGAAACGCATAGAATTATATAACCATCCCTTGCAAATGCAATGAGCTTACAAGTCACAACACAATAATAAATCTCCCAAATAAAAACACGCCCACATACCACTTAAAAGCTAACCTCTAACTTCACAACCCAAATTCGAACTTACCCTTTCAAAAATGGAAAACACGCTGACGTCATTCCATTAACCCACGCACTGCGATTGCAAGTCTGTGGCCACATAAAAATGGGTTCTCTTTCCGTAACAGCAAGGGAAACTGAGCCCGGAGTGTTGCCAATAAAAGCTGATAAAACCGGATACTGGGCAACATTTTGCGCGAACACTGCGTGGCGTTTGCAGGGTTATGAGTGTGATGTAAGGATTAGCTCACACTGAGATGAGACACAAAAGCCAACTGAGAAAGTTCTTGACTAACTTTTTAGACCTAAGTATCTTCTGTGTCACATTGCTGAATAAAGGTTTTTTCTCTTGCGTGATCTCTGGCCAAGTTTGCCCCGAAGACGTGAATATTTCATCAATGTACCTTTTGGCCGAAAAAAGAGGTTATAAAGGTAATAAAACAATATGCCTACAACTTTAGAACTACACCAAACGGGACACATGACTGTAAAAGATTTCAAAACTACACCTCAAAGCACAGCGCTAGGCAGCGATGATTTGATGATAGATGCGGCTTGCAAGAGACTATCTGCTATACCTGCCAATCCTGCAAGATTGCGTTTCTTGTGACTAAGTTGTGGAGCGAAAACAGTTGAGATTCTAATCGAAGTAGTATTTTATCAGTAAACGCGAATTGTCGATAAAAAGACTCTTCTCTATTCATAAATCGCTTCATCGCATCGCATCCCAGTGTGGGTTAACCCTAAGTCAGGCCCGAAATGGGCCTTGGTTAGAATTTTGAGCGAGGTTTTGGAAGGATTTTAATTTTAGATGTGGGTTTTCGGTGTGACCTAACTCCTTACTAGATAAAGATACCAAAGTGGCGCGTGAGACTGCATTTAAAATAGATAGACAAAAATAAACACTTGATATGTTCCCTTACCTTACCAAATTCAGTTGGTTTTGCCCGCGTTCTAGTCAATAACTAAACCGTTTTGGTTTAGCCAACTTTAGACGAGTGGAAGCCGACTTCAAACGAGTGGAAGCCGGCTTCAAACGAGTGGAAGCCGACTTCAAACGAGTGGAAGCCGACTTAAAACGAGTAGAAGCCGACTTCAAACGAGTGGAAGCCGACTTCAAACGAGTGGAAGCCGACTACAGCCTAGTGAAAGCCGACTACAGCCGAGTGAAAGCCGACTGCAGCCCACCAGTATTATGCATGGTGTTAATTTACCTACATAACCCATTAACTGAGTAGCACAAAACCTTGGCAAGACTGTTAGGTATCTTTTTTTCTGTCTTCAGACCATTCATAATGACTGCCAAAGATTTACATATTAGTAAAATCCGGGACCAAGGGCTTAATGTGCTTTCCGAGGCACGGGAAGAGTCTCGGTATGTTAAGTTGGTCACCCATCCACAGACCGACCTCGGCAAGTGCTGCTTAACCTTGAAAACCAAACTTTGCGGCTGTTAATTTTTAGCCACGAGCTTTTACATCCATGTTGCAATACACAGTATTTAAACATTGTTATTACAGTTCAACTCAACCATTTAATGAGCAACCATGCCAGCAACGCAAAATCAATGAACGATTGAGTGAACTAAAACACTGAACATGCACGTAATTTGCGTTCAAAATGGGGAAACATAGACTACTATTACATATTATGTGGTGAATGTAGCATTGTGGTCACTATTTTATGATTATAGATTGTCTGTTGGCTATATTTTATGTAGTGGTAGTTGATATAGCATAAGTCACAGTGGTTCTCATCAAGCTACGTAAGCAAGAGAAATGGAGTAAAATTGTAACACACTGGTACCCTAGAGAAGGGAAAAGGAAAAGGGGTAGACCACAGAAAAGGTGGGATGATGACATTAGGCAAGTAGCAGGAGTAACTTGGAATAGAGTGGCCCAAGATAGACAGGAGTGGAAAAGGTTGGAGGAGGCCTTTGCCGATTGGCAAACAGACCTACAAAAAATAATTAAGTTTTAGAATAGATTAAGATTAGTTTAGCTACAGAATATGTAAACCCATTTCATAGTTTTTAGTTTTTAAATCTTTGTGAATAGATACTAAGTTGGTCTGAATAAAGGGCTTTATTATTATTATTATTAGTTGATATAGCAATATTAACTAATGCATATAAAGAGGAAACTGTTTTTGTTTGTGTACCAAAGGATATTTTTAACCGACTTCAAAAAAAGGAGGAGGTTCTCAACTAGGTTGTATTTTTTTTTTTTTTTATGTTTGTTACCTCATAACTCCGTCATTTATGAACCGATTTGAAAAAAAATTGTTTCATCTGAAAGAGTATACTTCTCGATTGGTTCCATTGTCACCATGTCAGAATCTGATGATGGGATCCCACGAAGATCGAGGGCAACCCTCAAATTTTATAGGCACATACAATGTTTTTCATGAACTTTGTAACGCAATTCAGATATTTGTGCCTGGTAATTATCATCTCATGTTGCTGAGCTGATGATGAAAGGTAAAAATTAGGATCTGATGATAAGATCCCATGAGAAATGTTTGTTCAGCGATACTTTAGCCAATTGTCAGCCGATTTGAATGATTCTTTTTGTGTTTGAAAGAGTATTTTCCTGGACTGCTCCCGTTTCAATTTGGTGAAGATCTGACGAAGAACTTCGGAGGCAGGCAATGGAACTCTTCAATAAATGATAGCAAAATAGTGTTTACACCAGTTCTTAACATAACATTGCGCCGATACGCTGTTAGTGGGTACGCAGGTACCTAGGTACCACTAAAAAGTGAAAAATAAAAACTTTTTTACAAAAAATACAACCGACTTTCAAAAACAAAACACTACAAGGTACAAAATAACTTCGGAAGAAAGAAAAAAACTTTAATTTCGGAAGTCGGTGTCAAAAAACGAAAAAATAACCAAAAACACCGACTTCCGAAATTATTTTGTACCTACAAGGTATTTTTGGGAGTCGGTTGTATTTTTTGTAAAAAAGTTTTTTTTTAAGTACAGTGGGTCTAAAAAGGGTACTTTAGCAGAATCAGAAAGCACATCACGCTACCCGTCACTGTCAAATTGTCCCAATCAACCTTGAACCTAATGCGTTAGCGATAAAGTTGAAAATGAAATTTGACAGACTGTTGTGTGATTAATATTATGATTCAACTAAAGTGGACTTTCTAGACTCCCTGATTTAATTTCAAAAACAATTCAGTGATAGTAAGCTACTATCCATCAATCAATCTTCTCCTTCTCTTCTTCCTTCTTTTCTTTTTTTCTTCTTCATCAATCTTTGTCCATTTTCAAAACAATGGTCAAAAACCACTACCTTTCTGTTTGATCGTTTTCACTCGATTCCTATGTTAATTGTAACATAATTATAATTGTATATATTTATCTATTATGTATTTATTTATATAACTCGTACACCTAAGATTACCTGCAGTACTGTATTTCCGTTATCGTTGAAATCCATCCAAAGGTTGTCTTGAAAAGATCGCTTTTAGCGATAAGGCCGCCCATTGTGTCACCCTATGTAATGTTTTCTTCATCTATCTTTTCTGTAACTTATATGGTGTACATAATAAAGAGTATTCTATTCTATTCTATTCTATTCTATTCTATTCTATTCTATTCTATTCTATTCTATTCTATTCTATTCTATTCTATTCTATTCTATTCTATTCTATCATTGAGAGTCATGGGCTATAGGCTATATATCATCATGCTAAGACCAATAGGAGCCGAGCAGTAATGAAAATTGTGACGCAAACGAAGTTGCGCGGGTCATCTAGTTAATAAATAAATATATAAGACATATCTTCTTCTTCTCGTAAGGTCGAGACCCCACACCCAAGTGTCAAAGTTTCTAAACCACCACAAGAGCTTCTGACATGTTTTATTTGACGACTGCCGTTTGGCGGCCGGGACCACCAGCTTATACGTGCCTTCTGAAGCACGGAATCACCTTTTTATAAAAAAAATCGGGTAATTCAAGCCTGCAATGTCCTAGCCAAACTGGAAACAACTTTACAAAGTATGCTTCCCGTGGGAATCAAACCCAAGGTCACAAGGCAAACGCCTAAACCAGTCGACCACGAAGGCAGTTTACTATATACCTACTCTCTATGAGAGTACTACAGTCTTTCAGGGAGGCGATTCCACTGGATTAAACTAGTATTTAATAATTCCATGGTTAGTTGTTTTGGTTTTAGTTGACATGGCAATTTATAATAATGCACAGGTCAGTATTAAAATATGGTCATTATGGTAATTGCGTTGTCTGTATTTGACATTTACGCTGTTTAACGTGTTTTCTATTACCGGCCAGTTCAAAAACATACACAGGGTGATTTTTAGCAACAGCTACTATTACTACTTTTATGCTATGGGAAAATGCTAAAACCAAAAACGAAATTACCTGTTTCAATCAGAGCTTAAATTCCTGAAAAATTGCCAATGAATTAAAAAAACATTCAAGTACGAGTCGGACTCGCACATGAAGGGCTCCGTACCATACACCTTAATTTTTATTATTTGTTGTTATATCTGATACATATAATTACGGAAGGATTCACTAAAAATAGTCGGAAAACGAGTAGAGGAGTCCCTACCTTCTAGCTATTACACCAATTCGCACTAAGCGTTTCCAAACGTCTTTTATAATGCGCACAGCAAAGGAGTGGAACACTCTGCCTGCGTCTGTGTTTCCAAAAGCTTACAACCCTAATCTCTTCAAAGTTAGAGTGGACAGGCTCCTTCTGGGTAGGCTCGCTCCATCGTAGACTTTGCCTCTGTCATCTCTGACATAGACTAGAGTCAAGAGCAAACCCATTACAAATAAAAAAAAAATGCGTTATTGCTGGATCAGTTTAGAATTGGGCATTCCACAAAAATTATGATCAAACAACGAATATCTGGGAATTAAAAACAAAACTTTTGTCATCTGCTGGGAATCAAAACTAAATCCGCAATATTCACATCCAGGCTTACAATCGACAGTAAAGGTTTATCACATTCATTTGGGTTGGCCCATCGAATTGGGAACGCAGTGATAACATGTGAACCAGCCTTAAAACGGTTTTAGTACTCTTTGTTTTAAATATTTTATTTTAAAACTAGCTTTTTCATCACTCGCATTATTAAAATAGATTTTTGCAAGAAAAAAGTAATTTTTACCATATCCAGGGTACAATCGATCCCTATAGCAAAATTCATGACATAGGTATAACGATTTAGGCACGAAAGAGTTACAAAAAATAAACTCATTTTCGCATTTACAATATTAGGTAGTATTTTTATGGATGTTTTATGTTTTTACTCAATTTAAAACAACATCCTTGTTTTGTGGACATAATATTACTAGAGCTAGTTGTAGGTTTAAATAGTGGCAAGTGTGAAAGGTTTCGTACCCAAAAGGGTAACCAACAGAACCCTATAGCTAAACGTCCCCTGTCCGTCCGTCCGTCTGTCTGTAAGCAGGCTGTATTTCAAGAACCGTAATAGGCAGTTGGAATTTTCATAGGTCGTCTTTTTCAGTTGCCGCTATAATAACAAATAATCAAAATTAAGATTTATGGTACGGAACCCCGCGTGCGAGTCCGACTCGCACTTGACCAGGCTTTTTTTAAAATTGTTAGTTTGAACGGACGTTCCATGCATTTTTAGGAAAACACTGACTTACGATTCACACACGTACAGGTAAATCTGTTACAGGATGGACGTACCTGAAATTGAAAACACACTGTGAGTCATTGTTGCAGTTCAATTAAGTTCCTTATTTTTACAAGAACAATAGTTTAATTAAGTTTAGAAACAATTTGTGAAAGACCTCCTAATTAAATAGTCGAACAATCACTTTCTTCATAAAAAAACTAGTTGACCCGCGCAACTTCGTCTGCGTCACAATTTTCATTACTGCTCCGCTCCTATTGCTCTTAGCTTGATGATGTATAGCCTATAGCCTTCCTCAATAAATGGGCTATCTAACACTGAATGAATTTTTCAAATCGGACCAGTAGTTTCTGAGACAAACACTCAAACTTTTGAGCTTTATATATTAGTATAGATAGATTAGTATTAGAATAGATGTAATTATAAAATTACTACTATTACTTGTAAGAAATATATCTTCTTACAAGTAATAGTAGTAATTTTATAATTATATAATAACGGTTAAAAATAGTTTATTCCTCTCAAACAGACGCTAATTTTGATTATAAAAATGAACTTTGATAAAAAATAAAGCGAAATGGGAAAACAATAAAAGGATAAATTGCTTGCTGGGAAATAGCCCGCAGTAATAAGTTGAGAATAAATAACAAATATTTTTTTTATTGTAATCGTCAAAACGATGTCCAACGAGTCTTTAGAGTTGAAAATCGCGGGCGTAAGAATTATGTATTTTCAGAATTATAACCATTTAAATCAGTCAAATAACTCCATAAGTCGGTATAATCCTAAAATGTCAAGATTTCATGAAATAGTCATTATTTCGGGTCACCTGGCCTTATGGAGTTTTATTGTTGACTTAAATGGTTATAATTCTGAAAATACATGATTCTAACGCCCGCGAATCATACTTTAATCAACATAAAACCCAATACTGACTTGCAAATTGCGAAAAAAAAAGAAAATTTGAATTTCGCGGGCTACCCTGACGCAACCACCTTAAGGTGAATGCTCCAGGGTAGCTCGCGAAATTCAAATATTTTTATGTTTTTTGCAATTTGCCGGTCAGTGTGAAGCTGTATGTGGACCAAATGCGATCTGCGACCGTAACGCGTATTTATCTAAAGAATTATAACCATTTTAATCATCAATATAGCCCACTAAGTTCATGTAGTTCGAAAGAATGAATATTTCAGAAACAATAATTCTTTAGATAAATACGCGTTACGGTCGCGGAACGCATTTGGTCCACATATAGCTTCACACTGACCGGCAAATTGCAAAAAACATAAAAATATTTGAATTTCGCGGGCTACCCTGGAGCATTCACCTTAAATGGTTATAATTCTGAAAATACATGATTCTAACGCCCGCGAATCATACTTTAATCAACATAAAACCTAATACTGACTTGCAAATTGCAAAAAAAAGTAAATTTGAATTTCGCGGGCTACCCTGGCGCAACCACCTTAAGCGGCTTTGTTTAAAAAGTTGTGTATCCGTTATAACGCAACTATACGTCAAAAAATTCGTGCTAGGTCCTCGGAGGTCCCTTACTTTGACAACGTAACTTATGATTTTAACATGGCGGTCACGTCAATTTATCGAAACAAAATAACGTCAGTAAACATAAGTGTTTTGACAGGTGCCTGGACCTGACGCCTCAGTGCTGCCATCTGGTGCCTGTTATTTCGAAAACCCTCATTGATAGTCTCTTATGGAGAAAACGTCAAAAAAAATATTTTCTGGAAATATCTGGTCTCAAATTAATTCAGACATCATGAAACACATTTTCACGCCCAAAAAGCATAACTGACCCTTTTCTCCTTCGTAGGTAATCTGCTAAAAATATCTAACAATTTAAAATGCTTATCACACTCCAATTCCATCCGGTCGGATATGAAACACCGCGATAATGTGCAAAGCTGCCTTAAGCGGTTTTGTTTTAAAAAAGCCGCGGTATCCGTTTTGAGAGCGGTCAAATATTACAAGAGGAACATCAAATGGAGCCGCTGTCCTTTTATGTTGGACATATCCTGTTTGGAAATAAAGGGGGCTTTTACGGGTTTGTTGCGATTGTGTGTGAATGGTCTGGGAGGTCATAGATGGATGCCTATAAAAAATAATTTTATTATGTCAACTCACAATGATAAATTGACTTTTTGTAGCATTGTTATCTATCCATACTAATAGAATATTAAACGATCAATTCCTCTGAAAAAACTGTTTTCTGTTTGTTGTCTATGTTTTCAAAAACCTGTAACATTTTTTTTTTAATAAATACGTACATCGACATTTTTTTTTTTTATAATTATAAACAGATGATTCAGCAAACTTTGTTTTGCCATATAAATAAAAAGAATAGCCTATTCTCATACCTACCAAATATAAACCCAAAAAAAAATCATAAAAATCGGTCAAGCCGTTTCAGAGGAGTTCGAAAACAAAACACCGTGACACGAGATTTTTATATATTAAATTATATTTATTATATAATTAATTATTAATTAACGGACATTTGGAAGAACATCATCATCTGCCAAGCCTTTTCCCAACTATGTTGGGGTCGGCTTCCAGTCAAACCAGATTTAGCTGAATACCAGTATTTTACGCGGAGCGGCTGCCTACCAGACCTCCACAACCCAGTAACTGGGTAACACGGTACTTCATGGCCAGACTGGAGTCAGATTAACTGGCTTCTGACTATCCGTAACGACTGCCAAAGATCTACAAATGACAGCCGGGACCAACGGCTTAACGTGCTTTCCGAGGCACGGAGGAAACTCGCTATGTTAAGATGGTCACCCAAACACAGACCAACCTTGGCAAACGTTGCTTAACCTTGAAGATCGACCCGTGCGGCTGTTATTATCTAGCCACGAGCTCCACGATATTTGGAAGAACACGGATGGGTTTTAGTCAGTAAGATAAAAAAAAAGAATTCATCAAATGGTTCCTTTCGCTCCGGAAGGAGCGGGAGGAGTCATTTGATGATTTTCCGTACTAAAAAGAAATGCGGGACGGTTACGTCAGCAGAATGATAGTGATTATGTAGGATCTTTGTGCCATAGCGACTGTGTTTCATCCTTGAATGAGATAAGACAGATGTAACATACTACTAATTGGCACGTTCGCATAGGTACAAACAAAAATGTCTTGCTCATTTCTTTGGCAGGGAATGTTTATTTAACTGACAAGACGCGAATTATTACGGTTATAGAAAAACGTGGGTAACAGAAAATAAAAAGAAAAGAGCTCTCGGTAAGGTAAAGTTACACGTGCGAAGGAATATCGGTTGTATTAAGCTTTGTTTTTTGGAATCAATGTCTTTTATACATGTATTTTGGTGAGGAGCTAGTGGCTAAATAATAACAGCCGCACGGGTCGATCTTTAAGGTTAAGCTACGCTTGCCAAGGTTGGTCTGTGGATGGGTGACCATCTTAATATACCGAGTTTCCTCCGTGCCTCGGAAAGCACGTTAAGCCGTTGGTCCCGGCTGTCATTTGTAGATCTTTGGCAGTCGTTACGGATTGTCAGAAGCCAAAAATCTGACTCCAGTCTTGCCAAGAAGTACCGTGTTACCCAGTTAATGGGTTGTGTAGGTCTGGTAGGCAGCCGCTCCACGTAAAACACTGGTATTCAGTTGAATCCGGTTTGACTGGAAGCCGACCTCAATATAGTTGGGACAAGGCTAGGCAGATGATGAGATTATATAAATTAAGCTGTAGAGTTTGTTTATTTGCTTGAACGTGCTAATCTCAGGAAAAAAAATCTCAGGAACTGGTTCGATTTGAATATTTATTTCAGTGTTAGATAGCCAATTTATCGAGGAAGGCTATAAGCTATATAAATATAATTTATATAAATGAAAATTGTGACGCAAACGAAGTTGCGTGGGTCAACTAATATATTAGATTAAATTTTTTTTTAGCACTGTATATAGATTTTTTATTGCAATCATTTGCTGCTAATCGTGGCCTTTCCATAAAAAATATCACAGAAAACTTGAGAACACATCATTTTTGTATTCGCAAGTTGTCGCAAGAATTTCACAGGACGAACTATTGATGATAGTTCATCTCGTGAATGGAAAAAGCTAGTAGCGCGAAAATTCAGTACATAGAACGCCGGTCTAACTTATTACGTTAAGTTCTATGTCAAAAAAAACACATACTAGACACGTTAAACAAAAATCAGTCAGCGAAAAACCAACCGGAATCATAAATTAAAATAATACTATGCAGAACCATCCCATATTCTGGCATTGCATTCACTCACTAAATCACGTCACGCCTAGATGGAGTATACATCACTAGGCATCGATAGTCTGCCATTCAGTCGACAACTCTCTCGGAAGATTTATCGATAGACGATAAATCCCTGTCTCACTGAGTGTAATAGCTCCTTTTAAATCTAACTTGAGCTACCGAAATACCGTTATATTTTATTTATTTTCGAGTTGAGTGTATTTGTGACATAGCAACACTATTCACTTTTGGGATAGTCTGTGATTTGATTGACTGACATCGTCAAAACGCTGAATTATTTTTATTGATGAGGAAATGCTACTAACTGCATCAGACTTTATATTTTGATACCATGACTATGACAAAAAAATACTAGTACTCTTAACGGCGGCCGCCATCTAGTATTTTTTTTTTTCAAAATCCTGGCAGCCTGCGTCACTTTGGCGTCACCGACGCTGCGTCAACGCTGCGTCTTTCGGTACGCGGTCGCCACTCCAGAACTTTTCGGCCACATCGACCATCTGTTCTGCTAGCAACGTGCCCCAGTTTGGCGATCCTTCGGGCTATGTCGGTAACCTTGGTTCTCTTGCGGATATCATCATTCCTAATTAGATCAAGCAAGGAACTTCCGAGCATTGCCCTCTCGATTGCCCTTTGGGTGATTTGGGCTACAGGGTATGCCAAATAAATAGAAAATTATACATACATACATACATACAAACATTACCCTCCTTCTGAGGCAGTCGAGTACTTAATAAACAGCCTCCATATTCACTACTACTACACTCCTCCCTTATATGGTCCATATTTCTGCAGTCTCTCTTGACGTCAGCACCCATAATCTAGTTCTTATAGTCCATAACTTTTTACTGACAAGAGAAATACACATGTCTGTCCGTCCCTTATTACCTAATTATGCTTATACGGAATATTATTTTGGTTTTTCTGCTGTCAGAGGCTGTTTTAGGGCGTGCGCGGACTGTCGACTGATCATGAACACGACATAATTATATCAAAAATATATCTAGTGTTTTACAAAAGATGAGGGTTAGCCAGATGTGTATTTTATTTATTTATTTATTTATAGGTTTATTTTTCCAAACAATGTTTATATTTTCATATTTTATATACTCGTAATCATTAATTATTGTGTGGCCCCTATAGGGTAGAAAGCCTCCTCCATCTTTTTCCAAATTTCTTTGTCTTGGACAGTGTCCATCCAGTTCTTTCCAGCTGTTTTCATAATATCATTAGCCCATCTTTTTCTTTGTCGTCCTTTTTTCCTTTTGCCAATGGGACCTGGCCATTTCGTAACAAGTAGTGTCCATCTTTTGTCCCGGTACCTGGCTAGGTGGCCCGCCCATTTCCATTTCAGTGACATAGCATGTTGTAGAGCATCTCTGAGTTGAGTTTTATTACGTATATCTGTATTTCTCGTTTTATCTAGCCTTCTTAGTTTCAAGATGCTTCTTTCCATGGCATGTTGGCAAGACAGGATTTTGTTCTTTATCTTATTAGTAAATGACCAGGTCTGACTTGCGTATGTTAGTGATGGTAAGATACAGGAGTCCATTATGATTTTCTTTAGTTTTAAACCATAGTTCCCTTTGAGAATGTGCCAGATGTGTATAAGACTACATAAATCTATACTAATATTAATGGGCGGTTTTCAAGACTTGACAGTTTTCAGGTGAAAGTAGACTGACTAAAATCAACTTAAAATGGTAAATTTTGAATCGAAATCAGGTTTAGCAAATTCAGTTTTAGTCATATGAAATAAGAGGCAAGCCTACGCCATTAATTGAATCCAAATCCAGACTCGAAATTTTCACTGAGAATTTTTTAATAAAAAAACCTAACAGAAACTCAGAACTTAGTTGAATAGTAGCACTGTGCAAAACGGGTATCGACGCAAAATCTCACTACTCGTAGTGTGATAGTTTAGTCGCAATCAAAAACATTGGATTGTGTGAGAATGCACTCGAAGCCAACTCAATTTCAAATCGGCACCGATTGCAGTTCAACGCTGAAAAAATACTGGAACCAATCGCTTGAACTCCACACTCCAACACCTTTTGTACTCTTTACTAACCGCAGTTTACAAACTGTGGGCCTAGCACGAATATTTTTGACGTATAGTACAGTAACGTTACGTAAAAATAGTGGAACCAATTGCGTGAACTCCACACTCCAACACCTTTTGTACTCTTTACTAACCGCGCTTTTTACAAACTGTGGGCCTAGCACGAATATTTTTGACGTATAGTACAGTAACGCATCGTAATAATAGTGGAACACGAATACTACCAATCATTGGTAAACACATTGGGATCGTTTTCCGAGTTGAATGTTTTGAGTTATCGATACATACCAAACCTTACTTTTATAACAGACAGGTTTTCAAGCTAAGTAAAGAATGAAAAAAAAAGAAATAAAGAAAAGACACAATGCAGGTATGCAAACTATAACAATAACATAGGCTATGTTCCACGGCTGTGCCAAATAGGTCCTTCTCAGCAAAATGTCAGACCTGCTGAGGCCTGACGCTGGTTTTCAACTGAGCCTTAGGTAGAAGTGTACGGGTTTAAATCAGTTTTATATGGTGTTAAATACAGCCTTGGCCAAAAGTATTAGGTACCAGACCGAAAAATAAAAGAAGAGTTTGTCAAATACTCCACTTCAAATTCATAACTGAGACTTCGGGGGTTTAAGTAGTGTTACACTTGATTTATGTGCGTCATTTAGGCCTGAGCCTCGAGTTTTGCAGACATCGGGGCGGCAACGAGCGGTGCGCGCCAGTCGAGCGGTGACCACCCGTGCGTCTGCATTGCAGTGTTGTGCAATTTATTTTCTTCTTTTGCCCACAATAAATCGAGCGTTAAGAATAAATTTGAATAAAAAAAAATGTTGTCGCCGTTGTTCAGACATTTCGTTCGCGAATAAACACAAATATCTCGACGACATAACCACGAACACAACACTACGCCACTATAGTGCCGCGCGATCTGCCCGCTGGTTTTGAAAATGGGTCTGCGTTGCCCGCCTCGCCTTCGCGCCGCCGCCGCCGCCCCGCAAAACTCGAGGCATAGGCCTTATACCCAGATTACATCTACTGAGTAGAGTAGCGAGACAGTGTTCTCGGCCAAACGCTCGTTATTTGTAAACACATGGCAGAGTGCTCGGTCGAGCGTTCAGCCTTTGGGCCTTACTGTCGTGAAACAGGGCAGAAAAATAAAAATAACTACCTCTAAATATTCGATTCCACATAGGCAAACATTGATTCATTGAGCAGTGGTGGCCCGGTGGTAATGGCTGCGACTTACGAGTCGTAGGTTCGAACCCAGGCAGGCGCTTTATTTTGTGTAAATTATTTCATCACCACTGCTCTCAAAACGGTGAAGGAAAACATCGTGAGGAAACCGGCATGTCCTAGAACCTAAAATTCGAAGACATGTGACATCTACCAACCCGCACTGGGCCCGCGTGGTAGATGGCCTACTCCCTCTCACCGAGACGAGGCCTTTTACAATATTTTCCTTGTAGTAGGTAACACAAGACAGTGCAGAGGCCCTTAGTCTTTTACACAATTGACAATGTGCGCGAGCCCTTAGGGTCGCAGATTATGATAATGTGGGTCCCTTATATCATATTGTGAGGGTGCTCGCAAATATGAGGAATGCTCGTGTTTTGAGTATAAGTGAATTGTTACAGAAGTGGTAGCCTACTGAGCGTTATGGTAGTTTGCAAGATGCGTGTTGGTTTTTTATGACCTTAGGCTCTAAACAAGGAGTATTTTTTGCGGTATCGTGGCGAAAGTTACAGTCGAAATGTCAAAAATGTATGGGATTGACTAACGTACGCGTAATGGTAGTTTGCAACATGTGTGTTGGTCTAGTATGACCTTATTCTTAAATCGGAGTTAAGAGTCTTCTTTATCATTAATATTGTTAATCATAATTTCTACAAAAATAGAGTATCAGACTGGAGTTTTATTTTAATTTCTCAAAACCTAGAGTGAGTCATATAGGACGAAAAGCTTTTTAACCTGTGGTTTGTCGTGGGCACACGTGTTTTCCATTGGGAGTCAAATGAAATTGACGCTTAATGGCATCCCACATGCCATACCAAATCACGCAGTTTGAACTTCTTTTTTTTTTAATGCAGTGTTTAATATCCTATGGCATCCATCGTCCAACAAACATGGTGGCCGCCGACTTTTTTACAATAAAACTATTCAATTATTGTGGCGTCGCGACGGCTATTGCGACCAGGTGAGCACAGGTTAAGTCTAGATCTCTGACTGCCTCCAGTCGGCTTCACCTTTAAATAATGTCTTCTTCATTTATTTTTATGGTGTTCGTAATATATTATATTCAATGGTATATTGCAAAGGCGATTATTAACGCTGTTGAAGTGTCTTATAATCAATCCTAAAATATAAAATCCTCTCGTTACTGAGTGAGTGACTGACAGACAATGCACAGCCGAAACTACTGGTCGTAGACAGCTGACATTTGGCATGTAGGTTCCTTAAGGAGTGTCCGTTGTCCACGTACCAAAGTAAAAATTAAAACAACTTTTTACAAAAAAAAACTGTAATCGACTAAGTGAAAATAATAAAAAATAATTACATAAAAATATAACCGGCTTCCAAACAAAACATTTTGGAAGTCGGTGTTTTCGGTTTTGTTAAACAAAGTTTTTTAACTCCGACTTACGAAATTAAGGTTATTTTAGACTTTCTAATATTTTGTTTGGAAGTCGGTTTTTTTTTTTTATTTTCACTTCGTCGATTAGATTTTTTTTGTAAAAACTTATTTTTATTTTTCACGTTTTTGTTTTGTTTTGTATATCTATACTAATATATAAAGTTGAAGAGTTTGTTTGGTTGCTTGAACGCGCTTATCTCAAGAACTACTGATCGGATTTGAAAAAGTTTTTTCAGTGTTAGCCCAACTAACACTAAAGCATTAAAAAAACCTATATAAGACTCGTATATCAGTTACATTTCAGTATCAAAGTGTTAACGCATACCTGCACGAAAGTAGGCCCACAGTTTTACAGGTAAAAGTTATAGAAAGCCTATGGTACGGTGTCACAAAGATATCAAAGCTGCACAAGAGCGCTTATTCATCGTCAGCTACTACTTTAACCAGTATTACCGTTGTAATACCGCGTTGGTGAGCACTACAGGTAGTAGAAAAGCGCACGTCAAGATTGAAAAAGCCTGTAACCTTATGCTGTTCATAGTGGCATGTCATTCATTATTCAACGCAGCAGAATAATATTATGGAATATTAAGTTATTTAAGCATGTGAAGTGAAAAATGACTGCCCTTATGATTTCACGGTAAATGTGAATGTTTCTCATCTCAATTTTAACGCGCCTAGGATTTATTAAAGATTTTAAAGAAAAGTTATGATAATAAGGTACCTCAAGCTAAAAATTATTATTCATTCCTGCTTCCTGATCAGTGGTATGTAAAATTAAGTGGCATTTATGGAACGTCAATATATTGTAGTCAAATGTTGAATAACTCAAAATAATATTAATTGTTAGGTTACCAAAACAATGGCGAACTTTACAAAAGTGAGGTTAGTGTTCATAACGACCCATACTTGCGTTGTTTGACACCAATACCTTTAGATCGTCTTTAAAAGAGTTCTGCCAAACACAATAAGCTTTAGTTAAACCCTTTATTTCAGGTTAACCTAGATAGAGGAGTTGTTTGACAACTGTAGTTTCTTCTGTGTTACTAAACTCTCGACAAACTCTATTTTATAGCCTATGTCTGCAATAATAGTCAATATAGCTCCTTAAGTGGTATAAAACACTTCATAGCAATAACTATACAACAATAGGTGTTAAAAGGAGTCGGCGAACACTTTTATAAAGACTTGGGTGTCACAAAAAGGTTAAAGCTGTAACGTATTAAGTATACTTGCTGCTACTAGCACCATTATTACTCTCAAAGCTGTATTACGTCGTCCATGAATGCTTTAGTGCTGCGATTGGTGCTAACTCTTGTTTGTTAACTCCTCTATATCGTCTTTAGTTATAACTGAGATAATTATAACTCTGTTATATTACTTACAGTCATAAAAATCCCTGTAACTGACACCAAAATGTTATTTGGGAGATAGCCTATTTATCGAAGAAGGCTATAGGCTATACATATCATCACGCTCAGACCAATAGGGGCGGAGCAGTAATGAAAATTGCTACGCAGAAAAAGTTGCGTGGGTCAACTAGTATATTATATAATGTTTTGTTTGGAAGTTGGTTATATTTTTTTTTGTAAAATGTTTTTTTTTTCACTTTTTGACTTTAGTACTTGGACTACCGACGTCTTTCTTTTACGCAGAAATTTAATTAAGCAAAAATGCTCATGATTATGATAAAAACTTCTGAACCAAACCAAATCAAATTTTTACGGGACCAAATGGCAAGAACACATCGAACTAAAAAAGAATATCACAAAAATCGGGTCAGAAACCTCGGAATAATCGGTGTACATACATAAAAAAAAACCCAGTGAATTGAGAACCTCCTCCTTTTTTGAAAGTCGGTTTAAAAATATCTTTTACTGCCCTTGTATTTGATTTGTTTGCATACACACATACCTTACTATAAACAACCGCGCCATTCAGAATGCAAATAACAAAACATTTTAAAGACACGAGAAAACCGCAATATCTCTTCTGCGGAATTCGGAAGACAATCTAAATTGCGTAGACCTTTGTAACGTCTACGGAACCCCAATAAATAGGGAAGAGCTTTAGGTCAGAGGGCAGGGAATAAAGTAAATGGAGAGAGAAGTCGACTTTGCAAAGACGTACTGATATATTAGTGATGGGGTGTGACAATTCCGGGAAATGGGAAACAGATTTTTTTTCGTGATGTTCCTACTGGGTTCTTAATAAGTTTTGGATTGGGTTTACAAACGAGCGAGCTCAGAGGACTGGTGGTATTGATTACTCTTGAATTGAAATAAATAGTCGTTTATAGTCAATCGTTTAAATCCCAAGTCATTATTCATGTTTTGAAGGGGCTGACGAATTAGTGATGTACTTTGACTCAATGTGATTAGCGCTATACAAAATTATTATAGTAAAAAAAAATTGTAAGTTACTCTGTTTGTCTGTATGTTTGCTACATCTTTATCTTACACCCTGGGACACCCTGTACTGGAATATGACATTGGATATATTTAATTCCCGGAGTTCGCTTGAGATATTTTTCATCTATCATGCGGGTAAAACCGTAGACAGAAGCTTTAATAATAATAAGCCTTGTTGATCCTTTTCGGGGGGCCCATTTATTGAGTGTGCAAGTTACCCCCTGCCATTTTAAAGCCATTTTAATTGTCAATGGTCAGGCAGGGGCTAATAGTTCTTCCATAATAAACGATTATCAGTCCACTAAACCAGCCAAGTCCATAGCGTTTCATCTTTTGTTTCCATATTCTGCAATAGTCCTGCTCCAACCGGGGATTGTCCTTGGGTATACTTTCACAGTGCATACAGGGATAATCGTCGGTTGGTGTCCCATTCCATTTGAAATGTCTAAAGGGGCCTCTGCGAGTTAGGTTCGGCCCCTCGTACGCCTACCAAAGGACCGGGTCTCTAGGGAACCGAAAAAGTGAAAATTAATAATAAGCCTATAACATTTTTATTTGAGTGCAGTTCCTTTCTTATTTTTAAAGAACTCCAACAGGAAAATGAAAATGCAGAACTGTAGTACGAATGCAGAATAAAAAATCCATTACAGTCAATGAAAACTATTTTAAATTCCTTTCAGAAGTCATTCATTGGACACGTTGATGTAGCAAACATCTATTTGTCGCATTTTTTTTTGCAGCAAAGTGCAACAGAGTATTAATTTTGTTTGAAAGTTAATGTGAAACAATTTTACTCTGCTCCTGTCGAAAATATTTAGATTTTTGCTCTAACAATACTATTTCACAAGAAAATTGCATACCAACGTTACATTTTCAGTAGTAATCCAAGAAATAAGAATAATAATGGTATTGCACACAAAAAACCCTTATACAAAAATAAATTATCAACTCGCGTCAAGCGCGAGTTCGATTTTAATAATATTTCCATTTTTACGATTAGAGTGAAAACATTTTTTTTTGTCTTTTAAACAAACGTGGTTCCATCATCGACCATATTATCGCTTTCCATCAGATGAGATTTTAACCAAACTAAAAAAATAAGTAAAGGTTAGCTTTAGGCCCCTACATGTATAAAAGACATTCATTGATTTTGCGTTGCTGGCATGGTTGCTCATTAAATCGGTGAGTTGAACTGTAATAACAATGTTTAAATACTGTGTATTACAACATCATCAGCCTACTCTTTTCCCAACTATATTGGGGTCGGCTTCCAGTCAAACCGGATTCAGCTGAATACCGGTGTTTTACGTGGAGCGGCTGCCTACCAGACCTCCACAACCCATTAGCTGGGTAACACGGTACTTCTTGGCAAGACTGGAGTCAGGTTTACTGGCTTGTGACAATCCGTAACGACTGCCAAAGATCTACAAATGACAACGGCTTAACGTGCTTTCCGAGGCAAGGAGAAAACTCGCTATATTATGATGGTCACCCATCCACAAACCAACCTTGGCAAGCGTTGCTTAACCTTAAAGATCGACCCGTGCGGCTGTTATTATTTAGCCACAAGATCCTTACCAAAACATGTATAAAAGACATTGTTTCCAAAAAACAAAGCTTAATACAACTGATATTCCTTCGCACGTGTAACTTTACCTTACCGAGAGCTCTTTTCTTTTTATTTTCTCTTACCCACGTTTTTCTATAACCGTATTAATTCGCGTCTTGTCAGTTAAATAAACATTCCCTACGAAAGAAATGAGCTAGACATTTTTGTTTGTACCTATGCGAACGTGCCAATTAGTAGTATGTTACATCTGTCTTATCTTATTCAAGGATGAAACTCAGTCGCTATGGCACAAAGATCCTACATAATCACTATCATTCTCTGCTAACGTAACCGTCCCGCATTTCTTTTTAGTACGAAAATTTATCAAATGACTCTTCCCGCTCCTCCCGGATCGAAAGGAATCATTTGATGAATTCTTTTTTTTAATCTTACTGACTAAAACCCACCTATGTTCCTCCAAATGTCCGTTGCGTTATAGGGCCGCGGTTACTCTTTCGAATCAATTTTGCAACCTTGGCATACACTGGTCCTGGCGGGTCCCGTCTACTATGCTGACACATGTCTTCGAGGTGAGCGTAGAACATAACGCGTGACGGTGAGCCACCCAACACTCGCCGCCGTCTCCGTGGGTCCAACCGTCCTGCATAACGAGACGTTGGCCTCCACCAAGCGTAAAATGGACCGGCCCTCACCAGGTCATCAGTACACGTTGTGGGAAAACTTCCGCTACTGCGCTTTCTGGTACGTGGTTGCTACTCCATAACCTTTCGTGCGCTATGATTATTCACTCAGTGAGCAGTGATTGTATTCTACTCACTGCCATTTAAATTAGGCATTTTTTAACAATAAAGTGAAGAACTCCGAAGATCATCCCACGGGACTGTAAAAACTTCGTCCGTACGTCGGTCTGTCAGCGGGATGTATCTCATACACTATTGTAATAAATAGCCATTTTAATTACCAATATAACAACAAAAAATAACAACAAAATTTAAATTTAAGGGGGCATGTTTTTCGGTTTATGACACGGAACCCTCCTTGTGCGAATCCGACTCGTACCTGGCCAGTTTTTATTAAATACATGGTATCAGAATCGAAAATATTTTCATCACGTACAAAATTCGACATGAGGAAAACGAACTAGGTATCCCGCAACGAGTAGGTACTCAAACTCCTTTCGTGAAAAACTCTTTGAGCTCGGCTTAAACGTACCAACGTGCAACAACGCAAAAACATGAAACTGACTGAATGAAAATCTCTGTTTGGCAAAATGTACACGCAAAGTAAAAAATTCGAAGCCGGCCTTTTACAAAATACCTTTTGGTCGCCTTCCCGCCTTCGTTTGATAAAAAAAGCTTTTAAAATTGACATATGGACGTACAGTTTCAAATAAACTTAAAATTTTACATTCCTCCACGCTCTAAAACCAACGACCATGTGTTTAACAAAAACAAATATAACCGAATTGAGAACCTCCTCCTTTTTTTGAAGTCGGTTAAAAATAACTTTTCACGGAATTATTTCTGGAAGTCTCAATTTCTAAGGTTGTAAATATTCAAGCACATTTCTATCTTTTACAGAAGTAAGTCGTCCAGCAAATCCCGGGAATAAAGATCGTGTCACAGCCCTATTTATGGTTGGGTCTTGTCGCTTTGAGGTCTTACTGTTTTCAATGAAGACCGGGATATTGAACTGCAGTTTTCTATTAGAAGGGAATGGTTACCAATTCTTAATTCTGTATAGTTCACCATAACAGCATATTATATTAAACTAGCTTCTGCCAGCGGGTTCACCCGCGTGGTCCCTAGGGAAAATACTCCCGGGATAAAAAGTAGCCTATTGAAAGCGTGACAGACAGTCAGACAGACAGTAACTTTGGCATTCATTTAAACTACTATATAAAGCTGAAGAGTTTGTTTGTTTGTTTACTTGAACGCGCTAATCTCAGGAACTACTGGTCCGATTTGAAAAATTCTTTCAGTGTTAGATAGCTCATTTATCAAGAAAGACTATAAGCTATATATCATCACGCTAAGATCAATAGGAGCGGAGCAGTAATGAAAATTGTGACGCAGACGGAGTTGTGCGGGTCAACTAGTAATATTATAATTAGTAAGGATTACATTGATTAAAAAAGTTCATATACTAAGGCGAGCTTAACTCAAAATTAAGTTTTCTACCAGCAAACCTTTGAGTGATAGAGAGAGAGAGACAATAGAAGGTAGGATCAAGTGCACATTATTTTTTTTTTAATTATTTATTTGTGAAAACTACTGATTCGAATTAACAAAAATCTTTTATCATTGGTTAGCGCATTTATCGTGGCAAGCTACATGTATAACATTACGCTAAAAAAAACAGGATTGAGGAACTCGTGGTTAAATAATAACGGCCGCACGATCTTGAAGGTTAAGCAACGCTTGCCAAGGTTGGTCTGTGGATGGGTGACCGTCTTAACATAACGAGTTTCCACCGTGCCTTGGAAAGCACGTTAAGCCGTTGGTCCCGGCTGTCATTTGTAGATCTTTGGCAGTCGTTACGGATTGTCAGAAGCCAGTAAATCTGATTCCAGTCTTGCCATGAAGTACCGTGTTACCCAGTTAATGGGTTGTGGAGGTCTGGTAGGCAGGCGTTCCGCGTAAAATACTATTCAGCTGAATCCGGGTTGACTGGAAGCCGACCCCAATATAGTTGGGAAAAGGCTAGGCAGATGATGACGCTAAAAAAAATAGGAGCGTAGCATTTATGACGCAGACTAAGTTGCGCGGGTCAGCTAGTCTATACTATCTGTCTATACTAATATATAAAGCTGAAGAGTTTTTTGTATGTTTGTTTGCTTGCTTGAACGCGCTAATCTCAGGAATGGGGTATTTTACTAAAAAAATCTAATTAGTCCGTCTGATAGATTTTTTCAAAAATTTAGACGATACAGTACGTCATCTGGCTTGATAAATTTGGTACATTTTTACCAAGCCAGATGACGTCACGCGTGTCTTTAACTCGCTCTATCTTTTTTATTTTTTATTTACGTGAAAAAAGAAAAAATACGTGTCGAACATTTTTTGAAAATCTATCAGACGGACTAATTTGATTTTTTTAGTAAAATACTCTATTAATGGTCCGATTTGAAAAATTCTTTCACTGTTAGATAGCCCATTTATCGAGAAAGGCTTATAGGCTATAAGGCTATATATCATCACGCTAAAACCAAAAGGAGCGGAGCAGACGAAGTTGCGCTTGTCATCTAGTAATATTATAAAACTGAAGAGTTCGTTTGTTTGAACGCCCGGTTTTATTTTACCTTATTATAACGGATTATCATTTTCAGTAAATACACAATGAAATGTAAACTGAATCAATTAAACCTGTCCATTATTTATTTTTCTTTATTTCCACAATTACCGCATTAAACGTTTTAATATATTTAAACAACGAACAAAGGCATACGATTATATAAATTAACATTTCAAAGGCTAAATTAATTTAACAAAACCATCGGAAATACAATAGCGAATGATTAAAATATCAACTTCCATAAATTTTGTACCACAAGCATTAATTTCAAGGGAATAAGGTTCAGTTCAGAATGGTTTTTCCAACTGTTTTATGGAGGAAATTATTTGGATAAAAAATACGGATTAAATCTCGTATTTTTCTTCGTAATGAGAATTTGAGTTTCTGTTGACGTTCATAACTTGTTTCGTCAGATTATAGTAATTGTGTGCTGGGATTATAAAATAACGATATTGTTTTAATTTCCCAGTTGATTTAAATTAAAAAAAAAGTACTTTTTTATAACTTTTGCCATATGGACAACGATGTGAATTATTTTTTTGATGTCCAATGATTTATTTTGTTTTTATACGCGATTTTACATTAAATATGCTGTGATTATTAGTGTAGTTGTTTACATCTAATATAATTTGTTTTGGTGAGGAGCTCGTGGCTAGATAATAACAGCCGCACGGGTCGATCTTCAAGGTTAAGCAACGCTTGCCAAGGTTGGTTTGTGGATGGGTGACCATCTTAACATACCGAGTTTCCTCCGTGCCTCGGAAAGCACGTTAAGCCGTTGACCCTGCCGTCATTTTTAGATCTTTGGCAGTCGTTACGGATAGTCAGAAGTCAGTTAATCTGACTCCAGTCATGCCATGAAGTACCGTGTTACCCAGTTAATGGGTTGTGGAGGTCTGGTAGGCAGCCGCTCCGCGTAAAATACTGGTATTCTGCTAAATCCGGTTTGACTGGAAGCTGACCCCAATATAGTTGGGAAAAGGCTAGGCAGATGATGATGATTAAGTTATTTTGGTGTACAATAAAGAACACATACCTACATTAAAAAATATATAAATTTCAAAAAGAGTGGGCTATTATTTTACAGACAGAATAAGGTTTTTAGCTTTGTTATCAGTTTTTCTATAACTTAGTTTTTAACGGTACAGGAATACCTACCGCCACACATTGGAAAATATGGTAGTCGGAAATGCAACGCTTGGTTAATTTTTATTTCTTCTCTTTTATATTGTGTATATTTACCAGAAACTGTGATGTTACTAATTAAATAGTGTAATTAAAAAAACTGGCCAAGTGCGAGTCGGACTCTCACATGAAGGGTTCCATATCACGAACCGCAATTTTTAACCGACTTCAAAAAAGGAGGATGTTCTCAATTCGGTAGTTTTTTTGTGTTTGTTACCCCATAACTCCGATTTATAAACCGATATGAAAAATTTTTGTTTCATCTGAAAGGGTATACTTTTCGATTGGTCCTGTTGTCACCATGTCAGAATCTGATGATGGGATCCCACGAAAATCGAGGGAAATCCTCAAATTTTATAGGCACATACAATGTTTTTCATGAAATTTCTAACGCAATTCAGATATTTGTGCCTGGTAATCATCATCTCATGTTGCTGAGCTGATAATGAAAGGTATAAATTAGGATCTGATGATATGATCCCATGAAAAATGTTTGTTCAGCGATACTTTCGCCAATTGTCAGCCGATTTGGTTGATTCTTTTTTTATTTGAAAGAGTATTTTCCTGGACTGGTCCCGTTTCAATTTGGTGAAGATCTGATGAAAAACTTTGGAGGCAGGCAACGGAACTCTTCAATAAATGATAGCAAAGGGATCGGGATTGCTGAAACCGAATGTTTTTTTATTGTTTACACCAGTTCTTAACATAACATTGCGCCGGTATGCTGTTAATGGTTACGCAGGTACCTAGGTACCACAAAGAAGTGAAAAATAAAAAACTTCGGTGTCAAAAAACGAAAACATAACCAAAAACACCGACTTCCGAAATTAAGTTCTTTTCTTTCTTCCGAAGTTATTTTGTACCTTGTAGTGTTTTGTTTTTGGAAGTCGGTTGTATTTTTTGTAAAAAAGTTTTATTATTTGTTGTTATAGCGGCAATAGAAATACACCAGCTGTGAAAATTTCAATTGTCTACATATTACGGTTCTCGAGATACAGCCCTCTGACAAACGGACGGATGAACGGACTGCGGAGTCATAGTAACAGGGTTCCGTTGGCCTTTGGCACGAAACTCTAAAAAATGGTCGTAATTCTCTTGCTCCTGAATTTTAAAACTGTTATCCCCAACCGATTGAGCTGAAAGTTTTCACAAACATTTTTTTTTTTTTTTTTGTCGATGGCCACTCGCAGTTTCAACCCTAGAGGGTTGTCAACTACTGAACCGGACTTGGCACAAACATTTGGTTTCGATTTGGTTTAAATAATAATGCACGGTTAGGTTAGTGACACCAATATGGTGGAATTCCCAAGACGGCGAACATTTTTTTATGCACCTCTTGATTTGGTTATTGTGGTCGTTGTGGCGACGCTTGGGGGAGGCCTATGTCCAGCAATGGATGTCTTTCGACCGATATGATGATGATGAAGATTTGGTCATCAAAATGTAAGGTTTCCTGAACGAAACATTAGAGAAAAATGCTTTCTCGGAAAGTAATAAAACAGAATTATATACCCTTTATATTATGTACACCATATAAGTTACAGAAAAGATAGATACAGAAATATCTAAAAGAAAATTAAAAAGCTGATCTTTCAAGTATACGACCTAAATCACTCCCTCAATTACTCGGTTATTACTTCCCAACATGAATCCAGCCCAAATTGTAAACTCCGATCGCCAAGTTAGCAAAGATCTTGTAATTACCAAGGTACCCAGCTATTTTATTTTTCCTAAAAAGACGTGACAAGCAAACTAATGATTGCAATAAGATCCCTAATGAAGTTCGCAGAACAAGGGGAGGTTTAGGAGTAATTATTATAATTTTGAAATAACGAATAAGGTCAAATAACTTGCTTTTTGAAGGGTACAACGAAGATGTAGTGGAACCAATATTCAACCACGTAACTAATCAAGATGTATTCGGTTTAAAGAACTTTATTTCTCATTAAGACATTCGTCACTTACATGAGAACAATATTATCTTTTTTTTTGACATTCTCGGGTCCCTAGAGACCCGGTCCTTTGGTAGGCGTACGAGGGGCCGATGCCAACTCGCAGAGGCCTCTTTAGACATTTCAAATGGAATGGGACACCAACCGACGATTATCCCTGTATGCACTGTGAAAGTATACTCAAGGACAATCCCCGGTTGGAGCAAAACTATTGCAAAATATGGAAACAAAAGAGTCATTTAATATCAAAAACGGCATTCTCCACTTTACTTACATTTGAAATAAACATGAAAAACGTGTTTTGATTCATTATTTTGTCAAAATACTTTATATTTCGCAAAATTATACTTACTAGCTATATGTTTTAGTAATTTCAAGCAATTTAATAGAAATATTGAGAAAGTATTTAAAGAAATCGTTAAAAAACAAATGGAGATTGCTGGCTTTGTTACCATTATTGGAAACTTCCGGGTTTGATAGTAACTGAGTTGGAGACTGCCATTTTTGAAACAGTCAACGCCATCTTTGAAATCAAACAATACGTGAGCAAGTTATCTTGATACTTTGCGAAATCCAAAGTTAATGTCAGGGAATTTAAAGAAAACGCATGAAATGGTTTGTATTGTTATATTGACAAAACTATACGTAGGAACATCATGACCATCTAGTTAAGCAGTAAACCAAAATTAAAAATTTATAAGTACTTACAGGAAAAGTTTTTAATCTGTATGTTTACTTTTAATCACAATAATAATGAAAATAATAAAGAGAAAAATAATCATATTCGTAAAATAGGTTCCTCATTCTGAGATTCGCATAAAACCTCATCGACATCTGTATTCTCTGTCTCAACTAATGATTTATAGTACATCAATCCCTCATCTTCCGTCCAATTGTCTCCGTAATGTTTTATTATTAAATTTTTCACATCTGTTAACTTATTCGCATTTACACGCCCAGAAGAAATAATTTCACCAACAGTCATGGTATGAAAGTTTTTATTTTTTTTTGTTATCCCTCTGTACAGTCCGTCACTTGTTTTATAAAATAAATCTCCCTTTACTACTACATCAACTCTACTCTTTGTTCTTTTAATAAAAAATCTTTTTGACTTTTGGAATTGAAAGTGCCACTGACCGACATCTTTGACACAAGCCTTCATAGCGCTTCTCCAGTCATAAACTTTGAAGTCAACTCCTAGTTTAATTACAGTACTGTAATTTTCAATAATTTTCAAGTATTCTTCGGGATTTTTGATGATTTCTTGTTTGCGTAAGTCTTTTTCAATCATCCCGAATACTCGATCCGGCGGTATAAATGAATGTCCTACTACGGGGAACACTATTTCAACAACTTTTACTGGTTCTGGGGCATAATTTGTCAGCCACTTAGCTATCATTGTCAACATTGACGAGTTTTTATTTTGTTCACCGCAGCCATCCGCAATTAGACGTACTGTTTTTATCCCAACAAAATCTGTTGAACAAAGTCGGTGGAATACAATAGAGGCTATTTCATTTGAGCCTTTCGCAAAAGTGTCTTCAGTCCAGCAGTAAGCAAAAGTATTTTCCTTTGAAAGTTTTGTCTTTGAATTTCCTTGGATAACGGTACAGTTATAAAGATATAATTGTCTAGAATAATACGTGGATTGATCAGGAAGCTTCGGCATGGGACAATTTTTTTGACAATCAAAACAAAACGTCATCATATCAGCTTTCTCTTCGCAAACTAAATCAAAAAATGCTTTGGCTCGCAATTTGTGAACTCTTCTTTCTATCATAATAGCATTTCGTTTTGATGTATCTTTCTCTACTTTTAATAACTCATCATGCTGCAAACAAGTTGAGCAGACGTCTGTTCGGGGAGAGCCAAACCCTAAATTAAAATGCGTATTAAATATTTTTCTGAAATATGCCTTCTTCACTTTTAAATTATTTTGTGCTTGAGTGTTATACATACGCCACATCTTGTTAATGTTAAGTTCAGCGGCTAGATAAAATCTTTTTGTTGTCCCCCGACAATAATGAGGCTCATCGCAATTGAAACTACAAATAAATCCCTTTACAGCAGCAACTTTTTCTCTGAATGGTAATTCTTTGCGGTTACCACCACGCCGTTCAGTTACCAAAGAACCACTTTTAAAAAAATGTTTCATTATTGCTTGAACTCTATGCTTTGTAATTTGCAATATATTAAGAAAGGCTTTCTGACAAACAGGAACAATGCACTTCTGACTTAAACAAAATACCTTAAATTTAGTCTGTAGTAATTTTCTTCTATTTGAATTCTGCTGCCCTCTGCGCCTTTTTATTTGTTTTGGTTTGCAGTATTTTAAAATAAATGCATCTTGAGATGTTTTTTCGGGTTTTTTATAAAATATGTTGTGAAAATACTTGATATCCACCATAGATAATGTTCCGCATTTAAAAGCTTTTGTGTTGTGTTGACAAACTGGGCGCTCTGGTAGACCCTTAGAAGAATACCTGTAATATAACAGAATCTGATAAAAACGCATTAATAATAATAAAATAGTTTTCAGAATATTTTAAGTTTATTAAAAAAGTAGGTGCTTTAAGTTGTTACTCAATAATGTCTCGAACATCACTGTATAGTTCAAATTAAAGAAGAACGTTGACGCCCAGAATGAATGTTTTACTCCTAATATAATTACTCCTAACAACATTCATTTGTTTTGTAGAAATAGTCAAATAAAAATTACGTTGATTTATTTAATCAATTTTCTAAATAAATCAAAAGTCACTACCAATAAAAGTTTAAAACAATATTCAAGTACCAAAATTGTGTAAGCACTATATACGCACCTTGCCCGTTTCTTGATGTTTACAGTCCATTTTTCTGGATCCCTCTGCCGTTTCCTTGACTGTCTGGGTAGACAAGGTGTTACAGGATGGTCCATAGTTTAAAATAAACACACGTTTTACTTAATTCACTAAGAATATCCTAATAAAATCTTAAAAATACCACGAGCAGTTTCACTGTGTAACGACGCCGATCCTATACTAAATACTCCGCTCTGATTGGTCGAAGTGGAGACTGCCATGTTTGAAATCAACATTCTAGGAGATTGCCGCTTTTGAAACTTACTCAAAACTTTAAAGTCATTTTTGGTAGGGAGAATGCTGTTTCTGTAAAAAACTTATTAATCAAGATGGAAGATTAGTTCTTAGAGACTATTTTGGCATAGATAAGTTATTTTCTCTTAAATGTGGAGATTGCCGGTTTTGATACTATATCTAGCCAAACCCATAGCGTTTCATCTTTTAAAGATGAAACGCTATGGGTTTGGCTAGTTTAGTGGACTAATAACTACTACTATGGAAGAACTATTCGCCCCTGCCTGACCATTGACAATTAAAACGGCTTTAAAATAGCAGGGGGTGACTTGCACACTCAATAAATGGGCCCCCCGAAAAGGGTCGCTAGCACAAAGTGACGTAGCGCCAAGGGGGCAACATATCCTGAGGTGCTAGAGGAGTGGAGAGGTATACCACGGCCAATATTATCTTATTATTAATTAAGTAAAAACAGTGCGGGTAGAAGAAAAAAAAATAATTACAAAATCTACATGTTATATTAAACTAGTTGACCCACGCAACTTCGTCTGCGTCACAATTTTCATTACTGCTCCGCTCCTATTGGTCTTAGCGTGATGATATATAGCCTATAGCCTTCTTCGATAAATGGGCTATCTAACACTGAAATAATTTTTCAAATCGAACCAGTAGTTCTTGAGATTAGCGCGTTCAAGTAAACAAACAAACAAACTCTTCAGCTTTATATGTTAGTATAGATACTTCCGTTACTGACTGATTGAGTGCTGAAATTTGGCATGCAGGTTCTTTAGGGAGTGTTAAGGAAGACTTTCCGGATTTTTTACGGGATCGGGAAAAACCGAATATGCGTGTACAAAGTCGCGGGAAAAGGCTATTAAATAAAGAAAGAGAAAGAAAAGAAAAACAGTTTATTTCGCCCAAACAGAATGCACATTAAAATTACATTATTTTTAAATTACACAAATAAAAACAGCTATCTATATAAAACAAAATGTGTTAAAAATTCGTTCGTAAAAACTACTGACTGTGTCAGGGACGGGAATTATAAGAAAAAAGAAAAGTCATAACTGTCGCGGTCACATCGTAGAAAAACCATGGACAACAAAGTAAAAAAAAAAAAGAAAATGACTTTGACAAAAAACCCGACCGCTAAAAATGACTAAAATGTTCGAAACAAGTCACTTTTCAAGCAGTCTGATGCAGTTTGTGGCATCGGATCAGTGATTAAACTGCATCACTGCTGACTGCTTGAAAAGCGACTTGTTTCGAACTCTTTAGTCATTTTTAGCGGTTGGGTTTTTTGACAAAGTTTTTTTTTTTATTTCCTACATTTTAGTAAGTTACTTTTTTGTAATCTCCTCGAGCCCTTTATCTTGATACCCCACTCGATAGGTTTTGAAAATATATTTTTTGAAGGCATAATTTGGCGCCAAAATCCGCCAATTTGTTTTTTTTTTTCATTTTGATATACCCAGTGTCACTCCCACAGTAAATACGAATCTAACGACACCTCTCAAGGTAAAATCTATCGAGCCGTTTAGGCTCTAGGGCGTGCCAAAGAAATATACATACACTTGAAAAACATAAGCCTCCTTCTTTCACAGTAGGGTAAAAAGACCCGCGATAGCGACGTTCAGTGATAGATGTCAATCCTTTCAGTTCCTGACACAAACAAACAAACCATAAAAACAAAAAAAAAACAAACAAAAAACTTAATTTCTTTAAATAAGCCTTCATTCAGACATAGAATTTTAACAGTAGTTTAATTCTTCATGTAATGACTCTGATAAGGGTGGCACCGACAACCGGTGTTTGCTAAACTTTAGAAAAGGCCTTCTCCACTCTGAAATTTTTAGGGTTCCGTACCCAAAGGAAACTACTCAATGGAACCCAATTACTAAGCCACCGCTGTCCGTCCGTCCGTCTTTCGTAGAAAATATGTCCGTTCTCCTGTCTGTCTGTATTTCAAGAAGAGGTTGACAGTTGAAATGTTCATAGAATGTGTATTTCTATTGCTGCTATACGGTTTTTCAGCTCGCCTAGCCCATGTATTTCCTTGGTTTAATCTTCATTTCGTCTGCCCATATTCCGATCCTTCTAACTCGATTAATTTTCCTATTTCTTGCTCACCAAAATGTGAAATTTCTTTTTGTTCTACTTTTCAACGCCTTATTTATTCATCTTCTTCACTTATTTATACATTTTTAAATATTTTTATACAGTACATATACATAAAAAAAAACATTTAAAAATATGAAAATAGTAGCCCACCGATATCGGGAACAGGGTCCAAGCTACCCGGTCCAGTGGTCAGGGCTCCAGAGAAAAGAACCTCCTGACAATGTGAGCCGTGTCCAGAAGTACCGCTTTCTGAATCAAGCTCTTGATCCAGCTGCCCAACGAGAGCCTCCTAAGGTGTTGGTCGAGGCTCGTGGCTATTAAGCCATTGGCCGACATGACTATCGGTACAATGATTGCGGAGTCCACTTCCCACATGTCGACAACCTCGCGAGCCAAGTCAATATACTTGATTTGTTTGTCTTTCTCGGCTTTCACGAGGTTCTCGTCATGTGGGACGGTTATGTCTACAATCATTGCACGCCTCACAATTCGGTCCACCACCACTATATGAGGCTTATTGGCAACAATAGTCCTGTCAGTGATGATGGACCGATCCCGGTACAATGTGATATTGCCATTATCGAGAACTGGGTCGGGCGCATACCTATAGTGTGGCACCTCCGACTCCACAAGAGAGTATTTCAGAGCAAGTTGCTGATGGATCATCCTGGCTACAAGGTTGTGCCTATGCAAGTATTCTCCGTTAGCTAGACGAGAACAACCAGAGATAATATGAACGCCTTATTATTATTATTACTATACTCATTAAACTAAATGGCAGCCCCACTGATACACCACAAAACACGGTACCTACCATTGAGTCCAACATTCAACCACGTTCTAACGTTCATTAACTTTTTAATCTTTCCCCGCACGATCGAGCGGCAGATATTAAAAATTTCACAGCGAGATAATTTAATTTTAAATCGCTGATACGGTAGGTACCGTATTATTCATTATAAGAGAATACAGTCTGTTTTTCTGTTGAGGATACTTTGTTGAAAGAGTTTTCTTTTTTTTAAAGGGTAGGAACGGGGTAGAAGTTTTAATAGAGCAGGTGTTTTTTCTTCTGTTTTGCGGAACTCTAGCTTAAAGTGTCGAGGCGGTTTAAAAGTTTTAGATTAAGGATCTTAGGCACTAGGTGGGGTTGTCTATGACTATAAATATAAATACTACAGGAGCTCGTGGTTAAGTTATTAATAGACACGCTTACCCGGCGGATTGGTTTATACATTAGGTATATTACGAGTATCATTCAAGCTCCGGAAAAGACCCTGTTAGGGATCTATCTGAGGACCAAACTGAAAAGCAGTGGACTGTAATTTAATATGAGTGTAATCCAAAATAGGTTCAAGATTACTAAGATGGTGAACGTATGAGAGTGCGCGCGCGCGCCGTCGTCGGAGATCGGTAGCGAAGTGTCGCGACGGCCGGTGCTTATAATGTCTGGTGTCCCGGACGCCGCACCTCTCGCCGCCGCCTTCCGCTGTCTAACGACAGCAGCCGAAGATTACCGAGTAGTCGGAGGCACCCGAACAGACCCTAAACCGTTGTTCACGGCTTTTATTTCAAGAACTTTGACAATCTTTACAGAAGTCTAAAGGTCTGATAGCAGGCTTTCCAATGGATATCAAGCTACCCAGGATCTTATGAAGAATCAGGTGCATGTCAAATGTAGTTTGACGTACAACAGAGTCTCCACAGCCCAGTGACTCGCTTTACAATTCATTAGTTACATACCGAAACTTCTTCGTGCCTCGGAAAACACTTAAAGTCGCTGGTCCCGCATGCTTTTTTTGAAAGTTTTCAAAAAAAAAAAGGTAAAAGGTACTCATAATCAGCCTATAATGTTCCCACTGCTGGGACACAGTCCTCCTCTCGGTGAGAGGGAGTGGGCCGTAATCCACTACGCGGGCCCAGTGCGGGTTGGCAGATGTCACATGTCTTCGAATTTTTGGTTGTAGGACGTGCCGGTTTCCTCACGATGTTTTCCTTCACCGTTTTGAGAGCAGTGGTGATAAAATAATTTACACAAAGCAAAGCGCCTGCCTGGGTTTGAACCTACAACCTGCAACTCGTAAGTCACAGCCATTACAACCGGACCACCACTGCTCAAAAAGGTAGTCAAGAATACAAAATTCTGATACCAGTCTTTTTTTATTGAGGAATGAGCGAGCGTGCCCAGAAGATGCCTGTTCACTCTTGCTTTGAAGGCAGATGGGTTATATGTGAACGGGGACACAGACGTTGGCAGAGAATCCCAGTCTTTCCAATGGGTATCAATCTACCCAGAAAATGGGCTGCGGAGACTCAGTGGCATTTCAAACTGGAAGCTGACGTCAACAAAGTTGAGAAAAGGTTAAGCTAAATGATTGAGGACCTACGACTGATTGGTTGAACCATAGGCTTTTAATTGCCAGGGTTGCGGATTTGTTCAAAGGAGTCACCGCGGCCCTGAAACGCAAATGTCATTAGGAGGAATACAGATGTGTTTTAGTCAGTAAGTGTCTGACACTCCCTTCTGCTCCGCCCAGAGCGGGAGGAGTCATTTGATGATTTCCCATCCTTAAAATAAAAACGGATAGCTTCCAAAGGAAAACTAAGAAAAACGTGAAAGCTTAGGATAGTTTTAGAATAATATATAATGGCTTTTTCAATACCAAGTCTTGATTAAAATTAAGAAAATGAAAAATGAGTCTGTGCGTAAATTCTGAATTTATGGAACTTGTGTTCACACATCTTAATATTAAGATATAAAACAAAGTCGGGTTTGTTCGAACACTTATAACTCAAGAACGGCTGGACCGATTTTCATGATGTTTGTGTTTTTGGATTAGTCTTTGTCCGGAATAGCATAATAAGTATTGAAATATTTAAAAAAAACAGTAAGTAGTTAGGTAGATAGGGTAGGTAGGTAGGGAGGTAGGTTGGGTAGGTAGGGAGGTAAGGAGGTAGGTAGGTAGGTAGGGTAGCCAGTTGACGGGAGCAAAGCCGCGCAGGTCAGCTAGTTTCACATAAAAAAAACTGAAATTTCCAAAGAAAAAACACGCTGCCAACATAAGAATAATACCAAGTGTACATCGCTGGGGGCTCGCTCGTAAAATCTGAATCGCTGACCGTCGCGCGCTGCACTGCGACAGTTTTTATTTTAGGGTCCCGTTACAGTATTGGTAAAACGATTGTGTTTCTGAGAATGGGAGACGTTTTGACGATGTTGTACTTGGTCAGCGGTTTTTTTGTGTTGATGTTTTGTTATTAGAAGTACATAATATGTTTTATTTGTGTATGTGTTTGAGGTCTATTAGTAAACCGTATATGAGTGTAATTTACAGAGGTTAAGGCCTTTTTTCCAAAAACATTATTTCTGTAACCGTATTCATAGTCTGCCCTTTATTATATTAGAAAATGTAATTTTACTTTTCCTTAGCGCATCTATGACAAGATGTAGTTTTTTTTGTTTCATTTTTCAGCTGCTTCAGCAATAGAAAATGATGTAGTTGAAGGTGCAGCACGCTTACCTAGAAGTAACCTATTCACTCTTGACTTAAAGACTCCCAGGTTGTAGCTATCAGGAAACACAGACTCCGGCAGCGAATTCAACTCCTTAGCTGTACGCACTATTTATTTATTGGCCTATCTACAATTGTTACACTTTTTATTCTAATAACACAAGCAATACAGTACAAGCATAGTGCACAATATGATGCGATAGATATATCATGCAAAAAAAAAAAATATCTCAAATAAAATTACAATAAGAGTGCTGACATAAATAAACCCACAAACAACAACCAGTGGATAGCTGCAGCAGCAGATACAAAAATGAAAAAGAAAAGAAGTCAACATGACGTTTTGTGCGTAATAGTTGTAATGCATTAACAGCTAAATGTATTTGAATGAAATTAAGCAGCAGATAACCCCTACATATCTATTCGCTAATATCTTTAAGATACTTATACTTATTTCCGATTACCATATTTTCCAATATGTGGCAGTAGGTATTCCTGTACCGTTTCAAATATAGAAACACTGATAATTAAAGCTTAATATGAATATACGAAGTACTTTCTTAGGATGCAATTAAAAAAAACCCCAGCTGGACAGCAAGATGCCCCATGCTGATGCATTTTATAATTGTATTAGCTCACCCGCGCGGCTTCGCTCCCGTCAACTGGCTACTCTACCTACCCTACCTACTTACCCTTTTTGTTTTGGTTCTAAACCTTCCCTGTATTCTGGCAAAACTAACAAAAAAAAAGAATTATTTACATCGGCCCCGCCGATCTCGAGTTTTAGCGAGACTAACGAACAGCAATTCATCTATACTAATATATAAAACTGAAGAGTTGGTTTGTTTGTTTGTTTACTTGAACGCACTAATCTCAAGAACTACTGGTCCAAATTGAAAAATTCTTTCAGTGTTGGATAGCCAATTTATCGAGGAAGGCTATTGGCTATATATCATCACGCTAAGACCAATAGGATCGGAGCAGTAATGAAAATTGTGACGCAGACGGAGTTGCGCGGGTCAACTAGTTTGTATATATAAAAATTGGTGCGACAAGGGCAACCTTGTCGCTCATAATGTCTCCGTTTTGTGTGTGTTTCTAGATTAAGTTACTATCCAGTAGAAAAAGTTTTTTCTTTGTGTTTTTATTTAACTAACGATTGCACCATTGTAGTCATAATTAATTAATAAATAATAAAAAAGCTACGAGGTTAACAATGTTCCAATAGGTAGGTAGTGTAGTTGTTAGTGCCCCGTACGTAAATGAGCAGCAGTAAACAAGATTATGATTTGTGATTCCAGCGCTGATTATCCGCCACTATGGCGCTACCAGTCCGTAATGATAACTAACTGTGTTGCGAAATGACGATGTATTTCATCGGTTTCTAATGAGCAACTTGTTTGAGTAATACGTCTACTGTAACAATAGCTTTTCATTTAATTTGATTGTAGATTTAACGGTTACCATACCTTCCCTTAATCGCGTTGTCATTTTGACCTTAACATACAGCTAATGATTCCGTACCCAAAGGGTAACCAACAAAACCGTTTTACGAAGCCTCCACTGTCCGTCCGCGACAGGCGGACGGATGGATAGACGGGTCCGTCGTAGATCCATCCGTCCGCCTGTCGCGTCTGTCAGCGGGCTGTATCTCAAGAACCGTAATAGGTAGACAGTTGAAATTTTCACAGATTGTGTATTTATATTGCCGCTATAAAAACAAATAATGGATGAGGAGCTCGTGGCTAAATAATAACAGCCGCACGGATCGATCTTTAAGGGTAAGCAACGCTTGCCAAGGTTGGTCTGTGGATGGGTGACCATCTTAGCATAACGAGTTTCCTCCGTGGCTCGGAAAGCACGTTAAGCCGTTGGTCCCGGCTGTCCTTTGTAGATCTTTGGCAGTCGTTACGGGTTGTCAGAAGCCAGTAAATCTGACTCCAGTCTTGCCAAGAAGTACCGTGTTACCCAGTTAATGGGTTGTGGAGGTCTGGTAGGCAGCCGCTCCACGTAAAACACTGGTATTCAGCTGAATCTGGTTTGACTGGAAGCCGACCCCAATATAGTTGGGAAAAGGCTAGGCAGATGATATAAAAACAAATAATAAAAATTAAGTCTTATGGTACGGGACTCTTCGTGTGCGAGTCCGACTCGGTTTTTAAGTAACAATTGCATTCAAAAATGTATGGGTATTAAGGCTTTTTGATAGATTGCGATTGAGATCCGAATGCGAACTTTGCTTAAAAATTAGGAGAATTGGATCTCAGGTGGCAACACAGAGGCGTCAGGTTCAAGCACCAGACAAAAATTAGGAGAATTGGATCTCAGGTGGCAACACTGAGGCGTCAGGTTCAAGCACCAGACAAAAATTAGGAGAATTGGATTTCAGGTGGCAACACAGAGGCGTCAGGTTCAAGCACCAGACAAAAATTAGGAGAATTGGATCTCAGGTGGCAACACAGAGGCGTCAGGTTCAAGCACCAGACAAAAATTAGGAGAATTGGATCTCAGGTGGCAACACAGAGGCGTCAGGTTCAAGCACCAGACAAAAATTAGGAGAATTGGATCTCAGGTGGCAACACAGAGGCGTCAGGTTCAAGCACCAGACAAAAATTAGGAGAATTGGATCTCAGGTGGCAACACTGAGGCGTCAGGTTCAAGCACCAGACAAAAATTAGGAGAATTGGATCTCAGGTGGCAACACAGAGGCGTCAGGTTCAAGCACCAGACAAAAATTAGGAGAATTGGATCTCAGGTGGCAACACAGAGGCGTCAGGTTCAAGCACCAGACAAAAATTAGGAGAATTGGATCTCAGGTGGCAACACAGAGGCGTCAGGTTCAAGCACCAGACAAAAATTAGGAGAATTGGATCTCAAGTGGCAACACAGAGGCGTCAGGTTCAAGCACCAGACAAAAATTAGGAGAATTGGATCTCAGGTGGCAACACAGAGGCGTCAGGTTCAAGCACCAGACAAAAATTAGGAGAATTGGATCTCAGGTGGCAACACTGAGGCGTCAGGTTCAAGCACCAGACAAAACACTAAGTGCCTGTTTCACCACCCACGGTTAAGTTCCCGTTAATTTACTTGGCAGATAATTCCATACAAATTATGTTCCATTTTCGAATTTATTCGGTGAGTAGTGCACTCGGAGATCGTGAAACAGGCCCTTATCACTCAAAGGTTTGCTGGTAGAAAACTTAAATTTGAGTTAAGCTCGCCTTAGTATATGAACTTTTTTAATCAATGTAATCCTAATTACTAATTATAATATTACTAGTTGTCCCGCGCAACTTCGTCTGCGTCATAATTTTTATTACTGCTCCGCTCCTATTGGTCTGAGCGTGATGATATATAGCCTATAGCCTTCCTCGATAAATTGGCTATCTAACATAGAATTTTTTTTTCAAATCGGACCAGTAGTTCCTGAGATTAGCGCGTTCAAGTAAACAAACAAACAAACTTCAGCTTTATAATAATATATTAGTACAGATTTTTTGACACCTTAATCAATGACGTCATGTTTAAGTTTACAGAGGACCTCTCGCCAAAATTAAATGGCGACAACGGTGTAGTGAATTTTCCCGGACACAACAAAAACGTTTAAAATCTAGTCGCATTAACGTTTTAGTGACAATGAATGTCAGAACTTATCAAAAATGTCGGTAAATTAGAGGTATTTGAACCGATAAATGTTGGAATATGCCTAAAAAAACCAGGCCGAGTGTGAGTCAAACTCGCACACGAAGGGTGCGATAAGTCCGTACAACTTCAATTTTATTATTTGTTGTTATAGCGGCAATAGAAATACACAATCTGTGAAAATTTCAACAGTCTACCTATTACGGTTCCTGAGATACCTACAGCCTGCTGACAGACAGACGGACGGACGAACGGACGGACGGACGGACAGCGGAGGCTTTGTAATAAGTAGGGTTCCGTTGGATGCCCTTTGGGTACGGAACCTTAACAATCAAAGGAATTTCCACGAGCCGGGTTTTATAGATAGGTAACTTCGTTCGTGACTTCGCTTGCGTTAGTAAATATTTTCACAACAAAAAAACGGTTCAGTGATTTAGGTGTGAAAGCAAAACAAACTCATCATCGCCATTTTAATATTAGATAGTTAAGAACTAACCAAAACAGCCTTCATGATTTGCAACTGCAATCCGCGCTTCTTTCCCATTTCTACAGAACCCTTTCAAACTCAACGCTACACAACACAACGTGATGTATGTATTGAAGGGTTGTTCTAAAGAGTAAGTAATTTTGTCAGAGTCATCATCATCATCTGCCTAGCCTTTTCAAAACTATATTGGGGTCGGCTTTCAGTCAAACCGGATTTTAGCCGAATACCAGTATTTTACGCGGAGCGGCTGCCTACCAGACCTCCACAACCCATTAACTGGGTAACACGGTACTTCATGGCAAGACTGGAGTCAGATTAACTGGCTTCTGACTATCCGTAACGACTGCCAAATATCTACAAATGACAGCCGGGACCAACTGTTTAACGTGCTTTCCGAGGCACGGAGGAAACTCGGTATGTTAAGATGGTCACCCATCCACAGACCAACTGTGGCAAGTGTTGTTTAACCTCGAAGATTAACCCGTGCGACTGTTATTGTCTGGCCACGAGCTCCTCAACGAGCGATTCATCTTTCTTGGATCTCGCAACGAAATCAATTGATACAAGAGTAATCATCAGTTAATCATCAATCATTCCATACTGACTGATTGAGTGACTGACAGACAACGCACAGACGAAACTACTGTACCCCTTTTCTATAACAACATTTTCGTGTCTCGACAGCGGAATCCGAGGTGAGCATCAAATACGTCAATTGTAAGACCTTTATGTTGTGTGCAATATAGCTCACTTTGTGAGGTTTGTCACTCAGGTGAAGCTCGATATCGAAATGGTTATTTACAGAATAGACAAGCTGGTCGCAAAAAGCTGAAATTTGGCATTTAGAATAGAATAGAAAAACATTTATTCAGCACAGACACAAACGCACAGCGACAAAGAAAAACAAAAGTAACAGTTAGCAGGTACACAAATTGAGCTGAGCGTGCCCATGCCGAAAGGGTAATCATCTCAGCATTTGCTGGGCGTCAGACACCCAGCGCTGGTTTTCAGTTGGCACCCCGCAGTGACACACGGACGAAGGTAAATACAATAAACAAAATACTTAAATATTCTAAAATAAAAATAAATCGCAATTAAATACAGTAATAAGTATAAAAACTAATACAGTTAAAAATAATATTTAAATGTCTGTATAGTGTGTGTAGAACAAATGTGTCTTACTGCCAACATGTTCCTCACACTCCGTACGGGAGCACTAAGAGAGGATTTCTTAAAATTCTTGCGGGATCAATACAAAGTTGCGGTCAAAAGTACCTATAATATAAAATTCTCCGTTATTAGAACGGGAAATGCGCGTAAAAATTCAGAGGCAAAAGGTAGAAAAAACTTTTATACAAAAAAATACAACCGACTTCCAAAAACAAAACACTATACAAGGTATAAAATAACTTCGGAAGAAAGAAAAGAACTTTAATTTCGGAAATCGGTGTTTTTGGTTATTTTTTCGTTTTTTAACCGTTTTTTTTTTTTTGTAAATAGGTTTTTTTATTTTTCACTTTTTAGTGGTACCCACCTAAGCACCCATTAACAGCGTGTCGGCGCGATGTTACACCAGTTCTTAAGAACTGGTGTAAACACTAAAAAAACATGCGATTTCAGCAATCCCGATCCATTTGCTATCATTAATTAAAGAGTTCCGTTGCCTACCTCAGAAGTTCTTCGTCAGATCTTCACCAAATTGAAATGGGTTCAGTCCAGGCAAAAATTCTTCCAAACCAAAAAGAATCATCCAAATCGGCTGACAATTGGCGAAAATATCGCTGAACAAATCAGATCCTAATGTATACCTTCCATTATCAGCTCAGCATCATGAGATGATTATTACCAGGCACAAAATAATATCTGAATTGAGTTAGATAATTTATGAAGAACATTGTATATGCCTATAAAATTTGAGGGTTGCCCTCGATTTTCATGGGATTCCATCATCAGGTTCTGATTTGGTCACAATGGGACTAATCGAGGAGTAATACTCCTATATAATCTATATCTAATATATTTTTTCTTTTTTCACGTAAACAAAAAAATAAGAGGATACAGCGAGACACGCGTGACGTCATGGGGCTTGGTAAAATTGTACCAAAATAGTATACCCTTTCAGATGAAACAAGATTTTTTCAAATCGGTTCATAAATGACGGAGGTATGAGGTAACAAACATAAAAAAAACAACTGAATTGAGAACCTCCTTCTTTTGTGGAGTCGGTTAAAATCTATAAAACAACCCAGAAAGCGTGCATCACATTTGTAGTTCACACTTCTTTCTCTTTTCTACAGAACCCTTTCAAACTCAACGCTTCGCACTTGCTCCAACCTTTTTTATTCCATGAACTATCAGTGCCAAAGTTTTGAAGCGCGGAACATATTCCACTGTATCCCAGCGGGGTAGGCAGGGCTCTAGGCCGTCAGTACAAAGTCACGTGAAAGTTTTATACGATAGAATCGCCCGCGGGTTTGTGTGGAATTGAAACTATTTTGGAGTGAGAATTGGTAGTCGGAGAGATTTTTGTTTTTGGATTTTATGCAGTATGTTTTGGCTTTGATCGAGGTACTCGTAAGGAATGAAGGGTGTTACAGAATTAGATCGAAAGAGTCACCGCGGCCCTAGAACACAAAGTGCATTAGGAGGAACACGGATGGGTTTCAGTCAGTAAGAGTCTGACACTCCCTTCCACGCTGCCCAGAGCGGGAGGAGTCATTTGATGATTTCCCACTCCTAAAAAAAAGTAAAGAAGTTTCCAAGAAGTCATTTTAAGAACCAAGTTATCAATTTATACATGACTAGCACTTCTACCGCGACTTCGGGTTTAGTAGGTACCTCCTTCATCTCCTATACCTCCCTCTTAATTTGGTAATGTGTAAATTATTTCACGCCGGAACAGATGTTCAAACTCTATCAAGCGCAAGTTCGATCGTGTATGGAATACTGCTCTCATCTTTGGGACGGATCTGCCGGATACCAGTTTGATGCCCTTGAGTCAATTGAGAAACGAGCCAAGAGGATCATTGGCAATGAGAGGCACGTCGCGACGAAGCTCCAAAGTCTTGAGCATCGACGACGAGTTGCTGGCTTGTCGGTTTTCTACCGGTTGCATTTTGGGGAATGTGCGACGGAATTGCATAATTTAATTCCGCCAAGCCCGTTCCATCATCGGACCACAAGACGAACGGCGATGCGCCACCGGTACATGGTGGACATCCCACCCACACGCACAAAACGTTTTGGGAACACATTCATAATGCGTACAGCTAAGGAGTGGAATTCTCTGCCGGAGTCTGTGTTTCCCGATAGCTACAACCTGGGAGTCTTTAAGTCAAGAGTGGATAGGTTACTTCTAGGCAAGCGTGCTCCATCTTCGACCACATCATCGTTTACCATCAGGTGAGATGTTGGTCAAGCGCGTGCCTATTAATAGTAAAAAAAAAAACTTATTAATAGACTCAACGTAGACATTTAACATTTGTAACATTTTTCTTACTTAGAGCATTTTAACTTTTAAATGAAAGGTCAGTTTTAAAAAAATAAAATGTAATTTATACGTACATAATCAACCTTAATTATAAAACCATTTAAATGGATAAGTATTAATATCATGATACCAAAATAACCACTATTCCATTCAGCCCGGGTATGGTTCTACTTTTGAACAAAAACGCGGTTATTGCGACTTAACCTTTAGTTAGACATATGAGTATACCCTTGCAATTTTTAATAGGAAATAATCAGTACTTCAATTATGCAGTAAATTATTTATATATATGGTCGAAATTCTGCTACTTTGGGTAACATTATTGCAATTTTCTTAAAGATCTCTGTTTTTTTTAAATATAATGTAGCTTATGATCATCAGGAATAATGTAGGATTCCGAAGACGAAAGAATTTTTCAAATAAGTCCATTAATTTTGAAAACGAACAAATATACAAGCAAACAAACAAATCTTTCCTCTTTATAATATAAGTGTAGATTGTGTCTCTGCAGTGATCTTTGATACTAAACACAAGCTAAAAATATTTGTCTTGAAGTTTACTGAATGAGAAATATATACAACCGGAACGGTTATAGGAGAAAAAAAATCTGATTTTATTTCAATTACCTGCTGCATGTTGAAGCAACCTATGTTATGACGCTCCCCACTAAGACTAAGTTTGTTTTTCTATTAAATTTTACTTTAATATCTGTTTTCAAGAGTAAGAATAACACATGCAATCCTTCAGTATGTTGCCTTTCTTTTGTTTACTCACATTTTATCGTTATACTAGCTCAGCCGGCAAATGCCCCTACCGGTAAATAAACCTATTCTCAGACAGCTACCAAATATACACAAAAATTTCATAAAACTTGATCAAGCCGTTTCGGAGGAGTTCGATAAGAAACACTGTGACACGCGATTTTTATATATTACCTACATATCTATATCTATACTAATATAATAAAGCTGAAGAGTTTGTTTGTTTGTTTGTTTACTTGAACGCGCTAATCTCAGGAACGATTTGAAAAATTATTTTAGTGTTAGATAGCCCATTTATCGAGGAAGGCTATAGACTATATATCCTCACGCTAAGACTAATAGGAGCGGAGCAGTAATGAAAATTGTGACGCAGACGAAGTTGCGCGGGTCTACTATATTCTATAATATATGAAATTCTTCTATCACATTCTACTGATTGAGAGACTGACAGACAACGCACTGCCAAAACTACCAGTCGATACTTCTTCTTCATGTGGGCAGCAAGGTCTAACGACCCAACACACCCTAGTGTCAGAGTTTCTAGACCGCCTCAAGGCCTCTGACATGGTTTATTTGACGACCGCCATTTGGTGGCCGGGACCACCGGCTTATACGTGCCTTCCGAAGCACGGAATCAAAATTTTATCAGACAATTAAGTGATTCAAGCCTGCAATGTCTTAGTCAAACTAGAACCAACTTTACAAAGTATGCTTCCCGTGGGAATCGAACCCACGACGGGTCGATGAATGGAGGATTTCCTGAAATTCTTACGGGAATGGGAAAATGGGATATGCGCGAACAAAGTCGCGGGCAAATACTAGTCATCATACATTATCTTCCTGCGCTTATCCCATTTTACTTTGGGTTGGCAGAATATGTTTTTTTCTTCTCATCATCTGCCTAGCCTTTTCCCAACTATTTGGGGTCGGCTTCCAGTCAAACCGGATTCAGCTGAATACCAGTGTTTTACGTGGAGCGGCTGCCTACCAGACCTCCAAACCCATTTACTCGGTAACACAGTACTTCTTGGCAAGACTGGAGTCAGATTTACTGGCTTCTGACAACCCGTAACGACTGCCAAAGATCTACAAATCACAGCCGGGTCCAACGGCTTAACGTGCTTTCCGAGGCACGGAGGAAACACGTTATGTTAAGATGGTCACCCATCCACAGACCAACCTTGGCAAGCGTTGCTTAACCTTAAAGATCGACCCGTGCGGCTGTTATTATTTACTTATTGTTATTACCTATTTATTTGCCACGAGCTCCTCCGTTTACAAATACGTTTTTTTCTTCTATTCCGTTCTATCAGCCGTCACGCTATAACTAACTGCTATTTTCTTTCATTCCGCTCCTCACACAATCCATCCATCTTTTCTTTGGCCTTCCTCTCCTTCTCCATCCATTTGCATTTATATTCATAACTCTTGCAGTTACATGCGTTTCATCCGTCCTCTTCACCAAGAAAAGTGATTCTCTATTAATTTTTCCGTCACTGGTGCCACTTTTAAAGTACCTCTTAATTCTCACTTTATCAATTCTCGTTACATTCTCATATGCGCTATATGCAATTTATTTTTATTCGTCTTTTTCACAGCCCAATAAATGATTTACACAATCTTATCTGTGTATCCATCTCACATCATTCTGATTTCACGTCATTGAAATGAATGATGGCATATTTTTACATAAAAAAATATTCCATGGATATGAAGGTATTCGTCGTCGTTATATCCCATGGGAGAGCGTTTGAAATGCAGTCAATATGTGTCGCGTTCCTCTCAAGGTAACACTTCCTTTGACATTGATGCTGTTTGGTACAATCATATTATTTTTCTAGGGGAAGCCTCATAAGGGACTTAGCTACAGGTTGATGTATATTAGTTTACGGGAAAACTTCAGCATAACATAATCAGCCTATAATGTTCCCACTGCTGGGACACAGGCCTCCTCTCGGTGAGAGGGAGTGGGCCGTAATCCACCACGCAGGCCCAGTGCGGGTTGGTAGATGTCACATGTCTTCGAATTTTTGGTTCTAGGACGTGCCGGTTACCTCACGATGTTTTCCTTCACCGGTTTGAGAGCAGTGGTGATGAAATAATTTATACAAAGTAAAGCGCCTGCGTGGGTTCGAACATACGATCTACAACTCGTGAGTCGCAGCCATTACCATGGCCACCACTGCTCTCCCGGGAAAACTTATAAAGGTGGATGCTCCAGGGTAGCCCGCGAAATTCAAATATTTTTAAGTTTTTTGCAATTTGCCGGTCAGTGTGAAGCTGTATGTGGACCAAATGCGATCCGCGACCGTAACGCGTATTTATCTAAAGAATTATAACCATTTTAATCATCAATATAGCCCTCTAAGTTCATGCAGTTCGAAAGAATGAATATTTCAGAAATAATCACACATACAGCTTCACACTGACCGGCAAATTGCAAAAAACATAAAAATATTTGAATTTCGCGGGCTACCCTGGAGCATTCACCTTAACATCTTATTTTACAAGCACACAGCTTTAATACTGGAACCGGTCTAGAAGCATAAAATTTATGCACAAAAGTTCGATGAAGAACGAAGGAGAACAGTGGATTTTTTTGAAATCGTGTTGATCTTGCCGATAGAATTTCGGCCACGATGGCAACCTCAAGTACGCAGATTATATTATTGTGCACAAGCGCGTGTGCAAATACAGGCGTACTACCTTGGCCTTTAATTCCATAGTATAATGTGAAGGCACTCGAAAATGGCCGCCGAATGATCAGGCGCAGGACCAACGGTTTTCCTTGCTTGTGAGGCACGGAGGTATAATACTATTTTTATTTTTTTAAGGATGAGTAATCATCAAATGACTCCTCCCGCTTTGGGTGAAGCAGAAGGGAGTTTCACTCATCATCTGCCTAGCCTTTTCCCAACTATATTGGGGGCGGCTTCCAGTCAAACCGGATTTAGCTTTATACCAGTATTTTACGCGGAGCGGTTGCCTACCAGATCTCAACAACCCAGCAATTGGGTAACACGGTACTTCATGGTGGAGTCAGATTAACTGCCTTCTGACTATCCGTAACGACTGCCAAAGATCTACAAATGACAGCCGGGACCAACGGTTTAACGTGCTTTCCGAGGTACGGAGGAAACTCGCTATGTTAAGATGGTCATCCATCCACAGACCAACCTTGGCAAGCGTTGCTTAACCTTGAAGATCGACCGTGCAGCTGTTATTATCTAGCCACGAGCTCCTCTGAAGGAAGTGTCACTCTTACTGTTAAAAACCCATCCGTGTTCTCATGTCCTTTTCCTCCTAATGTCCTTTGCGTTCCAGGGACGCGGTGACTCTTTTGAACGGATTCCACAACCCCGGCAGGGGAAGTTTCATACCAACGACTTCCATACTCTGAGCTGGTACTGCGACTTTTCTCATAGAAAATCCCAATACCACTTTTCCCGATCTGTAAATCGAACCCATTCTCCACCTCATCATCATCAGTTCTGGTTTGCGACCAGGAATGTATTCCTGAAACGTTTTGTGCGTATCAGTGGGGCTTTTACCACGTATCTGCGACGCATCGCGGTACGCCTTGAGAATCGATGAAGGAACGAACTTGGCGGGGATAACTAAATAGCTTATCAAGTTCTGCAAACAACCAATTAATGGTGCAGGAAGCATTAAAATTTAAAGAGCCTTTCAAGAAAACCTCTTTCTGCAAAGATCCTTCCTTTCCCCAAATTAATTTCCACACACAAACTTAAGCCACATGTAACTAAACCCACCTTAAGAATATCCAGGACAGTAATATTTCTTCAACACAGTCACAAACAAAACTTTTATAACTTCACCCCTCATTTCGAATAACCTTCTCCAAACGGCAGGTCTAACAACATGGTGGTTCCAAATCCGGATCAAACCGGATTTTACGAGCCGGTTAAGATAAACCCGGTGTTATCTTTGCTTAGTAGTAATAGGTTCGAAGCTGGAGATTTGAATTTTAATTTATTGTTCACCATGAAATTAGGATTATGAATATTGTGGTGAAAATGCTGATTTTAAACGTACGATTTTGAACGACTTCCGGGCTGAATTCATTGAGGGTTAAATACTGGCCAAGTGCGAGTCGGACTCGCACACGCAGTATACCATAAACCGAAAACGCGTTTCACGGAGGCTCCCTTTAATTTTGAATATTGATTTTATTTTTATTATTTGTTGTTATAGCAGGTAGACGCAACGTTGGAAAGCCTCTCACAAGGTGGACCGATGACCTGGTGAGGGTCGCGGGTAGCCAATAGATGAGAGACGCACAGGACCGGTTGTTGTGGCGACCTTTGGGGGAGGCCTATGTCCAGCAGTGGAAGTCTTTCGGGTGATATAATGATGATGATAGTGGAAAAAAATACTCTCTTGCAACCCTGTCAGTACCCGAGGTAGGTGTTACGAACCCGATGTTCACGATTAATAATTTAAGAACCTATTTCATGCAGGTGCGTTAAAATAATGGGACCGATATCTATCTATCCGCAAAATGGTGGACTCTCAAAGTCCGCCATTTTGGATTAACAATTAATTCACTTCAATCAAATTCAAATTCACAACATTTCAATCAGTTGGTGATAACTGTTTTAAAATGTAATCGCAATTGAATTTCTACGCGCGCCTCAAATAGATGTTAGCATAGTAGACGGGGCCTGCTGCGACCATTGCTTACCAGGGTTGTGGAATTTGTTCGAAAGAGTCACCGTGGCCCCGGAACGCAAAAATCAGGAGGAACACGGATGGGTTTTAGTAAGTAAGAGTCTGACACTCCCTTCCGCTCCACTCAGAACTGAAGGAGTCATTTGATAATTTTCGTCTTAAAATAAAAGAAAACATATCTACAAACAAAAATGCATCAAATAGAAAATCTTTCGCGCTGGAGCTTCCATTTCGAAAGTGCAATTTGCGATCTGTTCGCTCCACTCCTAATTGTTCCCTCAAGTGCCTAGTTAGGCAATCCCTTGAGTCGAAAGTAAGACTAAACGCACTATTAGATTTGTTGCTGGAAACTCGCGAAGAGTTTGCAGTTCTCGTTGTTGAAATTGAAGTATTAGGCGGTAATTTGTGGCACTTTAGAACAAAACATTTTACAAATTAAAAAAAAAGAATGTACAAGCTGAATGAAAAGCGGAGTAAAAACTTATTGGGCATTGCAGAAAACGTACGATAAGGGCCCAAAACACTGGCAGCAATGCTGCTTCTTCGGGTGATAACAAAGCCAGCCTTCTGATCACGTAAACAGTCAGAGAGCACTCGGTACCCATGGCCTTAGTGTTTTCTTTATGATTTTTATAACATGTGCTACTGGTTATTGTAATACCAAGTTGCTACTAAGTTGCGATCGCCAACCGGCCTGCCAAGCGTGGCGATTATGGCAAGCCCACCCTTTGGGGGAGGCCTATGTCTATCAGTGGACGTCTTTCAGCTGATATGATGAAGTTGCTACTTGCTTACACAACAACATCAACACAACAACACCAACAAACAATAACAACAACAGCAAGTAAGCACACAACAACAAACAACAAGCAGTGGCAAGCAAGCAGCAAGCGGTAGTAACAAGCAGTCACTTGATTTTAAATAGTAGTAATCATTCGACTGGACGAATGTACCCCACCAATGTTAAGTAAAGATTAGCCAGATTGAATAATGAGCAAATAATAAAAAAAAACTGTGTTAAAGGCGTTTTCGTTTATTCATTTATTTAGGCAAACCAACTAATTACACACAAAGACATTCCATATCATTGACAAATACAACAGCATTGCATGCATCTAAATTAAAGGTAAACACAGCATTTTATTTAAATTTCACTTTACAAAAATAATATGGATAATAAATAAAAAAGGTTCATGATAACATAATTAGATTACAAAATCTGACTGAAATATAATTGTATGAATTCTCTGGTATCTGCAACTCTTACAACAATATAAACGCATGAAAAATGCAGAGATGGTTAGCGTTTCCAAGATTAAACATCATAATGAAAATTAAAAGTCGTTCGTCTGTTCGCGACCTTAACGAGCGTCTCAGTTTTATAGTAAAGTCTTAAGATACTTTGCATAATAAAAGCAGGGTATTTAGTCCGTGTAGGTACTGCATATTTGAAGCGGCAATATAACATCATCTTACTTGATACTAATCCTCTCATATTCAATCAGCATCTGCCTAGCCTTTTCCCAACCATATTGGGGTCGGCTTCCAATCAAACCGGATTTAGCTGAATATCGGTATTTTACGCGGAGCGGCTGCCTACCAGACCTCCACAACCCATTAACTAGGTAACACGGTACTTCATGGCAAGACTGGACTCATATTAACTGGCTTCTGACTATCCGTAACGACTGCCAAAGATCTACAAATGACAGCCGGGGCCAACGGCTTAACGTGCTTGCCGAGGCACGGAGGAAGCTCGGCATGTTAAGATGGTCAGCCATCCACAGACCAACCTTGGCAAGCGTTGCTTAACCTTGAAGATCGACCAGTGCGGCTGTTATTATCTAGCCACGAGCTCCTCTCATATTCAATCTAAACTGATGTTATAAAGAGGAAAGATTCGACTTTTTTATTTGTTTGTTTGTCACGATTTAACCCGAAAACTACTGGACCGATTTCAAAAATTTTTTCACTATTAGAATGCGACATTTTCCATGAGTTACATAGACTATATTTAATAATACGAAAATTTATTAAGAAAAATAAGGGATCCTCAAGAAAATTGTAGCGCGGACGAAGTTCCCTTATTTTTTCATATATGTGTATGTTCATCGATTTTTCCGCCAATGGTGAACTGATTTTCAGTTTTTTTTCGCAAGCCAAAATCGAAAACACAAGCAAAAACACCTATTTCCGAATGTAAAATTATTTTATACTTTTCAGTATTTCTGTATGGAAGTCAATTGTATGTTTTTTTTGTAAAAACATAGTTTTTGTACTATAAAACTTGTGGTTGTTAAAATATTCCCTTACAGTGGGATTGGAGAAATCTGTAAAATATCGACAGACAACTGAAATACATTGTTTGTTCACAACCTGTGGCACGTAGAACCCGTTCATATTTACATGAAGACTACCTCCAGTTCGCAGTTTGTATGGACGGAATAAAAACATGTTGTTTCTGATCAAATACTGCAGGAACTTCCTTTGAGAATGCGGTTTTTTCGGTTAGTTTGATTACTTTTTCAGGTTTCCAAATGTTTGCTTTATTAGTTAGTAAGCGCATTAGAATGTAAAGGCCTTGTTTGTAGTTAATTTTAATCTGATTTTCGAAATCTTGTACTAATATATAAAGCTGAAGAGTTTGTTTGTTTGAACGAGCTAATCTCAGGAACTACTGGTCCGATTTGAAAAATTCTTTCAGTGTTAGATAGTGCATTCTAGAATACGTACTTCGGTTATATTGCAAAGAAAGAAGGAGGCAACCTCGAGAAGCTCATCGTGGCAAAGTAAATGGAAAAAGACTCTGACCAGATTCGAACCACCCTTGACACTACCGTTCACAACGCCCTCCACATCGCCAGGGACAGGAACAGTTGTAGAAATATCATACGTGGGAACGTGACACAGAAGGGAGGTCACGCCCCTAAGCACTGAGGAATACGACGCAAGGAGAAGGAGGGACCTGACATTCCTTCAGAGCGGTTGTCAATCCCATAAATTTTTGTGCCTTCGCCTCGCTACTGCTGATAGAATGTCATTTGTCGTGTATGTCGTGTCTTGTGATAAGAATGAATGATACGTCATCTATTGTACGCATTACGAATTAAAACACCTACTAACCTCTGTTTTCTTGGGTGTTTTAATCAAAGTTTATTTAAATGTTAATTGACAACTTTGTCCAATGACCACAGAAGTCACGACTTGAATCAATTTCAGAATACCAACATATAGTATGTGCAAATATCAACTTCTATCGCTGACTGTACATCAAGTACATCGATGCATCTCCTCCTTTATTAGTTTGTTAGCACACAAGCGAAGCTATACGATAGCTATAAATAATAGCTTGCCCGCCGCAACATGCAGGCGCCATGTTTGAACAAGGCATGGTGTTGCCATGGGAAATATTAATTTATTCATGAGTTGATGTATGGAAAGCGGTTTGTAGAGTTAATATTTATTGAGGAGGATTATAGATTATTGGGTACTGATTAAAAGATGTGGGTTTAAACAATGTAAACGATGGTACTTCTCCTCAGCGCAGGTCTTTTTTGGGCCAGACCCGTCATACTGTTCCCAACACTAACTCCTGAAGGCAAGAGTCAAAAGCGACGATCACAGGGAAAGCGCTGAGTAACTCGACGAGTCCTGGAGAAACGATTCAACTTTCTTGGATCGTCATCATCTGCCTAGCCTTTTCCCAACTATATTGGGGTCGACTTCCAGTCAAACTGGATTTAGCTGAATACCAGTATTTTACGAGGAGCGGCTGCCTACCAGACGTCCACAACCCATTATCTGGGTAACACGGTACTTCAGGGCAAGACTGGAGTCAGATTTACTGGCTTCTGACTATCCGTAACGACTACCAAAGATCTTCAAATGATAGCCGGGACCAACGGCTTAACGTGCGGAATACAGAAGAATCTTAGTAAGTTAAGATGGTGACCAATCCATCGACCGACCGCGAAAAGCGTTGCTTAACTTTGAAGATTGACCCGTGTGGCTGATATTATTTAGCAACGATCTTCCTCTACACTAATTTTTCAACAACAACTAAATATTTAAATCCTAACTTACTTAATCACTCCTTAGAAATACAAAATAGTCAAAGAGCCACACATATCTTAACCGAAATCACGTCTTGATATCCGCACTCAGCCAGTCAGGCGTTCGGACATTTATTATTGAAGTCCGTTCCTTACCCGTTACCCGGTTCATTAGGCCCACATTCCGTATATCCGGATAGGATATTGCGCGGGTGATGTACATGGTATGTAAGTGTATGGGGATTTCAACCTAGCATTTTTTCAATCAGTGGAGAAGTATAAAAAGATTGGAGAGAGGCTCGTGGCTAAATAATAACAGCCACGCGATATTCAAGGTATTCAACGCTTATTAAGGTCGCTCTGAGGATGGGTGACCATCTTAACATATCGAGACTACTTCGTGCCTCGGAAAGCATTTTAAGCCCTTGGTCTTAGCTGCCATTTAAAGATCTTTGACAGTCGTAATGAATGAAAATCAGAATTCAGAAAATCTGAAACCAGTCTTGCCCAGAAGACACATTTACTCGGTTGTAGAAAGGCATTTGTTCCAGGGAAAATTTAAATCTGTTTTGACTAAAAAGATGATGTTAAAAGTTTTACACCAGCTTATGCCAGCAGCTTTACCTGCGTCAAAGTCAAAAATTATTCCAAGGGATAAAAAGTATCCTATGTTTTAATCTATGACATGGTCTACCCGTGTACCCAGTTTCGTCTAAATCAGATCAGCTGTTTACACGTAAAGAAGTAACAAACAGACGGGCATAAAGACTTGCTCTCGCAAATGCGAGAGCAATTATCGGTAAAAGTTTAAAGTCATGTTAAGAGTGGCATTAACATTATAAAAATAAGCTTACAAAAGATTAATAACAACTATTCTTTATTAAGTAGTTTTAGCTTCTACAGAAACGGAGAAATAGCCACACCTGTGCTAAGTATAGCCATTCTCAACTCTCCCCTTCAAACCTGTTACAACCGTTCCCCGTTTCTCGATTCGAGTCGTGAATCTTAGAGCTGGTTCAACAAATCTACAATCATTTAAATCGTTTCGCCCATTACTATAAATTTCTAGCGGTTTACGACTTGCAGGGCGATTAGATAGGTAAGTGCAGTTAGTTTTAGTATTAATTTAAATGTCGCTATTCATCACAGGTACGGTTTTTATATGGGTAGCGATTAATTAATATATACCTATTATTCACAATTTGTCTTTGCATCTCCCAAAGGTTGCCTGGCAGAGAATGTCTATAGCATTAAGTCGGTCTGCCTATATTTGTGTTATGCTATATTTATGTATTTAAATTAATTAATTAATTTTCAAAATAATACTTTACCTCATTAAAAACACTAAAGAAGATTTTTGAAGTCTGTTTTTAAAAATTTAAGCGGTTAAGAAAAAAGATCACACCGAAAAATCTTCACTTATTTTAGCTGTTAGCTGTGGGAGAGTCGGGTTTGTGGCTTCAAGCACTGCCGTCATCCACCTACATATATATTTCATAGGTACTTTCATGGATGACGCATCAATTCGAATCACGGTCTGTCTTCGCTTAGGTGCACCTTGTGTTGCTCCGCATCGGTGTCACTGCGGAGTACCTGTCGACAGTCTCGGACACCATGGTCTTTCATGCTGCAAGAGCGCAGGTCGCATAGCACGACACGCCATCATCAACGATATTATTCGTCAAGCCCTTGTCACTGCCGCCGTACCTGCAGTATTAGAACCTAGTGGCCTGGTACGTGACGATGGGAAGAGACCAGATGGAAGGTGGAAGGTAGGTAGGCCTCTGGTATGGGACGCAACAACGTGTGTCGACACCCTTGCGCCATCACATGTTCCAAGTACGGCGAGCTGTGCCGGCGCTGCTGCTGCAGCTGCTGAGGCCCTCAAGCGGCGCAAATACTGTAACTTTATTGGTAATTACAGTTTTCAGTCGTTTGGGGTCGAAACGCTAGGTTCATGGGTCAGATTAAGTGAGTTCTTAATTGATAACTTAGAGCTAGTCTACGTTTTTTTATCATACCTTTTATTCATGTCAGTCAAAAAAATTTTCTTCTTGCTTGCGCTAATTTCTAGAAAAAAAAAACCGACCAAGTGCGAGTCGGTATTATTTGTTGTTATAGCGGCAATAGAAATACATAATCGGTGAACATTCCAACTGTCTACCTAATACAGTTCTTGAAATACAGCCCGTTGACAGACAGACAGACGGACGGACAAGGGAGGCTTAGTAATAGGGTTCCGTTGGCTACCCTTTGGGTTCGGCACCCTAAAAATATCGACCCGTCACAAATAAACGTCAAGTTATGTGGTTTAGACTTATTCTACCAATGACAGTACTGTAGTTGACTTGCGCACGGTTGACAGCTGTTGTTTTGGCACTATTTATTTTCGTACGAGAATCTGGAAGTCATAATATTATCTGTTTCCGAATCCAATTTATGCATAACTTCAAAATACACAGCTTCACTTTCGCATCGTAACCGGATAAAATTGAACCGGGAATATTTCGCATGGTGTTCGATACGGAGTAATCCGATTTACTCGAATCAATTTGTGAACTTTATTCTGTTGGTAAAATTGAGCAGTCTGTCTCTTTGACTATTGGTAGTTAAGGGTGTTACATTTTGAATAAAGATTTCGTTTAAAATCAATTTGCCCAGCATTTTCTCAACCATGTTGGGTTCAGCTTCCAGTCTAACCGGATTTTTTATTTAAGATGGGCTTGCTCTTGATTCTAGACTAGATCAGAGATGACAGAGACAAAGTCTACGATGGAGCGAGCTTACCCAGAATGAGCCTGTTCACTCTAACTTTGAAGATATTATTTAGGGATTTAAGCGTTTGGAAACACAGACGCAGAGAGAGTTCCACACCTGTGCTGTGCGCATTATAAAACACGTTTGGAAACGCTAAGTGCAAATTGGCGGAATAGAAACAAGGTGGCGATGGTAAGTTGCAGTACGTCTGGATGAGGTCGTGGAGTTCTTGGGCACACTCACCGAAGTACAATCTGTAGAAGATCGACAAACAGGCAACCTTGCGGCGATGAGCCAAGCCGTGTAGTTTGGCAGTTACTAGTTTTACGTTGCCGATGAGCCTCTTAGCTCTGCGTTCCACCGAGTCAAGCGCGACAAGCTGGTACTTAGCTGAGCCATTCCAAAGGTGTTGTATACCGGATTCAGCTGAATACCGGTATTTTTCATTTAGCGACTGCCTATCTGACCTCCATTATCCAGTGACTAGGTAATATTTATCCCTTGGTTAGATTGGTGTCAAATATTCTGACTTCTGACTATCCGTAACGACTGCCAAAGATCCACAAGTGACATTTGGGACCATCGTCTTAACGTGCTTTCCGAGATACAGAGGTATAGAGAATAGGCATGCAATTTTTTTATTTGTAAAAATAAATACTTATTAGCTCTAGTAAACAATCATAAAATTATTTTATAAATATCTTTATCAGTGATGAAGTTATAAAGCTTCAAAGATTACAATTATATCTCCTTAGTTTTTCGAGTAATTTTGATTCTATTTTCACAGTTAGTATTACATTTTTCTAAATTTTTAGATAAACTGTATTGATGATAAATATGTTTATCATGCATATTTCCTATTCCGGTATATGTAGTCACCCATCCACGGATCGTGCGGCTTTTGTTTTGTAACAACAGCCGCACGAGCCGATCTTCAAGGAATGTTTAAACCTTACCAAAACAAAACTAAAATATAATGAAAAAGCCAATAAAAAAAATATATATATTTATCCAAATCTTACTTATTAGCAGTGGCATTAGGGAATAATTCGAAAAATAAACAAAAAACTCGACTGCAAAAAATCAACTTATAAGCGATGCACTAAAAATCTGCTTTTATGAATGAAAACTGTTTCTTAATTAAATTGACACAATTGATTTATTTTTTAAATGTAATTTCTATTTAATATCCTTCGCATTGATACCCTATTCGATAATTTTGGTTAAAAAAAACCATTACCTAATGACTTACAATTTAGCGCCAAAAATCCGCCATATTGTAACATAAATACATAAAACACCGCTCTAAGGGGTTTTTGAGACAAATCTAACGACGCCTTAATGATCAAAATCAATCCAGCCATTTGGAAGATATAAAGTATTAAATAAAATTTATAGACAAACAAACGTACAAGATAACCCTACCTTGGTAGTCGGATAAAATATACATACATACATACATAATCAGCCTATATTATTCCCACTGCTGGGACACAGACCTCCTCTCTTTCGAGCGGGAGTGGGCTATAATCCACCACGAGGACCCAGTGCGGGTTGGTAGATGTCACATGTCTTAAATGTGGCGAATTTTTGGTTCTAGGATATGCCGGTTTTCTCACGATGTTTTCTTTCACCGCTTTGAGAACAGTGGTGATGAAATAATTTACACACAATAAAGCACCTGGGTTCGAACCTACGACCAACTCCGGACCACTACTGCACACACCACCGGGCCACCACTGCACTCACCACCGGGCCACGGGTCGGATAAAATACCTACACATTAAATGGTGAATTTATATTTTGGCAACCACATGCCAAAACGACTGTGACAATAATAAAGAAAATGCTGTAAAACCACATCTGTACGTCTCAAAATAAACTTTTCTTCCAAAATCTTTAAATAAATTCGCGACGGAAATGCCCAGAACTTTAGTCACTGAACAACTTTAGTCACAAACTAGTAGTCATACTGAAAGACACAGATCACGGAATCTCAAACTGGTGACAGATTGCTTGTGGGCTTTACTTATTAAGGCTTGTATATTTGCCAATGACCTTGTGCATACAAACGGAGCTAACTACACCTCGGCGTGCCACTCCGCTACCCGTGTTTTTAATATTTTGTAATAAAACAAATACATATTTTTAAAAAGTAAGAAAACCAAGTTATTTTCGTTTGTATTGCACAGCAGTAGATACTTTTTTTTTAGTGTTTTGTTAAAAAATGAAGGAGTAAAATGGTTTCATCTCAACGATTTGGAGTTCATTTGGTGATTTTTTTTCGTATTATGCGTTACCATTACATAAATTCTGGCTAAACCAAGTTACGTGCAATATTATGTAGATTACTACCTATTTTTTTCAGATGTAATTTCTCAATGCTGACGAAAAACTGCTTCATCTGCGCGCTATTTTTAAGCGTTTTCGAGAGAGCACCCTTAATCAGTGTACTGGAGCTTACTCGGAACATCGGGCGTCGGTCGATGGTTAAAATTTATTTAAAGTATGAATGTTGTAAAGAACGAACTTATTCTGTTGAAACTTGGTATACATATGGACTTCTGTGACCCAAATACGGAAGCGTAAATTATGATAAAAATTAGTATGCGGGTCACTTTTTGGGGTCAACTAGAAAATTAAAAAAAAAAACAAAATGTTTTTAAACAATATCGTGTGACATATCAAATGAAAGGGCTTACTGTGTGGGTTATATTTTTCATAATTTTTAAGTAAATGGTTTTGAAGTTATTCAAGAAATTAGACGAAAAATGACCATTTTCACCCCTTATCTCCGAAACTATTGAGTACAAAATATTGAAAATAATGGAGATAATAGCTCTTTACCTATAGATTACAGGAAAATCTATAAGAATTCTTTAGTGTTAAAATTACACGTTAAAAAATTCGTTCGGAACCCTTTGCACGCGAGTCAGACTCGCAGTTGGCCTGTTTTTATTTCACTACTTTTGTTTTTACACAATTATATTTTTTTATATAATTAGTTTATCCGCGGAACTTCGTCTGCTCCACTCTTATTGGTTTTAGCATTATGATATATAGCCTATAGCCTTCGATAAATGGGCTATCTAACACTGAAAGAATTTTTCAAATCGGACTAGCAGTACCTGAGATTAGCGCGTTCAAGCAAGCAAGCAAACAAACAAACTCTTCAGCTTTATATTTAATATATAAAGACCGAATATATCTACACTCTATACATTAGTACACAGTATAGATTTATTCGGTCCGTCAGTTAAAAAACAAAAAAAACTATTGGACACGTTTTATACTGTCGCGTAAACAAAAAATTAAGACGATACGGTTTTGCGTAGCATTTAATAACGCATGGCACACTTTTCACCTAGACGTTAGAACACTTGGATTTTGATATGATTTATATTATAATATAATAATGATTTTGACATTACAACTAATTAATATTTTGACATTTTGATTGAACACTATTTTGGCATTATAATTGACTACTTTTTTGACATTACAACTTATTATTATTTTGACATTAAAATATTTTTGACATTATATCATAATTCATAAATTTTCTAAATAATTGTAATCAGTGTTATATATCAGTGCTATTCTAGGTATTTTTTCGATTCTCTGTAATTATTAATTTATTTCAATGTTATGGAAATATTTGTACGCCGCTAATTACGGCTAAACATGAGTGGACTTAAAACTGTTTAATATCTTGCATGCTCTTGTATGTATACAATGTTTAAACGTTGTGTTTTGTTTTTTGATTGGATAAACAAAAAATACGCTACCTATATTTTTGGAAAATGATCCAGGAAATGAAAAAAGGGACGTTTCACGGGCCGTATCTACGAGAGAACATTCAATCAATTATTATATTCCTTTATTTATCTTCTTCACTTATTTATATATTTTTTAATTTTTTATACAATATATATATAAATAAAATAAAAAAATATAATATAAAACAAAAAAAAATAAAAAATATAAAAATAGTAGCCCACCGATATCGGGATAAGGTTCTCGTCATGCGGGACGGTTATGTCTACAATCACTGCACGCCTCACAATTCGGTCCACCACCACTATATCAGTGGTGGTGGACCGAAAACACTATTATATTTTTTTTTTTGACATTCTCGGATCCCTAGAGAACCGGTCCTTTGGTAGGCGTACGAGGGGCCGATGCCAACTCGCAGAGGCCTCTTTAGACATTTCAAATGGAATGGGACACCAACCGACGATTATCCCTGTATGCACTGTGAAAGTATACCCAAGGACAATCCCCGGTTGGAGCAAAACTATTGCAAACTATGGAAACAAAAGATGAAACGCTATGGGTTTGGCTGGTTTAGTGGACTAATAACTACTACTATGGAAGAACTATTGGCCCCTGCCTGACCATTGACAATTAAAACGTCTTTAAAATAACAGGGGGTGACTTGCACACTCAATAAATGGGCCCCCCGAAAAGGGTCGCTAGCACAAAGTGACGTAGCGCCAAGGGGGCAACATATTCAGAGGTGCTAGAGGAGTGGAGAGGTATACCACGGCTATCAGGACAATCCCGGAAGTACGGTCAAGATCCCTACCAGCACCTTACTGGATTATACGTCCTTCTCCCGAGCACGTTTGCTCTTGCGAATCTCCACTCAGACCGGCCGATTAAGGCTAGAAAGAGGTGGGAGCTCTGTTCTTCGTCAGTGTTCACTCCGGCCAGCCAATAAAGGCAAGCCGGAGATGAGGAACAAGAAATCTCCCTGGAGATCAGGTTCGTGGGGTCGCTAGTGCCCAACAGTTCGCCACAAAACTGCCTTGCGGATCTATTATATTAATTATTACTGTTAGTTTTTTGCTTTTTCATTGTTACGCTTGGTTCAAATGAAAAGTATTAACAATATCGTTTCTGGCAGTGCCGACCGAGGTATTTCCATACTCTATGCAACATAACTATATTAAAATGTAAGACATTTGTATTTCAGTCAAATACTGGTTTAACGAGTTCCGAGAATTTCTGAGATATAGTCGAGATATTATTTTATTTAGCAACAAGCACTGCCCGTTACTTCTCTCGCGTTAATTTAGTTACTTTGCGATGAAAAAGTCTATTTCCATTTACAGTTCTAGGAAACTGTAGCTAGAATTGTAGTAGGGTTGTTGTAAAGGGAGTCATGGTCTGTTTGCCAAAGTTTTATAAATTAAAAACTGGCCAAGTGCGAGTCGGACTCGCGTGCAGAGGGTACCAAACTAATTTTATTTTTTTAACATGTTATTTTAACACTACAGACTTCTTACAGGCTTTTCTGTAATTTTTAGGTATAGAACTATTATCTGCATTTTTTCAAAATTCTAGGCTCAGTCATCTGCCTAGCCTTTTCCCAACTATATTGGGGTCGGCTTCCGGTCAAACCGGATTTAGCTGAATACCAGTATTTTACGCGTAGCGGCTGCCTACCAGACCTCAACAGTCCAGTAACTGGGTAACACGGTACTTCATGGCAAGACTGGAGTCTGATTAACTGGCTCCTGACAATCCGTTACGACTGCCAAAAATCTACAAATGACAGCCGGGAACCACGGCTGAACGTGCTTTCCGAGGCACGGAGGAAACTCTACCGAGTTTCGAATTTTTTTGTCTGTGGATGGGTGACCATCTTAACATACCTGTTAAGATGGTCACCCATCCACAGACAAAAAAAATCTAGGCTTTAATGGTAATTTTTGGTCGAATTTCTTAAATAACTTCAAAACTATTTGTTTTAAAATTAAGCCCTTTCTTTTTGATATGTCACACAATACAGTTTGAAAAACTTTTTTTTTGTAATGCTAGTTTGACCCCCAAAAGTGACCCTATACTAAAAAAATATTTATTTATTTATGTAAACACAATAAACTTAAAATAGAATATGCTAACTTAACTAAAGTATATCAAGTACTATAAAATTATAGATATAAACTACAATAAACCTAACTAGCCTAAATACATAATAGTAATAAAATAATTTACGTAACACATCCGTGTTAACAGACAGATAGACAAACAGACACCCGAGTGATCCTATAAGGGTTACGTTTTTTGTTCGGAACCCTAAAAACCACGTCGTAGAAGAAAAACCCAAAGGTTGACTGGCAGAGAAAGATTTTTGCAGTTGGGCTATTTACCGCTACTGCACGTAAAAGAAATACAAAGTTATTTAGTAAGGCTTTTTCCTTTAAAAAGAGAAACTGTATCTGCGGAAAAAATGCATTTTTCTTCCAAAGTTATAAAGCCAATCAGAATCACGAGAAACGGGTTTTATCTAATAAAATACGTTCGTATCTACATTTCACAAAATGATATCATCATCTGCCTAGCCTTTTCCCAACTATATTGGGGTCGGCTTCCAGTCAAACCGGATTTAGCTGAATACCAGTATTTTACGTGGAGCGGCTGCCTACCAGACCTCCACAACCCATTAACTGGGTAACAAGGTACTTCTTGGCAAGACTGGAGTCAGATTAACTGGCTTCTGAATATCCGTAACGACTGCCAAAGATCTATAAATGACAGCCGGGTCCAACAGCTTAACGTGTTTTCCGAGGCACGGAGGAAACTCGGTATGTTAAGATGGTCACCCATCCACAGATCAACCTCGGCAAGCGTTGTTTATCCTTGACCTTGTCCCGTGCGGCTGATGTTATGTAGCCACGAGCTCCTCTTTTCACAAAACAGTAACAACGAAGAAATTCAAATAAGAAAATACAATTTACTTCTTATTTACCTCATTTTCTCAAAGCACTTAGAATATAAATTACCTTTCTAACATCTACGTCTAAAACACTCCGTCTTGAAAGCTCGCCACAAAGTCTCTACACTCACATACCTGAGAACAAAAAAATAAAGATATTTTAATAAAAAAGTAGAGCCAAAATGAGGTTTCCGCTCTACAAACCCCTTGTCGAGTCGGGCTCTACAACGGTTTTCGCTTGCAAGCGAACTTTTGAAAATCGGATTTTTAAAACTAAAACTCTACGTAGAGCAAAGGTAGAGTTTTGTTTGAAAACTGCGATAGTACGCGGTATCTATGTAGAGTATGAATTATTATGGAGATCTTTTTAAAATGTCATAAATGTGTGTGGTACTGAAACTCTACAAATGAATACTGTTTTAACTTAGAGATCACGGAATGCGTGATCACCCGTTGTTGTTTTTTTTTTTAATTTAAGTTTCGTTTCATGTTTTTCTCTACACTAATATTTTATAGAGGGAAGATTATTTGTTGTCTGTTTGTACCGAATAGGCTTCGAAACTACTTGCCCAATTTTAACCATTTTTCAAGTATAAAAAGCTAAATTATAAGCTTAATAACGTAAGTAACGGAAGTAACATAGGCTATAATTTAAATAAATAGAGATCCCTACGAAAATTGCAATACTAAACCCGTACAGACGAAGTCGCAGGCGAAGTGAAAGTGACGTTTATTAAAAAAACCTAAATAGATATATTAATTCGTCGAACGAAAATGTTGAACCCCTTTTACGAAAATTACGCGGACGGAAGAGTATGAAGGGACAGTTAAAAATTTATAATTATGGAAAAGGAATGCAGATATAGTTAAATAAATAGTTTTAAGTCAGTATAGTTAGTTTTCCTGGACTAAGACTCGTTTACGGAGACGCGGAGCATCGCGCGTCAAACGTAGCGACCCGTGGCGTCTCACGCGGCGATACAAAACATACGGCGGTACACGGCCCCCGCGTACTACGCCGCGCGCGTAGCGGCGTGCACCGCAACTCTACACGCCACGTACCACGCGCCACGTTACGCCCCGCGTCTTCATAAACAACATCGTATATTGCCAATTCTAATTTTGGTGACATTGTACTACCTATTATTAAGAGATTTGTCATGCTTATAATTATTTTAATGTGGTTTTTTTTTGCTGTCATTGTATTTTTAAAGTGAAACTTTTATTAGATCGTCTCAAACTTTTTGGTCTGTGTGTTGCATGTCGCGTGACGGTCGGCCGCGGAGTAGGGATAAAGTGAAAGGCGCTCGCCAGAGCAGCCAAGGCCAATATGGCGGCGCCTATAGTTCGCAGCAACTGACCGTGTAGTGTATAGAATATTACTCATTTGTGCCAGTGATCCACGCTATTTTGTTTGTTTTTGTTTTTTTCTATAATGTGAAAAAAAGTTTCACTTTTACCGTGGTTTCATAAAACCACACAATTTTTTTTTATTTAATTTTTTTCATGAGATTTTCAAGTTTTATAATTAATTTAAATTTGATAATATTGACTTTAGCGACACTATTTTGTATGCCTTTGGGCGGAACATAGGATGGACCAAACATTTTATATAAAACATCCTTATACCCAGTGTTCACAAAATTAAAATTAAATGAAATATGTTTGTGTATGCGCATGTGGTGATTCGGCCCGCTGCATGCATCGCCTGTCCGTAAACAAAACAAAATTAAAACCGACGCGCCGCGAATCGCCAAGCCGCACGCTACGCGCGTCTCCGTAAACGAGCACTAAGGGCCAATTTCACCAATTCAAACTGATCGCGATCAGCCGGTCGATTCTATAAACATGTCGAAGTGAAGGCGTGGGTGAAGTGATCACGAAGTGAGCTGTCAAACCATACAAACAAGATGGAATGACAGCTCACTTGTCGTTCACTCCACCTTAGTGATCACCGTGAGATGTCGACAGAATAGACCGGCAGTACTTCTGGGGTCTAAAAATGCCACTTTAGCAAAATCAGAAAGCACATTGCGCTGCCCGTCACTGTCAAATCTTCCCAATCAACCTTGAACCTAATTCGTTAGCGATAAAGATGAAAATGAAATTTGACAGATTGTTGCATGATTAATATTATGATTCTGCTAAAATGGACTTTTTAGACCCCCAGAACTGCGTTCAAGAGCTGTCAGTGTCAATATTCCACAGAAATAACGACACTGACAGCTCGTAACGTGGTTTTTATGCTGATCGCGATGAGTTTCCTTGGTGAAATTAGCCCTAAGTGTACATCAAGATCTCCATTTAAATTACTCCAAAATATCTAGACCAGTAAAACACGAAAATTAGACAAAAACATTGGTATAAACTTACAAGATACCGCATTATGTATTTATAATACTAAGTTAGAAGTTCATCTTAAAGCTTAAGTAAACAAGACTACACATAATTACGTTTCGTCTCCAACTAAAGGATCCAATTAAGGTTTATATATAAACATAGGATTACAAATTAGTAAGACTAGAACTTGTCTACTATTTTAGTGTCTAACTCGGTTCAGAGAAACAAAGAGAAGCATAAATAAGTTTATTTTACGATCTAGTATAATTAAAGTAAGGGTTAATAAAGGGCATAAAACCATTGTGGCATAGCCTGCCCGCCGCCATTTCGATTTTTTTCAAAGTTGCGGCGCAGCTGTAACATGCATGTATGGGTTGAGGACACTTCAATAATCAAAAAATGTCAGGAACATGGTGCCCTAAAGTATCACGTGCCCGAGATTTTTCGTGGTAAAGTCACCATGTGACAATCACGACTTAACACACATGGCGAATTTACCTTTAAATATCTCAGCAACTTGACACTTTAGGGCATCACGTTGCAAATTTTTTTTTTTTTTTTATTTGGAACAACAAACAGATATACAAAATTTTTTTTTATATGAAATTACAATAAGACAGTTTTACTAATGTATATCCAACTACGTTATTCACAGAATATCTAGATTGTAATCCTTAAAACTACATCATGCTGGTTTTGTATCATTATCTACTATTACTATAATTATCAGTTAAAAACAAAATTAACATGGCAATCAAAAAGTAGGAGAAAATACAAGAAAAAAAAAAAAAAACATACATTGGTTAACTTTTGAGTTAAATAAAATATTAATGATGTTAGGTAAATTCAGGGGGATTCTATGGAGACTATTATTTCTATTACATGTTTTCTAAATGTCCTAGCAGAATCGGCAAACAAGTCAAGATTCTTAAAATACGTATTAAAATTACTTGTGAGTCGTCGCAAAGGCGCACGTAGTCCTGCATTTGTCTTATATGACGATACGGCAAATACAGGTCGTTCACGTACACTACGCATCATCGCTTTTCTTGGAACCACATAAAACAACTTATTGGTAATATCTGGACAATCGTAGGAATTATTACAGATATCAAACAAAAACATTGCATCCAGCTGTAAGCGTCTGCTTTTTAATTCCATGAGTTTGTACCTTTCAAGTAGGCTTTCGTAAGGCAAAGTAGATCGAAAACATCGGTAGTGCATAGTTTTTAAATATTTTCTTTGAACTCTCTCGATAGTGTCAGAATATTTGTTATAATGAGGGCTCCACACTGAAACTGCGTACTCAAGTTGTGATCGAATTAAAGATTTATAAAGATACAGGTAAGTATCCGGACTATTAAATTCTTTTGCAGACCTCATAACAAAGCCATACATTCGGAATGCATTACCCACGATGTTAGCAATATGAGTATCAAGGTGTAACTTCTCATCTAGTAACACGCCAAGATCTCGTACCATTGACACTCTATTGAGGTTTATGTTATTTAGAGAGTAAGGATATTTTACAACATTCATTTTCTTTGTGAAGCTCATACAACAACATTTTGAGATATTTAGCTGGAGTTTATTTTTAACACAATAGTTCGAAAAATTATTAAGATCTTCTTGAAAAAGATAACCGTCCTGGATGCTTTTAATTTGTCTATATATTTTAAGGTCATCGGCATATAAAAGAATTTTTGAGTTCTTGAAACAGGTGTGTATGTCGTTAATAAATATAATAAAGAGGGTAGGAGTGGTCCTAGGATAGACCCTTGCGGGACTCCGGAAGTTACATTTATCGTTGGTGATTGGAAACCGTTGGCGACAACCCTCTGAGTCCTGTTAGAAATATATGAGGAAAACCACCTGAGTAGATTTCCACGTATACCATTGTATGCAATTTTCTGTAATAGTAGTATATGATCGACCTTGTCAAATGCCTTTCGGAAATCAGTGTACACGCAGTCAACTTGAGTACGAGAGTCCTGTGCTGTTAAATAGATAATCCACAAAAGTTACTAAATTGGTGGTTGTAGACCTTTTCTTTACAAAACCATGCTGATATTGGGTGATATTATTTTTAAGAATTGGGTATAATTCATTGTGGACTAATCTCTCGAAGAGCTTCGACAAGGCCGACAATATAGATATAGGGCGATAGTTTTCTACATCGTCCCTAGGACCCGACTTATAAACTGGAGTGATATTTGCCTGCTTCCACATTGCAGGAAAAGCTCCTTCCAGTAACGATTTATTAAATATTATTTGCAGGGGAACACATAGACGAGATGCTGTCTTATTGAGAAAAATAACAGGTAGGCTATCAGGTCCAGGACCCTTAGTAGAGTCCAGAGATTTGAGTGCTTTAAGAACTGTATCCTCACTGAAACTAATACTGCTAATCAAGCAACAATTATCTGCGTAATCATCCGTTAAATATGATGAGCTACTCGATGACGATTCGTAAACCGAGTGAAAATAACTTGAAAAGAGGTTACAGATCTCGTTTCCGTCACTGCCATAGGCATTTTGGTAGTGCATTGTGGAAGGGATACCAGTATTCGATTTACGGCCTGCGATAAATTTCCAAAAATATCCAATATTATGTTTAATACTATTTTCGACTGATTTTATATATTTTCTATAGCAATGTTCACATTCCTTCTGAAAATGTTGTCTATAAATTGAGAAAAGTTCATAATCCGACATGTTATGAAATTTCTTCCACCTCGTCCATGCCTTTGTCTTATTTTTAAAAATATGTATAAGTGCGGGGGAGAACCATACAGGAAAGTTTGTTGATCTAACTGTAGTCAATGGTACATGCATCTTTATAATACGGAATACGTTATCGTAAAATGAGTTTAATGCTTCTTCCACAGACAAATCACTCAAAGAGCCAACCCAATCAATTTTATCTAATTCAACATTTATGAGATCATAGTCGGCTTTAAAGTAATTATGTTTTTTTAATGGTTTACTATTTATAAATTTCAGATTTAAATTAATGGGCATTAAGATACATAGAGGTGGATGTTGATCATCCGGCTTAACCAGGCCATCGGAAGACTCAAGTATCGATATCTTATTATTGCTGATAACCATCATTTATATTTTTTACCATATTATACTGATAACCATCAATGAAATTCAAGAACGCATTTAAATTTATAGCATTACCAGAGGTGCCATTGCAAGTTATATTCTGTACAGATGAATCGTTAAGACATAAAACCCACTCAATTTCGGGTAAATTGTAATCTCCTTTTAGATAAAAGTATTCAATGTTATTATCATTGAGCTTAGACCGCAAGATGTTGAAAAAAGATTCATACACGAACTCTGGAGTATGCGGCGGTATATACACTGCACTAATAACCTGATATTTACCTTTTCCGGAACCTGAAAAACGTAAGAGGATAATATGTTCAATGTGAGAATGTAACGAAATATTCGATGCCATCTGTACTGTGTTCAGATTTAAATTCTTTAAAACTGCAATGAGGACACCACCCCCATCTTTCTTACCTGTGGCCGCACGGTCGCGATCACACCTATATATCACGTATCTTTGGTCACTAAATTCATTATTTGATATTTCAGGAATTAGCCAAGTTTCTGTTAGAATTATAATATCATAACAATTGGATAGAATACTCACATATATGAGATGCAATTTAGTGCGGAGCCCTCTACAATTTTGATAGAATATTGCTAAATTATTAATAGCCATTTGAATGGTACAAATTACAAATAAGTGTAGTATAACAATATAGTTTCATAAATCTTTAAATATAGTATATGGTAATATATTATGGTTGCCAAAAGCAGTAGCTTGATTGCGATCCTAAATGAAAACAAATCATCAAAAATATTATCACAATATTGCCTGTGGAATATAGTGAGCAGTTGAAATATGCCGTGACATAGGACATTAATCTTAAGTTATATTGTATTTGATTTCGACATGCCGTCATAAGATAACAATAGAAATATCTGTATGTGACTGAAATACGTATTTTGAACTTAAACATCGTTAAAATCATAAATAAAGCATAATAAACATGCAATCTCTTTATAAGGGGACACGCTAAAAATAGCGTAGGAGCGATTAATAATCTAATTAGGCAATGTAGATGCGTATCCTGTCTTGATTTTGGCAATATCCTGTTGCGATCGAATGGGAAATACTTTAGTCGTTTCTTTCTCACGTACGAGGATTGTTCCGTGTTTGACCCACACAAATTTATAATTAAATTTCTTACAGGCCTCCTTACACTCCCGAAACAAATGCTTGTTCTTTAAGGTGAGGTGTTCATGCATCATAATTTTGTGGGAAGAGCCTGCTATACCTAACTGTTCAGAGTTAAGTCCCTTAGCTAAGCGGTATGCACTGAGTACATTATCGCGCAGTATACGTGAAGTCAACTTCACCACGATGTTCTTGGGATTCACGTTTTCTCGGTGTGCGTGTGGAACGCGATGAATTGAAATAATATCTTGCTTACGTATAGTGCAGTTTATTTTGGTTCCCACATTTTCAACGATTGTCAACAAATCCTCATTTTTCCTTTCTGGTACGTTACATAATTCTAAATTACATTGTCTAGCACTCTGCTCCAAGTAATCAATTTTAGTGACCAATTCCGTGATAGTGCTTTGCAACTCTGAGTTGTGTTGTATGTTCTTACTCAGAGTTTCTATTTGACAATTCATAGTTCTCTGCTGTTCATCAGTAAACTGGATCGAGTTCTGTAGGTTTGTAATTTCTTCTGCTATTCCATTGTACTTAGAATCTAAGCTTAAAAGTTTCTGTTTAAAAGAAAGTTGTTCCGACCGAATGTTATTTATTTCTGCTTTAATTTCAACGGAGGTTTGAGTGAGGGCGGATAGATCGGTTTGAATCATCGTTACTTTATCGGTTATTTTGGATAACTCGACAGTTATTACCTCCAACGCTGCAGACCAATCTGATTCTGGTTTTTTGCGCTTATTACGAATAGCAACATTTTGCTCCTCACTTGTCGTAGGCACTTTATTTAAGTCACCATCCGATGAACATTTGCTAATTTTATCACTAGGAGAACGAATCATTGTGAACAACTATTAACAAATGTAGTAAATTAAATACAGGGTAATTTAAAAAATACCCGAAACCTCATAATCTTGACTTCGTATCATGACGCTGAACAACATTTGTTCTACGACTTTTCAAAATTCGAAACATTTTTATTCCATACAAAAAATATAACCATAGTTTAAATTTTGCATATTCTTTATAAGGCGGCCTACGAAAGGCCGACAGGCTGGCGGCGCGTGACTGAGTGCGCGCGCGCGCGTAGTATACGCGAAATAAACAGACTTCAAATAAATGAAAACAATTTGTTTTTGGCTACATTGTTTAGTTGAGGTCAAAGTCGTAGAACAAATGTTGTTCAGGGTCATGATACAAAGTCAGGGTTGAGAGGTTTTGGGTATTTTTTCAATTTCCCTGTATAATTATAAATATGATTTTAAAAAGTTTCCTGTGTGCTGGGTCAGATTCGAACCAGCGACCCCAAGCGTAGCCCAAACTTAGAAGACACCGCCTTGCCGCTCTGCTACTGTGACATAGCTTTCTAGCGCTAATTTATGGACAGTATTGAACAGAGCTCAAAGTCAGTCGTTATGAGAGTGAGTCAGAAATAATTGCACTCTTCGCACACACACTTTGAGGTCACTTGAATGACACGACAACACGTTTAAGTTTTTGTTTTTATTTAGATATTATACACAGTTACGATATTTGATTGATATTTTATAGTATTGTTTTAAACTAATGTTAGTTCATGTTTATCTCTATTAACTTCACTCCAATAAGCCAAGAATGCACTATTTAGATTATTTTTCTGAATGACAACTGACAAACACTGTACTCCGAGCAAAGGTCGCACGACGTATCGACGTTTTTGTTTGTTTAAGTATCCTCCACCCATCAATTTATGTTACACTTTATTAAAAAACTAAATAGTGGCACTGCCTACCCCAAAACAGGCATCACGTAAATATAAAAATATTCTCCATTACAGTACATCATTCACACAGTAAAGTCCATTACTTCTGCTGACAAGGTTTCTCCCCAAAAGAACTTACACACGTACTCATTACGAACCGCTTTACAAGTTACTGACGATATGACGAAATTAACTTCGGCCTAGTTTCACAACTTGTGCCAAAGGTCGCAAGTACCTACTCGCAAGTAACATCAACCCGAATGTCACAGAATATATAGTGCAGAAGTTGGGATCCATACAACGAGCGAAAATGTAATTGAACACTGAGTTCGTGGATAAGAATAATAGCCACATGAGTCGGTCTTCGAGGTAAACCGGTGCTGGCCGAGGTCGGCCCGAGGGTGGTTTTACTATTGATAGGCACGCGTGTCATCACTATCTCACCTGATGGTAAGCGATGATGTGGTCGAAGATGGAGCTCGCTTGCCTAGAAGTAATCTATTTACATAAATACACAGGTTGTAGCTATCAGGAAACACAGACTCTGGCAGGGAATTCCACTCCTTAGCTGTACGCTCCATGAATGAATTCTCAAAACGTTTTGTGCGCGTGGGTGGGATGTCCCCCATGTACACGCCCCCGGTGGCGCGTCGCCGTTCGTCTTGTAGTCCGATGATGAACGGGCTTGGCGGAATTAAATTATGCAATTCCGTCGCACATTCCCCAAAATGCAACCGGTAGAAAACCGAAAGGTTAGCAACTCAGCGTCGACGCTAAAGACTTTGGAGCTTCGACTCGACTAACTCATCATTGCCAATGATACTCTTGGCTCGTTTCTCAATTAAGTCAAGGGAATCAAGCTGGTATCTATGAATATCTTTATCCAACTATTACGTCTACCGAGACTCCTCCGTGTTCTGGCTGTCATTTAAAGATCTTTGACAGTCATTACATTATCATAAACCTGATAGTCAGAAACCTGAAAGACTGACATCACTCACTGATATAGTTTCAGCTGTATTCAAATGACCAAGAGTGAGTTTTTTTATTTCAGTTATTTTAGTTAGACTCTACTTAGATATTTAGTTTTGTACAAATCGACGTTAACCAATCGTTCAAAAACTCGCACATAGGACTAAGACCACGGTTACACTGGAAACTTTATTGATAAGATCGCGTTTGACCACAATCTCACCTGATAGGAAGTGTTGTTGTGGTCAACGATGAAGCACGCTTGCCTAGAAGTAACCTATTCACTCTTGACTTAAATACCCCCATATTGTAGTTCCGAATCATTCCAGCAGGAAACACATACTCCGGCAAATAATTCCACATCTTATCTGATAATATATGACGTTGATGTCGGAAGCTGACCTTCTGTATCCAATTTATGCTGATATCCCATAAGCTCTACGGGTTCAAAGCTACGGATACAGCCTTCTTTCCTGCCAGGGCACCCATGAACGACACTCACATACTAATTACTCGAATCAAAGGGAGGATATCCCCTGATCGATGAGGATCTCTTTTTATGGTGTCGTTGGTCCCCTAATAATCCCTTGTACGGATTTGTAAGCTATCTATTTAATTGAATCGTACTAATGACGGTTCAGCTAGAGATGTGATGTACTGAAAGGGAAAAAAGGCTTTTGAATGTACCTATGAAAAAGGTAAGCTTAAATATGGCAACAGCTATGTTGGCCATATTTAAGGGCTCCACCCTTGGTTGACTGGTAAAGAATGCCTAAGACATTAAATCTGTAATTGGAACTGTGTGCATGAAGTTTTAAATAAATAATAAAGTACTGTACGAATCGTAGATGTATTTTTTTTTTCAGGAATACTGCATGCTTAAAGAGAAAACTTATATGGGGTCAAATTAGAATTTAAAAAAAAAGTGTTTTTTTGAATGGTATGTCTGTCATATCAAAAGAAACGTACATTCTTTTTAGCCGACTGCGAAAGAAAGAGGGTATGTTTTTCGAGTGTATGTATGTATATTTCTTTGGCACGCCCTAGAGCCTAAACGCCTCGATGGATTTTAGCTTAAGAGGTGTCGTTAGATTTGTAATGACTGTGAGAGTGACACTGGGTATATCGAAATAAAAAAAATAAATGGCGGATTCTTGGCGCCAAATTATGCCTACAAAAAAAAATCTAAGGCTATCAAGTGGTGTATCAATATAAAGGGCTCAAAAATATAACTCACTAAAATGTAGGAAATAAAAAAAAATCACCTGTATTTTTTTAAAACTTTAAATTCTATTCTGAAATTATTCGTGACAATGGATAAAAATTTACCATTCCCCCTTATCTCCGAAACTACCGACGTAAAATTAAAAAAAAAGTACAGATGATACCTGATGTTTTTAAATGTAAATTACAGTTAAAATATGAGAAGTCTGTGGTTTCATGTTAAAAAATATTATTATTCGTTCGGAACCCTTTGCACGCGAGTCGGACTCGCACTTGACCGATTTTTACTATAGGCCCAATTTTCACACGATTTTTTCCTACACTGTTTTTAGTGGGACTGATGAACATAATTTACAGAAGGTAAAGTGCCAGCCTACGTTCAAAACCACGACCTAGAAGTAAAGGCTACCTCTAGGCTACCTATAAATAATTTAAAATAGGTACATATATTCGAAACATCATCATCCGCCTAGCCTTTTCCCAACTATATTGGGGTCGGCTTCCAGTCAAACCGGATTTAGCTGAATACCAGTATTTTACGCGGAGCGGCTGCCTACCAGACCTCCACAACCCATTAACTGCCACTGTACTTCATGGTAAGACTGGAGTCAGATTAACTGGCTTCTGACTATCCGTAACGACTGCCAAAGATCTACAAATGACAGCCGGGACCAACGGCTTAACGTGCTATCCGGGGCACGGAGGAAACTCGGTATGTTAAGATGGTCACCCATCCACAGACCAACCTTGGCAAGCGTTGCTTAACCTTGAAGATCGACCCGTGCGGCTGTTATTATCTAGCCACGAGCTCCTCTCTAGCCACGAGCTCCTCATATATTCGAAACATACATACACAAATAAAAGTAATAATCCTCAACAGTATAGCTACAGGCGATTCAATTTGCAAGGGCCGGAATCAATGTCCCTTCGTGTCGTTTTAATTGAACGGCTTAATCGTCGGCCAGGCTGGGCAGTACTGGGCTCTGATGGTCGATATAGTGCGCAAATCGTTTGAGGGCCTTTATATTTTGAACAGAGGCTATTTTGAATGTATGATATCTTTTATTGATCTGTTAAACAAGGTAGGGTGGTATTATAGTTTTTGTTTGTTGTTGACGTTGGAGATAAAGCAATTAACTGAATTTTGGGAGGGTTGTAAGCTTATAGACCTCGCCATAAGAAGCTATAAATTTTGTATACGCAATTTCAATTGTTTGAAATGTTTATTCCGTGAGTCATATTTATTCCAGTACCACAAAACATTAGACGACAGCTCTTTATATGGATAAAATATAACCCGACCAAGTGACATTATTACACGTGTGTTACTTTGAGTTGAATGAATTTTGAATAATTAACTGTCGCTATTTAACTTAGTTGAAAATCGTTGCTTACGTTCTCGTGACGGGGATCTTACGAACTGGCATGCAAGTTGCTCACAGGTGTAAATACGTAAAACTATGCGTTTACACGTCCTGCAAGGCGGCAGGCTATGAATATCAGAAGGCTTGTTAAATCTAATATGGCGGCTAAAAACAATGTCCAAAACATACAACCCCATGCCTAGTTTGATATCAAGTTGAAAGCAATTTACATAAAATTTTCAGGGACTTTTCAGGGAACCCCAGTAAAAAAAAAGATTTTTTCAAGATTTCACGTAAATGTTTAAAAGAAGTTTTCTGTCTTTATTGTTATTTATTTACATTTTCAGATTTCTAAAATTGTTTCCACAGTACCGTTCAATGTACAGAAAAATATATTATTAAACCACGCTCGCTGGCTACAAAATGGTTTTTTTTTTGTAAAAGTTCCAGATTTAGAAGCTAAATAATATTAAACTATTGCACTGTCCCTGTGTTCATCTAATTGATAGAGAACGGCTTAATTCATCATCATATCAACCGAAAGACGTCCACTGCTGGACAGCTGGACATAGGCCTCCCCCAAGTGTCACCACAACAACTGGTCCTGTGCATCTCGTATCCATCGGCTACCTGCGACTCTCACCAGGTCATCGGTCCACCTTGTAGGAGACCTTCCAACGCTGCGTCTTTCGGCATGCGGAAGATACAATATCAACCATCTGATCTGCGAGCAATGTGCCCTGCCCACTGCATTCAGTTTGGCGATTTTTCGGGCTATGTCAGTAATCTTGGTTCTCCAGAGGATATCATCATGACTGATTCGATCGCGCGTAAAACTCCAAGAAGGTCCTATAGTAAAAGTTGATCATAATGATGCCTACAATGACCTCAGGTCATCTCATCATCATCTGCCTAGCCTTTTCCCAACTATATTGGGGTCGGCTTCCAGTCAATCCGGATTTTGCTGAATATTAGTATTTTACGAGAAGCGGCTGCCTACCAGACCTTCACAACCCATTAACTGGGTAACACAGTACTTCAGGGCAAGACTGGAGTCAGATTTACTGGTTTCTGACTATCCGTAACGACTGCCAAAGATCTACAAATGACAGCCGGGACCAACGGCTTAACGTGCTATCCGAGGCACGGAGGAAACTCGTTATGTTAAGATGGTCACCCATCCACAGACCAACCTTGGCAAGCGTTGCTTAACCTTGAAGATCGACCCGTGCGGCTGTTATTATCTAGCCACGAGCTTCTCCGTACAATAACCTCAGGTATTGTTATGAAAGTTCAAGGTTTCGCGTTTACTCTATTACCCTTGTATATCATATCGTTTTTGCATCGCGCATATCTAGAAGGTTACAGACGTACCCGCTAACACAACTACAGTAGAGTAGCTAGATGACTAAAAAAAACGTATAAAACCGTCAGATATATTTCTAAAAAATATTGGACAAGTATTTTATTTTCACGTAAACAAAAAGTTAAGACAATGCAGTGCGTTGAAAACTAACTCGTGTGACGTCACTTGTTAGTATACTTTTAACAAACAAGTGACGTCACCAGCCCCTGCTCCTGATCTTTGATGCGTTATATCTTCGTCAATTTTGATTGATTTGATAAAGCAAAAAATACATGTTCAGTATTTTTTTAGTCTGTGTTTCCTGATAGCTACAACCTGGGAGTCTTTAAGTCAAGAGTGAATAGGTTATTTCTAGGCAAGCGTGCTCCATCTTCGACCACATCATCGCTTACCATCAGGTGAGATAGTGGTCAAACGCATAGGCACGCGTTTGACCAATAGTAAAAAAAAAAAATTGGCTAACTTATATTGTTTTTACTCAGGAATCATTCCTATTCGACAAAATAATTACTAACCAAAATCACCCCACCAATGCTAACAGAACCAGATCTAAATCAATATTCAGACAATGTCCCAGTAATTGGATCGCTTAATCGTGGACTACCCTAAGGCCCTAATGTCCTATTTAGTCCTATAGTTTGAGGCCTTTGGCATGTCAAATAACGTTACCATTCATTTAATTACGTGGGCAACTTCGTCAATTATTTGGCCAGTGTACTGTGAAATTAATTGGACTTAGGTAGAAGTAGTAAGATACAAATTAATATAAGGTTCAATTACGTGTCTTTAACTGACTTATAAAAGTAGAAAAAAATAAAATTTGGGGGTCATTTTATTGCTCCTGCAAAGTCGAACAAAAAGAAGTGGGTCACAGCCTTTTATCCAAGCATCATCATCGTCATCATATCAGCCGAAAGACGTCCACTGCTGGATAGAGGCCTCCCCCAAAGGGGTTGCCATAATCACCACGCTTGACAGGCGGGTTGGCGACCGCAGTGTTGCGTTTTACAGAGAACGCTGCTGCCCATTCTCTGGCGAGTCCCTTAGTCACCTCTTACGACACCCACGGGAGGTGATGGGATGGTATTATTCTTTTACGGCACCATACGGCACCGGCCGGCTTTTTCAAAGTGTTTCATCATATTTCTAACCTTCATGGACATATATATTTTCTCTGTACATTGCCTCTGTACATTTGTGTGCGTAATAAAGAAAGAAAGAAATAATTTTCATAATAGGTACTACAGGTCACAATTCCTAAGGATACGATGTAGTTGATAACGTTTACTGTATTGGAGTTACAATAATAACAGCCGCACGGGTCGATCTTCAAAGTTAAGCAACCCTTGCCTAGGTTGGTCTGTGGATGGGTGACCATCTTAACGTACCGAGTTTCCTCCGTGCCTCGGAAAGCACGTTAAGCCGTTGGTCCCGGCTGTCATTTGTAGATTTTTGGCAGTCGTTACGTTTAGTCAGAAGCCAGTAAATCTGACTCCAGTCTTGCCATGAAGTACCGTGTTACCCAGTTAATGGGTTGTGGAGGTCTGGTAGGCAGCCGCTCCTCGTAAAATACTGGTATTTAGCTAAATCCGGCTTGACTGGAAGCCGACCCCAATATAGTTGGGATAAGGCTAGGCCGTTGATGACTGTATTGGAGTTATGATTATTATATTTCTCAAAATTATTTCATAACGGTACTTTGTTCCATTTAACCCAAAAATACCAGATCATTGATAAGCATTATTTAGGAAACTCAATTATTATAAACTTTTCTAAAATCAAGATAAAATTGTCGCCTTAGAAAATATCAAAAGAAGGGGTGTGCATAGTGCAGTCGAGTATAAAGCAAAGCATAATTATTATCAAAGGAGACGAAAAGAGCGAAGTCTTTATCCGTTCATTTGGCAAATTGCTTAAAATAACACGACGGAATATTCTCTTATTTATGTAGGGTTACGATGAAAAATAAAGTGTGTTACCCAGTTAATGGGTTTTGGAGGTCTGGCAGGCAGCAACTCTACGTAAAATACTGGTATTCAGCTGAATCCGGTTTGACTGGAAGACGATCCCAATATATCTAGTTTGGAAAAGGCTAGGCAGATGATGATACACTATTTTTTTTTCTTATTATTTTAGTACACCTTTCGGGCCGGTTGAATTTGAAAAAAAAATAACCTGTATTATTACACCACTAGTTGACCCGCGCAACTTCGTCTGCGTCACAATTTTCATTACTGCTCTGCTCCTATTGGTCTTTGCGTGGTGATATATATTCCGACTTCCAAAAACAAAACACTACTAAGTAAAAAATAACTTTAATTTCGGAAGTCGGTGTTTTTGGTTGTTGGGTTTTTGAACACCGACTTCCGAAATTAAAGTTATTTTTTTGATGTGATGTTATGTTATGAACTGGTGTAAACAATCAAAAGACATGCAATTTCAGAAATCCCGATCCATTTGCTATCATGAGTTCCATTGCCTACCTCCGAAGTTCTTCATCTGATCTTCACCAAATTTAAATGGGACCAGTCCGACAAAATACTCTTCCAAATAAAAAAGAATCATTCAAATCGGTTAACAATTGGCGAAAATATCGCTGAACAAACATTTTTCATGGAATCCCATCATCAGATCCTGACTTATACCTTCCATCATCAGCTCAGCAACATGAGATGATGATTACCAGGCACAAATATCTAAATCGCGTTAGAAAAACATAGAACCACCTCCTTTTTGAAGAAGTTGGTTATAAATAAAAATCAAAACTCGCGTCAATAGCCAACCAACAGTGAAAGCTATTTAAAACCTCACGCTACACTAGCGCCTCTAGTGGCAAATTCAAACGCGATAGCCCTCATTAAGGTACAAATTCCTAGCCAACTGCAAGCAGCAGCAGGTGACGTGTCACCTCGCAGCACAGGTTTCTTTGTATTTCGATGAAATAGGACAGGCGACGTGTAGCTAGAAGAGTTATGAACATAAATGTGGATGGATTGTGATGGAGAGGAAGGCCAAAGAAAAGATGGATGGATTGTGTGAGGAGCGATATGAAAGAAAAGTGATAGAGTGACGACTGATAGAACAGAATCTATATCTATCTATACTAATATATAAAGCTGAAGAGTTTGTTTACTTGAACGCGCTAATCTCAGGAACTACTGGTCCGATTTGAAAAATTATTTCAGTGTTAGATAACCCATTTATCGAAAAAGTCTATAGGCTATATATCATCACGCTAAGACCAATAGGAGCGGAGCAGTAATGAAAATTGTGACGCAGACGACGTTGTGCGGGTCAACTAGTGGATTAATAAAACGTTTTGCGCCGACCCCAAATAACATGGGATAAGGGCAGGAAGATGATGAGTACAGGCGACGTGTGTAGCTACGAATTTGTACCTTTAGGCCGCTGAGCTCTTTGATCAAACGCACCGGGTCCCCAGTCATGGTATGCCATTAAACAAGTCACAAAGGGAATAGATACACACCCTGTATTCAGGTACACTCAAAATAGAATGGCTCTGTCTGTTAATTTGTGTTTCCCAAAGGTTAATCCTGGAAAGCTTCGAGCCTTGGTATAAGTCACATGAAGGGATCGCTGAATAATCTTATGTAGACAAGTTTCATTGAAACTAGTTGACCCGCGCAACTTCGTCTGCTCCGCTCCTATTGGTCTTAGCGTGATGATATAGCCTATATATAGCCTTCCTGGATAAATGGGCTATCTAACACTGAAAGAATTTTTCAAATCGGACCAGTAGTTCCTGAGATTAGCGCGTTCAAGCAAACAAACAAACTCTTCAGCTTCACATATTTATATACTAGTTGACCCACGCAACTTCGTCTGCTCCGCTCCTACTGGTCTTAGCGTGATGATATATTATATAGCTTATAGCTTTCCTCGATAAATGGGCTATCTAACCCTGACATAATTTTTCAAATCGGACCAGTAGTTCTTGAGATTAGCCCGTTCAAGCAAACAAACCAACTCTTCAGCTTTATGTATTAGTATAGATAGATAGATATAGGTAAGTATAGATGCCCATGGTAGGCGTCAGTTACATTTTTGCATTCAAATACTTTGACATTTCCCTAATATCTCTTGATAGGTTCCCAAAAAATAAATTAGGAATAGTTTTTTACTATTGGAAAGAATCTGGGTAACACGATACTACTAATCAGGATCAGTTGTAAAATTGTACACTATTCATCTGCCTATCTATAGCCTTTTCCTAACTATATTAGGTTCGGCTTCTAATCAATTCAATATTGTATTTGCAAAGTAACTATAGGAACACAATAAAACAGCTTTAATTATTTTTTTTCATTTATTAGTTAAGTACTTGGTCATTGAAAACCATAGTTTTGTATAATGTACAAGCATATTTTTTTTTGTAAATGTGAGTACTATGGAGCCATTTACATATGTAATTAGTTATAGATTTTGTTATTAAATTAGTTTGACATGAACGAGTGTGTAGTTAGGAGCTTGTCATGCTCACACAAATGTTTCGCTAATGGTGGCGCGTGTGTTGGATCATTTGGTTCCCTTCGATGGTTGAGTTAGATGGTGCTGATACAGCGTCATGTTCGTAAACGGGTGCCGTCAGTTGAGACTGGCCAGCTCTTACCTGCCACTGGCTTATTTTAATCTGTACATTTTGAATTGTTCATGTACTTTTTTTGTTCTTTGCATCGTCCTCAAATATAGAAGCAATCAAAGATAATGTTGATAAGATTTATGTAATACATCACATGGTTTAAAAGAGTTTCCGTGGAGTTTCTTGCACGTTCTTCTCCATAGAGATCTACGCTTTGGAACGTGCAAATAGCTTCCATGTTTTTGACTGACCGACCTTGACGTTTCAAAAGTGCCTGTAAATGGTTTATTTGAAATAAAATGCTTTTGAATTTCGAATTTTTAAGTCAAACTGGATTTAGCTAAATACCAGTATTTTACGTGGAGCGGGTACCTACTACACCTCCACAACCCTTTAACCGGGTAACACGTTACTTCATGGCAAGACTGAAGTCAGATTTACTGGCATGTGACTATATGACCAACCTTGGCAAGCGTTGCTCAACCTTGTGGATTGACCCGTGCGGCTGTTATTATCTAGCCACGAGCTCCTATTTTACACTATTAATAACGTGAAATGCCGCTTCCATAATTTTTTCAACAAATCACTAAAGTATGGAGGACATTTTGGCTCAAGTTAAAGTTTTTAGAGCGTAACTTCTTTTAATGTGGCAATAAATCTGTATTAATTAGCATTTTTACAACCAAGTATTAATTTTGAGTTTTTTTTTATTGCGGATCAGAGAGCAAAGAGCCAGAATGGTTATTTGTGACAAATGCTGTCTAAAATACAAGGAATTTTCAATTCAAACGGAAGTTTTTAAGCACGAAGCAGATTGTGACATTGCGACAAGGCGTAATCAGAATAGGTATATTGGTCGTGAGATAATCTTCAAATGAATGATGCGGTCTTTAAACTCATCATCTATCTGCCTAGCCTTTTCCCAACTATATTGGGATCGGCTTCCAGTCAAGCCGGATTTAGCTGAATACCAGTATTTTACGAGGAGCGGCTGCCTACCAGATTTCCATAATCCATTAACTGGGTAACACGGTACTTCATGGTAAGACTGGAGTCAGATTTACTGGCTTCTGACTATCTGTAACGACTGCTAAAGATCTACAAATGACAGCCGGGACCAACAGCTTAACGTACTTTCCGAGGCACGGAGGAAACTCGGTATGTTAAGATGCATGGTCGGCACCCACAGCAGACCAACCTTGGCAAGCGTAGCTTAACCTTGAAGATCGACCAGTGCGTCTGTAATTATCTAACCACAAGCTCCTCGCGGTCTTTAAACTATAATTATAAAAAAAACCGGCCAAGTGCGAGTCGGACTCTCACACGAAGGGCTCCGTACAAAAACTGAAAAAAAAAAAAACACGTTTCTTGGCTCCCATACAAGAAAAGTGTTTTTCCCTTCATGTTTTAATTTGATTTATATTTTTTTATTATAGTGGCAATATATATGTGTATACACTGGAAAGATTCAATTATCTGCCTATTACGGTTCTTGAAATGCAGTCCGCTGATAGACAGAACGACGGACGGACGTGGACGGACGGTCAGACAGCAGAGGCTTAGTAATAGGGTTCCGTTGGTTACGCTTTGGGTACGGAACCATTATTAAAGGAGCAGATGGATAATATCAATTATTTTACTCAAAAGTTTGTAAAAGAAATTGAAGCTCAATCAGCCAGAAAACATTTTAGTTTTAAAACTAAGCGAAATTCGAAATTTTGTCAGTTTAAAATCAACTTGAAGCATAATAGGGTAAAATTGTACCGAATTTACCAAGCCACATGACGTCACGCGGGTCTTCAACTCCTATCCTCTTCATTTTTGATTTACGTGAAAAAAGAAAAAATACGTGTCGAATATTTTTTGAAAATCTATCAGACGGACTAATTAGATTTTTTTAGTAAAATACCCTATTGCCGATAGCGATGAACGAATTTTTTTTTTTATTATTATCTATTATAGATAGGCAAAAAAAATATATGAAATATACCTAAGTATACATACCACGTCAGGCCCCTCAAATTAGAATACAATAGTATTACAACAGGCTCGCCCCACATATGGGACGGCCGAGGACTGGCGGGTGTACTTTTCCAAAAAAAATTACAGTTTTCAGCATTTGCAACAATATGTCTGAACTTTCAGTAAAAGCTTCGTTCTATTTTGACGGGACCACATTATATTGCTGAATATTAATGAGTATGGATTGATATTTTTCGTAATATCCTCCTAAATATGGTAATGTGATCAGATTAACATAACTAAGTTAGTTTAGATAGATGTAGGAAATTGTCACGCTCAGAGATGTGTTTTAAAATCGACCAAGTGCGAGTTGGACTCTCACAGGAAGGGTTCCGTACCTTGAACTGAAAAATACACATTCTTGTATGGGAGCGCTCTTTAATTTTTAACGTTATTAAATTTTATTATTTCACTCGTGGCTAAGTAATAACAGCCGCACGGTCGATCTTAAAGGTTAAGCAACGCTAGCCAAGGTTGTTTAGTGGATGGGTGACCATCTTAACATACCGAGTTTCCGCCGTGCCTCAGAAAGCAAGTTAAGCCGTTGGTTCCGGCTGTCATTCGTAGATCTTTGGCAATCGTTACGGATTGTCAGAAGCCAGTAAATCTGACTCCAGTCTTGCCAAGAAGTACCGTGTTATCCAGTTAATGGGTTGGTTGGACAAATAATAAAATGGTAGTTTTATTATTTGTTGGTATAGCGGCAATAGAAATACACCCTCTATGAAAATCAACTGTCTACCTATTACAGTTCTAGAGATACAGCCCGCTGACAGAAAGACGGATGGTCGAACAGCGGAGGCTTAATAATAGGGCTCCGTTACTTATCCTTTAAGTACGGAACCCTAAAATAAACGTAATAACTTAGGTACATATACGTTCAAATCTACTAACTTAAGTGTTCTGAAAATCAAACACAACCTCTAATTCCCTTTAAAATAACAAAATCAAACATTGATATAACCTCCAAAATCAACTTGAGATAACAAGAAATATACCTAATTAATTACATCGTATATATACTGAACCTTCATCCTATATATTCCACGATAAAGTCAATATCCATTCCTATCCAGTATAAGATGAACTGCCGCATAAATCTTCTCTTTGATAAACGTGAGCTAAAAAATCTTGGTTCTGATTACAGGAGTCCATGTTAGGCTGGTGGTGGAATTAGGCAGCTCGTTTTGTTAGACCGATTACTTGTTAAGGAGACAATTCTTATAAGATGGCGTATCAAGGGATAATTTATATAAGAATTAGTTTTATAAGTGTCTTTGTATCCTGATTTGAGATAGATTGGGAATTTATTCTTCCTTTTGTGCGATTTTTCTGAGAATCGGTACTTAGATACGTCTGGTTCATGTGTCTTTAGGGTTCCTCTCGTCCACTATGAAAAAATCGAACCCGCGGATTATTCGTGTGTCGGGTCTGTCACAGCTAAGTTACTCAGTACCTACTAGTCCAATTCACTTGTTTGCTACACACATATACAGGGTTATTTGTAAAACACCAGCAACCTATTAGGCAGTGAAAGTACACATGATTATAAGCGACTTTTACTTTGGGAAAACTCCGAAATCTCGAAAAAAATATCAGCTGTTTCATACAAAATGCAATATTTAGCCAATGAAAATGTATGTGCTGGTGCTTTACAAATAACCCTGTATAGGGTGGCCAGACCATTGATGTCCAAAAATGAAACTTAGATCCCTTGTAACTTGGGGTATCCGAGTCACCCCGATGTATGTTCTGGTAATTTTCATAGCTTTCGAGTTATGATTTTTTGAGAATTATCTACCTGACCAATTTAAAAAAAAAACTAAAAATAAAAGTTGAAGACTTTGTTGAGATTTCATTTTTGCAATTTAATTTTCATGAGTACATGTACTTTTATTCGTAAAATTATCAGCTTCGTAACTGAGTTTAAAGTTGTGAAAATGTTGGTCTAAAGAGAAAAATTTGCGTTCCGTTGGGCTTGCTCTCGACCACAATCACGCCTGATGGAAAGCGGTAGATGAGGTCTATGAAGGAGCGAGCGTGCCCAGAAGATACCGTTCACTCTTGATTTGAAGGCAGACAGTTATATGTGGACGGGAACACAGATTCACTCATTAAAAATAAAGTACTTTTATAGGCTACTTTTGCTGAAATTGGCCTCCAAAGACGGCGAGGTGGAAAATTCTTAAAATAAGCCGTCTGGTTAAACATATTTTTTGGTAAAAAACTATAATTACCAAGTGATAATACGTGTTCGTTATTTTAGACTATTCTCTAACATATATATCAGAATAAATCAAATCGGACCCAGACAGTTGGGTACCCTACCTTTTTAGGGTTTCGGACCTAAAGGGTATCCAACGGAACCCTATTTCTAAGCCTCCGCTGTCCGTCCGTCTGTCTGTCAGCGGGCTGTATCTCAAGAACCGTAATAGGTAGAAAATTGAAATTTTTACAGATTCTGTGCTATAGCCGCAATAACAACAAATAATAAAATTAAGGTTTATGGTAGGTACGGAACCCTTCTTGTGAGAGTCCGACTCGCACTTGGCCGGTTCTTAAGTCACATTTTTCAAATAATTGACTGCACGTCCATAAGTCGGCCCGTGGGAAAACGTGACAAATCAAAAACTTACAGCAAACAGAAAAAGACTTCTGCCCACCTTCACGACGATAATATTCTTTGTTTACTCCACCAAGGCCAGTCTATTTTTAAAACAAATACACGTGCCTTCGCAAACCCCTAACTGATATTTACCTCAAATAAAATCGTTTGCCAATAAAACCTTACTGAAAGGTTTTCCCAATGCCCCTAATATTATTTCCTATGGCAATTTCATTGTTTGCCGTAGAAACCGGAGGGGAGGAAACCAAATAGAAAACATAACCTTTCTTCTAGCAGTCGGGTAATATCAATTGGGAGCTCGAAGGAGGTAAATAGCCAATGATTGGTTGGTACTGTGTTATTTCTGGAATCCCATAACTAAAAGGTATCATTCGATTTATCGGGTATTTCGATTCGTCATCTGCCTAGCCTTTTCCCAACTATATTGGGGTCGGCTCCCAGTGAATACCAGTATTTTACGTGGAGCGACTGCATACCAGACCTCTACAACCCATTAATTGGGTAATACGGCAGTTCTTGGTAAGACTAGTGTCAGATTTACTGGCTTCTGACAATCCGTAACGACTGCCAAAGATCTACAAACGACAGCCGGGACCAATGGCTTAACGTGCTTTCCGAGGCACGGAGGAAACTCGGTATGTTAAGATGGTCACCCATCCACAGACCAACCTTGGCAAGCGTTATTTAACTTTAAAGGTCGATCCGTGAGACTAGTGTTCTTTAGCCACGAGCGTATTTCGATTAAGGCTTTATAAGCCTTAATCAAGAAAAGAAAACAGAACAGCCCGAAGTATCGCCATACTGGAGGTGTGGCAGTACTCACATTACTCGTAGAACAGATGGTCGATGGGAGCGAAAAGTTCTGGAGTGGCGACCGCGTACCGGAAGACGCAGCGTTGAAAAGCCTCCAACAAGGTGAATAGCCTTGCTAAACGCAAGCAATTCTATTTGTTTTTATCAAAAACATCTCTCACTACGCATACTCACACATCTCGCAAGGAAAGGCAGCCTTAACGTGCTTTTCGAGGCCCCGGAAGAGTCTCAGTATGTAGTAGATGGTCGCCCGCCCACAGACCATCGATAATATCCATTACTAGTTGACCCGCGCAACTTCGTCTGCGTCACAATTTTCATTACTGCTCCGCTCCTATTGATCTTAGCGTGATAATATGTAGTCTATAGCCTTCCTCGATAAATGGACTATCTAACACTGAAATAATTTTTCAACTCGGACCAGTAGTTCCTGAGATTAGCGCGTTTAAGCAAACAAACAAATTCTTCAACTTTATATATTGGTAAAGATTCTTAAGATATACCTTCTACTCGTATGTATATTTCGCCGGAACACACTACAACTTTCACTGTTCTTACACTCTCGAAATTATGCACCAGCCACCGAAACTCGCAACAGTAATTAAACAACACCCTATAGCGTTTACATGGTGTTCAAATTCGTGTGCTTGCGCAAACTTGCACTAAGATACTGGTGCAAGTACTGTGCTGTTTAAGTTGGCTCAAGTTGACGCGAAGTGAAATGTTAACGGTAACTTGTAACTTACAACGTAACTTGGTTTAGTGATGATTCAATGTCAAGTTGTGTAAGTGAGATTGATAGCTTGCTATGTGAGCTAAATTAGACGTAGTTGAAGTGATGGTATAATATCGAGAAGCTTGTGGCTAGATAATAACAGCCGCACGGGTCGATCTTCAAGGTTAAGCAACGCTTGCCAAGGTTGATCTGTGGATGGGTGACCATCTTAACATAGCGAGTTTCCTCCGTGCCTCGGAAAGCACGTTAAGCTGTTAGTCCCGGCTGTCATTTGTAGATCTTTGGCAGTCGTTACGGATAGTCAGAAGCCAGTTAATCTGACTCCAGTCTTGCCATGAAGTACCGGTTACCCAGTTAATGGGTTGTGGAGGTCTGGTAGGCAGCCGCTTCGCGTAAAATACTGGTATTCTGCTAAATCCGGTTTGACTGGAAGCCTGCCTGTTATTGTCTAGCCAAGAGCTCTCCGAGTCTTGACTTAAATGAGCTGTGGTAAATAATAGCTTTTAAGTCCAATGGCAATCTGTTAAAATCCGCACTGCTTGATATTGACTATGTTGCACGATGTTAAGTTGGGGTATTATTCTGGCTTTAAAAACAAAATATATCCCCAAATATAGCGACGCTGGAAAAAAAACGAACTGAAAAGGATTAGTTTATTTCGCGTGGAAAAGGGCACACCGCACCAAAACAAAAATAAAAGGTTATACATTTTTAAGGATCCGATATATTGTTTTTTTTTTTTTCGGTTAATCTAAAATTTTCACTAGTGCAGTGCAGAGGTTGTTTACTCGAAAAAAATGAAACTAAATATACTTGCTTTGTTTTCACGATTCCGAATGCGTAAATACGTAAAATGGCAGATGCGCCCTTTTTATCCGACTTCTTCAAAAAGGAGGTGGTTCTATGTTCGGCTGTATGTATCTTTTTTTTTATGTACTCGTATGTTCACCGATTTCTCCGCCAATTCTCGACCGATTTTAAAAAATATTTTTTATTCAAAAGCCTATACTACTGAGGTGGTCTAATTGTTACCAAGTTAGAATCTGATAATGATAATGGGATCCCTTAAAATTTTATAAGCACATACAATGTTTTTCATAAACTTTTTTTTTTTTTTTTACTATTGATAGGCACGCGTTTGACCACTATCTCACCTGATGGTAAGCGAGGATGTTGTCGAAGATGGAGTACGCTTGCCTAGAAATAACCTATTCACTCTTGATTTAAAGACTCCCAGGTTGTAGCTATCAGGAAACACAGACTCCGGCAGGGAATTCCACTCCTTAGCTGTACGCACTATGAATGTGTTCCCAAAACGTTTTGTGCGTAAGGGTGGGATGTCCACCATGTACCGGTGGCGCATCGCCGTTCGTCTTGTGGTCCGATGATGGAACGGGCTTGGCGGAATTAAATTATGCAATTCCGTCGCACATTCCCCAAAATGCAACCGACATGTGTTCGACATACTCGACTCGCATTCACCAGGAGAGGCGGAGGGCGTCGCGCCACCAGGATCCAGACGTGAAGATTCCGCAAACAAAGAAGCAAACAAGTTCGCTTTCTCCTCAGCGGAGTGGGCCAGCGTCCCGTCGGGTCTCAGCAGTGGTGGTAGTGACCCAACTAGCACCAAAGCGTTAAAAAAACCTATATAAGACTCGTATATCAGTTCCATTTGAGTATTAAAGTGTTAACGCATACCTGCGCAACTGAGTTAGAGCATGCTCTAACTCACTTATAACCACGAAAGAGGCCCACAGTTTTACAGGTAAAAGTTATAGAAAGCCTATAGTACGGTGTCACAAAGATATTAAAGCTGCACAAGAGCGCTTATTCATCGTCAGCTACTACTTTAATCTGTATTACCGTTGTAAAATAGAGTTGGTAAACGCTACAGGTGCTATAAATCCTATAGTAAGGTGTCAATAAGATCTTAAAGCTCCACAAGAGCGCTTATTCATCGTCAGCTACTACTTTAACCGGTATTACCACGATAGTGAGCACTACAGGTGGTAAAAAGCGCACGTCAAGATAAAAAAGCCTGTAACCTTACTAAAATAAATCTGTTCGTAATGGAAGTGTTATGTCATCCATTATTCAACACAGCAGAAGAATATTATGGAATAATATGTTATTTAAGTATGTGAAGTGAAAAATGACTGCCCTTATGATTTTACAGTAAATGTATACCATGTTTCTCATCTCAATTTTAACGCGCCTAGGATTTATTAAAGATTTAAAAGAAAAATTAAGATAACAAAATAGGTACCTCAAGCTAAACATTACTATTCATTCCTGCTTCTTGAGCAGTGGTATGTAAAATTAAGTGGCATTCATGGAATGCTTCAAATAATGTAAGAAATTTTGTTTATTGTGGTCAAATGTTGAATAACTCGAAATAATATTAATTGTTAGGTTACCAAAACAATGGCGAACTTTACAAAAGTGAGGTTAGTGTTAATAACGACCCATTCTTGCGTTGTTTGACACCAATACCTTTAGAACGTCTGTAAAAGAGGACTGCCTAACACAATAAGCTTTAGTTAAACCCTTTATTACAGGTTAAACCTAGATAGAGGAGTTGTTTGACACCTTTAGTTTCTCGTGTTACTAAACTCTCGATAAACTCTATTTTATAGCTTATGACTGCAATAATAGTCAATATAGCACCTTAAGTGGTATAAAAGAGTTCATTGCAATAACTATACAACAATAAGTGTTAGGAGGTGTCGGCGAACACTTTTATAAAGACTTGGGTGTCACAAAAAGGTTAAAGCTATAACGTATTAAGTATACTTGCTGCTACTAGCGCCATTGTAACTCTCAAAGCTGTATTACATCATCCATTAACGCTATAGTGCTGCGGTTGGGGCTAAAACTTGTTTGTTAACTCCTCTATATCGTCTTTAGTAATAACTGAGATAATTATAACCCTGTTATATTACTTAAAGTCATAAAAAAGCCTGTAACTGACACCAAAATGTTAGTTGGGGAGGGGCGGCAGAAGTTCAATTCGACCGACTTAGCCAGGGACCAAAAAGCCTTACTACCTGCTGGGTATGAAGCAAGTTTGTTCCCTATTCGGCTAATGTGGTCAAACCGAGCCCTCCGCAACACCTTCTTGCAGCACTTAGAAGCCCTGTTGAAGGCTCTCTTCTTCTGACTCACGTCATTTGCTTTGCGCGTACGAGCGTCGACCCATGCTAGGTACGCCGCGTGCTTAAGCGCATCGGCGCGATTGCACTCGGCACCAAACCAAGGACGAGCTTCGCCAGATATTGCTATGTTAGAGAACGGAATGTAGTACTCCATTCCCCTCCGCAACACATCCGTCACGGCGTCCGCGCACGACGTAGCATCAGTGGAAGAAAAGCAAGTAGGCTGCCAAGGGTAACATGCGAAGAAAGATCGCATGCCATCCCAATCTGCTGACTTGTATCGCCATACCCGCCGTGTGCCTCTTGGGCTAGGATCGGGCGGAGAGTAGACAGACACAGACTTCACCAGACAGTGGTCGGAACTACCCAGTGGTGATGAAATCGACACCGAATAGCGGTCTGGATATGTTGTCAGCAGAAGGTCCAAGCAATTGGCAGTGTGCGAATCAACATCCGGCACCCTCGTTGCCCCCTGGACCAGCTGGGTAAGATTTAACGCAAGCGCTAGCTTTCGCGTCTCACGTCCAGCATGGTCTGTGCACTGGTATGGGAAGAGCCACTCCTGATGGTGGGCATTGAAGTCCCCCAGTAACACCAATTGGGCAGAAGGGTACCGCTGCTGAGCCGCATCCGCCGCCTCACTCAGGTGCTGTGTAAGCCCAGTTGTCTCCAAATCACCGCTGTGCGAACGGTAGACGCATGCGTAGACAATTTTGTCTAGACCTGTGTCCACCATAGCCCACAGCGTTGAGAACCTGGAGTCTTCAAGGTAGCGGAGACGCCGATAGCAGATGTCGTCCCGGGCGTACATGCATACGCCCGCGCGGGGTCTAAAGTGGTGCTCCAGGGTAAACCCAGGGTAAGACAGGTATGACACGTCTGACGGACATCCGATCTGCGTCTCCGACAGGAACAAGAGCGCTGGTTTCTCGGTCTCAAGATGGTGATGGACTGCGGCGAGATTTGAGTGCAGACCTCGTATATTAGAGAGGTGCACTTTATGCGAAAGGACGTGCTGCCGCTGTACAGCTTTTCTCTTTTTATTCCTGTTCATTAAAGTGATGGAGGTTGAGGAGAAGGAAGTGAAATGAGGTTCCAAGCTGCTAACCTTCAGGCACGCCCTGACAGGACGACATCTTTGGGGGACTAGTCTGGAGACTGCGGGGACGCCCGAGCCCCCCCGGGAATGTCCATCGGGCCCTTTCATCTGGTCGCCAACCAGCACGATGGTGCATTCCGGGATTTTTCGTCAGATGGCGGGGCAGCCTTTCATGTGTGGCTAGCACACTACTTGGGCCCCCAACTATCTGCGGTCGGCCAGCGGTGCACCGTGCCTCGGATCCCGCTACCCTCCAAGACTAGTCTCCCGATACGCCCATGCCAGGGCTAGCCTGGCTGGTCTGCCTGCATTGGAACAACTATTTCGACCCAACTCCTCTGAATTGGCTACACTGAGCATCGTACCGGAACACAGATAAGCCGCTTGGCGGTACGTCTTTGCCCAGTGGGTGGTCACAAGCCATCGGCCGAAGCCTACCACCAGTTGACATAAACTTTCTAACGCAATTCCGATATGTGTGCCTGGTAATCATCATCTCATGTTGCTGAGCTGATGTCGGTGTCCGGAAGTCGGTGTACAAAAACAAAATAACCAAAAACACCGACTTCCGAAATTAAAGTTATTTTTTACTTTGTAGAGTTTTGTTTTTGGAAGTCGGTTTTATTTTTTTCTAAAAAAGTTTTTTTTTTTAACGAAAAAGGAGAAATGAAACCAAAAACACTGACTTTCGTGTGACTTGTTTTATACTTTTTATTTTTATATGGAAGTCGGTTGTGTGTTTTTTTTGTAAACAAGTTTTTTTTTTATTTTTTTAATGATAGTAATTGAACGACGTTATCGTCTAGGCAGAAATCACATATAATTCAAGGGCCGAAATTAATTAAATTTTTACGAGCCCAAACGGCAAGCATACCTGATCGAACTATAATAGAATCACAGAAATCGGATCAGAAACCTCGAAGTAATCGGTGTACATACATAAAAAAAAATACCAACCGAATTGAGAACTTCCTCCTGTTTGGAAGTCGGTTAAAACTGCTTGTAATTTAACAGGCGCTCATATTCCTTTTGAAACGGAACAGAGCAACATTCAGCAGTCGTTGTTTCCCAGGTCGAGTTTGTTGACAATGGACACACTAGGCAATGTGTTCAGCTATTGGTTGCAAATTCTGATTGTAACAGTTGAACCGAGATTAGGTCGAATATCTAAACGTGTGTCAGAGTTTGGGAATTCTGACTGTTCCATACCCATGTAAGAGCAAATTAAATTATCTTCCCCATTATAACTCGGGAGTACTAAATCACAAGTATGGGCATTGCATAGATATAGACGAATATTTATATTGAACATAAATTAAATTAAACATTATTTCAGACTAAGGTCCATTACTTTGTTAATATTTTGGTGTTTGTAACAATAATGCTTAAGGTGAATGTCACGGGTTGCTCATTGCCATTTTCCTGCGAGATGGCGAATCAGAAGGGTTTTTATGCCGTATTTTGGCTAATTTCGATAAAATGGAATATCCGATTGTCGCACCATTATTTCTGCGACTTAATATTGTTCCAATTACACTCGAAACAAAATAAAACTGAAAATGTTGACTTCAGCGCTATCTCGCGGGAAAATGGCAATGAGCAACCCGTAACATTCACCTTAAGTAAGTAGGCTAGTATTGTTAGTATTCACTAAATTTTTTTTTCACACCAGGTTGCGTTAGTTTTCCATATTTTTATTAAATTTGACAACAAATAATAGCTCTAGAGCTCTACTAATAATCTCCTTCTACGCTGTCCCACACACCGCTCTGGATTTATCCACTCGTCTTTCTTTGTCCAAGCAATCTTCCTTTGGAATGCGCTCCCTCTAAACATCAGGACGGCAACCAGTCGGTTGTCCTTTAAGGTGAAGGCACGTGAGTACATTCGCAAGAAGATGGTAGAATCATCACAGCGTTAACTCGTTGAATTCGTTTTTCTAAACGTCGTTATTTTTTTTATGTGTTTGTATGTATTTATGATTGTATTTCTTTTCCACTCCGTTTGTCTTTCCTCTAAGTTGCACCTGCCATGTTGTCTCCGCACCATCCTAAGGTCGACTGGTAGAAAATGCCTAAGGCATTAAGTCCGCCTTTGTACAGTATTTTTACTAGTGCATCAAGTTTTAATAAATAAATAATAACATTTTCCGTATAGACCGACAGACGAACGGACAGCGGAGGATTAGTAATTCCGTTGGTTACCTATCGGGTACAGCATCCTAAAAACTAGGTTGTCGAATACAGGCTTGCCTAAGTTTTTAGGGTTCCAGACGTCTCAATAAAAAAATGGAAACCTTTTAACATGTTAACATAGATATGATGCGTTCCAAACCATTAGTTTTTAATGTTTACCTTGTCTACTCCCAACGATTGAAACATTTTTGCAACTGGAAATTCTGCTTATCTCAAAGAATCATCTGCCTAGCCTTTTCCCAACTATATTGGGGTCGGCTTCCAGTCAAGCCAGATTTAGCTAAATACCAGTATTTTACGAGGAGCGGCTGCCTACCAGACCTCCACAACCCATTAACTGGGTAACACGGCTTCATGGCAAGACTGGAATCAGATTTACTGGCTTCTGACTATCCGTAACGATTGCCAAAGATCTAAAAATGACAGCCGGGACCAACGGCTTAACGTGCTTTCCGAGGCACGGAGGAAACTCGGTATGTTAAGATGGTCACCCATCCACAGACTGACCTTGGCAAGCGTTGCTTAACCTTGAAGATCGACCCGTGCGGCTGTTATTATCTAGCCACGAGCTCCTCGCTTATCTTATATTTATATAATCTGCTTATCTCAAAGAATATACCTACTAGTTTAATTCAACATACATTAGTAAGAAACTCGAGCTAAGCTCCTTTTCAATGTTTAAGTAATGGCGTAATAAAACAAAAAGGTTTTCTTTTAGGGATCCGCATTTAGAAGATAAAAACGCCTTGTTAGGATTACGAAATTATTTATTCATTTAAAGACAAGTTCGTGAGGGATCGGTGGGGCGGAATGAGACAATGGCGGAAGATGCTGTCTTGTTCGTAAAATACGGAACGTGTTGTTCTATTGAATTGAGCCGGGTCTAATGGTACAGCCAATATCTGTTAGGTAACTAGTTATAAACAGTTTTGCCACAACCGTTATTAAATAATTTTTATTATTTGATGTTATAGCAATAGCTATAATACACACTCTGTGAAAATAAACCTTACCTTGTCTACCTTAATAGGTAAATAGTTGAAATTTTCACTGACTTAACCGTAATCAGTTTTTCGACCCGCTGACAGACAGCCGGATGCACGGATGGACGGATGGACGGACGGACAGAAGAGATTTGCTGATTGGTTACCAACAAAGGGTAACCAATGGGTTACCTTTTGTTGATATCCAAAGGAACCCTATTATTTAGTTTGGTTAACTCTAAAAAGGGTAATAAACCCGAAAACCTTCCAACCGTACAAGTTTTTGAGTTAAGGGTTTTTTATATGTCAATGGTTAATTTAAGTAATTTTCAAGTATATTTAAATAGTTTTGGGTATGAAAACTTGTTCTAAGTTTAGGTTTTATACCTACCAAGGAGATGAAAAGAATGGGTATAATTTAGACGGGCACCAAAATGGATCAACGGTCACCAAATGGGTATAATTTAGACGGGCACCAAAATGGATAAACGGTCACCAAATTCTATCCAACTCAACTGTGATTGCCATAAAATGTAGGCTTGGGGTTACAAACTGGATAAAATAGGTTAGGTTAGGTTAGAATTGTGACCAACCGCGCGCGAGCCGAGCGAGCGAAGCGAGCGGTGCCGCGGCAGCGGCCGGCGAGCGCTACTTCTCGAATATTATTTGGTGACCATTTATCCGTTTTGGTAACCGTTTAGAACTTTTTTGGTAGTAAAATAGGTACTTTTTTGGGCGGTGTTTAAACACAAGCCGAAAAGAATTAGAGATTCACGCAAAAGAACATCATGAAATAAAAAATATATATTTGAATTTATGGGGACGAAGTCACGGGTAGCTGCTGCGGCAGCTTAATAACATTACCAATTAAGTGTTTGAAATTCTTCAACTAACAAAAATAGGGTCACTTCATTGCTGAAGATACATTTGGAGGCCCATTTCGAAATCCTGTCATGGCTCCAGTTACACAGAGCCTGCGAACTGCAGCGTTATTTCATTCTGTTTGCAGCAGAACTGAATAAATTCCGCTCACCCTTTATTTTTAGCAATCCCGTTAATACAGTCCGTTTGGTCCATCAGACGAGAACAGTAAATAACGGCTTGACGAATGCGCTTGACGATTGAAACGTTGGGAATAACGTTATCGATAAAGTTACTAGTAACGTTATTTATAATGATATTTACAACGTTTCCCGTCACTTCAAAACGTTAACGAGCAGTGTGATTCAATATAAGGCAACACACTTGCCTAAAAAAAAAATTGCATGACTGTAGTAATTTTTTTTGGCTCGAAAATTATATACCAAGAGAAGAACACAAAGATACTGTTTATCATCTGCCTAGCCTTTTCCCAACTACATTGGGGTCGGCTTCCAGTCAAACCGGATTCAGCTGAATACCAGTGTTTTACGTGGAGCGGCTGCCTACCAGACCTCCACAACCCATTAACTGGGTAAATAATAACAGCCGCACGGGTTGATCTTTAAGGTTAAGCTACGCTTGCCATGGTTGGTCTGTGGATGGGTGACCATCTTAATATACCGAGTTTCCCCCGTGCCTCGGAAAGCACGTTAAGCCGTTGGTCCCGGCTGTCATTTGTAGATCATTGGCAGTCGTTACAGATTGTCAGAAGCCGTAAATCTGACTCCAGTCTTGCCAAGAAGTACCGTGTTACCCAGTTAATGGGTTGTGGAGGTCTGGTAGGCAGCCGCTCCACGTAAAACACTGGTATTCAGCTGAATCCGGTTTGACTGGAAGCCGACCCCAATATAGTTGGGAAAAGGCTAGGCAGATGATGATATTAATACCTATTCAAAAATGAAAGCAGCCAAAATTCTATTGCTTATAACATTTAACACAAGCATTGTTCACTAAATTTATCTTCATAATACTAGCTCCATATAACGCTACAAATAATTTTAAGTGCCCCCGACGCCATATTAGGGCTACACATTGCTCGAAATTTGCTATTTGTGAATAACACCAGCGAAATGTGAGTTAATATTCGAGCACTGAGGGTTCTGTACCGTGCTAATTAACGTACTGAAATAATTTATTAAAAGAGACACAAATAAACCAAGTATCAAGCTTGTATTTTGCGAAGGCGTAAGCAGAGGTTTCAAATGTAAAAAGGTTGACTGCAGAAAATGCCTACGGCATTACAGGAGCGGACTGGAAAAATTAAATACACAAACAGTGAAATAACCCAAAGGGCAATGGAAAGGGCTATACTGTGAGTTTCAGAATGAAGACATCCGCAGGAGAAACATAGCTAGAGGAATTGCCAAACTTAAGTGGCGTGGGCAAGCTAGGCTTTTTATTTGATTTGTTTTTTTTTTTTTTTTTTATCTATTTTTGACATAATTATGTATTGTAATTTTGACATATGATTAGTATTTACATAGTTTTGGCATATTTTACATTTGATTAATATTATGACATTAATTAGATTTTTACCGTGGTCATTTTGTAATAATTCAAATATATTAATTTGTAATTAATTATTTGCTATGCACAATTTCAAACACATAAATTTATAATAAATTCTTTACCATGCACAACATTTGCACGCCATAGTATGCAAACATGTCTGAATATTTCTTCTTTATGTTATCCTGCATGCACGTTTTTATTATTGTATGTGTACACAATCATGTTTGGACAAATAAATCAGGTTGATAGTTTTTCACATACTTACAGCACTGTTTTAAGGGTTCCGCACAACGGAAACCTTTTACTAAGCCTTCGCTGTCCGTCCATCCATCCGTCTGTCAGCGGGCTGTATCTCAAAAACCGTAATAGGAAGCCAGTTGAAATTTTTACTAAGCCTGTATTTCTATTTCCGCTATAACGAAAAATTATTTAAATTAAAAATTAAAGGGGGGTTCCCGTGCACGAAACGTGTTATTTTCAGTTCATGGTACGGAACCCTTCGCGTAAGACTCAACTCACACTCGACTTGGCCGACTCGCAGTTAGCAGGTTTTTAATCTGAACAGTTATATCGCGTCATTTGTACTAAACTCGAAGCAACAAGGCACTCATTGCCACAATAATTCGCTCGCACACAGAACACATTTGAAGACTTTAACGCTAACCATTACGTTTGTGGTTACGTTGTCGTCTGGCTTTAGGACGAAAAGCAATTTAATTAATGGGCTGCTCGTATTACTGAGTTCAAGGTCGTGTAGCGTACTTATGTTCAGCAGTGGAAGTTTCTTAGCGCAAACAATGATATCGCCGATCGCCAGCGTCGGCCGACATTGAAGCCTTGGTTAAATCTCTATCCCATGTGTACCAAAAATTTCAACTGAATTGTTCCAATGGATTCCAAGCATATTGTCTATGACCAAGAGACACACGAGCAATCCTATTCATCTGCCTAGCCTTTTCCCAACTATATTGGGGTCGGCTTCCAGTCAAGCCGGATTTAGCTGAATACCAGTATTTTACGAGGAGCGGCTGCCTACCAGACCTCCACAACCCATTAACTGGGTAACACGGTACTGCATGGCAAGACTGGAGTCAGATTTTACTGGCTTCTGACTATCCGTAACGACTGCCAAAGATCTACAAATGACAGCCGGGACCAACGGCTTAACGTGCTTTCCGAGGCACGGAGGAAACTCGGTATGTTATGATGGTCACCCATCCACAGACCAACCTTGGCAAGCGTAGCTTAACCTTGAAGATCGACCCGTGCGGCTGTTATTATCTAGCCACGAGCTCCTCATACACGAGCAATCCTATTAGGGTTCCGTTATTACGGACGATCGGAACCCTAAAAAACCGGACTAGTGCGAGTCGGACTCGTCCACCGAGGTTTCCGCACAAAGAACATATTTTTCATGATTTGATGACAAATGAATAGTTTTCAGATTTTTCCCTATATTTAGACAGTATTACTTGCCAATTTTCGTAGTTCTAGGTCAACGGAATATACCGTATAAATTTTGATTCCCTCGAGAGTGTCGAAGTATACGTTTACTTAGAAGTTTGATTTTTTGACAGCTTCAAGGGACTGTATAATGGTTTTAATTTCAACTAAATGCCTACCTCCATGCGTTCCCGAGATAAAGGGTCTTGACAGACAGACGACCGTACGAACGGACAGACGAACGGACAATAAAGTATTCCTTTATGAGTTCCGTTTTATACGGACGCTCGGAACCCTAAAAACACACAAGAATATGCTAACACGTAACGAAAAAAATCGAATTTACCTGCGCTTTTTTATCTCAAATACCTCAGAGAATTGCAAAGTAAGTTAATTTTCCGCCAAGTCCCAAATGGTTGTCGAAGAAGAGATAAATCTTGTTGAGCATTGATTAATGTCGTATCATCACGGAGCACGGTGTAACTCTCGGGGGTAAGCAGTTAAGCGGCTGTCAATCATCAGGCTACGGTGATCAGACTTTGATGAATGTGTTTGTGTACAGTGAAGTCGTATTTAGATTTTACCCCTTTAGGGGGGAAATTAGGATGTCAGCACGGAAGACGGGGCCCGCTAGGGCAGGTGCCTGCTGGGGCTGCGGAATCTGTTCGAAAGAGGTACCGTAGCTCCGGAACGCAAAGGGCGCTAGGAGGAACACGGATGGGTTTTAGTCAGTAAGAGTCTGACACTCCCTTCTGCTCCACCCAGAGCGGGAGTCATTTGATGATTTTTCATCCTTAAAAAAAGGGGGGAAATTGAATTTGACTACATTTTTATAAAAAAAAAGACTTGTGGCACTCGGAGACTGCCGCGGTAAAGCTATTGCATAGCATTTTTTATCAACTTATGCAATTATAATAATTATATAGGTTTATATTCGTTTACTTAAATGACGTATTTGGTTTGTCAACCAAGTGCGTATTTTGCTTTATACGTATACCTACGTTTGTTGAAATTCCACAAATAAATGATTGAAGATGTGACATTTTGACAGTGTTTGTCAATCCCGTACATTTTAGACTTTATGACAATTGCCTTCACCACGTTGCCGCTGATAGCATGACACTTCTCTAGAATTGCAGCAGGTGATGAAATATTTTGCAAAAAGTCCGCCGGCGATCAGCGAATAGCGAGTAAAGCTTGAAACTCGAAACGAGTTGGCGAGCAGCGAGTAGCGAGTGAAAAGTTTCGACAGTTTTGCCGCTCGGCTTTCAGCGAGTGATTTTGTCCGACGGGCGATTACTCGCAATACTCTGTGTGTGTCGCTAAACGAATTTGATAGTTCATGTCGCTGCGATTAGTTGATCGCAGCGACATGAACTCCGTGTGAACAGCCAGTTATCGACTATAAAATGTATATGTCTCTTTTACTCACTCGAGATCTTATATCTTTTGTCTCTTTCCTCAGCGAATAAATAGTCTATAGCTATTAATCGCTTCCTTGGTGTGACCAGCGCCTTAGTTATTTCAAATGCCATTATCAAAAGGGTCGTTTATTGGGACACCAATTTTAGTGTTTAATAAATATAGCGCAAGTTTCAGTCCATCTCAAAATGTTTTTATTATTTATTTATTTAATACTTTACGCACACAGACGTACAAAGGCGGACTTAATGTAATATCTAATTATAATTAAACTAGTTGACCCACGCAACTTCGTCTGAGTCACAATTTTCATTACTGCTCCGCTCCTATTGGTCTTAGCCTATAGCCTTACTCGATAAATGGGCTATCTAACAAGAGTTTTTCAAATCTGACCAGTAGTTCCTGAGATTAGCGCATTCAAGTAAACAAACAAACAAACTCTTCAGCTTTATATATTAGTATATAGATATCTGAAATTCCATTTCTTTTATTTCAAAATATCATCATCTTCCTGCCCTTATCCCATGTTACTTGGGGTCGGCGCAACACGTTTTATTCTTCCATTCTGTTCTATCAGTCGTCACTCTATCACTAACTCCCTTTTCTTTCATATCGCTCCTCACACAATCCATCCATCTTTTCTTTGGCCGTCCTCTCCCTCTCCATCCATCCACATTTATGTTCATAACTCTTCTAGTTTTATGCGTTTCATCCCTCCTCTTCACATGACCATACCAAGACAAGTGATTCCCTTTTAACTTTTCCGTCACTGGCACCACTTTTAAAGTACCTCTAATGTACTCATTTCTCACTTTATCCATTCTCGTTACTCCACACATCCATCTTCACAAAATATGGACTAGAATTACAAAATTTGATAGCATTTCGGCTAAAACTTAATAGATTCATTAGTTTTGAAATACCTACCTAATTTAATTTATGCACGCATGAGTCCATAAAATGAATACATTAATTATGCTCATTTTACGGTACGTAAAATTAATATTCTAAAATAGTTCAATTCTGAAAACTACTGTAAATCCCGTTAGGTTAATCAGTCGTACTGTATCAGCAATTATTGGCTAGAGAAAGACTTATTAAAATCATTATGCTTTCGGTATGGGAGGGAGATAGAAGCTACTCAAGACGCATATCACTATCCCTGTTTCATAACTGAATCATAATGACGTTCATCATCTGCCTAGCCTTTTCCACTATATTGGGGTCGGAGGATCTGGTAGATAATAACAGTCACACGGGTCGATCTTCAAAGTTAAGCAACGCTTGCTAAAGTTGGTCTGTGGGTGGGGGGTGACCATCTTAACATTCCGAGTTTCGTTTGCGCCTCGGAAAGCAAGTTAAGCCTTTGGTCCCGGCTGTCATTTGTACAACTTTGGCAGTCGTCACGGATAGTCAGAAGCCAGTAAATCTGACTCTAGTCTTGCCATAAAGTGCCGTGTTACCCAGTTAATGGGTTGTGGAGGTCTGGTAGGCAGCCGCTTCACGTAAAACACTGGTATTCAGCTGAATCCGGTTTGTCTGGAAGCCGAACCCCAATATAGTCGGGAAAAGGTTAGGCAGATGATAATTAGGGTCGGTTTCCAGTGCACCCGGACGCAGCACATCGTGATGACACGGGCACGTCATACCTTATTGTGGCACCTCATGAACCTTATGCTAGTCGCGTCAAAATATAATACATACATTTATATAAGTCATCAATAAGGTCACAGCTAGAATACGCTGTGCTAATTTGGAATCCCCATTATCAAAAATACATCGACAGCTTGGAAAAGGTGCAGCGTAAATTCCTCAAGGCCTTGAAATATCGTTGTCGCCACGATTTATCATCCTTCAATACATGCTACAGGAATATCGAGATGTTAAGTTTAAAATCTCGACGCCTCTACCTTGAAATTATGTTTCTCTATGACTTGTGCAACAACAGATATGACTGCATAGATCTTACTAACAGGCTTAGCTACGTTGTCCCGAGAACTGTCATTAGACGAGAGGTCCGCTTTTCGCGGTCTCCTCCTGCCACACCAACGCTGGAGTTCGTGCCCCTCTACGTCGTATGGCAAACAATTTTAACACTGTTTTTGGTGATTTAGACTTGTTTACATTGTCTGCTGATAAATTTAAGATCTCCTTGATACGGTTGATTGGTGATTTGTGATTGTTATAGTATTTTAATTGATATTTGTAATTTTAGTAAAAAAATATTATTTTTCATAATTCTTTATTTCATTTCAGGTTTTTATTTGATTTTAAGATTGTTTTTGATTTGATTCTTCATTTTAATTTTTGATTTGAGTGCTGATATTAATTTTGATTATGATTATTATATTTTTATATGGTTCTTAATTTTGTATTTAATTTAATTTTCATTTTGGTTTTGATTTATTGCTTATTTGAATTTTTATTATTATCCTTCATAATAAGTTATTTTGCATTTAATTTTATGTTTATATTTCATTTCATTTTTGTTTTGTATTTAATGCTTATTTTAATTATGTTTTCATTCTTTTTCATAATTCGTTATTTTGAATTTAATTTTTTGTTTTTTTTATTTTACTTTTTTAAATTTTTGATTTGACTTTGTTTTTAAATTTTAATTCTGGCTTTGCATTTTAATGTTTTTGTTTTGATTTAAATTGAAGATTGTTTTGTATTTAGTAACTTAAAATTAAATTTGAATCAAAATGTATATTTCATTTTGATTCAAATTTAATAGTTTTGCCTTCCAATTTTACTCGTGTGCAATTAGTCCCATAAATATTTTGTTATGTTTAAAATGTGGACAACGTCGTAGGTTATACATATGTTACTTTTTCTTTTTGTTAAAACTTTTACTGTACCATCTTTGTGTAACTGTTTGTTTTCCCGAAATAAATAAATAAATAAAATAAAGCACGAGTAGTCTTGTGGTTTACAATATGTGAAATCCAATTTAAAATGAGAATAAAACTGAACTAAAACTCAAAATTATCGTTAAACTAGTTGACCGGCGCAACTTCATCTGCTTCGCTCATATTGGCCTTAGCGTGATAATATACTATATAGCCTGTAGCCTTCCTCGATAAATGGGCTATCTAACACTGAAAGAATTTTTCAAATCAGACCAGTAGTTCCTGAGATTAGCGCGTTCAAGCAAACAAACAAACTCTTCAGCTTTACATATTAGTATAGATGATCCATGAAACTATTTATTAACAACGTATCTTTACTAATAATATAAAGCTGAAGAGTTTATTTCATTGTTTTTTTATTGGTTGAGTAGAAGTACCTACTGGTTTGAATTTAAAAAAATATTTTAGTGTTGGATAGCCCATTAAGGCTCATTGACGCGGAGCGAGGTAGCAAAGCGGACAAACGGAGAAATTTTAACCAATGGAACTGCATAAAATCTTCGCACCACGTGAGTCACTGTGATTTTAACAATTTCATTGGTTAATCTCCGTTTCTCTGCTCTGCACAAATGGATAGGCAGGCAACCTTATCGAGGAAGGCTATAGGCTATATTATAAAATCTAGCTACACTATAGACTATAGAAGTTGCTAGGCTATAGCTCAGCTAGTCAGCTAGTTTTACATAAACATGGTTCACCTCCTTTTTTTTTTTTTTTTTTTACGGGGGAAATCCTCATGGATGTCCTCCGCCCTGGGGCGGGCGGAGGGGTCTGTCAGACTCTTACTGACTAAAACCACCCCGGTGCTCCATCTCTCCAACCGAGGATCGCGAGAACTAATGTGACTTCCGTAATCCTCGGCTGGTGCCGGCCCGCCTCTGCAGGCCACCTCGGGTCAGCGGAGGGAGTGAGGTGTTTGACTCCCCCCGCGACGTCAAAGAGGGGCGCACGGGAACACCACGCGCCGCCACCTCGGGTCCAAATGAATGGGGGGCGACGGATATCCCCAAGTCCGCCGCCTCTGGACCCAGTTAGGGGGGCCGGGAGAGGGCAGCGTATGCCCTCCTCCGACGCCCGGTGCGCTTACTGCGGACCGGGAGAAGAAGAAGGTCGAGATCTCCCTCTCCCTTTCCGCAGCCTCCGTCTGCGCGACAACTGTTTCGCAGAAGGAGACCACCGCGTCCCAGGACTCCTCGCCATCGACCACAGCACGAACTACGGCCGGCAGCGAGAGATCACTGCCTACCACAGAGATGAGGGCACGGCGTGGCTCCTCCCAATGGTTCACCTCCTGCTGTAACCCTAGACTGATGAAAGACTTCGATATCAACATAACTTTATACTACAAAAGTCACTTAAAACCATGTCAGTTGGTTTCCAATTCACTTTTAAGATTTAATAACGGAAACGCCAAAGTAACAGCTAAAAGGGACACGTTCGGATATCCGGATACCTTCGTGGATCTGCGGATATGCAGATTTGAATACTTAATTAAAAAAATTAGAATCATAATAATTTTATTTGGATACTGGAATGGAAAGCGAGGTGTTATAATGCTTGTGACCAGTACAGGCTACTTATTAAAATACCTTGTTGATGTCATATCAGATACTAGATCGGAAAGCTTTGTAGTACTAAAACCGTCGCGCGCTCTTTTTATTTATTTAGTAGAATACTCTTACAATACTCGGGAGTTTGATGGAATCCATGACGATGCAGGGGTGTGAGACAATTTCTTTTCAAAAACACGTGTTGTTTTTTTTTATCCTGCCTCGCACACGCAAGATATTTTTTATTAGTTTTTTTTTTAATTCCTACCTATCTGGCAAAGATAAATCTAAGGTAGATCTTAATATGATTAAGAACCAAGCAGATCCCGAGATTTAGAATTGACTTGTAAACTCAATCTTTATGAGCGATGCCAACTGTTTCGTACTGACATACAGACTAAACACATCAAATCGCAAGTAGTTCTTACTATGATTGACAGCCAACGACTCAGACAAAAGCTATTACCGTGAATACACGTCTTGAAGAAATATTGCTCCACACAGTCGAAAATAGCGAAAAATTCGGCCAAGTGCGAGTTAGACTCACGTACCTACTATGAGTTTCGTTCCACTATATTTGCTCTAGTTGGCCTTTCATTAGCTTTTGCCCGTAGCTTGGTCCATTTTGCAGCAATTGTACTTTTTACCGGACAAGAAGTGCGTTATGGTATCTATTTTTTTTTTTAAGGATGGGAAATCATCAAATGACTCCTCCCGCTCTAGGTGAAGCAAGAGGGAGTGTCAGACTCTTACTGACTAAAACCCATCCGTGTTCCTCCTGGTTCCCTTTGCGTTCCAAGGCTACGGCACCTCTTTCAAACAGATTCCGCAGCCCCAGCAGGCACCTGCCCTAGCGGGCCCCGTCTTCCACGCTGACATCTCTTTGAAGCGCGCTGGGATCGCAGCGCGCCGCCGACCCGGGCCTAGTTCTGATCAGACGGCGAGCCACCCACTGCTCGCCGTCCGCAGGCCCGCGGCGTTATGGTACCTATAGTGTGGCATTCTATACCTACGTAAAAAAGAAACAAACGAACTCAATTTCTCTTTTTGTAAAAATATCCGTTTAGATTGTAGAGTCCACAAAACTACTAATTATATGCTCATGTGTGCTTTCTTCCTACTTTAGGGGAAAAAATATGCAGACAGATGTATGATTAGTAATCAATAGAGGGGCCTCTATCAGGAGCTCACTTCATGGGGACGGAATCGTAGAAACTGGCCACGTGCGAGTCGTAAGGGTTCCGTATCATAAAACTTTTTTTAACTCTTTTTATTTAAAGACACCCCCCCACCACCCCACCACCCCACCCCTTTTAAATAAAAAACTTTAATTTTTATTATTGTTGTTATAACAGCAATAGATTTCTATTGCTGTTATAACAACAATATTCACACAATTTAGATCGTGTATTTACACGATCTGTGCAAAATTATAACTGTCTATCTATTACGGTTATTGAGATACAGCCCGCTGACAGACGGACGGACGGTGACTTAGTCATAGGGTTCCGTTGATTACACTTTGAGTACAGAGCCCTAAAAATCACCTGAATGAGTCAGATATTTACAATACTACGATAGAAAATTCCCAGTAACTATGCGCCATGTTTAACTTCCAATTTAAAACATGGCGGCTGTCAGTCAAGCATGCCGAAAATATAGATGAGATGAAATGGCATAAAGCATTTTCTGCAATAACTTTTTTCATAACGTTATTTAAATTCGAAACGTTTTTTGAGCAATTTGTGCGAATGCATGAGTTTAATGTTTTTACTGCGTCATGCTTTTAAAAATGCAGTGTTTTTTTTAGCCTGGATTTAATTCGGAGAGTTTACGAATGGATTGGTAACAGGAATTGCGGGGATGTTATTTTTAAACTTTTATGTTAGTAAAATGATACAGTAATGCAAATTAATTCAACATTTTATAACGGTTACAATATTTTTACAGAAGAGACCGAGAGATTTACAAATAAAAATCTCAATCTTATTGGACATCTGCGATTTAAAAAAAGAACATCAGTCACTTGGTAATGGGGTTGGCAAGTGAAAACTGATCTCAGATGGCGCCACCAGTACACGAACCTTTGTCAAAGTGAGATAAACACTATTAGTCTGTGATCCCAGTCTTTAAGATTCATTTGTTTGTGTATTATAGGCAGTACCTATGTTTTGTTTTAAGGTTTATAAAATCGAATTTGCATTATCTATTTATATACTAATATATGTATAAAGCTGAAGAATTTGTTTGTTTGTTTGTTTGTTTACTAGAACGCGTTAATCTCAGGAAGTACTAGTCCGATTTGAAAAATTCTTTCAGTGTTAGATAGCCCATTTATCGAGGAAGGCTATAGGCTATATATCATAACGCTAAGACCAATAGAAGCGGAGCAGTAATGAAAATTGTGACGCAGACGAAGTTGCGCGGGTCAACTAGTATTACATAAAATAGGTTATGTGATGCAGGTGGGTTTGGGATCGTACAAATAATTGGAAATAGTTTTAATAATCTAATTTAACTGAAAGTAATCATTTACATAAGTATTTACTCATATTTTCATCAAAAACTGCTTTGTTACGTTATGTGCGCTACTAGCGCCACTTTGACATTTGTCGGCCCCATAGGCGATGAAACCGCTCAACAAACAAAAACATAAAAAGACACTCAAATTGACACCATTTTTTTTTCAGTTTTTCACCGAACTGCGGCAAATTCCAAAAAAAAAAAGTCGGTTAAATCTTGTTATCAACAACAAAAAACACTATTTGTCTTTTGACCAAATATCCGAATCCAATCTTAGCAAACAACAAAGCACATCCCTATTCCGTCATCCGTATTGAAAGAAAACTTCTTATTCTTGGTGTTACCAAGAACGTAGGTTTTCAAAGAATTCCTACATTTTCTGAAATAATTTTAAAGTTTTATTCGTGAATCAGTTGAGGTCAGAGAACTCGGGAAACTAACTTACAAACTGCGAGTAGCTCTTAAAGTAACTGAGCGGGCAATTTAAGTGGCCTCACTTTCGATAACTTTAACATATTTTTAAACTGAATCTAATTTTATTTTTATTTTATTTGAGACTAGTTGACCCACGCAATTTCGTCTGCTCCGCTTCTATTGGTTTTAGCGTGATGTTATATAGTTTATAGCCTTCCTCGATAAATGGGCTATCTAATACTGAAAGAATTTACCAGTTCCTAATCATCACGCTAAGAGCAATAGGAGCGGAGCAGACGAAGTTGCGTGGGTCAACTAGAATCTATATCTATACTTATATGTTAAGATAAAGAGTTTGTTTGTTTGTTTGAACGCGCGAATCTCAGGAACTACTAGGCAATAGGCTATATAATAGCCTATAGCCTTCCCCGATAAATGCGCTATCTAACACTGAAATAATTTTTCAAATCGGACCGGTTCCTAATCATACGAACTAGAATCTATATCTATACTTATATGTGAATCTATCATCTGCCTAGCCTTTTCCCAACTACATTGGGGTCGGCTTCCAGTCAAACCGGATTCAGCTGAATACCAGTGTTTTACGTGGAGCGGCTGCCTACCAGACCTCCACAACCCATTAACTGGGTAACACGGTACATCATGGCAAGATTGGAGTCAGATTTACTGGCTTCTGACAATCCGTAACGACTGCCAAAGATCTACAAATGACAGCCGGGACCAACGGCTTTATGGGCTTTCCGTGGCACGGAGGAAACTCGTTATGTTAAGACGGTCACCCATCCACAGACCAACCTTGGCAAGCATTGCTTAACCTTCAAGATCAACCCGTGCGGCTGTTATTATTTAGCCACGAGCTCCTCTTATATGTGAATCTATATCTATACTTATATGTAATGTATTTAGATGGTTTTGCTCTTGACTCTAGTCTAGGTCAGAGGTGGCTTAGACAAAGTCTACGATGGAGTGAGCTTACCGAGAAAATGTCTGTTCAATCTTACTTTGAAGAGATTAGAGTTAAACATACCACCGTATTTTGTACTAGTTTTTTATTTATTTTTTATTTCTATAATATTATAACCATATTCTTTATTCTTTCCATATAGCCCTGCTCCAACCGGAGTTTGTCCATGGGTATTCTTTCACAGTGCATACAGAGATAATTGTCGGTTGGTGTCCCATTCCATTTGAAATGTCTAATGGGGCCACTGCGAGTTGGTTTCGGCTCCTCGTACGCCTGTCAAACCCGGTCCTTTGATCTCCCGGTACCCGAGAAAATTAAAACATAAAAAATTATAGTAAAGTTTTATTGCAGGCAACTAAAGCTCATAGAAAAATAAAATACACAATAAAATTTTACAAAAAATAAAATAAAGTAATACTACTCTGTCAAGAAAGTACCGGGAAAAGATCAATAATTCGCAAAATGTCTGTTATTCATCCAAATTTATTTTATCACCTTCAAAGTATGCTCCTTTAGAAACGATACACTTGCGCCAACGAATAATCCATTCATCAAAACATTTTTTAAACGCTGCTTCCGGAATTGAGTTCAGTTCTCGCCGCGAATTCTCCTTTATGTCTTCTATCGATTGAAAACGGGTGCCACGAAGTGGTAATTTGAGTTTAGGAAAAAGAAAAAAGTCAGCAGGAGCCATATCTGGTGAATATGGTGGTTGCTGGATGGTATTTGTTGAGTGTTTGGTTAAAAATTCGTTCACAATGATAGCCTTGTGCGAAGGCGCATTGTCGTGGTGCAAAATCCAAGAATTTTCTTTCCACAAATCTGGCCTTTTTCGTCGAATTTGCTCTCTTAAACGCCGCATAACGCTCAAATAATATTCTTTATTTACCGTTAGACCTTCCGGTAAGAATTCAGAGTGCACAACACCGCGATAGTCAAAGAAAACAGTCAACATGACTTTGACTTTTGATCGACTTTGGCGTGGTTTTTTCGGTTTCGGTTCAGTTGGAAGGCGCCACTCCGAAGCTTGTTGACTAGTTTGCATGTCAAACTCGTAAACCCACGTCTCGTCACCAGTAACAATGCGTTTCATGAATGTTGGGTCCGAACTGACTCGTTCTAGCATGTCCTCAGCGACTTTCATGCGATTGAGTTTTTGGAGAAAATTCAGATCTTTTGGGACTAGCCGAGCAGCAACATGTTTCATACCCAAATGATTAGTTAAAATGGTACGGATCGACTCGTGAGATACAGAAAGTTCGGCGGCTATCTCTCTCAGAGTTGAATGGGGATTTTCAGTCACTATTTCCTTCACTTTTGCGATGATGCTTCAGTTGCAGACGTTGACGGCCTACCAGAGCGAGGCAAATCTTCCATCACATCTCGACCGCTTTTGAACGCTTTGAACCACTCATAAGCACGAGTTTTTGATAAAGTCGATTCACCGTAAGCCTTCTGTAACATTTTCAGTGACTCCGAACACGAAATTCCATTGGCGATGCAAAATTTAAGACAAACTCTTTGTTCGATATTTTTGTCCATTATGAAATTCGCAATACACACTATATATGATATTACTAAAACCAGCACTGTATTTAATATAAATAACAGAAGCAACTCAAACTCCGCGCCAAAATGGAAAACAGTTGTGCCAATCTAACAACTACAAAAAAAACAAAAATTTGAATTTGGAACCATAAACAAATCATCCATTCCCGATACTTTTTTGACTGAATGTACATGTAAAAACTAAGTGATCTAAATACTAATAAAAAGGAGGAGGTTCTTCCAACTATTTTGGGGTCGGCTGCCAGTCCAGCTACTAATCAAAAGGAGGGGAGGGGTTCTTTCAACTATTTTGGGGTCGGCTGCCAGTCCAGCTACTAATAAAAAGGAGGAGGTTCTTCCAACTATTTTGGGGTCGGCTGCCAGTCCAGCTACTAATAAAAAGGAGGGGAGGGGGGGTTCTTCCAACTATTTTGGGGTCGGCTGCCAGTCCAGCTACTAATCAAAAGGAGGGGAGGGGTTCTTCCAACTATTTTGGGGTCGGCTGCCAGTCCAGCTACTAATAAAAAGGAGGGGAGGGGTTCTTCCAACTATTTTGGGGTCGGCTGCCAGTCCAGCTACTAATAAAAAGGAGGGGAGGGGTTCTTCCAACTATTTTGGGGTCGGCTGCCAGTCCAGCTACAAATAAAAAGGAGGGGAGGGGTTCTTCCAACTATTTTGGGGTCGGCTGCCAGTCCAGCTACTAATAAAAAGGAGGGGAGGGGTTCTTCCAACTATTTTGGGGTCGGCTGCCAGTCCAGCTACTAATAAAAAGGAGGGGAGGGGTTCTTCCAACTATTTTGGGGTCGGCTGCCAGTCCAGCTACTAATAAAAAGGAGGAGGTTCTTCCAACTATTTTGGGGTCGGCTGCCAGTCCAGCTACTAATCAAAAGGAGGAGGTTCTTCCAACTATTTTGGGGTCGGCTGCCAGTCCAGCTACTAATAAAAAGGAGGAGGTTCTTCCAACTATTTTGGGGTCGGCGGCCAGTCCAGCTACTAATAAAAAGGAGGAGGTTCTTCCAACTATTTTGGGGTCGGCTGCCAGTCCAGCTACTAATAAAAAGGAGGAGGTTCTCCCAACTATTTTGGGGTTGGCTGCCAGTCCAGCTACTAATAAAAAGGAGGAGGTTCTTCCAACTATTTTGAGGTCGGCTGCCAGTCCAGCCACTAATAAAAATGAGGAGGTTCTTCCAACTATTTTGGGGTCGGCTGCCAGTCCAGCCACTAATAAAAAGGAGGAGGTTCTTCCAACTATTTTGGGGTCGGCTGCCAGTCCAGCTACTAATAAAAAGGAGGAGGTTCTTCCAACTATTTTGGGGTCGGCTGCCAGTCCAGCTACTAATAAAAAGGAGGAGGTTCTTCCAACTATTTTGGGGTCGGCTGCCAGCCCAGCCACTAATAAAAAGGAGGAGGTTCTTCCAACTATTTTGGGGTCGGCTGCCAGTCCAGCTACTAATAAAAAGGAGGAGGTTCTTCCAACTATTTTGGGGTCGGCTGCCAGTCCAGCTACTAATAAAAAGGAGGAGGTTCTTCCAACTATTTTGGGGTCGGCTGCCAGTCCAGCTACTAATAAAAAGGAGGAGGTTCTTCCAACTATTTTGGGGTCGGCTGCCAGTCCAGCTACTAATAAAAAGGAGGAGGTTCTTCCAACTATTTTGGGGTCGGCTGCCAGTCCAGCTACTAATAAAAAGGAGGAGGTTCTTCCAACTATTTTGGGGTCGGCTGCCAGTCCAGCTACTAATAAAAAGGAGGAGGTTCTTCCAACTTTTTTGGGGTCGGCTGCCAGTCCAGCTACTAATAAAAAGGAGGAGGTTCTTCCAACTATTTTGGGGTCGGCTGCCAGTCCAGCTACTAATAAAAAGGAGGAGGTTCTTCCAACTATTTTGGGGTCGGCTGCCAGTCCAGCTACTAATAAAAAGGAGGAGGTTCTTCCAACTATTTTGGGGTCGGCTGCCAGTCCAGCTACTAATAAAAAGGAGGAGGTTCTTCCAACTATTTTGGGGTCGGCTGCCAGTCCAGCTACTAATAAAAAGGAGGAGGTTCTTCCAACTATTTTAGGGTCGGCGGCCAGTCCAGCTACTAATAAAAAGGAGGAGGTTCTTCCAACTATTTTGGGGTCGGCTCCCATTCCAGCCGGGTGTCAGACCCCCACGACCCAGTAACTGGGTAACTCTATACCCCGTGACAAGGCTGCCGTCAGATTTTTAGCTTCTGAGTATCTTCCGCGGTCTCATAGTAAAAGTTATTCGTAATGATGAGTACAATGATCCCTTAAGATTCGTTTGTATAAAACTCTTCCGGTATTGACTGACTGACTGACTGACAACGCACAGTCGAAACTACTGGTCGTAAAAAGCTGAAATTTTACAATTTTTGGGAAGTCCTCTCTTAGCGCTAAGATTTCCCGAAATTCCTACGCAAACGGGAAAAACTATTTTACTGGTAATTTTACAGTTTTAGGAAAACTTACAGTAAACATTTAAACACACGAGAGTAACAAAAATAAGGCCATTTAAAAGTTTTCACAGATAGAGGAGAGTTTAAAAACAAAAATATGTGAGAAGGTAAACTGTAACAGTGTATAAGTAAAAACAGTAATATAGTATAAACAGAAATACAACCGAATTGAGAACCTGCTGAAATTCTTCTACGGTCTGCAATTCTTCTACGGTCAGAAAGAGGAATTAGATGGAATATGTGCGTATGAAGTCGCGTGCAAAAGCTAGTTTTAATCAAAATAGTTTGTTTACTTCAAATCCTGAGTTTAGTAGCACAGAACTAGCTGCAAGCAGAGTTGCAGCAACTTCTAGCGCGTTTAGATTTATGAGAAAAACTTTGACACGACTTTGCGACTGTCAAAGCGAGTTTGACAGTTGCTAAGTCCTTGAATTCAGTCTTGCCAAAGGTTTCCATATTTTGCATGTTAGTTTCCGTTTAAGGGCTTACTGTGTGCATGGTAAATTAGCATCCACATTTTGTCAATTGGGTATTTTTCTACAAAAAAAATCTTATTTGTCAGTCACATAATATTTTTGTTTTCTTTTTTTACGTAAACAAGGAATGAAGACGATATAGTGCGTTCAAAACTTGCATGACGTCACGTATTAGTCCACTTTAGAGCCCCGACTTTTGAACTTTGATGCGCTTTATCTCTATCAATTTTTGTCGATTTGAAATGGCAAAAAAACTTTTTCACAAAAAGATAAAACCGACTAACTGGAAGTCGGTTTTATTTTTTTGTAAAAAAGTTTATATTTTTTACTTTTTAGTGGTACCTGCGCGCCACTAAAAACCACCTGAAACCACAAATACAGCGTACCGGCGTGATGTTATGAACTGGTGTAAACAATCAACAAACATGCGATTTCAGAAATCCCGATCCATTTGCCATTATTGATTGAAGAGTTCCGTTGCCTACCTCCGAAGTTCTTCATTAGATCTTCACCAAATTAAAATGGGACCAGTTCAGGAAAATATTCTGCGCGGTTGGCGCAGAAATCGGTGATAATACATTAAAAAAAAAATACATCCGAACATAGAACCTTCTCCTTTTTGAAGAAGTCGGATGAAATCTATCGGTCGGACTAAATACAATTATTATTTTTCAATCTACTTTGTTTAGGACCCAATTAATGTGAGTGATATTACTATTCCAGGCCTCATCTATTTTCAATAGACAAAAAATATTCCATCAAATGAAAAAACCCAACCGCAACAAAATATCTAAAATATTCAGAATAACTCACTTACCATACATGCGATCGAACTTTAGACTTACAACCATTAAATTTTATGAATACTTTGAAATTAAAATTAATATACAGCCCCAAAAAAAATAACAGAAAATTTCCGAAAAAATGGTTTAACGTGCTTACTTTTAAACACTTTTTCGAATTCTCATGCTGAAATCGGCTTTGGTTTTAACATGAGAACTTGTAACACCAATATTGGCAGTCTTAAGTTCAGCGTTAGTCCAATACAGTTACGGGGGTTAATAAATATTATTCCAAATGCTTGTTATTGTTTGTGTACCAGTTTGTTATGGACCCAAATGGTAGTTTATTTATTTAGCCGGTTTTTCCTTGACGCGAGAGCGACCCGGTTGCGGGATATAATTCTGATCGAACGGTGGACACGGTTTCGGTTAAAAATATTTTTGGTATTTTTAGTTCGTACGTTGGAATTTGTTTTATAACGTGTGCGTGTATTTAGCTTATGTTAAGATAGAATTTTACTGAATTAAAGTACGGTATTTTCCTGATTCTTTTTTGCGAAATAGATCTCTTTCCTGCGTAGGTATCCACCATTTTTTTGGTGACTGACGGTCCCAATAGATTTCTGTAGTCTTATAAGTTAATACCTACAGTTTTTACTCTGTTTTCAATGGCAATGCTACTTGTAATAAGGCCCATACATTAAAAAAAAAATATGAGCAAAACTAATCATACCTGATTATCAGCAATTTTCCTCTGAAACACTTCATCCAATCCAAAGAGTTAGTTCACTAAGCACATACCTGTGAACAAAAAGAAAAAAAAAACAATTAAATAAAGCTCATCAAGCCCTATTTGGCATAAACAGGGTGCAACGATAACAGGTTTAGTCATATTTTAATGTTCGCGGAGGCTCGCACAGATGGTTTTCATGCCATCATGCGAAAGAAAACGGCCTCCTTACTACAACGCTTGTACGGCGGTAGTGACAACAGCATCCTGTAAATGATAGCTGCCAGACCGGACTGTCCCTTTCAGGAACACTGGGTGGGGACTGTCCTAGGTATAATTAAACTAGTTGACCCGCGCAACTTCGTCTCCGCTCCTATTGGTCTTAGCGTGATGATATAGCCTTCCTCAACAAATGGGCTATCTAACACTGAAATATTTTTTCAAATAGGACCAGTAGTTCCTGGGATTAGCGAATTCAAGCAAAACAAACAAACAAACGAACTCTTCAGATTCACAGACAACAGTAGGCGTTTCAAACCGACATACTATCGAACTAATAAATTACCGAAGTAATGAGCAATCGTTGTAGGGTTTTTGCTACAGGATTTTTCGCACTAGCGTTACATCGCACCAATAAAGCATCGATGGAATAAAACATCTGACAACTGAATTATCGACACACTGTGTTCGATATAATAAAAAGGGTATAATTTAGACGGTCACCAAAAATGGATCAATGGTCACCAAATTCTATCCAACTCAACTGTGATTGCCATAAAATGTAGGCTTTGGGTTACAAACTGGATAAAATAGGTTACGCGAGCCGAGCGAGCGAAGCGAGCGGTGCCGCGGCAGCGGCCGGCGAGCGCTACTTCTCGAATATTATTTGGTGACCATTTATCCGTTTTGGTAACCGTTTAGAACTTTTTTGGTGAAAAATAGGTACGTTTTTGGGCGGTGTTTAAACACAAGCCTAATAAAAATCGAATTACCAACTTTCGCAGACAAATAGGTATCCCGATACAAGGAGGTGTACCCCAAAATACTCAATCTGGCTTCACCCCCGAAGCCTCCATTCTGTAATACCCACCTACTATTTATTACCTTCACGCCACTGACATTCGAGCTCCTAATATATTAACGTTTAGTTTAACAAACACTCTAGAAACAGGTATTTTACTCGTAGATGTATTGCTTTGGTTACCATAGTTACGTTACGTTACCTTACGTTTTGGAGAGTGACAAATGCGAGGCAATGCGAGATTGTTAAAGGTAATTGTTAAGTGAGTTTTGTCGAAAAAACCGGCAAGAAAGATTTTGGTCGCCTTTTAAAATCACACGTAGCATATTATCACGCCTCTGTACCCCTATTCTGTAACAACATTTTCGTGTCTCGACAGCGGAATCCGCGGAGAGTATCAAATTACGTCAAACGTAAGACCTTTATGTTGTGTGCAATAAAGCTCACTTTGTGAGGTATCACACAGGTGAAGCTCGATATCGAAATGGTTATTTACAGAATAGACTAGCTGTTCCTCGAAAGGTACACTCAAATTTTGCCAGCAGTTCGATTCTGTAAACATATCGAAGTGAAGGCTTGGGTGGAGTGATCACGGAGTGGGCTGTCACAGTCAGACTCCAGTGAAAAAAACTGGCCAAGTGCGAGTCGGACTCGCGTGCAAAGGGTTCCGAACGAATTTCTTTTTTTTAACATATTATTTTAAAACTATATAATTCTTATAAATTTTCCTGTATTCTATAGGTAAAATGTATTATATCCATTTTTTACAAAATTTTAGGCTTAGTAATTTCGGAGATAAGGCAAGTTTTCGTCTAATTTCTTGAATAACTTCAAAACTATTTATTTTAAAATTATGAAAAAAATATAATTAAAATCTTCACAGTAAGACCTTTCATTTGATATATCACACGATATTGTACATTTTTTTTTTCTAGTTTGACCCCCAAAAGTTTAAATGCTCCTTACTTAAAATGTAGTAGTTTACGTAACGTTTCCGTTTTTGGGTCACAGAATTCCATATGTGTACCAAATTTCAACACCATCGGTCCAGTGGATCCGGAGAAAACTAGCTGTGACAGACAGACAGACACCCGAGTGATCCTGTAAGGGTTCCGTTTTTTGTTCGGAACCCTAAAAAGAGTTGGGCGACGATGTATTTTGTAATTGAAACATTTAATCGATTTACACAAAAGTGACCAGTGCGTCTTGCCAGTGATTACATATGGAACCGAAACGTGGTCGCTCACAATGGGCCTGTTCAGAAGGCTTTAAGTCACCCAAGAAATCGGTCGAAATTTGGTCGAGATTGGTGTAAGCATTTGTTTTTTTTTTCCTGGAGTCTGAAATTGAACCTTATTGACAACAGGCTGGTCGATTCTACAAACATGTCGAAATGAAGGCTTACTAAGCATTACTTCATTCAAGCCTTTACTTCGACATGTTTGCAGAATCGACCGGCAGATCATGCTGATTATGCTGTTTTTATCCGATTTCTGTGATTATTTTTTAGTTCGATGCGGTATATTTGTCATTGGTTCCCATAAAAATAAAACCGACTTCCAAAACCAAAACACTACAAACTAGTCTTTGGTTATTTCGTTTTTGAACACCGACTTCCGAAATTAAAGTTATTTTTTAGTTTGTAGTGTTTTGATTTTGGAAGTCGGTTTTATTTATTTGTTAAAATTCTTTTTTTTTTACGCAGGTACCACTAAAAAGTGAAACCATAAGCACAGCGTGCCGGCGTGATATTATGTTATGAACTGGTGTAAACAATCAACAGACATGCGTTTACAGAAATCCCGATCCATTTGCTATCGTTTATTGAAGAGTTCCGTTGCCTACCTCTGAAGTTCCTCATCAGATCTTCACCAAATTTAAATAGGACCAGTCCGAGAAAATACTCTTCTAAACAATAAAAGAATCATCCAAATCAGCGAAAATATAAACAAACCTTTTTCACAAATATCTGAATTGCGTTAGAAAGTTTATGAAAAAAACAGTGTATGTGCTTATAAAATTTGAGGGCTTCCTTCGATTTTCATGGGATCCCATCATCAGACCCTGACTTATACCTTCCATCATCAGCTCAGCAACATGAGATGATGATTACCAGGGACAAATATCTGAATTGCGTTAGAAAGTTTATGAAAAACAGTGTATGCTTATAAAATTTGAGGGATTCCTTCGATTTTCATGGGATCCCATCATCAGATTCTGACTTGGTGACAATGGAACCACCTCAGGAGTATAGGCTTTTGAATAAAAAAATAATTTTTAAAATCGGTCTAGAATAATAATAAATAATAATAATAATATTCCACACAACTATCACACAACGCCATCTAGTCCCAAGCTAAGCAGAGCTTGTGTTATGGGTACTAGACAACTGATAAACATAGGTACTTATATATTTCTAAATACATACATATTATAGAATTGGCGGAGAAATCGGTGAACAAACTTAAGGTGGATGCTCCAGGGTGGCCCGCGAAATTCAAATATTTTTATGTTTTTTGCAATTTGCCGGTCAGTGTGAAGCTGTATGTGGACCAAATGCGATCTGCGACCGTAACGCGTATTTATCTAAAGAATTATAACCATTTTAATCATCAATATAGCCCTCTAAGTTCATGTAGTTCGAAAGAATGAATATTTCAGAAATAATCATTCCTGGTAATGGCTACCCTGGAGCATCCACCTTAAAATAAATATACATTTAGTTTGGTCCAGTAGTTTTTATTTTATGAGTATTTTTGCTGACTTGGTTGGTGCTTACTACTAAGTTTTCGTTTTTGGGTGCTATCAGCACTAAAAAAGGGTTTTTTTTCCCTTAAATAATATACGCTATCAGTCATCTAGGACTATAAAAAGGGAAAATAAAAAAAATAAAAAATTCATTTCATTTAATAGTGACGGACGAACAACTCGGCACGTACCTCCCAGTGTCTTAGCTAAACACAAAATAGAAGAAACAACAATTTCTTCGTCGCTAATTCGATAAGGTAGCGGCGAGAAGATCGAATTATTGGTTTTCTTGTGTCTGAGGCGTAAATGTCTTTGACAAATGGTAGAACGTCATTGTAGATCTTACTTGAGTTCGAAACCCCCACTTTACTGAATATGGCACGTCTCAGTTAAATGGAGGGTCTTTTATAAGGCCTAATTACTTTTGTCAATACTGAAAGATTTAAGTACATTGCAAGGTTGCAAGGGTTTCGTTGGTTACCCTTCGGGTACGGAACCCAATACTAAGCCTTCGCTGTCCGTCCGTCTATCTGTCAGCGAGCTGTATCTGAAGTACCGTAATATGTAGGTAGACAGTTGAAATTTTCACAGTTTGTGTATTTCTATTGCCACTAAAATAATAAATAATACAAAATAAAATAAAATTATATAATATAATATAATAATAAAATTGAAGAGCACTCCCATATAAGAAACGTGTTTTTTTTTCTGTTTATGGTACAAAACCTTTCGTTTAAGAGGCCGTCTCGCACTTGGTATTTTTTAAGTTTATTTGGGTCAAAATGGACAAACGTAGGTGTACAAAGTTACTTCCTCATTAGTCTTAGTTATGTCCATCACTCGTTTTAACCTCGATTCCAGCGTTCTTCGATCAAATGGACTGTTTGTCATCGTCATCATCATCTGCCTAGCCTTTTCCGAACTATATTGGGGTCGGCTTCCAGTCAAACCGAATTTAGCTGAATACCAGTATTTTACGCGGAGCGGCTGCCTACCAGACCTCCACAACGCAGTAACTGGGTAACACGGTACTGCATGGCAAGACTGGAGTCAGATTAACTGGCTTCTGACAATCCGTAATGACTGCCAAAGATCTACAAGTGACAGCCGGGATCAACGGCTTAACGTGCTTTCCGAGGCACGGAGGAAACTCGCTATGTTAAGATGGTCACCCATCCACAGACCAACCTTGGCAAGCGCTTAACCTTGAAGATCGACCCGTGTGGCTGTTATTATCTAGTCACGAGCTCCTCGAAAATCAAATTGACTGTTTGTACCCAACTTAAAAAATGTTCTATTCGAGTGTTATGTCACCGCTGTCAATTTGAATACAATAGAATGCTTATTTGTCAAAATATTGTACAAAGCTGTTTTGTGCATTCATATGTATTACGTCCCTAATATTCTGCCGCTTCCGGTGTACAAATATAATTCATAAAATTATGGGTCATCATTACATTATTAGGTACATAACATACAATTATTAATAATAAGAATTGATTGCAGCTGAGTTGCAGTGGAGTCGAGTGGAGTCATTCAGCTTTCACTACTGATATTATATAGAAAGCTAAACGGGGAAGAAAGAAAATTCACCGTATCTATTTTACTACAATTTACAGTCGCAAAGAAAAAAGGAAATTCAATTTATTGAATAAATTCAACACAGTAAATGTTCCGTGTTTAAGGCGCTACTTGGGACCCTTAATTGCGATTTAACCGTTGCAGTTGAGAATACAAAATGCTAAGGAATTTTCTAAATACTCCGGGCTGTGGTTTCCTCCGAACGATTGGATTTTGATCTTTTTCTGGACAGAAACACAAGATTTTGTTTGTATTGCATTCGTAGTACTTACATTAAAAATACTATAAAATTTGTTTTATTAACTGTTTTAAACAAATTAAAAAAAAAAAACATTTTTCTCGTAAGTTTTGTCAGGCACAAGATTAAAAATTTAGGATTGAATTTAATAGTTGACTGGTTGAAAGCTCATGGCTAGATAATAACAGCCGCACGGGTCGATCTTCAACGTTAAGCAACGCTTGCTAAGGTTGGTCTGTGGATGGGTGACCATCTTAACATACCGAGTTTCCTCCGTGCCTCGGAAAGCCGTTGGTCCCGGCTGTCATTTGTAGATCTTTGGCAGTCGTTACGGATTTACAGAAGCCAGTAAATCTGACTCCAGTCTTGCCATGAATAAGAATAAGAATATTTTTATTTGTATAAAACATGGTACATTTTTAGGTCTTATTAAATATAGGGAGATCTGACATGTTTCGCCATTTACTGGCGTACAAATATTAGAACAATATGTAAATCGCTCTTTTTGACAAAATGTTAAATGTAAGACTAACTCTAGCCAACATAATTAAGTACCTACATAAATTAAATTATTATATTTATTTTCTATCAGAACAAAGTTTACGTTTTAAATTCGAATTAGAACTAGATAACATATTTCGTAAGTAACTATTTCAGGTACATAATTATACTTTCTTACATTAGTTAAGATATAGTAAGCATCTACATGAGATAAAAATTATAAATTAGTGTTTCACTCAGTAGGTAGAAAGGAATGTTTATAGGAATCAGTAGCCATACTTGTCTGTTACTTTTTTTTCAACAAATTCTTTTACGGTATAAAAACAATTATCGATTAGCCATTTCTGTAATTTGGATTTAAAATATTTCAATGGAAGCTCTCTAATTTGTTTAGGTATATTATTGTAGATTTTTATAGATGTTATGTAACTATTTTTGTGGCATAGTGTGCTTTTGTGGGTAGGCATTCTTAGCCGTGTAGGGTCACGATGGGTATATTTTGAGTGTAGATCACATGTTTTGAAAAATTTAGACTGTTCTTTTACAAAAATACCAGCTTGCAATATATAAAGGCCTGTTAACGTTAGGATTTTTAATTTCTTAAATATAGGTCTGCATTATGTTATTGGACTGATACCATAGATTGCTCTTAGACATTTTTTTTGCACCCGAAATGCATCATTTATATTTGTAGAATTCCCCCAGAGTAGGAGTCCATATCTCAGCAAAGAGGAAACATACCCGTGGTAAGCAATTAGAGCTACTGCTTCACTCGCAGTACGCCTTAAGCGTTTAAGAGCAAATACAAACTGGTTTAATTTTTTACAAATGTGCTCTATAGGGTAGTTTCCAGTTACAGTTTTGGTCGAGAATAAGTCCAAGAAATTTGTAATTATTAACTTCATTAATTTGATGTCCTTCGCAAGTAATTTTAAATATTTTAGGTTTTGAGTTATAATTCTGAAAATTAATGAATTTGGTTTTATTTATATTTGCGCAGAGATAATTGTTTTCAAGCCAATTTAAAATTTGAGTAATTGTGTCATTCAGATTTTTTTCGTGATCTATTTCTGATTTACTGTCATTTGTTACTATGACCGATATATCGTACCGGAGTACCGTGTTATCCAGTTAATAGGTTGTGGAGGTCTGGTAGGCAACCGCTCTACGTAAAATACTGGTATTCAGCTAAATCCGGCTTGACTGCAAGTCGACCCCAATATAGTTGGGAAAAGGCTAAGCAGATGATGATGATGATGACTGGTTGAAAACGCCTAAGGCATTAAGTCCGCCTCTGTGCAATTGGGTGCGTAAAGTATTAAATAAATAAGAATTTGGTCATCACGTCACCTAGCACCTTAATCAAAACTTGTAAAGAACCGGTGATCCTAAACGAATTTTCTAACTAAATCTCTTTGAAAGCTAAAATTCTTCACCTTTTTCAACACACCAGACCTAAAATCCTAACCTCACCTTTAAACATTTATCCCACCTCAGAAATCCGCCGATACCATTACCCAAGGTGTTGTATTTCAAATATTTGTGCTCACCTTAAAAAGGTTGACAAGTGTCCCGCCCTCAAATTCACTTTCTGTGTAACTGAAAACCTTTAAGGGGTACGGAACCCCGATTTATAAAGGCTGATTTTATTATTACACCCGACGATGGCTTAAAAAGGAACGGTGACGTATTCCTATCCATTTCTTGGGTTCACGAATGTTAAGTGCAAAATGGATTTTTCGTGATATATTTTCTGGTAGGTATGTCGTGTTGAATGAGGGTAGTTTCTTTGTGTTCCTTTGGGCTCAGAGAGAGGAGATTTTGTTATATTATCTGATAAGTTTGGCCCTTTGAGTCTTGTGAGTAAGATGCATCCTTTGATGTAGTATCCTCTTGAATTATCTTTTTTCTATTCCGGTTGGTTTTGAGTCCGTGTATATTAAACGTAACAGGAAATAATACGCATGTTGGAGCAAAGAAAAACAATTTTATTTTTCACTTTTTAGTGCTGATACGTAAAACACTGGTATTCAGCTGAATTCGGTTTGACTGGAAGCCGACCGCAATATAGTTGGGAAAAGGCTAGGCAGATGATGAGTGCTGATACCCTCCAAAAACCTTAAATTATAATATCATCCAGGTTTAAAATTAATTATTTACGGGACCAAATGACAAGTACCGTATTGAACTAAAAATAATTTTAGGCTAAAACATCCACAACCAGAAAATACTAAAACTGCTGACCAAGCTCCAAAAAGCTCCAAGTCAACCCCTTATAGCAATAAAAATAACAATTTCAAATGTTCTTGTCTCTGGTTCGGCAATAAAGCCGGTCGGCAACCGGAAGGCATCGGCGCGGGACCGGCAGTGACGTCATAAATAACGGGGCCCTTCAGACTGTTGTTGGGTACATTATGGTGCTAGTTACTGTTGTTGTGGTGTTGTTGGGGGATAAATATTTAGTTTGGACTTAGATAACATGAAGTTTTATAATTGGAAAAACATTTAAGAGTGTTCGCACTGCTCTCATTTGAAAACAAGGACTACCCTATGATTACTCCTATTTTAAGTATACTTAAAGCAGGTGGAACTAGGAGAAGGAAGCGTCGGGGAGGTAATCGCTTCGTTGCATACAACGCAGAAAACCCGTTTGCGTCATTTTGGGTCGGTACATATCAAGCGAAAAATGCGTCGAGCGTATTAGTGGTGGTTGTTGTTTTATCATATAAAATTATCTTTTCTGGCGTTACGCGACCGATAATACGCGACGCATTTTCCGTCTGATATAAACTGACCCTTAAGGTAGATAGAAGTACGGGATAACGGGGGCTCAGAATGGGGACTGTGACCGTCAACTAAGTGATCAAAGAAAAGCTGGTGGTACAGTGATCACGTGCTGCCGTGCACAGAGGTTAAACTTTTGCCATCTCCCCATGCATGTGACCTAACAGGCGTTCCATAGGTTACAGGTTCAAAGGAAGTGGCCTTTTAAGAGGTAACAGCGCTTCTTCCATGGGCTAACAGTGATTACAGAAATGTTATTAATGAGGTAAAGGTCAATTTTTGTTTCCCATTCTCTTTTTGTTGTGGTTTTTACTTGTGTATTTTTATAATAATGAAATGTGCGTCTGTTTGGAAGGAATTAACTATTTTTATTTTTTTCTGCTTTCAGGTAAAAATTCCACTCCTTGGTCTTGTCGTGACTAGAAATTAGAAAATACGAGTATGACATTTAATTTTTATCTAATTTAATTTAAATATATTGTAATGAAATTGTAATCTTTAATGTATTTTGTACTATTGCATGCCTTCTGGTAAAATATGGCTATTGCTTATTATATGTTTATGTCACCGTGTTTTGTACCCATATTTGCAAAAATAAATATCTTATCTTACTTAAGAAGTTCAAGCGCTTTTTGAAGACTTCACTCTGTAAACAAAAGGTGGCCCGACAAATGATAGGATACCAGCAATACGAACGTAAGTGTCACAGGTGCTTTGAAGAACAAGAGAACCTATAAGCTCTTTCTCATCTTCATGACAGACGAAAGACGTTCACTGCAGGACATAGACCTCCCCCAAAAAGAGGGGTTTGCCATATCCGTCACACTTGGCAGGCGGGTTGGCGATCGCAGTGTGTGGTGTTGCGTTTTACAGAGAAGGCTGCTGCCCATTCTCTGGTGAGTCCCTTATTCGCCTCTTACAAAACCCACGGGAAGTGATGCGATGGTATTATTCTTTTACCCATAAACGCACTGGCCGACACCATATGGCATAATTTAACTATAATGCCACATACTGTACAGACCTTTGTACATTGATCAGACCATGATTAGACATGCCTTTTTTGTTAGGATGGGAAATCATCCAATGACTCCTCCCGCTCTGGGCACAGTAGGAGGGAGTGTCAGACTCTTAGTGACTAAAACCCATCTGTGTTCCACCTAGTGCCGGGTACGGTGCCACTTTCGAACGAAGTCCGCAGCCCTGACATCTCCTTGAGGCGCGTTGGCAGCGCAGCGCGCCACCGATCCGAGCCTGGTTCTGATCAGAGGGCGAGCCACCCAATGCCCGCCGTCCGCAGACTCGCGCCTACGGTGGCCGAGAATCGTCCTGCGACTCCCGACGCCCGAGGCGTCTTCTTCTGATACTGCACAGACCTACCTTTCAATGCAAAGTACATTACTTGGCAACTGAAATAGGTATCAAGTATTGCCATACTTCCTCTAAAAGGATTCCGTAGGAAACAATCTCTAAGCTCAAACTAAATATTAAACCCATGAGAGTCACGATATCTACATACAAATAAACTTTTGTCCAAAAATAAACATTTCAGTACAAAATCCTTTTCTTTCGTTAAAAATATTCTTTGAATCAGCTAATCTCGCCTCGAAGCACAGACATTAGTATTTCCCCAAACTGTAAGAACTTACAATTATCTTAATGACAGCTCGTTGAACAAACTCTTCCAAGATTAAGCCTAAAATTGTTATTTTAACCAGTTTTCTCGAAGACTTTTCCTTGGTTTGTTTTTACTTGGTATAGGACAATTTTCTCCAATATAGGACAAAGATTCTTGGTCATAAAGTTGATGAACATTAATCAACACGCTTAAACGCTCCAAAATATACAGAATACGGTATTTTACTAAAAAAATCTAATTAGTCCGTCTGATAGATTTTCAAAAATTTTTCGACACGTATTTTTTCTTTTTTCACGTAAACAAAAAATTAAGGAGATACAGCGAGTTGAAGACACGCGTGACGTCATCTGGTTTGGTAAATTTGGTACATTTTTACCAAGCCATATGACGTCACGCGTATTTGCTCGCAACTTCGTCCGCGCTATGTTACTCAGGGATGACGTAGCATTCTAATGGTGAAAGATTTTTTTAAATCGGCACAGGAATTTTTGAGTTCATTCGTTACAAAAATACACGTCTTTCTCTTTTATAAAATTAGTGTAGATTGATCACATGACATTTCGACAGCATTTGTCAATTCCATACATTTTTGAAAATCGCCTTCGCCACGCTGACTGAATGTCAGTTGTCTGGAGCCTCAGAATGCATAGATATGTTTCAGTTCATATTTGTTACCATTATGTTTACACTAATTGCAGCCCCATGTCATGTCCAGGCTGTCTCTTTCCATTCCAGGTTGCCTGGAAAAGATCGCGGAACGCGATAAGGCCGCCGATTGCATATTATTTTAGTTTAAGGTATTCATTGTTTTTTATTTTTTGGTGTACAATAAAGCATAATTATATGAATAAATAAGTCAGTTTAGCAATATTATATATAATAATATTCATATTCAAACCTGGGTGTGTATTCTACAGGCTATGGACCCAGCATGCTTAAGCAATACGAACTTGCAATGGAAGTGTACTAGGCCCATAACCTAAACAATTACTTTATTATGTACTGTGTCACATGTTGTGTTTAAAGAGTAATACACAAAGTTGATTTAGACTCCACTTTGCATGGGAAGGTTGTCCCTGTTTTTACTCCCTCAAGGTCAGAAGTAGCTGTTGTCGCCTGAACCACTGTGTCATCATTACTGGTACTCATCATCATCATCTGCCTAGCCTTTTCTCAACTATGTATATTGGGGTCGGCTTCCAGTCAAGCCGGGTTTAGTTGATTACCAGTATTTTACGCGGAGCGGCTGCCTACCACAACCACACCGCAACCCATTAACTGGGTAACACCGGTACTTCATGGCAAGACTGGAGTCAGATTAACTGGTTTCTGACTATCCGTAACGACTGCCAAAGTTCTATAAATGACAGCCGGAACCAACGGCTTAACGTGCTTTCCGAGGCACGGAGGAAACTCGGTATGTTAAGATGGTCACCCATCCACAGACCAACCTTGGCAAGCGTTGCTTAACCTTAAAGATCGACCCATGCGGCTGTTATTATCTAGCCACAAGCTCCTCGTGGTCTTTGAAATATAATAAAAAAAAAACCGGCCAAGTGTGAGTCGGACTCTCACACGAAAGGCTTCGTACCATTAACAGAAAAAAAACCACGTTTCTTGGCTCCCATACAAGAAACGTGATTTTCCCTTCATGTTTTAATTTAATTTTTTATTTTTTATTATAGCGGCAATAATGATACATGGAAAGCTTCAATTATCTGCCTATTACGTTTCTTGATATGATCAGCTCCTCGTCATGGATCTCGTCGCCATCATTAAAAAACTTACTAGCGTGTGAAAATACCCCATATTCAGCAGTTTTGACATGAAACATGAATATTGTATGAAGGGACTATGATAAACGCGAGGTGTCAACTGTCAATACACGTCCGTTAAATAGATTAGTGATCCTTTGGGCCTTGTTAGTGAAGGTAGGGTTAGCCTTCGGTTTAGTGTTGTCAAATATTTAGGTGTTTTGGGGTTATTTTGAATAATGTCTGCAGTTTAACCTATTTTATTTCATCTGAGATTCACATTACTGGATTTGTGTTTGAGTCAAAGTTGATACAAATTGCATCTTCCAGGATCTTCTTTTGTCTCTTGCGAATCCAAGACCTAGTGTTCCCAGCCAGGGTTGCGGATTTTTTTCGAAAGAATCATTGTAGTCCTGAAACGCAACGAAGGAATGCGGATGAGTTTTAGTCAGTTGAGTCATCACTAGGCTAGGATGGGTGACCACCTGAACATACCGGCGCGGTTGGCGCAGTGGTTGAGCGATCGCTGCTGCGCCGCATGTCGTGGGTTCGACTCCCGCACGGAACAAATATTTGTATGGCCTACAGATAGTTGTTCCGGGTCTGGCTGTTTGTGTATGTGTCTTTGTATGTTTGTTAACGCACCCACGATACAGGAAAAATCCTAGTATGGGGTAACGTTTTTTCAAAAAAAAAAAAATACCAAGTTTCCTCCGTACTTCGGAAAGCACGTTAAGCCGTTGGTCCCGGCTGTCATTTGTAGATCTTTGGCAGTCGTTACGGATAGTCAGAAGCCAGTAAATCTGACTCCAGACTTGCCACGAAGTACCGTGTTACCCAGTTAATGGGTTGTGAAGGTCTAGTAAGCAGCCGCTCCTCGTAATATACTGGTATTCAGCTAAATCCGGCTTGACTGGAAGCTGACCCCAATATAGTTGGGAAAAGGCAGGCAGATGATCGAGTTTTGTGTTGATCCGTGCTTTTTTGTTGGTTTTAAGTAATTTTTATGTATCGCATTTTTATAACAGAAATATGTTGTGTTTCCAAATCTGTATTTACGTGATATTGTTTGTCAGTTTCTTTGGTATGTTTATGGTTCTGTACCCAAAGGATAACCGACGTAACCCTATTGCTAAACCTCCACTGCAGCGGGCTGTATCTCTAGAACCGTAATAAGCAGACAGCTGAAATTTTGCAGATTGAGTATTTATAATACCGTTATAACATCAAAATAATAACATTTAAAGAGGGCTCCAATGCAAGAAACATGTTTTTTCAGTTTATGGTGCGGAACACTTCGTTTGAAAGTCCGACTCACACTTGGCCGGCTTTTTTTTTATCCATGAGTCTCTAACACTTCCAAAATACGATTCTAAAGCTTTAAAAATAAATATCTTCTTTTATTATATTTACAATCTAATTAAACTGTTATCTGAGTCTACAAGGAGTCATTATCTACAGCAACCGGTTAATGTGACCAGGTGATGGCGGGTAATGTGAACATTGACTACCCACTCTGGATTATCTTGGCTTAGCTAACGATACGAAGGATTTCGCTGTTTTAAGATTAAAATTTTCCACGATCTTAGTGTTGATGCTGGAAAAACGTAATCTATATATCACGCACGTACGTTTTACGTATCTATATGTATGTGTATCATTCATAGTGCGTACAGCTAAGGAGTGGAATTCCCTGCCGGAGTCTGTGTTTCCTGATAGCTACAACCTGGGAGTCTTTAAATCAAGAGTGAATAGGTTATTTCTAGGCAAGCGTGCTCCATCTTCGACCACATCCTCGCTTACCATCAGGTGAGATAGTGGTCAAACGCGTGCCTATCAATAGTAAAAAAAAAAAAAAAAAAATCTGAATAAGGTTACCTTATTCAAGATTATTTTAGTTTTAGCATTTTGACATGATTTTGCTGTTAAATTTCTCATCGTCTTGTCTTTTGTTATGTTGCTAGCGTTTGCCCGCGACTTTGTATCCGCATATCCCGTTTTTTTTCGTTCCCGTAACCGCTGTCAAATAGAGGTTAGCGGAACTTATAACTTGTTAGTAATGATGCGTATTATGCCCCCTTAAGAGGTATTGCGTTAATCCTGTTACACTTTGTATAACATCACGCTACGTCCAATAGCAGCGGAGCGTTAATGAGAAATGTGACGCAGACGAAGTTGCGCAAGTCGCATATTATCCGAAAATCAATGAATATGCATGCATTTTTTTTTTTCAGGGAACATGCATGCGATTTTTTTTTAGGGAATATGCATGCGATTTTTTGATTTGCAAAATGATGTAAAATTTAACGTCATCGTTTATGACTCCTATACTGCTGAGATAGAAAACAGCGTTTGCGCGAGAAGGACAGATAGCTTTGTTTAAAATTACCATATCTCCTTTGTTTTTCGAGTAATTTTGATTCTATTTTCACTGTTAGTATTATATTTTTGTATATTTTTAGATAAATTGAATAGATGATAAATATGTTTTTCATGCATATTCCCTTTAATCAGCAAATAAAGAAAAATCAAAAAAACCCGACTGCAAAAAAGTCTACCGGGACACTTTTATGAACGAAAACTGTGTCCTAATTTAATTTAAACATAGAGCTTTTATGTATTTTTGTAACTTCCATTTAATTTTCTTCATTTTGATACCCTACCCAAAAATTTTTTAGGTAGGATTTTGGGCGCTAAATTTAACGACTTACAATTTAGCGCCCAAAATCCGCAAAATAAATGAATCCAACAACACTTTAACTGTCGAAATTCATTCAGCCGTTTAGAAGATACGAGATAATAAAGACAAGCATACATACAAATTACGCGCCAAAACATCCGTGGCAGTCGGGTAAAAATAAATAAGAACTTTTCTCAGATGTATTTTCTCAAATTAATACACTGGACTGACGAGGAATGGAGACCAATTAAACATTAATTTGCTGAAAAAACACAAAACCTTTTTTATGAATGCCCAGAAACGAAATAAAGCTTTCATTCACGATTTTCAGAAAATGTAATGACGGGAGGAGGTACAGTAATAATTATTTGCTGAGAAAAGTTCAATTAAAATGCAAAAAGGGTTCGTCAACGAGCTTTTCAATTTTCGCTTCATTCGGAAAGCTGATCTAAAAATAAAATTTAATTATATTTTTCTTTTGATTCCCACTTGGCATGAGTTTGGTTATGATTTTAAATTTTGTGAATAAGACTGTTCATTAAATAAAAAAAAAAGTTAATTTTTGTAACTGGCAACCAAATCAAAAACACAAAAAAAAAACATCAGAAAATCTATGTTATTTATGTAATGTTATGTAATAGTCTATGTACAGTTACTAATATTATTATCTATCTATACTAATATATAAAGCTGAAGAGTTTGTTTGTTTGTTTAAACGGGCTAATCTCAGGAACTACAGGTCCGATTTGAAAAATTATTTCAGTGTTAGATAGTCCAGCAGACGAAATTACGCGGGTCAACTAGTTAATATTATAACGCAGAAGAGTTTGTTTGGTTGAACGCGATAGTCTCAGGAACTGCCGTTTCGATTTGTTAATTTTTTTTATCAAGGAAGACTATAGACTATAACATCACGCTACAATTAAAAGGAGCGGAGCTGACCGTTCATCTGTTTGTCCCAGAACTGTTCCCTGTGACGAATATATATCAATCATCATCATCATCTGCCTAGCCTTTTCCCAACTATATTGGGGTCGGCTTCCAGTCAAGCCGGATTTAGCTGAATACCAGTATTTTACGAGGAGCGGCTTCCTACCCGACCTCCACAACCCATTAACTGGGTAACACGGTACTTCATGGCAAAATAAAAAAAAAAAATTTAATTTAAATAAAATTTAAATAGACAGGAACAGCAGCGCCCGAAATGCCAACTTGGTCAGACTTGAGGCTCTTCACATTTCGATAGGCGCTGAGTATGCTGTCCCTAACGATCCGCGACCTGAGTTTAACGATTAGATTCTTAGGTTTAGTATCCTGCTGGCGCGCATGTGGGACTCTATGGATGGAAATTATGTCATTCTGTGACACCGGCGACTTAATCGCACCACATATCGACTCCATAATTGACACAAGATTCTCATTGCGTTTTTCGGGCAGGTTACAAACCTCTATGTTAAATTGGCGTGCCTGCTGTTCCATGGAGTCCACTTTTGCTTCCAGTTGGGCCACTCTATGATCGCTACTATTGCTGGTAATTTCATGGAAACGCTTCACATATTCTTTATGCTCAGCTTCTACGGCGTCTAAGCGAGTCTTCATGGTCTCATATTCTGCGTTGAAGAATTTAATAGACTTTTCAATCTCCGAGTTGGATTTTTGAATGGAAAGATTCTGCTGTCTTAATTCGGAAACGTCAGTGACTAATTTATTAAGGATTCTATCCTGATCAGCCTTCCAAGAATGCAGCATGCTCTTCAACTCCTCGAATCCGTCTAGCTCCGGAATGCTGTCATCGCCTCGAAAACGTTTATTACTCGGCCTTGTAGTAACATTCACTGACCCAAAGAGGTTGCTATCGGATGCCGACGTAGCAGGCGAAAGGTCGGGCTCTGACCGCGTCTGCGGTAACACACAAGCATTTGGAGAACCCTGGGGGGGTGAGCGAATCACGCGTGGCATGGTAGGCAAAGTTTAAAATCTCTAATGCAGCAATAAGCAGAGCAAAACTGTCAGACGGCTTAGCTTATTGGTATAGATCACCTATTTTGACACGGCGGCCAGATGGTTGGTCGAGTGCGAAGAAAAACGCGCCAACCGACACGGCGCAGGTTCAAATCTCGGTTCACGCAAAAATTTTAAAGCTCCTCGAAGACAATTTCAATTTCAATGTAAGAAATGTCTCGACTCCGTCGTGGGCGTAGACCACAGGTAAAAACACTGCATGGGCGACAAAGAGTCGCAACTATGAGCAACAGCTTATCACAGCTCAGCACACTACCAATGACCACAGCGCGATGTGACACACGTCTGTCCGCTTCGGTGTTCGAGAGCTGCCTGGCTTCCAAAAAAGTGGACACGAACAAAGGCCCACGGCCAAAAAAAAAAAAAAACAATAATATTACGCTAGTTGAAAGCACACACTAACAAATGCCCACAGCGAGTGAGTGAATCGAAGCTCGCGTTCAAAAGGTCTTAAGTGCACGGTATACGGCGTCGCTTACGCGTTCGCGACAGGGGCTCTGTGTTCGATGTGCGGTTGGGTATATTCACAAAAAGTTCACGTATTATTTCTTAAATAAGTCTTAATTATAATGTTTGTGTGTAATTTCTTCCACTCACAAGTAGTATGCAAGTTCAAAAACCAATTATTCACCAATACTGAACCAAAACTTTGTTAAAACTGTATTAAAACAAATTCTTGTTGTGGAGCGTTATAACAACACAGTACACTTTAGGAAATCACTGAGTACACTGTCAATATATGGGTATTGATAATTCAGGCTTTCTTATCAGAATTCTTATATCACACAATCCGAATGTATTGATTATAAGGACCAAATTCCTTATCTACCTATCAAATCATAACAGATTAAATTAAAAAAAATCCAGTGAAGCAGTTTTTTAAGATGTGAAATCATTAAATGACTCCTGCTCTGGGCGGAGCAGAATGTAGTGTCAGAATCTTGTTGAATAAAACCCATCCGTATTCCACCTAGTGCCCTTTGCGTTTTAGGGCCGCGGTGACTCTTTCGAACAAATTCCGCAATGAAGTAGTTTGTGTTTTCACTAAAATCGGGCCTCAGACTTATTAAGCGACTTCCAAAAAAGGAGGAGGTTCTCAATTCAGTGGATATTTTTTTTTAATGTCTGTGCACCGATTAGTCCAAGGTTTCGATCCGATTTCTTTAGTTCGATGCAGTGTACTTAGCCCCGTAAAAATTTGATACATTTTGGTTCAGTAGCTTTATTTTATGACCATTTTTGCTTATTTCAATGTCTGCGTAGACGAAGACTTCGTCCAAGAATGTAAAAGTAAAACGTAAAAGTGAAAATAAAAAACCTTTTTATTTTTACTTTGTTTACAAAAATTCGGAAGTCGGTGTTAAAAAACGAAGATGCGAAACCAAAAACACCGACTTCCGAAACTGTAGTGTTTTTTGGAAGTCGGTTTTATTTTTTTGTTATGAAGTTTTTTCTTGACAGATTCGCATTTCACTAGCCACAATTAAATGCTAAATTGACTCTGTAAAGGTTTGGAATCGTAATCTATACTTACTTACTTACTAATATTAGTCCGGTAAAATTAGACATAAGAATGATGATCGAATAAGAAAAACTCCGACAGAGCTGAATTTTGGTAGAGAATATTTATATAAAATGTTTTTCTGTCATCATCATCACCTGCCTAGCCTTTTCCCAACTATATTGGGGTCGGCTTCCAGTCAAACCGGATTTAGCTGAATACCAGTGTTTTACGTGGAGCGGCTGCCTAACAGACCTCCACAACCCATTTTACTGGGTAACACGGTACTTCTTGGCAAGACTGGAGTCAGATTTGCTGGCTTCTGACAACCCGTAACGACTGCCAAAGATCTACAAATGACAGCCGGGACCAACGGCTTAACGTGCTTTTCGAGGCACGGAGGAAACTCGTTATGTTAAGATGGTCACCCATCCACAGACCAACCTTGGCAAGCGTTGCTTAACCTTAAAGATCGACCCGTGCGGCTGTTATTATTATGAAATGTTTTTCTGTAATCTTTACATAAACTTCTAACACGTAGAATAATTTCAGATTTTTGTCTATGCAAACTTCGGAGATAAGGAGGGGAGGAGTTTGAGAATATGCAAATACCACTCTTTCTTATGATACCCCACATGCCCTAGAGCCCATATACGAATTTAAAGAACCCGTTTTAGTTGCTGTTGCAAAAAATATATAAAAAATTGTTGAGCAAACTTTATCTAAAATTATTCCAAATTTCAAGTGGATACCATTGACATGATAGCTATGACAGACGGACAAATTTTGACATACCAGGTTCCTTTTTAAACAACTTCTTCAAAAAGGAGGAGGTTCTATGTTCGGTTGTATGTATTTTTTTATATGTATGTTCACCGATTTCTTCGCCAATTCTAGACCGATTTAAAAAAATATTTTTTTTGTTCGAAAGCCTATACTCTTGAGGTGGTTCCCTTGTCACCAAGTCAGAATCTGATGATGGGATCCCATGAAAATCGAGGGAATCCCTCAAATTTTATAAGCATACACTGTTTTTCATAAACTTTCTAACGCAATTCAGATATTTGTGCCTAGTAATCATCATCTCAAGTTGCTGAGCTGATGATGGAAGGCATAAGTCAGGATCTGATGATGGAATCCAATGAAAAATGTTTGTTCAGCGATATTTTCGCCAATTGTTAACCGATTTCAATGATTCTTTTTTTGTTTGGAAGAGTATTTTCTCGGACTAGTCCCATATAAATTTGGTGAAGATCTGATGAAGAACTTCGGAGGTAGGCAATGGAACTCTTCAATAAATGATAGCAAATGGATTGGAACAAAAAAAAAAAAAACTAAATAACTTTAATATCTGAAGTCGGTGTTCAAAAACGAAAAAACCAAAGACACCGACTTCCGAAATTTTTGCTAAAAAGTTTTTTTTTACCATTTTGTTACGCCCTAAAAATTACATTAACATTTTCCCTTCAGGCATCCCAGTTATTAGGTACTCGTATGTAGACTTTCCAAACTTCCGAATCCTACGTTTTTATCCGAACTTTGAAGTCAACTCGGCGGGGCACTATCGTACTTCCATTAAGGTAAGACCAAGTTTTTGAGTGGTTAGCCCTGAAGTTATGAAAACTGTGAATTATTAATATATCATCGGCTTCTTTTTGCCTTTTGGTCGTAGTTTTTATATTATCTAGCTTCCTATAAAAACTTAATTGCAAATGCTGGTTGTGGAATTATTTGCAAGAGTCAGGTAACGCGATCTTAAAAAGCAAAAGGCATTTGGAGGAACACGGGGTTTTAGTCATTAAGAGTCTGGCAGTCCCTTCTGCTTCACCCAGAGTGGGAGGAGTCATTTGGTGATTCCCCATCCAAAAAATACAAATTACTTTCACGGAAAGCCGCGATGCGAAACGCGTTTTGATAGAAATTGTTCTTTAAGGCTGCTCTCTCAAAAAAAAGCTTAAAAATAGCGTGCTCGTGGCTAAAGAATAACAGCCGCACAGGCCTATCTTTAAGGTTAAGCAACGCTTGCCAAGGTTGGTCTGTGGGTGGGTGACCATCTTAACATACCGAGTTGTTAATGAAGAAGTCGGTTAAAAATTAAAATCACGGGTAGCAGAGTGGCGCGTAGCGGTGTAGTTAGCTCCGTTTGTATGCACAAGGTCATTAGCATGTAGCCTTAAAGTTCAATTTAACCTCTGAAGGACCTTTGTTTTGTTTACTAACTGGGAAAATAATAAAAGAAGCAAACGAAAGTAATTCGTAAGACGTATACAAGTAACGCTTACACCGTGCGAGTCGGCTTGGCCCCAATAGGGGTTTACGGATTCTGACAGTTGAGGCGATTTAGCCCCAATCAGTCCTTACGGATTCTGACAGTTGAGGCGATTAAGCCCCAATCAGTCCTTACGGATTCTGATAGTTGAGGCGATTTAGCCCCAATCAGTCCTTACGGATTCTGACAGTTGAGGCGATTTAGCCCCAATCAGTCCTTATGGATTCTGACAGTTGAGGCGATTAAGCCCCAATCAGTCCTTACGGATTCTGACAGTTGAGGCGATTTAGCCCCAATCAGTCCTTACGGATTCTGACAGTTGAGGCGATTAAGCCCCAATCAGTCCTTACGGATTCTGACAGTTGAGGCGATTTAGCCCCAATCAGTCCTTACGGATTCTGACAGTTGAGGCGATTTAGCCCCAATCAGTTCTTATGGATCCTGACCTTAAACCACTATTTCAATAACACAGCAAAACTTAATACACGCAGGAACCTCACAAAACTTCACCCCATTCCCCATTTACATGAGACCAACCATAAATGTTTACCGCACAATAAAAACGGTTTCAATACAAAATGTTCTTCTTGTAACAATATTACATGCGGTATTCTGCCAAGTATTTGCAACAAGCAGTTTCGACACACTGCATTGGTATGAGTGAGAAATATCTTTATTCTGTAAACGACTATGTATCGGGATAGTAGCGTGTTTGTTGCAGAATATGGACAGCGGGCGTAACTACAGTCGCGGAGTTGTAAACTTAGTCATTATAAATTAAATTTATAATTTGTTTTGACTTCGTAGTGACATCATAAATATATGTAAGTAAAATTTTTCAGTTACAGACTGAGTGAGTGAACGACAGACAACGCACAGCCGAAAGTGCTGTAGAAATTTGAAATTTGGCACGTCGGCTTCTTGGGGAGAGAGAGAATTTCCCGAAATTCCTATGGGAAAAAAACAGGATGCGCGTATAAGAAGTCGTGGGCAAAAGATAGTCACTTATAAATGTTTACCGCACAGTTAAAACGGTTTCAATACAAAATGTTCTTCTTCTAACAATATTACATGCGATATTCTGCCAAGTATTTGTAACAAGCAGTTTCGACACGCTGCCTTGGTTAGAGAGAGAAATATCTTTATTCTGTAATCGACTGTGTATCCGGATATAGTAGCATGTTCGTTGCTTGTTTAGTTTTTGGCCTAACAGAATATGGACACTATGTGGAGTTGTTCATATAAATTGATTGAAATAGATCCATATAAATTGCACCTTGTTTCAGTTTGTTACTTCTTTTTATTGTCTATCTGAATTATGGATGAAAAATGTGACGCCCCATTGATAAATCTATTCACATCTGTGTCCAAAATAGTCTAGGTTATAACGATAATCATCTGCCTAGCCTTTTCCCAACTATATTGGGGTCGGCTTCCATTCAAACTGGATTCCGCTGAATGCCAGTGTTTTACGTGGAGCGGCTGCCTACCAGACCTCCACAACTCATTAACTGAGTAACACAGTACTTCTTGGCAAGACTGGAGTCAGATTTACTGGCTTCTGATAATCCGTAACGACTGCCAAAGATCTACAAATGACAGCCGGGACCAACGGCTTAACGTGCTTTCCGAGGCACGGAGGAAACTCGGTATATTAAGATGGTCACCCATCCACAGACGCAACCTTGGCAAGCGTTGCTTAACCTTAAAGATCGACCCGTGCGTCTTTTATTATTTAGCCACGAGCTAAATAATAAAAGACGATTACATCGTCCATCGTCCTACATTATAACGATAATATCCACTGTTATAATCCACTATCCGCCCACACATAATTATATATGTACAACTCTAGAAACACGTACCTCTAATGAATTTTCCGTTCAAACCTAGACAGATCTCGATTACTACCAAGATCGGTCGCGCGGATTAGATTTGAAATTGGATTCATTCTAATGGGATGTCTGTTGGCATACATCATGTGATCCTAACATATTTTAGGACACCCTTCAGGCTATGTGAGGCCCGAGATCTGAGGTTCAGCTTAGCTTGTAAATAGTAAGAGGATAGTTAATTTACTTTCGACGGATTTTTTCAAGTAAGCATAAAATTTAATGAGAATCTTGTGGGTGTTTAACCATCATCATCTGCCTAGCCTTTTCCCAAATTTATTGGGGTTTGGGTGGGTGAACCCATCTGCGGACTTCGTTCGAAAGAGGTACCGTACCTACCCTGGAACGCAAAGGGCACTGGGAGAAACACGGATGGGTTTTAGTCAGTAACAGTCTGACACTTCCTCCTGCTGTACCCAGAGCGGGAGGAGTCATTTGATGATTTCCCACCCTAAAAAAAAAAGTGGGTTAACCCATCCAAGAACCAACCTCAACAAGTGTTGCTTAACCTTGAAGCGACGTGGTTCTTATAATTCGACCACCAGCCCCTGTAACCTCCATCATCACTCAGAAGTCACATTACGTCAGTGTTAGCTACAAATGTTTGACATGCTCCTGTGAGGTAATGACAAGGGTCTGATGAGCCCCTTCTGATCTCATCGTCTGCATAGCATATTTTGGATTCTGGAACTTTATTGGAGTCGCCTTCCAAGTAAACCAGATTCAGCTAAATACCAGTATTTTACGTGGAACGACTGCCTATTTGACCTTTACAACCCAGTTACTGGGTAACACGGTAGTTCTACGCAAGAATGGACTCAGATAATCTGGCTTCTGTCTATCTTTAACGACTGCTAAATAACTACAAATGACAGCCTGGACTAATAGCTTGATAAGCTTTCCTAGTCACAGAGAAATCTCTATAGTTTAAAATTTTATCCCATCCAACGACCGACGTCGACAAGAGTTGCTTAACCTTGAAGCGACGTGGTTCTTATAATTTAGCAACCAGCCCCTGTAACCTCCATCATCACTCAGAAGTCACATTACGTCAGTGTTAGCTACAAATGTTTGACAGGCTCCTGTGAGGTAATGACAAGGGTTGGACGAGCCGCTTCTGATCTCAAATCATTGGATATTGGATTTCATGTCCTACAAGATTTTGTCTGTCATGTAATACTAATGTTACTTGGATTGTGTTTTTCTAAATTGTTTAGGCAGGCGTGAGATGGGTAGGCTATCTCTGGTTGACAGGTTTTGTAGTTTTCTTTTTATTTTAGATAACTGGCTTTTGTACGCGGGGAATATTACTGGAAAAAATATCGAATTATGAAAAGGCGAATTAAATGATTCTTTCATTTTGAACCGTCTTCTTCAAAAAGGAGGAGGTTCTATGTAATTTTTTTTTTATGTGTGTTTACCGATTTCTCCGCCAATTATGGACTAATTTTAAAAATTATTTATTTATTCGAAAGCCTATACTCGTGAGGTGGTCCCATTGTCACCAAGTCAGAATCTGATGATTAGATCCCATGAAAATCGAAGGGGAAACCCTCAAATTTTATAAGCACATACAATGTTTTTCATAAACTTTCTAACGCAATTCAAATATTTGTGCCTGGTAATCATCATCTCATGTTGCTGAGCTGATGATGGAAGGTATAAGTCGGACGGTTCATGAAAAATGTTTGTTCAGCGATATTTTCGCCAATTGTTAACCGATTTGGATGATTCTTTTTTGTTTGGAAGAGTATTTTTAGATTTCCATACTTAAACGGAACCCCGCCAGGAAGCCTCACTGCACTGTCCGTCCGACTGTTTGTCAGCGAGCTCCAAGAATCTCATGAACCGTAATAGGTAGAAAGGTTCTTTTATTTTTTTGCGTTTGTGACATTTCACAAAGCTAAATTATTTCCTTTTAGGGTTCTGTACCCAAAGGTATGCAATGGAACCCTATAACTAAGCCTCCGCTGTCCGTCCGTCCGTCTGTCCGTCTGTCTGTCAGCGGGCTGTATCTCAGGAACCGTAACAGGTAGACAGTTGAAATTTTCACAGATTATGTATTTCTACTGCCGCTATAATAAAAAATAGTATCTAAAAATTAGGGTTTATGGTACGGAACCCTTCGTGTGCGAGTCCGACAAGCACTTGGCCGGTATTTTATACTTCAAATGGGTTTGCTCTTGGTTCTAGTCGGAGGTTACAGATACAAACAGTATTTTTTAAGTTCCATACCCAAAGGGTAACCAACGGACCCCTATTACTAAGCCTCCGCTGTCCGTCAGTCCGTCCGTCTATCAGCAGGCTGTATCTCAAGAAGCGTAATAGGTAGACAGTTGAAACTTTATACCACTTTACCGCTATACCAACAAATAATAAAATAGGCCGGTCTTTTATAAAATATGCTAAACCTTTCTATTTCCAGCCGACTGTCCTATGAGTAAAACCTTTTTTCTATATATGGGAGAAAAATCATTAAACGACTCCTCCCGCACTGGGCTGAAAGAAGGGAGTGTCAAACTCTTACTGACTAAAACCACGTTCCTTTTAATGCCCTTTGCATTTCAATTGTGGCCGCGGTGAGTCTTTCGAACAAAGTCCGTAACCCTGGCAGCTCATAAGTAAACCTAAGACAATGATCTACCAAGGTTGACTTACGCCTGCGCTTATTAAACCAAAAAAGAAACTACTTTCATCTGCCTAGCCTTTTCCCAACTATATATATTGGGGTCGGCTTCCAGTCAAGCGGATTTAGCTGAATAACAGTATTTTACGAGGAGCGGCTGCCTACCAGACCTCCACAAACCATTAACTGGGTAACACGGTACTTCATGGCAGGACTGGAGTCAGATTTACTGGCTTCTGACTATCCGTAACGACTGCCAAAGATCTACAAATAACAGCCGGGACCAACGGCTTAACGTGCTTTCCGAGGCACGGAGGAAACTCGGAATGTTAAGATGGTCACCCATCCACAGACCAACCTTGGCAAGCGTTGCTTAACCTTGAAGATCGACCCGTGCGGCTGTTATTATCTAGCCACGAGCCTCCTCCTCAAAAAAGAAACTACTTTGTCAGTAAAAAGTACTCAAAATTTCCTTCACACTTTCTAAATAAAAAGTTCTTCGATCCAGACCGAACGTGGTACGCTTCCCGTTTACCAAGTACCAAATCAAACGCAAACTTATCTTACTTTTTGATAATTTAAGTTCCCAAAAAGTCTGCCCTAAGATATCAAGACCAATTTCCTTTCTAGTTTATTTACTTGTCAAAAATCAGTCCGTGAAGTGAATCAAAATTGAAAAACTTTCAACAGCTTTCAGTTACCTATTTCATTAATTTTTTGCTAAGATCAATCTTGACCTTATTTAAAGATGTTTTCTTTAAAATAAATATTATTTGAAGATATTAATTTCGACTTGACTCCTATTGAAATTCTTAGCAAGTCTTTCTTTTCAGTTATTAGTAGTTGGTTACAACTCAAGACAATCACACAAGTTAATAGACGATTTCATTAGCAGTAAAATTTACAACTCAGCTATACTTTATTCGTCTAAAGAATTTACATATATACTAGTTGACCCGCGCAACTTCGTCTGAGTCACAATTTTTATTACTGCTCCGCTCCTATTGGCCGTAACGTGATGATATATAGCTTAAAGAATTCCTCGATAAATAGGCTATCTAACATTGAATTTTTCAAATCGGATCAGTATTTCCTGAGATTAGCGCGTTCAAGTAAACAAACAAACAAACTCTTCAGCTTTACACATTAGTATAGATATAGATTATATATGTCACCGGAAAATGGCAAACTCCGCATGCTTATACCAGCGCTGTGTTATTTATTCTTAAATTTCGCAGCCTATGCTGAGATAGGGACCTTTTTGGCCTCGCACAGACTAACATGTTTATAGACTTAGTAATACTGTTAGTTTTAATTCAATTTAAATCTGTCTGTTTTGTGCGAGTCCCAAATAAACATGTTTCTTTCTTTATAAAATAACTTGAGAGATTGTAAACTTTCGATAAATTGTCAATTGAACATTGCTAATGTTTTTTTTAAGCATCATTTGATAGTTAATAATATCTCGAATTAATTCCGAGAAGCTGTGAACTGAAATAAAATGGAGACCAATCAGAGCACAAGTCTACAAGAAACAGGATCCAAATGTTCAGTTGACAATTGAACGAAAGTTTACAATCTCTCAAGTTATTTTATAATCTTACGAAGTTTGCCTTTTTCCAGTGACATATCGAGGGGTGAAAGGCTATTGTTTAGAGTGACATTTTGGGAGATTTTGAGTTAAATACATATTTATTGGGTTTCAGCGTATTTTTCTGCTTCGGATGGGCCGAGTTTCGTAAAGATATAGGATCGGAGCTTAAGCCGTTGTTATCGTCCAAATATTTCAGATGAATAGCAGAATGGCGTTTTTCGAAATAGCAAATTGTAGATGAAAATTCTCTTCATACACTTTGCTTGCACTAGCACTATGCAATGTCGCTTCAGCCAAATTTAATAAGACACGTCGGTTCAACTCTTTTCCGCTGCAACTGTTTTACACTCTGTTTGGAGCTTCAAACGAGTAATATTAATTAATTGTATTAATGTACTTAGGAAGTAACCAACATGTAAAGGTAAATGAGAAATAAACGCTAACAGTCGTGTTCTATTGAGCTCCATAGTTAATTGTGACCAGCCAGTACTGCCACCCTACCAATACTCATGAAGTATGAAGGTCAATAGATTAGAATAAAAATAATTTATCAACAGAATTTGATGAAACATGGTTGTTTCATTAAATTCTTTCGAAACATGAGACAACAAACACTCATTAAGAATGTCTATCGTTGTTTAAGTCAACTTACCCGTATCGTTAATAAACCCAATTGGTAGTTAAACAAAATAGTTTATTCCTATATATAATCGTTGAGTAACGTCGATTCAATCATTTTACTCTCTTCTGCGTTGTAAGGTCACTTAAAACATTTTGCCTGCTGCTGACTAGAGACAATAATGGAAGTTGAATCATTTTTCTATATATCATCACGCTAAGACCAATAGGAGCTGAGCAGACGAAGTTGCGCGGATCAACTAATCGGGTTATAAAACGAATTAAAAATTATTATTTTCATGGTTTTTTTTTTTTTTTTTAATGGGTTTGCTCTTGACTCTAGTCTATGTCAGAGATGACAGAGACAAAGTCTACGATGGAGCGAGCCTACCCAGAAGGAGCCTGGTAAATGGTGGTATGAAATCAGTAAACATTGAACCAACATAAATGCCTGAATGTTTTTCGAGAGTATACAAATTTATGTTGATACTTGTATGAGTATATTCCCATCTTTTGTTCAACAAATGCGGTATTATTAGTTTCATCTTAACTGTCGAAGTTTGAGACATAGGCTAGGTACATGACTTTTGAAAAAATAAACAGTGACGGGCTAAGTGAAGTTATTTTTATTCTTGTTTTACAGTCATGTCCGTATCAAAATAAAAGACCGAGGAGATTCGCAAACCGTAACTCACTAAAAATTTAAGAAAACGGACTTGTAATGAAACAACTGACGGCCAAAAAGAGTTAAAGTTCCCAACCATAATAGATGCCAAACCAATGAGGGCACTTGAATTCGCCGCTAGAGCACTGTACTGTACTGTAGCGTGAGGTTTTAAATGTCAAATTCACTGTTGGATGGCTATTGACGCGAATTTATTTACTTATTTGTTTTGATTTTTGTGAATATTTTTCTAATAAAGCCTGACTTTGTTCACATGCGCGTAATAACAACTTTAATGCTATAATTAATAACCACAGTGGCGCCAACTGGTGAATACCAAAACGGTAGCCCTCACTGACTTGAACTTATAAGTACATTAAGCAGATAATAATAACCAATCGCTCGCGAATTAATCTGACTCCAGTCTTGCCATGAAGTAGGTACCGTGTTACCCTGGGTTGTGGAGGTCTGGTAGACAGCCGCTCCGCGTAAAATACTGGTATTCAGCTAAATCCGGTTTGACTGGAAGCCGACCCCAATATAGTTGGGAAAAGGCTAAGCAGATGATGATGATGAATAACCAATCACGTCATAGGAGGACAGTTTCGCAAACCCCAATGTCCTATACCGTGGTATGGCTGTAACTAATGAAATACCGCCGCAAGTAGGTATAATGTAGGTCAGGTATTTTTGTAGCGCGCGGAACACTGGCGCGGCGTAATCGTGTCATTGACAATTATTTGAGCCGCTAAAGATGCCTGCTTTTAGATTATGGAGATGGTTTTAAAACTGCGTATGAAGAGATTGTGAGTGCTTGTGAGCTGTTATAAATCACTTTAAGGTTTTAAAAAAATCACTTACGACTATTTGCTTTTGCATTACCTAAAGGTAAGACTGGTAAAATGGTAAAGTATGTAATAAATCCAAATCCTACTATATAAAATTCTTCCGTTACTGACAGACAACGCACAGCCGAAACAATATCTTTTCACCAAATTTGGGTATCATCAGGGTAACATGAGGGTATCATCAGAGTAACATCACGGTACCATCAAAGTAGCATCAGGGTATCATCAGGGTAACATCATCACAACAAGGGGTAACGTGTTACCCAGTTATTAGGCTTTATGATTCTGCCGAGTTCTTCCCTGTGAGAGCAGTCCGAGAGTTATGTTAGGGTCTACTTCCAGACTATGCAAATGCAGCTGTATACGGGTATAGTGATTTTTTCCCGGACCACCTCGTACCTCAGTGTAAGGGTGCCTGTCCATTACAGCGGAGCGGAGAAACGGAAGAATATTAACCAATCATAACTGTCAAAATGTCAATGACCCACGTGTTGCTGAGATTTTATGCAATTCCATTGGTTAAAATTTCTCCGATTCTCCGCTCCGCTGCCAGGCACTCTAAGCGTCCAGATCGTCTCGCCACTGTGAAATTTTAAATTAAAAATCAATATTTATTTACAAGACCTTTTTTACGAAGCCTTTTTTTTTAGACGCTTCAAGTTCCTTCATGACACACATAATAAATGTCTAAGGTCGTCGGAAAACTTGAGATAAGAGATGCCGATGCACTCCACCAGCTTCTGCGACAAATCTTTTACGGTTCAAGCGGTGCGGTTATGGAATGCTTTGCCCGTATCAGTAAGACGTGCTCAATCTTTGTCCATTTTCAAAACAATGGTCGAAAATCACTACCTTTCTGTTTGATCGTTATCACTCGATTCCTATGCTTTTTATTTATTTGTAACATAATTATAATTGTATATATTTATCTATTATGTATTTATTTATATAATTCGTACACCTAAGACTACCTGCAGTACTGTATTTCCGTTATCGTTAAAATCCATCCAAAGGTTGTCTTGAAAAGACAATCTTTGGATGGATTTTGGAGGATAAGGCCGCCCATTGTGTCACCCTATGTAATGTTTTCTTCATCTATCTTTTCTGTAACTTATATGGTGTACATAATAAAGAGTATTCTATTCTATTCTATTCTTTACGAAAAAAAACCATTCATCTGCCTAGCCTTTTCTCAACTATATTGGGGTCGGCTTCCAGTCAAGCCAGATTTAGGTGAATACCAGTATTTTACGAGGAGCGGCTGCCTACCAGACCTCCACAATCCATTAACTGGGTAACACGGTACTTCATGGCAAGACAGTGGAGTCAGATTTACTGGCTTCTGACAATCCGTAACGACTGCCAAAGATCTACAAATGACAGCCGGGACCAACGGCTAAACGTGCTTTCCGAGGCACGGAGTAAACTCGGTATATTAAGATGGTCACCCATCCACACCCTTGGCAAGCGTTGCTTAACCTTGAAGATCGGCCCGTGCGGCTGTTATTACCTATCTAGCCACGAGATCATCCTTTTTTACGAAAAAATATTTTCTCTAATATTGTAGAACGTCTTGCATGAGATTTATTGCTAGATTTTGGCTCGCAGTCTATAATCTTGTTAGCACAGCCCCTAGCGTGAAGCGAGGACTCATTTTAAAGGCGAATGAGGTCAAATTAGTCGCTGAAGGCCACTCTGTGCAGACAGTTCAATGACCTCATTTAGGTAATTCTATCATCGATTCACGCCATGCAATAGCGAGAATGAAGATTTTGCCAAAGGTAATATTTAAATAAGATTTTGTTATACTAATATATTATAAAGAGGAAAGCTTACATCGTATTCAAAAAAAAATTAAATCGTATTTAATTAAATTAAATAAGATGGAATTATTTTAGATAACATTAAATAGATAAGAAGATAAAAATAGCTGTAGAATACTTAGGCTCAGATCTTTCGATTTGATAACCGTTTTCAATATTGATGGCCATTTATACTAAGATTATAAAGAGGTAAAGTTTGTGAGATTGTAGGCCTTTCGCCTTAGGCCTTTCGCCTAAGGCCTTTCGCCTTAGGCCTTTCGCCTTAGGCCTTTCGCCTTAGGCCTTTCGCCTTAGGCCTTTCGCCTTAGGCCTTTCGCCTTAGGCCTTTCGCCTTAGGCCTTTCGCCTTAGGCCTTTCGCCTTAGGCCTATCGCCTTAGGCCTTTCGCCTTAGGCCTTTCGCCTTAGGCCTTTCGCCTTAGGCCTTTCGCCTTAGGCCTTTCGCCTTAGGCTTTTCTTTGAATTTTTCTTTTTTGTGTTGTTTCAAATCTAAAATAACTGAATTGAGTGAAAATGCCTAGTTTAATTGACGAAATTCTTGACTAATTCCGCTTACAAATTCCGTCACGGCTAAACAACATTTTGGTGCAAAATGTTTAGCATTATGTTCCGGCAATTAGTAATATTTGTGAACGTACAGTCCACCGTGGAGTAATGTGCCAAATGTTTGCAAATCTTGCTAAATGTTGATATTAGTGTGTGTTGATATATTTATGGGTACGTTGAAGCTGGAACAGCTGTTTTTCCTTCCTAAGCGTGTGATACCCTTTGCATCTGTTATTTTTTTTTTATTTGTTATGGTTTGCTCTTGACTCTAGTCTATGTCATATAATTATGACAGAGACAAAGTCTACGATGGAGCGAGCCTACCCAGAAGGAGCCTGTTCACTCTAACTCTCATCATCATCTGCCTAGCCTTTTTCCCAACTATATTGGGGTCGGCTTCCAGTCAAACCGGATTCAGCTGAATACCAGTGTTTTACGTGGAGCGGCTGCCTACCAAACCTCCACAACCCATTAACTGTTCACTCTAACTCTAATTACAAAAATTAACGCGATCAGGGTCTCTGGACGAATCAATTAATCGACCAAATCCTTCAATTCAAATAAAATATTTACAGGCGCTTACAATAATAGGGTAGTGTGCGAAAAAAACTAATTGGTCCGTCAGATAAGTTTCCAAAAAAAAAATGAGAGGAGCTCGTGGCTAGATAATAACAGCCGCACGGGTCGATCTTCAAGGTTAAGCAACGCTTGCTAAGGTAGGTCTGTGGATGGGTGACCATCTTAACGTAACGAGTTTCCACCGTGCCTCGGAAAGCACGTTAAGCCGTCGGTCCCGGCTGTCATTTGTAGATCTTTGGCGGTCGTTACAGATAGTCAGAAGCCAGTTAATCTGACTCCAGTCTTGCCATGAAGTACCGTGTTACCCAGTTAATGGGTTGTGGAGGTCTGGTAGGCAGCCGTTCCGCGTAAAATACTGGTATTCAGCTAAATCCGGCTTGACTGGAAGCCGACCCCAATATAGTTGGGAAAAGGCTAGGCAGATGATGATGATAAGTTTCCAAAAAATATCCAATACTTGCTGAACTCGTGTGACGTCACTTTTCGTTAAAAAGTGTACTGAAATCAAATTATATGTGACGTCACACGAGTTTTCAACTCACTGTATCGTCTTATTTTTTTGTTTACGTGAAAAAAGAGGAAAACGTGTCGGATTTTTTGAAAATCAATCTTATTAGTAGATTGTTTAGTCCAGTACCCTATTATTAGGAAAATTAGCGAGCGGCTGCCTACCAGACCTCCACAACCCATTAACTGTTCACTCTTACTCTAATTACAAAAATTAACGCGATCAGGGTCTCTGAACGAATCAATAAATCAAATTAAAATCCACCAATTCAAATAGACCATTTACAGGCATTTTTGAATCGCCTAGTAGATGAAGCTAACTCTGCCGTCTAGCAAAAATTTGCAGCAAGTATGTACCGCAGCAAATCACATTGACTCTTGTCCATCAGTGTAGCAGCGTCGGGCAACTCCTACTTGTCTGGCATTTTGCTGAACCGCAAGGCTATTCTGTAATTAACCATTTCGATATCGAGCTTCACCTGAGTGAGGTAGCTCAGAAAGTGAACTTTATTGCACACAGCATAGAGGTCTTATGTTTATACTCACTTCGGATTCCGCTGTCGAGACACGTAAATGTTGTTACAGAATAGGGGTACTGGACCTATTTAGCACTCGGCAGCCGCGGGGCACATGTGATTGTTATTTTTTTATTTTGCTTTTTGCTACCTGTGTGCCAATTTTTATTTTTTTAGACACGCGTTTGACCACTATCTCACCTGATGGTAAGCGATGATGTGGTCGAAGATGGCGCACGCTTGCCTAGAAGTAACCTAATCACTCTTGACTTAAAGACTTCCACGTTGTGGCTATTAGGAAACAGACTCTGGCAGGGAATTCCACTCCTTAGCTGTACGCACTATGAATGTGTTCCCAAAACGAACGTTGCGAAACGTTTTGGGTGCGTGGCGAAACTTTTTAGAAACGTTATGAATGGGCGATGCGTCACCGGTACATGGTAGACATCCTTGTCTACCATGTACCGGTGGCGCATCGCCGTTCTTCTTGTGGTCCGATGATGGAACGGGCTTGGCAGAATTAAATTATGCAATTCCGTCGCACATTACCCAAAATGGAACCGGTAGAAAACCGACTGGCTAGCAACTCGTCGTCGATGTTCAAGACTTTGGAGCGTCGACTTGACGAGCATATCAATGCCGATGATCCACTTGGCTTATTTCTCAATTGACTCAGGGGCATCAATGATCTGGCAGATCCATGCCAAAGATGAGAGCAGTACTGCATTTCTTTCTTGTGTTGATGTTTTCATTCTCAAAATTATCATCATCATCATAACAGCCAAAAGACGTCCACTGCTGGACATAGGCATCTCCAAAAGGGGGGGAGGGTTTGCTATAATCGCCACGGTTGTAAGGCGGGTTAGCGATCGCAGTGTATGCATGTTACAGAGAACGCTGCTGCCCATTCCCTTAGTCGCCTCTTACGACACCCACGGGAAGTGATGGGATGGTATTATTCTTTTACAGCACCATTCGGGCGAGTCAAAAGGTAAAACTTGCTACAGACTGATAATAAGCTACGTGTGCCACTCCTGAATAAAATATAGACTAAATTGTAGCGAACCTTATTTCATCAAAACTAAATTATTTATTTTTAAGTTAATTAACTACATATGTTTCGAACGCGTTCAGAACTGTCTTCTCCACAAAGATAGAGAAATTAAGTTTAGTTTTCTATAAGAACACTTTTTAGTTTTATATGTATTTATCAAACGTGGGCTTTACTTTAGAAGTTCATTATTATACTTTTCATGGAAATAAATGTTTTATAAAACTAATTAAATTTGTACAAACAATACTATACAGACTTGCTTCACGATGTCTTTAAAAACACTGCTGGTCTAAATAACTACCCGCGACCCTCACCAGGTCACAGGACCTTCATAAGTCCACCTTGTTCCTTCCTTCCAAGTTTCCAATGCTGCGTCTTCCAGTACGCGGTGGTCGCCAAGGACGCGAGACGCACAGGACCGGTTGCTGTGGTGACACGTGGGGAGAGGCCATGTCCAGAAGTGGATGTCTTTCGGCTGATATGATGATGGTGGTGATGGATTATTGGTTACAAAGCTTTTTAACCGACTTCCAAAAAAGGAGGAGTTTCTCAATTCGGTGGGTAATATTTTATGTGTGTACACCGATTACTCCGAATTTTCTGATCCAATTTCTGTGATTCTTTTTAGTTCGATGCGGCATACCTACTTACCATCTGGTCCCGTGAAAATGTAATAGTTTGGCTCAGTAGTTTTTGTACGAACCTTTTTACTTATTTCAATTACTGCGTAGACCAGCAGTCCAAGCATCACCATTTAAAAGGGAAAATTGAAAGGGCACCAGAAAGAACACGGATCGGTTTTATTCAGTAGGCGTCTGATACTGTCTTCTGCTCCGCCCAGAGCGAGAGGAGTCATTTGATGATTTCCCATCATTAAAAAAAAGGGAGGAACTTCGGTACTTTAAGATGTTCAACCATCTACTCTCCCTTTGTACAACAGAAGCATAATGGCATGGGCACTTCATATTATAGTCAGTGGCGTAGCTAGTCTCAAGGGGGGCCGGTATCAAATAGTTTTGGGAGGTCCGTTTTTAGGGGATTGTTTTTTTAAACAAAATAGGTCGTACTAGCTCAGAGGCCTTTATCTTTAGTGCAAACATTTTCGATCGCGTAAGCGCTGTACGTTAACCATAACGGAAACCCTTATTTTCCTAACAATTTGACATTCGTAAACGCGATCGTATAAGTTAAAAAAAAACTCGCAATAAACCCTCGGAACTGTCTTGGCAGGCCTTGAAGGAGACGGCGGGACTAAATTTACAGCTTTGCGTCCACACGTCGGGGTAGCTACGCCCCTGGTCATAGTTCCCCCACTATAACTGTACAAATCGATTCTAATTGATTTTGGTAGCAAGTTATCTAAGCTCCATTGAGAAATCACGCATAGTTCATACCAAAATAATTCTACGACAAACGGTCAAACCCTTCAGGCAAAATATTCTCCATAGGAACAATATATAAGCCAGGACTTACTAGCTAACGAAAATGTAGCAATACTGCATGAATAATGTATGTACCTGCATGGCATAAATTGAAACTAGCTCTTCACCATTGTACATGATACTAACGTTGTATAAATTTATATAGGTACCGTTAACGCTACGCATGTCATTTTATAATAGCGTTTCTACTATTATTTTATGATTTCCTGATTATTTGTTAAGCCGACCCATATAATGGTTTATCCTACTTCATCATCATCTGCCTAGCCTCCCAACTATATTGGAGTCGGCTTCCAGTCAAGCCAGATTTAGCTGAATACCAGTATTTTACGTGGAGCGGCTGCCTACCAGACCTCCACAACCTATTAACTGGGTAACACGGTACTTCATGGCAAGACTGGAGTCAGATTAACTGGCTCCTGACTACCCGTAACGACTGCCAAAAATCTACAAATGACAGCCGGGACCAACGGCTTAAAGTGCTTTCCGAGGCACGGAGGAAACTCGGTATGTTAAGATGGCCACCCCCGTTGGTTAATCTTGAAGATCGACCCGTGCGGCTGTTATTGTCTAGCCACGAGATCCTCAACGTTACGTTACTATACGTCAAAAACATACGTGCAAGACTCGCAGGCTGATCTACCTCTAGATAGTTAAATAATATTTTTTGCGAAAAAGAATATAGTTAAACAGTGAGGACAATTGCATTTTTCTTTTGAAAGCGAATAATTACTCTTTCTCTCAAACTTACTACTACTCTACACCCACAACTTATTACTCTAGACCCACATATTTTCAACTATTCTTCTTAAGTCTCACCTCTATCGCCAACAAAATTTTGAGTGATCATCATTTATCATTTCATCTACTGTTGAAACAGTACACATTTCACTCAACTCGGGAATCGAACTCCATATACCTCTCTTACAAACAACTGCAAACGAAAACCCAGTATGAATACTTTAAAAGTTAATTAACACCTTGTACTCGAGTAGGTCACAAAACAAACTCGCGGTCCGCTCCCAGCGGCCATGTTGTCTTTTATTATAAGTTTAACTAAACAGGAATGGTGCAAAATTTCCTGGGATTATGTCTTTATTGTTTGTAACTAACGAAAGTTTCTGTGGTACGAGTATGAGGCAGTTAGCATCTAAAATAAGAAATTTGTTTGAAAGAGTCTCCACGGCCCAGGAACTCAAAGGGCACTAGGAGGAACACGGATGGGTTTTAGTCAGTAAGAGTCTGACACTCCCTCCTGCTTCACCCAGAGCGGGAAGAGTCATTTGATGAGTTCCCATCGATAAAAAAATTCGAGCTAATGAGAGTCGGACTCGCACACGAAGGGTTCCGTACCAAAACCAAACCTCAATTTTTATTATTATGATTCGCCATTAGAATTAAACAATTTCTGAAATTTTTTGCTGTCTACCTTAATCGGTTCTTGAGATACAGCCTGCTGACAGAAAGACGATGGACGGACAGTGGAGGCTTAGTAATAGGGTTCCGTTGGTTACCCTTTGGGTACGGAATCTTAAAAAAAGGTTTAAGGCCCATATTATTATTGTTTTTTTTTATTTGTAATGGGTTTGCTCTTGACTCTAGTCTATGTCAGAGATGACAGAGAAAAAGTCTACGATGGAGCGAGCTTACCCAGAAGGAGCCTGTTCACTCTAACTTTGAAGAGATTAGGGTTGTAAGCTTTTGGAAACATAGACGCAGGCAGAGAGTTCCACTCCTTTGCTGTGCGCATTATAAAAGACGTTTGAAAACGCTTCGTGCGAATTGGTGCAATAGCCACAAGGTATATACGGCTATATATATAAATATACGGCTCAGTAGCAGATTTTAAAATGAGCATCACATCTAAACGGCTAGTTGTAAAATATGGTACATTAACTATTTTCTTAATAATTTGGTATACGATAATTTTGAGTTTTATTCGTTCAACATAGTGTAGTTAATTTTTAAAGTTATGTCTAACACGGACATAAAAACGTGTGTGAAAACCATTTTTCTATTCAAGGATCCGTTTGCGAAATATTGAACTTGAAGTGCTAATTTCTATTAGAGCCAAGTTTCCCAACTTTTATACTTTTTCGAAGCCTATGTTTTTCTGTTAGAATATTAAGTGCTAATATAGTCCCTCTATAAGTAATTCTCGTAACAGTTAAACACGTACTTTCGTATCTGCACTAAAAATAATTAGAAGAGCCATGAACGCCCTGTTTTACTGACCGTTAAAGCAATAAACGTAGACACCCCGTAAGGGACAATACTAACCGTAGTTTTAATTAACTTTTAACGTTGACTGTACGATCTGTTTCATTTATTTATTTAAATTTTCTGTAGAGTAGTGGTATGTAGGCGGACTTTATGCAACAAACCATGTTCTACCAGACAACCTTTGGGTCAAAAACACTGCACTGCAGTAGGTTTTGTATGGGAAAAGACTGAAAATATGACAATAATCATTCGGCCTTTTTTACTGGGTCAAGCCCGCCACACATTCCAAACCACTGCAACTCCTGAAAGCCAGAGTCAACAGTGGCGACCATCAGAGAAACGATTCAACCTGTCTTGATCCCGCAACGAAATTAAACAGAAAAGTACAGCGGAGGAGTAAGACTTCCAGTCTAAACAGGAGTCTTTTGCATGGACCGACTTCTTTTCGAACCTCCTCAACCCAGTAACTGTGTAAGTAAATAAGCCTTGGCAAGAAGCCAGAAAATCTGACGTCTATCTTGCCAAGGGGTCTGAAACTTGCATTAATAAAACCCGAATACTTTTGAATTTTTAAGAGTTTTTGCCGTCGGGTTTTTTGGTACAAATCAGATTTTAGGGTTCCGTATCCGAAGGTTTACCAACGGAACTCTATTACTAAGCCTTCGCTTTCCGTCCGTCTGTCAGCGGACTATATCTCAAGAACCGTAATAGGTAGACAGTTGAAATTTTCACAGTGTGTTCTATTGCCGTTATAACAACAAATGATAAAAATTACGTACAAAACCCTTCGTGTGCGAGTTAGACTCGCCCTTAGCCGGTTTTTTTTTTTAGTATACAAGAAGATCAACGGGTCTAAAAAGGCCACTTTAGCAGAATCACAATATTAGCCTCACAACAATCTGTCAAATTTCATCTTCATCGCTAACGCATTAGGTTCAAGTTTGATTGGAAAAATTTAACAGTGACAGGTAGCGTGATGTGTTCTCTTTAAAACTCATACACTGCACTCGCCAACACGCCTGCCAAGCGTGGCGATTATGACAACCCCAAAATTTGGGGGAGGCCTAAGTCCAGCAGTGGACGTCTTTCGGCTGTTATGATAATGAAAATCAACGCCCGATCGCCCATTCCTTTTTCGTATCGGAAGAAGCTTTTCCTGTAGTAAACCAATCACAAGCCAATATTGTTTCCAAAAGTGTACACGAACTGTAAGGGGCGATTAAAATCGAATTCAACAACTTTCCCGCCGTTCTATCGCGATGAACTTTGAAACAATCTAAATTGTGTAAGTTATATGTGTTTTAATCGATACTAAGTTGCCTGGAAGTAACATATTGTTCCCATGAGACGCATAAGGAACTTTAAAGAAACATGGAAATAAAAGTTTTGGGAAAGTAAAAAAACTAACTTCGAATCATATTCTTAACACTAGCTGACCCTTACAATATCATCTGCGTCACATTTTTATTAATGCACCGCTCCTATTGGTCGTAGCGTGATGTTTTATAGTCTAAAGCTTTCCTCGATAAATGGGCTATCCAATACTAAAACATTTCTTTTTATTTGATCCAGTAGTTCCAAAGATTAGCACGTTAAACCAAACAAACTCGTCAGCTTTATATTTTTTACTATTGGTAGGCACGCATTTGACCACTATCTCACCTGATGGTAAGTGATGATGTGGTCGAAGATGGAGCACGCTTGCCTAGAAGTAACCTATTCACTCTTGACTTAAGCTGACCCGCGCAACTTCGTCTGCTCCACTCCTATTAGTCTAAGCGTGATGATATATAGCCTATAGCCTTCCTCGATAAATGGGCTATCTAACAACGAAATAATTTTTCAAATCGGACCAGCTGTTCCTGAGATTAGCGCGTTCAAGCAAACAAACAAACTCTTCATATTTATATATTAGCACTAGTTGACCTGAGCAACTTCATCTGCGTCACAAATTTTCATTACTGCTCTGCTCCTATTGGTCTTACCGTGATGATATACAACGTTGATACGACAGAGGGGCTTTCCTTTAAACTGCCTATACTAGGTACCATTTTCAAGCTCTGTACCAAAAATAAATTAATTAGGAGCAGTAGTTTAGTCGCAAATGATTTTTAAAGTTTTTGCACGGTTTGAACACGATGTATCTTTTCTAACAGCTTGTAGTGACCTACATAGAATGGAATCTACTATAAACTAAATAAATATATTTTATGTTTTGCTCAAAATTAAAGTAAAAAATAATTTATATACATATTAGTTTGTCAACTAACAATTAGTATTATATAGAATCAGAAACAAAAATAAAATCACTTTTTGTGACTAACATTTTACATACAAACAGATTCTTCACATTAGTAGATAGTTTCTTATCGGTCGGCCGGCGAAGCTATGACGCGTCTATTGTTCGACGGGTGCGCGAGCGAGTCGGCACTATCGGTGCCTTGCGCTCGCGCAGGTAAGATGCCGATGGGCCACGCACCGCAGTGCGTCTATTGTGCCACTTGCGATCGCTTACTGTTAATTAGATTCATAGCTACGCCGCGCCGCGCTTTTGACTGTACCTTCGCTTGCTTTCGTTCATCTACACTATTCTTCTACCACTCCTTCTTCTTCTCAGTGGAACTCTTGCGTGTGAACTATAACCTGTGTCTGTGCAATAAACTTTCATTCTTCTTCTTGTGTACTTCGGACTTTCTTTCTTACCTTCACACACGCCTACCACCTACATTGGTGACCCCGATCAGGAGCACGAGGATGACCGAAGACAAAGCGCGCAGTCATCAAGATGTCGACGAGTCGGCAGCGGAAAGTTGTCGTGTGGGTGTGCGAATACCGCCATTTAACCCGGCGAAGCCGGGATTATGGTTCAACCAGATGGAAGCGCAGTTCGTCCTGGCCAACATCAAGACAGACGACACCAAGTTCCATTACGTTGTCGGCAACTTGGAAACGCAATACGCTTCTGAAGTCGAGGATATCTTCGAACACCCTCCAACCACCGGGAAATATGAGAAACTCAAAAGTGAGCTCATAAAGCGACTTTCGGCAACGCGTGAGAGGAAAATCAAGCAGCTTCTCATGCATGAAGAGCTGGGTGACCGAAAGCCTTCCCAGTTTTACCGCCACCTCCTCAACCTCGCTGGTCCAGGTGTACCGGAGGAGTTCCTGAGGACCATCTGGACGAGCCGCCTACCCGCAAATATTCAGGCGATCATAGCTTCCCAGTCCAAGCCGGATCTGGGCGAGCTGGCTGAGCTGGCGGACCGGATCCACGACGTCGTCGGCAACCAGGTGGCATCAACATCTGCCATCACTACTGCTGCATCGTCGAGCACCCCGGGCAACAGCGTGAACTCCGAGATCGCCGCCCTGACCAAGCAGATGGAGAAGCTGGCGGAGAAGGTGGATCGTTTGTCTCGTCCTAGAGGACGATCCCGTAGTCGTACGCGCCATCGGTCCAGCTCCCACAGATCACAGTCCAGCTACAGAAGGTTCCCCCAGTGCTGGTACCATCAGAATTTTGGAGACCGGGCTAGGAAGTGCGTGAAGCCGTGCGACTACCCTTCATCGGGAAATGTGCGGGGCAATCAGTGATGGCGACCGATGATTGTCCGAGTGCTGGTTGCTTATTTGTCACCGATCAAAGGTCAAAGGTGCAGTTTCTGGTCGACACCGGCAGCGACCTCTGCGTCTACCCTCGGTCGGCAATAACAAGACGACTAGAAAAAACAAATTACCAGTTGTGTGCGGCAAACGGAACATCTATTACCACGTATGGTTTCGTAAACTTAACTTTAAACTTAGGGTTGCGCCGTGACTTCGCTTGGCGATTTATCGTAGCCGATGTAACAAAGGCGATAATAGGCGTGGATTTTTTATGTTACTACAATTTGATTGTTGATTGCAGGAACCAGCGCCTCATTGACAATCATACTACGCTCTCCACCCCGGCGTCGCCTGTCCGTCGTTCTGATGTCGTCTCTTCAGTGAAAGTAAGTCTTGGTGATTCCGCATACATACACATACTACAGGAATTTCCCGACATCACTCGCCCACATGGTATACACCGCACTTCAAAACACAATACAGTACATCATATTCGCACAACGCCAGGGCCACCAGTATCCTGTTCACCTCGCAGATTGGCCCCTGACAAATTAAAAATTGCGAAGGGCGAATTTGAGGCAATGTTGCAGTGTGGCACCTGTCGCTTGTCTGAGTCCCCTTGGTCGTCGCCTCTTCACCTAGCACCTAAGAAAGATGATGGTTGGCGTCCCTGTGGCGATTACAGGATGTTGAACGCCCGAACCATCCCTGACCAATACCCCATCCGACACATACATGACTTTGCTCATAGTTTGTCTGGCTGCACCGTATTTTCCCAAATTGACCTTGTGAAAGCTTACAACCAGATCCCAGTCCATCCAGATGACATCCCGAAGACCGCGATCACGACGCCATTCGGTCTTTTCGAATTCCCTTACATGACGTTTGGTCTACGAAATGCCGGGCAGACTTTTCAGCGCTTCGTGGACGAAATGCTTAGGGGTCTGGACTTCACGTACGCTTACTTGGACGATTTTTTGGTCTTTTCGAAAGACCAGAAGACCCACGAACATCACCTGCGCCAGCTTTTTGCTAGGCTCCGAGACTACGGCATGGTCATTAACACCTCTAAGTGCGCCTTTGGAGTGTCTGAGGTAAACTTCTTGGGCTACCACATCTCAGCCAAGGGCACAAGACCATTGCCTTCCAAGGTCGATGCCGTACAGAATTTTCCAGCGCCCAAGACCGTGAGAGAGCTGCGCAGATTCCTTGGAATGCTGAACTTCTACAGACGTTTCATTCCAGGTGCAGCTACTTTCCAAGCGCCCCTAAACGCACTGTTAACTGGATCGGTTAAAGGTTCACATCCAGTCAACTTCACAACCGAGGAGAACGAGGCATTCCAGAACTGCAAGAACAGCCTTTGTCAGGCAGCAATGTTGGCTCATCCTGACTGCAACGCAAAGTTAGCGTTGGTCACGGATGCGTCAGACAAAGCTATGGGCGCTGTCTTGCAACAGCTGAAAGCAGGAGCTTGGGAACCTCTTGCCTTCTTTTCGCGGAAGCTAAGCTCAGCACAGGTTAAGTACTCACCTTACGACCGCGAGCTGCTCGCGATTTACGAGAGTGTGAAGTATTTTCGGCACATGCTGGAGGCTCGTGACTTTGTGATCTACACAGACCACAAGCCTCTCACATTCGCCTTCCACACTCGTAAAGAGAATTGTTCCCCACGACGATCTCGTCACCTGGATCTCATAGCTCAGTTCACAACGGACATTAGGCATATATCTGGGAAGAACAATGTCGTGGCGGATACTCTCTCGCGCGTTGAGGAGATTACTCAACCTGTGCCTGCTGAAAAGATCGCCGCAGCGCAATTGGAGGACCAGGAGCTGAAGCAACTGCTTACAGGACATAACTCGTTGCGCCTGAAGCAACTTAGCGTACCAGGATCACAAACGCAGCTATACTGCGACGTCAGCACCCCTACACCAAGACCATATGTGCCCAAGGAGTTGCGCAGGACCATTTTCCTTAGCCTGCACTCCTTGAGTCACCCAGGCAGCAAGGCATCAGCAAGATTGGTGGCTGACCGATACGTGTGGCCTGGCATCAGGAAAGACTGTCGTGAGTGGGTTCGTTCTTGCCTGGCTTGCCAGCGCTCGAAGACCACACGGCACGTCTTTGCTCCATTAGGAGCTTTCAAATTACCGAAGTCTAGGTTTGCCTTCATCCACATTGACCTCGTAGGTCCTCTGCCATTGTGCCAAGGTTTCCGCTATTGTCTCACAGCCGTCGATCGCTTTACGCGATGGCCCGAGGCAATACCGTTAGCAGACATAACTGCAGAAACAGTGGCAAAAGCTCTACTGAGCGGCTGGATTGCTCGTTTCGGCTGCCCATCAGATATCGTAACCGATAGAGGTAGGCAGTTCGAATCAGCACTATTCAAAAGCTTGTCTGCCATTGCTGGGTTCCAACATCGCAGAACAACTGCGTACCATCCTGCCTGTAACGGACTGGTGGAAAGATTCCACCGTCAAGTAAAGGCTGCAATCACCTGCCACGCAAATGACAGTTGGGTGGAATCACTACCACTTGTCCTGTTAGGTGTACGCAGCGCTTACAAAGAGGACGCTCAGGTTTCAGCCGCTGAATTAGTTTACGGCCAGCCTATGCGCCTCCCAGGCGAATTTTTCGACCCACAGGCCGACGAGACCATCGACATGACCACCTACCTGTCAAGGCTTCGGAGTATTATCCGGAATCTGCAACCATCACCAGCAGCTAGGCATAACAGCAACACAAAACAATTTATTTATAAGGATTTATCCTCATCCACGCACGTGTTCCTTAAGGACTGCACTGCCGGTGGTGGTCTTAAACCGGCATACTCTGGCCCTCATAAGGTCATTACAAGAGGAGACAAGGTGTTTAGGATAGTGGTTAACGGTAAACCGGTTACCGTATCGATAGACCGCATTAAGCCGGCCTTCATACTGCGTGACCCTGACAATACATCATACTCACCACATACCACTTACACATACCACAACACACCACAGTCACCACTCAACACAAATTCACATCACTACACACCCAACGCGGATAACCGAGACTTGCCTTCGACTGACGATGACGTCATCAGGACGACGCGGTCGGGACGTCGCGTTAGATTTCCCGACTATTATCGCCCTTGACGGTCTTTGGAAGGGGGTGATGTAGTGACCTACATAGAATGGAATCTACTATAAACTAAATAAATATATTTTATGTTTTGCTCAAAATTAAAGTAAAAAATAATTTATATACATATTAGTTTGTCAACTAACAATTAGTATTATATAGAATCAGAAACAAAAATAAAATCACTTTTTGTGACTAACATTTTACATACAAACAGATTCTTCACATTAGTAGATAGTTTCTTATCGGTCGGCCGGCGAAGCTATGACGCGTCTATTGTTCGACGGGTGCGCGAGCGAGTCGGCACTATCGGTGCCTTGCGCTCGCGCAGGTAAGATGCCGATGGGCCACGCACCGCAGTGCGTCTATTGTGCCACTTGCGATCGCTTACTGTTAATTAGATTCATAGCTACGCCGCGCCGCGCTTTTGACTGTACCTTCGCTTGCTTTCGTTCATCTACACTATTCTTCTACCACTCCTTCTTCTTCTCAGTGGAACTCTTGCGTGTGAACTATAACCTGTGTCTGTGCAATAAACTTTCATTCTTCTTCTTGTGTACTTCGGACTTTCTTTCTTACCTTCACACACGCCTACCACCTACAAGCTGATTATCGTCTAAGCATAGGTCATGCACCTTATAACGATAAATCTACGATGCGTTGTTGCCGCTCTGACGCATGTCGAAGGACATTCACTAAAAATTGGCAATGCAAACAAGGAAGCAATCAATACACACACACTTGCACTTTCACTACGAAAGCGACTAACATAAAGCGAGCGAAAGAAATAGAGATAGGTCAGTTTGTTGCATCCTTGTTTTTTGCGATCGGTAAGTCCCTCAGTGCGCCGACGCTTGTTTTTCGGAACGTACAGTTTGTGGAATTCGCGCGCAAACAATTGTAATTTTATTTTGTTATTGTGAGAGGACACGTAACTTGGGATTATTATTATTTAGTATTAGTGTTTTTTTTTGTGATTGACTGTTTTTTATGGTGATAGGACACGTAACTTGGGATTATTATTATTTAGTATTAGTATCTCCGGACCTCACTCCCATGGATTTCTTTTTGTGGGGTTACATTAAGGGTGAAGTGTATGCCTCAGAGGTAAATACAATTGATGAGTTAAAAAATAGGATTATTTTAGCATTTCACAAATTAAAGTGCTTAGCGACGGACAGTGATCTAATTAGAAAAATAAATAACAATATTCTCCGTCGGTATAATTTGTGCATCAATGTGAATGGAGGACACATCGAAAATTTAAAAATTTTGTGTGTTTGTTTTTGTGCGCGTACTTCGAAACGTTACCTAACATAAAAGCCAGTGCGAGCGGAGGCCTAAGTCGCCGGCGGCCACCCCGGCCCGGCCCCCGCCGAGCACACGAGATACCGCACACCGCGCTCCGGCGCGCGCGCGACGTTGCCGCTTTGTTACCTAGCGGTATCTGAGGTCAGTGTCATTTTTTTACAAAGGGTGGTTGCGTTTTATTCGGATTTGCAAGCCATTTAGTTTGTTTGAAAAAAATATTTTCTCATTTATGGCGCTTTTTGTTTTTGTACCGTATCGAATTAATACTGAACACGTATAGTATACGTAGTTTAATTTAATGCCCCTCTGTCGTATCAACTCTGTATAACCAATAGCCTTCTTCAATAAATGGGCTATCTAACACTGTAATAATTTTTCACATCGGACCCGTAACTCTTGAGATAAGCGCGTTCAAGCAAACGAACAAACTCTTCAGCTTTATATGTTAGTATAGATAGATAGATTAAAAAACAGGTAGCTAATTAGTTGACTATATAACGCAAAATATAATCTTGAATTCAGATATAAACGTGAATTAACGTTTTACTGAACTATAGAGAGAAAACAATATTAATCGATAATAATTATAATAAAAATAGCTTTAAAGTCTCTTCAGTAGTGTTCCTTAAGCATTTGTGCTGTAATTTTGAATGATAAACAAAATAAAAAACCGGCCAAGTGCGAGTCGGCCTCTAACACGAAGGGTTCCGTACTATAGAACTCAATATTTGTTATTTGTTGTTATATTCAAATTCAAATTCAAATTCAAATTCAAATTCAAAGCATTTTATTTCAAATAAACCATTCACAGGCACTTTTGAAACGTCAAGGTCGGTCAGTCAAAAACATGGAAGCTATTTGCACGTTCCAAAGCGTAGATCTCTATGGAGAAGAACGTGCAAGAAACTCCACGGACACTCTTTTAAATCATGTTCTGGTTTTACAAAATTTCAAGTTACATATACTTGTTGCTTCTGCATGTGAGGACAATGCAAAGGAAAAAAAAAAGGCTTATTATAAGAAATTTTAAATATAAAGATTAAAATAAGCCAATGGCAGTTAAGAGATGACCAGTCTCAACCGACGGCACCTGTTCACGAACATGACGCGTGTATCGGCACCCTTCAGCTCAACCATTTCGAAGGGAACCGAATGATCAAACCCACGCGCCGCCATCAGCGAGACATTTGAGTGAGCATGACATGCTCTCAACCACCATGCTCGTTCATGTCCAACAAGTAAAACTATAACTACTCACATAAAATGTAAATGGTTTCATGGTACTCACATTTACAAAATTTGAAAAATATGCTTCTACTTTACACAAAACTATGGTTGTCAATGACCAAATAATGAAAAATAAATTAATAAAGAGAACGATTAAGATCTTACATCAAAAAGAATAAATAAGTAATTAATATAATAATATAATTTGTATGTTTATAAGAATAAATAAACGAAATAATGTAAGAACCTCTAAAAGGAGCGAGCATCTCTTCCAAATATAAAAACATAGAAACCTAAAAAGTGGATCTAAGCAGCTGTGACTGTGGAGCAGGACCAGCATTTAGCCAAGCGTTTTTATCGAGGATATAATCTTCCAGTTTATAATACGCTTGTCTACATAGTGTGCGTTTTATGCATGCTTTAAATTTTCTCTCATTCAGTTCGAGAATATCAACTGGTATTTTATTATAAAATTTAATACAGTACCCCATAAAAGAAGTGTGTACTTTGGCCAATCTGAATCGGGGTTGATCTAATTTGTTCCTATTTCTAGTATTAAAATTATGCCTGTCACTAATCTTGCTAAAGAGATGAAGATTTTTCCGAACATACATAATATTTTCGTAAATGTATTGACAAGGTACCGTCATGATGTTGATATCCTTAAACAGTTCTCTTAGGGAATCACGCCGACGGAGATTGTAAATGGCTCTGATGGCTCTTTTCTGCAGGATAAATATAGACTCGATGTCTGCAGCACGTCCCCATAATAAGATACCGTAAGACATGATACTATGAAAGTAACTAAAATAGACCAGCCTCGCGGTATCTATATCGGTAAATTGACGGATTTTTCTGACAGCGTATGCTGCTGAACTTAGCCGTCCCGCAAGAGATGTTAAATGAGGACCCCATTGTAGCCTTGAGTCAAGCGTAATCCCCAGGAAAACCGTGTTTTCGACGAATTCAAGTTTCTCCTTGTTCAATACTATGTCGCAATCATTTCTTTTAACGTTCGGTAAGGCAAATCTGATGCATTTAGTTTTTTTCCCATTTAATACTAAATTATTAGCAGTAAACCAATTTTGGACCTGCTGTAGGGCGTTATTTACGTCGTCAAGATTTATGGAACGTCTATCTATCTTAAAAATTAAGGACGTATCGTCAGCAAATAATACCATATGAGGTTGATTTTTTAAAAGATGGGGTAGATCATTAATATATACTAGAAAGAGGAAAGGACCCAAAATAGAGCCTTGTGGTACCCCCATTTTGACTTTTAAACCCCGTGAATTGACACCATTTATTTGAACTTGCTGCTGTCTATCATTTAAGTAAGATTTTATTAGACTGAGTGCAAGTTTACCTAGTCCGTAATGTCCTAGCTTTAGGAGCAAGGTTTCGTGATTTACACAATCAAATGCCTTGGAGAGGTCACAAAAGATTCCTATGGCATCTTGTGCCTCTTCCCACGCTGAGTATATGTGTTTTAACAACGTGGCACCAGCGTCAGTCGTACAACGACCCCTGGTAAAACCATACTGTTGATCGTGTAAAATTTTATTGATGTTAAAATGATTGAGCATCTGATTGAGCATTACTTTTTCAAACACTTTGCTAAAAACCGGCAAAACAGATACAGGTCTATAATTATTGGTGTCTTTGCTGTCGCCCGATTTAAATAGTGGTATAACCTTACTATATTTCATTATATCCGGAAAGACTCCTTGGTCTACACATAAATTAAATATTAAAGCCAAGTATGGTGCTATAGTTTCAATTATGGACGTGCACGCTTTAATAGACATTCCCCATATGTCTTCGGTCAATTTGATTTTGATTTGCCGGAAAGCTTTTATGACTGTCACAGGGTTGATATGTTTGAACTGGAATTCAACCGTACAACCTGGAACGTTAGCTTTTAATAAATTATATGAGACCTCAGGTGAAGAATCCAAATATTCCGTAGTTTTAGTTGGTATATTGGTGAAAAAATTTACAAATTCTTGAGCTACTTCTAAATTAGAGCTTTTGGCACCATGTGTAGTCTCCAGTAAATAATCAGTGTTTCGTTCTTTATTTCTATTAGTTTCATTATTAATAACTTTCCAAACTGTCTTTATTTTATTTTCTGACGATTTGATCTTGTTGCTAATATATAGGGCTTTAGCTACCTTGCAAGTATTTCTGAACACTTTTGAATATTTGTTTACAAACTTATTAAAAGAATCAGTGTTTATGACAGGCTTAAGGCCATATAGCTCATATAGTCTTTCCCTACTTATCCTAATGCCTTTAGTCGCCCAGTCACTAAATACATACTTAGGGAAAGTATCCTTAGACTTCTTTTCAAAAGTTGAATTGAATTCCTTTAGAACCACTGAAAAGAAATTATCATAAAATTTATTAGCATCTTCAATGTTATGGCCTAGAAAATTTAACTTATTTTGTAAGGTACCATTGAATTTAGCTAGTTTGCCAGTTGTAATTGGCCTATATTGTATATGAATTTTTTCCAAGGCTGCTTTAAACTGAAATGTTACCAATTGACCACTATGATCAGAGGGAAGGTAATTAACTATGGCTTTATCTAAATATTCACAATCGCAGAATACATTATCGATACAGGTTGAAGAAGTTGGTGTTACCCTAGTCGGTTCAGTAAACACATTAGACAAATTAAACTATAGCGGCAATAGCAATACACAACCTGTGAAAATTTCAGCTGTCTACCTATTACAGTTCTTGAGATACAGCCCACTGACAGACGGACGGACGGACGGACGGACTGATGGACGGACGAACGGACGGACGGCAGAGGCTTAGTAATAGGGTTCCTTTGGGTACGGAACCCTAAAAAATATATAAGTAAAAAGGCAACGGTTTTTAAAATATGTCATTTTTATCCCTTTCAACAGATTAAAACTAATTCATCTGCCTAGCCTTTTCCCAACTATATTGGGGTCGGCTTCCAGTCAAACCGGATTTTGCTGAATACCAGCATTTTACGCGGAGCGGTTGCCCACCAGACCTCCACAACCCATTAACTGGGAAACACGGTACTTCATGGCAAGACTGGAGTCAGATTAACTGGTAACGACTGCCAAAGATCAACAAATGACAGCCGGGACCAACGGCTTAACGTGCTTTCCGAGGCACGTAGAAAACTCGGTATGTCAAGATAGTCACCCATCCACAGACCAACCATGGCAAGCGTTGCTTAACCTTTAACATCGACTTGTGTGGCTGTTATTATCCAGCCACGAGCTCCTAATTAACAGGTAGTAAATATCTAGCTAGCTGCTAGAGCAGTGTTTCTTAACCATTTAGTCATAATGGACCATTTGACCTTATTTCCGTCTTCCCATGGACAGACACCTTCCAAGTTAGTATTCTATAGCATATCAATCACTTCTCTATTTCAAAACCTTGCATTGAAATTAGTCAGCTTTGCGTTAAAATATTGCGTTATAGAATGGCTTCGCAGTCCACTTTTGGTTCTCCCAGGGACCACCTGACCAGTGGTCCGCTGACTACGGGTAACGAGCAGATCAAACAAAATGTATGTAATAAGACTTCAACATTATCATAACAGTCGAAAGACGTCTACTGCTGGACATAGGCCTCCTCCAAAGGGAGGGTTTGCCATAATCGCCACGCTTGGCAGGCGGGTTGGCGTTCTCAGTGTATAGAGTTGCGTTTTACAGAGAACGCTGCAGCCCATTGTCTCGTGAGTCCCTTAGTCGCCTCTTACGACACCCACGGGAAGTAATGGAAAGTTCATAGTAAATGGAAGTAAATCAAAAGATACAAGATAAAACATATCAATCCTTTTTCTTATCCTTTTTTATCAGTGACAGCCATTGGTGACAGCAAATAATTCCTGAAAAGGAAATAGAAATACCTACACTGCCGCCATAAGAAAAAGGACATAGACATAAAACGAAATAATTGATTTCCGACCTTACATCATTTTCTTAATGTCGGAAATAGGTTACTACGTTTTGTGTACATACGTCCTTTTTTATGATAACAGTACAGTTAGCATCAAAATTTGATAAAGTTACGCAATATTTTCATTGATCGTCAAGGAGAGGAATTCCCTGCCGGAGTCTGTGTTTCCTGATACTATCAACCTGAGGTATTTAAATGAAGAGTACTCGTAAATAGGTTACTTCAAGGCGAACGTGGTCCACCGTCGACCACATTATCTGGTGAGATTGTGGTCAAACGCGTCTATTAATAATAATTAAAAAAATATAGTTTTTAGAGGAATTATAAAGCTTGTTACATTCCTGGGTGTGAATGAAATAGATCCGCCTTGAACATAACTAACACTTCGCCCGCGACTTCTTCCGCACAGTAATTTTCTTAAGAATCCCTAATTTTTTTTAGACAAATTATATACGAGTACTTAAACCGTCCTCGAGAACCACTTTATCCAATGGTGAAAACAACACGAAAATCGGTGCAGGAGTTTTTGATTTTATCGTGAACAGACAGACAAGGCGAAGGACTTTGTCTTATAACATGTAATGATATTTTATTTTTTATTTTTCAGGAAAAGATGTTAATCTTTTCAAAATGTCATAATTATTGTTGAAAAGTAGGTGGAAAATAATCACATTAATTTAAGCAGAATTCCAGTTCCCAATTCTAAATGTATTTTCAGCGTTTATTGTAATTTAATGTTTGTTGGATCATAGGATGTCGGTGCGGTGTAATGATGTGGTCAGAAATAAATGTTTTGTATATTTCTGGGTACCAATGCAAATAATTAGTGTGATAAAATATAAATTTTCACACCACCTGCACGAAAACGTCAGATTACGTCATGCAAACTCAATCAAAAGTAAGTCAATATTGCCCGGGTTATAATGAAATTCAGTACGACATTATTGCCCGGAGGTCAATAATGTGATTTGAAATTTGGGAGTCAACTTGGAGACAGACAAGAACCGCTCGCGGTCTGCTTCATGACTTGCGAACAATTTTCCCGCAGTAGGTGTGAAAATTAGAGTATGCTCCTCATGGATAAAGGTGTCTTTGGGCTTGCTTGAATCCCTCGCTCGGCATAAGACACTGATTTATCCCCTCGCAAAATCTTTAAATAGTATTTAAAAACAAAATCGGATGAAAATAGATTGCATGTAGCGGAGATGACAATGTTGAAATGGATGTGTGAAATAACGAGAATGGATAAAGTGAGAACTGAGTACATTAGAGGTAGTTCAAAAGTGGCGCCAGTGACGGAAAAATAAAAGGGAATCGCTTGTCTTGGTATGGTCATGTGAAAAGTAGGGATGAAATGCATGTTACTAGAAGAAATAGATATATGGATGGGAGAGGGAGGCCGAAGAAAAGATGAATGGATGGAGTGATAACGTGACGGCTGATAGGACAGAATGAAAGAAAAAAACGTGTTGCACCGACCCCAAGTAACATGGGATAAGGGCAGGAACATGATAATGAGTATAAAACAGAGTCACTGTCTACCTGTCTGTCTGTCTTTTGGCTTACTTCTTTTAAACCACACAAATAATTTTTGATACGGTTCACTAATGTAATAAACAATAAACGAGATAGATTTGTGTAAAACATTATAAACGAATAACCTGAAAAAAAAATATAAATACTCGTATATCGATCTGTCGATTTTCCGCAGTTTTTTTTTTAACTATTGATAGGCAGGCGTTTGACCACTATCTCACCTGATGGTTAGCGATGATGTGGTCGAAGATGGAGCACGCTTGCCTAGAAGTAACCTATTCACTCTTGACTTAAAGACTGCCAGGTTGTAGCTATCGGGAAACAGACTCCGGCAGGGAATTCCAATCCTTAGCTGTACGCATTATGAATGTGTTAACCATGTACCGGTGGCGCATCGCCGTTTGTCTTGTGGTTCGGTGATGGAACGGGCTTGGCGGAATTAAATTATGCAATTCCGTCGCACATTCCGTTTTTAATCATTAATATCATCTTTAGTTTTAGTCTTCGTTTTTTGACACCAACTTCCGAAACTAAAGTTACTTTACACTTTGTAGTTTATTTAAAAGTCGGTTGGTTTTTTTTTGTAAAAAATGTTTTTTCAATAGTCACATGGATTTTTTATGCTGTCCGCAATTTTTATTCCTCAGGTAAAACTTATCTATTAGAAAATCGGCCCTGTATATCTTAAATTCTCCTAGGAAAACGCAATTTCTGCTACCATTCCAGGAATATCAGAGAATTCCCTAATGCTTCGCAAGTGTCTGATCTTCGTTCATTAGTAAGTTCTTGCAATACAAAGAAAATAAACAAGTGCAGTGTTGCCATTACGGAACACAGTAGATTTTTGTTTCGTTTTTGGTGTAAATTGTTTTACATTTCTTGGTAAGAATAGCATTTTTTAAGGACTCCGCGTCTTTTATGTTTTCTGCCATTGCAATCTGCTTGGCTATTTCCACGCAGAATTCTCAATGGCATAATAATAACGCGAATTGTTCCTGTAGGAATTGAAGAGGTGTATTTTTTTTTTCAAAATGAATATGTTCTACGTCACTTTGGCACTCAGGAGGACGAATGAAAAGAAACATCATTTGTTTCGTTTGATGTTTGTTTTGAGCCTCGCGCAAAAACCTCTAGGACTCCGTCGTTTATAAAAAAGCTCCGATGCGTCACGAACTCAAATTGTAGCTAAAATACAGTGCAATCAGTACTTTTGATTAAGTTATAGGGATATTTTTTTTAAATAAAAATGGATGATTTTTTGAGAAAACGTGGCTAAAGAATAACAGCCGCACAGGTCGATCTTCAAGATTAAGCAACGCTTGCCAAGGGTGGTCTGTGGATGGGTGACTATCTTAACATACCGAGTTTCCTCCGTACCTCGGAAAGCACGTTAAGTCCCGGCTGTCATTTGTAGAACTTTGGTAGTCGTTACGGATTGTCAGAAGCTAGTAAATCTGACTCCAGTCTTGCCAAGAAATACCGTGTTGTTATCCTTTTAATGGGTTGTGGAGGTCTGGTAGGCGGCCGCTTCACTTAAAATACTGGTATTCAGCTGAATGCGGTTTGACTTTAAGCCGACCCCAATATAGTTGGGAAAAGGCTAGGCAGATGATAATGATGATGGGTAGTTTTTTGAGATACAGTTAAATACCACCCTTAAATAAATTGGACAGAATACGAGTACCTACACAAACTTTGTCTAATCAGGAAATTAACGTAACTAAATCTAAACATGCTTTCCGACGCACGGAGAATTCTGGGTGGAATTTGGGTGTGTTCATCATTTGGTCACTTTTATTGGCCGAAAGATGTGCTGTATCGGCGTTACCGCGGCCGACTATGCGACACCTCGCAGCGCAACACGACGCCGACACTTTGTGTGCAGTAGTTTTTAAGTTTTTTTTTTGTATTAATTTATGTATTACTTAATTTCTTTTATGCTTATTTATGAATAGTGTCTTATGAACCTCAGTTGCTTGAAATCGGCAACACTGTTCTTGCTGCATATTAATGATCTGCTTAAACCCGGTACCTTTGGGTATGCAGACGACAGCACTGTTGCTGAGAGATACGTGTCCGACACACGAGCTGGTGGGTCGCAGATCCGGTCTCTCCGGAAGGCTATGGTTGAGCGCTTGAATGTATCCTTACAGGCTGTCTCTGAATGGGGTGATGCCAATCTGGTCAAGTTCAATGCTGCTAAGACCCAAGTGTGTCTATTTTCCGCTAAAAGGAGCTAATTCCAGCCAGCTCCATCTTTCCGAGGTGCAACCGTGCCGATAACCGACCAACTTGAGCTTCTTGGGGTTACATTAACATCTACTCTCAATTTTGGCCCTTTCATAGAGGCAAAAGCTCAAGTGGCTGCAAGAAAGTTGGGTATCCTAGCAAAGGTGAGACGGTACTTCACGCCGGAACAGCTGCTCAAACTCTATCAAGCGCAAGTTCGATCGTGTATGGAATACTGCTCTCATCTTTGGGACGGATCTGCCGGATACCATCTTGATGCCCTTGAGTCAATTGAGAAACGAGCCAAGAGTATCATCGGCAATGAGAGGCTCGTCGCGTCGAAGCTCCAAAGTCTTGAACATCGACGACGAGTTGCTAGCCTGTCGGTTTTTTACCGGTTGCATTTTGGGGAATGTGCGACGGAATTGCATTATTTAATTCCGCCAAGCCCGTTCCATCATCGGACTACAAGACAAACGGCGATGCGCCACCGGTACATACTGGACATCCCACCCATACGCACAAAACGTTTTGGGAACACATTCTTAATGCGTACAACTAAGGAGTGGAATTCCCTGCCGGAGTCTGTGTTTCCCGATAGCTACAACCTGGGAGTCTTTAAGTCAAGAGTGAATAGGTTACTTCTAGGCAAGCGTGCTACATCTTCGACCACATCATCGCTTACCATCAGGTGAGATGGTGGTCAAGCGCGTGCCTATGAATAGTAAAAAAAAATAAAAAAATCTATACTAATTTATAAAGCTAAAGAGTTAGTTTGTTTGTTTGGTTGAACGCGCTAATCTCAGGAACTACTGATCCGATTTGAAAAATTGTTTCAGTGTTAGATAGCCCATTTATCGAAGAAGGCATAGCATCGACAAGACCAATAGGAACGGAGCAGTAATGAAAATTGTGACGCAGACGAAGTTGCGCGGTTCAACTAGTAAAGTATAAATAAATAAATATATAAATAGCCCAGTAACTGGGTGACATAATGTCCCTTGGCAGATACCTTATTAAGATAGTCATCTAATTTTATTACTTACAATACCCTAATACCTCACCTTATATCTGCGAGAAATCTTCGCCAAATTCAGGAGAAAATTACGTTCTAAAAATCCTTTCTCTGGAGACCTACATAGAAATTTACGATGCCCACTAGAATTACCTGTAGGATCTTAGTTCCTAGGGATCCGTACCCGTAGGGTAGCCAACGGAACCTTATTACTAAACCTCCGTCCGTCCGTCAGTCTGTCTGTCAGCGGGCAGTATCTCAAGAACCGTAATAGATAGACAGGTAAAATTTTCATTGAGGGTTCATTTCTATTGCCGCTATAACCATAAATAATAAAAAATAAATTAAAGGCCCTCTTTATCATTTGTGGAAATAAACGTGTTTTTTTTCTGGTTATAGTACGGAACCATTCATGTAAGAGCTCGATTCGCACTTGGTTGGTTTTTTTACCAAAAATATATAGACAGCTATTGGAACCAGCCCGGTGAAGTTAAATTGGCAAAGTTTTTGTATTCGAAGCAAAATGGCTATATTCGTACTGAAAATTGGTTGTGGTTGTATATGAATTCAGAAGTTGATTTTCCGTTTAGGTGTTTGTATGTACGTATCGTTTTTATAAAGGTCACAGGCTTGACTATTTTTCATAATTTAGTCTTGACTCGACTAAATTATGAAAGTTAGTAAAGTTTACTAATGTGTGGAGTTCCTGAGATTAGCGCGTTCAAGCAAACTGAACAATTCTTGGGTTGGAGGGCTCTGGATCCAGGAAATCAAATAAAACACGTAGCCGTTCAGACACTAGCGTATAATGACTGGCAATCTTACAATACGCAACTACCTACAACACTTATTGCTAATTATTATTAATGTACCCACAGTAACTAATTATTAATTTGAGTATATATTATAGTATTTTATTGTATTTATAGTTTATATATATTTATCTTTGTATTAATTTAAATATTAATCGCGTTTCTGTTTTTTGTTTCACAATTTGCACCTACTAGTATTATTCTCTCCATCACCCAAAGGTTGACTGGTAGAAAATGCCTTAGGCATTAAGTCCGCCTCTGTACATCTGTGTGCGTAAAGTGTTAAATAAATAAATAAATTACACAAACAAACAAACTCTTCAGTTTTATATATTAGTAATATTAGTATATAAGATTCCATGACGCATTTCTTCCTAAAAAAAAAACAAGGGCACCATATTAAGAGAAACTCCCCAAAATACGTTAGTGCGGGTCAAAAATTACCCTCTTTTAGGCCAGTGGTTAATTATGACCCCTCAGTGGCGCTCGTTCTGTGAAACAATGGGACTTTGACCCAAAATGATGTCCACTCAGACATAATGTACGAGTGGCTACATTGTATACCTTTGAGGTAACACCGTTGTGATGTGTTTTGTTTGTGACGCTTTTTTTATTTTACGGGTAAGCAGAGGGCCTAGCACGAATGTTTTTGACGTACAATAACGTTATCGTAAGTAAATTTTGACTGTGAAAATTTACAACCCCATAGTATTTTGGTTTAATTCTATGGGACATACACAATTTATATCATTCAAAAATATGTATACACCGTTAAATTTTGATCGTTTTAATCCCTTAAACAGTCGACCGGGTACATGGAACACTATCGATTTGTAACGATAAAATTAGTAAACAAAGTACCTCTTTTTTAAAACTCGTTATAATTTACGCACGTACGAAATTCGTTTCTTTAAGAAAACGTCAGCTGAGCGAGTCCAATGACCTGTAGGTAGTTAATACGCAACGCCGACTTATACCTACTGGTCATTGGACTCGCTCAGCTGACGTTTCGCTCTTAACGGTGTATAGCATCTAATTCAAATAAATATTATGTGCGAAACGAGTATTGTAGCTATGGTAAAATTTTACGTTACGTTACTCTTCTTCTTCTTCTTCTTCATCCAGCTGGCGTTAATCCCGGCCATTGCCAGGGCCCACCTTCCGACTGAGCTTCCTCCACTTTGCCCGATCTTGAACATCCTCGTTACGTTACGTTACTATACGTCAAAAATATACGTGCTAGGCCCTCAGAAGGCCCTGCGGACGGCGAGCTTTGGGTGGCTTGCCGTCTGATCAGAACCAGGCCCGGGTCGACGGCGCGCTGTGTTCCACGCGCGCCTCAAAGAGCTGTCAGCACAAAAGACGGGGCCCGCTAGGGCCAGTGCCTGCTGGGGTTTCGGACTTCGTTCGAAAGAGGTACCGTACCCTGGAACGCAAAGGGCACTAGGAGGAACACGGATGGGTTTTAGTCAGGACATTAAAACAGTTTGAAATTGTAGACGCAATTAGAGCTGTCGCGTTTGAGTTTGCCGCTAGAGGCGCTAGTGTAGCGTGAGGTCTTCAAAATGTATTTTTTTTGCTGTTGGTTGACTTTTGACAAGAGCTAATTTACTCATTTGTTGTATATCTTACTGAGCAGAAGAGTTTGTTTGTTTGCTTGAACGCGCTCATCTCAGGAACGATTGGTTCGATGTTCTTCTTCTTATCGTGTGGGCAGTAAGGTCTAACGACCCCACACACCCTAGTGTCAAGTTTCTAAACCGCCTCAAGGGGCTCTGACATAGTTTATTTGACGACCACCATTTGGCGGCCGGGACCACCGGCTTAAACGTACTGGTCCGATGTGAAAAATTTTTTCAGTGTTAGATAGCCCATTTATCGAGGAAGGTTATAGGCTATAATTATATCATAACGCTAAGACCTATAGGAGCGGAGCAGTAATGAAAATTGTGACGCAGACGAAGTTGCCCGGGACAACTACATGGTTGTAAATGTTTTATTGAAACAGCCTGACCATGGTAGGTTAAGTTACGGCTCCACCGACGCGACCACTGCATTGAACTTTTTTTCTTGGCTTCATGTTTTTTTCGATTGTGATGAGTTCGCGTAACACTGCGGCACGATCTATGTTGTATTTAATCGCACATTTACGGCATTATGAATTATTTTCGATCCAATAGTTCCTGAGATTAGTGCGTTTTACCAAACAAACTATAGGGACCATGCACGGCGTTGACTATGCCATCTAGTGTCGCATATTCGAAGTTTTCAAGGGTCAGAATACTTGACATTGACGCTTCTGTGCTGCCACCTGCGGTTCCTGCACGCTCAGTTTAGGGGAACGTGCGCGAAGAAGGCTGTGCCATCTAGCGTAGCTATTTCGAATTTTATACTTGAAACATACTTGACAGTGACATTTCTGTGCTGCCACGCTCCCTATAGTGTAGATTAGGTATATTAGGAAGACATGTGTTTTGAAATTTAATATGAAACACCGTAAACGCTGTTAATAAAAGTATCCTCGTCGGTTTAACGAACACGAACAAAAGACAGTTGGTACCTAATATATTGTGTGCATCTGTTTAGTTTGACTGGCCTGTTGGTCTAGTGGTTAGTGACCTTGACTGCTATGCCAGAGGTTGTGGGTTCGATTCCCACCCAGGACAAATGTTTGTGTGATGAGCATGATCATTTGTTCTGTGTCTGGGTGTAGTTTATCTATAATATGTATGTATTTAGAAATATATAAGTATGTTTATCAGTTGTCTAGTACCCATAACACAAGCTCTGCTTAGCTTGGGACTAGATGGCGTTGTGTGATAGTTGTGTGGAATATATTATTATTATTATAGTTTAGAAATGAGAATCCGGTGCAGCTGTGCGGTTCGATAAATATATTCTCTTAAAATGAAACACCACACTATAATAGCTGCTGTTGTACTTACGCCGCTGTATTCAGCCACAAGTGTTTAGTATAGAGTTGATACTGGAATTTAAGTATTAAACATCGAGAATTTAGTCAATCGAAGGTTAGATTTCGGCAAAGAAATAAAATTTCGGCGTCACCTTTGGTTCCAGCGAATTATTTACTGACAGAAATTTTGGCCTGCTTTAATTCGGTGTTCGTGAATTCTCGCACATCATTCGGCTAACTTCAGGTAAGTGATTGTCAGCTGAGTTCTTAAAAAAACAAAAACAACATTGATGAAGAGCTCACCCAAGGTTTCTACTAAAACCCAAAGATCCAATTATTCAAAAACTAGCTTCTGCCAGCGGCTTTGCCCACGTGGTCCCTAGGGAACATACTCCCGGGATAAAAAGTAGCCTATGTCTTTTCTCAAGCTTTAGACTATCTCTGTGCCAAATTTCATTTAAATCGGTTCAGTAGTTTTGGCGTGAAAGCGAGATAGAGAGATGTCTGACTGTCTGTCTTGCTTTACACTAGACACACTATACATTATAGACACCTTAGACTTTCGCATTTATAATGGATCACAAAAACCGAACAACAAACGAACACCACTATCATAAAGATATAATAGCTCATCATCATCTGCCTAGCCTTTTTCCCAACTACATTGGGGTCGGCTTCCAGTCAAACTGGATTCTGCTGAATACCAGTGTTTTACGTGGAGCGGCTGCCTACCAGACCTCCACAACCCATTAACTGGGTAACACGGTACTTCTTGGCAAGACTGGAGTCAGATTTACTGGCTTCTGACAATCCGTAACGACTGCCAAAGATTTACAAATGACAGCCGGGACCAACGGCTTAACGTGCTTTCCGAGGCACAGAGGAAACTCGGTATATTTAGATGGTCACCCATCCACAGACCAACCTTGGCAAGCGTTGCTTAACCTTCAAGATCGACCCGTGCGGCTGTTATTATTTAGCCACGAGCTCCTCAAAAGATACAATAGCTAACAACGCTAATAGATCTCGAAAGTAAGTGCATTTCGTTTTACAAAACCGGATAATATTGAGTTAAGTACTGCTGCAGTACTCGATTTAGAAGTAAAAGAAAAGATAATTATAATAATTGATGGATATTGGAGGGATGTTTGTACAGTTGATAAAGCTTTCCGAAGATTCCTAAAGCAAAATTCAACTACATCTTCTTCGTCTTTATAGATGTAGTTGTATTTTAGTAAATATGGGCCGAGGCACACATACGTCGACCAGTCCATCAATGCTTACTTATGGCCAAGGGTTGTATTGTACTTTTCTCAAATATTGCGCGGAAATTAAAATACAATTACGGTTCAAAGTCAATGACGAACAACGAACAACAATAATTTTCCCGCGTTTTTTCAATAAACAGCTTTTTTTTGCAAGCCAGTTTGAAACATTGGTTCGAAATTTAAATAAAACCTTTGATAAGTTGGTTGCCATGTTTAGAAGTAAAATATCGTTCCATTTTTAAATACCACGATCAATATGAGTTTACTATGTAATTTTTTGGCCGCTAAACCACGACAGATTATTGATTTTCATAGAAAAAAATCCGGCCGCTGCTCGCATGTATTTGACCAGTACAGTATTTTCGATTTTATCGAAGAAGGTCAGGAAAATAATGCTCAAATATCCAAGCATGATTGATAAAACATATTTCCCCAATTTTACTCCACATATATGGCTCAAACTGAACACCTGGGAACCACTGACTTAAAGACGACAATAGCTCCAGCAACTGTTACCGACAGTAAGTGCTTCTCGTTTTATGATTAACGGACAAAATTGAGTTAAGAACTGCTATAGTACTCGATTTAGAATGAAAAGGAAAGGTAAGTGTAGTTAATGGGAGGGTAGTTCAAAGTAATTGTTGTTGTTGTAGGGAAAAATAAACTGTCGAGATGAAGTTGTTGATAAATAAAACATTAAGAACTACCTTTTCTATCTAATTCTAGCTTTACCCGCGTCTTCGTACGCGCAAATTCCGATTTTTCTCGTTTACGTAAGAATTTTGGGAAATCCTACGCGTACAGCTAAGGAGTGGAATTCCCTGCCGGAGTCTGTGTTTCCCGATAGCTGCAACCTGGGAGTCTTTAAGTCAAGAGTGAATAGGTTTCTTCTAGGCAAGCGTGCTACATCTTCGACCACATCATCGCTTACCATCAGGTGAGATGGTGGTCAAGCGCGTGCCTATGAATAGTAAAAAAAAATAAAAAAATCTATACTAATTTATAAAGCTAAAGAGTTAGTTTGTTTGTTTGGTTGAGATGGTGGTCAAGCGCGTGCCAATTAATAGTAAAAAAAAAAAAATCCTCTCTTAGTGCTCCCCGACACTCCCCAAAGAACCTACATGCCAAATTTCAGCTTTCTACGATCAGTAGTTTCGGCTGTGTGTTGTCTGTCAATCACTCAGCCACTCAATCACTCAGTCACTCACCAATAAGCGTGGTAATACACATTATATATATTGATGACTAGTTTTTGACCGCGACTTCGTACGCGCATTTCCCGTTTCCGTGAGAATTTTGGGAAATCCTCTCTTAGTGCTCCTGCTCATTTTTTTTATTTGGTAATGGCCTGATGGAAAGCGATAGATAAGGTATATGATGGAGCGAGCATACTCAGAAGATGCCTGTTCACTCTTGCTTTGAAGACAGACGGGTTATAAGACCTGTCCGACAGTATCGAACTCATCCCCCGCCTTACCGTACCTAGGCTCAGTGCAGCAGTCCCGGTCGAACTTATATCCTATATCACACACATTTTCAAATTATCATTATCAAATTCATCATCTGCCTAGCCTTTTCCCAACTATATTGGGGTCGGCTTCCAGTCGAACCGGATTCAGCTGAATACCAGTGTTTTACGTGGAGCGGCTGCCTACCAGACCTCCACAACCCATTAACTGGGTAACACGGTACTTCTTGTCAGATTTACTGGCTTCTGACAATCCGTAACGACTGCCAAAGATCTACAAATGACAGCCGGGACCAACGGCTTAATGTGCTTTCCGAGGCACGGAGGAAACTCGGTGTATTAAAATGGTCACCCATCTACAGACCAACCTTTGCAAGCGTTGCTTAACCTTAAAGATCGGCCCGTGCGGCTGTCATTATTTAGCCACGAGCTCCTCACACATTTTAAAAGTTTAAAAAGAGAAAACACTCTTATCTAAAACAACGTTCTAAACGCCACTATTTTATACAAAATCTAATAACAAGCTCTACATGAAGTCATTATACAGTGTCGCTCTACGTATACTTGGTAGAGCACTTATATTGAACGCAACAGCTGACGCCTAGCCTCTTGCGTTTGTGTACCGCGCTAGTTTTATTCAAATGGGTAGGCTCGGTTTATATTTAATTACATTTCTGTTGAGTATTTGTTTCATTTTTCCGTGGTTCCATTGAAACACAATTGTAATATTGTATTTGTTTATTTTTATTCAGAGTTTCGGATCCCTAAAAGTACTAATATTAGAAGTGCATTTGTTGGTTAGATCTTCGTGCAAACAGAAATGATCATATATTTTTTTTTTTTTTACTATTGATAGGCACGCGTTTGACCACTATCTCACCTGATGGTAAGCGAGGATGTGGTCGAAGATGGAGCACGCTTGCCTTGAAATAACCTATTCACTCTTGATTTAAAGACTCCCAGGTTGTATCTTTAATTTAGGCAGTGCGAGCTAATATATAAATGTGAAGAGTTTGTTTGTTTGCTTGAATTTAATCTCAGGAACTACTAGTCCGATTTGAAAAATTATTTCAGTGTTAGATAGCCCATTTATCGATGAAGGCTATAGGCTATATCATCACGCTAAGACCAATAGGAGCGGAGCAGGAATGAAAATTGTTACGCGGACGAAGTTGCATGGGTCAGCTTGTAAGAGAATAACCGTAATATCTGAAAATTCATTGGGGTCTCATCATCTGCCTAGCCTTTTCCCAACTACATTGGTGTCGGCTTCTAGTCAAACCGGATTCAGCTGAATACCAGTGTTTTACGTGGAGCGGCTGCCTACCAGACCTCCACAACCCATTAACTGGGTAACACGGTACTTCATGGCAAGACTGGAATCAGATTTACTGGCTTCTGACTATCCGTAACGACTGCCAAAGATCTACAAATGACAGCCGGGACCAACGGCTTAACGTGCTTTCCGAGGCACGGAGGAAACTCGGTATGTTAAGATGGTCACCCATCCACAGACCAACCTTGGCAAGCGTTGCTTAACCTTGAATATCGACCCGTGCGGCTGTTATTATCTAGCCACGAGCTTCTCCCGTGAGGTGAGATGAAAATTAATTTAGGATATTTTGTATCCCAGAAGGAATCAGGATAAACTAAAGAACTGTCAGTCAATATTGAGTCAATAGCTTTCATGACTGACATTGATTTATATAGCTTTCATGGAGGTAATAAAACTGACTAAACTGGTTTTTGCATTGGAAAAGTACATAGATTTTCAAACGTAATCAACTGTTGGTTTCGGTCTCTGAAACGAAAATTGAAGCCAACAATTTTCCGAATTCTCTGCGTTAATTGATTTTAATCCACTTTAAAAAATGAGAACGTTTCGTATTTTTTCTGGATTTCATTTATAGGAAGGTGTGTTGTGTACGAGTTTTCGAACTACGCTACTGGTTTACAGTAAAATGTGTATGTATATTATATAGCTATCTATCTAACAAATATATGGCCAGTTCTCAAAAGCGAAATAGGTTTAATGGCTTCTAAATCGAGTTAGTCCATCGGATAGGATTCCAAAAAAAAATCGGACACGTATTTTTTCTGTTATCACGTAAACCAAAAATTAAGACGATACAGTGCTTCAAAAAGTTGTGTGACGTCACACTTCAGTACTCTTTTACCTTGTAGTGACGTCACAAGATCCGGATCTATGACGCGTTTTATCTTCGTCAGTTTTTATTGAATTGACAAAAAATCCGGGTGTAATATTTTAATTCGATAATCGAACTGACGGTATAAACAGAATTATATTTATTTTACTGAGAAATCATCCCTATTCTGAATCAAAAACCCGAGGTAAGCATAATTACTTTTCCCAAACATTGTTTGATCAAATAAAAAAAAAACAATCTTTAAAGACGAAACGCCCAAAGACTAAACACTAAAAATCCAAAATAAAAAAAAAAAATCCGATGTAAGGCAGACGACTCAATCACGATATTACGGGTCAACGGATCTGGACGGAATTTAGTAAAAGGTAGAACGTATCCCGGTATTAGCATATAAAGAGATGTTTTCGTCCCGGAAAATCACTATTCTCACGCGAGCAAAGTCGCGGGTACAGGTAGTGAGGAAATATTTGGAAAATATTTTCTTAGTAAAGAGAATATTTAAATTGGCTACTGAGATGATGACTTAATATTACAGAAGTATGTAAAACTAAAACTTTTGTATATGATTTCCCATGTACAGTCAATAGTTTTTTTTTTTTTAGAGTAATTTTTATTTTAAATCTTTAAATGCAGACAAAAAAAAATCTTATTTTTACCGAACTGCGAAAGTAGGAGGGTTATGTTTTTCGAGTGTATGTATGTATGTTTGTATGTATATTTCTTTGGCACGCCCTAGAGTCTAAACGGCTAGTCGTATTTTTATGTGAGTGGTGTCAATAGATTCGTCTTAGTCGTGAGAGTGACACTGCGTACATCAAAATAAATAAAAAACAAAATGGCCGATTTTTGGCGCCATATTGTGCTTTCTTTTTTTTTTTTTTCAAAACCTATCTAGTCGGGTATCGAGATAAAGGGCTCGAGGAGACGACTCCAAAAATGTAACTCACTAAAATGTAGGAAATAAAAAATTGAGTTTGTCAAAAAAGTCAATCACTGATCTGTTGCCACCAACTGCATCAGACTGCTTGGAAAGCGACTTGTTTTGAACTTTTTAGTCGTTTTTAACGGTCGGGTTTTTTGACAAAGTCAATTTTTTTTTCGTACATATCATCAATCAATCATCAGTTTATACATGGTTACTTGTAATTCGACGTATATTCATCAAGTGCTGATAGAGGGGCCAAAATGCAACAAATTAAACTCCCTGTATGGATGGCCGAAATTCAATCGTTTTCGAGATATTTGAATTTTTAGGTTTTTCGATATTTACCCAAAATTTGACATCTAACTCCAAATAAAAAAAAACTACCTATGGAATGGGTACCATTAGAACATGATATTGTAGCTGGCACTTAAATTAAGCTATGAACATAATTAAAATTACTCAATTCAACAAAAATATTACAATGCTGAGTGATTTAAGAATAATATCTTACGAATATTTTTATTATACACTTAAAAAAATGTTCTCGTAAAAAAATTACAAAAAAATTAAACTTACAAATAACTAAAACAACTGTCCTATTCTGTTAGCTATCCAAAAAGGTATAAAAGTTAATTTAAAGATACGCGATTCGTGGCATAGGACATGTTTGAATCGACGTGGGGAGAGAAAATCATCTGTGTTTTAGTGATGGATCCTCACTAAAACAACCGATTTTACTGGGGAAATTCTTCGTAATGTGGCGGGGGTTGATTCGTTATCGGCCACTATTGTTAATTCTTGTTTCTGTTTGTTGTCTTTTATTATTTTGCAAAAAAATCTGAATTTTAAAATACTTATTAAAATTAATAAGCATTAGCAATATTCTTTTTAACTCATAAGCTCTTAAGTAATTTGATCACCAAAAAATATTTTCGCCATTTTGTTGCGAAATAAAAGTTCACCATAAAACGTATACTTTATTTGATTGTAAAAACCTCCGACATTATAAAAAGGTAATGAAACACTTGATTATTTAATTTGAAATAATCAACGACATGTAAGTCACATTAACCTCTCGGCTGGCAAATTTCAAATGTCATGTTTACGTCATACTCCGTTGCGTTTCGCGGGCGCCCGCTTATCGCAAGCGTAATATGACCCGCAGCACAAAAAACCTTATCTCTCCGCTCACAAAGCAGCTATTCACACACTTGAAACTGTTATGGGTTTTTTAATTATGTCACTATGTATTAGAATGTAAACAATATTCTTATAACAAACCGAAATATAAACATTTTGGATAGATACGAGAGTACTTGCTGAAAGCTATTTTGTTGTATTATTATGTTGATTTCTGACACAAATGTCGGATCAATTTACACAAAATTTTGGAATTAAGGTCATAAAAAGACAAGTAATCTAGTGATGATGTTATTTTACGAGATAAAAATCGACTGCCGCAATATTTAAGCTCAAACTTCATAGTACGCGGAGCAGACATTTTGATTTACGTAATTTGTATTTTTGTAAACAAACATCAAGAATATTCCAATAAGATTCCAATAAGAAATGTTTCTAGATTACTAGCCATGTATTCACGAATTCATTTTTAATTGTATATCGTTACAATATGCCACTATAATTCTGAAATATCAAATTACTTACGTACGGGAAGAAATCCGCTAATTAGTTTTTGTTTCGTAATTTTCACCAGATAATTTACACTTTTGACGTTGAATATTAGTTGAAATTTAACGAAAATAAAGTAAATTATGAATTTCTATCAATACTTGGCTTACTTTCCACAGAAAAACACGTAAAAATCGAAAATTCTCGCGCACAAGTTGAACGAATGTTTGTTTGATTTGACAAATGTATTTTGTGACATTTCTCTTCTTGTCAAGCGTATTTTTTTTTTCCGACAGTGTTCCCATATGAAAAATATTATATACCATAGAGTTCAATCGTTGAGAAAAGAAAATTAACCGTAAAAATTACTAAAATTTAGTTTTAAATCCGTAGGTCGGGTGGAGCCACAGGGACCCACCTGACTGTTGACGGTATTGTGTAGTGGATCCGAGGGGATCCACAAGCCAGTAATCACAAAACGATCAAAGTTTAACTTTACAGCTTTGTAATAACATTTCAACTCAAACAGTTAATCAATTTCGAAGTGTATAACTTACTGTTATGTTTCGACCCAACTTTGATCAAATGCAATCATTTGGTTAATCACATGCAAAACCAGACTGATAACTAAAACGAATCCTGAGAATTAACTTTCAACAAGTGCGAAGATAAAAAAAAACCGGCCAAGTGCGAGACGGACTCACACACCGTAACATAAACCTTAATTTTTATTATTTGTTGTTATAGCGGCAATAATAGGCGTAATAGGTGAAATTTTCACAATTTGTGAAAACTTGAAGTGTCTACTTATTACGGTTTTTGAAATACAGCCCGCTGACAGACAGACAGACGGACGGCCAGCAGAGGCTTATTAATAGGGTTCCGTTGGTTACCCTTTACGGAACCCTAAAAATCAAAGCTAACTGGAAAAACGTCAAACTAAAAGCAATTCACTAAAATAAAAAGATCGGAACAATAACGAAACGGGACAATAAAAATCTAATTAATTTGTCAGATAGATTTCCAAAAAATATTGAACACGTCCTATTTTATTTTTTTTCACGTAAACAAAAAATTAAGACAGGAAAGTGCGTTGAAAACTCGTGTGACGTCACTTGTCAGTAGGTACACCTTTTACAGAATAAATAATAAAAAATACCTACACTTTTTACAGAATAATGACGTCACAGATCTTTAATGCGTTTTCTCTTCGTCAATTTTTATTGATTTGATAAAGCAAAATATACGTATCCAATATTTACTAAATATAATGATATTTTATTTACTCAGGATTCATTCCTATTGCAATCTCCTTTTATTTTCCTTCATTTTGATACCATACTCGACAGGTTTCATTAAAAAAAAATTGAGTTTTGAGCTCGGCGAAGAAATAAAAAAGATGGCGATGAATTTTCCATTTATTTTTTTGACCTCAAGTTAAAGTTATCTGACTAATAAAAATCGCACTTATATTGATAAATAAACATCATCATCTACTGCAGGACATAAACTTCTATCTCATTTCATCTCTATTACACACCATTCACATAGGAAAAAATCATTTTTATTAAAAAGCTAAAATAAAAAAAAAACTATGTATATAGTACCAATAAATAAATAATCCGTTCAAATTAGTCGTCACAGTTTTCATTGTTTAATGTAGTTATAAAAAAAAATCTTTTATGATATTTACAAATTAGGTATCATGATTTCAATCTAATGAGAAATCAGACAAACCAGCATAAGCTATAAGTTTTAACTGATCCCATAATTTTCTTACGCAAGTCAATAAACTTTTCCGAGAAAAATAATAACCTTTATATCTCAAATTCGTACCAAAATCTGCTAAAGTCACAACAGCTAATTAAAATTTTCCAAATTTTTTTCACTATTCTAAAAAAGTTTCTTAAAAATATATAAATAGCTTACAATAACTACTCACACTAAAACCAAGATCCATATATCACGAACAGTTGACCTGTCTCTAACCAAACGGCGTCCTCGACCAAAATATGCCCAGGTTATTTTGATCTTAATAACCTGGCATCAGCGACAAAGTCACCACTTTTTATATATCAACTAAACTTTTTACAAACTTTTGTACAGGCTGTATAACTTCACACATTCGCACAAAACGGCTGGTTCAGAAAAAGTTTAAACGTCACTTTTGAATTTGGAATTTGAATGCACGTGTTTTATTATGGTTTTTTATAGGATTTCGGGCGGGAGAGCGACCGGTCCGCTCGGGATTGAGTTCGCGACGCGACTGAAGTAATAATGAAAAGGTACGTTTCAGGGAGAGAAAGGGACAGATGTGGTTCTGTCTCGGTCTGTCGTCTTCGGGATATTAGTGAATGCAGTCTGTAGTTTGGTGAATTAAGATTATTTGAATACACATCATGTTCGTAAGCGTGAAAGCGTTTTGTGGTGTTTCACGTCTTCGGTATCAACCGGACATATTCAACATTCGCTTTACAGCAGCGTCCACTGTTGACGAGCCTAATTGTGACAATACTGCAATGCTAGCTTTTATCAATATGAGCTTGGCATACGACCATCAATTAAAATTTATGAATGTTGGCGAAATGATGATAGTAGTCACTATTTTATTTTAAATGTAATGATGACGTTCAAAAGTGCTGTTTAATGGCCTAATTGAAATAAACGTTTTTGACTTTGACTTTGACTTTTGATGTTGTTAAAAAGAAGATGAAGAACTCATTAAAATTATTTTTTTAACATTTTAAAATGTTAGTTTTTAATTGTTTACACTAATATTGTAAAGATGAAGAGTTTGTTTTTTTGATTGTATCTCAGAATCTGATCTGAATCGAAAAGTGTTGAATACCCCGTTTATCCAACACTTAAAACATCACGCTATGACGAATGGAGCGGAGCAATAATGAGAAATGTGACACAAACGAATTTGCGCAGGTCAGTTAGTTTCCAACATGTTTGAGGTGCTCGTGGCTAGATAATAAGAGCCACACGGGTCGATCTTCAAGGTTAAGCAACGCTTGCCAAGGTGGGTCTGTGGATGGGTGACCACCTTAAAATACCGAGTTTCCTCCGTGCCTCGGAAAGCACATTAAGCCGTTGGTCCCGGCTGTCATTTGTAGATCTTTGGCAGGCAGTCGTTACGGATAGTCGGAAGCCAGTAAATCTGACTCCAGTCTTGCCATGAAGTACCGTATGTTATCCAGTTAATGGAATGTGGAGGTCTGATAGGCAGCCGTTCTTCGTAAAATACTGGTATTCAGCTAAATCCGGTTTGACTGGAAGCCGACCCCAATATAGTTGGGAAAATGCTAGGCAGATGAGTTAGTTTCCAGCATGTTAAAAGTTGCTATGTACGTGAATCTTCATCCATACTGTAATGTATAAAGCTAAATTGTTTGTTTGTTTGTTTATTTGAACGCGTTTATCTCAGAAACTACTGGTCCGATTTGAAAAATTATTTCAGTGTTAGATAGCCCATTTATCGTGAAAGGCTAAAGGCTATTATATCATCACGCTAAGACTAATAGGAGCGGAGCAGACGAAGTTGCGCGGGTCAACTTGTGTTTCTGTAAAATTTCAAATGTGCAAGGCAAAGTATTATTTTTACGATTATTTTATCCAATTATGTAACAAAAACAATGAACATAAAAGATTAAGGCCATTTGCAATCATTACCCATTTCTTTTTATTGACAACATAATTATGTCCTAATGATATCTTATTTTCTTTTATCTTTTCATCTGAACTCGTTGGGAAGAGAAAACCCCGTTTAATTATAGTCAGAATGCTTAAATGAACTTATAGTAAATGAAAATACTAGGTTCTTATTTAGGCGAAAACTCACGAATGACGAGTCGTAAGTTTGGACCAGTCAGTCTCCGAAAGAACTCATCATCATCATCTGCCTAGCCTTTTCCCAACTATATTGGGATCGGCTTCCAGTTAAACCGGATTTAGCTGAATACCAGTATTTTACGCGGAGCGGCTGCCTACCAGACCTCCACAACCCAGTAACTGGGTAACACGGTACTTCATGGCAAGACTGGAGTCAGATTAACTGGCTTCTGACTATCCGTAACGACTGCCAAAGATCTACAAATGACAGCCGGGACCAACGGCTTAACGTGCTTTCCGAGGCACGGAGGAAACTCAGTATGTTAAGATGATCACCCATCCACAGACCAACCTTGGCAAGCGTTACTTAACCTTGAAGATCGACCCGTGCGGCTGTTATTATCTAGCCACGAGCTCCTCTAGAGTCTCCGAAAGAACTCTTTCGAACAATTCGGATCGCATCGCAGTGTATTTTTTAAATTTTTTTATGGATGGGAAATCATCAAATGACTCCTTCCGCTCTGGGTGGAGCGGAAGAGTGTGTCAGACTCTTACTGACTAAAATCCATCCGTGTTCCTCCTAATGCCCTTTGCGTTCCGGGGTGCGGTGCCTCTTTCGAACGGTTACCGCATCCCAGCAGGCACTGGCCCTAGCGGGCTCCGTCTCTCATGCTGATAGCTCCTCGAGGCGCGCCTGAAACACAGCGCGCCGCCAACTAAGCCACCCAATGCTCGCCGTCCGCAGGCCCGCGCCTACGGTGGCCGGAAATCGCCCTGCGACCCCCGACGCCCGGGGCATCGCAGTGTTTCGTGTTGCGTTTTACAAAGAACGCTGCTGCCCATTCTCTGGCGAGTCCCTTAATCACCTCTTACGACACCTACGGGAAGTGATGGGATGGTGTTATTCTTTTACTGCGCCTTATTGCACCGACCGACACCATACTGTTCTATACATACTTGTCTTAAATGTACACAAACTCGATCTTCTTGAAATATTTTATAGGTATACTTACTATTGCCCAACACCAAAAGCAGATACTTCGCAAAACTCATTAACGAATTTAATACAACGATACAGAACAATTAGAACGTGATGCCAACCCGGATTGTATCACAGCTTCAGTTCAATTTGACAAACTTTACTGATAGAAGTCGCAAACCCGTTTGACATACGATACTCTTGCTATGTGTTTGAGTTTGTTTTGTAGTCTCCTGTTCCCGTGACTTATGTCTTAGAAGTCGTGAGTTGTGTCACTTCGTTCAACTTCTTGTTAAAAGCCGATTGCCGAGCCGAGCATTGCCGAGCCGAGCATTGCCGAGCTCGGTCGCCGATGGTTGACGATCCATAAAATACACAGCATCTTCCATAGGGCCAATAGGGAATATACATTCGATATTTTTATTTGTAAAATTATATAATAGTTAGCTCCAGTAAACAATCATGAAATTGTTTTACCTTCATCAGTGATGAAGTTAAAAGCTTCAAAGCTTACAATTAGAAAGAGAAGTCCGATATGAACTTTGACGTCAAAGTCCATTACGCTTATGTAGCTGCCACAGAAAACAGGGTCGCGAGAGGGACAGATATATTTGTTTAAATTAATTAGATCTCGTTTGTTTTTCGAGCAATTTTGATTCTGTTTCCACTGTCAGTATTATAATTTTGTATATTTTTAAATAAACTATACAGATAATAACATTGTTTTCATGCATTATTCCCTATTCTTCTAATTAAATAATTGAAAGAAAGGGTAAGGGTTATTTTTTTATTTCTATTTCATTAAACAACGTTTGCATTTGCATCTTAGTCGCTATTTGTCAAAAAGCCTCAAGTTCCATAATGTTTTACCCGACTGCGAAAGAAGGAGGGTTATGTTTTTCGAGGGTATGTATGTATATTTTTTGGCACGCCCTAGAGCCTAAACGGCTCAATGGATTTTAGCTTGAGAGGTGTCGTTAGATTTGTATTTATTGTGAGAGTGACACTGGGTGTATCAAAATGAAGAAAAAAACTAAGTGGCGGATTTCTGGCGCCAAATTATGCCTTAATTTTTTTTTTTTTTTCAAAACCTGTCAAGTGGGGTATTAAGATAAAGGGCTCGAGGCGACGATTCCAAAAAATTAACTCACCAAAATGTAAGATATAAAAAAATTGCCTTTGTCGAAAAACCCGACCGCTAAAAAAACGTCTAAACAGTTCGAAACAAGTCGCTTTTCAAGCAGTCTGATGCAGTTGGTGGTATTGGATCAGTGATTGAACTCAAAGTCAATTTTTTTGACAGACGTTATATGTAGCCAGGAGCCTAAAAGTCAGACACCACTCTTGCCAAGGACTATCGTATTCCCCATTACGGTTAAGCTATTAACGTTAAACAGGCAGACAGTCTATGTAAAAGAGTAGTAGTACTTAGCTGCATTTGGTTTGGCTTGAAGGCGACCCCAACACTATTAGGAAAAGGCTAGGCAGATGGATTTAAACTTTTTTAAATTTTTAGCGTTCTGTACCTCAAAAGGAAAACTCCAATAGGAGGACTCTAACACGAAGGGTTCCGTACCATAAACCTTAATTTTTATTATTTGTTGTTATAGCGGCAACTGAACTGCCTCCGTGGTCGAGTGGTTTAGGCGTCTGCCTTGTGACCCGGTGGTCGTGGGTTCGATTCCCACAGAAAGCATACTTTGTAAAGTTGTTTCCAGTTTGGTTACGACATTGCAAGCTTGAATCACCTGATTGTCTGATAAAAATATGATTCCGTGCTTCAGAAGGCACGTATAAGCCGGTGGTCCCGGCCGCCAAATGGCGGTCGTCAAATAAACCATGTCAGAGGCCCTTGAGGTGAAAATTTAAACTGTCTACCTATTACTGGTTCTTGAGCTACAGCCTGCTGAAAGACAAACGGACGGACGGACGCGTGGACAGACGGACGGACGGATGAACAGCGGAGTGTCAGTAATAGGGTTCCGTTGGTTGCCCTTTCGATACGGATCCCTAAAAAAGATTGAAATACAAAAAAATATCAGTCATGGATCACCGGTGCGACAATCTATAAAATAATACAAAACAGCTATTTTTGTTAGTTATCATCTAATCATACATCAAAAAATATTTCCTCACGACATTTTCCTTATTCCCCCTCGAAATTTTAATTCAGCCTGTATATAAATAAGTCTACAGGCTGTTTGTTAAAAACATAAAATACATTTCAACCGTGTCAGTATGTCTGTCACGTCTCTTCCCATATTAACATAAAATAACGTTTTGAGGGACCGTCCTCTGGGTCGTTTTATGTCAAAACTGTGAAACTGTGGGATAGAAGAATTAAAGTTCTTGTTAACGTTTAAAGGGTGATAGCGGGGTTAGTCAACCTCATAGTTTTTACTCAACCCATTTACGAAGGCGTTTCTTGCACTCGAAGTAATCTCAGCATCCTTCTGAAAAAAATCATATAAGTATAGTCTAGAAAGGTTTTGGTACTTAGGGCGAATTTCACCAACGTAACTAAACGCGATCAGCATACAAACCACATTTACGAGCTGTCAGTGTCATTATTTTCTGTAGAATATTGACACTGACAGCTCTTGAACGCAGTTCAGTGGCCTTAGCCTCGATCGCGTTAGCGTAAATGTCAAACTACCTAACTTGTCCTGGGAGTCTTTAAGTCAAGAGTGAATAGGTTAGATACTTCTAGGCAAGCGTGCAAAAAAATAATAAGCGCCGTCTGGTGACAATAACGAACCACCTTTTATTTCTACATAATTTGACATAAGGTAACGTTTAAGTTGCCGCGTGCGTTAAAAACCTTGCAGTAAGCCCTCAGATCATCAGATGTACTGATCGCGTTCAGTTTCATTGGTAAATCCGCTCTTAATAAATTAAAATAAACAATCTTTACACAAAAACATATTAATTTTTTAGTACATAATCGTTATTATTGTTTTTGCATTGGTTTTTAGTTGCATTTTATTTTTAACTGAGTTCTTAGGGTTCCATACCCAAAGGGTGACCAACGGAACCCTATTACTAAGCCTCCGCTGTCCTTCCGTCTGTCTGTCAGCGGGCTGTATCTCAAGAACCGTAATAGGTAGAAAAATAAAAATGAAGGTTTATTGTACAGAACCCTTCTTGTGAGAGTCCGACTCACACTTAGCTGTTTTTTTTAAATAAAAAAAGAAAAAAATACACATCAAGATCGTTTATCTTTATTTAACTACCTAAACCTTTCGAATAGAGCTTTTTATTTATGTATATTAACTTTTAAATCCTCGACTCGAGTATTTTAACGTTGTCATAACGACTGAGTGAGTATATTATGTGGAATGTAACAGGAATGTAAGAAGTTTCCACCAAATCTACTCTAATATTATAAAGAAGAAAGATTTGTATGTTTGTAACGAATAAACTCAAAAACTTCTCAAAAAGTCTTTAAGTCAAGAGTGAATAAGTTACTTCTAGGCAGGCGAGCTACATCTTCGACCACGTCATCATCGCTTACCATCAGGTGAGATAGTGGGCAAACGCGTGCCTATCAATCAAACTAGAAAAAAATAGAGATTCTTAAGAAAATTGCTGCGCGGACGAACTCGCGGGCGAGGTGCTTATTTTACTATTGATAGGTACGTGTTTGACCACTATCTCGCCTGATGGTAAGCAATGATGTGGTCGAAGATGGAGCACGCTTGCCTAGAAGTAACCTATTCACTCTTGACTTGAAGACTCCCAGGTTGTAGCTATCAGGAAACAGACTCCGGCAGGGAATTAAACTCCTTAGCTGTACGCACTATTAATGTGTTCACAAAACGTTATGTGTGAGTGGGTGGGATGTCCACCATGTACCGGTGGCGCATCGACGTTCGTCTTGTGGTCCGATGATGGAACGGGCTTGGCGGAATTAATTATGCAATTCCGTCGCACATTCTCCAAAATGCAACCGGTATAAAACCGACAGGCTAGCAACTCGTCTTCAATGCTCAAGACTTTGGAGCTTCGTCGCAACGAGCCTCTCATTGCCGAATAATCTCATTGAATTACTTAATTACTAAATCAACTTTAGAATATGGGTGTAGCATTAGATTTCAGGCTACCCTGTTTACCCCATTTTAATCCCTGTTAGAGGTAAGTCACTTCCAATAAACACAGCATTAAAACTAATTTTCGACCCAGTTAATATTTACTCTTCCCTATAATTTAAATGCGCTTAGAGGTATGAACGGGACGTGGTGCTACTGCAGGCGTTTTTAATTAATTGCAACTCAAAAGGCGTAAATCTTTGACGAAACAGAAAGGACTATGTGGTGACAATTAAAGAGAGAAAATGTTATTAAGTTCTTTTGATACAGCTCCCGTCGACGTCATTATGTCGCCACTAATTGTTTGGCTTTCAGTAGTTACAACAGAAACTTGTCCCAAAAAATTTAATTATTTATAAAGGGGTAATGTGCAAATATATATATATATTTTGAGGAGCTCGTGGCTAAAGAATAACAGCCGCATAGGTCGATCTTCGAGGTTAAGTAACGCTTGCCAAGGTTGGTCTGTGGATGAGTGACCATCTTAACATACCGAGTTTCCTCCGTGCCTCGGAAATCATGTTAAGCTGTTTGTCCCGGCTGTCATTTGTAGAAACTTTGGCAGTCGTTACGGATAGTCAGAAGCCAGTAAATCTGACTCCAGTCTTGCCACGAAATACCGTGTTACCTATTTAATGGGTTGTGGAGCTCTGGTAGGTAGCCGCTTCAGATAAAATACTGGTATTCAGCTGAATCCGGTTTGAATGGACGCCGACCCCAATATAGTTAGGAAAAGGCTAGGCAGATGATGAATGTACAAATATATTTTGCTAAAATCCTAAATTCGGTTTTAATTCAAAATTTAGTGTACTAACAGGGTTAATGTATAAAAACCTTACAATCATGATAATGAAAAATGTGATAGCCGCATTCATGAAAAAGGCTATATGCTAGGCATGGCCAACTTGATTTGACCCAAGATTGACTTTTTACTGACAAAATCCTGTGCGATCTACTAATTTCATAGACAATTTTTAAAATTACTGTTGTAAAAGTTGCTGAGCTGATGATGAAAGGTATAAATTAGGATCTGATGATAAGATCCCATGAAAAATGTTTGTTCAGCGATACTTTCGCAAATTGTCAGCTGATTTGGATGATTCTTTTTTTGTTCGAAAGATTAATTTCCTGGACTAGTTCCGTTTCAATTTGGTGAAGATCTGACGACGAACTTCGGAGGTAGGCAACGGAACTCTTCAATAAATGATAGCAAAGGGATCGGGGTTGCTGAAATCGCATGGTTTTTTAGTGTTTACACCAGTTCTTAACATGACATTGCGCTGGTACGCTGTTAATGGGTACGCAGGTACCTAAATACCACTAAAAAGTGAAAAATAAAAAAAGAATGAGAAAGTATTTAATTATGTAGTACTTTTCACTTGATTAACATAACCTATTTAGTATTTACATAGTTGCGCAATCTGTTATTCGTACCTATTTATATTTTTTACCTTGCCACGATCGAATAGGCTTCTTCTTATTCTTATCGTGTGGGCAGTGAGGTCTAATCTAACCAACCCCACAGACCCTGGTGTCAAGGTTCTAAACCGCCTCAAGGGCCTCTGACATGGTTTGACGACCGCCATTTGGCGGCCTGGACGTACCACGTATAAGCCGGTGGCTTATACGTGCCTTCCGAAGTACGGAATCATCTTTTTATCAGACAATCAGGTCATTCAAGCCTGCAATGTCCTAACCAAACTGGAAAGAACTTTTACCTGGTGGTTGGCCATCCCTGCTATAGGCTATACGAGAAAAGGAAAAACAGGATATGCGCGTACGAAGTTGCGGGCTAAAGCTATTAAAGTAAAATTAAAAAACACTACAAGGTACAAAATATTTTCGGAAGAAAGAAAACAACTTTAATTTCTGAAGTCGGTGTTTTTGGTTATTTTTTCGTTTTTTGACACCGACTTCTGAAATTAAAGTTCTTTTCTTTCTTCCGAAGTTTTTTTGTAACTTGTAGTGTTTTGTTTTTGGAAGTCGGTTGTATTTTTTGTAAAAAAGTTTTTTATTTTTCACTTTTTAGTGGTACCTAGGTACCTGTGTACCCATTAACAGCGTACCGGTGCAATGTTATGTTAAGAACTGGTGTAAACACTAAAAAAACATGCGATTTCAGCAATCCCGATCCCTTTGCTATCATTTATTGAAGAGTTCCGTTGCCTACCTCCGAAGTTCTTCGTCAGATCTTCACCAAATTGAAACGGGACCAGTGCAGGAAAATACTCTATTAAACAAAAAAATAATCATCCAAATCGACTGACAATTGGCTAAAGTATCGCTGAACAAACATTTTTCATGGGATCTCATAATCAGATCCTAATTTATACCTTCTATCATCAGCTCAGTAACATAAGATGATGATTACCAGGCACAAATATCTGAATTGCGTTAGAAAGTTCATGAAAAACATTGTATGTGCCTATAAAATTTGAGGGTTGCCCTCGATTTTCGTGGGATCCCATCATCAGATTCTGACATAGTGACAATGGGACTAATTGAGAAGTACGGGTTTTCAGATGAAACAAAATTTTTTCAAATCGGTTCATAAATGACGGAGTTATGAGGTAACAAAGAACAAAAAAAAAAATACAACCGAATTGAGAACCTCCTTTTTTTGAAGTCAGTTAAAAATCCCACTGAACACCAATCACGAGCAAAACCCCGCTGTTACTCGAACCCCACTTTCACTCAAAGCTGCGTTTCCTACCCGTGATGTATGAGACCAATATTGCGTGTAGCAACGCTGTGCTAAGCCTCCAGTATTCCCTGTTATTATGAACTATCTCTGCGTTTTATTAACACCATCAGTTTAGGGGAGCAGGGTTTTAGTTAGGAGTTAGCCTGAGTAATGGAAAACCATGGTAAAATCTTTCTTTTGCTTCCGGATTCTAATATAAATTCTGTAATATTTTTCTTTATTTTTTTTAATAATTTTAGCTTTTAAATGGGTTGTTGTGGTCTGATTCTGGTAGTTTAAAAAAACTAGCAATTTTTGTTTTGTGTTTTGTTTTGTTTTTTTTTTTACTATTGATAGGCACGCGTTTGACCACTATCTCTCCTGATGGTAAGCGATGATGTGTGATATACCATGGCATATTATTATTACGGTAACAATTACTAATATTATTAATAAATTAATAATCTTTACTGCAAACCTGCCTAGCAACGTCATCGTCATCGTCGACATGGTGACAATGGGACCAATCGAGGAGTATACCCTTTCAGATGAAACAAAAATTTTTCAAATCGGTTCATAAATGACGGAGTTATGAGGTAACAAACATAAAAAAAAAATACAACCGAATTGAGAACCTCCTCCTTTTATGAAGTCGGTTAAAAATATAACCGACTTCCAAAAAAAACGCCAAAACGTATAAAATTTCGGTAGTCGGTGTTAAAAAAGAACAAACAGTAGGTACGTCTATCATAAGTTTTGTCAGTCTATACTCGCTAGCGACTGTAGTTGACAAACGTATGAAAATCTTATTATTATTTTTTATTTAGTTAGCCTATTATTTTTTAACTAACAAGCTGGAGTAAAATCGTGACGGAATGGTACCCTAGGGACGGGAAACGTAACAGAGGTCGAAAACGCAAAAGATGGGAGGACGAACTTAAATTAACAGTGGGTTGCAACTGGAGAAGGGTTGCAAAGGATAGAAGGGAGTGGAAACTGTTGGAGGAGGCCTTTGCCAGGAGGCACACCGAACTCCGGGACATACTATAACAAATAAAGAATACATAAAAGAAAGAGCAGTATTATGAACAAAACAAGGAGTTTCGGGATCAAAAGACTTGATTGATTACTAACAAGTAAGCAAGTTGCAAGTCAAACATCAGTTAATAACTAAACAAATAAATTAGTAACTTTTTTTAAAGTTTTCATACTTTGTTTTAACTACAGTCGCTAGCGTGTATCTATATCTATACTAATATATAAAGCTGAAGAGTTTGTTTGTTTGTTAGTTTGTTAACTGGAACGCGCTCATCTCAGGAACTACTAGTCCGATTTAAAAAATTATTTCAGTGTTAGATAGTCCATTTATTGAAGAAGGCTATTAGCTATTTACCATCGCGCTAAAACGAAAAGGAGCTGAGCATTAATGTAATTTGTGAGGCAGACGAAGAAGCGCTGGTCAACTAGTACTAATATTATAAAGCTGAAGAGTTTATTTGTTTGTCAGTTTGTTTACTGGAACGCGCTCATCTCAGGAACTACTAGTCCGATATGAAAAATTATTTCAGTGTTAGATAGCCCATTTATTGAGGAAGGTTATAAGCTATATATCAACTAGTAGTTTGATAAAACTCATGAACCACAAACTGAAATTGAGGTTATTTTATACTTTGTAGTGTTTTGTTTGGAACTTGAGGAGCTCGTGGCTAAAGAATATCAGCCGCATAGGTCAATCTTCGAGGTTAAGTAACGCTAAGGTTGGTCTGTGGAGGAGTGACCATTTTAACATACCGAGTTTCCTCCGTGCCTCGGAAAGCACGTTAAGCCGTTGGTCCCGGCTGTCATTTGTAGATCTTTGGCAGACGTTACGGATAGTCAGAAGCCAGTAAATCTGACTCCAATCTTGCCATGAAGTACCGTGTTATCCAGTTAATGGGTTGTGGAGGTCTGGTAGGCAGCCGCTCCTCGTAAAATACTGGTATTCAGCTAAATCCGGTTTGACTGGAAGCCGATCCCAATATAGTTGGGAAAAGTCTAGGCAGATGATGATGATGAGTGTTTTGTTTGGAACTTGGTTATATTTTTAGGAGAAAAGTTTTTTTATTAAACGTTGGTTTCCTGTATCGTGGGTACGTTTACAAACACACAAACAGCCAGACCTAGGACAACTATCTGTAGGCCATAAAAATATTTGTTCCGTGCGGTACCTAATCGAACCCATGGCACTCAGCGCAGCAGCCAATGGCTCAAACACTGCGCAAAGCATGCACCATTGACTATCTGTTCTGTGATTGGCCCTGCCCACTGCCAGTTATGGCCGCCGCAGAAATTCTACTCCCCAAGCGTAGCCAGGATTTTGTAATAGCACTCTTTGACAACAACTACCCGTATTTTACAATGTTACAAATATTAATTATTTCTCGTTTTCAAAGCCATCATTATAGAACTGAAATACAATACTTTACGAATTTGGTGTAGCAATTTTCAGGATCATATCTGTTTTCGACGGGCAAAAGTTGCAAATATTAAGAGGGGTTTATTTTAAAAATAGATGTGTTTTAATAGAGTTACGACATTTTTAAATTATTTATGTAAGTACTGAACCAATTTTACTTGCGCATTGGTTTATATCGCCCGTTTTATTTCGTCCCGTAGGGTTGTAGAAAATCCTTTTTTTTTTTTTTTTGTAATGGGTTTGCTCTTGACTCTAGTCTATGTCAGAGATGACAGAGACAAAGTCTACGATGGAGCGAGCCTACCCAGAAGGAGCCTATTCACTCTTTGAAGAAATCCTTTCTTGGTTCTCTCATATACTCACATGGAACCTACATGCCACATTTTAGCTTTCTGCGACTAGTAGTTTCGGCTGTGCGTTGTCTGTCAGTCACTCGATCGGTGACCAGTAACGGAAGATTTTTATATATATATATTGACTAGAGTTCGCCCGCGACTTCGTGCGCATTTCCCGATTTTTCCGTTGTCGTAGGAATTTCGAGAAATCCTCTTAGTACTCAGAGGAGTACTAAGGGGGTTCCTTTTTTTTTAGGATGGGAAATCTACAAATGACTCCTCCCGCTCTGGGTACAGCAGGAGGGAGTGTCAGACTCTTATTGACTAAAACCCATCCGTATTCCTCCTAGTGCCCTTTGCGTTCCAGGGTACGCGTACGGTGCCCCTTTCGAACGAAGTCCGCAGATCCAGCAGGCACTGGCCCTAGTGGGCCCCGTCTTCCGTGCTGACATGTCCTTGAGGCGCGTTGGGATCACAGCGCGCCGCCAACCCGGGCATTGTTCTGATCAGACGGCGAGCCACCCAATGCTCGCCGACCGTAGTCCCGCGCCTACGGTGGCCGAGAATCGTCCTGCGACTCCCGACGCCCGAGGCGTCTTCTTCTGTTTCGGCGGCTGGGGCGTGAGGTTTCTCTCTCTCTCTCTCTCTCTCACGCGTTCGGCCTCCTCCTTTCCCCAAGGTCAAAGAAAGCTGAAATTTGGAGTGTAGGTTACACTCCAACCCCACCGAGGGTGTCCCCACGTTGCCGTCGTGGTGGGGCTTGTGTGTCTCAGTGATCTTGGAGCTCTGCCGGTAGAGTTACTCATGCCGGAAAGGTTCAAGTGAGAGACCAGACAAAGAGGGACACGAGAAGGGCACACCGTTCGAAAACCCGAACACAGCTCAGTGTTCGGGTTTTCGGTCGGTGTGCGTCTCATAGGAAGGAATCTTGCTCACTGTTCTCTGGTACGCGTCTGCTCATCAGACGTGACTGTGAGGACAGTGAGCAGGTAAGAAGAGAAAGGAGAAGGCAGGAGAGAGGAGGAGATAGGGACCATACCCTTTAAAGGAACAAAAAATCATGAAAAAGACAGATGTAAAAAATCTACCCCAGGGCGGTACCAGCTGCTCAGCAGCTGGAGAATCCGCCACGTCTCCTCTGGAGGCGTCATGCCCCTCGTATTCTGGGGGGGGCAACATATGTCTTCCGATTGCCAGTGGCAACAAGAGCCGAGGAGGCTCCCGATCCGTAGGTTCCTTTCAGGAAATGATCGGTTTTAATTTTAATAAAAATAATACCCCCGATAAGGTGTCGGGTGCACGTAGCGCGGAGGCTCCTTCCACGAAATTGTGGAGGAAGGGTTCGCTTGAGCGTCGAGGCGATGCGGGGTCAGACTCTGACTCCGTATCTGGTGTCAGCTCGGCGAGCGCTAGACGCGAGGGAGTGGGGGCTGCTGCGGAGAACTCCAAATTCTTCCGTAAGCGGCCCAGGCCGGAGGATGACCAGGGGTCGTCCTCTAATGAGGAGGCCTCAGCCCGAAAGATCTCCACTAGTTTGCGAGGTAAGGGCCGAAAAGGAGGCAAGGGGAGGGGGCTTGCTTCCCAGGAGGCTGCCCAGCAAGTTGAGAAGCTCGCCGAGGAAAGGCGACTTTCCGTAGCGAGTACTCGCAGGGCTCCTCTCTCGGGGTCTTCCGGAAGTGAACCAGAAGTCGCTGGTGGCTCCGAACAGGAGCGGAAGGCTAGATTTGCGCAGGCCGTGGAGGCTGCCGTCCGCAATGTGGCCGTGAAGAGGTCGCAAGCCTCCAAAAACAAGGCCATAAGCGCGGCTGCGGCCTCTATTTTGGCGGCAGCGGAGGCCAACTTTCGCGGGCTCCCGTCGGACGAAATGTCCAAGTTGCGGGCGGAGGTCGCCCGCTTAGCGGCTGCCATGGAGCTACTCCAAAAGGAAAATGTGAAGCTTCGAGCAGATCTGGCCGGGCTCCGAGGAGCCGGCACGAAGGAGGCACCTCAAGGGGGGCACAGGCAAGGGCAAGGCCAGCCCGCGCCTGAGAAGAACCAGTTTCTTAGCCAGGTGATGAACCTTGTGCGGCAGGAGTTGGGTTCAATCCGGGAACGTTTCTCCGTCCTGGAGGGCATCTTTCTGCGTCCCCCACTGGCGGCGAGCCAATAAGCGTCCAGCCAGTCAAAGGTGGCCACGTATGCAACCGCCGTGGCTGCCAAACCGGGACCGTCCAGTCAGGCCAACCGAAAGGCCGGACCAGCACCCGCGAAGCCAAAGAAAGGTGGAGCGGTGGCACAGGCGGCGAAGGCTTCAATACCAGCGGTGTAACGGTTGCCCCCACCTTCAAACTCACCTGCGGCCGAAGCCGGATGGCAAGTGGTCGGGGAGAAGAAGAAAGCGGGCAAGGCAGCCAGGGCGGCCAAGAAACGACAGAGAAAGCGGCAGCGCAAAGTGGAAAGCATCGCGGCTAGGCTCCGCGCCCCGAAGACCGCCGCTGTGGTGATAAAACTACAGCCGGACGCGGAGAAGAGGGGCGTGACTTACCGCGATGTCATCCTTAAGGCAAAGGAGGCGGTGGACCTAAAGGAACTCGGTATCACAGGGGGCCTCCGGCTCAGGATGACCATGACTGGGGCCCGGATGCTGGAGATCCCCGGTGCAGCCAGTAGCCCGACCGCTGACGCTCTGGCCGAAAGGCTCAGAGCGTCCTTAAATGCGGACGAGGTCCGAGTGTCCAGGCCAACCAAGTGCGTGGACATGCGCATCCTAGGCCTGGACGACTCCGTCACGGAAGAAGAGGTGGTGACCGCTGTCGTCAGGACTGGGGGGTGCTCTGCCGAGCATGTGAAGGCAGGCACCATACGTCCTGACAACACGGGCATGCGAACCGTTGTGGTAAGCTGCCCTGTGACAGCGGCCAAGGAAATCTCGGAGGGCCGAAGACTCCTGGTGGGCTGGGTTTCTGCGCAGGTGAAACTGCTGGAACCCAGACCTCTGAGGTGCTTCCGCTGCCTAGTGGGCCATCACACGGGAGCTCTCTGCACCTCGGAGGTGGACCGCAGCGACCTTTGTTTTCGCTGTGGTTAGCCCGGCCACATGGCCGGCTCGTGTAACGCCACGCCGCACTGCGTTGTATGTGCGGCAGTTGGCAAGCCGGCCGATCACTGGGCTGGGGGCAAAGCCTGCGCTCCACCCGCCAAGGCCGGGGGCAAAAAGAAGCCCTTCACCACCGCCGTCCCTGCTGCCACTGCTGTTGCCGCTGCCGCCAACACCACCGCCGTCGCGGCTGCCGCCGCCGCTCCGGTTGCCGCGAGTGAGCCCTCACAAGGGACTCAGGAGGAGGCTGAAATGGAATGCCAATAACGGCTCCATTACGCCTCCTCCAGGCGAACATCAACCACTGCGCCGCCGCTCAGGACCTGTTGATCCAGAGCATGGCACAGTGGTTGATTAACATCGCCGTGGTCGCTGAGCCCTACTTCGTCCCGCCCAGGGATGACTGGGTGGAGGACCTGAACGGCTCAGTGGCCCTAATTTCGTCGACCGCTGCCGGTACCCCATCCCTCGAAAGCGTCAGGAGAGGACAGGGGTGCGTAGCAGCATGGTTCGGGGAGATTGTCGTGGTAGGAGTGTACTTCTCCCCGAACAGAACTCTCGCCGAGTTCCAAAATTCTCTTACGGAGTTAAGCGTTGTCGTCGCTGGGTGTCGTTCCCTCTCCGTACTCGTTCTCGGGGACTTCAATGCCAAGCACTTGGCTTGGGGTTCCCGTTATACGGATACGCGGGGCAGGATGGTGGAGGACTGGGCTCTGGAAACAGGCCTGGTTGTACTAAACCGGGGTTCTGTCCCTACGTGTGTGCGGATGCAAGGGGAGTCTGTGGTGGACATTTCGTTCGCCAACCCTGCTCTGTCACCGCGTGTCACTGACTGGCGCGTATTAGAGGAGGTGGAGACCTATTCCGATCACCGGTATATCCGGTTTGACGTCTCCACCCAGACGTCAACCGCGCCAGTCCGGCAGGCCCTGAGTGGTCCGCGGTGGGCGCTGAAGCAGCTGGACCGGGAGCTCCTCCTGGAAGCTTCGATCGTGCAGGCCTGGGTGTCACCTCCGGACAGGCTTGTTGACATCAACGACGAAGCGGAGTGGTTCCGGGAGGCCATGTCCGATATTTGTGACGTGGCAATGCCCCGGATTAAGCCAGGACGCGCCCGCCGTCAGGTGTACTGGTGGTCGCAAGAGCTGGCGACGCTGCGTCAGGCATGCGTTGCCGCACGGCGCCAGTACACCAGGCACCGCAGGCGCCGCATCCGCCCTCCGGATGCGCAGGTCGGGCTGTACGAGGAGTACAAAGTGGCGAAGGCCGCCCTCCGAGCGGGGATCTTGCAGGCCAAGGATCTGGCTCGCAAGGAGATGCTGGAGTCTCTGAACGGGGACCCGTGGGGAAGACCCTACAAAATGGTGCGGAATAAGCTCCGCACCTGGGCCCCCCCGTTGACGCAGAGTCTCCGGCCACAGCTGGTGGAGGACGTAGTGAGCGCTCTGTTCCCCTCGCAACGGGTGCATACTCCCCCTCCTATGGCTCCGCCACCTGCGGTGCCCGATGCGGACTACACCGAGACGACGATGACGATGCTCCTGAGGTGACTGAGGTAGACCTGAGAGTGGCGGTTAATAGGCTAAAGGGCAAAAATACCGCCCCAGGACCCGACGGCTTACCTGGAAAAGCCTGGGTCCTGGCCTTGGAGGCTCTCGGGCCTCGACTAAGAGGGTTCCTAAGCGCATGCTTGGAGAGGGGCCAGTTCCCACTTCGTTGGAAGACGGGGAAACTGGTCCTCATTAAGAAGCCGGGGCGCCCTGCGGTCTCTCCGTCCGCATACCGGCCCATCGTGCTGCTCGATGAGGTGGGCAAGCTCTTTGAAAGAGTAATTGCAAACCGCCTCGTCGAGCACCTAGTGAGGGTGGGGCCGGATTTGGCGGAGAACCAGTTCGGTTTCCGCACGGGGCGCTCGACGGTGGACGCCATCATGCGCGTGAGAGCCCTTTCGACGGGGGACGCAGTTTCCCGGGGCGGGGTCGTCTTGGCGGTGTCTCTAGACATCGCCAATGCCTTCAACACCCTGCCCTGGAGTTGCATTAGGGAGGCACTTCGGTATCACCGGGTGCCGACCTACCTAAGTCGCATAGTCGAGGCTTACTTGACGGACAGAGCCGTCATCTACCCCGGTCACCTGGGAGAGTGGAACCGGCGAGAGATGTCGTGCGGTGTTCCACAGGGTTCCGTTGTGGGGCCGCTGCTGTGGGATATCGGCTACGACTGGGTGCTGCGCGCCGACCTCCCTAGCGGCGTCAGCGTTGTATGCTATGCTGACGATACGCTGGTCCTGGCGCAGGGGGGGTCGCACCAGGCAGCGGCCGACGCTATGACACGCGGGGTTGCGATAGTCGTTGAGAGGATCCGGCAGTTGGGTCTCGAGGTGGCCCTACACAAGTCCGAAGCCATGTGCTTTCATGGATCTCGGAACAGGCCACCGACGGGATCCCAAATAACGGTAGGAGGGGTTCACATCGACGTCGGATCGACAATGACTTACCTGGGTCTCGTCCTTGACAGCCGGTGGAACTTCGTCGAGCATTTCCGGCGTTTGGCTCCTAGACTGGGACGATCCGGGGCTGCCTTCAAGCGGCTTCTGCCCAACCTAGGGGGTCCAAATTCCTCCTGCCGGAGGCTTTACGCGGGGGTCGTGCGGTCCATGGCCCTTTATGGGGCGCCGGTGTGGGCGCCTACTTTAAGGAAGCGACCTGCCCGTTACCTCAACGCGTCCCAGAGAGTCATGGCCATCCGGCTGGCCCGTGGATACCGCACAGTCTCTGGCGAGGCGGCGAGCCTCCTTGCCGGACTGCCGCCGTGGGATCTGGAGGCGAGAGCTCTCGCGCTCATTTACGAATGGCGCGTAGAAGCGCTACGCCGGGGCGAAACTCCTCTGCCGCGGCAAATCGCAGCACGGCGAACGGAGCTCCGGCAGGATCTCATGGCATTATGGAGACAACGACTGTCGCAACCCAGTGCTGGGCACGCCAGAGTTGCGGCAATAAGTCCCCTCTTTGAGGAGTGGCTAAAGCGGCGACACGGCGTTCTTACCTTCCGCTTGACGCAGGTACTCACCGGACACGGTTGTTTCGGGAGGTACCTGTTTCGGATTCGGCGGGAGGATACGCCCGGGTGTCAACACTGCGAGGATCGCCCAGAGGACACGGTGGAGCATACGGTGGAGGTCTGCCCTGCTTGGGCGGAGCACCGCCGTGTCCTCGTCGAGGCGATCGGCGGCGGCGATCTCTCACGTCCGGCCCTGGTTCAGGCATTGGTCCGGAGCGAGGAGACATGGGAAGCGGTCACCTCCTTCTCCGAAGCAGTAATGCTAGCAAAAGAGGAAGCCGAACGTGTGAGAGAGAGGGAAACCTCACGCCCCAGCCGCCGCAACAGAAGAAGACGCCCCGGACGTCGCGAGTCGCAGGGCGATTCTCGGCCACCGTAGGCGCGGGCCTGCGGACGGCGAGCTTTGGGTGGCTTGCCGTCTGATCAGAACCAGGCCCGGGTCGACGGCGCGCTGTGTTCCACGCGCGCCTCAAAGAGCTGTCAGCACAAAAGACGGGGCCCGCTAGGGCCAGTGCCTGCTGGGGTTTCGGACTTCGTTCGAAAGAGGCACCGTACCCTGGAACGCAAAGGGCACTAGGAGGAACACGGATGGGTTTTAGTCAGTAAGAGTCTGACACTCCCTCCTGCTTCACCCAAAGCAGGAGGAGTCATTTGATGATTTCCCATCCTTAAAAAAAAAAAAAAAAAGGTTACACTCCAAATTTCAGCTTTCTTTGACCAGTAGTTTCAGCTGTGCGTTGTCTGTCTGTCACTCAGTAACGGAAGATTTTTATAGACCTATGTATGTTGATGATAATTTTAATTATTAATGAATGTGTCGTTCAAATTAGTTTATTAGTATTAAGTACTTCAAAGTCATTCTTATCAAGGGCTCCAGACAAAGTGCTCTAATATCGAATGGGGTCGTCAAATTAATTACGTTATATTTTTATCCGACTGCCTACAAGATACGCACGACCCCTTCCTTGGGTTATGTTTCTCGCGCGTATCTTGTATGTATGTTTGTAAACTTTATTACTTCGTACCTTCCAAACGACTGAATAAATTTCGATTATTAAGGTGATGTTAGATTCATTTAAAAAAACCCAAATGTCTTTAAATAGGCGTTTAAAAAAAAGGCTGTGTGGCGGATTTTGGGCGCTAAATTGTATGTCGTTAATATTGTTTTTTAACCAAACCTATCGAGTAGGGTAGCAAAATGAAGGAAATTAAATGGAAGTTACAAAAATATATTTATGTTATATGTTTGGGTTCAACTAGGAAACAGTTGATTTTTTTAATTTGCGCCTTGTTACAGCGTACGTTATATTTCTACAATGTTTGTTAATCCTATACATTTCTGACGTTTTAATTTAACTCGCTGCCGCTTACGGAATGTCAGAATATACTCGTTTCTAAGGCCTCAGATACTCGATTATGTTTTGACAATCCCGACGGAAAAGAAGATTGGACTTGGCCAGTTATAGAGGTATTTAAATTACATTCTACCCCTATCTCTTCAAAGTTAGAGTGAACAGGCTTCTTCTGGGTAAGCTCGCTGCATTGTCGACTTTATCTCTGTCATCTCTGACCTAGACTAGAGACAAGAGCAATAACATCTCAAATAAAAAAAAAATGTATATTTAAATGTTTTTTTTTTTTAATACTAAAACGTAATTTAGCAATAGACGTTTCTAACAAAAGCTTTGTTATTATTGTTGAAATTCTCACGAAAAGAAAATATTTCTCAGAAAAATTGTCTCTCTGTGTAACTCTTTAAAATTCTGACACTTATTTGCTAGAAAACATGAAGGAATAACCTTAAATGACTAGGATAGATCTTGAGTCCCCTCAACAATTGGAGGAGGGTGAAAAATTACCTCATTTCTGAATACCTCATCGCCAATTTGCGAAGCGGCTGCTTGCAGGAAGCGAAAACATACGATAATGAATTGCGTCCAAGATCGTCACGCTTTCAAAAATCGTCATTCCATTAAACCTGTAAACGCGAACTGCAGTACATCATCATCTGCCTAGCCTTTTCCCAACTATATTGGGGTCGGCTTCCAGTCAAACAAGATTTAGCTGAATACCAGTATTTTACGTGGAGCGGCTGCCTACCAGACCTCCACAATCCAGTAACTGGGTAACACGGTAATTCATGGTAAGACTGGAGTCAGATTAACTGGCTTCTGACTATCCGTAACGACTGCCAAAGATCTACAACTGACAGCCGGGACCAACATGTTATCGTGCTTTCCGAGGCACGGAGGAAACTCGCTATGTTAAGATGGTCACCCATCCACAGACCAACCTTGGCAAGCGTTGCTTAACCTTGAAGATCGACCGTGCGGCTGTTTTTATTTAGCCATGAGCTCCTAGTAAGTGGTAAGTTAGTTAAGTATTTATGATAGGAAAATATGAATTAAGTTTCTTTTAAGCGATTGAGTACATCAAAAACCTCGCACCAAACCCTCAAAACGCGATAAGATTTCGCACGCATCCGTGCAAGAGTGTCCATGGAGTTTCTTGCACGTTCTTCTCCATCCACTCTTTGGAACGTGCAACTGCCTCGCTGGAGATAGAGTCGGGAGTGCGTTTTGCTGCAGGACAACTTGCTGCTCTTGTCGCTGGCGCGGTAGAACTAGCTTTATCTATTTGACTGACAGACCTTGACTATTCAAAAGTGCCGGTCTATTTGAAATAAAGGATTTTGTTTTGTATTATATTGTAACCGCTATTTTCTTTTTTATTGTGATGGGTTTGCTCTTGACTCTAGTCTATGTCAGAGATGACAGAGACAAAGTCTACGATGTAACGAGCTTACCCAGAATGAGCCTGTTCACTCTAACTTTGAAGAGATTAGGGTTGTAAGCGTTTGGAAACACAGACGCAGGCAGAGAGATTTGCACACAGATTTTGTTGTGACGTTGAAATTAGAGGTAATTTACAAGGTAAACCGGTTAAATGAGGAGCTCGTGGCTAAATAATAACAGCCGCACGGGTCGATCTTTAAGGTTAAGCAACGCTTGCCAAGGTTGGTATGTGGATGGATGACCATCTTAACATAACGAGTTTTCTCCGTGCCTCGGAAAGCACGTTAAGCCGTTGGTCCCGGCTGTCATTTGTAGTTTTTTGGCAGTCGTTACGGGTTGTCAGAAGCCAGTAAATCTGACTCCAGTCTTGCCAAGAAGTAGGTACCGTGTTACCCAGTTAATGGGTTGTGGAGGTTTGGTAGGCAGCCGCTCCACGTAAAACACTGGTATTCAGCTGAATCTGGTTTGACTGGAAGCCGACCCCAATATAGTTGGGAAAGGCTAGGCAGTTAGATTACAAGGTAAACCGGTTAAGCTTCCTTAAAGGGTATACATAGGTAAAACACTAACCCATATACCTGTATACCAGTACCCATATACCTGTATGTGCTGGTCCTGCTCCACAGTCACAGCTGCTTAGGTCCACTTTTTAGCTTTTTATATTTGGAAGAGATACTCGCTCTCTTTTTTTTTATATAGTATTGTTATAATAATTATATACTATATTATAATTACTTATTTATTATTTTTGATGTAAGAACTTAATCGTTGTCTTTATTAATTTATTTTTCATTATTTGGTCATTGACAACCATAGTTTTGTGTAAAGTAGAAGCATATTTTTCAAATTTTGTAAATGTGAGTACCATGAAGCCTTAACATTTTTATGTGATTAGTTATAGTTTTACTTGTTGGACATGAACGAGCATGGTGGTTGAGAGCATGTCATGCTCACTCGATATCTCGCTGATGGCGGCGCGTGGGTTGGATCATTCGGTTCCCTTCGAAATGGTTGAGCTGAATGGTGCCGATACACGCGTCACGTTCATGAACGGGCGCCGTCGGTTGAGACTGGTCATGTCTTAACTGCCATTGGCTCAATTTAATCTTTATATTTTAAATTCTTATAATAAGCCCTTTTTTTTCCTTTGCATTGTCCTCACATGCAGAAGCAACAGGTATATGTAACTTGGAATTTTGTAAAACAGAACATAATTTAAAAGAGTGTCCGTGGAGTTTTTTGCACGTTCTTCTCCATAGAGATCTACGCTTTGGAACGTGCAAATAGCTTCCATGTTTTTGACTGACCGACCTTGACGTTCTAAAAGTGCCTGTGAATGGTTTATTCGAAATAAAAAATGTTTTGTATAAAAATTTGGAGAGATTGCTTATTCACCAAGTCTGAGTCATCTTAAATCATATACACGCACACCACAAGCTTAATACAAATTTACCTTAAGTTAGTTTGGTAAATCGGTAATTACCGACATGCCAAACAAAGCTGGTAAATTTGTAACTGGAAAACCCAATAAGTTCATGACCTGATCTGACGATTGACCCCAAAACTGTAAATAAGGAAAACACAATGGTGTTTTACGTCAAAAGCTGGACGTTAGACCTGAAATGTCAAGTCTAACGTCCAGTTTTAGCCAGCATCCCTTTTTATTCCTCACCCTCAGCATCATCATCATCATCTGCCTTACCTTTTTCCAACTGTATTGGGGTCAGCTTCCAGCCAAACTGGATTCAGCTGAATACCAGACCTCCGCAAGCCTAGTAACTGGGTAAAACGGTACTTCTTGGCAAGACTGGTGTCAGATCTTTTTGATTGTCACGATATTTTATCAAATTCCCAAGTTGTAAGTAAAATTATAAGTTAGAAAGGTAACTTCGTCTGTTTGTTTGTTTTTTTTTTTTAATTCTCTGTTTATTTTAATTTTTTCAAATCATGCAAACACAAACATAATATATTTCCTGAAGAGCTCTGTTTTTCTGCATACTTAAAGGTTGATTTTATTGTAAAAAAAAACGGCCAAGCGCGAGTCGGACTCTCCCACAAAGAACCCTTCGTGTGTCATAAACCGAAAACAAAACAAGTTTCTTAGTTACTTACTTGTATGGGAGCCCCCTTTAATTTTTAATTTAATTTATTTTTTATCTTTTGGTGTTGCAGTGGTAATAGAAATACACACTCTAAAAATTTCAATTGACTGATTGATTGAGTTGAGTTGGTTGATTGATTGATTGATTGAGTGACGAACAGACGGCGTACAGATGGACTGACAGCAAAGGCTTAGTAGTAGGGTTCCATTGGTTACCCTTTGGGTACGGAGCCCGAAATACTTTGGTACTTTAAAATATCACTTAAATTAAAAGTCACGCTGTATTTTAGACCGGTCAAACTTACAGACGTGTGTTTTCAGACGGTATCCATCGAATCAGGCTGAAATTCAATTTGCTATGCATTTAGTTTGCCCTCTCTTGACTTGAACATAATCAAATGATTTTTTTTATCTCAATCTATCTGAGAATATTATCGATATCTTAGAAATAACTATCTTTTTAAGTGTCCAGCTTCACAGGAGCGATAACATTGCTTTAAATGTTTATGTGAACAGTAGTGCTATTCTGTAACAACATTTTCGAGTCTCGACAGCGGAATCCGAGGTGAGTATAAACATGAGACCTTTATGTTGTGTGCAATAAAGTTCACTTTGTGAGCTTTTTCACTCAGGTGAAGCTCGATATCGAAATGGTTGCATACAGAATAGACTAGCTGTTCTTTAGAATGTCTTAAGGGCGCTATTACAAAATCGAGCGCTTGCCCCGGACTAAACCTACAAACCGCGTTTCCCGAGATTTATAGTGATTGTAGCGCTGTATACAACAATTGCTTAAAAATATGAGTTTACTTTTAAATAGACCATTTTTTTTTCATGCATTATAACAATACCTCCTTAATTATTTGATAATTTTTATTTGAATTTGGATTATACTTTCATAGATAAAAATGATAGTTTCGTACGGAAAATTGACAATAATTCTCAGTTTTACAGAATTATTTTTGGTGTATTAGTGCATAAATCGTAATAAATTGATTTGATCATTCCAAAGTAGAAGGTACAGTTGTATCATGGACATTTTTAAAAATGATTAAATTATTATATCTTCGGTGTACCAAAGCATCAATATACCAAAAGCGTAATTTTATGAAACACCCTTTGGGAGACAAGGAATTTACTGATGTACGTGAACAAATGTGATATATTTATTTAGAACACTCCCAAGATCAACTATTAAACTTTATTAGGCGTATTTTTGTTTTTTTTTTTTTGTGCTTTATCTAAAGCATAATCAGACATCCAAACTCGAATCAACGCTCAAATTCAAGAAAAATTGTGACAGCGCTCTTAATTCAACGTTCAACAGATTAAACGAAATACATCTACGGGGTCATTGTACTCATAATTATGTATGAACAACTTTAAATATGGTAGATACTAAATCCAAATTCGCGGAAAATATCTAATTTCTTAAAGAGGAGAGGATAACGTGGCTACTAATAACAGCTGCACGGGTCGATCTTCAAGGTTAAGCAACGCTTGCCAAGGTTGGTCTGTGGATGGGTGACCATCTTAACATACTGAGTTTCCTCCGTGCCTCGGAAAGCACGTTAAGTCGTTGGTCCCGGCTGTCATTTGTAGATCTTTGGCAGTCGTTACGGATAGTCAGAAGCCAGTTAATCTGACTCCAGTCTTGCCATGAAGTACCGTGTTACCCAGTTACTGGGTTGTGGAGGTCTGGTAGGCAGCTGCTCCGCGTAAAATACTGGTATTCAGCTAAATCTGGTTTGACTGGAGGCCGACCGCAATATAGTTGGGAAAAGGCTAGGCAGATGATCTAATTTCTTAAAGAAATTAGATTTTTTGAAAGTCAGAGTGAATAAGCTCCTTCTGGGTAGGCTCGCTTCATCTTCGACTTCATCTCTGTCATCTCTGACCTAAACTAGAGTCAAAACCTATCCTAACTCAAATAAAAAAAAATAAGCTGTTCAGTCCTTTTTAGGGTTCCGTACCCAAAGGGTAACCAACGGAACCCTATTACTAAGCCGTTGCTGTCCGTTCATCCGTCTGTATATTTGTCAGCGGGCTGTATCTCAAGAACCGTAATAAGTAGACAGTTGTAATTTTCACAGATTGTGTATTTCTATTGCTGCTATAACAACAAAAACAAAAAGTAAGGTACCTATATGGGTACCCTTCGTGTGTGAGTCTGACTCGCACTTGGCCGGTTTTTTCGTGTTATGCGTACTTATATGTACGGGGGAGTCGATTTTTTTTCGCGATTTCGTGGTTCCATAGTAATAGGGAATCTTAATGGAAAGCTGTTTCGTGTGAACCTAACGTGTTTCAACTTGACTTATTTATTTATTAGAACAGGGAATATGCATGCTATTTTTTATTTGCAAAATGAAATACTTATTAGCTCTAGTAAACAATGATGAAATTATTTTTAATATACCTTCATCAGCGATGAAGTTATAAAGCTTCTAAATTACAATTAGAAAGAGAAGTCCGATGCAAACTCTGACGTCATCGTCTATGACGCCTATACAGCTGCCATATAAAACAGCGTTTTCGTGAGAGGGACAGATATATTTGTTTAAAATAATTATATCTCCTTCGTTTTTCGAGTAACTTTGATTCTATTTTCACTGTAACTATTATATTTTTGTATATTTTTAGATAAACTGTATAGGTGATTAATATGTTTCTCATGCATATTCCCTATTACAAACAGGTAACGTTTTGTGTTAATCCTTACGTCATCGGCTCACCTCAGTGGTAAACTGTGTGACGTTTAGTAAATTAGCAGGAACTTACGAACAGGATAAATAACTACAAAACAAATTAATTGACATTCGCAATGACATACTCATTAGTCCATGCAAAGTTGTCATTAAAGACATTGTTAAATGACAAGTCTGCCAAAATTAAAATTAAGTAATTTAATTCCTTGAAAAAAAATTTAAAGTGAATATTTTATAGAAGAACATTTCAAAAATAAGCTTCAAAGATTCTGGCATAACGTGAAGCTAGGAGTGAATAAAGCAATGAATTCAAGTGTTTTTACTATGTTAGCTGTGCTTTGTTTTATGCTGGTATTTATAAGTGTGAATGGACAAAGAGGTAAGATTATTCTCTTAAGACGAAATGTGGGCGGATAGACTTTGTATGTAAAGAGTTTAACGTCGAGGTTTGGCTCTCACCTGTTTTCTCTTCCAATATTGGACTGATTTAAAAGATATTTCACAAACTGAATAACAAGGATGTATACTGTGTCCCTATGTCTTTCTTTTTGATGATATACTACTCTGTCAAGAAAGTACCGGGAAAAGATCAATAATACACAAAATGTCTGTTATTCATCCAAATTTATTTTATCACCTTCAAAGTATGCTCCTTTAGAAACGATACACTTGCGCCAACGAATAATCCATTCATCAAAACATTTTTTAAACGCTGCTTCCGGAATTGAGTTCAGTTCTCGCCGCGAATTCTCCTTTATGTCTTCTATCGATTGAAAACGGGTGCTACGAAGTGGTAATTTGAGTTTAGGAAAAAGAAAAAAGTCAGCAGGAGCCATATCTGGTGAATATGGTGGTTGCTGGATGGTATTTGTTGAGTGTTTGGTTAAAAATTCGTTCACAATGATAGCCTTGTGCGAAGGCGCATTATCGTGGTGCAAAATCCAAGAATTTTCTTCCCACAAATCTGGCCTTTTTCGTCGAATTTGCTCTCTTAAACGCCGCATAACGCTCAAATAATATTCTTTATTTACCGTTAGACCTTCCGGTAAGAATTCAGAGTGCACAACACCGCGATAGTCAAAGAAAACAGTCAACATGACTTTGACTTTTGATCGACTTTGGCGTGGTTTTTTCGGTTTCGGTTCAGTTGGAAGGCGCCACTCCGAAGCTTGTTGACTAGTTTGCATGTCAAACTCGTAAACCCACGTCTCGTCACCACTAACAATGCGTTTCATGAATGTTGGGTCCGAACTGACTCGTTCTAGCATGTCCTCAGCGACTTTCATGCGATTGAGTTTTTGGAGAAAATTCAGATCTTTTGGGACTAGCCGAGCAGCAACATGTTTCATACCCAAATGATTAGTTAAAATGGTACGGATCGACTCGTGAGATACAGAAAGTTTGGCGGCTATCTCTCTCAGAGTTGAATGGGGATTTTCAGTCACTATTTCCTTCACTTTTGCGATGTTAACTTCAGTTGCAGACGTTGACGGCCTACCAGAGCGAGGCAAATCTTCCATCACATCTCGACCGCTTTTAAACGCTTTGAACCACTCATAAGCACGAGTTTTTGATAAAGTCGATTCACCGTAAGCCTTCTGTAACATTTTCAGTGACTCCGAACACGAAATTCCATTGGCGAAGCAAAATTTAAGACAAACTCTTTGTTCGATATTTTTGTCCATTATTAAATTCGCAATACACACTATATATGATATTACTAAAACCAGCACTGTATTTAATATAAATAACAGATGCAACTCAAACTCCGCGCCAAAATGGAAAACAGTTGTGCCAATCTAACAACTACAAAAAAACAAAAATTTGAATTTGGAACCATAAACAAATCATCCATTCCCGATACTTTTTTGACTGAATGTATTAACCATATAAGTACTAGAACCCTCAAAAAATGATCAAAATTGTCATATAAATCGCTGCCAACAGAGCCCTAGTGTACAAATTTGGCAATTATTGATAAAAAACGAAAAACATAGAGACACAGTAAACATCCCTTTTATTTAGTTTGTGAAATATCTTTTCAATCGGTTCAGTATTGGAGGAGAAAACAGGCGAGAGGTAAACCTAAAATTATGACTTTTTATATACGAAGTCTCACCGCCCGCGTTTCCTCTTAACTCTCAGTTTGCGACAAACTGAGGCTTTAAGTTGAGCTACACGATAACTGGAAAATGCTTGTACTGTCTCTGGACGGGCTACTTGATTGAATCTGCGTGGTGCTTTCCGCAAAAGACCATCTAGGTTATCTTACATGGTTTTCGGGTTCCGTACCAAAATGGTAAAAAGGAACCCTCATGGTGGGACTAAGTCTATCCGTCTGTCATAGCTGGATATCTCAAGATCTAATAATGCTATCATTTTGAAATTAAGAACAGGTTTAGATGTCGTTTGCTCAACTATTTTGCTAATAAGAAAGAAATAAAAATGTTTTCTTTTTTTGCAACAGCGACTGAAAACCGTTCTTAAAATTCGAAGTATCCTGTATCACATGAAAGAGCGCTATTTGCAATTAGGCCGCATATTGTTCGACTTTTGACGAAAAATAACAGAAAGGAGATGTTTCAAAATGGGCCAGGTCTATGTACATTACCTCATAAAAAAGAGAAAAATCCGTAGAATTAGGGAAAAATCCATTTAATTCATTTAAATGTTTACTGTTGTGGTAGTTAATTGATGTTTATAAATTACTTTTATCGATTTTCAACATGGCGTCGCACCGATTTAATTACAGATCATAGAACAGTAACTGTCAGCTGTCATAACAATGTCACTTCAGTCACTTTCGTCTCGATGCCGGTAAATAAATATGTCAGAAATAAATGTCAAACGTCATTAATCAATCAAAATGACAGCTTACCGCCATGACAGGTTTTTGTTGCGTGTTGCAATTTCAAGTGTAATTTGTGTTGTTTTACCAGCAAACAAAGCGATTTTAAAGAAATTGGACAGTTGAGAACTGTTTTAAATATATTTCTCTATTTTTAAGTATAGTGTACAAGGACCTGGCCCAGGGTCCATACATTTTGGAACATCTCCTTTGACCATTCCCCCCTTTATCTCCGAAGGTTGCATAGAGAAAAATCTGAAATTATTCTATGTGATAGAAATTTATGTAAAGATTACCGAAAAAATAAAACAATGTCTCTAAATAGCACAGTTTTTCAGAAATCATTTACTAAAACTAAATTAGTTCCACTAGCGACCAAAATTCTCTGACGAATATAGGCCTCGCTGATGAAAATTTAAAACATTTCACGTTTTATATGATGGTACGGAACCGAGCGAGCTCGACTCGCTCTTGACCGGTTTTGAATTACGTTTCTGACCATCCATTGTTTGGGCTTTGAAAGAGACTATAAACTTCAGTTAGGCAACACTGGCCTCGTCTAGATTCATATTACCAAAAAATATTGACGACAAGTAAAAGAACTACTTACAACTTCAAAATAATTATAGGAACAATCACGCGCCATTGCCCTCTAAAAAACATCTCTTTAACATAAGCGCCACAGACAGCCCACTCTGCAGGGGCTGCTATGACGCCGAAGAATCAGCCGCCCACGTCACCCTGGAATGCGAGGCCGTTGCTACCCAACGTCAACTAATTCTTGGAACGGTGAGGTAGCTCCGCGAAGCCAGTGAAGCTCACAGGAAACTTCTGTGCTTCTGGGCGGAGCTAGGCTGACTAACATAGTCAGGATAACCACACATAACGGACCGAATGAGAGTCTCAGTGCGGAGATTGCAGTCCCTACTCTACTCCACTCTACTATTTAGTGGTTGTCGAAATGCCAAAATATAAGGGATTGATTACTTGACATTCCAACAACGTGTATCGTACAGTTCTGATGTTTTGAACATCGCTTTCGCCATGATACCGCTGATAATATGTCACTTGTCTAGATGACAAATGAAATGGATTTTGTAAATAGTTTACAAGTAAGTAACTCTTAGTGTAGAGTAGTAGAGTAGGGACTCCATTCTCCGCAATGAGACTCACATTAGGTCCGTTGTGCGTTGTTATCCTGGCTACGTTAGCCAGAACACAAGTTTCCTGGGCTTCACGGGCTTCGCGGAGCGACCTCACCGTTCCAAGAATTAGTTAACGTTGGGTAGCCACGGCCTCGCAATCAAGGATGACGTGGGTGGCTGATTCTTTGGCGTCAAAGCAGCCCCTGCAGAGTGAGCTGTCCGTGGCGCTGATGTTTTGTTTGTGTAGGGGGCAATGGCCCGTGATTTTCCGTATAATTATTCTGAGGTTATTTCTACTTAGGCTGAGTAGTCGTTTTGTTAGTCGTGGTTGTAGACTTGACATTGCCATTTTTGACTGCCTGCAGTCGTAGCCCGCGACTGTTATTATGAAGTTTAGTAAGTTGATCTTTGGAGGAACTCGTGGCTAGAGAGGAGCTCTTGGCTAGATTATAACAGCCGCACGTGTCGATCTTGAAGGTTAAGCAACGCTTGCCAAGGTTGGTCTGTGGATGGGTGACCATCTTAACATAACGAGTTTTCTCCGTGCTTCGGAAAGCACGTTAAGCCGTTGGTGCCGGTTGGTTGCCATTTGTAGATCTTTGGCAGTCGTTACGGATAGTCAGAAGCCAGTAAATCTGACTCCAATCTTGCCATGAAGTACCGCGTTACCCAGTTACTGGGTTGTGGAGGTCTGGTAGGCAGCCGCTCCGCGTAAAATAGTGGTATTCAGCTAAATCTTTCTTGACTGGAAGCCGATGCAGATGAATAAGTTGATCTCTGATCTCTAGCGGATCCATGAACGAAACTGCGAGAAAGGTAGGGGGAGAAGTGGGTACGGGCCTAGATGTCAACCACTTATGGATAAGATAAATTTCGGTTTCAGGTGAGCCTAAGCCTATTGCAAACACACCTCAACGAACATCACGAAAACAGCCACCACGACCAGCTGGAAGTGTTGGTCAGCAAAAACAACCACCACTACCTGCTCATACCGACCTGCGGTATGACCATAATATGGGTGTAAATGCTTTTCTATCGTATGCAAGCAACTTTGGAACATTTCATACGAATAATGGTAAGTTTGTGTTTCCTTGCAAAACAGCATCTAGCTTTTCTTCTACACTGTCACTTTTGCCAGCGCTATAAAGGCCACTTTAGTACTCGTAGAATCAGAAAGCACATCACGCTACCCGTCATTGTTAATTTTCCCAATTAACCTTGATTCTAATGCTTTGAGTAAAAAGTGCGTTTTTTCGCAAAATTGACAGTGCAGTTGCAACGGAGGTGCGACTTGAGAATACTGTGATCATCACCATAATCTTTATTTTGGTGATCTATGACATGGAACAAAAAATCCTCACAAACGCCAAAGCGCTGTGGGAAATTAGTTCGTTTTGTACAGAAAAAGCGTCGATTATTCCAGGTTTTATTAGTGGGTACTCCGCGAACTTCATCTCCTACACCTCCCTCTTTTTTATAGGGTAATGTGTAAATTAATTATTAACAGACTCAACTTAGAGCAGTTCGCTCTAAACGCAACATTTTTCTTACTTAGAGCATTTTAAACCAGTCGTAACTTCTAAACGAAAGGCCAGATTTGAATAATTCAAAGTGAAACTACACGTACATTCTTAAGTATCAAATCATTTAATATCATGATCCCAAAATTACCATTATTCCATTCCGCCCGAGTTTTGGTTCAATTAATTGAATAAAAAGCGGTCATTGCGACTTAACCATAATAATTAGACGTATACCTTCGCGGAATCTCTTATAGATACTAATGAGTATTAGACGACTAGTAGAATATTTTGTTGACTAGTTATGATGTAATAGCATTTACAGAATTTTGGCTAAATCCTAACATTTCTAATGGTGAATTCATGGACCCACGGTACGTAGTATATCGTAGAGATAGACAAACTTCTAAGGTATCTAAAAAAGATGGAGGTGGGGTCATGTTTGCTGTTAGTAATAGAATCAAATCAGCAAGAATTAAAAACTGGGAGAGTGATTTGGAGGACTTGTGGTTATCTGTGGATTTAACTGTTAACAATTGTATTAGGAAAATTGCTCTTTGTCTTATCTATATGCCTCCACCTGTTAAACTGGATACACTACAGTACTTTCTAAATAATGTCAACAATGTGTTAAATAGTGTCGATGATGTTGTGATTCTTGGGGACTTTAACTTGGGCTTTATCGATTGGAACAGGAAAGGCGATGACTTACATTTCTCCCCGTCAAATTATGAAAACTCACTAGGTTTCTCATTGATAGATTTCATGTCAGTTAATGAATTACATCAGTGTAATAATAGTCTGAACACTGATGGTAGGGTTCTTGATTTGGTTTTAAGCAACATATCAGACATAACAGTTACTAAACCCAATGACCTGCTTAGTAAACTTGATTCATATCACCCAAACTTGCTTATATCAACTTCAGTCTCAAACATAAACCAATTAAAATCAAAACATCGCTCTGGTAACAACTTTTTTAAGGCTGACTATGAAAAGATTCTAAAGTATCTCAAAGGTATTGATTGGCATGATGTATTCCATAAATGTGCTGATGTTGATGAAAGAGTTGATTCCTTCTACGAAGTACTACAAAATGCTATCGATAATTTTGTGCCGAAATATACAAATAAAACATCTAAATTTCCTTCTTGGTATACTGACTCGCTTATTAGGGCTTTGTCTGAAAAAGAGAAATATAGACAAAAATACCGTAAACATAAAAATCCCCGAGACAGCCTTACCTTTGAACTGCTTCGTAGTCGCTGTCATACTTTAATAGATAGCTGCTACTATGAATATAAGAGCAAAATTGAAAATGAAATTCCCAAGAACCCTAAAGCATTCTGGCGGTTCATAAAAGACAAACGTCGCGGAGATTCCTGCATACCTGCAGAAATGTTCTTGAATGACATGGTAGCTAGTAGTGGTCCTGAAATTGCAAACCTTTTCGCTGATCAATTTGTATCCGTTTTTAATAAAAGCTCTGGACCACCTAACAGTGCTTCTTATGGTTCCTCGGGTATTGATAGTGTTATACACATTTTAAAGTTTACGGAAGAAGAAGTTCTAAAAAAACTCAAACACTTAGATGCTTCGAAAGGTCCCGGACCGGATTCTATACCACCCTCTTTCATAAAACGCTGCAGCCATGCCCTCGCATTACCATTACTGGTTATTTTTAATTCCTCTCTTGAGGAAGGAATTTTTCCTAAGTTATGGAAAAGAGCTAGAATCGTTCCTGTTTTTAAAAAAGGAGATCCTTCAAATGTTAGGAACTACCGCCCCATTTAAATCCTATCATGCTTCGCAAAAATTTTTGAGTCACTTGTCTGTCCAGTCATCACTCGTCATGTGGATAGAATTATATCACCCAATCAGCATGGTTTTAGGACTGGGCGCAGTGTCGAGACGAACCTTGTCGAGTTTGTATCTGATGTAACTCTAGCTCTTGACAAAAGGTTAGAAGTGGATGCCATCTACACGGACTTCAGTAGTGCTTTTGACAAAGTTGACCATTGTCTGCTATTGTCAAAGTTAGAATATAATGGTATACATGGTTCGTTGCTAAACTGGTTCTCGTCTTATCTGGCTCGTCGATCGCAGATTCTTGTCGTGAATGGTTATGAGTCTTACCCATACTATGCTGACTCAGGAGTTCCCCAGGGTTCTCACCTAGCCCCAATTCTTTTCTCGCTCTTCATAAACGACATAACAGATGAAATCCATCACTGTAAATATTTAATGTTTGCAGATAATCTTAAACTGTATAGAACAATTAGTTCAATTGAAGACGTTACACTAATCCAAGATGATTTAGATAGAATTGAGCGGTGGTGTAACTCGAACCTTATGAAGCTTAATGTACAGAAATGCAGCCACATAAGATTTTCCAGAAAAAGACAATCTAAGACTGTCTCATATAAAATAAACGGAACATCTGTTGAGTCTGTAAGAGAAGTTTGAGATCTTGGCGTAATCATTGACGACAGAGTTAACTTCAGGAGACACACTGATAGTATCGTCACTAAATCGGCTCGGCTACTTGGATTTCTTAAAAGACGCACCAAAGGTTTTAAGCTTGTAAGAACTAAGATTATTTTGTACAATGCATTAGTCCGCAGCCAATTGGAATTTGCTAGCGTGGTGTGGAACCCGCACTATGCAGTACACTCACAAAGAATCGAAAGTATCCAGAGGGCTTTCACGAAGCATCTAGCATATACCTCTGGTAAAATATCTCCTAGGTGCCCGTATGAACAACGTGTTCAGTGCTTCAATATGAGCACTCTGCGAGATCGTCGTCTAGCGCAGGGACTTATGTTTTTGCACAAACTTGTAAATAATAGACTGGACTGCGGTGAGCTGGTCAAGCGTGCCGCGCTAAAAGTTCCTTACAATATACCTAGATTTCCTATTACTAACTTATTCCACATTCAGTCATCTAAAACAAATATTGGGGTAAACTCGCCTGTTAACAGACTCTGTAGAGAGATGAATTCCTTCGTAAAATCTGTACCAAAAGTTGATATTTACCATGATTCCATGAAAGTATTTAAGGCCAAAATTCTAGAGCACCAAAGAACACAACCGAATAGTTAAGTCGTATACCTACATGTTTTATGACATATTTTTTGACTCTGATTATTAATTTATTTCGTAATTATTATTATTATTATTCTGACAATTACGATTATTTTGTTTTATTGATTAATTTATTATGTTGCTATTATTTCTCGTAGATTATTGATTTGATTATTAATTTTATTTCTCTTTGATTATTGAATTGTTTATTAATTTTATTTCTCTTTGACTTTTGATTTGATTATTGATTTTATTTCTCTCTGATTATTGATTTTTTGTGATTTTCAAGCATACTGTAATTTTATTCTAATAATAAAATTATGTGTTATTGTATATTTTGTAAATGTTGGTTGACCTGTAATTGGCGACTGTGTAAGAATGAGGCTTGTAATAGTTATCCTAAGAAACTTTTTATACAGAAGCTGTTGGTAAACCTTTTTGAATAAATAAATAAATAAATAAAATATGTACTTTTTTTATATGGTACATTGTTTTTATGTATAATCATCAATAGTTTTCTCAACACACGCCAAACAGAATAAACCGGATATTAACCGGATATGCGCATACATGATTGCAATTTTCTTAAGGATTAAATTTTTTTTTTGAAATTATAATATAGCTTATGTTTATCTAGGCTAATGCAAGATTCTAATGGTGAATTATTAGAATTTTTCAAATCGTCCAGTAGTTTCGGAGCCTTTTCATTTCAAACAAACAAATAAACAAATGTTTGCTGTTTATAATATTAGTGTACAAGTTAGGTTTTGCTAGCGTCTTTGTCCAGGTAAAAGAAGAATTAGAAGTACCCGAAGTCAAGTCAAGGCGTATATGATACACAGGCTCGCGTTTCACCACATTTTCAGCTGATGGAAAGCGACAATGCGACCAGTATGCCAAGTTTCAGCTTATGAATAAGGATTGAAAATGACGTATCAAGTAGGAGCAGTTAGGGTACATTCGACTTTCAGATATTGAATGTTTTATTATTTCTATTTTCAGACCCCAGGCTTCAATATAAAAATAAACCAACACAAAATTTGCCAACAGATAGTGCTGGTCAACAACCGTTACCTACTTATCGTTACCATATTTTGCGCCCTAACGCGAACAGCGACTTGGAGCCAATGTACATTAACAGTAGAGGTAAGTTTGTGATTCCAAGCAAATTTACCTTCAAATATCTCGGAAAAAAAAATGCAACATGATGCCCTAAAGTGTTGCTAACATTTTTGGTTTGTTTAACCTCTACCCACATATGCATCTTGCATCCACAACTTTCAGTGCAGAGGGCTATGCCAGTTCTCACAGAAAAAAGTTCGAACCCCATTATAAACTACCTCTGCCGACGCCCAAAATTTCTAAAGAGTTGACCACGCACCGGAATTTACCTTGGAAGCCCTTCCGTTAGATGACCAAATCTCGTTAGGGCTTTCTGTTATCCCACCGCTGGATACACGAAGCACAGAACCGGTCGATTTGAAAAGGATACCATTTTAGTGCATGGGAAATCGTCAAATGTCTTCTCCCATTCTGGGCGGAACGGAAAAGAGGCTGTTCTTTCAATTTCAATATATGTAGTACTTGTATAATTAATTCAATTTCAATCCAATTCATTTCAATTCAATTTAAATCTTTATTACATTCAATTTCATTTAAATAAATGTAAAATGATCCCCTATGATATTGTTAATTTGTGTTTAATTTAGTGTCTAATTTATACAATATTTTATTTGTAAATATGTCGTTGGTGTTCCTACATCAAATAAATTAATAAACAAATGTCCTTTGCGTTCCACTGACATGGTAACTAACAAATCCGCAATCCTGGCAGAAGATTGTGGGAGACCTATTTCCTTTGCCAATCAATGAAATGTGTACCTACAAGTTTTTTCAAAATTATTGAATCTGGCGTAAGTCAGATTTTAGATTTTTTATACTACAAGCCTTAATTTTAATACATTTTTGTCAGATTACTATTGAAATGCGAACGCGAAAGTTGCTTGAAAATTTGTAAACGAAAGAAATTTATATAAATTAATTGGACCCTGTTATGCAGAAAAGATCCAACCAACGTTTCATTACTTTTGAGTAAATGCAGTTTAGCGTTAGACAGAGAATAAAAAATCGTATGATAAAGTATCTATTTGAAAGTTAGTAGTGTAATAGGCCATAACATATAAATTATTAACATAAACATATAAATTATTAACGTACATAACTCGATTTTACAAAAAATGATGGTTGGATCTGTTCCGCTTAACAGGGTCCAATTGATGATTGATTTGGTATGGTTATGTGAAGAGGAGGGATGAAACGCATGTTATTAAAAGAGTAAGGATTATACATGTAGATAGGTAGAGAGGGAGAGGAAGGCCGAAGAAAAGATGGATGGATTGTGTGAGGAGTGACATGAAAAAAAAAGGGAAGTAGTGATAACGTGATGGCTGTTAAGACAAATTGGAAGAAAACAACGTACGACCTCAAGTAACATGGGATAAGAGCAGGATGATGCATGAAGCAGGATGTTTTTTTACTAATATTATTATTAGCCAGGTGAGATAGTATAATTACGGATATGGTGGCATTGCATATGTTTGACCACTATCTCACCTGATGGTAAGCTATGATGAAATCGAAGATGGAACACTTTTGCCTAGAAGTAAACTATTCACTCTTATCGTAAAGACTCCCAGGTTGTAGCTATCTGGAAACACAGACTCTAGCAGGGAATTCCACTCTTTAGCTGTACGTACTATAAATGTGTTTCCAAAACGTTTTGTGCGTGGGGATAATATATTATTATTGTTTTCAGATCAACCTAACATTGTATACGAAAATATACCACCGCAATCATCACAAAATCATTGGCCAATACGAATACCTTTAAATAACGATCCGCGGAATTTCAATCAAGTGGAAGTAAATTATCTACCAAACACGAACAGTGACGTGGAGCCAATATATATAAGAGGTCTGTAAGTTTGTGATTCCAAACAAGACAACATTACTTTTCTTCCCGTCATACCATCATCTGCCAAGCCTTTTTGGGTCGGCTGCCAGTCAAATCTAGGGTGCTAGTCTCTAAGCCCGAAGTCCGTAGTGTCAGGCATAGTTGCAGGCGTATTTTACTCCATATCACCTAACTACTAAGTTTACAGTAACTGTCAAATCGTGTTAATGACAACACGATTTGACAGTTACTGTAAAATCGTGTTGTCTTTAATTCTTAGTTCGGGTTCGGGACTAACCGTAAGTTCGTAGGAGATACGAACTTACGGTTAGTCCGTTAGCTTAGAGAGTAGCCACCCGGATTTAAATATACGTTACTAGACAGGCGACTATGCCAAGGGCTCTATTTAATAAACGTTTTAATCCATCAATTTTGTAAATAATTGACATATTTGTTAAATTGTTTTACAAGTGCTGTTTAATAAACTAAGCAAAATAATATTAATAATATATTTTTCAATGTTTTTATATTTTTTTTCAAATATTTAAAAATGTAATTTGTAGGTTAATTTATTGAATAAAGGAAATAATAATAAAGGGCTTGATCCAGAAAGCAGTACTCCTGGACACGGCGCGCATCGTTAGGAGGTTCCTCTCTCAGGGGCCCTGACCACCGGTAGCTTGGACCCTGTTCCTGATACCGGTGGGCTACTATTTTTATATTTTTAAATGTTTTTTTTTGTATTGTTATAGAAATATTTAAAAATGTAAATTATATTTATGAATAAATTTATAATAATAATTGCTTGCATAATTGTAAGAATTTTACAAGTAAAAACCTTACAAAAATATTACCATTACAAGTGCTGTTTAATAAATGTTTACATGTGCTTTTCTGCACATGTAATTATAAATCGCCTATAAATTGAGATGATAATATTGTATCTACAAATTTGTAATTGTAAGTTACAAATTACATAAAATGTAAGAATTATTGATGATTCTTAAATCGAGAGTAGATTTCAAAAATCTTAGAATTTAAAATATTTAGAAATTGGTTTTAGCATTTGATTTACAGAATAGTTTTCTATTTTTATGGTTCCAACGGAACCCTATTATTAAGCCGCCGCTGTCCATCCGTCCGTCCGTTTGTATCTCAAGAACCGTAATAGGTAGACGGTAGAAATGTTCACGGATCGTGTAGTCCCGCGATAGCAACAAATAATAAAAAATAAAAAAATAATAAAGGGGGCTATTATACAAGAAACTTGTTTATGGTACGGGACCCTTCATATGAGTGTCCGACTCGCACTTGGCTAGTTTTTTTATTCATAACGAAAGTCATGGAGCACTATATCAAAATCACAATTCTGTCTAATATTCATCATCACCACCTACTGTCACTACACACTTTCACTACTAGTTGTTAGAACCATTTTTAATTTAATTTCTTCGCGAACTAAATAGTGGTACAATATTGTAAAGTTCTGACACAAGGTGAGTCCGCCTGTCAGAATTGTTCTACAATTTACAAAATATGTAAGCTTGTAATTACAATAGGGAAGATGCAATTTATGAGAATGTTGTCAGTAAAATGATAAATATGTATAAAATAGAGGCCATTGCAACGTTTTTATTTTGGTTAATATCGATTTTTAACAAAAATAATGAATTAAAGTAACGAGAAACGGAACGTACTTAAAAACAACAATCAGCGTATAATGACGTATCTGCTGTTATGTCTTTGAGTTGGGACAGTTCTTGACCAGTGATAGACACGTGTGACGTCATCGTCCGTTTTCGCGCGAACCTTTAAACTGTCGGTTTAAAAACGCAATTTTAGCAATAAATTAAAGCGTTTTTATTTCTTATTTATGTGGTGGTCTATTCTATATAGAGTTCTTTAAAATTATATTTCCATAATTATATTTCAATATTTCCATTTTTGCTTAAAATGGAAATATTGCATGTTCCCTATTATGCGTCCAATAAAACAGTTTTCCTTGCAAATATGTAAATTGTCACCTGTAAAGAGAAAATGTTTATTAAACAGAAATATGTAAAATTGTAGCTACAATTTTGTAAGTTTTCCACCATGGTAAATTTGTAAGTTGTATTCTTTATTAAACAGAAACTTGTAGATTTTAACTTGTAAAATACAATTACAATTTACAATTCGTAGCGTTTATTAAACAGGGCCCTGGTCAAAGTAAAAAATTATTAAAATAAAGTATTGTTTCCGAATAAGACTCCTTTTTTTTGCTCAAAATAGATTGTCTTTTCGAATTCCAGATGCTAATATATTTTTATTTTTTCAGATGTATCTAAACAACAAAATGAATTGCCAAATCGACCACCTTTTAATAATTACTATCCGCGGAATGTCCATAAAATGGATGTAAATTACAAATTACGATCAAACGCGAACAACGACTTAGAGCCAATACATAGTAGTAGAGGTATGGAACTATTTTATTCTTTACTGTTTTTATTCGGTTTTTATACACCATTTTTTGTTTTTTTTTTATTTCTGCGCAACTAGATCTAGACCTTGAAAAATGAAATCACTCATAAATAAATACCTAAGTGACTGTCTCGATACCAAATTTCATCTAGACCCGTTCAGCCGTTCTGGTGTGATTGAGTAACAATCATCTATTCTCCGATCCATCCATCCAAACTTTTGTATTTATAAAAGTGGTTATATTTTTATATTACAGGTGAACCTGTTATACTCAAGATTAAAAAGAAACCTTTTAAATTTGAATACGAAGAACAACATATTGGATCTCTGCTACAAATGGATTTGTCTTTTAAATTGGCATCAAATGTGCACAGCGGCTTTGTATTCATACGAAGTAGTTTAAGAGGTAGGTATGTTTGTAACTCATCATAATAAAAATCTCTTCTTTCTTCCAAGCGTATCGACAGAAAACAGTTTTATTACTGGTACTCAGCAACGGTAACACCATTCGCGGTCATAAGGTCCTCATACGTACAGGTGGCAGGGCGACGCAAGTCGAAAAGTGGGCCATGGACTGTGGAAAGACGCCACACAAACTAATGATTGGACTCATCTGAGGACCTAAGTGCGCAGTAAATTTAAGAGTTTTCCAGGTCGTCCACGGTAACGCGTGCCTTGGTGGGAGGTTGTCAAAGGACTCGGTAAAGTAGTCAGGAGGCTTGAGCTTCTGTCTTCACAGGTCGCATCAGTGTTGCCAGTTATAAGTTAATAAGGATTGAAAATTGTACTCATTTTATAAATTCTAAAATGTGTCTTGGAAGATGGATATCCCATAAATTATTTTTTGTTTTCCCAAGCTAAATTTTAATGTAATAATGCGTAAACAGTAAGCATTTCTTCAGGAGACGCGCTGGAAGGGAAATAAGTCACGTGACATCGGGCAGGGGTACCGGCTAGTGTATACCGGATCACTAACGGGCAGGGGCGGAGTGGCCGTGGTGCTGTCTACGGACCTTCAGGATGGACTCTTTGAAGTAGACCGATGCAGCGACCGGTTGATGCGAGTTAGGGTGCTGATCGAAGGGTCGGTAACGAACCTAATCAGCGCCTATGCTCCTCAAACTAGTTGCTGTGAGTCTGAAAAGGAGGCCTTCTGGGATGAGTTCGAGGACGTACTACGCGCTATTCCGAATTCCGAAGGTGTTTTGGTTGGGGGCGATCTCAACGGTCACGTAGGTCAGTTTGCTGGAGAGTACGGACGTGTTCACGGTGGTTTTGGATATGGCCAGCTAAATGCAGAGGGAGTCAGTATACTCAGCACCTGCGCTTTGTCTGACCTAGCCATCGCGAACACGTTCTTTCAGAAGAAGCCCCAGCATCTTATTACGTACTGTAGTGGTGCCTACTCAACCCAAATATATTACCTGCTGGTGCGACGGTGCCACATTGGCAATGTTACCAACTGCAAAGTCATCCCAGGTGAAAGCCTAACGGCTCAACACCGCCTCCTTGTCCTGGACTTTGCGGTTGTACCGAAAAAGAAAGTGACCGAAAAACGCAAACCCCGCACTAAGTGGTGGTTGCTTGATGGTCCTAGGCAGTCGTACTTCATCGCGGAGGTCGAGCATTTCGAGATCAGTGCTCCGCATGAGTCCGCTCAAGAGATCTGGAGTAGGATCCATTCAGCAATCACCGATGCGGGTAAGCGCGTCCTTGGCACTTCTCGTGGTGGCCGCACCATAGAAAAGGAGACGTGGTGGTGGGATGACGGGGTGCAGGAGGCGACTCGGAAGAAGAAGGTTTTATTTAAACAGTGGCAAGGGTCCAACTCTCCGGATGACAGGGAGGCATATGGAGCGGCTAAGCGCACTTGCAAAAAAGCTGTAGCCAGAGCCCGCAGCAAAAGTCTGGCGTCCTTGTACGACAAGCTGGAAACTGCGGAGGGGCAAAAGCTTATTTTTAAGCTGGCGCGTGCCCGGGAGAAAGCTACACGGGACATTAGCAAATGTCTCTGTGTAAGGGACGCCCAGGGTAAGCTGTTCTACGATGTCCCCTCTGTTAAGGAGAGATGGTGTTCATACTTCGCGGAGCTGTCTAACAAACAGCATCCCCATAACCTTCCTCCCGAACCGCCTCCTAACCTTGCACTTATTTCCGCTATTTCCCCCGACGAAACCCGCATTGCTCTTCGCCACATGAAGAACCGGAAAGCGGTCGGGCCTGACAATGTGCCAATTGAAGTGTGGAAGGCGATGGGCCCACATGGCGTGAACCTTCTGACGGATCTTTTTAATCGCATCCTGATCACCAAGGAAATGCCGAACCAGTGGCGATTTAGCCTGATTATCCCTGTATACAAAGGCAAAGGTAGCGTACAGGATTGTAGTAGCTACCGCGGTATCAAGATCATGTGCCACACCATGAAGCTCTTCGAGCGCATCATTGACACACGGCTCCGTAGCGAGTGTACTGTCTCTGAGTGTCAATATGGCTTCCGGGCGGGTAACAGCACCATGGACGCAGTATTCGCCTTACGGAATCTGGCTGAGGCTTACAGAGAGAGAAGGAGAGCTTTGCATATGGCCTTTTTAAACCTGCAGAAGGCCTTCGACTGTATACCTCGGCAGTCCATCTGGTGGGCACTGCGCTTCAAGGGCGTTCCCGAGGCCTATATTGACATTATCAGAGACATGTACCGCGATTCCGTGTCCTCTGTCCAGACCGCTGTTGGCGAATCGAATAGCTTCCCAATATCTGTTGGCGTTCACCAAGGCTCGGCTCTTAGCCCGTTCTTGTTTAACGTAGTGCTCGATGTAGTTACGGCAAACATCCAAGATAAGCCCCCATGGCTAATGATGCATGCCGATGACATCGCCCTCGTTAATCAGAACAAAGCCCATCTTGAGCGCAAAATCAACATTTGGAAGGACACGCTTGAAAACGGTGGTCTGAGACTAAATGTGGCGAAGACTGAGTACATGTCCTGTGGCGGCACGGATTCAAATAGGTTCATCCGAATAGGTTCGGACCTGATCAGAAAGTCCGATACGTTCAGGTACCTTGGATCCGTGCTGCACGAGTCTGGTAACGTGGACGACGATGTCCACGCACGTATTGGCGCGGCTTGGGCGAAGTGGCGCGAGGTAACGGGCGTTGTATGCGACCGCAAAATGCCTCCGAAGCTCAAGGGGCAGATATATAAATGCATCATACGGCCTGTCCTACTGTACGGCGGTGAATGTTGGCCAGCACTAAGCAGACACACCCAGGAGCTTCGCGTCACGGAGATGAAGATGCTGAGGTGGATGAGTGGCGTAACGCGATCCGATCGCATACGCAACTCTTTCATCAGAGGTAGTCTTGGTGTCCATGACGTGGGGGAAAAACTGCAAGAGTGTCGTCTGCGATGGTATGGCCACATCATGCGCCGCCCTATGGAGTACGTTGGTCGGGGATGCATGAATATGGCTGTTCTTGGGGCTAGGTCCCGTGGTCGCCCTCGCAAGCGCTGGTTGGACGTCGTTAAGTCCGACATGAGAGCCAATGGCCTAACTGAGAAGGATGTTCAAGATCGGGCAAAGTGGAGGAAGCTAAGTAGGAAGGCGGACCCTGGCAATAGCCGGGATTAACGCCAGGTAGAAGAAAAAGAAGAAGAAGAGTAAGCATTTCTTCTACTTCTTTGCTCTTGACGGAGAGGCTGTGGTTATTATGAATGAGCTTGAGTAAGCATACTAAGTAATAGCATTAATCGAATTTAAAACGTCATTTGGTCTAATCAAGTACTCGGTTTGAATTTCGAATCTGCTAATTGGTATTCAATCGTTAATCATGATTAATGATTACATCATTTTAGTTTATATAAGGCTGTTTATGTATTCCGCGTAACGTATTTAGTGACAGTGATGTGCAAATGAATACTACTTTCCTTTACATAATATGCAAATTTTCAGATGACGCCCCAGAAAAAATATTTGAAATCAGACGACCTAATTTGTCAGATGAAACAGATAAGGTTGCTAACATTCAATGGTACGTAACCAAGGAGCACGTTTATATTGATGTCGAGTTACACAACAAAACCGGAGTTTGCTTCTATAAAAGAATATCTCAAGGAAAAATGTTGGATCAAAAACTAAGCAGAAGCGACTTGAAATATCCAAGTAAAATAATTTTATTTTATTAATAAATGTTTAAATGCCGCTGTAAAAGTTAAAAAATAAAGATCATTTTCTAATTAATTTTTTTATTGTTACAGATAGCCCAAATTGTTTATACGGTAATATATGTGATATTGAAGTTGATTTAACGAAGGAATGTAGAGGTAAGCCTTTGATATCATCATAATACTCTAAAATATAGTTTTTTTTTTGTAATCAAAGAACCTTTTATACCCAAACGCTAAGTACGCACAAACAACTTGAAATTTTCACTTAAAATAACAACAAGTAAAACAATTTCGACCTGTAAAGCATCTGCAATGGTTTTCTCACGATGTTTGCATAAATTGACGAAGTGTTAACTAACCTAATAATTAATATGTTAAGTAAAAACTTGTAATATTGCAGACTATATATTGGCCAAATGTGTATTACTTAATATTGATAAGAACTTATACCTACCATATTTGATGCAATAAATAAATGAATTGAATTTCCTCAGGGCACAATGTTAGGACCGCTGCTATTTATTCTGATATTAAAAGAAATTAGTGACAGTAGAAAATTAAGTATGTAGATAGAAGATGTGTGAACACAATATGACGAGTCATATTAGCGAAGTATGCACGTTATTGTGGTGCAACCATTTCTTGTTGTGTTTTATGTTTGTGTTTTTTAAAGATGTACTGTTTTTTTAAACCAAAAACAAAAACAGCAGGAGGAAACGCTAAATAATGATTTTTGATAATAAAACATCAGCACAGGCTGATCTTCAAGCTTAACGTTTACGGTCCATGGTCGGGCTGTGTGAGTCCCCTCTTTGAAGAGTGGCTGGAGCGGCGCCACGGCGTCCTCACTTTCCGCCTGACGCAGATACTCACCGGACACGGTTGTTTCGGGAGATACCTGTTTCGAATTCGGCGGGAGGATACGCCCGGGTGTCAACACTGCGAGGATCGCCCGGAGGACACGGTGGAGCATACGGTGGAGGTCTGCCCTGCTTGGGCGGAGAACCGCCGGGTCCTTGTTGAGGCGATCGGCGGCGGCGACCTCTCGCGACCGGCCCTAGTACAATCTATGGTCCAGAGCGAAGAGGCATGGGAAACGGTCACCTCCTTCTGCGAAACAGTAATGCTAGCGAAGGAGGATGCCGAACGTGTGAGAGAGAGGGAAACCTCACGACCCAGCCGAGGCTTCGGGAGTCGCAAGGCGATTTCCGGCCACCGTAGGCGCGGGCCTGCGGACGGCGAGCATTGGGTGGCTCGCCGTCCGATCAGAACCAGGCCCAGGTCGGCGGCGCGCTGTGTTCCACGCGCGCCTCAAGGAGATGTCAGCATGGGAGACGGGGCCCGCTAGGGCCAGTGCCTGCCGGGGTGCGGAATCCATTCGAAAGAGACGCCGCAGCCCTGGAACGCAAAGGGCATTGGGAGGAGCACGGATGGGTTTTAGTCAGTAAGAGTCTGACACTCCCTTCCGCCTCGCCCAGAGCGGAAGGAGTCTTAAAAAAAAAAAAAACAAAAAAAAAATGGTCGTGCTGTGGATAGACTTTCCTGTGCCTCGAAAAATACGTTAAAACGTTGTTTACCGCTGTCATTTGTAGGTCTTTGGCAGTCGTTATAGATTGTCAGAAGCTAGAAACTGCAACACCAATCTTGCCAAAAAAAATTGTGATACAAAAATGTGGAAAGGCTAGGCAGATGATGATGAACCAAATGCAAGAACAACATATTAAATGATTTTGCGTTTCTCTGTTTCATTCGTTTGATATAATTAATGAATACAGTTCGAACCAAATAAGTTAAATACTTCAATTTGTTTCAGGTGCAGAAATAACAGAAAATAGTAACTATAACACCATTTTAATTGTAATCCTGTCTATATTTGCAACAGCTTTAGTTGTTTTCGCTATTTTTTCATTTTTCAAACTTTGCTGGGTTAAACGCGACGTGAAAGATATACATCAAGCACCACAGCAGGTGAGTAATTTTTCATTTGCGCACATCAGCATTTTTGTGTCTATCTCAATCATGAATCAATTTATATAAAACTCTTATGTTAGTGAGCGACTGACGGGCAACGCATAGCTGAAACTACTGGTTGTAGAAAACTGGAATTTGGCTTGTAGGTTCTTTAGAGGTGCTGGTGAGTGCAGTGGTGGCCCGGTGGTAATGGCTGCGACTTACGAGTTGTAGGTCGTATGTTCGAACCCAGACAGGCGCTTTGCTTTGAGTAAATTATTTCATCACCACTGCTCTCAAAGCGGTGAAGGAAAACATCGTGAGGAAACCGGCATATGCTAGAACCAAAAATTCGAAGACATGTGACATTTACCAACCCGCACTGTGCCCGCGTGGTGGATTAAAGCCCACTCCCGCTCGAAAGAGAGGAGGCCTGTGTCCCAGCAGTGGAAACAATATAGGCTGATTATGTTATGTATGTATGTTCTTTAGAGGAGCACTAAGAGAGAAAATTAATGTCAATAAATGAACAGCATCTGTAGGTCTTTTGTCTCTTTTTTTTTTTTTTGAGGCTTTTGTCTGTAGGTCTACAAACGCCACTTTAGTAGAATCAGTCAGTAAGTCGAGCTACCCGAAACTGTCAAATTTTCCCAATAAACTCTGAACCAATTTTTGTTTTTTATGATGTGAAATCATCAAATGACTCCTCCCGCTCTGGGTGAAGCAGAAGGGAATGTCAAACTCTTAAGTTAACTAAAAACCATCCGTGTTCCTCCTAATGCCCTTTGCGTTCCAGGGTATGGTGCCTCTTTCGAACAAAGTCCGCAGCCCAAGCAGGCACTGGCCCTAGCGGGCCCGTTTATTATGCTGACAGCTCTTTAAGGCGCGCGTGGAGCACAGTGCGCCGTTGACCGGGGCCTGGTTCTGATCAGACGGCGAGCCACCCAATGCTCGCCGTCCGCTGGCCCATGAACATTCAACCATTTTTTTTAACCTTAAACCTTGAAATACTTTAGTGGTAAAGGTGAAAATTTAATTTTACAGATATTATTAGTATGATTAATATTATGATCTTAAATATGAGTCTTCTAAAGCAGTCGTTTTAGACCCGCTGACAAGATATAATTCAGACTCCTTACACAAAATGAAAGAGATGCCAAAAATGCAGACTTTTATTGAGGAGCAGAGGAAAGTGTTTTAAATTAATAAATTAACTTTTTTCAGCCCTGTTCACCACCGTTCTACGTAAATCTTCTGTATCGTAGAGAATGTCAAGCAACTATTGATGACCTGGAACAAAACCAGTACGAGTTAATAGATTGATTTGAACATAGAACAACCATAAATTATTTAATATATAATTAAGTTACTAGGTTGTTTTTTTTTATTCAGCTTAATCCGGTTTTAATGGAAGCCGACCCCAATAAAAGTGATAGGTACTTGTATAATCTAATATTATTTAGTAGTAATAACTTGCCGTATGGTGCTGTAAAAGAATAATACCATACCATCACTTCACGTGGGTGTCGAAAGAGGCGACTAAGAGACTCACCAGAAAATGGGCAGCAGTGTTCTGCGTAAAACGCAACACCACACACTGCGATCGCCAACCCGCCTCCCAAGCGTGGCGATTATGGCAAACCCCCCCTTTTGGGGGAGGCCTATGTCCAGCAGTGGACGTCTTTCCGCTGTTATAATGATGATGATGATGAGTAACTTGAAACGATTGAGTCTACCTCAAGTTTATATAACTTTCTTAGTTAATACATTTAAGTTTTTTTATTCATTTCATTTTATTAATTTTTGGAAAACATACAGCTTAACATAAAACTAATAAAAATTTGAATAAAATAAGGCCAATTACAAGCTTTTACATGCAAGTCAACAAGCAAGCAAGCAAGTTAACAAGCAAGCAAGCAAGTTAGCAAGTAAGCAAGTAAGCAAGCAAGCAAGCAAGCAAGCAAGCAAGCAAGCAAGTTAGCAAGCAAGCAAGTTAGCAAGCAAGCAAGCAGGCAAGCAAGTTAGCAAGCAAGCAAGCTAGCAAGCAAGCAAGCAAGCAAGTAACAAGCAAGCAAGTTAGCAAGCAAGCAAGTTAGCAAGCAAGCAAGTAAGCAAGCAAGCAAGTTAGCAAGCAAGCAAGCAAGTAACAAGCAAGCAAGTTAGCAAGTTAGCTTACTTACTCAGTATTATCTACTTACAAATTAGGTAACGACTTCTTTTCTTAAACTAAAATATTTCTTTAACTAAAAAGATTTTTTGCAAAAACCACAATAACTTGGCTAAAAAAACGTTAAATCGTGTTCATGGTTGAGCACGTAGGAAATCCGTGTAATGTAAATCATACCAGTCTTCAAGGATGGGATATTATCACGTGACTCCTTCTGCTTTGGGTGGAGCGGAAGGGAGTGTCAGACTCACTGACTAAAACCAATCTGTGTTCCTTGAAATGTTCCAGGGTCGTGGTGACTCTAAACTGACTCATTTATATGGATTTTTAAAACGACCCATGTGCTTCATGTGCCTATATTTTCCCCAAATATATTGGGGTCAGCTTCCAGTCAAACCGGATTCAGCTGAATACCAGTGTTTTACGTGGAGGGACTGCATATCTGATCAGTAACGGTTTTTCTTGGCAAGACAGGTGTCAGATTTTCTGGCTTCTGAAAACCCATAACGAAAGCTAAAGATTAACAAAATGACAGAAGGGACCAATGGCATAACATGCTTTCCCAGGCATGGAGAAGTCTAAATATGTTAAGCTGGTCACACATCTACCGACCTCGGCAAGCGTTGCTTAACGTTGAAGATCAAGCGCCGTGTGTTGTTTTTTCTTAGCCACGAGCCCTGACTCAGGGGTAAGTCAAGTCGGGTAAAAATGTAACGGCTCAGAGCCGATACATGTTTACCCGACTTCTTCAAAAAGGAGGAGGTTCTACGTTCGGTTGTGTGTATATTTTGTTTTTTATGTATGTTCACCGATTTCTCTGCCAATTCTAGACCGACTCTAAAATTATTATTTTTTTCGAAAGCTTATATACTCCTGAAGTAGTCTCATTGTCACCAAGTTAGAATCCGATGATGGGATCCCATGAAAATCGAGGGATAAACCCTCAAATTTTATAAGCACTTACAATGTTTTTCATAAACTTTCTAACGCAATCCAGATATTTGTGCCTGGTAATCATCATCTCATGTTGCTGAGCTGATGATGGAAGGTATAAGTCAGGATCTGATGATGGGATCCCATGAAAAATGTTTCGGAAGTCGGTGTTCAAAAACGAAATATCCAAAAACACCGGCTTCCGAAATTAAAGTAATTTTTTACTTTATAGAGTTTTGTTTTTGGAAGTCGGTTTTATTTTTTTGTAAAAAAGTTTTTTATTTATCCTTCACAGTACTTGACGTTATTTGACTAAATTCGAAAGCAAAATCTCAATATTACTTCAAACGAAATAGGTATGTAAAAACCGCTCAAATGCCATTATTGGAAAGAAGGCGAACAGCCATTTGCACAAAAATTCATTTTCCGGCGACGAAATGAATGTACCAACATTTAAAATGCTATAGCTTTGTTGCCCGGAGTCGATTGTGTCGAATAAACTGATATTATCATCATCTGCCTAGCTTATACCCAACTATATTGGGGTCGGCTTCCAGTCAAACCAGATTCAGCTGAATACCAGTGTTTTACATCAAGCGGCTGCCTACCAGACCTCCACAACCCATTAACTGGGTAACACGGTACTTCTTGGCAAGACTGGAGTCAGATTTACTGGCTTCTGACAACCCGTAACGACTGCCAAAAATCTACAAATGACAGCCGGGACCAACGGCTTAACGTGCTTTCCGACGCACGGAGGAAACTCGTTATGTTAAGATGGTCACCCATCCACAGACCAACCTTGGCAAGCGTTGCTTAACCATAAAGATCGACCCGTGCGGCTGTTATTATTCAGCCACGAGCTCCTCTAATAAACTGATATTATTAAGGGTTAAACCTAAGGCTATCTTTGACAGTCGTTATGGATAAAGTCACCAAAATCTAAGATGTCCGATTTGACAGCAGGATACAACATTGCTTTACTAGCAAGTATGAAAGTGACATAGGTAAAGATAAATCTCTTTCGCACTTAGTGGTAAAGCAATCTTCTATCCCTCTCTATTCAGTTGTCAAATCGGACCTTATTAGATTTTAGTGACTTTAGTTAGGAGCCAGATAACCTGATTACCTCCGTGCGTGTTCGAATCAGGAATGATATCCGCAAGAAAACCAAGATTACCGACATAGCGAGAAACTCGTGGCTAAATAATAACAGCCGCACGGGTCGATCTTTAAGGTTAAGCAACGCTTGCCAAGGTTGGTCTGTGAATGGGTGACCATCTTAACATAACGAGTTTCCTCCGTGCCTCGGAAAGCACGTTAAGCCGTTGGTCCCGGCTGTCATTTGTAGATCTTTGGCAGTTGTTACGGGTTGTCAGAAGCCAATAAATCTGACTCCAGTCTTGCCAAGAAGTACCGTGTTACCCAGTTAATGGGTTGTGGAGGTCTGGTAGGCAGACGCTCCACGTAAAACACTGGTATTCAGCTGAATCTGGTTTGACTGGAAGCCGACCCTAATATAGTTGGGAAAAGGCTAGGCAGATGAGATTTTAGTGACTATAGTTAGGAGCCAGAAAACCTGATTACCTGACACCAGTCTTGCAAAGGGTTTCCTTGCGTGATCGAATCAGGAATGATGTCCGCAAGAGAACCAAGAGTACCGACATAGCTCGAAGGATCGCCAAACTAAAGTGGCAGTGGGCAGGGCAAGTTGTTCGCAGAAAGATGGTCGATGTTGCCGTAAAGATCTGGAGTGACCGCGTGCCGGAAGACACAACCCTGAAAGGCCTCCGCCAAGGTAGACCGATGACCTGGTTAAGGTCGCGGGTGGCCGATGAATGCGAGACGCTCAGGACCGGTCGTTGTGGCGACACTTGTGGGAGGCGTATGTCCAGCAGTGGACGTCTTTCAGCTGATATGATAACTTTGTCCCCCGGAGTACAATCGACTCCGATTGAATAAACTGATATTATAAAGGAGGAAATCTAAGACTATTATTGGAATATCTTTGACAGTAGTTATGGGTTGTTAGGAGCCAGAGAACCTGTCACCAGTCTTGCCAAAGATTAACGTACTGTTACCCAGTTCATGGATTGTGAAGTACAAATAGGCCTTCGCTCCGTCAGAGATACTTAGTAATAAGTGAAGACATTCCATTTAACGAATTACAAAAACTGGCCAAGTGCGAGTTGGATTCTCACACGAAGGGTCTCGGACCATTATCCGAAAAAAAACACGCTCCCTTAAATTTTTATTATAGATTCGTTCCATCATCGGACCACAAGACGAACGACGTACATGGTGAACATCCCACCCACGCGCACCAAACGTTTTGGGAACACATTCATAGTGTGTAAAGCTAAGGAGTTGAATTCCCTGCCGGAGTCTGTGTTCCCTGATAGCTACAACCTAGGAGTCTTTAAATCAAGAGTGAATTGGTTACTTCTAGGCAGGCGTGATACACATATCATCGCTTACCAACAGGTGAAATAGTGGTCAAACGCGTGCCTATCAATAGTAAAAAAATATACATAATTTAATTTTTAGTATTTGTAGTTAAAGCGGCAATAGGAATATGCACTCCGTGACTATTTCAACTGTCTAACTATTACGGATCTTGGGGTACCTATCTCAAGAAACTGTAATACTTAGATGTAGTTCAGACGAACGGACGGATGAGCAGCGGAGCCTTAGTAATGGGGTTCCGTTGCCTTTCCGTTCCGTCCCTTCGGCTACGAAAACCTAAAAATAACAGAATCTTCTTTTATTTCAAGTTAATCGAAAGCAATAAAAGTCATATTAATAATAATTTAGACAAGTCTCCTAAATGCAATAAAAGAACGAACAATTTTTTTTACTCAAATCAGTCAATACGTACAATTCTCATCAATGAAAATCATATCAACAGAATGACAAACTCCCTAACAATATTACTGAGGTACCCTCAGAACGCAAATGACTTACAGACGGGAGGGAAATTCAATAAAAAGTCGAATGTACTCAATAAATATTATCAAACGTATGTTGCTTTGGGAAAACACACAATAATTTTGCACAAACGTAGAGTAAGTTTGCAGATGCGACAGTCGTTTTTCTATGATCCTCCAAATGCCATTTGCGTTCCAGGGCCGCGGTAACTCGAACAAAGTCCGCAACGTGAATCAAATCAGTATAGAGGTATTTTTTTATTTGTGATTGGTTTGCTCTAGACTCTAGCCTTAGTCAGAGATGACAGAGACAAAGTCTACGATGGAGCGAGCTTACCCAAAAGGAGCCTGTTCACTCTAACTTTGAAGAGATTAGGGTTGCAAGCGTTTGGAAACACAGACGCAGGCAGAGAGTTCCACTCCTTTCCTGTGTGCGTTATATAAGATGTTTGGAAACGCTTAGTGCGAATTGGTTAGTAGCTACAAGGTAGGGATGGTAAGTTGCAGTGCGTTTGGATGTCCGATGGTTGAAGGGGGCCGGTGGGATGAGGTCGTGGAGTTCTTGGGCACACTTAGGCTTGCCAGTTTTTAATTTTATTGAAAACTAGTTGACCCGCGCAATTTCGTCTGCGTCACAATTTTAATTACTGCTCCGCCCCTATTGGTCTTAGCGTGATGATATATAGCCTTCCTCAATAAATGGGCTATCTAAGAATGAAAGAATTTTTGAGATCGGACCCGTAGTTCCTGAGATTAGCGCGTGCAAGCAAACAAACAAACAAACGAACTCTTCAGCTTTATACATTAGTATATATAAAGCATTATAGATGTATATAACACAAAATCAAATCAAAAATCGTTTATTCCAACCCAGAAATTAAGCACTTTTTAAACGTTTAAAAATTACATGAAATACCATCACCACTTACAAGTGTTTAACTGGAAGGTAGAAGTGTCGCATCAAACTCCCCAGAAATTACTGTGTGGGTAGACCTTACCAACGATTTGTGGCACACTTCACACGCGTGATAAACGCACACTTCACACGCATCAATAAGCGTGCCGTGCAAACGGTTTTTGCCAGATCTGGTTGCCGATAACCTTTAAGGAAAGTACCGGTCACTCTCATACGAAGGGTTCCGTAATATAAACCGAAAAAAACATGTTATAGCGGCAACAGAAGTACATACTCTGAAAATTTCAACTGTGCCTATTACGGTTCTTGAGATACAGCCCGCTGTCAGACAGACGGACGGGCAGCGGTGGGTTAGTAATAGGGTTCCGTTGGTAACCCTCCGGGTATGAAACCATTATAAAAAGGTACTCAAAGCGTTTTCTCATCTATGACATAATTTAGTCTATGACAGTAAACTTCAGTCGGGACTCAGGGGTCCACAAAAGGTGAGAATTTATTTAGAAAGTCTATTAATATATCGTTCAGAAATGATGCTGTTTGCATGAAAATTGTTCTTTTGCAAGTAAATATTTGCTGTTCGTTCACACAAAGTGGGTGAAATTGTTTATTTTATTTTAATATTTCAATATGTATTGTTAATCTAGATGGTAGGAATTTCAGAGTTAATCCTAATATATGTAACCGGCTTTGGTTATATGCCCGGCTTCGTATATCCCGTTTTTTCCCCGTTTCCGCAGGATTTTCGGGAAATCTTGCTCTTCTCATCATCTGCCTGGCCTTTTCCGAACTATATTGGGGTCGCCTTCCAGTCAAACCGGATTTTAGCTGAATACCAGTATTTTACGCGGAGCGGTTGCCTACCAGACCTCCACAACCCAGTAACTGGGTAACACGGTACTTCATGGCAAGACTGGAGTCAGATTTACTGGCTTCTGACTATCCGTAACGACTGCCAAAGATCTACAAATGACAGCCGGGACCAACGGCTTAACGTGCTTTCCGAGGCACGGAGGAAACTCGCTATGTTAAGATGGTTACCCATCCACAGACCAACCTTGGCAAGCGTTGCTTAACCTTGAAGATCGACCCGTGCGGCTGTTATTATTTTGCCACGAGCTCCTCAAATCGAAATCCTGCTCTTCTATATGAACCTATCTGCCAAATATCAGCTTTCAACGACCAGTAGTGTCGGCTGTATGTTGTCTGTCAGTCACTCATTAACGAAAGAATTTTATATTTATACATATTGATTGATTGATGATTATTGATGTGCCGAATTTGCCATTCAGTTATTTATGATTTTAATAATAATAAGTCATTGTACCGATAGTCGTGACGGCCAATGGCATAATTGCCAAGAGCTTCAACCAACATGTCAAGAGGCTCTCGCTGGGCTGCTGGATCAAGGGCTTGATCCAGAAAGCAGTTCTCCTGGACACGGCGCGTATAGTGAGGAGGTTCCTCTCTCAGGAGCCCTGACCACCGGTAGCTTGGACCCTGTTCCCGATACCGGTGGGCAACTATTTTTTTTATTTTTTGTTTTTATGAAATATTTATTAATGTAAAATAGAATGAATAAATGAAATAATAACAATAATTCCATTTATTTGTTTAATGTGTTATCGTCAATTTCACCAGCCCACATTGTAAACACTATGAAGACAGAATTTTAACATCCACAAAAGGAAGCCGCTACAAAACAAACAAAGCCAGGAAGCATAATTAGTGTATCAATAAAACTGCGACTCATTATGTTAAATACTATTGAAACCCACTAATTACGGTCATCAATCATACGCACAATGACCGGAAAACGTCCGGAATACCCGGCCAAACTGGTGATTTACTATGTTTAGAATAATAACCCTAATATTTGGGGCAGCCATTTTATTTTACATAGAAATATGCTTTTTTTTGCAATGCGTTTGCTCTATCTGTTTGGTAAATCTGACTCCAGTCTTGCCAAGATGTACCGTGTTACCCAGTGAATGGGTTGTGGAGGTCTGGTAGGCAGCCGCTCCACGTAAAATACTGGTACTTAGCTGAATCCGGTTTGACTGGAAGCCGACTCCAATGTAGTTGGGAAAAGGCTAGGCAGATGATGAATGGGTTTGCTCTTGACTCTAGTCTATGTCAGAGATGACAGAGACAAAGTCTACGATGGAGCGAGCCTACCCAGAAGGAGCCTGTTCACTCTAACTTTGAAGAGATTAGGGTTGTAAGCTTTTGGAAACACAGACGCAGGCAGAGAGTTCCACTCCTTTGCTGTGCGCATTATAAAAGACGTTTGAAAACGCTTAGTACGAATTGGTGGAATAGCTACAAGGTAGGGATGGTAAGATGCAGTGCGTCTGGATGTCCGATGGTAGAAGGGGGCCGGTGGGACTCTTTTGTAAAATTTTGATGAAATAACTTTGGATCGTAAGTTTTATAATTATTAACTAGTTAGGCTTGTAATTTAGCTATAAAGGCAAGATTTTTGTTGAAAAGTTGAATTGTTCCACAATTCATCATTTTCGAAAGAGTTCTGCAATTTGTGTTAAGGTACTTAATTATAACTTATCTATACTTTACTAATATATAAAGCTAAAGAGTTTGTTTGATTGTTTGTTAGTTTGTTTGTTTACTTGAACGCGCTAATCTCAGGAACTACTAGTCCGATTCGATTTTAGAAAATTCTTTCAGTGTTAGATAGCCCATTTATCGAGGAAGCCTATAGGCTATATATGTATATCATAACGCTAAGACTAATAGGAGCGGAGCAGTAATGAAAATTGTGACGCAGACCAAGTTGCGCGAGTCAACTAGTTCATTTTATTTATCTAGTGCTTTTGCCCACGACTTCGTACGCGCATGTCCCGGTTTATCCCGTTCCCGTAGGAATTTCGGGAAACCCTCCGTTAGTGCTCCCCTACACTCTTCAAGGAACCTACACACCAAATTTCAGCTTTCTACGTCCAGTAGTTTCAGCTGTGCGCTGTCTGTCAGTCACTCAATCAAAAAAGTTACGAATGAATTTTATATATATTGATGACTAGTTGAGACGCGCAACTTTGTCTGCTCCTCTCCTATCGGTCTTAGCGTGATATTATATAGCCTATAGCCTTCCTAGATAAATGGGCTATCTAACACTGAAAGAATTTTTGAAGCAAACAAACAAACAAACTCCTCACAAAAATACTCAAGCAATTAAGTTTTTGAACCACCACCCAACGTACCTACGCACAAAACGTTTTTGGGAAAACTTTGAGTGTGCGTACTAGCGAGTGGAATTCCCTGCCGGAGTCTATGTTTCCTGATAGCTACTAGCTTGTGGTTTTTAAGAGGATATGCGGAGAGACTTGAGTAAAAAGTCATATTTCGAGGTTTTGCTCTCGCCGGTTTCCTCCTCCAATATTGGACCGATTAAAAAGATATTTCATAAACTGAATAAGAAGGATACATGAGGAGCTCGTGGCTGGATAATAACAGCCGCAGGGGCCAAACTTCAAGGTTAAACAACTTTTGCCAAGGTTGGTCTGTGGATAGGTGACCATCTTAACAGACCGAGTTTCCTCCGTGCCTAGGAAAGCACGTTAAGCCGTTGGTCTCGGCAGTCATTTGTAGATCTTCGGCAGTCGTTACGGATAGTCAGAAACCAGTAAATCTGACTCCAGTCTTGCCATGAAGTACCGTGTTACCAGTTTATGGGTTGTGGAGGTCTGGTAGGCAGCCGCTCCTCGTAAAATACTGGTATTAAACTAATTCCGGCTTGACTGGAACCCCAATATAGTTGGGAAAAGGCTAGGCAGATGATTAATAAGAAGGAAACATACCGTGTCCTTGTTCTCCATTGTGCCTTGAAATATAAATAAACAATAACTCAATACGACCCGTTTAAACTTTAATAACATAACTACCTTCCTAGCTCCAAACACTGCTAAGCTCACCTCTTATCAGGTAGCACCAATAACTGTTGAGCAACCGCTAAACCCGACAATACCCCTGAGCAATGAGCCTCACTCGCGAACTGGGAGAATGCTCAATATTCCAATGTTCAACGCTCGGTTTGAGCAACTTAGTCGTCGAGTTGTTGAGTGAAAATGTAAGGATGAGTTTTGTGGTCGTATCTGGCGAATGTTTATGCATTGTTGAAGTTCTTTTCTGGCGTGTTTAGCAAGAACTTTATTGGATGCAGATTTCAGTATGGGGCTTGTACCTAAGCATTGTGGTCCCAAACGCGACTGCTGAGTGCTGCCTCCTGAGTTACATTCCAAGGTCAGGCAATTAGTCTTATTGCCGTCCCATCGAACCATGAGTGATGGGACTACTCATCGACGTGGGATTTTATCAGAAGGGCTGTTATTATCATAGTAAACCGCCATTTTGCTAGTTTTTAACCGACTTCTTCAAAAAGGAGGAGGTTCTATGTTCGGCTGTATGTATCTTTTTTTTATGTATGTATATGTTGTTTTGTGAGGTGGTCACATTGTCACCAAGTCAGAATCTAATGATGGGATCCCATGAAAATCGAGGGAAACCCTCAAATTTTATAAGCACATACACTGTTTTTCATAAACTTTCTAACGCAATTCAGATATTTGTGCCTGGTAATCATCATCTCATGTTTCTGAGCTGATGATGGAAGACATAAGTCAGGATCTGATGATGGATCCCATGAAAAATGTTTGTTCAGCGATATTTTTGCCAATTGTTAACCGATTTGGATGATTATTTTTTTTGTTTGGAAGAGTATTTTCTCGGACTGGTCCCATTTAAAATTAAGTAAAGATCTGATGAAGAACTTCGGAGGTAGGCAACGGAACTCTTCAATAAATGAAAGCGAATGGATCGGGATTTCTGTAATCGTATGTCTGTTGATGGTTTACACCAGTTCATAACATATAATATCACACCGGCACACTGTGCTTGTACTTTAACAAAAAAAACTTTTTAGCAAAAACTAAAACCAAAATAAAATAAGACTTCTAAAAACAAAATACTACGGTGTTTTGTTTAAAACGTGTAGCCAACAATGACACAATTTTTTTCCATCTGGAAACATAGATCAATGAATTCTTTCTTAGTGTGTTAAAATTGCTCTAAAGAAGATCATTTTCTACGAGTTATTGCATGGTGGCAACTTGTGACAATAGTTCTCTATAAACTCAAACCAAAATACTGAATCCGCAATAAACTGAAACCCAGTTCAAATCCGTTAGAAGTCATTCGTATCCAAGCCTCTGTCACGCTCTGGACCCTCGTCTCGCGCGTGATATTATCGTGACGGATCACGCTGTGACGTGTCACGCGTCACGATGTCACGTCACTGGGCTGACACTCTAAACTATGGGTGACACGCATTTCGTAGGTTAGCGACCCGGCGCGGATTCGGCCGGCTCAGATTAGTTTTTGGTCTATACTTATGAAGTAGACGTATTTTTTTTGGTGCAACTTGGTACCGTGATAACTTCCATTAGACTTAGAATTCAGATTTTTTATAAACTTTATATTTAAAATCTGTTATTCCTTTTTCAAAATAAGTTATTATTTGTTATACTCTTAATTATAATTTATATATTTATTATTCTATATCACAAACATCTACATAATTATATACATCCTCAGGTACAACATTGAGACACACTCAACACCAACACAACTATTTTAACGTATACACCCATGCAAACACTAACATACACACCATACATGCATACCTATATGTTTCTTTGTGAATTAGTTTTTCTTTTTTGTGTATTGGTTTTTATTGTATAGTCCTAATAGATTACGAGTAGTAGATTACATAAAATTATTAAGTTTATTTATACAGAATTAACCAATTACATATAAAACAACAAATGTAAACGGAACGAAGGAGCCTGGAACTCACGACACAGGGAATCCTAGTGTGAGTTCCAGGAATCAACACATTCGAATGTAATTTCCTAAACAATAAACTATTCTTATTCTTTGTAATATTGTCGTATATTACAATCCTAATACCTACACAAAAAAACCGTAACTGACTGAGTGACTGACAGACAATGCACAGCCGAAACTACTAGTCGTACAAAGCTGAAATTTGGCATGTAGATATAGATAGATTCCTTGGGGAGTGTAGAGGAGTATTAATAGAGGATTTCCCCAAATTCCTACGGGAACGGCAACAACGAGATATGCGAGATGTGTAAGTGGTTTGGCTTTATATGTAAAACCAATCTAAAACTAAAAATAAAAATTAAGTCTTTTTCCAAGCAAAAAATAGTAAACTGCGAATAATAATCCTTTATCCATTTCACATCATTGCTAGTACAAAACAACTGAACAAGATAATCCCTAAAACAAATAAATGATACAAATGCCATTTAAATCCAGCCATCACAGAAAACAAATTACGACCCGCAGACGACCCATATTTCATTTAATCCCGAATCGTTCAACAGTTCATTCATTTATTCGTTCACTCAATTAATTCGCCATTCACTCGCTGTCAGTTGTGCTCACGTTAATCTGGTAATTTGTGTCTACTTATTCAATTTCGTTGCAAATTATAATTTGATCTTTGGTTACAATTGATTGTTAAGCTGAATGGTTGTTTATTAATAAAGAGGTAGAAAGTCTATTTTTTCATTGTTTTAGCCGCTTGCTGAGGTCGGTCTGTGGTTGGGTGACCTTCTTTACGTACCTAAAGCGGTCTTCTAAAGCGGAGCCGACCAGCAAGCTGAAGCTGCGGTGGTGATCGTTAAAACCATCTGCGACGATAAGTTCCCGCAGCGCCGGAGCCGTGACAGGAACCATGACCGCTGCATGCTTGCTTGCATGCTGCAGGCTTGCTGCATGCATGGTGTACGCTTGTTTGCATAGTTTTGTCTTTTAATGGCAAAACGCATCTGTTATTCGTTTTTAGGGTTCCGAACAAAAGACGGAACCCTTATAAAATCACTCGAGTGTCTGTCTGTCCGTCTGTCACAGCCAGTTTTTTTAATTCTGCGTTTAATCTGACTACGATGACTGGCCTAACAAGTTAAATAAAATCACCCGAAACCAGAACAACGAACAGTTAATGCCACCAAAAGTACCAAGGCAGCATAAAAGCCGCAGAACTATGACAAAACGAACTCAACGGCTATAAGTAAGCCAACACTCGTTCCCCAGCGGCTGAAACTTTCACGAATCTTCAGGCTTTTACAATTCGATATATTACAGCTATTGTGGGTAACTATCCCTTGCCTGACAAAGGAATTTCAACCTTGGTTAAAAGGCTAGAAGGTATGGTTTGGGTGCGAAGGTAGGTCTAGTTGTAAAAGCAATAGAGTTTAAAATTGGGTAGAGTAAGTTTTGGTGCTTGCCCCTTTCAGTATTTTGCAGGTAATACTAGGTATGTGAGGTATGAGAGGTCAGCGGTTTTATCAAATCAGTTTTATATGAATTATTGTTTTCCATGGCTGGTTTTTTTGTTCATTACTTTTTAAGCTAACTGAGTGTTGAGTAAGTAGGCAGGTAAAGTAGAACCTGGTTTTTGTGTAATTAAGCAAAATTTGATTTAGACAAGGCTAGTTAGATACTTTTTGACGGCACAGTAGGCGCAGTGGTTGAGCGATTGGCTACTACACTGCGTGTCACGGCTTCGATTCCCGTAAGGAACAAATATTCGTTTATTTATTTATTTATTGAAACTTGATGCCCTAGTAAAAATACTGTACAAAGGCGGACTTAACGCCTAAGGCATTTTCTACCAGGCGACCTAAAAAATAAATAAATAAATATGTGCATGGCCTACAGATAGTTATTCCACATCCAGGATACAGTGTGGTTAAATCAAAGAAAAATTACCTTTTGTTGAAGGAAATATCGACATACACTACAACGCTTTGAACAAAGAAAGTAAACTAGCTTCTGCAAACGGCTTTGCCTGCGTCATTTATAGTAGGGGGGCGGGCCAATTTGTTTTTTATTGCCACAGAAATACCTAGCTAAAAATATCAGCTGCCTTTTCGTTTTTCAATTGGGAACATGCAATATTTCCATTTTTGCTTTAATTTTAAAGAACTCCATCTAGAATAGACCACCACATAAATAAAAAATGAAAACGTTTTAATTTATTGCCAAAATTGCTTTTTGAAACCGATACGTCACTAAACGCTGATTGTTGTTTTTAAATACGTTCCGTTTCACGTTACTTTAATTCATTATTTTTGTTAAAAATCGATATTAACCAAAATAAAAACGTTGCAATGGCCTTTATTTTATACTTTTTTATCATTTTATTGACAAAATTCTCATAAATTCTGTATATGCATCTTCCCTATTACGGTTCATGAGATATAATCCGCTGACGGACAAATGGACAGCGGAGCTTGGACGGAAGTAGGGATATAGATAAGACTTTTGAAAACAGACACGCTCTTTTCCTCTCACTTGTACCACTCAAAAGAGATCGAGTTTATGTTGTGTTCTAACATTCAGAAACTTTGATGTGCACATACACGAAGTCTATAGGCCTACTTACACGTTATTTTACTATCCCCTATAATAGTTAGTTTTCTTTAAGACCTGCATTATGAGTTTTGATGCAGAACTGATTTTTTTTTTTTTTTTTTTTTGAAAAGACAATTTTATTTATCATCATTTTTGACATAATATGCTAAACTAAAAACAAACTAAAATATAGCATCAAAAAATTCATCCTCAACGCTGTCAGCTGGTAATGTGCCCAAGAGACTGGCGGCATTGCCACGTTGAATGGCAATGCTTAATCTTTGCCCAAAGTAAAAGCCAGCTCTTGGGTCACGAGAAGTGTCAACCAGCCGTTTCGAAATTTCTTTGAAAAGGCTGTGAGCACAAGGGCCCCACGGCCCGAGGGTTTCAACCCCAAACGGCTCGAAAATATAATTACCAATAAGGTTACCATATTTCCGCCGCTTGAGGTTTTCCGCAGCCGCAGCGGCAGCACCAGCACAACACGATGAACTAGGAAGATGGGATGGCGCAAGAGTATCGACACAGGTTGCATCCCACACTAAAGGCCTACCCATCTTCCAAGGAAACAAAGACATGCCGTCCGGTCTTTTGCCATCGTCTCGTGCCAAGCCATTGGGTTCTAAAACGGCTGGAACGCCGACAATGACGAGAGCTCGTCGGATTATGTCGTTTAAATTAGCGTGTCGTGCAAAACGGCCTGCACTGCGGCTACAAGAAAGGCCGTGGTGCCCGAGGCTGTTGACAACTTCACCACAGTGACAGCGATGAGGAGAACAACAAGGGGCTCCTAAACGCAAAGAAGCAGCGAGGCGAAAAGTGGTGTCGTCGAACAAAGTGCCTAGGTTCGACGATGGTAGTGCATGAAGCCAAAGACCCGACTCCCATTTTCCCACAGCCAGCAGGCGTGCACGCTCAGCAGTAGTAGCAGACGCGGACAGTAAGTTATTCTGAACTACTCTGCAGAGCGGCTCGTCCCACCGCCTCTGGGAAAATGGTTTGTCAGGTAAGTCAGTATTCGGACAAGCGAGTTTCCAGGCATTGATAGCATCGGTGAAGCATGGCACATCAAAATTAACCAGTGTGGAAGCCAGGATATTCCTGATTAATTCCTCAGTGCCGTGAACCGAAGATATAAAAGCCGGTAAACTTATACTAGAAATTTTGCGGACGCCGAGTCCTCCCATGCGGATGGGAAGGGAAGCTTGTGCCCAAGCTCGGTCGTCCAAGGCCACATTCAAAATTAATGACAAAGTGCGTCGAATAATTTGATCCATTTGGTCTAAAAGATGAGTGTGCTTCCATAAATGGGAAGCACGAAGAAAATATGTCAATTTAGGGCCGAAACAGCAGAAACGAATTATGGTGATAGCCGAATGCATGTTGATTTGGAGCAATCTTTCTGAAATGTCATCGAATTTTTGGATATTTTCTGCAATAAAATCGGGAAACGAAGTATCAAAGATTGGAGATCCCAGGAGACGAAGAGAGCTTTTTTCAATAATTTGAATTCCAGGTGCTACTGTTTTAAATTTTGAAAGTGTCAGTTGTCTGTCAGTATGGTCCGCTAAGAATAATTCACATTTCGAGAGGTTGAGATCAAGGCCAATGGAATGGAGTTCATTTTTTAACAAAATTAGGTCATCTAAAACTGAATCTACTTCGCCTCCCAAGGTTCCGTCGTCAAGATACCAAACGTTAAATTTAGAATTTAGCTTACAAACAATTGGGTGAATGGCTAAACTAAAAATCACTGGCCCGAGGGGGTCACCTTGTTGACAGCCAACAGCAGATTCCAGTAAGTTGTCCCGATACAGTAATTTAGATGGGTGTCTGTAGCATTGCCAAAGGAAACTATAAATTTGGGGTAATTCTTTTTTAGCTTCTGCCAACAAGGTATCCCTGTTTACTGAATTGAAGGCGTTCTTTATGTCAACCTTCAGGACGACCTCACCTTTCCCAGAATTTAGGTAGGTCGACAAAGCGTGTACGGCAGCCTCACAGCCCCCTCTGGAGCCGTAACCTAGCTGCAGGGGCTGAAATTTATCCGAAACAGCCTCACCATAAAATTTACAGCAAATCTTGGCTGCCATACGACGATAAGTGGTACCCACGGCAATGGGACGAATGCCACCATCTTTTTTACGCAGTGCACATAGATTGGCGCCATACAGAATGTCGATGATGGCTTCGTTCACATTGCCGGAGAGCATGAGGTTAATCAGATCCGTAAGCTCCTTCAAGAGCAACTCACCAGCTTCCCCGGCGCCAGCACAAAGTAGGTCCTTTAGATGCTGAGGACTAAGGCCGTCGAGGCCGCCGGCGGAACCGCTCCGGAATGAGCAAACGGCTGTGACTAACTCTCGACCTGAAATGGTGAGAGAGTGCATGTTCGGATCAGGAGGGTCGGGAAACGAAAGATCATCAGCTGGGGCAGGGTGTTTGGACTCCAGAGCTGCTAGTGTTTCTGGAGAACACGGTGTCACTGCTGAAGAGAATCCTGGCAGCTCCACTTATATCACCTTCCCCTAACTTCGTTTCCACCAGATGGGATATACCTCGTGAAGAGGTATATCTTTGTGTGGAAAAATTTTGATCTAAATTTTGAGCCGAAACATTACAATTTTCTTTTACTCGTGCAGTTAAAGTCTTTTTTGATGCTGAATTCTTTTGAATGTGAAGAATTCTGTAAGGGAAAGTGAGCAGTTGTTCCCAGGCACTTTGGGAAATCTCCCGGGCAGCAAGGCGCACGCAACTAGCTAGGTTTTGTGCGACAAGAGGTCTAGCGCCGCGGGGAACTCGCTTCAAAATCGGAACCGAGTTTTTTAATTTTGAAAGGGTTTTCCAAAAAGGGTCTGTAGAAGATGTTGTCGAAGGTGTGGATGTAGGTGTTGAGACAGAGTCTGAAGGTGCATTTGGCGATTTATGTACCTTCCCAATATGCACGTTCAGACCCCGCTTACCTTTGAAAAACCGTGCCTGGGTACAAAGCGGGCATCTCTCCAGGGTGGTCAGCGATGTTGAAGGTTGACTAACACTAACACCCACCACATCGCTGCTTCTATTATTCATAAACAATAATAAAACTATATTAAAATAAATTTAATAAATTATCTTAAAACGAAATTAAAAAGAAACTTAAATAACTGAACAAAAATAAAACAAAATATAGATATTGATCACTGTTAAAGGCGCAAACGCGCTGGGGCTTGGTGTGTTCTGCCAAGCAGGAGTAGCGCCAGCAACCGATGTCCCGGGTAACCGATGGAAGCGAGACGCACAGGACCAGTTGTTGTAGCGGCACTTGACACCAGGTCCGGTCGATGTTGACGTGGAGACGTTTGAGAGACGCCTGTGTCCAGCAGCAGACCTCTTTTGTCTACGCATCCACTGTTAAGCTCTAGCCAGTAGGGCCAAGGGTATCGATGAAACCGCTGTTGTGCGATCAAACGAGTCCAGTAGATGTAAGTAGGTGTATTGCAGTACGAAAGACCACCTGCATCATAACGGCACAATCAGTTCTTATGATTTCACTGTTATCTTTTCACTTTCAGCACAAACACAGTTTTCACAAAGGTTCCGAGAGTCTTGATTTATCCTGAGATTCTATTCCAGAATACCAAATGTAGCAACTCGTGGGGAATACAGACGCTGATAGGCGCGATGTGGGCTAATAGTACAGCGAAAAAAGCTCTTTCATCTTTTGATAGTGCAAAACATCTTTATAGAATGATTTAAACCAAAAATTTGAGTTTATATTTATTTAAATGAATATAAAAATTCGGGATGAAAATTTTTGCTGTCAGCCAAATTGACAGCCATAGACTTTTTTCTGATTATAGATAGAACTGATTTAGCGGAAACGACTTGGGCCTCGTTTTCGTTAGTTTTAGTAGCAATGAAGTGACAATTCATATGGTCGATGGGGCCGAAAAGTTCTGGAGTGGCGACCGCGTACCGGAAGACTTGCGTCTTCCGGTACGCGGTCGCCACTCCAGAACGTTGGAAGGTCTCCCACAAGGTGGACCGTGCTCCTGGTGAGGGTCGCGGCTAGCCGATGGATGCGAGACGCGCAGGACCGGTCGTTGTGGCGACGCTTAGGGGAGGCCTATGTCCAGCAGTGGACTTCTTTCATCTGATATGATGATGATGTAGTGACAATAGAAGAGCTCGTGGTTAAAGAATAGCCTGTTGTTTAGCTCATAAGGCATAGCGTGATGATAAAAATTGTGATTGTAAGTGTAAGTGGAAATTATAGTTTTTCCTACTCCTTCACTGTACTTTTCTGATTAATTTCGTTGCGGGATCCAAGACAGTTAAATCGTTTCTCCGGGAATCGTCGGGCTTCATTGGCTCGGCGTTTTTCTGGTGGTCGCCACTGTTGATTCTGTCTTTCAGGAGGTGCAGTGGTTGGGACTTGGGAATGTGTGGCGAGCTTGACCCAACAAGAGAAAAAAATAAAAATATCTTTGTTAATTGTTTAAACTTAATTAAATAGCAAAAAAAAATGGTGAACAATGTCAAAAATCGTCAGTGATGCGTTATTTTAAAATCTTTAAATTACCATAACTTTTTACGCAGTTTGAAACAAAGACTATGTTACTATAAATAAATGTTACATGCTCTATATAAGCCAAATAGAACTGCTTAAAATACAAAATTATCTGTTTAGTACTTTCGAAGTTTATTTTTTTTTTCACTATTGATAGGCACGTGTTTGACCACTATCTCACTTGATGGTAAGCGATGATGTGGTCGAAGATGGAGATTAGCGTTAACAGATAGACAGACAAACAAGAATAATAAAAAAAAACTTTTTGTGTTTTACTTATAACTCATTTGCATATCATATATATATTATAATTTTGTATATGTTTCTCAATTTTTGCTTTGAATATGTTTAAACTACATATCAAACTCCATTATCATCATCATCTGCCTAGCCTTTTTCCCAACTACACTGGGGTTGGCTTCCAGTCAAACCGGATTCAGCTGAATACCAGTGTTTTACGAAGAGTGGCTGCCGACCAGACCTCCACAACGCATTAACTAGGTAACATGGTACTTCATGGCAAGACTGGAGTCAGATTAACTGGCTGCTGACTATCCGTAACGACTGCCAAAGATCTACAAATGACAGCCGGGACCAACGGCTTAACGTGCTTCGCGAGGCACGGAGGAAACTCGGTATGTTAAGAAGGTCACCCATCCACAGACCAACCTTGGCAAGCATATCACACTCCATTATATCCTCCGGTAAATCATGCATCAGCAGACCTAGGAAGGCCTCTTTAGTTGAATTATAATATTAATCACACAACAATCTGTCAAATTTATTATTGACTGTGTGTATTTTACGTATTGTATTTTATTTAACTTTTTCATCATTTATATATTTTATCTGTATCTATTATATTTAGTATGTGTTACGTAACTGCGTCCGTGGCATCACAGGCCCTATCATAAAACCAGCGCTGTGTTATTTATTTTTAAATTTCGCAGCCAATGCTGAGATCTTTAGAGGGACCTTTTAAGCCTCGCACAGACTAAAATTTTTATTGGCTATGTAATAGACTATTGTAAGTTTTAATTAATTTTACACCTGTCTGTTTCGTGCAAGTCCCAAATAAACATATTTCTTTCTTCTTTTTTTCTTTCTATTATGTTCAAGGTGATGCGGCTTTTTCAGACACGCAGCTTTGCTTCCTCGCCTAAATGTTCTTCCGAAATTGTATAACAATTTTTGAAGTGAAAATTTCTTTAGCGGCGTAGTTCACTTTTTTGTGATGGTTAAGAAATGTTAAACTCGCGTCAGAACACAGGACCCTGATCGAAAATGCGTGAGATGGTCACGTGTCAAGAAACGTGACCTGATCGAAAATTCGAAGCACGTATTCAAGTTTTCACTTCTGCCGGCTCTCCCGGAGTGCAACCCGTTGTTTTTTTTAATTTATAATTCTCTTGTCATGGAATGTGTGTCATGCTTGGCGCAAATAAACTCTTTCCTTTGTTTCCAACCTCTTTTGTTTACAATCCATCGCCAAATTAGGATGTTGATATATTTCGAATTTCGAAGTCTGTTTCACAGAATAACACTAAAGGAAAGTCTTACATACCAGTAACATTCTGACTACAAGCATTGTTCCGGTGTGAAGGGTATGGATGCCGCTGGAATTACATGCCAGAAACATTTTAGCTTTGAGTCCAGTGACGAAAACAATGGAATGGCATGGCGACAACCAACGAGGTATGTATGTATGTACATATTATATGGTCTTAACGGGCATATAATTTTGACTGAAATGGAAGAGGAAAACTTGACATCTTCATATTGATCAAGCTGACCCGTGCCAATTTCGTTGGGCGGTATTTTTAGAGTAAATAACGTGGCTTTTTATTGGTGAGAGAATTTTCAAAATCGGTTCAGTAGATCCAGAGATGTACCACCTACAACCTCACTAACTCATAAAACTTACCTCTTTATAATATTAATATTAGTGTGCCCGCGACTTCGTCCCGCTGGTTTCGAGACCGAGTCTACGCCGCAACTCCGCGCCGCCCCGCGCTGCTGCTCCGCGCCCGCTGACTTCGCGACCGCGGCGCGGCCTCACCGCTGGCAGAAGCAGTACGTATTTTATGAATAAATACCCGTTTCCGAAAGCCTTTAAAAATGCCTATTAAAAACCGGGTTTCCTTTAATAGCACGATTCAAATAAAATTGTTAATAACAAAACTATATAACCATTTATTGCCGCTATAAAAGTTCTTGAAAAGAGTAACAAAAAATATGTATAAAACAATGAAAGTCGGACACCTCTGTCCGCATTTAAGCGGTATAAGTAAAATGGCACCTTTTCTACCGCTGAACAAAGACTCTCTTTTAATTAAACTTAAATAAAAAGTGGGTAGGAGAGCTTATGTTAATTTTGATGTGGTTCCGTGCATGGGATTGTGCGGAATAATTTATTTTCCGTTTATATAACAGCGATTTTTAAGTGATTACAACATTTTGAATTTTGCAAATGGAACTTATCTGCACAAATCAAAAGGTCGTAAAAACTGTTTAGTGGATTTGAAAAATAAACCTTTCTGTTTATGTGTTTAAGTTTCAATTTCAATAAGTCGGGTTAGACTTTTTCAAAATATTGCGGGGTCAGCTTTTGTTCATTCGCTTGCAGCTGAGTATTACCAGTTTTTACATACAGCGACTGTATTTAAAATCCAAAACCCAGTAACTGGGTAACACGGTACCATTGGCAAGACTGGTGTCAGGTTTTCTGGTTTCTGACTATCCGTAACAAATGTAAAAAGTCTACAAATGACAGCCGGGACCTGCGGCTTAATGTGCTTTCCGAAACTCAGAGAAGTCTCAGTATGAAATAGATGCTCACCCATCCAAGGAAAGAACTTAGTAAGCATTGCTTACCAAGTTGAAGATAGAACCATGCGGCTGTTAAATTTAGCTTTTAATTAAGAATAGTTTTTATTTTTAGCTTCTGGGCAAAGATCTTTCCATAGCATTCCACTGTTCAAGGTGTTTTGCCAAAGAACAATGTTAATAATGTAATATACTTTCTGATCCAAAAATAAATAAAACTGCAAAGCCATAATAATATACCCTTTTCAATTACGTAAGGCCATCAGTTTTGAACCAAAGTTTAAATTAGCCGGTAGTTATAGCGAGTTCCGATTGGCTGGCGACGGGACGGTGTGCTAGCCAATTAAAAAGCGAGGAATAGAACAGAATTGACTTTGCTTATCTTTGCTTACTTTTTTCTTTCTATCTGCTTCTTTTCTTTATATTTCAGTTAGTTGTGATTTAAGACTAAAAGATATAGTCAATTGTTCGAATTTCGGGGCTAAACTATGAAGATCATCATCATCATCATCAGCCTAGCCTTTTCCCAACTATATTGGGGTCGGCTTCCAGTGAAACCAGATTTAGCTGAATACCAGTATTTTACGAGGAGCGGCTGCCTACCATACCTCCACAACCAATTAACTGGGTAACACGGTACTTCATGGCAAGACTAGAGTCAGATTTACTGGCTTCTGACTATCCGTAACGACTGCCAAAGATCTACAAATGACAGCCGGGACCAACGGCTTAACATGCTTTCCGAGGCACGGAGGAAACTCGGTATGATAAGAGGGTCACCCATCCACGGACCAACCTAGGCAAGCGTTGCTTAACCTTGAAGATCGACCCGTGCGTCTGTTATTATTTAGCCACGAGCTCCTCGTAACCTAAGACTAAAAGATATAGTCAACTGTTCGAATTTCGGGGCCAAACTATGAAGATCATTATCACCATATCAGCCGAAAGCTGCTGGACATAGGCCTCCCCCAAGTGTCGCCACAACGACCGGTCCTGTGCGTCTCGCATCCATCGTCTACCCGCGACCCTCACCAGGTCATCGGTCTACCTTGTGGGAGGCTTTTCTACGTTACGTCTTTCGGTTCGTGGAAGATGAAATGCCAAAAAGAATGCTACCTTTATTTTGTCACGGCTTTTGAAAAATTCTAGGAGGTGTTTGCAGTTTTTGGTTGTTATAATAACTGTCGCGAGAATCAGTCTTCAAGATTAAGCAATGGTTGGCGAAGTCAGTTAGTGGATGGGTGACCATCCGTTAATCGAAGAAGCTCGACGAGTCCAAATACTGAAGCTGACAGGAACACCGGATAGATAAGCAAAACTTTATTAAATCAATTATTACCTAACTACAAGTAATATTTTAACAATTTTTCAAAGCTCAAGTGGCTGCAAGGAAGTTGGGCATCCTAGCAAAGGTGAGACGATACTTCACGCCGAAACAGCTGCTCAAACTCTATCAAGCGCAATTTCGGTCGTGTATGGAGTACTGCTCTCATCTTTGGGAAGGATCTGCCAGATACCAGCTTGATGCCCTTGAGTCAATTGAGAAACGAGCCAAGAGGATCATTGGCAATGAGAGGCTTGTCGCGACGAAGCTCCAAAGTCTTGAGCATCGACGACGAGTTGCTGGCTTGTCGGTTTTCTACTGGTTGCATTTTGGGGAATGTGCGACGGAATTGCATAATTTAATTCCGCCAAGCCCTTTCCATCATCGGACCACAAGACGAACGGCGATGCGCCACCGGTACATGGTGGACATCCCACCCATAAGCACGAAACGTTTTGGGAACACATTCATAATGCGTACAGCTAAGGAGTGGAATTCCCTGCCGGAGTCTGTGTTTCCCGATAGCTACAACCTGGGAGTCTTTAAGTCAAGAGTGAATAGGTTACTTCTAGGCAAGCGTGCTCCATCTTCGACCACATCATCGCTTACAACCAGGTGAGATGGTGGTTAAGCGCGTGCCTATTAATAGTAATAAAAAAAAAACAAACCTTCTGGCAATACAATTGAAAGCGATCTTTCTTTTCACATGTATTTTCTTAATGAACCCGTAAAATACCCTACAAACTGTCATCATTTGATCACATAGAAAAGAGAAGGTAGATTTAAATTGAATTCAGTAAGCAATACAACATGAAAGGTTCTATACCCCATAATAGACATAAGTGCACATTGAAATACCCTCCCATAATGAGGGACAGCATAACGAAAGGGTTTTTCTATTTCCCGTTTTGTGTGCGGATCCCTAAAAGGGTTGGGTATCGTTTGGCCACAACCCTTATAAATCAGAAGGCTTATTACTCTTAATCTTGTACTAATTAATTTTTGTAGGGGATGAAAATTATGAAAGAATCCGGAGCGGTTTCGTTATTAGAGGGATGAATATTATCAGATGGGGGTAGTTTGGGGGTGAAATCTTAGTTGTTTTTTTAAATTAAATGGGTCTTTTCTTGTTGGTGAGAAAGTTACCTGTTGATGAATTTCTCGTGCTTTAGTTTGCCATGTATTATTTTATTTCCCAGAATTTGATCTTTAGTAGCTACACTTTCGAATGGTGTAACTGGGTGTGTTTCTTTTTTAATTCTGCCGGTTCAGTTCCTGGCCAGGAATACCGATTTTTCAAAATCCAGTGATGCCGTAGGTATTCCAACGAGCCGGTTCGGTTCCTGGCCAGGAATACCGATTTTTCCAAATCCATTGATGTCGTTTTAGTTTTCATCAATATCGGGATCGAGAATACTTTCTGGGTTTTCGCTAATCCTCATATCTTTTCTATACTGATATATAAAGCTAAAGAGTTTGCTTACTTGAACGCGCTAATCTCAGTAACTACTGGTCCGATTTGAAAAAATATTTTAGTATTAGATAGCCCATTTATCGAGAAAGGCTATAGGCTATATATCATCGCGCTAAGACCAATAGGAGCGGAGCAGTAATGAAAATTGTGACGCATACGAAGTTGCGTGGGTCAACTAACTAGTACTAATATATAAAGCTGAAGAGTTTGTTTGTTTGCTTGAACGCGCTAATCTCAGGAACTACTGGTCCGATTTGAAAAAATATTTCAGTGTAAGATAGCCTATTTATCGAGGAAGGCTATATATCATCACGCTAAGACCAATAGGAGCAGAGCAGTCATGAAAATTGTTACGCAGACGAAGTTGCGCGGGTCAACTAGTATTCCGATTTGGCTATCCACGCACACATTAAAAAATAAATCTGTAAGAAGAAAAAAAATTGCTACTTTAAATAACTACACTTGAAATAATGCTTCTCTTAGAGTGTGTTAGGCTATTAAAATGTATAAGGAATTCAAATGTACAGACAGACACAATGAATGGGGATGAGGAGCTCGTGGCTAAATAATAACAGCCGCACGGGTCGATCTTTAAGGTTAAGCTATGCTTGCCAAGGTTGGTCTGTGGATGGGTGACCATCTTATTATACCGAGTTTCCTCCGTGCCTCGGAAAGCAAGCTGTTGGTCCCGGCTGTCATTTGTAGATCTTTGGCAGTCGTTACAGATGTCAGAAACCAGTAAATCTGACTCCAGTCTTGCCAAGAAGTACCGTGTTACTCAGTTAATGGGTTGTGGAGGTCTGGTAGGCAGCCGCTCCACGTAAAACACTGGTATTCAGCTGAATCCGGTTTAACTGGAAGCCGACCCCAATGTAGTTGGGATAAGGTTAGGCAGATGAGACAGACACAATGAATGAAAACACAGAATTTCTTTAAAAAAAGGGCACCATTTTCTATGTCCTATACTAGTTGACCCACGCAACTTCGTCTGCGTAACAATTTTCATTACTGCTCCGCTCCTATCGGTCTTAGCGTGATGATATATATAGCCTATAGCCTTCCTCAATAATAAATGGGCTATCTAACACTGAAATAATTTTTCAAATCGGACCAGTAGTTCCTGAGATTAGCGCGTTCAAGCAAACTAACAAACAAACTCTTCAGCCTTATATATTAAGTATAAGATACTAGCTGAGCCGTGCTCACTTCGTTGGTTCATTATTTTTCGGATTAATATATAGTCTATGGCAGATTAATAAATTAAAAAACCTATCCAAAACCTCGATAGTATTATAAATGGAATGGAAATCCCTGCCAGTCTGTTTTCAGGTAGATACAACCTGGGAGTCTTTAAGTCAAGAGTGAATAAGTTACTTCTAGGCAAGCGTGCTCCATCTACAACCACATCATCGCTTACCATCAGGTGAGATAGTGGTCAAATGTATGTCTATTAATAGGAAAAAAAAATTAACACATCCAAAAATATTCATGACCACGCCTTAGGCCTGGACAGCTTTTAACCCTTTACAAAGCACAAGTTCGATCCTGCATGGAGTATTGTAGCCACCTTTGGGATGGCTCAGCTAAGTATCAGCTTGCCGCGCTTGACTCGGTGGAACGCAGAGCTAAGAGGCTCATCGGCGACGTAAAACTGGTGGATGCCAAGCTTCATAGCTTGGCTCATCGCCGTAAGGTTGCCTGCTTGTCGATCTTCTACAGATTGTACTTCGGTGAGTGTGCCCAAGAACTCCATGACCTCATCCCACCGGCACCCTTCTACCATCGGACATCCAGATGCACTGCTTCTTACCATCCCTACCTTGTGGCTATTCCACCAATTCGCACTAAGCGTTTTCAAACGTCCTTTATAATGCGCACAGCAAAGGAGTAGAACTCTCTGCCTGCGTCTGTGTGTCCAAAAGCTTACAACCCTAATCTCTTCAAAGTTAGAGAAAACAGGCTCCTTCTGGGTAGGTTCCTCGCTCCATCGTAGACTTTGTCTCTGTCATAGACTAGAGTGAAGAGCAAATCCATTACAAAAAAAAAAAACATCAAAAACCACAAATAAAAGCAAACTATTTATCCTCTAGCTCACCACAGACCGTCAGCCACAAATGGCTGGTCAGTTGACGTTTTGAAACACCATGTATATAATTAATTGAACCGCTAATTGGTTCAATATTAACAGAGCAGAGGTAGCAGCTGATTGGATTAGGAAACGTGTTAATTAATTCGCTGGAGATAATTTGGCTTCTATATGATCGGTCTAGCATGAGATATAATTAGGCTAAGGGAATTGTTATCACATTAGCGTTATTCATTTTTGATAAAGGATTTTGTGGCTGTATAAAAGCAATACGGGTAGATCTTCAAGATTAAGCAGTGCTTTCCGAGGCCGGTCGGTGGATAGGTGACTATCTTAAGACGCATCTGCGCTTCAGTAGCCAATTTTAAAATAACGCCTAAATGGTCACAATTTTTTCTGAAATTGAGCAGAACAAAAACAGAGTACCTGTTCTGCGATTTCGGCGGTCTCTCCAGTCCGATACCTATAGCTCTCACCGGAACGCCTATACCGATTTGCTCCGACATTCGGTATCCCGGGTCGCTTGTCCAGGGAGATGGCGATATAGACCGAGACGTAACGCGCCGGATCAACTCAGGATGGATTAAATGGCGACAGGACACTGGAACAACTTGTGACCCTCGGATGCCCCTCAAATTAAAGGGAAAATATATAAGTCCGTGATAAGACCTGTCGTAATGTATGGATCAGAATGTTGGGCTGCGAAAAAGACGGATGAAAATAGATTGCATGTAGCGGAGATGAGAATGTTGAGATGGATGTGTGGAGTAACGAGAATGGATACAGTGAGAAATGAGTACATTAGAGGCACTTAAAAAGTGGCGCCAGTGACGGAAAGGTTGAAAGGGAATCGCATGTATGGTCATGTGAAGAGGAGGGATGAAACGCATATAACTAGAAGAGTTATGAACATAAATGTGGATGGATGGCGAGGGAGAGGAAGGCCAAAGAAAAGATGGATGGATTGTGTGAGGAGCGATATGAAAGAAAAGGGAGTTAGTGATAGAGTGACGACTGATAGAACAGAATGGAAGAATAAAACGGGTTGCGCCGACCCCAAGTAACATGGGATAAGGGCAGGAAGAAGAAGGTCAGTCGCAATTTATTTGAAAAATATGTATATAAGTTAAATAAGACTACTTTCTTAATAAATTGATGTATTCAATTATTTTATTGAATTTATTAAGAAAAATGTTTTGAGTTTTATTCGTTCAACATAGTTCATCAATTTGTAAAGTTATGACTAACACGGACATTAAAACGACAATCGGATAAAATCGCCGAGCGTATTTTAATAGAATTTGTTAAATATGTATCTCAAAGACAATTTAACCATCTACATTTTTGTAAACGGCTATTTTTTAAAGTAAGGAATAGAATAATAAGGAAAGTACAAAAAACTATTGAATTTTGGGTCGCGCGGGTGTGAAACGAGTTCCCCCAAGGTCGCTGGCGTACACACACCAAAAAAAGTTTGCGATCACTTGCAAAAACTGTTATATTTTTTTAACATTTTACTTTAGCAAGAAAAATTCTTTGTTATGTGTTTTTTTTTATATAAAAACCCTGTTAGCTGTTTGGAACCGTCAGCCACGTCCCTAGAAAGTGCCAGAGCTCAAGGAAGCCGCTATTCAAGAATGGGACAGGTTACTCCAAGAAATGCTGGATAACTTGATCCTCAGCATGCCCAGGAGGATCTCCGCATGTGTTTGAGCCAGAGGAGGTGTTATATTATATTGAATATAAACCTTTTATAAATAAATTGTTGTTTAAGTTTCGTTAAACAGTCTTTGTCTTTCTATTAATTTCCTGTTATAATTACATTCGGATTATTTAACCCTGTTTTTAATTTCAAACAGGGCTTTTATACACACAAAAAACTTTCTTGATAAAGTTAAATTTAAAAAATATAACAGCTTATGCACTAGCATAAGCTGTTTTATTTTTTAAATTTAACTACGGTCACTAGACCGTAAACTTATTTTGATTGTGTATGTCGTCGCCTTAATGTACCGAGACTCTTCTGTGACTCAGATGTCCCCATGGTTCAACAAGCCGTTGGTCTCAGCTTTCATCTGTAGATATTTGGCAATGGTTACGGATTTTTCGGTAGCCAGAAAATCTGACACCAGTCTTGCCAAGAAGTTCTGTGTTACAAAATGATTGGGTTGTCGAGGTCAGACAGGCAGTCGCTAATCCTCATCTGCCTAGCCTTTTCCCAACTATTTGGGGTCGGCTTCCAGTAAACCGGATTCAGCTGAATATCAGTGTTTTACGTGGAGCGGCTGCCTACCAGACCTCCACAACCCATTAACTGCATGGGTAACACGGTACTTCTTGGCAAGACTGGAGTCAGATTTACTGGCTTCTGACAATCCGTAACGACTGCCAAAGATCTACAAATGACAGCCAGGACCAACGGCTTAACGTGCTTTCCGAGGCACGGAGGAAACTTGGTATATTAAGATGGTCACCCATCCACAGACCAACCTTGGCAAGCGTTGCTTAACCTTAAAGATCGACCCGTGCGGCTGTTATTATTTAGCAACGAGCTCCTCATATGCAGGATAGATCGTAAGCCGAAAATTAAAAAAAAAAACAAATGTCGGCGCGGTACTATGCCAGTTACCATAGAAAAACGTTTGAACATCTTTCTGGCAGTCGCTAATCCTAATATTCTTAAACTCTTCCATTACTGAGTGATTGAGTGACTGAGTGACTGACTGACAGACAATACACAGCCGAAACCACTGGACGTAGAAAGCTGAAATTTTGAAACTTGGCATGTAGGTTCCTTGGGCAGTGCAGGGGAGCACTAAGAGAGGATATCCCGAAATTCTTATTGGAACGGGAAAAACGGGATATGCACGTACGAACTCGCGGGCTAAAGCTGATCTATAGGTACCATTATAAAAAAGCTGAAGAGTTCGATTGTTTGGTAGAATTACGGGTTCGAATTTAAAAATTGTGTCAGTATTGCATAGCCCATTTATCGAGAAAGGCTTTAGATAGGCCATATAACATTATGCTACGATCAGAGCAGAGTATTAATGAAAAATGTGACGAAGTTATTTAATAAAAACCGGCCAAGTACGATTCGGACTCGCACACGAAGGGTTCCGTACCATAAACCTTAATTTTTATTATTTGTTGTCATAGCGGCAATAGAACTACACAATCTGTGAAAATTTCAACTGTCAACCTCTTACGGTTCTTAACATACAGCCCGCTGACAGACAGACGGACGGACAGCGGAGGCTTAGTAATAGGGTTCCGTTGGTTACCCTTCGCGTACGGAACCCTAAAAATGTGACGCAGACAAAGTTGCGCTGGTTAACTAGCTATATAATAAAAAGCGGTAGATTGGCAGGTTTTTTACTCTCTATGTGCTGTGGCAATTAATTTAAGTGGAAAACAGTTGTGGAGAGTCCTTACTCACCTTTTGTGAGGCACTTTGTGGGGAAAATGTCTCCCTTTATCGTTCTCTACACATCCTGCCTCAGACACCTACGTGGTTTGTTTTTTATCCTTGTTTGTTTAATACTAACACTAGTTTTGAGATATACTAACTGACCCGCGCAACTTCGTCTGCGTCACAATTTTTATTACTGCTCCACTCCCATTGGTCTTAGCGTAATGATATATGGGCTATCTAACACTGAAAGAATTTTTCAAATCGGACCAGTAGTTCCTGTGATTAGCGCGTTAACAAACAAACAAACATACAAACAAACTCTTCAGCTTTATATATTAGTATAGAGTATAGATATAGATAAGATTACTAACAAAAGGGGCTAAAATTTTGCCCGAAATTTATAATCTCTCAATGTTAATTTAATTACATCTGTCTGTTTTTGTGCGAGTCCCAAATAAACATTTTTTCTCTCTTTCTTTCTTTATTTCTTTATAAATAAATTACATTTAAGTAAGAATATCATTCCACGAAGATTTAATTTCAATGATAAATGAATGTTCAAAACCTAACTATGAACGCTAAAAACTTAAAGAACGTCATATAAATAGTGGACATTAAAAGCTCATTAGTACTGCTGAAAACGTAGATCATTTAGAAATGCAAATTTTATAAGTAATGCACTCACTATTACTTGGTCTGCGGACGTTTGTTAGGGAGTGTATGAATTGGGTAGATAGGCTATGTTTTTAGAACCAGTCCGCCATCCTATTCCCTACTGCAACTCCTGAAAGACTGAGAGACAGCGGCGACCACCGGAAAAACGCGAGTTCCGCAGGAATTATTTTACTGCCTTAGATCCCGCAGCGAAATTAATCAGAAAAGAACAGCGGAGAGCTATAATAACTTTAGATCTTCACGATTATATTAGCCGAAAGACGTCCACTGCTGGACATAGGCCTCCCGGCTTTTGTCCCCACAACAACCGGTCCTGTGCGTCTCGCATCCATCGGCTACCCGCGACCCTCACCAGGTCATCGGTCCACCTTGGGGTCCACCTTGTGGAAAATGCAGCATTAGAAGGCCTTCTAATGCTGCATTTTCCGGTAGGTACGCGTTCGCCACTCCAGAATTTATCGGCCCCATCTATCTGTTCTTGCGTCGGAATTGCATAATTTAATTCCGCCAAGCCCATAGGAACACATTCATAATGCGTAAAGCTAAAGAGTGGAATTCCCTGCCGGAGTCTGTGTTTCCTGGTAGCTACAACCTGGCAGTATTTAAGTCAAAAGTGAGTAAGTTACTTCTAGGCAAGCGTGTTCCATCTTTGACCACATCATCGCTTACCATCAGGTGAGATAGTGGTCAAACGCGTGCCTACCAATAGTTAAAAAAAAAAAAAGTTGGATCTGGAAAAAATTGTTAGATAAAATAGGTAAGTCCTAGACGAAAAAGAAGAGATGAAAGAGACAGGTGATGGTGAAGTACTGGGATTACTGGTTTTCTACTTTGGCAGACCAGTTTTAAACGTTTTTAGCCAGTCTAGAATAAGGTTCGGGGTTCAATTTCTAGGTATGATTAAATTTTTTGTTAACTGTTACTGCAGAAATTTTCTATGTAGTCCAGACCTTCTAGTTGAGTAATTTTTTAAATCAATATTATTAACGGCCCTCTTTAACTGGAAACTAAAATAAGTACCTACAGTTGGCTTTGACTAAACACAATTAATTTTCAAAATAACGTAATTTTAGGTGCTACTACCTAAAATTACTTAATTGGAGAACACAGGGTTCTACTCGGATATTTACAAGTCATTACATTAGTGTACATATTTGCAAATTTTATTTAATTTAGTCATATATTTTTTTTTTTTTATTTATTTAAACTTCATGTACAATAGTGTTACATAGGCGGACTTAATGCAACAAGGCATTCTCTACCAGTCAACCTTTGGGTTAAAACGAAACACACTGTGGTAGGTGTACAGCAAATAAATAAAATATAAAATAGAATATTTTCGGAAAAAAAGAAATATACAAAGAAATAACATATATAATACAAGTAAACGAATAAACTAAATATATATTACCAATAAAATACACATATATTGGTAAAATAATAAACTAATAAATATGATCATCATCTGCCTAGCCTTTTCCCTACTATATTGGGGTCGGCTTCCAATCAAACCGGATTCAGCTGATTAAACGAATAATACTAATGACGAAGACCAAACTAAGAATCAGGCTTCCAAGTAGTGTTTTCGGATTTTACGTTTAAAGGAAAATTTAGATTCAGCCATCTGTTTATATATTCTTCCTAACTTGTCATACCTACTATATGGATGACTAGCGGACGTCACGCGATTTCACCAGCGTAGTTCCCGTTCCTGTGGGAGTATGGGGACAAAATATAGCCTATGTTACTCGCTGATAATGTAGCTACTCATTGCTGAAAGATTTTTCAAATCGATTCCGTAGTTTTAAGGTTTATTCGTTACATACAAAAATACAAATCTTCCCTCTTTATATTATTTTTATTAGTATAGATTGTTAGGAAATATGTAAACAAATATTTTAGTTTGCAACTCACTCGATATAAAATTGCTAGCAGTGAAATTGAAAACAATGATATTATTAAAACATTTGCCAAACTTGGGCTTTAACATTTATAAAGAAATTCCCTAAAAGATTGTCGTCCTACTCGCGCACCATTCCTAACTTCGATATTCGAAGTCATTTCATTCTTCGTATTGCTACATATCTATTGAATGGACACCATTTCACTTTGAAGTAGATTGTAATGGTTCATTTACATTCGTTCAGGAACGGTTACAGACGTAGGTCGAATTTCTTTCATCAGTAGTTTACGGAGAACCAGTTTTTTTGTAGTTTTTTTTTATTATTTTGATACGCACGCACCTCATGGTAAGTGATGATGTGGTCGAAGATAATAATAATAATAATAATAATAATAGTTTATTTCCAAAAAAAAATGGAGCTCGCTTGCCTAGAAGTAACCCATTCACACTTGACTTAAAGACTCTTAGATTGAAGTTTGTAGCTTTTAGGAAACACAGGCTGGCAGGGAATTCCTCCCCTTAGCTGTACGCACAATTAATGTGTTCTAAAACGTTTTGTGAGTGTGGGTGGGATGTCCACCATGTACCGGTGGCGCATCGCCGTATGTCTTACGAGCGGGCTTAGTGGAATAAAATTATGCATTTCCGTCGAACACACTCAAAAAGATCAGAATTTGATAGAGTTACCGTTCTTATGAGCGTTTATGCCTCACGGTATTTCATATAGACTTTCAAATACTTATTCTTTGAAGAAAGGAAACGATTTTAATGAAACTGAACTAAAAAATGGTCAGCTAACTTTTTTACTTTATACAGAGGATAAGCATTACCATACAACGTGGCAATGCAGTCTTTTGGGCATACTTTCAGTCGACAGCAATGTGGATGATTTATCTGTTGTGACTGATTAATTTTGTTAGTAAATAATTTCTTAAACTATCTTATATATTATATTAGTAATATATAAAGCTGAAAAATTTGTTTGTTTTTTTTACTTGAACTCGCTAGTCTCAGGAACTACTGGTCCGATTTGAAAACTTATTACAGTGTTACATAGCTCATTTATTGAGGAAGGCTATAGGCTATATATCATCACGCTAAGACCAATAGGAGTGGAGCAGTAATGAAAATTGTGACGCAGACGAAGTTGCGCGAGTCAACTACTCGTAGTTAGATTAGGTTTAATTTAATTTAATTTACATCTGTCTGTTGTGTGCGAGTCCCAAATAAACAGTTTTTCTTTCTTTCTTTCTTTCTTTTAATTCTCATAAAAAAATACATTTTACTTACATGAGAACAAATTTAAATATAAAAACTAATCACTGTCCTTCGCAACTCGGACTTACAATATAACTTATAGGTATATAGTTTGTTTAGTATGTAAAACATTAAATGTACGTATTTATATGCAAATAAATTTACTTTTACACGTATGTATCTTAAGTATGCTTAATAGGCATACTTACATACACAATATTATTTACAATATACAAAAGATTAAGGACTCATAAACTTTGTATCAAACACTATCAACAATAACCACTCTTAAACTTTCATAAAACTCAAAACTCTTATAAGCGCTATGTTTATATGTTAAGCATGCATAATTAAACAGTCATTACGAAAACCTTTGCGGGTAGCCCCCTCCCCCCACCGCTACTTTGATTTTGAATGATTTTCATTGTTCTCACGTGGCAACTTTACCTTTAAATATCTCGGCGACATGACGCTTTGGTTCACCATGTTGCAAGCCTTTTTTTTTTCTTCTGTTTTTAATTATTTATTGTACACTACAGCAACAGATATTTTACAACGGCGAGCTGAACTCAAAGTTGAGTTCTTGTTGTTTAAGTGTTCTCTACGAATATATGCAGGATAGCTCATCTGCCTAGCCTTTTCCCAACTATATTGGGGTTGGTTTCCAGTCAAACCGGATTAAGCTGAATACCAGTATTTTACGCGGAGCGGCTGCCTACCAGACCTCCACAACCCAGTAACCGGGTAACACGGTACTTCATGGCAAGACTGGAGTCAGATTAACTGGCTGCTGACTATCCGTAACGACTGCCAAAGATCTACAAATGACAGCCGGGATCAACGGCTTAACGCGCTTTCCGAGGCACGGAGGAAACTCGCTATTTTAAGATGGTCACCCATCCACAGACCAACCTTGTCAAGCGTTGCTTAACCTTGAAGATCGACCCGTGCGGCTGTTATTATCTAGCCACGAGCTCCTCATATGCAGGATAGATCGTATGCCGCAAATTAAAAAAAAAAACTAAATGGTGGTGCGGTACTATGCCAGTTCCCATAGTAAAACGTTTGAACCTCTTTCTAACGTCGGATATAATTCTATCTCGCTAGTTTCATCTTAGTTTAACGTTATCAAAGGCGAGAGCCAGATTATAATACAGTTTGTTGTACAGTAGTTTTCAAAAGACTAGCTTAGCCTATTGATGTATAAGTTAGTCTAAAATCCGACCTCAACACAATAAGACCAGCTAAACTATTCATCAATCTAGCTTAACATTCTACTAATCTGGAAACCATATGCAAAACCTTATGAAGACAAACTAATGACAGTCTTGATAAATACAGGGTGACACAAAAGCATTGGCCTAATCAGAAGATTCTGTTACAAAATAATAGTCGCTTGTCAACAGGCGTCATTGTAAGTTACCGTCCCTTCATCATCTGCCTAGCCTTTTCCCAACTATATTAGGGTCGGCTTCCAGTCAAACCGGATTTAGCTGAATACCAGTATTTTACGCGGAGCGGCTGCCTACTAGACCTCCACAACCCATGAACTGGGTAACACGGTACTTCATGGCAAGACTGGAGTCTGATTAACTGGCTTCTGACTATCCGTAACGACTGCCAAAGATCTACAAATGACAGCCGGGACCAACGGCTTAGCATGCTTTCCGAGGCACGGAGGAAACTCGGTATGTTAAGATGGTCACCCATCCACAGACCAACCTTGGCAAGCGTTGCTTAACCTTGAAGATCGACCCGTGCGGCTGTAATTATCTAGCCACGAGATCCTCAAGTTACAGTCCCTAGCTTGTTGCTATTCTACAAATTGGCACTAAGCGTTTCCAAACGTCATTTATAATGCGCACAGCAAAGGAGCGGATCTCTAACCGCTGCGTCTGTGTTTCCGAACGCATTTAACCCTAATTCTCTTCAAAATTAGAACAGGCTTCTCCTGGCTAAGTTTAATTCATCGTCAACTTTGTCTCTGCCACCTCTGACCTAGACTAGAGCCAAAAGCAAACCCATCTCAAGTATTAAAAAATAGGAGAGTTAATATTCCACACAACTATCACACAACGCCATCTAGTCCCAAGCTAAGCAGAGCTTGTGTTATGGGTAAGTACAAGACAACTGATAAACATACTTATATATTTCTAAATACATACATATTATAGATAAACTACACCCAGACACAGAACAAATGATCATGCTCATCACACAAACATTTGTCCTGGGTGGGAATCGAACCCACAACCTCTGGCATAGCAGTCAGGGTCACTAACCACTAGACCAACAGGCCAGTCAAAGAGAGAGAGTTAACAACAGGCTCGTGATCCTATACCTCACCTGATGGTAAACGAGGATGTAACTGACGATCTAGTATGCTTGCCTAGAAGTAACCATTCCCTCTTGACTTGAAGACCCTGAGATTGTAGCTATCAAGAAACAGACTCTGACAGGGAATTCTATCCCTTAGCTATACGCACAGTGAAAGTATTCTCAAATCGTTTTATTGTGTATCTATGATTTGGATATAACATCTATGATTTTGCTGAAAAAAATATACATACGCTGAGAAATCATCAAATGAGTCCTTACACTCTGGGCGGTGCGGAAGGGTGTGCCAGACTCTCAGACCCATGCGTGTTCTTCCTTATGCCCCTTGCGTTTCAGGGCCGCGGTGTCTCTTTCAAACAAATTCCGCAACTGATCTGTCAATCCCTAGCTCCTAGATGGAATACATCAGCTAACTTCACTTAAACACGGTGATATTTGTACAGATTATAACTACAAGCCCAAATAAGAACTAAGGACAAAAACAAAACTCATTATTTTCCGCCACCACTATGTATAGTGGTGGCGTAACTTCAGTAACAAAATGATGGAACTATAGAAAATCCCAGCACTTGGGAGACAATGACATGTAACACTATAGTGGAATTTAAGGCTATTGTAGTAGGTTCAACCGCTGCCGTAAATTAGGAGGCCTATTCAGCTAAATCTGGGGGCTTAAGGACTCCTTTTGTGCTAAAATGTGTATATAGTTGTGGGGTGGTGTACTAGTTTTGTGGCCGGGTGTTGTCGGAAATATTAGGTTTATCAAATTTTGTATTTATATTTTGTATTACACTCACTCAATGGCTGACAAACAAGAGTTACGACGAAATCTACCCACACATACATAGACCCACTCCCACTCACCCACACCATCACACATACACACACACAGTGCGCGAACTGAGCTTAACTTTGTTTATTTTAAATATTTATTACTGAAGTTTTGTTTATTTTAAATAGTTTATTTTTATTTTATTTTTTATTACTTAGTTTAAAATTATCCGTAGTTTTAAAATTTATGTACCGCTATTGTAAACTAGAAGAGCAGAACTTCCAACTACAAGCATTTTTTTTTGCTTAAAAGGCATTTCTTATTTTGTAATGACTTACATAAGTTAATGTTTTTTTTTTTTTTTTATTTTTTTTTTTTTGAGTACTATGTTTTATAGAGCTCATAATAACAGCCGCAGGAGTTGCTCTTCTCTGTGAGAATCGCTCGCAGGACACAGTGTAGCATACGATGGAGGTCTGTCTTGCTTGGGCGAAGCAACGCCGTCGTGTCCTCGTCGATGCGATCGGCGGACGAAAAACAAGTAGGGGTCGATCTTATTTGGGAATTTTTCGATAAAGTCACCGCGGCCCTGGAAAGCAAAGGGCATTAGGAGGAACACGGGTCGGTTTCAGTCAGTAAGAGTCTAGCATTCCCTTTCCCTCAACTCAGAGCGGGAGGAGTCTTTGATAATTTCCTGTCGACTAGAAACCGAGTATCCTTCGTATCTGGGGGCTACTCTTTAAGCCTGAAATCCATAGTTTCAGCCTTAGTTGCGGGCTTTTTCTGCTTAGAACCCGAACTTAGAATTAATGACAAAAAAAATTAGCAGTAACTGGCAAATCGTGTTGTCATTCATTCTTAGTACGAGTAGTTAGGTGATACGGAGTAGAAAACGCCTAGTAGCAGGCGTTTTCTACTCTGAAACCGAAACCGCCTGCCGGCTTAGAGAGTAGCCCCAGAACACAAATGTATTTTTTGTTTGACCTAATACCTAGTTTAATCAATACTAATATATAAAGTTCAGCTATAGGGTTTGTTTGTTTATTTGTTTGCTTGAACGCACTAATCTCAGGAACTACTGGTCCGATGTGAAAACATTTTTCAGTGTTAGATAGCCCATTTATCGAGAAAGGCTATAAGCTATACATCATCACGCTAAAACCAATAGGAGCGGAGCAGTAATGAAAATTGTGACGCAGACGAAGTTGCGCGGGTCGACTAGTTTTAAGATAAAAGATTGTACTTCGTAGCAACTTACAAACTTTTTTACAAACAATCAATTGAATGTCTTCATAGTAATTACTTTAGATATAGTGATATAAGTCTACACATGAATACAATAAATTCATTTTGTAACTTTCCTTTATAACTAAATCTCTTTTGTAAATACTTGTAGGGTCTAATAACGGCATTGTTTGAATATTAAGTGGAATAAATTAGTGTTTAGTCTTGTTTACTAACAAGAAGCGCTAGACAAAGTGCCATTACGAAATAGGTATAAAGGATTGATCACGTGCTTTCTGTCTCCCCCTCCCGCAGCTTACAGCACCGTAAGGCCTCTGCCTCGGGTTTTGCGGGCAGCGGGGTGGCAGTGGTGGCGGCGCAGGAGCGGGGTGGGCAACGTAGACCCGTTTTCGAAACTAGCGGGCAGATCGCGCGGATAGTATTGTGTTCGTGGTTGTGTCGTCGATATATATTATTTGTTTTTATTCTTAACGCTCGTTTTTTTTTTTTTTTTTTTTTTTTTTTAATTTTTTTACAAGCTTTGATACTATATTTACATAACTTACTAATTAACAAGAAATTATGTACAAAAGCGTATAAAAAAATAAAAATAATCATTGGGCATCAAAAAAAATAATCCACATCGCTGTCAATGGCAAAAGTGCCCAGAACACTGGCAGCATTGCCGCGTTGAATCGCAATGCTGATTCTTTGTCCGAAGAAAAGTCCAGCCCTCTGGTCACGTGAACAGTCGACAAGTTGTTTACTGATATCCCGAAAGACTCGATGCGCACTTGGACCCCATGGCCCTAATGTTTCAACCCCAAACGGCTCAAATATGTAACTCCCCATTAAATTGTTATATTTGCGCCGTTTGAGGTTTTCTGCGCCTGCAGCGGCCGCCCCAGCGCAGCCCGCCGTGCTAAAAAGATGGGATGGCGCAAGGGTGTCGACACATGTTGCATCCCACACCAAAGGCCTACCCAACTTCCAAGGCATTATGGTCATCCCATCTGGCCTCTTCCCATCGTCGCGTGCCAAGCCGTTGGGTTCTAAAACAGCTGGCACCCCGGCGGTGACAAGAGCCCGACGGATGATGTCATTAATGCTGGCGTGCCGTGCTAACCGACCAGCGCTCCTACTTCAAGACAGGCCATGGTGTCCGAGGCGGTCGACTGCTTCACCGCATTGACACCGATGTGGAGCTCCGCTAGGAGCACCCAAACGCAGACACGTAGCGATACGGAAAGTACTGTCACTCAGCATAGTACCTATGTTGGGTGACGGTAGTGCCTGTAGCCAAAGACCCGACTCCCATTCACCCACTGCCAACAGGCGGGCACGCTCCGCAGTATTGGTGGACGTATTTAAGAGGTTATTCCGTACCAACCTGCAGAGCGGCTCATCCCATTGTCTTTGGGAAAATAAGTTATCGGGCAACGCCGTATTCGGGCAAGCCACTTTCCAGGCGTTCACTGCTTCGGTCAAGTAAGGCACTTCACTGTTAACCAAAGATGGAGTTAAAATACTTTTGGTTAAATTTACAATACTATTGACCGATGACAGGAACGCTGGTAGGCTTATATCAGAAATTTTGCGGATGCCGAGCCCACCAAAGCGAATGGGTAGAGTGGCTTGCAGCCACGCTCGGTCATCCAGAGCCACATTTAGGATAGAAGTTAGTATCTTGAATGATTTGATCAATTTTGTCCAAAAGATGTGACTGCTTCCATAAAGGGGAAGAGCGGAGAAAATACATAAAATTTGGCCCAAAACAACAATATCTAATGAGGGTGAAAGCCGAATGTAAATTAATTTTGCTAAGTCTTTCCGAAATATCGTTAAAACGATTAATTTTGTCGTCAATGAATGAGGAAAAACTGTCTTCAAATATTGGTGAACCTAGGAGGTGAAGTGAACTCTTATCTAAAATTTTGATATCTGGGGCTATTGCGTTTATTTTTTGTAGAGTAGTTAGTCTGTCGGTATTGTCATTAAAAAAAAAATCACATTTGGAATGGTTGAGGTCAAGGCCAATAGATAAAAACTGTCTTTTCAGAAAAATGAAATCTTTTAAAACAGTGTCTATGTCACCTCCTAGTGTCCCGTCATCTAAGTACCAGACGTTGAATTTTGAATTTAGTTGTTGAATGATTGGATGAATAGCCAAACTGAAAATGACTGGCCCGAGAGGGTCACCTTGTTGACATCCAACTGCAGATTCCAAAAGGTTTTCTTTGTATAATAATTTGGAGGGGTGTCTGTAGCATTGCCATATAAAACCAAAAATTTCAGGTAGTTCCTTTTTTACCTCCGCCAACAAGATGTCCCTGTTAACGGAATTGAAAGCGTTCTTGACGTCAACCTTGAGGATAACCTCACCCTTGCCAGAATTTAGAAAAGAAGAAAGTGCATGTACGGCAGCCTCACAGCCCCCTCTAGAGCCAAAACCAAGCTGTAGGGGCTGGAATTTGTTTGTCAACCTTTGACCGAAAAGGTTGCAACAAATTTTGGCTGCCATACGCCTATAAGTGCACCCGACAGCGATGGGACGAATTCCGCCGTCCTTCTTGCGTAGAGCACAAAGATTTGCTCCGTACAAGACATCGACGACGGCATCGTTCACGCCGCCGGAGAGCATTAGTTTTACTAGAGCCGCAAGCTCCTTCAAAAGTGACGCGCCAGCTTCCCCGGCGCCTGAACTTAAAAGGTCCTTTAAGTGTTGCGGAGTCAGGCCGTCGAGGCCGCCAGCGGAACCACTTCGAAAGGAGCTCACGGCAGCAATCAGTTGTGGGGCTGAAATGTTTAAAAGTGATGAATCGGGGGTATCGGTGGTTTCAGGGGGATCGGGGAAGGTGAGATCATCCGCAGGCGCTGGATGTTTACTCTCCAAGGCTGCAATGGTTTCTGGAGAGTAAGGCGCCACCACATCACTGCTGAACAACAGTCTGGCTGCTCCCTTAATATCACCTTCACTCAGTTTTGACTCCACGTGCGAACATAGGCCTTTCTGTGGAAGGTTTTTAAACGGTGGTAATTTCGGGTCTAAAAATGAGGTCGAATCGTTGCAGTTTTCTTTAATTTGATTTGTTAAAGTTTTTTTAGTTGCCAAATCTTTTCGAACGTGAAGAATCCTGTAGGGAAAGGTGCCAAATCCAAAAGAACAAATTCTCTCTCAAACACACGATAAAAACCGAGCCCAAATTTACTTAGTTTAAAAAGCTTAGCACGCACCTCTAACTTACACCAACAATTTAGCATGTAGGTGGCTTATTAAATTACACATTCGGCCATGCAAATGTGCCTCGACAAAGAGCCTTTGATCCGCGCGACATTATTAGCCCCAGACTCGCTGAAAAACAGGGGTGGTACGTAAAAATATTTTTGTTTCATGGGTTTTTTTAGCTATTCATCGGGGTTATTGACAAATGATTGATGAATGGGGGGCTGTGGAGTTCTGGTCAAAGTCAAAACGGTTATTTCAATTACGTTTTGACTTTGACTCTGCCTAATGGTTGTTGTAAAGCATTTTTGTAAGTTTGACGTTGATAGCGCGATGTAGAATTCCTTTTTTTTCATATTAATAGATGCCGCTATAATATTTAGTATACAAATTATGGACAGCAGCCGTTTTTGGTGTCAATGGAAAAACAACAATAACAGTATTGACCATCTCTCTTTCTTCATTCTCTTTTAATTTTGTGTTTTGTGCATCGCCTTTGGCGAACTAAACGACTTTTCTTTCTTTTTTTTTATTTAAGGCGGCGAACGGCAAACGGCTTATGAATTTCCATGTATACAGCAGCCTAAAAGAGAAAAGGCAGACAATAGACCAGCGTTCTATTTACATGACATGTGGAACCTACTTGGTCAAATCGCAAATAATGTTCATAGTCTAAAGATCCCAGATGGAACAAAGGTTTGAAAGCCAAATTCCATCTAAGTATATTGAGTGTTGCAATATAACTAACATTGCAATGTACGTGCCTCCGTGGAGGAGTAGTTTAGGCGTTTGCCTTGTGACCCGGTGGTCGTGGATTCGATTTCCACGGGAAGAATACTTCTTAGACTTGTTTCCAGTTTGGCTAGGACATTGCAGGCTTGAATCACCTGATTGTCTGATAAAAAGATGATTCAATGCTTCGGAAGGCACGTATAGACCGATAGTCCCGGCTGCAAAATGGCGGTCATCAAAAAAACAATATCAGAGGCCCTTGAGGCAGTCTGGAAACTCTAACACTAAGGTGTGTGGGTCGTTAGACTTTACTGCCCACACGATAAGAAGAAAAATGCAATTTCAAACCATTACCACTCACCCAGACGCAGTTGCGTAAAAGCTACCCGACAAGGACAACCCTACATCCGACCTTATGAGTAATGTACGCAACGACGTACAATCGCGCACAGACGTTACTACAGTAGGTACACTCGAGCGCGGTACAATTAAACTGACAAATAACACGACACGTCGCTAGTTATTCCGGCTGTGCTTGTATTTTTAAACTGTGCGCAATTGTACCTTGTTGTAACTTACGGTGTGAGATAAAAAGGGTGTACGTTTTTCTGGCTAGAAGTGTAGGATTAATTGTTTGAGATAAGTGTAGAAAGGTGTGTGAAGGCTGAATTGAATTGCTTGAGAGATAGAAGCGTTTGAAGAGAAGTAGCGACTCGCCCTGGGTCTGCATGGATGCAATTTATATTTTAGTGAATACAGTAACATTATTTGCATGTATTAGATTCTAAGTAAGTACTCTCGTGGCTAAATACTAACAGCCGCACGGGTAAATCTTAAAGGTTAAGCAACGCTTACTAAGTTTGGTCTGTGGATGGGTGACCATCTTAACATAACGAATTTCCTCCGTGCCTCGGAAAGCACGTTAAGCCGTTGGCCCCGGCTGTCATTCGTAGATCTTTGACAGTCGTTCCGGATTGTCAGAAGCCAGTAAATCTGACTCCAGTCTTGCCAAGAAGTACCGTGTTACCCAGTTAATGGGTTGTGGAGGTCTGGTAGGCAGCCGCTTCACGTAAAACACTGGTATTCAGTTGAATCCGGTTTGACTGGCAGCCGACCCCAATATATGTAGTTGGGAAAAGGCTAGGCAGATGATGATTAGATTCTAAGTAAGCGGAGAAACATACAGGCAAACAGCGACTTTGTTATATATTATTTAGAGACCCTATATCGATGCCCTTGCGCCAACGTTTGGACACTTTTCCCATTAACAACGATGATGATGAAGTTTTTGTTGCCCGATGACGGCAACAGGAAAAAAACGGAATATGCGCGTACGAAGTTGCAGGCAAAAGCTAGTTTAAAATAAATCATTCAGTTTTGTTTGGTAAAATGTTTTAAGCAGCTAAAATATCACGCGTTTTTTTTAGAAGACTTAGATATTGCCCGTTCCCGCAGAAATTTCAGGAAATCTTTTGCTCTTTGTGATCCCCTATACTCACCAAGGAGCCTATATGTCAATTTCAGCTTTCTAAGACAGTACTGACAGACCAGTCCTGCTCCATAGGACAATCAATGGCGGAGACAAGATCAAACTGGTTGATTTATGTATTTACTTTTGTACCTACTTTTTCATTTTTGGGTTTTTATTTTTCTGTTCACGCACTCTGCTAATTAATAGTTCCAATATTTGTAAATATGTGAGTACCATGTACTTATATAGACATGTGAGTACCATGTACTTATTTAAAAATATAATAAGTCTACCTCTGCATACTCTAGGTTCATGGTCCTCACATATATTAACAGAAGTTTTGTATACCACAGCACATGTAAAACATTGATTTGAAAAGTGTAACTATGGAGTTTCTTGTCCGTTCTTCTCCATAAGAATCTACCCTTCCGAATGGACAGTAGAGTCACTATGTTATTTTAAATGTAATGATGACGTTCAAAAGTGCCGTTTAATGGCCTAATTGAAATAAACGTTTTTGACTTTTGACTTTTTTGAGTAGTTTCGGCTGTACGTTATCTGCCAGTCACTCGTCAAGTTTTCAGTAACGGAAGAATTTTAAATATTTGGATAAAAATAAAAATACCTTATTCAGACTCCTAACGATGTTAGTAACACAAACTACTTATCCGGGTCATTAATAGACTCCATGTCGAAGTAGACATTTACATATGCCCTTTGAGTGAATTCGCAAAGAGACTATTGTTTATTTTGTGTTTTACTGTAGATTAGAGTAATAATAATTTATTGTATAGCATAACTGTGTGCAAAATGTATTAGGTATTAAGTTAAAATAGATTTAAGTATAATAGAAGTTACTAGTACGTAGACTATCGCATTAGGTTAAAAAAAACCTGTAATGATAGCTCTTTATGTTGAAATAAATATATAAATGATTGAGTTAAAATAAGAAAAAAAAATGTACAAGAAAACCATTTTTAAACAATTATTCTATTTACATATTTAAAACTGAAACATCACAGCTAAAACTTAAAATGACTAGCAAACTAAAGCGTCAAATGTCTGAAAGCTTCTTTCAAAACAAACAAAACACAATAATTATGATAGATGATGTATTTTAAGGCGAATATAAAAAAGCTAACAATTACCTTCTGTGCTTATTCACACCATTTAGCTGGGATCATTATAAATGTACCTACATCACTCATTTGTTTGTGATAAATTATGGTGACTATGGGTTTTGGTAGTTTAGGGGTAAACCTGTAAAAAAAATATTAGGAAAAATCTCGATTAATATTTTTAATGCTTGTAAATTATTTATAGGAAACGTTTGTTTTAGTTTTCTTCTTTAAATTAACCTTTTGAACATGTTTGTCTTTTAAATGGTTCTTAAACAAAAACCCATTTTTTGGAATGTCACATCCGCAAATGATTTAGATTTCATAATTGTTTATTTTGACAAGTTTGGTAATCTACTAATATAAAAGCGTCAATATGACTTTCCAATGGTCAATCATTGACACTCCATTGAAAGAAATGGCATAGAATGGTATTCTCGTACATTATGACAAATGAATAAATAATATGTAAAAATATATATTAAGAGAAATCTGGCACAACTTAATATTCAAATTTAGTAATAGTTTTTCGAAAATCATGTCTCGTATCGGGTTTTATAATAATGGCAATACAAAAATGTCTTTCTACCACGATTCTATTACGAGACCATTGACCGACCAGTGATCGACCATTATGAATTAGCAGATTACGAACTTTTAGCAAAATAACAATGGGATTGTGTTGGAATGACGAATTTATAAAAAATAGCAGACTTGGGGCTCTGGGCGAAGCAAGAGAGATTGTCAGACTCTTACTGACGAAAACCTACCCGTGTTTCTTCCAATGGCCTTTGCGTTCCAGGAGTGTAGTAAGTTTATACATTCAGTCAAAAAAGTATCGGGAATGGATGATTTGTTTATGGTTCCAAATTCAAATTTTTGTTTTTTTGTAGTTGTTAGATTGGCACAACTGTTTTCCATTTTGGCGCGGAGTTTGAGTTGCATCTGTTATTTATATTAAATACAGTGCTGGTTTTAGTAATATCATATATAGTGTGTATTGCGAATTTCATAATGGACAAAAATATCGAACAAAGAGTTTGTCTTAAATTTTGCATCGCCAATGGAATTTCGTGTTCGGAGTCACTGAAAATGTTACAAAAGGCTTACGGTGAATCGATTTTATCAAAAACTCGTGCTTATGAGTGGTTCAAAGCGTTCAAAAGCGGTCGAGATGTGATGGAAGATTTGCCTCGCTCTGGTAGGCCGTCAACGTCTGCAACTGAAGTTAACATCGCAAAAGTGAAGGAAATAGTGACTGAAAATCCCCATTCAACTCTGAGAGAGATAGCCGCCGAACTTTCTGTATCTCACGAGTCGATCCGTACCATTTTAACTAATCATTTGGGTATTAAACATGTTGCTGCTCGGCTAGTCCCAAAAGATCTGAATTTTCTCCAAAAACTCAATCGCATGAAAGTCGCTGAGGACATGCTAGAACGAATCAGTTCGGACCCAACATTCATGAAACGCATTGTTACTGGTGACGAGACGTGGGTTTACGAGTTTGACATGCAAACTAGTCAACAAGCTTCGGAGTGGCGCCTTCCAAATGAACCGAAACCGAAAAAACCACGCCAAAGTCGATCAAAAGTCAAAGTCATGTTGACTGTTTTCTTTGACTATCGCGGTGTTGTGCACTCTGAATTCTTACCGGAAGGTCTAACGGTAAATAAAGAATATTATTTGAGCGTTATGCGGCGTTTAAGAGAGCAAATTCGACGAAAAAGGCCAGATTTGTGGAAAGAAAATTCTTGGATTTTGCACCACGACAATGCGGCTTCGCATAAGGCTATCATTGTGAACGAATTTTTAACCAAACACTCAACAATTACCATCCAGCAACCACCATATTCACCAGATATGGCTCCTGCTGACTTTTTTTTTTCCTAAACTTAAATTACCACTTCGTGGCACCCGTTTTCAATCGATAGAAGACATAAAGGAGAATTCGCGGCGAGAACTGAACTCAATTCCGGAAGCAGCGTTTAAAAAATGTTTTGATGAATGGATTATTCGTTGGCGCAAGTGTATCGTTTCTAAAGGAGCATACTTTGAAGGTGATAAAATAAATTTGGATGAATAACAGACATTTTGTGTATTATTGATCTTTTCGCGGTACTTTCTTGACAGAGTAGTATGTTTTGAGTGGTATGTCAAACGATGTTATATTTAATGTATGTTATGCTTATAAAAATTAGTTATTTTAAAATTATATCAATCGTTCATTAAATTAACTAATCGCTACCTTATACTACTTGCTACTAATATATAAAGCTGAAGAGTTTGTTTGTTTGTTTGTTTGCTTGAACGCGCTAATCTCAGGAACTACTGGTCCGATCAGAAAAATTATTTCAGTGTTAGATTATGTTGTTAATATTAGAGATTTTGTTGTTAAATCATCTATTACTTACCCGTTGGTCCCGGCTGTCATTTATAGATCTTTGTCAGTCGTTACGGATAGTCAGAAGCCAATAAATCTGACTCAAGTCTTGCCATGAAGTACCGTGTTACCCAGTGAATGTTTTGTGGTGGTCTGGTAGGCTGCTGCTCCACGTAAAATACTAGTATTTAGCTAAATTTGGCTTGACTGGAAGCTTCTGACTATCCGTAACGACTGCCAAAGATCTACAAATGACAGCCGGGGCCAACGGCTTAACGTGCTTTCCGAGGCACGAAGAAAACTCGGTATGTTAAAATGATCACCCATCCACAGACCAACCTCGGCAAGCGTTGCATAACCTTAAAGATCGACCCGTGCAGCTGTTATTATCTAAATATTTTTTTGCCACAGAAACAACACATTAGCAAAAAACACATGATAAAAAAGAGAACCAAAAATACAAAATAGAAAATAAAAATTAAAAAACAGTTACAGTGAAATTGTGCTGAGCGCGCCCGTGCCGAAAGAGTTAGCATCTCAGCATATGCTATTTCGGCAACGTGACACTTTAGGGCACCATGTTTCATTTGTTTCTTGAAGTTTCTTCTACTCACATTATGCAAGACAGATCGTGTGCCGCAAAATGGCGGCTGGTGGGGTTATGCCACAATGACTTTTTGCCCTTTACACAGTTTAAATTAAATTGTTGAAACTAATTGTCCTACAAAACACTCAAATTACAGACTCTCTACTTAAAATAAATCACCATTAAGATGCTAGGCTAATTCCCTGGCCCATTAGTGGCATCGTTGTACTGTTGATGGACCAAATATTTTGCACGTCATACCCCCCGCTCCCCCTTGCTGTCCCGATAATTAAGAGACAATTATTATCAATTTTGTTAAGGCGGTTCTAATGGGATGGTCTGTTGTGAAAAGTGCAGTGTTTCTTTTATTATGAAAAATGGTGGGAAAAAAATGATAAGAAAAGTAATTGTAAGGGACGTTATTATGAGAACAATTTAGATACGACGACCTGTCGTGCTATAAAAGCATTTACTCCTCAATATGCTATTTCAAACCAATTCAATTTTTTTTCATCTTGGAATTGAATAAACTAGGAACAGGCTCCTTCTGGGAAGGCTCGTTCCATCGTAGACTTTGTCTCTGTCCTTTCTGACATAGACTAGAGTCAAGAGCAAACCCGTAACAAATAAAAAAAAAAACCAATATCAGTGAAACATAATAATTATGCATAGGCGGCCAAAAATGTCTGTTGAACTTTTTCGAACTTTTTAGAAAAGCAAAGAGGAGAGAGCAATTTTAAATTTTCTATAGTAGATATGTGAAACATCCCTGTCTACTTTTCTCTCCGAGCGTGAGGAGAAAGCACTCTCAGTACTAAAAAATATAACAGTCTGTTCAACCTTTGGAAGTTTGCTAATCCGTTATGCCATAATGGCTAAACGGATCAGTATGAAACTTGGCACAACGGTAAACCGTGGCTTTTATTGGGACATAATTAATATGATAGCTTTTCTGTTGCCGTGCGATTTTTTTGGGTTCCGTACCTAAAGTGTAACCAACGGAACCCTATTACTAAACTTCCGCTGTCCGTCCGTTCGTCAGTCTATCTGTCAGCGGGCCCAAGAACCGTAATAGGTAGACAGTTGAAATTTTCACAGATTGTGTATTTTTATTGCCTAAAAAATTAAGGTATATGGTAGGGAACCCTCTGTGTGCGAGTAGGACTCGCACTTGGCCGGTTTTTTATACTTTCACACGGATGAAGTCAGTGATAAAAGTTAGTGAATTTAACCATCAACAATTTTTTTAAAAATCAACATCGAAAAAGTAATCACAGCGACAAGTAGTGTTCCCTAACAAGTCTCTTAAAAACAGGCAGCGATTGCGCGCGCTAATTAACACTGGCAATGCATTCCACGAACGGGCAGCTTGGACTGAAAAAGACTTGTCCAAGAAAGTAGTGGAATGCATTGGCATTTTCAGTCTCAAGTTATCCGATGACCTAAGAAATTTCGTGTGAGAGTCGCAAAGAAACTGAAATCGTTCCTTCAGGTAAAGAGGAGTGGAAGGAGAAAAGATCACATTATTCAATAAAGATAGTATATGAGAATTCCGGCGAAGGCGAATTAATCATTTAACCAGCTTAAACTTCTGTTACAATGTCATTTAATAAAACATTAATTTTACATTCGCAGCCACATCATGATCCTGTAATCTTATTACGGAGTTACATCGCAAATGCTTTTAATTACTTACTAATGGTAGCTGACACGTGAATTAGAGTAAAACGCCTTTTGTGTAGAATGATAATAGCTTTTATTGGGAATTACTAGGTAAAAGCTCCCATAGACAGGGTCGACGCGACAATGCGACAACCTAGGGGCAGCCATTTGGTCACGCTAAGATTAAGAAAGGATATAGAACCATTGTGGCTTAGCTTTTCGCCGTTATTTCGATGTAAAGTTACTAAGATGCTTTCTTTACAGAACGTAAAATCCATAGTAAAAAGAGATTTACAGCTCCAGCAATAACAAACAAAAAAAAACGTTTACTCACTTAAAACAACTAAAACTTCTGCTACAAAGTCATTCATTAAAACATTAATTTTACATTCGCAGCCTCATCATGATCCTGTAATCTTATTACGGAGTAACTTCGCAAATGCTTTTAATTACTTACTAATGGTAGTTGACACGTGAAATAGAGGAATACGCCTTTTGTGGGATACGAGAATAGCTTCACGGTAAAATTAGGAGGTAAATGCTTCCACAGACAGTTACGACGTGACAATGCGGCAGCGATGTCACAACCTCTTGTCCCTTTGTCTGTCAAAGTCTTGAGCATCGACGCCGAGTTGCTAGCATGTCGGTTTTCTACCGATTGCATTTTGGAGAATGTGCGACGGAATTGCATAATTTAACTCCGCCACGCCCCGTTCCATCATCGGACCACAAGACGAACGGCGATGCGCCACCGGTACATGGTGGACATCCCACCCACACGCACAAAACGTTTTGGGAACACATTCATGGTGCGTACAACTAAGGAGTGGAATTCCCTGCCGGAATTTCACTCCTTAGTCTTTAAGTCAAGAGTGAATAGGTTACTTTTTTGAGGAGCTCGTGGCTAAATAATAACAGCCGCACGGATTGATCTTGAAGGTTAAGCAACACTTGCCAAGGTTGGTCTGTGGATGGGTGACCATCTTAACATAACGAGTTTCCTCCGTGCCTCGGAAAGCACATAAGCCGTTGGTCCCGGCTGTCATTTGAAGATCTTTGGCAGTCGTTACGGATTGTCAGAAACCAGTAAATATGACTCCAGTCTTGCCAAGATGTACCGTGTTACCCACTTAATGGGTTGTGGAGGTAAATGGTATTCAGCTTAATCCGGTTTGGCTGGAAGCCGACCCCAATATAGTTGGGAAAAGGCTAGGCAGATGATGATGAATAGGTTACTTTTAGGCAAGCGTGCTCCATCTTCGACCACATCATCACTTACCATCAGGTGATATAGTGGTCAAACGCGTGCCAATCAATAGTAGGTATATAAAAAAACAATTATATTTGTCCTACGATTTTCTATTTATTTTTGTTCGACTCATATTTTACCACAATCTCACCTCATTCAAGCGTACAGTAACGTTGACCACGTTACAGTACCCCTATTCTGTAACAACATTTTCGTATCTCGACAGCGGAATCCGAGGTGAGTATCAGATTACGTCAAACGTAAGACCTTTATGGTGTGTGTAATAAAGCTCACTTTGTGAGGTTCGTCACTCAGGTGAAGCTCGATATCGAAATGGTTATTTACAGAATAGAGTAGCTGCACGCTTGCCTAGAAGTGACTTATTCTATGGAAGGCGCCAGATAAATGCGCTATAACGATAACTGACCCACTTTTGACATTTGTTTCTTTCTTCATAATCATCATCTGCCTAGCCTGTTCCCAACTATATTCGGGTCGGCTTCCAGTCAAACCGGATTTATCTGAATACCAGTATTTTACGAGGAGCGGCTGCCTACCAGACCTCCACAACCCATTAACTGGGTAACACGGTACTTCATGGCAAGACTGGAGTCAGATTTACTGGCTTCTGACTATCCGTAACGACTGCCAAAGATCTACAAATGACAGCCGGGACCAACGGCTTAACGTGCTTTCCGAGGCACGAAGGAAACTCGGTATGATAGGATGGTCACCCATCCATAGACCAACCTTGGCAAGCGTTGTTTAACCTTGAAGATCGACCCGTGCGGCTGTTACATGTTTTTCTTTCTTCTTTCTATATATTTACTGACTAAAAAAACAGAAATAAAGACAAAGCTCTCCTGAATCGACTTCAGTTGTGATTCTTTACGTTCTCTATTGATGAAAGATGATTCGATGATTCATAATTTATTGTTCGGGTATCAACGAACGCATATTAGGGAAAGGCTAATGTACTTTAATGTAAGGTTATGTGGTGCCTACCATAGACATCATTTTAACCCTAAAACGTGTCAAATTATTATTAAGCTTTTCTTTTCTCAATGAAAAACCTAACTTCACTTGAACCTGAAAACCGAACATAAAGTCTTGTTACAAAGTAAAATGTAACGTGTATGTAAAAAGCGTCGTACGTTATAGTTTCAATTACCATAAAACGAGGGATGTCTCATTACGTTCCGTGTGCTTACCGCTCAGGAGTAGGGTCACCATGGGTTTGAAAAATGTTGGATAATTTTGGTAAATCTATTTTCATACAAACGCATGTTTTTCTAAAACCTTTTTGTCGTGCTCATAAAAATGCTCCATCACGTTTTGGAAAACGTCAGTTTGTTAAATATTTACAATTTTAATTATTTCAATCAACCAGCGACCAAAGTTTTGCCCTTCTTATTTCAATCTAAAAGTTACTACAAAAAAAATCATGGTCTTACTGATTACATGCTTTAACAAAATAAAAATAAACTGAACAAGGAAATTTCCATACCATTTCTAAACATTAAAACTCTTGAGAGATAAAACCGAGTCAACGATTCTCGATGAGTCCCGGAGAAATGGTCCATCTATCTTAGATCCCAAATTAATCAGATCAGAATGACTATAATTTACACCAAAAGCTATCTGGAAATTGATTTTTAGTATGTAGTGGATCGCAGACTTAAACATCTTCACAAGAAGATGTGTAAGTCTGCGATCCACTACATTTGAACTACAAAGTTCAAACCACAGTTGTCCGGTACTCCCAATGCAGACGAGCAACTTTTAATTCTCTAGCTACCTGCCTGCCTTAGGTTTCATCAGTGAAATAAATATGTTTTAATTTACTCCAAAGAACAAAAAACCTTAACTAAACGCTTGCTTGTGTCAATAACCCTTACAGAAATATCCTAAAAATCCAAAAACCATACTCACCCTACACATCCAAGCAATAACTTCAGTTTTCGCATACAAATTATGTTATTCAAGTCGCAACCGACACACCTCTATCTGCCTCTTTCTTTTGTTCCTATTGGCTTGTGTTGTCCCTGTCTTATCTTCTAATTAGCGTACCCTCGTGTGGTGAGCTTTGAGGTGTGATAGAAATGTGGTAACGAGATATCTTGGGGACGATCCTGGTTGGTGATGTACGATTTTTAAATGTGTCTAGACGCAGATAGACAAGAAAAATAATATATCACTATATCCCACAAGAAATGCTATTCTTATACGACGTGGAAAAGAATTAACACAATACCCAAAATGGGGTCATTGTACTTTTATTTTTTACTTTCTCGGGTCCCTGGAGACCCGGTCTTTTGTAGCGTACGAGGAGGTCAACTCGCAGAGGCCCCGTCAAAAATTTCATTGTACTCCTAATTATAATAATATTAAATGCAAACAAGGTGCGCGCCTTCAACGGTTGGGTCATTGGTATTGATGTACTCTTTCGGCGTACTCAAATGGACTCAATCGGAACTTGACGCCCTGGATACTTAGGCGGGTCCACACAGTGCTTACTGCATAACGAATGCATTACCCACGGTCATCGGTAATGAGACTGTATATCCCGCGAAAGTAAGGAGGTCGCGGCTTTTTAAATGCTAAGACTCTCTACAATCGCGAGATATGCAGTCTCAAGGAATATTTCCCTGTTCCCGATACCGGTGGCCTACTATTTTTATATTTTTAAATGTTTTTTTTAATTTTATTTTGTAGAAATATTTAAAAATGTACTAATAAGTAAAGAAGATGAATAAACGAGAATAATAATAATAAACCATTTATTTCGAACAATTAGGAAGTTCTATAATAAATTAAATGCAGATTAATTAATTATTAATTTGTGTTGTTTGATGCTGGAACCCCAGACTAGGTAAAGGCCTCCTCCAGTTCACTCCAACTGTCTCTGCCCCTTGCTTTTATTATAATTATTTATTTTTTGTTTGTAATGGGTTTGCTCTTGACTCTAGTCTATGTCAGAGATACCAGAGACAAAGTCTACGATGGAGCGAGCCTACCCAGAAAATTTATTTCCCATTTTTTCCCTTTTCCTGTGGCGAGTATTTCGTTAATCCATCTGTTCTTTGGACGTCCTTTGCTCCTTTTAACGATAGGTCCTTTCCATATCATTGATTCTAATGTCCATCTTTTGTCTCTGTATCTTGCTCATCGTCACTTTAGTGGTATAGCGTATTGCAGAGCATCTCTTTCTATGTACAGTAAAAGTTGATCATAATGATGAATACAGACCCCTTTTCAGATATAGACCGTTTATTCTGTTCGGCATTAGGAGGAACACGGATGGGTTTGAGTCAGTACACAAGAGTCATTTAATGATTTCCGATCCTTAAAAATAAGTAGTGTGTTGGTATTTTTTTTTTTCTAATTTCATAAACAACATACAACTCACAATGTGTGCTCTCATCGATGTTTCACTGTACAGTTACTAAATTTTTTTTTATAATACGAGTATATGTTACTCTGTATCCAAATATTCGGGTAAATGTGAACAGGTTTTTCGTTTCTTATAGTACAATTCAAAATCTACATTATGATACCGGGCAAAGTCGACAAACGCGCGTGAACTATTTTCGTTTGGTTGAATGAAATTAACTTAGAAAAAAATAAAATTGGAAAACTCTTTACCAAATATATTCAATGTACCACATGGCTAGCTTTGGTTTATTGCTATGTTGCTGAAAAGTCTGTCAAATGAAGTCCTACTTCATATTGTTTAAATTACATTATTTTCTATATGAAAACTAAAATATTATATTATATACCCAGACAATGTTAGTTGAGTATTACTTGTGATAACCACCTATTAATTTGTGTTTTTTTTCCGGGAATTACTTTCATAAGAGCACTTTTTTAACCGACTTCAAAAAAAGGAGGAGGTTCTCAATTCGGTTGTATTTTTTTTTTATCAGTTAACATAGAATATGTTGCCTTGTTTTCCATATCAAGCTTATTTTTCAGTGTAAATAGAATCCCAGACTCAACCATAGAGCAAACCATCATGATTTTTTTTTTGTATTGGCTGCAGGTAGAGTGCGGCCTTGACAGGTACAGAATAAATTGCCATAGTGTATGGAAACCATACCCTAGAGTATTTGTGGGACATTGATTGCTAGAAAAAAAAAACTAGTTGGAGTCGGACTCGCACACAAAGGGTTCCGTACCATAAAGTTTAATTTTGAGTATTTGTTGTTATAGCGGCAATAGAAATACACAATCTGTGAAAATTTCAACTGTCCGCTGATAGACAGACGGACGGACGGACAGTGGAGGCTTAGTAACAGGGTTTCATTGGTTACCCTTTGGGTACGGAAACCTAAAACTATATATGTATAGTATGGTTTTATCTTAGTAACAGATATTATCACTAAATGTTCTCTCTGTTTGTCTGAACGCGATGAATTCAAAACCATTGAACGAATTTTCGTACGATTCACCAATGGACGGAGTATTTCTTGAATAAGGCTTAAGATAGACAATTTACGTCTAGTGTCGCACATTTATCTATACTAATATATAAAGCTGAAGAGTTTGTTTGTTTGTTTGCTTGAACGCGCTAATCTCAGGAACTGCGGGTCCTATTTGAAAAATTCTTTCAGTGTTTGATAGCCCATTTATCGAGGAAGGCTATAGGCTATAGGTATATCATCACGCTAATACCTATAGGAGCGGATCAGTAATGAAAATTGTGACGCAGACGAAGTTGTGCGGGTCAACTAGTATTCTTGAGACTGCTAGCGAATTTTATTGAATTGAATTTGAAATGCACTGTAATAATTTTTATTAATTTATATGTATTTGTAATCAACTTTTCGTATTATTGTATAATCAATGGATAATAGCAATATGTGAAAATTATTTATCCGATGGAATACCTGAAATAAAATATGTATTCATTAAATGGAAATAGGGAACAGGCATGGAAAACATATTTATCATCTATACTGTTTATCTAAAAATATTCAAAAATATAATACTAACAGTGAACATAGAATCAAAATTACTCAACAAACGAAGGAGATATAATTATTTTTAACAAATATATCCGTCCCTCTCGCGAAAACGCTATTTTCTATGGCAGCTGTATAGGCGTCAAAGACCATGATGTCAAAGTTAACATCGGACTTCTCTTTCTAATTGCAATCTTTGAAGGTTTTTATCTTCATCGCTGATGAATGTTTTAAAAAAATATTTTATGATTGTTTACTAGAGCTAATAAGTATTTCATTCTGGAAATAAAAAAATCGCATGCATTGTTCCTATTGGATGAAAAATGAAAATGACTTTCGAAGATGTCGGAAAAAATTAAATGCAATATCAGGGCGGTTTACGTGTATAGGCACTTCTAAATACTCTTTGATATTAGATAAATATACTTCCCATGAAAAAAAAACGTTTTTTACAAAAATATACAACTGACTTCGAAATAAAAAAAACGGAAATCGGTGTTTTTGGTTGTTCTTTCGTTGTTTGACACCGATATTTGAGTTTTTCTTGTAAAATTGACGCTAGGCTCAGAAACTAAGAGCATTTTTTTTTATTTTAGAAATTATTAACTTGAGCATTTTCGGCATACAGGCTCAGAAATTGAAACACATAAAAATAAAGTCAGTAGTAGTAGTAATTTCCCAAGTAACAAGCATAAAACTATAAAACGAAACGCAGTATCGGCAGGTACAGGTAATATCCTTGTAACGGGCGCCTATAAACCATGGGGCCCCATCACAGAGTATAGAGTCGACTTCGATCTGCTAGAGGCGACACTGTCAAAACATCCAATAATAAACCTTTTTTTTAAGGATGGGAAGTCAAAAGATGGAGGAGCTCGGTCGGGTACCAGCCGCATGGGTCGATCTTCTAAGTTAAGCAACGCTTGCCAAGGTTGGTCTGTGGATGGGTGACCATTTTAACATAGCTAGTTTCCTCCGTCCCTCGGAAAGCACTTTAAGCCGTCATTTGTAGATCTTTGGCAGTCGTTACGGATAGTCAGAAGCCAGTAGATCGGACTCCAGTCTTGCCATGAAGTACCGTGTTACCCAGATACTGGGTTGTGGAGGTCTGGTAGGCAACCGCTCCGCGTAAAATACTGGTATTCAGCTAAATCCGGTCTGACCGGAAACGGACCCCAATATAGTTGGGTAAAGGCTAAGCAGATGATGATGAAAGTCAACGGATGACTCCTCTCGCTCTGGTTCTATACAAACCTTGCGTGTCGAAGACATTGAATCGTTTCTCCAGGACTCTTCTGGTGATCGCCACTGTTGATTCTGCTTTCAGGAGTTGCAGTGTTTGAGAACAGGTAGTTCAGTGGGCCTTTCAGTGAGTGGCACTGTTTTACCTCATAGAGTGAGAATTCTAAAAGTGCCCATGACAATCAATACATGGTTTTAAAAAAAGGCTTGGATGAAATAAAAAAACGACATAGTTTTGGAAGGCCTCTCACAAGGTGGACCAAAAACCCGGTAAAGGGGTTCGAAGTTTTTTCTATGGGAGCTGGTAATAAACAAAAAAATGATGGATGAATAATTTAGCTTTAGCCGGTCTTTATTACGTTAACGTTGCATTTAAGATTTTTCATCATATCATTATCATATCAGCCGAAAGACGTCCACTGCGTTCTGTTTAGTGGGGTGAAAGAGATCGGTTTTTTTGTTTAGGAGTTAAATGGAAAAGGTTGGGCATATTTATGTAGACGGTAAATTTTATTTGTCTGCTACATAGTCTAGTCTGAAACATAATTTTGGAATAGAAATCTGCAACATAGTCTTGAGATACAGGTCTTTTGATCATCATCATCATAACAGCCGGAAGACTTCCATTGCTGGGCCTCCTTCAAAGGGGGGGGCGGGATTTGCCATAATCGCCGCGCTTAACAGGCGACTTGGTGATCGCAGTGTATGGTGTTGAATTTTATAGAGAACGCTGCTGCCCATTCTCTAGTGAGTCCCTTAGTCGCCTCTTTCGACACCCACGGGAAGTGGTGGGATGGTATTATTATTTTACGGCACCGTACGGCACTGGCCGAGACCATACCGCATTCTTACTAATAACATAACAAACCGTATTAAAATTTGGCTTCATCAACCCTCAACCCTTTTTAGGGCAAACTAAGATGAGATTAGCGAAATAGAATTATATCCGACTTTAGAAAGGGTTTCGAACTTTTCTATGGGAACTGGCATAGCCCTGTTTTTTTTTCAAAGTTGCGATGCACGATCTAACATGTATATATGGGTAGAAGATACTTCAAGAAACAAAACATGTTTGGAAGATGGTGCCCTAAAGTGTCAGGTCCCATAAATAAATTTCGGACCCTATCGCGAGAGCCCGCTAGAAACAAAGCGTGTAGCGGATCCTACACCTCACTTGGGGAAGACCTATGTCCAGCAGTGGATGATTTTTTGGCTGAAATGAAGACAACGCAACTAAGCATCCACTGTCCGTCTGTCTGTCAGCGGGCTAGAGTTCTTTAGATAACACTCAAGAACCGTTATAGGTTACTTCTAGGCAGGCGGGCTACATCTTCGACCACATCATCGCTTACCAGCAGGTGAGATAGTGGTCAAACGCGTGCCTATCCATAGAAAAAAAAATTAACGGGTTGCACTCCGGGAGTATGGCAGAAGTGAAAACTTGAATACGTGCTTCTCTCCCTCCGTCTTACGAATTTTCGATCAGGTCATGTTTCCCCATCACAACAAAAGTGCTTCTTCTTTTTTTTTTTTTTTTTACTAATGATAGGCACGCGTTTGACCGCTATCTCACCTGATGGTAAGCGAGGATGTGGTCGAAGATGGAGCACGCTTGCCTAGAAATAACCTATTCACTCTTGATTTAAAGACTCCCAGGTTGTAGCTATCAGGAAACACAGACTCCGGCAGGGAATTCCACTCCTTAGCTGTACGCACTATGAATGTGTTCCCAAAACGTTTTGTGCGTATGGGTGGGATGTCCACCATGTACCGGTGGCGCATCGCCGTTCGTCTTGTGGTCCGATGATGGAACGGGCTTGGCGGAATTAAATTATGCAATTCCGTCGCACATTCCCCAAAATGCAACCGGTAAAAAACCGACAGGCTAGCAACTCGTCGTCGATGTTCAAGACTTTGGAGCTTCGACGCGACGAGCCTCTCATTGCCAATGATCCTCTTGGCTCGTTTCTCAATTGACTCAAGGGCATCAAGCTGGTATCTGGCAGATCCATCCCAAAGATGAGAGCAGTATTCCATACACGATCGAACTTGCGCTTGATAGAGTTTGAGCAGCTGTTCCGGCGCGAAGTACCGTCTCACCTTAGCCAGAATCCCCAACTTCTTTGCAGCCACTTGAGCTTTTGCCTCTATGTAAGGGCCAAAATTGAGAGTAGATGTAATGTAACCCCAAGAAGTTCAAGATGGTCGGTTATCGGCACGGTTTCACCGCGGAAAGATGCAGCTGGGCGGAATTGGCTCCTTTTGGCGAAAAATAGACACGCTTGGGTCTTAGCAGCATTGAACTTGACCAGATTGGCATCGCCCCAATCAGAGACCGCCTGCAGGGACACGTTCAAGCGCTCAACCATTGCCTCCCGGAGAGACCGGATCTGCGACCCACCAGCTCGTGCGTCGGACACGTATCTTTCAGCAACAGTGCTGTCGAAGGAAGCTTACTAATAAGGCCATCGTGCCAGACCCTGTCGAAGGCCTTCGAGATGGCAAGGGAGACCGCCAGTGCCTCCCCGTGCTTCTCTATGGCCTCACTCCAGATGTGAATGGCATACGCTAGAAGATCCCCAGTTGACCGATTTCGGCGAAACCCGTATTGCCGGTCACTAAGGATATCATTCGCTTCTAGGTACGCCAGGAGCTTATGATTCAGCACGCGTTCCATAGTCTTACAGAGTATGGACGTTACCGAGATGGGTCTATAATTCGACGGGTCAGCTCGACTACCCTTCTTGGGCACGGGCTGCACGTTAGCTTGCTTCCAAGCTTCGGCACTTTTCCAGTCTCAAACGAAAGGCGAAATAGGCGTGTCAAGATCGGAGACAACTCAGGCGCACAAGTCTTCAGAACAATTGCCGGTATCCCGTCGGGACCACTAGCCTTGTTCACGTCTAGGTTACGCAGTACCCTGCGGACGTCCTTCTGATGAATGCGAATGTTCGACATACTCGACTCGCATTCACCAGGAGAGGCGGAGGGCGTCGCGCCACCAGGATCCAGACGTGAAGATTCCGCAAACAAAGAAGCAAACAAGTTCGATTTCTCCTCAGCGTAGTGGGCCAGCGTCCCGTCGGGTCTCAGCAGTGGTGGTAGTGAGTAGTAGTGGTGGTCTTCTTCTTATAGTGTGGGCAGTAAGGTCTAACGACCCCGCAAACCCTGGTGTCAGAGATTCTAAACCGCCTCAAGGGCCTCTGGTTTATTTGATGACCGCCATTTGGCGGCCGGGACCACCGGCTTATACGTGCCTTCCGAAGCACAGAATCATCTTTTTATCACACTCATTTTGTTTTTGCTGGTATGTACACTTATTTATAACCGACTTCTTCAAAAAGGAGGAGGTTCTATGTTCGGCTGTATGTTCTTGCGGCTATATCTTTTTTTTTTATGTATGTTCACCGATTTCTCCGCCAATTCTGGACTGATTTTATAATTCTTTTTTTATTCGAAAGCCTATACTTCTGAGGTGGTTCCATTGTCACCAAGTCAGAATCTGATGATGGAATCCCATAAAAATCGAGGGAATCCCTCAAATTTTATAAGCGCATACACTGTTTTTCATATACTTTCTAACGCAATTCAGATATTTGTGCCTGGTAATCATCATCTTATTTTGCTGAGCTGATGATGGAAGGTATAATTCAGGATCTGATGATGGGATTCTATGAAAAATGTTTGTTCAGCGATATTTACGCCAATTGTTAACCGATTTGGATGATTCTTTTTTTGTTTGGAAAAGTATTTTCTCGGACTGGTCCCATTTAAGTTTGGTAAAAATCTGATGAAAAACTTTGGAGGTAGGCAACGGAACTCTTCAATAAATGATAATAGATGGATCGGGATTTCTAAAATCGCATGTCTGTTGATTGTTTACACCAGTTCATAACATAACATCAAGCCGGCACGCTGTGTTTGTGGTAAGTAAAAAATAACTTTAATTTCGGAAGTCGGTGTTCAAAAACGAAATAACCAAAAACACCGACTTCCGAAATGAAATAACTTTAATTTTACTTTGTAGTGTTTTGTTTTTGGAAGTCGGTTTTATTTTGAGTAATGTCATCACTGCGAATCCGGCCGGCATTCTGTGGTCTATGGACACCATAATATTCAATATTTGAGGGACGTTACCTTTTATACGCCGAGAGTGCATCGTAAAATGTTTAGTACAAATATTTTTTGTGAGCACAATTTAATCATTTCGGATGTTGTAACTTGCTTCCTGTATACATTCATCATCTAGCCTGTTCCCAACTATATTGGGGTCGGTTTCCAGTCAAACCAGATTCAGCTGAATACCAGTGTTTTACGTGGAGCGGCTGCCTACCAGACCTCCACAACCCATTAACTGGGTAATACGGTACTTCTTGGCAAGACTGGAGTCAGATTTACTGGCTTCTGACAACCCGTAACGACTGCCAAAGATCTACAAATGACAGCCGGGACCAACGGCTTAACGTGCTTTCCGAGGCACGGAGGAAACTCGGTATGTTAAGATGGTCACCCATCCACAGACCAGCCTTGGCAAGCGTTGCTTAACCTTAAAGATCGACCCGTGCGGCTGTTATTATTTAGCCACGAGCTCCTCCTTGCTTCCTGTATACATTGTTGGTTTATAAATAACTTCATTTGTGAGATTAAGTTATGAATTAAATTTTTACTTCAAATTAATTTTGAAACGGCTTATTTTTATAAATCATGGGTTAGCTCTTGACTCTAGTCTATGTCAGAGACAAAGTCTACGATGGAGCGAGCTCCCAGAAGGAGCCTGTTCACTCTAACTTTGAAGAGATTAGGGTTGTAAGCGTTTGGAAACACAGACGCAGGCAGAGAGTTTCACTCCTTTGCTGTGCGCATTATAAAAGACGTTTGGAAACGCTTAGTGCGAATTGGTGGAATAGCTACAAGGTAGGGATGGTAAGATGCAGTGCGTCTGGATGTCCGATAGTAGAAGGGGGCCGGTGGGATGAGGTCGTAGAGTTTTTGGGGATACTCACCGAAGTACAATCTGTAGAAGACCGACAAGCAGGCAACCTTACGGCGATGAGCCAAGCTTTGTAGCTCGGTATCCACCAGTTTTACACACGAGATGTGGCTTTTACTTTGGCTAGACGCTAAGCATTGACATTTAACGTGGCAATGCCGCCAGTCTCTTGAACACATTACCAGCAGCTGATAGCGTTGAGGACTAAGTTTTTGATGCTATGTTATTGTTTTTTGTAAGTTTTGTATATTTGTTCATTTTTTTAGGGTTTCGTACCCAAAGGGTAACCAATGTAACCCTATTACTGAGGCTACGCTGTACGTCTGTCCGTCTCTCTGTCATCGGGCTGTATCTCAAGAACCGTAATAGGGAGACAGTTGAAATTTTCACAGATTGTGTATTTCTATTGCCGCTCTAACAACAAATAATAAAAATTAAGGTTTACGTTACGGAACCCATTGTCTACGAGTCAGACTCGTACTTAGCCGGTTTTTTAGTTACCTACTGTTGAGTACAATTTTTACTGATAATTGATCAAAATGATTATAGTATAGCGATATCAAATTATGCTAAGAAAGTTCCGAGCTTAGAGGTTGGAAATAGGTTTTATAAAAAACAATAATAGATAGAAGCTTCCGTTGTCCGTCCGTCCGTCTGTCCGTCCGTCCGTCCGTCCGTCTGTCTTTCAGCGGGCTGTATCTGAAGAATCGTAAAAGGTTGTGAGATGAAATTTTCACAGATTGGATATTTCTATTGCTGCTATAACAACAAATAACAAAAAGTAAGATATATGGTTCGGAACCCTTTGTGTGCGAGTCCGACTCGCACTTGGCCGGTTTTTTTTTGGTTACAGCGGCAACATAATACACATTCTGGGAAAATTTCAACCGTCTACTATTACGGTTCAAGAGATACAGCCTGCTGATAGAAGGACGGATGAACGGACGAATGGACGGACGAACAGTGGATGCTTAGTAATAGGGTTCCGTTGGTAACCCTTTCGATACGGAACCCAAAAAATTGAGTTCACGACCTTTTGATACGGAAAGCAAAACGCCTATAGCCTTGTTCCGGAACCTCCATCAAAAATCCAACTTTCTTCGTTATAGGCCTTTTTGTTCCTTACACAATAGATCCCAAATTGAAGAACCTGTTATATTGTACACAAAGAAAACAAGACTTTAATAAATTTAAAAGGCTTTAATAAAAGGTCAAAACTTTGCCTTCTTGGTTTTCTTAGAGCTCACAATTACTTTTAGAATTACTGTTTGATCAACATTAATCCAAAAGTAATTATAAGATTTTATGAGTTAAGTTTCAGTCAAGTAAATATAGTATAGGCTGTGTTTTAAAGGAGCTTATTTGAAGTACTGTCACCATGAAAGCTGGGCATCCTAAATAGGGTGAAGCGATACTTCAGGCCTGGACAGCTCTTAACCCTTCACAAAGCACAAGTCGGATCCTGCATGGAGTATTGTAGCCACCTTTGGGATGGCTCATCTTGACTCAGTGGAACGCAGAGCTAAGAGGCTCATCGGTGACGTAAAACTGGTGGATGCCAAGCTACATAGCTTGGCTCGTCGCCGTAAGGTTGCCTGCTTGTCGGTCTTCTACAGATTGTACGTCAGTGAGTGTGCCCAAGAATTCCACGACCTCATCCCACCGGCCCCCTTCTACCATCGGACATCCAGACGCACTGCATCTTAACATCCCTTCCTTGTAGTTTTTCCACCAATTCGCACTAAGCGTTTCCAAAGTTAGAGTAAACAGGCTCCTTCTGGGTAAGCTCGCACCATCGTAGACTTTGTCTCTGTCATCTCTGTCATAGACTAGAGTCCAGGTGCAAACCTATCAATAATAATAAAAAACATCCCATCGGGACGGCAATATGACAAGACCGGGGAGAGAACAGGTGCAATACTAGCGGCTTTACGTGCTTTCTGAGACACTGGGGTACCACAATACTAATTTCTCCGATCAGAAAAATAGAGCAGATGAGTAGATTTTTTTTTATTTCCACTTCCCTCCTTATTAAGCAATAGGCACCAAGGGATATATACCACTCTGCCAGGGTTTTGGAATTTGTTCGATAGAGTCACCGCGGCCCTGGAACGCAAAGGGGATTAGGAAGAACACCTCCCTTCTGCTCCGCTCCAGAGCGGGAGGAGTTATTTGATGATTTCCCATCCTTAAAAATGGGGATATATACAACTGGGTTTAGCCCAGTTGCCAAGCACCACGGATTATGTATTAACACTAGTAGGGTCTGTGACCAACATTATCTGACCCACTTTACTATTAGCAAATAATAGTCAGGTGGGTTAGATAATGTTGGTCACAGACTGTACTAAATTGTGAGCGACTTTCGGTCTAAACCTTATCGAACTACGTGATAGCTGACAAATGCACATTTCTTTATAGTATGCGGAACAGAAAGTAAAGTCCCGCAAACCTCTATTCTGCCCGATAGTTGATATTCGGGCTGATGTATACTATATGTTCAAATCGCACGGTAAACTCTGCTTGCGTGATGCTGGATTTCGACGTAGTAGTTCGCTGCTAGTTGGATAGATGGCGTTGCAGTTATTTTTGTTGCAATGTTGATTTGCTCCGTTTTTTTTTTCTTGCCGCCGCATTGATGAAAAAAAGAAACAAAATAATAGTATTTATTTAGCACATACCTACATGAAACACGCACGGTACATAAAAATAACAAATAATGGTAGGTAAGCCAAAAACTAAGCGTGCTGCTACATTTCTGAACAAAGCATAAAGTCAAAGGCTTCCTCCAAATCCTTCCAGACATTCATATCCCACGCCATCCCAATAATTGTTTTATTCAAAAAGATAAAATCCCATTAACATTGTTCTAGACAAAATAAACAATTTCCTTTTACAAATTGGTTTAAACTCAAAGTAACACCCCGTATTTCGTACTAAAATTTCAGGTCAAACATACGCTTAGCTTTATAAAATAAATATTAAGTAATTAGGTCTCTATCGAGATTTTCGCTAACATAATACGAAAATGTTTGAGAAAATAATTGCGATCTAAAATGTATTTTTAGCAATTTGGTCTATCATTAAATTAATTGGGATTTTAATGAGAATATAATTTACAAGACTAGTACCTAATGTTAGTTGGGTATTTTTGCCGTATGGTTTCGGCCGATGCCGTATGGTGCCGTAAAAGAATTATCCCATCACTTCCCGTGGGTGTCGTAAGAGGCGACTAAGGGACTCACCAGAGACGGCTGTAGCGTTCTCTGTAAAACGCAACGCCATACATTGCGATCGCCAACCCGCCTGCCAAGCGTGGCGATTATGGCAACCCCCCCTCTTTGGGGGAGGCCTATGTCCAGCAGTGGATGTATTTCAGCTATTGTGATGGTGATGATTTTTTTAGGGTTCCGTACTCGAAAGTAAACCAATGGACCTTTATTACTTACTCTCGGTGTCTGTCTGTCGGTCAGCGGGTTTAATCTCATAAATCATAAGAGGTTCACAGAGTATGTATTTATATTGCTACCTTAATAACAAATCGTCATCGGCCTAGCCGTTTCTCAACGAAATTGGGGTTGGCCTCCTGTCAAACCGGATTCAGCCGAATACCAGTATTTTACGGAGAGCGGCTGCCTACTAACTCTAACTTGGCCTTTTTTTGGGTTCCGTACCCAAAGGTTAACCAACGGAACCCTATAACTAAGACTCCGCTGTCTGTCCGTCTATCCGTCAGTCTGTCAACGGGCTATATCTTAAAAACCGTAATAGGTACCTAGAAAGTTGAAATTTTCACAGAGTGTGTATTTCTTTGCCGCTATAAAAACAAATAATAAACATACGATGGTACGGAACCTGTACGGTCTCATCGCCGTACTTTTTTCTGCTTAATCTGTAACCTACTCTAGCCTAATGATATACGTCATAAATTTGCATTATAAAATAATGTGACTAATGAATTGAAATAAAGTGAACTCATAACAGTGTAGTTATCAACAACTGAGCGAAATAATCGCCTTCCACTCTAGTACCGTAACTAAGTCATAACTTAATAAACTTAACTATTGCATCTTAGTGGAAAGTGTTTCTCTATACTTTACAGGACTTTCAATACTTCACGACAAATCAGTAGACGGAGTTAACTACTACAACCCGTACAGGAACCCTTCATGCGCGAGCCTTGCTGGCAATTGGCCGTTATTTTTCGCAATAAAATACAACAAAATAATCCTTAACCATCTTGCCATTTCCAAACAACCGCAAACAGTTTCCATTTTCTTCTAAATCTATAAAACAAAACAAACAAAATTAAAATTCGACCCGCGACCATAATATTTATTTAATTCCTAATAATGTTTACCTTCTGTCCGCCGTAACTCGGGCCGAGTGGTCACAACGAAGCCACAAATCGGTTTAGTCTCTTCTATTTTGGGACGGAGGCTATGTTCCTAACCCACAATGTAGATAAGGACAGAAGGTCAGCTGCAATACAACAAGCGAAAAACCCACGGCTAATATTTATAGTAATTTCTTATTTTCCTATCTCATCAAGTAGTCATCATATTGGGGTAACTGATGTCTTTTTTTAAACATATAAATTTTACAATTTAATAGTTAAACGCCACCAAAAAATCGTTTCAATATGAGGTCAATTAATTACTGGCCTATTGGCCTGTAATTAATTGTTGTTGATTTTGTTGTACTATTTTTATTAGCACGTTGGCTACCATAGCGGCCAAGGTGCTTGAAGGTGTGCTGAATGGCTATCTCTCTCAGTGTGTTGTACTCGAGGATGCTCAATTTGGATTTAGGCCGGGTCTCTCTACTAAGAGTGCGATATTAGTCCTGAAACACACCGTCAGGTACTACACGGATCGTAAGACGCCAGTATATGCTGTCTTTTTGGACCTCTCGAAGGCCTTTGATCTTGTTTATTATGACAGACTGTGGGACAAGCTGAGGCAGAACAGGAAGTGCACGTTTGCACTCCCTGCTGGTCTATTCTGTCATAATCTCACTTAACTTAAATGAAGTGAGCTTGTAATGAACTGGCATTCCACATTCATCATCTGCCTAGCCTTTTCCCAAGTATATTGGAGTCGGCTTCCAGTCAAACCGGATTAGCTGAATACCAGACCTCCACAAACCAGTAACTGTGTAACACGGTACTTCATGGCAAGACTGGAGTCAGGTTAAATGGCTTCTGACTATCCGAAACGACTGCCAAAGGTGACAAAACGACTACCGGGACCAACGGCTTAACGTGCTTTCCGAGGCACAGAGGAAACTCGGTATGTTAAGATGGTCACCCATTCACAGACCAACTTGCCAAGGCGTTGCTTAACCTCGCTGATTGACCCGTGCGGATGTTATTCTTTAGCCACGAGCTAATCACTGTCATTCCACATTGATTGAATATATTTAAAGCACCTTTTTCACAATGGCATTACTGACGCGCATTTTCGCTCATTGTATGTAGTTGATCTTCTGTATTTATCTGCATTGTGGAGGAGGCAAAGTCCCGAAATGCAGTATCGAAATAATTGATGTTTTTCAAAGGTTTTCGTAAATAAAGGACGTGAGGTATTCCTACGGTGTTTCGCGTTTTGTTTAGTGGGGTGAAAGAGATCGTTTTTTTTTGTTTAAGAGTTAAATGGAAAAGGTTGTGCATATTTATGTAGATGGTAAATTTTACTTGTCTGCTACATAGTCTACAGTCTGAAACATAGTTTTGGAATAGAAATCCGCAACATAGTCTTGAGGTACAGGTCTTTTGATCATCATCATTATATCAGCCGGAAGTCGTTCACTGCTGGGCCTCCTCTAAAGAGGAGGCAGGGTTTGCCATAATCGCCACGCTTGGCAGACGGGTAAGCGATCGCAGTGTTTAGTGTTGCGTTTTACAGAGAACGCTGCTGCCCATTCTCTGGCGGGTCCCTTAGTCGCCTCTTACGACACCTACGGGAAGTTATGGGATGATATTATCGAGAGTTATATATTTGACCCGTTTCGGGTTGAAATATTGCTCATCTTGTCTATTAGATGTTTACTTTCATAGTCAGATAATCATCTGCCTAGCCTTTTCCCAACTGTATCGGGGTCGGCTTCCAGTCAAACCGGATTCAGCTGAATACCAGTGTTTTACGTGGAGCGGCTGCCTACCAGACCTCCACAACCCATTAACTCGGTAACACGGTACTTGTTGGCAAGACTGGAGTCAGATTTACTGGCTGACAACCCGTAACGACTGCCAAAGATCTACAAATGACAGCCGGGACCAACGGCTTAACGTGCTTTCCGAGGCACGGAAGAAACTCGTTATGTTAAAACGGTCACCCATCCACGGACCAACCTTGGCAAGCGTTGCTTAACCTTCAAGATCGACCCGTGAGGCTGTTATTATTTAGCCACGAGCTCCTCCTTCGTTTACTTTCATAATCAGATAATATATTAAAATAAAGAATAAATATGGCAGTTTGGCTTATTTTCTACACAAAAAAATATGTTCATGTACCCTTAACATTAGTGCGGCCTCACGTGACGTATGTTAGGGTGGGCGTACCTATCAATCCGCTATTTTTGTTCCTCTAGTAATAGTATTTTTTTTTAAATTGGACCCAACTGAAATAAATTATTTGACTTTAACTTCGTTCAAGGTCAAATGTGTACGAAAATGAGAACACTTAAACGAAAACATAATTAACTTCATTGTTTGATGAGGAAAATAAAACTTAAAGGCCACTTTGGAAAAAAGAACAAAATGGCCGCAGGGTGCTATGCGACAAAGGTTCTAACATTTTATTAAATTGGAAATTAATTAATAATGATTGAATTTAATGATTTCCTTTGTTCGCACATGGCGACTTTACCTTCAAATATCTCGGTTTTTTTTTTAAGGATGGGAAATCATCAAATGACTCCTCCCGCTCTGGGTGAAGCAAGAGGGAGTGTCAGACTCTTACTGACTAAAACCCATCCGTGTTCCTCCTGGTGCCCTTTGCGTTCCAAGGCTATGGCACCTCTTTCGAACAGATTCCGCAGCCCCAGCAGGCACCTGCCCTAGCGGGCCCCGTCTTCCACGCTGACATCTCTTTGAGGCGCGCTGGGATCGCAGCGCGCCGCCGACCCGGGCCTAGTTCTGATCAGACGGCGAGCCACCCACTGCTCGCCGTCCGCAGGCCCGCGCCTACGGCGGCCGGGAATCGTCCTGCGACTCCCGACGCCTGGGGCGTCTTCTTCTGTTGCGGCGACTGGGACGTGAGGTTTCCCTCTCTCTCACACGTTCGGCCTCCTCCTTTGCTAGCATTACTGCTTCGCAGAAGGAGGTGATCGCTTCCCATGCCTCCTCGCTCCGGACCAAAGATTGAACCAAGGCCGGTCGCGAGAGGTCGCCGCCGCCGATCGTCTCGACGAGGACCCGGCGGTGCTCCGCCCAAGCAGGGCAGACCTCCACCGTGTCCTCCGGGCGATCCTCGCAGTGATGACACCCGGGCGCGTCCTCCCGCCGAATCCGAAACAGGTATCTCCCGAAACAATCTCGGTAACTTGACATTTTAGGGCACCATGTTACTCATATTTTTGTTCGTTAAAGGTGTCCTCTACCCATGTATACACGTTAGATCCTGCACCGTAACTTTGAAAACAAAAAAGACAAAATGGCCGTCGGGCCAATGCCAGCTGCCGTACAAAATAGTTCGAACCCCTTTGGTTGCTTTAAAGAAAAAGCTTGTTACTGAAATATTTGGTAAATAAATCAAAGGATACCTATATCACTGCTGATAATTTTGACATAATAATTTCACCCTCAGTAAGAAATTAAGCTGACCCATTTTTCAGGAAGCTACCCAAAACAATATCTCTTTCATTTCATAAAAAACGTCACTCATGTCCTCATTTTTCAAACCATGGTATTATGATTTAATAAAATGTAAAAAACGGCATAAAAACTCCAACACGTCGCCGTCATGAGGTGGTAGATTGATGGGGGCGTTAAAATGCTGCATACCAAATAATGTCATAAAGCGCGGTTTTAGACGCCATGACTGAAACATTGTGATTGGTTGAATATTTTCTGTGTGTGGTTGTGATGATGGTTCATGAATAAAATATGTTTTCTGGGCGATTAAATGGAGAAAAGGTTTTTTGCACGAACGTTTAAGGACTACTCGTTCTCAATATTCAAATTCGAATCAAAATAAAAATGATTAATTGTATTTCTTTCGTAAATTGGTTATTTAAAATAACACTTTCACATGTCAATTTTAGTTAATTTAAACAAGTGAGGCCAGTTTTTCCTAGCTGTGAAGAAACACGAAACAAACTCAGTGAAGTCATCTGAGAACCACGTAGGGTTAATGTCAGAGGTGATCTTTTAAGGAAAGCCAGTCTATTCTGTAAGTAACCATTTCGATATCAAGCTTCACCTGAGTGGGGTAGCTCACAAAGTGACCTTTATCACACACAACATAAAGGTCTTATGTTTATACTCACCTCGGATTCCGCTTTCGAGACACGAAAATGTTATTACAGAATAGGACTACAGGTCGACCACACAGATGTGGGAGGACCAGTGCCGACATTGCAAGCATTTGTCAGTTATCGAGTAACTCAGCCTCGAAATCGTATATTCAACTGAAACGGACCCTCTGCTAACTCTTAGGGCGAGGCCACAACACTGCGTTGCGGCGTCGTATCGCAAAAACGACGTCGCACAGCAATATAATGCAATGACGCAACTCAAAATTTTATCGCATACGACATCGTACGTCAAGACGCAACCATCAAATCAGTTTCAGTTTACACGGGTCCTACTGTTGCTTGCGTTAAGTTAAGACGCATCCAGCAAAACAAACAGAAAATTAAGTACTGAGAGAAAATTAACTACTTCATTTCTAACAATGATTAATAATGATGAAAAGCACTTCAAATTTGAACGTTGCGGCAACGCATCGGAAAGTTCTACGATGCGTTCTCCGGCGTCGTGGATTTTTGCGATGCGACGCCGCAACGCAGTGTTGTGGCCTCGCCCTTAGTTCGAGCGATTTATCCTTTTTTTTTTTTTTTTTTTAATGTATTTTTTAAACCTTTGCAGACGTGCGCGACTCTACACATTTGTAACGTCAAAATCACAACGGCATGCATAATATTATAACTGGATCCCAGTACATTGTACATTGCGTGGGTACATCCCACGCAATGTACAGACTATGTCGGATTTTTTTTTTGGACTGGCCTGTTGGTCTAGTGGTTAGTGACCCTGACTGCTATGCCAGAGGTTGTGGGTTCGATTCCCACCCAGGACAAATGTTTGTGTGATGAGCATGATCATTTGTTCTGTGTCTGGGTGTAGTTTATCTATAATATGTATGTATTTAGAAATATATAAGTATGTTTATCAGTTGTCTAGTACCCATAACACAAGCTCTGCTTAGCTTGGGACTAGATGGCGTTGTGTGTTAGCTGTGTGGAATATATATTATTATAATGTATTCAGCTGCGAGTCTCTCACGCCTAATGGTTTGTGTCAATCTGTCTCTGTAGTTTCAGCTATAATCACACTGTCTTTTCTTCAAAGACTGTTTCAGTCAGTGTCAGTGTCAGTTTAGGCAGCTATAACAATAAGGCCTTTAGTCTGACTAAACTTTTTTTTAATTTGCGGTGGGTTTGCTCTTGACTCTAGTCTATGTCAGAGATGGCAGAGACAAAGTCTACGATGGAGCGAGCTTACCCAGAAAGAGCCTGTTTACTCTAACTTTGAAGATATTAGGGTTGTAAGCGTTTAGAGACAAGACACAGGCAGAGTGTTCCACTCCTTTGCTGTGCGCATTATAAAAGATGTTTGGATACGCTTAGTGCGAATCTGTGGAATAGCAACAAAGTAGGGTTGGCAAGGTGCAGTGCGTCTGGATGTCCGATGGTAGAAGGGGGCTGGTGGGATGAGTTCGTGGAGTTCTTGGGCACACCCACTGAAGTACAACCTGTAGAAGACCGACAAGCAGGCAACTACGGCGATGAGCCAAGCTATGTAGCTTGGCATTCACCAGTTTTACGTCACCGATGAGCCTCTTTTCTGATTGAAGTTTTAATCACATTTTTCTAGAAAAATGAGTCTTCTAGCATCTGCGTCCAGAATGAATGACTGTTCAGACACACATTACCTTTGCAAATGCTAGAAGGTGGTGGGCCTAGTATGGCTGTGTCTAGAATTAGTGTGATGAAGCGCAACACAAAGAGAAAAAGAAGATATCGAAGCCCAGACTTTTCAATGTTTCTTCTAGATCTGTACATTTTAAGCAACAAGGAACAATACTATGCCTGGATGACATAATATGGTACATTGCATATTAAAAAGTGCTGTTCGCACCACTTATAATAAAAGTACCAACATAGACGAAAAAAAATGTAGGCCAGATTATAAAACTAGAGGTAACTTGGCTACCTATCAAATCATTCAATCACTGAAATAAAACAGCAGATCTAGCTTAAAAATCCGATCCCAGTGATCCATAATTTCAGAAGTGCATTAAAACCTGCAAGCCAGTCTACCCCATCACGATTAATAAGCTTGATTATTATGCAAATTCATTCACAGATTAGTGTGCTTTGACCACAAATCAGTTAGGCTAGCGACACACGGTGCGTTTTGCATCCAAATCGCACGACTAAGCGATTTCCGCGATTGTACAGATGAAAGGTGGAGGTTGAATTGCACGATTTTGCAATCGCGTCAACAGTTGATTGTAAATTGTCCTGATTAAGCTGGTATTGCTTCGGTAAATTTGGGTTTAAACATTGCATTTGGAGCCGTGGTCCGTGTTTAGAACAGCTGGTATATTCTACCAATATCGGCTCACCGTGTAAACAATGATTAAATACATAAATAAAAATTGTTTATTGACACAAAAATTTCAACATTGTTATTTAAGTATGCACACTACCCTCCCACACGCACAAAACGTTTTGGGGACACGTTCATAGTGCGCGCAGCTAAGGAGTGGAATTCTCTATCGCTTCGCTTAACATCAGGTGAGATAGTGGTCAAACGCGTGCCTATCTATAGTAAAAAAAAAACTAATGATAAATTTCATTTCATCTTGTTTGCATGGATTGACAGATCTCTGCGTGTTCACTTCAGCTAAGCTTACAACGGTAAGATGTTTACAGAATAGGATAGTTTCCACTATCAATAATTTGCCCGTCAGTCACAGTATTGAAAAATAATGAATACGTATTTGTTTTTGTAAATCAATGAATTTTGACAAAGACAAAACGCATCAAAACTCGTATCTTCGTCAATTTTTGTTTACTTTACAATTAAAAATAAAACGGGTCAGTTTTTTTTTATAATTAAATCTAACTGAAGGACTAATTTGATTTTTTCAGTGGACAAGCCTATTGGACGGAATTTCCTCTCACTCAATATATTATAATACTAGTCAACCTGCGCAACTTCCTCTGCGTCACAATTTTCATTACTGCTTCGCTTTTTGCTTGCTATTGGCGTGATGATATATAGCCTATAGCCTTCCTCGATAAATGGGCTAGCTAACACTGAAATAATTCAAATCGGACCAGTAGTTTCTGAGATTAGCGCGTTCAAGCAAACAAACAAACAAACTCTTTAGCTTTATAGATTAGTACAAGTTGACCCGCGCAACTTCGTCTGCGTCACAATTTTCAATACTGCTCCGCTCCTATTGGTCTTAGTGTGATGATATAGCCTATAGCCTTCCTCGATAAATGGGCAGAATTTTTGAAATCGGACCCGGAAGATTAGCGCGTTCAAGTAAACCAACAAACAAACAAACTCTTCAACTTTATATATTAGTATAGATATCTAAGATAAGATTCTCTTAACACACATGCCGTATGGTTTCGGCCGGTGCCATATGATGCCGTAAAAGAATAATACCATCCCATCACTTCCCGTGGGTGTCGTAAGAGACGTCTAAGGGAATTCACCAGAGACTGCGATCGCCAACCCGCCTGCCAAGCGTGGCGATTATGTGGCGACTAGCAGTGGACGTCTTCCGGATGTTGTGATGTTGTGATGACATGCCGTGTGCCCATCGGAGAAGGATAAACAAGAGATTCCCATCGGAATTGTTTCATCTCCCATTTAACTCAAAATCCCTTTAGACCTACGCGGTATTCCTTACCGTTTTAGATGAAACCTAAGCGAATATCGCTACCACTATCTACCGAAACTGTCTACTCAGTTTTTTTGCTAAAAAATTGCCATATTTGTCAAGGTGTTGACAGGCGTCATAATAGGATGATACTGTCAAGACTAAAAATGTATGATTTCTTAAATTACCAATGTAAATTTTAAAAATGCGAGTCGGACTCGCACACGAAGGGTTCCGTACAATATACCTTAATTTTTATTATTTGTCGTTATAGCGGCAATAGAAATACACAATCTGTGATAATTTCAGCTCCCTACCTATTACGGTTCTTGAGATATAGCCCGCTGACAGACAGACGGACGGACGGACGGACAGCGGTGGCTTAGTATTGAGAGGATTCGGCAGCTGGGTCTCGAGGTGGCCCTACACAAGTCCGAAGCCATGTGCTTTCATGGATCTCGGAACAGACCACCGTCGGGATCCCAAATAACGGTAGGAGGGGTTCAAATCGGCGTCGGATCGACGATGACGTACTTGGGTTATTGACAGCCGGTGGAACTTCGTTGAGCATTTCCGACTTTTGGCTCCTAGACTGGAGCGAGCGGTGGCTGCCTTCAAGCAGCTTTTGCCCAATCTAGGGGGTCCAAACGCCTCCTGCCGGAGGCTTTACGCGGGGATCGTGCGGTTCATGGCCCTTAATGGGGCGCCGGTGTGGGCGCCTACTTTGAGGAAGCGACCTGCCCGATACCTCAACTCGTCCCAGAGGGTTATGGCCATCCGGCTTGCCCGGGGATACCGCACGGTCTCTGGCGAGGCGGCGTTCCTCCTTGACGGACTGCCGCCATGGGATCCAGAGGCGAGAGCCCTCGCACTCATTTACGAATGGCGCCTGGAAGTGCTACGCCGGGGCGAGACTCCTCTGCCGCGGCAAATCGCAGTACGGCGAACGGAGCTCCGGCAGGATCTCATGGCAGTATGGAGACAAAAACTGTCCCAACCCAGCGCTGGTCACGCCACAATTGCGGCGATAAGTCCCCTCTTTGAGGAGTGGCTACAGCGGCGCCACGGCGTCCTTACTTTCCGCTTGACGCAGGTACTCACCGGACACGGTTGTTTCGGGAAGTACCTGTTTTGAATACGGCGGGAGGATACGCCCGGGTGTCAACACGGCGAGGATCGCCCGGAGGACACGGTGGAGCATACGGTTGAGGTCTGCCCTGCTTGGGCGGAGCACCGCCGTGTCCTCGCCGAGGCGATCGGCGGCGGCGATCTCTCGCGTCCGGCCCTGGCTCAAGCTATGGTCCGAAGCGAGGAGACATGGGAAGCGGTCACCTCCTTCTGCGAAGCAGTAATGCTATCAAAGGAGGAAGCCGAACGTGTGAGAGAAAGGGAAACCTCACGTCCCAGTCGCCGCAACAGAAGAAGACGCCCGGGCGTCGGGAGTCACAGGGCGATTTTCGGCCACCGTAAGCGTGATCCTGCAGACGGCGAGCATTGGGTGGCTCGCCGTCTGATCAGAACCAGGCCCGGGTGGACGGCGCGCTGTGTTTCACGCGTGCCTCAAAGAGCTGTCAGCGTAAAAGACGGGGCCCGCTAGGGCCAGTGCCTGCTGGGGCTGCGGACTTCGTTCGAAAGAGGCACCGTACCCTGGAACGCAAAGGGCACTGGGAGGAACGCGGATGGGTTTTAGTCAGTAAGAGTCTGACACTCCCTTCTGCTTCACCCAAAGCGGGAGGAGTCATCTGATGATTTCCCATCCTTAAAAAAAAAATTAAATGCGGAGGCTTAGTAATAGGATTCCGTTGGTTACCCTTCGGGTACGGAACCCTAAAAATCAGCTGTTCAGTACATTTTGTCGAGTTATGCGCACAGAAATGTATGGGGAGTTGATTTTTTCCCTTTCCCTTAAGAGATATTGCGTTTATTCTGTTACACGTTGTACAACCACCCTAATTCCACAACTCGGCAATGTGTTACATCACATCATGACGTCACCAAGCTAGCTCAGCGGTCATTTGTTTGCGCGTCACGAGTGACGTCACCGATGACGTATTGAACGTTGTAATATAATGCGTGACTGTTGGTGGGTAAGCAGAGACAATAGGGTAATGGATATTTGTTTGTGTTTAGGGTAAATATTTATTGGTATAATATTGGCTGTACGCTGGCTTACAAGAGGTCGCAAGAGCTAGTGTTGAGTACGAGGTTCTGGTTCACAGGTCAGGCGATGTGTTGATAGGTTTTTTTCGATCTGGAACCTATTTCTTAGTAGAAGGGATTTGTTTTCGATTGTAGGTCCTTTCCCTATTAATCTTTCCAAGCCTCGTTCACGGTGAGCGGTAGAGATCTGGCGGACCAACGGTTTCACAATGTTTTCTGAGGTGAAGAGCTGTCACACCCCCAACTTCGAAACTCCTAATGGGGAAGTACTAATTCAATACGGACGGAGACTTGAGCGTATACAGAGTTGATACGACAGAGGGGCATTAAATTAAACTACGTATACTATACGTGTACAGTATTAATTCGATACGGTACAAAAACAAAAAGCGCCATAAATGAGAAAATATTTTTTTCAAACAAACTAAATAGCTTGCAAATCCGAATAAAACGCAACCACCCTTTGTAAAAAAAAAAGACACTGACCTTAGATACCGCTAGGTAACAAAGCGGCAACGTCGCGCGCGCGCCGGAGCGCGGTGTGCGGTATCTCGTGTGCTCGGTGGGGGCCGGGCCGGGTGGCGGCCGGCGACTTAGGCCTCCGCTCGCACTGGCTTTTATGTTAGGTAACGTTTCGAAGTACGCGCACAAAAACAAACACACTAAATTTTAAAATTTTCGATGTGTCCTCCATTTACATTGATGCACAAATTATACCGACGGAGAATATTGTTATTTATTTTTCTAATTAGATCACTGTCCGTCGCTAAGCACTTTAATTTGTGAAATGCTAAAATAATCCTAGTTTTTAACTCATCAATTGTATTTACCTCTGAGGCATACACTTCACCCTTAATGTACCCCCACAAAAAGAAATCCATGGGAGTGAGGTCCGGAGATACTAATACTAAATAATAATAATCCCAAGTTACGTGTCCTATCACCATAAAAAACAGTCAATCACAAAAAAAAAACACAAATACTAAATAATAATAATCCCAAGTTACGTGTCCTCTCACAATAACAAAATAAAATCACAATTCTTTGCGCGCGAATTCCACAAACCCTACGTTCCGAAACGACAGCGTCGGCGTCACTGCGCAGGCCGCAGGCCCCACTTACCGATCGCAAAAAAACAAGGATGCAACTAACTGACCTAGTTCTGTTTCATTCAAATGCGTTACGTTCGTCGCTTTCGTAGTGAAAGTGCAAGTGTGTGTGTATTGATTGCTTCCTTGTTTGCATTGCCAATTTTTAGTGAATGTCCTTCAACATGCGTCAGAGCGGCAACAACGCATCGTAAATTCATCGTTGTAAGGTGCATGACCTATGCTTAGACGATATTCAGCTGTTAGAAAAGATACATCGTGTTCAAACCGTGCAAAAACTTTAAAAATCATTTGCGACTAAACTACTGCTCCTAATTAATTTATTTTTGGTACAGAGCTTGAAAATGGTACCTAGTATAGGCAGTTTCAAGGAAAGCCCCTCTGTCGTATCAACGTTGTATAGTTAAGAAATAAGTCAGGAAACACAATGTTTTTTTAAGGACAAGCCCTCCACACGTTCTCTATAACTGCAACTCCTGAAAGCCATAGTCAATGGATATAATCACCAGGAAAACTCCAAGTCAATGAAGCTCGACGAATCCCGGTGACTCGATTCAACTGTTTGAGATCCATACAGGCTTTATAAAAAAAATTGATAAAAAGAGAGTGGCAAACAAGACTACCTCAAGCAAAAAAGTTACCAATAATTTTATTTTTAGCTTTCCTATTCTGCAGTCCTCAATCCCCTGTCAAGTCGTGTTAGAACACAGAACCTCTATTTTATGGTGAGTCGGGTAACAAGATATCGACGCTCGCCGCAAGCAGCTCACTCAAATAATTCATGAATTGAAAACGATGCATAACAGGGTAATAGTCAGAAGGTTAAATCGAAAAGATTCTTTAAAGATGCAAAAACTTCAGAGATCAATGTTTTTAAATAATATTTTTTACATTTGACAATAACTGAGTAAAACTGAGGAGGTTAAAGTGGTCAAAGTGGAAGGATATCGCTCAAAACAATTTCGAATTCGGGATATTTTAATCCTTCCTTACTAATATTATTATTAATAATAATAACATTTATTTCGGACCAAATTATCCATATGTTGTTAGTAAAAGTCTTAACCCTAATGTTAGTACAAAATAACAAACACAATTGAAACGACTGACACCTACGTGTGCAGCCGTATCCAGTGAGCCAACATGGGGCTGTCCCACTTATCACACAATGCACTCAGGATGCTGTGGGAGCACCTTTTCCGTATAATGGCATGAAAACCATCAACCCTGGCCTCGGTGAACATCCCAGAATCGCTACAAAAACGTGGTAGACCCAACAGCATCCTGAATACATTGTTATACTGGACACGCAAGGCATTGTATGCCCTCAGCGTATACCTGACCCACAGACTGCACGTGTAAAAAGTCTGGCAGTATGCTCTGAAAAGGGTTATTTTGACTTGTGTCGTACAACGTGCAAATCTGCGAATCAGCATATTACCTCGGACAGCCATCGCCCTGCGTTCCCTTTCTATATCCAGGTCATCATTCAGGTCATGAGTGAGCCAGTGACCCAGGTACTTAAATTTTGTTACTCTGGACAACGGAGTATTATTAAAGGTCACATCTGGCACTTTAGTTTAACATTTGGTGCCTGCCTTGAATACTAATAATTCACATTTTTTTGCATTATACCTGAGTCCCTGAGTAACGGCATAGTCTTCACACAACCTAACAAGACGTCTGAGAGCGCTTATTGATGGACTCAGCAGCACCATGTCGTCAGCGTAACTTATATTGTTAATACAAACTCCGTCAATGTGACAGCCTATACGGGTGCGGCTGAGTTCAACAATGAGCTGATTAAGGTAAAGGACGAGGTGAGGTAATACCCCCCTGTCTCACCCCACACTTCAACCCATACACATCAGATTTATACGACTCGCCATATGTGTATCAAGCAAACAGTCCAGTACCTTAGCTGTCACAGTTGCCAAGGAAATAGGCCTATAGTTTGCGGGATCTGTGACATCGCCCGTTAAGATAAGATAAGATAAGATAAGATCATTTATTTGTCCAAAACATGAGTATACACACACATGGCATGCAAGATGTTACAATTAATGTACATAATATATCAGTCATGTTTTGCCTTAACGGCGTACAAATGTAAGTAGGTAGGTTATACTTATTACATCTACATGAAATCATTACAAATTTGTCCACTATTATAAACATTAAACAGTTCAAAATACAACAGAACAGCGCCATTAACTCATCATAGTTAGCGAAATTAAAACTAATTCAAGCAGTAATAATTCAATTCAATAAATTTAATTCAAAGTCGATCAAATGTCAAAGTAATAATTAATTAAATTAATAAGTAATCAAAGTAATAATTCAATTTAATTAATTTAATTCTAGTCAATTAAATGTCAAAGTAAATAAAAATACAGAAGTTAGATTAAATTATCATTCAAAAATTCGTCAGTGCTGTAGTAGGCTTTTTCTAAAAGAATGTTCTTTAACCTACTTCTTAATTTTTCCGTTGTGTATTGCCTCCAACATTTTGGCAACTTATTATATAGAATTGGAGCCATACAGAATATACTTTTTCGCAATAGGGCTGACTTGGATCTAGGAATGCAAAGTTTGCTGTTGTCGCGTCTATTTCGGATCACTCTATCTGATAATAGGGGGAACAGGTGTGGATTCGATTTGACAAACATAATGGTTTCCAAAATGTATATGGATGGAAGAGTTAATATTTTATATCTTTTGAAAAATGGTTTGCAGCTATCAGTGACATGAAGTTTAAACATGGTTCTAAGACACCTTTTTTGGGTTTTAAAAATAACATTCCTATTTGTTGAATTGCCCCAAAATATTACTCCGTATCTTAAGTTAGAGGATATTAAGCCATGATAAGCAGTTAACAGCGCATCAACAGTTAACATTGGAACTAATTTGTACAGTGCGTATGTGGATTTACTTATTTTTTTGCTTAAGGCTTCCGTATGTGCTTTCCAATTTAATCTGCTGTCAATAATTACTCCAAGGAATTTGGTTGTGTCAACTTTGTCTATTTTATTATCACGATAGTGTACATTAACATTTGGAATGGTTGATCTTTGGGCAAAATGCATAATATTAGTTTTTCCAAGATTAATCATAAGATTGTTATTTTCTAACCATTTTATCATTGATTCTATAGAATTGTTAATGTCAGTTTCGTATGCGTCTTTATTTTTACAAGCAATTGTAATGGTACTGTCGTCAGCAAATAGAGTCATTGGGTGGTCGATGCTTTTGGGTAGGTCATTAATATACAGGGTAATTTGTAAAACACCAGAAACCTCTTAGGCAGTGAAAGTACTCATGATTATAAGCAACTTTTACTTTGGGAAAACTCCGAAAGCTCGAAAAAAATATCAGCTGTTCCATACATTTTCATTGGCTAAATATTGCATTTTGTATGAAACAGTTGATATTTTTTTCGAGATTTCGGAGTTTTCCCAAAGTAAAAGTTGCTTATAATCATGTGTACTTTCACTGCCTAAGAGGTTTCTGGTGTTTTACAAATAACCCTGTATAGAATAAAAAACAGTGGGCCCACGACAGTGCCTTGCGGTACGCCAAATTTAACAAGACGCTCGGTTGATTTATGAATTACTTCATTTTTATTGCTTTTATTTATTGCTGAAATTTCTGTAAATTGCCTTCTGTTACTTAAATATGATTGAACAAGTCTTGAGACATTTCCCCTGATGCCATATGCTTCTAATTTCTCAATGAGTATGTCGTGACGTACATGGTCGAATGCTTGCGTCATGTCACAGAATATCGTACATACGGGTGTATTAGCATCTACATTTGGCATGACATTATGTAAAAAATCATATATTGCCAAGTTTATTGTTTTACCATTTCTGAATCCTTTTTGTTCATTCGCGAGTATATTTTCTTTTTCGAGATAACTATACAACTGTTTATATAAATACTTTTCAAATATTTTCGACATTATACTAATAAGGGATATAGGCCTATAGAATTGCATTAACTCTTTATTTTCTTTTTTGAATATTGGTTTAACAGTCGATATTTTGAGTGCATCGGGAAAAGTACCAGTCTCTATACAGAGATTAATTACATAGCTGAGAGGCATTGATATTTCTTCTGCTACTGATTTTATAACTTTTGTTGATAGACCATCGTTACCAACACTATCTGTATTTTTTAGTGCATTTATTATTTTATATACATCAATTGGCAGACACGGAGCCAGAAAAAAGGAATCTTTACTTTTTTGTATCAATGACGTAACTTTATTTCCAGATCGCGTTAAAGGATTAATTTTGTCAACGAAATAATTATTGAAAGCCTCTGCAATATCTTTTGGGTCAGTGATACTGTCATTATTTAAACGAATTTTCTCAATACAGTTTTTCGGGATGTTAAATTTTGAGTTGTTTATTATTTCCCAAGTAGCTTTGGACTTATTATTCGAAGTATTTATTGTGTAGTTGTTTTGTGCTCTCTGAGTGAGTTTTAAAATTCTTTTAAATAGTTTAGAATAATTATTGAGCTTTTTTTTATTAATCTGGTTGGGTTTAAGTCTGTATTGCCATAAAAGCTGTCTTTTCTTTCTGCTACATATTTTAATACCACGTGACACCCATTTCGGTTTCCTCGTAGTATTTATTCTAATATTCTTTACAGGAAAGCATAAGTCATAAAATAATTTAATTATGTCAATAAAAGATTCATAAGCTAAATTAGGATCATTAATTTTGTAAATGTCAGAAAACGATAAACAATTAATGCAACTTTTAAATTTTATTATATTTTCATTGCAGTAGTCACGTCTTTTTACCTGCCAGTATTTAATGTTAGTTTGTTTTTGTACTGGGAATATTATAAACTGTGCTGTGTGGTCCGATAGAGCGAGTTCCAAGACTTCAACCCTACATGCCTTGCGTAAATTATGAGCAACATTGTCTATGCAGGTTTTACTTTTAAGGCGTGTCGGTTGGTTCACAGCTAAAATTAAATTATAGTTGAGTAAAAGGCACTCAAATTCAATAGTTTGAAGGTTCCTTTTTAAAATGTCGATATTAAAATCCCCTGCAATGATAATATTATTACAGCGCTTTTTAGTTAGTTCTTTTAAGAGAGTTTGTAATTTATCCATACATACATTCATGTTATTTAACTTGGGAACTCTATACACACAAGCTATGACAGTCTTAAGATTAGGTAACTCTATCGCGCAGCACTCGAAAACCCCGTTCTGTTCTTTACTATTGGCACGACTATAGTCTTCATAAGTTTATCTGGCAAGTACGAGTGGCTTATACATAATGAATAAAATGTTGCCAACACCCTCGGTAAATGAACCCCCGCGTATCGCAAGTGTTCGACGCTGAGGTGGTCATGTCCCGGAGACTTACCTCCATCCATCTTTTTAATGACATCGGCTATCTCTTTGGCCAAAAAACTTAAACACGGAGAACTTACCTCAGCGCCAATCACCGATAAAGACACGGGCGTAATCGGTCCAGACAAGGGATCAACTTGGAACTGATTCACAAACAAATTTGAAATGGCTTGAGGATCACAAATTCCTGCCATGCTCACCGGCAGACTCGGCTTGTAGTTCAGTTTACCAGTGCTCTTCAAGAACTTTCCGAAATCTTTGGATTTGCAAAAGTAACTCTGTCTGTCCGTCTGACGCGCTGTCACGCCAAAACTATTGAACCAATTTAAATGAAATTTGGTACAGAGATAGTCTAGAGCCTGAGAAAGGACATAGGCTACTTTTTATCTCGGGACAAAAAAACATGGCGGCCGCCGATTTTTTTACAATAAAACTATTCAATAGTTGTTGCGTCGCGACGGATATTGCGACCGGGTAACCACAGGTTAAACGGTAGAGACCTTGTATCTCAGATAAATTCGACACTGGGGTATTCAAAATTATACGTATACATAACTGATGTATCTACCAAAATCAAAATAATCTCCCAAGAATTCGTACGCTTAACCTACGTCCCATCTCGCTACGGCGTAGCGCACGGCTACGAATTCCATTATGACTGCGAGCTACGAGCTACGCAGGCACGCTACGATTGGTTCGTTCGTAGTTACAGAGCAAAGAGACGCGGTCACTGCTAGAGGCGGCATTGTCAAAGCGTGTAATGTGAAATTGACCGCCCGCCTGTGACAAGTTTTTTAGGGTTTCAAACAAAAACGGAGCCCTTATAGGATCACACAGGTGTCTGTCTGTTTGTCTGTCAGTCTGTCTGTTATTTTGTCTGTATGTCTGTCTGTCCGTCTATCACATCCAGTTTTCTTCGGATCTACTGGACTGATTCTGTTGAAATTGGGAGTTTTATGACCCAAACACAGACGTCTTACGTAAATCATAAAATTTTTAGTATTAGGGTCAATTTTGGGGGTCAAACTAGAAAATTAAAATGAACATTTTTTGAACAATATTGTCTAACATATCAAATACACGAGCTTACTGTGAGGGTTTTAATTATATTTTTTTCATATTTTAAAAATAAATGTTTTTGAAGTTATTCAAAGGCGAAAAATCACCATTTCCCCCATATTTCCGAAACTCTTTCACGATCTTTGTGTAATTACAGGAAACTCTACGTCTATAGTGTAAAAAGAATATTAAAAAAAATCAACTGACTGTGAGAATGACAACACTACTCGCATTTAATGTCACACGTAAGTAACGCCCTGACTTTGCGCGCCATTCAGTACACACTACAAACGATATTTGGCGTGCTTAAATCATAGCAACCGTACGTTTTTCAGAGGAAAGAAGCCAATGACACTCGGCATTAGTATAGCCATCTATAAGCTGAATAAATTTCGAAATCCCATCGGTACTTCCAGAGATTATTGCTAACAAACTGTGATGATGCCGCCTCTAGTCGTCGACATGTTCTGTGGTTGTACCGATATTGAAATGCGATGCGAGACGACCCATAATGAGATCACCGGCATTTGTTTAAACTATTGTTCTTTTCAAGTATTCCCGTCATGCCCCATGGTGGGGTAACCAGAGGGCCAATAATTCTAAATTTTTAAGCAGCTTTCGCATTTGCATCGTAATCACAATGTCTCAAAAATGTAGGGAAATTAGAGGTATTTCGGACAAATTGCGACTGAGATGCGTAAATTTAGTTGCCCCCACGGAAAAAAACGGGCAAGTGCGAGCAACACTCTCACACGAAGGGTCCGTACCATAAACCTTAGTTTTTATTATTTTTTAATAGAAATTCACAATCTGTGAAAATTTCAACTGTCTACCTACTTATAACGGTTCTTAAAATACAGCCCGCAGACAGACAGAAAGATAAGAAATGTGCAGTAGATTATAAAGTTTCCATGAGATCAATGATATTTGTTTAAGCTTAAGTTTTCACTTTTCATAAAGTGTATCATACTTCATTTTGATAACCGATAAAATGCATATACCGTTACCCAAACAAGTTGCGAACTGCAGCGCAAACTTCACAAGCCACTTAACATTCTGCTCTGCCTCAAGACTCCATGAAATCAGCTATGAAATCATAGCCAAGCTAGGAAGCCCTCCGGCCTTGTTTGTTACTGCATGAAAGAAAAGAAATTTCTAATGGACTCTCCGGAACTTTTTCCGGTAGGTGGCGAGGTCGTAAAGAGAGCGGAGCGAGAAATGAGCGAGATGAGACGAAAGGAAGGAGAGGCATTACTTTTTGTAAATTATTTTCATCATCTTCCTGCCCCTCTGCCATTATGTTAATTGGGTTGGCGCAACACATTTTTTTTCCACAATCTGTCCTGTCAACTGTCGCGCTATTACTGTTTTCTTTTTTTTGACGTGATGAAGTCTTATAAATCGATGAACGCCGATTGCACGCACGAAAAAGTGTCACGTGCCGCCTAAGCCGAGCGTGCAAGCGAAAGCGCATAACAAGCGATGGAGAAGCACAAGGCTTAAGCGTTCGGCTTGTTTGTTAAGAATTCAATTGTTTTCATGTGGTGTTACCACGTAATTTTTTTTTTCAATTCATTTAACAGAATCCTCCTAGAACCAAAACCCTTTAATTTTTTTAATGTTAAAAACGTCGTTTGTTATACGTGGACGTGGGCAACTGTAGCAGTCTCTCGGCTCTATAATTGCCTGACTTCGGCTCAAACGTCTATTAATGACCAACTTTCAAGATTTACCTAGCATTATGTATAACAATTTTGATGTACAAAATAGTAATAGTAGTAGTAGTAGTAGTATCTTCTATCTTTCTATCGACTACTGTATTTCGTAGTTGATTTTACATAATTTTTTTTACATCAGTTTAAATAAAAATCACTTTTCAAATCTGAATAAAGAACAATTTCATGAAAGAACTTAATTAGATATCTTTCCGTCTTTGCACCATTCGTAATGAGATGATACAAGGAAGGAAGCAAAAGATGAACAAAAAATAAGCCCAAAATCAAAAGTCCTTGAGTTTTTTCAACATAAACGAATTATGTGAGAGAATTGAATTAAATTCTGCCAACCAAAGTACACGATTTTTGTGAAAAAAAAAATCTTTTTACACCTGCTGGATGGAATATTATTTGTAGCACAAACGAATTACAATAATTTCATTTACACTGAGTTTTGTTATAATATTATCATTGATTGCGTTCAGTTAAACAAAGTCTGATCATTTGTTCAACTAATTTGTGTATTCTTAACCAGTTTCTTCATTTACATTTTTTTTTTTTGGGAACGAGTCTTCTCCGATTGTCTAAGAACAGAGTCATCATCTATCTAGTTTTTATTATTTAGTGTTGGCTTCTAGTCAAACCGAATACTATTTTTATAAACGGTTACACATTATATATTACAAACAATAATTTTAGTAAAAGAGCGATACAAATTTAAAATGTGGAAAATGTTGTTACATTTTCCACATTATATAAAATGGATTCACCTGAATACCAGTATTTAACGTAGAGCGGCTGCCTACCTGACCTCCACAACACATTAACTGGGTAAAAAACTACTCGTTGGCAAGACTGGTGTCAGATTTTCTGGCTTAAGGTACAGAAAACTTTGCCCGTGATTGCTAATCATAGAGAGGCTTGAAAAAAGATAGATGACGCCTTTTCTCAGCATTGAGACACAATTTAGGCCAATAAAACAACAAAAAAAGACCAGCTCATCTTACCCCGTAACCTAACCCTTATACCGTCCGGTATATTTACAAACTATACAGGTACCTACAAACAGTACAACACACACATACATGGTGCCGTGTTCAACAAAGTTGCAGCATTGCATACAACTTGGCTGATAAACTACAAATAACTTTTACTTGGCAACGGATTTGTTTCTGCAGTTTCTAAACGGTTTTTAGATGAATAAAATTCTCAATGAATATGTTTGGGCTCTGTGGTGTTTTTTTTTTAGAACATTTAATATTTTTAAAACAAATTGTTCAAATTCATTTCAGGGACTTTTGGATTGTATCATCCGCATTTGGTCGATATTCCGACTAGTCTTTCTCAACGGTTCTTCTCCACATTTCTAATGCGTACAGCCAAAGTGCGGAACTCTCTGCCAGCGTCTGTGTTCCCCTTCTTTTTTTTTTTTTTTTTTACTGTTGATAGGCACGCGTTTGACCACTATCTCACCTGATGGTAAGCGAGGATGTGGTCGAAGATGGAGCACGCTTGCCTAGAAATAACCTATTCACTCTTGATTTAAAGACTCCCAGGTTGTAGCTATCAGGAAACACAGACTCCGGCAGGGAATTCCACTCCTTAGCTGTACGCACTATGAATGTGTTTCCAAAACGTTTTGTGCGTATGGGTGGGATGTCCACCATGTACCGGTGGCGCATCGCCGTTCGTCTTGTGGTCCGATGATTTAAATTATGCAATTCCGTCGCACATTCCCCAAAATGCAACCGGTAAAAAACCGACAGGCTAGCAACTCGTCGTCGATGTTCAAGACTTCTACATAATAACCCATCTGCCTTCAATGCCTGGGCACGCTCGCTCCATCATAGACCTCATCCATCGCTTTCCATCAGACGTGATCGAGGTCAAGAGCATGACAATTACTCAAAAAAAAAAAAATTACTCGTGACTTCGTATGCGTATACCCCCCGTTTTTAAGGTTCCGTACCCAAAGGGTAACCAACGGAACCCTATTGCTAAGCCTCCGCTGTCCGTCCGTCCGTCTGTCTGTCAGCGAGCTGTATCTCAAGAACCGTAATAGGTAGACAGTTGAAATTTTCACAGATTATGTATTTCTATTGCCGCTACAAAAACAAATAATAAAAGTTAAACCTTATGGTACGGAATCCTCTCTTAGTGCTTTCTGAGAGTCTAGGGGAGCACTAGCAAAGGATTTTCGTGAATGTAGGTTCTTTGGGGAGTCCCAAAAAACCTACGAGTGGGTGGTTTCACCGACAGCGTTTTTAGAGGTTCTTCGCGTGAAATCACTATGTAAAATGTTTATATATGACCATTCTATATTTTTTCTTATAATAAGAAAACTAGCTCATATGATGGCACTAGTATAAATATATTTCTCTTAAATATAAATAAAAAAAAAAAGAAATATGTCTGTTTCTCAATAACGGTGGTATGTCCGTGATTAACTTTTAAGCGCATTTACCTCTATAAATAAATTGCGATGGCAAGTTTAGTACTTAAATTAAACATTATTTTGTTGGTCAATACATAAAGCAACCATATTTAATACTTCCGTTACTTCTGTTATCATGCAGACATCAGGACCATTGTGATAACGAACGTCCGCGCCAAAAGTGCAATTTCGGTGCGTTTTATTAAAATCGATCTATAACGTAAACACGTCTATTTTAACGAACTATCTCCTTACGCACACGAAGACCCAGTCGTGCTCTTGCATTCTCGCAGTAGTGACGTGTCCGATCCTGCTGAGTTTTCGCGCCAATACGTAAGTACTTTTTGAATCTAAGAGGGAATACGAAATAATGCAATCTCGGTGGGTTACTGTACGAATTAATGTTGTTTTTTTTACGTTACGTTTCGCGAGTATGTTATTATGTTATTAGGTACCCTTGGCAATCATACATTTTAAGTGACGAAAGTATAAATAGTTTTGTTTTTATTTAATTTTTTGTTCATAATTCTAATTTCGGTGGTGCAATATCGGTGGTTTCGGTGGTAAGTTTATTGCCACCGATATTGCATTAATAGTAAAGTGGCTGTGGGGGTTCATGTGACTTTGGTAAGATATTTACGCTGAGGGTAAACAAAATTAATCCGACAAACTTTGGAGGGTAGTATTATAAGTAGGTACCTAGTACATATATTACAAAAACGTTTTTAACCGGCTTCAAAAAAAGGAAGTAATTAATTCGTCCCATATGATAATTGAATATTCTTGTATATGGTCTATGTAGGCTTCTTAACGAATGTGCCAAATGTCATAAGTGTATATGTATGTTTGTTTGTATGAATGTATGTTTGTCTACGAATTTCTCTGGTTTTTTTTTTCATTTTTTTTTTTCGAGTCATAATTCAATCCAATCTTCACTGCCATCACTCTGTCGGTAAAGTTATCCGTGTCAAGGGTCATGTAATTTTTTTTTTGTTAACCGGGCCTGCATTAGAGCTGTGCAATATATGCATAAACTCTATAGACTATACCTGCTCAATTTTTTCTTATTTTAGGATGGGAAGGCGAAAGGAAAAACAGTCAAGAGAAGAGACTTTAGAAAAAAAAAACAGGCTGAAAGACTAAGAAAGAAAAGAATAAAAGATGATCCAGTACTAGGCGAAGAACTAAGAAGAAAAGATAGAGAACGATATAAAAAGAAAAAAGCGGAAGGAAAAATTTTATCGATGGCTGAAATGACTCCACGTGCCCGAAGATTGAAGCAAAAAATAAACTGTAAAGCATTTTATGAAAGACGAAAAAGAACTACAAAATTATCACGGGAAGAAAATTTACCATCCAAAAATGTTCCACTTAAAAAAACCAATGACCCTCCTGAAACACAGGGTGACGATATGACAGGCGCGTCATCTCCCACGAGTCCTTCCATTCTAAATCGTTCTCGCTCGCTTAGTCCACAACCAGGACCTTCTCATGATGGAAACTTCAATTCCAACTTTCAACGTTCTCGCAGCATTAGTCCTCATTCAAGCATTTCTCGTTGTCTACGTTCTAAAAACAAAATATTCACTAGTAGTCCCGTTCATTCTTATTTGCCTTCTGGACGAATAACTGCAGCTGTCAGCAGAATTCAAACCCCTGGATCTACTTTATAACTAAGTAGCCCTTTAAATACTTTGTGTCCAAGTAGCCCTGTATCTACCTTATGTCCAAGCAGCCCTGTATCTACTTTATGTCCAAGTAGCCCTGCACCTTCTTTATCTGATGTGTCCTCCTCTTTGAAGGATTTGGATGCCAGATTCAGAAAATACCAAAGAATAAAAGCAAAGGAGATAATGTCACTTAGAAAAAAAGTAATACAACTAAAGAGAGAAAAAGACTTATATAGAAAAAGAGCGGAAAGACTGAATAAGATTCTCAGAAGTCCACGTTTAGAAAACAAGATATTTAAAAAGAAGAGAAAGTCCGATGAACCAAAGAATAAAAATAAAATTAATGCCCAAGTACGAAATACTGTTCAAAAGTTTTATGAAGAAGATGAGAATTCACGTATGTGCCCTGGAAATATATTTAACATCCATTTTGATGTGATGTTGCAATTTCGGTGCAAGATTTGCAATTTCGGTGTAAGATTGGCAATTTCGGTGTAAACTTTTCAATTTCGGTGGGCTGGTAATTTCGGTGGCCGTCATATTTTTAAAACAACTACGGTTATTTATTTCCTACTAAAATAACTAGAATACTAATGTGTTCTAGAATAAAACCAGTTTATTATTTTATCCGAAAACCTATAAATAAAAAATACCACCGAAATTAGCAAAAAATTGTGCCTGCGTGAAATTACCCGAGTACATGTCAAATTTCAGCTTTCTTCAATCAATAGTTTCGGCTGTGCGTTGTCTGTCAGTCACTCAGTCATCATCATCATCTGCCTAGCCTTTTCCCAATTTGTATTGGGGTCGGCTTCCAGTCTAGCCGGATTCATATGAATACTAGTATTTTACTTGGAGCGGCTGCCTGCCAGACCTCCACAACCCATTAAATGGGTAACACGGTATTTCTTGGCAAGACTGGAATCAGATTTAGGTACTTAGACTGCCAAGTTCTACAAATGACAGCCGGGACCAACAGCTTAACGTGCTTTCCGAGGCACGGAGGAAACTCGGTATGTTAATATGGTCACCCATCCACAGACCAACCTTGGCAAGCGTTGCTTAACTTTCAAGATCGACCTGTGCGGCTGTTATTCTTTAGCCACGAGCGCCTCAGTCAGTCAGTCAGTCATAGAAGAATCTTATATATTAGGATTGATGATAATTTATCGATATTTTCATTTTTATTCTTTTATTATTATGACATTTAATATTGCTGGAAATTGTTAATTATTGTGAACGTTTTAATTCTGATATAGCTGTAATTTCTAAATTTGTTTCTATTGCTATAAAATAAATGAGGAATAATATTGCCATGCTTGTAAAAGGCTGCTAAGTCATAAGTACCTACTAACAAACTATAACACCATTGTACACTTAGTTCGCAATAAACGTTTTGACTTTGACTTTGACTTTGACATTCGCAAAGGTTTTGCGATTAATTGTGAAACCTTGTCTAAAACCTAATATAATTACAGTGTACTAACGTATGAACGTATGATCTAATAGCAAAAGAGACAAAGTTCTACAACTTTTCAGCTACCTAAGATCTCTGCTCCCGCCGTGAGTGTAAAAAGCGTGAAGTTTCCATTCGGACACGCCCTAACAGGACTCCTGAGACCAGGGCCCCTAGTCTGCTAATTTTTATAAATTCGTCATTCCAACACGATGCCATTGTCATTTTGCTAAAAGTTCGTAATCTGCTAAATTCATAATGATCCTTCACTGATCGTTCAGTAGCATGTCAGTGGTTTCGTAATGAAATTGTAGTGGAATGACAGTGTCGTATTGCCATTATTATAAAACCCGTTTGGAGAAATAATTTTCGAAAAACTGCTATTAAATTTGAACATTAATTTATGCCAGATTGCTATTGTATATAATTTTACATATTATTTATTAGTGTTCTATGAAATCTGAAGTAGTAACAAAGTCGTAAATAGCAAATACGTAATGAAACTCATTTATATTTTATCCGTTTTGCTGTCAAAGTCAAATGTGACATTAGGTACTGTTTACTTTACTGACGTCGACGACTGTTTTTATTTGTTTTGAAGCGACCGGTGTTTTGCAAAGAGCTAATTGAATTTTAACGTGAGCGTCATTAAAAAATCAAATAATTAATAGATTTGTTTATTGCTCTTTTTTACTTCTCAATAACGACATCATGAGACTGTGCATCAATTGCGGAATAGCAACGGAACGCTGCAATACAATAGGAAGGTGAATATTGGAAATGGATCATTCTTCCTATTGTACAGGAATGGGTGGGTTAGTATCTGATATTTCTATATCGTAAACATTTAACATTTTTGTACGTAATATTTAATGTAAAAAAACTAAATGGTGTAATAGGTTCTGTTAAGTTTTCTTTTAATGGTTTTATTTTTTAAAATTAACCAGAATGTGCAACAAATTCAAATTCAAAACATCACCAATCCAGACTAAATCTGTATGGTCAATTACAACCTATTCTCTCTCAGAGGGGAGGCCAGCGTCCCTTCAATGGAAATGTAATATGGCCACTTATGTTTACCAAAAATAGCCACTCAGATGTTTATTTCTAAATGCTAGTGCTAGACCTAATAGTCGAATGAAAATTGTTTATTTCAGATAAATGAAAATGACTTCATCTTCCAAGCTTGCTCTTGATGAAAGTAGACCAGATGGAAATGAACAGACACTAGGACACCGATGAGTGTTATTAAATGTGGATGTTGTCTTCTGAAAAAAGTTTGTCCTCATCAACTTTTACAGTACAGAACTGGTACAGTGCAAGAGTGTAATATAATGGATTCTGCCGTGCTTGGTTAGTTTACTAGTTTTATTCACGGGTTATGAAAAACATTATTTAGTTTAGTTTTGTTAACGAGGGCATAGAGAGTGTTATTTTCATTATCTATCTATACTTATATATAAAGCTGAAGAGTTTGTTTGTTTGTTAACTTGAACGAGCTAATCTCAGGAACTACTGGTCTGATTTGAAAAATTTTTTCAGTGTTAGCCCATTTATTGAGGTAGGCTGTAGGCTGTATATCATCACGCTAAGACCAACAGGAGCGGAGCAGTAATGAAAATTGTGACGCAGATGAAGTTGCGGGTCAACTAGTACTAATATTATAAAGCTGAAGGGTTAGTTTGTTTACTTGAACGCGCTAATCTCAGGAACTACTGGTCCGATTTTAAAAATTCTATCAGTGTTAGATAGCCCATTTATCGAGGAAGGCTATTGGCTATATTATCACGCTAAGACCAACAGGAGCGGAGCAGTAACGAAAATTGTGAGGCAAACGAAGTTGCGCAGGTCAATTAGTATTTAATATTAGTCAAGCTCTTAACATCAACATTTCTCATTTGCAGGATTTCATTAATTCAGTCATTTGATGGGTGCGAGCAAATAGAGCATCCCGGTATTTCCATTCAGGCCCCTCACCATCTGGGGCATCTTCATCAGCTGTCAATGAGCGGAACAGTCAAGACATTCCTCATTTAGAAGAACCTACTTACACACATATTATGATAATCCTAATGAAGAAGATGATTAAAACGATTTACTTACTGCTATGTTTTATTTTTATTTTAATATAATACTATTTCTTATTACTGTACCTGATATAAGTTAGCACCCTATTAAATACAATATAAGCAAAAGCAAGCCAGAAGTGATGCACATGGCCCTTGTCTAAAAATATAGTTTTCTGAAAACTTCAGCTTAAAGAAACTGAAAGCCTGAGCACTTTTATAAATAATCATCATTATAGGATGCAAGCACTGCAGCATAGCTGCAAGTGCATTCTAGAGTATATAGTCTTAGATCTCTATAACGACGAATGTTTGATAATATTTAGTGTAGGAAACATAGCCACAAATATGCATTTTTCGTTTGAACGAGCTAATCTCTGGAATCAGTCAGATTTGAAAAAATATTTTTATATTGTTAGGCTATACGGGAACAGAAAAAAACGAGATATGCGCGTACAAAGTCGCGAGCTAAAGCTAGTAAGTAACTACTAACTAGTATTTAAAAATAATAACCTAAAATATGGGCAAATATTATCTGATTTGGTCAGTGGGTCAAAATTGGGCTCGTGAAACCTTCCTAAATGCTCTAATTTATGGCGAAATCCAGCTCTGTAACGCCAGGCCCAAGTTTTTATGGAGTTACGGTTTCTCCTTTCGGCTCTCATTGAGTTTCTCGAAAACCACTGACACCTGGCGCTTGGCTACAGCAGCCGCACCAATGAAGGGCGAAGTTTGTCCAAAAAATATTGGATATAAAACGCCGGTAGAATGGCGCAGTGACTGGAAAAGCAATGACTACACAATTACGTAGGTCACTGATCGATGGAACTGTCAAAATTTTAGCAGATTACCGCATACGACTGTCATTATGTACGAGATTACCATTTTATGCCATTTCGTTCAGTGGAGTGTCAGTGATTGTTCATTGGAAAGTCATAATGACACTATTATGTTAGTAGATTGCCAAACTTGTCAAAATCAACAATTATGAGATCAGTGATCGACCATTCTGACACTATTGTAATAGCAGACTTGGGGCCCAGTAATTGTGTATCAAGCCAGCGAAACAAAACTAGATCGAGATGTAATGGGAAAACTTTCCCATATCGCCGGGTACATTATTTAGTACCTAATTGGGGGCTTTTCCCATGGAATAAATAACGCGTTAGAGGTTTGAGAATAACAAGGTATATTTATTTAATTGGACGTATAAAATTGGTGGTGGGTTCAACTTGAACCTATAAAAATTATTCGTAGGTGAACTTTTCTTCAGAAGTAGGGTGTGAAACACAATATCTCTTAAGGGGTCATTCACCATCTGCCTAGCCTTTTCCCAACTACATTGGGGTCGGCTTACAGTCAAACCGGATTCAGCTGAATACCAGTGTTCTACGTGGAGCGGCTGCCTACCAGACCTCCACAACCCATTAACTGGGTAACACGGTACTTCATGGCAAAAATGGAGTCAGATTTACTGGCTTCTGACCATCCGTAACGACTGCCAAAGATGTACAAATGACAGCCGGGACCAACGGCTTAACGTGCTTTCCGAGGCACGGAGGAAACTCGGTATGTTAAGATGGTCACCCATCCACAGACCAACCTTAGAAAGCGTTGCTTAGCCTTGAAAGTCGACCCGTGCGGCTGTTATTATTTAGCCACGAGCTCCTCCTCTTAAGGGGTCATTGTACTCATAATTATATACAACTTCCACTATGGGACCAATCCCGAAAACGCGAAAAAAAATCAGTGGTTCCGTACATTTTGTCGAGTTATGCGCACATGGGGGAGTCGATTGTTTTTCGCGATTTCAGTGTTGTTCCCATAGTGAAATTTGTTCACAATGATGAGTTCAGTGACCCCTTAAGAGTTATTGCGGTTATTCTGTTACAGGTTATATAGTCTTTTTTGAACTACACACGTATTACTTTATTTAAATATTGAGGCTTCCGGCCATTAGATCGATGTTTTTAAAGTACCTATGGGAAATCGACAAATGTCTCTTTCCACTCTGGGTGAATTGAAAGGGAGTATCAGACTCTTACTGACTAAAACTCATCCGTGTTCCTCCTAATGCCCTTTGCGTTCTAGAGCCGCAGGGACCCTTTTGAAAAAATGTCGCATCTCTGGCAGAAATATAGGTCCTGGTCTATGGGATTCGCCGCATAGGTCAGCCATTCTGACGTCACGTTTTAGCGTTTTATCAACCGTGTTGTTAATGTAAATGCTTATTAGGTCTTTACCTATGAAATTGCCGTTTTGTATGAAAAAATTTAAACGATTTTTTTTCATGTATTTTTTATTTGTATTAATCGAAGTAATCACCCATGCAATCAATGCATCTTTGCCAACGCAGTGGCAGTTTATTGATGCCCTTCTTAAAGAAATCAGCTGGACGGGAGGCAACAAATTCTTCAAAGGCATTTTGTACTGCCTCTCGGGTATTGAATTTTTTTCCCGCCAAGAAGTTATCCAAATTTTGGAAAAAGTAGTAGTCTGTAGGCGCAAGGTCTGGTGAGTAGGGCGGATGACGGAGAGCTTCCAACCCCAGTTCTTGCAACTTGGAGACCGTCTGCTGTGCAGTATGAGGTCGCGCGTTGACGACAACGCACGACCTCATACTGCACAGCAGCTGCTCCTGCACGAGCAGGAGCAGCGAGACGAGCGATTGACCAATTCTGGTTGGAGATGTGCCAGCTTCTCCAGCATTGTGTTCAGTTCTTCACAGTACACATCTGCAGTAATGCTCACCCCGTTTGGTAAGAAGCTGTGATGAATCACACCGGCGCTAGACCACTAAACAGTGACCATCACTTTTCTAGGGGTAAGGGTTTAGGGCATTGTTTAGGTGCTGAACCAGGATCCAACCAACTTGCTGAGCGCTTACGGTTATCAAACAGAATCTATTTTTCATCGCAGGTAACAATGCGTTTCAAATTTCCTTCATTTGTGTGTCTGTTGAGCAGTGCAAGGCACGTCTCGACGCGTACTTCGCGCTGGCGATCATTGAGTTCGTGGGGCACCCATTTGTCAAGCTTTTTTACCTTGCCAATTTGACGCAAATGGACCAATATTGTTTTGACGCTAACGTCGAAAGCTGCTGCTAATTCAGCCGTAGATTGTGTATCATCAACTTCCACAATCGCATTTAATTCGTCATTGTCGACCAAAGTCTTCGGACGACCGCGAGGTTTATTTTTCAGGTCGAAATTTCCAGAACGGAAGCGAGCAAACCAATAACAGGTGGTGCGTTGGTTTGTAGTGTTAGCTCCGTAAACGTCGTTGATGTTGCGTGCCGCTTATGCCGCGTTGCTGCCACGACGGTATTCATATTCCATAATTACTCGAATTTTTAACGTATCCGAAACGAAAAAGATTAAATTGCGATGAAAATGACGAAAAAGATTGAAATGCGATGAAAATGTAACACTAATCAATAAACAAATGACTACTTTTGGAAAAAAAAACCATGTTTTTAAAATAAAATTAATTTGAAATTAGAATTCTTAGCCAAACAAAAATTATTTTGATTTGAAATGGCCAGTACTGCAGAACGGCAATTTCATAGGTAAAGACCTATTATATATACACTGTAGTACGTTACCATCCGAAAAACCTACCTGTGGAGATATGTGAGGCTGTGGGTGTTACCGTTAGCACATACCCATTAACTGGGTAACACGGTACTTCTTGGCAAAACTAGAGTCAGATTTACTGGCTTTTGACAATCCGTAACGACTGCCAAAGATCTACAAATGACAGCCGGGACCAACGGCTTAGCGTGCTTTCCGAGGCACGGAGGAAACTCGGTATATTAAGATGGTCACCCATCCACAGACCAACCTTGGCAAGTGTAGCTTAACCTTAAAGATCGACCCGTGCGGCTGTTATTATTTAGCCACGAGCTCCTCCGTTAGCACACAGTGCTGCACGCAAAATACGTGCTTAGTCGTGGAGTTGCGGAAACCCGCCCGATTTACATACCTACATACATAGCACACAGTGTTACTGTAGCTAAATAGAGAACCACATTATATATTTTTTGGATCGTTTTAGAATTTTTGCGAGACTAGTAAATATCAGTATAACTGCCTTCGTGGTCGAGTGGTTTAGGCGTTTGCCTTGTGACCCGGTAGTCGTGGCTTCGATTCCAAAGGGAAGCATACTTTGTAAAGTGGTTTCCAGTTTGGCTAGGACATTGCAGGCTTGCATCACCTGATTGTCTGATAAAAAGATGATTCCGTGCTTTGGAAGGCATGTATAAACCGGTGGTCCCTACCGCCAAATGGCGGTCATCAAGCAAACCATGACATAGACTCTTGAGGCGGTTTAGAAACTCTGACACTAGGGTGTATGGGGTCGTTAGACCTTATTTCCCACACGTTAAGAAGAAGATCAGTATAATTATTATACTGATGATTACTAGTCTCGCATTGGCTGGAATTATTCCAGTCGAAAGTTGGCCACGGTAGGACATAGCGGTTCCCGTTTACCCGTTATAGATGAACACAATACCAAAGGATAAAACAGTATGCAAATTCGCGATCAATATCAAAATGTGTGGGTTAGTCTGGAAATTCTGACGGCTCGCGTCTGTCGACAGTCAGATGTCATTCGTTTCGATGTTGATTGACGGTCAATTAATTGTTTCTGGTTTGCGCATGCAGTGCGGGCGTCAACGGTTGTTACGAATATGTAGGTATATTGGAAAAATACTGGTGTGAAAATGCGGTTTGATTAGTTTCTCTCATAATTTATGTGTAGCTGTTTTTCGACAGCTACAGAAATCCAGTTTGTGCTATAATCGTGGCCTTCTTTATGCTACATCGATCAAATGACTCCTCCCGCTCCGGATGAAGCAGAAGGGAGTGTCAGACTCTTACAGACTAAAACCCATCCGTATTCTTTCTAATGCCCTTTGCGTTCCAGGGCAGCAGTGATTTAAAGTCAAAGTTAAATTATTTATTTCAATTAGGCCAATAAAGGCACTTTATTGGTCTTTACTGAACGTCAAATGAATATAAAATATTATAGTGACTCTAGTTGTCCGTTCGCAAAAGGTAGATCCTTATGGAGAAGAACGGACAAGAAACTCCATAGTTACTCTTTCCAAAAATAAGCTTTGCAATATTTGCAGACATTATTCAATTGATTATATGTTAGGATGATACTCCCAAAATAACACTTATATACCTAATAGGTACAGTCAAGAAATTCCAGCAGAGGTAAAATGAATAAGTTTGCTAGTATGCCCCACATACCGATATAGTACTTACAGACGTACAAATTTTGCACTATTGATTTATATTAGTAACAACAATAGATCAGTGTGTGCTTCCAGTCAAACCGGATTTAGCTGAATACCAGTATTTTGCGCGGAGCGGCTGCTTACCAGACCTCCACAAACCAGTAACTGGGTAACACGGTACTTCATGGCAAGACTGGAGTCAGATTTACTGGCTTCTGACTATCCGTAACGACTGCCAAAGATCTACAAATGACAGCCGGGACCAACGGCTTAACGTGCTTTCCGAGGCACGGAGGAAACTCGCTATTTTAAGATGGTCACCCATCCACAGACCAACCTTGGCAAGCGTTGCTTAACCTTGAAGATCGACTCGTGTGGCTGTTATTATTTAGCCACGAGCTCCTCACTGTTATCAACCAGTGTGACTCGTTAGAACAAATACCGCAACCCCATCAGGAAGTGTCCATCTTCCTACCCATGTTTGCAATATGCATGTTAGACCGTGCGCCCCAACTTTAAAAAAAAAAACAATATGGCGGCGAGGGTGCTATGACAGCCCCTATAGAAAAAAAATCGATCCCCTTTTAGATTATAGAAAATACCTACTGTTAATTTTTTAGTTCAAGCTTACGCGATTTTATGGTGTTATACAACGTTGATACGACAGAGGGGCTTTCCTTTAAACTGCCTATACTAGGTACCATTTTCAAGCTCTGTACCAAAAATAAATTAATTAGGAGCAGTAGTTTAGTCGCAAATGATTTTTAAAGTTTTTGCACGGTTTGAACACGATGTATCTTTTCTAACAGTTGATTATCGTCTAAGCATAGGTCATGCACCTTACAACGATAAATCTACGATGCGTTGTTGCCGCTCTGACGCATGTCGAAGGACATTCACTAAAAATTGGCAATGCAAACAAGGAAGCAATCAATACACACACACTTGCACTTTCACTACGAAAGCGACTAACATAAAGCGAGCGAAAGAAATAGAGATAGGTCAGTTTGTTGCATCCTTGTTTTTTGCGATCGGTAAGTCCCTCAGCAGTGCGCCGACGCTTGTTTTTCGGAAAGTACGGTTTGTGGACTTCGCGCGCAAACAATTGTAATTTTATTTTGTTATTGTGAGAGGACACGTAACTTGGGATTATTATTATTTAGTATTAGTGTTTTTTTTGTGATTGACTGTTTTTTATGGTGATAGGACACGTAACTTGGGATTATTATTATTTAGTATTAGTATCTCCGGCCCTCACTCCCATGGATTTCTTTTTGTGGGGTTACATTAAGGGTGAAGTGTATGCCTCAGAGGTAAATAAAATTATTGATGAGTTAAAAAATAGGATTATTTTAGCATTTCACAAATTAAAGTGCTTAGCGACGGACAGTGATCTAATTAGAATAATAAATAACAATATTCTCCGTCGGTATAATTTGTGCATCAATGTGAATGGAGGACACATCGAAAATTTAAAAATTTAGTGTGTTTGTTTTTGTGCGCGTACTTCGAAACGTTACCTAACATAAAAGCCAGTGCGAGCGGAGCCCAGCGGAGGCCTAAGTCGCCGGCCGCCACCCCGGCCCGGCCCCCACCGAGCACACGAGATACCGCACACCGCGCTCCGGCGCGCGCGCGACGTTGCCGCTTTGTTACCTAGCGGTATCTAAGGTCAGTGTCTTTTTTTTTACAAAGGGTGGTTGCGTTTTATTCGGATTTGCAAGCTATTTAGTTTGTTTGAAAAAAATATTTTCTCATTTATGGCGCTTTTTGTTTTTGTACCGTATCGAATTAATACTGTACACGTATAGTATACGTAGTTTAATTTAATGCCCCTCTGTCGTATCAACTCTGTATTTAATTACACAAATACGAGTTTCCCTCATCTCGTTTTAATGCAGAGGATCTTTCAATTAAGCTGAAACGCGTTTCTCTTCAAATTACATTTTAATTAAATCGTAATTTCTCAGCTGAAATATAATAAATCATGTTTTGTTTGAATATTAGGGGATGGTCGGGGATGAGCCCCTAGAATTTTGAGATAATTTATTTGTAGTTCGATTCGCTTGGACTCCGTTTATTTAAACAAGATTTTTGGCCAACGGTTTAGCCCTTGAGAAAGTAAAAAAAATCGTTTATGTATGTCCGATATAGGCCAAGTTTAATTTACCTATGTTCCTGTAGTGTTTGTTATCTATATACTAATAGACTACTAATGTTGTCCCGAGCGCACGGGTAGTGAGGTAGTCAGTCACGTGAGAGCGACAAGCGAGAACGGACTGCTATCTGCATGCTGTACATCTACCATGAGTTTTATAAATCTATACTCGCTAGCGACTGCAGTTATTTTTTTTTTATTCTTCGAGTTTCTAATTAATGTTTTAGATGTTAACTAAAGTTTTACTTGCAAATTGCTTGCTTGATAGTAAACAGCTTAAAAAAATAAATTAGAAACTTGTTTTTTAATAGTTTACATACATTTTCTTAACTACATTCGCTAGCGAGTATATTTTGTTATTATTTGATCATGTGTGTGCTATGATCCTTTGTTGGTCGAAATAAACGTTATTATTATTATTATTATTATTAAAACTCACGGTACACGTCAGTACGTCACACCAGTGTGTGGTAACGAGCCAAATTAAGTACTTGTGAACAGGAGTTTACAGTTCCTATAAATCCGTTGAGCCATAATTGAGATTGGCCACTACTATAAGTGCGTAGTATCCCACTGCAATCCTTTCTATCTTCTTTCTTATTATATTTTTGTTTATCTCCAGCAATCTGAGCCCAATCCTTTAGTAAAGAGTCACGTTTGTCTCGCCATCTCCTTTTATGCACCCAAAAGGAGATGGCGAGATCTCATCGCCCGTTCCTGATGTTTAGAATAAAATCCGCGACAAAAAATTAAAAAAAAAAACATAATATGCTAACCTAATAACAATAATAATAATGCTTTATTGTCAGGCGACTAAGGCCCATAGAAAAGAATACACAAAATAATATTATAGAAAAATACACTAATAGGTACTTATTAAAATCATAAAAGCTAAATCTATTTGCTACGTTGGGTCGGCGACGTATTGCGCTGAGTCGTGGTGTCAGGTAGCCTTCCGCAAAAACGCCGATAGACGACACCCGTCGGCCAAAATTCTTCCTTCAAGAAGGTCTCCAGGTGATGAGTCGGACAAAAGATTTAAAGTTAATTTTGTCTTCATCTTGATATAATGGCTAGGATGAGTCGTATAATACTGTTACATGCCTGTATAATTTCACTAAAGACCAATTGTCCAAACAATCTAAACATGCCTCTTAAGCCTTCCAATTTAATTTCGATTTCCGTCTACGCTGTAGTCATCTGCTTAGCCTTTTCCCAACACTATTGGCCGGCTTCCAGTCAAACCGGATTTAGCTGAATACCAGTATTTTATTCAGAGAGCTACCTACCAGAACTCCACAACCCATTAACTGGGTAACACGGTACTTCATGGCAAGACTGGAGTCAGATCTACTGGCTTCTGACTATCCATAACGACTGCTAAGATCTACAAATCGAGGAAACTCGGTATGTTAAGATGGTCACCCATCCAAAGACTAACCTTGGCAAGAGTCGCTTAACCTTGAACATCGACCCGTGCGGCTGTTATTATTAAGCCAAGAGCTCTTATAGTCCCTCCCGTCTACGCTCTATTACTCTAAAAATAGCATCAAAACTCACGTTTCATCGAAGCACCTAACTTTCGAGACAGATCCTTGTATCTAAAATAAAATAAAATCAATATACAGGACTATTTATATCGGAGACTTGGAAAGCTTACAAGTCGTCCCATGTTTGCTCTAAACGACAAACAATGTCAAATTCATCATCCTTTGGCAGGTGACGCACTAGGCTGATTGAACGACCCTTGATTCTGATCGTAATTTTATTGGAACCCAGACCTTAGGGCTTACTGTGACTGTTTTAAAGTTCTCGATTTCGCTAACGTAAACGTTCACTTATGTCAAATTCATCATCTGCCTAGCCTTTTCCCAACAATATTGGGGTCGGCTTCCAGTCAAGCAGGATTTAGCTGAATACCAGTATTTTACGAGGAGCGGCTGCCTACTAGACTTCCACAACCCAGTAACTGGGTAACACGGTACTTCACGGCAAGACTGGAGTCAGATTTACTGGCTTATGACTATCCGTAACGACTGCCAAAGATGTACAAATGACTTATGTCAAATTGTATAGAAAAAAAAGGTTATCCGTTATACCAGACGGCGCTTATTCAGTTTCAATACAAATTGACGTTTACACACACGCGATTGAAAACGTTAAAAAACTCACACTAATGCCTCAGGTTTCAGTGAGATAGTGCTTTAATTCTGGTAAAAGGTCCACCATACTGGGCCAGTGCGAGTTAGTGGATGTAATTGTTTTTTTTTATAGGCGCGAGGCCTTCAGTGGTCGCCGACATCGCCGACGCTTCAAGCCGCCACTTTGACTGAAGGCCAGCCCCAATACAGTTGGAAGAAAGCTCGTACTGACTAAAACCCATCCGTGTTCCTCCTAATGCCCTTTTCCGAACAAAATCCGCAAGCCTGGCAGTAATGGATGTCATGGGACTTGAAACCTTCCCGGGTAACTGTACCTATATATACGTATCTGCATTTTCCTCTGCATGAACTACAGATCGGGAAAAAGTATACTAAAGTATTCTGAGTTAGGCGATAAACACAGTACCCCGCTACACGCTGCGGGGTACGTTATGATGAAGTCAAATCTGCACGCACGTAAATGCGTTTTCAGTGTGTTGCACTATGCGTGTTTTCAATACAAGCAGAGAAACTTACAAACAACATAAGATCACGCACTTCGTACAACGTTGCGTGATGCGGTGCAGTGTGCCAAACGCCTTACTCTACATTTGTGTCGTTTAAGCGTGAATAAGTAACGTATATCAATACATGATCCATCCATCCATCCTCATAAACTGTATCACATTTATATTAAAACTAGTTGACTCGCGCAACTTCGTTTGCGTCACAATTTTCATTACTGCTCCGCTCCTATTGGTCTTAGCGTGATGATATATAGCCTCCCAAATAACATTTTGGTGTCAGTAACAGGCTTTTTTATGACTTTAAGTAATATAATAGGGTTATAATTATCTCAGTTATAACTAAAGACGATATAGAGAAGTTAACAAAGAAGGTTTAGTCCCTATCGCAGCACTATAGCTTTAGTGGACGACGTAATACAGCTTTGAGAGTTATACGAGTCTTGTATAACGCTTTAGTGTTAGTTGGGCTATAGCCTTTTTCGATAAATGAGCTGTCTAACACTGAAAAAATTTTTCAAATCGGACCGGTAGTTCCTGAGACTAGCGCGTTCAAGTAAACAAACAAACAAAATCTTCAGGTCTATATATTAGTATAGATATAGATGATAAGAATAAGGATTGAATTCATTGAGATCTGTGTTTCCTGATAGCTACAACCTGGGAGTTTTTAAGTCAAGAGTGAATAGGTTACTTCTAGGCAAGCGTGCTCCATTTTCGACCACATCATCGCTTACCATCAGGTGAGATAGTGGTCAAACGCGTACCTATCAGATCCTAAAAATCTAGATTAAAAAGGGAACATACCAGCCATTCAGTCCTATAAATCCACCGCGTTTTATCATCCCAGTGCGTCTACTGAACCCAGATTCTACGCTCCTTCACACACACAGCGCTAGAGTCAGCCCTTTATATACAAAACCTTGTATTATGTGGCGAACATCAACAATATCACTTTGATACCAAGAATCTGTATCAAAAGAGGACACTCTTCTCACATCGCTCATCGGTTCTTTATCTTTGAATCATTATATATCTATTTATTTTCTCTTTCAAAAGGGGCTAACAATAATGTCGTCGGAAAATTACACATTATCATGATAAATATTATGTTTTGCTGGAGTGGCATGTATTAAACGAGTATTATTAAGACGAAAATGGAAATCACTCTTGCCTATAAATAGAAATCAAAGTACCTACATCTACTACTACTATTAGTAGTATCTAGTACTAGTATCTTTCAAGATTCCAGATGATATTTATAACCTAAAATATAGGGAATATTTAGGTTATAAATATTATCTTCTTTACTTCCTTCCTTTTTTTTAAGGATGGGAAATCATCAAATGACTCCTTCCGCTCTGGGCGGAGCGGAAGGGAGTGTCAGACTCTTACTGACTAAAACCCATCCGTGTTCTTCCTAATGCCCTTTGCGTTCCAGGGTACGGTGCCTCTTTCGAACGGTCTCCGCACCCCGGCAGGCACTGCCCCTAGCGGGCCCCGTCTCCCATGCTGACAGCTCCTTGAGGCGCGCGTGGAACACAGCGCGTCGTCGACACGGGCTTGGTTCTGATCGGACGGCGAGCCGCCCAATGCTCGCCGTCCGCAGATTCCCTACTTCCTACGCCTTGAATTTCAAATTAGATGCTGAATCTTCTTACTAAATCTGCCTAGTATTTTCAGAACCAGTGTCCTTCTGAGTACATCGGTTACAGACGTAGCCCAAAGGATCGCCATACCGAAGCGGCAGTGGGCAGGTCACATTGCTCGCAGAACAGATGGTTGATGGAGCCGAAAAGTTCTAGCGCAGCAACCTCGTACCGCAAGACGCAGCGTTTGAAGGCCTCTCACAAGGTGGACCAATGAACTGGTGAGGGTCGCGGGTAGCAAATGGAGACGCATAGGACCGGTAGTTGTGGCGACACTTGGGTAAGGCCTATGTCCAGAAGTGGACGTTTTTCGGCTGATATAATGATGAATGATTAATGATTCTCATGACGAGGCGGCCATTCTCAACGCTCGGTTGCAAGCGCGACAGCTGAGCATGTTCATGAGCAGTTCTGAGTTCGATGTTCATGTTCGGGTAAAAAATATTATTGGGTTCTTTCACTAGGAATTCCTGTGTGTCAGCCAGGAGTTTGGAAGTCGCAGGTCCTGCCCCAAATTTCTCTACGGTCGTGTCGGATCTCCATATTTACAGATGTGAGTGATGGACTTGGAAGTGCATCTGCACACACCTTTGCACTATAATAATGTACCGCGCAGAGCTAGCTATACTAGTCTTTGTTGAGATTGACCACCATTGGCAGCTGAAATCGGTCAGGAAGAATATTAGGCAATAGGGACTATGCATGCAAATTTTTATTTACAAAATGAAATACTTATTAGCTCTAGTAAACAATCGTGAAATTATTTTGAAATACCTTCTGTAGCGACCTTATGAAGCTTCAAAGATTACAATTAGGCCTCGTTTCTGGAGACGCGTGGCTTCGAGCGTCGCGTGCGGAGGCGCGACCCGCACTAAATTCAAACTTACGGCGTTGTATGAGAGCGTTTACGGAGAGGCGTTTTTACACGCGTTTGTTTGAAATGTAGCATTATTTGCGGATGACGACGCCGCGTCGGACGCAGCGCCGCACGCGGCGTTGGTCGCAGCGTCGTACGCGGCGTCGGTCGCAGCGTCGTGCGCAGCGCCAGTTTTCTTGAGTCCTGGGCAGTCTTGTTCGAATAGTAACAACGAACAAACGTGTAAATACGTGTAAACGTGTAAATGTGTGTGTAAATGCCGCGTCCACCGCCGCGTCCGCAGCTACACTTCACGCGACGCGCCATGACCCTCGGCTCCATGAACGAATTCGTACTTAATCATATGTTTGTTTTTGTGCGTGTGAAGACGCGGACCGCTGCACGCGCCGTCTCTTTGTGAACGCAAAAAACGTCCAACGCAACGCTAGACGCCACACTGCACGCGACGCGCGAAGCCACGCGTCTCCGTAAACGAGGCCTTAGAAAGTTGGTCGAGTGGTTTAGGCGTTTGCCTTGTGAGCCGGTGGTCATGTGTTCGATTCCCACGGGAAAGCATACTTTGTAAACTTGTTTTCCAGTTTGGTCGTCAAAATAAACCATGTCAGAGGCCCTTGAGGTGGTATAGAAACTCTGACACTAGGGTGTGTGGAGTCGTTAGACCTTACTGCTCGCAGGATAAAAATATCTCAAAGGAAAATCAAAAAATGAAAGAGAAGTCCGATATGAACTTTGACGTCAAAGTTCATGACGCCTATGCAGCTAGCTGCCATCGAAAATAGTGTTTTCACGAGAGGGACAGATATATTTGTTTAAAATAATTATATCTCGTTTGCTTTTCGAGAAATTTTGATTCTATTTTCACTGTTAGTACAATATTTTTGGACATTTTTATTAAATAAACTGTATAGATAAGTGTGTAGGAAGTTATGAAGTGGAAGTTGGAAGTACCCAAAGTTTCAGATAATCGAAAACCTGTATTAGGTTTGTTTCTATGTTTGTAAACACCTCTCTATAATATCTACTTATCCTTCCAGCGTGACAACAACCCGAATGTACTTACCTACAGTACAAAATTCCTAATTTCCGCGCGCAATCAGTCGGAACAAATCGAAATTATATGCATGATCGGTTCAACGTGGAGAGCCTGATACAAAAATCAAATACAGGCTGCTCCTGATGAATGATGATCAATACAGGATGTTCCTGATGAATGATGATCAAATACAGGGTGTTTCTTATGAGTGAATGAAGGGACGGAGTGAATTGATTGTATTATTGGAATGTTAAGATGAAACAATAAGAATGGTAGTGACAACCACATTTTGATTTATTTATGTGTAGCAGTGTTAGTGTGGTAGTGTGTGTGTGTGTGTGTGTGTGTGTGTTAGTGCAGTAATATTATATTAATAATATAATATTACTACGGATATAAGTAATAGTATATTATAAAGACGTTCTGTTTTATTTAGTCTAGACCCCTTCTATCATAAATCTTCTTGTTATTTTTTTTGCTGACATGTGTTTTATTTTCGTTACGAATCGTTTAGTAAGGATGTTTATCGGGAAAAACGAACCAGATGAGTGATCCTCTACTTAGAAAACGTAAATTATCACGTACAGATGACTGTTGACGTCCATCTGATTAATGGGACAATCCTCATTTGGGAACTCCAGAGCTTTTTACCCTTGAAAACCAAAATTTCCCTTGCTCAAACTCTCATTCAGCCATTGACTACGCTGATGCCTGTTATTTGGATGCCACCGAGGAGCTTTTAAATAAACTTGAGGGTTTGCAAAATATCTCTATTCGTTTTGTGTTCAATCTTAAAAAATATTCTCAAGTGGCTTCCTATTCGACTTCGCAGGAACTCTCGGATATTGTGTTTGCTATTTAACATACTTCACAATCCTAAAACGCCTTCCTACCTGCGAGAACGCTTCTCCTATTCCCGTCCTTCGGATGCGCCTTGCAGGTCGCATCTTAGAAATCTCCTTAAATACCCTCCCCACTCTACACACACACCACTCTCACATAAAATGAATGACAGTTAGATGGTAGCACCGCCTTTAAATCTTGCAAATCTTTGTATTTTCGCTGGAAAATTGGTAGTTTTGCATTATACAGTTTAGGCAGCATACTTAAGGGCGTCACATCATTGCACAGTTTAAGTGGACGTTGAGGCAAGAGTTCCAGAGGATCATCAAAATTTAATTTATACCAAATCGTGCCATCTGGTTTGTAAGCTAAAACCTTTAAATCAGTCACAGTGGGATCATTAGTTTTCTTTCCCGGCCGAATGGTTTTGAATAGAATAGAATAGAATATTTATTTGCGTAAAACATGGTATACAAGGGTGTTATATACAAATTGAGGCACAAGCATGTTTAGCTAGGATAAAACATAGCATGCAAAATTTTAAAAAACAAGTTAAGCAACAACAACCGTTTTTTTTTTAAACATCAACATTTTTTATCTATAAATTCTTTTAAACTATAAAAACTACACTCGATTAACCACATATGAAATTTTGTTGTAAATAATTTTGTGTTTAAAGCTTTGAAATGCCTTGGTATTTTATTATAAATGCTCACACACATTGCCAAGCAGTTACTATTGTATTTAGACAGTCTAGGCAAATCATTTAACACTAGTTTATATGGATCTCGTCGATTCCGAGGATTTACATCATTTGCAGTCTTAAATAGTTGCTTATTTTTCATAACAAAAACACATATTTCGTAAATGTAAAGCGACGGTAACGGTAACAAACCAAGTTTTTTAAATATTGGTCGACATGAGTCGTCGGGCTTAAGTCCACAAATTGCTCTCATGCACTTTTTTTGAGCGATGAATGCTCTTTGGAAGTCAGTGCTGTTACCCCACATTATTAGTCCATAACGTAACAACGATTCGACGTATGCGTGGTATGACATTACAGCAGTTTTTATATTAGTTATATTTTTTACTTTTTTTAATGCATAAACAAATTTATTAATTTTAGTGCTAACATTGTCTATGTGCTCTTTCCAGTTTATGTCTTTATCTATTATTACACCTAAAAATCTGGTACGGGTTACTTCATTGATTTTATTAATATTGAGTTTAATGTCATTTTTGGAATTATTTGATCGATTAAATTGGATGTAAGCGGATTTATCTAAATTTATCATCAAATGGTTAATGTCAAGCCAATGCAATAATTTGTCAATTGTATTATTAATGTCAAGTTCATGTTCTGAAATGGTATTTAGTTTTTTATTAGATGTCACTATAATAGAAATATCGTCAGCAAATAATACGCATTTATGGTTAGTTATTTTTATGATGTCATTTATATAAATGAGGAATAATATTGGGCCTAGCACACTTCCCTGTGGAACGCCATATTTATTATGTTTATATTCCGATGAATAGGATATTATTACATTATTTTCATTTTTTTATTGATAATAACACATTGTTTTCTATTGCTTAAATAGGACGACAGCCACTGAAGTGCCGGTCCTCTAATACCAACAGCTTCCAATTTTTGTAGCAATATGTTATGAGACACCAGATCGAAGGCTTTCGATAGATCAAAAAAGAGGCCTGTAGTTATATAATTATTATTTATATTTGAAAGTATAGCTTGCATGAGGGAAAAAATAGCTAACGATGTGGACTTGTTCTTTTGGAATCCAAACTGCTGGTCACTTATAATATGAAATTTATTGCAAAAATCAGTTAACCTTTTTAGCATACATTTTTCAAAAATTTTAGACAATATAGGTATAAGAGTTATAGGTCGGTAACTGTTGATGTCACATTTATCTCCCTTCTTGAATAAGGGCTTTATTAAAGATAGTTTTAATTTTTCAGGAAAGGTGCCTTGTGAAAATGACATGTTTATTAAATGCGTCAGAATACCAGTCAGTTCGTTGCAACAGGCTTTGACGATTTTTGTATTGATCTCATCATAGCCCTCCGACCTAGTGTTGGACAGAGACATTATTTCCTGTCTTACCTCGTTAGCTTCCATTGGTCTAAGAAACATAGAGTTGACACTCGTACTTTTGAAGCGGTTTTGATTTGTGCTTCTTTCCCCTTGCACATGCGTTAAATTAACATAATTGTTATTAAATATATTAGCCATTTGTACAGGGTCTGTAGTTATTGTTTCATTGAATTTAATACTTTCTATGTTGTCTTTGTGAGTGTTACTGTTTATTTCGGTTTTAATGACATTCCATGTGGCTTTACACTTGTTATCATGATTATGAATATATTTTATATTTGCACTCTTTTTTGAATTATAAATGCATTTATTTAGTAGACTGGAGTAGTTTTTATATTTAGTTTTATTAATTAAATTTTTATTTTTATAATATCCGTACCGTAGCATCCGTTTAGTTTTACAACTTTGTCTCAAACCTTTGCTTATCCACTTTTGTTTGTTTTCCTTATTACTATTGATTTTAACTCTTACTTTAGGAAAACAGAGACCATACAACAGACACAATAGCTCATGAAAATCATTGAATGCACAGTTAGTGTCAGTTTTGAGATATATATCGGACCAAGAAAGATTTTCCAGACATTCTTTAAATTTTGGGATGTTGTCGACGTTATAGTCTCTTTTATAAATATAGTATATTGTTGATTTCTGTGGTTTCTTTTTGATTGGAAAGCTTAACATTTGTGCTGTGTCGTGATCAGACAGATACAGGGGCAGTACAGTGGCAGTTGCGTTGGCAATGTTGCTTAAAATATGGTCAATACAAGTCAATTTGCGAGTAGGTAAATTGATGTGGATTTTTAAATTATGATTGTTAGCTAAATCTTGCAATCCATTTGTGATGTTACCTTTTTTAAGAGTATTTATGTTGAAATCACCGGCCACAACTATATTTATTTTGGACTTGTATTTATTTGACAAATCATGCAAAAGATTGTGTAATTTTGTCAAAAATAGATTAGGATCAGATTGTGGTGTTCTATAAACACATATTACTATTAATTTATTATTTATAATTTCTATGCCACAAACTTCAAAGGTGTTTTGAGTTGCATAGTTTTTCACAAATGACAGCTCTTTATAAAGTAAACCCATTTTCACTAATATGCATGTGCCACCTCTTTGCTTATCTCTACAGTAGTTGGTAGCCAACTGATAGTTGCAGATTTTCACATAATTTTCATAACCTTTTTTTACAAAGGTTTCCGATAGACATATAACATCTGGATCATTATTCGCTTCTTTTAACTCCTGAATTGTAATTTCTAGTAGTTCTTGTTTAGATAATAAACTCGCTATATTTTGATGGAGTATTCTAAACTGGTGTGTTTTATTAGTTTGAGATACGAAAAAAAGAGTCACGCTTGTTTAGCACAGGAAAGTAATAAGGTATAGTCCCTATTTGACCTTTTGAGTTGTGTTGCAAAGAGGAACTATGTTCGTAGGGCGTTGTACACTCAATACGACCAAAGTAGTAAGGGATTGTGCCTTTTTTGGGTTTATCAGTAGGAGCGTTTAATTTGGAACTTGATTTGTTACTCGCTATTATTTTTCGTATTTCACTCGGATTTAAATACTTATCACTATAATCGCAACAATCTATAAGATAATTTATCGACTTACAAATACTGGATAGATCCGTGGATGTTTGATTTACGAAGTGACAATTTTTATAACTATTACAAACATTTTTTATAGAGTAGTTTAACTTACGTACATTGAGGTGCATGTTATTGACGACACAATAATAGTGTTATTTATAAATGTATTTAAAACAATTTGCAATTGAGACAACAAAAGGTTAGGGTTATTGTCATTTTCACCTATGCATATTACAAGTTTGTCTTCAGTGGTCAATTTAGTATTTCTGCAGTTTGCTATAATTTCGTTGCTAGGCGCATTTGGCTTTGTTTCAGCAACGAGCCTGTATTTTTCATACTGCGTATTAGTCCTTGAGTGTGAGATGGCTGCTGCTAATCCGACGCAACGCTGAGTACCGACGATAAATATCTTCTTTTCTGGGATATTATTCCCGTCTATAGCAACATATGTCTGAGCGCTGGCGGTGGCCACAGTCTCTTGCTTCTGTTCTTGACTTACGGCAGGTTCACAGACATTGCAACTACTTTGCATTATGATTGCAATGCGTTCTTGGAGAGCTGCAATCTCCTGCTGTGCAACCTTTAATTGCTGCTGTAAGGTTACGATTTCTTGTTCCAGGGATGACACATTGACATTGTCATTGGGTTTGGATTTCAACTTTCTGGATGATGATGGTAAAGAGGATGGTGTAGAAAGTATGTTGCATGGAGTTGACAGAGCTGGCCTCTTTTTCTTAGTGTTTGGACCAGGACTTGAAAATATGGAGGGCGACTGGCATAAAGATTTTAATGTTTTGTTTTCTGAAGTTAACTTGTTTATTTCCTTGTGTAGATCGGTGTTTTCCAACAATATATTCCCTAGTTCATTTTCGGTAATTTCGAGTTTTAATGAGAGTTGTGCAATTATCTCCTTCATTTCTGAGGCTGATACTAAGTCAGACACAGTACCGTCAACACTCATTGACAATTTGTTGGGAGTACTATGCGATTCAATAGATGTTTCGCACTCAGTCAATACGTGGGAATCAAGTAAATCTGCAGTATTTTGAACCGTAGATTGACGTTTAAACGAATCATCACGTACTACATCCTTAGTGCTTTGTGGTTGTTCCGTTGGTGAGGGTGTTTCCATCGGAGTTACTTTTTTCCTCACGGTAATATTGGGTGTACAGACGGTATTAGCGTATTTTTTGCTTCTAATGCATACCTTACATCTCCACTTTTTTCTGGATTCCGCGTCTTTGAGGCGATACGTATGTTCTGGATAACCATCGCAATCCAATTCATACCGGTTATCACAGGCAGAACACAAAGCAGTGCTTTTTATGTTTACTAATTTTTTGCATTTATAACATGTTACTAGTGCTGCCATCTTGCAATAATTGTTGTACTAGTCTCTTTATAAATTCCAAATATGAATTTTGGAACTTACGAAAAGTGATGTAGTCACTGAGGTTTGAACCCGCGGTCACTCGTGTGAGGCTAGTTTAACTGCAAAAGTAGAGGTGTTAGCTATTACGCCAACTGAACGTTACTAAGGCTTGCCAAATTTGTCAACCTATTGCAGCAGATGTTTTTTATTTTGAATAGGCAGGTCAGCGTGACAGTTTAAATTCAAATCACTGTGTGAGTCACTTTTTCACTTGGTCTTTGTTGTTATTTTTTCCCCACACTTTTTTTCATTGAATTAAGTCACAGAATATTATACATTTTGCAATCTTTAGTTTGTTTTCATTGGTATTGTTGATTTTATGGTCGTATTTGTTATTTTAAAGCACAGTTTATTGTTCACAGTATAATTTGTATTAACTTCACAGTTTATGTAAGAAATCCATGGATAACACTGTCACTTAAGTATTAGGCGATGTTTTATTAGTTCACTTATTTTTACTCACATAAAAACACAAATAGTATTTTTAACTGATATTTAATAACAGAGCGATTGTTTCAACGTTTGGCTAGACGCAGCGCCATCTAGCGATGTCATGTCATGTTTTTTACTGATTTTAGGAATACATTGTAAATTAATGTATTCCTAAAATCAGTAAAAAAATTATAATCTAGATAACGACTGTCGTATGGCATTGGTTTAGTTCTAGCTGACTTTGCTATATTTGCATACTGAGAGGGTAAGTAGATTTCTCTTCCTTTTACTTTACATTCGATGGCACTATGCACAGAATCGCATTCCATCTGAGTATTCAAGATATTTTTTTTTTATTCGATATCTCACCAACAGCGGCAACTTCATCGAGTTGGAGGCTTGATATCTCACTAACAGTAACAACAGCAGAATTCAGTACACTGGGAACATCATTTACAATCATATTTAAATTGACTTGAGGATTTGAGTTTTCAATAACTGTAAGTACTAGTTTCTGTCAATAATATTATGTTGCTCGTAGAAGAAATATCAGACAAAAGTTCATTCGTTGGAACGTCCATTACTGAAGTATTGCTAATGTCCGCAAAATTAAATGAAAAATTCTCTATCATTTCTATAAATTTTAAGTTGTCAATATTAATTATGTTTGCGTCATTCTCCTTCTCCTTTATTTCGTTAATTTCTACGTTATCTTGAAATAATACACCCTTGCTGCTCAATGTAATTGTATCAGCTTGTGCAATTTTTTCGTCATCAAAGCCGGCAAGCTCAACATTGATACTACCTACTGCTTGATGTAAGCCCCCCATAATAGTTACTTCAGTTGAATCAGAATTAATAGAATCAATTGATTTGGGGTAAAGTTTACTACGTTTATTTATTTTTACCTGAGCCAGCTTTTCGCAATTTTTCCTTTTTAAGATATACATTTTTTGTGCCGTCAACGCTTCCCGCCTTTTTTTTAAATCGAGTAAAGTCGTGACTTTAACTTGAATCTCCACGTCTTTCTCCTCGTTCATGATGCAAGCGGTATCATCAAGCTGCTCAGTCATTTTTATAAGCTGAAAAAAAAACTTTATATAATATTTACTTACCAAATGTGAATGCATGCACACAAATTCGTTTGGTAAAAAGTAATAAATCATAATTATAACCGAAATAATTCATAATATTCCTTTTTATTTATTAAAAGTAAGTTAATATAATAAAAACCATACACCTAAAGTCTGTTTAATACCGCTCAAGTCCCATTAAAATGTTTATGGAATACAGCGTAAGTCAAAATAAAATAGTTAACAATACCGCCTAAGTCAATGAACATTACATTAAAAAACCGCCGATCTATTGAAGTTTAAAATACATGTATAATACCAGTAATTACACTCTAGATATACTACAAAATAATGAATAATCGAGTTGGCTTACCTTTTTGGTCCATCAGAAGTGTCTATCTCTGTGATAAAACCGTAATAGACAAAAATATACAATAAATTTGCTGCGCGGTCACACATCAACACAAGATAATACGGCGGACTGACGACTTACGCGGTTGTGACACAACAAACGATTTGCGCGGTGCCAGAACTACTTGAATAACGCGCTGCGATTGGACAATTTAATAAAAATTGAACACCATTCGATGCGCGCCGACAAAATCTATCCAATGAAGTATAAAACGTCATATGACCAATTTTCGACTTACGCGGTATTGTTACCTAAGCGACGAATTACAGGGATAGTCGTCGGTTGGTGTCTCATTCCATTTGAAATATCTAAAGAGGCCTCTGCGAGTTGGCTTCGACCCCTCGTACGCCTACCAAAGGACCGGGTCTCTAGGAATCCGAAAAAGTCAAAAACATAAAAAATAATATTTTTATTTATTTTATTCAAATATTTAAAAATATAATATAACATCTGCCTAGCCTTTTCCCAACTACATTGGGGTCGGCTTCCAGTCAAACCGGATTCAGCTGAATACCAGTGTTTTTACGTGGAGCGGCTGCCTGCCAGACCTCCACAACCTATTAACTGGGTAACATGGTACATCTTGGCAAGACTGGAGTCAGATTTACTGGCTTCTGACAATCCGTAACGACTGCCAAAGATCTACAAATGACAGCCAGGACCAACGGCTTAACGTGCTTTCCGAGGCACGGAGGAAACTCGTTATGTTAAGATGGTCACCCATCCACAGACCAACCTTGGCGAGCGTTGCTTAACCTACAAGATTGACCCGTGCGGCTGTTATTATTTAGCCACGAGCTCCTCTGTTATTTTTATTGTAAAAAAATAAAAATGCGGGTAGCGGAGTGGCGAGTAGAGTTAGCTCCGTTTATTTGCACAAGGTCATTGGCATGAATACAAGCCTTAAGGCGTTAGAGAATTATTAGAAGCAATCATAAACTGCCTGCAATGCAGACCTAAACAAGGTTACCGAAGGATCATCGGCTCAATTCCCAAGAAACATGTTCTTTATTATTATACAATACGAAGGATTAACAGAACACAAGTTAATAAAGGGAACGTTGTCGATCCATAATTCACCGTTTCATTAGTCGGCGCGTGTTTTTCGCGCGCTCGCAAATGTTTTACGTTTGAGCCGCAGTCGACTACCGACGGGAAGTAAACATTTTATGACTTCCCCTGTTACGTGTTACAATGGCAAATAGAAAGTTTCTCATCTTCTAGATGGGTTTCAATCAAAACTTGTGAGGGCCAATGATATTATTTTTAGGGTTACGTACACGAAGGATAACCAAAGGAACCCTATTACTAAGCTTTTGCTGTCCGTTCGTCAGTCCGTCTGTCCGTCCGTCTATTTGTCAATGGGAAAAGTAGAAATTTTCAGTTTTTATTTTTTTATTTGTAATGGGTTTGCTCTTGACTCTAGTCTATGTCAGAGATGACAGAGACAAAGTCTACGACGGAGCGAGCCTACCCAGAAGGAGGCTGTTCACTCTAACTTTGAAGAGATTAGGGTTGTAAGCTTGTATTTATATTGTCGTTCTATAAACAAATAATAAAAACCTGAGAGGTGTCAAGGGACACCCGGAAGGAACGAAGTTATTATTAATTAATGAAGGAATTGTAATAAAACTAGAAACATGACTGTGTTTTACGACTTTATACTTTTCCCTAAGATGGTATCGTATCGTTGGCAACTAATGATCCACTGTTTGGCATCTCAATGGTCAGTCCCTACCATATCGGAATTAAATACTCCATGCAGGATCGGATTTGTGTATTCTATTCCATTCCATTCCATTCTGTAACTGGCTTGCTTTCTATGAGATAGAGAGAGAGAGAAAGAGACAGACAGAAAAACACGCGCACGCCGCACGGCTTAAAACTATAGCAAAAAGTGTCGTTACAACTTTTCGTCTTAATTTTTCCATCTAGCCCCCTTTCGCAACGCGCGATAAGGAACTTCGTTCCAAAAAACTAAATCAAATTAAAGTAATACATACAAGAAACGTGTTTTTTTACCATTTTTTGTACGGAACTCTTCGTGTGAGAATAGAATACTCTTTATTATGTACACCATTTAAGTCATCCTTGTCCTGTCAGTCACAAATAAAACTTCTTACAGATTCTATGATCTTTCGATCACAACACGGAATAAGACTCGCAACTTGTTTTATAGACATTTCAACTGTAAAATAATTTTTACTACAACATCTGAATTAAACATTTTGATAATCACAAAATCTGAATTTTTATTACGTTTTCAGTATTCAAGGCATGGAAACTTTAACAAGTTTGATGCAGTAGCTTTATGTTATAAATTTACTTTGTGAATTCTTGCTTTACTGAAAATGGGAGATAAAAAAAACCGACTTCCAAAAACAAAACACTACAAATTATTAAATAACTTTAACATAAAATAAAATATATTTAATTTCGGAAATCGCTGTTTTTGGTATTTTTTTGGTTTTTTGACACCGACTTCCGAAATTAAAGTTATTTTATTTTATTGTAAAAAGTTTTTTTATTTTTCACTTTTTAGTGGTACCTGTTTACCAACCACTAAAAAGTGAAACCACAAACACAGAAATCGGTGAACATACTTAAAAAAAAAAAACATAAAGCCGAACATAGAACCTCCTCCTTTTTGAAGAAGTCGGTTAAAAAAAACTATCCATGTAGGTATTGTGTGAGATTTTTAAACATAGAACTAAAGGATATTTTTTGCTATATTTATATACTACCACCGCCAACTGTTGATTCTGACTTTCAGGAGTTGCAGTCGTTGGAAATGTGTGGTGGACTTGCCCCACCAAAAAATACTTACTGACCCGCGCAACTTTGTCAGCGACACATTTTTCAATAATGCTCCACTCCTATAGGTCGTAGCGTGATGTTATATTTTTCATCTCGGGAGTATGTTCCCTTGAGACATTTTCAGCCTCTGGCATAAGCTAATTTTACATCACTTTTGAACGTGAATTTTTGGAACGGTGTTCGTTAGCTTACCATGAAAAGAATAATTACTGAAACAAAACTTAAACGTCGAGGGCTCTTATAAAATTCCATTCAATGGCAAACGTGTAATGGATTCCCCATTTCCCACACTTTCGGTCCGTTGTACGTAGGCTAAGTTAGCAAGCCTAGCTCCTCCCAGTCATCTTTGGGACGGATCTGCCAGATACCAGCTTGATGCCAAGAGAAACGAGCCAAGAGGATCATCGGCAATAATAGGCTCGTCACGACGATGCTCCAAAGTCTTGAGCATCGACGACGAGTTGCTAGCCTGTCGGTTTTTTACCGGTTGCATTTCGGGGAATGTGCGACGGAATTGCATAATTTAATTCCGCCAAGCCCGTTCCATTATTGGACCACAAGACGAACGGCAATGCGCCACCGGTACATGGTGGACATCCCACCCATACGCACAAAACGTTTTGGGAACACATTCATAGTGCGTACAGCTAAGGAGTGGAATTCCCTGCCGGAGTCTGTGTTTCCTAATAGCTATAACCTGGGAGTCTTTAAGTCAAGAGTGAAAAGGTAAGGTAGTTTTAAACAACTCCTCAGGATGTCCATTGACGTTGATAGAAGAATAACCAAATACACCTAAAATTCTAGCAGACAATAGCTAGTCTACACAATACCACAGAACCTTATCATTTATCCACAAACCAAGCACAAACAATACGACTTCAGTGATTCCCCGAAGGCTTCAGCTCAACAGACGTGGCAAAATGAAAACATTTTGAATTCATTACGGCCCTCGTTTTAATCTATACAGCCAATGTCGGGGGAACGACACTTGTATGCGGGATTACTCACCAAATTGGATGATTTAAAATGTATTTTCTTGTAAGGGTTCTGTATAGGAATTTTGTTTGTTTATGCTTCGGTGGGAAATTGTACTTCGTAATGTATGTATTTATTATTTACTTAATTGCTCACTTCTTATTAAAAATAGGACACACATTTATAAAAACAAGTGTACAATGAGCGGTCTTATTGCACAAGGTAATCTCTTACAGGCAACCTTTGGATGGACTAAACGGAACGAAATAGATTTTGGGCTGTCAGTGTACAAACATGATGAGGAGCTCGTGGCTAAGTAATAACAACCGCACGGGTTGATCTTTAAGGTTAAGCAACGCTTGCCAAGGTTGGACTGTGGATGGGTGACCATCTTAATATACCGAGTTTCATCCGTGCCTCAGAAAGCACGTTAAGCCGTTGGTCCCGGCTGTCATTTGTAGATCTTTGGCAGTCGTTACGGATTGTCAGAAGCCAGTAAATCTGACTCCAGTCTTGCCAAGAAGTACCGTGTTACCCAGTCAATGGGTTGTGGAGGTCTGGTAGGCAGCCGCTCCACGTAGAACACTGGTATTCAGCTGAATCCGGTTTGACTGGAAGCCGACTCCAATATACCTAGTTGGGAAAAGGCTAGGCAGATGATGATGAGTGTACAAACATAACAATGAAGTGTATCTGATACTTAGAACACACCTTTTCCAATCTACTTTGGATATTGGCAGAATAGTCAACATCGGATTTGTTTGCCTTATTTGAATAACCAGTTGACTCGCGCAACTTCGTCTGCGTCACAATTTTCATTACTGCTCCGCTCCTATTGGTCTTAGCGTGATGATATATAGCCTATAGCCTTCCTCGATAAATTGGCTGTCAAACCATGAAATAATTTTTCAAATCGGACCGTAGTTCCTGAGATTAGCGCGTTCAAGCACACAAACAAACTCTTCGGCTTTATATATTAATCATCATCATCTGCCTAGCCTTTTCCCAACTATATTGGGGTCGGCTTCCAGTCAAGCCGGATTTAGCTGAATACCAGTATTTTACGAGGAGCGGCTGCCTACCAGACCTATTTGATATATATATTAATATAGATATCAAATAACTCCTTCCTTAGCGGAGCAAGGAGTGTTAAACTCTTACTGAATAAAACTCAATCGTATTTCTTCAAATACCCTTTGCGTTCTAAGGAAGCAGTAAATATCTATACTACTCGTAATATATGAAGCTGAAGAGTTTGTTTGTTTGCTTGAACGCGCTAATCTCAGGAACTACTGGTCCGATTTGAAAAAAATCTTTCAGTGTTAGATAGCCCATTTATCGAGGAAGGGTATAGGCTATATATCATCACGCTTCGGCCAACAGGAGCGGAATAGACGAAGTTGCGCGGTTTTACTAGTTCCTAATAATTCTGTAACCCTGGCAGGCACTGGCCCTAGCCGGCCTGGTGACGTCTTTCTCTACGACACAACTAAGACAAAGAACGTTTTGAAGACATCTTTCACCACTCCACTCGAATCAGTCGCTTAAAAAATGACTTACTTACAATAAAATAAGCACTTCCGATTCGAGAAGGTTGCTATTACCTATAGACATTAATAAATAGCTAGCTTTTGCTGTCAGTTGACGGTAACGGACGGGTACGAGATGCAATAAGTGGCTAAAGACGCGGAAGAAAGCGGTACTTACTATTTTATTCTAGTATGTTCTTAAATACTAAAAAAGTCAATGTAATCTTGATCCGCCTCCGTGGTCAAGTGGTTTAGGCGTTTGCTTTGTGACCCAGTGGTCTTGGGTTGTATTCCCACGGGAAAGCATACTTTGTAAAGGTGTTTTTAAGTTTGGCTAGGACATTGCGGGGTTGAATCCCCTGAATGTCTGATAAAAAAGATGATTACGTGCTTCGGAAGGCACTTATACGCCAGGGGTCTCGCCTCCCCAAATGACGGTCGTCAAATAAACCATGTCAGAGACCCTTGAGGCGGTTTAGAAAGTCTGACACTAGGTTGTGTGGGGTCATCAGACCTTACTGCCACACGAGAAGAAGAAGTTATCTTGATAAGATCCTTCATAATGGGGCTCATCAAAACTATCAGCAATCGCTTCTGTAGCTGGCACGTAATCTTCTCAGTGATAAGAGATGCATTCTTCTTGCGTTCGACAGCTAAAAAGATTACTTAGTTGAAAATTTCTGATGCGCTATAAGATGCGAATATAGTTTTAGTTTCTTTTTTTTTTGGGTAACAATAAAGCATATATAAATAAATTTATTTATTTATTAGGATTGTCAACATTGAAAGAAAAAAAAGGAAATAAAGAAAGACGTTTATTTCCTCAAAAGCGACGCACAAAACACAAAACTCTAATAAACCTTTTTAAAAAAAAAAAAAATTTTAGTGCTGCAACACTTACAGACAATCACAACATTTATACAACTATAGCATTGAAAAAGGTGTAAACTATAAAAAATTGTTAAGGTGGATGCTCCAGGGTAGCCCGCGAAATTCAAATATTTTTATGTTTTTTGCAATTTGCCTGTCAGCGTGAAGCTGTATGTGGACCAAATGCGATTTAAATATTCATTCTTTCGAAATTCTGTTCGAAAGAATAATCATTCTTTCGAACTACATGAACTTAGAGGGATATATTGATGATTAAAATGGTTATAATTCTTTAGATAAATACGCGTTACGGTCGCGGATCGCATTTGGTCCACATACAGCTTCACACTGACCGGCAAATTGCAAAAAACATAAAAATATTTGAATTTCGCGGGCTACCCTGGAGCATTCACCTTAAGTAAAATATAAAAGAGTAAAATCCACGCTCATAATATGATCATTCTGCTCACAAAGGAAAAAAAATATCATGATCCTCCATCGTTTTCAGCTCACCGATTTACCTGCGGACCCCTAAAAAGTAGACATCCAAAATGAATTGGTATTACGTAGACATGTAACACAACTCACTGAACAATGTTGATATTGTCCGGTTTTTTCGTGAAATACCCGAAGTTTGAGTTCGAAATTATTCATGTGTCGATGCCACAGTTGCCGTGTTACCATAAATTATTTTATTGAGATATCTTTTTTTTTTTGGTAAAAATAAATTATTTATATCAGAGCTCGATGAGTGAAACATTTTCAGGTTTTATTTGTTTTACGATGATAAATAACGTTTTTATTCACTGGTTTGTTTATTTATCGTTGGTACAGGAATTTATGATGTCATTTTCACACTTTCATAATTTTAACATATTTTCACACTCACCCAATTGGAATATTTTGTTTTACCTTTGTTTTTGAATTGTGCTGTTTGTCTGTTTCACATCAGCCGAAAAACTACCATTGCTGGACATAGGCCTCCTCCAAAAGGGGAGTGGTTGCCATAATCGCCACCCTTGGCAAGCGGGTTGGCGATCGCAGTATATGCTGCTGCTCATTCTCTAGTGAGTCCCTTAGTCGCCTCTTACGACACCACGGGAAGTGGTGGGATGGTATTATTCTTTTACGGCACTGGCCGACAACATAAGGCATATTAGGCCTGCCTAATACACGTAAGCATATATACATTTAGCATTTCTAAAATACGATAAGTTAGTAGTAAAAAACTCAAAAGATCCTAACCGAGAGAAAAGGAAAAGAGAAAAGGTAGAATCACCAGAAACAATGCCAAGAAACACCAAGAAGAAACAGTTTACTGACAAACGCGTCGATGAGCCATCTGCAAATAACACACAAGGAATAGTAAAACCAAGCATACTCAATTATATGGCACGAGGTGGAGCATCATCGGTGTCTGAGCCAAAAACTTCAAAAAACTAAAAATTGCTTCCCTCAACTGGAAACCGGACATGACGAATCAAACAACAAAACAAAATAAAATAAAAACAATCAACACCCCAAGCCGGCTGGTCACCGTGGGGGAAGATGACCACAACCCTCCATCGATTAAAACCAATAAGAGCAAAAAATCAAAAAATCTAAATTGCGAATCGGAAGAACTAAACAACTTGAAAATATGCACTTACAACGTAAGATCACTGTCATCAATAACAAGACTACTAGAATTGGAAAATGCGATAGCCAAAATTAACTGGGACATCATAGGACTCGCCGAAATTAAACGATTAGGGTACAATATAGAAGAACATAACAAATATATTTTCTGTTATATTGGTGAAACATTGGGATCACATGGCGTAGGTTTCCTAATAAAGAAAACATTGAAACAAAATATCGTGAGCTTTGTAGGCAAATATCAGAAAGAGTAGCTTTATTAAAAATGAGCTTCAACAAGGTATCACTGTCTATTATCCAAGTTTACGCCCCCACTGGGAGCTCCAGTGAGGAAGAAATTGAAAGTTTCTACATGGATTTACAAAAAGCGCAAGATCAAGCAGACAAGACCCTACTACTCGTTGGAGACTTAAATGCAAAAATCGGGTACCCGAAACATGAAGACCATATGATAATGGGACGGTACGGATACGGTCAGCGAAATCCCCGAGGAGAACGACTAATACAATACGCATATGAAAATAAACTTTCAGTGATGAACACATATTTCAAAAAGAGAAACTCTCGCAAGTGGACCTGGATGTCTCCAGACAACAATACAAAAAACGAAATCAATTTCATACTAAGTTACAACCCAAAAGTAATCACAAATTTAGAGGTTTTAAACAATGTAAACTTCCCATCGGATCATAAGATGGTCAGATGTTCACTGAATCTCCGGCTTCCAAAAATGAACAGGAAATCATTCAAAGCCCTAAATAATATGTTAAAGACTTCAAATGAAAAAGATACTTATCTTGAAAAGCTAAAGGAAAATACAACAACACTAGAAGAAATAATGAAGAACACAGAAAATGTCCAAACTCTGAGCAACGAACTGGAAAAAACCATCACGAATAGTCTAGAACATGACAAATCATTAAAAACCAATAACGAAAAACCAAAAATTATAAGCGAACACACACAAAAACTGATTTCTAAACGTGCAGAACTCCAATCTAGAAGAGAAAAATTTAAAGAAATGAGACACAAATTAAAAGAACTATATAAGAAGACAAACAGGGCAATCAGGCAAGATTACGAAAGGCATAGAAGATTAATCATAGAGAGAAATATGACAAAATATAAAAGTTCAAAGATGGCTTTCAAAGAGCAGTCAACGCATAAAAACTGGATACAAGGTCTGCAAGATGGAACAAATGAAACAAAGAACAGAGAAGACATAGTAAAGCGCGCAACAGCTTTCTACTCAGAGCTTTACAGAAGACCTCCCCAAGATGAAACCCAGAAGGATGAACAATTGGAAATAAAACATACAAGAGAATCCCAACTAGAAATAACTTTAACTCCTATAACTGAAAGGGAGATAGAAACACATATAAGAAGACTGAAGTCTGAAAAAAGCCCAGGACCCGATAAAATCACAAACGAACCTCTAAAACTTGGATCACCCATCCTAGTAAAATACCTGTCGAACCGTTTCAACTTAATCATACAACAAGAACAAATACCGAAGCAATGGTGCAGCTCAGACATAATACTGCTCTATAAAAAGGGAAATCCACTTGACATCAACAATTATAGACCAATTAGTCTGCTTTCTTCAGTCTATAAACTGTTCTCTTCAATAATCCTAAGTAGAATAGCTCCAGACATAGACAGAAACCAACCAATAGAGCAAGCAGGCTTCCGACCAAGCTACTCAACAATGGATCACATACACGCTATGGAACAAATAATAGAAAAATATAAAGAATACAACATGCCGTTATACATAGCATTTGTTGATTATGCTAAGGCGTTTGATAGCATATCACACTCATCTATATGGAAGGCTTTGAGAAAAAACAAAATAAACGAAAAATACATAAGTGTGCTAAAGAACATCTATGCTAATAGTATAAGCAAATTAAAACTAGAAAGACATGGCGAGGAGTTCGAAATTGGAAAAGGAGTGAGGCAAGGTGACCCTCTTTCACCCACGCTATTTATAGCCGTCCTTGAAGACATATTTCAAAACCTAGAATGGAAAAACAAAGGCATATGGGTACTAAATAAAAGATTAACACATCTACGATTTGCTGATGACATAGCTATCTTCAGTGAATCTGCGACCGAATTAGAAATTTTGCTACAGAGCCTGAACACCCAAAGCCAAAAGGTAGGACTTGAAATGAATGCATCAAAAACAAAAAATATTACAAACAGCTCCAAAAAACCAATCAAAATAGAGGGAAAGTCCATTGAATATGTTGACGACTATGTCTATTTAGGCAAACTGATATCTTTTGAGCTAAACAGCAACGAAAAAGAAATAGACAGAAGAATAAACATAGCATGGAAAAAGTATTGGGCTCAAAAAGAAATTCTCAAAGGTAATTACAGCCTAAGTATGAAAAAGGTCATAATGGACTCGTGTATTCTCCCAAGTCTAACATATGCAAGCCAAACATGGGTGTGTACAGAAAGAGTGAAAAACAAAATTTTGTCTTGCCAACATGCCATGGAGAGAAGCATCCTTAAATTAAGAAAAATACAAAAGACAAGAAATATAGAAATCCGCCAGAGAACTAAATTAACGGATGCACTTCAGCAAAGCCAAAAACAAAAATGGAAATGGGCAGGACACATAGCCAGATATCAGGACAAGAGATGGACTTACCAAACAACAAAATGGAAGGGCCCATTTGGCAAGAGGAGTGTAGGTCGGCAAAGAAAAAGATGGGTGGATGACATTACTAACGCGGCAGGAGAGGAATGGATGCAGATTGCCGAAAACCGCGAAGAATGGCTCAAGCTGGAGGAGGCTTTTACCCAAGAGGGACTACATAAACAAGAAAATACTATTTAATAGTTTTATGTATTTATATTTGGTTAAAGGAGATGTTCCAAAATGTATGGACCCTGGGCCAGGTCCTTGTACACTATACTTAAAAATAGAGAAATATATTTAAAACAGTTCTCAACTGTCCAATTTCTTTAAAATGGCTTTGTTTGCTGGTAAAACAAAAGAAATTACACTTGAAATAGCAACACGCAACAAAAATGCGGTAAGCTGTCATTTTGATTGATTAATGTCGTTTGACAGACAGATTTCTGACATATTTATTCACCGGCAACTAGACAAAAGTGACTGAAGTGACATTGTTATGACAGCTGACAGTTATTTTTCTATGATCTGTAACTAAATCGGTGCGGCGCCATGTTGAAAATCGATAAAAGTAATTTATAAACATCAATTAACTACCACAACAGTAAACATTTAAATGAATTAAATGTATTTTTCCCGAATTCTACGGATTTTTCTCTTTTTTATGAGGTAATGTACTTAGACCTGGCCCATTTTGAAACATCTCCTTTGTAACTTTGTAAATGTGTAGAAAAATAAGCTTTATTATTATTATTAATACACGTAAGTATTTCGTGAAAATATAATATTTTATTTACTAGCTGATCCGCGCAAGTTTGTTTGCGTCATATTTTTCATTTATGTTGTGCTCCTATTGGTGGTAGTATGATGTTATATAGCCTTCCTCGATAAATAGCTAAAATAATTCTTCAATTGGGCCAGTATTATCTGAGATTAGCAGGCACAACTAAACAAACAAACTTTTTAGCTTTATGACATTAGTAGATATAGATTTTACTTAATGTTAATATAGAAATAAAACAACAATAACAATATACACACACGAAAATCTATAATAAATAAGGATTACATTGTATTATTTAAAAACTAAAATCACAGTTTTGTATATTAACATTGCACTTTAAACACGTATTTATGTATTTTTACAAAAAAAATATCAAACGGGTATTTTCGTGATAAAAATCTTTTTGATCCGTCAGTTAGATTAACAATAAAATATATTAAAAGTATTTTTAGGGTTCCATACTTGAAGGGTAACCAACGGAACCCTAGTTCAACTTGCACTTGACTGGTATTTTATTGAAATCATCTCATCTGCCTAGCCTTTTCCCAACTATATTGGGGTCGGTTTCCAGTCAAACCGGATTTAGCTGAATACCAGTGTTTCACGCGGAGCGGCTGCCTACCAGACCTCCACAACCCATTAACTGGGTAACACGGTACTTCATGGCAAGACTGGAGTCAAATTAACTGGCTTCTGACTATCCGTAACGACAGTCAAAGATCTACACATGACAGCCGGGACCAACGGCTTAACGTGCTTTCCGAGGCACGGATAAACTCGTTATGTTAAGATGGTCACCCATCCACAGACCAACTTTGGCAAGCGTTGCTTAACCTTGATGATCGACCCGTGCGGCTGTTATTATCTAGCCACGAGCTCCACGTTTTTTCATTGAAATATTTTATGAAAATCTAACTTAACCAAATATATTGATTATAATATTTTTCTATCCCGAAAATATCCTGTCGCCAAGAATTCATTCTCCCGCCGTCCGCGTCGCTGTGTTTGTCAATATATATGCAACTTAAAAATACACAATTTTAAACAAAATATTCCTTTTTAGGAATAAATCTCAGATTTTATAATCTATCTTATTCTGGATGCACTTTTCTTGCACTTATTTCTAATGATTAAACTATTCAGAGGCGTCGTCTTTTAAAGCGAGAAACACACTGGTCCTACGTATACAACGTATTCAACGCTTTTGTATCGTATTGTATGTTGTGTTGCATACGATAATTGTGTTTCTACTGCCTGTATAGTTTTTGATATAAGATCAAGGGTCCTGATATCATAATGCGTTGCGGAGTGGAGGAGGAGCTAGAGACAAACTGGTTCCACGTACGCAAATGTGGAACCAGTTTGTCTCTAGCTTTAGAAAGGGATCATCGCGCGAACACGCAATCGTCGCGTCTATTTGTTTCACAAAACAAACGTCGTCGCGCCGAAAGAGGGCGCTTTCCGTTTTCACCGAACAAATGAACGCGACCATCGGGTATTTTTAACCGACTTCAAAAACGGAGGAGATTCTCAATTCTGTTGTATATTTTTTGTTTGATATCACAAAACTCCATCATTTATGAAACGATTTGAAAAATTATTAGATGAAAGATTTGCAATAAGGACGATGCTGTACATTATCTACACACTATAATTTCTAATTAAGGAAATATTTCATCACAGACAGTTAACTATGTTCTAATTATGTTTACAAGTATTGAAATGCCCCAGAATCTGTAATTATATTATCTCCTTTTCTAAAGTACAAGTTTTTAACGTACTCGATCGCGTTAACGTAAGCGCCAAATCGCATTAAAACTGAATAAGCGCCATCTGGTGACAAAGCGCCTGGTGACATTTAAAACACCTCTTTTTTCAAACGATTTGACAGAAACGAATGTTTACGTTAACACGAGAACGTCAAAAACCTCACATAAGGCCTCTGTTCCACTGTCGGCTCATGGCTAAGCTACGCACATGCACTTACTTATGAATATTTAAAAATGTAGATAAAATCATCCACTGCAAGCCACGGCCATGCTACGAACGGATGCGTGGTTGGCAAACAAATAAACCACGCAGCTATCATATTGTGTGTAGTAGTGGACGAACTACTTTATAATTTAGGGTCATCTCACACTGCGACACAACGATCATCATCAGCCTAGACTTTTCCCAACTATATTGGGGTCGGCTTCCAGTCAAACCGGATTTAGCTGAATACCAGTATTTATACTGCGACACAAGGGTGCGGGCGGGCACTCTTAAAAAGTGATTTAAATTATAAAATGTTATTTACTTAGCGGCTTCAGCCAGGTTTTGCCCGCCTGAAAAATTCTGGGTTGAAAACTATCTTATGTCATCATCTGCCTAGCCTTTTCCCAACTATATTGGGGTCGGCTTCCAGTCAAACCGGATTCAGCTGAATACCAGTGTTTTACGTGGAGCGGCTGCCTACCAGACCTCCACAACCCATTAACTGGGTAACACGGTACTTTTTGGCAAGACTGGAGTCAGATTTACTGGCTTCTGACTATCCGTAACGACTGCCAAAGATCTACAAATGACAGCCGGGACCAACAGCTTAACGTGCTTTCCGAGGCACGGAGGAAACTCGGTATGTTAAGATGGTCACCCATCCACAGACCAACCTTGGCAAGCGTTGCTTAACCTTAAAGATCGACCCGTGCGGCTGTTTTTATTTAGCCACGAGCTCCTCTGAAAACTATCTTATGTACATAGTACCAATTCTTAATTTTTTAAGCAACATTCGCATTTACGTATCAGCCGCTTTCTCATAAAAATATATGGGAATTAAGTATTTTAAGGGTTCCGTACCCAAAGGGTAACCAACGAATCCCTATTACTAAGCCTCCACTGTCCGTCCGTCTGTCTGTCAGAGGGCTGTATCTCAAGGACCGTAATAGGTAGACAGTTCAAATTTTCACAGATTATGTATTTCTATTTCTGCTATAACAACAATAAAAAATAAGGTTTATGGTACCCTTTTTTTGACACTTTGTGACTGACATACGAATGCGTTGTATAAAAACCGGCCAAGTGCGTGTTGGACTCGCACACGATGGGTTCCTTACCATAAACCTTATTTTTTATTATTTGTTTTGATAGCAGCAATAGAAATACACAATCTGTGAAAATTTCAACTGTCTACCTATTACGGTTTTTGAAATACAGCTCGCTGACAGACAGATGGACAGACGGACGGATGGACGGACAGCAGAGTCTTAGTACCCATTGGGTAAGGAACCCTAAAAATTAGAAGAAATTGCCCTCTGTTCTTAGATTTGGTCTACTCGTGTGCTTGGTTTCATCCAAATCCGTTCAGACGTTAAAAGTCAACAAACAGAAAATATAAAATACTTTCACATTTATGACATTAGCAAGGGCCCGTACGATAAAAGGTATTTCAAATGATTTGAAAGAATTCGAAAACACCACGCGGAATAAAAAGTTGATTTGATTTTTGCGAGTTTCTTACGAAAAAATATCTCTCCTTTGGTGTAGTGAATATCGTATTTGAGTTCCAAAAGCGTGCGCATCGCGTCGCTTCGCATCTCGGTGTGTACTGACCCTTAGTCGGCGTTATGGTGACGCCACTATCAGAAAAATCTCTGGTACTTTTACGGTGGCAAACAAAATTGGGTACTTTCCTGAAAGAATGTAATTAGTCCGTCAGATGGATTTTCAACTTTACCTGAGTTGTGATTTTTCATGGGAATCAGAAAAACTTGACTTAGAATAAGGTCGCGTTTTCGTCTATATGCACTCACATGCAAGTGTAGCGGCATTAAGGCCGCCACAAGAAAAACACAGCAAATCTACATCGCAACAAAAAGAACCGCGACGCCATCTATCCAAATAGCAGCGAACTACTACGGCATCCTGCATTGCACAAGCAGAGTTTACCGTGCGATTAGAACATATAAGGTGTAACTATTCATACACTAAATATTTTAAGACAATCATCTAACGGTTATAACGAAGCCATTTCAAAGGATTTTTTTTTATCTAAGTATATTTTATAAAAAAATAATAATTTAAAATCACTTGACCCACAAAATAAATACTGGCTCCTTATTTTTTCAACATCCATTACGCCCGCGCATGACGGGCATCGCCCGTCGCCGTGTCGTCGGCGCGGTGCGTCTCATTCATAGAATAGGGAGTAAAGGTTTTATGCAAGATGTCTCAAGAAAATGTAAATTTCGTAAAAACAAAAACACTTACATAAAATTTTTTTTTTCGTTGAAATGGCTTCGTTATAACCGTTAGATGATTGTCTTAAAATATTTCGTGTATGAATAGTTACACCTTATATACATCAGACCGAATATCAACTATCGGGCAGTAGCCCGCCAGGCACAACAGCCGCCTGGTTGGAGGATCCTGCCTTTTCATGGGGGTATGCGGGACTTTACTCTCTGTACCGCTACCTCCAAACAAGTATTGCGGGTCACAAAGTCACAATCGAGAAATATAGAGATGACAAAAAAAAAACTAAATATTCTGTCAGATAGATTTCTAAAAAAATATTGGACACGTATTTTTTCTTTTTGCACGTAAACAAAAAATTAAGACGATACAGTGTGTTGAAAACTCACGTGACGTCACGTTTTAGTATCTACACTCTTTATTGAACTATGACGTCAGCAGCCCCCACTCTTGAATTTTGATGAGCTTTTTCTTTGTAAATGTTTATTGGTTTGAAATGGCAAAAAATACGTGTCCAACATTTTTTTGACGTAATAACGTCTTATAAATCGATGAACACCGGCTGCACACACGAACAAGGCCACGTTTGGCACGTTCATTTGTTTTCCTATGACGTTTTTACGTAAAATTATCGTCCGTAAACCGACTTTACAGACAACCATTTTTAGGGTTCCCTACCCGAAAGGAAACCAACGGAACCCTATTACTAAGCCTCCGCTGTCCGTCCGTCCGTCTGTCTGTCAGCGGGCTGTATCTCAAGAACCGTAATAGGTAGAGAGTTGAAATTTTCACAGCTTGTCTATGTCTAATGCCGCTATAACAACAAATTATAAAAATGACTATGACTATGACATCAGCAGCCCCCACTCTTGAATTTCGATGAGCTTTTTCTGTATAAATGTTTATGGGTTTGAAATGGCAAAAAATACGTGTCTAATATTTTTTTGACGTAATAACGTCTTATAAATCGATGAACACCGGCTGCACACACGAACAAGGTCACGTTTGGCACGTTCAATTGTTTTTTTATGACGTTTTTACGTAAAATTATCGTCCGTAAACCGACTTTACAGACAACCATTTTTAGGGTTCCCTACCCGAAAGGAAACAAACGGAACCCTATTACTAAGCCTCCGCTGTCCGTCCGTCCGTCTGTCTGTCAGCGGGCTGTATCTCAAGAACCGTAATAGGTAGAGAGTTGAAATTTTCACAGATTGTCTATTTCTAACGCCGCTAATAACAACAAATTATAAAAATTGAGGTTTAAGGTATACAACCCTTCGTGTGCGAGTCCGACTCGCACTTAACCGGTTTTTTTTTATTCTAACGGACGGACTAAATAGAATTGTTATTTTTCTGTCTAGGAAGGTACCCAATTTCTAAAACTAACTACTCATCAGGATCTCATCTCACATTTTCTCATAAAAGATGGGAGAGAATCCCTCAACCATCACACGCTACACCACAAATCCGTCATCATTATTTATTCTCTTCACAACCGAAGTATAAATCTCATTCTCTTCTTTCAAACCCGCCTTTCCTGCGTAGTACGGAAACTCATTACCCGTCGCCATATAAAATATACCAGGCCTGTCAAAATGGGTCTCCAAGCCCAAATAATTAGTAGGAGTATTGTTGAAACACTGGGCGAATCTTGCTTCTTGAACAGAATCACATTTCACACCAATAAACTTCTTCGGATGCTCCAAAGCCTGCCACCAGTAAATCATTGCTCTAACATGACTACAAATTATAAGGCAGGGTATGGCAGGAATATCACCAGGTTGAAATTCTCCACCATTGGCGTAAATATCTACATGTCCTAAAGTTTCTGCTATGCCAAAACCGTCTATATTTGTATGTAGCACATCGACTCTTTCAGCGTCTGTCCTCCATAATTTATCTTCTGGACCTAAGCTCCTGAAGCAAGGTCCAGCTGGGTCTAAGCCAGTCAGTCTTGAAGGTTTCTTTCCAGTGATTTGGTAGAAATATTTGGCAGCGTACGCGATCTCATGAGCGCCAAGACTAGTGCCAACCAGTTCCAGGTTTTCTGGGTCTAAGCCCAGTTCGTTGAGTCGCACTAGGAATTCTCCCATCTTCTTGCCGATGAATCTTATCAGGCGTACTGATCTGAAAAGTGGAGAAAAAGTATTTTCAAATAACATAAATACACTTTTTTAAGGATGGGACATGATCAAATGACTGCTTCCGTTCTGGGCGGAGCAGAAGGGATTGTCAGACTCGTACTGGCTAAAATCCATCCGCGTTCCTCTTAATGCCCTTTCCATTCCCGGAACGCGGTGACTTGGACAAAGTTCGCAACCCTGGCAGATATAAATACCACCCTGAGCAGTCAGCCACGCTGACCGCTTACCATCGTTCGATGGCTTGTATTTATACTACCTGCGCCTTGTTTTATATAACTGCCAATGTGATATCTTTGTCCAAATCGTCAAAATTGACACATTTCCAATGTTTGATGTCAATAAAAAATTACTGGTAAATCGCTGCTCATTCAAGATTTAAATCACTATCTGCGCCATACCTCGTTGCATATAATAATACAGCATGGAATATTTCAGAGCTTCTTATATTTTTTAAAGTTTCTATTCGTATTGAAGAAAAGTCATTACATAAGCCCGCTTGAGGATAAAACATTGCGAATTGAAACGAATTTTTAATCGTAAATCTAATAATTTCTTGAAAGCCTCTGGAACAATCAAATCTTTAGAACTATGTCACTTGACAATGCATTGTTATATTGTTTGCAATTTAAGCAAGATCTCTGCCTATCCCTTTCCTTGTCAGAGCTGTCTTCAACTCAATTTGTCAGAGTAATACGCAATAACAGGCAATAATCCGCATCTGAGCAAACGGATCATAAGCTTAACATACTATAGGGATGCCCGCAGTGGATATCCGATAAATATCCGTAAGATCGGAAATAGTACATTCCAAAACCATTTTTGTTACCTTCAAAGCTGCATTTTCAATGAGTCACCGATTGTTATAACATCTTTTGATATGTACCTCATCATCATCTGCCTAGCCTTTTCCCTATTATTTTGGGGTCGGCTCCCAGTCAAACCGGATTCAGCTGAATATCAGTATTTCACGTGGAGCGGCTGCCTCTCAGACCTTCACAACTCATTAAATGAGTAACAGTAGCGGCGTAGTAGCGCCATACCCTACGCCCGCCGGTACTAAACTGCCGCTGTGTTAAATATACAGTGTTTACCAAAGTACAATATTAACACTTTATATTTTATGTCAAATGCAGATAAATACATTTTTAGCTTGTCATCATGGTGTCTGACATAAAAATAATCAGGGCCTGCTAATTCAAACAATGAAAACGTTTGACAAAAAAATGTTTTTAATCCAGGAACTCCAAAAAACAGCCTACTGCGTTTGAAGAAAAAACCTTTGATTTCTGTTTTTTATTCCAACAAAAGCATTTCTAACATTCAAAAAACATCCGAACGAAGGAACCGCAATATCCCCATGTCTCATCTCTAGTAATTGCTGAAAGCCTCAATGAAGTTGATACCTGTTTGTTCGGAAACAATGGATGGTACTCAGTGCAACAATGGACGTTTACAGTATGACACAACTTAGAGGTATCATCGATGTACCGTCAGCAACTAAAGTCAATTTACGGGTCGTTAGTTTTTTGTAATAAAGGTTCTATACATATTTTCGATGGCGAGGCCAGAATTACCATGATAATATATACTTATATATAAAGCTGAAGTTCCCGCGTTCAAGTAAACAAACAAACTTGTTTGTTTACTTGAACGCGCTAATCTCAGGAATTACTGGTCCGATTTGAAAAATTTTTTCATTGTTAGATAGCCCATTTATCGAGGAAGGCTATAGGCTATATATCATCACGCTAAGACCAATAGGAGCGGAGCAGTAATGAAAATTGTGAAGCAGACGAAGTTGCGCGGATCAACTAGTACATTATTAATGCGAAAATTTGGATGGATGGATGCTTGTTATTAAATCAGGCCAAAATGTGGCTCAGAGATTATAGTTGGAATAGCACATTGCTATTTGCAGCTAGTTTTTATTCCGGGAGTATTTCGTCTTGGGATATTTTCCAACATTTACGCGGGCGAAGCCACTGGCACAAGCTAAAATTTATGATACTATTTAAAAAAAAACTGGCTAAATGCGAGTCGAACTCGCCCACCGAGGGTCCCGTACAAATTTGTAGCTACCTTTAAAAAAAGACTACATAAAATGCAATAGCAAATGTACAGCTTTCAGACGATTCCCTATACTTGTAGTATTGCTTGCCAAATTTCATAGTTCTAGGTCAACGGGAAACATCCTATACATTTTAATTCCCTTGATAGTGTCGAAATTCGTTTTTTGCGGCATAAAAGACCGTATCTTGTTTACGTCAACTTAGATATTTGATTTTTCACAGTTATAAGAGGCCATAGACTTGAGTGTACGGTTTTAGGTAATTTCAACTAACCGCACCTTCACTTCTGTCTGTCAAGACCGTTTATCCCTAGATACGGACGGACAACAAAGTGATTCTAAAGATTCTATCCTTTTGAATTTATTTATTATATTAAACCATAAAAACAAGAAAAAGCTACTTGAAATATTTAATTGCTGTCTATGTTCAGATCAGATCACTCTTGTATCATAAAGCGTTTTTGACCCCATCAATTTATGCCCGTGTTTGGAGAATTTAGTCGATGCAACTTCTAACTCGTGTCGTGTCGTACCTAGCTTTACAACAAGAACAGTTCACACTGTACTAGCTGAAATATCAATGTAATTGATGAAGCATATTTAACATGTCGTAAATTACTTGTAAGTCGGTCCTTTGAATAGCAAATTGATGATTAGAAAGTGGATTTCAGTCATTAATTCGTTATAGTTTTCGATAGTAGGTATTTTTCAGTGTGTTTCATAAACATATGTTTCAAGGCTTTTGAAAAGTTTTACACTTGAAATAGCCAAATTAATATTATTATTTATTTATTTTTTATGGGTTTGCTCTTGACTCTATTATATGTCAGAGATGACAGAGACAAAGTCTACGATGGAGCGAGCCTACCCAGAAGGAGCCTGTTCACTCTAACTTTGAAGAGATGAGGGTTGTAAGCTTTTGGAAACACAGACGCAGGCAGAAAGTTCCACTCCTTTGCTGTGCGCATTATAAAAGACGTTTGGAAACACTTAGTCCGAATTGGTGTAATAGCTACAAGGTAGGGATGGTAAGATGCGTCTGGATGTCCGATAGTAGAAGGGGGCCGGTGGGATGAGGTCGTGGAGTTCATGGGCACACTCACCGAAGTACAATCTGTAGAAGACCGACAAGCAGGCAACCTTACGGCGATGAGCCAAGCTATGTAGCTTGGCATCCACCAGTTTTACGTCGCCGATGAGCCTCTTAGCTCTGCGTTCCACCGAGTCAAGCGCGGCAAGCTGATACTTAGCTGAGCCATCCCAAAGGTGGCTACAATACTCCATGCAGGATCGGATAAACGCTAAAGTGAGTTTGTTTGACTGTTACGCTTTAACACCTGAATTGCCGAACCGATTTTATAGAATAGGGACAGAAATAGATGATGCAATAACCAGGTGCAATAAAAAAATTGGCGTAATCGTTATCGGAGGCTTGATTCTTTTCTATAAGACAAAAATGTACGCATTAACTAGTCCTTTACCGATGAACGACTGTCGTAGTTAATCACTTATATTTTGACTTTTCATCATCATCATCATCATCTGCCTAGCCTTTTCCCAACTATATTGGGGTCGGTTTCCAGTCAAACCGGATTCAGCGGAATACCAGTATTTTACTTGGAGCGGCTGCCTACCAGACCTCCACAACCCATTAACTGGGTAACACGGTACTTCATGGCAGGACTGGTGTCAGATTTACTGGCTTCTAACAATCCGTAACGACTGCCAAAGATGTACAAATGACAGCCGGGATCAACGCTTAACGTGCTTTCCGAGGCACGGAGGAAACTCGTTATGTTAAGACCCATCCACAGACCAACCTTGGCAAGCGTTGCTTAACCTTCAAGATCGACCCGTGCGGCTGTTATTATTTAGCCACGAGCTCCTCACATTTTGACTTTTCGATAGTCAATAAATACCACTGATTGAATATCGATGTATGTACACCCCCTGATGCATAGAACTTCTATTCCAAATAACAGCTAATTCAAGCATTTTTCAAGCGCGTCAAAAATCCTCAAACGTCAATAAAGGTTAGGTAGAATTCAATAAAAATGGCCATCGTCGAGTCGCTAACGACCGCTCACATAATCTACTGGCGCTCATATTTCTTTCGTATGATATTTATGTTCGATAGGCCATGACAGATGGCTCGACTATTTCGATGTTTTTTTTTTCTATCGAACTAGATATAGCAAAGAAAAAATGCATGCTTGTGTATGAAGTTTTAGGTGATGGATACTTACAGAATAGACTAACAGGTCGATCTTCAAGGTTTAAGCATCACTAACCAAGGTTGGTCCGTGGATGGATCACCATCTATTACATTCCTAAGTCTCGAAAAGCACGTTATGCTCTGGCTTGTAATTTAATAAAAAAAAATAATAAAAAAAAAAAACCGACTTCCAAAAACAAAACACTACAAAGTAAAAAATAACTTTAATTTCGGAAGTCAGTGTTTTTGGTTTTTTCGTTTTTGAACACCGACTTCCGAAAGTTATTTTACTGGTACTTTTTAGTGCTACGCAGGTACCACTAAAAAGTAAAACCACAAACACAGCGTGTCGGCGTGATGTTATGTTATGAACTGGTGTAAACAATCAACAGACATGCGATTTCAGAAATCCCGATCCATATTGTTTGCGCCTGAGCCTTTAGTGGCTTTAGAACGTGCGTCAAGTTGATGCTAACTGATTTTTATCAGGCGCACACTAGTGACGGTAGTTTGCGCACAAAATTATCGTCGACTAAGGAAAAATTTCTACCTGATTTTTTTTTATATATTCATTAAGAAACCAAGAAATCTCAAGCAACACGAATCGTTCGGTCCGCGCAAATTAATTATTTTTTATAAGCTAAATTCTGTCTAAAGTAACAATTAAACCATTCAAGTAATATTCTTACGTTTTATTGAGCACCAAGCTCCAGTGTCTCTCGTAGACATAATTGGCGACCGTGACAGGACACTAACGTGCAACCTTCGGAGTACCAAGCTCTAGCTGGAGCTGGCCAGCACCGCGCCGCAACCATCAGTCGGTCAGCACCGCGCCGCATCCAGCCCTTGGGAGAAACAAGTACATCGGAAGAATACGAGCAGTACCTACTTATGTAGCACGCCGCAGCGCAGCAGCATTTCTGCAGCTAAGTGCCCTTCCTTAATTCCTAAACTCCGTGTACACCCCGAAGCCTACGTCCTTATCCAATTACTATATGGTTTTTTTACTTGTGCGATTCATATTTTCTAAAAGTGGCCCACCTTTGTCAAGGTTACAGTATTGCGTCATACTTTTTATATAATATTTATTCCTGCATATTTCTATATTCCACTATTATTTAGTGTTGTTGATAATTTGCAAGAATACTACGTTCTATATTTCTATTCTTTTACCGTTTTGGTGGTTTTAAGCGGATTTTCAAGTACATTTCGTATCTTAAAGTACCTACATACCTACCTAAAGTTATTAATATAGGTTTTTCTCGTTCTTTTCTTGTCGTATTTCTTTTAGGAAAATAATTCCACAGGCTGCCGCGCCTATCTAGTCCCGTTTATAGATTATTCCGCCGAACATTTCAGATTTGCCCGAGTTTCCCGTACATCGCTGAGCGTCGGTGTCGCAGTGTACAGCGCCCGCGCAACGTCCGTGCAGCCTAAGGCTGTCCGCAGACCGGTGCCTGCGACTTCGGCCTCCCGTGCGGCAGAGACCACCAACCAGGGGCGTGAGCGTATTCATTTATTTTATTTGATTTAGTTCAACATTAGTTTTTCTTGAGTTCATTTCAATCTTACATAATACAACTTTAATTTCCTTTTCGTGAGAATCTTGATTGAAATAAACAATCATAATGGGTGTAGGTGATGATGCCAAGAGCTTATCGGAATTAAATGCTAGACGAAGTTCCGTCAAGGGCCAAGTTACAAAATTTAGAAATTATTTAGAAAAAATATCTCGGTTAGACACTTTTACTACAACACATAGGGCGGAACTTACACTTAAACTTGGCAAATTTGAAACCTTATCTTCAAGGTTTGATGAATTACAAAGCCAAATTGAAGTTTTTAATTCTACTGGGTTGGTGGATGAACTTGAGGAGCGAGAAAATATTGAGAAGGAATTTATTAGCAATATTGTAATGGCTCAAGAGTTATTACAAATACACGGTAGGGATGAGAGCGTCCAAGACTCAAGTAGTCCTCACAATATAACTCAATGCGCTGTCGATCATAATGAAATGGGTTTCAAGCTACCCTTAATACAGATAGCTAAATTTGACGGATCATACTTTCGATGGATGGAATTTCGAGATACGTTTCGATCTTTAATACATGAAAATAGTAGAATTAGGTCAGTAAACAAGTTTCATTACTTAATTTCATATTTGGAAGGCGAAGCAGCTCAAACCATTTCTAATTTAGAAGTATCTGCTGATAATTATCGGGAGGCTTGGAACCTATTGCTTGAACGTTACGACAATAAACGTTTGTTGATAAGTCATCATCTCAACGCATTATTTAACATCAATTCCATAAATAAAGAGTCCGAAAGATCGTTGCGTTTCTTAGTCGACCACGTGACTAAAAATCTACGTGCCCTTTCCAACTTGGGACAAGCCACTGAGCATTGGGATGTCCTTATCATTCACCTAGTTGCCTCCAAGTTGGACAATAACACCCTCGTGAAATGGGAGGAACACCGTAACGCGTTGTCAACCGACACCCCTACACTTAAGGAACTTTATAAATTTTTGAACGATCGTGCAACCGTGCTTGAGTCCTTGCATCGCAGCAAGTCAGACAACATATCTAAACCAAGTCAATATAAACAGCGTCCAGAAGGTCATTCAAAAAAACCGGACCACACACGTCATAATAAGGCAAGTGTATACATTAGTAGTAGTAACCAACCACAAACACAATCATCCTCGTCGTACCTCTGCCCATGCTGTAATGGTGATCATAAAATATATGATTGTCCATCGTTCAAGGCAAAGAGCGTAAACGAGCGTATTGCTGAGGCCACTAAATTGAAGTTGTGTCTTAATTGTTTAAGGTCCGGTCACCCTAAGTTTAAATGTCGTTTCAGCAGTTGTCGTGAATGTAACAAAAGACACAATTCTTTATTGCACCTTCCTACTGGTATAGCTGACAGCACTGAAAGTCCTGCTGAGACGGCAGTTAACTGTAACAATCAAAGTAACAAATATGCTCTTCTTTGCACTGCCTTGATTGAAATAGTCAATCCCAAGACTAATAAACGTGAAACAGCGCGCGCCCTACTTGATTGTGGCAGCCAATCCTCTTTCATAAGTCTAGGCCTGAAACAAAGGTTATCACTAGAGGACTGCCCTATCAACGCTTCAAAGGTAATCGGTTTTGGCAACAATGATGCAGGTACAATCACTGAATATTGCATTGCCCAATTAAAATCGTTAAACACAACATTCAACGTTGTCTCTAACTTTTATGTTATGAAGGAACTAACAGCCTTACTTCCTAATGCGGTAATTGATATCAGATCGTTTAATATTCCCAAGGATATTATCTTGGCAGACCCAAAATTCTATCAGCCTTCTGTCATAGACATTCTCATAGGCGCAGATTTATTTTGGGACATTATAGGTTGTGAGCAGCGGTCACTAGGCCCCCATCATCCTAAGTTACACGGCTCAAAGTTGGGCTGGCTGATTGGAGGTCCTCTGCAACGCAAACAAGCCAAGGATATTAAATGCAATCATGTACTTACCCATTTTTCTTCTGATGAAAACATAGAATTAAAATTAAATAGATTTTGGGAGCTCGAAGAAATCCCAACTAAATCTTATCTAAGTGAAAGCGAGCAGGCATGTGAAACGCATTTTTTGCAGCACACCTGCCGCTTAGATAATGGCAGATTTTCTATTAAGTTACCTCTCATTGGCTCACCGGATTGCCTTGGTGACTCCTATAACATGGCCAAGAAAAGGTTTTATAATTTAGAACGGCGGTTTAGAAGACAGCCCGAAGTTAAGTCGCAATATATTGAATTTATAAGGGAATATGCAGAACTAGGTCATCTTTCTGAAATTGCACTAAATGACTTAAATTCTAATTTGTGCTACTTCCTACCTCATCATCCCGTATTCAGAGAGAACAGCGAATCGACTAAAATCCGTGTCGTTTTCGACGCATCGGCTCGCACTTCTTCAGGCCTCTCTGTCAACGACATACAAATGGTTGGGCCTCAAATTCAAGACTCTCTTTTCTCCATACTAATTCGAGCTCGTTTCTATAAATATCTTTTAGCAGCAGACGTAGAAAAGTTATTTCGTCAAATATTGGTAGACGAGTCAGATCGAATTCTTCAGCTTATTCTATGGAGAGAAGACGAGCGTCAACCTCTTAAATTGTTGCGTTTAAATACGGTGACTTATGGTTTCGCAAGCGCAAGCTTTTTGAGTACAAGGTGTCTTTGGCAGTCGGGTGAAGAGTGCGAGGATCCACTCATTAAGACGATTATACAACATGATCTATACGTCGATGATTTGATTACGGGCTGTGATTCTGAGGAAGAACTTATACATATTCAAAAATCTGTTTCAGAAGCCCTTAAGGCAGCGTGTTTTAATCTACGAAAACATAAATCTAATTCGTCTGGGGTTCTTAAAGTGTGCTCCGAAAACTCCACAGACACGCTTATCATCAGTGAGTCCTCAAGCGCTCTTGGCTTAGGGTGGAATCCTAGAACTGATAGCCTACATTATTCTTTCGAAGTTCCCCCTATCGATGATAAAATCACGAAGCGCTATATTTTATCAACATCGTTTAAAATCTTTGACCCACTCGGCTTTGTTAGCCCCTGTATTGTTATTCCTAAACTAATTATGCAGCAACTTTGGCTTGACAAGGTCGGCTGGGACGAACCTGTATCCGAAGATATAGAAAGGGCTTGGCGTAAGTTTGCTAATAATCTGTCTTGTCTAGCTACATTTACACTCCCGAGAAAGGTTCTATGTGACTCACCTGCCATTATAGAGTTGCATATGTTCAGTGACGCCAGCCAAAAGGCTTATGGCGCTTGCGTGTACATAAGGTCTATTGACGAAGCAGGTTTCGTGCATGTCAACCTTTTATGTTCCAAGTCAAAGGTGGCACCAATCAAAGCCTGTACTATACCTCGTTTGGAGCTGTGTGCCGCATTGCTTGCTATCAGGCTCTGCAAGGCCGTCACTGATTCCTTGAGGTTCCCAGTAATACGTAAACTGTATTGGTGTGACTCCAGTGTCGTCCTTGCTTGGCTGCGCACTAGCTCTAGAAGGTTAAAAACCTTCGTGGCTAATAGAATAGCAGAAATACTGGAACTGTCAGACGTTTATTGTTGGCGTTATGTACCTACCTCTCAGAATCCTGCTGATCTCGTTTCGCGCGGCGTGTATCCCGAAGAGCTTAAAGATCTTAATCTGTGGTGGTCAGGGCCCGAATTTTTACTCCAAGGCGAATCCTCTTGGCCTACCTTACCAAATAAAATTCAAAACGAATCTGAACTTCCTGAAATAAAATCGAATATTGTTGCTCAGCTAGATAATTCTTCAATCATTCCATTTCATAAATATAGTAAATTACATAAGATAAAGCAAGATTATGCTTATGCATTAAGATATTTTTATAATTTGCGCAATCCTGATTCTAGGCGTTTTGATGCCCTTAATTTAGAAGAATTACAAAATTCATTTTATCTTTTATGCCGCAAGGCTCAACAGGAATCCTTTCCCGTTGAGTACGATTTGTTATCCAAAGAAAGGTCAATCAGTACAAAATCGCCGATCATAGCGCTTACACCATTCATGGACGCAAATGGGCTGATACGAGTAGGAGGCCGGCTGGATGCTTCAGCTATTTCATTTGGTAGCAAACACCCTATCCTACTACACTCCTCTCATCATTTCACAAAATTAATCTTTGAGCGGGAACACCTACACAAATTACATGCTGGCCCACAACTTCTCCTCGCTAGTGTCAGGCAATACGTATGGCCTATCAATGGGCGACAACTCGCTAGGAGAACTGTGCGCAACTGCATCATATGCAGAAAAGTACAGGGCAAGACTTTAACACCCCTAATGGGTGACTTGCCCTCACAGCGCGTTACGTTGGATTTCCCGTTTCGTAGTGTTGGTATAGATTTTGCAGGGCCCTTTTTTGTCTCAAACAGAAAGGGACGCGGATCAAGGGTCACAAAATGCTATTTATGCATATTTGTTTGCCTAAGGTACAAGTGTGTACACTTGGAAGCAGTAAGCGATCTTTCGAAGGACGCCTTCATTCTTACCTTGCGTAGGTTCATATCCCGTCGGGGTAAGCCTACTGAAATTTTTAGTGACAACGGCCGCAATTTTGTAGCCGCTGCCAAAGAAATTGGCGACTTTTTGAAGCACCACCGCCAAGCAATTACAGACTTTTCTAACGAGGAGGAAATTAAATTTCTGTTTTTACCTGCTTACGCTCCCCACTTTGGTGGTATCTGGGAGGCCGGGGTTAAGTCCGCTAAGCATCATATAAGACGTGTAATGGGCAACACGCACTTAACTTTCGAAGAAATATCCACGTTATTCGCACAAGTGGAAGCCATATTGAATAGTCGCCCACTTTATCCCATGTCCTCGTCTCCAAATGATCTCCTTTTCCTCACCCCAGGGCACTTCCTGCTTGGACGGCCGCTGACTGCGTTGCCTTCACCGAGCCTAGAAAACTGCAACTCCAGTCAACTGAAGCGCTACCAACGACTTGAGCAAATCCGGCAGCACTTTTGGACGAGATGGCAGAAGGAGTACCTGGTGGAGCTGCAGCAAAGATCGAAATGGCGCACCAATGATACTTCATTGAAGGTTGGCGACCTAGTGCTTCTTCAGGAAGACAACTTACCACCACTGTGCTGGCGAATGGGGCGAATCAGCAAACTTTTTCCTGGTCCCGATGGAGTATGTCGCGTAGCAGATGTTCAAACGACACAGGGAAGTTACCGAAGGCCTTTCAGGCGACTCTGCCCTCTGCCAGTGACGGAACACCTGATCGAGTGACAGTTAAAAGCCGCAGACTTTTAACGGCGGGGAAGATGTTTGCGCCTGAGCCTTTAGTGGCTTTAGAACGTGCGTCAAGTTGATGCTAACTGATTTTTATCAGGCGCACACTAGTGACGGTAGTTTGCGCACAAAATTATCGTCGACTAAGGAAAAATTTCTACCTGATTTTTTTTGATATATTCATTAAGAAACCAAGAAATCTCAAGCAACACGAATCGTTCGGTCCGCGCAAATTAATTATTTTTTATAAGCTAAATTCTGTCTAAAGTAACAATTAAACCATTCAAGTAATATTCTTACGTTTTATTGAGCACCAAGCTCCAGTGTCTCTCGTAGACACATATGCTATCATGTATTGAAGAGTTCCGTTGTCTAACTCCGAAGTTCTTCATCAGATCTTCACCAAATTTAAATTGGACCAGTCCGAGAAAATACTCTTCCAAACAAAAAAGGATTCATCCAAATCGGTTTACAATTGGCGAAAATATCGCTGAACAAACATTTATCATGGGATCCCATCATCAGTGTATGTGCTAATAAAATATAAGGGTTTCCCTCGATTTCCATGGGATCCCATCATCATATTCTAACTTGGACACAATACCTGCTTTTGAATAAAAAAAGAATTGTTAAAATCGGTCCAGAATTGGCGGAGAAATCGGTGAACATACATAAAAAAAATACATACAACCGAACATAGAACCTTAAGAACTAGCTATTGACCGCGACTTCGTACGCGCTCCCGTTTTTTCCCGTTCCCGTAAAATTTCGGGAAATTCTCTCTTTGTGCTCCCTTACACTCTTCAGGGAACATACATGCCAAATTTCAGCTATCTACGACCAGTAGTTGCGGCTGCGCGTTGTCTGCCTCAGTAACTGAAGAATTTTATATGTATTGACATCATCAATCATCATCTGCCTAGGCTTTTCCCAAGTATATTGGGGTCGGCTTCCAGTCAAACCGACTGGAACGACGACGACAAAGATCTACAAATGACAGCCGGGACCAACGGCTTAACGTGCTTTCCGAGGCACGGAGGAAACTCGCTATGTTAAGATGGTCACCCATCCACAGACCAACCTTTCAAGCGTTGCTTAACCTTGAAGATCGACCTGTGCGGCTGTTATTATCTAGCCACGAGCTCCTCCATTGACATCATCAATACATATAAAAATCAGTCACAGGTGTCACGGAAAGTCAGAAAGCACACAATCTAACGGCAGTCTTGCAAAAGTATATCATGTAAAATACTGGTACTCAACTTCTTTTTTATGTAACAGTTATTTCAAGCAAATCCACTTCCCTCAATAAAAGTTAGGTCGAAATTAAATAAAAATGGCCATCGTCGCGTCGCTAACGACCGCTCACATAATCTACCGGCGTTCATTACGACTACCATGAGTTTTATCTATGTATACTCGATAGCGACTGTAGTTAAAAAGATGTATGAAAATGAGTTTCTAATTTATTACATACAAGCAAGTTGCAAGTAAAACTCTAGTTAACAAAAAGCAGTTTATTGTGTTAAGCTGCTTTTTTCGTGCTTCAAAAAGCACTAAACGCAGCTGCGTTTAAGCTGTTGGTCTCAGCTGTCATTTGTAGACTTAGCTGGATTTGTTAAAGATTATCAGAAGTAGCAGGAAGCAAAGAATCTGACTCCAGTCTTGCCTAAGAGTTTCGTGATACCCAGGTACTGGGAGTTCCGTCGTTCATAGGCTAGGAGGTAACCACAATATATTTGTGAAATGGGATAGGCATGTAGCGCCACGAGAAAAACCAAAGGAGCAAGTAAACATCGCAACAAAAAGAACCGCGACGCCATCTATCCAAGTAGCAGCGAACTACCACGTCGAAATCGTCGAAAGACCGCGCACCGTGCGATTTGAACATATACATCAGCCCGAATATCAAATATCAAGCAGTTGCCCGCCAGGCACAACAACCGCCTGGTCAGAGGATCCTCACTTTTCAATGGAGGTTTGCGGGACTTCACTCTTTTTCGACTTTACCGCATACCCCTAAAGGCATATTGATAGTGAATGGTGAATCTTTGGAATACAACCTTAAATACGACTACAATATTGAGTTAATTTTGATTTTATATCCGAGTAAAGAATCCCTAGGTAGGCGCGACGCGACAAAGATGCGACAAGCGTTTAAAGATAAGTAAACGGATACCTAACAATATCGAAGAACAATATCTTGGAAAAAAAATTGTCGTCGTTTTAATAACAGGCATTTTTCTCAGTAGTCTATTATTTTAATATCCAGTAACGTAAGGTTGCCTGTTCATTGACGCGGAGCTAGGCAGCGGTGCGGAGAAACGGAGAAATATAAACCAATGGAATTGCACGTCATGTCAGTGACTGACATTTTATACAATTGTATAAAATGTCACCCGTTTTTTCGCTCCGCTGCCTCGATCCGCGTCAATGGATAGGAAGCCTAACGCCATGTAAATGTCATAGTGGCCATGCTTACAAGAAGCTTAAGACAAGTGACTTTCTGTCAGCGATAGCGTGGCGAAATCGATTGTCAGAACGTCAAAAATTTATGAGATTGACAAAACTGTCGATATGTCAATCCTTTATAATGTACTAGCACTTCGCCCGCGACTTCATCGGCGCTGCAATTTTATAAGGATCCCTAATTTTTTTCTCAACAAATTATATATTAAAACCTTTCTCGAAAACCATTCTATCCATTGGTGAAAACAGCATAAAAATCGGTGCAGTAGTTTTTGAGTTTATCGCAAACAGACAGACGCGGCGGAGGATTTTGCTTTATAATAATATGACGTAGTGATGCAAAGATTGTACTCGCTCAGCGATACTCGCTCGGCGATGCTCGCTTGGCGGTCAGATCTCACCAACCAGCTGTAACTTTTATTCTTAGCGGGGGCCGGAGCTATTGTCGCGAGTAATCGCCCATCGCACAAAAGCACTCGTTTAAAGCCGAGCGTCAAAACTATCGAAATTCACTCGCTACTCGCTGTTTGCGAACTCGTTTCGAGTTTCAGCTTTACCCATTGAAAGAGAAAAAGAAAGAAAGAAAGAAAAATGTTTATTTGGGACTCGCACAAAACAGACAGATTTAGATTTAATTAAAACTTACAGTATTACTAAGCATACAGATAAACGCAGAGGAGCTCGTGGCTAAATAATAACAGCCGCAAGGTTAAGCAATGATTGCCAAGGTTGGTCTGTGGATGGGTGACCATCTTAACATAACGAGTTTCCTCCGTGCCTCGGAAAGCACGTTAAGCCGTTGGTCCCGGCTGTCATTTGTAGATCTTTGGCAGTCGTTACGGGTTGTCAGAAGCCAGTAAATCTGACTCCAGTCTTGCCAAAAAGTACCGTGTTACCCACTTAATGGGTTGTGGAGGTCTGGTAAGCAGCCGCTTCACGTAAAACACTGATATTCAGCTGAATCTGGTTTGACTGGAAGCCGACCCCATTAGTTGGGAAAAGGCTAGGCAGATGATGATGACAGTTAAACGCAGTCTACCATAAGGCCAATTCCTAAGCCTCCTATACGACTCCCTAAGGAAAAAAGTAGATACTTGTTGACTAACTTTTCCGGAAAGTCTATCTCCCAAAACTATAGTTAACTATCGAGCAAAGATAAAAACACTTCCCGAAGAGGTCTTTAACAAAAAATATGTCCCCGACCAAGGATATGATATCCATAATCTCCTAGTTCTAGGGACATCCCGGTATCAACTTAATACAATCTCAATATCTTTGGCCTCTGCCAAACTTGGGCCCAATTTATGACCAGGGACTCGAACTGGCGACCTTTGGGTAATAAATTTTGGAGTATATAGTTCTAGGAATGATAGAGACCGAATAGGTCGTGTATGGAGATAAGGCGGAAGCGATAGTCGCAGCGATTTGTCTTTGGACGACTAATTGCGTGTGAGAATAATTTTGGATAGTGTATCGTCTTTGTAACGGAAACGATTCAGGAAATTTAACCTCATCTTGGTCGGTCAGGTGTAAGGATATAATTAATTTCGCTTTTATTTTAGTTATAAAAAACTTTTTACAAAAAATACAACCGACTTCCAAAAACAAAACACTACAAGGTACAAAATAACTTCAGTAGAAAGAAAAGAACTTTAATTTCTGAAGTCGGTGTTTTTGGTTATTTTCGTTTATTATTATCATTTCATGGTTTATTATTATCGTTTTTTGACACCGACTTCCGAAATTAAAGTTCTTTTCTTTCTACTGAAGTTATTTTGTTCTCACTGGTAGGAATACCTTTTTTTTTTACTTACCTAATCAGTAAAGTCCTAATCGGTATATTTTTTCCGTCATTTTCAACAGTTATCTTCACATTTCAGCCAACTTACACAAAACCATAGTGAATTATACACTAAAACTGTCGTCAGGAATTACTTCATCCATCGATGAAAACTGTACGAAAATCTGTTCGGTATTTTTGGAGTTTATTGCGTACACACAGACAAACACGGCGGGGTCAAAATTCATATACGTAACCTAAGCCACTTGAATACTTAAGACGATTCTAATATCCTAATTTGATAAAATATATGCAGCCGTTTAGGCTACAAGGCGTGCCAAAGAAATATCTATACATACACTAGTTGACCCGCACAACTTCATCTGCGTCACAATTTGCATTACTGCTCCGCTCCTATTGGTCTGAGCGTGATAATATATAGTCTTCCTCAATAAATGGATTATCTAACACTGAAATAATTTTTCAAATCGGACCAGTAGTTCCTGAGATTAGCGCGTTCACGTAAACAAACAAACTCTTCAGCTTTATATATTAGTATAGATACTCTTGAACAACATTACCTTCATTCTGGAGCAGTCGGGTAAAAATGGCGTAGTATTTTATTCATGACAAATAGGATGAATGCCCTTTATAAAAATGCAATATGATGCATGCTCGTTGCCAGTTCCAGTCCAATTAGAGCACAAACAACAATAGTCTTTGATAAAATGAAATAGATGATATTGCATAGCTTAGTCGAGTCCATTAACAGGATGCTCGTATACACCTATCTGATTTAAAGTTCTATTTATTAATTATGTATATTATTATTTGCGTCAACACAGAAAAACAGTAATCTAATCTATACTAATAATATATAAAGCTGAAGAGTTTGTTTGTTTGTTTACTCGAACGCGCTAATCTCGGGAACTACTGGTCCGATTTGAAAAGTTATTTCAGTTTTAGATAAACTTGTGGAAAAGATCGTCGAAAAACTAACGGTGACAGGCTAGATTGACGGCAGACGATCTAGAGATCGCAGCCCTATTAGATGGTCCGATCAGATTCGTTCAACGCTCAACACCAAGCTGCTTGATGCGCTCCATGACGCCAAAGACAAGCCACTGGTGGAAAGACAATGTACAGCGTAAACTGACCACTCATCGAGGGATTCACGTCCCTCAGAGATGAGGAGTACGACGCGAGGAGAGAGCTTGCACTGAGCGAGGCTAGGTAATAATGAAGCTATCCTATTGGTTCTTAACAAACTCATCCCTCGCTACGAATCCTCACATCTCTGGTGGAAAAGCAGCCTTAAGCAGGAAATAGGACATTTTTCTTTCTTTCTTTATTTATTTGATAACAATACTTTATTGAAGAGGTACTTGTAAGTCTTTTACCACAAATGTATGTGTACACGCCCCTAACGTTTTTCCGTAAGTGCTATTTGTCAAAGATATTAAATTTGAGATGAAAGATAACTGTTTTACTATCGCATTGAATATAGGTTAAGGTGCGAGGAAGTAGATTTGTCAGTAGGTAATGAGGATAAACTTAGATGTTCTGTTTCATTTACGATATGACTTGAGAGGAAAAATAAATCCATCATTATAATTATTATAAACTAGTTGACCCGCGCAACTTGGTCTGCGTCACAATTTTCATTACTGCTCCGCTCCTATTGGTCTTAGCGTGATGATATATAGCCTTCCTCGATAAATTGGCTATCTAACACTGAAAGAGTTTTTCAAATCGGACCGGTAGTTCCTGAGATTAGCGCGTTCAAGCAAACAAACAAATAAACAAACTCTTCAGCTTTATATATTATTATAGATACTCTTGAACAACATTACCTTCATTCTGGATAAAAATGTAGTATAGAAATATGGATAAAATAGACCACACATTTTGTTTTTTTTAAGAAAAAACATCATATGACTCCTGCTCTTAGCGGAGCAAGAAGACTAAAACTTTTTTTTTTCTATTGATAAAAAAAAAGCGTTTGACCTGATGGTAAGCGATGATGTGGTCGAAGATGGAGCACGCCTGCCTAGAAGTAACCTATTCACCTATAGCCTTCCTCGATAAATGGGCTATCTAACACTGGAAGAATTTTTCAAAACGGAATAGTAGTGCCTAAGATTAGCGCGTTCAAGCAAACAAACAAACTCTTCAGCTTTATATATTAGTACAGATATAGACAAAATTATTTCGCTATTGACGACTGACTGACTGACAGACACTTCTTTAACTCGAGTTTCTATTAGAGTTCCAGGTATCGGACACTATAAAAAATAACAGTATACAAGGCACTGTGTCGTCGTGTCTTGTGTACTGCTCAGTCCACAGAACATTTTATACTCTAGCGGGCTCAGTCACTACTGAGCTGGTGGCTGCTCTGCGTTATGTGATGGGTTCGATTCCCGCACGGAATAAATAAATGTACCTGTATGACCTACATATAGTTGATCCAGGTGAATTCGTTTATTTACGCGAGTTTAAACGTTTATAAACGCATCCATGTGACAGAAGAAATTTCGTTTTCTTTCGAACTCGCCGCTAGTTTTCGCCCATATTTTTTTTCTGTATTTACGACAAAATGGCTTAATAATTTAAAATTTTAATGATAAATTGGGGCGAATTCGGAATAAATCGTAATTATAAGAAAAATCGTAGATGTAGTCATACTTACTTCGGATAAATATAAGTGAGGAAGGCCAGGGTCTCGGAGAGTATGACGTTGTACCCTCGCTTGGAGTAGGAGGTGCCAATCGCCTGCGAGAACGGGTAGGCAGAGCTGTCGAAGAATCCCACCGCATACAGGACTGTTTTCTTATTCTTTAAGTCTGGAAAGAAAAGAATGTGGTAATCAGTTCCGTGCCGTATGGTGTCAGCCGGTGCCGTATGGTGCCGTAAAAGAATAGTACCATCCCATCATTTCCTGTGGGCTCGGAAGAGGCGACTAAGGGCCTCACCAGAGAATGGGCAGCAGCGTTCTCTGTAAAAGGCTACACTATACCTACACTGCGATCGCTAACCCGCCAACCAAGCGTGGCGGTTATGGCCAAAACTCCCCCCCCCCCTTTGGAGTTTGGAGTAGGCTTAAGTCCAGCAGTGGAAGTCTTTCGGCTGATATGATGATGATGATTCAGTTCTAGGTAAAGAGAAAGACGGATATTTTTTACTTATACTTCATGCACATAGGTACAAAGGCAATAGAGAGGGAAACCTCACGCCCCAGCCGCCGCGATTCCCGGCGTGTCTCGCCGTCCGACCAGGACCAGGCCCCGTTTCGACGTGTTTCGACAGCGCGTTGTATTTTGACGCGTGTCTCAAAGAGATGCCAGCATAGTAGACGGGCCAGTGCCTGCCAGGGTTACAGAATTTGTTCGAAAGAGTCACCGCGGCCCTGGAATGCAAAGGACATTATGAGGAACACGGATGGGTTGTAGTCACCAAGATTCTGACACTCCCTTCCGCTCCGCCCAGAGCGGGAGGAGTCATTTGATGATCCCCATTAAAAAAAATAGAATATAAATGTAAACCTGTAAAATTATTTACGGTTAAACTGATTCGTTGAACTTTCATGCGGAGCAATATTCATAGGGTATATGCCAGAAAATATTTAGGGTGACTGGTAATTAGTGACCGATACTTTAACACGTCATTGTACTCATGATAACAAAGAACTTTTACTATGGGAACAAACCTGAAATCTCGAAAAAAAAATAGGCAGTACAGTACATTTTGACCAGTTAGTAGGCGAACATAAATGTACTGAACAGCAGATTAGTATCGCGATTTCAGATTTGTTCCCATAGTAAAAATTCTTTGTTATCATGAGTACAATCACGTGGTAAAGTATCAGTCACTAATTACCAGTCACCCTATATATTTGGTCCGTCAGTTAGGTTACAAAAAATAAAAAATACGTACTCATCCAATATTTTTCTAGCACAAGAATTAAACGTTAATCGAACACTTACTAACTATTACTTTTTTTTTTTGAGGATGGGAAATCATCAAATGACTCCTTCCGCTCTGGGCGGGGCGGAAGGGAGTGTCAGACTCTTACTAACCAAAACCGATCTGTGTTTCTCCAAATGCCCTTTACGTTCCAGGGCTGCGGCGTCTCTTTCGAACGGATTCCGCACCCCGGCAGGCACTGGCCCTAGTACTAACTACTACCTACTAACCCGATTAACAGTTCAGATACTTTTTTGTTTCCCTATTTTATATATTGGTCACTAGTCACAATCATTCAACCTATTTTTTATTTTCTTTTCAAAGGTTTGCTGGAAGAATATTCAATTCTGAGTTAAGCTCACCTCTTACATGAACTTTCATCACTGTAGCAGTTCATCATCTGCCTAGCCTTTTCCCAAATATATTGGGGTCGGCTACCAGTCAAACCGGATTCAGCTGAATACCAGTATTATACGAGGAGCGGCTGCCAACCAGACCTCCGCAACCCATTAACTGGGTAATACGGTACTTCATGGCAAGATTGGAGTAAGATACTGGCTTCTGACTATCTGTAGCTCGGAGATGCACTTGTGATGGCGAAAGGACCATGTACCGTTTATTCTGCTAGTTTAGCTATTTAAGTTATAATATAATCCAGGATAACAGCCAAATAGGTCGATCTTTAAAATTAAGCAACATTAATGTTATACAGTTTTGTAGTAATTTGTTCGCGACGGAGCATTTTGATTTATATAACTCGCATAAACGGCCTTATGTACTCATATTCGTAAGCTTATATGTTTTTTAAGTTAGAAGCTTATATACTTAAATAGCAATAGAAATGTTCGCGGAGACGCATTTAACATTGTATAACTCGCATAGATAGTACCTATGTACCTATAGTCGTAGGCCTATGTACTGAATTTAGAAGCTTATGTACTTGCATAGTGATAGTTTGTAAGCTATGTAATCAATTTAAAGTCATATGTTTGTCGTTTTCCCCAAACACGTAAAAGATGTTCCGGGGAAAACATATTTTCAAAGAAAATTATAGTCAATAGGTAGGGCTACACATTTCCCTTACACATTCCCGATAGCACCCTGAGGGCGTGTTCTGATTGGCTGATGGAAATCAGCCTAATCGAAGGTATACACAAAATAGTCATTTCACATTCGCCAATAGTAGGGTGGTTGAAGAAAACCACCATGTACACGCACCTTCAGTGCTAAGTTTTTAGGGCATCTAGGAATTTAGGTCTTAAACCATAGGCACTGGAAAGCTGGCACTCAGCCCTATCCAGATATGTACACATCTTCATGGTCAGGCAAGGCATAAAGCCACAAAATAGATAAGAAGATAAACATAGTTTTTTATCCTCTCCCGGGTTCCTGACCTATAGTACCTCCACCCTTGGAGGGGTGGCTTGGTAAGTTGTGTAGCTGGATGGAGGGATGATGCACCTACCCGAATATAGATAGTTTCATAGCCCATGGGGCACAGTTTTTCGGGGAATCAACCCCAAATAGTAAGCAAGCTCAAGACTTGTGATATTTTTGATAGTTAAATGCAACAAGCCCACTAGTGGGCAGGGTTGAGGGGTTGATTTCCAACCCGTTCGACGGGGAATTTCGGGGGATTTGAATAGAGGTGCGTCAACCCCCATCCAGACCTAGAATAGACCTAGATATAGCCGAAAATGTCATAGAACCATAGTAAAAATTTGCAGTTAAAATAAACTGAAGCAGTTAGTGGTTTTTGGGCCTCGTTACGGTAAAGTATCCTCGTACCTTAGTAAATGGTTAAAAATAGCCAATTCGTAGTCACCGGCAGAAGAAATTATAGAATCTATAAATAGAATCACAGTACTCGCGACTTTGCCCTTAAACCATTAGCTGCAGTGTCCTCAACTTCCTGCCTATTATTTAACCCTGGTAAGCATTCACCCTGCACCCCAATCTACCCCGAAGACAGCAAGTATTTGGCAAGATAGAAGAACGCTGTACGTTAGGTGCGGAAGAGCCTTAGTTTTCGGTACAGGACGTCAGCGCGGCTGGACGTCGTCGGTCGGTCACAGTTCACTTCGGAGGAGAAGAAAAAGGATAGACCTACCCCATCACAACCCCGTTCCAGTCGATCACGCCCGTCCGGTACATTTTTTGGTCCATTCGAGCCGGATTTCGGACCAAATTTTTTGGTCCTTCGAGAGCCGGATCTCCGCACCCGTACATCTTGTTTCTTAACAGTATGTCAAAACGTATCCGTTCCCGAATCATCCCTTGAAGAATCAACCCTCGAAGAAACAAGCATTGAAGACTCAAACCGAAGCCCTGCGATATAGTTTGGCACAAGAGCCAAACATACGCACCCCGTATCTTGTTTCTTAACAGTATGTCAATTGGTATCCGTTCCCGAATCAACCCTTCAAGAATCATCCCTTGAAGACTCATCCGAAACAGATCCGAAGTTAGTCGTCGATTGACGTTCCTGTGAAGACGCCTCAAGCTCAGCATCGTGGTTCATCGTGAGGACTACCCCTTGAGGAAAGCTACCCTTCAAGAACCAACCCTTAAGGACTCACCCTGAGGCGGATCCGAAGCTATCCGTCAACATACGTTCCAGTTAAGAAGCCTCAAGCTCAGCATCGTGGTTCATCGTGAGGACTACCCCTTGAAGAAAGCTACCCTTCAAGAACCAACCCTTAAGGACTCACCCTGAGGCGGATCCGAAGCTATCCGTCAACATACGTTCCAGTTAAGAAGCCTCAAGCTCAGTATCGTGGTTCATCGTGAGGACTACCCCTTGGAGAAAACTACCCTTCAAGAACCAACCCTTAAGGACTCACCCTGAGGCGGATCCGAAGTTATCCGTCAACATACGTTCCAGTTAAGAAGCCTCAAGCTCAGTATCGTGGTTCATCGTGAGGACTACCCCTTGGAGAAAACTACCCTTCAAGAACCAACCCTTAAGGACTCACCCTGAGGCGGATCCGAAGTTATCCGTCAACATACGTTCCAGTTAAGAAGCCTCAAGCTCAGCATCGTGGTTCATCGTGAGGACTACCCCTTGGAGAAAACTACCCTTCAAGAACCAACCCTTAAGGACTCACCCTGAGGCGGATCCGAAGTTATCCGTCAACATACGTTCCAGTTAAGAAGCCTCAAGCTCAGCATCGTGGTTCATCGTGAGGACTGCCCTTGGAGAAAACTACCCTTCGGGAGCCACCCTTAAGGACTCACCCCGAAACTTTGGACTTTGAAAGTTTTCCTGAAACACTGAAGGATCGCGTCTGGACTTAGAAGATTTCTAAGGAATCCTGGACTTCGAGAAAATTTTAAAATTGAACCTGGACTTGGGAAGATTTTGAAGACCAAACCTGGGACTTAGAAAAATTTTGAGGATTGAACCCAACACTTAGAAAATTTTTCAAACATAGAAGCTGGGACTTAGAAAAATTTTGAAGACAGAACCTGAGACTTAGAAAAAATTTTGAGGATTGAACCCAACACTTAGAAAATTTTCGAATATAGAAGCTGGCACTTAGAAAAATTTCGAAGATTCATACTGGGACTTAGAAAAATTTGATCATCTGAACATAGAAAACATAGATTGATTCGGGACATAGAAAATTTTTGAAGAATTTGGACTTTGAAAATTCTGAGAAGATTCTACACTTAGAAAATATAGATTGATTCGGGACATAGAAAATTTTTGAAGATTTTTGACTTTGAAAATTTTGAGAAGTTTCTGCACTTAGAAAACATAGACAGATTCGGGACATAGAAATTTTTTGAAGATTTTGGACTTTGAAAATTTTGAAGAGGATTCTACACTTAGAAAATATAGATTGATTCGGGACATAGAAAATTTTTGAAGATTTTTGACTTTGAAAATTTTGAGAAGTTTCTGCACTTAGAAGACATAGACAGATTCGGGACATAGAAAATTTTTGAAGAATTTGGACTTTGAAAATTTTGAGAAGATTCTACACTTAGAAGACATAGACAGATTCGGGACATAGAAAATTTTTGAAGAATTTGGACTTTGAAAATTTTGAGAAGATTCTACATATAGAAAACATAGACCGACTCGGAACATAGAAAATTTTTCGAAGATTTTGAACTTTGAAAATTTTGAAGAAGAATCGACTTGAAGACCAATCATGCCGATCACGAGGTCGCGTGGGAAGACACCTGAGGCGTGGGTGGTAGACCTAAACAGGGAACCAACCGAAAGGGCTCCCATCACCCGTCACCAGTTACCGCCGCGTTCACCATCCACGACTGAAGGAACACAGCCGTTGCAGTCGCACAGCGAAGAATTGTCTTCATCCCCCGCTCCAGTTGAACAGGAGGAGCGAACAGAACCACCAGCGACCTCAAAGAAGGGAGCCAGATTTGAAGCGCCTTCAGACAGTACACTGAGGCCAACAGATAGAACATACAGCCGAATCCTGCCGGTGACTACCCGGGGTGACGCCCGTATTGAACGTATCGAACGTAGCAAGCCGCCGTCGACCGTGGGAAGGACGACGCGGTCTTATAGAAAAGTCGCGAAAGCACGCGAAGACTTACTCAAGATTAAGTTGGAGCTTGCACAGTTAGCACTTCAGAGAGCCGAACAAGAATCGGACGACGATTACATAGAAGACAGAAACTCGAACGACGAGTACGTGCGTTCCTGGCTGGAAGAGGCACCGGAACCTGTTCCTGATCAGAGAGAGACCAACGCCGCCGAGGGAGACATACAGAATAGAATAGATAGAAGCTGCGAGCAGCAATTGCCTCCCCCCGTGGACTCCGTACCGATAGTGGACTCTCGTCGAGCGCAAGTACCGGAGCAAGAGCCGAAAGTCGATGAAGTGACTAAACAGATAGCACCACCGAAGAAAATAGAAGACAATGAGGAAAATAGATTACAGCCGTTCATAACGGAATTAACAGCAGCTATAGCATCGCTAGCTGACAGGAAAACAGAACAGAATTCGTCCTCACCGTCAAAGGTCATCATGACTTTACCGAACTTCAGTGGTGCACACACAGAATGGTTGTCGTTTCGAGCCATTTACGAGACAACTCGAAGATATTTCAACGATGTCGAGAACACAGCAAGGCTCAGAAGGAGCCTACACGGACGTGCACTCGATACAGTGAGCTCAGAACTCATCGGACATGCAAGACCAGACGATATTATGAAGGAACTGGAGCTGCAATTCGGAAGACCGGACTCGATAGCGCAAGCCGAAACAGATAGACTGCGCGGACTGACACGGTGCAGCGAGAATCCGAAAGACATTTGCACGTTCGCAAGTCGAGTGAGATGTGCTATCGTCACGTTACGAGCACTGAAGAAGGATCACTACTTGATCAATGCTGAACTAATGCGAACATTGACAGAGAAGCTACCAAACTCTATTCGAGTTCAGTGGTACCGAATATATACGGAGAAGTATCAGTCATTACCTGATCTATCGTTGTTCAGCGAATTCATCACTGAACAAGCTCGCTTCTGCAGCGCATTTGCTCCCGCTGAGAACATCAACGCAACAGAGGGCCCATCAAACAGACGTACGGCACAGAGAACCCACACAACAACAGAAAAACCGGCCGATAGATGCCGCGTATGTGGGAAAGATGGGCACATAGAACGCGATTGTCGGAAGTTCAAGGAGGGCAACAGCTACCAGAGATGGGAGCTAGCGAAGAAGCTCAATCTGTGCTATCGCTGCATGAAGTTTCGACGCGAGCGACACCAGTGCAAATCGAACAGATGTGGCATCAAGGGATGTAAAGCCAGCCACAATCGCTTACTCCATTATGAGAAGAAGCTCGCTACAGCGGCCGCCGAAAAGCCGAAGATCCTCGAACCACGAGATACCAAAGAAGTGGTTGCCAGTTCGCGAACATCGTCGAGTCACGCCTACCTCAAGATAGTACCGGTCCGGGTGATTGGACCGGCGGGAGAGGCGTCTACGTTCGCCCTTCTCGACGATGGATCAACCGTATCGTTGATAGACGAGGACCTCGCTACTCAAGTCGGAGCCGAAGGACGCATCGACCCGCTCAAGATTGGAGCGATCGGTGACACCATGATCGACACTCCTTGCTCACGCAGAGTGACAGTAAAGCTCGCGAGCCAGCTAAAGAACAGGGTGCCGTTCAGAGCGCGCACCATACCGAAGCTCAACCTCACGCCGCAAACAGTTAAAGAGGAAGATGTCACATACTGCAAGCATCTCAGCGACTTGAAACAACAGCTGGTGTACGAAGTCGGCGCGCCCAAGATTCTGATCGGCCAAGACAACTGGCACTTATTGTTAGCCAGTGAAGTAAGAAGAGGCCCGAAACACCAGCCCATAGCGTCACTCACGACTCTGGGATGGACCTTACATGGCGCGCACAATAGAATACTCGGTCAACAGGTGCACTATGTGAACAACACAGCATCAAGAGACGAAAACCTTGATGAACAGCTCCGTAAATATTTCGCATTAGAATCGTTAATAGTTAATCCGCAACGTCCAACTTCTGACCCCGAAAAGAAGGCAGAAGACATCTTGAAACGACACACCAAACAAATAGAAAATGGGCACATAGAAACCGCAATGCTATGGAAGCAAGAAAAATTTGAAATGCCCGATAGTTACGGGACAGCCCACAAGCGGCTTGTCTCTATAGAGAAGAAACTCGATAATAATTCGACTCTTCGAGATAGATATACGGAACAGATGGACTCGCTCCTACAGAAAGGGTACGCCGAGAAGGCGCCCAAAAATAGTACACCAGGAAGAACCTGGTACTTACCTCATTTCGATGTCTTCAACCCAATGAAGCCAGAGAAGTTCCGTATAGTACACGACGCCGCAGCTAAATCGAATGGAATGTCTTTGAACGACTTCCTACTCACAGGGCCAGACCTGTTACAGTCGCTGCCCGGCGTCATGATGAGGTTCCGTAGACACCCCATAGCCATTTCGGGCGATATTGCCGAAATGTTTATGCAGGTGAAAGTCCGACAAGAGGACAGAGACGCCCTCCGATATCTGTGGAGAGGCGACAGAAGAGTGGGAGCTCCCGAAGAATATAGAATGACGTCAATCATATTCGGCGCGGCCAGCTCACCATGTACAGCTATCTTCGCGAAAGATTGGAACGCGAAGATGCACATAGAACAGCAACCAGAGGCAGTTGAAGCCATCATTCGTAATCATTACATGGACGATTATCTGGATAGCTACAGGACCACAGAAGAAGCGACGCGCATAGCAAAAGCGGTGAAGAAAATACACCAACAGGCCCGTTTTGAAATTAAGAAATGGGTATCGAATGACGCCAACGTCATAAAAGAAATAGAGCCGTCGCAAACGCCAACAGATGTCGTCAATATCGGCGACACAGAAAATATAGAAAAATAATTGGTCTAATCTGGAGACCAAGTGCAGACACGCTGGGTTTCAACCTGGCCCTAGCGCGTCTACCGAGTGGAGTCTTAGAGAAAGACGTACCCACTAAAAGAGAGGCACTCAGAATAGTTATGTCATTATATGACCCGCTTGGCTTAGCCTCACCAGTCACAGTACGCGCCAAGCAAATACTCCAGGAAGCATGGAGAAGAGGAGTCGACTGGGATCAGTCACTCGATACAGACCTGGCCACATCGTGGAGAGGTTGGATCCGACACTTGGAAAACCTCAAAGACATCACAGTACCGAGATGTTACCCGGGATATAGTGAAGCAACAGAGACCCAAGTCCATGTCTTCACCGACGCCAGCGAGAAAGCATTCGCCGCAGCAGTGTATTGGCGGATCTCCACGTCAGATGGCATGACGCACGTAAGCCTCGTCATGGCAAAGGCAAAGGTGGCACCACTCAAGCTGCAATCGATACCTCGACTCGAACTGCAGGCCGCGGTGATGGGAACCCGCGTGGCTGCAGCTGTGATACGCGAGCACGGAGTAAAACCGGACTCCGTAACCTACTGGTCAGACAGCAAAACCGTGCTGACCTGGATTAGAAGAGGAGCTCGAGTGTACAAGCCCTTCGTAGCCCACAGAATAGCCGCCATAGAAGAAAATAGCAAAGTCGAAGACTGGCGATGGGTACCCACGAAAAGGAACGTGGCAGACATTGCTACTCGTGACGTACCATTGGAATTCAATTCATCGCACGAATGGTATCGTGGCCCCAGCTTTCTCTATGAAGAACCGATGTCGTGGCCAACTGAAAAACCGCCGATTGACGATCAGACGGGTGAAGAGAGAACCCTAACCGTCAACATCAAACAGAAAACAGACCGAAGACTCTCCGAGGTCATACCCGATCCGGCCAGATTCTCGAAGTGGGAACGACTCCTAAGAGCGACAGCGAACGTATTGCGCTTCGTCTCAATCACTCGAGGACCGACAGAGAAAACGTTCTATAAAAGAACACAGAAAGGCAAGGAATCGGATCCAGATTGGAGGAAACGTACAAAGACGGCTAAGCCCCCTCCTAAAGCATCAGTGACGTCCACAGTGGCGTCAAAAAATAATATAATAGAAGCCGAATACCTCCGACAAGCGGAGAGGTTACTCGTGCAAACAGTACAGGAACAAATGTTCAACCGAGAACTGACGAGTCTGCGAGAGAACAAACAGATAGAAGACGACAGCCGATTGCGTCCGCTGCAAATAGAACTCACAGATGACGTCATACATCTGAGAAGTCGCATAGAAAAAACCGACGAGATAGCCGACGAAGTCAAGCGTCCGCCTATACTACACGGCGATCACCGCATCACTCAGCTGTACATAGATTGGACACACAGAAGTCTGCAACACAGTGGAACCGAGATGACAATCAACGAGGAACGTCAACACTACTGGGTTGTCAAGCTGAGGCCCACAGCGAAGATGATGGTGACACGCTGTCTGCAGTGTCGCATTCGAAAGGCACACGCTCCTGTGCCCGCCACGGGCGACCATCCGAAGACTCGCCTGGCTCATCACCAGAGACCATTTACGTACACTGGACTCGACTACTTTGGTCCACTGTCCGTCACCGTCGGTCGCCAGCACCAGAAGAGATACGTGGCCCTATTCACGTGTCTCACCACCAGGGCAGTACATCTCGAAATTGCTGCCAACCTCAGCGCAGACTCGGCAATTCTAGCTCTGCGCCGCTTCGCTGCGCGCCGGGGCTGCCCAACAGAAATATACTCCGACAACGGCACCAACATGCACGGCGCCGACAACGAGCTTCGAGACGCCTGCAGAGAAGAGGCTAGTCGTCGAGGCATCACATGGCGCTTCATAACTCCGTCCGCGCCATTCATGGGAGGCGCCTGGGAGCGCCTAGTCCGCTGCGTGAAGTCCGCATTGTACACCGTACTCACAGAGAAACACCCACACGAAGAGGTGTTGTCCACACTGTTGTGTGAGGCAGAGTATACGGTAAACAGCCGCCCGCTGACACATGTGTCAGTCGACAGCGAAGACGACGAATCCATCACGCCGAACCACTTCCTACTCGGTGGTTCGGCCAGACTGCCAACACTCGGCGTGTTCACCGAGCAAGACGTCGACAGCAGGAAGCACTGGCGGCGCTCGCAAGCGCTCGCCGACCAGTTCTGGCGCCGCTGGGTGAGGGAGTACTTACCCGAGCTCCAACACCGGCGGGAGCCCCACAGCCGTGGCCCTGGTCTGCAGGTGGGCGACCCTGTGCTCATCGCAGACGGCCAGCTGCCTCGCAACACGTGGCCGCGAGGCCGCATCACCGCAGTCTTCCCTGGGACGGATGGAGAGGTCCGGACCGCTGAGGTGCGCACATCTGGCGGCACTCTAAAGCGTCCGGCGAAGAAGCTGATCCCGCTGCCGAAATGATCCAGAGCGTCGGAGCTACGGGCCGGAGCGACGGGCGTCGCGTCGGCGAGCATCGAGGCAACGGTCGCCGGGGCGGCGAGCGTCGCGTCGAGACAACGGTCACCGTGGCAACGGGCGACGCGACTACAGTCGTCGCTCACCGGCGAGATGCAGCGCCGCGCCGACATCGCAACGAGTCGTCACTGCGCTGCACGGCGGGAGAAATGTTCGCGACGGAGCATTTTGATTTATATAACTCGCATAAACGGCCTTATGTACTCATATTCGTAAGCTTATATGTTTTTTAAGTTAGAAGCTTATATACTTAAATAGCAATAGAAATGTTCGCGGAGACGCATTTAACATTGTATAACTCGCATAGATAGTACCTATGTACCTATAGTCGTAGGCCTATGTACTGAATTTAGAAGCTTATGTACTTGCATAGTGATAGTTTGTAAGCTATGTAATCAATTTAAAGTCATATGTTTGTCGTTTTCCCCAAACACGTAAAAGATGTTCCGGGGAAAACATATTTTCAAAGAAAATTATAGTCAATAGGTAGGGCTACACATTTCCCTTACACATTCCCGATAGCACCCTGAGGGCGTGTTCTGATTGGCTGATGGAAATCAGCCTAATCGAAGGTATACACAAAATAGTCATTTCACATTCGCCAATAGTAGGGTGGTTGAAGAAAACCACCATGTACACGCACCTTCAGTGCTAAGTTTTTAGGGCATCTAGGAATTTAGGTCTTAAACCATAGGCACTGGAAAGCTGGCACTCAGCCCTATCCAGATATGTACACATCTTCATGGTCAGGCAAGGCATAAAGCCACAAAATAGATAAGAAGATAAACATAGTTTTTTATCCTCTCCCGGGTTCCTGACCTATAGTACCTCCACCCTTGGAGGGGTGGCTTGGTAAGTTGTGTAGCTGGATGGAGGGATGATGCACCTACCCGAATATAGATAGTTTCATAGCCCATGGGGCACAGTTTTTCGGGGAATCAACCCCAAATAGTAAGCAAGCTCAAGACTTGTGATATTTTTGATAGTTAAATGCAACAAGCCCACTAGTGGGCAGGGTTGAGGGGTTGATTTCCAACCCGTTCGACGGGGAATTTCGGGGGATTTGAATAGAGGTGCGTCAACCCCCATCCAGACCTAGAATAGACCTAGATATAGCCGAAAATGTCATAGAACCATAGTAAAAATTTGCAGTTAAAATAAACTGAAGCAGTTAGTGGTTTTTGGGCCTCGTTACGGTAAAGTATCCTCGTACCTTAGTAAATGGTTAAAAATAGCCAATTCGTAGTCACCGGCAGAAGAAATTATAGAATCTATAAATAGAATCACAGTACTCGCGACTTTGCCCTTAAACCATTAGCTGCAGTGTCCTCAACTTCCTGCCTATTATTTAACCCTGGTAAGCATTCACCCTGCACCCCAATCTACCCCGAAGACAGCAAGTATTTGGCAAGATAGAAGAACGCTGTACGTTAGGTGCGGAAGAGCCTTAGTTTTCGGTACAGGACGTCAGCGCGGCTGGACGTCGTCGGTCGGTCACAGTTCACTTCGGAGGAGAAGAAAAAGGATAGACCTACCCCATCACAACCCCGTTCCAGTCGATCACGCCCGTCCGGTACATAATTGATATTAAAGTTGGCACTAATCACTAATTATATATATTTTTTTATCCTTAAACAATATTATATTGTCTTATATATTAGATATAACATACTGATTGTTCTTTATTGCATGATGTGGTCTCCTATAATTAAGGAAGCACATAGATTTTTGTTCTTGTCCTTTATAACATATCATGTAAGGTGTATTCTTTGTTGGAGATCCTAATTAAATAAAATAAAATAAAAATCTGTAACGACTGCCAAAGATCTACAAATGACAGCCGGGACCAACGGCATAACGTGCTTTTCGAGGCACGGAGGAAACTCGGTATATTAAGATGGCCACCCATCCACAGACAAACCTTAGCAAGCGTTGCTTAACCTTGAAGCCGTTCACTGTAGCAGTTATACAAAACATAATCAGCCTATATTGTTCCCACTGATGGGACACAAGCGTCCTCTCTTTCAAGCAGTTTAAAAGAATTAAGAATTCAGAAACAGAATCAGACAGCAGATTTGACTCAAGTATTTTACCTATACCACTTTAGTGAATGGATTTAAAAATATTGAGAAATATTATCAATCGTAAACAGAACCACATGTGATGTTTATGTGTTTCAAACGTTCACGATCGAACGAACTGTGCGGTAATATTTCTAAGACTTGTTCAATAATACTCCAGCAAGAGTAAAAATGTTGCATTACCGATTTGGTTTCTACTTCATGGAATTAGCAACAGGATGTCTGAAATTCTATATTTTTATACGAAATAGGTAAGTACTATATTTTATCGGAAAAGTTTTATTTTTACACTAAAAACGACTAAAAAGTTCGAAACAAGTCGCTTTTCAAGCAGTCTGATGCAGTTAGTGGCATCAGATCTACGATTGAACTGCATCAGACTGTTTGAAAAGCGACTTGTTTTGAACTCCTCGAGCCCTTTATCTTGATATCCCACTCAATAGCTTTAGAAAAAAATGAAGGCATATATAGCGCTAAATATCGGCCATTTTAATTTTTGTATACCCAGTGTCACTCTCACAATCAAGACAAATCTAACGAGACCTCTCAAGCTAAAATCCATCGAGCCGTTTAGGCCGCAGAGCGTTTCATACAAATAAACATTCATACATACTCTCGAAAAACATAACCCTCCTTCTGGCGCAGTCGGGTAAAAAACATAAAATAACATTAACATCTCTCCCAACTTTGACCCTATCCCAAGTTTTCTAACCACTTGACTGAAGCCTGGCCATCAACAACCGAAGCCATTACGTAGGTACCAAAGAATAGAAAAATCCTTCTCGTTGGCGTAGAATACAAGATCAGTCACATTTTACTTGCCGATCCGGAGATATCATGTCGTTACTACAAGCCTCGACGCATACTCTGTTAGGGTTCGAACAGATTGAGCGTTTTTTCGGGGTGTATTTATGAATAGCGACTATATCATAGGAGCTAAAACGTGCATTAATTATGGTGAGAATACGTTTTTCTACTACTTACTAACACTTTTAGGGCTAGTTTTGCTAACTGTACCTAGTTTTACTATGCTAAATAAATAATGCTTTTCATAAAGATTCATAGATTCTTTTTTTTTACAATTGATAGGCCACTATCCACCCGATGGTAAAGCGATGACTTATTTATTTATTAGGATCGTCAAAATTACAAACACCGTATTTAAACCTAATAACATAATTAAAAAGAAAAAGATATTTTAGTGCTGCAACACTTACAGACAAACACAACACTAACAGTATTGCAGGAAAAAGTGTAAACTAAAGATATGCAAACGTTAAAATATAAGAGAATGCAATTTAAAATATGATTAAAATTAAATAGAATAAATTACAATGTCAGATTGAAAATGAATTTAAAATTACAGAGATATTGAAAAAAAACAGAGATATTGAAAATTAAATTATCAATTATTAAAAATTATTACATTATTATTACACACAGAAAAAAAAAACGATGTGGTCGAAGATGGAGCACGCTTGCCTAGAAGTAACCTATTCACTCTTGACTTAAAGACTCCTAGGTTGTAAACCTAATCTCTGCTAAAGTAGTGTCCATTTTCGCATTAGCAAGTATGCGTGTACATTATTTAACATTGTGTCTTTGACTTTTGCCTAAAGGAGTTCCCTCAAACATACGAGCTTACGCGCGTTTTTTCCCCAATATACGATTGGGAAAGGCCCGCCAATCGCCATCCCATTGAAAATGAAGCGATACTTTTTAACCCAAAGGTTGACTGGTAGAGAATGCCTCGTTGCATTAAGGTTGAAGTTTAAATAAATGAATAAATCATAATATTAGCCACACAACAATCTGTGAAATTTAATTTTCATCTTTATCGCTAACACATTAGGTTCATGATTGATTGGGAAAATTATACAGTGACGGGTAGCGTGATGTGCTGTCTGATTCAGCCAAAGTGGCCTTTTTAAACCAAAAAAAAAAGTGGGTAAGAGAAGTAGCTATAATCAGTCGTACAGGCAAGATGGATAGTGAATATGACATTAAGAGCGTGCGAAAACGCGCCGAAAAAAGCCCAATCTGTAGCCACCCTAAAGTATAGCTACCGAACAATTTTGCAAACTTGTATCACGCTATGAATAATATATGAGTAGGCAGCTTATTCGTCGATCACGTTGTGTCACGCCGACTATTCAATTTAGCGAGTTTTTCTCAAGAATCGACGAGAAAGGTCTTGTAGAGTCAAGTATAAGGCTAGGAGTTTTTGACAGAACGAAATTACAGGCAGGTAAGTCAAAAGTGGTTTATCGTAATCGATTTTGTTTAATGGCATTATTTTATTACTGGCTAGTTGACCCGCGCAACTTCGTATGCGTCACAATTTTCATTACTGCTCCGCTCGTATTGGTCTTAGCGTGATGATTTATAGCCTATAGCCTTCCTCAATAAATGGGCTATCTAACACTGAAAGATTTTTTCAAATCGGACCAGTAGTTCCTGAGATTAGCTCGTTCAAGTAAAAAAACAAACAAATTCTTCAGCTTTTATATTAGTATATATGGGCTCTTGTGTGACCACGATCCCAACTGTTGGAAAGTGATGATGTGATCGGCAGTTCTAGGCAAGCGTGGTCCGCTTGCCTAGAAGAAACGATTCATGCGTATGCTTAGGAAAATTTTTACCGTGAAACTCAACGTGGTCATCGAGCATCTAACCCGTGTACAAAAATTAATTTGACACTGGCAGCTCATATGTGTTAATCGATTGATCAGTAAAATTCAAACTAAGACCTCCACAGCCCAACAAAGGGCTTTTTTTTGTTTTTTTTTTTTAAGGACAGAAAATCATCAAATGACTCATTTGAAGAAAAAGGGAGTATCAGACTGTTACTGACTAAAACCGCGCCGTCGACTCGGGCCAGGGGGGCTACTCTCTAAACCCGAAGTCCGTAGTTTCGGGTTTAGTTGCGGGCGTATCCTGCTCCGTATCACCTAACCACTAAGAATTAAAGAAAACACGACTTGACAGTTACTGTTAAATCGTGCTGTCATTCATTCTTAGTTCGGGTTAGGGACTAATCGTAAGTCTGTAGATGATACGGAGTAGAATACGCCCGCAACTAAGCCCGAAACTACGGACTTCGGGCTTAGAGAGTATCCCCCCTGGTTCTGATCGGACGGCGAGCCTCTCAATGCTCGCCGTCCGCAGGCCCGCGCCTATGGTGGCCGGAAATCGCCCTGCGAGTCCCGACGCCCGGGGCGTCTTCTTATGTTGCGGCGGCTGGGGCGTGAGGTTTCTCTTTCTCTTTCTCACACGTTCTGCCTCCTCCTTCGCTAGCATTACTGCTTCAACAGAGGGCTTACCGATAGAATCTCTTGCGCTGAGCGAGGCTAGGTAAATGAAGCGGTTCTGTTGGTTCTTAACAAACACATCCCTCGCTTCGCGTTCTCGCACATCTCTGGTGAAAATTCAGCCTTATTCAACAATCGACACGTCAAGACTGACATATTCTAACTAAAGACAGATCCACAGGAAGTTTGGTAATATAGTGCGTTCCTTCAAATAGGATGGCCTAGAGCTAAATTTGCTATGACTTTTAACTAAAAATTCAAGGGCCAATCAATCAATTAAATTCAATTTGATCTAACCCAATTTGGTACCTCACGTCCGAAAACTGCTAACTATGAGAAGGTAACTTGAAAATTATATCGACACGACAAGAAGATCGTTTAAAAAATAAAAATAAAATAAAATTTATTGCTGTTTCTCTTACAATTAATTTATTAATAAATGCCTACTTACTAGAAAACTAAATTTATCTTAATATAATTCTAACTTGTATTAAGTATCGGCAACTGGTTGTTTGCAACAGCTTGTCTGTCGACAAAGGCCTCCTCTAAAGATTTCCACTTATTTCGGTCTCTTGCTAGACGGCTCCATTTCGGACCAGCTATTTTCTTAAAGTCATCTTTCCATCGTTTAAAAAATAACCCCACCATAATTCAGCCGCAATTCTTGATCCTTCCCCATAGGCTGCTCTATCTTCAAATCCATCTGCATTCACCCGATAAGGGTGCATCGAACACCGATTATTCCTGTCTCTTTCCCGTTAAGGAAAACGCTAAAACGATGGCTAATTAAGTGGCTATTTATCTTTTTGACAAATACTCGCTATCTGGGTCAAGCCAGGACTAATGCTGGCAGTTATTTATCGTGGTAGAACTGTGGCCGGAGATATTAGTAATGAAGGAATTATTCGGGTAGGGAAAAAAACTGGTATATCAGGACTTTAGCTGTTAATGATGAATATTTTTTTGTCCATTCTTTAAAAATTATGGCTAGTTTGGCAGTAAAGAAGACGGGGCCCGCTAGGGCCAGTGCCTGCTAGGTCTGTGGACTTTGTTCGAAAAAGGTACCGCAGCCCTGGAACGCAAAGGGTTCTAGGAGGAACACAGATGGATTTTAGTCAGTAAGTGTCTGACACTCCCTCCTGCTTCACCCAGAGCGGGAGTAGTCATTTGATGATTTCCCATCCTAAAAAAAATGGCTAGTTTACACTGTGCGAGCTGGCGTGCGAGTCAGCCTGCCGAATAGATGCAGTGCAGTAACTTGCGTCGTTTGAACGCATCTTACGAATTACTGGCACGTGCGAGTTGGATCAGAGTTACTTCAACATTTTTTGTTTTCACTCGCCTGCCCACCGACAGTGACTCGCACATGGCAGCAGTTCGGATATCACTCGCATCGTTCGGACGCGTTTGGCAGTAGCTTGCCTGTGTCAGCCAGGCACTTGCGAGCGAGACCTGGATTATTTTTGTGCTGCTTTATAATTTTTCATTTAATTTAATTTTTATATTTGTTGTTATAGCGACAATAAAAATACACAATCTGTGAAAATTTCAACTGTCTACCTAATACGCTTCTTGAGGGACAGCCCGCTGATAGACAGATGGTGAGACGGGCGAACGGACGGATAGCGGAGGCTTAGTAATGGGTTTCCATTGATTACGCTTCGTGTACGGAACCCTGACAAGAATTTCCTGATTTACCTTGTCGAGACTAATCGTCGCTATGCGCCTAGGATATAAGACATAAAAGTAATTGCTTGAGTAATTGTCCACAATTAACTTTATCATGATATAAATATCTTGATTCTCACTCAGAATAAACGGCTGCGATTATAAATTAACCACAGAGAGATAAGAATGTGAATATGTTGTAAAATACTGGTAAATTACTAACATGATTAAGCATTGAGATTCAAATGCGGTAAACATAGTTGTTTGTAAGGAGGAAATAAATTAAATTGTTTAGCACGCAGTAAAGTTAATAATGGAGTAATTGTAGAGCACTTTTTAGGGTTCCGTTCCCAAAGGATAACCAATAGAACCCTTTTACTAAGCCTCTGTCTACGTGTCAGAGGGTTGTATCTCAAGAACCGTAGGAAGACGAAGAAATTTTCAGTTTGTGTAATTCTATTGCCACTATAATAAAAAATAATAAAAGTTAAGGTACATACTCTACGGATCCCTTTGTGTGCGAGTCCGACTTGCACTGGCCGATTTTTTTATTAATGCAATTTAATTTTGTCATGAGGATGTCTGGCGGAGACAAATAGACTACTGTTACCCGGAAAACAAGACTAAAATGACCATTTTAATCTTGTTTTCTTGTTTTTGTTCTTGTTGAAAACTTATTTTTATTAAATTCACAATCTGTGAAAATTTCAACTGTCTACCTATTACGGTTCCTGAGATACAGCCTGCTGACAGACAGATGGACGGACGGACGGACGGACGGACGGACGGACAGCGGAGGAAAAGGGTTCCGTTGGATACCCCTTGGGTACGGAACCCTAAAAAGGAGACAGTTCACTTACCAATATTCTTGTCCCTGGCAATGATCTTGTGCGCAGACTCCAGCGGCATCATCCTACGAACGATCTGCCCCGAGCTGGACAGACGGTGCACCGTCACTTGAAGGTTCTGCATCATTCTGGGACTGATGCTGGCATTCTTGTGGGTGCCAGGACCTGGAGACAGGGAGAAAAAACTATCGTCAAAAGAGTCTTTGCTAATATTATAAAGTTAAAGACTTAGTTTGTTTGGTTGAAAGCGCTAATCTCAGGAACTACTGTTTGAATTGAAAAAATATTTTTGTGTTGGATAGCTCACTTATCGAGGGAGGCTATTCTTCCTAATACTTATATAAAATTCTTCTGTTACTGAGTGACAGACAGACAACGGTCAGCTGAAACCACTGCTCGTAGAAAACTGGAATTTGGCATGGCAGGTTCCTTGGGCAGTGTCAATCCTCTGTTAGTGCTCTATGAGAGGATTTCCCGTAATTCTTACGGGAACGAGAAAACCGGGATATGCGCGTACGAAGTCGGAGGCAAGAGCTAGTAGGTTATATACTCGTAAAGTCGTAATATTACGCTACGATCAATAGGAGCACAGCATTTATGAAAAAAGTGACGCAAGTGGTCAGCTGGTTGTACGAATAAGTTAAAATCACCTGCCTACTTTCTAGCCTTTCTTTTTTTTTTAACGGGGGGAAGTCCTCATGGATGTTCTCCACCCTGGGGCGGGCGGAGGGGTCTGTCAGACTCTTACTGACTAAAACCACCCCGGTGTTCCATCTCTCACCAACGCCGGGGATCGCGAGAAGTTAATTGGCTTTGCGCGGGGGGAGTGAGGTGTTTGACTCCCCCAGAGACGTCAAAGAGGGGCACACGGGAAAACTACGCGCCACCACCTCGGGTCCGTATGAATGGGGGGCGACGGCCATCCCCAGGACCGCCGCCCCTGGACCCAGTTAGGGGGGCCGGAAGAGGGCAGCGATCTGTGGTAGGCTGTTTCCTGATATGAAACACCGGAACAAACTCAGAGGTCAGACCAACCTTGGCAAGCGTTGCTTAACCTTCAAGATCGACCCGTGCGGCTGTTATTATTTAGCCACGAGCTCCTCATAGTAGGACATAGGTCATAGTCCATAAATCTGATCTCCACAACCCATGAACTGAGTAACACGATACCAACTCCTTGGCAAGACTGGTATCAGATTTCTTGGCTTCTGACTACGCGTAACAACCTGTCAAAGAGCTGGACAGTTTAACGTGCTTTCCGAGGCACGAAGTATTCTCAGTAAGTCATGATGGTCATCCATTCAGGAGTGAGGAGCTCGTGGCTAAAGAATAGTTGGTCTGTGGATGGGTGACCATCTTAACATACCGAGTTTCCTCCGTGCCTCGGAAAGCACGTTAAGCTATTGGTCCCGGCTGTCATTTGTAGCACTTTGGCAGTCGTTACGGACTGTCAGAAGCCAGTAAATCTGACTCCAGTCTTGCCAAGAAATACCGTGTTGTTACCTATTTAATGGGTTGTGGAGGTCTGGTAGGCAGCCGCTTCACGTAAAATACTGGTATTCAGCTGAACCCGGTTTGACTGGAAGCCGACCCTAATATAGTTGGAAAAAGGCTAGGCAGATGATGATGACCCATTCAGGAGTGAACCTCGGCAAGTGTTGTTTAATCTTGTAGATCACCCTGTGCCGCTGGTCAGCATCCAATCTTAATGACCTAATGTCATCTGCCTAACCTATCCTAATGACAATTCGTAGCCTAATGGCGTACTGTTACCTAGATTTTGATTTGATAATTATGTTTTCCTCAACCGTAGTCAGTAAAGGCGTAGACCCACCGCGGCGCACAGAGAGGCTACGCACGTATTTTAAGTTTCGCTTTACAAGATAATGTATGTGATTGTGTCCATTGCTACCCACGGTCGCGCTACGCGCAATAATAAGGAACATGCAATATTTCCATTTGTGCTTTAATTTTAAAGAACTCCATCTAGAATAGACCACTACATAAAAAAAGAAATGAAAACGATAATTTATTGCCAAAATTGCGTTTAAAACCGACAGCTTAATTTTTCGCGCAAAAACGGACGATGACATCACTCTTCTCTGCCACTGGTCAAGAACTATGCTAACTCAAAGACATAAGGTTGCGTTTTCGTTGTCATAACAGCAGTGACGTCACTAAACGCTGATTGTTTTTTTTAAACACGTTCCGTTTCACGTTACTTTAATTCATTATTTTTGTTAAAAAACAATATTAACTAAATTGTTGCAATGATCTATATTTTATACTTTTTTATCATTTTATTAATAACATTCTCATGAATTCTAATATGGCGATCCCGTAGCTCAACGCTGTTACACCACGAACGCTGTGCATACGGTACCCACTGTACACGAATATTAATCCACGACTATGTCAAACGGTTTTGGAGCACAGTTTTGAGATATGCCGTTTGTAGCATGTACTGCAATGGAGACGTAGACCCACGTTGTCAAACAAATGAATTCACGCAGCTAAAATGCACCGCATGCCCGTGCACAGCATGCGTCGCGGTGGGTTTGCACCTTGAGGCAGTGGAGGCAAAGAACAACACAAATTCTAATATAACAAAATTCTTCCATTGATTGTGACTGACAGGAATGACTGACTGACTGATTGGCTTTATAAATTAATATATAGATTCTTCCGTTACTGATTGATTTTGTGACTAACAGACAAAGCATAACAACCATAACAACTGGTCGTAGTAAGCTGAAATAGGGAAGATGCAAATACAGAATTTATGAGAATGTTGTCAGTAAAATGATAAAAAAGTATAAAATAAAGGCCATTACAAAGTTTTTATTTTGGTTTCGATTTTTAACAAAAATAATGAATTAAAGTAACGTGAAACGGAACGTATTTAAAAACAACAATCAGCGTTTAGTGACGTATCTGCTGTTATGCCAACGAAAAGGCAACCTTATGTCTTTGAGTTAGGATAGTTCTTGACCAGTGATACACACGAGTGACGTCATCGTCCGTTTTCGCACGAACCTTTAAACTGTCGGTTTAAAAACGCAATTTTGGCAATAAATTAAAGCGTTTTCATTTTTTATCTATGTGGTGGTCTATTCTAGATGGAGTTCTTTAAAATTAAACCAAAAATGGAAATATTGCATGTTCCCTATTAGGCGTATAGGTTCCTTGGGGAGTGTAGGGGAGCACTAAGAGAGAATTTCCTGAAATTCCTGCGGCAACGAAAAAAAACCGGGACATGTGCGGATGAAGTTGCGGGCTAGTTCATATTATATACTAGTTGACCCGCGCAACTTCGTCTGCGTCACAATTTTCATTACTGCTCCACCCCTATTGGTCTTAGCGTGATGATATATACAAGCCTTCATCGATAAATGGGCTATCTAACACTGAAATAATTTTTCAAATCGAACCAGGAGTTCCTGAGAGTAGCGCGTTCAAGTAACAGACAAACAAACAAACTCTTCAGCTTTACATTATGTTAGTATAGATTAGCAGGTTTTGGTTTTGCAGGACTATTTGTCTGAATAAATAAATTCATGGATTGGTTGATTAGTTTTTGGCTACCTTGCCATGTTAGTAGCATCAGGTCTGTGATCTAACTGCATCAGACTGCAAAAAAAAAAAACAATGGAATTGAGAACCTCCTCCTTATTTATTATTTATTTTTGTAATGTGTTTGCTCTTGACTCTAGTCTATGTCAGAGATGACAGAGACAAAGTCTACGATGGAGCGAGCCTACACAGAAGGAGCCTAAAAAAGTGACTTGTTTGGGAATTTTAAGTGGTTTTTGCAGTCGGGGTTTTTAATCTCGTCGTTACTGAGTGACAATGCTCAGCAGTGGGACAACTGTATAATAATAGGCTTGTCAACTGAAAAAGTCTAATTAGTTCGTCAGTAAGATAATAAAAAAATATTTGACCCCTTTTTTTTTGTTACGTAAACCCAAATTGACGAAGATACGACGCTTTTAAAATTCTCAATACGTCACGCTGTGGTATAACTTTTAGTGCGTTCTGACGTCACGAGCTCCCACTCCCGAGTTGATGCGTTTTATATTTGTCAATATTCTTTGATTTACAAAAACGAAAAATACGTGTCTATCATTATCTGCCTAGCCTTTTCCCAACTACATTGGGGTCGGCTTCCAATCAAACCGGATTCGGCTGAATACCAGTGTTTTACGTGGAGCGGTTGCCTACCAGACCTCCACAACCCATTAACTGGGTAACACGGTACATCTTGGCAAGACTGGAGTCAGATTTACTGGCTTCTGACAATCCGTAACGACTGCCAAAGATCTACAAATGACAGCCGGGACCAACGGCTTAACGTGCTTTCCGAGGCACGGAGGAAACTCGTTATGTTAAGATGGTCACCCATCCACAGACCAACCTTGGCAAGCGTTGCTTAACCTTGAAGATCGACCCGTGTGGCTTTTGTTATTTAGCCACGAGCTCCTCAAAAAAACGAAAAATACGTGGCCATTATTTTTTAATACTCTGACTGACGGACTAAATTGGTTTGCAATTTATTGATGGTGGAAAATAGCCTATTGTGTAGGTACTTACTTAACAATAAAATTAATCTTTGGGCAGCCATGACTGTAAAACAAGTACTCACAATCGTACATTGATACTAAATAAAAAACTCAACCTTTGCTCAATAAGAAATGCAGAAAAACTCGCAAATCAACTATTTATAACAAGTACTTCACAAGTAACAAATACTCATTTAAACGAATGAATACTTTGTTTCTCCTCATTATTGTCTTACTTCTTGTAAACTCTATAAATTATATGTTCACTTGAAGACACAACTTTGTCATTTTCATTATTTCACTATGTGAGAAAATAAATGCTAATAACTGATTGTATATGACTCCTACAACGAATACTGCGATATTATGGCCATGTTGCATGCAGGGAAAGGGCCTTTTTTTTAAGGATGGGAAATCATCAAATGACTCCTCCCGCTCAGGGTGAAGCAGGAGGGAGTGCCAGACTCTTACTGACTAAAACCCATCCGTGTTCCTCCTGGTGCCCTTTGCGTTCCAGGGCTACGGTACCTCTTTCGAACAGATTCCGCAGCCCCAGCAGGCACCTGCCCTAGCGAGCGCCGTCTTCCACGCTGACATTTCTTTGAGGCGCGCTGGGATCGCAGCGCGCCGCCGACCCGGGCCTAGTTAAGATCAGACGGCGAGCAACACACTGCTCGCCGTCCGCAGGCCCGCGCGTACGGCGTCCGGGAATCGTCCTGCGACTTCCGACGCCTGGGGCGTCTTCTTCTGTTGCGGCGACTGGGGCGTGAGGTTTTCCACTCTCTCACACGTTCGGCCTCCTCCTTTGCTAGCATTACTGCTTCGCAGAAGGAGGTGAGAGGAAAAGGCCTAGGGGTCGAAGTCCCAGGCGATGGTCGGACCAAATAGCGGAGGAGTTGAAAATACCTGTCGGCCACGCTCTCCACCAAGCTACAGAACGGGACCGATGGAGACAACTGGTTGACGGAATCAAACGGAGTCACGATCCTCAGCAGTGAGGGACCGATGGTAGAGAGAGAAAGATGGCTCTATCCATTGTGAATCTTTCCAAGCCTTTTAAAAGACTTCAAGAACGAGTAGGTTATCAATTCGGAAGTTTTTGTATTGTATGTTACGTCATAACTCACTAATAAACAACGTGTAACGCACCTCTTAAGTGGTTATTGTACTCATCATTGTGAACGACTATCACTATGAGACCAACACTGAACCGGTAACCTTGGTTAGGTTACCGACATAGGCCGAAAGATCGCCGAACTGAAGTAGCAGGCTTTTTCTCTATCATGATCTGCCTAGCCTCTTCCCAACTATATTGGGGTCAGCTTCCAGTCAAGCCGGATTTAGCTGAATACCAGTATTTTACGAGGAGCGGCTGCCTACCAGACCTCCACAACCCATTAACTGGGTAATACGGTACTTCATGGCAAGACTGGAGTCAGATTTAGGACTGGCTTCTGACTATTCGTAACGACTGCTAAAGATCTTTAAATGATAGCCGGGACCAACGACTTAACGTGCTTTCCGAGGCACGGAGGAAACTCGGTATGTTTAGATGGTCACTCATCCACAGACCAACCTTGGCAAGCGTTGCTTAACCTTGAAGATCGACCCGTGCGGCTGTTATTATGTAGCCACGAGCTCCTCTGGCTTTTTCTCTATCATTACCTCAAATACTTTTGTTCCACATAAGAATCGAAACTGCTATCACCCGTAGCTAATCCTCCTTCCCACTTTTCCAATCCAGCGGAAAACGCGATAATTAATAGAGACGACGTCAACCCGACGTCGTCCCGTAATTAAATATTGTCTATACATATTGGTCCACAGTTAATCTACGCTGTCAGTACATAAATACAATTGTGTACATATCGGCTGGCTCACGTGTTTCATAATTATCAAAGTGATGGACAAAGTAATAGTATCTGTAATAATCTAAGTTTGGCCGGCAGGGAATTCCACTCGTTAGCTGTACAAACCATGACATTAATCCCAAAAATGTATGTACGGCGGGATGTCCATAATATAAAAAAAATAAAATAAAAAAACAAGCAATCAAATAAATAAATCTTAATCATTCAAAGTTATCTCGGAAGCCGAAGCTTCGAAATCTCGAATAGTTTGAACTTCGAACAAGCTCGGATCATCGAAAGCACGAATTTCGTTATCTCAAAACATAAATTCTAACGACCATTTTATTGAATTTACATAGAGAATAGTTTCACGGATTTTGTACATTGATTATTTTAGTAATCTAGGTACCAACGTGGAGCTCGTGGCTAGATAATAACAGCCGCATGGGTCGATCTTCAAGGTTAAGCAACGCTTGCTAAGGTTGGTCCGTGGATGGGTGACCATCTAAACATACCGAGTTTCCTCCGTGCCTCGGAAAGCACGCTAAGCCGTTGATCCCGGCTGTCATTTGTAGATATTTGGCAGTCGTTACGGATAGTCAGAAGCCAGTAAATCTGACTCCAGTCTTGCCATGAAGTACTGGGTTACCCAGTTAATGGGTTGTGGAGGTCTGGTAGGTAGCCGCTCCTTGTAAAACACTGGTATTCAGCTGAATCCGGTACGACTGGAAGCCGACCCCAATATAGTTGGGAAAAGGCTAGGCAGATGATGAGGTACCAACGTCGATTGCCTGCCAAAGTTTCAGAATTTGTTCGAACGACTCACCGCGGCCCTGGAAGGCAAAGGGCGTTAGGAGTAGGGTTGCCTCCTTTTTTTTAAAGTACATTGGTTATGAAAAGTAAAAAAAAACGTACATTGTGCCAAAATAAAGTATGATTTATTTTACTTCATTGTTTTGCTTAAAAACATGTTTTTCGTTACTTTCAACAAATAATTCATTAATTATTTTCATTTTTAGGGTTTCGCACCCAAAGGGTAACCAAGGAACCCTATTCCTAAGCCTCCGCTGTCCGTCCGTCTGTCTGTCAGTCAGCGGGCTGTATCTAAATAGACACCATAGACAGTTGAAATTCACAGTGTGTATTTCTATTACCGATATAACAACAAACAATGAAAATTAAATTAAACTGAAAATTAAAGGGGGCTGCCATACAAGAAACGTGCACGTAATTCTTCGTGTGAGAGTTTGACTCCAACTTGGTCGATTTTTTTAGCAGATTCAGAGAAGAAAATTCACAGAAAAAAAAACTATCTGTGAATACTGACGTGCAAGGAATCGATAGGAAAATAAAATTATTTTATATAAATTTGAAAAATTATCATCACTCTTATTTAACTTACTTGCTATATTTTTTGTGCAATAGACAATTCCGCAAAACCTTTAGTACAGGACCTACTATGTATCTGATTATGTCGTTCTGTTTTTCGCAAAAATACTTACAACCAACCTTTTTTTGTAATTATGTAAAATTAATCCCTGAGAAACCAAATGATGCGAAATAAAGTATTTTTGCGTACTTTATTTTTCTCATAAAGTATAGAGTACAATTTACCCGAAATAACGTACAATACTTTATAACAAAGTACGAGTGGCAACCCTAATTAGGAGGAACACGGATGAGTTAAGTCAGTAATGGTTTAACACTCCCTTCTGCTCCACCCAGAGAGCCATTAATTAATGATTTCCCATGCAAAAAAGTACCAACGTCGATCAAACGTCCCAGCGATACATCTGCACGACTACATGTAATTACTCAAATATTATAATAAACTTCCATCGTTCTTATTAAATATCACGACAAAGACACAGTGGTTGGTAAATCAGAGGTGTAATTGCGTAAGGTCCTTCGCAAAGTAAGACTGGTTCAAAGACACACATCCTGCTCGTTCGACCGTATTTCCAATTGCCAACTAATTTTCTCGTACTTTATGACACAATGGTCTTTATCAACAGTGATTAGCCAAATCCCAGGAGAAATTATAATGCACTAGCTTTAGCCCGCGACTTCGCGCATATCCCGTTTTTTCCCGTTTCTGTGGGAATTTCGGGAGATCCTCTCTTATTTCTCTCCTACACTCCTCAAGGACCGTACATGCCAAATTTTAGCTTTTGACCAGTAGTTTCGGCTGTGCGCTGGCTATAGCCCGCTGACAGACAGACGGACGGACGGACGGACGGTGGAGGCTTAATAATAGGTTTCCGTTGGTTACCCTTTGGGTACGGAACCCTAAAAAAGGAGGAGGTTCTCAATTCGATTGTTTTTTTTTTTCAAGCTGATGCACTTAGATCACAGACTTGATGCTACCAACATGGCAAGGTAGCCAAAAACTAAGAATACAGCCTGCCAATACAATATATGAACTAACTACGTATTCGGTTTTTTTTCGTTGCCGCAGGAATTTCGGGAAATCCTCTCTTAGTGCTACCCTACCCTCCCCTAGGAAGCTGTATACCACATTTCAGCTTTCTACAACCAGAGTTTCGGCTGTGCGTTGTCAGTCAGTCAATCGGATTGTGTTATTCTCAGTCAACCTGGGAGTCCTTAAGTCAAGAGTGAATAGGTTACTTCTAGGCAAACGTGTTCCATCTTCGACCACATCATCGCTTACCATCAGGTGAGATAGTGGTAAAACGTACGCCTATTAATAGTAAAAAAAAATCAGTAAGGCCGCGGACACGAACTCAGCGGTGCGGCAAGCGGCGCGGGTAGTTACATTATACATCTCGTTGGAACGCGTCGCTTCAGCGTTGGTCGCATCAAAAGCAATGTGTCTAACAAGAATTTTATATATTTAGATTTTATCTCTCTTCTGTTTTAGAAATAAGTATGTAGGTATTATTAAGATAGTTCCAACTCCAAGTGTAGTTAGGCTACTGCTTAAATCGAAACTATAACATCATTGATACAAGTAATAACCTCTGCCGGTACTGACGCAGAACGTGAATCTAACTGGCGAGCCGTGACCAACAGTATCGCTCAGTAGGTAACCTTGCTACATATATATATATACTAATATATAAAGCTGAAGAGTTTGTTTGCTTGAACGCGCTAATCTCAGGAACTACTGGTCCGATTTGAAAAATTATTTCAGTGTTAGATAGCCCATTTATCGAGGGAGGCTATAGGCTATATATCATCACACTCAGACCAATAGGAACGGAGCAGTAATGAAAAATGTGAAGCAGATGAAGTTGCGCGGGTCAATTAGTTTATGATATTACCGGTGTATAGCATAGTTAGATTAACTATGAGTTTCTTGGTCGAATAGAATATAAGGACACAGTTTGAGCAGATCATGATCATCATCATTTCAGCCGAAAGACGTCCACTGCCGGACAGGTCTCCACAAAAACGGTTTGCCATAATCGCCACGCTTGGCAGGAAGGTTGGCAAACGCAGTGTATGGTGTTGAGTTTTACAGAGAACGCTGCTGCCCATTCTCTGGCGAGTCCCTTAGTCGCCTGTTACGACAGCCACGGGTAGTGATGGGATGGTATTATTCTCTTACGGCACCACACGGTTTGAGAATGGAGCAGGTTTGAGTTGTATTCGTGATTACAGAGTAAATCTTGTTTTCAAAATTGTCTATTTCCAAGATTTATAGGTACATTTGACCCCTAAATATTGCCAACGTTATAAAGGCACACTATATAAACAAGAATGAAAGAAGAAAAAAAAGAAGAGGAGCTCGTGGCTAGATAATAACAGCCGCACGGATCGATTTTAAAGGTTAAGCAACGCTTGCCAAGGTTGGTCTGTGGATGGGTGACCATATTAACATAGCGAGTTTCCTCCGTGCCTCGGAAAGCACGTTAAGCTGTTGGTCCCGGCTGTCAATTGTAGATCTTTGGCAGTCGTTACGGATTGTCAGAAGCCAGTAAATCTGACTCCAGTCTTGCCAAGAAATACCGTGTTACCCAGTTAATGGGTTGCGGAGGTCTGGTAGGCAGCCGCTCCACGTAAAACACTGGTATTCAGCTGAATCCGGTTTGACTGGAAGCCGACCCCAATATGGTTGGGAAAGGGCTAGGCAGATGACTATATAAACAAGAATAATGTTGAGAAAAATATAAGAAAAGATTTTCCCGAACAAATCAAAAACCGGCCAAGTGCGAGTCGGACTCGCACACGAAGGGGTGAACTCTAAATACGAAGAAAGCCACGACAAACACCTAGTCTAGTCTATTTGCCACGATTCCCTTAAGATTTATGAGCACAGCATATAAGGAAATGTTTTCCATAACTCTTATTACGTTTGTAAATAAATTTATGTGTACGTCAATATGAAACAACTCAGTTGGTTTACTCATTACTCGAGAAATAACCATTTGACGTTATTACTTTTTTCTATATGATTGAATTTGAGATTACCTTCAAGTTGTTTCGCAAATGTTTTTCTTTGCAACAGTTTCAAGATTGACTTAAAGTCAACTTTACAGAGTTAACGTAGGATGAAGTTACGAATCATCTCAAATCTGCGGGTCTAAAAAGGTCACTTTGTACTGATAGGGGGGACAAAATACAAGAAATCTAACCCCCCCCCCCCCATATGTTAAGCCGAAATTCAATTGTTCTCGAGATATTTGAATATTAAGGTTTTTTTCGATATTTACCCAAAATTTTACATTGAACTCTAAATAAAAAGAAAACTACGTATGGAATGGGTCCCATTAGAAAATAATATATTATGCAAAAATATAATTAGGAGAAACAAACGTATGCTAAGTTAAATTAGGTCTAAAAATTTTATGCAAATGGATAGAAAACCGCGTGGTTAAATATAAACAAAAATACTTAAAACCCCAAAAAAAAAAAACTTTTTAATTTAATCTTAATAACTAAGTTCTAAAACTAATGTAAGTATTCCTAAGTAATTTTGAGTCAGCGCCAAACAAGCAAATTAATTAAGGTGGATGCTCCAGGGTAGCCCGCGAAATTCAAATATTTTTATAAGAATGATTATAAATAATCATTCTTTCGAACTACATGAACTTAGAGGGCTATATTGATGATTAAAATGGTTATAATTCTTTAGATAAATACGCGTTACGGTCGCGGATCGCATTTGGTCCACATACAGCTTCACACTGACCGGCAAATTGCAAAAAACATAAAAATATTTGAACTTCGCGGGCTACCCTAGAGCATCCACCTTAATTACGTAAAGTGTGATGCCAGAAAAAGCCGAGCGTTCACGAACTTAAAGTCAGCGAGACAGCAAGCAACCCGAACGGGCACACACGTGAGGGCGTTTACGTCGTTGCGAGTGGTCGTGCAAAGAGCGCATTTTTTGGAATGCTAATTTTTATCGCTGGAGATTTCACGTTGCATAGTTAATTTTATTTAAGAAAGAAATAATTAAATGCCTTCTGGTTTCTGAGTCAGAGTAAATAGATTAAGTAATAAATATTAATCAGTTAGTCATATATTTGGAGGATTAGTTTTTATATATTTTTAGTAAAGTATATAGTACATACGTATATTAATTGCATGTGTCTGCATTGTATCCTGCAATAGTAAGATTTGAAGAGTAAGATGTGGAAACGTCATGGATTGTACATTTATCTATAGTTTAAACCATCTCGACGTATTAATACAATGTACGATTGTTTGTTTTCCCAAATAAAAAAAAGAAATTATTTGAATTAAAGGTTATTTAGTGATCTTTATTCATTGATTGTTTGGCGCCTACTCAAAATTACTTAGTTATACTTATGTTTTTAGGATTCCGTACGCAAAGGGTAAACAACGGAACCCTATTACTAAACCTCCGCTGTTCGTCCGTCCATCCGTCCGTCTGTCAGCAGGCTGTTATAAGGTTTCCCAAATAAACATTTCTCTTTCTAAATTTACAGCGTGTATTTCTTTTGCCCCTATAACAACAAATAGTAAAAATAAATTTTAATGCAAGGGGAAATGAAAGGGGTTATACAAGAAATGTGTTTTTTTTCGTTTTATGGTACAGAACCTTTCGTGTGAGAATCTGACTCGCACTTGACTGTTTTGTTTTTTAATTTATTAAATTTACTCCCCAATTAATTTCAATTAATATAATTTTATTTCAATGCAGGATGAACCACGCCTGGATTAGTAGGTAAGGGTAATGAAAATAGTTCCAGCTTTGTAACTAGATGGCGTTTACGTCGAGTTAGATTGCGCTATGGTTTCGTTACCGCAGTTTGTACTTACACGATACGCATTTTTTTCATAACCGTGTCCGGTTTAGTAGTTGACAACCCTCTAGGGTTGATAACTGCGAGTGGCCATTGAAAAAAAAAAAAAAAAAAAAAAAAAAAAATTTCATAACCGTCCTAGGCTTACTCTCGTCGATCCTGGCGGCCAAATCACCCAAATTCAAGAAAAGCTGTAGGGAATAGTGATGGGTCGTTGAAGGTTTTTCCGTCAACGAAACGTTAACGTTGAATTGCGTTTGTCAACTAGTTGATCAACTAGTTAATTTCGTCAACGAGTTAACGTGTTACGAACGTCAACTTACATGAACGATAAACGGCTTGTAACGCTTTTATTAACGTATGCTGTTGTAATGTTAATTTACGAACAATTTGATGCAGTTTACCTAATGAAAGATTTATAAGAAATCTTTTCTTTACATTACGAGTACAACTAGCTTTCCCACTATCATCTTTCTCAAAATGAAAGATGATAGATACAATTTACGTACGTTGAAAATAACAAAACGTTGGGTTCATTTTCTCGTTTCGTCAAACGAGTTGAATTCATAAACGTCGTTGTCTCGTAACTCGTTGACGAATTCAACGAGTTGATTTGTACACGGTCAACGTTAATCCCGTTGAAGAGACATCAACGTTGATTCAACTAGTTCGTTGATTCAACGCCCATCACTAGTAGGGAAACCAGCACTCTCAAGAAACACAAAAACAGACCGCGTCCGTTTTCCGACCTCGCCGCCGAGGCCCTTCGCGACGCCCCTGAAATGCTCCCCCCCCCCGGCTTTTGTCAAACGAGCCAGCCCGCGCAGCTGAACCTTTAGCTTTAAATATTCCCTAAATAATATCATGACCCAGCCAGTCCCTTGCTGTCCTTCCTTAAACGTAACTCAACAGGGGGGTGCCCTCAGCGAGCGGAGTTTTATTTTTTAACCATCTTCTTCAAAAAGGAGGAGGTTCTATGTTCTTCATGTTTTTTTTTTATGTGTGTTCCCCGATTTCTCCGCCAATTGTAGACCGATTTTAAAAATCATTTTTTTATTCAAAAGCCTCTACTCCTGAGGTGGTCCCATTGTCATCAAGATAGTATCTGATGATGGGATCCCATGAAAATCGAGGGAAACCCTCAAATTTTATAAGCACATACAATGTTTTTCATAAACTTTCTAACGCAATTCAGATATTTGTGCTTGGTAATCATCATCTCATGTTGCGGAGCTGATGATGGAAGGTATAAGTCAGGATCTGATGATGGGATCCCATGAAAAATGTTTGTTTAGCGATATTTTCGCCAATGGTTAACTGATTTGGATTTTCTTTTTTTATTTGGAATAATATTTTCTCGGACTGGTCCCATTTAAATTTGGTGAAGATCTAATGAAGAACTTTGACGGTAGGCAACGGAACTCTTCTGTAAATGATAGCAAATGGATTGGGATTTCTGAAATCGTAAATCTGTGGATTGTTTACACCAGTTCATAAAATAACATCACGCCGGCACGCTTTGTTTGTGGTTTCATCTTTAATTTCGGAAGTCGGTATTCAAAATGAAACAACCAAAAACACCGACTTCCGCAATTAAAGTTATTTTTTACATTCTACTCATTTAAATCGGTTCAGTAGTTTTGGCGTGAAAGCGCGACAGACAGACAAACAGAGTTACTTTCGCATTTATAATATTAGTAAGGAAATAAGGATTTTTAAGAAAAAACAACAGTGTTGCAACCCACAAATAAAATATACTCTTAGCTGACAATTCTTCTTCTTCTCGTATGGGTAATAAGGTCTAACAAATTCAAATTCAAAGCATTTTATTTCAAATAAACCATTCACAGGCACTTTTAAAACGTCAAGGTCGGTCAGTCAAAAACATGTAAGCTATTTGCACGCTATTTTAACGACCCCACACACCCTAGTGTTAGAGTTTCTAAACCACCTCAAGGGCCTCTGACATGGTTTAATTTGACGACCGCCATTTGGCGGCTGGGAACACCAGCTTACACGTGCCTACCGAACCACGGAATCAATTTTTCAGTTGGAAATCATAAAATGATAATAAGGTACGTACAATCAGGAATCAACCCAGCTGGGTATCCATAGTCTGCGCGGGGTCCGTAGGTGGCTGCTCGCACTTGACCATACAGAGTGATGGACAACGCGACCGCCACCACTATCTTGAACATCCTCGACATTGTTCTGAAAAGAAAGAAATTTAAATTAAAAAAAAATGGCTAAGTGCAGTTCAGACTGTTACACGAAGGGTTCCGAACCAAAAAACACGTTTCTTGTATCGAAGCCTACTTGTAATTTTAATTTTATTTTTTATTATTTGTTTTTATAATGGCAATAGAAAAACACACTCTGTGAAATTTGAACATTTTACTTATTACGGTTCTTGAGATACAGCCCGCTGACAGACAGACGGACGGGCGGATAGCGGAGGCATAGTAATAGGGTTCCATTGGTAAACCTTCGGGTACGGAACTCTAAAAAGAAGCGTAAAGAAAAAATGTAAAGAGGCTTAGCAACGAGACCATTGCCTTAGTAGGGTATAGGTATTCCATGAGGAAAACGGTCAAAGGTCTCTCATCAGTATATAAATGGGTTCCTCAAGTGTTTTCTGTATAAAAAAAAAGACTTAAAAAAAATCTTAAAAAGTTCGAAACAAGTCGCTTTTCAAGCAGTCGGATGCAGTTGGTGGCATCAGATCAGTTATTGAACTTCATCCGACTGCTTGGAAAGCGACTTGTGTCGAACATTTTATTCGTTTTTAGCGGTCGGATTTTTTGACAAAATCATTTTTTTTATTTCCTACATTTTAGCGAGTTACATTTTTGAAATCGTCTCCTCGACCCCTTAATCTTGAACCCCTTTTTGACGGCATAATATGGCGCCAAAAATCGACCATTTAATTTTTTTATACTCAGTGTCACTCTCACAGTTAATACGAATTTAGCGACACCTAGCTCTCAAGCTAAAATCTATCGAGCCATTCAGGCCGCAGAGCATGCCAAACCATTATACATACATACATACTCTCTAAAAACATACTATATAAAAATACTATACTCCTTCTGGTACAGTCGGGTAAAAAAGTAAAAAGTACGGTAAGCTGCTGGACTAAAATTATAAAGATCCACTATGCAACCACGAAACTTATTGTTACTCTCTCTAAAAGCATTTGGCTCAATCACAAATCTAAGGGTTAAATTTTACGTGGGGTGGTATGTGGGACAGGGTGTAAAGTCCTCCACAGAAAAGGAAGGATCCTCCAACCACACGCGCTGACATGCAAGCCAAGATGGACGACCAACGACAAGAGGCTAAGGAGACGAGACTAAAAGTCAACATGCGGAAGACCCAAAAAATGAGGTGCGGGGCGACAAGCACGTTGCTGTTGCTCATCGGCAGAGGAGGTGGAGAGAGACCACAAGTTCACATACCTCGGTAGTATAGTGTCAGAAACTGGAGGAACTGAAGAAGATGTAGCGGCATCAAGACCGCCACAAGAAAAACCTACGGAGCAAATCTACATCGCAACAAAAAGAACCGCGACGCCATCTATCCGACTAGCAGCGAACTACAACGTTGAAATCCTGCATCGCGCAAGCAGAGTTTACCGTGCGATTTGAACATATACATCAGCCCGAATATCAACTATCGGGCAGTAGCCCGCCAGGCACAACAGCCGCCTGGTTGGAGGATCCTCCTTTTCAAATGAGATATGCGGGACTTTACTCTCTGTTCCGCATATCCCCAAACTGGTGACCCTCGACATTGAACGTCAGCGCAGCCTTCGTGCAACTACTTCAGCGTGACGTCATCATCACTTCTCCTCATCGTGACCTCAAGCTCTCGAGCAGCGAGTCATACAGCCAGCCAGTACCCACGGCTTCTACGGATATCCTGACCACCAGCATGCAGCAGCCGCGCATTCCTGTTCAGCATCCTCAGCCTCTATCTTCACCCCGACTCACTGGGGCATCGCATACAGTTCCGACTCACTGTGAACTCTGCGACTACCGGTTCCGACTCACTGGAGCCAACAGCAGCACCACTCCGACTCACTGGAGCCTGCAGCATCATCCCGACTCACTGGGATATCTCATCACCCCGACTCACTGGGGCACCGCATATAGTTCCGACTCACCGTGAACTCTGCGACATCCGGTTCCGACTCACTGGAGCCTGCAGCATCATCCCGACTCACTGGGATATCTCATCACCCCGACTCACTGGGGCACCGCATATAGTTCCGACTCACCGAGAACTCTGCGACTTCCGGTTCCGACTCACTGGAACCAACCTTCCACTGGCCTGGCAAGCATCTCAAGATGCATGGACGACTCATCCACTATCGACCTCCGGTCTCCGGAGGGGAGTGATGTAGCGGCATCAAGACCGCCACAAGAAAAACCTACGGAGCAAATCTACATCGCAACAAAAAGAACCGCGACGCCATCTATCCGACTAGCAGCGAACTACAACGTTGAAATCCTGCATCGCGCAAGCAGAGTTTACCGTGCGATTTGAACATATACATCAGCCCGAATATCAACTATCGGGCAGTAGCCCACCACCAGGCACAACAGCCGCCTGGTTGGAGGATCCTCCTTTTCAATTGAGGTGTGCGGGACTTTACTCTCTGTTCCGCATACCTCCAAAAAGATATCACTTTGAGAATTGCCAAGGCACGAGCAACTTTTGCACAGTTTTGTCTTATATCAAGGAAATTGACCCGAAGAGGATGTACGGATGTGAGACGTGGAAGGTCACTAAGGACATCTTGCATAAACTCTAGGTTGTTATCAACCGATTTCTTCGTCGTATCCTCGGTGTTTACTGGCCCGAGAAAATCTCCAACCAAGATCTGCGGGAACGCTGCGGTGAGACTCCGATCGACCAGCAGATCAAACGCCGCAAGTGGAACTGGATCGACCACACGCTCCGAAGGGATCCTGAACACATACCGAGGCAAGCCCTAGACTGGAATCCCCAAGGAAAGCATAAACGTGGTCGCCCCAGGCAGACCTGGCGCCGGACGATCATTGCAGAAGCGAGGCAATAGGGAACATGCAATATTTCCATTATTGCTTTAATTTTAAAGAACTCCATCTAGATTAGACCACCACATAAATAAGAAATGAAAACGCTTTAATTATTGCCAAAATTGCGTTTTTAAACCGACAGTTTAAAGGTTCGCGCGAAAACGGACGATGACGTCACTCGTGTGTATCACTGGTCAAGAACTGTCCTAACTCAAAGACATAAGGTTGCCTTTTAGTTGGCGTAACAGCAGACATACGTCACTATACGCTGATTGTTGTTTTTAGATACGTTCCGTTTCACGTTACTTTAATTCATTATTTTTGATAAAAATCGATATTAATCAAAATAAAAACGTTGCAGTGGCCTTTATTTTATACTTTTTTATCATTTTACTGACAACGTTCTCATAAATTCTATATTTGCATCTTCCCTATTAGGAAAGACCTGGAGCGAAATGAAACGCAGAGCTCAAGACCGTTCGAGATGGCGGCGCACTGTGGACATCCTCTGCCCCATCTAGGGGACACAGGAACTTAAGTAAGTCAACATGAATGGAATTCCATTCGAACCTAACCTATCTGTGTCAGAGTACCCTAAGCCCAGTGCCTCATGTTCCCCTACTTGGCTTGACAAGTCATGAAACGGTATTGAACGGAGTCATTTACCTATTTAATTAGATTCCGGTATGTCACTTAGACCGCTGATTAAACAGCGCAATGCGATTAAGAAACAATCTCTTCACTTTTATAATCGCAATATTCATTACTGCTCCGCTCCTATTGGTCTAAGCGTGATGATATATATCCTTCAGCCTTCCTCGATAAATGGGCTATATAACACTGAAATAATTTTTCAAATCGGACCAGTAGTTCCTAAGATAACCGAGTTCAAGCAAACAAACAAATAAGTGAACTCTTCAGCTTTATATATTAGTATATAGATTTAACTGATTGTTTTTTTAGTAAATAATCAAACAAATAAAGGAAGCAATTTAATACGGCTGTATCAAAATCAAAAACATCATATTGATATTGAAATTATTGTAATGCCAACTCATCGTAGGTAATGATGAATGATTTATTCATAATGTCTGAAAAAACGTGAAATAATAACACACAAACAGGATGTTGGCGAATGGAAAGCGAAAATTAATGTACTCCAAAATCATTACTGCAATTATTCCTTAATGTTTTGATTTATTTGGATTGAACAGAATTATCTAAGCATAATTTAATTTTTTTTACAGAAAATATAACCGACTTCCAAACAAAACACTACAAAGTATTAAACAACCTTAATTTGGGAAGTCGGTGTTTTTAGTTTTGTATCTTTGTTTTTTAGGTCGGTGTTAAAAAACAAAGAAATAAAACCAAAAAACCGACTATTAACATAAAAATTTAAGTAAATAGGAAATTTAAATAAATAGAGAACCTCCTTCTTTTTTTGAAGTCAGTTAAAAATCAAGTATAACATTTATTTTATGGTAGTTAAATTAATGAAACTGACAGACAAAATAGTTTTTTTTACTATCTACCCAATTCTGCTTATCCAATCCACGTTCATACAAACGACAAGCAAATAGTCTATTTATCAACATTAAAATTTGACTAATCAAACGTACATGAATCATCTAAACCAGACAAACTATACAGAGAAGCTACAAAAGTTTCATACCGAACAAAATGTGATATTGAGGTCAGACATCATTACCACAAATCGTCGCCTTAGAGTGAAAACCTCGGGAATGCATTTGTGCTCAAATTTATTTTATTGCATTTCTAGAAAGAAAACCTCGCATCGCACATCCTGATCAGACTAATTTGTTCATTAGATACTCGTAGCGCCATCTATGACAGTAAATGAGAACCTCTTAAATACTTGCATCTGTCAATTTGGCGTGAATATATCTTGCAACGAACGTATTTCGAGTCTATTCTGCTGCAAAATTTGCGGATTAAACCATATTAATTAATAAAAAAGCATAAAAGTTGAGGTACAAAAGTACACTTCTGGACACATCTATTGGCTCACCTTGTATTTTCAGTTTCGTTTGGTCCTAGCTAAAATTTTATATTAGGTCGAGCAAAAAGTTTTTATGCAGTTTTGAACCTGGCACATTCACAATTTCATTCCATAGTCTTTTTTTGAATTTCGAACACAGAATTTAAAGAAACAAAAGACAATTTGGAGCCTGTTTGTTGATATCAAACAATCGAATACTAAGAAAACTTTGTTTTATTGGTTTACTTGGATTTAATTCTTGAAAAAGTGATTGATATCTTTGGTTTTGCAACAAACATTACTTATTCTTAACATTAAGGTGAGGTTCTATCAATAATCTATGGATACTTCACCTGAAGTCGCCGCCCAAGCTGTGGCACTTATTCAGGCCGGACACAGCCAAAGAAACGTGAGTGCTCAACTTAATTTAAGTCGATCTGCGGTCCGAAATGTTTATCGGAGGTACCTAGAGACTGGCGGCTTTGTTCGTCGCCAAGGAAGGCCACGATCTCGGGTCACAACTGAAAGGCAGGATCGATTCATCGTGACGACCAGCTTGAGAAATCGTCACCTTACCTCCATTGAGATACAAAACCAACTTCGTGACTTCCACGGAGTATCTGTGAGCGCTCGAACTGTTCGGAGAAGGTTAAAAGAACGCGATATGGTACCACACAAGCCAGCTAATGGGCCCAAACTAACGCGAGCCCACCGAACAGCGCGCCTTCATTTCGCACGCAATCATTTAAATTGGACACAGCAAGATTGGAGCCATGTACTCTTTTCTGATGAGTCTAAAATTGTGTTACATGGCAATGATGGAAGGAAGAAGGTCTACCGACGTAAGGGAGAGCGTTTCGCACAATGCTGCTTTGAAGAGAGGGTTGCTTATGGCGGTGGCTCATGGACTGTCTGGGGCGGTATATCCGCGAGCGGCAAAACTCAACTTGAGGTTGTTACAGGACCACGGCTGCCAACATTAAATGCTGAAAGGTACATTCGTGAGTGCTTAGAACCTCACGTGATACCATACGCAGACTATGTGGGCCCAAATTTCGTTTTTATGCATGATAATGCAAGAGCCCATGCGGCCGGCATCGTCAGGGAATATCTTCGGGATGTGAACATCACAGCTATGGACTGGCCAGCCAGAAGCCCAGACATGAACCCCATTGAGCACATGTGGGACGAGCTAAAAAGACGTGTTAGGGCTCGTCAGCCAGTTGCCCAGACGATGCAGGAGTTGAAAACTGCCATAGAAGAGGAATGGGAGATAATCCCTCAAAATTTCATAGAGCGGTTGATAAACTCTATGCCTAATCGTATGAGAGCTGTGGTAGATGCCCATGGAGGCAACACGCGTTATTAAATTAAACCTTTATTTGATAAAACATGTTTTTTATTCAAAAATCAATTGCCTTTAACAAGGCGCATATCCGACTTGTTAGGCGTAGCTCCATGTCGTATGGTATTCTGAATTCAAATTTAAAACAATACGATCGAAAAAGATGGTAAAATGTATCAGGTTTAAAACTGCATCAACAGTTTTTGTTCAATCTAGCAATCACATTTCGGTAGGGGCCATCGAAACCTAAACTCTAAGGTGGGCCAATAGATGTGTCCAGAAGTGTATTACACTTACACCACACAGTGTTTTCTTCCTCCTGAAAAGTAACTTCTTTTACACTTACGAGGTTTTCACTCTAAGACGTCGAAATGACAAACTCGATTTGGGCACTATAAAAAGAAATAAGCATTGTTGGTAATATCTACCAGCCGGGCAACTACCAGAGATCGTTAGCTATATTACAAACTGGCTGAAGATTTGGGCACGGGCCCACGTCATTGGACGGTATTTTTTGGGTAAATAAATATAGCCTATGATACTCACAAATAACGTGGTAACAGAATTTTCAACTTTGGCTCAGCAAATACATACCTCAAAACTTACTTCTTTATATATATATTTTTTTTACTATTGATAGGCACGCGCTTAACCACCATCTCGCCTGATGGTAAGCGATGATGTGGTCGAAGATGGAGCACGCTTGCCTAGAAGTAACCTATTCACTCTTGACTTAAAGACTCCCAGGTTGTAGCTATCGGGAAACACAGACTCCGGCAGGGAATTCCACTCCTTAGCTGTACGCATTATGAATGTGTTCCCAAAACGTTTTGTGCGTGTGGGTGGGATGTCCACCATGTACCGGTGGCGCTACACCGTTCGCTTTATGTTCCGATGATGGAACGGGCTTGGCGGAATGAAATTATGCAATTCCGTCGCATATTCCCCAAAATGCAACCGGTAGAAAACCGACAAGCCAGCAACTCGTCGTATAAACAACGCAGAGCCGAAACTACTGATCGTAGAAGACTGAAAGCTTTGACATGTAGGTTCCTTGGCGAGAGTGAGGGACTAAGAGAGTATTTCTCAAAATTCCTACGGGAACGGGAAAACATGGCACATGCGCGTACGTAGTCGTAGGCAAAAGCTAGTAAACGTTTTGGGAACACATTCATAATGCGTACAGCTAAGGAGTGGAATTCCCGGCCGGAGTCTGTGTTTCCTGATAGCTACAACCTGGGAGTCTTTAAGTCAAGAGAGAATAGGTTACTTCTAGGCAAGCGTGCTCCATCTTCGACCACATCATCGCTTACCATCAGGTGAGATGGTGGTCAAGCGCCTATTAATAGTAAAAAAAGAAAAAAAAAAACTTAGTCACTCAGACCCACATTAATTAATTAATTAATTATTGTGTATCAAATTCTTAAACAGTTCTTGTCTCGTGAAGACATCATCATGATCTGCCTAGCCTTTTCCCAACTATATTGGGGTCTCATGAAGACAAACTGTGATAAAATCTTCGTTAACCTTTTGTTTATCCATCTGTCTGTTGATGGTAGTTATAAATGCTAATTAATGCTGTATTATGATAATTCAACACAAATGAGAACAGCCCAAACGACGATTGCTTGCTGTTTAGAATTAATTATATTTTGTTTGTTTTAAGGCACGGTCGACGGTCGGTCGGTACCAGTTCATTACCACTCGGAATTTTTTCCCACAAAAGTATTCGGGGAAAAGATACCTACATGTCAAGGCAATATGCTATTTTAGTTGTTAAAAGAGAACAATAAAAATTCTTTGGTTCAAAGGGACAACAAGGTCTAAACCACAAAACAATTGTTGTATTCTAGCGAGGTAATTAACGGTCACTTACCCACCACATTGACATTCATCTGCCTAGCCTTTTCCCAACTATATTGGGGTCGGCTTCCAGTCCGGCCAGATTTAGCTGAATACTAGTATTTTACGCGGAGCGGCTGCTTACCAGACCTCCACAACCCATTAACTAGGTAACACGGTACTTCATGGCAAGACTGGAGTCAGATTTACTGGCTTCTGACTATCCGTAACGACTGCCAAAGATCTACAAATGACAGCCGGGACTTACGGCTTAGCGTGCTTTATTAGACACGGAGGAAACTGAGTATGTTATGATGGTCACCAACCTTGGCAAGCGTTGCTTAACCTTGAAGATCGACCCGTGCAGCCGTTATTATCCACCCACCGCATCGACATTAATAATGTCAAAAACATTAACAGTTTCCACAAAATAAAACACGTATTTCTTAAAAATATCGCACTAAGCGTTTCCAAACGTCTTTTATAATGCGCACAGCAAAAGGGTGGAACTCTCTGCCTGCGTCTGTGTTTCCATACGCTTACAACCCTAATCTCTTCAAAGTTAGAGTGAACAGGCTCCTTCTGGGTAAGCTCGCTCCATCGTAGACTTTGTCTCTGTCATCTCTGACCTAGACTAGAGTCAGGAGCGAAACCATCACAAATAAAAAATTTAAAAAAATGTAAAGGGGTGATGAACATTTACGGTGGGATATTACTGCTTGCTTCAATTAGGTACTTTCGAAACTGATATAAGCAATCTAAGAATACTTAGAATAATTGAAATGAGACTAATGACACATATTACTAAATAGTTCCTGCTATTTTTTTCATAACAACCTCCATCAGGGGGTAGGTCCAATAGTTTTTAGTTTTTAGGGTTCCGTACCCAAAGGTTATCCAACGGAACCTTGTTACTATTTTCTCCGCTGTCCGTCCGTCCATCCGTCCGTCCGCCTATCTGTCAGCGGGCTGTATCTCAAGAACCGTAATAGATAGATAGTTGAAATTTTCACAGACTGTGTATATCTATCGCCGCTATGACAACATAACATAAAAACCAAGGTTTATGGTACGGAACCCTTCGTGTGCGAGTCCTTCTCGCACTTGGCCGGTTTCTTATATTTTATTTTATTTCATTTATAAGTACACTAGTTGACCCGCGCAACTTCGTCTGCTCGGCTCCTATTGGCTTTAGCGTGATGATATATAGCCTATTAGCTTCGCCCACGTGGTCCCTAGGGAACATATTCCCGGGATAAAAAGTAGCCTATGTTCTTTTTCAGGCCTTAGAATATCTTTGTACCAAATTTCATTTAAATCGATTTAGTAGCTTTGGCGTGAACGCGCGACAGACAGACAAACAGATAGACAAACAGACAGAGTTACTTTCGCATTTATAATGTTAATAAAAAAATAAGGATGAACAACATCACACATGTTTACATCCAAAGCGTTGCACACTGCAAATTATAAAAAAGAATTAATTAATAGGATGTTGCACATAAAAAAAATGTTTGAAAATAAGTAAAACTAAATAAATATACACACATGCACGGTTCTTGTAGTCTCTGCAGCAAAAATGTCTGGGTAAAGTAAAAATCGTTGTGACAACCATGACAACTTTTCCAAAACTTTAACCCTTAAGGCGCTTCCCTGACCAAATAAGCTTGAGCATTCGTTCCCTCTTTGCCACACTCCACCGTTTATAATAGAATTCACATAATATTTTGAATTATTTTAATAAAAAAATAAAATCGATCTTTTGAAATTAAATAAAACGTGTATAATTTATATTTTTACATTATCTATCGATTAGTGTAATCCTCAAATGATTAGCCTTTAGCAACAAATGCATAAAATTAATAATTTTAGTATTTTTTTTAAATAAATTTTAAATGTATTTATAATACTTATTAAAATACTTTTATTTACTTAAAAATTAGAACGTGGAATGCGATGATAAGAAATCGAACATTAATAATGTGCTTTCAGATTTTCAGATTTTTATATTTTTTTATTTGTGATGAGTTTGCTTTAGACTTCAGTCTAGGTCAGAGATGACAGAGACAAAGTCTACGATGGAGCGAGCCTACCTAGAAGGAGCCTGTTCACTCTAACTTTGAAGAGATTAGGGTTGTAAGATGTAGTTTATTTCTCTTATCTAATGAGTTTATAGTCTCTGAATCACGGACTGTCGCAAGGTTTTTGTTGGGGTAGCGCCTTACACAGAGTAAAGGGTTCGCAGAGCACGAAAATCGCGCGAACGAGGTCGCGAGCGAAATGTTAATCTACACTAATACATAAAGCTGAAGAGTTTGTTTGTTTCCTTGAACGCGCTAATCTCAGGAACAGCTGGTCCGATTTGAAAAATTATTTCATTGTTAGATATCCCATTTATCGAGGAAGGCTATAGGCTATATACCATCACGCTAAGACCAATAGGAGCGGAGCAGATATGAAAATTGTGACGCAGACGAAGTTGCGCGAGTCAACTAGTGTTCAATATTGCCAACTCAAGAAAAACATTGATAAATAGATATTAGTTTATATTTCGGATTCTTTCAAAGGCACATTTGGGAAAAATTCTACACGAATACGAAATCACTGGAAGTATCAGGTGCTAGTGCTATATGCTTTGCACTGCTTAGATTTGGTTGCATTCTCTGCAGTATTGACACGCTGCTGACTTACAATCCTTTTTGTTTAAGGATATGAAATCACTCAATGACTCCTCCCGCTCTGGGCGGAGTGGAAGGGAGTATCAGACTCTCTCACCCGTGTTCCTCCTAATGCCTTTTGCGATCCAGGGTCGCAGTGACCCTGGCAGGCACTGGCCCTAGCGGGCCCCGTCTACTATGCTGACAACTCTTTGAGGTGCACGAGGAACACAACGTGCTATCGACCCGGGTCAGGGCGATCAAAATCAATGATCAGTATCCCTATTCTGTAACAACATTTTCGTGTATCAAATTACGTCAAACGTAAGACCTTTATGTTGTGTGCAATAAAGCTCACTTTGTGAGGTTTGTCACTCAGGTGAAGCTCGACATCGAAATGGTTACTTACAGAATAGACTAGCTGATCCGTGGATCGCGTTCAAATTTAACTATGGATGGGTGGCCTTACCGAATTTCGGTCGCTAGGCGATCGGTTACGAGACTTCCCGCCCAGCGGGTCTTAAAAGGCCACTCTAGCAGAATCATAATATTAACCACCCAACAATCTGTCAAATTTTATAGTTGATTGGAAAATTTGACAGTGACGGGTAGCGTGATGTGCTGAGTCTGCTAAAGTGGCCTTTTTAGACCCGCTGGTCTTTAATGACCCTCTGGGACCTCAGACTAGCCTTCAATATGGTTCTAAATACTAAATCTGCTATTACGTCGACCTTACTTAACGTTTTCATTTCGAAATGCGAATTTATGACACCTGTCAAACGTCAAATCAAACGAGGAAGTTGTAAAAGGTTACATAATACTTCCTAATGTTATCTATTGCTAATTTGATCTTAAAGGTCAAATGGTAAGGTCCTTATCTGCTCGTCAATGAATTTGATTAGCACGCGTATCTTAAATCAAGTTTAATGATACCATTCATGGTCACGCTCGGAGAGTAGATGTTAATAAATTGCCAAGTGCGTGTCGTTTTACGCATTTTACAGAGTGACTTAAAATTATTGTCATCACGGGTACTTAAACAGGACTCAAATATCTTGAAAACATTAATCGTACCTACTCAAATTTTATAACTCGTATTGTATACCTACTTATTATGGACATGGTCTGAAATAAAGTTTTAATTTTATTTATTTACTAGTTGACCCGCGCAACTTCGGCTGCTCCGCTCCTGTCGGTCTTAGCATGATTAGCCTATAGCCTTCCCCGATAAATGGGCTATCTACTAACACTGAAAGAATTTTTCAAATCGGACCTGTTATTCCTGAGATTAGCGCGTTCAAGCAAACAAACAAATAAACCCTTCGGCTTTAGTATAGATTTATTAAAGTCACCCTGTCCTATCCTACGATGACAATCCAATTTCGTAAATTATTACGTTGATTCGTTTAGTTATTTATTTTTTATTAATTTCAATTTTCCTCCCGGAAAATGCACGTTTTCTGTCTGCGACACAGAGGCGAAGCCGTGGGCAAAAGCTATGGTAGAAAATAGATAAACTTGCAATAAAGTACATTGACCTTTTCTTAATATCACTTCGTAAATACCTGAACAATAAATTATGAACCATTTTTCATTACTAGAGATCTTAAAGGACCACGAAAGAAGTCGATTCAGGACACGAAATGGGGGCGGAGAGACTTTGTATGTAAAAAAACATAACCCACCTTCGTTCGCAATCGGGTAAAAAATTATAATTTGAGGTTTGGCTCTCGCCTGTTTCCTCCTCCAATCATCATCATCTGCCTAGCCTTTTCCCAACTATATTGGGGTCGGCTTCCAGTCAAACCGGATTCAGCTGAATACCAATATTTAACGTGGAGCGGCTGCCTACCAGACCTCCACAACCCATTAACTGGATAACACGGTACTTCTTGGCAAGACTGGAGTCAGATTTCCTGGCTTCGGACAATCCGTAACGACTGCTAAAGATCTACAAATGTCAGCCGGGACCAACGGCTTAACGTGCTTTCCGAGGCACGGAGGAAACTCGCTATGTTAAGATGGTCACCCATCCACAGACCAACCTTGGCAAGCGTTGCTTAACCTTGAAGATCGACCCGTGCGTCTGTTATTATTTAGCCACGAGCTCTTTCTTATTAATTTTCCGAGATATATCCTTCTTATTAATTTTAATAAAAATATCTTCAAAATCGGTCTAATATTGGAGGTGAAAGCCAAACCTCGAATATGACTTTTTACATACAGTCTCTCCACCCACATTTACTTTTAATATTTTATGACGAAATTTAAAAAACGAACATAAGGGTCAATGACCGTTATTGCACATTTGTCTGATGTCTAGCATCATAGTCGAGTATAAAACTTGTTATTAAATTCCTAAAAACCTTGAAATGTCAATTCTATAAGAATGATGTTAATTAAGTATTTACATATAATTACGCACATACCAAGATCCTGTTATCAAGGTTTAGGGCCTGCCTATAATTATAATTGATTAGAGGTAAAGTCAACAGTGGCTCGTGGTTCGTAGCTTAGCAATAATAGCTTCACGGAAATTTCAAGGTTAAGCAACGCTTGCCGAGGTTTTTAGGGTTCCGAACATCCGTATAAAACGGAACCCTTATAGGATCACTCGGGTGTCTGTCTGTCTATCTGTGTGTCTGTCTGTTTGTCCGTCCGTCTGTTACACCTATATTAAAAGCACACTTTGTAAACAAGCATATTACAAATTAGAAGATTACATTCAGGATAAGAATGCTTGAAAACATGCTGGTCCTGCTCCATAGGACAATCAATGGTGGGGACAAGATCAAACTGGTTGGTTTATGTATTTACTTTATAGTTGTAGGTACCTACTGTTTCATTATTGTGTTTTTATTTTTCTGTTTGGGTAAACAGAAATATAAAACACACACTCGGCTAATTAATGGTTCCAATATTTGTAAATTTGTGAGTACCATGTACTTATTTAGAAAATTAATAAGTCTACCTCTGCATACTCTAGGTGCATGGTCCTCACATATATCAACAAAAGTTTTGTATACCACAGCACATGTAAAACATTGATTTGAAAAGAGTAACTATGGAGTTTCTTGTCCGTTCTTCTCCATACGAATCTACCCTTCCGAATGGACAACAGTCTCTATGTTATTTTAAATGTAATGATAACGTTCAAAAGTGCCGTTTAGTGGCCTAATTGAAATAAACGTTTTGAATTTTTAATAGCCAGTTTTCTCCGGATCTACTGGACCGATTTTGTTGAAATTTGGTATACATTTGGACTTCATCATCTTCCTGCCCTTATCCCATGTTACTTGGGGTCGGCGCAACACGTTTTATTCTTCCATTCTGTTCTATCAGTCGTCACTCTATCACTAACTCCCTTTTCTTTCATATCGCTCCTCACACAATCCATCCATCTTTTCTTTGGCCTTCCTCTCCCTCTCTCATTATAATATGTATACATTTGGACTTCTGTGACCCAAATACGGCCGCATTACGTAAATGAATATTTTTTAGAGACCCCCATGCTAATGGCATGGTATGCGTGCACGCGTGCGTTTTGCGCATTGGGGATAAAGAGGGAAAACAAAAAAAATAAAAATAAAACTATCGTATGACATCTTATCTTATACTAATATATAAAGCTGAAGAGTTTGTTTGTTTGCTTGAACGCGCTAATCTCAAGAACTACTGGTCCGATTTGAAACATTATTTCAGTGTTAGATAGCCTATTTATCGAGGAAGGCTATAGGCTATATATCATCACGCTAAGACAAATAGGAGCGGAGCAGGAGCAGACGAAGTTGCGCGGGTCAACTAGTATAAAATAAAAGGACTGATTGTGAGGGATAGTATTGAAGTTATTAAAGGAATTAGACCAAAGTGACCGTGATATTACATGAGCTATTGACAATTTGATAAGAGATAGCTTTTGGCAAGTAAAGCACCTTGTCGGCTGAGCGGCCTTACCATTGATCGCTTCTATAAGTGTAAGGCCATGGTCTAAGAACAAGGTCTAATGTGCGATCGGCTACATGATACCTACTCATTTAATTATCACGGTTATAATTGCTTGTAATATTAATATTGCATTAGGTGTTCGTAAGAACTACCATGTGAAAATAACTCCCATTTGAGTCAGTGAAAACGTTTTCAAAACCATTTTTTTTTTTTACTATTAATAGGCACGCGCTTGACCACCGTCCCACCTGATGGTAAGCGATGATGTGGTCGAAGATGGAGCACGCTTGCCTAGAAGTAACCTATTCACTCTTGACTTAAAGACTCCCAGGTTGTAGCTATCGGGAAACACAGACTCCGGCAGGGAATTCCACTACTTAGCTGTACGCATTATGAATGTGTTCCTAAAAAGTTTTGTGCGCGTGGGTGGGATGTCCACCATGTACCGGTGGCGCATCGCCGTTCGTCTTGTGATCCGATGATGGAAAGGGCTTGGCGGAAATAAATTATGCAATTCCGTCACACATTTTTTTTTTTATTTGTAATGGGTTTGCTCTTGACTCTAGTCTATGTCAGAGATGACAGAGACAAAGTCTACTATGGAGCGAGCCAACCCAGAAGGAGCCTGTTCACTCTAACTTTGAAGAGATTAGGGTTGTTACATTCCCCAAAATGCAACCGGTAGAAAACCGACCAGCGAGCAACTCGTCTTCGATGCTCAAGACTTTGGAGCTTCGTCGCGACGAGCCTCTCATTGCCAATGATCCTCTGATCTGATCTCACCTGATGGCAAGCGATGATGTGGTCGAAGATGGAGCACGCTTGCCTAGAAGTAACCTATTCACTCTTGACTTAAAGACTCCCAGGTTGTAGCTATCAGGAAACATAGACTCCGGCATTCCACTCCTTAGCTGTACGCATCATGAATGTATTCCCAAAACGTTTTGTGCGCGTGGGTGGGATGTCCACCATGTACCGGTGGCGCATCGCCGTTCGCCTTGTGATCCGATGATGGAACGGGCTTGGCGGAAATAAATTTATTATGCAATTCCGCCGCACATTCCTCAAAATACAACCGGTAGAAAACCGACAAGCTAGCAACTCGTCTTCGATGCTCAAGACTTTTGAGCTTCGTCGCGACGAGCCTCTCATTGCCAATGATCCTCTGATCTGATCTCACCTGATGGTAAGCGATGATGTGGTCGAAGATGGAGCACGCTTGCCTAGAAGTAACCTATTCACTCTTGACTTAAAGACTCTCAGGTTGTAGCTATCGGGAAACACAGACTCCGGCAGATTAGATTTATTCAAGGCTGGGATAGTAAAGTGTTGCGGAATTTGTTCAAAAGTTTTACCGCAGCCCTGGAACGCAAAGGGCTTTTGGAGGAACACGGAAGTGTTTTAGCCAGTAAGAGTCAGACATATATTCAAGAATTGATCGTTTAAAGGTATTAGATAGATACAGCCCGCTGTCAGACAAACGCACACATGGACAGGGCCCCAAGTCTGCTATTTTTTATAAATTTGTCATTCCAACACGATCCCATTGTCATTTTGCTAAAAGTTCGTAATCTGCTAATTCCTAATGGTCGATCACTGGTCGGTCAATGGTCTCGAAATAAGATCGTGGTAGAAAGACATTTTCGTATTGCCATTATTATAAAGCCCGTTAGTTGACATGATTTTCGAAAAACTACTACTAAATTTGAACATTAAGTTGTGCCAGATTTCTTTTATATATATTTTTGCATATTATTTATTAATTTGTCATTATGTACGAGATTACGTGCCATTCTATGCCATTTCTTTCAATGGAGTGTCAGTGGTTGACCATTGGAAAGTCATAATGACGCTTTTATATTAGTAGACTACCAAACTTGTCAAAATCAACAATAATAATTATGAAATCATTGATAGACCGTTCTGACACTATTGTAATAGCGGACTTGAGGCCCTGACTTTATGAAGTCAATACACACAACTTTAAAATGAGGGTAGTTAAAAAAAACTTCGAAATTATAATAAAACCATGTCGCATGTATTGTTGACTGAGACATAATAATATACCAGAAGGGTAACAGTAAAAAAGGAGACATCTACAAAGATATTGTTTTTCTTCATTTTGCATTTCTCTCTTTGAAAACATTTTAAGACAAATAAATAGATGCTAAAAGTCAGTGCAACCGTCAAGTTAATAAAACATTTTAAAACAAACCTTATTCTCGTTTGCAACAGCTAAACATTGCACACTATACACAAATGTCATAAACAAATCCCGCCAATACGCACTGAGACACGCACATTTTTAATTAAAAAAAAAAACACGGCACTGGTATGACAAAACCGTACAGCCTCATGGACAACCGAATGTGAACTGAACTATTCACTCGATCTCATTCACCACGGTTCAAGTTCAAATCTTATCTATACTTCTATACCTAATATATGAAGCTGAAAAGTTTGTTTGTTTGTTTGTTTGCTTGCTTGAACACGCTAATCTCAGGAACTACTGGTCTGATTTGAAAAATTCTTTCAGGGTTAGATAGCCCATTTATTGAGAAAGGCAATAGGCTATATATCATCACGCTAAGACCAATAGGAGCGGAGCAGACGAAGTTGCGCGGGTCAACTAGTTCATATCTATACTATACTAATATATAAAGCTGAAGAGTTTGTTTGTTTGTTTGCTTGAACACGCTAATCTCAGGAACTGCTGGTCCGATTTGAAAATTTCTTTCAGTGTTACATAGCCCATTTATTGAGGAAGATTATAGACTATATATCATCACGCCAATAGGAGCGGAGCAGACGAAGTTGCGCGGGTCAACTAGTTCATAATAATAATACTCGTATTTACAAATTGTAGTAGTTTTGATGATATGAGTGGTTCTAGAAGAAAACTGGTTAAACATTTAGATACTGTGATAACAAGTAAAACACCGTTTAAGAGGCCTATTACAATTTGAAGGTGTTTTTTTGCGTAAAACGACCAACTTTGGCTTTCTTATTCTCAAAAACTGAAATATTTAGACAACTTTGGCTTATTGGGTAGTTGAGAATAGTTATTAGTATTGAAAATAGCGGCTTCACTTTTAGCATATTTCTATTATCTATTTGTAGAAAGCCAAAATTCCGAAGTAAGTTATTAATGAAAGGCGGGACGGCACTTTTTCGAGCAGGTGGATTGAACTTCTGGACTAACCAAATGAAATGAAACAATATTCCACTGGTTTCGTTCATACGAGTTGCGGCCTCAGAAATTTGAAATAAGAATAGAATGCCCGTAAAAACTCCCATTCAAATATTCAAATCCATAAAAAACTACTAAAACATTCAAAATTAACTATCTCCTCTCACGCATTTATATTATTACCTACAATTTACACCAAAATAAATTATAGTTCATACGGAAAATATAATAAATTCAAATGAAAATATAGATAATAATTAATGTTCATTAAATAAATTAATTATAAGCCCTAAAATAAACTTTTTTGCAACTACCTAATTTCTACAAATGTCAGCAGTTTTGTGAGTGAAAATTTTCAAACGAATACTTATTTATGGCATCTCGTCTTAGACGCGAGCTACTAGGTACATGACTTATTGGAAACATCTATACCTATGTATTTTTTTACTATTGATAGGCACGCGCTTGACCACCATCTCACCTGATGGTAAGCGATGATGTGGTCGAAGATGGAGCACGCTTGCCTAGAAGTAACCTATTCACTCTTGACTTGAAGAGTCTTATACTTATATCGACTATTTCCCGTCCCATAATCGCATTACATTCTTATGCAAATCCGATGATAAAGACCATGATGTAATAACCTTAATATATTCTATATTATGTAGGTACTACAACGGTATCAAATGCTTTGTCTTTGCTGAACATAATAAATATCTATTGTACCATACGATGAACGCTGCGCTGCTTAGTTCAGAGTTTCTTGTATACATATTTTTTATGGTTCCTTACCCAAAGGCAAAGGGTAACCAACGGAACCCTATTACTAAGCCTCCGATGTCCGTCCGTCTGTCTGTCAGCGGGCTGTATCTCAAGAATCGTAATAGGTAGACAGTTAAAATGATGATTGTGATCGACTTTGGAGCACTACCTTTTTGTTTAAGGATGGGATATTTTCAAACGACTCCTTCCGCTCTGGGACTCTTACTGACTAAAACCGTGTTCCTCCTTGCCCTGCCCTTTGCGTTTAGGAGGGCTACTCTCTAAGCCCGAAGTCCGTAGTTTCGGGCTCAGTTCCGTGCGTATTCTACTCCGTATCACCTTCGGACTTACGATTAGTCCCGAACCCGAACTAAGATTGAATGACAACACGATTTCTCAATAACTGTCAAATCATGTTGTCATTCATTCTTAGTGGTTAAGTAATACGGAGTAGAATTCGCCCGCAAATAAGCCCGAAACTGAACTTCGGGCTTAGAAAGTAGCCCCCAGGGCTGCGGCACACATGCCTAGAATTCCCTATTGACTCTTGACTTAAAGATTGTAGCTATCAGGAAACAGGCTGTATCGCAGCATAATGAAAGTATTCCCAAAAAACTGAGTGCCAACACTTTTTTACCCGAATGCGAAAGAAGGAGGGTTATGTTTTTCGAGTGTATGTATGTATGTATATTTCTTTGTCACGCCCTAGAGCCTAAACGGATCGATGGATTTTAGCTTGAAAGGTGTCGTTAGATTCGTATTTACTGTGTGAGTGACAGTGGGTATATCAAAATAGCAAAATGGCGGATTTTTGGCGCCTATTGCCTTCAAAAAAAATTATTTTCAAAACCTATCGAGTTGGGTATCTAGATAAAGGGCTCGAGGAGACGATTCCAAAAACCTAACTCACTAAAATGTAGGAAATAAAAAATCTGACTTTGTCAAAAAACCCGACCGCTAGAAACGACTAAAAAGTTCGAAACAAGTCGCTTTTCAAGCAGTCTGATGCAGTTCAATCACTGATCCAATGCCACCAACTGCATCAGACTGCTTGAAAAGCGACTTGTCTTCAGTCGGTCCCTCATTTCTGAGGCTAGAATTTTCTTGAGGACGTAGCTTCTATCACTTGGTCAGACCATCGTGTTGCCGTCCTGCCACGTGCTTTCTTTCTTTCGGTATTACCAACAATTACCAATTTTTCAAGACTGCTACCTCCCCTTCGTATTCATCATCATACGCCTAGCCTTTTCCCAACTATATTGGGGTCGGCTTCCAGTCAAGCCGGATTTAGCTGAATACCAATATTTTACGAGGAGCGGCTGCCTACCAGTCCTCCACGGCCCATTTACTGGGTAACACGGTACTTCATGGAAAGACTGGAGTCAGATTTACTGGCTTCTGACTATCTGTAACGACTGCCAAAGATCTACAAATGACAGCCGGGACCAACGGCTTAACGTAATTTCCGAGGCACGGAGAAAACTCGGTATGTTAAGATGGTCCACAGACCAACCTTGGAAAGCGTTGCTTAACCTTGAAGATGGACCCGTGCGGCTGTTATTATCTAGCCACGAGCTCCTCCTCTTCGCAGTATGTGGCGAAATAGGTCAAAAAACGCTGTAAGCAAACTAGCTAATCGGGTCTTGATACTAAGTTGAGAAAGGACAGACACATTTGTGCGTTTGGCTGTCCATGGGATTCGGAGCATCCGCCTCCAGCACCACATTTCGAATGCGTCAATCTTCTGTCTCTCTCTTGCTCGGATTGTCCACGTCTCAACTCTATAGAAGAAAGTCTGGAAAACCAGTGCTCTAACCAAACGGGCCTTGGTCTTGAAACCTATACCACGATTTCTCCAGAAGATCTGGAGACGCGTCATAACATCTTTTGACATGGCTATCCGTTGCTTAATTTCCGAGACACACACACACTACTGCCTACACTATTAATATTAGAGCCCATATAAATAAAACTGTCCACGGTATCAAAGCCCTGAATGTCATTGGTACCCTTTGGCTTTCCCGCACGGTCTATCACCATAAGCTTGGTTTTCTGCCTATTTATTGCAAGCCTTAAGTTGCCACTCTCCACCTCCAATTTATGCAGTATCTCCCTCATGTCGCTGACCGCGGATAAAAAGACGAATTGTCTTGAGTTCCATCAATATTGCTCAATGCAAACCTTAATGGAATTAGTTTGGTTGGTTACCACGAGTTGTCTCATACTATGACATTAGGTACTCGGCGCGGTTTTCTGTCCTTGGACATAGAAATCATTAAATCAAAATAACCACTACCTTAACCTCAAATGCGAAACCGCAAAATCCCTATTAATAGTTTATTTTATGCAACTGTTGAACTTCTAAAGGTCATGTAAGTACACGAGGTAGGTACAGTTGACAAAATAATTAAAATTAAATAGTCACATTAAACATCTATGTACTTTCAAAAGAGCTATTGTAGTAACTATGGTGAGCGCCAGATAAATGTGCAATAACGGTCATTGACCCACAAACATTTATTAAATTTCTAAATATTAAAAACAGAAATAAAGACAGAAAGCCGTCCGGAATCGACTTCTTTTGTGATCCTTTACGTTATCTAGCAATGAAAACCGGTTCATAATTTATTGTTCGAGAATTTACGAAGGGATATTAAGGAAAGTTCAATGTACTTTATTGCAAGTTTATCTGTCGCCTACCATAAATAGTTACGTTATGTTTTTGTCATAATCATTTCTTAAAAGTAAGTCTCATTGATGTAAAAGTTCATTGTCAATTTGCATAAGAGTTGATGATTGAATAAAATATAGTGATTGATATAACTAGCATCCTATAATGGCGTTATGTGAAAGACACAATTTGATGCAATTCTTTTTTTTATTTGCGTAAATATTGTATAGGCTTAGAAAGAGATGGCGAGACGACCTAGATGCCTACTGCGAGGATGGTTCAAGGTTGTTGGGGAAAAGACTACTAGGAAGGATTTGGGGAGGCATTTACCCAGCAGAGGGAAGAATACAATACGTATTTTATTTAAACCGACTTCAAAAAACGAAGCTTCTCAGTTGTTAAATGTTTAAGGGTGTGAGCCTGGATATCTGTCATACATGTCCCGAACCTAGTTCAGACTCCAGCAAGGCTATTCTGTAAGTAACCATTTCGATATCGAGCTTCACCTGAGTGAGATAGCTCACAAAGTGAACTTTATGCACACAGCAGAGGTCTTATGTTTATACTCACCTCGGATTCCGCTGTCGAGACACTTAAATGATGTTACAGAATAGGGGTACTGCTCTCACAAAGGTTCTTGCGTAAGGCAAAACTTGTATGTTATCAGTAAATTACCTAATGTACCTTTATGAGAGAAATAAACTATATGTTATATTATGTTATGTTTATATTTTCATTTAATTTTTTCAATCATGCAACTAACGAAAAGGAAAAAATATGTTTTGGCTGTCTTCTAGTCCGGCAAGACTCTGATAACATCAAATGTAGAATACTTGGCAACTTATTAAGTAATTCAATTAAAAGAGCTCAGTGACTTTCTTGCTGACTGTACCCAAATGACTTTGAACCCGAAAACTTTACGTTACAAAACTCCAGAATATCACTGATACGAAGCTCGAGGAGTCTCGGTACAACTATTCAAATGTCTTGGATCCCGCAACGAAATAAATTCGAATATCTAGACCAGCGGAGGCAGGCGTTTAGAGCCTCTAAATTAGCAAATGTTTGTTTGTCAACTTCACCAAAGCTCAAAGAAAAGAAGTCTAATTTCCGGGCTAGATGAATCAGAAATCCGGGTTCACTAAACTGCACATAGGTAGATTACAATGGAAAAATATGCAAGTACATAGGTACCTTGTTTTTTTTGCAGAAGCGGTAGAACAAGCAATTATTCTTATCTAAATGATGTCGGAAACAATCTAAATAATGTTCTTACATATCTTTTAACTCATGAGGTCAATGTTACAATGAAAATCATTATAATGGACATTATATATGCAGACACAGATGAATTGTAGCATTCTAGATGGAATATATAGCCCGCGTGATCCCTAGGGAACATATTCCCGGGATAAAAAGTAGTATATGTCCTTTCTCAGGCTCTAGACTATCTCTGTACCAAATTTCATTTAAACTGGTTCAGTAGTTTTGGCGTGAAAGCGCTACAGACAGACTGACAGACAGACAGACAGAGTTCCTTTCGCATTTATAATATTAGTAAGGAAGTAAGCATAGTAAAAAATTCAAAAATTCAAAATTCAAAGCATTTTATTTCAAATAAACCATTCACAGGCACTTTTGAAACGTCAAGGTCGGTCAGTCAAAAACATGGAAGCTATTTGCACGTTCCAAAGCGTAGATCTATATGGAGAAGAACGTGCAAGAAACTCCACGGACACTCTTTTAAATCATGTTCTGTTTTACAAAATTCCAAGTTACATATACTTGTTGCTTCTGCATGTGAGGACAATGCAAAGGAAAAAAAAGGGCTTATTATAAGAATTTTAAATATAAAGATTAAAATAAGCAAATGGCAGTTAAGAGATGACCAGTCTCAACCGACGGCGCCTGTTCACGAACATGACGCGTGTATCGGCACCCTTCAGCTCAACAATTTCGAAGGGAACCGAATGATCAAACCCACGCGCCGCCATCAGCGAGACATTTGAGTGAGCATGACATGCTCTCAACCACCATGCTCGTTCATGTCCAACAAGTAAAACTATAACTACTCACATAAAATGTAAATGGTTTCATGGTACTCACATTTACAAAATTTGAAAAATATGCTTCTACTTTACACAAAACTATGGTTGTCAATGACCAAATAATGAAAAATAAATTAATAAAGAGAACGATTAAGTTCTTACATCAAAAAGAATAAATAAGTAATTAATATAATAATATAATTTGTATAAGTAATTAATATAATAATATAATTTGTATGTATATAAGAATAAATAAACGAAATAATGTAAGAACCTCTAAAAGGAGCGAGCATCTCTTCCAAATATAAAAACATAAAAACCTAAAAAGTGGACCTAAGCAGCCGTGACTGTGGAGCAGGACCAGCATTTAGCCAAGCGTTTTTATCGAGGATATAATCTTCCAGTTTATAATACGCTTGTCTACATAGTGTGCGTTTTATGCATGCTTTAAATTTTCTCTCATTCAGTTCGAAAATATCAACTGGTATTTTATTATAAAATTTAATACAGTACCCCATAAAAGAAGTGTGTACTTTGGCCAATCTGAATCGGGGTTGATCTAATTTGTTCCTATTTCTAGTATTAAAATTATGCCTGTCACTAATCTTGCTAAAGAGATGAAGATTTTTCCGAACATACATAATATTTTCGTAAATGTATTGACAAGGTACCGTCATGATGTTGATATCCTTAAACAGTTCTCTTAGGGAATCACGCCGACGGAGATTGTAAATGGCTCTGATGGCTCTTTTCTGCAGGATAAATATAGACTCGATGTCTGCAGCACGTCCCCATAATAAGATACCGTAAGACATGATACTATGAAAGTAACTAAAATAGACCAGCCTCGCGGTATCTATATCGGTAAATTGACGGATTTTTCTGACAGCGTATGCTGCTGAACTTAGCCGTCCCGCAAGAGATGTTAAATGAGGACCCCATTGTAGCCTTGAGTCAAGCGTAATCCCCAGGAAAACCGTGTTTTCGACGAATTCAAGTTTCTCCTTGTTCAATGCTATGTCGCAATCATTTCTTTTAACGTTCGGTAAGGCTAATCTGATGCATTTAGTTTTTTTCCCATTTAATACTAAATTATTAGCAGTAAACCAATTTTGGACCTGCTGTAGGGCGTTATTTACGTCGTCAAGATTTATGGAACGTCTATCTATCTTAAAAATTAAGGACTAGGAGTAAGGATTAGGATATAAATTATTTCCCTAGCAATATAGTAATATAGTACCTGCCTGCCGAGGAGCTCGTGGCTAGATAATAACAGCCGCACGGGTCGATCTTCAAGGTTAAGCAACGCTTGCCAAGGTCTGTGGATGGGTGACCATCTTAACATAGCGAGTTTCGTCCATGCCTCCAGAAAGCACGTTGAGCCGTTGGTCCCGGTTGTCATTTGTAGTTCTTTGGCAGTCCTTACGGATAGTCAGAAGCCAGTAAATCTGACTCCAGTCTTGCCATGAAGTAACGTGTAGGTTACCCAGTTACTGGGTTATGGAGGTCTGGTAGGCAGCCGCTCCGCGTAAAATACTGGTATTCAGCTAAATCCAGTTTGACTGGAAGCCGACCCCAATATAGTTGGGAAAAGGCTAGGCAGATGAGTACCTGCCTGCCAAGCGTGGCGATTATGGCAAACACCCCCTTTTGGGGGTGGCCTATGTCCAGCAGTGGACGTCTTTCAGCTGTTATGTTGATGATGATGAATATAGTATAAATAACAATAATGTCATGCAGACAGGAAACGATAAAATCGTACAATATCTTCCTTAAAAATTACCATTCGCGACACATTTACGTAATTTTGACGTTTTACCCATATAAAGGTATGCTAATCAGTTCGGACAAAAACTACTCATACTACTAACATAATTTATGTATTATGTTAATACATAGATTTTCCCAAAAACAACAATGTTAGCTTAATCGTAACATAATACTTGGAATAATCTTTTAATCATTAAAAAACTTGACTCTTTAATGGGAAGTAGTAATAAAAATCACCAAAATAAAAAAAACCGGGCAAGTGCGAGTTGGGCTCGCGCACGAAGGTTTCCGTACCTTAAACATTATTTTTTATTATTTGTTGTTATAGCGGCAATAGAAATACACAATCTGTGATAATTTCAGCCGTCTACATATTACGGTTCTTAAGATACAGCCCGCTGGCGGACAGACGGATGGACGGACGGACGGACAGCGGAGGCATAGTAATAGGGTTCCGTTGGTTACCCTTCGGGTACGGAACCCTAAAAACCGTTAAGAGCCAGTCGGACTCGCGCACCGAGGGTTCCGTATCATCATATAAAACGAGAAATATTTTTAAATTTTCTCCGGCGAGGCTTATATTCGTCACAGAATTTTAACACAGCGGTGTATATTGCAGTTATAGATCAGCGCCATCTCTTGACCGATAATGGAAGTAATGTAATGTTTGTTGATGATTTATTTAGAGACATCGTTTTATCTTTCCTGTAACCTTTACGTAAACTTCTATCACAAAGAATAAATTCAATTTGTTCTCTTTGCAAACTTTGGAGATAAGGGGGAAGATAGGCAATTTTTTTACACTTTTCGTCAAAAGCCGGTCGGTACAAAAATGCGGTCTAAAAAAACATGATTGGTTAATATTTCTCAGTTTCTCCGCTCCTTTGCCGCGCTCCGCTTTAATAAACAAGCACCTTATGTCAGCAGGCTTGTCATGCGTTAGACAAAATAAATTGTTATGTGCTTTTTTAGTATTTACTTTGCTCAAAACTACCCTCAGCGAAGTCAAGACCACCCCCCTCCCCCCCACCGAACGACAATCCTAAATCCGCCACTGATCGTACCTATTGCCAAAATAAAACAGTGCGTGGTCTTATGGTAAGTCGAGACTATCTATAATAGCGTGTTAAATAAAATTATTAATCGTGTGCCTTTCAGTACATAATACCAGTATAACGTGATATTCGGTAGTAAAATTAATTCATATTTTGGGCTCTGACATTGATCCAACAGCGAAGAATATTAAAATTTTCGTGCTACACAAATTAAGAACAATGGTACTTATATCTCGCGTCGGAAGTATGTTGTAAACCTCAATATTACCATAAAATCTTAAGTTTTTAGGGTTCAGTACCCAAAGGGTAAACCACGGAACCCTATTACTAAGCCACCGCTGTCCATCCGTCCGTCCGCCCATCCGTCTGTCTATCAGCGGGCTATATCTTGAGTTTTATTGCTGACTTAAATGGTTATAATCCTGAAAATACATAATTCTTACGCCCGCAAATCATAATTTAATCAACATGAAATCTAATACTGACTTGCAAACGTAAGAAAATTTAAATTTTGCGGGCTACCCTGGCGCATCTACCTTAAACCACAAACTAATGGTTCGATTATTTTTGTTTGTGACACCTATATCACATAGGTTTATTATTTTTGTATTGAAATTAAAGAGGCTGACTTATTAATGTTTTACATACACATAACATATCTTTCTTATGTCACCATCTCCAACTCCGACTCCGACTCCACCTCCGACTCCGATTTCGGTTCCGATAAAACCACCTTCGTAACATCCCTAGTGTGTAGCTTTACATGTAGTATGAAGTACGAGTATATTGATCGACTTCGACAGATCCATTTCAACTTCGATCAATACCAACAAACAGCCGAAGCTACTGGATTCCTTGGGGAGTGTAGGGGAGTACTGAGAGAGGCTTTCCCGAAATTCTTACGGGAACAGGAAAAGCCGGAATATGCGCGCACGAAGTTGCGGGCAAAAGCTATGTTATAAGTGTCACATGTTGTGAAACTAAATAGATACTTATTTAGTGTGACAATAACAAAAAAACACAAGATTTTATGTTAATTTTGAAGTTTACAATATACTTCCGACACGATAGTTCCATTGTTCTTAATTTGTGTAGCACGAAAATTTTAATATTCTCCACTGCAGGATCAATGTCAGAGAATAAATTTTACTACCAAATATCACGTAATACTCGGATTATGTACTAAAAGGCACACAATTCATAATTTTATTTATCACGCTATAGTAGATAGTCTCAACTTACCATAAGATCACGCACTGTTTTATTTTGGCAATACGATCAGTGGCGGATTTAAGATTGTCGTTTAAAACCTACCCTCAGCGAAGTCAAGCCCGGCTTGACTTCGTTGACTTACCTGCACTCGCTCAACTTTACAAAGTATGCTTACCGTGAGAATCGAACCCACGATCACCGGGTCACAAGGCAAACGCCTAAACCACTCGACCACAGAGGCAGTTAAGTACAATAAAAGGAAACTACTGAAGAGTTGTATATTTGTTGATGAAGTCATTACCACACAGTTGTATAAATGTTCAAGGCTGCGCGGGCTACGACCGGTCAAGCATCTTTGAATTGTATAGGTCAAGGACTGAACTACGGTGCAGGATTTTCCTTAGTAAGAGTTTAACGCCTACCTATCTATACTTCTATCTATATCTATACTAATAAATAAAGCTGAAAAGTTTGTTTGTTTGTTTACTTGAACGCGCTAATCTCAGGAACTACTGGACCGATTTTCAGTGTTAGATAGCCCATTTATCGAGGAAGGCTATATGCTATATATTATCACGCTAACACTAATAGGAGCGGAGCTGTAATGAAAATTGTGACGCATACGAAGTTCGCGGGTCAACTAGTAAGTAAATAAGGGTGCCACCACACCAATCGATCGATAATAGTACCGATCGATTGGTGTGGTCGCACTCTTATTTAAAATGTGTTTTTGTAAAAAGTCACCTGTCTATTATAGACTAGAAAGGTGACTTTTTACACAAACACATTTTTTTTCTACTGGGCAAAGGCCCCCATATCCTTCCAGCACTCTTTTCTTGCGCCACCTCGAACCACGCAATAAACAAATAAACTACTGCTTAAACTACTGTTTCAATTGATTTAGTAATCGTCATTGTTGTATTTACATTGGTTTTTAGTTGCATTTTTTTAATGAAAAAAAAAACACATCAAGATAAACCTTTATTTAACTACCTATGTAGTGTAGATCGATTCTTGATCGATGACATTGATCGATGTCGATCGACTAATGTGGTATCCTTACATGTAGTACCTAAGAACTATTGATCGACGTCGACTGATCCATTCTAACCTCGATCAATAGCATCGATCGAGGATCAATCGATTAGTGTGGTAACACCCTTAGTGATGGTAGCTCTAAATTATTAGACGAGCCTGAATTAACACCTGCATGTGTCGATTTTCAAGGGTAAGCAACGCTTACCGCGGCCAGTCCGTAGATGGATCTTAACATATCGAGATACTTCCGTGTCTCGGAAAGCAAGTTAAGCTGTTAGATAGATAGATAAAACATTTATTAGAACAAGGAAATAAACAACGCACAAAAGCACAGTTACAACACTAGAAAATAAATGGAAGCGGAATTTTGGAAGCGGCTGTCATTTGTAGATCATTGAGGATTTACGAGCAGTCACGAAATCTGACGCCAGTCTTGCCAAAGGATACCTTTTGAAGAGTTATTTTTTAAACGCGGTAATCTCAGAAACTGCTATACGAATTGAAAAAAAATAATAATAAATATATATAAATAAATAAATAATAATAATAATAACAATTAATATTTATAAATATTAATTATTATTATACTTAATATTTTATTTTATTTTTATTTATTGGGGAAGGCTATAGATACGGACTATATAAAAACACGTTATGACAAATAAGAGCGGAGCATTAATAAAAAGGTGACGCAGACGAAGCAGCGCGGGTCAACTAGTCGCAAATAAGTATAGGTATTGACAAGAACTGCGCCCTATCGTCATGGTCTTGCGGAATTTATTTGAAAGAGTCACCGCGGTCCTGGAACGCAAAGGACATTAGGAACACGGACGGGTTTAAGGCTGTAGTCTCACCGGCGGCGATCAGCGAGTAGCGAGTAAAGTGTCAAACTCGAAAGAATTGGCGATCAGTGAGTAGCGATTGAAAAGTTTCGATAGTTTTGACGCTCGGCTTTCAGCGAGTGCTTTAGTTCGACAGACTTTACTTGCAATAGTCGCTCCGGCCCGCACTATAGGTAAAAATTACTGCTGTTTGGTTGTTCTGACCGCCAAGCGAGCACCGCCGAGCGAGTGTCGCTGAGTGAGTACAATCTTTAATAGCTCTTGTCGCTGCGATCAACTAGAGGTAAGAGCCGCTCGCCGGCAGTGTGAACAGCTAGCTATCGACTATGAATGTATGTGTATCTTTTACTCACACGAGATCAATATCTTTTGTCCCTTTTCTCTGCGAGCAAATGGTCGATATCTACTCGCTTCCTCGCCGGCGGTGAGACAAGTACCTTAGTCAGTAAGAGTCTGACACTCCATTCCGATCCCATCGATTTTCCCATCGGTAAAAAAAAATCGTCATAACAGATCGGTACTAACTGTTATCATTGAAACCTTTTGTACCAACTTTTACCATATTTTCACGCACACAAAACCGGTATTAAAACTCTTCCTAGTTAGATTCCGGTTAAACCTAAGGTCAAATCTATCGAGAAAGGCATAACTTGGCCAAAGTTAAGGTCAAATGCTTGCAATAACTTATTCATCTGAGGTCTTAGCATTGAACGAGATTAATAACTATTTTTTAAATATTATAATGTGTTATGTCTTCCGCTAAATTATTTAATTATTTTGCAATCGTTTCCTCAAGAAACTAATAAAAAGCTGAGTTAAATATCAACTTAAAAAAATCGCTTCAACTTGAGGTCATTCAGATGACATCTACTACGAAGAAACTTTTAAAGTTTTAATAATAAGTATTCAATAATTTCACGTCTAAGCAAAAATATAAGTTTGCACCGTTTTTAAGGGTTCAGCAACGATGGGTAACCAACAGAACCCTATTACTAAGGCTCCGCTGACCGTCCGTCTGTCCGTCCATCCGTCCGTCCGTCCGTCTGTCTGTCTGTCAGCGGGCTGTATTTCAAAAACAGTTATAGGTAGGCAGTTGAAATTTCACCGATTGTGTATTTCTATTGCTGCTATAACAACAAATAATAAAAAATAATGTTTATGGTACGGAGCCCTTCGTGTGCGAGTCCGACTCGCACTTGGCCGGTTTTTTTATGTATTACTAGCACTTTTCCCGCGATTTCGTTCGCGTGGGTATAGTATTTTTCGAAAATTTATAGCCTTTGTTACTTCCTGATCACTTAGCTTTCTATTGGTGAAAAAAATGGTTAAAATCAGTCCAGTAGTTTCGGAGCTCATTCGGTACAAACATACAAGAATACAAATGTTTCCTCTTTATAATATTGGTGTAGATTTCATTTGCTTTCTTTCAATCTTTAATAAATTAGGCATTGAATGGGACGGCCATTCAATGCGTAATTTTTGATCTCTGTAAAAAATGTATAAACCAGGCGATCAATAATAATTAATAGAATACTTAAATAATAAGGTCAACTTAAGGTCTACATTCCTTGACAGTATTTATTTATAGATCATTGACCTGAGCAAATGCTTTTGTGCTCTTCTACAAGCATCTGTATTTTTTCTGTTGAGTGTTTTGTGTGTACATAAATTAACAAATAATTTTAATAAGTAATATCACCGTTTCATAGAAATGCCAAGTTCACCCTAAATTTGTTTTTAGGGTTCCATTTTTTGTTCTGTCTATCTGTCCGTCTGTCACAGCCAGATTTCTCCGGATCCACTGGACCGATTCTGTTGGAATTTGCTACACATATGTACTTTTGTAAAACAAAAACGGACGTATTACGTAAATTATTATGTTTTTAGTATGAGGGTCACTTTTAGGAGTCAAACTAGAATATAAAAAAAAAATTGAACAATATCGTGTGAAATATAAATTGAAAGGGCTTACTGTGAGGGTTTTAATTATATTTTTTTCATAATATTAAAATAAATGGTTTTGAAGATATTCAAGAAATTACCCAGACCATTCCCCTGTTCTCATTCTCCGAAACTACAGAGTCTAAAATTTTGAAAAATATAAAGATAATAGATCTTTACCTAAATATTACAAAAAAAAACTTATAAGTCCATAGTGTAAAAATAACCTGTCAAAAAAATTCGTTCGGTTAAAAGGTAAAAGTTGTTTTTTTTGTTTTATTTTAGTATTTATCCACCTCAGCGACTCGTGTCTCATGTCACCTCTACCCATCATCATCTGCCTAGCCTTTTCCCAACTACATTGGGGTCGGCTTCCAGTCAAACCGGATTTAGCTGAATACTAGTTGTTATACGTGGAGCGGCTGCCTACCAGACCTCCACAACCCATTAACTGGGTAACACGGTGCTTCTTGGCAAGACTGGAGTCAGATTTACTGGCTTCTGACAATCCGTAACGACTGCCAAAGATCTACAAATGACAGCCGGGACCAACGGCTTATCGTGCTTTCCGAGGCACGGAGGAAACTCGTTATATTAAGACGGTCACCCATCCACAGACCAACCTAGGCAAACGTTGCTTAACCTTAAAGATCGACCCGTGCGGCTGTTATTATTTAGCCACGAGCTCCTCCTACCTCACCTCTACCCATTTTATAATTATATATTGCATTTATTGATTTTCTTAATATCAAAAACAAAACCTTTACGTACTCTCGTAATTAAAAACGGTTAATATTTTATTGATCAGGTATTTTTCCACGAAGAAATATAAAGGAAAAGTCCATGTACTTTATTGCAAGTTTATCTGGCGCCCACCATAGGGGCATGTCACCTTTGACAGCTTCCTTTCGTGACAATCTATGTCTGATTTGACAGCTGAGTAGAGAAGGATAGAAGATAGATTTACCACTAAGTGCGAAAGAGATTGATTGTCATGTTTCTTTCATACTTACTAGAACTGAGGGCTTAGCACGAATATTTTTGACGTATAGTAACGTAACGTAAAATTTTACCATAGCTACAATACCCGTTTCTCACATAATATTTATTTGAATTAGATACTATTTTCATATTTTTGAATGATATACCTATGTGTATGCTCCATAAAATTAAACCAAAGACTATGGTTTTGTACTTTTTCACATTCAAAATTTACTTACGTTATTTTTTTTTTGTCTTTGTAATGGGTTTGCTCCTGACTCTAGTCTATGTCAGAGATGACAGAGACAAAGTCTACGATGGAGCGAGCCTACCCAGAAGGCGCCTGTTCACTCTAACTTTGAAGAGATTAGGGACTATATATCAAAATATTCGTGCTAGGCCCTCTGTAGAACTTCTTAGACTGTCACAAATGTAGTTTATTAATAAACATTTGCATCTCCTGCCACTGCTTGCATTGCGTGTTCTATAACCACAGGATATACCTTTGAATATCCTTCTAAAATAAATGACTTGTTGGTTTATCTTCCTCAATGAAAATTAACATAAAAACTGGCCAAGTGCGAGTCGGACTCGCACACGAAGGGTTCGGTTTCATAAACCATATAACTATTATTACTGGTTGTTATAACGGCAATAGAAATACACAATCTGTGAAAATTTCAACTGTCTACCTATTACGATTCTTGCCCGCTGACAGACAGACGGACAGACAGACGAACAGACAGCTTAGTTTTAGGCATTTAGGTACGGAACCCTTACATTATACTACGAGTACAATAGTATTATATTAGGTACCCACTTTTAATTTAACCCGTCAACTTTATATTATTATAATTTTGAGACGTCTTATAACGGCGTCTCTCGGAATCTTTGTTTTATTGTTCGCGCCGGTTGTAACGGGTTTTTATGGTTATTTTTAAATTAATGATCTACGTAATATTTTTTATTATATGTACTTATAATTATTATTGCAGACCACATTCTCAAGATATCTCCTATGATTTTTTTTTTCGGAACACTGAACTACGACAACCTCTCTTTCAAATTTTAGCATTTTTCCACTGGTGTAATAATATTAAAATAAGTATCAATTTTTGAATGAAGAATGTAAAGATATGTACTTTTCAAGTTCTTTTTAATACTACAGTTTGACAAGTTCTAAACTTCGGTTTTCAAATAAAAAAACTGGTGATAAAGCAAATCTATAGCTAGAAAAAATAGAACTTACCTTATTAAATTCAAAATATCATCATCCAATATCACCAAATACTTCAAAAGTTCTTAAAAAAACTACCTTTTAAAATTGTTTTCTCACGATCACACTCGGGAAAAACTGATTTGAAACCTCTGTATAAAAATAATAAGTTCTCGATTTGAATTCTCAACAGACCAATTCTCTTCTGTATTTGAATTCTGAACAAACCAACTCTATTTTTTTATTAAAAAATATATGTTTTCTATTACTTAAACTGGCTCAATTTTCTCTTCAATAAAGTTTTTCTCTTTTAATTTTTTTAAACAAAACAAACTCAATATTTATTTTTAAAAGACCGTTCTCGATTTGAATTTCGTTCGCGTTTCGAAACAAGAACAATGTACGGACGTGTGGTACGCGACACGCATGCGCTCGACTAGCGACCAAGTTTAAGGACAACGGTCAAAGCGGCGTCTGCGCCTGATCAAGGAAATTATGCGAGATGCAAGCAGTATTTAAATGTTATGTGATGTTTTTTTATGTACCTAAATACAGGGTAGTCATATTTTAGCTTAGGGTTGTGTTCTGTGCCCAGAGCGGAAGGAGTCATTTGATGATTTCTCATCCTCACCACCATAAACCTTAATTTTTATTATTTGTTTTTATAGCGGAATTAGAAATACACAATCTGTGAAAATTTCAGCTGGCAACCTATTATGGTTCTTGAGACACAGCCTGCTGACAGACAAACGGACGGACAGCGGAGGCTTAGTAATAGGGTTCCGTTGGTTACCCTTTGGGTACGGAACCCTAAAAAACAGTGGGGTTCTGTATCTGTACAGTAAAAATAATATCTAAAAAATACTTTTATCAAAATGCTCGAGTTTAACGGCTTAATAGTGGAGTTATCTATCTATACTTAATATATAAAGCTGAAGAGTTTGTTTGTTTGCTTGAACGCGCTAATCTCAGGAACTACTGGTCCGATTTGAAAAATTATTTCAGTATTAGATAGCCCATTTATCGAGGAAGGCTATAGGCTATATATCATCACGCTAAGACCAATAGGAGCGGAGCAGTAATGGAAATTGTGACGCAAACGAAGTTGCGCGGGTCGACTAGTTTTATGATAATGGCGATGGTTTGGAACCCTTCATGTGCGAGTCCGACTCGCATTTCGCCGGGTTTTTGCAATTGAGGTTATTAATTCATTTTTTTTTTTCATTTTTTTTTTTCCTTTAAATAAGTACCGTATAAACTGTATGTCGGATAAAACATATCAACAATAAAATATGACCACACATTCTGAAACGCCCTGTAGATATAGCTCGTGCAGAGGTAAATAAAATTATTATTAGCTTTTCAGCAAAGTATTAGCTTGAGTTGACAGTCCAAGGTCTGTTTCAGTTTTTATTTTAAATAAACAAATATTCCTAAAAAAACTATCTAAATGTACTTACTTCTTATATTCTTTATCTATATTTAATATTATAAAGCTGAAGACAATGTTTGTTTGTTTAGTTAAACGCGCTAATCTCAGGAACTACTATTGAGAAGTTATTTTAGTGGTGGATTATCAATTTATTGAGGAAGACTACAAGAAATAGGCTCTATCACGCTACAACCAATAGGAGCGGAGCATAATTGCAAAATGTGCCGATCAATTGGTCAGCAAGTAGGTATATTATTTTATAAATAGGTATTAAGTATTTACTTCTTGTATAGGTAGGTACCTATCATAAAGTAGTATTTTATAACCCAAAGGTTGAGTGGTAGAAAATGCTTTGAGGTATAAAATCCGCCTTTGAAGTTAAAATAAATAATGTAGGTACATTGAGAAAAAAGAAAAAAGAAGGAACAGAAAAAGGTGGCTAAAGAATAACAGCCGCACAAGTCGATCTTCAAGGTTAAGTAACGCTTGCCAAGGTTGATCTGTGGATGGGTGACCATCTTAATAACATAACGAGTTTCTTCCGTGCCTCTGAAAGCACGTTAAGCCGTTGGTCCCGGCTGTCATTTGTAGATCTTTAGCAGTCGTTACGGATTGTCAGAAGCCAGTAAATCTGACTCCGGTCTTGCCAAGATGTACCGTGTTACCCAGTTAATGGGTTGTGGAGGTCTGGTAGGCAACCGCTGCACGTAAAACACTGGTATTCAGCTGAATCCGGTTTGACTGGGAGCCGACCCCAATGTAGTTGAGAAAAGGCTAGGCAGATGATTGAGACAAAAGAAAAAAGAAGGAAAAGAAAAAAGGTGAGTATTTTGAAATAGAAATCTCATTTTCTTCTTCTTTATCTTGTTTCTTTTCTTTTTAGGGTACTAAACCTTAAAAGGAAAAAACGGAACCCTTATAGGATCACTTTGTTTTCCGTCCGTCCATTCGTCTGTCTGTCAAGGCCTTTTGTCTCGGGAACGCGTGGAGGTATCAAGTTGAAGTTAAAAACCATGTACTCAGATCTACAGTTCCTTGAAGCTACGGTCTATGGCCTAAAAAGCTACGGCCTTTTATGCCGCAAAAAACCATGATTTTGACACTCTCACGGGAATCAAAATTGATTAGGTATTTTTCATTAACCTAGAACTATGAAATTAGGCAAGTAATACCGTTTTATACTATAAGTACAGGAAAAAATTTGAAAACTATACATTCGTGATTAAATCTTAAAAAAAAAGTCGTAATATAAAGTGACCTGTAGCTATAAAGTACGGAACCCTCGGTGGGCGAGTCTGACTCGCATTTATCCGGTTTTTTTTTCTCTTATTTTCAGCCAAATTAAAACCCAACTAAAGATCAAGTCCATAGATCATTCTGCAAATTTTGGAAAATAATCAGAGCTAAGCAGCGCAAGTGGGCAATTTGATATTTTTATTTACACGAATGAACAAAACAAAAACTTGGCAAAAACTTACTTTACTTGACTTAAAACTTACTTTTAAGTCACGATGGCATTAATATTCTAATTATGATTATAAATTTAAAAAACCGGCCAAGTGCGAGTCGGACTCGCACACGAAGGGTGCCGTAGGTACCATAAACTTTAATTTTTATTAGTTGTTGATATGGCGGCAATAGTTTTATACACAATCTGTGAAAATTTCAACTGTCTACCTATTAATGTTCTTGAGATACAGCCCGCTGACGGACGGACGGCGGATAGAAGGATAGACGAACAGACGGACGGACAGCGGAGACTTAGTAATAGAGTTCCGTTGGTTACCCATCGGGTACGGAACCCTAATAAAAATTGATAAATCTTTGTCTTCAAATTCTACAATCATCCATAGCTATTAAAATTATATTAAACGCTTAATAATTTTTATCGACCATTTAATTGAGATACAAAAGAGTAACATAATTTGTGTATTTAAATAACAGGAAAAGAATATATACTGGTCAAGTTCGAGTTGATTTTCCAGCGTATTTGTCAATTTAAATAATTTTTTTTTGTTCGTTCTTCTCCCATGTAAAGAACTTGTCACATTGGATGCGTTCTGAGTCCTACGGCCCGGTCATATCGAACGCAGCTCGAATTAAATTAAATTTTATTATTTGTTATAATAGCGGCAATAGAAACACACACTCTGTGAAAATTTCAATTTCTCACAGACAGACGGACAGACGGACAGACGGACGGACGGACAGCGGAGGCTTAGTAATGGGTTCCGTTGGTTACTCGAACATGGGTTCGAGTTGACCAGTCCGCCGGACGCAGAACGCATCCAGTGTGAGAAGTCCTTAAATGTATAATGGCCGAAAAAAACTTACTTCCTATTTCCGGTGTTCCGATCAGTTACCGGAATTCATATTACATGTATCTAAATGTTCTAATTGATAGGTTTAAATGTCTTGACATTGACACTGACTTGACAATATTAACATGACCATGTTAATATGTCAAATACAAATTGTATGATACGCACCATCTTCAGTTCCCGCTCCAATCATGGTAAAACATAAAATGATAGTCATTTCCGTATACTTACTTGAAATAGAACTAATACCTACTTTACGGTCCCGACTTCCGAGTCATGGGTCGTGATAGGTGCGAACAGCAGGCACATCCTGCAAGGGTTGCGTGATCGTTCAAAAGAGTCACCGCGGCCCTGAAACGCAAAGGGCATTCGAAGAAAAACGGATTTGTTTTAGTCAGTAAGAGTCTGACTCTCTCTTCCGCCCCGACCAGAGCCGAAGAAGTCATGTGATGATTTCACATCAAAAAAAAATACTGCATTAATAATGTATCTGAAGAAAACTTAAAACAGAAAACAAAAAATTGGTTTTATAAAATATACTGCCTTTTGGCATTTAATCCCAAGGCCAAGACAAAGTGATCAAATGAATAATATTAGATATATATTCTAGATTTTTTGTTTATTGACTTAGGATCTAAATATAAATGTTTATTTCGGTTTGGACTAAGGTATCTAATTTATTGGTTGATCTTCCGGTTTGCATGTTTTAAAGCTAATCATATCAACATAGAATTCAAATTTATTTAAAAAGAAACATCGGGTTGTACTCCGAGAGTGACGGCAGAAGTGGAAACTTGAATACGTGCTTCTCTCCCTCCGTTTACGAATTTTCGATCACGACACGTGTCCTGACGCGAATTTAACATTTTTTACCCATCACAAAAAAGTGCACAACGCCGCTAAAGAAGTTTGCAGGGCACGTGACCGTTTTACGAATTTTCGATCAGGTCACGTGTCCTGACGCGAGTTTAACATTTTTTACCCATCACAAAAAAGTGCACAACGCCGCTAAAGAAGTTTGCAGGGCACGTGACCGTCTTACGAATTTTCGATCAGGTCACGTGTCCTGACGCGAGTTTAACATTTTTTACCCGTCACAAAAAAGTGCACAACACCGCTAAAAAAGTTTTCACTTAAAAAAAATGAAATTGAATTGAATTGAGGACCTCCCCTTCTTTTGAAGTCTAATTGCGTGAATCACAAGCATCGCCATAGAAAATTGGTAAGTACCATCTAGGACGAACAAAAATTTGCTTCACTGTTTCGCCAACGATTTTATTTATTTTTTCACAAATTCTTTCTGTTTAATAACATTTATCAAACATAACATAACATACATAACATAACATATAGTTTATTTCTCTCATAAAGGTACATTAGGTAATTTACTGATAACATACATTTTTTTTTTGCCTTACGCAAGAACCTTTGTGAGAGCTGGAGTCTGAACTAGGTTCGAGACCTGTATGATAGATCTCCAGGCTCACACCATTTAACAAATTTTACGGCATCAATCAGATTATACATAACATTATTAGCAAACAATTTTGATAGAGAGGGAAGTCTATGTAATGAAAGTGTGGTTGGTGAAAGTATTTGTAATGTTAAGTGATGTTTTAGTGATGTTGTTAGTGAAATTAGTATCCAGTACCTGGATGACCGAGCTTAGCTGTTTTTTTTACGTTTTCCAAAAAATTAAACCAAGCGTGATCGATTTATCGCCCCCGAAACTCCCTGTATACTAAACTAGTTGACCCGCGCAACTTTGTCTGCTTCACAATTTTCGTTACTGCTCCGCCCCTGTTGGTCTTAGCGTGATGATATATAGCCTATAGCCTTCCTCGATAAATGGGCTATCTAATACTGAAAGAATTTCAAATCGAACTAGTAGTTCCTGAGATTAGCGCGTTCAAGCAAACAAAAAAACTCTTCAGGTTTATATATTAGTATAGATTTAATTTATTAGTATAGAATTAATTAAAAATCGTAGGAGCCGTTTCCAAAATTCAAATTATATCGCTAGTTTAAAATTATATCGCTAGTTTAAAATTATATCGCTAGTTTAAAATTATATCGCTAGTTTAAAATTATTATCACATATATTGATTCATTTATCTTTTTTACTAGTTGACCCGCACAACATCGTCTACGTCATATTTTTCATTACTGCTCCGCACCTATTGGTCTAAGCGTGATGATATAAAATAGCCTATTGCCTTCCTCGATAAATAGGCTATCTAACACTGAAATAATTTTTCAAATCGGACCAGTAGTTCCTGAGATTAGCGCGTTCAAACAAACAAACTCTTCAGCTTTAATATTAGTGTAGATAGTAGAATTCTATCTTGTCCTAATAGGTACCTTTTGTGAGTCATGAATTTCCCTGACTGCCATGTAAAATAATGACTAAACTCTCTGTCTCATTCAAATATAATTACTTTATTATTTCTTAGTTTATTATTATTCATTAATGACTTGTCACGTTTTGCATAAAAACATCCATTATGATAACAATGTAGGTATCTCTTTTAATAGGTGATTATAGATTGTGGCGTCGGTAACTTTATAATAACTTCGTTGGACGGTATTTTTCGGGTTAATCTATAGCGCACAAATAACGTGGCTTTCTATTGGTAAAAAAAATTCAAAATCGGTTCAGTAGATCCTGAGATTACTCCCACCAACTCACAAGATCACAAACTCTCAATTTTTTTTTTTTTATTTGGTAATGGCTTGCTCTTGACCACAATCACGCCTGATGGAAAGCGATCGATGAGGTCTATGATGGAGCGAGCGTGCCCAGAAGATACCTGTTCACTCTTGCTTTGAAGGCACTTTACCTCTTTATAATATTAGTATAGATTGACAAGGTATCTACATTATCACAGGTTATCTAAGAAACACCACCCAGAGTTAGAAGCAAGATGTGGGAAGAACAGCAGCCACCACCACCACGTTCCTGAAACCTCAGAAACACCTGCCATCTGGACGTGGACTGCTGACGCCTATATGGAAACCCCGATAGACCGATGTATGTAAATACAAATAGAGATCGGGTCTTCTGATCCGCTGTCAAGTTACTTGTGTATGTGAGTTTGTATGCTTGTGAACGCACCTACGATACAGGAGGAATTCCTAGTGAGGGTCAACGTATTTGTAACAAAAAAGAAACCGGCCAAGTGCGAGTCGGACTTCCATACAAAGGGTTCCGTACCATAAACTTTATTTTTATATTTGAGTTGATTGAATGAAAGGTAAATTATGGTTTTCGATCTATGATGTATTAAAAAAAAACTACTTACTAGATCTCTTTCAAACCAATTTTCGGTGGAAGTTTACATGGTACATCATATATTTTTTTTTTAGTTTTATCATTCTCTTATTTTAGAAGTTACGGGGGGGGGGACACATTTTACCACTTTGTAAGTTAAAAATAATTTTCAAGTCGAACATCATTTTTGAAGACCTATCCATAGACACCCCACACGTATGGGTTCTATGAAAAAAAAAATATGAGTTTCAGTTCTCAGTATGGGAACCCCAAAAATGTATTGTTTGTTTTCTCTTTTTGTGTGAAAATCTTAATGCGGTTCACAGAATACATCTACTTACCAATTTTCAGCAGTATAGTTCATATAGCTTCGGAAAAGTGGCTGTGACATACGGACGGACAGACAGACATAATCGTTCCGTTTTTTGCCATTTGGCTACGGAACCCTAAAAAGTTATGGTCCACATGTTGGACTGCCTAAAGTATCCACCTGCAACGTTATCCTAATTAATACAATACAATATCTATATTTCGGACTCACAAACATCCATATAATGTTAGTAAACATACAAAAACAACTTATTGCCTAGTGTTACTAAAAATCAACCTCCGCACAAACTGCTGCACAATCGGAGAACCAATGCTCTCGGCTACAGTTCACAGGACGCTGTTTTGACTGTCCCTCAATCTCGTCAGTAGCGACGCAGTTTTTTTGCGTTTTATTGCAATGAAGCCATCGGTACGGGCTTACGCAAACATTTCCAACGCGTCACTATACCATGAAATGAATGCCACTAATGCCGCTATAAACGCGGCCACCTACTGGGCACAATTTCTTTATTCTTCTTCTGCTTCTTTTCAAGTCGATGGCCTATAATTATGATGGATATCCTTAGATTTTTGGGCCCAGTAGTTGGCTACATCAACTGCAATGTCCGTGGCATTCATCAGATCGTCCAATGTACAGGTACATGGGCATTTGGGGTACTCCAACGTATGGCTCATGTTCTGAACAGGAGCACCGCACTCACATTGAGTATCCGACGGCGACGGGTCTATGAAATCCCATTTTGCCATTTTACGCAACATAGGTCACTGTTGAAAATTGTTGCACGAAGATAGCTCTGGTTTAGAAACTCTGACACTGGGTGTATGGGGTCGTTAGGCCTTACTGCCCACACAATAAGAAGAAGAAGGAGAAGCTCTGGTTAGCGCTAGTGGGCCTAATGCCGCGGGCACTAAGTTAGCGGGTAAGAAGCGGCGGCTGCGGGGAAAGTCACGAAGCCAACGGGCAGCTCACGCAGCGCTAAAGCGGCGTAGTATTGTTTTATGAGAAATTAGTACTACTCTACTATCTACTACTGACTAAGTCACTGCAGACGCGCGGGCACCGCTCGACTAGCGTGCACCGCTCGCACGCCGCCGCGGCGCGCCGCTGCCTTCGTGGCCAGTTCCATATAAATCTATGCATTTGAACTCACTGCTACTCGCGCCGCCGCTGCCGCCGCTCCGCACCAGCTGACTTCGTGCCCACGGCCTAAAAGTCTAAGGCCGCAGACACGAACTCAGCGGGCAAGGAGCGGCGCGGGTATTTACATTATACATCTATGCATTTGACACGACCAGCGCTGCAGCGGCGCGTTCAAATGCAGAGATGTCACGCCTCTCCGTGCCCGCTGAGTTCGTGTACGCGCCTAGATGGCCGCCCAGAACAGGAGAAGTCATTTGATGAATTCTCATATAAAATTCCGTTTTACGAATCCACATTTTGGAATCGGTAGTGAAAAGTATTAACTTTTTTTTGAGGTTTTAACCACTGCTCTTCTGAAGACGTTGTGTCGTGAGTGTTATCATTAATTCTTAGTGGTTAGGTGGTACGGAGTAGAATACGCCCGCAACTAAGCACGAAACTACGGACTTCGGGCTTAGAGAGTAGCCTCCCAGGGCTGCGGTGACTTTCTCGAACTAATTCCGCAACCCTGGCAGAACTGGCAATACTTGAGTCAGTCTGGCTTCTTCTTCTTATCGTTCTTCTTACCGTGTAGGCAGTAAGGTCTAACGACCCCACGCACCCTAGTGTCAGAGTTTCTAAACCGCCTCAAAGGCCTCTGACATGGTTTATTTGACGACCGCCATTTGGCGCCCGGGACCACCAGCTTAAACGTGCCTTCCGAAGCACGGAATCATCGTTTTATCAGACAATCAGGTGATTCAAGCCTGCAATGTCCTAGCCAAACTGGAAAGAACTTTACAAAGTATACTTCCACCGGGTCACAAGGCAAACGCATTAACCACTCCACCACGGAGGCAATCTGGCTTCTAACTATCCGTAACGGACTCTCACCCATCCTCGGACAAGGCTGCTAATATTTCTGCCGTCACAAAAAAGGACGAAACATCACAAAACCAAAGTAACCGATATCCGACATTAAGAAAATAACTTAAAGTCGGTTATTATTTCGTTTTGTGTGCATACGCCCTTTTCACGGTTCCGTACCCAAAGGGTAACCAACGGAACCCTATTACTAAGCCTTCGCTGTCCGTCTGTCCGTTCGTCCGTCCGTCTGTCTATCAGCGGGCTGTATCACGAACCGTCTGCCTATGCAGACAGTAGATTTACACAGACAGTAGATTTTTACAGATTGTGAACTTCTATTGCCGCAAAAACAATTAAAGATAAGGTTTATGGAACGGAACCCTTTGTGTGCGAGTCGGACTCGCACTTGGCCGGTTCTGTTTTATGTAGGCAGATTTAGCCACGAGCTCCTCGACTACTACATGAAGTAGGTTCGTAATTAACAAACGACCAGCACCTAATTAATTATACTAATAGAACATTGTTGGCCTGTCAATATTAATCGAGAAACAAGTTAATATGTACTTACCTAACTGTGTAAAGATTAGGTAACTACCTACTGGTTAACTTGACCGTTCAAACTCGTGTTAGTCAATGAGTAAAGGTCAGCTCACACAGAGACGCGACGTGCACTTGGACTTGAACTTTATATGGTTCCGGAAAAGGTACACTTTTCGCTTTTTTTATTATTAAAAAAAGTGCTGGCTTTGTTTTCCAGCTATCTTGCTAGAGTCACCTTTTTAGGTAATAAGCAAAGCTGTTTTACATTTTAAAAAAGTGCGAGCAGGGTCTCGCTGTGTCGCATTTTGTCTCAATGTGCGCTGTCCCTAAGGCTGCCTATCCATTGCGCGGAGCGGAGAAATGGAGAAAACTTTACCAATAGAATTGTATAAAATGTCAGTGACTGACATTTCAATTCATTTCTGGCAATTCCATTAGTCAATATTCCATTGAAGGAATACGGGGTGGGTTTTATAACATCTGGACAGCTTCTGAATCTGTACAAAGCACAAGTCCGATCCTGTATGGAGTATTGCAGCCACTTACGAGATGGCCCAGCAAAATACCAGCTTGCTGCATTGGACTCGGTCGAACACAGAGCAAAAAGGCTTATAGGTGACGAGACGATGGTGGCTCAGCTTCACAGCCTAGCTCATCGGCGTAATGTTGCCTGCCTTTCGGTCTTCTACGGACTGTTCTTTGGAGAGTCGGCGCAGAAACTCCACGACCTGATCCCACCATCGTCCTTTTATACCAGAATACCAGACGTACTGCAGGGTACCATCAGTACTTGGTTAATATCCCGACTAGTCGTATCCAGCGCTTCTCTTCCACATTTATTATGCGCACAGCTAAAGCGTGGAACTCTCTGCCAGCGTCTGTGTTCCCGTCCACATATAACCCGTCTGCCTTCAAAGCAAGAGTGAACAGGTATCTTCAGGGCACGTTCGTCTATCATAGACCTCATCTATCGCTTTCTATCAGGCGTGATTGTGGTGAAGAGCAAACCCATTCCTAAATTAAAAAAAAAGACAAAGAGTCTAATCATTTCCCATCCAAATTCCCCAACGTGGCATATCGTTGCGACTCGTGGCGATTCACTCACTCGTCGAAGTGACGCCTTAGTGACAGATAAGGTAAATAAACAGTGATTCTCAATGATCCTGACTACCGTTAGTGACAGCTACTGTTAACCGTTAAGTGGCATAACTTACGCTTGAACAAATTTCTGGAATGCGATTTTAAATGCGTACATAAACATAATTATGCAGGTTTCTGTTCAACAGAAATCTATATCTATACTTAAATATATAAAGCTGAAGAGTTCGTTTGTTTCCTTGAACGCGCTAATCTCAGGAAGTAGTGGTCCAATTTGAAAAATTCTTTCAGTGTTAAATAGAACATTTATCGAAAAATGTTATAGGCTATATATCATTACGCTAAGACCAAAAGGAGCGGAGCAGACGAAGTTGCGCGGGTCAACAGCAAGGAATGGATACGACCGATACGACGAATGCGCTCAAGAATAATAAAAAATCTTATCTTATCTTATCAAGGGATGGTAGAGTAAAGAATGTACGCGTACCGCCAAAGAGGTTCCGCTACTCATCTTCGCATCACTCAGCTACACACCGTTTTACAATATTCCTAGAAATCCTCGCCTTTCTCTAGTTGAAAATGTGTGATTGTTACTGCAAAAGCTGTGAGAGCACCATTTTTCTTCTTTTCTTCAATAAGACACCATGTTTTTTTTCTTTCAAGCAAAATATTTCAGAGAAAAGCCTTTGCGATGTACCACCGAAGTGATTCTAGAAACGTTCTGAATACTAAAACCAAGAAATATATTGGAACCACAAGCTTTGTTTATACCAAAACAAGTAAAAGTTTTAATAAGAAATTTATCAGTTTACTGCATTTTTATGTCCTCATTTCTTTACTCAACGTATATGAGGAATTTTATGATCACGGAGGAAGCGTTTCTCAAATTTGTATGTGTTTTATTAACGTTTCTGATTGATAAACTATCTTCTTCTCCCTCGCTCTTTCCCACTTTATGTGGGGTTGGCTCTCCTTATTTTGAAGCTTCAGAACCGTCCGTCCTGGGTTGCCGAGTCGGGCAGTTCTTCCTCTGATAAGAGTTTTGTCAAGCAGGTCCACCAAGTAATAAGATTTCAAAACTATAAAAAAATAAAAGCTATTGGGCTTGACTTCCGCAGCCAGGGAGGTGTGACGATCACCACAGAAGTGTTATAAAATGTGATTGTCTGACAGGTCTCCGCTGCACGAAGGTAGCTCGGACTTTGGCAATCCGTGAAGTGATGTCCTCTTCCTTTGCTCCAGCTTCAGCTTTGTAAGTAAATTTAAGGACGCGTTCCACTGCCTCTGTGTCGATAAGCAACAGTGCAGAGTTCTTCACCCCTGTACGCATCTCCTGGGTCTTCAGGGTGGTAATTTTAAGACTGGTTTTCGCTGCCTCTTAGCGTAGGTCGTTCAATTTTGCTTGCATGTCGTCGTATGTACGACTCAGCAGACAATGGTCATCGGCGTAGTCCACGTCTTTTAATACGTTGCATAATCCCCACTCTATCCCGCGGCGCCTTTAGTTATACAAGAAAAGCATAACTCCGTCGAGAACGACTACGAAGAGAAGAGACGAAAGGAGACAGCCTTGGCGAACAAGAGCTAAACACTTTAACGCCAAATCTATATCTATACAAATATTATCAAGAGAAAAGATTTGTATTTTTGAATGTATCGAATAAACTTAAAAACTACTGGATCGATTTGAAAAATTCTTTCAGTGATGGATAGCTGCATTATCAGCGAGTAACATAGGCTATATTTTACCCCGTACTCCCACAGGAACGGGAACTACGCGGGTGGACATCTGCTAATCAAGAATAAAGGTAAAGGAAAACATGCTTGGTTCGAGAGAATTTTAAGGTACTCACAAGCACTCTCCACAAAATTTTAAAATAATGAGACTTTATCACAAAGTTGTCGGTGCAAGAATTTAATGAAAAATTTAATAATTTACGTTCCCAAGATTTAAGACGAAAACATGAAAAACCGTCAGAACGATGCATTTTACAGCAGATTCCAAGATTTATTAAAATCAGATGCACGAGACGCTGCTCCTGTTTGAAATTTACACGAAAATGAAATACTTATTTGTTTACTACCTTATGCCCGCGACTTCGTCCGCGTAGAATTCGATTTTATTACTTTGAAAAAGTAGTTAGATAGTAGAGTAAGAAGTTTTTTCTGTATATGAAACAGAAAAAACTGTATTGATTATACAAACAAGCAACACGGAACCCTTTGGCGAAACTGGGTGTCAGGTTTTCTGACTTCTGACTTTCAAACGACTGAAAAAGATCTGTAAAGGTTAGTCACCCACCCACAGACCGACCTTGGCAAGCGACGCCGTACTTCGAAGATCGACTCGTGCGATTATTACTAGCGCTATTTATCTATTTACGATTTTTTTATTTATATACGAGCTCTTCGTACATGAAGCTTAAATCTATACTAATACTAGCTGATCCGGAAAACGTTGTTTTGCCATATACGAGTATATAATAAAATTCCCTACGACCTATTCTCAGACCTAACAAACAAACACAACAAATTTCATAACAATCGGTCAAGCCGTTACGGAGGAGTTCGATAACAAACACTGTGACACGAGATTTTTATAAATTAGAAGATTATAAGGCTGAAGAGTTTATTTGTTTGGTTAATTGAACGCGCTAATTGAATTGAAAAAAAATACTGGATAGCTACTTTGTCGATGAAGGCTATCATCATCATCATCAGTCCCAGCCATATTCCCATGTCATTTGGGGTCGCCTCTCTGTATCTCTTGCGCCATTCTACTCTATTATGAACCATATCAGGGGTATGGTGGTATATAGGCCATATATTTTTTTTTTTGGGACAAGCCCGCCACACATTCCCAACCACTGCAACTCCTGAAAGCCAGAATCAACAGTGGCGACCACCAGAAAAACGCCGAGCCAATGAAACCCGACGAGTCCCGGAGAAACGATTCAACTGTCTTGGATCCTGAAACGAAATTAATCAGAAAAGTACAGCGGAGGAAAAAAAAACAAAATATATTATATCTTACCACTTAAACTAATGGGTCCTAAATTGCGAGCTACTTTTGATTCCAGTAATAGGTATAGCAAAATCTCTTGAACGCACGGAAATTTGTTCTGGTTTCAACAAGGTCCGTATAGTAAAGTACCCCTGATGTAACCTTAATACTATCTAATATAATATTGCGTTCAGTTTGCCAAAGACTACACTCCCATAAGATGTGATGTGCGGATTGTTCGTATATAGGCCATATATAACATCACGCTACGGCTAATAGGAAATGTGACGCAGACGAAGTTGCGCGGGTCAGGTAATAAAAAAATAAGAACAGTGCTGTTCCTGTGACCCTCTGCCTCATTCACTGCACACCATTCATTCAAAGTGCCTGAACATAAAAACAGTACTTTCGCCCGCGGCTTTACTCTCGAAAATTTGTTTTCTTGAATTTCCCAAGCGTGCCATATGTTTTTCTAGGATAAAAGGATGTGCCGCGTCCTTAGGCTCAACATACATAATTCAGACAATTCTCTAAATCCGTTGGTTTGTGGAAGGGTGTCAAAAACTACATGCTTGTTTCAGTACCTACTTTTTTTACATAAGGCTATAGAGTAAAGTGCGCGCGGGAGTGAAAACTTGAATCCGTGCTTCTCTCCCTCTGTCTTACGAATTTTCGGTCAGGTCACGTGTCCTGACGCGAGTTTATATTTTTTACCCATCACAAAATAAGTGCACAACGCCGCTAAAAAATTTTTCACTTCAAAAAAAACTTTACCCCACTAGGAATTTCTCCTGTATCGTGGGTGCGTTTACAAACATACAAACTCGCATACACAAACAGCCAGACCCGGTACAACTATCTGTAGGCCATACAAATATTTGCTCCGTGCGGGAATCGAACCCACGACCCGCGGCGCAGCAGCCGATCGCTCGACCACTGCGCTGTGCCGACAGTTCTGGTCCAGTTGGTTCAGTTATATTCTATGTTTTTACCAATTACGAGTTTGGGATGCATGAAAGGAGCCTCCTCGAGTGGCGTTAATATAATGGTACTGCGATCCCAAACGCCCGGCACACACTGGGCCTGCAGCCTCGGCATACATAACGATCGCGTAACGACCGAATCTGGTCGTTAAGGGCGTTCTCTCGAAAAGGCTTAAAAATAGCGTGCAGATGCAGCAGTTTTTCGTCGGCATTTACTGAGAAATTACATTAAAAAAAAATAGGTAGTAATCTACATGATATTGCACGTAACTTGGTTTAGCCAGAATGTATGTATCGGTATCACATAATAGGAAAAAAAATCACCAAATCACCTCCAAATCGTTGAGATGAAACCAATTTACTCCTTCCTTTTTTTAACTAAAATCTAAAAAAAAAAGTATCTACTGCTGTGCAATACAAACGAAAATAACTAGGTTTTGTTACTTTTTAAATATGTATTTGTTTTATTATAAAAAAATAAAAACACGGGTTGCGGAGTGGCGCGAAGAGGTGTAGTTAGCTCCGTTTGTATGCACAAGGTCATTGGCATATATACAAGCCTTAAGTCCTAAGGTGTGGCCTTACAGCAAACAAACGCGATCCAAATCAAATCAAATCTGTTTATTACCAGAATGTAGGTATACAAGATCTTGAAACTATAATGGCCCCTTACATCCAGCACAGACCATACCATTGATTTTGACCGTTGAACGCGTTCGAGATTGACTGGTCGGTAGGCGATCGGTAAATATGTCGAGACTTCCCCGCCCTCGACAGCTGGCACTCGGTAACGCAGAGTCTTGCCGACTAGGTAATCCTTTCACCATGATGGTAAACCTTAACCCAAACGGCTCTTCTCAGAGTCATGAACAACAGCAAAACAAGAAATAACGAGTAGTTGAATTCTTCTGAACTCCAAGTAATAAGGATTAATTGCACCACTTTTACGTGACAACGTCTTATAAATCGATGAACGCCGACTGCGCGCACGAAAAGGTGTCACGTTCCGCAAGCGAGAGCGCGATACAAGCAATAGCAGCGATCGACCTAAGCGTTCGGCTTGTTTGTTAAGAATTCAATTGTTTTCTTATGACGTTATCACGTAAAATTATCGTGCGTAAACCGATTTTACAGACAACCAATTTTGTTCGGATGGGAAATCATCAAATGACTTCTCCCGCTCTTGTCAGAGCGGAAGGGAGTGTCAGACTCTTACAGACTAAAACCCACTCGTGTTGTTCAAATTCCCTTTGCGTTTCAGGACCGCGGTGACTCTTTTGAACAATTCTACAACTCTGTATGGAGTCCACTAATTGCGCCTCATCATCATCATCATCATATACTTCCAGTGCTGGACATAGGCCTCCCCCAAACGTCGCCACAACGACCGGTTCTGCGCGTTGTTGCGCCTAAATCTTTGATATTTTTTATAAAGTTCGCATGTTGCGGTTTTGCATTTAACAAAACCGAAGTGCAAAGTCTTTATTGACTTTAATTCCTTTATTCATCTTCTTAACTTATTTATACATTTTTAAAAATTTTTTATACAATATATATATAAAAAAACATATAAAAATAGTAGCCCACCGATATCGGGAACAGGGTCCAAGCTACCGGTGGTTTAGGGCTCCAGAGAAAGAAACCTCCTGACAATGCGAGCCGTGTCCAGAAGCACCGCTTTCTGAATCAAGCCCTTGATCCAGCTGCCCAACGAGAGCCTCCGAAGGTGTTGGTCGAGGCTCGTGGCTATTAAGCCATTGGCTGACACGACTATCGGTACAATGATTGCGGAGTCCACTTCCCACATGTTGACTTTAATTATTATTATGACAAGGCGAATTGCGTTACCGTTAGTACCTGCAAACGAATGAACCCTCAATAAGGTATGAATCTTCTTGAGAGCTCATTGACTCCAAACGTCTTTTATAAAGCGCACAGCAAAGGAGTGGAACTCTCTGCCTGCGTTTGTGTTTCCGGACGCATACAACCCAAATCTCTTCGAAGTTTGATTGAACAGACTTGTTCTGAGTAAGCTCGCTCTATCGTCGACTTTGTCTCTGCCATATCTGACCTAGAATAGATTAGTAAAGCAAAGCCAACATAAATAAAATAACTGTTTGTCTGTAAAGTTGGTTTACGGTCGAAAACAATTGAATTCTTAACAAACAAGCCGAACGCTTAGGCCGATCGTGCCTCTCTATCGCTTGTTTCGCGCTCTCGCTTGCACGCTTTGTCGGACAATTTTAACACTGCGATGTAGAATATTGCTGTTTTAGATCAGCGCCATCTCTTGACGGACAGTGGAACTAATGTTATTTTTGTTGAAGATTTCTGAAAATATAAAGAATAAAGGTTTGAATATTTGCAAATAGCGCTTTTTCAAATGCCTTAGTAGCCCCTCTTCGAATTTTAAGTTCAATTTCAGTCCCAATTACATTTTTTTATTATTTCTTTTTTATTCGAAAAATGGTTGGATAAACTTCATCTAAAACTATTCTTAATTTCAAATTGATAGCATTAAAAAAACTTGAGATATCCAGCTGTGACAGACGGACAGACTGAGACCAGAAGGGTTCCTTTTTACCAGTTTGGTACGGGACCTTAAAGAATGGCCAAGCGCGAGTCGAACTCTCAAACGAAAGGTTCCGTACCATAAACCGAAAAAACATGTTATATTTTTTTTAATTCATTGTCGTATTATGTTGACATAGCGGCAATAGAAATACACTCTGAGAAAATTTCAACTGTCTATCTTCTATTATATTTCTTGAGATACACCTCCCTGACAGACAGACCGACGGACGGACGGACAGCGGAGGCTTAGTAATAGAGTTCCATAGGTTACACTTTGGGTATGGAACCCTAAAAAGGAGGCCTATTCAGAACAGTAAACATCTTCCGAAAAAACGAAGTTGGTATTTTATAAAATTATTGTAGTAAAAATCTTTAAAACCAATACCAGTTATCCCGAAAACAGATGTAGGTAAGTCTTTGTAAATTGAACTCAATAGCCCGGAAGTTAACCACAGGTTTTAACTGAAGATAAAATCAATAACTCTCACATAAAATCATATATTTTACCGTATAAATTAACGCACCATCTTCGGAAACTCGATACGCACTGTATCGTTGACTTGAGTAGGTAAGAATAACAAAAGATACTTTTAAATAACACTTTAAAAGGTAAGATTTACAGAGCTCGGAACCGACGCGCGACGCCAATTGAAAAAAAGAGAATGAAAGAAATAAATAATGAATTATTGAAAATTATTTAATTGTCTTTTTACAAACACACAACAAGTTTTTCAGGGCAAACTATCGTAATAACAATCATCATCTGCCTAGCCTAATCCCAACTATATTGGGGTCGGCTTCCAGTCAAACCGGATTCAGCTGAATACCAGTATTTTACGTGGAGCAGCTGCCTACCAGACCTCCACAACCCATTAACTGGGTAACACGGTACTTCTTAGCAAGACTGGAGTCAGATTTACTGGCTTCTGACAATCCGTAACGACTGCCAAAGATCTACAAATGACAGCCGGGACCAACGGCTTAACGTGCTTTCCGAGGCACGGAGGAAACTCGGTATATTAAGACGGTCACCCATCCACAGACCAACCTTGGCAAGCGTTGCTTAACCTTAAAGATCGACCCATGCGGCTGTTATTATTAAGCCACGAGCTCCTCGTCCTCCTCCTACTATCGTAACAACAATAAAATATAAAAATCCTAACTTAAATATAAAAAATCTTCCTTCACTGATGAGTGATTGAGTGCCTGACAGATAACGCACATCCGAAAGAAACTACTGGTCGTAGAAAGCTGATAAAAACTAGTATAATTATGTCATACTTTTATGTTGATACAAAAATAATTAGAAAGAACCTGTACCTAAAGACTGCGCCAAAATAAGTCCACTTTACACAAATACCACTTTTTATCCCGGGAGTATGTTCCCAGGGGCCACGCGGGCGATGCCGCTCGCAGAACCTAGTTTCCACGACATAGCTCGGAACCAACGCCAATAGAAACTAAAGTGAATGAAAGAAATAAAGAATGAAATATAGAAAATTATTTAATTGATATGGTACAAACACACAATAAGTTTTTCAGGAGAACCTGTTTTAAATTTCTATAGGTCAAACAATCGTAGCAACCATAAAATATAAAAAATCCTAATCACTACATAGTATAAAACAAAGTCGCTTCCCGCGTCTGTCTGTCCCTATATTTATGCTTAGATCTTTAAAACTACGCAACGAATTTCAATGCGAGTTTTTTTAATAGATGGAGTGATTCTCGAGGACGGTTTTAGTATACAGGGTTATTTGTAAAACACCAGCAACCTCTTAGGCAGTGAAAGTATACATGGTTATAAGCAACTTTTACGTTGGGAAAACCCCGAAATCTCGAGAAAAATATCAGCTGTTTCATACAAAATGCAATATTTAGCCAATGAAAATGTATGAAACTGCTGATATTTTTTTCGAGATTTCGGAGTTTTCCCAAAGTAAAAGTTGCTTATAATCATGTGTACTTTCACTGCCTAAGAGGTTGCTGGTGTTTTACAAATAACCCTGTATAATTTGCACCCGTGCGAAGCCGGGGCGGGTCGCTAGTTCATGTATACAATTATTCCTTTACTTATGAGTGATTGAGTGCCTGACAGATAACGCACAGCCGAAAGAAACTACTGGTCGTAGAAAGCTGATAAAAACTAGTATAATTATGTCATACTTTTCTGTTGATACGAAAATAATTAGAAAGAACCTGTCCCTCAAGACTGCGCCAAAATAAGTCCACTTCAGCACAAACGCAGGACACCTAGTGCCTGACGGTAGTTGACAACACGCTTGGTGGTTACAAGAAAACTAGCTGACCCGCGCAACTTCGTCGCTTTTTCCCGCGACTTCGTACGTGCATATCCCGTTTTTCCCGTTCCCGTAGGAATTTGCTCCTCTACACTCCCCAAGGAACCTACATGCCAAATTTCAGCTTCTACGACCAGTAGTTTTGGCTGTTCGTTGTCTCTCAGTCACTCAGTCAGTTTAACGGAAGAATCCTAGCTTCCTTAATCTATACTAATATATAAAGCTGAAGAGTTTGTTTGTTTACTTGAACGCGCTAATCTCAGGAACTACTGGTCCAATTTTTTTTTTTTATTTGTAATAGTTTTACTTTTGACTCTAGTCTAAGAGATTTGAAAAATTCTTTCAGTGTTAGATAGCCCATTTTTCGAAGAAGATATATCATCATGCTAAGACCAATAGGAGCGGAGCAGTAATGAAAATTGTGACGCCAACGAAGTTGCGCGGGTCAACCTGTATAATAATATTATAAATGCGATAGTAACTCTGTCTATCTGTCTGTAGCGCTTTCACGCCAAAACTACTAAACCAATTTAAATGAAATTTGGTACATAGATTGTCTAAAGCCTGAGTAAGGCCAAATACTACTTTTTATCCTGGGAGTATGTTCCCAGGGACCACGCGGGCGATGCCGCTGGCAGAAGCTAGTTTCCGCGTCTAGCACTCTCGGTGCTCTGTGGTAAGATCGAAGTTTATTAGCACATTGTAAAGTTAACTCCTTACTGAGATAGGACATTCCGATCAGTTCTGCACGCCTTGTTGCAAAGACAATCGACGCGTTAAGGAGGATTGATTGAATCACCATGATTGTTGATTTGAGGTGACTGCGTCTTTGGTGCGGTGGTTGAAAACGGAACTGCTTGCGCTGGGTTCTGAGTTTGATGCCAAGTCGGGTAGTGATTTAAATCATGCTGTCTTCAGTGATGCGGTGAGAAGCTCGTGGCTAGATAATAACAGCCGCACGGGTCGATCTTCAAGGTTAAGCAACGTTTGTCAAGATTGGTCTGTGGATGTTTGACCATCTTAACATAATGAGTTTCTTCCGTGCCTCAGAAAGCACGTTAAGCCGTTGGTCCCGGCTGTCATTTGTAGATCTATGGCAGTCGTTATGGATAGTCAGAAGCCAGTAAATCTGACTCCAGTCTTGCCAAGAAGTACCGTGTTACCCAGTTAATAGGATGTGGAGGTCTGGTAGGCAGCCGTTCCTCGTAAAATTCTGGTATTCAGCTAAATCTTGCTTGACTGGAAGCCGACCCCAGTATAGTCGGGAAAAGGCTAGACAGATGATGAGTCTTCAGTGATGCGGTGGTTGAAAGCGGTTGGGCTCTGATATTGAGTTTGTGATATTATCTTCTTTTTTTTTTTACGTTGTTATTGTTTTACTTTTTCAACGCCTGCATGCTTCGTCGTTAGACGACGATTTTATTATTAAAATTTAAATCTCATTTAAGTGAACTGTACCTATGTTCTTATGAGAATAAAGATTCTTTAAACCTATGTCAGGTAAAATCAGTACCGCCCCTCATCGTAAATGTTTATCACGATGAGGGGCGCGGGGGAGGGGGGATACAGTTTGTTTTTTTTTAATCGTTGCCTTACACTAGAAATTTCACCTGTATCGTAGGTGCGTTCACAAACATACAAACTCACATACACAAACGGCGCAACTGTCTGTAGGCCATACAAGTATTTGTTCCGTTGGTAATCGAACCCAACCACTTCACCACTCAACCACTGCGCCAAACGTGTCGTCAAATTATGAAATAAAGGCAGTAGAATTGTCCAACAAGTTTTTTTTTTACTATTGATAGGCACGCGTTTGACTATCTCACCTGATGGTAAGCGATGATGTGGTCGGAGACGGAGCAAGCCTGCCTAGAAGAAACCTGTTCACTGTTGACTTAAAGACTGCCAGTTTGTAGCTATCAGGAAACACTCCGGCAGGGAATATCCAGTTACGACGACTGCTATATTAGTAGCACCGTAAAGAACAATACACGAAGTACTTTTAAAGCCCTAAGCCTGTTTTTTTTAAGGATAGGAAATCATCAAATGACTCCTCCCGCTCTGGGTGAAGCAGGAGGGAGTGTCAGACTCATACTGACTAAAACCCATCGGTGCTCCTCCTAATGCCTTTTGCGTTCCAGGGCTGTGGCGTCTATTTCGAACGGATTCCGCACCCCGGCAGGCACTGCCCCTAGCGGGCCCCGTCTCCCATGCTGACAGCTCCTTGAGGCGCGCGTAGAAGACAGCGCGCCGCCGACCCGGGCCTGGTTCTGATCGGACGTGCCATCCAATGCTCGCCATCCGCAGGCCCGCGCCTACAGTGGCCGGAAATCGGCCGACGCCTGGGGCGTCTTCTTCCTAGTATAAAATAACAATCAAAATAATCACGGTAGTCCATAGCTTCATCTGTAGAGATGAACTCTCGTGGTCATCGTACAGAGTAGTTCGACCACGATTAGAGCTGTATGTAAGTCAAGGAGACAAACTTAATGGCCTTGTAGTGTGAGGACAGTTCAATAAACGTTCGGATACTTCTCGATGTGACCGATCCCCAGCGCCAGCAAGTGCCCTTTAGAATACTTGCACTAAATCCGTAAAAAAGTTATTGTTCTTTGTATTCTATACGAACTAGCTTCTGCCTGCGACTTTGTCTGCGTGGACATCAGATATTGGGAATGTTTATTTACTTTTAAATTTGTAGAAAATCGTTGATGCACGTGGGAATTTGACATTACAGTCTAAAAAGAAAAAATATATCTATACAAATATTATTTTCTAGTTGACCCGCGCAACTTCGTCTGCGTCACAATTTTCATTACTGCTCCGCTCCTATTGGTCTTAGGGTGATGATATATAGCCTGATAGAGTATAGATAATAGTACTAGTTGAAACGCGCAACTTCGTTTGCTCCGTTCCAGTTGGTCTTACCGTGATGATGTATAGCCTATAGCCTTCCTCGATAAATGGGCTATCTAACACAGAAAGAATTTTCATCAAGTCGGACCAGTAGTTCCTGAGATTAGTGCGTACAAGCAAACAAACAAACAAACAAACTCTTCAGCTTTATATATTAGTAATAGATATTTGTTTGGTTGAACGAGCGAATCTCAGGAAAAACTGGTTGGAATTGAAAACGTATGTTAGTATTGGATAGCCTGTTTATTGAGGAAGGCTATATAACATCACGCTACGACTAATAGGAGCGGAGCAAAATCTAAGAAGTCCGATTTGACAGCAGATACAACATTGCTTCACTAGTAAAAAATAATGAAAGAGATAAAAATAAATGTCTTTCGCACTTAGTGGTAAAATCAATCTTCTATCTCTCTCTATTCAGCTGTCAAATCGGATTTCTTAGATTTTGGTGACTTTAGTACTAAATACGACGTTAGTTTTGGAGCGAACTGACCATCACATAATATATGAAAGCTGCAAACAAACCCCTCAAATAAACATGACTTAGAGACCAAGCCTCCGCCTGGGAAAGTCAGCACAGCTTTAATAAAACTTTCTGCTCATTTTCAAATGAAAGAAAAATACTGGAAAATTAACATATCTCCACTGTGTATTCACATTAGATTAACTTTGTGGTGTTTTAAAATAAAAAAAATCGTTTGATATCCTTATTTCATTAAGATAATACATGTAAGTAGATACAAACTGTACACAATGGTTGGCCTTGGGGTAAAATAGCTTTTTCCTCGGAATAAGAATAAAAATTTGTCATTTTTCAAAAAAGGAACTCCGTAAAGAAATAAAAGACGTGTGGCACTCGGAGACTGCCTCGGTAAAGCTACTGCATAGCATTTTTTATCAATTTATGCAATTATAATTATATATTTATTTTATTTATGCAGTTTTTTTTTCTTTGTTTTTTTTTCTTTGATATTAATTCAAGTTACACTTTGAGCTAAAAAAAGTAAAAAGTAAAACTAAAAAGTATCACCGCTGTGCCGGTCGGAGATTCGGTCTCAACGCTCAAGGCCCGCGATAGAAGCTATGCAATAGCTTAAGGTGGATGCTCCAGGGTGGCCCGCGAAATTCAAATATTTTTATGTTTTTTGCAATTTGCCGGTCAGTGTGAAGCTGTATGTGGACCAAATGCGATCTGCGACCGTAACGCGTATCTATCTAAAGAATTATAACCATTTTAATCATCAATATAGCCCTCTAAGTTCATGTAGTTTGAAAGAATGATTATTTCTGAAATATTCATTCTTTCGAACTACATGAACTTAGAGGGCTATATTGATGATTAAAATGGTTATAATTCTTTAGATAAATACGCGTTACGGTCGCAGATCACATTTGGTCCACATACAGCTTCACACTGACCGGTAAATTGCAAAAAACATAAAAATATTTGAATTTCGCGGGCCACCCTGGAGCATCCACCTTAAAAAGAAGTTAGGGGCCAGTGTCTCCGCCAGGGTTGCGGAATTTGTTCGAAAAAGTTACCGCGGCCCTGGAACGCAAAGGGCATTTGGAGGAACATGGAACGGTTTTAGTCAACCAGAGACACTAACTTCCATTCAGAGCGGAAGATTTCCACCCTTAAAAAAAGGGAGCCGGTGTTGTATCTAAAAACAGCTTTGGGTAAAGCTGTTTTTAAAACTAAATTTTTAATGTTGACTATCCATTTGCATTCTAATAAATAAATAAAAAATAAATCTGTCAATTTTCATACGGCTACATAGTCCACAGAAAAACTAGATTATTTGCATGCATATGTTTGTGTGTAAAGTTTTCTAAGAATTGAAGGTGTCCACACTGTTCATAGTTACCTTAGGTACAACACTAGCGCATAAGGCCTGTAGTCTGCATTTTAAGGGTTCTGTACCAAAATGATTATAAATAAGGTATGATTGTGCCGTATGGTGCTGTAAAAGAATAATACCATCCCATCACTTCCCGTGGATGTCGTAAGAGGCGACTAAGGGAATGGGCAGCAGCGTTCTCTGTAAACGCAACAACAATGCGATCGCCAACCTGCCTGCTAAGCGTGGCGACTATGGCAAACCCCCCCCCCCCTTTGGGAGAGGCTTATGTCCAGCAGACGTCCAGTCTTTCGGCTGTTATGATGATGATGACTTAACCAACTGTGTAGGTATTAAGACATGTACAAAACTAACTGACCTGCAAAGCTTTCTCCTCGCTCCCTCCGAAGGCGACGGTCTCATTGAGCGTGGGGTACCTGAAGGAGAACCCACGCGGGTATATGGGCCGTGACAGAAGGGATTATGGCAAACCCCTTTGGGGGAGGCCTAAGTCCAGAAATGGACGTCTTTCGGCTGTTATGATGACGATTACTTACTCTAATGAAAAAATATTTTTACTACAGAGAAAGGTACGGAAGCGGAACCCCCGGTGGTCCGGGCTGACTCAATAATTGCCGATTTTTTGTTTAAATTTTCATTCCAATTCTGTCAAAAAAATAAAGTAATTCTTAGACAGAGACAAATGAAATTCCTTTTCATTTCTTAATCCGAACTCAATTCTACGAAACTGTAATTATTTCTGAGTAAAACCCTGTCCCTCAAGTTTGTCAAACTTAATTGAAAGAAATAATTGAACATGTCAACTGCAGAAAATATTTTTTTTTTAATCCTTGTTCTGGGCGCAATTAAATGTTTTCTTACCTAGTAAAAGAGTAATTATTTTACATTCAATTAAACAAAATGCTCTATTGCTTACCAAAGACAATAAAAAAATCCGTTTCAATTAATTATTTTAGCATTTTTCTTAAAAGGTTTGCTAAGTAGTTTGCAAACTGAGAGACATTGATTGATTAATTATTTTTATTTATAAACCTAAAAATAAAGATAAGACAAATATAAATACTTATGCAAAAAAATGTCTCTGGTAATATGAATAAACCGAGATTTTTATTTTTTCAGGACAATGGCAAAAGAAATTCGTCGCATACAGCCTGGTCTGTAATCTTTTATTTATACAGATTACATTGGGATGCTGATGTAACACGCTCAAACGTCTTGAGGGAGCATTTCGGGCGAATCACTCACATTTTCCTTGAATAAGTTTACTTTTCATCAGATTGTTCCCGTGGATTTACTGATTTTATTAAACAAAGTAGTTTTTGGTTGATCTTTGATTCAACTGTCAAAATTCCTGCGAAAGTGTCTTTTTTTTTCTTTTTTAACTCAATATCGAACTGAATCTCATAATTTTTTTTTAGATAAAAATAAAACATTAATTTTATTAGACTTAGGTACCTATATTATGGATTTGCATACTGATGAATTGAACTGGATCTATCCTACTCAAGAAAAAAAATGCTAACTGGTGACTAGGCAGCATGGTCTCAGACCTAAGTCTTTTCCGTCAGAACTAATTTATTAATAAAAAAAAAAAATTAATGACAATCACTTTTTTTGAGGAATTAATTTCGTGTCTTTTTTACTTTTCAGACCCAGTCTGTTTGGTTTGTTTCTAGTTAAAAGCAGATTCTTTTTTATTTTCAGTCACACTATATGTTTATGGCGACGCTTGGGGGAGGCCTATGTCCAGCAGTGGACGTCTTTCGGCTGATATGATGATGATGATGACGAGGAGCTCGTGGCTAAATAATAACAGCCGCATGGGTCGATCTTGAAGGTTAAGCAACGCTTGCCAAGGTTGGTCTGTGGATGGGTGACCATCTTAACATAATGAGTTTCCTCCGTGCCTCGGAAAGCACGTTAAGCCGTTGGTCCCGGCTGTCATTTGTAGATCTTTGGCAGTCGTTACGGATTGTCAGAAGCCAGTAAATCTGATTCCAGTCTTGCCATGAAGTACCGTGTTACCCAGTTAATGGGTTGTGGAGGTCTGGTAGGCAGCCGCTCCACGTAAAACACTGGTATTCAGCTGAATCCGGTTTGACTGGAAGCCGACCCCAATGTAGTTGGGAAAAGGCTAGGCAGATGATGATGATGATGATGATATGTTTATAGGTACCTAGTTGCAAGCTAATGCAAATCAGTCGTTTCATTTACCTAAGAATACCGAGTAAACCATCAATATAAGTTGTATGAGTAAATAAGTGACACTCTCAATGCAGTACCTAATCAAATATACGAGTACCTATTATTCCATCGTGTTTATATCATCGGTGCATTGGCGGAAACTTACCATTAATTTACATCTTATTAAATTCTATATTTCTTACATAATTACAATAAACATTTATCCGCAAATCGTGTCCTGTGTTCATATTATCGTATTAGCTGTAATTTTACCATAATAGGAATATAGATGTAGGTAGATTAGTTAGTAGTAACAGACAGCTTTACCCATTAGCTTACCATAGACATGGGCGTCTAAAAAGGCCACTTTAGCAGAATCAGAAAGCACATCACGCTACTTGTCACTGTCAAATTTTCCCAAACAAACTTGAACCTATTGCGTTATCGATAAAGTTAAAAATGAAAGGCAAATGCCCATTTGAGGCCCTCAGTGGACAATAGACTAGAGAAAAAATACTTTATGCATTAATTTTGCCATAAAAAAATATGTGTTTACTTTCTTCCAAATGAGCACCACTACAATCTACAACAATTCCTTAAAAAAAGTAATTTTAATGAACAAACAAGAAGTTTTTTGATTTTGACGCTGGCAAAATGTTGCCAGAGTCAAAATCATACATAAATCAATCGATTTGAATCGAGTTATAAACATTTACAATAACCTTAACGATATACCCACGGGACTTTACTGGTATTGTAATTTAAAATCGACCTAAAACATAACTTAAATAGAAGCTAATAATTTTTTTAACCAGTTTACTGGTTAAAAAAAGAATAAGACAAATAAATCAACAATCGGTTACTTAAAAAAGTAATCGATGAATTGATTTAATGTTTATATATTTTCGTGAAAGTGACAACACTGAATTTAATCTGACAGTTCTGACTACTGACACTTCGCTTGTTGCTTACGCTCAATGTGGATGTGTTTTGATTTTTCTTCGATTTCTTTTACTGCGACCTGGCTTTGTTTTATGGACTTGACTCGAATTTTGTCAATAATACATGAAAGAATGGATATCCATAATACGTTAGGAGATTATGTAAATGAATATAATTTAAATCGCAGGAGGGCACAATTTGTTAATATTACCGTTGGCTCTGACAATTTAAATGACTTCCCACAATTAACAATGGATGAATTAATATTAATTGCATGTGTTACCTACCAAATAAAACAAGCTAGGTCATATTATGGAGAACATATCAGAGCCAACGGTATGTATAGTATTGAAATATGCAGAGAACAAAATAGCAACCTACCAAGCGAATTAATCAATGAAAACTGCTGGCTATTGCGTGCCAAAATATAAAGTAGACATATAAGTCGTAAGGTATATTTTGGGTACATTAAAATAAATAATAACTATGCTGGCAGAGAGGCAATTGAGCATACTATTGTAATTGCATAATAGGAAAACGCACGGTAGGTTGTTGTGCACATACCATGACTGTGCTTTAGTATATAGGCTGGGCAAGATATGAATCGAATGTAACAAGTCCGGTTCAGTAGTTGACAACCCTCTAGGGTTGAAACTGCGAGTGGCCATCGACAAAAGAATCGAATATATGCCCTCCTGCGCCATTTTTAGATGATTTGTTAATTGTTTACGACAATGAAGATAATATAGACATTTAAAATATTAAATGTTTCTTTTATGCCCTAATTACTACAATTGGATAAAAATATATTAGAAACCCCTTCCTATCATAATATCAATAATCAAGCATTGAAAAACAAATTATTCTTGAATTATCTCAGTTCTACACTTTTTCGTATAGAAAAACATTTTTGTTTAATTTATATTTCTAAAATAGTGGCGTCAATTTGAATATATTTTATAGATATCCAATACTATCAAGATTTAAAAAAGCTCCATATTTATAGTCATATTTGATGTCCATCTTGGGCCTGGGATACTATGGAGACTAGGCATTCCCCTTTGACAGACTGTTGTGTGGTTAACCCTTAATTTGGCAGAGATCCGAGATGTTTTATTTTATGAAATAAGATGTATTTCTGAAGTTCTAGGGTTAAATACAACTAAGGAAAAATAGGCAAAAAAATATTGTATTTGCAGGTTTTCAGGAAATCAATGTTCATCACAGTGAACACTGCGAAGTACGTTGAGAACAACAAGTAATTTGTAATGTTCACTGTGGTAAACATTGTCAAATTAGTGTCTTTAAAACAGGTCAAATAAAAACACAATGTATATTAATAAACCAAATTATTTTTTATGGAAATGTAAAAAACAATTGCGAGGATTTTTTCCCGTAACAAAGCAAAGTCTCATATTGCATTTTATACAATAAACAGTTGTATTTTTTTGGCAAAACTTGCAACGCCCCATGTCTTCTTTTGTGCTGGGATAATGTCCTGTATCATCGAATCTGATGGGGCTTGTAGGCCTGGCTGATCTTGGGTTTATAATTTTACAATCCTGCGTTTTTTCATGAGGTTTAGATCTGTTTTTCTTTGTTAAACTTAAGTAAATCTCATATCGAAAAACTTTCAATGACTTTGATTTTCGTTGATTTCTATAACAGTTACGTTTATGCAATAGCCAAGCATTATTTATACATATATCTAGTTATTGACTAAATATTCCTATGTACCATCTTCTAGTTTTAAACGGAACTTTATATAATGATATCAACATATCAGCCAGGTCTACACCCCCCATATGTTTATTGTACTCGCGAACAATTTGCGGACAATCAACTTCTATTTTTTGTTTCTGCTCTTTACAATACCTTTTTATTTTTTGTACTGGTTCAGATCCAACAAATGAGCTTATAAGAGTTACAGGTTTATTATCATTCCAGCGTACAATAACTAATTTGTTTGCATCACAAACAACTTGTGAAAACGCACCCCTCTGTTTTTTCTTCATCGTGTTTTCATCTGGTAAAAACTTTTCAGCTCCTCTAATCCTGTTGCTACGTATCGTACCAAGACCAAAGACACCATAGGTTTCTTTCAGTAAGTAAAAAAGCTCTGGCGATGAGAAGAAGGTTATCACAAAATATAGTTGCTGGTTTCTTTTGTATTATCTGAGTCAAGGCTATAACTATTTGTGCTCCAAAGCCAAGTGAAGATTCTTGCTCAGTAAACCTATGCGAACGAAAGGTATCTTCTCCTGCATATAAAACAAAATCATAAATCATTCCACTCACACCAGCACGAACATAATTTTTAAAGCCCCATTTATTTGGCTTATCTTTCATATATTGTTTTCTGTTTCCTGCTTTCCTGCCCTTGTAGGGTATCATCATCTCGTCAATACTAAATTTATTCTCGTTTTCTTGCTTTAAACAATTTCTTCGAATTTTTTCGGCTATGGGTCTTACTTTGTAATATCTGTCTGAGTCCTGCAGGTTATTGTCGGTAAAGTGTAAAAATCTGCGGATTTGTTGGTAACGTTTTAACGTCATTATGTCTGCAATCTGGCCATATCGAAATCTATTGCTCCAATAGTCTAGATAGCATGACATTTCAACAATTCCCATCAAAATATGAATGCCTATGAAATCTCTCATCTCATTCTCTGATGCTTGTATGGATCTACCAGTTTGTTGAACGGAATAAAGATTGGTCTGGTCTACTAAATCAGTAAATATATCTTCAGAAAAAAATAAATATAAATAATCAAGGGGGTCATCATCTGGAAAATCGACATAGGTTTCGGTTGTTTCTTCGATTACGGCACGGTAACGAAAAATACCTTTCTTCCATTTGTAAGAAAGAGAAAATTTTGGAATTTTCTTCGGTTTCTTGGCAGCTGGGGCTATCTGCTTTTTTGCTCTAGTTTTTCTTGTAAAAGACGTACCAGGTGTTGGTGCTTGTATTTCAGATGGAAGCGATATTATTGAAGATAATGATGGAACATTTTCATAGTTTGGTTCTCTGGATGGTGTATTAGGGCAAATTTCCTGTAAAATTGGAGTTAATTGGAGAGCTTCGGAGTGATATAAATCGGATGGTTCTAACGGCTGTTCATCGTCACCTTGAGTATGTTCAGGTTCGGGACTACTATTGATGTCTAGGCGTTCTAAAGAAGAATTAATGGAAGGCGCAGAAGATGAAACGGGGCTTGGAGAAGGTGGTGGCAATTCGTTGTCACTGTTATTTTCGGATTTATCACTAGTATCGGATGGTGCATGCTCGACAGGGACAAGTGCTAGTATTCTATGCGTGCGGTCTTGTATTTTATTCTGTTAAGAAGCAAAAAAAAACAAATAAGCCCACCACTTAAAAGCATATTATTTGGAAATAAAAGTTATACCTGGTTTGGCAATGTTCATCACGATGAACGTATGAAATTGACAATACTTGTTCGAGTATTTGGCAGTGTTCACTGTGATGAACAAACAAGTTTGCCTCCAAAAAAAAGTTACAAAAAACACAAAACATTACGTAAAACCCTTTTCAAACCAAAGCATAAACATTGTTTATGTTATTATAAACCATAAAAAAGTTAGTTTAGCTATGTAAAACATGTAAAATAAAATCATTTACCTTGCGAAGAATCGAGTGCACGCGCCTTGCTGACATTTTGCCTCAAAATTGACAGATGAACGATGTTGCCACTAGTAGAATTCTTTTTTATACTGATAAATATACTTTGAACTTGCTACAACTAAAATAAAAACCGTAAAATAGTAGATAATAGTCGCTCAATATTTATTTTTTTATGAATGTTTATCACAGTGAACATAGTCAAATTAAGGGTTGATTCTGCTAAAGTGGCCATTTTAAACCCGCTGGAGAGGTGCCACTCTACTATGACGTACCAACACTGCAATAAAGCTGACTGTCAACTGGAGCGGAGAAGAGACGAGCGGTGTAGAGCGATGTGAATTTTAACCAATGGGGTTTTATTTATTTTTTTACTATTGATAGGCACGCGTTTGACCATTATCTCACCTGTTGGTAAGCGGATGATGTGGTCGAAGATGTAGCACGTCTGCCTAGAAGTAACCTATTCACTCCTGACTTAAAGATTTCCAGGTTATAGCTATCAGGAAACACAGACTCCGGCAGGGAATTCTACTCCTTAGCTGTACGCACTATGAATGTGTTCCCAAAACGTTTTTTTGATTGCATAAAACCTCCGCTCCGCTGCAGTGGACAGGGATTAGCGAACTTGTTTCACAGTTCCTACAGAACCGGGATGCGAAGCGAGGCAGTGGAACGGGGACGCAGAGTGGGAAAGCGGAGTCGAGTGGGAAGCGGATAAGGGTGCCTGTCCATTACAGCGGAGCGAGGCAGCGGAACGGAGAAACGGAAAAATTTGAAACAAAAAATCTCAACCGACTTCCAAATAAAAACTACAAAGTATGAAATAACTTAAATTTCGGAAGTCGGTATTTTTGGTTCGTTAATTCGTTTTTTGACTCCGACTCGAATGGGATGACGTGATGTCGGTTAGCTCCCGTCATAGGTAGGTACTATTCACGTTAGGTTCTTTTACACCCTGCAAACAGAAATGGAGACCTGGTTTACGTCGTCGTAATTAGGTTAGAGGTGGGCTATAATCTCACGATACAACATACTCATTTCGCGATGTGGTTGCATCGGTTAGGGCTCCAAACACGTCATCGCATTTCTTCATTTCCACAACGCGTTATGAGAAGTTTTTGAAAATATGGCTAAATACTTAGGTATGCATTAAAAATGATTAATTTCAGTTTAATTAGATCGTCAAAACTATTTCCTCTTATTTGTACGAACCCAAATTTACCTGCATCACATAACCTACAATGTAAGATAATACGAATCTGATTTTATAAAACTTAAAAGAAAACAGACTGCCTTTAATACACAAAGAAACGAACAAATTAATCTTAAAGACAACAATCACAGACTAACAATAGTGTTTATCTCACATTGACAAGGGTTCGTGTAGTGGTGGCGCCGTCTGAGATCAGCTTTCTCTTGCCAACCCCCGTAGGGTAACATGACTAAAACGTCGACGTAACGCAACGCACTGTGTAGCAACACTCTTAGGAACTAGTTTTATCTGCTTACGGCTAAAAAATGGACAATCTGCATACATATTGCCATTATTGTCATTAATTATATTCTTAACATTAAAGGAATGGCTATGATACTTAGTACAATGTTTTGTAGTGTATAGTGCAACTTACATAACGTCGTCGGTAGTTGACAAAGAGACACTTCAACAATCAATAAATGATAGGAACAGGGTCACGTTGCCAAGATATTTCGAGACACCCACATTTTGCTGGTTAGCTGGTTTGAAAGAGTCACCGCGGCCCTGGAACGCAAAGGGCATTAGGAGGAACACTGATGGGTTTTAGTCAGTAAGAGTGACACTTCCTTCTGCATTTCCAATCCTTAAAAAAAAGGTACCTAGATGTCTTCACCCACAAATTTTTATTGGGAAGGTGAAGTTAATTACGTCGCATGTTTAAATAATGATAAACATCTTACCGTCCTTAAACTACAAGAAAACATCTTTTCTTGGTACTTATGAACGCACGGAAACTCGTAACACATTTCCCTTGACCAAGTTAATTCCGCATTCAGAAACCAGCGACCCGATCTAACATTATTACCTGATGATTCAATAAAAACGTGGCCACTAGCTGCCCTAATTTAAGTTCTCGCCACAGAGCTTCGCGATGCCTCAGCGGACGCTGTTAAAGAAAGAAAGAAAGAAAGAAAATACTAAAAAAAAAAAAAAAAACCTACCACTCTATTTCCAACCACTGCAATAGGGTATATTACTACTAATTAGGGTATTTTACTAACAAAAAATTAAGAGGATACAGCGAGTTGAAGACACTCGTAACGTCACACACCACACCAACCCACACCACACACCACGCCACGCCACATGACGTCACGCGTGTCTTCAACTCGCTGTATCCTCTTCATTTTTTGTTTACGTGAAAAAGGAAAAAATACGTGTCCAATATTTTTGTAAAATCTATCAGACGGACTAATTCGATATTTAAATTTTTAGTAAAATACCCAATTCTCTAAAACCACAATCATTAGTGGCGACCACCAGAATTGCGCCGAGTTTATGAAGCTCGGAGAGTATTTAAAAAACAATTCCACTGCCTTGGATCCCGCAACGAAATTAATTAGTGATTGTCACCATTTACTTAAGTATACATAGGTGAGGAGCTCCTGGCTAGATAAAAACAGCCGCACGGGTCGATCTTCAAGGTTAAGCCACGCTTGCCAAGGTTGGTCTGTGAATGGGTGACCCTCTTAACATAACGAGTTTCCTCCGTGCTCGGAAAGCACGTTAAGCCGTTGGTCCTAGCTGTCACTTGTAGATCTTTGACAGTCGTTACGGATAGTCAGAAGCCAGTAAATCTGACTCCAGTCTTGCAATGAAGTACCGTGTTACCCAGTTAATAGGTTTTGAAGGTCTGGTAGGCAGCCGCTCCTCGTAATTTACTGGTATTCAGCTAAATCTGGCGTCACTGGAAGCCGACCCCAATATAGTTGGGAAAACAGCTTCACTGGATTCAATCCGACCCCAATATAGTTGGGAAAAGGCTTGGCAGATGATGATGACTTAAGTATACATAGGTAGAAATTGACGGCCTGTGACAATAGGGTATTTTACAAATAAAATCGAATTAGTCCGTCTGATAGATTTTCAACCAAATATACCAAGCAACATGACGTCACGCATGTTTTAACTCGCTGTATCCTCTTAATTTTTGGTTTACGTGAAAAAAGAAAAAATACGTGTCCAATATTTTTTGAAAATATATCTGACGGACTACTTAGATTTTTTAGTAAAATAATCTATTCTAAAAGCTAAAACTTTTGCCCATCGCACACCGTGTAACTGATACTGGCATGGCCACTATAAAGGATTTTAATTTTGAAAACATAAAAATTAGTCACCAAATATCAGAATTAGTCGGTCATTGGTTAAAAAGTTACGAGAGTTTATAGGTGGCCGATCTGGGGAGCGCCTACCCCGAATCTCAAAGCTAGCAGGCCACTTAGCGAAGATCTTTTTTCTCCCAAATTTAGTCGCTAACAAATCGCAATTTTTCGCCAAGTCGCAGATTTAATCGGGTCTTAGTTTAGAAGATGACTTCAATTTATAAGGTATAGTCCAAGAGATAGATCGAAGAGTTTAATTGAGAACTTACCTCTTTAGACCGATAAAACTGGAAGTGTAATTTTGTTTATTACACATATTCGGCGCGTGCGAACATACCCTTCGCGAGGCGCTGCAAAAACTCATCCAGGCTCTCGATTCCGAAGTCCCGCTGGATGACGTCGTTCCTCACTGTGTAAGGGGTATGCACAATTTTCCGCAGCACGTAGAAATATTTTGGCAATTATACATAGTAGTAAATCCCTGAGTTTGTTTCGGTGTGTTTTCTCAGGGTAATAGGCTATTATAAATTTGACATGTAGGTAAAAGAAAGAAAGAAAGAAAAAATGTTTATTTGGGACTCGCACAAAACAGACAGATGTAAATTTAATTGAATTAACAGAATTACTTAGTCTCTAAACATTTTAGTCTGTGCGAGGCCAAAAAGGTCCCTATCTCAGCATAGGCTGCGAAATTTAAAAATAAATAACACAGCGCTGGTTTTATTTTAGGCTCTGTGATGCCACGGACGCAGTGACGTAACACATACAAAATATAATAGATACAGATAAAATATATAAATGATGGAAAAAAAAGAATTCAATTAGGTACATAAAGTGTTATTTACTTAGGTAAGTTTAAACAATTTACAAAATTGGCGTCCATGTCCACTGGTGTAGTTTTTCCATGCTCTATGGCCCCCGTAACAGAATTAATATTTTGTTCTTTGTTAAGAACAGAATTAAATGCTTCCGTAATAAAGGGCTGGTGTTTTTCGCTTGTTTTTCCCTCTTAGTAGTTTTACGAACGAAGCAGGAAAAGGTCTGTGACTGGCTGTGACATACAGTTCAGTTCAGTTAGGTACGTGACTTTGAGGAAATTCTTATTCCCTTTGGAGATGATATTTTATTTGTTTCATGTCGCTCGTATTAGGCTTGTTTCACACGTACTACAACCCCGATACGCGCGGCGGGTGCTAATTTGAATGGAAATTAATAACACTTGTTCATATCTATACTTATATATAAAGCTGAAGAGTTTGTTTGTTTGTTTGCTTGAACGCGGCAATCTCAGGAAATTCTTTCAGTGTTAGATAGCCCATTTATTGAGGAAGGCTATATATAGGCTGTATATTATCATTCATCACGCTAAGACCAATAGGAGCGGAGCAGGAGCAGACGAAGTTGCGCGGGTCAACTAGTTAAATATAAAAGTGGATAATCTACCGGTTAAGCAGGCAAGAAATTATACGTATGCGGCGTTCGTTAAATCTCGTGCTGCATAAAAATTGTAATCTTTAAAACACGATTATAAGGAGCGTGCAGAAACTATAGGTGGCAGCACAGAAATTTCACTGTCATGTTTCAAGTAAAAAATTCGAAATAGCTACGCTGGATGGCACAGTCTTCTTCGCGCACGTGCCCCTAAACTAAGCGTGAAGGAGCCGCAGGTGGCAGCACAGAAGCGTAAATGTCAAGTATTCTGACCCTTACAACTTCGAATATGCGACACTAGATGGCATAGTCAACGCCGTGCACGGTCCTTATATTTGTAGTTATCTCGTTACAAAATGAATCAAAGAAACCTCTAAAAAAACAAAATAAACCCTCTGTACGGCGTAAATGCTACACAGAAGATAGGTAAGTAAGTTTTTGAGTAATAACAAAACTACATGTTTTCTAAAACGCGTCTATTTCACTTTTTCGAAATGTGTATTTGTTTTATTATTAATGTGAACTAAATTAGGAAGCGTTCCGTCCATTCGAGCTAGAGCCGTCCCACTTCCCCCCAATCCGCCGCTGCCGCCGCCACTTGGCCACCGGACGTTGAATTCTTTGTCTTAGTTACGTATGGTTTTCGCTTGCGCTTACACAAAAAATACACGGACGGCATAGAATAGGTACCCTAAACCAAAAGCTGCACTCTTAAATTCAATACCAGCGACATCGCGAACTAGCGGCCGGCCGTATCGCGAACACATCCACATTTTGAAAGATACCACAACACAACCGCAAGGAGCCGTAGCGATACTAGCGACACTACATATTCACACGTAACCACAGCTTGACCACCTTTTGTCGCGGCGCCGACTGACGGTGTGGTGCACTTGGTCGTTAGCTCGTATTCGATTGCCTACAGTTCAGACAAACAACTAAACGCATATGAACGGAGTCTAGTGCGCCCGTATTCGAACAGCTTTCGTTTTGGTAACCCAACGCCGTGTTCCAGTAACTGAATGTTAGTAAAACAATGTAATCAAGGTATCGGGTGCCCGAATTTGATTAACGTCTTTCGTGCAACCGAATACGGGCTAACGACCAAGTGTAATTGCGCCATTAGTGGGACTGGAAGCTTCGCTCCTAGTGGGAAGGTCCTCGACTCTATTCAATCTTTTGTAATAGAGATGCCTAGGTGCCGAAACAATCTATTTTTTTTTTTTTTTTTGTAATGTGTTTGCTCTTGACTCTAGTCTATGTCAGAGATGACAGAGACAAAGTCTACGATGGAGTGAGCCTACCTAGAAGGAGCCTGTTCACTCTAACTTTGAAGAGATTATCATCTGCCTAGCCTTTTCCCAACTATATTGGGGTCGACTTCCAGTCAAACCGGATTCAGCTGAATACCAGTGCTTTACGTGGAGCGGCTGCCTACCAGACCTCCACAACCCATTGACTGGGTAACACGGTACATCATGGCAAGACTGGAGTCAGATTTACTGGCTTCTGACAATCCGTAACGACTGCCAAAGATCTACAAATGACAGCCGGGACCAACGGCTTAACGTGCTTTCCGAGGCACGGAGGAAACTCGTTATGTTAAGACGGTCACCCATCCACAGACCAACCTTGGCAAGCGTTGCTTAACCTTCAAGATCGACTCGTGCGGCTGTTATTATTTAGCCACGAGCTCCTCAATAAGACTGCGAAAGATGTCTCCAATGTATTTCTTTTATATGTGTTACACCCAATGTATTTCTCTAATATGTTTTACACCCAGTATGCAATAGATGAGAGTGCAGCTAGCCATATCAGCCTGTCCTAACTTTGAAGAGATATATCTATGAATATAGTACGTAAGTACCTAGGTACTTCTGCGGGTCTAAACAGGCCACTTTAGCAGAATCAGAAAGCAAATCACGCTACCTGTCACTGTCAAATTTTCCCAATTAACCTTGAACCTAATTCGTTAGCGATAAAAATGAAAATGAAAGACAAATTGTGCGTGATTAATATTATGTTATCTTCTTCTTCTTCTTCTACCTGGCGTTAATCCCGGCTATTGCCAGGGTCCGCCTTCCTACTTAGCTTCCTCCACTTTGCCCGATCTTGAACATCCTTCTCAGTTAGGCCATTGGCTCTCATGTCGGACTTAACGACGTCCAACCAGCGCTTGCGAGGGCGACCACGGGACCTAGCCCCAAGAACAGCCATATTCATGCATCCCCGACCAACGTACTCCATAGGGCGGCGCATGATGTGGCCATACCATCGCAGACGACACTCTTGCAGTTTTTCCCCCACGTCACGGACACCAAGACTACCTCTGATGAAAGAGTTGCGTATGCGATCGGATCGCGTTACGCCACTCATCCACCTCAGCATCTTCATCTCCGTGACGCGAAGCTCCTGGGTGTGTCTGCTTAGTGCTGGCCAACATTATAATAATAATAATAAATAATAATAAAAAAATATTTATTTCTCACCACAATATTACAATATACATATTACAGGGTATCAGAGTCAGACAACTTTAATATTGTGGGAGACTGGTGCCTAAACTAAGCTCTAGGCCTGTATTTCAGGACACCAGGTCTCCACTCTTTTACAAAATTACACATTTTAATTTGTTATGTACTTGTACACTGGCAACTTAAAAGGTGAAAAAAAAAAAAAAAAAATTCAACATTATAAGCAAATTGGAAATTCTAGCCATAAACTTTTGTTACCTAGGTTATTTGTGTGTGTGATATGGTGTGCGTGCGTGTGTGTGTGTGTGTGAGTGTGTGTTAGGGTTTTTTTTTATTTTTTGCGAGCGGGACTGAATGATACTGTTATATAAAATTATATGACTGTGTTGTGATAGAAGAACGGGACTTTGGTAAGTAATACAGTGATTAAAGCTTTTTTTTTTTTTTTTGTTATTATTTTTTATTCAACTTGATGTCTAGACCAATAATTTAAGGAAATTTTGTATTCAGTAAAGTTATTGTTTTAGCTACGATATTACACCATATAGGTAAGTAAGTTTTCAGTGTCCTCATAATTTAATTGCTGTAGTAGGGCAGTAACTTTCTTTTTGCACATAGCCATAGTGAGGTTAACTATAGGTGCCATCCTGTTTATTTTGTTATATAGAAAACCACCTAGGTGGCAGAAGAACCGCTTTGAAAATTGGGTAGTTGAGTGGTGTTTGAGACGGCGATCTACAGGGTCATACCGTCTTTTGCAATATGAGGCTGTGGGATGATAGGTAAGTAATGAGTGCTGTTTCAGTATGATGTTCAAGATAAAAAGTTGACGCACTGTCAAAACTTTAGCCTCCTTGTATAAGAGCGCTGTGGGATAGCGGAAAGGCAGGAATGAGGACACTTTCAAGATTGCTCTCTGGGCTCTCTCCAATTCAATCATTGTCGTTTTCGGAGCACCTCCCCAAACGGAGATACAGTATGTTAACAGTGACTGAGCGAGGGCAAAATAAACTGATCTCTTTAATTTGTCGTCGGCAACTCGTCTCAGGGTTTTGAAAATATATATTAACTTGCGTAACCTGGTTTTAAGAGTATCAATATGTTCCTGGAATCTAAGGGTATTATCTATTATAACTCCCAGATACTTAACGTTGTTAGCGCTGCGAAGGTGAGTGCAGGTACACAAATTGTTATCATATGGTTCTGGACAAGTGTGTGCTAATATTGTGTAGGGCATTGAGGAGTTTGGGACATTACCATTTGCTCTGAGAGAGAAGGTCATATAATTGGTTTTCTTCGCGTTCAGTGTTAGAACATTACTGCGTAACCAATTTGACACAGTATTAAAGCCCGATTGCGCGTATGAAAAGACTTCGTCCCATGTATCAGCGCTAAAGAGGAGCACCGTGTCGTCTGCAGATGTTATGATCTTACCCTTGGGGAGTGTGAGCACACCCAGGTCATTAATATAGATTAGGAAAAGAGTGGGACCTAGCACGCTTCCTTGAGGGGCGCCATATGAGACTGTGCGTTCATCACTAATGTGTTCGTCTATTTTAACGCACTGGGTACGCTCACTGAGATAGTTCTCAAAAAGTTCAAGTTGAACCCCTCTTATTCCCAAATTCTCCAATTTTTGGGAGAGAATAGGCACAGAAACCGTGTCAAATGCCTTAGCAAGGTCTAAAAATATGCCCAGAACCTTTTCCCCCCTGTCCAAGTTGGTGACAACATAATTTATTAAATCATGTACTGCGTCTGACGTAGATTTACCAGATCGAAAGCCGTATTGTGTTGGAGACAAAAGGTTATGTTTTTCGAGGTAATCAACAAGCCTGTTGTTCATTATCCTCTCCAAAACCTTTGACAGGGCAGGTAAAACCGCTATAGGCCTATAATTGCTGACACAGCTTCTGTCCCCACTCTTGTAGATAGGATGTATGATCGATCTCTTAAAAACTTTAGGGAATTTACCTGTTGAAAGAGCCAGGTTACAAATGTATGTAAGCGGGGGCACAATAGAGGCTTTATGTTTCTTAAGAAGACCACTCGATATTCCGTCCCATCCCAGCGCACAATCACTTCGAAGGGACAATACTAAATTCTCAACCTCATCTTCGTCCGTTGGTAGCAAAACCATTGAATTCAGGTTGTTGTTATCGATTAATTTGATAGGATCTGGGGGGTTTATTATTTCTTGGGCGAGCTGTTTGCCAATTTGAGCAAAATAATCGTTAACAGAGTTTACAGATATTTTCGGAGTGGATGACAGTGTCAAAAGATGAAATGGAGTTTCTTTCTGTTTAGTCCTGTTTGTTAAACTATTTATTGCAGTCCATAGTTGCTTGGGATTTGATCCAGCTTTGCTTATTTGATTTTTTTCATATTCTGTTTTAATTTTCTTTAATAAGTTGTTACAAAAGTTTCTATATCTAGTAAAAGTTATTTTTAGATCGACATTATCTGGTGCTTTTTTAAATTTCTTATGCAAATTGTCTCTGTGTCGGACACAGCGAAGAAGGCCTGGGGTTATCCATGGTTTTACAGTTTTTTTGCGGTTTGGCACGTTGACAGTTTGTGAATTGGACTCTATAACTTGCCTTATTAGCTTAACCAAAGTTTCTGCTGCTACATGAGGATCTCGATTGTTATAGACGTCACTAAAGTCTAGTTGCCCGATGTCTATATCTAACTGGTCGTGGTTGACGCGGATTACCTTTTTTCTCGTAGCCATATTAGTGGTTTTCTTTGAAAGAAACAGCAATACCGTGTCATGATCAGTCAGTGCAGAATGAGCAACAAGTGTTGAAGCAGGCCGCTGACTTTTCAATGCAAAGTGATCAAGACATGCTTGTTGTCTAGTAGGCAGTGTGTGAGCAGGCAGTAGACCATGCGATGCCAACAAGTTCAAGTAATTTTGCTTGTTTGGGTCACGGCATTGATCGTGGATATTAATGTTAATGTCTCCACAAACTATAATATTATTGTAGCGTGCAATCTTGGTTAAGGTATCATTTAATGAATTTAGAAAGTTAGTGATATCTTTATAGCCTGGTGGTCGGTATATTGCCAGAAGTACTGTATTTTGATCTATTTTTATTTGGAGACAGTTGGCATTTGAAAATGTAGGTTCTTCAAAGGAGACCCTGAGCTCCTTCTTAACATAAACAACAACACCCTCATTTTGTGTAAGATTGTTAATAGTGCTAAAGCGATCATAACCGTCCAAATCAGGAATGATGTGTGTGCCAAAAAGCCAGCACTCTGTTAATGTAATAATATCCCATTCAATATTTGTTCTAGCTAGTATTGTTTGGAAACCTGAAATATTTTTTGTGATATTACGGATATTTTGGTTTAGAATTTTGAGTGACAGGTTTGGTTTAATATTAGTTGGAACACAGTTGTCAAGTTCACATGTCGCAGAGTGCGAGACAGAGACTGAATCAATATTTTGAACGTTATTCAGTAAATTATCGAATTTTAATGTTATATTTTTCAATTTTTGAACTTTTAGTAATACTTTTTGTTTTGATTCGCAAAGTTAGTAAAATTACAAAGCTGATGATAGTTCTGTAGAGAAATGTTTTAGCAACATTATGTGTTCTCGTATGCCGCCCGTGTAAGTAAATGTTTATAAGTGTGAGGTATGTATAATGTATAGTGTGTGTTTTATTGGTAATTGATATTATTATTGAAGAGCTTATTGTATAGTTATGTGACTGTACGTGGGTTATTTTTAATGTAATTTTGAGGTAGTAGTGTAGATATGTGTAAATTAGTTGTTGGTTATTACTATTTTGATAAACTATATAAATTTTAGACAAAACAATTTTTAATGTTGGAACTTTAAGCAAGGTAAAAGGTAATGGAATGAATGAACTTAGTCACTTTTGTTTACGCAAATTTTTCAGATCGTCTTCCGATTTGATTAATCGACTGGGCATACCCTGTTTTTCGCGCACGTATACCATGCCATTTGCCGTCCAGCATTGTTCGTAGTCACTGTTCTTTATGAATTCTCGTGCTAGGTAATGAAGACGTCTTATCATGGCGGTGAGGACTTCAGAAATGTACACCGGATGTTTCGGGCATTTTTCGTGTAGGTGCGTAGTGTTGAGACGATTTTCTTTGTTTCTCTTGTTGAAACTTTTAGTGTACGTCAGAAAATTTTCTTTCACCGCAGGGGACGAAAATTCCACAATCACCGTTCCAGTTGACTCTGTCTTGCTTTTCAGACGGAAGATATTTTTATGTCATTCTTCTGCACAGGCTGGCTGATAACGTTGCCGAGTTTCTGAACTGCATTTGTGAGGGTTTCAGTAGTTTCAGGCTCAGAGGTAGGAAGGTTTTTTATTTCAATCGAACCTGCTTTCAGACTTTTTTCCAAATAGTCAATTTTCTGTTCCAGGGCGTTTATCACTTTCTGGTGTTTGTTGCACTCTGTCTGTAGGTTAGTTATATCCGCAACAGCATCATCATATTTAGTAGATAAAAATGCCTTTGAATTTCCTCATTTTGCAATCTAATTTCGGAATTTTGTGTTCTAATGACCAAGTTTTGAGACCTAATATCGTCTAAAGCGGACTGCAAAGTATCCATTTTATCATTTTGATGTGTTTGTTTTGAGACTAACTCAGTTATCATAGTCTTCATTTCCTTCATCATGTTTTCCATTCGCTCCAATTCATCGTTTTCCCTTTTTCGTTTTCTCTGAGTTATATTATGATTATCGTGGGTAGATGTGGATAATGTTGATAGATTCGGTTCAGAGGTGTAATGGGGCGATGTTGGGCTTTTAGGAGGTGAGTGTCGCATCATCATTTTTATGTTTCTGTGTATGGTATCTATGACGATTATTAGGTAGATTTTGTCAAAAGTTCTAGCAAATAGTAATCAGGCGGCATGCATTTACTGGATAAATAAGTCGCTCTTACTCACTCAGTTATCATCAACTTTGTCGCGGTGCGCAGGAGCAGGTGAGTTCCAATACAGCTGTCTTTATTCTACGTACGAAGTACAGCCGAATGTAGGCAATAGTAAAATAATATGAAATAAGTACGATCGACGATGCGCAGTAGCAAGTGGGTGAAGGTCGGTCAATGACCTCGGTACGTCGCTTTATCTGGCCGCTGGCACGATGAGTCATGCGCCTCACAGGTGGGTGTTATAATTTTTGCAATCGATATTGTTTAAAATCGTGTTTATTCTTTATCCACTTGATGAATTTAAAAACAAACTCGAACACTGTTTAGCCTGTACACCGATCCACACAACGGAGGGCCTTTTTAAGCTAGTAATTCACTTTAAACACTAGGGAAGGATTTAATTATGCGAGCACTAAAAATTACGTGTTGCCGCGCGTACGGTATACGAGTAAAGTTATTCACCGCCGTACAGTAGGACAGGCCGTATGATGCATTTATATATCTGCCCCTTGAGCTTAGGAGGCATTTTGCGGTCGCATACAACGCCCGTTACCTCGCGCCACTTCGCCCAAGCCGCGCCTATACGTGCTTGGACATCGTCGTCCACGTTGCCAGACTCGTGCAGCACGAATCCAAGGTACCTGAACGTATCGGACTTTCTGATCAGGTCCGAACCTATACGGATGAACCTATTTGAATCCGTGCCGCCACAGGACATGTACTCAGTCTTCGCCACATTTAGTCTCAGACCACCGTTTTCAAGCGTGTCCTTCCAAATGTTGACTTTGCGCTCAAGATGGGCTTTGTTCTGATTAACGAGGGCGATGTCATCGGCATACATCATTAGCCATGGGGGCTTATCTTGGATGTTTGCCGTAACTACATCGAGCACTACGTTAAACAAGAACGGGCTAAGAGCCGAGCCTTGGTGAACGCCAACAGATATTGGGAAGCCATTCGATTCGCCAACAGCGGTCTGGACAGAGGACACGGAATCGCGGTACATGTCTCTGATAATGTCAATATAGGCCTCGGGAACGCCTTTGAAGCGCAGTGCCCACCAGATGGACTGCCGAGGTATACAGTCGAAGGCCTTCTGCAGGTCTAAAAAGGCCATATGCAAAGCTCTCCTTCTCTGTACGCCTCAGCCAGATTCCGTAAGGCGAATACTGCGTCCATGGTGCTGTTACCCGCCCGGAAGCCATATTGACACTCAGAGACAGTACACTCGCTACGGAGCCGTGTGTCAATGATGCGCTCGAAGAGCTTCATGGTGTGGCACATGATCTTGATACCGCGGTAGCTACTACAATCCTGTACGCTACCTTTGCCTTTGTATACAGGGATAATCAGGCTGAATCGCCACTGGTTCGGCATTTCCTTGGTGATCAGGATGCGGTTAAAAAGATCCGTCAGAAGGTCCACGCCATGTGGGCCCATCGCCTTCCACAACTCAATTGGCACATTGTCAGGCCCGACCGCTTTCCGGTTCTTCATGTGGCGAAGAGCAATGCGGGTTTCGTCGGGGGAAATAGGGGAAATAAGTCCAAGGTTAGGAGGCGGTTCGGGAGGAAGGTTATGGGGATGCTGTTTATTAGACAGCTCCGCGAAGTATGTACACCATCTCTCCTTAACAGAGGGGGCATCGTAGAGCAGCTTACCCTGGGCGTCCCTTACACAGAGACATTTGCTAATGTCCCGTGCAGCTTTCTCCCGGGCACGCGCCATCTTAAAAATAAGCTTTTGCCCCTCCGCAGTTTCCAGCTTGTCGTACAGGGGCGCCAGACTTTTGCTGCGGGCTCTGGCTACAGCTTTTTTGCAAGCGCGCTTAGCCGCTCCATATGCCTCTCTGTCATCCGGAGAGTTGGACCCTTGCCACTGTTTAAATAAAACCTTCTTCTTCCGAGTCGCCTCCTGCACCCCGTCATCCCACCACCACGTCTCCTTTTCTATGGTGCGGCCACCACGAGAAGTGCCAAGGACGCGCTTACCCGCATCGGTGATTGCTGAATGGATCCTACTCCAGATCTCTTGAGCGGACTCATGCGGAGCACTGATCTCGAGATGCTCGAGCTCCGCGATGAAGTCCGACTGCCTAGAACCATCAAGCAACCACCACTTTGTGCGGGGTTTGCGTTTTTCGGTCACTTTCTTTTTCGGTACAACCGCAAAGTCCAGGACAAGGAGGCGGTGTTGAGCCGTTAGGCTTTCACCTGGGATGACTTTGCAGTTGGTAACCTTGCCAATGTGGCACCGTCTCACCAGCAGGTAATCTATTTGGGTTGAGTAGGCACCACTACGGTACGTAATAAGATGCTGGGGCTTCTTCTGAAAGAACGTGTTCGCGATGGCTAGGTCAGACAAAGCGCAGGTGCTGAGTATACTGACTCCCTCTGCATTTAGCTGGCCATATCCAAAACCACCGTGAACACGTCCGTACTCTCCAGCAAACTGACCTACGTGACCGTTGAGATCCCCCCCAACCAAAACACCTTCGGAATTCGGAATAGCGCGTAGTACGTCCTCGAACTCATCCCAGGCCTCCTTTTCAGACTCACAGCAACCAGTTTGAGGAGCATAGGCGCTGATTAGGTTCGTTACCGACCCTTCGATCAGCACCCTAACTCGCATCAACCGGTCGCTGCATCGGTCTACTTCAAGGAGTCCATCCTGGAGGTCCTTAGACAGCACCACGGCCACTCCGCCCCTGCCCGTTGGTGATCCGGTGTACACTAGCCGGTACCCCTGCCCGATGTCACGTGACTTATTTCCCTTCCAGCGCGTCTCCTGAAGGAAGGCGCACTGGACCCGACGCTTCGCAAGTACGTCCGCGAGTTCTCGGCAACGTCCGGTTAGGGAGCCAATGTTCCAGGTGGCAAAGCGGAACTTCTTCTTGGGTACTATCCTCTTTAGCCGTGCCCGTACTCGACATGGTAGCCCTAGCCCACTTATCGCAGGTTTAGGGCGATGTGCCTGGGCGTCGTTATGCGGCGACGCCCTAGCCCGAGTACCCGTTTTCAACTTCTTGTCCATTTTATTTGGCTGAAGTTGGTTTTACGTGGGGCGACCAGCCGTCTGACCCCCACAACCCTACGAGAGGGAAACCAGGTTCGCCAGAGCCTCGTCCGTTGGACAGCAGGGTGCACCGCTAGCAGGTGAGGTTGGCTTGGGTCTTAAGATAGTAACAGACCCCATGCACCCCCCATTAATATTATGTTATGATTCTATTAAAGTGACCTTTTTCCCCCCTGGTGTCGGAAACTGTATCTAATAATGTTATTCAAAAGTAAGGACCGGTGGTCCATTAGATATGACTAGAGTAGGTAGGTAAATACATAGTATCGTTGAATTTAATGTACCTATATGATTACCAATAATGGTTAATGGGTAATCATTAGGTACCTACATCTAGGCAAGTCAGAGGGGGATTAAATGTTGCCAGCGCCCCAGGCAACAAGCACCTCACCGGCTCCCGCTCATGGTAGGGGGAGTTTGCCGCTATGTGGGTGGGGAGAAGAAGTTATTGAAAAAAACGCAGCTTGATAATTTATACTTTAATGAAATTCTTAGGATATTTTAGGTATAGCTATGGATTTTTGACCATTTGCACAGAAACAGGATTGAATTTGGCGAATTTATCGGAAAGGCTACAAAAACCTAGAAAATTCCAGACGCGAGAGCGAGCGAAGCAAGCTTGGAAATTTTAGTACCCACCCAGCCTCTGATCAGATTAGATTTTCTGTTTCCTACATAACAAGTTTCTCCGTCAACCTATGCCTAAAAACCTGTGTAAAAATGTTGAAAGAGCAAGCTAGAAAAAACACCTATTTGGGACCATTTTTTGAACCAGCTGTTACTAGAAGTGATAGTGTTAGCTTCAATTTAGAATCTCCGTGTTGCTACTGAAAAAGTATAGATAGAAAATGAATGACACTCGGCTCAACCCGGGTATCGAATCCAGGACCCCACACTCAGCAGAGCAAGAGAGAGTTAGGTATTGTGAATCCCGTAAAAAGTTTGCAGATGATTGGTATTTGGGTTCAGGCCATGTAGGAATAATTAAGTACCTAGGTATAGGAAGCTTTACACAAAGTATGAATTTTTAATTTATGTAAGTAAATAGTATTTTTTTCGTTTTAATCTTCCTCGTGCGCTCCTTTGTAATTTGGCGCCCCTAGGCACGTGCCTAGTTTACCTTAAGGATAATCCGCCTCTGAAGCAAGTCACTATACTATGCACCATTGCGGTCGCGTCCCTTCCATCCATTTATGATAATTAAGCTGGGTATAGGTTATGCGGTAATCTTAACTGCCACTTATTATGTAGGTTTAACATAGGTAGATACCATAATCTAAACACATAAAACCTATCCATCACGGGTCGTTTATGGGCAATCCCAGAATAAAAATAGGCATTTTTATTTCACACATAGAATTTAAACGGCGTCTTAAGTACCTGCTCTTGAACATTATTACGAGGTCAATAAAACGATAAACAGGTTATTCCATTGTTATTCTTTAGTAGTGTAAATAAATCGCTTTTAGATATCGAGCATTTAATCAAAATTATAGTATTTATTTTGAGTTCTGAAAGTTTTGTTTTCGTTTGACAGATAACTCAGAGTAGCCAATCGCATAAAACAAACAATTTATTCCAGCAGCCGAAACGAATCATATTTCCATGTGATAAAGTTGAATTTGCATTGTCGACCATGGAATGTATGCTTTGCTTGTTTTTCATTGAAAAATTAACTCAATGCCACAAAATATACGTTATATTTCACTATAAACAGTAGACAGATAACTAAAAGTTCGTGTGTAAACAATAACTAAAATGACTCAACTTATATCTTGCATTTCAACCTCAATCAGTGCGCATGTCAGTTTGCAATAAAATGGCGGAAAAAATTGCAGTAGTAACAGGAGCTAGTAAAGGACTGGGACTCGCAATTGTGAAAGGATTGTGTCACAAATTCCATGGAATCGTGTACTTGACCGCCAGATCTGAGAAAAATGGACAAGAAGCCATAAAAAAGCTGAACGAACTTGGACTTCATCCATTATTCCATCAATTAGATGTCAGTGACGACAAAAGTGTTAAAACATTCGCGGACTACATCAAAACAACACACGGCGGACTGGATGTATTGGTAAATAATGCCGCAATTTTAGAATGGGACGAAGTTTATCCAACCTATGAAGCTGCAAAACGGAACATTGATATTAATTACAGAAGCTTACTCACTATTGAGAAATACTTGTTTCCGCTGCTAAGAGATGGCGCTAGAGTCGTCAATATTTCAAGTGCTTGTGGTCATCTATCGAATTTGAAGAAACAAGCGTGGATTCAAACTTTACAAGACCCGGATTTAACCACAGAACAGATAAACGCTTTTGTTGACGAATATTTGGAGAGTGTTAAAAATGGAACGTTTGATAAGAACGATTTCGCTGATGAAGGCAAGCATGCGGAACATAGAGTCTCAAAGATTGCTTTAACAGCTTTAACGAGGGTCCAACAGAGGGAATATGCTGATAGGAATATCTCCATAAATGCCGTTCATCCAGGACACATGAAGACTGAAATGGCTCAAGGTGGTGGAGAAGTAGAACCTGATGAATCAGCTGCCCTTGTCCTGTATTTAATTCTGGATGCTTCACCGAAGTTAAAAGGGACTTTTATGTGGCATGATAGGACATTGGTCGACTGGTGCGATGCTGAAGCTGATTTTGCTTGCAAGGATCTGTGGTAATAAAATACAGTGTCGTTTATTTTTTCAATAAAAAAGAATGTTTGAATTGAATTTGTTTTAATTTTTTTAAAAAAAGAACATTAATACTGTTTCTTACCTATGTATTCTACTTCACCACCAAAGACTACAATATTAATCACCAATTCACCACTAACATAAAATTGTTTAGGTATGATTATGCAGATAGAATTGAACTTTCTTTAACATCAACTAGATGTCACTTTTAAAAGTTTTAGCATTAACCAAATTCAAAGCTGTCCAACATTTCCATTTCTATTCATCTGCCTAGCCTATCCTATATTCCTTATCTCCATTTCTATTGTCTAATTATTGAAATAATTAAAATGTTACTTATAAGAATAGTTAGGAACAAATCTCCCGATATAATTAGAATTAAAAAGGTAAATAGGATTTCCAAAACTGCTTGATATGGAACGCATTATTTTTATGACAGGACAGCTGAGCCGATCGAATTTGACACAATATGTCAATCTGACAATCCACAATTCGACCGCGGAATTCCGTTTGTGGGTGTGATTATTGAATTAACATTAGAAAATAAATCGTAAATTAATATTGAAGAAGATAAAATTTTACAACTTGGTGACTTAAAAAGTATTTTGTATCACAAAAGACGGTGACTCCCATTTACGGATAGATCACTCTGTTGGGTAAGTAATTTTTCCGCATTTTCTTTTAGAAAATTATTATAGTCACATGCAATATGTATGCAAAAGAGGAAAGGAATACACACTATGACATAATTTATGTCAAATCAAAAATAAACTTGCTGCAACTGTACAATTTTAGTATTAATGTTTTATTAAAATGTGACAGTACAAAAAAGGCCGACGTTAGTGAACTAAAATAGATATTTTTGACGCCTTGACCTAGCTGGTGCCATTATTATTCCTAATGCAGTATTCAAACCAGTTGGCAAGTTTAAAAAGTGAAGACCTTATTTTGTGTTAAAAAAGTGAATATATTTTTTTAATGTAGGTACTGTGCAGAGGTTTAAGTGTATAAAACTCTTTTTATTTTAATTCGAAAATGGAATGCGGAAATGGGCCTTGGCTGCTTGTGTTGTGATGTTTTAGTGTATCAAGGTTAAATCATATTAGGATATTTTTTAAATTTATGAACACAATGCACATTGGCTCTATGATCTGTTAAGATTTAATGGTAATTAAATATATTGGAGTAACCTTGAGTTTATGATAATGAATTCTAATTTAAGGATTACAAGGTAAACAAGTCTACCTTATTGCAGATCATTCAAACATGTTTAGACATTGATGTGACTATTAGCAATTAATTATTCTAAATTGACAGCCTTTACTTTGCCCCAGACTATGCAAAAATAAACTGTTTTCCTAAAACAGAAAATCACAATTTTATTACATAAGAGTTTCTTAAATTTGAAGCGGTTTCTTAAAAAATCTGTTTCGAACAGATAATTAGGTATTCTTATTTCAAATCTGGGTCACGGAAACTGACAAAAGTAATCTAGTCTGTAAAATATTTTGTTTTTCAATTAGCAAATTGTGAAATTGAATTCTAACTGCCTATAATTAAGGCTGAAAATTGTATTTCAAACAGCTCAATAAGAAATAATTTTGTGTCTGAAATACTTAAAAGTCTAGTTAAGATAAATACTGCAATGCAGACAAAAAAAAAGAAATGGTTTAAGAAAGTATCAACATCTTGTAGAATTCAAATGGGTATAAGGCTGTATGACCTGAATTACCTTTGCCATTAGAAAAAGTTTGAATTTGAAAATGGCTGCCTACCTATTGCCAAATGATAGGTCCTCAAATTGACATTTGCTTTGTGCAGTCTGATATTTTTATATTGATAACAGAAAACTAATAATGTTTTATGCTCTACAATCATTTTATTTTAACTGCTTTTAAAATATTTTTAAATTATGATGACCGAGTTTCCTCTGCTGGAAATATAATTGCTATTTTGTTTGTTCAGTATTTTATTTTTTATTGATAACACAAAAACAGTAATAATGTCTAATGCTCTATTAAAAAATACATTAGTAATTAAAAAATATTTTAGAATTATGATGACCGAGTTCCTGTACTGGAATTATGATCTGATAGTGAAATTGATGGATGGTTGATGTATGTAGATTATTATAATTATTTGAGACAAATATTTATTAATATAATTTTGTCCTGGTGATAAAAATTCCTTACTTAGATACAGAAATAATTTTGTGATAACACTTGAATGCTGTATTTCTTAACAGTTCTTTACAATATTGAGCTGAAACGATTTCTATCATTACTATTCCTTTAGAATTGAGAGCTCATCCCAATGAAATGTACAGTCATCAAAAACTTTTTTTCTTTGGGACCTGGCATAGCCCTGATAGTCATGATTGTCTCAAGGTGACTTTACCTCGAAATATCTTGGCAACGTGACTCTTTAGGGCACCATGCTCCTGACATTTTTTTTTGTTGAAGTGTCTCTCTACCTAGTGGCGAACCATAGGTGCAAGCCAGCATAGACCAGCATAGGTGATAATTGGTTAAAAAGAAAACACCATAATATAACTCATCTGCACCGTGCTGTTTCTGTACTGAATTCTGTGCTGTAGTGATATTAAATTGCTACTTGTTTATTTCTCATATTATTATAACATCGAAATATAACATAATAAAAATAACTAAAACAGCTGAGTTAGTATTTTATAACGTAAATGATATAAGAGCCTAGAGAAACTAAAATGGCACTGTGTATAGGGACTAAGGAGTCATGCTGGCTTGCACCTACGGCACGCCACTGCCTCTACCATACTAGTATTTAGGTAGGGCCCATATTAGTATGTAGGTAGGGCTCAATGGTTCTAATCCCTTTGTGGAAACATCAACCCTTAAAATTATTGCATTTTGCCTGTACTCAAATTTCATTAAAATCGTTTAATTAAATTCCAAAAGTAAGAAATTGCGAGTTTGTATAAATAACAATGAGGACTAAATACTCTTTATGAAAATCATATCATGTCATTTATTGTGATCACTTAGCATGTAGAGTTGAGTAGTGACCCCATTTTCCGTACTAAGTACTCGTATGTTATTTTCCCCAATTCAAACTGTTCGAAACGCCTTATTGTCCAGTTTTATCATAAAAAAGATACCATAATTTATTCAAATACGAGGAAATGAGTCATCTGCCAATTAGGAATGTTAATGTTTTATTAAAACAGTGACTTATTTAAATTAGGTGTCAAATGGGTGTCAAATTTTATCTTATCGTGAGTTTTTTTTTGTTGCTGTCACTGAGTAAGTTAAGATTAAATAATTATAGCTTGTCAATAAATTACCAATTTACGGATATTGTTCTAAAAAACTATGTCAGATTTTATCAGCAGTAGGTATTTTTTGTTGTAACTAACACAAATACCATTGCCTGCTTGCACAAACTAGAGTTTAATTAAACTCCTAGTTATGATAGGCGCCAAATAAATGTGCAATAATAGTCATTGACCCCCATACATTTTTTGACTTTCTTAGCAACAAAAACAGAAATTAAAACAAAGCTGTCCTGAATCGACTTCTATTGTGATCCTTTACGTTCTCTAGTAATGAAAAACGGTCAATAAAATTTATTGTTCGCGTATCTACGTAGGGATATTAGGGTATATTATATATATATTCATATTATGTATGAAATATTAGTTATTTAAACTTGAGTTTGCAACTAACTCAGATCAAAAAAGCTCTGGTTTGTGTAATATTTAGATCTAAACATTTAATTATAACAGATAGGTATTTTAATGCTGCATTATGAGTGATAATGGGTGTTTTGTCCATTATAATGTAGTTATAAACTTACTAAAATTAACCTTTTTATTACTCAACATAACAACACAAGCAACACACAAGAGTCCAACATTGTAGGGAAAAATGTTACTGTTTAGATGGATAGAATATACTATGCTACAAAGTTTAACTTCCATAGTAAATAAATGACAATATGTGACACTAAACTACTAAAAGCAGTGATAGAAATTCACAAGAGAGTTAAAGTGACGCCATGACTTCAGTGCACAAAAATATAATTAGAACTACTTATACACAAATAGACTTTAAAAAATTATAACGAACATTAAACCTAGTTAAACTAGAAAAAAAAACCTAGTGAAACTAGAAAACACATAGTAAAACTAGAATAAACCTAGTTAAATTACAAAAATAATGTCACGAAGTTAGTTTTTAACACCAAAATGCTTATAATAGTGCGTTCAGTGCGTGCGATGGCGTCTTTCGCGGCGCAAGCGGCGCTTCGGTCTCGATGGAGCTCTCTCATAGAGTCGACGAGTGTCGACGTGCCTGGGGAAGTGACAGACGGAGTGCGATCCGTCGTTGGATGGCTGAAACAGGCACGGTTTTGGTTGAACATGGATTGCTGCTCTGAAGGTTGTGTTTGTGCAGGGCGATGCCATAAGGATCTAATGTCTGATGTATATCGTGCTGGGTCTGAATATTTGGCGTAGCATGCGCCCAGCACGATCCTTCATACATTATTTTTAAACTGCCCCAATCGAGCGCTGCACTGAAGCAAGGAAGCAAAAGCGTTAAAAAGCGCTGTAATGGTCGCAGCTGCGCGGTAACCATGTAGCCTCTAGCACAGCTATATACAACCATTTGATTACATCCCGAAATGATGCTATTCAATAGTAGTCGGAGTAAAACATGCAGCCTTACAGTATTCAAGGTTCACGTTTCGGGATGTAATCTAATGGTTGTGAGTAGCTAGGCTGGACTGCTGTGCCTTTTCCACTAGGTACTGCATCAAAATCCTTATATTTCGTTGCTGCGCAAACACATGCCTTCAAATCAGAGCAGCAAAGATGTTCAACACAGATTTAATACGAGTTGGCGTGGTTACAGTTTGTCTGGGCTCTTGAAATGTTATAATATACTTACTACAGATTCTAATTTTATGTTTCCTAGTGATATCGATGATTCTGTACTGGTAGAATGAAACGAAATACTGAGGTTAACGACGTGTTATGATGGTCGCTGAATTCATTCTCGCTTTTTTTCGCTCAGCGCTCTAATGCAGACTCGCGGCAGATGACAGTGAAATATGTTTGAGATTCCTAATTGCTAGCTCTATGTTTTACTTTATCATTAATTGGTACGACACGCTATATATAGATAGTCTGTCCCATCGATTCTTGAAGAAGTTCAGTGTGAGAGCTGTTACAACACTTTTAATGTGTCTAAAATATTTTTACTTTAAAAAAACGCTAACACGCTTGCTTTTATTTTGGTATCATACTTCATACACGTGTATTTAAAATCATGCCTATTTGCGAAGTATACGCAAAATTATGAGATGCCTAATAGAAAAGCTTTCGCCACAATTTTTATAAAACGTGATGTAAAAACTAAACACGCAGTCTTTGAGATCATAAAGTAGACTGTTATTAACAAATGTATATTATTTGGCAGGCACGCTTGTATTTTTTTTGTCAGATGTCAGACAACTGTGATTGATTCGGCTAAAAAACAAATGTAGCACAAAAAAATCTGGTCAACGCCTACTTACACAATAGACGGATTGTTTCTAAATTATATAGATTTTTTTAAACAATACTCTATCAGAAAACGGCTTTCATTATGTTTTATGAATCACACAACCCCAGTTACCTATAGGTGTTTACATAACATTGGCAATTTACGTATTTTAATGTAATATACTAGCTTTTGCCCGCGATTTCGTACGCGCATAGAATAGAATAGAATAGAATACTCTTTATTATGTACACCATATAAGTTACAGAAAAGATAGATGAAGAAAACATTACATAGGGTGACACAATGGGCGGCCTTATCGCTAAAAGCGATCTTTTCAAGACAACCTTTGGATGGATTTCAAAGATAACGGAAAGACAGTACTGCAGGTAGTCTTTGGTGTACGATTTATATAAATAAATACATAATAGACAAATATATACAATTATAATTATGTAACAAATAAATAAAAGCATAGGAACCGAGTTAAAACAATGAAACAGAAAGGTAGTGATTTTTGACCATTGTTTTAAAAATGGACAAAGATTGAGCACGTCTTACTGATACGGGCAAAGCATTCCATAGCCGCACCGCTTGAACCGTAAAAACCCATTTTTCCCGTTCCCGTAGGAATTTCGGGGACGAATTATACATATAAACCTTCCTCTTGAATCAGTCTGTCTATTGATGAAAGCCGTATTAAAATCCGTGCCTCAGTTTAAAAGATAAAAGTAGAAACGGCAAAAGCGAGTTTGTTTTAAACTTTGTAATAAAATGTAATGTAAAGAAGTAACTCTAATTTTCTATTCTTGCCAAGTTATCAGGTTAAACAGAGTTACTTGGCTGTGAAGGTCAGATAAGAACGCTTCGCGTAAAATAATGGTATTCAGCTGAGTCCGGCTTGACTGGGTCCCGACCCCAATGTAGTTAGGAAATGGCTAGCCAGATGATGGTGAATTTCCCTAAATTTTTAAAAAAATTCTGGCATTGACTGTCACTCAGATGATGTTGCTGCGACTAATTTAAACGTTTTTAAATACATTAGAGAATTCACCTTCTGAACTCAATACGAAATTACTGAAAATTGTTCGCAATATAGTTGGCACTTGGCACGCGATCCAATAAAATGTTAAATACTTTAACGGAGCCTCGTCCCATCGCACGCGGACATGAAAACGACCCTCTCTTAATGAACTGCCATAAGACATAGCACTTGATATACTGCTGAAATGTGCTCTCATTTCCACTTCATTTAAACCTTTTGCCATCTCATTAGCGTGTCAATATCGACACGCAAAAAAATGCCGGCAAATGTAAAGTTGCCAGAATTTTTTTAATAGCCTTTGCTGGAAACGCTGGCGTGATGACTTAGAAGCATTCGGCTCGGGAAGGCCGCACCGGGAAGAGTGGAAGGCAATGGGGGGATAATTGCCCAGCAGTGGGACAATATTGGTTGCAAAAAAGCCATTGCTATCTATCCCTCTACTGGAAGACCTCTCAAGGTCCTTTTTTTTTTAAGGATGGAAATCATCAAATGACTGATGTGTCAGACTCTTACTGACTAAAACCCATCCGTGTTCCTCCCAGTGCCCTTTGCGTTCCAGGGCCGCGGCGTCTCTTTCGAACGGATTACGCACCCCGGCAGGCACTGGCCCTGGCGGGCCCCGTCTCCCTTGCTGACAGCTTCTTGAGGCGCGCGTGGAACACAGCGCGCCGCTAACCCGGGCCTGGTTCTGATCGGATGGCGAGCCACCCAAAGCTCGCCGTCCCACAGGCCCGTGCCTACGGTGGCCGGAAATCGCCCTGCGACCCCCGACGCCCGGAACGTCTTCTGTTGCGGCGGCTGGGTCGCGAGAGGTCGTCGCCGCCGATCGCCTCAACGAGACCTCCCAAGGTCCTAGCAGAACGATTCTGTAAACCCCTCACCGTCCAAACAAGATGGAATGTCAGCCGAATCGACATTCTGTAAACATGTCGAAGTGATCACGAAGTTAGCTGTCATTCTATCTTGATAACTTGGATTGACAGTTCACTTCGTGATCGCTTCGACATGTTTACAGCATCGCACTTCAAGATACCTTATGTAATTACATCCTTGTTTTGGCTAGTTAGGTCAATGAGCGGTTGACTGACGGTATCCTCAAAAAACAGTGTAGGCGTAAGGTTATTGAACGTAGAAGTCTAGCTAATCGCAATGGCGGTTGTTACGTAAGACGTAAAAAACGGGATTAATTATAGTGATCAGCCATTTTTTTCCTGGCGTCAGTTTATCGAAAGGATACTCAATTTATGCCAAAACCAACTCCAGCAAAGAGAAAAAAAGTCTGCTATTCAGTATATACATTTTTGCTCGTGTAACTCGATAAATGTGGGGAACAACTGCTTTTTTTTCCTTTTGGGAATGTTGTTTTTGTATATATCATGTCTGTGATACTGTAAACAATAGGCTGGTCATTGATAATTCCGGGCAAAAACAACAACCTCTTTTTCTCATATATCATTCCTAAGACAGAAGGCAATGAGGGTTATCGCGTTTGAATTCGCCTCTGTAGGCGCTAGTGTAGCGTGAGGTTTTAAATGTCAAACACTATTGGTTGGCCATTGACGCAAGTTTAGGTATTTACTTATTTGTTTTTATTTTTATATTTATTTTCTGTTTTCCTTCTAAATTTGTTCCCATGAGCGTAATGAACAACATTAATGCTATGATTAAGAACCTTACTCGACAGTGGTGCCAACTGGTACAAAAACGGTAACCCTCATTCAAGTGCACGTCTCTTCCCTTGCAAATCTCGCAATAAAACTGATATAATCCCTCCTACTGGCTCCCACAACATCTTACGTACGGAAATAAAAACTCTTTACAGAAAATAGTTCGAATTGTGTGGGTTGATCTATTCTTAGTCACCCAGACGAGTATGTAGCTAAAGACGACGTAAAATATTTTTGCGATGTCTTCCTGACACTATTGCCGATACGATAATGTTGTTTAACAGTACTTTTATATTTTAACGATAAGTACAATTTTTTTTTTTTTGGTAGGGAATACAGCGGCTCTTTCTGGGCGGAGCAGGTGGGATTGTCAGATTCTTACTGAATAAAGTCCACCTTCTTCTTCTTCTTCCACCTGGCGTTAATCCCGGCTATTGCCAGGGTCCGCCTTCCTACTTAGCTTCCTCCACTTTGCCCGATCTTGAACATCCTTCTCAGTCAGGCCATTGGCTCTCATGTCGGACTGGACGACGTCCAGCCAGCGCTTGCGAGGGCGACCACGGGGCCTAGCCCCAAAGCATCTCCGACCAACGTACTCCATAGGGCGGCGCATGATGTGGCCATACCATCGCAGACGACACTCTTGCAGTTTTTCCCCCACTTCACGGAAACCAAGACTACCTCGGATGTAAGAGTTGCGTATGCGATCGGATCGCGTTACGCCACTCATCCACCTCAGCATCTTCATCTCCGTGACGCGAAGCTCCTGGGTGTGTCTGCTTAGTGCTGGCCAACACTCGCCCCCGTACAGTAGGACAGGCCGAATGATGCATTTATATATCTGCCCCTTGAGCTTCGGAGGCATTTTGCGGTCGCATACAACGCCCGTTACCTCGCGCCACTTCGCCCAAGCCGCGCCAATACGTGCTTAGACATTGTCGTCCACGATGCCAGACTCGTGCAGCACAGATCCAAGGTACCTAAACGTATCGGACTTTCTGATCAGGTCCGAACCTATTCGGATGGTGTTTGTATCCGTGCTGCCACAGGACATGTACTCAGTCTTCGCCACATTTAGTCTCAGACCACCGTTTTCAAGCGTGTCCTTCCAAATGTTGACTTTGCGCTCAAGATGGGCTTTTTTCTGATTAACGAGGGCGATGTCATCGGTATACATCATTAGCCATGGAGGCTGATTTTGGATGTTAGCCGTAACTACATCGAGCACTACGTTAAACAAGAACGGGCTAAGAGCCGAGCCTTGGTGAACGCCAACAGATATTGGGAAGCCATTCGATTCGCCAACAGCAGTCTGGACAGAGGAAACGGAATCGCGGTACATGTCTCTGATAATGTCAATATAGGCCTCGGGAACGCCCTTGAAGCGCAGTGCCCACCAGATGGACTGCCGAGGTATACAGTCGAAGGCCTTCTGCAGGTCTAAAAAGGCCATATGCAAAGCTCTCCTTCTCTCTCTGTAAGCCTCAGCCAGATTCCGTAAGGCGAACACTGCGTCCATGGTGCTATTACCCGCCCGGAAGCCATATTGACACTCAGAGACAGTACACTCGCTACGGAGCCGTGTGTCAATGATGCGCTCGAAGAGCTTCATGGTGTGGCACATGATCTTGATACCGCGGTAGCTACCACAATCCTGTACGCTACCTTTGCCTTTGTAAACAGGGATAATCAGGCTAAATCGCCACTGGTTCGGCATTTCCTTGGTGATCAGGATGCGGTTAAAAAGATCCGTCAGAAGGTCCACACCATGTGGGCCCATCACCTTCCACACTTCAATTGGCACATTGTCAGGCCCGACCGCTTTCCGGTTCTTCATGTGGCGAAGAGCAATGCGGGTTTCGTCGGGGGAAATAGGGGAAATAAGCCCAAGGTTAGGAGGCGGTTCCGGAGGAAGGTTATGGGGATGCTGTTTGTTAGACAGCTCCGCGAAGTATGTACACCATCTGTCCTTAACAGAGGGGGCATCGTAGAGCAGCTTACCCTGGGCGTCCCTTACACAAAGACATTTGCTAATGTCCCGTGTAGCTTTCTCCCGGCCACACGCCAGCTTAAAAATAAGCTTTTGCCTCTCCGCAGTTTCCAGCTTGTCGTATAAGGGCGCCAGACTTTTGCTGCGGGCTCTGGCTACAGCTTTTTTGCAAGCGCGCTTAGCCGCTCCAGATGCCTCCCTGTCATCCGGAGAGTTGGACCCTTGCCACTGTTTAAATAAAACCTTCTTCTTCCGAGTCGCCTCCTGCACCCCGTCATCCCACCACCACGTCTCCTTTCCGTGCGGCCACCACGAGAAGTGCCAAGGACGCGCTTACCCGCACCGGTGATTGCTGAATGGATCCTACTCGAGATCTCTTGAGCGGACTCATGCGGAGCACTGATCTTGAAATGCTCGACCTCCGCGATGAAGTCCGACTGCCTAGGACCATCAAGCAACCACCACTTAGTGCGGAGTTTGCGTTTCTCGGTCACTCTCTTCTTCGGTACAACCGCAAAGTCCAGGACAAGGAGGCGGTGTTGAGCCGTTAGGCTTTCGCCTGGGATGACTTTGCAGTTGGTAACCTTGCCAATGTGGCACCGTGGCACCAGCAGGTAATCTATTTGGGTTGAGTAGGCACCACTACGGTACGTAATAAGATGCTGGGGCTTCTTCTGAAAGAATGTGTTCGCGATGGCTAGGTCAGACACAGCGCAGGTGCTAAGTATATTGACTCCCTCTGCGTTTAGCTGGCCATAACCAAAACCACCGTGAACACGTCCATACTCTCCAGCAAACTGACCTACGTGACCGTTGAGATCCCCCCCAATCAAAACACCTTCGGAATTCGGGATAGCGCGTAATACGTCCTCGAACACATCCCAGAAGGCCTCCTTTTCAGACTCACAGCAACCAGTCTGAGGAGCATAGGCGCTGATTAGGTTCGTTACCGACCCTTCGAACAGCACCCTAACTCGCATCAACAGGTCGCTGCATCGGTCTACTTCAAGGAGTCCATCCTGAAGGTCCTTAGACAGCACCACGGCCACTCCGCTCCTACCCGTTGGTGATCCGGTGTACACTAGCCGGTACCCCTGCCCGATGTCACGTGACTTATTTAGGTTTAAAGAATTTTATTCTCATAAGAACTTAAATAACAGTTCACTTAAAATGAGATACAAATAGTGCTTACATCTAAAAATATATATTTGCCTCTAGGGTGTTGGCAACGTTACAGGGTACACAATATGTTTTTTAAGCCTTGCTTTAAATATGTTTATATTATTACACTTCTTTAAATCTTCTGGTAAATCATTAAATAGTTTTGCTCCCTCAGACAATATGGTTTTCTTGCCGTAGTTAGTTCGTGCACGTGTGGTCATTAGTTGAAACTTGTTTTTACTTCTTGTGTTGTATGTAGGTGTCTTTTTATGTAGTTTGATGTTTGATTGTACAGAATTCGTAGTGATTTTTTTTATTAGAATGCAGGTGTAATATTTGTACAGTTGTGTGAGATTTAGTAGATTAGTTTTTTCGTATAATTTTTTTGTTGGATATAGGTAGTGATAATGAAATAGTACTTTGATAATTTTGTTTTGTATTCTTTGAAGCGAGTTTAAGTTAGATTTAGCGGCTGATCCCCACAATTCAATTAGGTATTCTAGGTTTGATTTTACTAGCGAGTTGTAAATAATTAGACGTATCTTTTTCGGAATACATTTTGTGATCTTTCGTAACGTGCCTAAAAGTGAAAATAATTTTGCTTTGATATGATTTATATGTAGCTTCCAAGTAAGTTTGTCATCTACCCACAGTCCGAGGTACTTTTCGTGATTAGATCGTTTAACTATTTCTCCGTTGATTGTAAGTGGCGTAAGTTTAGGTAGTGGTTTGTTTTTTGCTGCGAAAATCATAAATGATGTTTTTGTTGTGTTAATTGTTAGCAAGTTATATTTGAGCCATTCATGAAGAAGGTCAAGGTCCTTTTGAGCAGTAGTTAGAATGTTTTGTACAGACTTGTCGAAATAAAAGAGGCAAGTGTCATCTGCGTATAACGTTAAGTGTCCTGTCAGCCCTATTTTATTAATGTTGTTAACGTATATAAGAAATAATAATGAACTAATTACTGAGCCTTGGGGACATCCGTATGTAATGTTTTGCATCGAGCTAGTAAAGTTGTCTATCTTAACGACTTGCTTTCTGTTTTGTAAATAGGACGTGAACATTTCGAGAGCGCTGCCTGAAATACCTAGATTGCTTAACTTTTGCAGTAGTTTTTGATGGCTTACCGTATCGTACGCTTTTTTTAGGTCAATGAAAATACCTAAAACTATGTTTTTTTTATCAATGTGTGTCTTTATTTTAGTTATTAAATCAACTGAGGCCGTGATAGTACTTGATTTAGGGCGGAAGCCATACTGTTGATCGATTAAAAATCCCTTCTCAGTCAAATACGCATTTAGACGGTTGTATAACACTCGTTCGAAAATTTTCGAAATAACGGGTAAGACCGACACCGGACGGTAGTTGCCGGGGTCAGTTCTACTCCCAGATTTGTAAATAGGACTGACCCTCGCTACTTTGAGTGAGTCGGGGAAAATTCCGCGCACCAAACACTCATTTATACAGTCTGCTAATCTATCAGCAATTATGTTTTTAAGACATTTAATAGCTTTAGTGCTGATACCGTCCAAGCCTGTACTAGTGTTGGTGTCGAGATGGTCAATAATTTTTGATATTTCGTTAGTGTCACAAGGCGAAAGTTCGTTCATAGTTATGTTGTGCGTGTAATTTGTGTCGTACATGAGGGTATTGCCTGTATTTATGTGGTATGTCTTGGGTATGTTATTAGCTAAGTCCGCGCCTATTGATGCAAAGAATGAGTTGAATACGTTACAGATTTCATTACCGTCTGTGATAAATTGCGAGTTCGATAATAGTTTGGGGGGAGCATTGGCGTCTTTGATTTTATTTGCTGCCAAGTTATTAATTATTTTCCACATTTTCTTCGGTTGTTTGTAGCTGTCGTGAAATAGGTTGTGATAGTAGTTTTTCTTCTGTGTCTTGATAAGCTGTTTTACCCTGTCCTGTTCTTCGTTAAATTTCTTCCTTAGGGTGTCGTCTTTTGGGTGAGATTTTGTTTGTTGCCATAGGTGATTTCGTAAGTTGATTGAGTCTATGATATTTCTATTTATCCAGTCTTCTTGAGGTAGGTTTAGGATTTTAGTCTTATCTTCTTTGTTTTTGTTTATTTGTTCTGAGATAAATCTTTCTAAGTGTAGGTAGTTGTTGTCTTCATTACTGTAGTTTGCTGTTAGGGTACTATTGTATAATTTGTCATAGTTGAGTGCTTTGTATTTGATCCTTTTGTTTATTTTTGGTGGTAAGCTGCCTATCTCTAGGAATATCTGCTTGTGGTCTGAGAGGCACGATTCAACTATTGATATGCTGAATGCGTGATTATTTATGTTCGTACATATGTGGTCCAGTATGGTGTTTGTAGTGCTGGTGTCACGGGTACTGTACAGTTTATTTATTTTATTTAATATTTCGTAGCCGGTTCCTTTTATTTCACTTAGGTATCTCGTGGCGTGGTTGTCCTTACTAAGCAGATCGATGTTAAAGTCTCCGAAAACAACTGTCCTTTTTCGTCGTTCCAACTGTGAAATATATGTTTCTAAGAAATTGTTTATGTTGGTTTCACCTGGTTTGTATATCGCTCCGATGTTCAATGAGAGTTTGTCTATATGTATCCATAAGTAATGATTACCAAGTTCGTGTAACTCCTCTGTTATTTCGTACTTAATACTTTCGTGTACGTAAATTGAAACGCCGCCACCCTTCCGATCTTGCCTGTAGTTATAAATATGTTTATAATGTGGTAGTTGGTAAAATTTTGCATCTGATTCTGAAGTGATCCACGTTTCAGTAAAAATTAGTACGTGTAAAGTCATTGGTGTTGCTTTTATTATGCATTTTATTTCGTCGAATTTGCCAGTCTTGCGGATACTGCGTAAGTTCGCGTAGAAAAATCGTAACGAGGACGGGTGGGATGGTATGTCTTCGTATCTGCTTACTAGTTGATGGTTTAGTCTATCCTTGTAATTTGCACTTTGTATTGGTTTGGTTATTAGTTTTTTTGGTTATTTTTGTTTAAAGTGATTGTCGGTATTCCTTTTACGTATTTGATGATGAGATCCCTCTCGCCGTTTTCAATGCGTGTGTTTAGTTCTGCGTTTAATAATTGTAAAAACTCCCTTTGCGCTGGAGTTTGATCTGCGTAAACTCGTATGTTATCTTGTAGGTTTTTTTTATTTCGTAGTAGGTATTTTGGAATTTCTGCATTGTGGAAACAGACTTTTAATGGTCTGTTTTTGTTTGGGATATATTTCCCCAGTCTGATGGTTCTAATTGGTTTAGGGCAGTCTGGATACAGCATTGCAAGTATCTTCATGGCTTCATTGTTATCGTGATTTCGTCTGGAGTTAATGTTTCTTTCGTTAATTTCCAATGTACCCACAATAACAATGTTTTTCTCGCGCTCGTTTTGGTCTTTTAGCTCGAGGATGAGTTTTTGGTGGCATAAGATAAGCGATTTAGGCGTTGTGCTTTCAGTGTTTTGAAGTCCTTTTATTTGAGTTATTTCATCTTCTATACGTTCGAGTTTCGTTTGGGTGGTCGTGATGTTAGTTTTAATATTCTCCATCTCGCCATTTATTTGTTCGAAACGTTGGGTAAAGTTTTCTGTTGCTGATTTCATGGTTTTTATTTCATTTTTAATCTCATGTATTTCTTCCTTTATGTAGTTTAGGCTATTATTTTGGGTTTTGGCAAAATTCTCTAGGAAACTCATCATCTCAGTGCGAAAGTTTGTGAAATCCTTTTTATATTCGGTTTCTTCAGTACGCTCTTTTCGTTTAAATGTGTTAACATTTCTATAATCATCATCGCAGTAGGTGGGTAAGTTTGGTACAGACCCGCTAGCGCTTCCGCTCTCGCTTATCACCCTGGTATTGGGTGTAGGTGGTGTCCTTTGCACGTTCATTGTATTATTTGGTTTGACGTGATCACTTGAGCGTTCTCCGTACGGGCGTGAGTGAGACGAAAAATAGCTGCAGTCTTTGTTCCTCGCGGGGGTGAGCGGTGCTTCGCACTCGCCGATGCGTTGTCGCGCGGAAACACAAGGTTTTAAGTTATTGTGCACTTTGTTTTTTTAACTAGACCTTAAGTTCATGAGACTAATAATCACTTTCCACTGTTTAGTATTTAATTAATCGTAATAATTTCCGCAAAATATTTTCGACACGTCTGCTTTCAACAAGCACCCGAGGCAGATTTCCCTTCCAGTGCGTCTCCTGAAGGAAGGCGTACTGGACCCGACGCTTCGCAAGTACGTGTGCGAGTTCTTGGCAACGCCCGGTTAGGGAGCCAATGTTCCAGGTGGCAAAGCGGAACTTCTTCTTGGGTACTATCCTCTTTAGCCGTGCCCGTACTTGACACGGTAGCCCAAGCCCACTTATCGCAGGTTTAGGGCGATGTGCCAGCGCGTCGTTATGCGGCGACGCCCTAGACCGAGTACCCTTACCTAACTTGTTTCTCTCCATACATATATGACTGAAGTTGGTTTTACGTGGGGCGACCAGCCGTCTGACCCCCACAACCCTACAAGAGGGAAACCAGGTTCGCCAGAGCCTCGTCCGTTGGACAGCAGGGTGCACCGCTAGCAGGTGAGGTTGGCTCGGGTCTTTAAGATGGCAACGGACCCCATACACCCTTTGTAGGGTCAGTAACGAAACTTCGTTTAAATTTCGTTCGTTTGCGAAGTTTCGTTTCAGAGAGACCTCCAGGACCGGTGAGTCTTTCCAATGACACAACCTGCTCCTTTTACTCCGCCGGAAAATTCTAATTCATAAGTTGTGAGTTTGTGACCAAATATTCAAAACGAAATTTTTTTTGGCGAGCCATATGACGAGCACACACTTGGATATAATTACGTAGGGTCGCCGTTCTCGAAATCGACGAGGACTAAAATAAATTAGCGAATATTTCAGCGGAACTATAAAAATACATCTTTTTAAATAATAAATAACAATATGTCACTGGCCACTGATACCACTAATGTTTTTCGTTAAAAGCCATGTAGCGGAAAAATCTCCATCATTTTATCTCTACCAACAATGTGTAATCCAATCCAAGAGATAGACAAACTAAACCACGCCAACATATTTAGTAGCAAATAATGGAATACATGCTTTTTCTGTTCTCACGTAGCTGTCGTATTTAGCTCATAATTTCAGCACTTCCGTCGTTTTAATTGCATACCTACACTGTCGGTTGTATTTGTTTATGCTCTAGTGCGGTAATATTGCCTTTCAGCTTTTTCAGCCAATCTATTCTATAAAAATTTCGCTGTGTAAACGGCGAAGTGAGCTTAAAGTAAACTGTCATTCCAATTTTCATGTGTAGATTGACAGCTCACGTCACCTAAGTTTTACAGCCGGTTAAGTCTGTCAACACCTCGCCGTGTAAATTTAGGCGAAGTGAGCTTAAAGTAAACTGACATTCCAACTTTAATATGCAGATTGACAGCTTACTTCACCTAAATTGTACAGCCAGTTAATTCTGTCAATACCTCGCCGTGTAAATTTAGGCGAAGTGAGCTTAAATTAAACTGTCATTCCAACTTTAATGTGTAGATTGACAGCTCACTTCACCTAAATTGTACAGCCGGTTAAGTCTGTCTATACCTCGCCGTGTAAATTTAGGCGAAGTGAGCTTAAAGTAAACTGTCATTCCAACTTTAATGTGTAGATTGACAGCTCACTTCACCTAAATTGTACAGCCAGTTAAGTCTGTCAATATCTCGCCGTGTAAATTTAGGCGAAGTGAGCTTAAAGTAAACTGTCATTCCAACTTTAATGTGTAGATTGACAGCTCATTTCCCCTAAATTGTACAGCGCGCAGCGGTTAAGTCTGTCAATACCTCGCCGTTGTGTATGGAATGAGTCATCACTTTATGTTCACTTCACCTAAGTTGTACAAGAGCTCTAGTCTCTCAAAATGTCGCTGTGTAATCTGAAGCGGAGTGAGCTTGCAGTAAACTCTCATTCCACCTTGTTTGTATGAATTGACAGCTCACTTAATGTTCACTTCAACTAAGTTTTACAGCCGCTCTAGTCTCTCAACATCTCGCTGTGTAAACTGAGGCGGAGTGAGCATGAAGTGAACTGTCATTCCACCTTGTATACGGTTTGGCAGCACACTTCACCTAAGCTTACGCGGTGAGATGTTTACAGAATTGCACTGCTGCATAGTAGTAGTCCGGTTGCATTTTGGGGAATGTGCGACGGAATTGCATAATTTAATTCCGCCAAGCCCGTTCCATCATCGGACCACAAGACTAACGGCGATGCGCCACCGGTACATGGTGGACATCCCACCCATACGCACAAAACGTTTTGGGAACACATTCATAGTGCGTACAGCTAAGGAGTGGAATTCCCTGCCGGAGTCTGTGTTTCCTGATAGCTACAACCTGGGAGTCTTTAAATCAAGAGTGAATAGGTTATTTCTAGGCAAGCGTGCTCCATCTTCGACCACATCCTCGCTTACCATCAGGTGAGATAGTGGTCAAACGCGTGCCTATCAATAGTAAAAAAAAAAAAAAAAACTATATTTTTGCAGTTCGATTTTGTTACAAAAGAAGTTGGTCGTGCAATTTTGGCAGCGAGTGTACCGCCTAGATTGGGTAATTTGGGTTCTAATTATTATTATCTACCAAGGTCAATTGACCTTGGTAGCTCGACGCTAATTACAGGTTTTGTTCAGAGTGTAATTTCAACAAGTCATCAGATCATTGAGATTGGTCATTAGACCTTTTTTGTTAAACCTAGGCGAAATAATTAAGAAATTATATGTTTTGATTTATCGGCGGGAATCAAAATTATGTCGCAAAAGTACCCTTTTTTGCGTTGAATTGTATCTTGATTTATTTGAGCTCCAAGGGATTACACAGTTTGATATTATTTTAACTTGATACCTTGAATATGGGCCTTGATAGATGGACGGATCGACAACGAAGTAATCCTTTAATTAGGGTTTTGTTTTTAACCGACTTAAAAAGAGGCGGTTCTGTATTCGTTTGTATGTATTTGTTTTCCTTTTGATCTACGGAACCCTAAAAATCCATACAGTGTTGTGAAAAGCCTATGTGTCGCAGGTAATTCAGAAAAGTTATTAACGTAAAACCTCGCAGCCAGTTGACGCCGTATAATTTGATTACACAGGAGACCTAATAACTTTGGCCGCTGTCAAAAATGTATGGAATAAATAATTACACTACACTGTATTATGTGGCTAGATAATAACAGCCGAACGGGTCGATCTTCAAGGTAAAGCAACGCTTGCCAAGGTTGGTCTGTGGATAGGTGACCATCTTTACATACCGAGTTTCCTCCGTGCCTCGAAAAGCACGTTAAGCTGTTGGTCCCGGCCGTCATTTGTAGATCTTTGGCAGTCGTTACGGATAGTCATAAGCCAGTTAATCTGACTCTAGTCTTGCCATGAAATACAGTGTTACCCAGTTAATGGGTTGTGGAGGTCTGGTAGGCAGCCGCTCCGCGTTAAATACTGCTATTCAGCTAAATCCGGTTTGACTGGAAGCCGACCCCAATTTAGTTGGAAGACTAGGCAGATGACTATTTTCACGAAAAGTAAGCTAAGCGTAGGTAACACTTCTAAATTTAATGTAGCATTTCCTCGTAACTTCAAAGTACCTACGTACCAGCTTGTAGAAACTCACTATACCTTCCATTTTTGTCGCACTACCCACGCATGATGAAAATCTTGATGTATATAATATATGTTGTCTTGCATGTTAGTCATAATTTAATTACTTATTTATAATAGGTGAAAAAGAAAAACTCTAGAAAAGCTCATTTTCGGAGCATTTTTATTTTATTTTTTCCAATTACCAAAAAAATGTTACGAAGTGAAGTGATACGGTCAACATCAAAAGTTTCACGCAATATTTTTTTGTTTCTAAATAAAAAATAACTTTACTTTATTTGTGAAGTCCAGCAGTGTACTTATGAAATTGCGGAAAACAATAAAAAAACTCTCATTGAGTTATTATATTGTCAAGAAATCGTAAATGTAAGATATTTCCTGTCTAATCTTTCGGCTTGTGATAGAAATTGCGTGTGCGCAAAAACGGACCAGTATAGAAATGTCTAGTCGTTCATGACGGTGACTGTACGACTCTACCTAAGCACGGGATTAGGAACGGCTTGTTCCGTAATAAATTTACACCTGCCGTGTGCTGGGACATTTTCTGTATAAACAGCAAATGAAACGGAACGGATAATCCTTCTTTAAATGCTGTAGGCGCCATTTCTATTACCTATTTTTTAAGCAAACACAAACACTGAATGCAGCGAGTATTCTTGAACATAATTCTATAAATAGATGGCTTATTTAATAACATGGCTGATGAACACGCAAATCATATAAAAAACATAAAAATCCCTTATTGTAATGTTGATAAGAGAAGCGATTTCTTCTTTAAATAAAATACGCCTTCTTTTGTTTGGAATTTAATGATTCTATTAGGCATACAGTTATACACATACCAAAGGGCTTTGCAAAATGACATTCTAGCAGATCCAATGATTGTCAAAAAAGTTCAATATGTACTTCCCTACTAGTATTTCGCCTGAGACTTCGTCTGTGCAGATTTAGCACTCGTACAAAAATTATTGTCCCTGTTTTCAACCGATAAAAGGTTTGATTTCCAAAAAAATCCTTCTTGTTCTCTCCTACCTACCTTGTGTAAAATTTCGTGTTTTTAGTTCGAGTAGTTTCGTCTGTGCGTTAATATGTCAGTTGCAGATGCTGTAAACATTTCACCGTGTATAGGAACCGGCACGAGTCATGAGCACAAAAAGCAGCAGGGTGATCTCGCCAATGTACGGTGAACGAACGAAACTTGCAAGGGCCACTGTATACATAACCTGGCTAATTGGGATATTCTCAACCCAACCCAAACGCAGTACCAGTGCGGAGCCCCTTCACAGGACATGCATCACCTCCTTAATTGCCCGTCATGCAGAACTACCCGTATCATCCAGGATTTGAACGAGGCCAATGATAGAGCTGTACAGGTTGCTCAATACTGGTCGGACAAAATTTAGTAAGAGGCAATCGACACGAAAAGAAGAAGAAGCGCCAATTACGTGAAGCGTCAGAGCTCAAATCAACCAATGGAGAGTGCTTACGACCCGTGCCGGTTATTATAAGCTTAGGTGAAGTGAGCTGTCAATTCATGATAATATACAGTGAAACCTGGATAATAGGGAACATGCAATATTTTCATTTTTGCTTTAATTTTAAAGAACTCCATCTAGAATAGACCACCACATAAAATAAGAAATGAAAACGCTTTAATTTACTGCCAAAATTGCGTTTTTAAACCGGCAGTTTAAAGGTTCGCGCGAAAACGGACGATGACGTCACTCGTGTCTATCACTGGTCAAGAACTGTCCTAATTCAAAGACATAAGGTTGCCTTTTCGTTGGCATAACAGCAGATACGTCACTAAACGCTGATTTTTGTTTTTATATTGTACGTTCTGTTTCACGTTACTTTAATTCAATATTTTTTTTTAAATCGATATTAACCAAAATAAAAACGTTGCAATGGCCTTTATTTTATACTTTTTTATCATTTTACTGACAAAATTCTCATAAATTCTGTATTTGCATCTTGTCCTTAAGGGACCTGCAAATTTGTCTCGCTTAAAGAGGTATTCCACTTACCCAGTTTCTCAGATATCCAAGTATAAATAAATATCTGTCTCATTTACAGAGGTTTCCAGTAATAGAGGTGAGAACTAGAGGTTATTTCAGTTATAGAGGTGCAATTATTTAATAAAATTACGTATTTTCTAAACATTTTCAAATATACATCCGGACGATAGCAAAATCAAACTAAAACTAGAGGTCACTTTTACACTTTTAGGAACAATAAGAATTAGAAAACAAAACAGTACACAAAATATAGTCTCAGTAAGAGGTAAAATATACTCGCTATCTCAATTATAGAGGTTATTATGACGAATAAAATCAAAAAACAAATCCCTATAATATAGTCTCAGTAAAAGAGGTAATACACTCGCTGTCTTAATTATAAAATCGAAAAAACACTCCCAGATATAGAGGTTTGATTTGTCCCACTAACAGAGGTAATTCAGTGCTAAAGTGTCGGGACACAAGCATGAGTTCCAGCTATGGAGGTTTCTCTCTTATCCAGGTTCCACTTAACCAAGTTTTGCTGTAATATGACAGTGCTTACTCCATCTTAGTTTACACTGAGATGTTGACAGAATAGACCTGCCGGCAGTGATGTATGTGATGCGCTACCGAAACTACACGTGGTCTATCGCAAACATTTGGACAATCGTCATTATACCGCTGATGGAATGTCACTTTGAGGATCCCCTTACGGCGTGATGACATCATTAAATAAACAAAAGAATACTCACTTCATTACGTGTTTGCATTTGAAGGCTCTGATTTAAAAGTCCAGTATATAATTAAGAAATACTCGTCGTCGGTTTTGTCGTCACTTCTTTAGGTCCTTCGATGCAAAAATCCAATATAGTAAAAAACATTTTTGACGGCGAACGTTCAAAAACAGCCACAAAATCATCGCAAAAGTCGTTAGTCTTGAAACGATATAAAAACACTTGAGTCATCGAAAGAAGATGGAGTCTCGTGTTTTCTGTAGCTACACTTTTTGGGTCATAATTTAATTAAGTCAAGAATGAAGAGATTCTGTAGGCAAGCCCGCTTCCTCATCAACCTCATCATCGCTTGCTATTAGGTGGGAGTGTTGGCAAAAGCGAGCCTAAGAATAAAAATAGTACGCAGACATTTAATGGCATTTATTTTAAGTTCAAATTTGATGCCACCAACTGCATCAGGCTGCGTTGCAGGATCCAATACAGTTGAATCGTTTCTCCGGGACTCGTCGGGTTTCATTAGCTCGGCGTTTTTCTGGTGGTCGCCACTGTTGATTCTGGCTTTCAGGAGTTGCAGTGGTTGGGAATGTGTGGCGGGCTTTGCATCAGGCTGCTTGAGTAGTGACTTCTTGGGAACTTTTATGTCCGGTTTTCCTCCTTTGCATCACGCGGTCGGGTAAAAAGAAACTCCATAGTAATCCACTTCGCACTACCTCAAATCCCAATTTAATCGCTCTTTCCTAACCGTACAATACAGTAATAAATCCGCTCCGACACTGCTAACTGTATTGAAATGACCTTCGCCTTGCACCCTCGCCGCTATTACGACACTTCCCGAGGTCCCGCCAGCAGTAAGTGCTGTGGGAATATAGCATCCGTAGGATATGGGTATTTTTAGAAGGTTGGGATCGTTCTTTGTTGTATGAATGTCTGAGTTGCTTGGAAAAAACTTGGAATTGGTATTGATAGGCTCACGTTTCTTCTCTCCTTCTTTTGGATTTTGGTTGCGCACTTAGTTCTGATATTGCACCTTTGTACGTGAGCTATGTCGGCCGTCACTCCACCAGCCAACCTCCCTTCAGAAGCAGATCAGTCCTCCTAGTTTCGTCGTTGATGGAGCACGCTTGCCTAGAAGTAACCTATTCACTCTTGACCAGAGGTTGGAATTAGGTGGAGTTATTTATGTACTTGCATCGAAATGTTGATAATAATATGGATCTTCCCGGGATTTAAGGTTAAGCAACGCTTGCCAAGGTTGGTCTGTGGATGGGTGACCATCTTAATATACCGAGTTTCCTCCGTGCCTCGGAAAGCACGTTAAGCCGTTGGTCCCGGCTGTCATTTGTAGATCTTTGGCAGTCGTTATGGATTGTCAGAAGCCAGTAAATCTGACTCCAGTCTTGCCAAGAAGTACCGTGTTACCCAGTTAATGGGTTGTGGAGGTCTGGTAGGCAGCCGCTCCACGTAAAACACTGGTATTCAGCTGAATCCGGTTTGACTGGACGCCGACCCCAATATAGTTGGGAAAAGGCTAGGCAGATTATGATGATGCTCCGCATTTGTGCGGCTATTGCTTTGCTTTGTTCTCACAATCTATGTTGTGCGAACTAAGAATGTGGCAACTTCGCGCGGTTTATATTGTGCAAAAGTAAACAACTTTTTTATATAATAAATCACGGCATTTTTCAGCCCTTTAAAATTATTCTCGGGATAAATAGGAAGGAATAGGGGTATTCGGGGAATTAATTTTGGGGCATAAGTATCCACTTTCTTCTTTTGGTATATGAAATCAGTGTAAGTACATAAATAAATTTACCTAATTCCGAGCTCTGCTCATGACTTTAGTCTTCTACTATTTTTGCATGAGGCAGAAGCCTTAACAAAATAAATATGATGCATTGCATTGAAATTTTGAGTGACGTCACGTCTACGTAAAACTTGTACCAATTTTTACCTGGAAATGACGTAACAAGTCCTCACTCCTGAAAAATGCATTTTATCTTAGCCAATTTTTATTGATTCAGTAAATCTAATAGTACTTTTCCAATACTTTTCTGACGGAATAGATAAAATCATTATTTTTTATCCAGTTTTATATCCTTTCGATCAGACTGATCATTCAAACATAAATCGACTATCTCCATGCACGCGTAGACTGTTCCTAAACCTTGCCTCATCATCTGGTCCTGGTACTTGATCAGACCTCACTAAGGCTAGAACCGTCATCAAATCTTCTCCTATTCCTCATCTAACATACTCGTGCCACCTCCAGGCATCGCTCGAAGTTCGTCAGGTGGGCAGACGCGCCGTCAGTCAGCTGGCAGGTCGAGGGATGGGGGATGAGGTGGTCATCATACACTTCAACGATGTGTACAACATCGAACAGACTACCAGTAAGTATTTAACTTTGTTTTAAGATGTTGAAAGCCTTTTTACTGCGAATGTTTTAGCTGCTAACGCCCAAAAATTTAATTCCATTACTTGATCCGCGATCTTTGACGGCTGCTTGTGAATTACCTTCTCAAAAACTTAGTTTAGCAAAAGTCAAAAAGTGAGACAGCCACGCTGAAGTGACCCGGCAGACAATATTGACTGTCAACACGATGACAAATATTTTTGGCTTGTCCTTGAATTTGCCAACAACTTAACAGTAACGTGAGTTGTTAACTTGTGCCTGCCAGAGTTGCGGGATTAGATCGAAAGAGCTACTGCGGCTCTGAAACGCAAAGAGCATTTGGAGGAACACTGGTGGGTTTTATTCAGTAAGAGTCTGAAATTCCCTTCTGCTCCGCCCAGAGCAGGAGGAGACATTTGATGATTGTGTTCAGTGGCGTGTTTGTGTTGAACCAGCGTGTTTTAGTCCAGCAGTGTACAGCTTAGTAGTTTTTACGCTGATAATGTAAAGAAAAACAAGGTGGACCTGACCAGGTAAAGGTCATGGGCTGCCGATGGATGCGAGACGCGCAGGACCGGTCGTTGTGGCGGCGCTTGAGGGAGGCCTATGTCCAGCAGTGGACGTCTTTCGGCTGATATGATGATAATGATTGTAAGGAAGGGCTTATCGGGCCAGACTGGATTCGGACCATATTTCTGACTATAGATTTACAGGTTTCTTTCGAGCTCTCATATTTTTGTTCATCTCTTTCAGACACAGAACCAGTGGGAGGTGCCTTAAGGTTCAGCACAGCTGTCAAAGCGCTTCAGCACTTGAACCCCTTAGTGCTGTTCAGTGGCGATGTGTTCTCACCTAGCATGTGTAAGTATATAATTACTAGTTTTTGCCCGCGACTTCGTACATATCCTACATATCCCGTTTTTTTCGTTCCCGTAGGAATTTCGGGAAATCCTCTCTTAGTGCTCCCCTACACATCCCATCCCCTCCCCTTCTTAGATTTTAGTGACTTTAAGGATTGATACGTACTTAGGTAATCTATGAAGTATGTGTGGTGTGGTGGACCTTTGTCTTTTTCAATAAGTATATGTAATAATTCTCAGTAAAAAAAAAAGATCTGTCAGCGTTTTCTTTTTTGGGTAATGTATTCGTAGGGTAACCGACGACAGACCCATACAAGAAACGTGATTTCGGTGTACGGAACCCTTCATGTGCGAGCCCAACTCATATAAATATAGAGTTCGCTATAAATATAGCTCAGCGGGTCTAAAAAGGCCACTTTAGTGGAATTTGATTCCACTAAAGTAGCCTTTTTAGACCATCATATAAGGATCATAATAAATAATGATATTATGATCCTTATATGATTGAAAATGAAATTTGACAGATTGTTTGAATCTGTCAAATTTCATTTTCTTCTTTATCGCTAATGCATGAGCTAATCAACCTTGAACATGTTGATTGGGTACATTTGACAGTTTCTGGTGGTTTGATGTGCTTTCTGGTTCTGCTAAATTGGCCATTTAGACCCGCTAAATGTTTTAAGAGCTTGAACCAAACACGTATTTAAGAATAAAATCGAGGTTTACTGATTAATTGTTGACCTATTAAGGCCAAGTAAAAATATCCCATACCTTGTAATTTTATGGGCATCCATACCCTTCAAGCAAGAAACTACTCAGCAATCTGAAGAATAAATATCATGTATGAGCAATAATGCCTACCGTTCACTAATGAATGCATTAATTCTTATTCCAGTGAGTACGTTCACAAAAGGCGAACAAATGGTGCCGGTGCTCAATGAAATCGGAACGCATTGTGCCGTCTTTGGAAACCACGACTTTGGTGAGTGAAAGCCTACAGATAATATCTTAACAATGTATTTCATAATGCGTGCAGCTAAGGAGTGGAATTCCCTGCCGGAGTCTGTGTTTCCCGATAGCTACAACCTGGGAGTCTTTAAGTCAAGAGTGAATAGGTTACTTCTAGGCAAGCGTGCTCCATCTACGACCACATCATCGCTTACCATCAGGTGAGATGGTGGTCAAGCGCGTGCCTATTATTAGTAGAAAAAAAAATGTGCAAGTAAAAATAAATAGCTAAAAACAAATACATTCACTTAAGCCCGCTTGCATCTTTTGATTCGGAGTCCGTTGCTAAAACGGGTTTAAATATTCTACACATAATTGTAATGTTTTTGTATGAATGTAACTCACCATCTGCCTAGCCTTTTCCCAACTACATTGGGGTCGGCTTCCAGTCAAACCGGATTCAGCTGAATACCAGTGTTTTACGTGGAGCGGCTGCCTACCAGACCTCCACAACCCATTAACTGGGTAACAAGGTACATTTTGGCAAGACTGGAGTCAGATTTACTGGCTTCTGACAATCCTTAATGACTGCCAAAGATCTACAAACGACAGTCGGGACCAACGGCTTAACGTGCTTTCCGAGGCACGAAAGAAACTCGTTATTTTAAGATGGTCACCCATTCACAAACCAACCTTGGCAAGCGTTGCTTAACCTTCAAGATCCACCCGTGCGGCTGTTATTATTTAGCCACGAGCTCCTCATTTGCATGTATGTAACTAAACAGCTAATTAGGTCGGAAAGGTCTACTCCTTTCTGCAATTCTTTATCTTGTCAATTTTTAAAACTGTGACTACTCACAGTTTTAAAATTGCTTCTGCGCATGAAGATGAACAACTTTCTTCAAGCAAATCAAAGTCGGCTCCCATAAAATCCTATTTCTGTCAAACAAGCTGGTTCAAACAGTTGTATCAAACTGGCATGAACGTCTGTGGGAAAAAATTGTAGATCTTTGGCAGTCATTATGGATAGTCAGAAGCCTGAAAGACTGACACCAGTCTTGTCAAGGAGTATCATGTTACACATTAACTAGGTTGTGGAGGTCAGGCAAGCAATCGCTCTGTGTTAAGTACTGGTATTTAGCTGCAGCAGTTAGACTGGAAACCGAGCTCGACCTTTTTTTTTGTTTTCGCCTGGACTTTTGGGGTAAAGACCAGGGAGTGTGGGACTTTTACCATACTAAAACCACCCTGGTGATCACCATCAGCACATAGAAAGACCCCGTTACCTCTTAAAAGACCACTCCGTAACCCCCTCTGTGCAACGCCTGTTAGGGCTCATCCCTAGGGAGACTGTAAAGGGGTCTCCCCTTAGCCTCGCTATGCACGGCAGCACGTGATCACTGTGCCACCGCCTTTCCTAGGATCACTGGGTTGGCGGACAGAGACCCCACTCTGAGCGTCAGCGACCCTAGAGACCCACCTGCCTTAAATAACGCAGATGGGGCTTCGGCTTTTAGGCGTCGAGGCGGTTGCCTCCCTGACGCCTCCTTCTCTGAGCAGGATCAACCCTCTCCCGCTCGGCGGCCTCCTTCTGGACCATCACGGCCTCACAAAAAGCAGCCATTTCCCTCCAAACCGACCTCAGCCTAGTTGGGATATGACTAAGCAGAATGAATGAAATTGTTTTTACACAATCATTCGATCAAATCAACATAGTATTTGCATAAACTTACATAGTAGTTCACAATCAACGGGAAGTTGACATAAACAAACACTATGCTTGATATTTTGTTTGGTGATAAAAGTTTCCTGTAAGCAGATCAGACAAACATTCCACATGTGCAAACGTTAACGACTGTTCATAATGATGAATCCGCTAAACAAACTACCTAACAATGGTTTTTTGTACATGGCCGACAGGAGACACTCAGTCGTCTTATCTTTTATCCGCCCTTGAACAATACCCACAAGAACAATCATCATCATGTCAGCCGAAAGACGCTTACTGCTGGACATAGGCCTCCCTCAAGATGAGCGGGTTTGCCATAATTGCCAAGCTTGGCAGGCGGGTTGGCGATCGCAGTGCATGTTTTACAAGAAAAATATAATCCCCTAAATACTATGTCAAGAAGAATTTCGACTGTCACCTAGGGAGGTGACAGTCGAAAATCTTACCAATCTTTTTATTATGGGGATATACTCATTGATACCTTCCGTCTGGGGAAAATGGAAGGTTACGTCGATCCCTTACCGACTGAAACCCCCCAGGTCCTAGTGCTACGAGTCGAGGTCCAGTATTCCTTTTTTTTTGCACGCACCCCTTAGCCTTACCGACCTTGACCAGAAGAAATCATCAACATTTCAGCCGATAGACTTCCACTGCTGGACATAGGCCTCCCTCAAGTGTTGCCACATCGACTCTCGCGACTCTCACCAGGTCATCGGCATCCTTTGTGGGAGGCTTTTCAACGCTGCGTCTACCGGCACATGGTCACCACTCCAGAACACTTTAATCCAGTGGTCCTCAAACTGCGGACCACGGGCCATACCTATGCGGCCCGCGCACGACATAGCGAGAATTTTTTAGTAGGAAGTGATAGCATTATCAAAACTGATTTTGCACATGAAACAAACTAAATACAAGGGCGCCGAACGGGAACATGCGTATAAACTTTCTTCCCGGATTGGGAAATCAGCTTGATACCAGCTTGATGCCCTTGAGTCAATTGAGAAACGAGCCAAGAGGATCATCGGCAATGAGAGGCTCGTCGCGACGAAGCTCCAAAGTCTTGAGCATCGACGACGAGTTGCTAGCTTGTCGGTTTTCTACCGGTTGCATTTTGGGGAATTGCATAATTTAATTTCGCCAAGCCCGTTCCATCATCGGACCACAAGACGAACGGCGATGCGCCACCGGTACATGGTGGACATCCCACCCACGCGCACCAAACGTTTTGGGAACACATTCATAATGCTTACAGCTAAGGAGTGGAATTCCCTGCCGGAGTCTGTGTTTTCCGATAGATACAACCTGACAGTCTTTAAGTTAAGAGTGAATAGGTTACTTCTAGGCAAGCGTGCTCCATCTTCGACCACATCATCGCTTACCATCAGGTGAGATGGTGGTCAAGCGCGTGCCTATTAATAGTAAAAAAAAAAAACTATGAGATAATCGCGTTTTCACAGTTCATAAAAAATAAGTCAATTGATTACTGGTGTCAACTACCAAATCCACCAATGTGCGGCCCAAAGTGACACCTCACATTGTCTTATGAGGCCCTAGATCATGAAAGTGTGGCGACCTCTGCTCTAATCTGTCAGTTTTCAATTCCAGATTTTGGCCTAGAAGTCCTGTCAGGCCTAGTAGCCCAGTGCAACTTCCCCTGGCTAATGTCCAACGTGATAGACAACGAGACAGGTAGACCTCTGGGCGATGGCAAGATCACACACGCGCTCATGTGCAATGGACATAAGATCGGCTTCATCGGGCTGGTGGAACAGGTGAATATAAACTCTATTGTGCAGCTAGTTAGATCTATAGTAGTGTGACAAGATCACAGACGCTCTCATGTGCAATGGACATAAGATCGGCTTCATCGGGTTGGTGGAACAGGTTAATATAGAGTCTATTGTATTGGAAGTTAGGTCTATAGTGGTGTGACAAGATCACATACGCGCTCAAGTGCAATGGACACAATATCGCCTTCATCAGGCTGTTGGAACAGGGGAATATGGACTCTATTGTGTAGGTAGTTATGTCTAAAGTGGTGAGACAAGATCACATACGCGCTCAAGTGCAATGGACACAATATCGGCTTCATCAGGCTGGTTGAACAGGGGAATATAGACTCTATTGTGTAGGTAGTAAGGTCTAAAGTGGTGTGACAAGATCACATACGCAAGCGCAATGGACACAATATCGGCTTCATCAGGCTGGTGGAACAGGTGAACGTAGTCTCTATTGTGTAGGTAGTTAGATCTGTAGTAGTGTGACAAGATCAAACACGCGCTCATGTAGAAGGCAAATTGGGTTGTGTGTCCTATTATGCAATAAGGTGATTGTTACTTTGGTGATTGGGTAGAAATATGCTTACGTTGACTAAAAATTTAGTAACGAATATTCGATAAAAAATAATGCGTTCTTTATGTTACCACCCTGAATAACAAAATGAACCACGGACAAAAATGTCTTACGCGTCTCGTTGTGCTAATTCTTACTACCAAATATTTTTTTTTCAGGAATGGCTGGAAACTTTAGCAACGATAAACCCAGAAGAGGTGACGTTTATAGACTTCGTACAAGCTGGCACAAAACTGGCCTCTCAATTGAAACAAGAAGTAAGTATGGCTTCTTTCTCAACACATACGCTACGTTACACTCCTTTTCTATAAAGTTTTCATCTCACCTCTCTTTTACTGTGATAAAACAACATCCAAATGAATCTACAGACTATACATACAAACAAACAAATAAAAACCAGAAAAGTGCGAGTCGGACTCGCACATGAAGGGTTCCGTACCATAAACATTAATTTTTATTATTTGTTGTTATAGCGGCAATAGAAATACACAATCTGTGAAAATTTCAGCTCTACCTATTATGGTTCTTGAGATACAGCCCACTGACAGATAGACGGACGGACGGACAGCGGAGGCTTAGTAATAGGGTTCCGTTGGTTACCTTTCGGGTACGGAACCCTAAATATAAAGTGTGTTTGTAATAGAATAGAATTGAACACTCTTTATTATGTACACCACATAAGTTACAGAAAAGATAGATGAAGAAAACATTACATAGGGTAACACAATGGACGGTCTTATCGCTAAAACCGATCTAATGATATCCAAATAACAGTATTTTACTAATATGAAAGTATATGCGATAATTACTTAAAAAGAAAAAGAAATGTGTCTGTCAGTCTGTCTGTTTGTTCCGTATAATATCCGAAACAGCTGGACTGTTTTTGACTCAAACTATCACTGGCAGATAGTAAAATAAAAGTTAATTTTAGGAATCGAATTGGTTCAAAATACCATGATATTTATTTTCATGCGGGCGAATTCGCTGGCGAAATCTAGTTTATAACTATTGTAATCACCTGCCTAGCCTTTTCCCAACTATATTGGGGTCGGCTTCCAGTCAAACCGGATTTAGCTGAATACCAGTGTTTTACGTGGAGCGGCTGCCTACCAGACCTCCACAACCCATTAACTGGGTAACAAGACTGGAGTCAGATTTACTGGCTTCTGACAATCCGTAACGACTGCCAAATATCTATTAATGACAGCCGGGACCAACGGCTTAACGTGCTTTCCGAGGCACGGAGGAAACTCGTTATGTTAAGATGGTCACCCATCCACGGACCAACCTTGGCAAGCGTTGCTTAACCTTCAAGATCGACATGTGCGGCTATTATTATCTAGCCACGAGCTCCTCCGAGTTTATAACTATTGTATTACTAGTAAAATCTGCCAAGTTTGTTAAAAGTTTAAATTACTTCAGTATTCTGTATTAAAAACACCTAATGTATTACTCGTATGTTTACCTAACTACGTTCCCGTAATTTCCAGGGTTGTGAATACGTGATAGCTTTAACGCACATGCGGACACCGAACGACATAAAGTTGGCGGAGGGCTGCAACGATATCGATCTCATACTGGGCGGACACGACCATGTCTACGAAGTGTTACATGTAAGCATTACTTCCTTCCTTCCTTACTAACATTTTCAATGCGATCCTGTAAACATGTCGAAGTGAATTGATCACGAAGTGAGTTGTCAATGCATGTAACAAGATGAAATGAAAGCAAAATTCGTGATCACTTCATCCATGTGTATAGAATACATCGGCAGTACCTATATTAGGTCTTTACCTATGTAGTCGCCAATTTTTTCTGCATGTCTTTGAACTGTCATAACTTCGGTTGGACTTTCCAACATAACGGAGAAATAAAGCCCACACCAACAATAACTGATTTCGAAACAGGTTTTAAAATATAAATTTTATTTGAGTTTAGAATTCCAAGTCAGACCAAAGTTTTGAAGTTGTACAAAGTGGCCCGAAAAAAAACATGGCAACTTCATATAGACCCAATACATTCAAATACTCAGTCTGAACAATATATGCCAGCATTTTCACTATACGTCTAACAGCATGTTAACGCGCTTTTAGACAATCATGACCATATTTTACATTTTAGTCACTATCTTCTGATCTTTTTAACCGCATCCTGATCACCAAGGAAATGCCGAACCAGTGGCGATTTAGCCTGATTATCCCTGTTTACAAAGGCAAAGGTAGCGTACAGGATTGTGACACACCATGTAGCTCTTCGAGCGCATCATTGACACACGGCTCCGTAGCGAGTGTACTGTCTCTGAGTGTCAATATGGCTTCCGGGCGGGTAACAGCACCATGGACGCAGTGTTCGCCTTACGGAATCTGGCTGAGGCTTACAGAGAGAGAAGGAGAGCTTTGCATATGGCCTTTTTAGACCTGCAGAAGGCCTTCGACTGTATACCTCGGCAGTCCATCTGGTGGGCACTGCGCTTCAGGGGCGTTCCCGAGGCCTATATTGACATTATCAGAGACATGTACCGCAAAATGCCTCCGAAGCTCAAGGGGCAGATATATAAATGCATCATACGGCTTGTCCTCCTGTACCAGCACTGTACATTGGATTTTATAACGCTGTATAATATCATGATAGTCTAAAAATAATTGTCTCGACAGTGCGGTGCGACAGTTTGGTGCTATAACCTTGTTTTTACCGAAATAATGCGGTTTATTGGTACAGCCTATCTCCAGCAGTGCAATAGCATAATAAAACACTAGCTTACCAGCGCAACTTCGTCTGCGTCACAATTTTCTTTATTGCTCCGCTCCTATTGGTCTTAGCGTGCTGATATATAGCCTATAGCCTTCCTCAATAAATGGGCTATCTAACACTGAAATAATTTTTCAAATTGGGCTAGTATTTCCTGAGATTAGCACGTTCAAGCAAACAAACTCTTCAGCTTTATGTATTAGTATATAGATTTCGTTCCGTAAAAACATTTTCAGCCGAAACACGTCTACTCCCGTATACGAAACATTTATACATAAGACTCCCAAAGCCATATAGACCGGTCCTCTGCGTCTCGCATTGGACATTTTGTATTATTTTTATATTCTGTGAAAATAATATAAATATTTTTTTCTGAGCACAAATTATATTCGTCAATAGAAAAAGTAAATGTTTCGAGGGCTTGTATACCCTTGCTCAGTCGAATGATTGAATTGCAGATAAACAACAAATACGTAGTAAAGTCGGGCACCGACTTCCGTCAGTTCAGTAAGATCAGCATCAACTTCACGGAGGCTGGGGTCACGGTGGACATCGACGAGGTCGGCGTCACCAGCGCCTTCGCCGAGGATCTGCTGCTCAAGGAGAAGACTGATAAGTATTCCTGTGAGTACACATTTGTACAAGTTATATTACTTTAGGGAGCGTGCAGGAACTGTAGGTGGCAGCACAAGTGGTACTAACTTTTGCCCGCGACCAGCAGTGGATGGGTTTAGAGTGATGATGATAGTATTAGTGTCAACTTCACGGAGACTGGCGTCACGGTGGGCATCGACATGGTCGCGGTCACCAGCGCCTTCGCTGAGGATCTGCTGCTCAAGGAGAAGACTGATAAGTATTCCTGTGAGTACACATTTGTTCATGTCGGTGATGGCTCGTTAGTTCATATTGGAACTACAGTGAGTGTAAATCATCATCATCTGCCTAGCCTTTTCCCAACTTTTTTGGGGTCAGCTTCCAGTCAAGCCGGATTTAGCTGAATACCAGTATTTTACGAGGAGCGGCTGCCAACCAGACACCCATTAACTGAGTAACACGGTACTTCATGGCAAGACTGGAGTCAGATTTACTGGCTTCTGACTATCCGTAACGACTGACAAAGATCTACAAATGACAGCCGGGACCAACAGCATACTGCAGTGAGCGTACAATGAGGTATAAACTACCGCAAGACACGCATTCTTCATGCTGCATGTCGAGACGAGAGAGAGAGGGTGGTGGAGGAGTTTATTCACATGATCACACTAATGGCTACGTTTTTTTCCAGCAATGATAGAAGGCAAGATGGATGAGGTCCTCGGCAAGATCTGCGTGCCTCTAGAAGGTCGGTTCTCTTGCATCAGACGGCAGGAGTGCAACCTCGGTAACTGGGTGTGTGACGTGCTGCTGGCGGCCACCGGCGCCGACCTCGTGCTGCTTAACTCTGGCACCTTCAGGAGCGATCAGGTGAGGGGCTGACTTCATCAGGAGCTCGGTCGATATCCCGACTAGTCGTACCTTTTTTTTTTTTTAAGGATGGGAAATCATCAAATGACTCCTCCCGCTTTGGGTGAAGCAGAAGGGAGTGTCAGACTCTTACTGACTAAAACCCATCCGTGTTCCTCCTAATGCCCGCCGCGTTCCAGGGTACGGTGCCTCTTTCGAACAAAGTCCGCAGCCCAGCAGGCACTGGCCCTAGCGGGCCCCGTCTTTTACGCTGACAGCTCTTTGAGGCACGCGTGAAACAGCGCGCCGTCCACCCGGGCCTGGTTCCTGGGCCTGGTTAGTCGAACCTAGGCTTCTCTTCCACATTTAATATGCGCACAGCTAAAGCGTGGAACTCTCTGCCAGCGTCTGTGTTCCCGTCCACATATAACCCGTCTGCCTTCAAAGCAAGAGTGAGCAGGCATCTTCTGGGCACGCTCGCTCCATTATAGACCTCATCTATCGCTTTCCATCAGGTGTGATTGTGGTCAAGAGCAAGCCCATCCTAAATAAAAAAAATAAAACCTTGAATACGTGCTTCTCTCCCTCCGTCTTACGAATTTTCGATCAGGTCACATGTTCTGACACGAGTTTAACATTTTTTAATCATCACAAAAAAGTACACAACGCCGCTAAAGCTATCATCAAGATCTGCGTTCCTCTAGAAGGGCCGCAGTGAGGCTTTCGAACAACTCTTGCACCCCAGCAGGCACTGCCCCCAGCGGGCCCCGTGTACTATGCTGACAGCTGTTTAACGCGCGTGTGGAACACAACGCGCCGTTGATTCGGGTCTGGTCCTTATCAGGACCATTAAACGCTCGCCGTCCGCAGGCCCAAGCTCAGGGCTCAGTGTCGACATACTTACCGATCGCCTTTTTTTTCTTTTAAGAATGGGAAATCATCAAATGACTCCTCCCGCTTTGGGTGAAGCAAGAGGGAGTGTCAGACTCTTACTGACTAAAACCCATCCGTGTTCCTCCCAGCGCCCTTTGTGTTCCAGGGTCATGGTGACTCTTTCGAATAGATTCCGCACCCCAGCAGGCACTGCCCCCTAGCGGGCCCCGCCCCCCATGCTGCCAACTCTCTGCGCGCCGCCGACCGCGCCTGGTTCTGATCGGACGGCGAGCCACCCAATGTGAGCCGTCCGCAAGCCCCCCAATGTGAGCCGTCCGCAAGCCCCCCAATGTGAGCCGTCCGCAAGCCCGACTTACTGATCGCTTAGCGACCAAATCCGGTAGTCACCCGTACACAGTCAATCTCGAAAGCATTCCACGGTCAAATTCAATGATATGATCTACGGTCAAATTCGCGGGCTACCCTGGCGCTTTCACCTTAACGACCAAATTCGGTCGCTACACGATCGTTATCTATGTGGAGACTGCAGGCACAGGGCTTCCGCGACAGCGAGGGCGTGAGGTTTCCCTCTCTCTCATACGTTCGTCCTCCTTCGCTACATTACTGCTTCTTACGCGGAGATGACCGCTTCCCATGCCTCCTCGCTCCGGACCCTGGACTGAACCAAGGCCGGACGCGAGAGGTCACCGTCACCGATTGCCTTTACAATGATACAGCGGTGCTCCGCCCAAGCAAGGCAGACCTCCACCATTTCCACAAGCCAACCCACACAGACGATATTTGAAAAAAAAAACATACTGTTTAACCTTATCATCTTAATTCCAGGTCCATGCAGCTGGAGATTTCACTCTGCGCGACCTATCCACCATCATCCCGATGCGGGACCCTTTGGTGGTGGTGGAGGCGACCGGGGAGGTCATCCTACAAGTTTTGGAGAACTCCGTCTGCAAATACCCTAGTCTTGAGGGACGGTTTCCTCAGGTGAGCTAAGTGATACATGCCTCGACTGACGAGCTGAGAACATAATTATTCGATCCGTAACACATGTTAAATGTGGATGTTTCCCATAAGGTCTTAAAAAAAATAAAACCGACTTTGTAGTGTTTTGTTTTTGGAAGTCGGTTTTATTTTTTTCTTGAAAAGTTTTTTTTTATTTTTCACTTTTTAGTGGTACGCAGGAACCAATAAAAAGTGAAACCAAAAGCACAGCGTGCTGATTGCGTGATTCACTGGGGTACCGCAGATGGTTCCAACTCACTGACTTATAAATAAGACGTTATCACGTCAAAAAAAAAATAACTTTAATTTCGGAAGTCGGTGTTTTCGGTTGTTTCGTTTTTGAACACCGACTTCCGAAATTAAAGTAATTTTTACTTTGTAGTGTTTTGTTTTTGGAAGTCGGTTATATTTTTTTGTAAAAAGTTTTATTTATTTTTCACTTTTTAGTGTTAAGCAGGTACCACTAAAAAGTGAAACAACAAACAGCGTGCCCGGCGTATGAACTGGTGTAAACAATCAACAGACATGCGATTACAGAAATCCCGATCCATTTGCTATCATTTATTGAAGAGTCCGTTGCCTACTTCTGAAGTTCTTCATCAGATCTTCACCAAATTTAAATGGGACCAGTCCGAGAAAATACTCTTCCAAACAAAAAAAAAAGAATCATCCAAATCGGTTAACAATTGTCGAAAATATCACTGAACAAACATTTTTCTTGGGATCCCATCATCAGATCCTGACTTATACCTTCCATCATCAGCTCAGCAACATTAGATGATGATTACCAGGCAGAAATATCTGAATTGCGTTAGAAAGTTTATGAAAAACATTGTATGTGCTTATAAAATTTGGGGGTTTCCCTTGATTTTCATGGGATTCCATTATCAGATTCTTGCTTCGTGACAATGGGACCACCTCAGAAGTATAGGCTTTCGAAGAAAAAAAGAATTTTTAAAATCGGTCCAGAATTGGCGGAGAAATCGGTGAACATACATAAAAAAAAAGATACATACAGCCGAACATAGAACCTCCTTCTTTTTGAAGAAGTCGGTTAAAAAATCCTAGCAATCAATAACAAGAACATAATAGGAAACGCAATATTTCTAGTTTTGCTTTCATTTTAAAGAACTCCATCTAGAATAGACCACCACATAAATAAGTAATGAAAACGCTTTATTGCCTAAATTGCGTCTTAAGTCGATAGTTTAAATCTTGGCGCGGAAACGGACGACTACGTCACTGCTGTCTGCCACTAGTCAAGAACTGTCCTAACTCAAAGACTATAAGGTTGCCTTTTCGTTGTCATAACAGCAGTGACGTCACTAAACGCTGATTGTTGTTTTTAAATACGCTCCGTTTCACGTTAGTTTAGTTTTTTTTTTTTAATCGATATTAACTAAAATAAAAACGTTGCCATTGGCCTTTATTTTATATGTACTTTTTATCATCTTATTAACAACATTCTCATAAATTCTGTATTTGCATCTTCGCTATTGTCAGGGTGTCCACTTACCTCAAGCAGGTCAAATGAATCGTATAACAATAAACGTTGCCAGTTTTATCGGCTTACAAAGCCGGCTCACTTAATATACCCGATTTAAACTACCTCCAGGCGCAATTATAAAAAAAAAAATCTTAAATTTGGCATGTAGGTTCATCCCACGTAAAATAGGATTTCCCGAAATTCCTACGGGAAAGAAAAAAAACGGGATATCCGCGTATGTTGTCGCGGGTAACTATTTAAGACTATAAGATGAAACACTCGATAATAATGTTTACGTAACAAAACAATGACGCCGTTCCATTTCGCGCTGTCCTTGGTTCACAAGGCTCGGACTGCACTTGCTCTGATAATGAATAATATATATTTTTTATACAAAAAATTTTCAAATTTTTTTTTATGAATGCGTAGTATGTTTACGTAGATTGGAAAGATGGAAGTGTGCGGCCGTTATAAGACGACTAAAATGGCATCGTGTATATCAAGTACTCTAGTACCTGGAGGTGGGAACTGTTTGCCTCTGTACTGCACTTGCCGGCGCCGGTCCTACGCCTGCCCTGAAAACTATGAGAGTTATATAACAGGGAGTGTATCTGTGTTTGCTAATACTAGTCGACCGGCGCAACTTCGTCTGCTCCGCTTCTGTTGGTCTTAGCGTGACGTTAGCCTTCCTCGATAAATGGGTGATCAAACACTGAAATGATTTTTGGAATCGAACCAGTAGTTCCTGAGATTAGCGCGTTCAAGCAAACAAACAAACTCTTCAGCTTTATATATTAGAGAACTAGTTGACCCGCGCAACTTCGTCTGTGTCACATTTTTCATTACTGCTCCGCTCCTATTAGTCTTAGCGTGATGTCATGTGAACAAACATTCAAACTCTTCTGCTTTATTTATTAGTATAGATAAGATAGATATCTAACGCGCTAATGGCTCTTTTCTGTTAAGATTTGCCGCCACGGCCAAAATTGATCAGGAAGAATATTGTTAGCATCTACTGTATTGCTAGCAGACTAAGTGCCTTAAGCATTAACATAAGTTACCATGTACTAAATATTTTTTTCATTCGCAGGTCGCCGGCGTCTCATTCGCCTTCGACCCCTCCAAGCCGCCCGGGCAGAGAGTCGCCGAGCAGGTCGTCAAGATAGGCGACGAGTACCTCCACAAAGAACAAAAGTACCGCCTGGCAGTCAAGCAGTACTTACAGAAGGGCAACGACGGCTTCACGATGCTGCCGCACTGCAAAGTTATTGTAAGTAAATTGCATTGTCTTCTCTCATCTCTCTATTTATTCAAATTTGGTATATTTATCTATTTTATATTGTATAGCACGATATTAAGTAATTTTAATTAAATTTTAAGTTTTATTTGTCATCCTAGCGATTTTTTCTCATGTATCCTACCGCTTATCCGTGAACAGCGTTGTGGGCTACAATATTGTGATATGTTTTGTGTAACTTTGTTTTCTTTGTTTTATATTGTAGGCTTGTAGCTGTTTGTTGTTCCTTTTTTAAATAAAATTTAAAAAAAAATGTCTTTTCACACCACCCGGCACAAAACCGTTAGATTATATGTCATGCAAACTCAACTTAAAATAAAATTCAGTACAATATTATTGCCCGGAGATCAATAATATGATTTGAATTTGGAACTCAACTTGGAGACCGACACAAAAGAGGACCGGCAAGCCAGCCTAATAACCAATAACTACGCGATTATGACAACTTTGTCTCTATCATCTCTGATCTAGACTAGAGAAAAAAAGCAGTATATCGTTAGAAAGGTTTTTACTCTCTACAATTTTTACTATGACGGTAAATCTCGAATCGCTGTGAGTTATGGCCAAGTAAAACGCGGCAATGCTGCCAGTATTCTCGGCACTTTTGCCATTGACAGCGATGTGGATTATTTTTAATGCCCAATGATTTATTTTGTTTTTATACGCGTTTGTACATAATTTCGTGTTAATTAGTGTATATAGTCAGTTAAGTATTCATTAAAGCCTCTGCAAATATGATTAAAAATAAAGCTTGATATTTGCAAATAAAAAATGTAAAACAATCGACTGTGAACAAGTAACCGTTATCTTTTTTCCCACGGCGATTCGAAGGTTGCCGCCATATTAAAAGTTGTAGCGAATAAAAACTTTTATAACGCTAATAAACTAATAGTCGCTTTTTTGGCTGGACTCTATACAGTCCTGCCGGTCCTCCTTTATTCAAAGAGCTTGCATTGAGAGACTTGTCGTTTGATATTATTGTTATTTTTAACCGACTTCAAAAAAAGGAGGAGGTTCTCAATTCGGTTGTATTTTTTTTTTTTGTGTTTGTTACCTCATAACTCCGTCATTTGTGAACCGATTTGAAAAAAAATTGTTTCATCTGAAAGGGTATACTTCTCGATTGGTCCCATTGTCACCATGTCAGAATCTGATGATGGGATCCCACGAAAATCCAGGGCAACCCTCAAATTTTATAGGCACATACAATGTTTATCATGAAGTTTCTAACGCAATTCAGATATTTGTGCCTGGTAATCATCATCTCATGTTGCTGAGCTGATGATGAAAGGTATAAATTAGGATCTGATGATAAGATCCCATGAAAAATGTTTGTTCAGCGATACTTTCGCCAATTGTCAGCCGATTTGGATGATTCTTCTTTTGTTTGAAAGAATATTTTCCTGGACTGGTCTCGTTTTAATTTGGTGAAGATCTGACGAAGAACTTCGGAGATAGGCAACGGAACTCTTCAATAAATTATAGCAAAGGGATCGGGATTGCTGAAATCGGATGTTTTTTTAGTGTTTACACCAGTTCTTAAGGTGCGCTCCAGGGTAGCCCGCGAAATTCAAATATTTTTATGTTTTTTGCAATTTGCCGGTCAGTGTGAAGCTGTATGTGGACCAAATGCGATCCGCGACCGTAACGCGTATTTATCTAAAGAATTATAACCATTTTAATCATCAATATAGCCCTCTAAGTTCATGTAGTTCGAAAGAATGATTATTTCTGAAATATTCATTCTGGTAGGTACTTCACGCTGGTACGCTGTTAATGGGTACGCAGGTACCTAGGTACCACTAAAAAGTGAAAAATAAAAAACTTTTTTACAAAAAATACAATTTCGGAAGTCGGTGTCAAAAAACGAAAAAATAACCAAAAACACCGACTTCAGAAATTAAAGTTCTTTTCTTTCTTCCGAAGTTATTTTGTACCTTGTAGTGTTTTGTTTTTGGAAGTCGGTTGTATTTTTTTACAGACTCAAAATTGTAGACACAGTATACGTTTACTCACTCATCATATCAGCCGAAAGACGTCCACTGCTGGACATAGGCCTCCCCCAAGTGTCGCCACAGCAACCGGTCCTGTGCGTCTCGCATCCATCGGCTACCACTTATTCTTATCCTTACTAACATTATAAATGCGAAAGTAACTTTGTCTGTCAGTCTGTCTGTCGCGCTTTCACGCCAAAACTACTGAACCGATTAATATGAAATTTGGTACACAGATAGTCTAGAGCCTGAGAAAGGCCATAGGCTACTTTTTATCTCAAGAATATGTTCCCTAGAGATCAGGCGGGCGAAGCCGCTGGCAGAAGCTAGTACACTATAACTTTAAAATTTAATTTTTCTTCCCCAGATCCCAGAAGACATGTGCCCTGAGATCGGCATGGCTATACAGAACCACTTCGCGGCCATCAACGTGCGCACGGGCAAGTCTCGGCCCAGCAAGCATCGCCAGTCACTCGTCACGCTTAGCAGGAGGTACGCAACCTTCTATCTTATCACTACAGATCTCGGAGGACAAGGTTTTTGCCCAACAGTGGGATAGTCATCACAGAGGAGCTCGTGGCCAGATAATAACAGCCGCACGGGTCGATCTTCAGGTTAAGCAACGCTTGCCTAGGTTTGTCTGTGGATGGGTGACTATCTTAACATACCGAGTTTCCTCCGTGCCTCGGAAAGCACGTTAAGCCGTTGGTCCCGGCTGTCATTTGTAGGTCTTTGGCAGTCGTTACGGATAGTCAGAAGCCAGTAAATCTGACTCCTGTCTTGCCATGAAGTACCGTGTTACCCAGTTAATGGGTTGTGGAGGTCTGTTAGGCAGCCGCTCCTCATAAAATACTGGTATTCAGCTAAATTCGGCTTGACTGGAAGCCGACCCCAATATATGTGAGGTTGTTGGGAAAAGGCTAGGCAGATGATGAGTGCACTTCACATATCGGGCACATAAGTTTCTTGCGACAGTGTGGGGAACTTGCAGGAACTATATATATCCTCTTCCCTCCGGATGCCGTGGTGTACGGTCGTGTTCTCAAGTAATCCGCGCTACTATTTTTTAGTTTAAATAGTATTTATTTTAATTTAAATAATAAATAAATCAAAATTCATCATCGAAGTTCAACCAGCTAAGTACTAGGCGCGCATACCCAGTGAGGAGGTCGGAGACTGCACGGCAAGGTTGGAGCGAGACTTCTGTATCCAGCCCCGCCCTCCGACCAAGCGCTGCAAAGAAAGAGCTGGACAACCTACTTCTCTGCGCTGCTGCCGACTCCGCCCACTGAATCACCTCGCATAAACCCCGCCCTCTAACCCAATAAGAGCGGCGCGTACGCAAGTACTCTCTAATAGTGACACCTTTGCTTCTACGTCAGCGCTCCAGGTATTTATTGGCATTCTTTATTTATACTATGTCGACTCGACGCACTCCGCCGAAGACAAATAATGCTCCTACACTGGCAAAAACTCCCGCCTTGAGTTATGGATCTGATTCTCAGTTATATGTGTCACCTCCTACTGGTCAAAGTGACTACATCACTCGTAGAATGAAGCGTAAACATCACGTACACGGAACGTCTGAATATACTGTATCCACTGACGAATTGAAGGACATTTTTTCTTCATTTGAAGCCCAGCAGAACTCTAAATTCGAGAAACTCATGGAATCTATTCAATTAATTAAAGACCAGAACACTGAGATCCAGAAAAGCATGGATTTTCTTTCCTCCAAGTATGACGAAGTATTACAGAAAATGGTTAACCTTGAACAAAAAAATAAAAGTTACGAACTTAAAATCGAGGCACTAGAGAGCAAAATAGAACAGCTAGAGCGTAACTCACGCGCATCCACCATCGAAATTAGGAACATTCCTAGACAAGACTCGGAAAATAAGAATACTCTCCGTAACCTAGTCCAGAAGGTGAGCGAGGTCATTGATCGGCCATTATCTAACCTTGATGTTCAAGATGTTTATCGCCTAAAAACCAAAAAGGAATCTGGTAATCATATTGTGGTCAAATTCACAACTACTTCATGCAAAGATGGATTCATAAAACAGTGCAGGAACTTCAATAAGATGCACAAAGACAACAAGTTAAGTACATCCCACCTGCAGCTACCTGGCCCTACTAAACCGGTATTTGTCGATGAGTCACTGACAAGCTTGGGGAGACGACTAGCATACCTGGCCAGACTATTTATAATGGAACACAAATACCATAGTACATGGACTTCTTATGGAAAAATTTTTATCAAAAAAAGTCATGATTCACCAGCGCTGCGCGTGGACTGCGAACTAGATCTGGAAAAGATTGCAATTAAGTGACTATTTTATGTCAATTTACTATGTTTGCTTTGTACTTTTTATGTTATATCCTTTTATACTTTTAAGTTTTACACTATAAGCTTCTACACATTACTCAACAGTGAAACACTCAACACATTAATAATAATAACACAACCATCTAATATTTATAACTATCCTGCACTTATTTCACACACACATAGGGTGAACCATACATACGCGACGCAACAACATTCCCACATAATACACACCTCTCCAATTTTCCACAGTGCTACGACATCATTATACAACGTTGATACGACAGAGGGGCTTTCCTTTAAACTGCCTATACTAGGTACCATTTTCAAGCTCTGTACCAAAAATAAATTAATTAGGAGCAGTAGTTTAGTCGCAAATGATTTTTAAAGTTTTTGCACGGTTTGAACACGATGTATCTTTTCTAACAGTTGATTATCGTCTAAGCATAGGTCATGCACCTTACAACGATAAATCTACGATGCGTTGTTGCCGCTCTGACGCATGTCGAAGGACATTCACTAAAAATTGGCAATGCAAACAAGGAAGCAATCAATACACACACACTTGCACTTTCACTACGAAAGCGACTAACATAAAGCGAGCGAAAGAAATAGAGATAGGTCAGTTTGTTGCATCCTTGTTTTTGCGATCGGTAAGTCCCTCAGCAGTGCGCCGACGCTTGTTTTTCGGAACGTACGGTTTGTGGACTTCGCGCGCAAACAATTGTAATTTTATTTTGTTATTGTAAGAGGACACGTAACTTGGGATTATTATTATTTAGTATTAGTGATTTTTTTGTGATTGACTGTTTTTTATGGTGATAGGACACGTAACTTGGGATTATTATTATTTAGTATTAGTATCTCCGGACCTCACTCCCATGGATTTCTTTTTGTGGGATTACATTAAGGGTGAAGTGTATGCCTCAGAGGTAAATAAAATTATTGATGAGTTAAAAAATTGGATTATTTTAGCATTTCACAAATTAAAGTGCTTAGTGATCTAATTAGAAAAATAAATAACAATATTCTCCGTCGGTATAATTTGTGCATCAATGTGAATGGAGGACACATCGAAAATTTAAAAATTTAGTGTGTTTGTTTTTGTGCGCGTACTTCGAAACGTTACCTAACATAAAAGCCAGTGCGAGCGGAGGCCTAAGTCGCCGGCCGCCACCCCGGCCCGGCCCCCACCGAGCACACGAGATACCGCACACCGCGCTCCGGCGCGCGCGCGACGTTGCCGCTTTGTTACCTAGCGGTACCTAAGGTCAGTGTCTTTTTTTTTTACAAAGGGTGGTTGCGTTTTATTCGGATTTGCAAGCTATTTAGTTTGTTTGAAAAAAATATTTTCTCATTTATGGCGCTTTTTGTTTTTGTACCGTATCGAATTAATACTGTACACGTATAGTATACGTAGTTTAATTTAATGCCCCTCTGTCGTATCAACTCTGTATACAATTATTACTAGTTATCCACCTGTTACATATAACTATAATACATTATATACAATTTCAACATTATATTACTTTTGCTTGACTAATATTCAATCTACTTATGAGGTATTAATCGCCACTCATTTTTATAACTTTGCACCTTTAAATTACACTTACTTTCCACATATTTACAGTCTTTTTACATGCCCGAATTCACCTTCTTACTTAAATTATCAAAATTCGATAACATAAACCAAATTAATAGCGATCTTGATCATTTTGTTATAGCGGATTCATCCACTTGCGAAATAGAAGAGTGTCCTAATCTAATTAAAAGGCCACACTCTAGCCTAAAAATAATACATCAGAACATCCGTAGTGTTAATCGTAACTATCCTAGCCTCTTAACCCTTCTTAAAAGATCAAATACTGAGTGGGATCTTATCATACTCACGGAGTGTTGGCTACGCCACTCCCACAACATTCCTGCAATAGAAGGCTTCGACTTTGCTAAAACTGAAAATAACATCACCCAAAATGAAGGGGTCATCGTGTACTTCAAAGATAATTTAAGTCCAATAATATCGGAACCAACCATTCTTGATGCCAATTGTATCACAATAAAGATAGACAGCAATACCATCGTCCTTGCAATATACAGACCTCCTGGTAATAGAAACATTAAACCATTTCTTGAATCTCTCAGTAACCTTTTAAGTAGCTTAAACTTCCCTAATATCATACTCATTGGAGATATTAACGTGGACATATCTATGAACACTAACGATGCTAACTCATCATCCTACCTAAACCTACTAGCTTCCATAGGTCTTTTACCTGCCCACCAGTTACCAACACATAGTAAAACTTGTTTAGATCACGTCATGCTAAAAAGTAAACTCCCTGCCTTTTGCTATGTCGCGGAGACGTCTATTACCGACCATGACAGTGTGATACTTGTGCTTGAAAACCACCACCATCCAAAGATAACATCTACCATTAGGAAAGTTAACTACATAGGCCTTGACAACGATATGCAAAATATTTGCATCAATTCCATCTACGAAATAACTGACGTAAATGTAGCTACTACATTTTTAGTCAATACCCTAAACTCTATAATACTAGCTAACACACGGTCTGTTTCCATTTCTAATCGCAAGAGAATTAAAAAGCCCTGGATAACAAATGGTCTATTGAGATGTATGAAAAATCGAGATAAACTCCACATAAAATCAAAAAAAAATCCTAGCGATGAAATCAGCAAGATCACCTACAAAAGGTACAGAAACTATTGCAACTGGTTACTAAAAAATCTGAAAACGGACTATGAAAAAAACCTATTAGATAAAGCAGCTAAAACTAACAATAAAAAACTATGGGACGCTGTAAAACAAATAACACACTCCAACAAAAAATCAAACCCAGCAATGGATCTTATATCCACCCCAAACCCTTCTACCTCAGTCAATGCAATAAACAATTTTTTTGTGTCTATTGGCAAAAACCTTGCTGAAAACAATCACTACGGAAATCCTTCTATCTACACACCACCCGCTAACTCTTGTCCTTCTTCTTTCGTTTTGCTTCCCACTGATGAAGATGAGGTTCGTCAGTGTATCCTAAATCTAAAAAAAGTCAATACAGTTGGACGAGACAATATCTCAGGAGCTTTTCTTAAAAGATACCACACTATTCTAGTCCCGCCATTAACGTACATCTTCAACTTAATGCTCCACAGTGGTGTTTTTCCGAAGGAATTTAAACTTGCTGAAGTAATCCCAATCTACAAGAGTGGTGACAGAGACTGTGTCAACAACTACCGACCCATCTCTATACTGTCTACTCTGTCTAAACTAGCTGAAAAACTTATTAACAAGCGTCTAATTAACTATCTTGAGACCAAATCCTTGCTGTCAAAATCTCAATTTGGTTTTAGAGCTGGTATCTCGACCAATGATGCGGTTCACGAATTGATCGATCATGTTGTTAATAAACTAGATCACAAAAAGAAAGTGATAGCGATATTCCTGGATTTAGCTAAAGCTTTTGACACAGTCTCTGTTCCACTCCTACTAACTAAGCTACAAAATATGGGGATTCGTGATACACAGCTCAAACTATTTGGGGATTACCTTGCTGACAGGCTACAGAGAGTTAGAATTGGAGATTTCACTAGTGATGACTTACCTATTTGCTACGGTGTTCCTCAGGGTAGTGTAGTTGGGCCCACACTTTTCCTCACCTTCATCAATGACCTGTGTGATCTGCTTCTACAGAATGGCAAAATTGTCACATTTGCAGATGACACTGCGTTGATCTTCCATGGCGACAGTTGGGATGAGGTTTACAGCCTCGCTCAATCTGGGCTCAATACTGTAACTTCTTGGCTCAATAACAACGGCCTTACTCTCAATGTCAGCAAAACTAAATTGGTACCGTTCTCTATTAAAAACACCTCATCCGCAATCCATGACAATTATTACATCAAAGCCCATTACTGTTCATCTGCCCACTCCTGTTCCTGCAGTCGATTAGAAGTAGCTTTTAGTATAAAGTACCTGGGAGTGTTGATTGATAGTACTCTCAGCTTCAAACACCACCTGGACCTTCTATCTTCCAGAACTCGAAAACTAATTTTCATTTTTAAAAATTTAAGCCGTATATCAGATAAAAAAGTCACTAAAATGGTTTACATGGCCCTGTGCCAATCCATTCTAACCTATTGTATTACTGTATGGGGTGGCACTTGTAAAACTAACTTAATAAAACTGGAAAGAGCTCAAAGAGTGGTACTAAAAGTAAGTCTGTCGTTACCTTTCTTCTTTCCTACCAAAGATCTGTACTTACTCTCTGATGTGCTGACAGTAAGACAACTTTATATTCTGTGCACAGCTCTAAAACAACATTCACTAATAGGGTATGATCCCTTACTTAATGCAAACAAGAGAGTCAAACACAGGGTTTGCACAACACTTACTAATCGTAGCACTGGTTTCTCACGCAAATTCTTTGAATTTCTTGGTGGACATCTATATAATAAGATAAATAAGAAGCTAACAGTTTACCCTCTTACAAGAGCCATTTGTAAGAGGGTTATTACTGCCTGGCTTAAGTCCCTCAACTACGATGAAACTGAAAATCTGCTTATTGTACCATCCTAACAAACTGCGTTTACGGTCAACTCCTTCACCCCGCACATACGCACTCACTCACACACTCTCTCTCTCCCACACACACTCACACAGACACATACACGCTCCCTCACACTCACACTCACACTCGCGCTCACATACTCAATTACTCACTCATTCAATTTAGTTCCTCTCACCCACTTTGTACCCCCAAAACAGCAACAATCTCACTGCACCTAGCTTAATCCCTCTTCATTATTACTGCTCACTGATGTTGTATACAGCTGTCACCTATTGTCCGGAGTCTGGAGAGGCTGGTAATCTGTCATACAGGTCTCCTAGTACAGAAACCAGTCTCTCACATAGTTCACAATAATTATCACAAATGTTTTGTTTGCTTCTTATATTGTTTGTAAAATTTCTATGTGAGAGAAGAATAATAAACTTTATTATTATTATTATTATTATTATTATAGCTTGCAGCATATAATTGTCATTGTGAAGTATATTCTACTTCTAATTATAACACTTGTGTTTCTTGTCCGTTCTTCTCCATAAGAATCTACCCTTCCGAATGGACAGTAGAGCCACTGTTATTTTAAATGTAATGATGACGTTCATAAGTGCCGTTTAATGGCCTAATTCAAATAAACGTTTTTGACAGTGAATTTGACTTTGAACACTATTATATTCGTGACAATCACGGAACAGAAAAAACAGGTGGAAATGCTATGCGACGAAATTTGTATCGGAACCTGTGTCGCCACACTCACACAACTATACCGATAATCATATAATTCAACACAAATCAAGGATACGATTGATTGGTCGTTTAAATTTTGGTCAAAACAAGAATAAGTCAAAGAACCTATATTTGAAAATATACTTTCGGCCTTACACGTAGGATTTATTTTGCTTTACGGCAAAAAGTACTCACGGCGTTTCGTTTTCTGAAATCATTCCAAGTTGAATTTACAAGTAAATTCTGCTATTCGACCATAGATGGCGGTATTATCAATGGTTGCAATTATAAACTTAAACAACTTAGTAATAAGGTTCATTATTCTATGTTTGGATAGTAACAGTTGCCACTCGATCACGGCTGTGGCACATAAACTTTGACTTACATTATCGATGTCGATAAATAAGATAACTTTTTTCGAAATTAATTCCAAAAAATGTGATTCGCTTGGTGTTGAAGTTTTGTATGGGAGCCATACATGAAACTTGTTGTTGGAATCGTTATGAAATTAGCTATCACATTTAAAATTGATAAGTTCGGGTTTGCAATATAGCGTAAGCAAAATATTCCCAGTTTATTGTATAAAAGTTTTAGGTTTTTATTTTATTTATGTAAATATACCTTATTACACATTAATCAATAAAAATAACACACCTCATACATTTTTTGTGTTCCGAACATCCATAAGAAATGGAACCCTTACAAAAATGAAATTGGTTCGGAACCCTATGAACGCGAGTCCGACTCGCACTTGGCCAGATTTTTTTTCATATCACAAGCCTTACAAAATCAATCCTCGGGTATCTTACTCGACTGCCGACAAAAAAAGGGGTGTTGTTTACACTTCAGTTCCGTGAACTCTTTATGCCAAGTGGCTTACAATAGTATCTTATTAAATAGTTTGGTACAGAATCTTAACGTTGACTAAGTTTTCATGTATCTATATCTTTTTTTTGAAATAAAAAAGTCTCTTTCTAAAAAAATGTACGGAGCATATCGTGCTTGTCTTGCTTGGCATCCAATCAGCTCTGCCCGTGCATCTATCCATTTTTCTTTGACGATAGCCTCTTTGGGAAACCTAAAAATATTTTTAAAGTTATGTTTAGTGATTTGAATAAAATTTCTAGACGAACTACAAAAAAGTGTTTTATCGATATCTATCCATCCAGTATCCAACCCGACTACATCACTATTTGAATAGCGAAGAACTTTCGAGAACGAAACAGTAACTGAATCGATGTAAAATAAACTCTAAGCTAATGGCATAAGGTGGATTTTAACTAGACTTGAACTTAAGGTTTTTGCAAAATGAAATTTCCTAAGATTTTATTAGAAAACAAATAAAATCGTTGTTACCGATGGTATGAAACACCTCCATTTTTAAGATTTATTCTCCTACTATCATTTTTGCACTCCAAAATGGAACAATACGGCATGGTTCACAAAATATAAATTTATATCGAGAGTGAGCGAGATGATCGGTTCGTCGTGATGTTAGAACACGACTGGGTTGAGGTACGCGTAACACCGCGTAATACCGGCACGCGTGCCACGCCTACTTTGCACTTCTACTGTTTTTTCTGTTCTGTGGTGACAATCTACGAAATTTAATTTGACAGCTAAACAAACGGACGTTACTGTTTCAATAACCGCCCTCTAGGAAACCGCGCTGTTGTGTTTACATAGAAAACGTTGTAGTGACGTCATTCACCGCTGTATTACGGCGGCTATATGACGGCACCGCTATCCTAGGACACCAAAGCTTTACAGCGATCTACATATTATTTTGATAAGTACTGCTTTTAACCCGTTGGTCCCGGCTGTCATTTGTAGATCTTTGGCAGTCGATACGGATAGTCAGAAGCCAGTAAATCTGACTCGTCTTGCCCTGAAGTACCGTGTTACCCAGTTAATGGGTTGTGGAGGTCTGGTAGGCAGCCGCTCCACGTAAAACACTGGTATTCAGCTGAATCCGGTTTGACTGGAAGCCGACCCCAATGTAGTTGGGAAAAGGCTAGGCAGATGATGACTGCTTTTAAACCAGTGACAAACAATAAATTAAGTTGAATTTTTGGTATATTTTTGTTTTTATGTGCAGGCACAGCCTAGTGAAGATGCTGGACGGCAGCGAGCTGGACGGCCCGCCGCCGCTGCGCCGCGCGTCGTCGGCGGCCGTGGAGCCCGGCGCGCACTCCGGACATCATAGGTATGCTAAGTAAGGACACAAGGCAGGCGGCACGACTTTATTACTTATTCAATGTTGTACAGTCGTTTTTAGACATTTTGCGTAGGCATGTTGAATTATTTATTTATTTATATATTCAAAAAATCCACAGTACTTTAACAATTTTACTTAAAATAAATATACCGATCTTACAGTCAATTACGGATTTACAATTTATTAACTACTTGCGCAACTTCGATTAATTTTCAATTCAATTTTCATTACTGTTCCGCTCCTATTGTTCTTATCGTGATGATATATAGCCTATAGCCTTCCTCGATAAATGGGCTATCTAACAATGAAATAATTTTTCAAATCGGACCAGTAGTTCCTGAGATTAGCGCGTTCAAGCAAACAAACATTAATATTCAAACATTAATGTTCAAGCAAACAAATATTATAGGGGCAAAGCATTAATGAAAAATGTGACGTAGACGACGTTGCGCGGGTCAAGTAGATAAAAACTCAACAACTGTTATAAAAAAAACAACCTAGAAAATAATTAAAAAAACAACCTAGAAAATAATTTTAAAAACAACCTAGAAAATAATTTAAAAAACAACCTAGAAAATAATTAAAAAAACAACCTAGAAAATAATTTAAAAAACAACCTAGAAAATAATTAAAAAAACAACCTAGAAAATAATTTAAAAAACAACCTAGAAAATAATTTAAAAAACAACCTAGAAAATAATTTAAAATACAACCTAGAAAATAATTTAAAAAACAACCTAGAAAATAATTTAAAAAACAACCTAGTAATAATTTAAAAAACAACCTAGAAAATAATTTAAAAAACAACCTAGAAAATAATTTAAAAAACAACCTAGAAATAATTTAAAAAACAACCTAGAAAATAATTATAAAAACAACCTAGAAAATAACATAAAAAACAACCTAGAAAATAATTTAAAAAACAACCTAGAAAATAATTTAAAAAACAACCTAGAAAATAATTTAAAAAACAACCTAGAAAATAATTTAAAATACAACCTAGAAAATAATTTAAAATACAACCTACAAAATAATTTAAAAAACAACCTAGAAAATAATTTAAAAAACAACCTAGTAATAATTTAAAAAACAACCTACAAAATAATTTAAAAAACAACCTAGAAAATAATTTAAAAAACAACCTAGAATATAATTTAAAATACAACCTAGAAAATAATTAAAAAACAACCTAGAAAATAATTTAAAAAACAACCTAGAAAATAATTTAAAAAACAACCTAGAAAATAATTTAAAAAACAACCTAGAAATAATTTAAAAAACAACCTAGAAAATAATTTAAAAAACAACCTAGAAAATAATTTAAAAAACAACCTAGAAAATAATTTAGAAAACAACCTAGAAAATAATTTAAAAAACTACCTAGAAAATAATTTAAAAAACAACCTAGAAAATAATTTAAAAAACAACCTAGAAAAAAATTTAAAAAACAACCTAGAAAAAAATTTAAAAAACAACCTAGAAATAATTTAAAAAACAACCTAGAAAAAAATTTAAAAAACAACCTAGAAAAAAATTTGAAATAATTTAAAAGTGAGTGGTAGTAAAAGTAAGAAATCAGCTATTATAACAAAACAGTTTGGAGTCTATGACCCCTAAAAACAAATTGTTACCATTACTACGAGGCAGACATTTTTCTTTTTTAGGCATGTTAAACAAACATTTATATATTGATATGTTTTGGATACTTGTTCTTTCAACTAGTAGTTTTAGTTGTAGTTTGTTTTTACCCTGATTTTTTCTCTATTCGAGCGTGGTAAGCTAGTGATTTACACCCGTATTCACAAACAATACTTTTCTCAGTAAAGTAACATCGCTATGCGAAGTAAGGCATTTCTCACAGCGTTGCATATGGCAAGCCTTTCAATTCATAAACAATATTCAAACGACCCTTGACTAAGCAAACGCACAACGTTGAATAGAGCTCTGTGATTGGTTCGTTTGTGTTGCGTAGTTCACTTCTGTGCTTGGCGTTCATTTACAAAAAAAACTAAAAAAAAGTACTAATCTTTGTAAAATCTGCGTCGACTAAATTCATCTGAACTGTAATAATGAAAAGGATTTTTGAAATCCCGTATCACTATTCTGGTATTTATTGTGCTTGTCTCATTTATATAATTATTAAATTCTTCACTACTATAATCCATTAAAAAAGGACGCTATTAAAATGGAAAATTATCACAAACAATAAAATCCAACCCCGAAAAATATTTCTAGTAACACATAATAGACCACAGAGAATCGAGAGACCTAGCTATGCGTTGCTTAAAACAGCTAGCAGGCTACCTTTAGCTGTGCGATTGTGAATATGGGTGTTAGTAGAGGTAGACCATTATTGTAACTCTAAACATAGCAAGTTAAACTTAACATTTACGTCTTTGTAATAAGGTTGAAATTGGCTTGAATAATCGAATGTGTCGATGCTCATTTTAACGATTTTAATGTTTTTCCGTCATTTTTGTCAGAATCGTACTTCCCTGACAAACATTCAGATGGATCTATTTTTTATTTAGTTCTAGTTTCTTTTATTAATAGACTTAAGTGAAACCCTTATACAGTGTTACTTTGGAGACAGTACACATTTTGCTTTCGTGAAATCAGTATAGTTAATAGAACATATTTCAGGCAAAAATAAAAAAAAATTACAATTTTTTATTTCCTACATTTTAGTGAGTAATATTTTTGGAATTGTCTCCTTGAGCCCTTTATTTTGAAACCCCACTCAATACTTTAGGAGGATTTTTTTTAAATAACCTGTCGCCAAAAATACATACACCCTTCTTCTGGCGCAGTCGGGTAAAAAGTTTCTTTTTTTAAATTTTTAAAATACAAATTGGCATTTAAGCGTACCAACGCTACTAGTATCGAAGAGTGAAAATGATTACTATTGATTTTTAGCCGACTTCAAAAAAGGAGGAGTTTCTAAATTCTAGTCTAGGTCAGAGATGACAGACAAAGTCTACGATGGAGAGAGCTTACCCAAAAGGAGCCTGTTCACTCTAAATTTGAAGAGATTAGGGTTGTAAGGGTTCGGAAACACAGACGCAGGCAGAGAGTTCTACTCCTTTGCTGTGCGCATTATAAAAGGCGTTTGTCCTTAAGGTGGAAGCGCCAGGGTAGCCCGCGAAATCAAACGCGTGCCTATCAATAGCAAAAAAAAAAAATTTTTTTTTTTTTGCAATTTGACGGTCAGTGTGAAGCTGTATGTTGAACAAAATACAATTCGCGGCCGTAACGCGTATTTATCTAAAGAATCATAACCATTTTAATCATCAATATAACCCTCTAAGTTCATTGAGCCCTATAGAATGGTTTTTTCTTGAAAAAGTCATTCGACCGGCAAAGCAAAGAAAAAAAATATATTTGAATTTCGCTGGCTACCCTGGCGCTTCCACCTTAAGTATAGTGAAACAGATGAAGGGGTACTTGCGCACTGTCTCAGAAGTACGTCTGTCTGTATAATCTGTATCGCTCTCTAATGTCTATTTGTTCATTCAGGTTAACACGCCGCGCATCGTTGGACGATCTCGAACAGCAGTCGTGTGAACTGGCGCCTAAACTCGAGAACAGGATCATTGTGCTCAATAAACCAGAGGTACGTGCTTTTCTCACTTCTTTTTAGAATGTAAGTATGAGTTATTTTTTTTTTTTTTTACTATTAATAGGCACGCGCTTGACCACCATCTCACCGATGATGTGGTCGAAGATGTAGCACGAGCAACCTATTCACTCTATTTTTATCAGCTTACTCAATATTATGGTTAATAGGGCTCGAAATTTTTCCATGGGAGCTAACACCTCCCGCCGCCATCTTGATTTTTTTTTTCTCAAAATTGCGGCGTACAATCTAACATGCAATATATGGGTAAAAGACACTTTAACAAAAAATGTTAGCAACATGGTGCCCTTAAGTGTCACGTTGCCGATATATTTGAAGGTAAATTAGCCATGTGAGAATGAAGATCACTAAAAATATGCTAAAGGCTATGCCACAATAGGGAATATGCATGCGATTTTTTTTTTTTTTTTTTTTTTACTATTGATAGGCACGCGTTTGACCACTATCTCACCTGATGGTAAGCGAGGATGTGGTCGAAGATGGAGCACGCTTGCCTAGAAATAACCTATTCACTCTTGATTTAAAGACTCCCAGGTTGTAGCTATCAGGAAACACAGACTCCGGCAGGGAATTCCACTCCTTAGCTGTACGCACTATGAATGTGTTCCCAAAACGTTTTGTGCGTATGGGTGGGATGTCCACCATGTACCGGTGGCGCATCGCCGATCGTCTTGTGGTCCGATGATGGAACGGGCTTGGCGGAATTAAATTATGCAATTCCGTCGCACATTCCCCAAAATGCAACCGGTAAAAAACCGACAGGCTAGCAACTCGTCGTCGGTGTTCAAGACTTTGGAGCTTCGACGCGACGAGCCTCTCATTGCCGATGATCCTCTTGGCTCGTTTTTCAATTGACTCAAGGGCATCAAGCTGGTATCTGGCAGATCCGTCCCAAAGATGAGAGCAGTATTCCATACACGATCGAACTTGCGCTTGATAGAGTTTGAGCAGCTGTTCCGGCGTGAAGTATCGTCTCACCTTAGCCAGAATCCCCAACTTCTTTGCAGCCACTTGAGCTTTTGCCTCTATGTAAGGGCCAATTTAAATTTTATTTTTAAAATGAAATACTTATTAGCTGTAGTAAACAATCATGAAATATTTTTTTAAATATATTCATCAGCGATGAAGTTCAAACATTACAATTAGAAAGAGAAGTCCGATGTAAACTTTGACGTCATAGTCTATGACGTCTATACAGCTGCCATAGAAAACGTTTTCGCGAGAGGGACAGATATATTTGTTTAAAATAATTATATCTCCTTCGTTTTTCGAGTAAGATTCTAGTTTCACTGTTAGTATTATATTTTTAGATAAACTGTATAGATGATACATAGTAATATGTTTTTCATGCATATTCCCTATTGTTCTATGCCCTTTATTTGTTATGTATTCTATAGCTTTCCGTAGTTTAGTGCTGCTTGGCATTTTTTGTCGCACAATTTTTTTTTTAATCTTTATTAGCGCAGGTAATATTTTCAAAACTTATTTTGATTTTAAATATAATTTATTTGTTGTAGAGATGCCATGTTCCATCAAATCAACCTATGTACTACTACTTTACATAAAGGTTACATAAATAATCTTGATGGCAACTATTTCACAATCGTTCTGGAGATGGGCACTATCTTTGGTCCCCCCCTATTTACAAAACTACCAAGTATAGTGCCCGGCATTTAACTTGACTAGATTTTGGCGAAGTGGGGGAAGTTCGTGCATGTAAAAATGTATGCGCAAACTTCCCCCACTACGAAAATCTTAGCCAATTTACGAGCCGGGTATTATAAATAATATTAAAAAAATATTCAGTGATTTAAAAAAAAAACCGTGCCTCCATACTTCGTGTATACTTTTAGCAAAACGAAAACTTCCAAAAACGTAATTTTTTTTTCTATAAATTCTAAACCATTATTTTTTTATTAATTAGGATTTTGCTCGTCTCGGCCTTATAATAAATGGACACAAAAACTAAAAAACGCTGGTTGCGACATAGCGTGTATGCTTGCTAACAAAGTTGAACATGATTGTATTGTAAGTATTTTTGATAATGGTTGCTGGGATACCTATTCTTAAAGCATCGTGTTACATCATTCTGGAAATCTACTCTTCTCCATACACCTAACTATGGTTCTTTATACACAGCATCAAACGCCATTCTCGCCATTCATTGGGGGTCTAAAAAGGCCAATTTAGCAGAATCATAAAATTAGAATCATTTCATTTCCAGTCTTGCCATGAAGTACTGTGTTACCCAGTTAATGGGTTGTGGTCTGGTAGGCAGCCGCTCCGCGTAAAATACTGGTATTCAGCTAAATCCGGTTTGACTGGAAGCTGACCCCAATATAGTTGAGAAAAGGCTAGGCAGATGATGATAAAATTAGAATCATAATATTAATCTCACAAAAATCTGTAAAAATTCATTTACATATGTATCACTAAACGCATTAGGTTCAAGATTCATCACATGCCTAGTCTTTAGCCGGATTTAGATGAATACCAGTGTTTTACGTGGAGCGGCTGCCTACCAGACCTCCACAACCCATTAACTGGGTAACACGGTACTTAATGCATTAGGTTCAAGATTCATTAGGAAAATTTGACAGTGACAGGTAGCGAGATGTGCTTTCTGATTCTGCTAAAGTGGCGTTCTTAGACCCACTGAAGGGTAGACATTTGCACGAAATCTGGGGAATTATTAATGAAACTACACTAAGATACTGCCGGTCAATTCTGTAAACCTCTCCCCGTGAAAACTCAGTTGGAGCGAGTGCGATGTGAGCTGTCAGTGCATCTTGGTTACATGGTGGAGGTGAAGTGATCTCAAAGTGAGCTGCAAATCCATCTTGATTATATGGTTTGACAGCTCACTTCGTGATCAATTCACCCAAGCGTTCACTTCGACATGTTTACAGCAGTGCGATTCTGTTAACATGTCGAAGTAAACTCTTGAGTGAAGTGACCACGAAGTGAACTCAATCTATCTTGATTACATGGTTTGACAGCTCACTTCGTGATCACTTCACCCGAGCGTTCACTTCGACATGTTTACAGCAGTGCGATTCTGTTAACATGTCGAAGTAAACGCTTGAGTGAAGTGATCACGAAGTGAGCTGTCAAACCATACAAATAAGATAGAATGTTCCAGTTCACTTCACGTTCACGCCACCTAAGTTTAAGAGAGATGTTGACAGAATGGACAGGCTGATATGGCTAGCTGCATTCTTATCTATTGCATACTGGGTGTAAAACATATTAGAGAAATACATTGGAGAAATCTTTCGCAGTCTTATTCATTAAGACATAAATCTACTTTCAAAGCATGAATTAAGGCAAGGAATATCTGGATGGATTCTTACATTAAACTATTACTATTGTTAAACTAAAACGTCCATATTAGAGAAATACATTAGAGACATCTTTCGCAGTCTTATTCATTAAGACATAAATCTAATTTCAAAGCATGAATTAAGGCAGGGAACAACATTTGGATGGATTCTTACTATTAATATTGTTAAACTAAAACGTCCATATTAGAGAAATACATTGGAGACATCTTTCGCAGTCTTATTCATTAAGACATAAATCTAATTTCAAAGCATGAATTAAGGCAGGGAACAACATCTAGATGGATTCTTACATTATTTATTACTATTGTTAAATTAAAACGTCCCATCAAAATAAGTGCTAAATAACCTGAAGTAAACCGCTCATGATTTAGCTTTATCTTTATGATTTTAGGTCAAAAAATCAACAGCTTTATTAATTTAAAAATGTAACCATATGATTATATTCTATTAAAGCAACTGTTCCGTATGAAAGTCTGTCTTCAACTGTTAATAGGCTAGTTTCCACCATCAATCAATTGCAAATATATTTAGTCCGTCAATTAGAGTGTTGAAAAATTGGACACGTATTTTGTGTTTTTGTAAATCAATTAATTTTGACGCATCAAAACTCGGGAGTGGGGGGCTCGTTACGTCAGAACGCACTAAAAATTATACCACGGCGTGACGTATTGAGAATTTTAAAAGCGTCGTATCTTCGTCAATATTCGTTTACGTAACAAAAGAAAAAAATGGGTCAAGTATTTTTTGATAATCTGACAGATTAATTAGATTTTTTCAGTGGACAAGCCTATTGTGAAAGGAGATGTTCCAAAATGTATGGATCCTGGACCAGGTCCTTGTACACTATACTTAAAAATAGAGAAATATATTTAAAACAGTTCTCAACTGTCCAATTTCTTTAAAATGGCTTTGTTTGCTGGTAAAACAAAAGAAATTACACTTGAAATTGCAACACGTAACAAAAACCCGTCATGGCGGTAAGCTGTCATTTTGATTGATTAATGACGTTTTACATTTATTTATGACATATTTATTTACCGGCAACGAGACGAAAGTGACTGAAGTGACATTGTTATGACAGCTGACAGTTATTTTTCTATGATCTGTAACTAAATCAGTGCGACGCCATGTTGAAAATCGATAAAAGTAATTTATAAACATCAATTAACTACCGCAACAGTAAACATTTAAATGAATTAAATGTATTTTTCCCGAATTCTACGGATTTTTCTCTTTTTTATGAGGTAATGTACATAGAACTGGCCCATTTTGAAACATCTCCTTTTAAATCTGCTTTACAAAATTTAAACCTATCAAATTATTATTATCTGATAAGACTGTTATTCTTTTGCTAGCTCCGCCTAAAAACGCACTAAAGCACTTATTTTGATGGGAATAAAAAAAGTATAAATCCTCCAAACAAAATCTTGACACTTCAAACCATCTCCCCAGGAGCTGCAAGCCCTAATCGCCGAGCGTTCCCGTTGGGAGTCTGACACCGTCATCCGTGAAGTGGACGACGAGGGCTCCCCCTAAGAGCTACCCTCCCTGTACGGCTGCTTCGTCTGGTACCGCCACTTCCAGCAATAGCGCCGCAGAAGGTACCGTTCTGACACTACAGCAGAAAGTACCACACTGTAAAAACAGGATGTTTTCGTTTGAAAAAGACTTTTTAGGTACCAGTGACTGTTTTGTTGTTCGTGAAGTGTTATAAACGGGATTATTTTGCTGTCTGCAGATTTGTGTTGTTTTAGGTATAAATGTGTTTTTTTGGTATGGTACCAAAAAGTACCACTTGGAAAAATTGCGTTATCGAATGAGTATCAAATGTACCGTTTGGACAGTGATTATTTTACCAAAATTCAGCAAAAAAAATAACATCAGTAAATAAAAACAATTTATCGTTTTAAAACTTAACACTTTATGTTAAATCAGTGGGAGTAAATAAGTATTTGATGTATGTCGAACACTTTTAAACATAGTATTTGAAGATTGGTAAATAAAGGAGGCGACTGGGTGTAGTTACATGTAAATGAGGTTTAAAAACTTAGCTAACAGCTAATTGCAATAATATCTTATGTGTATATAGGATAAGCATTGGACCACGATCTCACCTGATGGTAAGCAATGATGATGTCCTACTAGGCTTTTTTTTACGGATGGAAAATCATCAAATGACTCCTCCCGCTTTGGGTGAAGCAGAAGGGAGTGTCAGACTCTTACTGACTAAAACCCATCCGTGTTCCTTCTAGTGCCCTTTGCGTTCCAGGGTACGGTGCCTCTTTCGAACAAAGTCCGCAGCCCCAGCAAGTACTGGCCCTAGCGGGCCCCATCTTTTATGCTGAGAGCTCTTTGAGGCACGCGTGGAACATAGCGCGCCGTCGATCCGGGCCTGGTTCTGATCGGAAGGTGAGCCACCCAATGCTCACCGTCCGTAGGCCCGCTCATATCACCCTAGGCTTACGAGTGGTTCAACAAACCCAGCGATAAATTTGTTTAATATTTTAAATTATAAAATTAAAATGTAGATCGTTCAAGGTGAAAAAAAAAACAAAATTAACTTTAGTTTTTTTATTTACTATTTTAGCCTTTTGGTCGCACTTGAAAAGAATCGAGCTTCATTTGAGAGAGGAATAGGAAAGATAGGAAGGAATAAATATCTTATGAAAAAAATACTGGAAATCGTCGCCTTCTATTTTAGAAATATTATTAATCGATTGTTTATAAACGAATTTTGAATCACATTATTATTATTGATCATGTAGCTACGCAAAGAGATGGCGCCACTGTAGCTAGTCTTTAAAAACAAATAAAGCTATTTTTACCAACAGCTTTATTTGTGATGACATTGTGAGGATATCATCATATCAGCCGAAAGACGTTTACTGCTGGACGTAGGCCTCCCCCAAGGTGAAGAACCTTGGGGGAGGCCTACGTCCATTATTTATATTAAATTCTGAAGTTTTTACAAAGAATCATAAACTAAATGTGCTATAAAAATGTTGTACACTTGCCATACCAAATTATGGCTACAGTAGCGCCATCTAGGATAAAATTCCGTCTATTTTTACGTTCAATTATATCAAAGATCGAATCAGATCGGAATAGACATCTACCTCATGCTTAGTATTCCAGCCTATAATACCATTGGTCACTATAGTGCTAGACAGAGTCCACATAGGAAAAAAAGTCTAGCCAAAAACCGAAATTATTCAAGTTCGACACGATCACAAATGATGCCGTGTTTATAAACTGAGTCGAGTACAAAATCTTGAGTTCTGGTTTCTTTACAAGACAGAAAAAAAACAGGCAATCTAGGTAGAAGCAAACTACTACCCAAAGTCACCGAAAACTAGTACTATTAGTATGGACTTTTGAGCCAATTTATAAACAGTTGACATTGCTATCTACTCCATAAACAAGAACCGGTCTATCACTATAGTGGTCTATAAATAACTTCGAATATCTAGTTTTAAAACGCTTTTAGGCTTTCATAGTAAAAAGAGTGGGAACATACCTACTAAACATAATCTTGGTGTAGGGACTAGATTGGACTGTATAAAAATATAAATCTACTTCAGACTTACGCGATATTCACTATCCAAACCCAAGGCGGTGTGCGGTAGCGAAAGATGAGTGGCTATACGGTAATCTTACTGTTCAAAGCCAAGTGGATATTGCTACCTATACGCACTTGTCTCACCACCGGTGATGTGCGAGTAGCGAGTAAAATTTAAACTCGAAACGAGTTGTCGAGTAGCGAGTGAAAAGTTTCAATTGTTTTGACGCTTGGCTTTCAGCGAATGCTTTTGAGACGGGCTTTTACTCGCAAAACTCGCTCCGGCCTGCACTATAGGTAGAAATTACCGCTGTTTGGTAAGTTCTGACCGCCAAGCGAGCATCGCCGAGCGAGTGTCGCTGAGCAAGTACAATCTTTGATAGCTCTTGTCGCTGCGATTAACTAGAAGTAAGAGCCGCTCGCCGACAGTGTGAACAGCCAGCTATCTATGACGACTATGAATGTATCTCTTTTATTCACACGAGATTTATATCTTTTGTCCCTGTCCTCAGTGAGTAAATAGTCGATACAAGTGCCTAATGGATAACGAAACTTTAACTACCGTGGTACTTTGCAAAGGAAGCGCAAAGTTACCGTCTACTTGGGCGGTCTGGCGATACTGGTTTCGCCGTTTTGCTTTAGCCGCAGAACTTGGAAACTTATCGCTAATACTTTGGGTAGCAAATACCGCGTAGATCCGAACAGGAGAGCTAAAAAGGCCACTTTAGGAGAATCATATTATTAATCACGCAATAATCTGTCAAATTTCATTTTAATCTTTATCGCTAAAGTATTAGGTTCAAGGTTGATTGGGAAAATTTGACAGTGCGTGATTTGCTTTTTGATTCTGCTAAAGTGGCCTTTTTAGACCAGCAGGCCTTAAGGCATTCGCTCTATGTTTAAAAACACCAATCTTCTGTCGTATGTTTCAACTCTAAATAGGCCTAGTCTTCCGACAAAATACTTTTAATATACTTACTCTGTTGTGAATATTTCATGTCATTCATATTATATGGGTAGTCCCACTGCCGGGTGTCTACGCCTACTGTCGGGCTTCTATGCCCACTGTCCGTTATATTGCTACATAAGTGTTTAGCAAGTAGATTTTAACATAGCTTAAAGGTGAACTAAAGATAAAAGTGACATTATTTTTAAACAAAACGAGGGTATTAGCTTGTAAATCAAAAAAACATTCTTATTCTTCGTTTTTGGCAAATCTTTCATTCATTTTGTGAATAGAATAGTTATAAAGTCATCGCGTGTCTATTCTGTAAGATAAATTCTTTTGCATGCAATATTTTCTACTCCGGTTTTTAAAGCTAAATGATAGAAAACTAGGTTTAGGCCGATATCATTTAACAGCTCAGGGTCGATCTACTAAGCAAAACAACGCTTGCTGAGTCTGGTCCTTGGATGGGTGACCATCTAACATACCGAGATAACTCCATGTACAGCCGCTAAAGCTGTTGGTCCTGGTTATCGTTTGTACTCGTAGATCTTTGACAGTCGTTACGGGTAAAGAAACTATCTGACTTATAGAGACTATCGAACATATAAGAATACTAGCTTTTGCTCGCGACTTTTACACGCATATCCCGTTTTTTCCCGTTCCCGTAAGAATTTCGGGAAATCCGCAAAGCAAAGGAGTGGAACTCCCTTACAACAAACGCTTACAACCCTAATCTCTTCAAAGTTAGAGTGAACAGGCCCCTTCTGGGTAAGCTCGATCCATCGTAGACTTTGTCTCTTTCATCTTTGGCCTAGACTAGAGTCAAGAGCATACCCATCACAAATAAAAAAATAAAAAAAAACTTCTTAGTGCTCCCCTACACTCCCCAAGAGACCTACATGCCAAATTTCAGATTTTTAGGAACAGTAATTTTGACTGTGCGTTGTCAGCCAGTCACTCGGTATCGGAAGAGCTTGATATATGGATTGATAAATGACCCCAGACATCAATGCTAGTGATTTATGAAAATGGGTCTAAATTTAGTATCATTTGCAAATACGTATATATACAGGCGACAACTAGACGCTTGTCTGCATACGTATCAAGTACTATATTTTACATGGCTGAACCTTTAACTTTTTAAGGGCCCTGAATGAATGCTGTAAATCCTCAAATATCTTCAATTCCGTGTCACTTTTATCTTAAATAACAAAATAATCGTCCTTTATTTGCCAAAACACATATCATAAATAAAATACAAATATTTTGTCTCAAAACTTCCATACATACACAAAGATATTGTTATTAAAACAAATGTGTAATTTATTAAATCGTGCATAGTATTTTTTTGAAAATATAGGTATTACGATTTATTGATATATAAGCGATTTTTTATTTAACGCCTTGAATCTAGAATTTTGCGCAAAATATGCGCTAATAGGTTTAAGGCAAAATAATTTTAATCAATGTAGAAATAAGAGTTAATAACCAGCTAGATAGCTTAGTACAGCCGCATAATAATAATTCCTAATAGAATATAATCAATCCCTCACTCTACACTAAAACGATATCGAAAAAACCTTCGATATTCTTGACCTAGAGACGAAATATCAATTTTTTTGAGAATAAAAAAAATACGGTTTTTATCACTTTGATCCTAGACATTGCGGTAAATAATGTCATCATAAAAATATGAACAGTCTGTCCAAAATCTCATCACTTTAGTTACATCAAATATATAACAGAAAAATCTTTAAAAATTTAATATCACAAACACTGCTACAACTGCCTACTATGCTGTGCTCTTTATAATAATGTAATATATGATATAAAAGAAGTCGATAATAATTCTTCACTATAATATCACACAAATCACGAAATACACTCGAAACTTATCTATGAACATTATTTTAAAACAAAACCCTGACTTTGCTGGCACGCAGTTGGGTAAAAACACTACAAAAGAAATGTTAAGGTATAATTATTATGAGTCGAAGTTAGTTTTAGCGTGCTTTGAGTATTATGTTAAATATTCAGTAAAATTATGAAATTAGATGTCTGTTACTGAAGTCAAATTAAAAAGGAAATTATATAGTTTAAATATTTTTTTCTGGCAGATGTCTCCACTATTATGGATATTTAAAGTTTGAAATAAATGACTACAAGTACAGAATTAAGATTGATTTCAACCGTATTTAATTCAAAATTGTAAACAGTTAAAAACACGATTATTCAATATCTTTTATATTTATTAAACTGACTTTAAAAATTGGTCATATAACAGTGGCGACATCTATATTAAATTTTAGACAAATCGCTTTATTTTACATACAAACAGTATTCATTACCAGTACACTCGTATTTATAAGTAGCTACTTTTTTTTCTAATATTTTGAAACACTAACTTATGTCAGTGCCTTCGCAAAGTATAGTTTGTTCAGCAATTTTAGAGTAGTTATTGGTACTTTTTTGCGACGGTACTTTTTAGTGACAGCACATAAAATACACCGAGTGATTATACGTTTAGTGGCACCAATGACACTTGAAGTCTGTATTATATTATACCTACTGTTTTTCTGAAATTAAGAAATATTATTTTGTGAAAACATGTTTTAGTGGTACAGTGAACAAAGCTGGTTGGCATACAGGCAAATTATTATTTTTCCACTGCACTGCTAATGTGTATCATTATAACTTTTTAAGCTTATGACGTAACTACGAGCGTGGTGTACAATAATTGTCCACTCAGCACACTCACAATGATGGTCATGTACGTTCAAGTAGTTTGATCCAACAGGCTGGGTCAAACTGTGTGCAACATATGAGACGTTTTTTATTAAATTTTCTTACACACATTCATGCCAATTTGATCAAACAGTTTGAAACAATTTGATCAAATTATTGGAACGTTCATGGCCCGCATAAAAGTAGTTGCGAGTTAGCTGCCTGCATACCAGCTTTGTTGACTTTACATGTGTAAATAAACACCCATGTTCCAAGTCATTTCGAAGGAAACATTTCCATTCCAATTTACTCAGTTACCATGACAACGGAAAAGTCTTGAGACAATAGGGTATTTGACTGTATTTTTTATTACATTTTTAAAAACCTAGAGAGCAGACAAGACGGAGTTAAAAAATATTGCTGAAAAAGCTCAAAAAATGGTGGTCTTGTCAGCGTTTTAGAATCTGTGATAAACAGAGACAGCGCTAATGGCGTGTGACGTCACTCACAAGTCCCGCCGCGAATAACTTCAAAAGCGTATAACTTCTCTGTTTTTCCATTAATTTTATTTATTTTTTCACCAATCGTACTATTTTAATAACATCTATCTAATAAGTGGAAAGGAGTGGAACTCTCTGCCTGCGTCTATGTTTCCAAACGCTTACAACCCTAATCTCTTCAAAGTTAGAGTGAACAGGCTCCTTCTGGGTAGGCTCGCTCCATCGTAGACTTTGTCTCTGTCAACTCTGACCTAGACTAGAGTCAAGAGCAAATACCCATTACAAATAAAAAAAAAAAGTATTAATTCATTGATGTTTTTCATAGCAGTCAAATACCCAATTCGATTGAGTCAAAGTTGAATTAAGTGGGGAAAAAGAATTGATTGAACTTGGGTGGTAATGTAGTTGATTTATTTTTGTATAATTCGTTACGTTTACTAGTTACACGATTTTTGTATATTCGAATGTTGTATATTAAGTTATGTTTTAAACAAGTCAAATGTTACAATTTAGTTATTTTAATTCTCAAAGACATTTGTATAGCATAATATGCTATTAGAAATCACGCCTTATTTAATAAGCAATAAGATTGCTTTTCGTTGTAGCTTGATAGCCAGTGTTTCGTATTAAGTTGAAATTATATTATAAATGTTTGTTGTTTGTTGCGAAAGTTTAGACTTTAATTATAATCGTGTTTTTGCTATCAATGAGACCAACTATTGGCTCTTATGGTCTTGGATACTCCTAGGGACCCTGATGTCACTGATTTTTGTTAGGCCTACGAGGGGCCGAAGCCAATACCCACGAGGCTTTTCAATGTTATGATTTTGAGGCACCAATGTTGTTCCTTATGAATATTATTTTAAAGTGATTGTATTTAGTTTTAGTTAATTTTCAGTATCTGATAACGTGTAGAGCACGTAATCGCCCCGTCAATACCGAGTTTAAGGCACAGGTTTATTTATAACACACTAACAACATTTTAGTAAGTGAAAGTACTCATGATGATAAACAACTTTTTCTCAAACATGCTTGGAAATTTGAGCATTATTTCGACAACCTTCTTCGAGATTAATCGAAATTGCTATACTGGCCAAATACATGCGAGCAGCGGACGGCAAAAGTTGTATGTAAATCCATATCTGTCGTGTTTAGCAGCCAAAGAAATTACATAGTTAACTCATCTGTCGTGAAATATAAAAATGGAACGATCTTTTACTTCGAAACATGGCAACCTAGGACCTCCTTGGTTTAAATAAAACTTTGATAAGATACCTATCTTATCAAAGGTTTTATTTAAATTTCGATCTGGCTTGCAAATAGAAAGATGTTTATTGAAAAACAAACCGGCCAAGTGCGAGTCGTACTCGCACACGAAGGGTTCCGTACCATAAACCTTAGTTTTTTATTATTTATACACAATTGATACATAAATTTTAACTGTCTATCTATTACGGTTCTTGAGATACAGCCCGCTGGCAGACAGACGGACGGACGGACGGACGGACAGCGGAGACTTAATAATAGGGTTCCGTTGGATACCCATTCGGTACGGAATCCTAAAAAGAAACAAATTAACTTCTTAATAAATTAATTACTTTAACGCGGGAAAAAATATTGTAGTTCGTTATTCGTCATTGACTTTGATAAGTATTATTTGAGAAAAGTACTATACAAGCCTTGGCCACAACTAGGCATGTTCATTTACACGTTTATCCATCAATGCGTCTTTTGCTGGCCATTGCAGTAATGTACTATTTCATCGGATAAATATTGCAATTTGTTTGAAACACCTGATTTATTTTTATTTTTACAGGGTTTGTCTGATAGTAACTATCTAAGTCGTAATTATGAGTACTTTCACCCATTATAAGGTTGTTAGTGTTTTACAAATAACCTTGTTTATCATATGACACGGGCTATAGGGAGCGTGCAGAAACTATAGGTGGCAGCACAGAAACGTCACTGTCAAGTATGTTTGAAGTAAAAAATTGAAATAACTACGCTAGATTGCACAGTCTTCTTCGAGCACGTTCGCCCCTAAACTGAGCGTGCAGGAACCACAGGTGGCAGCACAGAAGCGTCAATGTCAAGTAATCTGACTCTTGAAAGTTTCGAATATGCGACACTAGATGGCATAGTCAACGCCGTGCACTGTCCCTATCACAAAAGAAACACGGTTAATAAATACACGCATGGTTTGTATGGAAGGTATTGACTCTCTAGCAGTGGCCGTTGAGGCGACTCCGCGCTCTATAGTAATTTATTCTAAATTATTTAATATTGTACGGTCCATTATTTTGTTTAATTATTTTTTACAAAACCCTAAAGAAAACTTATATTTTTTTTAAACATAAACTTTACCATTATTATTTAAAAACAAGCTGTAAACCGCGACTTGGTTCGTGTGGTTGTCAGAAATTTTATAATTAAACAAAAATACCTTATTATTAGGTATGTAATGACGAAAAATGATAGCTATATTTTAAAAATCGTAACGACTAGGAGATAATGAGTACATAATAATTATTAATTAATAAGTGTTGTGATGAATATTAGCGGTAATACAACGCACTCCATTTTATTAGTGCTAGAGCACTGGACTATTTAGAAACGAGTGTTTTTGGCGGACATAGTAATACTACGGGGTACCGGAGCTCGTGGCTAAATAATAACAGCCGCACGGGTTGATCTTTAAGGTTAAGCTACGCTTGCCAAGGTTGGTCTGTGGATGGGTGACCATTTTAATATACCGAGTTTCCTTCGTGCCTCGGAAAGCACGTTAAGCCGTTGGTCCCGGCTGTCATTTGTAGATCTTTGGCAGTCGTTACGGATTGTCAGAAGCCATAAATCTGACTCCAGTCTTGCCAAGAAGTACCGTGTTATCCAGTTAATGGGTTGTGGAGGTCTGGTAGGCAGCCGCTCCACGTAAAACACTGGTATTCAGCTGAATCCGGTTTGACTGGAAGCCGACCCCAATATAGTTGGGAAAAGGCTAGGCAGATGATAATGATGATGAGTAATATTACGGGGTACCAGTGACTCATGTGGATAGAGCGGACCCATTTTTCTGATGCCACAAATTGGCCCATCTAGACCTATGCGAACTCGCCACATTGTCGGTAATCTTCGGGAGCGGTCGTGTCTGTGAGACATTAAAAATGCAGTGCTTCTTAATAAAATAATTTATTTTGGACGAAAATCGTCGCAGAGAACTAAGGGCCGCTTGACTGTTCTAGGGCGCTCAAACTAGGCTTTTAGGTCACTGACTATGAGGTTCAAAATTCCATGTCATCAAAAAACGTCTGCTCTGGGCTATGCCTGTTGCTACCCAAACAAGGCTTTAATTTAGTTAAAATAAGATACAAATTGAAATGTCATCAAAAACTTTTGCTCTGGGCTAAGCCTGTTGCTAGACACCCAAACACAAAGCTTTAAGATACCCAAAATAAGGTTCAAAATTGAATGTTATCAAAAAACTTCCTCTGGGCTATGTTACTTCCTCAAAGATATTAAAATGTCCGCCAAATGATTCGTGGTAAGGCTTAGCACGCCATTGCAAGTGATTTCAGTGAATCTTCGCTAGCGTACGAATATTGTGATATATTTATGTGTTACGTTGCTAACTATTGTTATTGTGTTTTGATTTGTCTATTATTATTAAAGTTAGTGTGAATTAATTTGGTGTTTTCTTTGTTATCCTGTTTGCCTACAACTATGAAAGTGATACCTACTGTGGCTACAGTGGACGATTTTGGTGAGTAGAAATAAAAAGTAGTGTTCAGATAACCTTCAGTTTCGAGCTATTCATATATTTTTTTTCATGTTAGGAACTTACACAGGACAGCTGTAAAAGCCCCAAATATTACCATAATTAGTGCCACCTAGATATATAGTCCGTGACCACCGCGGGACCCCGACGCCCATCGCTTCCATATTTGGTACTTAAATAATTAGGTTAATAATTAGCTTTCATAACTTATTACTTTTATTTGGATTTTGGGTACTAATTTTATCTAGCAGGGTACTAATTTTATCTATCAGGGTACTAATTTTATCTAGCAGGCTACTAATTTTATCTAGCAGGGTACTAATTTTATCTAGCAGGGTACTAATTTTATCTAGCAGGGTACTAATTTTATCTAGCAGGGTACTAATTTTATCTAGCAGGGTACTAATTTTATCTAGCAGGGTACTAATTTTCTATACCTATAGGTTTGAGGAAAGCTACTAACTTCTCAAGCTTGGAATCAACATTCAAAGAAGTGGTCCTACTGAACGAGCGCGCGAAAGTTATCATCGTTGATTTCTCGGTAAATATAATGTTTCAGCTCTGTTTTTTTTTTACAAAATAAATTACATATAAGGGTACTGATTATTTGTATACAGAGTAGCTGCAGCATGCTTCCTTTTTCGGCGCTCATGGTGGTCCCGCTGAAAATAGCGTGTGTACCGCGGGACCACCTTCAAAGTCGATTTTCTCGAAAACTACATAGGTATCTTCCAATTGTTTTGTTAGTGTACCAATTAGTACCAATTGAGTACTAATTCTTCTTCTTCCACCTGGCGTTAATCCCGGCTATTGCCAGGGTCCGCCTTCCTACTTAGCTTCCTCCACTTTGCCCGATCTTCAACATCCTTCTCAGTCAGGCCATTGGCTCTCATGTCGGACTTGACGACGTCCAGCCAGCGCTTGCGAGGGCGACCACGGGGCCTAGCCCCAAGAACAGCCATATTCATGCATCTCCGACCAACGTACTCCATAGGGCGGCGCATGATGTGGCCATACCATCGCAGACGACACTCTTGCAGTTTTTCCCCCACGTCACGGACACCAAGACTACCTCGAATGTAAGAGTTGCGCATGCGATTGGGAAGCCATTCGATTCGCCAACAGCGGTCTGGACAGAGGACACGGAATCGCGGTACATGTCTCTGATAATGTCAATATAGGCCTCGGGAACGCCCTTGAAGCGCAGTGCCCACCAGATGGACCGCCGAGGTATACAGTCGAAGGCCTTCTGCAGGTCTAAAAAGGCCATATGCAAAGCTCTCCTTCTCTCTCTGTAAGCCTCATCCAGATTCCGTAAGGCGAACACTGCATCCATGGTGCTGTTACCCGCCCGGAAGCCATATTGACACTCAGAGACAGTACACTCACTACGGAGCCGTGTGTCAATGATGCGCTCGAAGAGCTTCATGGTGTGGCACATGATCTTTACCGCGGTAGCTACCACAATCCTGTACGCTACCTTTGCCTTTGTAAACAGGGATAATCAGGCTAAATCGCCACTGGTTCGGCATTTCCTTGGTGATCAGGATGCGGTTAAAAAGATCCGTCAGAAGGTCCACACCATGTGGGCCCATCGCCTTCCACACTTCAATTGGCACATTGTCAGGCCCGACCGCTTTCCGGTTCTTCATGTGGCGAAGAGCAATGCGGGTTTCGTCGGGGGAAATAGGGGAAATAAGCCCAAGGTTAGGAGGCGGTTCCGGAGGAAGGTTATGGGGATGCTGTTTGTTAGACAGCTCCGCGAAGTATGTACACCATCTCTCCTTAACAGAGGGGGCATCGTAGAGCAGCTTACCCTGGGCGTCCCTTACACAAAGACATTTGCTAATGTCCCGTGTAGCTTTCTCCCGGCCACGCGCCAGCTTAAAAATAAGCTTTTGCCCCTCCGCAGTTTCCAGCTTGTCGTATAAGGGCGCCAGACTTTTGCTGCGGGCTCTGGCTACAGCTTTTTTGCAAGCGCGCTTAGCCGCTCCATATGCCTCCCTGTCATCCGGAGAGTTGGACCCTTGCCACTGTTTAAATAAAACCTTCTTCTTCCGAGTCGCCTCCTGCACCCCGTCATCCCACCACCACGTCTCCTTTCCTATGGTGCGGCCACCACGAGAAGTGCCAAGGACGCGCTTACCCGCACCGGTGATTGCTGAATGGATCCTACTCCAGATCTCTTGAGCGGACTCATGCGGAGCACTGATCTTGAGATGCTCGACCTCCGCGATGAAGTCCGACTGCCTAGGACCATCAAGCAACCACCACTTAGTGCGGGGTTTGCGTTCCTCGGTCACTCTCTTCTTCGATACAACCGCAAAGTCCAGGACAAGGAGGCGGTGTTGAGCCGTTAGGCTTTCGCCTGGGATGACTTTGCAGTTGGTAACCTTGCCAATGTGGCACCGTCGCACCAGCAGGTAATCTATTTGGGTTGAGTAGGCACCACTACGGTACGTAATAAGATGCTGGGGCTTCTTCTGAAAGAATGTGTTCGCGATGGCTAGGTCAGACACAGCGCAGGTGCTAAGTATATTGACTCCCTCTGCGTTTAGCTGGCCATAACCAAAACCACCGTGAACACGTCCATACTCTCCAGCAAACTGACCTACGTGACCGTTGAGATCCCCCCCAACCAAAACACCTTCGGAATTCGGGATAGCGCGTAATACGTCCTCGAACTCATCCCAGAAGGCCTCCTTTTCAGACTCACAGCAACCAGTCTGAGGAGTATAGGCGCTGATTAGGTTCGTTACCGACCCTTCGAACAGCACCCTAACTCGCATCAACCGGTCGCTGCATCGGTCTACTTCAAGGAGTCCATCCTGAAGGTCCTTAGACAGCACCACGGCCACTCCGCTCCTACCCGTTGGTGATCCGGTGTACACTAGCCGGTACCCCTGCCCGATGTCACGTGACTTATTTCCCTTCCAGCGCGTCTCCTGAAGGAAGGCGCACTGGACCCGACGCTTCGCAAGTACGTCTGCGAGTTCTTGGCAACGTCCGGTTAGGGAGCCAATGTTCCAGGTGGCAAAGCGGAACTTCTTCTTGGGTACTATCCTCTTTAGCCGTGCCCGTACTTGGCACGGTAGCCCTAGCCCACTTATCGCAGGTTTAGGGCGATGTGCCTGCGCGTCGTTATGCGGCGACGCCCTAGACCGAGTACCCTTACCTAACTTGTTTCTCTCCATACATATATGACTGAAGTTGGTTTTACGTGGGGCGACCAGCCGTCTGACCCCCACAACCCTACAAGAGGGAAACCAGGTTCGCCAGAGCCTCGTCCGTTGGACAGCAGGGTGCACCGCTAGCAGGTGAGGTTGGCTTGGGTCTTTAAGATGGCAACGGACCCCATACATCCCAATTGAGTACTAATTATTACGCTTCCATTTTTGGTAAATAATTGAGTACTAATTATTTACCAAAAATGGAAGCGTAAGGGTCGGGGTCCCGCGGTGGTCACGGACATCTAGATATAACATATTCCAGCGAAGCGTCTCCATGTTCTATGGCGTATATACGCCCAGTTTTGCATAATCAACCATAGACACTTAGGGTGAGGACGAATCTTATCTTATCTTATCGAAAAATTACGTTCGTTCGTTCGTTTGACACTCACTCTTAATGCTAACAATTCAAAGGTGACCAGAATTTAACCGAATCAAGTTACTTGTCACCTTTTTATTTAGTTTACCTTTATAAGCAAAGGGCCCAGTGATTTTAGATAAAGTAAAAGGGGCGTGAATTAAAAAAAAAAAACAGGTTTGAGACCATAGGTCTGTCGCATGAAATAGGATGCAAAATAAAATCCACAAATAAATATTAGAAATCATTTATTTACACTTATTACAACGAATAAATATCGCATACTCGACCATCACAGTTATTTACAGTTTTATTTATTTATTTACAATAATTTTAAGTCGATATCGATTAAATCGTTCTATATAATAGAAATACATACCTAAAGAATTTTACGAGCGTGCAGCAATCATTGCATTTTAAACCTTACATCAATGTTCATAAGTCATAATGATGCACGCTCAGTACTTGAATGCTAGTGTTTTTAAATACACATAAATATTTTTTTATGACCTCAATCAACCTGTAATTTCTTCCGTTCAAAAATTACAGTTATGCTCTCGCACTTAGAGCTCATATTGGTATAGTACTTGGTTTCCGAAGGGCTATATGCTAAATATTCCAGGTTTTCATAGAAATTAAGTCACTGTACATGCATTAGTTAAATTGAACTTCTATACCTAGAAAAAGCATCTCAAATCTCAATCGATTTTATTATAAAGTCAGTTTTAGCTTAAAGTTTCACGCTAATGTCAAAGTCACCAAAATATTAGTCAAGTAAACGTCACTATTTACTTGACTAATTGGTCACAAATATTAACCAATCGAATTGCATTAAATCTCCGCTCCGCGTCGGTCACTGTGATCCAGTAGACAGTCAGCCTAAGACTTTAGTTTCAATAGGGAAGTTGCAAAATACAGAATTTATGAGGATGTTGTCAATAAAAATGATAAAAAAGTATAAAATAAGGCCATAGGGGAGAGGCCTGCAGAAACTATAGGTGGCAGCACAGAAATGTCACTGTCAAGTATGTTTCAAGTAAAAAATAGAAATAGCTACGCTAGATGGCACAGTCTTCTTCGCGCACGTGCCCCTAAACTGAGCGTGCAGGAACCACAGGTGGCAGCACAGAAGCGACAATGTCAAGTATTCTGACCCTTAAAACTTCGAATATGCGACACTAGATAGCATAGTCAAAGCCGTATACGGACCCTATTGCAACGTTTTTATTTAAAATACTGAATTAAAGTAACGTGAAACGGAACGTATTTAAAAACAACAATCAGCGTTACAGGAGTGACGTCATCGTCCGTTTTCGCGCGAAAATTTAAACTGGGTTTAAAAACGCTATTTTGGCAATCAATTAAAGCATTTTCATTTCTTGTCTATGTGCTGGTCTATTCTAGATAAAGTTCTTTAAAAGTAAAGTAAAAATAAAAAAATTGCATGTTCCCTATTGTCTCCATCACCTGGCATCACCCACAATTTTTCCACAATAGATCCATATATTATCTAGTAACAATGTTAGCCTCATTCATTTAATCACTAAATACAATTAAGTATACATGGTTGGTAAGTCGACACTTATTATTTGGAGAAATATTTTATTTTGAGAACTTATTTTTGGGATTACCCTTATCAAAAGCAAACACGAAAATTTTACCAACAATAAAATAATTATTAATAATTAATAGTTAAGTAATTGATAATTACGTTGCACAAAAAATAATGATTTTAATTATCGCATATTGTGTTTGAATTATGAGTGAGAATTTAATTTTTAATTTTAATCTAATACAGTAATTAGGTGTAAAAAATTATTGTGAAAATGTAATTTATATTTGAATATTAGCTGTTACTAGTGGGCTAATGTTAATAATATAACCTCCCCTGGGGACATACTACGGGCATAACAAGTATGTGATGCCCATGGTCTACCCGAGATGGCCCATGGTCTACCGTGTCAGATGTCCCCCAAATCCGTTATAGCCAAAAAGTATAAAATAAAGGTCATTGCAACGTTTTTACCTTGGATTTATTAACAAACGTCCATACATGCAAACTTTCACATGTAAACAGTGTGTAACGGAAAGATTTAGTCATGGAGACGAAACAAGTTGTCTGAAATGAGAAAAATACCAAATAAAATGAAATTTCCCATTCAAAGTCATCATTTGCTGTAGACATCGGCAAAATGAAACGATTGAAATGTATCTTTCGATCACTGGGATATGTATCACTTTGTATCTTTATATCCTTATGTATCAGTAGCTCACGCTGTTTAGCGTGGCTCGCTTAGTCGCTTCGCTCAACTCATTCCACTGTATCAGTGAGAGCTATAGATCATGTCAAAGCGCGATAGAACATTTCAAATACGGAAGTGCGAAAGAGACGCTTGAATTTGACCTTGGAGGTGTAAAAGAACGAGTGCATAGATATGCGCTAGGTATACGGTTGAGAGACAGATAGAAAAAGACGCCGTGAGTGAATGAGTTGTAAAGATTTACTGATACATTCGGATGTGAACGGATACAAAGAGTGATAGATGGAAACGGATTGATTCACTTTTTTATCTATCTCTCCTGAGTTACCCATCTCTATTGCTGATCAAAATTAGTATAGGAGGTACATTTTATTACTATCACTACATAGTATAAAACAAAGTCGCTTTTGCTGTCTGTCTATCCCTATGTTTGCTTAGATCTTTAAAACGGAATTTGATGCGGGTTTTTTTAAATAGATAAACTGATTCTCGAGGAAGGTTTTCGTATGTAAATAGTGACCCGCCCCGGCTTCGCACGGGTGCAAATTATATACTAAAACCTTCCTCGAGAATCACATACATAGAAACAGACAGACAGCAAAAGCGACTTTGTTTTATACTATGTAGTGATTAGCACCCGTGCGGAGCCGGGGCGGGTCGCTAGTACAGGATAAATGAAGGGTGTAAAACGCTTTTATTATTATTTTCATTAATTCTATGAAGAATATTTTCTAATATGCTAGATTAGAGTCGAGAATCGTTAATAGGTATATAATTCGTTTCGGTCATAATTTTATTAAATTTCTACAAAGCTACTGTCAGGCCATACATCTTTGAAAATTTTTATGAATATCAAACTTACATAGGTTTGAGTTCTGTATTAAGTGTATAGGGTACCTACTATGGGCCCTACTTGAGGTCTATGAGCTAAAACTAAGAATTTCATTCGTAACAACCTAGTTAAGCCATTTAAAATGCCCTAAAAATTAAATTAGACTCAATAAATAGAGGTCAAATATTATTAGTAATGTGGCATAAATATTGCGTCTTATGTAGCTAAGTATATTTGAATTTAGAGTTCGAGATAATTATAAAATTTTGCAACAACAAACTCTATTTCATATGTCACAACGTCCAAATTCCATTGCAACCCATACGTCACTAAGGTCTTTTTTAATATAGAGTCTAGAACTAGAGTCGAAACTTGAATTGGTGGCATTTAAATCATCTCGAATAATAAATTCAAGTACAGAAAAGTGACTTTTTCAATCGTTTTCACCCTTTTAATGGCATAGGCTGTTCAAAATCACCAATTCAAAGGGTATCTGGTTGACCAAGTCTCATAAATCCACCTTAGCTCCAATGTTACTGAGCGGGATGGCCTGTAGTTCTGTCCGGAGGCAGAGAAACTCTCCAGCAACGCATGTGATGCAGGCACAGGAAACGCTGAGTGCCCACCAGGAGAATGTTGTTGGGAAAGTACCGTTGTATAACCAGCATGCAATGAGGTGGATCCCGTGGTATGTGCAACTGAAATGAAAAGATAGTGATTTTATCATTTTGTTCATTTAATTTTTTACTTGGTGGCTTGGCTTGGCTTTGTTTTTTTTTTGGCTTAGCCGTAGTATGCCATATGGTGCCGTAAAAGAATAATACCATCCCTTTTTAAGCAAGAATGCTACATTCTATCGCTCTCTAGTAAACTCCAAGGTGGAACTTTTGTGGGGAAGCTACCAGGTTTACGCAGCATAGGTTAGGATGGGCAGAATACACATGTCGATGAGTTTGCACTTCAGGGAGCTCGGCAGATCACCATTCATTAGCGTCTTCATGGTCCAGTAGTTTTTCCAGGCGTTTTAGATGCAGCAATCGATTTCCTTTTCTTGCCTGTTTACGAAAGAAACTAACTGGCCCAAGCAGATTTACTCATCATCATCTAAATTAGCCGTTCAACCAAACAAACAAACTCTTTAACTTTATAATATTAGAATGGATATTTGTTGTAAAGCCTGTTAGATATTTAAGTTTAATAGAAGGTCTGATTTTTTGCAATAAAAGGCAAAACCTTACTTTCATTCTATAAGAAATGATAATTATTCCAACTTTCTGCCAAAGTGAGCTATGTGGTGCCACTAATGATACCATTGAAGTGGCATCGTATTGGGCCAATAATATTGATGAAGAAATAATCGGTTTTTACCTAAAATCCAAGCACAGTTTAGTTCTGCCGACAATCAACCACAGTATGAAGGCTCCAATAATTGCATTCAGTACAAATGCAAATATGACCGAGCGGCCCTCGCTGTCTCGTACATGTATCTCCTGTAATACATTAATGAAATTAAGATAGAAAAGAGGAAAACAAATTATTAAATAAAAGATATCAAATATTGTAGTACATTTTAGGTTATTGAGTTTTAAAAATTATAAAAGGTTGATAAATATTTTTATTGAACTGTATTGTTAATTTTGGCTGCCTGTCCTTGGACGTAGAGCAAGGCAGCGGAGCAGAGAAATATTAACCAATGGAATTGCATAAAAAAAGGAGCTTGTGGCTAAATAATAACAACCACACGGGTCGATCTTGAAGGTTAAGCAGCGCTTGCGAAGGTTGGTCTGTGGATGGGTGACCATCTTAACATAACGAGTTTCCTCTGAGCCTCGGAAAGCACATTAAGCTGTTGGTCCCGGCTATCATTTGTAGATCTTTGGCAGTTGTTACGGATTGTCAGAAGCCAGTAAATCTGACTCCAGTCTTGCCAAGATGTACCGTGTTACCCAATTAGTAGGTTGTGGTCTGGTAGGCAGCCACGGCAGTAAAACACTGGTATTCAGCTAAATCCGGTTTGACTGGAAGCCAACCCCAATGTAGTTGAAAAAGGCTAAGCAGATGATAATGGAATTGCATAAAATGTCAGTGAATGACATTTACATTGTTACTGCAATTCCATTGGTTTATATTTCTCCATTTTTCCGCACCGCTGCCTCACTCTACATCAATGAACAGGCAGCCTTAAGGGTGTGTTCATAAAAATCTAACAACAACAACATAAATGAGTCCTACACTGAATTGATTCAAGAAACATCTCAATCAACTTAATATCTTCAGATCTATAGAAAGGCATGCTTCAGCTGGCATTTAAGATTTTTAACAGAAACTGAAAAAAATTAAGACCACTTCTATATTATTATGTACTAGATGATTCATTAGGTAGTTTTATTTATAACTGACATATTTGTAAAATTTTATCTTTTTAAAGATTAACTCACATCGGATCTTTGTGTAAGTAGTTAACATGACTCAAGTGAGGAAAATTTTATACTACTACAGCAAACAATTAATTCAATTAACTAACTGGGCTAATATGAAGTCGGACAACTTGAAATCCTCTTTTAAAAATATGAAACAACTAAAACTTACATGATATTCGAAGATATGGTCGAGAGTTCTAGTGGACCCCGTCAAGTCTTGCATGAGCGCGATGATCAGACATAAAGAGCAGTACAGCACAGACTGCATAGCCACTATCTGTGAGACGATCAAGCAAGGATCCCATTGTGTATAGCGGAACGAGCCAGTTAGCTTCTTAATTTTCGACATTTTTATCGAAATCTTTCACTCAAGAACTGTAAACTATTATCACTTTTGACGGTTATTTTAAGTAGGTAGTAATTTATTTAATTTTTTTCGTGTGTTTAAGTGTATAACTGTAAACATATGGACTAATTATAGCGATAATTCGTTGGAAATATAATTTTTATTTGATAATATCCGATGACAAGCAGACAAGTTCCAACGCGAATGTCAAAGTCAATTTTTTGTGACGTTTGAATTGACACTGACATGCAAAACGTTCCATATCAAAAGTTTTCCGTGTATTCAGCATCCAAGCGCTAAATACATTCTATGATTTTAAGATATTATAACAGATATAGATGTGCAAGCAATTTCTTTCGCGTGATTGTCAGAAAAATATGATGTTGTATAGCCTATCTAACACTAAAAGAATTTTTCAATTTAACCTGATACCTGTTGAACGCGGTGATCTCAGGAACTACCTGAGATTATCGCGTTCAACCAAACAAACTCTTCAGCTTACTAATATTAGTATAGAATTAGATGTAACAAGTTGACCCGGCAAACGTTGTTTTACCATACAAATTAACACAAAAATTTCATATAAATCGGTCAAGCCATTTCGGAGGAGCTCGATAACACTGTGATCCGAGACTTTTTACATTAGAAGATTAGAAAAAGATAACTGTTGCACGCGACTTTGTTTGCGTGTATGTCATAAAGTTTGATGTCGCTAGGTAAGATCGCTAAGATAAGATATTTCCTTTATTTATTTTCTTTACTTATTTATATATTTTTAAACATTTTTATACAATATATACATTAGAAAAAAAAAAAACATTTAAAAATATAAAAATAGTAGCCCACCGATATCGGGAACAGGGTCCAAGCTACCGGTGGTCAGGGCTCCAGAGATAGGAACCTCCTGACAATGCGAGCCGTGTCCAGAAGTACCGCTTTCTGAATCAAGCCCTTGATCCAGCTGCCCAGCGAGAGCCTCCTAAGGTGTTGGTCGAGGCTCGTGGCTATTAAGCCATTGGCCGATACGACTATCGGTACAATGATTGCGGAGTCCACTTCCCACATGTCGACAACCTCGCGAGCCAAGTCAATATACTTGATTTGTTTGTCTTTCTCGGCTTTCACGAGGTTCTCGTCATGCGGGACGGTTATGTCTACAATCATTGCACGCCTCACAATTCGGTCCACCACCACTATATCAGGCTTATTGGCAACAATAGTCCTGTCAGTGATGATGGACCGATCCCAGTACAATGTGATATTGCCATTATGGAGAACTGGGTCGGGCGCATACCTATAGTATGGCACCTCCGACTCCACAAGAGAGTATTTCAGAGCAAGTTGCTGATGGATAATCCTGGCTACAAGGTTGTGCCTATGCAAGTATTCTCCGTTAGCTAGATGAGAACAACCAGAGACAATGTGGCGAATTGATTCTCCCGGACGGTGACATGCCCGACATATGTCGACCGTGCCGTCTTTCACAATAAATCTCCGGTAGTTATTCGTCATGATAACTTCGTCCATAATTGCACAAACAAAACCTTCGGTTTCTCCAAAAAGATCACCGAAACGCAGCCAGGCTACGGACGCTAGTTGGTCTACGTCAGGCCCATGTAGGGCCCGGAAAAAGCGTCCGTGAAGCTCCTTACTCTGCCATACCGCCCTGCGATCGTTAGTGTCAAGCACTGCAGGTTTGCGCCAGTTCTCATTTGCCAAGGAGAGCGGGGTGAGTCCCTTGTCCACCGCCACAACATTTCGATGCATACCCACGTCGACAGCTAGGAAATATTCCCTAAGACTGCATATCTCGCGATTGTGGAGAGTCTTAGCATTTAAAAAGCCTCGACCTCCACACTTTCGCGGGATATACAGTCTCATTACCGACGACCGTGGGTGATGCATTCGATACGCAGTAAGCAGTGTACGGACCCGCCTATCCAGGGCGTCAAGTTCCGTTTGAGTCCATTTGAGTACGCCGAAAGAGTACATCAATACTGGCATGACCCAACCGTTGAAGGCGCGCACCTTGTTTCCGCCCGATAGAAAGCTATTGAATACCTTCTTCAGGCGGCCAAAGAAGCGCTCCTTCAACGATTGCTTCATGTCAGTAACATTGATACCTAACGCTTCCGACATACCCAAATACTTGTAAGTTTCAGTTGGAGAGAGGGATCTCAGGTTTATGGAATCCGAGAGTTGAGTTCCCACGGATTCCATAATCTCTCCACGCTTTACATGCATGACCGCACATTTGTCCACACCAAACTCCATCCTGATGGCGTTACTGAATGTTTCAGTTACCTTCAGTAGCTCCATCAGTTGCAGATTAGTGGGGGCAAAGAGTTTCAGATCATCCATGTAAAGGAGGTGAGATATAACCTGACCACCTCTCTTCAACCGATAGCCTAGCCCTGAATTCTCCAGCAGTGTGCTAAGAGGATTCAAGGCTAGACAAAACCAAAGTGGACTCAAACTATCGCCCTGAAATATACCCCGCTCGATCCTTACCGGTTCGCTATTCCTCTGGATATTTCGACATCCTGGATAGCGAAGGACTGTACTCCATTGCCCCATACACGACATCAGGAAGGTGCGTAGCGTTGCATCAACTTTATACAATTCTAGCACCCTCATGAGCCATGTATGAGGCACCGAGTCATAGGCCTTCTTATAGTCTATCCAGCATGTTGACAGATCCTTTCGGGAACGCCGAACCTGTTGGCTAATGGCCATATCAATAAGGAGTAGCTCCTTAGTACCGCGGGACCCATTCCTACATCCATTTTGAGAGGCAGAAATGATGTTGTTGTTGTTAATGTGACTATTAATCTTTGCCCTCAAAATGGATGTAAGAACTTTATAGACCGTCGGTAAACACGTGATCGGTCTATAATTTTTAGGTTCCGCAGTACTACCTGATTTATGGAGCAGGTGGGTTATTCCTGTAGTTAAGAACTGGGGTAGCGACCCAGACTCTAAGGCAGACTGGAATTGAGACGCCAAGCAAGCGTGCGATCTCGTAAACCATTTAATCCAGAAATTGTGCAGCCCGTCCGGCCCTGGAGATTTCCAGTTAGGCAACGGGCGGACTGCACAAGCTACATCTTGGGGGCTGATGGAAATTGCCCCCATTTCTGGTATCGGATCGCACACACGCTCGACCTCCCGAGTCCAGTCACCCTCAGTATGACTGACAGGAACCGACCAGATGTTGCGCCAGAATGAACACATAGCATCATCATCCGGCAAGCGCGTGTCAGTCACACCTTGGTCCGGTCGCTCCCAATCCCTATATACCCACCTTTCGTTACTTCGGAATGTGCGATTCTGGGTGTATCGCTCCACTCGCCGCCTGTACCTACGAATACGGCTTGCCCATGCATACACCTTCTGCTTCAGGAAGTCGATGCGCTCTGTGACACGAGATATATAATCTCGGGGATTGACATCAGTCCCCGAAAACGCCCGTCTCACAAAGCGCATCACTCTAGGGCGTGTGTTGCCCTCCCTGAAGCAGATCAGTTTGCCGATTAGCGCTCTGGCCTCACCAATACGACGCTCGATCCTGCACTGCCATGCTGGTACGGCTGGTTTTGGTCGTGTAACTCTGTCATTGGTTATTTTTATTTTGACATGAGCTACACGACATGCCGCTACAGCCGCGCAGTACATGATCGAATGTGCATCGGTGAGGTTATCACAGTTATCAAAATGGCTTGACAACTGCGAATCCAGAGCAGCCACCAGCGCCCTGTTCTTGTTATGCATGGGCAAACGAGGTAAGCGTGGTCTAAGTTCAGGCGGCATGTAGCGGTATTCCCGAATAGCACACTCCAAAGCACTCCTCAATTCGTCATTGCACTGGGTACTTACGTTTGTAACCCTGTCATTACTCTCCTCGTCAGCGTGGCTGGGCAATTGGGTTGACTGTGCTGGTGCCACAGTCTGCGACGGAGGAGCAATGACATGGCTACACATTTCAGTGCGGAGGCGATCAAGCACACTATCATCCAACATACGGTTACGCTGGATGACGCGCACCTGATCCGACAGTCGTTGGGCCGATACGCTGACAGCTGGTTCAAGTACCTGAAACAGAGAGAGCATCCGACCACGGTACGCAGTCAGGTTAGTTCCCCCCTCTGTAGCCCCAAAGTATGAGCGTATAACATTCTCATTTATGGCTTGAGTCCATTTCATACGCTGCACACTTCCACCGATAGCGGGGACCCTGTCAGAGACCGGTGGGCCTCGAGGTCCTAAGCTGGCCGGTGGTCGGCCTCGCCCGCGCCGACGCGCAGGTGGTGGTGTCGTCGGCGGCGAGAAGTATTCGTCGCTCGAGCTCGACGCAACTGCAGCTACCGGAATCTCAGGACTCACGGCTGGCGCTGGTCCCGGCGGCTGCGAGGCGGAACTGAGCGACGAACCCGAAGATGGAATTGGTGCGTTTTGTTTTCGAGCTCGGCTTCTTGTCAGCATTTTATAATGGTCATGTTATCGGTCCAAAAAGAGGTAATTCGTTTCGTGTTTGGTTTTATTATATCGTCACTGTTTTTTTTCTTGTTTTACTGTTAGTTTTTGCCATTTTGATGAAAGAAATTGAATTAAATTGTATAGAAAATTGCGGATTGAGCAAAAAATATGACGTTTCAGTTGACAGCCGAGATATTATTATTATTATTATTATATACTTTATTGTACACCTCATAACAAGCACAGTAAAAACACTTATAAAACTAGTGTACAATGGGCGGTCTTATCGCACAGGGCAATCTCTTACAGACAACCTTTGGATGGACTGAACTAAAGAAGTTCAGCCGAAAGACCTCTACTGCTGGACATAGAGCCGCCATAGCCCCAAGCGTTGCCACTACAACCGGTTCTGCGCGTCTCGCATCCATCGGCTACCCGTGATCTTCATAAGTCCACCTTATGGGAGGCTTTTCAACGTTGCGTCTTCTGGTACGCAGTCGTCACTCCAGATTTTTTCGGCCCCATCGACCGTCTGTTCTGCGAGCAATATGCCTTGACCACTGCCACTTTAGTTTGGCGATGCTTCGGGCTATGACGGTGGTTCTCTACGAATATTATCATTCCTGATCCGATCACGCAAGGAAACTCCAAGCATTGTCCTATCCATTGCCCTTTGAGTGACTTTAAGCTTTCTGATGAGGCCCATTGTGAGCGACCATCAACCATTGTGGCATAAGATACACGAACAGTCAACTTCTAGCATTGCTTGACCCTCTTAGAATGCAAGGGAAATGCTGTATCACCTCTTCTATTCAAAACGCAGACCAACCTTAGTAATTTTTCGTAATGAGAAAAGTTTTAATTTGAAAAAAGTTGCTGGGTTAGAGCTACATAAAGTTGAAATGGAAAACTCTATCCAGAAGGAAAGACTACCCTCGCAACGGAGAGAGTACAGTTGAGATTCCGTTATCCGCACTTAGACTTCCATTCGCGCCATTGTGCTTAGGAGTCCTGGCAAGGTTAGCCAGCGAAGCTACGCATATAGGTTTCGCTGAGTGTCCTCATCTTTCTGAAGATTTTTGCACGTCGTGTAGCAAAGGCCTCATTTCCAGAATGAAGTGGGCTACTGATTTCGCGGTATCGAAGCAACCTCTGTACATTGGGCTGTCTACTGGCAACTATCATCATCATCATCGTTTCGGCCAACTGCCGTCCACTGTTAAATGTAAAATTCCCACAAAGCGCAGGGTGAACTGTAGTACATCACTTTGCTCTATTGTCAATAGTTTCTACAGCGAACGCGATATAAGGATCTTTTTTGATTTTTTTTTTACACCTTGGTTTACATTATCGAAGTTGTCATACAGATTTTTTTAATATTCTATAGCCCATGTTCATCAGGGATTGTAGGATACCAATGGTGATAGAATTTTTCAAATCGGTCTTGTAGTTTCGAAGCCTATTCAATTCAAACAATCAACAATTAATCTTTCCTCTTTATAATATTAGTGTAAACTAAACGTAGGGCAGCTCGTTCACTCGCAGATTTTTGTTAGTTAGAGTATTTTTGAAACCGTCGTAACTTTTAAACGAAAGGTTTGAACAAAAAGCGGTCATTGTGACTTAAATATAATAGTTAGAAACATACCTCTGGAGACTTTTATGTAGATATTAATGTCTTCTATAAAACTCTAGTACATCACTTTGCTCTATTGTCAATAGTTTCCACAGCGTACGCGATATAAGGATCTTTATTGGTATTTTTTTCACACCTTGGGTTACATTATCGAAGTTTTCATACAGATCCCTAATTTTTTTTAAATATTCTATAGCCCATGTTCATCAGAGATACTGTAGGATTCCAATAGTGAAAGAATTTTTCAAATCGGTCCAGTAGTTTCGGAGCCTATTCGATTCAAACAAACAAACAAATCTTTCCTCCTTAGTGTAGATAACAACAATTGTAATATCATTAGTGATAACATATAATTTACTGCAGATCTGCTGACCGCTGTAAGGTCATTTCAATTTTACAAGTGTTGTGGAGGTTAAAGATGTTGGAGTCAACCGTCAACAAGTCGCTGGAATGCAACTACGTTTTGTTTTTTGTACTGTTTTTGCATCCGTTTTATTGCTGTATTGCGTTTTTATGCTATGTTGGTTGGACCTTTTTTAGATTTTGTAAAATGTAGAAATTGATTTTATGCGGCATAGAAAATGGCAAGACCTCAGACAGAAAAACACAATTCAAACAGAAGTACCACCACCACATCATAACGAAAATGTAATTTATTTTAACTATCTAATCATAATTTAATTTGGTACTATCTTGACTTGGGTGTATCATTTTACTCCGTATCACAGAGGAGTAGTATCTTGCTGACTCGCGCGGGGTTCGAGTCCGATTTGGATTCGAAAAGTCCACTGCATACAGACCGAATTTTGCTCTGAAACAATACATAAGCATACCTAAGCATAATCAGCCTATAATGTTCCCACTGCTGGGACACAGGCCTCCTCTCGGTGAGAGGGAGTCGGCCGTAATCCACCACGCGGGACCAGTGCGGGTTGGTAGATAAAATATACAAAATAAAATAAACAATACATAAAATCTATAAATAGGTAGGTAAGGTACATAAGTGGAACATAGAATATTTACATCTTGCTTTTCAAAAATTTAAAAGTTTTAATTGCAAAAATTGCGGTTGAAGTGACTATTAAAATTTTCACGTTTTTGTGTCCTGAGCTGCCGTTTAATTTTCCAACCCCGACATACTTTGAAAATGTCTAGGCAGATATTCAGTATAACTTACACGTATCCACTGAGCCATTCGAAGTTATCCATCAGCGTCCAGGCTGTGTACCCTGTTACGTTGATGCCGTCGTGTATAGCCAGCAGGACCTGGGAGATAAACCATATAAAACCACCTGTAACTAGTATCAAGGTGCGAAACAGTTATAACTTGGGAAGAGTAAAAGGCGCCGCTCTCCAGCAACCTACGGGTCAAGAATTTAGAGCGGGACCATCCATTGCGACCTACGGCCACGCTTCGTATGGATGGCAAAAAAAGAAAAGCGCAGCTTAGGTACGTGGCAGACCTTTCCATGCATTTCCTACGTAGCAGTGGATGATCGACAGAATCCGATCGGGATTCGATCTTCCTGAGTGCGTTCAGTTCTTGGACGAAACTTTTTCTTCCCAGCTAAAACACTAGGATATGGTGACGGGCGGCCGCTTTGGGAGACTGCCTTTATGTACAACTTTGACGTTCAAAAAGTGCTGGCATTCAGCCTAGTTTGAGTAAATGACTTCTGATTCTGATTCTGAAACCTTTCAAATCTTAACCAGTACCTAAGGGTTCAAATTTGTCGTAAAGTGCCGCGCGGCTGCAGTGCTGCCGTCGCGCTGCTTTGTTAATCCATATAAACAAAAAACACGCGATTGCAGCGCTGCAGCCACGCATCAATACATCGATCGACTAGTGACGATTACGATGCGCATGTAGATGAATGAAAATCAGGTTGACGAATTTATCGATGAGGTTGAGAGTCGTCCAGCGATATAGGATTCGAAGTCAGACAAGGACAGTAATAAAATCGTAAAGAAAACGACTTGGGGAGAAATATGCAATATAGGTATTTATTGTGAACCTCACAAACAAGACTGATGATTTGTTTTTCAGTCACAGAAGCCTTTTACTTAATGAAATTTATTAACTTATACAAAATAACGGCAACGTTTTCTTAGGTTTCTTTTTCCAAAATCTTATTTCGTTTTAATGGTAACACTAACAGCAGTGTTTCGTCGTCAGAGTCCATCGTGAAACTTAATATACTTGCACTATGATGCTCGAACACAGCGGTTGCAGCGCGGTGGCAGCGCTGCAGCCGCGCTGCGGTTAATTTGAAGGCGCCCTAAAATCGAGCCAAGTCGTCATCTCTCATTTTTTTCACTGAATGAGCGTTTTCGGTCCCTAACGTATCATATATCAGTATTCAGTACCTGTTCCAGATTATCCCTGTAGTACTCCATCCGCTGCGTGTCCACTAGGCCGGGGTCTAGCGAGGGCACTCCGTTCTCGGTGATGATGATTTCCTTCACGTCGTACGTGGAGTTTAGCCAGTGCAGCTGCTCGCGAAGACCTGGTGGGTATACCTGGAAGGAGAACTTTGTTAGTCCCAGTGGACCGATGAAATGGTTAGATTCGCGGGTAGCCGATGGATGCGAGACGCACAGGACCAGTTGTTGCGACGACAATGGGGGAGGCCTATGTCCAGCAGTAGACGTCTTTTCGATGGTATGATGATAATGTTCCCAGTTAAAACACTAGGAAGTGGTGACGGGCGGGCGCTTTGAGGGACTTTATGTAAAAGTTTGACGATCAAAATCGAGACAGTCAAACAAAATATAAATCTCGACTGTCTCGTTGGTCTGGTGGGAGCAAGCGTGGTGCCTACCGAGCGAGTGATCCTGGGTTCGATTCCCAGGTTAGCCAAGAGAGATTAAGAAGCGCCCCGGTGTTTTGATTATTGCCGGGTTAGTCGCAAATGGTTTGCCCCCATTAGAATAGATCAATCAGTAAAGCTTTTTAAAATTTTAGAGAGTGTCCGTAGAGTTTCTTGCACATTCTTCTCCATAGAGATCTACGCTTTGGAAGCTGCAAATAGCTTCATGTTTTTGACTGACCGAGCTTGACATTTCAAAAGTGCCTGTTAATGGTTTATTTGAAATAAAATGCTTTGTATCTTTTTGGGGTCTGTTTTCGGTAAGACCAGTGTCAGTTTTCTTAGCCTCTGACTGCTCGTATTAGAATGACCAGTAGGGACTCGGGACCAAAAGATTAACGTGCTTTTCGAGGCTCAGTGGGATCTCGTATTTTAAGATGACCATCTTCAGATCGATCTCTGCACGAATTGCTTAGCCGTGAAAATCGACCCGGGCGGCTGCTATTATTTAGCAAAGAGCTCTTTTATTTCTATAAATTCAGTTAAGTAGGTAGATAATCGAATCTTTCTCACCGTAAACCAGGCAGCTGCAGTTTTTGGCCACGAGGGATCACTGGACATGAATGTGTTCAGTTCCTCTGAGCCATCAAAAAACCACTTCCCTGGAGGTTCCCCTGGCTTCACTCTGCGCACCAACCGGGTCGTGTAGTGGTTTAGTGCGTAGTAGTCGTAGGTTCCTGAAAATATTGAATAGAATATAAGTAAGAGGTACTCCGTGTCGTGAGTCTTTCCGTGGGTGTCGTAAGAGGCGACTAAGGGACTCTCCAGAGAATGAGCAGCAGCGTTCTCTGTAAAACGCATCACCATACACTGTGATCGCCAAACCCCCTTTTTTGCGCTGGGAAAAAATGCATTACGCATACCCTTCCATCGGAGGAATGGGAGGGGTATGTGGGACTCCCCGGGCTGACCGGTATACCCACTAAAACTACCCAGCGGCATTCCCGCATCGTCTGTGTGGAGGGGGACTGGGAGATCGGCGCAGCCTTTGCGTCCAGTCCTCCTCCGACGACCGCCCGCCTACACGGCGGGCCTCTCGGAGCGGCGCAGCGAGAGGGTTGTCCTCTCGCGCGCGCTCTGCCGGCTCCTTTTGCGAAATGACGTCCTCGCAAAACCCCCAACCCCCTGCCAAGCGTGGTAATTATGGAAACCTCCCCCCCCCAATCTGGGGAACGCCATGTCCAGCAGTGGACGTTTTTCGACTGATTTGATGATTATGAAGAGATAGAATAGAAGACGGCTATGGTTGGCGCCAGATAATCTTGTAATAAAGTACGTTGACCAATCTCTAATAACCCTACGTAGACACCCGAACAATAAATTATACTAGAGAACGTAAAGGATCACGAAAGAAGTCGATTCAGGACCGCTTTATTTTTGTTTTTGATATTATTTCACATTTATTTGAGGATTCTGCTGTTTCTGTACTAAAATAAATATTATTCAATGAATATCTAGATAAGTATTGATGTTAAGTTTATGGATGACCGTTTTTAGGGTTCAGTACTTCAATAGAAAAAAACGGAACCCTTGTAGGATCACTTTGTTGTCTGTCCGTCTGTTAAGACCGTTTACGCTTGGAGGTATCGAATTTAAATTAAAAATACGCAGCAGCGCCTCTTGCAGCTGGGAAAAAATCAAACGTAAAAAAGATACGGTCGTTTATTCCGCAAAAACGTATATTTCGACACTTTCAAGAGGATCAAAATGTATAGGGTATTTCCCGTTGAACTAGAACTATGAATTTTTGCAAGGAAAACTGTCTTTTACTACAAGTATAGGGAAAAGTCTGAAAACTATACATTTGTAATTAAATAATAAAAAATATACTCTTTATGTAAAGTAATTTGAAAAAACCCTTGGTGGATGAGTCCGACTCACACTTGGCCGGTTTTATTTTTCAAATTGTATATAAAACGTTGTGCTATGACCCGAAAAAAAAGCAAAATAAACCCTTTGGCTCGCTGTAACGCTTTTCAAGTTTCAACCCATAAATTGACGTGCTCCATAATTTCATTTGAATTTTTTTTGTTGTTTAAAAAAAACGTTGCCCTTACTTACTTTCTCCTGTATCGTGCGTGCGTTTATAATAAACATTACTGCAAGACCCGGAACAACTACCTATCTATAGACTATACATACAAATATTTGTTCCGTGTAAGAGTCGAACCCTCAACACGCAGCGCAGCAGACGTTCAGCCACTGCGCCAATCGTGCTTTCTATAATTATCCAATCTAATCCTCCAGTACCTACACCTAATGGCACCAACGCGGTAAGAGCAGATTTTCTGATAAATTAAAACTTTCAGTGTACCTCTAACTAGTTCAATTTCTTCTGGAGTGAAAGGAGGCAGTCTGGGATGACTGAAGCCTTCCTTCCTCGCGATGTCATTCAACAGTTTCTCCAGTTTACGCGGCCATCCACCTTCCTTGGAGAAGATGGCATGAGCGTATCGACCTTCCTTTAAAAAGAAGAAAAAGTAAGACATGTAGATGGGGCTCGCTAGGGTAGACATTGCCCGCTAGGGTCAGTGCCTGCCAGGGTTGCAGAATTTGTTCGAAAGAGTCACGCCGGCCCTGGAACGCAAAGGGCACTAGGAGGAACATAAATGGGTTTTAGTCAGTAGGAGTCTGACACTCCCTTCTGCTCCGCCCATGCGGGAGGAGGCATTTGATGGTTTCCCATCCTTAAAAAAAAATAGGTAGCCATAATGTCTTTAGAGGAAACAAAAAATATCGTGTTCCAAAAAATGAGAGGTATTGTTATCCACGTATCAAGCAGGTACTTAGAAGCAAATGGCTTTGCCTGCATGATACTCGAAAATTATCCCACGGGAACATACTTAGCTCAGGGATGAAAAGTATCCTGTGTCCTATTCCGAAATATTATCCACCCGTAAAATTCGTCGTGAAGACGTAACAAGGAGAACTAGAGAGTTATATTGTATGGATAATATGGATGAAAGACAAATGATATAATATCATACCCAATGATCAATCGTTAGATCGGTAACTTCTTGATCTTCGGGCGCAAATGGCTTAAACCAGAAGAACAGAGTTGCGAGCGACAGCTTACCTGAAAAAAGAGATTTACTGATGCATAATACTCTTTTAGTAATAGGGTTCCGTTGGGATACGCAAACCTAAAAACTCGTTATTATATCGGTACCTACACCATATAAGTTAGGTTACACAAAATACAATTAGGTACTTACCATGATACTTATCTCTGAACAACTCATCATAGACTCTGTAAGCCTTAGCATGAGCGATCAGCACGTTCTTATTACACAGATACCGGCCCAACGCAGGGTCCTCGAAGAACGGCGCTATTTGCAGCCCATAGCCTCCGTCGCATTGAATGAAGGGTTCGTTGATAGTGACCCAGTACTTCACACGGTCTGCGTACAGGGAGAAGACCACTTCTGCGTAGTCTGCGAACCAGTCAGTTATGAGGGGGTTTGCCCAGCCACCTATAAAAGAGCAGGTAGATCATACATCATTCAAAACAGACAGATCCTGAAAACAAGACTCACGACCTGCCCCGGCTTCGTATGGCATATACGAACCTTCTTTGTTTATCCGTCTTTTTAATAGTGAAGTCCGTATTAAAATCCATTTCGTGGTTTAAAAGAAGTAAGCGGAGAAACCCGCGGAACAGGATGGTCGATGGGGCCGAAAAGTTCTGGAGTGGCGATCGCATACCGGAAGACGTAACATTGGAAGGCCTCCCACAAGGTGGACCGATGACCTGGTGAAGGTCGCGGGCAGCCGATAGATGCGAGACGCGCAGGACCAGTTGTTGTGGCGACGCTTGGGAGAGGCCTATGTCCAGCAGTACATATCAGTAGATATAGCACATATCAGCCGAAAGACGTCCGTCTTTCGGCTGGTATGATGAAGATAATGAAGCGGATAAACAAACAGAGGCAAACTGTGACTTTGTGTCGCTATGCTATTCGCTAAGAAATCTTATCTCTTTTCACTACTAGACAAAAGGAGTAGATCTCAGACAGGCCTACGGGGTTCCCACGACAATACTAAAGGTTCGGGACAGAAGCTATTAACTTTTTAGTGACAAAATTTTAGCAGCAGAGTAGCTTAAGGATATATTCCCGGTTCCTAGCTTCCTATAAAACCCCTACTATCAAAAATGTAGTAGAAGTGGTATTTCAATGATTTCCGTAACTGTTTTTGATAGGTACTCCACAAAAAGATACAAAAGGTGATTTCGATAAGCATGTCCTTTTTACGTCAGTTTGGCACCTTCAAGTAACCTTGTCTTCTTTATCGTAAATGCTTACAGCCGTAAAAGAGATCCTAGATTGTTACATAACAACTAGATTATCTAGATTGCTCTTATTTATCTCAATAAACACACTGCGCCTCTTCGTTTTCAAATAAATCATCTGCCTAGCCTTTTCCCGACTATTTTGGGGTCGGATTCCAGTCACACTAAATTCAGCTGAATACCAGTATTTTTAGTGGAGCGGCTAGGTAACACGCACTCCTTGGCAAGATTGGTGTAAGATTTTCTGGCTTCTGATTATCCGTAACAACTGCCAAATATCTCCAAATAACAGCCGAGACCAACGGCTTAATGTGCTTTCTGGGGCATGGAGGAGTCTCGGTATGTCTTAATAGTCACTTATCCACAGACCAACCTCGGCAAGCGTTGATTAACCTTAAAGACTCACCTAAATCTTGCAAAGGCAGCGGAAGATCGAAGTGGTACAAGGTGACAAGGGGCTGGATGCCCTTCTCCAGTAGACCGTCGATCAGGTTATTGTAGTAATTCTTGCCATCCTCACTGATGTGGTTGGGGAAACCAGACGGGAGGAGGCGAGACCAGGATATGGAGAATCTGGAAAAAGAGAAGGGAACCTAGTCTTTGAAGCCGTCTTATAAGAGTGAGGAGATCTCATATAGGCAGCATAAGTGGCTATACCTACTGAAACGTATAGGTACACTCGACACTCGGTGCAGCCTGGGTCAGACCGACTGCAGCTAGCTACCATCACGCTGAGTGGATTTATTGTTCTCACGGCATTTTGAATTTGAATTGCTATTATGTCCTGTCGCAAAAATGAAACCTTGGACCTCGGTGACATCAGCCAGAATATGAGAAAACTCAATTTTATATTTTTTCAACAAACTTAATCCACAATTCATTTATATCATTGGGCATTCGCAGCATGCTGGCAGGATTGCTGAGTCGTCGAGGTCGGATAGGCAGTCGCTCCATGTAAATACTAGTACCTATCCAGCTGCATCCATCATCATCATGTCTACCGAAAGACGTTCACTGCTGGACATAGAGCTTACCCAAGTGTCGCCACAACAACCGGTCCTGTGCGTCTCGCTTCCATCGGCTACCCTCGAACCTGTAGGAGACCTTCTAACGCTGCATATTCCGGTCCGCGATCAACACTCCAAAACTTTTCGGCCTCATCGACTATCTTTGGCTATGTCGGTAACCGTGGTTCTCTTGCGGATATCATCATTCCTGATTCGAGCTGCATCCAGATAGTCTGGAAACCAATTCCAATATTGTTGAGATATGAATTGGCAGATATCTCGCAAGAAGACAATGCTGGCTGTTGGGATAAATATGAAACACCTTCCTGTACATATTGATCCCCAGCTCCTCACACATCTCGATGTCCCTCCTCCACAGGTGGTAGGAGTCACACGCAACGTCTCCATTGCTGCTGTCTGCCACCAGCTGGGGTGGTACAAAGAGGATAGAGGATGCTTACCTGTACATATTGAGCCCCAACTCCTCACACATCTCGATGTCCCACCTCCACAGGTGGTAGGAGACACACGCCACGTCTCCGTTGCTGCCATCTGTCACCAGCTGGTGTGGCACAAAGAGGATGCTTACCTGTACAGATTGAGCCCCAACTCCTCACACATCTCGATGTCCCACCTCCACTGGTGGTAGGAGGCACACGCTACGTCTCCGTTGCTGCCATCTGCCACCAGCTGGTGTGGCACAAAGAGGATGCTTACCTGTACATATTGAGCCCCAACTCCTCACACATCTCGATGTCCCTCCTCCATAGGTGGTAGGAGTCACACGCAACATCTTCGTTGCTACTGTCTGCCACCAACTGGTGTGACACAAAGAGCATGCTTACCTGTACATATCCAGTCCCAACTCCTCACACATCTCGATGTCCCTCCTCCACAGGTGGTAGGAGTCACACGCCACGTCTCCGTTGCTCCTGTCCGGCAACAGCTCTGGACGATCGTGGAAGAGTTTTTCACACATGTTCAAACCTTTATCTGCAACAGAAATAAATAGCGGTTTTAAACCTTTTTTTTTTCTATTTATAAGCACACGTTCAACCACTTTCTATATAAACAGTGGTCAAACGTGTGCCTGCTGATGGTAAGCGATGGTGCGGTCGAAAATGGAGCACGTTTGCCTTGAAGTACCCTATTCACAGTCCGGAATTTGGATTTTAGTCCGGTTCTCCTTTGAACTTCTTCTCCTTTCTAGGAAAAATGTTTCACAGCACTTGTATTCTAATGCAAATGCTTACAAAGTTTACATAAAGAAGTTATGTACTCACCACTGACATTCCAGGCACCTTCCACTTGGTAGGAAGCTGATGCTGCCCCGAACATGAACGAAGGAGGAAACTGAAGCTGTTCCAAGCTCCATGACCCGCTGACCAAAATACTGGAAACACGGATAATTTTGAAGCGATAAGTAGGTTATCTTTGGACGGTTTGACTGAAAATCGACCCCAATGTAGTTGGAAAAGACAAGACAGATGATAAAATTAAATGATCTTAGAAAACATACAACACTTATATGGTTCTCTCTCCAGACTTGTACTAGTTAGCTATCGTAATAATCTATACTAATAAAGAAAAGTTTTTTTTTTTTAATTTGGTTTAACGCGCTGATATCGGAAAATACTGGTTTGAATTTAAAAAAATATTTTAGTGTTGGATAGCCCATTTATCAAAAAAAGGCTATAGGCTATATAACATCACGCTGCAACTAATAGGAGACAAAAAAATAATGAAAAACCGACCAAGTGCGAGGTGCAAGGGTTCCATACCATAAACCTTAATTTTTATTATTAGTTGTTATAGCGGCCATAGAAATACACAATCTGAAAATTTCACTTCTCTATCTATTACGGTTCTTGAGATACAGCCCGCTGACAGACAGACGGACGGACGGACGGACAGCAGAGGCTTAGTAATAGGGTTCCGTTGGTTACCCTTCCGGGACGTAACCCTAAAAATGTGAAGAAGTAATGCGGGTCAGCTAGTAAATACATATTCTTGGAAACACAACTGTTACACGTGTAAGTAAGTAGGTTAGCAACCTTCCTAGCTGATTCTGTTTAGAAACAATAAAGATGTTATCTTTTTCAGGTTCACAGAGGTTTTTTATTGTTTTGACAACCATATCTTAATTAAAATGAAACATTTATTTTTATTTTTGGGAATGCATGGCTAACTAAGCAGAAAGCCAAGACCTCGGCAAGCGTTCCTCCACCTTTTTTCTTGAGGGGAAATCCTCATGGATATACTCCGTCTGGGGAGTTGGATTATTATGTTGGACTCTTACCGACTAAAACCCCACAGTTCGTACCGTTACCATGAGTGGGGGGGGGGGGTCGGGATACAATAAAATTCACGCGCACAAGCGTTCCTTCACCTGGAAAATCGACCCGTGTGTCTCTTATTATTTGTTGGTGAGCTCTTCTCTTAATCATAATTATGTACAAACATGCAATTTTTAGCTCTTTATTATGTTAGTTTAGATAACAAGAACATATATACTAGGGTACTACTTAGATCGTACGTAAATAGATAATACAGACCAAATATTAATACGAGATTAGCGCCCACCGACCAACTGCTCTGCGGTTTTGTTTCATTATTGTTAAGTTCGCGTGTGCCCACTATCTCACATTTTTTTTAAGGATAGGATATCATCAAATGAATCGTCCTGTACCCCTATTCTGTACCAAAAATTACGTGTCTCGACAGCGGAATCCGAGGTGAGTATAAACATAAGACCTCTATGCTATGTGCAATAAAGCTCACTTTGTGAGCTATTTCACTCAGGTGAAGCTCGATATCGAAATGGTTACTTACAGAATAGACTAGCTGGTCTAGGTGGAGTGGGACGAAATGTCAGACTCTTACTCAGTAGCGTAGCTAGCATAGGTGACACCCGGGGCGGATAATGTGGTGTTACCCCCAAAATGAGGCGCGCCTTTCGTTCTAGTGACGGCAGTCGCTAGCCATTTTTTGGAAGGGGGGAGGTGTTCCATCTGTGCTGCAGGTTTTGATTTTCGTAATGTTCTTCTTCACTTACAAACAAAATCTCGAAAATTTATGCACCTCATCTCAGATTAATTTGATTTTCTCTCCATCATTATCTTAAGTTCTTAACTCAACTTTATTGACTGACGCAAGCTAGCTCAGGAACTAAGGAGAGCAGAACACAAGAGCGAGCGAAGCGAGCTCGAAAATTTTTGCATCGCACCTCGTATAGTAACTTTATGGACTGATGCAGAAAGCTCATAAACTGATATAGAGCAGAACTCAAGAGCAAGCGAAGCGAGTTCGAAGATTTTTGCATCAAACATCGGATAGGTTATATTTTCTTTTGATCATTCATACATAAACTTTGTCATTTTGATGAGTTATACAGACAAAAGCTCGAGATTAAAGAGAGTCCAAAATGTAAAAGCGAGCGAGACGAGCTCAAAATGGAGTACTACATTCCGTTCTCTGACATAACAATGTCTGGCGAAGCTCGTCCATGGTTTGGTGCCGAGTGCACATGACGACGCTCGTACGCGTAAAGCAAATGACGTGAGTCAGAAGAAGAGAGCCTTCAACAGGGCTGCCAAGTCCTGCAAGAAGGTGATGCACAGGGCTCGGTTTGACCACATTAGCCGAATAGGGAACAAACTTGCTTCATACCCCGCAGGTAATAAGAATTTTTGGTCCCTGGCTAAGTCGGTCGAAACGAACTTCTGCCGCCCTTCACTACCACCACTGCTTAGACCCAATGGGACGCTGGCCCACTCCGCTGAGGACAAAGCAAACTTGTTTGCTAAATCTTCACGTCTGGATCCTGGTGGGGCGACGCCCCCTGCTCCTCCTGGTGGATGCGAGTCGAGTATGTCGAACATTCGCATTCATCAGCAGGACGTCCGTAACCTAGGTTACGCCTACACATCTAGGTGTGAACAAGGCTAGTAGCCCCGACGGGATACCGGCAATTGTTCTGTAGACTTGTGCGCCTGAGTTGTCTCCGATCTTGACACGCCTATTTCGCCTTTCCTTTGAGACTGGAAAAGTGCCGAAGGCTTGGAAGAAAGCTAACGTGCAGCCCGTGCCCAAGAAGGGTAGTCGAGCTGACCCGTCGAATTACAGACCCATCTCGGTAACGTCCATGCTGTAAGACTATGGAACGCGTGCTGAATCATAAGCTCCTGGCGTACCTAGAAGCGAAGGATATCCTTAGTGACAGACGGGTTCCGCCGAAATCGGTCAACTGGGAATCTTCTAGCGTATGCCATTCACATCTGAGTGAGGCCATAGAGAAGCACGGGAAGGCACTAGCGGTCTCCCTTGACATCACGAAGGCTTTCGAAAGGGTCTGGCACGATAGCCTTATTAGTAAGCTTCTTTCCGACCAACTTGAGCTTCTTGGGGGTAAATTTTAACATCTACTTTCAATTTTGGCCCTTTCATAGAGGCAAAAGCTCAAGTAGCTGCGTGTATGGAATACTGCTCTCATCTTTGGGACGGATCAATTGAGAAACGAGCCAAGAGGATCATCGGCAATGATAAGCTCGTCGCAACGAAGCTCCAAAGTCTTGAACATCGACGACGAGTTGCTAGCCTATCGGTTTTCTACCGGTTGCATTTTGGGGAATGTGCGACGGTACTGCATAATTAAATTCCGCCAAACCCGTTTCATAATCGGACCACAAGACGAACAGCGATGCGCCACCGGTACATGGTGGACATCCCACCCAAACGCACAAAACGTTTTGGGAACACATTCCTAATGCGTTTGTGTTTCCTGGTAGCTACAACCTGAGAGTCTTTAAGTCAAGAGTGAATAGGTTACTTCTAGGCAAGCGTGCTCCATGTTCAACCACAACATAGCTTACCATCAGGTGAGATAGTGGTCAAAAGCGTGCCTATCAATAGTAAAATAAAATAAAAAAGTGTCGCATGCAGAAAACATCAAAAACTAAAGTTTTTGAATCTCTTCTCGGAAAGGTTTTATTGTCTTTTGACACCCGAGTGATACTAAAACAGTTCCGTTTTTTGTTCAGAACCCTAAAAATTAGTAGAATTTTTAAATTTTAATTTACAAATTTCTGAGGAGATCAAATGACCTTGAGAGTAAATTTTCCTTGAACCGTAAAACCGGAGCTAGGCCTCTCATACTTAATTTAGTCTTCGTCATAATTATCATAGGTGTGATGAGTTTTTTTAATTAGAATGCTTGCTTTTCTTGCTTATTGTTAACTATTTTAGCATATTTATGTGTATTTTTATCAGGGTTTCGAAAATACGTAAAAACCCTTATAGGATCACTTTGTTGTCCGTCCGTCCCTCTGTCTGACAAGACCCTTTATCTCGGGAACGTGTGCAGGTTTCGAGTTGAAATTAAAACCAAATACTTAAATCTTCAGTCCCTAGAAGCTGTGAAAAATTCAAACTTCTAAACTAAAGTAAAAAAAAATACGGCCGTTTTTGCCGCAAATATATTTATATTTCGATCCTCTCAAGGGAATCAAAATGAATAAGATACTTCCCGTTGACCTAGAACTATGAAATTTGGCAAGTAATACCGTCTTATACTACAAGTATAGGGAAAAATCTGAAAACCATACATTTGTTATCAGTATCTATAAAATACTTCCTTACTGACTGATTGAGTGACTCGACAGAAAACGCACGGCTGAAACTTCTGGTCGTAGGAAGCTGAAATTTGGCATGAAGCTTTCCTATACTCCGTAAGGGAGCACTATGAGGGGATATCCCGAAATTCCAACGGGAACGGGAAAAACAGGATATGCACGCTAAAGCTAGTCAAATCATAAAACTACAGTAATATCATCTTCTTCTTCTTCTTCCACCTGGCGTTAATCCCGGCTATTGCCAGGGTCCGCCTTCCTACTTAGCTTCCTCCACTTTGCCCGATCTTGAACATCCTTCTCAGTCAGGCCATTGGCTCTCATGTCGGACTTGACGACGTCCAGCCAGCGCTTGCGAGGTCGACCACGGGGCCTAGCCCCAAGAACAGCCATATTCATGCATCTCCGACCAGCGTACTCCATAGGGCGGCGCATGATGTGGCCATACCATCGCAGACGACACTCTTGCAGTTTTTCCCCCACGTCACGGACACCAAGACTACCTCGGATGTAAGAGTTGCGTATGCGATCGGATCGCGTTACGCCACTCATCCACCTCAGCATCTTCATCTCCGTGACGCGAAGCTCCTGGGTGTGTCTGCTTAGTGCTGGCCAACACTAGCCCCCGTACAGTAGGACAGGCCGAATGATGCATTTATATATCTGCCCCTTGAGCTTCGGAGGCATTTTGCGGTCGCATACAACGCCCGTTACCTCGCGCCACTTCGCCCAAGCCGCGCCAATACGTGCTTGGACATCGTCGTCCACGATGCCAGACTCGTGCAGCACGGATCCAAGGTACCTGAACGTATCGGACTTTCTGATCAGGTCCGAACCTATTCGGATGGTGTTTGTATCCGTGCTGCCACAGGACATGTACTCAGTCTTCGCCACATTTAGTCTCAGACCACCGTTTTCAAGCGTGTCCTTCCAAATGTTGACTTTGCGCTCAAGATGGGCTTTGTTCTGATTAACGAGGGCGATGTCATCGGCATACATCATTAGCCATGGAGGCTGATCTTGGATGTTTGCCGTAACTACATCGAGCACTACGTTAAACAAGAACGGGCTAAGAGCCGAGCCTTGGTGAACGCCAACAGATATTGGGAAGCCATTCGATTCGCCAACAGCGGTCTGGACAGAGGAAACGGAATCGCGGTACATGTCTCTGATAATGTCAATATAGGCCTCGGGAACGCCCTTGAAGCGCAGTGCCCACCAGATGGACTGCCAAGGTATACAGTCGAAGGCCTTCTATCTGCCTAGCCTTTTCCCAACTATATTGGGGTCGGCTTCCAGTCAAACCAGATTCAGCTGAATACCAGTGTTTTACGTGGAGCGGCTGCCTACCAGACCTCCACAACCCATTAACTGGGTAACACGGTACTTCTTGGCAAGACTGGAGTCAGATTTTACTGGCTTCTGACAACCCGTAACGACTGCCAAAGATCTACAAATGACAGCCGGGACCAACGGCTTAACGTGCTTTCCGAGGCACGGAGGAAACTCGTTATGTTAATATGGTCACCCATCCACAGACCAACCTTGGCAAGCTTTGCTTAACCTTAAACATCGACCCGTGCGGCTATTATTATTTAATGACGAGCTCCTCGAGTCGAAGGCCTTCTGCAGGTCTAAAAAGGCCATATACAAAGCTCTCCATCTCTCTCTGTAAGCCTCAGCCAGATTCCGTAAGGCGAACACTGCGTCCATGGTGCTGTTACCCGCCCGGAAGCCATATTGACACTCAGAGACAGTACACTCGCTACGGAGCCGTGTGTCAATGATGCGCTCGAAGAGCTTCATGGTGTGGGCGTGTGGCACATGATCTTGATACCGCGGTAGCTACCACAATCCTGTACGCTACCTTTGCCTTTGTAAACAGGGATAATCAGGCTAAATCGCCACTGGTTCGGCATTTCCTTGGTGATCAGGATTCGGTTAAAAAGATCCGTCAGAAGGTCCACACCATGTGGGCCCATCGCCTTCCACACTTCAATTGGCACATTGTCAGGCCCGACCGCTTTCCGGTTCTTCATGTGGCGAAGAGCAATGCGGGTTTCGTCGGGGGAAATAGGGGAAATAAGCCCAAGGTTAGGAGGCGGTTCCGGAGGAAGGTTATGGGGATGCTGTTTGTTAGACAGCTCCGCGAAGTATCTACACCATCTCTCCTTAACAGAGGGGGCATCGTAGAGCAGCTTACCCTGGGCGTCCCTTACACAAAGACATTTGCTAATGTCCCGTGTAGCTTTCTCCCGGCCACGCGCCAGCTTAAAAATAAGCTTTTGCCCCTCCGCAGTTTTCAGCTTGTCGTATAAGGGCGCCAGACCCTTGCTGCGGGCTCTGGCTACAGCTTTTTTGCAAGCGCGCTTAGCCGCTCCATATGCCTCCATGTCATCCGGAGAGTTGGACCCTTGCCACTATTTAAATAAAACCTTCTTCTTCCGAGTCGCCTCCTGCACCCCGTCATCCCACCACCACGTCTCCTTTCCTATGGTGCGGCCACCACGAGAAGTGCCAAGGACGCGCTTACCCGCACCGGTGATTGCTGAATGGATCCTACTCCAGATCTCTTGAGCGGACTCATGCGGAGCACTGATCTTGAGATGCTCGACCTCCGCGATGAAGTCCGACTGCCTAGGACCATCAAGCAACCACCACTTAGTGCGGGGTTTGCGTTTCTCGGTCACTCTCTTCTTCGGTACAACCGCAAAGTCCAGGACAAGGAGGCGGTATTGAGCCGTTAGGCTTTCGCCTGGGATGACTTTGCAGTTGGTAACCTTGCCAATGTGGCACCGTCGCACCAGCAGGTAATCTATTTGGGTTGAGTAGGCCCCACTACGGTACGTAATAAGATGCTGGGGCTTCTTCTGAAAGAATGTGTTCGCGATGGCTAGGACAGACACAGCGCAGGTGCTAAGTATATTGACTCCCTCTGCGTTTAGCTGGCCATAACCAAAACCACCGTGAACACGTTCATACTCTCCAGCAAACTGACCTACGTGACCGTTGAGATCCCCCCCAACCAAAACACCTTCGGAATTCGGGATAGCGCGTAATACGTCCAAAAACTACAGTAATATCATATACCTACAAATTTGCACGGAACCCTCGGTGGGCGAATCCGACTCGCACTTGTCAGGATTTTTATTAGAAAAGGTGCAATTTCGAGACCGACCGCAGACTACATCCGCAGGCGACACTGCGGCTAGCGGCTGCGGTCGACCGTAGTGCTGCCTGCGGTCGCTATTCCAAGCGCGGTGACATTTTGCGACTGCACGATGCGTAGAACCAGTCACTCCAGTGCCTTCGTGCGAGACAGAATGTCGGACAACGCTACAGATAGTTTACTGTTGTGTCTTTAGTTAGAAGAGGAAGATGATGACGAGTTTTTGTTACTACGAGTATATGCCAAAAAAAAGAAAACTCAATATTTTTGTACGTATGAACTCTGCGATCGCGACACCACTTGTGCTGCAGTCTGCGGTCGCTGCGTGTCGCCGACCGCAGGCGGCGCGCCACGTGTGCAGACCACTGCGGACTGCAGTCGTGGCCATCGCCGCACTTGGAATCATTTTCAAGGGATTCTATAGAAACAAGTAGTGTCGTTTGCAGTTTGCGGTTGCAGTTTGTGGTGCGGTCGGTCTCGGGATTTATTTAATTTTTATTTATTTATTTATTTATTTATTTATTTAGTACATGGAGGACTTACAGCTAATAAAGACAAACAAAATCTGTAAATGAGGAAGGTATGTGTATGTAACTATAACCCTTGTAAAGTCGGGTACAGGCATGGGCGCTGGCATAAATACTTTCAGGGGGTCGCATTTTCAGCATCCTGTATCGAATACGATAGGTTTTCTTTTGCCTAGACAGAGACAGAACTTACTTTATCGACGTATGCAGGGAAGCTTGAGAACAAAAGAACTCGGGTGCAAGGCCGAGCAAGGGAGCCCGAAGTCCCTCTCTTTTGCGACATTACGTTTTTCTTATATTTTATGTTAGTGTTTTTGTATGTTTTATTGAAAGCCAGGGAACCATGGTCGTCGGGAGGGTTCCCAATGACCATGGGTGCAGGTCGCTGTCTATAGATATAAATTAATATCGTAATAGCTCCAATTCTTCCGTTAGGTAATATAACAGACTACTAGGTCGTTAAAAGCTGAAATTTTGACATGTAGGTTCTTGGGAAGTGTAGGGGAGCACTAAGAGAGGAATTCCCGAAATTCTTCGGGATAGTTAGAAACAGGATAACTATCACACGTACGAAGTCGCGCCCGAAAGCTAGTTTGTATATATGACTTTTGATCCTAATTCTCTTCATAAAACCGCTTTATATTCATAGATTATGATAACAATGAGAAGAAAACCACGTACCTGAATACAACCGCACTAATAAAACTCATCCTCACAACTGAGTAATGTGACGTTAACAGCAATTAAAAAAGAATCTACAATTATTATCTGCGAACAAGGTAAAGAATTAATCAAACTTTATAATTTTATGATTAAACTTCATTGAGTGCTCAGGGTCTTTAATTGTTTGTTGAAAGATGAAATCGTCATTAGTTTTTTTTAGGAAGTGCTTGATACCTAAATATTAAGGTAAGGGTTCATTAATTGTAGAACCAAATTTTTGGGCATGAAAATCCTCAGAGGCGTCCTCCACCCTGAGGTGGAAGGTTCTCACAGGCTCAAACTACAAAATCAAAATCCTTTTTTTACTATTGATAGGCACGCGTTTGACCACTATCTCATCTGATGGTAAGCGATGATGTGGTCGGAGATGGAGCACGCTTGCCTGGAAGTAACCTATTCACTCTTGATTTAAAGACTCCCAGGTTGTAGCTATCAGGAAACACAGACTCCGGCTATATGATTATTTATCCTTTATTTCAAAAAGTTCATTAACAGGCACTTTTGTTTTTCAGATGAAGCTAATTCTTCCGCACTAGTGACAAGAGCAGCAAGTTGTTCTGCAGTAAAACACACTCACCGACCCTATCTCCAGTGAGGCAGTTGCACGTTCTAAAGAGTAGATCCTATGGAGCAGAACGTGCAAAAAACTCCATGGACACTCTTTTAAAATCAGTGTTTACAAAACCTTGCTTACATTTGTTTTAAAATAATTAATGCATGAAATTATAACTATGCAAAAAAGATTGAGTCTGCCTATAATACAATGCAAATGGTCTTAGAATCTTCAGCAGGTTCAACAATGTTTCCACATCTTAATCAATGTTCGCGCCTAACGTCGCCGACAAGTTCCAAAAAGTTCTGGCGCTTATCGGTGCTTGTTCATATAAATGCCTGCGCCGGTTACCTACGTGAACCGATTCCTATAAGCGCTGGTAGGCTGCCCACGTTCTTTCTGTATACGGACTTAGTTTAGGGAACGTACAGGAACTGTTCAAGGTTCACCGCGCGTTCCACTGTGCCACCTAGCTATATACGGTCAATCTCATTTATTTACAAAAAAGGATGGTTGCGTTTTATTCTGATTTGTAAGCTATTTAGTTTGTTTGAAAAAAATATTTTCTCATTTTTGGCGCTTTTTATTTTTGTACTGTATCGAATTAATACTAAACACGTATACACACACGTATACGTAGTGTAATTTAATGCCCCTCTGTCATATCAACTCGTTATAACATAATCTGTGGTGCTTGGCAACTGAGCTTAACCCAGTTGTATGTTGTTATATATTATGTCCATTCATGATGTCTGTCTCCTACTTGATAAGGATGGAAGTGAAAATTAATTTTATTGCTACTCCTCCGCTGTACTTTTTTGATTAATTTCGTTACGAGATCCAACACAGTTCAATCGTTTCTCCGACACTCGTCGGGCTTCACTGGCTCGGCGTTTTTCTGGTGGTTGCTACTGTTGATTGTGGCTTTCAAGAGTTGCTGTGGTTGGGAATGTGTGGCGGGCTTAACCAAAAAAAAAATTGTGGTCGGCTTCCAGTCAGATCGGATTCAGATGAATACCAGTATTTTACGTGACACGACTGCTTACCAGTCTTCCACAACCACGGTACATCTTGGCAAGACTGGTGTCAGATTTCATCATTGCTACCTGTTCTTTTCCTTCTCTGTAATACCAGACTAGAGGTATTACAGTCATTGAAAGAAATAAACCATGCCAAAGGCCCTTGAGGCGGTTCAGAAACTCTGACACTCGAGTGTGTGGGATCGTTAGACCTTACTGCCCACACGATGAGAAGAAGAAGTAATTGAAAGAAACGATAGTCCATCAAGTGCACATACATTGTTATCACAAAGTGGACTCAGGGGTTGAAATTTGTTCCAAAGCGTCACAGCGGCCCTGGAACGCAAAGGGTATTAGGAGGAACACGAATGGGATTTAAGTCATTAAAAATCTGACACTCCCATCTGCTCTCTCCAGAGCGAAGGAGTCATTTGGTGACTTCCCAGCGAAAAAGACACAGAATCGCATAGGTTAGGTTAGGTCGTGAAATAAAATGTAAAAGCTTCAATCGTAGGTATTTATTATCCGAACTTATTAGTTTCACAAGGCAGAGGAACATACAGAGATCGTCTTTTAATAACATTGGAGTAGTACACGGCAGATTTGCGCGGGGTGCGCGTGCGCTCAGGAACAGAGAAGTCCACTTCGTAGATCCCGTATTTTGATCTGGAAACACGAAATATATAATCAAAAAAAGTAAATCTGATGAATAAACAAGATTTAACCTCTTCACGTCTTACAGAAAGGATTTAGATGAAAAGTGGCACAAGAGTAGACCGTATACTTTATTAAGGAAAGGAGTCTTTTTACCCCAGGAATGATGCGAATCCGGGCAATTGGTAGTAACACATAAATTACACTTCGAGAAGCTCGTGGCTAGATAGTAACAGCCGCACGGGTCGATCTTCAAGGTTAAGCAACGCTTGCCAAGGTTGGTCTGTGGATGGGTGACCATCTTAACATACCGAGTTTCCTCCGTGCCTCGGAAAGCACGTTAAGCCGTTGGTCCCGGCTGTCATTTGTAGATCTTTGGCAGTCGTTACGGATAGTCGAAGCCAGTTAATCTGTCTCCAGTCTTGCCATGAAGTACCGGGTTACCCAGTTAATAGGTTGTGGAGGTCTGGTAGGCAGCCGCTCCGCGTAAAATACTGGTATTCAGTTAAATCCGGTTTGACTGGAAGCCGACCCCAATATAGTTGGGAAAAGGCTAGGCAGATGATGACATAAATTAATACTTTACCTACAACGTGGAACAGTATAAACGCAAAACCTCGAGGTCATTGGACTCATCATTATGAGCAAAATTTACTATGGGACCGATTTTGAAATCACGAAAAAAAAATTAGCTGTTCAGTACATTTTATCGAGTTATGCGCACATAAATGTATGGAGGAGTTGATATTTTTTCGCGATTTCAGTGTTGGTTTCATAGTGAAAGCTGTTCATAATGTACTATGAGTCCTTAAGAGGAATTGCGTTTACTGTTAGACGTTGTATGTCTTCCTTCTTTTTGATTTCAGGGGGAAATAAGTTCGGGAAGAGCAGGAATCGCACTTCACTAAAACCACCCAGATGATCGCCTACAGCATATGTAAGGGAAACCTCTTTAAAGACCACTACGGAGCCCCTTTATGCAACACCTATTACATTCCTGAGAAGACTATAAAGGGTTCTTCTATGAACCTCACTATGCACGGCAGCATGTGATCACTGTGCCACCATCTGCTCTTGACTCACTTGGTGGGTTTCCGGCCAACTACTGTGCGGACCTGGGGTCGGCGAGCGTTGAGTGGCTCGCCGCCCGATCACACGTCGCCAGAACCAGGCCCTGGTCGACGGCGCGTTGTGCTCCACGCGCACCTTAAAGAGCAGCATAGAACACGGGACCCGCTAGAGCCAGTGCCTGCCAGGGTTCGGAATTTGTTCGATAGAGTCACCGCGGCCCAGGATCGCAAAGGGCATTAGGAGGAACACAGATGGGTTTTAGTCAGTAAGCGTCAGATTTCCTTCTGCTCCGCCAAGAGCGGGAGGAGTCATTGATGATTTACCATCCTTAAAAGAAAAGGGGCGATAAACAGAGGAAGAATGTATAATACTAACTGATATCCATCTATCCATTCGAAGTTGTCCATGAGTGTCCAGTACGCGTACCCAGTCACGTTGACGCCATCTCGGATTGACAAGATGACCTGGAACATTTATTATGATCTAAATTAACAGGAGTATCGCCAACCGTATCAGAAAACTTATCATATTAATACGAGTACTTTTAGCCTGACCTGGGAATCAAACCTTCCACACGCACTTGCACCTCCGAAACCAATGCAAAAATTTTTACTTATTTAAAAAAAAATGTTGCTTCGCGCTAGTCATTCCTGTATCGTGGGTGCGTTTACAAACATAATATAAACACACATATACAAAAAGCCAGACCCAGAATAACTATCTTTAGATCATACAAATAGGTCTTTACCTATGAAATTGCCGTTCTGCAGTACTGGCCATTTCAAATCAAAATAATTTTTGTTTAGCTAAGAATTCTAATTTCAAATTAATTTTATTTTAAAAACATGGTTTTTTTTTCCAAAAGTAGTCATATGTTTATTGATTAGTGTTACATTTTCATCGCATTTCAATCTTTTTCGTCATCATGGATACGTTAAAAATTCGAGTAATTATGGAATATGAATACCGTCGTGGCAGCAACGCGGCACAAGCCGCACGCAACATCAACGACATTTACGGAGCTAACACTACAAACCAACTCACCACCTGTTATTGGTTTGCTCGCTTCCGTTCTGGAAATTTCGACCTGAAAAATGAACCTCGCGGTCGTCCGAAGACTTTGGTCGACAATGACGAATTAAAGGCGATTGTGGAAGCTGATGATACACAATCTACGGCTGAATTAGCAGCAGCTTTCGACGTTAACGTCAAAACAATATTGGTCCATTTGCGTCAAATTGGCAAGGTAAAAAAGCTTGACAAATGGGTGCCCCACGAACTCAATGATCGCCAGCGCGAAGTACGCGTCGAGACGTGCCTTGCACTGCTCAACAGACACACATATGAAGGAATTTAGAACCGCATTGTTACCTGCGATGAAAAATGGATTCTGTTTGATAACCGCAAGCGCTCAGCAAGTTGGTTGGATCCTGGTTCAGCACCTAAACAATAGCCTAAACGAAAACTTACCCCTAGAAAAGTGATGGTCACTGTTTGGTGGTCTAGCGCCGGTGTGATTCATCACAGCTTCTTACCAAACGGGGTGAGCATTACTGCAGATGTGTACTGTGAAGAACTGAACACAATGATGGAGAAGCTGGCACATCTCCAACCAGCATTGGTCAATCGCTCGTCTCCGCTGCTCCTGCACGACAACGCGCGACCTCATACTGCACAGCAGACGGTCTCCAAGTTGCAAGAACTGGGGTTGGAAGCTCTCCGTCATCCGCCCTACTCACCAGACCTTGCGCCTACAGACTACTACTTTTTCCAGAATTTGGATAACTTCTTGGCGGAAAAAAAATTCAATACCCGAGAGGCGGTACAAAATGCCTTTGAAGAATTTGTTGCCTCCCGTCCAGCTGATTTCTTTAAGAAGGGCATCAATAAACTGCCACTGCGTTGGCAAAGATGCATTGATTGCATGGGTGATTACTTCGATTAATACAAATAAAAAATACATGAAAAAAATTCGTTTAAATTTTTTCATACAAAACGGCAATTTCAGAGGTATAGACCTATTATTTGTACCGTGCGGGAATCGAAACCGCGACACGTAGCGCAATAGCCAATCACTCAACCATTGCACCAACCGTGCCATTAAGTGAAATTGTGAGTCAATATTTAGTATTAATTGGCTGGCTAAATGGGTGGATGGGTGACCATCTTAACATACCGAGTTTTCTCCTTGCCTCGGAAAGCACGTTAAGCCGTTGGTCCCGGCTGTCATTTGTAGATCATTGGCAGTCGTTACGGATAGTCAAAAGCCAGTTAATCTGACTCCAGTCTCGCCATGAAGTACCGTGTTACCCAGTTAATGGGTTGTGGAGGTCTGGTAGGCAGCCGCTCCGCGTAAAATACTGGTATTCAGCTAAATCCGGTTTGACTGGAAGCCGACCCCAACATAGTTGGGAAAAGGCTAGACAGATGATGATGATGATGAATTGGCTGGCTAAACTTCACACAAGTTAATGGAAAACCCACACATTGTCATTTCTCCTGACTGATCAAACCCGAAATATCCCAGTCGCAGCACACATAAAGACTAGATGAACGAAACAATAAGTTCATAGAATGAGGGTTTTCTGAAATATCGAGCACAAATACAAAAAAATACAAATAGGTACGAATAATTTATTTGCTGAAATAAGTTATTTGTATTTGTATTTGTGCACCAGGTGACAGCACTGTTGCGTCAGTCCCAAACACAATCAAATCGCTTGTTTTATGACATTTGTTAAGTTGATATCGACGTCATGTTAATGTCAAAGTTATTTCTCAATGTTGGAGTAAACTTTCCTGAAAACCCTCATTACCAACGAGTACCATGTTAAATTAATTGTTATAAATACCTGTTCAAGATATTTTCTGACATAGGAGATGCGGTCGTCATCATTGAGGTTTGACCCTCCATGGGAGAATCCATTCTCGGTGATAAGGATCTCTATGTCTCCATACTGCTGTTTCACCCATGCCATCTGCTCTCGCATGCCTTGTGGATGTATCTGGTTCAAAATTCATAAGAAGGTACAGATTAAAAGTTTCGAGGTTCTCATTTTGGATAAGTTTAATTTGTTGGATACTACTAATAACAAGTTCTCAGTATGGAAGGTGCAGAATAATGGTTTACTAACCCATGATGCAAATAAATGGGTTACAATTAATATCCACAAGTACCTAGAGAAGATACTTACTGTTACTTTGGCATACGATAAAACATACGAGTGTAGCGGCATCAATGCCGTCACAAGAAAAACCAACAGTGCAAATCTACATCGCAACAAAAAGAACCGCAACGCCATCTAAGCAACGGACTACTATGTCGAATCCTGCATCACGCAATCAGAGTTTACCATGCGATTTGAACATATACATTAGCCCAAATTTCAACTATCAGGAAGTAGCCCACACTGGACCCAACCACCATCAGGTCGAAGGATCCTTCCTTTTCAATGGAGGTTTGCGGGACTTTACTCTCTATACCGCTTACCTCTATACGACTATCTACCTACTTTCTACGTCAATAACTAGCAGTGATCGGAGTTAGCAATGCTGTTCTTGGTAATAGCGAAAATATACTTATTACTACCTAAGGTTGAATACTGGTATTCAGCTAAATCCGGTTTGACTGGAAGCCGACCCCAATATAGTTGAGAAAAGGCTAGGCAGATGACTACCTAAGGTTGGTAATGACTTCTTGAGGTACTTGTGTGTATGCATACATGTCACCACGGGTATTATCTGAACTTAAATAAAAGTACCGCGTAAACTAGACAGCAGATTCTAATTTTGCCAATGTCAAACTTATTGGAAATGTCACCGTCATGTAACTCGGCTGGGTAGCGTTTGGGTAGTTGCGTGGTATCTTCACGTCTCACATACCACAGTGTCTCAAGACAAAAGTCTATGACCAGTACGTGTTGCCAGTGATGACTCATGCAACTGAAACGTGGTCGCTCACAATGGGCCTCATCAGAAGGTTTAAAGGCAATGCTTGGAGTTTACCGATATAGCCCGAAGGATCGCCAAACTAAAGTGATAGTGGGCAGGGCACATTGCTCGCAGAATAGGTGGTCAATGGGGCCGAAAAGTTCTGGAGTGACGACCGCGTACCGGAAGACGCAACGTTGGAAGGCCTTTCACAAGGTGGACCGATGAACTGGTGAAGGTCGTGGGTAGCCGATGGATGCGAGACGCGTAGGACCGGTCGTTGTGGCGGTCAGTCCTACGCGTCCAGCAGTGGACGTCTTTCGGCTGATATGATGATGAAAATGTCTGACTAGTTATACTACTTACCGCCAAAATCTTCGTAAAACCGATGGTCCAGGTCAGGTCCATGTCCAACACAGCATCCAGGTCTCCAATGTACGTAAAGACTGACTTAACGATGTGTTCCGAGGGTCTCGTCTTCCGCACCAGTCTGCTGGTGTAGTGATTCATGGCAAAGAAGTCGAAGGTTCCTAAGTAGGTTGATAGAAGTGGGAAATTAAACTTGGGTGAATATTCGTATAATTAAAACTAGATAGAACTAGACTAATATGAGTGTTGATATTGTGTGTCTCAGTGAAACATTTATACGACAAGGGGCAGAATCTAATCTTACCATGAAAAACTATAAAGTAGTGTCAGCCTTTTCAAGGCCGCATCAACGTAGAGGTGGGACTTGTATATTGACCAAAAAAGACCTAGACTGCAAACCTTTATGTAACTTAATTGACCCCAAGTTATATTATTTCGAATACTGTGCAATTGAAATCACAAACTTGAAACTCTTTGTTGTCTGCATTTACCGCACACCAAATTCAAACATTAAATTATTTTTAGAAAATTTAAACCTCCTCTTAAGAAAACTTATAAAAAATAAAAATAAAAGCATCATATTATGTGGTGACTGGAACCTAGACGCAATTAAAGCAGATAAACATTTCAAACAGCTAGAATCAATTTTAAATAACTATAATATAAATAATCATATTACCAATCCCACAAGAAAACTCTCTTGCATTGACCTAATTACGAGTAATATACCAAATGTTAAGCCCCAAATACACTACCTAGCTCTATCTGATCACGAAACAGGACAATCTATATGTTTTGAGGTAACGGTAGACACCACGAATATTAAAAGACCATTTTATTTTGAACTAAGACGCGATTTTAATCAAGAAAATATAGATAAGTTTGTTAAATGTCTATCTTCACTGTCCTTCTCGGATATTTACCAGACTGAAGATACTGACATTGCATTTAATTATTTCCATGACATTTTACTATTATTTTATAATTTATGTTTCCCCAAAATCAAGTTTAAGATAACTATTAAGCCCGTAAAACATAATTGGATGACGAAAGGCATAAAAAAATGTTGTATAAACAAACGGCGTCTATATCTAAAATATCGTCTGTCAACAGCAAATAAAAAACGTCATAAAAATACCTACTGTAAATATACTGCTATTCTAAAAAGGTGCATGTTTCAGGCACAAAAAGGCGAGAACACGCGTTATTTATCTCAATCCAGTAACAAATGCAAGGCTTCCTGGAAGGTAATAAAAAGTAATACCGGCGAAAAACAAAATACTCATGACATCAATCAAATTCAATTGGACAATCAAATTTACACTCAACCAGAAAAGATAGCTGACATATTTAACAATTTTATTATTGATATGACGAATGACACCATTAACCCATCTATTGACTACACACCACCGATGACTTACCATCCTTTATTTATTTATTGTCATTAGTTGGGGTCAAATACATATATTTGACCCCAACTAATGACACTGATGTACATAAAATAATAAATTCTTTAAAATCAACCAACTCAACAGGCTACGATGACATTAATACAAAAATCCTTAAATTATGCTCCCCATTTTTATCAACTCATATTAGCCATATTATTAACTTGTCATTTATGCAAGGTTTATTCCCTTCACGGTTGAAGTTTTCAATTGTTAAACCAATTCACAAGAAAGGTGACAGAAGTGATATGAATAATTACCGCCCCATAACACTCATACCAATATTATCAAAGGTCTTTGAAAAGGCCATGCAGGAAAGACTCTCCGGTTTTTTATCCAAATACAAAATTTTAAGTGAAGATCAATTTGGTTTCAGGAAAAATAAATCGACCACAACAGCTTGTTTTGCTCTATCGAAATTAATAACAAAATGCCTTAATAGTAAACTACCAATTGTCTCTATCTTTCTAGATATGTCCAAGGCATTTGATTTCGTGAACCACACTTTATTAATTTATATATTAGATCGATATGGCATAAGGGGAAACGCGTTGAAATGGCTCGAAAGCTACCTTACACATCGACAGCAATGTGTTGAGATTTCGGGACAAACAGGAAATGAAAAGCTCGCATATAGGTCTCAATTTCGCGAAAACAACTGTGGTGTCCCCCAAGGGACCATACTAGGGCCACCATTATTCTTGATCTATGTTAATGACTTGCCTAGTGTAACACCCCACAATTGCATACTATACACTGACAATACGACCCTTAGTATTATAAATCAAAATGACGACATTGTTGAGTACCAAAACGAAATAAATGTGACATTAAATAAAATTATTACATGGCTTGAACAAAATAATCTTCATATTAACATTAATAAAACAAAAATGATACAATTCCAGACATATAACAGTACGCGTCCACGGCTTAAAATACAATATGGAAATGAGACTATAGAAGAGGTTGATTACGCAAAATTCTTGGGGATAATAATTGATAAAAATTGTAACTGGAAATCTCACATTGATGATCTATGTAAAAAGATAGATAGATTTGTTTTCGTTTTATATAGACTAACACGTGTGGCTAGTGTTGAGGCAGCACTATGTGCATATCATGGCTATGTCTCATCAATCTTGCGCTATGGTATTATAATATGGGGTAATTCAGTTGAACTTCAAAGAGTGTTTCGAGCTCAGAAAAAATGTGTACGCTCAATTTGTGGAGCGCACCCACTGGACAGTTGTGTTCCATTGTTTAAAAAACTTAAAATATTACCACTTCCAGCACTATACATTTTTGAAATTTGTATCTTTGTTCACCAAAACAGACATGAATTTGAATTGTATAATGATGTTGTATCTAGACCCAGCCGAAGAGTGCATATGCTTAATGTTCCTAGGCGTAGAATTAAATTGTTTTCTAATAATGTATACTGCATGTCCATTACTGTCTACAACAAATTACCTGATGGCTTCAAAACTCTCAGCCTCAGAATATTTAAACGTAGATTATTTGATTTCCTTTTAAGCAAATGTTATTATTCTACTGAAGATTTTATAAACGAAAAATTACCTAAATAATAATTAACATTAATGTTTTATCTCCTTGACTTCATTGAATTTTGACTTATATAATCTCTTTCCAAACTATTATTCAATTTTTGTTGTAATTCCTATTATTAATAACTTTATGTACCTCTTAACGTAATGATGACCCATAATTTATATCAACTATATTTGTACGCCGGAAACGGCAGAATATTTTGGACGTAATACGTAATAACGCACATAACAGCTTTGTACAATATTCTGACAAATAAATGCATTCTATTCTATTCTATTCTATTCTATTCTATTCTATTCTATTCTAGTTCAGCCAGTCGATTCTGTAAACATGTCGCAGTGAAGGCTTGGGTGAAGTAATCACGAAGTGAGCTATCAATCCAAGTAATCAAGATGAAATGACATATTTCACTTCGTGATCAATTTACTCAAGCCTTCACTTTGACATGTTTAACTACAGAATCGACCGGCAGATTACACTAGCTGCAGATTGCTTTTATAGTTGACTAACTTTCTTCCAAGAGAACATAGACAACTCCGAAAAACAGGATTTTTGCACGTGTTGACGAGACGATAAGGTACGTTTTTCTCGTGATGTAATGTCTTGATACACTCCACCACCTCCTACACCTGAGAGTGACGTCACAAGCCCGACTCCTGAGGGCCTAGCATGAATGTTTTTGACGTATAGTAACGTAACGTAAAATTTTGATATGAAACTCGTTTCGCACATAATTTTTATTTGATTTGGATGCTATGTTATTTTTTTGTATTACAAATTGTGAATGTCGCATTAAATTAAATCAGAAATACTACGGGGTGGCTTTTTTATGTTGAAAATTCACTTACGATAACGTTACTAATACATTAAAAATATTCGTGCTAGGCCCTCTGGTGAAGGTCGCGGGTAGCCGATGGATGCGAGACGCGCAGGACCGATCGTTGTGGCGACTTTTGGGGTGGCTTATATAGGAGGTCCATCAGTGGAGGTCTTTCGGCTGATATGATGATGATGATGAAATACGTAATAATATAATAATAAAAATTGTAGTGTTTGAATAGCGCGCACACTCGTGCATGCACACATATGTAAGCGTATCGTGTAGGACAGGTAGTCCACAATAAACGGTTGAACTAGCTATACGTGTTTCCTTCCTGCATATACCACAGTGGCGACGAGGATTTGTGAACCTTGCAATATTTTTTTTTTGTTGGACAACATGACGATAGGAAAGCTAATGGAATTTAGTGTGCGTTCCGGGAATTGGACAATATGTGGAACGAGCGGAGATGTATTTTAAAGTGAACGAAATAAAAGAAGAACTATGGCTACCCACATTAATTGCGGCAATGGGCGACGAAGCGTATGAGTTATTAAGTAATTTAACGAGTCCGATGAAACCCAGTGAAAAAACTTATGCTATAGTGACACAAGTGATGAAAGACCATTTGCAACCCAAGCCTTCGTTTATGGCAGAACGATATCGCTTCAGACAAAGGAGACAACAAGTGGGCGAGACCATATCTCAATATATTTCGGAATTAAAACAATTTGCAAGATACTGTGAATTTAAGACGGTATTGGAGGAAAATCTTCGTGATCAGCTGGTGTGTGGACTCAGCAGCGAGACGATCAGGCAACGTGAATTCACGGAGGAGAACCTGGAATATGCCAAGGCCATAAAAATCGCATGTGCAATGGAAGCGGCGGAGCGAGACGCGGCGGCGGTGGACCGGGCAGAGGTCACATCGGGCAGCTCCGGCGGCAGTGGCACCGATATTCTTCACGCTGACGTTGCGCGGCGCGGGCGTGGGCCCACGGCCCGAGGCGGCGCGCGCCCGACGCGGGCACGGGTATCGAACACCGCCGGCAGCGGTGGCGGGGGCGGAAACAAGGTAGATGCTTGTACCGCCTGTAGAGGTCCCGATCATCGGGCGGAAGATTGGCAATACAATCGTTACATCTGCGGCAGATATAAACAACGGGGGCACCTACGTAAGGTGTGCCCAAAGCGAGCGGTCGGAATAAGTTTTCTTTTCATAAAGCAAAAACTAAGTGTCCAATACATTTTAATAATCTAACTAACACTTTGTTGTCTTTGACTAACATCCAAACGTCCAAACTCAAGGTTTGCCAACGTGCTATGGAGCGCAGTATACTAGGTGTTAATTTAACAGACCATGGTTGAAACACTACACTGCGCTCCAAAACGCAAATCGTCGATGTGGCTCAAAAAGTTGCCCAACTTAAATGGGATTGGGCAGGACATGTCTGCCGTAGGACATGCCTGGCAAGCTGTGGGCCCGTAAAATACAGGATTGGAACCCTGAAACAGCGAGACGAGGCCGCGGCAGACCGCGAAGGAGATGGCGAGACGACCTGGATGTCTTCCTTACGAATTGGAAGGAAGAGGCACAACACCGTGAGCATTGGAAGGAATGGAAGGAGGCCTTTGCCCAGCAGTGCAGTACGGGCTAGTAATAAGAATAACTAACACTGCAAGTATACGTGATATTATTAGGTACACTGATAGCCAGCAAAACACCTTATGGGGGATTTTAAACCCCTTGCTCAGTCGAAACGGGTACGTATTAAAATCCCGAAAGTTCATAATAACTTTGATTGAAATACCGACGTCCAAAACAAAGAAATTCAAAATACCGAAAGTTTTAAATGCCGATAGTCGTTATATCGAAACACAAAATACCGATATTCAAATGCCCGAAAGGACGAAATCCCAAATGGACGAAATGCCGATGGATGAAATCCTGAATCAGAGTATCGAATGTCCTAGGTTAGGTTAGGTTAGAACAGTGTAAATTAAAGCGCGAAGGCGAGCGAGCGAAGCGAGCGTGCCGCAGTAGCGGCCGCCGAGCGTCACATTCCCTCTATTGTTACGAAAAATCGTTTTTCTCGGAAACGGTGGCAATTTCGGGATTTTGTACTTCGGGATTTTACAAATGAACTTTCGGGATTTTAAACTTTCGACCAAACAATCATTCGGCGTTTCAATTATCGGGATTTCATCCATCGGTATTTTAAAATTCGGGATTTTGATACGTGCCCGTCGAAACTGCAAAGTATGACAGATTCTTTGGTAAAGTGGTTCTTTGCTGGTTTGGTATATTCGCACTTTCCTATTATTTTAGCAAAAAAGAACAGTATATCATTATTTTCTGCCTAGCCATTTCCCAACTATATGTATTGAGGTCGGCTTCCAGTCAAACTAGATTCAGCTGAATACCAGTATTTTACTTAAAGAGGCTGCCTACCAGACCTCCACAACCCAGATTTACTGGCTTCTGACAATCCGTAACGACTGCCAAAGATCTACAAATGACAGCCAGGACTAACGGCTTAGCGTGCTTTCCGAGGCACGGAGGAAACTCGGTATGTTAAGATGGTCACCCATCCACAGATCAACTTTGGCCTTGGCAGCATTGCTTAATCTTGGAGATTGACCCATGCGGCTGTTAATCTTTAGTCACGGGCTGGTTAAAAAAAATAGGTTTATGATTACCTTTGATAAGTTCTTTCTCATCCTGCGTGAAAGACGGAAGCCTTGACTCCTTGAATCCGAGTTCTCTGCTGACCCTTGCGACGGTCTCCTCCACTACAGGTGGCCATCCACCCTTTTTAGAATATATGGGATGAGTGTAGCGACCGGTCTGAAAAAAAAAACGATATCAATCTCGTAAAATATTTTGGGGATACTTCCATTGTGCTCTTCTGAGTACAGCTAAGGAGTGGAATTTCTCGCCAGAGTCTGTGTTTCCTGATAGCTACAACCTGCTGATCTTTAAGTCAATATTGGATTGGTTACTTCTAGGCAAGCGTGCTTCATTGTGGTGAGTCTTGGGAGTAGCGTATGTCCAGCAGTAACATCTTTTGAAATTATGAAAAAAATTGCAGTACGAAGAATATCTAATATCTTCAAACGGGTTATGTTACTTGAACCATTTCGAGCCACTTTCAAATCCCACAGTTTAAAGTCCAGTTTAACCTACATAACTGCAATTTTGCGTATCAAGTAATACCTTAACCCAAATCACAATGAAAACCTTGTTCCATGCACGAGTTAATAATCACTTCTCTTAAAAGCAAAGCCGTTGTAGAGAACTTGTCACTGTTTAACATTTATGTTTGCAGTGGTATTATTATCAAACTCTCATCATTCAAGCTAAGCGTATGCAGGGACGAAGGTCCACGTAGCGAGCAGTAACAGATTTTATAATGCCTGACCCTATGAAGAGCTGCGTACGCTGCAGAGCAGGTACTTACGACGCAGAAATCCATTCGTGGCCTATGATTGCTTCACCTGCCCTGCCTTTGAAACAGCACTGTGCTGTGTTGCGTCACCTGCTTCTAAGCATACGCTTTGCCTCATGGTCGGTCGTTTCAAACTAAATTCTGCCAATTTTTTTCTAGAAATTTCTCCTGTAGTGTGGGTGCGTTCACAAACATACAAACTCACATACACAAAACACAGCCAGACCCTGAACAAGTACCTATAGGCCATACAAATATTTGATCCGTGCGGTAATCGAACCCGCTCAACTACTGCGCCAACCGTGTCGTCAGTCCTTTAAAAATACTTTGTTTCGTGCAGTCTTCATATTCCTCTGCTCTGCAAATGACTTTTTTTAAAACATGTATACTATGTACTTACAATGAATTCTCTGGCTGCTTCCGCTAACTTCTGATCTTTTGACGAGTATGGCTTCAGCCACAATAAGTGATTTGCTATTGACACTTTTCCTGAAATACAGAATATACATCTTAATGAAAATTATTGGGCTATTGTTTCCACGACAGCAAACTCAGGCTTATTCAACACTTTAACGGCATCTATACCACCACATCATCATTTTCATATCAGCCGAAAGACGTACACTGCTGGACATAGGGCTTCCTCAATTGTCGCCACAACAACCGGTTCTGTGCGTCTCGTATCCAGCCGAGCGTGCAAACGAGAGCGAGGAACAGGCGATAGAGAGGAACGATCGGCCTAAGCGTTCGGCTTGTTTATTAAGAATTCAATTGTTTTCTTATGACGTTATCACGTAAATTTTCGTCTGTAAACCGAATTCGCTGACAACTAATTTTTACGTACCATTACACTTATACCGGAACTCCTGATCATAGATATGCCAAGCCTTAGCATGTGCCAGCAGAATGTTCTTATTACAAATGTACGGTCCCACGTAGTAGTCCAGCTGAGGAGCCAGGATACCCCATCCGTAATACCAGTCGCATTCTATAAGAGGCTCGTTAATGGTGATCCAGGTCTTCACGCGTTCACCATAGAGAGTGTATACGACTCTTGCGTAGTCAGCAAACCAGTCAGAGATTTGAGGGTTGGCCCAGCCACCTGGAATTTGTACGATTAGTTAGTTTTTTTAAGATGTATTTGAACTTTATGTACAGAGTCACAATCAAAGACCTCGTGGCTAGATAATAACATCCGTACGATTCAATCTTTGGGTTAAGCAACGCTTTCCGAATTACTGAATTGTGGAGATGAGATAGGCAGTCACTCTACGTAGAATACTGGTGCTCAGCTGCATCCGGATATACTGAAAGCTGATCCAAACATATTTGGGAAAAGGCTTGGCAGATTGTGTGAAACAATTGACATATGGCAATTGGGCACGGCGCAGGCTGCGGCCTGCAGGCAGTCAAAAATAGCAATGCCAGGTCTAAATCCACGACTAACAAAGCGAGTACTCAGCCTAAGTAGAAATAACCTCAAGTCAGGGCTTAAGTATTCCAGTGATTGATCGCGACTGTTTACTAAAAAAACTAAAAACAGTAGATGCAGATGAGCCCGGATGGCATCCTAGTTGTTTTCATTTCTAACTGTGCCACAGCTCTAGTGTCTCCATTACTAATAATATATAATGCATCGCTGGCTGCTGGAATTTTCCCGTCAGAATGAAAAAAGGCATGGTAGTCCCAGTGCATAAGTCAGATAAAAAAGATACCGTAAGTAACTACAGGCCAATTTCAATTTTATCCACATTCTCAAAGATTTTTTAATCAATTATATGTCCACACATTCAGCAACATTTACGATTGTATCTTAAGATAATCAACACGGTTTTGTGTCTACTAGAGCTACAGCCACAAAATTAGTTTCATTCACAGAGTCCCTAATACAGGCTGTAGATGGAGGCAAACAATTTGACGTAGTATATACCGACTTTAGTAAGGCATTTGATAAAATGCTCCATTCTATACTGCTATATAAACTAGCAGCCTATTCATTCAGCAGAAAAATTCTTTATCGTTGTAAACGGTTTTCGATCGGCTGCACACAAAATAACATCGGGCGCCCCCCAAGGATCCCGCTTAGCTCCAATACTATTTATTATGTTAATTAATGACCTTCCTGAGTTATTTCGTTTTTCCGAACCTTTTCTGTATGCTGATGACGTAAAATTTGCACGAGTTATAGAGTCAAAAAGAGACTGCGAACTTCTGCAGCACGATCTTAACCAAGTTATAAAATGGTGCCACTATAATAAAATGCAACTAATTCCGAAGTCATGATAAATATACGCGAAAACTGAGTTGTATTGATACTGTTCGCGACGGAGCATTTTGATTTATATAACTCGCATAAACAGCCTTATGTACTTATATTCGTAAGCCTATATGTTTTTTAAGTTAGAAGCTTATATACTTAAATAGTAATAGAAATATTCGCGGAGACGCATTTAACATTGTGTAACTCGCATAGATAGTACCTATGTACCTATAGTCGTAGGCCTATGTACTGAATTTAGAAGCTTATGTACTTGCATAGTGATAGTTTGTAAGCTATGTAATCAATTTAAAGTCATATGTTTGTCGTTTTCCCCAAACACGTAAAAGATGTTCTGGGGAAAACATATTTTCAAAGAAAATTATAGTCAATAGGTAGGGCTACACATTTCCCTTACACATTCCCAATAGCACCCTGAGGGCGTGTTCTGATTGGCTGATGGAAATCAGCCTAATCGAAGGTATACACAAAATAGTCATTTCATATTCGAACATAGTAGGGTGGTTGAAGAAAACCACCATGCACACGCACCTTCAGTGCTAAGTTTTTAGGGCATCTAGGAATTTAGGTCTTAAACCATAGGCACTGGAAAGCTGGCACTCAGCCCTATCCAGATATGTACACATCTTCATGGTCAGGCAAGGCATAAAGCCACAAAATAGATAAGAAGATAAACATAGTTTTTTATCCTCTCCCGGGTTCCTGACCTATAGTACCTCCACCCTTGGAGGGGTGGCTTGGTAAGTTGTGTAGCTGGATGGAGGGATGATGCACCTACCCGAATATAGATAGTTTCATAGCCCATGGGGCACAGTTTTTTGGGGAATCAACCCCAAATAGTAAGCAAGCTCAAGACTTGTGATATTTTTGATAGTTAAATGCAACAAGCCCACTAGTGGGCAGGGTTGAGGGGTTGATTTCCAACCCGTTCGACGGGGAATTTCGGGGGATTTGAATAGAGGTGCGTCAACTCCCATCCAGACCTAGAATAGACCTAGATATAGCCGAAAATGTCATAGAACCATAGTAAAAATTTGCAGTTAAAATAAACTGAAGCAGTTAGTGGTTTTTGGGCCTCGTTACGGTAAAGTAACCTCGTACCTTAGTAAATGGTAAAAAATAGCCAATTCGTAGTCACCGGCAGAAGAAACCCTAGAATCTATAAATAGAATCACAGTACTCGCGACTTTGCCCTTAAACCATTAGCTGCAGTGTCCTCAAATTCCTGCCTATTATTTAACCCTGGTAAGCATTCACCCTGCACCCCAATCTACCCCGAAGACAGCAAGTATTTGGCAAGATAGAAGAACGCTGTACGTTAGGTGCGGAAGAGCCTTAGTTTTCGGTGCAGGACGTCAGCGCGGCTGGACGTCGTCGGTCGGTCACAGTTCACTTCGGAGGAGAAGAAAAAGGATAGACCTACCCCATCACAACCCCGTTCCAGTCGATCACGCCCGTCCGGTACAGATACAGAGTACTTTATAGACCAGGAGCGAGTCCAAGAAGTCGAAACAATAAGGGATCTTGGAGTACACTTTGATAAAAAGGTCACATTTGTGCCTCATATTGATAACATTATTAAAAAGTCATCAAAAATGTTAGGGTTCCTGCTTCGTAACACCAAAGGCTTTCGTAAAAGTAGCACCAAGATAATGTTATATATCAGTTTCGTACGCACTGTTATGGAGTATTGTAGTGTTGTGTGGAGACCTCACTATGCCACTCATATGTTGCGTCTAGAAAGGGTCCAGAAACGTTTGTGTGGCATTTAGCCTTTAGTGAGGGGAAATCTAAGCGTCTGCCCTCTTACAAAGTCAGACTGTGCCATTTCAAGATGCAATCTTTGTTTATGCGTAGAGATATAACCGATGCTTTGTTTCTTTACAAACTATTGCGCAATAAGATCGACTGCCCCGGTTTATTGAAGCTTATTACATTCCGTGCGCCTTCTAGATATCCTAGGAATAAGATAACGCCCCTGTGTCCGCCACTCCGAAAGTCAGTGCTTGGTGCAAATTCGCCGATGCCTAGATTTGCAGAATCCTTAATGGCCGCAATGACTTGGTAGATTTACACCACGACAATATAAATAAATTCCTAATCCTTAATGGCCGCAATGACTTGGTAGATTTACACCACGACAGTATAAATAAATTCCTACGAGCTTTTGTAAATAATCCAATGGCAATTTAATTTGAATTATTTATTTAAAATTTGAACATTTATGTTCTCAATTTTTTTTAATGTATTCAGTTTATTCTTTGTATTCTAATTATATCTGTTTTTTTAATTTTACTTCCTTATCAATTTATAATCATGATATATTCATAATTTAAATTTAATTAATCATAATTTAATCAAATATAATTGTAATCTGTAATTTATATACGAGTACATGCAGCATTGAATGATCTGATAATTTTCTTTATTATTTGTTTTAGATTGTTATTTTTTTATGTATATATTCTAATTGAAATAATATGTTTTATGAATTCGTTTTTTTTTGTGCATGTGGTGTTAACCTGTTATTAATTGTTGCACTTGTAAATGTAACTCTAGTCATTAAATCAGAAATGTATACTGTAAACAATTGTTGGTTTACCTAAATAAATAATAAATAAATCTACAACTAAGAATGCAAGAGCGAGCTCGAAATTTTTAGTACCCCATCCCCATTTAGTTTTTGTTTAAATGTTCGTGATTGGTTTAATTTCAGAAGCTTTGTCAATTTTATGATTACGGTTTTGGGGGGGTCAACCCCCACGACCCTCCCCCTCGGACCGCGCCTGAGCACATCCTATTTCGAGCCAAATTGGTGATGGCTTCTTACCAAGATCTTGAAGCAATTGCGGCATATCCCAGTGGTACAAAGTGACGACAGGCTCGATGCCCTTCTCCAGTAGACCGTCGATCAGATTGTTGTAGTAGTTCATGCCATCCTCACTGACATTGATCGCAAAACCAGTCGGGAGGAGACGAGGCCAGGATATTGAGAATCTGGAAATATATAACGAACTGTTATTGAGACATAAGATTCGTTTACAGAATTGGATTAAGCGGTGGAAGAATTCTTAGAGGGAAGCCCATTCAAAAGTAGTTAAGGATTTAAGATATTTAACAAATAAAGATTTTTTGGTGAGGCAAAAAATTGCAAAAATCTTAAAATTTCGATAACTCTAAACAACTCAATTTGATTGCATACATTTCATTTGAATGCACTCAATAACCAATAATCATATACACGTCAGAAACAATCATAGTATTTTTTTACGATTGGTACGTTTACGTTGGAATGCCACTTGCAGGAGTAGCACTCAGAGAAACCTAACGCTACAACGTTATACTTGCGTACACAAAAAAACAGGCCAAGTGCGAGACGGGTTTGCACACGCAGGATTGCGGACCATAAACCTCAATTTATAATCTGTGAAAATTTCATCTGTTTACCTATTAGGTACGGTTCTTGAGATACAGCCCTCTGCCAGACAGATGGACGGACGGACAGCGGAAGCTTAGTAATAGGGTTTCGTTCAGTTTAATCGGTTTGTTTATAGCACTAGGGTATCACTTAGTAGTCTTGTTAACTTTACCTGTAGAACTGCAAGCCCATCTCAACAGCCATCTCGATATCCCGCTTCCAGAGATAGTAGGACTTGCAAGCATCATCACCATTGCTGAGATCTGATGACACTTCAGGATACCGGTGGGTGAGACGGTCCCATTTGCTTTCGCCTTTATCTGGGAAACAAAACCGTGTGTGATTAATAAGAATCCATCTTCCTAGCCTTTTCCCAATTAAGCGGTCGGTGAGTGTGTCCAAGAACTCCACGACCTCATGCCACCAGCCCCTTCTACCATCGGACACCTAGATGCTATGTAATTTACCATCCCTACCTTGTATTCACGAATTTGCACTAAACATTTTTATTGTTTCCGATCGCATTTAACCCTAATCTCTTCAACATTAGAGTGAAAGGCTTCTCCTGGGTAAGCTCACTCCATCGTAGACTTGGTCTCTGTTACTTCTGACCTAAACTAGAGTCAAGAGGAAAGCCATCAAAGTATAAAAGAAGTTGGGGTCGCCTTCCTGTCTAGCCGGAGCAGCTGGACACCTGGATTCTTTATGGATCGAGTGCTTGTATGATCTCCACAAACACTGGATATCACGGTATCCCTTGCCCAGACAGGTGTCTAATTTGCTGGCTACTGACTATCCGTAACAACAATCAAACACTAGTAGTATAGTAGCCAGTACGAGTGTCATGAGCACAGATCATTGGCGTATCCAGGGCGTTACTACGAGGTCGGAGGGGGGGAGGGGATGGCCCCCACCCTTATTTGCGACGCACAATAAGGTCGTTGGTCTTATTCTGAAATTGAAGTTGAAAATATTTATTTCAGACCAAGCACACAGTAGTTGATACAGGTCCGTATTATGTTAGTAGGTACTTATAGCTATGTTATTAAAATTTAAAATAATCATTATTTTGGACGACTGATTTAGGATTTGGCTGTCCACTCTGTCCGATACCACGCTCAAAAGCGAGTTGGTGCTACCCTTTACCCAGGAACACAGTGAGGCCGTTCTTTTGCGAAGCACCGCATGGAAGCCGTCCGTGTAGTGTTCGACAAACATGCTGGAGGCACTGCATCGCGTCGCATCCCTGGTTGGTGGCCAGTCACTCCTGGAGTGACTGGCCACCGCGGCTATAGATCATTGGTGTATCTAGGGACAGCCCTAGATACACCAATGATCTGTGCTCATGACTCGTGACGGCTACTATAAAACTCGGTACGAAATGTGTGGTCACCACTCTACTGATCGATCGATTTTCGAGATTACGATGAGTGTCGAAAATGCTTTATCTCGAAAATTGACCATGTGGCTGTTATTATTTAGCAACGAACACCTCTTGTATGCCTTTTATTCATCAACATCCAGATAATGCAGAATTATAGATAGGCACACAAGAAGAGCCTAACCTTTTACCAGTTAAATTGGGGTCGGCTTCCAGACAAGCCGGATTGAGCTGACTATCAGTATTTTACGCGTTATCAGTAACCCATTAACTGGAAACTGGACTGGAGTCAGATTTACTGGCTTCCGACAATCCGTAACGACTGCCAAAGATCTAAAATGACAACTGCTTAACTTGCTTTCCGAGGCACGGAGGAAAATCGGTTTGTTAAAATGGTCTTGTGTGTCTATAATTCAAATTTGAAATATAAGGCAGAAACATTCGACGTTTCTGTCGACTCCTTTACTTCCGTTTGTTACGAGTACCTACGATTCATTGGTGGGAATCACCGACTCGTTTAATTCCATTGTTTCGATCGAGAAGTATCTAAACAAAGTTAAGACACAGTCCACAGACGTTAGTATTCACAATTTGACATTGACAGTAATTAATGACTTCTAAGGATTATGAGTTTTTGTAACGGCATCAATGCCGCCACAAGAAGAACTAACGGAGCAAGTCTACATCGCAACAAAAATAACCGCGACGCCGTATATCCAACTAGCAGCGAACTAAAATCCTGCATCGCGCAAGCAAAGTTTACCGTGCGATTTGAACATATACATCAGCCTGAATATTAACTATCGGGGCAGTTGCTCGCCAGACACAACAACCGTCTGGTCGGAAGATCCTTCCATGTCAATGGAGATTTGCGGGACTTTACTCTCCTATGCCTCGTACTCGTCCTTTCAGCTAGACTTCTGGCATCTAGTAATTCGAAGTTGGTCTTAGACACGCAAAATTGCGAGTGTTTATTTCTAATAGATTTTAAGTGGGGGGTCGGAGGGAAAACGTCGGGATCCGAAGACGTACGAAAGTTTCGGCATCGAAAACCGAATTGCGGAACTAAAATGTAGCTGGAAAGGATAACTGGCAAGGCGCGGTGATAATAGGTGGAGTAAGGCAGAGCCCGAGTGGCATCCGCGACGTGAGGAAGAAGCGCCGGCGGCGAGATGGGTGGATGACATTGTTGCCATCGCAGCCAGAACCTGGATGAGGCAGGCACAGGAACGTGGGGATTGGCATAAGAAAAGAGAGGCCTATGCTCAGCAGTGGGCAAAGTCGGGCTGTGGATGATGATGATGATGATGAGAGGTCGAAAGTGGCCCGAAATGGTTCGTGTAATACAACCCAGTCGATTGTCGCTCTTTGCGTTTCTGAGCCCCCGTTGGCCCGTTGGTCTAGCTTTTCTTTGAACAGTGTTACTACGTATGTGCATTTGACTATATCTATTTGTACTTACCGCTGACATTCCACGCTCCTTCCACTTGATAGGCTGCCGATGCGGCTCCGAACTTGAACCATTTAGGGAACTGAAGATTGTAGCCATACGAGTGACTTACTGAAGCACTTAAAAACAAGAATAATTACTTAGAATCACGTCCAAATACAAAGCGTAGAACACAGGTTACTGCAATGCTGGGATAAACCTTCTCTGTCCCAGCTGTTTTTGTAATTATCACTTTAGTTGAAAGACGTCCATTGCTGGACAGAGGCTTCCGCCAAGTGTCGCCACAACGATTAATCCTGTGCGTCTCACATCCAGCTGATTCCCGTGGCCCTCACCAGGGCATCAGTCCACCTTGTGGCAGGTCTTCCAACGCTGCCTCTTCAGGAACGCAGCCGTCACTCCAGAACTTTTCGGCCCATCGACCATCTGTTCTGCGAGCAATGTGCCCTGCCGATAGCAATGTAACTTTGGCGATTCTTCAGGCTATGTCAGTAACCTTGGCTCTCCTACGGATATCTTCATTTTTATTTTAACGTTTTAACCGACATAAAAAAGGAAGAGGTTCTCAATTATTTTTTTTTTTCAGCGTTATTTTCGTCAATTGTCAACCGATTTTAATGATTGTTTTTTTTTTTGTTTGGAAGAGTATTGTCCCTGACTGGTTTCATTTTAATTTTGTGAAAATCTGATGAAGGACAACGAAAATAGGCAGTGGAACTCTTTAATAAATGATAGAAAATCTCCCGGGATTACTGAAATCGCAGACGGTGTCAAAAAACGAAAAATAAATTGTTTGTATTTTTTCTTTAAAAAAAGGTTTTTAATTTTCACTTTTTTGTGACAGACAGATATTTCTACAGAGAACGACTTTTCTTCAAAGCTACTACTACAATAAACTCTTCAAAATGGTTGAGCTGGGAAGTACTGATACACGATTACACGCATCATTTTCGTGAATGTCTGACGTCAGTTGAGACTGGTCATGAGTTTATTTATAATCTTGATAATTTGTTTTACGAGTATATTGTCTTTTACAATGTTCTCACATATTTGTATAAAAATAGTAAGAATAATAAAAATACTTGTAACCAGGATATTGTAGTAAATTACATTAAAATAGTGCTCATAGCATTGGTTGGTTGTAGCGTGATGTTATGTAGCCTTATATCTTCCTCGATAAATTGGCTATCCAACACTAAACGAATTTTTCAATTCGAACTAGAGGTTCCTGAGAATAGCGCGTTCAACCAACCAACCAAAAAAACTCTTCAGCTTTAAAATATAGGTAAGTACAGATTAAATAACGTAGTACGTACCAGAAGACGAGTGCTGTTAACCACAACATAACTGATACTAAGCTTCTTCCAAATCATTCGGACAGTTTTTATACGAGAAACAATTATAAAAGCCAACATTATTGTCGAGACAGGAGCTAAACTTTTAAGGGTATGAATCACTGGATCATTTAATGTGATTTGTGACAACTAATCATTTCAGCTGGCTGCACACGATACGTTTATCCTTGGTTTTTAAAACCGACTTCCAAAAGGAGTTATCAATTCGGTTTTTTTTTTTGTTTGTATGTATATGCGGGCATTACTCTATCATGTGTATTGTGACTTGCTAAATTATTTATTCAAAAGAGGTGTATTCCGAAATGGTCGCACATTTAAATTTCGTATAGATTTGATGAAAATATTCATAGACAGGCACTTAAATATTTACATGACCTCGTTGGAATACTTATGGAGTAGCAATATAAGCGAAAAACAACTTTTTTATAATGAAATACAACCGAATTCTAAATAAAAAGTAGCCTATGTCCTTTCTCAGGCTCTAGACTATCTGTGTACCAAATTTCATTGAAACCTTTCGGTATCACGTAATAAAATCATAGCGTGTGTATCAACTTATCAATATACAAGACTTTCAAAGACAGTGATAAGACAATCCGTTTTTTACATCAATAAACAACTTTATTGAATGTCATTCATAAATAAGGATTGCGGTTGATGAAGATTTATCTTTATTAAGATTCGGTCAAAAAGGGTTCAAAGCACTGAGAATTTTTTTTTCTTTTTTTAATAATTTGTGATTTGGCGAGTTCTTTATAGTCAAGTGATGTGGGAGTCGGATCTGCGTGGTAATGGTTCCGTGCTGAACCGATAATCATTTTAACAAAAAACAAAACAAGGTTCACAATTTCGCGATCGATTGGCGCTGTGCCCTATTGACTGATGCTAAAAAAAAAAAAAAGAGTTATTATTTTTTGGAATGCTTTGTCATCATCATCATCTTTTTAGCCGAAAGACATGCTGAACATAGGCCTCTCCAAACGTCGCCACAACGACCGGTCCAGCGCGACTCGCATCCATCGGCTACCCGCGACCTTCACCAGGTCATCCAACGTTGCGTTTTCCGCAACGCGGTCACCACTCCAGAACTTTTCGGCCCTATCCACCATCTGTTCTGCGAGAAATGTGCTGCCCACTGCCACTTTAGTTTAGCAATCCTTCGCGCTACGTCTGTAACCTTGGTTCTCTTGCGGATATTATAATTTCTGGTTCGATCACGCAAGGTAACTCCAAGCATTGCCCTTTGAGTAACTTTGAGCCTTCTGATGAACCCCGTTGTGAGCTTGCTCAATGCTTTGTGTCTAGATATTTTTGAAAAATCTTTATACCTACCTTTCGAATTGTTCTCAACATTATAATAAAGGAATATTTACTTTGAACGTTATTTGCAATGATCATGATGATGATTTTTTAATTACCAACTTTTATTGTGGTTACAGAACCTAAAAACGATTGACTAACAAGACGAATGGTAATCACTTTACTTTTAAAATTATGTCGTTATAAAGCTTTTAAAGGATTATTCTAAGCAAGTGATTATGACTAATTACAAAAAGGGTTGAAAAAGGTTTCTTGGAACCATGTTTTGTTTTAGTGCTTGTTTTGCTCGGATAAAGGTGGTCAGGATTTTAAGGACAACCTACTTAGCCTGCTGCAGTACACTCTAAGTCTTAAGTCCGACATAGCTGGCCACTGTCACTGTATTTGCATCCAATCTGTGTAGTAGCCGGCACGAATCCACAGTCGTCAGCACAGATGAATGCAGCGGGGTGATCTCGTGACGGTTAATATACCAGCCACCTTTTTAAAGTCGTAGATCCGTCTAGCTGGGGGCGTCAAAAGTAGAATAATCGCGGATATCTACCTACTGGGCCCAAACTGACCTCTGTGGCTGTCATTATTTAGCTAAGAGCACCGTACCTCTCATCATCATCAATATCTGCCTAGCCTTTTCCCAACTATATTGGGGTCGGCTCCAGTCAAGCCGGATTTAGATGAATACCGTTATTTTACGAGGAGCGGCTGCCTACCAGACCTCCACAACCCATTTACTGGGTAACACGGTACTTCTATTTATTTATGTACACACAATATACTTAAAAAACGAAAATTTATACAGTGAGAAGAACACAAAGGCACTGCATATTTCATAAGAAATTTGTTCCAGCAGACCTGCGACAAATTCAAATTCAAATTCAAAGCATTTTATTTCAAATAAACCATTCACAGGCACTTTTGAAACGTCAAGGTCGGTCAGTCAAAAACATGGAAGCTATTTGCACGTTCCAAAGCGTAGATCTCTATGGAGAAGAACGTGCAAGAAACTCCACGGACACTCTTTTAAATCATGTTCTGGTTTTACAAAATTTCAAGTTACATATACTTGTTGCTTCTGCATGTGAGGACAATGCAAAGGAAAAAAAAAAAAAAGGGCTTATTATAAGAATTTTAAATATAAAGATTAAAATAAGCCAATGGCAGTTAAGAGATGACCAGTCTCAACCGACGGCGCCTGTTCACGAACATGACGCGGCACCCTTCAGCTCAACCATTTCGAAGGGAACCGAATCATCAAACCCACGCGCCGCCAGGAGACTGGAGTCAGATTTACTGGCTTCTGACTATCCGTAACGACTGCCAAAGAGCTACAAATGACAGCCGGGACCAACGGCTTAACGTGCTTTCCGAGGCACGGAGAAAACTCGTTATGTTAAGATGGTCACCCATCCATAGACCAACCTTGGCAAGCGTTGCTTAACCTTGAAGATCGACCCGTGCGGCTGTTATTATCTAGCCACGAGCTCCTCAGCACCGTACCTGTACAGTCTGTATAATAACTGAGTCGTGAGCGCATTCTTCATCGGTCGTCTTGACGGGGATACCTCTGACGCTTCACGTTATTGATTCGTCAGTCAATGCTCATCGACTTTTGGACTTGCAAGTTTCGTTCGCCCACCATACATTGGCGAGATCACCTCGCTGCATTCATCTGTGCTCACGACTCGTGCCTGCCACTATACCGTAATACACGCACCGCTAACACCATAACAAAGACAAGAGCAAGCCCATTACCAAATAAATAAATAAAAATAAGAAACCGTCCAGGTGCGAGTCGGACGCTCACACGAGTGGTTCCGGAACACAGACCAAAAAACAACACGTTTCTTGTATGGGCCCTTTTTAATTTTATTGATTTTTTATTATTTGTTGTTATAGTGGCAATATAAATTATATGCGAAATAGACTGTGTACAGCGAGGGCTTAGTAATAGGGTTCCGTTAGTGAACCTTCGGGTATGGAATCTTAAAGAAAAGATTGTAAGTGACTTGTTGCCTTGTTGGTGGACCATTTTACGACGAAGGAAAACTCAATTTTACTGTTCAATTAGAACATTTTATTAAAACTAGACGTCATTAAGTCCAATATGTAAGTAGTCATAGGAGTGTCCGCTGGTGACTTTGGCGAAGTACCGCGCCGACTCGCGCGGTGTGCGTCTGCGCTCCGGGTCGTTGAAGTTCACCGCGTAAAGACCGAAGTTTACTCTGAAACAGAAAATAGGACACCTTGTCTTTTTGATACATTATCTAGTTAGTTTTGATTGCATCCTGATGAACCCCTCCTTATCTCGATCTCACCTGATGGAAATATCGATGGATGAGGCTCATGACAGAACGTTTCCAAACTTATAAGTAAAATATACTTGACAATGAGGCTTCTGTGCTGCCACCTATAGTTTATGCATGATCCCTATTAAACCTTTCTTTCTAGCTTTCTTGCTACTCATCATCTGCATAGCCTTTTCACAACTATATTGGGGTCGGCTTCCAGTCAAACCGGATTTAGCTGAATACCCGTATTTTACGCAGAGCGGCTGTCTACCAGACCACCACAACCCATTAACTGGATAACCCGGTACTTCATGGCAAGTCTGGAGTCAGATTAACTGGCTTCTGACTATCCGTAACGACTGCCAAAGATCTACAAATGACAGCCGGGACTAACGGCTTAACGTGCTATCCGAGGCACGGAGGAAACTCGGTATGTTAAGACGGTCACCCATCCACAGACCAACCTTGGCAAGCGTTGCTTAACCTTGAATATCGACCCGTGCGGCTGTTATTATCTAGTCACGAGCTCTATGGACAATTTTTTAATGGACTCAGAGTCTTTAACACTCTTTCTAGGAGCTTCAGCTTATCCCGCCCGGCGCCCATTTCTATCTGTGACATTCTGGTAGACCCAGATAGAGATGACGGGATACGCCATCTCTTTCTGGATCAACCAAAATGTCACTTACATGTGGTAGAAGTGTTAAGTTTAATTTAGTTTTCGTGGTGAAACAGATTGTTCTTCTCATTGGGGTTTATAAATAAAATAAACGTACTTGTATCCGGCCAGCCACTCAAAGTTATCCATCAACGTCCAGTGGATGTATCCCGTCACATTTATACCATCTTCTATGGCGTTATGTATCTGTAACCAAATAATTTTAGTAGGTATACTTCGAATCGGCAAGATTTAGTATATGGTAAGAATAGGTAATTTTTAAGATCATGAACTACCCACGGGTTTTAAAAAAATCTTAATACGCATAGTCATCATCATCTTCCTGCCCTTATCGCAAGTTACTTGGGGTCGGTGCAACATGTTTTCTTTCTTCCATTCTGTCCTATCAGCCATCACGCTATCTCTCCATCGATCCATCTTTTCTTCGGCCTTCCTCTCCCTCTTCATCCATCTCTTTATCTCTTCTAGTTACATGCGTTTCATCCCTCTTCATATGACCATACCAAGACAAGCCTTTCCCTTTTAACTTTTCCGTCACTGGTGCCACTTTTAAACTACCTCTAATGTACTCATTTCTCACTTTATCCATTCTCGTTACTCCACACAACCATCTCAACATTCTCATCTCCGTTATATGCAATCTATTTTTACCCGTATTTTTAATTATTCTTAATACTAAAATGTTCTCAATTACTTTCAAGAGACGCAAAGAGCAGTTTTAAGTTTTCCATAGAAAGTGAAAAAGTAAACGGAAAGTGTAATGGAATTTTAAATTGGTAGCTTGCAAAATTTATCATTCGCTCTCATGATTATGCATCTTGATTGGTTGATCAGATGTTAGCGAAGCTTGCGCCTTTTGTGGAGAACAAGCGAAGTTCATTCCGACTCCGGCCATCCCTAGCATTAACGAAACCCTAATTCCAAAATCTTATATTCTGCTAAGAGTGTCTCCATTCACTATGATCAAACTATACGATCAAGTGGAACATTCGACTAAAAGCAAAAGGCAAGTTTCCACCATCAATAAATTGCAAATCTATTTAGTCCGTCAGTTCGAGTATTAAAAATAATAGACACGTTTTTTTTGTTTTTATAAATCAATTGACATAGATAAAAAGCATCAGCAGTGACGTCACAACACACTAAAAATTATACCACGGCGTGACGTATTGAGAATTTTAAAAGCGTCGTATTTTCGTCAATTTAGGTTTACGTAACAAAAGAAAAAATGCGTGTCGGATATTATTTGGAAATCTATCTGACGAACTAATTAGAATTTTTTGGTCCACTACCCTATTCAGTTGGATTCATACCAATCAGCGTTTCATATCAGCTCATGCCTGTAACCCAACACATGGGAAGAATGTTGCTGAGCCCTTTTTGAGTCACCATTATCCTTATTAGACGGTATCTTTGTGCCATATAACGGGTATTGATCTCACTTGTTCCAAGTTATCCCTAATATACTTCATTCTATTCCAATCGTTGAGGTCGTCATTTACGTTGACGTATCCATTCTCCGTGATTATAATCTCTTTGACTCCGTACGTGTTCTTTAGCCAGTGTAGTTGCTTCCAAAGTCCTTCTGGATACATCTGAAAGAGGATGATGGAACCTGTATAAATCATCGTTATTCTAATGTCTTTCCCCAGCCTTTTTCTTAACCATACTTGTGTCGGCTTAAAAGCTAACCATTTGAATACCAGTATTTTGCGTGGATGGAGTGTCTGTCTCTCTGACCTCGTTACTAAGTATCTGGTTGTTATAATTTCGGATTTTTTTCCCTTAACGACTAGGAAATAAAATATTTATGGAACTTATATTATGAATTAAAAAAAAAACTTATATTTAAATGTGTTTTTATATATATGTTCTTTTTTAGTTAGCAATTACAAGGGTTGTCAATTTAATCCAAAGTTAAACTCTTGTGGTTTGGCCTATACACTGCACTGCTCCTATTTTTATTTTTTTACTATTGATAGGCACGCGCTTGACCACTATCTCACCTGATGGTAAGCGATGATGTGGTCGAAGATGGAGCACGCTTGCCTTTTGGCGCAGCTGCGATACATATTTGTCGTTTCAAAAACAGTATAATTTTAAAAGCTTTTATTAAAAGGTTTTAATTAACTTGCAATGCATGTATGTTTGTTCGGGTGGAATCTTGCTACTTAATTTTGAAGCGGATATCGATTGAGCTGACATTTTGTATACACGTTTAGTTTGAATGACAATATACGATGAGGTGAGTGACGTCATTCTATATCCAATATGGCGGACCATCCAAGATGGCGGCATAGTTATTTTTTATGCACTTCTACAATATGGGTATCAAATGAAAGGACTTGTTGAGAGTAACTCGAAATAACTAAAAAGTAAATAAAAAGGAAAAAAAAACTAAAAAAAGGCTTACGCGACGTTTGCGTAAGTACCTATAAGTATTTAATAAATCAAATTTCGCGACAAGTTTTTATGATCAATTTTAAAGGAAATTTTTCTTTTTAGAGCATTTAAATAAAAGCTTTTTTTAAAGTTTTTTTTCCTTTTAATTTATTTATTTTTCATTTAGTTTTGTTTGTCCTGTAAACGTATGGCGTGCCTTTAAGTTTGAGTTCAATAAACGTATTTTCTTATAATCTTATGCCAGTAAGTATGTAGATCTTTACTGCAAACCAGTCCACAGCGCCAGCTGGCCACGAGCGATCGTTCTCCAGCACTATGCCCAGTTCTTTCGATCCGTAAAACGGCCAGGATCCTATCTCCTCGCCAGGCCTCGCCTTGCGGACCTTTCTTGTCGTGTAGTGATTCAAGCCGTAGAAGTCATATGATCCTGGACAGGAAAATATTTAAGTTAGAACTAATTGGGTGGGCAACGTGTATAATTTGCACCCGGGCAAACCCCGGTGCAAATTATACACGGTACCATTTTGGTCATCTTACAGCGGCAGCCCACTTCATCTATAAAATGACTACTACAAACTTATTAAAAATTACAGAGAACGCTGGTCTCCATTCTCTGGTGAGTTCCTTAGTCTCACAAGCGTCGTACAAGTGATCAGAAGCCAGAAAAACTGACCAAGTGCGAGTCGGACTCGCACACGAAGGGTTCCGTTCCATAAACCTTAATTTTTAGGGTTCCGAACAAAAAACGGAACGCTTATGGGATCACTCGGGTGTCTGTCTGTCTGTCTGTCCATCTGTCACAGCCAGTTTTCTCCGGATCCACAGAACTGATTCTGTTCAAATTTAGTACAAATATGGATTTCTGTGACCCAAACACGGATACGTTACGTAAATGATTAAATTAAGTATGGGGGTCACTTTTGGGGGTCAAACTAGAAAAAAAAAGATTTTGAACAATATCGTGTGACATATCAAATAAAAGGGCTTACTGTGAGGGTGTTATTTTTTTTTTTTTATAATTTGAAAATAAACGGTTTTGAAGTTATTTAAGAAATTAGACAAAAAATGACTATTCCCCCCTTATCTCCAAAACTACTGAGTCTAAAATTTTGAAAAAAAATGATATAATAGATCTTATAGATTACAGGAAAATCTATAAGAATTCTATAGTGTTAAAATAACATGTTAAAAAAAAATGAAATTCGTTCGGAACCTTTTGCATGCGAGTCCGACTCGCACTTGGCCGGTTTTTTTTTTATTGTTGTTATAGAGGCAATAGAAATACACAATCTGTGAAAATTTTAGCTCTCTACCTATTACGGTTCTTGAGATACAGCCCGCTGACAGACAGACGGACGGACGGACGGACGAACTGACAGCGGCTTAGTAATAGGGTTTCGTCGGTTACCCTTCGGGTACGGAACCCTAAAAAAGATATTTATGAACATTTGAATTATAAAAAAATAATATATTAACTAGCTTCGACCGCGTGACGTCTAGGGAACTTATAATAATAATAATAAGCCTCTTATCCTGAGCTGTTTTCTTCTTTTTGTATTGTGTTTGTCTCTTTAGTTAAAGTTATAGAATATCTCTGAGCTCAGTGTGCCTTTTGGCAAAGGCCTCCTCTAACATTTTCCATTGTACTCTGTCTCTAGCAACCCTTCTCCATTTTGGACCTGCCGTCAGTTTCAGTTCATCTTCCCATCTCTTGCCTTGTCTACCTCTGTTCCTTTTCCCATCTCTAGGGTACCAGTCTGTTATAATATTGCTCCATTTCTCTTGTGTACCACGCAGCATATGTCCAGTCCATCTCCACTTCAAACTATCAGTCAGTGTTCCAGCATGTTTCGTTAGGGCCCAGGTTTCACACCCATATGTAATACATGGAAGAATGCAGGTATTGAAGACCTTCCTTTTGATACCAATACTAAGATCTGTGGATTTCATGATCTCTTTCAGTGACCAATATCTTTTCCATCTGTTAACTATTCGTCTTTTAATTTCTTTTGTAGTTATGTCTGTATGTGAGATGATTTGTCCTAAATAGATATATTCATCTACATACTCAACAGGTTGTTTGTTAATTTTTATTTCATATTTGTTTGAATTCGTTAATAGCTTTGTTTTGTTTACATTCATAAATAAGCCCACTTTCTCACTCTCTTCATTTAGATCTTGTATCATTTTTTCTAGGATCCCTGGTTGTTCTTCAAACAGAACAATATCGTCAGCGAATCTAAGATGGTTTAGTTTTTGACCATCTATGTTTAATCCGTATTGGTCCCAGATTAGCTTTCGAAATATGTTTTCCAGCACCGCCGAGAAAAGCTTTGGTGACATCGGGTCGCCCTGTCTGACGCCTCTTTTTACTTGGAATGTTTCACTCAAGGTTTCCAGTTGTACTCTTGCTTTACTGTTGAAGTAAATGTTTTTAATGGTGTTTATGTACACTGTCGTGATTCCCTGGTTTCGTAAGTTTTCCCATATGGCTGTGTGGCTAATGCTGTCAAATGCCTTACAGTAATCGATAAAAGCCATATATAGCGGTTTGTTGTACTCGTTGTATTTTTCCATAATTTGCTTTACTGTGTGAATGTGATCTATCGTGAAGAAGTCCTTCCTAAAGCCCGCTTGTTCCTTTGGTTGGTTTTCATCAAGTCTATTGCTTATTCGGTTTAAAATAATTTTGGAGGAAATCTTATATATGTTACACATCAGACTTATTGGTCTGTAGTTCCCTATGTCGTCTTTTTGTCCTTTCTTATGTATGAGAATGATGTGGGATGTCTCCCATTGTTCTGGAACCTATCCTGATCCGTTAAACCGGATCAGGATACGGAACTCTTTACCGGATGCCGTTAAAGATTTTAGTTAAAATGGGGACCAGTTCTTCTATGGTTCCTCTCAGTAGCTCGTTTGTGATTTTATCAGGACCTGGTGCTTTGTCTAACTTTTGACTTAGTAGGGAACTTACTCCCGGGATAAAAAGTAGCTTATGTCCTTTCTCAGGCTCTAGACTATCTCTGTACCAAATTTCAGTTAAATCGGTTTAGTAGTTTTGGCGTGAAAGCGCGACAGACAGACGGACAGACAGAGTTACTTTCGCATTTATATTATTAGTAAGGATTATCGTGACTCGTTACGTAGTTTGAAACATCTAAAGCGAGCGCAAGCGGATTAGTGGCATTACTTTGATACGTCAACATTAATAACAGGGTGTTTCATAATTCTTATTCATTATTTAGTTTACTAGTACCTAATTTATAAAAAAACTAGTGTTAGTAGTAAACAAACAAGAATAAAAAACAGAAACACAAAGTAGGTGTCTATAAGGCAGGATGTGCAGAGAACGTTAAAGTGAGAAATAAGCTACGAGTACCTGACCATTCTCCCGACATAGTGCCTTAGAAAAGGTGAGTAAGGACTCTCCACAACTGTTTTCAGGATGCTATTGTCACTGCCCCGCGTTCTACGCATCTAAGATGCGTCTTTTTTATGATATGATTAAATCTGCCTCGCACATCATTATTATTGTGATTAGAGCCGATGCAACTCCCACCACACTATTTCCCAACCACTGCTGCACGCATCATCATCTGCCTAGCCTTTTCCTAACTATATTGGGGTCGGCTTCCAGTCAAACCGGATTCAGCTGTATACCAGTGTTTTACGTGGAGCGGCTGCCTACCAGACCACAACCCATTAACTGGGTAACACGGTACTTCTTGGCAAGACTGGAGTCAGATTTACGGCTTCTGACAATCCGTAACGACTGCCAAAGATCTACAAATGACAGCCGGGACCAACGGCTTAACGTGCTATCCGAGGCACGGATGAAACTCGGTATATTAAGATGGTCACCCATCCACAGACCAACCTTGGCAAGCGTTGCTTAACCTTAAAGATCGACCCGTGCGGCTGTTATTATTTAGCCACGAGCTCCTCTGACTCAGACTCAGACTCTTACTGACTAAAACCTATCATTGATCTTAAAAACGACCTTTATTTTCAGGCCGCGGTGACTCTTTCGAACAAATTCCGCAACCCTGGCAAGTACTGGCCCTAGCGAGCTCCGTCTATTTTGCTGATATAAAAGAGAGCTTAGGAAAATATAATCATAATTTCTACGATGATATTATCTTCTTCTCCACAAATTAAGCATAAGAAAGTTTGAGATACAATATACCCTAAATAATTTGATTTAATTTAATTTATTTAACAATAACTGGCAACACTATAGCCCATTTTGTTAGTAAAATATTTTAAAAACTAGTAGTAAACAAACAAGAATAAAAACAAGAAACACAAAGTAGGTGTCTAAGGCAGGATGTGCAGAGAACGATAAAGTGAGAACGAATAAGCTACCTGACCATTCTCCCCACATAGTGCCTCAGAAAAGGTGAGTAAGGACTCTCCACAACTGTTTTCAGGATGCTATTGTCACTGCGCCGCGTTCTACGCATCTCAGATGCAACTTTGTTACGAATAACTGCATGGAAACCATCAGTTCGGTTCTGAGCAAACATCTCCGATGCGCTACAGAAACGGGGCAGTTTCAACAACATCCTAAAACATTATTGTACTGGACGCGCAAGACATCTAACGACCTTTTGGTGTAGCTGACCCACAGACCCCCCCGCGTAAATGTCTTAATTAATTATTTAAAAAAATTATCGCGCCTATAGGTGCATGGTTGATTTCCGGTACATTAAGTGGGTAGCCTTTTTCGATTAAAACGGCACTGTGTATACACAAAAACTCCTCGTTTATCATCATCATCTGCCTAGCCCTTTAACCCACCCGTATTCCTAAGGGCATGACCCTTTGCGCTCCAGGTCCGCGGTGGCTCTTTCAAACAAATTTCACAACCCTGGCAGACATTGATCCTAGCGGGCCTTGTCTACTATGCTGGCAACGCTTTGAGGCATTCATCTAGGCTTTTCCCAACTATATATTGGGGTCGGCTTCCAGTCAAACCGGATTCAGCTGGATACCAGTGTTTTACGTGGTACGGCTGCCTACCAGACCTCCACAACCCATTAACTGGGTAACACGGTACTTCTTGGCAAGACTGGAGTCAGATTTACTGGCTTCTGACAACCCGTAACGACTGCCAAAGATCTACAAATGACAGCCGGGACCAACGGCTTAACGTGCTTTCCAAGGCACGGAGGAAACTCGTAAAGTTAAGATGGTCACCCATCCCCAGACCAACCTTGGCAAGCGTTGCTTAACCTTAAAGATCGATCCGTGCGGCTGTTATTATTGAGTCACGAGCTCCTCATCACTTTGAGGAATTGATGGTTCCAATATTTGTAAATTTGTGAGTACCATGTACTTATTTAGAAAATTAATAAGTCTACCTCTGCATACTCTCCTTTCTGGTCCTCACATATATTTTTGTTTTGTATACCACAGCACATGTAAAACATTGATTTGAAAAGAGTAAGTATGGAATTTCTTGTCCGTTCTTCTCCATAAGAATCTACCTTTCCGAATGGACAGTAGAGTTTCTATGTTATTTTAAATGTAATGATGACGTTCAAAAGTGCTGTTTAATGGCCTAATTGAAATAAACGTTTTGAGTTTTGGCACGCGTGGAACACAACGCGCCGTCGCGCGTCGTCCCGAGCTTGGAATTTTGGATAGCGTACCACCCCATGCTCGCCATTTGAAATTTTCTTTAGTTTTTCAGTTATTTACCTCTAACCAGTGCTTTTTCTTCGTCAGTAAAACGAGGGAGCCTCGGTTGGCGATAGCCTTCCTTTTTAGCAGCTTCGTCTAAGAACTGTTGTATCTTTGGCGGCCAACCTCCCTCTTGTGAGAAGATGGGGTGAGCGTAGCGGCCTTCCTGGAAAGGAAGTAATTTTGGAGCAAATTCAGCATAGTAATTTTGGACTCATCATCTGCCTAGCCTTTTCCCAACTAATTGGGGTCGGCTTCCAGTCAAACAGAATTTAGCTGAATACTAGTATTTTACGCGGAGCGGCTGCCTACCAGACCTCCACAACCCAGTAACTGGGTAACACGGTACTTCATGGCAAGACTGGAGTCAGATTAACTGGCTTCTGACTATCCGTAACGACTGCCAAAGATCTACAAATGACAGCCGGGACCAACAGTTCAACGTGCTATCCGAGGCACGGAGGAGACTCGCTATGTTAAGATGGTCCATCCACAGACCAACCTTGGCAATCGTTGCTTAACCTTGAAGATCGACCCGTGCGGCTGTTATTATCTAGCCACGAGCTCCTGACTGATAAATTATATTTATTTTACGAATAAATATAATTTATCAGTCAAATATTGACGTGTAAAAAAGTTACTTGTACCCACAAGTAACTTTTTTACACGTCAATATTTGGTTTTATCATATTAATCTAGATGAGGCCGGTATTTCCTAGCTGACTACCCTGAGAAGAAACACCGGAACAAACTCAGAGGTACTCTTTTGAAGTCCATACAATCGCCAATAACCATGTAGGTCAACATCTGAGGTGGTCTTTTGAGGAAAGCACCACGCAGGTTTGAGTGGACCTGTCCAGACAAGCGTTTGTCAGCTAGAACTTTGAGGAGCTCAAAATAGCATTTACCTATCCAACTACTTACAAGCTGCTACACAGTCCTGATCACTGGTTGCTGTTAGCCAAGGTTATTCGTCCCGCTTTCTTTTACGGGGTCTGCCACAAAGGGTTCTGGCTGTGTCTTGCTCTCTCTGTGCTCCTTAAAGTGTTTTTTTTTTTACCTGCAGCTCATTGGGCTATTGCAAATTGCTACACAGTCCCTTTAAATGTGAAGCAAGAAGAGATAAGTCTAAATCTTACCCAGTGCTCAATGGTGAGTTCAGTGATTTCTTTATCGTCAGGAGTTAAAGGCTCGTACCAGATGAACAGGGTTGATAGAGACACCTTGCCTGGAATAGACTACGCATATAAGATTACATTTTATAATAATTTTGAATATTATGATTTCTACGTCCGGTAGATTTTTTGGTGATTACAACTGCGTCATCAAACGTTTGTCTCGCGAAAACAATTAGCCAGACTCGGAGTGATGATACAATATCTTCTTTACGGGAATCGAACTTACTGCACGCAGCTCAAAAGATTGTTTTATTTTATTCAAATGGGCTTGCTCGTGACCACAATCTCGCCTGATGGAAAGCGATAGATGAGGTCTATGATGGATCGAGCGTGCCCAAAAGTTGCCTATTCACTCTTGCTTTCAAGGCAGACGGGTTATTCGTGGGCTAGAAAGACACCCAGTTCTTTTATAAATATACCAATTATAAGGCCTAGTATTCAAACTTACCCCCATAACGCTTCTTAAACTCCTCCTGATACACCCTCCAAGCCTTTGCATGAGCCAGCATAGTGTTCTTGTTGCACAGATACCTGCCCACCTCGGTATCATTCAGGTAAGGGGCATGCTGCATGTTGTACCCTACATCACAGATGCCGAAGGGTTCGTTCAGCGTCAGCCATGTCTTCACGCGGTCTCCGTAGAGAGTGAAGACTACTCTTGCGTAATCAGCGAACCAGTCGGCGATGAGAGGGTTGGCCCAACCACCTGGAATGTGAGGTGGCTTAAGTTTTTATTTGATAATTCTATCAATGCATGATGACGTCTGTAATATTGATGTCGGAGCATAAGTCATTAGGCAATATCTTAAAGAATCATGCCCAAGTTTAGCAGCCCCCAAATGAATTTGAATCAGATTTCTGATCATTCTAAGGAACGTACAAACCAAGATACAGAATGGTTGCAGCAGAAAAGGCTGTGGATGATTCATATTGAAGCTCTCGTGCTCTAAATATCTGGAAAATAAATTATTTGTAGGTGCCACCAGGAGTCAGTTGCATCCGGTTATACTGAATTTGGCATCTTCAAGAAATATAGGTCAATGATGACTCCATGATTGCGATTTTTGCAGATTACAAGTCTTACCAAGGTCCTGCAATGACTGTGGTAAGTCAAAGTGATATAAAGTGACGACAGGCTGGATTTTCTTCTCCAGTAGACCGTTGATCAGGTTGTTGTAGTAATTCTTGCCATCTTCACTAACGTGGTTGGGGAAACCAGATGGGAGGAGACGAGGCCAGGATATTGAGAACCTGGAAATGAGAGTTCATGATCAACAACAGTGCAAAAAGGTGAGAAACATGCCTCTGGCAGGTACTAGTTGTGCAGACCTATTCCGGCTATCCAACAACGGACCATAGCCATTGGCGCGGGAGGTACACAAGGGCGTGCACAAACATAGACGAGTTCCGCCTGCCAACTGTCTTTCTTGCTTCAATATCAATTTACCACCCCCTTACGGATTAGGTACATCTGAATGTTCTACGCTCCCATATCTATGAGAGCGTAGAAAATTCGGATTTTCGGGCTGCATTTCGGTCCTATAGATTTAAATAGGACCGCAATGCGACCAGAGAGTGACCAGCAGCTTGAGTGCTTGCCGAGGCTAGGAGATTTCACACCGCTAACTTCCAAACACTTATACCAATAAATAGACCCCTGTACATGTCCAGTCCCAACTCCTCACACATCTCGATGTCCCTCCTCCACAGGTGGTAGGAGTCAAAGGCGACGTTTCCATTGCTGCCATCTGCCACCAGCTGGCGACACATAAAGAGGATGCTTACCTGTACATATCCAGTCCCAACTCCTCACACATCTCGATGTCCCTCCTCCAAAGGTGGTAGGAGTCACACGCCACGTCTCCGTTGGCACCTTCAGCAGCTAGATCCGGTTGAGTATGCAGAAGTCTGTCCCAGATGGATTCACTTTTGTCTGCGAAACATACGATCAAGTTATACAGGTAGAATAATTGTGTGTGATCCTTGAAATGGTTTGTATTGTACAGACGCCAGCACTTCAAGCTACCCTAAACTGACAAATATTCCCAATCAACCTTGAACTTAATACTTCAGCGATGAAGTTGAAAACCTATTAAAGAATTTTTCTTATTTCTGATGGGTTTGCTCTTGATTCCAGTCTAGGTGAGAGATGACAGAGACAAAGTGATGGAGCGAGCTTACCCTGTTCACTCTAACCTTGAAGAGATTAGGGTGAACAGGCAGAGAATTTCACTCCTTTGCTGTGCGCATTATAAAAGATGTTTGGAAACGCTTAGGTGGTGGAATAGCAACAAGGTAGGGATGGTAAGTGGCAGTGCATCTGGATGTCCGATGGTAGAAGGGGGCCGGTGGGATGAGGTCGTGGAGTTCTTGAGTCGTGGAGACCGACAAACAGGCAACCTTTCAGCGATGAGCCAAGCTATGTAGCTTGGCATCCAAGAGTTTTATGCTGCCGATGAGCCTTTTAGCTCGGCGTGCCACTGAGTCAAGCGCGGCAAGCTGGTACTCTGTTGTAGCGTGATGTGCTGGCGTCTGTACTACAGCGAGAGATTATCGAAGTTTTTTTATTTTTTTTCACGACAGTCAAAGAAAAAAACTGCTTTCACCGTCTGGTAGTATAAGTTAAATACACCTGGCACTTTATATTTCACGTTCAGTATAATAACGCGTTTAAGATCATGGTGGGTCTGCCACGCTTCTGTAGTGCGTCGGGGATGTTCGCATATGCTCATGTGGTTTGATTTTACACAACAATTTGTAAAAGGTGCGCAGGGTGTGGGGCAGCACCAACAGTATCCTTAGCATGATGGCAAGTCGCCTGGACTGTGTTTATGTGGGTCGCTGTTCTGCAATCACTTATGGTTTGTCACAGCAGTGATCCACCGTTATTTGTTGTGTTGTTTGTTATCAGTTTTTACTAACATAGTTGTATTCGTAAGTGTTTTTTAGTCGGGGATGTTCGAATAAAGAGAAATTTTATTCTATTCTATCACTACCCCTGGTCTCATATCAGGTGATAGGTACCTATAAATATTATATCGACAAGACAGGGTAACAGGGTTGACTGCTCGCAATATGCCGAACGTATCTAATTATGCAAGAATCTTGACATACACAAGTCGTGACTCGTGGGGTCTATTTAAAAATTGTTTCGATCATCGAAAGCAGAGCAAAGTTCAGTTTTATTTGTAAGCCAAAGATCTTACCACCCGCGATCCAGCCACCTTCAATCTGGTAGGCAGCTGAGGCGGCTCCGAACTTGAACCAGGAAGGAAAGGTCACATCCTGCCAGCTGGATTTACCGCTGATCAAAACACTATGAAAAGAAATAACAAAAAAATAATAAGCAAGTATTATGATTGTCCCAGTGGGTTCCGTACCAGAAATCTTAATTTGTATTATTAGTTGTTATAACGGCAATAGAAATACACAATCTGTGAAAAATTTAACTCTCTACCAATTACGGTTCTTGAGATACAGCCCGCTGACAGGCAGATGGACGGACGGACGGATGGAAGGTTCCGTTGGTTACCCTTCGGGTACGGAACCCTAAAAAAATAAAAAAATACATATTTTCATTTTGCAAAAGCGACTGAAAGGTAATATTCAAATTGGAACTACTAGGGCATGTGGGGTACCATATTATAAAAGAACGATGTACACGGTTTTCGACTTATGTTGCAAACCATTTAAAATATCTCTTTGCTCGCTTCTACGTTAATTATCTACATTAAATTTTCCATACTTTATGTCATTTGCATTTAACTGTGCGATCAATATCTACTTTAGGAGATAGAGTGTATCCAAAATTGATAAAAAAAATTTTTTCATAAATCATACATAGACGAATGGTAATTTCTGACCCAGAAGCCGACAGAGTTGAGACCTATCGTGTCTTTTTTCATCTAAATTAGAGCAAGAATATCTATTTTTAACCGACTTCTTCAAAAAGGAGGAGGTTCTATGTTCGGCTGTATGTATCTTTTTTTTCCAATTGTGGACCGTTTTAAAAAATATTTTTTTATTCGAATGCATATACTCCTGAGGTGGTCCCATTGTCACCAAATCAAAATCTGATCAAAACAAATTTAAATGGTCCCATTTAAATTTGTCTGAAGATCGAAGAAGTGTGAAGATCTGATAAAGAACTTTGGAGGTAGGCAACGGAACTCTGCAATAAATTATAGCAAATGGATCGGGATTTCTGAAATCGCATGTCTGTTGATTGTTTACACCAGTTCATAACATAACATCACGTCGGCACGCTGTGTTGGTACCTGCGTACAATTTATTTGACCTCAAACACGGTGGGAATAAGAGCAGTCAACTAAGTGAGCCACACTCACCTTTATGGTTTCCATAATCAGATCGTTGTTACAAAGTGCATTGAATAGTACTAATCAAAAGAATTTAAATGAGTCGAAACACGATGGTGATAAGAGTAGTCAACTAAGAGAGCCACTACTCACCTTTGTGGTTTCCATCATCAATGTATTGTTACTAGCTGTAATAGATAAAACCCATCTGTACAATTCATATGAGCCCAAACACGATAGGTATAAGAGTAGTCAACTTAGTGAGCCACTACTCGCCTTTATGGTTTCCATTATCAGGTCGTTATTACTAGCTGCAATGGATATAACCTATCTGTACAATTCATATGAGCCCAAACACGATGGGTATAAGAGTAGTCAACTAAGTGAGCCACTACTCGCCTTTATGGTTTCCATCATCAGGTCGTTATTACTAGCTGCAATGGATATAACCTATCTGTACAATTCATATGAGCCCAAACACGATGGGTATAAGAGTAGTCAACTTAGTGAGCCACTACTCGCCTTTATGGTTTCCATCATCAGGTCGTTAAAACTAGCTGCAATGGATATAACCTATCTGTACAATTCATATGAGCCCAAACACGATGGGTATAAGAGTAATCAACTTAGTGAGCCACCACTCGCCTTTATGGTTTCCATCATCAGGTCGTTATTACTAGCTGCAATGGATATAACCTATCTGTACAATTCATATGAGCCCAAACACGATGGGTATAAGAGTAGTCAACTTAGTGAGCCACTACTCGCCTTTATGGTTTCCATCATCAGGTTGTTATTACTAGCTGCAATGGATATAACCTATCTGTACAATTCATATAAGCCCAAACACGATGGGTATAAGAGTAGTCAACTTAGTGAGCCACTACTCGCCTTTATGGTTTCCATCATCAGGTCGTTATTACTAGCTGCAATGGATATAACCTATTTGTACAATTCATATGAGCCCAAACACGATGGGTATAAGAGTAATCAACTTAGTGAGCCACCACTCGCCTTTATGGTTTCCATCATCAGGTCGTTATTACTAGCTGCAATGGATATAACCTATCTGTACAATTCATATGAGCCCAAACACGATGGGTATAAGAGTAGTCAACTTAGTGAGCCACTACTCGCCTTTATGGTTTCCATCATCAGGTCGTTATTACTAGCTGCAATGGATATAACCTATCTGTGCAATTCATATGAGCCCAAACATGACCAGCATACTTGTAAGAATGGATGTAAAATAACTTTTTGAGATTTCGTCTAATGAATACATATGCATCGGCCATCGAAAACGAAAAAAAAATATGATGTTCTTGGTCTATTTCAGATGACAAAAAAACTACGATAGGTCTCAACTCTGTCGGCTTCTGGGTCAGAAATCACCATTAGTCTTTGTATGATTTATGAAAAAACACATTTCGTCAATTTTAGATACCCTCTACCTCCTAAAGTATTGATCCTACAGTTAAATGTGACATGCATTATGTCTAGAAAATTTAATGTAGATAGTCAATGTAGAAGTAAACAAGGAGATATTTTTTATAGTTTTTGAGATACAAGCAAAAACTGAAAACAGGTACCTTTCCCCCTCCCACCGCGAGGATTTTTAGTATGTTCATCTGGACACCTCAAAGAACAACTGTACCAATTTTCAAAATTACACGAATTATTCACTCTGATTTCCCTAATTTTCCTGCACTATAACTTCAAATTTTGTATCCAGTTTTTTTTTGTTTTAACGTCCTAAAAATAAATATTGAGCAGGACACACATCTCCGCGAGGTTTTAACGACTAAGCAATTTAATTTGATCAACATTTCTTTGTACTCACCAAAACACGATGACACTGATATAAGTCATTGTTAAGACTAACACTCTGCAAACAATACAATGTGTGTGTGTCAGATTAATAGATTACGAATCTCTTGTTTAAAATAGAAGCATTGTTATTTTTTCGTATGGAGACTTTAATATACCGTTGTAGGTAAATTTGTTGCAAAGATACGAGCAAAAATAAAAAGAACCTGATATTTTTAGATCATTAAAAAGAAAACCGGCCAAGTGCGAGTCGGACTCGCACACGAAGGGTTTCGTACCTTATACTGAAAAAAAAAACACGATTTTTGGGTGCCACCTTTAAATTTAAATTTTATTATTTGTTTATCTTTAGGTATAGAACTATTATCTACATGTTTTTTCAAAATTTTAGACTGACTAGTTTTGGAGATAACGGGGAATGGTTATTTTGGTATAATTTCTTGAATTACTTCAAAACTATTTATTTTTTATTACTAGAAAAAAAAATATGCTAATAAATACTCTTACCTTTCATTTGAAATGTCACGCGATACAGTTTGACATACTCTTTTTTTGGTTATCTAGTTTGACCCCCAAAAGTGACCCCCATACTCAAATTTATTTATTTACTCATATATACCAAATTTCAACCAAATCGGTCCATCCAGTAGATCTAGAGTAAACGGGCTGTGACAGACGGACGGTTCCGTTCCGAAGGGTTTCGTTTATTACGTCTGATGTCTAAGTCTGATGAAAAACGGAACCTTTATATGATCATCTTTCTATATAAGGTGTAACTATTCATAGACTAAATATTTTAAGACAATCATCTAACGGTTATAACGAAGCCATTTCAACGAAAAAAAAAAAATGTAAGTGTTTTTGTTTTTACGAAATTATAATAATTCTACATTTTCTTGAGACATCTTGCATAAAATCTTTACTCCCTATTCTATGAATGAGACGCATCGCGCCGACGACACGGCGACGGGCGATGCCCGTCATGCGCGGGCGTAATGGATGTTGAAAAAATAAGGAGCTAGTATTTTTTTTGTGGGTCAAGTGATTTTAAATTATTATTTTTTATAAAATATACTTAGATAAAAAAAAATCCTTTGATAGATAGAAAGATGATCATATAAAGGTTCCGTTTTTCATCAGACTGTTCCTGGAAACCAGTGTACAAGGTATGGTACAAGTACAATAACTACATAATATATGAAGGTTTGTTTTGTTGCGGAATTTGGTTCGAAAGAGTCTGAACACTGGTGAGTTTCAGGCCGCGGACACGAATTCGAGCGGCGCGGGCAGTGGCGGCGCCGCTGCGGGCTGCGGCGCGGCGATGCAAACCCGTAACGAAACCAGCGGGCAGATCTTGCGGCGCCAGAGCAGCGCGCGTAGTGTTGTGTTATGAGAAGTTGCCTATCAATGACTACGCCACAGACGCGCAGGCACCGCTCGATTGGCGCGCGCGGCTCGTACGCCGCCGCTGCGCCGCTGAGTTCGTGTCCACGGCCTTAGTCAGTAAGGGTCAGGAGGAGTGTCAGGAGGAGGAAGTCATTTGATGATTCCCCACTACTACTGATCAAAGATATCCCATCCTTAGCGAAAAACCTACATGTTTTGTACTTGTACCTACCATGAGTAGAACTTGTAATAAGATTTCTCCTAAATACCCATCTCATCTAGATAGATAGATTCGTGGGTTAGCGGATAGGCCTTCGTAGATTATGAATAGGTACACTCAAACATAGATGACTTTTACCACATGCCATGTTCAAATATTTACATTTCAAACGTGTTCTTAGATTGTCTTTATCAAGCAATAAAGTTTTCTTATCTAACGTGATGAGTTTCAACCTTAAAGCCAAATGCGTGAGATAAGAGATTTCTTTTATATCGTCTGAAAATCTATCATCATCTGCCTAGCCTTTTTCCCAACTATATTGGGGTCGGCTTCCAGCCAAACCGGATTCAGCTGAATACCAGTATTTTACGTGGAGCGGCTGCCTACCAGACGTCCACAACCCATTATATGGGTAACACGGTACTTCTTGGCAAGACTGGAGTCAGATTTACTGGCTTCTGACTATCCGTAACGACTGCTAAAGATCTACAAATGACAGCCGGGACCAACGGCTTAACGTGCTTTCCGAGGCATGGAGGAAACTCGATATGTTAAGATGGTCACCCATCCATAGACCAACCTAGGCAAGCGTTACTTAACCTTAAAGATCGACCCGTGCGGCTGTTATTATTTAGCCACGAGCTCCTCGAGCATCGTCTGAAAATCTATCTATACTAATATAAATAGCTGAAGATTTTGTTTGTTTGTTTGTTTACTTGAACGCGCTAATCTCAGGAACTGCTGGATTTAGGATTTGGAGGAAGGCTATAGGCTATATATCATCACGCTAATACCAATAAAAGCGAAGCAGTTGAATTGTGACGCAAACGAAGTTGCGCGGGTCAACTAGTCTTAGATAAGACTGCAGTTTGTGTTTTTAATTTCAGGAAGTAAATAAATGTAAGTAATAGGTACTAGAGGGCCCATTCAGCTTATAATAGTCTATATAAAGCAGGAGCGTAGCTACCGCGGTATCAGGCGTTTCAATAATACGGGGCCCCCGGACTTCAAGGGCCCGACCTGTGGACGTAAAGCTATAGATTTAGTTCCGCCGTCTCCTTTGTGGCAGCCCAAGAGGGCCTCGTACGAGTTTAATATACTTTGCTTATGTCAAATTCCGTTAATGTCACCAGACTGCGCTTATTCAGTTTCAATACAAATTGACGTTCGCTTACGCGATCGAAAACGTTAATTACTAATGCTAACAAAAATATTGTATTGCACTTTTGTAAGAAGCCAGCTAGAGTATGCGTCTCAGATATGGAATCCATGTTATCATAATAATATTGACCGCATTGAAAACATCCGGACGTTTCATAAAATGTGTTTGCTTTCATCAAAAGATTCCATATCAGTCAATTGAATAAAATCGCACTAAGGCCACTGAGTTAGTTGAACCTATTTTTTGAAAACGGGCCCCCCCCAAAAATGTTTGATACAGGGCCCTTTTTAGATTAGCTACGCCACTGATGTAAAGCAATGAATTCTCAGCCTCACATTATTAGAGTCGCCGTTTTCAAGTAAAACACAAAGGCAAACTTTTTTTTTTTTAGGATGGGAAATCATCAAATGACTCCTCCCGCTCTGGGTACAGCAGGAGGGAGTGTCAGACTCTTACTGATTAAAACCCATCCGTGTTCCTCCTAGTGTCTTTTGCGTTCCAGGGTACGGTACCTTTTTCAAACTGGCACTGGCCCTAGCGGGCCCCGACTTCCGTGCTGACATCTCCTTGAGGCGCGTTAGGATCGCAGCACGCCGCCTACCCGGGCCTGGTTCTGATCAGTCGGCGGGCCACCCAATGCTCCGTCCGCAGACCCGTGCCTGCGGTGGCCGAGAATCGTCCAGCGACTCCTTTCGACTTCCTCCTTTGCTAGCATTACTGCTTCGCAGAAGGAGGTGACCGCTTCCCATGACAAAGGCATACCTACTTACATACCAAATGTATCACGTATCACCAAGGCCCGTGACAATTTGAATATCTTACTCACTAGGCACAAGCTGTCGCCCGCTGCTCCGCCCGCGTGAATGTCGAAAAAAAATCCTATGCACATAGGATTTTCTGAAATAATAAGTCTAATAACAAAAAGTCTGGAATAACTTCCAGACTATAATCTAACTCTATGACCATGAAAATCCTTTCAGGCGTTCTGACGTGAAAAAGTAACAAACATCCATCCATTAATCCTCACAAACTTTCGCATTTATTATCAGTATAGGATAATATTAGTAGGACTTTTTTTTTAATGATGTGAAATCAATAAATGACTCCTCCCGCTTCGGGTAAAGCAGAAGGGAGTGTCAGACTCTTACTGACTAAAACCCATCCGTGTTCCTCCTAGTGCCCTTTGCGTTCCAGGGTACGGTGCCTCTTTCGAACGAAGTCCGCAGAATATTAGTAGGATGGCAAGATTATAAATGCGAAAGTTTAAAAGTCGATCTTCAAGGTTAAGCAACGCTGTCTTTGTCAACAAACCGAGACTCCTCTGTGCCTCGGGAAGTACGTAAAGCTGTCGGTCTTGGCTATCATTTGCAGATCTTTGGCAGTCGTTACGGAATCGTCAGAAGCCAAAAAATCTGATTCCAGGTTTTATTTTTAATAATTTGAGATGAGTTTGCTCGATAGAGTGAACTTGCTCAGAAGAAGCCTGTTCACTCTAATTTGAAGAGATTTGGGTTGTAGGTACAACTTTTTCTATGGAAAAAAAAAATCATGTGCCCCATACATTTTTGTGCGCATAACGGGCGCGTAGATCGGCTGGTCCGTGAGCTCAGCGGTACCCAGGTAGGTTGTTCGATTGATGGAGTTTTCGTTAACAATATAAGTTACGCTGACGATATGATGTTGCTGAGCCCATCGATCAGTGCCCTCAGGCGCTTAATTAAGTTATGTGAGTGCTTTGCGGAGGCCCATGGGCTCAGTTATAACACGGCCAAGAGTGAGATGATGGTGTTCAAGTCCGGTACGAAGAGCTATGACACCGTACCTCAGGTCACATGGAATGGCAGTGCTCTCAAAAGAGTGGCGCAATTTAAGTACCTGGGCCACTGGGTCACCGAGGCCCTCACAGATAACATGGATATTGAAAGGGAACACAGGGCATTGTCAGTCAGAGCTAGTATGCTGGCCCGTAGGTTTGCACGCTGTACTACACAGGTAAAAATGACTTTATTCAAGGCGTACTGTCAGTCATTTTATACATGAAGCCTATGGGTGAGGCATACGCAAAGGACACGCAGGTCTTGTAAAATGACCTGCGTGTCTAATACAATAACGCATTCAGGATGTTGATGGGGTTGCCACGCTTTTGTAGCGCATCAGGTATGTTGTATGCTCAAGTAGATGGCTTTCAGGCGATACATCGCAAAAGAATAGCCTCTCTGATGCACTGCATACGGGGCAGCCCCAACAGCTTACTGAAGCTCATTGTAGGGAGAATGGATGTGGATTGCCACTTCATGGAGCATTGGACAAAGTTACATATACGGGTAGTGCGGACCTGATCCAATGTTTCCAATGTTGTGTGTTTGTTTGTTTCCCTTGTTTTGTTTGTGTCTCGTGATATTTTATTTAAATTGAATCTATGGATGTTTATAATTGTAATTGTTATGATTGTAATCTATCTGAAATAAATAAATTGAATTGAATTGAATAACTCGACAAAATGTACTGAACCGCTGATTCTTTTTTCGTGATTTTAGGGTCGATCCGATAGTAAAAGTTGGACATAATTATGAGTACAATGACCCCTTAAGAGGTATTGCGTTGTTTATTCTGTTATACGTTGCAGAGATGGACTAGCTTTTGCCCGCAACTTCGTACGCGGGTATGCCGTTGTTTCCCGTTCCCGTAGGAATTTCGGGAAATTCTCTCTTAGTGCTCCCCTGCACTCCCCGCTCCCTTTCTCCAACAAGCAATTTCGGTTGTGCGTTGTCTGTCAGTCACTCAATCAGTATTACATTATATGGTCTTTACCTATGAAATTGCCGTTCTGCAGTACTGGCCATTTCAAATCAAAATAATTTTTGTTTGGCTAAGAATTCTAATTTCAAATTAATTTTATTTTAAAAACATGGTTATTTTTCCAAAAGTAGTCATTTGTATATTGATTAGTGTTACATTTTCATCTCATATCAATCTTTTTCGTCATCATGGATACGTTAAAAAATCGAGTAATTATGGAATATGAATACCGTCGTGGCAGCAACGCGGCACAAGCGGCACGCAACATCAACGACGTTTACGGAGCTAACACTACAAACCAACGCACCACCTGTTATTGGTTTGCTCGCTTCCGTTCTGGAAATTTCGACCTGAAAAATGAACCTCGCGGTCGTCCGAAGACTTTGGTCGACAATGACGAATTAAAGGCGATTGTGGAAGCTGATGATACACAATCTACGGCTGAATTAGCAGCAGCTTTCGACGTTAGCGTCAAAACAATATTGGTCCATTTGCGTCAAATTGGCAAGGTAAAAAAGCTTGACAAATGGGTGCCCCACGAACTCAATGATCGCCAGCGCGAAGTACGCGTCGAGACGTGCCTTGCACTGCTCAACAGACACACAAATTAAGGAATTTTGAACCGCATTGTTACCTGCGATGAAAAATGGATTCTGTTTGATAATCGCAAGCGCTCAGCAGGTTGGTTGGATCCTGGTTCAGCACCTAAACAATGCCCTAAACGAAAACTTACCCCTAGAAAAGTGATGGTCACTGTTTGGTGGTCTAGCGCCGGTGTGATTTATCACAGCTTCTTACCAAACAGGGAGAGCATTACTGCAGATGTGTACTGTGAAGAACTGAACACAATGATGGAGAAGCTGGCACATCTCCAACCAGCATTGGTCAATCGCTCGTCTCCGCTGCTCCTGCACGACAACGCGCGACCTCATACTGCACAGCAGACGGTCTCCAAGTTGCAAGAACTGGGGTTGGAAGCTCTCCGTCATCCGCCCTACTCACCAGACCTTGCGCCTACAGACTACTACTTTTTCCAGAATTTGGATAACTTTTTGGCGGGAAAAAAATTCAATACCCGAGAGGCAGTACAAAATGCCTTTGAAGAATTTGTTGCCTCCCGTCCAGCTGATTTCTTTAAGAAGGGCATCAATAAACTGCCACTGCATTGGCAAAGTTGCATTGATTACATGGGTGATTACTTCAATTAATACAAATAAAAAATACATGAAAAAAATTCGTTTAAATTTTTTCATACAAAACGGCAATTTCATAGGTAAAGACCTGTTATTAATATATTTATAGGATAGGAAAAAGGATGGCGTCTAGTCACATGTTCTGTGAATTAAACACATAGCATTTTCTTTATAATCTTTGTTTAATCTCAACACTCTTCTGGATGTATGTAGTGAGTCTTGGCAACACTGGAATAGTACCGCGCAGATGCTTTCGGAGTGCGCGTCCGGTTCGGATCAGAGAAGTCGACTGAGTATAGACCGAATTTTGCACTGGAAATAAAATAGGAACATTAACGCGCTTTACTAAATTAATTTCTAAGCAACTGTGCATTCACATCGGAGTTACAATTGGTCAAAAATGTAGGGTAACATGGGTGATTCCTGAGTAAAAATATATGATTATATTTAGTCCATCATCGCTTCAGTTAGATTCTCGAAAAATATTGGACACGTATTATTTTGCTTCGTCTAATCAATAAAAAATACAAAGATAAAACGCATCAAAGATCAGGAGTGGTGGCTTGTGACGCCACTATTCGGTAAAAATCTGACAGTGGCAGCATGGCGTTTGTCAAAACGTCACAAGTGACAAACGCTGTCGAAATTATAACGTGATCAATCCTCTCTAATATTATAAATTCGAAAGTAACTCTGTTTGTCTGTCTGTCGCGCTTTCACGCCAAAAATACTGAACCGATTTAAATGAAATTTGGTACAGCGATAGACTAGAGCCTGAGAAAGGACATAGGCTTTTATTTCGGAAGTATGTTCCCTAGGGATCACGAGGGCAAAGCCGCTGGCAGAAGCTAGTCCCTTATATTATGACATTTCAACAATCGCCATCGTCGCTGATAGAAAGAAAAGAATACTCTTTATTATGTACACCATATAAGTTACAGAAAAGACTGATGGGAAACATTACATAGGGTGACACAATAAGTTAACATTACCCTTTTTTTTTTTTTTTTTTTTTTTTCGGGGGGAAACCTTCAAAAGTCGCCTGGACTTTGGGGTTAAGACCAGGGAGTGTGGAATTTTTACCTCACTAAAACCACCCCGGTGATCACCATCAGCACAAAGAAGGAGCCCCGTTACCTCTTAAAAGACCACTCCGGAACCCCCTCTGTGCAACGCCTGTTAGGGCACATCCACATCCCTGGGGAGACTGTAAAGGGGTCTCCCCTTAGCTTCGCTATGTACGGCAGCACGTGATCATTATGCTACCGCCTTTCCTAGGATCACTGAGTTGGCGGACAGAGATCCCACTCTGAGCGCCAGCGACCCTGGAGACCCACCTGCCTTAAATAACGCAGGCGGGGTTTCGGCATTTAGGCGTCGAGGCGGTTGCCTCCCTGACGCCTCCTTCTCCAAGCAGGATCAGCCCTCTCACGATCCCGCTCGGCGGCCTCTTTCTGCACCATCACGACCTCGCAGAAAGCAGCCATTTCTCTCCAGTTTTCATTATCTGCCAGCATAGCACTCACTACGGCTGGCAGAGTCAGGTCTCGACTAATCTTGGCGACCAAAACCCGCCGCTCAGAAGACCACGCAGGGCACTACTCGAGCGTGTGTTGTGCGGAATCCAGGTCGCCTCCGCAATGGTGGCAATTTGCCGTGGCTTCTCGCCCAATCCTGTTCAGGTACTCACCAAAGCAACCATGCCCGGTCAGCACCTGAGTGAGCCTGTAGGAGATGCGCTCCTCTCTTTTTAGCCAGGCTTCGAAGTGGGGCAAGACGGCTTCGAAAACACGCTTGCGCGAAAATTGCGGTTGCTGTAGCCGTTCGCGCCACCGTTCGAGCGCGAGTCGCCGTGCCTGCCGCCTTAGCCTTACAAAAGCGATTCCTGGCACGCTATTGCCACTTTGGCGTATGGCGCGGATCCGGTTATAAACCCTCGCATCCATATCCGCCAGGATGTCTAACGGTGGAAAGCGTGCCAGGAGCGTTGCCGCCTCAAAGGACACTGTTCGGTATCCTCGTGCGATGCGAATGGCCATTTTCCGCTGCAAGCTGTTGATCTTAGTCCTGCAGCGTTGGACGCCTGAAAGTCTATGTGACCAAACAGGCGCACCATAGAGGACCATTGATCGCACAACACCTGCGTAGAGGCGGCGAACTTCTTCTCGTGGCCCCCCGAGATTGGGTAGTAATCTGTGCAAAGCACCCACTGCCCTTCCAACACGGGGGACCAGGCGCTCAAAATGCTCTTCAAAGCCCCACCGACCGTCCAGGGTTAGGCCAAGATACTTGATGTGCCGACTCACTTGGACTTGCGCATCTCCAACTGTTACTAACGAGTTGGGTGGCTCCCTGCTCCTCGGTAGTTTATGGAACCATAGCGCCTCAGTTTTATGAGGTGCTATCTCTAAGCCCAACTCGCGGATCGAAGCCACGACTTTTGCCACTCCAAGCTCGGAAAGCTGGATAGTCTCGTGGAAGGTGTTTCCAGCAGCCAACACTAAGGTATCGTCTGCGTAACAAACATTGTTGATGCCAATGGGAAGGTCGACACGCAGAACCACATCGTAAGCCAGATCCCATAAGAAAGGACCTAAAACTGACCCCTGCGGAACCCCACACGTAATCTCCCTCCGATGAACACTACCATCCCGGCCCACATAGCGAATGTGCCGGTCTCGTAGATAAGCCCCGACGATGCACTGCAGGTAAGGGGGGACTCTGTGATGTACAAGTGCCGCCCTAATCGCATCCCAGGGCAAGGAGTTAAACGCATTGACGATATCTAAACTTACCGCCAACACCACCCCACCCTGGGACACTGCCTGTTCCGACAGCGAGCGGACGCGTAAGATCGCATCCACTGTAGAACGCTGCTGCCGGAAGCCGTACTGGCAATCAGCAAGATCGGGACCGACTCGCGACAGGTGCCCGACGAGTCTTTCGGCAATTATTCTTTCGAATAGTTTGGAAACCTCGTCGAGCAGACAAATGGGACGGTATGCAGAGGGAGACTCTGAGTCTCTGCCTATCTTCCTCAACAGAACCAATCCAGCCTCCTTCCAGTCTGAAGGGAACACGCCCGTACGGAGGCAGCTGTTGAACAACCGTCTTAGGCGGTCTCCTAGAGAAGCCAGAGCCAAAACCCAGGCGCGGCCAGGGATACCATCTGGGCCTGGCGCAGTGTTTCGAGCCGCCATACGTCTAACAGCCCGGTCCAGTTCAGCTTCAGTCACCTCCAGCTCGTCAGACCAGTCCGAAGGTGAAAGTTGCGATGAGGGACTTTCTCTAGATACTAGGAAGAGCGTGTTTATAACACTCTCCAGTAGGAGTGGATCCATGGTTTGTGTGATGGGGGGAACCCAAGGCCGCAATTTGGCCATTACCAACTTGTAAGGTCTCCCCATGGATCCCTGTCCAGCCCTTCAAGAAGCTCTCTCCAAGACCTTGACTTGGCATCGGCGATGGCGTGTTGAAGTTCCATAGTCGCCTCCCTGTACGCTCTATAGGTTTCGACTATTTCCTCATCCATGGCTCTTGGCTGTCTTCTGCGTCGGGTGCGTTCGTACAGGCGTCGGGACCTAAGACATAAAACGCGCAACTGCGCTATGTCTGCTGACCACCAGTAAACCGCACCCGGGCGCTGGGCGCACCTGACCCGGGGCATGGAAGCGTCGCAAATCGACGTCATTACATCCCGGAACCAAGTTAACATTACCCTAGTGTCAGAGTTTCTAAAGCGCCTCTGTGGCCGAGTGGTTTAGGTGTTTGCCTTGTTCGATTCCCAAGGCAAGCATACTTTGTAAAATTGTTTCCAGTTTGGCTAGGGCATTGCAGGCTTGAATCACCTGATTGTCTGATAAAAAGATGATTCTGTGCTTCGGAAGACACATATAAGACGGTGGTCCCGGCCGCCAAATGGCGGTCATCAACCATGTCAGCGGCCTTATCGCTAAAAGCGATCTTTTCAACACAACCTTTGGATGGATTTTAAAGAGAAAAAGGAAAGACAGTACTGTAGGTTGTAGTAGAAAGGCGCTTTAGCGCCAAAGGAAGAAATTGAAATTGAATCTTCTTGGAGACCCTGCCCTCAAAAAAATAAGTCGTATAGCAGGATCAAATTCCATCAGTTTTATGGGTATCAATAAAGGTCCTTACTCATATCCTTTGTCGAAGTTGTCCATAATAGACCAGTGAATGTATCCCGTCACATTAACGCCATCTTGAATTGCGAGCGCCACCTGTGAAGCAATAACATCAATTGTAATTAGAGTCAGCCTCACGTAAAATGTCTTGTAGACGTGGTGCTAGCAGTTAGTACGGGCATACACAGCTTGCATGTGCAGTCATAGTCAACAGCTTGAAGCACCCATTGATAACAGCTACAGCAGTCGGTTTCAACTGCTAGAGCAGTCAGGCAGGCGGGCAAGAGACGCACGCGAAGGAGGTAGGATGAACAGTGCGCGAGAGCTGTTGACAGCTCGAGAAGTCAGTGTATGCCTGACAGCTGTTTGACCGCACAGTGAAGTTTCACCGTGCAGCTGACTGCTCGGAGAGGTCGCAACTGCTCAAGCGGCCCATGTATGTATGCAAATAGAAGACAGTAGTTCACTTAGCAGTCAAAGCTTGAAGCAGTCGGTCCTGACCGCTTCAAGCTGCCCGTGTATGACCGGCTTGAGGCTCCGCGCTAATGGGCCACCGCAGCCAACGTTGGCTAGCGACAAGCTGTTTGACACGTTATGTATGGAATTGCCGCTCACGTGTACCGAGTGGTGTTCACTCGCGTCTCAGTGTCCACGACACGCCTAATTGCCTTTCCTACCCTGTAAAGGGAAAATACCTAATACTTATACTTTTTGGTATTTTCAGATACTCATGTTCGGTTACCTGTTCCAAGTATCTCCTGGTATACTCTATAGTTCTGGTGTCATTGAGAGTGTGATCCGTGCTGAAAAACCCGTTCTCAGTGATCAGGAACTCTAATACACCATATGTGTTCTTCAAGTAATTCAGCTGCTTGCGAATACCTTCGGGGTATACCTGGAGAACAAAGTATTTTAATTAAAAGTTACTTTAGCTTAGAATATAAAAACTGACTATAAAGTCAAGAAACAATATCCGCTCAGCTATTGGCGGCCATATTGCGCGTTATTGAAAAGAAAGTGCCACAAACTGCATGAAACTGCTTGAAAGTTGCTTTGTTTGGAACTATTAAGCGGATCAGTTAAAAAAAAAAAAAAACAGCCAAGTGCGAGTTGGACTCGCGCATGAAGGGTTTTTTACCATCGTATTTTTATTATTTGTTGTTATAGCGGCAACAGTAATTTATACTTTGTGAAAATTTCAACTGTCTAACTATTACGGTTCGATGTTAAAGCCACAATCCAAGAAGCCCGTGGCTAAAGAATAACAGCCTCACGGGTCAATTTACATTTAAACAACAAAAACAGACCGACCTCGGCAACGCTTGCCGAGGTCGGTCTGTAGATGGGTGACCATCGTAACATACCGAGACTCCTCCATACCTCTTAAAACACGTAAAACCGTTGGTCCCGGCTATTATTTTTAGATCTTTGGCAGTCGTTACGGATTGTCAGAAGCCAGAAAATATGACACCAGTCTTGCCAAAAACTACCGTGTTACCCAGTTAATGCGTTGTGGAGGTCTGGTAGGTAGCCGCTCCTCGTAAAATACTGGTACTCATCTGATTCCAGTTTGACAGGAAGCCGACACTTATATAGTTGGGAAAAGGCTAGGCAGATGATGATGACTTACCGAAAACCAAGCGATATCACCGGTCTCCCACGAAGGATCCCGCTCCAATACGATGCCCAGCTCCTTGGATCCATAGAGCGGCCATCTTCCAATAGCCTCGCCAGGCTTGGCCTTCCGCACCAACAGCGTCGTATAGTGGTTGAGGGCATAGAAGTCGAAGGTACCTGGGAGAAGTTTTTTTTAACTATTGATAGGCACACTATGTTACCTGATGTTAAGCGATCTTGTAGTAGAAGATGGAGCACGCTTGCAAGAAGTAACGTATTCACTCTTTACTTAAAGACTCCTAAGTTCTGGCCATTAGAAAACACAGACTCTGGCAGGGAATTCCAGTCCTTAGCTGTTCGCACGATGAATGTGATCCCAAAACGTTTTGTGTGTGTTATGATTTTATTCTTTCCAACATACTTAATACATAAGATTATAATATTTTGGACTATCAAGTTTTGTGAAGTTGTAAAATCACGCGTAAAAGGGGGGAGGTATCTAGTTCATCAGGTTTTATCACATTAACATTAGGTACCTTTGACAAGTGCCACTTCATCATCAGTGAAGGGAGGCAGCCTGGGTTCTGGGTAGCCTTCCATTTTGCTGTTCCTTGCTAAATGTTTCTCCAACTGTTTCGGCCAGCCACCGTCTTCGGAGTAGATAGCATGACCATATCTTCCTTCCTAAAAATAATCAATTTTGACTAAGGGCCTTTTTCACCAATTCAAACTGATCGCGATCAGTACATCTGAACTGCGTTCAAGAGCTGTCAGTGTCAATATTCCACAGAAGATAACGACACTTACAGTTCGTAAACGTGGTTTGTATGCTGATACCGATCAGTTTCGTTGGTGAAATTCGACCTTAGTCAGTCACTTGATCAACAATTTTTTGTTTAGTGTCCCACTGTTGGACAAAGGCCTCTTCCATATCTTTCATGAAACTCTGTTCTTACGTAAACCAGTCTTCGTGGTGAGCGTTTCTCTCGAACCAGCCATCGCCACTTCGTCACCGCTCTTTTTAGGCCAGCCGTAGCGAGCGATAAGAATGAGAGTTGCATGAAATGAAAAGTACCAGGTGGCAGCTCTGAGGTGGCAGGTCAAGCAACCTGTCAAACGTTAATGTTTTCTGTCATAAGTTAAATTGACATCACCGTCATGTTTACCTCAAAGTCACTTCTTTAAAGAAAAGGACCTCTCGCCCATGTGCGCCAACTGGTGGCGTAATTTTTCCTGGAAATCCTGATTGTCAGACGAAAAATATACAAAGTTTCATACCCAATGTTGTATGGCAAGGTCGGTTACTTCTCTGTCATCTTCAGTCGCTGGCTGCAGCCATATGAACAGCAGCACCATGGAGACTTTGCCTGTGAAATTATCAGTACATTTTATGTTTTAATCTGCATGAGGAGCGTTTTAAGACCACTTGGTCTCGGAACAATCTACCATCGACATTTTCTAAAGGCTTTACAACTTTGAAGCTGAGATAATTTTTGAGCTACTATATCCTCGGCAAAAACTTGATAATGAGTAGCGCCTTGCGGAGAGAGTACCGAGTAATACGTAATATCTGGAAACTTTAAGAAACGACCCACGTGGTCAGGCTCATTTACAGATTTTCAAGTAGGACTATTCAACTTGATCTTCAAAGCCGTTCATTGGACGCAAAACGTTAAGCTTAATCAACACAATAATGTTACATTTCTTGATAGTGATTTGGAGTTTCACAAGAACACTTCTTTTGTTTTGCTCATACTGACTCACTGCTGGGCAATCGCCTCCCACATATCCTTCCAGAATTTCTAACCCTCAATGTATAAATACTTCGTCTCCACAAAAATCTTATAAAGGGTTCCAATGTTCTTTAAAACTGTTAAGTACCAATTCTATAATCCACTCACCATGATACCTTGGCTTGTAATCCCTCTCATAGATCCTATAAGCCTTCGCATGAGCTAACAGCACATGCTTATTACAGAGGTACCGTCCGACCTTCGTATCATCCAAATACGGGACAGTCTCGTTATTGTATCCATTGTCACACATGATGATGGGCTCGTTCAGAGTCAGCCAGGTCTTCACTCGATCGGCGTAGAGGGAGAATACGACCCTGGCGTAGTCAGCGAACCAGTTGGAGATAAGGGGGTTGGCCCAGCCTCCTGGAATTGAGGAATAATTTGTTTAAAGCTGTAGAATAGCTTATTATTGTTCTGTTTCGAAATTTATCTCTGGAAATAATTATGTCTACATATGGATATTATTGGAAATTAAACTGTCGCTGAGTGAGAGAGAGCGAGAGAAAATAGCACGGTTTCTGTTAGAAGTTATAAAAAACATTTATTAATATCATCTTATGGTATTCATCATTATCATCATATCATCCGAAAGACGTCCTCTGCTGGACATAGGCCTCCCCCAAGTGTCGCTACAAAAAGTCCTGTCCGTCTCGCATCCATCGGCTTTCCGCGACCCTCACCAGGTCATCGGTCCGTCTTGTGGGAGGCTTTCCAACGTTGCCCCTGGTACGCGGTCGCCACTCCGGAACTTTTCGGGCCCGTCCGGTCGACAATTTGTTTTGCAAGCAATGTGCCCTACCCACTACAGTTTGGCGATCGTTCGGGCTATGTCGGTAACCTAGGTTCTCTTGCGGATATCATCATTACTGATTCGATCACGCAAGGAAACTGCAAGCATTGCCCGTACCATTGCCCTTTATTTTATAATATAGAAGCTAGTTATTTTATTATATGACCAGCTTCAGCCAGTGGCTTCGCCCGCGTGATCTCTAGGGAACATACTCTCAGGATGTATATAGCCTATTATGTTATTCCAGACTAGATAGACGTCTGTGCCAAATTTTATTAAGAACATTTCAGGCGTTCTGACGCGAAAGAGTAACAAACATCCATCCTCACAAACTTTCACATTTATTGTATTAGTAGGAAGTAGGATTATGCTATTAATAAATGCTTTTAATTTTAAATGGGGTAAACAAAAACTGTGTAGAGCTAACATGATTGCCCACAGATTCAGGCGTGGCTCTAAGGAGGTCATATTTAGTGCTTACTGCACTAACTTCACATGTTTTGCTCCTGCAGTCTGTGGGCTCATCATCATCATCATCTGCCTAGCCTTTTCCCAACTATATTGGGGTCGGCTTCCAGTCAAACCGGATTCAGCTACATACCAGTGTTTTTTGTTTTTTTTTTGAGCTCATTATACTAAAAAATCATACGGCGCCCTCCGCGTCCTGTACAATAACGCTTTCAGGGAGCTGATGAACTGCAGCGCATCGGGGATGTTTGCTGAAGCTCACGCTGACTGCTTTTACACTGTGATGCGGAAGCAGTGCGCTCGCCTGGTGCAGGGCAGCACTAACAGCATCCTGTTCATAGCAAGCTGGCTAAATTGTGCGTTTGTTAACCATTACCGCAGGGTATCAGCTGGGCCTGTCACCTTGCGGCAGTGATGTCGCAAACTGTTTTGGTTTTTGTTTTTGTGTTTGTTAATGTTTTACTAATATAGTTTATAAGTATATTGCTACTAACACTATGAGTCTTGGTACTTTAAATATTTTTTTATTATTATCAAATAAAGTTTTCCATACGCTTATCTTGTAAGCCTCAATTTATATTGCCGTTGAACGGAATACATAGTACTTCTAATGAATTTTATGTTAATTGTGTATCGTAAAAACTAGATACAAGCCAAAAAAGAAGGTCGCGCGGCTACTGGAAATTCCCGTGCTGCTGTCGGGCCGTCTGTGAAGAATACGCACGCGAAGCGAGCGCGAAGGAGGATAAAAGTAGTAGTGGATCTTGACTAAGCAACCAGCACGGGTCTGCGGACGGCGAGTGTTGGGTTGCTCGCCGTCCGTTCAGGACCAGGCGCGGATCGACGTCGCGTTGTGTTCCACGCGCGCTGATGTCAGCATAGTAGACGGGGCCTGCTAGGGTCAGTGCCAGCCAGGGTTGCGAAATTTGTTCGAAAGAGTCATAGCGACCCTGGAACGCAAAGGGAATTAGGAGAAACACGAGTAGGTTTTAGTCAATAATAGTCTGACACTCACTCCCGCCCGTGAGGAGCTCGTGGCTAAATAATAATAGCCGCAAGGGTCAATCTACAAGTAACGCTTGCTAAGGTTGGTCTGTGAATGGGTGACCATCTATACATACCGAGTTTCCTCCGTGCCTCGGAAAGCACGTTAAGCCGTTGGTCCCGGCTGTCATTTGAAGATCTTCGGTAGTCGTTACAGATAGTCAGAAGCCAGTAAATCTGACTCCAGTCTTGCCATGAATTACCGTGTTACCCAGATAATGGGTTGTGGAGGTCTGCACTTGTTCAGTTTCAATCGGCCAGTGCTGATCGGGTAGTTCATTAATACAACACATCATACGGCATCATATCGGCAGTTTTTTTAGAAACGTAGAAGCTACTTACTTCGGCTTCATTCGGCTTGTGTCCAGCATTATTCTCGAACATTAATCCACCCGGCTGTGCCGAGTAATGCTGGACCGCTTATGTGTATAGCATCCCTCAACTATTACATAGAAGTTGTGTTAAGCCAGTCGCACTGCATTCCATCACGTCATCATCAATTAGTATGATGACGTCAATGGAAATAGATTTTATATGGTAACGGAAGTAGGACGGGACCATCTTACCCAGGTTCTGCAATCTTTGCGGCAGGTCGAAGTGATAGATAGTGACGACAGGCTCGATGCCCTTCTCCAGTAGACCGTCGATCAGGTTGTTGTAGTAGTTCTTGCCATCCTCACTGATGTGGTTGGTGTAACCAGTTGGAAGGAGGCGAGACCAGGATATGGAGAATCTGGAAAAATTAAAATGGTAGTGTAAAATGTTACTGGCAAGAAGTGGGAGTATACTATAGGTGCACTCTCTGCTTTACCCTTCGAGGATTGGACGCATGATGTGTTGTGCTAATGTTTGTGTAAAAAGTACTCAACATTTATTTAAGGATGGGAAATTCTTTTGTGTTTTGTGCGTCGCTTTTGGCGAAATAAACGTCTTTTCTTTCTTTTTCTTTTCTTTCTTTCTTTAAATCATCAAATGACTTCTCCCGCTCTGGGCGGAGTAGAAAGGAGTGTCAGATTCTTACTGACTAAAACCCATCCCTGATCCTCATAATGCCTTTTGTGTTCCACTTTTTCGAGGGCCGCGGTGACTTTTTCAAGCAAATTTCGCAACACTGGCAGAAAATTTAGTCACCTGGACCTTATGTATTCATTTTTGATGCTGTGATGAGTAACGATATTTGTGCGACTAGCAAACAATATTTTTTTTTAGACATAATGTAACATAACATATTCAACCTATAATGTTCCCACTGCTGGGACACAGGCCCCTCTCGGTGAGAGGGAGTGGGCCGTAATCCACCACGCGGGCCCAGTGCGGGTTGGTAGATGTCACATATCTTCGATTTTTTGGTTCTAGGACATGCCGGTTTCCTCACGCTGTTTTCCTTCACCGTTATGAGAGCAGTGGTGATGAAATAATTTACACAAAGTAAAGCGCCTGCCTGGATTCGAACCTACAACCCACAACTCGTAAGTCGCAGCCATTGCCACCGGGCCATCACTGCTCTATTTAGTAGACAGGGGGTTAAAAAATATTTTGTGCTTGAACTAAACGCATTTGTGCAGAACGGGTTTGCTAAACTTTCCTACTGGGTTCCGGAAATCTATAGGACAATTGCGTTTTCAAAGTTTATAAAAATGTTTCAATTGATTGGTGGACTCAACTACCCTATCCACGAACATGCGGCACGCAGTGATACCTCATATTATTCTATGTGACCCTTAATATGAATAGTGCGAACACACTGGTTAGACCATCGTTTCATATAAGACTGATGAAGATGTTGTTCGTGTTATGTTTAGGGTCCAGAATAAATGATATGCACTTTGGGTGTGTACTTATGGTAAAAGTTTATTGAAGGTTGCCTAGTTATAATGTTACAGTAAAATAGGCCGTGGCTGAACGGTGGCATGTAAGCGACTAGCGTGCTGGCTCTGTCTTTCTTTACAATATCAAAAATGCAATTCCGCTACAATGTGTAAAAACATCACGATGACCACGATATTCAAAACGCTATACGAACTCTAAATGACTTCTAAATACTTATTTAGTTTTAAACTGAACATTGTTATTAACATTCTTTCATTATTTCCTGACATAGCACATAATAAATATTCTAATTCAAATTCAATTGAACGCAATGTAGTTTAATTTAAATGTAAATTAATTATTTATTGTAAAGTGACTGCTATACTACTTTACTTTACTACTTTAATTATTTTTGTAGTGTTTTGGAAGCCTGAAATAAATTAATTTTATTTATTTTTTAGATACAAGCAGACATCACCCCGTTCCCGTAAGAGTACGGGGATAAAATATAGCATATGTTACTAGCGGTCTAGTAGTTTTTAAGTTTATTCGTTACATACAAAGTACAAATCTTGAGGAGCTCGTGGCTAGATAATATCAGCCACACAGGTCGATCTTCAAGGTTAAGCAACGCTTGCCAAGGTTGGTATGTGGATGGGTGACCATCTTAACGTACCGAGTTTCCTCCGTGCCTCGGAAAGCACGTTAAGCCGTTGGTCCCGGCTGTCATTTGTAGATCTTTGTCAGTCGTTACGGATTGTCAGAAGCCAGTAAATCTGACTCCAGTCTTGCCAAGATGTACCGTGTTACCCAGTTGTTGTGGCTTGGCAGATGACAAATTTATAATATTAGTATAAGTATAAAAAGGAAAGATTATTATAATAAAATGATTAAAACAGTGTTCTGATGCATCCTACATACATGACTCGCCCAGCCTGGCAGATTTGATGCCCACATCGACGACACCTGTTGTGGGGCAAATCGTGATAGTACGAATTCGATCGTTGAGCCTAATAACTAGGACGCTACGCTCCATCGATCTTTGGCAAACCTTGAGTTTTGATTTTTGAGACTCGGTCTGGGACCAAGTTTGCGCACCGTAAGTGAGGATAGGCCGAATGCACATGTCCATCAACAACGTATAATACATTTTTTTTTTACAGGTTCCTTAAAAAATAATCAGCCCAGTGCTTATCTGTACATGAGCCCTAAATTAAGCCCCAACTCCTCACACATCTCGATGTTCCTCCTCCACAGGTGGTAGAAGTCACACGCCACGTCTCCGTTGCTGTCATCCACCACCAGCTGGTGTGGCACAAAGAGGATGCTTACCTGTACATATTGAGGCCCATCTCCTCACACATCTCGATGTTCCTCCTCCACAGGTGTTAGGAGTCACACGCCACGTCTCCGTTGCTGCAATCTGCCACCAGCTGGTGTGAAACAAAGAGGATGCTTACCTGTACATATCCAGTCCCAAATCCTCACAAATCTCGATGTCCCTCCTCCACAGGTGGTAGGAGTCACACGCCACGTCTTCGTTGCTGCCATCTGCCACCAGCTGGTGTGGCACAAAGAGGATGCTTACCTGTACATAATTATCCAGTCCCAACTCCTCACACATCTCGATGTCCCTCCTCCAAAGGTGGTAGGGGTCACACGCCTCGTCTCCGTTGCTGCCATCTGCTACCAGCTGGTGTGGCACAAAGAGAATGCTTACCTGTACATATCCAGTCCCAACTCCTCACACATCTCGATGTCCCTCCTCTACAGGTGGTAGGAGCCACAAGCCACGTATCCGTTGCTGTCATCTGCCACTAGCTGGTGTGGCACAAAGAGGATGCTTACCTGTACATATCCTGTCCCAACTCCTCACACATCTCGATGTCCCTCCTCCACAGGTGGTAGGAGTCACACGCCACGTCTCCGTTGCTGCCATCTGCCACCAGCTGGTGTGGCACATAGAGGATGCTTACCTGTACATATCCAGTCCCAACTCCTCACACATCTCGATGTTCCTCCTCCACAAGTAGTAGGAGTCACACGCTTCTTTTCCGTTGCTGCCATCCACCACCAGCTGGTGTGGCACAAAGAGGATGCTTACCTGTACATATCCAGTCCCAACTCCTCACACATCTCGATGTCCCAACTCCACAGGTGGTAAGAGTCACACGCCACGTCTCCGTTGCTGCCATCCACCACCAGCTGGTGTGGCACAAAGAGCATGCTTACCTTTACCTGTACATATCCAGTCCCAACTCCTCACACATCTCGATGTCCCTCCTCCACAGGTGGTAGGAGCCACAAGCCACGTCTCCGTTGCTGCCATCTGCCACCAGCTGGTGTGACACAAAGAGGATGCTTACCTGTACATATCCAGTCCCAACTCCTCACACATCTCGATGTCCCTCCTCCACTGGTGGTAGGAGTCACACGCCACGTCAGCATTGCCAACTAGGGTTTCAGGAAAGACGTGAAGTTGCCTGTCCCAAACGCTTTCGCTACGATCTAAAAATATTAAATTAATCAAAGTCAAACGTACTTTAAATTCACACGCCACGTCAGCATTGCCAACTAGGGTTTCAGGAAAAACGTGCAGTTGCCTGTCCCAAACGCTTTCGCTACGATCTAATAATATTAAATTAATCAAAGTCAAAAGTACTTTAAGTTCAATTGAAATGCGACCCTCGTGACATTTCTTTAACGTATTTGAAATGGCCTTCAGTGGTCACGTGCAACTGTTATTATTAGTTTCACTTTTGTGATACAGACATACAAATGGCTAGAGATCGGATATTTGGATGCTTATTTGCCTAAAACAACGTCTCTTTTACGAGATAAGGCAGCTGATGCTGTAATCAGAGGGCCCATTCTACTAATTTTCATGCAACGTTTAAGACTAGCAAATAGAAGTAGCTCACCGCTAGCATTCCAGCCACCTTCAACCTGAAAAGCTGAAGTAGCTGCTCCTATCTTGAACCATGGTGGAAGCTTGTTGTCTACGCTCCTTGCATCGACCAGCAGAACACTGCCAAGAAACCAAGTCACAGTGGAATTAAATCATGTCGCTCAGCGTAAGTGATACCAATACAAATAATTGTTTAGAGCAATCATAAAGATTTAGTTTTTTTTTATTTTTATTTCAAGTAGTTATGTAGTGCCTGTATGTACTGCATGTAATATTATAAAACTTGAAATATGTAAGAGATGTGCACACCTGTAAGTGACAAATTCACCAAATTTTAAGTTTAATTGTTACAGTAGGTAACCCAAAAAAATTGATAATAATAGAAATAAATAATATTTAATTTTTTTTTCAGAAATATTTAAAAATGTAAATTAATGTGTAAGATAAAAGAATAAAGTGAATAAAAATAAAAGTTAATTTCCAAAAATAATGTATTGCAAAGTTATTTTACATTGTCCCTAAACTAGGCTAGTATCTTGGGTGCCAATTTCGAGGGCTTACCAACACAATTTATTTCAAAGTAAAAATGTTCGGTAACTAAAAATTGAGAGTTAAGATTAAATTTAAAAGCAAACAAAAAGTAGACACTCAAAACAAATGAACAAACACACAGTACAACAAATGAACAACACAACAACTACACAATCATGTATGTACAATAAATTAATTAGATTTGATTTTATGGTTTTCTTAAAAACATAAAATAAAAAAATGTATACTGAATAAGTCGTTGGACTGCCAAAATTAAATAAATAAATCAACATACCTGAACAAAACCACACCAATATTGAACATGATGTCTACTAACTTCCAAATTTCGGCACATCGCATATAATTAAAATTGAGGGATCATTATAAATTGGTATCGGTATAAAAACAGAAGGCCAACATAATATTGACACAGGTTGCAACTTTTAAAACTGCCAATAAATTAAATAAAACTTGTATTGTTAACGCACACGTTAACACCTCCAAGACACACATGCGTCATCAAGCAGAGGGGAGCGGGCGGCGTGGTAGCAGCAGCGGCTCGACGACGACGGCTCGCACGCCCTCGACAGGACACTCCATTTAACACCGCGACCACGATCGCATCGATTTTAATAATTAAATTTTGACCTGTAAAATACCTAATATTATGACCTAGAAATACAGTCCGCTTTTTATTCCACCTGGGCCTATCTAGTATTATTGTTCATCCTGTACTTTATTTCATTTTTAAGTGCCAATAATCTCTCGATCTCGCTTAAAGGAAAACGATATTCCATCCATTAAAATTAAATGGATTCGTTCAATGAAAAGGTTAGGCTGGCATTTACTAGCCTAACCTTCAGCCGCTTAATTAGCCATTTAATGAAACGGCTGATTAAGCTATTATTGGAAATAAAACATTCAAAGCAGCGTATCGACAATGCGCCCGTTTGTTTGCGGGTTGGATGTTACTAAGCCGCTTTGTCAAACGCGAAGAATATTGGGATCGGCTTTCACTTGATCCAGCTTGATATCAGTCCTAATAGACCTCCACAAACTGACTGGGTAACTCTGTACTCCTTGGCAAGGCTGATGTCAGATTTGTCTAGCTTCTGACTATCCTTAACGACTGCCAAAGATCTACAAATGACAGCCGGCACCAACGGCTAAGGACCCAGCACACATATCAACTCGGAAAGCGATTGTAGCCGTATCGCCTTTCGCCTCGATGTCAACAACAACCTTACGTAAGAATGTAACCAAAGCGGATCGGCAGCTGCGCTTGTACCGAGGCGAGGCAATCACGTTACGATTCCGATTAGTGTGTGTTGCAGTAGGGAGATTTTTAGGTATGCGGTACAGAGGGTAAAGTCCCGCAAACCCTCATTGAAAAGGTAGGATCCCCCGTCCAGGCGGTTGTTGTGCCTGGCGGGCAACGGCCGGTAGTTGATATTCGGGCTGATGTATATTATGTACAAATCGCACGGTTAACTATGCTTGCGCGATGCAGAATGTCGACGTAGTAGTTTGCTGCTAGTCGGATAAATGGTGTTGTAGGACGGTTAGTACTGAAGCCTTACCAGTGCTGGCGGGTGTTCTCCCAGTCGATCTAGAAGTGCAGCGGCGTGCTGCAATGTACGCTACGCTAGAAAGATTACGGACCCAGAGTTCTTACCGCAACGCGGCCGTGCTAAGATCTCTAGATTACTAAAACCCCAGACTGATGTCTGGGAGGAACTTATATCCGAGTGGCAATGTAGGTGGGAAAATTCCATCAAAGACCGTCACCTCCACCAGTTTTTTCCATTTGTTCGTAAGCGGCTGGACAGGACATGGCTGGAGGTGGATCACTGTGTTGCCCAATTTCTCACAGGTCATGGCAATTTTAAGAGTAAATTATTTTCCTTTAAGCTTGGGGCCTCGCCTTTATGTCAATGTTCTACAGCTGACCATGAATACGAACAATCTGCACATCACATCTTATGGGAGTGTAGTCTTTGGCAAACTAAACGCAATATTATGTTAGATAGTATTAAGGTTACATCTGGGGTAGTTTACTATACGGACCTTGTTGAAACCAGAACAAATTTCCGTGCGTTCAAGCGATTTTGCCATACCTATTACTGGAATCAAAAGTAGCTCACAATTTAGGACCCATTAGTTTAAGTGGTAAGATATAATCCGTGGTGCTTGGCAACTGGGCTTAACCCAGTTGTATTTGTCCCTTGGTGCCTATTGGCCTAGTTCTATTCTGTCTCCTACTTGATACGGAGGGAAGTGGAAATTATATATATTTTTTTCCTACTCCTCCGCTGTACTTTTCTGATTAATTGCGTTGCAGGATCCAAGACAGTTGAATCGTTTCTCCGGGACTAGTCGGGTTTCATTGGCTCGGCGTTTTTCTGGTGGTCGCCACTGTTGATTCTGGCTTTCAGGAGTTGCAGTGGTTGGGAATGTGTGGCGGGCTTGTCTCAATAAAAAAAAAGGATGGTGTTGCGGTTCCTTTTTGTTGTTATGTAGATTTGCAGCTCTTGTAGTGGCATTGATGCCGCTACAGTTTCATGCAAAAAGTATACTGTACGGCTCGAGTTGATACGGTGACGGTCCCTTTTCCGGGTTGATATGATGTACTGTGCCTTTTTAACGTGCTTTCTGAGGCACGGAGGATTCTTGGTATGTTCGATGGTCACCCATCCACAGACCAACATCGGTAAGCGTTTCTTAACCTTGAAGATCGACCCGTGTGGTTGTTATTATTTGGGTACGAACTCCGTTTTACTTCAATATTGCCGTAAAGTGGATTTTCTTATTTGTTTTCCATACGACGGTAGTATGGAAAACAAATAAGAAAATCCCGGGTGTTTGAAATGTCAACTTATTTTAAATTTGAATCTATTGACTTGCTTATAAGCCAGACGTTGGTAATGAGTCTATTTTATTACCAAAACAATACTTTTAGAATAAATTATTTTTGTATAGTTATTTAAATTACCTTGTTTTAGCATGCATGAATAAGTCTGCGAATAACAAGTGTAAAGTATTCATAAATAAAATTTAAACAATGATTTTTAACAGATTCTAAATTAAAAAGAACCATTTTTTTTTATGGATCAAGCGGTAAAGTAATTTCCAAAAGTAAAAATGTAATACACGCTTTTTTATTTTTTAAATACTAGCTTCTGCTGATCCCCATGGAACCATACTCCCGGGATGAAAAGTAGTGTATGTGTTATTCCAGAAATCTACCTCTGTGCCAATTTCATGAAGAGCCTTTCAGGCGTTCTGACGAGAAAGAGTAACAAACATTCATCCTCACAAAGTTTCGCATTTATAATATTAGTAGGAATGGGAATTTGTTCGACAGAGTTACCGCGGCCCTGGGGGGCTCTCTCTAAGCCCGAAGTATGTAGTTTCGGGCTTAGTTGCGGGCGTATTCTACTCCGTATCACCTAAACATTAAGAATTAATGACAACACGACTTTTTTTTTTAATGGGTTTGCTCTTGACTCTAGTCTATGTCAGAGATGACAGAGACAAATTCTACGATGGAGCGAGCCTACCCAGAAGGAGCCTGTTCACTCTAACTTTGAAGAGAGCAGTATTTGACAGTTAATATCAAATCGTGTTGTCATTCATTCTTCGTTCGGGTTCGGGACTAATCGTAAGTCTGTAGTATCGGAGTAGAATACGCCCGCAACTAAGAGTAGAATGCAAAGGGCATTAGGAGGAACACGGATGGGTTTTAGTCAGTAAAAGTCTGACACTCCCTACTGCTCCGCCCAGAGCGGGAGGAGTCATTTGATGATTTCCCATTCATAAAAAAGTAGTAAGTGGTAGTGGGACTAGCGTTTACGTATATGTGCGCGTACAAAGTCGCAATTGTACGCGCACATATCGTTTTTTTTCCGTTTTCGTAAGAATTTCGAGAAATCCTTAGTGCCTGCTGCCCTACGGAGTGTAGGGAACCTGCTTAGGTCGTAGGAAGCTGAAAGGATGCGCCTTTCAGCTGAAAGCCGAAATATTGGTCATAGAAAGCCAATATTTCGGCTGTGCGTTGACTATCAGTCACTCAGTCAGTAACGGAAGAATTGTATATCTTAAGATTGATTGACTGGCTAGAGCTTGGTCACCATCTCACGTGTTGGCAATTTGTCAAAAATTGAGCACGCTTGACCAGAAATAAAATTCATTTATTTTATACTAGCCCGCGACTTCGTACGCGTGTTTGTCGGAAAGTAAAATGTTGTTGACAAGAAACAATTTTACGGAAGATTGTGTTCGTTAACAACCGCATTAGTATGGAATATTGTGTCGCGGTCACGCTTGCCAAGGTTGGTCTGTGGATGGGTATCTTAATATACCGAGTTTCCTCCGTGCCTCGGAAAGCACGTTAAGCCGTTGGTCCCGGCTGTCATTTGTAGATCTTTGGCAGTCGTTACGGATTGCCAGAAGCCAGTAAATCTGACTACAGTCTTGCCAAGAAGTACCGTGTTACCCAGTTAATGGGTTGTGGAGGTCTGGTAGCCGCTCCACGTAAAATCACGTAGAATCCGGTTTGACTGGAAGCCGACCCCAATATAGTTGGGAAAAGGCTAGGCAGATGATGACTGTATCGCGGTCACTAGCGCCCATCTCCAAGAGGGGAGACGACAGCGTTCCAGGCATTTATAAAATTATAAACAGAAAAAAAATGTTTTAATTTAGGAGAACAAAATATTTAGAAAGTAATAAGTAGTATTAATAAGTAGTATCTGGTGTGTTAGACATCTGGTTTATTTTATATAAACGACATTGAATCCATTGTCCTGTCTGACTATCCTCGCAAAGCCAAAACTACTAAGGCTGCGTTTCCATCAGAAATGTGCGAGGATGAATAGCGAGGTATGTGTTTGTTAGGTGAGTAACAGACGTACGAACTTACAGTCCGCGGTTTTTTAAGATCGTGAATGTACAGTGGTTACCTTACACCTTGTTTGTTAATGTTATGAGTACCGCGCCGCGACCCAGGTTAGCGAATTTGATTAAGTAAAAAGATGTTTATTGTTACACGGATTTGTTTGTACTAAAGTAATTGACTGACAAAATGGAACGCAATGCACCGCATCGTGAGTGCAAGCGTCAGCATTATTACTAAACAATACAAAATGTTCGATTGTACGGGTTTGCTCGTACAGTGAACTTACTATAGGAGTAAGTTCACTGTACGAGCAAACCCGGGTGGTTCTAACCTAACCTGTCCGAGTCGGAGAGCTCCAAGTCCTGAGCTCGTTAACTCAGTCTCCCATTCTGTGTATTTTTCGCCCACTTTAGTATATTATTCTGTTACTAGAAATTTGAAATGCCACTTTAAGCAGCTAATTTCACTTATTTTTAGTAATACATATTTATCGCCACTTATGTTACTTTTCGTAAAAGTAATTTAAACGTCGCTTGGTTTAGTAATAAAGGAAAAAAAATTGGTTGCTGTAAAGTCGGTATACGGGCGAAAGTTTTACGTGACAACGACTTTTTATGTCTGTCTCTCTCGCTCTTAGGCGGGCTAACCATGCCCGAGTGGAAGGGACGCGTGCCTCTCACTCGCTCTCATTGTGAGCGCATAACGTGAGCGGAGCGTAACGCAGTTTCTTGAAGTGTCACCCGGCAAACCAATTTATAAGACGTTGTCACGTCAAAAATACATTCAATTTTTAGTCGTCTGATTAATAATTTCCCTTCGGCAATAACGATTAACAAGAAATGTTAAGTCAAACGGACAAGATAATTTAATATTCAAGGGTACATGGTACTCGTAATTACCGCAATTCCAAGTAAATAAACCGTTCGAAACAGTCATGACTACTGTCCTACTTTTATTTGGCACAGTTTTACCTACACACATCAAAAAATGTATGTGATGAAATGTATAGCATATAAACTGAAATATTTTTTGAAATTTAAGTTTATCAAGAAAAAAATCTTTGTTGTTTGTTTTCTTTAAATAGAAAAACCCGGTTTGAAATTTAAATATAAAACCATTTTTTATTAACACAAATTGAGTAATTAATCAGAATGTAATTTTAGCAGGAATTCGATAGAAAAAAAATGACTGTTTAATCAAAATTAAACAACAATTATTTTATTACTAAAAGGTTTAAATTCAATATAATATAACTCCTCCCCTGGCTCGAACACATGCATCATCCTCACCGCACCATCATCCTGGGCATACTGAGGACCAAGATATCCAGCATTTCTTGGGGTAGCCTGTCCCATTCTTGAAAAGCGGCTTCCCTGAGCTCCAATACTGACTGGGGACGTGGCTGACGGTTCCAAATAGCTTGCTTAAGAGCATCCCATGCGTGCTCTATTGGGTTTAAGTCAGGCGAGCCAGCAGGTGATGTCGTATTCTTGGAGAGCAGCATTGACTCGTTGAGATCGATCTGCGGGCGCATTATCATCGACCAGTACAAATTGGTGCCTATGGTTTACTCGGCATGGTCTGACAATTCCATCAATAGCAACTGCTTTATACATGTCTGCTGTCATGAAGCCTCGATACGGGATCAAAAGCGTTCTAGCTCCAATGATAATACCACCCCAAAAGGACACCGATTTCTCGCCTTGCTGAACTGTTCCAGTGGCATTCTTTGCCTTTCACGGTCTCCTGGTCTTCTCCAGACATGGACACGTCGGTTATCTGGATGAGTACTGATTCGCGATTCGTCAACAAAGAGACAGTTTTGCCAAATGATCTTCTTCATCTTATTTATTTTGCCGTAGCCTGCCCACTGCAATCTCCGTCGATGACGTTGCCGGGAATTCAGAGGCAGTCCAAACAGTTGGGCAACCACTGCCAGGTCGATCAGCTAAATTACCCATCTCGTGGTACCTCTGCAACGTGGTCACGACACAGGATTGGGATATAACAACTCTGCGTGCTATTTCTCTCGTGGTGTATCCTTCTTCCCTCAAAGTTACTATTCTTGCTCGTAAAACTTCTGTTAATCCTCTTGGCATTTTTTCAATTACAACTTTCCGCGTAAAAGTATTTTAAATTAGTAAAAATGGACTGAATCAGAATTCTTAATGAGCGTAGTTAGGACTGAAAGCCTTTTTATATGGAAAAACAATTGAACTGTTTTATTGTTTTATATTCTAATTCTATATTTTTAAATAAAGAATCTAAAAAGAAGAAGGAATCACAATATAATCTACACCGTAACACCGTGTGTACATGTCGTTAGTTTAATCAAGAAATTATCTTTGCAATTTTTAGAAAAAAAAAGACTGCCTACCTTTTTGTATTTACTTAAATAAATGTCTCATTTTAAAGGTATGGCTATTTTCCAAACTGGTCCATTTCTGTCATTTCCCATCCATAGTCAAAATTTTGCAGAAAGACGCCCACTGCTGGACATAACCCCCCAAGTGTCGTCACATTATTTTCTGTGTATGTAATCTATGTATTTATGATTTTTTTTTCTGTTTTGTCTTTCCTATAATTTGCACCTGCCATATTGTCTCTGATATTGAGGTCGACTGGTAGGAAATGCCTAAGGCATTGAGTAGGACTATGTACAGTGTTTTTTACTTGTGCATAAAGTTTTATTTATAAAACTTTCCCGTAGGAATTTTGGAAAATCCTCTCTTATGGATCCTTTTTTTTTAAGGATGAGAAATCATCACATGACTCCTCCCGCTTTGGGTGAAGCAGAAGGTAGTGTCAGGCTCATACTGACTAAAACCCATCCGTGTTCCTCCTAGTGCCCTTTGTGTTCCAGGGTACGGTGCCTCTTTCGAACGAAGTCCGCAGCCCCAGCAGGCACTGGCCCTAGCGGGCCCCGTCTTTTGTGCTGACAGCTTTTTGAGGCGCACGTGGAACACAGCGTGCCGTCGACCCAGGCCTGGTTCTGATCAGACGGCGAGCCACCCAATGCTCGCCGTCCGCGGGTACACATATAGCAGCCTCATTGTCGCCACAAGAAAAATGAATGAAGCGATTACGGCAACAAAAAGAACCGCAATGCCATCTATCCCGACAGCAGCGAACTACAAATGAAATCAAAAAAAGTGTACATACAGCCGTCCATGGAACCTTTTCCTTTTTGAAGTTGGTTAAAAAAAAACAGTGCGAGCCACATGGCTACGCCAAAAAGCCAAAGAGGATCACTTCAGCAACGTTGCCAGACTGATGTTATCTGACGCTGGTCTTCCAATGAACCTTGATTGAGATTATTATTTATTTATTTAAAATAATGTAAATAACACCTTAACAGCTTACATTTTGCCAATTCGATGTTACCACAAATGCTTTTTTACAAAAAAAAATACAATTTAAAAAGAATAAAAAATAAAAATCATATACCTAAAATGAAACTAAATTAAAAACAAATCATTAAAATTTAATTCAAAATAATTAGATTAAAATTAAAAAAAAAACAGAATAAAATTAAAAAATTACAATAAAAATACAATTAAAAAAAAAAAAAATACGGTTACAAATTCAATAAATTAAAATACACTACAAAAATTAAAATTCAATAAAACAAAAATAAAAAAACTTATCTAAACACTTTATACATTATCACTGCATATTATAAAACAAAGTCGTTCGCAATAAGCTCAAAAACTACTGCACCGATTTTCATGCTGTTTTCACTAATGGATAGAGTGGTTCTCGAGGATAGTTGTAGTATATAATTTTTTCAAGTTTTTGTATACAGTGGCTAAAACAAAATGATATTTGTTGAAGATGTGTTTGGTACAGGGATAGATATAGCCTGGAATAAGACGTAGGCTACTTTTTATCCCTGGAATAGGTTTCCATGGGTTGTGGAAACGGGATCAAAACATCACGAATATTTTTGAACGCGATAACCGACATCAACGCGGGCGAAGCAGGGGGAATCAGCTAGCTAATTATAAAAGTTAATTGACACTGACAGTGCCCTTGTAAGTCATCGTGGTTTAATTAATTTATGATACTACAAGCAACAAGCCCCGACTTCGCACGCATAGCATAGAATTATACCGTCCCTTTCTGGGTACATACACAAAATAAAATTATAAAAGAACTAGCTTTTGCCCGCGACTTCGTATGCGCATATCCCGTTTTCCCCGTTCCCGTAGGAATTTTGGAAAATCCTCTCTTATGGATCCCCTTTTTTTTTTTTAGGATGAAAAATCATCACATGACTCCTCCCGCTTTGGGTGAAGCAGAAGGGAGTGTCAGACTCTTACTGACTAAAACCCATCCGCGTTCCTCCTAGTGCCCTTTGCGTTCCAGGGTACGGTGCCTCTTTCGAACGAAGTCCGCCGCCCCAGCAGGCACTGGCCCTAGCGGGCCCCGTCTTTTACGCTGACAGCTCTTTGAGGCGCGCGTGGAACGCAGCGTGCCGTCCCCTCGCTCGCTGTCCGCAGACTCGCGCTTACGGTGGCCGAGAATCGCCCTGCGACTCCTGACGCCCGGGGCGTCTTCTTCTGTTGCGGCGGCTGGGGCGTGAGGTTTCCCTCTCTCTCACACGTTCGGTTTGCTAGCATTACTGCTTCGTAGAAAGAGGTGACCGCTTCCCATGTCTCCTCGCTCCGGACCATGGCTTGAACCAGGGCCGGACACGAGAGATCGCCGCCGCCGATCGCCTCGGCGGGGACACGGCGGTGCTCCGCCGCAGCAGGGCAGACCTCAACCGTATGCTCCACCGTGTCCTCCGGGCGATCAAGACTGCGAGGATCACCCGGGCGTATTCTCCCGCCGTTTTCGAAACAGGTATCGTGAAACAACCGTGTCTGGTCAGTACCTGCGTCAAGCGGATGGTAAGGACGCCGTGGCGCCACTCTAGCAATCCTCAAAGAGGGGACTTATCGCTGCAATTGTGGCGTGCCCTGCGCTGGGTTGCAACAGTCTTTGTCTCTTTATGGCTACATACACTCCCTTAAGAACCTAAAATGCCAAATTTCAGCTAGAACTGCTGGTCGTAGAAACGACGTTTCGGCTGTGCGTTGTCTGTCAGTCACTCAGTAACGAAAGAATCTATATTTAATACTTAATCTAGGTATACCAATATATAATGCTGAAGAGTTTGCTTGAACGCGCTAATCTTAGGAACTACTGGTCCGATTTGAAAAATTATGTTAGTGTTAGATAGCCCATGTATCGAGGAAGGCTATTTATCATCACGCTAAGACCAATAGGAGCGGAGCAGTAATGAAAATTGTGACGCATGCGAAGTTGCGTGGGTCAACTAGTAAATTATAAAACTGAAGAGTTTGTTTGTTTGCTTGAACGCGCTAATCTCAGGAACTACTGGTCCGATTTAAAAAATTCTATCAGTGTTAGATAGCCCATTTATTGAAGAAGGCTATAGGCTATTTATCATCACGCTAAGACCAACAGCGTCAGGGAGCGGAGCAGATGAAGTTCGCGGGTCAACTGGTTTTAATATATTGGTGCTCCCACATTGCCGTTAGAAAATGTTTGTAAACATTTTCTAACATAATAACATTTACTCACAAATGTTGTCAATTGTTACATTTTGTTAGAAACTGTTACATGTTATAAGTGCTCCTACAGTAATAGAAAATGTTTACTAACATTTTATAACATTAAAATCTGGTACTGGCTCGCAGTTTGTTTGCGTTCTGAGAGCGTCTTCACGAAAATGGAAGAGGATTTGCTCAATGGAATAGCTTTCATTTTTTGTTTAAAAAAGAAGAAAAAGCGCTCTTATTGGATGCGCCAAACGCTAAAAGCTAGAAGAAAATATAGTGCCACAGACTATCTCAAGGATTTGGGCATTGATGGTTGCTTAAAAGATTTTATAAGAATGAACAGTTCCGAATTTGAGTATCTACAAAATTTAATTGGGACAAAAATAGGCAAACGAGACACTAATTTTAGAAAATCTGTAAGTGTGACGGAAAGACTTGCGGTAACATTAAGATTTTTGGCAACTGGTAGCAGTTATAAAAGTCTTGGAAATGTGTTCAAGTTGTCAGACCAAGTGGTATCTATAATCATACCAGAAGTATGCGAGGCTCTCAATGAGGTTTTACAAGAATACATACAGGTAAGTCAAACAACATTTTTATTTATTTTTATTTTTGATTACTTTTAATATGATCTAACAAAACTTTCTGAGCTGTTGTGGTGCGAGGGTGGGTAACTACTACGTTGGAAAAAAAACACACACATTAACAAAAATAATTTGTGTCTTTACAAACATATATTAACAAAAAATGCGACACGAGTTTATTTTTTTGCACACAATTGAGACAAATCATACTTTACTGATATTCACCTTACTGATTAAATTTTTAATAATCAACAAATCAAACATGTATTTTTTAATTTTGGATTGATCCCAACAAATCGATTAATGATTGGGTCGAAACTTGGCTTGATTCCGATAAATTAGACGGACTCGGGGTTCTTGCGCTGGTACGAGGATGTGCAGTATGTGCCCTGGAGCTATCCGAAGAACTGGTTTCAAATGAAGCTGAGGGACTCGGTGCGGTGTAGTATCCTCTCGAGCTACAGACAGCATTATTTTCCAAAAAAGTGGATAGATTTGGTTCAGAGTTGTATCTCCAGGAACTACTAGCAGTTGGGTTTGTAGGAAAATCATATTGTCCTATTGATGCATTGTACAAAATATTGTTAATGTGATGTTGAGCAGTATTCCTAGCATAACTGTGTTTTATTTGTTTCAGTTTCATAGACATACTCTCCAAATGCGTCACTTTCATCCCTGCTCTTTCTAGTTTCGTACATGTTTTGTAAATCTTTACAGCTTCTTGTTGTATTGTATCTTTTTCAACTGGCAGTCTTCTTTTGCGAAATGGTTTTGGGGTGGCGAAAAGCGTGCCCGGAGTTTCGTTTATAGTGACAGTATTTTCTGTTTCATTTAAACTGCGAGTGTTTTCTGAATCACTTCTGTTTTTCGTTACCCCGTTTTCTTCGTTACTCTGAAAGAATAGAAGTAAACGATAACTTCAAGTTACTTAATCTTCTGTTTTTGTTCCAGATACCAACAACACCTCAAGAGTGGCTACACGTGGCAAATACATTAAAAAAAAATGGAATTTCCCAAATTGCTTAGGAAGTATCGATGGAAAGCACGTAGCCATACAAAAGCCAATTGATAGCGGCAGTGAATATTACAATTATAAAGGATTTTACAGCGTTGTACTTTTAGCGCTAGTGGACGCAGAATATAATTTTTTATACGTGAATATTGGCTGCCAAGGACGCATAAGTGATGGTGGAGTTTTCGCAAACACAAAATTTCGAAATAAAATTAACGACAATAGCTTAAAAATACCCAATGACAGCTCACTACCAGGCAGAAACAAACCTGTTCCTTATGTGTTCGTAACAGATGATGCGTTCCCGTTAGAAAAACACTTGTTAAAACCTTTTCCAGGACCACAGTATAGCAATTCTAAGGAAAGAATCTTCAGTTATAGACTGAGTCGTGCGAGGAGAACAGTAGAGAACGCATTTGGTATTTTGTCGGCCAGATTTAGAGTTTTACGAACTAAAATATTATTAGATCCAGAAAAAACTACTACTTTAATTATGACATGCTTGCTACTGCATAATTTTCTAAGAAAAACTGGATCGAGCATGATTTACGCTCCATTTCAATACTATGATAGCGAAGACGAAATAACTGGTACACGTATCGATGGACAATGGAGATTAGAACAGCAGCAATTAACACCACTTGAAGCATGTGAATCCCAGGCAGATGATGGGAGAGAAATAAGAAAAGAATTCGCTGAATATTTTTCAAATGAAGGGTTATTGGACTGGGCATCTAAATACTATTAGAAGACGTTAAAATAAAACTCACCTGCAACCCTTCATCGACAGTTGAACTTGGGATATTTTTGCCCTTAAGGAACATGAGTTTTTTAAATGCAAACCATTTACTTGATTCATTAGCTCCTGCACCAGATTTAGGTTTACATTCTCGGTTAAATTGGCCTACGAGTGATCGAATCTTTTTTTCAATTACTTTTTTATCCAAATTAAATTCACTGGCAATTTCCATCCAAGCATCGTGTTTCTTATTTCGGTTTTTGTAGTCCTCTGATATCGTGTTCCACAGTACTTCTCTTGCTTGAAACATTTCAATCAATTTGTAAACATCTTCGTTATTCCAATTATAACCTGACATATTTTATTGCTTGGCGCACACGCAACCACTAATCTATATAGGTACGCACAGCGACGCACGCTTAATTAAACAAAGGGACTGACAAGACACCAGACAGCGCGCAGCGACCGGCATACTGTAACCCCCCCGCATTCCCGACTCACCGCATACCCCGCCGTCACCTTTATAAAAGGTTTACAAACAAAAGGTAACACATGTTTTATTTTGTTATATTTTGTTAACTTAACGTTACTAAACATTTTCTAACATGAAAACATTTTTTAACATTTGTTATTTAATGTTAGCCAACAAATGTTTACTAACGTTACTAAACAATTTGTAACGGCAATGTGGGAGCACCATATGGATAACAAATAAATATATTGGTGAATCGTTCGGTTGTTTTAGAGTTTCGCGTTAAGACAGACAGACAAACAGATGCGCCGATGGTACTGGATAATAGTAATACGTTAGATTGCCTTGTCCGCAGATAACTGTAGTATTTTTTATTTTTGTAAACACGTAATTCAGTCGAGAGAATGTACTGTGCCAGTGTGGTTGTGTTCAGGTAAGTACGACGTCCCTTATCTTAATCTGAGGCGGTTTTATGACTGATTAACTGTGAGGCAAACTGAAGATACAGATATAAAATTATCTTCTCTTCATATAACTATAGATTAAAAAATGTTGGTTAAACGCAACGGTTTTTTACCGACGTCCAAAAAAGGAGGAGGTACTCAATTCGGCAGTTATTATTATTTTATTTTTTTTATATTTACGTACACCGATTACTTCTAGGTTTGTGATCCGATTTATGTGATTCTTTTTTAGTTCGATGCGGTATACTTGCCATTTGGTCCCGTAAAAATTTGATTCGGTTTGTTTCGTGAGTTTTTATGTTATGAGCGTTTTTGCTTATTTCAATTTCAGCGTAGATGAAGATATCGTCCAAGTAGCACCTCTAAATAGTGAAAAATAAAAACTTTTTACAAAAAATATATGTTAATACGACTTCCATACAAAACACTACAAAGTATAAAATAACCTTAACTTCGGAAGTCAGTGTTAAAAAAGAAAGAAACAAAATCAAACACACCGACTTCCAGTATTAAGGTTATTTTATACTTTGTAGTGTTTTGTATGGAAGTCGTTTATATTTTTTGTATAAAGTTTTTTCTGTGTGCTTGGGTACTACTTCCAAAAAGGGTTGCAAGGCATATATACTCGTAGATACTGCCGCACATAGTTAGGCTTATTTTTTTTTTTATTTGCGATGGGTTTGCTCTAGTTTAGGTCAGAGATGACAGAGACAAAGTCTGCGATGGAGCGAGCTTACTCAGAAGGAGCCTGTTCACTCTAACTTTGAAGAGATTAGGGTTGTAAGCATTCGGAATCACAGGCAGAGAGTTCCACTCCTTTAGATGATGCGTGTCCGGCCAAATAAACGGTGTCCGGCCTTTCTGGCTTTTGTTTTACCAGTCACTTTTGTGTATTGTGGAATGCATTAAAAAGGCTCAATGATTCATTAAATTTTGTTTTTTTATTCGGGTTGGACTCGCCCAACGAGGGATCCGTACAAAGTAGCTATACAAATTACTTTAAATAGAGACCATATGTTTTAATTCTCCAAAACATATGGTCTTAAAAACCATTTGTCTTGAGGAGCTCGTGGCTAAATTAGTGTTGGCGTAAAGCCTATGTTCGTCCTCTACCTAAAGTCTCCAATCCCACTCTTCTAACCCACTTTCGCCCAATTTCTATTCTTCCTTTCCTTTCCTAAGTGCTTGAGGCCTGTGTCCACAAACAATTGTCTAATTTTGTGCGGTGCAATTCACTAATAAGCCCCTTAGAATCTGTGTTCAGGCCCGGGCACAGCACTGTATCCGCCCTCTTTAAAGTGACTGGCGATATAAGGGCAGGACTGGAAGACACCAAAGTCAATATTCTGGTGTTGGTAGATTTCTCGAACGCCTTCAATACCGTCAGTCACAACATCCTATTAGCCATTCTCTCCTCTGTGATGTCTCTCCCGCTGCACTGGAATGGTTCGCTTCCTACCTTCAGGAGCGTCAGCAGTCGGCGTGTTGGGGATTTATCCTCTAACTGGTGTGATTTGGAAACTGGCGTTCCTTTAGGCGGCATTCTTTCTCCTCTTTTGTTTTCTATTTTCATTAATCTCATTACTTCGGAACTTCAGTGTGCGTATCATCTGTATGCAGATGACCTGCAGTTATACTGTCAAGGGAAGATGGATGAAATACCTGATATTGTCGAAAAATTAAATAAGGACTTGATAGCCATTAAAGCCTGGGCCGCTAAATTTGGTGTTGAAGTTAACCCCGACAAGTGTCAGGCGATCATTATTGGTAGTCCTCGAAACATCGCTAAACTGGATGGTGCAACTTTGCCACCTATTCTGTTCGACAGTACGATCGTTCAATTTAGCACTGACGTCAAGGACCTAGGCTTGCGTATCGACAGCACCCTAAACTGGCGTGATCAGTCAGAAGGTCACGGGAACGCTGCGGGCTCTGTATCGCTTGAAAAACTTTTTGCCATCGAACACGAAGACAATGCTTGTGCAGACCCTAATTTTTCCCATCATCGATTATGGTGACGTGTGCTACTATGACCTGAATGCAGATCTCCTCAACAAACATGACCGTCTTCTAAATTACTGCATTCGATTTGTTTTCAATCTACGCAAATATGATCATGTCTCTGCGCACCGTTCGTTTCTAAAGTTGGTTGCCCATACGCCAGCGCAGAGAGCAAAGGGCGCTAACTATCTTGTTCTCATTTCTTGACTCTCCCAATTCTCCTAGTTATCTAGCCCCTTATTTTCAATACATTTGCGACAACCACAATAAAAATCTACGCTCATCCCATAATCGTCTTCTTCACTGTCCATCTCACCGTACTGTCTTCATTCACAATTCCTTTTTCATACAATGCATTTTTCTCTGGAATGCCCTTCCCCAGGAAATCAGGATGACAACCAGCCGATTAACCTTCAAAGTCAAGGTTTGAGAGCACATCCTTAAGAAGTTGGCAGTAGTATCGTTACAGCGCTAGTTATAATTCATTGTTTGCTTGCATCACTTGTTCAAGTATAATTGTGTATTAGTTTATTAATGTGAGTATATATTATAGTATTTTATTGTATTTATAGTTTATATATATTTATCTTTGTATTAATTTAAATATTAATCGCGTTTCTGTTTTTTTTTCACAATTTGCACCTACTAGTATTATTCTCTGCATCACCCAAAGGTTGACTGGTAGAAAATGCCTCAGGCATTAAGTCCGCCTCTGTACATCTGTGTGCGTAAAGTGTTAAATAAATAAATAAATAATAACAGCCGCACGGTACATCCGTAAATATTTAACGTTAATCAACGCTTGCCAAGGTTGGTCTATGGATGGGTGACCATATTAACTTACCGAGTTTCCGCCGTGCCTCGGAAAACACGTTAAGCCGTTGGTCCCAGCTGTCATTTGTAAATCTTTGGCAGTCGTTACCGATTGTCAGAAGCCAGTGAATCTGACTCCAGTCTTGCCAAAAAGTACCGTGTTACCCAATTAATGGGGTGTGGAGGTCTTGTAGGCAGCCGCTCCACGTAAAACACTGGTATTCAGCTGAATCTGGTTTGACTGGAAGCCGACCCCAATATAGTTGGGAAAAGGCTAGGTAGATGATGATGTTTTGTGATTTAATCACAAATGTATAATTTTCAGACTTTTCCCTATGTACTTGTATTATAAGACAGTAATAATTACCAAATTTTCTAGTTTTAGGACAACGGGAAATACCCTATACATTTTGATTCCCTTGAGAGTGTCGAAATTATACGTTTTTTGGGACATAAACGACCGTATCTTTATTTTACATTAACTTAGAAGTTTCATTTTTTCACAGCTGCAAGGGACTGTAAACTGGAGTACCAATATGGTTTTAATTTCAACTCGGAGCTCCACGCGTTTTCGAGATAAACGGTCTTGACAAAGGGACGGACAGCTAAGTGTTCCTATAAGGGTTCTGTTTTTTTCCTTTTGAGGTACAGAACCCTAAAATCATTCGGGTGTACCTCTACAGACATTACATGTCGAAACTATGAAGGATCCCCTACATATCTAGACCGTACATTTTATAATTATGAACTCGTTCAAACAAGTCGGTGTCCGGGCCATACCCGAAACGTTAAAAGATGATTCCGTGCTTCAGAAGGCACGTATAACCCGGCCTCCAAATGGCGGTCGTCAAATAAACCATGTCAGAGGTCCTTGAGGCGATTAAGAAACTCTGACACCAGGGTGTGTGGGGTTATTAGACCTTACTGCCCACACGATAAGAAGAAGACCCAAACGTGTCAGACCACGTTGTGATGGACCACAGCCCGGACACGTCCCGGTCACAGCCCTGATAATATGTGGATCAAACTTAAGGGTTCTTTTATAAGAACCCTTAAGGTGGATGCTCCAGGGTAGACCGCGAAATTCAAATATTTTTATGTTTTTTGCAATTTGCCGGTCAGTGTGAAGCTGTATGTGGACCAAATGCGATCTGCGACCGTAACGCGTATTTATCTAAAGAATTATAACCATTTTAATCATCAATATAGCCCTCTAAGTTCATGTAGTTCGAAAGAATGATTATTTCTGAAATATTCATTCTTTCGAACTACATGAACTCCTCGTCACTTCTGTGCCACCTATATTTCTAGCACGTTTAGTTTCGGGCAACCCGCACTAAGTAGACTGTGCCATCTAGCGTTGCAAATCCGAAACTTATTAGTCAAATATACTTGACAATAACACTTCTGTGCTGCCACCTATATTCCTAGCACGTTTAGTTTCGGGTAACCTGCACTAAGTACACTGTGCCATCTAGTGTTGCAAATCCGAAACTTATTAGTCAAATATACTTGACAATAAAACTTCTGTGCTGCCACCTATATTTCTAGCACGTTTAGTTTCGGGGAACCCGCACTAAGTAGACTGTGCTATCTAGCATTGCAAATCCGAAATTTATTAGCAAAATATACTTGACAATAACACTTCTGTGCTGCCACCTATATTTCTAGCACGTTTAGTTTCGGGGAACCTGCACTAAGTAGACTGTGCCATCTAGCGTTGCAAATCCGAAACTTATAAGTCAAATATACTTGACAATAATAACACTTCTGTGCTGCCACCTATAGTTTCTGCACGTTCCCTATAATATCTATTGCAACGACCTATGGAAACTGTAAAAAATCCACAAATTATACCTAGGACAGACGGCTTAAGAGGAAATGCTGGCGGCGAGACTTTGTAAAAGTCATAATTTGAGGCTTGGCTCTCGACTGTTTTCTGTTTTTTTGTTTTTGTTTTGTTGTTGTGTTTTTGACTGTTTCTTTACAGTATACATCCTTTTTATTCAGTTTGTAAAGTCTCCAAATTCAAGGTTCAATATTGGAGGATGTATTAATTTTTTTGATTAACAGTTGCCAAATTTGTACACTAGGGTTCTGTAGACACCTGCTGGGGCTGCGGAATTTGTTCGAAAGAGGTACCGTAGCCGTGGAACGCAAAGGGCACTAGAAGGAACACGGATGGATTTTGGTCAGTAAGAGTCTGACACTCCCTCCTGCTTCACCCAGAGCGGGAGGAGCCATTTGATGATTTCCCATCCTTAAAAAAGGGCTCTGTAGACAGCAATTTATCGGACAATTTTAAGCATTTTGTTGGAGTTCTAGTGCTTGTACCGTTAATAAATCATCAAAAAAGAAAAAAACAGAAACACAGTATATATTCTTTTTATTCAGTTTGTGAAATATCTCTGAAATCGATCCAATACTGGAGAAGAAAACATTCGAGAGCCAAACATCGAATTATGACTTTTTACATACAAAGTTTATCTTCCCGCATTTCCTCTTAAGGGTGCTCTCTCGAAAAGGCTTAAAAATAGCGTGCAGATGAAGCAGTTTTTCGTCGACATTTACTGAGAAAACACATCATCAAAAAAATAGCAGGAATCTACATGATATTGCACGTAACTTGGTTTAGACAGAATTTAAGTATTTGTATCACATAATAGGAAAAAAAAAACAAAATCACCTCCGAATCATTGAGATGAAACCATTTTACTGCTTCGTTTTTTAACAAAAGACAAGAAAAATAAAAAATATGCAATACAAACGAAAATAACTTGGTTATGTTACTTTTTGAAAATATGTATTTGTTATATTATAAAAAAAATAAAAACATGGGTAGCGGAGTGGCGCGCCGAGGTGTAGTTAGCTCCGTTCGTATGCACAAGGTCATTGGCAAATATACAAGCCTTAACGTGCTTTCCGAGGCGCGGAGGACTAGGTAGGTATGTAATTCAATCGTTTAATTATTCTTGCATAATAAAATTATAAACCAATTAATTACACCCCTGTGACCATAAATCGATTTATTTTGAGAATGCACCAGTAATAACGTTTTACCACGTTGTACATTGTTGTTTATTGATTTAAAATTACTTTTATCTTTTTATTTTATTGCTTGTTAACATTACAACAAAGGAGTTTTTTTTTGCTTTTGAGTTTAATCGCCTTTATGCTTTAAGGAGTTTTTTTTGCTTTATGTTTTTTTTTCTTTTTGTTTTTTGTTTTATCGCCTGTTTAGTAATGAAACTCATATTTATTTTTGTTCCTTACGGTTGACATGATAGTGGCAGTAATATAACTAAAAACAAACCGGATAAGTGCAAGTCGGACTCGTCCACGGAGGGTTCCGTACCATAAACCTTCATTTTTATTATTTGTTGTTATAGCGGCATTAGAAACACACAATCTGTGAAAATTTCAACTGTCTACCAATTACGGTTCTTGAGATACAGCCAGCTGACAGACAGACGGACGGACACTGGAGGCTTAGTAATAACTCAAAATAAAAATAACTCCCCGCGGTCAAAAGTTTTATTGCTGATTTTAATGGTTATAATTCTGAAAATACATAATTCTTACGCCCGCGAATCATACTTTAATCAACATATAACCTAATACTAACTTGCAAATTGCAAAAAACGTAAGAAAATTTTAATTTCGCGGGCTACCCTGGCGCAACCACCATAAATCGATACCTATTAAACAATAGGTACATTTATCTCGACTCAAAAGTAAATATTAGTTATTCGTACTTTAAAAGCGGGTGTAAAAAGCAGCATGTAGTTTTATAATACTACGCACCGCATCTAAGTTTAAAATAGACTTTTACCGGAGAAATCACTTACATCAACGAAATATTTAAAAATAAATACACACACAACATAAATATTTGTAAAAAAAAACACAAGCAATGAATTAATGAATGTGTAAATACTACACATTGATTTGCTTTCGTCTCTACTGCATAACAATTTTTTTTCGAATCTATACTTAATTCTTTGAGGAACTCGTGTCTAAATAATAACAGCCGCACGGGTCGATCATCAAGGTTAAGCAACGCTTGCCAAGGTTGGTCTGTGGATGGGTGACCATCTTAACATAGCGAGCTTTCTCCGTGCCCCGGAAAGCACGTTAAGCCGCTGGTCCCAGCTTAGAGATATAGATCTTTGGCAGTCGTTACGGATAGTCAGAAGCCAGAAAATCTGACTCCAGTCTTACCAAGAAGTACCGTGTTACCCAGTTACTGGGTTGTGGAGGTCTGGTAAGCAGCCGCTCCGCATAAAATACTGGTATTCAGGTAAACACGGTTTGACTAGAAGCAGACCCCAATATAGTTGGGAAAAGGCTAGGCAGATGATGATGATGGCTTAATTTATAAAGCTGAACAGTTTGTTTGTTAACGCGCTAATCTCAGGAAGTAGTTCCTCGTAAATTGGACCAGTAGTGGTCCGATTTTAAAATTCTTTCAGTTTTAGATAGCCCATTTATCGAGGAAGGCTATAGGCTATAACATCACGCTAAGACCAATAAATTATAATAAACTAGCTTATGCCTATGTTTTAAAAGCATATCCCGTTTCTTCCGTTCTCGTATAGCCTATCTATACACTTCCTAATAAATGTGGATATTTTTTAAAAGAATAATTTTCCAAATCCCACAACAAGTTTCAGAGATCAGCGCGTTCAAACAAATAAACTTTTCAGCGGGCTTGTAAAAAATGATCTCCTTTACGCACGCTGTTTACCTGTGTTAATGTCATAATTAACTCAAAAGGGGGAAAAAAAGGTCACTATAGGTGAATCATAATTTAGTCACACAATAAAATAAATAAATAGTCTTTTTACTCAGAAATCATACAGCGCCCTTCGAGTTCAGTACAATGACGCTTTCTGGGTGCTGATGGGGTTGCCCCGATACTGTAGTGCATCGGGGATGTTTGCTGAAGCTCACGTTGACTGTTTTTATACTGTGATGCGGAAGCGGTGCGCATCCCTGGTCAGAAGGGTGCGGGGCAGTGCCAACAGCATCCTGTCCATGATAGCAAGTAGCCTAGATTGTGTGTTAGTGAATCAAAGACCCCACACACCCTGATGTCAGAGTTTCTAAACCGCCTCAAGGGCTTCTGACATGGTTTATTTAACGTCCGCCATTTGGCGGCTGGGAGCACCGGCTTATACGTGCGTTCCGAAGCACGGAATTTATTTATTTATTTAATTTGGCTCCTCAACAATGAGTACACCACAACATTTACAAAAAATCATTCCATACCCAAGTTTAAGTGCCTCATCACTTAAAGAGGAGCACCACATGCACTACACTGCACGCACACATGAAAAATTTCAACTCAGAACAACAGGTACACAACTACACAGTGACAGTAACAAAGTTCACGACATCCAGGTGACTATATTAGGAAACGCACTTTAAGAGTCGTTTCATGGAGGGCACAGAAGTAAGAAACCAATCAATGTCTTTATCGTGTTCACCGTATACAGCATACATTCTGGAAAGTGAGCAATGCTGCCTTAAATTGGTTTTGCTTTTTGGCATGGAAAACAGCCTTCTATTATTACTTCTTGGTAAATTTCGTGGCACACGGAAGGATACCCTACTAAGCAACTCAGGACAATTCAATGAGCCTGTTACTAGTTTTTTAAGAAAGATCAGATCAAACATATCTCTACGTTTCTCCAATGAGACAATCCCAAAATATTTCAATCTATCCTGGTACGATTTGAGCTCCTTGCCCATGTTACAGTGATATGTGAGATGCCACAGGAACCTTTTTTGCAATCGTTCGATACGCTTGACGTGCACATTATATTTCGGGGACCAGACAACACTACAATAGTCTAGGTGACTTCTGACTAAAGCGTTATACATAAATTTTTTTGTGCTGAATTTTTTAGAGTTTTTGCACTCTCTCATAACGAAGCCAAGTATTTTTGATGCTTTCAGTGTAACATTGTCAATATGCTCGACAAATTTTAGCTTTTTGTCAAAGTGAACGCCCAAGTCTCGCACAGATTCCACTTCTTCCAGCCGTTGACCATCAATGTTATAAACTGTGGGTATAAAATTTATTTTTTTAGTAAATTTGATGTGCTTACATTTCCCTACATTTAAAAACATTCTATTGTCCTCACACCACTTACTCAGTCTATCTAAATCGCACTGAAACTGAGCCGAATCATCAGTCGTTCTTATCTCTTTTACGGCTTTAAGATCGTCAGCGAATAGATATATTTTAGAATTCAAAAAGCACTTGTGTATATTGACGAAGAGAATGAATAAAGGTGGTCCTAAATGAGATCCCTGGGGAATTCCCGAAGTGGCTATGTATGAATCGGAGTTGCAGCCATTCACCACAACCCTAAGCTTTCGTTCCGACAGATATGACTTAAACCAACTCAGCAAGGGATCCGACACACCAAGTGACTTCAGCTTTTCAACAAGTAAAATGTGATCGACTGTGTCGAATGCCTTGCTGAAGTCAGTGTAGACTGCATCAACCTGAATACGCGCATCTACTGCTTCAATTATACTATCGGCATAAGTCACCAAATTTGTAGCAGTTGATCTACCCTTCATAAATCCATATTGCTTGGCCTTCCCCCCGGACCTCTGAGCAGTTCAGACGTGTTCTAAAGTGCCGATATTAATATTTTATTCTAAATTATATTATTTTATAGAATAAATCTAAAATTAAATCACACAACAAAAATAGGAGTGTGTTATAAACGGCAAGGTAAAAGGTTAAACAACATACTATTTATCTAAGTTTATTACATTTATTTAAGAGTAATCTAACCTATTAAATAACCTAAAATAAATAAACTAACAACAAATTATTATACTACTATTTATATACTTTAACTGAAATGAATGAGAATTATTGAGAATTTACGGGGATTATAGTAAGGGAAACTACAAGAAACGTTTTACTGTTTATATTTACAACAGATAAAATATACACATATAAGCTTATAACACACACATAGATTTACAAAAGGTATCGTGTACCCCTAGTAATAAGTATAAAGCCAAAGTTATCATTTAATTTATTTAACCAAAGTTAGCATTATAAATACCATCTAATCAAACACAAATCAAGTTAGTTTATTATTCTCATAATCACAATAATGAGTAACATAATTATAATTACATAATAATTTCAGCAAAGCAATAATATAGGTACTTAACTTTGTATAGAAGTGTTCCCGTCGGCAGCCAAACAAGAAGTGCCCGAACTGTCACCGTGTCTGGCTTTTATACCTCATTCTCCCGCCATAAGTCAACCGATCGACTAATAAACAAACTAAAGCTTAGACCAAAAATATTAAAATATTAGTAGATAATTAAACACTATTTTTATAGATTAAATTAACAGATCAAACAGTACATTAAAAGATTTGAATAACAAGTAAAATTACCATGACTTCCGATGACAGTTGGCAATATTTCAAGTAAAAAATACACAACACTTTAATCATTAAATTCTACCCACTTTATCAAGTGCATAAAGATAAGGAGTTCGCCGCGCTCACCTGCTGCCCATACACGCACACGCTCAACAACCCTGCGCGTGAGTCACAACTATATTACTACTTAATGACCCCGCCTCAATGCGTAAACCTCTAACGCTAACGTACCTCAAGTCGTCTCGAACCTTTGCTGTGAGAGGACGTGTAGTTGGTTGCTGCAGTGTGGTGGCGTTTTTTATTCTTGATTTTTGGGTGCGCATTTTGGAGAAAATCGGTCCCTCTCTTACTATCTTGCGGGAACTACCATATACGACGGCGTCCATATTGGATTTTGTCTCTCCGTCTCATTCGCACAGGCGTGAACCAAATCACAACTTGTAAGTGTTTTACTTTTTATTATTAATTTGAAGAACTTGGATTTAAATTGAAGAAACATTGGAAAAAGTCCAAGCGCCTGGCGGGGTTCGAACCGTCGACCACCTCGTGCCGAGCGGACTACGAGTTGTATACAGAAGCCACTGCGCCACGGACAGTGAGCGCTGCGACGCGAAATTAGTGACCACTATCTGCGTGCCGGCGCTGACCTGTTGCATGTCTGTCTCGTATTCGCCTGCATGAATTAACTACCTAGTAGTTACCCTAAAATCGACAAATTAGCTGGCTGAACAACGCAATTATTTGAAACAACTGTACATCATTTGAAGCTTTAAGATGATTCGTTCACCATCCGGGCAAAGCTCATCCAACCCGGACATACCTTCAACACCGGAATTATCTCAAAACATCACTAGTAGGAAGCGTAAAACACCGGAAAACGAGGCTTTGATTTTGTTTGACTCCTTTAAATCTGAATTATTGCAAACTCTAAAGGACTGGCGCCAAGAAATGAATAATAACTTCGAACAAATAAATCGGAATATTAATAATATAAGAAGCGATTTCGACCAGTACAAAATTGAAATTAAAAAAGAGCTCGGATCCCTATTTACGGAGCAGTCGAATATCGTGTCGCAGTTCGCAAAGTTGTCAGAGGAAGTTTCTGTCCTAAGGGAATCAAATCAATTCATGAGTGGCCAGTATGATGACGTCAAAAAACGCCTGAATGAAATGCCTTCGCAAACAAACACACAATACGAACAAACTTTAATGGACTTAGAGGCGAAATTAGACTTGTTGGAGCAGCAAGCAAGACAGTGTAACATAGAAATCTCTAACATACCTGAAAGACGCAATGAGAATCTCCTTGACTTACTTGAGGGTTTGGGTAAGCAGATAGGTTACAATATTAGGAAAGAAGATGTTGTCTCTGTACACCGTGTTCCCCACGCTGCGCCGACTAACAAGCCCAAGAACATTGTTGCGAAATTTACAACAAGAATCTTACGTGATAATATAATTAGCGCCTACAGAATGAAGAAGGGGCTATCCTCTGAACAATTAGGAATATCAGGTACCTCACATAAAGTCTTCGTAAACGAACACCTCACGCTTCGAAATAAGCAGCTTTTTCGTAAGGCCCGGGAAGCAGCAAATCGTGAGGGATATAAATTCGTATGGACTAAACATTCTACAATACTCGTCAGAGAGATTGAAAATACCACCGTGCTGGCTATTCGGACGCTCAAAGACATCGAGAAAATTAAGACCAAAACTACTAAAATTACCCCCTCAGTGTAAACTTGCCTTTCATGTTAAATTACGTAACATAAGATATTTTATATTATTTGTCGGATATTTGCAGAAGCACACCATAAATACATTTATTTTTTTGATATACGCTAAACTATTGACGTGTTCGTTGGCTATACAATACTCTAAAGTAATACAGCTAAAAAATTGTTTCACAAGTCATGGCTAATCACAATATAAATAACTTAACGGTTTATTATCAAAACTGTCGTGGCATGCGTACAAAGTTGAAAACAATATTCTTTAATATAATGTCCAATTCGTATGACATAATAATTTTATCGGAAACCTGGCTAAACAGTAGCATATTTGATGATGAGTTCATAGACCAACGATATACTGTTTACAGATGTGACAGAGACCTAAATTTGACGCAAAAGTCAGATGGGGGAGGAGTTTTGGTGGCAGTCATGAAGTATCTTAAACCGTATCGTCTCTCTGCACCGACACTTACACCGATGTCAAAGTTTCTGGAACTGGTTCTAGTCCAATTACCTAGTACTGAACTATCTGGCTGTTATTTACTTGGCGCAGTTTACATACCAGATAGGTCACCCATAGCTGTTTATAATTTATATTTTGAAATTCTTAATGACATCATAAGAGAAAACAGCATATCCAACCTGCTACTAATCGGAGATTATAATATACCTGATGCCCATTGGCAATATCAAGCTAACTCTTCTGCCCTTGTTTCTAATGGAACATCATCAATTTGTGACGGACTGCGAAACTTCATGACTCTTCACCAGGCCTCTCAATACAATGCAATTAAAAATTCAAACGACAGAATTTTGGACTTGTGCATCACTAACGTAACTGACTGCTCTGTGATGCAATCGCAAGACCCGATTTCTGTTCCAATAGACGTTCATCACCCTCCATTCTATGTTATAATTCCTTTCGCATCTCATGTAAGTAATAATATGAACCGTAACCCCGTAAAAAAACCTAACTTTTTTAAGGCCAATTACGAACTACTAAATAAAGAGTTGATGGACGTTTCTTGGAACATGATACTAGACCAGCTTCCAGCAGAGAATGCGGTTAACTTATTCTATGAAACTGTCTACGATATTGTCAAAAGGAATGTTCCACTATCAAAGTCTAAACTAACTCGTTATCCAATATGGTTTAGTCCATCTCTCATACATATCTTCAAAAACAAACGTAAAGCTTGGATTAAGTGGAAAACATATAAAAATGACTCGGATTATGAAATATTCTCATTATACAGAGCCCGTTTTAAATGTGAAGTTACGAAATGTTACAAGATGTACATCAATTCTGTAGAGGATTCTATACCTAAAAATACAAAATTTTTCTGGTCTTATATACGTAATAAAAAAACCACGGCAGGTATACCATCAAGCATGACATACAAAAACCAATCGTCGCAAGATCCCGAAACTATCTGTAACATGTTCTCGTCATTTTTCCAGTCTGTTTATCAGCCGTCTTCCTTAACACCCCAATGGTCTCCACCAAATAATTATTCGGATCAGTGTGATTTATTACACCATATCTACTTTGATGTAGTTGGTATTCAAGGGGAATTGAAAAAACTAGACCCCTCCAAGGGTCCAGGGCCAGATGGACTACCAGCTGTGTTTCTTAAACGCACTGCTGAATCAATATGTGACCCATTGCACATTATTTTTAACAAATGCATCGCTGAGGGTTTCTTTCCAGACATTTGGAAATGCGCCTACATTGTCCCAATCCATAAAAGTGGTTCAAAGCATGACGTCACAAATTACCGTCCAATATCAATAATCAGTGCAACATCAAAACTCTTTGAGAAGCTCGTTCATAATGCCGTCTATCCCTTCATCCATAACTATATCATACCCGAACAACACGGTTTTGTTAAACAAAAATCCACTATGACGAACTTAGCAACTTACTCCAATTTTCTATTCCATAGTATTGACAAGAGAATTCAGGTGGATGCTGTCTATACAGATTTTCAGAAGGCATTTGATAGAGTAGACCATGAAATCCTTCTTAATAAAATAGCGTTCAATGGAATTAGGGGCAATCTTTTGCGTTGGTTTTGCTCTTATATTACTAACCGCAGCCTGGTAGTCGTGATAAATGGGTACAAGTCGGGAAGTGCTGGGATGTCATCCGGTATTCCTCAGGGCTCCATATTGGGACCTTTGCTTTTTGTTATATTTATAAACGACATAAATTCATGCTTTAAATACACAAATTTTCTTTTATATGCTGACGATTTGAAATTATATAAAATCATAAAAAATGTTAATGATTGCTCAGAACTACAGAGCGATCTTAACCGACTCTCTGAATATTGTACAGTTAATAAGTTAAATTTAAGTATATCCAAATGCCAGATCATCAGCTTCACTAAAAAAAAAACTATAATAAAATATGGTTATACCCTATGTGGTACTGTACTTAACAGAGTAACAACGCTTAGAGATCTGGGAATACTATTTGACAGTAAATTACATTTGGATCTTCATATAGAGAACATCATAACCAGAGCATTTAAAATGTACGGCTTTGTTTTCAGAACAGCTACCGACTTTAGGCGCCCTTGCACATTTTTACACCTGTATCGTTCACTTATTCGTTCTCAGCTTGAATACGCCTGTCTAATATGGGATCCGTTATATAATAAATACAAAGTAGCCATTGAAAAAGTACAACGCAAATTCTTACGAACTATGCAATACAAATGCCAACTTCCACGCTTACCTTACAAAGACCTATTAGCAAAGTATAATTTACTCTCACTCGAGAAGAGACGAATGCTTCTGCAAGTAATGACACTGCATGACATTTATCATAATAAGCTGAACTGTGTAGACATTAGTAATGATATTAGACTTGTAGTACCTAGATCGATTAACCGCCGTGGAGTGCGCGAGTACCGATTGTTTGATCAGGCATCATGTCGGACAAACGCGGGTAAGCGTGCACCCCTTTGGCGTCTCACGCAAATTTATAATGAACACTTCATAGATGTAGACATATTTATGCTCAATAGAAATGCTTTTAGAAGTAAAGTTATTAATGTACTGAACAACTTAGATGTAGCTTTTGATAACTAACTACCTAGCTTTTTTTATTATTATTGTTCTCTCCTTTTTTTTTTTGTACTGATTTGTAACGTTATAAAATGTTAAATGGATTGTAAGTAGTAACTGGCTCATCTAGTCCTCATCATAGCATAGACACCTCTTTGTTAATATGTGGAAAATGTTGTTGTTATTACATTATTTTGTTTTTATGTAACATATTGATAAGCCCTTTATGTAATGTAATATCGTTTTTTTTCCCAAATAAAATAAAATAAAATAAAATAAAATAAGTCATTAACAACTTTGCAGTCATAAGGGTGTGTGCGTCTCTCATTTACTAAAACCGATAGAGACGGATCTATTACTGAGACAAGGATAGACGAAGGTCAAGTTACACTGGACGGAAAGCTGTTTTCTACCGATCTGTCGATTGCCACAATTATAACTTGAGCCGTGCGATACAAACTACGAGCCCGTCGTATCCTAACCTACTAGCAACATTTTGGGCTCCTAGTACTTTAGAGAGACAACCATAAGTTAACTTATAATGCCCCTTCAACGCTCGCCTCCTCCACCAGCGCAAAAAGAGCAGACACCGAAGACGCCACTTTTTGACGCCCCGCAGCCTGGTGGTCTTCACACACCACATAGCTCGTCGGAACCTAGTCTAAACCAAAACATTGACTCACTGACCAATAACGCGTCTCCTGTAATAACTTTCCGTAATGTTAAGCGTAAACGCTTAGACGAAGACGAGGAAAATAGACTATCCACCTTTATGTCGGACCTAAAAGAAATGTTTCGCGAGTTCAAGCAGCAGCAGGAGGAGAGATGTGCTAAGCTATGTTCTACGGTTGACCAGATTCGCGACACTGTCGACCTTATGGCTGATAAATTTAACGAACTATCCGCACGAGTAGAGGTTTTGGAAACAGAGCGAAAGGAAATCTTGTCCTACACTCATAAGTTAGAAGAAAAGCTTGAACACTTTGAGCAAAATTCGAGGTCAACTTGCATAGAGATCCGCAACGTTCCAGTCGCAAAATCAGAAACTAAGACTTCCTTAATGAAAACCGTAATTGATACGGGCAATCTGATCAACACGCAAATTCAGTCTCATGAAATTAAAGACATTTTTCGTATTCAAACGAAAGACCCGGCTAAGAAAACAATCATTGTTGATTTCACAACAGTCCTACGCAAAGAAGACTTTTTGGAAAAGTTCCGGAAACACAACAGGGACAGGTTTAAGCTAACCACAGAGCATCTAAAAATTAGTGGCCCTGCTAAACCAATCTTCATCTCAGAAAACTTGATAGCTCGAAAAAAAAGACTATATTTCCTGGCCCGAGACGCTGCTCAATCCAACAATTACAAGTTCTGTTGGATTAAGAATGGCAAAATCTTCATGCGAGAAAAAGAGGGATTCAAGCACTATGAAATTAAAAGTGAGGCTGACCTCTCCGTCATAACTAAATCTGCATGACTATATCGCGAACACCTGCGCTACTCGGAATTACGCTATTTATTGTTTATTGTATCTACCCGGTTATTATTTGACTTTGTATTTCACTTTTGTTTAAACTGTTTAATATCTGTTTCGTTAAAAATCATAATCTTGGAGCATAACTTTAATTGCAGTTTTATATTACCTCACACACAAAACAACAACCTTACACAACATATTACACCTTGTTACTTGAACCTCAAGTTTTTCAACCACAGTACATGTTCATTTTACTTCCTCATGTGCATGCACAATAAACCAAAAATAGTTTTCCTTTTTTCAAAATTAGAAATAAATGGATGACCTTTACGCAATTAACTCAGAAATTGAGAAAATTTCTGTATCGGAATGTCTCACATGCTCTCCGGAGTCCAGCTGTAATTATTTGGGCAAACAGGACTGCACTCTTAAAATCCTCCACGTGAATATCCGAAGCATAAACTGTAATTTTGATAAGCTTTTGTTATTACTGGGTAGACTAAAGTACTCACTAGACGTTATTATACTGTCCGAGTGTTGGCTTAGCAAATGCGCAAACTCTCCTTCACTAACTGGTTATAATTTTTATTCATCCACGTTCACAAACCAGAATGATGGTGTCGTTGCCTACGTGAAAAATAACCTTCAGTGCGCTTTTGAATCTCCCCCCTTCATGGACGCAAATTGCTTGGTAATAAAATTCTCGGACAGAGCTGCAATTATCGCTTTATACCGTTCTCCCTCATATAAGGACCTCAATCCGTTTTTCAGTAGTCTGGATTCATTGCTACAACAATTAAGTAAATTTAATACTATTGCTCTGTTGGGAGATATTAACATTAACATTGCTCCAACTAGCTTTGACCCTAATTCAGACGAGTACTTAAATATTGCAGCATCACATGCTATGCTTCCCGCACATGCATTACCCACTAGACTAGCAAATTGCCTCGACCATGTCATACTAAAAACCAGACATACTGCCACTACCATAGTCCTGGATTGTGATCTAACAGACCATGCTCCGGTTCTTCTTTTCTGTAATACGGACATAGTAATGACCGCTCCTAAACGTTTAGCCACAAAAATTGACATTGAAAAAGTTAAGAATGACATTGAAGAATCCGATCTTTCACAAATACTTGAAATAGATAACCCTAACTCTGCTACCGAAACCCTTGTATCCATCATATCTTCATCCATTACTCGGCACACCACTTCCTCAATAGTATCAAGTAGAAAACGCATTATCAAGCCGTGGATTACACCTGGCCTCTTGAGATGCGTCCGTCATAGAGACAAGCTCAATAAGATATTTAAAAAACACCCAGAAAATGACACCCATAAAATTGTATTCCTTCGCTATCGTAACTTTTGCAATAATTTATTAAAAAGAATCAAATGTGACTATGAGAGATCAGAATTTCAAAAGGTGAAAAACAATCCAAAGGCAACCTGGAAGCTCATCAAACAAATATCCCATTTAGATAAAGGTAAATCGGCTCCCACCGAATTGTTAAAGTGTGGCGACGATCCGCTTCATTCTCTCAATATGATCAACCACTACTTTGCTAATGTAGGTAAAGATCTTGCTTCCAAATTTCCACATTCATCTCCTCCTGACTCAGTTGACTCTTTCTCTTCACCTCTACCGTCTATGGCTATGTATGATGTCGATGATATTGAAATTGAAAGCATCATATTAAGCCTAAAAGACAAATGTGCTGTTGGATATGACGGCATCTCACCGTCAGTCATTAAGGCCATCAAAAATTTTATTACTCCAATACTTGTCTACATATTTAACTTGTGTATGCGCCTGGGAACCTTTCCTGATATCTTTAAAACGGCCATAGTTCATCCCATATTCAAAGGAGGAGATAAGCACGTCGTTTCAAATTACAGACCGATATCCGTACTTACGACCCTCTCAAAAATCTTTGAAAAAGTCCTTAACACGAGACTTGTAAACTATTTAAATAAATTTAATATCTTGGCTGATAATCAGTTTGGTTTCAGAGCAGGAAAATCTACCGAAGATGCTACCTTGGACCTTACAAATTCAATAGTCGAACACCTTAATAATAAACAAAAGCCAATAGGTATCTTCCTAGACCTATCGAAAGCCTTCGATACTGTTTCTGTAACTAAGCTGATTTACAAGTTGGAACAAATTGGCATACGAGGAAATTCTTTGGAAATCTTTCGCAGCTACTTGACGGGAAGGAAGCAGGTTGTCAAAGTCGATACTTTTATAAGCTCACCGGAAGACATGTCATTTGGTGTGCCTCAGGGAAGTGTTTTAGGGCCCACCCTTTTCCTCATCTACGTCAACGAGCTGTGCCAGCTGTCACTTCCAAACACTAAAATCATTGCATATGCGGATGACACAGCCCTCATAACGCATGGTAGGGACTGGCTTGACACTCGCCTGGAGGCGGAGATTGCACTGGATTTGGTCATGAGTTGGTTGACATCAAACCTACTCACACTCAATGTCACAAAGACAAAATTCATCCCTTTCACACCGGGAGTTCTTACACAACCACCAAAATCATTTCAGATCAAAACTCATATTTGCTCGCATACTGAGACCTCCATATCATGTAACTGTGCCCATATAGAACGCTCCGATAAAATCAAATATCTTGGAGTCACTGTAGATAATTGTCTCACTTGGAAAAAGCAGGTTGACTCAGTGGTGGTCCGTGTAAGAAGACTTGTATACGTCTTTAAAAAGCTCAGAGCGATTGCCGACTTCCCATGCCTTATATCCATCTACCTAGCACTCGTCCAATCAGTCCTTGGCTACTGCGTTACAGTTTGGGGGGGTACACATAAGACTACCATTCTGCGTTTGGAAAGAGCTCAAAGAGCAGTGCTAAAGGTGTTGGCCAAGAAACCTGCCAGATACCCTACATCGGATCTATTTCAACTCTGTAACGTCCTCACTGTTAGACAGTTATTTATACTTCAAACTGTTATAAAGAAGCATGAACTTACGAAGTACGATCCAAAACCCCTTACTAAGAAGCGACGTCCCGATATTATTTGCAAGACACCTGTCTCCAAATTGGCATTAGTACGACGACACTTCAACTACTGTAGCCCTAAGCTCTACAATAACATAAACCAAATGATGCAAATTTATCCCCTAACAAAAACATTACTTAGGAAAAAAAATTCTGAATTGCTGAAAACCTTCTCTTACGAAGAAACAGAGAAACTTGTGGTAACGTAACACTTAATATCCTGTAACATCTGCATAACTCACATTCACACAATCATACACACACACATACTGTCTTTCTCACACACACACATATACACACATTTCCCCGCACTCACTCAACACCTGCATGCATACTCTACAACATTCACATTGACACACACACACACTCTTTCACACGCATTTAAGTAGTACCTTTTATTTTATTTTATTTTTATTTTATTTTATTTTTGATTTCTAATTTTATATTTGCTCTCACTGTAGTTAGTAGTCCGGAACAACAATGTACTTATTTTTTTTTGCCTTGGGCGTTGATAGCTGCGCCACAGTTTTAACTTTTGTAGCTATCTTCGTTTCCTATTTGTAAACCTGTATCCAAAAACTTGTTCCTAATAAACGTTTATTATTATTATTATTATTATTATTATATTGGCTATCCACTATCAACTGCGACATATGTCTGTACAATATAGGACATATAAGTGCTTCAAAAACTTTTGACAGTACAGAGAGAATAGCTATGGCCTATAATTTGTCACATCCGACTGATCACCGCTCTTAAATCATATTTTTATCAGACAATCAGGTGATTCAAGCCTGCAATGTCCTAACCAAAAATACGATTACTTTGAGGGATAAAACGGAAAATAAAAAAGTTTTTCAAAGTGAGCCGTGTCACTTATCAAACAAAAGAGTTTATTGTGTGATCTTTAATTTTTTTTTTCATAATTTGAAATAAAATTATATTTAAGTTGAGAATATTTATGAAAATTTACTATTTTCCATGAGTTTAACTGAAACAAATGAACCGAAAATTTAAAAAAACATGAACAATTAATATATTATTTACTGATAATTTAGTGAAAAACTTATAAAATCTTCGGTTTCCAAACTAAATGAGAAAATTTTAGAATTTCTTCGGAACCCTTTGCACGCGATTCTGACTCGCACCTGGCTGGTTTTAATTTTTTTATTTAATTTTTATCTTTACTTCATCATCTTCCTGCCCTTATCCCATGTTACTTGGGGTCGGCGCAACACGTTTTATTCTTCCATTCTGTTCAATCAGTCGTCACTCTATCACTAACTCTCTTTTCTTTCATATCGCTCCTCACACAATCCATCCATCTTTTCTTTGGCCTTCCTCTCCCTTTCCATCCATCCACATTTATGTTCATAACTCTTCTAGTTATATGCGTTTCATCCCTCCTCTTCACATGACCATACCAAGACAAGCGATTCTCTTTTAATTTTTATCTTTACTTGAGAATGAAAAAAAAAAACGTTTGTTGTAGTAATACTCATGGTCATGTTGTATATATCTATAAATAACAATCACGTGGTAATCAGTTTCAGTAATTTTGACAACAAAAAAATTGGGAACGTGTAACCGAGTATGATGTCGAACATTTAGTTTATAAATTGCGTTAAAGAGATTAGTATCTTAATTGTTCAAAAACCGAATAATCTGGGAAGGTTGCTCACCTATTCATTTAATATTCTTTTAAAAATTAAATACAAACACCCATATGTTTGTATTTAATTTTTAACAACAATAAAAAATGCCGGTTTATTTTGATTCAGTAGACTAGCGTTTGTCTTTGGATTCCTTTGCGTGGAAGTCGAACTTAATGCCGATTTTATTCATGGTCTACTTGGTTTCCACGTTTCATCTAAATCCCTTCGGATTAATAAACAAACATGCGAACATAACTCACGTTTTTTTATCACATTAAGAAAAAATTAACCTGCTGTTGCATTTTGTGGAGTTTTGTGAGCAGAAATGTACTTTTTATGTCTTGTTTGTGTTAAATTTTGCATTAACCATATCCATGATTGATATAATAATGCCGGGGGAAAAAATGGGAGGTAATAAGTAAATCACTTTGTACATGGTAGGACTAGCTTTTGCCCGCGTCTTTACGCGCATAGCCTGTTGTTTCCTGTTCCCGTAGGAATTTCGGGAACCCCTCTTTACTACTATGGAATGTAAGGACGCTTCATGCCAAATTTCAGCTTTCTACGACTAATAGTTTCGGCTGTTCGTTGTCTGTCAGTCAGTCACTCAAACAGTCAGTAACGGAAGAATTTTGTATATAAGGATTTAACGGGGGAAAAAATCAAATGTTTACGGCGTAGCAAGAACGGGAGCCCGTCGTAGACCGCTACGCTGACGCTACGAGGAAAAATTCTACAAAAAAAAAAATGGAAGTGAGCGGGCGAAAAGGAGAACAAAGAGTTTAAGTTGCTTTGTTTCACACCATTGAGCCCTAATTATACTGTATTGAGTTGTAAGATTATTATCTGTGTGTAAGGGTTGAGTGATCTTTTCTTAAGTGACATTGGCAAAGTGTTGGCAATCGTTGATAATTCATTTCCAAGACTAAGTAGTAGTATATGAAATACCTTGAACACAAAATTCATAAAGGCAGTCAATTCGAGGTCATCATATAAGCCAAGTGCCATCCACTGCTGAACGTAAGCCTCCCCCAAAGAGCGCCAACCATCCCGGTCTTGAGCAGTCTGCATTCATCCGCTGCCAATTTCTTCAAATCATCGATCCGTCGTGCCGCAGGGCGTCCCACACTACGTTAACCCATACGCGGTCTCCACTCTAACACACGTCTGCTCCATCGTGCTACCTCCGAGGTGCTAGTGAGTAATGCCTCATGGCGAAATATGGTTGTACTGTAGGTCAACTCTGGTGATATGATAGAGAAGGGAGTTAGTGATAGCATATAGCACGTGTTGCACCGACCCCAAGTTACATGGGACAAGGGCAGGAATATAATGATGACGACAGGTCAGCCTTTTTTTTGGATGGGAAATCCCACTCCCTTCCGCTCAGCCTAGAGCGGAAGGGAGTCATTTGATGATTGTGTTCCTCCAAGCACCCTTTGCGTTACGGGGCCGCGATATCTCTTTTGAACAATTCCACAACCCTGGCAGGCACTGGCCTTAATGAACCCCATCGAACGTCAGCCTAACCCTGGAACTTAATATCGTTGATCAACATTCCTTTTCTATACCGATTTTTACCCATTAGCCAGGACATCGATAATTAACATGATTAATGTTGAACGTTTATTTATATTTGGTCGTTATTTCCAGTATTTTGATCTGCGGGTCATGGAGCGTGGAACAGTTGCAGTTCCCAGCTTCGTTCATGTTCGGGGCGGCGTCAGCAGCGTACCAGGTGGAAGGTGGATGGAATGCCAGTGGTGAGTAGTAGTAGCAGCAATTAGATATTGTGGCGTTGCTTGAAGGAGAACTGCGTTCTGCAGTTGCATCGTTTAGTTGTTTTATTAGTGACGTTCTTAAAACTCATCGCCCTGTCATCATGTTTCAGACAAAGGTATCAGTATGTGGGACAAGCTGCTACACGACCGTCCCGAGCTGGTGGCAGACGGCAGCAACGGAGACGTGGCGTGTGACTCCTACCACCTGTGGAGGAGGGACATCGAGATGTGTGAGGAGTTGGGGCTCAATATGTACAGGTAAGCATCCTCTTTGTGCCACACCAGCTGGTGGCAGATGGTGGAAAACATTCAAGTCGTGCCGCCATCTCCTTTGTGGTCTGCCGCTGCACCGCTTTGTAATTTCAGGGCACTAATTTTATTTATTTATTTATTTATTAAAACTTTATGCACAAGTGAAACACTGTACAAAGGCAATTTTGTGTTTTTAACATGTAACAGGACAAATGACTGCTAAAACTCTTCTCTTACTTCCAGATTCTCAATATCCTGGCCTCGACTGCTACCTACTGGCTTCCCCAACTACATCAGTGAAGATGGCAAGAACTACTACAACAATCTGATCGATGGTCTACTGGAGAAGGGCATTCAGCCTCTCGTCACTATCTACCACTTCGATCTGCCGCAGTCTTTGCAAGATCTAGGTAAGAAATCACGAAGTGGAAGGTGCTTAGGCCCAGTTTCTCGAACGAAAATAGGAATATTTCCTGAGTAAAAAATATGATTATATTTAGTCCGGCAGATAGATTATTAAAACAAAAAATGGGATACGTATTTTTAGTTTTATCAAATCATCATTTTGTTGTTTCAAAATTGACGAAGATAAAACGCATTAAAGATGAGGGCCTAGCTCGAATATTTTTGACGTATAGTAACGTTACACAAATTTTACCATAGCTACAATACTCGTTTCGCACATAATACTTATTTGAATTAGATACTATTTTCATATTTTTGAATGATATGAATTGCGTATGTCATTATTAACCAAAATACTATGAGATTGTGGTTTTTCATATTCAAAATTTACTTTTCTTTACGTCAAAATATTCGTGATATGGCCCTCAGGAGACTCGGCTTGTGGCGTCAGTATCCGGTAAAAATGTATCTGGAAGTGACGTCACACGTGTTTTCGACGTACTGTATTGTCTTAATTTTCGTGTTATTTTTTGATTTCGTGTTTTTTTCTCAAATGCCCTATTATTGTGACAATATGCTAAACACGCGTTTCTTAGGGTTCCGTACCCGAAGGGTAACCAACGGAACCTTATTACTAAGCCTCCGCTGTCCGTCCGTCCGTCCGTCCGTCCGTCTGTCTGTCAGCGGGCTGTATCTCAAGAACCGTAATAGGTAGAGAGCTGACATTTTCACAGATTGTGTATTCCTATTGCCGCTATAACCACACAATAAACATTAAGGTTTATGGTACGAAACCCTTCGATAATTGTTTGAATGAGCCAATCGCATCACTAGATTTGCAATTTTTCTGTGACGGAACCATTTTTTTCTCTAGAAACTAGGGGTTAGCTCACATTATTGTCATCATCATCTGCCTAGCCTTTTCCCAACTATATTGGGGTCGGCTTCTAGTCAAACCGGATTTAGCTGAATACCAGTATTGTTTTCTCACATTATTATGAGTAGAGATATCAATATTATTGCAGTTAAAATATGTACCCCTTTAAGTGCCTTTATTGATCACATTCATTTTATGTTGATCTCACCATCTGAAATATACAACGTGTAACAGAATAAAAGCAATAATCTTAAGAAGCCATTGTACTGATGATTATGAACCACTTTAACTATGGAACAACCCTGAAATCGCAAAAAAAACAGATGTTCAGTATTTTTTGCCGAGTTATGCGCACATACAGGTGTGGCGGGGGCAGTCGATTTTTTTTCGCGATTTCTTAAGGACCTCTAGCGCCTTTAAGTGACTGATGAAATTCATTTGTGATAGCTCCACATCTGTATCCTTATACTGCATATTAGTTCCATGTAAAACTTTTAGGGTTACTACTGAGAATTTCTATCAATCAATATTTTTATTGTAGATTATAGGTAGGAAGGTACATAACAGCCGCACGGGTCGATCTTGAAGGTTAAGCAACGCTTGCCAAGGTTGGTCTGTGGATGGGTGACCGTCTTAACATAACGAGTTTCCTCCGTGCCTCGGAAAGCACGTTAAGCCGTTGGTCCCGGCTGTCATTTGTAGATCTTTGGCAGTCGTTACGGATTGTCAGAAGCCAGTAAATCTGACTTTAGTCTTGCCATGATGTACCGTGTTACCCAGTTAAAGGGTTGTGGAGATCTGGTAGGCAGCCGCTCCACGTAAAACACTGATATTCAGCTGAATCCGGTTTGACTGGAAGCCGACCCCAATATAGTTGAGAAAAGGCTAAGCAGATGAGATGAGGTAGGAAGGTACATAATACAGGCAAATTTCTAATAGAAAATCTTACGATCTTTGTTCCCATATACGGTTCTCGGTTTAGGAATAAAGGCTTGCGACTGCTATACAATTGAGGAAGGAATTTCAATAAGATTGTAAACTTATTCCAGGTGGCTGGGCAAACCCGCTCGTCGCAGACTGGTTCACAGATTACGCAGAAGTGGTCTTCTCACTCTACGCAGACCGCGTGAAGTACTGGCTCACCATCAACGAGCCCATGGGGCTATGTGACGGGGGCTACGAGAAATACTCAGCCCCCTACTTTGATGATCCGAATGTGGGACGGTACCTGTGCAATAAGAACGTGCTGATAGCTCATGCTAAAACTTACAGACTTTATGAAGAATTGTATAAGGATAAGTACCATGGTAAGCACTATCCTGTTAACTGATCACCGTGAACGCTTAGGTAAACTGAGCTTGAAGTGGGTCTATTCATAGCTTCAGGTAAAATGACAGCAGTACTGTTCTGTTAACATGATGAAGCGAAGGCTTGGGTGAAATGATCACGAACTGAGCTGTCAATCCAAGTAATCAAGATGGGTATAAAAAAGTGGCAGTGGGCAGGGCGGGCACATTGCTCGCAGAACAGTTGGTCGATGGGGCCGGAAAGTTCTGGAGTGGCGACCGCGTAGCGGAAGACGCAACGTTGGCGCGGCCTCCCACAAGGTAGACCGATGACCTGGTGAAGGTCGCGGGTAGCCGATGGATGCGAGACGCGCAGGACCGGTCGTTGTCGCGACGCTTGGGGGAGGCCTATGTGCAACTGTGGACGTCTTTTGGCCGATATGATGATGATGAAAAAAATGAAAAAAATTGCAGAAATTTGTACAAACTTTTACAGGTACTCTCACATAGAGACAAGATATAACTGTGCTAGGAGGTCCCGCTCTTCAATGACAAATAATTAAATGGTAAAAGTAGTGTACAAAAGATTACGAAATTTAAACAAAAAAAATACAAGATAGAAAAAGGAAGAGTGTGTGTGAGTGTCGTGTGTGTGTGTGATGGTGTGTGTGTGTGAGGTTTGTGTGTAGTGTATTCTCTCAATTTTCAATTCATGGTCACGATGCTCGCAGTAATAATTCAATGTCATCACAGGTCTTCTGTTTTAGCCATTGAACTATTGCCTTTTTGCAGTCTTCAGTAGTCATAGGATAGATGTTAATAATTTGCCCGGGTCGGCGGCGTGCTGCGATCCCAGCGCGCCTCAAAGAGATATCAGCGTGGAAGACGGGCCCGCTAGGGCAAGTGCCTGCTGGGGCTGCGGAATCTGTTCGAAAGAGGTACCGTAGCCTTGGAACGCAAAGGGCACCAAGAGGAACACTTTTTCATTTTTGGATGGGTTTTAGTCAGTAAGAGTCTGACACTCCCTCTTGCTTCACCCAGAGCGGGAGGAGTCATTTGATGATTTCCCATCCAAAAATAAACAAAAATCGTCTCCTTTCCTGATAGTGATCGTCATAGGGCAGGGATTTGTGCAATTTTAGGATAGTATGGAAGATGTATAATTTCCGGACTGCGAGAATGCCACTAAGGGAGTATAACTCATTGGTTGGGAATCTGTACGGTTTGATATACATGACCTTGATAAGAGATCTCTGTGCTCGCTCTAGCTAACGAAACTTCATTTTTGTCGCACCGCCCCACACGGGTATACAGTAGGTAAGAACTGATTGAGCCAAAAATACATAGACTTCTCCATCCTCATGATGACAGTTCATTTTGCGCTCACACCACCTGAGTCATTTCCACGGTGAGAGGTTTACATAATAGACCGGCAGTTCAGTTCACGCTTAGTTCACCTAAGTTGGCAACAGTAGTTCTGCAGGATATTTAGCCAAATAAAAATAGATCCAAATAGACAAATGAATAAGGTGCTGGCTAAATAGTGGCCAAGGTTGATTTTACGACGTCACCAAAGTCGCACGAATTACTTAATAATATAATGATATTATTAAGTAATTCGTGCGACTAATGATCAATCATCAGTCATCTTCATTGTTAAATGATCTTTTGGTTCCAAGTCAGAAATATACTAATTTACGCAAAATCTTTTCAGGAAAAATTTCGCTGGCTACTCTGTTCTTCTGGTTCAAGCCAGCCACGCCGGAGGACCAAGAAGTCACGGATCTTACTATAGAACACTGGGTATTTGAGCCCCCTTTATAGTAACCAATTAGTTTATAACAGACTAGTTGACCCACGCAACTTCGTCTGCGTCACAATTTTCATGACTGCTCCGCTCCTATTGGTCTTAGCGTGATGATATATAGCCTATAGCCTTCCTCAATAAAATGTGCTATCCAACACTGAAATAATTTTTTAAATCGGATCAGTAGTTCCTGAGATTAGCGCGTTCAAACAAACAAACTCTTCATCTTTATATAGCTATCACCAAACCGAAGTGGCGGTAGGCAGTGCACATTGCTCGCAGAACAGATGGACGATGGGGTTGCAAAGTTCGGGAGGTGCGACCTCGTACCAGAAGACGCAGCGTTGGAAGGCCTACCATGCGGTGGACCTTAGATCTGCTGAGGGTCGCGCCGATGGATGCGAGACGCACAGGACCAGTTGCTGTGGCGACGCTTAGGGGAGGCCTATGTTCAGCAGTGGACGTCTTTCGACTGATATGATGATAATGAGAAAATAAGTAATGGATATAATGGATAGGAACAATCTAGTGGTCTTTAAGTCAAGAGTGAATAGGTTACTTCTAGGCAAGCGTACTCCATCTTCGACCACATCATTGCTTTCCATCAGGTGAGATAGTGGTCAAATGTCTGCCTTCTTCTTTTTCTTGATCGTGTCACTGGCACGACAGCATTTTAAATTTGGATGGCCCAAAACATTGCTAGTCTCGCAGCATCGTTGGTGGCAGCAAATAGGTCACTCTAGTTTCATGTTTTGGGGCACAGCGGGCAAAATAGGTGGAGCTTGGTTTGTGAGTCGGCCCTACTTTACAAGGCATGAATTACACCGGAAGGTGTAATTCTTGCATTCTGAGGCGGTTTAGGGGTTTCCAAGTGGACCACGGAAGGTTAGACCCTATGTGAAGATGTTAATAATAAAAAATCCGCATATCTCTTGTATATGTTGACTGGCCTGTTGGTCTAGTGGTTAGTGACCCTGACTGCTATGCCAGAGGTTGTGGGTTCGATTCCCACCCAGGACAAATGTTTGTGTGATGAGCATGATCATTTGTTCTGTGTCTGGGTGTAGTTTATTTATAATATGTATGTATTTAGGAATATATAAGTATGTTTATCAGTTGTCTAGTACCCATAACACAAGCTCTGCTTAGCTTGGGACTAGATGGCGTTGTGTGATAGTTGTGTGGAATAATATTATTATTTTTTTTTATGTTTTTGACATTCTCGGGTCCCTAGAGAACCGGTCCTTTGGTAGGCGTACGAGGGGCCGATGCCAACTCGCAGAGGCCTCTTTAGACATTTCAAATGGGATGGGACACCAACCGACGATTATCCCTGTATGCACTGTGAAAGTATACCCAAGGACAATCCTCGGTTGGAGCAAAACTATTGCAAAATATGGAAACAAAAGATGAAACGCTATGGGTTTGGCTGGTTTAGTGGACTAATAACTACTACTATGGAAGAACTATTGGCCCCTGCCTGACCACTGACAATTAAAACGGCTTTAAAATGGCAGGGGGTGACTTGCACACTCAATAAATGGGCCCCCCGAAAAGGGTCGCTAGCACAAAGTAACGTAGCGCCAAGGGGGCAACATATCCTAAGGTGCTAGAGGAGTGGAGAGGTATACCACGGCTATCAGGACAATCCCGGAAGTACGGTCAAGATCCCTACCAGCACCTTACTGGATTATACATCCTTCTCCCAAGCACGTTTGCTCTTGCGAATCTCCACTCAGACCGGCCGATTAAGGCAAGAAAGAGGTAGGAGCTCTGTTCCTCGTCAGTGTTCACCCCGGCCAGCCAATAAAGGCAAGCCGGAAATGAGGTACAAGAATTCTCCCTGGAGATCAGGTCCGTGGGGTCGCCAGTGCCCAACAGTTCGCCACTAAACTGCCTTGCGGATATATTATTATTATTATTATATGTCTAATTTTAAGGAATTAACACACGAATTAATACTATATTCCTAATCTTTAAAAATTTAAGTTTCCTCAATTCTCAAGGAAGGTCGATACACCCACGCGATATTCTCCAAGGAGGGCGGATGGCCAGTGAAACTAGAAAAAGTGTTAAATGACGTCGCGAAGAAGGAAGGCTACAAGCATCCCAGACTGCCTCCTTTCACCCCTGAAGAAATTGAGCTGGTTAGAGGTATGCACGGGTTTTGTCTATAGCGGGAAGTGCTGCTAAGCTAACGATTCATCCCTTATCACTACCTAGACTTGGAAAGTACGTTAAGCTTTTGGTCTTGACTGCTTTTGCAGATCTTTGAAATCAGGGAGGCGTAAAGGTCTGACAACCACTCCCACCAAGGGCAATCTTACTTGGATTGTGGTGGGCTGATCGCTTCTTCTTCTCTTTTCGTATCAATAGTTAATTTTTTAGATTGTTTGAGCCTAGTCTGGAGGTAGATACGTTACTTGCAGCATCAGAGGCATTCATTAAGTCCCGAAAAGTATGGCACATGTTCAGGACAGAGGCACGGCACTCATATTAGGTGTCCGACAGGCCTATAAAACCTCATTTCGCCAAGATCTGTTTGACATGACAGATGGCCCATAGTAAGAAGTCCGTTAAATATGGTGTTCAGCTGCATTCTTTAAGACTTGATTCAACATAGGGAAGGGCTAGGTAAATTTCTTCCTCTTATTTTATTTCCAATCTATCCAGGGACCTATGACTACTACGCACTGAACCACTACACAACCCGGTTAGTGCGCAGAGTGCAACCAGATGAAGAGCCAGGCAAGTGGTTATTCGAAGGCGCGTATGAATTGGGCACTATAATGTTCAAGGATCCTTCTTGGGCAACCACGACTGCGGACTGGTTTGCGGTGAGGGTCTTTTATTTTACACACATGTGCAATACTGCGATGACAAGAAAAAATTGGACGCATCTACACAAATAGAAACTACAATTTCCAACATTACGGAAATAGCATAACGTCGGAAATCGGTTATTTCGGTTTGTATTGATATGTCCTTTTTTCTTATGACGGCAGATGCAATCTGACGGCAGGTGGAATCTAACCACAATAAGTGATGAACTATAATAAAAAAATTCATGTCCAGCAAAACCACCTTTCACCACATTTAGCACCCGTTCACGTAGATAACGCAAAAATCAGCCATTAACCCCCTTGCCATACTTGAGGGCAGGAGAAAACTGATTTCGACGCTACCGCTAAGGGAGCATGACGAACAAACTGTTGGCTGTCGAATGTCAATCAACTGTCTAGCTAGAGGCTCATAGTCCCCGTCACGAGAAGCTATACATTTTGTAAACAAATGCATAGTTTTAAAGGTTTGTTCCATGAGTTTAACGTGTTCCAGTACCACAAAACATTTGACGACAGCGCTTTATATCGCTAAAATATAACCCATCCAAGTGAAATTGCTCGTTAGTTTCGAATTACACGGAGTTTACTTTAAGTTGTAAGCGTAACTTAATACAAGTTCTTTGTTTCTAAAATGTATAGATTCTCGTGGCGGTGACTAAAGACAAAGTGCCATTCTATTTGCAACGACCATTGTCAAAATGCCACAAAATGAAGAATTGATCTCGTGACATTTCGACAGCGTTTGTCAATCACATAGAATTTAATTTTGAGGTTTTGAAAATCGTCAAAATAAAGCGATTGTCAATTTAAAGCGTTCTGCCAGTCTTTCTACTCGAGCGGCCTATGGGTATAATATACGAGCCGAGCCTACAACGTCTTTTTTTTTTTTAGGATAGGAAATCATCAAATGGCTCCTCCCGCTCTGGGTACAGCAGGAGGGAGTGTCAGACTCTTACTGACTAAAACCCATCCGTGTTTCTCTTAGTGCCCTTTGCGTTCCAGGGTACGGTGCCTCTTTCGAACGAAGTCCGCAGCCCCAGCAGGCACTGGCCTTAGTGGGCCCCGTCTTCCGTGCTGACATATCCTTGAGGCGCGTTGGGATCGCAGCGCGCCGCCGACCCGGGCCTGGTTCTGATCAGACGGCGAGCCACCCAATGCTCGCCGTCTGCAGTCCCACGCCTACGGTGGCCGAGAATCGTCCTGTGACTCCCCACGCCCGGGGCGTCTTCTGCTGTTTCGGCGGCTGGCGCGTGAGGTTTCCCTTTATCTCACGCGTTCGGCTTCCTCCTTTGTTAGCATTACTGCTTCGCAGAAGGAGGTGACCGCTTCCCATGTCTCGTCGCTCCGAAACATGGCTTGAACCAGGGCCGGACGCGAGAGATCCCCGCCGCCGATCGCCTCGACGAGGACACGGCGGTGCTCCGCCCAAGCAGGGCAGACCTCCACCGTATGCTCCACCGTGTCCTCCGGGCGATCCTCGCAGTGTAGCCTACAACGTCCTGCGAGTTCAATACGACAATGCCTTCAGAATGCTGTTGCGGCTGCCGTGGCGCTGTAGTGCAAAGTCAAAGTCAAAGTTAAAACGTTTATTCCAATTAGGCCATTAAACGGCACTTTTGAACGTCATTCACATTTCAAATATATAAAAAATTCTGAAGTGACTCTACGGTCCATTCGGAAAGGTAGATTTCTTATGGAGAAGAATGGACAAGAAACTCCATAGTTACTCTTTTCAAATAAATCTTTTACAATATTTGGTAAAAATACATTTTTTTTAATATGTGAAGACCATGCACCTAGGGTATGCAGAGGTAGACTTATCAATTTTCTAAAGAAAGAAAGAAAGATACTCACACATTTACAAATATTGGAACCACTAATTAACAGTGTGTGAGTTAACAGAAAAATACAAACACAAAAAGAAACAGAACATCTATAAAGTTAATACTCGTACATAGTGCGTCAGGCATGTTCGCTGAAGCTCGCACTGATGGTTTCCACACCATTATGCGTAAGAAAGCGGCATCCTTACTGCAGCGCTTGCGTGACACTCGGAACAGCATCCTGAAAATGATTGTTGACAGACCCGACTTCCCCATCCAAAGACACTGGGTGGAAGTAGCTATAGGGTTATATAACTAATAAATAAGCTAGTAATTTAAGTACCTACTAATAACACTAATATAGCATATAAGCATAATTTATTACTAACAACTTGCCATGAAGTACCGTGTTACCCAGTAACTGGGTTGTGGAGGTACGGTAGGCAGGCGCTCCGCGTAAAATACTGGTATTCAGCTGAATCCGGTTTGACTGGAACCCGACCCCTATATTGTTGGGAAAAGGCTAGGCAGAAGATGATGATGGAGTTACGTGTTTGCGGATTATAGGGTTCGCGGTGGTTCGCTTCATTTTACCCGACTACGGCAAAGCCAAAAGCAAGGTTTATGACTATGTTGTCATTTTAGAGACCGGACAATGCATTTATAGTTTACACATTATTTACAAAGTAAGTACCATCAGGTGAGATAGTGGTCAAACGCGTGCCTATCAATAGTAAAAAAAAAAAAAATGTACCAATTTGTTAAGCACTTGGCGACTTGGTGTGGGTTGAACTTGACAGAATGTATTACCACGATTTGCCTTGTTGATTAGACAAATGAATGAGAAGCAACTCATATCATATTATGTCTGAAATAAAGATATTTTATTTTATTTATTTATTGACAGCTGCGGGTCTAAAAAGGCCACTTTAGCAGAATCATATGAGAAAAATAATATTAATCACTCAACATTCTATCAAATTTAATTTTGATCTTTATGGCTAACGCATTAGGTTCAAGGTTGATTGGGAAAATATGATTGTGACGAGTAGCCTGATGTGCTTTCTGATTCTGCTAAAGTGGCCTTTTTAGACCACCTGATCACTTTTTTAGAGCCTAAGCATGTTGCAATACAACATGACAATACGGCAACACAGCAAGGGTCCCCAGACCTTGACCCAGAAGTTACTGGCTGAACATTGTGATTTTAATCTCATCCAAAATATTTTCCATGCCTCAGAAAGCACGTGAAATCGCTTCCAACATTTGTAGATCCTTGATAATCATTACCTACGGTTAGTAGCGAGCCCGAAGGTCAGATAGCCAGTATCTGACTATTTGGGCTCCCTATTAGCCGCTGATAAGACTGGTCTTATCAAGGTATTGTGTCACCCAGTTGGCCAGGCCGACGTTATATGTAGAATACATGGCCTTTTGCATGTGACTAGACTGGCCCATACGTAGGTAATTTATGATATGTTTATATATAATAGAATAGAAAACTCTTTATTATGTCCACATTTAAGTTACAGAAAAATTTGATGAAGAAAACATTACATTACTTTAAAAAAAAAGACTATTGATAGGCACGCGTTTGACCACTATCTCACCTGTTGGTAAGCGATAATGTGGTCGAAGATGTAGCTCGCCTGCCTAGAAGTAAACTATTCACTCTTGGCTTAAAGACTACCGGGTTGTAGCTATCAGGAAACACAGACTCCGGCTCGATTTTCCTTAAAAGCAATCTTTTCATGACAACCTTTGAATGTATTTTAAAGAGAAAGGAAATAAAGTACTGTAGGTAGTGTTAGGTGTACGATTTATGTAAATAAATACATAATAGATAATTATATACAATTTTTGACCTTTGTTTTAAAAGTGGACAAAGATTGAGCACGTCTTACTGATACGGGCAAGGCATTCCATAACCGCACCGCTTGAACCGTAAACTATTTGTCGTAGAAGCTGGTGGAATGCATCGGAATCTCTAATCTCAAGTTTTCCGATGACCTCAAATATCAATTATGTGTGTCATGAAGGAACTTGAAACGTTCTTTAAGATAACATTGATATTTGACGTCACAGATATACCCGGAAGGTCTTCGCGAGCAGCTTCACTGGCTGAACTCCACGTACGACGTGAAAGAGATCGTCATCACGGAGAACGGAGTGCCCTCGCTTGACGCCGGTCTAGTGGACACGCAGCGGATGGAGTACTACAGGGATTATCTGGAACAGGTACAGCATTAAACCGCTAGAACCAAAGATACAACCCGAAAAATCGTCAAACTTAAGTGGAAGTGGGTATATTGCTCGCAGAACAGATGGTCAATGGGGTCGAAAGGTTTTGTAGTGGTGACCGCGTACCGGAAGACGCAGCATTGGGAGGCCACCACTAGGACGACCGATGACCTGGTGAAGGCTACGAGGAGGCCTATGTCCAGCAGTGGACGTCTTTTGGCTGAGATGATGACGATGATAGCATTCAGACGTTGAGAATTTAAGAGCCAGATTTAAACAAAATTGATTTTTGCATAAAGTAAGGTTCATTTTCTTCCGGAAGAATCTAGCAAATTTTTCGAATCTCTACTTTAAATGTGGAATTGCAATTTTTCACGTATACCTCTCAACGACCCTAAGCCTCAATTGGGGCCAAATGATGTTGCCTTTCTATTGTCTTGCGTGCGCGGTGCCTCACTAATTTAAAATCTTCAAATCTGTTTCTGTATTATTTGTTAGACATCATATTTATCCATAAACAGATAATACCTTTTTTAATTTAGCCTGTACTGTCTCTCTGCTGGGCAAAGGCCTCCCCCAAATCCTTACAAGTTTTCTTTTCCCGCGCCACCTCGTACCTGCCCAATACTTATAATAAGTTTATCTTCTAGGTTCTGCTGGCTATCGACGACGGCATCAACGTGACTGGGTACACTGCCTGGACGCTGATGGATAACTTCGAATGGATGACTGGATACATGTACGTAAGGCATACATGCCAATGATCTTGTGCATACAAACGGAGCTAACTACACCTCTACGCGCTACTCCGCTGCACGTGTTTTTATTTTTTATAATAAAAATAGTACATATTTTTTTAAAGTAACTAAACCAAATTATTTTCGTTTGTATTGCAAAACAGTAAATATTTTTTTATAAACTCTTTTGATAAAAAATGGACGTTTCATCTCAACGATTTGGAGGTGATTTAGTGTTTTTTTCTAATTATGTGAAACCGATAAATACATTCTGTCTAAACCAAATTACGTATCATATCATGTAGATTACCTACCACCTATTTTTTTCATATGTAATTTCTCAGTAAATGCCGAGGAAAAACTGCCTCATCTGCACGCTATTTTTTATTTATTTTTTCGAGAGAGCAGACTTAACAAACCTTTGCATTATCATCCTCGGAAATGTTCTTTTCACCATCTTAAAGGTGGAATTTTGCATATTTTATCACCTTTATGACGTCATTTGTTTTCTCTTTCTGATATGTACTTTGTTTCAACCAAAGTGAAATCTCTATTTGATGGCATTCGTTGGCCAAAGAACCTACATGGTTCTCATATGATTTGACCAGTACAATTGCATAGACTTCAAAAGGGTCTTCACCACTGAGTCAGAATAGAATGGAATATAATTTATTTGCATACTCTGCAGTTTCACATACTCTGCCTACTAATTTTCAACATGCAAAAAGGAACTTAAAATTAAATTAAGTTCAAAACGACAAAAAAATTACTTGTAAAGTGTTATAACCTACTTACAAAATAATTATCATTTATCATAAGAATTGAGTCCAGAAATTCGAATCGACAACCCAATGTTCAGTTTACTAAGCATCTTGAGTCGGACCACGGAAGCATGACACCTGTCTTGTGCAAAAAAAACTCAAAATTTAAAACGTTTTCATACTACGGTGACTAAATTGATATGAATCAAGAAATCGTCGCTTAACTTGTAACGCCCGGGCTGTTAGAATCTGTAACATTCATCATCATCTGCCCAGCCTTTTCCCAACTATATTGGGGTCGGCTTCCATTCAAACTGGATTTAGCTGAATACCAGTATTTTACATGGAGCGGCTGCCTACCAGACCTCCACAACCCATTATCTAGGTAACACGGTACTTCATGGCAAGACTGGAGTCAGATTTAATGGCTTCTGACTATCCGTAACGACTACCAAAGATCTTCAAATGATAGCCGGGACCAACGGCTTAACGTGCTTTCCGAGGCACGGAGGAAACTCGGTTTGTAAAGATGGTCACCCATTCACAGACCAACTTAGGCAAGCGTTGCTTAACCTTGTAGATCGACCCGTGCGGCTGTTATTATCTAGCCACGAGCTTCTCAAAGAATCTGTACATTTTAAGGAGCGCAAATAAACTGTTTAGCAGCACGTAGCTGAGTTTTGTGAAAAAGCTGAGTTACGCAGCTGTAAAATATGACTTCCGCGGTGTTTGAACTTAAGCAACGAAATGTGCCTGAACCTGAATGACTCTGTATACTCTTAGGAGTTATCAGCTAGGGACTTGTTCTGACCATGGCTATGTCAGTGAAAGCTTGTGCTCGGTGCATATAGTTGTTGGCGACTGCTACTAGCGGGCCTGCGGACGGCGAGCAGTGGGTGGCTCGCCGTCTGATCAGAACTAGGCCCGGGTCGGCGGCGCGCTGCGATCCCAGCGCGCCTCAAATAGATGTCAGCGTGGGAGACGGGCCCCGCTAGGGCAGGTGCTTGCTGGGGCTGCGGAATCTGTTCGAAAGAGGTACCGTGGCCTTGGAACGCAAAGGGCACCAGGAGGAACACAGATGGGTTTTAGTCAGTAAGAGTCTGACACTCCCTCTTGCTTCACCCAGAGCGGGAGGAGTCATTTGATGATTTCCGATCCTTAAAAAAAACAAAAAATGGTGACTGCTACTAACTTAAATTATCTGTTTACAGCACAAAATACGGTCTGTACGCTGTCAACTTTACGGACCCCAACCGGACTCGAACCCCGCGCGAGTCAGCGCGGTACAGTGTGACCCGGAGTAGAATGGTACAACCCACTCAAGATGCTACCAAACTAAATTATGTCTAGTTAAGTTATATGTGTGTCGTAAAGGGCGATTAAGGGACGCACCAGAGAATGGGCAGCAGCGTTCTCTGTAAAACGCAACACCATACACTGCGATCGCCAATCCGCCTGTCAAGCATGGCGATTATAGCAAACCCCCTTTGGAGGAGGCCTATGTCCAGCAGTGGACGTCTTCAGCTGTTATAATGGATTTATATGTATACCTTTGTTAATTAAATTATGTTTTATAATAGTGTATTTTTCTACCCTTCCTTGTGCATACAAATTAATCCTATATTTTTTTCTGAATTTGATTTGGAATGATGTCACCTAGCAAACTGTGTATTGTCATGCAAACCAAACGCTGTTTTAAATAATGGGGAACATGCAATATTTTCATCTTGCTTCCATTTTAAAGAATTCTATGTAAAATAGACCATACATTAAAAAAAATAAAGCGCTTTAATTTCTTTTCATAATTGTGGTTTTAAACTAACAGTTTTGGATGTTGCCCTAAAAAGGAAGTGAGCTCCTGTCTGACACTTGTCACGAACTGTCCTAACTCAAAGATATAAAGTTGCCTTTTCGTTGTCATAATAGCAGTGACGTCACTATACGCGAATCATATTATTGTTTTTAAATACCTAAGTTCTGTTTTACGTTACTTTAATTCATTATTTTTGTTAAAAATCGATCATCATCATCATCTGCCTAGCCTTTTCCCAACTATAATGGGATCGTCTTCCAGTCAAACCGGATTCAACTGAATACCAGTATTTTACGTGAAGCGGCTGCCTACCAGACCTCCACAAATCATTAAATGGGTAACACGGTATTTCTTGGCAAGACTGGAGTCAGATTTACTGGCTTCTGACAATCCGTAACGACTGCCAAAGTTCTACAAATGACAGCCGGGACCAACAGCTTAACGTGCTTTCCGAGGCACGGAGGAAACTCGGTATGTTAAAAATCGATATTAACTAAAATAAAAACGTTGCAATAACCTTTATTTTATACCGTTTTATCATTTTATTAACAACATTATCATTAATTATGTATTTGCATCTTCCCTGTTTAAAATTCAGTTGCAAGTAGGAACTCAAACATACTAACTAATAGTGGATACACACTGCTCAGACTAAAGTCGGTATGGTTTTGAATTCTGAACAAAAAATGTCTGCACAGACCTTCATCAGTCTGCGCAGACAAAATGTGTGTGGACAATTTTTTTATTCAGAGGTCAGAGTGTGCGCAGACTTAAGTCTGTGGACACATTATCATAAGACAGCTGGCTGAGTCTTTAGTGTCTTTACCTATGACACTGCATAGCAGTAATTTTTTGGTTCGAAACTCACACTCGACACGTGGTCGTATTTTCAGAGGCCAAAAACAAAGCGAATACACAAGTTCTGCAGTCGCTACAGTTTATTTAGGAGTACCTCTATTGCATCTAGAACAGACATCTGCATAGTCTATACGTGGTAGAAGAAGAGAAACATAATATAATTTTCAAAATCAGAAATTAAAATAGTCTTTGAGTTTTTGTCAATGTAATATCGCCATATTTACAGCCTATTTGTATGAAATCTAAGAAATATGTTTGAGAACCATGGTTTTAACTATGGAACTCAAAGTAAAAAAATAATACAGAGCCCAAGTTCATGGTCATATATGGCAATACCTGTTGTATTGCAGAAAAAGCAAAATCCACAGAAACAAGGAAATAACTAAATCCGAGAAAAAGAATGACATGGCAACCACTTTATAGTTCAGGGCCACAGTTGTTCAAAGCTCATCAACTGCCTAGCCTTTTCCCAACTATATTGGGGTCGGCTTCCAGTCAAACCGGATTTAGCTGAGTACCAGTATTTTACGCGGAGCGGCTGCCTACCAGACCTCCACAACCCAGTAACTGGGTAACACGGTACTTCATGGCAAGACTGGAGTCAGATTAACTGGCTTCTGACTATCCGTAACAACTGCCAAAGATCTACAAATGTCAGCCGGGACCAACGGCTTAACGTGCTTTCCGAGGCACGAAGGAAACTCGATATATTAAGATGGTCACCCATCCACAGACCAATCTTGGCAAGCGTAGCTTAACCTTAAAGATCGACCCGTGCGGCTGTTATTATTTAGCCACGAGCTCCTCCATAGTATACACGAGTAGGTTTAATTTTATGGGACATACAAAATTTATGTAATTCAAAAATATGAATACAGTATCTTATTCAAATAAATATTATGTGCGAAACGAGTATTGTAGCCACAGTTGTTCAAAGCTAAATAGTTAGAAAGGCCACAATAGTTGCTGACTGCTAATTTCGCGCTTCGTTTCTTCATTTCCATGGCCATGGCGTTGTAGTGCTTCAGGAATGTTCGCGGAGGCTCGCACAGATGGTTTTCATGCCATTATGCGAAAGAAAGCGGCCTCCTTACTACAACGCTTGCATGGTAGTGACAACAGCATCCTGAAAATGATAGCTGCCAGACCGGACTGTCCCTTTCAGGGCCACTGGGTGGGGACAGTCATAGGTTTACTTAAGTAAATAAATGTTATAAACTAACAATACTAACCTACTTAAGTAAGCCTCATTGTTACTAACACCAATACTAACTAAATGTATGGACTGTATAGTCGGAAATAAAGTTTTATTTAATTTAATTTCTCTGATTTGTCGAAAAACTGAGACATAATTATACAAAATGTCTATTTTTATGTCATCCTAACCATCATCTGCCTAGCCTTTTCCCAACTATATAGGGGTCGGCTTCCAGTCAAACCGGATTCAGCTGAATACCAGTGTTTTACGTGGAGCGGCTGCCTACTAGACCTCCACAACCCATTAACTGGGTAACACGGTACTACATGGCAAGACTGAAGTCAGATTTACTGGCTTCTGACAATCCGCAACGACTGGAGGAAACTCGGTATATAAAGATGGTCACCCATCCACAGACCAACCTTGGCAAGCGTTGCTTAACCTTAAAGGTCGACGCGTGCGGCTGTTATTATTAGAAAAGGCTAGGCAGATGATGAGAAGATAGAAGTAGGTATAGATAGATAATGGACAATTATTGTCGCAACATCAAATATATTTTTTTCTCAAAATCTATCGAGTAAAGGGCACGAGGAGGCGATTCCAAAAATGTGACTCACTAAAATGTCGAAAATAAAAAATATGCTTTGCCAAAAAATCCGACCGCAAAAACTACTAGAAAGTTCGGAACAAGTCGCTTTTCAAGCAGTCTAATGCAGTTAATGACATTTAATTTAGTTCAATCACAGATCTGATGCTACCAATTGCATCAAAGCACCAACTGCGGCGGTTCTTTGCGAGATATTAGCATTTCTTTGTCGCAAGGCCCGTCGGGCTGTTTGCTATCTTGTTCCTCAAGCGCGGACTGGACTTTTGAGTAGTTTTACGTGACCCGACTGTCATTTGCCAAGTGGTTGTTTATATTTAAAAATCCAAGTAAAGTTAAAGTTATCATACATAGTTCAAAGTGACCCGTTAACTACGAAATTAACGTTTTATGGCAATTTTATGGGCCTAATAAAAACCTCGTAAAGTACTAAAAGACGTAAAACTATCAACGACTAGGTACACAGAACCTTGTTGCTTTCACACACTAATAGGTATCTAAAGTTCACATTAATTGTCCTTCAGATAAATTGTGGTTTTAAGTGATTATTTTTCCGACCCAAATATCGACCAATAGAATTGCACCATTCGACGTCACGTGGTACAACCTACATGGTATTATACTGATTATTTTTCCGACCCAAATATCGACCAATAGAATTGCACCATTCGACGTCACGTGGTACAACCTACATGGTATTATACTGATAATTTTTTGATTATTTTCTCTGGTAGTTACTATATATAAAAAACAAAACATGATCCAGTCAAATTAACCACACGTCAAACTGACAGGTTGAATTCAATTGTGAAAATTGGAGATTACAACAATTGTATTTTTAATTGCACTAACCTGAATCTTAATTAAATGTTGTTTTATTCATTATGAAATTCTTATTTGTTAACTGTTCATTTCATCTCATGGTGCAATTCTATTGGCCGACATTTGGGACGGAAAAATAATCCCCCGAATACCACACGAGCTTCAAAATTATCTGGCATTTCCCGATAATTTTGAAGCTCTTGTGGTATTATAAGTGATAATTTTTTGAAAATTTTCTCTGGTAGTTGCTATATATAAAAAACAAAACATGATCCAGTCAAATTAACCACACGTCAAACTGACAGATTGAATTCAATTGTGAATCTTAATTAAATGTTGTTTTATTCATTATGAAATTCTTATTTGTTAACTGTACATTTCGTCTCATGGTGCAATTCTATTGGCCGACATTTGGGACGGAAAAATAATCCCCCGAATACCACACGAGCTTCAAAATTATCTGGCATTTCCCTCAAGGTTCCCTGCAAACAAATAAAGTCGTCAAGTTTTTCAGGAAAAATCACTCGCGCTTCGCGCTCGTGATTTTATAACCTGAAAAACTTGACTCCTTCATTTGTTTGCAACGAACCTATCGGGAAATACCCGATAATTTTGAAGCTCTTGTGGTATTATAAGTGAATAGTGCTATATCTGACGATTTTTTACCGCGTTTAACTAAACTTCATTCAGTTGTGAGAATAAGTTGTATCAGTGCAGTGGTGTTCAAGTGAGCAGAACGTCTTTATTGTCTAAATCATGAATATTAAGTGGTTTGGTGTCACAGATAAAACGAAGGGGGGAAGCAGACCGACGTGCCTTTTTTGTTAATGGGAGAATTGTGAAATCATCAAATGACTTTTCCCGCTCCGTCCAGAGCGGAGGAGTTCCTTTTTTAGGGTTCCGTACCCGAAGGGTAACCAACGGAACCCTATTACTAAGGATCCACTGTCCGTCCGTCCATCCGTCCGTCTGTCTGACAGCAGGCTGTATCTCAAGAACCGTAATTGGTAGACCATTGAAATTTTCACAGATTGTGAATTTATTTTGCCGCTATAACAACAAATTATAAAAATTAAGGTTTATGGTTCGGAACCCTTTGTGTGCGAGTCCGACGCGCACTTGACCGGTATTTTAAACAATTCCGCATTAAACGGATATACAAGCGAATTTAAAATAACCCAACTGATGAGCTAATTGCTTATCAGTTGGGTTTAGAAAACACAGGGTTTATAGCAGGGTGAACTGTTACGTACCCATTTCAAGCTGTTGACTTTTCATCATCATCTACCTAGCCTTTTCCCAACTATATTGGGATCGGCTTCCAATCAAACTGGATTCAGCTGAATAACACTATTTTACGTGGTAGCTGCCTACCAGCTACCTTCACAACCCCTTAACTGGGTAACATGGTACTTCTTGGTAAGACTGGAGTCAGTTTTTCTGGCTTCTGGCAATTCGTAGACTGCTAAAAATCTATAAATGGCAACCGAGAATAACGGCTTAACGTGCTTTCCAAGGCACGGAGGAGTCTCGATATGTTAAGACCTTGAAGATCGATCCGTGCGGCTGTTATTCCTTAGCTTAGAATTTTAATAAATAAGACATAAAAACCAATAGACAGACTGCAAGATGATACTCGTATGATATACCTGAGTGACTGACTGACAGACAACGCGCAGCTGAAACTCCTGGTCGTAGAAAGCTGAAATTTGGCTATGAAGCTTCCTTAAACTCCGCAGAGGGGCACTTAGAAAGGATTTCTCGAAATTCTTACGGGAACACAACGGAACAAAAGAGGACTTAAGAGGCAATGCGGAAAGATAAACTTTGTATGTACTCGTAAAAAGTCATAATTCGATGTTGGGCTCTCGCCTGTTTCCTCCTCCAATATTGGACCGATTTGAAAGATATTTCACAAACTGAATAAGAAGGATGTACAGGGTGGCCAGAACATTGACGTCAAAAATAAAATTAAGGTGCTATATGCGGCATCCGAATCACCCCCATGAATGTCCCGCGACTTTTCATAGTTTTTCCCTGTGTTCCATTTTCATTAATAGTTGCCAAAGTACACCAGGGCTCTATAGACAGCGGTTTATCGGACAATTTTGAGCATTTTTTGAGGGTTCTAGAGCTTATACGATTAATATATCATCAAAAACATACAAAGTCTATCCGCCCGCATTTCCTCTTAAGTCCTCTTTTCTATCTTTTCAGTCTACACCAGTCAACCAAGGTTGACGGTGGTGTCTTCCTTCACTCTTGTAGTCAAATACCTCCAGCTACTTTCGATTATAATTTCCAGTATTCTGATCTGCGGGTCATGGAGTGCGGAACAGCTGAAGTTTCCACCTTCCTTCATGTTCGGGGCGGCGTCAGCGGCGTGCCAAGTGGAAGAGGCCTGGAATGTCAGTGGTAAGCGATTAAGGTCAAATAGGCCATGGATACGCACAGGACCAGTTGTTGTGGCGACACTTGGGGAAGGCCTATTTCCAGCAGTGGTCGTCTTTCGGCTAGTATGATGATGATGGGATCATGGCCTATAAAACAACGGTTCAAGATTTGTTTTGACTCCTGCTTGAAAAAGAGGGAAGCGAAAACTATGTTTTTCTTACTCCTCCATTGTCATTTTCTGATAAATTTTATCAAACTTCATTCACTCGGTGCTTTTCTTTAGGTCGCCACGGTTGATTCTTCCTCTCAGGAATTGTACTGTTTGGGAATTGTGTGGCCCTCTTGTCCCAAAAGATAAGGTGTCTAAAAGGTTGTAGCAACGGAATCATGTCCCTACCTAGTGTAGCTTTTTTAATTCCAGACAAAAGTCCCAACTTGTGGGACAAGCTCATACATGATCGTCCAGAGCTGGTGGCAGACGGCAGCAACGGAGACGTGGCGTGTGACTCTTACCACCTATGGAGGAGGGACATCGAGATGTGTGAGGAGTTGAGGCTCAATATGTACAGGTAAGCATCCTCTTTGTGACACACCAGCTGGTGGCAGATGGCAGCAACGGAGACGTGGCGTGTGACTCCTACCACCTGGGGAGGAGGGACATCGAGATGTGTGAGGAGTTGGGGCTCTGTATGTACAGGTAAGCATCCTCTTTGTATCACATCAGCTGGTGTCAGATGGCAGCAACGGAGACGTGGCGTGTGACTCCTATCATCTGTGGAGGAGGGACATCGAGATGTGTGAGGAGTTGGGGCTCAATATGTACAGGTGAGCATCCTCTTTGTGTCACACCAGCTGGTGGCAGAAGGCAGCAATGGAGACGTGGCGTGTGACTCCTACCGCCTGGGAAGGAGGGACATCGAGATGTGTGAGGAGTTGAGGCTCAGTATGTACAGGTAAGCATCCTCTTTGTGCCCCATCAGCTGGTAGCAGATGGCAGCAACGGAGACGTGGCGTGTGACACCTAGCATCTGTGGAGGTGGGACATCGAGATGTGTGAGGAGTTGGGGCTCAATATGTACAGGTAAGCATCCTCTTTGTGCCACACCAGCTGGTGGTGGATGGCAGCAACGGAGACGTCGCGTGTGACACCTACCATCTGTGGAGGTGGGACATCGAGATGTGTGAGGAGTTGGGGCTCAATATGTACAGGTAAGCATCCTCTTTGTGCCACACCAGCTGGTGGTGGATGGCAGCAACGGAGACGTGGCGTGTGACTCCTACTACCTATGGAGGAGGGACATCGAGATGTGTGAGGAGCTGGGGCTTAATATGTACAGGTAAGCATCCTCTTTGTGACACATCAGCTGGTGGCAGACGGCAGCAATGGAAACGTGGCGTGTGACTCCTACCACCTGTGGAGGAGGGACATCGAGATGTGTGAGGAGTTGGGGTTCAATATGTACAGGTAACTGTTATATATTTAGTAAGAGTCACCACGAGGTGACAAGAGTTCAAGCTCAGGTCTGACTCCTGCTCAATAAAGAAGCAAGTGAAAATTATGTTTATCTAATTCTTCCGCAGACAACAATCTATATGGAGCAAAGAACTGTAGCTTCTGTTAGTGTTTCAGCTTAGATTCATGAGAGATTTTTTAAAATTATTTTTAATGTCTATGGCGTCCGTCGTTCTAATACAAAGCGATCGTTGCGTGAATAAGCGATCGTGTTCGCTGTATTGCGTTAATTTGTGCGACAAACCGAAAGGTACCTTCTATTGGCGCGATGACGCGATCGTTTTTAACCGACTTCCAAAAAAGGAGGAGGTTCTCAATTCGGCGGGTATTTTTTTATGTATGTACGAGTACACCGATTACTCCGAGGTTTCTGATCCAATTTTTGTGATTCTTTTTTAGTTTGATGCGAAATACTTGTCATTTAGTCCCGTTAACGACCTGAATGCAGATCTCCTCAATAAACTTGACCGTCTTCTAAATAACTGCATTCGATTCGTCTTCAATCTTCGTAAGTATGATCACATATCCGCGCATCGATCACTATTAAAATGGTTACCCATTCGCCAGCGCAGAGCGCTGAGGGCCTTGACTAGTCTGTTTTCTTTTCTTAACAATTAATTCGTTGGTTTCGTGTTTTCTTAATAACGTTGTTAGTTTTGTTTATTAGTATGTATGTATCTATGTATTTATTATAGATTGTATTTATTTTTCTTCTCTCTATTTGTCTTTTCTTTATGTTGCACCTGCCATGCTGTCTCTGCACCACCCTAAGGTCGACTGGTAGAAAATGCCTACGGCATTAAGTCCGCCTTTGTACAGTGTTTCACTTGTGCATAAAGTTTTAATAAATTAATAATGTTATGAGCATTTTTCAATTTCTGCGTAGATGAAAACGTCGTCCAAGTATCATTTAAAAGTGAAAGATAAAAACTTTTTTACAAAAAAAATATAAACAACTTCCAAAAAACACTACAAAGTATAAAATAATCTTTATTTCGGAAGTTGGTGTTTAAAAACGAAGATACAAAACCAAAAACATCGACCATCGAATTCTTATCCCATTTATTTGGGGTCGGCCCTCCTTGTCTTTGTTTTCCATTGTGCACGGTTTTGTGCCTTGTCGGTATCGAGATGAGCTTCTTTAAGGTCTCTTTGGACCGTCGTCAGCCAAGTGGAGGGTGGTCTTTCACGCGTGCGGTTCGTCGTAGGCAGTTCAAGGGCAAGCTTCACCATATGATCGTCTGGGCGTCTTTGCACGTGACCATACCACCGTAGACGCTTCTCTTTGACTTTTTCGGATATCGGAGCAACTTTAAAACTGCCTCTTATGTATTCATTTCGGATTTTATCTAGTAGTGTGACTCCCGCTGACCAACGAAGCATACGCATTTCGGTTGTGTGCAGTTTATTTTAGTGCTGCTTGTTGGTTGCCCAGCATTCGGATCCATACAGGACAGTAGGTGTAATAGCTGTCTTATACAAGTGGCCCTTAACTTTAACTGGCATTTTCCTGTCCCACATGACGCCTGTGAGTTGTCTCCACTTCATCCATCCGGTTGTAGTTCTATGAGTAACATCTTTTTCGATTTTGCCATCGTTGCTAATTATTGACCCAAGGTATTAAAATTTTAATTTTGGAAGTCGGTTATATTTTTATTATTAGAACGATACCTCTATCCGTCATGCTCTAAATTATCTATGGTCACAAAAACTCTAGCTACTAAAGACTCGGCTTCTCTTCTTTCAGGTTCTCAATATCCTGGCCTCGTCTCCTCCCGTCTGGTTTCCCCAACCACATAAGTGAGGATGGCAAGAACTACTACAACAACCTGATCGATGGTCTACTGGAAAAGGGCATTGAGCCGATTGTCACAATCTTTCACTTTGATCTGCCGCAGTCTTTACAAGATCTTGGTTAGTTTTAAGTCATAAGCTTTTCTTCACCTATGAAATTGATTAAACAAGCTATTTTAATCTATGATATTGTCGTTTGAACGTCGACTAAATAATAACAGCCGCACGGGTCGATCTTTAAGGTTAAGCAATGCTTGCCAAGGTTGGTCTGTGGATGGGTGACCATCTTAATATACCGAGGTTCCTCCGTGCCTCGGAAAGCACGTTAAGCCGTTGGTCTCGGCTGTCATTTGTGGATTTTTGGCAGTCGTTACGGATTGTCAGAAGCCAATAAATCTGACTCCAGTCTTGCCAAGAAGTACCGTGTTACCCAGTTAATGGGTTGTGGAGGTCTGGTAGGCAGCCGCTCGACGTAAAACACTGGTATTCAGCTGAATCCGGTTTGACTGGAAGCCGACCCCAATATAGTTGGGAAAAAGCTAGGCAGATGATGATGATGATGATGATTGTCGATTTGAATTTGGGCATAGAACCATTGCAGTATAAATAGCCCCCTGCCGCCATTTTTTTTTTGAACAAACAAAAATGTTAGGAACTTGGTGCCCTAAAGAGTCACGCTGCCGAGATATTTCGAGGTAAAGTCGCAACTTTACCTCGAACTACCTGGATATGCCAGCTCCCATAGAAAAAAGTTCAAACCCCTTTATATTTCAGTCCTGCCATTCCAGTTTCGAAATCAGTTAGTTCTTCGTTACTGCGAGTTTTTTTTTCCAGTAATATTGCACTTCATAATATGCTTGGAATTTAAAAATTTCTTGAAGAAGCTTGTGGTGGCGGCTTTGCTCGCGTGATCCCTAGGAAACATACTCCCGGGATATTAATAGCCTATGCGTTATTCCGGATTATAATCTACCTCTGTACCAAATTTCATGAAGATCGTTTCAGGCGTTTTGACTTGAAAGAGTTACAAACTTCCATCCACACAAACTTTCACAACATTTAAAATGAAAATATGTTCCCATAATGTGAGGTACAATATAAGGTGCTTGAACTTGGCAGATTATTTCAGTACGGATCTAGAATTATTCATACTTTATGGAAATAGATAAAGATCTAAATTATAATTTGATAAGAATAATGGTAGAGCAATATTAATAAAATAGGTGCTGTTATACAATACGTAAGTCGTTTTATTACAAACTACATAATTATTATCTTGGACCAAATCTCTGCTTAACCAATTTATTACTTAGTGGAATTAGCATGTTAGGTGATTGAACTAACTGATATTATATAGCTGATATTTACCGATAACATCTATTTAAGGATAAAAAAAATATACCTTGTCGGTTACTTGGACAAACGTTGATAAAGAATAAACGGCTAGAACGGGAATGACCGGCTGGTCTAAAAAGGCCACTTTAGCAGAATCAAAAAGCACATCACGCTACCAGTCACTGTCAAATTTTCCCAATCAACCTTGCACCTAATGCGTTAGCGATAAAGATGAAATAGCGATAAAGTAATAAGCGATAAACTGGAGTCAAGAGTCAACAAGGATATCAAAATAGTGTATTATTATTCAACTTCGCAATTCTTTCCAGGCGGCTAGGCAAACTCCCACATCACCGACTGGTTCGCAGACTACGCAGAAGTGGTCTTCTGTCTGTACGCAGACCGCGTGAAGTACTGGCTCACCAGCAAAGAACCTATGATGATGTGTGACGGAGGCTACGGGAAGCTCCGAGCCCCATACTTTGATGACCAAGATGTGGGCCGTTATCTGTGCAATAAAAACGCTCTGATAGCCCATGCTAAGGCTTACAGGGTCTATGATGAGCTTTTTAGAGATAGGTATCATGGTAAGCATATATTTTCACTAGTTGACCCGCGCAACTTCATTTGCGTTTCAATTTATTCATTACTGCGTCGCTCCTATTGATTTTAGCGTGATGATATATAGCCAATAGCCTTCCGCGATGAATGGCGTATCTAAAACTGAAAGAATTTTTCAAATAGGAACAGAAGTTCCTGAGATTAGCGCGTTCAAGCAAACAAACAAACTCTTCAGCTTTATATATTAAGTATAGATTTTTAGGGTCTGAAATTGAATACGCAAAACGGAACCCTTATGGGTTCACACTTGTGTTTGTCTGGCTGACTGTACATGCTAGCTAACTGTCTCTCTGTGAACCTGCCAAAAAAAGCCAAATGAAAAGGAAAATTAACCAGTCCCCTTATCTCCGAAATTACTGAGCCTAAATTTTTTATAAAAATAATCTTTACTTACAGGTGACAGGAAAACCTTTGTATTTCCTTCGTCTGCTTCACATTTTTAATTTTTTGGAGTAGCTTGATAATATAAATACCTTTCTATATAGCCTTCCTCGATAAATGGGCTATTCAATACTAATATAGTAATAGTAATAGTAATAGTAATAGTTTATTTGAAAACATACATTACAATCAATGTGAAGCCCTGACTCCGGAGCTAGATATGTAATACCTGTATTTCAGGAGTCAGTTTCTTCTTCCTTAATACATGCTTCTTATAGTATGCAATCATTTCTATTACAACATAAATATTAGTATTTAAATTTACAGTTATACATTTATATTCAAATTAGATTAAATTATAATGATTTTAAAATTAAATTAAATTGTAAAGATTTAAAAATCAAATTAAATTATAATGATTTTAAATTTAAATTAAATTATAATGATTTTAAAATTAAGTTAAATTAAATTATAATGCTTTTAAAATTGAAGTTATACAAATATTTAAAATAAATTACATATATTTTAAAATTAAGCTGTGTCCAAGTATAAATTTAAAAATGATAATTACACTGTACAATCTGTGGGGGATGCGAGTGGTGTGAAAGGGTATGTAAGGATGAGAGTGTGAGTGTGAGAGTAGTGTGCGAGTGTGAGAGTGTGCGTGTTCAAGAAATTGTGTATGGGGTAGAGTTTGTAGTTGTTTGCGTGAATGAATTAGACAATTTTGTGTGTCTTAATGAGATATACCATAATATGCTTCACATCCGCTGCAATAGTATTTCGGTTTTTTTTATAATCATGTGAAAGCAATCAAGTTTTCACTGTTTGTCTTGTTTCGTGGATTTTTAGTGGATTAATATTTAGAATAGTGTTCAACTTATTATATAGGTAGGTAGCCTGGTGTGCACGCTGTCTTCTAGCAGATGCTGTGTGGCATCGCACAGGCAGACAGGCGTCAGGTACGGTTCTTTTATTTTTGTGTTTATCAGTATAGGGTGTAATAGTGTGTTGTTTGACAACAACCTGCAGAATATAAGTTTGCCTCACAGTGAGTACTTTACACAACTCATATAATCTCGCAGTAGGGAATAGGAAGGGTTTGAATGTCATAACTTTTAACAGGGACCTTTGAGCTCTTTCTAGGTGTATCATAAATGTTTTACATGCACCACCCCAAACTACAATACAATAGCCCATGACTGACTCCGCCAGTGCACAGTAAACCCCACGTAATAATTCAAAGTCTGCCACATGTCTCAGCTTTTTGAAAACCCAGATTAGTTTCCGGATTCGACTAGAAGTGAGATCAATATGTTGCCGCCAGCTAAGTTTTTCGTCCAACAGAATGCCAAGATGTTTGACCTGTGTAACTCTGTGTAAAGACAGACACGAGTAGTCGCTATGCATGTGAGGTGAGTTGCATGTATGTAACTTAATGTTTGTGTCTGGAGGTTGGATTTTAGAAAAGTGGAATTGTATATACATTCAGTCAAAAAAGTATCGGGAATGGATCATTTGGTTATGGTTCCAAATTCAAATTTTTGTTTTTTTGTAGTTGTTAGATTGGCACAACTGTTTTCCATTTTGGCGCGGAGTTTGAGTTGCATCTGTTATTTATATTAAATACAGTGCTGGTTTTAGTAATATCATATATAGTGTGTATTGCGAATTTCATAATGGACAAAAATATCGAACAAAGAGTTTGTCTTAAATTTTGCATCGCCAATGGAATTTCGTGTTCGGAGTCACTGAAAATGTTACAGAAGGCTTACGGTGAATCGACTTTATCAAAAACTCGTGCTTCAAAGCGTTTACAAGCGGTCGAGATGTGATGGAAGATTTGCCTCGCTCTGGTAGGCCGTCAACGTCTGCAACTGAAGTCAACATCGCAAAAGTGAAGGAAATAGTGACTGAAAATCCCCATTCAACTCTGAGAGAGATAGCCGCCGAACTTTCTGTATCTCACGAGTCGATCCGTACCATTTTAACTAATCATTTGGGTATGAAACATGTTGCTGCTCGGCTAGTCCCAAAAGATCTGAATTTTCTCCAAAAACTCAATCGCATGAAAGTCGCTGAGGACATGCTAGAACGAGTCAGTTCGGACCCAACATTCATGAAACGCATTGTTACTGGTGACGAGACGAGGGTTTACGAGTTTGACATGCAAACTAGTCAACAAGCTTCGGAGTGGCGCCTTCCAACTGAACCGAAACCGAAAAAACCACGCCAAAGTCGATCAAAAGTCAAAGTCATGTTGACTGTTTTCTTTGACTATCGCGGTGTTGTGCACTCTGAATTCTTACCGGAAGGTCTATCGGTAAATAAAGAATATTATTTGAGCGTTATGCGGCGTTTAAGAGAGCAAATTCGACGAAAAAGGCCGGATTTGTGGAAAGAAAATTCTTGGATTTTGCACCACGACAATGCGCCTTCGCACAAGGCTATAATTGTGAACGAATTTTTAACCAAACACTCAACAAATACCATCCAGCAACCACCATATTCACCAGATATGGCTCCTGCTGACTTTTTTCTTTTTCCTAAACTCAAATTACCACTTCGTGGCACCCGTTTTCAATCGATAGAAGACATAAAGGAGAATTCGCGGCGAGAACTGAACTCAATTCCGGAAGCAGCGTTTAAAAAATGTTTTGATGAATGGATTATTCGTTGGCGCAAGTGTATCGTTTCTAAAGGAGCATACTTTGAAGGTGATAAAATAAATTTGGATGAATAACAGACATTTTGTGTATTATTGATCTTTTCCCGGTACTTTCTTGACAGAGTAGTATGTTGTTTTTGAGATGTTTAGAGTGAGAATGTTAGCTCTAAGCCAGTGTCCGACTTTGTGTAAGCCTGATTCGGCGAGCTGTCGTACCTTGTCCCAAGTATCCCCATGAAATATTAATGCTGTGTCATCGGCATAGGTGAAGATTTTACCACTCTCAAGAGATTGCGAGCACAAGTCATTTATGTAAATGAGAAAAAGACTGGGCCCAAGTATACTACCTTGTGGGACACCGTAGGTAACCCCGGCATCAGAGCTAGTAAATTCTTTTATTTTAACTCTCTGTGTGCGGTCGTAGAGAAAGTCTTTAACAATATTTAAGGCATTTCCGCGAATACCAACCCTATCCATCTTATCCACAAGAGCGGGAATTGAAACTGTATCGAAAGCCTTTGCTAAATCGAGAAACACGCCTACACATTTTTGTTTTGAGTCAAGTTTACGTGTGACATGATCTATCAGTTGGCTAATCGCGTCTTCAGTGCTTTTCCCCGACCTAAAACCATATTGGGCGTCTGAAAGTATTTTGTTGCGTTCCAGAAAATTGATGAGTCTACTGTTGAGCGCCCTCTCCAGAATCTTTGAGATAGTTGTTAGAACAGAAATAGGCCGATAGTTTCGAACATCGTCTTTCTTTTTACCCTTGTGGACAGGAGTAATAATGGACTTCTTAAAAACTTTTGGGAATACACCTTGCTCAAAACATATCCCGATAAGCTTTGTCAAAGGGCCAACAACAACATGCTTAGCTAACTTAAGAAAGTTAGCCGAGATTGAGTCCCATCCAACGGCACAATCATTCTTTAAATTCATTATCAGTGATTCAATTTCGGCCTCATCAGGGGGAAGTAGAACGATAGAGTTTAGAGTGGAGGGCATGTCAAATTTATATGGTGTAGTAGTTTGCGTTATAATGTCAGCTGCAAGCCGTTTACCTATGTCCGCAAAGTAGTGATTTACCTCATTTACTGTCTGTAATCCACTTTTACTTATGGGTATCAGTTTATCAGCACACGATTTTTGTTTTTTTTGTATCAGTTATAGATTTGATAGCATTCCATTTGTCTTTGTGGCTTTTAGCGTTTTGTAGTAAAGACTTCTCATAGCTTCGTTTTATTTTTTTTAGTAGTGAGTTGCAGAAATTGCGGTATCTTTTATATGTTGTTTCTAGGATTTGGTTTTGTGGCTGTTTAGAAAATTTCCTGTCTAGTTTGTCTCTGTGGCGGACACACCGCAATAAGTCTCCTTCTACAAGGTCTAGTGAGTACTTTTGAATTTTGTTTCACCGCTCCAGAGAGAGTCTCAACAAAAAGCATAGCAGCTTCATTCGCATCAGCGTCACTATTAATAAATGAAAAATCGACTGTCCCCAGGTGCGTAATGGCTGACGCGTAATCTAAGCTAGTGTAGGAGTTATTTGTGTTATTTTGTTGTTCAGGGCAGTATAAACAAATCAACACAGAGTCGTGGTCAGTTACTGTAGAATGTAATACAAAAACTGAAGTTGGAAGACATGTATTTAGCATGACATGATCCAAACAGTTTTGAAGCCTTGTTGGAAAGATGTGTGCTGGTAACAGACCTACCTCCGCAGTCATATTTAAATAAACGCACTATTTCTGTCTGTATTGTCTGTTTTGATGTCAATGTTGACATCACCAGCAATAACAATATTTTTTGCTTTTAATGGTCTTACAATATTATCTAATGAGGCTAAGAAGTCATTTGTGCAGTATATGGAGGGGGACCTATAAACAGCAAGTATGCTAATGTCTGGAAGTATTTTTAATAAGAGAAATTCAGCGCCTATTGCCTCAGGTTCCTCGACTGTACATTTAATATGTTTCTTTATGTATATGACAATACCCCCATTTTGGTTTAAGCGTGTTTTAGAGCAGTAAAGTTCATAATTTTCAAGAATTGGGATAGGCTTATGATCTTTTATCCAGCATTCAGTAAGTAATGTCGATATCAACGGAAAATCTACATAACTGTGCTTGAAAATTATCAAAGTTTTTATATATACTGCGTATATTTTGGCAAATAATTTTTAGGGAGGTCCCAGAGTTCATTATCATATCGTTACAAGTTTCGATATCACAGTTGTAACTATCAGCCACAGAGACAGCGTCTACATCTGTACATATTATATTATTAGCCATTGGAATCGATATGGGAAACTATTTCACAAATAAATGTTATAAACGCGCAAAATTGACAACAGAAGCGAAGGAATATATGTGTCAGGATTATCAAATTGTGAAAACGGAGTCTTTTAAACGTAGGACTTAAAAAGCATACTTGGTATATATTGGTGAGTGCGGGTGTTGTATGTATACGTGTGTAATTTTGCGTGAGGTGTAACGTGTGAAGGTTTTGTAAGTGTATAATTTCATTATTTTTTACAAACAGCTGGAAACAGGTGAACCAAAAATATAGTAAAAAAGTGATTTTATTAGAACAAAAACAATCGGCCAGTCACTTGCGCAGGTTGTTGACGTCAGCTTCATTTCTAATCAGAATTTGTTTTCCACCTTCGTCCTTTTTCAGATAAACTTTACCATAGGAAGTCCAGCAAAATTTATAAGAGTTATCTCTGGCAAAGATTCTAGCTACGTAAAATAAGCGCTGAGCTTTTAGTGTTACATTTTCCGATATATATATATAGGCTTTGCTGGGCCAGAAATCTTAATATGCGTTGTGTTCAATTTGTTTTCCCGGTTTTTCTTATTAAATTGCCGGACACTTTTACTATGTCCTCTTTTGTTTTAGGTCTAGAGAAATCAACTATTATCGTTGATGTTCCCTCCTTTTTGTTAACTCTGAAGATGTCTTTAATTTCCTGTTTTTGCAGAGGGATTTCAAGGAGAGTGGCCGCTTCGGTTACAATTCTGCAAAGATCGTCTTTAGTTTCGCCTTGTATCTTTGGGATATTTCTAATTTCAATCTTAGATTGATTGCACATTCTCTCAAGATTATCCACTCTATCCTCAAGTTGGATTATATATGAACGGTCTTCTTTCCTTTCTGCTTCGAGTTTTTCCGTTTTTAGTACCATTTCATCGTATTTTTTTGAGATGAAGTCAATGGTATTTTGAATGACAGCATTCTGGCTTATAATTTCTGAAAGCGATGCCTGAAGAGACTCGAACTTGCTGTGCGATTTATCAATGTGGGATTTAAGCATTTCCATAAGCTCACTGTAGTCCTCTCGTTTCCTCTTGCGGACATTTACACTTTCAGTGTCGGGAATTGATAGGTTAATGACAGATTCCGGTTTTGACAAAGTATTTGTGCAAGTTCTTAATGCTGGTTCACTTTGTTCTGACGACTTGGGTGGAGTACGGTTTAGTTTCGGCATTTTGTAAATGTTCGTATTAATTCAAAAAAACATACAATTATTTTTTAAACAATGAAATTTTGATGGTGCAAATTAGTATAGCAAAACTCAAAAACAAAAAGCAAATCCAAAAAGTATAGTCGGATGCACTGCGATAGTGCGGATCACTTGAACACTGCTTCGTGCTAGTTCCGCTAACACACTGTCGAGCCAAGTGAACACACAGAAAAGTGTTGAAATTTCTGGTATAGTTTCCTATCAGAGGCGTTTCGTGCAAGGATCGTAGCTGTGTTTTGTGACCATATATGGTAGCGTTTTGGTCGTTGTGAGCGCTCTGACTCACCCGCTGCCGACGAATGGGAGCCCCGCGCAGCGATGACTGTGGCGATGATTCACTGTTGTTTAGTTTCTTTGTCTTCGGTAAAATTTGTAAATTCACTATTTCTGGTTTACTGGTTGACAAATCAGATTTTTATGATTTATGTTTAAGTTGCAATTTTGATTCTGCGTATTGTAACAGAACTATTTTTCGTAGAAAAATTGGTAGGTAAGATACATAAATTTATTTCGTTGGAGCTACTTGCAAACGCGTCCGACTTCGAGTGCGCGCGAAAGAAGAACCCAAGACCCAAGAACACTAAATATTTATTTCAATTCGAACCGGTAGTCTCTGAGATTAGCACGTTCAACCAAACAAACAAACTCTTCATCTTTATAATATTAGTATGGATTAGTTTAGATTTAAATCATCTGCGTGTTTTCTGACATAATTTACCAACCTTTAAATTTTTCCAGGTAAGCTGTCACTACCCACTCTGTTCTTCTGGTTCAAGCCAGCCACGCCGGAGGATCAAGAAGTGACTGATCTAACTATTGATCATTGGGTATGATGAGTGTTTTATAATTTACTGGCTTCTGCCAGCATCCTTAGGAAGTATAATCCCAGGGTAGCCTATGTCCTTTCTCAGGCTCTAGACTATCTGTGTGCCAAATTTCATTTAAATCGGTTCAGTAGTTTTGGTGTAAAAGCGCAATAGACAGACAGAGTTCCTTTCGCATTTATAATACTCGTAACTACAAATGTTAAGTGGCATTCTTTGAATGTTCAACGAGCATGCGCTCGTAGGATATTATAGCGGCAGAACCACAGGAATTTAATTTTATTGACCTTAATTTTAGCGGTTATCATCGTGGTTAAGCAACGCTTGCCAAGGTTGGTCTGTGATTGGGCAACTGTTTTTTACGAACTACTCCATCCCTCGGAAATTATTTTTACCCGTAGATCCCGGCTGTCATTGTATGACAGCCGTTACTTATAGTCAGGGTGACTACTCTCTAAGCCTGAAGTCTATTCCGTATCACGTACGGACTAACGATTAGTCCCGAACCCGAACTAAGAATGAATGACAACACTTGATGCCCTTGAGTCAATTGACCATCAGCAATGAGAAGCTCGTCGCGACGAATCTCCAAAGTCTTGAGCATCGACGAGTTGCTAGCCTGTCTGTTTTCTACCGGTTGAATTTTGGGGAATGTGCGACGGAATTGCATAATTTAATTCCATCGTCGGACCACAAGACGAACGGCGATGCGCCACCGGTACATGGTGGACATTCCACCCACACGGACGAAACGTTTTGGGAACACATTCATAATGCGTGCAGCTAAGGAGTGGAATTCCCTGCCGGAGTCTGTGTTTCCTGATAGCTACAACCTGGAAGTATTTAAGTCAAGAATGAATAGGTTACTTTTAGGCAAGCGTGCTCCATCTTCGACCACATCATCGCTTACCTTCAGGTGAGATAGTGGTCAAACGCGTGCCTATCAATAGTAAAAAAAACACTATTTGACAGTAACAGACCAATCCTGTTGAATTAATTCTTAGTGGTTAGGACCTAACCGGGTGTTTTCTACTACGAATCACCAACTCCCGTAACTACATATAGCCGAAACTACGGACTTCGGGCTTAAAGAGTAGGCCCGCAGAAGTCAGAAAATCTGAAAGTTGTCTTGCCACCAGTTACTAGGTTGAGCACAAGTTCTTTTAATACCGTCTATCTTCTTATAGGAAGGTCGATACGCCCACGCCATCTTCTCCAAGGAAGGTGGTTGGCCACGTAAACTGGAGAAACTGTTGAATGAAATCGCAAGGAAGGAAGGCTTCAGTCGGCCCAGACTGCCTCCTTTCACTCCTGAAGAAATAGAGCTGGTTAGAGTTATGTCTATATTTTTTGTATGCTGTTGTAGCTCCTAAGTGAATACATAAATTACTGTTAATGGTTTGCTGTAATTCGACTTTCTGACAATATCTAATACCTTCTTCTACCTGGCGTTAATCCCGGCTATTGCCAGGGTCCGCCTTCCTACTTAGCTTCCTCCACTTTGCCCGATCTTGAACATCCTTCTCAGTTAGGCCATTGGCACTCATGTCGGACTTAACGACGTCCAACCAGCGCTTGCGAGGGCGACCACGGGACCTAGCCCCAAGAACAGCCATATTCATGCATCCCCGACCAACGTACTCCATAGGGCGGCGCATGATGTGGCCATACCATCGCAGACGACACTCTTGCAGTTTTTCCCCCACGTCACGGACACCAAGACTACCTCTGATGAAAGAGTTGCGTATGCGATCGGATCGCGTTACGCCACTCATCCACCTCAGCATCTTCATCTCCGTGACGCGAAGCTCCTGGGTGTGTCTGCTTAGTGCTGGCCAACATTCACCGCCGTACAGTAGGACAGGCCGTATGATGCATTTATATATCTGCCCCTTGAGCTTCGGAGGCATTTTGCGGTCGCATACAACGCCCGTTACCTCGCGCCACTTCGCCCAAGCCGCGCCTATACGTGCGTGGACATCGTCGTCCACGTTGCCAGACTCGTGCAGCACGGATCCAAGGCACCTGAACGTATCAGACTTTCTGATCAGGTCCGAACCTATTCGGATGAACCTATTTGAATCCGTGCCGCCACAGGACATGTACTCAGTCTTCGCCACATTTAGTCTCAGACCACCGTTTTCAAGTGTGTCCTTCCAAATGTTGACTTTGCGCTCAAGATGGGCTTTGTTCTGATTAACGAGGGCGATGTCATCGGCATACATCATTAGCCATGGGGGCTTATCTTGGATGTTTGCCGTAACTACATCGAGCACTACGTTAAACAAGAACGGGCTAAGAGCCGAGCCTTGGTGAACGCCAACAGATATTGGGAAGCCATTCGATTCGCCAACAGCGGTCTGGACAGAGGACACGGAATCGCGGTACATGTCTCTGATAATGTCAATATAGGCCTCGGGAACGCCCTTGAAGCGCAGTGCCCACCAGATGGACTGCCGAGGTATACAGTCGAAGACCTTCTGCAGGTCTTAAAAGGCCATATGCAAAGCTCTCCTTCTCTCTCTGTAAGCCTCAGCCAGATTCCGTAAGGCGAATACTGCGTCCATGGTGCTGTTACCCACCCGGAAGCCATATTGACACTCAGAGACAGTACACTCGCTACGGAGCCATGTGTCAATAATGCGCTCGAAGAGCTTCATGGTGTGGCACATGATCTTGATACCGCGGTAGCTACTACAATCCTGTACGCTACCTTTGCCTTTGTATACAGGGATAATCAGGCTAAATCGCCACTGGTTCGGCATTTCCTTGTTGGTCAGGATGCGGTTAAAAAGATCCGTCAGAAGGTCCATGCCATGTGGGCCCATCGCCTTCCACACTTCAATTGGCACATTGTCAGGCCCGACCGCTTTCCGGTTCTTCATGTGGCGAAGAGCAATGCGGGGTTCGTCGGGGGAAATAGGGGAAATAAGTCCAAGGTTAGGAGGCGGTTCGGGAGGAAGGTTATGGGGATGCTGTTTGTTAGACAGCTCCGCGAAGTATGTACACCATCTCTCCTTAACAGAGGGAGCATCGTAGAGCAGCTTACCCTGGGCGTCCCTTACACAGAGACATTTGCTAATGTCCCGTGTAGCTTTCTCCCGGGCACGCGCCAGCTTAAAAATAAGCTTTTGCCCCTTCGCAGTTTCCAGCTTGTCGTACAAGGGCGCCAGACTTTTGCTGCGGGCTCTGGCTACAGCATTTTGCAAGCGCGCTTAGCCGCTCCATATGCCTCCCTGTCATCCGGAGAGTTGGACCCTTGCCACTGTTTAAATAAAACCTTCTTCTTCCGAGTCGCCTCCTGCACCCCGTCATTCCACCACCACGTCTCCTTTTCTATGGTGCGGCCACCACGAGAAGTGCCAAGGACGCGCTTACCCGCATCGGTGATTGCTGAATGGATCCTACTCCAGATCTCTTGAGCGGACTCATGCGGAGCACTGATCTCGAGATGCTCGACCTCCGCGATGAAGTCCGACTGCCTAGGACCATCAAGCAACCACCACTTTGTGCGGGGTTTGCGTTTTTCGGTCACTTTCTTTTTCGGTACAACCGCAAAGTCCAGGACAAGGAGGCGGTGTTGAGCCGTTAGGCTTTCACCTGGGATGACTTTGCAGTTGGTAACCTTGCCAATGTGGCACCGTCGCACCAGCAGGTAATCTATTTGGCTTGAGTAGGCACCACTAGGTACGTAATAAGATGCTGGGGCTTCTTCTGAAAGAACGTGTTCGCGATGGCTAGCTCAGACAAAGCGCAGGTGCTGAGTATACTGACTCCCTCTGCATTTAGCTGGCCGTATCCAAAACCACCGTGAACACGTCCGAACTCTCCAGCAAACTGACCTACGTGACCGTTGAGATCCCCCCCAACCAAAACATCTTCGGAATTCGGAATAGCGCGTAGTACGTCCTCGAACTCATTCCAGAAGGCCTCCTTTTCAGACTCACAGCAACCAGTTTGAGGAGCATAGGCGCTGATTAGGTTCGTTACCGACCCTTCGATCAGCACCCTAACTCGCATCAACCGGTCGCTGCATCGGTCTACTTCAAGGAGTCCATCCTGAAGGTCCTTAGACAGCACCACGGCCACTCCGCCCCTGCCCGTTGGTGATCCGGTGTACACTAGCCGGTACCCCTGCCCGATGTCACGTGACTTATTTCCCTTCCAGCGCGTCTCCTGAAGGAAGGCGCTGACAATATCTAATACCTCATTACTCATATTACAATCGTTTGGAGGTATGCGGAACAGGGGGCTACTCTCTAAGCCCGAAGTCCGTAATTTCGGGCTTAGTTTCGGGCGTATTCAACTCCGTATCACTTACGGACTTACGATTAGTCCCGAACCCGAACTAAGATTGAATGACAACACAATTTGACTGTAACTATAATAATAATAAATTTATTTCTTGTTTGTCGACGGTCTATAAACTTCTTACATCCATTCTGAGAGTGAAGATTAATGAACACATTGAGACTAATTCAATTATGTCCACCTCTCAGAATGGATGTAGGAAGGGGTCCCGCGGCACTAAGGAGCTTCTCCTCATAGACATGGCTATGAGCCAACAGGTTCGTCGATCTCGCAAGGATCTGTCGACATGTTGGATAGACTACAAGAAGGCCTACGACTCTGTGCCACATACATGGCTCATGAGGGTGTTGGAGTTGTACAAAATAGATGCAACTCTACGCACCTTTCTTGAGTCATGTATGAGGCAATGGAAAACAGTCCTTCGCTATCCAGGATGTCGACCAATTCAGGGAGACGATGAATCTGTGTGGATTAAACGGGGAATATTTCAGGGCGACAGTTTGAGTCCGCTTTGGTTTTGCTTAGCTCTGAATCCTCTAAGCACATTGCTGGAGGGTTCAGGTCTAGGCTATCGGTTGAGAAGAGGTGGTCAGGCCATATCTCACCTTCTTTACATGGATGATCTGAAACTCTTTGCCCCCAACAATTCGCGACTGATGGAGCTACTGAAGGTGACTGAAACCTTCAGTAGTGCCATCAGGATGGAATTTGGTGTGGACAAATGTGCAGTCATGCATGTAAAGAAAGGGGAGATTATGGAATCTGAGAGATTTCAACTCTCGGATTCCATACAGGTTAGATCCCTCAGCTCAACCGAAACCTATAAGTATTTGGGTATATCGGAAGCGTTGGGCATTAATGTTACTGACATGAAGCAATCGTTGAAGGAACGCTTCTTTGGCCGCCTGAAAAAGGTTTTGAATAGCCTTTTGTCGGGCGGAAATAAGGTGCGCGCCTTCAACGGTTGGGTCATGCCGAAAGAGTATTAATGTACTCTTTCGGCATACTCAAATGGAAACAAACTGAGCTTGACGCCCTGGATAGGAGGGTCCGTACACTGCTGACCGCAAACCGGATGCATCACCCACGATCGTCGGTGATGAGATTGTACATCCCGCGAAAGTGTGGAGGTCGAGGCTTTTTAAACGCCAAGACTCTCCACAACCGCGAGATGTGCAATCTCAGAGAATATTTTCTCAAAGCTGATGTGGGTATGCACCGAGATGTTGTCGCAGTGGACAAGGGTCTCACCCCGTTATCCATGGCTAAAGAGAACTGGCGCAAACCTGTGATACTTACCACAGATGACCGCAAGGAAGTATGGAAAAGCAAGGAGCTTCACGGGCGCTTCTATCGGGCTCTTCATGGGTCCGATGTAGATTTTTCAGCGTCCGTGGCCTGACTACGATTCAGTGATCTCTTCGGGGAGACTGAAGGTTTTGTCTGTGCGATTATGGACGAAGTTATCTTGACGAATAACTACCGGAGGCATATTATGAAGGATGGGACGGTGGACGTGTGTCGGGCATGCCACCGTCCGGGTGAGTCCATCAGACATATTATCTCTGGTTGTTCTCGTCTGGCTAACGGCGAATACTTACACAGGCACAACCAAGTGGCCAGGATTATCCATCAGCAACTAGCTTTGAAATACAAACTTGTGGATGCTGAGGTACCGTATTATAAGTATGTGCCCGACCCAGTTCTCGAAAATGACCATGTCACGTTGTACTGGGATCGATCTATCATCACTGATAGGACTATTGTTGCCAATAAGCCTGATATAGTGGTGATAGACCGATTAGCGCGCCGCACAATGATAATTGATGTTACCATCCCGCATGACGAGAACCTCGTGAAGGCCGAGAAAGAGAAACAAATCAAGTATCTCGACTTAGCGCACGAGGTTGTCGACATGTGGAATGTGGACTCAGCTGTCATTGTGCCGATAGTCATTACGGCCAATGGCCTGATGGCCAAAAGCTTCGACGAACATCTGTCGAAGCTGGCGTTACGCGGTTGGGTAAAGGGCTTGATACAGAAGGCAGTACTCCTCGATACGGCTCGTATTGTGAGGAGGTTCCTTTCTCTGGAGCCCTAACCACCGGTAGCTTGGACCCTGCTCCCGACACCGGCGGACTACTACTGTTTATATTTTTAAATGTATTTTTTCATGGTTTTTAAAGATATATTTAAAAATATACTTTGTATGTAATAAGAATAAATAAACGAAATAATAATAATAATAAATAATAATAATAATAATAAATTTTATTGAAATAACAAGTTCACAAAAAGTGTACATATGGTTCAGTAGTAGGTATATATTAGTCTAGGCCTATAATAGAATTATAATAATTTGGAAATATACTATGGTAGGTACTGCAAAATTTTAATATTACAGTCATAAATAGAACTCTAAAGGTAATGTAGTGCGTTACCTGATCTAGGTTTATATAAACCTGTGTTTCAGGCCATCTCCTCTACGAAAGTACATATTCAATCAATGAATTAAATTAACATAATGTTCAATATCTAAGCTATACAATATTTTGCGAAAACTTATTACAAACTAGGCTTATGGGAAATGTTTATATTATATATATAACTAAAATTATCATAAAATGATAGATATTAAATTAGAGTAATTACAGTATAGTCAGCTGCTTAGGTTAACACTTCGAGTAGTTTTTCCGTGTCCGAGTAATTTAGTTTTGCTAAATAATCAAATAACATTATGTAACACCTATTGTAACTTACATTATATATCTTAAGCAATTTATTAAATTTATTATATAAGAAAGGTCCTAGAAATAAATAAAATCTTTTTGAGAAAGCATGTTTAGTCTGAGGGTTCTTGCAGACCAGATCCTTTCTTCTCTTGTCTGAAGGTACAGGTTTAAAATCTAGTTCAGTGTGCTGCAGTAAAACTATACTTAGAACAAAAAGTTGTCGAACTGTTAGGACGTTGCATGCCATATAAAGCTGGTGTGTAGGAAATCTGAACGGGCGACGTGTAGCGACTTTTAGAATTGCTCTTTGAGCACGTTCTAGCAGTATTAAAGTTGATTTTGCGGCCCCACCCCAAGAAGTTATGCAGTATGCAAGAATAGATTGACACAAAGCCAAATAAACCTGTTTAATTAGTTTGTAGTCGGCTATGTCCCGTAAATTCTTAAAAATATATATTAACTTACGCACTCTAGTGCATAATAAATCGATGTGTTTACGGAAATTTAGGTTTGTGTCAATCGTGACGCCGAGGTATTTGATGTGGTCAGCTTTAGTTAAAGTAGGACAAGTGCATGTTGTGTCACCGTTTGTGTTACAATTGTGCGCGCGAATGTTTTGGTTAGTAAGCATCGTGTTAGTATTTCTCATTGAAAATAGAATACATTTGGTTTTATCTGGATTTAACATTAATAGATTATTATGTAGCCAATTACACACAATATTAAAGCCATTCTGAGCAAGTTCATACACATCAGCTCTTAATTTACCTGAGAACAGTAGAGCTGTGTCATCCGCATATGACATAATTAAACCATTTTGAAGTTGTAAGCGGCAAAGGTCATTTATATATATTAAAAATAATGTGGGCCCCAAAATACTGCCTTGTGGGATTCCATAGTTACTATTTTTAAGTTCAGAGCTCGTGTACTCACCGATTTTAAGAGACTGGCAACGGTCGCTAAGATAGTCCGCTAACAATTTTAACTGAGCTCCTCTTATGCCAATTTTTTCCAACTTAAGTAATAGAAGAGAACAAGAAATAGTGTCAAAAGCCTTGGCAAGGTCTAAAAAGATCCCGATGGTATGCATGCCATTATCGAGATTTTTACTTATAAAATTTGTCAATTTGTGTACTGCTTGACTCGTTGATCTTTTAGGCCTAAAACCAAATTGTTGATCTGACAGTAGTTTGTTATTTTCAAGATATTTTACTAGTCTGTTGTTAATGATTCTTTCCAAAATCTTTGAAAGTCTCGTTAGTACTGAAATAGGTCTATAGTTAGTAACACAGGTTTTGTCTCCGGATTTGAAAACGGGGGTGACTACTGCTTTTTTTAGCAATTTTGGGAATATTCCTTGGGTTAAACATATCTGAAAAATGTGAGTTAGTGGAGGGGCAATTTGATATTTAAGTTTTTAAGTACAGAATTAGGAATGTCATCCCAACCGACGGCGCAGACGTCCTTTAACCCGTCTATTATACCTATCACTTCCCTCACGTCCGTATCTAATAGTACAAAAGAGTTCAGTGTAGTATGAGGCATAGATGGACTTTGAAAAGAAGACATTCTGTGCGATAGGTTTTTTTCTGCCAGATTTTTCCCAACGTTAATAAAGTAATTGTTTGCTTCATTTGTCGCTGCGGATGGGTTAAGGTCGGTTATTAAAAGATCGAGCGGAGGCTCTGAGTCTTTGGATCTAAATGTGTTACTTTTAATAAATTTCCAGATAAGCTTATTATTTTTCCCTGCCTTCTGTAGTTGATCTTTCTCGTATTGCTTTTTTAGTTTTTTCAACAGATTGTTGCAGAAATTTCTATATCGCTTATAAGTGACTAATAGTATTTCATTTTCAGGGGAAACTATCAAATCGTGTTGTCATTAATTCTTTGTGGTTAGGTGATGCGGAGCAGAATACGCCCGCAACTAAGCCCGATACTACGGAATTCGGGCTTAGAGAGTAGCCCCCCAGACACCTCTATTGAAAGGGAGGATCCTCCAACCGGACGGTTGTTGTGTCCGGTGTGTGCAACTGCCCGATAGTTGATATTCGAGCTGGTGTAAATGTTCAAATCACACGGTGAACTCCAATTGCGCGATGCCCGATTTCGACGTAGTAGTTCGCTGCTAGTTGGATAGATGGCGCCGCGGTTCTTTTTGTTGCGATGTTGATTTTCTCCGTTGGTTTTTCTTGTGGCGGCAATGATGCCGCTGCAATCGTATAAAAGGCTACCTCAAAGCGCTGATATCACGGTGCTTGCCACAGTCTGGTCAGCTTTAACACGAAGGCAGGGGGCGTCCACAGTATTCCTCTATCGAGCGGTCTTGAGCTTCACGCTTCACTTCACCCCACGTTATTCCAATGCTCGTCGCTTCTGCCAACATGGTGCGTCGCCAGTTTAGACGGGAATGGCCACGCTTCCTTTGTCAATGCCAAATACTCTTCCTAAAACGTTAATTATATTGTTTCAGGAACTTACGACTACTACGCACTGAACCACTACACAACCCGGCTGGTACGAAGAGTGAAGCCAGGTGAACAACCAGGCAAATGGATGTTCTACGGCTCACCAGAACTGAACACAACCATGGATATGGATCCTTCTTGGGGAACAACGGCGGTTGACTGGTTTACAGTGAGCTCCTTTAAAATTATTTTCACTTAGAAATTTATTTATACTTGAACATCAGTCATCATCATCATTTCAACCGAAAACCGTCCACTACTGGACATAAGCCTTCCCCAAGATAGGGGAGGGTTACGCCACGCATGGCAGGCGGGTTGGCAATCGCAGTGTTGAGTTTTACAGAGAACGCTGCTGCCCATTCCCTGGTGAGTCCCTTAGTCGCCTCTTACGACACCCACGGGAAGTGATAGGATAGCATTATTCTTTTACGGCTCCCTACGGCACCGCCCGCAGGGTGCCGTCAGCTGTTCTGTAATAATCTCACTGCGACAACTTAGGTGAGGTGACCTCAAAGTGATTTGTCTGGCATTCCTAGCATTATTTGGAATGACAGCTCACTTCATCTCACTTCACCTGACTTTTCTCATCACAGGTAGGTTCAAGAGAGCGTTAAGCGCAAAAATAATGCGACTACAGGCACCGCAGTGCTATTTTAAGAAGTTCTCCCCTTGATACTTGGAAGTGATAGTGACACTTGAAAATAAAGCGGGGATATTTTACCGGCGCTCAAAATAGAGCATAACTCTTAGGGAGCTAAGGGATAGAGTCTGACACTCTTTTCTCCTCCACCCGTAGTCATTTGATGATTTCGTCCTTAATAAAAAAAAAGGTTTCATACTCCCATTTTTTCCAATTTCAACTCCCATCTTTTTCTTGCAGGTATACCCTCTAGGTCTTCGCGAGCAGCTGCACTGGCTAAACTCCACGTACGACGTCAAGGAGATCGTCATCACCGAGAACGGAGTGCCCTCGCTCGACGCCGGTCTGGTGGACACGCAGCGGATGGAGTACTACAGGGACTTTCTGGAACAGGTAGTAGAAGTTTAATGGCAATGATTTTATAGTTTCGGGAAATACCAAGGACAATAATATTGTGGAAAAAATTGTAAATAACATATTTTTTTTAGTTTTTACGTGATTTAATATGGTTTGTCTCCCAGGTCCTGCTGGCTACACACGACGGCATCAATGTGACAGGGTACACCGCCTGGACGCTGATGGATCACTTCGAGTGGCTCAATGGACATGTGTAAGTTTTATAGTTAATTAATTATCTACAGTAAAATATCTGAACTCTGAAAGCGGCCATACCTAGAAACGGCTTCGTCATTCATACAAATAAGACGGCCCATGAAAATTTTCCAGAAAAAATCTATATCTGTTCTTTTTTTATTTAATAAAATCTATGTATTTGGACTATACAATAAATAAGAAGACGGTGAGTTAAAATGTTGCCTTGTTACACTGACAACAGCTCCCGCTATTGAACTTTCATGCGCTGTATCTTAGTCAATTTTTATTTGAAAAAGCAAAAAATACATGTGCAATAATTCTGAGGGACCAAATAGAATTATAATTTTATATTCAGGATAATTCCCTGTAAAGCTTTGTCTCCTTCCGCCCAGGGCGAAGTAGAAGGGAGTGTCCGACTTTTACTGACTAAAGCCTATCCGTGTCCCTTCAAATACCCATTATGTTCCAGGGCCGCGGTGACTCTTTCGAACAAATTCCGCCCTCTAAGACTACTCAGCATATAGCGCCTGCAGGAATATTGTTAGTAATAGTTTTGCTAACCAACTTAAATACCTATCTGTTTTCAGAGCAAAATACGGTCTATATGCTGTAGAATTTTCGGATCCCAACCGGACTCGAACACCACGCGATTCAGCGCGATACTTCTCCACTGTGACCCGGAGTAGAATGATACACCCCAGTCAAGACGCTACCAAATTAAATTATGTTTAGACTATAGCGAAAGGCTTCTGGCTATCCATAACAACTGCTAAAGATCTACAAATGACAGCTGCTTAACGGCTTAACGTGCTATCCGAGGCTCGGAGTAAATTCGTTATGTTAAGATGGTCACCCATCTACAGACAAACCTTGGCAAGCGTTGCTTAACCTTGAAGATCAACCCGTGCGGCTTTTATTATCTAGCCACGAGCTCCACCAGCGCTCAAGTCAAAGTCAAAACGTTTATTCCAATTAGGCCATTAAACGGCACTTTTGAACGTCATTCACATTTCAAATATATATAAGTTCTGAAGTGACTCTACTGTCCATTCGGAAAGGTAGATTCTTATGGAGAAGAATGGACAAGAAACTCCATAGTTACTCTTTTCAAATAAATCTTTTACAATATTTGGTAAGTATACAATTTTTTTTTTTTTAATATGTGAGGACCATGCATCTAGGGTATGCAGAGGTAGACTTATAAATTTTCTAAATAAGTAGGTACATGATACTCACATATTTACAAATATTGGAATGACTAATTAACAGTGTGTGAGTTAACAGAAAAATACAGACACAAAAAGAGACAGAAAATCTATAAAGTTAATACATAAAGCAAACAGTTTGATTTTGTCCACAACATTGACTGTCCTATGGAGCAGGACCAGCATGCTTCCAGGCATTCTTATCCTGAATGTAATCTTCTAATTTGTAATAAGCTTGTTTACAAGGTGTGCTTTTGATATACGCTTTAAACTGTCTTTCATTTAGTTCTAATATGTCACAAGGTATTTTATTGTAACATTTAACACAGTACCCCATGAAAGATGTGTGTACTTTAGCTAATCTATAAAATGGTTGATCTAATTTATCTTTATTTCTAGTATTAAAATTATGTCTATCACTAATTTTACTAAAAAGATGGCGATTTTTCCGTATGTACGGAAAAATCGCCATCTTTTTAGTAAAATTATATTTTCATAAATGAATTGGCAAGGGACTGTCATAATATTAATCTTTTTAAAAAGTTCCCTTAGAGAATCGCGGCGGCGCAGATTATAAAGGGCTCTGACAGCTCTCTTTTGTAAAATAAATATGGATTCAATGTCAGCAGCCCGACCCCACAACAAAAATCCTTATGACATAATGCTGTGAAAGTAGCTAAAATAGACCAAACGTGCGGTTTCTACGTCTGTTAACTGTCTTATTTTCCTAACAGCATAAGCAGCTGAGCTTAGCCGCCCCGCTAGAGATGTAATATGAGGTCCCCATTGCAACTTCTCGTCCACTGTGATTCCCAAGAAAACTGTCTGATCAATAAACTCCAGTTTTTCTCCATTCAATATTATGTCACATTCGGTACTTTTAACATTAGGTAAAGTAAATCTAATACATTTAGTTTTTTTTTCATTTAATACCAAGTTGTTTGCCGTAAACCAATTTTGGACTTGAAGTATAGAGTTATTGACGACGTCAAGATTTCGTGATCGTCGCTCTATTTTAAATATCAATGATGTGTCATCCGCAAATAACACCATCTTTGGGCGATTTTGAAGTAAATGGGGCAAATCATTTATATAAACTAGAAAGAGGAAAGGACCTAATATTGAGCCTTGAGGAACTCCCATTGTCACTTCAGACCCTCGTGAGTTTACACCGTTTGCCTGAACTTTAACCTGTCTGTCCATCAAGTATGACCTAAGCAACTCAAGGGCTGTATTTCCGATTCCATAGTGCTCAAGTTTCAACAGAAGTGTCTCATGTTCAACGCAATCAAACGCCTTCGAGAGGTCACAGAATATTCCAAAGGCGTCTTGTGACTCTTCCCAGGCGTTAACCTCTCGCGCGTTTCTCGTACAGTTCCCGTCACGCAAGCTTGTCTCCGCAAAGTACGCCGCAATCGGCTGCGCAGGACGTCAATTTGACAACAAACATACAACCGCGCATGCGCGGGTAGCTCGCGCATGCGTGGATTAGCACAAACGCGCGGGTGTAATGGCATCTCACTCGCTCGTATAAGTTCTATGCATAAGCGTGTCCCGCTTGCTCGATGCAATACGACTGTGGATGCGAAAAGTGTTACAGGTTGTCATTGTTTTTAATGATTTATTTTGGTTATTTCTTACAGTTTGATTTGTGTTCTTGTGGTGTATGTGTTTGTTGTGTTACTTTTTGATATTTTATTGTTACTGGTAGTCTTTGTTACTTGTTTATAGTATAATACGTATAAACAAAAAAATATTTTAGGAACGTAACACTTTTTTACGCGATTGCACCTGCGCGGACTTCACTCAAACCTAACTTCCGAGGGGCAAGCCACGCTAACGCGAACTGTACACCCATGTGTACGAGAAACGCGCGAGAGGTTAAAGATGTTCTTTATGTGGGTGACATCGGCGTCAGTTGTACAACGCCCTTTGGTGAAACCGTACTGTTGTTCATGAAAGATGGAATTTTTATTAAAGTGAAGTAACATCTGATTAAGCATTAACTTTTCAAACACTTTACTGAGGACTGGCAAAATTGACACAGGTCTATAATTATTGGGTTTCTGATTATCACCCGATTTGAACAAAGGAACTACTTTACTGTGTTTCATAAGATCGGGGAATACTCCTTGGTCTACACTAGTATTAAATATAACAGCTAAGTAGGGGGCAATAGTTTCAATGACTGATTTACAGACTTTTACAGACATTCCCCAAAGATCTTCAGTTGATTTTATTTTAAGATCTTTAAAATCTTTTATAATGGCCTGGGGGTTTGTATGTTGAAACTTAAACTCCGATGGGCATACCTTTACATTCTTCCTAAGTAATGCAGCAGCGAGCGCAGGAGACGAGTTGAGACTTTCAGTAGTTTTAAGAGGGATGTTAGCAAAAAAATTTTCAAATTCCTGAGCTACCTCTGCGTCTGAGTTTATTGGGCCATTTACAGTATTTAAATTAAATTTAGTCTCACGTTGTTTCTTCCTACCTGTTTCATTATTTATTATTTTCCAAGTAGTTTTTATTTTATCGTCTGCTGATTTTATTTTATTGCTAATATGTAGAGCTTTTGCTGTTTTGCATACACTTTTATAAATTTTTGAATATTTTGCAACATACTTGTTAAAGCTTGTATTATTCATATATTGCTTTTGGCCATACAGTTCATATAGCTTTTCCCTGCTTTTGCGAATGCCTGGAGTTGCCCAATCGCTAAATAAGAACTTGGTGTAAATACTTTTAGACTTTAGGGGAAAAGTCTCAGTAAATTGAATGTTTAATAATGAAAAGAACTCAGCGTAGAACTCATTTGGGTCATTAATATTATTAAAATTATGGGCACCTAGTCTACTATCTAAAGCATTATTAAATTCCTGCAATTTTTTATCCGTAATTGGTCTAAATTTTATTTGAATTATTTCTAAAGGTATGTAAGTGCAAAACGTTATTGATTGTCCATTGTGATCGGATGGGAACTTATTTACAATTTCTTTATGTTGGTAATCACAATTACAAAATATATTGTCTATGCAAGTTGAAGTAGAAGCTGTCACACGAGTTGACTCAACAAAAACATTTGATAAATTAAATGATTTAATTTAAAAAGACTCAATAACCTAATACTATTGGAGTTTGTTTCTAATAATTTAATATTAAAGTCGCCACATATTATTATTGATTTACAAGTAGAACTAACTTTATTCAACACATCTTCCATTACTGTATCAAACACAGATAAATTCTGGTGACACGGAGGTCTGTAGACACATACCACAACATGCTTATCTAGCTCAACACAGGACAATTCAATGGTGTGTTCAACCGACAGTTTAACAATATCTTTTCTTTCTTTAGATTTAATTAAAATTAATGACCCACCATGTATCATGCGTTGTCGGCTAAAGTAGCTACCTACATAATAATTATCATAATTAATGGAACTTACTTGGTGGTCTTTTAACCAATGCTCTGTAAGGCAAACTACATCAAACTTGGTTTTCTCTAAAAACATTTCTATCTCAAGTAATTTGGAAGAGCAACCTTGAATGTTCTGATTAAATAACTTTAAAGTGAATTGCCCTCCCCTAGGTTTTTTACAATGACCTACATTGCTAGAAGATACTTTGTCATTCACTAATTGTTCATTACTTGAAGGGGTAACTTCTGTTGTCTTGCAGTTTAGTTTAAAGGGCCACATTTTAAATCATATTTTTTTTGTAATAATAGGCACAAATCAACTATTCATTTGTTTTAAAACAAGGACTTTATAGTATACTATAAAATAAGTATAATGTAGTATATAATATGACACTAAATTTATTTCATAAAACAAAACAAAAGTTTGGTGTCACATGAACAAGAGCCATTTTGATTTTGTATGGAAGCTGAAATCAACCTAAAATATTAATCGAAATTTTACATAATTAGAAACGATATTTTTTTATTTTAATGAAGCCATACTGGGCAGAAACTCTATAAATATCGATAAATCTCTAAACGGTATTAGAAGAACGAACGAAGAACGTATTTTTCTTTTCAAATATTGGTACGAGCCATGTTAAATTTTTGAAATAAACACTTTTTCGTGGCCATACCCATAAACGAATTCTCCTCTTCAGGAGTAAACAATGTTGGATGTCCAGCTTTATCTTGCGTGCAATTTATGTTTCTATATTTCCTACATAGCGTACTCTTAGGTATGTCAAAAGTATCGGCAGCATCACTTAGCTTAAGCTTTCCAGACTTAACAGCCTCTATGGCGTTTTCCAAATTTTCCTTCGAGTAACTTTGATACGGTGCAAAAGTTTTACCATATCTGGTATTGGTGTACTTTCTTTGGTAAGTACGCACCATATTACCGGAACTGTAATAAAAAATAAAAAAGATATGAGAGGCCTACCCTTAAATAAATGCATAATACGCATTTGGGGCTATTTGAGACGGTGATCTTAAACTTAGTAAAACTAAAACATACAAACCAGGGGTTATTTGGAACAGGATTCCAAATAGCCTCAAATTCGTGCCAAAAAGCCCCATTCTCAAAAACGCAAAAAATATGGCGTCTAGAACAAGCTACAATACAATTGAAAACACCAATGAAATCCCAAGAAAACATATGTCTACATGAACAAACTCATTTTCCACTTACCTTTAAAAGTTTGGTGTAACAACTAGAAGTAAAACACGTACGAATTTACTCGAATAGACAAGTTTTTTTCAAAAAATAAAATAGACCGCTTGTTTACACTTGTTAACCTCCAAATTTCGCCGGTAACACTGACATTAGTTGTAGTATAGCCATTTTGTAAAAAAAAATTCTACTGTTACTAGAAGAAAAAATATATTTAATCAAATCTTTTATTACAAAAATTCTGAATAACCCCTGGAGTCTCAAAAGGCCCCACTTTACGGTAGCAAATTTCATGAATTTACTGATCATTTGTGTATACTGATTTGTGTATACTGATTGATGGGTCTAAGACTGAGTCAGCAGTGTCATTTGCTATCTTTGATGAGATATTGAATTCTGGTACTGGTATAAAATAAACTCAAACACATGTATATTCACAGCTGAGGCTGTGGCTAGAAGGTATCTGTACCAGTGATGGACGGTTTAAGGTCGATGAAGTACGTATAAAATTTTCAAAAAAAAAAGTTGCTGGCCGATTCTTGCAATGGTTGTAGATAACGTTGGTTATGGATTTTTAGCATCTAATAAGAGAATACTACATTTGTTATAGTAATTTCCATAAACATAAAATTACGAAAAAAAATAGGCTTAAAATTATCTAGTAATGGACAAGTCATACACCAATGACTGACACCTAGTTATGCACATTGTTCCGGTATTCGACACCTAGTAATAGACACTTAATAGATACAAATAAATAAAAATACTTTTTATTTAGAAACAAATTTAATTTGCTATGACGTCTTCTAAAATTAAAGTTCCTATTAATCATAAAATAAAGTGTTACTTTATTATGGTAAATCACTATAAATCACAATGTAAGTACTTACACATAGATTTTATTTGTTAAAAAAATATATATATTTTTATAAAATTATGTTTCTTTTACTTTGCTTAAAAACTATTTTGGTTTATTATGAGATCTCAAATATTATTCTTAAAATAACTAAATTAATTCTTTCACATCAATGACATGCGGAAAAACAAAAATATTATTTTGGCGAATAGGCTCGGGCAAATAACTTAAGATATCAGTCTCATCAATTATGGACACATCTTTTTCGATTATTTTAAAATTAGTTTTCGATTTACAGCTACGCAGTCCTTGAACTACAACCTTACGTTTAAAAATTTCTTGTATCATACACACGTAACGGTAAGTCTTTGTTGTACTCTTGCCATCGAATTTGACAAGAACATATTTTCCGATTGACAGTCCATTTGGAACATTCAAATTATCTGAACAACTTGAATCAGATGATCTACGTTGTTTGGATACTTTGAATTTTCCAGTTTTGTCGTCTAGTACCGTTTGCACGTCAACACTGCTCAATATTTGTATTGGACAGGTACGGTTTGGCGTATGAATAGTTTCTGTTAAAACGTTTTGACTTCCTACTGTTCTCTTCACTTTGCATTCTTTTCCTTCGTGATTGTTCTCCTCTTTCTCTCCATGTGGCCGTTCATTTTCAGTGTTGTTTTCCAAATCTGTTTCAAACTCAATTTCACTTTCGCCTGACTCTGCATATGTTATATCACTGTCTTCAGTGTCACTCGATGTTACGGATTGCTTTCTACGTTTTCTATTCTTGGTTTTATTTCCGTTGCGACTTGCACTTTTAGTTTGGTCACGTTTCGTCTTGTTATCTATTCTTTCCTGTTTTCGTTTTTCCTTTTCTTCTTCTTTTTTTTTCCAATTCCTTGTTCCTATGAAATTCTCTCCAAGCTTCACTCGTAATTGTTGATGGTAGCTTTTCTTTTGAGATTCTTCCTTTCTTTTTTATAGTGGGTTCCGGCCAGAAAAGAGCTTTCTTAAATGGTGATGGTACTATGATGTTTTGTTCACATAACATGTGTTCTGCAAAACTCGTCGATGGCATATTTTTAATCGGAGTTTTTTGTGTCATATTGAAAAATTCCTGGTTTTAAAGTATGTCTGGCTCGGTACTTATACATAATGTTGTATGGCATAATCGTAGTTGTATCTTCGTTTTCTTCTGCAAAGGATGTCGATGGCATATTTTTCAAATAAGAGCTACAGAGAGTAGTAGCGTCTTCTTGGTGAGTTGCAATGATGTCCTCAGAAATCTGCTCTGGACCAGTGTTGCTTTCTTTTCCCATTTGCTCTAACTCTGTTGCCACTTCCTGATTTTCAAATTCGACTCTGTTTGCATGACACAACTGTTTATACTTCGCCCAAATTGTGTATAGAGTTAAATCTTCATCTGGCAAAACGATATTCAAATCAGTTCTCGGGATATAAAAACATCTTTTATATAAGTCCAGTTTGACTGTGTGAACGTTTTGACTATTTCCTGTTCCAGTTTCGATATGAACTCTAAGTCCTGCTGTGTGAAATTTTGAGTAGCATTTGTCGATCTTCTGTTATGGGCGTGCATTTTAGAGAAATCAACATATTCCGGACCAAATGGAAACAAACCTCCAGCCCGAAAACCATTTTTAATACATTCTTGTGAGAGTTCTTCTAGAGCACTCTTTAGTATAATTGCAAATTTGTCTTTTTTGACTTGCTGCCCCAAGTTTTCGGTTTTCCATATGCGAACATGTTTACGCCAGAATGCTTTTAGTGGTCTGAAAACTGCGAGATCCATTGGCTGTAGCAAATGTGTGCTATTAGGATACAGCGTAATAATTTCAATTTGACTCTGAGAACAAAAGTCTGATAGATGTTTTGTGACGTGTGAGGCGTGGCCATCTAGGAAGAAAACCACTAGCAGTTTTATTTTGTATTCAATAAGCCAGGGGTGAAAGATGTTCGTGATATACTCATAGAATGTGCTGCTACACATCCAACCACTTTCGAATTTACCTATAGCCCATGAGTTTGGAACGCTTTCTGCAATATGCTTTGGAACTCGCTCGTATGCAAAAACGATCATCGGCGGTGCTAATTGTCCTGCTGCATTTGCAGTAATGAGCACGGTAAGATTTTCTTTTTCGTTCCCTGAAACGCTGTATACATTTTTGTCGCCTTTTTTCACCAAGACATGACCAGGGTTAGAATTTAGAAAGAAGGCACTTTCGTCCGTGTTGAATACTCTCGTGGGATCCTTCATTACGTCACCAAGACCTTGGTTATGTAAATAATCATCAACTTCTGAAAACCAGCTAGTTATTTGTTTTTCGGTTACAGCCTCTCTAGATATTGTCAAGTTTTGAGAAAGCCTTTCAGACACTTTAGGGTGACGTTTAAGAAACGCTTGGTACCATTTGCGCCCTGGTCTACCATCGGTAAAAGGCGTCTGTTTATTATTTGATTTAACAATCGCCTGGACACTGTCCAGTAGCTGTTCTTTAGCCACTGGAGCCTTTCTGACATAGCGAATAACCATTTTACTAAAATGTTTTCTTCTTCTTTCGTCAATATTGACGATGGGCCCATTGAACATACTGCCGGACTCTTACCAGTGCACTTATTGTGTAAGGTTATTCGTGGTACGCCATATTTTTTGGCTGCAGAGCACACGCTCTCTCCTTTTTTTACTGCTTCCAAAGCATGTTGCATTTGAAGTGGTGTATAATTTTTCACCGGCGCCATGACTGTAAGAAAGATCTTGTTTGTAGTACCTACAGTAATGGAATGAACCAGTGATGGACACCCCACTAACGAACACGTCTGTCCATTACTGGTAAAAAGCTTTATAAAGTCATCGCAAAAAGATATTTCATTGACTTCGAGAAATAAATCTAGAATCGACTAAAATCTCGAAAAAAATGCACTGCACTAGTAATCGACACAATGTCCATAACTAGGACATGTCATAATAAGAGGTACTAGTCATGGACATAGCAAAAAAAAAAACAAATCACGTTATAGTTTGCAATACTTTTAAGTAAGATTGTTTGGAAAAGAGGTTAATTAAGCCACAAACTTATTATTTATTCATTATTACCTTAATTGAATTTACAAAAAAACTCATCAGCAACTTACCTCGCTATCAAACTCATTTAAAAAACAATATCACTGGTGACACGTGCTGTTTATCTTTATCCACCATTTTGAAACTGAACCACAGACATACATCAGCTGTCAATATTTTGACACTTTAATACCTTTTCTCTATGGTAAAGTATTGCCAGGTAACAAAAGTGTTGTAGAATCCTTATTTTTTAGGACTCAACCAAAAATGTTCATCACTGGTACGCTGTCCATTACCGGTGCACTTACCTTACTTGCTGCCCTAAACCATAGTCAGAAACAAATGATGGATGTTGTCAATGGGAAAATAGTTAGTGACAGCATGAGTGTTCTTGAAAATCTCAAAAATAATAGGTTGAATGCCAGCACAAACTATTTTGTATCATTAATAAAATAATCTTGGTTGCATTTATCTTTTCATAACATTAAGGTTTTGTTTATGTGGGTGGATTTTTTAGGTTGATTTGGGTTGATTTTTTAGCTAGAGCTATAACAAATTCTGATGATGTCCCAGATTCAAGTGGTTTCCTCAACATATCTGTTCCTTGTACAGACATACCTATTATACATATTCCTCTGTTGAGAAAAAGGTCTACTAATATATGGAAAAGGCACTGGAATCATACAGTTCAAATTGAAAATAAAGGTTTGTGGTATGCTGTATACAATATTCCTATGGGATCCACGCCTTTCGTTCTGTAAAACCAATACTTACAAGAACAGGAAGATTTACTCCACCATACTCAGGCTTCGTTTTGGTCACTGTCGACTCAATTATCATTTGTCTCGTTTGAAAATTGTACACAGTCCTCTTTGAGATCATTGCAACTCTCAAGTAGAGCAATCTCTTGCTCAAGTTTTCTTTGAGTGCTCAACTTTTGGCATCCAGCGCCTTGTGCTGAAGGATGAGCTAATTGAAATTTATGGCCTGATTTGGTATAGATCACAGATATATAAATAGTAGAAGACCAAACATTCGCTAAAATTTGCGTAGCCATTACGCAAACATAGGGAATGTCGTCATTACAGGGCCGAATTAGGACCGGTTGCCGGTATTATCTAACGATAGTGAAATAATCCATATACTTTCTGAAAATCCGTGAAAATCGATATTCTCTGGGTACATGAAATATAGATTACTTATCAATAGTCTTACCGAATAGAACCACCCTCTATTCCCGTAGTTATTGTTAAAGGCGACTAAGGAAATATTTAAAGAGGACGATGGGCAGCAGTCCACTCTTCACCTTTTGTTTGTGTATACAAACCGTTGACGGGCGTCAGTATCAAATAGATCTGGCACTGCAGTCATTAACCCGCATGCCCAGTTTTGTAGAACCGAGAGTCAAGGTTTGGTATGCCTGAAAGCTAGTTTAGGAATAAATCAGGATTTTGAAAAAAAGTAATGAATTTGTATAGGAAAAGGAGGAGCTCATTAACATTCTCATTGTTTCAAGTAATCAAAGAATTAAACCTAAAATTTCAATTTCTACACTTACAATTCTACTAGAATATGATTCGTACCTATATAAAAAAGGAACAGTATATATTTAACATAAAAGATTGTTATTCTAAAAGATTGGGTTGGTAAATAAATAATGTTTGAAATTTAATTACCTAACTCCCAAATGTAATTGGCAAGAAGGGGCTCATTGTTACAATGATCTCCTTTTTACATTTTATAACTTACCTAATTGGTGATCATAAACAATGTCTAATTATATAAACTAACTAATGAAATAAAACACATGTTTATTAGCATGAAATTTATTTATGGGGTAAATTCGAGTAATATATAATACTTTCAGGGGAACAAAACTTTTTTAAGTCCTGAAGGCCACTATATTTTTCAGCAGAAATTGGCAATTTGTGTATATACAACCTTCCAGGCAAAATGAATTCATTTTGTTGTACATATCGGCGCAACCACACCAAGTTTAATCATTTTATTGTCCTAAAATAAGTTTATAAATCATCAGTTGATTACTTTGAGTTTATTACGATGTAAAATTAATGCCAACATTGTAATTTCAATACTTAACCTAGAAATTATGAACACGTGCTCGCCACACTATAAATACGGCCGCACAGAGCGCGCTCAGTGGAAACAATCACTCTTAGGACACAAATACACAGACCGCGACCCGCCGCCTTCCGGCCTCGCCGACGAGGCCCACCGCGACGTCCCAGTAACGTAAACACTCCCCGTCTTTTGCCTAACGGGCCAGCCCGTGTCGCTGAGCCCTTAGCTTTAAACTCCCCAAATAATATAATCATGACCCAGCTTGTCCCTAGCTGTCCCCCCGATAACGACGCTCCTGAGCCGAGGTCCATACCCCACAGGGGGTGCCCTCAGCGAGCGGAGTTGTAGGTTTAATTTTTGTTGCCTTGGCTGGGGGCCTTAGAGTCATTTAAGGCCACCACAGGCTAGCCCGGTTAAGCAGTCACCACCCTTCTAGAGGTGAACTGCGAGTGGCCCGTATAAAAAAAAAAAAGCGCGCTCAGTCAGTCGCACTCGGACCGCCGTACAGTACGGACCTCTCTGTGACGTCATTACGCTGCCCGTTGAATTAACGAAGTTTATTAAGTGTAACTGAAGTTTTCCTTGAGAGACCGATAATGAAAACACTATGGAGATTCTTTCTCCGTCATCAGAAGTGGGATTGCAAGAAGCTCCTACCCAAGACGCTTCCTCATCAGCTCCTCCACCTGATCAACTGGAACAAACCAACATACAGCATCAAGAACCTGTATTGGTTAACAATGCACCAATGGAAACCGTACTGGAATCAAGACCACAAGAGTACCGTCGCCATGGAATGCAGTTGGGAGGGATACCCCCATAATTCCTGATGCAAATGATGGAGACCATGCAGAAAATGCCACCTGCCGAAGCAAAATTAAGGATCAAGGACGTCTATTTACCATCATTCGATCCGGACACCCACATCGGTGTACGAGAATGGTGCCAACATATAGATCCAGCGGTTGAAGCATACAAGCTTGATGATTTCGATGTCCGCATGAAAGTCTGCCACCTGTTAAAAGGGCGAACAAAAATGTGAATTGATGATTGGATGGTGACTACTACAACGTGGGAAGAGTTGCGGAAAAAGCTGATCACCACGTTTGAACCTGAAAATAGATACTTCCGGGACATCGTCATGTTTAGAGAACATGTTTATGATGCAACAAAAGACATTGCGGAGTTCTTATCACGTGCCTGGATCTTGTGGCGAAGAGTCACCAAAGACAAACTTGGAGACGAACACGCTGTGGAAGCTGTGATTGGATGTGTTAATAACGAGCGCTTACGCATTGAACTGATGAATGCCAGGGCAACCTCTGTCCCTGAGCTCATCTCAATTGCAACATCCATACGGAAGAAGCGGAGTCATCCGAGCTGTAGTTCCACAACATACAACAAACGTCCACGTTTTTCGGACAATACACCATCAACAACAATCTGCCGTATATGTAAGAAGACAAACCACTCCACTAATGACTGCAGATTCAAACCTTCGGAGCCTAGACCTGAAGCTAGCAATAAGGATTCGAAAACAGCAGCCGCAAACACGACGAACGAAAAACGAAACGAAACAACTTCTCGTACCTATTGCAAGAGACCAGGCCACACTTAAGAAACTTGCTTCAAACGTGAACGTTCGTTGACTTCAAACGTGAACTGCGTAGCAAGCCATAAAATGGCCCCTATCACCATCAAAATAGGTGAAAGGACTTTGCAAGCCATCTTTGACAGCGGGGCGAAGTGCTCAATTGTCAGAGAATCGGTTGCTACAACCTTACCTGGTCAAAGGAGACTGGTAGTCAATTATTTGAAAGGGGTTGGTCAGTTCCCCGCACTATCGTTAACCAAACATAAACTGTATGCGTCATAGATACCATCAGTGTTGAGCTTGAGTTTTACTTATTGCCGGACTATGAAATGTCAACAGACATTTTAGTGGGCATGAACCTGATTCATGACACTAATCTTAGTGTGATAATTACATCCAACGGGACGAGGCTAATTTGTGAAACAGTTATCAATCATGTAAGTACAATATCTTGTCTCTTCAACAACTTGGACTGTGATCTAAATAATGAAGATGAAGTTATGCAACTACGACGACTTCTGAATAAATTCAAACACCTGTTTATCCGTGGATATCTCAAGACTCGGGTGAACACTGGCGAGCTAGAAATCAGACTGAAAAACCCTGATAAATTCGTGGAAAGAAAACCATATCGCCTCAGCCCAGTGGAACGAGAGAAGGTGCGCACCATAATCCAAGAACTTTTGGAACATAACATCATTCGCAAAAGCAAATCTCCCTACTCAAGTCCCGTCATCCTGGTCAAGAAAAAGAATGGTGACGATCGGCTTTGTGTTGACTTTTGAGAACTTAATTCAAATACTCTACGTGACCATTTTCTACTCCCGTTGATCTCCGATCAGATTGACCAATTGGCAAATGGTAATTTCTATACAAACCTTGATATGGCGGCTGGTTTCTACCAGATTCCCATTGGTGAGACCTCCATAGAGAAGACCGCGTTCGTCACACCAAATGGCGTTTATGAATACCTCACCATGCCTTTTGGTTTGAGCAATGCTTGTTCGGTTTACCGACGATGCATCAACAAGGCTTTGACATCTTTGCTGGGAACAGCCGCACAAATCTACGTAGATGTACAGATTTCCCTGAGGGAATCTCACACCTGGAATGAATCCTCTTAGCACTGCAAGACTCAGGGTTTTCTATCAACGCAGACAAGTGCGCTTTCTTCAAACAAAGACAAGTGCGACCGAGTCCACGAAAAGTAGAGGCCCTCGTCAAAACCCCAGTACCTAAAACTGTCAAGCAAGTCAGACAGTTCAACGATCTGGCTGGATACTTCAGGAAGTACATTCCCGACTTTTCTCGTGTAATGGTGCCTTTGTACGAACTAACGAAACAAGGAGCAAAATGGGCATGGACAGACAAACACGAAAAAGCTCGTAACACAATCATCGAATGCCTAACGTCTGCTCCAGCACTAACATTATTCCAAGAAGAGGCACCCATGCTATTATGCACCGATGCAAGCAGCCTCGGATTTAATGCAGTACTGGTTCAGGTGACAGATGGATGTCAACATGTGCTTTTATGAGAATGAAAACCACGGAAGCTGAAAGTCGCTACCACTCCTACGAGTTGGAGATACTGGCAGTGGTACGCGCTGTAAAACATTTTCGCCAGTATCTATATGGGCGAAAATTCACCGTGATAACTGACTGCAACGCATTAAAAGCGTCAAAACATAAAAAGGATCTCCTGCCGAGGATTCATCGCTGGTGGGCGTTCTTACAAAACTACGACTTCGAGGTAGAGTACCGCAAAGGTGAACGTCTCCAACATGCTGACTTTTTCAGTAGAAACCCAGCTGAGTTTGCGGTCAATGTTATGACAAGAGACTTTGAACAGCGACGAGACGATGAACTACGACCAATAATGGACAGCCTCAGTGACAATAACCCAGTAGAAGACTATGTATTGGAGGACAATGTCTTAAAGAAGAACGTCAATGATCCTGTCTTCGGTCAGCAGCTTAGCACACACCCCGGCTGGGAAAAGACTCTACAGAAGATCAGATAAACTTATTGGTTCAACAAAATGAGTTCTACTGTTCGAAGATTTGTGGATAACTGCATTATATGCCGAACATCCAAGGGAAGATCTGGGGCCATTCAAGCCCAATTACACCCTATACAAACGGCTGCCTTCCAAGTTATTCATATGGACATAACAGGGAAGCTGGGCACTCCAGATGATCAGCAGTACGTCATAGTCGCCATTGACGCTTTCTCGAAGGAGGTTTTACTGTGCTTCAGTACCAATAAAAACCCACACAGTACATTGGCTGCTCTAAAACGTGCGGTGCATCTATTTGGCGCACCGGTCCAAATGATAGTCGATCGAGGAAGAGAATTCCTTGGCGAATTCAAAGAGTACTGTGACAACATCGGAATAAATATTCATGCTATCGCTCCAGGAGTCAACCGAGCGAAGAGCCAAGTTGAAAGGGTCATTGCAACCCTCAAAAACGCAAACGCAACCCATATTACACAACGAAAACACAGTGTACCCCCTGAGCTTCTCAACTTGGTGGATATTGACAACGAAACCGTTTATATTGAAGCGCTTGCTTAACAGGTGCAACAAAAAATGGTTCGTTCAAGCGAACAAGACAGACAACGCTTCAACCTACATAAGGCCAAAATCCACCATTTCCAAAAGAGGAGATTACGTATTGGTTAAGAATAATCCTCGCAACCAAACCTCGCTTGACCTTAAATTCAGCGAACCGTATGAAGTCTGTAGAATACAGGAAAATGATCAATGTTTGGTAAAGAAAGTTATCGGTAGAGGACGACCTCCACAGGTTGCCCAAGATCAGCTGCGCCGCGCTCCACAACCTGGTGATCAGTTGACCGTATCGGCGGGAAACGAATCGCCTACTCACCGAGATCCTGCTGCAGAACCAAACGAGCCCATCCCGTCGTCCTCACGAGAACAGCTGCAAGTACAGCCAAACCACGACCCATCAGAATAAATAGTAAGTATCTCCATTCAAAGATTCTAAATTAACTTTTGAGAACTCTACGAGAACCTCTGAGAACTCTACGAGAACCTCCGAGAACTCTACGAGAACCTCCGAGAACTCTACGAGAACCTCCGAGAACTCTACGAAAACCTCCGAGAACTCTACGAGAACTCTACGAGAACCTCCGAGAACTCTACGAGAACCTCCGAGAACTCTACGAGAACCTCCGAGAACTCTACGAGAACCTCCGAGAACTCTACGAGAACTCTACGAGAACCTCCGAGAACTCTACGAGAACCTCCGAGAACCCTTCAATAAAATCTCCGAGAACCTAATAACCTTAACAGCATTAATATTCTCAAAAACAAAGCAACGCCATTTGCTTACAGATGCGCTACTCAGAGGAAATTATTTCTATTCTTTCAGATCTACGAGAACCCACAAAAATCTACGAGAAGCAACGAGGCTGGTGCAGAGCGCGCACCGCCTGTCAGTATGGCCGTATCGGCGCAACCACACCAAGTTTAATCATTTTATTGTCCTAAAATTAGTTTATAAATCATCAGTTGATTTCTTTGAGTTTATTACGATGTAAAATTAATGCCAACATTGTAATTTCAATATTAGTACTTTAACCTAGAAATTATGAACACGTGCTCGCCACACTATAAATACGGCCGCACAGAGCGCGCTCAGTCCACGCCTACGGAGGGGAGAGGGCTACAGCTGCCCCTACCGCCCAGGCTGCGCGCAATGGTCGCCGAGAAAAGGCACCTGTGGAAGCAGTGGCAGCAAACTCGCTGCCCCACACAAAAAGCGTCACTCAACCGTCTCGCGGAGAGGGTAAAGGCCGAGTTGCGAGCTCAGGCCGCCGCGAGCTGGGAGGAACGCATTGACGCCGCAGTGGGCAACTGGCCGTCAGTGCACCAGCTGTGCCGCCAGATAACACATACCCCAGCTCCGGTGCGCCCTCTACAATATAGCGACGGGGCGCTCAAATACGTTGCGGAGGAAAGGGCGGAGGTCTTCGCCGCCCACCTGGAGCGTCAGTTCTGCCCGAACCCGACCGCCGAGCACGCACATGTCGCGGCAGTCGAGCAATACCTTGGGGACTACTTTGCCACGCCGATAGCTCCCGATGAGGACGCCATCTTCTTCTCGCCGGGCGCAGTTAGACGCGCCCTACAACGCACGAAGCCACGAAAGACCCCAGGTGCCGACGGTATCACCAACACAGCGCTGCGCCACCTGCCGCACCGTATGGTCGCGGCCTTGGCGCGCCTGTTTACGGGGATACTGCGCACCGGGGCCTTCCCTACACAATGGAAGGAAGGGCGCGTCATCATGCTGCCCAATGCCGGGAAGAACATCCTGAAGCCGGCGAGCTATCGGCCCATCACTCTGCTGCCCACCATCTCCAAGGTGTTCGAGTCACTCCTGCTGCGACATCTCCAGCAGCACATCGTTCCACGACCCGAACAATTCGGATTTCGGGCAGACCACAGTACGACGCTCCAACTGTCGAGGGTACTGCACCTGCTGTCTTCGACGATGAACAAGAAGGAATACGCGGTAGCAGTATTCCTCGACATGGAGAAGGCCTTCGACCGAGTTTGGCATGAGGGTCTAGTCTACAAACTAGCCACCCCCCCCAGCGCCCCGTCGCATCGTCAAAGTGGTCCAATCTTTCCTCTCTAACAGGAGTTTCTGAGTGGTGGTCGATGACGCGCTGTCCACCCCCCGCCCCGTCCGGGCGGGCGTGCCGCAGGGCAGCTGCGTTTCGCCGGCGTGTTACTCACGTTACACCGACGACATCCCCGCCACCTCTCTCGCTACGCTCGCGCTGTTTGCTGACGACGCCGCGTACATTGCAACATCACTAAACACTAGCCACGCGGCGTCTAAGATGCAGCGCGCGCTAGACGAACTTCCCGCCTGGCTCGCCAAGTGGCGACTGTCGGTTAACGTGGGTAAGACGCAAGCGATAGCTACAGGCTCAGCGCGCCTCCCACCGCCCCTGAAGCTGCAAGGAGTCGACGTCGAGTGGTCCCCCCAGGCGAAGTTCCTCGGTGTGACCATCAACCGTCGGCTCACGATGGGGCCGCACGTCCGCCGGGTCGCCGCCCAGGCGAAGGTCACCCGCGCACAACTCCGTCCGGTGCTCTCGTCCCAGCTGCCGGCGCGCGTCAAGTTGGGTGTGTACAAGACGTACATACGCCCGATTCTGTCGTACGCCGCCCCCGCTTGGTTCGCCCTCACGTGTGAGGGGAATCGCGCGAAGCTCCGCACGCAACAAAACCTTGCGCTGCGGACCATAGTGCATGCCCCTTACATGGTGAGGAATGATGTCATCCAGCGGGACCTCGGGATTGAGGGCCTGGATGAGTTTGTGCAGCGCCTCGCGAAAGGCATGTTCGCGCGCGCCGACGCATCCTCTTGGCCCCACGTCAAGCAAATTGCGCCCTGGCGCGCGCGCCCGCCTGACGCGAAGCGCCTCCCCCGAGACCTGGTCGGGGACGTAGACGGCCCCGTCGCACCTCACCGGACTGACGCCGAGTAGGCCGCTTCCCGCTACACGCGGCCTACTCAAACAGTGACACTGTACACATCACTCGCATCCCGGCGCGCGACCTGTGCTAAGTTAATATAGGCAGGTTGCGTTCCGAAAATCATACACTCACCACTAAACAGGCGCTAGTACTCACGCACCGAATATGTTTCCTAGGTTAATATAGGCTTATTCGGTGCATTAGCACTGGGCGGCAGTACTCACAACACAAGGCCGCCCACACACACACTCGGCTCTGCAGTCCGAGCCGCAATCGGCTAGATCTGAGAACCGGTGCGGACGAGAGCCACTCACTCCTTGCTGCAGGTGCGTCACCAAAGTCGACACCTTCGTCGCTGGTCGTTCTCGCTGGGTCTCCCCCAGGTCACTGGGGGTCTCACTCGGCGGGGACTGACCGCCGAAGGTGCCGTGAAGAAGCGACAAACAGTCGCGACGCGCCTGTAGCAAAACACTTCAGTGACCCAACCACAGGCGTGCGACTGTTGGCTATGAAAATAGTGGCAGGCGCACGCCAAATTTTCATGGCATTTTTGTTGCCAACAAGATGACTGGCCCGTATTGACGGGCCGAGGTGTGGCCACTGCGGTCAGGGGGCTTCGCCCCGACACCGCCTGCCGCGCCCTCTTGCGGGGGCGCAACGACATCTACCAGTGTCCGCTCAGTCTCATTCCGCGCCTGACGCCCGCCCGTAACGGACGTGCCGCTCCCCGCCGCTCGTCCGCTATCAGTGTGTGTTCGCTCCGTCCCGCTCTCGTCGTGACGTCATCAGTGGTCGCTGACCACTACACCCGATCCGAAGCCGCCTTTTTCAAGGCAGCGGACGACATCTGTTTATTTTTCAAATAGTTCGAAAAACGTAGTGCCCCTTCAGGGAAAATCCACAGTTTCGTGGTACTTGGTGGGAAACCTCACGGTGCCAACGAAACCAAGTGGTGTGGACCCGACACACCTACCTAGCTCCTTCAGGACTTAGGTAAAGTCGGAAGGGCGTTGGACCCGCGGCCTTGGGGGGCCTCCTAGTCGCGACCAACCGCTTAACCCGGTCTCTTTCAGCTACACACCTAGAGCTGGTTGGGTGTGTCTACCCCTTTACTCTAGACCCAGTTAGGGCTCGGTTCGCACAATAAGATTGGCGACCGGTTACAAGCTTAGGGCTCACCAATAGGAACTCACCTCCCAGTCTATACCCGACTGGGAGGGTTACACATCCCCGGGCCCATCCACCCGGGGAGCTAGGCATAGGTACTAAGAATAGATCCCCTTCGGGGGAAATCTTAAAATTCCCCCTTCATAATGACGACGCCGTTATTCTAGCGTTCGTCAAAGAGATCCTCTTGAAGGACCCTGAATTTCTTGCTAAATATGGCAAGAAATTCGCAGAGATGCAACATGCATCTTCAGACATCGAGTCGAGTGTCGCTGATTTTAGCGACGGTTTAGATAGTCCCTTATCTCCCCCGCTTGTAGAAAGACAAGCCGCTCCAAGTTGGGTACCGAAACCGGTACCGCTTATTTATTTATTTAAACTTCATGTGCAATAGTGTTACATAGGCGGACTTAATGCAACAAGGCATTCTCTACCAGTCAACCTTTGGGTTAAAACGATACACACTGTGGTTGGTGTACTGCAATTAATAAATAAAATAAAAAATAGAATATTTTTCGGAAAAAAAGAAATATACAAAGAAATAACATATATAATACAAGTAAATGAATAAACTAAATATATATTACCAATAAAATACACATATATTGGTAAAATAATAAACTAATAAATATGATCATCATCTGCCTAGCCTTTTCCCAACTATATTGGGGTCAGCTTCCAGTCAAACCGGTCAACCGGATCGCCACTGTCCCTATCAAGAAACCGGCCCTTGTTTCCGCCGCCGCCGCCAAGTCCTCTATTGTCTCAAAGACAATGGACACCGCGGCTCCCACCCCTATCTCTTCCAAGAAACCGACTTTTGTCGGTGCCGCCGCCAAATCTTCTATTGTCTCAAAAACAATAGACAACGTAGCTCCCGCCCCCGTCCCTTCCAAGAAACCGGCCTTTGCTGCCGCCGCCGCTAAACCCTCTATTGTCCCAAAGACAATAGACACCTCGGCTTCCGCCCCCATTCCCACAAACTCTATTGTTCAGTCGACAATAGAGTCGCCTAATGACCCGATAGACATGGACACATCCGTGCCATGCTCGAACCCGCCAACTGACTCAGAAAGCAGCTCTTCCGATGCCTCTTCCTCTGAAGATGACTTTCAGCTAGTCACCTCAGGAGGAAAGAGGAAGAAGAAAGCCAAAACTTCTCAAGCCAACAAGGCCAAGAAGTCTGTGGCGTCTTCAAAGACCTCCACACCCACTACTTCCACTGCCCCAGCAGCGCAGGCAAGACAACCGACCAATCCCAATGCCTCCGTCTCTGTTTCCCAAAAGAAGCAACGCCCCCCACCGCCTGTGTACATTCAGGACAAGGAAAAATGGACCGGCGTTTCGAATATGTGTGTTGGTCGCAAGATCAACTACACAAACGCGAAAGCCTGCCAAAATGGTATCAAAGTTGTTGTCCCGACAGCTAATGATTACCGGGACCTAACCCTGCGTGAAAGGAATATTTCCTTTCACACGTATACCCTCCCAGAGGATACGCCCACCCGAGTAGTGATAAGACGAATCCCAAAGGAGATATCTACTGACGACGTCAAAGAGGATCTCCTTGCACAGTCTGTCCCAGTTTCCGCCGTCCACCGCTTACACAAAGCAAGGGGAGGCGACCTCTACGACATGGTGCTGGTTGTGTGCGACCCCACCGAGGGCCACCACCCGATTTTTAAAATAAAATCGGTCTGCAACCTATCTGGCATCCAAATTGAGAAGCCTTTCCGCCCGACAGTAGTTGGCCAGTGTCACCGCTGCCAACTATATGGGCACTCACAGCGTAACTGTTACGCGAAACCCAGATGCGTCAAGTGTCTGGATGAGCACAGCACCAGCGAGTGCCCCCGCCCCAAAGACCGCTCACAGTGCACAGAGCCTCCCAGCTGCGTACTTTGCGGTCAGTCCGGTCACCCGGCAAATTACCGTGGATGCCCAAAAGCCCCAAAGATCTCCCCCAAACTGGCAAAGCGTTCCAACGCCCGCCAGCTACGCGAATCAGGCCCAGAGAGAATACCTTCCTCTCAGTTGCCCGACCGGCTAGCTCCACAGAGGTCCTCCCCGTGGAACCAGCTCAACCACCAAAGGGCTTTCCCAGCTTTGGTGGCCTCTTCCTCCCAGCCCATCCCAGCGCTAATGGCTAAACCCATCCCAGCGCCGACCCCCGCACCTGCGACCTCAGTTGTCCCAGCTGTTCCCCAGTCTGCGCCACAGCGCACTGCTGCTTCCCAGCCTGCGCCTCAGTGCAGGGTTGCTCCCGCGACAGTGCAAGCGCGTCCCACCCCCCCAACCAGTACGGTCAAGAACCCTGGTGTAGGCCCCACAATCCTGGAAACCTACAGCTTGTTCATGATCCGTGATGCAAGGGCCATGTCCGACGAGTTGAATGCGACCAGAAGAAACGACGGTCAATTAAAACTCTCCACCAGAAAGGCGCATGAGACCTTCACCGCCTATAAGTCCATTACGGACGCTCTGGACGCCATGGATGCAATTGATGACTAATCAATGGATAAGTCACGCATCAACACCATCAGGCCCAGATCACTCAAACTAGGGTTTTTCAATGCCAATGGCATTAGTAATCAGCGCGATGAGATCGCCAAATTCCTCCGCGATCATCAGCTAGATATCCTCCTCATACAGGAAACATTCCTAAAACCCCACCGCAACGACCCTAAAATTGCCAACTACCGCATAGTTCGCAACGATAGGACGCGTTGTCACGGCGGTGGCACTCTCATATATTATAAAAAGGAGCTATACTGCATCCCCTTGATCCCTCCCACACCTCGCTCACTGCTCGAATACTCAGCCTGTCGGCTAGGCATGACTGGTCATCAACCGATCACCATCATCTCCGCCTACTACCCACCGCCCTCGACCTCGTCTCCCACGCCTGACAACCCCATCGCGTTCGCTAGCGACTTCACCACCCTCTTTGGCTTGAGTGACTCCGTTATTTTAGCGGGTGACCTCAATGCCAAACATCCCGCGTGGTTTGCAACACTGCAAATGCCAGAGGCAGGGTAGTGTACAACCTAGGGGAAACCCTAAACTATGACGTCATCGCTCCGATGACTCCCACTCACTTTCCTCACGATCCCAACCAGAATCCCGATGTCCTCGATGTGGCGTTGCTGAAGAATGTAAACCTCCGTTTGCAATCTATAGAAACGCTACACGAACTCAATTCCGACCACCGTCCAGTCATCATGCACCTAGGCTCCCGCTCGGGTCAGCTCGACCCCGACCAGCCTCCCCCGTCTCAAGTGATCACCGACTGGAGGAAAGTAAGCAAAAGGCTGAAATCCACCACGTCGCCTCACCTAAACGCTATCCCCGATCATATTGTCTCAGTCGCTGACACGACGGCGGCGATCGACTTGCTTACGGATCACGTGCAATCCGTCCTGAACGAATGTTCAAGGGAAATTCCAGTGGTGGAAGACCACCGCTGGAAGCTCCCGGACGATGTACGGAGTCTGATCACCGAGAAGAACGCAGCCATCCGTGCGTACAGTTCTTTTCCTTGCAACGCAAACAAAGCTCACATGCGTAACTTGCAGCGTGCTGTGAGGAAACGCACTTCTGAGCTGCGTTCCGCGCGCTGGGACAAGACGCTAAGCGAACTCGAGCCCACCCACCTCGCCTTTTGGCATCTTTAGAGGAAGTTACGATCCAAAGAAGAGGCCACAATGCCCCCTCTCATCCGCCCCGACAAGAGTGTCGCATTCGACAACTCTGATAAAGCGGAATGTCTGGCCGACAGCCTAGAATCCCAATGCTCTCCCAGCTCTCAACCAGTAGACAAAGCTCACCTCGATATGGTGGATGCCGAAGTCGAACGTAGAGCTTCCCTCCCACCAGTTGAAGATCCTGATGATCCTCTACACCCTGTCACTCCCGAAGAGGTGGAGGATATCATCAAAAGGCTTCAGCCTAGGAAAGCCCCTGGTTCCGACGGCATCACCAACAAGGTGTTCAAACTCTTCCCCGCTCAACTCATAGTGCTAATGACTGCCATCTTCAATGGCGCATTAAGCAATAACATGTTCCCCCAAGCATGGAAACAGGCCACTGTTATCGGTATCCCCAAACCAGGCAAGCCCAAGTCTGATCCCGCCAGTTACCGTCCCATCAGTCTACTCAACGTTCTCGGTAAGATCTACGAGAGGCTTATTTACAAGCGGCTCAAAGATTTTTCCGAAGCAAAGAGTCTTATTCCTGACGAGCAGTTTGGTTTTCGAACCGAACACTCGTGCATCCAACAAGTCCACCGCATCGTCGATCACCTAGGCGCTGGCTTCCAGCGCGGTTCGATGACAGGTGCCTTGTTCTTTGACATAGCGAAAGCATTTGACAAAGTCTGGCACAATGGCTTAATTTACAAGCTATACCAACTCGGCGTGCCTGACCGCCTCGTGCTTATCTTGCGAGACTTTTTGTCAAACCGCACCTTTCGCTATCGAATCGAGGGTACACTCTCGTCCCCTCACCCCATCCGAGCAGGAGTCCCCCAGGGCTCAGTGCTATCCCCCCTAATCTTTACGCTGTTTACCAGCGATATCCCCAAGAGTAACAAGGCCCAGTTGGCCCTTTTCGCTGACGACACAGCCATGTACTATAACGGTCGCGACCCTCCTCCAAACTTACGCAAACATCTTGGGTAGATGGTTCAGAAAGTGGAGAATAGAGGTAAACCCCGATAAGAGTCAAGCGGTTTTGTTTACGAAACCGCGGCATAAGACCCCTCCACCCCGTCCAATCACCATGTATGGCAAGCCTATCCCTTGGGAAAAGCAAGCCAAATACTTGGGGGTCATCCTAGACAGACACCTCACCTTCGCTGAGCACATAAGGCAGGCCCGATCACGCGCCGCCTTCGCCCAGGGTAGGCTTCACTTTATCACGACTGCCCGTAGCAAATTGTCACTCAAGTGCAAATTGCGACTGTACACCGCGGTCATCCGTCCCATCATGACTTACGCTTGCGCTGTCTTCGCACACGCAAAGCCTCGTCACCTCCATAGGATGCAGACGCTCCAAAACCGTTTCCTCCGCAAGATCACGGGAGCTCCCTACTATGTCCGCAATCCGAGACTCTCCACGTAGATCTCAAACTGCCCACCATACAGCAGTTCATGAAACGCATTACAAAGCGTTTCTTCGATACTGCTGTCCAATACCGCAACCCTCTTATCGCATCGGCCGCCCGATACGAACCCTCCCGCATCTCAAAGATCCGCCGTCCGAGGCACACCTTAACCACCCCAGATGACTCCACCACTCTCTTACAGGAAAGTCGTAAAGCAACGAGTACCATTAAAACACAACCGCCGTCCTTCCGACCTCGCCGCCGAGGCCCGTCGCGATTTTCTCTTCATTGTCCACCCCGACCCTTGCTCGAGCCAGCCCGCACCGCTGAGCCTATAGTTTTAAATTCGCCCCTAAATAATCAATGTTCGATCCAGCCCTTCCCTAGCTGTCCTCCCCCAGCGACGCCCTAAGCCGAGGTCCGTACCCCACAGGGGGTGCCCTTAGCGTGTAGTCGCTTAGTTTGTAGGTTTTTTTTTAAATAAGTCCTGGCTGGAGGCTTTAATATTTATATTAAGGCCAGGTCCGGTTAAGCAGTCGACAACCTCCTAGGTTGACCTGCGAGAGGCCACAAATTAAAAAAAAAAAACGCGCTCAGTCAGTCGCACTCGGACCGCCGTATAGTACGGACCTCTCTGTGACGTCATTACGGTGCCCGTTGAATAAACGAAGTTTTTATAAAGTGTAACTGAAGTTTTCCTTGAGAGACCGAAAATGAGTGATCATCATGAAACAACAATTGTGACGTCAGCAATGCTGACGTCACACTTTTTAAAAACACTATGGAGATTCTTTCTCCGACTCCGCTACTGAATGTCGAAGTTTGAAATGTCGACGTATGTTAGTTCTAAAGTACAGGATCTCGATGTACGCCAGTTCGAAAGTTCACTGGAGCGAAGTATGCAAGGCCGACGTATCGTTAGTTAGAAAGCATACGAGTGCGATGTACGCCATTTCGAAATTACCCTGTTACGAAGTATGAAATGCCTCCGTACTGTTAGTTAGAAAGCATACAAGTGCAATAGGACTATTGGCACTCGTATGCTTTCTAAGTTCGATATCGACACTATCGCTATTAGAACAATTGTAATAGGTAATAAACAAAACACATTCATAAATAGATATATCTTTAAATTATTAAAAAGAAAAAAACAAATTAAACCATAACCAAACAAAAAAAATGCGCTTGGAGCATTACATTACGTAACAATCATAATGTTATTAAAAACACCATTTATATTAAATATGTATTATAGTACCAATAATTTAGTTTATTTCAGTTTTGTATATAACATTAAATCTTCATAAAAGCTATGTATGCAAGACCACTTATGTATTCTTTTAAATCTACGTTATCCTTCTTTAATAACTGTTCTCTGATTTTAGGATATGGCATGATTTTTTGTATTTACGTTTCTTTATATTAGCATTAATTCTTTCAATCTCCAAAATTGTATTTTTTTGTTCTTTTTGCAATTCTTTCATCGATTTATAGATATTGAATTTTTTCCTGTTCAATAAGTTATTCTAACGATTATGCCAATTTTCAATATTGTTTTGGGTAGTTGGGATATCAGCGTTCACACAATCTAATACGGACCCTGAGGCGGAAATCTTGGGGCCGACTTCTTCAGCTGTAATTTCAGTGTTGACATCTTCTTTCGATTAGTTACACGTTTATAAACTCCATGAACATAATATTCAGAAAACCAGTCAGTCACTTTTTTTGCTTCTTCAGGTATAATTTGCTCGCGAATAATTTCAAATGCGCATGGTATCTCAGTCGGATCTAAAAAAGCAAGGGCCGCTAGATGGCGCATTTGATGCGCAAAATTACTGTCGCTAACATACTTTTTTGATAATCCTTCCTTTTGGATATGCTTCCAAATATTTTGGGACAAATGAAAATAACAACATTTGTGTTTTGCATTTGGGAAAACACTTTCACTAGCTTTTATCGCAGCTAACTCAAAATCTGTGATAATGAATTCTGGGTTGAGATTGATATTTAATTGATTGAATGTAAATCGCAGAACAATTTGTAAAAATTTGCCATAAATTCTTTCAGATTTACTCGACAAAAAACCATAAACAAGTGGTAGCACCTGCTTCGTATCGTTGTTCTGGCCCACTTGCCCATGTATCGAATACAATTGGTAAAACAAACTTGGACAACACTGGAACGTGCCATCCAAATCCAAAATTGAGATTTATCCAAAAGGCGAAGATTTGTTTTTGTACTAAACACAAGAATTGTATCGGTGTCATCAACGTAATGGCCAATTAAAAATTGTTCACCTTCAAATTTGGTATACTCGTCGGTTATGACAATATCATTCAATGTTTTCGGTAGTTTTGGTTCATTTCTCATCCTTTCTCTATGAATGATCAAACGCATAGCTTCTTTTGACGGCATGAAAGGAGATGACGTACTAGGCACGTCCTGTATACTTTTTTGAATAATTTGCCCAGGCCTATCAAAACTGTCGGCAGCTTTTCTTTTTAATAAAATAAAAATAAAAATAAAATAAAATAATCTTTAATTCGGATAAGCAACATCCATATGGGTTAGTAAACAAAAAGATAACTTATTCCTATGTTAGTAAACTTATATCTACTTAGAGACAAGGATGTTGTTCGAGATACATCTTCGAACAACATCCCCTAACAAAGGAGAGTCGTATCTCCCCGCTATAGTCTTCAGGATGGAGTTGGAGCTGACCCGCACTCTACAAAGCAAAGAGGCAGATTTCTGTCTGACGATGGCGTGGAAACCATCGACGTGTGCTTGTGCAAACATATCTGATGCACTGCAGAAACGGGGCAGCCCCATCAACATCCTGAACCCGTTATTATACTGGACCCGTAGGGCGCTGATAGCCCGCTGAGTATAGTTGGTCCACAGGCTGCACGTGTAAAACACTTGGCAATAAGCTTTAAAAAGCGTTATTTTGACTTCATCGCTACAGCGTGCAAACCTGCGAGCCAACATGTTACATCGAACTGCCAACTGTAATGATTGCCTGACGGTATTTGCTTCAGCAGTATTCGAATCTGGTTCATGAAGATGAAATATATTGTTAAATTTGTGTACATAATGATCATCTCCATTCTTTCTTGTAATTACCGTGGCGCCACAACTCGACGACTTTTTTCTCACGCAATTCCAGTAGAACACATTATCACACTTTTTATTAATCATATAATTATAGAAACCCATCAAGAAACAAAAGATTATTATTTTTATGCGACATAACAAACTCACATTTACTGTTCTCCATTTTTACGAATGAGTTAAAATGATGAAGCGATATCACTGTTGTAGGACAAAAATTAATTAATGACACTTGGAAAAATACTATCTCCTCACAATTTCTATAATTTTGCAATAAATATAGTACCTGGTAAACTTAATATTTTTAAAATGCATTGCCTATTTGTAATGTAAAATAGTAAACACATAGTGTTATTTATCATTGTTGCGTTAATCTTCCGTTTAAATATATTTATCATAATAATAGGTACAAACAATTACTAATATCCGTGTCTGTCTCTATATAAAAAATGAAGTAAATTTATTTTTACACAAATTTGCTAATTATAATGTTGTAGGAGTATCAGTAACAGTACGGAGGCATTTCATACTTCGTAACAGGGTAATTTCAAACTGGCGTACATCGCACTCGTATGCTTTCTAACTAACGATCAGCTACTGACGAACTTAATGTTTGGGCTGCTAATTTAACATTCATTTTTTTGCCAAAGAAATTAACATGACACGCATTTAATTTATTTACCAGTCGTAACCCCTCTTCTTCTTGCAATAAATGTAATTCTTTAACAAAATCAAATTCTATATTTCCACTTCTAGAACTCAAATTAGTTTCAGCAAAAACATTTCTACATAATTTTAGCATGTGAGGTGGGTCAAAAATGCAATGTACTTTGGTATCTGTCATTGGATGTTTAAAATTCGTAACCATATTTGGTAAACTAAATGTACATCCCAAATTTTCGTATGTAAAAAAGTTAACCGCAGTTCCATCACAGGTTAAACTTCGAACATTGATGCCAATATCGAATAACATACGTATTGCTGTTATTATTAATTGTGCCTGTATGGCAGCTGACAATTTGTCTATGAGAAAGTACGCAATAGGGCGTTTAAATTTTCGTTTGAAGGACACAATTTGAAATACAAGAACTTCAGTGGCTAAACGTTCTGAATCGTATGGGACAATACCTGCAAAATCTACATAACCCCATTTTTTATCATTATTTTTGTCATATACTTCTTCAGATTTTATTGACATGGCATCAAATATTAGAGCAACATCCTGTAAATCATGTTTAACTACTGATAATTTTAAATATGCAAACACTTCAGTCATAAATCCTACAGAACAGTCATGAGTAGCTAATATTTTACGCAAGGTAGCAGGATGTGGCAAAGATATATGGTTTCTCAAAAACAAATATGCTTTGGATGAATAGTAATATAATGATAAAGCGAACTGTTTTACGTCCTCCGAATATCGTACACCTCTATTACTTTTATCGGTATTTAAATGGTCGGTTTCGGTTTTCAAAATTATTTTTCATCATATTATTATGTTCAACTTCAACATAATTATTATGCTTACGTTTTTTTAACATTGTCAAGATTGACTCTAAACTTTTTAATTTAGATTCGCGTCTGTTTAGCCTTAGAGACAGTATTTTCACTTTACGCTTTAAATCATCTTTACGGGGCTGCTATGCCTGTTTGGACAGCTACATCCTTATTGCTTGTACAGATTTTTTTTTGCTGGAGGTGGGTCCAAAGAACTTGTAGAAGGCCTCGGTGAAGATTTTTCCATACTACACTCTTGAGAAGTTGAAGGATTAGGATTAATAACGTGTTGATATGGAAGTTTTACATCACTAAGTACAGCAACTTTTTTATTCTTCGTCTGCAAAAGAAAAAAAAACAACTTTATTACAAAAAATACTCATACACAAATTTTATAAATTAGATCAATCAATAATATATCTATTATACACAATAAGTTTCCATAAATACACAATCATTACGGCTGATTGTTGTGGTACCTACATTACTTAACAAGGTTTGTCATATCTACGCTCATGCTTGGTAAGCACAGATATTTATGAAAATACTCCGAGTTGGACAACAGATCACCATAGACTAAATAGTAAGTTTAAGGTAAATAGTTATTATAATAAAAAGTGATAAATGTAATATGCTTACCACTGGGAAAATGGATAGTACTGCATTCGCTTTTAACAAATTTTGTGAGTTTCTTATATAAAAGTCTGCCGGACTAAAGTGAAGACTGCACACAACTGAGTTTTTTGTAATTGTTTGTGACATGGGAATTGCATCCAACCATTTTTGAGTCATTTCATCAATCTTCGGAAAGCTAATAGAAACAAAAAATAATGCTCTTTTAATCATACAATACATGGTACAAAATATAATCATTATAAATATGTCACAGCCAACTTGTGCAGGACAGCCGCATTATAGTCTTAGGTTTATAGTTAAGAGATAGGTACGTGTTATTTTTAAGTAATTAGAATACCGTTAGACGGCAACATATTTTTAGAAAGCAGCCAGATGTGAGGGACAGTTCGACGCTTTATAAAACGTTTGGGTCTTATTGTAGTTTTTTAAGTTATTACCTATAGTTAAAGATCCCTTGTTTTGTGAGTTTTATGCCTGCCCATTAACAAAATGGTGTATTTGTCTCTGATATTTATTGACCGGCAACAGTTAAAATCCCTTGTTTGTATTATTTGTAAAGTTTCATGACCGTACCTATTTGTCTCTTTGTAAACCACGCCGAAAATATGTAGTTTGTAATTTTATGATTAAACAACCGTAGCGAATACCGTTCTACCCCCACCGACCGGGGTGAAACTGACGCCAAAGACCCTTATAAAAGGGGCCCGCGGGCCAAAACAAATCAGGGACTGCCCGTGGCCTAGCAAGTGGTCGAAACACTCGGTACACCATCAGCGCCCCCACAAAGACCGCATTCAAAACCATTTCTCTCTGTGTTTGCACTAGTGGAAATTTTAGTACACTAGGGCAAGCACAGGGGGAGCTGCTGCCGCTGCCGTCCGGCGTGCAAACGCCGTCGCGGTCGTGGTTGGCCACGCACAACCAACATGCCGAAGCCCGGCGCTCGCGGCTCTCTGGGCCGGGAGCGGAGGGTAGAAGAGGAAGATGAAGAAACCCGCCCGACGTTAGATCGGGCGATGTCGCTCCCCAATATTGGGGACGCATCGCTCGGCTCACCGGCGAGCGGGCCAACAAGAAGTGGAGGACGTGTCTCAGCCGCTCCATCATCCCCTTCTAGGAAGAAGGTGATTGCGAAGAGCTCGAGCACCGTCGCCTCCACGTCGAGTGGCGCGCGGCCAGCTTCCGGCGCGTCGTCGACATTGGCGCCTGCTTCTTTTAATCTTGCGTTGTTACTGCGAACATGCGGAAGGCTATGCCTACGCCCCCGCGGGACGCCTGCGGGCGTTTTAAAAAAGGCCCTTCTCAGGGCCAACCCAAAGGCCCTTCTCAGGGCCAACCAAAAGGCCCTTCTCAGGGCCACTCCGACGCTTCGGCGTCAGAGGCTAGTCGCGCGCCGTCTGCGGCTAGCTTCTTTGGAAGGGACCTGTCTGACTTGGACGAGTCCGTCATAAGCGTCTCGGACGCAGGCGACACTAGGTCGCGAAAGCGGGCTTTCCGTAAGGAAGGGTCCGAGGGCTCCTCGAGTTCGACGAGGAAGTCCACGGCAGCGAAGAAGCCGACGACATCTGCGGACACCCACGTCGTGGGTCTCGCAGATGCCCAGCGGCAGTTGGACCTGGCTCGGCGGGCGCAGCACCAGCAAGAGCTCGAAGAGCGCGTTGCTGCGAAGGAGCAGCGTGCGCGTGCTGCTCGGGCCAGGTCAGGATACGGTGCATCCCGCGTGCTATACGGGGACCAATCCTTGGCCGAGCTGGCGCGCATGGCGGAAGAGGACGAGGAGGAGATCGTGGAGGTCGCCTCCAAGTCCTCCAATCTTAAGGGCACTTTTCAAAAGGCCCTTAAGTGCCGTGCCGCAAGCATGCGCGCCATTATAGAGGAGTTGGTCCAGCGTGAGGCGACCGACGAATCGCGCAAATTGCAGGCGACCGTCGATCGCCTCAAGCTGGAGGTCAGCCAGCTTCATCAGAAGCTGGCTGATGTCATGGCTCGGCCGATTCAGGCCGAACCGAGACCTGCGGCGGAGGCCCCCTCCTCAACCAACCTTGAGGATGTCATCCGCAAGGTGGTTATGGAGGAGAGGGCCTTCACCAGAGCCTGCCTAGCAGGCATAGAGGACCGGCTCCTGCCGGAGAAGCGCCTTCGACCGCCGCTCGCGGCGGACAAGAGGCGAGCCGAGCTGGGGCCATCCTCGCAAGGGGAGGACGCCCTTCTCCCTTCCACTACTCCGTCCAACCAGCCGGGTTGGACTGAAGCGGTCCGGAAGGGGAAGGGGAAGGGTAAGGGGAAAAAGACGGTGACGGCCGTCTCTGCCGTCTCCGCCTCTACCCATCCCGGCCAGTCGCAGGCGACTGGAGGGAGGAAGGGAAAGGGGAAGGCCAAGGGCAGAAAGGCGGCAATGGCCGCCCCTACTGTCCCAGCCACCACGCCTCCCAGCCAGTCGCAGGCGACCAAGAAGAGGAAGGGGAAACTCGTTCCCCCAAAGTCCGCAGCCATCGTGGTGACGCTCACCGCGGAGGCTGCGGAACGCGGGGAAACGTACGCGTCGATTTTGGTGCGGGCGCGTGCCAATGCCGATCCCGCCCAACTGAGGATCGGCAAGGTTTCTTGCAGGCGGACCGAAACTGGGGCTCGAATATTCGAGTTCCCGGGGGCGGAAGGTAGCGCCAACGCTGACTTCTTTGCAGCCAAGCTGCAAGAGGTCATCGCGGACGCTGCCAAGGTGGCCCGACCAGTCAAGTCGGCGGCCATCGAGGTGACCGATCTTGACGATTCGGTCACCAAGGAGGAGGTGGTGGCGGCGGTCGCAGCCATTGGGGGCTGCGGTGTCGCGGCGGTGCTAGGTCGAGTCATCAGGCCTGGCCGTGGCGGCATGGGCACTATTCGGCTCGAGTGCCCGGTCGCCGCTGCCAAAGCCGTCCTTGATAAAGGACGGCTCGCCGTCGGCTTCAGCTCGGGTGCAGTCCGAGCACTTGGAGAGCAGCCTTTGCGCTGCTTCAGGTGTTGCGGCATCGGACACACCCGAGCCCTCTGTCCGTCCACCGTCGACAGGTCCGTCGCCTGCTACCGCTGCGGCAAGGAGGGCCACAAAGCCGCCGCCTGCACGGTCGCCACGCCACACTGCGTGGTGTGTGCTGCCAGTGGCCGCCCAGCAGGTCACATCATGCGGGGGAGGTTGTGCAACCCCCCCCCCTAAGAGGGGCAAAGCGCAGATGCCAGTAGGGCCTGCTGCTAGCGTCGCCGTTCCCGAGGCTGGAACGGCGGTGGCTGCGGAGGAGGGGGGTGCGATGTCCGATTGATGGATACAATCGAACATCGCATCCTCCAGGCAAACACCAACCACTGCCGGGCTGCACAGGATCTCCTGATGCAGACCATGGCTGAGTGGTTGGTGGACTTGGCGGTGGTTGCCGAGCCTTACTCGGTCCCTGGCCATTGGCTGGGCGACCGAGACGGCCTGGTGGCGTTGGTGTCGCGGTCTTCCACAGACTCCCCTCCCCTCTCGCTTTTAGAGAGGGGACCGGGATACGTGGCCGCCGCGTGGGGAGATTTGGCCCTGGTTGGGGTCTATTTCTCCCCTAACCGCCCTCTCTCGGACTTTGAGGATTTCTTGGAGATTCTCACTGCAGCCGTAGGGAGGGCAGCGCCACGCCAGGTCGTGGTGTTGGGCGACCTGAACGCGAAGTCGGTGGCCTGGGGCAACCCAGCTGCCTCTTGCAACGTCCGGGGACGCGCCGTCGAATTTTGGGCGGCGTCATGCGGTGTGTCCCTCCTCAACAGGGGGGCGGTCCACACGTGTGTGCGGCAACGGGGAGGGTCGGTGGTGGACGTTTCGTTTGCCACCCCCGTGCTAGCCGCACGCATTGTGAACTGGCAGGTGGAGTTGGTGGAGACCTTGTCGGACCACCGTTATGTGCGGTTCGACATCTCCACCCAGAGCCCCCGTGGGGAGATGGCCCGCTCTGGCAGGTCTCCCTTCCCACGGTGGGCTCTCACTCGCCTGGACCGGGAGGCAGCCAAGGAGGCGGCCTTCCTCCAGGACTGGCTGTCGCCCCCTGTTGGGGCCCCGGACGTTGACGCCGCAGCGGTCTGGCTGAGGGAATCCCTGACCGAGGTGTGCAACTCCAGCATGCCTCGGTCTCGGCGTCCGCCTCCCCGCCGGGCCGTCTATTGGTGGTCGGAGGAGCTGGCAGGCCTCCGGGTCACTTGCGTGGCGGCCAGAAGGGCCTACACGCGGAGCCGCCGGCGCAGCGCTCGTAGTCAGGCAGAGGAGGACCGCCTCTACGCCTCTTACCGAGAGGCAAAGGCGGTCCTCAAGTCAGCTATGGGCGCTGCCAAGGACTCGGTGAGGGCCGAGATGCTGGAGGGTCTCGACAGGGATCCGTATGGGAGACCATACAGGGCGGCGCGGAACCAACTGCGGCCCCATGGTCCCCCACTTACGGAGACCCTCGAGCCGGCGTTGCTGGATGGGGTGGTCCGGTCTCTGTTTCCGCGCAGGACCGACTTCGCCCCACCATCAATGGACCCTCCGTAGTCGGCGGCTCCGGAGGTGGAGGAGGAGGCACCTCCAGTGACGGAGGAGGAGTTTCGCGCGGGGGTGCTTAGCCTCTGCGCGAAGAAGACGGCTCCTGGGCCGGATGGCGTCCCCGCACGGGTGGTGGCTATAGCTGCCGCTCAAATGGAGGACAGGTTTCGGGAACTCTTCAGCGCGTGCTTTGCGGCTGGAAGGTTCCCGAAACTGTGGAAGGAGGGGCAGCTATGCCTCCTCCGAAAGGAGGGACGCCCGGCGGATTCCCCCTCGGCATACCGGCCCATCGTTCTGCCTGATGAGGTCGGTAAATTGTTCAAGGGGATCATCGCCGGCCGGCTCAGGAGCCATTTGCAGGGTGTAGGGCCGAACCTGTCGGACGCCCAGTTCGGTTTCCGACAGGGCCGGTCCACCATCGACACGCTGGCCCTTCTTAAGGGCCAGGTGAAAGAGGCGGTCGAGGCGGGGGACGGAGTGTTGGCGGTGTCGTTTGACATCGCCAACGCCTTCAACTCCGTTCCCCACTCCACCATATTGGAGGCACTCCGGTATCACGGAGTGCCCCAATACTTGAGGAGGCTCCTGGCCAGCTACTTGGAGGATCGAGAGGTCCTCCTTGTGGATAAACTGGCCAGGATGCGGAGATACAGCGCGGAGTCCGGTGTTCTGCAGGGGTCAGTCTTAGGGCCCCCCCTGTGGAACATCGGCTTTGACTGGCTGTTGCGGGGAGCTCTTCTCCAGGGCACGAGTGTCATCTGCTACGCGGATGACACTCTCCTTACTGCCCGGGGGAAGAGCTTCGGGGAGGCGGCCTGTCTGGCCTCGGCTGGCGGGTCCTTGGTGGCAGGGAGGATCCGCCGCCTGGGATTGAGGGTGGCGCTGAACAAGACCGAGGCCGTGTTCTTTCACGGGCCTCGGCAGCGCTGCCCTCCAGACGCCCACATTGTGGTGGAGGGCGTCAGGGTGGGCGTCCAGGCCCAGATGAAGTATCTGTTGCCTGCGCCGGCGCCCGTGCGCTCTGTAGCGCCGCCGGCGCGGAAAGAAGAGGAAGAAGGCGCAGAAGTCCTCCCCCCCCACGACCCAGGAGGAGGCCGCCCCTGTCCCGACAAAGGCGCAGGCTGAAGCGGATCCGAGGAAAGTGAAGGGCGCAAAACCAGGCGCCGGCATAGTGCAACTGAGGCGCGCCAACAACATTGAGCTCACTAGCGCCACCTCACAAGCTGGCGCACAGCAACAGCCTAACAAAGAATTTACAGCCTGCGCCATCAAGCTGCTGATGGACCTCATCAAGGCCATCCGACAGGGGCAAGATGCGGAGCAGGTTATCCTCGACGGCTTGGCCGCGCTACTCACCTTGTATCATGGCTAAGCCGTTGAGGATTATACACTGGAATGCCCGCGGCCTCCGTGACAAGGTCGTTCCCCTTCGCCACCTCCTGCGGGAACAAAATATCGACGTGGCGCTGATAAACGAGACGCACCTGGGGCCTGAGGACAAGATCAGGTTTCCGGGTTTCCTCGTTTATCGCAAGGACGAAAGGTCGGCTCTCAACCAACGCTACCGTGGTCTGGCAGTCCTGGTTAAACGAAGAGTCGTCCATCAGGAGATCCCCTCGCTGTCACTGCGAACGCTGTACGCATTGGGCGTCCAGCTGCATGTTGCCGGCGAGGACATCAACATCTACGCCGTCTATAAGCCGCCCGCCTCACACTTAGACCTCAGAGAGCTGCGGGCGGTCTTAAATGAAAACAACAACGCAGCTATCCTCGCCGGCGACTTAAACTGCAAGCATCCAGCGTGGAACGCCCAAACTACGAATACCGAGGGGAGACGGCTCTTCGCGGACGCGGAAGCCCTCGGGTACACGGTGTCCGGCCCAGAAACGCCGACACACTACCCAGACTGCCCAAACAGAATGCCCGATGTGCTGGACATCGTTGTCCACCGGGGGCTGAACTGCCAGGTCACTCAACAAGTGATCGACGACGAGTTACAGTCGGATCACCTTCCTGTACTCGTCGTCCTATCAGGGATGCCGACCCGAATGAGGCCACTACCGCCACGTCGATCAATAAACTGGGAGATTTTCACAGAAAGGATCGAGACCACGACGCCAACTCGGCCCATTGCCAACTCCGCGGACGTCAACACTTTTGCGAATGACGTCACTGCTTGCGTACAACGCGCCTTAGGGGAGGCGATTACCACAACACCAGCGGAGGGGAGAGTGCTTCTGCCGCCCCTGCCGCCTCGGATTCGTGCATTGGTCGCCGAGAAGAGGCGCCTACGCAAGCAGTGGCAGCATCTACGCTGCCAAACTCTTAAACACCAGCTGAATCGTCTCGCGGATAGGGTAAAGGCCGAGTTAAAGGACCTGGCCACCGCGAGCTGGGAAGAAAAGATCATGGACGCCGAGGGCGACTGGCCCTCCATACACAGATTGTGCAGAAACCTGTCGAGCACCCCAGCTCCGGTGCGCCCTCTACTTAACAGCGACGGGGCCCTTAGGTATGCAGCGGAGGACCGCGCGGAGGTCTTCGCCGAGCACCTGGAGCGTCAGTTCTGCCCAAACCCGACTGCTGAACACGAGCATGTCGCAGCAGTCGAGAAGCACCTTGGGGACTACTTCGCTACGCCGATAGCTCCCGAAGAAGATCCTATCTTTTTCTCGCCGGGCGCAGTTAGACACGCCATCCTACGTACGAAGCCGAGAAAGGCCCCCGGTGCTGACGGTACCACCAATACAGCGCTGCGCCACCTGCCGCACCGTATGGTCGCGGCCTTGGCGCGCCTGTTCACGGCGATACTGCGCACCGGGGTCTTCCCCGCGGCGTGGAAGGAAGGGCGCGTCATAATGCTGCCCAAGGCGGGGAAAAACATCCTGAAGCCGGAGAGCTATCGGCCAATCACCTTGTTGTCGACCATCTCCAAGGTGTTCGAGGTACTCCTGCTGCGGCACCTCGACGACATCCCCACCACACCAGAGTCGACGCTCGCGCTGTATGCCGACGACGCCGCGTACGTCACCACTTCGCTCAACGCAAAGTACGCGGCGGTCAAGATGCAGCGCGCCCTCGACCTGCTCCCGGACTGGCTCGCCAAGTGGAGGCTGTCGGTCAATGTGAGTAAGACGCAGGCGATCATCACAGGGATGACGCCTCTCCCACCACCTCTGAAGCTTCAAGGAGCCGACGTCGATTGGGCGCCCCAGGCCAAGTACCTGGGTGTGACCATCGACCGTCGGCTCACGATGGGGTCCCACGTCCGCCGGGTCGCCGCGCAGGGCAGAGTCGTGCGCCACCTGCTCAGACCAGTGCTCTCGTCCCGACTCCCAGCGCGCGTCAAGCTGGGCGTGTACAAGTCGTACATTCGCCCAGTCTTGACGTACGCTGCCCCCGCCTGGTACGCCCTCACCTGTGAGGGGAACCGGAAGATTCTCCGCGCGCAACCCAGCCGCCTCCTGCAACGTACGGGGTCGCGCCGTCGAGTTTTGGGCGGCGTCATGCGGCGTGTCCCTCCTCAACAGGGGGGCGGTCCACACGTGTGTGCGGCAACGGGGAGGGTCGGTGGTGGACGTTTCGTTCGCCACCCCCGTGCTAGCCGCACGCATCGTGAACTGGCGGGTGGAGTTGGTGGAGACCTTGTCGGACCACCGTTATGTGCGGTTCGACATCTCCACCCAGAGCCCCCGTGGGGAGATGGCCCGCTCTGGCAGGTCTCCCTTCCCACGGTGGGCTCTCACTCGCTTGGACCGGGAGGCAGCCAAGGAGGCGGCCTTCCTCCAAGACTGGCTGTCGCCCCCTGTTGGGGCCCCGGACGTTGACGCCGCAGCGGTCCGGCTGAGGGAATCCTTGACCGAGGTGTGCAACTCCAGCATGCCTCGGTCTCGGCGTCCGCCTCCCCGCCGGGCCGTTTATTGGTGGTCGGAGGAGCTGGCAGGCCTCCGGGCCACTTGCGTGGCGGCCAGAAGGGCCTACACGCGGAGCCGCCGGCGCAGCGCCCGTAATCAGGCAGAGGAGGATCGCCTCTACGCCTCTTACCGAGAGGCGAAGGCGGTCCTCAAGTCGGCTATGGGCGCTGCCAAGGACTCGGCGAGGGCCGAGATGCTGGAGGGTCTCGACAGGGATCCGTATGGGAGACCATACAGGGCGGCGCGGAACCAACTGCGGCCCCATGGTCCCCCACTTACGGAGACCCTCGAGCCGGCGTTGCTGGATGGGGTGGTCCGGTCTCTGTTTCCGCGCAGGACCGACTTCACCCCTCCAGCGATGGACCCTCCGCAGTCGGCGGCTCCGCAGGAGGAAGAGGAGGCACCTCCGGTGACGGAGGAAGAGTTTCGCGCGGGGGTGCTTAGCCTCCGCGCGAAGAAGACGGCTCCTGGGCCGGACGGCGTCCCCGCACGGGTGGTGGCCATAGCTGCCGCTCAAATGCAGGACAGGTTTCGGGAACTCTTCAGCGCGTGCTTTGCGGCTGGAAGGTTCCCGAAACTGTGGAAGGAGGGGCAGCTATGCCTCCTCCGAAAGGAGGGACGCCCGGCGGATTCCCCCTCGGCATACCGGCCCATCGTTCTGCTCGATGAGGTCGGTAAATTGTTCGAGGGGATCATCGCCGGCCGGCTCAGGAGCCATTTGCAGGGTGTAGGGCCGGACCTGTCGGACGCCCAGTTCGGTTTCCGACAGGGCCGGTCCACCATCGACGCGCTGGCCCTTCTTAAGGGCCAGGTGAAAGAGGCGGTCGAGGCGGGGGACGGAGTGTTGGCGGTGTCATTCGACATAGCCAACGCCTTCAACTCCGTTCCCCACTCCACCATATTGGAGGCACTCCGGTATCACGGAGTGCCCCAATACTTGAGGAGCCTCCTGGCCAGCTACTTGGAGGATCGAGAGGTCCTCCTTGTGGACAAACTGGCCAGGATGCGGACGTACAGCGCGGAGTCCGGTGTTCCGCAGGGGTCAGTCTTAGGACCCCCCCTGTGGAACATCGGCTTTGACTGGCTGTTGCGGGGAGCTCTTCTCCGGGGCACGAGTGTCATCTGCTACGCGGATGACACTCTCCTTACTGCCCGGGGGAAGAGCTTCGGGGAGGCGGCCTGTCTGGCCTCGGCTGGCGGGTCCTTGGTGGCAGGGAGGATCCGCCGCCTGGGATTGAGGGTGGCGCTGAACAAGACCGAGGCCGTGTTCTTTCACGGGCCTCGGCAGCGCTGCCCTCCAGACGCCCACATTCTGGTGGAGGGCGTCAGGGTGGGCGTCCAGGCCCAGATGAAGTATCTGGGCCTGGTGTTGGACAGCAGGTGGCGCTTCGGCCCGCACTTTAGCGGGCTGTCGACGCGCCTGCTGAGGGCTGCGGACGCCCTCTCCTGGCTCCTCCCCAACCTGGGAGGGCCCAACGCACGATGCCGGCGCCTATATGCCGGCATCCTGCGAAGCATGGCCCTGTACGGGGCCCCCATCTGGGCGGACTCCCTCCACAGGAGGGAGAACGCAACCGCCATGCGCAGGCCACAAAGGGCCATTGCACTGCGGGTGGCGAGGGCCTACCGCTCGGTGGGCTTTTCGGCGGCGTGCGCTCTGGCGGGCACCCCTCCTTGGGAGCTGGAGGCGTGGGTGCTCGCCAGAGTGTACGAGTGGACGGCGCGGCGAAAGGCCCTCGGGGAGCGCCCCGTCGCGGAGGAGCGGGAGGCCCTGCGGCGGGAGGCGAGGGACGCCATCATCGTCCATTGGACGGACGACCTCGCCTCCGCCACCTTTGGCCGCCGAACCCTGGACGCGCTCGGTCCGGTCCTGCGAGACTGGCTCGAGCGCTCCCACGGGTTCCTCTCATTCCGTCTGGTGCAGGTGTTGTCAGGCCACGGCTGTTTCGGCAAGCACCTGCACCGGATCGGGAGGGAGGAAACCCCGGCGTGTCACGACTGCGGCGCGGCGGAGGACACGGCTCAGCACACCCTCGAGGTGTGCCCGGCTTGGTCTGAGCCGCGCCGCAGTCTAACAGCGGAGATCGGACAGGACCTCTCACTTCCCGGCGTGGTGAATGCCATGCTGGAGAGTGAGGGGTCCTGGGCAGCTGTCGCCTCTTTTTGCGAGGATGTCATCTCGCAAAAGGAGGCGGCGGAGCGTGCGCGGGAGGACGACCCTCTCGCTGCGCCGCTCCGCAGGCGCAGAAGAGGTCGGAGAAGACGCCGTCTTCTCCCTCCTCATGGTGGTGATGGGCGGGCGATAGGCGCGGGGGCGCCTCCGCCCGCATTGCACTCCACACCACCTCCGCCGGTAATTCCTAGCCCTCCCCCTGAACGGGGAGGACTTGAGGGGCCCGCCGCTTTAGGCGGGTTGTCGTCGGAGGAGGACTGGACGCTAAGGCTGCGCCGATCTCCCAGTCCTCTTCCACTCGGACGACGCGGGAATAACGCTGGGTCGTTTTAGTGGGTATACCGGGTCAGCCCGGGGAGTCCCACATACCCCTCCCGTTCCCCCGACGGGAGGGTATGCGTAATGCATTTTTTCCCAGCATAAAAAAAAAAAAAAAAAGGCAAGTTGCGCTCGGGGGACCCCCCACAGAGCTTGCGTCCACGTCGCCACGTCGCGTCCCCTGGAAACGGCCCAGTTTGTCACCGTAACGGAGTGGCATACTGGTGTAGCGGCATCAAGGCCGCCACAAGAAAAACCTACGAAGCAAATCTACATCGCAACAAAAAGCACCGCGACGCCATCTATCCGATTAGCAGCGAACTACAACGTTGAAATCCTGCATCGCGCAAGCAGAGTTTACCGTGCGATTTGAACATGTACATCAGCCCGAATATCAACTATTGGGCAGTAGCCCGCCAGGCACAACAGCCGCCTGGTTGGAGGATCCGGGCCAGTTCCTGTCGCCATCAGACAACCACACCGTCGAAGACATCACCAGCTTCGCTACACGCCTGTCGAAACACATGGCTAGCTTGACTCCGAGACCAACCAAGTGGCACAGAAACCATACATTCTACATACCCAAAGACATGCAGCACTGTACCCATGTTTTCGTGAGGCAAGACTACGTGCGAAAGTCATTAGAGCCACCGTATGCTGGTCCCTATAAGGTACTCAAAAGGACTCCAAAGTACTTTGAAGTTGTAGTGCGAGGCAAGAGCACCAACATATCGCTGGACCGCATGAAACCAGCTTATGTAGCTCTGGACAGCCACAGGGACAGCTCAACCTCAAACCCAATCAGCGCTTCTACAACCAACTCGTCACCACCATCAACCGATGAGCCTGAGACACGCACTCGCAGTGGAAGAAGAGTTCGCTTCCCAGACTTCTATCGACCGTAGTCACGGTCTCGCCGGGGGGCTACTGTAGCGGCATCGCCGCCACACGACGAAGCGACCCGAGTCACAGGCCTGGATCATCGGGTGCTTCCGCCGCACTTCGCGCGCTGTCGGTTTCGACGCCTGCGCACCCGCGAGTCCATTGTTCGCCGTTGCGCTGGGCACTCACGCGCTCGCTTGCCTCCGCACTAGCTTACCGCGCTCCCGCTCGTAATTTTAATCTGTTTTCTTCCTATCTAAATTCGCTTTGCTTGTCACTCTTCTATCTTATTTTATGTTTTTCTATCTTCCTAACTGTTGGCTAAAGTGTATCGTGCTTCCTACTCTTCTGTAACCGTCATAAACTAGAACTTTAAAATATAACCGTTCCCAGTGATTTTTTGACTTTTATTTGGTGGACAAATACCTACACTGGGTACGGCCAAAGTTCTCTGTGATCTCGCAGTTACTGTTTTGTTTTATCGTGCCTTGTTGACTGCGAATTTGCCGAAGGCGTCATGCCTATGCCCTCGCGGGACGCCTCCGGGCGGTTTTTAAAAGGCCCTTCTCAGGGCCAACCCAAAGGCCCTTCTCAGGGCCAACCCAAAGGCCTTTCTCAGGGCCAACCAAAAGGCCCTTCTCAGGGCCAATCCGACGCTTCAGCGTCTGAAGCTAGCCGCGCGCCGTCTGCGGCTAGCTTCTTTGGAAGGGCGGACCTGTCCGATTCGGACGAGTCCGTCATAAGCGTCTCGGACGCAGGCGACCTTAGGTCGCGAAAGCGGGCCTTCCGCAAGGAAGGGTCCGAGGGCTCGTCGAGTTCGGCGAGGAAGCCCAAGGCCAAGAAGCCGACGACATCTGCGGACACCCACGTCGTGGGTCTCGCAGATGCCCAGCGGCAGTTGGACCTGGCTCGGCGGGCGCAGCACCAGCAAGAGCTGGAAGAGCGTGTTGCTGCGAAGGAGCAGCGGGCGCGTGCTGCTCGGGCCAGGTCGGGGTACGGAGCGTCCCGCGTACTGTACGTGGACCAATCCGTGGCGGAGCTGGAGCGTTTGGCGGAGGAGGACGAGGAGGAGATCGTGGAGGTCGCCTCTAAGTCCTCCAATCTAAAAGGGACCTTCCAGAAGGCCCTTAAGTGTCGGGCTGCGAGCTTGCGTAGCATTGTGTTGGAGCTGGTCCAACGCAAGACGACCGAAGAAACGCGGCAACTGCAGGCGACAGTCGATCGCCTGCAGGCGGAGGTCAGCCAGCTCCATACCAAGCTAGCTGAAGCCACGGCCCGGCCACACCAGGCTGAACCTAGACCTGCGGCGGAGGTCCCCTCCTCCACCAACCTTGAGGATGTCATCCGCAAGGTTGTCATGGAGGAGCGGGCCTTCACAAGAGCCTGCCTTGCAGGTATAGAGGACCGGCTCCTGCCGGAGAAGCGCCTCCGACCACCGCTTGCGGCGGACAAGAGGCGGGCCGAGCCGGGGCCGTCCTCGCAAGGGGAGGACGCCAGCAGGGGGAAAAAGACGGCAACAGCCGTTCCTGCCGTCCCTGCCACCACGACTCCCAGCCGGTCGCAGGCGAATGAGAAGGGAAAGGGGAAGGGGAAGGGCAAAAGGCCGGCAACGCCCGGACCTGCCGTCCCCGTCACCACGCCTCCCAGTCAGTCGCGGGCGGCTGGCAGGGGCAAGAAGAAGGGGAAGGGGAAATTGGTTCCCCTGAAGTCCGCAGCCGTCGTTGTGACGCTCACCGCGGAGGCTGCGGAGCGGGGTGAGACCTACGCCTCAATCCTTGTGCGGGCGCGTGCCAATGCCGATCCCGCCCAATTGGGGATCGACAAGGTTTCTTGCAGGCGGACCGAAACCGGGGCACGAATATTCGAGTTCCCGGGGGCGGAGGGCAGCGCCAACGCTGACCTCTTTGCAGCCAAGCTGCAAGAGGTCATCGCGGACGCTGCCAAGGTGGCCCGACCGGTGAAGTCGGCGACCATCGAGGTGACCGGTCTTGACGACTCGGTCACCAAGGAGGAGGTGGTGGCGGCGGTCGCAGCCATTGGGGGCTGCGGCGTCGCAGCGGTGCAAGGCCGGGACATCAGGCCTGGCCGCGGCGGCATGGGCACTCTCCGGCTCGAGTGCCCTGTCGCCGCTGCCAAAGCCGTCCTTGCAAAAGGACGCCTCCTTGTCGGCTTTAGCTCGGGTGCAGTCCGGGCCCTAGAGGAGCAGCCTCTGCGCTGCTTCCGGTGCTGCGGCATCGGGCACACCCGAGCCCTGTGCCCGTCGGCGGTGGACAGGTCGGAGACCTGCTACCGCTGCGGCAAGGAGGGCCACAAAGCCGCCTCCTGCACGGTCGCCAAGCCACACTGCGTGGTGTGTGCTGCCAGTGGCCGCCCAGCAGGCCACGTAATGAGGGGGAGGTTGTGCAACCCCCCCCTTAAGAAGGGCAATGCGCAGGTGCCAGTAGGGCCTGCTGCTAGCATCGCCGTTCCCGAGGCTGGAACGGCGGTGGCTGCGGAGGAGGGGGGTGCGATGTCCGATTGATGGATACAATCGAACATCGCATCCTCCAGGCGAACACCAACCACTGCCGGGCTGCACAGGATCTCCTGATGCAGACCATGGCTGAGTGGTTGGTGGACTTGGCGGTGGTCGCCGAACCCTACTCGGTCCCTGGCCATTGGCTGGGCGACCGAGACGGCCTGGTGGCGTTGGTGTCGCGGTCTTCCACAGAATCCCCTCCCCTCTCGCTTTAAAAGAGGGGACCGGGATACGTGGCCGCCGCGTGGGGAGATTTGGCCCTGGTTGGGGTCTATTTCTCCCCAAACCGCCCTCTCTCGGACTTTGAGGATTTCTTGGAGATCCTCACTGCAGCCGTAGGGAGGGCGGCGCCACGCCAGGTCGTGGTGTTGGGTGACCTGAACGCCAAGTCGGTGGCCTGGGGCAATCCAGCTGCCTCTTGCAACGTCCGGGGACGCGCCGTCGAGTTTTGGGCGGCGTCATGCGGTGTGTCCCTCCTCAACAGGGGGGCGGTCCACACGTGTGTGCGGCAACGGGGAGGGTCGGTGGTGGACGTTTCGTTCGCCACCCCCGTCCTAGCCGCACGCATTGTGAACTGGCGGGTGGAGTTGGTGGAGACCTTGTCGGACCACCGTTATGTGCGGTTCGACATCTCCACCCAGAGCCCCCGTGGGGAGATGGCCCGCTCTGGCAGGTCTCCCTTCCCACGGTGGGCTCTCACTCGCCTGGACCGGGAGGCAGCCAAGGAGGCGGCCTTCCTCCAAGACTGGCTGTCGCCCCCTGTTGAGGCCCCGGACGTTGACGCCGCAGCGGTCCGGCTGAGGGAATCCTTGACCGAGGTGTGCAACTCCAGCATGCCTCGGTCTCGGCGTCCGCCTCCCCGCCGGGCCGTTTATTGGTGGTCAGAGGAGCTGGCGGGCCTACGAGCCACCTGCGTGGCGGCCAGAAGGGCCTACACGCGGAGCCGCCGGCGCAGCGCCCGTAATCAGCCCCGCCGCTCTACGCCTCTTACCGAGAGGCAAAGACGGTCCTCAAGTCGGCTATGGGCGCTGCCAAGGACTCGGCGAGGGCCGAGATGCTGGAGGGTCTCGACAGGGATCCGTATGGGAGACCATACAGGGCGGCGCGCAACCAACTGCGGCCCCATGGTCCCCCATTGACGGAGACCCTCGAGCCGGCGTTGCTGGATGGGGTGGTCCGGTCTCTGTTTCCGCGCAGGACCGACTTCACCCCTCCAGTCCTGGACCCTCCGCAGTCGGCGGCTCCGCAGGAGGAGGTGGAGGCACCTCCGGTGACGGAGGAGGAGTTTCGCGCGGGGGTTCTTAGCCTCCGCGCGAAGAAGACGGCTCCTGGGCCGGACGGCGTCCCCGCACGGGTGGTGGCCATAGCTGCCGCTCAAATGGAGGACAGGTTTCGGGAACTCTTCAGCGGCGTGATTTACGGCTGGAAGGTTCCCGAAACCGACCCGACCCGAACCGCCGCCTGGGATTGAGGGTGGCGCTGAACAAGACCGAGGCCGTGTTCTTTCACGGGCCTCGGCAGCGCTGCCCTCCCGACGCCCACATTGTGGTGGAGAGCGTCAGGGTGGACGTCCAGGCCCAGATGAAGTATCTGGGCCTGGTGCTGGACAGCAGGTGGCGCTTCGGCCCGCACTTTAGCGGGCTGTCGACGCGCCTGCTGAGGGCTGCGGACGCCCTGTCCTGGCTCCTCCCGAACCTGGGAGGGCCCAACGCACGATGCCGGCGTTTATACGCCGGCATCCTGCGGAGCATGACCCTGTACGGGGCCCCCATCTGGGCGGACTCCCTCCAAAGGAGGGAGAATGCGACCGTGATGCGCAGGCCTCAAAGGGCCATTGCACTGCGGGTGGCGAGGGTCCTGCGAGACTGGCTCGAGCGCTCCCACGGGTTCCTCTCATTCCGTCTGGTGCAGGTGTTGTCAGGCCACGGCTGTTTCGGCAAGCACCTGCACCGGATCGGGAGGGAGGAGACCCCGGCGTGCCACGACTGCGGCGCGGCGGAGGACACGGCTCAGCACACCCTCGAGGTGTGCCCGGCTTGGTCTGAGCCGCGCCGCAGTCTAACAGCGGAGATCGGACAGGACCTCTCACTTCCCGGCGTGATCAACGCCATGCTGGAGAGTGAGGGGTCCTGGGCAGCAGTCGCCTCTTTTTGCGAGGATGTCATCTCGCAAAAGGAGGCGGCGGAGCGCGCGCGGGAGGACGACCCTCTCGCTGCGCCGCTCCGTAGGCGGAGAAGAGGTCGGAGAAGACGCCGTCTTCTCCCTCCACATGGTGGTGATGGGCGGGCGATAGGCGCGGGGGCGCCTCCGCCCGCATTGCACTCCACACCACCCTCGCCGGTCGTTCCCAGTCCTCCCCCTGAACGGGGAGGACTTGAGGGGCCCGCCGCTTTAGGCGGGTTGTCGTCGGAGGAGGACTGGACGCTAAGGCTGCGCCGATCTCCCAGTCCTCTTCCACTCGGACGATGCGGGAATGCCGCTGGGTCGTTTTAGTGGGTATACCGGGTCAGCCCGGGGAGTCCCACATACCCCTCCCGTTCCCCCAACGGGAGGGTATGCGTAATGCATTTTTTCCCAGCTTAAAAAAAAAAAAAAAAAAAAAAAAAGGCAAGTTGCGCTCGGGGGACCCCCCACAGAGTTTGCGTCCTCGTCGCGTCCCCTGGAAACGGCCCAATTTGTCACCGTAACGGAGTGGCAGATTGGGTACGGCTAAAGAACTCTGTGCTCTCGTAGCTACATTTTATATTCTTGCGGTTTTATCTACGAGCTTGCGGAAGGCTATGCCCACGCCCCCGCGGGACGCCTGCGGGCGTTTTAAAAAAGGCCCTTCTCAGGGCCAACCCAAAGGCCCTTCTCAGGGCCAACCAAAAGGCCCTTCTCAGGGCCAACCAAAAGGCCCTTCTCAGGGCCAATCCGACGCTTCAGCGTCTGAAGCTAGCCGCGCGCCGTCTGCGGCTAGCTTCTTTGGAAGGGCGGACCTGTCCGATTCGGACGAGTCCGTCATAAGCGTCTCGGATGTTGGCGACACTAGGTCGCGAAAGCGGGCCTTCCGCAAGGAAGGGTCCGAGGGCTCCTCGAGTTCGACGAGGAAGTCCACGGCCGCGAAGAAGCCGACGACATCTGCGGACACCCACGTCGTGGGTCTCGTAGATGCCCAGCGGCAGTTGGACCTGGCTCGGCGGGCGCAGCACCAGCAAGAGCTCGAAGAGCGCGTTGCTGCGAAGGAGCAGCGTGCGCGTGCTGCTCGGGCCAGGTCGGGGTAAGGTGCGTCCCGCGTGCTATACACGGACCAGTCCTTGGCCGAGCTGGCGCGCATGGCGGAAGAGGACGAGGGGGAGATCGCGGAAGTCACCTCCAAGTCCTCTAATCTTAAGGGCACTTTTCAAAAGGCCCTTAAGTGCCGTGCCGCAAGCATGCGCGCCATTATAGAGGAGTTGGTCCAGCGTGAGGCGACCGACGAATCGCGCCAATTGCAGGCGACCGTCGATCGCCTCAAGCTGGAGGTCAGCCAGCTTCATCAGAAGCTGGCTGATGTCATGGCTCAGCTGATTCAGGCCGAACCGAGACCTGCGGCGGAGGCCCCCTCCTCCACCAACCTTGAGGATGTCATCCGCAAGGTGGTTATGGAGGAGAGGGCCTTCACCAGAGCCTGCCTAGCAGGCATAGAGGACCGGCTCCTGCCGGAGAAGCGCCTTCGACCGCCGCTCGCGGCGGACAAGAGGCGAGCCGAGCCGGGGCCATCCTCGCAAGGGGAGGACGCCCTTCTCCCTTCGACTACTCCGTCCAACCAGCCGGGTTGGACTGAAGTGGTCCGGAAGGGGAAGGGCCGAGGTAAAAAGACGGCAACGGCCGTCCCTGCCGTCCCCGCCACCACACATACAGGCCAGTCGCAGGCGACTGGTGGGAGAAAGGGTAAGCGGAAGGGCAAAAGGCCGGCAACGCCCGGACCTGCCGTCCCCGTCACCACGCCTCCCAGTCAGTCGCGGGCGGCTGGCGGGGGCAAGAAAAAGGGGAAGGGGAAATTGGTTCCCCCGAAGTCCGCAGCCGTCGTGGTGACGCTCACCGCGGAGGCTGCGGAACGCGGGGAAACCTACGCTTCCATTTTGGTGCGGGCGCGTGCAAATGCCGATCCCACCCAATTGGGGATCGACAAGGTTTCTTGCCGGCGGACCGAATCCGGGGCTCGAATATTCGAGTTCCCGGGGGCGGAGGGCAGCGCCAACGCTGACCTCTTTGCAGCCAAGCTGCAAGAAGTCATCGCGGACGCTGCCAAGGTGGCCCGACCGGTGAAGTCGGCGACCATCGAGGTGACCGGTCACCAAGGAGGAGGTGGTGGCGGCGGTCGCAGCCATTGGGGGCTGCGGCGTCGCAGCGGTGCAAGGCCGGGACATCAGGCCCGGCCGCGGCGGCATGGGCACTATTCGGCTCGAGTGCCCAGTCGCCGTTGCAAAAGCGATCGTTAGCAGGGGTCGGCTCTGCGTCGGCTTCAGCTCGGGTGCAGTCCGGGCCCTTGAGGAGCAGCCTCTGCGCTGCTTCCGGTGCTGCGGCATCGGCCACACCCGAGCCCTGTGCCCGTCGGCGGTGGACAGGTCGGAGACCTGCTACTGCTGCGGCACAGAGGGCCACAGAGCCGCCTCCTGCGCGGTCGCCAAGCCGCACTGCGCCGTCTGTGCCGCGAGGGGACGCCCGGCAGGCCATGTGATGAGGGGGAGGTTGTGCAATCCTCCCCCTCAGAGGGGTAAAGCGCAGGTGCCGGTCGGGCCTGCTGCTAGCATCGCCGTGCCTGAGGCAGGAACGGCGGTGGCTGCGGAGGAGGGGGGTGCGATGTCCGATTGATGGATACAATCGAACATCGCATCCTCCAGGCGAACACCAACCACTGCCGGGCTGCACAGGATCTCCTGATGCAGACCATGGCTGAGTGGTTGGTGGACTTGGCGGTGGTCGCCGAGCCCTACTCGGTCCCTGGCCATTGGTTGGGCGACCGAGACGGCCTGGTGGCGTTGGTGTCGCGGTCTTCCACAGACTCCCCTCCCCTCTCGCTTTTAGAGAGGGGACCGGGATACGTGGCCGCCGCGTGGGGGGATTTGGCCCTGGTTGGGGTCTATTTCTCCCCAAACCGCCCTCTCTCGGACTTTGAGGATTTCTTGGAGATCCTCACTGCAGCCGTAGGGAGGGCGGCGCCACGCCAGGTCGTGGTGTTGGGCGACCTGAACGCCAAGTCGGTGGCCTGGGGCAACCCAGCTTCCTCTTGCAACGTCCGGGGACGCGCCGTCGAATTTTGGGCGGCGTCATGCGGTGTGTCCCTCCTCAACAGGGGGGCGGTCCACACGTGTGTGCGGCAACGGGGAGGGTCGGTGGTGGACGTTTCGTTCGCCACCCCCGTGCTAGCCGCACGCATCGTGAACTGGCGGGTGGAGTTGGTGGAGACCTTGTCGGACCACCGTTATGTGCGGTTCGACATCTCCACCCAGAGCCCCCGTGGGGAGATGGCCCGCTCTGGCAGGTCTCCCTTCCCACGGTGGGCTCTCACTCGCCTGGACCGGGAGGCAGCCAAGGAGGCGGCCTTCCTCCAGGACTGGCTGTCGCCCCCTGTTGGGGCCCCGGACGTTGACGCCGCAGCGGTCCGGCTGAGGGAATCCCTGACCGAGGTGTGCATCTCCAGCATGCCTCGGTCTCGGCGTCCGCCTCCCCGCTGGGCCGTTTATTGGTGGTCAGAGGAGCTGGCGGGCCTCCGGGCCACTTGCGTGGCGGCCAGAAGGGCCTACACGCGGAGCCGCCGGCGCAGCGCTCGTAGTCAGGCAGAGGAGGACCGCCTCTACGCCTCTTACCGAGAGGCAAAGGCGGTCCTCAAGTCGGCTATGGGCGCTGCCAAGGACTCGGCGAGGGCCGAGATGCTGGAGGGTCTCGACAGGGATCCGTATGGGAGACCATACAGGGCGGCGCGGAACCAACTGCGGCCCCATGGTCGGGGGACCATGCCATGCCACGCCGGCTCGAGGGTCTCCGTAAGTGGGGACTTACGGAGACCCTCGAGCCGGCGTTGCTGGATGGGGTGGTCCGGTCTCTGTTTCCGCGCAGGACCGACTTCGCCCCACCTTCAATGGACCCTCCGTAGTCGGCGGCTCCGGAGGTGGAGGAGGAGGTGCCTCCAGTGACGGAAGAGGAGTTTCGCGCGGGGGTGCTTAGCCTCCGCGCGAAGAAGACGGCTCCTGGGCCGGACGGCGTCCCCGCACGGGTGGTGGCCATAGCTGCCGCTCAAAAGGAGGACAGGTTTCGGGAACTCTTCAGCGCGTGCTTTACGGCTGGAAGGTTCCCGAAACTGTGGAAGGAGGGGCAGCTATGCCTCCTCCGAAAGGAGGGACGCCCGGCGGATTCCCCCTCGGCATACCGGCCCATCGTTCTGCTCGATGAGGTCGGTAAATTGTTCGAGGGGATCATCGCCAGCCGGCTCAGGAGCCATTTGCGGGGTGTGGGGCCGGACCTGTCGGACGCCCAGTTCGGTTTCCGACGGGGCCGGTCCACCACCAACGCGCTGGCCCTTCTTAAGGGCCAGGTGAAAGGGGCGGTGGAGGCGGGGGACGGAGTGTTGGCAGTGTCGTTCGACATAGCCAACGCCTTCAACTCCGTTCTCCACTCCACCATATTGGAGGCACTCCGGTATCACGGAGTGCCCCAATACTTGAGGAGCCTCCTGGCCAGCTACTTGGAGAATCGAGAGGTCCTCCTTGTGGACAAATGGCCAGGATGCGGAGATACAGCGCGGAGTCCGGTGTTCCGCAGGGGTCTGTCTTAGGGCCCCCCCTGTGGAACATCGGATTCGACTGGCTGTTGCGGGGAGCTCTTCTCCCGGGCACGAGTGTCATCTGCTACGCGGATGACACTCTCCTCACTGCCCGGGGGAAGAACTTCGGGGAGGCGGCCTGTCTGGCCTCGGCTGGCGGGTCCTTGGTGGCAGGGAGGATCCGCTGCCTGGGATTGAGGGTGGCGCTAAACAAGACCGAGGCCGTGTTCTTTCACGGACCTCGGCAGCGCTGCCCTCCAGACGCCCACATTGTGGTGGAGGGCGTCAGGGTGGGCGTCCAGGCCCAGATGAAGTATCTGGGCCTGGTGTTGGACAGCAGGTGGCGCTTCGGCCCGCACTTCAGCGGGCTGTCGACGCGCCTGCTGAAGGCCGCGGATGCCCTGTCGTGGCTCCTCCCGCATCTGGGGGGGGCGAACGCACGATGCCGACGTTTATATGCCGGCGGCATCCTGCGGAGCATGGCCGAACCCTGGACGCGCTCGGTCCGGTCCTGCGAGACTGGCTCGAGCGCTCCCACGGTTTCCTCTCATTCCGTCTGGTGCATGTTTTGTCAGGCCACGACTGTTTCGGCAAGCACCTGCACCGGATCGGGAGGGAGGAGACCCCGGCGTGCCACGACTGCGGCGCGGCGGAGGACACGGCTCAGCACACTCTTGAGGTGTGCCCGGCTTGGTCTGAGCCGCGCCGCAGTCTAACTGCGGAGATCGGACAGGACCTCTCGCTTCCCGGCGTGGTCAACGCCATGCTGGAGAGTGAGGGGTCCTGGGCAGCTGTCACCTCTTTTTGCGAGGATGTCATCTCGCAAAAGGAGGCGGCGGAGCGCGCGCGGGAGGACGACCCTCTCGCTGCGCCGCTCCGTAAGCGGAGAAGAGGTCGGAGAAGACGCCGTCTTCTCCCTCCTCATGGTGGTGATGGGCGGGCGATAGGCGCGGGGGCGCCTCCGCCCGCATTGCACTCCACACCACCCTCGCCGGTCATTCCCAGCCCTCCCCCTGAACGGGGAGGACTTGAGGGGCCCGCCGCTTTAGGCGGGTTGTCGTCGGAGGAGGACTGGACGCTAAGGCTGCTCCCAGTCCTCTTCCACTCGGACGATGCGGGAATGCCGCTGAGTCGTTTTAGTGGGTATACCGGGTCAGCCCGGGGAGTCCCACATACCCCTCCCGTTCCCCCGACGGGAGGGTATGCGTAATGCATTTTTTCCCAGCTTAAAAAAAAAAAAAAAAAAGGCAAGTTGCGCTCCGAAACCCATACAATCGCCACTCCACACTCGCTGGCACACACGCACCGGATATGTTTCCTAGGTTAATAATATAGGCTTATTCGGTGCAGACGCAGGGGCGGTAGTACCCACACTACATAACCGCTCACACACTCACTGACGGCTCAGCGGTCCGGACCGCGATCGGCTAGATCTGAGACCGGTGCGGACGAGAGCCACATTCCCGCTGCAGGCTCGCCCCCAAAGTCGGCACCTTCGTCGCTGGTCGTTCTCGCTGGGCCTCCCCCAGGTCACTGGGGGTCTCACCAAGCGGGGACTGACCGCCGAAGGTGTTCGTGAAGAGGCGGCGCTGACGTACAGCGCCGCGGCGCGTCTGCAGCAAACTCACTAGCAACTACTCACAGGCGTGCGTTGCTAATTTATTTTGGTAGGCGCACGCCAACGACTACCATCGCCTAAATGGCCACACTACGACCGGTCCATATTAATGGACCGCGGATGGACTCCGCGGGAAGGGGGCACAATGCCCCGGCACCGCTCGCCACGTCCCCTGACGGGGACGTCGCGACCTCTACAGTGTGAACAAATCAGTTCCTCTCCATACATCGGCACCTTCAGTGTCTTCATAGAGTCCTTTTTATCCACCACGAGACAGAGGGCTTGACTCAGCAGGGACCGTACTCGCTACTATCTACAGAGGATAAAGTACATCCCACGTGGTAGCACCTTCTTCACAGTTACAGTGTCTTGTCGCATTTCAACCCTCCAATCCAGCAACTTGTACGACCCATCGTGCAAATTGGTCCTTCGCGCCGGATTCGAGGAGTAGAAGCAAGATGCCGGTCACGCTTTCCACCGGAAGAAGAATACACTTAGCATCGACAACCACAGCCAAAATCGATACAGCGACATACGCTACAGCGGCAGTGACGTCTATTGAAGAAATTGTGACTACATCGGAAGCGCCGACAAGTCAACAACAAGATGTCATAGCTAGCCACACATTGGTAAATGACCGTCGAAGCAAGCAAGTGTCCAGTACGTCCAGCAAAAGCAAGAAATATCGTCTAGCGAAGCTAAGGGAAGAATTGGCCACCGAACGTCTCGCTCAAATAGAAGCACAATCCAAGGCTAAGGTCGAATTAGCCGCTGCTCGTCTCGCTATACTAGAAGCGGAATTCAGCGATAAAGAGGAACTCGCTTCAGTCATTACTGAAGCTACGAATGAAGATAGACCACAGAACTGGCTGCAATCTAACATCGATATAGCGACTTATGCTACAGCGGCAGTGACGTCTACTGAAGAAATTGTGACTACATCGGAAGCGCCGACAAGTCAACAACAAGATGTCATAGCTAGCGACACATTGGCAAATGACCGTCGAAGCAAGCAAGTGTCCAGTACGTCCAGCAAAAGTGAAAAATATCGTCTAGCGAAGCTAAGGGTTGAATTAGCCACCGAACGACTCGCTCAAATAGAAGCAGCATCCAAGGCTAAGGTCGACTCAGCCGCTGCTCGTCTCGCTAAACTAGAAGCGGAATTCAGCAATAGAGAGAAACTCGCTTCAGTAATTTCTGAAGCTACGAATGAAGATAGACCACAGAACTGGCTGCAATCTTGTCAACTGCTCGCCATAGATGATCAGCCACACCGAAGGGTTGAATTAGCCACCGAACGACTCGCTCAAATAGAAGCAGCATCCAAGGCTAAGGTCGACTTAGCCGCTGCTCGTCTCGCTAAACTAGAAGCGGAATTCAGCAATAGAGAGAAACTCGCTTCAGTAATTTCTGAAGCTACGAATGAAGATAGACCACAGAACTGGCTGCAATCTAGTCAACTGCTCGCCATAGATGATCAGCCACACCGAATGCAAGAGGTCCGACCTGATACGAAGTCCCGGTTTAAACCAATAGTTCCAGTGACCACGGCCGTGTCTTGGAATACCCCGGCGACTACATCGGCGGGAGTAAACTCAGTGCCTCCGCCACCTCCGCGCCTCTTGCCCGAAAGTGGGATCACGCACGTTACTCCCAACCAAGTGGGAGAAATATCAAGACTCAAGCAACCAGCAATTGCTGCTGCGCCCTGGCTACCTGAAACGGCGCAGCAACCATCGAATATGGAGCCAATTATCACTGCAACCCGTCCGACGATCAACAATGGTACCGCCGCACCTCAACCGATATCAGTAGTCAACGCTACGCCTCAGCCACCGGGCGGTGCAATCGTTAGTCAACAGCCGAGGACGGATATGCAGGAACTAGCATCTGCCATCACCCAGGCAGTCCAAGCCGCATAATTTCACCAACCGATGAAGTACGCCGAACTGCCGTCTTTCGATGGAGCTAATCAAGATTGGCTTACATTCCGTGCTGCCTACTGCGAGACGGCACATCGGCTGACAGCCACCGAGAATATGCCTCGACTAAGAAGATGCCTTCGAGGGGTAGCCAAGGAAGCAGTACAGGGCCTACTTATCACGAACACAGATCCAGCGATTGCCTCAGCATCCTGGCTAGCCGCACCTACGCAGCGGCCATCGAACACAGGGCCAGCGATTGCCTCTGCATCCTGGCTAGCCGCGCCTACGCAGCGGCCATCAAACACAGGGCCAGCGATTGCCCCCGCATCCTGGCTAGCCGCGCCTACGCAGCGGCCATCAAACACAGGGCCAGCGATTGCCTCCGCATCTTGGCTAGCCGCGCCTTCGCAGCGGCCATCGAACACAGGGCCAGCGATTGCCTCCGCATCCTGGCTAACCGCGCCTACGCAGCGGCCATCGAATACAGGTCCAGCATTGTGTGAATCATCGCATAGATCGCGATCGCCAGCGCCGCCTGCTACGAACCTCGTCACAGCGCCAGCATTGTGTGAATCATCGCACGGATCGCGATCGCCAGCGCCGCCTGCTACGAACCTCGTCACAGCGCCAACATTGTGCGACTCATCGCACAGATCGCGATCGCCAGCGCCGTCTGCTACGAACCTCGTCACAGCGCCAACATTGTGTGACTCATCGCACAGATCGCGATCGTCAGCGCCGCTTCCTCCGAACCTCGTAACAGCGCCAACATTGTGCGACTCATCGCCAGCGCCGCCTGCTGCGAACCTCGTCATAGCGCCAACATTGTGCGACTCATCGCATAGATTGCGTTCGCCAGCGAACATAGTGCCTGCGGAGTCTGCACATAACGTCATGCCTGCGCAACCTACTCCGAACGTCGTGCCCGCGCAGCCTACTCCGAACGTTATGTCTGCGCAGCCACCTGAGGACGTCGTGCCTGCGCAGCCACCTGAGGACGTCGTGCCTGCGCAGCCACCTGAGGACGTCGTGCCTGCGCAGCCACCTGAGGACGTCGTGCCTGCGCAGCCACCTGAGGACGTCGTGCCTGCGCAGCCACCTGAGGACGTCGTGCCTGCGCAGCCACCTGAGGACGTCGTACCTGCGCAGCCACCTGAGGACGTCGTGCCTGCGCAGCCACCTGAGGACGTCCTACCTGTGCCTTACGCTTATGTCACGGTCGACAGCGACGATCCTGCACCGTTTTTAATAATTGCGCCGCCAGCGTTACTGAGCTGGACGACGCACGGCGGGAGAAATGTGCAGGACAGCCGCATTATAGTCTTAGGTTTATAGTTAAGAGATAGGTACGTGTTATTTTTAAGTTAGAATACCGTTAGTCGGCAACATATTTTTAGAAAGCAGCCAGATGTGAGGGACAGTTCGACGCTTTATAAAACGTTTGGGTCTTATTGTAGTTTTTTAAGTTATTACCTATAGTTAAAGATCCCTTGTTTTGTGAGTTTTATGCCTGCCCATTAACAAAATGGTGTATTTGTCTCTGATATTTATTGACCGGCAACAGTTAAAATCCCTTGTTTGTATTATTTGTAAAGTTTCATGACCGTACCTATTTGTCTCTTTGTAAACCACGCCGAAAATATGTAATTTGTAATTTTATGATAACAACCGTAGCGAGTACCGTTCTACCCCCACCGACCGGGGTGAAACTGACGCCAAAGACCCTTATAAAAGGGGCCCGCGGGCCAAAACAAATCAGTTCCTCTCCATACATCAGCACCTTCAGTGTCTTCATAGAGTCCTTTTTATCCACCACGAGACAGAGGGCTTGACTCAGCAGGGACCGTACTCGCTACTATCTACAGAGGATAAAGTATTTCATTTAAGTACATCCCACGTGGTAGCACCTTCTTCACAGTTACAGTGTCTTGTCGCATTTCAACCCTCCAATCCAGCAACTTGTACGACCCATCGTGCAAACAACTAGTTTAATCGGCGAAATAAGTAAGACCCTATGTGACATGGCCAATTCATTGAACCAAAGAAGTCACTTTGGCCGCTGAAAAATCAACACAGCTAAATGGAAAGGCTAGGCCATCAATTAAACGGCTAGTTAGCTGCAACATATACGTACAACATGGTCACTCTAGTCATGTGTGTAAACAAAATCTTTATTATTGCTTACCTGTGAAACGATATGCCACATCCACCATAGGATTCACTTTGGATAAAATTTCCATTAGTGCCCGCTACTTTGGAAGTTCGTATTTTTTTTGTAGATAGTACTCACAAATAGAAAGCTTTTTACAAAGTTTCAAGATTCGGGGAGTCACAATTTACGAGATAAAATTCATTAAAGTTTCAATAAAAATTGGAAAATAGTGCGCCATTTGCAAATTTTTAGGTTAGATAAATTGTCGTGGTAGACGTCAAAGTTGACCATTTACGTTCCGTTGACGTTAGAAGTATTTTTTATAAACTTTATGTCCTGTTTTTTTCATAAATATAATTTTATTTTTATATGTTCACATACTTTTGGTGTGTAATAAATGTGCACAATAGTTGTTGTTGTATTATGCAATTACATTGACTTTTTTACACAAAAAATTACGATTTTTTTTTACACTATGTGGAGTGGAACACAGACTTAATCCATCGCATGAAAGCAAATATAAATTTAAAAAATTACTCCCAGCGATTTAAAAAAATAGTGAAATTAACTCAAAAAGCACAAAATAACTTTTTTATCAACACTTCACTTAATAAATCGAAGGCATCCTGGCAAGTAATCAACAATAAAATATGTACTAAAGAACCCATTTCTCAGATAAAAATTAACAATACAATTATTAGTAACCCAAAGGACATTGCAGACGCATTCAATAATTATTTCATTAATCTAGTTAAAAACTCATCGAGAGCCTCAGTCGACACAAGTAGTTTACGCGAAAACCCTAATACAATGTTTATGACTCCAGTTATACCGCAAGACGTAGTCAGGGTAATAAGGACGTTGAAAAATAAAAATAGCGTCGGATATGACGAAATAGCAACTAAAGTCATAAAGTTTGTATCAATTAATATAAGCATACATATTTGTCATGTTATTAACTTAGCCATCAGCACCGGTGTATTTCCGGACGCTTTAAAAACTGTCATAGTTAAACCGCTACATAAAAAGAATTGCAAAGAAGATATAGCTAACTATAGGCCGATAGCATTGATTCCTGTGTTTTCCAAAGTTATAGAAAGGGTTATTTATGAATTAATTAACAAATTTTTGACAAAATATGACATCCTATGTAGTGAACAAGCAGAAAGAATAAAAGTATTAATACAGCACTGTATGACTTATTATACGAAGTTATGATAAACGTTGCTAAAAAGAACCCTGTTTGTGCTATTTTTACAGACATGACTAGGGCTTTTGACTGTGTCAATCATGATATTTTAATAAGCAAACTTAATAAATACGGTATAAGGGGTAATGTGTTAAATCTCCTAAAATCTTACCTTAGTAACCGCACACAGTATACCGAGATATCCAGAATTTGTCTTAAGTCAAAATGTGAACAGAAATATCAATCTGAGGGTAAAATAGTCAAATTTGGTGTACCACAGGGTAGTGTATTAGGTCCTCCAATATTTTTGCTGTATATAAATGATTTGCCTCAACAAATTCGACATCCTATGGTTCTATTTGCCGATGACAGCACAGCGCTTATAAAATGTAATGACATTAGTGATTATGAAGAGGACATCAACAATAGTCTTAAAAATATAATTGATTGGCTTGATAAAAATAATTTGGTAATAAATTTGGTAAAGACGAATATAATGCATTTTCACCAACGTACAATTCCACCAAACGTTAACGTAAGCTATAACGGACAGACGATTCAAAAAACGAAGGTCGCAAAATTTCTAGGAATCCTTATAGACGATCAATTAACATGGAAACCACACGCAGAAGAGGTCTGTAAAAAATTGAGTACTGCTGCGTATGTCCTAATTAATTTGAAAAAAAAAGTTGACATTAAGACAGCTTTAGTTGCATACCATGGCTTAGTCGCATCGGTCTTGAGGTTTGGAGTAATTTTCTGGGGTAATGGTGCTTTAAGAGATACCATATTTAAAGCCCAAAAACGCTGTATAAGAGCCATGTGCGGTATAAAACCAAGAGATAGCTGTGAACCCTACTTCAAGTCGTTAAAAATTCTTACGTTTCCGTCATTGTATATTTTAGAAATGGCAATTTTTGTTAAAAGCAACATAAAGCTATTTGCTAAGGTCTCAGACACCAAGAAAGGTCCCGTTAGAAGTCAATACAAAAATCTTTTAACTGTCAGCAGCTATAAAACTGCACTACTTAGAAAAAGTGTTCTTTGCATGGGTCCAATTATATTTAATAAACTACCGGACAACATAAAAAATGACACCCTTCACCAATTTAAAAACAAGCTTAAGGAATATTTGACTCAAAAATGTTACTATACAATAAGTGATTTTTTGAATGACCCTTGAACCATGACCATGAACATTGTATATTGACATGAAGTATTATTGACATTAATTATAATTGACATTAAGTAGCTATTATTGACATTTTAATTTGAAATTACCACCTCGGTACCACTCCCATAAAAAGGAAATACACCATTCTCGAGAAAAACGAATTATTGTAAACTAACCTCAAAACACTTTTTGTCACAATAAAGTCGCTTCTGGAACGTCTCCGGCGCTACGGGAAGTGCAGCCCCTTCGCCCTTGCGTAACAAACGATAGGTACCCCTGCTCACCTACGCAGCTTCGGCTTGTTGGTCGCCTCCGGCGACCAGCCGCAGCCGCTCCGGCTCGCACGGGTGCCTTTCCTTTGTTACAGCGGGCGGGGGCTGCTCTCCCTCCGCGCCTCCGGTTTTTATAAACACTCTAGGGGTAGCAGCCAAAAGACTAGGTGGAGTCGGGGTGCCCTGATTCGGTTTTGGGACAGATTCGACCTATTTTAACCATAAAGATCTTAATAGAGTTCCTAGGTAGCTACCTATAGAAGAAATGAAACAACAAAACATTCATATTTTTCATTTATTAAAACTAAAGTTTATCACACTTGATCGTATGCGCAAAAGTCGGTCGATGAGGCAGAAAATCGGTGTCCATTATAAAAGCGTAGGTCAATCGTGAAGGCAAATAATCAAAATCCAGAGAACAAGCCAAAGTCGTCGAAGAAAACCATAATAAAACGCAGTGACACATGACGCAAAATGGCTTTTTTGTGCGTTCCTTTTTACCGATATTTCACGACATTTAATACCATAGACAATATTCTGGGTGTACTGGTAGTACTGGTACACCCAGAAAAAATCAAATCGCCCAAATTTACGTTTCGTTTTTCTTTTTATCCGATTTTAGGTTAGAATTTTTTTTTGTAGTTTCTCGAAAAATATCCATTACCTTTAAATAAGAGTGATAACGTTTTAATCAGGGACCCAAACTATACCACCTTTGACCCTATTTACCTCTCTCCTCGAGCTACCGGTCTCTAAAGTCCAGCCCAAAAAATTCATAAATAAAGTCCCCAATAAATCTCCACTGACTACTACTACTGCTAATAGGAGAACTTGGACGCAAGAGCGAGTGAAGCGAGCTCTGGACTCGGGGGCACCCCGACTCGGACAGGTTAGGTTAGAAGGGGATGGCGGGGTCGAGTGAGCGAGCGAAGCGAGCGAATAGACCCCGCCATCCCCTTCGTGGTTATTTTTTTATAAACCACTCAGAAGTAGGAGCCCCGCGAAGCGGGGCTCCGTCGACTGGGCCTCCCGTGACTGCAATGTTGAGTGGCTATAACACGTTTTGAGGTTAGGTTACTATAATTATTTTTTCTCAAGAACAGTGCGTCGCCTTTACATGGGAGTGGTGCTAGGGCACAGGGGGCACCTCCCCACTCCCTCCTCCTGCTAAACAATACTCAATTTTACCTATTTTTCTAACTCAAATTCTATTCTAACCTCAAAATGTTAACCATGGATATCTCCATAACCATGGGGCTCCGGGGGGTGGGGGTGGTGCAGGGGGCAAACCTACCTCTCCCCCCTCCCCCTCCCACCCCCCGCGTCCCTTAAATCAGCGGGCTCTAATGGAAATTTTAACCAAATTTAGTGCTATTTATTATATCACAGAATGTCTCTAAAACCTTGCTGAAGATGGCGGTATTTTCAATGCGTAATTACATAGTTTTATCATCTGACGTAAGATGGCGGGAGGGCTGTACTTGGACTTTAGGGTGGCCTACTCTTGATCGATTTGTAAGTTATAGAATTTTTCCGTAAACGTAATTTTTTAAATATTATTTATTGTAAAGAAAACAAATAAGATCCAATCAATAATTGATTGAACAAAATAATTTATTTTAGGCAACATTTCTCAAATCTAAAATCACCTACAAACTAGAGTTGCCAATTTTTGAGAAATTCCACTATCTAAAGGGAATTTTAATTTGATTGGTATTTTATTGGGAATTGGCATTATGCGGGGATTCTTACAACTCAACGTTGAATAATACTGTTATTAGATAATAAGTTCAAAAACCTAGACAAGTGAATATTTTTTAGAAACTCATTCCTACATTGTCCATTTATAATTATGATTAACAAGAGTTTTATATTACATACCAACCCCAATCTTCCTTCTAAATTAAATTTATGTTCATAATATGAATTTTGTACTTAGTCCGAAATACGGTATGATTTTGTACAAATAATATGCTTGCAATAAAAACATATTTGGAAAAAATGTTTGACGTGAAAGACGAAAATAAATATTTTAAATTGGATTCATTGCTTTAAATTTTATTTGGAGGAGTTTTGTGTGGAATCTGCAAATTTTTCTGACCAAATTTGTGGAAATATTAAAATTGCATTGGCAATAAATCAAAACAAACTTGACCGCCGGTTTACGCGCGTGTGTTAATCGGTTTCTTGTTTGTTTTCTAGATTTTTATCGTTCATAAGTGCTTTTTCCACTTAAGTCCGTTGAGTTGAGCCTCCGCTTCTCCGGCCGTGTCGATTTTGTACTTGTGTTGGTGGAAATCTGAGTATTGAGATAGAACTCTGTAGAGCCTTTTTGGTTTTTACATTTTTTCAATCATCATCTATCATGTCTAACAGAAAGTGTTGCGTCCCCGGATGTGTAAACAGCTTAGGTAAGCGTTTATCCATAAGAAACTGCTGTGTCAGTAACATCTGAATTAGTTTCATAATGCCTTCTTTCACCCTTAAACTTTTCTGTGATTTTTTTTAAAGTCAAATAAGAATTGTAATAGGTAGCAGAATCCTTACATTTTGCAACTATATAGGTACCATACTTTTTATTTGGGTTATTGTTAGGACATTGTGAAGTCGGTTTCAAAATGTTGACATTGTGCAACTACATGCAAATATTGAAAATTTAACTAAGGGAGAAAGTAGGCATACTAATTCCTCCCTTCTACTTTTTCTGGAGAACAACATCCCAAGTTTGAATTTATTACTCCACATGTTAACTAATTAAATTGTATTTATGCAATTTTTTCAGAAACTAAGGCGAATTTGCATAAATTCCCTAATCCAGCTATGGACAAGGAGTTATTTAATGCATGGGTCTATTATATTGGTGGTGACATTTTGCATCTTGAAAATAACCATATTTTCAAATACCGCCGTGTATGTCATGTACACTTCGAAGAAAAGTACTGGTGCCGTTATAATCGCATTACAAAAGATGCTGTACCAACAATAGACATGCCAGGTAATAATAAATATTTGCATAACTAAATCAATATTATTGGGTTCCATATGCCCAGATAGAACACTGAGCCCATATCTCTGAAATGAATCTGTGTGTTGTTAAAATAATATGTTTTCGCTTACATTTATGTATGGGAGAACTAATTACTTTTCAACTACAATATTACATTTTTTCTTGTTTGTATGTAATGTTAGCTATTGTATGGAGGTACCAAGTAGGAACCCTGTGTCCGAGTTTGACTTGTACTTTCGTTGTTTTTTGAAAAAATCAGACAAGTTGTTTTTTTTTTGTTGCAATTAAATCTTATTGAACCTGGTACTTAGTTCTTCTTTTTTTTCCCAACTTTAATTGTTTTTTTTTTGTATTTCAGGATTATCATACTTAAAACTTTATTCTGAAAGACAACCTTTGAGACCTCTTCAGATGTCTGAAGCATCTACATCAAAAGGTATATTTAATTTAATTGAAAAATATATGCATAATAATTATACTTACTTAAATGTTTTTAATAAGAAGTTTATAGCAAAAACTTCGAAGTTCAATTTGTATCAGTTAAATAATTTAAATCACTAATAAATTAAATGTATTGTTGCAGAATCTGTGGCTTCCCAGTGGTATTCACATGTTTTAAAAGACCATGATGTTCATGTGAAAGAAAATCTTGGTAAGTGAAGATTTTATGTAATCTTCTTCTTCTTCCACCCGGCGTTAATCCCGGCTATTGCCAGGGTCCGCCTTCTTACTTAGCTTCCTCCACTTTGCCCGATCTTGAACATCCTTCTCAGTTAGGCCATTGGCTCTCATGTCGGACTTGACGACGTCCAACCAGCGTTTGCGAGGGCGACCACGGGACCTAGCCCCAAGAACAGCCATATGCATGCATCCCCGACCAACGTACTCCATAGGGCGGCGCATGATGTGGCCATACTATCGCAAACGACACTCTCGCAGTTTTTCCCTCACGTCACGGACACCAAGACTACCTCGGATGAAAGAGTTGCGTATGCGATCGGATCGCGTTACGCCACTCATCCACCTCAGCATCTTCATCTCCGTGACGCGAAGCTCCTGGGTGTGTCTGCTTAGTGCTGGCCAACACTTGCCGCCATACAGTAGGACAGGCCGTATGATGCATTTATAAATCTGCCCCTTGAGCTTCGGAGGCATTTTGCGGTCGCATACAACGCCCGTTACCTCGCGCCACTTCGCCCATGCCGCGCCTATACGTGCGTGGACATCGTCGTCCACGTTGCCAGACTCATGCAGCACGGATCCAAGGTACCTGAACGTATCGGACTTTCTGATCAGGTCCGAACCTATTCGGATGAACCTATTTAAATCCGTGCTGCCACAGGACATGTACTCAGTCTTCGCCACATTTAGTCTCAGACCACCGTTTTCAAGCGTGTCCTTCCAAATGTTGATTTTGCGCTCAAGATGGTATTTGTTCTGATTAACGAGGGCGATGTCATCGGCATACATCATTAGCCATGGGGGCTTATCTTGGATTTGAAGATTTTATGTAATCATATTAATATAAATGGCATTTGAATAATAACACATTAATAACAGATTAATTACCAGTGCAGAACCTGTTACTTCACATTTGGATTCTCTGGCTATGCAACAAGACACTCCAAGTGCAGGAGATGTACTAACAAAGCAAAATCTTGGTAAGTGAAGATATTGTATAATCAACTGGTACGGATAAGCCTCTGAATAAAAACAATTCTCACTTAACAACAACACTCTCACAAGTTGACAAATATAATCTTGCCATTGCAGAACCTGTTACTTCAAATTTGGATGCTCTGGCTATGCAACAAGACACTTCAAGTGCAGATGTACAAATGAAGCAAAATCTTGGTAAGTGAAGATATTGTATAATCAACTGGTACGGATAAGCCTCTGAATAAAAACAATTCTCACTTAACAACAACACTCTCACTTGACAAATATAATCTTGCCACTGCAGAACCTGTTACTTCAAATTTGGTTTCTCTGGCTATGCAACAAGACACTTCAAGTGCAGGAGATGTACAAATGAAGCAAAATCTTGGTAAGTGAAAATAAAATATAAATTGTTGTATTGTTATCACACATAAATTATTTTATAACATTATCTATCAGAGCTGTTCTAACCTACATACAAGTAGTTTCGTTCTGTACATATTATACCACTAATTTTTAATTTCATTAAATTCAGTTATTTTAATTGATATTTTTGTTTCTTTTCTATGCAGGGTATCGCCGTATGAAACTCAGAAGCGCGTGAAACATGTTGCTGTCACTCAATCTGAGCATGCACTATACAAAAAGCTTTTACATATTGGAGTGAAATTAAGTAAATGTCGCAGTAAGGTTAAGGAACAAGCAGAAAAGATCAAGGCGCTGAAAAATTTAGCAACCAATCCACAGTTTTTGAAAACACTAGATGAATTGCCTAGTACATCAAAAAATTTAACTTTACTGCAATTCAGGGAGCATAATAAGGGAATCAAAGGCCGTCGTTTCACTCTTCAAGAAAAACTCGTTGCCTTGTCCATCTTAAAGCAAAGCCCAAAAGGGTACAGATTTCTTAGGAAAATCTTCATCCTGCCGTCACGCCAAACTCTCTTAAAATTAATTCATATGGCTGACATTAATCCAGGAATCAATAAAAACATGATTGAACAGAAGAAAAGCAACACAGAAAATTAAGACAGAACACACAATATGTATTGTACTGTTTGATGAAATGTCACTGAAACCCAATGTGGCATATAATGAAAGAAAGGACAGAGTAAGTGGTTTTGTCACAAATGGCCAAGACACAGTCCCTGAATATGCCGATCATGTACAGGTGTTCATGGTAAGAGGCTTAATAAAAAACTATAAACAACCTGTCGCATACACCTTTTCACAAGCTGCAACAAAGGGGCCTGAACTTGCCAAACAGCTGAAATTGGTCAACACTGAGTTGCAAAATGCAGGGCTTAATGTAGTAGCCACTGTGTGCGTTCAAGGCACAAATAATGTAAATTGCATTAAATATTTGTTGCACGAGGCACGGGGAATATTCTTGAGAAAGGGGGAAGAAGCAAGAGATAATATGATTTTAGTAAATAACCAAGAAATTGTTCCATTGTATGACCCACCCCATTTAATTAAATGTATTAGAAATAATTTAATTTCAAAACATTTAAAATTTGTTAAAAATAATGATATAAAAGTTGCAAAATGGGAACATATAATGTCATTGCACAAGGAAAACCCAGGATACAAAGGGATTCGACTAATACCAAAGTTGACCGATTCTCACTGTGACCCAAGTAAAATTCCCCGGATGAAGGTGAAATATGCTACCCAGCTATTCAGCCAAATTGTGGCATCAAATATGGGATATCTTGCAGGTGAATACCATTAGTACTTAATATTGTCCTTACATTATTTTATACAACTCACAATAGTATTAGTGAAAGAAAACAATATAAGTACTTGCTATACTTGACTGGCCTAATGGTCTAGTAGTTAGTGGCCCTGACTGCTATGCCGGAGGTCGTGGGTTTGATTCCCACCTAGGAAAAATGTCTCTGTGATGAGCACAATCATTTGTTGTATGACTGGGTGTAATTAGAAAATATGTATGTATTTAGAAATATATATATATATATGTTTATCAGTTGTCTAGTACTCATACCACAAGCTCTGCTTAGTTTGGGACTAGATGACGTGGTGTGAAAGTTGTAGAATATTATTATTATGTTAATATAGTCCTAATTCTTTTTTAATATTTAAAGAGTGTAATAAATAACAAAAACTTGTGTTTTTATCTTACAGATAAAGGCATAATATCAAAAGAAACCAAAAATACAGCAGACATCCTACTCTTTTTTGACCAATTATTTGACTCTATAAATGGAAGCTTTGGCAAAAGGAAGAAACATGGTAAGCCTCTTCTTGGACCTGCAACGCCTACATCTGTACACCATAAGATTTGGATGGAATCAAAAGAATCAATGAAGTCTATGAGTTTCATAAATAAAATAACCTTAAACAATGAGTATGTTCCGACATTAAAAAATTGGGTATGGACACTAGAGGGCATTGAAGTATTATTAAATAAAATTGCTTCAAAATACGGCGTAACATCAGTTTGGATGCGGCATCTTAATCAGGATCCAATAGAAAACTTCTTTGGGTCCATAGGAAGCCACGGATGCCGCAACGTAAACCCTACGCCGGAAAAATTTGAAGCAGCTTTTACTACGTTATTAGTTAACAGCCTCTCTAGTGTCCATGCTCCAGGGGCAAATTGTGAAGCAGACAGCTGTTACGCATTACATGAAGTACTCATCACAGGCGGGGGCAGCAAAGACCAGAAACATTGCGAACTGGAAAATATTCCCGTCATAACATTCACGCCCCTCGAAGAAAAAAATGATCCTCGCAAAATCGGCGGTTTGCAATATGTGAGCGGATATTTTGTTAAAAGCGCCAAGAAAAGAGTCTTCAAGGGGTGTGATCAATGTAATAAAAATTTAATATCTTCACATGTGCCTGAATATTTAAAGTACAGGGAATACGCAAATAAAAAATGGTTTTGCAGTCCTAGCGACTCTTAAATTGTATTTCGAATCTGCAAGATATTATTTATACAATATTGAAGGAACATTTAGAAAAAAAATATATAAAAGAATTAATAAAAACAATTATATTAATGCATGTTAATTTCGATTTTGTGCAATGCACCACTCATAATGAGACATTAATTGATTTTTTAATAAAAATATCCTGTAGATTCTTCATAAAATATATAATTATTGTAAAGATTTAAATAAAATATTAGTAAGAGAGAGTGTGATGATGATACAGATTTGTATAAAGTGAAAGCCAAAAAACTTTATAAAAAGTGTTTTAAAAGAAAGCAATAAATGAATTTATCCGAAGAAAAACATTGTTTTACTTTTTTTTTCCTGTAATACATAAATAACAATTCTAATGTATAGCGCTAGAGGGAGGTAACAAGGTATAGATACGTATACATTTGTATGTACACGCGTAGCTATACTTATGTTAAGATTAGTTCCAAAACCAGCAATCAGGTGGCGCTAATCGTGTTACTCCATTTTATCCGTGAGATAGACCTCTATTTCAGCTATAAAATAGTACTCTGTGAACGTCAACAAGAAAAGTCGCCATGACACATAACAGGGTTACCATAGTAGTTTTTACGAAACTTCTACAGCCGTCATTATAAATAAGGTTTTTATTGACCGACTGATCAAATAGTTTACATCTAAGTCGCAAAGGTAGCAATTAAGAAAATAATTACTTTAATAATACTCATTCCTGGTTACAAGACTAGGAAACTCACTTATTTATTTTTTCTTTTTTCACCAATCTTAACATTTTTATCTCCTGGCAATTGAGAAAAAAGGACAAACGGCCTCGGTACCGGCTATCTCTCTCGGCACGTTTTGCCTCGGCTACGACAATGTATGTAAAATAAACCCAAAACTAAATGTTTTATGGTTAATTTTTGAATGACGCGATTTTTCTAGTGCTCTTTCCTTTTTGTATCCGTGGTACTGACGTATTCAGGCTTTTCTTGTAGCCCGAATTGTTTACTTCTGTTTTAATTTTATTAATAATACAGTTGGACAAAAACTCAAGGTATTGTATGTCTACATAGTTAATTAAGTGTCATCTGTATATATGCGTGTATTTGTATGATAGGAATTAATTAATTTATATAGGTTACACCGTATTTACATATTCGTGCGAATCGCGAGGCGAATGGCGAGGCGAATAACGAACACGCATATGTAAACAGTCCGCTCGCTATTCGCCTTGTTATTAGCCTCGCGATTCGAGTGTTCGCGTTGGGAGCGGTTTTTCGGACGCGAATCAAAGGGCACGAATGGCGAACTCGCCTGCATTCAGTTGATAGCTAGCACCCGCTATGAGGGTTTTAATAATATTTATTTCATAATTTTAAAATTAATGGTTTTGAAGTTATTCAAGAAATTAGACGAAAAAAGACCATTCCCCCATATCTCCTAAAATTTTGAAACACATGGAGTTAATAGACCCTCACAGAAAGCCCTTTCATTTTGTCTACACGTCCTGTTGGGTCGGGCGCTAGCTATCAACTACCCGATATATTATATTCCTCTATGCTATCAACTGAATGCCCTTTGATTCGCGTCCGAAAAACCGCGCCCAACGCGAACACTCGAATCGCGAGGTGAATCACGAGGCAAATAGCAAGCGGACTGTTTACATATGCGTGTTCGTTATTCGTCTCGCCATTCGCCTCGCAATTAAAGTAGTGAGGCCTCAAGTAAGGTCATAATCTCATCGTAAGACCAATTACCTACTACTCAGTACCTGGATGATGGTTTTTTTTATGATGTTTTCTAAAAACTGGCTAAGTGCGAGTCGGACTCGCGAGCAAAGGTTTCCGAACGAATTTTATTTTTCTGAACATGTTTTTTTAACACTTTAGACTTCTTATAAACGTAATTAGTTTTCCTGTAATCTATAGGTAAAGATCTATTATCTAAATTTTTTTCAAAATTGCTGTTGCAGTTGCTTCAAAGAAATTTCGGGGGAATCGTAATTTTTCGTCTACATTCTTGAATAACTTCAAAACCATTTATTATAAAATTATGAACAAAAATTAAAACCTTCACAGAAAGCCCTTTCATTTGATATGTCACACGGTATTGTTAAAAATCTATTTTTTTTATTTCGGACAGACAGACATCATTTTTGTTCGGCACCCTAAAAATTAAACCTAGCTAGCTAGATCGATTTGTAGCTCCCGAAACCCCCGCATACTAAATTTCATGAAAATTGGGAACAGTGAAAATAGAATCAAAATTACTCGAAAAACGAAGATTTAATTATTTTAAACAAATATGTCGGTCCCTCACATGAAAACGCTGTTTTCTATGGCAGCTATATAGGCGTCAAAGACGATGACGTCAAAGTTTACATCGGACTTCTCTTTCTAATTGTAATCTTTGAAGCTTTATAGCTTCATTGCTGAGGTATTTAAAAAATAATTTCATGATTGTTGAAATTAAATCGCATAAATATTCCCTATTGCTCGTTTAAAGGTATTAGATGATCGTAGCATAAAACTAAAAACGTCCGTTCGGTGCGAGTTTGTGACCGAAACTAAACACGCGCCAACGTGTAGATGCGTCCCAAACGCTTGCCGCAAATTTCCTTTGATCTGTGTTCAAAAACCGACACTAGTCCGGATCGGAGGCAAGCTCACGCAAATCATGCCAAACATACCATAAAGACTTGGAACTTGTGGACGCTCGCCAAACCATGGCAAGCGTGTAAACGTAGCATAAAACCAAAGAGTATAGTAATATAGAAAACCCTATATTATATAATCTGTGTGTTGTACTTGTAGTGCAAAGCAAGCATCTATTGTTATACTCTTTGATGCAAAGCCTATATAATTATATTACTTTACTCTTTGATGCAAAGGTACGATATAAAAATGTATATTTGCCACAAATTGTGCAAATTGGCTGCTGGATTTCGTCAACCGACCGGTAAGAATCTGTTGTTTGATAAAAATTAAACATAACTAAAGCTCATGATAAGTTAGTTTGTACTTTGTTATTCATGTTATTTGAGAATGCTGTAAAATCATTCGATTCCATTGTTCGATTCACCGTTTTTCACCTATCCACCACGAAAATGAAGTTACTCTTAACTCCTTTTATCTTCGAGTCAGTGGTAATTTGAGCAAAAATATCTACATCCTTCATTAATGGTCGCGATGGGGTCGATAAGTACACAATGAATGTGTTCCCACACGCACAAAACGTTTTGGGAACACATTCATAGGGCGTACAGCCAGGGAGTAGAATTCCCTGCCGGAGTCTGATTCCTGATAGCTACAACCTGGGAGTCTTTAAGTCAAGAGTCAATAGGTTACTTCTAGGCAGGCGTGATACATCTGGGAGTCTTTAAGTCAAGAGTCAATAGGTTACTTCTAGGCAGGCGTGATACATCTTCAACCACATTATCGCTTACAACAACGTTTTGGGAACACATTCATAGGGTGTACAGCCAGGGAGCAGAATTCCCTGCCGGAGTCTGATTCCTGATAGCTACAACCTGGGAGTCTTTAAGTCAAGAGTCAATAGGTTACTTCTAGGCAGGCGTGATACATCTTCGACCACATTATCGCTTACAACGGGTTAGATAGTGGTCAAACGTGTGCCTATCAATAGTAAAAAAAATAGTAGTGTATTTTCAAATTTAATGTTCTCGAAATTTCTGCTAGATCCGGAAGCTATTTACTTTTACATGAAAACATGTGTAACTGTGTATTCAGGGGTTCTAGAATTTCATTTGACCAGTTTCCTTTAATTATACTAATTCCAATAAGTAAGGTATGCATTTGGTTGTCAAACCTGTGCCGTCCATTATTCAAAATGTGTGTGTGTTGTGTACCTGCTATTTAGCTTATAACTCGCAACTACAGGGACCAATACAGAAAAATAATTATGATAATATTTTTAAGATAAATAGAACCTACCTATTTTATGCAAAAGTGCCTGAACCGGTCAGTGGGTCATCTTAGGGTCGGCTTAATGTAAATACATCTAACTAGTACAGTTGTCTCACATATTTCTTAAATCAGGTTTCTTATTTATTTACCTTTCTCATTTTCAGATGTGCTGGTTGGGCAGCCATTACTGTACTGAATATGGTGGCAGAGTTCTAAATAATAATGCAGGTTAGTGCCTAATGAATTGTCAAGTTTTGATCCTAAATGGTCCAGCCTATTCCATATTCATGGCAACATCTGATTTTCTGTGTTTCGTCTCCTGCTTGATGAGGAGGGAAGTGGAAATCATATCTTTTCCTACTCCTCCACTGTTAATTTCAGTTTGTTTACATTGTGGATCCAGGACAGGTTGTTTGACCCACAGGTTGACTGGTAGAGAATGCCTTGTTGCATTAAGTCCGCCTAAGTACCACTATTGTACATGAAGTTTAAATAAATAATTGCTTTGCTGAGACTCGTTGAGCTTCATAGACTCGGTGTTTTTTCTAGTGGTTGCCACTGTTGATACCGTCTTTCAGGAATTCTATTTGCAGTAGTTTATTTATTTATTTATTTAACACTTTACGCACACAGATGTACAGAGGCGGACTTAATGCCTGAGGCATTTTCTACCAGTCAACCTTTGGGTGATGCAGAGAAAATACTAGTAGGTGCAAATTGTGAAAAAAAAAACAGAAAAACGATTAAAATTTAAAGATAAAGAAAATTAATTAATAGAGTTAATTTTAAGATTTGATGTAGTTGGGATAGGTGTTGCATTATTTTTCCAAAAACAAAACTAATATGAATTATTATTAAGTATGAGAATTGCAATTCTCCTATACAGTCCTGCCAAGGGTAATCTAGGGGGGTTAGTCACTTTTAATCTCGAATTATGCACTTGATCCATAACTATGTACAATGTGGTTAAGTCCGTCCTTGTCAATCCCATCTACGGGTGTATGCAGAGGTGTAAGGTATAAACCCTGAATTTGAAACTGGGCCTCAAGTGTTTTTTCACCATCCCAACTGACTCCAGACTGACTTTATTACATACTTCAGCCCGGGTTGGCCACTGCCAAGGCTTTGATTGATGGAATACTCAGTTACTGGAGAGTTATGTCATAGAAACATCATATTTTAATTAAATACAACAGTTTAAGGTGTTCATGTAGTTCGAAAGAATGATTATTTCTGAAATATTCATTCTTTCGAACTACATGAACTTAGAGGGCTATATTGATGATTAAAATGGTTATAATTCTTTAGATAAATACGCATTACGGTCGCGGATCGCATTTGGTCCACATACAGCTTCACACTGACCGGCAAATTGCAAAAAACATAAAAATATTTGAATTTCACGGGCTACCCTGGAGCATCCACCTTAAGTAACAGGGTAGGACTGAAAGACCCTACAAGGCATGATGAGAGGTTTGCTTATCTTGCTAAGGTATTAAGTGTTATCCAGGTAGTGATTGTAGGCAAGACGCGCTTTAATAATTAAGTACTTATTATTATTATTATTATTTATTTATTTGTTCATCAGATCACCAGATCCATTATGGTTAGTAACAGTATGAGCTTATTAACTATGTTACTTATGCATACAAAGTCACATGTAGCAGCTAATTAGTGTATAAATAAAAGAGACTAACATTGATTTTCTTTTTCAGAGAAACAGTAGAAGTGCACAAACATGAAGAAAAGATACATCAAAAATGAGGAATACAGAGAGAAACTAAAGTAGCTACCTAAAATTTTTCAAGTTGACTGATCAAGTTATTGGGTAACACTGAAGATTTCAACTTCACCTAAGCTGTAATAGCTGCACAGTGCTGCTTGGAATGGCCATTGACTTCATAATAAGAAGAATCAAACTGGATGAGTGTCTCACAATCCATAACAGAGAAGAGAGCATGCGTCACATTCAAATAACAGTGCAGTTAGTTTATGAGGAAAATGGTGCAGTGTTATCTGATTTCTGGAAGATCCAAAGAACATACATGCATTGAACTTATTGCTATACTTCTGCAAGTCATTTTGAGGAGGAATGATATGAACAGCTTCAAAGTGAAATGGAAGAGAGTCCTTGTCAAGAAAGCAGGCAATACATCTGACTGCTGATGAGCTGACCACTTTCCATGAGGTCATAAACTTACTCATCATCCAAGATTCTGAAAAGCTTCTTGATTCATTGGTTGTTTGTTTGGTCTTGAAGATAATTTTGTTGAAATTTCTGTTGGCTGTCATAGGTAAACAAATTGTTGTCTTTAAAAATTGTTAAACAAATTGAATGTGGCTTTTGTTCAGTGTTGTCATATGTTCATATTATGAAGAAGTTTGTTGTTGAAAGTATCACTGAAAAGGTTAAATATTTATGAGGAGGATTCTGTTGTGGTTATTGTCATGAAAATGGTCATACATCTTTATGAGGAGGATTCTGTTGTGGTTATTGTCATGGAAATGGTCATACATCTTTATGAGGAGGATTCTGTTGTGGTAGGTAATTGTCATGAAAAAGGTCATTCATCTTTATGAGGAAGTTTCTGTTGGGGTATTAATAATTGAAAAGGTCAAAAGTGTTTATGAGAACAATGAAATTGTCATTGACGTAAAAGATATTTGTCAGGAAGTTTCTGATGTTGAAACTGTTATTATACAAAAATGCTGTTGAAATTATCTTAGAAAAGGTGTCTATGTTAATGAGGAGGATTCTGTCCTTGAAACTGACATAGAAATGGTCAAATTATTTGAGCAATTGTCTGTTGTTGGGATAAGCATTGAAAATGTCAAGTATTTTGAAATTACATTGTAAAGGTCAAAAATGTCAAAAGTAGGATTCTGTTTTTAAAATTGATGTTTTGTGAGGAATCTTCTGTTGTGGTAACAGTCATTGAAAAGGTCTAAAATAATTGTGAAGGTGTTTCTGTTGTTTAAATTGACATTGCAAAGGTAAAAAATATGGGTCAGTGGGTCAGGGCGTTACGAATAGTTTTTGTTGTTGAAATTATCATTGAAAAGATAAAAAAAAAACAATACTTCATTCACACACAGTGGCGGACTTAAAGCCTCAGGCATTTTCTAACAGTCAACCTTTGAAACCAGTCAATCTTTAAAAAAAAAATGTTATGAAGTTTCTGTTGTTGCAATTGTCTTTATATAGATCACCCCGTACCGACCGACCGACCGTACTGACTTTATTCACTCTTCTTTCTTCGTACAGTCTATTTCTCTGTGGAATGCGCTCCCTCAGGAGATCAGGATGGCCACCAACCGATTAACCTTCAAAGCCAAAGTTCATGAACACATTCGTAAGAAGTTGGCAGTTGTATCGTCACAGCGTTAATATTTTCCAATTAGCTATTTTTATTAATTGTTTAAGTATTTCGTTTACACATTTATCTTGTTAATTTGAGTACCTACTTTTTATATATTTGTAGTGTATGTATGCTTTGTATATTATGTATATTATTGTTAAATTTTATAGTATTTAAATAATTTCAATCGCTTTTAATTTTTCATATTGCACCTACCACTATTCTCTGCATCACCCAAAGGTTGACTGGTAGAGAATGCCTAAAGTCCGCCTATGTACATTCGTGCTGAAAGTGTTAGACATTGAATATTTTTGCACAAAAATTACATAGAAAAGTTAGGAAAAAGATACAAAACACAAATATGCTATTTTTGAGATTTTTGTCTGTTTGTCTGTGCGTTTGAGGGAGCATCACGCATAAACCACAGATTGTGTTCCAAATCTAGGTACTTAAAAATATTTTGTGATAATCCGAGTAACATTTAGCGTTTATTTCATCAAAATCGACCCACAAAATCAAAAGATATTGAATCTTTAAGTTTAGTAAGAGGCTTCCTAATGTATTCTGTTCCTCATGTATTTTGATTACAGCGCCATCTATTGAAAAAGATGAAATTCACGAACGCATGTAAAAAACGCCCAAACAAATTGTAGAGTTATGTATGAAACTTTTAATACCCACGTGGCAAAATAAAATTGAACATTTTTACACCTTATCGGTATTTATCATAACAAGAAATCAAAATATATTGAATTTTTAAGTTTAGTCTTACTTACGTTTAAAAAATCCCAAATAGCTTCATGTTTTTGACAGACTGATCTTAACAATTCAAACCTGTAAATAAATGTTTTGAATCTTGAATATCTCCCAAAGTAGGTACTCCCGAGATAAGAATGCTTATGTGGTATTCCAGACTATAATCTACCTCTGTGCGAAATTTCATCTAGATCCGTTTAGCCGTATTGTCGTAATTGAGTAAGAAACATCCAGCTAGCCAAACTTTCGCATTTATTAGTAGGGTAAGTTGTCTCACATTGAACCAAGTAAATTTCAAACTCTCATAGTGGGCTGGATTTTCAATCAATGCCTTTAATTTTTTGTGTATAGTTAGTATATTTATTTAGCTTCAGTTTTGTAAAATATTAATTTCTCTATCCCTTTTAGTTTCCATGTGAAACAGGTTTTAAAGAAAAATGATTTTTGGTTCATTGTGTCCTTCAGGTGGTACACATTTAACCGGGGTATAGTCCACATTGAGCCACCTTATTTATTATGTCTTCTAGTTCAATATAAAAGACAAATACTTTGTAATAATAACAAAAAACAGTAATAATAAAAATCAGCCTTATATTTATTAAAATCACTTTAAATCTTATGCATTTATATAAATTTTATAAATATATAAACTGAGAGTTTTAATTTTTTACATAAGTATTTGTCAGTCAAATTCTTATTATATTTTAATAATAAAAATAAAATTAAGTAACAGTTTTTCAAAACTAAGTAAAAAACTAAATAACTTTTTACTAGGTTTTTGAAGGTTTTACCTTCAAATAATTATCACTATAGGAACAAACTGTAAACAAAGTAAAAAAAAAAATCTCTAAAAAATAAAACAAAGTTGCACTCTTATCCAAAATCAATTTATAAAATTCGAGCAAAAAAATTACGAACGTTGGGATTTACCATAAACCTTAAGGTTACAAAAGTAAGTTTTTAAAAAACATAAAAATATTTGAATTTCGCGGGCTACCCTGGAGCATCCACCTTAACGCAAGTTAATTGTTGGAGCAACGCGTATCGGAAAGTTATATGTCGAATTACGGTTTTGTGTTCCATTAATTTTTGGTGGTGGCAAAATCATTTTTATATCCTTTAATTGGACATGAGCCAAATCAGGTTCCAAAGGCATCCGAAATTTCATGGTTTCTTTGTTCATTAACCGCATGAATGAAACTCCATAGTAAGGTTTGTCAACTTCAATGATCTTGGCTACATAATAAACCTTAATATTTTTTGCATCAAAAACCACTAGAACATAATCCTCTTCAACGGGATTACGGGTCAATTTATCGAAATTTCCTCTGACTACAAACATTTCCTCTTCATCTTCGGACTCATCTATCTCACTAATTTCAGTCTCACTCTCTTCTAACACCGTTTCAAGTTCTTCTTCAGAAGTAGATTCATCTCTATCTACCTTTTTCGTTTTCTTTTTCTTTAGGATATTTATTTTACCTTTTTTATCTGAAAGCACAGTGCGTTTAACTTCTTTTACTTTAGTTTTAGTTTCTTTACGCTTCTTCTTGCTTTCTATAATTTCATTTTTTTCTGGAGTGTCTGTTGCAATTCTGCTTTTTCCTGGTTTCCTAACTTTCCTGTTACTAGATCGGGGCTAGCTTTAAGTGGTGGCATAAATTGCTTAGGTGAAATGAATGAAGACATCGTAGATAATCCTGCTACTGATGAGCTATGAAGTTTCTGGGGTTGCATATCGAAATTATTTTTCGTAACTTCATTTACAACTGGAGTCTCTACCATACAATCGGTGTTTAAAATTGATGGGCTTACTTTTCCATCCTCATAAAATGTGTCATCAGATTTAACGAATTCGATTTCAACGTTTTCGATATTAGGATCTAAATTTTGATCTTGGAGTTCTGGTTCGGGTCTGTCCGTCACGTCTGATGGCAAAAAATCGATGTCGGTGAAGACTTCTGGGTCAAAGGGATATATGCCACATTTCTTAAAGGCTGCGGATATATTCGTGGGTGTCATTGCCCTGGCGTAGGCCACTCGCTACGTTGTAAATGGTCATGGGCTTTCCTGGGTTCCTCATCATCCAGGAGTCTATGGCGCTGTTATAAAAAACTTTAAAGGGGGCATTTAACCCAACATCTAGAGGTTGCATCTTGGCAGTGGTGTGAGGATGTAAAGTGAGCATTGTGACACCCGACTTTTTTGCTAATTCTAAGGCTTCTATGGAAAGATGAGACTCATGGTTGTCTAAGATTAAAAGTGCAGGGTTCTCTAGACTGGCGGCGGAATGTTTGATGAAATGTTTCATAACATCAACGAATAATTCGCTTGTCATCCACCCAGAAGCATGTGCTAACCCAAGAGAACCTGGGGGAGCCCCCGTTAACATAAAATCTTTAAAAAAAAATCGCGGAAAAACAAGCGCTGGTGGCAAGGTATGACCTGAAGCACATACAATAGCGCAAGTGGTTACTAGAGTTCCCTTTTCACCACTGGTCACCTTTGCAATATTAAACTTTCCCTTAGGCCCCACTACTTTTTGTGGACGCTGAACCGTCGTCGTGGCTGTTTCTTCTAAATTATACAAACGACAACCAGTGCTGAAAGACGGATGACGACTCATTGCTATCTTCAAATTATCAAAGAATGACTTAACCGTCTCGCGATTAAAAGCTGTCGCACGGGCTAAGCTGCAGGCTTCAGGTTTCTTTAATGAAAGATCTAGGTGGCGTTTCTTAAATGACCGTAACCATTCTTTTCCTGCCATTTTTTCTCGCTCCCAGCTATCTGGCATTGCCACATTATTTACTTTCGCCATCTGGTACGCCACTTTACGGCAGTCTTTTGTGGTCAGTCCGTAAAATTTTAGAGCACACTCCTTTAGGTACTCTTTATAAATGTCTTCTTGTTCTGCGGTAAAAATTAAATGATTTTCATAATTCGGTACTAATCTCTTCTCGGCAAGATCCTCCGTATTGACGGCTAAATTTTGTGCTACGTACCGTCGTATGGTTGGGTAAGCAATATTGTAAGTTTTCGCTGATTTTCTGATACTTTCACCTGATCTGTGCAGTTTAAGAGCTTTAAGCATGTCGGCAGCCGAATGCCCCCCTCTTTTTCTTATTATTACTTTGTTTCGCGCCATTCTATAACAAATTAAAATAATTGTAAAAAATACACTCATTTAACGACTGAAGTGTACACAATGAACCATGGTTCAATGTGTACCACACTCAGCTGGCTCACTGTGAGACACACCACGTTTTGATAACTAACCTCAAAATTTTACCGGCAAAACAATCTCGTAAAAACACGAATTATAGCGCTTTTAATTGCCTAATAACCATAGAAAACAGTGTAAATATAAATAAATCGATATTGTTTAAACAAAAAAAGCTAAAAAATAATGAAATTTGCAAAAAATACTTACTTTTCAAGTCAGTTGGAGGAGCTCGTGGCTGAATAATAACAGCTGCACGGGTCGATCTTTAAGGTTAAGCAACGCTTGCCAAGGTTGGTCTGTGGATGGGTGACCATCTTAATATACCGAGTTTCCTCCGTGCCTCGGAAAGCACGTTAAGCCGTTGGTCCCGGCTGTCATTTGTAGATCTTTGGCAGTCGTTACGGATTGTCAGAAGCCAGTAAATCTGACTCCAGTCTTGCCAAGAAGTACCGTGTTACCCAGTTAATGGGTTGTGGAGGTCTGGTAGGCAGCCGCTCCACGTAAAACACTGGTATTCAGCTGAATCCGGTTTGACTGGAAGCCGACCCCAATATAGTTGGGAAAAGGCTAGGCAGATGACTTACTTTTCAAGTCAGTTTGCTTTCTAATGCTCCTCACACAACCACTTTGCACGCGATCGCCACGCAAACTAGTGGGGAGGAACGAAACGTAAATAGTTCTCTTTCACTCATATTAGCGCGGTTTGACAACGTCGCATTTTCGAGATTTGGCGATGGTTAAATGTAGCTGCCTGGTTCATTGTGAGACACCCGACCCTAAACAAAAATTAGAAGTAAGATAATAGGCTGGCATCGACCTAAGCGCACGCGAACGACGTCGCGGGCACAGCTAGTAAATAAATAAATGTATGGATACTACATCTTATCTTAAAAGGACAAAGGATCTTAGCTGGTAGTCTTCAATCTAGCTGGAATGAATATGATAGTGAGGAAGTTTCTGTTCTGGTTATTGTTATTGAAAAGGTAAAACATGTTGATGAGGAAGATTCCGTCTTTGAAATTGACATCAAATAGGTCAAATTATTGGAGGAAGTATGTGTTGTTGAAATTATCATTGAAAAAGTCTTACACTAGGTTGTTTTTTTAGGTTGTTTCTTGGTAATAAAGTATTTTTGAAATTGCCATTGAAGTGGATTGTTTGTTGATTTCTTGAGATGGTGTAGGGTGTCGTCAGGAATCTCCAATGAAAATACTGCTTGAAGACTGCCTCCAGATCTCCTAAGATCTGGAGGCCGAATATGCTCCGGACTAAATCGGCATTTCTTTTAACCACTTAACGGTCAAGACAAGATACATTGAATCTGATTTCAACTTAGGATAAAAATATATAATTTAAAGAAATAAAATCACTTTCAACGCCACCAAAACACAGGCGTGTCTTTTTACCGTAAAAAGGAGTCGTTTTGACCAAGCTCCTACTTTTCGGGGTGCATCTGTTCCTGTGACTGATCGGCTCGAGCTCCTAGGTATGAAGTTGACATCCAGTCTCAACTTCGGCGCCACCATCGAGTACAAAGCCCAAACTGCGGCCAAAAAGCTGGGCATCCTAAATAGGGTGAAGCGATACTTTAGGCCTAGACAGCTTTTAACACTATACAAAGCACAAGTCCGATCCTGCATGGAGTATTGTAGCCACCTTTGGGATGGCTCAGCTAAGTATCAGCTTGCCGCGCTTGACTCGGTGGAACGCAGAGCTAAGAGGCTCATCGGCGACGTAAAACTGGTGGATGCCAAGCTACATAGCTTGGTTCATCGCCGTAAGGTTGCCTGCTTGTCGGTCTTCTACAGATTGTACTTCGGTGAGTGTGCCCAAGAACTCCACGACCTCATCCCACCGGCCCGCTTCTACCATCGGACATCCAGACGCACTGCATCTTACCATCCCTACCTTGTGGCTATTCCACCAATTCGCACTAAGCGTTTTCAAAGGTCTTTTATAATGCGCACAGCAAAGAAGTGGAACTCTCTGCCTGCGTCTGTGTTTCCGAAAGCTTACAACCCTAATCTCTTCAAAGTTAGAGTGAACAGGCTCCTTCTGGGTAAGCTCGCTCCATCGTAGACTTTGTCTCTGTCATCTCTGACATAGACTATACTCGGAATTTTAATTCGATTCCAGATTTGACAATTTGCAACGTTACGACAAGTACTATAATAAATAGTGACGTTGCGAAATTATTCGATATGGAAATGGAATATTTCCGGATCGATTCTTCTCGTTTATAATTTTACTCTCGTAAACTAAGTATATCAGGAAATTAAATATTTCTGAACCGATAATTTAGTTTTGACGATTAATTAACGATCTGAGACTTTTCTTTTATAATTGTGTGTGAAATAAATAAAAAAATGTGATCATGAAGGAACATGACAAATAAAACAGATAGATTTATTATGGTAATAATTTATTTTATATATTGTCGCCGTCATCGCTATCGCTATCGCTGTCACTTTCTGTAACATTTATTATAAATGTGTCTGTGATATTGTCAATTAACATATCTAGCCTACTCATTTTTTCCTCTTCTTTGACAACATGGGATACGCATTTAGACCATTCGGTAGCCGTAATTTTTTGAATGCCTTCCTGAAATAAATTTCTCACGTCTGTCAATTTGAAAGTTTTATTTTTTTGAGCTACATGCCCCTTTACCTGCGCCCATATCAATTCGATAGGGTTTAGCTCGCAATGGTAAGGGGGCAGTCTTAAAACCGTTATCCCATGTTGTGCTGCCATTTCGTCTACAGCGTACTTATTAAAAGACTCGTTATGTGGAATCAGTTCTAAAAGCGTAGCTTAACCATATCTGGTTCGTAATGAATATTTTTATTTAAAAGCCAATCTTGAATGGCAGCTTTTTCCAGCTCATTTTTGGTGCCGTTTCCAATTTTCTGGAGTGGTAAGGTGCATTATCCATCACCACAATTGAGTTTGGTCTTAATTTTGATAAGACTCCAGCGAACAACTCCTCAAAACAAACTGCATTCATCTCATCATGGTAATCTTCACAATTTTTCTTTGCTTCAAAAATCATGAGCCCCTCTTCCAGGAAGCCTTCTTCACTACCTATATGGCTAATTATGAGACGTTTGCCTTTTCCAGATGGATTTTTTAATCCAGTGGTCAGTCCCTCCAAAAACGCTTGTCGAGATGATGTGACTTTCTTGTCCACCCAAGTTTTTTTTACAGTATGACCTTAAAATAAATATAGTACATGAACATTCAATATTACTATTAAATTTAATGTAAAATGTACATAAATTCATTTTGTGTATAAATGTTAGCCTTACCTGCGTTAACCCAAGTTTCATCTTGATAATATATATGTCTCCCTTCTCGTCGAAACTGACATATAGATCGCAAGTAACGCTGGCGCCATGTTATTATATCATTTCGATCAATAAGTGTGCTCTTGCGTGACCGTGCAACAAATTTAAAATTAAGATGTTTCAAAATTTTTCTGAGGGTGTCTTTGGAAATCTTGTGCATTTCTGAATCATCGTTCATCACTTGTAAAATCTAAAATAGTAAGTTTTATAATAGCTTGGAATCATTACTTATATATAAAAGATGTAGGTATAAAATAATACTGTCTGACTGATTGACTAACCTTTGCAATGGTTGGAGGTTCATTTTGGTAAAAGAACTGATGAACAATTCTTCGTATTGCAGAGAATGTAAATTCATCAATTTTATCTTTGAAACTTCGCTTTGGTCCAGTTTTTTTAGGAGTTGGCGGCGCACCTTTATTTACTTCCTTCAAAACGTTACAAACAGAGCGTGAGGTTATTCCCAATATGTCAGCAACTTTGCTCATACATTCATTTTCTTCCACAACTTCAAAGGCCTCCAATTGCGCAGAAATTTCATTTTTCACGTATTTGTAGGCGTTGCGGATCATTACTTTTTCAGTAACAGTGAAAGCTTTTCGTGGACGTTTTTTTCTTGGGGACAAGAAAACATCCACGTCTTTTTGTGATGTACTTGGCTGAGGATCAATTTTGATGAAAAACCAAAACAAATAGATTCACTCAAAGTTCACAAAAAACTATAAACGTAACAACAAACACAACGTAACAACACTTTAACAAAAACCCAACAAAATATCGATTCGCAATGAAATAAGATATTCGTGCAGTCAGACTGGGAGAATGAAGCCGAATGACACGATAGACAAAATGGCGATAGCTGCACGAGCGCGCACGGGTTGCCAATACTGAAAACTATCTAGGCTCTTTTATTATAAGTTTTGTTTTTAATATAAAAACAAAAATATTAACTTGTTATAAAATAGAGCAGCGATTACTAATTAATAAATAATTATTATGAATAGGGGAAGGGGGGGCATAGTGGAACCCTTAACTTTGAAATTAGAAAAAAAAATATTATTAGTTTTCTTATAAAATGTTTATTAGAAAAATATCAACATCAATGTACTTAAGTTTTATTATTTCTACATCAAAATGAGATCATGATCGTAGGAACATAAATAATCAGCCTTTTAAATTTGTACTCAATATTCCACTTTGCCTTCATTAGGAGGGCAAAGTGGAAACACATAAAGGGCAAAGTGGAACAACCTATTTATTGTGAGTTTGTACGCAATTTATGCATCTAAACTGGGTTCCAACCACTTCGCCACAAAGTTCATGTGACCATTCAAGGCAGTGCTGGCACTGAACCCATTCTTCTGTAGGGGGATCTTAATAAACCTCGCCACAAAATGAACATTCGTGTATAATTTGTTGATTATATTTAGTTTTCTTGCCTTTACCTTTGCCTTTATTCTTCTTAATATTGTTGTTTTCCTTTTTTTCCTTATTTTCTAATTTTATCTTGGGTACTTTTTTATTCTTGTCATTTTGTTCGCTATCTAGTTTTCGTTTGTTTTCAGCTTTTTCCTCTAAAGCAGCTTTATATGGTGAACTTGTTAAGATTTCCGATTTTTGGGCCTTTACTCTACGTTTCTTGATAGCTGGAGTGACTTTAGGCATGGGTATAATTTGTTTTTGCGAAACTAAAATCGTAGCGCTAGTTGAAGGTTGATTCCAGTCTTCATTATCTATCATAGTAGGTGTTGGACACTTATCCTCAACAATTGAATTTTGTTCAGGTAGTTCCTGTCCCCCAACCAGTTCAGTTATTTCCGTTGTACAATCCTGGTCAATTGTTTCAGATATACCAGGTTCCATATTTTGCAGGTTAGGTTCGTGATCCGGTTGTAGAACAGGTTCGTTTTCATAAACTGTTGATGGAGCGAAATCCAAATCCGTGAAAATATCTCTATTGTAAGGAAAAATTCCCGCTTTTTGAAAACCGGCAGTGGCGTTTTGTACCGTGGCACTTTTTTCGAAAGCAATACGAACAAGTTTGGCTACATCAAATTGCGTAATTCGTCTAGATGGATGGTTTTTCTGGAATGAGTCTACAGCTCTCTCAAAAGCAGCTTTGAAGGGACCATATACCGATATATCCAAAGGCTGTACTTTATGACTTGTGTGTGGCGGAATGCTAACTATAATAACATGTTTGTCCTTAGCCATAGTTAATCCTTCTAAGTTCTGGTGAGAAGCATGGCTGTCTAAAATTAGCAATACAGGCTTTTCCTTGGTAGGGCGAGTTGTTTCAATAAACATCTGAAGCCAATTATTGTAGTTGGCATTATTAATCCATCCAGAATCTGAACACCAAGCTTGTGCACCATTGGGTGCACCATCTAATAAGCGGTCATTCATGCGCTTTCTCTGGCCAAAAATGAAACAAAAGGGGATATGAATCTTCCGGTTGCACTACAAGCACAAATTACAGTAGTTAATTGTCCCCGTTCATTAGAAGCTACGACACCGACCTGTCTTTTACCTTTAACAGATATAACTCGTGGTGGTTTTCCGGCACTTGTTTTTACGCCTGTCTCGTCCATATTATAAATATCATCTGGGCGACACATGAAATTATGCTGTGACAGCACATGCCACAAATTATCATAGAAGCGACCTACTTGCGTGCGGTTAAAAGCAGAACAACGTGCAATCGAGGTAGGCTCGGGGTGCCTAAAAGATAATTGAGGGATGCCTTTTCATAAATCCTTCAACCCATGCTTTGCTGGCTTGTTCTCCTTTAAAAGGGTGGGGAATATTATTTTGTTTAGCCAGTTGAAATGCCAAACCCTTAAGAGATTCTATTGTTAAGCCGAAAAACACACCATCAAGTTCTACAGCTAGTTCATATATCTCTTGTTCAATACTTGCGTCGAAAACTGGTCGAAATCTTCCCAAAGTCTTAGTTGTATCTCCTTTTTTAATATGACGATGAAGAATTCCAACGGGGATTCCATACTTGACTGATGCAGACTTTATTGTTGTTGTTTTTGCCTCTTCCATTGCTTTTTTCATATCTTCTTCACTCCAAGCCGCTTGCTTTTTCTTTCTCTTGTAGTTATAGACCATCTGTGAATAATTTGTTTAATCATTATAAAGCTTCAAGACAATCTGACGTAAAATACTAAAGAAAGGGCAAAGCGGAATGTGTTCCGCTTTGCCCCTTTGTCAAAAATTCCACTTTGCCCATACGGTATTTTTGTAATAATAATAAAACTGTTCAAAACCTGATAGAATTACAAGATTAATGGCATGGAAACGAATAAATAAGATCATGAAAGCAACAAAATAGCAAAACAGAATGACACAAAAACGTACCTTTACTCATTTAATTCACTCTTGAAGATTACGTGTTTTCACAAAAATTGGTGCGAATTTGATCACAGCACGCGTGTGTCTCGCTCGGCTGTCGCTGGCGCACTGAATTCTGAACGCGGCCACTAGAGGGCAACGAGAATGCGTCGACATCGCTGCGCTGCGCGTATTATATGTATTTATACATAATTTTATTCATTTCCACTTTGCCCACCCGTTCCAGTTTGCCCCCCTTCCCCTAATTATGTATTTATTTAATTATGTAATTAAAAATCAATAATTTAGTCTTTAATTGGCACACTGATGGCACACACACTGATTGTTTATCGATTTTTGTGTTCATCACTATACTATTATATGTGGTATCATTATTTCACAAAATGACAGTAGCTAATGTCAAATCTGGAATCGAATTAAAATTCTGACTTTAGAGTCAAGAGCAAACCCATTACAAATAAAAAAAAAATATGAATATAGGGTTTTAATTGGTGGTAAACATATCTCCTCTGCCTGCAGCGGAAATTGACATTAAGAACATAATTTAACTACCAAAAGTGTGAGAATCCACTGTAGAAGTGATATGGGATGCATGGAAAATAAAAGACACGTTTACAAATCTAAATGATGTCACGACGTAGTTCGCACCAACAGAACGACGTTTTCGTGATGAAAAGCCTCCAATTAGACCTCTGGCTAAGGCAACACGGAGAACTCTAGGTTAGTAAGTCTCGCAGCATTCACATTTTTGCTGTTAAGAAGAGGAGTGGAATGGGTTCAGTCACTCGATACAGATCTGGCCACATCATGGAGAAGTTGGATTCGACATTTAGAAAACCTCAGAGACATCACAGTACCGATATGTTACCCAGGGTACAGCGAAACCACAGAAACGCAAGTCCATGTCTTCACCGACGCCAGCAAGAAAGTATTCGCCGCAGCAGTGTAATGGCGGATCTCTACATCAGATGGCAAGACGCACGTGAGCCTCGTCATGGCGAAGACAAAGGTGGCGCCAGTCAAGCTACAATCCATTCCTCGTCTCGAGCTGCAGGCCTCGGTGATGGAAACCCGCGTGGCTGCAGCTGTGATACCCGAGCACGGAGTGAAATCAGACTCCGTAACCTACTGGTCAGTCAGCCAAATCGTGCTGACCTGGATAAGAAGAGGAGCTCTACTATACAAGCCTTTTGTAGCACATAAAATAGCCGCCATAGAAGAGAACAGTAAAGTCGAAGACTGGCGATGAGTACCCACAAAACAGAACGTAGCTGACATTGCATGATCCAGCCAGATTCTCGAAGTGGGAACGACTCTTACGAGCGACAGCGAACGTACTGCGCTTCGTCTCTATTAGTCGAGGATCAACAGATAAAACGTTCTATTAAAGAACGCAGAGAAACAAAGAGTCGGATCCAGATTGGAGGAAACGTACAAAGCCCCCTCCTAAAGCATCAGTGACGTCCCCAGTGACGTCAAGATATCACATAATAGAAGCCGAATACTTCCGACAAGCGGAGTGGTTACTCGTGCAAACAGTACAGCAACAGACGTTCGGTGTCAGAGAGCCGACGAGTCTGCGAGAGAACAAACAGGTAGAAGAGAACAGGCGACTGCGCCCTCTGCAAATAGAAATAATTGATGACGTCATACGTCTAACGAGTTGTATAGACAAAATCGACGAGATAGCCAACGAAGTAAAGCATCCGCCTATACTACACGGCGATCAGCTATACATAGATTGGACACACAGAAGTCTGCAAAACAGTGGAACCGAGATGATTATCAACGAGGTGCGTCAACACTACTGGGTTGTCAAGCTGTGACGCGCTGCTTGCAGTGTCGCATTCGAAAGGCGCGCGCTCCCGTGCCTGCCACCGGCGACCATCCGAAGACTCACCTGGCTCATCATCAGAAGCCATTCACCTACACTGAACTCGACTACTTTGGTCCACTGTCCGTCACCGTCGGTCGTCAACACCAGAAGAGATACGTGGCCCTATTTACATTCTCACCAACAAAGCAGAACACCTCAAGATTGCTGCCAACCTCAGCGCAGACTCAGCCATATTAGCTCTGCGCCGCTTCGCTGCTCGCCGGGCTGCCCTACAGAAATATACTCCGACAACGGTATCAACATGCATGGCGCCGACAAGGAGCTTCGAGATGCCTGAAGAGAAGTGGCTAGTCGTCGAGGCATCACATGGCGCTTCATAACTCCGTCTGCGCCATTCATGGGAGCGCCTTCTTCGCTGCGTGAAGTCCGACCTATACAACGTACTCACAGAAAAACATCCACACGAAAAGTTGTTGTCCACACTGCTGTGTGAGGCAGAGTATACGGTAAACAGCCGCCCGCTGACACATGTATCAGTCGACAGCCAAAACGACGAATCCATCACCACTCAGTGGTTCGGCCAGACTACAATCACCGAGCAAGACGTCGAGAGCAAGAAACACTTGCGGCGCCCACGAACACTCGCCGACCAGTTCTGGCGCCGCTGGGTGAGGGAGTACTTACCCGAGCTCTAACACCGGCAGGAGCCCTACAGCCGTGGCCCTGGTCTGCAGGTGGGTGAACCTGTGCTCATTCCAATTTTGTAAAAGAATTGAATGATTTAATAATTTTCTTTATTATTGCTTTTAATTATTATTCTTTGAATGTATAAATTCTAATTACAATAAGTTGTAAATAATGTTATGTAAGCCGTTTTTTTGTGCATGTGGTGTTAACCAGTAATTAATTGTTGCATTTGAATATGTTACTGTAGTTATTAAATCAGAAATGTATATAGTGTAAACAATTGTTGGTTAACCTAATAATAATAAATAAATAAATCACAGACGGCCAGCTGTCTCTTAACACGTGGCGGCGAGGCCGCATCACCGCAGTCTTCCCGGGGGCATATGGAGAGGTCCGGACCGCTGAGGTGCGCGCACATCTGGCGGCACTCTTAAGCATCCGGCGAAGAGGCTGACCCCGCTAAATAATCCAGAGCGTCGGGCATCATGTCGGCGAGCGTCGAGGCGACGAGCATCGCGTCGACGAGCGTCGAGATGCGGCGCCGCGTCGACATCGTATCGAGTCGTCACTGCACTGCACGGCGGGAGAGATGTTCGCGACGAACCATGATAATAGACTCGCGTACTGTAATTGAATAAAATATTTAAGAGCTTGTGTAATAGAATAGTTATAGCTATGTAACAAAATTAAAACTTTATCTCGTTGTCGTTTTCCCCCGGACACATAAGATGTTCTTGGGGAAGTTATTTTCTTACACACTCCCCCTACATATTCCTGGTAAATCCCTAAATTTGCCGATAGACTTGAGCATTCACTTGTAACAGAACATCGAGCATTCGCCGTTTTTTTTATTTATTCGAACTGAACATCGAGCCGAGCTAACCATAGAGCCAAACATTGCTATGAAAATTTTCATGAGCATTCAGCCGGTTGCAGACCGAAAACTAAGCCAAGGCTAAACTAAGGCCCAGTATCCACCAAAGCGGAGAGGAGACGAGAGGAGATGTGTTTGAATAAACCAATCTGATTTCGTTATTTCCACATCTCTTCTCCGCTTAGCTTTGGTGGAAATATGTACGTTTGCCCAGCACGGCCCCTCAGAATTTGCATTTATGGTGTACACCATTGCAATGTACTCGCCTCTAGCAGTATATGTGTTACATCTATACTCGCCCTCTAAGCTGGCTACGCTGGCAACACCGTCAGCGTGCCCTCACCACTACCAAGCCCCTCCACGCACTTCAAGACGCCATGATGGGAATGATGCTTTAAATAAGCCTGCACGTGTCAATCTCGCCCCTTTTTCTTTCACCAAGACAACTAACCAGGTCGAACCTCTGTCTCTGTCTCCGATTTTACTGTTTGTGCTGATCTGATAAGTATATTTAATCTTTTGATTTAAATTGTTTGTATGTACTTGATAAAATGATTCTTGTTCAATATTTACACAAAATGATTAGTGATTGTTAATTTGTTTTCGTGTGATAAAATATAATTTACTAAGTTTGTTTGAATTTCATTTATTAAAAACCCTGTGTTAAATCAATTGTTACAGTTTCAGAAGTGGCATTACTCCGCTCATCATGAAGAGGCACCGAGATAGACGCAGTAGCAGTGAATCTGCAGATGATTCTGATGTGCAAGCCGCAGCAAAGCGGGCAGTACCGTCTACCCACAGAGAATCGTCGAACAGTAGGCTAGAACAGTTGGTAAATGAAAAAGTTGAAGGTATGATGAACAAAATCTTAAGTAGAACGCGTGAAAATAAAAGTGACAGTGTTAAAGGTGACGTAATAATTCCGTTATTTGACCCGGATGATAAAGATAATAATGTGTTTGTTTGGCTGAAGAAAATTAACCAGTTGGGTGATATTTATGGCTGGGATGAGGCAAAGCGCTCGTATTATATGCAGACTAGATTAGATGGGTCAGCTAGACGTTGGTACAATAGGCTGGATAATTACGATCTTACGTGGTGTGAGTGGCAGGAACTTTTAAAACGTACGTTTCCTAGGATGTTTGAATTCGCGGAATTAATTGAAGAGTTAGTCGCTTGTAAGAAAGAACCAAAAGAGACCATGAGTAAGTACTTTTACGATAAATTAGCAATGTGCCGTAGATGTCGATTCGATGACAGTGCCGCGGTCTCGTGTATTATTCGCGGCCTACCCTCTGAATTACAAGCTAGCGCTAAAGCCTTGAAAAGTACAAACCCAGAGGAATTGTATTGTCAGTTTTTAGTATCGATGGAAAATTACCAATCGCATTCATCGCGATTTCGTGAGAATGATCAACGCGCTTTGAGACATTCTCCTTATGCTACCAGTACTTTGAAGCCGGCTGAAAAAAAATCATACCAGTCTCCTTCCAGTCCAATTAAATGCTACCGATGTAATACTGAAGGCCATTTGGTTAGGGATTGCACTAACCCTGACACTCGGTTGTGTAAAAACTGTGGGAAAACCGGGCATATTGCAAGATTTTGTAGACTGATTGATCATACTGTCTCGGATAAAATAAAAGAAGTAAAAGTTATACAAAGCTTTAACGATTTATACTTTAAACATATATTGGTTAATGGGTCAAAGGCTATTGCATATTTAGACACTGGAGCACAAAGTAATGTTATAAGTTATAGTTTGGCGAAATCATTGCAGTGTATTATCGAACCGAGTGACCAAATTTTAAAAGGTTTTACTGGCAGTCAAATACCCACATTGGGCGAAATAAAAATAAATGTTTCTTTGGATGGTCTATCTCTAAAAACCAGTGCTTTAGTTACTCATGTTGACCTTGGAAAAATTGATATATTGTTAGGACAGCCTCTCATTAATAGAGAAGATGTATCCCTTGTAGTAAATGGTAATTCTGTGACCCTTTCCCAACATCACAATAATATCCAAGGCATAGTCGTAGAAACTACTGAACAAAGAATAGAACTCGTTTCCAAAAATAGTTTGACTATTCTACCGAACGAAGCGGCAATGGTTCCGGTGCTAATTAAGGGTGGATCAAAGGGAGTTGTAAATACTAATCCCCGTTATTTTAACCTCGCAGACCTTGAATACATCATCCCGGCGTCTGTGTTGGAGGGCTCGGAGGGTTTGCTTAGAGTTTACAACCTGGGTTCGAAAGCTGTGGAGTTTGCAGCTGGCCAGGTGGTGGCAAGAGGGCAATGCTGTGCCGAAATATTGCAAGAAACTGAAGCTGGCTTGGTGAGTCAAATCTTTCTTTGTTGTTGGTCCAATTCTAGTGCTGGGCTTAAAAGCCGAAATAATGCTGGTGGTGGTTTCGTACCGAATTTTGCTGATGCAGTTGTGACAAAATTGGACCAAAAGGATATACTTTTAGTTGATGATGGTTTATGTGCTGATATGTGTATTGGTGGTGTTAATTTGGTAGATATAAGCGTGGGTAATATTAGCGACGGTGATAAACTGCGTTTGTTTACTATTTTGTCTCAATATAGTTCTTGTTTTGCGTCTAAAACGTTGGAATTAGGACTCACAGGCCTAGCAGAGATGGAAATCAAATTAAACACTGATAGGCCTGTGTATCATCGCCCATATAGACTTTCACTGCCAGAACTTTCAATAGTTCGTGAAAAAGTTAAAGATCTTTTAGAAGCCGGCATCATTAGGGAATCGAATTCAGATTTTGCATCACCCGTTGTATTGGTCAAAAAGAAAAACGGAGACGTAAGGCTATGCGTAGATTATCGGGCCTTAAATGCGGTACTATAAAAGATAGATTTCCTTTGCCTATAATTGATGATGAAATTTCTAAATTAACTGGTAAAAACTTCTTCACTAGTTTAGATTTGTCACAATCTTATCATCAAGTGCCTGTTTCCGAAAATTCTATTCACAAAACTGCCTTCATTACTCCGGACGGGCAATATGAATACGTTCGGGTTCCATTCGGTTTAGCCAATTCACCTGCGGTTTTTCAACGTTTGATGAATAAAATTATTAATAAGGTTAACAAAATGGGTGATGGTGATCATATACTGGCATTCATGGACGATATTTTGTTACCAAGCAGCGATATTCCACGCGGTTTAGAGCTATTAGAACTTCTCCTAAAAGTATTACGTGAGGCCAATCTTAAACTTAATATGAAAAAGTGTTCTTTTCTTCAATCTGAATTAAATTATCTCGGTCATTACGTTTCTAGGGATGGCATTAAGCCAGGTGATCATAAAATAAAATCTGTGCGTGATTTTCCTACCCCATCTAATGTTCACCAAGTCAGGCAATTCGTTGGACTTTGCTCATTCTTTAGAAAGTTTATACGTAATTTTTCCCTTATTGCTAAACCCCTTACAGACCTTACAAAGAAAAATATGGCCTGGTCATGGGGAGAGGCTCAAGATAAAGCTTTTAAGGATCTTAAGTCTAGTTTAGTATCGCAACCAGTTTTAGCAATCTATGATAGAAATTTGCACACAGAACTCCATACGGATGCAAGTAAGTTCGGTGTTGCAGGAATTTTGCTTCAGCGCCAAGTAGATAACGCCTTAAAACCAGTGATGTACTTCAGTCGCACAACTACTCGTGAAGAACAGAATTATCACAGTTACGAATTGGAGACACTAGCAGTTGTAGAGTCGTTAAAAAGGTTCAAAGTTTATTTGTTAGGTATTAAGGTCAAAATATTAACGGATTGTGTTGCTATTCGTCACACGTTTGTCAAAAAAGATTTAGTTCCAAGAATTGCACGCTGGTGGCTTCAAATTCAAGAGTTTGATTTAGAGATAGAATATAGGGCTGGAGACAAAATGAGGCACGTTGATGCGCTGAGCCGTAACCCAGTAGATGTCCACATTTATACTCTGTCCGCTGATGATTGGTTTCTTACTGTTCAAATGCAGGATCCTAAGCTATGTAATATTATTAACCAATTGCGTGGACCTAATGCCAATCCAGATATATTGAATAATTATAAAATAAGTAATGAACGTTTACATAAGAAAACTTCACATGGGGATCGTTTGTTAGTCCCTTGCAATGCTCGTTGGAAACTTTTACAAAAATATCACGATAATATGGGGCATAGTGGATTAAAGAAATGCGATAGCGCTATAAAAGAAAAATTTTGGGTTCCCTAAAATGACTAAGTTCATTAGAAAATATGTTACCTCATGTCTGGATTGCGCTTTTCGGAAAGGACATTATGGAAAACTGGAAGGAAAATTAAATCCTATCCCTAAACCTGAAGTGCCAATGGATACTTTACATATTGACCATTTAGGGCCTTTTCCAAAGTCTAGTAAACACAATCAATATATTTTAGTAATTACATGTTCCTTCTCAAAATTTGTTATTGCTAGAGCAACACGCACTTTAAGTTCAGCTGAAACTATTTATATTTTACAGGATGTATTTTCATTATTTGGTTTCCCTTCCACCATAGTGTCCGATCGAGGTCTTGCATTTTGTAGCCGTTATTTTAAAGACTTTGCTGTTAAAAACCTTATAAAACATGTGTTGACGTCAGTTTCAACACCAAGAGCTAACGGTCAGGTTGAGAGATTCAATAGAACAATTTTAAATGGTTTAAGAACTAGCAGTGAGGAAAGTAACTGGGACTGTTGCCTGCCTGATGTAGTTTTCGGTGTTAACAATACGTGTCATGAAACCACAGGTCAAGCCCCCTTTAATTTAATGTTCAAACATAAGAGTAAAGTATCAAATTTAGAGAATAGCGAAAGCAATTTAAATATAGACGATAGAAGAGCAAAGGCCACTGCTAACATTAAACGTAAACAGCAATTAATGAAACTTCAATTTGATAAGAAACGTAAAGATGGACGTATCTACAAAAAAGGGGACTTGGTCTTATGGCGTAATCCAAAAGGCTGTGGTCAGTCTGGAGTTAATACGAAGCTTGATGCTAAGTATGCCGGTCCGTATAAAATAACTAAGTCTCTTGGTCATGACCGGTACATGATACACAGCGTGAAAGGGTTTAGAGGATATAAGAAATTTAGTACAGTGGTGGCTGTGGATTCTTTGAGACCTTATGTTGCTGTTGTTGGCTCTGATAGTGATGATGCTGACAGTCAATTAGATACAGAAGATCTTATAGACCTATTAGAAAGTTAACTAATGCCCATCGTGTGGACACTTTGTTTCAGGACGGCCGAGCTGTTACATCTATACTCGCCCGCTAAGCTGGCTACGCTGGCAACACCGTCAGCGTGCCCTCACCACTACCAAGCCCCTCCACGCACTTCAAGACGCCATGATGGGAATGATGCTTTAAATAAGCCTGCACGTGTCAATCTCGCCCCTTTTTCTTTCACCAAGACAACTAACCAGGTCGAACCTCTGTCTCTGTCTCCGATTTTACTGTTTGTGCTGATCTGATAAGTATATTTAATCTTTTGATTTAAATTGTTTGTATGTACTTGATAAAATGATTCTTGTTCAATATTTACACAAAATGATTAGTGATTGTTAATTTGTTTTCGTGTGATAAAATATAATTTACTAAGTTTGTTTGAATTTCATTTATTAAAAACCCTGTGTTAAATCAATTGTTACAATATGTACCGATTTCTTTTTCAATGTACCTCTATACTTTTGAAGAAATATGCAAAAAAAGGTGGCCGTGCCAGCCAAACGCTTTCAGCACGGCCCCCCATGTAACTTGAATAATACATACCGTATTAACAAATGTCTATAACTCAAGAAATGTACTCTATTAATACGTTATATGTGCCGCAACAGTTATTGTGAATTCATAATAACAAATAATATATAGATGTGGATAAGGGGCCGTGCTGGAAAAAATCATTTTAAGAAATACCGTAAAACGGGGTGAATAGACACAGTTTTGAACTTTGAATTAATTTTTATATGTTTTGAATAGTCAAGAAAACATTATATTATGCTTACACTATGTCTCTTAGCTTTTTTAACAGTTTTCAGTCATATAAATTGATATTTATGCTTTAATTACAGCACAAAATGCAAAAATATATGTCGTTTCTATTGCACCCGCACATGGGTTCAATAGACACGAAATATGAGGTGAATAGAAAAAAATGCTAGGGTTGGCAAATTCCAAAGCTTAAGTTTCCAAAGACACCTACCTACCTATCTAAGTTGGTAGGTAACGTAAGTAGGTACCTACCTATGTAAAGAAGGTATTTAAGTATTAAACGTTAGGTACCTAACCAAATGAAACATTTAAGTAAAAAATGAGATTTTTTAATCATTTATTCTTATCAGATACGAGATCAATCAGTTGCATCGTTTATTAATTAGGTACACAAAAAACAAGTTATAATTCTAAGAAACAGTCTCATTATTAGGTAGGTACGTAGTTAACATTTAAAGTAGGTAATAAACTTTTTGAAAATCAACATTTAAGACTAGGTAATAACCAGTGATAGGAATAGGTCTTCGCGATAACCGATTTACTTTTACGGACAGTTTTAGATAGGTAGTGGCTAAGCGTCTGCCTATATCTGTGCTATTGTTAAAAAGTGTAACTGAGTTATAATAACTCAACTATCTAAAACTGTCCGTAAAAGTTAGTCGGTTATCAGTCAGATAAATTGATATAATTTATTAGATAAAAAGTTATATTATTCATCATCGCTGTCCATTAAATCTTTCAGAATATCATTATCGCTTTTGTAATACGATGTTCGCCGAGTTTGTAAACCGCTTGGACCAGGACGACTTATGTTATCAATTTTATCTTTTAAAATTTTAAGACGCGAATTTTTACTTATTTTTTTGCACTTATTCAAAGAAACTTTTTTCATCTTAGTAATATCTGATACCTTTTCATTCGATATAATTTTCAGTTTTCTTTTATTTTTTTCGGTTGCATTATTTTGTTTAGTCATTTCTACTCCGGTATCATTCTGCATCTCGTTTAGTTGTATGTCATTTATAGCAATCATTTGTTCTTCGGTATCATTCTGCATCTCGTTTAGTTGTATGTCATTTAGAGTAATCATTTCTTCTTCGGTAGGTATTATACTGCATCTCGTTTAGTTGTACGTCATTTATAGTAATCATTTCTTCTTCGGTATCAGGCCGGGACTCCACCAAAGCGGAGATGTGTGCGGTGTGCTGTGTGCTGTGCGAGAAGAGATGTTTTTCAGCTCGCGGGACTCCACCAAAGCGGAGATGTGTGCGGTGTGCTGTGTGCTGTGCGAGAAGAGATGTTTTTCAGCTCGGGTGCGAGGCGTTGAGTGCTCAGTACGCATTCTGACACGAAAGGTAGACGATGTCGCTATTATTACAAAAAAAGTATCTTCTTTTACTTGAAGAAGAACTACAGTCTGAAGAAGCAGAATTGATAGCTTTATACTACCTAAACAAAAGAAAACATCGGTTTTGGAAAAGAAGTCACTTGTATTACCATACCAGTCATGGAGAATTTTTTACTCTGTTTAATGAGTTAGATGATGAAAGTTTTACCAAGTCCTACAGACTACCGAGGAATATATTCTATGAACTACATAACTTAATTAAACCGCATATATTTAAGCAAGATACTAACTACAGGAGATCTATCTGCACCCAAGAGCGGCTAGCAGTATGTTTGAAGTAAGTACCTACCTAATTATTTTTTTGTTAATGTGTGTTTGTGTTTATGTGTGTTATCTGCGTTTGAATGTGATCAGTCTTTTTTGAGTGTTTGTTTTTTTTTGTGTAAAAGGGCTAAGTGAGAAGTACTCAAAACGAGAATCAAGAAGTACGAGAATACATGAAAAATATTATGTAAACTGAGGTATGTAAGGATTACGAGAAATCGAGATCCGTTGTCTCTTTCTACCCCTCCGGGAGACTGGAGTGATGCATATTATGTAAAAACCAAATATATTTTTATATTATCTTATTTATTCATAAAGAAAACAAAAAAATCAACTGCCGTTCTGGGAGTAGCAAAAAAAACGTAAGGTTATATTAGAAACATAACGTACAAAAAAATTATAACAGTAAATCACATGAGACATATTGCTTTCTTTTCCATATAGTTACAAATTATCATATGTGTCTTCTTCGTTTCTGAATGCTTCTTCTATCTGTTCATCGGTCATGTGCGTATCTTCCAAGCTTGGAACAGGTGCCTGTGTCGAACTTGGACCCGGTGTTTGTGTTGAGCTAGGAACCGGTGCCTGTGTTGAGTTAGGACCACCGGCCTGTGTTGATGTAAGAACCGGTGCCTGTGTTGAGCTAGGACCCGGTGTCGAACTTGGACCCGGTGCTGAAGTGTAACCGGGGGAATACCAATTATTTTCATTTGTGTTATACCATGTGTTTTGTAGCTCAAGTTCTTCCAATTCTAAAAGAACATTGAAAATTTTACGTTTAGCCTGAAGCTGCATATATTGAGAAAGTTTTTTTACACTTTTTGATATCGACAGAAAAAAAGTGTCCATTTCGTCAAGGGTATTATTTTTCTCTATCAATGATTGTATTTCTAGTTTTTCTTGGCGTATTCTTTCACGGTTTGCATGGTGCTGTATAAGTAAATTACTTATTTCATCCGATTTTCTTGTTGCATTTCTGCATGTCGAGGCTGAGACGCTTGATGTCGGTGACGGCGAATGTTGTACAGATGGACGATCTTCTGGAGTGCTTCTTGTATGATTGCTTGATGTTTCAAAAAACTCATCGGTTACATTACTTTCCAATGAATTTGTTTCCTGTTCATTTATATTTGTTTGTGAGGTATAATTTGTAGTCCTGTTTCTATTCGTCATATATGGTATCAAAAATTCCATTACCTTCTCATATTTCCATTCACGAATTTGTTTACCACTCTGTCCACTTCTAGTGGCATTCTTCCTTTTTAATGCGTCCCGGTGGCTGTCTCTCAACTTTTTCCACTTAGATTTAGCCGTTTTTACTGAAATAAAAATAATTGAAATCATTATAAATATTAAATGTTGACATTGCCATAGTCAAAATATACTTACCGCATTATCACTCATGCAGAATTTATAACCCTTATAAATATTTAAAAAATACCAGAGTTTCAAGGGAAACCAATTTATAAATAAAAATATCTGAAATCAAACATACAAAACGGATTGTATCTCTCTTACGTGGTCGCGGCAGACGGCGGCGTCGAAATTTGAAATGTTAATAAATAACGAGTGATAAATCCATTTTATTTGTTTGATTTCAATGTGTTGTGCTCGTGTGAATCTTAGACTTTTAATTGTTTATTTTCTATTATTTAAAAATGGCTATAACTTTTGAACGAGTGAAAATTCTGTAAATACATAATTTCAGTAATGCCTAATCTTTTATAGTTCCGGAAACAACACGACACTGATTAAGATATTATTTTGAAATGACCCTTCTATTCTAACTGAAACCACGACACAAATATAAATCTATATTATTATTATCACAGGTATTTGGCGACTGGTTCAAAATTTTCACAAATAGCTGAAAATTTTAGGATTGGAAAATCGACTGTTCCAAGAATTATAGAAGATGTCTGCGATGCCTTGTGGACAGTATTACAACCTTTGGTTATGCCAGAACTTAATGAAAATGATTGGAAAAAAATTTCAAAGCAATTTGAAGAAATCTGGCAATTCAAAAACTGCGTCGGGGCCATTGATGGCAAGCATGTGTACATGTTTGCACCCCCAAAATCTGGGTCCTCATATTACTGTTATAAACACAGGTTTTCAACTGTAATGATGTGCGTAGCCGACGCTACCCGAAGAATAATTATGGTAGATATAGGTTCAATGGGAAGGTTCAGCGATGGTGGTATTTTTGCTGATAGTATATTCGGAATTCGTTTGAGAGAAAACAGACTAAATCTACCACAGCCACAACCCTTGTACCAAAATGGAGAACCTGTACCGTTTGTTTTTATTGGAGACGAAGCATTCCCTTTGATGCCTAACTTAATGAGACCATATCCACGCGATAATTTAAATAACGAAAAACGAACATACAATTATAGACTTTCAAGAGCTCGTCGTATTGTGGAAGCTACATTTGGTGTATTATCACGGAAATGGTACGTATACCGTAAAGAATTTGAATGTAAAATAGAAACAGTGGAAAAAGTGATAAAAGCAACGTGTGTTCTACACAACTTTTTAATTGACAAGATGCCTGGCTATCTAGATAATAATGAAACGGGTTTGGCCACGACTATGTTTAACGACACAAACGTGGAAAATCTATTATCGAATGACAATATGGATGCCTATCAAGTTCGAGAAAAATTCTGTAGTTATTTCAACAACGAGGGCGCCGTTCCATGGCAAGACACTCGTATTACAATATTACTTGAACGAAATACTTAGTATAATAAATTGCACTTACCGTCAGATAATTGAGTTTCTTTCAAAACGTTCTCCCAAGCTGCATCTTTGACGTCAGTAAGTTTATAGGTATCTATTGATGTGTTCCATAGACATGGATATTTTTTTACTGATTCAATAAATTGTTCATCCATTACGTTTTATTTAAATTAACTAATTGTTTACGTTGAAAAATACAAACTGCACGAATTATTCACGATAAAAGCGTGTGCTCGCGTGCACGGTACTAGCAAGATGGCCGGCCGGCCGGCGCGCGCGCGGGGTTCTGCGGGTTGCTAGCGGGCGAGAGGGGGGAGGGTGACATCGCTCACTGCACGCCGCTCACATCTCTCGTCTCCACTGCGCGTCGTCCGCGCACAGCTCACATCTCCGCTTCCATCGCGACATACAAATATTACACATCTCCGCACAGCGATCTCCACTGAAGCTGAGCGGAGAGGAGACGTGTCAATAACTCAATTCTATTGGTTGTTTAAAAAACATCTCCTCTCCGCTCGTCTCGTCTCCGCTTTGGTGGAGTCCCGGCCTAATTCTGCATCTCGTTTATTTGTATGTCATTTAAAGCAATCCTTTCAATTCCGGTATTGTTCTGCAACTCGTTTGTTTGTATGTTATTTATAACAATTTCATTTCCACATACTAACATGTCTTCAAATACAATAGGCATTCTTTCTATGGAATTGTTTGCTATAAAATCAAAGTCATTTATTGTGTTAAGTAATATTTTTTCAGTGTCTTGATCGTTTTTCTGTATATTTTCCTTTTCAGCAATATTCTGATCTTGTGTTTTAGTTTTTTTCCCTATACCTTTTCCCTTATATTTATTCTTTTCTTTGCCATCGTAAGTATTCGTTGTAGTATTTTCTTTGTTGTTTTGTGTTATTTTGGATGACAGTAGTCTTCTCTTTTTTGTTATCTGTTGGCTTTCCTCTTCTTCTGTTTCTATGTAGTCTTCACTCTCAGTACCAACGCTTCGTCCAGGTATTATTTCCAATTTCTTTTTCCTTTTTGGTTCGGTTATGTTCATGGTTCCATATCTCATCTCCTTTAGAAGATCTAGAACGGATTTTTCTATTATAGATTTATTTTCATTGTTTTGCACTTCAGGTAGTCTGCTTAAAACCTCTTCTTCATTAATCGGATATATTCCTGTTTTCTTGAATCCTGCCATTATATTAGTCTTACTGTTGTCACTAAGCTCTTTCATTAACTTACATAAAAGTTTTGGGAAACATCCCTTTGGAATCGTCGCTTGGTTTTTTCCGTCGGTTTTTTTCCATTTTAATACTACGTTTCGCCATGCTATCTTCATAGGTCTGAAGAAAGCCACATCGAGAGGCTGCGTCAGATGTGTGCTATTCGCCGGTAAAAAAACGAACGATATATTTTGCTCGTGGCACAGTTTTATTGTCTCCATAGATAAATGCGATGATAGGTTATCGCCTATTAGGACTTTTTCTCCAACTTTATCTTTGAAATGAGGTATAATGATCGTCTTAATCCAATCTTCAAATATAGTTGCATCAAACCAACCGGATTGCGTGCGATTATATCTTGCTCCTGGTGGTCCGTTTCGAGTCCATGTATCATACAAATTCAGAGCCTTGTACACCACATACGGTGGCAGTAAAACGCCGTCGGCTGTAGCGGCTATCATCAATGAAGTTGAAGACTTTGAACTATTCATTACCCTCTCTGGATACTTCGATCCTCGTTTAGTTATGATTTTTTTGCGTCCTGGGTCGTCGGTCAAATTCGTTTCATCGTATTTTATTATATTGCTCGGATTTATGCCTGTCAATGACTCTCCTAACTCCTTGAAATACTCTTTGATCGTATTTGGTGAAACTTCTGCCCTTTTTTTCTTAATGTTTTGACTGTATCTTTGGGAAATTTGGTTTTTATGACGTTTTAGAAAACCCGCGACGAAATCGGGTCCCGGTAAATTATTTTTAAATTTTAGCACTGTCCGGCCTACTTGGTCAAGATAAGCCTTAACAATATACCTCAAATCCAATGCATCTAAAGGGCATCCCCATTCCGCACATATATTAATATACTTTATCATCCACTCTTCAGTTTCGTTTGTTAAAATAGTTTGCCCTCCTTGTTTTTTCATAGTTTTGACACTGTGTCTATAAAGTACAGATTTATCGATATCATATTTCTCAGCTATCTCCTTTAAAGAGAACTTGCCATTCGCATATGCGGCAACAGCTTCATTTATAATGTTTTCATCGTACTTTCTATACGTTTTCCCCCTAGGATCAGGTTTGTATATACGCGGCATAATGAATTGTAGGTACCTATAACAAAAAAAAAAATATGTAGGCGATGAATATATTTAATATCCCACCCACCCACCTAACCACCCACCGACCCACCTAATTAGTAACACTGTAGGTACGTAAAATTGGAATATAATCATGATTTTGAAGTTTGAAATTTAATAATACCTACTATCTCGAACATTGACCTAGGTACATAATAATATGACAGGGACCTAGACCTAAATCTTTAAACAATGCTTTTAGATCATCAATATCGTCTTCAAATCATAAAACTCCAAACAATTCTAAAATTTTCTAACAAAAACAAAATTATTTCAATAGGTAGCAGCCCTAACACACATCTTTCTAATCACCCCTTACTCGTTTCTATTGAACCCTTTCACATGTCTATTGAACCCATAATACGTATCTATTCACCCCATACTACGTATCTATTCGCCCCTTCCCCGTGTCTATTAACACCAATCAAAAATAAAAATGACTTGGTTTACAATTTTACAAATATTTCCAAATTTACCATCACAATTGCACTTACCTTTTATTAATCTAGGTCACAAGAAACCAACGAATATATTATCAAGTTGTGATAGCACAAAACACTTTCTTTCACATTGAAAACAGTAAAATAAATAGGACCTCGTTCAACCTACGTTCAAGGAGCTAACTTCAAGATCTTTTTTTATTATGTTGGCCAAACCTTACTTCAATCCAGTGTTGCTATTTAAAAAAAAAAAAATACTACAGTTTAAAAAAAAAATACATTTCAGAACTTTTTTCTTCCAAAATGTTTGGCTATTTTCTGTAGAAAAACATTTTTGGTTTTGTGTCTATTCACCCCTGCGTTTTTATTGACCCCGTTTTACGGGTAAAACGGGGTGAATAGATACAGTTTGGAACTTTACAATTGACATTCATACTGTTTACGATTCGTTTCTTTGTATTTAATGCAATCATATTATGAGTCAAGGTTGGTTTTAAACTTTATAATGCTCCAAAGCTATTTTTAATACGTATTTTGACCATAAACCGCATAAATGTTAGCCATCTCTATTTACCCAGGAGTCGGGGTCAATAGATACGATATATGGGGTTAATAGAAAAAATCTGTAGGGTTGTCTCATTTTAAAGAATTATTAGAGTAGGTAGGTATGCTCTAAGTAGTGTAGATAGATGAATAGTTTTTTCGAAGGCGCTTAAAATATGTACTTAAGCGTTTTAAGACGGAAAATAAAAACAAATTTTACTTTCTAATCAGCCTTTTAATTGCACATGAGAATTATAAGTAATAGAAATCCACTGAATTGTTCAGTTTCAGACCCTTACAGTAATGTGTAAATAACTAAATTGGCAAAATATATATTTTGGTAAGGGTCTGACTTCCAAACTGGATTGGATGGATGTCTATAAATAATTATAGAAGAAGAGCCCTTTTATTTAGTTAGTCTGAATCACTCATTAAATCCTTAAGTATTTCTGAATCGTTTTTGTAATAGGATGGTCTCCGCGACTTCGTTTGCATTTGCAAACCACTTGTGCTTGGTTGGTCAAATTGCAGTCTTCAAAACGTTTAAACGAGTATTTTTAGAAACAGGTTTCAAACGTAATGGTATTTTATTTTTCATGGTAATAAAATACTGCTGCGATAATTTTTCGTTGGCGATAATTTTTATTTTCTCTCTCTTATCTTCAGGACATAAAGCTTTAGGTTTAGACAAAGCCTCTTCATGTATGGTATTATCAATCAATTGGTTCAATTCCAAGTTCTCACTGAAATATAAATTGCCAAATTGTGAATTGTCTTCTCGCGGAATCTGAACTTCTTCCCCGAATAACGTAATATCTTCAAACACTACGGGCATCGTTTCTATATCTGCAACTTCTATTCGAGGCATTGTTTCTGTATCTGCAACTTCTATTCTAGGCATTGTTTCTGCATCTGCAACTTCTCGGTCTCGTCTTTTAGTTTTTTTTCCTCTCCCCTTGCCTTTCTTAGTCTCTACGCATGTTATTGTAGTGGTTTCAGGAGTTTTTATTTTCTTAGTATTTTCCAAATTATCCTCCTCTGTTTCCACATACTCTTCAGTTTCAGTGCCAACACTTCTTCCTGGAATCACATCTAATTTTCTTTTTCTTTTTGATTCAGTTACATTCATAGTACCATATCTCATTTCCTTGAGAATATCAAGGACAGATTTTTCTACAGCATCTTCTTTGTTTTCATTATTATTTTCCTCAGGTAATCTACCCAAAACCTGATTTTCATCAATGGGCCATATGCCTGTTTTTCTAAAACCAGCCAAAATATTATCTTTGGCATTTTGGTTGAGATCAATTATAAGTTTTTTCAAAAGTTTTGGAAAGCATCCTTTTGGAACCGATGCTTGTGTCTTTCCATCGGTTTTTTTCCATTTTAAAAGAATATTGCGGACGGAAAAAAGCCACATCTAATGGTTGTGTGAGATGCGTACTATTTGCAGGTAAAAAAACAAATGTAATGTTTTCTTCGTGACACAACTTAATCACATCTAATGACAGATGCGAGGATAGGTTATAACCTATGAGGCACTTCTTCCCCTCTTTACCTCTAAAATAAGGCAATGCGGTTGATTTAATCCAATCCTCGAAAATATTTGCGTCAAACCATCCGCTTGCCGACCGATTATATCGTGTTCCTGGTGGCCCATTTTCGGTCCAAGTATCATAAAGGTTTTGAGCCTTGTAGACTACATATGGTGGTAACAATTCACCGGCGGCGCTAGCAGCTATCATCACAGAAGTTGATACCTTTGAATGATTCATCACCCTCTCTGGGTACTTTGTTCCCCGTTTTGTTAGAATTTTCTTACGACCCGGATCGTCGGTTAAATTGGTCTCGTCGTAATTAACAATATTACAGGGCTCAATATTTGCCAATGAAACTTCTAACTCCCGAAAGTAAGCTCTAATCGAGTCCGGTGAGACAGCTGCCCTGTTTTTTTTAATATTCTGGCAATTTCTTTGTGAGATTATATCCTTATGTCTTTTAAGAAAGCTCGCAACAAAATCTGGACCCGAAAAATTATTTTTAAATTTCAGTACAGTCCTTCCCTGTTTATCCAAATAACTTTTAACCAGGTATCTTAAATCTACAGAATCTAGAGGATAGCCCCATTCTGCACATACATTTATATATTTTATCATATTCTGTTCTTCCTCTTCCGAAAAAATTGTTTGTCCACCTTGTTTTCGCATTGTCCTTGTACTATGCCTATATAAGACTGACTTATCTATATTGTACTTTTCAGCTACAATCTTTAATGAAACTTTCGATTTTCTATATTCTTCAACAGCTTGTTGTATTATAGATTCATCATACTTTTTGTATCTTTTTCCTCTTGGGTCTGGCTTATACAAACGAGGCATTTTGTACCTACCTATAACAAAAAAGATTTAATGTTAATTATGCAACTTATACGTATAATAGATAAGTAGGTACCTTCATTACCTAGGAATTAAGCAATTTGACAACCCTAGTCAGACTTTTTCTAATCACCCCTTTTTTGTTTTCATTAAACCCTTTCCCGTGTCTATTAACCCCATTCGTCGTATCTATTGAACCCGTACTACGTATCTTTTCACCCCTTTCCCGTTTCTATTAACCTCAAACCTAAGTAAAATTAAACAATAATAAAATTTTCGCCAATATATCAATGAATTCAAATCAAAATTCTACTTACTTGTATAAAACTTGATCCTGACAAACTAGTGTACACTTTATATAACTTATATCACACTATGTTTAGTATTTCCTATACAAAATCACCAACTTTATGGGAGGCTAAATTGTCACCGAAGGCCGGTTGATATTTAAACGTATTTTTTTTAACTTTCGCCTAACTTCACGGTGGACTGGAATTGCCATCTTATAAAAATAATGTTGCCGTTTAAAAAAAAACTTAAACATAGTAACAGTTTTATTTCAAAAGACTGGAGGTCACACAGGCGAAAAATCAATAAAAGTCGGACAAAACCAAAAAACTTAAAAGTACTCCAAATGTATAAAAACATGTTTTACCGACAAGTCTGATAGACGATACACGCTACCTGCGCACGCGGCGCGGACCCTTTTTTATCTACGCGCCTGGGTCTCAGTCCAAAGTTCGACTTGATCAACAGCGGATGTGTCTAAAAGTGAAAGTGTTGCTTTTAATTATTACGATTTTTATAATTTGCTTCGTGAAAGTCTTTGTTTTTTCGATGGATTCACTTCCAGGAGGTAATAAACCAATTATTAACACCTACTTTTGATAGTAATGCTTGATATTTTATATAAAAAAAAATATTTACTGTGACATTGTACTGTTTTGCATATTTTTAAACTTCACAAAAGGGTAAAGTATGACTTCCCGAGAGATACGGCCTTGTTATTAAAGTTTTTAGAAAGTGTGGACTTTGTTTATCAATATACAATCATAGTTTTATGCGACCGTAAGCGACGCTTTAACAAATTTGTCTTTTTAGTCGACCACATCTGTTTTGGACGCAGTCTACGTAAAACAAAACATATTATAAAAACAGCATCTTTTTATGTGATGAATTACCCATGGTATTATATGTCAACAACACTTCACAAAATATTAATACAAATTCTGAAATAGCCATAGGGTTTATGAGCGAAAATGCACTAGAAAGTCGAAACAAGGATGTTCGAAAGTACAGAGAGCGGTTTTCATGAAAGTTTTCAAGAAAATTAGCCATGGAAGACACTTTTAATAGACTTATGGTGTCTTCCGATCCTTTTATAACGGGACCAAGGAAACTTATCGCAAAAAAAAATATTTCTATGTGCCCAGACGTTTTAAATCTATTAAATGAACCAAATAATGAATAATAAAAATGTCTAAAAATTATATATATGTGTTTTTATGACGTAACAACCCTTGTTTACCCATTTTGTAGAATAATAATGAATGTTTAGGTTTTGTCCGACTTTTATTGATTTTTCGCCTGTGTGGGTCGGGACAAAAAAACTTTCTCGGTTTTGTCTCCATTCACCCCGCGATTTCTATTCACCCCGTTTTACGGTATTTTGTTTTTAGTATTTTTTTTATTAAAATTGAAGACTTCATATAGTATAGGAGTTAAAAGGAGAAAGGTCTTAATTTGTCGAAACTGACAAAAGCTTTAAAATACGACTAAAGTGTAATTAAACAGACGAAATCAATTTAAAACACAAAACTCGTGGCCGCGCAGTCCTGACGTTACTTTAAACCATGATATCTCAATAACTATAGTAGCTAGGATTTTGCTGTAGACGTCCATATAATCCTCATATTAACCCCATTAAAATGACATATCCTTTTACCCTCAACACTGTTTGGGACGCGAGTAATCTCAAGAATTATGTTACCCCATACAATGATGTACGTCAGGCTGGCCCGGCCCCATGGAATTTAATAATGAGATTGTTATCAATCCAATGTACCCGGGTATACTAATATATGTAACACCTTCATTTTCAATGTAACTCTTTTTAAAAGAAATTACGTGCACTTCTTAGTGGCCGGGCCAGCCTGACGTTTTCAGCCCGGCCACCTTGTTTCCCACTAATCTACAAAAAATACTGGCAATATTGTGCTACAGATGAAATATACCCTATAATTTATGCATATGTAACACAAAATCGAATCCTAAAATGCAATAGCATACGAAATATTAGCGGTTGCAGGTGGCCGGGCTGAAATTATTTCGTTACTATAAAACAGTAAAACTGCAACACCTACCAAAAAATAATACCAGTACATAATGAGATATAGAGATATAGAATACATGTAACGCTTTCATTTTAAATTATAATACATATTTAGAAAGAATAATCACTTGAAATTATATTTCAGCCCGGCCACCTAAAAGCGGTAATATTCCCTAAAATCTTATGCTAATTTGTACAGTAAAACCTGATACAGCTATGAAATGAAAGTTACATTCGTTTTGTTTTAGTCGTATACCTTTAAGCCTTCTGTTTGACTAGATTATCAAAATCTGAGAAACTTTCCGAAGAGTGACTATCATTTATTAACTAATTTCAGGACATTTGGTTTGTTGAGTGAAACAAAATTGGTAATTGTCATATTTTTTTAATAATCATTTTTGAAATTAGTTAGACAACATTTGTACTTATATTAATTAGGTACTATAACAATTGTTAATTATAAATAATGTAAAAAAAGGTTACACATTGATAATAACACAGTTATCAAAAAATTATAGTAATATCAATATTACCTTAACATCGAACATTCATTCATTCAGAATATTAGAAGATAATTTTTGGTTAAATACTTATTATACCTTGGTAAAAAATCACAGATTTTCATAATGATTTTTACATCAACTTTGAATTTAAAGTTTTGAAAACTTTCAATTAAAATTATGCTAATATAATTATTACAACAATTCTTAAATAAAGAGAGAACCATAGTTCTTTCAGTGGCAGCTAATGGAAATATAGCTATGTAGTATATATAATTTAACATAATATTAAAATCACAGCTAAAAATCACAATGTTTACTTGTATAATTAAACGTATGCTAATATAATAATCATTGCTAGCCTATATCTGGCATTTGTACTATAAGTATTTTGACTAATTCAAATTTAAATATATTGCTTATTAGAATCGATAAAAACGTACTAATCACTTGATTATGTTATTTAATCAAGCTAAAATGTACGTCAAGGAATGTAAAAATATTAAATCCAAATTACTTTTTTTAACACTAGACTGTAAATCGTCATAACACATCCACAGATCTTGATTAAATAAATGGCATTTATAATGTCCTAGATTTTCCCCCAATACTACATATTCAATAGCACCTACAATCACATAAATATTAGTTCTAACTTTGATAGATAAAGGTATATCGTTCAATATTATTTGATCTGTTCCATTTAAATCAAAAGATATAATATTCTTTACATTATAGCTGGACAAAACAGTGCCCGGGCAATCGTGTTCACAATCCTTCGAAATAACGTCTATACAAATTGAGTCTTCTAGGTCTGATATTCCAAATGTTTTAATTACGTTCATATTAATGGGTAAAAATGGTACTGTTCTTTGAAGTTGAAATGCACATTTTTCTTCGGTACATATTTTTGTAAATAGAGCGCTATAAAATAATTCTAAAATCATTTGTTCAAACAAATTTGCGACATTGCATTCACAATTTATATCTATTGTATTTTTCGAGGATAGTTTGTAGTACTTTTTACATATGGTATTTCTTAGTTCGTATACTGCGGCTTCAGATATGTTTTTGTTACCTATAAATTGTATATAATTACATAACATATTATTATTATTTTCAGTCTGATCTATTTCTAATTTAAAGTTATTAAATGCAATATAACCATAAGCTATTAAATATGTAACAGCATCAAAACCACATGTATTTGTTAAAGTGGAACCAGTTACAATATTTCCATTTTTTATAAATTTTAACATTTTATAAATCGGTACGGTTACTGGCTCTTCAGCTTGTCCTTTCCAATTTTCTACAAAACTTGGCATATCACTGAAAATTGAATCTTGGAATAACCGTTTTTGGTGTGTTCTTTTTTGACGATTCTTTTTGATTTTAATCTTTCGCTCTTGAAGGGGCGGTGCCTCATTATTTTGTAGTTCACTAGCAGCGATATTAAGCTCTCCATTTAAATGATTAATATGTATGTTTAGAAATTCGTTAATCCTGTATTTTCTTACTTTAGTTTTGAGTAATAAATGTTTTATTGTTTTAAAATAATCCTCTGATGCACTAGACGATGGATTTTTGTTTTTTGAATTGTATAATGGAGCCATAACGTTTGACCACATGGGCAATTTTCCCAATAAACGTTTTAGAGTAGATATTAGAGGCGGATAATAAAACGATAATAAAACGCACACTATGTAGGCAAGCGTATTATAAACTGGAAGATTATATCCTCGATAAAAACGCTTGGCTAAATGCTGGTCCTGCTCCACAGTCACAGCTGCTTAGGTCCACTTTTTAGGTTTTTATGTTTTCATATTTGGAAGAGATGCTCGCTCCTTTTAGAGGTTCTTACATTATTTCGTTTATTTATTCTTATATACATACAAATTATATTATTATATTAATTACTTATTTATTCTTTTTGATGTAAGAACTTAATCGTTCTCTTTATTAATTTATTTTTCATTATTTGGTCATTGACAACCATAGTTTTGTGTAAAGTAGAAACATATTTTTCAAATTTTGTAAATGTGAGTACCATGAAACCATTTACATTTTATGTGAGTAGGTAGTTATAGTTTTACTTGTTGGACTTGAACGAGCATGGTGGTTGAGAGCATGTCATGCTCACTCAAATGTCTCGCTGATGGCGGCGCGTGGGTTTGATCATTCGGTTCCCTTCGAAATTGTTGAGCTGAAGGGTGCCGATACACGCGTCATGTTCGTGAACAGGCGCCGTCGGTTGAGACTGGTCATCTCTTAACTGCCATTGGCTTATTTTAATCTTTATATTTAAAATTCTTATAATAAGTCCTTTTTTTTTTCTTTGCATTGTCCTCACATGCAGAAGCAACAAGTATATGTAACTTGGAATTTTGTAAAACAGAACATGATTTAAAAGAGTGTCCGTGGAGTTTCTTACACGTTCTTCTCCATAGAGATCTACGCTTTGGAACGTGCAAATAGCTTCCATGTTTTTGACTGACCGACCTTGACGTTTCAAAAGTGCCTGTGAATGGTTTATTTGAAATAAAATGCTTTGAATTTGAATTGAATTTGAATATAATTTGTTGGGGCGTTCACAAGATTCCTCTTCTTGTTTATTTTTACAAGCAACAATATTATCAAACCATACCATAAAATTGCTTACATCTAAAACATTCTCCTCATTTAGGAATCTTTCTTCATCTACGTAATTGTGTGCGTTGTTAGAATCTTTTTTATCAATTGTAATACCTTGAATTCTTCTTTTCAAATTACAGTGGGCATCAAAGCAAATTTTTGAATAAAATTTAGTTAAAATAACAGTTAACATATTTTCAATTATCTCTCTTATGACTACGATACACTCTGCTGTTTTAATGTAAAGAATACAACGAACAAAGAAAAATTTTACATTTTCTGTTGTATTATTGAAGCACGAAAGATTATGAATAGTTTTGACAAAGTGACTTGTATCTATTCGCATATATACTACAGGCAAACTATTTGTATGTCCCTCCAATGCACTGTAAGAAGCTTCTAAGTAATCTTTTGTAGATTTATATGAAGTAAAGCATTGGATTGTAGCAGCAATCAAAGCTGAGGAATCGTCCGTGATTATTTCTGCAGGAGGGATAATTCCATTACTGGCCCATTTACCCAACCAATCCGCAATGCTATTTTTAGTGTGAGAATCACTAAGCATTTGTGAAATTGGAATAGATTTTAAAAAGCTATCAGCAGTTATTAATATAACATATAAGAATAATCTTTTAGTAAATTTAGTCCCATTAGGTAACACAATTGGTTTAATTATAGAGCCTGTGGCATCTAATGATATGGTTGGTCGACCATACTCTTGAACATATTGTTTGTAATATTTTATTTGTTCTTCTAACCAGTAGTAAATATGAAAAGTTGGTTTCATTAAAATTTCCTGAATTACGGAAGAGTATGTTGAAGTATTTGCCATAATGACAACAGATAATATTTGATTGGTATGGTACCATTTCTGCTTCCTTGTTTCATGACGTATTTGGCGTAATGCTCCGACTGATGGCAATACAGGTGGTTCCTTATCTTGAAATATCATATCATGACTCGCTATTTGTTTTCTAACTATTGTTGCTGAATCAAATTTTAATTTCTTAGATAATGTTCGTCTTGAGTACGGAGTGAGTCGTATTTTTTTTAAAGGATTATGCTTAAAATTTGGTTGAAGTTGATCAATTTCACATAAAAAATCAATAATATGATCAGTCTTATCTTTATTTTGAATTTTCACTGTTGCTTGACACTGAGTGCAACGTCCGTAGAATGTAATGTTAGCGCCTTGAATAACATGTCTTTTAAATGCTACAGTACAAGGTAACTTATAAAACTCCCAGAGTTTTTTTCTTAAAAGACCGGACCACTTAAATTTGGGAATAGCTCTGTACGTCTGATATCTTGCACTAGGTTTATTTTTATCGTGTCGTTTATACGTATAACTTAAGGGTTCAATTTTCTTCCATTCATGAACATCAATTGGAAATTTAAAACTAATTTGATGAAGTAAGCTTGCTTGTTGAATAACTGGAGAAGACCCTGATGATGATGTTGACGAAATTATAATACTATTGGTATTATCTTCATTTCTTTTAATGAAGCACTCATCTTTTGCCCGAGGTGAGTTCTGGTTGTTTAAAAAGTTTCTTCTAAAGCTGAGATATAGTGCTTTTGGTGACATCACATAGTTTATATCTTTTGCTATGGTATTGTATATAATAGAACTATATCTTGTCGTGGTGATCAAGCGTTTATGTTTCTCAAATATTTGTTTTTGAGCCACAATATCTAACGCACTACGTTTTCCCATGGTGTAGGCACGCTCAACTGAAATAAAATATATTCATTTTAACTATGGTTTCGTAATAGGTATTCATGTAGGCTAAATAACTACATTAATATTTATTTAAATACAAATTCCCTAAAAAGATAAGTGTATGCAGTAACATTTGCATGCATTATCAAGTATATACATAAATCTATTAAAAAATATTTTAGCACCTAAGGAAAGAAAGAAAGCAAAGAATGTTCATAAGAATCAAATTTACTTTCACAAAACTTATAACTTTTGGGACATTAGAAATATATAAGATAGAATAGAGATGGGGAGAGGGGCGCGTGTCGCGGGACGAGGAAAAGAATGCGGTGAGCGAGGGACGTGGATCGCTGTGGCAGGCCGTACAAGGGGGAGTTACAAGAAGCGCGGGTACAGACGAACACCGTCGACGGTTGCCTGATTACAATGAATAATTCACTAAAATCCAATATATAAATCTTACAGTAATTAATAAGAAACTGATTAATTATTGATTTCACGAAATAAATAAGTACACAATAATAATAAGTAAATACATAGGGTAGGTACACAACAATAAGATTCACAAAAACTAAACACTTACTGTTAGTAAATCACCAAAATTATTACCTATTGACTATAAACGAAAGGATAAAATATATTTAGTTGATGGCATTGTATGGAGTTTTATTATTAAGTAAATGAGTGTTTAGATTTACTTTACTTTACCTGTATATTTTTTTAAATAATTACTTAGCTACCCATTAACATTGTTTGTCGATATATTTTAATTTATCAAAACTATGACTTACCTTAAAAACATCACATCACAAACAACTACACTGCAACAACTGATCAAATTTTACACTCACAGTAATATTAAAACGTAAAATATTATGTCAGAAGTGTTGATAACTACACGGCTCTTGCGCATCTATTCTGTCTACTCGGGGAAAATATCTTACGACTTAGGTTGGGACGCGACACAGGCGCCGTCTAAAAATCGGTGGTAGCGTCTGTGAACTATTATCTTTGTATGGTTATGTTGTGAAGCCAAAAACGGAGAAAATATATATAGGTTTAGGTATTATGTATCCAACAATTATTATGTGTGATTTATACTACTTAGTTTATTAATAAAAATATCATAGTAACGCATTTTGTTTCACTCAACAAACCAAATGTCCTGAAATTAGTTAATAAATGATAGTCACTCTTCGGCAAGTTTCTCAGATTTTGATTATCTAGTCAAACAGAAGGCTTAAAGGTATACGACTAAAACGAAACGAATGTAACTTTCATTTCATAGCTGTATCAGGTTTTACTGTACAAATTGGCATAAGATTTTAGGGAATATTACCGCTTTTAGGTGGCCGGGCTGAAATATAATTTCAAGTGATTATTCTTTCTAAATATGTATTATAATTTAAAATGAAAGCGTTACATGTATTCTATATCTCTATATCTCATTATGTACTGGTATTAGTTTTTGGTAGGTGTTGCAGTTTTACTGTTTTATATTAACGAAATAATTTCAGCCCGGCCACCTGCAACCGCTAATATTTCGTATGCTATTGCATTTTAGGATTCGATTTTGTGTTACATATGCATAAATTATAGGGTACATTTCATCTGTAGCACAATATTGCCAGTATTTTTTGTAGATTAGTGGGAAACAAGGTGGCCGGGCTGAAAACGTCAGGCTGGCCCGGCCACTAAGAAGTGCACGTAATTTCTTTTAAAAAGAGTTACATTGAAAATGAAGGTGTTACATATATTAGTATACCCGGGTACATTGGATTGATAACAATCTCATTATTAAATTCCATGGGGCCGGGCCAGCCTGACGTACATATACAATGTTCTAGTAGAGTGACCATAATTTCGATTTGTTTTTAATCTTTGTCAAACTGGCTATGACAGCACAGTTCAAGGGCATTCTGTTCTGTTAGTCAAAAACTTAAATAAAATACTAAATAAGACGAAATAAAAAACTTGTTTAATATTTGAATATTTTTATTCATTGCATAAATATAAAGATTTCAAAAATCAACAAAATCATTATTCTTCAACTTTAAATGTTTTTCATCGGCTCTTACACCTCTACTAAAACATAAGTTAAAAAATGGATATATACAGAATCGTTTGTACTCTCTTCTAATTTACTCTTGTTATCGTCGTAACAAAGCATTCCGCTATTTCTTATAATATGACACTTATAATGCCCTATTGTTCCAAGTATTGGAGGAACATATTCTACGGCACCTAATAATTTATAAATGTTTTGTTTAATTATTATACTTTTAGGTACCTCATGTAAAAACACCATTTGCGTGCCATTTAAATCGAATGTAACAATTTTTGACAAGGTATAATGAAATAGAACTACTTCATTGCATTTTCTGCATTGCTTGTTTTCCCAATCATGAATAATAATAGAATCTTCCAAGTTACTGATGGTGAAAATATTAATTATATCTAAATTTAACGGTATAAACACATGTTTTCTTCTTGATGGGGTAGAATTTATGCATGCACTATTTGAACAGTTACTTACAGAAGAAGCACTAAAAATAATATCATTTAACCCTTTAAGGAGCAAAAAGTTATTGAGATGGTTAAATAAGAAAAAAACTAGATTAAATCAATTTTTTTTAATACTATAAACAAAATTCAAAACACAAATAATTTTTCAGGAACAATATACTGAGTTTTCAGGTTGAAGCTTTTTAGATACAAAAACACAAATAAACAAAATAGGTTATTGTGAACTTCGTATCTAAAAATGCACAAAATGACCTTAAGGCTTATTAAATATTATATAGATAAACAACAATTAGCTCTAAACAATAAAAAATAGTTAACTTAATAAGAACTTCTGTGAGATCAAAATAAAATTATTGAGCCGTGATAGATTATTTGGTATGGAATTCACGGAAACAGTTACGTTTTTCTGTGAGACATAGCCTTGTGTCACATTTCAGACAACTAATTACTGTCTGACCCGTTGTGCAGTTCCTGCACCGACCCTTCTTTACAACAGTAGGGATATGGTGTAAGCCATCAGTGCGGATATCCTTTTCGGGCCTTGGCACAATGGGCTGTTTAATTTTCACCGAATTAGTTGCCATTCTACACACCATTTTACCTTTTTGTATAAGCGTGTACGAAACGCTTAATTTATAATCTTTAAGAGATAACACTTTATTTTCATTCAACATTTTGCAATGTCTTCTATATAGTAACCAGGAATTGTTGACGCAAATGTCCACCAAGTGGTAGTATATCCTTTTATACCACTTCCTACTTTTACTGCCTGTTCGATACAGAGACACAAACATTCCCGCCAAGTCCACACCACCCATGTGCTGGTTATATTCTGATATAACCGTTGGACATTTGACATCTACTTTACGCTTAGAGGCCTTGCAATATCTTTTTACAAAAGTTTCCCTGTTATCTGCTGCATATGAACTAGCTAACGTAACACATTTATTATCTGCCCATTTAGTCACAGCAATCCTCTTATTGTTATCGACCATAACCTTGTAGTTTCCTCTTCCTTTCTTTAGCAAATCTTTGTCCGATATCATATTGCATCCTCTCAAACGATCTTTACGGATAACCCCCAACGACAGGATACCAAACTCACTTCTCAGATAGGATATAAGTTCAAGAGAGGAGAACCAGTTGTCAAAAAACAAGGTTGTCAGAGCTGGATTTTCAATACTTTTCGACACGCGCAGTACACATTTTTCTGTCAGTCCGAAATATTTATTTTCAGTGTCCGTAAAACTCACGTCATCGAAAGTTGTTTCACCAGCATAAGGGAAAAAGTCATAAACTATGCCAGATACTCCAGCTCTGACTAAAAACTTAAACCCCCAAGGATGAGGTTTATTTTTAATATACTGTCTTCTTGATCCAGCTCTTGTCCCTTTGTAAGGAATCATCATCTCATCAACAGAAAAACTTTTTTCGGGCTCTATTCGTAAACAATTTTTTCTTACGTGTTCCATGATAGGTCTCACTTTGCAATATCTATCATTGGGGTTTACATTGCTGTTATCGGAAAAATGCGTGTATTTACGTAACAGTTGATACCTTTTCAGTGGCATTACCGAAGCTATTTTGTCATATCTTAATTGATGTGACCAATAATCTTTGTAAGAAGGCATACCGACAATACTCATTAGCATATCAATACCTAAAAAGTTTTCATATTCTTCTTTTGTCATATCAACTGATCTTCCTGTGCTTTGAGTAGAGTAAAGGTTTGATTGATAACAAATAAATTCCATCAATTCATCGTCAAACAATCTTTTGAAGTATTGATATGGAGTATCAATACCAATGACTTGTTCCTGAAACAAACTGTCAACACTTGTTTCCCTGTCCACATGCCACATAAACTTAGTAGATCTAAAATTAAACTCCATGTGTTCTTTTTTCCGTTTTCTTGTACGCTAAACTTCAACACCAGAAGTCTGGGGTTGAATTAGGTCTTCTTGTTGTGTGCTTGATAATGGTTCTGTTCTGTTGTTTTGGTTTTGAATTCCTGATCTGCGGGAGCGTAGGAGTCTGGGTGCAATTGGTATCAGAGGACTACTAGTATTGGAATAAATTGTATTTGGCGTTCTTGGCGACTGTACCGTTTGTGTTGTGTCGGGTGAAGGGTTTACTGACACAAGAGAAGGTGAAGAAGGGATCGTAACACACACGGCTGGTGCATCGGGTAACCTTGATCGTAATACACACGGCTGGTGCATCGGGTATTCTTGTGGAGGCGGTATTTGTGATGGTAAAGAGTCATCTTCGCTATCAGATTTTTCATCAAAAATATCCATCATCTCGTTTGGGATATCGGGAGCGTCTGACGACAAGTCTAAATCAAAGTCAGAATCCTCAGAACCTGAGTCAGCTGGCGGCACCAGGGCCAAGATTCTTGATACCCTCGAACTTTGCTTCATGTTCTGTAACAAACGTTAAGTATCGTTGTATCTTTTTGGACACAAACAAATAAATTGCCAATCACTGGGAAAGACGCCCAGTATCTATTTAGATACATGAGTAATAAAATCGATTTATAGAGGTAAGTCGCAAAGTATCTATTTAGATACAAATACTTTATTCCTTCACTATACGTAAAATAGCATAATTTTGTAATGAAATAACACTTACTTGTTATAACTGGATGCTTTTCAAATAATATGACACCAAAATATTTACAGTTTATCCACTTTTACTACTACTTTTAACAAAATTTTAATAAACGTCCACCATTACTCAGATTCGGCGCGAACCGTCAAGTTCTTGCTGTGATTGGAGAGAAAGAGATAGTACGCGTGGCGTGACGTATTGCGTTCTCGTTTTGTTGTAGGTTGATAACTCGAACGGCAAGAGGAGTACGGTCGCGCGACTTTTGAATTTTGTGTAATAAGCGTCTAAATGTTTTGTGCATATTTAGATACGAAAATACTTAAAGGGTTAAGACGTGCTCATAAATAAATGCAGCGTTACATTCACAATCATAATGATTGTTTTTGAAATGTATCGAAGCAATTCTTATTCTTAATTTGTTTGCTTCTTCACTGTTATTATCAGAGTTACAGAGGATTTGTAAAAACGCTGTTATATCCCTATTTCTGCAATTATTGTCAAATAAATCGCGTATGCATGAATACTCTTTAAATCCGTGGGCCAATAAAAAAAATACGGAATCAAATGCACAAGTGTTTGTTAATTTAATATTTTTTTCAGATATATCTTGTACAGTAAAATTACTATTTTTTAAAAACATTATATTTACAGGTTTATTTGCAGAATCATCTTTAGGAACACCTTCGCCTCTCCAGTTTTCAACATACGTAGGAATTACTGAGAATACCGAATCATTTAAAAACGTTTTGGTTACACTAGGTTTTTCTTTTTTGCAGCATTTGTTTTCAAATGGTAACATTTTTCGCTTCCTAGTCTTACCTCGTTTTCTTTTAATGTTTTTCTCCTTTTTGTCTACAATGTCGGCGAAATTATTTAAACAATTTAAAGCAATTTTTATTTCACCTAATAAATAATCATAATGCATATTTAAATATTCATCAATGTTATATTTCTTCGACCTTGTTGTGAATAACAAATTTTTCATAGTTTTAAAATAGCTCTCTATAGCTGAAGATGTTGGTACTTTGTTTTGTGATTTATATAATGGGCACATAATATTACTCCAGAGGGGTAACTTTAGGAGTAACCGTTTGAGCGTTGTTATTAAATGAGGCATGTAGAAAGAGTTTTGTGATTCTGACGAACTTTTTGTTTTATCTAGGCTTTTTTCCCTCTCAACAATTTCATCAAACCATGAGAGCAAACCGTCATCATCGTCGAGGATTATGTTTTCGTGAATATTTTCCTTCTCATCGGTGTCTTCATTAGGTTCCGTATATGTAGTATTACCTAAGGTGCAACTTATTTTCTGAATATAAACAGAAACAGGGTTTTCTGGGTTATCGTATTCGGTTAGACATAGTCTTACAACATCAGTAATGAGAGTTTTAATTTGCTGAAACGATTCACATTCTTTCATATACAAAATGCAACGAACGTATAACATTTTAACATTTATATCCCTATTTTCAAAGCAACGTAAATTATAAATTGTTTTGATAAAATGACTTGTATCTAGCCTAATAAATACTTCAGGTAATGCATAATTGCGGCCACTTAAGACTAAAACAGATCGTTTAACATAATCTTTTATACTGCTAAACGTAGTAAATGCTGAAACATTAGCTGCAATTAATGCTGATGAGTCATCGGTAATAATTTCATGTGGCGGGCTCCTTACTTGAATTAACCATTTTTTTAACCACGCTGCAATTGAATCTTTATTGTGAGAATCGGTAACCATTTGAAAAATTGGAGTAGATTTAATTGAATCCGAAGCAATCATGCCAATATATACAAATAGTCGTTTTGTTAGTGTAGTTCCATCGGGAAGCTTTATAGCCTGAAAAAAAGATCCAGTTGCATCTACAGTAATGGTCACTTTAGAAAAACTATTACAATAGTTAGTATAGTACTCTATTTGCTGATCAGACCAATAATATAAATGAAAACACGGTATCAATGTCACTTCACGGATAAAGTTCTGTACCTCTTGAGTCATCATGAGTATACTTAAAATTGGGTGAGCATGAAGTCTCTTGCTTTGTCGTTTCTCATACTTGATCTGGCGGAGAGCTGCTAAACTTGGCAGCACTGGTGGGCAAACTTGATTTGGGTCTTTAATTAATTTGGCCGCAAGTTCTTTTTGTACGACTACGGCAGGCTTATACTGTAGAATTTTTGCTAATTTACCTCTTTTGTATGGAGTTAATTTTGATTTTTTTTTAGGATTGTGTGGTACATTCTCTTCCTTACAAGTAAGTATATCGCATGTAAATCTTACAGTTTTTTCAGAAATTGCTTCGGTTTTTATTATTGTTTCTCTTTGACATTGTGAGCACTTTCCAAATAACGAAATGTTATTTTCACCGTCAACTTTCTTATTTTTAAAGTTCCAAGTACATGGTAGCTTAGATAACTCCCAGAGCTTTTCTCTCAAAAAAGTCGCCCACTTAAACTTTGGCAGACTCCTGTATTTTTGGTGTGTCGATGAGGTCCTTATATCTCTTCTAGCATAATGTACCATCACGGGTTGAATTTTTTTCCATTCATGCTCGTCCATTGTAAAACTAAATGTTTTCACCTTGTCTTGATATGTCAGCGATAATGAAGCCACACTATGACGCGACGGTGAAGAAGATGAACTACTCTGAACTCGGGGTGAATAAAGGTTATCATCTTCATCATTTTGAAAATACTCGTCGTAGTGCCTTTTCAATGCTTTGTAGATTGCATAAGGAGCTATCGTATTATCTAACTCATTAGATATTGTTTTAAATACTGGATCATTATATTTAATACTGCGATTTCTGCATACATCTCCGTGCTTAAGAAATATTTTTTTTAATTTTTCACTATTGACTTTTCCTTTGCGACCCGCTTTTATCTGAAAATTAAATTAAAAAGTATATTTTTAAATATCTATTTATTTATAACTGCTTTTTAATAATTTGAGATTACCAGGAGTTAAAAGTTGCGTCTGGTTTAGGCAAAACCTTAAACGCTCTATTTAGTTTTTAAATAGAGAGCCTGGGAAAGGTTTACCTTACCCAGGCTTTATTTATTATTATTAATTATATAAAACACAATAAATTCCATCCTTGTTCATTAAGGCCTAATTTGTTAGGACTTTATTCCGATCTACTTTTTAACTAGGTACCTATGTAAAAGTACTGACTACAGCAAAACTGGTAAAAGTTTTAACATGGTATGGTGGTAGATAACACAAAATAAATATCGTTAACAAATTTAATTCAAAAATAAATAACTCACCATATTGATTAATATCACGTAATTATTTATATCACGTTTAAATATACACTAAGTCTCTCACTGAATACACACTTATGTCCTTTTTATCGGAATATCACTGTCGGATCCACAACGTACAGCAGTAACAGTCCGTTGAGATATAATACTGGTATCGTGACGATTCGACGCGAGCGCGGTGGTCCGCTGACCGGCAGTTGTGCGAATGAAAAGCAATATTAGAAAGAGAGCGCAATAGGCAAACTCGCGTCGATGCTCCTGTAGTGCGGCCGAAGAGACCAACTTAGAATAATGTTAAAATAGTAATTTTACTGATTTATCTGTAAAAAATATTAAATTTACTCGTGCATTTGATTCAGTGTTTTTTTTTACTGACCCTGGGAATAAAGAGTATTTATGTATACTCAATTTATTTGACAATAATCACAGAAATAACGATATAACAGCGTTATATTAACAGTGAAGAATCAAACAGATTAAGAATAAGAATTGCTTCGATATATTTTAAAATATATCATTATAATTGTGAATGTAACGCTGCATTTATTCTTGAGCACGTCTTAAATGATATTTTTTTTTAGTGCTTCTACTGTAAGTAATTGTTAAAATAGTGTATATCTATTTATAACGTTATTTTAGATATAATTAACATTTCCACGAGCAGTAACTTGCAAGATTCTATTAATATAATTCTGTACATTTTGTTTATAATGTATAAGAATATCTAAATATTAAAAAAGTTTTTTATCAGTTAACAATAGAAACCAGAACAGAAATGCGCTTAGACTGTATTGTCTTGAACTTATGGTCTTGAAATTATGGTCACTCTACTAGAACATTGTATGGGGTAACATAATTCTTGAGATTACTCGCGTCCCAAACAGTGTTGAGGGTAAAAGGATATGTCATTTTAATGGGGTTAATATAAGGATTATATGGACGTCTACAGCAAAATCCTAGCTACTATAGTTATTGAGATATCATGGTTTAAAGTAACGTCAGGACTGCGCGGCCACGAGTTTTGTGTTTTAAATTGATTTCGTCTGTTTAATTACACTTTAGTCGTATTTTAAAGCTTTTGTCAGTTTCGACAAATTAAGACCTTTCTCCTTTTAACTCCTATACTATATGAAGTCTTCAATTTTAATAAAAAAAATACTAAAAACAAAATAGCAAATCAAGGACTGCGCGGCCATGACTTTCAAGGCGAATATTTAATTATAATATTGATATAGAGCTTTGATTCATTTTTCGACAAATCTTGACAAATACAGACTTGAGTTGACAAAAGGAATTATTTCTCTATCCCAAGTAGTTGCTGAGATCTCCGTGGCCGCGCAGTCCTTGACGTCAGGATTGCGCGGCCAACTTAAAACGCTTATAACTTCTTTATTTCTGCTTTGACAAATACGGGGTTTGTTTCTTTCGATTTTGACAAATATCGACAAATTTTTGGCTGAAACCATTTTCTGATTTGATAACTTGGCGGAGCAATCCTGACGCACATAATTGAAAAGCAACATAAAGGTAATCAAACATTTATTTCTATCACTTAGAGTTACGGCGCGTACACAAAGAACATCCGTTTTACAGGATCCTTTTTAACTGATCCGTCGCTACTGGAGGTAATATTCACACAGCATTTACAGGACCGATTTTAACAGATCCGACGCTACTGGAGGTAATATTCACACAGCATTTACAGGACCGATTTTAACAGATCCGACGCTACTGGACTTTCGTTCTTCAGTGTATCGCCTACTTTCTACGAGAATGGACGTTGTCGTGTTGTATTGGTACTATCGTCGTCTGCGGCGGAGGAAGCCCCGGCGTTATTGGATACATCCACTATTAAGGCAAAGATTTTTTCGTGGTGCTGTTGTGCGTCAGCTGAAAGAAGACGAATCTAAATTTTTTACTTATTTCCGAATGACGACGTCTACTTTTGATGACCTTCTTAAACGATTAGAAAAGGATTTAAAAAAGAAAGACACAAACTGGAGGAAAAGCTTGTGCCCTGAAGTAAAACTAGCGATATTTTTAAGGTAAGAACTTTAATTTTTGTTATTATCAATTAAAATTTAAAATGACAAAAAGGTTTACAAAAATGAAGATTTATTTCAAAACATAGACAGATCTGGCATGTCTGACTCCTGGCTGAATGTAGATTCTACTGATGGCGAACCTTCTACTGATGGTGTAGAGTCAAGATGATGTGGCCTACTAAAATAACCTTGGGTGTGGTAGTGAGGAGTGCTAGAACTTTGTGAATATGGAGGCCACTCGTAGTTTGACTGACCATATCTTCTACTTTTAATATTTTGTAAAAGGTTTATCACTCCAGACTGAAATTCTAAAATTTGATCGCCATTAAGTGAAGCCAGTTGCGGCAAAATACCTTTGAAGAACGATAAATTGGGATCTTCAAACTCATTTTTACTTTTTTTTAACTGATCATTCATGTATTCAATCATTTTGGCGTCTACTTCATTCACATTTCTTTTGATTGCCTTGCGTTGCGGCGGGGCTAAATTTTGTCTTTCCTTTTGTCTGTCACTACCACTTTGTTCCGTAATCTGATCAGGTTCATCTTCGTTGTCTTTATTACTTTCTACTGTTTCCGTGATGTTGTCATTAGCAGGGACGTTCTCGTGTGTATCACCTGGGGTGACAACTTTTTTCAAAAATAACATTTGATTGTGATATTTGTAAGGCTTGGTATTTGAGGCAGCAGCTCCAGATTTCTTCAATTTCTTTTTCTCACTCAATGTTCGTATCCAGGCATCTCTAGTCGAATTCCATTTTTTTATAAGATGGTTGTCAATAGCTTAGTAAGTGAAAGGCGAATAAGAAGGTAGAATAGACTTGTCAGTAATTAATTACCATATTGGTCAGTGGATAAGTCAAATTGACAGTGCAAGAACTAATCGGTCAGTAAATAATGGGAAGCAAAAAAGTATTACTAATGTTTAAATCAATTTATTTTAATTAGGTAATTTTATAATTTAGTTCAGTTCAGTTTAATTTTATTTTATTTATGTACTATATATATAAGTATGAGTTTTGATTTACGACTTTGCTAAAAACTCTCATAAAAATTTCGACTTTCCATACAAAATTTGTTGGTCACTATAATATTTTATAGTTTTATAATAAAACAAGACTTATTCATCAAGCCATCTTTAATAGTCTGACCATAGAGAAGTACCTCTACGAAACATAGACATATACATAATCAGTAATAGACAAAATTAACTAAAACTAAACCCTTACAGTCACTAACTTTGTATGGGAAGTCAATATATGTGTAATAATATAGTAATTGATTAATTTATTTTTTTTAGGTATGCAGCGTCTGGGTGTACATTTCAAGAACTTTATTACGTCTTTCGTGTCGGTGTGTCAACTATAAGCAACATTATTAAGGAAGTTACACGATGCATATGGAACAACTTGAATGACGAGTTTATGCGACTTCCTACAACAGTGAGTGAATGGGAGCATATATCAAATGGATTCGACACAAAAGCAAATTTTCCCCACTGTTTAGGAGCAGTGGACGGTAAACACATCAGACTTCGAAAACCAGCAAAAAGTGGCTCAATGTACCTAAATTATTACAAAGACTTTTTTTCCATCATATTATTAGCGATCGTAGACTCTGACTATCGTTTTCTATATGTTAGTATTGGGTCGTATGGAAAAGAATGCGATTCATCAATATTCAAGGAGTCGACATTTTGGAAAATGATGCTAGATGGCAGTTTACAAATACCAGAACCTTGCCCATTAATAACAGGCTCAGAAACGAGAGTTCCCTACGTCATAATCGGCGATGAAGGTTTCGGTTTACACGAAAATTTAATGAGGCCATTTAGCGGGACGCATTTAGACGTAAATAAGCGAATATATAACTATCGTTTGACCAGAGCTAGACGATACGTTGAATGTGCATTTGGTATTCTTGCTAATAAGTGGAGAGTATTCCACCGGCCTCTAGACGTCAACAAAACAACAGCTATATGGATAGTTAAGGCATGTACCGTTCTACACAACTTTGTAAGGGAAAAAGAGGGCTTAAAGGATGGCAACACATCCGAATCTGAAGCATTTCATTTCAATAGCCTACCTGATGATGAAACGCTACGAGGTGGTCGAACTGCAAATTCAGTTCGAACGGAATTCGAAAACTATTTCGTGTCCGAATCTGGGTCAGTTTCTTGGCAGAATGAAGCTATTTAAAATAAAAAACAATGTCTCCATTACAATATAAAATAAATACTTACCAAATTCTTGTCTTTCTTTTTGTTCCATAGCTTCAAAATCCTCCTTTAGAATACCGCATATTTCGCGCCAAGCTGCGGTTTTTGCAATTTTATCTTTATAAATCTCCAGTGTTTTGTCCCAAAGAACTGGTCTACTTTCAACACAATTTATCAAAACTTCTTGCTCAACATATTTTTCAAACGCCTTGCTTGCCATGATTATGATAGCACTGGACACGTGCACTACTCTAGGAATGAAACCGGCAAATGGCGGCTGTGTGTAGCACATCGCACCCCGCGCACCCCCGTGCAAAGCCTCGTGCGGTTTCAATCCGATAAAACGGATTAGTATAGTATTACTGGATCCGGAATACTGTGTGAACTGGCTCATACAACTACATACGCTAATAACATATACGTTTAAACGGACCTGTAAAACGGATTGCTCCTTATTTTGTCGGATCAGTATTTTTTACTGGATCCGGAATACTGTATTCTGTATGAACTCGCTCATACAATTACATACGCTAATAACATATACGTTTAAACGGACCTGTAAAACGGATGTTCTATGTGTACGCGCCCTAATTTAAGAATTCTTAAACGAGAAACTTATAATGGGAATAAATCATCAAACGAATCATTAGTATCAGTATCACTGTTGATATTTTGAATAGTTGAAACACTATCCTCGTCGGAACATTGTTGGGGTGAATAATTTGAACTACCAACTCGTGTCGAAACTTCAGTCTGTACTTCACTTATTCGATTTTGTTCTTCAGTAGCGTGTGAATCGGTTACGTTATCGGTTACGTTCCTTGAGTTATATCCATAACTACGACCATAATTATTATTATAATATTCGTAATATCCACTGTCCGCTTTACGAAATAAATCAAAAATTTCGTACTGAAGCATATTTTGGGTATTTTTTGAGTATTTTTCTAACTTCGATGCGATAAATTTGCAAAAATGTTGTACTTCAGGGTCACCACTTCGCTCCTCGATATTTTTTTCAGATGATTTTTTTAATACACCCAACGCTTGTTTTAATAAACCCAGACGTGGAGATTCCTTCTTGGTTCGTTTAGCAGATGTCTCGCCTTGATCAGACAATTCCAATTGTTGCGATTCCTCGTTTTCCTGTAAAAATGTAATAAGTATGACTTTTTCCAGATACCATCAACCCAAAGCGAGTGGCTGAAAATATCGGAAGAATTTGAACAATCATTGAATTTTCCTCATTGTGTTGGATCACTGGATGGGAAACATGTTGTATTGGAATCGCCTATTAATTCTGGATCTGATTTCTATAACTATAAAGGAACGTACAGTATTGTATTAATGGCCGTCGTAGATGCAAGTAAAAGATTTATATTTGTTGATGTGGGATGTCAAGGGAGAATATCAGATGCAGGAGTATTCAGAGACTGCAAAATAAACTCTATGATGGAAGAAGGTACTTTGAATTTACCTTACCGATACCATTGCCAGGCAGAAGAGTCAATTTGCCATATTTATTTGTAGGTGACAAAGCCTTTCCATTAAAAGAAAATTTAATGACGCCATACGTTGGTACACATCCCAGGGGCTCACAAAAAAGAATTTACAACTATCGTTTAAGCCGGGCTCGTATTACTGTCGTACATTTGGTATTATGGCATCTGTTTTTAGAGTTTTGAAGAAACCAATGCTGTTGCAGCCACACAAAGCGCAAATAGTTTTGATGGCCATTGCACATTTGCATAATTTTTTGAGAGAAAAATCTGAATTGTATCATACATTACGTCCGAACGAGACCGAAGAGTATACTCGTTCCTGGTTGCCACTTCGCCCTATGGCAACAAGAAATATTACAACACCAAAAGAAATAAGACATGAACTCTCCGATTACTTTATGAAAGAAGGCAAACTTCAGTGGCAAAATAAATACTGTTAATTTTACTTACAAAATCGAACTGTGTGCATTGCGCAGAATCTCGCCGATTTCGTGGTTTATCACGATCCATCAAAAAAGACATTGCTTCATAAGCATACCATTTACTTTTATAAACTTCAGATGCTCCTTTAAAAAAGAAAAATCAAAAATGAGTGTATTAATTACCTACTACTAATAGTAACATTATAATATAACTACCTACTTATATTATAACTAATAAGTACAAAAAAAAATTACCTTTTCCAGTACCTTTGCCTTTCTTGGTTTTATTTTTCTCCCTTCTAAAAGCGCTGAGAAGTGAGGTCATTTTATGTTTGCAACTTTCCACATTTGTGTTCAAACATTTTGCTATTTCTGACCAGGCATCATTTTTCAAGTCATTTTTATAATAATTTATATCAGTCGGATCCCATAATATTGGCTTTTGTTTATAACAATCTACAACGTTGATACGACAGAGGGGCTTTCCTTTAAACTGCCTATACTAGGTACCATTTTCAAGCTCTGTACCAAAAATAAATTAATTAGGAGCAGTAGTTTAGTCGCAAATGATTTTTAAAGTTTTTGCACGGTTTGAACACGATGTATCTTTTCTAACAGTTGATTATCGTCTAAGCATAGGTCATGCACCTTACAACGATAAATCTACGATGCGTTGTTGCCGCTCTGACGCATGTCGAAGGACATTCACTAAAAATTGGCAATGCAAACAAGGAAGCAATCAATACACACACACTTGCACTTTCACTACGAAAGCGACTAACATAAAGCGAGCGAAAGAAATAGAGATAGGTCAGTTTGTTGCATCCTTGTTTTTTGCGATCGGTAAGTCCCTCAGCAGTGCGCCGACGCTTGTTTTTCGGAACGTACGGTTTGTGGACTTCGCGCGCAAACAATTGTAATTTTATTTTGTTATTGTGAGAGGACACGTAACTTGGGATTATTATTATTTAGTATTAGTGTTTTTTTTGTGATTGACTGTTTTTTATGGTGATAGGACACGTAACTTGGGATTATTATTATTTAGTATTAGTATCTCCGGACCTCACTCCCATGGATTTCTTTTTGTGGGGTTACATTAAGGGTGAAGTGTATGCCTCAGAGGTAAATAAAATTATTGATGAGTTAAAAAATAGGATTATTTTAGCATTTCACAAATTAAAGTGCTTAGCGACGGACAGTGATCTAATTAGAAAAATAAATAACAATATTCTCCGTCGGTATATAATTTGTGCATCAATGTGAATGGAGGACACATCGAAAATTTAAAAATTTAGTGTTTGTTTTTGTGCGCGTACTTCGAAACGTTACCTAACATAAAAGCCAGTGCGAGCGGAGCCCAGCGGAGGCCTAAGTCGCCGGCCGCCACCCCGGCCCGGCCCCCACCGAGCACACGAGATACCGCACACCGCGCTCCGGCGCGCGCACGACGTTGCCGCTTTGTTACCTAGCGGTATCTAAGGTCAGTGTCTTTTTTTTACAAAGGGTGGTTGCGTTTTATTCGGATTTGCAAGCTATTTAGTTTGTTTGATAAAAATATTTTCTCATTTATGGCGCTTTTTGTTTTTGTACCGTATCGAATTAATACTGTACACGTATAGTATACGTAGTTTAATTTAATGCCCCTCTGTCGTATCAACTCTGTATAAACAAAATTGTGTTCTCCACGTTCCACTGAAAATTTTCTTCGTCGGCCATGACTGGGAAACTTAGGGATGTTTTTAATAATAAACATAGCACGCGAATAACCTTGACGGCTACTCGTCGAGAACTGAGGTACGGGTAGGACCTCTGCCGCCCGCCCGCACCCCGCCCAGATCTAGGTATACGAACAGTTTTGTTGCGTAACATTTATTAAAGCTCTTCGAACACCGTCCATACAGAACACACTACAAGGATCGCCGCGAACATGTTTGACGAACAGAGTGTTCGATGTTCGATAGTGGTACGCACGTGCGAACCAAGTTGTTGCGTATCATGTAACGCAACAAATTTGTTCGTACGTGCGTACGCGGCTTAATGTAAGATTACGTGTAATTTAGCATCAACAGTGTGGACGGCACACGAACTCAAAGCGAATTGTGAACGCGAAAATATTTCAAAAGCTGTTTCCACTCGGTTGCTACGAACATGCCGAATAGGAAGGTCGTGATAGCTGGTGCGGCTTTTATTTTCATGTATTTACTAACTGAAGACCGCAAAAGTCGGAAGTGTCGATGGTGGAAAACTAAGGCCTCGTTTCTGGAGACGCGTGGCTTCGAGCGTCGCGTGCGGAGGCGCGACCCGCACTAAATTCAAACTTACGGCGTTGTATTAGAGCGTTTACGGAGAGGCGTTTTTACACGCGTTTGTTTGAAATGTAGCATTATTTGCGGATGACGACGCCGCGTCGCACGGGGCGTCGGACGCAGCGCCGCACGCGGCGTTGGTCGCAGCGTCGTACGCGGCGTCGCACACAGGCGAAAAATCAATAAAAGTCGGACAAAACCAAAAAACTTAAAAGTACTCCAAATGAATAAAAACATGTTTTACCGACAAGTCTGATAGACGATACACGCTACCTGCGCACGCGGCGCGGACCCTTTTTTATCTACGCGCCTGGGTCTCAGTCCAAAGTTCGACTTGATCAACAGCGGATGTGTCTAAAAGTGAAAGTGTTGCTTTTAATTATTACGATTTTTATAATTTGCTTCGTGAAAGTCTTTGTTTTTTCGATGGATTCACTTCCAGGAGGTAATAAACTAATTATTAACACCTACTTTTGATAGTAATGCTTGATATTTTATATTAAAAAAAATATTTACTGTGACATTGTACTGTTTTGCATATTTTTAAACTTCACAAAAGGGTAAAGTATGACTTCCCGAGAGATACGGCCTTGTTATTAGTGTTTTTAGAAAGTGTGGACTTTGTTTATCAATATACAATCATAGTTTTATGCGACCGTAAGCGACGCTTTAACAAATTTGTCTTTTTAGTCGACCACATCTGTTTTGGACGCAGTCTACGTAAAACAAAACATATTATAAAAACAGCATCTTTTTATGTAATGAATTACCCATGGTATTATATGTCAACACACTTCACAAAATATTAATACAAATTCTGAAATAGCCATAGGGTTAATGAGCGAAAATGCACAAGAAAGTCGAAACAAGGATGTTCGAAAGTACAGAGAGCGGTTTTCAAGAAAGTTTTCAAGAAAATTAGCCATGGAAGACACTTTTAATAGACTTATGGTGTCTTCCGATCCTTTTATAACGGGACCAAGGAAACTTATCGCAAAAAAAATATTTCTATGTGCCCAGACGTTTTAAATCTATTAGATGAACCAAATAATGAATAATGAATAATAAAAATGTCTAAAAATTATATATATGTGTTTTCATGACGTAACAACCCTTGTTTACCCATTTTGTAGAATAATAATGAATGTTTAGGTTTTGTCCGACTTTTATTGATTTTTCGCCTGTGTGCGTCGGTCGCAGCGTCGTGCGCAGCGCCAGTTTTCTTGAGTCCTGGGCAGTCTTGTTCGAATAGTAACAACGAACAAACGTGTAAATACGTGTAAACGTGTAAATGTGTGTGTAAATGCCGCGTCCACCGCCGCGTCCGCAGCTACACTTCACGCGACGCGCCATGACCCTCGGCTCCATGAACGAATTCGTACTTAATCATATGTTTGTTTTTGTGCGTGTGAAGACGCGGACCGCTGCACGCGCCGTCTCTTTGTGAACGCAAAAAACGTCCAACGCAACGCTAGACGCCACACTGCACGCGAAGCGCGAAGCCACGCGTCTCCGTAAACGAGGCCTAATTTGTATAAAGCCGGGTCCAGACGAGTGTAACGTGTAATGTAAGATTACGTGTAATTTAGCATCAACAGTGTGGACGGCACACGAACTCAAAGCGAATTGTGAACGCGAAAATATTTCAAAAGCTGTTTCCACTCAGTTGCTACGAACGCAATAGGAAGGTCGTGATAGCTGGTGCGGCTTTTATTTTCATGTATTTACTAACTGAAGACCGCAAAAGTCGGAAGCGTCGATGGTGGAAAACTAATTTGTATAAAAGAAGATCTTCTTTACTTGTGGAACTAAGGGCCAGGCCACAACAGTGCGTTGCGGCGTCGCATCGCAAAAACAACATTGCACAGCTATGCGATGCGATGTCGCAACGCAAAAATTTCATCGGATACGACATCGTACGACAAGACGCTAAAGCCGAACGTCCACCGCCAGCTAAAATAATAAGGAAAAAAAATTGTTCGTCCACCGAAAAATAAGCTATAACTACGTTAGTGATGATCAGTTTGTGCTGGAGTGTCGAGTTAATCAGACGTGATGGATGAACAAGAGAGGAGTTATGACGAGAGTTCAGAGGAGGATTACATTCGCCATAGGAAAAGAAGATTGATTATTGCTTATTACACAAAGAAAAAACGCAAACATAGATATTGGATAAGCAAGCACATTCAACATTGGAAAACAAGCGGAGAATTTAACACTCTCTATAATGAAGTAGACGATGAAAATTTTAAGTTGTACTATCGTGTATCCAGAGAACAGTTTAATGAGTTATTAACAATGATTGCCAAGGATATCACTAAGATTGATACTAATTATCGAAAAGCTGTGTCACCAGAAGAAAGATTAGCTATTTGTTTGAGGTAAGTGCATCAACATTAAAAATAAAACAGTTTAAGTAACATAATGAGGTATATTCATCGAAACGTAGGTTGTACGCAAAAAATATTTTAATTATGTTAAATTAAAGGCTACAATGACTACAATGGGTCAAGGGAATGTGGAGTAGATTGAGCAGACGATGTCGAGTACCCATAGTTGTACTGACTTTCATATAAGTAAGTCTCATACTTCTCTTCCGCTTCCATTATTATATTAAAGACTTTCTTTTTAACGTCTCTTTGCAACCAATCAGGAAATTTGACTGCTGTTTCGCTCATACTTTCAAAAAAAAGTTTTATAGGATGTTTTCTTGTGTCTTTTTCAACTCTCTCTTTCTCCTTTTGCTCACGACGACGCTTTTCATAATCATTATCAATTTCTTTCAGTAAATCAGTTAAAGATTCATCGTTAGTCTTTCTCTTTCTTTGTCTTTGTTCAGAGGGTAAGCTGTCGCGAGATGTAGATGGTATGGATTCAGTGTTAGAAACATATTCAGAATCCTCCAGCGTCGCGGTATTTTGATCTCCCATTGTCGTAGTAGTCGTATCCTGACTTTCATTTGCGTTACCAGCTTCGACTGAAGTGTTTGTAGTATTATTATGGGTTACATTTATATTACCACTCCTTGTGCGGTTTTTCATATAAGGCAATAAAAATTCAAGTAGACTGGCATATTTCCAAACGTTTATTAACGGTGCAGCTTGGCCACTTGTAAAGCTTTTCATTCTTTTTAATGATTCTCGATGCCCATCTCGTAATTTTTTCCATTCATTTTTAGCCGTTTTAACTGGAACAATAATAAAAATATCATCTTTTGCAGGTTTTTGGCAACAGGGGACTCCTACAAAACAATTGGTTATAATTATAGAGTAGGCGACAGAACTGTTTCTAGAATAGTAGAAAACGTCTGCCACGCAATTTGGAATAATTTGCAACAAATGTATATGAGTGTGCCAATAGAAACAGAATGGAAAGAAATTGCCGAAAATTTTATGAATAAATGGCAATTCCCACATTGCCTTGGCGCAGTCGACGGCAAACACATCTCAATAAAATGCCCACCTAATGCAGGTTCCCAATTTTTTAATTACAAACATTATCATTCCATAGTATTACTCGCAGTTGTTGATGCGAACAAGAAGTTTATAATTATAGATGTTGGCTCCATGGGCAGATTTAGCGATGGTGGTATTTTTGCTGACAGTGAATTTGGACAAAAGTTAAAAAATAACCAACTAAATTTGCCTAGTGATCAGCCTTTACTAGAAGGTGGTACTCCAATACCTTACGTATTTATAGGAGACCAGGCATTTCCCTTACAAAAACATTTTATGAGACCATACCCACAAAGTGCATGTCGTGATAGTAGAGAAAAAAGGCACTTTAATTACCGTCTCAGCAGAGCACGAAATGTGGTAGAAAATGCATTTGGTATATTATCAATGCGATTTCGAGTATTTCGTCGGCCTTTGGAGTGCAAATTAGAATCATTTGATACGATTACAAAAGCTACTTGTGTGCTACACAATTATCTTATAACCAAGCAAACAATCTTAGCTTTTGATATCACGAGTGCTGTAGATGACCAACTTCAATCGGTGGGACATTTATACGATAACTTACGAGCAACTAGGGAAGCATTCCGTGTCAGAGAATCATTCTGTAATTATTTTAACAATGACAATATAAATTAAACTTACCATCTTTTATTTCCGGGTTTTTCATTTCATCCACTATAGTTTTCCATATACCATCTTTTTTATTTGCATCACGGTAATCTTTTGCCTCCGGGTTATACAATATAGGATATTGCTTGACGTATTCAATAAACACCTCCATGCTGCAAATACGCTGTTTCACTGCCTGCGCACGATCACACACTACAAAACAACACTAGCGAAAGGCGCCAGAGAGGTAACGCAAGGGGGTGAGAGAGGCTTAGCTTAGTTCGCGTAGCTTCGTATCGGCCTACACAAATAAGTTAGTTTGACTTATTTGGGATATTTTAGTTAGCTTAGTTGGCATAGTTTGCGGTGGACGCACATGTATGAAAAACTGGCTCAACTATGCGAGCTAAACTAAACTAACTTATTTTAGCTGGCGGTGGACGTTCGGCTTAACCGTCAGTTCAGTTTCTAGTGAGACATGGACCGCACTGCGCGTGTTCTACTTCTGCTTGCGTTAAGGCGTATTAAGAAAAAGAAACAGAAAAGAAAGTACTGGGTGCACCCATTACTGACAATTATGAATAAAGATGGAAACCACTTCAAAAGGAAATATGAGGCGCTAAAAGTGGACGAGGTTAAATTTTTCGATTACTTTAGGATGAGTGTAGTAAGTTTTGAAGAACTTCTTAGTTTGATAAAGCCTCATTTACAAAAGAAATACATATTTAGAAAACCCATCGAACCTCTGGAGATGCTGGGATTAACTGTAAGGTAAGAAAAAAATAAACTATTTTTACTATAATCATACTGTTTAATCATTTTCATAATTTAGTGTTATTCAAAACTCGTATTCCGATTGTGTGTCATTCGTCAAATTTGTTAGTTCCTCATCGAAGTGAATTTGTTCTGGCTCATTTACATCATCATTCCTTGGCGTTTGTGGAGACGATTGCATAGGTGCCGGTGATGTTTCGCATCCGCTTTGGAAGGCACTGCGTTGAATGGATGTTTGATAGCCACTCTGCATAGGCATTTGAGCTGATTGGTAGCCACTCTGCATAGGCATTTGAGCTGATTGGTAGCCACTCTGCATAGACATTTGAGCTGTTTGATAGCCAGTCTGAACAGTTGTTTGAGATGTTTGATAGTTTGCTTGGACGGATGTTTGTGAAGTTTGATAGTGGCTGGGATAGTATGATGGTTGGTGTAAATCACTTAATATCTGTAGGACACGACTTTGGAAAATTATTGTTTGATTATCATTCAATTTTTCCAATGATGGCAAAATTCCTTTAAAAAAAGATAAATGTCTACTTTCAGGTGTTTTTAAAGCAGCTATAATATTCTTCTCAAATTCGTCTTCGTCAATTTTTCTTTTACGCGATGCAGGCTGGTAACGTGGCATGACAGGTTGCTGGCTTTGTTGGGTTGAGGTGCTTGGTCTTATTTCTTCATCGTCAAGACTTGATGTTGTTTTATTTTGAGAATTCTTTTTCAGAAATAGGAGCTGGTCGTATAGATGATATTGTTTATTTTTTTTGGCCCCAGCTCCGGATTTACATTGCTCGTTTAATTTTTTTTCGTATTTTGTAAAATTATCCTTGATTGCTCTCCATTTCTTTATGACATCGTTACCTAAAAAAATATGACGAATAATGATTTATTTTGTTTTCTTTCAGGTACCTGGCGACGGGAAATACTTTTAAAGATATGCATTTCACATATTATCGTGGAAAATCTACAATAACAGGAATAATAAAATTTGTTTGTCGTATTGTATGGAACATTCTTAAAAGGTTGGAATTACCAAAAATGACAACAGAGCTGATGAAACAAATTGCTCAAGAGTATGAAAAAAAGACCAACTTTCCTAATTGTATAGGAGCGCTAGATGGAAAACACATTCGTATATTGAGCCCGGATCACAGTGGATCCCTATTTTTCAATTATAAAAATTATAATTCCATTGTTCTATTAGCACTTGTTGATACGAATTACAAATTTATATATGTCGATATAGGTGCATATGGTAAGGAATGTGACTCCACTGTTTTTCAGAACTCAAATCTATACGACTTATTAAAAAAAGGTCAATTATCTATACCTCCGCCAAAACCGTTACCTGGCTTTCAAAAAGAAATTCCTTTTGTCTTCATGGCGGATGAAGGATTACCACTGACAAATAATATAATGCGCCCATATTCTGGGAAGTTTTTATCGATAGAAAAACGAGTTTTTAATTATCGTTTGAGCCGAGCCAGACGATATGTTGAGAGCGCTTTTGGCATACTCGCAAATAAATGGCGCATATTTCATCGACCCATTAATGTTTCTTACGATTTCACAATAGACATTATAAAAGCATGCTGTGTATTACACAACTTTGTATTGAATCGAGATGGCGCACAAACGTTTGAAGAAATGATTATTGACGATTCTTTGCAAATTTTACACGAAACAACACATGAAAGTAGAACAGAAGCTAACATAATCAGAAACGAATTTTGTAGTTATTTTAATAGTAACATTGGAGGTCTTAGTTGGCAGTTAACAAAAATATAAATGTTTATAAGTACTTACCGAGTTTTGTTTTTTCAACACTATTTAACTCCTCAAAATTTGAATATAAACTTGTACACACTTCCCTCCATGCTTCTGTTTTTAAAAATTTGTCTTTGAATTGTGATATAGTTTTGTCCCAAAGGACGGGACGTTCGTAAATTAAAGATATCAGGTGGTCGACATCGTACTGCGCCATATCGCTTAAAAAACACGTGCAGGTCGTTCAAAGTATGGACACCGACTAAACGGCAAAGCGTTGTCGCATCGCAGATTTGTACGTTGCGGCAGCGCATCGGAAATTTCCACGATGCGTTGTGCGGCGTCGTTGATTTTTGCGATGCGACGCCGCAACGCACTGTTGTGGCCTGGCCCTAAAATCTCAACATATAAGCGGTCAATATAAAAACTTTACCCGGATGTCGCCTACTGACTTCGAATATTTGTTAACAATCATTGCGCCTAAAATATCAAGACAAGACACTATAATGAGATCTGCAATTTCGCCGCAAGATAGACTGGCTCTAACACTAACACCCGTATTTATAAACAAGTAAAAGTAATTACTTAAGTAACGATTTCTATTCTATAGTTAAGAAATTACTCGAAGTTAGAACTGTCAAAAGTTAGAATTCTTAACCAAGTAATAGTCACCATTTCCTTTAAGGCGCGGGCCCACCGCGGTGCACGGAGAGGCTACGCACGTGTATTAAGCTTCGCTTTGCAAGAAAATGTATGTGGTTGTGTCCACTGCAACCCACGGAGAGGCTACGCATGAATTGACGTCATTGATACACGCGTGGCTTGCTCGAATAGGCGGTTACATAGCTCAACGCTGTCAACGTGGGTCTACGTTTCCACTGGAGTACACGAATAAGACCCACGACTATGTACAGCTCGGTTATCGCAGAGCAGTTTTCAGTCATACACGTTGTGGAACGGACGCGTTTCGTGTTTGTCGTATATATCGTATCGAGGTACTCATAGAATGGCATTGGTACTAACTTTGCTAGACAGTTCTTCTGACGATGAATCCGAAAGTGAGATTGATGATCTAATCTTGGGTGAATTGCAAAAGAAAAGAAAACACCGGTTCTGGATTGAAAATCATATTAAATTCAGAAATAAACATGGAGAATACAAAACATTATTTATGACATTAAGTGATGAAAAATTTAAAACTTACTATCGACTATCACGACGAGACTTCCAGATTATTCATGACATGATTAAAAGTAAAATTGAAAAAAGGAATACTAATTATCGGGAATCTATAAGTTCTGATGAAAGACTCGCCATCGCCATTAGGTATGTTATTTATTTATTATTAAAATATATATATGTATATTTATTATTTAACTGGTGAAAAGTGGGTGTCTATGTGCACCTCTGCCTACCCCTTCGGGGATTAAAAAAAGGCGTGACGTTGTGTGTGTGTTTATTTATTATTTTTGAATGGTTCGAGATTCAAACAGCTGGAAAAGTATCTTGAGGTTGAGGCAAGGGGTTGGCGTCAGACACGGGTCTCACATCAGGCAGGGGGCTGCTATCAGGCAAGGGACTGGCGTCAAGCACAGGTCTCACATCAGGCAGGGGGCTGCAATCAGGCAAGGGACTGGCGTCAAGCACAGGTCTCACATCAGGCAGGGGGCTGCAATCAGGCAAGGGACTGGCGTCAAGCAAATGGCTGGTTTGATAATTTGTTGCACTTCTATAACCATAAGAAGACGAAGTGGAAGGCGTGGAGCAGTAGTAAGTATTCATTGAGTCATAGGACAATGCTTCTTCTTCAGCACGAGTAATTGTTTCAAAAAATTCTCTTTGGACTCGTAGTTGTAAATACTTTGGTAGATCACGTGTCTTTTTACAGAGACTTTCAAATAAATGAGATAATGCATCTGGTGGTCGATTAGCATCAGTAATATGCTTTCTTATTTCATCTCTTTCAGTTCGTCATTGCTCGCGATTTTTCTCTCGGCGCTGAAGAATCTCTATCATTTCCAGTTGCTTGCTGTTCTTCTTCCCAGATTGAATTGTAGATGTTTTAGCCGGTGAGGGAGGTGATTCAACAACATCAGTATCCGTAATTATTGTATCAGAAGTGTTTTCAGTGTCGTTTCCTTGTATACGATCCGAAAAATTTGAAAAAGTCTCGTTATTTTCTCTGTGTGGCAGTAAAAATTCCATTAAATTCTCATATTTCCACGGTTTCATATTTTGTGCTGCCTGTCCTGTAGTAGTCTTACGTCTTCGAAGAGCTTCTCTATGACTATCTCTTAATTTCTTCCAATGAGATTTCGCTTCCTTACCTAGAACAAAAAAAAAACATAATAATTGTATGTTACAGATATATGGCAACAGGAGATTCATACCACACCATAGCTTACAGTTACAGAGTAGGAAAAACCTCTGTAGCAAGGATAATCGAGGAAGTTGCCGATGCTATATGGGACTGTTTAGCGCCTATATATTTAGAAGAAATTAAAGATGAACATAAGTGGAGAAATATTGCTGAAAATTTTAAAACTTCATGTGACTTCCCTCATTGTGTTGGAGCTATTGACGGCAAGCATGTCACAATAAAAGCACCTCCAAACTGTGGATCAGATTATTTCAACTATCTTAAAGATCACTCTATAGTGCTTTTAGCGGTTACTGATAGTAAAAAAAAATTTATAATGATAGATATTGGATCAATGGCAAATTTAGTGATGGGGGAATATTACGAGAAAGCAACTTTGGTCAGAAGTTATATGCTGGTAATCTAAATCTTCCGCCTGATGAAGCACTTGTAGAAGGTGGCATCGAGGTTCCATATGTCTTTATCGGGGATGAAGCATTCCCTTCATTATGTAATTTGATGAGACCATTTCCCAGAGAAAACAATATTACACAAAATAAAAGAATTTATAATTATCGTCTTTGTCGAGCAAGACGAGTGGTCGAAAATGCGTTTGGAATTCTGTCCGTTGGAGAGTTTACAAACGACCTTTTGAGTGCAAAGTAGATACAGCCATAAAAATAGTGAAGGCAACTTGTGTGCTACATAATTATTTAATGGAACATAGTTTCACCTACAATTCTGTGACAAATGAAGATATGCAGCAACTCCAGTTGAGAACCAACTTTTTGATTTAACACATTCGGGATTTAGAAGTTCTAATGACAGTTTTTTATCAGGGAAGAATTTTGCAATTATTTTAATCATGCGCATGTTTTGAGCTGGCAAAATGCCCGTGTTACAATTTAAACAAATATTAAGTTTGTGTCTACTAGGTAGTAGGTGTGTAATAAATAAATATTAAGTTTGTAGATTTAAAAGTAATATTTTTATAATATTAAATTAGTAACAAAAAATAAGTAAACAAGTATTTACTCACCATTCGCCATTTCACATTCCCTCGCAATCTTTTCCCAAGCCAAATCCTTTTTACCGGTGTCTCTGTACGATATATCGCTCATTTTCCATAAACAGGGGTGTAGCTTGACTTTTTCAATAAATAACTCCATAATTAAACCAAATATTATTGACTAAATAAAAATAAAGCCGCCTGTCGTGGTCATCAAATGCACGCGTGCGCCACGAAACCTAGCAATTGACAAAATGGCGCAGGCGTCGCTCGCTTGCTTCCCCGCCCGTCCCACCTCCCGCAGTGCCCCACGGCGGTGCACGGAGAGGCTACGCATGTGTACTAAACTTCGCTTTGTAAGAAAATGTATGTAGTTGTTTCCACTGCAACCCACGAAGAGGCTACGCATGAATTGACGTCATTGACACACGCATAGCTTGCTCGAATAAGCGGTTACGTAGCTCAACGCTGTCAGCGTGGGTCTACCCGTGCGTAGTGTTGGGTAGGACAAGCAATTTCGATGAGTTTGTATGAGTAACTCATTTACTTTGCCGAGGTAATACAATGTACCACTTCAAATGAGGTGGGACAACGTCACATTAATGTGACAATGTCACATTAATGGGACAATGTCACATTAATGGGACAATGTCACATTATTGGGACAACGTCCCGTTGATGTGTCTCACCTCTTTTTAGCACAACACAAAACACATGGGATTTGAGCTCGGAGCTAGGCTTAGAAGTTTGAAGGATAATATGGGACATTGTCACATTACTGAGACATACATTACTACAACAAATACATAGCAGATTAGAATTATGATAAATAAAGTTTGTGTTTCAAATTAAATAAAGAGCGTACAAATTAAATATATAGTTTTTATTACTTTAAAAAAAAATTACATATTGTAATTTAAAAATAACAGCATTGCCACCTTTTTGCCACTAAGTCTATTCCTTCTCTCGGTGATCACCTGACCAGACTTCGAAAATATTCGTTCCGAAGGAACACTCGTTGCAGAGATGCACAGCCGCTTTTTTACCACTTCATACAATCGTGGATAGGCACTCTTCTTCCCCTCCCACCATTTAAAGGGATCTTTAAGCCTGTGCAAAAGCGGTTCTTGTAAATATTTATCGACTTCGATAATACCGGCCGCTGTTGGGTTAGTGTTCCTCATTACTTCCGCCACTTCTTTATCAAAATCGTCCCAAATACTATGCTTCTTTTGAGAGAATGTCTATCTTACTTCCGCTTCATCAGCCTGGTCCTGGTCCGGTAACACATTGACATTAGCCACTAAACGTTTCAGAGACGAACAGGCTCGAGAATAGGCAAATTCATTTTCGAAGCCATGTCTTTTAAAGCGTGGATCTACTAGCGTACTTTCTGCAAAAATGTTGTTATCTTCAATGTCCATAAATCTAGTAGTAAGTTCCTCGAGTAAAACACGGGCCATATTGCTGACTGATTGTGGAAGAGAGGGCTTTAATAGAAATTCAGAGCACTGTTTCTTTAAAGCATTAGAAATTAAAATTATTTGGGACACGGTTACTTTTCGTTCAGAACTCATTTCTTCTGTTACATCTTTAAAAAATGTTAGTATCTCACTTGCAGTAGTTATTATGTCCAAGTCTTCAGCATTTATATTATCAATTTCCTGATATTCTGTAGCAATAAGTGACATCAGGCTTCGCTTGGTGTTGATAACACTTTGAAACATGATGAATGTGGAGTTCCAGCGGGTTATTACATCCTGCTTTAATTTTAATTCTTTTTCGCCTAATTGCTTCTGCATTTCTTTGAGTCGTTGTGTAGCTAGCGGACTGCGTTTGAAGTGTTGAACTATGGCTTTTATTTTGTGTTGTGTAGATTTTATTTCGTTTAAGGCCGATTGAACAACAAGATTCAAAGTATGCGCAAAGCATGGTATTTGTTTCCACTTTAATAACTTTATCGCTGCTTTAATATTGCTAGCATTGTCACTGGTTATAGCAACAACCTTTTTTGTGATGTTCCAATCATCACACATTCTTTTAATCTCATTTTTTAAATTTTCAGCTGTATGTCGATCTGAGTACTGATGACATTCTAACATGCAAGACTGCAGTTCCGTACTTTTGTTTATATAGTGAACAGTCAGTGACATATAATTTTCATTTGGCTTAGATGACCATCCATCTGTTGTTAGTGCAACGTAGTCTGCTTCTTCCAGTAGTTTTTGGATTCGTTGTTTCTCAAGATTATAATAGTTTGGTAAAAGAGCATTAGAAACCGTTTTACGTGAAGGTAAACTGTAATTTGGATTTAACTCTTTCAGAAAATTTCGGAAAGATTTGCTTTCAACAATGTGAAATGGTAAGTAATTTTTAGATATTATTTCTACTAAATACCTATTCAGCAGCTCAGTTTTTTTAGCAGAGAGAGGTCTAAAATAATGCGTCAACTTTGAGTTGTCAGACTTGTCGGTTATTCCAGAATAATTACGTGTAGTTGTTCCAACAGGTGACGGTACAACAGCATCGGTATTATTTTCCTCCATAAGATTTTTAGCGGTTGATGCGATAACATCAGGTTGAAGATCATTTTCTTCTACGTTGGTACTTTGTGGATCTAAAACACCAGGATGTTGAGTTCTAGTATGACGAATTAAATTGTATGGGCCACCACCTTTATAAGACATAATTTTAAAGCAAAAGTTGCATTTTGCTTTATTATTTTTTAAATCTGTAAAATACTGCCAAGCCTTCGACGTCCTCTTATCAGCAGATTCAGCCATGCTGTTAGAAAAATAAAAAGCTATCATGTAACATGAGCATACCCACACCAAACATTCACTAACAATGAGATAAATAAAGATGACCATGATATAATAGGCAAGACGACCACATAAAAAAATGACATCTATTGTTAGTGCAACATACTGTCCCCAGTATACCGCGAAATTCAAATATTCTAACGTTTTTTGGCAAATTACAGCTCTGTGTTAGGTAAAATGTTGACTTAAATACTAATTGCGCACATAATTTTAGATAATTTACTGATTTAAAACCATAAAAAATCATTTAACATAAGCAATGAGTGAGCGTAACTGTCAAGAACAAGAATTTTCGTAAATTTCTGTCAAATCGTATTCTGACAGTTACGCTCATATTTGACTTTCGCGGTATACTGGAGACGCTCCGTCTTAATCGGAAACTGGGTACAAAAACATCACTGAACTTCTTAAAATTAAAAAGCATTAATACATAATAAATGCAAAAAAAAATAAATGCACAGATTTAAAACATGCAAACTATAAAATAATGCATCAGCTGTTTACATAGCAATAAATCTAATCTAACCTACATTTAAAACAAATACACACACTGTTACTCGTACGTATTTTATGTCTACAATATAGTATTATATTATATCTACAATGGAAAGGAATAGTACATTCATTATGCATGAAAACTTACATAGATACCTAAAAATGTAACCTAACTTAAATTGAAAACAAATATACACACAATGTTATTTATTTTATGCCTACAATAGAAATAGTACATGCATTACATTTATAACTTGTAACTTACCTGTAATTTTAAATTTTGTCAGTTCACTACAGTAACACTACTTCACAACAAACCACCATAAACAACATCTGCAAATTCCACATGACAAGACAGGATGACATTCAAATTCGACCGACAACGACAATCACTTGCACTCGCTCGCTCGCTCACCTCGACTCGAGTCGCGAGTCGCTTCAGTCACTCACTCACTGTCACTTTGACTGCGACATTCAGTACGTCACAGTGAAGCGTAACAAAATTTTGTTTGTGGTGTTGGGACATTTATTCGTTCTGTTTGCACTCGCTCGCTCACCTCGAGTCGCGCGTCGCTTCAGTCATTCACTCACTGTTACTTCGACTACGTCATTCAGTACCTCGCGGTGAAGCGGTACAAAATATTTTTTTGAGGTGTTGGGACATTCATTCGTTCTGTATGGGACATTTGAAGTGCCTCTTGTATGTCCTACCCAACACTACCCGTGCGCCGTGCCACGCTACACATAGTCGTGGGTCATATTCGTGTACTTCAGTGGAAACGTAGACCCACGTTGTCAAACAAATGAATACACGCAGCTAAAATGCGCCGCGTGTCCGTGCACAGCGTGCACTGCGGTGGAGCCGCGCCTTTACTTATGCATTACTTTGCGCTACCCAGTAAACTATAGCAGTCTTTGTTTTGAGGTTATTTTGGTTAAAAATGGATACTTTAGATAGCATTGAAGCGGTTTTTGCTGTTGTAGACAACATAGATGATAATATATTAGAAGAGGTAGAAGTTGCTGAACCTAGAAATCCCAAAGTTTACTTTCGTGATGTGGATCCATTTCATGACTATTCGGAAAATTGTTTTAAAAAAAGATTTCGTTTCTCCAAAAGTGTTGTGATAAATGTGATTTTACCGAGAATTACAGACTCTTTACAATCAGAGACACAAAGAGGGCTTCCTATGGGCTATTACGCACTGTCGACTAGTCGCCGGCGACTCAGTCCCTCGGCGACCGAAACATGGGAAACTAGGGCCGGAGACCGAGCCGAGCGACAGTATTCCAAGTACATTCGTGCAGAATGGACGTTGAAGAACTTGCAATAGTAGCGGCGCTACTAATTATAAAAAGAAAGAAAAAAAAAAAAAATCAAAAGAGTATTGGGTGCATCCTTTGTTAGAAGAACGGAGGTCAAAGGGAATGTTTAAAATATTTTATGAAGACGTTAGAAAATATCCTCGTAAATTTTTTAATTATGCAAGAATGTCTGTGAGTTCGTTTGATGACTTATTGTGTCTTCTAAAACCTCATATAACTGGCATAGATACAAATATGCGACCATGTATTTCTCCGGAAGAAAAACTTTTTATAACACTAAGGTAAGTGACAATTCAAATAAAATTAATTCCTAACATTTATTTTTTACGGGATTTTAACACAATTTACATTACATTCCCGGACACATCTATCGGCCAAACCTAGTGTTTAAAGTGTTGACAATCCCTAGCTAAAAATAAATGTTAAGTGGTGCAATAAGTTTTTATGCAGTTTTTTACGAAAACGATGGCCAGTAAATCAGCTTCACACCTGCAAAAACTTATTGCTCCTCCTAACATTTATTTTTAGCTGGTCTCCAGTCAAAACTTAAAACTCAAGGTGGGCCGATAGATGTGTCCGGGAGTGTGTTTAGAGTTACAGATAATGCCATCCACGAAGACGCGCGATTAAATTTAAATAGAGCATCTTTCGTGCTGTTCATAATACTCTTTCCTGATTAGTCAATTTCTATTAGTGTGCGTTTGCATTCATCGATAATTAGCGTGTATCGACAGATGTTTAACACATGCGGAAGATAGCACATATGCATTTGAACAAAGAGTGGGGCGCGTCTTCGTGGATGGCACTATCTGTAAGTCTACTCTTCGATGACATAATTTAAAAATATACGGTAAATAATTATAAAACATGTATTTTTTTAAAGTACTTAATGAAATCAATATTATAAACGAACGCACAACAAAAGGATATATTCAAAATAGATCCAAAATGTCAGAATCTTGCGAGGTATTTGAAGTGACAGTAGAAAATCGCGACTCTGGGCGTTCACGTTCTGAAGGAGTTGAAGTTGGTAGCGTATAATAATGTTGTGCTTCAGGGCGTGATTGTTGACTTGGTGCTGTTGAACGCCCGGCCTCCGGTGTGAAGTAACCACGCTCATACTCGTACTCATTAAAATTTCGCCACATTGTGTTTGGATATATATTATTTTGAGTAGAGGATCGGAATGATTCGATTACACTGATTAATTGAATTTTCGCAGCTGACTTTTTGTGCTCCGGAATTGTCCTAAATGATGATAATAGGGACATCAGGAACATTCTGTCCTCATCTTGTTCCAAAATATCCTCCTTATTTTTACGAGTTTCAATACACTTGTTTAATGTGGTTAACAGTTCGCTTGTGCCATCATCTGACGTTTTTTTCTTTTTTCTTCCGACTATATTTTCTCTCGAGTAAGGTCCTAAAGGTTCTTGATCATTTGTCAAATGTTCTTGTTAAGCAATGTTACTCTCTGTGTTCAAATTACCAACGGTATTCTTCAAAAATAACAGCTGATTATAATAAATATAGGGAGTTTTATGGGAAGCAGCAGATCCGCTTTTAGTATTTTTTAATCTTCGTACTTCTCGCGAAAAGCAGCTTCTTATATTTTTCCATTTTTTTTTAAGTGAATGACCTGTAAATAATGTATATATTTAAATTATTTTTTTAATTACTCATATAGACTTGGGATTTCAACTATAGCTGAAATAATAAGAGAAGTTTGTCATTTTATATGGGTTGTACTAAAAGACATGTGTTTACCGCAACCGACAAAAGAAAACCATACAACAGTGGATCATTGTGTTATAATTACAAACACTTCTTTTCTGTAATTTTGCTTGCCATTTGTGACAAAGCTATTTTGCTATTTATTTTTTTTTTTATATTTTTTTATTTATTTTTTTTTGTTATTTTTTTTTAGCTATTTTGTGTGCATTTGTGTTTGCTATAAGTTCACATACATAGACGTTGGTTCCTATGGAAAGGATTGCGATTCAACTATATTTACAAATTCAACGTTTTATCAAAAGCTAATGAACAATGATTTGCAAATACCCGAACCTAAGCCCATTTCATCGACAAACCCTATACCAGTACCGTTTGTTATTGTGGGTGACGAAGCATTTGGACAAACTGACAAAATTATGCGACCGTTCGGTGGATCAAATTTAACAACAAAGAAAAAAATATTTTAAAGTCATTACTTCAAAAAAACTTTAATCTATAGTTGGATGTTTACAATGTTACACATACATGTTCACAACTTCGTACATAATTATAAAATAATGGCGTCGCGGCAGAGCCGCGGAGTATCAAAATATACGTCCGTTCGAGATGACGGTTGCGGGGCGCTCTCTCCGCCGCTCGCACCCCCTCGGCTCGGCCTGCGCTGGCGCGCGGGGTATGCGGGCGGCGGAGGAGGGGGGCTGCGCGCGCACGTTGGCTGCGACGCGTTGCAACCACAGAGTAGTGAAACCACAGCCTATTCGATATGATTTTTTTCCCGCGCTACATCCTCCCCCTCTAGCCTAACCTAGTGTCCTCGCAGTTGGGCTAGTCTTAATACCTGCGCCGCCAGCGGGATCACACATAGTTGTTGGGGGGGCCCGTATCGCTGTCGAGTCCACCATGAAGTACCTGGGATTGGTTCTCGACAGCCGGTGGGATTTCGGCCCCCATTTCCGGCGGCTGGCGCCCAAGTTGTTGGGCGCGGCTGGGGCGCTGTCAACGCTGCTTCCCAATCTGGGGAACCCGAGCACCGCCTGCAGGCGGTTGTACGTGGGGATCGTGCGATCAATGGCCTTGTATGGGGCCCCGATCAGGGCGGCTGACCTGACGGCCAGCACCATCACTGTTCTGCGGAAGCCGCAGAGGGTGATGGCCGTCAGAGTCATCAGGGGCTATCGCACAATCTCCTACGAGGCGGCTTGCGTACTGGCCGGATCTCCGCCCTGGGACCTGGAGGCAAAAGTCCTCGCGTCACTGCACCGGTGGCGTGAGGAGGCGCGGGCGCGCGGCGAGCGACTGATGCAGCAGCACATTAAGCTGCGTCAGTCGCAGCTGCGCGAGGTTCTGGTGGCGGAATGGCGGAACAGGCTCTCACGCCCTTCCGCCGGCCTCGTCACTATCGAGGCCATCCGGCCAGTGCTCGAGCTGTGGCTCGGGAGAAGGCACGGCTCCTTGACATTTCGTGTGACGCAGGTCCTCTCGGGGCATGGCTGCTTCGGGAGGTTCTTGTGCCGCATAGGCAGGGAGCCGGACGCTCGGTGTCACCACTGCGTCGACTGTCGGGAGGACACGGCGCGGCATACGCTGGCAGAGTGTGCCGCTTGGGAGGAGCCGCGCCGTGCCCTCATCTCTGTGGTAGGCAGTGATCTCTCGCTGTCGGCTGTAGTTCGTGCTATGGTCGACGGCGAGGAGTCCTGGGACGCGGTGGTCTCCTTCTGCGAAACAGTTATCGCGCAGAAGGAGGCTGCGGAAAGGGAGAGGGAAATCTCAACCTCTCTCCCAGCCCGCAGCAGGCGCACCGGGCGTCGGAGGAGGGTATACGCTGCCCTCTTCCGGCCCCCCTAACTGGGTCTAGGGGCGGCGGAATTGGGGATGTCCGTCGCCCCCCATTCATTCGGCCCCGAGGTGGCGGCGCTTGGTGTTCCCGTGCGCCCCTCTTTGACGTCGTGGGGGGAGTCAAACACCTCTCTCCCCCCGCTGACCCGAGGTGGCCCGCAGAGACGGGCTGGCACCAGCCGGGGATTACGGAAGTCGCATTAGTTCTCGCGATCTCCGGTTGGTGAGAGATGGAGCACCGGGGTGGTTTTAGTCAGTAAGAGTCTGACAGACCCCTCCGCCCGCCCTAGGGCGGAGGACATCCATGAGGATTTCCCCCCGGCACAAAAAAAAAAAAAAAAAAAAGTCTAAATACCTGCGCGGTCTACCACGTTTGCGTTTTTCGCGAACAGGAGGCTCTACTTGACCCGCGAAGGGCGTGAGGTGCGAAACGTGATATTTTCCTACGTTCGTTCCGGTCTGTATGTTTTCCAGACCATAAGTGGTCGGGCTGATAACTTTCCCTATCTTATATGGGCCGTCACGACGTGGGATAAACTTCGCGGTCTGTCCGCGGCCTGCGTCGTTAGGTCCCTGCGTTTTCAATAAAACTAGGTCGCCTACCTTGTACTCTGGTGGCGGCCTCCTCCTTTGGTCAGCATTCTCTTTCTGGACAGCCTGCGCCTTCTCGTGAATGTCCCTTGCCTCGTCTAGGGTCGCAGCCATCCTCTTTAGGTAAGGCGTAATGCTGGGCACGAAATTGTCGTGTTCTACGATAGCCCTCATGTCTACTGCGGAGTCGGAAGGGGCTCGTAACTCTCTCCCGAAGGTGAGGTAAGCCGGCGAAAACCCTGTGCTACTGGTAATCGCGGAGTTCATAGCGAACCTGATTGCAGCAAGGTGTACGTCCCAGGTGGTATGTTCGTGGCCTACGTGTATGGCTAGTTGAGGTTTAAGGTCGCGGTTCTTCCTCTCTATCGGGTTGGCTTCAGGATGATAATAGGGCGTGAGTGACTGGCTGATCCCCAGAACATGACATACCTGCTGCATGACCTCACTCACGAATTGCACGCCGTTGTCACTGATAAGGTGGCGTGGCACTCCATACCTGAGGAAAACTTCATTTGCGAGAGTTTGAGCGCATTCAACGCTGGTGGCATTCTCCAATGGAAACAATTCCACCCAGCGCGAGCAAACGTCCTCAACGATCAGTACCCACCTGTTCTTCCTAGGTGTCTCTACGAGTGGACCGAACAAGTCCACGGAAACTACCTCGAATCGTCTCGCCACGGCAGGGGTTTGTAGCAATCCTGCTGGTTTGCGATTGTCAGCTTTATACCTCTGGCAAGGCACGCACTCCCTTATGTAATTCGCGATGAATGTGCGCATGCCAGGCCAATAATACCTAGCACGAACGCGGCTTAACGTGCGCTCCACGCCGAAATGGCCAGCTGTCGGCGCATCATGGAAGTCAGCCATAACCTGCCTGCGTTCGTGTTCAGGTACAACTAGGCAACAGTCCTCGCCATCGTCAGACTCCAAGCTGTACCTGTATAGAATTCCGTCAGAAATGGTGTACCCACGGTCAGACCAAGGTCTCCCCCTAGAGGGTTCGTCAGACTCCATGTCCTCAATAATCTTACGAACCTCTGGGTCCAGTAGCTGATTGCTGCGGATATCGCCACTGTTCCTCTTCGGTATATCTATGACTGTCATACCTAGGTCACACTCGTTCTGGACGCCTGAACAAACTGGTCGCGACAAAGTATCTGCGACTGCGTTTGAGCGACCGGGTGTGTATTCAATGCTGAGATCGAACTCTTGCAACGTTAGGGCCCATCTGGCCAGTCTACCGCTAGGTGACCTTTGACTCATCAGCCACCTCAAAGGCTGGTGGTCTGTCCTAACGGTGACCTTCGCGGTTTCTACATAGCCGCGGAACTTACCGAGTGCCCACACAACGGCGAGAGCCTCTCGCTCAGTCGTGGAGTAGTTCCTCTCGGCGCTAGTGAGGAGTCGACTTGCGTATTCAATCGGCCTCTCGTCATGTCCCTCCCCCTGCATCAGAACAGCTCCAAGGCAATAAGCGCTGCTGTCCGTGCAAAGGACAAAGGGTCTCGTTTCGTCCGCCTGACGAAGAATGGGAGCGGAAACAAGCAGAGACTTGATGCGCTCAAACGCCTCCTGTTGCTCGGCGTCCCATCGCCAAGCACTCGACTTCTTCAGGAGGTTAGTGAGGGGTCTCGCGGTTTCCGCGTAATTATTAATAAAGCGTCGGTACCAACTCGACGTCTGTAAGAAGCACTTTAAGTGTTTTACGTTTTGAGGGGCGGACATGTTTTCAATAGCCGCTGTCTTGTCTGGATCCACCTGGATTCCACCTGGAACGATGACGTGTCCTATGAACTTGACAGACTCCCTTGCAAAGACACTCTTGTCCCTATTCACCCTTAACTTGAACATGGCCAGTCGCTCGAAGACTGCCTCCAGGTCAGCCAGGTGCTTTTCAAAGGGGCCTGGCGACAGCAAGATCAGATCATCCAAGTACGCCAGGAGTTCCACTTCCTTAAGGTTAGAACGGAAACGGTCCATCATCCTTTGGAAAGTGGCTCCGGAATTGCGCAACCCCATCGGCATTCGCTTAAATCTAAAGGTACCGAGTGGTGTTGTGAAAGCTGTCTTGTCTTGGTCCTCTGGGCAGACGCTCACCTGGTAGTAACCTGAGCGAAGATCAAGAGTCGTCATATACTCACTGGTTTTGGCGGCGTGCAGTATGTCTTCGATACGCGGGAGAGGATACCGGTCTGGCTCCGTTACTGCATTAAGCTTCCGGTAATCTATACATAGCCTTAAACTTCTTACTTCCTGTCCTTCTTACCCACGAGTACGACATTAGAGGCCCAAGGTGACTCGCATTCTTCAATGATGTCGTCCCGCAGCAGCTTATCAAGCTCCTTCTGCAAGGCTTCTTTCTTAATTGTGACATCCTGTATGGTGGACAAGCAATAGGTTCTTGTTGTGGACTCACTTTTATACGATGTGCGGCAAACTCCGTCGCCGGTCCGTCGCGGGCAAACTGCGGCGCGCGGTCTTCAATGAACGCGTTGAGGGTACGCCGCTGCTCGGGGGTTAACTTGCAACCTTCGTCTGACCGCAGCAACAACTCATTGGAAGATGTGTGCAATAAACCTGCTTCGGCGGAGTCGAGAGTAAACGTGTAAACGAAATCATAACAATGTCCCGGACTGTCCGAGAACGACCATGTGCGTCGGGCGACGTCTATCACCATGCCGGCCCGCGCTAAGAAATCTACACCTAAAAGTGTTCTAATATTACTACCAGGCAATACTAAGAACTGGCACGTTACCCTACGACCTTTAATAATAATATCTGCCTCGGCTGACAACAGGTCTCGCCACCCTTGCGTGCCATCAGCCAGGCGCACGAAACGTTTCGTTTCGGTAAACTGAACTCCTGAGTGTACTAGAACTCGGTGCAAAAGGGGGCTCGCAATGCTATGCGTGGCGCCGGTATCTACAATCGCCACGCCATTACGGCCCATGACACTAATATTTACCATCGGGTGATTGTCGCGCGTACTCATATTCGTAATATGAACGCACGAATCAGTATCACTCGTACTAGCGTAACTATTATTCTCTACATCATCGACATTATACATACAAAAATCTATATCAACCTTGTTGAAAGATGTTTTGTCGTCGGGTTTCGACGCTGTTTTCACGCAAACATCACATTTCGACCTCACGACGCCCTGCTTTCCACAACCATAACAATGTAACTCTTTGGATGTAGTATTGCTATAATATTATTCTTATTAGAGGTAGCCTTTTCGCGATTACGACACTCGTCGCTAACATGCCCAAAAAGCTTACAATAACTACAACGGGGTCTATTTCTGTTGTTGCAACGCGGCGCAGTCGCACTCGTGGTAGGGGAACTCGAATTAGTGAGAACGCGGTCGGTGGTAGTCACCGCCGGGGTTTTGGTTTGCGAGGTCGAATTACTGTTATTGTTATTATTAAAATTTACCTTCGATGCCTTGTAGGTATCCTCCGCGATCCTAGCCTTATATAATAAGTCGTCTAACCTACGGGTACTATCTCGCGGCACTCTCTTCACAACGCGGCGGTGTAATAATCCATAGCAAATGTCAACCTGCACCGTCTCTTCGAGCGAGTACGGTAACTTGGCAATTAATGCGCGCACTTTACACAGGAATGTTTCAGCACGTTCTTCACCTTGTTCCTTGGCGAAGATCTCCCGCAGGGTTAGGTGCGCAAGCTGCGCCACGCCGTAAGTCGCGCGGAGCCGCGCGATCGCGTCCGCCCACGTAGGCACCGACGCTTTCACGCCGCGCCACCACACGGCGGCTTCGCCCTCCAGCAGCATCGGCAACCCACGTAAGGCATGCTCGTCGCTTACCGCTGCACACTCCTTATAAATCTCGACGGCGTCCAGGAACGCTTCCAGGACCTCGGTGTCCTGGGACGACCCGTCGAATCTCGCCGTGCACTTTGTGAAGTTGGCGTCGCTGCACGGCGCGGCTGCGACAGCGGTACCTCCGCTGGTCGCGTTTGATGATGGAGAGGCCCCAACTGGGGTGGAGGCACTGAAGTCGCCGCTGGACGTCATCAGCGTGTTGATGAGGCTTCTATTGGCTTCCACTTGCGCACGCGTTATCGTCTCGATCAGCGTGGATAAGAAATCTGAGGGGATCTGGGGAGCTGGTTGTAGTGTCGACCTCGAGTCGCTCGCGGCATCGTCCGCGTGGCCACGCTCGGTGACGCTCTCCTCTTCAGTGATCGTGACGTTACCTTCATCTTCTCCGCGTTGTTGACGGAGGGCTTCTCCTTTCCTCGTTGTCGGCATCTTCACGTTGTTGGCCGTGATGACAACGGTAAGGCGGTGAGTAGGTAGGTACTTTACCCGCGGTCACGTACGCACTGGATCTCAGTTTGTAACGGTCGTAACGATTCGGCCACTAGTTTGGGCGCCAGTTTAAAGTCATTACTTCAAAAAAACTTTAATCTATAGTTGGATGTTTACAATGTTACACATACATGTTCACAACTTCGTACATAATTATAAAATAATGGCGTCGCGGCAGAGCCGCGGAGGATCAAAATATACGTCCGTTCGAGATGACGGTTGCGGGGCGCTCTCTCCGCCGCTCGCACCCCCTCGGCTCGGCCTGCGCTGGCGCGCGGGGTATGCGGGCGGCGGAGGAGGGGGGCTGCGCGCGCACGTTGGCTGCGACGCGTTGCAACCACAGAGTAGTGAAACCACAGCCTATTCGATATGATTTTTTTCCCGCGCTACAATATTTAATTATAGGCTTTCTCGTGCACGACGCCATATTGAATGTTCATTCGGCATATTAGCAAGCAAGTGGCAGATTTTTCACAGACCTATCAACGTGAATTTAGATCTAGTATCATGCATCATCAAAACATGTTGCGCTCTTCGCAACTATGTCCGAGAAAGAGACGGATATAAATTTGAAGATACCCTGAGCATTCCTGGCTTTGAAGAAGTCCCAAACGGTTTCCAAAGAGCTACGCGACGTGGTGCATCATACAGAGATGTATTTGCTGATTACTTTACAACTGAGGGTCAATTATCTTGGCAGATGAGCAGTATTAATTAATAAAAAATAAATGGCATTTCTTACTTACCTGAGTTTTTTTTTTCTTCGTCTGATAATTCTTCACCTCCAAATAACTCCACTATTTCTTCCCACTGTTTTTTCTTCAAATCCCGATTAGCATATTCCTCACTTTGTAAATCCCAAATAGCTTTTCGGGATTGTATTTCCGATATAAATTTATCCGTGTCAAAACTCATTGTGCGCGGCCGTCCGGTCGTTACGACAGTTGCTCGCAGTGTGAATGCTTTCATTTGAAACCGTGCTCCTATTGGTCGCCGGCGACCGGCAGTTGCCTGTGCGTCGCCACTGCGCGGCGAGTCGCCGAGTCGCCCGGGCAACCGGTGACTAGTGCGTAAACACCTATTTAAACTATACAATATTACAGTCGTCGACAACTGAGTCGCCGGCGACTAGTCGACAGTGCGTAATAGCCCTATAACTCCACTGTGTCAGTTGCTTACTGCTTTGCGTTTTTATGCTACTGGAAGCTTTCAGGTTGTACCTATGTGGAGATATCATGCATATTTCGCAATCGACGATTTGTCTTATAGTGCAAAGAGTAAGTCGAGCATTGGCATTGCTAATGCCAGATTTTATTAAGTTTCCTGCAAATTTGAGGAATACAAAAGACGATTTTGAAAAGCTTGGTTGCATTGGCAGAGCACCTGGACTGAAAAACATTATAGGTGCAATCGATTGCACTCACATTAAGATCGCCAAACCTAGAGGCATTCTTCATACAGAGCAGTACCGGAACAGAAAAGGTTATTTCTCATTGAATGTGCAAGTAGTTGGTGGCCCTAATTTGATGATATATGACATTGTAGTACGTTGGGCTGGCAGTACACATGATAGCCGAATCTTTAGAAATTCACGGCTAAATATAAGGTTACACAATAATGAAATTGATGGGGTGTTACTTGCAGATGGAGGATACCCTTGCACTAGGTAATTAATATTTTATATTCATAAACATAAAACTATACTTACTATGTGCCATGTGGTATTTTTTTAAACTGTGAATCATTCTTTATTTCAGATATTTATTGACTCCGGTTTCAAATCCCAGACCTGCACAAGAGGAGAGATATAACAAGGTGCAAATAAAAACAAGGAATTCGGTGGAACGGTTATTTGGAGTATGGAAAAGACGGTTTCCATGCCTACAAATTGGTTTGGCTACCAAACTTTCAACGACGGCCAATATCATAATAGCATGTGCAGTGCTCCACAACATTGCAGTAGAAGCTAATGATATTTTTGAAATAGATGACACCGTAGACTACAGTGCTCACTGTGCTCAGCCTTCGACCTCAACAATAACGAACACCACCACCGGTACCAGTGATGGTTTGGTACTTCGAGCAAACATAATTTCACGTTATTATATGTTTTAAATTATTTAGAAAATAAAACAAATATTTTCTCTGATATAGTATTTTATTTATTTTCACAAATTAAAGCCACACTGTTTCCTACTCCATAGTTATTAATTGTCATATTTCTCCAATTCTTGAAGTTTTATTTGAATCTCAATCTCAAATAGTTTTTCTTTATGTTTTCTCTCTAAAATTTTCATCTGGAGATCTTCCTCATGCATTCTTTTCTTAAATTCTAATTCTTCTTCTAATATTTTACATTTTAATATATCTATTCTATTTGCTCGCAAATTTTCATAGCTCTTTTTGATAGGAGTTTTAAATTCTGCTTTCTTTTTGTCTTGAGTAACTTCAATGGTTGCTTCTGCGACTTTACACCAAGCTTCATTATTATTGTCACCTAATATGACCACGGACCCTGAAAAGCAGAAAAAATATAATGATGAAATATAATGATGAATGCCCATATATTTAACTTTTGCTTTCACTGGCGTTCTACTTCAGTTTTCCAGGATGCAAAGCAATCTGTGTGTGAAGGGTAATACCCACACATACATATTATCCCTATTGCTTTTATAATATTAGTGTGTTATGGGAATTTATAATTATATTTATGCTGAATGACATAAGAAATCTTAAAAACCAATTGATAAGAAAATTTTGTTGTTGTGGCCAAAGTTTATTTGAGGAATAATACAAAAGGCTTGTTACATGTTAGTTCGACACAGTCAGTTAAGTATTTATACTTAGTGGATAATTTCTTACCATCAATATCACTATCAATATCCACAGCAATGTTAGTTAGGATATTTTTATCTATATCCATGACTTTGGAATCGATGGGATCCATATCAAAACAGATGGTCCACCTCCTGTTAAGTGGCGAATATTTTCTTTCGTTTTAGACTCTCTTGCTTTTGCCTTCATGTTATACCACAATTTGATTAATTGTTTTGTAGATGCCTAAAACAATGAAACATAATATGACACTTAGATAAGTAACTGCCTTTATACCATATCGACACAGAAAAAAAGACCATGTGGCACAAATAATGCAACTAAATCTCTGTAAATAATAAAAGTATACAAAACACATTATATTCACCTTTTGGGTAACAATAGAGGATTCATTAAATTCCATAGCTATATTCTCCCATGATTGCTTCTTTTTCAGAGCACTTGTAGCATTTGTTTGTTTGCTGGATAAGATGCTATCATATTTTTGTATTATATTTAAAAATAAATCCTTCTCCAAACTCGAAAACGGTTTCTTCCTGTCTACTTCTTGACTCATCTTCTTAATTTGCGGAAAGATATTCAAAGTAAAAAATACAACACACCGACCCAAACTGTTGTGATTTCAGAGTTTTGTTTACGTACCGGTACTATTTGACAGACAATGTAAGTATAATCTTTCTAAGTAAAAAATCACGAGTCGGCCTATATTCCTGTGTAAAAGTAAACATTAAAGTTTAGTAGGGTTATATCATGTCAAGCGTTTTGTTTCTCCAAGCATACATTCCCGTGTACCGAAAAAATTAAACGAAAATAATGTACTTTTTATAATTTAAACTATTTAAATAACGTCATTGTTGTTATAAATAAAAAATAAAGCAATTTCGAAGATATTAATGCAAGATTTTGTCATATTAGTCCAAACAATACGTTTGCTTTATAAGTAACAAAACGCAGTCACAAAGTGTTGCCATACAGGAACAACCGCCTAGCGGTGAGTGTTACTTGAGCAAGTGCTCAAGTAAGTAACGTGCTTTACTCCACTATAGAATAAGATTTTTTAATTAAGAATTCTAACCTTAAGTAATGACTTAATTAAGAAATTACTTAGCAACAAGTAAACTTTATAAATACGGGTGTAAGATTTTTGGCAACAGGAGATTCATTTACAAGCCTTCAATACACCTTCAGAATTTCAAAACAGTCAATGTCTTGCATTGTACCAGAAGTTTGTGAAGCGATTATAAAATCATTGAAAGAAAAAATTAAGGTGAGTTTTACATATTTTTATTTATTTATTAAAATAACAAATTAAGCTATTGTATTAAGTAGGGTAAGCAAAATTAAAATTATTCCAAAATTAAAATTAGAAAGTTAAATCAAATTGTATCTTCAAATCATGTAGTACAAAATTTATTCTTTTCAAATCAGGTCATTCACAAAATCTACATCTTCATATGAAGTTTGAGATAATTCTGAGGGAACAGGTGAAGCATATGGAGCAGTAGGGCAACTTGTCTGATTCTGACCTGTTGAATACCCTGAAGTAAGTTCTGAGCGATTAGACAAAGAAGGTGGTTCATTGCAGTATCTTGATGAAGGAACCGAGCCTGTTGTATACCCACTGTAATTTAATGCCGATGGATAATAATGTTGAGAAAAGTTAGTGCATCCTTCATCGGCTTTGAATATTACGTCCATTATTGCTCGCTGCACGGCATTTTTAGTACTTCTGTTATATTGTTGCATATAAAATTTGAAAAGAAAAGGGTTTCACTGTCAAAATTGTTTGGATTATTGTTTCGGGGTTCAGGAGTAGGACTAGAAGCAGCACTCTTAAGCAGGCCAAGAGCCTCCGAAAGCATACCCATTTTTTTATTTTCGTCTGATTTCTTTTTTTTGGGGGCCTGACCAGTTGGTGATATAAATTCTGAACTGTTATCATTTTCTACACTTGTAGATGCACTCTGTTCCGGTTCATTTGTAATCTGTAATTAAAAAGAAATTCATTGTTTCAGCTGCCAAAAACAGAGTCAGAATGGATCCAGATCTCAAACAGATTTGATGAATTGTGGAATTTTCCCCATTGTGCCGGAGCCATGGACGGTAAACATGTCATTCTCGAGGCTCCGGTACATAGTGGCACAGAATATCGTAACTACAAATCGAATTTCAGTATAGTGATGTTTGCTTTAGTAGACGCGGAATATAATTATAAATTTCTGGATGTCGGATGTCAAGGCCGCATTTCAGATGGTGGAATTTTTAAAGAAACTGAATTATATAAAAAACTAGAAAATAATTCGTTAAGATTGCCTGCACCTGAAGCACTGCAAGGTAGAAACAAAGTAGTACCATATGTTTTTGTAGGAGACTCTGCCTTCCCTTTACAAAACAATATGGACGTAGTTCCTGAAAAACGTTCCAACCCACTAACTTGACATTTTGAGATAATTGCGATTAAAGTTCAATCTCGTATTACTTAATGAAATTTTTATTTTTTTTCTACTGATACTTTTGTATGCTATAGATGACATGATCGAGTTTTAATGTGACCCTATTTTAGACTTCTAATGTTAATGCTTTTCTCAATATTCATAAAAATATTGCTGTGGAACGTTTTTGGTTTATTGCAATATTCGTGGTACATTTAAAATTTGAATTTGCGCAAAACGTTCCAAATGACATGTACGACAAAGAAAATAATAATAAAACAAGATTAAATAGAAAAAAAAGTATATTTTGTAATGAAAAATATCTACGATATACGTTCTTCTTCGAATTCAAAGTCTTGTTCCCCAGCAAATCCTTCAATATAATCGGGTCCTTCTATACCCTGCAGGTTTTTATAAAACGACAGGCAATCCTCAGGAATTAGACTAAACATTGACTTTAGGTCATCTAATTTAGCCTGGGTAATAGGTTTTCCGTCTGGCCAAAGAGGAATAAGGAGTTCTGAGCATAAAGGAAGCACGCTTCCTTTAAATTTTCGCCCTATACAGGGTGTCCCAGAAATCAACGTCAAGCCGAAATCGAGCATTAGGCCAAGTCGTAACAGTTATCAGAAAAATATGAAAAAAAAATCTTGGTCATGTACTTTTCAAATTATAAGGATTCAAAAATAAATCTTAAAAACTGACACCATGTGATGATCTTTCAAGTCCTGTGACTGTGAATATTAACTTTTCTTCAGTTTTTTTTCTGTAATGTAACTACGAATAACCTTTCTATCAATTACAGTTAAAAGTTAAAACATGACTGCCTCAGTTTCAAAGAAAATCTTAGATTTTTACCCAACATTGAATTCAAAATAATTACATCACCCAACTTTAACCGACTGTACTGTAAAAAAAATGTACTACACTATTTTGGCAAGTAACATTAACCTCTCGCGCGTTTCTCGTACAGTTCCCGTCACGTAAGCTTGTCTCCGCAAAGTACGCCGCAATCGGCTGCGCAGGACGTCAATTTGACAACAAACATACAACCGCGCATGCGCGGGTAGCTCGCGCATGCGTGGATTAGCACAAACGCGCGGGTGTAATGGCATCTCACTCGCTCGTATAAGTTCGATGCATAAGCGTGTCCCGCTTGCTCGATGCAATACGACTGTGGATGCGAAAAGTGTTACAGGTTGTCATTGTTTTTAATGATTTATTTTGGTTATTTCTTACAGTTTGATTTGTGTTCTGGTGGTGTATGTGTTTGTTGTGTTACTTTTTGATATTTTATTGTTACTGGTAGTCTTTGTTACTTGTTTATAGTATAATACGTATAAACAAAAAAATATTTTAGGAACGTAACACTTTTTTACGCGATTGCACCTGCGCGGACTTCACTCAAACCTAACTTCCGAGGGGCAAGCCACGCTAACGCGAACTGTACACCCATGTGTACGAGAAACGCGCGAGAGGTTAAAAGATGGCGCGTTTAGTCTGGATTCCAAAATGGTATGACACTTACTAATTGCTTCTTCGTAATTAAGGAAAAAAAATTTTTTATGAATGTGACGTGACTTACTGCTTTAATAAGAGTGAGCGAGATAGATAGTGACGGTACCTTGATCAAAGGGTACCACTACTTAAAAAAGTAATTTGTTAGTTTTAGGTGCATTTGAAATAAAATTTAGTCGTTGGGTTTCCTTATGATTTTTATTCAATCAGATTTAATGTTCAATGTAACAAATGTTCAAACTGTTTGCCTTCAGCTGCAATGCAAGCTCTACACCTCTTTAAAAATGATCGCGTGATAAGACGGGCGTATCTTTTCGAGTTGATGTATTCAGCGGCTTCTGAAATTCTTTCGCGCAGTTCATCTAAATCTTGGATAGGTTTACAGTACACTTTCTCCTTTATCGTACCCCAGTAAAAGAAATCTATGGGGTTTAAGTCTGGTGAACGGGCCGGCCACGAAATTGTACCGCCCCGCCCAATCCACCTATCGGGGTATTCTCGATTGAGAAACTCTCGTACTGTGAGAGCATAATGCGCTGGGCAGCCATCTTGTTGATACCACATGTTGCCGTAAATGTTCAGTGGCACTTCTTCCAATAAATCTGGTAATTGGTTCTGTAAGAAGTCCAAATAAGCCTGGGCATTTAAGTTCTCCGGCAGCTCGATTGGACCAATAACTTTACCATTTAAAATTCCCGTCCACATGTTTACTTTAAACCGGTACTGCGATCTGTCCTCCCGCATCAAATTTGGATTTTCCACGTGCCATTCGTGCAAATTGTGGAGGTTCATGTAACCGTCCTTTTTAAATGTTGATTCATCGGACCATAGAATTTTTTCAAAGAATCGCGGATCCTCTCGGTACTTCTGCAACATCGTTCGACAAAATCGCACTCTCTCTGGGTGGTCTTGGGGTAGCAGACTTTGTACTCGTTGTACATGGTATGGATGAAACTCGTTTTTTTTTAAAATACGATGAGCAGTACTTTTGGGGACTCCAATGCTCTGTTGAATTCCACGTACTGAGATAGTTGGGTCTTCTTCAACTGCTTGCAAGACTTCGTCCTCGTAGGGCATGACGGGTCTTCCCTCGCTTACCATTTGAGTAGGGAATCGACCCTCTGATAATGACCGATGCAAATTAATAAAAACCCGATGATCGGGATAACGCTCAGCGTTTGGGTATCTCTCACGATACATTCTAGCTGCAGCATTGGCATTGCATAAGCATTCTCCATAAATGAGATGCATGTTGGCGTATTCCCGTGCGGTATATCGAGATGGCATGATAATACACTACACAAACACGGGATCACGATTAAAACAATTCAGGAGTCGTAAGGAACCGAGCAGATAAAACCAAATCACAATGCTAATCAAGTCCAATAAACAAAGCCACAGTTGTAAGTACGAAGTCAAGGAACCGAGCAGATAAATCCAAATCACAATGCAAATCAAGTCCAATAAACAAAGCCACAGTTGTAAGTACGAAGTCAATACGAATACAGAAAGATGCGCAGTAAACGAAAGAGCGTAACGTACTGCAGTATTGCACAATGTGTCTACGCATCCCTGTTTTGCCAGATTAGCGTCTCAATCTGTTTCACTTACACATACGAAATAATGTATCAATACGTCTCGCTCTTAGATAGAAGTAGCGTCACTATCTATCTCGCTCACACTTGATAAAGTAGCGTCACCATCTGTCTCGCTCACACTAGTCAAAATAACGTCCCTCTTCTGGTCGCTAATCACGCTGCAATCTATCAACTCAACTGAGAGAGACAGTGCTCTAAAAAGAAACGGGATGGATAAATTCCTCTCTTTTCTTTGTAGAGCGGTGTCTCTCTCAGTTGAGTTGATAGATTGCGACGTCTGTAAGCAGCATTCATCTCGGTCGACATTGTATGAAATCCGACTTTATTCAAAAGTTTTTTTTTATTTTTTTTTTATTAAGAAGTAGCAATTAGTAAGTGTCATACCATTTTGGAATCCAGACTAAACGAGCCATCTTTTAATGTTACTTGCCAAAATAGTGTAGTACATTTTTTTTACAGTACAGTCGGTTAAAGTTGGGTGATGTAATTATTTTGAATTCAATGTTGGGTAAAAATCTAAGATTTTCTTTGAAACTGAGGCAGTCATGTTTTAACTTTTAACTGTAATTGATAGAAAGGTTATTCGTAGTTACATTACAGAAAAAAAACTGAAGAAAAGTTAATATTCGCAGTCACAGGACTTGAAAGATCATCACATGGTGTCAGTTTTTAAGATTTATTTTTGAATCCTTATAATTTGAAAAGTACATGACCAAGATTTGTTTTCATATTTTTCTGATAACTGTTACGACTTGGCCTAATGCTCGATTTCGGCTTGACGTTGATTTCTGGGACACCCTGTATATAACTCTTGATATTCCTCATTATTATCTGAACTCATGAAGACAGAGTGTACATTATCCTTTCTTATTTGGATATGTTTGGTCTTTAGCCAATTAACTTTAACCTTATTAATGAACATCTTTCGATTTGTTATATTTTTTTCTAATTTCTCAGTGCTCACGAAGTCTTCTTTTTCCATCTTTATAGGTACTAGAGGGGTCTTTTTTGTGCAAGTCTTTATCACATTCACGTAATCTTCTTCAGTGTATAGTCTCTGAAATTTTTTTAAATGACTTTCAATTTTACCAAAGTCAGTGTCATTTGGCAAAAATGCATGTCCACTTTCTAGGAAATTTAAATCTATAACCTTTATGGTAGGATGGCTGTATAAAATCACTTTAAGAATGAGGACCATTTTTATGTTCCGATTTTGGCCCCCGTAACTGTCGCTCCACAATGATAGATATTCAACATTAGGACGCATTACTTCGTTTATAAATTTTTTCAAACAGGAACCAACTTCTTGGGCACCTCTGCCAGCTTGACCCTCAACCCAAACAAAACAATATCCTTTATTTGTAGAAGACACATGAACGCCGCAGTTATAAAACCAGAGTTGTCTTTTATAAAATACCACGTTTGTTGGAATACGTGGTAAAGGCAACGTCTTCTCCATGTCAAATGTTAAACACTCAAATGTCTCATCTACTTTTGCCCTTTCAATCTGGCAATTCATTTGACTTCGTAAGGACTCAGCTAATTTTAAATGCTTTTCTTTTTCGGAAATCAATTGGTTTCTGTCTTCTATTGACAAATCGTTCGGGACTTTTAGTTTTGCTGCAAATGTGTCACATCTATTGCACGTGTCTTTTTTAAGACTTTTGAACCTTAAGTTAAATTCTTTCAGGAAAATCTTTCTGAAAATGGCTAATGATACATATTTTTTGCTGTCGTTGCCATGAATGAGTCTAAATTCGTCAACATATAAATCATATATCTTTTGCATAGTCAATCCTGGTTGCAGATATAGTGCATCACCAATTTGAGATCTTCTATAGTGGGACTCATATTTTGGTAAGTTATTTATAATATTACAAACAAAATCTATTTGTTCTTGCGCAGTTTTATTCCACCCACCAGATGAAAATCCTCTACAATCCCGTAAGTTATCACCATTGCGTTGTTTTTTTAAACTAATTGTGATTTTTTGTGTGGTTACTTGAAATGTGTTTAAAAACATGTCACGGCACACAGGAATATTTGAAATTCTGTACGTTCTGGAGAAGTTTCGTGGCTTTTTGACCTGAGATGAAGTATTTTCAGATATATACGACCGTTTTTTACGTGTTTCCGTAACGTTCGAGCAAATGTACAGTAGCTGAGCTTCATACGACCCAAGTGTGATAAATTTATTAAATTCTTTTCTTCTTTCTTCTTCTGTTACGTTCAAATGACACTGTTTTTTGCAAACGCATGCGTAACCTTCAAACGTTTTTGCGCGTACTTCTCTATTTTTTCCTCTGTACGGCAAATTAGCATATTTGCGACATTTTCTTTGAGCTAACGTATAGTCTGTGAATTTTCTTTTTCGCCCCCTTTTTGGCCGACTTGGTCTTTTTTCAGTAGTTTCTTCTTCACCATTGATATTATTTACTACAGAATTTTCTTCTTCACACGTGCTATGGCTTATTCCTTCTCCGAGATCTTCATGCAAATTATTACTACATACTTCCTCCATGTTCTGTTCTTGTGTAATACTTCTAGGTAGTAAAATTGATTCGCTGTCCGCATCTGAAATTTCCGAACTCTCGGAAACTATGTAGTTCGGATCTTTGACACTATCATCGTCACTGCCACTTAAAAGTGTATTTAACAGATCTAGTGTAGCTGGTGACATTGGTCTTACTGGAGAATCTTCAATTCCTTAAAAAATATAATATTATGTAGCAAAATGTGTATTTGTTGAAACGGAACATGCGCAATACATTGTTATGGTAAATGCTATTTTGAAATGGATGTGTCTACTAATAAGTAATTAAATAGAAATCGATGACTAACTTTGAAAACCATTTTCAGAACAATCTTGTACAATCTCTTGAGGTTCTTTCTGTAAATCTGGGTTTTGTGATGCCCCAGTATGCATAAACCAATCACTCTGTATTCTCAATATATCTTCATTGTTAGTATTTCGAGGTGTGATTGGCGAATAAGAAGGAGGATCCAGAGAAATGTAACCTGAAAAAAAAACAAACATTTCATAAATCTTACCAAATATTAACCTTACCTGCTTCCCAGAGAGGTAGGCTGCAACTACGAGTTTCTACCATAGTACTAGTTACTACAATCCTGACATGTTCAATATAAAGGTATAACAACAATTTAATAACTTTCAAAACTCTATGTTGTGGCAACTGTAAGGGAGAAGTTCTTACTTTCTACACTCGCTATATTATCTGTATTGGAGAGATTGGTATCTTGATATGTTATAGAAGTACTAGTTGAAGGTAGGACTATTTCTAGGGGTGGTATAGTCTTGAGATTGATCACATCTGTAAAAAATATGCGTATTATATACATAGTATATGGTTTGATTAGTGGTTGGTAATATTGTTTGGCTACCTCTATTATCAGAACCTTTAGTTTGTTCTAAACTGTAATGAAAATATTTATTTGTCCACACCATCCCTGCACATCCTTTTAATAAGGTAGATAGATAGGTATAGATAACGTGCGGTCTTAATAAAACAAACGAAAATCACTCAAGAATGTCTCCAAAGCTGTATTTTGAATCATGTTACTTTAATAAAACAAAGGAAAATCACTATTAAAAAATGTAATAAACAAATCATGACTAGCTAACTAGATACTATACCTTCAGAAGCATTTTTTTCATACTGTTTTATTATCTGGTCAGGATTCATTTCCTTCAAAGTTTCCACCAGACCACTGGTTTCAACTTCACCTTGCTTTTGAGAGGTTATTTTGTTTAGGAGGTCCATTAATTTCCGTCTTTTAGCCAATAACTTTTCTAATGACAGAGTCTGTAACATTTCATAACGATTATGTAAGAAGTTAAACTTATATTAGCGAATCAGTCAACAAATATCTTTCACAATAAATTGGTATTTTAATGAATACTTACGTTTTCCTCGGCTTCCATAGTAAAATAAAATTAACACCTGACACTACAAATTAATAAACTTACACAGATCACTTTATATTTTACAAAACACCACGAAATTCAAATTTTCAGTTTTTTTCTAATTTGCCGGTCAGTGTCAGTCTATATATTAACAAAAATATGATTCGCGGACATAACATGTATGCATTTGTAGAATTAAAATCATTAACACGTTGACTGCCAGCCCGGTCACCGGTGACCGGACCCCGTCTTGTATCCACGCGCCGTGTTGGTCACTGGTGACCTCAACACAGACCTGTTCTTGGGCAGAATTATTACGCCGGTGGCCACGTTTATCGTACATTTGGTGTATGCAAGTGACCGGAGCGGCGCTGTAGACTGTTACTACAGCGTGGTATCAGCGTGTCAGCGTGTGTTATGAAATTGTGAGAAATGTGGGACAAAAATGATGAAAGTAAGAGAAAAAACAACCGTCATAAAAATCAAGGATTTATTTTTTTCAATGTTTGAAGTATAAGTAAAAAACAAGTAACTAGGCATTCTAAATAAAATACAAATTAAACGTAGCGGTGGAACTTATTGAAACAAGTTAAACAAAAGTATGGTTCATTTGGACATTCTTTACAAAACGTTGCTACTTTCTTTGTTTTATTTTTGGCTGATTTTGAACCATACATTGCCACACAGTTCTTGTAACATTCTGAACAAAATCGTCTAGTGTGTCTTACGTTACCCTCCTTTTTCAATAATTGATGTTTCAGTCTTTTTGGTCTATCTATTCTTTCGGGTTCTGTGGTCTCGTCCTTTCCTGCATCAACTAAATACTCCACTAACTCTCTTCTAAACTGTACTATACTTTCACTTTTATTTTTATTTTCGTTATACATAACCCATGCATTAACAATAGCTGTATTCAATATAAGTTCTATGCCTAATTTTTTATACCATTTAACCGTTTTACGTAGTGGCGAGGAATATGCGGCCATTTGATCGCTCATATCAACTGCGCTTTTTGTTTTGTTGTAGGCTAAAACCATTCTTGGTTTGCGAATTACTTTACCCTTTTTAGTTATTTTAGAAAATCCTTTAGAATGTTTTGTGGATAACATCAGCACATCTCTTTTGCCCTTCCACTTTAATACGCATATTCCTCGTTCATTCTCCCTTGCTATTACTTCGCCTGGTTTTAATTTGGAGTCTACTACCTCTTTCGGCAAACCTCTTCTATTTTTTCTCAAAGTACCCACTAAATGGGTGTCCTTATCAAGTAGTTTATTAGCCAGCTCCAAGCTTGTATACCAATTGTCTGTTGCAAGTGTGTGACCACAGCCCAGTATGTGCTCACAAAGAGACATTACCACTCTTGTAGGTGTGGTATTTACTAGTTCATTGTTTTTGCCAGCGTACAGTTCCAATTTGCATGTAAATCCTGGTAATGTACAGAGTTTGAATAACTTCATACCATATTTGTGCCTCTTGCTTTTGTTATACTGTCTAAAAATGATGCGGCCTCTGAAAGGCACTTGGCTTTCATCAATACAGATATCTTCCTTAGGTGCATATATATTTTTAAAAGTTTTGTTTAAACTATCTAAAAGAGGTCGTATTTTGTAAATTCTGTCAGACACATCAGCCGTATCATTATTCGTAAAGTGCAGTTTCTGCAATAGTAATTCAAATCTGTTTCGGCTCATAACAGATGCAGCAAAGGTTTGCCCAAAAACCCTGTCGGTACTCCAATAAAGGTTTATTTTAGGTAGTTTAACTAGTCCCATATACAAGATTAATCCGAAGAACCGTTTTATCTCAACTTTTGTGGTTGGTTTCCAGTTATTTGAGCGAGAGGAAGGCTTTGCACTAGGTCCTTGTTGCTCTGCAAACAAATTGGTTTGAATAGCAATTTCTTCGAAAATTTCATCCGGAACCATCAAGCTAAAATATTCTCCTGGAGCAGCATTTCGAAGTTGCGAAGCAAATGGTTGTCTCATACCTAAAAATGAAACAAAGATACACCTTATCATACGATTTAACATCCAAATATTAACATTAACACAATAATAAAACAGTAACGAAAGAAAAACTGTACATTGAGAATTTTCGAGAAAAAATTAGTGTCTGTTGTTAGAAAAAGTAACTGATTACAAAAAGTGACTTTTTAAAAGGCAAAACTTTGTTACTAACTTGTTTTTCACAGAAATATGTTACCTTTAGTCTAAAGTAGAACAAACAAAAAACAAAACAAACAATAAAATAATATAATATTATAAAAAAAATAATAATAAAAAAATAATAATAATAATAAAATAATATAATATTATACCTGTTAGTTCTGTAAACGCTATAACAGATGGTTGATGTCCTTTTGGTTGAAGCCATTTTTGTGACGTACTCGCTGATAATCTATCGATATTTTCATGCACAAATTTCTCCACATCATCAATTTCACTCTCAGATTCACTAGGAATAACCATACGTTTGCGGTTTTTTGGAGGAAAGATATTATAATTTTCAATCTCTGATTCTTCATTTTCACTCAACTCGTTTTTTCTAGCAATTTCATCAAAAATACTAGCTTCCAATAAGTCAATGTCGCGCAAATCATCTAGTGAAATATCTATAAAATTCACATCGAAATCTTTACTATTCTCCATGTTGAAATCACGCAATTTTACAAATTAAAAAGCACGAGCGTCCGTCACGGGTGCACCGTACAAGCTCCAACAAACGACTGCGGGGTGCGGGTGACCGGAGAAATGCCCGCCCCGGCGCCCCGTAACGGAAATTCACATTTTTACTATCAAGGCGCCACGTAGGTCACCGGTGGCCTCAGTTGGTTTTTTCGAAATAATTATGAAACGCAGCTTCTGATCGAATTCAAAATTAGATATATTTTAAAATATTGATATTGCCCTCCTATTTTCATCAAAAAGTTTTTTATTGATTTTTCTCATTTACACTACGGCAGTCAACGTGTTAATACAACCCCCTAAGTTGTTAAAACAAATGATAGTCCATTTCCTGAATATATCATGATTTGGACTATCATTGAGTTTAGAAGGTTGTATTGAAGATCCTAGTATTATAATCATATAAATGTATACGTGTTACGACCGCGAGACATATTTTGGTTAATATATAGACTGACACTGACCGGCAAATTACAAAAAACTTAGAAAATTTGAATTTTGCGTGCTACCCTTGAGCTACCACCTTAAATTAGTACAATCATTTTTGTGCAAGCTTACAATGATAATTAAAAATAAATAATCATATTACTATTTATTCTTTAATTATCATTGTATGTTAAATTTATTGAAATTGACGTCAAATATTATTTGACCCCGTCTTAAAATCTGTGGCTCTGGCAATATTAACACTATGTCATCACTATGTTTTATGGTACAAATGTCGTCAATTATTGGGTAAGTGAACACTGTTCCTTTTTCATATTTACTATCCTTAACTTTACGTAAAAACTTGACGGTAGGTAACGTCTTGTCAATCAGTAATACTCTGCCAAAAAAAATTTTTAAGCTTTTTTTTGTGGCGAAACGGGCTACTATCCAGTAATTTTCTTTTAATTCATCCTGTTTAGTAAAATATGCAATATCATGTAGTCCCATCGACTCATTGGGCTCATCATTTTCTTTGTCTCTTTCTTCGTTTAAAAGTTCAGCTACATATTCTTCATAATCTATTTCGTCTGAATCAGCTAATTCAAATAAAGAAGATAAACTCGAATCACTGTCACAGAGTTCCCCTTTTTGTCTATTCTTTTCTTTATTGTCAGCTTCAATTTTTCTTTTCTTATTTTTCTTTGATTTATTATCAGTTTGTTCCTTCTTATTTTTTTTATTATTTATTTTAGGTTTAGCAACAGTTTCATCTTGTTTTTCGTTTTCTACTTTCATTTTTTTCTTTTCTTTGGTATTTTTTAGTTTTGTCGTTTGTTGTGTATTATAGTTTTCTAAACATTTCTGTGTAATAATTTCAGCACCAAGACCTATACGCTTTCTCTTGGTGTTATTGTTTTCGGGTCTGGTCTGTCGTATTCTTTCTAAAAGTAAATTTTCAAACGTGTGTTCATAATTAACTGTTTTTTTTCGAATTATTAGGGGAGTTATTAAAAGTATCAGAATTAGTTACTTGTGGTGTTTGCAGACATTCTGGCAGGTCACAACTATTTAAAGCAGCAAAAGTAGTGTTTTCATTATCGTTTTTGGAAAGTCTGGTCAAATAATGGACATTTGAAGTACCAGGTTTAATCATTATGTCAGAGAGTATAATTATTTTGTTGGACATATTTTTTGTTAACACTTCGGGCTCTTTAGTAACAGTTTCTTCCTCTTGATAGCTTTCCGGTATATCACTATGTATAAATGAGCAGTTGTTCATTGTATTGGAAGATTGCGTGTCATTTGGTATAGACACGTGTGGTATAACAGTTTGATTTAAATACAAATTGATAACATCAACACATAAGTTATTAAGGCTCTTGACAGTTTTTGTCGCCATAATTGCATGAGAAGCAATACTTTCGTTTTCAGATTTGCTTTTAAGCCATCTGCTATAAGATTTGGGATCGTACTTTTCAACAGGAATCGTATTACGATTGAAAGGAATAATTCCTGCCTTCTTAAAACCATTACGTATAATTTCGGGATTAATTTCGTGCCATATTTTTGCAAATAGTTTCGAAAATTCTTTTTTGGGTAATTTAACACCCACATTATGTCGTTGCCAGTCAACCAACTTAGCATCCCGTCGTGTTTTAAATGATTTGAAGACGCAGACGTCAAGGGGTTGTAGCAAATGTGAAGTGTGAGGTGGCAATTTTAAAATAGTGACACCATTACGAGTAGCTAATTCTACGACAGAAATATCGACATGGCTTCCGTGGCCATCATAAATCAGTAATACAGGTCTTTCGTCTCCGAGATTGGGAATGAAGACTTTTTCCATATAATTACAAAATATGTCCGTTTCCATCCAACCTCTTTTACTGGCAGCATATGCTAATTCAAACCCGTATTCATTTTTTACGTCCGCTATCCACTGATTCCAAACATATTTACCTTTAAAAACAATGAGTGGCGTTAATTTTGCTCCATTAGCATTAACTGCAGTCAATACTGTTATATTCTCTTTTCCTGTGCCAAATGTGGTGCGTGAGGAAGCTTTTTCGATTTTGCCAACTACTTTAGTCTTTGATGGATCAAGAGAGACAAATGTTTCATCTAGGTTCCATACTTGGCTAGGTCTGTTTACTAAATCAAGGTCCAGCAATACCTTTTCTAGTAAATTAAAATATTCTTCAATGATAAAAGGATCCGTCATTTGGCGTCTGACATGTTCTATAGGCTGTGGTTTTTTTATAGAAAGGCCATGGCGTTTGCGAAAATTATACAGCCAGTCCGATCCCGGCCTACCATTCCTAAACGGTGTAGCGATTTCATTCAGTTTGATGAATTCTTCGACGAGGTTTATTATTTCGACCCTGGAGAGACCAAAACCCCATTTTTCCAGTATTATGAGAGCATTGGCTAATCTGACTTCTATTTCGTTAGGAATGGCGGTTGGTCTACCCAGGGTTTGGCTTTTTATTCTAGTTTTACCCTTAATCCTGTCATTGAGTGTCGATACTGGTATTCTGTAATGTTTTGCAGCAGCATATTGGCTTCTTTCCCCTTTTGCTATGCTTTCTAAGGCAGCATTTAAATCTTCCTGAGTGTAATTGGTGGCACGAAGCGATTTTCTATAATACTTTCGTGGCATGATTAATCTGTAACCAATATTTAAAAAAGCCAAAGTCAACTAAATGTACACATGTAAACCATTAAGAGCCCTCTTACAGTCCACTAGCGCCGCCAATCGAAAAAATGTCATAACTCGTAAATAGAATAAAAAATACAAAATATGTTCTATTATTACTGTGGAAAAGGCAATAACGTAATTTTATAACACATTCTCAACAATTGAAATATAGCTGTTTAGGTAAATCGTGCATTCAAAACATAAACGGCCGTTTTTTTATGACATTTTTTCGATTGGCGGCGCTAGTGGACTGTAAGAGGGCTCTTAAGTAAAAAAACAAAAATGAAATTTCAGACATTCTAAAGAAAAGAGCATATTTAGGAATTGGTCATATGTGTAAGAACTACACCACTTTCCCCAAGGAATATAATCATTCATCATCATCATTATCATCTTAAAAAGGAAAATCTGCATTGCACACAAAACGACTTTTCTATGAACCTGATTACTTCCTAAAATATGCACAGTCCTTTTAATATTACATAAACAGAAATATACCTCAACAATATTCATGTTTTATCATTTTAATTTGTTATGAAAAACTTAAAACGATATAATATGACCCAAGTTGAGAACCCCTGCCTATTGTATGAGCTTTTGAAACGGGGCAAGATCGAATGAATAGTATTCCGAACTTACCTCTTATCAAAACAATTGGTGAAGATCGAAAATACAAAAATTTCCGAAATGGCACTATTTACGAACTATCTACTGCTTTGTTATCACTAATAACGTAATAATAAACAATTACAAGTATAAAACATATAAATATCTCACCTGAGAGGAAAGTTATAGATGATGGGTAAAGATCGAAAATCTTCAAAACTTCGTCGAAAATGACAGTTGGCAAAAAATGCATTTCGCACACAACCATACGGTTAGAGCGCTCTAGGCAGACTGAGGTGGGGGACGGCATGAGTTGTCCTTCGCCGCTAGGTTGCCATAAGTAAAATTATTTGCCTAAATCTCAGGTAAATGAGAATTTTCGTACTTTACCCTTTTACGATGTTACCCCGACTTATCTTATAAGGATTATTTTTCTTTTATTTTATTTGCAATTGTTGATTCAGAATACCGTTTCATTTACGTTAGTATTGGTTCATACGGAAAAGAGTGTGATTCATCTATCCTAAAACAATCCAATTTTTGGAAGAAACTAAATGATGGTACTTTAAATATACCAAGACCCACGCCATTACACGAAAATATGCTAGAAGAAATACCATATGTATTTGTTGGAGACGATGCCTTTACATTGTCACAAAATTTATTGCGACCTTATGGCGGTACTCATTTAGACAATAAGAAAAAGATATTAAATTTTTGGTATCTTACTTGCACTTTTGGTATCTTATCCAATAAATGGATGATCTTGCATAGACCATTGGATGTATGTGCAGAAACAGCTATTGAAGTTGTAAAGGCTTGTACGGTATTACATATTTTTTTAATAAAAAAAGACGCTATATACTTGGAGAATACCCCAACCGTTATGCCCCTGGTAAACATGCCTGCAACACAGCTGCGTTCAAACGAAGGTGGTGGAAACGCAGTGCGCTTACAATTTTCCGACTATTTTGTATCTGAAATAGGCTCCGTACCTTGGCAAAACATTACAGCACACGTATCATAATAAATAAAAAGTTTCAGAAACTTACCGAAATCTTTTCTTTCCTTTTCCTCCAACTTGTCAAAATTAGGTTCAAAAACGCAACAAATTTCTCTCCACGCGGCTAATTTCAAACCTTTGTCTTTATAAATGTCTAAAGTTTTGTCCCAAAGGACAGCCCTTTGTTCCACAAGTGGAATTAAAACTTCCGGTGTTATATTATTAGCCATTGTTATACGTCCACCATGCGCAGGAGTCTGACAAGTTCTAACACGCACAAAGCAAACCGAGTACAGACGCGAGGGGCGCGCGGGTGCGAGAGGGAAGGGAAAACACGTGTTCGTCTACATAGAGTTGCCGTCCACGATTTTTTATCGTTTTACGACTGTCGTGCTTGCCGTTCCCACTGTCACGACAAAGTGTCGTCACTGCAAAAATGTCGTAGACGACAGTAAATTGTGTCGTTCTAAATGTGAACACCTCCTTTTAAACATATAAGCCACGACACTTAAAACTACACGATTATCTGTCATCACGACACGGTGGGAACGCGCCCTAAGGAGTACGATGGCATACGTAACTCAATTTTGGCCAATGTGTGGATTGAGTCCTTTCTGCTTAACTGCGTCCAATTAGTGTCTTCCTTTTGGATATACGGTTTAATCAAATCATGTATGGGCTCCCACACAAAACTGCGATGCGATGCGAATTTCTGCGATACGATTTAGTGCGGCAAACCGTTTGGTAGGGCGACCATTCCTTCAAGTGTAGTCAGCCGTACTGGACGTGTTTTTAGGAAGCGTAACGCGGTGTCCTGCGTGAGCGACGAACGCGACGCAACACGGCGCGACGTAAAGCCGGGTACTCATTAGCGAGCTGTAACCGTAACTTATGTGATACAGTAAGAGCGAGGCCCCATTAGTGCGTTGCGTCGTCGCAGTGGTGACGCTGCGTCGATTTCCATATATTTCGATTTATTTCTAGGCAGATGAATGGACAGACTGTCCGACCAAATCGTGTTTGCATCGCGTCGTGAAACATGGACATTAGAGCTCTGCCTCATTGGCACACCACATCGCATCGCCGCAGCGGCGACGCAACGCAACGCAGCGCAACGCACTAATGGGGCCTCGCTCTAACGAGGTTCTAGTGTGTACGCGTTTTATTATTACGGCTCACGACGTCGCCGGAACGCTTTCACCGATCGTACTCATTTTGCGAGCTGTAACTGTAACCAAACAGATACAGTAACGAGGTTCTAGTGTGTACGGGGAGTAACGAACGGAGACACCTGCTCTGCCCTCAGTTTTGGTTTGTAACTCCACGATGTCGGACGAAGTGTCTCTCGCCTGTGCAGCATACTTACTTAGGCTAAGAACTCACGGAGCGATTTTCGCCCGCAACCGCCGCGGTCGTGGATCTGCGGTTTTATTTCAAAACTCACGAGACCGGTTATTCGCGCGGTTACGCGGCCGCCGCGGTTGCGATCATCGCCCGCAAACGTGGCGGGCGATGATCGCAAGATTGCAAGACTGGCGGTTAACGATCAGTTGAGGTCCAGACCGCCATGGACACACACCAGAAACGAGCCGTTGCGTTATACTTACTTCACAGAAGAATTAAAAAAAGAAGGCCCAAAAGGTTCTGGGTGCATCCACTGATTAACACGTTCATTACCACTACGATTTTCATGATGTCTTCTCGGATGCCGCCTACATTTTACGGTTGACTCGCCAGGCGAGTCGCCGGCACTGCAATATAAATTGAATCGACTCGCCACGCGAGTTCACTGGCACTACGTAAGGCTAAATTCTATGTTTTGTTATTTTTGTGGCCGTCACGGTGTACTTAACGTTTTTAACGCAATTAAAAAGTGTTTTAGGACTATTCAGCGTATTTTAACTTGAAAAATGGCAAAAAACTCGTTGGATAAAATAAAAGGTAAGTTGGTTTCGTAATTTAAGCAGTGGTTTTCAACCTTTTAAATTGTAGTTATTGTTAAGGTTATATTTTGTATTTCTAATACTTGTGAATAGACAATTTTACCCTGAAATATTTAAATAAGAGCTTTCAGTTTTAAGAATATGGTATCAGATTAAAATGTATTATTTTTATTGTGAATACGACGAATTAATTAGAAAACAATTTAAACAAATCGTTTTTTAAAACGTTTAGAATCTTAATATGCAATAATTATAATGTCTATAAGTGAAACAACATTTTTATTACGTTCGAAATTTGTTATGAAGTGCCTGATATTTTTTTAGCGCGGTTTGTGCCAGAAACGGAGCCTTACGACGACGACTTAACTCAGATGGAGGAGGAGAGACCTACAAAGCGACCATGCATAGAAGGTAACTTGTTTATTTTGTTGTTGATTATTTTCAATTAACTAATGTAAACAACGTTTTACCTGGGTCCGTACCGCGCAAGTGGCGTCGGCATCGAAATCGGCTTCATTTGACAGATGGATGTGACACATTGCTGCTTCTTTTTGACACAAATGAAAACTTACCAAAGACTAAGAGCAATATGTCACATCCATCTGTCAAATGATGTCGATTTCGATGCCGACGACACTTGCGCGGTCGGGCCTCAGGTGGTAGGCCTTTCATGCAAGGTACGACTAGGTGGGTACCACCGCAGTGCCAGATATTCTGCCTTCAAATAGTTATGCGTAAGCGTTACTCTGTTCCGGTTTGAAGGGCACTGTAGCTAGTGAAATTACTGGGCACTTGAGACTCAAGAACTGACGTCTCACAGTGATAAGCGCAGTGCAGTGCCAAAAGCAAAAACCAATGACTATGTAAATCAAAGCAATGGGTAGTACTGCGACTGTTATGGGTTGGCATGACGCTTAGCATCAGGTGAATGTCCAGCTCGTCTCATCACTTGTTTACATAAAAAAAAAAACTAATTTTATTTTTAATATTTCATGTAACATTTAAAAGCTGCTTTATTCCTATTTTAAAAAATCAACCTCATATGGTATTATTTGCTGATGATACGTCCTTAAATTTTAAGATAGATAGACGTTCCATATATCTTGACGACGTAAATAACGCCCTACAGCAGGTCCAAAATTGGTTTACTGCTAATAATTTAGTATTAAATGGGAAAAAAACTAAATGCATCAGATTTGCCTTACCGAACGTTAAAAGAAATGATTGCGACATAGTATTGAACAAGGAGAAACTTGAATTCGTCGAAAACACGGTTTTCCTGGGGATTACGCTTGACTCAAGGCTACAATGGGGTCCTCATTTAACATCTCTTGCGGGACGGCTAAGTTCAGCAGCATACGCTGTCAGAAAAATCCGTCAATTTACCGATATAGATACCGCGAGGCTGGTCTATTTTAGTTACTTTCATAGTATCATGTCTTACGGTATCTTATTATGGGGACGTGCTGCAGACATCGAGTCTATATTTATCCTGCAGAAAAGAGCCATCAGAGCCATTTGCAATCTCCGTCGGCGTGATTCCCTTAGAGAACTGTTTAAGGATATCAACATCATGACGGTACCTTGTCAATACATTTACGAAAATATTATGTATGTTCGGAAAAATCTTCATCTCTTTAGCAAGATTAGTGACAGGCATAATTTTAATACTAGAAATAGGAACAAATTAGATCAACCCCGATTCAGATTGGCCAAAGTACACACTTCTTTTATGGGGTACTGTATTAAATTTTATAATAAAATACCAGTTGATATTCTCGAACTGAATGAGAGAAAATTTAAAGCATGCATAAAACGCACACTATGTAGACAAGCGTATTATAAACTGGAAGATTATATCCTCGATAAAAACGCTTGGCTAAATGCTGGTCCTGCTCCACAGTCACAGCTGCTTAGGTCCACTTTTTAGGTTTCTATGTTTTTATATTTGGAAGAGATGCTCGCTCCTTTTAGAGGTTCTTACATTATTTCGTTTATTTATTCTTATATACATACAAATTATATTATTATATTAATTACTTATTTATTCTTTTTGATGTAAGATCTTAATCGTTCTCTTTATTAATTTATTTTTCATTATTTGGTCATTGACAACCATAGTTTTGTGTAAAGTAGAAGCATATTTTTCAAATTTTGTAAATGTGAGTACCATGAAACCATTTACATTTTATGTGAGTAGTTATAGTTTTACTTGTTGGACATGAACGAGCATGGTGGTTGAGAGCATGTCATGCTCACTCAAATGTCTCGCTGATGGCGGCGCGTGGGTTTGATCATTCGGTTCCCTTCGAAATGGTTGAGCTGAAGGGTGCCGATACACGCGTCATGTTCGTGAACAGGCGCCGTCGGTTGAGACTGGTCATCTCTTAACTGCCATTGGCTTATTTTAATCTTTATATTTAAAATTCTTATAATAAGCCCTTTTTTTTTGCATTGTCCTCACATGCAGAAGCAACAAGAATATGTAACTTGAAATTTTGTAAAACCAGAACATGATTTAAAAGAGTGTCCGTGGAGTTTCTTGCACGTTCTTTTGGAACGTGCAAATAGCTTCCATGTTTTTGACTGACCGACCTTGACGTTTCAAAAGTGCCTGTGAATGGTTTATTTGAAATAAAATGCTTTGAATTTTGAATTTTATTTTATTTTAGAAAATCTCCAAAATTTGACTGAAGGCAACTCGGTGAAGGTTCTGTTTGAAAATTATTCTCAAGGCTGGGATGACGACAATAATAACTATCAGACACGTGACATTTCAACAAATACGACAAACTTAAATCTTACCGAAAGCAGCACTCAAACTAATACTACAGATAATTTAAAATATATAGAAGTGGCCAACGAAAGCTTTGTCATTTTCATTGGACGTGAACTTCTAAATGTGCCAATGTTTTTTATTAGACTGATTGAAAACCATTCATAAATTAATAAAGGTCTGATAATTGGGGTTAAAAAGTTATATAATGATTGAAACGCAAAATAATCTATGAATGATTATTAATAAATACTTTATTAATATATTGATTAGTTAACTTAATAATTTAATCCACAAGACAGAGTCTAAAGGCTATCTTAATAATTTGTAATATTGTGTTTGTTAAGTGGTGGAAATTAGTTAAGTAAATTAAACATTATGTAAATCAACATTTTTAGACAACACTAAAATTAAAATTTTAAATACGAAGGAGATCAATAAAGGCTTTTACGCCGTTCACTAGTTGGTGATGCTAGTTGCGGGCGAATTATCGCCTGAGTCGTATAAACGCTCTTAATATTTATGGTACGGTCTAAAACACTCAATACACAATCCTGGCTGACCGGGGCAATCTTCGTATGCGAATATAGTTTGAACCCTTTTTTTTAATGTGCGCCAACATTGATTGCAACGCCTTCGCTTTGTTTTGCCGTGGGTATCTTTTGGTAGTTTCATGATACAATGAATTTTATTCATTAAAGGCCTTTGTAATGCTGAAGACAAATGAGGTTCTATAATTGATTTAATTACACTTAAGCGGAAATCGTACAATGTTAATTTTTTTGAACTGTATTTGTTATATAATAAAAAGGAGTTGACCAATAGAATTTGCATAACATGTATGATTACCTTTTTATACCATCGCAACGATTTGTGCTCGCATGAATAGTAAGACAACATTTGGTCATGTCGATCGATTGCTTTCATACTGATATTATATTTAATAACCATTTGTGGCTTTGATTTCAAAGTACCGCGTCGGTTTCGCGTGCGTTCTAAATTCCCATTATATTTACTCGATATAACCCTTATTTCTCTTTGGTCTTTCCATTTTAATACACAAATATTGTTCTTGTGAACAATGCATAGTTCTCCTTGTTTTAATTTAGCCGATTCAATTTCTTTTGGATTATTTTTTTCTCTTCTGTCGAAGCGTACCTGTGCAAAAGGTTTTATTAGAAAATAATTTTTCAACTAAATTGACGCTTGTATAAAAATTGTCTACGAACAAATGATGTCCTACATTAATAAAATCATGAAGCAAGTGGTCAACTACTTTTTGCACGTGATTTTTGCCGCTTACGAGAGCATCAGATGCACCGCCGTATAAATGTACTTTCATAATAACCCCGAGCTGGTCAGCCAGTGCGTAGAATTTTAGGCCGTATTTATGGCGCTTTGCCTTCATATATTGTCTAAATGATAATCGTCCCCGCCATAACATCATTGATTCGTCAATGGTAATTTTTTTTGTTGGATAATATAGAGATAACATTTTTTCATTAAAGTAATCAATTATATTTTTAACTTTATCATAACTACACGTCACTTGTCTGACATGCACACATAACATTCTCAAAATTAAAATAAATCGATTCCTTGATATTGCCCTTCTAAATATAGGTTGATCAAAATACGCATCGTTTTTCCAATAGCCATTCAAGCGATTTATCTTTATAAATCCCATATGAAATATGAGACCAAAAAACAATTTCATTTCTTGACAGGTTACAGGCTTCCAAGATTTTTTTCTGCTTTTTGTGGCTGCGGTAGACGTTTTTTCTATTTCTCCATATTCATTGGAACAGTCTTTAAGTAATTCCAGCAGATTGGAAGAGCACAATGCGTCGAAATAATTAATAGGCTCATCACCAACATCTTCTTTCAGTCTGGGGGTCTTCAGGAATGGGAATTCGGTTATGTTAGTTGGGTTTCCGGGAATCCATGCTTCAACAGGCGTAACATAGTCTTCTAGTGCATTTTCATTAATTTCGACAAATTCGGGATCAAAGGCATCATCATTATCGGTCTCCAATTCTGTAAGGGCAGGAGCCTTTACACTTAATGTTGAATGTTAATAAAATAAATGTTATTATTAAAAAGGGTATTTAATACGAAATTACACTAAATTAACGTAACATACAACAATAAAAATGTTATAAAAAATGTTTTAAAAAATGTTATAAAAAAGGTTACAAAATGTTGAGTGTTGCGCGAGCTCGATATTAAACCGAAGACTGACGTTTTTGTGTGCGTGACGAAGCTACATTTTATAAATTAACAAAATTTGCAGTATTTTAACTAGGCCAAAGTACAATGTGCGGTTGCTGACCGTACAAATTCATCCATTACATTTTCCGACAATATCCCCAATAATTCAGAATCCGTGATTGGATATTGAGGTGAATGGATAAGTAAATTGGTTTCTTCTCTGTTTGGTTCTTCGATGAACGAATCCATAGCTGTGAGTGTCTCCTCCATGTGGAAGATATTCCAAGCAGGATCGTCCCAGGAATGAGAAGTTCCAGGTACTGGGTTGTAAGGATCCATAACCTTGGACAAAAATATTAATTTGTACTACTTCTTTTTTACCATTTAAACTTTTTTAACATTATGAATAAACAAATCAATGAATCTCTCTGGCTTATACAGTGTGGCCGGAAGAAAAAATGTAGGTCCCCCGTGTCATGGGGTTTTCGAATCACCCCATGTATGTTTCGCGCAGTTTTAAGGCCTTCTTAGGAATCATGGAATCACCTGTTTAGATTTTAAATTTAAAGTAAAAAAATTAAGTCTGAATGCCCTAATCGTAAACGTCACTTTGGACCAAATTTTTCAGTTTGCATCAAAGTTAGGAAGCTGATTATTTTTTACATAAAGGTACAACTTATTAAGATTTAGTTTCAAAAATAAAAAGTAGAAAAAGTCGTTTACTTTTTTTAGATATGTATTTGTTTCAAGTTGGTTAGGTCGAATATTCTCGGAAAAGAAAACGATTTACAACTTGAAAACTATGAAAAGTCGCGGAACACACATGGAAGTGATTCGAAGAACCCATGACACGAGAGACCTGTTTTTTTCTTTAGACGTCAATCTTCTGGCCACCCTGTATAAAAGGACTACTTCTACATAAGTTTCTAATAACTTTTAAATCTAGCACATATTTTTTAAACTACCATATCATTGAATGTCTTAAAATGAAAATACTTTTTACTTTATTTTGGCAAGGCAAAATGTGAAGTCTACAAAATATTATATTAGTTTTAATCAAGGAAAGATTTAGATTGAGTAACACTCTGATAAACTAAACTATCCATTTAATAAATGAACCAAAATGGAGAGTACTCACCGATTTCCAAAATTCAAACTGTGGCAACTTTTGACCATAAAAACTTCCAGACCAGGCCAAGGTAGACACAAAAACACTCAAAGTCCAGTAAACGTTTGCCAAAGTAGTTAAAACAGCACTCAAACAGGTCCGGTAATCGTAGGTAAAGGTATAGTCGAAACAGCACTCAAACAAGTTCAGTAATCGCAAGCCAAGGTAATCAAAACACGGGAGTCCAGTAAACGTAAGCCAGGTCACAAAGGTAGAGAACAGATAAACGCATGCGATGACGAAAGGGTCGGTACAGAGCACTGATTCAAAACTACCTACATCGATAAACAAAAACGCCATCTTGATTTCCCGCCGACCGCCGACCATAGATTTACAACTTTTTAAAATGCAAGGCAACAAAGCTTACAGCCAATACCATGCATGACGTAACATTTAAAAATAAAGTTTACTAGAGTAGGCAATGACGTCACAAATAGGAATACAGTGGAATCGACGAAATGTTTAGTTGCAAGTACATTCTTGGAGTGCGAAAAAACAATGTTATCAGTGCTTTTATCTAAAGCTTGTTTTTTATTCTAATGAAACTAGTTTGTTGTATATTAATTCCATATCACAAGTATTTAGGTAGTCCATGCTACTATGTTGACGTCGTTGTCTAACATGTACATATTTACTTTAAAAGGTTGAGGATCTATGTCAGGGAACTCGCCTAGCGAGTTCAAGGCATTGCAGAATAGTTTGTTTCCTTTCAAATATAAACGGTGTCTCCACACCCGGCCCACCACGTAAATCTTTAGTTTAGCATATATTTAGTCTAAACTATAATTTTAAGCTGAAAATACGGATGCATTTTGGAAATATTAATGAAAAACACTGAACTCGCCAGGCGATATGGAGCGGCTAAGCGCGCTTGCAAAAAAGCTGTAGCCAGAGCCCGCAGCAAAAGTCTGGCGCCCTTATACGACAAGCTGGAAACTGCGGAGGGGCAAAAGCTTATTTTTAAGCTGGCGCGTGGCCGGGAGAAGGCTACACGGGACATTAGCAAATGTCTTTGTGTAAGGGACGCCCAGGGTAAGCTGCTCTACGATGCCCCCTCTGTTAAGGAGAGATGGTGTACATACTTCGCGGAGCTGTCTAACAAACAGCATCCCCATATAACCTTCCTCCGGAACCGCCTCCTAACCTTGGGCTTATTTCCCCTATTTCCCCCGACGAAACCCGCATTGCTCTTCGCCACATGAAGAACCGGAAAGCGGTCGGGCCTGACAATGTGCCAATTGAAGTGTGGAAGGCGATGGGCCCACATGGTGTGGACCTTCTGACGGATCTTTTTAACCGCATCCTGATCACCAGGGAAATGCCGAACCAGTGGCGATTTAGCCTGATTATCCCTGTTTACAAAGGCAAAGGTAGCGTACAGGATTGTGGTAGCTACCGCGGTATCAAGATCATGTGCCACACCATGAAGCTCTTCGAGCGCATCATTGACACACGGCTCCGTAGCGAGTGTACTGTCTCTGAGTGTCAATATGGCTTCCGGGCGGGTAACAGCACCATGGACGCAGTGTTCGCCTTACGGAATCTGGCTGAGGCTTACAGAGAGAGAAGGAGAGCTTTGCATATGGCCTTTTTAGACCTGCAGAAGGCCTTCGACTGTATACCTCGGCAATCCATCTGGTGGGCACTGCGCTTCAAGGGCGTTCCCGAGGCCTATATTGACATTATCAGAGACATGTACCGCGATTCCGTGTCCTCTGTCCAGACCGCTGTTGGCAAATCGAATGGCTTCCCAATATCTGTTGGCGTTCACCAAGGCTCAGCTCTTAGCCCGTTCTTGTTTAACGTAGTGCTCGATGTAGTTACGGCAAACATCCAAGATCAGCCTCCATGGCTAATGATGTATGCCGATGACATCGCCCTCGTTAATCAGAACAAAGCCCATCTTGAGCGCAAAGTCAACATTTGGAAGGACACGCTTGAAAACGGTGGTCTGAGACTAAATGTGGCGAAGACTGAGTACATGTCCTGTGGCAGCACGGATACAAACACCATCCGAATAGGTTCGGACCTGATCAGAAAGTCCGATACGTTCAGGTACCTTGGATCCGTGCTGCACGAGTCTGGCATCGTGGACGACGATGTCCAAGCACGTATTGGCGCGGCTTGGGCGAAGTGGCGCGAGGTGACGGGCGTTGTATGCGACCGCAAAATGCCTCCGAAGCTCAAGGGGCAGATATATAAATGCATCATTCGGCCTGTCCTACTGTACGGGGGCGAGTGTTGGCCAGCACTAAGCAGACACACCCAGGAGCTTCGCGTCACGGAGATGAAGATGCTGAGGTGGATGAGTGGCGTAACGCGATCCGATCGCATACGCAACTCTTACATCCGAGGTAGTCTTGGTGTCCGTGACGTGGGGGAAAAACTGCAAGAGTGTCGTCTGCGTTGGTATGGCCACATCATGCGCCGCCCTATGGAGTACGTTGGTCGGAGATGCATGAATATGGCTGTTCTTGGGGCTAGGCCCCGTGGTCGCCCTCGCAAGCGCTGGCTGGACGTCGTCAAGTCCGACATGAGAGCCAATGGCCTGACTGAGATGGATGTTGAAGATCGGGCAAAGTGGAGGAAGCTAAGTAGGAAGGCGGACCCTGGCAATAGCCGGGATTAACGCCAGGTGGAAGAAGAAGAAGACTGAACTCGCCAGGCGACTCGCCGGCACTGGAATAAGATTTACGTGAACTCTCCGGGCGAGTCGGTGGCACTGAACGTGTTAAGGACAGAGATCGTTATGGATTATTTGTTACTCTTATTAGTGAATTAAAGAAGGACGAAGAAAAATTCTTTAATTATTTTCGAATGTCCGTATCTAGTTATTTAGAACTTTTAAGAAAAATGGAAACTGCTCTTCAAAAACAACATACTAATATGCGAGATCCTATATCACCGGAGGAAATGTTGGCAGTAACATTAAGGCAAGTCTGCTTATTTTAATAAAGCTAGTGATAATATTGAAATCATTATATTTCTTTATTCAAAATACACATCATCTGACAAATTGGACAAATTGGACAAATTAGTATTTAGTGAAGAGACTGATGGAAGATTTTGAGGACTTTGGGTATTGCTTTCAGGAGTAGACTGGTAAGAAGAGGAGGTACGATAGCCGCAATAGTTATTACTGTTATTTTCTTGATTGTAGTTGTATGATGTATATTGATAAGATGACAATGCTGGAAGATTATTATCAAGATTATCAATAATTTGTAAAACTGCTATTTGAAATTTTCTTGTTTTTGCTTCATCAAAATTTTGCAATGAAGGTAAAATTCCACGAAAAAATGACAAATGTCTATCTTCGCGTTGAGACAACAACTCTATTAATGCTTTGTCGGGGTCGTCCTTTTTTTTTCTTTTTAGCAGCTGTTTGAGAAGAGACTGGTGTAGGTGTAGCAAAAGCATCTGACGTTGATGCAACAGTAGTAGTATTAGTAGTTTGTTGAGTTGTATCACTGTTTGTTAAGGTTGAGGAGGTATTTTCAATAGGCATATTTTTTTTTTCAAAAACTGTAACTGATCGTTATATATGTACTTTTTGGTTTTTTTAGCTCCCGATCCAGATTTTGTTTCTGTTTCAACTTTTTTGTTGTTTTTCATCCAGCAATCTTTAATATTTTTCCATTTTTTAATTACCATGTTTCCTGAAAAGCATATAATTAAGTAAATTTATTTATTTCAGATACCTAGCAAGTGGGACTTCAATGAAAGATTTGCATTACACATTCAGAATTGGGCACACAACTATATCGACAATTATAAGAATAACATGTGAAAAATTATGGGAGGTGTTATTGCTTGAATGTTTTCCGGTAATCACTACAGAAGTTTTAGAAGAAATCAGCCAAAAATTTTACAATTACGCAAACTTTCCTCACTGCGTCGGAGCAATAGACGGGAAACACATAAGAATAATTAAACCAGATAATATTGCTTATATTAAGTCTGAATTTCAATTAAAAACAACAAATTTTCAAAAACCTATTTCTATTGAAGAAAGATTACTCTTGACATTGCGGTGAGTATTATACAGGAAAAAAATTTAAGCAGTGCGCAAATTTTGACATGATAAACTAGAATAAATTTTAATAAACACGTATTTTTTATTTTTATATGTGTTAATAGTAAAAAATTAAAATATCGCTTACGAGAATTGTTCACTTAGAAACTCGTTTTATGAAAGAAAAGAAAGAAAGAAAAATGTTTATTTGGGACTCGCACAAAACAGACAGATTTAGATTGATTGATTTTTTTTTTGTCGTCGCTTGCTAGTCCGTCAACCGGTCGATGAACACATGCCGCGCGCCCCGATCAGTTGCCCGACGCGGTCGCTAGCGGTTGTAGGTAAGTACATCTCGGTCGGTTCGCTCGCTCGCTCGATGCGCGACGAGAGCCGCGCCGAAGCAATACTTACGACCGCAGTTTCGCGCTACTTGTAAAGTTTAGTTTCGACTGTGTAAAATTATCTGTAAACGTAATTCCAATTTTTCCTTCATACTTTAATGGGCTTAGGACCATCAAAATGCAGAAAATAAATCATAAATAAGCAATAGGTTTTAGTACCTACATTCAAATTAAAACATCTAGGTATGATACTTACACATGATAGGTACAATTTAGATTGAAACAACTGCATTATGGCGTATTTAAAAAATTGGAATCAACTATCTTACAATAATGTCTAATCAAAAAGAACCTAACACACTAAGATTGTTTATAATATCTTACCACTACATTTTGTTAATCACAGTATTTAAGGTATTGTTCGAAGTGACCTCCTCCTTGTTCCAGGCATAAACGTGCACGTTTAAATAAGTTTGCATTTAGTTTGTTTAGGACACTGGTTTCACTTTTCACTTGATTGAATGCGTTAATTATTTTTTCTTTTAAATCATCTAGGCTCTGAGCCTCTTCCACGTACACCCGGCGTTTCACTTCTCCCCAGAGAAAAAAGTCACAGGGAGTGAGGTCTGGGGATCTTGCCGGCCATGGTACGGGGCCTCCCCGACCGATCCGATTTCCCCCGTATTTTTCATTTAGAAAATTTCGCACCGCTATGGCGTAATGTGGTGGAGCGCCGTCGTGTTGATAGTAATAATTATTAATGTATGGCAGTGGGACTTCATCGATTAAATCATCGATGGTGGTGGCCAGCATTTCTAGATAACGTGTCCCGGTCAAAGCGCCGTCGATAAAAATGGGACCTATTATTTTATTATGAATAATCCCCGCCCATACGTTTGCGCTAAAACGTATTTGGTGATGCGTCTCTCTTACTAAATGAGGATTATTAAATGACCACCAATGCTCATTGTGGACATTGTACAATCCCACACGTGTAAATAGGGCTTCATCCGTCCACAAGATATTTATTTCACGGTGGCTTAAAAGCCACTCACAAAAAGCTCGACGTGGTGCTGGGTCTGGGTCATGGAGTTGTTGCACCGGCTGGAAGTGGTATGGACGGAGTCCGGCTGTATTTAGCAGCTTCCATACGGCGTGTTGGCTTACACCGAAACGACGTTCCGCGTCGTAGGTACTGGCTCTCGGATTGCTCTCAAAAAACTCAAAAATGGTGTCTTCGATTTCGACGGCCAATCGAGGTCTGCCAGACCCTTGTGCGTGGCTAGGGGTTCTGAACTGGCCGTGATCAAGCAGCCTTTGGTTAGCCGCTAAAATTATCCTTTCATTAGGTACCGTGGGATTACGGATACCCTGGGCTCGCATACGAGGCACACTCTCCCTCTCATACCTTCTTCGTGCTGCTCGTAAATTTTCGTGGCTTAATAGATACACTCGCACCATTTCGTAGTACTCCCGATGAGTAAAGTTAGACATAGCGACTATTTGACTACGCGACGCGAGTACGCGGCACACGCGCGCAGAGGCAAAGGGCGCGAAGATGCAACCTACGCAAGCGCAAGTGACGTACTGTATGTCACTTGTTTTTTAAACGCCGGCGCGGCGCTGCATGCCCCGCCCCCTTTTACCCGCACTCCCGTCTCTTGCGCTAGGGCGGCACAGCGCGTTTTCATTGATGCTTATTCATATTATTACTGTTAAATTATGTCTATGTTTTGCTTATTTCAAATTGGGACAAGATAGTAAAATGTGAAAAAAAAAGTTGTTAACTAAAAATGGAAATGTGTTCTATTACTTATACTGAGCCACCAAAAAAAAATTACGCAGTGGTTAAAAACTTTTCCTATATAACCCGGTATTTTTAGACTATGACGACACTGGTACTGCTTATTTATATGTCTATTATCACTTTTATGTCTAATACGCTGTTTTTATAATGGTTTTTCTATTTAAAATAATAATTAAATACGCGCACAATCACTTAATGTTTACATGTCAGCTGTCAGCTGTCAATTATGAAGTTATGGTATAAAGTAAATCGTTAAAAACCCGGTTGGTTCTTTCTAGCAAAAACATATTTTGTTGCTTAGTTCCTACTTGCAAAATGGACGTAAGATTTAATTGTTGTGATATTTCTAAAAATAAAAGTAATTACTTATAAAATATACTTTTTAATCATTTTCAATACAAAATTACAGAACAATGGAAGCAAGAACCCTTAAAACTAAACATCAGTATTATCATCATCGCCTTCTACCTCAAAATCGATAGGCCCGGTAAAGCCATCGATATCGTCTTCTATGTCTGAACTTGTCAAGGTTTTGTAGAAATCTTTTGCGTCGTTTGGTATTAGATGCAGAATACTTTTTATATCTGATAGCTTAGCCTTAGATATGGCTTTGCCTGTAGGCCAAAGTAAGTCCATATCACTTTTGGTTATCACGGTCCTGCTTCTGATATTTTTCTTTATATTAACTTCATTCAACTCATCGTCCAGATTGTTTCTCATAAAAATAGAGTACATTTCTTCTTTTTTAAGCACTATTTCTTTGGTATCCAGCCAACTTATTTTAGATCCATCTACTGCCTTTTTTCTGTTTGTGATTTTTGTCTCTAAATTGCGTGATGACAAAAAGTCTTCTTTGGTAAGCCTGTCTACAATCATTGGTTTAATTTTTCTACAGTTTTTCATGATCTCTATGTAATCATCTGGGGTGTACAATCGTTGCTGGTGTTTAAGAGAGCACTCTATCCGGCCAAAATCCGTGTCATTTGGTAAAAACTGGCCACATTCTAAAAATCGATGATGTATTTCTTTTAGAGTGGGATGATCATTCAATAATGCTTTCAACATTAGGGTCAGTTTAATATTTCTATTTTGACCCCCACATGAGTCACTCCAGAGGAATAAACTCTCAACACCATCTTTTAATCTTTCTGTGATATGTTTTATTAAACACGAACCGACTTCCTGCGACCCTCTGCCTGCCTCCCCTTCCACCCACACATTACAATGTGCTTGGTCATTACTGCCTGTATGGGTACCCAGATTATATACCCATAGCTGTCTTTTATAAAAAAACAATATTTGTGGGTATCCTCGGAAGAGGCAACGTTTTTTGAAGATCAAAAGTAATAGTTTCTATAGTTGGGTCATCTTTTGCCAGTTTCATATCTTTTTTGAGTTCTTGTTGCAAAAATTTAGCTTTGTCGATATGCTTTTTGTGGTCTTCTTCGATTTTCCTTTTTTCTTCTTCCGATGCCTGATTCTTTTTACTTTCATAGAAGTCACATCTGTTGCAAGTGTCTTTTTTAAGGGGTTTGGTACGCAAGTTAAATTTTGTGACGAACACATGTCTTACTTTAGAGTAAGAAAGAACTTTTTGACCAGCTGATTTAGCTTCTTCACTATAGAGATTATATATTTTGGGTAAAGTCATGTCCGATGTGAGAAACTTTGCGTCGTTACTTTTAGCTCGGCGATAATGTGATATATAAGTTGGTAATTTCCTAATTATGTTTTCCAGAAACAATTGACTGTCTGTTGAAGCCGCATTTTGACCCGCTTGTAGTCCTCGCATATCTTTCAGGCAATTATTCCGCATTTTACAAAGAGCTGTGTTTATTTTTTTAGATGACGTTTGAAGTGTATTCAAGAACATTTGTTTGCAGACTAAGATATTTTTCAAATAATATTCCCGAGTATATGTTTTGTTGTTTCTTTTTAAATTATGTCGCGCAGTCGTGACGTATGCTCGATTCTTAGGTTTTTCCTTAATGCAAGCTATCAAATACATATTTTGGGCAACATATGAACCAAACGAATAGAACTTATTAAATTCTTCTAGTTTTGTTCAGATGATACATTTTCTTGACATTGTTTTGGACAATAACAGCTATAGTCAATGAATACCTTACTTTCGACAACCTGCTTTTTAGTGTTCACATAGCTTAGATTATTATATTTTTTCTTCTTTCTGTCTTCTCTTAGGTCTCCACCATATAATCTTTTTCTACCCCTTTTTGGTCTTCCTTGGAATGATGCTTCAGTTTCAATATCTTCTTCTTGCAAAATTAGACTGCTTGAGTTATGGTTTGATGTATTAGTTTCATCCCGTATTTCTATCGCAGTTTGAGGGCCTTCTTCTATTGTCGCTAACAAAGATACGGAATCTTCAGAGCTTTTATCACTAGATATTCCGTTTTCATTATGACAAACGAAGTCTGGGTCCTGTACGGAGTCATCACTATTCATGATGTTTGTTATGTCCGAAGGAATCGGTGAACCTAGTGCAGCGTTTTCATTGCTATTAATGTTGCATTCTTCATTGTCAAGGGAATCGGCTAGAATATTAAATAATTCTGTTGTCTCTGGCGACATTGGTTGCAATGGTGAAGATAAAAATTGAATGTTTGGGATGTTTTCTTTTGTTGAACAATGTGGTTTCGGAGACATAAGCATTTGTACATTCGGTGGTCGAGGAGTAAGGGGGGAATAAGCTGGAGGTTCTATGCTCCTTTCAACAGGTTGAACCTCATTCGGTGGTCGAGGAGTTAGGGGGGAATAAGCGGGAGGTTCTATGCTCCTTTCACCAGGTACATTCAATAGTCGAGGAGTTAAGGGGGAATAAGCGGGAGGTTCTATGCTGTTTTCACCAGATTTCTCATCATCAATATGAATGGTCGAAGCAATTAAAAGCGGCTCGGCATTAGCAACAGGCAAAGCTGCGGAAGAAAGAAAAATGTTGTCTTCTGACATTTTGTTTTTCGTAAAGCTATACGGGGTGGAAGGACACCGATGCAAAAACGATTACCACGTATTCAGTGCACATCATCCTGAGCCCCCCTACATAGATTTTTTTTATCGGTTATTAAAAAAAAACAGCTGATTTCAACAAAAGTGCATTATAAGTAGTATTCGCCATGAGTCGTGAGCACAAAGGTCAAGTAAATTTTCGGGTTTCTTTCCGAGTATTTTTGGGCCGCCGACGCTGCACGTGATTGATCCGTCAGAGTCGGCCCCCCAAAAAACCCCGAAAGGAACCCAAAAACCGAAAAATTTACTTGTCATTTGTGCTCACGACTCGTGGCGACTAATATACCTACACGGTCGAAATGTATGGAACAGCTTTTTTTTTTAAACCGCTGAAAAATTTCTGTGTGATGATGATGTGTACTGAATTCATGGTAATCGTTTTCGCTTCGGTATCCCTTCCACCCCGTATAACCTATCATTCATTATTTTACTTTTAATATGTTGTTATAGCGGCAACGGACTGATAGCGGAGGCTTAGTAGGGTTCCGTTTGGCAACCTACGGGTACGCAACCCGAAAAAATGTACTTAAAAACAATAAGCAAAAAAATACGTCAATTCATTGAACCAGACGACATATTACAGGGTTTTACTATAAGGGTATAATTTAGACGGTCACCAAAAATAATATTTTTAGGACTCTAAGCCTAGGCACCAAAATGGATCAACGGTCACCAAATTCTATCCAACTCAACTGTGATTGCCATAAAATGTAGGCTTGGGGTTACAAACTGGATAAAATAGGTTAGGTTAGGTTAGAATTGTGACCAACCGCGCGCGAGCCGAGCGAGCGAAGCCAGCGGTGCCGCGGCAGCGGCCGGCGAGCGCTACTTCTCGAATATTATTTGGTGACCATTTATCTGTTTTGGTAACCGTTTAGAACTTTTTTGGTAGTAAAATAGGTACTTTTTTGGGCGGTGTTTAAACACAAGCCTTGCTATAACCATGTAAAAATTTTAATTATAAGTAACCCTGCCTAAACAATGCAATGGAAATTATATAAGCTTTCAATAGGTAGAGTTAATTTAGTTTTAAAGACTGATCCAATCTGTATAATCGTTAGTCAGAGTTTAGAAAGTACTTACCTTTATTCACCTTCGTGGGACTGCTTTCCGGAGTTGCTTCTATAACATCTGCAATATAATTAAATAAATGATGTGTGTAATGTGCATGTTTAGGTAGCTAAGTAGGTTTTGTTCTTGTTTACATGTATTTACATGGGGACGAATCTAAACAATATGAAGCATGTACTGAAGTCATTAGTGTGTATTGTGTTGACTTGCCCTGATTGACAGGCCGCGAGGCATAAGATCAAAAATATGTAGGTACTTACCAAAATTAACCCAACACAGAGATAAGGTTTGACAAAATTAAACCACAGATAAGAACCTACATAGATACTACTCTGTCAAGAAAGTACCGGGAAAAGATGAATAATACACAAAAAATTAAGTAAAATCACATTTTGTTATTTTTTATTATTATCTATATTAACGATACCCGCGATTAGAATGGTTCTTTTATTTTTGATTAAATAATGCTGAATTTTAACACCATTAATTAAGAACTATGCTACATGGATCTTTTATTTTTGTTTAAATACTGCTGAATTTTAACACCATTAAGAACTATGCTACATGGTTCCTTCAAGACTAACATAATTCGCATTATGCAAACAAGAACCAAACTCTCTTGGTTCTATTTAGTTATAAAAATATTATAACTTTTTATGCTAGATGGAACCAACGAACATTGGTTCTGGTTTGCATAATTAAAACGCTTAAGTTGAAAAGGTACCAAGGATCATGGGTCTGTTTAACAATTAGTTTTAATAAGTGTTTAGGGGACCATGCCGTATAGTTCTTTACAGTTTATTAAAAGGTGGCCAAAGTGGGTTGGTTCCGCAAGTGACAGTGTTGTATCTCTGTTGTTAGTCGGTGAAAAGGAACCATTTTATTAGAGAAGCTAGAATGCGTGATTTGAGCGCCATCTATGTACTAAACTCAATTTCACTCAAACTGTGGGTTGGTTCTTGTTTGCAAAAATGGGTCCAATTTATTCAGAGATGGTAGCTTTTTCATATACGGCATTATAGACTTGAACCAGTTCAAGTCGTCGTCGCCTTCATTTAAATTTTTCTTCATTAGGTCTATCTTTTCTCGTTCGAGTGTTATTAAGATTTCTTCAATACTTTTTGTTGCACCTTCTTGTACCTTTTGGTTAGCCAACGTTCCAATAGCTCGCGATGGGGTATACGACGGTCCAGGTGTCGAGGTATCATGTAGTATCTGTGCCGAAATAGCATTTTGTGGAGTTGCAGCATCAGTCGTAGGGCCATCAATTGTTGCCAAATTGGTATCATCTGTATTGAACTGCGATTCATCGGTTTGCGTATTGTATGCCGATTGCTCAGAAAGAATAGACATCATTGTATCATCATCAATAATGTCGTTTTCATCTAATATGTTATTTTGAATGTTACTCGTAGTTTGACGAGGTTTCAAAATTGTCTTTAAAAATTGCATTGATTCAAAATGTGGCCAATCGCCTTGATATTGACCATTTTGATCTGCGTCCGAACCCGATCTTGGCTTTTCTATTTTTTTAAGCTCTTTGTTATAGGAATCTCTTAAATTCTTCCACTTCTTTTTTACATCATCAGCTGAAATTAAAACAATATTATTATTTACAGATATTTGGTTACTGGAACACCATATAGAAAGTTATCATTCAATTTCCGTATATCAAAAACTGCCATTTCAAACATAGTGAAAGAAGTGTGTACTGCAATTTGGAAGACTTTAGTAATAAAACATATGCCTATACCTACAACGGAACTGTGGAAAAGTATCGCAAAAGATTTCTGGGAGAAATGGCAATTTCCTAATTGCATTGGTAGCCTTGATGACAAACACGTACGTATTAAGAAACCAAAAAAATCTGGTTCTATGTACTACAATTATAAGGGATTTTTCTCTATTGTATTACTAGCCTTAACTGATGCTAACTATAAATTTATAATGGTTGATATTGGAGCCTATGGAAAAGATAACGACGCTGGAGTTTTTGACGCATGTACTTTAAGACAAGTAATAGAACATCAAAAATACAAATACCGGAACCCGACTGTTTACCTAATACCCTCATTAAAGCGCCTTTTGTATTTGTGGGTGATGCTGCATTCCCATTAAAAACATACCTTCTGAAGCCTTATGCACAAAAAAATGTCAGTGAGGGAGATATTAAAGAGCGGTTCAACCATATATTGTCTCGAGCGAGGATGGTAGTTGGGTGTTCTTTTGGTTCAATAGCGTCAAGATTTGGATTACTTAATACGCCAATTGAGACAGATATTGAAAATACAATTAACACTTTAAAAGCTATAACTCTACTTCACAATATAATACGTGATCTTGAGAGTAATTGCGAAAATTTGACGTCAACTTCATCCCCTGATCTTCGAAGATCAAGAAGATATAATGCCTCAAGTCAAGCAGCCATACATACAAGTGAGATATTCGCGAATTATTTTAATTAACATTGAAGGTTTCGTCACTTAGCGGAAGTGGCAGGCCAGAAGAACAGCCAGCCACCTAACGATTAACAAAATGATTGCAAGAGTAAATTACTAAACTTAATAATAATGTAAATAAAACTTACCTGTGCATTCTACTGCTTCGGCAACATTCTTCCAACTTCTTTGTACTAATAAACGATTCCTATAATGTTTATGTTTTTTGTCCCACAACAATCTTTGCTCACGCACTGCGGCGATCAACGCTTCTGAATCAACCATTACATATATTAATTTTCTTCTTAGGGCGAAAAATGTTATAGTTCGTGTTGTCGCATCTGGTCGCCCTCAAAACAAGTGCGCGTTACGTCGCGTCTCGCCGCAGACTGTCATATAGGCCGCATGTAGGGTATGCCGTTGAGTTGATCGCGTTCGCAGCGTCGCGTCGCGTCGCGTTCGTCGCTCACGCAGGACACCGCGTAACAAAGAGTATAATAATATAGAGGAGTAAGAGAGCCCTCTCGTGCTAATTTTGGGCATATCGGTTGAAAGCGCCACCTGGATTTCTTAACTAGAACTACTATAGCTACAGTATAGGTATATATATTGATATATATACCTATACTGTAGCTATAGAATTGTATTATGACTATAGAATATATACTATATTAGAGATATCAATGTTACTTCTTATAAAAGCTATTTTGGTTTAGTAAATTATATAGGATTATAAATTACTAAAACAAAACAGCTTCTAAGGGAAGTAACATTAATATTTCTAATATAAATTATTAGAAGTTTTAGAAATAAAACTCAATAACTAACAAAATAATTATTTATTATTATTTCAAGCATATGGACATTGATTACATACATTGATTATATCAAAGTAGGTAGGAACTTATTTTCTATTTTTATAATTCTTATGTTTATTATAATAAACTTGGGCAGCAATTTTAATTTCGTCCTCACCATCATAATTAATTAGCTTGCCTGATAAAATTCGATTGACGGATCGGCACCAACTGTATATAAGAATGTTCACCATCGTATTTAAAAACATTTCTTTTAAAATATTTTTATGTTTTGGACAGCTGAAATGACAATCTACAAGCATATCTATAAATGATAATATTGTCTGTTTTAAATTAATTTTTGGAACATTCTTTTTTAAAAATGAGCAAACAATATTTTGTGAATCTCTAAAGAATTTTTCTCTTTGTTAGGATAGACAAGCCACTTTTTATTTTGATATTCTTTCTCTTTGATAAAAGTATTATTAGTATTACTATACAACGTTGATACGACAGAGGGGCTTTCCTTTAAACTGCCTATACTAGGTACCATTTTCAAGCTCTGTACCAAAAATAAATTAATTAGGAGCAGTAGTTTAGTCGCAAATGATTTTTAAAGTTTTTGCACGGTTTGAACACGATGTATCTTTTCTAACAGTTGATTATCGTCTAAGCATAGGTCATGCACCTTACAACGATAAATCTACGATGCGTTGTTGCCGCTCTGACGCATGTCGAAGGACATTCACTAAAAATTGGCAATGCAAACAAGGAAGCAATCAATACACACACACTTGCACTTTCACTACGAAAGCGACTAACATAAAGCGAGCGAAAGAAATAGAGATAGGTCAGTTTGTTGCATCCTTGTTTTTTGCGATCGGTAAGTCCCTCAGCTCAGTGCGCCGACGCTTGTTTTTCGGAACGTACGGTTTGTGGACTTCGCGCGCAAACAATTGTAATTTTATTTTGTTATTGTGAGAGGACACGTAACTTGGGATTATTATTATTTAGTATTAGTGTTTTTTTTGTGATTGACTGTTTTTTATGGTGATAGGACACGTAACTTGGGATTATTATTATTTAGTATTAGTATCTCCGGACCTCACTCCCATGGATTTCTTTTTGTGGGGTTACATTAAGGGTGAAGTGTATGCCTCAGAGGTAAATAAAATTATTGATGAGTTAAAAAATAGGATTATTTTAGCATTTCACAAATTAAAGTGCTTAGCGACGGACAGTGATCTAATTAGAAAAATAAATAACAATATTCTCCGTCGGTATAATTTGTGCATCAATGTGAATGGAGGACACATCGAAAATTTAAAAATTTAGTGTGTTTGTTTTTGTGCGCGTACTTCGAAACGTTACCTAACATAAAAGCCAGTGCGAGCGGAGCCCAGCGGAGGCCTAAGTCGCCGGCCGCCACCCCGGCCCGGCCCCCACCGAGCACACGAGATACCGCACACCGCGCTCCGGCGCGCGCGCGACGTTGCCGCTTTGTTACCTAGCGGTATCTAAGGTCAGTGTCTTTTTTTTTACAAAGGGTGGTTGCGTTTTATTCGGATTTGCAAGCTATTTAGTTTGTTTGAAAAAAATATTTTCTCATTTATGGCGCTTTTTGTTTTTGTACCGTATCGAATTAATACTGTACACGTATAGTATACGTAGTTTAATTTAATGCCCCTCTGTCGTATCAACTCTGTATGTGTTGTCTAGTAAATTTAATTTACAATGTTGACATCCTTTTACAACACTTGTAAGGCATTTTTTAATTACCCAACCACATACGTAATTACTTTGACCCGCGTCCTTTTCAGAAGATTGATCTAAACATATTTCAGTATCGAAATGAATACTTTTATTTTCTGCAGGTACATCAGGATTTACAATTTTTTCTTTTAAAAAAAAGTCTAGCGATTGTAGGCAGTCATTGAAGTCCTCTTCACAATTAGCCCTCTTTGAATGTGGGGTATTAATATTATTTAGCATTAGGGCTTTAAATGCTCCTTCAAAGGCTATTGTATTTGGTGCAATATTTCGTGCCCCATAACTCCTGATGCTCCCAAAGAAATTTTCTACAGGGTCTTGATTCAGATTTCTAGTCATCATTGCATCTAAACCGTACTTATTAGACAACACTTTCCATAGAGATTCCATTCCTTCTATAGTTTTAATTAAATTTGTTATTGATGGCACAACTGTCTCCGTCAATTGAACTTTATTACCAACTTTATTTTTCTTTACATATTTGACACTTTTTAGTATATTTTTGGCTTTTTGCCACAACTCATGGTGAGGCGAATTCCTTTTAACAGGCCCTTTAAAAATTTTACCATCTGGTATGGAGAAACTACTCACATTTAATGAGTCAAAAAGATTATCTATTAAAATAGTAAAATCTATTAATTGACGGCATTCCTCAGGAAGATCTCCTCTAGCCGTTAAATGGTTTGTTACGACAGCAAAACTATGGCTAAATAACTGTGTAGCAAATTCTCTCCATACATCTTATCTGCTACATATACCATTTGGTAATAGTCCCATTTAATATATTTTTTTTTCATTGCCTATATAATATATAAGGTCTTTAGTTATTAAATTATTTCTAATACCTTTTATTAAGTGCGGTGTGTCAAAAAGTGGAGTGATGATTTGGCCATTTATGCGTATTAAATCACTACGCCACTCTTTTTGCTGTCGTAAAAAACTGGCTTTTGTGTCATTGACCAATTCTGTGATGGCACCAACATTAGTCTGGCTTTGGTCACACACGGTGCAAACAATTACTAACCCCGACTTAATGCATTGTTGAATTACAGTTTTAATAATTGTTTTTAATTCTATTTTATTTAGAGAATTAGTGAAATAATACGCTATGGGTTGCTTAAAACTACGCTTAATGCCCTTAACCATAAAAACAAGGACATGGTCTGAGAACTTGTTCTCTTTGTTGGATGCAAAACCTTCTAATTGATCTTTATGTATGTTGTAGTTTATCTGAGGCGTTATTGACATTTCGTCAAAGACAAGGCTGCACAAGCGGTCGAAAGTATCTTTTTGTTGCAGTGTACATTTTATTCGTTCGAATATTATTGGATTAATTCCAGGAGAGACTTTTATTTCACTAAGTAGGCGTTTCATTGCTTTTGCAGATGGCAGTGTGAAAAAATTACATAATAGTCTGTAACACTTCGGGCTCTTTTTATACAGGGACAAAGATAAGATTTTTTCCTCTGTTGAGAAACGCCTACCCTTAGGCTTCTTTTTTGATTGGAGTTGCATTTTTATGAACAATTGTGCTGGTTTTGTCATCTGTTGGGTTATACGTTGAAATGCAAGGTCTTTGGATAATTTTTCTACATTAGCCAATCGTTCGGTAAAGGACTTGCCTTTTTTGCGTAAACGGCATAATTCCGTTCGTAAATATTTAATTTTCGTCTGCAATGGTTTCATCTGCATACATTTGTAAGTTGCAGTTGTTTTGCGGCCACCTGAAATAGATTTTTTTTAAATTATAATTTGGTATTTTTATAAAATTGTCACCAAAGAATATGAATTTACTTTTATATCCAATGTACAACTTGATTACAAGATGTTTAAGTGAAAAACACACCCAACACTTTAGGGTTAAAATTATTATTATAATAATACTTTTTCCCCCGCGTTCACTTGCCGCCCCACTACAGTAGGTCAAAGCCTAATGTTTTATAGACTATGACACCCGTGGATAGCGTAGCTTCCCAAAAGTGCAAGAATTTTTTAAATCAATCTTTCTAGCAGTTTTTTAGCCTATTCGATACAAAAAACAATAATATCTCCTCTTTATAATATGTCTAGGTAAAATAAAATAAAATGTGTTTAAAATCTTTACAATAAAGTTGCCGGGGCTTCCCAGGAAGTAATCCGAAAATACTTGTGTTGGGAAAACCCTCGCTCTCCCTCGATTCACAGATCGTTAAAAGAAAAGAAAATTGAATAGTTATAGGTATTAGAAGTGTGTGAGACTAGAGTGTGGTGTGTATAGGTATGTGTTTATGGGCAAATTATGTGTGTGTGTGTGTGTGAGAGAGTGAGTGAGTGAGTGTGTGTGTGTGTGTGTGTGAGGGAGTGTGTGGGGGGTGAGTGTGTGTGTGCATATGCATGTGAATGGGTCTCATATATACCAACTAATTTGTTTTGTGCCTGTGTGTATGTATAGAGTTCAACCTAGAGTAACCAAAATGTCCTCCACGCCTTCGTACTTAAGTGTGAAGAGCCATTCAGTCAAGGTCCTCTTACACGCATACAACTGCATGGGGTAAATATTGAGAATGCGATTAAGTTTGTTATAAACGCGTGGGGCTTGAGCTACATTTTGAGCAAAAATTGAACGTGCTGAGTATGTAGGGGCTACCAAATCACACCGTCTTTTTTTGAATTTGGTCTGGTCAAAAGGTAATATTTTATGATATCTTAGTACCATGTGTAATATGTATAGTTTTCTGACAGAGAGCAGCTTAGAGCTTGCATATAGTGAATCAGTAGAAAACCTATAAGGCTTACGGTACATGACCTTAATCAGAGATCTTTGTGCCCTCTCTAGATCTATGGTATGATTTGGCTGCTCCACCCCATACCGACATACAGTATGTAATTACAGATTGGGCTAGTGCAATATATACTTGCTTCTGTAGCTCAGTACTCATAACTTGTCTCAGGGATTTGAAAACCCATATGAGTTTTCTTACCCTCCCTAACCATAGGGAGGGTAAGAAAACTCATATGGGTGGAACTGATCACAGTTCCAGATGTGGGTACCAGCTTAACCGCTGATCCACAACAATACCTAGATACCTAACGGATTTTTCCTTCTGGATTACGGGACAGCTACAGGAAATTTGGGCTGGAGTACGACAGGAGTGGATTCTAATGTTAAAGTGAGGCGCAGGCTGAGAGTTTATGTATTTTGTGAAACAGACGTAGTTTGTTTTTTGGGTGTTTAACGTAAGAAGATTCTCGCTTAGCCAGTGACTAACTCTAGCCAGTCCCCTCTCAGCCTCTAGCCTAAATTTGTCCCAGGTCTTAGCAAAGATAATAGCGGTATCATCCATGGTAGGACAGTATTCTCGCACCGTTGATAATAAGGTTGCAGAGCTCATTAATATATATCAAAAACAGCGTTAGGCCGAGAACACTGCCCTGCGGGATGCCAAACGTTACCCTCTCTTCATCACTAAGGTAGTTTTCAATTTTTACCCCGTGGTTTCTAATTTGAAGGTAACTGCTGAGAAGAGAGAGAGTAGAACCTCGAAATCCTAAGTTCTCCAGCCTGTGTATAAGTTTTGAGATAAGTACATATAGATAATAAGTACCTTCAACGATCGGTGTTTGTCTAGGTCTGCTTAACACACTATAATTATGTTCCTTTATCACAGTAGCTGTTGTAACGCCATGATGCCGCAAACCTGCAAAGTAGTTTTTTTCAAGGTAAATAATATAATTTGTAAAAAAGATTAACATTTCAATATTTTCATGTTTGATACAAATGAATATCATTAGTCATGTAAAGCTATACACAGGCTGAAATTAAATTGCTTGTTTTGCCAGAACAAATGTTGTTCAGACCGTGGTCTATTTTATATTTTCTCTTTTTTTTCAAAGCTGCTCATTAGTTTCGGAGTCTGATTAATGCAAACAAACAAACAATCAAATCTTTCCTATTTATAATATTAGTATAGAAATAATATACCTGTAGCTACAGTTGAACTGCCAGGGTGAGGATCACGTCTGATCTCCGACTCCAGAATAATAGATGAACCTGAAATTGAAAAACAAATATATTTAGAACAAATGTGCAATAAATATGTCTAAGAATGCATCGGAGAACTTTCTAGAACAAAATTATTTTTAAGTAATGCATTTGCCATTCTAAAGATTTGAATGTCTAAAATATAATAATTGTTCACTTGAATAAAAAAAACTTAAAATATTTAGGTGAGCTTTGAAATATAATGTAATAGATGCATGACGTGGATAAGTATGCTAACATTATCAATTCCTACTGTCTTAATAATAACTAAGCTATATATCCGCAAGGCAGTTTTGTGGCGAACTGTTGGGCACTAGCGACCTCACGGACCTGATCTCCAGGGAGAATTCTTGTTCCTCATTTCCGGCTTGCGTTTATTGGCTGGCCGGAGTGAACACTGACGAGGAACAGAGCTGTGAACACTGACGAGGAACAGAGCTCCCACCTCTTTCTAGCCTTAATCGGCCGGTCTTAGTGGAGATTCGCAAGAGCAAACGTGCTCGGGAGAAGGACGTATAATCCAGTAAGGTGCTGGTAGGGATCTTGACCGTACTTCCGGGATTATCCTGATAGCCGTGGTATACCTCTCCACTCCTCTAGCACCTCAGGATATGTTGCCCCCTTGGCGCTACGTCACTTTGTGCTAGCGACCCTTTTCGGGGGGCCCATTTATTGAGTGTGCAAGTCACCCCCTGCTATTTTAAAGCCGTTTAAAGGGTCAATGGTCAGGCAGAGGCCAATAGTTCTTCCATAGTAGTAGTAATTAGTCCACTAAACCAGCCAAACCCATAGCGTTTTTCATCTTTTGTTTCCATATTTTGCAATAGTTTTGCTCCAACCCGGGATTGTCCTTGGGTATACTTTCACAGTGCATACAGGGATAATCGTCGGTTGGTGTCTCATTCCATTTGAAATGTCTAAAGAGGCCTCTGCGAGTTGGCATCGGCCCCTCGTACGCCTACCAAAGGACCGGGTCTCTAGGGACCCGAGAATGTCAAAAACAAAAATAATAACTAAGCTATACCTGATGCAATAACAGCTGCAGCAAATGAAGTACCAGGCTGATTATCAACACTGTTCTCAGATTCCTGAGACGTAGGCATACCTGGAATAGAATAATAAATATTAATTAGTAAAATACCTATATAATTAAAAATGTTCTTGTTTTTCATTTAGTGTGCAAATACAGTTGCCAGCACATCAACCAACCGGCCAGCAAATCACCTATTTATAATATTAGTCATCATCTGCCTAGCCTTTTCCCAACTACATTGGGGTCGGCTTCCAGTCAAACCGGATTCAGCTGAACACCAGTATTTTACGTGAAGCAGCTGCCTACCAGACCTTCACAACCCATTAAATGGGTAACACGGTATTTCTTGGCAAGACTGGAGTCAGATTTACTGGCTTCTGACAATCCGTAACGACTGCTAAAGTTCTACAAATGACAGCCGGGACCAACGGCTTAACGTGCTTTCCGAGGCACGGAGGAAACTCGCTATGTTAAGATGGTCACCCATCCACAGATCAACCTTGGCAAGCGTCGCTTAACCTTGAAGATCGACCCGTGCGGCTGTTATTCTTAATATTAGTATAGAAATAATATACCTGTAGCTACAGTTGAACTGCCAGGGTGAGGATCACGTCTGATCTCCGACTCCAGAATAATAGATGAACCTGAAATTGAAAAACAAATATATTTAGAACAAATGTGCAATATGTCTGAAGAAAGCATCGGAGAACTTTCTAGAACAAAATTATTTTTAAGTAATGCATTTGCCATTCTAAAGATTTTAACTAATTTAATTATTAATATTAAATGTCTAAAATATAATAATTGTTCACTTGAATAAAAAAAACTTAAAATATTTAGGTGAGATTTGAAATATAATGTAATAGATGCATGACGTGGATAAGTATGCTAACATTATCAATTCCTACTGTCTTAATAATAACTAAGCTATACCTGATGCAATAACAGCTGCAGCAAATGAAGTACCAGGCTGATTATCACCACTGTTCTCAGATTCCTGAGACTTAGGCATACCTGGAATAGAATAAGAAATATTAATTAGTAAAATACCTATATAATTAAAAATGTTCTTGTTTTTCATTTAGTGTGCAAATACAGTTGCCAGCACATCAACCAACCGGCCAGCAAATCACGGTAAGGTTCAAGTTCTATTGTAAAATCATTAGAACTAAACTAGAAATTGGCTAGGTTGATGTGCTGGCCACCGTACCTGTATAATTAGTTTAATTAGTCTAAGGTCTTAACTGTCTCCTTAGGGTAAACCCTGCAATGATAGTACCTATAAGCTGTATTAAAAAAATATATAAATAACTCACCTGGCAAATGTAATATTGGTATTGCTAATGCATTCAGTCGTTTATTTCGATTTCTATGTTCAGAATTGAAGTGAATATCACAAATTCTCTTTTTCTTGAAATATTCGACGTCTAAGGTTATTTCTGGTTTCTTTCCAACAAGATCAACCCAAGCTTTGAAGCGCTCAGGAAATTTGACAGGATTTGGAAACACGTGCATTACAACATCTGTAAACAAAAAAAAGTAGTCAAATGTAGGTGATAAGTCTGTTAATTATTTCTGTCCGGTGTGTTCCATCTGGTCTGTTTATATAATTCAAGAAGCATGACATGTTAGTTAGCTATTAATTAGTAGTAGGTCTAATTTGGCTATAGATAGTTAACTGGTAGTGGCCGTTAGCGGAAACGTACAAAATATTGAGACCTGCAATCAATTTTTACCTTCATGTCATGTTGAATCGATAAAGTTTAGACTTCGACTTCGTGTAGAACTTACACATATATAACTTCTTTGAATAGGAAAACAAATAAAAGTATAATAGATGTTTATTGCTACTGACATTATGAAGTTGAATGCTTCGGAATTATGAACATTAGAGACAGAGTAGTTAAAAGTTGTGATTGTTACGATGAAAAAGTTACGAAGAACATTTTTGGATTTCGAATTATCGGAGTTGAAAATTTAGGTGAATTTCATATTAAATATTTTTACAAATTTTGTAAGTTCTGTTTTAAAAACTTCATAGGTAAAGTGGCCATTTTCCCAATCGTCCTTTAACTGGTACACTTTGGTGATAAATTTGAAATTTTATATTTGACAGATTGTGGCAAGTGATAGCTTGATGTGCTGGCCACCGTACCATATCCCCAAGATAAATGGAATGAAAGAAAAATATCACAACTAAATGACAAATGTACCTATTTATTAGACATTTTGGGTTCTGAACCTGGAGGCGACTAGTCAGTGAATTGTCTTAAGGAAACCGGACATTGACAGATTTTTAAGGGCGAAGTCACAGGCAGTAACCTATACTGTTTTTGGATCACTAACAGATATCACCTAACAAAAAAATGCCGGTTAGCGGTTAGCAGAGTTCATAAATATATTACTTACCAGTGTTCTTACATCCAAGCGCACAGCGATGAGGCATTTTGTCTATTTTCAAAGACACACACACACACAGAATACAAGCGTCTTTTCGCAATTCTAATACTAGGTAATAGTGTTTTACACAATTTTTATGGAATCACTAAACAAATCACAGCGCACAGGTGTAACACTGCGAAGCTTGAACTGGTTTCCAGGTAATAGTCTGACTATCAGGACGGAGGAGGATCTCAACTCGACGTCTGTAACTCAGAAAAATACACTCGAAAACCAAGAAATACACACAAAATGAATACGAAACAAACAAACGCAGGCGCAAGCTGTGACGGCCATATTGTGTGTGACAGTGTTTACATAACCAAAAAATAATTTTGAAATTTAAGAAGACATTGCCATTACAATAAGATAATATATTGAATAAAGTGATATCTATCGACGCTTTGGAGTACCAATGCTTATTAACTCTAGTTCACGATAATAAAAAGCACTAGCTTCTTTGGTTTTGTTGCTGATGTTCCAACTGTAGCCCCCCTGCCGCGTAAGATGGATCGCAAAAAGATTATTGCACTGCTGTTATTGTTAAATAGATATAAAAGAAAAAGAAGATTCTGGGTTCATCCATTTATTACGATTATGAACACTGATAGGAACTATTTTACTCGAAAGTACTATGCGTTGAGAACTGAAGAAGATAATTTTTTTGATTATTTTAGAATGAGCATATCTTCATTTGAAGAGCTTTTGAGTTTATTATCACCATGCCTTCAAAAACGATCGTACAAGGGAAGAATTCCTGTTATGCCTTTGGAAATGCTGGGACTGACTATCAGGTAAAGTAAAACAAAATTTATTTATTGACATTTTAATTGTTTTTTTTTTTTGCGAAAAATCAAATTTGTGATTATCAGCAGTTAATAGTAATTAATATTATGTAAAATCAAACTCTTCTTCCGTCGACAAAGCGCTATAGGTAGAATAATTATCACTAGGTGAATTAATTTGATCTTCCCCTGCGTTTGATGATTGTTCGTGTGATAAATGTAAAATTGGTGTTTGGTCTGCATTTGATGATTGTTCGTGTGATAAATGTGGGCGTGTCAGTGGTGTTTGGTTTGCAAAATGTTGAGTTTGATAGCCTGTGTAGCTCTGGTAGTTGCTAGGCTGATAGGAGGAACTATAAGGTGGGTAGCCTTGATATGCCGGTTGAAGTAAGTCTGTTAAAGTTTGGAGAATACGACTTTGAAAAATAAGTGTTTTGTTCTCATCCAATTTTTCCAGAGACGGTAGAATTCCCTTAAAAAAAGACAAGTGCCTGTTTTCCGGTTCCTTTATAATGTTAATAATTTCATTTTCAAACTCGTTTGCCTTTCTTTTTCGCGGCTTCTGCTGGTATCGTCTTGGAGATTTTTCAGATCTTGCTTGATTCTCTTGTCCAGGTGGTGCTTGCATTTCCGTTTCATTAATGCTATCTGTTGTCTCATTTTGTAATTTTTTTTTAAGAAATAATAACTGCTTGTACAGATGGTATTCTTTGGTAGATTTTGCTCCTGTTCCAGATCGCTTTTCGTCTTTAAGTTTCTTTACGTACTTTTTAAAGGTATCGTTGATCCCTCTCCATTTTTTTAATACTTCATTACCTGTAAATTATACAAAATTAATCATTAATGTAGGGGTATCCCTATGAAATTAAATATAAAGAAACCATTCATATGTTTAAAAATATTTTATGTATGTATTTAATGTCATATTAGGGTAAATTTTTAATTGTCTCCACTATTTTTTGTTAAATTTTCTATTTTAATTTCAGATTTTTAGCAACCGGAGAAGAATTCAACGATATGCATTTAAACTATTATAGAGGTGCAAGTACAATAGCGAAAATAATACGATTGGTGTGTAACGCAATATGGGATCGCTGTTTACGTCAAAACATGCCTGAAATAACACAACAGCTGTTTGAAGAAATTAGTGCAGATTTTGACAAGAAAGCCAATTTCCCTAACTGTTTAGGAGCCATTGACGGCAAACATATTCGTATCCGTAGTCCCGCAAATAGTGGATCACTGTTTTACAATTACAAAGGTTATAATTCAATTGTTTTGTTGGCTATTATTGCTCTAAATACAGTTTCATCTACGTGGATGGAAGAGGAGCATATGGAAAGGAAAGCGACTCCACGATTTTCCACAACTCGAAACTTTATGACTCACTGATGAAAGGTAGCTTTCCCATACCAATATCGAAGCCGTTGCCAGGCTTTCAAGAACCGGTCCCGTTTGTTTTCATAGGAGACGAAGCTTTTTCTATTTCAAATAACGTTGTGCGCCCTTATTCTGGCAAGCATTTAACCGTTAAACAAAGAATATTTAACTACCGTTTGAGTAGGGCGAGGCGATATGTCGAGTGTGCTTTCGGCATACTAGCCAACAAATGGCGAGTATTTCATCGACCCCTTAACGTCTCAATTGATTTTGCAGTCGATATTGTCAAAGCTTGTTGTACTACTCTGTCAAGAAAGTACCGGGAAAAGATCAATAATACACAAAATGTCTGTTATTCATCCAAATTTATTTTATCACCTTCAAAGTATGCTCCTTTAGAAACGATACACTTGCGCCAACGAATAATCCATTCATCAAAACATTTTTTAAACGCTGCTTCCGGAATTGAGTTCAGTTCTCGCCGCGAATTCTCCTTTATGTCTTTTATCGATTGAAAACGGGTGCCACGAAGTGGTAATTTGAGTTTAGGAAAAAGAAAAAAGTCAGCAGGAGCCATATCTGCTGAATATGGTGGTTGCTGGATGGTATTTGTTGAGTGTTTGGTTAAAAATTCGTTTACAATGATAGCCTTGTGCGAAGGCGCATTGTCGTGGTGCAAAATCCAAGAATTTTCTTTCCACAAATCTGGCCTTTTTCGTCGAATTTGCTCTCTTAAATTCAAACTTTATTGCGAAACACAGTACATAGTTATACATTCCAGGTGTTAGGTGAATGCGCAGTTCACTGTGTTTTACCAATTTAGGCATGCACAATTATTATTTAAATTATAAATGACATTAATTATTGTATTAAATCATATTACATCATAAGTATCATATTGCAAATTAAACATTTCAAGTACACAATTCCATAAATATCAGACAAAACCAATTACTCAAATTAAACAAATGTCGTCAATTATCACTGGGATCATGCTGTCATATACAACGTTGATACGACAGAGGGGCTTTCCTTTAAACTGTCTATACTAGGTACCATTTTCAAGCTCTGTACCAAAAATAAATTAATTAGGAGCAGTAGTTTAGTCGCAAATGATTTTTAAAGTTTTTGCACGGTTTGAACACGATGTATCTTTTCTAACAGTTGATTATCGTGTAAGCATAGGTCATGCACCTTACAACGATAAATCTACGATGCGTTGTTGCCGCTCTGACGCATGTCGAAGGACATTCACTAAAAATTGGCAATGCAAACAAGGAAGCAATCAATACACACACACTTGCACTTTCACTACGAAAGCGACTAACATAAAGCGAGCGAAAGAAATAGAGAGGTCAATTTGTTGCATCCTTGTTTTTTGCGATCGGTAAGTCCCTCCTCAGTGCGCTGACGCTTGTTTTTCGGAACGTACGGTTTGTGGACTTCGCGCGCAAACAATTGTAATTTTATTTTGTTATTGTGAGAGGACACGTAACTTGGGATTATTATTATTTAGTATTAGTGTTTTTTTTGTGATAGACTGTTTTTTATGGTGATAGGACACGTAACTTGGGATTATTATTATTTAGTATTAGTATCTCCGGACCTCACTCCCATGGATTTCTTTTTGTGGGGTTACATTAAGGGTGAAGTGTATGCCTCAGAGGTAAATACAATTGATGAGTTAAAAAATAGGATTATTTTAGCATTTCACAAATTAAAGTGCTTAGCGACGGACAGTGATCTAATTAGAAAAATAAATAACAATATTCTCCGTCGGTATAATTTGTGCATCAATGTGAATGGAGGACACATCGAAAATTTAAAAATTTAGTGTGTTTGTTTTTGTGCGCGTACTTCGAAACGTTACCTAACATAAAAGCCAGTGCGAGCGGAGGCCTAAGTCGCCGGCGGCCACCTCGGCCCGGCCCCCGCCGAGCACACGAGATACCGCACACCGCGCTCCAAGGCGCGCGCGACGTTGCCGCTTTGTTGTCTAGCGGTATCTAAGGTCAGTGTCATTTTTTTACAAAGGGTGGTTGCGTTTTATTCGGATTTGCAAGCTATTTAGTTTGTTTGAAAAAATTTTTGTTTCATTTATGGCGCTTTTTGTTTTTGTACCGTATCGAATTAATACTGAACACGTATAGTATACGTAGTTTAATTTAATGCCCCTCTGTCGTATCAACTCTGTATAAAAATTAAAACGTATACAATGTCATAAATTAAGATCAAAGAGTAATGTCAAAGAATAAAATGTCACAATAATAATAATAAAATTTTTTTAAATAATAATCATAATACGTAACTAATGTCAGAGTCAAAAAGTAATGTCAGTTGGTACGTTATATAACATAATAAATTAATGTAAAGAAATGAAAATAAATCGGACCCAAGTAATAACCATAGCATGTACTTATTATACAGATAGATTTCTGTCTGACATGTACTCGTGTAATGTGTAGTACGTTTTATTTAATAGTAACTTATTAAGTTGAGCCTGAGCTTGTCACAGCAAAACAAGTTGCTCGAATAATAAAGAGCATGACTCGAGGGAAGTCGCCCGGACACGACGGCCTTAGCATCGAGCATTTTCAGCACGCGGGGCTGCACCTCCCGAGGCTCCTGGGGTTGTTGTTTACGCTCTGTATTAGGCATTCCTACCTGCCTAATGAACTGATGAAGACGGTGGTAGTGCCTATAATTAAAAACAAGACTGGAGATAATTCCGACAAGAGCAACTACCGCCCGATATCATTGGCTACAACCATAGCTAAGGTGCTTGATGGCCTGCTTGAGAGACAGCTTAAAGAACACTTAAATTTAAATGATGCACAGTTCGGTTTTAGGCCGGGACTATCGACAGAATGTGCGGTTATGTCTCTCAAGCAGACTGTCAGGTATTACACAGATAGGAACACGCCTGTGTATGCAGCCTTTCTTGATCTCTCCAGGGCATTTGACCTGGTTAGGTATGATATTCTCTGGCGAAAATTGAAGGATACTGGTGTGTCGGGTGAATTAATTAATATTTTTAAATATTGGTATGACCACCAAGCAAACCAGGTCAAATGGCGTGGCGAACTTTCTGACGAGTACAGGTTGGAGTGTGGAGTGAGACAGGGGGGGTTGACATCTCTTTCACTCTGCAACCTGTACGTGAACGGGCTGATTGTTGAGCTGATCGATACCGGAGTAGGATGCTCGATCGATAGTCACTGTATCAACAGTATCAGTTATGCAGATGATATGGTGTTGCTCAGCACATCAATGGCCGCGCTCAGAAAGCTGATAGGCGTGTGTGAGGAGTATGCGAGGGTACACGGTCTCCTGTACAATGTTCAGAAAAGCGAGCTTTTGGTATTTCAAGCCAGGGGACGTAAACTGGGGGATGTGGCACCTGTGCTGCTTAACGCTGTCACTCTTCGAAGAGTGAGAGAGTTTAAATACCTCGGCCATGTAGTTACCGAGGATTTAAAAGACGATGGAGATATTGAAAGGAAGAGGAGAGCGATGGCGGTCCGCTGTAACATGTTGGCACGCAGATTTGCGAGGTGTAGTTTAGAGGTAAAAATTACTCTTTTTAAAGCATTTTGCCAAACTCTCTACACCTGCAATCTGTGGGTCAGCTATACTCAGCGTGCCATCAACGCTCTCCGAATACAATATAATAACGCGTTCAGGGTGCTGGTGGGGCTCCCACGCTATTGTAGTGCGTCTGCGATGTTTGCGCACGCGCACACAGACGGGTTTCACGCTGTGCTGCGGCGCCGTATCGCTTCGCTGATGTTCCGCACGCGTGGGAGCGCCAACACTATCCTGAACGTGCTCAGCCACAAGCTGGTCAGCCCCCTTCTGGGGCACTGGGTTCAAGCACAAGTGCGTGTGCCCGGGGCCCCTGAGGGCGGCAAATACTTAAATTAATTTAGTTTTTTTTAAATGTACCTAACATAGTTTTTAAGTCTTTGTCTACTAACAATATTATGGACCAAGAATGTCTGAAATAAAAAAATATTATTATTATTATTAAGTTGCTTTTTAAACATATTAATTTCGTTAATATTCAGTATAAAGTTAGGAAGTTTATTGTAGATTTGTGGCGCCATTCCTAGAAGGTTCTTATGGAATACCGCTTTTTTGTGTTGTCTACCGCTTATCTTATTTTTATGTCGCACGCTGTGTAGTTTTTCGAATAAGTGCAGGTTTGTTTTTACAAAAAGAGCCACTTCATATACAACGTTGATACGACAGAGGGGCTTTCCTTTAAACTGCCTATCTAGGTACCATTTTCAAGCTCTGTACCAAAAATAAATTAATTAGGAGCAGTTGTTTAGTCGCAAATGATTTTTAAAGTTTTTGCACGGTTTGAACACGATGTATCTTTTCTAACAGTTGATTATCGTGTAAGCATAGGTCATGCACCTTACAACGATAAATCTACGATGCGTTGTTGCCGCTCTGACGCATGTCGAAGGACATTCACTAAAAATTGGCAATGCAAACAAGGAAGCAATCAATACACACACACTTGCACTTTCACTACGAAAGCGACTAACATAAAGCGAGCGAAAGAAATAGAGATAGGTCAGTTTGTTGCATCCTTGTTTTTTGCGATCGGTAAGTCCCTCCTCAGTGCGCCGACGCTTGTTTTTCGGAACGTACGGTTTGTGGACTTCGCGCGCAAACAATTGTAATTTTATTTTGTTATTGTGAGAGGACACGTAACTTGGGATTATTATTATTTAGTATTAGTGTTTTTTTTGTGATTGACTGTTTTTTATGGTGATAGGACACGTAACTTGGGATTATTATTATTTAGTATTAGTATCTCCGGACCTCACTTCCATGGATTTCTTTTTGTGGGGTTACATTAAGGGTGAAGTGTATGCCTCAGAGGTAAATACAATTGATGAGTTAAAAAATAGGATTATTTTAGCATTTCACAAATTAAAGTGCTTAGCGACGGACAGTGATCTAATTAGAAAAATAAATAACAATATTCTCCGTCGGTATATAATTTGTGCATCAATGTGAATGGAGGACACATCGAAAATTTAAAAATTTAGTGTGTTTGTTTTTGTGCGCGTACTTCGAAACGTTACCTAACATAAAAGCCAGTGCGAGCGGAGGCCTAAGTCGCCGGCGGCCACCTCGGCCCGGCCCCCGCCGAGCACACGAGATACCGCACACCGCGCTCCAAGGCGCGCGCGACGTTGCCGCTTTGTTGTCTAGCGGTATCTAAGGTCAGTGTCATTTTTTTACAAAGGGTGGTTGCGTTTTATTCGGATTTGCAAGCTATTTAGTTTGTTTGAAAAAATTTTTTTTTCATTTATGGCGCTTTTTGTTTTTGTACCGTATCGAATTAATACTGAACACGTATAGTATACGTAGTTTAATTTAATGCCCCTCTGTCGTATCAACTCTGTATTTACAGGCAGGGTACTGTTAATATGCGAAGATAGGAAAAGAATGGTTTGCAGCTTTCCGTGCTTTGAATGCCGCATATCGCCCTAACACACCTTTTTTGCGCTCTAAACACTTTCTCCATGTTCGTGGAGTTACCCCAATATATAATCCCATAGCGTAACGTAGACGTAACATAAGCATGATACGCTGTAACTAAAACTTGTTGGTGTACATCTTTAGCGAGACTGCGTAAAGCATATGAATGCTGGTTCAGGCGATTACATACACTGTCAGTGTGAGTTTTCCACGACATGTCTCTATCCAGTTCCAGTCCCAAGAATTTTGTAGTTGCCGTTTCTGAAATTTTATTGTCTCGAAATTTTATGTCGAAGTTTCTTATGGTTGGTCCTTTGTTCAAAAGTCATTATTTTAGTTTTTTCAATATTAATATTAAATTGAATTTATTATACAATTTTTAAAAATTAAATTATTTTTGTAAAAGTTATTTTAATATCTTGTATTGCCTCCGCGGGCTCTAATTAGGGCTTGAATACGTCTGCCCATGCTTCTAATGACACTTTCTATCATTTCCTGGGGCAAATTGACCCACTCTTCAGTCAGCGCCAATTTTAAATCCTCAACATTCCTAGCAGGTGGAATCCTCTCTCGCACTTTCCGTCCAATCATGTCCCAGACATGCTCTATCGGATTCATGTCTGGAGATCGTGCTGGCCAGTCCATTTGTGTAATTCCGACTTCGCTAAGGTAATCGCGAACCACGCGAGCAGTGTGGGGCCGTGCGTTATCGTGCATAAACACAAAATCTGGGCCTATAAATGGGGCAAAAGGCATTACATGGGGTTCCAAGATTTCTGTTATGTATCTGTGTGCAGTCAGAGAACCTCCATCGATGATGACCAAAGCTGTACGAGCTGTTAAACTTATGCCACCCCACACCATAACGGACCCTCCACCATACGAGACCGTTTCGGTAAAATTGGCTTGATGGTACCGTTCTCCTCGATACCTCCACATCCTTTCCCTCCCGTCGATGAAATTCACACAAAATCGGCTTTCGTCAGAGAATAAAACTCGACCCCATTCATCGGACCAATCTTGGTGCTGACGAGCGAACGCTAATCTTGCAACTCGATGACTTACCTCAAGTTTAGGCGCCTTAGCTGGTACATACGACTTTAAACCAGCTTCGTTTAACCTTCTTCTTACTGTTCGTTCACTTACACGCACGTTACGCACTTCTTCCAAGAGATTTCGGGTCTGGACAGCTGTTTGACGACGGTTTCTCAACGTTTGCACCCTTATAAACACACCGGCACAATTAGGGGAACACAAAAAAAAGGTTGGTTTTTTTGTTACTCGTGAGTAATTCGTCAAGTGGTTCATTTATTTAAAATGTTACCCTCGTATAACATAACATTTTGAGACATTTTGACATTTTTCAACGATCTAACAGAAATTATACCCTCTTAAGTTTTTGTTGACAGTCAGCGCTTTTAAGTGTTTTTGATAAGAATTTTGTTTGTGCAGTCAATAGTGGCCCTAGCTTATTTTGTTGTTATTGTTTGAAGAGTTAACATTGTATTGCATACAAAATGAGTGATTTGCCAGCAACCGAAGTCGCCAGAGCTGTGACAATGATCGAGGAAGGTCACACATACCGTTCAGTGAGTCGAGCGTTGGGTGTATCTGTAATTTCACTGATTAAAACAGTTTATTTAAAGTATTGAAAAGCTAAGCTAAAATGATGGCTAATGATAAGCTGGCGAATGCACGCGGTTTGCTGTCCGAATATGCACACTTTGAAGCCTCGTATCCACTAGGCAACATTTGGCGCGCGACACGTGAATCTCAACATGTACGTCAACGCTGCACAACAGCGCGCGACGTTGCCAGCTGCCGCGCAACATGACGCGCGGCTTGTTGTTTGTTTAAAGTGCATCGTTAGTTGAGCATCAGGGCGCGTTTATATGACACGGAATGTTACAGCGTGTCGGCCGCGCGGCGAAAGTACGGTGACCGCGCGGCGGCCGCGCGGTCAGGCCTGGTGGCCACGCCACTGCGAACCCGAACCATTTTCAGTTGATCTTGGTCTTTCTTAAAATTCACACGTGTTCGTTATGAACTATTTGACTAAGAAGAATAAAATTATGATTGCATATCGATGCTTCCGACAACAAAGGTCGTAAACACCAAAATAGCACTTCTTGTAATCAACGAAAAAACAAAAAATAATTTCGTTTTTGGCTTATATCTTTTTAACTTTAAAAGTTGTAAAATTGTGTTCTATACAAGAAATACGTAAAATACGATGGTGTTTCATAATATATTACTTATGTCATGCCGGTCTGTTTCCTCAACGATCGTGTAATCTAAGTGCGATGACGCTCCATCGAAGATCAACAAAATTTTTCCTTGAGTCTTATATTTTGCCAAATGTTTAATGAACTCCACGAATAGTTCAGTTGTCATGCTCCCTTTTGCTGACATCTTCACGAAACTCCCCGCGGGTAAATTGTCACTGAATTCAGGTTTCTGCCTCTGTCCTTTAAATATTATCATCGGTGGAATAGCGGTCCCGACAGCATTGACACACATTGCGATCGTGACATTTTGAGCATGCTCTGGCGCTATTAAATGGACTCGTCGAGCTCCTCTTTGTGCTAGAACAGTCTGTTGACTATGAACAGTCAACCGACATCCCTTTTCATCTACGTTGTAAAGTCTTTGCGGGTGTGTTATAATTTAAAGCTCGTCATAATTTTTTTTTTATTTCTGAGAAGTGTTGGCTAACGATTGGTCTGTTTAGCTTTTGCGCCCTAGCTGGATTCATGAACTGTGCCTTTCTCTTTGAAATTTCTGGATGCCGTTTCAAAAACATCTTTAGCCAGTCTTTGCCAGCAAGGCCAATGTCTGCGTTGAAGTTATGTTTTAGCTCATATTTTTCACAAAAGATGAATGCTTGTCTGCGAATAAGCTTTGGAGTAAGTGGCATCCCTATATTTGCAAATCTTATGATTCTGTTGACAAGATCACATTCTTGAGCTTCAGTCATAATTGAACGGCATCCTAAACATCGCATTGTATTTCCACTTTTCAAGTGGTTCTTTAGTGTACGTCTAGGTATATTATATCGCTCTGCTGCACCACGCTGCGTCAACTGCCCTCGTTGTACGGCTGCCATAGCAGAACGCAAGTTTTCTTAAGTCCACGGAGCTCGACGTGGAGGCATTTTCATTCGATCTGTGAGTAGAAACAAAAATCAAGTTGTATAACAAAGGTCGGTTAATAAGGCCCATGACCTACTGTAGTGGGCCTTATTAGACGCATAACATGCTTCATAAAATCATCAATTTAGAACGAAATTAAACACTTATTTTTGATTAATAGCATAGAAAATAACTAATTTGATGTCTAATGTTTAATAAAATTACGTTACTTTATAGCTTAATAACAATTAAATCAAAATACTTACATTTCCCCCTTCCCTCCGGACAGCGAAAGCATATAGACGTGTTGACCTGTAGAATTGTTTTAAAAAAAATCATATTTTAAAAATCCTATCTTTCGACAAATTAAATCAAAATTTAAAATCAGTGAAGTACCAGGCTCACAGAACATAGAAGCGGCTAACGTGCAAACGAGGAGTCGTTGCAAGAGCAAGACAACAACTGTTGCCAAGAAAGTTGCCGAGCTACGCAAGCAGCGCGTTCGCTAACCGCGTCGTCGCCTGCCTTGTCGTCATCAGCGCGTCATAGTTTACGCTTGCCGCAATTTCATGAGCGGAGCGTTTGGGCGGACTGCGGTTGGTTAAAGTTATTTTTCGATCGTCTGAATAACTACACGAACTTGGAAAAGCTTAGCTTAGCTGATATTATTGCCGTGCCGTTGTTATGCCGCTGAAAAGGACCCCCCCATCCACAACACAAGGTAAAATGGTATCTGATACAAACCAAAGTTCAGCACCGGTCACCGATACAGACAATGAGACTACCAGTAACATCACCAGCCGACCTCGACCTCGAAAGCGACAATATGATGATGAAGTAGCTGTTGCTATGGCGGAAATGAAGAAATCTCTCGAGACTTTTAAACTCCAACAAAACACAATATTGGAAAGCATTAATGGAATTAAGAAGCAAAATAGCGAAATGATTAAATCTATGGAGCTTATATCTGCACAGTATGATGATATGAAAAATAAACTTATCACTATGGAAACTGAGAGGAAAACTCACCTGGCATATATACAAACGCTAGAGACAAAGGTAGAGAACCTCGAAAGATCCCAAAGACAATCTTCTATTGAGATTAGAAACGTTCCTGTTCAAAAAAATGAAACAAAGGACCACCTGCTTCAGTTAATTCAAAAAGTTGGATTAGCTACTAAAAATTGTGTCAATGAGACTCATATTCGAGATGTTTTTCGAACGAACGCTGATAAAAAAGGCAGTAGATCTATCATAGTGGATTTTTCTTCAGTCATAATGAAAGAAAAGATCTTAACGGCGGTGAAAACACACAATCGCTCAAACCGCGACAATAAATTGAACACCACCCATTTGCAACTTGGATGCCAGTCTCAGCCTATTTATATTGTAGAATGCCTTACCGATAAAGCCAAAAAATTATTCTACCAAGCTCGTGACTTCAGTAAAAAAAACCAGTACGATTTTTGCTGGACAGCTCATGGAAAGGTTTTTCTTCGCCAGAAGATTGGTGCGGCGTCTCATCGGATTGATAGTGAAATTGATATCGACAAGCTGCAACCTCAAAAAGAGAAGTGACTAAGATATATTGTATGGCTCTTATGTTTTTCTTACTGCATGCCTTTAATTTTTAATAACACTTCTTATTTTATTATTGTGTCTAAAACAAAAATCTGCTACTCGTTATCACACACACTCATACATACATACATACCAATAACACTGTTTGAAATTACCTCTGCTACACTTATTACACCTATTTTGCGTTTTTTCCTAATTTGTCTACTTGTGAAAAATATACACATGCGTTACATTCAGATAAGCCTTGTTGAAACTAACCGTAACAATGTTGTTTTTGGATGAAATGATGATTGACATCGATCTAGCACAAGTATCGGAGTCTATGATCTGTTCTCCCGAATCTTTAAGTGATAATATTAATATATCTCGGTCAGCCTTAACCGTAATGCATTCTAACATCCGTAGTGTGGGTTGTAACTTTGACGCTCTTATTATCCTACTGGACAGAATATCTATCCAGTGTGATGTTCTTGTGCTGACAGAATGTTGGCTAAGTAAAAATACACTTACGCCAGAAATTCCCGGGTACGTCTCATATGCTTCAGACTTCACTAATCAGAATGACGGAGTAATTATTTATGTTAAGTCCGAGATAAAACATTGCATAAAACAGCCGTCATTCACGGGTGCTAATTGCCTTATCCTGCAATACGAATCCGAATATGCTATTGTTGCTCTTTATCGCTCACCGTCCCATCGTAACATAACATCGTTTTGTAATAGCCTTGATCTGTGCCTGGAATCACTCAAGTCAGTGAAGTCAGTAGTTCTGATTGGGGACTTTAATATTAACATCTCTCCAAACAATACTGACCCTAATTCTAGCGTGTACTTAGATCTGTTAGCATATCATGGCTTTCTACCAGCACATACTCTTCCCACGCGTAATGATAGTTGTATTGATCATGTCATATTGAGATCTGATAAACGCGCAGCCACTTATGTATTAAATTCATTTATAACTGACCATGCACCTCTGGTTTGTTGTTTGGACTGCAAAATAAAAAGAAATACCACTAATACCACATTCCTAAAGATTAATTATCCGGCTCTAATTCTACACCTTTCTGATTTGGATTTTGGTTCTGTATTTAATGCTACAGATGCTAATGCTTCAGCTAATAATCTAACTCAAATACTATCTGAAGCTGTAGCTTTGCACTCCAATCAAATAAAAATTCCTCATCGCAAACGCACTATTAAACCGTGGATGACTCCAGGCCTGGTACGGTGTATCAGGCATAGGGACAGACTCCAACTAAAGGCTAATCTTGATGCCCAAAACGCTATACTCCAGATCACTTACACTAGGTATCGTAACTTTTGCAACAATCTTTTAAAAAAAATTAAGATTGCTTATGAAAAATCGGAATTTCACAAGAACAAAAAGAATCCAAAGGCTATGTGGAACACCATTAATCAAATCAGTAACCTCAAACAAAGTACTCCCCCTCCCAGAGAATTACTTAATCTGACTCAAGATCCATATGAATCCCTAAATTTAGTTAACGGTTACTTTGCTCGAATCGGTGCTTCACTTGCTGAGACGATAGTAAATGGACAGGGTGTATACCAGGCATTCTCGTCAACTAACTATACTACATCTCCTCAGTCATCGAGGGATTCCATGGCGTTATTTCCTGCTGATTGCAGTGAGGTTGAAAGGATTGTAATTAATTTAAAAAATCATTCTGCAACTGGAATTGATGGTATACCAACGCTGTTAGTAAAGAGTGCTATGAAGATTTTGATTCCCCCACTTACATATATGTGTAACCTGTGTCTCACCACAGGCGTCTTTCCGGATGTCCTAAAGAGAGCACTGGTGCACTCTATTTACAAGAATGGAGACCGAGACAGTGTCGGAAACTATAGGCCGATATCCGTGTTGCCTGTTTTTTCCAAAGTTTTAGAAAAGCTTCTAAATTCTAGACTCGTTAGTTTTCTTCAGCAAAACAACATCATTGCACACAGGGCCGTAGCTAGGGTCGAATTTGAGGTAGGGCAGCATTAGTTACAGGTAGGGCGGAAGTAAAAAAATTATCATAATTGATCTGCCGTCGAAACACGGGCTCCTAAATCAATCACCATGTATATCACCATCATGTGAATAGTTATTCGTAGACAAATAATTACTGTGACAGTGCATGAGCATGGATCTAAGAACTATTAAATCCTCAATGATGAAGAACAAGTGAATAAGATGGTTGAACTTCCAGATTTGGATGTAGAGATCCACGTCTGAGTGAGAGTGAGGTAATAATTAATTATTGGGTGGGGTGATACGAGTAAATAGAAACGACCAAAAATATCATTAAGATCACATTGTTTTTGCGTACTTATTATAATAATTAACTAACATAATAATAAAAAACATTTAAAACAGCTGAATTCTACGATTCGCCATGTTATTAAAAATGCGAAGAACTTCGTTCAGATCAACTGATTTTGTTCTTTTTTTTTCAAAGGCCAGAAATACCATACCAGCCATTCTCTCGTGACCCATTGACAGCCTTTGAGGCCTATTGATTGCAGTTAAAGTTGAAAACGTAGATTCACACACTGCAGTGCTACATCCTATGGTCGCCACAGACGCAAAAAGTTCATATGTATCTTTGAACGCCTCTCGTTGCCTGTACAAAACTTGCAATGTATTTTCCATTATATCCTCGTTACGACTCAAGTAAGCTTTAACCACACTAGCCTCTTCTCTTGATGGAACTTTCAGACCTGAAAAATTAGTTAAAATTGTAAATTGAACATGACAATTTTTTTGAATTATTTTTTTTTTTAAACTTACCCAAATTTTTCAGTGGAACCATTTTATCTACATCCAACTCATCAAGACTTGCAATCGAATTAATTAAATCATCGTTGTCCGAAAACCTTCTTTGTAATTCAGCAATTAAAATGTCCAACGTTTCGAAATACTCAGACTTAAATGGCTCGTCGTTCTCATCTATATTTTGTCTGGCGGAGGAACAGGGGGTGTACGTCAAATAGTCATCCATCCGATTTGGTTTTTTTACTTGCCTCTTCGAGGTCTGTGTCCTATTTTCAGATTCGCCGCAGTCATTGCTTGTTAAAGACTTAGCTTCTTCCAGAATTTGATTATACATTTGATTTGATCTTAATTTAATAATTTCATCTTTGACACACTTTATGATTGTTATGGCATCTTTTAATCCTGCGCTTCGGGCTTGCAAAGCTGCGTCTGCAGGTTGTAGCGTGGATAAGATTTTTTTGGCCACAACCATGGCTATTCGGAATTCCAGATCAAGCATGACTTTTTTAATACCTATACTCTTGGCGACGTCATCACCGTTGAATCTGCCATTTTTAATTTCTTTCAAAGTCTGCAAAATCGATGAATAATTATCGTATACAACTTTTGTAACTGCTAAATGTCCAGACCAGCGTTGTTCGAGGAGTCGGCCAATCCTTTTTCCATCATATAAGGCAGCTATTTTGCCATGATGAAAGAATTCATGTAACATGATGCATTGGTCAAAAAATAAACGAATAAAAGTCATTTCTGAGATAGTCCTGATGACTATTAAGTGCAAGCGATGGTTATAGCAGTGGACGTAAGGAATTTTTCGGCCCAATTTATTTTCTATTCTAGTCGCAACTCCTGAAACTTTCCCACTCATTACACTTGCGCCATCATAGCATTGGCTAAGCATACAAGAGGGGTCAATGTTATTTTCCGTGAGAGTATTTAACGTTAATTCCGTGAAAGTGGCTGCATCAAGATTTTCAGTAGTCTTAACCATCAGCAACGACTCATTGACGACACCATCCTTGACGTAGCGTATTGCTAATGCAATATTTTCGCGGTTATTTTTATCTCTCGTCCCATCTTCCATTAGAGTAAACCATTTCACGTCAGATTCATTAATATCTTTGACAATGGAACTTCGTACCGCTTGAACCATTGCTTGAATTATTTGATTTTGAATTTCGGGTGAACGATATGTTGCGTTTTGTGGTATATGAGTGAGAACCTCGTTCAAATTTGGATCTTTCATACATGTGTATTCAAATAAATTCTGAAATAATCCTTGTTCTTTTTCTTCTTCCAAAATATAATTTCCACGCAAAGCTAATTCGTTGACAATTAGAAATTGTATTACTTCCATGACAGACTTTACATAATACCTATATTTTTCTAATACTTTTTGATTTATTAACGTTTCAACACTGCTAGATGCAGATATTCTTTGTAATTTCTCCTGCCACATCGACATAGCTTGAATATGAGAAATTGATTTTTCATGTTTTGGAAAACCAGTTTTAGAATCAGTGGCATTTTTCCAGTTTCTAAATCCTGTGGAAGTGTACGAAGTCTGTTTGCTTCCATGAGGTAAAAATTGCTGGCATGGATAGCAAAAAGCAGCATCTTTCTCGACAGAATACTGCAACCATTTATAACGCTTGAACCAATCGGAAACAAAGGCCCTGTTGTGTTGTTTTGGATATGTGTCTAAAACAACTTGTTCTATTGGTTCTCCGATTTGTGCAATATCAGACGGAATACCATAGCTAACGTTACCTGTTGCTACGGAACTAGGAGTAGCGATTGTATTTGGTGCTTCCACCTGTTTTGAACAGTTAGGTTTTTCGTGGTCAATTTGCTCCTCAAGTCTTCGTTTTTTTCCAAAGAAAGCCCGTATATCCATCGCGAAATAAATGAATCTTCAATTTATAGCAATACAAATAACAATTGTATCGATTTTTGTCTAAAGCACTCTTCACCGTACACTTCACTTAACCAAACTACAAACAATCATAATCAATCTTTAGGTCAGGTTTAAAAGGGGATTCCCCGTACCATAGATTGCAATATAGCCCATATTGCAGTCTATGGTACGGGGATTCCCTCTGCATCACACAGATATTGGCGCCCAGTACACGCTCAATCTGGATCACGATCCAGATCTTGCCTTCTCGCTCTTAGATAAGACGGTGTCCCTTTCAGACTCCTACGTGAAAGGGACATAATTCAGTTGAATCTTCAACTGTTGACAATTGTAAACAATTGGAAAGGTGGCTAAAATGTCATGGGCGTATAACGCTTAATTGTGATGAAAAGGCCTATAAACCCTTAGAATAATAACTATAGCCCTATTCTAATTCTTTGTATAAACCCATCGCTTCATGAGATGGCGCTTCGAATGCCATCTATACACAGAACAAAGAATGTAACACTTTTTTTTGCATTCACTGATAAAACACCTGAAATTCAATAAAATATAAACAATATCCATTTGAGGTTGTTTTTGTTTTGACGTTTTGTTTTTATTCAGCAAAATGTCATCATGACATTTGTCATTGGTGCGTTCCGTTTCATCGGCTTTAGTTTGAACCAATACAAGAGTCTTACCATCACATTATAAATTTTGTTGCAAACTTAGATACCTATCGCTACATTTTTTTTCTCATACTATGAACAAACAATTTAATTATAATAATTTATCTTAGTTTTAGATATTTTTAAGGTAGGGCATTGTGGTTTCAAGGTAGGGCATTGCCCCACAATGCCCCCCCCTAGCTACGGCCATGATTGCACATAATCAATTCGGGTTTGTTAAAGGGAAATCTACTGAAGATGCAACTTTGCTTCTTACAGAAACTATCGCTAAAAATCTTGACAGTAATAAAAAAGTTATTGGGATCTTTCTAGACCTTAAGGCCTTCGACACTGTCTCTGTACCATTACTGCTTGCTAAAATGGAATCAATTGGTATACGTGGAATTGTTTTAGATATCTTTAGATCTTACCTCTCAAATCGGACTCAGTGTGTTAGACTGGGGATTCACACTAGTTCAGTGGCTACTCTTTCTTACGGTGTTCCTCAAGGCAGTGTCTTAGGGCCTACACTTTTTCTTCTGTATATTAACAGCTTGTGCACAATACAACTGCCTAACTGCAACATTGTGACGTATGCTGATGACACCGCTTTAATCGTACATGGATCTGATTGGAAAGAGGCTCAGAACTGTTCGGAACATGCACTAAGGGTGATAAAGTCATGGCTCAATGATAACCTCTTAACCCTAAACGTAGACAAGACTAAATATATTACATTTTCACATCGCACTCTTGTTTACATAATCACCCATTGTTGTTATTATATTTTCCATACACTAAGAGATATTTGTGATACTTAGTTATTCAAATAAACTATTATTATTATTATTATTATTATTTCTTTATCACCAAATTTTATAAATCCGAGCGGTGTAGCGCACCCTGTCACAAATCGTTCACTACTGGCAAGATGGCGGCGCGCGGCGGCCGCGCGCTACCAACACAGCGAACCTAAGGCGCGTCGCTCACTGGTAAGTCGAGGCGAAGTCGTGTCAGCGGCGGTGCGGCGTCGCAGCACGGGCGAGGATAGGCGTCTTAATTTTTATTTTTTGTTGTTAAATTGGCAAAAAAATAAACAAACTGAAAATTTCAACTGTCTACCTATTACGGTTCTTGAGATACAGCCGGCAGACAGACCGACGGACGGACGAACGGACGGACAGCGAAGGCTTAGTATTAGGGTTGTACTGGTTACCCTTTGGGTACGGAACCCTTAAAAAATAGATTTATGGAAAAAATCTTGGATTTTTAGCTGGTTTCCTGAGTAAAAAATACATGATTCCATTTAGTCCGTCAGTTGGATTATCGAAAAATATTGGACGCGTATGTTTTGGTTTATCAAATCAATAAAAATTGACGAACATAAAATGCATCAAGGATCAGGAGAGGGGCCTGATCCTGATCCTTGAAGTTTTCATCTGAATAAATTAGCTGTTGTTTACACCTGATCGAACGAATGTTGCGCTTAGGAAATGACAGGCGTTCTAAACGATAGCTATTAAAATATCGTGACACCATTTGAGTGGTGCTACCTGACTTCTAAAAAAATATCAAGGTATCTGATACCAGTTTTCACCATCGACTACCAGCGATCTTCACAAGGTCATCAGTTCACCTTGTGAAAGGCCTGCCAATGCTGCGTCTTCCAGTACGCGTTAGAACTTTTCGACCACATCTGTTCTGCGAGCATTGTGCCCTGCCCACTGCCACTTTAGTTTGGCGATTCGTTGGGCTATGTCGGTAACCTTAGTTCTCTTGAGGATATCATAATTCCTGATTCGATTACGCAAGGAAACTCCAAGCATTGCCCCCCTGGCAATTGCCCTTGGGGTGACTTTACCCCTTTTAATGAGGCTCATTTTAAGTGAAAATATAGTACTCAGCGGCATTCGGTTACACCAGACGCGGTTACCCAACATAGTTGAGAAAAGACTAGACAGGCAAATTGACCTGACTCAACAGCAACACCCACCCCTTTTGCTTTTGTAAGTCTTCAAATCCAAATAGAATTACTTACCATTATACTTATACCGGAATTCCTGATCATAAACATGGTAAGCTTTCGCATGTGCCATCAGCAAGTTCTTAATACAAATGTATGGCCCCACGAGAAAGTCCAGCTGAGGAGCCAGGATCGCCTGTCCGTAGTACCAGTCGCAGTCCAACAGGGGCTCGTTAATAGTGATCCAGGTCTTCACGCGATCTCCAAAGAGGGTGTATACGACTCTTGCGTAGTCAGCGAACCAGTCAGAGATTTGAGGGTTGGCCCAGCCACCTGGAAGTTCAATGAGTGGTTTTTTAGACGGATTTCAGTAAATTTTACTCAATAAAATGACACGAGTTTTCGAATCCCAGCTTTCGAGTTTAGCAGCTGCACAAAAGACCTGTAGAATAATAAGGAAGTCAAGAGGGTGGCCGAACGGCATTTTATTTATGACAACGATTGTCATCGATATCATTGATCGAATAACACTATGTCCTGGAGTTTGAACAAGTATGCTCAAGATTGCTGTGACATGTGTCTAGGGTGTTAGCTGTGTTCTACTTGCTATGCCTGAGCCATTCCTACCTGCCATTCGACTTCATGAAAACGGTAGTAGTGCCTATTTTGAAAAATAAAACTGATCTAGCCGATAAAACTAACTACAGGCCTATCTCTCTTGCTACTGTAACAGCAAAGGTGTTTGACGGTTTGCTTGAGACACGGTTAAGAAGTCACGTGTCGCTTCACGATAATCAGTTTGGGTTTAGGCCCAAATTATCTACAGAGATTGCAATACTGTGTCTCAAGAATGCTGTCCGATACTACAGGGATTGCAAAACACCAGTTTATGCGTGTTTCCTCGACCTGTCAAGGGCCTTTGACTTGGTATCGTATGATGTATTGTGGCGAAAGCTGAAGGGCATAAACATGCCACGTGAACTTGTTACCATTCTCAAGTATTGGTACGAACACCAGGTTAACAGTGGCAGATGAGCGGGCACATTATCGGAGCCATACAGGCTTGAGTGTGGAGTGAGACAAGGCGGGTTAACATCACCGACACTTTTTAATCTTTACATGGATGCACTCATCGTTTGAAGTGTACGCTGTGTAGTACGCTGGCAGCCATGGCCTTATGTATAATGTTGTTACGATCCGATACATGGTCTTTCAGGGACGCGCCAAATGCCCACAACATGCGCCCTCTATTCGTCTGAATGATGTGCCATTGCAACGGGTGAACGAATTTAAATACTTGGGGCACTGGGAAACGGCTGACCTGAAGGACCATGTCGACATTGAGCGGGAGCGAAGGGCACTATCTAAGAGAGCAAATATGATAGCCCGTAGGTTTGCACGATGTTCAAATCAAGTAAAGATAACACTTTTCAAAGCTTTCTGTACATCTTTATACACGTGCAGCCAATGGGCATCTTATTCACAATCTGCTTACCGTGCCCTTCGTGTCCAGTATAACAACGCGTTCAGAGCAGTGTTGAGGCTACCCCGCTTCTGTAGCGCCTCGGGCATGTTTGCGGATGCGCGCACCGACTGTTTCCACGCCACCATGCGCAAGCGGTGCGCGTCCTTGGTGCGCAGGGTGCGGGCTAGCTCCAACACTGTCCTGGCTATGATTGCCAAGCGCTTTGATTTTCCCTACATTGGGCACTGTTGTGGCAGGCATATCTTGGCAGTATGATTTGTGACATTGAATTTCTGTTTCATATAATGTATTTAATCAATTGTGTTTTTTTGTTACTGTTATTATTATTTATTTTATTATTTAATCTATTGTAGTTGATATTTTAAATGATTATTTATATAGACATATTTATATAGACTACAACAAACGAACGTTTATTTTGATTATTGTTCGAACGTATATATAATATTTTTAATTTTTACATTTAACGCCATCTAATGTCAAGTATAAAAATATACACAGGCGTATAGGCCTAAAATTTATTTTTTGCTTTTGTAACAATTTACTAGTAATGAAATAGGAGTAAACAAAGAACAATAATTTTTAGGCATGCTCCCGTTTCATCAACTTTTATGCCAGGTGGAATTTTAGCGTCGTCGTATATCTAGAATAATTGAGAGGTATAAAATTTCTAATTAGTGGTATGACATAGTATAAATTAAAAGGATTTTATAACCATCTAAAGCTATAATGCCTGCTAAAATTTTAAGAAAGAATCTTTCCAGCATGACCTATATATCTAGGATAATTGAGAGGTATAAAATTTCTAACTATTGTTATAAAAAAGGATAAATTAAAAGGATTTTATTACTATCAAAAGTTATAATTAATGCGTTTATGGTCGTGCAAATAAGTACAACACGTCCGATGAGCTGCTGCCATTTGCGAGTTAGGGCGCCTTCAAATTAGTCGCTAAGTGTCGCGCGGCAGCAGCGCGGCAGCAGCGCGGCAGCAGCGCGACAGCAGCGCGACTGTCGCGTTACTTTGTTAATCCATACAAATAACAAACGCGCGGCAGCTGCGCTATTGTCGCGCTGCAGCCGCGCGGCACTTTGCGACTAATTTGAAGGCGCCCTTACTGTCGGCGGTAAGAGAAAACAAAAAATATTGAAGTAAGTAGTTGCATAGTAGCTCGCAACTGAGTTGTATGCGAGTTATTTTCCAATTCGCACGTGCCAGTATCTCGTAAAATGCGTCCAAACGATTACTGCACTGCAGCTACTCGGCAGGCTGACTCGCATTGTGCAACTTTATTTGACCGCAACACTATAATGTGTACCTAATTAATGTAATAAAGAATATTATTTACTATCTTATCACTGTCATAAAATCTTCAAAGGTGATGTTTACACACGATACGATTTCAAAAAGGTTATGAAATTATTGTTTTCAGTAATCCTCGATAATTAAAATTGATAAAGGAGACTGATCAAAAGTGGTCTATGAACCAATAGCGATAAGCTCATTCAACGATAAAGACAATAGACAAACATGCAATATTTCCATTCTTGCTTTAATTTTAAAGAACTCTAAAGGAATCTAGAATAGATCACGACATAATTAAGAAATGAAAACGCTTTAATTTATTGGCAAAATTGCGTTTATAAACCAACAGTTTAAATTTTCGCGCAAAAACGGACGATGACGTCACTCCTGTCTACCACTGGTCAAGAATTGTCCTAACTCAAAGACATAAGGTTGCCTTTTTGTTGTCATAACAGCAGTGACGACACTAAGATTTGAAGAGACTTGTTTTTAAATACGTTCAGTTCCACGTTACTTTAATTCATTTTTTTTTAAGTGTGTCAAAAACAATCGACTCTCAATTTAATGACCTACAGACGATCCGAAGCTACTGTCGTATTGTATCAAATAGTATTAGTTTGTGTTTTTAAAAACAACAAACCGAAAAAAAAAATATCAAGTAGCAGTCACTGTCCGATCATCATCAGCCTACCCTTTTCTCAACTAGGTATATTGGGTTCGGCTTCCAGTCAAACCGGATTCAGCTGAATTCCAGTTTTTTTACGTGATGCGGCTGCCTACTAGACCTCCACAACCAATAAATAGGGTATAATTACACGGTACTTCTTAGCAAGACTGGTGTCAAATTAACTGGCTTCTGACACGCAGTCACGACAGCCAAAGATCTACACGAAAATGTAGACGAGTACGTTTACCTGGGATAAACGGTTCAGTTAGGCAGGGCTAACTTCGAGAAGGAGGTCAACTGTCGAATCCGACTCGGCTGGGCAGCGTTCGGAAAGTTGCTTGGTATATTTAAAACACTGTGGTGTGTAATACGAGAGACATACCACAGTCGCTCAAGGCGAAAGTCTATAACCTTGTTGTCTTAAAAATTTTGGTAGTTCATCTTTCTAGATCTTGTTTGTTCGGAAAGCTTCTGTACTATGGTCTAACTAACTTTTAGTGTCGTTGGTGAAAATGGGAAAGTGTTATCGACAAGATAATAAAAAAGTAGATGCAAAACATGATACGACGACGAGTTATAGAAAATCAGCTCTTCAAATTTCTGATTAATAATCTTCTGTCATTGGATAGAAGATTATTAACCAGAAATTTGAAGACCTGATTTTCTGATAGAAGATAATTAATCAAAAATTTCATCTTCCTCGTCAGTCTCAGGAAGAGTATCAATGACATTATGAGACTGACAAGGAAGCTGTTTGTATTCGGCATGAAACCGTTTGTGTATTGTCCCCTGATCACACAATCGTTGCAGATCTTTGTATTTAGCTGCGGTAATTGGTAGTTTATCCGTATATAGCTGTTTTGGTGTCAACTGCTTTACTCGATTATATTGTAATTCTAACATTTCTTCTGTATTTTCTTTTGATTTATTCTTCCCTTTTCCCTTTCTTTTACGCTTGACATCTTCGAACAACTTGATTCGATGTGTAATTGCATCTTCTTTCATTGAATACTTGAGTTCTATTTGGTTTAAATTGGTCTTTCTGAAAGTTGCTACTCTAATGTTTCTCCAATTAATATTCTTTAAGGTTTCTTTTGTAAAAGTGTTTGATGCTATTTCACTCCAGTTCAAAAAATCTGAGTAGTCTATCACATTGACTATATAAGGCCTTGGCCGCTTTCTAGCTGATTGAAAAAATGAAGGCCACTGAGATGGACTCCAAACTATGATTCTTTTAACTTCCCTCTCTATTGTAGCGTGCATTGAATCTGCTGGCATATAAGTATGTCCCGGCAGTAAAAAGTTTATTTGGATAACTTAAGTTTTTAGAAAACATTAAATAATAATTTAATGTGGTTAGAACGGTTTTATTTTTGTTTTGTCCCCCACACGAGTCGCAATAGAACAGTAAATTCCGAATGCCTTTTTCATCAGCAATTTTCATCGCTGCCCTTTTTTCCATCACTTTCTCCCCATGTGAAGCAATATCCATCTTGAGTACTACTTTCGTAAATAGTAAAATTATAGACTGCATATTTTCGTGAATAATAGAGTAACATACTTTCCCCATGAGGGGTGTTTAAGACTTTTTGCAAGTCGAAATTAGAAGTGACAGTATCATTATTAAGAGTATGTAGTTTTTGATGAACAGCAAACCTTCTATAGCTTGCTTTCTTTTCTAGGATGTGATCTTTTAACTTTTCTTGTTCCTCTTCAGTTATATCTTTTTGATTTTCTGCTTTAACACACACGATGCATTTGTCCTTTTTAGGAATGTGGAAGCCTACGTGACTATAATCCTGACAAAATATATTCCTAAAAACCCCTTCACTTACTTTTTCTTTTTCTTCCTTTGTGCAGTCAAATAAATACACTTCTGGACACATCTATTGGCCCACCTTGTATTTTCAGTTTCGTTTGGTCCTAGCTAAAATTTTATATTAGGTCGAGCAAAAAGTTTTTATGCAGTTTTGAACCTGGCACATTCACAATTTCATTCAATAGTCTTTTTTTGAATTTCGAACACAGAATTTAAAGAAACAAAAGACAATTTGGAGCCTGTTTGTTGATATCAAACAATCGAATACTAAGAAAACTTGGTTTTATTGGTTTACTTGGATTTAATTCTTGAAAAAGTGATTGATATCTTTGGTTTTGCAACAAACATTACTTATTCATAACATTAAGGTGAGGTTCTATCAATAATCTATGGATACTTCACCTGAAGTCGCCGCCCAAGCTGTGGCACTTATTCAGGCCGGACACAGCCAAAGAAACCGTGAGTGCTCAACTTAATTTAAGTCGATCTGCGGTCCGAAATGTTTATCGGAGGTACCTAGAGACTGGCGGCTTTGTTCGTCGCCAAGGAAGGCCACGATCTCGGGTCACAACTGAAAGGCAGGATCGATTCATCGTGACGACCAGCTTGAGAAATCGTCACCTTACCTCCATTGAGATACAAAACCAACTTCGCGACTTCCACGGAGTATCTGTGAGCGCTCGAACTGTTCGGAGAAGGGTAAAAGAACGCGATATGGTACCACACAAGCCAGCTAATGGGCCCAAACTAACGCGAGCCCACCGAACAGCGCGCCTTCATTTCGCACGCAGTCATTTAAATTGGACACAGCAAGATTGGAGCCGTGTACTCTTTTCTGATGAGTCTAAAATTGTGATACATGGCAATGATGGAAGGAAGAAGGTCTACCGACGTAAGGGAGAGCGTTTCGCACAATGCTGCTTTGAAGAGAGGGTTGCTTATGGCGGTGGCTCATGGACTGTCTGGGGCGGTATATCCGCGAGCGGCAAAACTCAACTTGAGGTTCTTACAGGACCACCAACATTAAATGCTGAAAGGTACATTCGTGAGTGCTTAGAACCTCACGTGATACCATACGCGGACAATGTGGGCCCAAATTTCCTTTTTATGCATGATAATGCAAGAGCCCATGCGGCCGGCATCGTCAGGGAATATCTTCGGGATGTGAACATCACAGTTATGGACTGGCCAGCCAGAAGCCCAGACATGAACCCCATTGAGCACATGTGGGACGAGCTAAAAAGACGTGTTAGGGCTCGTCAGCCAGTTGCCCAGACGATGCAGGAGTTGAAAACTGCCATAGAAGAGGAATGGGAGATGATCCCTCAAAATTTCATAGAGCGGTTGATAAACTCTATGCCTAATCGTATGAGAGCTGTGGTAGATGCCCATGGAGACAACACGCGTTATTAAATTAAACCTTTATTTGATGAAACATGTTTTTAATTTAAAAATCAATTGCCTTTAACAAGGCGCATATCCGACTTGTTAGGTGTAGCTCCATGTCGTATGGTATTCTGAATTCAAATTTAAAACAATACGATCGAAAAAGATGGTAAAATGTATCAGGCTTAAAACTGCATCAACAGTTTTTGTTCAATCTAGCAATCATATTTCGGTAGGGGCCATCGAAACCTAAACTCTAAGGTGGGCCAATAGATGTGTCCAGAAGTGTAGATTTGGTATAGGTTTGAAATATTTATTACATCTTGAGATAAATAGACACGACTACTATCTTTTCGAGCGTAATGCGATGGCGTTACTGGCAACTTATTTATAAATTCTCTTACATAATTTTTTGCTGCTTCCGAATATTTTGATGCGTAATGTCTTGTTCTCTTTTCAGTTTCTGCCATACCCTCTTTGGAGTTTGTAAGTGTATATAGTAAAAACTTTTGTGTTACGTCTAATGTGTTTAATATGAACTTCTGGCAGACTTGTCTGCGGCCTTCTCCTTCGTTGATATAATATTCGTAAGTAATGTTTCTTCTACTATTAGGAGACTCAGTCCTTTTTCTGTTTACGGGTACTGGTCGTGCACATCGTACAATCCAATCTTTTCTGCGCTGATTATCGAGAGACCAGTAAAATTCGTGTAGTCTTTCGTTTCTCTTCATTTATTTCAAAGCATTTCCTGTTGCATTTGTCGGGCACACAAGGATTTTGTTTTAAAGACTTACTTTCTATTAATTCCCCCTTTCTATTTTCGAAAGCTTTTCCCTCATCTCTTAATTTTTTATTCTTTTTATATTTATTTACAGGTTTACTTTTCAGTCATATTATCGTTTACTGTGTTGCTGCTATTTTCTATAACCATCTTTTTGCTACGTCGTCTTTTTTTCTTTTTATCATCATTGTCGCTAGAATATTCGTTTTCATTCATACTCCATTCATCTGAGCTGCCAGCTGAAAACGGACACTCTTCTTCACTTGGTAGAAAATCTGTATACGATTTTATTAAGACTTTGCGTCTTTTTTTCCGTTTTTGCCTTACATCTTGCTTTACATCAGTTGTTGGTTTTGACTGAGGAGATTCTGTTATAAATAACAAATCGTCAGGCATCGTCGAATGAGCACTTTCAACCATAATTTCACGCTACCAAGTAAAATACCAGTAATTGGACACAGCTGTAAATCGCTGGTAGGCGAACACGATTGGAGAGCGGTTGCATCTAGAACCAGTAAATCAGTATTTTCAGCAATACCTTCACGCTTTACAGTGTTAGTAGATGGGCCTGGCAGAAGAGGTGTTTCCATTATGAGAGCCGACGCTGTGGGCATCATCGGGTGAGTATCTTCATCGAGACTTTCACGCTGTACGGCGTCAGAAGATGGGCCTGGCAGTAGAGGTGTTGCGATTATGAGAGACGAATCAGTAGGCATCATCGGGTGAGTATCATCAGCGAGACCTTCACGCTGTACGGCGTCAGTAGCTGGGCCTGGCAGCAGAGGTGTTGCGTTTATGAGAGACGAATCAGTGGGCATCATCGGGTGAGTATCTTCATCGAGATTTTCACGCTGTACGGCGTCAGAAGATGGGCCTGGCAGTAGAGGTGGTGCGATTGTGAGAGACGAATCAGTGGGCATCATCGGGTGAGTATCTTCAGCGAGACCTTCACGCTGTACGGCGTCAGTAGCTGGGCCTGGCAGCAGAGGTGTTGCGTTTATGAGAGACGAATCAGTGGGCATCATCGGGTGAGTATCTTCATCGAGATTTTCACGCTGTACGGCGTCAGAAGATGGGCCTGGCAGTAGAGGTGTTGCGATTGTTAGAGACGAATCAGTGGGCATCATCGGGTGAGTATCTTAATCGAGATTTTCACGCTGTACGGCGTCAGAAGATGGGCCTGGCAGTAGAGGTGTTGCGATTGTGAGAGACGAATTTGTCGGCGTCATCGGGTGAGTATTTTCAGCGAGACCTTCACGCTGTACAGCGTTAGTACATGGGCCCTGTTGCAGCAGAGGTGTTGCGGTTATTAAAGACGAATCAGTGGGCATCATCGGGTGAGTATCTTCATCGAGATTTTCTCGCTGTACGGCGTCAGAAGATAGGCCTGGCAGTAGAGGTGTTGCGATTGTGAGAGACGAATCAGTGGGCATCATTGGGTGAGTATCATCAGCGAGACCTTCACGCAGTACGGCGTCAGTAGCTGGGCCTGGCAGCAGAGGTGTTGCGATTGTGAGAGACGAATTTGTCGGCGTCATCGGGTGAGTATTTTCAGCGAGACCTTCACGCTGTACAGCGTTAGTACATGGGCCCTGTTGCAGCAGAGGTGTTGCGGTTATTAAAGATGAATCTGCTAGCATCATCGGATGTGTATATTTGGCGAAATCTTTATGCTCTACAAGTAAAAATGTACCCGAATCTTTAGGTTTTGAATATACAGATAAAATGTTAATTTTTTTTCTTGGAAAACCCAGCTTTTATTATTTTTTTATCTTTTGTTTCCTCTTCTCCAGCGATTCTATAACCGGTACTCGTATTTTTACCCTCAGACCTGCAAATTTAATAACAATACTTTAATATTAAGTAGCGTATTTGAATTCAATAAATTAAAAAAATGTTATGTTGTTTGGATAGGGTTTTAGTCTAAGTACTTTTAGGAACTCAGAATGATTTAATTTTTTGTTTATTACGACCTTTGGTGATGGAATTATCAATATTTTACACCCCCAGGAATAAATCTACCATTAAACTAGTGTTAAAAAATTGTTAGCGTAAAACACAAATCACATCGATGCATCCAACAACAAAGGTCGTAAACACCGAGATACCTAGTACTTTACTACAGCCCGGACACTATCGAATTATAATGTATGGAATAAACTTGCCGTAATTACCTACTACGTGCACAAGTTTAAGTGGATATAATTTGTGACTTTATATTGTAAACAGCTTTTAGAATTGAATTAGGGCCCTCTGAGCTGAAGAACAAGCGCAACTAGGTAGGTACTACAAGGTAGGTAAGTATACCTGTTTGTTCAATTGATTGCTGCTGTTCACGTCACGGCATGAATACGGGTAAGGATAATAATATAGGTACTAGGTATACGTCCGTCCGTCCGTTTCACCCGCATGCATGCCGTGACGTGAACCGGCGTGATAGGTACTTAAACCGCGAAGTGAACAAAAGCTTGTAAATAAATAAGAAAATCAGATTTGATACAAGTAAAAAGTTATCTAAACTAGTAAGTAGGCAGGCACATACCTTTCCATCATTGAGTTACGCACGTTCCTTATTGATTCTAGGTACTTTTTTCTTTTCAATAAAGACTCGACGATTTCTTCTTTTTCGTTATGATGTTTTCCGTCCATTTTTGCACTCACATTAATAACAAACAAAAGTTCCACTCAACACACTTCAATGGTTTCTGCTACAATCGACCGTAACCATCACGAAGACAGTTTTCTTTTAAACTAAATCGAAACATAGACACGTGCGTGCGGCCAATAACATCGACAAAATTAATATGAGACGCCCCGCATACCTGCTTTCACCCTAGAAAGTATTGTTGTCCCCCTCTTACAGGTCTCAAGTTTGGTTGGTCAGGAATGAGTGAGCGATGCGGTGCAGAAACGGCAACACACACAAAGGATTACTCTGTATAATTATACACGGCGAAAGACAAGTGCAGCAATACTATCAAAGATTTACACCACAGATATTTACTAGAAATGTGCTTTACAAAAACCATCCGATCATCGGATGGTTTTTGTATCTCAATAATAGTCATGACCAAAGCAGGCCATAATAATTATCTATGGATGTTTTTTCTGAATTATTAGATACGAACGTAAAACACAATTACTTGAAATCCAGTGAGTAGCGCCATTTATTTCTCAGAAAAATTAAACATTTGAATTTCTTAACGGGGTGTAATTGCGACATATTTATACTTTTTGTGTTACGACCCCTTTTTAGTATGAAAATATTAACAAAATTAGGAGTACGACCTACATAATTCAATTTTCAAACCAATTCTCCAAGACCAAGTGACATTACGACAATTGTTTCTCAGCAGACCTTACGTTTTAAAAATGATTGTGGGGTGTAATTACAATTAATTATGTATTCATGTTTTTACGACCGACAGCTGTTTGTACGTTGTATTATACGACCTGCACGGTTATTCGGTTCTAAGCAATATGAGTTATACATACCCTCTTTTCTAAAAAATCTTGATTATACTAGTAAAAATTTTGGGTGTAAAAGTATTTTTTTTAGGCGAATATTTTTTTCACTATAGCTAAAAGGACTATACTAAACTGTTCCTTGTAATTATAATATTCACTGCCAGAGTTTGGTGGCGCTATAATAAGCACATGTTTACCATCTATAGCACCGACACAGTGGGGAAAATTCCACAACATGTTAAATTTTCTTGCGACTTCCTTCCATTCCTCTTCAGTTGATGGAATCTGAAATGTTTCATACATGAGCTTAATACATCATTATTGTTTTTTTTTTAAGATAATGAAGATAATTCAATGCAACACCAAAATGAAGATAATTCAATGCAACACCAAAATGAAGATAATTCAATGCAACACCAAAATGAAGAAGCGCGAGCAGATCAAACCGAAACAATTCCGCAAACTGGGAAAAAAGAAGCAAAGAAGCGGAGTCACGACGAAAAAATTGATGAAGCTTATGAAGTAATGAAGAATGTAAAAAAAAGATTAGAAGACAGAGATGAAATGACAGATGAATTTGATGTCTATGGGAAGTATGTAGGATCAGAACTTCGAAACATAAAGGACGAATGTTCTACTCTAATAGCCAAACAATTTATAAATAATATATTGATTGATACTCGTCTTGGAAAGTATCGACAAGAGTATAATACTTACGGCTATAGTACAAGAAGGCAAAGCACACCCGGCACATCAGCAAGTAATGATGACACCACAAACCAGGACAGTGTTCAGCAAAATAATGATGAAGATGATGTTAATTTTGAATTACGTAATATCATATCAAATTTATAGGATGAATCCACAGTTAGGGATTCTAAATCATTAATAGACGTTGATTATTTGAATAAAGCTTAATACTTAACCTATCAAATCTTTTATTTTACATGTACTTACCCTTACATAATCTTTTAAACTCTATCTCTGCAAACTTCTGGTACAATTTTACTAATTAATTGTCTTGATATTTTGAAGGTGTAGAACAGTGAAGTATAGGAATTTCCGGTTGCCAAATATCGAAGTATAACAGCCAATCTGAGAGAAGCACTAGTTGCGTTTCGATATTTTGTATCTTGCTTCGATATTATGGGTTAATTTTTTTGTAACAGTATCTCGAAGTCTGTTTTGTTCATTCGGGTAAAATTCGTAAAAGATCCATCAACCACACTGAGTTCACTGAATACATTTTCTTTATTTTGTAGGTATTTTCTAACCCACCAACGTGGTTTTCTTCTTTTTGATTTCGATAAAATTATAACCACTGCCGCTGAAATCAACACAAGTTCCTCTGGCGACATGTTGTCGACGACTGAGAATGTGTGGACAGACAACGTTGTTAAACAAATGTTCCGCGTTAACATTCAACAAGTTGCGAAACATGTTGAGCAACATGTCGCGCGTCAAATGTTGCCTAGTGGATACGAGGCTTGAGCCTGTCCAGAAAGCGCGATTTACGCGCGAGTCCACTCGCGCGTTTTGATTTGTATTGCGTCCAAATGCGGCGAAATCACGCGCGTATGTGATGAGACGGATTTGGTCAGTTATAAAAATGGACTCGGATACAGCGGTTATGTTGTGGCTTGCATACCGTCGATGGAGACGTCGTAAACGAAGACAAAGTCGACGATTTAACGTGCATCCCATTCTACGTGACAGAATGACGCATAGTATGTTTATAACTTTATATCCAAAACTCAGAGAATATAGTGACAAGTTTTTCAACTACTTTCGGATGTCAGTAGCATCGTTTGATGATTTACTAGAAATGATCAAAGAAGATTTGACTTCATGTCGAAATTATGTGGTACGGGATACTGTTTCTGCAGAAGAAAAACTCGTGATTACTTTGAGGTAATATTTTTAATTTCTTTAATAATTATAACTGAGACCCAATTAACAAAAATAAAGAATTTGAACAAAATTAACAAAAACTAGGAATCATTCTTACATAATACGAGTATAGGTAGGTACAGTAGGCGCGCGATCTGAGTGCAGTTCTGAGGAATGCACTAGTGATGAACACATTTACAGTCATAATGCACACATACACTAAACTGCAGGCGACCGCGACGGGCGGGGGAAGTTGCACCCGTCCCGCTCCTCATACTGCTACACTCAGATCGCGCGCCTACTATACTTAACATTTATTTTAATTATCATATAGTTCCATTAATTCAGATTCATTGGAATCTTGTGTAGATGCCGGTGATGGGTTTTTGTAGCTAGACGTCGTTGGTGGTCGTGACGCAGTGCAATAACCTCTATTGTACGTCGAAAATGTTGCAGGTGGAAACGAAGATGTTGAAGGGTCTGTTGCAGTATATCCTATTTCTCCAAAATAATCTCTCTGTCCACGTTGTGTCATTCCTGTTTGGTAATGATATTGTGTCGAAGGTTGGTAGTCGGAAAGAGCAGCTGCAGATTTAAGACACAGAGCTTGTTGAGCTTGAAGTACTTTCATTAATTCAATTTTTGTTTGAAGTCTGTTTTCCTCTGGTACTTTAAGAAGCTCTTTGTGTAAGGACATACAAAATAGTTTGTCATCATCTGACTCCATTTGGTTTGATGTCTGTGGCTGATTTTTAGATGCTAAATTTGTTTTTATGATGGAGAGAAATTCTTCGTCAGCCGCATTTAGTTTTTTCTTCTTTTTGTCTGACTACGTGGAGGTCTCATTACATCTTCCCCATCGCCCGAAAACTCCTGTTCTTCAGCTGCAACAGACGCGGTGTTGATGTTGCTCTCAGTTATTTTATTCCGTGTCGATCTTTCGAGAAACATCAAACGTTCAAAATAAATATATTTGACTTTACCGGAGGCTCCTGATCCAGACGGTGTGGTTTTCTTCTTCTTCATTTCTCTTACAAAGCCATCACGCAACCCTTTCCACTTCTTCTGCAATAAAGTACCTGTAAACAATAAAAAAATTGGAATAAAATAATAATTCTTATGTAACTTTCTTTTCAGATATTTGGCTACAGGATGTTATTTTGCGGATCTGCATTATGCCTACAGATTAGGAAAGTCTACAGTTATCGAAATAGTACAGAAAACCTGTTACGTCATATCGTCGTTGCAAATTTCAAATCTCCTATGTGTAAAAACTAACTTTTCGAGAAAAACGAAATAAACTTCCTGCTACAAAAAAATCTTAGAAAATATTTTTATTCCCTTGGTTATAAAGAAAAACTTAGTGATTCCAATGTATTCAAATAGAAATAATTTAATATCATTAGTAAAAATGGACTAATTATATGATTTTAATTATTTTTCTACACATGGGTGATTTAAAATTGCAACTTTTTGTCACATAAGTGGTTTTTAGAGAATATTAAACATTATAGTTTAAATGAAACTAGGTACTATCATTATTATTTCGTGTTTATTAAATCAGATAAGCAAAACAATTATACTTTTTTCACAGCGTGACAAAATCTTGTACATTATAAGTACTAAAACAAATTATAATTAAATATTTTGTTGTTATGTTCCTGGGATAAACGAGAGCGAGTCATAAAACGGATGATAATCTTTATCAATCACACTTTTTAACTCTTGCAAATGTTTGTATTTGCTTTCTGTGATTTTGAGGGGCTGTTGATATAGTTGCTTTGGTAGTAAAGTTCCACGACTAGCTCTTCGTTGTGGTAAGATAGTCCATTCGTCAGGATGTCGCAATTTATATAAAACAGACCCATCTGGCAAGTATTTCATTCCTCGTATGTCGACCACAACTGGATCACCTTTTTTCTTACCTGGTCTAATAGACTTGAAGTTGGATTCTAGTTCTTCATAATTTATTAAGAAAGAAGTCGTAGTGGATTGATTTTACGTCGTAAGGATTTCTTGGTCGAGCTTGCTGCATTCGAGCTACATAGTCACTCGGTGCATAAATAGGGGGTTTAATGTACTGTTCAATTGTTGAATGGACACTGTCAACTTCCATCATGGTATGGCCTTTTCCAAGTACAACTGTTCAACACTAAGATTCATTCTTTGCGAGAGATCACTTAAAGCACTGGATAAAATCCAGTTTCGATTTTGATGGCCACACCCATCAGAAATTACAGTGACTTGTTCAGTTTCTGGCGCTAAGTTTGCTATATAATCGATTAAGCAAGAAGTAAACTCATTTGCGGATACGCCTCCATCAGCTTCATGCCAAAAGTAAATAGTAACTTTTTTCGTCTTGCAGTCATAGACAGTAAAGTTATGGCATTGTAACTTAAGTTTATAATATAAAGAGCTGGCCAAAAGCTTAGGTGCAAGTAGGACACTCTGCACATCCACTGTGATTACTACCACCTTTTCGTTCGCCGATTCTATGGCGTGTTTTTTAGCTTGGCGCGCTTCATTCTTTTTAATTATGTGGTCGTCATACTCCATTTGTGAAATATTACCCGCTTTAAAACTACAACAAGTATCACACTGGTCTTTGCGTGGATGGTGAATTGCTATATTCTCCTGTTTCAGAACTTTTAGGAAAGTTGGTCTGCTTGCTGCTTGGTAACTGTGTTCTCTACACCATTCCACGAAAACGTCATGCATGTGTTTTTCAGACCTAAATGTCGACTCAACATACAGCTTGCTGGAACTTGCTCGGCAATAATGACTCGGTACTTTAGGAATCAAGTCTATCCAAATTTTTACTTTTTGTGTGACGTGTGTATACTTTGGTACCAGTGCTGCACTCGGTGTATTCTCGATGTCAGATGTGGGTGAATCATCAAAACGAAGATCTTCATTAACCGTGTCACATTCTTTTGTCCAGCGCTTAATACTGTCTTCACCTAAAGATAGCGTATTTAAAAAAAAACAGTCTACATACCCCAACCTTAGTGCATTTTTCATCGCAAGTGTTCAAAAAAATATCATGGCCACTTCCTTTTTTCACTGAAGGCTGATCTTTGCGGCGACGACGTCTAATTAATCTACGAACAGCAGCAGTCCTCACGAACGTTTTCTTTTCGTCCCATGTTCTAAGGTTCCAGAAATATGAATGGATAGCTTTACGATCTTCTTCCGCAATGGATGCACACAAGAATGAGTTTTTATGTTTTGAATCGGTGTTCAATTTTGTGTGACAACATCGAGGTTTTATTTCTCTTTTTGGTTTTTCAATACAAGGTTTATATTTCCCATCATCACTTTTCTTAAATCCCAGGTAGGACTTACCTAAAACTCTAGCTTTTCTATTTAATTGCACAACGTTTTCTTTAGGCCTGGAACGGTGTTCAATTTCCTCGTCTGTCGGTTGTACATTTTCTGAAGAACTTGGCTCACTCGTTCTTAATGGCAACAATGGGACTTCATCTTCACTGTCAGATAAAGACAACTTCCGTTTTCTTTTTTTTGAGGGTGGAACCCAGTGTGGGTCTTGCACACTATCATCGCTCTCAAATGAGAGAATGGTATCCAAATTTGGAGATGGTAGCTTGGCAGGACGTACTGACTGTGATGATACGGAAATATTGTTCAGATTGACAACCTCATTATTTACCTTCTAAATTGGAATGTACGATAGCCCGAGTAGATATCATCAACAGCTCCTCTTCGTCATCACTACTGAACAAGATTGGCATAATTTCTGCAGTAGTTTTTGGTGACAGCAACAGTGACGGCGTCTCCGACATCGGAGATATCGATTCAACATTAAATCCTAAATCATTTGGCGTAATTAATGAATCCTCAAGATGTGAAGGAGATTTCACCGATGCGGCGGCGGCGACAGAGGGTGCACGGTCGGCATTATCGTCAGCAAACTCAGATTGAAGCACTAAATTTATCATTCGATGACCCCGGCCAGTAGTTTGGTGTTTTGTCAGTATTTTTCTAACATAATTACTAAAGTAATAACGCTAAGAAAGTGTTTACGCGCGACAAGTTGCAGCTACACTGACGCATAGCCCTGACCTTGAGGCGAATGTTTAGATTTGACGCATCTATCTCACTTTATCTCGTGCGTGAAGTAATAATGCTTCCTCTTTCTAGCACAAAATCGGCGCGAAACTGCATTGTTATAGTGAGAAAATGATCACATAGGATATTTTAATTTGCAATGTTATGAAATAAAACTGTTACTAAAAACTCTCATGTGTACATCAGACACATAGGTCATTTTGATTTACAATTAAATGTAGGCTGACACTTGAGAGGTTTTAACAGGTTCGCTGCCACCCACAGGATAGAAATTCATTCGTAAAGCCAAATTTGTTTACAGTATTTAAACATCCAGCACGCACCTGTGCGTGCTCGGCACTGGGAATGAAATTTTCATTACCAGTGCCGAACAACGCACGGGTGCGTTATCAGTTTATTGCAAGATTTTTCGTTAATTACGAATAATACACATTCATTTATTTAAGAGTGGTTTTTATTTGTTACTTGCATATCGCTAATCAAAAATACTTCAAAATAAACATTAAAAAAGTATTAATTGTAATGACACACAATTATCAATCAACAAACATAGAAAATGATTATTACAGGCCAAGTTCTGAGTGGTAATTATCGAAACACAGCACACAAAGTCCAGGTTTGTCAGGACAGGTTTCACAATACCAAGGAGAGTCACTACGTTTCTTATTCTTGGTGCACTGTCGGTCATTTTTTACTAGCACGCAAAAACAAAACCGTTCAAGATACAAAAAAACCACAAACACGTAACGAATTTTTGAAATTTCAAGCATAGTGCCGCTTTAAATACAACGTTCCAAGCCGTATGCCTGCACTGCACTGATTCTTTAAACTTTACTAGGCGCGAACACGCACCGGTGCGTGTTCGGCCCCCCACTTCGGCAGTGCCCCTCGCACCGGTGCGTGGATGGCAGCGAAGCTGTTAAAAATGATACGTGCTGTTTCGATATAATAAGATATTCACATGGGAGTTTTTGCTAAGTATGCGTATTCAAAAATGCTTTTCAAATATCTGTAAAACTCATTTTTGAGAAAAATGTCACATAGGAGATTTTAAATTTGCAACGACGATATGGAACAAACTACAAAATATAGTAATGAGAGAACCAACGAAAGCCGAAAGGAAAGAAATTTCGAAACAATTTAAAAAATACACAAATTTTCCAAATTGCATCGGCGCCATTGACGGCAAGCATATCCGTATTATAAAACCTAACGATTCTGGATCTCTTTTTCATAACTATAAGGGTTATTTTTCAACTGTTTTGTTGGCCGTATGCGATGCAAATTATTGTTTCATTGCAGTGGACATAGGCGCATATGGAAAAAGTAATGACTCCACAATTTTTAAAAACTCTATTTTATATAAAAAACTTGTCGAGAAAACTTTAGATATCCCAGATCCAAAGCCAATATCGCAAATAGATACAACCCCCTTACCTCATGTCATAGTAGGAGATGAGGCGTTTAGTCTGTCTGAAAATATAATGCGCCTTTATTGCGGTAAATCTCTAACAACCAAAATAAGAATGTTCAACTATCGCTTATCCAGGGCCCGGCGTTACATTGAATGTTGCTTTGGCATCTTGGTAAATAAATGGAGAATATTTCAAAGACCGTTGAATGTGGACATAGAATTCGCAGAAAACATCATTAAGGCTTGTTGTGTTCTCCATAACTACGTAAGGTTAAGGGATGGCTACAGATATGATCACACTCTCTACGAAACAACATCTCTACAAATTTGAACACTGAGGCAGTGAGGCCTAATGCGAGATCATTGAATACAAGAGATAGATTTGCTGATTATTTTGTTAACGAAGACAAACTCCCTTGGCAAGATAAAATGATATAGTTTATTAACGTAATATCTATGCAAGGAATAATATTATTTAATAAAGTATTATTTACTTTCCTAAAGTTTTTTTTTTCTCCTCGGAATCACCAGCTTCACAAAAAATTTCTACTATTTCTTCCCAGTTCCTACGCTTAATGGTTCTATTAGAATAATCTGATGATTCCATATCCCATATAGCTACCCTTTTCTCAATTTCGTCAATAAAAAGTATATAAATATGTACATTGTAGTTTGTAGATATTTCGTAATTCTTTAATGTATTTCAGTTTGGGAGTCATTTAATTACAATAATTAAGTAAAGGAAAACAATCACATTATATTTTAAATCATTTTTTATTTCTTTTCACAAAGTATTCCCGTGCCATTTCTTGTACCTTGTCATTCTCATCGAAATCTGCTCTAATTCCCTTTATTATTTTATTTGTGTCCTTACACCAATTTGAAACACAGGAAAGCGAAAAACAATTTTCTCGATTGTAGGTAGGTATTTATTGTATAAATTACAATCGAACAGAGTTTCGGCTTAGGCTAGGTTCTAGATCAGAATAATGTTATAAATGCGCTGCGCGACCTATTTTATAAGTTTACCCCCACTCTAAATCGAGGAGGGGATCGCCGCTCGGTAACGCCCATCGCGTTAGGTTGACAAGCGCACGTGACGTGCTAGTTCATCGACTTCCTCTTTGTTGTGGCTGCCGTGGCGTACTTGGTCGTCATGGCTACGGCTTTGGCTGAGGCTGTGGCTGTGGCTTTGGCTGCACCAAGACGACACGGCATGGCATGGCTTTGGCATGGCTGGCAATCGGGTGACCGTTACAGTCGGCCATCCTGAAACAATTGCTCCCGCAATGGGAAAAGGGAACACAATTAGCTTTCCAGTAAATCTATTAGGTCCTCTGTCTCTAACTGCTCATCAGAGCTGCTGGCACTGTCAGATACAGGAGCTACACTTTGATAGGGTCGCAAGGATTCAGCAGATACTAAACCTATGAAGTTCTTATATCCTCTCAAACCTTTTATACTCCTGATCCTGTATCTGTCCTTACCAACAACTTTTATGACAATATACGGCCCTGAATAGAGATCATCTAGTTTAGTACTGACTTTAGCCGCGCTACTTGTAGGAGCCTGTTTCCAAAGTACTAAATCACCTTTCTTATATGTGTGACATGGCTTACGACGCTTATCAAAATGGTGTTTCATTTTAGCGCTAGCTTTTTCAATGCGCTGCTTAGCCTTGGTGCGTTTCACGTGGGTCGCTTCGACTACCCGCCCCGGAATAGAAACATCACATGCTGGCCTACTACTCCGTGAAAACATCAAGTCGTAAGGTTTATATCCGGTTGTGTCGTTTAAAGTGTTGTTAATACCCCAGATTACGTCAGGTAAATTATTAGACCAATTGTTCGCGGTTTCACTAGGGTCAGTAGCTCGTAACGCGTTCAAAATGGTTCTGTTGGTACGTTCAACTTGGCCGTTAGCTCGAGGACAAGCTATAGCAGTTAAAGTATGCTTAAACTGTTTGTCTGTAGCAAAGTTCTTAAAATATCTACTAGTAAAGGCTTTTCCGTGATCCGACACTACTCTATCCGGGTATCCAAACAAAGCGAAAATTCGTTTTAATAACCTGACCGTCTCGATTGAGTTTACTGTCCGAGTTGGTTCCGCAATTACAAACTTTGTAAATGAATCGGTTATCACTAGCATGTACACATAGCCTTTCTTCGTCCTACAGAACGGTCCTAAGTGATCTACATGTACTGTTCTGAACGGTTCAGTTGGTTTGGGAATAGGATGCAACATACCCTCCTTTTTCCCGTGCTCCCCTTTTCCGTAAGCGCAATGTAAACACGCCGCAACATATTTCTGAATAAACCGCGTCATTCTCGGAAACCAGTAGTCATTTTTAATAAGCTCGATGCAGCGCTTGAACCCTACATGGCCTATTTCATCATGGTGCATTTGAACAATTTTCCACCTAGCTGGTCCCGGCACTACAAGACGATTACCGCACAGAGTTTTTCAGTATAACCTATCATCTATCAGTACGAAATCCTTTGTTAAGTCGCGCTCTGCTGAACCAGTTTTTAATCGATCAATTATGTTTTTGACTTTGTCATCTTGATACTGAACTGTAAAGAACCAATCAGATACTTCTAGGCGGTTAACATTAAGCGCGTCAACAGGATTTCGACTAAGTGCATCGACATGTCTCATGCGCTCACCCGGCCGATATTCTACACTTATATCGTAATCTTGAATCATCAACCACCATCTGGCTATCCGCGGAATAATGTCACGTTTTGTCAAAGTGGAACGCACCGCGGTACAATCCGTAACAATTTTTACATGTTTCCCAATTACATAAACGCGGATTTTTTTTCAAAGATTCTACAACCGCTAGTGTTTCGAGTTCGTAGCTGTGATATACGCTTTCTTGTTTAGAAGTTACACGACTGAAATACATTACCGGTCTTAGGGTACCATCAATTTGTTTTTGAAATAATATACCCGCTATGCCTAACTTACAAGCGTCCGTATGTATTTCTATTTCTAGCTCGGGATCGTATATCGCTAACACCGGTTTGGAGCACAAACACTTTTTTAATTCGTTAAAACTCTCTGATTGTTCACTACCCCAATCCCATGCAACGTTTTTCTTTGTTAAATTGGTTAAGGCACGAGCAATTTGAGCAAATTTATGAATAAACTTACGGAAATAGCTACATAACCCGATAAACTGTCGAACTTCGTGTACATTTTTGGGCACCGGAAACTGTGACACGGCGGTTAATTTTGACTCTGCCGGTTGCACACCACTTTCGGAAATTTCATGTCCTAAATACGTTACTCGAGTTTCTAAAAACGTACACTTTTTCATATTTAATTTCAGATTCTCGGTTTCGAATTTATTTAACACAACCTCTAACATGTCAAGACCAGATTTAACGTCGACTGAGGGTACCAATATGTCATCTAGAAAAGCTAAAACCTCGCATGAGTCGCTACTACCGCCATTTTGGGAAAAATGAATGGAGTTTACTATTTTGTTAATTAAACGCATGAAAACTGACGGAGAATTAGCTAAACCGAATGGAACACGGACATACACTTTCGGAAATTTCATGTCCTAAATACGTTACTCGAGTTTCTAAAAACGTACACTTTTTCATATTTAATTTCAGATTCTCGGTTTCGAATTTATTTAACACAACCTCTAACATGTCAAGACCAGATTTATCGTCGACTGAGGGTACCAATATGTCATCTAGAAAAGCTAAAACCTCGCATGAGTCGCTACTACCGCCATTTTGGGAAAAATGAATGGAGTTTACTATTTTGTTAATTAAACGCATGAAAACTGACGGAGAATTAGCTAAACCGAATGGAACACGGACATATTCAAATTGACCGGCCTGACAAATAAATGCACTTTTATGAGTATCTTCGGGTTTTAGCGCCAATTGATGGTAACCTTGAGACATATCTAAGCACGTAAAATATTTTTTACCGGCTAACTTGGAAATATGATCTTCAATATTAGGTAACGGATATCTGTCTTTAACGGTTATGGCGTTAAGTGCGCGATAATCTATGCACAGTCTGCTATCCCCGTTCTTTTTTTTTACCAATATCACTGGAGAAGCATAGTTGGACTCTGATTCTTTAATAATACCGGCTTCTAATAATTCAGAGACTTTAGATTTTACTATTTCTTGTTCACAGTGCGATAGTCTATATGGTTGTCGATAAACGGGCTTATCGGTAGTCAAAGTAATTGGCATTTGAATTAAATTTGTGCAGCCGAGATCTTTAGTGCTGACTGCGAAACTTTGTTTAAATCTAATTAGCAATTTGATTAAATCTTTACGTTCCGTTACACTCAAACTGCCTATTTTTATGTCGTCTAACAAAACTCCACCTATGCTCAGATTTGAATCTTTATCCACAGGCAAAACAAAAGGCATATTTTCCGACACAGTTAATTTAGGCAAATCACATGAAATGGGCAAATCAGAAGGCTTTAAAGGCAAATATGGCTTGGCTTGGCTAACCTGACTTATGGTGGGTGATGTGTCGCAGCTCTCGGCGCGTGTGAGGACCTGGCCAGCCTCCCACACGATGTCTTCAGTACCGGTGTTGATGACCTTGATGTGTCCGCTGTCGCCTCGAAGGAGAGTGGCGGGCAGGGAGTAGGAACCTCCTTGAAGCTCGTAGTGGCGTGCAGTGGTACAGATATCGTTGTTCTGGCGGTTGCCCACTATCAGGACCTTGATGATGGAAGCTCCTGGTGGCAACGTTTCTCGCATAACCGTAACAATCTTGAACTTGTGGAGCTCTTCAACCACATCTTCCTTTGGCATGGAGTCAGATTCGCGCATCAGTTTGGCTGTTCCGTTGCTTACGACGAGTGCAATGTCGCTCGCATTAATGACGGGTTGACCGATGAGTAAATGAATGTCACCCATCTCGATGTCTGTCAGATACGCATCGCAAGTAACTTGAAGCCTTTTAGGATCGTACTCGTAGGTATGACGTCGAGAGATAATAATTTGGAGATCCGACTGGTCATGACGTTCACCTGGCTTCCGGTATCGATGTAGGTCTTCACGTGGACTCCGTTGATCTTGGCTATTTTCTTGTAGGTGTCATTGTAGTTTTGGATTATCTTAATGTCTCTGACGCTGTTGTTCACATCAAACGTAGATTTTTGAAGGGTAGTTGCAGATGAATTATTGCAGCGGGTAGCGATGTGGCCTTGCTTACCACATTTAAAGCATACACGTTGTTTCGGGAAGCGTACAATTTCGCAACATGTGACCAGTCTTCTTGCAGCGTGGGCAAGGATCATTCTCCGTAGAAATCTTCTTTTCGGCAGGCATTGGGCGAGGATCCTTACTCGGTAGGCGAATTTCTGATGCGGGGCCGCGGTAGTCGTCGAGGGCACAGAGGAATGCTTCATATAGTTCATCAGGGCGTTCACATTGGAAAGCACGTGCATTTGGTTGCAAAGATGAGGGTAGGCCTCGAATGATGCACGAGACACTGGCGCTGTCTGATAGCTTACAACGGAAGCACATGGATACTTTATCTTGATAATATTTGGTCATTGTTTCATTAGTCATCTTCCGTCTTTGCATCATCTCTTCTAACAATGCACTGTAGTCCCGATGTTTTGGAAAGGCACGCAGCAGCATCTGTTTCCACTCGTCCCACGAGTAATTATACTCGTCGAGTCGGTTGTACCATTTGCGAGCTTGTCCTCGTAGTTTGTCTTGCAGATGGAATGCCTTTATCTCATCGCTCCAACGATGTATGTCGCCGAGTTGATCGATTTTTCTTAACCATACTGATACTGTGCAATCTTCGCCATCCGGGTCGAATTCAGGAATGAGGGACGCAGCACGATGATTTTTGGATATACCGATGTCTGAATCCAGTTCGCGGACGGCTTTGTCGACCTCATTTTGCAGGAGATTTTTCAGAATTTTTCTAGCGGGCGGTGGTGTAGAATCGCCGTCTTCATCTTGCTCGGTGTCGCTCGAGGGGTCCCATCCGGGTGGACGCACCCCACGTCCATGAAGTTCACGGCGATTTCACTTCATCTCACTTCTGAGTGAAACACAGGAAAGCGAAGAACAATTTTCTCGATTGTAGGTAGGTATTTATTGTATAAATTACAATCGAACAGAGTTTCGGCTTAGGCTAGGTTCTAGATCAGAATAATGTTATAAATGCGCTGCGCGACCTATTTTATAAGTTTACCCCCACTCTAAATCGAGGAGGGGATCGCCGCTCGGTAACGCCCATCGCGTTAGGTTGACAAGCGCACGTGACGTGCTAGTCAATCGACTTCCTCTTTGTTGTGGCTGCCGTGGCGTACTTGGTCGTCATGGCTATGGCTTTGGCTGAGGCTGTGGCTGTGGCTTTGGCTGCACCAAGACGACACGGCATGGCATGGCTTTGGCATGGCTGGCAATCGGGTGACCGTTACAAATTACATAAAAAAAACCTACATAATAAATCTTGCATTTCTGCCACCACCAGACTTTTATGTTCGGAACATTTAATAAAATTGTAATCGCAAACTGCGCACAAAACTGTCTTTATGTACTCCTTTATTTGACCAATACTGATGTTATCTTTTATAATATACATGATCATATCTTGTTGTTGTGAAAAGCATTCCATGGCGTTTTTGGTAGGATATGTTAAAAATTTATTCTCTCTTGAGTAATCTCGCATTTGTATGTACTCTAAATCGTCCTTATTTTTTGTAAAAAAACAAACATTGCAAACCTTGCAATTCTTAAAAATACTTTTTAGTTTTCTGTCACATAGGAAATTAATGCCTTAATTTTAGCATTTCTTATTTTATTTTCAAAATTTAATATAATATGATCACTATTTATAAAATGATTATAATCAATTTCGACAGGAGCACAAGATGCTTTCTTAATAAAAAATAGTCGGCCTAATGTTTTAAACATAGTATCTTGACACATATCTTTTTCACAATTAGAACCCGCAGAGTGAACGCTATTCAAATTATTTATTAACAGAGCAGCAAAAGAATTTTCAAAACCTGCACATGTGGGGTTAGTGTTTCTTGCCCCGTGGCTGCGAACACAGCCAAAGAAATTCTCCAGCGGGTCCTGATTGAAGTGTCTGAGCCATAGAGACTTACACTTATGCTCCTGAAATAACTTATTGGTCAAATATTCAAAATTTTCTAGTGTAAAGATCCAGTTTGTTATTGATGGCACAGCACAAGATTTATCTTTTTTTGACACAAATTTCATTGTTTTTAATAATGATCTAGCTTCTCTCCACAGCTTCATGTGAGTGGAGTTCGGTGTTACTGCAAGTAATAAAATCTTCCCCGAGCGCTTCTTTGAATTTTCGTAACTACCATTTACGGAGTCAAAAAGGTCATCAAAAAAAATTAAAGCCTCAGCTGTCTCTTTAGCTTCTTCAGGCAAAATTCCTTTTTCTGAAACATAAAAAGGCAATTATAAATTTTTTAAATGTGTTTGGCAGGGGTGTAGGTATAGTACATCCTTATTACGCTAGTAATGTTTAAGTCTCATGTAACAGGGGGCCAGCCTATTGCTATTAACTTAACAATTCCAGGCGCACAAAGAACTTTATAAAAATGTTAAAGTTACAAATACTGTTACTTAAGTATATTTAGAGAAAACTCACCTGCTAGATATCCCATAGCTACAGCAACAGATTTGCTGAAGACCTGAGTTGCGCATTTCACTTTCATCTTTTTTATTTTATTAGGCATTATATGTTGGTCAGTTAGTTTAGGCAACATCCTTAAGCCCATAAATGAAGGATTCTCTTCTTGTAGTTTTATCAGGTGATCCCATTTAGCTCTTTTCTGTTGACCATTTTTGGTAAATATCAAATCTTTGGTTAATAAATTGTTTCTTATGCCTTTTATTAGATGTGGTGCATCATACAGGGGCACAATTTCATTGCCATCAATTTCGAAAGTATGTTTGTTCCACTGACCGTTAGTTTTTAAATATTTCTCTTTTGTTTCTTTCACTAAATAATTAATTGCACTTGTGTTGGAAGCACCTTGGTCACAAACTGTTGCCAAAACTTTCAGTCCTGTTCCATTTATTTTTCGGATTACCCTCTTTATCTGGCAGACCAACTCTATTTTTGCAGTGCTTCCAACACAAAAACTGTAGGCTACAGCTTGCTTATAATTTTTTGATATTCCTCTTATCATAAATACCAGAGCATGGTCAGCAATTTTTTTTTCCATTTGCTGGCCATTATTAACGAAGTCCACTATTTCATCTTTTCTTCTATTATAATCTAAGTGGGGTGCAATTGATATTTCGTTAAACATCAAAGTACATAATCGATCAGTGGGTTTCATTCTCTTAACTCTTATTTTTAAATTTTTAAATATGTTTTCATTAATGCCAGCTTTAAGTGCTGCTGTTGAGAGCAATCTGCTTAGCGTCAATGGTGATGGCAGTACAAAAATACGCCTTAACCAACGATATGCTTTAGGCCCTTCTTTGTACAAGGCTAATGCCATAATTTTCTCATTTTTAGTGAATCTGCGTCCCATTTTTTTCTTATTAATTTCTCTGAACTGCAACATAGTAAAAACCAAAGAAAATGATGAAAACTTTTGCAAAGCTCTCTGAAAGGTTGTATTTTGAGATAAGTTTAGGGCCTTTTTAAGTCTGTTGCTATAACTTTCGTTTGCCTTCTGCAAGTAGCTGATTTTTCTTGTTAAGAAACTTGTGTGTGATGTGTGCAACAATGATTGCTTCTGCTTTTGTTTGGAGCGAAGACCTAGAAAATAAATATAAACAACATTACATCTTTTGATATTAGAGATCATAAAACTATTGATATAAATAAGTACGAAAACCACATTAGGTTGTAAGCCAGTTAGGCCTGATTCACACTCATTCATTCATTGCGTAAATGAAGATTTTTTTTAGTAACTGTCACAAAATGTTTGTACACACCTGCAGAATCCTTTGTTGTCTGTCGTGTTACTGTTCCATCTATTTGAACATTGTCACTTTTCATAATGGTGGCTACTTTCAGTCCAGCAGAAGTTGAAGGTTCAGGATCGGTGCAACTTTGATTTGTAATATCACTCAATAATTTTCTTTTCCGGGATTCTGAAATTGGTATTATAAGTCAATATTTACATTACTTACTTACTATTCTATCATAAAATGAATATGCTAATAGTAATTGAGAATTAACATGGATGAAATTCAAAATAAAACATTAAAAAAGGATTTTTGAAATAATAGTTTTAAATACCTGAGTAGAAAAAAACCTAAGTTACTTTCATACACTTCTTTCATATAATTTTTTTTAGGTAAGATTCAAATAAAAACAAAAATTTGTTTGAGATATATGGCCAAAGTAGTTTTTGTAAACCCCATAATCATTAGAATCAGTAGTTTGTCCTGTATTAATTAACTTATGGTGTACAATAAAGTATTTAATAAATAAATAAATAATCAGATGGTAGAAGTAGAGATACAACTACACATACCTGTAGAAATCATTGGCTCCTGTATTTGTACTTCCTGAGGAGTTTGGAGAACATTAACATTTTCATTACAACTGCTATTTTCAATACCAGATGTAACTGAAGAAGTTACAGGCACTTCAGTATTTTTGCAGCTTTGACCAGCAAAACAGAATCCTGGAAATATACAATTGTTATTGTCAAACAAGGTTTGTATAAAAGACCCAATAAAAAATAATAATATTTAAAATAAAAGTACAACAACATTTGCATTTGAAGTATTTACAAAATTATTGATAATAATAATAATAATTGTGGCTCGGCTGTCAAGGCAAGTGACATAAGAAATTTTCCATCCCGTATTTTTATCGATTTTAATTTAAAAAACCAAAGAAACAATGCATTTCATACCGAAAAAATCAAGAAAAAAAAAATAGAACCACACAAAAATAAAAAATCTAAGTAAATGAACAAAAACTGGACAGTATGGAAATAAAATGTTAACAAGACGCCGAGCACGACTACAAGCCGCACCAACACCATCTTCGGGTTCGTCGCTGAGCTCCGCCTCGCAGCCGCCGGGACCTGCGCCAGCCGCGAGTCCAGAGATTCCGGTAGCTGCAGTTGCGTCGAGCTCGAGCGACGAATACTTCTCGCCGCCGACGACACCACCACCTGCGCGTCGGCGCGGACGAGGCCGACCACCGGCCAGCTTAGGACCTCGAGGCCCACCGGTCTCTGACAGGGTCCCCGCTATCGGTGGAAGTGTGCAGCGTATAAAATGGACTCAAACCATAAATGAGAATGTAATACGCTCATACTTTGGGGCTACAGAGGGGGGAACTAACCTGACTGCGTACCGTGGTCGGATGCTCTCTCTGTTTCAGGTACTTGAACCAGCTGTCAGCGTATCGGCCCAACGACTGTCGGATCAGGTGCGCGTCATCCAGCGTAACCGTATGTTGGATGATAGTGTGCTTGATCGCCTCCGCACTGAAATGTGTAGCCATGTCATTGCTCCTCCGTCGCAGACTGTGGCACCAGCATCGTCAACCCAATTGCCCAGCCACGCTGACGAGGAGAGTAATGACAGGGTTACAAACGTAAGTACCCAGTGCAATAACGAATTGAGGAGTGCTTTGGAGTGTGCTATTCGGGAATACTGCTACATGCCGCCTGAACTTAGACCACGCTTACCTCGTTTACCCATGCATAACAAGAACAGGGCGCTGGTGGCTGCTCTGGATTCGCAGTTGTCAAGCTATTTTGATAACTGTGATAACCTCACCGATGCACATTCGATCATGTACTGCGCGGCTGTAGCGGCATGCCGTGTAGCTCATGTCAAAATAAAAATAACCAATGACAGAGCTACACGACCAAAACCAGCCGTACCAGCTTGGCAGTGCAGGATCGAGCGTCGTATTGGTGAGGCCAGAGCGCTAATCGGCAAACTGATCTGCTTCAGGGAGGGCAACACACGCCCTAGAGTGATGCGCTTTGTGAGACGGGCGTTTTCGGGGACTGATGTCAATCCCCGAGATTATATATCTCGTGTCACAGAGCGCATCGACTTCCTGAAGCAGAAGGTGTATGCATGGGCAAGCCGTATTCGTAGGTACAGGCGGCGAGTGGAGCGATACACCCAGAATCGCACATTCCGAAGTAATGAAAGGTGGGTATATAGGGATTGGGAGCGACCGGACCAAGGTGTGACTGACACGCGCTTGCCGGATGATGATGCTATGTGTTCATTCTGGCGCAGCATCTGGTCGGTTCCTGTCAGTCATACTGAGGGTGACTGGACTCGGGAGGTCGAGCGTGTGTGCGATCCGAAACAAGAAATGGGGGCAATTTCCATCAGCCCCCAAGATGTAGCTTGTGCAGTCCGTCCGTTACCTAACTGGAAATCTCCAGGGCCGGACGGGCTGCACAATTTCTGGATTAAATGGTTTACGAGATCGCACGCTTGCTTGGCATCTCAATTCCAGTCTGCCTTAGAGTCTGGGTCGCTACCCCAGTTCTTAACTACAGGAATAACCCACCTGCTCCATAAATCAGGTAGTACTGCGGAACCTAAAAATTATAGACCGATCACGTGTTTACCGACGGTCTATAAAGTTCTTACATCCATTTTGAGGGCAAAGATTAATAATCATATTAACAACAACAACATCATGTCTGCCTCTCAAAATGTATGTAGGAATGGGTCCCGCGGTACTAAGGAGCTACTCCTTATTGATATGGCCATTAGCCAACAGGTTCGGCGTTCCCGAAAGGATCTGTCGACATGCTGGATAGACTATAAGAAGGCCTATGACTCGGTGCCTCATACATGGCTCATGAGGGTGCTAGAATTGTATAAAGTTGATGCAACGCTACGCACCTTCCTGATGTCATGTATGGGGCAATGGAGGACAGTCCTTTGCTATCCAGGATGTTGAAATATCCCAAGGAATAGCGAACCGGTAAGGATCGAGCGGGGTATATTTCAGGGCGATAGTTTGAGTCCACTTTGGTTTTGTCTAGCCTTGAATCCTCTTAGCACACTGCTGGAGAATTCAGGGCTAGGCTATCGGTTGAAGAGAGGTGGTCAGGTTATATCTCACCTCCTTTACATGGATGATCTGAAACTCTTTGCCCCCACTAATCTGCAACTGATGGAGCTACTGAAGGTAACTGAAACATTCAGTAACGCCATCAGGATGGAGTTTGGTGTGGACAAATGTGCGGTCATGCATGTAAAGCGTGGAGAGATTATGGAATCCGTGGGAACTCAACTCTCGGATTCCATAAACCTGAGACCCCTCTCTCCAACTGAAACTTACAAGTATTTGGGTATGTCGGAAGCGTTAGGTATCAATGTTACTGACATGAAGCAATCGTTGAAGGAGCGCTTCTTTGGCCGCCTGAAGAAGGTATTTAATAGCCTTCTATCAGGCGGAAATAAGGTGCGCGCCTTCAACGGTTGGGTCATGCCGGTATTGATGTACTCTTTCGGCGTACTCAAATGGACTCAAACGGAACTTGACGCCCTGGATAGGCGGGTCCGCACACTGCTTACTGCATATCGAATGCATCACCCACGATCGTCGGTAATGAGACTGTATATCCCGCGAAAGTGTGGAGGTCGAGGCTTTTTAAATGCTAAGACTCTCCACAATCGCGAGATATGCAGTCTTAGGGAATATTTCCTAGCTGTCGACGTGGGTATGCATCGAGATGTAGTGGCGGTGGACAAGGGACTCACCCCGCTCTCCTTGGCAAATGAGAACTGGCGCAAACCTGCGGTGCTTGACACTAACGATCGCAGGGCGGTATGGCAGAGTAAGGAGCTTCACGGACGCTTTTTCCGGGCCCGACGTAGACCAACTAGCGTCCGTAGCCTGGCTGCGTTTCGGTGATCTCTTTGGAGAAACCGAAGGTTTTGTTTGTGCAATTATGGACCAAGTTATCATGACGAATAACTACCGGAGATTTATTGTGAAAGACGGCACGGTCGACATATGTTGGGCATGTCACCGTCCGGGAGAATCAATTCGCCACATTATCTCTGGTTGTTCACGTCTAGCTAACGGAGAATACTTGCATAGGCACAACCTTGTAGCCAGGATTATCCATCAGCAACTTGCTCTGAAATACTCTCTTGTGGAGTCGGAGGTGCCATACTATAGGTATGCGCCCGACCCAGTTCTCGATAATGGCAATATCACATTGTACTGGGATCGGTCCATCATCACTGACAGGACTATTGTTGCCAATAAGCCTGATATAGTGGTGGTGGACCGAATTGTGAGGCGTGCAATGATTGTAGACATAACCGTCCCGCATGACGAGAACCTCGTGAAAGCCGAGAAAGACAAACAAATCAAGTATATTGACTTGGCTCGCGAGGTTGTCGACATGTGGGAAGTGGACTCCGCAATCATTGTACCGATAGTAGTGTCGGCCAATGGCTTAATAGCCACGAGCCTCGACCAACACCTTAGGAGGCTCTCGTTGGGCAGCTGGATCAAGGGCTTGATTCAGAAAGCGGTACTTCTGGACACGGCTCGCATTGTCAGGAGGTTCCTTTCTCTGGAGCCCTGACCACCGGTAGCTTGGACCCTGTTCCCGATATCGGTGGGCTACTATTTTTATATTTTTAAATGTTTTTTTTATGTATATATTGTATAAAAATATTTAAAAATTTAGAAATAAGTGAAAATGATGAATAAAGGAAATAATAATAATAATATTTATTGACATAAAAGTATGTTACATTAATTATGGAAACCCTGACTCCTGCGCTAGATTGTAACCTGTGTTACAGGAATCAGTGTCTTCTCCCAGTAGTTTTACACAGATTTTATGCAATAAAATTTAAACAATTTTAAATTATACAATATCTGCTTGAGGTGTGTGTTTGAGGGTGGGTGTGTCCATGTGTTTGTATGTGTGTGTGTGTGTGTGTGTGTGTATGTGTGTGTGTGTGTGTGTATGTGTGTGTGTGTGTGTGTGTGTGTATGTGTGGGTGTGTGTGTGTGTACGTGTGTGTGCGTGTGTTTATCGGGCATGTTTATAATAGGACCTGCAAATTGCATGGTTTATGTTAAGAATTTTTCTGTCTGTATGTAATCCAGTGTTTGTAGCCAGGTGTTTATTCTCTTTTTAACTTCATTTTTAGTGGATGGGTTAATATGTAGGGCCTTGTTCATTTTATTATATATATGCGCAGCTAAAAAAAGATGTTGCCGTCTAGCTGAGGCAGTCCTACACTTGACGTATTTACAAACGTTTGTGATTGTGCGTTTAACTTTATAGCTGTTGTTTATCGGTGTTATTAGGTGTTGCTTCAATGTGATATTGAGAATATATAGCTGTCGAACGGTGAGCACTGTACAGTTTTGGTACAACGATGTAGTCGGGAACCGATACGGTTTGAAGGTCCTGCCTCAAGAATGAGCTAGCTAAGTTACACATCCAGCACATGGACTTAGCCGACCAACACACTCAACTCCAACATCAAGTGTCTTTATTTGAAAAGTGCAGTGACACATATGAGCAGACTTTGAACTGTGTTTCAGTACTCGAAAAAGAATTATGTGATGCCCGTAAGGACCTATCTATTGCAAAGTCTGCTAAGGTTAGTGAACAGTTTACTAACACTAATAATTTATTTGATGAGTTGGTAGGTTTGCAGTCGATATCAGTGTGTGAGCCAGCCATAATTATAGATTTGACAGGTGAGGATACCAAACCATTATGTCCTATTGCTATGAGTCACAACAAATTAAAGAAATATATTAAAATTAAGAAAATTATTAAAAAGTCTCGGAGAGCAATAAAAAAACATAATCTCCTAAAATTTAATATCATACTTAGAAAGGACCGAGTCAGCCTAAAAAATAGATTAAAAGTTTGTACTGAAGAGCTTAACAAATGTAGGGAACAATATGATAGGGACACTCAGTGCCTCCAAAATGATTTACTTTATAAGGAGTATTTGCTGAGAAACATTTTTGAAAAATATGAGGATTCACAACAACAACTGAGTGAGCGATTGCTTGAGGCTGGGGAACTACTGGACTTGGTGAAGTACAATGCTGAAAGATGTGAGTCTCTGACTAATAATCTTTCATGCAGCTGTGTCAACCATCCACCACCTCCCCAACCCCAACTTGACATGTCTCCACCGGTCTTGACTCTTCCAGCGGAAACATATGTCAATAAACAGAAAAACAAATCTGTTTTCTTTTGTGATGAATTAGGTTCTGGCTTCGGAAAAATATTACACAACTACCTAAGCCACAGTTTTACCAATCATAGTTATCACAATATTAGTTTTAAACAAATGATTAATAGAATTGTGAATTCAAATCTAGATAATTACCATTCAATGGTTCTACTGCTGGGTAATAGTACTGGTATTACCAAAAAGGACATAGTGGATGGGGTTGAATCATTATTAAAGTTAAATTTAGGAAAGCTGATGTTGTGTGCTTTTCCTTACTCTGATACTTTTTCAGATGAACAAAATAATAACATTTTAAAGCTGAATAATACTATTCACTTGTTGACATGTTGTCATAGTGACAAATTATTGTATTTTGACACTAATAAGTTTGTTAGTGGTTTTAAGATAACTCAGGGAGCTTTATCCCTGTCTGGTAAATATAGGCATTTGATTGCTATGTTGATAGCATATAGTATTAACGAGGTTATAGCTAATATAACAAATATTAGGTTAAGTGACGAGCCTGTGTTGTCTAGTTGTACTAACAATATAGGGACTAATTATTGTGATTCTTTGTGTTGTACGAAGGAGGACCCACCTATAATGTCAACATTCTTGGAGGCCACTAACAGTCAGGTAGAGTATTCTCTTCCTGATAGAACCCATACAGGCAGTTTAGACTCCTCAATTGTAGCTCTGGAGGTCACTCCGGATACTAGTGTAAATTTAAACTAAACTGCAAGACAACAGAAGTTACCCCTTCAAGTAATGAACAATTACTATTAGTGAATGACAAAGTATCTTCTAGCAATTTAGCTCATTGTAAAAAACCTAGGGGAGGGCAATTCACTTTAAAGTTATTTAATCAGAACATTCAAGGTTGCTCTTCAAAATTACTTGAGATAGAAATGTTTTTAGAGAAAACCAAGTTTGATGTAGTTTGCCTTACAGAGCATTGGTTAAAAGACCACCAAGTAAGTTCCATTAATTATGATAATTATTATGTAGGTAGCTACTTCAGCCGACAACGCATGATACGTGGTGGGTCATTAATTTTAATTAAAACTTCGATTAAATCTAAAGAAAGAAAAGATATTGTTAAACTGTCGGTGGAACACACCATTGAATTGTCCTGTGTTGAGCTAGATAAGCATGTTGTGGTATGTGTCTACAGACCTCCATGTCACCAGAATCTATCTGTGTTTGATACAGTAATGGAAGATGTGTTGAATAAAGTTAGTTCTACTTGTAAATCAGTAATAATATGTGGCGACTTTAATATTAACTTATTAGAAACAAACTCCAATAGTATTAGGTTATTGAGTCTTTTTAAATCATTTAATTTATCAAATGTTTTTGTTGAGCCAACTCGTGTGACAGCTTCTACTGCAACTTGCATAGACAATATATTTTGTAATTGTGATTACCTACATAAAGAAATTGTAAATAAGTTGCCATCTGATCACAATGGACAATCAATAACGTTTTGCACTTACGTACCTTTAGAAAAAATTCAAATAAAATTTAGACCAATTACGGATAAAAAATTGCAGGAATTTAATAATGCTTTAGATAGTAGACTAGGTGCCCATAATTTTAATAATATTAATGACCCAAATGAGTTCTACACTGAGTTCTTTTCATTATTAAACATTAAATTTGCTGAGACTTTTCCCCTAAAGTCCAAAAGTATTTACACCAAGTTCTTATTTAGCGATTGGGCAACTCCAGGCATTCGCAAAAGCAGGGATAAGCTATATGAACTGTATGGCCAAAAGCAATATATGAATAATACAAGCTTTAATAAGTATGTTGCAAAATATTCAAAAACTTATAAAAGTGTATGCAAAACAGCAAAAGCTCTACATATTAGCAATAAAATAAAATCAGCAGACGATAAAATAAAAACTACTTGGAAAATAATAAATAACGAAACAGGTAGGAAGAAACAACGTGAGACTAAATTTAATTTAAATACTGTAAATGGCCCAATAAACTCTGGTGCAGAGGTAGCTCAGGAATTTGAAAATTTCTTTGCTAACATCCCTCTTAAAACTACTGAAAGTCTCAACTCATCTCCTGCGCTCGCTGCTGCTTTACTTAGGAAGAATGTAAAGGTATGCCCATCGGAGTTTAAGTTTCAACATACAAACCCCCAGGCCATTATAAAAGCTTTTAAAGATCTTAAAATAAAATCAACTGAAGATCTTTGGGGAATGTCTGTAAAAGTCTGTAAATCTGTCATTGAAACTATTGCCCCCTACTTAGCTGTTATATTTAATACTAGTATAGACCAAGGAGTATTTCCCGATCTTATGAAACACAGTAAAGTAGTTCCTTTGTTCAAATCGGGTGATAATCAGGAACCCAATAATTATAGACCTGTGTCAATTTTGCCAGTGCTCAGTAAAGTGTTTGAAAAGTTAATTCTTAATCAGATGTTACTTCACTTTAATAAAAATTCCATCTTTCATGAACAACAGTACGGTTTCACCAAAGGGCGTTGTACAACTGACGCCGGGGTCACCCTCATAAAGAACATCTTTAACGCCTGGGAAGAGTCACAAGACGCCATTGGAATATTCTGTGACCTCTCGAAGGCGTTTGATTGCGTTGAACATGAGACACTTTTGTTGAAACTTGAGCACTATGGAATCGGAAATACAGCCCTTGAGTTGCTTAGGTCATACTTGATGGACAGACAGGTTAAAGTTCAGGTAAACGGTGTAAACTCACGAGGGTCTGAAATGACAATGGGAGTTCCTCAAGGCTCAATATTAGGTCCTTTCCTCTTTCTAGTTTATATAAATGATTTGCCCCAATTACTTCAAAATCACCCAAAGATGGTATTATTTGCGGATGACACTTCATTGATATTTAAAATAGAGCGACGATCACGAAATCTTGACGTCGTTAATAACTCTATTCTTCAAGTCCAAAATTGGTTTACGGCAAACAACTTGGTATTAAATGAAAAAAAAACTAAATGTATTAGATTTACTTTGCCTAATGTTAAAAGTACCGAATGTGACATAATATTGAATGGAGAAAAACTGGAGTTTATTGATCAGACAGTTTTCTTGGGAATCACAGTGGACGAGAAGTTGCAATGGGGACCTCATATTACATCTCTAGCGGGGCGGCTAAGCTCAGCTGCTTATGCTGTTAGGAAAATAAGACAGTTAACAGACGTAGAAACCGCACGTTTGGTCTATTTTAGCTACTTTCACAGCATTATGTCATACGGAATTTTGTTGTGGGGTCGGGCTGCTGACATTGAATCCATATTTATTTTACAAAAGAGAGCTGTCAGAGCCCTTTATAATCTGCGCCGCCGCGATTCTCTAAGGGAACTTTTTAAAAAGATTAATATTATGACAGTCCCTTGCCAATTCATTTATGAAAATATAATGTATGTACGGAAAAATCGCCATCTTTTTAGTAAAATTAGTGATAGACATAATTTTAATACTAGAAATAAAGATAAGTTAGATCAACCATTTTATAGATTAGCTAAAGTACACACATCTTTCATGGGGTACTGTGTTAAATGTTACAATAAAATACCTTGTGACATATTAGAACTAAATGAAAGAAAATTTAAAGCATATATCAAAAGCACACTTTGTAAACAAGCTTATTACAAATTAGAAGATTACATTCAGGATAAGAATGCCTGGAAGCATGCTGGTCCTGCTCCATAGGACGGTCAATGTTGTGGACAAAATCAAACTGGTTGCTTTATGTATTAACTTTATAGATGTTCTGTCTCTTTTTGTGTCTGTATTTTTCTGTTAACTCACACACTGTTAATTAGTCATTCCAATATTTGTAAATGTGTGAGTATCATGTACCTACTTATTTAGAAAATTTATAAGTCTACCTCTGCATACCCTAGGTGCATGGTCCTCACATATAAAAAAAAAAAATTGTATACTTACCAAATATTGTAAAAGATTAATTGAAAAGAGTAACTATGGAGTTTCTTGTCCATTCTTCTCCATAAGAATCTACCTTTCCGAATGGACAGTAGAGTCACTTCAGAACTTTTAAATATTTGAAATGTGAATGACGTTCAAAAGTGCCGTTTAATGGCCTAATTGGAATAAACGTTTTGACTTTGACTTTGACTTTGACTTTGGTCATGACTTTAAGCAATGATCTTTGAGCTCTTTCAAGGTGGATCATAATTGTTTTACAGGCTCCTCCCCACACCGTGATACAATAACCAATTATCGACTGGGCTAGAGAAAGGTATAAAGTGCGAAGAAGGTTGAGATCAGCCACATGTCGGAGTTTCTTAAAGGCCCAAATAAGTTTTCTAACTCGAGAGGCAGTTAGTTCGACTTGGGGCCTCCAACTTAGTTTTTCGTCCACTAATACACCTAGGTATTTTATGTTTGGTTTTTGTGATATAGTAAGACATGGGCACTGCAGCTTATTTTCAGAGAAATCGCACGAATGCACCTTAAGGGTTATTGCCATTGGTTTGCTTTTAGCGAACCTGAACTGCACATATGAAGTTTTGGCAATGTTAAGGGTAAGTAGGTTTTCTTCCAGCCAGTTACTGACTTTACAGAGTCCCATCTCTGCCATGCGCTGCGCCTCCTCCCAAGTCTCTCCATAAAAATAAATATAATTATTTTTATTTCATTATTTACTAGCTGATTACTTTATTTACTGACCTGTAACATACAGAGTTGGTACAGCAATAGCACTAAGGCGCTTACTCCTTGTGTGATATTTTTCTTCAAAGTGGCGATCACACACTTTACGATAGTTTTTAATTTTTTGATTGTCTAAGTTCAAAATATCTCCTCCAATATTATACAACCAAGTTCTGAATCGATCTGCATCATTAACAGGATCAGGGAACATATGAAGAGCGACATCATCTGCACCTATAAAAAGATAGTAATTCTATTTTCATCCTTAATTCATCAAACCCCGAGCGGTCACATGAGACCGAAAGTCTTTCTATTGTATCTCTAATTTTCTAGTGTTCGACAGGTTAAGTAGATAGAGTCCAGTCTTGTGTATTATTCTTATTTAGTAAATTACCTTATACATATAGTAGGTAAGGACATTCAGAATTTATCAAAGAAACTAAAGAAGTAGGTACAGTATGTAGTACATAAGACCTGTTAGTTATTATATAGTTAGTTATTATATATTATTTACTTACGGGATTTTCCACAGCCCGGAACACAACAGATTTTATGAGCCATCTTAATTAAATTTCCGAATAGAAAGGTAAATCAAGAGTCCAGTAAACAATGCCACAATCGTACAGAAAAGCTGAATAATCAGAGTTCAATAAACAAAGCCGTAGTTACAAAGAAACACTGAATCGTCGAAGTCCAAAGAGATAAGCCAAAACAACGTAAAAATCCAATAAAACCGAATAAAACACAGCGAACAAAAACAAAAGCACGAAAACATTTGAATTTTAGCACCCGTTTGACACTTAAAATTTTCGCTGGCGCCATATTGGTATTAGCACGTTTCGTTCCAACAATTAACGAAATAATTCATGGCTTTTATTTTGATCTTGAATTCAGTTTTTTTACACACCAAGAATAAAACTTTAACAAGCTAAATTAATTTATTATTCAATAAGTTATAGAAAATACTCATCAGAGTTACTTTAATTATATTTCGTAGGAGAAATGAAATATGTATGCTGCTTGAAATATAACGTATTTCGATTTCCCAATTTAGTGTTGCACTTAGTAAATATCATATCAGTGATACCATATTTAAAGCTTAATTCAGAAAAGTAGTGTACAGTGCCATCTATTGTTGATTTATCAAATAAACAGATTTTGTGGTCACGTGACGTTTAAACACTGTTTTCTTCTGACTGCAATGCCCGTGGTACTGGACGCTGCAACGGCGCCGGAGTATCTCGACTCGCGCGGCGCTCGCGCGTAAAACGAGCGAGTCGAGAGTCCCGCTCATTGCAAGCGTTTTACGCGCGAGTGAGGTAACGCGCGAGAGCATCTGCAGTGCTATTCTGAAGAGTTTAATTGCGAAATCACTTCTGAATCCGCAGTGAAAACATGTGAAATAAAAGTTTCGTATTCTTAAATGCAGTGAATTCGACACTGGCGCCACCAAGTGATGATCAAAGTGAGAGGAACTAAAACGGATGAGTATTTTGACGTTTGTGTATAGGATTTTGTATTCCTAAATACAATTCGCTTGTCATATTGAAAGTCATCTCGCATCTCACACACGAATTCATCTGTCAAATGAAAAGTTACAATTTCTTGAGTGAGTTTTATAATAAAGTTAATGAAATTAACGCAAAACAAAAAAAACACCTAAAAAGGATACCTATTTGTGACTTTCTTGCAGCAAAATTGAAACGGTTAGTATGAACTAACTAATATACCGACCTTATTAAACTTTATGAACTTGTTGTTTTCATCTAAGTATTTCTAACTTTTGTAGATGTCTCGTTCTTTTTTGATGTTGAGTTTACTGAAAGAAGCTGATACCCTAGACGTTGCCGCAAGCCGTCGCCAAGCCCGGAATATTAGAAAACTAAATTTATTGAGCCGTGGTCAAGACTACGTGCATGTGTACAGACTAACAGAGGATCTTATTAGAAATTTAGAAGAAGAGCTTAGACCTCTATTAGCTGTGACTGCACAAAAAGGAAGAGGTCTGGCCAATAGAATTAAGGTAGATATTTTGTTTTATACTTTACAGTTTTATGCAGATATTTACCATCAACATATGTGTCAAGTTTTACTTATTTTCCTGTTATGCTATAGCCCTACCTATTATCATAGGTTCTTTTTGTTTTAAACTACATGTGAGTACTTGATGTGTTACAAAAAACGTCTTTTTTCAGCTGCTCTCTACTCTGTCGTTTCTGGCCAATGGAAGTTATCAAAAAATATTGGGTAAAAATGTAAATACTTTTCTGTCTCAAGCCTCCATATCACGCAGCCTACACCTTATTGTGAATGTATTAAACCATCCTACTATAGTAAAGAAATACATTCGTTTTCCACAAAATGCAGCTGAAAGACAAGCATTAAAAGAACAGTAAGTATGTTTAAAATCTGCTTTTAGAATATAGGTAGCCTAGTAATAGATCACCACTTTTAGAGCACCCTCTCTGAGAAGTATGTATGGGTTATTGTGATTGTGCTAACCCGGTATCAGTTGGTGATCTTCACATTAGGTATATTAACTAACTGTTCCCCTTCTCAAGTAAACTAGAATAAAAATGATTTTTGTAAGGCGTTATTTAGATGTACTTGTACTTATTTAAAACACTATTTTAGGTTTTATGAAAAATTTAACATACCAGGTGTCATAGGATGTATAGATGGCACATTGGTAGCTTTGATAAGACCTAAGGAGAATGAAGAAAGATATTTCTGTCGCAAAGGGTATCATGCAAGAAATGTTCTCTTTGAAAGTTCAGTCAAAGAAATGAATACTTGGTTTTTTATTTGGTTATCAAACAGTAGGTACAGTACCCGGTGATAAATATTGCACATCGACCTTTGGAAATAGACAATTGGCTAATTTCGGCTTCGTAGAGCGTTATCTCTGTCGCTCGAAATACAAACAGTCCGGAATCTATTAGGAGCTGATGAAAATGGTTGATGAGCAATATTTATCGCCGGGTACTGTGTAACAAATTGGTACATTAAAAAAATATATCATCTTTGTTATTCATATTATGATACCAGCCAAAAATACCAATTTGTGATTTTACTTTAAATGCAAGTATAATCCATAACTAACTATTGAATTGTCTGTATCACTGTATGTATTTATTTACTTTGATTGCAGATTACAGATGCGGATTTAAATATTATACATGTGGATGCTTCATATGGTGGAGCATCTCATGATAGTTTTGTATTTAATAATTCCGAAATTAAACGCCATTTAGAAGAAGTGTCTAATGCCGGTGAAGTTGTATACTTATTAGGTAAATATATTGGGCATTGTTATTAATTCTGTATATTTCTTATGTTGGTTTGAAGAAAACTGGCTCAAAACTGGGCTAGACACAGCCAATAAAATACACTCTTTGTCAAATCAATTGTCATTGTAGAACAGTGTAACATCATCTTGCTAGAACTTAGTGTTTTAGTAACAACCACCCTACTAGGTAAACAATCTTTGGAACCCTTGCACTATTACATACTCAGATATTACTTATAAGACTTGGTAAGATTTAAGATGAATCATGGTATAATACAAATAGTTCAGTTTTAGTTTCTTCTTTTATTTGTAATTAGGATTTTTTTAATTGTTCACGATACTTTTTTTTTTAACCTGATCTTATCTACTCCTGGGCAAAGGCCTTACCCATTCCTTCCACTTTCCGCGATGTTACGCTTCTTCCCGCCAATTAACGAGAAAGCCATCCAAGGCGTCCGCGGCGGCGCCATCTCCTCCTCGGCCAGCTGTCTCAGGGCTCCAGTTTAGTCCAATTGCTGTACCTTACTTAATGCTACTTTATTCTCTTCAGGAGATTCGGGATATGCACAGCGTCCATATTTAATGACACCAGTCGTAAATGCAGAAGAAAATTCTCCAGAGGCATATTACACAAAGCTTCACGCTACTGCACGTAATAGCGTTGAAAGGGCTATTGGTCTCCTGAAGGGGCGGTTCCGGTCTTTTGGTGCACAGAGTGCTACACTATCATCCAGACATGGTCGCCAAAATTATAGTGGCATGTTGTGTATTACACAACCTATTTAATCGGGCAGGAGTACCAGCACCTGTGCTATCCCCTGAAGACATGCTGAATGAAGCAAGACTCCCATCAAGAATTCAGCATGATATAGAACCGACAGAATTGGAAATGGGAAGAATCGCGCGGACAGACTTAATCAATAGATTATGGCAGTCAAGAGTGGTTTAAAATTTGAAATAAATTGTATTGTATTATTAATAATTTGTTTTATTGATGATGATGATGATGATGATGATTATACAATTAAATAAATACAAAACAATACAAAAAAATGCAGTTAATGAACTAACAGGGAAGCCACATGTGCAGAAGTAGTCATTGCCATATTAGCGCTTGATTGCTTCCGCCAAAGCTTTTAAGCCTTCTCCCATAGCTTTAGTAGCCTCCAGCAGCAAATGATCCCTCTCACTGTTGCGTTCCATAAGAGCAAGCATTCGGCTATCTAAAAAATTTATCAGCCATGCTCATTAAGTTGCTTCGTCGCTGAGATGGTGGTGACGACTGGGCACTTCTTCTTGTGGCTTGCAAAATCCTGCGACGCGGTCGTCTTGGACCTAAAACAAAACAAAGCGAGTTTCAGCAAGTAAATGGTTTACCGTTATCTTAGGCGTCACCAACCAAACCTACACGAGGTGCACCTCGCCACTTAACAAACAAGTACGACTAAAAAGTTCTAAACAAGTTGCTTTTCAAGCAGTCTGATGCAATAGGTGGCATCAGATCAGTGATTGAACTGCGACTTGTTTAATTTTTTCATTTCCTACATTTTAGTGAGTTACATTTTATTGTCTTGATACCCCACTCAATAGGTTTTGAAAATTAAATTTTTTTTGAAAACAAAAGAAAGCAGCCTGCACATGGTGCACCCTGCTAATTAGCCAACTCTTGCAGCAGCTTTACATCAGTCGAACCTCTACTTGTTTACTTGTAAGCCTAGATAATGAAGGTCTTGTAGTAGGAGGCAAGTGCTGCTCGGTGGTGCTCCTAGCAGGTTCAGACTGCTGCTGCTGGTTCCGAATAGCCGTCCGTTCCGTCAGATGTTGTTTTGTGATGTTCTGGAAAAAAACAACAACATTCAATGTATATAATACAAAAGAAAAGTCAAAGAAAAAAAATTGAGAAATTTCTTACAATTGTAAAATTTTCATTAGGCCTGGTGGGACTGGTGGTGGTGACAACATCCGTTTCTGGGCCCAGAAGATTGATCTAGAATTTTTTTTTACTGTTTTTTTATGTTGATTTTTTAAAAGACATACATGTAAAAATAATGATAAAAACATACCATTAATTCTGATTGGGCTCTATGACCTAAACTGAAGTCCATGTCAGCTGTGTTCTGTTAAATAAGTATAACTATTAATACTTATTACATTACCAAAAAAAAAGGAAAATATAGAATATTTCATACAATAACTGGTTCAACAAGCGCTGATGTGCCTGGTACCGCAAATAGACATTCATCAATATCCTGAAATAGAAATTTTTTAATGTAAAAAAATATAACAAAAAAAAAACAAAACTTAGTAATAAAAAATATAAGAGTCACTAATGTTGCATTACTTATTTTAATTGAATATGCCAGTTTAAAAAAACTTGACAGCCCATCATCACCTACAATATCTGAAACTCTGAAGCTCCTTCATGCATGGGCGTGTATAGTACGTACATACATATAATGTCTTTGATCTCAGCTGTTGTTATAGAGTGGCAGTAATTAAGCCAAATCAGTGGCCTCCAGTCGGCTTAAAAACACTGGCCTCTGCCTAGCCACAGTGAGGCAGCACAGTGAAGTAAGCCCGAAGAATTTTTATTGAGATCAGATCTTGACAGTGGAATGAAGAAGAATATTTTTGTAACACTAATATTCAAATCACTTACTGGCATATTTTTGCAGGTACTACTGAACTGTGCCACTGGTGCTAGTATCGAGGGACTATTTTCCTCTGAAGGTTCCTATAAAATCAATTTTATAAATTATATACCTATACATGAGTAAATACAAAATGTATGTATACATGAGTAAGTACCTATGTAAAAAATAACATACATTAAAAGGCTGTATCTGTAAATGTGTGTCGCCTGTAAAAACCTTCTCCACCCATTAACATTATTATACGCTCTTCTATATTTGAAAGCTCTGGCATGCCACCTTCTGCCATTCCTAAGCCTGTGGTACTTCTAAAAGCGGCGCGTGCAGCGGCTTTCTTTTTTACAGCACTTTTTTTGTCAGACCAATACTATAAAGGGAAATACAGAAATAATAATTATTTCACACTGCATGATAGGCAGAGGCGCAAAAAGTTTATTTTTGCGCCTCTGTCTATCATGCAGTGTTAGCTTAGTTTATTTTATTGTGCGTAACATATGTACGCACAATAAAATAAACTAAGCAAACTATGTATAAAAGTCAACTGAAATGACCAACTCACCTTAATCCATTTTTTTGCCGTCTTCACCGTACCTCCACCCATACTATTTAGGGTTAGGGTGATGCGATCCCACTCCTTACTAGCTGCCTGTTTGGCGCTTTGATTTTTGGCAAATCCTTTAGCCAAGCTAGGCTGCCTCTCTAAAAAATCTATTAGCGTCTCCACTTGGGCCGCAGATGGATGGGAAGTACGCTCGGCACTGAAGTAGAGAATTAACAATTAAATACGAATATATATCGATACCGGTAGTAACAAATTACCAAAGAAATCGTACTTACTTCATTTTGTTATTAAACACTTTACTAAAAAAATAATAATTTACACTGCTTGCTTCTAAACAAAAAAAAATTTTTACGAGTACTTTGTAGACGATTGACATTAGAACGCGCGCGAGTGCATCCCTTTTTTTAAATGCACGGACCGCAAAGGCGATACTGCGTTAAGCCTATTTTTTTCATTCTCATCTCAAATAAAACTTGTAAATATTAAAACGCACAAAATTATGCATTTACATTGCATTTATGGCTTAAATAAACTATAATCTATTATTGTAGAGCGCAAATTCAGCTAAATTTAGTGAAACGATGTAAATCATAACAAGAATCAATTCAGCGTGACTACTCTACTGCCATAGAACAATGTCACTTGGGTTTTCGGAACTCACTTCACTTGACTTGGGCTTGATCTTGAATACCGAAACTTGTACAGGCGAGATGAGAAGCGAAGCGAGTGTGACTTTCGAGATGATTTGCGAGATGACTTTCGAAGTGATTTACCATTTACAGAATAGCACTACTGGACGGAATGTATGCAGCTCTAGTAACTCGAGAACGCGCGAGTGCCTATGCGCGAGTGGACTCGCGCGTAAATCGCGCTTTGTGGCGCACTGAGTGCGGCAGAATTGAATAGCTAGATCAGCAAACCGTGTTCGATAGTAATTATTGCATCAAACATGCTCCCGAGGGGAAAAATGAAATAAGCTTACAAAGGGGTTGTTACATGAGCGTGGGTTTACATGCTAACGAAGATTAGGACAATGTTTGATGTTGAATGATTTACAAGGTGATAAACAATAGACCTCATTATTATTAACTATAGCTATAATTATGTTCAAACGGTTGAGTCCTCAATTGAAAATACTGTTTGTCTTTTGGCAAGGGGAGACGTCGACGTGTCTCGCCTTTTCAAATGTAAGCTAGACCACTGTTTAGAAAAACTAGATACACGCGCACTATCACCTACACTCGACCCCTTCCCCGATAGGGGTAGATTACGCGCACTGTCACTTGCACTATAACCCTTAACCGATAGGGATGGGTTGCGCTCACTGACAATAGAGCTTTTTTCTAGCTCAGATTGGTTTATACTCACACTCACACTAGCTGGTGAGCTCTCGGCACGTCCCTGGACGGGTGTACTGCCGGCTCGCTGACACCGTCTCCTCAGGAACCACGACCACGGCGATAGCTGCTGCCAATAGTCCGTACGATACAGCATATCGGTGTACATCATGCGTCGTTAGGATTTCTGTCTGCTGAGCTGATTCCTTAATGGATTTAATGGTGTATAGTGTCAGAGTCGACTCGGAGGAGCTCGTGGCTAAATAATAACAGCCGCACGGATCGATCTTTAAGGTTAAGCAACGCTTGCCAAGGTTGGTCTGTGGATGGGTGACCATCTTAGCATGACGAGTTTCCTCCGTGCCTCGGAAAGCACGTTAAGCTGTTGGTCCCGGCTGTCCTTTGTAGATCTTTGGCAGTCGTTACGGGTTGTCAGACGCCAGTAAATCTGACTCCAGTCTTGCCAAGAAGTACCGTGTTACCCAGTTAATGGGTTGTGGAGGTCTGGTAGGCAGCCGCTCCACGTAAAACACTGGTATTCAGCTGAATCCGGCTTGACTGGAAGCCGACCCCAATATAGTTGGGAAAAGGCTAGGCAGATGATGAGTGTCAGAGTCGACTTCATAGTCTTTAAAATTTGGGATAGATAGCGATTGGTTACTGCCTAAATGATTTATTGGAGTTAATTTTGTCTCGAGTATATTCGGTTTGAGATTGAGCGTGTTCTCTAACTGCTGATAAGCGTAAAGTGTTACGTCTCGACCTTTAACAATACATTGCTTAGTAAGTTGAATGAGACCGGCCTTGCTGACTTGTCGCATTTGTAGGTCGTCGTCACATATGACTCTCAAAGAATATGAGCCACAACAGAAATACAAATAGGTAGATAGGTCGTGTAACGGCATCCATTTGTTTTCGCAGGTAGATTTTATCATTCTGCAAGTGGCTAGCTGCTCCTTTTCACATAATTTTTCATCAGGACCTAAACTCCTGAAGTCCTGACAGGTCCCTGCAGACGACAAAGATATGTTTCTGCTTGATATTCACAACTTTGAAGATCACTGATGCTTGCTGGCAAATATGCGTTTCTTCTTAGATTGATTGCGACATATTCTGATGCTGGCTTGATGCTGATCATGTTTTTGTTAATTTGAACCGGCACTGGTATCAAATTGTATAGTGGAACGTATCTCTGCTGATTAAAGGTAACGTTATTTCAAATATGAAATATTCCTCCGTCATTCTCGCTTTGACTTTTAACAATTTGTAGATCTTATACAGGTTAGACTGGATGTCATCTACGGGTAATGCTAGTTCTTTAGATACCTGGCTAGACACAATTTGTAACTCCCCGCGAAGCTGTTGCGGTGTCAAGAGATGCAGATTGATCTGACCGTGATAGATTTCAGTCATAGTGTCAAGAAAATTATCTTGAATTCGCTTTAAATTTTGTATCATATTGATAGTCGCTAATGCTGCTAATGTAAAATCTTGACCATATAGTAGTCATTACGTCGATCTCCTTCTGCAATGTGTTGGTCACGCTATCTAAGAAATTCAGATGCTTATTAATCATTTTATGCTGTTTTGCAATAGTCTCCTCTGTCCTTTTTAATATATTATACTCCGCTTCTATGACCGATGTCTGATTCCTGTACAGCTGACTTAGATGGTTTATATTACTATGTATGAGGTCAATGTCACTCTTGTACTTGTCTGCAAATTCCTGATCGAGTACTCCGAACAACGAGTTTGCAACTGAACCGACAGCGTTAATAAGCCCGCGTCGAGTTCGCAAGGGCGCTCTGAAATGCTGATTAAGCAACAGCTGATTGTAATATTGTAACTCGTTGTACTCGTGTTGTATTTGAAGAATGATGATTCGACAATGACTTAGCTCTTGAATTTTGCCGCATGTTTGCTCAAGATAATTTGAAAATTGTGTTACCGCTTTATCTCCTTGCCAGTAACGGCCCGTTCACACATGGGAGTCCGTTTTACTGGTACGTTTATAACAAATACGTCATAAATTTATGCGCTGTTCACACATAGGCACCGTATAACGTTCAATGAATCCGTCATTACTGGATGCGATGTGTGAACAGAAAACTCGCAGTATACCGCCGCTATTCTACAAGGATGGACGCTGTCATGTTGTATTGGTACTATCGTCGGTATTGGTATATAAGATTCGACGTTATTGGCAGCATCCACTTATGGCCCAAAGATCAAGAGAGGGTGCTTACAGTTTACTTATGAGTCAGTTACGAGGTGATGAATCGAAATGTTTCAATTACTTTTGTATGTCAATGTTTACTTTTGATGAACTTCTTAAACTATTGGAAAAGGATTTAAAAAAGCAAGATACTCGTTGGAGGAAAAGTATCTGCCCAGAAGAAAAACTAGCGATATTTTTAAGGTACGTACTTTTGTTTTTAAAACTCAGACAGATCTAACGTAGCATCACTGTATACAGATTGTAATGGCGATAATGCACTATCAGTGGACTGTGGTCTGCTAGCATCACTGTATACAGGTTGTACTGGCGATAGTGCAATATCAGTAGGCTGTGGTCTGCTAAAATAGCCCTGCGATTGATAGTGACTAGCACCAGATGTTTGTGTATAGGCTGACCAGTCATAAGTTGACTGGCCAACTCTCCTATGTTTAATATTTTGTAATAGGTTTAACACCCCTGACTGGAATTCCAAAGTTTGGTCATCATCAAGCAAAGCCAAGGACGGCAAAATACCTTTAAAGAACGATAAATTGCGATCATCCTGCTCAATTTTCTTCGGTTTTATCTGATAGTCAATGTAGGACATCATTTTGGCATCAATTTCATTAAAATTTCTTTTGGCTGGTGCTCTGCGTTTGGGCGTGGTGTCATCTTCGGTGTGTTCTTTAGTTTGTTTAGCAGAGACGCTTTCGTGCGTTTCACCAGCAGCAACTACTTTTTTCAAAAACAGCACTTGATTATGGTATTTGTAGGGCTTCGTGTTTGAGACAGCGGAACCAGACGTCTTGCAATTCTTTTTATCTTTTAGTGTTCTCACCCAGGCATCTCTCATCTGTCTCCACTTTTTCAGAACAAGTTTTCCTAAAACAAGTAATAAAACAATTAATTTTATTTTCAGGTATGCAGCATCCGGGTGTTCATTTAAAGATCTTCATTACACCTATCGCGTTGGTGTATCGACTGTTAGCAACATTATTAAAGAAGTTTCAAGATGCATATGGAACAATTTAAGTGAAAATTTTATGCGACTTCCTACATCAGTCGACGAATGGGAACAGATAGCAAGTGGATTTAACAAATAAGCTAATTTTCCCCACTGTCTCGGAGCTGTCGACGGAAAACATATCTGACTTAAAAAACCACTAAATAGCGGTTCACTGTATATCAATTACAAGGATTTTTTTTCCATCATATTATTAGCGATCGTAGACTCTGACTATCGCTTTGTATACGTCAGTGTCGGATCTTATGGAAAAGAATGCGATTCATCAATATTCAAGGAGACAACATTTTGGAAAATGATGCTAGACGGCAGTCTACAAATACCAGCACCATGCCCTAAAACAAGAGACTCAGAAACGCGAGTTCCTTATGTGGTCATTGGAGACGAAGGTTTCGGATTACACGAAAATTTACTAAGGCCGTTTGGCGGGACGCATCTGGACAAAAATAAGCGAATATTCAACTATCGTTTGACTAGAACTAGGAGATACGTTGAATGTGCCTTCGGTATCTTAGCTAATAAGTGGAGAATATTCCATCGGCCTCTAGACATCGATAAAACAACAGCTGTATGGACTGTTAAGGCATGTACTATTCTACACAACATTATAAGGGACAAGGAGGGCTCAAACAGTGATAATAACGTATCTGAAGAATTTAGTTACGAAAACCTACCCCATGAAGTAAGAACACGAGGTGGTAATACTGCTAATTTAGTTCGAACAGAATTCGTGAACTATTTCATGTCCGAAGCTGGATCAGTTCCATGGCAGGATGAAGCTATTTAGAATGTAATCAAATAATAAAACAGACACTTACCAAACTCTTGTCTTTGTCTTTGTTCCATAGCCTCAAAATCCTCCATTAGAATAATGCATATTTCGCGCCAACCTGCAATACTTGAAGTATTGTCTTTGTATTTATCCAGCGGGCTATCTTCCACCAAACTAATTAACATTTCCTTGTCTATTAACTTTTCCCACTCCTTGGTTGACATGGTTGATCAGTGATTATAATAATTATTACACACAATGCACGCGCGCGTTCTCTAGGAATCTACAATAAAAAATGTGAGTCAAACAAAACTTGTCACATCACTCCCCCTCCTACACCCCGCACACACCGCCCGCCACGCACACAGTATCTATCCGTTAAAATTCTACGTATCCGTATATTTTTATTGTTCCGTCGTCCAGTATTCGATGACAAAACGGAATGTAATTTTTTAACGGAACGATATTTTTTACTGTATACAGAATACTGTGCCATGTGTGAAGTCGCTCATACAACTACATACGCCATCGACGAAAAAAAAAAACGTACACGATAAAACGGAACAGTAAAACGGAGACATGTCGATACCAGAAGTATCAATTAATGTAAGGGACAAAACACGGTTTTTCAGGAGAGCCAAAAAGCGATTTTATTTTTTGAAATCTGTCTATAACTTTTTACTGTCTGCTCCAATTTTAATTGTGTCTAGAGCAAAGTTTCTTAGAATTTCCTCTTCTTTCATGCTATAAACGCAAGATTTAGGAATACCCAGCAGTTTAAAATATAGCATGTCCCTTACGTTAAAAAAATATGTTTAGTTGTGCCTTACGTTACTAATATTTTATGTGTAAACCGTCAAGCATAGTGTAAGCAGCAAGAGCAATAGAAAATTATACGTAATTCTATTGTAAAGGACTTTTACAGTGTTGCAATTTGATGTAACTATAGATTATCTACTAAAATTATGGTATTTTAACACCATGGAAATAGGTTATTTGCATGATTAATGTTAGTTTCAGCTTAGCTAACACAGATTTAAATGAAATTTAGGGACACAAAAATAAAACGATTTATTGTTATTATATATTTTTTTATTTTCGACTTTTATGTCCGCGTAATTATTATAAATTCAACACACTAATCAGTCTATAAAACTTTTTATTAGTTTAAATAAATGTTCTAAAAGTAACAGTGTTCTAATTAACAGTCATACACACCTAGTTATCAATGTAAAAATAATTATGTGTAATTGACTCCGTGATCTCTTTTAATTAACAGTCCTACAAACTCTGTACTTTTAATAATTACGTTTAAATAGCTTTATAATTATAATCACCAAATGAATAAAAAAAATATGTTTTCTCAGACTCAACCAACAGTCTTATTTATTAAGTAATTGAATGAATGTACTGGAAACGAAAGACAGATGAAAAAATATGAATTTCCTGAAAGATGAATGAATAAAATAATATAAATGATATGAATATTAATATAAGAAATTTATATTATTACACAAGAATAAATAATTAGAAATGGGCAGACAGATAATTATGATGATAACTATTAGTAAATTAAACTATTTTAATGGTGACATTGAAATGGTTGGAATGACTTTTTCTATTTGGTATTTTATCTAGTTATCATCATCAGCTGTCATCACATCGTCATCGTCGTCGGTTTCATTAAGGGTATCTTTAACTGGCAATTTATTTGGAAGGTTCAAATATTCACCATGAAATCTTTTTGGTATTATACCGGTGTCGCACAATTTTTTGAGGTCATTGTATTTTGGAATGGAAATTGGGAGCCTCTCTTTATAAAGAGGCGGCAAATTATCTGTGTTCCTTTGACTTATGACATTACTAGTACTTTCAGCTGCAGATTCATTGTTGTCTATATTTTTTGTAATTTTACCTCTAACAGCACTTCTTTTCCCAATCCCTTTACCCTTTCCTCTTGCGTTTGAATTTTTTGGGGGTAATTCTTTGGAGAGTTCTATGTCGTAAGTATTACCAGTCTCTAACATTGTATATTTAACTTCAATTTTGGTCAAAGCATTTTTTTTAAATGTGCACACTCTTATGTTTTTCATACGCAGATCTTTATTTTTAAGAGTAGCTTGAGTGAATACAGAATCCGCCAGATTCTGGAAGTTAATGAAATCTGTATGCTCTAAGACACTCACATTATATGGTTGAGGCCGTTTTCTAGCACTCTCTATGAAACTTGGCCATTGCGAAGGTGCCCAAACAATTAGTTTTCTTACTTCCCTCTCAATAACAGCATGCATGCTGTCAACAGGCATATATGTGTGTCCTGCTAGAAGGTAATTAATTTGTATAACTTTTAGATTTTTAGATTGTTCCAGGAAATGTTTGAACATTGAAAATATAACTTTATTCTTATTTTGCCCCGTGCAGTTGTCACAGTATAATAATAATGTGTTCACAGCTCTGTTATCGAGTTCTTTTAAGTAGTTATACAGACACGTTGCTATTTCACAACTTCCTCTTTTACCATCAGCCTCACCCCATATGTAACAGTATCCGTTCTGCGTTCCACTCTCATATACTGTAAAATTGAACACAGCGTACTTTCTGGAATAATACAACTGCATACTTTCACCATACGGCGTCGCTAAAACTTTTTGAAGATCGAAACTAGATACAACAAATGTGTTATCGCGTTTTTGATTTTGATGAATATGAAAGCGTTTATATGTGGCTTTTTTTTCCAATAAATGAGCTTGTAACTGTTCATTAGTCGTCATATCCGGATTATTTTCGTTTTTAGTACATAAGAGACATTTGTCCTTCTTAGGAACATGAAATGCATAGTTATACTCTTTAAACATACATGTAAATATTTTTTCGCTTAAATAGTTTTCGGACCTTTCTTCACAATATTTAATGTACAACCTGTATAAGTTTGCAAAGTTCTTAAATTGCTCTGATACAATTTAGTTGATTTTTTTCTACTGTAGTGAGAAGGTAAAGCCGGTAATGCTTCTATGTATTTCTTTGCATTAAGTTTTGTGTTCTCGTCATATTTATTTGCTGCTGTACGTGTTCGACTATCGTCACAAGACAGTCCTTCTTTTGTATGATTTAATGTATACAAAATGTAAGTTTGGCTTATATCGAGAGTCTTCAGTATAAATTGTTGGCACACCTGCCTCCGTCCTTCGTCTTCGTTAATAAAGTACTCATATGTTAACGAACGTCTGCTAACTGCGTTTTTAGTCTTCTGACGTTTTACACTGATTGGTCTAGAACATTGCACAATCCAATCCCGTTTTTTATCGTCATTAAGTGCCCAAAAATAATCAAATATAGATTTCCTTCTTTCTTCTGTAATTTCGTAACATTTCCTGCTACATTTACCTTCTTTACAAGGATTTTCTTGTAACTTTCGGGCTTCTTTTACATTACCAGATCTTGTCTCGTAGGAAAAACCTTTTTCTTTAAGCTGTTTTCTTGTCTTACGTTTATTTTCAGGTATTTTTTTCTTCTTAGGTACTATTTCTATTTGATTTGTTTTTGTATTATTTTTTTTTGACTTGGTTTTCTTTCTTTTTCTATTTTTCTCGTGATCTTCTGAATCACCTGAAGTTTCTTCTTTGTCTGACCAAAGATTAGAACTTCCCGAAGAAAAGTCTTTATCCTCGCTATCCGTTAGAAAATCCATGCAAGATTTCATGAATTTTGATGTTACGCGACGTTTTTTGTTTGAATTAACTTCAGTTGTGACTTCCTTAAAAGGTACGTTGTTATCGATTTCGCTTGATATCAAATCATTACAAGAAGTATTAAAAGTGCCCAAAACATCATCATGATGTAGGCCTTCAGTCATCATCGTGTCTTTGTTTGTAATATCAATAGCTATTACATTTGTGAGTATTGTAGGAGATAAGAAAGTTTCATGACTTCCATTTTCCTCTTGCGATGAGGTTTCGAGAAACATTGTGCAAACAGCGGTGTTCTGTATTGTCTCTGTTGGCTTATGCATGAAGTCTATGTAATTATTAGAAAGTGGCTGGATATTCTCCAGTTCTTCGCCTGTATCATTTAACTCACGTAATGAATGTGCGATCACAAAGGATGCATCAGTTTCTGTTGCAACGTTTAGAGGTGCTTCAATCTGGTCATTCCTGACATTTGATAATACGTTTAAAGGATTTTCAATAACTTGACTACATGGGTTATTATTACTGTTTACAGTAGTACTCGTTGTACTTTCATTAGGTTTATTAAAAAAAGGATGTGATCGAGACACGGAAATAGTTGATGTGTTTATGATGTCCATGTCATTTTCAACAGAACACACGGAGTCATTACTGCTATTAACAATAATGTTAGGTCTATTTGAACTTCTTGTTATTAACTGCGTTTCTGCGTCTACATCACTATTTTCTATAAAACTTTCTGAAGAATCTCTTTTGTTTTCAGTAGACCTAAAAAGAAAACACGAATATGATTACTAGATTTAAGGCATATGGCGGACTTATTGTATGGGTCAACTCAAGTAGAAATCCGACAACACTTTAACGTAAGGGTCATAACAACTTTAGACTCGCATTGTTTATAAAGTAAAGGTCAAATATTATTCTTTTAAATCTTCAAAAAAATATTTAATTATCACAAGAGTATTATATTTGTCAAATTTAATTAATTTCTATTAACGCTATTAATTAGAACGACTAAAATAAGCTAATTTTGATAAACACTTAATTAATGTAAAGTCAAACAAAATAACGAATGTCCCTTACATTAATTTGTTGTATACTTTAAATAATACTAAATGAATGTTGTAGACAAAACCTAAGTATTATACGCAATGTTTAAAACATGCAAATAATGCATAAAACACTATTGCGTAGGAAGCATTGCATGCAAATACGAAAGCACCTGCAATTCAAGCATACTTACAAGAATAAAACCCGGGATTTCAGTATAGCAGTCGTGCATTATAAGATTGTTTTTATTTTATACCTACTAAGGTGTGAGACGAGCAGGACGTACGCCTAATGATAAGCGTCACACCTGCCCATAACAAATGCAGTGCCATTCATAACTTTCAAATACATTACATTTCAATACTTATCCCTCTTTATTCGGCCCGGTATCGGCACAGAGCGAGAAGATACTAACTAGTTTGTACAGGACTACGCAAATAATTATCTAAGTAAAACTTCAACCAATTTACCTATTCTCTAAATAATAAACAAGATCGTTACATAATGGTACATAAAAGTTATTGTCATCGTAAAATTATAAGTAATACATACCTTTCTATGGTTCTCTTCATGTTAATTAATTTTTCCCTTCGGACAAGTAAGGCACTTAACTTATCAGTGATATTACTATTGTTTTCACACATTATTTATTTAAATTACTTGTAGGATACCTTATTACAATAACACATCACTTAATCCAAACATTAGCGTTCATAGATGTAATAGTAACCTATGACACAATCGTAACAACTTCAAAGACTGCGCGCGAATAAACACGAGCGGGGCCGTGGCCGTCGCTTCGCTAAGTCTTCCCCTCCCCCGTATACACCCGCACACCTTACGCTCGTCGCGCGCGCCGGAGAGATAACCATTAAGAGAATCAAATTAATGTAAGTACTCGATATTTTAGCAACGATCATTTAAACAAATAAAGTAAAGCAAATATTAATTTGATTTCTAGTTGTTACGTAATAGGCATATTACAGTAAGGGGCTTAAAACAAAGATAGTTTTGTGAGATAATAATGTAAGGGATTCTTAAAAACCTCTAATCATGAATTAAAGTAAGGGACATGTTATTTAAATCGACTGATTTGAGGTTTAAGGTAAGTGTGTAAATTTTTTAACACTATGACTTACTTTATTTTTCAGAGAAAAAAAAATGTAAACGTCTGTTACATCATTTTTTTTGTCATAAATCGTTTTACGCAGGCCAAAATTTTTTACTGTAAGGGAATTTTTTTTAACGATAGAATTTTTTCAATAATACCAATCGATAGAGCTGAACATTCTGAATCCAATGACATATATAACTCATTTTCGCCAAAATGTCCCTTACGTTAATTGATACTTCTGGTATCGATGTGTGAACCGGCCGTAAGGAGACATATTGAAATAAGTCACTATTTTCCATTCATCACGAATGAGATGCATTTGTCCCAGAGGATCAAAATATAATGTCTGGCTGCTGTTGAATGCTGTAATTTTGAAAGATGCTTCCGAGGGCATTATAAAGCTCATAAAAAATAATAATGCTAATACTACGCTAAATATTTTCGAACAGCTGTTAGACGTCTTCCCCGCGGTCCCGTTTGCTTCATTGCTTTGCGGCTTTGATGCTACGTTATTTTCTGTGATAGGTAAAATCGACAGCTTTATGATTGGACGCTTAATATATCCATTTTTGGTTTTTAGTGTGACCACCCTGACAACTCCATCCTTTCCTGGGTGGACCTCACTCGACCAACAGGCCATTTTCCTGAGGGCATATTGTCATCGTGAATAGTAACCATGTCCCCTATTTTTATATTATTTTGTCCTTTTAACCACTTGCTGCGTACCGATAGCTGCGTAAGATACTCCGCTTTCCACCGTTTCCATATATCTTGGAACGTTTTGTTAACCAAGTACCATCTTGTCCTCGCATCTTGTGCCGTCTCTATGACAGTTAGACCAGCACGACTGGTGAGAAAATGTGCTGGCGTGAGAAAATCAATATCGTCAATATCCTCGGATATAGGACATAGTGGTCTCGTGTTAAGGCTTGCTTCGATTTGAGACAAAATAGTGCTGTATTCTTCGAACGTCAGGGCTTGGTCTCCTATTACTCTTTTCAGATGTTGCTTTAGACTCCTTATTGATCGCTCCCAGATCCCTCCAGCACTCGGCCAAGAAGGACAGTTTCAATGCCATGCTACGTTTATTTCAGCTATTTCTCTAAAAAAGGTATCGTTAAAGATACGCTCATACTGTTGCTGCTCTTCCTGAAGTATCTTATTGGCACCTACTAAGTTAGTCCCATTGTCCGAATAGATGTGCTTTGGTGCTCCTCGTCGCGCTGCCATGCGACGTAATGCTGCTATAAATGCTGAACTGCTAAGATCTGAGACTTATTCTATATGGACCGCTTTCGTAACCATGCAAATAATCAAGGCGATATATCCTTTAGACGTTTTGATACCTCTGCCTTTGTTTGCTTTCACTCTAATAAACCCTGTATAGTCTACTCCAGTATGATAAAATGGTGGTGCTGGATTAGATCGAAAATCAGGCAAGTTTCCCATTATTTGCTGTAGTTTTCGGGGCTCTTGTTTTTTGAAGGTCACGCAATTACGAAGTTGTTTCTTAGTCGCTCTGTTTCCTCTAATTATCCAGTATTGTTGTCTCAATAGAGACAAAGTAAGTCTAGCTCCTCCATGGAATGTATGCTCATGTGCTTGCTGAATAAGAATCTCCGTCAATCGCCCGCTGTATGGGATAATTATAGGATATTTCATATTGGCGCTAATGCTTGCATTTTTAAGACGTCCTCCGACTCTTAATATATCGCTTTCATCTAAAAGTGGGTTTAGATTTAGTAGCTTGCTTTCGGAACTAAGTTTCTTGTGCAATAAATTATCTATATCCGATGCAAATTCATTGCGCTGTATGTACTTAATTATGACTAATTTTGCTTTCCTTAGCTCCTGTAATGTGAGATACGACGGCCTTTGTTTACTTGTCGGTGCACGTGCACGTAATAACCATGCTACTATACGGTTTATTTTCATGAATGAACTGTGGCAATTTAATAAATCTTCAATAATATTTTTTCCTGGATTGTTATGTTGAACTGTAATAACATTTTTTCGGATCTCTTCTTCAGTCGTATACTCTGTTTGCTCTTGCTTCGGCTTAAAGTCGGTTGTTGATAACCAAGCTGGGCCTCGCCACCACAACTTATGATCTACTAATTGTGTAATTGATAGTCCTCTGCTTGCTGAATCGGCTGGATTTTCTTTTGTTTATACGTAATGCCAGACATCAGGTGGTATTATGCTAGTGATTTTCTTCACCCTATTCGCTACAAAAGGCTTCCAACGATCTGGATTGCCTTTTATCCAGCTAATGGTGACCTTTGAGTCACTCCAAGCATAGATTTCGTGATCTATGCCAACTATGCTAGTGACGATTTTAGCTAATACTCTGGATAATAACTCCGCTGCACATAGTTCCAATCTCGGCATAGATACTGTCTTGTTGTTTGGTACTAATCTTGTTTTCACGGCGACTAGTACTACTGATGCTTTATTTCTTCTCACGATCCTGGCATATACGACACACGCATATGATTTAAGAGAAGAATCACAAAACCCGTGTAATTGGACAATGTCGTTGCGCTTGCTTTGTAACCATCGAGGTATTCTAATTTGGCTGATACATTCCATGTCTTCAGATAGTTTTATCCACTCGTTCTTGATTTCAGAAGAGACTTCATCACTCCACTGAATTTCGTTAAGCCAAACCTTCTGAAAAAGTAATTTGAATTTTGTCGTAAGCGGTGCTAGCCAACCTAAGGGATCAAATAGCCTTGATATTTCCGATAGAAGCTTTCTCTTTGTAAGTTTCGTTATGTCTGCTGATGTTGCGGTATATTGGAAAGTAAATTCTTCTGTGGTTGGATCCCATCTCAAACCTAAAGTCTTTGCTGTGTTTTCTGTTTTGAAAATAAGTTCTGATGCTTGAATATTTTGGTGAGATAGATTTATCTTTTCCAATAGTCTCTGATCATTTACTGACCACTTTCTCAGCAAAAATCCTCCGCTGCTTAGAAACAAATTTAGTTCCGCTATGCTGCTTTTTCCTTCGTCAATAGCATGAGCTCCTGATACTTAATCGTCCATATAAAAATCTTCACGTATTATTTTCGCTGCAGTGGGAAAGTTATGCTGCTCATCAGACGCTAATTGGCGAAGGGTCATCATTGCCAAAAAAGGTGCTGCTTTTGTGCCATACGTAACCGTGGTTAACTGGTATGCTTTAATCTGTTGTCCTGTTTCAGCTCGCCAAAAGATTTGCTGTAATTTTTGATCAGCTTCGTTTACTAAAATCTGCCGAAACATTTTTTCAATATCGGCGGTGAATACATATTGATATTGTCTCCACTTGAGTAACAGTGTCTGCAGGTCTCGTTGCAAGTTAGGTCCTCTATGCATGACGTCATTAAGACTTGTGCCCGAAGAGGGGTCGCTGGTTCATATCCGGCTCGAAGGACCAAAATGTTGGGGTCGCGACCTACGTGGTATTGACTTTTTGGATGGCTACTAAAACACTTTGTTTCACTGATTAAAACAGTTTATTTAAAGTATTGAAAAGCTAAGCTAAAATTATGGCTAATGATAAGCTGGCGAATGCACGCGGTTTGCTGTCCGAATATGCACACTTTGTGGCGCACTGAGTGCGGCAGAATTGAATAGCTAGATCAGCAAACCGTGTTCGATAGTAATTATTGCATCGAACAGAGGGACCACACTGGGAATTCGCGAAATGAAAATCCTCATCATTTTTTAGATTTTTTCTATAGTAATATTGATCTTTAGTGCTCATTCACGTTGACTCGCGGGCGCGGTGGCGGGCGCGGTCGCGAAATATCAAACATATGGCGTAATATCCAAGTGTTCACATACGAAACGTACGTAGCGGGCAAGCTAGCGACTGGCGCGCGCGCGCCGCTCGCGGCAATATCAAACGCGTGAGATGTTTGTGTGTGTTCACGTTGAACTAGCGGCGGAGTGCGCGATTCACTCGCGACGTCAGGCAAGTTCAACCAGTTTGGACTTTTCACTCGCGCAAACGCCTGGCGGCCGATGTGAACACGAGCTCGCCAAGTCACCGCGCCCGCACCCGCCGCCGCGCCCGCGCGTTCCTATGTGAATGGGGCCTTAGGATCCCACAAAACTGGAAATCTTTTATATGTTTCAATTAAGCATAAACAATTCTCCTCCGTCCACTCCATGACAACACGTACTTAGGGCCTTATCATACTAGCGGATTGCGAGCGTCTTCAAAGCGGAGCAGGCGCGCAGCGAATGCGTCGCGAACACGCCGCAGCTGCTCAGCGAAGACGTCGCGGACGTGCGGCAACTTTGCAACGTGTTCGTCGCGTGTTTGTAGCAAGTTAGGCGATTGGCACACTGCACCGCATCATGCTGCATATTGCGTGTCGACGCACCTACGCGCGTACCTGCGGGAGTGCAGATCTGCATCATCGTGCGGGTTTTTTGCGCACTCACGCGCGTAGGTGCGTTTTGTAGATTCACGCACGGCGGCTCTCATTTATTCGCCGTTCTCTGTGGTGGTAGTGCAGTAGCTCAGTACTGCACTACCACCACATCACGATAGTTTTGATAAAAATGGTTAATAGTGTGGAACTCATTCAGGACGCTGCCGTTATACTAACTGTTTGGTTTTTGTACGATCAAATTAAAAGAAATCGTGCCTATAGAAGATACTGGGTACAACCTTATTTACAAACAAGATCTTTAAATGGGTCATTTGTTCAAAATTATTGGGACCTTAGAAAATATGAAGAGAAATTCTTCAACTACACGCGTATGCAACAACATCTTTTGATTATTTGCTCAGCAAAATTCGAACAGGTATTAGTGGAAGAGATACAAATTTTCGTCTTTGTATTACGCCAGAAGAGAAGCTTTGGGTAACATTGAGGTAAGTAAATAATTTCAATTTTCAAAATACATATTAAGTTAACTATATCGATATTATTATAGTTAAACCCAGGCTATTATATAAGAATAAAACTACTGATTTTGATTTATTGTGCGTTTATTTATCAAAATTTGTACTGCAGTCACTGTTATGGAATATTAATTAGTACTTATATTCTAATACACATCAGTCTACTATTATAATCACAGCTTTCATTCTTGGAAGTGTTTAGATACTTACTTGCTAATCACAATTAGATAGAACCACTAAATAGATATTCCACTAATTTTTTATGACTCTACTAATCACAGCTTTAATTTCTAAAATCACAAATAACTACTTACTTGCTAATCACAATTAGATATTACCACTTAATAGATACACTAAATATAATTTTTAATGACTCTACTAATCACAGCTTTAATTTCTAAAATCACAAATAACTACCTTCTTGCTAATCACAATTATGAACCCACGAGATAGCCATTCGACTTATTTTTAATGTATCTACTCTACTAATTACAGCTTTCATTCATGAAATCACGAATACAGTTCACCAAAAAAGTTCTTAGCCTTTAAGTAAGCCAGTAATCGCAGTTACTATAATAATTAAGATCCCAGTAATATTTATTTTGTTAACTTTTTGTACCTTATATCTTAAGTTTTTTTTTGTAGCGTATTAGGTAGTTTTAAATTTCGAACAATGGTAAAAGTTCAGATTCCTCGGAATTTAGAGTATTTACGGACATTGGAGATATTTGATCTTCCATTGCCAATGTGGAGTTTTCCACAAGTGATTGCTGATTATTGGAAAAGTTTCTTTCAATATATTCTTCAGCTGGTAGATTAAAACTGGATGAGGAGGGCTGATTACTTGGACGCCTATTTTCCGTACATTCTCTATGAGGTTTAGTGTAGTAACCAACATATTGATTTGAATAAGTGCCGTATTCATAATAATCGGCGCCTTGTACTTGTTGGAAATTGCCTTCCTCATTTTGTGCTTCCAAGATACATTTTATTATATTTGTCGTGGATTGATGGCGCCATGGTCAATACGCAGCGCCATCTAACAATTTATTTTGTAAACCTAATAATAATCGTCACCGGAAACGCAAGCGCGCCATATTGCTTGGACACGATCGTCGGTAGAGGGGATGCAGCGAGGACAGGGAAGGGACCGAGTGTTCGGTCAGTTGAGCTTGGACTGTCTTGGCGGACACTCAGTGCCAACGCACGTGTTTGTTTCCTACGTGAACTGCAAATGTGAATAAAGTTATTTTTAAGATTTAAACTATCTTTTGTTCGAGTACCCACGACAGTGCCCATAGCTAAGTTTAACTATGTCGGATCGTGAAGAAGACTCGATGTTTCGCATCTCGGCCACCCATGATGCGACATATTTATCTTTATCCTTGGCTTTAATCTTTGAGGCACCCTTTTAAAATCGTCAACCAATGACAACATAAATTGTCGATCAGAATCTTCTTCATCAGTCTTTCGTTGCAACGTAGATTTTAAAACGTTCACAAGTTCACTACCAATTTTATCTGTTGGGTCACTGTTTTTGGTTTTCTTTGGTTTCGGTGGAATTATGTTAATACCATGGTGCTCTTCAACTGGGTCATTGTTTTCTTGATTTGCCATACTGTTCTGCGTTTTATTCATTGATACTACTGGTAAGAGAAACAAGAGTTAATTATAATATTTGTATTTTTGATGCGTAGCAGCTGATCCGCTTTTGGTAGTAGCTAGTTCCCGCCGTTGTTTAACAAAACCATCACGAAGCGTTCTCCACCTTTTTTGAAGTAATGTTCCTAAAACAAAATAATAAAAAAACTCTTATATTTCAGATACTTAGCAAGCGGTTGCTCGTTTACTGAGATTCATTTCAGCCACAGAATAGGATTATCAACCATCAGAAAAATCGTGGAAGAGGTTTGCACAGCCATTTGAGACTTCATTAGAGCAGAATGTTTTCCTGAGCTCACGACTGAAGTGTGGTTAAGCATAGCTGAAGGTTTCCAACAACGGGCAAATTTTCCTCATGTCATTGGAGCTATTGATGGAAAACATGTCAGAGTTTACAAACCATCCTTAACAGGATCATTGTATTACAATTACAAACATTTTTTTTTCAATATTGTTATTAGTCATTTGTGATTCTAATTATAAATTCATTTTCATCGATGTTGGTGCGTATGGTAATTGTAGCGATAGTACTGTTTTTCAGAATTCAATATTTTACAAAAAACTTAAGGAATTTAATCTTAATATACCAAAAGAACCGAATATTCCGGGAGTTCCCAATGATCTGCCATATTTTTTCATAGGCGATGAAGGTTTTAGCATTTCTGAACACATATTAAGGCCATATCCGGGGATCAACTTGAATTTTACTAAAAGAATATTTAACTATCGTTTGAGCCGAGCGCGCAGGTATAGTGCATTTGGAATTTTAACTCACAAATGGCGAATATTTCAACGACCATTAGATGTTAACGTAAATTTAGCAATAAAAAATTTCAAAGCGTGCTGTTTGCTTCACAATTTCGTAAGAGAAAGGCATGGTGTTAATTTCAACGAAATAGTATTCAATGGTGATACAGAGGGTATGTGCGAAATTCCGAGGGCTAGAGTTCTATCAGGTACACGCGGAAGTGACGCAAGGAATAATTTAGCTGATTTTTTTGTTAATATTGACCCTTTCCCGTGGCAAAACAAATATGCTTAAACTAGCTGCAGCGTTCATAATTGTAATTTACCTATCATTAACTTGTAGTAAATAAAAAAATTAAAACAAATTACCGTTATTTTTTTTTTTTTCAACCGATGCATTATTATCAGTAAACATATTTATTACTTCCTCCCATTGTTTCACCTTCTGCGCTCTGTCACTGTATTCATCACATTTCATATTCCAGATAGCTGGGTGATTTTCGATTTCGAATATAAATCGATCGATATCGAGATCCATTTTCAAACACACACGTCACGCCCATTCGAAATCACGCGCGGCACTGCGGGATTCGGTCACCGAATCCCGCAGTGCCGCGCGTGATTTTGAGACGCAAGGTATGGCACACCTAATTTCGGTGTGCCATACCTTGCGTCTCGCCCCGCACCTACGCGCGGGGGTGCATGTTTCTCCGCGTGTATGCGCGTGATCCGCATGAACGCGCGTGGATGCATTTTCTGTGTGTTAGACTGTGCGTGTTTTCCATACAAACGGAGATACTTACAAGCAACAGAAGAACACGCATCCACGCGCTACGCTGCATCATGCGGGGCAGTGTGAGAATCGCCTTAACGACGCACAATACACTCAGTAACAAAATGGATTCTGACGAGGAGACACTGCTGTTGGCTTTGTTACTTCGAAGACGCTGGAGACGAAAACGGAAGCATCGACGAATTTGGGAAGATACATTATCAATTAATCGAATGGAAGAGAGCGACTACTTTGTGTTGTTTTGCAAAAGAATAAAACATAATCCAAAACAATTTAGTTCCTACCTGCGAATGTCAAGAACTACATTTTATGAATTGTTGCATCGAATACAAGCTGATATAAGACATGAAGACACACATTTGAGATTATCAGTGTCATCTGAAGAAAGGCTCGTAATTACTATAAGGTATGTTTTTAACGTTAAATACATGGGAGATAATTAATTATACTTCTTTAATATTATTAATCGGTTAATCATTAGCTACCTACAAATTATCAACATAACGGTGGCTTTACAGTGGCGATTAAATTATTTCTCATTATAAGGAGGTACCTAACCAGGATTTTGGAAATTATTACTATTCTGAAAATACATCACTATAAATTGTATCTTCAGCGTTACTGTTCTCGTCATAAACACTTGATGAAGAATTAATTGGTTGCAATGTATTATTTCGGGGTGGCTCTGGACTTGTAAAATATCCTGAATAGTTGGGAGGATGGCTATTAGACATATGCTTGTATTTTTTCAAAACTCCCATGATCTCCATTTAACAGTAAAGAAATATTGCAGGTATTTGGCAACTGGGTGCTCTTTAATGGACCTACATTTTTCATTTAGAAGAGGATTTTCAACAATACAAAAAAATAGTTCGGGAGACCTGTCAAGCTATTATTAAAAACTTATTTTATATTTGTATGCCACCCCAGCAAACAGAAGACTGGGAAAACATTAGTAAAGGCTTTCTAGAAAATGCTGATTTTCCTAACTGCATAGGTGCAGTGGACGGCAAACATATTACGATTATACAGCCGTGTCATAGCGGCTCACTATATTTTAACTATAAAAAGTATTTCTCGATGAATTTGCTAGCCGTCTGTGACTCCAACTATATATTTGTTGATGACGGTTCCTATGGAAAAAGTTCAGATTCAACTATATTTGATAGAAACCAATTGAGAAGTGATATAGAAGAAAATCGTTTAAATATTTCACAACCGAAACAAATAATAAACAATGAAATAGCGTTGCCTTTTACTTTTATTGGCGACGAAGCATTTCCATTGTCAAACTACATGCAACGACCATATGCCGGCAACTATTTAACGCCTACAAAAAGAATATATAATTATAGATTAAGCCGAGCACGAAGATATATAGAGTGCACTTTTGGAATCATGACTAATAAATGGCGTATTTTTCATCGACCATTAAACGTTGGAATAGACTTTGGCGAAGAAATAGTTAAAACTTGTTGTATATTGCATAATTTTGTACGATCTAAAGTTAAGGTAATAAGACGTCGTAAGAAAGTACAAGTATTTGGATTTTATGACAACCCACACGTTAATGGAAATGTTTGTAGACTTTCGGGTAATGCGATAAGAGATACACACGAGCGGCATGTTCCCAACGGCAGATGTAACTGCAGCCGTCGACGCGCGTCGGCGGCAACCGTCGACGTGTCGACGGCTTCCGTTGACGCGTCGACGGCAGCCGTCGACATTTGAATTTCGAAGATCAACGGCAGCCGTCGTCTGCTCTAGTACAGGAGTCAGTTGTAAAATGGATTCCGAAGAAGAAACACTGTTATTGCTTTTACTTCGTCGACGCCGACGGAAACGAAAAATAAAAACACGTTCATTGTGGGTTCAAGAAATATTAATCAATAGAGATCAAGACGAGCATTTTTTTACTCTCTATCCACTGTTACGAAGAAACGAGCAAAAGTTTTTCAATTATTTTCGAATGTCCATTGCTTCTTTTGATGAGCTAACGGCTATTTTAACAAGTTCAATTTCTCGCCAAGATACCATAATGCGGAACAGCATTTCAGCTTAGCAGAGGCTTGCTATGACATTGAGGTAAGTATTTTTTTTAATATAATAAAAATATATAAGTAATTTAGATCATTCCTTTAATGAGATCAACATAATTTGGCACCATTTTTTGTTTACTACACAAAGCTTACAAGTTCAAATAAAAAGAAATTCACCTACTACCTATAGGAACAATAATAATTATTAGTTACTTATATTTTAATAAAAATAGTTAAAAAAATAATCCGAAATGTAGTGTAATGTAATTGTAGAAAACCAAGCAATGTTTTCTAACACATATTTTTACTAACATAATATTATTATTTTTTCGCAACAAAGCCAAACTTCGAAACAAACAAAATATACAAGGAATTTAAAATTATTTTTGTAGTACTGAAGGTAGTCTCTCATGGCAGTTAAACTGCATATGAAACAAAAAAGTACCTACCTACTTATTTTTTGACCTATAAAAAATATGTTATCGTTATTATAAGGGCATAAACTGCGTTACGCGTGTGCACGCACGTGAGCACGTCGCGGGCCACGCTTCTGGTGCACGCACGTGAGCACGTCGCGGGCCACGCTTCTGGTGCACGCACGTGAGCACGTTCGCGTGCTTATGCGCGGGCATCGGCGCGTCAGTTTTCTCAGTACAATTTTGACGTTGGAGGTGTACAGTCGAGTAATTATGGATAAATTAATGTTGTATTATTTATCAAGACGACGGCGACGACGAATTGCCAAAAAAAGACGCCAGCCAGTAAGCCCGTACGTTGAATCTAGGTTACTGTGCGGGGAATTCGTGGTGAAGTTTGGTATATTAAGAGAAAATGAAAGGTTTTTTTTCAAATATTTTAAAGTTTCATTACAAGTCTATGATGAATTATATTCAAAACTGGAGCCCTATCTGAAGACTAACAATCTACGATTGAAATCTACGTCAATCGTATCACCAATGGAACGATTTGCAATGACATTGCGGTAAGTAAAGACATTTCGATATTAATAATCATCTTTATTCATGTAAAAAAAACAGTCATTATTTAACAAAAGTTTAGAACACTCATATTTTTTTGCCAATTTATGTTAGTCACACTACTGTTTAGCCACATCAAGCCAGAAAGAAGAAGAAGTTCTTATTGTTTCGGCAGTGACACCTGAATATGGCTTAAAATGTTTTTCTTGATGTGGTGCACTCTGTTCTTAGGGCCGAAACACATAACCGCACACTTATTAATCATCATATTAATCACAGTTTCTTACATTTATTAATTATATTTTGTTATTTCTAAATTACACAGTTTTATCGTTTTCGTTTTTTTTATCTATACCTACTTATTTACTTATTTTTTTATATAATCACAACAGTCATCACAGTGTCTTGCATAAACGTTACGTTACAATTAGTTTTTGATTATTCATTTGAAATACACTAATAAAATCACAGGTTCAAGTTTAAAATAAAAAAACACAATAACAGTTAAAACAGTACAATAAGTCTAAATGTCTTAATTATAATAATATACCTACCTTACAAAGTATTAATTATAATGACGCATATTGATTGCAAGTTTTTACATACGAATATTTCCCTTATTAATTATTCCCTTCTATTACTAGATCGGGTACTAATATTATTTTAAATTCTTATTTATCATCACAATCATAATCACAGTTTACTACATAAAAGATTAAATTTAAGAAGAGGATATATGAAGGAGCAATGTTATGAGTAGGTTCAAAAAAAAGGTCCATTAAGTAAAAAAAGGGGTCTATTGATACACTTTTTTATTTGACCCTAAATAGGGTTTAAGATAAAAGTGTCCGAATCGACCCCGTTTCTTTCCTTATGAACATTACACTCAAGGCTTGTAAACTTTTGGCGAATGCCCTTGTATATCATAATAATTGCACATGAGACCAGAAAAATATAAATATAAAATTGCGCTTTTTACTAACTTAAATAGTTCTTCATGTTCTTCTCTTTCTTTTGTTCTTAATAATTAAACAGTCTTAATCAAATCTTCAGTCTTTCTTGTTACCTATTTATTCATTGTTCGTGTCTGATCTTATATTTAAGGATTCTAAATCATTCGTTACCGTATTTTGCGTTAATGAAAGGTCATCAATGGTAATAATAATTTCTTTTTCTATATCAATTAAAGCTTCTAATACTTTTGTACGAAATAATAATTTTTTAAAGCAACTCAATTTTTTCACAGTTGGTAATAATGACTTAAAAAAATTCAAGTCTTCGTCCATATTATCTGCAGTGTTATTCTTCACGCAATTTAACAACTCTAATTCGAAATCAGTTGGCGATTCGCACTTACGTTTCTTGGAAGATCGTGTTTCTTTGGTAACGCTGGAGCTGGTGCTAGGTACATTAATCAAATCTTCTTCAATAATCGTATTATTTTGTGAAGTTCTCGGTGACGCGTTTTGCTCTACTGACTGATTAAAATCGTCTGCCGATTCTTCTCCTTGAGTATTCGAGTTTGAATCTAAAAATGACAGCATGTCATAGTAAATGTATGTTTTATTTGCCCTGGAACCGGAACCTGATTTAAGTTTTTTTTTAGTAGACCTCACTCTTATATAAGTGTCTCTTGCAGTTTTCCATCTTTGCTGCAGCTTTTTCACTGAAACAATAACACAGGTATTTTATTTTATTACAGATATTTAGTTAGTGGACATACCTTCGTCGATATTCATCTGGCGTATCAGACAGGACTAACCACGGTCAGAAAAATAGTAACAGAAGTTTGTCAAATTATAATTGAAAGGTTAAAGGAAGAATGTATACCAAAATTTTCCCGTGCGCTATGGGTAGAGACTGAAAAAGGTTTTTTAACGCAAGCCCAGTTTCCTAACTGCATAGGTGCAATAGACGGAAAACATATACGCATTATAAGACCTCCACATAGTGGTTCCCTCTATTACAACTATAAGCATTACTATTCTATTGTACTGCTTGCAATGTGTAACGCCAACTATGAGTTTACCTATATAAATGTGGGAGTGCAGGGTAAAGAATCTGACTCCGCAATTTTCACACAAAGCCGATTGTACGAACAAATCAACAATGACTTAATAGATATTCCTCCTGCCAAAGCATTGCCCGTAATACACAATGATAAACCAACCAACACTGCTGCAACCGCAGCTTTGCCCTATATTATTGTAGGAGATGAAGCATTCGGGTTATCTAGCCATGTCATGCGGCCATATGCTCGAGCTCTCGATTTAAACTACAAAAAAAAAATATTCAATTATAGGTTAACGAGGGCGCGACGTTATATTGAGTGTACATTTGGTATCATGGCTAATAAATTTCGCATACTCCATCGTCCATTGAACGTTGGAAAAGACAAAGCAATTTGTTTTCTTAAAACAATTTGTATTTTGCATAATTTTATAAGATCAAGAAGTCAAATTAATGACTTATACCAGACAGATATTGTCATTATACCAGACCATATACGTTCAGTTCGGGGGTTAATTGGAAATACCCACAGAGATTCGTATACATTACGCGATAACTTCGCAGATTATTTCGTTGCAGACGGACAGCTGTCATGGCAAGATCGCAGTATTTATTGAAGATAGTTGGCTTTTTTATAATTTATGTACATTCAATAATTGATTTTTCACGGTTTGTTACCACACATTTTTTATTAACATAGCAGGCATATTTTAATAATATCTATACCTAATGATTTTATTTGTTAAATTCATCGGATGTAACCAAATAACTTAGATTGTTGTAAACTAAAGTTGAGAGATGTCAAAGAAAAACCTACAAAACTACAAAACGCACGCTTATTTTACAAAGTTACTAGCCCAATTCTAAAACCAATATAATAAATATTTTAGTTGATAATTGTTTTATTTATTTACCTACCGATCCACTGTTTCTGCCCTAAAATGATTTTGAACCCTAAATACACCGATAGTGTGAAGTAGTGTGAAGCTCGCAGTCGTGAACATAGGTACTGGTTGTCTCGTGACGCGCAAAATGGCGGCGACCGCGTGGCCGAAAGAAAGAACTTTGGAATTTATCGAGCAATATAAAACCATACCAATATTATGGGACATTGTTCACACGAATTTCACAATGTTCAGAAATACGCAGTATCTCTGCACTAGTTTTGAATATAAGCATGATTTTATATTTACATAGGTAAATTATTGTAAATATTCCGAGTTTTAATTTTATAGTTGGATTAATTGTTGAAAACATTTAATTGACACAAATACAATTGAAATAACTAATTATATATAACTAATTGCATAGATTATTAAAAATAAAAATTTGGCGCAAAGAATAGTTTACCTAACCTACGTTATTATAAAATAAATAAAGAGTGTAGGTACTTACCTTGTATGTTTTTTTCTGCTGCACTCCAGTCATCAAAATTTTGAAACAGTACTGTACAAATGTCTAGCCATGCTTTTGATTTAGCGTCCCGGTCTTTAAATATTTCGCTAGATTGGTCCCATATGGCAGGACGACACTGAACTTCAACAATTACCCTTTCTGTATCAAAATTTGTCATTTTTTGTTATGGGCCGGGCACGCGCGTGCGGTCGGTTCGAGATAGCGCTGTCAACTGAACAAGCACGCGCGTGCACCCGCTAGCGGGCTTCGCGCGTGGACCCGTCCAACGTGATGCGTGATCACGTCGCGTGCATGCGTGCCCCGTTGCACGGAAGTATCACGCGACGGGCGCCCGACGGGCTCACGAGCGTGTGCACGCGCGGGTCGGTTTTGTGTGGACACGCGAGAGGCACGCTTAACGCAGTTTATGCCCTAAGGCATTAAAATGAATAATACACTTAATTGGTAAGTGTATTATTCATTTTTTTCATTTATGGATTTATTATTAAAATCATTTACAACTTCTTCACAAACCGCCATCCATGCTTTGTTTTTTGTTGTTTTATTACTATAATCTTTCATTTTATAATTCCAAATACAAGCATTTTTCTTTACTGCCATAATTAGCAATTCACTATCGATTTCGTCAGTAGAACTCATTTTCAAATTTGTGACGCGTGCGCACTCTTGAACTATTTGCAGTCGACTGACAAAATGGCGGACGCGGCACACTACAACTGCAGCCGTCGACGCGCGTCGGCGGCAGCCGTCGACGGGTCGACGGTTGCCGCCAACGCGCGTCGACGGCTGCAGTTACCTCTGCCGTTGGGAACATGCCGCTCGTGTGTAAGAGCTCTTAGGGATGCGGGGCTTGAGACGCGGGCGGAAGGAAGAAGCGAGTTGCTAGCGCGCCGCCCGCGCGCTGATCGCGTACGGCGCTTAGGTTGCGCGCAAACTGCACGCGGGCGGCGCAGGAGCGGCGCACGAACAAAAATGCACGCGCGCTGCTCGCGGGCAGCTCGCAAACGGCTCGCGAGCTGCACATTCGCCAGATGTGGACGCACCCTTACAATCTTAAACCGCGCGCCGAGCCAACCGCGCGTCGTCGCGCGTTCATCTGAACTTAGCCTTAGTAGTAGACTTAAAACAATCGTAGAATTAAGCCGATCGTCCACCGCCAACTAAACTAAGTGAAAACTAAACTAAGCTAAACTAAACCCGAGTCGTCCGTCCACCAAAAAATAAGCTAAAACTACGTTAGTGATGGGCAGTTTGTGCTAGAACGTTGAGTTAACCGGACGTGATGGAAGAAGAGACGAGCTATGACGAGAGTTCAGAGGAGGATTACAATCGTCATAGGAAAAGAAGATTGATTATTGCTCATTTTATAAAGAAAAAACGCAAACAAAGATACTGGATAAGTAAACACATTCAATCCTGGAAAACAAGTAGTGAATTTAACACTTTGTTTAACGAACTAGACGACGAAAATTTTAAGATATCGTCGGTGATATTCTGAAACCGCGGAACTAACAGTGTTTAAAAACGCGTAAGGTAGGTGCAGTGAATTTTACAGGAACGAGGAAAAACGTAATATTTACTAAACCACTTGACTTTCTATTGTTTAAACTTTTAAATTGTCAAATTATAATATTCCTCTTTATATTGCAGGCATTAGTTGCGTAAAATATGTATTAATGAATTAGAAAATCGACTTTCGCGGATTTATCATCACAAATAAAATCAAAATAAGTTTTTTTATGTCACTTAAGCGGAATTGTCCGCCGAAATAAAACAAAAGAATACAATCAAAATCTTATTATTATTTATTCAGTCAACTTCTCAGCTAATTTTTGGCACATAATTATCATCGGTACATTAGGTAATCAATAATATACAGTAAAATAACGTTAAAAAAATAGCTCTTAATAGCTAAGTATGTTAAAAATATCTTGTAAGTAGGGTAAAATTGGGGCTTCTGCATCACTTGTTCTCGCACCGCTCGAACTGCGTGATGCAGAAACCCGAATTTTACAATCGAGAACGGATTTCTGGATCGAGCGCGAGAACAAGTGATGCAGAAGCCCCAATTTTACAATCGAGAACGGATTTCTGGATCGATTTACATCATAATTAAAAAAATGTATATTCAACTAAACGAAATCTTGTTAGCAAACAATACATGCAGCAGCATTGATACTGTTTATTATATCGGAAAATATCCATGTGAATAAATTATGATCTACATTCTGAATGGATAATGATCACAAGGTATAAAACTGTGTGCTAGGTCTTAGAGGTATCACAAGTCTTTTATTAAATAAAACTAAAAATAATGTTAATTAAAAAAATATAAATATATTTGTGTTTTGAAACAATGGATGGTATAAAAATTTTATCTTCAGACAAAATCTGGTATCATGTTTCCTCCTCCACCTTAAAACCATTATATATGTTTGTTTCTTTGATAAATTGAGGTTTGAGTTTATCTAAGGGTTACGGATCCTGTCTCTCGCTTCAGTGACGCAATTTATATGAAAAAAAATTCACTTCCTGGCAGTATCTGGAAGCAATCAATATCTTCTAATGCAGTTAAAACTAACTCATGAGCTGTATCACTCTCCTGATGGAATAAATCTGTTGTAGCTGTCGATATACTACTCCCACTAGTCTTTGATGAACTTGCAATCGATTTATCAGGATCAGCCAGTTTGTTGCTTACTTTAACGAATGTACGAAGTTTCTCACCAGGTTCGCTTTTGAGTATAATGTAATGAGTATCTTCCAACTTCTGGTAAAATAAATCTTCTGTTTGGGTTATATCATTATTCTGATGTTTTAATTTCACCTGTGTTCGATACTTTTTTTCGAGGTTGCATATCTTGAATGTGAATTACCTCACCCCTATTATTCTTCATAATCATTTTGTGAATTCCATTTATATCAGATTTCACTGAGTGAAACATTATAGAAAATATAAATTTTAGTTATTTATTAAGGAGATAAATTCAAAACTGAACCTTTGCGCTGTTATGTTCAGAGTTGAATTGCTGGGATGCATGACGCTTCTATATTACATATTATGCAAGATTTGATCATTTAAGTGCAATGCGCCATCATGTAGGTACTTACATAAACATTCAAATATGGTAGATATTAACCGACTCATGGGGAGCACGATACGATGGTGCATATTCTAATTGTTTAAGACAGTTAACAATATAGTATTTTCCCTTCACAGCGTTCAAATAAAAACATTGAGGAAAATGTATAGCATGTTGCATCCAAGGATCATCGTAAATCTCCCAATCTTCTATAACACCTCCACATGAGAAACATGCTGCTTTATCATTTACACCATTTCCACAATAAAAAAATCCAGCGTCAGCCATTTCCATTATCAATCTTCTCCTGAAAGCAGCCATTGCCCAATAATGCCCAAACGAAAACTCGCGCATTTTATATGTATTAAACATGTCATATGTTATGTTATGTCTTGTACTTGATAATAAGTATAATACTATAATGACAAAGCACAGCTGTTGCAAGCAACTTATAACGTTTAACATTAGGCAGGATTGAGGGGGGGGGACTGCGATAGGAAAAGTTTCATACCTGTTACAACTAATTTAAAATTATTTTGTTGAGTTAGAAAGAAGGGATATTCAATGAATAAAAATGAAAAAAAAAAGAAACAAAAATTATATAAAAAGTTTATTATCAGAGCACCATTTTTTTAAACACAATACATTTTTCAAAGCACATATTGAGTTATGATACATACAACTATACAAATCTTCATCATCATACAGATTTAGCAAACTAGGACAACCTTTATCTTCTAAATTAATCACATTATTATTATTATTCCATTTATTTATTTATATATACATACAAATTACATTTTTAAATATTTCTATAAAAATACAAAAAACATTTAAAAATATAAAAAATAGTAACCCACCGGTATCGGGAACAGGGTCCAAGCTACCGGTGGTCAGGGCTTCTGAGAGAGGAACCTCCTAACGATGCGCGCCGTGTCCAGGAGTACTGCTTTCTGGATCAAGCCCTTGATCCAGCTCCCCAACGAGAGTCTCTTGAGATGTTGGTCGAGGCTCTTGGCAATAATGCCATTGGCCGTCACGATTATCGGCACAATAACTGCTGTGTTCACATCCCACATGTCGACAACCTCGCGAGCCAAGTCAAGATACTTCGTTTGTTTATCTTTCTCTGACTTCACGAGGTTCTCGTCATGAGGGACTGCTATATCAACAATCATTGCGCGACGCTCTAGTCGGTCTATCACCACTATATCAGGCTTATTGGCAACAATAGTCCTGTCAGTGATGATCTGGGTCGGGCACATACCTATAGTACGGTACTTCCGATTCCACAAGATTGTATTTAAGAGCAAGTTGCTGGTGGATAATCCTGGCTACAAGGTTGTGCCTGTGCAAATAGTCTCCGTTAGCCAGACTAGAACAACCTGAAATAATGTGGCGGATGGATTCCCCGGGCCGGTGACATGCCCGACATATGTCAACCGTACCGTCCTTCACAATGTATTTCCGGTAGTTATTAGTCATCATAACTTCGTCCATAATTGCTCAGACAAAACCTTCGGTTTCCCCGAAGAGGTCACCAAAACGAAGCCAGGCTACGGACGCTAAGAAGTCTACATCGGGCCCATGTAGGACCCGATAAAAGCGTCCGTGAAGCTCCTTGCTCTGCCATACCTCCCTGCGGTCGTTAGTATCTAATACCACAGGTTTGCGCCAGTCCTCGTTAGCCAAGGAGAGCGCGGTCAGGCCTTTGTCCACCGCTATCACATCTCGATGCATACCCACGTCGGCCTCTAGGAAGTACTCCCTAAGGCTGCATACCTCGCGGTTGTGCAGGGTCTTAGCATTTAAGAAGCCACGACCCCCGCACTTCCGCGGGATATACAGCCTCATCACCGATGACCGTGGGTGATGCATCCGATTTGCGGTAAGGGCGTCAAGTTCCGTCTGAGTCCATTTGAGTATGCCGAAAGAATACATCAAAACCGGCATGACCCAACCGTTGAAGGCGCGCACCTTGTTTCCGCCTGATAAAAGACTGTTAAGTACTTTGTTCAGGCGGCCAAAGAAGCGCTCCTTCAACGATTGTTTCATGTCCGTAGCACTGATGCCTAACGCTTCCGACATACCCAAATACTTGTAAGTTTCGGTTGAGGAGAGGGACCTAAGGTCTATGGAATCCGAGAGTTGTGTTCCCACGGATTCCATAATCTCCCCTCGCTTTACATGCATGACCACACATTTGTCCAAACCAAATTCCATCCTGATGGCGCCACTGAAGGTTTCTGTTACCTTCAGTAGCTTCATCAGTTGCAAGTTGTTAGGAGCAAAGAGTTTCAAAGCGGAGTGGTTCCGGGAGGCCATGTCCGATATTTGTGACGTGGCAATGCCCCGGGTTAAGCCAGGACGTGCCCGCCGTCAGGTGTACTGGTGGTCGCAAGAGCTGGCGACGCTGCGTCAGGCATGCGTTACTGCACGGCGCCGGTATACCAGGCACCGCAGGCTCCGCATCCGCCCTCCGGATTCGCAGGTCAGAGAGGCGGAGCTGTACGAGGAGTACAAAGTAGCGAAGGCCGCCCTCCGAGCGGGGATCCTGCAAGCCAAGGATCTGGCTCGCAAGGAGATGCTGGAGTCTCTGAACGGGGACCCGTGGGGAAGACCCTACAAAATGGTGCGGAATAAGCTCCGCACCTGGGCCCCCCCGTTGACGCAGAGTCTTCGGCCCCAGCTGGTAGAGGACGTGGTGAGCGCTCTGTTCCCCTCGCGAGGGGAGCATACTCCCCCGTCTATGGCTCCGCCACCTGCGGTGCCTGATGCGGACTACACCGCTGACGACGATGACGATGCTCCTGAGGTGACTGAGGTAGACCTGAGAGTGGCGGTTAATAGGCTGAAGACCAAAAATACCGCCCCAGGACCCGACGGCTTACCTGGGAAAGCCTGGGTCCTGGCCTTGGAGGCTCTTGGGCCTCGACTAAGAGGGTTCCTAAGTGCATGCTTGGAGAGGGGCCAGTTTCCACTTCGTTGGAAGACGGGGAAACTGGTCCTCATCAAAAAGCCGGGGCGCCCTGCGGACTCTCCGTCCGCATACCGGCCCATCGTGCTGCTCGATGAGGTGGGCAAGCTCTTTGAAACAGTAATTGCAAACCGCCTCGTCGAGCACCTAGTGCGGGTGGGGCCGGATCTGGCAGAGAACCAGTTCGGTTTCCGCACGGGCCGCTCGACGGTAGATGCCATCATGCGCGTGAGAGCCCTCTCGACGGGGGACGCGGTTTCCCGGGGTGGGGTCGTCTTGGCGGTGTCTCTAGACATCGCTTATGCCTTCAACACCCTGCCCTGGAGTTGCATCAGAGAGGCACTTCGGTATCACCGGGTGCCGACCTACCTCCGTCGCGTAGTCGAGGCTTACTTGACGGACAGAGCCGTCATCTACCCCGGTCACCTGGGAGAGTGGAACCGGCGAGAGATGTCGTGCGGTGTTCCACAGGGTTCGGTTCTGGGGCCGCTCCTGTGGGACATCGGCTATGACTGGGTGCTGCGAGCCGTCCTCCCTAGTGGCGTCAGTGTGGTTTGTTACGCTGACGACACGCTGGTCCTGGCGCACGGGAGATCGCACCAGGCGGCGGCCGACGCTATGACACGCGGGGTTGCGACAATAATTGAGCGAATCCAGCAGTTGGGTCTCGAGGTGGCCTTACACAAGTCCGAAGCCATGTGCTTCCATGGTCCTCGGAACAGGCCACCATCGGGATCCCAAATAATGGTAGGAGGAGTTCACATCGAGGTCGGGTCGACGATGACATACCTGGGTCTCGTCCTCGATAGCCGGTGGAACTTCGTCGAGCATTTCCGACGTTTGGCTCCCAGACTGGGGCGGGCCGGAGCTGCCTTTAAGCGGCTTCTGCCCAATCTAGGGGGACCAAACGGCTCCTGCCGGAGGCTTTACGCGGGGGTTGTGCGGTCCATGGCCCTTTATGGGGCGCCTGTTTGGGCGCCTACTTTGAGGAAGCGACCTGCCCGTTACCTCAACGCGTCCCAGAGGGTCATGGCCATCCGGCTGGCCCGGGGATACCGCACGGTCTCTGGCGAGGCGGCGAGCCTTCTTGCTGGACTGCCACCATGGGATCTGGAGGCGAGAGCCCTCGCGCTCATTTACGAGTGGCGCGTGGAGGCGCAACGCCAAGGCGAGACTCCTCTGCCGCGGCAAATTGCAGCAAGGCGGACGGAGCTCCGGCAGGATCTCATGGCGGTATGGAGACAGCGACTGTTGCAACCCAGCGCTGGGCATGCTACAATCCAGGCAATTAGTCCCCTCTTTGAGGAGTGGCTGGAGCGGCGCCACGGCGTCCTCACTTTCCGCCTGACGCAGATACTCACCGGACACGGTTGTTTCGGGAGATACCTGTTTCGGATTCGGCGGGAGGATACGCCCGGGTGTCATCACTGTGAGGATCGCCCGGAGGACACGTGGAGCATACGGTGGAGGTCTGCCCTGCTTGGGCGGAGAACCGCCGGGTCCTTGTTGAGGCGATCGGCGGCAGCGACCTCTCGCGACCGGCCCTAGTACAATCTATGGTCCAGAGCGAAGAGGCATGGGAAGCGGTCACCTCCTTCTGCGAAACAGTAATGCTAGCGAAGGAGGATGCCGAACGTGTGAGAGAGAGGGAAATCTCACGACCCAGCCGCCGCAACAGAAGAAGACGCCCCAGGCGTCGGGAGTCGCAAGGCGATTTCCGGCCACCGTAGGCGCGGGCCTGCGGACGGCGAGCATTGGGTGGCTCGCCGTCCGATCAGAACCAGGCCCGGGTCGGCGGCGCGCTGTGTTCCACGCGCGCCTTAAGGAGATGTCAGCATGGGAGACGGGGCCCGCTAGGGCCAGTGCCTGCCGGGGTGCGGAATCCGTTCGAAAGAGACGCCGCAGCCCTGGAACGCAAAGGGCATGGAGGAGCATGGATGGGTTTTAGTCAGTAAGAGTCTGACACTCCCTTCCGCCTCGCCCAGAGCGGAAGGAGTCATTTGATGATTTCCCATCCTTAAAAAAAAAAAAAAAAAGGAGCAAAGAGTTTCAAGTCATCCATGTAAAGGTGGTGCGATATGACCTGACCACCTCTTCTCAACCGGTAGCCAGAAAGTAAGCATAATAGTTAAAGATTTACTTGATAAAAAGATCATTCGTGAAAGTCACTCGCCATTCGCTAGCCCGATTTTGCTAGTAAAGAAAAAAGGGGGCGATGATCGATTATGTATTGATTTCCGTTCGTTAAATAAGTTAATAGAAGCGGTTCAACATTTAAAATTTTTGCTTACATATATTGATGATTTGTTGATTCCTTTTACCAGTATTGAGGAGGGTCTTTCATATTTAGAACTTACAATAGAAGCTCTTTCTAAAGCCGGATTTACCATAAACTTAAAGAAATGCAATTTTTTTGTAAATGATATTGAATATTTAGGTCGGCATATATCTAAGGAGGGAGTTAGACCAAGTAATGGTAAGGTTTTAGCCCTAGTAAATTCTCCTACACCTAGAACTGTAAAGCAAGTGCGCCAGTTTATGGGCCTCGCCAGCTATTTCCGGAAATTCATTCCTGAATTCGCTTTCCGTACAGCTTGTATCACCAAATTAACCAGTAACAATCAACAATGGGAATGGGGGTATGAACAAGAGGCTGCTCGAAATTATGTAATACAATATTTAACTTCCAAACCATTACTGAGCATTTATAATCCCGATTTACCGACCGAATTGCATACGGATGCTAGTTCTCTAGGTTACGGTGCCATTCTATTGCAAAAAGATAATAATAATGTCAATAATTTTATTATTAAAATAATTATTTATATATTTATATAAATAAATATTAATATATATTTATTTATGATTTATTATTAAAATCGCTGACAACTTCTTCACATACCGCCATCCATGATCAATTTCATCACTAGAACGCATTTTACAAATTTCCGTGGCATGCGCACTCTTGAACTATTCGCAGTCAACTGACAAAATGGCGGACGCGGCACACTACATCTGCAAGTGTCGCTATAGGTCGACGGCTGCCGCCGACGCATGGACAGCTGCCGCCGACCCGTGTCGCCGGCTGCAGTTACCTCTGCCGTTGGCAACATGCCGCTCGTGTGTATGAGCTCTAAAGGTGGATCCACATATTGCGAGGCATGCGCTCCGCACGGCGCACAACGCATGCCTCGCCAAGTGTGGACCTGTATATTCGTGGCGAGGCATGCGCTCCGCACGCGCGAGGGCGAGCCAACGTATGTCAGCAAATGCTTCAAGATCAAAGTGCCTCAGTGCGAGCATTACGTTAGGTGTGGACGTAGCCGCGCATGCACGTTCGAGGCGTGCGCCGCGTACAATATCAACGCACGCCTCGACTGCGAAAATGAAACTGCGTTTGCTCGGGCCAAACAGCGCGCAGCGCTTGCTCGGGCCGATCCAGCCCACACAGCAGCAGTCAAGATGGCGCCTTTGCATCGCGTGCGCGTATCCGCTGCTGCTTTTATAATTATTAATTCAATTATTGAAAAGAAAAGGAAAGAAAAAAGTCGTCGTCGTTGGTGGGTTAAAAAGTTCTTCCGCCTGCGTTATGAACACGGAAATAAGCTTTTCGATGATCTCTCATTTGAAGAAAATAACTCCAATTTTATACACATAGCTGAAGAAGATTTTAATTTCCTCTTGAATGCTGTGGAGCCTATACTGATAAAAAAGGATACGTATATGCGAGATGCCATTACTGTCAAGGAGCGATTGTTGGTTACCTTAAGGTATTTAGCTACTGGTGATTCTTTCGTGAGTTTGCAATACTTGTTCCGGATTTCGAAACAATCAATATCCTGCATAATTCCAGAAGTTTGTGATGCACTTATAGAAGTTTTAAAGGAATACACAAAAGTAAGTATGCAAAATTTTGTTTTTACTTATTTATTTATCGAATCATTTGGTCCCTTAATTCTAAAATCTAGCTAAGAACTATTAGGGTGTACTACGCACAATCGAATGCCAAATTGTCGAATAACATTTTCGCGAACGTTCATTTTATCGAACGTTCATTTTCTCCAATGCTTATAAATCGAACGTTCAAATTATCGAACACTCAATACGTCGAACGTTCAATTTCTCGAATCATTGTTTTATCGAACGTTCAATGAATCGAACATTATTTTTATCGAAATATCATAATACAAACTGTGACCCTGGAACGTAAGGGGCTATTGAAGGACATCGGGAATCATCGGAGAAAACGAACGTTCGCGAAAATGTTATTCGACAATTTGGCATTTGATTGTGCGTAATACACCCCTATTTTACATATTTATTGCAAAAAATCAAAATTGGGTTCATCGATGCTCGCACGAGTTGGTACGTAGCTAGTAGAATGATTAGGTGAAGGAGATGGTACGCAGCTAGTTGAATGATTAGGCGAAGGAGTTGGTTCGTAGCTAGTTGAATGATTAGGTGAAGGAGTTGGTTCGTAGCTAGTTGAATGATTAGGTGAAGGAGTTGGTTCGTAGCTAGTTGAATGATTAGGTGGAGTTGGTACGTAACTAGTAGAATGATTAGATGAAGCTGAAGGAGATGGTAAAGAGCTAGATCGAGCTTGAAAGCCAGACGTGTAGTATCCCTGACGAACATAAGAGAACTGACCAGTATCTGCTTGAAACAAAATATCAATAATTGCTTTTTTTACATGAGGTACAATTTGTATGTCATACTTTCGCAGTTCACTTGCCACATGGTTGCCAAACGTATCAAAATGATCGGTTTTCGCAGTATTTTGCAATAATCTGTACGCATCTTGTAACATGACATCAGTGTCATCATCATTTAGGCGTCTTTTCCTACTCGATTTCAATGTATTCCTTACTCGTGGTGTGGTTCTGCTATTCGGTGATTCTGATACATTTGTTCCACTTTGACAGGTAGAAGGATTTCATTTTGAGTCGCTGTATTTATGTTTGAAGAATATCCTTAATTTTCTGCAGTATTCATTTCAGAAACATTTGGTGTTATCTGAAACAATATTATTAATTCATAACATAATTTAAAGTAAATAGAATTAAATTAATAACGAGAACCAAAATGGTATATACTTCTATTTTGAATTCAAACTTTCCTATATTAATGTCAAACCAAACAGGCGTTCAAAATTTCGAAAATCACGGAAATAATGTTAATTTTGATGTTGTGTCATTCTCAAATTATAATATTTAAAATTACCAACTTGGTAAAAATTAATATTTACCAATATTAATTTTTACCAAGTTGGTTTACCAATTATTAATAACTGAAAGAGTGATGTTTTACGTCCATAAATTTCAAGCATTTTTGGGAGAATTTTGAAAGAGTTTTACCATATTTCCGTCATACCATAAAGACATAAGAACCAAAAACTAATGTTATAGAGAAAATACCTAAAAGTCAAGCATGCCATATTAACTGGAGTGCAAATAAATGGCCACATGCAAAAACACAACAACCTGGCTCAAACAGAAAAAAAGTTATTCAGTTTTTTGTCTCTCCTGAAAAGTAGGGGTTTTGAAGATAACGCCCCTATGGTTTGAAGCCCGCGATAAGTACAGAGTCATTTGTAAAACATTAACAATATATATCGGTAATACAATCGATTTATATTTTTTTATTAGAATCAATAAATGGCAGATTAACAACTGTGATAAACAAAACTCTCGTTCTGTCTCGTTCTGCGGGTCGCTGTGGTCGTGCACAAGTGTCCGCTTAGCATACCCATTAATACTTCATCGCGCCGCGCGCCGTAGTGCGAGTTTACAAAGTACCTACTTGTTACCGTTTCTAATCTACACAGAGTAATACGTGAGTCAGAGACCTCAACTTCAAGATGGATAAACTAAACAGTACCTATAACCAACATGATGGTAGTGATGATGAGGCGAAGTTTGGAGAAATGAGCATCGATAACTCTCTTATAGAACAAGAATCGCCTCCCCCCCAGATTACATATCGGAGAGGTACGTCTAATTCTGATGTTCAATCATTACGAGATGATTTTCAATCCTTCCAAGCATATATAATTGCCAGACTCGAAGCCTTGTTTACAAAACAAGAAGATATGATCTCAAAATTCACAAAAGAACTTGATGACATCAAGTCTTCTATTAGCTTCATGAACATGCACTTTGAAGAACTAAAGCAGAAAACCGAAAATATAACAACGCGTGTCACAGTTCTTGAAAATCGGTCAGATACCTGTAATAAGGACTCATCCAAAATTGCAGCTTTGGAAGCAAAAATTGATGATATGGAGCAACATGCGCGCGTGTGTAACGCTGAAATTCATAATTTACCTGAGAAACGTGGGGAGAATCTCACCAGTATTTTCCAGAATATTGCGAATTTAATTAATTATCCATTGAATAAACTAGATATTATATCCATTAATCGAGTACCAGCTGCCAGCAACAATGCACGGCCGAAAAATATCATTGTAAAATTTTCAAACCGCGTCTCAAAAAGGGCGTTACCTCGGAAGAATTGAGCATTACAGGATCTTCTCATAGAATTTACATAAATTAACACCTTACATTGAAAAACAAGCTTTTATTTCGTGAAGCGCGGGAGAAAGCAAAGCAGAACAATTATAGATTCGTGTGGGTCAAACATGAAACCATACTTACAAGAGCCAACGAAACGTCGCCTGTCATCGCCATACGTTCGGAACAAGATCTGTCCAAAATTAAAATTTGCGCCTAACCTAATATCTCAACAACAATATTCTATTTCTGAGCTGAGTGTATTCGTTTTATGGCTTTGTAATAATAATATGATTGTTCTTGTTTTTGTTTGGTTCAGTCTCTGTGTTAAAAACTACTCTATGTGTTTACTTGCATACCGTTTAAGCGAAAATACTTTTTTGTCTACCCTCATGTGTAATTTATTATTTTTGTTTCTTACGATTGGACCGTTTACTTTGATAAAATATTGTAACTTAGTGTTAAATATAATTCCTTTTTACATTTTCAGTGAAAGTGTTGGTAATGTTACCAATGTAAATTCACGCGTTTCTTCTCATTTTGATATCAGTTGTTATTCATCCATAGTAAGACTATATAAAATTTGCTGTTACGATGTCGAGTAAAATTACGATTTATTACCAAAATTGTCGGGGACTTAGAACAAAACTCAATGTGCTTTTCATGAAAATCTTAGCCGAAAGTTATGACATAATTGTGCTGTCGGTAACGTGGTTAATTCCTACAATTTCGGATAGTGAGATAATAGATTGTCGTTATGTGGTGTATCGCTGTGATCGGACAGGACTGCAACGGGTAAACGTGACGGTGGCGGTGTGTTGGTGGCGGTACGCAAAGGTATTGTAGTAGAACGTTGCTTCTTTAAATATTACTCGGACACTTATATTACTGATACGAATTTATTACCGTGTATTGAATATGTTTTTTTGAAGCTAAATGTACTGGGAAACCATTTTTCATTATGTGGTGCATACATACCGCCCAATCAGAAAGATGAGTTATATTTAAATTACTTAAATGCTCTAGAACTTGAGTTACACTGTGACATCAATTTAGATACATTCTACATTGTTGGTGACTTTGACCAAAGAGTACAGTATATATAATGAAATAGAGAGCTAACTTCACGTTTAAGTTTAAATCGCGCGACAGCAGCGCCGACCTGGTAGCTGTTCATAGAACTAAAGTCACACCTATAGGCATATTTATGAGCATGTGTGTGTGGACCATTTGTATTTGTGTGCAGTTGTTTAGTTTTTATTAGTATTAACTTCAATTTAGCGGATTTTTTTTACAATACACATTAATTACATTCTTACGATTGTGTAAATAGCAGTAAGCAGCGAAAGGAAAACAAAGAATGGGTTTTATTCCATAAGTAAAAGAGGGTCATTTTGTAATTAATTTATTAATTGATAAGGATCTTTAAATAAAACAGTATTCTGTACCATTACAGTTTACATTGTAATCAGTGAGTTTTATTGAGGATGACAATACAATGAACTCCGCAAGAAGTTACTATTGATTACTGTACCTATTGATTTTGAAACAGAGAATATCTAAAAAAGCGATGTTCTTTTTATATATTCGTTGTTCTAAATGCAGTTATTAGCCAGCGCAGACGAGGGATTTTTGTCCGCGGACTTTTTTGGCCACTAAAATAGAAAATTTGTGTAGGTATTACAATCTTGACATGACTTTAATTTAAAAATTGACAAAAAAAAATCATGTAAAAATGTTTAGTTTCTTAACACCCTCACTGCCAGCAATATATAGTATGGTTCCAGTTCAGCAAGCCATGGAGTCCGCCGGCGGGTGCCAACAAATCTGTTGTGGTAGGCCGTCACTTAAAATGAAAAAATATTACAGCAGGCCGTGGGGTCCGCCAGTGGCTAGTTAATAATGCTTTGAGCACGCCGTGGGATCCGCTGTGACCCCCTAAATTCAAACAGATTTTTGTAGTACTTGGCCTGCTAATAAGGAAAAATATATGTCTAGTATTGGCATGCGCATACAGTGAGCTACATGTTGAAAAAAAAATCAAGTCAATCAGAGCAAAAATAACATTTCTGTATGGCGGGGAAAAAAATTAAAGAACTAAACATTATATTGACGAATCTTTATTGTTATAACACAAAAACTTACAATGAGAAAAAATAAATTAAATTTTGCTGTGTTTATTGGCAAAACAAGATGCGCAAATACTGGGATTCGTTGGGCAAGTGAGGCATACAGTACTTGTTTTTTTCGTGAGTTTCTTGGCCTCTACGCTTGATTTTCCTTATTGTCGTAAACTTTCATAGCAGTGTATACACTTGCGGCGTATTAGTCGATTGCGATGGTCAGTCAGGGGGTTCTTTCCGAACTCGTGTTTGGTTCCGACAGGATTGGTAGCACGTCGCTGTTGTAAGTCCATCAACTGTATGCATAGGTTCTCTCGAAATTTCGTAATTGTATAAGTTTTTGTTGTAAGTCTTTTACGAGACTTGTATATCAAGTAGGCGTTTACGACAGACGTAGTTAGCAGTAATTCAATTGCCAGCTTTTGAAACCAACGTACGTTTCTTCTTGAAGGATTACAGTAACTGCCCATCTGATCAGAAAAGTCAATCGTACTTTTGTATTTGTTGTATTCGGCAATTACCGATGGTTTCAAAGCTGTTTTTCGCCTATTTCGCTTGCTCCGGACTGTCACAAATCCAACTGAATGTTTGGTTGATAACGCCAGAACATCTCTCTTGTCTTTCCACTTTAAAACCAAAATTCCGTCATCATTTTCTTTTGCTATCATCTCATCTTTTTGCAACTTTGTGGAGACAATGTCTTTTGGCAAACCTTTTCGATTTTTTCTAATTGTGCCAATCAAATGCGTAGACCGATTTAAAAGCGACTTAGCTAAGTCCACGCTTGTATAAAAATTATCGGTAACAATAGTTCGGCCCGCATCTAAGTATTTTTCGCTAAGTTTCATAACTACTTCTTTAGACAAATTTTGTCCAGGCGTCGTTTTTTTACCTTCATATACTATCAGATCATGTACATAACCATTTTCATCACATATTTTGAACAGTTTTATCCCATACTTGTGCCTCTTTCCAGGAATATATTGCATGAAAACAATCCTGCCACGGAAGGCAACCATTGTCTCATCTACAGTTAGATATTCTCCAGGTGTGTTATAATTCTGAAACTTTTTTGTTATCAAGTCAACCAGACTTTTTACTCGGATAAGTCTGTCAGCGCCAGGTGTCGAGTGAAAATATGTATCCTCAAAATGCCAGCACCGCAGCAACAATTCAAAGCGATTTCGGCTCATTACTGATCCAGCCACGGGATTTTTGTATAATAAATTCTTACTCCAGTAATCAGATATCTTAGGCAGTTTTTTTATACCCATCCATATCATCAGACCAAGGAATTTCTTCATTGTATTTTGATCACAATCCGTCCAATTCTGCATCCTACTTGATCGTCTCAAAACTGTCATTATTTTCGTTTTATTCGCATAACAGTTAGTCATAGTCACCATCAGGTTCATTATTTCGTCGTCCACAAACAAAGAATAGTAATCCAGTTCGGTCTCACACGTGTAGGGAATATTTTTTATACCAGATGTAAAAGCCAAAGGGAATTGTTTTTTACGAGAACCAGTTGGTGGATTCCAATCACTACCTACCAACTGTTGTACAGGGCGGTCATTTTGATGTAAATTCTGCGCAGTGACATCTTCGTCGGCGTTTTCACTATCGGTGTATTCATCAGTATCGGTACTACAACTAGATTCCGACAAAGGCACGTAATCAGGATCATAGTCCGAGTCGTCCGACATGTTTTACACACTATAAAATAATATTCTGTGCAACAAAATTGCCTCTAATCCCGAAAGTTGCGAAAGCGCGGGAAAACGACGTACACAGCGAGCCAAGGGGGCGGCCGGCGGGCAACTGACAATTACTATAGCTGGCGTCACAGGCAAATTCTAGAAAATTATAAGCGGCGTAACGGACAAAATGTTTTGGGGGCGGCTGGCGACCCCACGGCCTGCTGTTAATGTTTCTTTAAAATAAAAACGGCCCTTTGCACTCAAAAACTTGGGGCCCGCTAGCGGATCCCATGGCAGTGAGAGTGTTAATTACCTATACCGATGTTAGGTAATAACCTAAATTTAAATCTTCTCTCTTAGTCTTTTATACGATTTTTTTTTAGATAAAAAGGCATGTCAAGATTGTTTACCTTTAGTTAAATACCTACACAAATAAGGTATAGACATTTTATTTACAGTTAACTATACGCTGACGGCATAATAATAAACATATTCAATAAAGATACAGATATTATAATAAAACACTATCTGGAGAAACCTTAAACTGTCAGCTGCACACCTGTTAATCTTTGCCTTTTTTTTAATTTGTGTTTATTATAATGATTTTGTGCAGCTGTTTTTACTGGATCAGTTTCATCACAGTTGGTGGATTTTCCAGATAATATTCTGTTCACCTCTTTGCACCAATTTTTCATACAAAAATCAATTTTTTTTTTATAAGGTAACCAATAAGTTTACTTCTATGTTCATTGCATGTTAAGAATCCAAAATTAACCACAGCTGATACAATTAGTTTTACATATTCTACAATATATTCCTTATGGCTCATTGTTTTCATTATTTTTATTACAATTAGTTCCATGTGGACAAAAATGTCGAAAGCATTTTTGCTAGGGTAAAGGAGCCAATTTTTACCATCGTATTCGGATATTTTAATATAATTGTGAAAAATTTGCATTTCCTTACTCTCCAGCTGGCTATCGATGCAGTTTCTATATATACAACGTTGATACGACAGAGGGGCTTTCCTTGAAACTGCCTATACTAGGTACCATTTTCAAGCTCTGTACCAAAAATAAATTAATTAGGAGCAGTAGTTTAGTCGCAAATGATTTTTAAAGTTTTTGCACGGTTTGAACACGATGTATCTTTTCTAACAGCTGAATATCGTCTAAGCATAGGTCATGCACCTTACAACGATGAATCTACGATGCGTTGTTGCCGCTCTGACGCATGTCGAAGGACATTCACTAAAAATTGGCAATGCAAACAAGGAAGCAATCAATACACACACACTTGCACTTTCACTACGAAAGCGACGAACGTAGCGCATTTGAATGAAACAGAACTAGGTCAGTTAGTTGCATCCTTGTTTTTTTGCGATCGGTAAGTGGGGCCTGCTGCCGCCTGCTCAGTGACGCCGACGCTGTCGTTTCGGAACGTAGGGTTTGTGGAATTCGCGCGCAAAGAATTGTGATTTTATTTTGTTATTGTGAGAGGACACGTAACTTGGGATTATTATTATTTAGTATTTGTGTTTTTTTTTGTGATTGACTGTTTTTTATGGTGATAGGACACGTAACTTGGGATTATTATTATTTAGTATTAGTATCTCCGGACCTCACTCCCATGGATTTCTTTTTGTGGGGTTACATTAAGGGTGAAGTGTATGCCTCAGAGGTAAATACAATTGATGAGTTAAAAAATAGGATTATTTTAGCATTTCACAAATTAAAGTGCTTAGCGACGGACAGTGATCTAATTAGAAAAATAAATAACAATATTCTCCGTCGGTATAATTTGTGCATCAATGTAAATGGAGGACACATCGAAAATTTAAAAATTTAGTGTGTTTGTTTTTGTGCGCGTACTTCGAAACGTTACCTAACATAAAAGCCAGTGCGAGCGGAGGCCTAAGTCGCCGGCCGCCACCCCGGCCCGGCCCCCACCGAGCACACGAGATACCGCACACCGCGCTCCGGCGCGCGCGCGACGTTGCCGCTTTGTTACCTAGCGGTATCTAAGGTCAGTGTCTTTTTTTTTACAAAGGGTGGTTGCGTTTTATTCGGATTTGCAAGCTATTTAGTTTGTTTGAAAAAAATATTTTCTCATTTATGGCGCTTTTTGTTTTTGTACCGTATCGAATTAATACTGTACACGTATAGTATACGTAGTTTAATTTAATGCCCCTCTGTCGTATCAACTCTGTATATTTTTTCGCGTTTCTGACTAGCCAACCACTACAGTATCCTACAGCCGCACACTTTTCTACGTCTTTGGGCGAATTGCTTTTCAACAGAAGATCAACATCAATGGATATATTTAGGTGATCTTCTTCAATGGTCATTGGTGTATTTTGTTGTTCTGCAGAACCTTCAATTTCAAAGAAGTACTGAAGGTTCTGCAGACAGGTGTTTTTATCTTTTTCGCAATTCGCCCCTACCGAATGTGCAGAAGTAAAATTATTTATTAAAAGTGTTTTGTATGCGGCTTGAAAGCCTGTAGCAGTTGGCATTATATTGCTGTACCCATGGGCACGTATTGCTCCAAATAAATTTTCAAGTGGGTCCTGGTTAAAATGCCTTAGTAATAGAGAATTTTCTCCTAATTTGTACATATGTGCACACAACATTTTGAACCCTTCTATAGTTTTAATCCAGCTTGAGATTGTTGGCACCACAGATGCTTTACCATTTGTGTCCACATACGACATTGTTTTAAGCACGGGGATGCTTTCCCGCCATAATTTGTGGTGAGGTGATGTGGGAGTTACAGCTGCTCTATAAATCTTGCCGCCCCTCTGTCTACTAAAACTGCCATTCACGGAGTCAAAGAGGCGATCAAAAAAGAAAAGAATATCAGCAGTATCTTTTGCCGCTTCTGGTAGCATGCCTGCATCTGAAAAAGAAAAGTCATGTTCTAATAATGGAATATTGTTGTTAACATTCAATAAGGAATTTTGTTTTTTTTAATAATGGAAATTTTCTCTCCACCCGGCCCACCTCGGGTGTGCCTGCTGACTCTTAAATCAATAGTTATCTATATCTAAACTATCAATTGTACCCAAAATTAATCGTAATGAAATCACTATCAAAAATGCAATGCTACCTTCCCAACTATTATATAATTTACTAGCCGTCCTCCGCGGTTTCATTCGCGTTATATTAGGTTTTTGGTTACTGTTTTGCTCCCGTGGGTCATAGCGTGATGTTATGTAGCCTATGTCTTATTTTGATGTAAATGCTATATTTCTGTCAAGTTTCATCAAAATCCGTTCAGTAGTTTTTGCGTCAAGGAGTAACAAACATCCTCACACACATACAAACTTTCACATTTATAATACTAGCTGTTCCCCGCGGTTTCACCCGCATTATGTTATTATACATATAAACCTTTTTCTTGCCTTGAGTCATCAAGACAAGAAAAAGGTTTATATGTATAATACATGCATAATATAGTAGAGGAACACTGATAATTTTAGAGGTTTCTAACGTGATGTCGTAAATAAACACTATTTATGCGCTTACATTGCAAACCAAAATCCCAACATAACGCGGGTGAAACTGCGGGGCACAGCTAGTATTTTTAATAAACTATTTGGTGTCTTGGACTTTTGTGTAGATATGTTAATAACCCACCTGCCAGAAAACCAAGGGCTGTAGCCACAGTGCTGCTATAAACTTGAGTGCAGTGTTTTACCCTCATCTTGGGTATTAGGTGTGGCAGCACATGGTGTTGCGTCAATTTGGGTACTAGACGCACTCCTCCGTACCCTGGGCTTTTTTCATGTAGCTTTATTATGTCATTCCATTTGGCTACACATTTCTTGTTTTTAATGACATATGTTAGATTTTTGGTAAGCATATTATTTCTAATACCTTTCATAAGGTGAGGGGGGTCATAGAGCGCAAATATTTTTTGGCCCCCAACTGTAAAATGGCTTCCTGTGTATTCTTCAAGTTTTCTTAAATAGTTTGCTTTTGTTTCATTCAGTAATGAATTAATTGCAGCCATATTAGTCGCACCTTGATCGCAAACTGTCGCAACCACCTTCAGTCCACAGTCTTGCAGATTTTTTATTATATTTACAATCATTTTTTTTAAGTTGGTTGTTGTCGTACTTCCAGCGCAGAAGGTGTAGTGTACAGGCTGTTTATATTTTTTTATGACACCCCTCACCATAAATACCAGTACATGGTCAGCTATCTGAGGTTTTCTTAATTCACCATCATCTACAAAGCCAACTATTTTATCATCTGTCATCTCAACATGTGCTGCAATAGCCATTTCGTCAAAAACGAGAGAGCAAAACTTGTGAGATTGGGGCATTTTATCCACTCTTTTCTTAAGATTTTCAAACATAAATTTATTTATGCCAGGTTTTATGAAAACTTTTTTTAAAAGACAGTGGAGAGTACTGCGTTTTGGTAAAATGCAGATTTCGCTGAGCACTCTGTAAGCCTTTGGGCTACTCTTGTATAATGATAATGCCAAAATCTTTTGACACAGAGTAAATCTTCTTCCTCTTTTACACTTTCCAGCTTGGGAGATTTGCATTTGCACAAAAGTTTTGGCTGGCTTGGACAACTTTTTCGTCAATACATCCACAGAGGCATTTTTTGCCAACAACAATCTCTCCACATATTTCTTTCTTAATTTATTATTTCCATGAATTTTTTTCCTTAATTTTGTAACAGTTTGCTTCATCTGCAGTTCTGGCTTTGTCATCTTAATTTCTGAAAGATTTTACCAATTATTTTAACTTAACTATTAGATTAACTTATTTATATAAAGGATTAAGTTAATTAATATAATAACAATAACTTAAATTTCTTAAGTTACTAAGTAGCTGCCAGCGACGTCACGCGTCGTTCTCGTAGATTTCATTTTTCTATACATATAAATGATATAGATAGATATGATATTACAGTTATTATAAGACTAGCTGCTGCTTCTCCTTTTGTCTTGTATGCACATGACTCTATCTTAAAACTTTAGGTATCTAAGAATATTATACATACTTTTTCGTATAGTTTGTGTCTGCATAGATCGAGTTTTTGGATCCACATCATTAATAGTCACTAGACTCTCGTGCTGCATAGAGGTAGATGGTTGATCAACTGGCATGACATCTTGAATACCAGGCATGGTTGCAGCTCCTAAAACCAATGTTAGAATGTTTTTATCATAAATCATTTGTAATATAAATCACAATGCCCTAAAGTTTATAAAATAAAGGGATATAATATAGTACTAGGTATTATGGATATTATCAATTTTCTTGATCGAGATTACCTATACAAATAAACCGGCGGCAGATGTCATTGAAATGAATTAATTTTTCAAGTAACAAAAATTGCACACAGAAAACATTGACATGCCACGCAATAATGTGTTTAGGTTTGAAGAGTATAGCTAGTGAAATTACAGGGTGATGAGACCTAAATTATAATATTTTTAATTTTGTAAAGGTCTTAAGTGACTTCTTATTAATATATTAAAAAAAAGTTTTACTCACCAATAAGATGCAACATGGGAATAGCAATAGGACATAATCGATTTTTACCACGGTGAGCAAACTGCTCTAAAATAGTGCTGGAGAAGTTAACGTCAGACTTCAGACAGTAATAGCTTATGTCAGCCACAATTTATGCCAGTTATTTGAGACCGTAATAGCATTAACTAAAAGGATTCAGAAGTTTTATTCTATGAAGCAAGACCATACTTTGTTAAAAGCTTTCTTTTTAGGTTTTAGTGAGACCAGTTTTAATAAGTAGAATCTAAGTATAACATGCACCGGTAAGATCGTCAGAAGCGATTATAAGGGGCGTTAGGAATCTATCAAGCGGTCCAATCTTCAGAAGACAGCTATATCTTTGAGACGCTTCATATGTGGCCGCGATCTTTAGCAGGGGAGATAATAGGGAAAGGCGAAGAAGAACAAGAGAGAAGCAACACGACTGAATATCTCGAAATGGGAGTCAGAGGTGCATGATATGTGCAGTTGTACACCCTACACATAAACTTCACCGCTTATGTTTGAGTCTCATGTTTACACCTAACTGAGCACAAATCCAGATTGGTTGCTACTGACAAAACTATTTAAAGTAATTTATTTAAATTAGACTGAGTGTCAACCTTAACACAAAGACAATCCCCCGAAACGCCCGCTTTTCACCAGTTCATAGCGTTAGGAAGAAGAAGTGGCGAAAAAAAAAACCCACAATACATCTGCCTGTTAAAAAATACTTTAATGGAAAAACCCAATGAATCCGTTCAAATCCAAGGCCCCAAGATTAACAGTCGTACTTAGTAATTATAACAGTAATTAATCAAACATGGTTTGGCAGAACTTCTTCCAACTGTACAGATGAGGCAACGGCTGAAGTCCTCCCGCACCCACATTTACTTTCACCCATCCATTTTGCTAAACGTGATGCTTATAACAATCTTTTATTTACCTTTCATTGCAACGGTAATGGGAAGCCCATGTTCAGTAAGAACGTTCAATGATAATACCAGTATGATGAAGATTAATGGATAAAGAAACCAATCAACCTACATTTATGACTGTTAAAAATTGCTACGTTAACAGTTAGTGCCAATTTTATTTGCGGTTTTTCTCCTTATAATAGCAACGTTTCAATACGTTTGAAATGAACAAGGAAATAGTCTATTGAATGGTCTTGTAAGATAGCATTTCTATATAAAAAATGCTATTTTTATCATCATCACTAGCTTCCCTAGGTCTTTAACTGTCTGTAGGATTCCAATTATGTAGGTACTAAAATATTCATCAAAAACGGTTCAGCCATTTAGACGCCAAAGCTAGGCTTTATTAAAGTTAGGATTCACGTCTCTCCTCCCTAAGTATCGCCACAACAGCCATGCTTGTGACTCTTAATAGATCACTCCTAGAAACCTTCACTATATCTTCGGTCGAAACTGTTATCATCAGGCATTTATTAAAATTAAGCTGCGAGCCATTACTTTTTAAATGTCGAATTAAAGACATTGCCCTGAAACGCCCACCTGTCACCACTTCCCAGTTTTGGCTGGGAAGAAGAAGAGGTGCAACAAACTCATCAGCAGAGGTACAGAACTAAACTAAACATTCCTAGAAACATAACTTCTGAAGCTGCCCACATAGTGGCATTAGGGATAATCGAGTACAGAGTTATTTCAAGATCTTAAGTGCTGGCCATGCGTTTTGGTCTAGAACTGTCCTGTTTATCTCCAAAGTTTAACTTAGGATAGTTTCAGAATATCTTTTAGTTTACTATTAGATGTTGACCGCGACTTCGTTCTCCTGTATGTCGGAAAGTAAAATAATGTCGCAAGGTAAGATCGCTAAGTTAGACGAACAGTCAATATCTAGCATTGGTTGAACGCTATTAGAATTTGAAAGAGTGTTATGCAAGGCACTGGCTGTATCACCTCTTCTGTTCATAATTCCGACCAGCACTAGTGATTTTTGACTCCATTTTGTTAATCTGATTTTTAAAGTTCACTTTACTAAACAAGTTGGTAACAGCACAAGCATTCCAAAAGAATAGGCATTTTATAAAACATTACAAAACAAGTTTGTAAAAAATGTAAAGTTAAGGCATTTATGATAAAAAAAATAAGTTATTTGTTCAACGACCCCTAGAAACATTAATAAGTTCTCACTTTTATTAAAGGACGCTATTGTGTAACATACTAAAACGATTTGGCATTTTGTATCATCACCATCACCATATCAACCGAGAGACCTCCACTGCTGGACGTATACTCTCCCAAGTGTTGCCACAACAACTGGTCCTGTGCGTCATTTTGTATTTATGATGGCCTAACTTTTTCTAGCCCACAAACTCCGGCCGTTTTATTGGGAAAAAATTAGATAATGATCTTGATGAAAATTGTACTAAATCACTTTAAATTGACAAAGCATGGTCGTTGCAAATTCTTTAATGAATGTTGATTCCTTATCTGTGAATACAGGAAGACATGTCACAGGATGAAATTAATTATCAATTTTATCTTCAAGCGTGTGAATTCCGTTTTGAGGTTGCAAAGATATGTTGTGCCTTTTTGGTGAAAAATAGTCGAAACGCTAGCTTCTTTGTAGCTTCTTAATATAGTTACCATTTTTAGGGTTTAGTACCCGAAGGGGTGTGAGGAGCTCGTGGCTAAATAAAAACAGCCGCACGGGTCGATCTTAAAGGTTTAGCAACGCTTGCCAAGGTTGGTCTGTGGATGGGTGATCATCTTATTATAACGAGTTTCCTCCATGCCTCGGAAAGCACGTTAAGCCCGGTTGGTCCCGGCTGTCATTTGTAGATCTTTGGCAGTCGTTACGGATTGTCAGAAGCCAGTAAATCTGCCTCCAGTCTGCCGAGATGTAAGTACCGTGTTATCCAGTTAATGGTTTGTGGAGGTCTGGTAGGCAGCCGCTCCTCGTAAAACACTGGTATTCAGCTGAATCCGGTTTGACTGGAAGCCGACCCCGATGTAGTTGGGAAAAGGCTGGGCAGATGATGAGTACCCGAAGGGGTAACTAACGTAACCCCATTACTAAGCATCCGCTGTCCGTTTATCTTTCAGCGGGCTGTATCTCAGGAACCGGAATAGGTAGATAATTGAAATTTTCACAGAGTGTATTTTTACTGCCGCTATAACAACAAATAATACAAATAAAATTTAAGCGGCTCTCATACAAGAAACGTGTTTTTATTTCGGTTTACGATACAGAACCCTTCGTGTGGGAGTCCGGCCTGCAATTGGCCGGTTTTTATATAGATTCAAGGCTTGGTCAAGTCAATCGTCTGTCTAGCCTTTTCCTAACTATATTGGGGTCGTTCAAGTAACGGATTAAATGTGTAGCACGTACTATGAGACGAACATTGTCAAAAACTAGTTGCAATTTTATACCAGTTCACTTGTTCTAAGTAATTCTACTTTCACTACAACTGGTTCAATGTACTGCAGGTCTGCAGTTGTTTTATTTTTAAACATGTGACGAATATCACTGAGTGCTATAGAGCAAGATTTTTATTTCTTTCGGTTTTATTGCCTGAGAAGAACTCGTAGCCAAATAATAACACGCATCGATCTTCAAGGTTAAGCAACGCTTGCCAAGTTCGGTGATCATCTTGACATGCCGAGATTCCATCTTGCCTTGGAAAGCACGTTAAGGTGTTGGTCCCGGCTATCATTAGTACATCTTTGACAGCCGTTACCGATAGTCAGAAGCCAAGAAATCTGACTGTAGTCTGGCTAAGGCGTATCGGGTTAGGTTCTCAGTAACTGGATTGTGGAGGTCAAATAGACACAGGTACCATTTAAAAAACTGGTACTCAGCTGCATGTAGTTTATCTTTATTTTGCTCTGTGTCTAAGTGTGTAAATTATACTATGCTGCATTAAAAGCCGAACAAGTTAAGGCTTGTATACATGCCAATGACCTTGTGCATACAAACGGAGCTAACTACACTTCTACGCGCCACTCCACTACCCGTGTTTTTATTTTTTTATAATAAAATAGTACATATTTTTAAAAAGTACCTTAACCAAATTATTTTCGTTTGTATTGCAAAGCAGTAAATATATTTTTTATGCTCTTTTGATAAAAAATGAAGGAGTCAAATGGTTTCATCTCAACGATTTGGAGGTGATTTGGTGATATTTTTTCTTATTATGTGACACCGATAGGTACATAAATTCTGGTTAAACCAAATTACGTCTGACAAAATTAAATGTACTAACACTAGTTTGTAAGTTGTGTATGTTCTTACTAACAATATTGGATTGTACTGATCTGACAAATAAAGAAATTATTATTATTATAATTACGAGTACTACCTATTTTTTCAAATGTAATTTCTCAGTAATCTGCAATTTTTAAGCTTTTTTCGAGAGAGCAGCCTTAACCTGTTTTTTAATACCACTAATGCCCGCCCGGATTCTCTCGGTGCTATTTATATGTTTCTCCCAAAAACCAAAAGTGAAAAACCAAGGTAATTAGGTTTAGAATAAAGTAGAGGAAAAAACCAGACATAAATTGAGGTTGCCCTGAGTTTGTATTAAAGTCGCACTATAAAGTGATTGCATTAATTGAAGATTTTTTCCACACTTCTGATGAGTATGAATAGTATAGTTAGGATACAAATTATGTAAACAGAATTATAGACCATACACAAAGGGTATGAGTAATGAGTACTTTTAAATGTCAAATAAACTTTCAGATTCTATAACTTATAATGCCCATTTAAATACGAAATATGACCATAACATCAAAAATATGAACAGTAAAATATGAACATTTTAAAAGTTTTACTGAGAAGTCGAGGAATTTTTTTAGAAATGAAATATTTTATATTTACCATCTGGGAATCTGCTAAAACAGCCAGGTACACAACAAGCCAGAAAAGACATTGTTTTTGTTCACTTTGTAACTTTAACGAGTCCTGTCTCAAATTTTTCACTTGCCACAAATTTGAAAATGCGAAGTCTTCACGCTAGAACGGAGGATCCGCGAACGGTTATCAACTCGACGAAACTAGGGAAATAACTTTCACACACTCAGTTGTATTTTAGGGAGTTTTAATCACTTAAAATATGGACGAGAAAATAATGTGTATGCGCATCCGAGACGTGCCGACATGTTTTCTCAGGGTGGTCAGTACAAAAGCGCTGTTATTAAGTTATAATAACATTTTCATTATAATGAGAAATTAAACGATTATTAGTGTCTTAAAAATAGTTCTTAATTACATAGGTGCTTTACTTTTAAAATAAAGTTATTAGTTTGTGATAAGGAGTATATTTTATAAATTTCATTTTTTAACGATGGCAACCTTTTGATTTTGTTGTATCACTATCACTGCTAGATGGCACTACTTTCCATACTTTAACCCCCGTCACGAATCTAAGTACTAAGTCGACACAGCATGACTTTGACCGGGTGTACTATGCCAAATCGAATGACAAATAATCGAATATCAATTGATCGACCACTATAAATCGAATGTCTAAATACTCGAACGTTCATAATATCGAATGGTTATTAAATCGAACATTCAATACATCGCACACTCAATACATCGAGTTTTCAAAATATCGAATGTTTGTTTGATCGAGCGTTCAACGCATCGCATATTCATTCTATCGAAAGACCAATATATTTTTTAAGAATATAAGAAAAACACAAAATTTACTAATAAATCACATTTTAATCTTTAACTGTTATCTTTTAAAGGTACATTTTAATATATTGTGTGGATTGCAATTGCACGGAGAAACTCTAATAAATCCATGTTGTTTTTATTATTTAATATTTTTTCAATCGCATTATCATCCCTTTTGCCTCTTTTTCGTGGAGTAGGTCTTCCCAATCCCGCGTTTGCCTTTTCAATTGTCCTATTTGTTATAGCTTGCTCTTTAACTAAGAATTCTATGGTAGCATAAAGACCCCGTTTCTGCTTATCAAGCTACGTGTTCCATCTTCTGTGCCATCCTTCAATGTTGTTTTGAGTTCTAGGAAAACCCAGTGTATTATTTTGAAACACAGACCACAGTGAAGGTGGAAACATAGGTGATGAGTGTGCTATGAGTAATTTATTATTTCCCGTCTCATGAGAATGAATATTTCCCCAAACATAATATTTTCCAAACCAGTTGGCGATATCATTTGCCTCATTGGGTAATACTTCTTCTCTCAATTTATCGAAAGCATCTGGAATCTCTTCTTGGGGTAAATAAGCAAGTGCGATTATGTGTCTTAACTTGACAGCAAACTCAGCATCCTGGCCATATTTACTTTGCAAACCATTTTGTTGAATTTGACGCCATACATTTTGACCTAAGTGGAATAGACAGCATTTGTGTTGCGCATCAGGAAATTCTTGTTTTACACCATTAATGACTGCCATCTCGAAATCCGTCATTATTACTCGTGGGTTCAATTCGATACCATATTCTAGAGCATATGCCTTTAGTGCTTGAAAAAATACAAGTAACAATTTAGCGTCTTCTTCGTTAGAAACGCATATACTAGAGGTACGAAATAACGACCCTGTACCCGTGTCCACCAAACCATGTACACTATATATTTGTCTGAAAAGTATAGGACATGTTTCGAATGTACAATCCATCAGCCAAAGTTGAGATTTATTTAATAGTATTAAAGATTTAGTTGCAAATAACATAATATAGTTTTTTTCAAACTTAACCTGACGCCCTAAAAATCTTTCACCGTCAACTTTCTGCAATCTATCGGGGACGTTTATATCATCCAAAGTAGTTGGTTCCTTCGGCATGTCTTTTCTTCTTGCTCGACGTATAATTTGCGATGCTGCTTTTTTGTTTGGAAGAGCACACGAACTCGATTTCGAAATTTTGGCCTCATTTCGCTGAATAATTTGACTCGGTCTATCAAGCGAGCCGATAGCATCACTTTTTAGAGAATTCCTAAAACGTAGTTCATCTACCTTACCAGGATCTGGTGCGTGATTATGCTTTGTTGCATAGCTTTCCAACAAATGATCCTCACTTCCTTGCAATTTTGTTGTTGCAGTACTATTACAATGGTATTTATATTTGTAGGAACAATGCCAGTAGAACTTTTTATTAATATTTTTGTTTATTGCCATTCATAGCCATCCAAAAGTAAAAGCGACTTGTGTTTTTGAGACAATTCAGGCTTATAATAAGACCCTACAGACATTTTTCACAAAATTCACTACAAATGCACTACGTAGTCATAATGCTTTTTGCACACGAAGAGAGTTTATTTATGAAGTGAAAACAACATTACCTAAAATGTATGAGGGTAGCCTGAAATAAATATGACTTACCTAATTGTTGCTTTCAGAAATAGACTTGTTTTTAACGAAAGTTTATGTATGTCAATTAAATTATACATTTAATTATTTAATTTATCTGTGTTAAATTTGCACAAAATTTTAAAATGTACCTTTAAAAAATGATTACAATTAAAGATTAAAATGTGATTTATTAGTAAATTTTGTGTTTTTCTTATATTCTTAAAAAAATATATTGGTCTTTCGATAGAATGAATATGCGATGCGTTGAACGCTCGATCAAACAAACATTCGATATTTTGAAAACTCGATGTATTGAGTGTGCGATGTATTGAATGTTCGATTTAATAACCATTCGATTTTATGAACGTTCGAGTATTTAGACATTCGATTTATAGTGGTCGATCAATTGATATTCGATTATTTGTCATTCGATTAGGCATAGTACACCCCTTTGACCTACCTCACATAAATTGGCAGACTTCTTCTACTTCTACCTGTACCCCAGATATCGATAGCATAATAAGTGACCGTCTAGCTACTTTTTTTAACTGTACTCTGAGCTCGCAACGTAATACCTTGAAGAACAATATGAATCGAATATTAGATTTATTTATTACCAACGATAATAACTGTGATTTTCAAACACCCCAGAATATATTAGTTCCCATAGACTTACTCCACCCACCATTTTACGTTTTTGTTTCATGTAATGTTCCAACTAAGTCTTTAAGGTCTAACTCAGCGCCTAAGTATTGCTATTTAGAAGGTAATTATAAACTAATGAATGAATGTATTCTAAACTTGACTGGTACAACATTTTGAAAGACCTGCCTGTCCAACTTGCAGTGAACATATTCTATGAAAAGATTTATGAGATAATTAAAAAGTACATACCGTTACGTCAGATAAAATCTAATGACTTTCCCGTTTGGTTTAATTCCTCTTTAAAACATATTTTTAAAGACAAAGAAAGAGCGTGGACTAAATGGAAGAAGTTTAACTCTAAAATGTAATACTAAGAATTTTCTATGTTTCGTGCCAGGTTTAAGTCTCTAAGTAAACAATGTTTTGATAAATACATAGAGTCTGTTGAGGATGGTATAAAGGACGATGTTAAAAAATTTTGGACATTTATAAAAACTTTTCATAAAAAATCCGGCATTCCATCTTCTATGTCATACAATGATCATGTATCTGATCAACCAGAACAAATTATGGAATTCTTTTCTCGCTTTTTTGGATCAGTATATGAACCCTTGTGGGTTGGCAGTAGACCCTGAGTCTTCTCCTTTCAGTGACAGCTGTGATTTTATTTTGTCAGATATGAATATATCCAAAGACCTTATTATAAAAGAACTGAAAACTTTGGATATTACTATTCCAGGTCCTGATGGCCTAACACCATTTTTTCTAAAATGTACCGCTAATACAATTGCAATTCCACTTCATATTCTGTATAATAATAGCTTGCGTGAGGGTACACTTCCTGATATATGGAAGTTGGCCAATGTCACTCCTCTATTTAAAAGTGGTAGCAAGAATGACGTCACCAATTACCGTCCAATCTCACTTCTGTCCACTCTGTCGAAAGTCCTGGAACGTTTAGTACATAATTACATTTATCCCCATTCACACAAAATAATAATAGAGGAACAGCACGGATTTGTAAAACAGCGTTCAACAATTACCAACTTAGTTTTGTATGTCAACTTCTTATTTGAAAACATGGACAAGAGGGTACAAATAGACTCTATTTACACTGACTTTTCCAAGGCTTTCGATAGGGTGGATCATGAATTATTATTACAGAAACTTGCATTCAATGGTATCCGTGGCAACCTACTTCGATGGTTTACATCTTACATAAAAAATCGAACCCAGCGAATTATATTAAATGGTTTCGTATCTGACAACATTATAAACGTAACTTCTGGGGTAGCTCAGGGTTCAATCTTGGGACCTTTACTTTTTGTGCTATTTATAAATGACATAAAGAAATGTTTCAAACATACACACTTTTTATTATATGCTGATGACCTTAAAGTCTATCGAGAAATCACTTGCTTAGATGATTGTAGGAAACTTCAGGATGATTTGAATCGCTTATCTACCTACTGTTTAGATAACAAACTTCAATTAAGTACTCAAAAATGTAAAGTTATAACATTTACCAAAAAAATTAACACTTTTAAATATTGCTATGTCTTACAATGCAACGAATTAGAAAAAAAATCTGTTATTAAGGATTTGGGTGTATATATAGATAACAAACTCCATTTTGACGTCCATATTAACCATATTGTTAATAAAGCGTACCAGCTATATGGATTTGTGATGCGGACTTGTAAAGTTTTTAAGCGTCATGCGACTTACCTTCTACTGTACAAGTCCTTAATTCGGTCACAGTTGGAGTATGCCACATGCATTTGGAACCCTCATTACTCTAAATACATAGAGCAAATCGAGTCAGTACAGCGAAAGTTCTTACGTACTACGAACTATCGGTGTTACCGCTCTAGGTCCTCTTACGACAATCTTTTACAAAAATTCTCTTTACCAAAATTAAAGCTGAGAAGAACGCTTTTAGACATAATGCTCTTATATAATATTGTACGCAACAAATTTAACTGTAATATGCTAGTAAACCAAATATATATCTGTATACCCTATCGTTCAACCTCAATACGATCCACTAGAGTAGGTAGTTATTGGGCGTTCTGAGCCACTGTCCTCCAGTAGCTCGGCAAGTAAGCCTCGCTACAGGACAGTGGCTCGGACTGCCCAATAACCACTAATCAACTCGACTGTCGTAGTAGTATAATATCAAATGCATTCAACACATTGAGTAGTGAAACTCAATATGTTATGATTAATTAATAAACTCGCCGCGTTGTTGTTGTTAAATAAATTATTTATTGTGCAAGATTGTCTATATGCATTACAATTCCATGGAATTTTTTTTTCGCTGCTTGGGAATAGTATTGATTTATAGACCATAAATGTAAGAAAAATCCAGTTTAAATGATAATGTTGTGAACGCTTTCTCTCATTCCGCGTTCAACTCTAACGCATATAGATCATGAAATTTGTTAAACAACCACAATCATTGCACGTTAACACAATCTGCGATGACTTGCCTAAGTCTCGTGCTCGTCATAGCGAATTATTACCTAACGTAATACGATGCATCATTTGCGGACCATCAAATTGTGGCAAAACAAATTTACTCATTGGCCTTCTCATACACGAAAACGGCTTAAAGTTTCAAAACGTTTATGTTTATTCAAAAACTTTACACCAACCAAAGTATGTTTTTTTGGAAAGAGTTTTACAGCGGGTTCCAAGTATTTCACTTCAGAAATATCAGGGAAATGAGGACGTTTTGAGTGTTCAGGATGCAAAACCTAATTCTGTGATTATATTCGACGACGTTGCATGTGAAAATCAAAGTAACATGCGAGATTACTTTGCTATGGGTCGACACAAATACTTTGATTGTTTCTACCTAAACCAAACTTATAGTAAAATTCCTAAACAGTTGGTAAGAGATAATGCAAATTTAATAATACTTTTTAAACAAGATGAAATTAATTTGAAACATGTTTACGAAGGGCATGTCAACACAGATATCACGTGGCATGAATTTCGTGAAATGTGTTCAAAAATTTGGAGTGAGCCTTTTAATTACGTAGTGATTAATAAAGAATGTCCGAAAAACAATGGATGTTACAGAAATAAATTTGACACTTTTGTAGTGTTTGATTGAGAACACCCATATTTAAGACCGATCGTGTTTGCGATGTTATTATTCTTTGCGCGATCCTTATTCAATAACAAACCATCATATCACTGTGGATAAATCATTAAAAAGGCAAATTGTCGAAGCTGCAGAAGCTGTAAAGAAAAAAGTAGGCAATATGAGAGATATTGAGATTGACAATAAGCAAGCACTGGAATCAGTTTTTAAGTCTGTGACGGAATCGCTCAACTTATTATCCAACACCAGTAATCAAACTGCTCCTTTGCATAGCATAGGAAATGAAGAAACTGATGATCCGGTTTCAAACCAAATATTGCAGAAAGAAGAGTTGGTGCAAGATAACTATGATGTCAGTGACGAATCTAATATTACCAGTGACTCTTCATTCCAATCATTGGTTGATAACAATCAAGAACGCGATACATCGTCTTGGTCATTATCTTCAGAAGCGCTAACTGAGGTACCGTTTGGCGTTCGGAGTGAGTGTGGGAAATTAATGTTAGGTTCTGCTGCCATAACGATGGGTGACGAATATATCACTGTTGGGGGACGCAAATACCGCAAAATCCCTGGTTTGAAGCATTTGTTGCTTAACAAGGACATCGATTTAAGTTTGGTTACAAACAATGACATGCAGCATTATAAGTCAATGTTACTTGATACAAATGCACATCGTCGAGACTTTGACCTAAATAAACCAATTAAAAGTAATAAAGGTCAAAAATATTTGCAAGTTATCAAGCCTCTTTTCAAACTACAAAATCAAAGCTGTAGCCAATCGAAGGGAAAAGGTTTGCCCTTGACTAAAGTGTGGAGAAAGAACACAGATTTCGTATATTGGGACGATCCCAATGAACTGGTAGAAAGATTAAAATTATTAATTGCATCTCGCGATGCTGGTAACACCGGACTGGATAATGAAATAATATCCATAATTGAAGAGTTACGTGAAAGTAAAATTATTAATTAATAAATAATATGTTATCAAGTCTCCTCGTTTCATTTTACTTTAGACATTGCAGTATATTACACCTTAAACATGAATGTGGACAAATTCGGGCATTATATTCATAAGAGATTGCGTTTATCAGAATTACTCGAGTTCAATGACAATGCATTGCAAAAATCGGAAAGCGGTGATTATGATTTGAAAACAGCAAGGCTTAGAGGAATCAGATCTCCACTAGAACCAGACGATGCAGTAAACAAGGAATACTTAGATCAAATAACATCGAAAATTAAACAGGATTTATTAAAACTGATGGGGGTAATGCGCGCTCAAATTATAATAGAGACTGAAAGTACTTTAAAAGCAAAGTTGTCTGAGGCTTTCACTCATTTAGATGACAAGTTTTACACTAAAACGGATATAGATAAAGTACTAACGTCTAAAAAATCTTTATAATGTCAAAACTACAAATTGTGAATGAAATACATAAAGTGGCACGAAAAAAATATCTCAGGCGTTCTGTAATTTTAAAGAGGATCGATGACTTATGGCAAGCTGATCTCGTGGATATGCAAGCTTTGAGGAAATACAACAGTGGTTATAATTATATTTTATTGGTAATTGATTGTTTTTCGAAGTTTGCTTGGGCAGAACCACTAAAATCGAAAAATAAATTTGATGTTACTAATGCCTTTCAACGTATCATAACAGTAAACAATCGCGTACCAGTTAATTTGCAAACAGATGCTGGCAAGGAGTTTTATAACTCAATTTTTCAAACGTTTATGAAGAAGTTTAATATTAATCACTACTCATCCTTTTCAACAAAGAAGGCATCAATCGTAGAGAGATTGATAAAAACTATTAAAAGTAAGTTATATAAATGTTTCAGTCTAAATGGAAATTACAAGTGGTTTGGAACGGTATTGGAAAATACTATGAAAACATATAATAACACAAAACATCGCACTATTAAATTAAAACCGATAGAAGTTAATAAACGCAATGAGTTAATAATAAAAGACAATATTTATTTTATTTGATCTGACATATACCTATGTAATACAATAACTACATTGACTAATTTTAAATTTTTATACATTTATTTATTGACTGATTTTTATACATTTATTAATAGCGATCTTCTCCTTTTGCTTGGTTTAGGTACTCATTCTAGTGTGTTTATCATCTAGGAACATAGCTATTTACGCCACACTCACTTATTACACACCAAAATGAATCACAAATAACACTATCCAACACAATCTAACAACGCATTACAAATCTCTCACTTTAAACACATTTTACTAAGTGATAACAGAAACATTACCGAATATTACGTGTATTGCGCAGGTCAAGAACTTCATTGCATAATAATTGTAATGTCAGGACGCATTCCTTTGTCTGTCAGCCATATTGTGGGCGTGCGCATTGCATGGACTTTAGTTTTGTTGTCTTTGGTGCGCACAGATAACATAGCTAATCTTTTACTTTTTAATTATTTTTTTTTACTTTTTAGAGTTGTACGCACCTTTACTAATCAGCCACATTCACATTGTTGCCATTATTTATTATATTTTACCCTTATGTATTTATTTTTTCTGTTTACTTATCACGTAAATTAAATTACTTTTATGCCGCTCCGATCGACGTCATGCTTAACGCCGGCTGTCGCTGAAAACCAGCGCTGTGGCTCTGTCTCGCACACGAGCCCCAGCATTATGCTGAGCGATGGCCGTTTTGCGCGAATATGACGCATATCTTCCCAATTCTTTTTTTTTTATAATTAAGTATTAGTTAATTTCTATTTTATTTTTTTGGTATGCGTCATGCTTGGCGCAAATAAACGCTTTTTCTTTCTTGCTTCTATATTAAAAATTCACATAAACATTTACCCGTTCGATGCAGACCTAAGTTCAAAGTTGGTGACAATGTTCGTATTAGTAAATATATTTTGTTATTTTAATTTCATTTAACTTTAAGCAATGCAAGGTGGTGGACTAGTTAACAGTGTAATTAATAATTTACCATTTGAACTTCATTTACCTGGTTACAACTATTGCGGACCGGGCACAAAACTTCAGAAACGATTACTTCGAGGCGACAGAGGTGTAAATAAGTTGGACGAAGCTTGTATGCATCACGATATTGCATATCAGAATCACACAGATTTGTCTAGCCGTCATAAAGCAGATTTGCAGCTGCTAAACATGGCCAAACAAAGGCTTGCATCAAAAGACGCAGGCAGGGGAGAAAAACTAAGCTCGTGGTTAGTGAGCAAAGTGATGAAAGCTAAACTAAAATCTGGTGCAGGAATTAAAACATTTAACAGTTTTGTATCAAAAATAAAATCAAAAATTAAGAAACTGAAATCTAAGGATAGTAAGGTTCTCATTAATGCTGCTTACTCAGCTGCAAGAAAATTATTTCCCTGCATTGCAAATGTACGAGTACCTCGAGTTATACCCATACCAAAGACTGGAGGAATTTTGCCTTTAATCCCAATATTCGCTGGTTTATCGGCATTAGGCACTTTAGCTGGTGGAGCAGCGGGTATCGCCAAAACTGTAAACGATTATAAAGCAGCTCAAAAAAGCTTGCAAGAAACCGAACGAAGACTATGGAGGCATTAGCATTAGGTAAAGGCTTGTACATCAAGCCTCATAAAAATGGTAAAGGCCTATTTATAAAATTATCAAAAAACTGAATAAGCTACCTAATCGACCCTTAACTAATTTGGATATTCAAAAATATGGCCGCGACTTACCTCACTTCCGAGGTGTATACATGAAGGATCAGTTACCAAAAATACCAAAACGGATCGAATGTGCTATCGTTAACTTAGACGACTCGAAAAATGAAGGTACGCATTGGGTAGCTTATGTCAAAGTAAATAATTATTGTGAATATTTTGATAGTTATGGGGATTTGAAACCGCCATTAGAATTAATGCGTTATTTTAAAAACTGTAATGTTTCCTATAACTATACAAGATATCAGAAATTCGATGCTGTAAATTGTGGACACTTATGTTTAGAGTATCTGTGGAACTTTTGGAAAATAAAATTATATAAATTTTATGACTTCCTTTTATTTTCATCATTCTCAAGATGTCTCTCACTTTGTCGATAACTGGCAACTCGTCAGATTTATCTACCTACTATCCCAACACACTACAATTAGACGGTCAGTATGAGTGTGCATTATTGCACTTCTCAACGTGTAATTCTATACCAAACATCGATAAAAGGAACAATAAGTTATTTTATGGCTATGATGAAGTTATCGAAATACCAGAAGGTACCTACGAATTACAAGATATTAGCAATTATCTAAAATCCGAATAAAAAAATGCTTCGATTAATAAATAAATAAACTACAGTGCAATAATAACACATTAAAAACTACTATATACTGTACAAAAAATATAAATTTCAATAAGGAAGACACGTTTAGAAGTTTATTAGGCTTTAATAAACAGGTCTTAAAAGCAAATAAATGGCATGTATCCGAGTTTCCAGTGAACATTTTGCCTACAACCGTGATCAGGATTGAATGTGATATTGTGAGTGGTTCATACATTAACGGAGAGCCCAGTCATATTATACACGAATTTGCACTAAACGTACCACCAGGATACAGAATTATAGAAATTCCTAAAAACGCAATATACTTTCCGATTAATCTAAACAACGTAAGCTGCATACATATACGGTTGTTGGATATAAATAATCATTTAATAAATTTACGCGGTGAAGAAGTGCAGCTTTATTTGCATCTTCGAAGAAAAAAATGATTGATTACAATAAATATGCGCTTCATCAAATAAAAAATATCAGTTCAACCCAAGCCTCCAAGCATATAAGAGCTAACACGAAAAAGAAAATAAAATTGACTAGAGAAAATAAGGCATTCCTTAAAGCGATTGGTTTACTAAAATGAATATCTTAGATGTTTTATCCGCACCAACCTACGACAACAGTATTGAAGGAATCGAGTACCATTCTTACAAGCCGTATGTCACAAGTTTCAACAGAAATGACGAGATACGCATACCCATCAATCAACAGGATTTGTATATACTACCGTCAGCAAGCACCTTGTATTTGGAAGGAGCTGTTGTAGTTAGCAAAAAGGATCCAAAAGATAGTGCTAGTAGCGTTCAGTTTACTAATAATGCTCTACTTTACCTGTTTCAAGATATAAGGTATGAGCTAAACGGAGTGGAAATTGATAAAATAAAAAATGCAGGCATTACCACTACGATGAAATCATTAATTTCAATGAATGAGAGTGAATCAAACATGTCTAAAGCCTCGGGCTGGAATATCGACGGCATAAAAAATATTAACGGAGGCAGATTTTCTGCATCTATACCGCTTTGTAACATCCTTGGTTTCGCAGAAGATTTTAAAAAAGTCGTAATAAATAGTAGACATGAGTTGATATTGTTACGGAGCAACACTAATCTGAACGCTGTGAAACTTAACACCGGTGAAGTTATCGAAGACGTTATTATCAATAAAATAATATGGCGCGTACCACACGTTAAAGTATCAGGGCCCCAAGTCTGCTAATTTACGAATGGCTCAATTGAATATCAATTGGATCTTAGTAGCAGTTTTAACTACATTTGGTATTCTGCTACTAATTTAAGACCAATGGTTTTCCAGTGACATACCATTGAACTGCTATCCTGATAGAGAAAAGATAAGCTTGCTAAAACTGTTAGAAAAAGATCGGCCCCTCCAAATGATATTCAGGAACTGGGATTTGTATAAATATCCTGCGTTACCTAAAACTACAAAACATACGTGGTCTATTAAAACTTCATCTCAAGTAGAAAAACCACGATTTGTCATTATCGGTCTCCAGACAAATAGAAAAAATAATGCAAGTTCTAATATGTCGCAGTTCGACCACTGTCATATTCGCGATGTAAGAGTCTATCTTAATTCGACCTATTTTCCTTATGAAAACTTGAATGTGAACTTTGCAAATAACAGAATCGCTTTATTATATGAGCAGTACACTAGATTTCAACAGTCATATTATGGTCGTCGCGCGGAACCGTTATTAAGTGAGAAACAATTTAAAGACTTAGCACCGCTATTCGTGGTGGACTGCTCTAGACAAGCGGATAATCTGAAGGGCGGTCAAGTTGTAGATGTAAGAGTAGAAATTGAAAGCGATTTGGACATTCCAGATCAAACATCTGCATACTGTCTCATTTTAAACGATTGCATAATCGAGTACAAGCCACTCAGCAACACTGTGAAGAAAATAACATGAATCGGGATACTGTTATAATAGATGTTCAAGGATTTAAGGACCTACACAATAATTTTATTATAAAAGAATTAGCTTTAGCTACGCATGATTATACACAAACATTTTTGGTAAAACCTCCATACTTGTTTAGATATTTAACAAGCGATGAAAAGAGACAAGTCAAATGGATAGAACGAAACAGGGGCATTATTTGGAATAAAGGAAATATTGATTATAGTGAATTTCGTCGTATGATCGTTCCATATCTACAAAATAAAAGTATTATAGTCAAAAGTTTAGAGAAGGTGAAATGGATAAAGGATCTTTGCGCAAATTGTAATGTGTCGGAACTTGATGAAAAACTGTGTCCAAATTTATCTACTTTGCATCAGAAATACAGTAATGGAAGTGTTAACTTAAACTGTAATAAACATTTAAAACAGTGTGCTCTTAAAAATGTATTGTGTATAAAAAAGTATTTAGAGGAACAATGAAATGAACATCTCTTTCTATCTGTATAGTGATCTCGTTATTAAATTCATATTTATTTTATTGTAAATGTAATATACTCTTTAAATTGTATGTATGTGTAAATGTATTATATATTTAATTCTATATTAATTTTATAAGTATGTAATCCACTTATTAATTTAATGTTTTGAAAATAAAACATAGAATATACTGTAATCATGCGTTTATTTTATTTAAAGTTAATGAATACCTATCCTAATAACATTTAAGTAATAGAAATAACATAAAGTACAAGCAAGTGCTTAACTCGTAACCTTATCTACATATATCATATTATATTACTACTACTATAACTTATACCTACTGCTAACCGCAACTAAAACAACAAGTACGAATAAATATTTACACAAGCAATGTTTAAAAATCACTGTCTAATATTGATTTAGATATTTTCTTAACTAACGACTCTGTTTCATCCATAATAAAGTCAACCGCATCTTTTACAACGTATTGCGCTTGGATAATCACATTCTCGCTTTCACTGTCACTATCACTGTTTTGACAATTATTATTATTACACAGATCTATGACTGAAATTTTAATAAGTTTACTGCCTTGCTGTTGAAGTCTACTCGTAACGAAAGATTGATTTGAATTTAGTTTCTTAGACTTTTCCCTGCGTCGCGGCATACACTTCTTTTCTTTCTTAGCTCGACTGCTGCTTTCACGCTCGCATCGAAGCATCTCATTGAATTCTTCGTAAGGATCTTGAGCGTATTGGCTAAACGGAATGTCTGATTCTGTTAACTGAAACAAAGATTAAAACAGAACATTAGATAGGTATCTAACCGAACACCTTAAAGAGTTTACATTGTCATAAGTATTTATTATTATTTAGATACTTACCGAAGTCATGTTCAGATGCAATGTGACACGTACAAGTACTCGGATCGAAACCTTCCGAACAAGTACATCTTGCATGTGATTAATTAGTCACTCAGCAATAAAATGTAGGTCACACCTAAAAATATTAACTAAGCATTTTGTGGGACGTTGCTGCGGGCAATGAACTAAGTAGCGCGTGAGCATGTTCGTATTTCATTTGAGCTACACGTTTCAACATGATACTTGATTATTTATCCGATTTAGACCATAAAGTAATTTACAGTAGGATTTCTTTTACAGTAGGGTTTTTACCTGGTAAATAAATAAAACTACATATAACAAGAGATCACTGGTTCGATACCCAGCCAAGCAAAGTTATTATTAAATTATTGGTTTTCCTATTTTCGATATTCTAAAGAAAGGATTTGTGACTAACGAAATGTAGTGTACTGATTTGTGTCTGCCTACCCTTCGAAGAATAAAGGCGTGATAATATGTATATAAATAAAAGTACTAAGTGTAACATTGTTCATGTTACAACACATGGACAATGTTATGCTCGTATTACATAAACATGAACATTAGCTTTTAAAATCGAACCTTATTATATTGCATATAAAATTTAATTTACGAGTCTTCTAGATAGGTGCATTATGAAGCTCAACTATTGGTATGCATTTTACAGTTAAATATATATTATCACGCCTGTTTCCATTGAGGTAGGCAGGGATTGGTAGGCAAACATATAAAATACAAAAAAATTAAAGATGATCAAATAAATTAACCACAGAGAAAGTTATAGTATATATATTTTATTCTTATTTTTATATAGCAGATTTACAATAATCTAAAACTAAAGTAAGATTATTATGTAATAAATATAATAATAATCCTTATCAGATTATACAATTTTTGTATTTTTATACACCATCGCAGGGTGCGCTTACAACACAAATATTCACATAGGATCACAAATACCTAAAACTACTTTTTTAAATCGTGAAATAATTTGTACAGTAGAATGGAAACCGCGCATAGAAGATGATAGCTCAACCACTGCGCTCAGCTGTGCTTGTCTTGTAGACTACATATTTACGAGTTAGGAAGGATGATCGTTATTCTTTAAAATAAATGAGTGACCCCAGGCTCGTGTTGATATTTGATCGACAGCTATCGATCGTTTATCGTCGTTCCCAGACAAGGCAATTTTGTTGATACTCCGAGTAAACACTTCGTGCTTTATTAATTTAAACATAATATTCTTCCTTCGAATAACTCCACCGTTAAATAATGTATTTTCATAATCCGTGATGTCTAACTCTCTTACTACACTTGATTTTACACCTTTCGCTTTTTTTATTATTTTATCAGATGTTTTTATAGAATATAATTTTGATCTCAAGCCAACAAAATCAGAGATATATCTTCCTCCCAATTCATCTTTGAACAGACCTGGAACTTTTTTGTTGATTATGGGTATCATGAAATCATTTTGACTGTCATAGTTACTGGTATCAAAATATTGCAAAAAATGAAATTTTAAATCATAATAAAAATCATCAGTATATATTTTATACACAAACGAATCGGTATCTGTGTAACATAGCTGCACTCGATCATTATAAAATGGTTTAACGATATTATAATGAAAGTCATACATGTGTGATTTAGAAAGTTCTAAAACAGTAAATCCAATATAAATAGGTTTGTCTAAAATTATTTGATCGGGTTTCATTTGTATTGCAACTAAACTTTCAGAAAATATAGATGCACTATGGAAATAGGGGTTGGCTACAAGTCTCTCGGCGGATACTGATTTCTGGGTTCTATTAAATGAATCGCACCATTGATTAACTAAATAAACAGATACCTACTACTTTAGAAAACACTCTCACGTCTCAGTGTTTTCTAAAGTTTTACCGAAAACACTGTTGTTCAACAGTTTGAAAAAATCTTGTTCGAAAGAACTTTTTGCTTGTTGTCTTAATTTTGTATTTAATTCTATATATTTTTGTAAATACGGACTCTGTCTAAAAGTAATAGCTCTGTGAATTTTACGCAGCACCAATCCGTGTTCTAGACATTTTTTTAAATGAATGTAATGCATTACATAGTTATACTTGTTATACAAATTTGCAATTAACTTTTTTGTTTTTCCGCTTGGAGGAATACATTTTTCAGGACAAAATGGTAAATCATTATGGTAGTTATGTAAATGATCAGGATACAGAAGATCGACTTCTAATATGAAACCCCATTCAGCGGTATCCTCAACATTTTCAACATGTAAATTAGCTAATTCATTTTCACTAAGAAATCTAAAACCGGAGTAAGGTCAAGGGTGACACATGCTATAGCCATAAAGATTATTACAATCCAGGTATACTATAAAACAGTGAGGCTCGCATGCATTATATTCTTGCATGTATTTATGGTTAGCTTTGGCATACCGATGGGAACACATGCACAAACCCCCTCTTATACCGCTTTGAATCATTCTGACGATAGACAAGTCTGATACGAGTTCTAATTCAACCCCTGTTTTTAGCAACATTGCATCGAATGATAAACTAGGGGCAGTTATGTAAAATGCAGGGCCCAGTTTGTAATATTTTTTACATGTTTTTCGAAAACTCTGAAATACTACTCTGTCAAGAAAGTACCGGGAAAAGATCAATAATACACAAAATGTCTGTAATTCATCCAAATTTATTTTATCACCTTCAAAGTATGCTCCTTTAGAAACGATACACTTGCGCCAACGAATAATCCATTCATCAAAACATTTTTTAAACGCTGCTTCCGGAATTGAGTTCAGTTCTCGCCGCGAATTCTCCTTTATGTCTTCTATCGATTGAAAACGGGTGCCACGAAGTGGTAATTTGAGTTTAGGAAAAAGAAAAAAGTCAGCAGGAGCCATATCTGGTGAATATGGTGGTTGCTGGATGGTATTTGTTGAGTGTTTGGTTAAAAATTCGTTCACAATGATAGCCTTGTGCGAAGGCGCATTGTCATGGTGCAAAATCCAAGAATTTTCTTTCCACAAATCTGGCCTTTTTCGTCGAATTTGCTCTCTTAAACGCCGCATAACGCTCAAATAATATTCTTTATTTACCGTTAGACCTTCCGGTAAGAATTCAGAGTGCACAACACCGCGATAGTCAAAGAAAACAGTCAACATGACTTTGACTTTTGATCGACTTTGGCGTGGTTTTTTCGGTTTCGGTTCAGATGGAAGGCGCCACTCCGAAGCTTGTTGACTAGTTTGCATGTCAAACTCGTAAACCCACGTCTCGTCACCAGTAACAATGCGTTTCATGAATGTTGGGTCCGAACTGACTCGTTCTAGCATGTCCTCAGCGACTTTCATGCGATTGAGTTTTTGGAGAAAATTCAGATCTTTTGGGACTAGCCGAGCAGCAACATGTTTCATACCCAAATGATTAGTTAAAATGGTACGGATCGACTCGTGAGATACAGAAAGTTCGGCGGCTATCTCTCTCAGAGTTGAATGGGGATTTTCAGTCACTATTTCCTTCACTTTTGCGATGTTAACTTCAGTTGCAGACGTTGACGGCCTACCAGAGCGAGGCAAATCTTCCATCACATCTCGACCGCTTTTGAACGCTTTGAACCACTCATAAGCACGAGTTTTTGATAAAGTCGATTTACCGTAAGCCTTCTGTAACATTTTCAGTGACTCCGAACACGAAATTCCATTGGCGATGCAAAATTTAAGACAAACTCTTTGTTCGATATTTTTGTCCATTATGAAATTCGCAATACACACTATATATGATATTACTAAAACCAGCACTGTATTTAATATAAATAACAGATGCAACTCAAACTCCGCGCCAAAATGGAAAACAGTTGTGCCAATCTAACAACTACAAAAAAAAACAAAAATTTGAATTTGGAACCATAAACAAATCATCCATTCCCGATACTTTTTTGACTGAATGTATATCTGTTAACAAAAGTACATCTGTTTTTAGATATAGGTCTGTATAGTCACCTAAGTCATCTATATTGAATTGATTCCAAACCGTCTGAGCGTGATTATAATCTTGTTCGCTAATATCTTCGTTGGTCATGGAATTATGAAAACAATACTTAGATGGTAATGATGTTTGTTCATAACATTGCCAGTCTGTCATGGGGTATATGCCCTTACGTGTCAACAAACTAAATTGTCTTTCGTCAGGAAAATGAGTTCGAAGATGAACATAATCTTCTACCTGCAATGTTTTAGCAAGTTTATCTAAGCTAGTTCCCAAAAAGTTGAACGAGTCTAAAAACCTTAGTTGTATATAATCGTTATTAGACATAGGTATAAACTTTGTGAATGCTATATATTTTTCCTTGGTCTTGGTTAGTATTTTAATTTGTCCTGGAAGTTCACCTAATTTTTTTATAAATAAATGACAATCGTATCCGGATAAGTTATGAAAAAATATTGGAACGAATTTTGGTACTTTATGTTGTAAATTACAATGTCTATGTGCTGCGCCTCGGTATTTTCCTGTTATATGACAATGATCCCTTACTTTATCATTCAATAGTAAATTTTCACAAATGTGGCACTTAGCAGCCTCTCTAAAATCAAGAGCATCTTTGTCGGTAAAGATCATAGGTTCGCTTTTAGATATAATACTATTAATTTCTTTCGCATCTTCAATTAAAAAATTAACAAATTTTGAAACACAGTCTTTGCCGCGATAAGTTCTGTAACCTTCAATAGTATTATTAAATGATGATACTACATTATAACCGAATGCAGCCGGCACGTGTCGTTGTAAATATGACGTATTAGCAGTGTCAGATTCATCGCCGGAAATAGGTTCGAGCAATGTTTCGAAATCGGCATATATGACGAATGGAATGTCTTGTTTCCTAACATAGTTTTTAAATTTTAAAATTGATCCTTTTTCTGGTAAAACTGTGACAACCCCTCCGCACGTGTGTGTTTCCCTTTCACTATACGTCGGAAAAAAATAATAAACATGTTTCGCAAAAATATAGCTTACCGTGATGTTTAGTCATTTGATTTCTAACTAGACGAGGTAAATCTTTGACAAGGCAATAATGAGACGAGGTATTATTTTGTAAAAGCAGTAGATTAATGCTCTTGGATTTGTTATTGTTTGAAGTATACAAAGGTCCAATGATTGTCCTATCATTTTTCAACTTATACACAAATATACTCAGAAAAGGATTATTTTTTTCAAAAACAGTTATGTCTGCAAATGAAATTGGAAATGTTAAGTCATCTACATTTAGGATATCCTCAAAGTGTGGATAAGATGAAATTCTATTAGGATGTTGAGTTGCGGGGTACAGGGCCGCTACAATACACCATAAGAAGCAATACTCGTCATTGTTCCGAATATTCAAACAAGCTTTTTTAGTCCTAATAAATTGAGGTAGCGTATCGAATATGTAAATATTTGGATCCACCGAGAGGTTTATATTTATTAATGTTTATTTCTAGATGCGAATTGCGAACAAACGACCAACCACTATCTCTCTCTTGAAATTCCTCAATCTTCTTTAATAATAACTCTACTAATGATTTAAACATTGAATCAAAATCATAATTTAAGTGAATGATATAATTTTTTGTGACAAATGATTTTATTTCTTGCTGATCATTTTTAAACATGAGAAAAAAGGAAAAAAAGTTCAAAATTAATTTTAATAGATGTATGTTTTTGCAGCGAATTATCTATTAGATGTTTAACTTGTTTACTAATATCGTTGAGAAACATCTCAGGAAAATTATTTATTTGTTCGTTAGTTGCAATGATCTTATAACTATTAATTAATCTATTATTAATTCGTCCTTTAAAAGACGAATTAATAATAGAAATATTATCAAAATAAGGAATTGCGCTATTGCTTTTGTGGGCATTACTACGTAAATGACCAGACCAACGACGGTTGTCTACAAATACTTTGCAAACCGAACAGTGAGGCATTATTATTATTACTTTAATTTATTGATATTATAAAAAAAAAATATAGATATAAATAGATATACTCGATAACGATGCGAATAGCACAGTGGTTGAGCGATCGGCTTCTGTGCTACGTGTTGCTAGTTAGATTCTCACTAAGGGACAAATATTTTTAAGATCTTATAGTGAAAGTTACAAAGTTTACATTAATACTTACAACTAATAATGACGATCTTATATACAATATACGTCGACTGCAATAAAAAATTCGTAGAATACGCAGTAGTTGACATCTAGTTTATCTTTCGCATACCAATAAATAGGTATAACTAAAAAAAAAAAAAAAAATTACAAATACTGTCATAATAAAAAGCGTGAAAGAAAATAAAATATTATATATAACAATTACCTGCAAAATAATTAATTGTTGTTATTTGTAAGTTATAGTATTTAGTCCCCCACAGGTCACGAGTTATCAGGTACTAGGTCAAATTGATCAACTAGAGGAACAGGTCACAGCTTTATGGTCAGGATAATGTACTATGTGCTTCTGAAAAAAGTAAGTTATGAAATAAAAAGTTTCGTAGATACTTAAACAAACATAAAATAGTATAATTTACTTAGTATATTTTATTTACCTGCGAAGTAATCTATATAGTTTAATAATATTATTTAGTTCTTATGCATTGGTAATATAACGTAATTAAATATTAATTTTTCTATTTTAGTGATACTCAAATTACGATTTTAAAAATAATGGCCGAATGAATACGATCCTTTTCTTTCCGTTATTGTAGAAACATTATACTTACAGTCATCATTTTCCTCGTCAGCTAGTTTACCTAAGGTTGTCACTAGACTTTTAAATGTTAGGTACTCATTAAAATATTATATTTTTTGCTTAGTGAATAACACCGTATGTCCACCAGGTTTTTGTCAGTCTTAAGTAAATTTGCTGCATTGACATTCGATGATTGCTTAATAATTCCTCGGTCTTTATTTGTATGGGTATAATACGTTCAAGGAAGATATAATATATTTTATACAATCGTTTCTTAATTCGTTGAGTATTTTTAATTTAGCAAATTATCGTTCGTTTACGCCTTAAAAGCTACATGTTTTTGTAGCAGTCAGTGCAAAATACATTTGAAGTCTACAAGTAAGAAACGTGATTTTCAAGAATTTTATATTCGATCGGTTATTAGTGTAAACTGTGAGTTTCTGTCGATATTATTGACTATAGTCTTTTGCTGCTATTGTCGCCTGCTGCCATCATTGTTCCAGTCCAGTCATCGAACCTTCAATTTAAGTTAATAATGTAAGTTTTAAAAAAATCCGAGTGATTCATACTTGCGGTTGAACATGAACCGCATGTGATAAATTGTTATATTCATAGCTAACTTTTTTTCTATCTTTATTTCAGGTCTGAATCAGAAGGTGAATACTACCAGTCGTGTGACATCGCTGAGCCGGAACAGAAAACGAAATCCAGCCGCAAGCTAGTTGCAACGGGCTCCGTGAAACGCAAGTCACAAACACCATCAGCTCATAAAAGGTACAAATAAATTCTCTCTATCTTTTCTCATTATCATCGTCGCAAGCCTACCTTAGTCTCAATCGCAATGTGTGAATTTTGTATGGATTGTTAGCCCACGAGCTAGTTAAGACATTCATAAAGTTTTAGTGCATTTGTCTCTCGCTAGTAAGAGCTATTCGAGTGCATTATTATTTTAACACTTAAGTTTTTACTGAGCTGTAAAAATAAATTATATGTCATAAACAAGTTTAAATCCGAAATCTATTTTTTGTTTGTAATAATGCAGGCAGATTGTTTCCAACGATCCCAAACGATTTAAGTAAATAATGTTCTAACATTAACTTTCATTATTGTTTCAGCAAGAAAACCCCTACTGGAATCGATGTATTCGATATCAGTAAAAACCATGGAAGAGATCAAGAGTGCAATATTTCACCGGACAAACTTATGTCATTCTTTGTGAATCGAGTGGCAAACGGATGCGAACGAAGAACAGCAATCACCACTGGCGAGTACTACATTGATTGCAAGGTCTACAAGGCTGACGACGCGCGCCACACCGACGGCATGGAACTATGGAAGAAAGCACTAGTGCGCATCAAGCTTCAAACTGATCTCGATTCTCCTCAATGGCGAAAACTTCAAGACTTCGTACATTCGACAGATACGGTGTTCAAAGAAAATCCAAGGTTCTATGAAAAATAAATAATTTAACATTGTTTTTTGTTTTCATTCAATAATCTTTGAAACACAATGTACAGAATGATGTACATTATGTACTATACTCGCATGATACCTAACGGTTGAGTATAGTGATTGACTTGACACTCGAGTCGACTGTTGTCACTGTCCTGTCGTGAAGACGAACTCGCCTAGCTACTGGAAGACAGTAGTTCACACAATGAGTAAGTTACACATAGTAGTTTACTACATAGTAGAGTCGATACTTTATTATTATGCATTCTGTTACAGTGTTCGTGCGATGTTGTCTAGTCAATGATCCAGTACGACATATATATAATATTTAACAGTCGAGTTGATTAGTGGTTATTGGGCATTCCGAGCCACTGTTCCTGTAGCGAGGCTTACTTGCCGAGCTGCTGGAGGACAGTGGCTCAGAATGCCCAATAACTACCTACTCACTAGAAAACACTGTTTGTTTGCACCTAGGAATTGTAAAACAAATGCAGGCAAACGCGCCCCCTTGCGTAGAATAATGTATTCCTTTAATACTCATGTTCATAATATAGATATATTCACATGTTCACGATCAAGTTTTAGGATCCAGATTAATAAATTGCTATTATCTCCTTAACTTCTTGCTCAAAAATATTGTAAAATAGACTAAAATTGTTATTGTAAAGGGTAATTTGTAGGTAAACATCCTTTATATATAAATTTGTGGACTACGTTGCTGGTTACACTGTAAGAATTTTTTTATAATGTTTTAAGCTAATAAGTAAGCCGTCAGTGTAATTGTTTGTGGTCCTAATTAAATTAAAAAAAAAAAAAAAAAAAAAAAACGAATGCGAATTCGAACCAATAATAATACATCGCGCGATAGCTACGCGAAAACGCAGGCCGAGCGCGGGGGTGCCCCGAACGGCGCGGTCATTGCACTTCTCGTATAAATCAGCTGATCACTACTCGATCCTCACTTAATAAAACAGAAAACCCAATAAGCTTAATTTTTTTTTTATTCCAGATGCCATCTTCAGAAGAGGAATGGTTGAGAATAAGTGAAGAGTTTGAACGACAATGGGATTTTCCCCACGCGCTAGCTGCTATGGACGGGAAACACATAATGTTACAGGCTCCATTTCACAGTGGAACTGAATTCTATAATTATAAGACTTTTTTTAGTATAGTTATGTTGGCTTTGGTAGACGCTAATTATAATTTTTTGTATGTTGATGTAGGAAGCCCAGGTAGAATTTCGGATGGAGGTGTTTTTAAAAATACTCAATTATATCGAAAACTCGAAAACCAACAACTAAATATACCACCACCCCAAATACTGCAAATTCCTTATGCCATGAAAATTTCATATTTTATATTAGCAGATCAAGCATTTGAATTAAATAATTATATCATGAAACCGTTTCAAGGAACGCCACCAAGTGGTTCTCAAGAAAGAGTATTTAATATCGACTATCTAGAGGCCGCAGAGTCGTGGAAAATGTGTTCGGTATAGTAAGTTCTGTATTTCGAGTTCTCAGAAAACCAATCATTATGCAACCGGAGAAAGCTAAAAAGATAGTTTTAACAGTAGCTTATCTACATAATTTCATGCGCAAGCGATCAGCTACACAACCTAATTACACGCCATTAGGAACATTTGATGAAGAAATTAATGGTGAAATAATTCCCGGTAGTTGGCGACATATCTTAGAGCCTAATATGCAACAGCCTATCCGAAACACGACTAGAATAACAACAGGTAACAGGGCAAAAAATATACGTCTTCACTTAGCGAAACATTTCGTTAACAACAATTCACTTCCTTGGCAAAATAATTATTAAAAAAATGTGGATTGGTACTTACAACACTCATAGTATCAATAGTAGGGTCGCTTGGTATGTTTTTGTCTGATAGAAAAGCAAACCAATTGTAGGCAAACCATTTCGATGTATAAACATCATCTGCGGCTGAAAATAAATAAAATCTGTCATCAAAAAAAAATATCATTAATATGTTTTCTTTAAAGTAAACAGAATATTATTTTTTAGCCAAAAACCTTAATTATGTAGGCATTTATTTATTTAAACCTTCTGTATTTTATTGCAATATTTTGTATCTTCAATAAAATTTTATGTTTTGCATGAAAATTATTCTATTATTATAAGATAATAAAATTAATTTGTGGTCATGTAGTCAAACTCATTGAAGATCATTTATGCATATTTCTAAATCGACCTTTTTAATCGCGCTAAAGTTTTGCTAAACTGATTCTAGTGAGCTGGATCATTTTTGTAAATCTTTAAGCGCAGTGAAAGATTACTGTTAAAGTTTTACTAAAACGATCCACACTATTTGAATCATTTTTGCAATAATGCTTTACTACGTGTTTTTCTCATGAAATGTATAACACAAAAATGAACCGCAGAGCTTGAAACGTTTTTGCAGTTTTGAAATAAAAAACATATTACTTATACTTTCAATGAATAAACAAAAATGATTCACTTCACATTTTTTACAATAAATGGCAAATTTGGCGAGTAATACTATTGTGTTGTTAAATATTCTTTAAAACGAAAAACTGCCTTAATTACAAACATTATTAGGTTGTGAGTAGGTACTTTAAGAAACTTGCCTACTCGCGCCACCGCGCACCGCCGCAATCGCATAACTACAGCGGGCGGAGTGGGGAGCGCACCTCGTCATTTTGTATTGATCTCGTGTATTGAACGGTTGTGATAAAATTATTGTTAGGTAGTAAAAATAAAGGATTCATTAAATTGTGTTTTTAAGTAAGTGATTTGAGTTTTTTAATAAGTTTAATTTTTGAAATGAATAGAAAAGATTCAATATTGAAAAGTGTTAGTAAGAGAACAAATGCAGGCCAAAGAGAAGATGGTGGTAAGTAGTTATTGTTGTAGATTAAGTAGCTAGTGGTATTTAATAATAAGTGTCCGACCGAAGCTTCGGCTTCGGCTTCGGCCACCTTCGGCCAAAAAAGCACCTTCGGCCAAATCTTCGGCTTCGGCCAAAAATTTGCCGAAGGTTTGGCCGAAGCCGAAGGTTTGCTAGTTGTCAAAATTTGAAATTTACTGAACGATGCTAGAGCGAGACGGAGAGTGTGCAGAGCAGCAGAGTTTCGCCGCGCCGCCGCACCGGCCCAAACGAATCGCAGTTAGTAAACTAAACGATTGTTATTACAAATTATTTTATTTATTACTGTGAGTACCTGTGGTGATACGTTCATTATTGTGAGGCACTCTAAGAACCAAAAAACCGTAAGTATGGTCTGGTTTAAAATATTTTGTTATCTAACGTTAGGTAGGAAACTAAATGGAAACAATGTTGGTATGTTTTTTTATGCAATTTTTAGATAAAAAGACATGTGAAGATTGTTTACTTTTAGTAAACTAGCTAAACCAATAGGATATAGGCGCATCCGCGTTGCAGAGTCCTACTGCGAGTACGGGGCGGTCGGCTCGGCTCGGTAGGTACTTGTGCATTTATATAGAATATTTTCTTTCAGGTACACAATGACATCTTTAGAGCTGAATCCTATCTGGCAATATTTTATAAAGGCTACTGATAAAGCTTTATGTAAATAGTGCAATAAATCATTGTCTCTTGGTAGTGCTTTACCAAAAAAGCAGAGTACCACTAATATTAAAAATCATTTGATGAAAATGCATAAAATAGAGTGGGAGGCTTATTGTAATGCAATAAATGAAAAACAGAAGAGTAAGAGTTTAATGTAAAATAAAACAGAGGCAACTACATCTTCGCAATTTAATGTCAAGCAGAGTACTTTACCTCAAATCATAGAAAAAAAAGCAGCTCCATTGTGGCCAGATAGTGATCCAATATCTATGAGAATCGATAAAGGTATAATGGATCTCATCATCGTTGACATGCTGCCTTACAACGTTGTTGAAGGAGAAGCATTTCGCAGACTTAATTTGATTGATCTCGATGCTCCGTCAAGATACAGGAAAAAGACTGAGAATTTTTTTAGAACGACTTTAATGCCTGCGACATACGATAAGGTCAAAGCGAAAGTCATACGTGTTTTAGATAAAGCTTGCTGGGTTAGCTTTACGACTGATATATGGAGTAATCCAGCAAAGACGTGTTCGTTGCTAAGCTGCACAGCTCACTTTATCCAAGGCCCTAAAAGAGAAAAAGTCATTCTTGCAGCTAGTGTTCTGGAGGAAGATCACACAGGCCTATATATTTCAGAAAAACTTCACCAGATTATTGAAGAATATAATTTATAAAATAAAATCCACATGGGTATTCGTGACAACGCTTACAATATGCAGACAGCCATGCGACGTGGTAATTTTCTGTCGATTGGATGCGTAGCTCATACCCTGCAGCTAGTGATTCATGACGTTATATTTAAAGACGCTACTGTGATGGAAATAATAAAAAAATGTCGCACGCGATGGAACAGCACATATTTGATGCTGGAAAGACTCCTTGAACAGAAAACTGCCATCAATTTATACATGGCTGAACGTGGTGGAATAGAAGTCCCTACTGCAGAAGAATGGGTGCAAATAGGATACTTTACCACCGCTCTTAAATGTTTTTATGAAGCCACACTTGAGGTTTCAAATGATTCCTCATCGGTATCTATAATAATACCGTTGATTGTCATGCTTAATACGAAATTAATCCTAAAAGAAGAAGATCCTGAAAATTTGAAAATACTGACGACGAAGCTGTGTGAAGCAGTTAACAGAAGATTTTCTTACTCAAAAAATACCATGTGTTTATTGATTGCGACTCTATTAGATCCGCGTTTCAAAACGAACTATTTAACTGCCGATGAGACTGAAAACGCCAAAACTGAAATACTATCATTCTTACGACAGCAACATGAACTATTATCTCGTGCAGACAATATGGATATTGACACCAATGTACCTTCTTGTTCAACCTCAAATCCACATACAGAGAATGCATCTCCAAAAAGCGATGAAGGATTATGGGATTCTCACGATAAACTTGGTTTGCCCATTACAAGTGATAATGATTTGGATTTGGAACACAATTATCCGCTATTTCAAGAACATCTTAGTCGTTATTTAAAAGATCCTCGGATTTTAAGAACTGCAAATATTTACGAATATTGGGCATCAAGCCCATATACTTGTCTACAGCCAGCTGCAATCAAGTAATTGTCTGCTCCCCTCAGTAGCGTTCCTAGCGAACAGCTTTTTAGCGCTGCGGGGCAAATATATGCCGACAGACGGTCAAATTTGATGGGTGAGAATGCCGAAAAATTATTATTTTTAGCTTACAATATTATAAGACTGTTTAACTTTGATTACTAATTAAAGTAAATAATTAGTAAAATTAGTCATGAAAATTAAGAAAAGGTATCCTGTCTTTTAGAATCGCCAATTGAAAAAAAAACTTAACCCTTGCATAATAATTGCAAAATGTGTTTTTCTATTGATTTTGTAATGATGATTTAATTATTAGAAACAGTAACTATTGAAGTTATTGTCAAACTGAAATTATTGTTTTATGTATACTTTAATCGAAAAAATATGTTTTTTATTTTATTTTAGAGAATCTTTAGAATAAGCTGATTAAAGTGCATTTATAACTTTAAGTCTAGTCTCTTCTACTACCTAAGGTTTTTTCCAAATAGTGAACAAAAATGTTCATATTTTCTTTTAATTAATAATAATAATAATAATAATAATAATAACGTTTATTCCCAAATAATTTGCTAAGGTTACAGGTACAGTAATACGATACAATTAAAAGTGCAAAAGGTATTATCTCCTGGCTCCCAAACTAGGTTTATAGCCTGTGACTTGGGGACCAGTGATTCCATAGAACAACATAAAATCTGTTTACTCCAATAACATGGCTAATATAACTATAAAATTATTATATAATTGTAAGTTTTCATTATAGTTTAGTTTTCCCAAATAGGTATATTATTGATAATTTTGATAAATGACTGCTTCGCCATATAATTAAGTATAAAGAGCTATTTTTAATTAAGACTAGTCGAAAAAAGTGAGTTTATTTTTTATTAATAAGATGCCTCAAATTGTTACCAAAACTTGTTAAGTTTTTATTTTCTCCAATTGTTACCAAAAATGTTTAACTTAATTATCCTAAGAAAATGTGACTGATTATTTGATTATTTTTGTTAAAATTACTTTAAGTAAATAAATATTTAATTAACATTGTATATTTGAAACTTTTATTTTAGACAATATTTTATTACCTACTTGTATATGTTGGTCACTCGGCTCGTTATTGGGCTAAATCTCTAAAGCTCCCACAATATGTATCTAGTATATTCTGAGATCAAAGTAACTATCGTATTTCTCAAGGTCAATGACACCTTCGGCTTCGGCTTCGGCTTCGACCGAAGGTTTTGGTGAATACCGATTAATCGGCTTCGGCTTCGGCTTCGGCCAGAATTGCACCTTCGGTCGGACACTAAAATAATCATTCATTTCGCGTAGATACCTATTATACGATCGCATTGTGTTTTCAAAACGTAATAACAATCTTGAGCGGGTGACATTGTCTACTTAAGTGTGGATGAAGTTTTAGGTACCTACCTATATTTGGCCGCCAAGTTACCTTTATGCCCGGCTTGCTACCTATACTTTTAACTCAGAATAAGTTGATGAGTAGGTATCTAAAAAAAAGACAGATAACAGATGAGGTTCTAAAACATTTCTCCGACATTCTTTTCGCCGTTTATCGGTTCACCGACATAACGATTGACTTTTCATTTTTTCTCCGACATAACTTTTCGACGACGAACGTTTCGCCGACATAACGATTCACTTTTCATTTTTTCTCCGACAGAACAAATTTTAAACGCCTGCTAGTATGGTGCAAAGATGTAAAATCCACCGCCTCTTGAGTCATATTTTAGGACATCCTGACACATTTGGTTAGGTTAGGTTAGAACCCTCAACATCATTTAGCTGCCCATGTAGAAATTAGATCAAAAAAACATCATAAAACGATTTTTAGATGATAGAATATCCTTCAGTTGTGTCGGTGAAACGTTCGTCGTCGAAAAGTTCTGTCGGAGAAAAAATTAAAAGAGAATCGTTATGTCGGTGAACCGATAAATAGAAAAACGAATGTCGGAGAAATGTTCCAGAATCAAAATGAGCTTCAAATTATTTGGAACTAACCTACCTGCTATCTAACTATACTGTCGACCGTTCTTACTTATTTTTCACCTACTTGCATTTTCTTGTTTTGCCAGGAAAAGAAGATGATGGTTCGCCTCTTCATAATAATAATTATTCACATCTTTCAAAGAAATGTAAGAGGAGTGATAACATTATAAGGATGGTTCAGAAAGACTATTGCAATGAAAACTTTCGTCAAACAGCTCAAAGCAAGCTAGGTAAGTACACATAAATTATGTGTACTTACCTAGCTTGCTTTAGCTTGCCCACATGTAAGTTGAATCCTAGTATTATGTGACATAATACTAGGATTCAACTTATATGTGGGATAACTTTTGAGTTGTGGTGGTGGATGAAACCGCTGACAACAGCTTATAGAATATACACGACGGCTCGTTATTGTTTCAGATGACGAAAATCAACAATCTTGTACCTCATCTCCAATCAGAGAATTGTCTCCAGAAACGGAAAAATTGTTCAACATTTTGTCAAATGAGCTGCTTGAAGAACCTAGTGAAGACCCTTTTGTTGTACGCGGCCCTGGAAATCTACTTCAGGGTAAAATTAAAGACAGTTCCCCAAAATTAAATAAACAATATTCTTCCCGAACTATAGATTTGGATGAAAGGAAAACCTATGTAGAGGCAAGCGACAGTAATGATGAGGAAACAGTATGCTCTTTTCAGCCAAAAGATATCATAAACTTTAATTCGGGATCAGAATGCACAGTAGTTCAGTGCAATGACAATTTTCAAGGTCGACAAGAAACATATATCGAGGCAAGTGATGAAGAGGAATTAGGCCCTTATTCACAGCCAGATTGCATGAACAAAGTACGCAACTTGAAAGATCGGGAAACTTCTATTATTTTAAAGAGTAATGAAGAAACCGAAGTTAACCAATTGCCAACCAATGTTACTCATATTGCTTCTGGTGAAGAATTCCAAAACCCAATATCTGAAGGTAAGAAATTTTGAATAATAATAATGATTAATTATTATTATTCAATAATCAACATCTTAATTTTATTATAAATCTTTCAGATAATGACGGTGTTACTAGTTCAACGCTCCTTTCCAATTTGTCAATTCCTCCGCCGTCATATTCACCTTTGATTCCACATATTATAACGAAGAGTGTTCCTAATAATACGCACATTGCTTTGGACGAAATAGTTGAAGAACCATCACCGACATTAGAAGGTACTATTACTGACTATAAAATCCCTAAACGACGACTTTTTAACTGGCTTGAAAAAAAAGAGGAGGTTCTATGTTCGACATGTTTTTTGTATGTATTTCCAGCGATTTTTCTGTTATTACCGACTTCTTTTGTGAACCAACTTTAAAAATTACTTTGTCTTGTGCGTTTTTATTTGGAAGTCGGTTGATTTTTTTATTTAGTAAGTTCAGAACGTAATCTTATATATTTCATTATTTAAGATGGTAATATTATTACATCGCAAATTAATAATGATAGAGGCAGCTATTCTGATGAATATTATCTGTTTATTGTTATTAGTCTGAAATAAAGAAGAAGAAGAAGTTAAGAAAGTTAAATTTCATTGTCTGAATCACTTATTTTTTATGTTTCAGATAATGACGGCGTTACTAGTCCAACGCTCCTTTCCAATTTGTCAATTCCTCCGCCTTCATATTCACCTTTGACTCCACATACAGAGTTGATACGACAGAGGGGCATTAAATTAAACTACGTATACTATACGTGTTCAGTATTAATTCGATACGGTACAAAAACAAAAAGCGCCATAAATGAGAAAATATTTTTTTCAAACAAACTAAATGGCTTGCAAATCCGAATAAAACGCAACCACCCTTTGTAAAAAAATGACACTGACCTTAGATACCGCTAGGTAACAAAGCGGCAACGTCGAGCGCGCCTTGGAGCGCGGTGTGCGGTATCTCGTGTGCTCGGCGGGGGCCGGGCCGGGGTGGCCGCCGGCGACTTAGGCCTCCGCTCGCACTGGCTTTTATGTTAGATAACGTTTCGAAGTACGCGCACAAAAACAAACACACTAAATTTTTTAATTTTCGATGTGTCCTCCATTCACATTGATGCACAAATTATACCGACGGAGAATATTGTTATTTATTTTTCTAATTAGATCACTGTCCGTCGCTAAGCACTTTAATTTGTGAAATGCTAAAATAATCCTATTTTTTAACTCATCAATTGTATTTACCTCTGAGGCACACTTCACCCTTAATGTAACCCCACAAAAAGAAATCCATGGGAGTGAGGTCCGGAGATACTAATACTAAATAATAATAATCCCAAGTTACGTGTCCTATCACCATAAAAAACAGTCAATCACAAAAAAAAAACACTAATACTAAATAATAATAATCCCAAGTTACGTGTCCTCTCACAATAACAAAATAAAATTACAATTGTTTGCGCGCGAATTCCACAAACTGTACGTTCCGGAAAACAAGCGTCGGCGCACTGAGGGACTTACCGATCGCAAAAAACAAGGATGCAACAAACTGACCTATCTCTTTCGCTCGCTTTATGTTAGTCGCTTTCGTAGTGAAAGTGCAAGTGTGTGTGTATTGATTGCTTCCTTGTTTGCATTGCCAATTTTTAGTAAATGTCCTTCAACATGCGGCAGAGCGGCAACAACGCATCGTAGATTTATCGTTGTAAGGTGCATGACCTATGCTTAGACGATAATCAGCTGTTAGAAAAGATACATCGTGTTCAAACCGTGCAAAAACTTTAAAAATCATTTGCGACTAAACTACTGCTCCTAATTAATTTATTTTTGGTACAGAGCTTGAAAATGGTACCTAGTATAGGCAGTTTAAAGGAAAGCCCCTCTGTCGTATCAACGTTGTATAACGAAGAGTGTTCCTAATAATACGCACATTGCTTTGGACGAAATAGTTGAAGAACCATCACGGACATTAGAAGGTTATGATACACTAATTAACAGTGATGACAGCGTAAAAGACCCAGATTTTTAGCACAAGATAGCACAGATTCAGAAAGTGACACTGATTGTGATGAAGTAAGAATGATAATTTCAGAGATAATAATCCATTCTTCAAATAAGGCAACTGAAAAAGTAAGATCAATGGAGAGACTTAATGTTGAAGATGGAATCAAAGATGTTATGGAAGAAATAGAAAGTGTAACGGAAAAGAACACCGAAGGAAGTAAAGAAGCGGAAAAACAAATTATTGACGGACAAGAAATTACTTACGATATAGAATGCAGTTTAGAAAATGTACCAGAAAACAAATACGAAGGTCGTAAAAAAAGAGGAAGAAAACTAAAACAAAAATACAATCGTCAGGAAACTAAAGAAAGGAAATACAAAAATTTACCTTACCAAACTAAAAAGAAGGAAGTTCCATCTAAAAAATTCATAGATTTTAAATGTTCATGCAATAAGAATTGTGCTAATTTAATTTCAAAAGAAGATAGGGAACGAGAATTTCATAAATTCGTAAATCTTAGATCGTACGAAGCTCAACTTTTATACATAGCATCTAACATTACAGAAAGCCAAAAGAAACGAAGTTACGTTACATTATGTTCCCCTTCGAAGAGGAAACCTCGAGAATTTACTCGCAAGTACACCCTTAACAACATCCCTGTTTGTCGAGACATGTTTTGTGGAACGCTGCAAGTATCACCTCAAAGAGTTACCGTCACTCTTTGGAAAAAACGCAATGAAGCTGAAATTAAAGATAGAAGAGGAGAGAAAGCAGGAGGATGGAATAAAACACCAGAAAGACATATTGACCTTATTATCGATGTTATCAAAAGGTTGCCAAAATACGAGTCACATTATCGTAGAGAAAAGAACTGCGATGCTTTATATCTGCAGCCAGGAATGACGGTACCAAAAATATACTAACTATTCAAAATAGAATTTGAAAAAGTATTTGGAAAAGATGAAAAATGTCCGGCCTTCAATACTGTTACAAAAGTTTTCGTACAAAAATTCAATTTGAGGTGCAAGAGCCTTAAAAAAGACACTTGTAACAAATGTGATCTTTATACTCGTATACAATGGCATTGAAAAATTCTACTTACTCAACTGAAAGAGCAAGTGCCCAAAGACAAAAAGAAGAACACCATAAAATTGCCGAAGATTTAAGGAAGAAGATGAACGAAGATTTTAAACTTGTGACGTGAAAACGAATTTGATCTTGTGGAGTGACTGTTGCGGGGGTCAAAATAGGAATATAAAAATCGTTTTGATTTTAAAGGCTTTATTAAGTAGCCACCCCACTCTAGAGACAATAAGTTTCCGGTACCTGGAATCAGGACACATTTTCCTTCCGAATGATAACGATTTCGCAAAAATAGAGACTCGACTGAAGCAATATGAAAGGATATACTCTGTGGATGACTATATTGCCATTATGAAACAATGCAAAAACAAAAACCGTTTACAAGTGCATAAAATGGAAAGTTGTGATTTTTTTGGATCTCAAATTCTAGAGAAGAACATAGTCAATAGAAAAACATTTAATGATAAGAGCAAAGTAAACTGGCTAAAGACAAAAGAAATTTTAATCAAAAAGAGAGTCCACGTTCTTTGTTCATGAGAACTTCCTTTAATGAGGATTACAAAGAATTGAGCATTAAAAAGAAATTTAAAGGTGTTACTTTGGCTGTCGTAGAAGAAGATTTGCAAGCATTATGGCCTTCAGGAAAACGGATTAACCAAAAGAAGTTAAATGATTTGAAATCGTTATACCATCTTATACCAAATGATTGCATTGATTTCTATAAAAAACTGAAGGGAGACGATGCAATAATAGACGATATAGATGGTTATTGTGAAGAACCTGACTTTGATTTAGAGGAGGAGTAGGGACTTTTGTTTTTTTTTTAAATAAAACAAAAATATTAAACAGTTTGAGTCTCTATTTTTTGTCATACTTTGGAACATTTTTGCAGTTTTAATTCCGCACCTTATTCAGCTAATTTCATACAAAATTTATTTTGTAATATTGATTCACGCACATGTTTTCTTGAATACCTATTAAACTATTGAATTTTATTTACGAGTGAATCGCGCACTCCGCCGCTAGTTCGACGTGAACACACACAAAAATTTCACGCGTTTGATATAGCCGCGAGTGCACCGCGCAGGCCAGGCGCGCGCGGTGCGCGTTGTTTTTTGTTTTTTGTTGGTTATTTAAAAAATTGCCACTATAGGGGCGTTGTATGAAATTACTGATGCCGAATGCTTCATCACCGACAAAAACAAACGGTAGTGGTGCACCATTTTCTGTTATTGCCGTAGGACTTGGTATATTTAGACCGTTTTCTTGCAATTTCTCGAAAAAATCACTGTTTCTAAATATTTGTGAATCAGAAGATTTTCCATATGAACCGACATCAATGAATATGAATTTGTAATTTGAATCACAAATGGCCAACTATACAATAGAAAAAAAGTTTTTATAGTTGTAATAAAGCGAACCGCTTTTAGGGGGCTTAATTATTCTGATATGTTTACCATCTATGGCGCCCAAACAATTAGGGAAGTTTGCATTGGTTGCAAAACCGTGTGCAATTCTTAACCAATCCTCTTTTTTCAGTTCAGGTAAACAAATTTCTCGTAGGGTTAGGTAAATCTGTTGACACGTATCTTTCACAATTCCAGAAATTGTTGAAATACCATGTTGATAAGAATGGTGCAATTCAGTCATACTGCAACCAGCGGCTAAGTATCTGTAACAATATTTTTTATTTCAGCAATTATTCTTCAAAAAAAATGGAGACACATAAGAGATGCATTTGCAAGAGAGTTGAAAAAACAGCGACAGTCAAAAAGTGGATCTGCAGCAATCTGACATCGACCCTATGTTTATTTTGATCGGCTGCAATTTTTGTCGCAACTATATGAAACAAAACCTGATTCAAATGAAAAAAATAAACAGTCTGGTGACGGTCCTACTGCGTCGACATCGAAAACTACAACTAAAAGTTCATCTGCTAACGATACAAATGAAACTAACATGCTTTTAAAAATACTCGCAGAAAGACTACAAAACAAAAAAGATGCAAGAGAAGATGTTTCCGAAGATGGGGACAGATATTTTTTATTGTCTTTGTTAAACGATTTTAAAAGAATCCCAGAAAGTCGTAAAATGGATGCCAAATATGACATTATTGGAATTATCCGAAAATACGCGATGCCATAATCGTATACTCGAGATTATTATAACTTAGGTTCGGAATTGTATGAACAACCCGGCTATTTTACGAATCAATCTCCAGGATCTCAGACACTGACAAATGCTCAGCTTCAGTCCACATCAGATGAACTTGCAGCAACCTCATCCGTATCTAATTTAAGTGGAGATTCTGATGCTTCCATATATAGTGACCTTTTTACAGATGATATTTCTAAATAATAATTTTTGTATAGATTTTTCTTTTCGCGGTTTGTCAGGGATTTCTATTTGAAAGTTGTTTTTATTTAATGATTGATTAAGTACAGTTCAATTCACGAGTTATGGCGGGTGTGAAGTTAACCGCTAGCAACTTTAGCGCTTATATACTCGTAAAAAAGTTTTAAAAAATAAATGCCATTAGCTGTTGTTATTGCTGTTATCAACGGTTATTTGCATTTATTTTTTAAAACCATTTCTTTTTTTTACGAGTACACAAGCGCTAAAGTTGCAAGCGGCTAACTTCACGCCCGTCATAATTCGTGACTTGAACTGTAATTCTGTACTAATTATATATTGATCGTACTGATTCTTCTTATCATTATCTTATTTAGATACTAAAAGATTTTATGAAAAAAAATAATAACCATAAAAATAATTGTAGTAATAAATAATAACTCAATATCAAAATACAAATTGTTTACTTTACTTACCTCAATGTTATTACCAGTCTTTCTTCAGCTGATATAGTATGCTTAAAAACAGATTCTTGCCGCTGAATTCTAGTTTTAAGTAATTCAAGTAGTTCGTAGAAACATTCTCTAGACATTCTTAGATAATTAAAAAACTTGCTTGTGTCTTGTTTTAACCTAGGGTAAAGATTATGGAAATCACCAGAATTACATGTTAAAGAAAACATCGGTGCTGCTCTTTTACGGGGGCGTCGTTTTTGCTTCTCTTTGATGATCAACACGAGCACTAACTGTAATGTTTCTTCGTCAGAGTCCATGGCTTGACTGATGTCACATCACTGGGATAAAAACGCACGGCTGTAAATTACGCTTTCAATTTAGACGTTCGGTGTCGGACTGCAACCGTACCGCAGCGGCCCGACAGCGAAATAACCAGCGGCACGTTAAGCGTGCGGCAGCGGTCTGACACGAAACGCATAAATTGAAAGCGCCCTTAGACCGCACGTGCGTTTCGTACGTGAACACTTGGATATTACGCCATATGTTTGATATTTCGTGACCGCGCCCGCTACCGCGCCCGCGAGTCAACGTGAACAAGTACTTAAACAGCTAGCAGCGATTACGACGGCACCACGCGAAAGTCTAGGTAATAGGTATTATGTCCGTAAGGATTGAGGAGCCACATCAGATTTTAAAATCTGATCTCGCCATTATTTAGCAGCAATTTAGCTTATTTTGCAGCACGAATTCTAGATTTAGCAGCAAAATACATCACTAGTTATTTTAATGCAAACATGGCTCCTCAATCTAAACGTTTGAATTGAGGAGCCACCTAGAACTCGTTAAGTAATAGATGAATATTTATGAAAATTTTGTATCATTCAGTAGTAATTTTGCACATTACCATATAAAAATTTGGCTTCTGTAGTGTTATAATTAAAGAAAATACAATACTTTTAATATGGCTCCTCAATCTAAACACAAGAGGTGAATTTCTATTGGATGTGAGCGATCAATTAATATATTCACATATTGATAATTTAGCAGGTGTTGTGTTTGTTTTTGCAGTATAGGAATAAAATAGTAAAACAGAGTAAATTTTGTATATGAACGCATTTTCTTTGGCTCCTCAATCCTGACGTTCTAATTATGTATATTTGACTGTAGCCACCTGAGATCTCAACGGAATCTAAAGCCAGAGAGACTAACATTTAGCAGAAATGTCTGCTAAATATATCTGCACAGTTCAGCAATGTACATATTTTGGATTCTGAGAAAACAATACTTAACTATTTTCTTGTAAATTCACTGTGTAGGGTGACCAAATTTTGGGGGTACTTACAAACTAATATTTCACTTACGTACCCACACTAATACGAGTATTTATTTAGTAACAAAACAATCATCAGCGGTGAAGTGTTCTCGTTTGTGCATGAATATGTTCATGTACGAAATATATAATTAACTTGGATTTCTTATATTATAAAGTTAATCATCATGTTTGTTTCATCATAATTAAGTTGTGCGGATATTAATATGTGCAATATTGTGCAGTGACTGATAATTAAGTGCAGTTTGATATTGTAGCGGAACTTCTTTTAGTCCATCACTGTAATATAGATATCTATCATTTCGTTGTAAAAATTCTCACCTACTAGATTTAAATTTAATTCAAATTTTCTTTTTATTCACTTCAATATCCTGTTTTCAATGTAAGTATATTTATGCCAACTACTGTTATTTTTTTTTACACTTGTTTATTTAATATGCAGTATGTTCGGGTTCAAAGTTTACAAATTAAATTAAAATACATACTACGGTAAATTCTTAAAATTGGCAAAATTGAAGAACTTTTATGTTCTATGGCTGTAATTGTATGCCTAAATAATTATTGTATCCGTAAAATGGATGGATTTTTTAAAAGGTTTTGCCCCGTTATGGAAAGGTAGAAGTTAAATAAAATATTGTTTTACATTCTTAGATTAACTTCGACTTTACTTGAGGAATCAACGACCATTTTATAGCCAGCGGCCTATTCAACTAATGCATAAGCATAGCTAAAGATGAGGCCAATGATTGGCAATCACGAATACGTCAATATGATTAGATTTTCTATCAAGATGATTGGGATGCTTGCCACATACTTACAATAAAAAAATAACATTCTATACGGTGTTCATCAGTGTACATCATCAGTTTTCTTCAGCAATTTTATAAAGTTACTAAACGAACTGCTTAAAGGCTCATAATCCAAGCAAAAAACATTAATAAAAAAAACTTTCAATAGCTGTCAATTTCGATTTCAAAACAAAACGGTGTTTTATTTACTATTTTAAATTTTTGATTAATATAGTTCGAAAACCGTACACGAGTTATTTTGAAATATTATTTAGGTAGGTAAATGTTTGTTAATACTTAATTATGAAAAAATTCAACGACCAGTCGGGATTTGAACCGACCTTCAGCGTGCCGTGCCATGCTATAAAACTTACTAAAAATCATTTTGTTCAACGCTGTTCAATTTTTGTTTCAGAACCATTATGCCAAAAGGCCGCCAATCGATAGTAGGTCTTGAGGAACAACAAAAAGTATTTTATAAATATGCTGGGATACTGCAAAATCCTAACATTAAAAGTACTGACCCTATTTTTTTAACCATTTCCAAAGAACTTGATTTTAAAATGACCCCGATAGCCTTGTATACATCATTGAAACGTAAACGTCATATATTTTTTGAAAACGATGGATCACTTCTTGAGCAACAAACAACTGTCGAAATACATACCATAAAAAGTGCTAGTTGTAGCAGTAGTGACACAGATACGTCATTAAAAAGCAAAGATTTTGATTTCGAGAATAGTGCACAAAATGATACAGTAACATTTTCATATCAAATGGACTTGTATGACTATTGACTGGAAAAAAATTCAGCCTATACACGCATATCAAAAACGAACAGGCACTTCCACCTATAAGAAATACAGAACCATGCCCAAGTTTAAATGGAGTAATCTATTAAAAGTAAACATTTATAAATATACTAAACTAACTTGTACTTGGACTTTAAAGCGCTAAAAAGTGGTAAAAAACAAAATCTTCGTGAAAGGCAATTGTTCGCAATGTACTGCATCTGCCAAAATAGAAAGTTATCAAACTTCAGTAGTTTGATAACTTTCCACACAATCTTCTGTAAAATAACGAATATAGACCGAACTGTCAAACACAATCCATTAAAGAAATTCAAGTAAACGCCCCACAAAAGACAACGATTAGCAAAAATATTAAAGTATAAGCCTGCAATAGTAGTTCATAATGAAATGGCTTCAGAGATCTTAAGTATTTATTAAGAAAGATGAAAAAGAGGTTGTAAATACACCAGCGTTGCCTTCTCTTTCTTGTTTGCGACAAATAAAATCTGAGGCCAGGAGAGAACAATGGCTTGATCCCAATCCAATAATATCTCTAGTGGTTATGGCCAAAAGTACACATAAAAACGTAATCCGTTCTTTAAGTGTACACCCTTATTTCTTTGTATATTATTGGAACGAGAACCAAATTGATTATTACAATCTGTACCTACGGAAATTTGGAAGGGTAACTATTACAATAGATGCTACTGGCTCATTCTTTGAAACATTGCGGCTCCCTGATGGTACAAAGATGACCAAAAGATTATTTTTATATGCAGGTCTGATAACAGCAAATCTTAACTTAAAAGCTGTACCAGTATTACAGATGGTTACCGAAGCACACGACAAGGAATCTATATTACATTGGCTAAATCAATGGAAAAAATCAGTTGATAGATCACCTCATGAAATTATTTCAGACGATTCTTCTGCCCTGATTGCGGCAAATACTGAAGCTTTTACAGAATTCAGTAGTACCTACAAAAGAATATATAAAAAACATGTTTTCTATTTTAGAAAAACAGACTTCAATCTTTCAAGAGCAAATGCCCACTACTTTTATCAGACTTGACACAAGTCATTTTGTAAAAACTTTGCATCACTTGAAATGTTTTAATGATGTAGAGCCAAACATAAAATATTTTTATATTCGCTGCATTTTGTTATTAAAAGAGTGTAAAAATTTTGAAACTGCGAAAGAAATCATCGGTGATATGATTCAGACTTGTCTCAGTCACTACGATGATGATTCAAGTCCTGCAAGTTTCAATTGTCAAGGTGCCTTAAACCGACTTGCCTTACAAATGAAAAATATTGATTTAGATCATACGGCAGAATCCAGCTTTGAGAAAGATGACAAACGGATCGACGACGAAATTTTCGGAACTGAAGAACATCACACCGCAAATATTGATTTTGTTATTTAATTGGATGATAAAGTAGCCCCATTTCAGAAACAATTAGTGAAAATTCATAAAAATAATAAAAAAATATATTTTTTACCAACATTTATGCCAGAATTCAGGAGGATTCTTGGAAAACTTCCATTATGGTCAAATTTATTGTGTTCTTTATTTAAAGCTGATAATACTGTTTCATCATCATCTGGAATTGAAAGCTACTTCAAAACTTTTAAAAAATTACTCTATAAAACAAAGTTACAAAAATACCGAATTGATGAATTTATAAAAATACATTCCCAATATTTAGACGGGGAAATCGCACTTGCGAAAAATGATCTTCTTAGTGACGTACAGAACAAACAAACTAAACGCTCTCGAAAAAGGAAGTTTTCATTCAAAAAATCTCAAACCCAGATTGAATAATCTCAAAAACGAGTAAAAACATCGCAAACGCAAGTGAAAAAAAGAAAATTAACAAAGTCTGTGACAGTTAAGAAGATTAATCGGACATTTGATGCCGAATCAATTTTTTCTGATCAACCTTCTTTTATTGAGAATTGGAGGGGTGAAGCCGATACTGATTCATTAACAAAAACAAAAGAAAAATTTGTAAAAAATGGCAACCTATGCTGTATCTATCGGAGAAACTTCTATTAAAGTAGATTTGAGAAACACATGTAGCTTTGATTCGGTAATTTATTTGTTGAGCATGGCTTTCCATCAACGCAGACGTTTTCAAGAAGTATTAAACACATACTCAGAAGATTTAATCTCACAATATATTAAACTTCTATCAAATTCTGCTTCTACTGACGGTGATATACACAAAATGAGAACCCAAATTGGCGTGCTGTATTTTGATACTCCAGTAAATAGTAGCCACTGTGAATTTGTTTGTAAAACACGTTGTAAAATGTAAGACACGTTGTCTTACATTTTTGAACATGTAACCTTGAATATTGCTTTAGTGCCATTTTTACAAAAAAATGTACTAATGATTCGTGCCATTTTATCCCAGTATCCAGGCAGATCGCATTTTTGCCTTTGAATTTAAACATAATTTCTGTTTTTGGCATCCAAGGTTTAGAAGATGCAACTTTATACTTGAAGTATTGACAGACTGTACGTTTTGTAACCACCAAACTCTGTGTAAATATACTTTATCAAACACAGTTTCATATGAACTAAATGGTTGTGTTTAAACTGAGAGAAATACCAGAATTTGTAATGTTTTCGAATAAATCATATAAATTAGTAGGTGCTATAGAATTTATTCCTGCAATTATCGAAACTGGCACAGGCCACTACAAATGTCATTATCTTACACCGAAAGATGAGATGTTCTGTTACGATGATTACGATTCTAAAATTCGTATAAGTACTAATCAGCCAATATTCATTCATTCTATAACTTATAGCGAAATTGATTGCTAAATAACCAAATCGTAGGTAGGATATATATAATCTGTTATGAAAATATAAATTTAATAAATTACTTATCCTGGTTTCATTAATACGAGTATAACCCACTCCACACACACACCCTACACAGTGAATTTACAAGAAAATAGTTAAGTATTGTTTTCTCAGAATCCAAAATATGTACATTGCTGAACTGTGCAGATATATTTAGCAGACATTTCTGCTAAATGTTAGTCTCTCTGGCTTTAGATTCCGTTGAGATCTCAGGTGGCTACAGTCAAATATACATAATTAGAACGTCAGGATTGAGGAGCCAAAGAAAATGCGTTCATATACAAAATTTACTCTGTTTTACTATTTTATTCCTATACTGCAAAAACAAAATTATCAATATGTGAATATATTAATTGATCGCTCACATCCAATAGAAATTCACCTCTTGTGTTTAGATTGAGGAGCCATATTAAAAGTATTGTATTTTCTTTAATTATAACACTACAGAAGCCAAATTTTTATATGGTAATGTGCAAAATTACTACTGAATGATACAACATTTTCATAAATATTCATCTATTACTTAACGAGTTCTAGGTGGCTCCTCAATTCAAACGTTTAGATTGAGGAGCCATGTTTGCATTAAAATAACTAGTGATATATTTTGCTGCTAAATCTAGAATTCGTGCTGCAAAATAAGCTAAATTGCTGCTAAATAATGGCGAGATCAGATTTTAAAATCTGATGTGGCTCCTCAATCCTTATAGGTATTTACCGCTGCAAGTACGGCCGAGTGAAGGAGGCCTGGTAGTAGTAGGTAGTTCAGAAATAATTGATTATACATACCTGATCCAGTTACCGTAAAATGGGGTGAAGCGGGTCCTAGGGGGGAACAGAATCATGTAGTCTAATTTTGTTCACGTTCATTTTCTGGCTTTAAAACTTAGTTTATTTGTGGTCAGGTAACTGACTTGAGCAAAGAAGGTTTTGAATTTTTATGAAATGGCAACACACGATTCATAGACAAAGTAGAATGGAAGAAAAAACGGTTTAAAAAAACCCACTTCAAAACACTCGTATTTTGGTACCGCGTAATTTCGTTTTTTTTTTTTGGTTTCTGTGATTTTTCGGCGATATAACCCGGTTCTAAGCAAACCTTGTCTCTTGGGTTATTGTAAAAACGCATAGGTGAGTGAATTTGTGTATTATTTTCCTGCATAATTGGAGAAAAACTTATTTAAGGCAATTACTTATAGATTTTTGGGGTTATCAGGGTCACCTGAGGGGTGAAGCGGGTCATAGAAAGGGGACAACAGAATCACTTGTGGGGCTAACAGACTCAAGAATGGGGTGTACAGGGTCAAGAAAGGGGCGAAGGGGTTTTTTTTATTAGGGTTGTCGACACGTTTAATGCTAACTATCCAAGGTAGTGACCACGGGCATTTCAGTCAGAAGAAAACAGTTTTTAAACGTCACGTGACCAAAAACTGTTTATTTGATAAATCAACAATAGATGGCACTGTACACTACTTTTCTGAATTAAGTTTTAAATATGGTATCACTGATGTGATATTTACTAAGTGCAACACTAAATTGGGAAATCGAAATACGTTTTATTTCAAGCAGCATACATATTTCATTTCTCCTACGAAATATAATTAAAGTAACTCTGATGAGTATTTTCTATAACTTATTGAATAATAAATTAAAAATTTAGCTTGTTAAAGTTTTATTCTTGGTGGGTATAAAACTGAATTCAAGATCAAAATGAAAACTATGAATTATTTCGATAATTGTTGGAACGAAACGTGCTAACACCAATATGGCGCCAGTGAAAATTTTAAGTGTCAAACGGGTGCTAAAATTCAAATGTTTTCGTGCTTTTATGAAAACTAAAATGTATTTTTAAGAATTGAGAGGTTTGCAATGTTTGTTTTTTTACAAAAAATAAGGACGATTTAGAGTACATACAAATGCTCAAGAAATTACTCAAGAGAGAATACATTTTTAACATGTCCTACCAAAAACGCCATGGAATGCTTTTCACAACAACAAGATATGATCGTGTATATTATAAAAGATAACATCAGTATTGGTCAAATAAAGGAGTACATAAAGACAGTTTTGTGCGCAGTTTGCGATTACAATTTTATTAAATGTTCCGAACATAAAAGTCTGGTGGTGGCAGAAATGCAAGATTTATTATGTAGATTTTTTTTATGTAATTGGTGTAAGGACACAAATAAAATAATAAAGGGAATTAAAGCAGATTTCGATGAGAATGACAAGGTGCAAGAAATGGATGTGCATGGGAATACTTTGTGAAAAGAAATAAAAAATGATTCAAAATATAATGTGATTGTTTTCTTTTACTTAATTATTGTAATTAAATGACTCCCAAACTAAAATACATTAAAGAATTACGAAATATCTACAAGCTACGCTACAATGTACATATAGCTAGCTATTCATACTTTAGCTCTACCTATATTTATAGCAATGTTGTAGAGTTTTATAACTCGATAAATTGTCGAGAGATGGCGCTGCAAGTGAAAAGCTTGACTGAAGACTCTATCTCAGTATATTCAATGTACTCTGTGGTAGTGACTAGGTCTATTTAAATACAACAATAAAATAAAATAGTTTATTAATTATAACTTTTTCAGTCCTTTCCTAGGTCATCATTACAAAATAATAATGATTTTTTATTTTTACCTACTTTATTTTTAAATTTAAGCCATTACAGATTGCAAATCAAATTATAAAAAATATACCTATGTATATTATATATATATAATATTACAATATTATCCTGGTGAGTTAGTACGCGTGCTCAAATAGGTACCTATATTTACGAAATATATTTTATTTGTCTACAGATATGCCTAGATATTATCGACCCAAACCGGGAGCGAAATCTCTTAAAAAACATGACGTAGCCATAATTAATCAAGCTTTACTAGACATGTCAGCTGGAAACACATCGATACGACGTATTGCTGAGAAATATGGAATTTCATATTCAGTTTTACAGAGACGCAATAACAAATCAGTGAAACCCCATGGTGGCCAAACGGCAATGACGCCAGAGGCCGAGGCTTTTAGGCCTAAAACTGCGTTAAGCGAGCACCCGCGCGGTTTCATACAAAAGTGCTCCGTCGCGGGGACATGCGCGGGCGTCCGTCACGGGGAGGCGCGCCCACGCAACGGGGCCCGCATCCGTGCGACGGAACCCGTCGCGAGGGCACGCGCGTGGCCCGCTAGCGGTAACACGCACGGGCTTGTTCAGTCAATAACGCTAGGTGATACGGGTTGCACGCACGCTCGGAGAAAATCAAGGACAATGTCTTTCGATACAGAAAGGGTAATTGTGGAAGTGCAATGTCACCCTGCCATATGGGACCAGGCGAATGAACTGTATAAAGACCGAGATGCACGAACAGCGGCATGGGTAGAAATTTGCAAAGAATTGTTTGAAAATTTTGAAAATTTCAGCGAGGCGGAAAAAAAAACAACAGGTAGGTAAACATTTTTACTATTATTTTTTCGGTATGTAGGTACTTACATACTATTTGTGTTCTCAATGTGTAATTATAAAAAATGTCCGGGTAAGTATTGATACTTAATATAAAAGGTTACTTTATACTAAGCTAGAATTTATTAATTATTATTGTGTGTCTACTAACATACCTAAAGTAAAGGATGGATGAACAAGTTTAGTGTGCCTTTACTTCATACAGTGGGGTTCGAGGACGTCTCAAAAAATACTACGATCTTGCCACGACACCTTACCATCTGTGACGAAATAATCAGCGAATTTTTCGCGTATTGTATACGCATCTCTTTGGGTGTTCCCAAACCCATGGTCACGTCACGAATATGGCGTGGTGTAATGACAACATCGTCGACATTATTGTCATCTTGTTTAGATCTAATAAAATTATGCAGAATACATATCGCTTTAACAAAACAAATGGCGTTCTCTTTTGAAACGTTTAAAGGACGATGAAATATTCGAAATTTATTGGCCATGATACCAAAAGTTGACTCAATATAACGTCGCGCTCTTGTTAACCTATAATTAAATATTTTTTTCTTATAGTCCTAATTGAGAGCTCGAGCATATGGCCGCATGACATAGCTAGACAACCCAAAGGCTTCATCTCCTACAATAACTTAGGGTATTGGTACGGTTGCTGCAGTGTTGGTTGCTTTATTGTTGTGTATCACGGGTAACGCTTTAGCAGGAGGTATATCTAATAAGTTATCATTCATTTGTTGGAACAAGCGGCTTTGGGTGAAAATTGCAGAATCAGATTCTTTACCCTGTACCCCCACATTTATGTAGGTAAACTCATAATTTGCGTTACACATTGCAAGTAGGACAATGGAATAATAATGCTTATAATTGTAGTAAAGTGAACCGCTGTGAGGAGGTCTTATAATATGTATATGTTTGCCGTCTATTGCACCTATACAGTTGGGAAAATTTGCTTGCGTCAAAAAACCATCTGCTATCTCTTCCCATCGCGCACGTGAAAACGATGGCATGCAGTCTTCCTTCAACCTTTCATTTATAATTTGACAGACTTCTTTCACTATTTTTCTGATTGTGATTATTCCTGCCTGATACGCCAGATGTATGTCCACGAAAGTATGTCCGCTTGTGACGTACCTGTAATTTTTTTATTGTTTCAGTCACAAAAGTGCAATCACGATGAAAAACTGCAAGGGACACATATATGAAAGTGAAATCAAGTAAAAAAAAACTGAAATCAGGTTCAGGTGCTAAAACATGAAAGAAATACATTTTTTTTGAAATGTTAACCTTTTTAGATTCGAACTCAAGTAATGAACCAGATGAATCTATAGAAAATCAGAGTGAAGATCAAGACTCATCAACAAATGCAATACATTATAAAAACATCTCAGTACCCAGCACCAGTACCGGAAATTCAAATCTTGAACGTACAAATAATAATCCAGAGCCACAATCAACACGAAAACGTAAACGCCAATCATCACCAACTCCTTTTGAAAAAGAATTGTTGCAATGTGTAAAACAAAAGAATGTTGATACTAATGACGAAGACTTGATTTTTTTTTAAATCTTTGATACCAACCGTCAAAAAACTTAACACATTTAAAAAAATATTATTTCGAACCAAAGTGTTAGAAGCTTTGATTGACAACGAAAAAGAAACAGTTATTACTCTGGATGATTTACCATCAATTAATATAGGTTTATCAGAAAAAAATACAATTAGCACGATTGATTTAAGATCACTTAATATCAGAACAGAAATTCAAAACACAGATACAATAGAAGATTAATTAGAATTAAATGAGAATGAAGACTTCGAGAATATTATTAAGACTGCTCTAGACTGCTTTAGTAAGTACTGGTATTAATAATAAATAATACATTTTTCTAAAATGTCTCATTGATGGTGTGTAATGTTAGTCGGAACTGGATACTTTTTGAGACAAACACATTTTTTTGTCTAAATTTGTTAGGTACTTTAGAAAATGTGTTTGCCTCATTAAATATCGACTTAATCTGAAGAAAATGATCCTCTTTCAATACGACACCCTGAATAAGTAAAAAGAAATGTTATTACATTGTGATTCGGTATACTCTATTTGTATAGAAAAAAATATAATAAAATTAGTAATAGTTAGTATTGTACTAAAAATATATAATTGTGATTCATAAGCAAATACATAATGTTAATTAGTAGGTAATAATAGTAAATAATTTACGATTAAAAAACTGTGATTATAAAAGTGATTTAAGACCAAAGTAATACCTAAGGTTAATTAGTAATAATAATACTGAGAATTTACTAGTAAAAAACTGTGATTATAATAAAATTGTAATTAATGAGCAAAGAAATAATGTTAATTAGTCTAAGCAAAAATAAAGATGATGAAGAACAAATTATATTTTTTTTTACTTACCGCAATGTTATTGCCAGCCTTTCCATTGGTGATATGACTGATACAGATCTTACTTTTAAATTGTTGATCTTCAAATATGGTTAAAATTTCGAAAATAATTCGTCATAAATCTGTACCGAAACTTTAAAATATTTGTAAAATGAGTTATCATTTTCTCTTAATTTACTGAACTTTACAACAAATTCCCCGCACAGCAACCTAGATTCAATAAACGGGCTTATTGGCTGTCGTTTTTTGTTTGCTAGTCGTCGTTTTGCTACGTAATAATATATTAAGTTCTCCATCGGCACGACTGTACATGCACACCGTTAGGCCGCGTTTCCACTGACGCGGAGCTGGGCGGAGAGGAGCTTAGCGGTGCACAAATTGACCAATGACTATGCTTGAAATCTCCGCTCCGCTTCAATGGAAACAGTACGAGCGGGGTGGAGCAGAGCTGAGCGGATATTCATACATCGAGGTGGTGCAGTGCGGAGGACAGCGAGCATTGGGGTGCAGAGCGGAGGACAGCGGGGCGGTACGGAGCGGTGCGGAGCGGGGCGGTGCGTGACTCGCGTGCAGTGTGTCAGTTGTCTTCGTTACGTCACTAGGTGCATACGTATCAAAATGGATGAGAAGTTCATTGAAACTGTTAGACAATTTCCGTGTTTATGGGATACGCGATTGAATACCTACAAATGCAACGAACCAAAGATGCAGCTTGGGAAATTATAATAAGAGACACTGGTTTAGAAGACGGTAAGTTTATTATCAATTATATGAGCGATGGGAATAGATTTATTTAATTCTGTTAATTAATTAATAATTATTTACTTAGTATTATTAGATGAAATAACGGGATATTTGCCATCTTTAGCACTCGTAACTCGAACTCGATCGCGACACACTACACACACAACGTATCCCTGATCCCGCGAAAGGAGCGTTTAGATCATGTAATATGCAAAGAGCCGGCCCTTGTGACGTATTGTGCTTTCGACCGTTATCGTGCAATTTTATCAAAATGCCGAGTTGTTCAGTGGTTTCCTGCAAAAATCGAAGCCAAAACTACAACTTCATGCATCATGGAATCACCTACCTTATACAAGTTAAAATATTTTATAAGGTGTATAATAATTTATCTTTAATATCATGAAAAACAACAAATCGTCAAATATTATTATGTTATTTTTGTTTACAAATATCCCAGCGACTGAACTAATTTTCCAGTAAATACCTTGCTCCTTTACTACTACTTATGAGGTCGCATTAACTAACTGAACAAGCAATGTAAATATCACAAAACGATACTTTACCCACAGTATTACAATATTCACTACAGTAGCGCGACGAATGTACTTGCGCAGAGCAACCGAGAGGAACTCGCGGGGTGTCGGGCGGCGCGGGCCGCGTAAAACAAACACGCTTAGTTTGTTTGTAAAAATAATTGTAATTTTAGTTTTTATTGTAAGAATACTTAAATTTTTGATAGTGATTATATTTATCCAACTCTGAAACTAACATAGTGAATACTTAAGTGATACTAACAGAAAATGTGGACCAAAAAGTTGTCTTTTTATGAATAAATTATTATTATTCCCTTTATTCTTCTACAAAATACATATAAATTATATTTTTAAATATTTCAATAAAAAAATAAATACCCCTGATGGCAACTGAACATTTATCCTATGAAACAGGCCAGTCATCTTCAGAATCCCTATCAAGCTTCATGCAGTGGGCTAAAGATCTAGATATCATGATCTCCCCACTTCCACAAACGCCATCATCGATGAATAATTTTGAAGACAGTCCACCCCCAAAGAAGATACCAAAGTGGAAACTTCATAAAATTGACACACCGCCTCGCCCTGTTCGTCCTCGTGAGCCAGCTGATGAAGAATCTCGCAAAGATCCTCGCATTAATTATGTTCCAATAAACAAAATGTCATTCTGTTCTTTTGATATTTTATGACAACCCAAAAAAGTTGAAAATTCTCCATGCACAGAATGGTACTTTATATGTTGTCGAATCCAGAATCTATGTTTTCTCTTCGAATCCAAAAAAGTCGCAACAGTCAATGCTACTTCATCTGATTCGTTATCTTCGTCTTCAAGTAGAGAAAGATATAAAATGATTGCTGTAACGGACTACCACCGCCATCTAGTGTTGCATGCGTGTAACACTACCCGTCGTCGGTGACAACGAGCACAACAGTGTGGATCGGCGCCGCTCGTGAATCTTCGCATCACAACCACACGAATATGTGAAGATATTGTGCACACATACAAGCCTTGGCTGACTTTATAAGGAGCGACGCCTTGGAACATTGGATCATTCGATTAGATAGAGGAACAGAGTTCGGTAGCCACGCAGCCAATTCTGAGCCTAAGTAAGACTAATTCCTGTTCGATAGCCTAGCGGTCTTCAGGAATTAGCCAGCTAGGGAGGTTTGAAGGGCGATAGCCACGCAGTCCTTTTCACTCCTCACTTAGGGTTGCCATTTAATTAATTATCTGTAACTGTACCATAGTTGCCAGTATTAATAAATGTATGACTAAACGTCAACGGGGCCTTTTATTCCACCAGCAACCCTACATTGCTTTTTTCTTTTTAAGCGACAACATGACGTATGGTCTTTCCGAGAGATTGAGTGTAACTAAGTGCAAAAATGCGCGATTCCAAAAGTATGCTCCACTCCGCTCTGCTCCGCTCACTGACCACTCACCGCTTTTCATCGCTCCTCTCCGCCCAGCTCCGCTCCTCTCCGCCCAGCTCCGTTCCTCTCCGCCTAGCTCCGCTCCTCTCCGCCCAGCTCCGCTTCAGTGGAAACACTGACCACTTTTCACCGCTCTTCTCCGCTCCTCTCCGCCCAGCTCCGCGTCAGTGGAAACGCGGCCTTAAAGTTGAACTAGCTACACTGCGTAAATAAAATGATCCGGTCTCCGCGACGGGTACCCGCGACGGCGACCGTTGCGTTTCCACGGAGCCCATCCGCGTGTCCACGCGCGTAGACACGAGACGGTTGTCCGTTGCGGGCGCCCGCTTAACGCAGTTTCAGGCCTAATTGTAAAAAATTTAAATATTTGTGCGGATTGGGGTTATCCGCTGGACCAAAACGATTTAAGATATATTGTTAAAATGTATATATCAAAAATTACTGTGAAAAGGTTTAAAAACAACTATCCAGGGCCTGATTTTGTTGAGAGCTTTCTGAAACGACATAGTGACAAAATATCAAAGCGGATATCTCAAAACATCAAACGTTCGAGAGCAGAAGTGTCACCTGAAATGATGAAAACCTACTTTGCAGAACTAGAAAAGTCACTTGAAGGCGTACCTCACTCTAACATAGTCAACTACGACGAAACAAATTTATCAGATGACCCTGGGCGACCAAAAGTCATCGTTCGGCGTGGATGTAAGTATCCAGAAAGGGTCCGGAATTTTTCAAAAGGGTGTACGTCTTTGATGATTGCAGCAAACGCTGAAGGAGAACTATTGGTGCCTTATGTAGTGTATAAGTCAACCTACCTTTAGGCCTCTTGTACACACACGTTTTTTCGCCGTAAAAATCTGCGGTAAATTCACCGTGTGTAGGCACGGCTGTCAGTGTTGTATGGGCAACTGTAGAAGCTTGTTGACATACACGGCGGCTTTACGTTCCGGCGCCGCCGCCGTGTTCGCCGTGCGTCCCCCTCGGCACGCCGGGCAGGGGTACCGGCTAGTGTACACCGGATCACCAACGGGCAGGGGCGGAGTGGCCGTGGTGCTGTCTAAGGACCTTCAGGATGGACTCCTTGAAGTAGACCGATGCAGCGACCGGTTGATGCGAGTTAGGGTGCTGATCGAAGGGTCGGTAACGAACCTAATCAGCGCCTATGCTCCTCAAACTGGTTGCTGTGAGTCTGAAAAGGAGGCCTTCTGGGATGAGTTCGAGGACGTAAGAAAGAAAGAAAGAAAACTAATTTATTTGGCACACACGAAATCACACAAAGTTTGTAACAACAAAAGGAAATGCAAAATTTATTATAAAAACAAAAACATCGTGTGCCCCGCGGCTGCGCCAAATAGGTCCAGTTCAGCAAAATGCCAGACAACTAGGCGCTGCCTGACGCTGGTTTTCAACTGCACCTTATGTTGAAGTGTACGGATGTAAACCAGTTTTGTAGGGTATTAAATAGAGTACAGATTAATATAGATATAATATGCTAAAGTGTAGTTAACGATACATAAATATAATTTAGTGTCCAGTGATAAATAATACACAAAAAAAAAAAAACAAAGGATAGAAAACAATTGAAACAAGAAGCAAATAATTCTGGAAATTAACAGAAAAAAAGAAAGAAGGTGGGCGTCACTTTTCAATTATAATAATTATCCAATAAAGACACAAACCGAACCCTTTCAGCTGAGAATTGGCCTGACATCATATTAATGACAGGTTCAAGTGTATTATGTCTAGTTTCTGTTGCGCGTCTATTAAATACTGCCGTATGCGTCTTCTAAAGGCACCGATTGTGTTTAGTGCTCTAATAGGCGGCGGTAGATTATTCCATATTTTGGATGCTGCGTAACGGAAACTGCCCCTGAATGCTGCTGTACTGTGGGGATGCGATGAAAGTTGCTGCGATCATTGCCTTCTCTCACATTCTCGTCTGCTTGCTATCCAGCTCAGCTTGCTGTAGAGGTAGTCTGGCTTTTGAAATTTTACGACACCGAACAACAGACAGGCCAAGTGTAGTTTACGTCTCGATTTCATTTTAAGAGAGAAGTGTTTGTTCAGGAAAGGCGTTACGTGGCTTCTGGGAGGAATCTTGTAGCAAAACTATGAGCAACCTGCCCAGGTGCTAATCTTCTACGACGACCTTCATCTTCTAGCGGTGCCGTCCATAACGCATAGGGCAATGAGTTATTATTATAAAACTCCATCCTGATAGCCAGTGGTGTGTTGGGGTTTGACATCTGCAGCACTATTTCTCTTAAATTGCTTAGTAGTACACCAAGCGCCGGATGGTTAACCGGTCTTACATAATAAGTCTTTCCACTACAGGAAAAGACGCCAATTGCATGCAAAAGGTTTGCAATTGGTGCGATGTTTACAGGCATTCCTAAAATCAAGTCTTTAAACTGACTGCTCATCCTAGCTCTGTAATACAAATTTTCGTCAACTTCTTGCTGGACGATGACCTGGCCGAGTGTTGCGTTGAGAAGTTTCAGCTCTATCTGAGCTAAAGTAATACGGTAAATTGCCCAAGGCGTACAAGTTGGAATATTGTTGTAAATGTTGTAGATCTTGGACATCATCTTTTGAACTATAAATCCAGCAGAACGAGTACTGACTGGAAGTGTTATCGAACAATTAAATGTTGAAAACTCCTGTTTATTCCTGGCTTCAGAAGCATCGTCAAAACCAAGGAATAAAGTTTTATTTATTTTATCTTCAAAACGTTCTTCTTCTTTCTTGATGAGAAATCCATCCTCTCGGTACTGGTCACGTCTGGCGTTGGCACGCGCTCTGTTCTTCTGCGAGCGGCCTCGAGACGTTGACGGTTGAAGGGGTTGTTGTTGAGGAGGCGGGGGTTGGGCCTCTTCATAATATTGCGGCGGATAACGAGGTGGGTATCCTCGTCCTCTACCAAAGTTAAAACTCCCACGTGGCATGGTAGCGAATACTGAACACAGTCTCTGCGGCAATACCAGCAGAAATGACAGTTTTACCTCAACATAAGTGGACAAACGTTATGAGTGAGATTTTATGGAAGGAAACAAGGCGAGAATGTACTTGGATATTTAAACGCAGTTCAGCTGTTAATTATAATATTCGATTCAGTGGATATTGTAAGCAATGTGGAGCTTAAATTAGAGCAGAATCAACAGAAGCGTCAAAAACTCATGCTAAAATCAAATGTATTATTGAGGTAGGTGATTTAAATATTGTGCATGATCCAAAGATTAAAAATAAATTGACTAAAAAGATAAAAGAAAAGCTGTTTGAAAAACTGATGAACGAAGATGACACCTATGAGCCACCATTTGTACCATCGTTAAAGACATTGCAGAATATCAGGCAACGATCTAAACAAGAAGCTTATTTGGACAAGAATGTTGTACTTTCATTATGGATTATGGGTAGTACTTTATAAAGGAATGTGATTCGATTATTTTGTGTTTTGCCTTTCATTTTATATTATTGGACGGATCAACAAGAAAAATATTATTGTCATCTTGTCAATTGTAATAAAAGAATAAAGCTCAGTGTTGACGCTACAGGGTCAATATTTAAAAAAATAATAACTGATTTGCATACGTTAGAAAATATATACAAATGGCTCAAACAATGGATAGGCACCAAGAAAACTCCTGATGAAGTAGTTTGCGATGATTCGGCAGCATTAGCTGGAGCAATCATTAAAGCTTTTACAGACTTTGAATCTACCAAAGATTATATTGCACATTGCTTTGATGTCCTAATGAAAAAAGAAAAACTAAAAACAAATAATATAATATTCCACACAACTATCACACAACGCCATCTAGTCCCAAGCTAAGCAGAGCTTGTGTTATGGGTACTAGACAACTGATAAACATACTTATATATTTCTAAATACATACATATTATAGATAAACTACACCCAGACACAGAACAAATGATCATGCTCATCACACAAACATTTGTCCTGGGTGGGAATCGAACCCACAACCTCTGGCATAGCAGTCAGGGTCACTAACCACTAGACCAACAGGCCAGTCATAAAAACGATATATGAAAATTTATATTACTTACCTGATTTTATTAATACCTTCAAGAGGCTAATGTCTAGATTGCCAATTTGGTCAAATGTGATGTTGTCATTTGTTTGTACAGAAAATGTGTCATCAACCAGTTCAGACGTGGAAAGTTATTTCAAAAATATTAAAACACTTTTGAAAAGTCCCAACGACAGACTACGGGTGGACGAATTCCTAATGAAGCACCATGAATATATATCTGGGGATTTAAAGAACAAATTCAGTGATGGTATTCGTGAACAGAAAGCAAAGGCTACTGAAAAAGCTAAAGTTGAGTCAAGTGACTTTTCGCAAGAATCTGTCATGTCTGATGAACCCATCCTTCTAGAGAACTGGCGAGGCCTGACTTTAGGAAAACAGGAAAAACAAAAGCGAGAGATGCGGTCCAAAAATAAGTCAGTCGATGTTTTGGTAAATGGAAGTAGTAGTTCAACTGGTATTAAAGGCTTAGTTGTAGAAAATACTTGCGCCTTCGATTGTCTGGTGCAATCTTTAGCAGTTGCTTATATAGATAGAATGAACATCCGCAAACTAATAGAAACAAAAACATCCGGTTTTATGACGCTTATCAAGTCTCTTGCTAATAAAGATCCCATAAATTTATACAGCATACGAGCCAATATTATAAACAAATATTATTTTGACAAAACAATCACAAATGTCTTGACGATCATAAATTATATGACGAATATTACTTTTGTTTTAGACAAAATTTTATTAAAAGATATTCCTATAGTTATATCGGAAAAACGATGCACAAATACACAATGCAGTCAGAACGACTCCACATCTCAACGAGTATGTTCGTACATGCCACTGAATGAACTAATTTTGTCTGATAAAAGCATTTCAGCCCTTGAAGAGGCTCAAACAATGTTAGAGATTGATTCAGGTGTGCTATGTGTTAAAAGTAATGACGGTGTAAAATGTACCGGTAAACAAATTATTAACTACACATTGAATGATTTATTAATATTTGAATTTGATTTGAGCGTTGATTTAAATGACATTCCAGACATTATGACATTACAAGGAAAATTATTTACACTGTTGTCAGTGATTGAGTATTTACCAAATATTCGCCATAACGTTGCTCACTGCAAGCGTCTGGATGATACTTGGGAAACATACTACTCTGTCAAGAAAGTACCGGGAAAAGATCAATAATACACAAAATGACAGGTTCAAGTGTATTATGTCTAGTTTCCGTTGCGCGTCTATTAAATACTGCCGTATGCGTCTTCTAAAGGCACCGATTGTGTTTAGTGCTCTAATAGGCGGCGGTAGATTATTCCATATTTTGGATGCTGCGTAACGGAAACTGCCCCTGAATGCTGCTGTACTGTGGGGATGCGATGAAAGTTGCTGCGATCATTGCCTTCTCTCACATTCTCGTCTGCTTGCTATCCAGCTCAGCTTGCTGTAGAGGTAGTCTGGCTTTTGAAATTTTACGACACCGAACAACAGACAGGCCAAGTGTAGTTTACGTCTCGATTTCATTTTAAGAGAGAAGTGTTTGTTCAGGAAAGGCGTTACGTGGCTTCTGGGAGGAATCTTGTAGCAAACTATGAGCAACCTGCCCAGGTGCTAATCTTCTACGACGACCTTCATCTTCTAGCGGTGCCGTCCATAACGCATAGGGCAATGGGTTATTATTATAAAACTCCATCCTGATAGCCAGTGGTGTGTTGGGGTTTGACATCTGCAGCACTATTTCTCTTAAATTGCTTAGTAGTACACCAAGCGCCGGATGGTTAACCGGTCTTACATAATAAGTCTTTCCACTACAGGAAAAGACGCCAATTGCATGCAAAAGGTTTGCAATTGGTGCGATGTTTACAGGCATTCCTAAAATCAAGTCTTTAAACTGACTGCTCATCCTAGCTCTGTAATACAAATTTTCGTCAACTTCTTGCTGGACGATGACCTGGCCGAGTGTTGCGTTGAGAAGTTTCAGCTCTATCTGAGCTAAAGTAATACGGTAAATTGCCCAAGGCGTACAAGTTGGAATATTGTTGTAAATGTTGTAGATCTTGGACATCATCTTTTGAACTATAAATCCAGCAGAACGAGTACTGACTGGAAGTGTTATCGAACAATTAACTGTTGAAAACTCCTGTTTATTCCTGGCTTCAGAAGCATCGTCAAAACCAAGGAATAAAGTTTTATTTATTTTATCTTCAAAACGTTCTTCTTCTTTCTTGATGAGAAATCCATCCTCTCGGTACTGGTCACGTCTGGCGTTGGCACGCGCTCTGTTCTTCTGCGAGCGGCCTCGAGACGTTGACGGTTGAAGGGGTTGTTGTTGAGGAGGCGGGGGTTGGGCCTCTTCATAATATTGCGGCGGATAACGAGGTGGGTATCCTCGTCCTCTACCAAAGTTAAAACTCCCACGTGGCATGGTAGCGAATACTGAACACAGTCTCTGCGGCAATACCAGCAGAAATGACAGTTTTACCTCAACATAAGTGGACAAACGTTATGAGTGAGATTTTATGGAAGGAAACAAGGCGAGAATGTACTTGGATATTTAAACGCAGTTCAGCTGTTAATTATAATATTCGATTCAGTGGATATTGTAAGCAATGTGGAGCTTAAATTAGAGCAGAATCAACAGAAGCGTCAAAAACTCATGCTAAAATCAAATGTATTATTGAGGTAGGTGATTTAAATATTGTGCATGATCCAAAGATTAAAAATAAATTGACTAAAAAGATAAAAGAAAAGCTGTTTGAAAAACTGATGAACGAAGATGACACCTATGAGCCACCATTTGTACCATCGTTAAAGACATTGCAGAATATCAGGCAACGATCTAAACAAGAAGCTTATTTGGACAAGAATGTTGTACTTTCATTATGGATTATGGGTAGTACTTTATAAAGGAATGTGATTCGATTATTTTGTGTTTTGCCTTTCATTTTATATTATTGGACGGATCAACAAGAAAAATATTATTGTCATCTTGTCAATTGTAATAAAAGAATAAAGCTCAGTGTTGACGCTACAGGGTCAATATTTAAAAAAATAATACCTCCTAGAGAGAGACAAATATATGTGGGTAAGCACATTTTTCTTTACGTGGCAGTATTACAAACAGGAAATTCTTGTGTACCGGTAACTCAAATGATAACTGATTTGCATACGTTAGAAAATATATACAAATGGCTCAAACAATGGATAGGCACCAAGAAAACTCCTGATGAAGTAGTTTGCGATGATTCGGCAGCATTAGCTGGAGCAATCATTAAAGCTTTTACAGACTTTGAATCTACCAAAGATTATATTGCACATTGCTTTGATGTCCTAATGACAAAAGAAAAACTAAAAACAAATCATTGCCTTATTCGCTTGGATACATCGCATTTTGTGAAAACACTTTATAATTACCAATGTTTCAAATACGTTGACGAAAGGGTTATGAAATTTTATATAAAATATATTTGCAAAATCAAAGATTGTTCATCGTTCAGCGAAATCAAATTGATAATGGAAAATCTTATTGTTATTGCACTTAATAGATACACAGGAAAAGATTCTAACGGCCATCCTACGTCATGTAACCAAAGCTTACAGGAGTTGCTACAGACAGACACAGATAATACAAATAGAAAAGACGAAGATGATGATGTCAGGGTGAATGAGGAAGTGAATATAATCATTAACGACCTACTCAACTCAGAAGAAATTGAAAATGTTACCTCAGACTTTATGAAAGAATTTACCATGAAAGTTGACAAAGTTTCACATGAATTGCAATTATCTGAGATAAAAACGATATATGAAAATTTATATTACTTACCTGATTTTATTAATACCTTCAAGAGGCTAATGTCTAGATTGCCAATTTGGTCAAATGTGATGTTGTCATTTGTTTGTACAGAAAATGTGTCATCAACCAGTTCAGACGTGGAAAGTTATTTCAAAAATATTAAAACACTTTTGAAAAGTCCCAACGACAGACTACGGGTGGACGAATTCCTAATGAAGCACCATGAATATATATCTGGGGATTTAAAGAACAAATTCAGTGATGGTATTCGTGAACAGAAAGCAAAGGCTACTGAAAAAGCTAAAGTTGAGTCAAGTGACTTTTCGCAAGAATCTGTCATGTCTGATGAACCCATCCTTCTAGAGAACTGGCGAGGCCTGACTTTAGGAAAACAGGAAAAACAAAAGCGAGAGATGCGGTCCAAAAATAAGTCAGTCGATGTTTTGTAAGTAAGTAAGTGAGTAAAATTTTATTTGTTTGAACATGGTGTACATGATACATGCAAGATAAAATAAGTATAAAAAAGTCCTTACATGTTCAGCCGCATAGCGTGGCGTACAAATTGGTAGGAAGAGATAGTGATAACATTCATCAAAATTACATTATTTAAAAATATTCTGTAGGTACTTATTAAACAAACATTATTCATTATAGATCACCACAATTCAGCAAGCATTTACAGATAAAAATGTCGAAGTTAAAATGTCAATAATAAATGTCAAAGTATTCATTAAATAAATTAGTCAATAAAATATGAATTACTATAATTAAATGTCAATTCCAAATCAATGCAACAGTTTACCATAATATGTCAAAAACACAACATAGTCATCTCAAAAGGAAGAAAAATTGTCCTCTTTCATAAACTCTGCTATACTGTAATATGCTCTTTCAGATAGTAGACTCTTTAATTTAGTTTTAAGAGTAGATATATTTAATGATCTCCATGATTTGGGCAATTTATTAAAAATGGTCGGAGCCATGCAAAAGATGCTCCTACGCATAAGAGCTGTTTTAGCGGCGTGAACACAGAGTTTTAAATTATCACGTCTATTCCTAGGGACAGCATCAGACATGAGCTGGAATAAATGAGAGTTTGATTTTACGAACATTACTGTTTCCAGGATATACAATGATGGCAATGTCAATATCTTACGTTCTATAAAATAAAACCTACAGCTGTCCGTTGTTTGCAGTCCAAACATCGATCTAATGCACCTTTTCTGTGCCCGAAACGCTATTTCACTGTCCGTGCTATTCCCCCAAAAGATTACTCCATATCTAAGAATTGATTCGGCTAATCCATAGTAAGCAGTTATTAGCGCATCTGTGTTGAGAACCGCAGCAAGTTGTTTCAGAGCGTAAGCTGCACTACTCAATTTTTTACTAAGTGCCTCTATTTGAGATTTCCAATTCAATTTAGAATCTATTATTAGTCCCAGAAATTTTGTTGTGTCAGCTTCATTGATATGTGTATTATTAAATTGAATATTAAAATTGTTGCTTGTTTGTGTACGTTGCCTAAAGTGCATAACGTTAGTCTTGTTTAAATTAATTCTTAAATTATTATCAGTTAACCAATTTATAATAGATATTAGTGAATTATTAATGTCAAGTTCATATGTGTTTATGTCATTACAAGCTATTGTCATAGTACAATCGTCAGCAAAAAGTGTAATCGGTTTTTCAGTAACTTTAGGCAAGTCATTTATATAGAGAGTGAACAACGGAGGCCCCAATACACTGCCTTGGGGTACTCCGTACATAACTTCGCGTTCCTCTGATCTTGAAATTTCTTCACGTTTACTTTTTATATTTATTGCACTGATTTCTGTAACTTGTTTACGGTTATGAAGATACGATTTAATTAGTTCTAAAACGTTACCTCTAACACCATAGGCTTCAAGTTTCTCTGCCAAGGAATTATAATGGACACAGTCAAAAGCCTGTGTCATGTCGCAGAATATGGCACAGACTGGCGTTCTGTTATCTACATTTAGCATGACATTTTGTAAAAACTCATAAACAGCTAAGTTTATACTTTTATTTTTTCGAAATCCCTTTTGTTCGTCACATAATATATTGTACTTTTCTAAATAGTTATTTATTTCACCAAAAATATATTTTTCGAACACCTTAGATAAAACTGGTATAAGCGCAATCGGTCTATAATTTATCATTAATTCATGATTATCCTTCTTATACAGCGGTTTCACAATAGACTTCTTTAATGCATCAGGAAATACACCTGAACTTATGCAAAGATTAATAATGAAACACAAATGAGTACATATTTCAAATGCAACTGCTTTTAATATTTTTGTGGCAATACCATCGCAGCCAACGCTGTTCGTGTTTTTTAGCTTCATTATAATATTTAGTATGTCATAGGGCGTAGACGGAGCCATAAACATAGACTGTGCTCTGCCAAGAACTAATGACGTTGAGTTTGTTCCCGCATTAATTGTTGGCTGTATTTTATCTATAAAATAGTTATTAAATGTATTAGCAATGTCCTTTGGGTGTGTGATGACCTTACTTCCAAATTTGATACAAGATATTGAGTTTTTTGGGACATTGTTTTTGTTCTTATTAATTATTTGCCACGTAGTCTTAGATTTGTTGTTAGAGGTTTTAATATTGTAATTGTTTTGAGCTTTCTGAGTTAGAGTAATAATTCTTTTAAGTAATTTTGAATATTTTTTGAATTTTTCTCTATTTGCTTTACTTGGTTTTAACCTATATTGCCATAGAAGCTTCCGTTTGTTTTTGCTACATAACTTTATCCCACGTGATACCCAAGTAGATTTTTTAATAGTCTTAATGGTAATCATTTTGCTGGGGAAACATAATTCGTAAAATAATTGAAACGTGTCAATAAAACAGTTATAGGCTGCATTAGGATCGTCCATCCCGTACACATCTGAGAAGGAAAGACTACTTAGACAAGTCTTGAATTTTTCTATATTTTCCTGACTGTAGTCTCGTGTACTTTTGCGATAATACTTAAGAACATCCTTTTTTTTAACGGGGCACTTCAACAGCTGTGCTGTATGATCGGATAGCGCGAACTCTAATACTTCAGATCTACAATGACGCTTGTTAAAATTATGCGCAAAATTATCTATGCATGTTTGGCTCGCAGCTCGAGTAGGTTGTCTCAAAGCAAGTTGTAAATTAAAATTTAAGAAAATACACTCGAATTCGGCAGACAGTTTACTTCCCTTTAAAATGTCGATATTGTAATCACCAGCTAAAACTATATTCTTACATCGTTGTTTGGATAAATATTTTAAAAGAGTTTCCAATTTATCAAAAAACTCATTGATATTATTTGAGTTAGGTACTCTATAAATGCACACAATTATAATATTATAGTCAGTCAATTTTACTGCACAACACTCGAATATACTTTGCGAGGACATGTTAGCTACATTGGCCAATCCTTTCCACGGAATACCATGCTTAACTAGTATACATACACCGCCTCGCCTACTTGTCTGTCTACTGTAACAAGCAGCTAAACCATAATTAGGTAGGTGTAGCTGATTCTCACAGCCAGCCATCATAAAATGCTCTGAAATGCAAATTACATCTACATCAACATCACGATCTGAAAGTTCACATAAACAGACTGAAAGAGCGTCACATTTATTAACGAGACCGGCAATGTTCTGATGTAATATGCATAAATATTTAGTCAAGAAAAAAAGTGTCCTTATTTGTCAAATTATTATCAATGGTTAAGTCAATTGTATCACTTATACTATTATTATATTGTATGTCAACTATTAAACTATCTATGTCCTTGAATATTATGTTCATTCCATAGTTACTTACTAAGCCAGTTCGTTTATTATAAATTTTGTAGTCAAATAATAAATTTAAATTACTGTCTAATAGATATAAATGTTCATATGTCAGTACATCTAGATACAAGAGGTTGTTGAAAGTTTCTATTCTACTGTTAAATATATTAGCATAATATCCATTTTTATACGTCGGTAAACAGATGATCATATTCGTATGATTTATTGTTTGAATGACTTCTCTTATACGGAATATAATATCAAAATAGTTGTTAGTATTTTTGAAGTCTTCATCACCTAAAAGAATTACACAAAAGTCATTCTTGGTGAATTTCACAAGTTTTCCTTTTAAACCTTCCAAGAGATGTTCAGCTTTCCCGTTACGTATTAAATAGTGACAACAATCAAATTTGTTTGCGAAGGTATTTTGCGCTATGGATAGTATTTTGTTCGTATTATTCGTGCTCAGTATGCATAGTTTATTCTTGTGGGCAAAGCTGGCGGTTGGCAGCTGGCTTTCCCTGCACACAAATTGGGCGGCATCTTCTTCAATAATTCCCTGGACACTTGTAGAATTTATTTTAGAACATTTATCTTGCTTCGGTTGTTCTAAATTAATGGGTTTATCAGGGATAATATGTTGATCCTTATTTTTCTTAGACGGGGTGTTAGTCTCATTCTGGTCTTTCTTTTTACTTTTCCGCATTGAAGTTGGTGGCGTGGAAGAGGACTCCCCGTATCCAACCTTTTTATATACTTCTATGATTTTATAACTCTTTTCCAATTCTAATTTCAATTTTATATTTTCTGTGTTTAAATTGTCGATTTCATTATTTGCAATCATTAATTCCTCCTGAACAGATAATAATTTTTCTTGTAATTGACGAACTTCGAAAGTTTCGCATTGGTCAGGTAGGCTTTGCATCGTGGTATCAAATAGTGACGAGTCTGAAGTGTTCATAATAGACACATTATTATGAGAGTTCGTTTTTCGGATTTTCCTCATTGTTATATTACTAGTGTCTCCACTCGCCATTATTTATTGTAAAATAAATAAACAATATTATGTGAAAATCAAAAAATAAGTATGCCAGAATCGAACTTATGCCAAATCGAATCCCGCGGCGCTTCGTTTACGCGATTTGTGATGTCGGCTTTGCTCGTAACAAGGCTAATAGATCCTCGGAGTTAAGTTGTAGAATCGATTACCAATATCGTTGGCGAACGAAGTTGTACTTCTTTGAACGCGTGATAGATGGCTCTGTTCTAAATATTTATTGTCAATATTTTTATATTATTTAGGGTAACACTGGTTGTCGAGTGGTAACACTCTGAAAGTTTGTTTATTCTTCCGTTAGATGGTGCAGTTTAAAGGATTTAGTTGATCATTCAAATAATTAAATGGTCACACTGTTGGAAATATTGTCAAAACCTGATGGCAAGATTTAAAATGTAAACAAACAACGGCTGTCTTACACTTTTCTTTACAGAAAACACCATAAATTTATGTTTATACGTTTTAATATCTTGATGAATTTAGTCACGGTCTTATTTTAATTACTTCAGTGTCAGTGTTTATTAAGTATATCAGTATTATATTCACTTTTGTTCACTTTCCAAAAGTTCACGGGTGACATAGTCATTTTTTATTTAGCTCCGTAGTGTCTTGTTTTTAGTGCACGCAAACATTAGTCACTGAACTTCACTTAATTATCTTTAAGTTGGAGTTATTTAAACACTGATTCTAACTTTTGTATAATTAAAAACACTTAATAATCGCAGAGTAAGTTGTTGTCGTTTCGTTTTGACATTGACATTGGTAAATGGAAGTAGTAGTTCAACTGGTATTAAAGGCTTAGTTGTAGAAAATACTTGCGCCTTCGATTGTCTGGTGCAATCTTTAGCAGTTGCTTATATAGATAGAATGAACATCCGCAAACTAATAGAAACAAAAACATTCGGTTTTATGACGCTTATCAAGTCTCTTGCTAATAAAGATCCCATAAATTTATACAGCATACGAGCCAATATTATAAACAAATATTATTTTGACAAAACAATCACAAATGTCTTGACGATCATAAATTATATGACGAATATTACTTTTGTTTTAGACAAAATTTTATTAAAAGATATTCCTATAGTTATATCGGAAAAACGATGCACAAATACACAATGCAGTCAGAACGACTCCACATCTCAACGAGTATGTTCGTACATGCCACTGAATGAACTAATTTTGTCTGATAAAAGCATTTCAGCCCTTGAAGAGGCTCAAACAATGTTAGAGATTGATTCAGGTGTGCTATGTGTTAAAAGTAATGACGGTGTAAAATGTACCGGTAAACAAATTATTAACTACACATTGAATGATTTATTAATATTTGAATTTGATTTGAGCGTTGATTTAAATGACATTCCAGACATTATGACATTACAAGGAAAATTATTTACACTGTTGTCAGTGATTGAGTATTTACCAAATATTCGCCATTACGTTGCTCACTGCAAGCGTCTGGATGATACTTGGGAAACATACTACTCTGTCAAGAAAGTACCGGGAAAAGATCAATAATACACAAAATGTCTGTTATTCATCCAAATTTATTTTATCACCTTCAAAGTATGCTCCTTTAGAAACGATACACTTGCGCCAACGAATAATCCATTTATCAAAACATTTTTTAAACGCTGCTTCCGGAATTGAGTTCAGTTCTCGCCGCGAATTCTCCTTTATGTCTTCTATCGATTGAGAACGGGTGCCACGAAGTGGTAATTTGAGTTTAGGAAAAAGAAAAAAGTCAGCAGGAGCCATATCTGGTGAATATGGTGGTTGCTGGATGGTATTTGTCGAGTGTTTGGTTAAAAATTCGTTCACAATGATAGCCTTGTGCGAAGGCGCATTCTCGTGGTGCAAAATCCAAGAATTTTCTTTCCACAAATCTGGCCTTTTTCGTCGAATTTGCTCTCTTAAACGCCGCATAACGCTCAAATAATATTCTTTATTTACCGTTAGACCTTCCGGTAAGAATTCAGAGTGCACAACACCGCGATAGTCAAAGAAAACAGTCAACATGACTTTGACTTTTGATCGACTTTGGCGTGATTTTTTCGGTTTCGGTTCAGTTGGTAGGCGCCACTCCGAAGCTTGTTGACTAGTTTGCATGTCAAACTCGTAAACCCACGTCTCGTCACCAGTATCAATGCGTTTCATGAATGTTGGGTCCGATCTGACTCGTTCTAGCATGTCCTCAGCGACTTTCATGCGATTGAGTTTTTGGAGAAAATTCAGATCTTTTGGGACTAGCCGAGCAGCAACATGTTTCATACCCAAATGATTAGTTAAAATGGTACGGATCGACTCGGCTATCTCTCTCAGAGTTGAATGGGGATTTTCAGTCACTATTTCCTTCACTTTTGCGATGTTAACAGTTGCTGACGTTGACGGCCTACCAGAGCGAGGCAAATCTTCCATCACATCTCGACCGCTTTTGAACGCTTTGAACCACTCATAAGCACGAGTTTTTGATAAAGTCGATTCACCGTAAGCCTTCTGTAACATTTTCAGTGACTCCGAACACGAAATTCCATTGGCGATGCAAAATTATAGACAACTCTTTGTTCGATATTTTTGTCCATTATGAAATTCGCAATACACACTATATATGATATTACTAAAACCAGCACTGTATTTAATATAAATAACAGATGCAACTCAAACTCCGCGCCAAAATGGAAAACAGTTGTGCCAATCTAACAACTACAAAAAAACAAAAATTTGAATTTGGAACCATAAACAAATCATCCATTCCCGATACTTTTTTGACTGAATGTATGATGATTTATGTACTAAAGTTACAAGTACTAAAAACCAGCAAATGAATGTTCATTGTATTTTATACGCAAAATTGTAAATTATAACTTATTTTTATCAAAATGTTTATTTTTAATTTAGGCTTTGCATTTTAAAGTTGGAAAATAACTTCAAAATTCCTTTATTTGTAATGCTGATTGACTATATTTTGAATACGCAATTTTGGTACACTCTTTTTTTCATTGTTATTTCTTGTTTAAAGGGTTAAATGCTTAAATTCAATCTATTGACTTAAGTTTGTTATATAAAACACTTTTCCGTCATATACAATACCTTGTATGAACAATTGTTAATATTTGATTATGAAAATATATTTGTTATTCGTATACTTATTGTTTATTTTAAACCAAAATTTTCACTTACTTCGTCAAATTAACTACCTATTCTTAGGTAGATAGGTAAACAAAAACCAAAAAGTGCACCTTTTTCAAAATCATTGTTGGTAATAAAAATAAAAGTTTGTAGATGAAGTCCAGGTCTTTTTATAAAGTACTTATTATGCAGTTTTCGTTGGCATAAAGAAATAAAGCATATTTCGTTAAATTTGCTGAAAGTAATCCTCCCTAGCCGCGCCACATACTTTAAAGATTAATTAATCAAAATGAATAGTTTCTTGAGAGAAAAAAGTATCAACGAAGAGTAGAGAAAAGGTACTATTATTTAAATTGATTTATGGATAGTTAATATTAAATATTGCAAAATTGACTTGCTGCAGAGTATACCTTCCAGCCGGACCACACTCTACGACCAATAACTCCTTAACTAAAGGGGTTTATTGGACCATATTTGTCGTAGGCAAGGTACTCTTTAGGTAGTTTTTTTTCGGGATATTGATTTATTAATAGTTCATTATACTCCATTTAATTTGAGGTGGCGCGGCCAGAGAGCACTGCTTGGCAGCCGGACCACATTCATTGTTAATTAAAAAGATATCTCTTGAGGTACTAAATATATATATATATTCCGATGAAAGTAGACTTAAGGTAGGTATTATTTTGAACTATAGCATCTGAGTACTAAACTGTGGTCCGGCCACAGAGGAACACACGACCCGCTTCACCCCATTTTACGGTACCTTGCTTTTACTTTCTCGACATTTTTCCCTTCTATAAGGGTGTTATCACACCAATCGATCGATCGTTGATCGATGCCATCGATCGATGGTAGAATGGATTAGTCGACGTCGATCGATAGTTTCTACCACACCAATCGATCGATAGCCGATAGATGCCATCGGTCGATGGTAGAATGGATTGGTCGACGTCGATCGATAGTTTCTACTAGACCAATCCATCGATAGTCGATCGACGATCGATCGATGGTAGAATGGATTGGTCGACGTCGATCGATAGTTTCTACTAGACCAATCGATCGATAGTCGATCGACGATCGATCGATGGTAGAATGGATTGGTCGACGTCGATCGAGCTGCTTGAGCTCCCCATGTCACCCAGTGCGGGCACGCGCCCCGCGCCCCGTGCCCCGCACCCCGCGCCCCGCGTGCTTCCTACGTGGCCGTCTTGTATTTATGTGTTCAGTTGTGTGACGCTCGCGGTCATTAATGCTGGTTTTTGTCTCGTGGCGTGCAAAATGGCGGCAACCGCGTGGACGAATGAAAGAACTTTGGAATTTATAGAGCAATACAAAAACAAACCTTTACTATGGGATATTGTCCACACTGATTATCGAAACAGAATAAAACGTCATGATGCACTTCTCGAAATAGCCAACTCATTTGAAATTACTAAAGAGGAAGTGGAATAAAAGATAAAAAATTTACAATCAACATTTTCGAAAGAAAATAAAAAAGTTAAAGATAGTTTGAGAAGCGGTGCTGGACGAGACGAAATATACGTTTCTAAATGGTATGCATTTCAAGCTATGATGTTCATACAAGAAAGGAATCGCCCACGATCTACCGTATCTACAGAGGATCGGCCTCATTCAAGCATGTCTCTGTCTGCTAATGTAAGTACCTACATATATATTTATCTTTGTATCCATACTATACTATATTTTACTATATACAACGTTGATACGACAGAGGGGCTTTCCTTTAAACTGCCTATACTAGGGACCATTTTCAAGCTCTGTACCAAAAATAAATTAATTAGGAGCAGTAGTTTAGTCGCAAATGATTTTTAAAGTTTTTGCACGGTTTGAACACGATGTATCTTTTCTAACAGCTGATTATCGTCTAAGCATAGGTCATGCACCTTACAACGATAAATCTACGATGCGTTGTTGCCGCTCTGCCGCATGTCGAAGGACATTTACTAAAAATTGGCAATGCAAACAAGGAAGCAATCAATACACACACACTTGCACTTTCACTACGAAAGCGACTAACATAAAGCGAGCGAAAGAAATAGAGATAGGTCAGTTTGTTGCATCCTTGTTTTTTGCGATCGGTAAGTCCCTCAGTGCGCCGACGCTTGTTTTCCGTAACGTACAGTTTGTGGAATTCGCGCGCAAACAATTGTAATTTTATTTTGTTATTGTGAGAGGACACGTAACTTGGGATTATTATTATTTAGTATTAGTGTTTTTTTTTGTGATTGACTGTTTTTTATGGTGAAAGGACACGTAACTTGGGATTATTATTATTTAGTATTAGTATCTCCGGACCTCACTCCCATGGATTTCTTTTTGTGGGGTTACATTAAGGGTGAAGTGTATGCCTCAGAGGTAAATACAATTGATGAGTTAAAAAATAGGATTATTTTAGCATTTCACAAATTAAAGTGCTTAGCGATGGACAGTGATCTAATTAGAAAAATAAATAACAATATTCTCCGTCGGTATAATTTGTGCATCAATGTGAATGGAGGACACATCGAAAATTAAAAAATTTAGTGTGTTTGTTTTTGTGCGCGTACTTCGAAACGTTACCTAACATAAAAGTCAGTGCGAGCGGAGGCCTAAGTCGCCGGCGGCCACCCCGGCCCGGCCCCCGCCGAGCACACGAGATACCGCACACCGCGCTCCAAGGCGCGCGCGACGTTGCCGCTTTGTTACCTAGCGGTATCTAAGGTCAGTGTCATTTTTTTACAAAGGGTGGTTGCGTTTTATTCGGATTTGCAAGCTATTTAGTTTGTTTGAAAAAAATATTTTCTCATTTATGGCGCTTTTTGTTTTTGTACCGTATCGAATTAATACTGAACACGTATAATATACGTAGTTTAATTTAATGCCCCTCTGTCGTATCAACTCTGTATAATATTAATATATAAATCTGAAAGTGTGTTTTTGAGTTTGTATGTTTGTTTGTCCGTCTTTCACGTCAACAAGGAGCAACGGATTTATGTGATTTTTTGTATGGAGATAGTTGAAGGACTGTAGAGTGACATAGGCTACTTTTTGTCTCCTACTTTTCCCGCATCTCCCTAAAATAGGGGGTGGAAGTTTCTTAAACACGTGATAACCGACAACCACGCAAGCGGAGCCGCGGGCGACCGCTAGTAATATTATATTTCTTGCATAATATTGGAAGTTAAAATTATTAGAAGCTGGTTTTTTTATTGAATCAGACCGTTTATAATAAATTCGTTTAACGTATGATAATATGATAGTTTTTAGAGGATTTGTAAGTTTCCTACGTGTTTCATACATGTTGGATAATTACGAGAAGAACTTGAAAATGTGTTTTTTTGTTTGTTGAGATAATTTACCGATTTTGGTGTCAAATGAAAGAGGAGAGAGAGGAGATAACTAAAAATAAGAATGGTGAAAATGTCGTCCGAAAGTCGTTTATTTAACAATACTTGTATTGCCATGTAATCCTCCCATCTTTTGAACAAAAATATTCAGCGAACTCTTCTCTCACTAGTTCAGCTGGAGTTGGTAAACTGTACAGATGACCGAATTTCTGGCGGTTGTATTATTTCGGAATCTGCACTTTGATTTATGTTATTTGAATAGCGCAATTCTAAATTTCTATAAGTCTCACAATTCCTTCTTAAATAGTTATGAAGATAAGTCGTAGCTAACACTCTCTTTTCCACATTTTTCGGCTGAAGATGAAAAGGCTTTCGAAGACAGCGAAATACTGCACTTAAAATGCCGAACGTACTTTCTACTATTCGGCGAGCCCTGCTCAACCTATAGTTAAAAATTCGCACCTTTGATCCTTTTTGACCTAATTCTAGGAATGGCTTCATTAAATTTTCTGAAATAGGAAAGGCATTGTGACAATTTCTTCCAGGTAACACACTTTCTTTTGGGATTCCTCGTAGATTCATGGAATTCAAAATAGTATTTCCAAATACACCACCGTCAGAAATACGACCTTGGCACCCAATATCGCAGTACATAAAATTGTAATTCGCATCCACTACAGCCATTAGGACAATACTGTGAACTCCCTTGTAGTTAAAGTATGTGCTCCCACTGTTATTTGGAGCACGCATATTTATATGTTTCCCATCTATTGCACCCAGACAGTGGGGAAAATTCCACAACAGTTCAAAATCTCTTGCAATGTTGAGCCATCTTTCTTCCGTGCTTGGCACCTGTAAAATAAAAAATTGTAAATATATTGAATACGAGCTTCAACCCGCGACTTTACTCGCGTAACTTAAGTCAGTTTATACAATATTGCTTTTAAATTACAGCCTACTAGTTTTCTACCCGCGGCTTCGCGCGCGTCGAGTTCGGTTATTGTCGAGTTTGGTTGTTTCCAAGAGAACTCTTCTAAAGTCCGGGATAAAAACTATCCTATGTTCTTTCTCAAGGTCAACTCTATCTCTGTACCAAATTTCATTAAAATCAGGTCCGTTGGTTATTCGTGAAAGCGTAACAGACAGACAAACAAGAGTTACTTTCGCATTTATAATATTAGTAGGGATGTGTTATTCTACTGTATGCTGTAAAGTTCCATCAAATTCAGTTTAGTATTTTTGGGTGAAAATGAAACAAACATTCATATATACATCCTCACAAATTTTCTCAATCCTCCCAAACTTTCACAAAATCCTCACAAAATTTTATAATATTGAAAGGATGTGTTTCAGGTAAATTCACAAACATCTGAGTCAGGGATGGACAGTTCCATGATAGTGAAGGGCCTCGTAAAAAGCGCCTCAAACCAAATGATGCCGCTATAGAAAAAACGTTGGAGATGGTTGATTCTTTGATTCGCAATAGAAAAGATGTTGATGAGTATGCATTATTTGGAGAACAAATAGCATTTAAATTGAGGTCACTAAAAACAGACTACGCGCGGATGACCGTGCAGCATCATATAAATAACATAATTTACGAAGCTCAACTTAGTAAATATGACTATCCAGAAACTCGAAATCAAGGTTACTTCACCACGCTATATTCTACAGATGTACAATCTTCAAATCAATCCAACCTTCCATTCACTTCTCAATACGCAAGAGATTCAATTGGAAATAACTTTTTGCCGGATAATACAACAGTACAGTCATTGGATAATTTCGAAGATCTCTCATCTGACATGCATGAAAATTAAACAATGTTTTTATATGGTTACTGTTTTTCTGAAAGATTTTTAATAAACCTGAAATACTATGTATATTTTTTATTTCCTCTAGCTTGTGTTAGATATACATGACTGAAGGTAGTACTATTATTTATTCTGTGACTGAAGCCGAGTATCTTCTTCAGATCTCTATTCATTGTAATAAAAACTTGTCCAAGAATACTTACTTTTATGTAATCCCTGAGAGAACATATAAGCGCATTACATACTTCTGGAACTACACAAGAAATACCTTGTTGTGAAACTTTAAACGTTAACACTAGACTTTGATATGAATCACCACTGGCCAGAAATCGGAGTGTTATAAGTAACCGATTTTTAGGTGAAATTGATTGTCTGTAATTGGTACCGTAAAATGGGGTGAATAGAATTTAAGGGGGGAATAGAAAAAAGAGGCGAAACTTTTTTTCGTTGCATTAATGCTCTTACAGTGCTCAATGAAATTAGCTACATTTGATTTTTTTATATACGGCAACATTTATTCTGTTATGGCAACATCGTCATAATAGTGAAGTTGTTCATAAATTCGAAAAATAAAGTGTCAAAGTGATCCGGTAACGGTTGTGAATTTGAGAAGCGTAAAACTTTTATTTTTGTTCTTTACTACGATTGAATTCAGCCATCAATACGAATTTATGTGAAGTGTTAGTTACTTAACTATTGGGAAAACTCAAAGGTAAGTCAAATTAAGCATGATTTCTGTTCTAAATAAGTCCAAAAGTTATGTTACCTATAAATTGAATAAGTTTGGGGTGAATAGAAGACGCCTGAGGGGTGGATAGAATCGAGGTATGGGGTAAATAGAAGCGCATAAAGTCAGAATAGAAGTGCACGAGGGGTGAGTAGCAACACGAATGGGGTGATTAGAATTGTCATTGCTAGGGCTGCTACGCAAAATTATACCCGATACTTTTTTGTAGGTACCTATGGAAGATTGTAGGTACTTATGGACTGTAGTTTTACGAAATAGTTTATGTTTATATTTTCATACGTTTAATGTTTATTTTGTTTGTTTAGATTATTTTGGACAATGCCGCGCATTTATAAACCTGAACCTGGAGGCAAGCGCTATAAAAGGTATGACGAAAATGTTCTTAAGCAAGCGGTAGAAGATTATTTAATGGGTAATTTATTTATTTATTTATTTATTTATTGATAAGGCACTTCAACGACTTACTCACTAAAACATACACAAACATAAATCACATACAGTATTAGTTAAAGTGAATTCGTCACTTACAGAAGTGCACAGCACTAACAGATAACGTAATGATCAATGGACATGTTTGATATCGTTAGTTGCATTTGTTACAAGTTGTAAGTTTAAGAAAATTGAAAATTGAAGTTAAAATTATTGATGCGTTTAAGTTACAATATTGTACAGAATACCAAAAAAAAAAACAACAAACATACGGAATTGGAAGCGTACACAATCTTATTACTAGGCGGATCGCGTCACACAGAGGTCTTGAGACTCCGAGCTGGTTAAAAGCCTCGTACGGAATATACGGAAAGAGTTAGAAAAGATGTCGATGCTATCGGTTCGTGTAGCGATTTTATTGTAGTTTCCCATAAGACGGTTCATGGGTGCTGTGCTACCAAGGTTAGTATTACTTGTAGTTGTTGTAAAGGTTATGGTCTCGCGACCAGGTCTAATTGTTTTGTACCGTGGTACAGCTATACTTAATTCCGCTAAAAGATCGGGAACATTTAGTAAACCGTTTACGATTTTATATAGCAGGATTTGGTCCGATACGGCTCTCCGGTGTTCTAGAGAACATAAGTTGAAATGACTGAGCCTTTGACCATAAGAAGATTCTCTTGGACAGTCAGAACTTCTAAAACGAAGATATCTGGTGAAGCTTCTTTGGATACGTTCAATCCTGTTTACGTGAACACGGTAAATGGGGTTCCAAACTGGAGATGCATAGTCCAGTTGACTTCTCACGAGAGCATTGAAGAGTACCTTAAGGGTGGAGATGGATTGGAAATCTCGACTTATTCTTTTTATAAAGCCAGACATCTTTGCAGCTTTGGCAGTGATATTGTCTATGTGGTGGACAAATGTGAGTTTAGAGTCGAGTTGAACTCCCAGGTCACGAATCGTATACACTGTTTGTAGTGTTACCCCGTTTATTGAGTAAGATGTAGGTAAAGGTTTTAGTTTTTTGGTGAATGTTATGTGGTAGCACTTTTTCACATTAAGGGACATACGGTTTTTTAAGCACCAGTCGTGAACTGCATCGAGGTCAGCCTGGAGTAAATGAACGTCATCGGGTGAGTTTACCTCTTTGTATATCTTTAAATCATCAGCGAAAATAGAGCAATTGCTGTGTTTTACTGAGAGAACTATGTCATTGACGAACATTAAATAGAGAATTGGGCCTAGGTGCGAACCTTGGGGGACGCCAGAAGTAGAAAAATAAACTTGAGACTCATAGCCCTTTACAACTACTCTTTGTTTTCTTTTCGTAAGATACGATTTAAACCAAAGAAGCAACTGACCAAATATGCCAAATCCTTCAAGCTTCTTTAAGAGGATTTTATGGTCCACCTTGTCGAATGCACTGCTGAAATCAGTGTATATTGAATCTACCTGGGCACGAAGGTCCATCAATTTACTCACTTCATTGACGTAGTGGACCAAGTTAGTAGTCGTTGATTTACGAACACAGAACCCATGTTGTTGGGGTACTAACTGGGGATTAATGTGTGATGTAAGTAAAGGACACAGCAACGATTCGAAAAGCTTAGCGAAAACTGAAAGGAGTGAAATAGGACGGTAGTTCTGCACGTCATTAGAATCTCCTTTCTTAAGTATCGGGACGACATTTGCAATTTTCCATTCCGTCGGAAACTGGGATGTCTCAATTGAATGGTTGAAAATTAATTTAAGCGGTAAGGACAGGCTAGTAGCACACTTTTTTACAAATACTGGCGGCAACCCATCTGGCCCCGGCCCTTTGCAGATGTTAAGTTTTTTTAGTGCTCTCAGGACATCTCGTTCTGTAAATACTACTCTACCTAACGCATGTTGGTGATACTTGGAACTTGTTTGAACTTCAGCGGGTGAGCCGATTGAGGGAGTAAAGTTAGAGGAGAAATGCCTAGCAAAAAGGTTGCAGACCTCATCACCAGTAGACACTGTTTCCTTTCCGAGAAACATCTCAGATGGAATGTCGTAAGTTTTGGAATTTTTCGCTTTGACGAAGGACCAAAACAGTTTCGGATTATGTCTAATGCTCCTTTCAGTGAAGCTGATATAGTTTTTGTAACAGCTGTTCATCATGGTTTTAGATCTCCCCTCCAATAGTCTATATTCAAAGTAGTCCCTTGGGTTTTTATATTTTTTATAACGTGTTCTAAGTTTTTCTTTTTCATTTAAGAGTCTAATGAGAGGTTTAGAGAACCAGGGGGGATACCTATCGCTAGGTTTTTTTGACTTAGGAACATACTCGTCAACTACATAATTAAGGTGTTTATATAGGTGTGTCACCATAGCATCGACATCGTTCAGTTCTGTGAGAATGTGGGTCCAGTCAATTTCGCTAATCTTAGCATTGATTGAAGTATAATCTCCCTTTCTAAAGTTATATCTAACAGGAATCTTACGCTTCAACAACGCTGGGGACGCGTTTCTTACTAATATTTCGAGAGGTGGATGGTAGACATCTACTGTTGATAAAGGGTTATTGCATACACTAACAATCCCTCCATAAAAATTACAAAATATTAAATCCAGGGTTTTGTCATAACAATTTTTGACTGAGTTTATTTGCTCCATATTACATAATGACATAAAGTCTATCAGTGAGTAGCCCAATGTGTTAGAATAGTTGTGAGCTGTGTTACTGGAAGTGTGGGAATGAGTTTTGTCTATTTCCCAGTTAATGAAACTCAGATTAAAGTCTCCAGCTATCAGGGTTTCGTCGCCAGTGGTATCGATAATAGCAGAGACACTGTCAAGGAACGAGTCAAGTGTACAATGTTTAACTGGAGGGGGAAGATAAACCGCGCAGATATTTAAGTTGTGGCATTTTTTCCCCTTGACCATTCTGAGCCTGACCCATAGGTTTTCAATCTCGGTTTCCCACTGTGACATCCGGGCCGAATCTATTGACTTCAAAACAGCAATCAACACACCCCCTCCTCTCTTGCCACTATTCACGGTTGCTACTCTATCTCTACGATAAACGTTATACCTGGAGTCAAATATTTCGCCATCACTTATACTGTCATCAAGCCAAGTCTCTGTGCCGACAATAACATCATAATTGCGCAATCGTGTAGATAATTCAATCATTTTCAATTTCGTTTTCATCCCCCTAAAGTTTTGGTAGTACACATTGAATTGTTGTTGATTTGTAAACGGTATTGTGGCAGGGTTTTTATAAAAAAATTCAGAGTAGTGCAACAGCGTCGAAGCTTCTTATGTGTTTTGCTTGCTCTCCATCAGCCTTTCTTACAAGAATTTTACCGTCACGGACCCAAACGTATTTGTATCCCTTCGCAGTAGCCGCCTTCCTGGTAGCTGCATGGATTTGCTTGTTAAGGGGAGATAAATGTTCAGCCACATATATAGGTCTGGCGCGACCGCCATATCCTAGGTGTTGCGAATTTAGTTTTTCAGTGGGGTGTGCCTTGTTGAAGTTCATGACTGAGGTAAGGATAACGTCTCGCGTTTGGGTGGTGCGAAGCTTAACCACAACCGCTCTAGGGTTACTATTTTCGGGGTCTAATTTACGCACTCGTACAGCCGACAGTATGTCCTCCTCTCTGATCACACTTGCTACCGCGTTCCCCATCTGTACAACCGTCTTCACCAAATTTTCCGCCTTGTTCTCTGGTACGCCGTTAATTTCAATATTCTGCTGTCGTGAATATTGCTCGATTAAATTAACTCGCACAGATAAATCCGAAACCAACTGCTTAAGGGCTTCGTTTTCCCTACTTAGACTTTTGTTATGGTCTGTACATATTTTCAGATCAGATTGTAGGCGGTCGTAATCATCACTCAAAAACTTGACTGATTCCTTGAGTTCCCGGAACAGACCTTTCATCTCGCTGAATTCTACCGCAATGCAATCTTTTATAGCTATTGAGATCTCTGTAGATATAATAGCGCGTATCTCCTGACGTATGGTGTCGACAAGTTCCGTTGATTTCGGTTGGTGATGTTCAATCTCCGGAGAGCTATTCAGACGTGGACGCTTGGGCCGCACACATACATTTGCGACCACTGGCGAGTTGGCCGAGGAATGTAGCATATCCGGTTCCGACTGCACATGACTTAGGTTTACATTATCTTTTTCTTTTGGTGGAGTGCGTTGAACACGAGGCATGATGCGTTAAAATAAGTAAACGAAATTTGTAAACAAGAAAAAAAAAAAAAACAAAAAGTGCTCGGTGCGACTCGGATTCGAACTTACAACCGCAAGTCTGTTACCACCGTAGTTGATGCGACGCGCTACGCAGACAGTACGAGCTTAGACCAAACTAGCTATTGTAAAGCTTTGTACGGAGCGTCGGCACCAAACTCGTTAGGGAGTCCAAGGGTCAGTCTTTAGTTTAACTCGAAACGATCCAGTTTAAAATTTTAACAGTTTTGTTTTGCACTTTTGTTCACTTTACCACTTCAAAACATTAGCACTCGTTGATTTTATTAGCACAATCGATAGTACAGTATTCGCTGAGTGTTTTAGTATAACTTTATAGCAGGAATAGCAACTTTTTACCGCTTTTACTTAATTATTTATCAGAGCTAACGAATACGCGTATGACTTGCAGAGTTGTATACTACCTACCTGATCTAATGCGCGCTTATCCCAGTAATGTAATGATTCGATAAAAACAGTAGCTATGAAATACAATATGCATCCGTCAGTGTTGTATCGCCACAGCAAAGGACTAGTAAAGTCGCATGGTGGGCAAAGGGCACTTTCGTTGGAAACTGAAGAATATATAATCCAATATATAAATGTTTGTGCAGAATGGGGCTATCCACTGGACTCACTAGACTTAAGATATATTGTTAAAATGTATCTGGATAAAATTGGGATTACTCATAAGCGATTCAGAAATAATTTCCCTGGGCCCGATTTCATCCAATGTTTTCTAAATAGGCATAAAGATAAAATTTCGAAACGAATATGCCAAAATATCAAAGGTCTCGAGCTGCCGTGTCAGCAGATATCATAACAAAATATTTCGAAGAACTTCAAATATCTCTATCGTCATTATCAATATCGTCAATTATGACGAGACAAATCTCGCTGACGATCCAGGGCGCAGAAAAATTATCACGAAACGCGGCACTAAATATCCAGAACGCGTCATGAACCACACAAAGGCCAGTGTTTCCTTAATGATAGCTGGGTCAGCAGAGGGCCAGCTTTTACCACCATACGTGGTATACAAAGCACAAAATTTATATAATACATGGGTTTCTCACGGGCCTAAAGGTGCAAGGTATAATCGTTCGGCATCAGGATGGTTCGATGGTACAATTTTTGAAGATTGGGTGCAATCCATCATCATTCCTTTCTTCGCTGATAAGCCAGGAAAAAAGCTGCTAATAGGTGATAATTTATCTTCACATTTATCGGTTGATATGATAAAACTTTGCAAAGAACAGCAAATTGATTTTATATTTTTACCAAGTAATTCAACACATATAACTCAACCTCTCGATGTAGCCTTTTTTAGGCCCATGAAAGCAGCCTGGCGGCAAATACTTCTTAAGTGGAAAAAAACAGATGGCAGCAATGAGACAAGTGTGCCAAAAGGTTGCTTCCCTAAATTACTGAAGAAATTAATGGAGGTAATACAATAAAATGCCGAGTCTAATTTAAAAGCCGGTTTTAAAAAAACTGGCATCTATCCTTTAGACGCTACACAAGTGCTATCTCGAATACCAACACAATTGGACACTAGCACTAGACATAGGGAAGCAGTGGATGAGTCGGTACTAACTTTGTTAAATGACATGCGATATGGTACTATGGGCGAAAAAGAATTAAAAAGAAAGCGCAAACTCGACGTGGTGGCAGGAAAGAGTGTTAGTGAATCTACTGAAGATTATGTAGACTCTGAAGTAACACCAGGTCCAAGTACATCAAGGTCACAAAGAAAAATTAAAAAGCTAGATAATACAGTGGAAAAAGAAAATCTATTACCTCAAGAAACTACAAGCTTAAACAAAATTAAAGGAAAAGGGATCGGTAAAAAGACAAAAAGGGAGGCAATCATGTTGATGGAGGAGTTATATGATATCAGAGAGGAAAATGTGGGGACAGGCAATGCATTTACAGACAGACGAAATGATAATATGACAGTGTTCTAGATATGCCTGTATATTTTGACGATAAGTTGGATTATGTAGACTCCGAAGTAATACCAGGTCCGAGTACATCAAAACCACAAAGAAAAATAAAAAAGATAGATAATTCAGTAGATAAAGAAACTCTATTGCCTAAAGAGACAACAAACCTAAACAAAAGTATTAAATGAAAAGGGATTTGTAAAAAGACTAAAAGGGAGGCAAGCATGTTGATGGAGAAGTTATATGATATTAGAGAGGAAAATCTGGGCACAGGCAATGCATTTACAGACAAACAAAATGATTATATTGACGTTTATGACAGTGTTTTAGATATGCCTGTATATTTTGAAGATGATTTGGAATGTGGAGGAGAACTAACTATTGAAAACTGTCCACTAAGTGATGATTTATTAATAATAAAAAGCGCAGCAGCCAAAAATAAAGAAACCGGTCTAAACAACGTCAGTCAGTCTGATCATGCTGGTGAAACAAACTATCCATTAGGTAATAACGAAGAAGAATATTCTGTGGCAGAAGATATAACTGATACTTTACCGAAAACGAAACAAGAAAAAATAAAAATTATAGAAAATAAAAACTTTTTAGAAACTGGCAAGAATATTAATTATGATAAGAAATACAAAAAGGTTTCCCCTGAAGCACCTTTAATAATTTTAAAGAAGACTGCAAGACCGAGTAAGTATTATAAAGGCGATGAGGCTATACTAAGAGACTTACTAGATGATAATACTTAAATATATACACGGAGTGCTCCAAATAATATTATAATAATTATTCACGTACGTACTATGATTAGGTACCTAATAGAAATGTTAACTTAATTTTATGATTATTTTATTAATCCACATAGGTTTTGTTTTTGGTTGATTTTATTTAGATTCTTTTGCATTATATACTTAAACAAGTACGTTTATAGAAAGAATATTTCTGTTTATAAGTTCGTTAATTTTTATTCAAAAAGGATTTTTACTGGATAAACATATAATAATAAAATTAGTCCATCAGATAGATCATCAAAAAACGTTAACCACGAATCTTTTGCTTCCTTAATAACACTTGACATTGGTAAAGCGCATTATAGTTCAGAGCCTCTACCATGAGTTGTCATTACGAAGACTCTACCATCGATATTGACCGTGTTTTTAGCCCGCTCTAAGGTTGTAAGAACTCTCAACCAATGAGAGCACCAAACGCGGTCGATGTGTATGATCGAGTCTTCGTAATGACAACTCATGGTAGAGGTTCTGGATTGGGGATAGTGACGTCTATTAACCTCTCGACGCTCACTCAATGTTTACGTCAAACTCCGTTGCGTATCGCGGGCGCCCGCTTATCGCAAGCGTAATATGACCCGCTCACAAAAAACCTTGATATCTCCACTTCTATACCACCTATACACACACTTGAAACGGTTATAGGTTATTGAATGATGCCGGTATGATATACAATGTAAACAATGTTGAAATAAGAGTTCAAGAAATAAATATGCCTATTGAAATAAGAGAACTTGCCAATAGCAGTTATGTTTCTGTATTATGTTGATTTCTAACAAAACTATTGGATATTTTTACAAGAAATTTTGGGAACTAGCTCATAAAAAGACAAGTAATCTAATTACAATGTTTTTTTAGGAGATCTCTAACTGATTTCTGCAATATTCAAACTCAAACATCACAGTGCGCGGTGCCGTTTTCATGAATTTGCATAGTTCAAAGCACTATTTTGAAAACGATCATCAGAGATATTACAATCAGATTCTAATAAAAAATGTTTCTAGAATACTACCTACACATTCATCGACTCGTAATAAGCTATAAATCGTTACAATATGCCACGGTTATTGTAAAATATCAAAATAACCTAGGCAAGGGAACAAATCGGGCACCTTTTTTTGTAGGCCTCGGTCACCCGATAATTTAGGTTTTTGAATTTGAATATTAGTTGAAAATGAATAAGAACAAAGTAATTTATCGATTTCTAAGCATACTTACCATTTCTTTCATAGAAAAAATAAGAAATATCGACTTCTGAAGTGGTCATAAAAATGTATGGGATTCAAACATTACGTAGGGTGGGGAACACACCACTACAATATCGATATGTTTGACTGACTTCAGTAAGGAAAATAAAAAACAGTTCAGATTGGCATACTTTTTTACTTTTTGTGCATATAAGTAAATAAGGTAACAATAATAATAATGTTTATTTATTTATAAAATACGCGCATCGGCGAGGAACTGCGGAAACTCGCTCGCGTTGGGTATTCCTATTTGTATAATAATTGTATGTCGTGTGTTGTGTGGCGTGTTGTATTGTTGTTGATGTTGTGTGTTGTGTGTTGTATTGTATTGTTGTTGCTGTTGTATATTGTATTGTATTACTAAATTTGTATAGGTATGATAATAAAATTTATAAATACAGCTAAAATAGATGCAATATTTTTATTTCAAATAAACCATGTTCAGGTACTTTTGAGTTGTCAAGGTCAGTCAATCCTAGGGATATGGAATTGTTCGAAAGAGTTACCGCGGCCCGAAGTCAAAGAAAATTTGGAGGAACACGGGCAAAAAACTCCACGAAAACTCTTTTGCATCCTTTTATGTATTACAAACATCCTGGTTACAGTATCATTGTTACTTTTATATGTAAATACAATGTATTACAAAGGAGGAGAAACTCCACGGAGACTCGTTTGAATCCGTTTATGTATTACAAAAATCCTAGTTACATGTTTATTGTTGCTTCTATATATAATAATAATGTACACAAAAAAAAAAACATACCCGAGCCCCAGTGCACACGCACAAAATCCATACATACTCGGCGTTTAGACAGACAGGATGGTATGACCGAGAAAAGGAGTGTCTCTACAGTTTGTCGGTCTGTCTGTTAGTTAGACTTTGTGGAAATAATAAAAGGTATACTCTTGTGTCAGTCTTGTATGTCAAACCGATAAAGGTACTTTTGAACGTCAAATTTACAGTTTAAAAATAATAATATAAATAGTGACTCTAGTTGTCCATTCGCAAAGGAGAAGAAGAACGGACAAGGGACAAAAAACTCCGTAGTCTGTCAAGTGAAGTCTGTCAAGCTGGAGATAGAAAATATTCAAAATGGTCGGTAATCGTCGTCACCTTGAGCTGGACGAAGGTCGCCCTCCTCCAGGATTACGACGACATGCCTAAGAAAACTAAACAGTAATATCATAAATCTACATTCATCTAAATCACGAACAAAGGTAAAAGTACATAGATGAAAATAGTTTTATTACTCTGGGCGAATTTCGGCGGCAGGCGAAGCCGAGAGCAGAGCGCGAAGGGGGCTCCGCAGGGGGCTTTGCAGGGGGCTTCGCAGAGGGCTTGATCTACCAAATAAAAAGTTTTCGTTATTACAGATATTAGAACTAAAAAATCAATAGTTTTTTCGAAAACATAATTATTTACTTACGGCTGCGTACGCGAGTCCCATATTAAATTTTCCTCTTGGGTGTAGAACCCGAGGATCGTTGGTGGCGGCCCAAAATCCTGAAAAAAATCAAATAAACAGCATTATGAATACTATTATACCTGACCCCTCACACAAACATAACAACATCAGATTGTTACATGCGATTCCAAACCATCATCCTTCCCAATAGAAAACATGCAGGCAAAAACACTTGCTATACCTACTCCAAATTGAACCACATATAACCAAAAACACAAAAAAAACTTGCAATACCTACACCAAATTGAACCACATATAAGTATAACTTATCTTTTTCAACGAATGAAATCCATCCATTCAGGTTGCTAGAAGAACACAAAACATAATATATTACAACTGACAAAATATATACTATTCATCTAGTATGCCAATAGATACTATGTCCTTTTCAAGTTGAGTAATTTTTTTATGAAAGAAAAGGATAAGTATTTACCTCACGATCCGACTCCAAAAATTATTCATCCAGGTATTCTGGTTCTGGATCGTACAGGTCGGCCGGCTCCTGCTCCTCAGGCTCCTCGTCCATGATCTGACCGAGGTCGAGGTATTCGACCTCGTCCTCTTCGTCCTCCTCTTCTTCTTCAGAGTCTTCCCGGAGGATCTCGGCGAAATCCTCCGGGACGTCCTCCTGTCCAACCAGCCATTGGCGACTCATATTGAAGATCTATCAGAATAGTATTCACAAAATGTACAATAAAAACAAGAACTTATAAAATACGACAAAAAAAAACTACTTAATTCAACCTACACCACAGAAATAAAACTTTATACAATACCAAGAAAAGAAAACTTCATTTTATATATTCGAACAATTTTACAAAAACAATCGATGTTATCGATAACTTTTATCGACATGACCTTCGGCCTAGTTACGCCTAATGTCCATTGTGACGTTTGACAGTTCGAGATTCAAATACGAATTTGTTACCTAAACAATACAATTTTCTTTATGATTTGAATAACTTATTGAAATATGCCTTGAATGCGTAAAAATATATATTGTCAATAGATTTTACGTATTTTCGACCATTGCGGAGGTGAAATTCACTCCATAATTGCCAAAAATCATACAATTACAATGGCGACTTTGACGAACTCGGAACTATGAAAATTTTGTTGGCTCAAAAAAACAAGTTTCGTGATATTATTTCATGCAAAAAACTATTTACAGAGTTGTAATAAACACTTATAAATGAATATTCATCCACTTACCGAAGGAATTCCCGTTAAAACTTCAAAAAAAAACACAAAATAGCACACGCGTGACGATCGTTCGTTTGCTGATTTTGACACTAAACTTTTTTAATGTTGCCTCGTTTTTTTTTTTTTTCTGTGTGTGTCTATGGTTGTAAAATATTATAAGTTGTAGAGTTCAACCATTCCGAAACGAAAATAAACCGTAACTTTGAAAAAATTCAAGTTTTAAATCAGTTGGGTCGTTTGGAGCCAATGTGTTCCACTGGCATCTCAACGGTATGAGATAAAATTGGAACAAATAGGTTCCATTGGCATCCCGTCCGGTTAATACTGAAATTGTACTATCTTGTGACATAATCCGTAGTTTTAAAGCGTTGTATCATACTCATTTTTTATTTAAGTGATAAAATAAAAATACGTAGTTGCAATATATTTCGATAATCTAGCTGACGGACTAAATATATATTTTCAGTAAAATTCACTTTTACTTATGTTTATTAAAAGTTTTTTTTTTGTATGGGTGATTGGCCCTAATTGTTTTTGCATTGAAAATATAATTTACTATACCTGTTCTATTGTTTTAAAGTTAATGGTACTATAATAAATAATCTGTAGGTACCTATATGTACTAGGTACATTTTTTTTTATCTTTATTTTAAGGGACTTTTGAACTCAGTTCATGTCAGCCCCATCATAAACTTATCTTGAATTACCAAACAAAAACAAAGCTAAACAAAAATCTTAAATATTAACTAATGATTAAATCATTTTAGCCTCACGAGACAAAGGTCGAGACAAAAAATTATAAAAAATACCTAAGTCTAACCTATTTATACCTAAGTCCCTAATAACTTTGTTCCTCTCAGATTCGTTCCTGACGCACTCCATCAAGAGATGTTGTACATCTTCTCTTTTACCGCAAACCTCGCAATTGGGCGAACTTATTTTTTTCATGAGATACGCAAAAGCTCCTAATGCCATGTGTCCAGAACGAACCCGATGAGCAGTTACAATAGTACCTCGGCTAATCGTATTGCTATCAAACCATGGAATACGAGGAGGCTCGTTTTGTATGATTTTGTACCATACACCTTTCAGTTTTGATTGCTCATTAAAGTGATCTTTCCATTTATCATAACAATAGTTTTTAAATTTACGCAATATTTCCGAATAAAATGGAAGAATATAAATTTCAACCCCCGAAATTGACCCTATTTTTGCTAACCTATCTGCCTCCTCGTTTCCCTTCAGGCCAATATGTGACGGGATCCACTGCAGTACTATGTTGAAGTTGTCTAAAAGAAGTGAGTGTATTTTTCTCATCACATCATAGGCAGTCGGTACACCTCTCTACTTACTACTTACAGCACTCTTGCTATCGGTAAAAATTACAAAGTTTGAAGTATGTGTCAGTGTTTTAACGTAAGACAACACTTCTGAAATCGCTAAATAGATATTGGGGAGCCTATTTTAAAACACTCACTTCCTTTAGCAACTGGATCATAATAGGCTGCTCCTATCTCAGTGTTTTTTGATCCATCTGTATACAGTTTATAAAATTGACCATATCTTTCATTAAGTTCTAAGATTACATCATTTCTTAACAAATTACTTTCATAAGACATTTTAGCTTTTATAACACTTTTTAAATTAATTTTAATAACACTATTAATATCAATGTAACTACACCAAATATTTAGCTTATACATATCTAAAGGACAGGTCGAATATATTTTTTCTTCTTTAATATAATTGAATGTAGTCATTAGCAAGGGTTTCTTTTTAGTAAGCCAGTATCTGTTTGTTGAAAGTGTACAAAGTTCATTCAGTAGCCTATTAGTGACATCGTTTGCCCAAGATTTAACTTTAGAACAGAACTTAAATGCCAAATACATACGCCGGATACACAAAGGAGGCAAACATAATTCACTTTCCATAGGGGGTCGTTTTAATAAAACCACCTATAGTTCTCATGGCTTGATTTTGAATCTTATCTATTTTATAAACTCTTAATTTAATACTATTATCATATAGAAAACAACCATAATCCATCCATACGACTCCTTATCAAAGCTATGTATAAACGTCTTAAATGTATGGGATGTACTCCCCACCCGGGTCCAGACAGAACTTTGATGATATTTAACATTTTCTGGCATCTTTGATTAAGTTCATTAATCCCCACCGGAGTGAGGAGTCCAGCCACATACCCAAATACTTGACATTATCAACGCGCTCTAATGGTACATTATTGACTAGAATGTGAATTTGTTGCCTTCTGTGCCCTCTACTAAACAAACATAGTTGGGATTTCGCAGCTGATAGTTCTAAGCCAATGTTGAGTAGTATTTTAGTAATAATATCTATGGACGTTTGTATATGAATAACGCTATCATTAAGGTTTTTACAGCTTGACAATATTGCAAAGTCATCAGCGTATTGACATATTTGTACGAGGTTTTCACTATTATTTCTTGCAATTTCCATAGTAACAATATTAAATAATAATGGTGAGATTGGATCGCCCTGTGCAAGGCCTCGATTCGTCCATCTAACGATATCTGTCTCCAGACCTAATTCGTCTCTAATAATTAAATGTCTTTCGCACAAGAAGTCAAAAGTCAAAGTCAAAATAATTTATTGTTTGTCACAGGTTTAAAGCAGTTCTTATCAACGTAATATGTAGATCGCTGTAACATACCCATAGGGCGTACAATAATATGCATATTTATATGTTTTCATTAATTAAAATCTAATCTAAACCAAATCTATTTTATCATGCAAAAATACATTATAAATTAATGATCTCTCATGTCAAAATACATTAAAATTCGTCAATATGATACGCATGTCAAAATGTTATTATTAAATAATTAAATTATACATAGTCAAAATTAAATCAAATAATTATATAATAACAGTCAATCCAAAAATAATTAAAACAATAAAATGAATAAAAACTATCACATATAAAATTATCAAAATTTGTCATTTAAAAACTCCGTAATATTATAGTACCCCTTACTAATTAGCAATTTTTTTAGTTCTCTCTTAAATGAATTAATGTTCATTACCTTTAGATAATTAGGTAGTTTGTTGTATATTAATGGGGCCATGCATATTACACTTTTTCTCAAAAATGCTGTTTTTGCAGAGAGAGATTGCACCCAAAGTCTGTACTTCTCACGTCTATTTCTATTATCGATCAAAGGGGGAAACAAATGAGGATTGGTTTTTACAAAAAGCGATATCTCCAATATGTATAGTGACGGAAGTGTTAGAATTTTGTGCTGTATAAACATTGGTTTGCAACTGTCAGTAGTTAGTAACCCAAACATAGCACGTATACAACGCTTTTGTGCTTTGAAAGCAGTGTCCTTCTCAGTTGAATTGCCCCAAAAAATTATTCCGTATCTTAAAACTGATTCAGCAAGCCCGTAATATGCTGCAAGTAAAGTATCTATGTTGACAGTTGGTGCCAACTTATAAAGAGCATATGATGAAGTACTAATTTTTTTGCAAAGTTCAACTATGTGTGTTTTCCAATTTAATTGCTTGTCAATGATTAATCCCAAAAATCGGGTTGTTTCAACTTCTTGTATTACATTATCTTTATATACTAAATTAAATTTTGATGTGTTGCGAAAGTTTTCTCGTTGTCTAAAATGCATAATGTTAGTTTTGCTAAGGTTAATTTTTAAATTATTATCATTTAGCCAGGTAATTATAGAATTCAATGAATCACTAGAGTCAGTATGGTAGTTGAGTATATTTTTAGGTGCTATGGTTACAGTACTGTCGTCAGCGAAAAGTGACATGGGTTCTTTAGTTGCTTTTGGCAAATCATTAATGTATAGCAGGAACAAAGGAGGACCTAATACACTTCCCTGGGGAACACCATATGAGATGTAACGCTTGTCAGAGGAGAAAACCTGTTCCCTTTTAGTTTTAACATTAAATTTTGATATTTGGGTTATTTGTTGGCGGTCTGACAAATATGATTTTATCAATTCTAGGACATTACCTCTTATACCATAAGCCTCAAGTTTAGCAAGCAGGATATTATGGTCTACATAATCGAATGCTTGAGACATATCACAATAAATCGAACAAACAGGTAAAGATTTGTCAACTTGTGAAGAAACAACGTGTAAAAAGTCGTAAACCGCCATATTTATGTTTTTATTTTTCCTAAAGCCTTTTTGCTCATCACATAGGATTTCATTTTGGTCTAAATAGTTATTGATTTCATGGTAAATATATTTTTCAAAGATTTTTGAGAAAACAGATATTAGTGCTATAGGTCTGTAGTTCTCCATTAGGTATTTATTATCTTTTTTAAATATAGGTTTAATAATTGACAACTTGAGGTCCTTTGGAAATGTCCCACTTTGTATACAAAGATTCAGAATATGGCTTAGGTGATGAGAAATATCTTCATTTACTGCTTTGATTACTCTAGTAGAAATACCGTCATACCCTACACTGCTAGTGTTTTTAAGATTTCTTATAATTTTCTGCATATGAAAAGGCAAACAGGGTGACAAAAACATTGAGTTCGTTTGGGGATTAATTAAGGTTGTGGACTTTTTTCCAGCACCTGGAATAGGAGCCACTTTTTCGATGAAATAATTATTAAACGCATTGGCAATTTCTGTAGGATTTGTTGTTAATTTATCGTTAATTTTTAATTCAGTTATCGATTCTTTTGGAGTATTTAATTTATTATTATTTATAATTTGCCATGCCGTTTTACTTTTATTAGTCGATGTTTTTATTTTATAATTGTTTTGGGCCCGTTTAGTAAGGTTTATAATTCGTTTTAGAAGTTTAGAATAAGTTGAATATTTTTGTTTGTTAGCTAATGTTGGTTTCCGTCTGAAATTCCAGAGTAATTGTCTTTTATTTTTACTACAGGTCTTAATTCCACGTGATATCCATCTTAGTTTGGTATTCACTTGCACAGTAATTTTAGTTAAAGGAAAACACAAATCATAAAATGATTTAAATGTTTCTATAAAATAATGATAGGCTACTGTTGGATCACTTGTGTTATATATTTCACAAAAAGAAATGTTTTTAATGCAGTTTTTAAATTTTTTAATATTTTCTAAGCTGAGGTCATGCTTCATTTTATGCCAACACTTAAATAAAAATATTTTTTTAACTGGAAGTTTAATTAATTGGGCAGTGTGGTCTGATAAGCCAAATTCTAACACATCAGTCTTACACTGTTTTTTAAAGTCATGTGCAAAGTTGTCTATACAAGTCTTACTCGATAGCCTCGTGGGCTGCTTAAGAGCTAATGTGAGATTATAATTTAATAATAAACATTCGAAATCTAATGTGGCATTATTGCATTTCATGATATCTATGTTAAAGTCACCAGCTATAACAGTATTATGACTATTATTAGTTTTAGAGATGCAATTTAGAACATTGTCAAGTCTATCGAAAAACAAATTGAGGTTACTTTGTGCCGGTACACGGTATACACAAACTATTATAATTTTAAAGTCAAGTAACTCGACTGCACAACATTCAATTACATTACTAATGGACAATTTACTGACTTGAGAAAGTTCTTTGAACTTATGTACCTTATTTACCAGTATACAAGCTCCACCTCTTTTATTACAAGAACGACTAAAACATGCCGCTAGTGCGTAATTAGGTATGCTCAGGTGTTGCTCATAACCTGCCAACATAAAATGCTCAGTGATACATATTACATAGTCCCAAAGGTAGTTACATATTCTACTTCCAGCTTTTAGTTGATCCAGTGTTCGGACAACACTTCCAATTAAAACATTATTATATGCATTCTCAATATCGAGAAAACATGCTAAAGTTGGGATATTCTTAGTAAATGCAATCCGAACACTAGTAACCACTTGAGTTAGGGAATCTAGACATGAACGTCCTCTTCTAAAGCCCGTTGTGCTAGAAGACAATATATTATTATGTTCGACGTACCACTCCAACCTTCTATTAAGCATCAAATGAAAAATTTTACACAAGCAAGATATCAATGATATTGGCCTTAACTTAATGTCTGTACTAGATGAACTATTATGTTTTGGTATTGCAATGATTTTAATGTTACGCCATTCAATAGGGGTATAACCGGTGTTAAATATTTCATTATATAAACCAAGTAAATATTTTTTCGCTATAATGGGGAGATTAAAGATCATAGAATATGTAATGGCATCATCGCCAGGTGCTGTATCTTTTATCTTATTACACGCTTCTAGCTCTTGGTAGGTAAATTCGGATTCTAATGCTACATTTGTTGATGTAATTACGGGTTTGGAAGACTGAACTGAATCAGGGGCTAAAGTGCGCAATAGTTCCTGTTTCCTATCAATAGAAAAGTAATACTTATCTCTTCTGTAGCCCTTAATCCATTTCATTCTTTTCCACATTTCTGAAGACGACACAGTACCGTCCACATTTGTACAAAACGCTTGAAAACCATCGGTCTTAGCTCGTCGTATTTCTTCTTTTGCCTTTAAAGTTTTATCTTCTAGCACAGTTAAGTTTCTAGGCGTAGGATTTCGTCTAAACTGAGCCAGTGCGAGTCTTCTCTCCGCCACCATTTTGGATAGACACTGATTCCAATAGGGTTTTGGCTTGAAATCCCTTTCTGGGTCATTGCATGTTTTAATTAGAGGTATAGTTTTATCCGCTGATTTATTAATAATAGAAATAAAGTTCGTATACTTGTGTTGCGTATTACCACTGCAAGTGAACAATTCGGTAAGATTGTTTTCAATTTCCTTAGAGTATGCTGACCAATCAGCCATCTTAAAATTCCTCCTTTTAGTGAAGTGTGGCACATCTTGATAGTTTATATTAATTTTTATCATCAAGTGGTCACTTCCTAAGTTCTCATTAAAAACACGCCACTTACAAAGAATTGCAATATCTGATGAGGTGAATGTGATATCAGGAGACGTTTGCTGTAGTAAATTGCTTACAAGTCTTACTCTGGTTGCGTTGCCATCATTTATGGGTATATAGCCATATTCCAAAGCAGAGTCCATGATTTCATTTCCTCTGGTATCGTTTTTAGACGACCAATTCGAGTGATGTCCATTAAAATCTCCAGCTATTATGGTTTTACTTCTGTATAATGAAAAAAGTTCATCCCAATCAGATTCTCTAGTTGTTGCAGAGGGTGAACAGTAAATAGAAAATATATTTTCTAGATACTTACAATTATGAATCTTTACATGTAGCATTTCTATGCCAGTATTATTAATTCTAGTGGTCTTTATTTCGGATTTTATTGAATTGTGTACCATCACTGCAACACCGCCATAACCATCGTGTCTATCTCTTCTATAAATACTATAATGTGACATGTTTAAGCGACTTTCTTCCTTCAACCATGTTTCAGAAATAATTGCAATATGTATTTGGTCTTTAATCAAAAGTGTTATCGCTTGAAAGTGGTGTTTTTCGTTTATAATTTTTCATCCAAATCAGTTGCATCTTCTAAGATTTTGGCTAAAATGGTAAAAAAAGTAATTTATTTTATTCATTTGTTTTATTTATTATGTTTTACGTGTATTTTGGCTATGAATGTGTAAGAATTTGTTTTATTGTAAATTATGTTGGTGGCCGTATATACATTCAGTCAAAAAAGTATTCAGGAATGGATGATTTGTTTATGGTTCCAAATTCAAATTTTTGTTTTTTTGTAGTTGTTAGATTGGCACAACTGTTTTCCATTTTGGCGCGGAGTTTGAGTTGCATCTGTTATTTATATTAAATACAGTGCTGGTTTTAGTAATATCATATATAGTGTGTATTGCGAATTTCATAATGGACAAAAATATCGAACAAAGAGTTTGTCTTAAATTTTGCATCGCCAATGGAATTTCGTGTTCGGAGTCACTGAAAATGTTACAGAAGGCTTACGGTGAATCGACTTTATCAAAAACTCGTGCTTATCAGTGGTTCAAAGCGTTCAAAAGCGGTCGAGATGTGATGGAAGATTTGCCTCGCTCTGGTAGGCCGTCAACGTCTGCAACTGAAGTTAACATCGCAAAAGTGAAGGAAATAGTGACTGAAAATCCCCATTCAACTCTGAGAGAGATAGCCGCCGAAAATTCTGTATCTCACGAGTCGATCCGTACCTGATCCTGATCTGAATTTTCTCCAAAAACTCAATCGCATGAATGTCGCTGAGGACATGCTAGAACGAGTCAGTTCGGACCCAACATTCATGAAACGCATTGTTACTGGTGACGAGACGTGGGTTTACGAGTTTGAAATGCAAACTAGTCAACAAACTTCGGAGTGGCGCCTTCCAACTGAACCGAAACCGAAAAAACCACGCCAAAGTCGATCAAAAGTCACAAGTCATGTTGACTGTTTTATTTGACTATCGCGGTGTTGTGCACTCTGAATTCTTACCGGAAGGTTTAACGGTAAATAAAGAATATCATTTGAGCGTTATGCGGCGTTTAAGAGAGCAAATTCGACGAAAAAGGTCAGATTTGTGGAAAGAAAATTCTTGGATTTTGCACCACGACAAAGCGCCAACGCACAAGGCTATCATTGTGAACGAATTTTTAACCAAACACTCAACAAATACCATCCAGCAACCACCATATTCACCAGATATGGCTCCTGCTGACTTTTTTCTTTTTCCTAAACTCAAATTACCACTTCGTGGCACCCGTTTTCAATCGATAGAAGACAAAGGAGAATTCGCGGCGAGAACTGAACTCAATTCCGGAAGCAGCGTTTAAAAAATGTTTTGATGAATGGATTATTCGTTGGCGCAAGTGTATCGTTTCTAAAGGAGCATACTTTGAAGGTGATAAAATAAATTTGGATGAATAACAGACATTTTGTGTATTATTGATCTTTTCCCGGTACTTTCTTGACAGAGTAGGTAGTATGCCACTGCCTGCTCACTGACATATTCTGGTGGCAGTATAAATGCCATTGCCTGTTTGTATTGCAGGCATATTTGCGTGATGAAGATATTGAAAATGAACTTGAGCGGAAGTTTGGGCTTCCTGAAGATCCTGACAACTCAGAAGATGAGTACGAGGGCGATGGTGGTATAGAAACCAAGTTTGATATTCGTGCAATGTTAGAGGACCAAGATATTGTTCAAAGTCAAGGAATTTCAACACCTGGAACATCAAGACGGAGTCCAGTAGATGTAGGTTTGCTTTCTCCTAATGCCCGTGAAATAGAAATTTATTGATCCTAAAATAGGATATTGAAAATAGCGAAGACGAAGAAATATTGCGACCAGTCAGGCCTTTACGAGTATCGAATCTGCGCTCTCGGCATATTTTGGAGTCTTCTCCGGAACCTTCTGCAGACTCTTCCTCAGAAGATGAGAACGACAATGACTGGAAAAAAGGTACGGACATCGAAAGATCGGACAGGCCAACTCCTGATAAATTTGACGAAGCTACCTTGAAACTTATAGTTTTTTTTTTCAAGATATTTTTCTGAAGCAGTAATTGATCACATAGTTGAGCTAACTAATTTGTATGCCTGTCAAAAACAGACCCAAAATTGGAAACCTGTTAGAAAATCGGATATTGATGCGTTTTTGAGAATTATCATTCTGATGGGTATTCATGTTTTACCATCTATAGACCTATATTGGTCTAGAGACCCATTTTTTAGAGTGGACGAAATTGCGCAAGTAATGACATGTAAAAGATTTAAAAAAATTTAGAAAATCTTCATCTGAATGATAATTCCAAGACTCCTGCAAAAACAAGTCAAGAATATGACAAATTATACAAAGTTCGCCCTGTCTTGGACTTATTGAATTGTGCATGCCAAAGAGAAGCAAAACAAACTACTTCTCAGAGTATCGATGAAGCTATGATACGGTTCAAAAGCGTATCATCTCTAAAACAGTACATGCCAGCTAAACCCATAAAAGGGGATTCCAGGTTTGGGTTCGCGCAGATAGTGTAGGTACACCGGTAAAAATGACAATAATACACCGGAGTTAGGCTTGGGCGCCAATGTTGTCAAAGCCCTGACAAAATCTCTAATTGACGAGAAAGTTCAAGCTCATGTTGCTTTCGACATTTTTTTTCCTCATATCCTTTGATTTAATACCTTTATGGACATGGCATTTACTCCAATGCCACCGTAAATGTAAATAGAGCAGACTTACCGAAATTCGCAAAAGGGAATAAAGGGAAAGTAAATCTTGACCGAGGAAACTACAAATGGAGAGTGAAGAATAATGTTGGATTCATGATTTGGAAGGATACAAAAAACGTCCGTGTTGAGTACAGCTTTCCATCCTATGGAAAAAACTTTTTGTGAAAGAACGATGAAGGATGGCACAAAGAAGAATTTTCCATGCCCTTTGGCAATCACTGAATACACCAAGAGGCAGGGAGGAGTCGATAGGTTCGATCAAAAAAGAGGTACATATGAGGTTGGACGACGAAATAGGCGTTGGTGGTGCCGAATTTTTTATTTCCTAATCGATCTAGCTATCACAAATGCTTTCATATTACAATCTGTTTCACCGCGAAATCATGGACCCCCATCGAATCTACAGTTTCGCATGTCGATTGCTCGATCGCTTATCGGAAACTATACATCGAGAAAGAGAAGCTTTTCTAGCGAACCCAATTTTATTGCAAAGAAGAAGAGAGCTACAGGCAGTACCAGCTACCAGAAAATCGTAGGAGTGCATGATGACATTCGTTTCCAAGACGTTGGAAAACATTTCGTCATAATCGTAGAAAAAAGACGGTTTTGAAAAATCTACGAAAAACACTTTTTAGTTTATTTGGGTGTTAACCTCTCGACGCTCACTCAATGTTTACGTCAAACTCCGTCGCGTATCGCGGGCGCCCGCTTATCGCAAGCGTAATATGACCCGCTCCCGAAAAAACGTTATTGCTCCGTTTGTATAGTATGCATTCACACACTTGAAACGGTTTCAGGTTCTTGAATGATGGTGTTATGAAATACAATGTAAACAATGTTGAAATTAGAACTCCAGAAATAAATATATCCTATTCAAATGAGAGAACTCGCTGAAAGCAGTTATGTTTCTGTATTATATTGATTTCTTACAAAACTATTGCATATTTTTACACGAAATTTTAGTAACTACCTCATGAAAAGACAAATAATCTAATTACAATGTTTTTTTAGGAGTTCTGTATCCGATTTCTGCAATATTCAAACTCAAACATCACAGAGCGCGGTGCCGTTTTCATGAATTTGCAGAGTTCAATGCACTATTTTGTAATCGATCATCAGAGATATAACAAACAGATTCCAATAAGAAATGTTTCTAGAATACTGCTTATATATTCATTGACTCATGATAAACAATAAATCGTTAAAATATTCCACTATAATTGTAAAATATCAAAATAACCTAGGTGAGGGAACAAATCGGGTAACTTTATTCGTAGGCCATTTTCACCCAGTAATTTAGGTGTTTGAATTTGAATATTAGTTGAAAATGAATAAGAACAAAGTAATTTATCGATTTCTAACCATGCTTACCATATCTTTCATAGAAAAATAAAGAAATATCGACCTCTGATGTGGTCATAAAAATGTATGGAATTCTAACATTCCGTAGGGTGGGGAACACACCACTACAATATCGATAAGTTTGACTGAGTTCAGTAAGGAAAATAAAAAACCAATTTAGATTGACATACTTTTCTTTACTTATTGTGCATATAAAGTTTATAAGCTAATAAGAATAATAAAAATGTTTATTTACAAAATACGTGCATCGAAGAGGAACTACGGAAATTCGCTCGCGTTGGGTATTCATTCCTATTTGTATAAAATAATTGTGTCGCGTTGTATTGTTGTTTGTTTTATTGTATTGTTGTTGTTTTGTATTGTATTGTTGTTATGTTTTGTATCGTGTTGTTGTATATTGTATTGTATTACTAAATTTGTAGATATGATAATAAAATTTATAAATACAGCAAAAATAAATGCAAGATTTTTATTTCGAATAAACCATTTACAGGTTACTTTTGAGTTGTCAAGGTCAGTCAATCCTAGGGTTATGGAATTGTTCGAAAGAGTTACCGCGGCCTGAACTCAAAGAAAGTTTGGAGGAACACAGGCAAAAAACTCCATGAAAACTCTTTTACATCCTTTTATGTATTACAAACATCCTGGTTACATTGTCATTGTTACTTTTATATGTAAATACAATGTATTACAAAGGAGTAGAATCTACAAGAAGCTCCACGGAGACTCTTTTACATCATTTTAATTATTACAAAAATCCTGGTTACATCATTGTTTCTGCTATATGTAAATACAATGTAAAGCAAAGGAGGAGAAACTCCAAGGAGACTCGTTTGAATCCGTTCATGTATTACAAAAATCCTGGTTACATTATCATTGTTCCTGCTATATGTAAATACAATGTAAAGCAAAGGAGGAGAAACTCCACGGAGACTCGTTTGAATCCGTTTATGTATTACAAAAATCCTGGTTACATTATCATTGTTCCTGCTATATGTAAATACAATGTAAAGCAAAGGAGGAGAAACTCCACGGAGACTCGTTTGAATCCGTTTATGTATTACAAAAATCCTGGTTACATTATCATTGTTCCTGCTATATGAGACTCGTTTGAATCCGTTCATGTATTACAAAAATCCTGGTTACATTATCATTGTTCCTGCTATATGTAAATACAGTGTAAAGCAAAGGAGGAGAAACTCCACAGAGACTCGTTTGAATCCGTTTATGTATTACAAAAATCCTGGTTACATGTTTATTGTTGCTTCTATATATAAAAATAATGTAAAGAAAAAAAAAACATACCCGAGCCCCAGTGCACACGCACAACATCCATACATACTCGGCGTTTAGACAGACAGGATGGTATGACCGAGAAAAGGAGTGTCTCTACAGTTTGTCGGTCTGTCTGTTAGACTTTGTGGAAATAATAAAAGGTATACTCTTCATCTGCCAGATGAAACTCTTCGCCCAGAGCATCGTCGTCGTCGCCTTGAGCTGGAACGAGGTCGCCCTCCTCCAGGGTTACGACGACATGCCTGAGAAAAATTAACAGTAACATCATAAATCTACATTCATCTAAATAACGAAGAAAGGTAAAAGTACACAGATGAAAAGATTTATTACTCTGGGCGAATTTCGGCAGCAGGTGAAGTCGAGAGCGGAGCGAGCAGGGGGCTTTGCAGGGGGCTTGACCTACCAAATAAAGGGTTTTCATTATTACAGAAATTAGAACTAAAAACAATAGTTTTTTTATAAAAACATGTTTACTTACGGCTGCGCACCAAAAATTTCTACTCCGTCTTGGGTGTAGAGCCCGAGGATCGTCGGTGGCGGCCCAACATCCTGAAAAAATCAAAGAAATAGCATTATGAACAGTATTATACCTAACCCTTCAAACAAACATAACAACATCGGATTGTTTCATGCGATTCCAAACCATCATCCTTCCCAAATGGAAAACATGCACGCAAAAACACTTGCAATACACACACCATTGAACCACATATCAGTACTACTTATCTTTTTCAACGAATGAAACACATCCATTCAGGTTGCTAGAAAAAGATAAAAAATAATATATTACAACTGACAAAATATTTACTATTCATCTAGAATGCCACCATTGAACCACATATCAGTACTACTTATCTTTTTCAACGAATGAAACACATCCATTCAGGTTGCTAGAAAAAGATAAAAAATAATATATTACAACTGACAAAATATTTACTATTCATCTAGAATGCCAATAGATACTATGTCCTTTTCAAGTTGAGTAATTTATGAAAGAGAAAGATAAATATTTACCTCACAATCCGGCTCCATAATATACTCTGGATCAAGGTATTCCGGATTGTAAAGATCGGCCGCCTCCTGCTCCCCCAGGCTCTTCATCCACCTGCTCCCCGGGCTCCTCGTCCTCTACCTCGCCTAGGTCGAGGTATTCAACCTCGCCCAGATCGAGGTATTCTGCTTCATCACCCTCCTCCTCCTCCAAGTCGCTATCCCGGAGGATCTCTTCGAAGTCCTCCGGGGCGCCCTCCTGTCCGACCATCCAGCGCCGACTCATTTTCAGGATCTATCAGAGTGGCATACACTCAATTTACAAAAAAAAACAAAAACTTATGATATATGACAAAAAAAAAACATCTAAATTATAATAATTTTATGTAAGTATTCGAACAATTTTACAAAAACAATCTATGTCATCGATAACTTTTATCGACATGACCTACGACCTAGGGGCTGTTGTGGCGTTTGACGGTTTGAGATTCAAACACGATTTCGTTACCTAAACAAAAATTTTCTTCATAATATGAATAACTTATTGAAATATGCCTCGAATACGAGAAATTATGTATTATCAATAGATTTTACGGTACTTCCACCAATACAGAGGTGAAATTCATTGCAAAACCGCCAAAAATCATACAATTACAATGGTGACTTCGACGGACTCGAAACTATGAAACTTTTGTTGGCTCAACAAAACAAGTTTTATGATATTATTTCATGAAAAAAACTATTTACAAAGTCGTAATGAACACCAATAAATGAATATTCATCCACTTACCTTAGGATTACTCCGTAAAAATTCAAAAAACAAGAAATTTATTACACCGCGTGGCACTCGTGCACTCGAAAATTTTCTTGTGATTTGACATTAGACTTTTGTAGTGTTGGCACGTTTTTTTTTTTTTCTGTATTTATCTATGGTTGTCAAATTTAGTCGATTATAGAGTTCAATCGTTCAACACCAAAAATAAACCGTAAAATTGATAAAAAAAAAGTTTTAAATCACTTGGGTCGTGTGGATCCACAGGGACCCACTTGGGTTTTAAAGGTATTAGTAATAAGTGGGTCCGAGAGGACACCTCGATACCGGAGAGGTTAAATCATCAAAATATTATTACTACGTCAAAATAAAAATAAAATATACTGTGGATTTCAAATTATACAGTCGGTAAAATGACGGATTTGCTAAGCGCTCATAGTAAAATGACGCGTGTGTGTACTCGTCTTAGTACGACGCACGGGGGCCTCCCGCCGCCCCCTCCCGCTCCCGACGCATCCGTACACTCGTCACTGTTCGTTGAATTTACTCACGCGTTGCACCGGATTTGTTATTTTCGAAATTATTTGCGCTAGTTTAACATAACTAAGCTTGTTATTTTGTTTCGCGCCTCGTTTTCGACATATTAATGTCAAATAGTGTGTTAAAATGAAACCAGGAAGATCAAAACATATGACAAAACTTGCAGCGAAAACAAAGAAAGATGCACGAAATACGAATTTTGCTCATGAAGAGTATATCGATGATGAGGACTGTATTCCAGGGACTCCAGGTAAGTTAGTGAATAACAAATTACAATTATTTTACTTACTTGTGTTTTTATGAAACTTCGCAAGGTAAATTTATGTAGTCCTAAAACTGGCGGTTCTGATTCATCTGCCGGTTTACTACGGAATATTATCGATACAAATTAAACATAATTTTTATTTAAAAAAAAAAATGTTTTCTATCGGAATGTGATGTTATTGTTACGTTTGTATTAAATTTAACAAGACTTGAGTTTTTATAATGTACATTACTATATTACATTTTTCTATGGACATGATAATGACGAGTGATCACAACCGACGATATTTTGTGTACATGCTTTTGTGTCTAAGGGTCGTATGTAACAATCCCACTTTATTCTTGGAACTAAAATAAACTTCCGCCTTTATTCTTTTGTAAAAGAGCAATTATTGTAATTTATTTTAAAATATTTTTTAGAAAAAAAAAATTCTAATTTCAGTAAGAATTATTCGTGTTAGGAAAAAAAGTTTTTTTTTTTTTGCCTATACTTTTGTATCCTCAGACGGTGTTGACGTTGTTAGTCACTACTATTGCTCCCCGACGCTAATATTTTTTAAATTAAATCTAAACACTGCGAAATATGAAGATTCTATTTTTTTTTCAGAATGCCATTCGCCATTACCTCCAGGAGCACGCACCGTTATTGAAGACATGCAAGAAATTTATGACGACGTGTTTTCAGACGATATACACGGAAATAGCGAGATCACAACATCAACAGCTGATGAAGAAAATATGAACTCGAACATAAAATCACCTGCTTGTCTTCTAAGAGAAGATCCTTTTATGACCGAAACCAACATTGCGTCTCCAAATTTACTCCCATCGGGTAATCAGCAACGTGTCGTGTCTTTATTAAATAGCAGCTCAGCTCCAACCCCGTTAGATATCTCGACCTTGGTGCCAGATTTATCGCCTTTTCCTAAACCAACTCCTCCGGCTGTTGACAATAATCGACAAACACCTATGCCATCACCAGCAAAAAACCATGATGAAGTATGTAACGATTCTTTTTGTTCTAATCATGATGGTGCTATTTATAGCAACTGCCTATCAATCAATACAGAAGTATCTTCGTGCCAGTCGTCTCCAGCTCCTTCTTTTCGATGTAGAGGTAAAAAACGTGTCCGAAATTTAGATAATTGGAAAGAAATAAAGAGAAAGCGTCTAACAAATGAAGGAAAAGAATACTCCTCAAAAAAGGGCATTACTGTTCCAGCAAAAACTATACGTAGACCTTGCTCATGTAAATATAAATGTTACACTATGTTGACTCTCGAAGAAAGAAAGGATGCATTTGACAAGTTTTGGAAATTAGGTGAACGTGAGAAACAATGGTAGCATGTTGCGAATTATACTACAAAACAGAAAAGAAAAGGGGTCTTCAGAGAGATTTAAAGCATAACCGTCAATTCACGTACAAGTATTTCTTACCAAAGGACTTAACAAAAGTAGAAGTTTGTAAAACCATATTTTTGAATACATATTCAATTAGTGAAAGATTAGTACGGACAGCTTGGGATAAATACGATGGAAGCACTTTGATAGAAAAAGACATGAGAGGGAAACATACAAATCATAATCGGATCGTTGACGATGAAATGGTAAAGTCAGTTTGTGCCCATGTTAATTCATTTGCACCAGTCGAGTCTCATTATAATAGAGCAGCATCCAAAAGACTTTATTTAGATGGCGGCTTGAGCATCGCTCGAATGTTTAGTTTATATAAAGAATGGCCGGAACTCAATAATTATTCAAATAATGCTTCTAGTCTTAGACAGTATAGAGACATTGTTAACACTCACTTTAATTTAAGTTTCCATGTGCCCAAAAAGGATACTTGCGATCAGTGCCATAGTTTTAAACAAACAAAGAATCCGTCTGACGATGTCATAGAACAATATGCTAAACACCAAAACAGTAAAACAGTATCCAGGACTATGAAACAAAATGACAAAAGTGACGCTATTAATTCTAATGGACGCATTGTTTGTGCTACTTTTGATTTTCAAAAGGTTTTGTCATGTCCTCATGGGCAAATGAGCATATTATATTATAAGCGCAAGCTGTCATGTTATAATTTCACTTTATACGACATGTCTGACAAAAAAGGTTACTGCTATATGTGGGATGAGGGTGTTGCCAAACGTGGGGCTAACGAAGTAGCTAGTTGCGTCTATGACTTCATTAAGAAGTGTGCATCAAACGGTGTAAAAGAATTTCGTTTTTGGTCTGACAATTGTGCAGGCCAAAATCGAAATCGAATTGTTTTTTATATGTATGCTCATGCAGCTAAAGAATTTTATGTAATTATTATACATAGATTCCTAGAAAAAAAGCACACGCAAAATGAGGGGGATTCTGTTCACAGTGTGATAGAAAGGGCTGCTGAGCATAAAACCATATACACTCCTGAGGAATGGAAATTACTAGTACGGTGGGCTAAAGTAACAGGGGACTCGTATGAAGTCATAGACGTAACTCAGTCATCAGTTTTCGATTTTAAAGCTCAACTCAAGAATAAGAATTGGATAAAAAATATAGATAACAACAAAGTTACTTGGACAACCATAAAAGAAGTTTGTGTCGATGGAACTGAGAGTAATAAAATCCGTTATAAATATGCATTATCCGATGATTACATGACGCTTGTACTTAGAAAGGAAACTAGATATTACAACATCCCAACCTTGTGCAAAGCTTATGTGTGCCCTATTCCAATCAGTAATGATAAATACAAGGATCTTATTAGTCTTTGCGATTCTAAGACAATAACTATCAAATACCATAACTTTTTAGAAGTTTAACTCATGGGCGTATTGTGTCTGATAATAATACTGAATCCGACTGAATAATTCATTGTGCAATGACATTGTTTTTTTCTTTATATTTTTTATTCAATTAATTTTTCTAGTTACCTACGTAATTGTTCTTATTTTTTTATCTCATATTTTGTGATTTTTAAGATTTTTTTCATTGAATTAATATTATTGCTTATCTACTTATAACTAAGACCTACTTATATAAAATACTTATAAGATAAATAATTGTGATATTATAGCTTTGCTAATAAATAATTAGTACCTAATAATGTATAATTTTAACTAACTATCCTAAGATTCTATAGTACAAAAGTTCTAGATACTGTTATGATTATTTAACTTAAGCTTTGTGGTCAGCTCTTAATTCCTGTTTTATGTCTATTTTACTTATTTTATAACAAAAAAAGAAAACACCCTAATACAGTGACTTTTATTTAAGAAAAGCCTACAACACTAGTGTTACCCAGCTCGCTTCCCACACTTAGTACCTATCGACCTATCTAACTTACCTAACTACATACCTACCTATTTTATGTATCTTATCTACCTACCTACTTGCCCACTGTTCAATATAGATAACACATCCGTCAAAATATTTCTTAGAAAGTCGACAGAACATGATCGTAAAGTTACATCCGTCATTCTATCAACAGAAACTTTCCGAAGAACAACGTCGGATCGTACTATGTGACTGTGTTGACTCCGAAGTAAAATGAAGCATGTGATTTTTCTCGAAAACCGTTCAATTAATAGTAATAATTTTTATTGCATCTTAAAATTACTGCTATCAATTAGATACATGTAAATTTGCAACCACACAGTTCAAGTAGTTCAAAAGTAATGTCAAAAAAAACAACAAAAAAATTTAAAATGGCTGCCCTGTAAAGTTCAACATATATCAGATCCGTCACTGTTCTACGATTATGACGATTTGATAGACAAGTCTGACACACCGCGCAGATGCCGTTTGTGTAGTACAAAGACAAATAACGTAAGAACCAAGTTGTCATGTACGACTTGTAAAGTATTTTCTTGCGCTTTCCCTTGTTTCACTCAATTTCACCAGAAGAATTGAAGATTGGATTAGCTCTTATGTATGTTATTTTATAAGAAATATTGACTGATGAGCATAAATACTAAATGCAAAGAACCAAAGTTTCAAAAGATCTCAAATGTTCAATAGTTAGACATAAGCTATTTTTATAAAGAAAAAGCTTCTAAAAATAAATCTTTTTGTGTTGACAATGATTACATGGTTTTATTTCTAATTTCATCAAAGATAGAAAAAAAAATGGAATTTACTTAATTTACAGAAATATTACCCTCATAGTATGGGCAGTGGCACATATACTGCCACCAAATTTTCCACACATTTTCCATTAGATTTCCGATTTAAAGAAAAATCTTAAAAATCAAATACAATAAATAAATAAATTCAGTAAATTACCTTTATTACCCTTAAGTGCGTGTGTTATCAAAATTGATAACAGACCGTTACTTGACCGTTACTTCTGAACGAATTATTATTTGATACGGGATAAAGTTTCTACACGTATCATACCTGTCGTCCTTCAATACGTAAAAAAAAAAGATAACTTGCACGTAATTGGTTGAAATCTGACATTTCTTATATTGAGCCACAGAGTTCGTAAAGTGACCGTTTTCTAAAGTTTCATCTCTCTAAATCGTTATAAAATTGCGTATTTTTCCTGCGAAAAAAATATATTTAGTAAGGTAAGGATACTTATTATAATAAAGACAACTAATTTTTTGACTACTCCTTGATAGTGGATACTAATTCTGCTTTGAACTTTGTTATCAAAAATGATAATGCATGGTAAAGCTAAAAAAAGTTGTCTTTACAATATTTACGTTTCTTTTTGCTGTTTTGGTTTGAAAGCAAATTGCACCGCGTTTGTATGCTTTGGTTGTGGGTTTTCATGGAGTTTCTTTGCTTTTAGATTAGCAAGCGTGGTCATGGATGAAAATCGCATTGAACCACTTCTATGGCAGTTGGAAAATGGGAATGTATCAGAGGATGAAGGTGATGTTGACGAGGACTCTATTGATTATTACGATAATGTGGGTGAGTTGGTTGCAGATCTTGAGGATATTGAAGAAATAGAGGAAGCGCCAGAGTCAAATAAAGTTCATTTAAATTCTGAGGCTCCAGTTTTGCCTGACTCTGTGCCTGAAAATCCGTCCATCAACTATACGACGCCGACGGCTCGTAATTTGCTCTGAAAAAAAAAAGATATGGCCATTGTTGACAGAGCTTTCGATTTTCAAGGTGTGACAGACTACCCTGAAAGTATTATGAATTTGACTACACCTTACCAGTTTTTTACATGCAAAACCTACTAGAACTCATTGTTGAGGAGAGCAATAAATATGCCATACAGAACAATCCAAATTTTTCCGACCCTGTTACTAGAGCTTCGAAAATACATTGGAATTTTAATTTATACTTCTGTATATCACTACCCAAGTATTCGGTTTTATTGGGCCGGGAATGTACGATTTCACCCAATAGCAGACACAGTGACTGTCAATAGGTTTGAGAAAATAAGACAAATTCTTCATTTTAATGATAACAGTTTACACCTTCCTCCTGAGCACCATAACCATGACAGATTACATAAGATACGACCAGTAGTAGACCACCTCAATCTAAAATTCAAATCTGTTCCTTTTGATCACCGTCTGTCACTAGATGAACAGATGTGTTCCACTAAGCTGTTCCATTTTCTGAAGCAATATCTCCCTAACAAGCCCCACAAATGGGGATTCAAGTTTTACGTACTTTGTTGTCTCATGGGCTATGCCTATTCTTTCTTTCGAAATATACTCTAGGACACACAATTTTGAAAGGAGACCCAATGAACCAGATTTGGGAGCTGTTTCTAATACTGTAGTACGCTTGCTTCGACCTGTACCGAGGCAAGTAATCCATATATACAATCTTTGACAACTTTTATACCAACTTGTCACTGTTTCATTATTTATACAATGAAGGTATTTATTGTTTGGGGACAGTGCAGAGAAACAGATTAGGAAAAGCATGCTAGTTGCCAGACAAGAAGGAGGTCCTCAAAACATTAGTACCAAGAGGGTCTTACGAAGAAAATGTCACTACTTTCGAAGGGGTTGATTTTTCAGCTATAAGCTGGAAAGACAACAAACAGGTCTTGCTGTTGTCTACGTATGTTGGTGCGGAACCTGTAGGCACTATCACCCGTTATGATAAGAAGCAGAAAACGAACGTGATTATATCTTGCCCTAAAGTAATACGAGAGTATAATAACGGCATGGGCGGTGTTGATACCATGGACAGCTACTTAGGCAGATACAGATTACGCATGAAATAAAAAAATGGACTAATAGACTGTTCCATCACATGCTGGATATGGCCGTCATAAACATTTGGGTTATTTATAAAAAAGTTAATATGAAGAAAAACACCAATTCCAAAAATATATTGAAGTTAGTTGACTTTAAAACCGAATTGGCGAACACAATGTGCCGGTATTGAGCCGTGTCCGAGACTAAAAGAGGCCGACCAAGTCTCAACAGACCACCAAGTGCTACCCTGAAGAAGCAGAGAGTTGGTGTCCAAATATTACCCCCTCAGGATGTAGGCAAGGATGGTGTGGGTCATGATAAAACATATCACGAAAAAAGGAACCAGTGCAAATATGGAAATTGTAAAAAAATAACTTCAGTTATGTGTGCAAAACGCACTGTTTCTCTTTTCATCTTTTTAATTTTATGTAAACCATTTCTTTGTTTATTTATTTTATATTTACGTAATAAATTGATATTTCACTAGAAAACTCTGTATTCTTATTTCATACTAAAATGCAATGCTTAATGCATAGATTATCAAAAATGATAATAAGTTTTTTTTAATTTGTAATAATAAAAATTACCAATAAAAGTTATAGGATTTTTTTACGATTTTTCCTTGAAAATTTGGCTTATATTTTGTCACATATATTTTTTTCAACCTAAAATAAAAAATCATGCACCTAAGGTGATTAACACACGGCACCGCGCACCGCCGCGGTAGGTTGTGAAGCGATCTCATGTCGCATTGGCCTCTAATAAATCCGTAGATGCCTAACACACGTACACCGTGCGGTCGAGCGGTGCTCTCACCGCCACCACCCCTCCGCGCTGCCGTCCGCGCGGTGGAGCGGCGCCTCACACACGGGGCGCCGCATAGCCGCGCGGATCATCGTGGGTGCAGCGTGGGTGGTGTTGTCGAATGCGCGCGTGTCTACCTGTTGTTATTGCTGTTGTTTTGACAAATTTGATTTACGTAATCGTGATAAATAATGGGGCGTAAAAAGCAAAATCATGTATACAAATACTTTAATGTTAATAAGACCTCATTAAAATCGAAATGTCTGGTGTGCAAAGCTGTGTACCTACCTATTTTCTTGGTTTTACTAGGACGATACTGATATCATTTTCGACTTATTATTACGCACTAACCATAGTGGTGATGGTAGTGGTGGTTTAGCTGCCTACTTCTTACCTTCCTACTTCTTAGTTATTTAGGTACCTATTTGGTAGTAAGTGTGATTTTTTAGATTTAGTAGAAATAGTTTGGTATAAAAAGCACTTACTTACTTACCTAACTACCTACCTACTCAAAAATAAGTTTGAACGATCACTATTTATTAGGTAATTACCTACTACGGATATTTATAAATGTAGTTATTTATCCCATTTGATGACAATAGTAGGTACCTATAGGGCGCTGTCCTATTGAGATCGGTCGTACGATGGTATGGTGCGATGCGATTGCATTCTTCGATGACATCGTGTGTCCTATTTTGAAGCCTTGCCGTCCACATTGTAGCAATGTAAGGGCACGCCATAATTTCGGCGGTAAGTCCCCTCTTTGAGGCGTGGCTGGAAAGACCTCACAGCGTCCTTACCTTCCGCATGACGCAGGTTCTCACCGGACACGGCAAGTTCGGGAGGTACCTGCTGCGGGTGAAGGCGGAGGTGACGTCCGGGTGTCGGCACTGCGCTGACCACCCGGAGGACACGGTGGAGCACACCGTGGAGGTGTGTCCCGCTTGGGAAGAGCATCGTCGTGTCCTCGTGGGGGCGATCGGCGGCGGCGATCTCTCGCGCCGGGCCTTGTTACAGGCCATGGTCCGGAGCGAGGAGGGATGGCAGGCGGTCGCCTCCTTCTGCGAAGCAGTAATGCTAGCTAAGGAGGAGGCCGACCGCTTGAGACAACGGCGCTTGCGTCGCAGACGCGACCGTCGCCGCGGCCGTCGCCGGGATCCCGATCCCGATTTCCGGCCTCCATAGCGCGGGCTTGCGGGCGGAGAGCAATGGGTAGCTCGCCGCCCGACCGTCCGGTAATGATCCGGACAAAGCCAAAGTCGTCTATGGCGCGCGCTGTTCCCGCGCGCCTCAAAGAGTTTGTCAGCAATCTGTAGGGGCCCAGCAGGGCCGAAGCCTACTGGGGACCGGGGGCGAATCCGAAAGGGCATGCTCTGACCCCAGTAGCATAGGCAAGAAGGAACGGGGTGCAATTTTTTAGTCAGTAAGAGTCTGACACGCCTTCGCGCTACACCCAAGAGCGAGAGAAGTCATTAGATGATTTTAAACCACCTTAAAAAAAAAATTTGTAGGAATGTAACAGAATCCCCATATTGTGGGCGCGAACCGTGCACACTACGCGCGTGAACAGAGTATTTCGAGCCGTGCGCGCCGCGACCCGCCTTTTGTCAGTTTTTCGCCAAACACAAAGGGGCGCGCAGTGTGCTGTGTGCATGGAGCGCAACTGTGGACGAGTTGGGTGTTTCAGTCTTAAGTGTGTGTGAAGTTAATTTTATTTGAATAAATACGTATTTTAAATGCATTATGGGGTTTCACCTTAAAGCTTTTGCAAGCAGCCTGTAAATTACTGTAATAAATATTATAGGTACTTTTATTTTTATTTATTTTCAGAGTATTAACGGCTCTAATCTTATGAAGCATCTTAAAATACATAAAACAGAATTTGAAGAAGTGGCGACACTCAATATAAACCAAAAGGAAGCTTTCCAAAAGTCACATAATTCGGAAATAGTTATCAAAGAATGTACTAGTCTGGTAACTATACACGGTCGTCCTTTAGCTCTTTTGGATGACGAAGCATTTCAAAATATTTTGGCTTTGATACCCGACTGCAATGTAAAAATAGGATCTAGAAAAATTAGAGACTGTTTAATCGAAACCGCTGGAACGTTACGAATTGAAATGGCGAAAGAGCTTCAAGACAAATTGATTTGCATAAAAGTTGATATAGCATCATTATCATTGAGGAGCTTCATGGGAATAAACGCCCAGTACCTAGAACAGGGAAATATAGTATTAAAAAACTTAGCGATGATTGAACTATTGGCATACCCCAGAGCACCTGAAAGAACAGGTACTTTTTGTTTTGCAAAGGTTTCGGATTGGTCTGGATAATGTTTATAGTTTTACCACAGATAACGGAGCAAATATGCTCAAAATGAGCAGGTTATTGAATGAAAGAAGCAATGCTCAAAATCATGACGTTCCTCACGTTCACGCTAGTGTTAGCATAGATTATCCCAGCATCGATGAAGATGGCGTCATGCATGAGCAAAGTGCGAACCATATAGAAGATGTAGAAAATATCTCCATTGACTCAGATTCTGACTTGGATTACGATGCTGATACTGAGTTCGATACTAACAGAGAAGACCATAAAAATATAAAAAATAAATTACAAGATTACTTGACTTCTCTATTGCCGGCTAAAGAGTTGTCAAAAAATTTACAATACGAGCAACTTATAATGGGAGACTTTTATTTGCAGTGGCTGTTATGTAAAATTAAATTAAAAACAGTTAACACAACTCTTAGCACTTTGTTAATAACTTGTATGGAAAGACGGGAACAAACTTTATTTAACAACGACGCATTTTTATGTGCTATTTTTTTCGACGGAAGAGTTAATTCAACACTCTCTGAAGAGCAACGACATGCTGCAAAAATAAAGTTATGGGAGTTACATCAGCACTTGCAATATTTGGACAGTAATAAAGAAAATTGTTCCTCCACAAATTCTACGTTTATATCTCACGGCTCTCACACGACTCACGGCTCTCAATACAGACAATGCAAGAGTTGAACTGGACGATTTTCTTAGTGTTAAATATGTAGAGGCTCATAATGACATACATACTCTTATAAGAAGAGGAAGTAATAATATGGAGACACATTTTCATGGTTTTAGAGACATAGATGATGAATTTATGGCGTTTTTAAAAGAATCTCTTCTCAAATCTACTGAAAATATATTAAAACACTGGGAATTCAATAAAAATAAATATCCTCGCTTGTATAAATTAGCATCTATTGTTTTAGCCAGTCCAGCCACACAAGTCAGTGTTGAGAGACTCTTTTCGTCTTTAAAATTCGTAGTTTCGAAGTACCGTTTTAATTTAAAACGCGATTTAATTGAAGATATTATTTTTATTAGAAACAATAAATTGTACAATAAAAAAAAATTAAAATTTTATACATAACTTTGATACTGTAATTAATAATTATAATGAATATCAAACATATTTTTACTTCTTTCTATGGGTGGAAGGGACATTGACGCACAACCGGTATATACTTATAATATAAATTCTGGATACTGAACTTTAAACAATATAAAATCATGAGGTTTTTAATTAAAAATAACAAATTAACTTAAACAAAGCAGTACCGTGAATAAAACTAAAAAGAGCTACCTAAATTTCAATTTTGGTAACCGATAAATATTTAATGGTAACTTTCGTAATTTCATCAAATTAAATTGTCAATGTTTCTTCCAGCATGTATAATATTATTATCAGAGGTCGGCGTAGATTTAAGGTTATTGACGTCAAACGTAGAGGATAATATGGATATGCCAACCAGTCAGAAGCAAGTATCACATTATGGATAAAATGGCATGTCCATGTTAGAATATCTTGACGCAAGTACATAAAATCAATCTACCTACACCGACCTCTGATTATTATACAATATTATGAGAATCTTACGTTTTATTATATCGACTGTGATTATTGCCAAAGGACATTAAATAATAGAATGGTTTTAGTTACTATTATGCCAAGGTTTAGTTAAGTATTTACATATTTTTTAAACATTTTTACCACCCGAGTAAGTCGGTTGTGAAAGTTACGTAAATAATTAAAATTCTATGAAAGATAAAACGTTATTAAAGTATATAACTATTTTGATTGGTAATTTAATAACAGAACAATTATTTAGATATTAAAAAGGCTTAATTTGCAATTTTATTAATCAAAAGAGAGAATATCATTGTTTAACAATGTCTTAAGATCAACACAGACTGGCGAACGAAAAACTCTTTATTTATGAATCCAATGAAAGCTAAAAATACCTTAATGAAAGGTTAGTTTTTAATTAGCATCTAAGTTGTGCTCGAGATTTTTTTTTACAGATCTATGTTGACCCTTAGACAGAGATAAAATGTTACTCTTAGCGTAGCACGACTACCTACATACTGTACTTTAACTTAGCTTTCTTCCTGTCTCGTATAAATGTTGATTTGTACATACATTTTGTTTTATTTGTGATATATCCACATTAGAAAAACTTTATTTTTTAAAACAATGATGAATGATGTTAGTATCTCCTCACTTAAAGCTTCAAATCGAATGTGCCGAAGCAATGTAATAATTGGTGGATGCAATTTTCTCGTTTTTCTTGTGGCATCATGGTCAATGTTCTTCCAATGATAAATCCCAGCGTGTAGCATTTTCCAACTGTCTTCATATTCAAATTATTTAATTCCATATTATCCGTAACATTAACAGTGTTCGTCCCAACGGATATTTTATTTGATGTGTCAATATTAAAATTTGCCTAAAATAAAAACCAATACTTAAATTAATTTATATTATAATTCAACGAACTTTTGTCCACGAGAAAAGCGCAGGCCACGTCGCTAGCAAGCGAGCCATCGACAAGCCAGGCGAGCATCGTTGGGCTGCGGGTTGTTCGAAAGAGATACCGCGGCCCCGGAACACCAAGGGCTAAAGAAGGAACATGAATGGGTTTTAGTCAGTAAAAGTTTGACACTCCGTGACTGCGGGAGAAGTTATTTGATGATTTCCCATCCGAAAAAAAGGCAGGCATCGTTTCACCTCTTTTTATACTGCAGTTCACATCGCGATCCACAGAATTAAGCTGCGTATAGCAATATAAACGATGCCAACAAAATATCCGACGATGCCCGCAATACTATTTGTTACATACATATAAAAAAAAATCATAACATTGAGTCGTCATAATTGAGCCAACTCTGAAATCACGTAAAAAAAATCAGCTGTTCCTTATAAAAGTTCAATGCCTACTCGACCATAATGTATGAAACAAGCTGTTTAGGACAGCTTACATTTTTTCGCGATTTCAGGGAGAGAACTCACGGCGCGGTTTTCTCCCGCAGCGGTCGCGGCAGAAGAACTGCCTGTTTTATTTCAAAACTCACGACGCGGTAGTTTCGCCGCCGCCGCGGTTGCGGTTTTCGACCGCTAGCCCGAAACAAAATAGCGTCAGATTTTTGTAGGGGAGAGAGTGTATGAAAGAGTCAGATTTAAAAATCATGCAATTTACACACGTAAATTATCTCATTATAATCATCATTTCAGCCGAAATATATCCACTGTTGGACGTAGGCTTCTCCCAAGTATCGACACAATGAACGCTCCTGGGCGTTTCGCATCCATCGGATTTCCACAACCCTTACCAGGTCACCGGTTAACCTTGTAGGAAGCCTTCCAATGTTACGTCTTCCGGTAGGTACGTGGTTGCCATTCCAGAACCAAAGGAAGATACAATAATACGGCGTATCTATATTCCCAACGTGCTTCTGAATTTTTATAACGTCATTTGATGTCATAGAACTGTCTAATGAATGTGGGTGAAAGTTATCCAGTTTTCCAAAAAATAAAGATAAAATAAAATTATGTGGAAAATCAAAAGTAATCTGGGTCTTTTATGCACACTCTCCCTTACCTCCCGCGCGGTCGCCGTCAACCGACCGCAGAGCGTGCGGGCGCAAACCGCCGAGGTGGCGGCGACCGCGGCGGCGGTGCAGCGGGCGCCGCGAACAACCGCGCATACCGCGGCTGTAAACCGCGCCGTGAGTTTCCTGTAGGGCTACCAAATCAGACCACATGCATATATCCTTAATATTATTTATGGATCGTTTAACCGACTTACAGTTAAAACTTGTTAACTTAAGATATTTATTATTTATTGTTCTATCCATAAAAAAAAATCCGACATTAATTGACTATAACTTTACGGCTCCTGAGATTTGGTTCGATACATAAAATGTACAAAACGCCTAAACACAATTCCATCAGGCCACAACTCGTTGTTTAAAAACAAGTCTGTCTTGTGTTTGGAAACATATAGTTTGTACGCATTATACTTTCGAAGTGTCTTCATATTTATCTTTTTTATGTTACAATTTCACTAGTCTTGTCTTTAATGTAACTAATAATGTCATTTTCACTTGCTTCTGTACTAACGTTGGAAATTAGCAACGGCACTTTGATAACCGCTGCCCGAAATCTACCGCCCGGCGCGGTTATAGCCGTTCCCTTCCTACTATCTAACCTGTTTTGTTTATAACGCTTTTTCTGCACTAACTTCCATTCATTGTCATTCGTGTCTACACCACCTACCATTTGCTCAATACTCACGTTTACATCACGCAAACCTGCACACCGTATCGTCGCTGGCGAAGTACATGCCTCACTCGATTCCGATTTACGTGATTTCGTCTCGACTACAGTAGCACGCCGTCCGCTAGTAGGGGACCGTGACATCACCGCACAGGTAGCTGATAACGAAACAGGTTCCTTGCTGTCCATCGTCGCAATTTTGCCCGTCACGCACTCGATCTCGCTCGCACTCTGCGTTTCGGCCATACCCTCTCGCTCGTCTTCGCGCTTACTATTCTCCGTCGCATTTATTTGTTCATGCGAAACAGAGATGCAGTTATTCACACTCTGATCCGGTGTTGATGACGCGTTTTTCGCCAGCCGGCCGTTTACATTTGAATCAGCTGTTGCTTGCGAATACTTAATCGGCACATATTGTAAGCCTATAGGGCCACTATCAAAGTTAATACTATTTTGCAAACATGCGCCCCTTCTTTTGTTTACATTCATGCCTATCGTGTAATTATCAACTAACGATGCATGTTTCATATTTTCTACTTCTACCTTAAATAGATCAAATTGTTCCATTGTAACAGATTTTTCTTCTAAAACACTGACCTTATTTTGCAACGTTACGATGTCCTTCAATAATCTGGTAACATGGTCGAAGGAGACTGGAGGAAGTTTGTGCAACTCCTTCGCCACAAATATCGGGAAAATATCTGGATTTGTTCCTTTCAGCAAACAAATCATGTCTTCAAGGTCCCGAGACATTTTCTTCTTGCCATCCTTTCGTCACACAGGCATCTTCTTCCCGCTAGGTATCGACTCAAACAGCAGAGTCTTAGCTTTCACTATTTCTTCCGCCGTGAAAGAAGAAGTACACAGCTGATGCACACTTTCCTCATCCATAACATCCAAAACATTTCGTAAGAAAGCCAATAGTTCGTTAATGACAACATTGCAACTGTTACACTTCACCGTACTTAACGACATTGTTTACTGACAAATGAGTCACCGATCACAACGGCACTGCTAACGCGTTCGCGCTCAGTCGCATGCGCAACAAGACTGAATAAAAATAATGCACGGCCTCATGTTGCTCATGTCGTGACCCAGTATCTACGCGACGTCAGCATTCGTACGATGGACTGGCCAGCTCGAAGCCCGGACTTGAATCCGATAGAACACTTATGGGATGAGCTGAAACGTCGGGTTCGAGCCCGGGTACCTGTTCCAACAAGGCTTCCAGAGCTGCGAATCGCAATTGAAGAGGAGTGGAATACAATTCCTCAAGATTTTATCGTCAGGCTCGTAAGGTCGATAAATACAAGGATGCTAGCAGTTATCCGAGCAAGGGGAGGGAATACGGAATATTGATCAAAAACTTTTATTTTATTTTATCTTTGTTTTTGGCTTTATTTTATTTTTTTCACTTTATCATTACTAACGATTGTCACGACTGGAAAACGACTCTTCTTTGTAAAATCCTTAATAAACACTGAAATATTGATTAAACCCAATGAGTTTCCTTTTTTCATTTTAATCACCATGAAACGCACTTTCTGTAGGTACAACTTTGATAATTGTAGGTTTTTTAGTTTTTGAAAAAATCGAATTAGAGTGCCTAGGTAGCGGGTGGCTCGGTTTATTTGCTATCCAGTGTATTTTAAATTCTTATAATAAGCCCTTTTTTTTTCCTTAGCATTGTCCTCACATGCAGAATGTATGTATGTAAATCGGGCTGGTTTCCGCAACTCCACGACTAAGCGCGTATTTTGCGTGTAGGTGGGACAAATGCGTCATTCGATCCACCCCAGCTCCCCAAGGAAGGCCTTGGTGTTACTAACTATCTCGCAGAGGGTAACCTGGGTTTCCGAAGTACTTTGCCCTGTAATCCGCAACTACCGGGCAGCTTAGAAGCAGGTGTGCTGCTGTCTCATTCTCCTCCATGCAGGCTCTGCATAGCGGGCTGTCAGTGACTCCTATAGCATAGAGGTGTTTATTAAAAGAACCATGGCCAGTTGTTACAGCTGTGACTGAACGCAACTGTTGTTTAGTCAGTCTTAGGGCTTGTTTTGTGAAACGGCCATTTATAGAGGGAAGTGCCTCTTTGGCCTGCCTACACTCACTATGGTCAACCCATAGCTTGTGATGTTTATCTCCGGTGCGTTTCCTTACCAGATTGCGTAAGTACCCGAAAGGCAGCGGCACGATGGGCTCAGGTCCCATTGCTGACAAACTCGACCCCTTCGGGCGAGTTCATCCGCAGCGTCGTTGCCTCGAGATTCACTGTGTCCCTTGATCCATTGAATGGTTACTTTGTTGTGTCTACCAACCTGGTTGACACTCGAGAATCAACCCAGAGTTCACTGTGTGGCTGTTCAGAGCTTGCAGGACAGCCATGCTATCCGAGAGTATGCGTATTGAGTGGTCCTTAACTTCCCTGGTTAGGATGGCTGATGCCGCCAGAGAAATGCCCATCAGCCTGGAACACTGTGTTGTGGACCCCCAATGGTGTGGCTATGTGGATATTGAGATCCTCTGAGAAGATTCCCGCACCAGTACCTGTACCTGTTTTTGATCCATCGGTGAAGATCCGCAGCTCGGCGGGGCAGAGCCCCTCGCACCGATGATCCTCATGCAATTGGATTTTGTATTTTTTATCGAAGGTAAATTGCTTGGGTACCCGGTCATTGATTGCTTTTGTTATGGGGAGTTCATTGTTGAGCTCCTCGAGCAGAGCGGTGTGTCGTGTGTCTCTCTTACTCCAGAGACCTAATGTTTTAAGGCGTACTGCTGCCATCGTCGCTTCCTGTTGTATAAACAAGTGTAGCGGAGGGAGCCCCAGCATGGCTTCCAGCGCCGCAGTTGGAGTAGTCCTCATGCAGGCCCTGTTTAGTTTGTAGTCTAGGTGATTAATCCAGCTTAACTTACTGTCTAGGATGACGCCTAGATACTTTACCTCGTTAGACAGCTGGAGCTCTGTGTTGAAGAGCATAGGTAGCCGATAGTGGCCTAGTGCTCGCTTTTGAGTGAACATGACTAATTCAGTTTTCGTGGGGTTTACCGACAGATCATATTCGTCGCACCATCTTTCCACGATGCGTAGTGCTTGTTGAGTGAGGTTGCAGATCGTTCCAGTCACTTTCCCTGACACTAGGATTGCGAGGTCGTCAGCATAACCTATTGTGTAGTAACGATGTGCGTTGAGTTTGGTGATCAGGTCATCAATTACCAGATTCCACAGAAGAGGGGAGAGCACACCCCCCTGCGGGCAGCCTCTGGCTATCAGAGCCAACTGCTGCTCTTCCTCAAGGCGAACAACTCGTTTGCTTAACATATTAGTTATCCAGTCAGTTAGTACCTGTTCCACACCGTGTTTGGAGAGAGCGGCACTAATGCTGGAAAAGTTTGTCTTGTCGAAGGCTCCTTCGATGTCTATGAATGTGCCCAGGCAGGACCCTTTCTGGTGAATCGCTTCCTCAATCTGGTTCACCACCAGATGAAGAGCGGACTCTGTCGACTTACCCGAGCTGTATGCGTGTTGGTTACCATGCAGTGGTATTGTTTTTAAAACGCCATCACGTAGTTCCCTTTCACACAGTCTTTCCATTGTCTTTAGTAAAAACGAGGTCAGACTAATAGGTCGATAGGATTTAGCGTTTGTGTAGTCACTTTTACCTGGCTTCGGAATGAATATGACTTTCACTTCCCTCCATCCTTTAGGAACGTATCTAAAGGCCAGGCACGCTCGCATTAAGAGCACCAGTTTTGTTGCAACAGCGTTACCTCCCCACTGAAGTAAGGCAGGAAATACACCGTCGGGACCTGGTGCCTTGAAAGGTTGGAAGCTTTTGATGGCCCACTGAAGTTTTTCCAGCGTAATCATCTTTTCTGCATAAAGCCAGTCATCATCTGATGGTGTTTGGATAACGTCAAGCCATTCATTTACCTGCGCGAATACGCTGCCTGGGAAATGAGTTTCTACTAGGAGACGTTGCGCTTCTTCAGGTGTCGTGGTCAACGTGTTACGTGGCATGATTCAATGTTACCACAGAATTTACGCCATCCTGTAGTTCTTCTGAATCTGATGCATCTCTTGTAGCTCGATTTGGCCGCGTAATAAGCGTCCCAGTCCTCATCACTACATGTGTTCATGGCTCTGTTAAGAGCCTTTCTTACCTTACCGCGTTTGCGCTCCAGGTCTGCACCCCACCAGGGTTGTTTACCCGGTGTGTCGCGCGGAATCGTTTCTGGGCAGGCGATTCGGTAGCTGTTTATCAGCGATTCGGTGAGTAGTGTTACTTGCGCATCGATCTGTGCCGTGTCCGCAAGCAACTCCGAATCGCATGATGGTACAAGCCTTGTGGTAAGGTTGCGTGTGTACACCGATATATCCGTGTTGCGAGGATTACGCCTAGGTTGTTTGGGTGGTATACAGACCTGGATGTCGAAGCGGATCCACCTGTGGTCTGAGCAGGAAGCCTCATTCGAGACTTGCCACCCAGTGATTAGTTCCGCTGCTCCCTCCGTAGCCAGAGTCAGGTCTATGATAGTACGACTGCGTCTGGTCACGAAGGTTGGTTCCGAACCCGTGTTTAGTAGGGATAGGTTAGTAGTGAACAGATAATCAACTAATGTCTTACCCCTTGCGTTTTGCGTCTCCATCCCTCACAGTGGATGGTGTGCGTTTGCGTCGGTCCCAATGACAATCTCATCCCTGCTGTTTTCACAGTGCGTGATGAGGCGGACCAGGTTGTGTGGGGGCGGTTCCTCCGCCTCAGGCATATATACCGAGGCGAAGACGATAGCCAACTTAGTGGCTCCCCGCTGTATGTTCAGCCTAGCAGCAGAGACATCTCTGCAACAGAAGTCGTTTAATAGCTGTGCTTTAAGGTTACCTGTGACATAGATGCACGATCTAGGGTGATCATGGTCCGCAGTAACAAGGAGCTTACCACCAAGATTGGAGAGTCCTCGTATGTGGCCACCCCTAATCCACGGCTCTTGGATCAGGGCAATGGCCGTGTGTTGAACCTCCAGCCACTTGCGGAGTTGAGCCGTCGCGGTCTGGCTGTGGTGGAGGTTAGCCTGCACGACTTTACAGGCCGACAAAAGGGACGCCATCGCCGGCAAGACCCTCCTCGTCGCCCTCAAGTCGCAGCCCGGCAAACAGGTCGCCCTCGTCGAAACCGTCCCCTCCCGGGTCTGAAGCCGGGGACAACATTACCTTGTCCGGCTCCCCCCCCGATGAAGGGACGGCACCCACGGTGGCGGCAGGGGCGGCTGAGTCTGCTGCTACAGCAGGTTCGGCCGCAGTTGCTTCCGGGTTGTTTGGCGGAGAATCGGTGTCCTCTGCGTCTTCCAGCAGCTGTTTCGTGATCGGGTCCCAACCCCGGGGGACGTCGACGAACCTGCCGTTCGGACCCTGGAACTTGACGTACACCAAACCAATTGAGAGACGGCGCTCGGCGCTCATCAGGGTCGGAACTTGGTCCTCGGGGATACCCAGCACCACGAACCAGCAAGCCTTCTGCTTCTTGGCGTGCAGCACTACCCACCTCCTTACGTCGATCCAGCGATTCTGGTACCAGAGGGCTCGTCCAATAAAGGTTGAGTCCTCGTAGACTCCCTGGTCGTCGGGGATGGCGATGCCGCAGCGCACCCGCTTCTGGATCTCCGTCTGGCTCTTGACGACTAGCGAGGTGCCAGCCGGGAGAGCCAGGCTGGAGACTGTTTTCTTCAGCCAGGCTAAGGTGAAGTTGTTACCGCACCACAGCTTGAGGACTCCACCGGTGAACAGCGGTTTCGCGTTGAAGGTTGGTCCCGGTGTATCCTGCATAGCAGAGCAGACCTCGCTGATGATTCGCTTGTGGATAGCAGCCAAGACCTGGTCCGATACTCCCTAGCTTATGATGCCCCTCCGGACGCAGGTTATTGCGACGTTTAGGGACGCACTGGCAGCTTGGGCGTAGCTTCTGTTAGCAATCCTCTGGGATAGGTCAAGCCGCGGCCGCTTGTGCTCTCCACGGGGCGAAATCGTCTCGTTGAGAGCCCGCTTGGCCGCAGCCTGGTCACTTCCATCGGATCGCTGCGTTGTGGTTGCCTCCTCGGCCGGACCTCCTGCGGATTTAGATTGCAGTGTGCTAGGCGTTGGTCGGCTAGTGCCGGCCTCAGCCTGCGACCGCTTCCCCTCAGAGAAGTTCAGCTTACCTTGCTTGGTCGGTTTAACCGAGCTGGTGGCAGCAACCTGCTTGTTTTGGGGGGCTTTGCGTCCCCGCCTGCGTTCGTGACGCCGCTCCTTACGCGTTAGTCTTTCCCTCCTCTTACCCTGGCTTGTAGGAGCTGTAGGACCCGAGGGGCCCGAACAAGAGCAATGGGCTTGTGGAGTGGATTTTTTACCCTTGCCCTTGCCTTTACCTTTACCCTTACGGGTAGGCACCTGCCAGGCGCTGGTAAAAACGTCCTCGGTGTTGCTGATCGCCTCCGTGTGACCGGAGGCGGCCGCGACTTGGGAAGCGGCTTGAGGAGCCACAGGAGGAGCGGGAGGGTGTTTGAGAAGGCTACTTCCGGCAGAGGTGTTAGCCGTCTCCGTTTTCGCCTTTGTGTGTAAAGGATCGGTACTGGTCCCATGCAGCGCCGTTCTCCTTTGCTTGGAGTGGGACTTTTTGGTCTTAGCTGCGGTTTACGCCACAGCCGGACCAGCGCCCGCGCTGGCGCCCACGGCGTGAGCCGCAGGACATCCAGGGGCGAGCGAGGCACCAGAGGTACCTCGCTTAGGAGCTTTGCCAGCTTTCGCCGATTCCACTCCTGCGGTATTTTTAGTTGGCTTCAATCCGTCCATACTAAAATTTTTTTAAACTTCATCTTCCTGGGTCCCACCCACCATGGAGCCCGCACCTGGGAACGTCGCACTACTGTGAGTGCGAACGTTCGGACTACCAGGAAGATATAGGTGCGCAAGGCTGGTTTACAGCGCGACATCGGGTGCTCGATCGGGTTGGCAACTAATCAACCCTCACTTACACCGTCAGCATGGCCTTTACCTACCGCTTCGGCCGCCCAAGGACGACCTTAGCGGACCCCACGCACCTCGCCTGTGGCCCTCTGACGGGACACTTTGGCCATTTCCCTACCCATGGCTAGAAGATAGGGCCACCGTTTTGCTTGAAATCCTGACCAAAGGGGGCGTGTTGCCTCACGGACACATTACCGCCAGTGCCGATCGGCTCAACCCCCCAGGACTCCTTCATCCCCGCTTACGGCGCTCGACTGCGCAGGTCCTAGCGCAGGTGACAAAATTCTCCTACCCGCCGTCAGCTGAGTTTAGTGACGGCCGAGCCCGCAACCACTTCGTCACAGAAGGGTCACAGTTAGGAGGGGAGTTGGGAGGGGTTATAGAGGGGAAAAGGGGTTTAGTGGGATATGGGATGGGACTGAGTGGAAAGCCCTCCACTCTGCGGGTCGCCCGGTGGTTTCAGTTACGTCTATTTCGTAAGGAATTAGAACAAAAACGGGGTGGCAACCTCGAGAAGGTATATCCACCGGACTTGCCTTGAGGATCTACACGACCGTTGCGCTCCCCCTCAAGACCACGCCACCTTCCCGTCTCTGAAGGAGACAGCAAGGTAGGCCTGCATCTATACTACCAAGCAAAGCAAAGCAAAGCGTGTCGTTGTGCAACCGTAAAAGCATACATACAGACCCCCCCCCCTCACATGCAGAAGCAACAGGTATATGTAACTTGGAATTTTGTAAAGGGATTAAATATAATGACCACCATAAAATGCTTTGATACCCTTAGTTCTTTTACCAAAAATATATATTTGACACCAGAAAAATGAAGTCTAAAATTACAATAGTACCAGCTATTTTAGTCACGACTGCACCTCAAATTGTATTCGAACACCAAATGTAGTAAATGATCACCAAATCTTAGCGAGCAAATTAATGCGCTATTTTTGCCTAAATAAACTACTGTGATTGCCATAAAATGTAGGCTTGGGGTTACAAACTGGATAAAATAGGTTAGGTTAGGTTAGAATTGTGACCAACCGCGCGCGAGCCGAGCGAGCGAAGCGAGCGGTGCCGTGGCAGCGGCCGGCGAGCGCTACTTCTCGAATATTTTTTTGGAAAAGTTATTTATTTCACACTTTTTTAACTCCAAACACCAAACAAAAAAAAACACCAAATAAATTAAAATAAAGCTTTATATTTACTTAAAAGTTTTGGATTAACAATGATTTGTTTGACATTAGTTTGCTTAAACAGGATAGCAAGATGTAAAAACTTTGATTTTAATTTTACATTAAAATGCTGGTATGATTTTGGTGATCATTTACTACTTTTGGGTTAACAATGATTTATTTGGAGTCATTTTACTTAAATAGGATAGCGAGACGTTAAAATTTTGGTTATAATTTTAAATTAAAAACGTCGTCTTGGAGGGCAATGGAGCTAAGCCACAATTTTAGCGAAATGGAGTTAAGTGCATCAACGTGTTGTGGAAGAGCCAAAGTTTATATTAGTCAATAAATCTAACTGATATCATGACTGTAAGCAGGTTTTTTAAATTTGCCAATAAAATTTAGCGCAGTTTTAATAAAAGTCAAAAATTCTATGCCGCCTAAATGTATTGTGATTACAAGTCTAAGAAGTAAAGTACTCAGTAGTCAATAGTTGTAAGAGCTCATAGAACTCTTGACCACCAAAATTATTACATCATTACATTGTGTTATAGTTGTTGTGATTCATAAATTATTTAAGCCAATCCCGATTCTATTTGGAATTATTTCATTGGCAGAAAAAAATCGTGTTTATTCCTGTTCACCAATCCGCATTCTGCATTTTGACGAGTTTCTGCGTGCATTGTTTAGTTTGGTTTGAGAGTGAGTTACGAGTAACATCTACGATTTGTGTCAAACGACAATAACTGTTCATTATTAATATTAACTACATAACTTGTGAATTTTAAGCAATTGATGTTTATTAGTTTGTAATTATTCAACGTGTGGTATTATATTAACATGAATTTATCACGAGGACGAAAGATGGTTGCGGCGATTTCTGATTTAGACAATCAAAACAATCAAGGTAACTATGTACTTATGTTATTAATAATTACCTAAACAAATTACTACTAAGTGATAGACAACAATAACACAAGTTTCATAATCCGTTTAAGATCAATCAATTTATAAGTCCGTCGATAAAACAAATACCTACTACTCTGTCAAGAAAGTACCGGGAAAAGATCAATAATACACAAAATGTCTGTTATTCATCCAAATTTATTTTATCACCTTCAAAGTATGCTCCTTTAGAAACGATACACTTGCGCCAACGAATAATCCATTCATCAAAACATTTTTTAAACGCTGCTTCCGGAATTGAGTTCAGCTCTCGCTGCGAATTCTCCTTTATGTCTTCTATCGATTGAAAACGGGTGCCACGATGTGGTAATTTGAGTTTAGAAAAAAGAAAAAGTCAGCAGGAGCCATATCTGGTGAATATGGTAGTTGCTGGATGGTATTTGTTGAGTGTTTGGTTAAAAATTCGTTCACAATGATAGCCTTGTGCGAAGGCGCATTGTCGTGGTGCAAAATCCAAGAATTTTCTTTCCACAAATCTGGCCTTTTTCGTCGAATTTGCTCTCTTAAACGCCGCATAACGCTCAAATAATATTCTTTATTTACCGTTAGACCTTCCGGTAAGAATTCAGAGTGCACAACACCGCGATAGTCAAAGAAAACAGTCAACATGACTTTGACTTTTGATCGACTTTGGCGTGGTTTTTTCGGTTTCGGTTCAGTTGGAAGGCGCCACTCCGAAGCTTGTTGACTAGTTTGCATGTCAAACTCGTAAACCCACGTCTCGTCACCAGTAACAATGCGTTTCTTGAATGTTGGGTCCGAACTGACTCGTTCTAGCATGTCCTCAGCGACTTTCATGCGATTGAGTTTTTGGAGAAAATTCAGATCTTTTGGGACTAGCCGAGCAGCAACATGTTTCATACCCAAATGATTAGTTAAAATGGTACGGATCGACTCGTGAGATACAGAAAGTTCGGCGGCTATCTCTCTCAGAGTTGAATGGGGATTTTCAGTCACTATTTCCTTCACTTTTGCGATGTTAACTTCAGTTGCAGACGTTGACAGCCTACCAGAGCGAGGCAAATCTTCCATCACATCTCGACCGCTTTTGAACGCTTTGAACCACTCATAAGCAACAGTTTTTGATAAAGTCGATTCACCGTAAGCCTTCTGTAACAATTTCAGTGACTCCGAACACGAAATTCTATTGGCGATGCAAAATTTAAGACAAACTCTTTGTTCGATATTTTTGTCCATTATGAAATTCGCAATACACACTATATATGATATTACTAAAACCAGCACTGTATTTAATATAAATAACAGATGCAACTCAAACTCCGCGCCAAAATGGAAAACAGTTGTGCCAATCTAACAACTACAAAAAAACAAAAATTTGAATTTGGAACCATAAACAAATCATCCATTCCCGATACTTTTTTGACTGAATTTACATCATGTTTGGGTGGCGAGAGATTCATGCGGGGTAGGGTGTCCCCCGCAGTTCTGTTTCTTACCTATACTTTTCGTTTATTAAAATTTTGTGGGTTCATCTTGTACCATTTTATATTAATACTATTTTATTTTAATTTTATTGTTTTAGTTTTTGAAGACGCTGATGAAAACTCGTATCATTTACTTCAAACTGTGCCTCCGACAGTTGAGACAACAGATGGTTCTTGTGTGGCACTTACAGAACAAACAGGTAAATATACGTACACCATGTTTTATTTTTGTTCAGGTAATCTAGCTATAAATTTTTGTTTTAATGTAGAACTCCAGCAACTGTAATTATTTGTTGCAGACTTTACAAGCCTAGTAAGGATTTCTGGATCTTTACCTACCTATATTAAATTTTTATTTTTTACGTTTCAGTTTTTGAAGAAAATTTCGAAGACTCGTATCATTTACTTCAAACTGTGCCTCCGACAGTTGAGACAACAGATTGTTCTAGTGTAGCACTTACAGAACAAACAGGTAAATATACTTACAACTTGTGTTATTTTATTTTGGTAATCTAGCCATAAATTTTATTTCAATCTATAATTTTATCAACTGTATTTATTTATCGCAGACTTTACCAAGTTATTTAGGAATTTCTGAATCTTGAAAATTGAAAATAAGTCTGGCTACCTATAGCCAGACTTATTTTCAGGTAAAAATTTAAATTCTCTTTCAGGAAATGGTTACAATTTTTATTTCTTTATATTTTCAGGCTCTATCATTGAAAATGATCCCTACATTACCTCTGATTCTGATAATGATCCTATGTACCAGCCTGTAATGAGGGTTTCGGAGACATCTTCCTCTGAAATATGTAACAGTTCTGAAGAAGATAATGAAGTATGGACTACATATATTCGAAAACCCGTCACCTCTACGAGTAAAACAGCAGACTCTGACAATTTGACAAGAAAACGTCAAAGAAATCCACTTAAGTGGGAACGTAATGCTCAAAATACTTTAAGGCTAGCTGGAAAAGAATATACAACAAGATCAGGAAATATAAAAGGCGTTAAAAAAGTTAAAGATATATCGTGTAAGTGCCATTATAATTGTAACTTGAAATTTTCTTTACAAGAAAGAGAAAATCTACTACAAGAATATTTATCTTTGAAATCTGAACATTCACGATGGTGTTACATAGGTAAGTGTGTAAAGCGTGTACCTGTTAAACGAACCTACAAAGGAGAACAGAGTAGACGTAAAAACACGTTGGTATATAGCCTGTTTAGAGATAGCCAAAGTTCCCAAGTATGCAAGGCATTTTTTTTGACTACTTTTAACATATCTGCGAAGAAAGTTGAAACAGCTTTAAGTAAGTTAACACCATCTGGAGTTACTGGACCAGATAAGAGAGGTAAGAAAGACCCACCCAACAAGAAATCCGAAGTGGTTAAGGAAATAATTAGAGAACATATTAAGTCTTTACCTACTGTGTCATCACATTACTGTCGCAGTACGACAAAGAGAAAATATTTGCCCTCAGGTTTAAGCGATAACCGTTTATACTTAGACTATATAGAGTATAGTAAAGAACGTCAAGTTGTTCCTGAGAAGGCCAGTTTTTACAAATCCATTTTCACAAACGAATTTAATTATGGTTTCCACCGCTCTAAAAAGGATCAATGTGACCATTGTATTCAATTTAAGAATAGACCAGAGCAAGAACAGCAACTTCATCAAGAAGAGTATGAATTACACATTATTCGTAAAAACGAAGCGAGAGAGCATAAAGTTTGTGACAAAAATCGTACCAAAGTAGACCCTGGCTTTGTTTCCTTTGCTATGGACCTGGAAAAAATACTATTAGCTCCAAGTTTACAGGCTGGTCAGGTATATTATAAGAGAAAGTTAAAGATATACAATTTTACAGTTTATAATTTGGGAGACTCTGAAGCTACAAATTATATGTGGCATGAAGGAGTGGGTACGAAAGGTACATCGGAGATTGCCACTTGCATTTGGATGCATTTATCGTCATTGGCTCCTGAGATAAAAGAAATAACTTTCTTTTCTGATACTGCTTCTGGCCAGAATCGGAACACTATTATTGCCGCAATGTTTTTATATGCAGTAACAGTTTTGCCAATCGAAACCATCAACCAAAAGTTTATGGAGTCAGGACATTCAGAGATGGAATGCGATAGTGTTCACTCTGCAGTAGAAAACAGGGGGAGACATGTGGACATCTACACACCAGAGGGCTGGTACACTGTCGCACGTACGGCTAAAACAACAAAGCCCTATTATAAAATTAAAGAGTTGACATACTCAGATTTTATTGACTTTAAGTCGTACAGTAACACAGTTATCACAAATGGGGTGCATGGGGTCTGTTAGGGGTGCATGGGGTCTGTTAGGGGTGCATGGGGTCTGTTAGGGGTGCATGGGGTCTGTTAGGGGTGCATGGGGTCTGTTAGGGGTGCATGGGGTCTGTTACCATCTTAAGACCCAAGCCAACCTCACCTGCTAGCGGTGCACCCTGCTGTCCAACGGACGAGGCTCTGGCGAACCTGGTTTCCCTCTCGTAGGGTTGTGGGGGTCAGACGGCTGGTCGCCCCACGTAAAACCAACTTCAGCCAAATAAAATGGACAAGAAGTTGATAACGGGTACTCGGGCTAGGGCGTCGCCGCATAACGACGCGCAGGCACATCGCCCTAAACCTGCGATAAGTGGGCTAGGGCTACCGTGTCGAGTACGGGCACGGCTAAAGAGGATAGTACCCAAGAAGAAGTTCCGCTTTGCCACCTGGAACATTGGCTCCCTAACCGGACGTTGCCGAGAACTCGCGGACGTACTTGCGAAGCGTCGGGTCCAGTGCGCCTTCCTTCAGGAGACGCGCTGGAAGGGAAATAAGTCACGTGACATCGGGCAGGGGTACCGGCTAAAGTACACCGGATCACCAACGGGCAGGGGCGGAGTGGCCGTGGTGCTGTCTAAGGACCTCCAGGATGGACTCCTTGAAGTAGACCGATGCAGCGACCGGTTGATGCGAGTTAGGGTGCTGATCGAAGGGTCGCTAATGAACCTAATCAGCGCCTATGCTCCTCAAACTGGTTGCTGTGAGTCTGAAAAGGAGGCCTTCTGGGATGAGTTCGAGGACGTACTACGCGCTATTCCGAATTCCGAAGGTGTTTTGGTTGGAGGGGATCTCAACGGTCACGTAGGTCAGTTGGCTGGAGAGTACGGACGTGTTCACGGTGGTTTTGGATATGGCCAGCTAAATGCAGAGGGAATCAGTATACTCAGCACCTGCGCTTTGTCTGACCTAGCCATCGCGAACACGTTCTTTCAGAAGAAGCCCCAGCATCTTATTACGTACCGTAGTGGTGCCTACTCAACCCAAATAGATTACCTGCTGGTGAGACGGTGCCACATTGGCAAGGTTACCAACTGCAAAGTCATCCCAGGTGAAAGCCTAACGGCTCAACACCGCCTCCTTGTCCTGGACTTTGCGGTTGTACCGAAAAAGAAAGTGACCGAGGAACGCAAACCCCGCACAAAGTGGTGGTTGCTTGATGGTCCTAGGCAGTCGGACTTCATCGCGGAGCTCGAGCATCTCGAGATCAGTGCTCCGCATGAGTCCGCTCAAGAGATCTGGAGTAGGATCCATTCAGCAATCACCGATGCGGGTAAGCGCGTCCTTGGCACTTCTCGTGGTGGCTGCACCATAGAAAAGGAGACGTGGTGGTGGGATGACGGGGTGCAGGAGGCGACTCGGAAGAAGAAGGTTTTATTTAAACAGTGGCAAGGGTCCAACTCTCCGGATGACAGAGACGCATATGGAGCGGCTAAGCGCGCTTGCAAAAAAGCTGTAGCCAGAGCCCGCAGCAAAAGTCTGGCGCCCTTGTACGACAAGCTGGAAACTGCGGAGGGGCAAAAGCTTATTTTTAAGCTGGCGCGTGCCCGGGAGAAAGCTGCACGGGACATTAGCAAATGTCTCTGTGTAAGGGACGCCCAGGGTAAGCTGCTCTACGATGCCCCCTCTGTTAAGGAGAGATGGTGTACATACTTCGCGGAGCTGTCTAACAAACAGCATCCCCATAACCTTCCTCCCGAACCGCCTCCTAACCTTGGACTTATTTCCCCTATTTCCTCCGACGAAACCCGCATTGCTCTTCGCCACATGAAGAACCGGAAAACGGTCGGGCTTGGCAATGTGCCAATTGAGGTGTGGAAGGCGATGGGCCCACATGGCGGGGACCTTCTGACGGATCTTTTTAACCGCATCCTGATCACCAAGGAAATGCCGAACCAGTGGCGATTTAGCCTGATTATCCCTGTATACAAAGGCAAAGGTAGCGTACAGGATTGTAGTAGCTACCGCGGTATCAAGATCATGTGCCACACCATGAAGCTCTTCGAGCGCATCATTGACACACGGCTCCGTAGCGAGTGTACTGTCTCTGAGTGTCAATATGGCTTCCGGGCGGGGTAACAGCACCAAGTAACGGTGGACGCAGTATTCGCCTTACGGAATCTGGCTGAGGCTTACAGAGAGAGAAGGAGAGCTTTGCATATGGCCTTTTTAGACCTGCAGAAGGCCTTCGACTGTATACCTCGGCAGTCCATCTGGTGGGCACTGCGCTTCAAAGGCGTTCCCGAGGCCTATATTGACATTATCAGAGACATGTACTGCGATTCCGTGTCCTCTGTCCAGACCGCTGTTGGCGAATCGAATGGCTTCCCAATATCTGTTGGCGTTCACCAAGGCTCGGCTCTTAGCCCGTTCTTGTTTAACGTAGTGCTCGATGTAGTTACGGCAAACATCCAAGATAAGCCCCCATGGCTAATGATGTATGCCGATGACATCGCCCTCGTTAATCAGAACAAAGCCCATCTTGAGCGCAAAGTCAACATTTGGAAGGACACGCTTGAAAACGGTGGTCTGAGACTAAATGTGGCAAAGACTGAGTACATGTCCTGTGGCGGCACGGATTCAAATAGGTTCATCCGAATAGGTTCGGACCTGATCAGAAAGTCCGATACGTTCAGGTACCTTGGATCCGTCCTGCACGAGTCTGGCAACGTGGACGACGATGTCCAAGCACGTATAGGCGCGGCTTGGGCGAAGTGGCGCGAGGTAACGGGCGTTGTATGCGACCGCAAAATGCCTCCTAAGCTCAAGGGGCAGATATATAAATGCATCATACGGCCTGTCCTACTGTACGGCGGTGAATGTTGGCCAGCACTAGGCAGACACACCCAGGAGCTTCGCGTCACGGAGATGAAGATGCTGAGGTGGATGAGTGGCGTAACGCGATCCGATCGCATACGCAACTCTTTCATCAGAGGTAGTCTTGGTGTCCGTGACGTGGGGGAAAAACTGCAAGAGTGTCGTCTGCGATGGTATGGCCACATCATGCGCCGCCCTATGGAGTACGTTGGTCGGGGATGCATGAATATGGCTGTTCTTGGGGCTAGGTCCCGTGGTCGCCCTCGCAAGCGCTGGTTGGACGTCGTTAAGTCCGACATGAGAGCCAATGGCCTAACTGAGAAGGATGTTCAAGATCGGGCAAAGTGGAGGAAGCTAAGTAGGAAGGCGGACCCTGGCAATAGCCGGGATTAACGCCAGGTAGAAGAAGAGTAACACAGTTATCACAAATAAAAATAAAACAGATACTGGTGATAATATGAACTGGCTGTTATTAAAATGGATTCAATATCGAAAAGGAAGTCCTAAAACGATATTTTTCAAAAATCAACTATCTGAAGAAAATTTTAAATCTTTACCAATACAGCGCAGAGCTCCACGTAAATCTACTATGACGCCATGTTGCGATTTGCAGATGCTCTATAGCAAAAAGCTTAAAATCCCGGCCAATAAACTTAAGGATCTAAAGGATCTCTGCGCAAAAGGTACCATACCTCCGGTATATCATGATTTTTATAACGACCTGGAAGAAGGACCAATTAGTGACAACTCAGAAAGTGAATAATTTTATCTTGATCATTTTTCAACATTACTTTTTAATTGTTAATTTGGTTTATTTCCCTCTAAAAATAAATGAAAAATATTATTATTTTGTACTTATTTTCAAACACTTCACTAGGCCTTTATAACTAACTAGCTTTTGCCCGTGGCTTCGCTCGCGTTAAAGTAGCCTATGTCACTCTCCACCCCTTCAACTATCTCCACTTAAAAAATCACATCAATTCGTCGCTTCATTTTGCCGCGAAAGACTGACAAACAGACACACACACACTTTCACATTTATAATATTAGTATGGATTAGAATAATGTCATCAGAGGGCCAAGTCTACTAATATTTTAAACAACGTTCGCATTTGCATCTCAGTCGCAATCTCGCAAAAAGACCTCAATTTCCATACATTTTTGACAGACATGCGAATGCGAACGTTGCTTAAAAATAGTAAAATTAGCCCTCTGGATAAATAGTCAACAAGACAAGAGAGTTAAGTGACTTACACCCCGTAATAAGAGAAATACATTGTATTTATGCTAGTAGTCAACAGGTGTAATCAACATAACTTAAAAACCATGATATTTCGGAATTTTTTAATTGTAGCATTCAACGGTAACACGTTTTAATAATCTAGTGTGAAAATTTGAACTCTCTACTAAAATATGGCGCTGATTTATGTTAAAATAACCATTGTTACGCGCATCATTTATTTTTTAAACGTCCATAACTCAAAAGTGTAGTTCTGTGGAATAGTTCTATTACCCTCCAAGGCGACGATTATTTATTTCAGCGCAACTGACTTTTTAAAATGCCGCGACCATCTAAGAGAAAGTCTGTAGTTTGGCAATATTTTACTGTGGAAGCCGATAGATCAAATGTTACATGTAATAATTGTAACAAGAAATATAAATTCTTTGGTAACACCACAAACCTTAAAGAACATTTAAAAAGAGTTCACCCGTTTATTGAACTCCGAGATGAGATAGCGGAACCATTGGGCAATTCCGACAGTAGCTTAGTTAGACAGCCAACTCAGAGCAATACGACAGCACACTCTACACAAGACACTCCTTCAACGTCAACTGCATCGATCAACATAGATCCTGTCAACATTCCGTCATCTTCATCAAGTTATAAACCACCACACAAGCGAAGTAGACAACTCCGGCTGACTGCACAAGAGATCCAATTGACTGAACATGAAATACGTGGCATAGACAAATCATTGGTTGAAATGATAGTTTAAGATTATCAGCCAACGTCCATAGTTGAGGATAAAGGATTTGGTCGTCTATGCAAAAAATTAAACCACAAATATAGTTTGCCCTCTAGGAAGACTTTAACGACGAAACTTATTCCTGAATACTACAGCGAAATACGATCCAAATTAATTGATGATCTTCAACATGTTGATTACATATCTGCTACAACAGATTATTGGCAATCCCATAATCAGAAGTCGTATATAAGTTTAACAGTTCATTATATTCGATATTTCAAATTAAAATCTAGAGTATTGGTAGCTCGGGAAGTAATAGTATCACACACCAGTGAAAACACTGGTGATATATTAAAAAACATGTTCGAAGAATACAACATTTATGACAAAATTATTACAGTGGTGACTGACAACGCGGCAAACATGAAAAGAGCAGTTAACAATGTGCTTAACAAACAACATCATGGGTTCGTGGCACACACGCTGAACTTATGCGTGAACGAAGCCATCAACCAATCACCCGAAGTTTCCAATATTCTAGCGAAGTGCCGAAGTATAGTCGGTCACTTTAAACATAGCGTACTGGCATCAAATAAACTGCGTCAAAAGCAGCAAGAAATGGGTCTACCCGATTTAAAACCCAAGCAAGACGGAAATACGAGGTGGAATTCAGCATATATCATTAGGGGGTTACAGCATAAGTTACGTATTCTTCCAACTGTAACCTCAATTGGTACAGAGCTGAAAGCACATCTTTTGGATGTAATTACGCGAAGACTGTCTGGAATGGAAGTTATAAAGCTAGTCGCTAAAGCTACATTCTTGGATCCGCGTTTTAAGAAACTTGGGTTTGGTAACGAACAAAATGCGAATAACGCACAGCAATAGGTAACCGAAGAACTGGCAGTATTAATGAGTAAAAATTAAGAATATTTAAACCCTAACACGTCTAATAACATAACTTCTCAAGTATTAGAAACGACTGACGAAGATGATCCCTGGCTCCAATTCGACCAAAAAGCTATGAATCAGGCATCTTTTTCACGGCCTTCTTCATCAGCCGTGATAATGGTGAAGCAGTATGTCGAGTCTCCTTTACTGCCACGCAAAGAAGATCCATTGCTGTATTGGGAGACACATGAAAAAATATTTCCCGAACTCACTAAACTGGCTATGAAGTATCTTTCGATACCGGCAACTTCGGTACCCTCGGAGAGGCTTTTTTCAAAGACTGGATTTATTTTAAATGCTAGTCGCAGTATGCTAAAACCAAAGAAACTCAACGAAATTGTATTTCTGAATTCTAATATGATGTTAGATGATTCAATTTCTAATTTCAATAGTTTTTTTTTTTATAAAAAAACGTCAATTTAAAAGTTTGATCTCAGGCAGATTTTATTTATACATATTTTTTTTATTAATTGTTATTTTTGTTTAGTTTTTATATTACATTTATTATTTACGTAAATTTTAAACAACAATTTTGAAAGACTGATGTTGCAAGGTTTTAACATTACTCAAATATTAATTTAATTGTTAGAGTTAGATTAGTAGTGAAAAAAGTGCAAAAGTTACGATTGTTTTGTTTGGGTGAGAATTAATTTCTCGACAAGTATTTTTTATTTAGTTTTTGTACTTACATGTATATTTGACAAATAAGTATTTTAACATTGATAACAGAAAAAAATGATTAAAGTTGATAATTATTATTCGTAATATTTTGTTTTAGATATAAGATATCATTGATCTCAAAATGAGTGACTTTGAAAAACTTTTGCTCCTAACACGACAAAAATCATAAACGCTATGAAACCTAAGCGGTGGGCCGCCGGAACCGGAGATGGCGACCCCTGCCGGAAATAAGAGGTAACAACGTAAATCCAAAGAGAATCAGGTATGTTTTACAATATCTATGCTCCTAGAAACCAGAATCATAGACTGCTTCTTCATTCTAACGCTGTGTATTTCTGGTAGGCATATAATTATTTATTATTCCATTTTTTTTCAGGTATTTAGCAACAGGACATAATTTCGCTGATCTACGATACGGATTCAGAATCGGAAAAAGTACTTTAAGTTATATAGTCAGAGAAGTTTGCCAAAGTATCTGGGAAGAATTGTCAGAAACATATATGAAAGTACCAACTAAAAATGAGTGGTATGAAATTGCTCGCAACTTCTGTTTAAAAGCCAATTTTCCTCATTGCCTGGGTGCTATAGATGGCAAGCACATAAGAGTTATAAAGCCCAAAAGAAGTGGGTCAATGTTTATTACAAACATTACTTTTCAATTGTTTTAATGGCAATTCATACTATACCTAATGAACGAATAGTAATTGTAACCGATCCATCGATGAACTCAAATATGTCTAACCAATATGACACTGCTGAGAGACCGAGTACTGAGCCCCCTAACTACAGTGACATTGCAGAAGATTCGGAATACGTTCCCAGGCCAATCTCTTTACAAAACTCAAGCAGGCCAAGCGGCTCGTCATATACACCCTCACCCGTTCATAGAGATTACGCATCAATAATTTCTCCCGAAAATGAATCACTTTTTTCTCTTGGCGACGACGACGACGTTGGCGAGGTGTAAAGTAGGTATATTATGAAAATATAAACAAAAAAATTCAATAAAAGGCTGATTGTGATTTTAGAAAATTAGTTAAGTACCTAATTGTTAAGCTAATTACTTTCTTGATTAGATACACCACCAATCAAAAGACTTAATTTCCCAAGGTATAGTAATAACATCAGCAATATTAATTGTGATTTAGTTATTAAGCTCCCAATTGTGATTTAGTAATTAAGCTCCCAATTGTGATTTAGTAATTAAAACCCAAATTTTATTTAAAAGTGACAATTCACTTGTTTTTCCAAAATGTATGATTTATAATAATAATCTGCCATAATAATTGTGATTTAGTAGTTAAGCCCCTAATTTTATTTACAATATAAGTGACAATTCACTTGTAATAGATCGATATTATTGTGTACCTACATTATTGTTTAAAAGTACAACATACTTAAAAATTTGCTGCCATGAAAATCCACGTAATTCTTATAATTTTTTATGTTTTGTTATTTTCCCTAATTAATAAAAGAAAATCTTTGTTCATAATGTTTTGGTTTAAATAATAAGTACCTCAGAAACCTATTTGTCATTTGAATAATAAAAAACTTAGTTTGTTGCTGAGAGAAATAATAAATAATATAATTATGATTATATAAATATATATATTTTATTTACTTACCTGAGTGTCACAGACAGCCTTTCTTCTGGACCAATGCACCTCCTCAGGGTGCAGTTCCATTGAGGCGGAGCGGAGCAGAGCGGAGAAGAGCTGTGCCGCGATTCACCAATCACATGGCTTGAAATCCACATCTCTGCTCCACTCCGCTTCAAAGGAAACAGCATTGGCGGAGAGGAGCGGAATTCTTTAAAATATCGGGAATACAGGCTAGATTAGACTAGTGCCGAGAGAGGAGCGACGCGGAGCGGAGAGGGCGGGGCGGGGCAGTGCGGAGTGGGGCGGCTCACTCACGCGCATATTTATTCATTTTAGTTAGCGTCTTGACGTCATCAACAGTGCACGCGATTATAGAAAAAAATGGATGAAAAATTTATTGAATGTGTTAAGTTCCATGTTTGTGGGATACAAAATGCAATGAAACGAAGGATGCGGCGTGGGAGATTATAGTAAATGAAACGAATATAGAGGATGGTAAGTAATTTATATTTAATTTATACACTATTCATTCAGTCTTCGCAAAATACGGTCTTCCTGCCAGGGGACTTTCCCTTCATTAATAAATTAAGACCGAAATATGTCCCGGATCCGATAGATACAGTCAGAACTTGCATTGTTTGTTAATATCAACGAATCAGTACTATTTTTATAGATAATACTAATGAGTCATTTGTTGGTGGATCTGAATTGTTTTGATCTAAATAGTCAGGATTATTTTCAATTAAATAATTATGCAAAACGCATGTTGCTTTTACTACTTTATCAACAGTAGCGACTTGACATTCGAAGTCTTTGTGATACACGTACCATTTTCTCTTCAACACACCGAATGTTGCCTCTATAATACGTCGAGCCCTCGACAGTCTATAATTAAATATTCGTCTGCTTGGATCTAATTGATCTCTGGGATATGGACGCAATAAATTGTAAGACAAAGGAAAAGCTTCATCGCCAATAAATACGAATGGTACTGGCTCTCCACCTTGAGTAAGGGGTTTAGGCTGTGGCAAGTTTAAAGCACTGCTTTGTAGTCGCCTTCCAAATTCACTCTCAGCAAAAATTCTTCCGTGGCTGAATCTTCCCATCGATCCTATATCTGCCATAATTATTTTTCTTCTAGCATCAGCCACACACATTAATACAATCGAAAATATATGTTTATAATTAAAAAAAGATGATCCTGATTTATTTGGTGCAGTTATGTAAACGTTCTTGCCGTCTATGGCACCAACGCAATTCTTAAATTGCCACAAGTCTTCGAATTCTTTGTCTATTCGATACCAATCATTTTGAGTAGGTATATATGGTATATATATGCCTTTATATATGGCTAGTATATATAAAGGCTGCAAGACGTCCCAAATGCAATCACAAACTTCTTGAATGAGTTTCGTCAAAGTAGATCTTCCAACTCTAAAATTTTCTGCAAGTGTCGAATACTTACTACCCGTTGCCAAATACCTGTAAAATAAGTAACTATAAAATAAAGTATTAATATTACCGTTAATTATTTTTGCAGTTAAAACAGCTAAAGCTAAGTGGAAGAAGTTGCGCGACAATCATCGCGATGCCTTAACTTCTATGTCCGCCGGTGGAACCAAAAGGTTCCATTTGCGATACAACGGTGGAGCATTGGAAGCTCAGGAGGTTAAAAAGACAAAATCATACTAGAAGTGGTCAGGCGGCGAAACAAACAAGAGAATGGAAATATCAAAAACTGATGGAGTTTTCACTGCCACACATGCATAATAGAGTTTGCGCTACAAATTTTAAAAAAGATTCAGAACTTTTGAGGAGCCAAAATCATGACGATAATGCAATAAGCTCGGCACCAAACGATTCAATATCCGATTTAGAACAGTTTGATTTAGACAATATTGTTACATCAGATGTGTCAAACATCGGCGTTGGCAGTTCTTCACTAGCTACCCAGTCTTCGGTTACATTGTGTCCTGATTCATCAAGAAGCAATAAAAGAAAATCTGATGAAATCTCCGAATTCCTAAGAACACATCAAGCTAATCACCAGTGAATGGAGAAAGAACGAGCTGAGTTAAAAAAAAATATTATGGCCCCCGATAGCTTTGACGACATAGATCATTTTTTTCTCACGATAGCACAAAGTATAAAAAAACTTCCAAGCTATTTACAATTACAAGTTAAAAGAAAAGCAATGAATGCTCTATTAGAAGCTGAGGACGTAAATGAACAAAATTCATGGAATGCTCCACATTATGGGTATTCTACAGCTCGAACAGAAACATACACGTAAAACGGGGTGAATAGAATTCACGGGGTGAATAGAAATATTCTTGGGAAAAAGTCTAAAAGCCTGATATTCGAAAACTACTTTAAAAATCGCAATAGTGTTTTTTGTTTTTACAATGGCAACATTTTTTTGTTGGTCTGACAACATTTGAATAGTATGAAGTTAGCAACTTATGTCAAAAAAGTGAGTTCAAAGTGCAACGGTTGTGTGTATGTCTTTTGTGCTCTTATTAACTTCTCTCTAGTTATTATTTAAATTGTTTTTGATAGTAAAATAACTTTATTCGACGGTGAAGTGTATCCAGAATAAATTGAAAAGGTAAGTTTTACTGATTAGTTTGATTTTTATTGGTAAATTAGTAAAATAATTGCACCCATAAATATTTCTCGATTAAGAGGTGAATAGAGACGACTGAGGGGTGAATAGAAACGGTAAATAGGAACGAGAAAGGGTTTAATAGAAACGCCAAAGGGGTCTTTAGAAACGCTTTTAATAGGGTTGGCACTTTATGTAGGTTGTTGAGTTTTAACTTTATTACCTACCTACATTTTTAAAAAGTTGATTTTTTAATATTTATTTATTAATTTTGTGTACGCAGGTAGTTGCGAGCAATATGCCACGCAACTACAAACCAGACCCTCGGGGTAAGAAATATATAAAATATGACTTCAACTTAATACAACAGGCTGTTAATTAATATTCTGCGAGTAATTGTTCTCTTGATACTATCTCAAAGAAATATAATATACACAGATCTGTTTTATACAGACTGTTTTATCCAAAGAAACTGAAGAAGAATTAAATACATAAATATATGTGCTGACTGGGGCTATCCTTTGGAGTCGTATGATTTAAGAGTACTTGTTAAGGTCTATCTTGATAAATTAGGTGTGAATGAAAAGAGATTAATACTATGCCTGGACCAGATTTTGTCTCCTCTTTTATGAAAAGGCACAAAGATGCAATTTCTCAGAGATTATCGCAAAATATAAAGCGAAATCGGGCTGCTGTTTCCCCTGAAATAATAAAAAAATACTTTGAAGATTTAGAAATTTCATTATCAGGCGTACCTATGTGCAATATTATAAATTACGACGAGACAAATCTTTCGGATGATCCTGGGCGGAAGAAAATAATTACAAAAAAAAGGCGTGAAATATCCAGAGCGGGTGATGAACCACTCGAAGTCTGCCGTTTCTATTATGATTGCGTGCACAGCTGAGGGAGAATTACTGCCTCCTTATGTTGTCTATAAAGCACAACATTTGTATGACACTTGGACCGTTAAGGGGCCAAAAGGGACTCGTTACAATAGATCACAGTCAGGTTGGTTTGATGGAACCATTTTGAAGACTCGATTAAATCGGTAATCATACCCTATTTTCAAGGAGTACCCGGAAGAAAAATATTGATCGGTGATAATTTATCGTCGCATCTTTCATTAGATCTAATTAAACTGTGCCATGAAGAAAACATAAGTTTCGTATTCTTGCCAGCTAATTCTACCCACATCACACAGCCATTGGATGTGGCCTTTTTCAGGCCCATGAAAATAGCTTGGCGAAATATTTTGTATCAATGGAAAAAAGCCGATGGTCGCCAACAAGCATCGGTTCCAAAAGGATGTTTTCCACGTCTACTATCCATGCTTTTAGACGCCCTAAAACACAATGCTAAAGAAAATATTTTATCAGGATTTAAAAAAGCTGGAATAAATCCACTGGACCCTACACAAGTACTGAAAAGATTACCTGGATATGACAGAGTTAGCCATCAAACAGAAACTATCAATGAATCTGTTCTAACAATACTAAAAGAAATGAGTTATGGAACCATAAATATCGCTGTACCTAAAAGAAAAAGAAAAATTGAAGTAGAACCTGGAAAGAGCGTTAGTCTTGAAGAAAGTTAAGCTGAAACAGAAATCGAGAACCAAGAGCCAAAGAAAAAAAATAAGAAGACAAATAAAGAAAGTAAAGACAATTACAAGCAAAACGAACCAATAACAAAGAAAGGAAAGGGAATTGGAAAGAAATCAAAAACACAACCACATACAAATGTAACAGATGAAACGAAATCTCTCGCCGCTAACTGTTTACAAGATGATCTTGAAGCTGGAACGTCTCAGATGTTTTACGATCATGAAAGTCAGTTAACCTCTGAACCAAGCACAAGCTTCTGTAAAGAAGAAACAGCCTTATTACCACAGTCTTTGAGTACATGTGAGGCTAATGATTACTTAGATATAGAAAAGGTACGAATTATTTTTGGTGATGATGTTGTTATTGATCATTTTGAAACGAATGACAATTTAAATGTCAGTTCTGATGCCATGATTTCAAGTAATGAAATAAAAAGCAATAAAAAAATTGATATTTTATCTGATATTTCAGTTACAGATCCTAAACAATTAGCAAAAATATTATATGTTAATAAAATGAAAAGAAAACAACAAAAACATCGAAATTATTACAGAAATGACGAGGAAATATTATCCGATTTAATGTCTGATACTGATTAAAAAAAATATTCGTATTAAAAAAAAAGTGAGTTTGTGATAAGAGCCATTTAAGTATAACATTCCAGAATTAACACTTTATGTTGACATCCTAAAATTTTTAATAAATATTCATTTTGTGTACTTAATTATTTTAACACCCTAATTATTTTGAACTGATTATTGCACTGTTTTGTTGACTATTGTCAGAAGATTAATTGATTTATTATTATTTATTTATTAATTGAAATTAAGCTTAATTGTTTTGTAGTCTTAATTCTGAGGCTAAAATTATTTTTGAACATTATTATGTTTCAGATTGAGTTGCTAATATAATTTTATTAGGTACGTTTAATAATTATTAATTAAGCTTACTTTTTTTGGTGATCTCAATTCTAAGGTTAAGTACCATTATTTTTGAACTGATTTTTTAATAAGCATTGTTATTGGTTGGGATTATTTTATTTTTAATATTAATAAAAAGGTTTTCTAATATATTATGTACACTCTTTTATTTCATTATCTCTGTGACGTCATACTACCTAATATAAAATATTTTGACAACCCTATCACTTTTCTCTATTAACCCCATACGTCGTATCTATTGACCCCGTATTCCGGGAAAATAGAAATTGACCAGGTGTTTGTCTTTTTCTCTTAAGTAGATAATAATTTGGCATTAAAATTGTAATTAGCTTGTAAAATAACATAAAACTCGCACAATGAAAGCAGCTTTATTACCCGAAACTTACAATTTATATTATTAAAGTCGGTTTGAAAGTCTAGATTGTTTCTATTAACCCCGTTTTACGGTACCCAAAATTATGAAAACAATCTGCAAATGCAATCACCACAAGACTCTAGTGAACCTTTTCCACCTGGAACTAATAATCAAAATGTTAATGAAAATAATAACGAACATGTTTAGTTATGTTGATTTCTAATTATATTTATTGATTAGCAGAGTGTCTAGCAAATTCTGTTTTTATTATGAATAATTGTTAACTGTTTAAATCTTAATGTAGGTAAAACTGTAATGTAGCTACAACTCTTTAGATTTGTTGATTTTAATTAGGGTGCGTTCAAACTACACGCGCACGCCCCACGCTCTCCACGCGTCTGAACGCGCCCTTATATTTTTTATTAGACTGTGTTCCAAAGACTGTTTTGATTATGAATACTCAGTTGTTTGAATAAATGATTATAAATGAATAACTATCTGAATAAAAGATTATTGAATCAAATTGTGTACTTACTTCAAACACAACGCAAGCCTTTCTTCACTTGATATCGATCTCCTGCAGTTGGTATCTTTCTTCTGTAAGTGTGTAAAGTAACTCCTGTAAAGTACTAAGTACTCTATAGGAGTTTTCGAATATTTCTTCATCACAGGTTTGAAAGAAAGTTGCAAATTCGCCATGTATAGAATGATATTTTAGATGTTCTCGAATCCAAAATCTATGTTTTCTTTTTGAATTCAAGTAATTTGCGGCAACCAATGCTAATTTCTCTCCTTCCAACTCTTCCTCCTCCAGTAGAGAAAGGTACAAAAGAGCTGCTTTATTTTTTTTTACCGACAACATCACGTGTGATCTGACTGAGAGAACGCGTGTCACTGGGCACTCACGCACCAGGCGATGCGAATAGGCAAAGCAGCTCCGTTCCACTCCGCTCCACTTCAGTGGAAACACTTACCTCTTTTCACAGCTCAGCCCCGCTCCACTTCAGTGGAAACACATACCTCTTTTCACAGCTCAGCCTCGCTCCGCACAGCTCCACTCCGCCTCAGTGAAACCGCAGCCTTATGCGTCACAGCGTCACATAATCGTCACTAAAAACTGGAGTAGCAGCCAGCTCCCTATCTCGACTGGCCGAACGTTCTGATATACATTTCACTCACGACGTCGGGCAAGTGTTGAACTTGCCCGACGTCGCGCAGTTTGAACATTTCACTCGCGCAAACGCCTGGCAGCCAATGTGAACACGAACTCGCCAAGTCACCGCGCCAGCACCCGCCGCCGCGCCCGCGCGTTCCTATGTGAATGGAGCCTATGAATCTCCAGTTGCAAGATACCTACCGTAATGTAATAGCCAGCCTCGTTTGAGGTGAAACTGGCTGACGAATATTTGTTTCCCTTTTGGCTATTGATGGACCAATCATTTCCAGAAGATGTTGTTGTGAAATCACTTTTCGACATTCTCGTAAAGTTACCAAATGATCCATCTCCCATTCTGAGGTCACTCATCAAATTTCCTCTTTGCAAAAGATAGTTTCGAATCCACCATCTTTTTCTCTTTTTTTATTAGAAATCCTATACATCAGATGCAGAGAACACAACAACACTACCTCCTCGGGCAACATTTTAACGCAGACTGGCGTGTGGACAACCTGTATTGATTTAGAGCTCATACACACGAGCGGCATGTTGCCAACGGCAGAGGTAACTGCAGCCGTCAACACGGGTCGGCGGCAGCCGTCGACGCGTCAACGGCTGCAGTCGACATTCCAACTTTGAAGCCCGGTTTCCACCGCGAGCGGAACGGACCCATTAATGACTTCGTTAAACTCGCAAACGCAAACTGCATACTTGTATTTCCACCAACAAATAGTCGGACGTAAAGAGCCGAGCGTGTAGAAAGAGTAGAAATAAGCTCGCTCAGTTCTAGGGAGTGGAGCGGAGTACTTACGGACTCCGCTGAACTAGCAATTACAATTTACATAGTAGCGTGTCCACACAGAAAGTGGTGAGTGGATTGAGCGAGTAAAAAGAAATTGAAAAGAGTCCGCTGCGCAAGGCCTGCACCGACTAGTTCAGAACGGACTCGCTCGCTGTCTGCCCCCCGCGCTTCTCGCCTCCCGCAGCTACGCGCCGGCTGGCGCTCGCATCACCGCATTGTTGTTTGTTATGGCAGTCGAGTAACACGTGTTGTTTTGGTTTGGAATGGAGCGATTTATAGAAGCTGTACGACAATACCCATGTTTGTGGAATGTATCAATTAAAGAATACCGAAACATAGATATAAAAGAAGCGGCATGGAAATCTGTAGTTGATGATGTTAATTTGGCTGAAATAAAAAACAGTAAGTGTCTTTTTAATTGAATTTATTTTATGAAACAAGTGAATCTTGAATGGCTATTCTACCGGAATTGTTAAAATAATCGCAACATATGTTACGTACATTGAAAGCTTCTCGTGTAGCTCGCAGTCTATCAAAGGTCATGTTGTTGGGTCGTGGATTATTATAATTGTCATTTTGATAATCTGCAGCCGATGTGGGTAGTGACGATAATTGTACAGATAAATAATTATGCAACACGCATGTTGCTTAATGATCAACCGTCTCAAGTTTGCATTCTAGTGGTCGCCGATAAACACGCCATCTAGCGGATAAAATACCGAATGCATTCTCTACAACATTTTGAGCTCTGCTGAGTCGATAGTTAAATATTCTTTTCGGTCTATCATTTATTGCGTTTGAATAATATGGTCTCAGTAAATTTTTACGTAAAGCAAAGGCCTTGTCACCTATAAATACATAAGGTACTCTGAACTACTTTCATCTAAATGACGGTCGTCCGGTAAATTTAATTGGTTATTAATTATTTTTTTCCAAAGACGCTATCATTAAAAATACCACCGTCACTGAAACGCCCCATCGATCCAACATCAATGATTATGAAACGTTTGTGTGCATCAACAACCCCTAAATACTACGGAATAATATTTTTAGTAGTTGTAAAATTGACTTCCTGAATGTGGAGGACATTTAATCGCTACGTGTTTACCATCAATGGCACCAAGGCAATTTTTAAAATGCCATATATTTTCAAAAGCTTCTGCTATATTTTCCCAATCTTGCCTTTTGGGTTCTTTCAAATAAATAGGCTGTAATTTTTTCCAAATTGCAATACAAGTATCGTGTACTATCCTTGAAACAGTTGGTGTGCTCATGTGATAATTGTAGGCTATTGTTATGAATGCGTCGCCTGCTGCTAGAAATCTGAAACAAAATATAATAATATTAATAAATAATAAACTTTTTGGAACGAAGTTCCTTATCGCGCGTTGCGAAAGGGAGCTAGACGGAAAAAATTAAGACCAAAAGTTGTCACGACACATTTTACCCGACTGCGCGACGCAAAGGAGGGTAATGTGTTTATTACCATGGAATGGAATGGAATGGAATGGACTGGAATGGAGTGGGGTGGAGGGTCAAAAATCGCTTGAACCTTTTTTTTTACTTGCTATCGTTAAGCAAGTAAAAAAAAACAGGTTCAAGCGATTTTCGACCTTATTGACATTTAAAATTTAGTTTGTTTTTTCTCACATTCTCGTTGGCTAACATTGCTCCTTCATTAAAATCCGGTGTTTGCATAAATGTCAATAAGGTCAAAAATCGCTTGAATCTGTTTTTTTAACTTGCTTAACGATAGCAAGTTAAGAAAAAGTTAGTCGCTACAGCGTCATTCGAAACTAAGTACCGGAACCTAATTATCTTTATTGTTTCAGTCCAGGATGCGAAATCCGAGTGGAAAAAGTTAAGGGATAACCATAGAGACAGTTTAAAGAGAGTGAAAGCCACCAGATCTGGGCAGGCAGCTACAAACCTCAATACTTGGAGATATGCGGAATTGATGGAATTTTACTTCCATATACTCGTAAATGAAAAATCGTAGTAGGTCTATCAATTTAAATTCTACAGATATACGATCATCGGGAACACCTGAAACCTCCATAGCGCAAGATGACGAAGATACTAATAATTCAGAAATATCTGTAGTTCCAACAAACGATACAATCAATAATACGGAGGCTAGTGCACCACAAGGAGGTAAAACTCAGACAAGGAAGCGGACCGCAGATGTAGATTTTATAGAATTACTGAAAGAAATGGAGGAAAATCACCAAAAAAGACAAGAAGACAGAGATTTAAGACGCACAATGACAAATACACAAGAAAAAGGTGCCATTGATTTCTTTTTAGAAAGTATGGCGATCACCATAAAAACGATGCCTATGTGGATGCAAAATCGCGTTAAGAAAAAAATATTTCTGATCGTTAGTGAAGCCGAGGAAGAACTTGAAAATTATAGTACTTGTGTTACACCAGACTCAGTAAACAATACCTTGCCGGCAGCAGCAGCATCATCTTCTTCTTCTTCTTCTTCTTCTACCTGGCGTTAATCCCGGCTATTGCCAGGGTCCGCCTTCCTACTTAGCTTCCTCCACTTTGCCCGATCTTGAACATCCTTCTCAGTTAGGCCATTGGCTCTCATGTTGGACTTAACGACGTCCAACCAGCGCTTGCGAGGGCGACCACGGGACCTAGCCCCAAGAACAGCACGATTCATGCATCCCCGACCAACGTACTCCATAGGGCGGCGCATGATGTGGCCATACCATCGCAGAAGACACTCTTGCAGTTTTTCCCCCACGTCACGGACACCAAGACTACCTCTGATGAAAGAGTTGCGTATGCGATCGGATCGCGTTACGCCACTCATCCACCTCAGCATCTTCATCTCCGTGACGCGAAGCTCCTGGGTGTGTCTGCTTAGTGCTGGCCAACATTCACCGCCGTACAGTAGGACAGGCCGTATGATGCATTTATATATCTGCCCCTTGAGCTTAGGAGGCATTTTGCGGTCGCATACAACGCCCGTTACCTCGCGCCACTTCGCCCGAGCCGCGCCTATACGTGCTTGGACATCGTCGTCCACGTTGCCAGACTCGTGCAGCACGGATCCAAGGTACCTGAACGTATCGGACTTTCTGATCAGGTCCGAACCTATTCGGATGAACCTATTTGAATCCGTGCCGCCACAGGACATGTACTCAGTCTTCGCCACATTTAGTCTCAGACCACCGTTTTCAAGCGTGTCCTTCCAAATGTTGACTTTGCGCTCAAGATGGGCTTTGTTCTGATTAACGAGGGCGATGTCATCGGCATACATCATTAGCCATGGGGGCTTATCTTGGATGTTTGCCGTAACTACATCGAGCACTACGTTAAACAAGAACGGGCTAAGAGCCGAGCCTTGTAGAACGCCAACAGATATTGGAAAGCCATTCGATTCGCCAACAGCGGTCTGGACAGAGGACACGGAATCGCGGTACATGTCTCTGATAATGTCAATATAGGCCTCGGGAACGCCTTTGAAGCGCAGTGCCCACCAGATGGACTGCCGAGGTATACAGTCGAAGGCCTTCTGCAGGTCTAAAAAGGCCATATGCAAAGCTCTCTCTCTGTAAGCCTCAGCCAGATTCCGTAAGGCGAATACTGCGTCCACCGTTACTTGGTGCTGTTACCCCGCCCGGAAGCCATATTGACACTCAGAGACAGTACACTCGCTACGGAGCCGTGTGTCAATGATGCGCTCGAAGAGCTTCATGGTGTGGCACATGATCTTGATACCGCGGTAGCTACTACAATCCTGTACGCTACCTTTGCCTTTGTATACAGGGATAATCAGGCTAAATCGCCACTGGTTCGGCATTTCCTTGGTGATCAGGATGCGGTTAAAAAGATCCGTCAGAAGGTCCACGCCATGTGGGCCCATCGCCTTCCACACTTCAATTGGCACATTGTCAGGCCCGACCGCTTTCCGGTTCTTCATGTGGCGAAGAGCAATGCGGGTTTCGTCGGGGGAAATAGGGGAAATAAGTCCAAGGTTAGGAGGCGGTTCGGGAGGAAGGTTATGGGGATGCTGTTTGTTAGACAGCTCCGCGAAGTATGTACACCATCTCTCCTTAACAGAGGGGGCATCGTAGAGCAGCTTACCCTGGGCGTCCCTTACACAGAGACATTTGCTAATGTCCCGTGCAGCTTTCTCCCGGGCACGCGCCAGCTTAAAAATAAGCTTTTGCCCCTCCGCAGTTTCCAGCTTGTCGTACAAGGGCGCCAGACTTTTGCTGCGGGCTCTGGCTACAGCTTTTTTGCAAGCGCGCTTAGCCGCTCCATATGCCTCTCTGTCATCCGGAGAGTTGGACCCTTGCCACTGTTTAAATAAAACCTTCTTCTTCCGAGTCACCTCCTGCACCCCGTCATCCCACCACCACGTCTCCTTTTCTATGGTGCGGCCACCACGAGAAGTGCCAAGGACGCGCTTACCCGCATCGGTGATTGCTGAATGGATCCTACTCCAGATCTCTTGAGCGGACTCATGCGGAGCACTGATCTCGAGATGCTCGAGCTCCGCGATGAAGTCCGACTGCCTAGGACCATCAAGCAACCACCACTTTGTGCGGGGTTTGCGTTTTTCGGTCACTTTCTTTTTCGGTACAACCGCAAAGTCCAGGACAAGGAGGCGGTGTTGAGCCGTTAGGCTTTCACCTGGGATGACTTTGCAGTTGGTAACCTTGCCAATGTGGCACCGTCTCACCAGCAGGTAATCTATTTGGGTTGAGTAGGCACCACTACGGTACGTAATAAGATGCTGGGGCTTCTTCTGAAAGAAAGTGTTCGCGATGGCTAGGTCAGACAAAGCGCAGGTGCTGAGTATACTGACTCCCTCTGCATTTAGCTGGCCATATCCAAAACCACCGTGAACACGTCCGTACTCTCCAGCAAACTGACCTACGTGACCGTTGAGATCCCCCCCAACCAAAACACCTTCGGAATTCGGAATAGCGCGTAGTACGTCCTCGAACTCATCCCAGAAGGCCTCCTTTTCAGACTCACAGCAACCAGTTTGAGGAGCATAGGCGCTGATTAGGTTCGTTACCGACCCTTCGATCAGCACCCTAACTCGCATCAACCGGTCGCTGCTTCGGTCTACTTCAAGGAGTCCATCCTGGAGGTCCTTAGACAGCACCACGGCCACTCCGCCCCTGCCCGTTGGTGATCCGGTGTACACTAGCCGGTACCCCTGCCCGATGTCACGTGACTTATTTCCCTTCCAGCGCGTCTCCTGAAGGAAGGCGCACTGGACCCGACGCTTCGCAAGTACGTCCGCGAGTTCTCGGCAACGTCCGGTTAGGGAGCCAATGTTCCAGGTGGCAAAGTGGAACTTCTTCTTGGGTACTATCCTCTTTAGCCGTGCCCGTACTCGACACGGTAGCCCTAGCCCACTTATCGCAAGTTTAGGGCGATGTGCCTGCGCGTCGTTATGCGGCGACGCCCTAGCCCGAGTACCCGTTATCAACTTCTTGTCCATTTTATTTGGCGAAGTTGGTTTTACGTGGGGCGACCAGCCGTCTGACCCCCACAACCCTACGAGAGGGAAACCAGGTTCGCCAGAGCCTCGTCCGTTGGACAGCAGGGTGCACCGCTAGCAGGTGAGGATGGCTTAGGTCTTAAGATGGTAACAGACCCCATGCACCCCAGCAGCAGCATCATCACGTCCTGCTAATTACGGATACACTACGTCGAGAGACCCTGTAAACAATAACTTGCCGGCAGCAGTAGCAGGATCATCACGTTCTGCCAATTACGTATACATACTACCGGAAGCAGCAGCGTCACGTTCTAATAATACGACATACCACGAATACAGTAGCTCGGGAAGATTTGAGCCATCCCCGTTACATGATTATGATAACTAAGCATAATGTTCTTTTTCATTATTTTACTGATTTGTTTTATTTCTGAGTAAAGTCTAAAATAATTACCTATTAACAATGTTTTATTTCTTACCTGAGGCACACAGCTAGCTTTTCTTGGTGGAGGTGAAATAGCTTTCCTGAAGTTGGTGTTTTGTTTCAAAATATCGACCTCCACAAATGACAAAAGTTCTTGAAATTGTTCTCTAACCCTTAATAAGGCAAAGGGATATAGTTTCCCACCAAGACTATTTTGAAAAACATATTTATTTTACATGAAAGATAGCCCATAGGATGAACGCAACCGAAATATACTATTCTTTAGAAGATTATAAATTTCATAACTTGCAACACTTTTCAAAAAATGACTACCTTATATTGAAATGTCAATGTCAAAGTTCAGTGACGTGAAAAAGTGCTAAAATAACGGTCGATTTTTGGTTACTTCCGAGAAAAAGTCTTTTATTGTTCAACGAAAAATCTTGTAAGTAGATTATGTTTCTATCTTATATGAAATGACAACTTTAGCTATGTTGTTTTGTTGATTTTATGCGTATAACATTGATAACAGCGTTAAAATCTGCGAAATACTAAGTGGGAAAATTATTTCCTTGGCCCGATTGAGTTTATAATTTATTTCTTATTATATATATGAAAGTTTGAACTCACATACAAGTCAATACAAAATACAAATAATGTTAGAATGCTGAAATTTGAATGAAAGTAAGCTTCTTAGGGGATGTAGATGTGATATTTACATGTAATAATTTATTTGTAGGATTCACCATGAATAAGAAAACAAATTTAGGGAAACGGGAGTTAGAAGATATCATGAACAACCTGTCAGATTTATCCGATCTTGACTCAGATGATGATACCTATTACCAAACAGCCCCTGTAACCAGCCCGGCAGATTACCAGAATGAGTCTCAAGATGTAATTGTTGAAAGGCGTCTTGAAGAGTTGTTTGGTATATCTGATAACTTGGAAGAAACTATTGAAAGCCAAGAAATATATTCAGTAGAAGCACTCACAGATATTTTAGAAATAAATAGTCCTAGACCTATTGGTAGTATGGGTGAGACAACAGGACAATATGATGTTCTTCCAACAGAGGAAAATATTGCAACTTATGAAGAAAGTTTTGTTATGGATTGCAACCAACGAGAAACTGAAATAGAGCAATGCTTAGATGATATCCGTGAAGAACACTCCCACTATACTCCAATATCTACAGATGACTTAAGTGCAAGACCTTCAAGCAGTAATGTTATTGTAACAGATCCGGATCGTCGCTCAAGATCAAGCAGAACTATGAATACAGTAAGACAACCAAGGGAGTGGAAAATTGAAACAGAGATACACAATGTTCCAGAATTTACCAATTCAATTCAACCACAATCAACATATAGTCATAAAACGCGGCCTATCGATGTTTTTTAAAACTTTTTCCCAGAATATTTAGTACAAGTTCTAGTGGAACAAACAAATAGATATGCGGTTCAGATTAAAAGCAATAATTTTACACCAGTATTATAAGAGGAAATGAAAGCTTACCTTGGAATATTAATAATGATGGGGTTAAACCCATTGCCTGATATGGAGCTATATTGGTCTAATGACCCTTTTTACAATAATGCAGAAATTTCAAAAATTGTGCCTATCAAAAGATTTAAAAAAAAACTGAAAATTTACACATAAATGACAATGAAAAAGAACCAAATAGGAACTCACCGGAATACGATAAAATGTACAAGTTGAGACCAATGATTCAAGAGCTTAATAAATTGTTCCAGCAGGAAACAGGTAATTCAAGTAAACAATCAATAGATGAATGCATGGTGAAGTTTAAAGGAAGATCATCTTTAAAGCAGTATATGCCAAAGAAGCCAATCAAGCGTGGCTTCAAAATCTGGGCACGTTGTGATTCTGCAACCGGCTATCTGTACCAGTTCGAAATTTATACCGGGAAAGGAGACAGTATAGAAGACGAGGGACTGGGGTACAATGTGGTTAAAAAGCTGTCAGCCGGCCTTCCTGAGAACACTCTGATAGCGTTTGATAACTTTTTCACTAGCTGTAACCTAATGGAAGATTTGTACGAAAATCAAATTTTTGCTGTTGGTACAGTTAGAGTAAATAGAAAAAATCTTCCGGAAATTTTTAAAAAGTCTCAACCAAAACATTTAAGACTTGAAAGCAACCAATTTGCAGCTGTAACTGCTAAACCAATTACAGCAATCAAGTGGCTTGATACAAGGGATGTTAATATTCTTACAACAGCTCACCATCCAACTGACACAGTATTTGTAAAGAGAACTCAGAAAGATGGTACTAAAAAAAAAGTTCTCATCCCCACAGCTATCGCTCAGTATACGCTCAGCATGGGAGGCGTCGATCACTTTGATCATTTCAGGTCATCATATCCGATCAATAGAAAATGCAGGAAATTTTGGATGAGATTGTTTTTCTTTATGTTTGATGCGGCAATCATAAACAGCTATATAACCTACAACACTGTGCATGTAGCAAGTACTCATTCTCATAGAAATTTTCGATTGCGATTGGCTCGTGAGCTGATATCAAATTACTCTAACAAGGTAAAACGCCAGGTTGTTTTCAAAAACAAAAAGGGCTCCAACTTTGGAGTTCCAGATGCGATACGTTTACTCAATGTCGGCGTCCATCTTCCAGATGAAGGAAATACTTACAAAAGATGCCGATTTTGTAGCACAAAAAAAGAGGAGAGAAGAACAAAAATAGTATGTTCCACGTGCCAAATTGCACTATGTGCAAAGAAATGTTTTAAATTATTCTACGAGGCTTCACCCCAAGAATAATTATATTTTTAACACGCTTTTAGCTTCACTTGTAATTAGCTATATTAATTATTAGAATAAAAATGCGATTGCAATACCGCTTTTTATTTAGCATGCATGATAATATTCACAGGTAAATAAAATAAAAGTTCGTAACGCGTTTGTATTTAGTGTAAAAAATAAATAAAATGTAAAAAGCGAAACCAGGTGAAATACTAGTATATGAATAACAACAAAACTAGGCATAATTTCCTTTGCCTAAATAGGCAAAGGGAATTATTTTCCCACTTCGAGACACAGTGCACATACATAATCGGGCAAAAGGATATTATTTCCCACCCAAAAAAAGGGGGTAAAAAACCATCCCCCCTTTTTCAAAATACTTTTTTTAAATTCTGCAGTATCTATTTACTCTATTTCCACTGTAACTTACTTTCTAGCTCTAACACAGGCGGGAGCCTTATTAAGGGTTAACCCTGTAATAATTCTTAAATTTTTCGTCGTCTAAATCATAAAACAGCCTAAGGACTGAATTATACGGGCGGCGCGGCTGCGGCGCGGCGCCTGAGCGGCGCCGCTGCGGTTTTATACAAAAATGCATTGTAGCCACATGGCGCCGTGCGGTGTGCTCCGGCGCCGCTCGCAGTTGTTTGTTTGCGCAGCATAGGGAAGGACGCATGCTGGATTAAGTACGATCACGTAACCTGTACCTAACAAAATGAGTACCAGTGAGGAAAATATTGACATGGACTACCTCATTTCTTTAGTTCAAGAACGGGAAGTACTGTGGGATAAGTTTCATGTGGATTTTAAAAACAATAATTTAAAAGCGAAGGCATGGGCAGAAGTTACAAAGAAATTATTTCCAGAATATGATAGCTATGCTCCCGATCGAAAGAACAAAATTGGTGAGTCCTTATTTTTCTTCATACTAGTAACATTTCTTTTTTCAGATTTGGAAAGAGGTAATAATCACTGGGAGCCAGGTCTGGGCTGTAGGGTGGATGGTCTAAAATATCGAAACCCACTTTATGCAGGGCAGCCAACGCAACACGGCTCTTGTGAACAGGCGCGTTGTCGTGAAGAAGAAGGACACCTTTGGTCAATTTTCCCCTCCTTTTTTCTTTAATACTTTCTTTCAACCTCTCGAGGATAGAAGCATAGTATTCTCCGGTTATAGAAACGCCTTTATCTTTATAATCGGTCAACAGAATCCCTTCCGAATCCCAAAACACTGTTGCCATGATTTTCCCAGCCGATTGTGACACTTTAAACTTCTTGGGTGGTGGTGTACCTTTTTTGTGCCACTGCATAGAGTCCTGTTTTGATTCAGGCTCATAATGATTATCCCAAGTTTCATCTCCAGTAACAATTCGACTCAATAGTCCATCCTTATCTTCGTTACAGAGGTCCAAAAACGTGCGAGAACACTCCATGCGGCGTTGTTTCTGAAGCGGCGTGAGCATTCTTGGCACCCATCTTGCACTGACCTTTGTCATGCCAAGATGATCGTGTAGAATTTTGAAAATTGTTGTATCCGATACTCCAACCATTTCTGCAAGCTGTTTCTTCTTTAGTCTGGCATCTTCCAATATTATTTTTTCGACATTTTTAGCTATTTCCGGAGTAGTCACCTCGATCGCCCGTCCGGGCCGCGGGTCGTCTTCAAGTGAGGTCCTGCCTTGTTTAAAAAGACAATGCCACTTGTAAACCATGGTTTTACCCGGGCAAGAGTCCCCGTAAACGGATTCCATCTCTTCCAGTATGTTTTGAACTGACTTTCCTTGCTTGGTAAGGAACTTTATTACGGCACGGTACTCGATTTTTTCCATAATGCACACTTTCTTCCCGATTGAGTTGTTTGCTTGACGATAGTTCAAAAACTAATGACCCAATTAAGACAAAACCTGGTGTTTATACTAATATTGAGTGGCTGAAGTCGTGGCCACCTCGATAATGACCTATTTTTATCATCTACCCTCCCATTCCGCGAACTTAAAAACGCACCCTCGTAGATTTAAAAATTAATCAAGAGCTATCAGAAAGTGAATACCGACGTCTGGCTGATCTCAGCAGAGTATTTGAAATACTAAAAGCCACTGTCGAAGAACTGTGCAAAAGAACTGCTAGCCTAATTACTGCCGATACTGCTCTGAAGTTTATGTTCACTAAATTAGACGCCATGCAACATGAGTTAGGTGCTCGTGAACTTGTAACTTCTCTGAAACGTAGGATTAAGGAACGAAGGTTGCTGGTTGCTTCAATCTTAAATTATCTTCATAACCCAAAAACCTATTTTGATTCAGCAAATGAATACTGTGATGTATTTTTAAGGCCAGATTGCACAGAGATGAGGAAACACATTGAGGATGTTGTCAAACCCAAAGATTTTAATCTGGAATCTACACATGATGTTACTGCATATGATGATCTCTCTTCAGCTTCAATGCCGCTAAAGAAACAGTTAGAAATGGCGGTGAAAAAGCAAATGCTAAATCAGAACAGCACATCAATAGAAACTGCACCTGACTTTGACACTTTAATCAAAATAGAAATGGCTCTTAACGAAAACGGTGGGTCTAGAGGAAAATATTTGAGTATGGCCTTCAACAATTTAATAAGTATTCCACCAACTAGTGTAGAGTCAGAGAGAGCTTTCTCTTCATCGGGTTACTTGTGTAATCATTTGCGATCAAGATTGAGTGATAAAAGTTTAGATACTTTACTGTTTCTACGATCTCATTACAAAGCTCAACCAAAAATTTAATGGAGATTTAATAATATTTTGATTACCTCTTTATAACTCTGATTTGGACTGAATTTAATTTAAGAATTTTTATTATTTTGTTAATTAGAATATTATTTGATGATTAGTAAACCATACTAAAAGTTAATTTTATGTTTTATGAGAATTTATTAATTTTGTTTTATGAGAATTTATCAGAAGTTTATTTTTTTGTTTCGTTTTGTATAATATGTTGAGACTGTTGTGATGAAAAATAAAATGTCTATCAAACTTAAAAGTTTGACAGACATTTTATTTTTAGAACTGATTCCTACTTCCTAGTCAAACACTAGATTTAATTAAAGTATTTGAACTAGTTAACCTAAGTTATATTAATAGAGGAATAAAAGGGTATTTAGTTTTAGTAAATTATTACTAAGAACTAACTGATTGATTGATTACCAACATACCAAATAATAAACCTTGTGTCAATGAAAATTTTGTTTTATTTAGAAGATAAATTCATCCGGAAACTAACTTTATTATACAAAATTTGTTAACTTCAGCTTAATCCCGGAAATATCGAAAATACCGGATTTTCGGTATTGGTCTGGAGCCAATACCGAAAATACCGGTTTTGCTTAAATGATTCGGTATTGCGACCCCTATCGTAACACTGTTACCATATTTTAACCAGAGTTCCCACAAATCATTCATTCAATCGCTCATAACAGCTCATTCGTTGACATTGACTTGTGAAGTGACGTGAATTATTAAAAAAATAAGAAACAGCCATTTTATCACCTAGGTAAGTAAACAAAGAGTTTTTTTTTATTGATTATTATGGTTTTCAACATGTACTCAAATCCTAATGGGAAATTAAATTCATCGTGTAATTTCGTAGGAAAGGTTGAAATTTATCAACGCGCCACATTATTAGGGTAAATTCGTTAGAGATGGCCGTACGGGAGAGTTGGCCAATCAATATAATTTGCTCATTTATCACAAGATGCTCATATATACTATTTAGCTCAGTACGCTTCGTGCGCCGCCACGGAACAACATTAGAACAAAACCTTGCGCAAAAATAAATAAAAAAAGTAAGTAAAATGGCCTTCATTTCATTAAGTAGTGGTGAAATTTTATAGTAGGTTCGTATACCAACCGGAAATACTAATAATGTTATTACTTCTTTGTGTTTTTGTGAGTGGATTGTGTTTCGTGTATATTTTTCTTCATTCTAACCTCAAAATGGTAAAGTACTTGTTATTCGTTAGTTTAAAATTTGTAGTGGCCATCTCACCCGGAAAAAAAGGAGAGATGGCCATATAAAGTCAGGTAAAGATGGCCATATTATTTAATGCTTTGTTACACTATTATGACGTTTGTTTTTTTTTTTATAGATGCCAAACCGATACCAAAGACAAGCTGTAGCTACTAGAGGGAACTGGAGTGAACATTCATTGAAAGCCGCAATAAATTGTTTAAAAAATGGAGAAATGTCTGTTTATAAAGCGTCTATTGTCTATAACATACCTCGAAAAACCCTTGAGAGACGATACAAAAACAACAAGTATATAAAGGGACCTATGGGACCTACATGCATGCTTGGGGAAGAGAATGAAAAGAAACTTTCCCGTCACATTAAAGCGATGCAAGAAAAAGGTTTTCCACTAACAATTAAGGACGTAAGAATGATTGCTTTCCAGTTTGCTGAGCAGTTAAAGGTAAAACACAAATTTAATAAAAGTAAGGAAAAGGCTGGCTATGACTGGCTCCAAATGTTCTTACGTAGAAACCCGGATATTGTATTGAGGAAGTCGGAAGGAGTTTCCATGGCCCGGTGTCTTGCTGTGAATCGAGTTGAAGTGAATACTTACTTCAGTTTGTTAGAAAAAACTTTGATTGATAATGATTTAATGTCGAAACCCAATTGCGTATTTAATATGGACGAGTCAGGCCTACAGCTTAGTAATCGCCCTGGATATGTTCTCGGCGAAAAAGGTGCCAAAGCCGTATCTACAGCAACATCCACCGAAAAGGGTGAGACCATCACTATCATAGCATGTTGCAATGCAGAAGGAACATTTTTGCCGCCTGGGTGTATAATGAAGGGTAAGAACAAAAAGAAAGAATTTGAAGATGGAATGCCACCTGGCTCTCGTCCGAAAAATCTGCTTATATTACTTCAGCAATATTTTTAGATTGGCTTAAAATTCATTTCGTTCCGAGGAAGCTAGCGGAAAAAGTTTTATTGTTACTTGACGGCCACTCTACCCATTGCAATTCAGTTGCAATGCTTGAATACGCCAATGAAAACGAAATTATTCTGCTTTCTATGCCAAGCCACACCTCACATTACTTACAGCCCCTTGATCGAGCAGTGTTTAAATCCCTCAAATCAAATTTTTATGAACAATGCCGTTTATGGATAAATCAAAATCCAGGACGCCGAATTAGTGTCGAGATAAAAGTGGTCGAGATGTGATGGAAGACTTGCCTCGCTCTGGTAGGCCGTCAACGTCTGCAACTGAAGTTAACATCGCAAAAGTGAAGGAAATAGTGACTGAAAATCCCCATTCAACTCCGAGAAAGATAGCCGCCGAACTTTCTGTATCTCACGAGTCGATCCGTACCATTTTAACTAATCATTTGGGTATGAAACATGTTGCTGCTCGGCTAGTCCCAAAAAATCTGAATTTTCTCCAAAAACTCAATCGCATGAAAGTCGCTGAGGACATGCTAGAACGAGTCAGTTCGGACCCAACATTCATGAAACGCATTGTTGCTGGTGACGAGACGTGGGTTTACGAGTTTGACATGCAAACTAGTCAACAAGCTTCGGAGTGGCGCCTTCCAACTGAACCGAAACCGAAAAAACCACGCCAAAGTCGATCAAAAGTCAAAGTCATGTTGACTGTTTTCTTTGACTATCGCGGTGTTGTGCACTCTGAATTCTTATCGGAAGGTCTAACGGTAAATAAAGAATATTATTTGAGCGTTATGCGGCGTTTAAGAGAGCAAATTCGACGAAAAAGGCCAGATTTGTGGAAAGAAAATTCTTGGATTTTGCACCACGACAATGCGCCTTCGCACAAGGCTATCATTGTGAACGAATTTTTAACCAAACACTCAACAAATACCATCCAGCAACCACCATATTCACCAGATATGGCTCCTGCTGACTTTTTTCTTTTTCCTAAACTCAAATTACTACTTCGTGGCACCCGTTTTCAATCGATAGAAGACATAAAGGAGAATTCGCGGCGAGAACTGAACTCAATTCCGGAAGCAGCGTTTAAAAAATGTTTTGATGAATGGATTATTCGTTGGCGCAAGTGTATCGTTTCTAAAGGAGCATACTTTGAAGGTGATAAAATAAATTTGGATGAATAACAGACATTTTGTGTATTATTGATCTTTTCCCGGTACTTTCTTGACAGAGTAGTATTACTATACTTATCAGGTGCGCCTGAGACATCACTTTAACTGTGTTGTCCTTTGTGCGTTTTTTCTGGTGCAAATTTTAATACTATAATTCTGCAACGTGCAATCGCAGAAAACTTCAAGAATTTAATAGTACGATAATATCTTTTACATTTAGTTTCAGTCTTTTATTTTTATTGTGAATGTAGTTGCCCACCAAATAATTGTATTTTAGACTACGCAAGTGATATTTTTCCCTCTTTTTATTGTGATACAAACTCTTTGGCCGTTCGCAAATTACATTAATTCTTATCTTGTCTAAAAAAACGTATGAAATGAGTATTTTCTTAAATTCTCTTAAATGTAGACGGATAAAGAAAATATTTAGTAAAAAAAATAAAATTGTTCGAAGTTTATTTTTTTAATTATCATAGAGTTAGGCTGATTAATGAAGTATTAGAAATGTTTGTTTGTCTCAACTAAAGTTGAGAATTTTTTTTACGGATTTTTATTGCTTTATTCATTAATATGTTATATTATATCCGACCTTTATTAGATATTAGCCAGAACGAAAACACAATCACCTAGTACATTTATGAGAAACTTTTCGCCTGCACCAGAATAAACGTGTTAGCCCATTAACGGTATCACTTTAGTGCAAGAAACGGAAAGAAAATTCAAGTAGTATTACGAGTACATTGCAAAACAAAATAAAACAAGTAACATTAATGACAAAAATAAACTATTACTGTGAAATGTTTTTTAGACAATCTAGAAACAAATTAATCTTGTAAAAGCCATAAAAACAAACTTCTTTTCGGTGTAGTCATAAAGATATGGATCAATTTAGGTTTTTTAATTTTTCTTGAAAAATTGTGTTTTTGCAAGTGCGCGTTTATATAAATTAAAATTAACGGGTGCTCCCATACAAGAAACAAATTTGTAGGGTTCCGTACCCAAAGGGTAACCAACGGACCCCTATTACTAAGCTGCCACTGTTCGTCCGTCCGTCCATCTGTCTGTCAGCGGTCTGTATCTCGAGAACCGTAATAGGTAGATAGTTGAAAGTGCGAGACCGACTCGGACTTGGCTGGTTTTTTATAGCTAATACTTTTCACTTGTAGCTCATAACGGCACCATGCCCGAAAATAGTAGTCAGTCAGTCCAAGAAAGTTCATTTTACTTTATTTTCAGGTACATTATTTTCCAAATCCTGGGAAAGAGGCAGCGAAGTTTCAGAATTGGATCAAAGCATTGGGGGTGGTATTGCGAGTCTGGATAGCAAGATTGTCTATAAAACTTATAGAATCTGTCGTCGACACTTTCAAGATGTGTTTCTGTACCCAAGAAACAGACTTTGTAAATTGGCCGTTCCGTCTCTTCATTTACCCTCTGAAGATCAGGCATCAGGTAAAATAAAAATTATAGTAAACAAGTTTTGTCTACCCTGTATATTTAGTCTTCTTCTTTTCGTGTGAAGTGTGGCTACCTCTGGAAACCCCACAGGCCTCTGCTTTGGCTTTTACAGACTTTCCTCACGATGTTTTCCTTCACCGTTACCTGTGATGCCCAAGATATGTACATATTTAAGAATTAAAAAGAACATATGAAAGTAAATGTGTATATTTAGTTATCTATATCTATACTTCTATACTAATATATAAAGCTGAAGAGTTTGTTTGTTTACTTGAACGCGCTAATCTCAGGAACTACTGGTCCGATTTGAAAAATTCTTTCAGAGTTAGATAGCCCATTTAACGAGGAAGGCTATAAGCTATATATCATCACGCTAAGACCAATGGGAACGGAGCAGTAATGAAAATTGTGATGCAAACGAAGTTGCGCAGGTCAACTAGTATTTTATAAAAAGAAAAACATATTGTGTAGGTATCATAATTATGTAAATTTGTCTATGATCTACATTTTTTAACTTTCTTTTCAGCGCCAAGAATAAGTTCATTCATTCCAGACTGTCAACCATCTACGTCAGATGAAGTCACATTAGTGCATTCTAATGTGATTCTGGATCCCAAATCAGCAAATACTGTTGAAAATAACCCTTGCAGTTTAGGTAATGTTATTAATATTTTTAATAGTATTTAGTACCATGTAAATGTAAATCTCCAACCGACTCTCGATCACGGCGCCTCGATCTCAATTGACATCAGCCATGTACGCAGGAGATATTATTGAGCACAAGTGTGTATGCAAACACAAGTGCACTCTCTGTTCCATCACTTTCATAATATATGTTAGTCTCATCACAAGTATTTTTTAGCTTACTGGGGGGTCCTCTATTGTTGTTTATGTACAACATTTGATTACAATAAATATTTTTTAGGGTTCTGAACAAAGAACGCAACCCTTATAGGATGAATTGGGTGTCTGTCTGTCTGTCTCTCCGATTGTGTGACCGATTCTGATGAAATTTGGCACACATATAGACCTTTGGGACCCAAACACGAACGTGTTACGTAAATTATTAAATTTTTAGTAAGGGGGTCACTTTTGGGGGTCAAACTATAAAAAAAAATAGTTTTTTGAACAATATCGTGCGACATATCAAACAAAAGGACTTACTGTGAGGGTTTTAATTATGTTTTTTCATCATTTTAAAATAAAAGGTTTTGAAGTTATTAAGAAATTTAAGCGAAAAATGAAAATTGAGAAAAAATGGAAATAATAGATCTTTACCTAACGATTACAGGAAAATCTATAAGAAGTTTATAGTGTAAAAATAACATGTTTAAAAAAAATCGTCCGGAACCCATTACACGCGAGTCTGACTCGCGCTTGGCCAGTTTTCTTTAGAAGTTGACCGAAATGATGGCATTATCAGTAAAATGGTTGAATAGAATTATTGTAAGGGTGAATCGCTTTCAAAAAGATTTTAATTCAACCCTTTTTTATGGTACTTACACAACTACATTAGTGTCTATTTATTTTATGCTTAACGTAAAAGTCACTAACATGACTATTCACATAGCATATTCTTTTGTAGTTATAGACAACTAAATAATGATCCCTAAATTGTAATAGTATTAAGCCTAGAAAACCAATTACCCTGAAAATGTAAAGAGCACAATGATAATATTGTAACAAAATTATCATAATAATTGTAGCCGCTTGCTACTACTAGCGCCATCTATGCTTGTCTTCCTAACCTGTATGTTAAGTAAATAAATTAGTCTGTTGAACGAATCACTGCGTATTACTTACAGGTTATGGGCTTACGTGAAATAAAATCGTTATAATAAATTCAAGTTGTTCAGTACTGTGTGGTTTTGTGTAAAAATGACGACGAACTATTTAGCTAACATTCCGAAATTAAAAGGGCGCGAGAACTATGAAGAGTGGTGTTTTGCGGTGCAAAATGTGTTGGTGCTTGAAAATATGGCGTCCGCCATTACGCAGAGGTTAGCGGCTTCATCTACTGAAACCCAAATAAGTGATGATGCGAAAGCTAAAGCGAAATTAGTGCTTACTATTGATCCATCATTGTATGTGCACATAAAACACGCCGCAACAACATACGATCTATGGGAAAAGTTGAAGAATCTGTTTGATGATACCGGCTATACAAGAAAAATTGGTTTGCTGCGTAAACTCATCAACATTCGACTTGAAAACTGCGACTCGATGACCCAGTACGTAACTCAGATAGTTGAAACAAGCCAGCGACTACAAGGTACAGGTTTCAAAATATCAGATGAGTGGATCGGTGCATTAATGTTGGCAGGATTACCTGAAAAATATGGTCCTATGCTTATGGCCATAGAACATTCGGGCATAGACATAAGTGCTGATGTTATAAAAACGAAGCTGATGGTCATGTGTAGTGAAGTTGGATCTGTTAACGTTTCCTACTCGGAGACTGCTTTTGCTGTGAATAATCGTCAGAGAATTAAATATAATGGCAACACTAAATATGACCAAAGACAGACAGCAACGTCAAAACAAAGTCCTGTCAAAGTCATTAAATGTTATAAATGTAAACAAACAGGTCACTATAAAAACCAGTGTCCGACAAATTCCGAAACAAGCAAAAGAAAACAATCCAATGCCTTCAGTGCTATTTTTTTGAGTGGAAAATTCAATTGTGATAATTGGTACATCGATAGCGGGGCCAGTAAACACATGACAGCAAGAAAAGAATACGTTGTGAATCCATCTTATGAACATAAAACCAAGGAGATCATAGTTGCGAACAAAACGTGTGTTCCGGTGCTGTGTTCGGGTGATGTGAACATAATTACAGTCGTGAAGGATGAAGAATACGACATCACAGTTTCCGATGTATTGTGCATACCCAGTTTAACGACAAACTTGCTTTCCGTGAGTAGATTGATTGAGAACGGAAATAATGTAATTTTCAAAGAGAAATTTTGCTACATTTACAATCAACAAGGTACTCTAGTCGGAAAGGCAGAACAAGTTGATGGTGTGTACAGATTATACACTAAGAATGTGGAACAGATATTGGCAGCGACAGCCAAAACACCCAGTGAAACTTGGCATCGACGTTTGGGGCACATCAACAGTGCTAGTATGAACAAAATGAAAAATGGAGCTGCAGAAGGTATCTCATACACAGATATGGCAAACATAAACAAATCTAAGTGTACAGTGTGTTGTAAGGGGAAGCAGACGAGGCAACCTTTTCAGCCTAGCTCATCCAACACAGAAAATGTACTAGATTTGATACACTCAGACGTGTGCGGTCCTATGGAAAATGTATCCATTGGAGGATCCAGATACTATGTATTGTTCGTGGATGACTACAGCAAAATGGCTTTCATTTATTTCATGAAGACGAAGTCTGAGGTTTTTAACTTTTTTAAAGAATTTCAGTCCATGGTTGAGAACCAGAAAAACAGGAAAATTAAAGTTTTTCGGACAGATAACGGCGGTGAGTACTGCAATCAAGACTTTGATAAATATCTGAAACAGCAAGGCATAATTCATCAAAGGACTAACCCTTACACACCAGAACAAAACGGTGTATGCGAGAGAATGAATAGATCTTTGGTGGAAAAGGCTAGATGTCTAATTTTCGATGCCAGTTTAGACAAAAGGTTTTGGGCAGAAGCCGTGCATACCTCTGTTTATTTAAGAAATCGGTCAGTTGTTACCGGGTTGAATAGTATGACTCCATATGAAGTTTGGACAGGGAACAAGCCCAACTTAAGTCATGTTCGTATTTTCGGAAGTAAAGCTATGATCCATATACCCAAAGAGAAGAGGTTGAAATGGGATGAGAAGGCCAAGGAACTCATTTTGGTCGGTTACTCAGAGAATGTGAAGGGCTATAGGGTTTATGACCCAGAAAATAACTCAGTCACAACAAGCAGAGATATCATAATTATGGAGAAAGCTGAGAATACAGTTGACATTCCCATTGAATGCAAGGATTCAGCGGAGGATCAGGAACATGAGGAAGGAGAGGAGGAAAGTAGTATCAATGACACAGATATTGATGATGAGAAGGATACCACGTATATACCAGATGCTTCTTCGATAAATGACACATACGATAGCTGTGATACTTTTAGTACAGCATCAGAATCAGATGAGTCAATCATAAACATGAATCAAGAAGTTGGAATCACAAACAAACGAGTGAGAAAAATACCTGATAGATTTGGCTATAACCATTTGTGTATTACAGAGCCAGAAGATCACAATGTAACGGATATTACACTCGAGGAAGCCTTAAATGGACCTGAAAGCAAACATTGGAGAAAGAGCATGGAGGAGGAGTTGGAATCATTCAGGGAGAATGATGCGTGGGAACTCGTTGACAAACCTCATGACTCTACAGTAGTGCAGTGCAAGTGGGTATTTAAAAAGAAATATGATAGTGTTGGTGAAGTACGTTACCGTGCGAGACTTGTGGCAAAAGGTTTTTCACAAAAGGCGGGAATCGACTACCATGAGACTTTTTCCCCAGTGCTACGTTATACTACTTTAAGATTGTTGTTTTCATTGTCAGTAAAATTAAATTTAGATATACGTCATCTCGATGTAACTACAGCTTTTCTCAACGGTTACTTAAATGAATGTGTGTATATGGAAAAACCTATAAATTATAGAGATAGTAATGATAAGAATAAAGTGTTAAAGCTTAAACGTGCCATTTATGGACTCAAACAATCATCGAGAGCTTGGTATCAAAGAGTAAATGATTATTTGATGACTTTAGGGTATTCAAAGTCTAAATATGAACCTTGTTTGTTTACAAAATTTGATGGAAATGTTAAAGTAATAATTGCTCTATTTGTGGATGATTTTTTTGTTTTTTCTAACTGTAAAATTGCAACTAATGTATTAGTTCAAGATTTGAGTTGCAAATTTAAAATAAAAGATTTGGGTCAAATAAAGCAATGCTTAGGTTTAAGAGTATACTTGTATAAAAATGTAATAACAGTTGATCAGGAAAAATATGTAGAAACTTTGTTAAAAAAATACAATATGTCACATTGTAAGACTGCTGAAACTCCTATGGAGATTAATTTAAGTTTAGAGAAAACTCAGAATAAAAGTTGTAATAAAAATATTCCGTATAGGCAACTGATAGGCAATTTAATGTACTTAGCTGTGCTAACCAGGCCAGATATTGCTTATAGCGTTTGTTACCTTAGCCAATTTAACAATTCATATGATGAAACCCATTGGAAGCACTTAAAAAGAATTTTAAGATATTTAAAAGGAACGGAAGAAACGGAAAGGTGAGTGTGCCCAAGAACTCCACGACCTCATCCCACCGGCCCCCTTCTACCATCGGACATCCAGACGCACTGCATCTTACCATCCCTACCTTGTGGCTATTCCACCAATTCGCACTAAGCGTTTTCAAACGTCTTTTATAATGCGCACAGCAAAGGAGTGGAACTCTCTGCCAGCGTCTGTGTTTCCGAAAGCTTACAACCCTAATCTCTTCAAAGTTAGAGTGAACAGGCTCCTTCTGGGTAGGCTCGCTCCATCATAGACTTTGTCTCTGTCATTTCTGACATAGACTAGAGTCAAGAGCAAACCCATTACAAATAAAAAAATAAAAAATCATGGTCTTGTATTTTCTAAAGATGAATCTTGTATCGAAGGGTTTGCTGATGCAGATTGGGATTCAGATGTAAATGATAGAAAATCTTTTTCAGGGTTTTGTTTTAAATTGTCAGGATCTGTTATATCTTTTGAATGTCGGAAGCAAAGAAATGTTGCATTGTCCTCAACAGAGGCAGAATACATTGCCATGTCAGAAGCTAGCAAAGAAGCTATTTATTTAAAGAATATTTTGTTTGAAATTTTAGGCGATTCAGAAATTATCACTTTGTATAATGATAGCCAAAGCGCACAAAAGTTAATTTCGAATCCAGTGTACCATAGAAGGTCAAAACACATAGATATAAGATATCATTTTATTAGGGAGGCAGTTGCAAACATGTTTATAAAGGTAGACTATTTGGAAACAAACAATATGCCAGCTGATATTTTTACAAAGAGCTTGGGTTCTGTAAAGCATAAATATTTCACTAAAATGCTTGGTGTATTGCCTGTTAATAATATGTAATTATGTATACATGATTTTGTTAAGCGGAGGTGATAATATTGTAACAAAATTATCATAATAATTGTAGCCGCTTGCTACTACTAGCGCCATCTATGCTTGTCTTCCTAACCTGTATGTTAAGTAAATAAATTAGTCTGTTGAACGAATCACTGCGTATTACTTACACACAAGCTCTTTCACATACAGTTTTTTTCGGAAATTTACTATAATATTTATTTTTTAATTTTCAGCACCCAGTATGGAGAGGTCCATACTGGGTGCTGATTTATTCAAGCAACCAACCATCTACTTCACAAAGAGCTACAGTGATGCATCATAGACCAGCAAGAACCGTTAAAAATAAGCCATGTTGTTCAGGTACATTATCAACAGTTTTTATAGAATCATCATCTGCCTAGCCTTTTCCCAACTATATTTGGGTCGGCTTCCAGTCAAACCGGATTTAGCTGAATACCAGTATTTTACGCGGAGCGGCTGCCTACCAGACCTCCACAACCCATTAACTGGGCAACACGGTACTTCATGGCAAGACTGGAGTCAGATTCTGAAAATCCGTAACGACTGCCAAAGATCTACAAATGACAGCTGGGACCAACAGCTTAACGTGCTTTCAGAGGCACGGAGGAAACTCGGTATGTTAAGATGGTCACCCATCCACAGACCAACCTTGGCAAGCGTTGCTTAACCTTGAAGATCGACCCGTGCGGCTGTTATTATCTAGCCACGAGCTCCTCAACAGTTTTTATAGAATATTGCACCAAAATACCATTAAATTCTCTAGTCTTTTCATGACTTGACCACACGACGCGATTTGTCACTCGACATATTGCTCGCTACTGAGAGACTTATAGTCCGGTCAAATTAGACTAAAAATGAGTGAAAAAAATACTTGGGTTCAAAGGTAACAATCGCGTTTTACCTTTGACCCCAAGTATTTTTTTTTCCACGTATCCGTTCGATGGGGAACTTTTTGATTTCATTTATGATAGTGTTTTGAACAATTCTACCAATTTTAAGCTTGTTGCGAATTAATGTAACCTTGGATGTCTAAATAGACCGGACTGTAATAGATGTTTCTTAATAATTCAGAAAACAGAATTTTTTATCACTATATACGTACATTTTCAGTGCAGTTATGATTTATTATTGGCTCAGAAAGCTTTATATCCTATAATTTTATTTTTCAGTAACTTCTATGCAACATAAGCAAAAAAACCAAGTGAAGAAGATGGAACTAAGGCTTCGTCGTTGTCTCAAAGACAAAGAAACCTTCCGCAAAAGATATTTGTTGGTGCTTTTGAAATTTTAACAAAGAACATGTCAAGAGCAGCTAAAACATTGTTCAACATGCAGGTGAAAGACGGTGGAAAAAAACCTAGAGGAAGACGATTCACTCTTGATGAGAAAATATTATATATAACATTTGAAAAAAAAGTGTCTAGAATGCCAAGCAAACACAAATATTGCTCAATTTTATTTGACGAAATGTCAATAGCACCAGCACTAAGTTTTGATAAAGTACACGATAAAATAACTGGTTTCATTGATACTGGCACAAAACGTGAGCAAATATTTTCCGATCATGTGCTTGTATTTATGGTGAGAGGCGTCGTGAAAAAATATAAACAGCCAATTGCTTACAGTTTTTGCTCTGGTACAACAAAGACTGCAGATTTAAAATTGCAATTGAAAGAAATAACTAAAAAAGTTCAGACCACTGGCCTAAAAGTAGTTGCTACCATATGTGACCAAGGCTCTACAAACCTCGCTTCTATAAACCAATTGGTGCAAGAGACAAAAGCAACGTATTTCAGAAGAAGTGAAGATTTTAGAGGAGGCTTTTTTGAAGTGGCTGGTTGCAAAATTGTGCCTATACCGGGTGTATCTGACATCGACGCACAAACGATTTCCAGGGGTCCAGGACATGATTCTGGACATTTTTTCAGGAGTTTTTTTTACTTTAGACTGCTCATAATCGTTATTCTGACCTAACCCAATAAGATTTTTAATTAAAAAGTCATTAATTCACTATTTTCACAAAAAAAGCAATGTAAATAAAACTTCAAATTAGGTAACTGCTCAGCTGTGCAAAGTTCAAACGAAAGGTCAACGCATGCCAAGTAGGTACCTGCGACTCTGCGAGTGAGCATGTCAAAGGCACCGCTCAAAAATACCGTCTAAAGACTGCCGTCATTAGAAAATAATACGTATCACAACAAAATGAAGTAAGCGATTTCCAACATTAAAATAATTGCTTAAAGACGCAAATCGGTTATTTTATTTATTTATTTATTTAACACTTTACGCACACAGATGTACAGAGGCGGACTTAATGCCTGAGGCATTTTCTACCAGTCAACCTTTGGGTGATGCAGAGAATAATACTAGTAGGTGCAAATTGTGAAAAAAAAAACAGAAACGCGATTAATATTTAAATTAATACAAAGATATATATACAGGATGACTTTGAATAAATGCGACAAAAAGAAATCGGAGCTTCAGTTACAGTAACATAGTAATTATAAACTGTTTTTTCTACAATCTAAATCGTTAAAAAAAATTACGGGGTTATCGTTTTAAAATGGTCCATTGATGGTATTATCTTTATTTAAGTACGAATTATCGGTATTCCAGCAAAATAATTAATATGCAAAATAAATAAGAAAAATTAAAGTATCAAAAAATCTCGTCCGACTAATCGCAGTGCACAATAATCGTCGTGGAGTACTCATGTTATTAAACGTTGCCGTTCATAGCGGTCATTTACCTAATTTTACCTATTTTCTAGTGTAAGTATCGCGCGACGTTGCCAAACCTCGCATGAGCGCCAGCGCTGACATCCCTTCCCGGCGACCGCCCCGCCGCCGCCCACCACCCTTCCTTCGTTCATTAGTCGCCCTAAAACTTTTGTAGGTCACGGTCGCGCGCGCATTCCGCAAATCCTACTTACGTATTGCGAATAATTTGTATTGTTGTTTTGTGTTTGTGTCATAACAATGCCTAGGACGAGACGAAATAGTCGTGAACCGTTAACAAACGTACAGTATCTCGATATTGTCGTGTGGTACAACACCGTAAGAAATCTACGTGAAACGCAGCGAAGATTTCGTCTAAAATATCCCAATGTCATTCCACCTTCATTGGGAAGAATTCTAAGAATCACTCAGAACATGCTGGACTTCGGAAGTGTATACGTGCCGGCACACGCCCGGGGTGGTGGAAGACCGCCGGTACACCCAAGGCGCATGTACCGCATGGTACAGCGATTTTTTCAAGAAAATCCTCAGGCCAGCACCCGACAGGCAGCCAGGCGGTTCAATGTGAGCCAGTACTTCATATGGAAGTTATTAAACTCGTCTGGGATGTATCCCTACCATTTTCAGCGCGTGCAAGATATCGTGCTCGCCGACTATCGTCCGCGGAGACAATTTTGTGAATGGTTGTTGGAAAATCTTCATCACAACATTTTATGGAGTGACGAAGCCACCTTCACAAGAATTGGACTGTTTAATATTCACAATGAACATTGGTGGAGTGCTCGCGATCGCAACCCACACGTAACACGGAGGGACGCTTTCCAAGTGCGATTTAGTGCGAATGTATGGGCTGGGATAATTAATGACAAAGTTATTGGGCCGATCTTCATTAATGACAGGTTGACCGGTTCACGTTATTTAGAACTTTTAAGAAATGCAGTGCCTGAACTATTAGAAGATGTGCCCGTGTCTTATCTTGCCGGTATGTACTTCCAACAGGACGGAGCTCCGGCTCATTATTTCAGTGAAGTGCGGGCTTACCTCCGAAGTGAATACGGTGATAGGTGGATAGGTCGCGGCGGACCCGTAGCATGGCCGGCACGGTCACCTGACCTAACACCGTTAGACTTTTATTTGTGGGGAGAAATAAAAAGACTCGTTTACGAACGCGAGTCCGAAACTTTAGACGAGCTAAAAGACAAAATCAGGAGTGCATTCGAAACTGTTAAATCACAAACTATAGTATTAAGAAAACTTAAGGACAATTTGCGGCGCCGTGCTCAATTGTGTTTACAAAACGGAGGTGGACATTTTGAACAATTATTAAAATACACGTAAGTGTACCGATTTGATTTTTTGTAAATACTTTATAATTATTGTAAATACTTTGATTCCAACTTTTTAAATACGCCAAAAATACAATAATTGATTAATTGTTGTTGTAACAAACATAATTCAGGTACCTCATACTAAAACATTGTGTTACTATTTACTTTTATTGTATTTTTGATCGTCCTAAGCCGACAAAAGTATGAAGGGAAATTTGGTTTCACAATTTTTTTATTAAATCGTGCGCGCGGGAAAGAGATGCGCGGGCGGCCGCGCCGGGCGGGGGCGGAGCGATTCATTGATACTCGTAGCGAGAATGTACCTAAATCGTGCCTACTACACGAAAACGGTAGTACGCGAAATTCTTTGATACTTTAATTATTTTAACGTTTTCCGTAACACTGATAAATTATTTTTTAATTTTACATTTGATATGTTCTAAATTTTCTTGACAACACGTATTATTGTATATTTAAATTTGTCGCATCTATTCAATTTCATCCTGTATATATAGATATACAGGGTGTCCGGGACATCGTAACGCAAACTTCGCGAAAAGGCTACACCTGATGCCACTAATCAAATTGTGGAAGTCATTAATCCCGCTAATGATCGGTTACAGAAATTGTCATTTTCGAGCGCGCAATGTATTGTGAACAACGCGATCCAAACGCGCGAGAGCGTTGTACGGAGTACGTACCTACACTTCTTGAACACACTCAAAGCTGCGACGCCGCGCGAGCTTCTGTCCTTAAATGTACTTACCTAAGAATATCGCCTACCTATCGCCGACCACAATATCACATAAAATCATTTTTAATCACTCAGAAATACCTACTAGCCCAGTCATATTAGGTAAAAAAAGGGGTCAACCTCGGAATGAAAGATAATAAGCTGCAAATTGGTATGAACCTTTGTTTTATCATTCTAAATGTTGTCTCGAAAGTCACAATCGTTATCGTGTCCGCGTCTCAAGATATTCAAGGTCAAAGGTCACAAAAATCGGTTTTTCGCGAATATCTGGCTTCCTATCGGTTAAATGAGATTTGCATTTATTATAAAAGTTGTAGGCTATAAAATTCCCTACAACTTTTGTTTAAACTTTTTTTTCATACAACCAACCGTTTTGAAGGTAGAGCGCGAAGAGTGCACATCGTACAGTCATATACGGCCTAATGCAAGGTCAAGCGTGAGTTATAGTTATGAGTACGTTATAAAGTCAATTATTTACTTGGAAATTATAATTATTAAACAATGCCTATTATTTATGTACTAACTATTAATTATTTATATTTAATTAAAGTAAGTAACTTGATTATTTATATATAATTATTCATATTTAACTATTTAAGTATAAAATATTATTAATTCTGGATTATATATTTTAGTTTTATTTTAAGTTAAAATGATAGTAAGAGTATATATTTTACACATATTTTTATTTATTATTAAATACGGCATAATATACATTTGTCAAAATGTGAGTTCAAATATCAAAAGTATCTTTGTTGATTTTAATTGTAATGAAATTGGAAATGGAAGCTAATTATCTTCTTCTTCTTCGTCGTCTTCTTCTTCTTGTCGCTCAAAAATGTTCGATTCATTGTCATCATCCTCATTATCTGTCATGTTCATCTCCAAACCTTCCAGAATATCGGGATCATATGTATTTTCTTCATCGGGATTACTTGGATACAGTGAAGCGTTGAGGCAAGCTTGTCCGTTGCACTGGCCGCAAGCTAAAGAACATTGTAGCCCTGATTTTCTGCATCCACAGCGGGAACCACAACCATTTTTGCAATTGCAAAATATTACGTTTAGTAGTTCGGCTGGTGCTGGAGGTAATAACGTTCGTATGGGCTCCAGCATTTCATTTTCAAGCATCCAGCCCCATTCTTGAGGTTCTAAGTCCTTCCCTAACCACGTTTGAATCTGGTAGTAGACACGTTTTATGTGTTGATGAGCTGCTACACTTGTTGGTGGAAGTGTTGACAGTTGTACAGGTTTATTTAGTTTTGTAAATTTGATGAATTGCGTGTAGCGGAAATGATCAATGTTGTCCTCAGATTTTGGAGCATTATATAATGCCAACAAGATGCGCACTCCATTTTCTAATAATGTTTGTTTTGGGCAGTTTTCTTGTTGAAATACTTCCACCAGTTTATCTAAATCAGGAATTTTTTCCAATGCTCTAGTAACAGTTTTTTTCCTTTTTTAAATAGCGCAGAAGTCGTGTCACAGCCACTGAATGCGTGTAAAAATAAAATGTGCTTTTTAGTACGAGGATATTGGTCAAAACTTTTAGTAGAATATATTTGTGTTTTGACATTGCCTTTGCCAACTTTTTTCAAAAAAATTTCCTGATGATGTGACTGAGTACGTCCAATTAAAATAACGAGCAAATCGATATCTTCTCCTATGATGACAGCAGAATCAAAACAAAAACGAAACAAAAACGAAACAGATGAATCCAGAATTAATAATATTTTATACTTAAATAGTTAAATATGAATAATTATATATAAATAATCAAGTTACTTACTTTAATTAAATATGTTAGTACATAAATAATAGGCATTGTTTAATAATTATAATTTCCAAGTAAATAATTGACTTTATAACGTACTCATAACTATAACTCACGCTTGACCTTGCATTAGGCCGTATATGACTGTACGATGTGCACTCTTCGCGCTCTACCTTCAAAACGGTTGGTTGTATGAAAAAAAAGTTTAAACAAAAGTTGTAGGGAATTTTATAGCCTACAACTTTTATAATAAATGCAAATCTCATTTAACCGATAGGAAGCCAGATATTCGCGAAAAACCGATTTTTGTGACCTTTGACCTTGAATATCTTGAGACGCGGACACGATAACGATTGTGACTTTTGAGACAACATTTAGAATGACAAAACAAAGGTTCATACCAATTTGCAGCTTATTATCTTTCATTCCGAGGTGAAAGCCCTAATATGACTGGGCTATACGGTATCTAATGATGGTAGGAACATGTTTATGCAGAATTCAAGAGAAGAAAAGCATCGACAAGCTATGTCTTTAGTCTCATAAAATCACGATTCCGATAAGGATTGATAAGATAATAAAAAAGAAAACTTGTAAGTAGGTACCTACATTGAGATCCGTTCACGTAAACTAATGAACTATCTAAGTCACATTGACACAACAATAATACCTACCTATCTCATAAAATGAATCATTTTTATCACTCAGAAATACTAACCTGCTAATGGTAAAAACTTGTTTTTGAAGAAATAAGAGAAGGAGCCTTAAGATTAATCTCTTAAAATACTTAATGATTCAGATAAGGATTGATTATAAGAAATAAGCTTGAAGTACCTACCTACATTGAGATCCGGTATCGTAGGTAACTACTGAACCGCCTCACTCACTTAGAAAGTACCTAAGTACCGACGAATAACACCCGTAGCCGACAACAACTGACATGTTTACGCAGAAGTTAAGGAGTCATAAGCTTAACCATGTTCCACAATGATGTACTTAGGTACCGAATCCAATGTCCAATCCAAGGTGACCTTGGTTGGAGCTTGGTTTCCATCCGCGAATTTTGTACCTATGAATTCACCCAAACAAGGTTACCTTGGATGGGTCGCTGGAATACATCCTTGTGGAACATGCTCTCTTAAAATCACGAACGCGATTCTGATAAGAATTGATAACAAAGCCGGCCATGTTCGAGTCGGACTCTCAAACAAAGGGTTCTGTAAGTACCATAACTCAAAAAACACGCTTCTTGTATGCGAGCCCCCGTAAATTACCTAGTCCTATGGACGACGGACGGACAGCGGAGGCTTAGTAATAGGGTTTCGTTGGTTACGCTTCGGCCTACCTACATTGAGATCCGATAATGTAAGTACCTACTACTAACTCACCTTAAGGTCGCTCACCCCTGGGTTCGAAGTGGCCGCCGCCAGCACGCTCGCATATCTGAGCACGGCCCAGAGTTTCAACGTGGACACGGAGCAGAAACTTTGGGTCCTGAGCACACTCCTCACGCAACGTCGCAAACACATGCACGACGCGATTCCTCATCTCGGCTGCGGAAGCGCACTCGGACACAAACACTTGTTCTTGACGTAACCCCAAAGAAAAAATCGAATGGGGTCGAGTCTGGTGAGTGAGCTGGCAATGGCTCCGCGCGGGCCGAATCTACCGATCCACCGATTCCACAAGTCCAGATGACATTTTTAAATCAGACACACAAACACAAAGAGAAAATTAGTTTTGGGATCAAACTAAAACTTATCTTCTCTAACGTTCCGAAAACAGACTTTCACAAAAAGCACACTCGTTCGCGATCAACGTCAACAAGAAACTGGCAAAAATCCATCACGAAATGTTCTTTTCGAACTCTCTTTTGATTTCGCCGACATACCTACGTGCAGTACAGTGGCGGAACTATCATGGGTGGTTATTTATTAATTGAATGATTTTTTTTTGTTGAAATACTTAACCATGTAGTTACTTGATCGCCTTAAAAAAAGATTAAGATCTAAGAGAACCCAAGCTGCAAGAAACCGAACCAATTGAGATAAGCGTAAAATTTGGTACTTATTTTATTAACTTAAGCCTTATTATGATTTGTGAAACGTGTGCCTATTAATAGTAAAAACTCCGGGAGTGCCGGCAGAAGTGAAAACTTGAATACGTGCTTCTCTCCCTCCGTCTTACGAATTTTCGACAGGTCACCATCTCACGCATTTTCACTAGGGTCACGTGTCTTGACGCGAGCTTAACATTTTTTTACCCATCACAAAAAAGTGCACAACGTCGCTAAAGAAGCTTACACTTAAAAAAAAAATCTCGGTCAGGTGTCACCATCACCACTAAGCGAGACACTGAACCGCCCCTTACACTCTGTTCAACAGAATAGGTACCTAGATCGGCTCGATTGTCGGCATGTCAAAGAGCGCGCTACGTATTGCCGCTATAAGAAAATACGATTTGGCGACACAAAACAAAATAACCGATTTGCGTCTTTAAGCAATTATTTTAATGTTGAAAATCGCTTACTTTATTTTGTTGTGATACGTATTATTTTCTAATGGCGGCAGTCTTTAGACGGTATTTTTGAGCGGTGCCTTTGACATGCTCACTCGCAGGTACCTACTTGGCATGCGTTGACCTTTCGTTTGAACTTTGCACAGCTGATAGCTACCTAATTTGAAGTTTTATTTACATTGCTTTTTTTTGTGAAAATAGTGAATTAATGACTTTTTAATTAAAAATCTTATTGGGTTAGGTCAGAATAACGATTATGAGCAGTCTAAAGTAAAAAAAACTCCTAAAAAATATGAAAAAATGAGGAAAAAGCCGACGAAAAATTCCAACTCCAGGGTGTCCAGAATCATGTCCTGGACCCCTGGAAATCGTTTGTGCGTCGATGTCAGATACACCCGGTATATATAAATTATAAATAACTACAAATAACTATAAATACGTAGCGCGCTCTTTGACATGCCGACAAAAAAAGCCGATCTAGGTATTCTGTTGAACAGAGTGTAAGGGGCGGTTCAGTGTCTCGCTTAGTGGTGATGGTGACATCTGACCGAGATTTTTTTTTGAAGTGAAAGCTTCTTTAGCGACGTTGTGCACTTTTTTTTTGTGATGGGTAAAAAAATGTTAAGCTCGCGTCAGGACACGTGACCCTGGTGAAAATGCGTGAGATGGTGACCTGATCTAAAATTCGTAAGACGGAGGGAGAGAAGCACGTATTCAAGTTTTCACTTCTGCCGGCACTCCCGGAGTTTTTACTATTAATAGGCACACGTTTTACAAATCATAATAAGGCTTAAGTTAAAATAAGTAATGTTACGCTTATCTCAATTGGTTCGGTTTCTTGCAGCTTGGGTTCTCTTAGATCTTAATCTTTTAGTAGGGCGATCAAGTAACTACATGGTTAAGCATTTCAACAAAAAAACATTCAATAAATAAATAACCACCCATGATAGTTCCGCCACTGTACTGCACGTAGGTATGTCGGCGAAATCAAAAGAGAGTTCGAAAAGAAAGAACATTTCGTGATGGATTTTTGCCAGTTTCTTGTTGACGTTGATCGCGAACGAGTGTGCTTTTTGTGAAAGTCTGTTTTCGGAACGTTAGAGAAGATAAGTTTTGGTTTGATCCCAAAACTAATTTTCTCTCTGTATTTGTGTCTGATTTAAAAATGTCATCTGGACTTGTGGAATTGATGGATCGGTAGATTCGGCCCGGAGCCATTGCCAGCTCGCTCACCAGACTTGACCCCATTAGATTTTTTCTTTCGACGCCAAGGACAAGGTGTTTGTGTCCGAGTGCGCTTCCGCAGCCGAGATGAGGAATCGCGTCGTGCGTGTGTTTGCGACGTTGCGTGAGGAGTGTGCTCAGGACCCAAAGTTTCTGCTCCGTGTCCAAGCTGAAACTCTGGGCCGTACTCAGATATGCGAGTGTGCTGGCGGCGGTCACTTCAAACCCAGGGATGAGCGACCTTAAGGTGAGTTAGTAGTAGGTACTTACATTATCGGATCTCAATGTAGGTAGGTACCTACTTACAATCTTCTTTTTACTATTCCGTAACCGAAGCGTAACCAACGAAACCCTATTACTAAGCCTCCGCTGTCCGTCCGTCCATAGGACTAGGTAATTTACGGGGGCTCGCATACAGGAAACGTGCTTTTTGAGTTATGGTACTTACTTTAGAACCCATTGTTTGAGAATCCGACTCGAACATGGCCGGCTTTGTTATCAATTCTTATCAGAATCGCGTTCGTGATTTTAAGAGAGCATGTTGCACAAGGATGTAATCCAGCGACCCATCCAAGGTGACCTTGCTTGGGTGAATTCATAGGTACAAAAGGAAACCAAGCTCCAACCAAGGTCACCCTGGATTGGACATTGGATTAAGTAAGTACATCATTGTGGAACATGCTTAAGCTTATGACTCCTTAACTTCTGCGTAAACATGTCAGTTGTTGTCGGCTACGGGTGTTATTCGTCGGTACTTAGGTACTTTCTAAGTTTTTGAGGCGGTTCAGTAATACCTACGATACCGGATCTCAATGTACTTCAAGCTTATTTTTTATAATCAATCCTTATCTGAATCATGATTTTAAGAGATTAATCTTATGGCTCCTTCTCTTATTTCTTCAAAAACAAGTTCTTACCATCAGTAGGTTAGTATTTCTGAGTGATAAACATGATTCATTTCATGTGATAGGTATTATTGTTGGTGGCGAAAGGCGATATTGGTAGGTACAATCAAAGTGACTTAGATAGTTCATTAGTTTATACCTACGTGACCGGATCTCAATGTAGGTACCTACTTACAAGTTTTCTTTTTTGTTATCTTATTATTCCTTATCGGAATCGTGATTTTAAGAGACTAAAGACTAAGCTTGTGTATGCTTTTCTTCTCTTGAATTCTGCATAAACATGTTCCTACCATCATTAGGTACCGTAGGTATTTCTGAGTGATTAAAAAATAATTTTATGTGATATTGTGGTCGGCGATAGGTAGGCGATATTCGTAGGTAAGTACATTTAACGACAGAAGCTCGCGCGGCGTCGCAGCTTTGAGTGTGTTCAAGAAGTGTAGGTACGTACTCCGTACAACGCTCTCGCGCGTTTGGATCGCGTTGTTCACAATACATTGCACGTCCGAAAATGACTATTTCTGTAACCGATCATTAGCGAGATTAATGACTTCCACAATTTGATTAGTGGCATCAGGAATAGCCTTTTCGCGAAGTTTGCGTTACGATGTCCCGGACGCCCTGTATATGATCCACCTCATCTTATAAAGGGCCTACGAAACAATTTACTAAATAAAAATTTGCAATTCACAATGGATGGCAAGGTACGAGTGGCAAAATGGTCGCACATAGAAAACCTCTACCAGAGAAGTCCATCATTCAGGGGTGTAATGTTGGTCCACAAGCTGACTGCTCTACTTGTTGTGCCATCAATGATACCCAAAATGAAAGTAAAATATTGCACTCAGGTGTTCAGCAAGTCTGTTGGTGTGACACTTGGATGTCACACCAACAGACATGGCAGGTGTGTATGAAGTAACTTTATTATAATCATATTGAGATGTAATATTATATAAGTACAAAATTAACAGAAGATTTTATTTACAGAAAACGGCAGCTTACCTAAGGACAGCGTGGACACTGCAGAATTGATAATGCTGTTAGACGATCTCTTCGACTCGGTCAACGCAAACTTCCATAGAGAAGAAGGGAAAATGTACAGATCAGCAGTAAAACCAAACTCGCCCCATGTAAAATTTTGGAACGCTACTTTGCCCATTTTAAAATCAATGAGATATGTAATCGATAATGATAAAGAAACAACAGTGCCGTCTCTTACCAGCTGGGTGAAAACAATTGAAGGTTTTAAATCTATTGTTAGATATTTATGGTCGCAAGGAGTAAACTCCATTCTTTTAAGGAATATGAACCAAGACCCCCTTGAAAACTTTTTTGGAGCCATAAGAGCTCTCATGGCTACAGTAATATAATGCCCAGCTCTGCAGCATTTGAAAATGCATTCAAAACGCTGTTAATAAACAATATTACATCCGCACACTCCCTTCAGGGAAATTGTGAAGAGGATGACAGTATTTGCCTTCAATCCTTAAAATCATTTGTAGAAAATGAATCACCCGGCAACAATAATACTGATGGTAATGAGATAAGGCAAATAAATGATTGTTATTTAAATATTGAAATAATTAATACAAGTCTAATGTTAGAAAGTCTTTCTCGAGTCCATGTAGAAAAATGCGCTGCTATAGCTTATTGCAGTGGATGGATGGCCACCAAAGCCAAAAATTTTGTTTTTAAAAAATGTACCACATGCAAAAATAATTGCGTTAGTGAAAATACTGAAGATTTTCACAGATACATTACAAAAAAAAGAATATTGTGGCAAAAAATGGTTGTGCTATCCCTCCCGAGCATTGTTTGACTACATTGCCCAAGTTGAAAACATCACTTTAGAAGTGTTAAAACCTGATGCACATATGAAGCAAATAATACAGTACCTACATAATTTTAATAGTGACTCTACATATTGATTTTAATTTTCTAACATGCAAAGAACATAAAAATGCATTAAATAAGTATTTATTAAATAAAAGTGTTCTGTTCTTCGTTATGAATTAATGCAAAGAAGTCAGCAATGTTCTCACTGCTTTTATAATTTTATTGAAGCAGATTGTAATGAGATGGACTGCATTATCCTACAGGCTCGAGAGCATTTTAATAAAAGAAAGGGTAGGAAACGAGAAAGGCAAACTGGAGTAGTATTAAGTGTTTAAGAATAAAATACATCATACATATTTTTGTATTATTTCCTAAATCTCTATTCCTAACTACAGCTTGGCAAAAAAGTCTAGAAAAGGAACAAATTTTTTGTCTGTTGGCAACATTCCCAAAATAATGACGTTTCTGAATAAACAAAGTTCACGACTTCGTAGAATATTTATTTCGACCACCAAACGTTAATTATTAAACGTAAAAAGTGAAAAATAATGAATAAAACCATTCGAAGTGCTGGCAGGGAGGTTATTTATAAGGTGTACAGGCGATGTCTTGCGGAACATGAGGCCCAAACTATTCTTTCCGATCTTAACAATGTTTACCAAAGAACCGCTGATATGACAGGTATGTAAGAGTTTGTTTTGTTGATTTTAGTTAAATCAAGTGTTAATTGATAAATACAAAGCTGTATTAATTTGCTAACATAAGGATTAAGTAGAAATTTGAAACAATAAACGTCGAGCACATAGGTTTTAAGTTTACATTTTTTCTGCATTACTCTGGTATAGCGCGCTTAGGGTAATTGATACTTTGGTGACTTGATTTTTAAGTAAATGAAAATACAATTTCTACTTAACTTATACTTTGAGTGTGATTACAAGGTAATGAAGTATTTGTTGTAGCGTTTGCATTAGAAATGTAAAAGAAATTATCGTGCCATAGACTAAATAACAAATTTTATTTATTCAATTCAGGGAAATCTGTTAGCACTATAAGAAGAATTGTGCTGAAAGGAGATAGAAACAAAGGGGTATTTTCTACACCCGGAAAACACAGAAAAGGTCGTCCCAAAAAAGAATTAGACAACTTTGATTTATGTGCCATCAGGCAAAAAATTCAATTTTTTTACACCGTGAAAAAACAGGTACATCAATTATTATTTCATTTGTATTAAAATATAAACTGAATAAATTACCTCTGCTACCAAAGTAGCCGAAATAAAGGAATTGTTATTTCGAAACGAAATTCCATTTGATGAAACATTAAAAAAGCCTTCGCTTTTGATGCTCGTGAAACATCACAAGCCAGAACCGATATTTGAAATCGTTGAGCTTTTAGGTGCACATGGGCACACTGTGGTAAGACTTCCACCTTACCATTGTGACCTCAATCCAATCGAGCTAATCTGGGGGATAGCAAAACACAAAATTGCCGCCCAAAATGTAGGATCGATCGACATAAAGGTATGGTTTATTAACAGTATGTGTTCCCGCAAGCGCCTACTAAAAATCACATAGTTTAATGTTGAGGCAATGTGGACTATGGCTAATCGTTTTTTATTTTCCCGTCTGTCAACCGCCTACCTTCATATGAATTATTATGCAATAAAAATCTGCACGATCACATCAAGCAACGTATTTTTTCTTTATTCCCATAATTATACCTGGAACAATCCCGCACATGGTCCTTCGAACCTGGATTCTGGAGATTTGAAGAATATTAACTCCGATCAGCGAATTGTTACAAAGGGATTGAAGAGAATTGGTGAAATCAAAAATCTTAGTCGACGCCCGGTGTGGCGGGTGAATTCTGCTACGTCATTCAGAAGATTGTTGGAATTTAGGTGGTCTGGATACTTAATAGCTGAGAAAAGGCGTATTTATTACTAAATTTGTGTACCCAACACTCTATTTAACAGGTATAATAGTGTAAGTTAGCCGTTATTAGCCAGGTTAGTACAAAATACCTATTGTCATTTTTCTTTGTTCTGTGAGTGGTTACAAATTGTAACACAATTATTAACTGATCAGTAATTATCGTTAATTATGTTATTTATACATTGTTAAATAGTAGTTCTTCGTAGTAACTGCATTATTTTGCTTTACGGTGTAATAATTTTACAGTTATTGAGACAGTTGGGTAATCACATTAGTTAGCACAAATAGACAATAGAAATCAGTGCAATTGCAGTGTTATTATGAAAGTTTAGTACAGTATAACCGTCTATACGCATAGGCTATTATAAATTCATAATTATTTATGTAAATTCACTCAAAAGTTAGTGCATTTTAATCTTATATGTATTTCAGGCTGCATCTTTTGTAATTGTAATTTAAACGTTGCTATAACTTTATTTATATACATTCCAGGTTGATCATACAAGATTTCGCAATGCCAGAGGATAAGGAATTAAATAAAGACAATAAAGATCTCGTTAGGAAACGAGCGAGTTGCAAAGGAAAGGTGACAATGTTTGCAAACTATTTAAATTCTTTGAGTCCCTCTTCTTTGAGCCCTACCGAGGTAAGCGAATTGCAATTACGTTTTACTAGACTCGAGGCATTGTATGCCCATTATGATGAGGTGCAATTATTGCTGGAGTACAGTACTGATGACTTGGATGCTCAGATGTTGGAACGCGCAGAGTTTGAATCTCTTTATTACAAAACCCTTGCTAAAGCTCAACAAATGATGGATGATAATAGGAAAGGAGATTCAAACGATACCTGTGACGTAATGTCGCGTTCTAGCAATCATAAGCTTATTAAATTACCGACTATTCAATTGCCGAAATTCAGTGGTTCTTATACAAACTGGTTAGAGTTTCACGACACATTTGTTAGTCTCATCCATTCAAATGATGATATGGATGAAATAAATAAATTTCACTATTTGAGGTCATCTCTAGAAGGGTCTGCTGCTGTGGTGATCAACTCGATTCAGTTTTCTTCTGCGAATTATTCGGTAGCGTGGAATCTTCTCTGCGAGCGGTTTGATAACAAACACCTGCTTATCCAACATCATGTTTCTGCATTATATCAAATCGACACCCTTCAGAAGTCAGTTAATTTAAAGGGTTTACTTGATGTTGTTAACAAAAATATACGTGCCCTAGGATCCTTAGATGAACCTGTTAACCATTGGGACACTTTACTCATTTATCTTATCACACACAAATTAGATAGTAAAAGCTATCGTGAATGGGGTGAGTATAAGGGCCGCCTGGAAAAGAATTCTAAGGTGAAAACCGTGCTGAGATATTAGAAACGTTCGAATTGGAAGCTTCTACGAATACTAAACACTCACACACAGATAAAAATTCAAACAAGGTTAGGTCAATGTTGGTACAGGATTCTAATAAAAGTAATTCAGGTGAAAGTTCAAGCAAACAGTATGATGGTGTTTCAAATAAGCCTAAGAATTGTGTTATGTGTAACGGTGATCATAAGTTAAGTGGTTGTCCTCAGTTTTTATCGTTGAGCAATGAAGCTCGTTTGCAGTTATTACCTAAATACAAAGTTTGTTACAACTGTTTAAATCTGGGACATTATGCAAACAACTGCAAAAAGCCAGGTTGTAAAATATGCCGTCGTAAACACAACACTATTGTTCACGTTGATAAATCCTTGAAGTCAGACGCAAGTGGTACTTCTGCTAGCAGTGTAGTTGTTGACACGAATGGCAGTGCAACTGTCTCCACTCAGCCCACTACTATAAGTATAGGTACTGGTGTATCACTGTCCGCGAGTGTTCAACACGATGACGTGTTATTGTCCACCGCACTCGTCAAGGTCATGGGTATTAATGGTCAGCAGTATGTTGCTCGTGCTGTGCTTGACAGTGGCAGCACGTCATGTCTCATGACTGAGAGGTTATACCACAAGTTAGGTTTGACTGCCAAGACTGTAAACAATTCTATTATAGGTATCAACAACTCATCATCTTTTATCAATAAAATGTGTTCTGTATTAATAAAATCTTTAAATAACAATTTTAGTATGGATATTAATTGTTTTATTCTCCCATCCATTACAGATGAGGTTCCGAGTAAACATGTTAACTTGTTAAACATAAAAATTCCATCTGATGTTTGTCTCGCAGATCCTAACTATTACTCACCGGCGCGCGGCGCCTATAGATATGTTGCTAGGTGCTGACATCTTTTGGGATTTATTGGAATCTCAACGAATTAAGTTAGGTGATGGGCAACCGGTTCTTTGTGAGACTAAACTGGGTTGGTTGGTCTCCGGCCCAATTAACACTATTTCTTCTAAAGTAATACAATGTAATTTTATAAAGGTGAGTTCAGACTGTGATGATGAATTAAATTTTAATGTTGATCAACAACTCACAAAGTTTTGGCAACTTGAAGAAGTGTTTACTTCGTCTCCGTATTCTCCGGAGGAGAAGCTATGCGAGAAGCATTTTATGAAAAACACTACTCGTTTAGAAAATGGTCAATTTTGTGTTAGGATTCCTTTAAAAGGTTCCCCGGACAATTTAGGCGAATCTTTGTCAAGAGCAAAACATTGTTTTGCCTCTTTGGAACGCAGATTTAAATCTAAAACTCAATTTTGTAATATGTACAAAGAATTCATGATGGAATATGAAACTTTAGGGCATATGTCTAGATGTAAAACCATTGATGATCAAGCGTTTTACATTCCGCATCACGGAGTTCTGCGCGAAAGCAGCTCCACCACTAAGTTACGGGTGGTTTTCAATGCAAGTAGTTTAACTAATACTGGTACTTCTATTAATAATATCCAGATGGTTGGACCCGTGGTACAGGACGATCTTTTATCGATCTTGTTGCGTTTTAGACAGCATAAGTATTAATTTACCTAAATTAAATGAAATTCATGTTCCACGTCGAGTTTTAATTGATTGTTATGAGTTTTTAGAATTTCACATTTTTACTGATGCGGCTGAGTGCGCCTACGGAGCTTGTCTGTATGTGCGAAGTGTTGATAAGCAGGGACAGGTTTTAGTTCGTTTATTGTTAGCCAAAACCAGGGTTGCGCCACTCAAGCCGACGACCATACCCAGACTTGAGCTGTGCGGTGCTCTTGTAGGTGTTCGCATCTTTGAAAAGGTTGTGGCAGCATTACGAGTCAGCGCGCGACGCACTTTCTTTTGGACTGACTCCATTATTGTTTAAGGGTGGCTAACAATGTTACCAAATAAACTGCAGCCGTTCGTTCGTAACAGGGTTGCCGAGATTTTAGATAAGACTGGTGGCTGTGAGTGGAGACATGTTCCAACTGACCAAAACCCTGCTGATTATTTGTCTCGCGGAGTAGACAGTAATTTATTACCTAGTTTAGATGCTTGGTGGTCTGGTCCTAGTTTTTTAATGAATGAAATGTCTTATTGGCCTTCTAAATAATGAATTTTAAAAATGAAATTTTGCCTGAAATTAAATTAGACCACACTTTACATGTTTTATTGAATAACAATGAATTTTATGAGTTGATTAATTTTACACGTTTTTCTTACCTTTTAAGACTTCAGCAAACAGTCGCCTATGTTTTACGTTTTATTGACGCATGTAGAAAACAGCCTATTCGCGGTCCTCTTTCTGTGCGTGAACTAGAAAGGGCTTTAAACTTTATTGTACGTTTATCTCAAATTCAATCTTTTAAAGACTATAAATTATTAATTAACAATAAAACGTTACCCAAGAAAAGTGAATTAAATAAGTTCAACGTTTTTCTAGATGAAAATAATATAATGCGAATTCAGGGTAGACTACAACATTCAGATTTTCCTTATAATAAAAAGCACCCGATTCTTATTCATTCTAATCATCACTTCTCTAAGTTACTTTTTGATTGTGAGCATAAAAGATTGTTTCACGCTGGACCCCAATTATTGTTGGCGTCTATACGAGATACGTACTGGCCCATTCGAGGTCGAAATTTAGCCAGGATGTGCTGTAAACAATGTGTTCGTTGCTGCCGATTTATAGGTGAAACTGTAAGTCCCATTATGGGAGATTTACCGCAGCAGCGACTTCTAGCAGGTTTCCCTTTTGAAAACATAGGCTTGGACTATGCAGGTCCGATTCAGTCAGCTGTTTGTCAAGGCCGTGGCTGTAAATTAGTAAAAGTTTATATTGCTATTTTCGTTTGTTTTTCCACGAAATCAATTCATCTTGAACTAGTCGGTGATTTAACAAGCAAAACTTTCATTTTGGCATTAAAAAGATTCATGTCACGTAGAGGTAAGCCGAAAAATATTTACTCAGATAATGGCACCTCATTTGTTGGTGCATCTAATGACCTTTCTAGGTTTCTTAGGGCGAGTTGCGATTCGCTGGCTGAGGAGATGGCTAAAGAAGGAATCAACTTTCACTTTATTCCTGCATATTCTCCTCATTTCGCTGGCCTTGCGGAGGCTGGTGTTAAATCAACCAAGCATCACTTAGTCAGAGTGCTGGGCCTTTGTAACCTTACCTACGAAGAGCTATACACCATGATGGTTCAGGTTGAAGCCATTTTGAACTCCAGACCACTGACGCCGTTATCATCGAACCCTGAGGATCTGACGCCGCTGACACCCGGACACTTTTTGATTGGACGCCCTATGACATCACTGCCGTCACCTGATTATCGAGATCAGTCCATCAATTCTCTGACTCGATTTGAGCGTATTGAGCTTCTCCGACAACATTTTTGGAGCAGATGGAGTAAAGAGTATATATCGGAGCTCCAACTTCGCATGAAATGGCGAGCATGCAAGGGCTCCTTGAAGCTTAATTCTTTGGTCCTGTCAAAGGAAGACAACCTCCCCCCACTCAAGTGGAAAATGGGTCGGATCATTGCTACGTATCCAGGGGCAGACGGCGTAGTCAGAGTTGCAGACGTGAAGACTTCTAGTGGTGTGTTACGCAGATCATTTAGCAAGATTTGCCCGCTGCCTATATATCCGGAGTCTGAAAATTCTTAGTGGTTGAAAGGCACGCTTTCAACGCCCGGGGGTATGTTCCAGCAAGCGCCTACTGAAAATCACATAGTTTAATGTTGAGGTAGGTAATGTGGACTATGGCTAATCGATTTTTATTTTCCCGTCTGTCAACCGCCTACCTTCATATGAATTATTATGCAATAAAAATCTGCACGATCACATCAAGCAACGTATTTTTTCTTTATTCCCATAATTATACCTGGAACAATCCCGCACAGTATGTGATAAAAATTTAACTTTTAAAATTGATAGAGGTATACGAAATATTTCATCTTTACAGGAAGCAGCTGAACGTGCATTCCAAGCTATTACCGAGGAGGATTGGAAGAACTCGTGCCAGCATGTAATAAAAATAGAAAAGGAGTATTGTGAAAGAGAACTAACTATGTACGAGGAAATAGAGCGATTAGTCATAAATCTAGAAGATGATAGCAGCAGCACTTCTGAATCTGAACATGACTCAGATGAGTTTGGGGCCAGCTCTAGCCAAGACCTGGACGTGGTCGGGGTGGAATATTTAGAGGAAGATTTATTCGAATAAAATATGCAGTTGGGAGTTTGTCATGCTTACTCAAATTTTTCACTGATGGTGGCGCTTGTGTTGATTGTTGGATCATTCGGTTCCCTTCAAAATGGTTGAGCTGAGTTGTGCTAATATTCGCGTCATGCCCGTGAACGGGTGCTGTCAGTTGAGACTGGTCATCTCTTAGCTGCCAGTGGCTATTTTAATATCTATATTTAGTTCTTATTTTTACTTTATTCACATAGTTCTCACATAATAGAAACATATAACAGATATATTTTTGTAATACATAAGATGATTGAAACGAGTGCCCATGGAGTTTCTTGCACATACTTCTCCATAGAGATTTACGCTTTGGAATGTGCAATTAGCATTATCTGACTGCTTGACATTTCAAAAGAGCCTGAAAATGGTTTATTTGAAATAAAATGCTTTGAATCTTTGAATATAATAATGTTATAAAATATAATGTTTTCTTTTTTTTAAGTACAATTCCTAAACAATGTTATGAACTCAAAGAATATATTCCCAAATATTAATTTTAGGTAATTAATAAATCAGTTGCATATCTAGATCACGTCCTTGTTCAATTAAACAATACTTACTGATTTGAAAAAATAATACATAAATAAAATGGGAATTGTCTAAAAAACTGCTAAGTATCAAGATTAGGTTGGTACGCTATTTGGTTGCAACGGGTTGCTATACCAACAACACAGTGGCGCCTCCATTATTTTCTACTCTTTTTTGCCAAGCTGTAAGTATTATTTTGACGAATAATTAACTAAATATTAAAACTGATTTGACCGATTTGTATGAGGAATTACCTACTTTATCACAAAAAATAAAGCAGGTAATTTCTCTCTTTCTTAAGGTAATTTCTCAGTAAGTCTACAGTGAGTTTTATCAAACTATACTCGCTAGCGACAGTGAAGTGTGTATGTATGTTCCTTTATATTATTTAGTAAGTATGCTCCTTTAGAATTACGTCTCATGTTATTGCTTACGTTGCGCTATGCATTACTTGTATGCACTAATGTATATTTATAGATTCAATATACTACTTCTATGGGAACCGAGCAGTAGCCTTCTTATTTTATACCCGAACCTTTTTACATACATCTCATGGCGACCCTGCCACGGGCTACGTTATTCGGTACCTAGCTAATTGAAAAGCGACTACCAAAGTAAAATGTGTCGGTCTACGGTACAAAAAGACGAAGTCTTCATCACCCAGAACACGGCTGGGAACAACGAGGCAACATTGAAGGGTGTCCATGAACACGTGGAGCGAATGAGCATCGTCGTCTACATAATGCTGGCTGTGCTCATCGCGGCGGTCTGCTATTTTTTGGTACGTGTCTACAAACGGTGCCATCAGCGGTGGATCCAGGACGAAATTGGTCTGCAGGCTATCCAACGTATCCGCGCATCTCTACGGGGACGACAGACTGCTGAAGCTGCGGCATAATGCTCAGTGCCATCCACCTAAACTGTGAGTTACCATCAATATACTTAAGTGAAAAATAACAATGTGAAAATAATTGATAAACATCAGTGAGTTTAAAATATCGCGAGTGAAAGTTCAATATAATATTCGGCTTAAACTATGAACTTTAAGTAAATTTAAATACCTAGTTCTAAAAATAGAATCGAAATGTAAAATTAATGTTATTATATTCTACGGTTAATTGTTTAAAATCGTGCACAAACACTCATGCAATTTGATACTGCTCTACAAATATGGAAACGTATGACATTCTTTCGCCGGTGCATGTAATATTACAGTTTTGTTTTTACGTAGTTATTAGAATAATGTAATTGGTCTTAATGACGAAATATATTTTTAGATTATGATTGAGACGTTGGAAGAAAATTGTAACAAATTGAAAGAAATAAGAAAATACTTAGTTAAAAAGGGAAAATCCAGGTATATAGGAAAAACTATAGAAATTAAGTTAAGTGAAGCGAAAAACATTTTTGATAAATGTAGCGAATTGTTATTGCTTTTAAAATCAAAACAGGATACCAAGATTATATCATCAGCATCAGATATTTTCAAAAATATTAGATTACTCTACGAGGAAATTAATAATTTGTGTACGTATCCAAATAATAAAATAGAAACAATGGAATTCGATTTAAAAACGGCTTGTAGTTTATTGCCAGTTATGGATGGAACGGAGAATGTAACGAAACGATTGATTGATGGTATTGAGATGTACACAGAAATGATTAATGCGACGGATAATGGTTTATTAACCCTTTAGCTCGCAACGATAAGCCGGCTCAACGTTTACTTAAAAAAAATATTGTTCAAAAATTTGTAACTTTTTAAAAGTTTTTATTTAATGCCTATAACGAATAACTAAACGTAATTGTAAAAAAAAACAGTTTGACATTTCTGAACGCATTTTACGTCAGTGTTGTACAAAATGGCGTCACGGTCGCAGCGACTTCGCGGATTGCAGGTAATTTTATTCTATAAAAATACTTTTGAGAGTTTTTTCTGATAGTGGACTTCAGTATTTTATTTTTAGAAAGCTATTTTAGTATTATGATTACAAATAACTTCATTTTATTGACTAACTTACGAGAACAGAGTTCATAAAGTGATACGTTGAACATTCTCAACGTTGCGACGTAATCAGTAAAGTACTTCGTAAGATGTATGTTGAGCATGTTCAACATTGCGGCTTTGCTAACACTTTTCTTAGCATGTAGTTATATTAACATTTTATTTTATATATTGGTGTTTTCTCATGCTTTGGGTGTGGTTTGCATGTTTTTTTTTTGCTTGCTTCAGACTAAGCCAATATGGCAAAGAAAACGCAAAATTATGGCACTAGTTCCTCCAGAGAATGCTCCGTCAGACAGTAGCAGTACCAGTACTGACGATGAAGTTATATTTGAAGACAGGACAAAAAAACGTGAAAACTCTTATTCTAGCTCCGAACCCAGGTCATACCCTTCATCACTTAATGACTTGGACCTTGATAGTTCTAGAAATGAGTCTCCCACGCCTTTCTTATCCGATGAAGAAACTGTTCCATTGACACCCGTCATGAATAACATGTTCCCTCCAGATAAAACATCTCATCAACTTCCAGTTCTCCAGTCAGTTTCGTCTATTTTATCACCTCAAGTTTCGTCCATTTTATCACCTCAAGTTTCATCTGTCTTATCCCCACAAGTTCCTACAAATGTATCTCCAGCGACACGTTCCAAGAGGCGATCAAATACAACACCTAAAATTGTTACTAAGAAAACAAAAAAGTATGTGAGGAAACCGTTGTTATTCAAATGGAAAACTGGCAAATTTAGACATGAAGCACATATCGAACCAACTGTACTTAAGGTTCCGATTGATTCAAGTACGATGTCCCCTTTAGACTACTTCTACAAATTTTTTTCAGAAGATGTTATTCATTTGATTACAGATCATACAAACTTATATTCAGTACAAAATGATGCTGCCAAATGCGCAAATGTCACTAATGATAATATACGGGACTTTTTAGCCATTACTCTTATGATGGGCGTAGTACAAATGCCATCCTATAAGGATTATTGGAGTCGTGAATTAAGATATCCCCCGATCGCAGACATCATGCCGGTCAAAATGTACGAAAAAATCAGAAAATATCTTCACTTTGTGGACAACTTGGATATGAATGATGATCGTTATTTTAAAGTTCGGCCACTTTTAGAAATGGTAAGACGCAATTGCCTAAAACTTAAAGAAGAAAGTAGATACAGCATTGACGAAATGATGGTACCCTATAAAGGTACTAGGGCAGGCAGTAGACGTCAATACTTGCCGAAAAAACCCAAAAAATGGGGGTTTAAAATATTTGTGAGAGCTGGCGTATCTGGGCTAGTATACGATTTTATTCCTTACGCTGGGGAGGACACCTTTCGAAATAACACTTTCACAGACTATGAAAATAGTTTAGGTCTTGGAGCGAAAGTTGTTTTGGCGCTCTGTCAGACAATAGAAGCGAAGCCAGCAACAGTTTACTTTGAAAACTTTTTTACTTCATTAGAGTTGATTCACCATTTACGCGAACAGTACGGCATTTTTAGCCTAGGAACTATAAAAGCCAATCGCCTGCGAGGTTGTCAAAGTAAAATGTTGACTGACAAGCAATTGTCCAAAAAAGATAGAGGTACAAGTCAACAGGTCGTTTGCAATACCAATAAAATAGCTGTTGTGAAATGGCTGGATAACAAGGTGGTCACTCTAGCAAGTTCATTTGTTGACTCTTATCCGTTGGGGAAAATTCAAAGATATTGCAAAGAAAGTAAAGCTAAGATTGAAGTGAATTGTCCTCGAATAGTAAAAGAATATAACGCTCACATGGGCGGTGTAGACTTGGCAGATATGTTGATTGCATTGTACAGATCTGCTTTCAAAACCAAAAGATGGTACATGGCGATTTTCTCCCAGACTCTTGACATATGCGTAAACAATGCCTGGTTATTATACAGAAGGGAAAGCCCAGATGCAAAAAAATGTCTTAGTTTGAAAAAGTTTAGAGTTCAAATTGCAAATGAACTGTTACACAAAAACCGAATTAGACAAACTAACGAAAAAGTCGACAACGCCAAGCAGCACATACAAACTCCTTGTGCTCCAAGACCTCCTGATTCAGTCAGGTATGACAACACAGGTCACTGGCCTACATTTATATCCTATGGGCGTTGCAAATTCTGTAAAACAGGTTATACAAATGTGAATTGTACAAAATGTAACTTACGGCTTTGTTTTGTATCTAAAAGAAACTGTTTTTATAACTATCATATATTACAGTAGGTACCTTTTAGGTAATATATCCTTCATTTTTTATCATAATCATGACTGATTGTACTTTTTATGTCTTTTTCAATTTTATTTTTGATAATAAATGTGTGATAATTGTGAATAAGTGTTTATTTTACAAAAGTCTCAAAAACCTACATAATATCGCGACGTTGAAAATACTCAACGTTCATTTTATCACCTACTGTTTTCAATACATCGCAACGTTGAGTATTTTTAACGTATGTTTTTCCAAAAGTTACACAAACTAAATTTATTTACTTATTTTTTTGTACATGTATACACTATTTAGACACATATAAACTAAATAAAAACATAAAAATACAGATTTTGTTTCCTTGCGAACTAAAGGGTTAATAAAATTAGTTTTGAAAAATAGGATAACAGAAAACGCGAAATTAAGAATGGCTGCGACTTATACATCTATTTCAGAACTTGTCAAGGACAAGCGTACTCATATTATTACTAAAAAATCGTTCACGGCAATTCAGTCGCGACTCCAAAATATATCTCAAGGCTATAGAACAATTGACGAATATGGGACTGAACTCGAACAACTATTTACAGACTTGTCAGTTTCTCAAGCAGATGGTGAGTCAACTAAGTATGACATTTTAAAGCCAATTAATGAAAAACTTGCAATTAGAAAGTTTGCAGACGGTTTAAAAAATTCTAGGTTAAGCACTATAGGTGCAGCTCGCAATTATAGCTCATTAAAGGATGCTATACAGGCTGCAAAGGATGAAGAGTGTTTAATTTCATCAAATTCAGGTGATGTCATGCATTTTACTAATAAGTCAAATTACAGAGGACAAAGAGGTAACTATTCCAATCATTCGAGGTACCAGCAAGGACATGGAGGAAAAGGTGCTCAAGGACGAGGACAACCATCAAATAGGTATGTATGTACGAAGTCAATATTTTTCTAAGCACCATAATTTTCGCGGTAATTCACGGGGAAATCACAATCCCAGGGGATCACAGCAATCTTATAGAGGCAGAAATTTTCGAAATAACAACTAACGAGGAAATTCACGCAGAGTTTATTCAGCACAAGTAACTGAGACAACGAAAAATACTGGTCAAGAAACAGAACACAAAGACCAATCAAAATTATTTCGTGAATAAAAGTGAAATTTTTGCTTTTAATGGATTAACGAAATTAATTTCATTAAAATTAGGAAATAATGCATATTACTGGTTATTAGACACGGGAGCTTCTTTGTCAATTATACGAAAAGAAAGTTTGCCACAAAATATAGATATTTATAGAAATGATGTTTTAGTCAATGGCATAGGCGGACAAATTCACTCACAAGGTCATGTTTATCTTACATTGTCATTGGTAAATATAATCGAAAAACTAATTACTATGATAAAAATTTGAAATCAGTTCACTACCATAAAGATGATTTGTTATTGGTAAAGAATGAAGTTGGAGGAAAATTGAGTCCTTTATTTCAAGGTCCATTCACTGTTCTAGAATATTTAGGATGCAATGTAAAAATAATAAAAAACAACAAAAAAGATATTGTTCATAAAAATAGGACCAAACCATTTGTTACAACAATTAGATAGGAATGTAAAAAAAAAAAAATAGCGTACGATATTTTTTTTTTCTTCATTATTATTATTCCATTTATTCATTTATATACATATTCAATACATTTTTAAATATTTCTATAAAAATACAAAAAACATTTAAAAATATAAAAAATAGTAGCCCACCGGTATCGGGAACAGGGTCCAAGCTACCGGTGGTCAGGGCTCCTGAGAGAGGAACCTCCTAACAATGCGCGCCGTGTCCAGGAGTACTGCTTTCTGGATCAAGCCCTTGATCCAGCTGCCCAACGAGAGCCTCTTGAGATGTTGGTCGAGGCTCTTGGCAATAATACCATTGGCCGTCACGACTATCGGCACAATGACTGCTGTGTTCACATCCCACATGTCGACAACCTCGCGAGCCAAGTCAAGATACTTCGTTTGTTTATCTTTTTCTGACTTCACGAGGTTCTCGTCATGAGGGACTGCTATATCAACAATCATTGCGCGACGCTCTAGTCGGTCTATCACCACTATATCAGGCTTATTGGCAACAATAGTCCTGTCAGTGATGATAGACCGATCCCAATACAATGTGCAACTACCACTTTCGAGAACTGGGTCGGGCACATACCTATAGTACGGTACTTCCGACTCCACAAGATTGTATTTAAGAGCAAGTTGCTGGTGGATAATCCTGGCTACAAGGTTGTGCCTGTGCAAATAGTCTCCGTTAGCCAGACTAGAACAACCGGAAATAATGTGACGGATAGATTCCCCGGGCCGGTGACATGCCCGACATATGTCAACCGTACCGTCCTTCACAATGTATTTCCGGTAATTATTAGTCATCATAACTTCGTCCATAATTGCACAGACAAAACCTTCGGTTTCCCCGAAGAGGTCACCAAAACGAAGCCAGGCTACGGACGCTAAGAAGTCTACATCGGGCCCATGTAGGACCCGATAAAAGCGTCCGTGAAGCTCCTTGCTCTGCCATACCTCCCTGCGGTCGTTAGTATCTAATACCACAGGTTTGCGCCAGTTCTCGTTAGCCAAGGAGAGCGCGGTAAGGCCTTTGTCCACCGCTACCACATCTCGATGCATACCCACGTCGGCCTCTAGGAAGTATTCCCTAAGGCTGCATACCTCGCGGTTGTGCAGGGTCTTAGCATTTAAAAAGCCACGACCCCCGCACTTCCGCGGGATATACAGCCTCATCACCGATGACCGTGGGTGATGCATCCGATTTGCAGTAAGCAGTGAACGTACCCTCCTATCCAGGGCGTCAAGTTCCGTCTGAGTCCATTTGAGTATGCCGAAAGAATACATCAAAACCGGCATGACCCAACCGTTGAAGGCGCGCACCTTGTTTCCGCCTGATTTATTATTTATTATTTATTTATTTATTCCGTTTATTATTATTATTATTATATACTTTATTGTACACCTCATAACAAGCACAGTAAAAACGCTTATAAAACTAGTGTACAATGGGCGGTCTTATCGCACAGGGCAATCTCTTACATTGCCGGAGGTGAAGGTATGTTCCTTTATATTATTTAGTAAGTATGCTCCTTTAGAATTACGTCTCATGTTATTGCTTACGTTGCGCTATGCATTACTTGTATGCACTAATGTATATTTTTAGATTCAATATACTACTTCTATGGGAACCGAGAACCTTCTTATTTTATACCCGAACCTTTTTACATACATCTCAACAGTAGTTAAAAAGTGTATGAAAACCTTAAAAAAAACACGTTTGTAATTTATTTGTTTAGTGGTTACTAAAGTTAGACTTGCAACTTCAAGCAAGTTGCTTAACAACAAAACAAAACTATAAGAAACTTGTTTTTTTTTTAAGTTTTCATTCATTTTTTTAACTACAGTCGCTAGATAGCAGATTGATAAAACTTACTGTAGACGTACTGTACATTTGACATTTCGTGAACTAAAAATAAAGAGTATAATAATAATAAGAACCTACCATAGAACGTACCTACCTACCTATAGTTATATATATATTTGATTTAGTTCTCCGTTTGTCGTCCAGATGTCGCTCAAAGCTAAGAAATTATCAAACTGACAGTTGCCAGTCTATCTCATATTATATATACTAGTCTATGAACATGTCGAAGTGAAGGCTTGGGCGAAGTGAGTGGCTAAGTGAGCTGTCAGTGACGCTAGGGATAGACGAAACGTTACACTTCTAATCTTATCGACATCGACAATAGAATTTATCAACAATTTAATTATTTAATTGATTTTTATATACATTTTATGCTAATGCTATAGAAAATTTCACATTAATTTTGAAACTGTTATTTATGAGTCTAAAAATAAATACTTAAGATCGTTTAATACTCAAAGTATTTCATACTAGATAGACCTTACTTTTGGAAATTAATAAACCGATTTTAAAACGAAACTTGATAGGCCAACGAGGCAAACCTCATTTTGCGCATGCGTATACAATTCCAAGTGTACATTTTTGAATCGCGGATAAGTTCATTGGTGGGTATCTAACATGAGTAGGTATCTAACTAATATTATTTTATTTAGCGTGTTAAACCTCACTCTGCCTTGCGCTTGCGTAGAAAGGTAGGTAACTAAGTGGCAATTGATATGAGCAAAGGGTTTGCTTCACCGTTAGTATTCCGTTGACTTTTAGGGACGGTGAGGTGAGCGCGCGAACATTCCCCGCGGGAATTCTTTTTTTAAACTTGGAGTCTTTCATGATAGCTAAATGACAATTCAAACGAGTGAAGTGTTCCTTTCATCGTATTCCGCTGACTTTAAGGCAAGTGAGGTGAACACGCGAACTATCCCTTCACCCACCGATGACAGCGCGGGCATTTCTAAAATCATTGAAAGTATTGAAGTATTTCATATTCAAAGCTTTCAGATAATTTACGGTGTAAATGTTATTTTTTATTTTGATATTTTAATAGTCATTTTTGTGCCTGACTTCATTTTTTTTCCCAAAAGTAGGTAATCAATAAATTGAGGGGTAATGTGCTTAAACAAAATAAATAAGATTATAAAACTCGGTTCAGTGGAATAATTAAACCCGTCGGCCGCCTTTTTATGAAATCAGGCTTTATTATTAATTTTTAACCTATGTGTATCAGTAAGCCATATTAAAAGCAGCTTCTAGATTTGTATCGTCGCTAAGTTTGCATGCTGTAGCACACTGATACCAAGTTTGTCTTTAGATCCGTGTGTGTAGGCACACCTATCACAATATTCAAAATATCCTTATTACTCTATGGTTTGTTCACGCACCGGATGTAGTGTCTAATAGTTTGGGTGATCACAGGTACAGATGCCAGCACATCAAACTGCCCGAAACCGTAAATTTTTCCCAATCAATCTTGAACCTAATCACTTTAGCGCTAAGGTTGAAAATGTATTAAAGAAGTTTGACAGTCTGTCGTAACTTGATTCGCTGGCGTCGTCTGTACATAGAACTGTCAGTGGTCACGAGTTTTGATGGTCAAGCATGGGCCATACATGGCGAGTGTTCCGAAATATAACCTAGGATACTGGCTAGTGCTCATGTCGACATGAATCCAATTCCGACGCCGCCATACTGTCAATTCGATCCGAAATATACTGGCCAGTACGTTGACGTCATAAATTGACGCTATATTGAGAAAAGTGTTTGTGATGGTTTACAACAATCATTATCGCTAATATTATAAATAATACTGTAAAAAACCTCAAAGTCCACACACACGTCCGTTTGACATACTGCTATTAATACGTCACACTTGTCTCAATAGTAAAATATGTTGGCACACCAGTACCTACAATATGGCGAAGGCTGGCGTCTGTACCTGCGATCACCCAAACTCATAGATACTACATCCGGTGCGTGAACAAACTATAGAGTAATGAGGATATTTTGAATAATGTGGTTGGTGTAAACGTACGGATCTAAAGACAAACTTGTTATCAGTGTGCTACAGCATGCAAACTTAGCAAAGATACAAATCTAGCTGCTTTTATAATGGCTCACTGATACACATATGTTTAAGTGATTAATAAAAAAGCCTGATTTCATTAAAAATGAGGCCGAAGTGTGAGCCATGTGTGACCATGATAGACCAGTTGAAGTGAAAACCAGCTTCCAGATTTTACCACTAACAAAAAGTTCTCATTCCGATCTGGCTGAATTTATGACAAATAGCATTGACGATTAAAAGAAAACCGACTCAAATTAGACGACGACACTTTATTGTGGTGGAGAAATAACATTAATCGTTCGCACGTGCTTATTGAAGACAATTTTATAATTTAGTGCAGTTGGCTTAATTTATGAACTCCTAAGAAATTGTTTAGAATGTGAAAAAGCTGCAAAACCGTTGTTTGTGCAATATAATTTGCCTATCCTTAATTTTGATTGCTTGCTAGCAGGTAATGTTTGTGTTTTTATGAAAGTGTACCGTGAATGTACCTATTTGAAATAAAGAATTTTCACTATCTATTACTTCAATAAATTATGATTTACTATTTCCCATTTTCACCTCATGTTAGCTAAGAAGGCCTCCATTGCAACTTAATTAAATTAGCACAGTGTAATCTTTACAATGAGAACATTTGACTCACTGACTTGTTTCTTTCTATTCTAGCAACTTTTTTACACTAATCGGCCACTTATTAATAATTTATTGTGACAGTAGGTCATTGAGTGTTGTAATTCCTAGCAAGACCATGAAAGCATTCATTAAAACTTTAGATGGTAATAAAATTCTTTTAATTTGTACTATTATATACCACTAATTAGAAATTTTATACCTCTCAAAATTATTGAACAAGCACAGCAAGTACTCAATTACCAATAAACCAAAGTTATTTACCAGTAATGAGTACAAATTTTTTAGGCATTCTCAGTTTCATCAACTAGCATGGTCATGCTGGGAAGGAATCTTTCCAGCACATAATTAGTGGTATATAATAGTACAAATTAAAAGGATTTTATTACTGTCTAGAGTTGTAATGAATGCGTTTATGGTTGTTCAGCACAATCATTGTCGCTAATTACTTTTGCATAGCTGCATAAAATTAAAACCTCATAATGTACATACCTTCTACATATTTAGGCCCATAGTCACTAATCTAGTTATCAACTTTATTCAGATCTAAACAATATTGCCTAACTTTTGAGCTTGGTGAGGTCAGAAATAAATCAATTTCAGGTGAAATTACAATTTTAATCATTTTTGTACACATAAAAAATAGTAAATACATGTTTTAGATTGAGCCTTCGGTCTGCCAGGTTCACATTCTGAAGTTTTTGCTAAGGTGCCCCAATAGCAAAATTAGAAAACATATTTTCTGGATAGAAGCTGGCCGGCTGCCTCTTGCTGGAAACAATGCGTAAACGTTAATCATTATTGTTAAAATCTATTTCTCAAATATCTTGGAACCGCTTCTTTTATCATTGAAGTTCTTGATATATATTAATACAGCAAATCAGTCACATGTTATCAGTGTCTGATCCAAATCCATCCATCACATGGAAACAATATTACTTATTCCTACAACTTTTCTTAGGTGTCCAATCCATGATCTACATGGTTTTGTGTAAGTGTTCCTATTCATTAAGTTCATTTTTAAGCAATACATACTGACCTAATTGCAGTATTAAATCAAACTTCAAAGCGAATTTGCTTAATGGTTTTCAACAGCTGTGGGTTCATCGTCTGAAAATCAAAACATAATAAGATCACATGGCAAAATACATTATTTTATGCTGTTAGAAAGTCATGCATGTCATATAGTGTGCACCTCACGTGCGTACCTCTAATCTAGATAAGCGTATGCATAGTCACAATGATTCCATTCGATTAATTTGGCCTACTACAAAATAATACAATTTATAAACCACTTTTTGCACTATGACATCTTGGCAATTACTAAACACATTTATTTGCGTTCGTTACACATTTAATGACTAATACTTTTAATCACTAACACTCGGAACTTGTAGTACTAAATTGTACGCTTTCAATTGTTTTTGTTTTAGATTTTAACATTGTATGTTGTTGTGGAGACATTTTATTTTGTGTATAATCTATGATTTACCTATCGAATCAGCGATGAGCAGATTTTTTTTAGATTTTGCTGTCTAGGCTACTAAGGCCTTTAAGCAAATCAATATATTTTGTTTTTTTTTTTCAACAATAAAAATATACCAGTAGGATAAAGATTGATCAATGGATAATATTAACATCTATAAGTCAATGCACAGACGTAATCATTAAAAAATAGAACGTATATTATACAGAGTTGATACGACAAAGGGGCATTAAATTAAACTATGTATACTATACGTGTTCAGTATTAATTCGATACGGTACAAAAACAAAAAGCGCCATAAATGAAAAAAAAAATTTTTTCAAACTAACTAAATAGCTTGCAAACCCGAATAAAACGCAACCACCCTTTGTAAAAAAATGACACTGACCTTAAATACCGCTAGGCAACGTCGCGCGCGCCTTGGAGCGCGGTGTGCGGTATCTCGTGTGCTCGGCGGGGGCCGGGCCGGGGTGGCCGCCGGCGACTTAGGCCTCCGCTCGCACTGGCTTTTATGTTAGGTAACGTTTCGAAGTACGCGCACAAAAACAAACACACTAAATTTTTAAATTTTCGATGTGTCCTCCATTCACATTGATGCACAAATTATACCGACGGAGAATATTGTTATTTATTTTTCTAATTAGATCACTGTCCGTCGCTAAGCACTTTAGTTTGTGAAATGCTAAAATAATCCTATTTTTTAACTCATCAATTGTATTTACCTCTGAGGCATACACTTCACCCTTAATACACTTCACCCTTAATCCCAAGTTACGTGTCCTATCACCATAAAAAACAGTCAATCACAAAAAAAACACTAATACTAAATAATTAATAATCCCAAGTTACGTGTCCTCTCACAATAACAAAATAAAATTACAATTGTTTGCGCGCGAAGTCCACAAACCGTACGTTCCGAAAAACAAGCGTCGGCGCACTGAGGGACTTACCGATCGCAAAAAACAAGGATGCAACAAACTGACCTATCTCTATTTCTTTCGCTCGCTTTATGTTAGTCGCTTTCGTAGTGAAAGTGCAAGTGTGTGTGTATGATTGCTTCCTTGTTTGCATTGCCAATTTTTAGTGAATGTCCTTCGACATGCGTCAGAGCGGCAACAACGCATCGTAAATTTATCGTTGTAAGGTGCATGACCTATGCTTAGACGATAATCAACTGTTAGAAAAGATACATCGTGTTCAAACCGTGCAAAAACTTTAAAAATCATTTGCGACTAAACTACTGCTCCTAATTAATTTATTTTTGGTACAGAGCTTGAAAATGGTACCTAGTATAGGCAGTTTAAAGGAAAGCCCCTCTGTCGTATCAACGTTGTATAATGAAAGGTTCTACACGCATTTATGATGATTAAAATTAATGTGTTTTAATGCATTTGTTTTTAATACTTCGCGATTTAATTAACGAAAAAATATAAATGCAATAATCGATCGTAATAATGCTCCGAGGCCATGGATTCAGGAAGTAGCTGAAAAAATAAATTTCTTAAAATACTATTGTACATATCTAGAAAAAAAAAGGTAGCCAAGCGAATTCGCGCCAATAATCATAAAAAGAAATTGCAAAGTGTTCTTGGTGTTCTTGTATTCTAGATTTCTAGTATCAAGTCCTTAAAAATGAAGTAAGTATGCATTTCCGAATTTCCGTTAGATTTTCACGTACAAATCTACCAAACCTATCTTAAAGATTTTGTTTTTCAAAACGAATACATATTATATTGAAAAACAAATCTTACAGGTAATGTAAATGAATTCATATATTGTATATTTTTTCTAGCTCATCTCGCTCTTGTCCGGCAACGGAAGCGCAATTTGTTGCTCTGGTCGAACATATGGAGGCCGAACCCGAGATCGCCAGAGGGTTCAAAAAAAAACCGCCAATGCGCGTATTAACACCCAACGATTTTGGGAAGAGGTGGCGATCAAGTTAAATGATTTGGGCGGTGCTACGAAGGACAAAAAAAAGTGGATGAAGGTATGTGTTTTTATTCTTGGAATTTGTGTAGATTCTTTTCGGCGACAGAGGCCATAATCTTATTTCTTAATCACAAAATGAGTACCTACCATACACACTATTACTTCTTTCTAATAGTATTGGACGGACCGGAAGACAAATATAAAAAAAAAGCTGCAGAACGCGCCGCAGCCAGGCGACGAACTGGTGGAGGGCTGGAACAAGTGCGGGTGCTTACGAACATTGAAGAAAGAGTTCTCCAAATTTTAGGCGGCGAAGGGTTTGCTGTTGGTGACAGTCACCTACGTTACCCCGTCAACCAAGTTAGTTTTGTCATTTATCTATACTTCTATACTAATATATAAAGAAGAGTTTGTTTGTTTGTTTACTTGAACGCGCTAATCTCAGGAACTACTGGTCCGATTTGAAAAAAACTTTCAGTGTTAGATAGCCCATTTATCGAGAAAGGCTATAGGCTATATATCATCACGCTAAGACCAACAGGAGCGGAGCAGACGAAGTTGCGCAGGTCAATCAGTGCAGTTATAAAGTAGTTGACCCGCGCAACTTCGTCTGCGATATTAAGACCGCAGACCAACAGAAATGTTAGTGCCTACTTTTTAAGCCTGCTATACATGTTGGCCGAGCGTAGACCAACACGAGCCTAAGCAAATCGACACAAGCCAAACGCTACTGTCTACATGTTTGGCAAGTTAAAGACCAACGCGAGCCTAGACCAATGGACGCAAGCTAATTTGAAAGATGCCCATACGTTGGCCTTGGTCAGTTTATATTGTGAATTGAAAGAATATGGATGACGACGTAGTAGCTATTGCAGCTGCTGCTATATATTTAATGAGTGCTTATAATTATTATGTCAGTGTGTACCGCACGAAGGTAGTGAAAAAGAAAAGACAAAAAGAAGGTGGTGGATGTTGAGTATTCACAGAAATAGAACAAGGTAATGTACCTAGGGATATTCACCTTTTGTTTTGTCAACATTTTTTTGTTTCAATTTTGTTTATTTTAACTTTCTTTTGACAGAAATAGTACGGAAAATCAGCTATCTGAACTACTTCAAGAAACTGAATCAAATGAATTTCAAAATTTTGTTCGAATGTCTGATAGCGATTTCGAAAATTTACTTCAGAAAATTTCTCCAGCCATCAGCAAACAAGATACCGATTTCAGAGAAAGCGTACCAGCTAAGATTCGACTTGCTGTGACACTAAGATATCTAGCAACTGGAGACAGTTACAGGAGTCTACATTACACCTTTAAAATATCTAGTCAACTAATATCTCGTATAATTCCTGAAGTTTGTCAAGCCCTCATTAATGTTTTAAAGGTTAAGGTAAATGAAACTTCACATATTATTAATTTTCTTATTACAAAGAAATACAAATATTATTATTCATGTAGGTAGGTACTTAAATCAATTTATGGAGTATTATCACTCATTGCTTTTAAAAATGCGTCATGTAAGATTGGATTGAATTTTGTTGACTTACGCCCAAAATTAATAATGTATCTCCGATCCACCGATTCAGTCAGTCTAAGATTTCAGTCAATCGATCGATCGATCTCCAATCCACATGCCAATAACAAAACTGTGCAATCGTTTGTGTTTTTTTGATACAGATTGCAAGCGATCTTTTCCTCCCGACCGTTCCGTTTCATGTAAATTTTTTGCTATGCAATACATTACATTCTGTGTTTTAGGAAAATAAACTAGTAATTAAACTACAGCAAAATATACCTTATGTATCAAAACAAAATAATTACGTGTCTAAAACTCCGTAAAAATTGCAATAGTTAAATTATATTTAAAATACTTCAACTATTTTACCAGGAATGGAACGTAAATTTGACATCTTGACAGTGACGCTCTTGAATTTGTTTATTGTTGTGGTTTCACATAGCTTGTTTGGCGGTTCTACCAAATCCAAAACATTAGTATTGATCATTCGTAATAATTATATAACTATAAATTGAAATTTATTGATCTGTGTGTGTAATATCTACCAGAATTACTTATATAATGGACTGCGAAATCGTAAGTTTTTATCCTTTAATTGTATGCTCGTAGTATTGATGCATTTTATTTCGCGCCTTCCCGGTGCGGGGGTGACGCAAAGAGTATAGTAATATAGATGGGTGACGCCATTCCCGATAAGTTTAACCGATGTTTTTTTGTTACTAGGTAAAAGGCAAGCCTCTAACCAAAGAGGAATCAAAGTTTCTTTTGGACCTCATTGAAAAGAGCAAAATAATAACCACAAAAACAACTAACGCCACCAATAACAAATTAAAAAATGAGGAGTGGGTTCGTTTGGCAGATTGTTTTAATGCTAATGCTACAAACGGCCCTAGAACACCGCAGCAGCTGCGTTTGAAGTGGGAAAACCTAAAAAAGAATGCACGCAAACGCAGCACTAAAATCAGGATGAACCAATTGAAGGTTGGTACATTTACAATAGCTACTTGGCATTTCTATTTAGGTAAGACTAAACTTAAATAATTGACCCCACAATATTAATATTGACTATTATTTTCAGACTGGTGGTGGACCTGCTGACTACATACCCTCAGATGACATTTTAGACCGAGTAACTGGCTTGCTAGGAAGTACTGCCAGTGGATTCACAGTACCATTTGGGGGTGACAGGGAAATAGTGGGTTTGGATATTGGTGGTGGAACTGATGGTGATAGTGGTAGCGGTGATGGATTTTGTGATGCAAGGGTGTTAGTTGAGGATGCAGTTCTAATACCTGTAGACCAGGGTATTGAGACTGTGATCTGTGATGGTGGTGGTGGTGGTGGTGTTGTTATGACTGATAGTCAGGTGATAACTAACATTGAGCACAACATTACACCTGTCAAACCCAAGAGGTTCACATTTAGTACACCTAGGGCAGGTAATAGTCATTGAAATCCTTATATGTATAATAGTTTTATTACTCTTTCATATAGGAACGGAACTACATTTTATCCGTAAAAATATATAGGAATGCCATTTAAAGCAAGTTTGCCATTGATATATTAGTCATAGTCATATTTCTTACAGACCTATTAATTATAATGTGTATAAAAATATTGCTTAAAGAGCTATGTTGTGTAGTGTGCAATTCTCTACCAATTGTTTTTTTTTTCAGTGCAAAAGAAATTGAAAAGGGATGATGGTAAGGCGGCTAGAAATAATGCAATAGCAGAATATTTTAGTGCCAAAAAACAGTGTGTGGATGCTAAATTATTAAATATTAATTTAGAGAATGAACACTTCAAACTAAGAAACTTAAAACTTAAGTTAGAAAACGAAAATCTATTATTGGAAACAGAGAAGTTAAAATTAGAGTTAGAAAAGTTAAGGAAGCAGTGATAATATAATTTTACTTGATTGTTTCAGACAATAGCTAATCAAGAACTTTATGCAACATTGACATGTCATCTGATAATATATATTTTTAATTGTATATCAAGTTCTTGTTAAGCTACTGTAGAAACGAAAATTAAAATAAAACATGTTTTTTATAAGTAGTAATGTTGATTTATTTCCGGAATACCTACACAACTGTCTTTTATTAAAGTGCAATAAGTAATATACTACTCTGTCAAGAAAGTACCGGGAAAAGATCAATAATACACAAAATGTCTATTATTCATCCAAATTTATTTTATCACCTTCAAAGTATGCTCCTTTAGAAACGATACACTTGCGCCAACGAATAATACATTCATCAAAACATTTTTTAAACGCTGCTTCCGGAATTGAGTTGAGTTCTCGCCGCGAATTCTCCTTTATGTCTTCTATCGATTGAAAACGGTTCAGTTGGAAGGCGCCACTCCGAAACTTGTTGACTAGTTTGCATGTCAAACTCGTAAACCCACGTCTCGTCACCAGTAACAATGCGTTTCATGAATGTTGGGTCCGAACTGACTCGTTCTAGCATGTCCTCAGCGACTTTCATGCGATTCGAGTTTTTGGAGAAAATTCAGATCTTTTGGGACTAGCCGAGCAGCAACATGTTTCATACCCAAATGATTAGTTAAAATGGTACGGATCGACAGAAAGTTCGGCGGCTATCTCTCTCAGAGTTGAATGGGGATTTTCAGTCACTATTTCCTTCACTTTTGCGATGTTAACTTCAGTTACAGACGTTGACGGCCTACCAGAGCGAGGCAAATCTTCCATCACATCTCGACCGCTTTTGAACGCTTTGAACCACTCATAAGCACGAGTTTTTGATAAAGTCGATTCACCGTAAGCCTTCTGTAACATTTTCAGTGACTCCGAACACGAAATTCCATTGGCGATGCAAAATTTAAGACAAACTCTTTGTTCGATATTTTTGTCCATTATGAAATTCGCAATACACACTATATATGATATTACTAAAACCAGCACTGTATTTAATATAAATAACAGATGCAACTCAAACTCCGCGCCAAAATGGAAAACAGTTGTGCCAATCTAACAACTACAAAAAAACTAAAATTTGAACTTGGAACCATAAACAAATCATCCATTCCCGATACTTTTTTTGACTGAATGTATATTTATAGTATTTCACTTTCATCTGTTACCGGAAGTTATAACCTAAATCTAAAGGTGAATTCAGCATCATCAAGACTGCATATAGTTCACCCTTTTGAGTCTTCGTGAAGAAGCACGTTCTCTATCATTAGCGTCGCTGTCGGTGTCCCAGTCGGACAGTAGAGCAAGGACTTCCATATCACTATCGTCACTATCACTTGAAAATGCCATAATTTGTTCTAAATTGTAACTAGTTTCAACGACTCCCAATCAATCCCAGAAATTTCGGGGATCGTATGAAACGATCTCCGAAATTTCTGGGATTGCAACCTGCGATTGTTTACACCGATCGAACCAAATGTCAAAATGGACAGATTGGTTATTGGCAAGCACAAACTGTCATTTCCGAACAGAGGCCAATCTTTAATCTGTGATCCACCCTCCCATAGATAGATTGGTTCCGAGGATAGTGAAATGTATCTGAAGATCGGTTATTGGCAAGCTTTATCCGAAAAATGGATTGGAATGTCGATCTTAGATCGCAAAAATTGGATCAGGATTGGTTATTAATCTCGGGCGTTAATGACTTCGTCAGATAATATTGGATTTCGTTATTTTTTTGTTGTTTTAATGTTGGTTGTTGTATCTGTTCGTAATGTTCGTGTTGTGGTGAGGACACAGTAATGTTTTGTGTAATTATATTATTTTGCTCTGGTATTTGTAATATGGGATTGCTGTGAGATGAAAATGGCCGTTGTGGTATATGTACTGGTGAATCTGGAAGAACATAGAATGTTTGTGATGAAGAAGGGCGGTGCATATCAGCTGGTGATGTACAACCATCAGAACTCATTACACTAAAGGATGAGGAAGGACGTTGTTGGAGGCTATTTCTAATTCTTTTTGTCAACAATTCATCCAATTCAAACATGACATCCTGCTGCTCAATATCTGAGAAATATTTCTTCAATTTGGAGGCTACTAATTTTCCATAGAGATCACACATATCTTCCTTTTCAGCCGATTTGTTGGTCAATACGGTATTGATAGTTTTTAATGCGTGCTGCATTTGTTCACTTGCTTTTTGAAGCTCAGGAGGGTTAGAAGAACGACGCTTCGATGCAGTTTTATTCAAGGGAGGTGGCAAAGTAACATTTGAAGAGCTTGAATGCTGACCTTCTTCATCGTCGCCCAGTCTAGTGTCATTTTGCTCATCTGTTGAAGTACTTTGTTCAGTTGCTTGTGTCTGAAAAAAATAAAGTAATATAAATATTTTTGTTTTTCAGATTTCTACATCTCCAGAGGAATGGCTTACTGTCGCAAGAGGATTCAGGTTTCCGCATTGCATAGGGGCAATAGATGGGAAGCACATTAAAATACAATGCCCCCCTGAAACTGGTTCAGAATATTACAATTACAAAGGAGACTTTAGTATTGTTCTATTAGGTCTAGTTGACAGTAATTACTGTTTTTTATTTGCTGATGTGGGTGCTCAAGGCCGGATTAGTGATGGTGGTGTTTTAAAACAAAGTATATTATGGAAAAAAATTGTTGATAAAAGTATTAATTTCCCTCCACCTTGCCCACTACCAGACACGGATATAGAATTTCCATATGTTATACTGGGTGATGGTGCGTTTGGTCTTCATACGAATATTTTAAAACCATACCCTGGAAATCATGAGATAGGTACTCCTGAAAGAAATTTTAACCAAATACTGTCTAGCTCTCGCGTCATTGTTGAAAAGTGTATGAGTGTATTTAGAGTATTCAAAAAACCAATAGCCCTAGAAGTTGAAAAAGCATCTATTGTAACAATGACGTGCGTGCTGTTGCACAACTTTCTGAGAACTAGCAGCACATCTCGGAATATCTATACTCCACAAGGAGCGCTGGATAAATATGAAAATGGCGAGTTAGTCCAACCTGGCTCTTGAAGACAAAGAGATTTTTATGGGTTATTTCCATTACAAGATGTACCCCGCTCCGGAGATCAAATTTTGCGAATTATTTGTTTCAAAACAGGAATGGAAACCCTGCATACTTTGTTTAGACCATCACAAAAATAAAAACCCCAAAATAAAAAACGTAATTTAAAAAATGTTGTAAATATTTCTTACTTTTTAGTTGAAGTCGGGTTGACTTCAACTAAAAAGTAAGAAATAATATAATGAAAAGGGTTGAATACATAACTCTCCTTTTTTGAAGTCGGGTTAAATAAGTTAAATGTGTCTAATGTGCCTATATATAATGTACTCTATCTAATTGTTATATTGCTAAGCACCTAGGTACATAATTATAAATAAATGATTCATTATTATTCGGGTATTTTTATTGTAATACCTACTTACTGTGGTATTTAATTTACTGGAACACTCGTATACATCTCCGAGAAATGATTCCATGATTGTATAAAATACCCAAATGGGTTTATATACATCTTCTTCACCACAACCAGAAGTCTTTGAAGCCTTCTTTTTATTCAAATGTTGTCTAAACGTAGCCATTAATGCTTCCTTCTTTTTCTTAAGCTCAGGAATAGGAATCTCCATTTCATTAGAGATCCTTACCCAAGCATCATGCACCTAAAATATAAATAAATTTAATACATTTAAAAGTACGAATAAAACAAACAATACGACAAGGAACATAACCTAAAGAGTATACGTTTTAGCGTCGTACATAGTTAGCTAATGAATAGGTAACTAGGTATGTATTTACCTTTTTCTTATCTTTGTGATGTATGTGTCTAGGATTCCAAATAACCGATTCATTCTGGTAAAACTCCAAAAATTTGAATATGTCGTCGTTTGTTGACAGCGACATTTTTTCGTGTTCATACGACGGACGCCAACCACATAATAATACACGGACAAACATATGTGGACGCTATTGGCCGAGCGCAGGCGAGCGCCTTTGATTTGTGCACAAAAACCGACACCGATCCGAAGTGAGGTGAGTGGTCACAAGCGACGGCGAGCGTAGACAAGTGGCGCCAAATGAACCCTACACACGTTGGCGCTTGGCTTCACTCGGCCAGCTAGGCGAGCGACACCGAGCGATGACAAGGCAAGGCAAATAGGCTGTCTACATGTTGGCGATGGCCGTCGCTCGGCACCGCTCGGCCAACATGTATAGCAGGCTTTACAAAACCTAGGTTGTCCTAATTTTACGCCACTGAATATTGAATTGAATTTTTTTGACATTTTATTTGCAGACTCAGCAGGAGCAGCAACAAGACACCACGCTCCCGCAAGGTGGTGATGGTGTCATACCATTTGCTTTTTACGGCTTTGTATGTACCTACTAACTAAACTATTTATTTTTAAAACGTTTTTCTCTTTTTGGTTTACTAATATTGTAAATATAATAAGTAAAACATTTTTAAATAATTAAATTTATGATATACTACTCTGTCAAGAAAGTACCGGGAAAAGATCAATAATACACAAAATGTCTGTTATTCATCCAAATTTATTTTATCACCTTCAAAGTATGCTCCTTTAGAAACGATACACTTGCGCCAACGAATAATCCATTCATCAAAACATTTTTTAAACGCTGCTTCCGGAATTGAGTTCAGTTCTCGCCGCGAATTCTCCTTTATGTCTTCTATCGATTGAAAACGCGTGCCACGAAGTGGTAATTTGAGTTTAGGAAAAAGAAAAAAGTCAGCAGGAGCCATATCTGGTGAATATGGTGGTTGCTGGATGGTATTTGTTGAGTGTTTGGTTAAAAATTCGTTCACAATGATAGCATTGTGCGAAGGCGCATTGTCGTGGTGCAAAATCCAAGAATTTTCTTTCCACAAATCTGGCCTTTTTCGTCGAATTTGCTCTTTTAAACGCCGCATAACGCTCAAATAATATTCTTTATTTACCGTTAGACCTTCCGGTAAGAATTCAGAGTGCACAACACCGCGATAGTCAAAGAAAACAGTCAACATGACTTTGACTTTTGATCGACTTTGGCGTGGTTTTTTCGGTTTCGGTTCAGTTGGAAGGCGCCACTCCGAAGCTTGTTGACTAGTTTGCATGTCAAACTCGTAAACCCACGTCTCGTCACCAGTAACAATGCGTTTCATGAATGTTGGGTCCGAACTGACTCGTTCTAGCATGTCCTCAGCGACTTTCATGCGATTGAGTGTTTGGAGAAAATTCAGATCTTTTGGGACTAGCCGAGCAGCAACATGTTTCATACCCAAATGATTAGTTAAAATGGTACGGATCGACTCGTGAGATACAGAAAGTTCGGCGGCTATCTCTCTCAGAGTTGAATGGGGATTTTCAGTCACTATTTCCTTCACTTTTGCGATGTTAACTTCAGTTGCAGACGTTGACGGCCTACCAGAGCGAGGCAAATCTTCCATCACATCTCGACCGCTTTTGAACGCTTTGAACCACTCATAAGCACGATTTTTTGATAAAGTCGATTCACCGTAAGTCTTCTGTAACATTTTCAGTGACTCCGAACACGAAATTCCATTGGCGATGCAAAATTTAAGACAAACTCTTTGTTCGATATTTTTGTCTATTATGAAATTCGCAATACACACTATATATGATATTACTAAAACCAGCACTGTATTTAATATAAATAACAGATGCAACTCAAACTCCGCGCCAAAATGGAAAACAGTTGTGCCAATCTAACAACTACAAAAAAACAAAAATTTGAATTTGGAACCATAAACAAATCATCCATTCCCGATACTTTTTTGACTGAATGTATCTATTCATAACTCAAGCATTCACTATGTTTTAATTGATTAAAAATAAACTCAATTTACTATTTTAATTTGGGATATTTTTAAATGCACATCTGTATATTTTTTCAGCACACTAGGTAACTCCACTAATTAACTGAATGCATACCAGAAAAATGAATGCTGTGCAAAAAAACCAATTGATTAACTAAACAAGTACTGCAAAAAAAACTAAAAAATAACACAAAACGAGATGACCTTTTTTATCGAATTCACACCAAAAATGTGGTTCGTACATCGGATATATGATTTATAAAACAAAAATACGAATTGCTTATCAAAAATACTAACTTGCACTCTAAATTGTACTTTCTTACTACGGAATTTCTAAAACTGATATCTAAAGGTGCACCACATTAAAGTAAGTTTCCATTATCAAAAAAGCTCTACAAATCGACTAGTCGTGCAACTAAAATACATTATACCTAACTTTATTTGCTTTTTGTTTCTCTGTTTTACTGAAAAACATGTTGGCGCCTTCACATCTAGCGCCGCGCTCGCTCCTTCGCGCTCGCTCTTTAGCATCTAACGCGAGTGCGAGGGAGACCGAGCGATGCGAAGTAAGCAGACGGTGCGGTGGCGGGTGGGGGCCGGCGGCAGCGCATGCATTTGTTATTGTTTATCTATGACGTCGGATGCGCTCGGAGTGATCTCGCTCGTGTTTAATTGCAAATTAGGTAATTTAATTAGTGAAACTTGAACTTTTACTAGTGGCTGTTTCTACGGTCAATTAATATGGAATTAAACCAAATACTATTAGAAGACATCAGCAGTAGTGGTGTGCAAAACCAGGAAAATGTTCCTATTTATTGTTCAGACGAATCTGAAGTGCAAGAGGAGCCTTCTGCCAAAAAGAAAAGGTCAAGAGGCAGAGAATATGTATTCGTGAAGAAATTTGCAAATGTTAACGAAGCCGAGACTTTTCTGCAAGCTGAAAATACGTGGTCGGTCAAAGTTTCGCATAACACGGAAGATGGTATGAAAACGTTTTATCGTTGCAATCAAGTCAGATTTCGAGGACCGCAGTGTGCAGCAAGTATTTATTTGCTTTTTGAATGCGACTCTAATGAAGTTTTACTTTACCGGACAGAAGCCGACCACGACCATCAATGTATTGGTTCGAAATTTAATTACGGTATAAGTCAAGAAACAAAAGAAGAGATAAATAAACTTTTTGCATTACGTTTGAAACCTAAGGCTATATTCAACAGTTTACGTAATATACAAGGTATCACAGTTCCCTCAAAGAAGCAACTGAACAATTATTTGTCAGACCATCGTCGAGCTGTTTACGGATCACCCACAATCAGCCTCGGAGAGCTTCAAGCATGGTTAATTGAACACTCGAAGGTACCTGACGATGAGCACGAACCCTATGTCATTTGTTACTATGTCTACGAAAACGACACACCGAGTTTTCGATTTGCTATCTCCACAAAGTCTCTGCTAAAGTTAACTACATTAGCCACTAATATTCACGCAGATGCTACATACAAACTTATTTGGCAGGGGTTCCCTGTACTGGTAGTCGGGACTACTGATAAAACTAAGAGTATTCATCCTCTTTCTCTGGCTGTGTCTACTTCTGAACAAAAAGAAGATTTTCGTATGGTGTTCGAAGGTGTTCAAAACTGCGCCTTTTCCCTTTACGGGCACTCTTTACGCCCAAAAGCATTGATATGCGACGCGGCTAAAAGCATCGCATTTACAGACGTGTTTGGTACTGAAACTACTGTGGTAATGTGCTGGGCTCATGCAAAGAAAAATATTAAAACTCATGTGGAAAGACTTGTTAACAAAAAAAAAAACAGAAAACTTTACTACAGGATATTGATATGTTACACTCTGCCACATCTCCAGATATGTTCAACTCTGCATTAGAAGCATTTCTGATAAAATACTCCGAGCAAAGAGAATTCATAAATTACTTTAAAAAAGAATGGATATGTAAAAACTCGAACTGGTACCTTGGGTCTTCACAAGGATCTCCTGTTACGAATAATGCGCTTGAAGCTTTTAACAAAACCATCAAGGATAGCCACACATTGCGAGACCGTTTTCCGTTTTCCAGATTTCTGGTAATCGTCTCAGATATGGTGAAAGAATGGTCAGAGACCCATCAGTTGGAATCATTTTCAAACACTCCTTCAATCGAGCTCAAAAATTGGACTCAAGGTTACCAGTGGGCGAAGTCTGACCGAAAAGTGGTGATATTGAGAACGGATTCCACAAATAAAACCTACTTAGTTTCTAGTTCTAGGGCCGGAACCATTCAATTTGGACAAGAGTGGAGTTCTTTTGAAGAATACAAACAAGTTGCTTTTGCATTTTGGCAGGTTGTATTGCCCATAAATGAAGATGATTGGGAAAATGGAGAGTGCACCTGCCCGTGGTTTTTCAAGCACTATATTTGCAAGCATACAGTCGGACTTGCAATCAGGATAAAATATGCCACACCGCCTGTAGAGGCTAAAAACATTCCTATCGGCATCAAGCGTAAACGCGGCCGTCCTGGTAAAGCAAGACCAGCCCTAATAATTGAATAAAAATTATTACTACCTCAGTATTGTTTCTAAAGTGTTTTTTCTAAACTGAGTTACCACTCAGTGTGCCAATGTTTGGTGCATGTTAAGTGAGCACTTGATTATTTTTTTGTGTACCTAATTATATAAAGATGACTGATTAAATTGGGTTTTATTTAGAATAAACGATGTTCCTAAAAGTAAATTAGGTGATGGTTTTCCTTAAAAAAGGTTTAATATGTTTGTTGAATTATAGAATTGTTAGATATACTATTTTGATAATAGTTATTCGTTCAGTAAAACAGTTCTGCAAATACCATTAAACAGTATATCGAATTTGATTTATTTAGTGTGCATAATTTGAGTGCAAGTCAGTATTTTTGGTTTAACTTTGAAATATTTTGATCGAAAAAAGGGAATATACAGATATCGATTTAAATACATGCCTTTTAATTTTAAGGAACCCGCAAGTCCTCCATCATAGTCTCCCGCGCCTGAAGAAGTGGGAGTAGAAGGGATTCCATTCCAAGTATGTATCGTATTAAAATTAAAATCTAAGTACAGTCCTATTTTGTAATTAATGTTAAAAGTAATAAAATCGTTTTTCTTATTTAGATCTCACAATCTCCACGCCAAGTTCCTCCTGCACTGGCTTCCACTTCATCCCAGCCCCATATCTCTACCAGTAAGTCTTATATTATTTCGTTTTTATCCGACTTCAAAAAAAGAGGAGGTTCTAGATTCGGTTGTAATTTTTATGTTTGTTAGGTACCTCATAACTCCGTCACTTATGAATCGATTTGAAAACTTATTGTTTTATGTGAAAGAATGTACTTACTGATCGATCCTATTTCAATTGCATCGAAATCGGTTTAGTAGTTTGGCTTTTAAATCAAAATAGTTGGAATTCGTAATAGTTGGAACCTACGTGTTTGTGTTGGTTCTCGCGTTTTCTAAACGAATACGAAGAAACAAACAAAAACACCGACTTCCGAAATTAAAGTTATTTTATACCTACTTTGTGTAGTTTTTTTTTTCTGAGATTTTTTTATGGTATAGGGCGGCCCTTTATAATATTGTTGGTTTAGTAATTCTAATATGCTTGTAACTATTTTAGATGCTTTTGGTGATCAAGGCCCTAGCCGCCAGCCGCCATCCCAAAGGAGGTCACAAATGACCTACTTAGCGGAAACCTTTTTAAGGCTTGAGGAGAAGCGGTTGGCGCTAGATGAAAAGCAAGCTGAGACGAACCGTATCGCTGCTCTGGCGTGGAGAGATATGGCGGCTACAAGCCAGTTGGCAGTAGATCTTTTAAAGGAATTTGTTAATAAATCATAGTTTTTTTTTTATTTACACATTTATTATATTATTTAGCTCCATCTTTGTTTTATTCAATAAATAACTTTTCCTATCTATATAAAACTTTTTCGTTACTGAGTAACTGACAGAACGCACAGCCGGAACTACTGGTTGAAGAAAGTTGAAATTTGTCTTTTGGCACGTAGGTTCCTTGAGGAGTGGATTCCTACGGGAACGGGATAAAATGGGATATGTGCATACGAAGTAGCGAGTAAAAGCTATGAACCTTATTATTGCGTACATACCTTTATACCTAACCCTTTTGTTGTATGATATCCCAGATATTATTTTTCGTATAAAAGAAGATATGGAAGAATCTGAAAGATGTTACAAAAAGCAGTAAGGTACCTAATAGAGTAAAAAAAGCTTACTAAGAAATGTAAATATGTAATAAAGTTAAATAAAATGTAAAATAAAAATTAGCGGCATAACCACATTCTCGATACTAAAGCAATGCGGGCGCTCCGCCCTGCCGCAATTTGCTCTTCTTCTCCTGGCTCCTCCACGTTTGTGAATGTACCGGCGGCAGCTGCTGCATCGCGCTGTGGTATAACAGAGGCTGGCAATCCAGCACGATTGCAAATATTGTGGAGTACGCAACATGCAACCACAATCTTTGCAACAGTGTCAGGATTGTAATGCAGCACCCTGTGAGCCAATAAACACCGGAAGCGACCCTTCAACAGCCCAATAGCCCTCTCCACGCTGTTACGAGCCGTGCCATGAAGTTTGTTGTAGTGCGCTTCAGGTGTGTGCTCTGCAGCATCTGTGACCGGTGTCATCACAAACGTCCGCTGGGCGTAGCCAGAATCACCTGTAAAGTGTAAACTTGTGTAAATAATTGAAAATACGAACAAAAAAAAAAACTAATGAAATAACCTTTTTGTTGATCGTAAGTAATTTAATGTAAGCATACCTACCAAGTAAAAATGTCGTCTCCTCATCGCCAATGATTTTTTCTAAGCACTCCTTTAGTTCGGAGTGCTTGAATATAAAATTATCATGAGTTGCCCCACCGTATGAGGCATCTACATGTAAAATATTGAGGTCAGCATCTGTTACCTATAAACAAAAATATTATTTAACTTTCAGTGAAAGGAGCCACAACGCCAATGCAGAACGGGTTGGTAGGTGTCCTCTTAGGCGCGCTCATTTGATTACGTCATTCCCGAGCTCGCCGGCTCGACGCGCCGAGAGCACACTTGTCGTGGTGTCGCTAGCTACGTACTACTGCTATTGAAAATAATTAATATAGTGATGAATTACTAATATTACAGAAGACTGATTCATTAAATTTTATTGTGTTTCATTAGATTTTTTGTAAAGCAATGTTCTTCCCTAGGGAACATACTCCCGGTATAAAAAGTACTTCTATCTCTGTATTAAATTTCATTTAAATCGGTTCAGTAGTTTTGGCGTGAAAGCACGACAGATAGACAGATAGATATTAAATAAGATTCACTAGCTGCACGTTTCTCGCATGATAACCCTTGCGGCAAAAGTAGCGCTCTTCGTTTAGGCGTGGCCGAATCATGGCCACAAAGGTACCATCCATACATCCAATGCAGTTTGGGATATTAAATTTTTCATTAAATCTAAAAAAAAAAACAATGATCGCCTATGTGAAAGTTATACTTATTTTTATATACCTACTTATTTGTAATTGAATAAAGTTTGATAACATTTCCGAGAACTGAAATATCTACAACAAAAATATTATCTAGGTACTTAGGTTCCTACTCACGCATACTCACCGAGTTTTTAAAATATCGCGTTCTTGTTTATTTTAAGGAAAACGTATGTATTTCCTCACAATACAAGGCCGAGTAGCGGCGTCTAAAAATTCATGCAAGGCACGAGACACTGACGCCTGTGAGAGGCACGTGTGAGACTGTTGTCCCACGGCCTTCTGGTATGTGCCGTGTGCCAAAAATGATAGTGAGCACAAAATCTGAAAAGAAATAGTGAAATGAGATAGGTACTGCTTCGCTTATATAAGCTTTGAAGTATAAATGCTATATAGAAAATCCGGTACCTGCTTCCATACATTATACTTATTTCCATACCTACCTTAACTCGTCTCGAAAGACCTCTTGAGGAGTTTTTGATGAATGGACTTACGTCAGCCTCCAGTTGCCCAATTAGTCCTTCAGTCAAGCGATAAGATCGTATGAAATTATCAGATTTTAAGTTAAAATAATTTTGTCTCAACCATCGGGCCTGTTGACGACTCAATCTGTTATCTTCGTTATTAAGGTGAATATTTCAGAAATAATCATTCTTTCGAACTACATGAACTTAGAGGGCTATATTGATGATTAATATGGTTATAATTCTTTAGATAAATACGCGTTACGGTCGCGGATCGCATTTGGTTCACATACAGCTTCACACTGACCGGCAAATTGCAAAAAACATAAAAATATTTTAATTTCGCGGGCTACCCTGGAGCATCCACCTTAACTTCTACAAGTGCCGCTAATTTCAAAAAAGAGCGAGACATTTTTATTACTCTAAACCGCGCGAAATTTAAATTTAGGCGCGAGATTTGGTAATAGTTTTTTTTTTATGAATGTTATTTATTTTAATTTTATCTTAAATAAAATCATTACCATAGATATTTTCCATCTTTGTATTAGTTTTGTAAGGCCAGTAAAAATATTAAGCATAGTTTACACGGAGCCAACACTGGCTGCCAATAAGACTGGCAGCCAGTGCTGGCTTGGTATTAGCCTTGTGTAAACAGTTTTTCAAGCCAAGCCAGCGCTGGCGAGAATAGAGCGACCGTCTATTTTTCTAGCCAGTGACCTCCGCCCGCATACCCTTCGACCCCCGCGCCAGCGTTGCGGACACGTGTAGACGAGTCTCGCCAGTCACTGGCGAACGTCCGTACGGTGTGTGTTCTTTGTTGTTTTATTTGGAATTTCTGCCACAAAATGCCGAGAAAATTCAACGAAGAGGATACTTTGAAATTCGTACAACTTTATAGAGAGCACGAATGCTTGTGAGATAAGCGTTGCGATGCATACAAAAATAAAGAAATGCGCGCTTCGGCACTAGAAGAACTTCGTGTAGGAATGAATATAGAAGAACTGACTCTCGATGAAGTTAAATCAAAAATCAAAAGTATTCGAAATACGTAGAGGAGATCCTTGTACCTCTGGACACCTTGTACCATGGGACAAGCTCATTGAATCAAAAATATTGCATCTAGAAGGGGTAACTAGCGACATCTAGTAACCATTTCACATAAACATTCAAGATGCATCAAGTAAAGTCGGCCATTTTGCATTGTTGTTTAGATGTGGCATGCTGTGTGATTTTTTCGTCCGATTTTTTTTTCACAATCCACTTAAATCTGTGTTAAAATTGAAATATTTAAAGGTAAGTCGTTTAATTATGATACAATTATTTGTTATCTATATTCGTATTTGTGTATTTTATTTCAATTCAATAGATTTCCGTAATTTAGAAATTATAACCCCACTTTCTTTTATACAATTGAAATTTGTACCTCAGGACAGTGAATTTTTTGTACCTTGGGATTGTCCCAAGGTACAAGGCGTTGCTTTTTATTCACAATTAATTTTCATTTTACATTTTTATGTTTCTAGATGCCGCGAAGTAAAAATAAAGTCACCCGGCCAAAACCATGTGAGGAAAATGTAAAAAAAGCAATTGAAATGGTCATTCAAAAACGTTTATCTATTCGGAAAGCTGCCGAAGAATTCCATGTTTCAAAATCTTTAATAGGCCGTTACGTGAAGCAAAACAAAGAAAAAGAAAACGTTGAGGTCATCTATCAGCCTCAGAATGCTGTCAAAAGAGTATTTAGTGATGAAGATGAAGAGCAATTGGTAAAATATTGTTTAAAGGCATCCAAGCTTCATTATGGGATATGCAAAGATGACTTTTTAAAATAGCATTTGAATACGCAGTAATTTTGAAAAAAAAAACATATCCAAGTGCTTGGGACATAAATAAAAAGCTGGTAAGACATTTTATGAATATTTTATGAAACGGCATCAGAGTCTAAGTTTGCGAAAACCAGAAGCAACGAGCTTAGCACGTGCTACTGCTTTTAATAAGGCTAATGTCAATTTGTTTTTTGATAAATACAAGGAATTGCTTTTGAAATACAATTTTACAAGCGAAAAGATCTATAACGTATATGAATCTGGATTATCTACAGTGCACACGCCAATGAAAGTTTTAGCGTCAAAAGGAGTGAAACAAGTGGGGAATATCACTTCAGCGGAGAGAGGTAATAATGTCACTATTAATGCATGCGTGAATGCGCTTGGGAATTCTGTTCCTCCCTGCATGATTTTTCCTAGAGTGCATTTTAAGACCCACATGATTAATGGTGCTCCTCCTGAGACTTTGGGGCTTGCAACTCCCAGTGGCTGGTCCAATAGCGATAAATTTGAGGATTTTTTAAACCATTTCATTAAACATGTTAGACCCACTAATGACAATAAAGTGCTCCTGATACTGGACAATCACGAAAGTCACATGTCGATTAAAATTATAGAATTGGCCAAGAATAATGGTATAATAATGTTCACATTCCCTCCTCACACCAGCCACAAGTTACAGCCTTTAGACAGAACCGTATTTGGCCCATTAAAAAAATATTACAACAAAGCTTGCAACGATTGGTTTCTGCAACATCCTGGAACTCCCCTCACTATATATAATGTCGCTGAATGCTTTGGCACTGCTTTTCCATTAGCTTTTACCCCATACAACATTCAAAATGGATTCAAAGTTGCAGGAATATGGCCATTCAATGACAACATTTTTGGTGAAGATGAGTTCCTGAGCTCATATGTTACTGATAGGACTTATGAAGTTGCTGACCCCGATGCGCACATCAGTTTGGATATGGCTGATACACATCACAATCTGTCAATATTGAACAACAAACTGACAATAACCAAGTAGTTATAGAATCTCCAGCTCCATCTACATCCACTGGTATTTTAGAAACAGACAAACATATCCTAATGTCCCCTGAAGTCATTCGTCCTTTTCCAAAAGCCCCACCACGTAAGAACAAAACTAATAGAAACAGAAAAGGTAAAACAAGAGTCTTAACGGATACTCCTGAAAAACAGGAGTTGGAGCTTTTAGCTGCTAAAAAAAGAAAGAAAGAAGTGAAAGAAAAAACTAAATCGGTCAAAAAGCGAATTTTTAAGAAAAAAGTCGAAGTCAGTAGTTTTGAGGATGAAACTGAACTTATCTTAGAGAATGATGATTCATGTGATGACGCTCATGAGGAAAACAATTGTGTAGGGTGCGGTGAAAATTATTTTACTACTTCGAGCACAGAAGACTGGATTCAGTGTGTCACCTGTCGTTTATACATGGGTACATGAAGATTGCACCTGTTTTGAAAATTACTGTCAGAAATGCGGTCTTAAGTCTAAAAATAACCAGTAGTTTTGTTATTGTTTGTTTGTTTAACTAATTATCTAATAAAAAATGATTATAAATAAGCTTTGTAACGATGGTTGTTTTAATTACTACAAAATTCTTGTTAGATAATTTTTCTTATATTTTCAGTGTTTTAAACAACTTTAACAGCTGCCCATTAATATCTAAATTAGCTAGATATATAACATTTATGTCAGCTGATAGAAATAAGAGAGTCTCCCCTACTACTTGGAACTCGACAAAATCGAAAAATCTACAAGATCTGGGGCTGGGGGGAGCGTTTATAAGCCAAAGGCAAAATGGTTTGATTAATTTGATTCGTTTGTAAAGCCGGTTTCTATGAGGAGAAAAACCATAGTAAGTAAAATCACATTATTATTTATTTTAAACGAAAATTACATTAAAGCAAAATTATAAAGCCACTTAAAGACACACGCATACTACAACAAAAGAAGCTCGTGTATTTGTCCGTTTCAATGTTGATTTTCGAAGTCGATTGTTAATGTATGCTATTTAATTGCCAAGGAACTCTTCCTTCGTTATTAAACATATTTTTTAAAACTTCTCTTTTCTCTCTTGCTATTTCTGCTGAATGATTGCTACCTTGATTGCCAATACTCTGTAGGGCATGTATTTGGCTCCTCCATGAACCGGGCTGAATATTTCCCTGTTCATCTTCCCTATCAACACAAGTCGGTGATGTATGAATTTGATTTCTTTCGTAGCCAATTATGAAGGGCACAACAAGCACAAACGATTGCATCTACTGTTTCCAAGTTACTTAGTATTGGCTTTTCTAATACCCGGAATCTACTAACTAAGATTCCAAATACATTTTCGATTATCCGTCTTGCCCGAGATAACCTGTAGTTAAAAACTTTTTCTTCTGTACTGAGGTTTACACCTGGATACGGCTTCATTAAATAAGTCTTTAGTGGAAATGCCGCATCTTCTACGATGACTCCGTTGTCAGGTAATAAGTTATTTTCTAGGTCTTGGTATATAGAACAATTCTTAAAAACTCCTCCATCAGATGCGCTACCACACGCGCCGACATCTATGTACGAAAAACAGTAGTCGTGATCGGCAATAGCTAACAATACGACGCTGCTTGTTTTTTTATAATTGAAGTATAAACTTCCACTTTTCGGAGGAGCTTTAATTGTCACATGTTTTCCGTCTATAGAACCATAACATAAGGGGAAATTCCATCGTGTTTTAAATCCCCTTTCGATGTTTTTCCATTCTTCTGCGTTTGGTACCTGTAAAAAAAGGGTAGTAATTAAAGCGGCCTATTTAATACCATTTTTAGTCACAACAAAAAAATCTATAACATTACAATTACATTAATTTATTTTGTTTAATTACAGGATAACATGGATACCCCAAATAGCAATGAATCAGGATTATCGAATAGCAATGAACCAGGACCATCGTTGGTTCCACGCTCTGAAAATGGGTTAGAAAATGAGTCTGCAGAAGAGACACCTCGATTTACCCCACCCACAAAACCTAAGCGGAGCAAGTTATCACAGATATCTAACATGATAAATGACTTAAGGGAAATTAACGACAACACACGCTGCGAAGAAACAGATCTTGACCTATTTGGAAAAAGTGTCTCGGCACAATTAAAAAAATTGACAGAGGAACAGGCAGTCATTGCTAAGGAAAAAATACAGAGTATAATGACTCAATGCATGCTCACAGATATACGAGCCAAGAATGCGTATCAAGTGCAACAATCGGTTAAGCAATCGCAAAATACGCTACCTACTAATTGGAATTCTACACAAGTTCTTCCGTCCTACATAGTACCCCAATACTCTCTGACAACACCTACAATCTAGCCTCCTCCAGAGTCCAGTCCATCGACATGTTCTTCTTCGTGTTCCCAGTTTACTACTAATGTCATATCCCCAGGAACTCCATATAATTATGACAGTTACGGCGAAAGCGTAGACAACAGTGATGCCATTCAACAAGCCTTCAATATCGCTTAATATTAATATATATGTTTGTTGTATTTTGTAATAATGTGTGCCATATTATTTCAATATTAAGTAAATAAATAAACACTTACCTTAATAAACTGTTTTAATACTTCATAAATTGTTCGACAAACTTCTGGTATGAATTGTGATATAGATGGTTTAGAAACACGGTAAAATTTACTCTAGCTTCGATAACTCATTCCAGATGCTAAGAACGATAACGTTACTTCTAGTTTTATTTTTGCTGGTAATGCATCTCTCATCAGAGTGTCTTGGCGCTGAATCGAGCTCTGTATAAGCGAAAGCAACTCATCAAAGTTTTCAGCAGTAACCCGCAACGCCAACCTGTACTCAGAAGGATCTTCTAATCTTAGTTGTTTCAGCAACAAGGCAGAAGCTCCAGTTACAGGTCTATCGCTTAACCATTTTCTTATCCAAAGTCGTTTCGCTCCCTTTTTTTGTAATATATCAATCAACTCTTCTCTTAATAGTGGAGAGATATTCCTTAAACATTTCTTTTTCAACAGCCTTTGCCGCGTATTCATTATTTTTTCCAAACGTGTGCACACCAGAAGAAAAAATCCGTGAATGATTGGCCGCGTCTAAACAACAAGGGCCAGGCCAACGCTGGCTTGTCTGCAGACTGGCGCCAGCATTACTGGCTTCGTGTAAACTCTGCTTTATTTACTAATAAATTTAAGTGGTTGCACCGACATATTGTTATAGCGACTATTAATTGGAACAAACATTATTCTTCAAATTATAGATGTTAATATTATCCATTGATCAATCTTTATCCTACTGGTATATTTTTATTGTAGAAAAAAAAAAAAATATATTGATTTGCTTAAAGGCCTTAGTAGCCTAGACAGCAAAATCTAAAAAAAATCTGCTCATCGCTGATTCGATAGGTAAATCATAGATTATACACAAAATAAAATGTCTCCACAACAACATACAATGTTAAAATCTAAAACAAAAACAATTGAAAGCGTACAATTTAGTACTACAAGTTCCGAGTGTTAGTGATTAAAAGTAATAGTCATTAAATGTGTAACGAACGCAAATAAATGTGTTTAGTAATTGCCAAGATGTCATAGTGCAAAAAGTGGTTTATAAATTGTATTATTTTGTAGTAGGCCAAATTAATCGAATGGAATCATTGTGACTATGCATACGCTTATCTAGATTAGAGGTACGCACGTGAGGTGCACACTATATGACATGCATGACTTTCTAACAGCATAAAATAATGTATTTTGCCATGTGATCTTATTATGTTTTGATTTTCAGACGATGAACCCACAGCTGTTGAAAACCATTAAGCAAATTCGCTTTGAAGTTTGATTTAATACTGCAATTAGGTCAGTATGTATTGCTTAAAAATGAACTTAATGAATAGGAACACTTACACAAAACCATGTAGATCATGGATTGGACACCTAAGAAAAGTTGTAGGAATAAGTAATATTGTTTCCATGTGATGGATGGATTTGGATCAGACACTGATAACATGTGACTGATTTGCTGTATTAATATATATCAAGAACTTCAATGATAAAAGAAGCGGTTCCAAGATATTTGAGAAATAGATTTTAACAATAATGATTAACGTTTACGCATTGTTTCCAGCAAGAGGCAGCCGGCCAGCTTCTATCCAGAAAATATGTTTTCTAATTTTGCTATTGGGGCACCTCAGCAAAAACTTCAGAATGTGAACCTGGCAGACCGAAGGCTCAATCTAAAACATGTATTTACTATTTTTTATGTGTACAAAAATGATTAAAATTGTAATTTCACCTGAAATTGATTTATTTCTGACCTCACCAAGCTCAAAAGTTAGGCAATATTGTTTAGATCTGAATAAAGTTGATAACTAGATTAGTGACTATGGGCCTAAATATGTAGAAGGTATGTACATTATGAGGTTTTAATTTTATGCAGCTATGCAAAAGTAATTAGCGACAATGATTGTGCTGAACAACCATAAACGCATTCATTACAACTCTAGACAGTAATAAAATCCTTTTAATTTGTACTATTATATACCACTAATTATGTGCTGGAAAGATTCCTTCCCAGCATGACCATGCTAGTTGATGAAACTGAGAATGCCTAAAAAATTAGTACTCATTACTGGTAAATAACTTTGGTTTATTAGTAATTGAGTACTTGCTGTGCTTGTTCAATAATTTTGAGAGGTATAAAATTTCTAATTAGTGGTATATAATAGTACAAATTAAAAGAATTTTATTACCATCTAAAGTTTTAATGAATGCTTTCATGGTCTTGCTAGGAATTACAACACTCAATGACCTACTGTCACAATAAATTATTAATAAGTGGCCGATTAGTGTAAAAAAGTTGCTAGAATAGAAAGAAACAAGTCAGTGAGTCAAATGTTCTCATTGTAAAGATTACACTGTGCTAATTTAATTAAGTTGCAATGGAGGCCTTCTTAGCTAACATGGAGGTGAAAATGGGAAATAGTAAATCATAATTTATTGAAGTAATAGATAGTGAAAATTCTTTATTTCAAATAGGTACATTCACGGTACACTTTCATAAAAACACAAACATTACCTGCTAGCAAGCAATCAAAATTAAGGATAGGCAAATTATATTGCACAAACAACGGTTTTGCAGCTTTTTCACATTCTAAACAATTTCTTAGGAGTTCATAAATTAAGCCAACTGCACTAAATTATAAAATTGTCTTCAATAAGCACGTGCGAACGATTAATGTTATTTCTCCACCACAATAAAGTGTCGTCGTCTAATTTGAGTCGGTTTTCTTTTAATCGTCAATGCTATTTGTCATAAATTCAGCCAGATCGGAATGAGAACTTTTTGTTAGTGGTAAAATCTGGAAGCTGGTTTTCACTTCAACTTGCATATTACTTAGTTAATAAACCTTCGTTACAACGCCACAACTTTAACGAAGACCCGTTTATACCTTGCTTCCTACAAAATATTAATTTTCAGTCTTATTGTAAATTATTTTATCTCTCTCACGTTTGTTTTGATTAAAGTGTGGCTGTCAGATCGTTCACTTGTTTTAATGGTCTATCATGGTCACACATGGCTCACACTTCGGCCGCATTTTTAATTAAATCAGGCTTTTTTATTAATCACTTAAACATATGTGTATCAGTGAGCCATTATAAAAGCAGCTAGATTTGTATCTTTGCTAAGTTTGCATGCTGTAGCACACTGATAGTTTGTCTTTAGATCCGTACGTTTACACCAACCACATTATTCAAAATATCCTCATTACTCTATAGTTTGTTCACGCACCGGATGTAGTATCTATGAGTTTGGGTGATCGCAGGTACAGACGCCAGCCTTCGCCATATTGTAGGTACTGGTGTGCCAACATATTTTACTATTGAGACAAGTGTGACGTATTAATAGCAGTATGTCAAACGGACGTGTGTGTGGACTTTGAGGTTTTTTACAGTATTATTTATAATATTAGCGATAATGATTGTTGTAAACCATCACAAACACTTTTCTCAATATAGCGTCAATTTATGACGTCAACATACTGGCCAGTATATTTCGGATCGAATTGACAGTATGGCGGCGTCGGAATTGGATTCATGTCGACATGAGCACTAGCTAGTATACTAGTTTATATTTCGGAACACTCGCCATGTATGGCTCATGCTTGATCATCAAAACCCGTGACCACTGACAGTTCTGTGTACAGACGACGCCAGCGAATCAAGTTACGACAGACTGTCAAACTTCTTTAATACATTTTCAACCTTAGCGCTAAAGTGATTAGGTTCAAGATTGATTGGGAAAAATTTACGGTTTCGGGCAGTTTGATGTGCTGGCATCTGTACCTGTGATCACCCAAACTATTAGACACTACATCCGGTGCGTGAACAAACCATAGAGTAATAAGGATATTTTGAATATTGTGATAGGTGTGCCTACACACACGGATCTAAAGACAAACTTGGTATCAGTGTGCTACAGCATGCAAACTTAGCGACGATACAAATCTAGAAGCTGCTTTTAATATGGCTTACTGATATACATAGGTTAAAATGATTAATAATAAAGCCTGATTTCATAAAAAGGCGGCCGACGGGTTTAATTATTCCACTGAACCGAGTTTTATAATCTTATTTATTTTGTTTAAGCACATTACCCCTCAATTTATTGATTACCTACTTTTGGGAAAAAAAATGAAGTCAGGCACAAAAATGACTATTAAAATATCAAAATAAAAAATAACATTTACACCGTAAATTATCTGAAAGCTTTGAATATGAAATACTTTCAATGATTTTAGAAATGCCCGCGCTGTCATCGGTGTCATTCCTTTTGTGAATGCAACGCAACACTCGCAGACTAGACGCGCATGGACAAAATTTCTTTTTATTGTGTTGTAAAGTCAGTCAGTACCCCAGTGGTGATTTAGTGGATAAAAGTGTTAATTTATATTGTGATTTCATTCATACTTCGAAGGTTATAAGATAAGGTAAGTCAATATAAACTTTTATAACAACTTTAACGTAAAGTATTTGTCAACATCAATAGGTATAAACAGTTTCCTATCTTTTATAAGTCTTAATTGCAATGTATTTCTTTATGGATATCGAAATTTATAAAAAGTGGATAGTAGTTCATGTAGTTTTAAATTCAAACTGTGCTAGTGTTTTTTTTTTCGAGAACTAAACTACTTACTTACTTTAGCTGTTCGAGTATGTTTATAAGCACGCTCGTGCTTATAAAAATATTAGCCTCAAAATTTTCAACAAATTTTTATTATTTTCATCAGAGTTTTTCTATTGTTGCGCCTAGATCTAGATTACTTTGTATTAAAAGAACTCCGCACTAGAATCTGGTTTTGTTTCAGTACAAAATAACGTAAGTAAATAATTTTATTCAGTTTTGTATTAAAAGTTTTGGCGTATCTATAGTTTTTTTATAATCTCATCATCATCATCTGCCTAGCCTTTTCCCAACTACATTGGGGTCGGCTTCCAGTCAAACCGGATTCAGCTGAATACCAGTGTTTTACGTGGAGCGGCTGCCTACCAGACCTCCACAACCCATTAACTGGGTAACACGGTACTTCTTGGCAAGACTGGAGTCAGATTTACTGGCTTCTGACAATCCGTAACGACTGCCAAAGATCTACAAATGACAGCCGGGACCAACGGCTTAACGTGCTTTCCGAGGCACGGAGGAAACTCGGTATGTCAAGATGGTCGCCCATCCACAGACCAACCTTGGCAAGCGTTGCTTAACCTTTAAGATCGACCCGTGCGGCTGTTATTATTTAGCCACGAGCTCCTCAGTTTTTTTTTTATAATCTGCTACACAATAAACATCGAACTACAGATCGATAGATCTCGTATCGCATTATCATTAACTTTGACGCTACTGGGTCTGTTTTAAAAGTTGGTATCTAATGAAATAATTATTTAATTTCAATGTTTTTTTATTTTTAGGTCATCATGTCTGGAGGACCAAGTAGAGGCAGAGGTAAAGGGAGGAAATGGGAATCCGGAGCATTAAAAAGAAAAAGAAAGGCTGAAGCTGTTATATCCAACCAAGCTCTAAGTTCCAGTATGATTAAATGTCTCAAGAAACCTTCTTCGAGTGTCACTGCTTCAGAGTCATCTGATGAAACTTTAGTTTCTGAGCCAGCGTCAGAGTCAAATGAATCTTTTTTTGGAAGTTCTGATACAGTTTTACCTGCAACATCGAGCGAACCTACTATGATCCAAATGTCGGAACCCAATAAAGAGTTAGAAAGTGAAACGTTGTGTGACTCAGAAAATCAAGTGGAAGGAGTTCATTTAAGAGAGTCATTTATAGACTTAGATCCAGGGAAGTGGGTATTTCCAGTAAACGATTCGCAGCGTCATGACCTAATTCAAAACGGACCCAATCAAGATCTAGAGAAATCTGATGACAGTTACCCAAAAGACGCAAATAAAAGACATTTTTCTAAATTTAATTTCACTCGAAAATTAAGTAACGGCAAAACGCAACATCGCCGATGGTTAGTTTACTCCATTTTTCAAGATAAAGTTTATAACTTTCCATGTAGACTTTTTTCAAATTTGCAGACACAGATGGTAAAAGAAGGATGTTGTGACTGGACAGATTCGAGTCGGATATTGCAAAGACATGAACAAAGTCAAGGACACATAGAATGCATGATTAAATGGATTGAATTCTATAAAGGAATCAAACACGGAAAAACAATAGATAAAGATAATGAGAGATCTATTAAGAATCGCAAAAGTACTGGTATTGTTTGAAAGAATGATTGATATCATTAACTACTTAGCCTCACACAATTTGGCATTTAGAGCTCATCGAGAATCCTTGAAAATGAACGATAGCAAAAACAGTCGCAACTTTATAGATTTATTTAAGTTGTTATCCAAATATGATCTGACACTACGGGAGCACATGCAACGTATTAATGCAAAGCAACTAACTCAACATTATCTGAGCCACGACGTCCAAAATGAATTAATTGCATTAATGTCTAAATCAGTTATTGAAGAAATTATACACAGAGTTAAACAAGCAAAATACTATGCCTTCTTGCTCGATTGTACCAGGGATGTCAGCCGCGTTGAACAAATGTCAATAATATTAAGATTTTGCCATTCTTCAACTGGAGCAATAGAGGAACATTTTGTTGGGTTTATTGCCGTCACAGAAACAACGGGAGAATATTTAACAAATTCCATATTACAAGAACTGGGAAGAAATGGTCTAGATATCCAAAACTGTCGAGGACAGGGATATGACAACGGCGCCAATATGGTCGGTATTAATAAAGGTATAAGAACAAGAATACTTAATATAAACCAAAGAGCATTCTTTACGCCGCACACACGGGTATTTGAGTGATTTGGTCGGCCAAAATTCAATTTCCTAAAATTCAAAGCAGGTAGATAAAGGCGTCGTCCTAATTGACAGCGATCGTACGATGACACGATGCGTTCTCGTCGTGCGATGAGTTCAAACATACAGATTTCATTATTTACATACAAGCTATTCTGTTACATACAAGATGACATTCGAAGAAGATTTACTTAACCAAGTACGTTTACATCCTGTTGTTTGGAATAAACAGAGTGAGGACTATAAAAACAGGTTGAAAAGTGAAAGAGCATGGGATATAATTGCGAGGAACGTAAATAAAACAAGTAAGTAGATAGTAATTTGAGCTTAGTTTTAATCACAACCAGAATTGTATAATGTATACCACACACACACACACTCACACTCATACCTTGGCTTAAGTATCTACTTAGTATAGTTAGATATAATTTGAATCGTAATCGTAAATCGTACCTCCATTCATTACTAAAGAGGTTCTGACATTTTTGTATGAAGCCTGGCATGGTGATTTCACGTTCGATATTATGAACTAGACCCGATTTCACCCATGAGGAGCCTCAGTACGGGGAAAAAATTGTGACAGCCAATGATGAAACATGTGTCAAGTAAATTATCGTAAGTGGTATACTTTAGAAGATATGAGGGTTTGAATCGTCAATATATTTTTTACATTTTTTATAATTTTATTTTCCCATAGTGGGGCTCCTCATAGGTGAATTTAGTATGCCAACCATGCACTAAGCCCTATTGACGTAAATTAACTGTTAATTAGGAATCATTTCTATTAAGGAAATAAGTGGTGAAGAGTTCTCTAGCGTTAATTGCTGTTATTGTAGCACGATTATTAACTCTATTACGAGAAAGTCTTCCAAAATTGTTATTTAATTGATTATTTGTTACAGATAATTCTGGTTCTCTCTTATCTCTGTGTATTATAATATTGTGCAACAGACAGACTGCCTTTACAATTTTAATTGAATTGTCCACAGATGTTTCGATGCTTTTTAAAAGAATTCTAAATTTACTAGCAGCCATTCCAAAGGTGCATTCTATACCGACCCTTGTAGTAGACAATTTGAAATTAAATCTTGATTTATCTGCATTTCCTGTTGCTTGTGTTCTTGGATAAGGTCTCATTATGAACGTTTTCAAAGGAAAAGCCTCGTCCCTTAAAAATACATAATATGGTGCCACAATATCACTATTCGGTAATCGTTCCTCGGGTGGTAATTGAATATTTCCACTGTTAAGTTCTTGAAAAAATTTTGAATTGCTGAGAACGCCTCCATCACTATCTTTCCTGTATGCACCTACGTCAATGATGCGAAATGTGTTGTCTGAATCGGAGACCGCTAATAAAACAATTGAGTAATAATTTTTGTAGTTGAAATACATGCTTCCAGAGAGTTGTGGCTTTACGACACGAATATGTTTTCCGTCCGGATTCCCACAGCAATGTGGAAATTAATTTTTATTTGAAAATGAATTTGCTATTCCCTTAAAATCTTCGATACTTGGAAACTTCATATGTATTTCGTTAAAATTATTCCAAATTACACTGCAAACCTCCATCACGATACTTGCTATTGCGGTTTTTGAAATGCGAAATGGCACTCCTAATTTCCGAAAAGGGGTTCCTGTTGTTAAGTACCTGTAAATAATAACACGTTGAATTAAAATTTATTGTTATTTATTACAGAAAAGGACGTTAAAACTAGGTGGCGACACTTAAGGGATGTCTTTCTAAAAGAATTGAAAAAAGTTCGTAAGCCTCGCTCTGGAGATCCAGGAAGCCCAAATGAACAATATTACTCAGGAAAGTGGACCTATTACCAATATATGTTGTTTTTAAAGGATGTTTCAATGCCTCGACCAACCGAAGGTAATAGTGTTCATCAAGAAACTGGAAATAATGATAATGATGCCAGCCTACCATCCACTTCAAGATCAGAGCAGAATCTTCAGTTGCCTGATGAAGAGAATTCTACTGCAATGTCTAATAGATCCGAGGCTTTTGTGTCTTCTGATGACAAACCACTGTCTACCAGTGCGCGCAGTACAATTACACAGAGCACGAGTGCTTTGTCAACTGAAGCTTTGGATAGTGGATTACAAACTGGATCCCAAAAAAGAAAACGTAAAGAAAATCAATCTTTAACCGAATATCAGCGTCGAATGATCCAAATCGAAGAAGATAAAATTAAAGCGTTGAGGATGAAGATTTACTATTTTTGAAATCGCTAGCTCCATATTTTAAATATATGAATCCAGTGCCAAAATTAAGATTAAAAAGTAAACTACAGAATACAATAGCAGACGAAATTTCTCTAGATATGCCATCACCCCCTTCAAACTCTTCATCTACTATGTCAATGATACCTTCACCTGTGCACGCATCCTCACATCCATCCATGGCACCACCTACAAACACACAATAATTCTACGAATCCTTTAATGCTGAATATGATTCTTGAATATAAGATTTTTTACACCTCAATTTCTTTTTCTTATAAAAAATGTTTGATTATTGCTTTTTTTATACCGTCTTCTTCTTATCGTATGGTTGATGAACAACCTGGTGTCAGAGTTTAAACCGCCCGTAGGCCTCTGACATGGCTTCACACACCGTTGAAAAATCTCTCAGGTGTGCTGGTTTCCTCACGATGATTTCTTTCACCGTTTTTAGCAAGTAATAATTAATTTATAATACGCACATGAATTCTAAAAGACATTGGTGCGTGCCGGGGTTCGAACCTGCAACCTTTGACTTGGCAGGCCAACGGTCGTACCACTCGGCTATCACTGCTTTTTTTTTAAAGCTCTTTCTTCCTGTTTTTTTTATACCGTAATAGTTGATTATAAGATTTTTTTAAAATTTGTAAATCCAGTAGTTTAAAACTAGAATTCTAAGTAATTTTGCTGACTTAAGAAGTGTTTTATATACTCTGTTGCACATTTAAACCGACATAATGACTACCTATATGAAAGAAATACAAAAAAGTAATAAATAAATATAATAAATACATAAAATATTTGTCTTTCATTTGAATGGTCTTTCAACAGGGACTTACAAATTGGAGGAAAATGGATAGGTTCAACTGCGGCTGACTGTACGTAACGCACACATAATAATAATAAAAAACTTACCTGATTGTTAATACCAATCTTTCTTCCACACTAATGGGTTTTTTAAAGTTGGTCACTCTATGATTACAATCGCTACGTATTCCATTGCAGATGTAGTCAAATGTTTCTTTTGACATAGACAAATAATCGTAAAAGTCTTCTTCGTTATTTCGTACATCAAAATAAAGGTTGAAAAATTCACCGCGCAGATTCCTGGATCTATAAAGTATTTTATGTTGTCTACGTTTCCTTTTTTCAATGTCATTTGCAATTTTAAAAGCAATATTGCCCGACAGCAAAAACTGTGCATCTCTATAAAGTGGATGCTCCAGGGTAGCCCGCGAAATTCAAATATTTTTATGTTTTTTTGCAATTTGCCGGTCAGTGTGAAGCTGTATGTGGACCAAATGCGATCCGCGACCGTAACGCGTATTTATCTAAAGAATTATAACCATTTTAATCATCAATATAGCCCTCTAAGCTCATGTAGTTCGAAAGAATGATTATTTCTGAAATGTTCATTCTTTTAATCATCAATATAGCCCTCTAAGTTCATGTAGTTCGAAAGAATGATTATTTAGGTAGCTAATAGTTCTAAGAAACGTAAACAAAACTTCATTGTTTCTTTTCCGGAACTACCATGCGGGACGGTCAGTCCAAACTTGATCGTTCATTTGAGTGCATGTATCAATGTTTGGTGTTCGCTGCGCAAACGAAAGTTTTGATTACATTTCTATATTTGTTACCAAATTAAATAAAGTGAAAGCTATGGATTGCGATAAAGCAGGTAAATGTGTATACTTTTTATATTTTTCTCGTAATAATTTTTTTCTAGCAAGTGCTGTTTTAAAGGCATTACTTTTTATATTTATTTTGTATTTTAGCAATTTTGTTATATTTCCCGGCATTTCCCGATATTGATTTTAGTCATTTCGAATAACCTGTGTTTTAGTCTTGACAATACGTGTAAAATGTTATCCGGTTTTATCCGATATTTGAAAATATAGCTTAATGTAGCCGACTGGAAAATAAACACCAAAAATATCGATTTCTTATTTGTTGCTATAAATTGACACTTTTTTGTTCTAGTGTCGTCAAACGTCCGAGTTATGACTCGAAAACACTTGTTTAGTATTATGATGGCAGAAAATTTAAATAATATTAATGAAAAGTTACAGGGGGCCTACTCTCTTTCTCTGAAACGAAACTTCGCAAACGAACGAAATTTAAACGAAGTTTCGTTACTGCCGCTACTCTATTTTGTTTTCGGACACGCAGACGAAGTTCGGATCCATAAACAATTTTCGTGAACGATTGGAAGGAACAATATTGTGTGGGTCTTTTATGATGTAATTTAAAGTAAGTTACGGTTTTTACTTAAACTTAAAATTTACAAAGTATTTTGCTTTAGTTTTAAATTTTAGATGAAATTTGTGGTTTATTAAATATTTCATGTTATATTCATGCAGAAAATATAGACATTCCGATATTTTTTTAATTTCCTACGAAATTCACCGAGACACTATAAAACACCCTTTCACGGTTATTGTTAACCGACTAAATTGAAGACTACTATTTCATGCCAGCGATGGGTTGTAACTTGTGTCAACCAAAATTAGCCGTATTTTCCCGCGTATTCCCGCAATTTAATCAAAACTGTCAACTTGAGATTTTTTGTTTGAATTCTTTAAAAAGCTTTTAAAGATTGTTTCTCAAGTACTGTGTTATTAAATCATATTTTCAAGTGCTTTTTTACATACTTCCCAATCGGGATACACATTCCGTCGCAAGATTTCAAGCCTTACTGTGTCGCAGTCTGCATTTTGGTTCTCCACAGTCCACAACAATATTCTATGCCGAGTGCCGTCCGAACCAAGAACATAAATAAGGCCCTGCTTTGTCCAACAATTGGTCTCACCGACCCTCTCCCTCGCCGACATGAAGAGCTGATGTCGAGATCTCGTCAAGAACTCCGATAGTGTAATACCAGTGCCCTTCAACTTTGTTTTCGCAAACCAGACACTATCTCTGACATTGACGTCCCTTAATTTGCATAGTATGGGCCTGGGCTTGCTGGCACCTGTTGGTCTACCCATCCGATGGCAACGCCTGACATCAGCAACAGTAAAGTCTGTCAGCTTAAGGTGGCACCGCATAACTTCAGCTACTATCTGCGCAGTGTCTTCTTTGGCCTGTTCCGTGACACCATGCAACAGGACCATTTTTCGCCGACCCCGCATCTCAAGGTTGTCCACTCCTTGCGCCAACGCCTGCAACTGCCGCTGAAGACAGCCCAACGCATCCAGAATGAATTTTTTGAAAGCAGTGTAGTCCGCAACTAATCCATCTGTGCCGCTAGATGTGCTTGCAGGGTTTTTCTTCAGCTCAGACTCAAAGTTGGACATCCGGCTTTGGAACAGTGTCATCATATCAGACAATGATACTTTTAGTGCTTCCATGTTTGTTTCTTTGTGTGTCGTTTTTTGTTTAGGAATGTAAGATTAAAGAGATAACACTATACTGGTGGGTACTCTATGTTAGCATTTAAATGCATACATTTATTTAGTTAATTAACTCGTTGTTTAATTTTAATTAAAATTTAAAAAGGGAGCGATTTTATTTTCCACCTTATGATCAAACTACCCACAGGGGAAAAAAGAAAACATTGCTACAATAACACTTCAAAGAGAACAAAAAGAAAGAAATCCTGATGTTGCACCATTGCAGTTAATACAAGAAGTTCCGACGCGTTGGAATAGTGTTTATTATATGATTAATCGGCTTTTGAAATTAATTGACAGCTTAACCGCTGCACAACGAAAATTGCCTCAGGCACCTCCCATCATCACCCCAGAGGAGGAAAAAACTTTAAAAGATGTGGTGCTTTTGCTGGATGTTTTTGAGCAAGCGACTCAAATGATAAGCGCGGAGCAATACCCGACATCCAGTTTAATAATCCCTATTATTTACGGACTTTATGATAATATTAGAAGTTTGGAACCTAGATTATCTACAGTTGTAGGTGAAACATTTTTGCAATGTCTGAGAGATAGCATGAACCAACGCTTATTAAATTATGAAACGCGGACTGTATGCCGGCTTTCCACTATCTTGCATCCCACTTTCAGAAATAGCTTTCGTTTATTAGAAAATAAAATAGCTGCAAAAGAAGGTATAAAAGCCGAAATAAATAATATTTTGAGGGTAAGGCGAGCATCCCAAAATACATCAGAAGAATCTTTAGAAATGCCAAGTACAAGTGGATCAAATCGCCCCAGTTTGTTAGGATTTTTAAAAACTAATAATAATACTTTTTATTCAGGAACATCGTCAGCTGCGGCAATTAATATATTAAAAATGTACATGGAAACAGATTTTTCAGATATAAATCATAACTGGGATAATGTGGTGGAATTTTGGAAATTTAACAAACATCTTAAGCCTTTAGATGAAATAGCTTTCAAATACTTAACTGTGCCTGCAACTTCAGTCAAATCGGAAAGAGTATTCTCGGCAACTGGTTACATTCTTAACCTCAGGAGAAGTATGTTGCGCAATGACGCAGTCGAAATGTTATGTTTTTTAAATCAAAACTATAATTTTCTGGAGTGAACATTTTTTTTTTTTTTTTGAGTTTATATAAGGTCAGTTGGGCTAAGAGGGACTATGGGGCAAGAGAAACTATAGTTTGTTAATACAAAACTATAGGTTCTAGCTTCAAGGTTACTCGGTCGATAAAACAGTATTATAAAATAAATACCACAGAAAAAACACAGATGGCGCTAGTATTAATCAACCCGGCAGTTTGACACAAACAAAAATTCAGTTGACTGACTACGAAAGCACGAGCTCGCGGCATTTTTTTTGTGTGGTTATTTAAGTGCTAAAAAGTTTAGCTGGAGGGCTGTCAATGTGTGTAAGTATTGATTAAAGTTCAATTTTGATAATGTTGCATGTTATATTGTATAATCTATGCTTTGAATATCTATTTTTCATGTGATTCAATACGTAACCTACAAATTATAAAGTGGGGCAACAGAAACTGTTATGGCCGGGAAAGAGAAACATATGTTCCTCTTTCCCGGTGTCAGAAGTTACAAACATTTAACTTTCATTTTCTTTTCTTTTTTTAAGTACCTACCTAAAGCTATGACTGACATCATTAAAATAACAATATTTGTTACAGAAAAATGCGAAATTATATAAGAAAAAGTGATAGAGCATCGTACCCGCCAGAAAAATTACAAGAAGCAGTAAGAGCAGTTAAAAGTGGGGCCTTATCCGGATATGCGGCTTCAAAACATTATAATATACCCAGATCAACGATAATAAATCGCGTATGTATAAATCATCATTATAAAACGGCTCTAGTACGTTTAATATGTAATGAAATGAAACATGTACCTAATGTACCCACATGTTATGTGCGTCGCGTTTGCACTTATTTTCACTTGGTTTATTTAACTATGCAATGCATTATTTCACTAAACTTTTATTTATATTCTTTTTTATTGTTTTAGGTATATGATCGTAAAGGCATAAAGTCGAATTCTTTGGGAAGACCCGCCATCTTGTCACGCGAGTTAGAAGAAGATTTCGTAAAAAATCTTCGTTTCATGGAAAAGTATGGCTTTGGTTTGACAAGAAAGGAGTTACTAGAAACGGTGGGTCAGTACGTTTCGGCAAATAATATTAAAAATCCATTTAAAAATGGCATACCTGGTGAGGATTGGATTCTTCTATTTAAAAAAAGGCATAATTTGTCTATCAAGAAGCCACAACCGGTGGAGTATGCGCGAAAACAAGCATGCAGTCCATATGTTATATATCCGTATTTTGATTTATTAGAAGAAACTATGAATGAGTTAGAGTTATACGACAAACCATCGCATATTTGGAACGTGGACGAAACTAGCTTTTCCAAGGATCCTTCTAAGTCCAAAGTAGTTGGTTGTGTAGGATTTTCCTCTACGCGAACTATAGCATCGCCTGGAAAGGACAACACCACAGTCTTGTTGGGGTGTAATGGCCTAGGAGAGAAAACTCCACATATGATAGTTTTTAAGGGCAAAAATATTTGGGATGAATGGACGACCAATGAAGGCTATCCCGGTACAGCATACGCTGCGACAACTAATGGTTGGATGGAGACAGCAGTTTTCGAGGCCTTTTTTGAAAAAGTATTTCTAACTACAGTAGGACGAAAACGGCCTATACTTTTGATCTTCGATGGTCATGCAACTCATGTGGGTATAAACCTTATCGAAAAGGCCCGAAAAGCTCAAATCACAATTCTTAAAATCCCCCCTCATACAAGCCATTTGTTGCAACCATTAGATTTGGCTGTAAATAAATCATTCAAGGATCGATGGGACGTAGCCATACTAAAATGGCAGAGGTTGAACATTGGTAAATCATTACCAAAAAAAGAATTTGCCAAAATGCTTGGTCAAATTTGGGGTGAGTTAGATCCGAGTATATGTGCAGCAGGTTTTCGAAAGGCGGGAATTTACCCTTTTAACAAACAAGCTGTTCCAGAAAACAAGTTCAACCAAGTGCATCTGCAAGAATGGAAACAAAAATTACTGTGTGATTCCGTCGAAAAACTAACAAACCAGCTAGATGTTGTGGTGCCATTGTGTGTCAACCAGATCTGTGCAAATGCGAATTCCCAAGAACCTCTAGCTAGAAGTGACTTAGTCGCCAACCGTGTGATCAACCATCAAATAACTCAGGAACCTTGGGCTCTTACATCTCAGCAAAGTGACAACAATGAACAAATATCAAGCGGCTATTTCACTAACACGTCATACCGTACTGACCACCTAACCAAAAGATTGAATCCGGATTCATTGCTCAAAATTTCGTTGAAACAAATAAATTTAGGCATGGTCTCGGTGCCAAACCTCCATACCTCTCAATACGAATTCATGTTTTATGAACTTTTTTGTGATGAATGCGATATCTTAAGTCTTTTGATTCTCGTTATGTAAAAATCTAATTCATTTAGATTTCTTATGCCATTTATAACTAATAATTATTAAAAGAAATGAATGAACACTGTTTTTTTCTTTATTAGCAAACCCATATAACAAACAATATCGTTTTTATCCTATGCTTATAATTCCAACGCATTAACCGGAGAATACCGGTGAATCACCGGAGATCGCCAAATCACCGGTGAATTTAACCGGTACGCAAAATTCCGCTCCGGTGCAAACCTCTATATAGCAGCCTCGATTAAGAGCGTTCTTGTAGCCATTTCAAACAAATTTACACTTCTGGACACATCTATTGGCCCACCTTAGAGTTTAGGTTTCGATGGCCCCTACCGAAATATGATTGCTAGATTGAACAAAAACTGTTGATGCAGTTTTAAACCTGATTCATTTTACCATCTTTTTCGATCGCATTGTTTTAAATTTGAATTCAGAATACCATACGACATGGAGCTACGCCTAACAAGTTGGATATGCGCATTGTTAAAGGCAATTGATTTTTGAATAAAAAACATGTTTTATCAAATAAAGGTTTAATTTAATTACGCGTGTTGCCTCCATGAGCATCTACCACAGCTCTCATACGATTAGGCATAGAGTTTATCAACCGCTCTATGAAATTTTGAAGGATCATCTCCCATTCCTCTTCTATGGCAGTTTTCAACTCCTGCATCGTCTGGCAACTAGCTGACGAGCCCTAACACGTCTTTTTAGCTCGTCCCACATGTGCTCAATGGGGTTCATGTCTGGGCTTCTGGCTGGCCAGTCCATAACTGTGATGTTCACATCCCGAAGATATTCCCTGACGATGCCGGCCGCATGGGCTCTTGCATTATCATGCATAAAAAGGAAATTTGGGCCCACATAGTCCGCGTATGGTATCACGTGAGGTTCTAAGCACTCACGAATGTACCTTTCAGCATTTTATGTTGGCAGCCGTGGTCTTGTAACAACCTCAAGTTGAGTTTTGCCGCTCGCGGATATACCGCCCCAGACAGTCCATGAGCCACCGCCATAAGCAACCCTCTCTTCAAAGCAGCATTGTGCGAAACGCTCTCCCTTACGTCGGTAGACCTTCTTCCTTCCATCATTGCCATGTAACACAATTTTAGACTCATCAGAAAAGAGTACACGGCTCCAATCTTGCTGTGTCCAATTTAAATGACTGCGTGCGAAATGAAGGCGCGCTGTTCGGTGGGCTCGCGTTAGTTTGGGCCCATTAGCTGGCTTGTGTGGTACCATATCGCGTTCTTTTAACCTTCTCCGAACAGTTCGAGCGCTCACAGATACTCCGTGGAAGTCGCGAAGTTGGTTTTGTATCTCAATGGAGGTAAGGTGACGATTTCTCGAGCTGGTCGTCACGATGAATCGATCCTGCCTTTCAGTTGTGACCCGAGATCGTGGCCTTCCTTGGCGACGAAAAAAACCGCCAGTCTCTAGGTACCTCCGATAAACATTTCGGACCGCAGATCGACTTAAATTAAGTTGAGCACTCACGTTTCTTTGGCTGTGTCCGGCCTGAATAAGTGCCACAGCTTGGGCGGCGACTTCAGGTGAAGTATCCATAGATTATTGATAGAACCTCACCTTAATGTTAAGAATAAGTAATGTTTGTTGCAAAACCAAAGATATCAATCACTTTTTCAAGAATTAAATCCAAGTAAACCAATAAAACCAAGTTTTCTTAGTATTCGATTGTTTGATATCAACAAACAGGCTCCAAATTGTCTTTTGTTTCTTTAAATTCTGTGTTCGAAATTCAAAAAAAGACTATTGAATGAAATTGTGAATGTGCCAGGTTCAAAACTGCATAAAATCTTTTTGCTCGACCTAATATAAAATTTTAGCTAGGACCAAACGAAACTGAAAATACAAGATGGGCCAATAGATGTGTCCAGAAGTGTATAATAAAATCCACACAAACGAATAACTAACGAAAATGAGAAAAGGTAACACTTTTGGTTTCGTCAATTTGAGGTTAAAATTCCGAACAATCATCTGTCAAATTCAAATGTTCGTTCGCAACATAAACGAATTAGAGTAGGTTTAGAACATATAAATGTCAAACACAGACATATAAATAGTAGCAGACCAAACATTAATATATACGTAGGTATATTTATTTATAACCCGGTTCATTAAAGAAAGGAATCTAAAATGGCGGTGCTTATCATGTTTTCTCGCTTGCACACTAGTGCCGTCTATACTCACTCTCGCCGTACCGTAGGCAGAAAAAAAATCAGACATTTCACACTGTCTTCACGCGCTCAGTAATCCTTTTTACGAATTCCTTGTTATAGTTTTCTGTTATTTTTCCGTTGTTACCTGTTTATTATTTCAGTTCTGTGCCTTCGGCTTGACCTTTCGGAGATTAGCTATCATACCTACAGCACACAAAATTCTCTAACCTACGTAGTCTCGTCTATGAGTGAGTGGAGCAGCGCGGGGTGGGGCCCCGCGCGGTCGAGGCGGCAGCGAGCGGACGGCGCGCTTAGCGCGCCTCCCGCGTCTTTCGTTAGTACGCTGTTATTCACCATACAGTGCGCACGATTTTCTTAGTAACCTACCTAACGTTGTTGTAACGTTTGTAAAAGTGATTGTGAGTTTACCTCAACTGATAAGTGCATCATATCGCTGAAAAGGGTAAGTCAATTTTATGTCTTTGTCTATGAGAGTATAAGTGGCAAGGACGTATTCATTTACGTAAACATAACCAGTGATCGTGTATTTGTATGTTACAAATACTCCGCCCTAATAAAGGGTTAATTTGGCCACATAGCACCAGCTTTAGTGGTTAGGAAAGTGTGTTATTAATCTTTATAGCAATGAAGACGCGTCGTTACCTGTGTCGTAAGTACCTACTTTGTAATTTTATTTTGAAGGGTTGTCTTTACTAGGCGCAGCCTATCAGCTCACTAGTTGTAGACAAAAAGCCGCTCACAGAACACATTTAACGCCTTCTGTTCGTAGCCGTACGGCTCGTGAGCCGCAGCCGTACGGCTCGTGAGCCGCAGCCGGACGGCTTGTGAGCCGCATCCGTATGGCTCGTGAGTCGCAGCCGTACGGCTTGTGAGCCGCAGCCGTACGGCTCGTGAGCCGCAGCCGTACGGCTCGTGAGCCGCAGCCGTACGGCTCGTGAGCCGCAGCCGTACGGCTCGTGAGCCGCAGCCGTACGGCTCGTGAGCCGCAGCCGTACGGCTCGTGAGCCGCAGCCGTACGGCTCGTGAGCCGCAGCCGTACGGCTCGTGAGCCGCAGCCGTACGGCTCGTGAGCGCAGCCTCAGCTACTGCTTTGCTGTATGGGTGGTGGATCACAACCAATACAGGCGTTAGTTACAACTACGTCCTTTAGCAAAGAATTATGACCTGAATCTTATGGCAATTTTGCTTTTGCTTCAGATGGTTCAGGAAGCGTCCCTAGTTTCCCTGGGGGAGCTACTGGCGGAGACTGGCGAAACCGAGAACGATAACGACATCTTAGAACGTCTCAAACTCCTTGCACAGGAACTGTTGCCCGATGGTTGGACTGCTTGGAAGGTGGCTCGCATATCAAGAGAAGAGATCTTCGGTGATAGCGTTGACCCCCAGGTATTGAACAAATTGAGATTTGCCTTACCAACAGACCAGCTAGCTAAGGCTTTCGTTCCGGAAGCTACTCGTCTATCCGAGAAGGGATTTCGCGACATAAAGATGAAAATGTTAGACTGGGCGTTCACTAGAGCCTTAATTACAAGCCCACCTGCAGTCTGTAATAGGATTAGGGGGTCAGCCGCTGCAACGGAGATATTCAATGAGGCGGTTAGACCTGAAAGGCCCATGTCTAGGAAGGAAGCCGATAGAGCCTTATCTCTCGATGCGGACGGCGAGTCCTCGAGCATGAAAAGAAGACGTATTTCCTCAGATCCCGAATCAAGTGAGGCATGGGCTATGAGATCAAAACGTTCTAGAATAGACATTCTGGAGCAACGGATGAACGACATGTTTTCGAATCTAATGGAGAAAATTGATTCGTTGGCTCCAGCTAGAAATGTTTCAACGCGTGATAGTTCTTTCGAAGAGGAGGTTTCATCGGATGAGGAAGATCAAGATGACCGTCCTGTTCTATCGGGGTTGGAGTCACCTAACGATTGGCAGGCACCACCCTTGGGATCCAATTTAGAACTAGATTCTGTGCAACATAGTTGGCCTGAATTGGACTTTCTTCCTGTGGTAAAGGAAGCGGAACCCACGATTCCAGAACCGTCAGAGCAGGTTAAAGCAGAAGGCATTGCTTGTCAGAGGTTCGGGTCGGAGGCGTGGAACCGCATACGATATAAAGAGGTGGTGAAAAAATTGCACGCCTCGCCGGTCTTTAGCACTTTAAAGATTAACGCCGAATTGAGTGATGTCGGAATACAAACGTCAGGACTTCTCAGCAAACAAGATGGGGTCTTGGGCACAATTGTCCATGGTCTCCTCTGTCAGAGAAAGGCTTTGGCCGAAGAACTCAAGAAGCTTGCAGCGGATTTTCCGGCGGCTTCTGCAGACTTGAAAAAGTTACTGTCAGAGGGCTCTGATTTTAGGACAACTTCGGACGATCTTTTGCAGTATGTTTGTGCACATCGAGCTGAGACGATTGATATGAGGCGCAAAAGTTTTAAGGCAAAAAGTGACGCTCTAACGTCTATGCTGCAAAGGATACCGCCATCAGAGACACATCTGTTTCAGGAAGAAAAGCTCTCTAGCTTTATAAGAGACAATGGTGGTGCGTCGCGTATTTTTCCTTCTCGCTTCGGGAAAGCTCCGGATAAAGAAAGGCAGACTTTTCAGCAGTCTAGTAAAAGTAGCCAACCAGTTACATCCCGTACACAAAGGTCCAAAAACCCAGTTTGGCACACTCGACCACCCCAGGCATCTACTCAGAAACGAAAGCAACCAAGTGGAAAACCTAAGAGGGCTGATAAGAAGGAGCAGCGTCAACAACGCCGTAAATATTGACAAGGACTTCAGAGGGGGGCAATTAAAAAATTACAAGCAACAGTGGCAGAAGCTAGGAGCCCCAGTTTCTGTCTTAAAGATAATAACCAGCTATGCATTGCCATTCGAAAGGAAACCCCCTTCTATCCCACTAAGCCCAAAGTTGATATCACGTTTTGCCACAAAACCCTCAAAACGAATGGTCAAGGAAATATCAACGCTATTAAATCTAGGAGTAATCAAAAGATCAACGGCCAAAACTGGGTTTTTATCAAGAATGTTCTTGATACCCAAACAGAACGGCAAGGTGCGGCAAATTTTCGACCTTCGACGACTAAACCTTTACTTGGGAGCAAGAAAATTCCGTCTAGTAAATCAGAATTACGTTCCCAAATTTCTCCAGAAGGACGACTACATGGGAAAAATAGACATTTCTCAAGCATATTTCCACATACCAATAAGAGAGAGTCATCGCCGTTACCTCACCTTCTCTTTCGGAAACCAACTCTACCAAATGACCTGCCTGCCGTTCGGTCTCTCAAGCGCTCCATTAGCTTTTTCCCGAGTAAGCAAGTGGATGGCAAGCATGTTAAGAGCGCGAGGCATTCGCGTTCTAGTCTACCTAGACGATTTTTTATTTGCTCACCAGGACCCCCAAATACTAGAATCACAAATGAAGCACGCTATTTCTCTCCTTCGAAGTCTCGGTTGGGTCCTAAACTTGGAAAAGTCTATTGTAAAAGCTACACCAGAGATAGAGTACTTAGGCATCATTTGGAACACGTTTGCAAACAGAAAGTGTCTACCAAAACAGAAATGCGATCAGTTGTCAAGAGATCTGAAAAGACTAATAAATGGCCGTTGGAGCTGGAGTCAAGGCACGTCATTGATAGGCAAGCTGGGATTCGCATCACTGGTGACTCCATTGGGGCGTCTATTTACAAGAAACCTGCAGCGGGCGTCTCGTGCTCTACCAGAAAAGGATCCCAAGAGGATGTGCTTGTTGCCAAAGGCGGCCATGGACGACATAGACTGGTGGATAAAGAACCTATCCCGGCCAGGAAGAATGTTCGTTCCCGAACCAAAGATATTTATCACCACGGACGCCTCCGACACAGGCTGGGGAGTACAAGTAGGCAGCCGTCACTTCTCACAGCGATGGACCAAACATCAAATAGATTGGCATATAAATCGGAAAGAGCTTTATGCAGTTTTAATGGCGCTGAGCAAATTCCCAGAAGTAGTAGAGGGAGAGGCAGTAATGGTTCAGTCAGACAGCAGGACGGTTGTGGCTTATTTGAGAAATCAAGGTGGAACGAGATCATTGACACTTCTGGAATCAACAAGGGAATTACTTCTTCTGGCCCATCGTCTAAAGGTAGACGTTCTCCCCTTTTACATCCCAGGTCGTTACAACACCATAGCGGACTCTCTCTCTCGAGGGAAAAATCTTCCAGATTGGCATCTCAGCAGGGATTTAACGACGAAAATATTTCAAAGGATGGGCACGCCCCTAATAGACCTATTTGCGACCAATCTGTCCAAAGTAGTTCCCCATTACGTGACTTTAGATGCCAGAGATCCCCAAGCGTTATTTGTGAACGCGTTCAGCAAGGAATGGCACTTCCAGTTGGCTTGGATTTTCCCCCCTCCACCTCTTATCCCCAAGGTCCTGCAACACCTGAACAGGGCATCGGGAACATTTCTGGTGGTTGTACCACGATGGGAAAATGTTTTCTGGAGAGGAGACCTCAAAAGAAGGTCAGTGGAAGCACCGTTTCAAATATGGAACCTGGACCGGCATTTGATAGACCTATCGACCAACCAGCCCCCTCCGGGAATGAAAGGTCTATCTTTGGAGGTCTGGAAGGTACGGGGTGGAGCCAACTTACTGTAGGGCTTCAGTCAGAAGATGTCGCACTTCTCCAGTCCGCTTGGCGCAACTCGACGTGGAAGACCTACAGTTCTTCATGGAAGCAGTGGACTTCGTGGTGTAAACAGTATGGGGCAAAACCTAACAGGCCTCGTCCACAGGAGGTTGCATCATACCTAAGCTTTTTATTCAGGGTTAAAAAATTGGCGTACGCAACTATATTGGTACATAAATCGGTGATAGTGACTCTTTCAGAACCTGAACAAGCAAAAAACTTATCCTCACACCCGCTTATCACTTCAATGCTAAAGGCAATTAATTTACAGAGACAGGCCTCCATGATTCCTACGCCCCAAATTTGGAATATTCAGGACCTCTTAGTCTGGTTAGAGACTCATCCACCTGATAAGAAGAGTATTTTTCAAGTTTCACGCTATGTGTCCTTGTTATTATTATTGGCATCGGGACGAAGAATTCATGACCTGACTCTTCTAAGTATTGGTACAGATAATTACATTAGCACGGAGATATCGATAACGTTTTGGCCTATCTTCGGTTCAAAAACGGATGGTATAAGAGGTCGGCAATCAGGATGGTTTTTAAATAAATCGGATAACCCAACTTTTGATTTAGTAAGCTGGGTTAGGTGCCTTATTGATGTCACATCAGAGAGACGTAAATCTCAAGAGAATTTACATAGTCTCTTTATAACTACTCGAGGAAAGGTGAAGGCAGCGTCTAGAGCAATAATAGCGGGCTGGTTAAAGACCTCCTTTAAAGAAATAGGTATAAACAGTACACCGGGCTCAATAAGATCGGCGGTTGCTTCATACGACTACGCAAACGACACGCCATTAGATCTAATTTTAAGGCGGGGGAACTGGAGAGGATCTACAAACTTCTTCAAGCATTACTGTAAAGAGGTTGAAAGGCCTAAGAGGTCTAGTGGAAATGCACCTCGTACCTCTTTTGAAGCTATTTAGTGATTTTTAGTGCAGTTACATTGATTGTTTAAAACTCAGACTAATAACGTGATAAGTGGAAACCGTAATAAATGTTTATTCTGGCTGAATATGATTACTTTATTGTTTTCCTTTTTTCAAAAACTGCAAAGGAAAGGTAGAATTATTTGCTTCTTAATTCAGTCATCTTATCTTCGATAAGCTAGAAGATTAGGGTCACAGTACGCTGGTATCTTGGAGCCGGCAGATGATAAACACCTCTCCGAAAGGTCAAGCCGAAGGCACAGAACTGAAATACTACCGTTTTCTACCCCAGAGGGAGGAAAACGATTATTTCAGGTCTTGCCGAGGCTTGACCTGAGCAATGCCTTGCCGACTCTTTCGGAATCAGGTACTAACGAAAGACGCGGGAGGCGCGCTAAGCGCGCCGTCCGCTCGCTGCCGCCTCGACCGCGCGGGGCCCCACCCCGCGCTGCTCCACTCACTCATAGACGAGACTACGTAGGTTAGAGAATTTTGTGTGCTGTAGGTATGATAGCTAATCTCCGAAAGGTCAAGCCTCGGCAAGACCTGAAATAATCGTTTTCCTCCCTCTGGGGTAGAAAACGGTAGTATTATTGTTGAGTTTTGTTTTATTGTTAAGTTTTGTTGTTTGGACGTTTGAACTGTGCGGAGACAGAATTATGTCTCCTCGAAAGCGAGGGAAGGTTATACATAGTGATACACGTCAAATAGTGTATAATGTCATCAAATATTTTGAAGAAGAAAAAAAATCTGGAGCGTTATCATCCATTTGAGCATAGTAACGCTCGTTAGTTAGCACAATAGTGAAGATAAAAAAGAAGGTATGTTTGTATGAAGCTATGATGCAACTTTTTTACATGAAATGTCTCCTTATTACAATTTCACGTTCCTTCTTTTTATTTTATTGTATAATGTTTGATAAAGATAGTTTTTAAAGAATTTACACGCGTTCATTACACTATGTCGTATAATTTAATTACGAGAGGAACTTGAAAACATGTTTTTTTTGTTTGTTGAGATATCTTAACGATTTTGGTGTCAAATGAAATGTCTCAGTCTACAACCATTTTATTCGTTTTAAATTATGTAAATCGGTCCACGTGTTTACGAGATAATCGCTAATTAGTATATTGAAAATGTAAACAAACCAAAGTTTTTACGTTTTGGAACAGAGTTCCTTATCGCATATGATACCATTTCTAATTTATTAATGAATACCTTTACATTGCAGGTAAGCTCGCCGAGCAAACATCGACAAAAATACGTACGCCTAAGAAAGGAAAACAACGACAGAATAACACACGTGTTCCTGTCGACAATTTCGATATCAGTGCAATCGGAAATATAGTTAACTCTATTTATGATGTGCGCAAACAAGTGCCCACCCTCAACAAAATATTAGCAACCGCCAAACAAGTTTTGAATTTCAAAGGATCGAAAACAACATTGGGCCGTATCCTAAAAAATAAACAGGGATACCGGTTTAAAAAGTGTCGTCAAAACAGAAGTGTGCTAATCGAAAGAGATAACATAAAAGCATGGCGTATACGTTATTTAAAACGAATAAGACAAAATGACGCGGGGGGGGGGCTAATAAGAAACCTGTAATATATATGGACGAGTCGTGGATTCATGCCCATTATACTGTAAGTAAGTGCTGGCAGAGCTCTAAAGATAAAGGAATTTAAAAAAAATATAGCCCAGGCCAACGCTGGGTAATGGTGCACGCCGGTGGCGAAAATGGGTTCGTTAAAGGCGCCGAGCTGCTATTTAAAGCCAAATCAAAGAAAGGCGATCATCATGATGAGATGGATGGAAATAATTTCCTCAAATATTTAAAGGAAAAACTAATTCCTAATCTGCCGCTTAGTTATGGATAACGCGTCATACAACAGTATGCAAGTTAAAAAAGCGCCAACATCAGCCACCCGAAAAGAGAAAATAAAAAAATATATGGAGGAGAATAATATCGCATTTGAAGAAAAGTGGACAAAAGCAGAGTTGTCAGTTGAAGAAAAAACTGCATGAGAAACGATATGTGGTTGACGAACTATTAAAATCTCACGGATGTGAAGTCTTAAGATTGCCACCTTACAATTGCGATTTAAATCCTATTGAACACGTTTGGAATCTTATAAAACAAAGGGTTGCTGACAAAAACGTGGAACAACATGAAAATAAAATTGAACAATTGACCAAAGAAGCAGTTGCATCCATTACTCCGGATGACTGGAAAAAGCAAATCCATCACATCAAACGGGATGAGGAGACGTACTGGACAAGAAATGTGATCAGAGAAAAATAATTAGAGGATTTTATTATTAATTTAGGACAAGAAAGCAGTGATTCTGAAACAGATACAGAGAAGTCATCGGACGATAATGAAAACAAAGACTCATGGGATGAAGAAATGTTGGGAGTAGAACCTAAACCTCATAGACAGTATTAATAAATGAGTTAAAAGTAATATTCGTTCTTTATTTTTACCAAAATCATAATAAGGATCTGAAAGGAGACGGGCGAATCTGGGCCTAATGTTACACAAATGAAATATTTATCAATATTTTGTTTTAATTTTTTTGTGGTCAATTATAAAATATTAAGCAGTTTTATAATGGGATAAGAAATTAAATATTTTTAATCAAATTAATACTGACTTCCCTTATTTTCATATTAAAACAATGTTGCCATATAATATAGGTAAGTTAATAGATATACATTCGATTATTATTACAAAAATAGAATGAATAATTAATTAATTATTTAAAATATTAATAATTATTCTTTACTACACAAGTTTAAATAAAACACATATATTTTTGAAATAATGGTTTAAATAATGGTCGTAAAAATGAATTGCTTCATAAATCGATTTCACAATCGATTGTCAATGTTTTAATATAAAGGCAACAAAGCGGAACTTATGTCAATGTCAATGTCAGGTCAAAAACTCAAACGTCAATCACATCATTCGCTTCGTTTGTTGTTGTTGTCTTTGCGGTGGTACGTTAGTGGATATTTTCTGTTGTGTTTTCGTGTGCTGTAATTATTAATATTCGATCAGTGATCTAACGACTTTGGCTACGTATAAAGGATTCTGACGGTTATTGCTTTAACGAACGACACACGCATTTCTTACAACGGACTCAGATTACTTGCCTACTCAACATACCTCAGTTTCGTATACCGGATTTCGAAGAAAATACAATGAGTGACCAACACCATCATTGTATCAACTGCGGCATAGCTACTTGGCGGCGTAATCCTTCTATAGGATTACATCAAATAGAAGACTAAGGCATTCTTTCAGTTATTCAGCAATGGGTTGCACCTCAAGTGGTAACTAGTTTATTTTATTACAAGTTTTATATTTTGCTGGACTCTACTTCATTATAATTCTTAAATCACTATGATATCTCTCATTATTAAGCCAATTAATAACAGTTAAAAAGAATTGAGCAATTTGTAAACAGTCTTCTCACTATTATACTGGCTAATATTAAAGCAGTTGTAACAAATACAATGTTCTTGCCTAGTCTCTCTAAACTTCATGCGCCTATATTATTTCTTGCAGAGCACTGTAAGTAACAAACTAATATTGTTGTAGGTTAACAGTTCTCATCGCATTTGCCAAGGATGCAGGGATTTAGTGATAAATTCTTTGGGCACAGACGAGCAGCTGTCATCAACAACTGGACATCGTCAAGTGTGTGTCAACTGTGGACGTTCAGTTTTGCATGCTAGATCTCATTTATTGCATACTGACACTGAACGAGAAAGAAGGATTCATACAGTCATTTGTGAATGGATTTTGCCTCGTACTGTAAGTTTTTGTTGTAATCAGTTGATTATATTTCTATACTATTAGATGGTAATGTATATATCGTCAGGCCTGTTGGTCTAGTGGTTAATGACCCTGACTGCTATGCCAGAGGTTGTGGGTTCGATTCCCACCCAGGACAAATGTTTGTGTGATGAGCATGATCATTTGTTCTGTGTCTGGGTGTAGTTTATCTATAATATGTATGTATTTAGAAATATATAAGTATGTTTATCAGTTGTCTAGTACCCAGTCTAGTAACACAAGCTCTGCTTAGCTAGGGACTACATGGCGTTGTGTGATAGTTGTGGAATATTATTATTATTATATAAGCCTCAAAGAATGAAAACCAGTTTTACTTAGTGGAGGTCGGACAAGCAGTTGCTGCATGTAAAATACTGGTATTTTGTCACAAACTATTGTATGCCTCACATGGTGGAGGCAAGAGCACAACAACCTTTAGAACAACTTTTTAAATAGCTGTCTCACAATAAAGATCTTTGACTTTGACTGTAAGTCTATCTTGGGGTTGAACTTATAGTCAGACAGTATTAATAAATACACATCATCACTTTGACTATGATTGCAATGCTTTATATAATACAACATAATATTGTGTCCGTATTACCCGAAGGGATAAAGCAGATTAGTGCAGTACACTCGCATTTCACTAGTTGTATTTGTTTATTGTAAAGGCTTATTATAAAATTATTTTTCAGATTTCAAGAAACAGAGCTCTCATATGTCACAGTTGCTGGGTGAGAGCTGATAGAAATGCCCATCATTTTGTATCTGGACCATCTGGATCATCAACATCAGCATATGAAGCAAGTGAGCATGAAGGATTGACTTTGCAGTCTACATCGCAGGCTACTTTGCAGTCCACGTCACAGGCTACTTTGCAGTCCACATCACAAGCTTCTTTGCAGTCCACATCACAGGCTACTTCACAGGCTTTGCAATCTACTTCAGAAGCTACACCCAGACCAAGCGAAGCTGTAGTGTTACCTGACTATGTAAGGGCAGTCGAAACCGAATCTCGCTGTTTTATTGAAGGTTGCCGGAGACAAGAAAGGAATAGAGTTCCTGATACAACTAGGAAAATGTTATTAGATGTTTATAACTTCTACATCCCAAAAAACAATAGATTATGCAATCACCACATTAATACGCAATCTTGGGATTTTATTACTGGAGCTCTACATAATTATGTTAATGTGTTTACAGCAGTGCATATTCAACATGCTACAATTAAAAGGTCAATCAAATGCTGGCCTTGATTTTATTAATATTCAAAATATGGAAGACCGTTTGGTGCACCATTGGATAGGCTTTACAAAAGAGCAGTATCAAAATATTTTAAACTAGTAGTCCCGCGCAACTTCGTCTGCGTCACAATTTTCATTACTGCTCCGCTCCTATTGGCCATAGCGTGATGATATATAGCCTATAGCCTTCCTCGATAAATGGGCTATCCAGCACTGAAAGAATTTTTCAAATCGGACCAGTAGTTTCTGAGATTAGCGCGTTCAAGCAAACAAACAAACAAACAAACTCTTCAGCTTTATATATTAGTATAGATGAAGTGCCACAATTACTGCATAAGTCATCGGGCCCTATTGGGTTAACAGCATATTTAATGAAGCTGAGAACCGGTGATTCTAATGAAAGAATATCAGCTCTATTTAACATACCTAAAAGAACTCTTGATGGATATGTGTCTGAAGCTCGTCACTTAATGTACGAATATTTTGTACCAAGGCATTTAGGACTTATCCACATAAATCGCCAGCAAGTTGTTGAAAGAAACTTAATAATACCAAATGGTTTATTTGGAAACCATAATGGGGAAAATAAACCTGTAATAATAATTGACGGTACATATTGCTACATAGAAAAAAGTTCAAATTATTTGTACCAAAAAATAACTAACAGTTTATATAAGTATAATAACTTAGTAAAACCATTAATGATTGTATGTGCAGACGGTCATATTATTGATGTAATGGGCCCCTATCCTGCTACCACATCAGATGCAGATATCATTAATCATGAGTTTCGTGACCCTAGTTCAATGTTACGTGAATATTTTCAAGCTGGTGATGCATTCATTTTGGATAGGGGCTTCAGGGATGCCTTGCCTTTATTAAATGAATGTGGTTACAGAACCTACGTCCCACCAACATTGCAGGCGGGTGAATGGCAGCATTCCACATTAGAGGCCAATAAATCAAGGGCAGTCACCATATGCAGATGGGTTGTTGAAGTAGTGAATGGAAGATTTAAAAGGGATTTCAAATTATTTAGACAAGATTATTTTAATACTGCTTCGAAGCATTTAATGATTGATTTTGAGGTGGCTGCCGCTCTACTGAATGCTTTTCACCCGCCTATTACGAATCGTGTCGATGCTGGGGAAATTCTACAAATAATCAATGAGAACATGAACAAAGCAAATGATTTAGGCTATTATGTGATTCGAAATAATATAAACCGACGTAGAGCTGATTTTACAAGAATACATGTCGATGGTCATTCATAGGTTGACAACTCGTAACCCACATTTTTTCACAAAATGAGTTTTGTACATCAAAAATTTTAAAATTAACCGCCGAATCTTTCTATTGATAACTCGTAATTCACAAAAAATGTCGCTCGAACAATTTGTGCCAGAGTTGACAACTCACAACGATCGAGTTAGCCTAACTGAACGTGGTCCCGGTGCGCGGAAAACACTGAAGAAATCGGAAAACCCTGTTTTAGAAGATGCTTTGTTTACGTGGTTTTTGCAACAAAGGCGATTGCATGTTCCTGTAAGTGGTGATATGATTTGTGAGAAAGCTCGTATTTTTCATCGCCAGATTACAAACTCCAATAACGGGTTTAATGCAAGCCGGGGATGGTTGGACAAATTTAAAAAACGCCACGGAATTAGACGTTTAAAAATGGCCGGTGAAAAACTGTCAAATGATGAAGCCGCTATCGGACCATTCCAATTAGAGTTACAGAAAGTGATTAGAGAAAAAAATTAACAGCTGAACAGGTTTACAATGCTGATGAATCTGGTTTATACTGGCGATTATTGCCAGATCATACTTTAGCCTCTGGCAATGAGCAGTCGGCTTCCGGAAGGAAAATGATGAAGATGAGAGTGACATTCATGCCTTGTGCAAATGCGGCTGGAACCCATAAACTTCAATTGCTTGTTGTCGGAAAATCAAAAAACCCGCGGGCATTTAAAACAACACGTCTTCCCGTTTGTTATCGTGCACAAAAAAATGCTTGGGTTACGAAAGACTTGTTTCTTGAGTGGTTCAAAACGGAATTCGTTCCCGCGGTCCGTCGCCATCTTTTATCTGTTAATTTGCCTCCTCAGGCACTGTTATTGTTGGATAATTGTCCTGGGCATCCATCAGCAGAGGAACTTGTCTCTGAAGACGGCAACATTTTTGCCATGTTCCTGCCACCTAACACCACGGCGTGTATACAACCAATGGATCAGAACGTTATACAAAATGTGAAGTTAAATTACCGCAAATCACTTTTGGTAAATGTTCTTGCATCATGTTCTGAGAACCTCATGGACTCATTAAAATCGATAACTTTAAAGGACACAGTTTTTCTTTTGGCTAATTGCTGGGCCAATGTTAAGGCATCGCTGATTAACAAATCATGGAAGAATTTGCACCCTGGATTTCTCACTGATAATGACGAACCAGAAGATGATGTTCCTTTAGCCCAGCTTTTTAATAGGTTGAGGGGACCCAATGATCCTCAAATAAGTGAGGCAGAAGCTCAAGAATGGGCTGCTGGTGGTGCCAAAAGCGAGTTACAAAGATATGAAGTGTTAACTGATGAGGAGATTGTGCAAGCGGCAATGTGTGAGGACGATGAGCAAGAGGAGGACAATAGCGTTGAAGTTCTCGCCTCTGAAAAAGTTGGTAATTCAGAGGCAGTAGGAGCATTAAACACTGCTTTAAAATGGGCTGAAGATAACGAATTGGATAGCCACGAAGTTATGTTTCTCCGTCGACTCAGAGACCGGGCTTTTGAAATGAAGTGCGAAAATTGTAAACAGAAGAGTATAACAGACTTTTTCGAGAAGAAATAACTAATGTTTTCTTTTAACTTACTGTTTTTCTTACATGATTGTTATGTATCTTTATGCTTAAAGGCGAATGCCCATTTGAGGCCCTCAGTGGACAATAGACTAGAGAAAAAATACTTTATGCATTAATTTTGCCATAAAAAAATATGTGTTTACTTTCTTCCAAATGAGCACCACTACAATCTACAACAATTCCTTAAAAAAAGTAATTTTAATGAACAAACAAGAAGTTTTTTGATTTTGACGCTGGCAAAATGTTGCCAGAGTCAAAATCATACATAAATCAATCGATTTGAATCGAGTTATAAACATTTACAATAACCTTAACGATATACCCACTTGACTTTACTGGTATTGTAATTTAAAATCGACCTAAAACATAACTTAAATAGAAGCTAATAATTTTTTTAACCAGTTTACTGGTTAAAAAAAGAATAAGACAAATAAATCAACAATCGGTTACTTAAAAAAGTAATCGATGAATTGATTTAATGTTTATATATTTTCGTGAAAGTGACAACACTGAATTTAATCTGACAGTTCTGACTACTGACACTTCGCTTGTTGCTTACGCTCAATGTGGATGTGTTTTGATTTTTCTTCGATTTCTTTTACTGCGACCTGGCTTTGTTTTATGGACTTGACTCGGATTTTGTCAATAGTACATGAAAGAATGGATATCCATAATACGTTAGGAGATTATGTAAATGAATATAATTTAAATCGCAGGAGGGCACAATTTGTTAATATTACCGTTGGCTCTGACAATTTAAATGACTTCCCACAATTAACAATGGATGAATTAATATTAATTGCATGTGGTACCTACCAAATAAAACAAGCTAGGTCATATTATGGAGAACATATGAGAGCCAACGGTATGTATAGTATTGAAATATGCAGAGAACAAAATAGCAACCTATCAAGCGAATTAATCAATGAAAACTGCTGGCTATTGCGTGCCAAAATACAAAGTAGACATATAAGTCGTAAGGTATATTTTGGGTACATTAAAATAAATAATAACTATGCTGGCAGAGAGGCAATTGATGCATACTATTGTAATTGCATAATAGGAAAACGCACGGTAGGTTGTTGTGCACATACCATGACTGTGCTTTGGTATATAGGCTGGGCAAGATATGAATCGAATATCCTGCGCCATTTTTAGATGATTTGTTAATTGTTTACGACAATGAAGATAATATAGACATTTAAAATATTAAATGTTTCTTTTATGCCCTAATTACTACAATTGGATAAAAATATATTAGAAACCCCTTCCTATCATAATATCAATAATCAAGCATTGAAAAACAAATTATTCTTGAATTATCTCAGTTCTACACTTTTTCGTATAGAAAATTAACCTCAAAACATTTTTGTTTAATTTATATTTCTAAAATAGTGGCGTCAATTTGAATATATTTTATAGATATCCAATACTATCAAGATTTAAAAAAGCTTCATATTTATAGTCATATTTGATGTCCATCTTGGGCCTGGGATACTATGGAGACTAGGCATTCCCCTTTAAAAATTGATTAAAGAAACTAAGGTTAAACATGTGTTTTGTTACCATTAAATATTGCATACTATAATCCGGACGCCTCGATAATCCGGAAGGGGTCTTGTTTTTGCCTCTCCGGATTAGCGAGGTCCTACTGTACGTTTATTTATTTCCGTAAAGTGTCCTTGAAGGTATATTGGTAAGTTTTTATTTTTATTTTACGTAGAACGCTCAATAAAAGCTCACTATTGAAATTTTAAGCCATCTTATCATCGATAACTTAATATGTAAAACTAATTAATGAGAAGTATTGAGTTATTTAACCATATTTTTTGTAATAATCGTAATAAAGTAGCGATTTATTCTTTATCATCTAAGATCTATGCGATAAAGTTTCAACATGGATTATTTAAGCAGGCAGTGGAATAATTAGGTAGGTACTTATCTCGACGTCTTTTGTTTTAGTGTTATCATGGAGAAAAACAGTGAAGAAGAGCTTTTTAATGATGTTGTAACGGGCTTGAAGGAACAAGGACTAGTTTCTGTTAACGTTTATCGTAATAAGAGGAGTGAGTTTGTCTACGAAAGTCAATCACAAGAATCATTACAAAAGTCATCGAGCTCTTCCGAGTTACAGTTGTACAACTACGAGGTAAATGGAAACGGAGAAATGATACTTTTGAACACATCAGATCGACTTGAGAATGTTCTCCTGGAACATTCCCAAGTCTGTACGCCTGTATTTAGCGCCGAACAGAGCTGTCAAGATAATGGCGGGACAGATACAGGTTCATCAATTACTGTTTTGAACGATATTACCACTTCGTCATTTTTAAACCAGCCTCAGATACCTTCCAGCCCAAGTCGTAACTCGGAAAACATTGTCGAGAGTATTGTAGAAGTTATACCTGATGCAGAATCTCCTACAATTTTGAATTCAAATGATTTTGAAATTGGAAATTTTCATGTTGTTGAGGAAACACGAACTGATACAGACTCTCCTACTATTTTGAACTCATATGATTTTAACTTAGAACCTAGATTATCAACTTCTCTTGTAGTAGCCACGAGTAGTAGAACGAAGGATGATGACCCGGATTATGACCTGGATCAGACGTCCTGCTCTTCTGAAGATGATGACAGTGGTATGATCGAGGGGAATAGTACTGGAAGGAAGACAAAGAAAAGAAAAGGCTTAGCTGATGAAGAGCATTGGAAAGCCCGCATGAATAAAAAGTTAAGAGAACAGGGAAAAGACTACATAGGGTGGAGAAGAAATGAAAATTCATGTAATACGCATAATGCACCACGATTAGCAAAAACATTGAAAGAGACTTGCAGTTCTGCTTTCTGTCGAGCGTCCAAAGAACGCCACTGCCACGAATTTACATCAGAATGTAGACAGCGATTGTTTGATCTATTTTGGAGTTTAAGTTGGGATCAAAAGAAAATGTTTGTGATTAACACTACCAATAAAATAAAAACTTTAAGACCCAAAGGAAATACCAGAAGAGAAGCGTCGCTTCAATATTACTTGAAACAAGGGGATATAAAATTGAGAGTTTGTAAGAAAATGTATTTAAATACTTTATGTATTGGAGAGTGGTCAGTAAGGAGCTGGGTAAATAAATCCGAATGTGGTATGTTCGCAAAAGAAAATGCTGAGCAAATAGAAAAAAAAAAGAGGGGAGAGAAGAAAAGACTGTCACGTGAATTTTTAGTCGAGTATATCGAAAATTTACCAAAGCTCCCATCACACTACTGCCGCAAAGATACGTCTAGGGCATACTTAGAACCGATTCCTGGAGGTATGGCGGAAGTGTATAGGACCTACACTGAAGCGAGCACAATAAAAAACCTGGTTCCGTTATGTAGAACTATGTTTTATAACATTATAAAAGAAAAAAATATTGGCTTTCAGCAGCCAAAAAAAGATTTATGCGATACGTGTCTAAGTTACTATACTAAACAAATATCGGAACAGGAGTATAAAGATCATCAGCTAAGGAAACAAAATGCAAGAGAAGAAAAAGTAAAGGATTTAAAGGAGGCAGATGAAGGAAAATGTATTGTCTTAGAACAGGATGTTCAAGCTGTGAAAGTATGTCCATATATAAGAGCCAGCAGTGCCTATTACCGAAGAAAGTTGATCAACCATAATTTTACGGTTTATGAATATCCATCCAAAAAAGTAAGATGTTATTGGTTTTCAGAAGTCGACTGTGATACTCAGGCATCAGTCTTTGTTAGTTGCATATTAGATTACCTACGTGATATGATTTGCAACTCTGAAGGCGAATTTGTAACAAAGCCTATCATTATTTGGAGTGACGGTTGCACCTATCAAAACAGGAATGCAGTATTAGCAAATGCTTTATCCAACTTTGCTGCTGTGAATAATGTGATCATTTACCATAAATATTTAAAACCTGGCCATACGCAGATGGAAGTAGATAGCGTTCATGCTGCTATCGAACGTGGCATTAAAAAATATGACGCTATTTATGTTCCATCACAATACGCAGATATAACTAAGAAATCACGCAAAGATCCATACGACGTCAAAATGTTAAAATATGACTTTTTCAAAAAATATGATGATCCAAAAGTGATGCGTTACGAAAGTATTAGGCCTGGAAAGAAAAAAGGAGATCCTGTTGTCACAGATCTTAAAGTTTTACTGTACAAACCAGATGGCAAAATTTATTATAAAATTGACATCTGCAATGAAAACTATTCTTTGTTACCAAGTAGACCAAGAAAAATTAATTTTCCAATATCAACCTACGAGCAACTTTTTAAGGACTCGCCTAAACTTACTTTATGCAAATATAATGATTTGCAAGCCCTTAAAACTGTAATACCTTCTGATTATCATTCTTTTTACGATAATTTGCCGCACATGTAATTTGGTTCAATCTAATATAATAATGTTTTTTTTTAAAATTGACAGCTCGTAAGTAAATGTTGACTACTTGTAACACGTTAGTAGTGAGGTATTTTTAATATTGATAACTCATAACTGTTTGTTTATTGATTATTTAATGAAAAACCTATGGGGACAGTTTATTGTTTTAAGCTATATCAATAAAGAATTTGATTACCTACCAACTACTTTTTTGTTTTATTTTTATTTTTTTCGAAATTAAGCAGTTTTTTTCCCTTCCTGTAAAATTTGACACATTGCAGTTACGTGTTGTCAACCTTTGACCATCGATGTGGAAAATGATAATTTAAATGATTTTCCCCAGCTCACACATAGTGAATTCATGAAAATATCTTTAGGTATTTATCAAATTAAGCAGGCTAGGTCCTATTATGGAGAACACATACGTCAAGATGGAAGATATGAAATAGAAGTGTGTCGAGAAACGGACAGCAACCTACTAAGAGAACTGTCAATATCTAATAATTCTAGCTGGCTGTTAAGAGGTCGAATAAAATCGAGACATGTAAGCCCAAAGACATATTTTACGTATATTTTAGTTGACAGTTCTCTTAGTGGTAGAGAGGCCATCAAACAATATTATTGTAATTGCTTGGTAGGAAAAAGAACAGTAGGTTGCTGTTGTCATGTGATGTCCATAATATGGTACCTAAGCTGGGCAAGGCGGCATCAAGAGAATTTAATACCGCCTGCACAGTTTTTAGACGATATTTTAATTGTTTATGATGATGTGGATGATGAATAAATCATTAAAAGAGAAAGTGTTTTTAATTCATACTCCCTTTGTTGCTACCTCTAGAATCTAGTTGGAAGGCGTCTGAATCTTCAATGTGTCCTACAATAAATTCAGGTTAACTATAGTCAACAATAAAGTCAAATAGTTATTTTCTTGAAGTATTACGTGAGAGCTCAGTGTATAACCTTAGGTTAGAGGTTGTTTTCATACAAACCAATGTCATCCTATATTTTCTTTCTCCCATGGAGCAGTCGTAAATTATATAGTTTTTTTTAAATGGTATTAGGGTATAAATAAAATAATGCAATAATTGTTACTGTAACATCAGGCCCAACTTTCTAGGAACTTTCGCCCGTCTCCTTTTGGTTTATACATTGTAAAAAGCCTACCCCAATCTGTCAGATTTTACCAATTGAATATGAACCTTATTCCATTGTAGTAAAGTTGAAAATCTATCAAAGAATTTTGACAGTAGGTTGATGTGCTGGCGTCTGTACCTACTGTTTCCGATGAAAACAACAATAACGATCCTATAATAATAGATGGCGCCACATGTCGTTCAAATCTTCAACTAGTTTGAAATAAATACGGCCCGGTCATGTTTTTATTATTTTTAATTTGAAAAAATATTCGAATTGAAATTTTATATGCTAACTGTACTATCTATCAACGCAAGTACAAGCCGCCATTTAAGATTCCTTTCTTAAACGCATCGGCTTATATATGGTATGATTCTTTATCCTTTTTTTTTCTAAGTGACAAGCCATAAGCGTGTCTCGTTCTGTCAAAATTTGACGCGTAGCTTGTCTAACCCGCGGCGCCATATTGATAAGCGACATACGTTCTGTTTCAATAGTGTTAAAATCAAAAAAACATTACTTGTTTGGGACATAATACACACGAGGACAATAAAGTAAAATGGTGAAGTGCTGTGCGCATCGCTGTGACAGTGCTAGCTACCACAAAATACCTGGATTAACCTTTCATCGGTAAGTTTTGGGAAATCTAAGTGCTTTCTTTACTGAATTCAAATGTTTCGATACTGTTTATTCGTATTTTAAATAGAGTTTTTAACAAAGACGCGATTTGTCTGTACCGTTAACCTAAAACTAAAGAAATAAACCAATACAAGGACAAAACAGTCAGAAAGTGGCATCAAGTGACAGCTCAAGTACCTGTTCATTAGCCAGGGACGAATTAGGCAGATTTACTGGCTTCTGACAGGAGGAGCTCGTGGCTAAATAATAACAGCCGCACGGGTCGATCTTGAAGGTTAAGCAACGCTTGCCAAGGTTGGTCTGTAGATGGGTGACCATCTACACATAACGAGTTTTCTGAGGCACGGAGGAAACACGGTATATTAAGATGGTCACCCATCCACAGACCAACTTTGGCAAGCATTGTAACAATCACAACTTATGTTAAATAGTCGTCTACATAATTATTAATTGTTGTTGTATTATTTGCAGGAAAAGAAAAATGTAATTATTCCACGAACTGCAAACATAGCAAATGTTTCTGTACTTACAGAGATGCATAATAAAATGAAGCCAGCTGTTTTTACATCCAATATGACTAAGACTGCTTTAATAGTAAGTATTTTAACTACTTAATACATACATATATCATGGAAAGGACAGTAACATTCTGAATCATAATAAAATAATGATATTTATTCATGTAGGTATGACCATTAGGCATATATGGAGACTTCTATTTTTTTATTGCTTTCGGCTGGATTTGCAGTGCTCAAAAACTCAAGCTATGATTTAGGTAGTTCAGTAGTAAATTATTGTGTTAAGTATCCATGAGCAAGGCAGATTTGCCCATTGAAGTTTTAGAGGCATGCGGAACAGAGAGTAAAGTCCCACACACCTCAATTGAAAAGGAGGATCCTCCAACCAGGCGGCTGTTGTGCCTGGCGGGCTACTGCCCAATAGTTGATATTCGGGCTGATGTATATGTTCAAATCGCACGGTAAACTCTGCTTGCGCGATGCAGGATTTCAACGTTGTAGTTCGCTGCTAATCGGATAGATGGCGTCGCGGTGCTTTTTGTTGCGATGTAGATTTGCTTCGTAGGTTTTTCTTGTGGCGGCCTTGATGCCGCTACAAGTTCAACTCCATAATATATGTATGTTTTTATGTGCCTAAAATTAAAATGTTTTCCCTAATATCGAATATTCAGTGTAGATAAAATTGTATAGTTCAAAAGCTGGAAAACACAAGCTCAACTTATAATGGTTAATAACTTTTCACTTTAAATTTGTAAATCGAACAACAATCAATCTGTACCGATAAATTCTTTCATTTCTTGCTACCCTAAAAGTTTCTGATTAATCATTGCTTTGTATATCTATTCAAGATGAAGAAAATGTACCGGGTCCTTCAAATGACAGTAGTGTTACACCTTCAAAACCTCCAGTTCCGGTTGCAACCTGATATGAAGAAAAGCAAAGGTTAAAAAGAAAAATGAACTTGAAAAATAAAAAAAATAAGGCATTACTGCAACAACGTAGACGGTTAAGAAAAATGGTTTCTCAGTTCTCAGAAATAATTACAGAATTAAAAAATAAATTGTGTCAAAATAATTGAGTGTTTTAAAATTAACAACAGTAACGAATTTAATAGTTTGATGAAATTTGTCGCTGATTATATCGATTACTCAATTTTTGATTCAAACGACCCAGAGCATGATAAAAACCATGTTCATCTGTTAATTAAAATTATTGTGAAATTTTACATTGATTTAAGATGTAAATACGAATGCAAAGAGATAAATTGATCACAAAGTAATCATTTAAAAAAAATTGTGTTGTTCCAAAACAAGTAAACAATCATACAATTTTTTTTCTTTTATTTAAAAAATCCTGATTTATTCCTAAACTAGCTTTCAGGCATACCAAACTTTGACTCTCGGTTCTACAAAATTGTACATGCTGGTTAATGACTGCAGTGCCAGTTCTTCTATCTAATACTGACGCCCGTCAACGGTTTTTATACACAAACAAAATGTGTAGAGTGGACTGCTGCTCATCGTCCTCTTAAAATATTCCCTTAGTCGCCTTTAACAATAACTACGGGAATAGAGGGTGGTTCTATTCGTTAAGACAATTTATAAGTAATCTATTTTCATGTACCCAGAGAATATCGATTTTCACGGATTTTCAGAAAGTATATGGATTGTTTCATTATCGTTAGATAATACCGGCAACCGGTCCTAATTCGGCCCTGTAATGACAACATTCCCTATGTATGCGTAATGGCTACGCAAATTTTGTGTATGAATGTTTGGTCTGCTACTATTTATATGTCTGTGATGTCAAATAATTTTCGTTCGTATTGAACTTCGGAACGAATGGAACCGTGGTAGGAAACACGCGAAAATTCGATCGAAACTTCGTTTTTCGTTGAATTAGAGTAGACCCCCTTTTTGGAAAGATACGTTCTAAAATTTGGCCCATTTTCTGACGAGAATATGAAAAAAATTAAGCAAGATTTATCACGTTTCAAGTCGGAAATTAAAAGAAGATGGACTGAAAAACAATGACACATGGCTAGAAGGCACATTTGTTATACCAAAAGTCGCCATCCGAACAGGACGACCACATAAATGTTTTTCAGAGTTAAGTGAAAGAAGTAAACGAAGAAAAACGGAAGATTTACGCAAACACACTGAGTTACAAGTGCTCACATATGCTACACAATCAAAACTAGGTGAAACTGGAAAGAGAGATGCTTCATCAGTGCTAAAAGAAATACTGACATCGCCAAAACGAGCTACAAAATACAAAAAGGCATTTAGCAAAACAACACAACAGGCTACGCCTTCTCAGTTGACTCCAATACAAGCTTTGTCTATGTTTGTTGAAGCTGATTTGTCTAGAAGACAATATGAAATAATACGCAATACAAATAAAAAGTTATATCCTTGTTATAGTGTCATACAGAAATCAAAACAGGAGTGCTACCCAAATAAAGAATCTTATCGGGTAACCGAAACATGTGTCGAAATAAAATTACAGAGTTTAATGGACCATACTGCTACACGATTATTGACTTACATGGAAGAGGTGTTACCGCTCGATGATGAAGAAAGAAGGGCATTACTTTTAATGTGCAAGTGGGGTTGCGATGGAGCACAACAAGCTCAATTTAAATAAAAATTTGAGTGTGATTCTGATTCCAACGCAAATTTATTTCAAAGTTCTTTTGTGCCTCTGCGACTTATTTGCTCCACTAATGATAAGTTGTTGTGGCAGAATCCAACTCCTTCCTCACCACGTTATTGTCGGCCCATTAGAATTCGTTTTATCAAAGAAACCAAAGATGTAACAAATGAAGAAATAAATTATGTTAAAAATGCCGCAAATGATTTGCAGAAGACCGAAGTAAAATTAGGAGAAAAAACATATTTGGTGAAGCACTCTATGATGCTTACCATGGTAGATGGAAAGGTGTGTAATGCTGCCACTAACACAACATCTACAATGAGATGTTATATCTGTGGTTTGACTTCCAAGGACTTTAATTGCCTAACAAAAAAAGGAGCTGTTAAACCGGAAGCGCTTGACTTTGGACTGTCTATTTTACACGCACGAATTCGTTTTTTTGAATCAATTCTGCATCTTGCTTATAAACTACCTGTAAAAAAATGGCAACTAAGAACTGAGGATGACCAAACAACAGCTAAACAGAAAAAGCTTGATATACAAGAAGAATTCAGGGTCAAGATGGGTCTGATTGTAGACGTTCCAAAACCAAATTTCGAAAACACGAACGATGGCAACACCAGCAGAAGATTTTTTGCAGATCATAAATTGTCTGCTGAAACCACGGGAGTTGATGTGAATTTTCTATACCGCCTTAAAGTAATTTTAGAAGCATTGTCGAGTGGACACAAGATCGACACAGAAAATTTTTCTATTTATGCCAAGGAAACAGCAGAGCAGTATGTTGCGCTTTACCCATGGCATCCCATGACGCCAACATTGCACAAAATTCTGATGCATGGATCTGAAATTATAGATAAAGCATTGCTTCCGATTGGTCAATTATCAGAAGAAGCTGCGGAAGCACGTAATAAACATATACGTTTGTATCGCCAGAATTTCGCAAGAAAATTCTCTCGAGAAGCCTGTAACATGGATGTTATTAATAGGCTACTCCTTAGTTCTGATCCACTATTAACAGGAATGCGACCCATTCCAAAAAAGAAAACCAAACCTTTTATGAAGGAAACGATAGGTTTGCTACTTTCGGCTGAGCCTGACATCGTACATGATGATGATGAGTCATCATCAGATACGATGTCAGACTATGGTTCTTCAGATGAAGAACCGTGGGTCTACTTCTAGTTAAATAGTTTATGGTGATTTCTCTAAGACATTGTAATTATATGTATTCATTAATTAATAAAATAACTATTTTAACAGTAAATTTTTTTCTTTTTCATGTAAATGCATAAAAATCAACTGGAATGATAAAAATCCACCTATGAGCACTATTATCATTGATTTAAGTTAAGAAAAAGTTTTGGCCGGCCAAATCGCTCAAATACCCCTGTGTGCGCCGTGCGGATGTCACAGTTGGAATTTGCTTTTGATGGATGCAGCTAAGTCTTCTACAACAGCCAAAACGTTTTTTGGCTTCATCAATAAAATCTATGTGCTGTTTTCAAAGTCAAGTAAGCATTGGGATATTGTGAAAACTAAATTAAAATTTGGCATTAAAACCTCTGTCTAAAACACGATGGGAGAGTAGAATCGGAGCAGTAAAAGCAATATTTTTGCAATTTGATGATGTTATCGAATGCGTGAATGACCTAAAAAATAAAAGTGATGATTCTGAAACTCTAAGCGACTGTGACGCAGTCTTGAATGAAATGTTAACTTTTGAGTTTGTTGTTGCGATACACGTATGGTACGAGGTTTTACTACGTGTGAACAATATAACCAAACTATGGCAAACGGTTCAAGTCAACTTGAATGTCGCTATTGATACTTTACGGTCATTTTGCAGCTGGATTCAAGAATTCCGTAATACAGGATTTGACAATAGTGTAGCACAAGCTCGATTATTTGTGAGGTTGTGGCCGCCATCGTCAGGACTGGGGAGTGCTCTGCTGAGCAGGTGAAGGCAGGCACTATACGTCCTGACCACACGGGCATGCAAACCGTCGTGGTGAGCTGCCCTGTGACGGCGGCCAAGAAAATATCGGAGGGCCGAAGGCTCCTGGTCGGTTGGGTTTCTGCGCAGGTCAAACTGCTGGAACCCAGACCTCTGAGGTGCTTCCGTTGCCTAGTGGGCAACCACGTCGGAGCTCAGTGTACCTCGGAAGTGGACTACAGCAATCGTTGTTTCCGTTGTGGTCAGCCCGGTCATAGGGCCGGCTCTTGTAACGCCACGCCGCACTGCGTCATATGTGCGGCAGCTGGCAAGCCAGCCGATCACTGGGCTGGGGGCAAGGCCTGCGCTCCACCTACCAAGGCCGGGAGTAAGAAGAGACCCTCCACCGCCGCTGTCTCTGCCGCAGCCGCCACCACTGTCGCTGCTGCTACCCCCCCCACCACCGATGCCACTGCGGCTGCCGCGGTGGAGCCTTCACAGGGGGCTCAAGAGGAGGATGAAATGGAGTGCTAACAACGGCTCCATTACGGCTCCTCCAGGCGAACATTAACCACTGCGCCGCCGCTCAGGACCTGTTGGTCCAGTGCATTGCGCAGTGGTTGATTAACATCGCCGTGGTCGCTGAGCCGTACTTTGTCCCGCCCAGGGATGACTGGGTAGGGGACCTAAACGGCTCAGTGGCTCTAATTTTGTCGGCCACTGCTGGGACCCCGTCCCTCGAGAGTGTCAAAAGAGGACAGGGGTGCGTAGCGGCACGGTTCGGGGAGATTGTCGTGGTAGGAGTGTACTTCTCCCCGAACCGAACTCTCGCCGAGTTCCAGAACTCCCTTATGGAGTTGGGCGTCGTCGTCGCTGGTTATCGTTCCCTACCCGTGCTCGTTCTTGGGGACTTCAATGCCAAGCACTTGTCTTGGGGTTCCCGTTATACGGATACACGGGGCAGGATGGTGGAGGACTGGGCTCTGGAGACAGGCCTGGTTGTCCTAAACCGGGGTTCTGTCCCCACATGTGTGCGGATGCAGGGGGAGTCGGTTGTGGACATTTCGTTCGCTAGCCCTGCTCTGTCACCACGCGTCATTGACTGGCGCGTATTAGAGGAGGTGGAGACCTATTCCGATCACCGGTATATCCGGTTTGACGTCTCCGCCCAGACCTCAAACGCGCCAGTCCGGCAAGCCCCGAGTGGTCCGCGGTGGGCGCTGAAGCAGCTCGACCGGGAGCTCCTCCTGGAAGCTTCTATCGTGCAGGCCTGGGTGTCACCTCCGGACAGGCCTGTTGATATCAACGACGAAGCGGAGTGGTTCCGGGAGGCCATGTCCGATATTTGTGACGTGGCAATGCCCCGGGTTAAGCCAGGACGCGCCCGCCGTCAGGTGTACTGGTGGTCGCAAGAGCTGGCGACGCTGCGTCAGGCATGCGTTGCCGCACGGCGCCGGTACACCAGGCACCGCAGGCGCCGCATCCGCCCTCTGGATGCGCAGGTCAGAGAGGCGGAGCTGTACGAGGAGTACAAAGTGGCGAAGGGCGCCCTCAAAGCAGGGATCCTGCAGGCCAAAGATCTGGCTCGCAAGGAGATGCTGGAGTCTCTGAACGGGGACCCGTGGGGAAGACCCTACAAAATGGTGCGGAATAAGCTCCGCACCTGGGCCCCCCCGTTGACGCAGAGTCTCCGGCCCCAGCTGGTGGAGGACGTGGTGAGCGCTCTGTTCCCCTCGCGAGGGGAGCATACTCCCCCGCCTATGGCTCCGCCACCTGCGGTGCCCGATGCGGACTACACCGATGACGACGATGACGATGCTCCTGAGGTGACTGAGGTAGACCTGAGAGTGGCGGTTAATAGGCTGAAGGCCAAAAATACCGCCCCAGGACCCGATGGCTTACCTGGAAAAGCCTGGGTCCTGGCCTTGGAGGCTCTCGGGCCTCGACTAAGAGGGTTTCTAAGCGCATGCTTGGAGAGGGGCCAGTTCCCACTTCGTTGGAAGATGGGTAAACTGGTCCTCATTAAGAAGCCGGGGCGCCCTGCGGACTCTCCGTCCGCATACCGGCCCATTGTGCTGCTCGATGAGGTGGGCAAGCTCTTTGAAAGAGTAATTGCAAACCGCCTCGTCGAGCACCTAGTGAGGGTGGGGCCGGATTTGGCGGAGAACCAGTTCGGTTTCCGCACGGGACGCTCGACGGTGGACGCCATCATGCGCGTGAGAGCCCTCTCGACGGGGGACGCGGTTTCCCGCGGCGGGGTCGTCTTGGCGGTGTCTCTTGACATCGCCAATGCCTTCAACACCCTGCCCTGGAGTTGCATCAGGGAGGCACTTCGGTATCACCGGGTGCCGATCTACCTTCGTCGCGTAGTCGAGGATTACTTGACGGACAGAGCCGTCATCTACCCCGGTCACCTGGGAGAGTGGAACCGGCGAGAGATGTCGTGCGGTGTTCCACAGGGTTCCGTTCTGGGGCCGCCTCTGTGGGACATCGGCTACGACTGGGTGCTGCGCGCCGACCTCCCTAGTGGCGTCAGCGTGGTCTGCTACGCTGACGACACGCTGGTATTGGCGCAAGGGAGATCGCACCAGGCGGCGGCCGACGCTATGACACGCGGGGTTGCGATAGTCATTGAGAGGATCCGGCAGCTGGGTCTCGAGGTGGCCCTACACAAGTCCGAAGCCATGTGCTTTCATGGTTCTCGGAACAGGTTGCCATTGGGATCCCAAATAACAGTAGGAGGGGTTCACATCGGTGTCGGATCGACAATGACGTACCTGGGTCTCGTCCTTGACAGCCGGTGGAACTTTGTCGAGCATTTCCGACGTTTGGCTCCCAGACTGGGGCGAGCCGGGGCTGCCTTCAAGCGGCTTCTACCCAATCTAGGGGGTCCAAACGCCTCCTGCCGAAGGCTTTACGCGGGGGTCGTGCGGTCCATGGCCCTTTAGGGCGCCGGTGTGGGCGCCTACTTTGAGGAAGCGACCTGCCCGTTACCTCAACGCGTCCCAGAGGGTCATGGCCATCCGGCTGGCCCGGGGATATCGCACGGTCTCTGGCGAAGCAGCGAGCCTCCTTGCCGGACTGCCGCCATGGGATCTAGAGGCGAGAGCCCTCGCGCTCATGTACGAATGGCGCGTGGAGGCGCTACGCCGGGGCGAGACTCCTCTGCCGCGGCAAATTGCAGCACGGCGGACGGAACTCCGGCAGGATCTCATGGCAGTATGGAGACAACGACTGTCGCAACCCAGCGCTGGGCACGCCACAATTGCGGCGATAAGACCCCTCTTTGAGGAGTGGCTAGAACGGCGCCACGGCGTCCTTACCTTCCGCTTGACGCAGGTACTCACCGGACACGGTTGTTTCGGGAGGTACCTTTTTCGAATACGGCGGGAGGATACACCCGGGTGTCAACACTGCGAGGATCGTCCGGAGGACACGGTGGAGCATACGGTGGAGGTCTGCCCTGCTTGGGCGGAGCACCGCCGTGTCCTCGTCGAGGCGATCGGCGGCGGGGATCTCTCGCGTCCGGCCCTGGTTCAAGCCATGGTCCGGAGCGACGAGACATGGGAAGCGGTCACCTCCTTCTGCGAAGCAGTAATGCTAACAAAGGAGGAAGCCGAACGCGTGAGAGAGAGGGAAACCTCACGCCCCAGCCGCCGAAACAGAAGAAGACGCCCCGGGCGTCGGGAGTCGCAGGACGATTCTCGGCCACCGTAGGCGTGGGTCTGCGGACGGCGAGCATTGGGTGGCTCGCCGTCTGATCAGAACCAGGCCCGGGTCGGCGGCGCGCTGCGATCCCAACGCGCCTCAAGGACGTGTCAGCACGGAAGACGGGGCCCACTAGGGCCAGTGCCTGCTGGGGCTGCGGACTTCGTTCGAAAGAGGCACCGTACCCTGGAACGCAAAGGGCACTAGGAGAAACACGGATGGGTTTTAGTCAGTAAGAGTCTGACACTCCCTCCTGCTGTACCCAGAGCGGGAGAAGTCATTTGATGATTTCCCATCCTAAAAAAAAAAAAAAAAAGCTCGATTATTTGTAGAGAAAAGTACTTTCGAAATGTCGATTTAAAGCGCTCAATGAATATTTTGAACGATTTGGTTTTATTTATGATATCAGATATTTAAACTCTATATCAAAAGAAGACCTTCTCAAGTACTGTAATGATTTAGGTACAATACTTCGGGAAGGCGAAAACAGCGACATACAGCCTTTCGAATTGTATGAAGAACTCCAACTTTTAAAAACAAATTCACTAGACTCTATCAACGACGCGAAACAACTCATTCAATACATTTTAGAAAATAATTTGGAAAAAATATATCCAAATATTTATATAGCAATTAGAATCATGCTCACAGTTCCCGTCAGTACAGCTTCCGCTGAGAGAAGCTTCTCAAAGTTAAAATTGATTAAGACCTATTTGAGAAGCACGATGAGTCAAGAGAGATTATCTTCGTTATCAGTTCTATCAATTGAAGCTGAAATAGCGATACTAACCTAATTATGAATTATCTTAAAATTTCACTATGTTATGATGATGATGTTATGTTATGTTATGTGATGATGTAGGTAATGTTTTTATTACGTAATTTTGCACCCCTAGTGTCCAAACAAAATCAATTTCATTGCCTTTTTTCCTAAATACGTAATGATAAAATTCTTAAACATTTTCAGCAAGCTGCATTTTAGTCTGGATTGGAAATGGTTGTATTAATGAATGTCGATATTTTATTAACTAAAAAGGATTTCTATAAGCTGAAGTATGCCAAATGGCCGTGGAAAGTTACACACTTTTTGAAAGTAAAAAAATGTTATGGTTGTGACTATAATATTTCAAATGACACAACCAATAGGCCGGTACACTTCACTGTGGCTCAAGGGAAGATGACAAAATTGTTATACCATGATTTTTTTTGGTGTCAAAATTGCAAGCATTTTGCGATTTATGATCATTTCCCTACCGATGAGTGTGAAATTTGCTGTTAGTAAGTTTTTTTAGGAATTTTCATTATTTCTTAATCACGTGTTTTTAGCTGTTGAGTATTATTCTACGAAATAATTAACTGTTCCATTGTTCAGAGTAGATATTCAATACTAAAATATATTTTATAGCACACCTGATTTTTCACTATTTCGTCATCACCGTTGCTCACATTGATTACATCTATCTAAACCATATTCAGGGAAACAAAAAGTTTTCAATGTTTTGTAGACGCACATACGCTTAGTGCCGTGCCGTCAAGATCACGCGCACTGCCTTGGTCGTCGCTCGTCGCCGCCGCGCCCGGAGCCCGCGCACCGCACCGACGCCCGCACGCCGTACCTACCCCCTCTTCCCTGTTCGACGCTCTGCGGACTCGCGCTAAACTCTCGCTCAACAGTGCCACACTTGATTTCGCGTCGAATGCACGCGCAATTATTTTTCTCGCAAATAATAGCTCTTAAATTTTCTGTTCTTTCTGTCTACTATTTCTGTGCTTGCCTCTCTGCTGTACATCTGCGCGTGTGACAATAAACCAACCCACTCCACAGTGGACCTTGACGCCGCTAAGCAAACGTATTTGCACCTTCAGATTATTATCTCAATTGTGTATCGTGTATTTGACAAGTTTTAACGATGGAATTATTTCAATGTAGATAGTGTGAGATGGAGTTTATGAGCACTTTTTTTTGCTTTGCTGTATGTGGTGTAGCGATATCTATATATGATGGAGTTTTAATGTACCCACGCACGGACACCATTCTTAGAGCATCTGCGTACCTACACTTTAGCATGTGCAAGTTTACTTCATTTCATGATGAAATCTAAACTATTTTTACCTATATGTCAGTTCAGTGAAGGTACGGTAAGGAGGTATCCTTATTGCTTATCTTGCTTTTCAGATTCGCTGTAAACTTTCAAATAATGCCATACAAAATAGTTCAAACAATGGAGCGAGGGAAAGCTGTCCTGGTTGCAGTACCACAGCAATGGGAACAGGATGGGGTTTTATATTGGCCCATAAAAAACTCCGAGAAATTCCAAAAAAATGAAAATTCAGTACCTGAAGAATATTGGTCGGCAAAAAATTGCATTTTAAAAAGAAATAACATAATAAGTCTCGAAAAGGCAGTCTATGATTGACATAATGTGGGAAAACTCAGACACCGAAACTGAGCTCGACATAAGTAAACGTACAAGGCAATATCAAAACACAAGCAAATTAAAGAATACAGAAATCAATTTTAATGATGTAGCCGAAGAATGTTCAAAGGTTGGTTGAAAACTATACTGACTACTAAACGTTTGTCCATTTCATGTTGCTTTTCTATGTTACGTATAAATTGTCAGTATCACTGTAAGTATCTGATACCTTGCTTCGATTTTAAGACAATCATATAGCTATTTCCTTTTCTTTTAGAACTAAACTATTACTCAAGAAGCTATGCCAGAAGTTATAACTATTCCAGCTTTTTCTGAAGAACCACTAAGTCCTATTGTTTTGCAACAAATGGAAGATCCACGTTTGACGAATTATATATTACCAAAGATTGATGAAATATCAGAAGGCCTAAAAACAGTTACGGCTAGTTTAAATACAATCAGCGTAAATCAACAAGTACTATTTGGAATTCAAAACAACATATAGTATATAGGTTTTGACAGCAAAAATCAGTGAATAATGGTTTTGCAAGAAGTGTCCCATATTTAATTAAATTTTGGTAATCATTCAGAGAAAAAAGGGAATCTGTTATTTGGTCACAAGTTCTAACCTAACCTAGCCCAAATCACTCAGTATATTAACTGATTTTTGCAGTCAAAGTAGTTTTGACTGACAATGAGTTTTGACTGTGACATATATTCTAGTATTACAGCTGTCCTTAAAATATTATGAAGATTCTGAATTATTATTCGTTGGGTCATTCCTTAAAGTTATGCCGAGACTTTTATTTTGTAATTGTTTTAAGTACTGATTACTAAGAGAGAATTGTTAAAAATAATAACTACGATTAATGGAAATGTATGTTAATTTTCTAGAAAGCCTAAACATGTTACTATTCATTGTTTTGTCATTTACGAGTTTAAAAAAAAAAAAAAAAAAAAAAAAATAATCTTTAATTCGGATAAGCAACATCCGTATGGGTTAGTAAACAAAAAGATAACTTATTCCTATGTTAGTAAACTTATATCTACTTAGAGACAAGGATGTTGTTCGAGATACATCTTCGAACAACATCCCCTAACAAAGGAGAGTCGTATCTCCCCGCTATAGTCTTCAGGATGGAGTTGGAGCTGACCCGCACTCTACAAAGCAAAGAGGCAGATTTCTGTCTGACGATGGCGTGGAAACCATCGACGTGTGCTTGTGCAAACATATCTGATGCACTGCAGAAACGGGGCAGCCCCATCAACATCCTGAACCCGTTATTATACTGGACCCGTAGGGCGCTGATAGCCCGCTGAGTATAGTTGGTCCACAGGCTGCACGTGTAAAACACTTGGCAATAAGCTTTAAAAAGCGTTATTTTGACTTCATCGCTACAGCGTGCAAACCTGCGAGCCAACATGTTACATCGAACTGCCAGCGTTGATTATTTTAATTAATGAAAAATTGTTTAAATACATTAAATTATTAATATTTTTTATGGACGAATGATGAGAAATAAAAAGAAGTAAATTTTCGAATGTTGTTTATTTTCTTTGCTGCTTTTTAAGATATTATATATTATATTCTGCATCACAGAGTATGTAGTAAAGGTATAAAAAATAATTCAGAGTTAAACTCAATACACACTAGCTTACATTTTACATTTTTCACTCCGTACACAGCTTCAATTTTGTTAATATAATTACAATCACATTTGTAAATATCCAAGAACGAGGATTTCAAGGGTTTATCAAATACATTCTGGATTTGTGTAATACGATGTCCATTTAATAGAATCTCATTGGTTTCGTCATTATCTTCAAAACATATTGAATTCAGTTCAACAACATGATCTTGGTCACTTAAAAACCACTTGATTTCTTTTTCTGTTGATAAAATGTACGATTCAAAGTGAAGAACATGTTTTAACCCACCCTTTCGCTGATATTTTTTTATAAATGGATACTTTATTAGTTGATCTTCATGAAAATGTTCAATCTCTGCTGTCAATTGTTCGTTTAGTCTTCTGGCAACTTGTTGAAGTGGTTTATTCCCGTGTCTGATCATCCTTTTTATAGTGTATAGTTTATTTTCAAAGGGCGTTAAGGGCGATAAGCGTTAAAGCTGTGCAGTTTTCCGAATTTCCTTACTTCGTCTACCACGTGTTTCAAATTATGAATGTTGCTGGTAATGTAATCCTTGCCATAATATATTTTGAAATTTTGTATAAAATAAGCTAACATTTGATCATCGATTTGTAAAAAAATGAAATGCTTTTCATTCGAGCAAATTCTGATTGCACAGTAAAGGTTGAGAAAATGAAAGTAGGGGGAAGTGGGGCAGATTCATACACGGGGCACCGTCATACACTAGCGACATCTTTTATTAGGCGCGCGTTAACTGAACGATTTAAGCATGTACATGTGACTTACCTACGTGTGCGTTGGCTCACGAATTTTGACAGCAGTCAGTGTGAAACTCGCGACGAGGTGACGCGGAACGTGATTCGGCAACGCGTAAGTAATTTTATAACCTCACTTTAAACATCTTTATTTTGATGAAAGTTTTTATCTAGATTATTCAATACTATTTTATTTCAAAGATAATAGGATGTATTTTGTGAATTGATACGTAAATAATAATATATATGTTTGGTTTTTTTATAAGAATATTTGTTTTTCAAAATCATTGAATGGGGCAGGTTCATACAGTAATTAGAGTTGAAATGATATTATATTTTGTTTTACAGAAAAAATATGGTCAGGAATTACAAGAAAAAGGGTACTAGGAGTGGAGAGGTAGACGAAGTGGCAATATCAAAAGCTATCGATAAAGTCATACTAAACAAAGTCTCTTTAAGAAAATCAGCAGCCAAATACGGAGTAAATCCACAAACTTTACAAAGCCGTCTCAAAAACTTACGAACACGAGATCTACTTAGCGAAAACCGTGTTTTCGATTCTAAATTTGCATCGCAGCAAGTTTTAACAAAAATAGAACAAGAACACTTAAATAAATACATCTTAGAGTGTTCCAAAATGCACTATGGACTAACATGTGTCCAAGTTAAAAAACTGGCATATGAATTCGCTAAGGCCAATGAACTCAAATATCCAGCAAGTTGGGATAGTAACAAGATGGCGGGAGCAGATTGGTCAGCAAGTTTCCGAAAACGCCATAAGAATTTAAGTTTGCGTAAACCGGAAAATACCAGCGCTGCAAGATCATTCGGGTTTAATAAAACGGCAGTGAATGATTTTTTCCAGAACCTGGAGAATTTATACTGCAAGCACAATTTTACTCCCGATCGGATTTTTAACTACGACGAATCTGGTATAACTACTGTGCTGAGCACACCGAAAATTTTAGCTGACAAATCCCAAAAACAAGTTGGTCAAATCGACACCCGCTAAGTATACGTATGTATCTGCCAGATACACGAAACGGTTTTTATTGCATTTTTGGCATCTATATACCTATATTTACCACATATATTTTTATTTTATTTTTTCAATTAACCCAACATAGTTTTTTCTCAAACGTATAATTGTTTATCTGCATAAGGTGACAAATAAACACAGCGTACAACCATATAAGTTCCAGTTACATACTTTGACGCGGGGGGAAAAGGGCGCGCGGTGCGGGTAACTGCCGGTCACTCAGTTCTCCGGCGGGCAGCGAGTTGTGCGCGCGAGTGTTGCGTTGTTTTTTACCATGTCGAGTGAACGTTATAAATTTTTAACTACATTAAGGGAAGATGCAATTAAAAGACCAAAAAATACTGTGGACCAAATAATAAGCGTAACATCAGTCCAGATAGACTCGCCATCAAGGCAAGGTAAGTAATATTAACTAAATATTTTATAATTATGAAAGTATATATTTTAAGTGCACCCATAAATTGAGATTTCTACCTATACTGTAAATATTTGAACTCGTCTTAGAATTAAAATCTGTCGTCATGACGACATAACTGCAATTTATTCATTTCCGATGCATAAGTATGTAACTACGCAGTTACACATTTTTACGCCGGAATTTAGTTTGATTGAAAAATGTATCTAGGCACTTACATACTTATTCTACGGAATGTGTTTAAAATGAAATCAGTTAACTAACACTTATATTGTTTTACATTGGATTTTAACATGATTATTAAAATCTATCTGTATACTTACATAGTTTTACTTTTATGAAATGATGTTTATTATCGTAGAAAATCGAGTGTTTTATTGTGGTTTGATTGTTTCAGATACCCCAGTACACTTCTCAAAATATTTCACTGATGAAGACTTGCAACAGATGACGGAATTCATTGAAAATAGTGACGAGGAAACAACTGCTGCACAAAACCATCTTAAACCCTCAGAATATTCCAGAGCACATTCCCCAACCGTCACAAGTCATACAGCTTCAGTGATTTTGCCAAGTATCTCTCATGACCCCATATTAGCAACAATAACGCCCCAATCACCCATGATGAGCAATGTCAGTTCAGGTATTCGAAATGATATTTCTATTGAGTCGCCAAATTTCTCGTCAGTCATAGCTCAAGCAATTGCTCAGTTAGATTGTGATATATCACCAGCTCCTACGCCAAATGTTGTCATGCCAGTTAGCTCACCTATGCCAATACAAACCCCGATAACAGAAAACACTTTTTCTGACATTGAACCATCACCGAGAAGCAGGCTATCCACAAGAAAAAAAGATAAAGGTAGATTACGAATGGTCCATCAAGACCAATGGTTGGATGTTATGCGTAAGAAAAATAAAAATTTAGGAAATGCGTACAAAAGTAGGGATGGTAAAATGAGGAAAAAGAAAGAGATGGGGCCATGTTGTGGAGAGAAATGTAAGTTAAAATGTTCACAAAAAATTACTAATGTTGACAGAGATTTGCTTTTTGTGGCATTTTGGTCAATGGGAGATATAGTTCGTCATTGGGATTTTATCAATAAGTACTGTGATAAAATTCCAAAACGTAGGGTTACTACTGAAACAGCCTCTAGAAGAGAATTTACTTTGCGGTATTATTTACCAACAAAAATAGATAAAAATCAAGAAGATAATGAGGTACATGAGACTGATTCAGTGTCTCCAAAGACACAGATAACGAAGATACAGGTCTGTAAAACCATGTTTTTGAACACTTTTGGGATCAAACAAGGCCTGGTATATTCTGCTTTGAAAAAGCTTTCATTGCAAGGCACTGTTGTCCACGATAAAAGAGGTATCCATAGCCATACTAAGAAAATTACTGAAGAGATGATTGCAAGTGTTTGTGATCATGTGAACAGTTTTGCACCTGTGGAATCGCATTATGTTCGAAAACGTACGAATAAAATACACCTAGATGGATCTCTTACATTTGCTCGAATGTTTCTGCTGTATAAAGATTGGAATGATCCTCAAAATCAAAGTAAAGTTAAAACAGCAAGACAATACCGAGACATTGTCAATAAGAATATAAATTTGGGGTTCCACGTCCCCAAAAAAGATCAGTGCGATGTTTGTCAAGTGTATAAAAACTTACCACGTCCTGTGACTGAAGAGCAGCTTAACACATACAATACCCACATGAGAAACAAGACTATAGCGCGAGAGCTAAATAACAAAGATAAAGAAAGCACTATGAAATCAAAAGAAGTACTCACAGCGGTATATGATTTTCAAAAAGTGCATGGAATGCCCTGTGTAGAAACTAGTATTCTTTATTATAAGAGAAAGCTAACTGTATTCAATTTTACAATATACGAAATGGGAAGCAAAGTTGCCAAGTGCTATGTTTGGGATGAAAGCACTGCAAGCCGAGGAGCAAACGAGGTGAGTAGCTGTTTATATGATTATATGAAAGAACATTACCAAAAAGGCATAAAAACATTCAACTTTTGGTCCGATAATTGCGGGGGACAAAACCGCAATCGTATCGTTTTTGCAGCCTATTTACGAGCTGCAAAAGATTTTGAAGTCACTATAACTCATAAATATTTTGAGAAAGGCCATACACAAAATGAGGGTGATAGTGTACACGCCCTTATCGAGAGAACTGCCAAGAATAAAATGGTGTACACCCCCGAACAATGGTATGCCCTCATAAGGTGGGCCAAACAAGATGGAAACCCTTACTTAGTCCAAGAAATGACTACTTTAAATTTTATGAATTTCAAAGCACTGCTCCCTGGATGCAACTGGACTATAAATACAAACAGAGAACGAGTTTTCTGGTCTCAACTAAGACAGTTAGAAATATCGACGCAATTCTCTGACAGGATACAATATAAAACAGATTTTTGTGACCATGAGTTCAAATGCATTATTGTAAATAATGCACTAGAGACTCCCAAAACCAGATCAAGGAACCGCATAAGACTAGACAACAGTCCACTTCCAGCCCCTCTAGCAAGAACATTGACCCAAGCTTACGAGGGGAAATTACCAATACCCGAGGCCAAACTTAAGGATTTGAAGTACTTATGCCGAAATAATGTTATACCATCTGTTTATCATGACTTTTATATGAGTTTGATAGAGGGCAGCAATGAGAACCAACATGACAATGAAGATGAAGAAGACGAAGAAGAGGAATGAAGAAGTCATCTTGTGATCTCTGTACTGATTAGTTGATTACTGTTGCGGTCATAAGTCATTAATGATAAATTAAAACGTGCAATTTTATTACTCAATAAGTAAAATATAGAATAAAACCTTGTTAAAATCATTATAAAGGTAAACAATGATTGTTCAGTAATATAATATTAAATTTGATCTCAGTACAAGAATGTCCAAATAGCTTTATGAAACGACTGATTTATATAATTGATAAGTAATAATTTTATATACTCATTCTATTTAGAATTAACATTGCGTTATTTTGAGAATTTATTTTGAGACAAACCCCATACTTTTTACAAAATGAACAAAAACTGCTGTAGAACTGATTGAAGGCTGGCAGCGAAGGGGTGAACTCGTTCGTGTATTCCCGTTCGTCCCCTCGACTTCGTCCCCCGAGGGGGACGAACGGGAATTTACAAAAATAATATTTAATTTGTTCCCGATCGTCCCAATCCTAATTCAAGAGAGGACGAATGGGAATATGTTCTTCGATTAGTGCCATTCGTCCCACTAAAAAGATTTGTGCAGAAAATATGTTTATTCGATGTTTCGTAGTTTACTTTTAAATTAGTTTCTTCGTTAGATTTAATCATTATTTTACAAAATTCTTCTCTATTTTTTTATGAATTATAAAACGTATCCTAAGTTTATCATTGTTTCATTATGTTTACCTACACTAAATATAGCAACTCTGACGGGAAGCGCCGGCGATTCTGGTAGTTAACAAAAGAGTGCCGATAACATTGTGTTATTTGCGTAAATCCTATTGGTTTACCTGACATTCTCTCCCTTTCCTATCCTTAAATTAGACCGGTCGGGTTAGTGTTGACAAAACAATGAAAGTGCACGGGTGTTAATGTAATAATATATATTCGACACGAGTTCTGCGGAAAACTACTGATGTAAGTACCTAAATTTTTGTAAGTTACAAATATTATTAGATTGTTTATAGTCAATACTATATTGTCTCATGTCTTATTAATTTATGCTAATAATGTACGGTATCAATATTTGTATTCAATTTTAGTATTTAATTTTATATATTAAATATCATTCTAAATTATATTAATAAGTGTGTAATTGTTGTCTCCTGTTTTTTAGAGCTTAACAATGTCACAAGAAGCGCATCCTGGTCCCTCTGGTAGTACAGGAAGCTGTTTGCAGTATATACAAAGGAAAGGTGGAATCGTGCTTCTGCGTGCTGGATACCAATTTTTAAGGAAAAGGCAAAACAAAAGTGGAGCTGTTGTATGGGAATGTCATCTTAGAAGAAAGAATAAGTGCAGTGGGACCTTAACCATAAAAGTAAGTACCTACTTTTTTGACTTCTTTTTTCATGCAAAACCAGACAATGGGTAAATAAATTATGCACGTTTATTGCAGAATGATCAAATTTTGAAAGAAACCACACACACATCCTGTACACCGGACTTCAATAAAAACATAATAGACATTCATATTGATGAATGCAAGAAAAATATAACTTCTGATGATGTACCTTGCGTACCAGCCGCCTTTAATTCAACAATTTCGAAAATTTTGGACGAAGGACTTGATAAAGTAACTTTACCCAAAGATATTCCTAAGTTTGCAAACATCAAAAGCACTTTGTATCGCCATCGAAATAGCACTTATAATATGAGTAAAATCACTTTCAATGACGTTAAAACGGTTGAGGTTCCTCAAAAATTTCAATCATTTTTGTTAGCAGATTACTGTTACGGTAACACACGCTTACTCATTTTTTGTTCCCAAGAAGCTAAAGAAAAATTGATAGTTTTAAAAAATATATTTGGTGACGGTACATTTAAGAGTTGTCCACCTCCATTCCAACAGCTCTACACCGTTCATGGTGATTTAGGAAGTAATAATCAAAGCACAGCTATGACGCCATTATTTTACGCTTTAATGTCAAACCGTAAAAAAGAAACATACGAGATACTTTTCAGACTTGTTAAATCTCAAATCAACGATTGGAATCCTACATCATTTACCAGTGATTTTGAAGAAGCAGCTATGTCTGCTATGCGTACAATTTTTCCAGAGATAAGTATCCACGGCTGTTATTACCATTTTAATAATGCTATTTGGAGGAAAGGCCGTGAATTAAATCTAACAAAAAATAAAACTTTAAGACGTCAAGTAGCCCTAAGTGCGGTGCTTCCATTATTACCAGAGGAACGTATTTTTGAAGGCTGGTTTTATATCGCTAGCGAAAGCCCCGGTGATAGCCAAAGTGAAAAATTTCGGCAATACATGCTATCGCAGTGGCTTCAATCGAATTTCGTAAAAGTGTGGTGCAGTTTTGGAAAACGACACCGTACTAATAACTTTGCCGAAGGGTGGCATTTTAAATTAAATAGTGCCATAGGCAAAAAAAAACCTAATATTTTAAAATTGCTTACGGTGTTACATCAAGACTCTAACTTATACAGCATGAAAGCAAAACAAAATCCAAAACGGCGTAAGCTACATTCAATCTTGACAGACCAATATATTATGGATTGCCAAATGCAACTTCTTAATTCAGAAATAACTGTAGGACATTTTTTAGAAAAACTTACGTAGGTATTAATCATAATAAGTAAAGTGCTCGATGGTTGTGTACGTTGATGTAATCTCTAGGCTTTGTGTGCAATAATAATTATTACTGCCTACTGTTATGACCTCGACTACTTTCTTCAATACTTGTGAATTTTTTATTGTTGTTACCCTCTATGATGTTTTGTGTTCATGTTTTTTCACTTTGATTTTGTATATGTTTTTTATTTTGATTTTGAAATTGTGCTAATTGACGCTATTTATATGTAAAATTAATGTGTAACCTGTTCTGATTCCTTATACAATATGTAACACAAAAATGTGACACCGTATACCTATACATATAAGCAAATGTGACTTTTTAAAAATTAGTACGATAAGTTTTTTTTTGTTATTTTTATCTTGATTTCGTGATATTTTAGGTATTTTATTTAATTTTGCTTTTGAAAGTGTGATAATTTACTGACCCTATTTATGTGTTAAAATAATGAGTAAACTTTTCTAATCACTTACATAACGTAAAACGTAAAATCTTGCCACCATACATATAAGCAACTCTACGAAAAATAGTGACTTATATTTCAAAAGGAAACAACCTGAATGGTAAAAAGTCTGTTTGTAGTGTTTAATTGTAATATAATACAGACTTTTTTTATTGTAATCTGTATACACAGATTTATAAATCATAATTTTTAGTTATAAGGAGAATTTTATTCATAATTAAAAAAATATTATATATAAAAATATTGCGAGTTATCGCAAAGTTGATTCTGTGATTTTTACTGTGATTTTTATTCCTTAATAAATGACTGATTTTTATTTCAATTTTGTTTTTTTACCAATTAAAACCACCAGTCTTATATTATTTAGTGGGAGCAATAGACCCAAAAAAGAATTAATAAATTATTCCCATTCGTCCCCCCAAAAAATTTTGAGGGACCATCGGGAAAATAAATAACGAATTCCCGTTCGTCCCCCTCGGGGGACGAAGTCGAGGGGACGAACGGGAATACACGAACTCGTTGGGCTCTTTAATGATACAAGAGCATACAATACAAATGAATTTAATGAACTTTGTACGATACAGCAGTGCGCTAATGGATTGCGCTCACAATAAAAAAACGACATGTAATGATGACCGGTGTGGTCGGCAGACTCGCCGGCGGCGTGGGAGCGTCGCGCACCGCACCGCGTTGCTTCCCCGCGCCGCTCTGCTACCCCGCACACGCCATTGTCTTCCTTCTCTTGCTGCCGTGCTGCGCGTCGCCTCCGCGCCGTGCCGTATGTGTGTGTGTGCATAATGTTGCTCGCACACATGCAAGGCGTCAACAAGTTGCCCCCCTCGGCAAGGGACTGTGGCTTGCCGACACATCAGGTTGATCTTCAACTGGTAGCGGGCACAGCCGATTGAAGGCGCGCCGAAGAGTGCCCGATGTAGTCTTCACGTCTGCTACCCTGGTCACACCGTCGGAGCCTGGATACACGCTGGTTACTCGCCCGAGCAGCCATCTGTTTGGTGGAAGTCGATCATCCTTGACTAGCACCATCTCTCCAAGTCGGAGGTCTCGTCCTCCTCTGCACCATTTCTGTCTTTTTTGCAGCTCTGTAATGTATTCCTTGTAAAATCTATTCCAAAAATGGGTCTTCAATTGTTGAGTTCTCATATAACGTGAGAAAGTGCTCAACCTTGTAGTGTCTTGTGCCTGAGGAGAGGGTAATACAGTTAATGTTCGTCCAAGAAGAAAATGTGACGGTGTGAGGGCTACTAGGTCTGAAGGATCATGAGATAAAGGAGTTAGAGGCCTTGAGTTCAGGATAGCCTCTATCTGCGTAAGTACTGTGTTCATTTCCTCATAAGTGAGGTTTGCAAGAGCTAGTATACGCTTCAAATGATGCTTTACTGATTTCACAGCACCCTCAGCTAAACCATTAAAGTGCGGGCTGTAGGCTGGAGAGAATTTAAAGTTTATTGATAAACTTGCAGCATGTGAACTTAAATATTTTGAATTTAATTTTAAAAACCTAGCCAGGTTATTACATGCTCCTACGAAACATGTACCATTGTCCGAGAAGATGTTGACAGGTTTTCCTCTGCGGGCAATAAATCTGTTTAAAGCAGAAATAAAGGTTTCGGAGCTGAGATCTGTCACAAGCTCTATGTGTACTGCTCTAATAGCCAAGCACACAAAAATGCAAACATATGCTTTAATTAAATTACTACCTCTACCCTTTCGGTTCAAAATCATCACTGGTCCTGCATAATCTACTGCTGTGTTTACAAATGGATAGTCAACATGTAGGCGATGCTCAGGAAGGTTGCCCATTATTGGCTGTATGATTCTGCCTGAAAAACGACAACATGTGACACAGTTATGTACTGTTTTTCTAGAAAGGTTTCTACCATTTAATGCCCAAAATTTATGGCGAATGATTGACAGCAGTAACTGTGGACCAGCATGCATGAGTAATTTGTGATAATGTCTAAAAATAAGTACTGTAATGTGATTAGATGCGTGTAACAATATGGGGTGTTTGGTATCATACCTATAATGTGAGTTAGAGAGCCTACCACCAACTCTAATGAGACCATCAGAATGTAAAAATGGATTCAAATTAGTTAATTTATTTTTTAATGGCAATTGTTTTTTATTTTTCAATAATGTACACTCCTGATGAAATGATTCTTGTTGTGATATTCTACATAATGTAATCAAAGACTTATTAAGTTCTTGTAAAGTTAAAAATCCTATACATTTGTTTTGTGAATAACGACAATTATGTATAAATCTCAATATATAAGCTGTAATGCGCTGTAGCTTACTAAAATCTGAATATTTGCTCACGAATGCGAATGATGGTTGATTTGAGACATTTAAATGACTTTGTACCTTAAATTCCGGCAAGTCATCTTCCTTAATGTTTGTAAGTAGGGCCGGCCAGTTAGACTCTGATTCTGTTAGAAATGCTGGTCCCAACCACCACAAGCTATTAGATTCTAGATAGCGTGCATCTGCGCCGCGCGACCCTATATCAGCAGGGTTCGACTTTGTGGGTACATAACGCCAAATGCCTGGTTCTGTAAGAGACTTAAGTTCATGAATTCTGTTATAAACAAATGGTTTTAATAAATTGGTCTTGGGAGTACTAATCCAAGCTAGTACAATGGTCGAATCACACCAGTAAGTGCAACTGTGAACTCCTATCAACGAAGATTTTACCTTATCAGCCAAACGAGCTGCCACTAGAGCTCCACTTAATTCCAACCGAGGCACCGTCATTGGCTTTATTGGAGCTACACGACTCTTTGCAGCCACCAACTTCACTGTTACTTCACTATTTTTAGACACAGACCGCAGACAAATACAAGCACTATAAGCTTGTGTGGATGCATCACTAAAGGCATGCAGTTCACAAATGACAGGATAGTCACAGGTGACATGCCTTGGTATTCTTAATTTCCTAATGTCATCAAATGATTTGATAAAGTTACACCATGCAGCTTGAATCTCACTTGGCACCCTTTCATCCCATTTTATTTTCAATGACCATAATTTTTGTAGAATAATTTTAGCTTGTAATATGTAAGGGTTAATGAGTCCGAGTGGATCAAATATTTGAGCCATGGTAGATAAGATTGTGCGTTTTGTGATGTGTTCATGTGGCTTAATGTTTGCTGAAAATAACAACACATCTTCTTTACACCCCCAAAGTAACCCTAATGTTTTTGAATACTCATGGTTACTTAAATTAAGTAATTCATCTTTGCTATTTTCACCTACAAGTTGTTGTATAATGTGTGAGTTATTTGAATTCCATTTTCTTAAAGAAAACTGACCACTTTCAAGTTGGTTAATGACGCCTCTGCAGATGTCTACCAGCTTTGTCATATCATTGTGCCCATAAATGAAGTCATCAACATAAAATCCGTTAATGATGGCATCGGAAACAGACTTATTAGTGCACTCCTTTCCTAACTGAACGAGACATCTTGTTGCAAGATATGGTGCAGATGCAGTACCATAAGTGACAGTGTTGAGTTTGAACTGTTTAAGTTGTTCATTAGGTTCAAAACGCCACAGTATCTGTTGTAACTCACGTTGGATTTCGATTATCTTTATCATTCTATACATTTTTTCAACATCTGCAGTGACTACATATTTAAACTGTCGGAATTTAATTAATATACTTATAAGGTCACTTTGTATTGTAGGACCGACCATTTGAATATTGTTAAATGATAACCCAGACGACGTTGCTGCAGATGCATCAAAAACAACTCTTAATTTAGTTGATAAACTTGTTTCCCGCAATACTCCATGATGTGGCATAATGTATGTGTATTTATCCTTAACTGGAGTTGTGTTTTCTGTCATGTGACCTAATGATATACAGGGTGTCCCGTAAATAATGGATCAAACGTAACGGCTTACCTCATTTCCAACAACTAATTTGAACAGTAAAAAAAAAACCCATAAGGTAACCAAGATAAATTTTTTTTTCGATTTTTACTATTTTCTGTACCAGCATTCAGTGTTTTTAATGCTGTTGCTGCAAATGGTATCATATTTAGGTGTGATTTTTGTCATACATTTCTGAATAGTTTACTAGTGTTATAAGATACCATTTTTTTAAATAACATTTTATTTGCCTTAGAAAAAAAATCTTGAATTGAAAAGTTTTGTTTTTACGATGAAAAGACCAGAATTGGAAAAATTCTCCTGTAAAAAAAATGTATGACATCAAAGTGTACCATTATTTTAAAAACTTGTAAAATTACTAAGGTTTGCAAATTGGTATAAAACTTACGTCTAGTCCTTGCGGTTACAAAGATATTGCTACTCGTATGAATGTGATGAAGAAGACAGAACAGAAATTAAAATGGTACAATCTAACTTTTCTTTCTCGTAATGGCTTATGCTTGTAATCTAAGCATGTGGTTAAGCGTGTAGAGTAATTCCGAGCCGATGACGTCATCTGTTCGGCATTTGGGACCGCTACCTGCGGAGTTGCACCTCACTCAGTGTGAAAGGGATAGATAGCGCCGCTTTTGTATTTTTGGTAATGTTGCTTGATTTTATTTGTTTAGTTGACACGAATCTCTCTTCGAGTTGATACGTACGTCAGACTACTTTCGCTCCTGCTGTGCCTAACTGTTGTGTTCCTTAAAATTAAACTTGTGCGGTGTATTTGGACTTTGCTTTGCCTAACGATTTGGAACTGTTTGTGTTTTGGATGAATGACTTGGCAATCCTACGGACTTCGAAAACAATCGTTTGTGTGTGGTTGTACGTGTGTGCAGTAGTACGATGCCTCGTTACGAGTACACGCCACGGGAGTATGCCGAAATGCATTTTATCTACGGAGAAGCAAGAGGTAATGCCAGGGCGGCCGCAAGATTGTATCGTGAAAGATACCCGAACCGGGATCGACATCCCGACTATCGCGTATTCATTAGAGTGCATAACGCGCTTCTTGAGGGAAGAATTCTTGGCACCGGAGTTGGGGGTGCCAGTGAAGGGCGACCGTCACAAGTCAATGACGAAATTATTATTCGAGAAATCGAGGAAGATTCGTCGGTCTCAATTCGCGTCATAGCGCAACGCACAGGTATTCCAAGATCGACGGTACATCGAGTTCTAAAAAGGCACCGGTTGCACCCATATCACGTGCAACGTGTTCAAACGCTGACGTCACGTGATTACCCGCAAAGAGTAGCATTTTGCCAAAGGATGCTTAGAATGATACGGGCGGACCCACAGTTTTTTAATAAAATTTTATGGAGTGACGAGTCTTCATGCCGGCGAGATGGATATCTCAATTTGCATAATTTGCACAGTTGGCAGCTGGTAAACCCACATTTGATGCGAGAGGACAGGAGCCAACATCAATTTAAAATAAATTTATGGGCAGGAATAATAAATGGGCAAATAATAGGGCCCTTTGAACTACCAGCAACTCTAAACGCCGAATACTATCTGCATTTTTTAAGGAATGAGTTGCCAACGTTATTAGAAAATATTCCAGAAGACGTGCGGCAAGCAATGTGGTTACAAAATGATGGATGCCCCGCTCACTATGCGACGGCAGTAAGGGCGCAACTCAATGAAACTTACCCTGACAGATGGATCGGCCGATTAGAACCAATTTTGTGGCCTCCGCGATCTCCGGATTTAAATCCCTTAGATTTTTTTTATTGGGGATGTTTAAAAGACAAAGTTTACAAACAACGAATAACGTCGGAAGAAGAATTACGTCAGCGCATCCAATCTGCTGTATCAGAAATAAACAACAGCCATTTTGTCCGTCGGATAAGAGCTTCCTTTATTAGGAGGTGCAGACTTTGCATTCTCGTAGGGGGACGTCAGTTTGAACATTTACTGTAAAAACAAAATAAACGATTTATTTGTATTTTTTTTTTAATTTAACCTCCTAAGTTTTTTCATACGCTGAGATACCTAAACATTTTTAAGAAAATAGTTGAATTGTGCACACTTTTTCAATTTTATTTTATTTCGTAATTTTGCACCTCTGTCAGATTCATAGCAATATCTTTGTAACGACAAAGACTAGGCGTAAGTTTTATACCAATCTGCAAACCTTAGTAATTGTACAAGTTTTTAAAATAATGGTACACTTCGGTGTCATACAATTTTTTTACAGGAGAATTTTTCCAATTCTGGTCTTTTCATCTTAAAAACAAAACTTTTCAATTCAAGATTTTTTTTCTAAGGCAAATAAAATGTTATTTAAAAAAATGGTATCTTATAACACTAGTAAACTATTCAGAAATGTATGACAAAAATCACACCTAAATATGATACCATTTGCAGCAACAGCATTAAAAACACTGAATGCTGGTACAGAAAATAGTAAAAATCGAAAAAAAAAATTATCTTGGTTACCTTATGGGTTTTTTTTTTACTGTTCAAATTAGTTGTTGGAAATGAGGTAAGCTACCTACCCGTTACGTTTGATCCATTATTTACGGGACACCCTGTATATTCCCTAATGAATTCAGCATATTGCTTTTTGAATAAAGGGTCACGCTTGAATCTACGTTCTAACGATATGAACCTAGATAGGGCTTGTTCATATGAAATACCCAAATGTTGAGGTGATTCCTTTAAAGGAATTGTTACAACGAATCGACCATCATGTTCCCGAGTAGTAGTTTGTATGAAATTACTTTCACATTCCTGTTCTTCTTTGGACACAGGTTGGTGCACTGTGACCGTTTCAAGTTCAAAGAATTTAGTTAATTGATCCTGAAGTTGATCATCATAATGTGTACTTAAATGATTGCAGTGGACTGTATCTGTGCTATGTTGTAATGAGCGTGTGGGCCCAGATATCAACCATCCAAACTTAGTTTCACTTAATGTGGGCTTATTTTTACCTAAAGAAATGTTGTTGTTCAACAATACACTCCAAAATAAGTCCGCTCCAAGTAGCATATCTACTTGAGACGGTGTGTGGAATAAAGAATCCGCTAATGTAATATTTGGGGGTATATCTAGCCCTTTATGGTTGACTTGTCTGCTAGGTAACGCTTGTGTAATGTGTGGGACCACCAAACAATGTATACTCTCAGAATAAGAATTGATAGGTGATGATATAATGACATCACAACTTTTAAGTATGTAACTAGATTGACAATTTAACCCTTCAACTAATGTCGAGGTTGAATGAGTTGGTAATTTCAGTTTGTCACATAGGCTCTTTGTAATGAAGCTTGATGTGCTACCATTGTCTAATAATGCACGTACTCTATGTTTGTGACCACTGTGATCAATAACATTAATGGTAGCCGTTGACAGCAATATGACACACTGAGTATTATGAGTGGCTGACAAAACTACATTACCTTGTGATGTTGTTGACAGCTATGTGTTTAACTGTGCTGTGCAGAGTGCTACACTACTAGTATTGGGAGTAGGTTGTGTAGAAGTAGGTTGAGTATCAGTACTACCACTGTTTGTATCCTGTGTACTGGATGGCCCATTCAAATGTAACATGGTGTTGTGTCGTTTGTGACAGTGGCTGCAGCCACCCATCCTACACTTAAATGATTTATGACCACTACGTAAGCAGTTAAGGCACAGGTTAAGAGATCTTGCCTTCTGAATGCGGTCTTCGATGGAAAACGACTTAAAACTAGAGCACTGATATATGGCATGGTTACCCTTACATAATGGACAACTATGTGGTCTGTTATTTGTTGAAGACTCTGAGTTGACAGTAAAGGTCTTTTGCTTATGTGTACTTTCACCTTGTTTGTGTGTACTACCACTATGTTTTCCCTTTGCACTATTGGTGTGAACCTCCGCAATAGTTTCTAATAAATCTGCTCTATTCTAAGAAATTTGTTAAAATCATCAAGTGTGGCCAAGTCATCTAATGCATTACGGTAAGTTTCCCATTCCCTACTTGTCATTGAATCCAATTTACTTGAGACTATGTGTATGATGAGCACATCCCAACCATCTGTGGGCAGCTTAAGTGTTTTCAAAGCTCTAATGTTACGATTGACTGTATCAATGATGTTACGCAGAACTTTAAATGATTCTTGTGATCCATGTTCAATATTAAGGATAGCTTGAACATGATTGTAAACTAGAAGCCGTCTATTATTGTAGCGGTCACATAGTAACTGCCATGCAACATCATAATTCTTATCGGAGAAGTCAAGAGAACTTATTATTAAGGCAGCGCTATCTTTTAAAGCAGCTCGCAAATAATGAAATTTACTAATTCTTGGAATAGTGTCATTTAAATGTATTAATGAGATATATGTGTCATGGAACTCAAGCCAGTTGTGATATTGACCCGAAAAGGTAGGTAAGTGAATTGTAGGAAGTTTAAGTTTTATCCCACCTTTATTTCCAGATACAGTACTAGCACCTGTCACTGATCCAGTGCCCGCAGAGGCCTCCTGCTTACTCAACAGCTCCTGGGCAACAGCGATCGCAGCATAGTACTGGGTCTCGTAGGTTTCACGTTCCTTGTACTGGTCCTCTGGAATTTCAGATACATTTTCTATGTCACTTTGTATACTATCATAATCAGGATATAACTCCTCTATTTTTGTTAACCTTATTTTTAATTCAGTAATCTGTAAGGTACTTAAAGCATCACAACTTGTTATTACTTCTAAATATGATTTAAATTGAGTTAATTTAGCTTTATATGTTGCACGTTTTTTTAGTAATGACTTGTAATCCATGATAACGATCACTCAATGAAATTAAAGTTTAAAATTAGCTTCGGAAATCTTTAAGGTAGTTAGTGCAAGGTTATACTTAAATTTTATTTGCAAGGAAGCAGGCAAGCAGTGCAATTCGTTAGCAAGGGACCACCCGCGGCTCGCAAACATGCCACGTGGCCAGCCCAACTGCCCAAGTTGCCTAGCGGCAGAAAGCAACAGCGACCACGACCTCACAATTAAGTAGCTGTGAACACGAATAAAACAAATATGAGTTAATGAACACAATAAATATCAGGGGCGTTCCACGTTACTAAAGGCCTGACAATGGGATTTTTAAAGAAACGAGTCGAGTACTCATACTAGAAATTTAAAATAAAAAGACGAGCACGTGGCGTAGGCCCACGTTAGGTAGGAAATTTATATGAAATGAGGATGGATTGCACTCATTGCACTAAAGGTTGGCACTATAATCTTCGAGTTCCATCTATGATCTATTTTTCTTCCGATTTAATGATATTTTGCACGACTACACGTGTCATGCTTGCGTAGTCCACTAATGGCCGCCTCGTGCGCAGTTTCTTTGTTCTTGTCGCGTCGCCCGTATCCGGCTCGTCTGGACCAAAATGTAGAACTGATTGAAGGCTGGCAGCGAAGGGGTGAACTCGTTGGGCTCTTTAATGATACAAGAGCATACAATACAAATGAATTTAATGAACTTTGTACGATACAGCAGTGCGCTAATGGATTGCGCTCACAATAAAAAAACGACATGTAATGATGACCGGTGTGGTCGGCAGACTCGCCGGCGGCGTGGGAGCGTCGCGCACCGCACCGCGTTGCTTCCCCGCGCCGCTCTGCTACCCCGCACACGCCATTGTCTTCCTTCTCTTGCTGCCGTGCTGCGCGTCGCCTCCGCGCCGTGCCGTATGTGTGTGTGTGTGCATAATGTTGCTCGCACACATGCAAGGCGTCAACAACTGCCTTTAAGGCAATTTTTTATAAAGTTTATGAATATTTTTATTATTGGATAGTTTTACATAAGTGATTTCCAGTTCAGTAAGAACTTATACCTAATAAAACAAAAGAGAAATGTCTGATTACTAGTAGGGTAGATGTCATTTTTAAATAATGTTACATTAGATCTTCAGTGTTATAAACATACAACATATTATTAATAATAATGTTACTTTTTGACACGTGAAACGTTTGAAATTTCTATTTTTGTGTTTTGAAAATAAACATTAGATAATACAAATACATCCACTGCTTTTATTTCAAAATACCAAAACACATGATGATCTTTACAAGTTTAGAATTCAGTTACACTTGTATGCACAACAATATAATTACAGCGTTAAAATATGTAAGTATCAGTTACACAGGATATTTCTATTGACTTTACCAATTATAAGTACGTATCTGGCAGTTAAAGCAATAAGATGCCTGAATATTCCAATGAAAAAATATGTATGTGCCAGTTAGCATATTTTGATTGTTTTTTACAACACAGTAAAAGTATGCATGTGTGATAAAACAAAAACTTGAAGATTTAGAAACAAAATATACTCTTAATTATAAATTTCACTTAAGTTTAAACCCGCTCACCAAATATTATACGTTAATTCCATATAGGGGCTTAGCTATAGCGATTTAAAAAAAATTAAATCTTCAATTCGCTCTCCTATAACATTTGCATTTTTCAGTTACTTAGTTGTACTTAGGAGGAGTCGAAATAGTGTCTGCCGAAAGAGGAGAACTGGTGACATTTGGCGGTACTATTTCGGCCAGTGGAAACACCATACCACCTTTATTCATCTTCCCTCGGGTACATTTTAAGGACCACTTCATAGAAGGTGCTCCAGAAGGCTCTTTAGGTGTAGCTACGAGAAGTGGATGGATAAATTCGAGCATTTTTGTTGATGTTCTAAAGCACATTCAGAAACACACCTTATCTTCCAAAGAAAATCCGATATTGCTCTTATTAGACAACCATGAAAGCCACACTTCTATTGATGCCATCAACTACTGCCGGAACAATGGCATAGTGTGCCTTTCCTTCCCACCTCACACGACTCACCGCCTTCAACCATTATCGGTCCGCGAGACGATCAAGTGCACTGGACAAGTCTACGTGCTTGAAGTGAATATTGATCGTTTACAGCGTTGACTTGACAAGTCCCGTCAAGTATCTACAGGCTGGACCATACTTGACAAAAATTTTGATTGACGGCACTTGAACCACCTTGCGCTTGATGCGACTTGACGCGACTTGACAAGTTTTATTCATTTGCGGCCGGAACATCAAAGATGGCGGACGACGAACCGGACCGAGACGTTGCTTTGGCGGCAAGGGCCGACCTAATTACCGAGCGTGATTTTGTGTTACTATTAATATCTCTCTACAGAGATTATCCTGCGTGGAAAATTAAAAGTAAGGAGTATGCGGATAAAAACAAAAGGTCGCTTGCTTTATCAAGCATAGTCAAAGCACTTTGAGTATATAAACCTGCATACACCGAAGATTTATTGAAGAAAAAAATTAATGCTTTAAGAACCAACTTCAACAAAGAAAGAAAAAAGATTTAACAAGCACAACGCTCTGGCGCGTCTCCCGATGATGTACCAAAACCGTCACTCTACTATTACAATGAACTGTTATTTCTGTCAGACCAAATGTGTATAAGTGATACTGAAAGCAGTTTAAGCAGTGAGGTAAAACATTTTTTATTTACAATTCAGAGATACATTTTAACTTTTAAGTATGTTTTTAAATAACTATGAGGTGGTCCTTGGTTATGAGGAGGTTGAAAGAATCATTGCTTATACGTAGTAGCTACATACCTCTCCCGCTGTTTAACTATCCCCAGTACCACTTATCCCTCAACACACATACACACCACACACCCTTCACATATTTTATCACAAAACATAAACACAACACCTACACAGTTGGTTAACTTTGCATGGATTAATTAATTATTATTTTTTTTATTTTTATCAACATATTAAAAATTTTGCCCTAAAGTCTGTTTTCTGTATAGTATACTGAAACTCCGGATATACATGTTTTTGTCTTTTGTCAACCTAGAGAGCCCTGACACCCATACCACAAGTTCAATCTTAGCTTGGGTGTCAGAGGTGTATAATAATGTGTAAATTTACAATTTTGGATAAAATTTATGTTTTGTTAACAACATAGTGATTACTAATTGTAATTTGGGAAATAAAAATTATTATTATTATTATTAACTAAATTAGGCAATTATTTTGCCAAGGGACTGAACCGTTACCATTAAAGTACTCGCAAAAGTCATCTCTCACTCTTTTTGCCTCATTTGCCGAGTTTCCTCGTACTCGCTCTATGTTTAACAATTGGCGTCCTTGTCTCCACGCACCTCTTGTGACTGTGGTATTTGGTTCTTCTATGTCGATATCTCCTGGTTGAATATATTTGTTTTTATTTTTTTCACACAAATAGTTGTGTAAGTGACAGGCAGCCAAAACAACTTTTCTCGTTTTATCGGGATGCAGTCCAATGTCTTTTTTAAATATTTTGAATCGCCAAGACAGGATGCCAAAAGCATTTTCAACCACCCTCCTGGCTCTTGACAATCTATAGTTGAAAATCCGTCTTTCGTCTGTCAAGACGGCTTTGTTGTATGGCTTCATGAAGTTTGGAGTCAGTTGGAAAGCTTCGTCACCTACCAGGGCCCCTAGTCTGCTAATTTTTATAAATTCGTCATTCCAACACGATGCCATTGTCATTTTGCTAAAAGTTCGTAATCTGCTAAATTCATAATGGTCCTTCACTGATCGTTCAGTAGCATGTCAGTGGTCTCGTAATGAAATTGTAGTGGAATGACAGTGACGGAAACTTTTTATCGCTTTCTAGTAAATCACACTCCGGAATATTAAGTTTGTTTTCACTTTCAGAAAACAATTGCCAAAACTTTGTAATTTTCAAAGTTCCACCATCTGACATCCGCCCATTTGCACCAACATCAACCATCATAAATTGATAATTGGCGTTTACAATAGCCATAAGAACAATACTAAATGTCTTTTTATAGTTAAAATAGTAAGATCCAGAATTTGAAGGTTTTTCTATTTCGATGTGCTTGCCATCAACAGCACCTATACAGTTGGGAAAGTTCCATCGTCTCTCGAACTCTTTGGCTACTTTTTTCCAGTCCTCGGTCGTTCTTGGTACCTGTGAATAGTACAAACATTGGTTAATTTTTTTACAGGCTTCCGGGTCATCCAATGATCAAAAAGAGATGCCACAACCAAAGAAAAGCAAAAAAACGTCACAGCAGGACCTGATAGATATAGCATCGCATTATTTCAAAAAACCTGTTGACTCTGAATCGGATATAATTGCGAAGGGCTGGGCTCTTAAACTCAAACGTTTATCACAAGATCAAAGACGCTATTCGGAGAAAATAATAAATGACATTTTATTCGAAGCTGAAATGGGATCACTGTCAAGAAACGGAGTTCAGATCTTGCCTGCTAGCTCACCCACATACACATACTCATACCAGTCACCCGCACCATATCAGTCACCATCACCTGTGCCATCACCAAATACACTCCACTCAACTACGACATACCAGTCACCCCCGCACCACATCAGTCACTATCACCTGTACCATCACCAAATGTACACCACTCAACTTTGACATACCAATCACCCGCACCACATCAGTCACACTCAGAAGTCATAGGCAAGACACCGGTGCATGGTACTGCCAAATCACTCATAATTGTGCCATCTCAACCTATGCAGGCGCCATGTCTATCTCATGAACAGCCCGTAATTCGTTTACCAGAACCAACTACTAAAGAAGAATCACAGACTGCGGCTATATTCTTACAACACTTCTATTCTTTTTAGTAACTTCTATAGACCAAACTGAGAACTTTTTGGGTATGAATCAGTTGCACCACCGAGCCATACAAGATAAAATAAAAGAAACCAATAAAAAGTTTTCTGTTTTGTCTGTCTCATATTTCACCATCACATTAAGTATTTAATTTTTGTTATGATTATTTTGGTTAAGATAAATGAAAATAAATGAATATCACACATACCTGAATATTTTCTTTTAACTTTTGAATTATAGCCTCACACGTCTCCTGTATTATTAAATCCAAAGTACGAGGAGCGACAGCACACATAAACTTTAAATCTTCCAAGTCCATACCAGTGACCAAGTACCTTAGAGTTATAGAGAGCCTTTGGCTGGCAGGAATAGCTTGTCGCATATTGGTATCTTGCTTTTCAATATTGGGTCGAATCAACTCCAACAATGTTTCAAAAGAATCGTTGTCCATTCGTAGAAATTTTTTATAATCGTCGGGCTCAGTTGCTTGAAGAGTTCTTTGCAAATGTTCATGCGTGAATCGATATCTCATTTTATACCATTCCTTACACCATCGCCTTTTTCTTTTCTTTTTTTCTGTGATAGATACCGCTAGAGTTATAGCAAGGAATGCCTTGTCTGCGTTGGAAACCATTTTAATTTTTGCGACGACCACTTTCCTGAGCTCAGGGAGGTGAACGACTGCGGTATGTGGACTTGACCGCACCTTCAAGTCGCGTCAAGTTCCTCGTCAAGTGAAATCGTTAAGCACGTAGACTTGTCCAGTGCACTTCGTCTCGCGGACCCATTAGACGTTGGAGTATTTGGGCCACTTAAATCTAAATTAAAAACATCATTCAATGACTGGCACGTTTCTAACCCGGGTAAAACACGTAACATCTACAATATCCCAAAACTCACAAAGATACCTTATTTGGAATCATTTAATGCAAGGAATATCACTAGAGCATTTGAAAAAACCGGAATATGGCCTTTTAATAAATTGATTTTTAATGATGAAGATTTTGCGCCAGTTCAAGTGTATCATTCTAATCCTGTAACGAATGACAATGAAAATACAGCTGGTGAGGAGCAGCGTGGAATACCCGATAATGAGCTTGTTATAGTTAGTTATGAACTCGCAGAAGTCAGTGGTGATGTTCCTGCTCGAACACCGACGACTTTGTCTAGACATTTTTCGCCTTCACTGCTTTCACAACCTCTTCTATTTATGGATTTCGATAAACCTACACCATCTACTTCCAAACTATTGAAGACTCCAGAAATGATAAGGCCTTTCCCGAAAGTCCAAAGACGCAAACAAACAAGAAATGGTCGATCACTTGGAAAATCAAGGATTTATACCGACACGCCTGAGAAGACTAGAATTGAAGATTTGGGAAAAATCAAAGAGATGAAGAGATTAGAAAAAGAACGAAAAAGTAGAGCAAGAGAAATGAAAAAAGCATTGAGTTTATTAAATGAAGATTATGACAGATCAAGTAAACCAAAAAGGAATAAAACCAAAGAGATTGAAACAAGTAGTAGCGACAGTGAAACAATCAGCCTGAGAGAAAGTTCTGCTTCACCTTTCGATGAACTTGAAGAAAACGAAGAAGAAGATGTTCGTGTAGAGCTTGTTGATCCTGAAAATGTCAAGGATGGGGCCTATGTCCTTGTTAAATTTGAGAAAAAGAAGTCTGTTATTTACTATGTTGGTCAAATAATCAAACACTACAGTTTGACAGAAGTAATGGTTTCATTTTTGAGGAAGAAACCAGGATCTTCTATGAAATTTGTATTTCCAGACGTCAAAGACGAAGGATCAGTAGATCTATCCGATATAGTTTTGATATTACCGGATCCTAAATCAGCTAAGACAGCTAGAACTGTAGATTATTATTAAGATATAAGATATTTTCAAAGTCATTAAGTATTTAACATTTAAGATTCCTTATATTGTGATATATTTTTTAATTGTTGATTATTAATATTACCTACCTACTAATAGATACATAACAAAGAGAGTGCGTTATTTGACTTCGAAAAGTGTAACCTCGAATAACACGTCCCCGTAAGTTTACTAATACGTAACACTTAACAACGAATGCACGCTACCTCGTAAAACTTAACACCGTAGCCATGCGATCTCGAATAACCCAATCTCTAAATTCACCAATTCTAATCACTTAACAACGAATGCACGCTACCTCGAAAAACTTAACACCGTAGCCATGCGATCTCGAATAACCCAATCTCTAAATTCACCAATTCTAATCACTTAGCAACGAATGCGCGCTACCTCGAAAAACTTATCGCCGAAGCCACGCGCCCTCGTTTAATCAAACCCCTAACGAAAAAATAAAAATTACTGTTCTGAATAAAAAAATAAAAATGACCGTTTGTTTTGACGTAAAACCAGACAATTGTAAACGTCAAAGATCAGTGATGATGGCGCAGTTACAATTTATATTGCCTAAAAAAACTAAAAGACAATTGAGGAGCGTCTGTTCAAAAGGTCGTATTTCACTTTTCAACTTTCATTTTTTTTATTTTTTTTTTGAACTCCTAGCAGAAAACTCCATCGGATGAGCGTAAAAACTTGTTCAAAAGGAGCGTATTTCCCATATAATAAAATCCAAAAAAATTGGATTCCAATCAAAACGGATGTATTTCTGCATTAAAATGTTCCCTTGGATTGTTTTAAACAGAACAGGCATATTTCTTCTACAAATAGCATCTTTTATTTATTGTTCTGTTCAAAAGGTCATATTTTTTTCCATTCATAACAAAGTTAATAAAAATTGTTTCGTTCGAGTAAATAATGGTATCGAGTCAAAAGATGACGGCTGTACGTTGAATATCATTATCAATAGCAACATTGTAAAAAAAAAAAAAATTAAAAATATGACTCTGCATCCCTCTAACGACGTCAACAGATGACACTGACAGATGTTATTCTTGACGTTCTATCTTTCGATGCGAGTAGATGAAATTTGTGAAATTTTGAACTTTGGAAGTTATTTTAAAGTAAAAATCATATTGAAAATGGATGAGCAAGGTTTAGTAGAGACCTTGAATGCTGGTTCAAGGAAAAAAAAGCGTAAAGATCGTTCGGAATATCGTAAAACGTAAGTGACATTCTAATGTAGGTACTTAGTTCAATATCCTGTTCTCTTATTAAGGTTTTATTTAATTAATTTACTTTTTCTATGTATCTTTTCAGGACTTACACAGATAAAGATCCCTTGTGCGTAAATTATAGATGTCCATGTGATCACAAGTCGCTAAAAACTTTCAAATGTAAAAAATTGACATTACAAGATATCCTAGGAAACAGAAAGTTGTTTTTTAAACGGCGTGGGAAGGTAGATCAAGATATTTATCTTTCTAGACTCTTAGCACCGTATGAGCCACTAAATCGAGGAAAGTCAAGTCCAAGAGCGACAACGAAAAATCGAAGGGTTAGTTGCACCTACCATCTATATATAAATAAAAAACTGCCAACAGTGTGTAAACAAGTGTTTCAAAAAACATTTTCAATTGGAGAAAAAAGGCTAAGAAACTTAAATGTTAGGCTTAGTCAAGGGGAAACACCTACAGAGAAGCGAGGTGGGGACAGGAAAGCAGCCAAGTCAAGAGAGAAAAAAGAAAAGTTAAGGGAATTCTTGAAAAAGTTACCTGCTCAGGAAAGTCACTATAACAGACAGAAAAGCAAAAGAATATATTTGTCATCTGAACTAAATGCTGCTAGATTACTCAGAATCTATAACATGTCAGTGCCTAGAAATTTATGGGTTTCCCGCACCATGTTCCACAATATATTTTGCAATGAATTCAACATTGGGTTCAAATCCCCAGCTACTGATGCATGCAGTGTTTGCATATTGTGGTCGAATAAAATAAAAAATGAAACCAACAGTCAAAGAAAGCAAACATTGATGGTTGAAAAGAGGGTTCACAAACTAAGATCCAATGTTTTCTATGAACTATTGAGAACACCAGTTGCCAACAGCATAAGGCTGTGTTTTGATTTGCAGAAGGTATTACCATTACCAAGAACACCTATACAAGACGCATTTTACAGTAGACAAATCAGTTTTTACAATTTTTGTATCACTGACGTAGACAAAAACCAACCTGACTTTTTTGTATGGGATGAGACAAAGGCTTCTCGTGGGTCTCTAGAAATTGGATCAGCATTGCTGACATACTTAACCAATTTAACTATTCCTGAAAATGTCACATCACTGAAGTTGTTCTGTGATGGATGTGGTGGACAAAATAAAAATAGCCACATCCTACATTTACTAATTTACTGGTTGGCTAATAACAATAACACAATTGAAGAAATCACAATAACTTTCCCAGTGCGTGGGCATAGTTTCTTGCCGGCAGACCGCATATTCGGTAGAATAGAAAAAGATATTAGGAAAACACCTATTATTACACACAGGACAGGATACATAGAAATCATAGAAAAACATGGAAAAATTCATGACCTTGGTTTTGATTGGACACTCAAAGATATAAAAAAGTTAGAGCTAAATTACAAAAAGCTTACAAAAATTCAAACTGCTAAGAGAATTAAAATTAGAAAAGTTAAAGGTCCAGGAGGTCGATTCAAAGATGTCAAAATTTGTGCATTTGAAAACTATCGTTTTGAATCGGGTCAAGAAGAATTCGAATCATTATTAAAACGCGGTAAACGACATCCTAAACAACTGCAAGAACAACCTACAGGCAAAGGTCTTACAGGAAACAAAAAAAAAGATGTCACATTATTATTAGTGAAACAATTTGGTGAAGATTGGGCCTCGATTGAAGATTTACAATGGTATAAAAACATTCTTCTGAATGAGCATAACACACTCAATGAGAATGAGGATGAGGAACATGATCATAACCATAACGAGGACAGCGAATGCATTTGCATGGAACCTGACATTGGGGACATTAGAGTTTAACCTCTTACCGCATGCCAAGCCATTTATGGCTTCCCGTTTTTAATATTTTTTTACAGTTTATCTAAATATTAAAATAAGAAAACCAATATTGAATAGTGTCTATCATTTCTCAGTGAAACGAAACGTATTTTTTTAATCTATGGTAAGTCTATGGTTATTCAAATATTTGAGGTTATTTGATGCGCGGCCGGCTGTTGAATTGCAACAAATTGAGTAATAAACATATTAGTGAAAAACAAATATAAAACGGTGAGTGAGTAAATCAAATAAAATAATTATATACTCCTTGAATCATGCTTTATGACGAGTGTTAGTTATTTTCGTGTTCATGTTTGTTTTTCTTACATTTTTGACCCATTTTTTGAAAATTCCAAATATGGCTTCGTATGCGTTCCCACTGTCGTACTGTCAGTCATATATGTGTTTGTATGCACTATGGCTTATCATTCTTCTTTTTCAGAAATGGATCCTTCTCGCTTTTATGGATGTTCTAAGCATGTAAATCCTATCCCTGGTGATGGCTTTTTGAGTGATGACGACCTTGTTTCCGATTCAGACCCAGAATTCGAACCTTCCTCTTCTCGTTTACCCAAAAAAAGACATATCCTCATACCTGAGTCTGACTCAGAAAGCTCTGATGACAACATACCTTTACAGAAACTACAGTCTAATAAAAAAAAGGGTAAAAAATTCAAAAAAGACCTGGTACAATGGAAATCTGACAAAATGGAACCATACAATAAAAATAACTTCCTATTCATGGGAAACGCAGATTTACCGGATACAATACAGCAATTAGAATCACCGGCAGATTTTTTTAGTTTTTTATTCACAGATGATATGATTGAATTAGTTGTTGAGCAGTCTAATATAAAATCTGTTCAGGAAAATATCAATAAGCCAGCAGGCATTACAAATAAAGAGATGGAGCAGTTTATTGGTATTGTTATTTTTATGTCGTGTGTGAAATTGCCAGCAACCAGAATGTATTGGTCAAAACACATCGGTCAGGCACAAGTTTATGAAGTTATGACGTGCAATAGATTCGAAGTCATAAAACAGTTTTTGCACTTCAATAACAATGTCAATTTCAAGCCTTTCGGAACCGACGGACATGATAAACTTTTTAAAATTAGACTTCTTCTGAATCAAATTCGTGAGCGTTTGTTACTAGTCCCAAAAGAAGAGTTTTTGGCTGTTGACGAACAAATAATCCCGACAAAATGTCGTCACGAGCTAAAACAATATAACCCTGCAAAACCACATAAGTGGGGTTACAAAAATCAGGTTTTGAGTGGCGTATCAGGCTTTAGTTATGACTTTGATATCTTTGCTGGAGACCAAAGCAATACTCGTCCTACAGATGCACCTGATCTGGGTGTCAGTTCAAATGTTGTGAGTCGGCTCACCGCCACCGTTCCAAGACACGTCAACCATAAAGTTTGTTTTGATAACTGGTTCAATAGCCCGAATCTTCAAGTTTATTTGTACAAAAACGGCTTGTTACCTTTAGGTACAGTAAGACTCAATCGTGTGCCAAACTCAAATATGCCTTCTGAAAAAGATTTTGTAGCAAACCGTCCTAATCGCCGCGTCATTAATATACCTCAACGCTTACGCGACTATGATTTGGGATCGGGATGCGTATAACGAAATACACTCGGCTCACGCGACGCTCTGATTGGTCCCCGCGGTTCGCCGCCCGACTGGACGTTTTTATGCTTGACGTTACGGATTCACGCGCGTTTTCGATCTCTTGATGTGTGGGAGAAGTTCCGTAACTGTGTTAAAACCTTTCTGATTGTGATTCGAGTTCTAGTATCTAAATCTATGTTTTACTCTAGCCGGCCACATCGATTAACAATAAAAAAAACTCTCACTAAGATTGTTTATGTGTTTAATTCAGTGCTCAATGCGAAACATGGCGTCCCAACTCGTGGCCGTACCTACTTACAAACTCAGTGAAATCATTTAAAACAGTTCAGTGCACATCAAATACCTTGTTTTAGTGACTATTGTGGGTGTACCTATAATTTACAATGCCGAGGACCACAAGAGGACGAGCAGGAAGCCCGGTTGACAGAGATGATGCGGCGCAAATTCCCGCATTCCCTACTCCTCTGCCAACCATACGGACTCCGCCGCGGGGCCGCGCCGAAGATGAAACAAGTCCATCAATCCCGCCCGACGCCGGAACCTCCGCCTCTTTTCCGAGTGCCGACCTCACATTTTCAAATGAGAATGTCGCATCCATAATTGCGTCACTACAAAAATCACAAACAGAAGCGTTTCGAGACCTCTTATTAACAGTAAGTCACGCAAATTCATCCACTCCTGTGCAAATTCCGGGAGAAGGCACTCTGACGCGCTGTAGAGCATCATTCGCCGGCAAGCCGCACGAGTCCGTAGACGCGTTTATTGACGCCATAGAAGCGTATAGTGAGTGTGCGCAAGTCACCAGCGCTAACATTCTCCGCGGTCTCGCCTACTTACTCACCGATGAAGCAGCAACGTGGTGGCTGGGCGTGAAATCTACAATTACATCCTGGACGCAAGCGAAAGAAAACCTTATAAGCGCCTACGGTGACCGCCGCCTGCCCCACCGTATTTACATCGAATTATTCGGTAGTCCACAAACACTGTATGAAAATACAGATATGTTCGTCGCGCGCAGCCGCGCCCTTCTATCAAAAATCCCAGAAAGAGATATATCAGAAAAGGCAAGGCTCGATATGATATACGGCCTTTTACACACGAAAATAAGAAAAAGATTGCGCCGGGAGGAATTTGACTCGTTCCGTGACCTATTGCGACATGCGCGTAACATAGAAGATAGCCAGGGGGAGCCCGACGTGTCTAAGTCTACGCCGGCTACACGTGATCCGCGCGCGACCACGTCCGCCGCCCCACGAGCAGCCCCGGTTTCCGCAGTACCTCACGCACCGCGCACTCACGCCGCGCCCCGCGCGTCCCTGCCCGGGATCGCGGCGGCGCCTGCGGCCCGCGAGGCGCGCCCGCCCGCAGCCGTGCAGGCCGCTGGCGCCACCGCGCCGCCGCCTCCGCGCGAGCGTGATGACCGCACGACACCAAAACAGCGACTATTTTGCGTGTACTGCAAATACTACGGACACCAGCGTGAACAGTGCCGTAAGTTAGCAGAACGAGGTGAGTCCACACCTGACTTTAATAATTCGCGATCAGTGCCTAATCCAGTCGTATCGTGTTATAAGTGCGGGTCGAAAGGGGTAACGCGAGACACTTGTAAACAGTGTAGTGTAGGTACTCAATTCTATAGTGTAAACATTACTGACGATCAAACGTATACACGCCAAGACGTGTCATCTTGTTATGATTATTTTACAAATGAAGATTATAACTTTGACATTTCATTTTCTAATGTTTGTGATGATAACTGTTATGATTGGGCGACGAGTGATCAATCGACAAGTACCCATGAGTGCAGTACAAGTGATGACATTTTAATTTCCGAAAACAATAGGTTTTCGTCTTGTCACTCGTCGAATGATAACTCGTACGGTCGCGACAATAATATTTTGTCGAATGATAACTCGTACAGTCGCGACAATAATATTCTGTCGAATGATAACTCGTACAGTCGCACACAGGCGAAAAATCAATAAAAGTCGGACAAAACCTAAACATTCATTATTATTCTACAAAATGGGTAAACAAGGGTTGTTACGTCATAAAAACACATATATATCATTTTTAGACATTTTTATTATTCATTATTTGGTTCATTTAATAGATTTAAAACGTCTGGGCACATAGAAATATTTTTTTTTGCGATAAGTTTCCTTGGTCCCGTTATAAAAGGATCGGAAGACACCATAAGTCTATTAAAAGTGTCTTCCATGGCTAATTTTCTTGAAAACTTTCATGAAAACCGCTCTCTGTACTTTCGAACATCCTTGTTTCGACTTTCTAGTGCATTTTCGCTCATAAACCCTATGGCTATTTCAGAATTTGTATTAATATTTTGTGAAGTGTTGTTGACATATAATACCATGGGTAATTCATCACATAAAAAGATGCTGTTTTTATAATATGTTTTGTTTTACGTAGACTGCGTCCAAAACAGATGTGGTCGACTAAAAAGACAAATTTGTTAAAGCGTCGCTTACGGTCGCATAAAACTATGATTGTATATTGATAAACAAAGTCCACACTTTCTAAAAACTTTAAGAACAAGGCCGTATCTCTCGGGAAGTCATACTTTACCCTTTTGTGAAGTTTAAAAATATGCAAAACAGTACAATGTCACAGTAAATATTTTTTTTAATATAAATATCAAGCATTACTATCAAAAGTAGGTGTTAATAATTGGTTTATTACCTCCTGGAAGTGAATCCATCGAAAAAACAAAGACTTTCACGAAGCAAATTATAAAAATCGTAATAATTAAAAGCAACACTTTCACTTTTAGACACATCCGCTGTTGATCAAGTCGAACTTTGGACTGAGACCCAGGCGCGTAGATAAAAAAGGGTCCGCGCCGCGTGCGCAGGTAGCGTGTATCGTCTATCAGACTTGTCGGTAAAACATGTTTTTATTCATTTGGAGTACTTTTAAGTTTTTTGGTTTTGTCCGACTTTTATTGATTTTTCGCCTGTGTGAGTCGCGACAATAATATTCTGTCGAATGATAACTCGTACAGTCGCGACCATAATATTTTTTCTATTGATGACGAAAATTGTCATAATATATTTTCTAATGATTGTTTGTACAGTCGTGAAAATAATTTTTTTTCTATGAATGATGAAACATGTGAAGCGCGTGAATCCTCCGTTGATACATCTAAAAACATTTTGCGTCCGATTTTTGACATTAATGTATTAAGTTCGCCTGGTACGGCGTTAGTTGACACGGGGGCCAAACAGTGTATCACTGGCCATACCCTCCACGCACTCCTGCGTCGAAAGGGATATCCGATGCTACCATCCCGCAGACATATCAAATTGGCGGCCGGGCAAGTACGGGATGTCGCGGTACTACTCACCACGCTCGATGTTTGTCTGGCGGACAGGGTGATTGAGACGCCCTTCATCATTTTGCCAGACGCAACTAACAATGAAACCCTTCTGGGAATTGACTTTTTACGTAAAGCAAAGGTAGTTGTCGACTTTAGTGACGGATGTTGGTTTTTTGCTGACAATCGACACGATCACTACCCTCTCCGTTACGAGTCATCTTATCTACCTAAAATCTCCATCTCATCAGCACATGTGCAACTCAGGGACGACGAAGGCGCCGTGCTGTCAGTGACGGACCGCAGCCAATTGGCGCAGGTCCTGATGGTTAATGAGGACCTCTTCCGGCCAGGGGGAGACCCAACTCCCTTCGCCGAGCACCGTATCGACACCGGGGAGCATCCGCCCATTGCAGTACCTCCATACCGCCTTACACCCGCAAAGAGAGAAATTATGCAAAAAGAAATAGACAAGATGCTGAAGGATGACATCATAGAGGAATGTGAGTCTGCTTGGTGCTCACCAGCTCTCTTGGTACCCAAGTCGAATGGCAGCGTCCGGTTCTGCGTGGATTACCGACGCTTGAACTCTATCACTAAGACAGACCACTACCCCATGCCTCTCATCGACGAGCTGTTGCAGTCAACTAAACGCAACTGTTACATGAGCACGTTGGATCTTCGGTCAGGATACTGGCAGGTGTCTGTCAATCAGCTTGACAGGGACAAAACTGCGATCATTAGCCCGTTGGGAACTTACCGTTTTAAGCGGATGCCCTTCGGACTGAAGAATGCGCCTGCCACGTTCATGCGCCTCATCGATCGCTTGCGTTCCTGTCCGTCGCTGGCAGATGTCACCGTCCTAGCCTATCTTGACGATCTGCTCATCATCAGCGAGGGTTTCCAGCGCCATCTCCAAGATCTCCAAGCAGTTTTTGACCGACTGCGAGAATTCAACCTGCGGATTAATAGGGAGAAGTGTGTCTTTGCCCGAGAAAACGTCAAGTATCTCGGACACATTATCACTCAGCAGGGTGTCTCTCCTGATCCTGCCAAGGTCCAAGCGGTACTGGATATGAAGGAGCCCGGAAATCTGAAACACTTACGCACATTCTTGCAAACCTGCTCGTGGTTTCGCAAATTTATACCCAACTTCTCATCGGTTGCTGAACCACTGATGAGATTGACCAAAAAGAGCCAGACCTGGACCTGGGGTAACGAACAGAAGACCGCTTTTGTTGAACTAAAACATCTACTTACCTCAGCGCCGATTCTTATCCAGGCTGACTTCAAACGTCCGTTTATTCTGCGCACGGATGCAAGCAATTACGCACTTGGAGCGGTTCTACTGCAGGGGGAGGCTAAAGAGGAACGACCCATAGAGTACGCCAGCCGTCTCCTGAGCGCCGCCGAGCGAAACTATTCCACGACGGAGCGAGAGGCCCTCGCTGTCGTGTGGGCTGTCGAGCGATTTAGATCTTACCTGGACGGACATCCTGTGATCGTAAGAAGTGATCACCAACCACTCCGTTGGTTGCTGACCTTGAAGTCTCCTACCGGACGCCTGGTGAGATGGGCTCTCAAGCTCCAGTCATTCGACATCAAATTTGAATATACACCTGGAAAGGCGAATGTAGTAGCGGATACGTTGAGCAGGCCCAGTTGCTCGGAGGAAACTCGTGACTCCTGTGGTATATGCTCCGTGATCATAGACTTACCTACTAAGAGTCCTGAGACCTTGAGACAGGCACAGATTGCCGATCCAGAGGTTGAGAAGATTATGAAGCAAGTAGAAGGTCCAGACGATGTCGCTGCACGCAGATGGACGGAGCGCGGTTACCTAATGGAAAAAGGGATACTGTACCGTCTGAATCCTGATTCGGAGAGTGAATCCCCGCAGCTGGTGATACCTACCAGCATGCGCGCTGAAATCCTGAAGGAGTGTCACGACTCGCCGCTCGCAGGACATCCTGGAATAGACCGTACTTACCTGAAGGTCTCGCAGCTGTACTACTTTGCAGGTATGCGACGCATAATCACGGATTATGTAAAAGCCTGTGTACACTGCCAACGCTACAAGGCGAGTAATGCTAAACCGCCAGGGCTGCTGCAAACACCTGTTTTGAATCAGCGAAACGAGGTTCTCGCCATAGACCTATTTGGTCCTCTTCCCGAGGGGGAGAATGGTGAACGATGGGTACTACTCGTAGAAGATACCGCTACGAGATGGGTAGAGCTCTACGCCCTTCAAGAAGCTACTGCTGAAGCCTGCGCACGTACTCTTATCGAGGAATTCTTTCTCAGGTACGGTTTTCCGCGTAGAGTAACGTCCGACAATGGCGTTCAATTTGTCGGGGCTGTCATGCAACAATGTATGTTCATCTTGGGAATCAAACAGAGCTTCGTGCCACTTTACCATCCGGAAGCAAATCCAGCCGAGCGAAAGAATCGCGATTTAAAAGCCCAGCTCGCTCTTCTGGTGGAAAATGATCACACCTCATGGCCGAAGAAGCTTGCTGTTATCCGCTTCGCTATGAACAGTGCTTTTTGTCGTACCACTGGCGTAACTCCGGCTTATCTTACGTTCGCGAGGGAACTTCGAACGCCCGCCGAAGCAGGTCGCGATTTGAGAGCGGTGCTCAATAAAGAAAACTTTCTTCCGCAGATCACCCCATATCTACGATCTTTCATCGGTAACCTGTCCTCGATTCGAGAGCGCGTTGAAGCTCAACAGGACCAAAGTAAAGAGGTAGCTGATCAATCGAGACGCCCTAGTCCTACATATAAGGAAGGCGATAAAGTACTCGTCAGGTCGCACGTTCTGAGCCAAGGAAGCAAGAACTTGACTTCCAAGTTTGTCCCAAAACGTGATGGACCCTACGTAATCTCGCGAGTGGTGAGTCCCACCACATTTATGATTGCGCCAATAGATCAACCTACTGAAATCCTAGGCAAATATCATTCCCAGGATCTCACCCCATTTGTCCCAAGAGTTGTGGAGGATGAAACGACTCCCAGACCGGTGATTCCCAAACGACGCCGCGGACGGCCGAAACAGCTAGTTGAGGAACGGGGGCGTTCTCCTCAACTAGAGGGGGAGTATGTAGCAAACCGTCCTAATCGCCGCGTCATTAATATACCTCAACGCTTACGCGACTATGATTTGGGATCGGGATGCGTATAACGAAATACACTCGGCTCACGCGACGCTCTGATTGGTCCCCGCGGTTCGCCGCCCGACTGGACGTTTTTATGCTTGACGTTACGGATTCACGCGCGTTTTCGATCTCTTGATGTGTGGGAGAAGTTCCGTAACTGTGTTAAAACCTTTCTGATTGTGATTCGAGTTCTAGTATCTAAATCTATGTTTTACTCTAGCCGGCCACATCGATTAACAATAAAAAAAACTCTCACTAAGATTGTTTAGTGTTTAATTCAGTGCTCAATGCGAAAATTTGAAAAAAAGGGGATGAGGTAGTTTCGAAAAAAAAATTGCCATTGTAGATGACGTCAAACTAAGTCTAATTTCATGGTTTGATAATAAGAATGTAAATATTCTATCAGCATATGTGGGTAGTGAACCAACTACGACAAAACGACGTTATTCCCGTCAAGAAAAAAAGTACATAGATGTAGTTTCTCCCCAAGCTATCGATGTTTATAACCAGCACATGGGAGGGGTCGACTTACTGGATTCAATGCTCGGTTATTACCGAATTCACTTACGATCACGCAAATGGTACAAAAGGATCTTCCATATGATAGACTTGTGCATGGTTAACGCATGGCTTCTATGGCGCAGGGTTAATGAAAATACATATATGCCCCTATTTGATTTTAAACTTGCAGTTTCCGAACATATGCGTAAAGCAGGCAAAGTTATTTCCAAGGCAAAAAAACGTGGTCGTCCAGCAAGTCTCTTGGGAACACCGACATCGTCGAGAGCTGGTACTCCAAACAGCATGCCAGGTTCGCCAGTTTCCTCGAAAAGGTCTCGAAAGGCTCCAGCCAGGCATCAAGATTTACCATTGACTTCAGTACGTACTGACAACGTCGATCACTTTCCTATTTGGGTCAAAAACCAACGCCAATTATGTCAAAACTGCTCAAAGCTTCGTTCTTACACTAAATGTGAAAAATGTGAGGTATTTTTATGTTATAATGAGAAAAGAAACTGCTTTAATGATTTTCACAAAATATAATAATTGTGCATACGAAGCCATATATGCTTTCAGCCCATTTTACAAAAATGCATACGAAGCCATATATGGCTTCACTATATAACTTCTTATATGATAAGAACATAATTTTTTTTCCTGTTTCTTGAGTTTATCCAAACATAAATAAAGACTATTTTACATAAAAATATTTTTTATTGTACATCCTTCATAATTCATGCAGTAAGAGGTTAAGGGATTGAATAATATTTTGTAATGATTAATGATAAAAAAATAAATGATGTGAAAAATAATTTTGTATGTTTCTCATTATAAAGACTAATTTTAACTCAAAGTAGAGTTAGATAATAAACATCAAAGTATTGCTTATAGGATTTTTCCTTCTGACAGAATGCCAAAAAACTTCACTAGTATTTCTCATTAATTTGTATTTCCAAAAAGCCCATTCATAAAGCCATATTTCTAAAAGTGTCAAATCAAAAGGGCATATTTCTAGAAGTGACAAATCAAAACGTCGTATTTCTGATTTTTCCGATCAATAAGTCGTATTTCTAAACAAAAATTAAATTAAAAAAAAGTTATGGTGTATTTTTTTTATTTTTAAAAATGCATGTAATATTGTAGTCTTAATCTTCACAATAATCTAAATTTAATTAAATTTTAGCATTTTTTTAATAGGAATTAGATGTTTTTTTCTGTTTTTGTAAAGTTTGTTTATCCCTTTGAATGACAATGGCAATTTATATGCCATCATGTTCTCATTTTCACATTTTCGACAGTACAGACGAACAGATTGTGGTTATTTGACTTTTGCAACAGAGAACGAAGCACTAAATAAATAAAAAATATGACATGCGACCTCATTGACATCTGTCACTTGTCAGAGAAAGACTTTCGTGACGAAGTACGTATTTTGTGGTTTTCAGTTACATCTCGATTTATCTCGAAATCTGGAGTACCTTTTTGTAAGTAATTACATTTATTCTATGAGTTGTTTATTATTCTTGACGAATCATTGAATATTTTTGGAAAACAATAAATATTATTTACGTAATTTTCAAAAATCATGTCGGCAATATATATGCCACTGTCTGTATACCGTAAGGGTACGACGGCAACATGTTTGCCAATACCAGTTTAGTACTTACCTATTGTTTTACATATTTATATTTTTTTTGTGTATTTTATAGGAATATGGATCGTCGTGGGGTGAATCTGAGACCTGATGAAGTAGAAAGTGCGTTAGAAGAATTATTTGGTTTCAGTGATGGAGCGAGATCTGAAGATGAAGCGGAGGATTTCGATGTGGAAGATTTATCTGGTATGTTGTCGTCAAATAACTATGACCCAATCAACACTACGATCTTCCCAGAACTAAGCCCTCGACCAACATCATCACCTCAACCAGGGCCCTCAAATGAAAATGTTATGCAGCCACCCCCACCAAGAAGTTCACGACACAGTCCTTCACATATAGAACTTGAACTTCAAGAAGATTTTGATCCATCAGAAATTGAGGACTCAGACGGATCTGATGCAGATGAAGACGAATGGAAAAAAGTGGCCTGGTCACAGAATCCCGTAGTTTCTCTTTTTGATTCTATTCAATTACAACCAGTTCGGAACATAGCCAATAGGACTAGGCCACTCGTATTTTTTTAAATGTTTTTTGACTCTGAAGCTATCGATATGATTGTAACCCAATCTAACCTATATGCATCACAATGCAATGACCAAAATTGGGAACAGACGTCAGTAACAGAGATCAAAGCTTTACTGGGCATGATGATTCAAATGGGCATTCACAAATTACCCTGTATAGAAGATTATTGGTCCAGTGACCCATTACTGCATGTTGTTGAAATTGCTGAGACAATGACATTGAAGCGGTTTCAAAAACTTATGAAATATTTACATCTCAATGACAATGCCAATATGCCGAACAGGAACGATGATAACTACGACAAACTGTATAAAATAAGGCCGCTGCTAGATTACATCAACGTAAAATGTCAGACAAATGCCAAAAACACATATTCTCAGTCAATTGACGAGTGTATGATAAAGTTCAAGGGGCGATCTACTCTAAAGCAATACATGCCCATGAAGCCCATAAAACGGGGCTTCAAGGTTTGGGCTAGAGCTGACAGCCACACAGGATACTTGTATCAGTTTCAAGTGTATGTTGGAAAGACCGAAAACGTCGAAACAGGATTAGGCAGTAATGTTGTCATGACATTATGCCAGTCACTCATAAATGACACCTATATGGGTCATATAGCATTTGATAACTTTTTTTCTAGTCCAGCTTTACTACAAACATTATACAATAATGGTATATATGCAACTACTACAGTCAGAAATGACCGCCAAGATATGCCACTAATTGTAAAAAAGCCCAAAGCGACTGGTAATAAAGAAATTGATGAAAAGATAGCAAAGGCTGTAAAAAATGCAAACCAAAAAACAAAAAAGCTGAAAAGAGGAGAATGGAAATGGAGGGTAAAAAATAATGTTGGCTTTATTATCTGGAAAGATAACAAATTAGTAAGCGTTTTGAGCACTGCATTTCATCCAAAGCAGAAAACATCGTGTGAAAGAACTCAAAATGATGGATCTAAAAAATCATTCCCCTGTCCGCTGACAATTACAGAATACACAAAGCGTATGGGAGGAGTGGACCGGTTTGACCAAAAGAGAACCCCGTACGCAGTCGGAAGAAAAAGCTCGAAGTGGTGGAAACGCATCTTCTATTTCCTTATTGATGCTGCTATAACAAACGCGTATATATTGTATGCTTCTAACAGACGTAACCACACCGTATTGTCTCAAAAAGAATTTAGGCTGACATTGTCTCGAGAATTAGTAGCAAACGCAACATTCCGAAAGAGACCCTTTGCCACCATGCCAAAGTTCGCGTCCAAAAAAAGTAAGTCTGTACAATCGGAAGAAAGTGAATCAAGGCAAAAGAAACTATTTGGAGTGCCTCGAGAAATTCGTTTTTCTGAGCTTGGAGCTCATTGGCCTGTAGAATTACCCACCTATAGAAGGTGTCGCTTGTGTAGTAGTGCACACAATAATCAACGATCCAGGATACAATGTGATAGGTGTCAAGTGCCATTGTGTGCAGTGCCTTGCTTCAAAAATTACCATCAAACAGATACATAAATTGGTAAGGCTAGACTGATGGTGGTTTATATGTTGCCATCATGTTTTTTTCTATCTAATAAATAAATAAAAAATAAAATAAAATGTTTAAAAAAAGTAAAAAAAATATATGATTCAAAGTAGTGAAGTTTTATTTCATTATCTAAGCTCATTCCCTCTACCAGTTAAAGGGTTATCATAGAAATACGATCTTTTGAACAGATGCTCCTCAATTGTTCTATGAAGGATATTTGTATACTGTAGACAGACGTATAAATACAAAATGTTATTGGCAGTGTGTAAAAAAGTGGGCATACAGTTGTGGATCGCGAATAATAACTCGGGTAAAATGTTTATTTTACCTGAGTTTTTAGTTTTTTCCCCTGTGGGTAGTTTGATCATAAGGTGGAAAATAAAATCGCTCCCTTTTTAAATTTTAATTAAAATTAAACAACGACATAATTAACTAAATAAATGTATGCATTTAAATGCTAACATAGAGTACCCACCAGTATAGTGTTATCTCTTTAATCTTACATTCCTAAACAAAAAAACGACACACAAAGAAACAAACATGGAAGCACTAAAAGTATCATTGTCTGATATGATGACACTGTTCCAAAGCCGGATGTCCAACTTTGAGTCTCGAGCTGAAGAAAAACCCTGCAAGCACATCTAGCGGCACAGATGGATTAGTTGCGGACTACACTGCTTTCAAAAAATTCATTCTGGATGCGTTGGGCAGGCGTTGGCGCAAGGACTGGACAACCTTGAGATGCGGGGTCGGCGAAAAATGGTCCTGTTGCATGGTGTCACGGAACAGGCCAAAGAAGATACTGCGCAGATAGTAGCTGAAGTTATGCGGTGCCACCTTAAGCTGACAGACTTTACTGTTGCTGATGTCAGGCGTTGCCATCGGATGGGTAGACCAACAGGTGCCAGCAAGCCCAGGCCGTACTATGCAAATTAAGGGACGTCAATGTCAGAGATAGTGTCTGGTTTGCGAAAACAAAGTTGAAGGGCACTGGTATTACACTATCGGAGTTCTTGACGAGATCTCGACATCAGCTCTTCATGTCGGCGAGGGAGAGGGTCGGTGAGACCAATTGTTGGACAAAGCAGGGCCTTATTTATGTTCTTGTTTCGGACGGCACTCGGCATAGAATAAGTTCCATTGATGAATTAAATGGGATCGAGCAAGCCAGGAATAAACCCAATACTCCCGTCGCATCTGCACCATCGGAGTTGTCATCACCCTCACCGACGCGCGACGCCGGCACCGAAGAAGGCTCGGCGTGCCGCTAAGAAGTAATTTGAGACTTGCTCCAACTTTCATGAAGTGTATCTTAGTCCGGGTAGCGGCTTCATTCCACTTTTGTGAGTACCCCTCTCCAATAATTGTATTCAAACTGTTTCTACCCTATACCTTTTTCTTTTTCTAAAATTTATAATTTCATTTTTTCTTTCAATTTTTTTTTTTTTTTCTCCTTAATGGCAACTGAGCCGGTTCCGACTATTCTGCCAGTGTCACGTCGTGACGGCAGCAACAAGAGGCAGGCCGTCGAACTTTGTATTCGTGGTAGGTGTTAGTCTAGCTGGAAGGACAACACATGGGTAAGTAGAAACAAATAATTTACAAATTTATATACAGGTATGATAAATACTAAACATCAACGACTATATACATACTAATTACATATGTTACGCACCAATTAAAATTTCAAATCATTTTCTTTTAAAAATGTAGCCAAAATGTGGCTAATTTAGGAGAGAAGTGGGAGAGAAGGGAATGGAAGTTGGTTGGGAGAGGAATGTTGCATTTGGAGATTTTTTGGTAAAGGTCAAAGGATTTATTGTTTAAGGAACAGGAGAAGAAAATATGGTCCAAAGTGCCCTCTGCAAGACCGCACTCGCACAGGGAATTATCCCGGACATGGATCTTATGTAGGAACACTGGGCTACAACAATGTCCGAGTCTAAGTCTACAGAGTGACGAAACAGTTCTCTTCGACAGTCTAGGGCATTTAAAAAACCAAGGCCTACGTTGAATTTCTGGCTGTATAGCGGCATAGTAGATGCCCTTGATTTTAGAGCTCGTCTTCCATGTTTCAGTCCACGAGTTTAATAACTTGGGTTTGGCACCATTCCGCAAATCGTAGTTATGAGCTACGTAGTGCTTTCGATCGGCCGGATTCGATGTGGCATACTTTGCTAACGAATCAGCGCACTCATTGCCAACAATACCCGAGTGACCGGGGATCCAGGCTATCTCGATGTCCAAGCCGTTCTGGGAGCAATCAAATAACAAGGTCTTAATGTCTGCAATGATTTGACTATGGATTTTACTATAAAGTTGATTTTGTTTTAAGGCCTGAATACTACTAAGAGAATCTGAAAAAACTACTGATCTTGTTATTTGATGGGATTTAATATAGTGTATGGCTTCTAAAATACCAATACACTCTCCTGTAAAAACTGATGTTTCTGGTGGGCATTGGAAAAGAAGAGCAATTTTCGAGTTTTGAAAGTAAACTGACACCCCAGTACAGTCGGTTTCAGTAAATTTTGAAGCATCGGTGAAAAATAAATTCCATCCTTCCCAATAACGCTTAACAGCCGACTCAAAATCGTCTCTAGCGCTTTGGGAATTCTTTGATATACCAAGTCCCAAAACGGCTTTTGGTTCGAAATCAATCGTTTCATATGCGGCAGCGAAACACGGGAGAGTTGGATATTGACAGATAGGCGAGGAGAGTTGTTTAAGCTCTCTGTACCTATTCATCAATAGAGGAGCTACTTTATGACACCAGTAGGAGGAACTATTAAGGGAGAGGTCAATTTGTTCCAAAATTGGGAGTAAAGGATGGGAAGAGAGAGAAAAAACTTTCGAGAGGAAGCGATCTGCCAAATATTGTCTCCTAAGATGGAGGGGTGGGTCTGCACATTCCACTTGAAGCGCATTTATAGGAGAGGATTTCATGGCCCCAATGATTATTCTCAGACATTTGGCCTGAACACTGTCTAGTTTCTTAAGCGCTTCTTTGTTGCAGGGCTCAAGAAGGAAGCTGCAGTAATCTATAGCACTTCTAGTCAGCGCATTATATATTAGTTTAAGGGTGTAGGGGTGAGCACCCCACCACACCCCGGCCAAGGCCTTAAGGACCGACACAGAGCGTTCACATTTTTTGACCGTGTTGTTAATGTGGTCGACCCCAGACAATCTTGAGTCCAAAGTTACTCCCAGAAATCTAGCCTTGTCTTGGACGGGAATGCTTTGTCCGTCAATATTAATATCAATTGAGGGTACAGAACGCTTGCGTGTAAAAATGACAGCTGTACTCTTTGGCGCACTTAGGGACAAACCATTGTCAAGTAGCCATTGGTTCAATGAAGCCAAAGAGACATTCATCGACAGAGCGGAATCCTGAATGGAACTGCCACAGACCATTAATGCAATATCGTCAGCATACTGAAGGATTTTACAGTTGAAATTAAGGGTAGAGGGCAGGTTAGCTGTATAGATGTTATATAATGGGGGACTAAGAACAGATCCTTGAGGTAATCCTCTCCAAACCGATCTTTGTTCAGAGTCAGCCCCAGGTATTCTCAACTGAATACTGCGATTGGTAAAAATGCTACCAATGATGCGACAAATCCTAGCCGGGACTCTCAGCTCGTGCAGCTTTTGCCTGAGATTAGGGAGGAGGACCGAATCATAGGCAGCTGATATGTCCAGAAAAACAGCAACCACAGACTCATTTCTGCTGAAGGCTAGCCGGACCTCTGACGTGAGGATGCCCACACTATCAGCTGTGCCCAGTCCTTTCCTAAAGCCGAATTGAGTCGTTGGGAGCAGTTTCCTGTTTTCCACCAACCACACTAAACGGTTTTTAACTAAATGTTCTAAAAGTTTGATGAGTATGGACGATAAGGCAATAGGTCTATATGAGCAATGATCATTAGGATTTTTGCCTGGTTTTAAAATCGGAATCACAACTTGAACCTTCCATTCTGTGGGAATGTAGCTAGAAGTAAAGCAGAAGTTAGCCAAGTCCAGGTAATATTTGTGAGTTTTTGGACCAGCTTTAGAAATAAAGGAGTACGGGAATCCGTCCACACCCGGCGCGGAATCCTTGACCTGGGATAACACAGTTTTTAGGTAAAAGGCATGTTCAATGGGTCGTCAGTGTTGTCTGCATCATAGATGTCAACACTGGTTTCCTCAATACTTGGAACATAGGCTGGAGCAATTTTTGAGAAAAACTGGTATCCCAGTTCTTCTGTAAGGTTGTTAGAGGAGGAGGCAGGTGCTAAACAACTCCTAAAACGTTTAACCTTTCGCCAAACCACCGAAACCGGGGTGGACGGGCTCAGCGCACTACAGTATTTTACCCAACCATCGCGTTTTTTCCTCTTTAAAAATTTCCTGGACCTAGCCAATATCTGCTTGAAGGCGATGAGGTTATCCAGGTTCATATTGCGGTTGACTGTCTCTTCAGCCTCATTCCTGGCCCTGACCATGTCAGTGCATTCCTTATCCCACCATGGCGGGGAAGGGAGTTTACCGGAATGCGGTTTTTTGGATGGAAAGCAATCATCTGCTGTGGAGGAAATGGTGGAAGAAAAGGATGAAAAACAATCCTGGGCATTATCCCTGTTAATTTCAGGAAGGGAAGATATTCTGAGGTCAAGGATTTTAGAATATAAATCCCAGTCTGCAGAATTTAATTGGTATTTCAACAAAGGGGGGGAAGTTTTAAAAGGAATGTTTTTGGAAGGGAATTCAATTATGATGGGATAGTGATCACTTCCATAGGTCATATCCAAGCAACGCCAAATGAGGAGACTAGATAGATTGGATGAGCAGAACGTCAAGTCAACGCAACTATTACTCTGCCCAGGTGCAGGTCTGCGTGTAGGACTACCATCGTTGATGAGACAGAGGTTGAGATCATACAATATATCAAGCAAGCCTATGCCAAAGTTATCGCAAGTGTTTGACCCCCAACGATAATGGTGACAATTGAAATCACCCATTACAATTATTGGACCGCTTACATTACATAACAAATTTCTAATTATAGGAAGGTATTCAAGTTGTGGGTGCGCAATATAGAAAGAAAAAATATTTATATCCTCAGCCTTAACAGCAACAACATTTATGTTGTCGCCAACAGAGGTTAGAGGAATCTGGGAGAAAGATACCTTGCTATTGATGAGTAAGGCACATCCTCCGTATCCATCAGATCTGTCATTACGCACACTGTCAAAACATGGCAACCTGAAATTGCTTCCAGGTACAAGCCATGTCTCGGCAATGCCGCAGATTGATGGTTTAAATTTATTGATTAAAAAAGAAAGGTCAGACTTTCTGGGAGTAATACTCCTCACGTTCCACTGTAGGAATGTCAGGGGATGGAACATTGTTAATGTAATTAAGAATCGAGGTCAGTTTTGATGCAACGTGGTCAGGTATTGATTGGGACGGACTGGACAGTACAGACATTAACATGTTTGTAATAAGATCCAATATATTTTTAGAAGTATCCTGTCTGTAGATCATTGGCTCCGCAGCTTCCGTTGGAAGAGCACAGCCATTTCTGGATGGGGAAAAGGAATAGTTTTGGGTAAGGTTTAAGTGAGCCTGTCTATCATAGCCAGGTGACAAGGGGATGCGGGGTTTGGGTTTTAAAAATACCGTTTTACGGTATGAATTTTGGGTCACTGGAATGGGACTTGAGGACTGGGTTTGTGAATTATTTGTAGTAAACTTGTTGCGTGGGGAAGATTTAGAGACTTCGGCATATGACCTCGAAACAGGAGGAAAAACCCGACTTGCTTCCGCATATGCAATTGATTTTTCCGCCATAAGAGCTTTGATGCTCTTCTGTCGGCCCAATTCCGGAAAAGCACTGTAGTTTGCAAAATGGTTACCAGTACACGAAACACAAAAGCTGAACTCAGGGGTGACATCACATCCATCTCCTGGATGATCTGCACCACATTTTTAGCACCTTGGTTTTGACCGGCACAGAGTACGGGTATGACCAAATCGACAGCAATGATAGCACTGAATGGTTGGGTATGTGTATCTCTCCACTGGGAGAGCTGAATAAAAACTGTAAACACGCTTGGGTAAAACTTGTCCATCAAAAGTAAGCACTACAGTTTGTGTAGGTCTCCACTCAGTCACACCAGAAGACGTCACCTTACGGTTCATCCTTCTAGCCTTTATAACAGGGCCACAACCCTCTGGAACCTGGATATTTTTGATAGTCTCATCCTCCGACCACTCAACCGGTATGTCCCTAACTATACCCATTCGTGTTATATTGAACTGTGGGATGGCGGCGATGTAGTTATGTTGTGTCAAAATTTTATTATTGAGAAAACTGTTTGCATCCTGATGTGACTTAAACTCAACTGACACTCTGTTTCTACCTATGCGTTTGATCCCATCGAGACCTACGTTATTGACGTTATTCATCGTCAAAAACATACCAAACTTAATTGGTTGTAGCACAGTGCCTGATGTTTTTCATCCTTGAGAGAAACATGAACTATGTATGGTGGGTTGTCTCTCATGGTATATGTAAGTCTGCCAATAACATTTTTCGCTATTTTTGTCGGGATTTTAGTAGTAAGGGGTGGCGAACCAGCTGCCCTTTTACGACTTGTGGTCTCTGTATCCATGCTTGGGTCTCGCGTAAGTACTTCAGCGTCATGGGGGAGGGTTACAGTCAGGACAGGGGAGAGTTCAAACAGTTCATCCGGAGGGTCAGGATCAGGAGGCTTTTTGGAGTTCATTTTGACTAGTTATAGTTAAAATAGGACAATAACAACTATACTACAAACCTTGGACCAACAACACAAACACAAAGAACAGTTTCAATCAAGTTTCACACTTAAAAGTTCACCAAAATCGAAAAAAATTCGTAGCACTGACAAAAGCCGTGTATAGCCTTCACCAACTACCAGCGAATCCTTTCTTTCAATGTTTTGATTGTTTTCTTTTCCACTGGCAGCTGTCAACTTGACATTTCTCTTTTTTAATTTTTGTGACAAAAATCATTAGTTGCGTTCAGAAACAGGTTGACAGTGCGCCCAGAATACAATATGTATATCTTTTAGCTGTTGTAGTTTGAGTTATTTATTATTTTCAATTCTTTTATTGTTTTGCTTTACTTCTATTGCTTTATAATACATTCAGTCAAAAAAGTATCGGGAATGGATGATTTGTTTATGGTTCCAAATTCAAATTTTTGTTTTTTTGTAGTTGTTAGATTGGCACAACTGTTTTCCATTTTGGCGCGGAGTTTGAGTTGCATCTGTTATTTATATTAAATACAGTGCTGGTTTTAGTAATATCATATATAGTGTGTATTGCGAATTTCATAATGGACAAAAATATCGAACAAAGAGTTTGTCTTAAATTTTGCATCGCCAATGGAATTTCGTGTTCGGAGTCACTGAAAATGTTACAGAAGGCTTACGGTGAATCGACTTTATCAAAAACTCGTGCTTATCGTAGTTCAAAGCGTTCAAAAGCGGTCGAGATGTGATGGAAGATTTGCCTCGCTCTGGTAGGCCGTCAACGTCTGCAACTGAAGTTAACATCGCAAAAGTGAAGGAAATAGTGACTGAAAATCCCCATTCAACTCTAGAGAGAGATAGCCGCCGAACTTTCTGTATCTCACGAGTCGATCCGTACCATTTTAACTAATCATTTGGGTATGAAACATGTTGCTGCTCGGCTAGTCCCAAAAGATCTGAATTTTCTCCAAAAACTCAATCGCATGAAAGTCGCTGAGGACATGCTAGAACGAGTCAGTTCGGACCCAACATTCATGAAACGCATTGTTACTGGTGACGAGACGTGGGTTTACGAGTTTGACATGCAAACTAGTCAACAAGCTTCGGAGTGGCGCCTTCCAACTGAGCCGAAACCGAAAAAACCACGCCAAAGTCGATCAAAAGTCAAAGTCATGTTGACTGTTTTCTTTGACTACCGCGGTGTTGTGCACTCTGAATTCTTACCGGAAGATCTAACGGTAAATAAAGAATATTATTTGAGCGTTATGCGGCGTTTAAGAGAGCAAATTCGACGAAAAAGGCCAGATTTGTGGAAAGAAAATTCTTGGATTTTGCACCACGACAATGCGCCTTCGCACAAGGCTATCATTGTGAACGAATTTTTAACCAAACACTCAACAAATACCATCCAGCAACCACCATATTCACCAGATATGGCTCCTGCTGACTTTTTTCTTTTTCCTAAACTCAAATTACCACTTCGTGGCACCCGTTTTCAATCGATAGAAGACATAAAGGAGAATTCGCGGCGAGAACTGAACTCAATTCCGGAAGCAGCGTTTAAAAAATGTTTTGATGAATGGATTATTCGTTGGCGCAAGTGTATCGTTTCTAAAGGAGCATACTTTGAAGGTGATAAAATAAATTTGGATGAATAACAGACATTTTGTGTATTATTGATCTTTTCCCGGTACTTTCGAGACAGAGTAGTATATTGCTGTTTACCCGGACGATTAGTTTACTGTGCTTTTCTCTGTCTATTTGTGTTGTTTTAAAGCATGTTTTTGGTTTTATAATACACACAACTGGCGGGTGGATAATTATTGCCCCATTTTTATGTCATCTAACAATGATGGCAGTGATACCGAAAGCTTTTTATCTGCATGTAGTGATGACAGTTTTGTTAGTATTCCTTCCCTTGCTGACTCGCTTGAATCTCAATTTTCCGATGTTCCGAAGAATTTTAATGTAGTCCATATAAATGCTCAAAGTATTCCGGCACACTATTCTGACATGCTAGCGTCCCTTGACTGTAAGAACATCCATGCTATCCTTGTTTCAGAGTCTTGGCTAAAACCATGTCTCCCATCAACATCCTATTCCTTACCAGGTTTTCAGCTAATTATAAATGACCGTGCGCATGGCGCTGGGGGTGGTGTTGCTATATACCTTCGCCCGCACATTCCTTTTTCAATCGTTGATATATCGGCGCAGCCTCCCCCGTCAAACGCGGGCGAGCATCTCTTTTTGGAAGTTACCCTGAACCTTACCAAAATCCTTCTAGGTGTTTATTACAGCCCTTCGTCTCGAATAAATTTCTTTTCCTCCTTTGAAAACATCCTAGAAAACCTGTTGCCCTCTTACAGTCATACAATCATTATGGGAGACTTCAATACCTGCTTATTGAAGAACGATTCTCGCTCCTCATCTTTTCAATCAGTACTTCAATCGTTGAATTTGTCCATTCTTCCCTTAAGTGCCACACACCATTTTCCTAATTGTAACCCTTCACTCTTAGACCTTATTGTTGTTTCCTCTTCTCAACATGTCGGCAAGCATGGCCAATGCCCAGTTGACATGTTTTCTTATCATGATCTCATTTTCCTCTCATATAAAATACGACCTCCTAAGGCAAAACCTAAAATTCTCCTGCAGCGCAATTTTAGTGAATGAATGCAGATAATCTCCGAAAGGATGCCAGCAGCATTGATTGGACACGTCTAGTCAGCGTTGAGTCAATTGATGATAAGGTTAACCTGTTTACAGATAACCTTGTGCAGCTGTATGATGTTCATGCTCTCATTCGTGCAATAAAAATAAAACATCTTCCAGCACCGTGGCTAACAGGTGATATTAAAGCCGTTATTCATAAAAAAGGTGCAGCTAAAACAAAATTTAAATGTCATCCCTCGTCGTCGAACTGGGAGAAATTTTTGGATGCTCGAAATCGCTGCAATAAGGTGTGTAGAGACGCCCAACGACGCCATATCCATATCCACACCTCAGTTGAAAATGGAGACCCAGCAAAAGTCTGGAAGTTTCTTAAATCCATAGGAGTTGGGAAATCTCGCCAAGAATCGATTCCTAAAGACTTGGATATTGATCTTTTGAATCAGCACTTCTCATCTTCGTCCCCTTGTAATGGGACCTTGAAAGCAACAACATTAAATTGTCTTTCAAACCTTCCAACTCCGGATCATTCCCCATTTGTTTTTAGTCAATTCTCTGATTGTGATGTTAAGAAGAGCGTAGTTTCAATCACATCTAACGCAGTTGGGAGTGATTGCGTCAGTCGAAAAATTATACTCCCTGTCCATGACGAAATCCTTCCTATCCTTTGCCATATCCTAAACTACTCAATATCCCATGGGGTTTTTCCATCAACTTGGAAAGAGGCCAAAATCACTCCTTTACCCAAAAAGGCAAATCCTACTTCCTTTTCCGAATATCGTCCTATTTCCATCTTGCCTTTTCTCTCCAAAGTCCTTGAACGTCTTGTCCACAATCAGCTTAGTGTTTTTCTTTGCAAAAATAGTTTGCTGAACCCTTTTCAATCCGGATTTCGTCCTGGTCATAGCACCGCTACAGCCTTAGTGAACGTTACCGATGACATACGGTTAGGCATGGAACGAGGAAATCTGACGGTTCTCTGCTTACTAGACTTTAATAATGCATTCAATGCTGTCGATTTTGATATCCTGCTTGGCATGCTTCGCTCGCTTAACATATCTCCAACGGCGATTGACTGGTTTCGCAGTTACCTGTATGGCCGCCGGCAACGTATATGCATCGAAGAATCTAAGTCTTCCTGGTGTTATACAACTGCCGGTGTACCTCAGGGTGGCGTTTTATCTCCTTTACTCTTCGCAATATTTATAAACGCTATCTCCAAAAAACTTCTGTCTTCCTACCACCTTTATGCAGACGATTTACAAATCTACCAACAAGCTGCCCTTACAGATTTGGCTAATGCAATTATTGCAATAAACAGGGATTTGGCTGCAGTTTGTGAGTGGAGTGAGGCAAATGGGCTTCAGGTTAATCCATCGAAGACCCAAGTCATTGTTGTTGGCAGCTCTAGGATGATTTCAAAAGTAAATTGGTCTCAGCTTCCCCAGGTTCAATTTAACGGAACTATTATTCCAATAAGTGAGAAGGTTAAGACCCTTGGGGTTTGTATCGACAAATATCTATCTTGGGGTCCGCAGCTCCAGGACGTAAGCCGCAAAATTTTTGCATCTGTCAGGTCCCTTAGACGTGTTCGGAACTTTCTTCCCACTGCCACTAAAACTGCGCTTGCACAGTCTCTTCTGTTTCCCATCCTTGACTATGCTGATGTCAGTTATCTCGGTCTTACTCAGGCGCAACTAGATAAACTTGAGCGTCTTCAAAACCTTTGCATAAGATTTATATTTGGCCTGCGCAAATATGATCACATTTCTGAATTTCGCACAAAGCTCAAGTGGCTTCCCATACGTCTTCGCCGGGATTCTCATATTTTATTTATGCTCTACAGTATTCTGTTCAATCCTACAACCCCCTCTTATCTTAAAGAACGCTTCAAGTTCCTTCATGACACACATAATAAATGTCTAAGGTCGTCGGAAAACTTGAGATTAGAGATGCCGATGCACTCCACCAGCTTCTACGACAAATCTTTTACGGTTCAAGCGGCGCGGTTATGGAATGCTTTGCCCGTATCAGTAAGACGTGCTCAATCTTTGTCTATTTTCAAATCGATGGTCGAAAATCACTACCTTTCTGTTTGATCGTTATCACTCGATTCCTATGCTTTTTATTTATTTGTAACATAATTATAATTGTATATATTTATCTATTATGTATTTATTTATATAATTCGTACACCTAAGACTACCTGCAGTACTGTATTTCCGTTATCGTTATAATCCATCCAAAGGTTGTCTTGAAAAGATCGCTTTTAGCGATAAGGCCGCCCATTGTGTCACCCTATGTAATGTTTTCTTTATCTATCTTTTCTGTAACTTATATGGTGTACATAATAAAGAGTATTCTATTCTATTCTATTTATTTAATATTGTATAGTCACATTCAAGTTACATAATTGTATTTAATAATCTAGTTTAATTGTATTAATTCTAGTGATAAATTGCAGGAATACAACAGCGGAGTTGAGGAAAAAATAAAATATAATAATGAGCATTGTCACAGTCCTGAACCAGAAGTAAAAGATGATTTAGAATTGAGAGCTAGATTGAAAAGTCGAGCGCAGCATAGAATGGATGGACCGTCACAAGTAATACAGGCGGCAATTCAAGATATTCCTTGTGGAAGTTCCCCCTACTTACCCAGTATAAATGCAATGAGAATGGTGGCACATAGAGCAAGGAACACAGGAGTTCCAACATCTCCAAAAAAGCTCGTTGATCTAGTCAAACCAGACAAATACAATAATTTTCTGCTGGCTCACTACAGTACTGAAGAAGATTGTATTTTATTATTTGGTACATCAGAAAACATAAAACTTCTCCAGCTTTCACCATTTTGGATCCTAGATGGTACATTTCGTACCTGTCCAACTGTTTTTTTATCAGATTTATACGGTGCACTAGTTAATAGGAGTGCACGATACCGTGCAAAAGCAACCTCCAACAAAAATCAAAGAATTTATTATTTATTTTTCAAGCTTCTCAAGTCGCGAGCATCTCAATTCGGAACCAATTTGCAACCTGACACAGTAATAACTGACTTTGAGAAGGCGTCAATAAATTTGGTAAAAGTGTTCCCTGAAAGCAAACACAAGTGCTGTTACTTCCATCAGGCTCTAAGTATTTGGAAACATATACAATCTGCTGGTCTAGCCAAACAATATTTAGAATTGACACTTTTTGCTCACCAAATGCGTCATTTGGCCACGCTAGCCTTTTTAAAACCAGATGAGATACCTGAGGCTGGAACAGCTTTTTGGGTAGAAAGAAATAGAATTTATTTAAAACCATTGAAGAATTTAGCAAGGAACAAAAACATACGGAATTGATGGTAGAAAAATTAAATTCTCAATCTCAAGAAACCAAACGAGCAAAGAAAAAAGAAAATAGGAAAGAAAAAATTAAAAAACATTTGAAAAAAAAAGAAACTATGGACTGCCTTGCATATTTGTGCTATTAAACGATATTTTTTTTTAAATGATTGATTTAGTTGTTTTATTTTTACTATTAATAGGCATACGAAATGAATAAAGATTTTTACGAAGTTTTTTTATTTTTTAAAATCGGAATACAAAGGACATTGACCGGTTCTGGGCCATATGCTGCCCAGACATGAGAGTACTTCCAAATGATTACTTGCATTAACATATAATTTTAAAAAATATAAAAAAAAAATCGGTCCCAGGGTTTTTTTAGTTTTGTTTTTAAGATTTTCAGGACGATTTTAGTTAACTATTATTTTAATAAAATGTTTTCGCATAAAAATAATATGTAACTCCATGACAATCAGATTCCATCAAAAGTAATCTCGCTCGGCTCGAAAACCAGTTCTAATGAATGCTTACCGGCTGAGAGTTGCAACACAATCAGAGTTGTGAAAAAAATGCTGTCTCGCATGCGCACATTTAGATTATGTATATGTTTGTCTCTGTCATGCATATACCTGCGTCTGTACCTGCTTGCGCGCGCGTCACTGATTTCGCACTGCAGTCTAACTTCCCCCGTGATCCGTTGTGTACTGTGCGCATTTTTATTTCATCCATTATTTTTAACGACTTGGCTTTACTTGGACTTTTGTATTGTTTCACCCATTGACCTGGCTTTTCATTTGGACTATCGTAGTGCTACATATTGCGTTTAGATTGAGTTTATTTTCGAAGTGCTAAGTGTTCTGAGCAATGTATCAACCACACAACAGGGTATGTTTACTTTGTAACCGTTCTGTGGAAAGAACCAGAAGACACGTTAACTCGTAATCTACAGAACAACCATCATCATACGGTTCAAATAATAATTCAAGCTTTAACTCCACATGAGGTAAGTACTTTTTAAGTATAACATCACTAAGCGGTAGTCAAATTGAATCCACTGAACACTGTCAGGACCGTTCATGTAAATGTCACGTGTTAATTATTATGATCTTAGGGGCTACCAAAACGACTTTCGACTGTCGTGATCGTTTCGTAACGCATGGTGATTGCCATATGTGATTAATTGAACTAAGTGATTGATTGCGATTTTTGTAGGCCCAATTATTCACTTTTGACGTGTACGACACGATATCTAACTTGAGTACTATTTTCACGGCCTTGAGTTTGGCTGTTACGGTATTCAAGTTTTTATTTTTATTTTCAGATAACATTCGATAACAGCGAACATATCTGCCATGGTTGTTGGACAAGAGCTCGACGAGGAAGGCTAACGCTCCCTGCAGTGGAAGGTGTGCCTGCAGTGGAAGATGTGCCTGCTGTAGAAGGTGTGCCTGCTGTGGAGAACATACCTGCTGTGGAAGATATACCTGCTGTGGAAGATGCGCCTGCTCTAGAAGATCCGCCGGCAGTGGAAAACGTAACGTTTAGGCTTCCTGAGAATTACTGCCGAGCCCCGAACACATCAACTACTTGTATGGTATACAATTGTACAAACAATACTCGTCTTCGAGTTCCGAAAAGTCTAAAAGTGCAATTGCTCATAAACCACAATTACTTTATTCCAGCACATGCACGCGTGTGCCAGGAACATTTAGAAGACAACTCCTGGGATGATCTTTTTACTGCACGAAATCGTTGTTTTCATTTTAATCCCCAACAAGTCTTCGAAATGTTGGAATTATTAAAACTACCCAGAAGCCACATTATAGATTTTGAAAATCTTAATCAGCAACATGATGCCGAATTATTTTATTGGACTGGTCGCACTCGTGACGAATTCGAAAGGCTGTTCAATGAAACTACACAATTAGCACAAAGATGCCGATGTCCACGGACAGCACTAGGTATACTTCTGTCTAAACTTAGAACTGGGGAATCGAATGAAAGACTCGCCACGTTTTTTAACATGTCGCGAACGACTCTCGAACGGAAGATGAAAACAGCTAGGGAATGCCTAGAAAGTGATTTTGTTCCTCGCCACTTGGGTTTCGATCACATGACCAGAGAACAGATAATAGAAAGAAATCTAGCGGTTCCTAATGCTTTGTTCGCTATTAGCGAACAAAGCAGTAGCTATTATAGAAAGCTATTATAATCTGCGATGGAACTTATATGTACATCCAAAAGAGCAGTAACTTCACATTTCAAAAAGTCACGTACAGTCTCCACAAGTACAGAAACCTACTTAAACCATTTTTATTTGTTACATGTGATTAGGCTTGCCAGGTGTCCGGCTTTAGCCGGACATGTTAGGCTTTTTGCAGTCGCGTCCGGCCAAATATGTACGTGTTTGGCCTGTCCGGCTTTTGTCAGGCTTTTTGTCAGAGTGACGATTCGTACGACGATGGGCGCGAGCGGAGAGCAAACTATCTTCCGGCCCGCGATTCGCGCCGCGCCGCGCGTGGCGTGCGTGAGCGTGGTTACCCCGCCCCGCTGCCCGCACCGTCCGCAGACAGGTTCGCGCCCGTTAGTCTGCCCTAGGAACGCGTGGCGTTTGCGCGTACTTGGCGTGTGTTCACGTACAATTAAGTATTTCAGTTAGCGGCGACCGTATTTTTGGTGAGTTAGTTTTATATTTTCCTATTTGTAGCATTAATGTTGACAAATCTCAAATACAAGTACAACATCTTTGTTTCAGATCTCTCTATTAGTCATGTCGAAAAGAAAATGTATATTTTCTGACAGTTTAAAAAGTCAATACAAGATGTTCAAATCTGGCAAAGAGCCATGGGACGCAAAATGTGTAATTTGTGATCAAATAATTTCCATTGCTAATAAGGGCAAAGCTGACTTAGAAAAGCATTTAAATACCGAAAAACACAAAATGAAGATTCGTAGTACGGCATCTACATCAAGAATTGATATTTTCATGGAATCCAATGCGAACTTAAATCTTCAACGGAGCGTTCGGGCCACAGAAGCTACTCTGGTTTATCATACCGTTAAACATCACGAATCATTTAACTCACTAGATTGCACAGCTCCATTTTGCAAGAGTATATATCCAGATTCGAAAATCGCAAAAGATGTAACCTGTTCCCGCTCAAAAGCTGAAGCTATCCTAAAAAATGTTTTAGGCCCATTTGCCCAAGAAAATATGTTAAAAGAAGTGTCAAAAATCAGATACTTGAGCGTCTCCACAGATAGTAGCAACCATGGTGCTATTAAGCTATTTCCTGTGCTTATACAATATTTCAACCCTGAAAAGGGAGGAATTCAAGTTAAATTACTGGAGCTACAGGCCTTACCGAACGAGACTGCTGAAACAATATCCACTTACATACACACCATTTTGACGGACAAAAACTTATTGGATAAATTAATTGCTTTTTCAGCGGACAACACCAATACTAACTTTGGCGGTAGAGAGAGAAGTGGGACCAACAGCGTCTACAGTAGACTCAAATCAGCTACTCAAAACGATGATATGGTCGGTGTTGGATGTATTGCACATATCTTCAGCAATTCCGTACATCACGCAATCGAATCTTTACCAATCTGTGTAGACAGCATAGTGATGCAAATGCACAACCATTTTGCCAGCTTCACAGTTCGTACTGAAGCTTTAAAAAAAGTTTGTTCAGAATTGGAAATTGATTTTAAACGTATGCTTAGCCATTCAAAAACCCGCTGGCTATCTCTTTATCCCGCCATAGAGAGAATCTTGCAAATGTACGAGCCATTAAAGTCATACTTTCTTTCACTGAGTTATCCGGCCAGAACATTGCAAATGTTTTTCGAAAATGACTTCTCTGAGTGTTATTTATGGCTCTTACATTCTTTCATGTCTATATACCAAAGCCGAATCAAACACAGTGAAACTGCTGATATTTCTGTCAATGAAGTAATTGATCAGTGTTCGCAAGTAGTGGAAAATATAAACGAAAGATTGGAACAAAATTTTTGCCCAATGAAAGTGACCGAAATTTTACGGCGTTTATCGGAGGCTCGTCGGGATGAGGTAGAAGATTTTAAACAAAACATGAGAAGAATGTACAATATTGCCAAAGATTACCTGAATTCCTGGACCAGTGAATTTTGTACTGACTTAAAACACTTTCAGTGGATGACTTTAGCTAATATTCCAAGCTGGGAACAAGGGGCAAAAACGATAGACACTTTGTCTAGAAAAAATGTACAGTTAAATGACAATAAATTTTTTGATCAGTGGCAAAACTTCATAAAATTTTTAAAGCAACACGAAGATGACTCTGACTTTAAAAAGCTGTTGGCACATCAGAAGTGGACCTCGTATTTTAAATCATTTAATAATGAAGAATTTTATTCGGAACTGCTTAAGTTGGCAGAATATTATTTTGCAATACCAGGCCACAATGCCAACGTTGAAAGAGTTTTCTCTTTAATAAACGCCCAGTGGACAAAGGAACGCAGTAGACTACAAACAGATACAATTGCTAAGATGATGTTCTTGTTATGCAATTTAAAATTAACATGTAAAGAATTTTACGATATGATTTCTAAGGAAAACGAAATTCTTGACAAAGTAGGTGCAAGTGCCAAATATAACTAGATTTTGATATTTTTTAAAGATTTTAAATTGTTCTATAAATACCTACTATAAAGTAAATTCTTACCTAGCCGTAAAATTAATATTATCTTTTTGTTACTTTCCAGAAGAATGATTATTATTATTTGTTTTATTATATTTTTTAGGTTATAGTATTAAGAATGCCAAAAGAGAGCTATATTCGTTTGTTTTTTTAGTTTTAATAATACTTAATTATCTACAAAAGACTGATGATTCATTTGTAAGTAAAACTGTAATAGTGTAACTTAATAAACATTTCAAATTCGTAAACGAGTTTTTTTATTATAAATATTATGTCCATCTTTTAATAAATATCGAATATCCTCACTTTTCATCACGTATAAATACTATCTTCAACAGCCCGCTGTAAAAACATTATGTTTGGCAATAAAAAAAACATGTCCGGCTTTTAGGGCAAAATGTCCGGCCTTATATAGTGCGCAGTCCGGCCTTTGCATTTTATGGCCTGGCAACCCTACATGTGATGGGCACATTATCGATATTTCTGGACCTTATCAAGCGACTCAAAATGACGCTACTATTTTAAATAATCTTTTAGATGGTCCAGGTAGAGTTATTCATTGGCTGTTACAGTTCGGTGATATATTTATTTTAGACATTGGGTTTCGTGACTCTATACCCATGTTGGAATCCCATGGATATGTTGGCATAATGCCAGAATCTCAAGCAAGAAGAGCTACTCAATTGAGTACAATCCAGGCAAATAAATCAAGAATGTGCACCATTTGCCGGTGGCCTGTTGAGGTAGTCAATGGGAGGCTGAAACGTGATTTTAAGATTTTTCGTCATGAATATTGTAATGTAGCCATGAGCCATTTTTTCACAGACCTTAAAATCGCTGCGGCTTTAACGAATGCCTTTCACGTCGACATAATAGACAGTCCCTATTAGGGAATGCAATCTCGCGAGATTAGCGAGATTGAACTCGAGCATGAAAACGTCCTATTTGACGCGCAGCAGCGCGCGAACTGACACGACCGACACGGACGGAGCGAACTCCGATCGGTTTCGGTGCGCGGGCGGCAGGTCTCGCTCACTCAAATTTCGATGCGTGTGATTGGTTGAAATTTGAACCTGCGGCGTGCGTGCGTTTGTTTACTTACCAGATTTTGTTGTCACTTGTTGTCAATCCTTGATTGAATTAATTGAGTTATAGTGCTATTGTCGCTTAAAAAAATACGAAAAAGTTGTTTGTGATTCACGAAGTATTTAATAACGGACTATGTCGGCGAATATAGTTTATAAGGACTATAGAAGTGTGTCGGTAGTATGGAAATACATTCAGTCAAAAAAGTATCGGGAATGGATGATTTGTTTATGGTTCCAAATTCAAATTTTTGTTTTTTTGTAGTTGTTAAGATGCGATTCCACCAGTGTGCAGAACTGTGCGGCACTGCAATGCACATTGTGCGACACAAATGTTTATTCTGGGCGACTCACTGAAGCAAACAATAACAAAAAGTGCGCGAACATTCTAGAAATGTTCGCGCACATCTGTATACTTTTGTGCGCGCACACATGCAGGCAGTGGACTCGCGTCGACGTGTACAAACCTGTTGTGCGCGAACTCAGTCTTGCTTCCGCTACCGGAGTGAAAACATTGATTTGTGCGCGTACATTCTTAATTAACCAAGCTAAATATGGATTGGACGAATGATAAAATTATTAATTTTATTCAAGCTATTGAAACTTATCCTGTATTATGGGATTCTAGTCACAGTGATTATAAAAATAAAAACAAAAAACACGACGCCACTCAAGAGTTGGCGCAAAGTTTCAATTGTGACTCGACTGAGGTAATGAGAAAATGGAAGATTATTTTGGCTCAATACCGAAGAGAAAAGAAGAAAATCGCGGACTCAAAATCTTCAGGTTCTGGGATTTTAGATATATATAAGCCGAAATGGTTTGCTTATGCATATTTGAATTTTTTTCATGGAAGGGATGAGCCGAACGTCAGCTTGAACTCACACGACGAAATAAATGAACAGGTAGGTACGTTTTAAATGTTTATTTTCTTACCTCTAATATTATTACTTAGATACCTATACTATTTACGCCAGTGTTTCTTGCCATGGCACCATTCCGATGTCAGTTTGGAAATAATGTGCAAATTCTTCTCTTATGTTTTTCGCATCGCCAGGGGGTCTTCTTCCAACATGTCTTAAAGGCAATAAGTTTGCCATGCCTGCATCACGCCGCCAACTTCCATCGATAGTGCAATGAGTAATTTGGTTCTCAGTATCAAAACAGCCAGCAGAAGTATAAAGTTGTGAAGACGATTTTTGTGTTATCAAAAAATTATGCAAGTAACAACATGTCAGTGTTATCAATTGTGTCTTTTCTGGAGCTAACAGAATAGGTTTCCTGAGTACGCGAAATACACCGGACATAATGCCGAATACGTTTTCCACAATACGTCTCGCTCTGCTCAACCGATAATTAAATATTCTCTCTTTTGATCTTTTGTCATGTTGACCGGGATATGGTTTCATTAAATTTATATCTAACGCAAAAGCATCATCTGCCACAATGACATGTGGAATTGGTTTGTTCCTTCCGGGTAACGGGTAAGGTTCAGGCAAATTTAATTTTCCTTGCTGAAGATTAGCATAGAAACCAGTATTTTTGAAAACACCACCATCCGATATTCTTCCTTTACAACCGACATCTACGTACGTAAACTTATAATTTGCATCAACCAGTGCTAAAAGCACAATGCTGAAATCACCTTTGTAATTGAAAAAGTCGCTTCCAGTATTACTTGGAGCTTGAATAACAACGTGTTTGCCATCCATAGCCCCAATGCAATGAGGGAAATTCCAAAGATGGTCAAATTGGCGCTCTAAGATCATCCATTCTTCTAAAGTGTTAGGCATCTGTAAAAGGAAATTTTATTACTATTTCAGGTATCACAAGATATTGTTATCCAGAATGACACAGTAAATGAAGATCAAGAGTCTCTTCATGAAAGGCCAGTCGAAAAGTTTAAGGCTCCGAAGAACTCGCTTAAACGCCGTATTGTCGATGAAGACCCGAGAATCGCCCAAGCTTTGTCCATTATGAATAACGTAAACAAGCAGATGGAAGCAAAAAAACCTGATGACTAAGACATTTTTGCTGCAGCCGTCGCAACGAAATTAAGGAAAATTAGAGATGAGCGAACCAAGATTTTAGTACAAAGGGATATAGATAATTTATTGTATGACGCTATTATTGGTACTGGAAAATATGTTACAACTCCAATGCCTTCACCGTATTCAGATTCGTCAAATTGTCAGAGTCAAGGACCGGCTTCAAGTTTTCAGGTCCGCGATAATGATTATTCAGATCTTTTACGTCAGAATGATGGCGAAACAATATCTTGGCATGAAATGTAATGCAATAAAAGTGACTAAAATAAAATGGTATATTATTTTTATTTTCTTACCTTAATATTTTCTTTCAACACGCTTATCAACGCCTTACAAGTCTCAGGTACAATCCGAGCAATAAGCTCTTTTGAAACTTTAAATAAGAACATTAAACTTGCAAAAGAATCTCCAGTAGCAAGATATCTTAAGGTGATTGCAAGCCTTATTGAAACAGGGACACATTTTCTGTAGTTGGTATCTTGCTTAGCAATAAAAGGACTAGTTACATTAACCAGCAACTCAAAATCTTCGCAAGATATACGTGTGAAGTTTTTAAATCCACTCAATGGATCTATTTTTATTTCTTCTCGAAATTTATTCGTTTCTTCATTCCGTCGCTGTAGTAACGGCCTCACCCAATATCGCGGTTTCTTCCTTCGTTTCTTTTTAAGGAGACTACATAGTAAAACACATGCTGCAGCACAAAGCACTACGTTTTCCTGCCCGTTCATATTAACTACTGAACTGTCGGCAGAAACTCTGCTCAGTGAACATGTTCGCGCACAAGTGTGCTGAACTGTGCGCTTACAAAAGTTACGCACAGCCTTACCAGTGGAGACGGAAGCCAAGTGCGACACCAGCTTAGTACCTGCACTGTTGGAGTTATGCACAAAATGTTTGCAAGCAAATGTGCTGCACACTATTTTGGTGGAATCGCACCTTTAGATTGGCACAACTGTTTTCCATTTTGGCGCGGAGTTTGAGTTGCATCTGTTATTTATATTAAATACAGTGCTGGTTTTAGTAATATCATATATAGTGTGTATTGCGAATTTCATAATGGACAAAAATATCGAACAAAGAGTTTGTCTTAAATTTTGCATCGCCAATGGAATTTCGTGTTCGGAGTCACTGAAAATGTTACAGAAGGCTTACGGTGAATCGACTTTATCAAAAACTCGTGCTTATGAGTGGTTCAAAGCGTTCAAAAGCAGTCGAGATGTGATGGAAGATTTGCCTCGCTCTGGTAGGCCGTCAACGTCTGCAACTGAAGTTAACATCGCAAAAGTGAAGGAAATAGTGACTGAAAATCTCCATTCAACTCTGAGAGAGATAGCCGCCGAACTTTCTGTATCTCACGAGTCGATCCGTACCATTTTAACTAATCATTTGGGTATAAAACATGTTGCTGCTCGGCTAGTCCCAAAAGATCTGAATTTTCTCCAAAAACTCAATCGCATGAAAGTCGCTGAGGACATGCTAGAACGAGTCAGTTCGGACCCAACATTCATGAATCGCATTGTTACTGGTGACGAGACGTGGGTTTACGAGTTTGACATGCAAACTAGTCAACAAGCTTCGGAGTGGCGCCTTCCAACTGAACCGTTTTCAATCTATAGAAGACATAAAGGAGAATTCGCGGCGAGAACTCAACTCAATTCCGGAAGCAGCGTTTAAAAAATGTTTTGATGAATGGATTATTCGTTGGCGCAAGTGTATCGTTTCTAAAGGAGCATACTTTGAAGGTGATAAAATAAATTTTGATGAATAACAGACATTTTGTGTATTATTGATCTTTTCCCGGTACTTTCTTGACAGAGTAGTATATTATAAAAGATAACATCAGTATTGGTCAAATAAAGGAGTACATAAAGACAGTTTTGTGCGCAGTTTGCGATTACAATTTTATTAAATGTTCCGAACATAAAAGTCTGGTGGTGGCAGAAATGCAAGATTTATTATGTAGATTTTTTTTATGTAATTTGTAACGGTCACCCGATTGCCAGCCATGCCAAAGCCATGCCATGCCGTGTCGTCTTGGTGCAGCCAAAGCCACAGCCACAGCCTCAGCCAAAGCCATAGCCATGACGACCAAGTACGCCACGGCAGCCACAACAAAGAGGAAGTCGATTGACTAGCACGTCACGTGCGCTTGTCAACCTAACGCGATGGGCGTTACCGAGCGGCGATCCCCTCCTCGATTTAGAGTGGGGGTAAACTTATAAAATAGGTCGCGCAGCGCATTTATAACATTATTCTGATCTAGAACCTAGCCTAAGCCGAAACTCTGTTCGATTGTAATTTATACAATAAATACCTACCTACAATCGAGAAAATTGTTCTTCGCTTTCCTGTGTTTCACTCAGAAGTGAGATGAAGCGAAATCGCCGTGAACTTCATGGACGTGGGGTGCGTCCACCCGGATGGGACCCCTCGAGCGACACCGAGCAAGATGAAGACGGCGATTCTACACCACCGCCCGCTAGAAAAATTCTGAAAAATCTCCTGCAAAATGAGGTCGACAAAGCCGTCCGCGAACTGGATTCAGACATCGGTATATCCAAAAATCATCGTGCTGCGTCCCTCATTCCTGAATTCGACCCGGATGGCGAAGATTGCACAGTATCAGTATGGTTAAGAAAAATCGATCAACTCGGCGACATACATCGTTGGAGCGATGAGATAAAGGCATTCCATCTGCAAGACAAACTACGAGGACAAGCTCGCAAATGGTACAACCGACTCGACGAGTATAATTACTCGTGGGACGAGTGGAAACAGATGCTGCTGCGTGCCTTTCCAAAACATCGGGACTACAGTGCATTGTTAGAAGAGATGATGCAAAGACGGAAGATGACTAATGAAACAATGACCAAATATTATCAAGATAAAGTATCCATGTGCTTCCGTTGTAAGCTATCAGACAGCGCCAGTGTCTCGTGCATCATTCGAGGCCTACCCTCATCTTTGCAACCAAATGCACGTGCTTTCCAATGTGAACCACCACCAGTGAGCGAAAAGAGGCAAAAAATAACTGATCACTTCGTTTTGTCTGAACCTGAAGATACTTCTATGGAAAAAAGAATATCAAGAATGGTGGCAAAAGACGGTCTACCATTCCGTGTATTTTGCTCGTCTAAAGATATCAGAGACCTGTTCAATTCTTCGGGTCAGAAACTTCCCAAGTCTCCAAACACAATTAAATCTATAGTTATGAACTATGGCATGACATTAAAAATGAAAATAAAGCGTGAACTGGCTCAGCTAAAGGAGAATGATCACAGATTTACGCTTACATTCGATGAGTGGACTTCTTCTATGAACAAGCGATACATGAATGTAAATAATGTACATGGGAATAATTTTTTCTGGAACTTGGGGCTGATTCGCGTCTATGGAAGTATGCCTGCTGAGAGTGGGGTCAGTATTTTGAACACAAAGTTAACCGAATTTGGACTTATTCTAGAAAAAGATATTGTCAATATTACTACAGATGGGGCCAGTGTGATGAAAAAGTTGGGTCGATTGATAACGCCTTTACATCAGCTCTGCTATGTCCATGGAAACCAGCTTGGCATAATCGATACTATTTATAAAAGACCAACTAATGTTGATGAGCAGCCTGCTGAAATAGAATCAGAAAATGACGAAAACGACGTTGAGATTTCTGATGAAATAGACGAAATGCCCTGCACAGACTCCGAAGATGAAGCTTTTTATTGCTCTATACCAAGAATAGAAGTGGACCTAAATGAAGAATATGCGGGTATCATTGAGAAAGTTAGAAACGTGGTGAAACTTTTTAAAAGATCACCGACTAAAAATGACACTTTGCAAATATACGTAAAACAAGAATTTGGACAAGATATAAAATTACAACTTGACTGTAAGACACGATGGTCGAGCCTAGCTGACATTTCTACATTCAATAGAATCAAACTATGTGTCAGCAAAGCTTTAATCGATCTTGGCCTGGAAGCTAACCCAAACTACTATTTGAGTGCAGAAGAACATGCGGTTTTAGCGAACTTAGACAAGGTATTTGAACCCGTTAAGCTGGCAGTGAAGGTGCTATGTCGTCGAGATACCGACTTGGCTACTGCTGAGAAAACACTTAGGTTTATGATTCGTAAACTGGAAGAGCTAAAAACTCCATTGGCAGAAAAACTAACTGATTTCTTGAGAAACCGCATTGCTGAGCGTCGGACGAATATAACGGCATGCTTGTTATATTTAAGAAACCCAGCTAAGTACCAAGAAGATAAAGAAGAGTTTGCGAGAGATGAAACCTTTAAATTACTTCCGAAAAGTGTAGTTCGCACTGAACTTAAAGCATTAATACAGCGCCTGCATTCGCAGCATGGTATAAAACAGACTGAGTCAGTCACATCAACATCACCTGCGCCTGCTGCCACTGCCACCCCTGATGAGGATGATGAACCCCTCTCATCCCTTTCCCAGACTCTGAATGAAGCAGGCAAGCTTTCTTTGCAAGAAGAACTGGAGGAAGCAATAACTTCCTGCAAAGACCCTAGGAAAGCAAAGATTTCGCTGGACCAATTGTTGAAGAAGGAAATGAATCTATACGAGTCCGGGGGGTCTAAAGGAGAACTTTTGCAGTTCGCTGATAACTGCCTCACAACTATAGTACCAACAAGTGTGGAATCTGAAAGGGCATTCTCAGCGGCTGGCTATCTAGCCTGCAAAATAAGGTGTAGGTTAGGTGACGATACCTTAAATACGTTGTGCTTTCTAAGAAGCTACTTCCAAAACAGTTTGTAAATAATTGTATAGCGTTAGCGAGATGTTGCTAATGTTCCTAATTTGATTGTTTTTATTTGGTTTTCACTTTATATTCTATTTCTCTTTTTAGTTTGGCGAAATAAGCCATTGATTTGATTGATCTCAACTCAAATTCTATTATTTTTGTTAATTAATCTTTTTGACTTCGTAAAAATAAATGTTGATTTCAAAATACCAATGGTTCTTTTTCTTTCAATGTCCCGGGAGTTCTATAATCTATTTTATTAGTGAAATTATTTGCAAAAATTGATACTCTTAACTACCAATCTCGCGAGATCTCGAAATTGCCGAGATCTCGCGAGATTGATTTTCATAATCTCGCGAGATCTCGTCCGATCCTCAATCTCGCGAGATTGCATTCCCTAGTCCCCATGCAAGCGATTTTATAAACATAGCTAGAGAGCGACTGAATGTTGCCAATAACTTGGCAGATTACGTGGACGAAAAAAGATTAAACCGAAATAGAGCCCATTTCGAAAATATTACTGTTGAGCAGAATAATGTTACCGCATTTCCAATATTGACCGCTGAAGAATTGACCCTTTTCGCTGTAGGCACCTACCAAATAAAACTTGCACCCAGTTACTACAGTGAACATGTACGCAGCAGTGGATCATTTCTTATCCAACAATATAACGGAGATCTTAACGATCTGTCAGCATTTACTATGCCTTCCAGTAATGTCCAACTCATAAGAGCACACATAAAGAGTAGACATGTATCGTCGAAAATGTACCACTGCTACATATTGATACATCAGGACAATCCTGGAATAGAGTGCATAAGAAACTATTGCTGCTCATGTTTCACAGGTCGCAGAACAATTGGCAGTTGTGCCCACATTATGTGCCTAGTTTGGTTTTTAGGCTGGGCTAGGCACCAAGACGTTATTAGGCGTCCTGCTCTATTTCTCGATACAATTATCATCGACGACGATGATGACGATTAAGTGAATAATTATAGATCATACGATGTAAACGAATAATGTAATAATATCAATGTTAGTAATTCATTGTTTAATGTCAAGTAGATAACTGTGAGTATTATTAATGTACATCAATTCTGAATGTCAGAAATCATGAAATACTTGATTGTAATAATAAAGTAAGTAATTGTTTAAAATAATTACTGCGGTACGTACCATTGGATTTCATTCTTCACCAATAAAATATCTTAACAAAAAATATTTTTTTCTCATATCTCCTCGAATAGATTTTGATGAGCTTTCGTTTACAGAGTAGTGTTAGCCTAAGGTACATAATGCACTATGTGTTCATTCTGGGCAACACTTGGCACAACTCCCATACATGGATGGTCAATGTCCTTGTTGTCTTTTCGTTAGAGGTTTGATTAAACGAGGGCGCGTGGCTTCGGCGATAAGTTTATCGTGGTAGCGCGCATTCGTTGTTAAGTGATTACAATTGGTGAATTTAGAGATTGGGTTATTCGAGATCGCATGGCTACGGTGTTAAGTTTTTTGAGGTTTAGCGTGCATTCGTTGTTAAGTGTTTCGTATTAGTAAACTTACGGGGACGTGTTATTCGAGGTTACACTTTTCGAAGTCAAGTAACGCACTCTAACAAAGATATGTTACTTAATTCTAGGACATAGATATACTTATTTGACTGATCAGAAAGACTGTTAGGTTAACTAAGTTTCTTTCAGTGCCATAAAAGGAAAAACTACCTACATTTTAAGTTATTTTCTGTTTACTTAGTTATTTTTTTTTACTTTTTTCTTTATTACTTGATTATTTTCTAGGTATTAGTTACTCACAGAGTTTAATTGCTTTTGGTTTCGAATACGTTGTTTTGATACTTTTATTTTGATAAATAATTAAACATTTATTCCTTAATTTGTGTATTTTTTCACATGTATGAATCTGCCCCATAGCCTGTATGAAAGTACCCCGCATGCGGGGCACATTCATACATTCCTGATTTTTTTTTAAACTTTTATAAAAAGTCACAGATGTATATTTAAACAAATTATATGTTTTTGATAGAAAGTCAGATAGTTATAGTACTAGTTCTTATTCAATCTATTCAGATATTGATACCAGAGAATAATCTATGAGACAAATTAGAAAAACTGTATGAAGCTGCCCCACCTTCCCCTAAGCGTCGTAGTTCAATACGGATTTCAGTATTATGATGCTGTGGTAATAAAGAAAAGTTCGGTACTCGGACCCTTTCCAATGTGCCAACACGTCTATTGTTCTTACTGATCTATGTATTTCTGTGGGCATTCTACACTTAGATAAAAAACTGTTGATCATTTCAATATCTCTGGCACTCCATTTGGTAAGATATTTACCGAAATTTCCATCTCTCCAACCCAAAAGATTCTTCTTCAAACCAAGATCTATTAGATGAAGTGAGTCAGCTACAGGAAAATTTTCTATCATATCGATTTTCAATTGTAATAGCGGTGAATCTTGTTTATCATAAACAAGATTCACCGTTCTTCATATTTTTTGGCTCTAAAGTCTTCGTCATTTCTTTTTGGACAGTCATATGTAGGAAAAGTTACGGCATGAGATACATGCGAATATTCACCCACGACTGTACATTTCAAACAGCCATGCTTGCTGTTAAAATTGGCAACACCTAGACAGAAATATTTTTTGTTAGAAAATTACAAGTACAACAATCAATTTTTGAAATTTAGTCATCTAATTGTCAGTTAGTAACAATCAATTTCCCCATGGGAGTCATGACTCCCAAATTGAATAAAACATCTAATAATCCAATAAAAAATGTAATGTGCCCTACCCGTTTTGTAAGTAAAAAGCCTATAATCTAGATTAGTGCCTTTGATGAATGCTCTTGCCGGAGAGTCACAAATAAAAGTTCTGATTTGTACTGTGACTATAACATCATTCCCAGTTTTAGATTTGACTACCAGCCCATTTTCAAGTTGTTTTAGTTCGGTTACCATGGGATCAAGGTAAGCACTTAAATTTGATGGTCTACTAGTCCTCGCATAAATACCTTAAACATACAGCATACAGGTAATAAAGTTAGAAAAGTAAGTTGTGTGTTTCTGTGTATACAAGTCTACTTACCAATTATCAGAGGTGATAACTTTGGTATTTCGAAAATACTACATAGTATTGGCCAGAATTGTTGTCTCGAACTGTTGTATATCGGTAGACCGTCGATATTTATATTAAGCGAAATAACATTTGGAATTTGATCTACAATTGCTAAAACCTTTCTTAACTGTTCTATTAAACAGTTATGCCAATAAATACAACAGAAAATGGAATTTTGCAAATTTCACTTGCCGAGCCAGTGGAGAAGTTATCTAAAGTAATTGTAGAAGAATTGCCGCAAATTCAGGTAGTTGCAGCTATCGAAGAAACACAATATTGTCCCGTTTCTACCGTTATGTCTCCAAGTTCAAAAAAGTTGCTCCAAAATCGTTTGATTACTGACGATTACGTTCTTGTCACTTGGGATGAACGTTCATATCCTGGTCAGATTATTGATGAATCTCAAGAAGGACTTCTCATTTCTTGTAAGGTAAGTCGGGGTAACATTGTAAAAGGGTAAAGTACGAAAATTCTCATTTACCTGAGATTTAGGCAAATAATATTACTTATGGCAACCTAGCGGCGAAGGACAACTCATGCCGTCCCCCACCTCAGTCTGCCTAGAGCGCTCTAACCGTATGGTCGTGTGCGAAATGCATTTTTTGCCAACTGTAATTTTCGACGAAGTTTTGAAGATTTTCGATCTTTACCCATCATCTATAACTTTCCTCTCAGGTGAGATATTTATATGTTTTATACTTGTAATTGTTTATTATTACGTTATTAGTGATAACAAAGCAGTAGATAAATCGTAAATAGTCCCATTTCGGACATTTTTGTATTTTCGTTCTTCACCAATTGTTTTGATAAGAGGTAAGTTCGGAATACTATTCATTCGATCTTGCCCCGTTTCAAAAGCTCATACAATAGGCAGGGGTTCTCAACTTGGGTCATATTATATCGTTTTAAGTTTGTCATAACAAATTAAAATGATAAAACATGAATATTGTTGAGGTATATTTCTGTTTATGTAATATTAAAAGGACTGTGCATATTTTAGGAAGTAATCAGGTTCATAGAAAAGTCGTTTTGTGTGCAATGCAGATTTTCCTTTTTAAGATGATAATGATGATGATGATGAATGATTATATTCCTTGGGGAAAGTGGTGTAGTTCTTACACATATGACCAATTCCTAAATATGCTCTTTTCTTTAGAATGTCCGGAATTTCATTTTTGTTTTTTTACTTAAGAGCCTATACAACCTCAGCTCAAATTCTAATTTCGCCCCCACTTCACCGCGCCGCCTAACTCTTTATCTCGCTCGCACACTGCTGCTCGCGGTTACGCGGGCACACCGCGAGTACGATGCAATTTTGTTAGACTAAACTACCTACTTTATTTATCGGACAAGTATTAAACTTCTAATTTTCTAAAGTAATAAAATTATTAATAATAAGTCACTATTATCAAAATAAAATTTTAATAAGTATTACTTTAATTTCAATGCAGGTACTTTTTTTATCGTGGTAAAATCCTCCCACCCTGAGTGGAGCGGACGGGACTGTCAGACTCGTATACCCTCAATAGCCCTTTTGGACAGTACCACAACCCCGGCAGGAATTTCAATGTACCTACTGACAGTTGCTTATTAAGCAAATTTTCCAGTATAAACTGACCCCTCATTGTACGGAAAGCCTATACAATGCGAGATCAACTTATACTGGAAAGTTGCTACAAAATAATAGACGAGCAAACGTTACGGTGAGGGTTCCGCACATTGATTTTGTAGTAAGTTTGAGTTTTATAGTTTTCTCCTTGTATGTATTTGTGACAGCTGTTGTGTGTTTTTGTATGTAATTATGTAAGTAGTAGGTCTAAATGTATCTATCTATATATTATTACTATACCTATATGATTTTTTTTAAACCGATTCTGAGCCACGGCATAAATTCTACTGTTACAAAAAACTAATCAAGTGCGAGTCACTATTGCAGTCAGGGTTCTGTGGGTACATTGGCGTGGTAGTAAAACGCTTTGCCATTATACAAATTTCAAAATAAATCACCGAAATGTATGACTGCACATAACTTCCGAAGGACTGCAACATATTGGATATTTTTTTTTGTTTTGTTCGTGGTTCTCAAGGCATGGTTTATATGACTGTGAATATTAGATAGGTAGGTAATTATGTAGATATGTAGGATAGTTGGTTATGTAGCTATACATGTATGTGAAAAATATGATGCGTTTTCTTGTTATCTGTTAGTAGGTAGGTACGTAAGTAGTCTACTTAGGTAGGTATGTAGTTATGTACGTAGGTAGGCTAGGTAGGTAGGCAAGGATGTAGGATAGGTAAGTATATAGGAAGGTGGGTATGATAGGGTAGGTAGGTAGGGTAGATATGGTTTTTACCATAAGTTATTACACATTGTCAAAATTACATAACATTTAATTCGCTTAAATCTCTTATTGGCATATTTCGAACATGTCTGGGATCGCATAGCTCAGGCAACATGCATGTCATATAAAACTGTACTAATTTTGGTTCCATTTCTTGCCAATATTGGTCATCTCTCTCTATAATTTCAACCGTCTTTGTCGCATCCAGACCATACTCCGAAAATACATTTTTGCTCGTTGCTCAATGTACATCCGAATGCCTGATTATGTTTGGATATTTCTTGAAGTCATCTATAAAAATATTCTACATCAATCATTCTCCGCCCTTCTACACAAAAACAGCTTTTCTCTTCCACAGGGTTATTAAAACTCACTTTGCACCTGAAATGACCAGAATATTTTTTTTATGAATTCTTGGTAAACTGATACATGATACACATAAAAAATCCCATATAAAAAGTCTAGCAATTACCAATAAGTATCATCATCACATTCATCATCTGGTGTGCCGTATTGCGGAAGATTATGTGAACATCTGAAAAAAGAGGTTTATTTAGTATAATTAGGAAATTTTAATCCTCACTTCCTAACTAATAATATAAATGTGCAAGGTGAGTTTGTTTGTTTGTCACGTTAAAGTAGCTGAACGGATTTGCATAAAATTTAGCACATGAAAAGACCATGGCCTGGAAACGGGTATAGGTTACTTTTTATCCTGGATCACAAACGACGTCGCGGGCAAAGTCAAGCTGGTCACTAATAAAATGAAGAGTATTATTATTAAATAGCTTACGGATCCAATATTCTTTCGTCACTATGTGTATTCATTGAACAGCTTGTGTATTCATTGAACAGCTTGTGTCTTCAGGTGGTACTTGTGATCTGCAAGAAAACGTAACATTCATTATAAAAGTACTTACCACCTGAAAGCATAATTATATCAACATGAATAACAATACGGAACCCTAAAAAGTACAACAATATGAAAAGTGTGTGAATTCACCAATTTCGTGATAGTAATCGTTACGCGTTAGTACAAAACGGTAATGCCATGTGGCAAAGCACAGAAAAAAAATATCTTGATGATCAAATACGTATGATACTTACAATTCAATATTTTGTAATGTATGAAAATTTGTTTCGTCCGAATTCATTTCTACTTCTATCGGAGGTATTTGGGTCCTGTAACAATCACAAGTGGGTGGTATAATAATACTGGCCGATAGACCTTACATATATTTGTTTATCATTTTGCTAAGGAACCCTAAAATTGTGCAATAAAAAAAAGAAGACGAAATCGTCCATAAAATCATAATTGCGAATGTAACAATGAATAATATTATATAGCTACGTAATTATTATTATTGTTTACCTACGTTTATTATAGAAATACAGGTGCGGGTACGCGTGGCTACATACATACTTATATGAAACTGTATTTCCAGTATAAACTGACCTCTCATTGTGCTGAATGCCTATACAATGCGAGATCAGCTTATACTGGAAATATATTGCTTTTATTATATCTTATTTTAAAGCTGTGTGTTCTAATAACAGATCAGTTACGTGCATAAATAGGTAGCAGATACTCACGAATTTTCTGAAATATTCTCTTTATCAACATCATCTTCAGTAGTGTGTAATCGACGTCATCTGGAAAGATCATCATATTTATTATTTAGCTATTCTATTTTACAATATGCATAGGTACCTAGCACCGCACGTCCGATTGTGTGTGAAGCAAGCAATAGTTTGGTTTCTTGCAGCTAGTGTAGGTACTTACCGTACATACATATATTTTTTATAACTTTCTAAGCGCTTAGCGGCTGCAATTCGGGGCGCAGGTTCGATTACCGCACGGAACATTTATTATTATGTTATGGGCGATATGGCCTATAAATAGTTGTGAAGACTTGAGTTTGTAATTGCACCGTCTGTTTCAGGAGCAATCGGAGAAATAGGTATTGGAGTTATAAAAATATAAAACCTATATTTTGTTGCGTCAAAACAAAAACAAACCTATTTAGGAAATTTCATTTTTTTATAAATGTTGCCGTATACTGATTTCTCCTGAAACGTGAACGGTGCGGTTACAAATAAAAGTCTTCACAATTATTTGTAGGCCATCACATAATAACACATGTTCCGATGCGGGAATCGAACACGCGACACGTATTGCAGCCGCCAAGCGCTTAGAAAGTTGTAAAAAAATATGAGTATGTACGGTAAGTACCTGGCCTACCCACACATGCAGAAACTGCTCCAGACGTGTATACCTACTACATATTTACCTACATGTTTGTAATCACTAACACTGTAAATAGATAGGTCGGTAGATACTTACTTCATTTCGATCATATGTTTGCCTGTTTCTTTACGCAAACACTAAAAACTCACGCAATTCAATATTTTTATTTTACGTCGCGTAATCTGTCCTGAGCGCAAAATGACACAACCCTCCCGTACGGAAGCCGGAGCAGGACTGAGCACGGGTGGCGCACGGCAGGGAACCAACTTTAATAAGGCCGATATTTTAAGTTATTTAATTTGGGGGGAAATTCAAAAAAATAAATAACATAAGACCTGCTTTATAGTTAATTCAGTAAGTATTAAAAGTTTCATTATCTAATTTGAAGTATTTTATGATTGCCAGCGGTTTATTGTTCAGTTTAGAGGTAACTTCGGGATTTTTTTCTATCGAGAAATTTTTTTGTAATCGTTTTTTCGCCAAACATAGGACTTAACATTAATGCTCAAATTTACCATATATTTAATTCAAAATTAATGCTGCAGTATTTTCGGCGTATCAGAGGATTTTGCTAAGCCATTTGAGGTAGTATAGGCTCTTAAGAGCCCTCTTACAGTCCACTAGCGCCGCCAATCGAAAAAAACTCATAACTCGTAAATATAATAAAAAGTACAAAATATGTTCTATTATTACTGTGGAAAAGGCAATAACGTAATTTTATAACACATTCTCAACACTTGAAATATAGCTGTTTAGCTAAATCGTGCATTTGTAACAAAAACGGCCAACAAAAATGTTTTGAATGCACGATTTACCTAAACAGCTATATTTCAATTGTTGAGAATGTGTTATAAAATTACGTTATTGCCTTTTCCACAGTAATAATAGAACATATTTTGTATTTTTTATTCTATTTACGAGTTATGACATTTTTTCGATTGGCGGCGCTAGTGGACTGTAAGAGGGCTCTTAATGGTTTACATGTGTACATTTAGTTGACTTTGGCTTTTTTAAATATTGGTTACAGATTAATCATGCCACGAAAGTATTATAGAAAATCGCTTCGTGCCACCAATTACACTCAGGAAGATTTAAATGCTGCCTTAGAAAGCATAGCAAAAGGGGAAAGAAGCCAATATGCTGCTGCAAAACATTACAGAATACCAGTATCGACACTCAATGACAGGATTAAGGGTAAAACTGTAATAAAAAGCCAAACCCTGGGTAGACCAACCGCCATTCCTAACGAAATAGAAGTCAGATTAGCCAATGCTCTCATAATACTGGAAAAATGGGGTTTTGGTCTCTCCAGGGTCGAAATAATAAACCTCGTCGAAGAATTCATCAAACTGAATGAAATCGCTACACCGTTTAGGAATGGTAGGCCGGGATCGGACTGGCTGTATAATTTTCGCAAACAGCCTATAGAACATGTCAGACGCCAAATGACGGATCCTTTTATCATTGAAGAATATTTTAATTTACTAGAAAAGGTATTGCTGGACCTTGATTTAGTAAACAGACCTAGCCAAGTATGGAACCTAGATGAAACATCGGTCTCTCTTGATCCATCAAAGACTAAAGTAGTTGGCAAAATCGGAAAAGCTTCCTCACGCACCACATTTGGCACAGGAAAAGAGAATATAACAGTATTGACTGCAGTTAATGCTAATGGAGCAAAATTAACGCCACTCATTGTTTTTAAAGGTTTGGAATCAGTGGATAGCGGACGTAAAAAATGAATACGGGTTTGAATTAGCATATGCTGCTAGTAAAAGAGGTTGGATGGAAACGGACATATTTCGTAATTATATGGAAAAAGTCTTCATTGCCAATCTCGGAGACGAAAGACCTGTATTACTGATTTATGATGGCCACGGAAGCCATGTCGATATTTCTGTCGTAGAATTAGCTACTCGTAATGGTGTTACTATTTTAAAATTGCCACCTCACACTTCACATTTGCTACAACCCCTTGACGTCTGCGTCTTCAAATCATTTAAAACACGATGGGATGCTAAGTTGGTTGACTGGCAACGACATAATGTGGGTGTTAAATTACCCAAACAAGAATTTTCGAAACTATTTGCAAAAATATGGCACGAAATTAATCCCGAAATTATACGTAATGGTTTTAAGAAGGCAGGAATTATTCCTTTCAATCGTAATACGATTCCTGTTGAAAAGTACGATCCCAGATCTTATAGCAGATGGCTTAAAAGCAAATCTGAAAACGAAAGTATTGCTTCTCATGCAATTATGGCGACAAAAACTGTCAAGAGCCTTAATAACTTATGTGTTGAGGTATCAATTTGTATTTAAATCAAACTGTTACACCACACGTGTCTATACCAAATGACACGCAATCTTCCAATACAATGAACAACTGCTCATTTATACATAGTGATATACCGGAAAGCTATCAAGAGGAAGAAACTGTTACTAAAGAGCCCGAAGTGTTAACAAAAAATATGTCCAACAAAATAATTATACTCTCTGACATAATGATTAAACCTGGTACTTCAAATGTCCATTATTTGACCAGACTTTCCAAAAACGATAATGAAAACACTACTTTTGCTGCTTTAAATAGTTGTGACCTGCCAGAATGTCTGCAAACACCACAAGTAACTAATTCTGATACTTTTAATAACTCCCCTAATAATTCGAAAAAAACAGTTAATTATGAACACACGTTTGAAAATTTACTTTTAGAAAGAATACGACAGACCAGACCCGAAAACAATAACACCAAGAGAAAGCGTATAGGTCTTGGTGCTGAAATTATTACACAGAAATGTTTAGAAAACTATAATACACAACAAACGACAAAACTAAAAAATACCAAAGAAAAGAAAAAAATGAAAGTAGAAAACGAAAAACAAAATGAAACTGTTGCTAAACCTAAAATAAATAATAAAAAAATAAGAAGGAACAAACTGATAATAAATCAAAGAAAAATAAGAAAAGAAAAATTGAAGCTGACAATAAAGAAAAGAATAGACAAAAAGGGGAACTCTGTGACAGTGATTTGAGTTTTTCTTTATTTGAATTAGCTGATTCAGACGAAATAGATTATGAAGAATATGTAGCTGAACTTTTAAACGAAGAAAGAGACAAAGAAAATGATGAGCCCAATGAGTCGATGGGACTACATGATATTGCATATTTTACTAAACAGGATGAATTAAAGAAAATGACTGGATAGTAGCCCGTTTCGCCACAAAAAAAAAGCTTAAAACATTTTGTTGGCAGAGTATTACTGATTGACAAGACGTTACCTACCGTCAAGTTTTTACGTAAAGTTAAGGATAGTAAATATGAACAGTGTTCACTTACCCAATAATTGACGACATTTGTACCATAAAACATAGTGATGACATAGTGTCAATATTGCCAGAGCCACAGATTTTAAGACGGGGTCAAATAATATTTGACGTCAATTTCAATAAATTTAACATACAATGATAATTAAAGAATAAATAGTAATATGATTATTTATTTTTAATTATCATTGTAAGCTTGCACAAAAATGATTGTGCTAATTTAAGGTGGTAGCTCAAGGGTAGCACGCAAAATTCAAATTTTCTAAGTTTTTTGTAATTTGCCGGTCAGTGTCAGTCTATATATTAACCAAAATATGTCTCGCGGTCGTAACACGTATACATTTATATGATTATAATACTAGGATCTTCAATACAACCTTCTAAACTCAATGATAGTCCAAATCATGATATATTCAGGAAATGGACTATCATTTGTTTTAACAACTTAGGGGGTTGTATTAATGATTTTAATTCTACAAATGCATACATGTTATGTCCGCGAATCATATTTTTGTTAATATATAGACTGACACTGACCGGCAAATTAGAAAAAAACTGAAAATTTGAATTTCGTGGGCTACCCTGGCGCTACCAGCTTAATTTGAACTAACTAAAATTAATTAGGAGGATTACTATCTTTACCAACCCATGGCGTTAGAAAAGGATGCCTTGAAACTGTCAAACTATATTATTATATTTTGATTTGTACGAATCTCGGTGTATTTTTAGTCGACATGTTGTGTCTACTTTTAGTATGAAAATTGAATAAAAGTAACAGCTTTAGGTTTAGATAGCAATTCTCTATGATTTTTAGTTGGCGCTAACCAGAATAAACCCAATTGTGTCTTTCTAATGTTTTATTTGTAATTTGCTTTGTTCCATTGATTGTTATCGTACTCGTAGCTGTTATTATAAGATGCTAAATGAGTAATAAGCTATGAAAAATCTCGTTATAATTTTTGATATAAGTAATACCTAGTGCCTGAATGACAGGTTTTATGGTGTGTTCAGAATAAGACTGATTTAAGTATAACATTTTTAGTTCTCTTTAACATTGTTTTTATTTTTAATACCAAACAAAAACGTTTGCTTGTTCCTTTTGATTGTTACGTTATTAACATGAGCCGTTTATAATATTTTTGTAATGTCGTATCTTTGTGTAAGTGTATTGTGCAATTATTGTTTGATTGTTAAAAATATAATTTGTATTGACAAATTTTGTTTCCATTTATTTCCTAGTTATGATAACTACTACGTCAACATTCAAACGTAGATCATCGACAAGGGACAATGGATAGTAATGTACTTACACAACTATTATGATATTAAAACAGTTGAGAACCTCTGTCTGAATTTGGTAGAAGTGGGGAAAGACCGGAATATGAAATTCATTATTTTACAATATTTCACACTTCTTTTTACTTTAAAATACTTCGATGAAGAAACACGTATACATTTACATGCTTTACACAATTTGTCAGTGAATCCAGGGATCTAAAACGAAAATTTAAAAAAATACCACCAATTGTCGGTCTTCCCCCCTACATTACGATCTTTACCCGTTTTCATTATTTTCGTTTGTGTGTATATTTTTAATAATATTTATATTAATATATAAGAATAATGATTCTCAGCCTGGTGTAAAGTAAAGTACAATCTGTTGGCTCTATTGAAAGTTTTCTAATTTGCTGCTACATTATGTGTTTCGGATCCATATAGTTCCTTAAAAAAGATATACCTCATCTCATCAAAATCTCGTTCGATGTTGCCCCGATCCACCTTATGAAAAAAAACAATGGCTTTTGGCGCTGGCCAGTTATGAAAGATATTCAATTGTACCACTGGGATAAAGTTGTGTGCCAAATAGGAATTCCAAAGTTTGTTAAGAAAGGCTGTTTTACAATACCAGAAATTGATAATTTGTGATTTTGTACCTTAAAGTTATCTAAGTATATCTGATATAATTTTCTATATCTGTACAAGACTACTTTAGTTAGTGAGTAGCTCACGATTAATTTTAGACTGATATATACCTGATTTAGTTAAGATGATTGTGATCTCAATAAAAGACTGAAGTTAAAAAAAAAACTACCAGTTTTAAGATTAAAACTTCAAATTTTATAATGTTGATTCTTCAAATAATTGAGTAATAAGTCTGTTAATTTTTTGAATATTTTGTGTTTTTTCTTAATAAATGTTTTATCTAATTATCACCATATTTCATTTGATTTTAGTTAAGCTCTAAAACCTTACCTGGGTGAGAATTGATTCAATTTTTGTTTATTTTATGACCATTACTAGCTGTTCATAACTGGAGTTAACTATAAATGGAGTGTACATTACTAGGTTTTTACCTGACCATTATTAGTGAAAAAAAAATGCAATTATAAAAAGTAATTATTATTTCTTCTAATAAAGATAAATTAGTATTTGTATCTTCGACGGTTAAGTGGAACAGTCTTTCACAAATACCAAATTAGAACAGATAGATTAAGCAGTAACTACTTTGATAAATTTTAAATAATGACCAATATTTTCTACTACTGACCATGATTAGGGCGTTTACCTTATGTGTGTTTTCATGCATTATATTTTTCTCAATAGATGGTGCTTTGCCTAATCACAATACATTAGGAAGTTTCCTACTAAAATTTAAAATTCAATATAATATTTTGATTTGTGGATCGGTTGTTATGATAAATACCGATAAGGTGTAAAAATGTTCAATTTTATTTTGCCACGTGGGTATTAAAAGTTTCACACATAACTCTACAATTTGTTTTGGTGTTTTTTACATGCGTTCGTGAATTTCATCTTTTTCAATAGATGGCGCTGTAATCAGAATACATGAGGAACAGAATACATTAGGAAGCCTCTTACTAAACTTAAAAATTCAATATCTTTTGATTTTGTGGGTCGATTTTGATGAAACAAACGCTAAATGTTACTCGGATTATCACAAAATATTTTTAAGTACATAGATTTGGAACCCAATCTGTGGTTTATGCGTGATGCTCCCTCAAACGCACAGACAAACAGATAAACAGACAAACAGACAAAAATTTCAAAAATAGCATATTTGTGTTTTGCATCTTTTTCCTAACTTAATTTTTATGCAAAAATATTCAATGTACAGACACGGTTGGTCTACGATTTTATTATATGTATAGATAGATTTATTTATTTAACACTTTCAGCACGAATGTACATAGGCGGGCTTAATGCCATAGGCATTCTCTACCAGTCAACCTTTGGGTGATGCAGAGAATAGTGGTAGGTGCAATATGAAAAATTAAAAGCGATTGAAATTATTTAAATACTATAAAATTTAACAATAATATACATATTCAAAGCATACATACACTACAAATATATAAAAAGTACTCAAATTAACAAGATAAATGTGTAAACGAAATACTTAAACAATTTATAAAAATAGCTAATTGGAAAATATTAACGCTGTGACAATACAACTGCCAACTTCTTACGAATGTGTTCACGAACTTTGGCTTTGAAGGTTAATCGGTTGGTGGCCATCCTGATCTCCTGAGGGAGCGCATTCCACAGAGAAATAGACTGTACGAAGAAAGAAGAGTGAATAAAGTCAGTACGGTCGGTCGGTCGGTCGGTCGGTACGGGGTGATCTATATTAAGACAATTGCAACAACAGAAACTTCATAACAATTTTTTTTTAAAGATTGACTGGTTTCAAAGGTTGACTGTTAGAAAATACCTGAGGCATTAAGTCCGCCACTGTGTGTAAATGAAGTATTGTTTTTTTTTTATCTTTTCAATGATAATTTCAACAACAGAAACTATTCGTAACGCCCTGACCCACTGACCCATATTTTTTACCTTTGCAATGTCAATTTAAACAACAGAAACACCTTCACAATTATTTTAGACCTTTTCAATGACTGTTATCACAACTGAAGATTCCTCATAAAACATCAATTTTAAAAACAGAATCCTACTTTTGATATTTTTGACCTTTACAATGTAATTTCAAAATACTTGACATTTTCAATGCTTATCCCAACAACAGACACTTGCTCAAATAATTTGACCATTTCTATGTCAGTTTCAAGGACAGAATCCTCCTCATTAACATAGACACCTTTTCTAAGATAATTTCAACAGCATTTTTGTATAATAACAGTTTCAACATCAGAAACTTCCTGACAAATATCTTTTACGTCAATGACAATTTCATTGTTCTCATAAACACTTTAGACAGAAACTTACTCATAAAGATGAATGACCTTTTTCATGACAATTACCTACCACAACAGAATCCTCCTCATAACGATGTATGACCATTTCCATGACAATAAACACAACAGAATCCTCCTCATAAAGATGTATGACCTTTTCCATGACAATAACCACAACAGAATCCTCCTCATAAATATTTAACCTTTTCAGTGATACTTTCAACAACAAACTTCTTCATAATATGAACATATGACAACACTGAACAACAGAAGCCCCATTCAATTTGTTTAACAATTTTTAAAGACAACAATTTGTTTTCCTATGACAGCCAACAGAAATTTCAACAAAATTATCTTCAAGACCAAACAAACAACCAGTGAATCAAGAAGATTTTCAGAATCTTGGATGATGAGTAAGTTTATGACCTCATGGAAAGTGGTCAGCTCATCAGCAGTCAGATGTATTGCCTGCTTTCTTGACAAGGACTCTCTTCCATTTCACTTTGAAGCTGTTCATATCATTCCTCCTCAAAAAGACTTGCAGAAGTATAGCAAGAAGTTCAATGCATGTATGTTCTTTGGATCTTCCACAAATCAGATAACACTGCACCATTCTCCTCATAAACTAACTGAACTGTTATTTGAATGTGACGCATGCTCTCTTCTCGGGGGGGGGGGGGGTCTGTATGTATGCTTTTACGGTTGCACAACGACACGCTTTGCTTTGCTTTGCTTGGTAGTATAGATGCAGGCCTACCTTGCTGTCTCTTTCAGAGACGGGAAGGTGGCGTGGTCTTGAGGGGGAGCGCAACGGTCGTGTAGATCCTCAAGGCAAGTCCGGTGGATATACCTTCTCGAGGTTGCCACCCCGTTTTTGGTCTAGTTCCTTACGAAATAGACGTAACTGAAACCACCGGGCGACCCGCAGAGTGGAGGGCTTTCCACTCAGTCCCATCCCATATCCCACTAAACCCCTTTTCCCCTCTATAACCCCTCCCAACTCCCCTCCTAACTGTGACCCTTCTGTGACGAAGTGGTTGCGGGCTCGGCCGTCACTAAACTCAGCTGACGGCGGGTAGGAGAATTTTGTCACCTGCGCTAGGACCTGCGCAGTCGAGCGCCGTAAGCGGGGATGAAGGAGTCCTGGGGGGTTGAGCCGATCGGCACTGGCGGTAATGTGTCCGTGAGGCAACACGCCCCCTTTGGTCTGGATTTCAAGCAAAACGGTGGCCCTATCTTCTAGCCAAGGGTAGGGAAATGGCCAAAGTGTCCCGTCAGAGGGCCACAGGCGAGGTGCGTGGGGTCCGTTAAGGTCGTCCTTGGGCGGCCGAAGCGGTAGGTAAAGGCCATGCTGACGGTGTAAGTGAGGGTTGATTAGTTGCCAACCCGATCGAGCACCCGATGTCGCGCTGTAAACCAGCCTTGCGCACCTATATCTTCCTGGTAGTCCTAACGTTCGCACTCACAGTAGTGCGACGTTCCCAGGTGCGGGCTCCATGGTGGGTGGGAGCCAGGAAGATGAAGTTCAATAATTTTTAGTATGGACGTATTGAAGCCAACTGAAAATACCGCAGGAGTGGAGTCGGCGAAAGCTGGCAAAGCTCCTAAGCAAGGTACCTCTGGTGCCTCGCTCGCCCATGGATGCCCTGCGGCTCACGCCGTGGGCGCCAGCGCGGGCGCTGGTCCGGCTGTGGCGAAAACCGCAGCTAAGACCAAAAAGTCCCACTCCAAGCAAAGGAGAACGGCGCTGCATGGGACCAGTACCGATCCTTTACACACAAAGGCGAAAACGGAGACGGCTAACACCTCTGCCGGAAGTAGCCTTCCCAAACACCCTCTCGCTCCTCCTGTGGCTCCTCAAGCCGCTTCCCAAGTCGCGGCCGCCTCCGGTCACACGGAGGCGATCAGCAACACCGAGGACGTTTTTACCAGCGCCTGGCAGGTGCCTACCCGTAAGGGTAAAGGTAAAGGCAAGGGCAAGGGTAAAAAATCCATTCCACAAGCCCATTGCTCTTGTTCGGGCCCCTCGGGTCTTACAGCTCCTACAAGCCAGGGTAAGAGGAGGGAAAGACTGACGCGCAAGGAGCGGCGTCACGAACGCAGGCGGGGACGCAAAGCCCCCCAAAACAAGCAGGTTGCTGCCACCAGCTCGGTTAAACCGACCAAGCAAGGTAAGCTGAACTTCTCTGAGGGGAAGCGGTCGCAGGCTGAGGCCGGCACTAGCCGACCAACGCCTAGCACACTGCAATCTAAATCCGCAGGAGGTCCGGCCGAGGAGGCAACCACAACGCAGCGATCCGATGGAAGTGACCAGGCTGCGGTCAAGCGGGCTCTCGACGAGACGATTTCGCCCCGTGGAGAGCACAAGCGGCCGCGGCTTGACCAATCCCAGAGGATTGCTAACAGAAGCTACGCCCAAGCTGCCAGTGCGTCCCTAAACGTCGCAATAACCTGCGACCGGAGGGGCATCATAAGCCAGGGAGTATCGGACCAGGTCTTGGCTGCTATCCACAAGCGGATCATCAGCGAGGCCTGCTCTGCTATGCAGGATACACCGGGACCAACCTTCAACGCGAAGCCGCTGTTCACCGGTGGAGTCCTCAAGCTGTGGTGCGGTAACGACTTCACCTTAGCCTGGCTGAAAAAAACAGTCTCCAGCCTGGCTCTCCCGGCTGGCACCTCGCTAGTCGTCAAGAGCCAGGCGGAGATCCAGAAGCGGGTGCGCTGCGGCATCGCCATCCCCGACGACCAGGGAGTCTACGAGGACTCAACCTTTATTGGACGAGCCCTCTGGTACCAGAATCGCTGGATCGACGTAAGGAGGTGGGTAGTGCTGCACGCCGAGAAGCAGAAGGCTTGCTGGTTCGTGGTGCTGGGTATCCCCGAGGACCAAGTTCCGACCCTGATGAGCGCCGAGCGCCGTCTCTCAATTGGTTTGGGAGCGGTGTACGTCAAGTTCCAGGGTCCGAACGGCAGGTTCGTCGACGTCCCTCGGGGTTGGGACCCGATCGCGAAACAGCCGCTGGAAGACGCAGAGGACACCGATTCTCCGCCAAACAACCCGGAAGCAACTGCGGCCGAACCTGCTGTAGCAGCAGACTCAGCCGCCCCTGCCGCCACCGTGGGTGCCGTCCCTTCATCGCGGGGGGAGCCGGACGACGTAATGTTGTCCCCGACTTCAGACCCGGGAGGGGACGGTTTCGACGAGGGCGACCTGTTTGCCGGGCTGCGACTTGAGGGCGACGAGGAGGGTCTAGGGATGGCGTCCCTTTTGTCGGCCTGTAAAGTCGTGCAGGCTAACCTCCACCACAGCCAGACCGCGACGGCTCAACTCCGCAAGTGGCTGGAGGTTCAACACACGGCCATTGCCCTGATCCAAGAGCCGTGGATTAGGGGTGGCCACATACGAGGACTCTCCAATCTTGGTGGTAAGCTCCTTGTTACTGCGGACCATGATCACCCTAGATCGTGCATCTATGTCACAGGTAACCTTAAAGCACAGCTATTAAACGACTTCTGTTGCAGAGATGTCTCTGCTGCTAGGCTGAACATACAGCGGGGAGGCACTAAGTTGGCTATCGTCTTCGCCTCGGTATATATGCCTGAGGCGGAGGAACCGCCCCCACACGACCTGGTCCGCCTCATCACGCACTGTGAAAACAGCAGGGATGAGATTGTCATTGGGACCGACGCAAACGCACACCATCCACTGTGGGGGATGGAGACGCAAAACGCAAGGGGTAAGACATTAGTTGATTATCTGTTCACTACTAACCTATCGCTACTAAACACGGGTTCGGAACCAACCTTCGTGACCAGACGCAGTCGTACTATCATAGACCTGACTCTGGCTACGGAGGGAGCAGCGGAACTAATCACTGGGTGGCAAGTCTCGAATGAGGCTTCCTGCTCGGACCACAGGTGGATCCGCTTCGACATCCAGGTCTGTATACCACCCAAACAACCTACGCGTAATCCTCGCAACACGGATATATCGGTATACACGCGCAACCTTACCTCAAGGCTTGTACCATCATGCGATTCGGAGTTGCTTGCGGACACGGCACAGATCGATGCGCAAGTAACACTACTCACCGAATCGCTGATAAACAGCTACCGAATCGCCTGCCCAGAAACGATTCCGCGCGACACACCGGGTAAACAACCTTGGTGGGGTGCAGACCTGGAGCGCAAACGCAGTAAGGTAAGAAAGGCTCTTGACAGAGCCATGAACACATGTAGTGATGAGGACTGGGACGCTTATTACGCGGCCAAATCGAGCTACAAGAGATGCATCAGATTCAGAAGAACTACAGGGTGGCGTAAATTCTGTGGTAACATTGAATCATGCCAACAAGCAAACAGGGTAAGGAAAATACTGGCGCAACAGAACAAACCTGAGATCGCCACACTCCGGAAACCCGATAACACGTTGACCACGACACCTGAAGAAGCGCAACGTCTCCTAGTAGAAACTCACTTCCCAGGCAGCGTATTCGCGCAGGTAAATGAATGGCTTGACGTTATCCAAACACCATCAGATGATGACTGGCTTTATGCAGAAAAGATGATTACACTGGAAAAACTTCAGTGGGCCATCAAAAGCTTCCAACCATTCAAGGCACCAGGTCCCGACGGTGTGTTTCCTGCCTTACTACAGTGGGGAGGTACCGCTGTTGCAACAAAACTGGTGCTCTTAATGCGAGCGTGCCTGGCCTTTAGATATGTTCCTAAAGGATGGAGGGAAGTGAAAGTCATATTCATTCCGAAGCCAGGTAAAAGTGACTACACAAACGCTAAATCCTATCGACCTATTAGTCTGACCTCGTTTTTACTAAAGACAATGGAAAGACTGTGTGAAAGGGAACTACGTGATGGCGTTTTAAAAACAATACCACTGCATGGTAACCAACACGCATACAGCTCGGGTAAGTCGACAGAGTCCGCTCTTCATCTGGTGGTGAACCAGATTGAGGAAGCGATTCACCAGAAAGGGTCCTGCCTGGGCACATTCATAGACATCGAAGGAACCTTCGACAAGACAAACTTTTCCAGCATTAGTGCCGCTCTCTCCAAACACGGTGTGAAACAGGTACTAACTGACTGGATAACTAATATGTTAAGCAAACGAGTTGTTCGCCTTGAGGAAGAGCAGCAGTTGGCTCTGATAGCCAGAGGCTGCCCGCAGGGGGGTGTGCTCTCCCCTCTTCTGTGGAATCTGGTAATTGATGACCTGATCACCAAACTCAACGCACATCGTTACTACACAATAGGTTATGCTGATGACCTCGCAATCCTAGTGTCAGGGAAAGTGACTGGAACGATCTGCAACCTCACTCAACAAGCACTGTCATCGTGGAAAGATGGTGCGACGAATATGATCTGTCGGTAAACCCCACGAAAACTGAATTAGTCATGTTCACTCAAAAGCGAGCACTAGGCCACTACCGGCTACCTATGCTCTTCAATACAGAGCTCCAGCTGTCTAACGAGGTAAAGTATCTAGGCGTCATCCTAGACAGTAAGTTAAGCTGGAGTAATCACCTAGACTACAAACTAAACAGGGCCTGCATTACCTTCTGGCAATGCAGGAAAATGATAGGGAAGAAGTGGGGCCTATCTCCCAAAATAATACTATGGCTGTACAGCGCAGTAATTCGGCCCATGGTAACCTACGGGGCCGTGGTGTGGTGGCCACGCTCAAAGCTAGCTACAGCCGTAAACAAGTTACAACACATGCAAAGGCTGGCCTGCATGGCAACGACGGGCTGCATGAGGACTACTCCAACTGCGGCGCTGGAAGCCATGCTGGGGCTCCCTCCGCTACACTTGTTTATACAACAGGAAGCGACGATGGCAGCAGTACGCCTTAAAACATTAGGTCTCTGGAGTAGGAGAGACACACGACACACCGCTCTGCTCGAGGAGCTCAACAATGAACTCCCCATAACAAAAGCAATCAATGACCGGGTACCCAAGCAATTTATCTTCGATAAAAAATACAAAATCCAATTGCATGAGGATCATCGGTGCGAGGGGCTCTGCCCCGCCGAGCTGCGGATCTTCACCGATGGATCAAAAACAGGTACAGGTACTGGTGCGGGAATCTTCTCAGAGGATCTCAATATCCACATAGCCACACCATTGGGGGTCCACAACACAGTGTTCCAGGCTGAATGCATGGGCATTTCTCTGGCGGCATCAGCCATCCTAACCAGGGAAGTTAAGGACCACTCAATACGCATACTCTCGGACAGCATGGCTGTCCTGCAAGCTCTGAACAGCCACACAGTGAACTCTGGGTTGATTCTCAAGTGTCACCAACGTCTAAACCAGGTTGGTAGACACAACAAAGTAACCATTCAATGGATCAAGGGACACAGTGAATCTCGAGGCAACGACGCTGCGGATGAACTCGCCCGAAGGGGGTCGAGTTTGTCAGCTATGGGACCTGAGCCCATCGTGCCGCTGCCTTTCGGGTACTTACGCAATCTGGTAAGGAAACGCACCGGAGATAAACATCACAAGCTATGGGCTGACCATAGTGAGTGTAGGCAGGCCAAAGAGGCACTTCCCTCTATAAATGGCCGTTTCACAAAACAAGCCCTAAGACTGACTAAACAACAGTTGCGTTCAGTCACAGCCGTAACAACTGGCCATGGGTCTTTTAATAAACACCTCTATGCTATAGGAGTCACTGACAGCCCGCTATGCAGAGCCTGCATGGAGGAGAATGAGACAGCAGCACACCTGCTTCTAAGCTGCCCGGTGGTTGCGGATTACAGGGCAAAGTACTTCGGAAACCCAGGTACCCTCTGCGAGATAGTTAGTAACACCAAGGCGTTGCTGGCCTTCCTTGGGGAGCTGGGGTGGATCGAATGACGCATTTGTCCCACCTACACGCAAAATACGCGCTTAGTCGTGGAGTTGCGGAAACCAGCCCGATTTACATACATACATGCTCTCTTCTCTGTTATGGATTGTGAGACACTCATCCAGTTTGATTCTTCTTATTATGAAGTCAATGGCCATTCCAAGCAGCACTGTGCAGCTATTACAGCTTAGGTGAAGTTGAAATCTTCAGTGTTACCCAATAACTTGATCATTCAACTTGAAAAAATTGTAGGTAGCTACTTTAGTTTCTGTATTCCTCATTTTTGATGTATCTTTTCTTCATGTTTGTGCACTTCTACTGTTTCTCTGAAAAAGAAAATCAATGTTAGTCTCTTTTATTTATACACTAATTAGCTGCTACATGTGACTTTGTATGCATAAGTACTTAATTATTAAAGTGTCTTGCCGCAATCACTACCTGGATAACACTTAATACCTTAGCAAGATAAGCAAACCTCTCATCATGCCTTGTAGGGTCTTTCAGTCCTACCCTGTTATTTAAACTGTTGTATTTCATTAAAATATGATGTTTCTATGACATAACTCTCCAGTAACTGAGTATTCCATCAATCAAAGCCTTGGCAGTGGCCAACCCGGCCTGAAGTAATAAAGTCAGTCTGGAGTCAGTTGGGATGGTGAAAAAACACTTGAGGCCCAGTTTCAAATTCAGGGTATATACCTTACACCTCTGCATACACCCGTAGATGGGATTGATAAGGATGGACACCGCACTGTACATAGTTATGGATCAAGTGCATAATTCGAGATTAAAACTGACTAACCCCCCTAGATTACCCTTGGCAGGACTGTATAGGAGAATTGCAATTCTCATACTTAATAATAATTCATATTAGTTTTGTTTTTGGGAAAATAATGCAACACCTATCCCAACTACTGCAAACAGAATTCCTGAAAGACGGAATCAACAGTGGCAACCACTAGAAAAAACACCGAGTCAATGAAGCTCAACGAGTCTCAGCAAAGCAATTATTTATTTAAACTTCATGTACAATAGTGGTACATAGGCAGACTTAATGTAACAAGGCATTCTCTACCAGTCAACCTTTGGGTCAAACAACCTGTCCTGGATCCACAATGTAAACAAACTGAAATGAACAGTGGAGGAGTAGGAAAAGATATGATTTCCACTTCCCTCCTCATCAAGCAGGAGACGGAACACAGAAAATCAGATGTTGCCATGAATATGGAATAGGCTGGACCATTTAGGATCAAAACTTGACAATTCATTAGGCACTAACCTGCATTATTATTTGGAACTCTGCCACCATATTCAGTACAGTAATGGCTGCCCAACCAGCACATCTGAAAATAAGAAAGGTAAATAAATAAGAAACCTGATTTAAGAAATATGTGAGACAACTGTACTAGTTAGATGTATTTACATTAAGCCGACCCTAAGATGACCCACTGACCGGTTCAGGCACTTTTGCATAAAATAGGTAGGTTCTATTTATCTTAAAAATATTATCATAACTATTTTTCTGTGTTGGTCCCTGTAGTTGCGAGTTATAAGCTAAATAGCAGGTACACAACACACACACATTTTGAATAATGGACGGCACAGGTTTGTCAACCAAATGCGTACTTATTGGAATTAGTAGGTATAATTAAAGGAAACTGGTCTAATGAAATTCTAGAACCCCTGAATACACAGTTACACATCGCTCATTTGCGACAAGGTCGACATTTCTCAAAATTGATGATTTTTTAGTTATCAATACAGTTGTGTTGAAAAAATTGCACTCAGTTTACTGTAAAAACGTCATTTCTCTAAGCTCTATAGTAAGAGAGAGAGAGCAGATATTCACAGTTGTGCCGTTATAGTATTGTCTCTTTCGTTTTGGTGAGTTGGGGCAGCAACGACATTATTTAGTTGTGATGTAACAGTGCGTGCGGTTGGTTGTACTTGCGCTCTTGAAGAACGACATTTTTTACGTAACAACGCTCTTGCTGGTAAGTTAAGTACAATTGATTTTAAAATGTTTTCATGAATAACGTGTTTAGTATAAATGTGTCGTTAATGCCGATTATATTCGAATAAATCAGTGCACACATATTTCGTGTTATGACGATATTGCTGAGAAAATTGACAACCATTGGAGTATTATTACGAATTATGACGTTGTTGTTAATAAAGGAAACAATTTAATTAATATTTAAAAAAAATATCTACACTTATGCCATTACACTTTAAAATAATTTGCGTTATTTATGGTTAAATGTTGCAACATTTCGTAATAAAACGTTTTAGACAATAATTTAAGACACTTTTCTCATTTATGTATTTTTCTTAAAACATTTTTTTTTTGCATTTTAGGTAAGAATGGCGTTTCCAAGTAACTCAAGAGGCAAAAAAATGGTAGCATTGATTGACAAGCATAATAATTCGCCCAATGAAGTGGTTACGCCTAATGAAACTAGTGTGTACTTTTGGTTTCTTTTGCGATTATATTTCTATCCTCGCGTATCTATTATAAAACTAACTTAATACTTTTCAGGCAATGACGAAGCTAACCAAACATCACACGAGATGAAAAAGTTGTCAAATGAGTGTAGTTCTTCTTCCAGCTCTTCATCTGATACGAATTCATCAGCTGATTCAGATTCATCAGATGACACGTTTATTGAAGGTATTATTGTAGTGAATCGAATTTGCTTATAAAGATCTTAATCATCTTAAATTAAATATTTATTATGTTTACTTATTTTGCAGATAGTGACGATTCTGTAAAAGATCCAATTTACATTCCAACTGAGCAACTTCTTCAGCAGAATAGTGCTGAGTTGATAGAGACAATTGAGGATTCAATTCCATTACCGTCTACTTCAACGGCAGATAGACTCATAACCATTTCCGAAACATCTCCTCTATAGCGTTGTGCTGAGTTGCCATTTGAACAGACAATTGAGAACTCCATTGCTACTAACAATTTGGGTAGCATAATTCCATTGACATCAACTTCAATGGAAAATAGGAACACCACTTCGTCTCCTGCAAGTCCAAAGGCAAAAAAAGGAAGAAAACGCAAACGGAATGAAGCAAATTGGAATCGAAATGTGAAGAAAATGCTGCGGAATACTGGAAAAGCTTATAAAACTGCTGGCAATAAATTAAAAGAAGAGAGGAAAATGAAAGAGCCATGCGGAGAAAAATGCCGGTTACAGTGTAAATCTAAACTATCTGAAGATGAAAGAAAGTTATTATTTAAGAACTTCTGGGCGTTAGGTGATAACAAAAAACAATGGGAATACATTTCAAAGAGTTTGACGATCATTACACCAAAATATCGTTACATTCGTGAAGGCGGAGTAAGAAAACCTCGTCAAAAGAATCACGCATTTCATTTCAAGCTGCCCGATAAATCGGTTAGAGTTTGTAAGATTTTCTTTAAGAACACCTTAGGTATTAATGACCGGCCAATTCGCACCGTTTTAGAAAAAGAAGACCAAGTGGCAAATTGTCTTTTAGCTGATGACAAACGCGGTAAACATGATAAACATCCGCGAGTTGACGAAGCTATAAAAAATGCCATTCGTGAATACATAGACGCGATACCAAAAATAGAGCCTCACTATACAAGAGCCAATACAAGCAGAATTTTCATAGATGGTAGTAAAAATATAGCCGACATCCACAATGACTATGTGGCAATCCAACAGAAAAAAAAATTAGACTTCGGCAATTATATCCTTTTTTATAAATATTCACTCAAGAATTTAATATTTCTTTTTTTACCCCTAAAAAGGATATGTGTGATGTGTGTGCTATCTTTGAAAACTCTGATAATAAATAAAACCTAAAAGAAGAACATGATAAACATTTGAAGGAAAAAGACCTATGTCGAGCAGAGAAGGCCAAAGACAAAGCTGATGAAAATATTGTAACAGCGGTCTATGATCTCCAGGCTGTATTTCAATGCCCCAAAGGCGATGTATCAGTCTTCTATTATAAATGTAAGTTAAATGTAATGAATTTTACAATTTGCGATTTAAAATCAAACAAAGTAGAATGTTTTGTTTGGGACGAGTCCAATGCTAATAGAGGTGTAAATGACTTGGGAACTTGCGTATACAAGTATCTGGAACAGCTTTCGTTACTTAATAATGACAGGAGTCTTGACATTGTCTTTTACTCAGACAATTGCGCAGGCCAGCAAAAAAACAAGACAATGATTGCAATATATTTATTCGCACTGCAAAAGTTCCCTAACCTCCAAACAATTACACATAAATTTCTCATAAAAGGGCATACCCAAAATGAGGGTGATGCAGCTCATTCACTAATAGAAAGACAGGTCAAAAAATTGCTAAAAGCTGGACCAATGTACTCGCCAGAAGCCTTTATCGGTGCTATAAAAATGGCTAGAAAAAAACCTGAACCATTTCATGTAAATGAAATGTGCACAGAGAATTTTGTTGATTGGAAAGATGCATGTACTCAAATGGGAGTCAATTTGACGAAGGATGAAGAAGGAAATTCAGTTAAGATTGGAGATATAAAAATTTTGAAGGTTGAAAAGGATAAGCCACGCGTATTGTTTTACAAAAACTCTTACGGAGAAGAAGAATTTAAAAAAGCAGAAATTATCAGAAAAAAGAAAAGGATTGACGTAAACGTCAAGAAAGCTTATGATTGTAAACCAGGCATATCGGACAGAAAGAAAGCAGATTTGTTGGAATTGTTAAACAAAAACCTAATTCCACAGTTCTATGCTCGGTTTTACAATTCTTTGTAAGGTTTTTTTTTCTACAATAATATTACGATAACTATAGTATTCTTTAACATTGTTTTGATTTTTATGTACCTTTATTTTGCTATAGAGAATGTTGATTCTTATTTTGTGACAACATTATAATTATGTTACTACTTAATTGTCATAATTATTAAGAGAACCGAATTTTTGAGGCTGATTTTGTGATAAAAATATTAATTACTTAATTTATAACGATAACTGTTAAGAAAGTTGATTTTGAAGACTGATGGTGTGCCATTTCAATGTGATAATTTAGATTTAAGCGTTGTTGATTTTTTGAAAAGATGTTAACGTGACTACGTTGTAGTTCACTTCTGGTTCCTATATTAATAAAAAGTTTTTTCAACATCGACCTATTTTGTTATTATTACTTTAAATTTACCTCAAATTTAAAATGATTATTGAGTGTAATGTCATAAATCAAAATACTACAAAAAAAAAAATATTTTTATCAGCAACAATGACATAAGTAGTACCTTGCTGCGGAAAAAATAGCACAGTATGTCTTGTGCTCTATAAAAATAAGTTTTAATAATTTAACAGAAAACTATAATAAACACACAACATTTTTGTCTAAATAAGTTACCTAATAAATCAATTATTATAGTATAATTTTAACTTGAAACTATAAAATTGCTCTCCTGTAAAATGATGTTTTTTGAGAAATGTCTACCTTGTCGCAAATGAGCGACATGTTTTCATGTAAAAGTAAATAGCTTCCGGATCTAGCAGAAATTTCGAGAACATTCAAATTCAAATTCAAAGCATTTTATTTCAAATAAACCATTCACAGGCACTTTTGAAACGTCAAGGTCGGTCAGTCAAAAACATGGAAGCTATTTGCACGTTCCAAAGCGTAGATCTCTATGGAGAAGAACGTGCAAGAAACTCCACGGACACTCTTTTAAATCATGTTCTGGTTTTACAAAATTTCAAGTTACATATACTTGTTGCTTCTGCATGTGAGGACAATGCAAAGGAATAAAAAAAAAGGGCTTATTATAAGAATTTTAAATATAAAGATTAAAATAAGCCAATGGCAGTTAAGAGATGACCAGTCTCAACCGACGGCGCCTGTTCACGAACATGACGCGTGTATCGGCACCCTTCAGCTCAACCATTTCGAAGGGAACCGAATGATCAAACCCACGCGCCGCCATCAGCGAGACATTTGAGTGAGCATGACATGCTCTCAACCACCATGCTCGTTCATGTCCAACAAGTAAAACTATAACTACTCACGTAAGATGTAAATGGTTTCATGGTACTCACATTTACAAAATTTGAAAAATATGCTTCTACTTTACACAAAACTATGGTTGTCAATGACCAAATAATGAAAAATAAATTAATAAAGACAACGATTAAGTTCTTACATCAAAAAGAATAAATAAGTAATTAATATAATAATATAATTTGCATGTATATAAGAATAAATAAACGAAATAATGTAAGAACCTCTAAAAGGAGCGAGCATCTCTTCCAAATATAAAAACATAAAAACCTAAAAAGTGGACCTAAGCAGCTGTGACTGTGGAGCAGGAACAGCATTTAGCCAAGCGTTTTTATCGAGGATATAATCTTCCAGTTTATAATACGCTTGTCTACATAGTGTGCGTTTTATGCATGCTTTAAATTTTTTCTCATTCAGTTCGAGAATATCAACTGGTATTTTATTATAAAATTTAATACAGTACCCCATAAAAGAAGTGTGTACTTTGGCCAATCTGAATCGGGGTTGATCTAATTTGTTCCTATTTCTAGTATTAAAATTATGCCTGTCACTAATCTTGCTAAAGAGATGAAGATTTTTCCGAACATACATAATATTTTCGTAAATGTATTGACAAGGTACCGTCATGATGTTGATATCCTTAAACAGTTCTCTTAGGGAATCACGCCGACGGAGATTGTAAATGGCTCTGATGGCTCTTTTCTGCAGGATAAATATAGACTCGATGTCTGCAGCACGTCCCCATAATAAGATACCGTAAGACATGATACTATGAAAGTAACTAAAATAGACCAGCCTCGCGGTATCTATATCGGTAAATTGACGGATTTTTCTGACAGCGTATGCTGCTGAACTTAGCCGTCCCGCAAGAGATGTTAAATGAGGACCCCATTGTAGCCTTGAGTCAAGCGTAATCCCCAGGAAAACCATGTTTTCGACGAATTCAAGTTTCTCCTTGTTCAATACTATGTCGCAATCATTTCTTTTATCGTTCGGTAAGGCAAATCTGATGCATTTAGTTTTTTTCCCATTTAACCCTTTCAGACCTGGCGTACATAAATGTACACATTAAATGTAAAAAAATATTTAAGTATTAATTTCGCATGAAGTGCAATTGAGGACGATTGTATGCAAAAGTTCACATTATAAAGTACAAAATACGATACAACTAATGCCATCTCTTAGCATATTTTGTAATTTTTTCGACAAGTTTCCACCAGTGGGTGACCAAAGTTGGAGCTGAGTAGGTAAGCTCATTATTTTATTTCTAAAAAAAATAGAATATCGTGAAATATACGTATTGCAAAATATTAATTGATGTGTTATATTATAATAGTGAAATGTAAGCTATATTTTGAGTTTGTTATTCTATTTTTGTACCCAATAACTCATTTTTTATAATTGTACACAAATGTACACATCAGGCGTAAACGATGTTTTTACGGTTTGTCCAACTATTATAACGATATTATAAAAATCTATTATGAATGTTATTTGAAGATACTATTTTGATGTGATTTGATCCTATAAATTGGTGTAAAACCTTAGTTTATATTTTCAGATAAAAAACATCAATATGTTTACCCCAGATGCTTTGAGAGCGCTACATGTAGGAGATCTCTCTGATTTGGAATTATCATCTGGTGATGAAGACCGGTTGGGATTTACGTCTGAAAGGGAGTTGCGGACTGTTCGAGTTGGTGCAGATGTCATAAACCACAACCAACGCAAGGTGTTCCCACCTGACTCGGAAGATGATGAAGAACCTAGCTCATCCTGGGTCGGAATGATTGACCAGGAACTAGATGTTCCTGACACCTACAATGAGGTAGTACCCGGAGTAACACCGACCATTGAACTAGACACCTCTTATGAAAATATTTTACGGAATGTTACGCCCAAGCAGAACATTAGATGGAGACACAGGGAGCTAGTAAACACGATTAGATCAGATTGGTTTCCACCAATATCAGTTGACCCTAAAGTAGAAGCCCCAGTGGATTATTATTACAGGTATGTGCCAAAACAGTTATTTGAAACCATGGCGGAAATGACGAACTTATACGCAACTTTTTCAAATAGGCCCAGGTTCAAACCTACCTCCGCGGAAGAATTGGAAACCTTATTTGGCTTACATTTAGCCACTGGTATATTTGGCTACCCTTGCTTGAAAATGTTCTGGGAAACAACCATCAGCATTCCCTTGTTCTCAGAAAATATGTCCAGGGATCGATTTTTTGAACTACGCAATCATTTACACCTTGTTGATAATACAAGAGTACCTGCTGGTTGCAATGATGCTTTTTACAAAGTACGACCAATATTTGATGCTGTTAGGAAACGATGTTTGGAATTACCACTTGAAAAGGAACTTTGCATCGATGAGCAAATAGTTCCCTTTACTGGAAGACATGTTGCTAAGCGTACATAAAAGGTAAACCTTGTCCATGGGGACTCAAGATATTTTTTTTATGCGGTAAAAATGGCCAAGCCTACGATTTTATACTGTATCAAAGCTCTAGTCCGGAACTTGACAATAATTTCACAAAAAAAATTGGATACGGTGCAGCTATTGTCCTTCATCTCACAAAGAGAATTGGAGAAAGCACAGGTCACGAGCTGTACTTTGACAATTACTTTTCATCGTATCACATATTACAAATTTTGAAAAAAAAGGGTATCATGGCTGCATGTACCGCTCGTGTGAATAGATTTGCTAACCCAACATTAGTGACGGATAAAGAAATAAAAAAAAAACCTCGAGGATTTTCTCAAGAAGTGAGTAGTTATGACGAAGACGTAACTGTGGTCAAGTGGTTAGACAACAAAATTACGCATCTAGCTTCTAATTTCGTTGGTATTGGAGAAACAGATCGCGTTAGAAGATGGTGTAAAAAGGATAAACAATTTATTGAAGTCGAACGCCCCGAAATTGTCAAGAAGTATAATCATGCAATGGGAGGAGTTGACTTATTAGATCAACTAATGAGTTACTACAGGACTTTTATAAAATCTAAAAAGTGGACTCTTCGTATGATTTTTCATGCATCCGATTTAGCAGTGGTTCAGGCATATCGAGAGTACCAAATTGATAGTGACTTGCTAGGCATACCAAAAAATAAACAACTCACTTTGCTCCACTTTCGTCGTCGGCTAGCTGAATGTCTGGTGATGCGAAATAAAGTTACGCTTGGTAAAAGAGGACGGCCAAGTGGCAGTAGCCCAACTCCGCAGATCATACCAAGACGACCAGGAGAGATTCGCCCTGTAGCTGAAATAGCTCGAGATGGTGTTGGACATTTTCCTGCACATGATGAGGGACTTGGGACGCGGTGCAAAATGGTAGGGTGCAAGGGCCGAACCCGGATAAAATGCATAAAATGCAAAGTTCACTTGTGTCTCACTAAAGATAAAAATTGTTTCTTAGCATTTCATACCTGAAATAATAAACTAATTCGTAAACTGATTGAATCTAAGACTGATTTATTTGCCAATTACTGATAAGCTCCAAAGAAGTAATCTATTTTTTTTTTGTTAGTTTTATGAATGATTATACATATTTCGTTTTGGTAATTTTATAAAATTATAATATCCTAATAAACAATACTAAATTAAACATTTTTTTTATTTCGGAGAAACATGCATACACTATTTTTTTTCATTACGTAGGACGGATGTGAACATTTGTACACAAAAAGAAAAACTGTTTTTTCTTGAAAAAATTACAGGTAGGATTTTTTTCTTTATTTTTCCCTTTGTTCTTATACCCTAATATAGTTACAGGATTTTTTTTAGATTGATGGGAGAAAAAATAATAATTCAGGTCTGAAAGGGTTAATACTAAATTATTAGCAGTAAACCAATTTTGGACCTGCTGTAGGGCGTTATTTACGTCGTCAAGATTTATGGAACGTCTATCTATCTTAAAAATTAAGGACGTATTGTCAGCAAATAATACCATATGAGGTTGATTTTTTAAAAGATGGGGTAGATCGTTAATATATACTAGAAAGAGGAAAGGACCCAAAATAGAGCCTTGTGGTACCCCCATTTTGACTTTTAAACCCCGTGAATTGACACCATTTATTTGAACTTGCTGCTGTCTATCATTTAAGTAAGATTTTATTAGACTGAGTGCAAGTTTACCTAGTTCGTAATGTCCTAGCTTTAGGAGCAAGGTTTCGTGATTTACACAATCAAATGCCTTGGAGAGGTCACAAAAGATTCCTATGGCATCTTGTGCCTCTTCCCACGCTGAGTATATGTGTTTTAACAACGTGGCACCAGCGTCAGTCGTACAACAACCCCTGGTAAAACCAAACTGTTGATCGTGTAAAATTTTATTGATGTTAAAATGATTGAGCATCTGATTGAGCATTACTTTTTCAAACACTTTGCTAAAAACCGGCAAAACAGATACAGGTCTATAATTATTGGTGTCTTTGCTGTCGCCCGATTTAAATAGTGGTATAACCTTACTATATTTCATTATATCCGGAAAGACTCCTTGGTCCACACATAAATTAAATATTAAAGCCAAGTATGGTGCTATAGTTTCAATTATGGACGTGCACACTTTAATAGACATTCCCCATATGTCTTCGGTCAATTTGATTTTGATTTGCCGGAAAGCTTTTATGACTGTCACAGGGTTGATATGTTTGAACTGGAATTCAACCGTACAACCTGGAACGTTAGCTTTTAATAAATTATATGAGACCTCAGGTGAAGAATTTAAATATTCCGTAGTTTTAGTTGGTATATTGGTGAAAAAATTTACAAATTCTTGAGCTACTTCTAAATTAGAGCTTTTGGCACCATGTGTAGTCTCCAGTAAATAATCAGTGTTTCGTTCTTTATTTCTATTAGTTTCATTATTAATAACTTTCCAAACTGTCTTTATTTTATTTTCTGACGATTTGATCTTGTTGCTAATATATAGGGCTTTAGCTACCTTGCAAATATTTCTGAACACTTTAGAATATTTGTTTACAAACTTATTAAAAGAATCAGTGTTTATGACAGGCTTAAGGCCTTATAGCTCATATAGTCTTTCCCTACTTATCCTAATGCCTTTAGTCGCCCAGTCACTAAATACATACTTAGGGAAAGTATCCTTAGACTTCTTTTCAAAAGTTGCATTGAATTCCTTTAGAACCACTGAAAAGAAATTATCATAAAATTTATTAGCATCTTCAATGTTATGGCCTAGAAAATTTAACTTATTTTGTAAGGTACCATTGAATTTAGCTAGTTTGCCAGTTGTAATTGGCCTATATTGTATATGAATTTTTTCCAAGGCTGCTTTAAACTGAAATGTTACCAATTGACCACTATGATCAGAGGGAAGGTAATTAACTATGGCTTTATCTAAATATTCACAATCGCAGAATACATTATCGATACAGGTTGAAGAAGTTGGTGTTACCCTAGTCGGTTCTGTAAACACATTAGACAAATTAAACGATTTAAAAAGGCTTATAAATCTGCTGCTATTTGAATTAATTTCTAAAATATTAATATTAAAATCCCCACAAATAATCGCGGGCTTGTTACTTGCTGCAAGTTTCGCAAGGATATCTTCCATTGTTGACTCAAATAAAGTAAAGTTTTGAGGGTTTGGGGGTCTGTACACGCACACTATGATATGCTTATCTAGCTCAACACAGGACAGTTCGATGCAGTGTTCCACTGATAAATTAACGATGTCATTACGTTGCTTAAATTTTAAGTTTTTTTTTAATAAGATGAGGGAACCACCACGTAACATAGATTTGCGGTTAAAACAACTGCCCACATTATAATTTTCAAAACTAATTAGCATCTGGTAATCCTTCAACCAGTGCTCACTAAAACATACAATGTCAAACATTGTTTTTTCTAAAAACATTTCAATTTCTAATAATTTGGAAGAGACACCTTGAATATTTTGATGAAATAATTTCAAGGCATGCTGCTGACTCCCATTTTGACAACTATTTACTAAAGAGCAAGAAGATACCTTGTTAATGGTAGGCATAACTATTCTGTCGCTGGTATCCTCTGTTGTCTTATGAACTAGTTTAAATGAGTATCCATAGAGATACATGGAAACTCCGTACAATTTTTATAAGTATTTGTAGCACTAGAGCTACCGTTACTAAGGCTCTCCACCTGATTCTTAGTAAAATTACTAAACATTGTGGATTTAATTATACAAGACTGCGACATACTACTTATGTCTGAGTTAATAAAATAAGCTAATAGCCTTGCTATTGTGTGTCTAAAACTAATTGGCAAATACACTGTATCCCTAGTCGATTTTAAATTTTCTACAAAAATGTTTGTGTCAAAAAACATAAACTTGTCACTATAGTGACTTACTAAAAAGTGCATGTGTTTATTTAAACTATGAATATAATTATTTTGTCTACTTGACAATTGTTCAAAATAAGGAAATGCACACAATATTATTTTATTACAATTTAACTTTAACATCTCAGTTAGATTGTCCGTGATATCTGCTTTTTTTACATTTAAACTATTCCCTATAAACACTGTAATATTTGTATTAGAACTAAAATTATTGTTTCTTAATGACGCCATAATATGCTTGTATGATGAACTTGGCATACAAGCATATTATGGCGTCATTAAATTTGAAAATACACAGTACTTTTTTTTTACTATTGATAGGCACACGTTTGACCACTATCTAACCCGTTGGTAAGCGATAATGTGTTTGAAGATGTATCACACCTGCCTAGAAGTAACTTATTGACTCTTGACTTTAAGGACTCCCAGATTGTAGCTATCAGGAAACAGACTCCGGCAGGGAATTCTACTCCCTGGCTGTACGCCCTATGAATGTGTTCCCAAAACGTTTTGTGCGTGTGGGAACACATTCATTGTGTACTTATCGACCCCATCGCGACCATTAATGAAGGATGTAGATACTCCGCCCCTAAGATGACCCACTGACCGATATTTTTGCTCAAATTACCGCTGACTCAAAGATAAAAGGAGTTAACTTCATTTTCGTGGTGGATAGGTGAAAAACGGTGAATCGAACAATGGAATCGAATGATTTTACAGCATTCTCAAATAACATGAATAACAAAGTACAAACTAACTTATCATTTATGAAAGAACTTAAAAATTAAACATAACTAAAGAGTTATGTTTATTTTTTATCAAACAACAGATTCTTACCGGTCGGTTGACGAAATCCAGCAGCCAATTTGCACAATTTGTGGCAAATATACACTTTATATCGTACCTTTGCATCAAAGAGTATCCACTCAAACGATGATGCGCGACAGCTGTCAATGCCTTGTACGTCCGCGCGCGCGATCGGTTCATCGGTAACCACGTCGACCTGCCTTTGCATCAAAGAGTATAACATCTACGGTATAACAATAATTATTATCAATAGATGCTTGCTTTGCACAAGTACAACACACAGATTATATAGGGTTTTATGCTACGTTTACACGCTTGCCATGGTTTGGCGAGCGTCCACAAGTTCCAACTAGTTCCAAGTCTTTATGGTATGTTTGGCATGATTTGCGTGAGCTTGCCTCCGATCCGGACTAGTGTCGGTTTTTGAACACACATCAAAGGAAATTTGCGGCAAGCGTTTGGGACGCATCTACACGTTGGTGCGTGATTAGTTTCGGTCACAAACTCGCACCGAACGGACGTTTTTAGTTTTATGCTACGAAATATGCATGCGATTTAATTTCAACAATCATGAAATTATTTTTTAAATATCTCTGCGATGAAGTTATAAAGCTTCAAAGATTATAATTAGAAAGAGAAGTCCGATGTAAACTTTGACGTCATCGTCTATGACGCCTATACAGCTGCCATAGAAAACAGCGTTTTCATGTGAGGGACCGATATATTTGTTTAAAATAATTAAATTTTCGTTTTTCGAGTAATTTTGATTCTATTTTCACTGTTCCCTATTATTGTATACATGGAATCTCGGAAACGGCTCCATAAATTTTCATGAAATTTAGTGTGGGGTTTCGGGAGCTACAAATCGATCTAGCTAGCTAGGTTTAATTTTTAGGGTGCCGAACAAAAATGGTGTCTGTCTGTCCGAAAAAAAAATAGATTTTTAACAATACCGTGTGACAAATCAAATGAAAGGGCTTTCTGTGAGGGTTTTAATTTTTGTTCATAATTTTATAATAAATGGTTTTGAAGTTATTCAAGAAAGTAGACGAAAGAAAAATTACCATTCCCACAAAAATTTTTTGAAGCAACTGCAACAGCAATTTTGAAAAAAATTGAGATAATAGATCTTTACCTATAGATTACAGGAAAACTAATTACGATTATAAGAAGTCTAAAGTGTTAAAAAGACATGTTCAGAAAAATAAAATTCGTTCGGAACCCTTTGCTTGCGAGTCCGACTCGCTTTTAGCCAGTTTTTAGAAAACATCATAAAAAAAACCATCATCCAGGTACTGAGTAGTACCTAATTGGTCTTACGATGAGATTATGACCTTACTTGAGGCCTCACTACTTTAACGTCTACGTCTGTCTTGCTTGCCTTACCATCAGGTGAGATAGTGGTCAAACGCGTGCCTATCAATAGTAAAAAAAAAAAAAAAAACATACTGACGCACTCGCAAGCGTGTAAATGGCATCCAAACGTTTGTAAAGACTTGGAGTTTGTGGACGCTTGCCAAGCCATGGCAAGCGTGTAAACGTAGCATAACGATATCAGTAAATAACTATGTCTAATACCGCATTTACACATTCGTGCGAATCGCGAGGCGAATGGCGAGACGAATAACGAACACGCATATGTAAACAGTCCGCTTGCTATTCGCCTCGTGATTCACCTCGCGATTCGAGTGTTCGCGTTGGCCGCGGTTTTTCGGACGCGAATCAAAGGGCACGAATGGCGAACACGAACTTACTGTTTACACATTCGCCTGCATTCAGTTGATAGCTAGCGCCCGACCCAACAGGACGTGTAGACAAAATGAAAGGGCTTTCTGTGAGGGTCTATTATCTCCATTTTTTTCAAAATTTTAGGAGATTTGGGGGGAATGGTCTTTTTTCGTCTAATTTCTTGAATAACTTCAATTAATTTTAAAATTATGAAATAAATATTATTAAAACCCTCATAGCGGGTGCTAGCTATCAACTGAATGCAGGCGAGTTCGCCATTCGTGCCCTTTGATTCGCGTCCGAAAAACCGCTCCCAACGCGAACACTCGAATCGCGAGGCTAATAACAAGGCGAATAGCGAGCGGACTGTTTACATATGCGTGTTCGTTATTCGCCTCGCCGTTCGCCTCGCGATTCGCACGAAAGTGTAAATGCGGTGTAACCTACATAAATTAATTAATTCCTATCATACAAATACACGCATATATACAGATGACACTTAACTATGTAGACATACAATACCTTGAGTTAAATTTGTCCAACTGTATTATTAATAAAATTAAAACAAAAGTAAAAGTAAGTCGAGCTACAAGAAGAGCCTGAATACGTCAGTACCACGGTCAGTACTTATACTTATCTATGGCCTATCTATACCAAATCAGGCCATAAATTTCAATTAGCTCATCAGTCATCCTTCAGCCACAGAGTACAGTATATATAATGAACCTGTTGTGCCTTCAGCACAAGGCGCTGGATGCCAAAAGTTGAGCACTCAAAGAAAACTTGAGCAAGAGATTGCTCTACTTGAGAGTTGCAATGATCTCAAAGAGGACTGTGTACAATTTTCAAACGAGACAAATGATAATTTAGTCGACAGTGACCAAAACGAAGCCTGAGTATGGTGGAGTAAAATATCTTCCTGTTCTTGTAAGTAGGTATTGGTTTTACAGAACACAAGGCGTGGATCCCATAGGAATATTGTATACAGCATACCACAAACCTTTATTTTCAATTTGAACTGTATGATTCCAGTGCCTTTTCCATATATTAGTAGACCTTTTTCTCAACAGAGGAATATGTATAATAGGTATGTCTGTACAAGGAACAGATATGTTGAGGAAACCACTTGAATCTGGGACATCATCAGAATTTGTTATAGCTCTAGCTAAAAAATCAACCCAAATCAACTTAAAAAATCCACCTAAGAGACCCACATGAACAAAACCTTAATGTTATGAAAAGATAAATGCAACCAAGATTATTTTATTAATGATACAAAATAGGTTGTGCTGGCATTCAACCTATTATTTTTGAGATTTTCAAGAACACTCATGCTGTCACTAACTATTACCCATTGACAGCATCCATCATTTGTTTCTGACTATGGTTTAGGGCAGCAAGTATAGCCACAGCCTCAGCTGTGAATATACTTGTGTTTGAGTTTATTTTATACCAGTACCAGAATTCAATATCTCATCAAAGATAGTAAATGACACCGCTGACTCAGTCTTAGACCCATCAATCAGTTTACACAAATCTATGATCAGTAAATTCATGAAATTTGCTATATATATCTTTTTTAGTGGATAAATTGTGATTAATAATTATGTCAATTGCAGGAAATTTGCTGTCAAATTCCTCCTGATAACATGGAAGAATAGAAGACTTATGAAATTGCTGAGTTTCAAGAAAATTGACATCATGATGAAAGCCCTGAAGCATATAATGTTAATTAAGTTACAAAGGGATGTTATACATGATTGTTTCAAATAGGAAAACAAGTGATTATTATTTTTACTATAAAGTTTTAATAGAAACCTTTCCTTTAAATAAGAGAATCTTATATTTGATGGAGGAAGTTTACATTCAACTTGCATTGCATTGATTGGAGTACTTTTAAATAATAATAATAATAATAATAATTTATTTGACACAGCACATATGTTACATTTTAACAGATATGAAGGATACATTCAAATTTTCTTAATTTTATATTGAAGGCATCTGTGTCTAAACTAGATATAGAATATCTGTATCTCAGACATCAGCGCTCTTCCTTATGATGACCACTACATTACTAGCTTAGATAGACATAATAATTATACGAGGAGTTCCTAACACAGAAAAAGAAAAAGTACAAATCAAATTAAACAAAACTGTGTGTGGAGTGTTAACCTCTCGGTGAGTAATGTGATAAAGCGTGTGAAGGAGTGTGAGAGGGTGAGTAAAAAGAGATTTATTATTTAATTATTTTTAATAAGTTTTCTGTCTCATCATATGTATGTTTACTAATATATTTAAAAATTGTACCTTTACATCTTTTTTTATTCAAGGGGTATATATCTAAAGCGTCATTTATTTTATTATATAAGTACGGTCCCAAGAAGCAAAAATATTTGTTTACGTACGCATGTCTGAAGGAAGGTCGGGCCTTATTACCAATAATATTTCGTCTTTTAGTTAGATCACCTTTTGAGAACTGCAGTAAAGAGTGTTGCCTCAGGACCACAAGAAATATAAACAACTGGCGAACTGTCAGGACCTCACACGACTGATACAGAAGATGGGTTGGGTACAAATAGGGGCGAAAAGTACTTACCTTTAGTACAGCCCTCTGGGCTATTTCTAAGGGCTTTAATATAGTTTTATGTGCACCTCCCCAAACGGTGATACAATATTGAAGAATGGACTGTACGAGTGCCAAGTAAATTTGCTTTACTAATTTTGGGGGCGCAACATGTCTAAGGTTCTTGAAAACATAGATCAGTTTTCTTGTCCTAGATGTAAGAAGGTGAATATGATCTCTGAAGGAGAGGTTACAGTCTAAAATAACTCCAAGATATTTAATTGACGCTGTCTTTGTTAGTATTGGACAAGAGCATACAAAGCTATTACAGCAATTATGTGCTGTAATCGAGGGGCTATAAGGAAGCTGCTCATTTTGAGTGCGCATCAAGAATATCATGTACTGCGTTTTCGCCGGGTTAAGAGACAGGGAGTTATTCTGCAGCCAGTGGGTCACAATATTGAATCCATCCTGTGCTTCCCTATATACTTTGTCCCAGGTATCAGCAGCAAACAACAGAACTGTGTCATCTGCATATGATATAATTTTACCTCCTGAAAGGTCTAGTTTACAGAGGTCATTCAAGTATACGAGGAAGAGTGTCGGTCCCAGAATGCCCTGGTAATGAGTCTCACGGCCGAATACTGAAACGCCACTCAAATATTTAAGGGCTGCTTAAACGTTTGAGCAGCTCCTAAACTTTAATTTCGTATACACAAACGTCTATTATGAGCATCTGTTAAATATAAGTGCTTCTTAAATTAAGTGGTGCTCAAACACCACTCAGTTTAAAAGTCGTATACAGGAACGCTACTCAACGTTATTTATCTGTCAAATGAGCTGTCAAACTGATTTGAGCAGCCCCTAAATCTGAGAGTGGTCGCGAGGTCCCTCAAATCAAGTTAAATCTATTGAAACAAAATAAAATTGTGATAAAAATGTCTTTATCGTCCTTGTCTTCACTTTCGGATCACGAAAGGCCAACTGTGAACCGCAGAAATGAAGAAATGTTGAACGCTTTTGAAAAGTACAACGACAGGGAGTTTGTTTCACGGTTCCGCATCTCGAAAGAAACTGTGTTATATTTGAACTCTGTATTTGGTAGCAGTATTAAACCCCTAACAAAAAGAAACCGAGCCATACAGCCAGTGGACCAAATTCTTATAGCTCTCCGGTACTATGCGACAGGCAGCTACCAACGCGTAATAGGCGATATTTTTGCGGTTGAACAACCCACGGTGCACCGAATAGTGCACAAAGTAACAGCCAAGATAGCCAGCTTAAAACCAACCTACATAAATATGCCAACACCAGAAGAATTTCCAGTTGTGGCAAATGAGTTCTTTGCAATAGCAGGATTTCCAAGAGTTGTGGGAGCTGTGGACTGCACTCATATTAAAATAAATTCTCCAGGTATGTCCTTACCAAGTTCATTGTAATCATGTGCCCTAAAATGTTGATTTTGCTTACACAGTACAACAAACAACAATTGTTCCATTGTTCCCCAACCTTACTTGTAGATTTGTTTCTACAAAAATATGTTAGTAGATACTTTAGTAAAGTTTGTTGTCCCACAATATAATTAGAATTTATTTTCAGGTGGTGCCCAATCTGAAGTCTATCGGAACAGGAAAGGCTATTTTTCACTAAATGTGCAAATGGTATGTGATGCAAGACTACGCATAAGGAATGTGATTGCAAGATGGCCAGGTTCTGTACATGATAGTACTATATTTAATGACTCACCACTGTGTGCTCAATTAGAGCGTGGGGACTTTGGCACAGGTATTATTCTTGGGGACAGTGGATATCCATGTCGGCCTTATCTGCTTACTCCATTATTAAATACAAGGACGGCTGCTGAAGAAGCTTATAACCGTTCACAAATAAGTACCAGGAATCCGGTGGAAAGGCTTTTCGGGGTCCTTAAAAGAAGATTTCCTTGCCTACAGAACGGGATGGGCCTAAATATAAAAAACATTCCACCGGTCATTGTAGCATGTGCAGTGCTTCATAATATTGCCCTGTCGCGATCTGATGAACTGTCAGAGGAGGATTTTGCTTTACCCTATGTAGAGGAGGACTCCACAGATCAACCCATAGGACTTGGGTCAAATCAAAACTTTATTGTAAGGACTAATTTAATAAATACACATTTTTCCACTTAAAATTATTTTTATTTCAATGCTTAGATTTCAGTTTCTGTAGTCTCAATTTTAAAATTTGCATTTCTATTTTGTATTTACTCATTTCCATTTTGTTTTTGTTAATGAGGTATTTGGCTTCTAATTTGGCATTTCTTAGTTTAGTGCGAAAATATTGCTGTTTAATTGTGTTATGTGTAGGTTTCATTTGTCCTGAAAAATAGTATTAGTTTAATATTAAAGAAAATTTCATACCATTGGCACAAATAACAATAATTAGATAATTACCAGCAGAGGATGATCTTAGGGGTTTGTTTTTTTCTTGGGGTTTGAAGACTATTGCAGCTGGCTGGTCATCTATTAAGTAAAAGAAATGACTATAGCAAAATATCAAATTAGTTTACCATATAAACTACTACAATGATGAAAATGTTTACCAGCTATATTTATAGATGTTATTGTACAAGGTTTGCTATTGTCTGCTTTACTCATGTAGGCCATAGTTGTATCTTGGTGATCTAAAAAATATTCACATAAAGTATACATAATATAAATTATGGAAATAATAAAAAAATAAACTAAATTTACCAATGGTCTGGATTGTGGCCGGTGATGAAGATATAACTTCACAAACTGGTTCTTTTATAAAACTCTCTGTGACTTCTAGTTCTGTATCACCTATAAATTAAACAAGAACATGATTATAATTATTTTGTGATGTTAAAATATAAAGATATACATTTTAATATTACACAAACCAAAATATATTGCAGCATCATCATAGCGATTAGGCAATGGTTGAATTTGAGGAGCAGCCATGGCTAAAATCTGAGCATCTTGTTCAGAAAGAATGCTTTTATATGTTCCACCACCAGTGCGATTGATTTCTTTCTATGAAAATAAAAATTACAATCACAAGATATTCTATAAGGTCTATGTTACTTTTCCAGAAATATTATATTAATACACACCTTATCTATTGACGCCTTCTTTTGTACCTCTCTAGTGGTCTCGTAAAACTGAACCCGCTAAAAAAATATTTGAAGACATAAGTAAATAAAGAAATATTATGATAAAATAGGTACAAGAAAAATCAAGTCTACATAAGAAAAATCAAGTCTACATTTGCTTTGGCTATGTTCTTTTTAGACCTCTGTTTGAGGTTTTCATAGAGGTGCCGGAGTTGCTGCCATGTCCTGAAGCCGCTCACTGCAACAGCATTGTACTGTTGGCACACTGTATCCCATGCATCTCTCTTCTTCAAAATTATGCTAGCATTTGTTTCTTTATTTTCTATTATATTTTGGTATCTGAAATATTTAGGTAACATATTATTTACAGCATGAAACAGTTAGAAATTAAACTCTGTGAAATGTTCAAGAGAGATGTTTCTAGTTCATTATCTGGCCGTATCTATACTTGAAGACGTCTCGTCGTGTACGAACTTGTAGTAATAAAAAGTAATTGTACTTAGACATAAATCATGTGTTTATTCTGGGCTTTTCAAATATAAGTGGTCACAAGTTTCAATGGGTAAGTAAGTGCTTGATACAGGCAACAGTTGCCCTGAGCCCCTGACTATTTGCGAAAATGTTAAAGGCATGTGTACTAACAAAATATTACATGCACCAGGCTCTAGCGGTTAAATGAGTGTAAAGTACAGTATTTCATTGTTGATTTATGTACTTACTTCTTTACCAATTCCAAAAGCATGTCTTTCTCAGCAGGAGTATAATTGCATCCACGTTTCTTCTTCTCCTCCATCGTGAATCAATTTAAAATTTACTTAAACTTGATAATAATCGCGCGTAAATGACAAGTGTAACGTTCCAATCTCGACAATTATCTCAAGAAATTTTCTTTTCATATGACGTCTTCTTTTGATATTCAGCTCATTTTTATGTATATAAATACATAATTTCAATCGTAATTCAAACCAAACTTATATACGCTGTTATATTTCAACTAATTAATAATTATAGAAAATATTTGTTCAAAGAAGACTGCGTAAAACGAATACAAGACGTAAACTAAATTATTTTGTAACTGAGAACGTGCTGAGATCAACTTTTTAGCAGGATGTTGCCATGATGTAAACATTTGAGGACTGCTTGGCTAATCATGGTTTCAAATTGCTTGAGTGGCGTTTGTGTATACCATTTAAATTTGAGGGATGCTTATATTTAAGTAGCTTTTAGGTGACTGTGAGATTTGAGTGGCGTTTCAGTATTCGGCCGTAAAACTTTTATTTTGTATTTTATCAAGAATGTCTACTAACCTTCTGTCACCAGCAAAACAGAGAAAACCATATTCAAAATGACTATGGATCAAAGATTTATATAATAACAACAATATTTTAGGGTCAGCTCCCCAGGAGGTTCTACACAATGTCTTCAAAACATTAAAAACTCTGTTAGCTCCAGAACTTATCAATTCAGCATATTTTTTCCAAGCCAAATTATGAGTGAAGGGCACACCTAAAAACTTAGCTTCATGAAATATTGGTATAGAAACTTGATAGTAATACTCAGAAGGACTGAAATTGCCAGTTCTACCAAATACTACTAGTTTAGATTTAAGTGCATTTATATCTAGATTTAAATAAGAAAAGTATGTGCACAATCCATCCAAAGCCTTATTAAGGCACTGTGTCGTGCCTTTGAAATTATTCCCAGACAAATACCCAACTAAATCATCAGCAAATTGGAGATTTTTTACTTTAGAACCTAGAATCAAATTTAAACGACATATGTACAAAATGAATATTAGTGGAGACAGAATTCCTCCTTGACAAACTCCTACCGAAGCAAAACTTGGCCCATGTAATCTATCATTGAACCTAACATATACCTTCCTTTCAGTTAAGAATTCATGGACCCAGTGGACAATTTTGTTTCCAATAAGAAGTAATTCAGAACAAAGGACATCAATATTTACACTGTTAAAGGCTCCAGCAACATCAAAGAATACTGACATTAAGCAATCCTTGTTATTTAAACTATTTTGGATATCAAGCTGTAACTGAAAAATACTATCACGAGCAGATGTTCCTCTACGAAAATCAAATTGATTAGCAGGTAAAATATTGTTTTGTTCTGTGTAATATTCTAACCTTTGTTTTATTAATTGTTCAAAAATTTTGCTAGCACAGGACGTTAGAGCAAAAGGACAAGATGGGTACCAAACAATCAGACTTCCATGGATGAGGTCCAACCACTAATTATTAAATATTTTGAGAAAAGTTTGCAAACTCTTATCACTAAGCTTATTATCATAATGTATGAAATACCATACAATCCAAAAGCACTACCTTTTTTAGAATGAACAGCAGACTTCAATTCCTGAACCGAAAAAGGTTTTACTAAAAAGATTTTTTCAGTGTAAGTTTTTTATTGAGGGCTTGTAATCTTTTAAACTCAATAAATGTTTCATCTGATGGATTGTTTTCAAAATTTAAACTCAATAAATGTTTCATCTGATGGATTGTTTTCAAAATTTATATTATAAGCTGACTTAGACTTGAACTGCTTCTGAATATTTTTTATTCCACCAAGGAAGAGGGGCTTTTACTGACTTTCTATAATAGTTACGAATAGAATAATCAGCCAAAGAAGAAACTGGCGTATTATGATAGGGAAGGGACTTATTAATTGCAAAGTGCAAAATTTGACAAAACTCAGTATAACTTGAGCAACATGTTGATCTGAAAAGTAGATAGTTGTAAATCTACATTTTGTTCATACACCTTCCAATCCACCATTTTAAAGTTAGAATAGGTGGGTAAATTTGTGTTGTTACTAGTGTTTTCTATATTACTATTATTGATAAAAACTTTCAAAATTACAGGAAGGTGGTAGCTGCCAAGAGGATCAGAATGAACAGACCAATCACAAGAAAGAGCCAATGATGGGGAAACTATGGACAAATCCAAGGCATTTGGACGCCATGTTAAAGAACCGACTGTTGTTACTTCACCATTATTCATTAACACCAAATTATTATCATTATTGGGAATGGTGCTCTTCAATAAAAGATAGTGGACTGTAAATGAGTATTTCTCAAAATAAATGTACGTAACGAAACGGTAGTAACGAAATATTGTTACGAAATAGTCCTTAGATGTAACTAAATAGTAACCATAAGGCTTGTTATACATTGGCGAAATATTGTGAATGCTCTTCATTTATTCAATCCGAAATATTTGTAAGTATGTACCCAAATACTTAAGGGGTTAGAAATAAAATAAGGGAGTAATCATTCATACTATTTTAGTCAAATTATTTTTGATCCAATCTTTTAAAAATGAAAACCTGACGTTGTTTAAACATAAAAAAAAATAATTAATTAGAATCACTATCCATTAGCGCTTTATAAATTTCTTCCTTATCTTTATAATAATTGAATTCTTTCCGAAACACATTTGGTTTGACAATCCGTTTTTTAATCTTTGGATCACATCGCTTTGGCGCGTGAAGATAATTATTTAGCGGTAGAGGTTCCACTTTCTTTTTTGTTTGTATATTTGCCAGTATTTCGTCGTTAAGAATAGTCAGTCCACATTTTTCGCCTTTGACTTTGTGAGTGCCTTCAATTGGTACTTTTTCATTGTTCACATTTTCATGTTCAGTGTTATTTTTTGTTGCATTATTATTTTGTATTATAACATCTACATTGTCCAAATCATTGAAATTAAACTCCGGTTCATTAAATGACATTGCATCACTCATAATATATTTTTCATCCGTAGTTAAAGCTTTATCACTTATTAAATCCTCGAGAATTATTGGCTTTGTATTGATATCAGTTGTTGATCCTTCTTCCTCATGACTTTTTATTTCTTTACTTGGTTTGTCTGTTTCACCTGTTTGTTTTAATACATTAATTATATCAATTGGATATTTGCCTTCTTCCATATCTTTTCGTTGCTTTGCAGTTTTCTTCCCTGTTCCTTTTCCTTTATTCTTAAAGTTTTCTTTGCCTTGTTGTGTTTCGTCTGCCTTGAGGCATTTTACTTCAGTATCATAGAAAGCATGGTTTGCAGACATAAATCTTGACGAAGATAACAATGTTACTTGTTCTGGGGGTTGTCGTTTAACATTTTCCTCCTTTGGACACATTCCTGAAAATCAAAAACATGACATTAAAGTGTATTTAAAAATAATAGTTTTTTTTTTAAATGATTGATTTTGAAAGGTATTTCTTAGTTTTTTTATTTGTGTTTGACCCTAAAATACGTCAAAAATCATCAATAAAACTCTTTTATATTTGCTCTCTAATGGACATTCACCTCTAAGTCTTGATCACTCTCTCTGTCATCTATACGGGGTAAATCATTGTCCTCACTGCAAAAATCCGCATCTATCAGATCTGAATCACTATGACAACTTATACTGACATCACTCTCTGTCGTAGTAGAACTATTTATTCTTTTGAATCTTTTCGCTGCTGGTTTTTGTTTTTTCAAGGCTTGTGGTTTGTTACTGCACGATGCTTTTGGTTCTGATAGGGTGTTGGATAAAAGTTCATCTTCTTTAGTGTAGTAACAATCACAGCAGATGTTTTTCTGGCAATCAAAGCAGCTCAGCAATTTATATTTAATTGTCGTGTTGCCATCCGTTACAATCTGATGCAGCTTCATTGTTCCTTTTATAGGAATAATATTTTCAGGGATATTTTTGGGCATCTTCTGAATGTCGTTTTCATTTACATAAAACATTTTTACTTTACTGTTAACCATTAAATAGTCATATGCTTTTTTTGCGTTGGTTATATCATTGCCATGTGAAATATGATTGTCAAGTTGGCGCTTTAATGCCCCACCAACCCCGTCAGCTGGCCCTTTGCCGTGAGAGGCTTCAAAAAAATTCCAAGTTGCATATTCAAATCCGTATTCTTTTATAATATAAAAGAATACGGATATTTTTATAATAATTTTTTCTTGTTCCAACATAATAATATTATGTTGGAACAAGAAGAAGAACAACAAGTTGAACAAGAAGTTGTTGGTTTTTGGCGGTACTGAGTTGCAGGGCTATCAGAAAATATATGAATCTTTTTAATGGTAAAGTGTTGGCACAGTTTCATTATTGGATCCAAATGGGCCCAGATTGCTCCAGGACCATGTTCATTATTTGGGGATATGGAGCATATCGATTGGGGTTTCACATTTTTTCTGTAAAGGACGCAAGTGTGCAATGTGACTTGATTTCTAGACCCTCCGAAGTGTACCGCCTGAATTTCTTCAGACTGCTTGCACGAAAAGTTTTCTGAAAAATCGCAAATCAATGCAGCTTCGTCTTCATCAAGGTTTTCAATACACTTTTTCCACGCCAAGTACTGATGTTGAACATTGTAGTAGTGAGTTTTAAATTTTTGAACATCATTTTGAAATTCTTTTATCAATGTATTCACTGTCCCTTTCACTACCTGTTTTGAATACTTTTTCGTCTGTTTTTCTACGCATTTCTTTTTGTCAATTTTAATATAAGTGTGTGTGCCCATTTTCCATTGAAGCCACTCCACAGGGCTGTCTTCATTTATTGTCAAATCAACAGCTAGTTTCTTATTTATGCATTCAGAACACTCAGAGTACATGCATTTAAAACATTTGCTGCAAGTGATATTTTTCAACAGTTCGTCAATGTCAGATGTCTGAAGCAAACCTAGCTTCTTCAACGATATTGCCTTGAAAGATAAATTACTATGCTTAATGCAAGCACAAGTATTCCTTTCTTGAAGTCTTGGTTTCACAACGGAGAACGGTCGAAAACGATAAAAGGTTTGCAAAGACGCTTTACCACCCTCTAACCTGTATTTTCTATAGAGCTTGTATATTGGTTCCATTAAATATCTCTTTTGCACTTTTTCTTTGCTTCTCGTTATGCACTCGTTTTTTCCCGCACTAGGTCTACTTACCAGTGGCGGCTGGTGGGTCGCGGAAGTAGTGGTGCACTTTATCAGTTTACTATGTATTCGGATTCGAAATAAAAAAGAAAAAACCAAATTAGGATATTATTTAATAACATTAAAGTAAGTATTTTTATTTTTTATAAACTAAATCGATTCGCCGACTTTTTTCCGAAGCGAAATGTTCGATCACCTTTTTATTAAAGTCTGGGATTGATCGAATAAACTTTTTTTCAATTGTGAGCACAGAAAGTGCATTTAATCGGTCCTGGGACATGGTGTTTCTGAGAAACGTTTTAATTCTCTTCAGTGTTGAAAAACATCGCTCACTTTCGACCGAAGTCATTGGTATTGTACAAAGAATTTGAAGCAGTTTCACAGATTCTGAAAATGATTCAGTGAGATCATTATTGTAAAATAATTGTAAAATGGCAATTGCACTATTTGCGTTGATGAAATCGTCGCGGTTGTATATTGTGGAGAGTTCGTTTTTTAATTTGTATCGATCCAAAGCAGAGTAAGTAGAAACTGTAGTCTTGAAATCTTCATCCGGAAAAGTAGAACGGAATGTGGTAAAATTCTCGCAGTAAAATAATTTCGCTGCAATCAAATGATTACAAAAATTGAATCTGTCTTTAACTTGAGTAATAATAATATCGCACACTTCTTTAGCTAAAACGGAGCTAGAAGACTTAATCGTTTTTTGATTTGGTTCTTCATTTTGATCTATGGAGTCACGTGCATTCTGTATGCTGGTTTCAAAATCGATAATACTGTTTTTTATGTAAACTAAATCAATATTTCTTCTTTGCAATTGTTTGAATAAAATTTCACTGTGCGGCAGAATAGATTGAAAAAAATCAAGCCAATATAAAAAAGTACTGTCGTTTAAATATCTTAGAAACATATCAGCCTGATTTATAGAGCTAGCATCATTTTCAGTTTCTATAATGATGGTCATGCATTCTTTTAAGGCCTCTTTATAGCAATGAACTGCGTTAACTGTACGTGAATTAAAGTTCCATCTCGTTTGTGGAGCAGCTGGGATCTTCTTTGTTATAATGGTTTTCAAAACCTCTGTGCGCTTAGGCGATCGTGAAAAAAACTTTGGAAAAACTTGAAAATTAGCAAAAAATTTTTGTATAGTTTTGTTCTGGCTTACACTTTTTTCTATTATTAAATTAAGTTGGTGGGCGTAACAATGAACAAATTGAGCATTTGGATACACTGTTTTTATTTTAGCTTGTACTCCACCAACATTTCCGCTCATTACAGAAGCGCCATCGTAACATTGTGCTATTAGTTGTTGCGGAGATATCTGAAGTGCCTGTAATTCTGTTAGTATAGCGGTACTAAGTCCCTCGGCAGTATGGGAATGCGGCGTAAGATATTTCCAAAACCGTTCGTGAACCTGTCCGTACGCTTCATATCTTAAAATCATTACCATCTGAATAATTGTAGATACATCGGTAGTTTCGTCAGCTTGAACTGCTACATAATCACATTTTTTTATAATATCCGACAATTCTTTGTGGTACACAAATAAAATTGAATCCAAAATATCGTTTTGAATAGTTTTTGACGTACCTTTAAAAACTGTACACGATGCGAGATGTTCCTTCATGACTGTATCCAATTCTGACACAAAATCTATTAGGCCTCGGAACACACCAGCATTACTAGACTCACTTGTTTCGTCGTGACCTCGCAAAGCCAACTCAAATGCACCACAAAACTTGACACAGTCGATAAGACGTGACAATATGCACCTATTTTTATCAACTTGTTCGTTAAATTTTATTATATTGGCTCTGTATACAGAATCTAATTGATTACGAATATCGACAGTGCCCAACACAGACAAACTCATTACATTTTGTAAGTGCACTTGCGATGAATCATGTTTTTTTTATTTTTTCACTCCAAATGCGTCAAATCGTTGACCCCTGTTTCCGTCCAAATAGATTCACCGCCGAAAACAATGCAAGGAAAACAAAAGATTGTATTGAGCCGCTCACAGCCACACAGCCATTTCTTTTTACTGTACATTTCACTTTTAAAACTCCGCGTGAACAATTTTTTTTTCGATTTACACTCTTGTTGCAAATTAAGAAATGGCCTGGGCGGTCCAGCCGATGTTATATCCAATTTTTGTTGGAATGTTTTATTATTACTTTTAATGTAGTCAATGTTAAACTTTATACTCATTTTCACTAGTATTTATACACTCCCACAACACAGTAAGTAAATCCTTTCAACTTTCAAAAAAATGTAAACAAACACAAAAACACGCGCCGCGATGTGACAGATTACGAGCGAGCCGGCCGGCTCCGCGAATTTCGTGAAACCTCGTGCGCTCTCGGTAATCTTCGGCCCGCTCGTGCGGCGCACGCGATCCATCATATTTTGCATTACATTTTCTATCAAACTATCTTTGTCTCACGCGCCAGGCGTTCTAATTCGTATTTTATAGAAGTTGTATGAGCATGACACGAGTTGGCTCAACAAAAACATTTGATAAATTAAATGATTTAAAAAGACTCAATAACCTAATACTATTGGAGTTTGTTTCTAATAAGTTAATATTAAAGTCGCCACATATTATTACTGATTTACAAGTAGAACTAACTTTATTCAACACATCTTCCATTACTGTATCAAACACAGATAGATTCTGGTGACATGGAGGTCTGTAGACACATACCACAACATGCTTATCTAGCTCAACACAGGACAATTCAATGGTGTGTTCAACCGACAGTTTAACAATATCTTTTCTTTCTTTAGATTTAATCGAAGTTTTAATTAAAATTAATGACCCACCACGTATCATGCGTTGTCGGCTGAAGTAGCTACCTACATAATAATTATCATAATTAATGGAACTTACTTGGTGGTCTTTTAACCAATGCTCTGTAAGGCAAACTACATCAAACTTGGTTTTCTCTAAAAACATTTCTATCTCAAGTAATTTGGAAGAGCAACCTTGAATGTTCTGATTAAATAACTTTAAAGTGAATTGCCCTCCCCTAGGTTTTTTACAATGAGCTAAATTGCTAGAAGATACTTTGTCATTCACTAATAGTAATTGTTCATTACTTGAAGGGGTAACTTCTGTTGTCTTGCAGTTTAGTTTAAATTTACACTAGTATCCGGAGTGACCTCCAGAGCTACAATTGAGTCTAAACTGCCTGTATGGGTTCTATCAGGAAGAGAATACTCTACCTGACTGTTAGTGGCCTCCAAGAATGTTGACATTATAGGTGGGTCCTCCTTCGTACAACACAAAGAATTACAATAATTAGTCCCTATATTGTTAGTACAACTAGACAACACAGGCTCGTCACTTAACCTAATATTTGTTATATTAGCTATAACCTCGTTAATACTATATGCTATCAACATAGCAATCAAATGCCTATATTTACCAGACAGGGATAAAGCTCCCTGAGTTATCTTAAAACCACTAACAAACTTATTAGTGTCAAAATACAATAATTTGTCACTATGACAACATGTCAACCAGTGAATAGTATTATTCAGCTTTAAAATGTTATTATTTTGTTCATCTGAAAAAGTATCAGAGTAAGGAAAAGCACACAACATCAGCTTTCCTAAATTTAACTTTAATAATGATTCAACCCCATCCACTATGTCCTTTTTGGTAATACCAGTACTATTACCCAGCAGTAGAACCATTGAATGGTAATTATCTAGATTTGAATTCACAATTATTCTATTAATCATTTGTTTAAAACTAATATTGTGATAACTATGATTGGTAAAACTGTGGCTTAGGTAGTTGTGTAATATTTTTCCGAAGCCAGAACCTAATTCATCACAAAAGAAAACAGATTTGTTTTTCTGTTTATTGACATATGTTTCCGCTGGAAGAGTCAAGACCGGTGGAGACATGTCAAGTTGGGGTTGGGGAGGTGGTGGATGGTTGACACAGCTGCATGAAAGATTATTAGTCAGAGACTCACATCTTTCAGCATTGTACTTCACCAAGTCCAGTAGTTCCCCAGCCTCAAGCAATCGCTCACTCAGTTGTTGTTGTGAATCCTCATATTTTTCAAAAATGTTTCTCAGCAAATACTCCTTATAAAGTAAATCATTTTGGAGGCACTGAGTGTCCCTATCATATTGTTCCTTACATTTGTTAAGCTCTTCAGTACAAACTTTTAATCTATTTTTTAGGCTGACTCGGTCCTTTCTAAGTATGATATTAAATTTGGGTGCTAATTAAGGCAGCTTCTTTAAAATGTCATTCTCGTCTGCAAATATATTTAGTTGTCTAATGAATTAATAGGTCAGCGACAAACTTTTAGCGTCTAATAAATGGTTTATAAGCGACCATATATTGTAAAACAAGCTACTGTTAATATGTCGCAACATGGTGATAATTCTTAAGCAACTAAATTTGTGATATGTCTACTCATTGCCGGCTTCTAATAAGTGTATCAACTTCATCTATAAAATAATATCAACGTACTCTAATTTCATAGAGTCACCGTTATTTTTATATAACCTAACCTAACCTAACCTAACCTTTTTTTTTTTTTTTTTTTAAGCTGGGAAAAAATGCATTACGCATACTCTCCCGTCGGGGGAACGGGAGGGGTATGTGGGACTCCCCGGGCTGACCCGGTATACCCACTAAAATAACCCAGCGGCATTCCCGCTTCGTCCGAGTGGAAGAGGACTGGGAGATCGGCGCAGCCTTAGCGTCCAGTCCTCCTCCGACGACAACCCGCCTAAAGCGGCGGGCCCCTCAAGTCCTCCCCGTTCAGGGGGAGGGCTGGGAATGACCGGCGGAGGTGGTGTGGAGTGCAATGCGGGCGGAGGCGCCCCCGCGCCTATCGCCCGCCCATCACCACCATGAGGAGGGAGAAGACGGCGTCTTCTCCGACCTCTTCTGCGCCTGCGGAGCGGCGCAGCGAGAGGGTCGTCCTCCCGCGCGCGCTCCGCCGCCTCCTTTTGCGAGATGAAACCTAACCTAACCTAACCTAACCTTTTTTTTTTTTTTTTTTTTTTTAAACTGGGAAAAAATGCATTACGCATACCCTCCCGTCGGGGGAACGGGAGGGGTATGTGGGACTCCCCGGGCTGACCCGGTATACCCACTAAAACGACCCAGCGTTATTCCCGCGTCGTCCGAGTGGAAGAGGACTGGGAGATCGGCGCAGCCTTAGCGTCCAGTCCTCCTCCGACGACAACCCGCCTAAAGCGGCGGGCCCCTCAAGTCCTCCCCGTTCAGGGGGAGGGCTGGGAATGACCGGCGGAGGTGGTGTGGAGTGCAATGCGGGCGGTGGCGCCCCCGCGCCTATCGCCCGCCCATCACCACCATGAGGAGGGAGAAGACGGCGTCTTCTCCGACCTCTTCTGCGCCTACGGAGCGGCGCTGCGAGAGGGTCGTCCTCCCGCGCGCGCTCCGCCGCCTCCTTTTGCGAGATGACATCCTCGCAAAAAGAGGCGACTGCTGCCCAGGACCCCTCACTCTCCAGCATGGCGTTGACCACGCCGGGAAGCGAGAGGTCCTGTCCGATCTCCGCTGTTAGACTGCGGCGCGGCTCAGACCAAGCCGGGCACACCTCGAGGGTGTGCTGAGCCGTGTCCTCCGCCGCGCCGCAGTCGTGGCACGCCGGGAACCTAACCTAACCTTTTTTTTTTTTTTTTTTTTAAACTGGGAAAAAATGCATTACGCATACCCTCCCGTCGGGGGAACGGGAGGGGTATGTGGGACTCCCCGGGCTGACCCGGTATACCCACTAAAACGACCCAGTGTTATTCCCGCGTCGTCCGAGTGGAAGAGGACTGGGAGATCGGCGCAGCCTTAGCGTCCAGTCCTCCTCCGACGACAACCCGCCTAAAGCGGCGGGCCCCTCAAGTCCTCCCCGTTCAGGGGGAGGGCTGGGAATGACCGGCGAGGGTGGTGTGGAGTGCAATGCGGGCGGAGGCGCCCCCGCGCCTATCGCCCGCCCATCACCACCATGAGGAGGGAGAAGACGACGTCTTCTCCGACCTCTTCTGCGCCTGCGGAGCGGCGCAGCGAGAGGGTCGTCCTCCCGCGCGCGCTCCGCCGCCTCCTTTTGCGAGATGACATCCTCGCAAAAAGAGGCGACAGCTGCCCAGGACCCCTCACTCTCCAGCATGGCGTTGACCACGCCGGGAAGTGAGAGGTCCTGTCCGATCTCCGCTGTTAGACTGCGACGCGGCTCAGACCAAGCCGGGCACACCTCGAGGGTGTGCTGAGCCGTATCCTCCGCCGCGCCGCAGTCGTGGCACGCCGGGGTCTCCTCCCTCCCGATCCGGTGCAGGTGCTTGCCGAAACAGCCGTGGCCTGACAACACCTGCACCAGACGGAATGAGAGGAACCCGTGGGAGCGCTCGAGCCAGTCTCGCAGGACTGGACCGAGCGCGTCCAACGTTCGGCGGCCAAAGGTGGCGGAGGCGAGGTCGTCCGTCCAATGGACGATGATGGCGTCCCTCGCCTCCCGCCGCACGGCCTCCCGCTCCTCCGCGACGGGGCGCTCTCCTAGGAACCTAACCTAACCTAACCTAACCTAATTAGCAGACAGATGTTGAATCTCTAAAATATATAAAGTAGCTCACTTACAACATTAGTCGCTGAGTTATCAAATCAGAAGTAAATATATTTATCGGTAGCTCGGAGTCATATTAATTTACGCTCGTAAATTGACGCTGGTTTCTTGATATTTTGTTGGAATAGTAAAGATGATGAATTAATATAATTGAAGCTGTTCTATTAGCTCGTCGCTCACATATAAAAAAAGACGCTAGGTTGCAGGTGCTAAAGAAAACTTTTGTTGCCGCACATATAATTTCCCATTAAATTTTAGGAGATTATGTTTTTTTATTGCTCTCCGAGACTTTTTAATAATTTTCTTAATTTTAATATATTTCTTTAATTTGTTGTGACTCATAGCAATAGGACATAATGGTTTGGTATCCTCACCTGTCAAATGTATAATTATGGCTGGCTCACACACTGATATCGACTGCAAACCTACCAACTCATCAAATAAATTATTAGTGTTAGTAAACTGTTCACTAACCTTAGCAGACTTTGATATTATAATATATAGGTCCTTACGGGCATCACATAATTCTTTTTCGAGTACTGAAACACAGTTCAAAGTCTGCTCATATGTGTCACTGCACTTTTCAAATAAAGACACTTGATGTTGGAGTTGAGTGTGTTGGTCGGCTAAGTCCATGTGCTGGATGTGTAACTTAGCTAGCTCATTCTTGAGGCAGGTGTTTATAGAGACCACATTTTGTACTTCCACCTCGCCTTCTGCAATCTCCTGGAGCAACTTTTGGTTTAAAGCTTTGGAATCTTTCAGCTCCATCAAAGACGCTCTTAATTTTGCTTCCAGCTCTTTAATTGTGGCACTGCAGGTCATCATTTTCTTTAGTCACCTGGAATGTGTACAGATTTAGAATTAAATTAAATAACAGTGTATGTTTTTTTTATGTTAAAATTAGTTGGGGGGTAGTAGGGGAAAGAAAAATAAAATAAAAATAAAAGAAGTTATTAATTTTAAGGGATAGATATTGCAGTTAGAAATAGTTATAAGAATTACATGAAAGAATTACGGGAAAGTTATAAAAGATAGTTAATAGAACTTTGAAAAACACTGCTTTAGTTGTTTTAACTTAGTTTTAGGGTACAACAAAGACTTGATTTTGATACAAAAGTATTTTAAATTTTTAACACGTTACGGGCACAATTTTAATATTAACTTAATAAAGATCTCGTCAGGAGTGTATTTGTGCAGTAAATTATGTAGTGTTTGTTGTCTGGGCGAATGTTTTCGTCGTCGATTTTGCTTCCACCAGTTGTCAAGCAAAAGGAGACATCAACCGTGCCAGTATGTGCTGGACGTAGCTCAGTGGCCTGAGCAGTATTTTGTGATGTTACGTAGTTTGTTAATGCCGCCTACAAAATAATTTTAAGACAAGATACTCCCCGGGTTTGTTATTTTTTTTTCAAATCCGTCACCGTTGTTGCGATGTGTTGACAGTTGGTGTTAATTTCCTTGTTTACGAAATATTCGGGACAAAAAACACTGTACAATCACTGGATATTGTGCTCACTACGCAGTTTTAACTATTTAATACTAATTTGATATAAATAAATCACTTTTTATTAATTTCTTAAATATTAAATTTAGAGATCGTTTTTTGACGACCGGCCACCAGATTAAATATTAATAATAAACAAATTGTTTTTTACTTACCGTAAACACACAGCAAGCTTTTCTTTAGGTAGCAGGCATTCTCTAAAGTTTGTGTTTTTTTTTGACAATGTCATTTTCAATTTTTTTCAGCAAATCGTTAAATTTGAATGTACACATTCGGAAGTACTGAAAAAACTTTTCTTCGTCATCAACTAAGTGCCTGAATAATGTCCAATATTCTCCTTCCGTTTTGCGTTTTTTTTATAGAATTGTAAATACAGTAGCGTCGAGTGTTTTTTGGGCATTCCTCTTCCTCTTCATCCAAAATGATAGCAATCATTGCCAGTTGTTCAATCGTTAGTTTCCTTATAGCCATAACTATTTCAATATTTCACCACTTTAACGCGTCTACGCAACACTGATATTTGTACGAGAATGACGATGTAGTGGGCAGAGTCACGAGTATATTGAAAGGATTCCTGCCGTGTTACATAAGGGCATCATACAGATTACATACGAGTTGTAAACGGGTTCAGAACGCTGTCGGCCCGCTTCAGTGGGCGAAATAGAGCGTATCGGATTGCTTTCAGTGCCGGATACATTTCTAGCACGGTCATGGTATGCTACGGGATAATGGGCAGAAACCTTAAAGAAAAAATTAATTAATTCATATCATAATGCGTAATATGTGTGTTACTTACAAAGTTATTAAATGCAAAACAAAACTTGTGGAGACCTAAAATGCAGACTGCGACACAGTAAGGCTTGAAATTTTGCGACGGAATGTGTATCCCGATTGGGAAGTATGTAAAAAAGCACTTGAAAACATGATTTAATAACACAGTACTTGAGAAACAAACTAAAAACTTTTTAAAGAATTCAAACAAAAAATCTCAAGTTGACATGTTATGATTAGATGGAATGCGCGTGAAAATACGGCTAATTTTGGTTGACATAAGTTACAACCCATCTCTGGCATGAAATAGTAGTCTTCAATTTAGTCGGTTAACAATAACCGTGAAAGGGTGTTTTATAGTGTCTCGGTGAATTTCGTAGGAAATTAAAAAAATGTCGGAATGTCTATATTTTCTGCATGAATATAACATGAAATATTTAATAAACCACAAGTTTCATCTAAAATTTAAAACTAAAGCAAAATACTTTGTAAATTTTAAGTTTAAGTAAAAACCGTAACTTACTTTAAATTACATCATAAAAGACCCACACAATATTGTTCCTTCCAATAGCGGCCCATCCACTAACGTTCATTCTTGCCGGAATCTACAATCCTTACGGAATGAACGCCAGTGGATTTGCAAGAGCGAGAAAGAATGACGGTATTATAACCCCGCCTCCCATCCCGTCGCGAAGGACGCGACGCGCTCTGTGATCAAGTTAGTGCCTGTTAAACAGGCACTAACTTGAATCACGCCGGACAAATAAACAGGCCCTGTTTATTTGTCCGGCGTGATTGAGCGCTCGTTTGTAATCATTTTGTGTTTGTCTTCGTCCCGGAAGGATAAAATGGATTCCCAAGAAGTAGACGATAAAGGTGACATTAGAAATGTGCCCAAGCACATAATAAAAGAATTTATAACTACCTACAAATCTCATCCTGCTTTATGGCAAATAAAAAATAAAGATTTGTACGGCAACAGGACTTTAAAGTACAAAGGGCATCAAGCTTTGGTCAATGTATGGAAAAAATATGATGAAGACGCCGACATTAAAATGGTAAAAAATAAAATTCAATCATTGCGTGGGTCCTTTCGAAAGGAATTAAAAAAGGCATGTATTTAAATCGATATCTGTATATTCCCTTTTTTCGATCAAAATATTTCAAAGTTAAACCAAAAATACTGACTTGCACTCAAATTATGCACACTAAATAAATCAAATTCGATATACTGTTTAATGGTATTTGCAGAACTGTTTTACTGAACGAATAACTATTATCAAAATAGTATATCTAACAATTCTATAATTCAACAAACATATTAAACCTTTTTTAAGGAAAACCATCACCTAATTTACTTTTAGGAACATCGTTTATTCTAAATAAAACCCAATTTAATCAGTCATCTTTATATAATTAGGTACACAAAAAAATAATCAAGTGCTCACTTAACATGCACCAAACATTGGCACACTGAGTGGTAGTGGTAACTCAGTTTAGAAAAAACACTTTAGAAACAATACTGAGGTAGTAATAATTTTTATTCAATTATTAGGGCTGGTCTTGCTTTACCAGGACGGCCGCGTTTACGCTTGATGCCGATAGGAATGTTTTTAGCCTCTACAGGCGGTGTGGCATATTTTAACCTGATTGCAAGTCCGACTATATGCTTGCAAATATAGTGCTTGAAAAACCACGGGCAGGTGCACTCTCCATTTTCCCAATCATCTTCATTTATGGGCAATACAACCTGCCAAAATGCAAAAGCAACTTGTTTGTATTCTTCAAAAGAACTCCACTCTTGTCCAAATTGAATGGTTCCGGCCCTAGAACTAGAAACCAAGTAGGTTTTTTTTGTGGAATCCGTTCTCAATATCACCACTTTTCGGTCAGACTTCGCCCACTGGTAACCTTGAGTCCAATCTTTGAGCTCGATTGAAGGAGTGTTTGAAAATGATTCCAACTGATGGGTCTCTGACCATTCTTTCACCATATCTGAGACGATTTCCAGAAATCTGGATAACGGAAAACGGTCTCGCAATGTGTGGCTATCCTTGATGGTTTTGTTAAAAGCTTCAAGCGCATTATTCGTAACAGGAGATCCTTGTGAAGACCCAAGGTACCAGTTCGAGTTTTTACATATCCATTCTTTTTTAAAGTAATTTATGAATTCTCTTTGCTCGGAGTATTTTATTAGAAATGCTTCTAACGCAGAGTTGAACATATCTGGAGATGTGGCAGAGTGTAACATATCAATATCCTGTAGTAAAGTTTTCTGTTTTTTTTTGTTAACAAGTCTTTCCACATGAGTTTTAATATTTTTCTTTGCATGAGCCCAGCACATTACCACAGTAGTTTCAGTACCAAACACGTCTGTAAATGCGTTTTGGATGCTTTTAGCCGCGTCGCATATCAATGCTTTTGGGTGTAAAGAATGCCCGTAAAGGGAAAAGGCGCAGTTTTGAACACCTTCGAACACCATACGAAAATCTTCTTTTTGTTCAGAAGTAGACACAGCCAGAGAAAGAGGATGAATACTCTTAGTTTTATCAGTAGTCCCGACTACCAGTACAGGGAACCCCTGCCAAATAAGTTTGTATGTAGCATCTGCGTGAATATTAGTGGCTAATGTAGTTAACTTTAGCAGAGACTTTGTGGAGATAGCAAATCGAAAACTCGGTGTGTCGTTTTCGTAGACATAGTAACAAATGACATAGGGTTCGTGCTCATCGTCAGGTACCTTCGAGTGTTCAATTAACCATGCTTGAAGCTCTCCGAGGCTGATTGTGGGTGATCCGTAAACAGCTCGACGATGGTCTGACAAATAATTGTTCAGTTGCTTCTTTGAGGGAACTGTGATACCTTGTATATTACGTAAACTGTTGAATATAGCCTTAGGTTTCAAACGTAATGCAAAAAGTTTATTTATCTCTTCTTTTGTTTCTTGACTTATACCGTAATTAAATTTCGAACCAATACATTGATGGTCGTGGTCGGCTTCTGTCCGGTAAAGTAAAACTTCATTAGAGTCGCATTCAAAAAGCAAATAAATACTTGCTGCACACTGCGCTCCTCGAAATCTGACTTGATTGCAACGATAAAACGTTTTCATACCATCTTCCGTGTTATGCGAAACTTTGACCGACCACGTATTTTCAGCTTGCAGAAAAGTCTCGGCTTCGTTAACATTTGCAAATTTCTTCACGAATACATATTCTCTGCCTCTTGACCTTTTCTTTTTGGCAGAAGGCTCCTCTTGCACTTCAGATTCGTCTGAACAATAAATAGGAACATTTTCCTGGTTTTGCACACCACTACTGCTGATGTCTTCTAATAGTATTTGGTTTAATTCCATAATAATTGACCGTAGAAACAGCCACTAGTAAAAGTTCAAGTTTCACTAATTAAATTACCTAATTTGCAATTAAACACGAGCGAGATCACTCCGAGCGCATCCGACGTCATAGATAAACAATAACAAATGCATGCGCTGCCGCCGGCCCCCACCCGCCACCGCACCGTCTGCTTACTTCGCATCGCTCGGTCTCCCTCGCACTCGCGTTAGATGCTAAAGAGTTAGCGCGAAGGAGCGAGCGCGGCGCTAGATGTGCAGGCGCCAACATGTTTTTCAGTAAAACAGAGAAACAAAAAGCAAATAAAGTTAGGTATAATGTATTTTAGTTGCACGACTAGTCGATTTGTAGAGCTTTTTTGATAATGGAAACTTACTTTAATGTGGTGCACCTTTAGATATCAGTTTTAGAAATTCCGTAGTAAGAAAGTACAATTTAGAGTGCAAGTTAGTATTTTTGATAAGCAATTCGTATTTTTGTTTTATAAATCATATATCCGATGTTCGAACCACATTTTTGGTGTGAATTCGATAAAAAAGGTCATCTCGTTTTGTGTTATTTTTTAGTTTTTTTTTGCAGTACTTGTTTAGTTAATCAATTGGTTTTTTTGCACAGCATTCATTTTTCTGGTATGCATTCAGTTAATTAGTGGAGTTACCTAGTGTGCTGAAAAAATATACAGATGTGCATTTAAAAATATCCCATTAAAAAAGGTAAGTGTACTGTGTAACGTTACTGACTTTTTTATTACCTATTTCGAAGGTTTGCGTTTGACCACTGTCTCCGCAGATGGCAAAAATGTTCACCTGATGATTTCGGCGCACGGTCACTTACGACTCAGGGTGGCGCAGCCGCTCCGGCGTCGGCGCCAGGGTGGCTAAGCCGCCGCGCCGCGCGCCGGAGCCGCCCGGCCTAAGTTTCGCGCTAGGTGTAGGTAGTACGGCCCATGTTTATCGACATTTAATAAACCGAATAAAATGCTTCAACACTGTGATCTATTAAATAGGTATTGTATTCGGTTGGTTAAATGTTGATGAATACTTTAGTACCTATAAATTACTATCTATTATTATAGCTTTAAAAAAAAACCGGCCAAGAGCGTGTCGGGCCACACTCATTGTAGGATTCCGTAGTTTCCCGTCCTTCCCGTCCCGTCCCGTCCGAAAATATTGACATTATAAAAAAATGATTTTAGTAAACCCCTATTCATTTTCAAATACCTATCCAACAATATATCACACGTTAGGGTTGAAATGAAAAAAAAAAGTCACTCCCCACTTTACGTGTAGGGGAGGTACCCTAATAAAACATGTTTTTCCAATTTTTATTTTACCACTTTGTCGGCGTGGTCGATATACATATTGGTACTAAATTTCAGCTTTCTAATGCAAACAGTCACTGAGATTAAGCGCGGACAGACGGATGGAGAGACATGGCGAATCTAGTATAAGGGTTCCGTTTTTGCCATTTGGCTATGGAACCCTAAAAAGAGATCTTGTGTCAATAAAAAACGTACTAATTCCAGTAATATTAGTTTATTGTTATTAAAGGTATGTAGGTTGGTACATTAGGTTGATAGCATAGGTACAAACTTATTATAGATTAGGTAGGTACATAAATTTTGTTACAATAATAGGTAGGTACTTGTCTCTGTTTATATTTGTAGATCAAAAACTCTCAGAAATCGGGAAGTGGCACTGAAGAGATATATAAGTCGCAATTATGGTACTTCCCGATGATGACCTTTTTAACCGATCATGAACAGCCAACGGGGAGTTCGGATAATTTAGATGAACAAGAATTGACACAAGAAGCAGTAACACGTCAAGACAATGATATTGAATATACTGCTGATGATGAAAAGGTTAGTACTTAAGTACTATCTTTATATAAGTACAAAAATTACGTGTCACGTTGTTTGTCCGCGATGGACTCCTAAACTACTGAACCGATTACGATGAAACTTGATATGTAGATAGCTGGAGACCTGAATCACTGTAAAGGTATACACGCAGTATTCTGACTTCATACAAACGGACGAGCATCGTGGGGAGGGAACGACCGCGATGCTAAGGAATGTTCCCAGAGATCGCAGCGCGTAGGTATAACTCGCGTTTCGTCCGTTTGTATGAAGTCAGAATACTGCGCGTATACCTTTACTGTCAACGCCTAGCCCTGAGATGCGTGGGGGGTCCGCTCGGCCCTACCACGCGACCCGGGCCTATATATACGTGTGCGCCGAATCATTTAAAAAAACCATCGCGAACGACCACTAGTATTATATTCATTATTACGCATAAAGAACAAATCAGTTTGTAAAATCTACAAAGGAAATAAATAAGTAGTATTTTGGCAGTCCGAGTTTATTTTCAGCTCCGCACACTTACCTGACACCACAAGTATATAGTCTAGCCCTAGACATTTTGGTGCCGTGACCAGGATATCAGGATATTGGAAATTGTGGAAATCAAAAAGGGAACAAATAGAAGGACAAAGCAAAGGATAAAGGAAAGAGAGAGTATACCAAAGGGACATTTACGCTATAATTGGTGAGCCCATTCCTTTTTTTCCTGACTACCTACGTTTTCCTAGTGCCGATATTCGATAGATTTTGTGGTAAAGTTTCTGATATTCTGGTGTTTGTTTGTGTAGAACCTGGGTATTGTATATTTTAATTGCACAACGTAAAATTTGTCGTATTATATCATGTCTTTAACGGCCAGAAAAAGTGCCGAGCCAATAAAACGGCGCAGCTACATAAAGGGTAGATTGACAATTTTTAAATCGTATTTAGAAGATATTAACGATTTAGAAAAACTATCAGATCAGCAAATTTCAGAGTTACGATTAAGATTATCTAAATTAGAAGCGTGTTTTTCAACTTTCGATGATTTACAGTCTGACATTGAAATTGAATCTGAAGATCCAAGCGAACAGATGAAGATTCGTTCCGAGATCGAAGGTCAATTTTATTCTTTAATTTCTCAAGGTCAATGCATTTTAGATAAATTAGAAGTTCATGCTAAACGAAAAAGTATAGCCCATCAATCGTTTAGACAATCTGGAAGTTTCGAAAGTGCCGATGCATTTACCAGTTCTATAAAATTACCCACTATTAATTTACCTACGTTTGATGGGACTTATAGCAAATGGTTAGAGTATAGAGATAAATACGAGGCATTGATTCATAAAAATGAGAATATTGACACAATAAATAAATTTCATTATTTGCGATCATCATTAGAGGGTAGTGCTGCATTAATAATTAACTCATTGTCGTTTTGTTCAGATAATTACTTCGTTGCGTATGACTTACTGTGTCAACGATTTAACAATAAAAGACTTTTAATAAGTAATTATATGAAGGCATTATTTAGTATAGAAGGTGTTACAAGAGAGTCTGAAAAATCTTTGCGTTTTATGATTGACAATATAACTAAGAATTTAAGAGGCTTAAAGACGTTAGAACAACCGGTAGAACACTGGGATACCATGATAATTCATTTAGCCGTAAATAAACTAGATAATGTAACTTCTAGAAAGTGGGAGGAATATAAAAGTACCTTAGGAGATGTACCTACCCTCGAAGAATTCTTTAAATTTTTACGTGATCGAGCGGACGTAATCGAAGCTAGCCGGTCGTGTAAAACAAGTGGAAATAGTAAAAATGAAAGAACCACGAACTTGGTTGCGTCTACTCAAATTAGCAGTAATCGTCCTTCGAATTGTGTCGTTTGTAATCAAGATCATCGCTTGTTTGAATGCACGAGGTTTCTTTCTATGAGTTTGGCAGAAAGAAACGAAGTAGTTTCAAAAAATAAACTGTGTCTCAATTGTTTCAAACCGGGTCATCGAGCCTATAATTGTAAATCTTCTGGCTGTCAAACATGCAAGTATAAACATAATTCTCTGTTGCATAGAAGTAAACCTCAAACAGCAAATATAAATAGTAATGTAAACACGACCAGCGGTGTGCATCAGGCGATAATCGTACCGGCGCGGACTTCAATGCCCGCCGAGTCGATCACTGCGCCTAAGCAACATGCGCCCGCTCCGGCGGCGCCGGCGCAGCTCGCAGCGGAACCGGTTTCCTTATCGACGATCGCCACTAAACACGTACTTCTTTCAACCGCGCTAGTTAAGGTATTTAGCAAAATAGATAACAAACATTATGTAGCACGCTTATTGTTGGATTCTGGTAGCCAAATATCGATAGTAACTGTAGATTTATGTAATAAGTTAGGGTTGTCGTGCAAAGGAACTGATCAAAATTTGAATATTTATGGTATAGGAAATAGTAAGATACAAGTAGCAAACAGCTGTAAGTTAGTAATAAACTCACTGCGAAACGATTTTTCGGTAGAAGTTAACTGCATGGTCTTGCCAAAAATTACGAATAGGTTACCCAATGTAAAGGTAAATGTAAATGATTTGAATATTCCGGGTGACATATTCAGGGATTTGGCGGACAGTAGATTTTATGAACCTGCCGACGTAGATATATTAATAGGGGCAGATTTGTTTTGGGATTTAGTGACCGGTCGACAAGTAAAGTTAGGTAAGGGTCTACCCGCATTGCAGAATTCTAAGTTAGGTTGGCTTGTCACTGGTCCGGTGTATAGTAGAAATGCTCCACCATCTGAAGTGAAATGTAATTTAACTAGAAGTATTAGTGAACAATTAGAGAAATTTTGGAAAATTGAAGAAGTATTAAATATAAACGAAAAACAGTATAGCACTGAAGAAGAATTTTGTGAAAAACATTTTGTAGAAAATACCTGTAGAATGAGTGACGGTAGGTTTTGTGTGAAGATGCCATTTCACACCCCTCCGTCCGTGTAAGGCGATTCATTAGGGATAGCAAAATCGTGTTTAATTAATTTAGAAAAAAGGTTTAAAAAGCAACCTAGTGTAAAAGGTTCATATACACAATTTATAAAGGAATATGAACAATTGAATCACTTGTCTGAGACTTGTAAGCCTGCCTTTGCATATTATTTACCGCATCATCCCGTAATACGCGAAAAAAGTAAGACTACGAAACTTCGAGTCGTGTTTAACGCATCACAGAAATCAAGTAGTGGGTACTCGTTAAATGATATACAAATGGTTGGTCCAGTGATTCAAGATGATTTATTCAGTCTATTGACCAGGTTTAGGCAACATAAATTTGTCATGACGTCAGACATTGAAAAAATGTATAGGCAAATATTAATATCTGAAAGTCAAAGAGATTTGCAAATGATAGTATGGAGGGATAATGAGCACGACCCGGTTAAGTATTTGAGGTTAAACACTGTTACATACGGAACCGCGTCTGCCCCGTTTTTAAGTACTCGTTGTCTTTTGCAGTTGTCAAATGAGTGTGATGATTTAGAAATTAAAGAAATAATTAAGCGGGATTTTTTCATGGATGATTTCATTACCGGGCATCAGACTGAGGAAGAGTTAAATCGAATTTGTAGAATTATTACTAAAATCTTAAGTTCAGCCGGATTTAGTTTACGAAAGTTTAGATCAAACGCTACTAAGTTGTTTTGTGAAAACAAATCTAATGAAGTGCAATCAATAACGGAATTCAAAACGGTAACTAGCACTTTAGGGTTAACTTGGTCTCCTCAGTCTGATGTATTCAAATTTTGTGTACAAATAGACAACCATGAAAAAATTACCAAGCGAAGTATATTATCTTCTATTGCAAGGATTTTCGATCCTTTAGGTCTTTTAAGTATATTTATGATTAAGGCTAAATTAATTTTACAGAAGTTATGGTTATGTAAACATGGGTGGGACGAACCCGTAACCGATGAAATACGGACTTGGTGGCACAACTTTATTAAAAACATGAATTCTCTTATTTGTGTTGAAGTACCTAGGCATGTTATGTGTGAAGATGCCGTACATATTGAAATTCATATCTTCTTTAACGCTTCCATGTGTGCATATGGGACGTGTGCCTATGTGCGCTCAACTAATCGGAACGGAGATATTCATGTACAATTACTCTGCGCTAAATCAAGGGTCGCTCCATTAAAAAGTCTAACTATACCTAAACTCGAGTTGTGCGGCGCGTTATTGTCCGCCGAGTTGGGAAAACGGGTGACTCAGTCCTTGCGTTGTAATGTAGTTCGTTGTGTGTACTGGACAGACTCGATGATCGTGCTCGGCTGGTTGCGTACTGATCGCGCAGTTTCAAAACAATTAAAGGTGTTTGTTGCGAACAGAATAATTAAAATTAAAAATTTAACAAAGGATAGTGAATGGCGATACGTACCAACCGATGTGAACCCAGCTGATTACATTTCACGAGGGGTAGACCAAATGAAGGATTCAGTGCAGAAATTATGGTGGAACGGGCCATCTTTTCTATCGTTATCAGAAACTGATTGGCCAAAGGTAGATAAGAATAAATTAAAAAATGTACAGTTACCCGAAGTGAAACTCGTAGGTTCATTGGTAACAAATGTAAATATTAAAAATACTTTAATTGATTTTGATCGTTATTCTAAGCTGAAGAGATTACAAAATACAATGGCCTACGTACTTAGATTTATTAAGAATTGTAGAATTAAGAATCGTGAAAATAGACTTACTTGTAGTTATATAACTGTTGACGAGTTAAATGATAGCATGCTTATTTTAGTTAGATTGTCGCAGTTAGATTCATTTAGTAACGAGTATCATCAGCTATTAACGAATAAGCCTTTAAGTAATAAAAGTAAATTGTTATCTCTTAGCCCGTTTTTGGACTCTGAACTTAAGGTAATGCGGGTAGGAGGTCGTATTCGTAACTCACCTCTTTCTTATGATAAAAGACATCCGTTTCTTTTAGATTCCACTCACCGATTGTCAAGGCTTATTTTTGATAACGAGCATAAAAAGTTATTTCACGGTGGATGTCATTAATGGTATCAGCTGTTCGAGAAAAATATTGGGTAATTAATGCTCGTAAAGTAGCTAGGAGCGTAGCTAATAGTTGTATAGTATGTAAGCGATTTAGGTTTAAGTCAATATCGCCCATTATGGGGAACTTACCCAAACAGCGTTTGAGTCCAGGGACACCTTTTGAAACTTCTGGAGTCGACTTAGCTGGTCCTTATCTCATCACTGATAGAAAGGGTCGTGGTTGTAGAATCAGTAAGTGTTATATGTGTTTATTCGTTTGTTTCACAACCAAGGCTCTGCATTTAGAAGTTGTCAGTGACCTTAGTACTGAAGCGTTTTTATTGGCACTCAGAAGATTTATTTCGCGGCGTTCAAAACCTAACACACTATATTGCGATAATGCGACAAATTTTTTAGGTGCTAGTAATGAACTAAATAAATTTTTGTTGGTAAATAAGGGAGAAATAGATAATTTTTGTTCAGATAAAGGTATGAAATTCGCATTCATACCACCATATGCCCCGAATTTTGGAGGGTTATGGGAGGCAGGGGTAAAGTCTGCCAAATTTCATATAAAAAGAGTATTAGGGAATAGGCACTTGACATATGAAGAACTTTCCACATTATTTGTTCAAGTAGAAGCCATATTGAATTCCAGGCGTTTATTTCCCATGTCATCCGATCCTAATGATTTCCAACCCCTGACTCCTGGGCATTTTCTCGTCGGTAAACCACTGATAGCTCTTCCTTCTCCTGCCTTGTCAAATATTCATTGCAATCGACTCCACAGATACGAACAGTTAGAACAGATGAGACAATGTTTTTGGATGAGATGGCAGCATGATTACGTCACTGAGCTTCAGCATCGCACCAAATGGCGTAAGGCGGATACAAGACTACAAATTGGAGATATGGTCATTATCAAGGATAACAACTTGCCTCCTCTCAAATGGAAAATAGGACGAGTACAGGCCTTGCACGTAGGCAACGATGAAGTGGCCAGAGTAGCAGACGTGAGGATGGTGAATGGTATCGTTCGTCGTGCAGTCAATCGCTTGTGCCCATTGTTCAACCCAGATGTTTGTTTGAAGGAGCAACCTTCAAGGCGGGAGGATGTCAACGCCTAGCCCTGAGATGCGTGGGGGGTCCGCTCGGCCCTACCACGCGACCCGGGCCTATATATACGTGTGCGCCGAATCATTTAAAAAAACCATCGCGAACGACCACTAGTATTATATTCATTATTACGCATAAAGAACAAATCAGTTTGTAAAATCTACAAAGGAAATAAATAAGTAGTATTTTGGCAGTCCGAGTTTATTTTCAGCTCCGCACACTTACCTGACACCACAAGTATATAGTCTAGCCCTAGACATTACTGTGCCGTAGGTGAAACCGCGGGGCGCAGCTAGTAATATATATTTTTTTATTTTCAAATGGCCGATTTTTTTATTTTTGCCAAGTTAACCTTCCTTTGTTACTGAAATAAGAAACATATCGATCTCTATTTTCCCTTGGAAGTAAAGGTGGACGACCTTATATCTTTCATTCATAACATTAGAAACACTTTCATTCTGACTGAAACGTTTTAAGATATGTTCATGTGCGGGAAAAGCATCATCGGCCAAGAATACGAAATTCATTTTTTCAACATTGTCTTCACGTTTAGGGATATGAAGCCCGTCATTTGTTAGCATCCGCCAAAATGAAGTGTATTCAAATACTCCTCCATCAGAATTCCTTCCATTTTTTTCTACATCTGCGAATATAAATTCATAATTGGCATTAACTATAGCCATGAGAACTACGCTGTAAAAATTTTTATAATTGTAATACAGTGCTCCAGTATCAGCGGGGCATGTAATTCTTATGTGTTTCCCATCAATTGCGCCTCCGCAATTGGGGAATTGCCATCTCTCATCGAATATTTTGGCTATATCCAACCATTCACGCTCAGATGTAGGGAACTGAAAAAAAAGAGTAATAATCTAGGTATATTTTGCGTTTCGTCACAACTGATAAAGGTATATTTTTTCAGAGTGCAGAAGCTACTGATATTATATATGGTGATAAGCATGTGCCCGTAAAGAAAAAAAAGAAATTAGAAGAAGAAGAAAAACGAAAATTCTTAAATGCTTGCACAGCCGCTTTAGGAAATAATGAAACAGATAATGACGCGTTTGGGAAATTCATTAGTAAGAAATTAGAAAAAATATCGAATGCGGAGCAAAGAATGTATGCGGAATCATTAATAACAAAAGTAACGAATTATGCTATACTCAATAAATTGACCGAGTTTACGGATATCATCGGAAATTATTCTCTTCTACGTGATACAAATACCGGCTTGAGCTACTACTCTTCTTCTACGTCAGTTTCAGTAGCTTATCAGCCTACAACGGATGTTCCAACAGCTACTTTGCCAAACACATCAGCGAGTGAATATTATGAAAATGTTGGATCTTATGAAACCATCGACTGATAATGATTAGTTTGTTTTTACGAAATTATTTTTCAAAGTTGATTTTCAAATAATAAAATTGTACCTACTACTTATCAGTGTTTTCATTTTTATCAGATTATTTTTATTTTTTTTTAATCTTTAGTTAGGTACCTATATATTGAATATTTTTTATTTTCAATAATAGCGATAGTTGGCGTACGGCAGTGCCTTAATAAATAATAGAGGTTTAAATATGAAATTGTACTTACTTTGAAGAAGTTATTCTTTAATACGTTAAAAATTACTGCACATGTTTCTGGGACGATACGACCCAAGCTTTGCGGAGATATACCATAGCTAAATTTAAGACACTCATAACTTCTACCCGTAGCTAAAAATCGCAATGTTACTGTAAGGCGCTCTTCGGCTGTAATGCAATTTCTCATTCTGGTGTTTTGTTTTTGCAAATACGGTGTTACCATCTTGAGCAGTTCGTTAAAAGTCGAGACATCCATTCTCAAAGAGTTCTTAAAATCATTTGGTTCATCGCATGCCAGATCTTTTAAAAGTCTTATATCACTATATTTCTCCTTTTCTAATAACCACTTTTTTACCCACATTCTATGTCTTCTTTTAGGTTTAAATAGATATTCACTCGCAATGAAACTAAAAGCAATAGTATCTAATCTTTTGCTTACGGGTACACATGTTGTTGCAAAATGAAAATAATCCATAAAGATAATTCAAAATGACGAGCATTCCTTTTAAATGACAACAATCTTCATAAAATGATAGGATTATAACCATCCACAGACACGCAATCCCTCGGTATGACTAACAAGATGCAAACTGACAGGAATGTACCTAAACGTGTGTATGGTCACTGAAGGATTGTTTTTCCTGTCGAACTGGCGCGTTGTGATAATGTCAGGGGAAAGAACGTAGGATTGTGGTTTAATTAGTGGCTTCAACGGTTTTATTTTATCCCGTCGCTTTTCTGTACAGTTTGCACAACGGGACAAGTCTGAAGAAATGAACGTTAGTGGATGGGCCGCTAATCGTTCACGAAAATTGTTTATGGATCCGAACTTCGTCTGCGTGCGTGTCCGAAAACAAAATAGAGTAGCGGCAGTAACGAAACTTCGTTTAAATTTCGTTCGTTTGCGAAGTTTCGTTTCAGAGAAAGAGAGTAGGCCCTAGGCCGTTCGAGTTCTTCACTGCGAACTGTTGCAAGTGGATATGTACGCTGTGTAAATTGTAATTTAAACATATCAAGAATGCGAAGACACCCTTTGGAAATCGTCGAAGTTCTATCTCTCATACAAAGATGGGTTGGACCTCAACAGGTAACTTAAATAAGTTTTAAAACTGTAATAAGAATAGTGAAATATAAGGACTATTTTATTTTGAGTTAGGTGAGCTCAAAATAAGATACCTACATTCATGCATGCATGCAAACAAATACATAATATTGTTTTTTCTTTTCCAGCAAGTTACAAGTGATAGTTTGGTGTGCCATGCATGTTGGACCAAAGCATGGAATGTAATCAGGCAGCCAACAAGTCAACACTCAACAGACCCTATTGTTGGCCACATTCAGTGAAGTTGGGATAAATCCAGAATCAAGATTGAACGACTGGGTAGAAGTAACCGTGGAGGAGCTCTACAAATTTTTCTCCATTTTAATTTACATGGGCTTGTGTCAGAGAGGACGAATAGACGAATATTGGACTACGGATACGTTAGAAATGCCTCAATTTCGCCCGATTATGCCAAAAAATCGTTTTATTCTCATACTACGTTTTTTGCATTTCGTAGATAATAATAACATAGATTTCAACTTACATGGTCACTGTAATTGGTAACTGATCGTAAAACATCTAAAATAGCTCCTATTCTCGACCATTGCAACCGCAAATTTAAGGAGATGTATGTTCCTGAGCAGCACTTAAGTCTTGATGAATCGCTGCTGCTTTGGATAGGGAGGCTAACCTGGGTTCAATGTATCCGTTCCAAAGCAGCACGATTTGGCATCAAGAGCTACGAACTCTGTGAAGCTAGAACAGGATATTTATTGACAACGGCCATTTATACCGGAAAGAAAAATACAAACTCAGAAAACCAAGCAATACATGGATTTACAGGAGCCTCAAGTAAGATCGTTATAGAGCTAATGAATGAGTATTTTCATAAAGGACACTGTCTAGAGTTATATAAGCGTAACTTAGATTATATGAGGCATATAGAATCAAAGGCAGCTAAGCGACAAACTTTCAAGAAAATAACTAAGTATGGAGCCATCTAGTGGATTTTTGGTTGTAAATCTTTATTTTATTATTGTAAGAAACAAATACAGCTAAAGCCCTTTAAATTTCGTTCAAAAATTGGTTTTGGGATCAAATACAGCTAAGTCATCTTAGGTCACAATCAAAGACAGCTAGGTGATAAAACAACCAATCACAACGCTTGAATTCTCGAAAACAAAATGGCGATTTCTATACAACCGCGTCAGCCACACCTAATATTTTTAGTGTTTTTAGTGAGTTCTCGTGCAAAATTTTTTGTGAAACGACTATTATGGAGGTCCCTGTAGAACCGGCAAGTACTGGCAGAGGTCGAAAACGCACACGAAACCAAGAAAACTGGAAGGCAAACATTGCTAAGAGAGAAAGGTTAGTGATGTGCCTCGCGTCTACACTCCACACAATGTATAGATAAAGATAAATAATTGCAATCGAATTAAATTCTTTTTTCGCAATATTTAGTTTTGCATGTATTGCTATATGTACCATAACGCTAATACATACTACCTAACTGTAACTAAAATTGTGCTAAGATAGAGAAGTTTGAGTGTTAAAAATATTTATTATAGTTTTTATTTTATTTTATCTCCAAATAATTTTTACTATGTATGCAAACCTACCTACAAGTACCAGTAGGTACTATACCTACTGAGTAAAATAATAGCTACAAACTAGTAGTATGTTTAATAACACCCCTTTTTTTCGTCAGGAGTTAAGTCCTTTACAGGTTCCTAGTACCTAATTAAATGTTTTTTTTTTCACAGATACTCCTCAACTGCTTTACCTCAAAGAGTGAACTGTTCACATAAAAACCCAACGCTAAAATGTGCAAGCCTGACAATGAATGAACTTCTAAAATTTCACCAATCATTTTATGCCTCAAGAAAAAAAAGCTGTCAAGATGCTTTTCTTCTTAAGTGCTGTCAAATAAAACAAATTAAAAGAAGGCGTCCTAACCAAAATAAAAGGCTTAGAAGAGATTTTAATATCCAGTACAGGATTTTAAACAGTCAGAATAAATTTGTGATTGTCTGCCAAAAATTTTTTTTGAGTTCCTTGCAAATAAAAAAGTATAGAGTGGAATTTGTTATGAAGGTGTTTTACTATACGCGACAGATTCCTAAAGAAAACAGGGGAGGAAATCATAAAATAAACAAGTATAAGGAGCAAAAAGATATAGTTCGGCAGTTTATTATTAAGTTAAAATGCATAGAATCACATTATTGTCGATCTGCAACACAAGAGCGAAAATATTTGCACAGCGATTTGAGTATAAACAAACTTTATAAGATGTTCAAAACCGAAAATCCTCAATCTGTTGTAAAGAAGTCTTATTTTCGTGCAATATTCAACCAAGATTTCAATTTAGGATTCGGTAATCCGAGAACAGACGTTTGCTCGAAATGCATAGAATTGGATGGGAAAATTAAAATGGAAAACGACCAAGAAAAAAAGAAAGACCTCATGATCGAAAAAAGAGTTCACAAGCTCAGGGCAAAAGCATTCTTTAAATTGCTTCAGGAAAAATCAGAAGATATGATCACTTTCTCATTCGACTGTCAAAAAAATAATCCCCTACCCAAAGTACCTGACCAAAGCGCAAAGTACCTGACCAAAGCGCATACTACAGTCGCCAAATATATCTCTACAATTTTACAATTGTTCAGGGTTCTTCTAAAGATCACCTGAATAAAGACACAACTTATGCATATTTGTGGACAGAGAACGAATTTCCAAAAACATCCAACCAGATAGCCTCTGCAGTGTACGACCGTTTAAATAAAACTAATTTTGAAGGGATTAGCACTGTTCGTCTTGTAGCTGATGGATGTGGCGGGCAGAACAAGAATAGCATATTGCTATGTATGCTGTCAAGATGGCTTCTCGACAACACGTCTCTGAAAAAAATTGAAGTCGTTTTCCCCATTACTGGGCATTCTTTCATGCCGCCAGACCGAGTTTTCGGATACATTGAAAAAGTTCTTAAAAAACAAGAAGTAATCATTCGACCTGAAGATTACATAGACATCATTGCAACAAATGCAACCATTACAAAAATGCGTGACATTCAAATGTTAGACTTCAGGAGTGCCGCAAAAGATGTCCTAAAACCGACTGCGAGATGGCCTTTTAAAATAAGTGAATGCAAAAGATTCATTTTGAAGAGATCCAAGACTGTTGGAAATGTGCTTATTCGTGGAGAACTGCATTTTAATTCAGATATAGGTAAAGCAGTAAATCTTTGCAAAACTGGAATGAAAACCAATATGATTCTCCCATCCACCGTGCCACTAGGAGCACCCATGAATCGTGCAAAAATAACAGATGTCGATGCACTATTAAAAAAGCATTTTGGCGCTGAATGGGAAACCAATGCAGAATCTCAGTTTTATGTAAATATTATAAGATCGCCAGTTATTCAAGAGGGGGATTCAGAAAGAGGGGAAGATAATAATGAAAACTATTGTGAATGTAGGGATGATACGGTGGATTTAAGAATTTAAAGTTTTTGTTGAAAAAGAAGAAACAGCTGATTTAGTAATAAGAAAAGGTTTAAGTTCATAAGAATAGAATATTGTTCCTGAAAGAAAAGAAAAGTCTGATTAAAAAGAGAAAAAGTGTTGTTTTTTTGTTACGATGTTGATTATTGGATTTAAGAATTTAACTGTTGTTTTTGTTGAAAAAGAAGAAACAGCTGATTTAGTAATAAGAAAAAAATTAAGTTCATAAGAATAGAATATTGTTCCTAAATGAAAAGAAAAGTCTGATTAAAAAGAGAACGTGTTTTTTGTTTCATTACGATTTTGATTATTATTTGAAGTTTTATAAACATTTTAAATATCTACATGAAAACGTGTTTTAATTACTGGTCCATGCTATCGACATCTGTTGGGAACATCACTAACATTGTGATGTCAATATGGCGCCAGTCATTATCAAAGACAGCTAGGTTCACTAGAGTAAAAATCAAACACAGCTAAGTGTAGCTGTTGGTATCAAAGATAGCTAAGTCGTTTGATTTTTTATTTTTTTTCGGCTTATTATTTAGTACTCCTAGATAAAGGTAGTCAAAACCAATATTAAATCACATACTCTAAAATCATAACTGAGAGAGTATGAAAACCCCTGACTCATAAATTACAAAAACATTTTTTTCGGTTCCTGAAAATGTGACATAGAGGCACTTAGCTACCTTTGATTCTATATGCCTCATATACACTTATCAAGGCTATTAAACAATAGCCTTCATTGTTAATTAGGCAATAAGTATGATAGCACGTACACTTTCCTGGTATCATAAAGATAACAGGAAATACTTAGAATAAGGACCCTTTGTGTAACAATAGTATATAAGATTCTTATCTTGAATAAAAATCAGTCTTAATCCGCTCTTCAAGCTGAACACTTGTCTTTTTAAAAAGCCTTTCGGCTCCGCCCACAACCTAACTGGCGCAGTCGGTACGTCGCATTCTTCGGTTCCAGAGGAAAATTTCCGTAAGCCTAGAATCCGTGGCGTGATCAAGAACCTACCGTGGGCAGCTCGCAGAGACGACGGGCAACAGAAGAAGCAAGACCAGAAGCAAGAAGACGTGGAAGACTCATCTACCATCGAACAGCCTCTCATCGGCTATGCTCGTGGGGTAAGCATTTAATCTAATTATTCCCGAGACCCTTTTCTTACCATTCCTAACACTAACAATAAGCAACTTTTTGTGTGTTTCTGTGTTGAGGTATTAGTATTCACTGTAATACAACTATTATCGCTGTTTCTCATACATAGTTGTCAACTGATTCAAGAGATTAAAATGGCTCAAGATAAGAAGACACTTGATGAGAAATCTTTTATTGAAGAGAAGTCGATTCCCACCGACTACTCTACGTTCTCAAAACTGTTACCTAATTATGACGGAAACAGGAGAACACTTGCATTCTACATAGAAGGTGTAGAAAATGCACTGGGGCTCATAACTAATAAAGACGATGCGTGCATAGCGTGTCTTATAAGAAACAAACTTACAGGTAAAGCTGTTGAAGCTTTGTCTGAAAATCCCGGAACAAGATCCTGGGAGGGCATTAAATACGTCCTACAGAAAAAAATCGGAGAATTTAGGACCGAAATCCAATTGGTCTTCTAATAATCTTCGTAATTCAATAGACGCTTTTGGTGACAAAATCAGGTCCTTAATGAGTACCCTCATATCGGCTAATCCACACAAAAGAGACTATTACGAACAAATGGCTTTAGAAACTTTCCTAGACAAATTAAATCCCATCACAGCTATTCTGATAAAACTAAAATGTGTGCAAAATCTAGAGCAGGCTATTACGGTAGCTAAACAAGAAGAGGTTAAACTCAGGGCTAGACGTAGCGAACAAAGTAAAATAAATAGCTACAAACCTAACCCGAATAGTAAATTCAATAAATCAGCCGGTCCTCAAAAGAAACCGTTAATTAAAAACAGTAATAATTCAGAACAACATAAAAAACTTCACTTTCAAAACGAAGTAGAGGAAAACGAAACAGACGACGCAACCCCAGAACAGGAATCGGAAGACGCATCCGAGATAGTAGAAGATGAAAATTTTCTTACGGAATTGGAAAATCAGCTAACAATATAGTATTTATGAATAACATCCAAAGCTATAACCGTCTCCCTTACATCTATATTAGTGAATTAGGCGGCAGACTTTTACTAGATACAGGTGCCTCACAATCATTAATAAACCCTCGAATTTTAGAGGATAAAAAGAATATAGATATGAAAATTAAAAATGAAACACATTTCATAAAAACAGCACACGCAACTTCAAAACATAAGCAAGTAGCATATATTAAACTCCCTGTAAACCTATTTAAGGAAGAAATCACTCATAAATTTCTAATGTTCAATTTTGACTCAGACTTCATGGGACTACTAGGTTTAGATCTACTAGTTCCACTAAAATGTAAAATAGACATTAAAAATATGGTACTCAGAACTGATAAAGCAAATATACCAATTAGAGACGATATAAAATCACAAACTAAAATAAAACCTAAATGTGAGCAAGTAATTAATCTATTATGTAACTATAAAGAAGGTGAATATTTCTCAGACAAAAAAGCAACAAAAAATGGTTTAATTTTCCCACCAGCATTAATCACTGTCAAGAACGGAAATGCACTAATGACGGTAATAAACACTTCTAATAAGAGTATAAACTTTAGAAACAGTTGTCACCTAAATTTTCAGAAATTGAATATAAAACAAAATACTCAAGAATCAAATAAAAATAATAATAAGGAACTGGATAAATTACGGAAACAAAATTTAGAAAAATTGCGAACCGATCACATGAACGCGGAAGAACATCGCGAAATTAAGAAATTGTGTTATAATTATAGAGATATTTTTCATTGTGAAGAAATCCCACTAACATTTACTCATGAAATTAAACATCAGTTAAGACTAACAGATGATAAACCAATTTTCGTACGTAATTATAGACAGGCACCGAAACAAAAGGAGGAAATTAAAAAACAAATTAAGCAACTACTGGAAAATAACATAATACAGCAGAGTAATTCGCCATGGTCAGTACACATAGTACCTAAGAAATTAGACGCTACAGGAGAACAGAAGTATAGATTAGTGATAGATTACAGAAAACTAAACGATAAGACTATAGAAGATAAATATCCCTTACCCAACATAGACGACATTCTAGATAAATTAGGCCTTGCCCAATACTTTACCACACTTGATCTAGCATCAGGTTACCACCAAGTAGAAATGCACGCAAAAGACGTTGAAAAAACTGCATTTTCCATAGATCGCGGACACTACGAATTTCTCAGAATGCCATTTGGTTTAAAAAACGCACCAAGTACATTCCACAGATTGATGGATTCAGTATTGCGAGGCCTAGATAATGTATTAACATATTTAGATGACGTAATCATATATTCCACATCCCTACAGGAACACTTGGACAAGTGCAAACAGGTATTCGATAGGTTCAGAATACACAACCTCAAAATTCAGTTAAATAAATCGGAGTTCCTACAAAAGCAGGTAAAATTCCTAGGACACACACTTACAGATAAAGGCCTTCAGCCAAACGAAGATAAAATCGCAGCAGTAAAAAAAATCCCCTTACCTAAAACACAGAAAGAAATAAAATCCTTCCTAGGATTAGTAGGCTATTACAGAAAATTCATACAAGATTTCGCAAAACTTACGAAACCACTAACAAAATGTCTGAAAAAATGTAGCAAAATAACACTTACACCTGAGTACACACAAGCATTTGAAAAATGTAAAGAAGTGTTAATTAATGCACCAATTCTTCAGTACCCAGATTTCGAAAAACCTTTTATATTAACTACAAATGCTTCGGATGTAGCAATAGGCGCAGTATTATTGCAAGGAGAAATAGGTTCAGATAAGCCAGTAGCGTACGCTTCACGTACATTATCAGACACAGAACAAAGATACTCAACAATAGAAAAAGAACTATTGAGTATCGTATGGGCCAATAAATATTTTCGCCCTTACCTTTATGGTAAACGATTTACCATCTACACAGACCATCGTCCACTTACTTGGATAATGTCTATTAAAGATCCTAATTCCAAACTCACACGCTGGCGTCTAAGGCTAGCAGAATACAATTACGAGGTACAATACAAAAAAGGAAAAGCCAATACAAATGCAGACGCATTTTCAAGAGTCCAAATAATACATCATAACGAAGTTAGTGAAGATTCTCAACCTAGTACATCAAAAGGCAACGTAGAATTAACAGATCTAGATATTAGAATGTTATTAGGCATACCCATTACTCCTGACAACATAAACCAATCACAAGATAATCAAGAACAAACAATTCAATCGCAAATAACACCTACACCCGAAGTCCCAGATAATACAGACCAAGTGACAGATAGTAACCAATTAGAAGCTACATCAGACCAAATACCACAGATAGATGATGCAATCGATAGACAACTAAAACAATTTCACATCAGAAAGACACCCGGAAACACATACAGAATAGAAGAAAGATCCAAAGGGAAAACAACCATCAAAGATGTTTGGATCCCAATAAATAACACTAAGGATCAAATAATACAATTCTTAAAAGAACACACAATTCCGGATAGGGTGTTCCATTGTTTCTTCCATCACGAAGAATACTATCCACTGTTTTGCGAAGTATACAAAACAATATTCAGCAATCGTGGACCGAAATTAATCAGATGTATGAATAGAGTCACACTCATAGAAAATATTTCCGAACAAATAGATTTAATAAGGAAATATCATGAAGGAAAAACAATACACAGAGGAATTCAAGAAACTTATAAACATATTCATAGAAATTATCACTGGCCTAACATGTTAGCTACAATACAGAAATTCATTAATAAATGTGACAGCTGCTTAAAAAGCAAATACGAACGAAACCCGTTGAAACTACCTCTATCCCTAACTGACACACCACATAGACCTATGGAACATATGTTCATGGATCTTTATAGCAGTGGAGGTATAACCTTTCTGACTATAATAGACAATTTCACTAAATATGCATAAGCAATTCCACTAACCGCGTCAACTAGCATACACATTGCGGAAGCTCTACTAAGCCTATTTTCAGTAATAGGAGTACCAAAGAAAATTACCACGGACTCCGACACAAAATTCGATAACGAAGTTATTACCGAAATATGTGCAATGCATAACATACACATACACTTCACAACACCTTATAACCCTAACTCAAATTCACCCATAGAAAGACTACACTCGACGTTAGCTGAAATCATTAGAGTACAAAGGATATCGGACAAAGATGACACCACAAACCTAATGAAATACGCCATGATAGCGTACAACAACACCATTCACTCATCAACAGGCTTCACACCCTTTGAATTACTTTACGGACACACCGATAGTAGAAACCCTTTAGAGCTACACTGCCCTAAAGAATTCTATCAAGAGTACGTAGTTAAACATAAAATAAATAAAATAAATAAATAAATTGTTTATTGGACCAAAAATGTTGTACAATCAAACACTTACGAACAACTATTATGCAGTAGGAACAAAAACATATTAGAGAGTAACAATTGTGTCAGTAGTATTTGTATTGAATTCTGGTACCCAAGGAAAGATTTAACTTGTGTTATGGGTACCAGGATTCTCACGCTAGTTTATTACATAAATAGTTACATCAGAAGGTCAAAAGTTGAATTAGTGATAATTTTAGAAAAAGCCCTTTTATGTGTGTGAGTGTTGTGAATGAGGAGTTGTGTCTTAGTGAGGTTGTGTTGGTCGCGTATTAGAGAAATGACAACCTTAGGAGTTTTTCTGTTTCATCATAGCTCTGCATCTGTAACCAGCCATACACCGTTTTTTTACATTTTCGAAAAGTTGTGGAATAAATGGAGCAATGCTTGTTAGTTTCATTGTATAAGTGACTTCCAATACCATAATAATGTCTCCGAGCAAGTGCAGTCCTACAGCTTTGAGTGGGGCAGACCCTATAGCGTTGGCGCTTATTTCGAGAACTGGCATCATACTTCAGCGAAATATGCTTACGCATAACCACATGGAGCACAAAGAGCTGCCTAACAGAAAGAACACAACAATCTCTAAATAAATTGACTGTGGGATATCTAAAGGGTTTGAAGGACATGACTTTCAGGACAGCCCTCTGTGCCCGCTCAAGATGAATAAGGTGAGTCTTGGGTGCACCTCCCCACACAGTGATACAATATGTCAGCAGTGACTGGCATAGTGCGTAATAAACTGTTTTTAGGGTAGTTTGGTCAGCTGAATTCCTTAATTTTTTGAAAATATAAATTAATTTTCGAACCCGGGAAGTGATTCCATCAACATGCCATTTCCAATTTAATTAGCTATCAATTTGTATCCCAAGATATTTAATGGTAGCTGATCTCGCCAACGGAGGGCAGGAACACTGTGTGATGTGTGACTTTGGAAAACAAGAATGAGCTTTTAGAACAATTTCATTTGTGGAGGGCAATGCAACGGACTGCGAGGTAAAAGGTAAAAAATTAGTTTTTGAGACGTTAATGGTGAGAAGGTTATCATACAGCCAGCTCATCACTGACGCCAGGGCATTCTCGGCATGAGTCGTTACCTCGGTCCAGCTATCACCGTGCACAAGTAAAGCCGTGTCATCTGCATAAGCAAATATTGAGCAGTTCTTCAGGGAAAGTTTGCACAAGTTGTTGACGTAAACTAGGAAGAGGGTCGGTCCCAGGATGGAGCCCTGTGGCACACCGAAACTAATAGCTTTGCTGTCGCTAACCATCCCATCAATCCTGACACACTGCTCACGGTCATTGAGGTAATCTCGAAAAATTTTTAGGGTATCACCCCGCACCCCAATTGCTTCGAGTTTCGAAAGGAGGTGTGGAACAGACACAGTGTCAAAAGCCTTGGAAAGGTCCAGAAAGATACCCATGCACTTCTTCCTGGAATCAAGCTTAGCGATCGTACAGTCTATAAAGGAACTAACAGCGTCTTCAGTCGATTTGCATCTTCTGAAGCCATACTGGTTATTAGCTAAGAGCTGGTGTGATTCCAGAAAGTTGGTTAATCTATTGTTGAGAATTTTCTCCAAAACTTTGGATAGGGCAGGTAAAACAGATATAGGTCTATAATTGGTAACACTATGTCTGTCCCCACTCTTGAAGATTGGATGCACAACGGCTTTTTTAAAAGCTTTGGGGAAGCAGCCCGACCTGATAGCGCAGTTGCAAATATGAGTAATAGCAGGGACAAGAGCATGTGAGCAGGATTTCAAGAGGCGTGACGATATTCCATCCCAACCCATTGCGGCATCCGAACGCAGACCATTGATAATGCTGTCAACCTCTGCTTCGTCAGTCGGTAACAGAACGAAGGAGTTGACAGGTGTGTCGCATACGGATCCTCCGGTAGGTAACCTAGGAGTAAACCTTTCAGCAAGATTTTTGCCTATATTTGCGAAAAAATCGTTAACATTATTGATTGCAATTTTTGTATCTGGGTTAGCATTAAGTAACTCGGTAGGAGAAGATTCAGTTCTATGTTTGTTTGTAATGTTCTTAATCACTTTCCATGTAGCTTTAGGATCATTTTTAGCTTTTTGAAATTCAGTTGTTTCATATGCAATTTTTAAATTCTTAAGTAATTTGTTGCAGAAATTCCGATACCTGGTAAAGATAAGTTTAAGAGTTAGGTTGGCAGGGTTCATCCTTAGCTGGCGCATCATTTGGTCTTTATTGCGAATACAACGAAGTAAGCCGCTGGTTATCCAGGGTTTAATGATTCTGTGCCTGGAGGGTACACGCACTGACTTTGAATGCCTTTTTATAATCGACCCAATACCAGATGTCAGTAGATCTGCAGCAATATTCACGTCATTGACTTGAAGAATTGGACTTAAATCCATAGCTACGATTTCTGAAATTACAGAGGGGTAATCCACAATAGTACGGTTACATTTAGGTTTAGTTAGTACCACTGTTGGTTTTAAATCAAGAAGTGTTGGCTTGTGATCAGTTATATGCGTGTCAAGAACCAAAGTCGTCGCATTTAGAGTAGTCTTAACCATTACATGATCCAGGCAATTTAAATCACGGGTGGGATATACGTGTGACGGAAGCAGGCTGTGAGAAGCGGTTAGAGTTAAGTATTCGTTAGCTTGCTGGCTTAGAGTAGATGGAATGATATTGATGTTAATGTCACCCATTAAAACGATATTTTTATAAACGGACTCAGCTGTAAGCACCGTATTTAACCCATTAAGAAAGTTATCGATATTCCGCGTAGAGGGTGAACGATAAAGAGCAACAATACTTAGATCAACATCCCTTAAGTGGCAGATCAGTTTTCAGAACTTCTGAAAACTGAGGTTCCGTGACAGAGTGAGGCAAATCAGCTCTTACGTAAACTATGACTCCGTCATTTTGGTTCCTAGGCGCGGTAGTATTGTAAGCCGTGTACCTTTCAAGTGGCGGAATCGCTGTGTACCGACTAAGCCAGCATTCAGATAAGATAATTACATCGCACCTAATTTTAATGCCAACAAGAAATACTCTGAAACTTTCGAAATTACAAAGAACACTGCGAATATTTAGTTGTAAGATTCTAATAGATTTACTAGGGTTATCAAGAAATTCAGTGCACAATTCAGGTTTGCAAACATAAGGTTGGGTAGCACCAAAAGAATTTATCTCATCAGAAACTTTACGTATGTCAAACAGTTTTAATCGAAATTAACCAATGTGCAGAAAATGTGAACCACATCGGAAGTCTTAAAAATCTTATAGCTTATATCATTATAGCTGATAGTTATCATTATCGACTGGCCTGTTGGTCTAGTGGTTAGTGACCCTGACTGCTATGCCAGAGGTTGTGGGTTCGATTCCCACCCAGGACAAATGTTTGTGTGATGAGCATGATCATTTGTTCTGTGTCTGGGTGTAGTTTATCTATAATATGTATGTATTTAGAAATATATAAGTATGTTTATCAGTTGTCTAGTACCCATAACACAAGCTCTGCTTAGCTTGGGACTAGATGGCGTTGTGTGATAGTTGTGTGGAATATTATTATTATAGCTGTCAATTGAGCGAAACCTGTACAAATAAATAAGCACGATGAAAGACGCATGAGTTTAAGCAAATCATTAGCATTCACTTTATGGCAGGAGGAACAGAAGGTTTTCATTTCGTAATCACGGCGAGAATGTGTGTTTAGTGCACGGAGGTATAGAGTTATGTGACGGGGCTTATACGTGTATTTACAACATACATGCGTTTTGCTACAGATACGTGTTAAGCAGTTTTCAAGTGCTTCAGTACAAATAATAAAGTTACAACAAAAACAAAGCATATTATGATGTTGTTTAGAATTAAGATTAACCTCGTAATTTAAAAATTGGTAAAAAAATTAAAAATGAATCATGCAACTTACTGGTATAAAATAAAAAGAGAAGACAATTACTGACTGGGTTTTTGCAGTTTTTTAAGACACGATACATTATAAATAATAGTGGGTTTAAGACCCTCATTTTCGCGGAGAAATACCTTTCCATTTTGAAACCAGCAAAATCTATATTTATTGGTTTTTGCAAAATTACGAGCTTCGAAAAATAACTTCCTCATGCTGGTGGGGAGATGTTCGGCTACGTATATTGGTTTTTGTTGACCATCAATTCCAATATGCCCAGTATTAAGTTTTTCTGTCATTGCACGGTTCTTATTGAACGTGCGAGACGCTTCAATAATTTTTGATTTGACCGGAACTCTTTTTTGCCTGGAAGTCGATATACGTCGCGGATCTGGCATCGATCCACCGGCACCTGGAGGGCATTGCAGGTTTTAAGCACTATATCGGTGAGGTTGGCGGTTGACTCATTTTCTCTGGAAGCGACATTTCTTATCTCAATGGCAGAACAACGAGAACCGGTTTGCAAATCTTCAACCTTCTTTTCCAGCTCAGTTATGTATTCACGCTGAGCTAAACACGTTCCTTTTCCAAATTCGAAATTCTAAGTTTCATACTATCATATTCTCCATCCATGTAATCCCTCCACTTTTCGGTTTCAGTGTAGCTTTTTTGTATCTCCTTGACTTGTTGCTTAAGCTCAGTCATGTCCGATGTAAGACGTTTCAACAAGCTATCCTGTTCTTTTTTCCAAGATGTAAGCAAATCCATAATTTTTGTTTCAAATGTTTGTGAATAAGGCGTTTCAGGTGAGGAGTCTGGTCGTAGGCGTTTGTTTTTGTTTCTGGAAGTGATATTACTAAGCCCAGGAACAGGTTCATTCAAAGCTGCTGTCACGTCAGGAGAGGATCGAGCTCGTGTTATATCCCCAACAGGAGTAGAAGGTGGTGAGCGTTCAACGCGAGGCATTATAGAAAAGTAATAATGATCATAGACAAATAATGGAAAACACACAGAAACTAATTAATAACAAACTTACACAAGACAAACAACAAGTAATAGATAGATTTAATAAAGACAAAGAAACAGCACAATTTAAAGTAGGTGACGTCGTTTACATACAAATAGCAAAGACAGCTAGGAGCAACAAACTAGAACCCAAATATCTGGGACCATACACAATAGTTCGTTTACACCCAGAACAAATAGCCGAGATAGTAGGCAAACATGTGAACGCAAAAACAATAAGAGTTCACTTCCGCTTACTGAGGCGTCCTGAAAATGTTTCAGGAACGCCATCACCCTCGCCGCAGTGCTCCGGCTCGTCGCTGCCACAGCAGTCATACAGCCAATAGACAATCACAATGGGATTCTAGTAATCACAGAAGCTAAAGCCCAGTATCAAGTAGACACATACCACCTGGCAGTAGTCTATAACACAACTAAATTAAGAGAAATTTTATACGATGAAATTAAAACAAAATAGCTCCACAGACATAAAAACTCTGATTAAACAAATAGACTACCGAATAGACACTATAGAAAGTAAATTACTATATTTAGGATTAGAAACCATAGGGTTTAGATTAGCATATAGATATAAACGTGGCCTTATAGATGGTTTAGGCACTGTAGTAAAAGCCATCACCGGTAACTTAGATCAGGACGATGCTACAAAGTTTGATAATGAAATTAAAGCAATACAAGCTTCAATAAACAACAATAGAGCTAACCAAAGAAAAACTATTAGTATCATGCAAGATTTTATGAAGGGATATGAAAATAATTTAAAACACATCAAAGATAACCAAGTAGAAATATACAGAGCAATAGACAGGTACTCAACCCAGGAAACTGAGTTTAAAACCAATTACCTGACAACCAATATCTTTAATAACATTGCAAGCTCACTTCAACAGCTTTACGACAGGCTAGACACCCTAGAAAATGCATTAACATTCGCACACCTAGAAAAAATGCACCCTAGCATTATCGACCCTTCATATCTAATAGAAGAGTTAAATAATATCCAAAACGAAATCACAGGAAACTTGGCATTCGCCCCAAATCTAAACAATATCCAACTTTGGGAAAAAGCTATTATAGTAAAAGCATATAGTACCAATGAAACTATTAACTTCATACTAGACATACCAATAGTCGCTGAACAACCCTATAACCTACTACACCTCTATTCCATTCCCAACAATAATAACACTATCCTAATACACAAAAATCCTCTCCTTATCTTGGGAAATAATGAGTTTGCATATCCTCACGAGCCATGCACGAAGATAGTGGAAGACGAAGTCATCTGCAAACACCTGGAATGGAACACTCTACTGCACTCAGACGATTGCCTAGCTCAACTTGTACAACATCAGGAACCACACAACTGCACTTATGCAACTGCAACCTTTGAAAACAACATCATCCAGCAAATCAAGGACAACAGCTGGATAGTCATCATGAAACAAGAAGAAGTCATCAAAACAACCTGCGGTAACGACGTGCAATACCAACGCAACAAAGGCGTCTTCCTAATCACGACGGAATCTGAAGAAAGCCATACAACAATCAGAAGAAGTGGAGTCAGCAATAATGGATCCGGTAATCATCACTACTACACCGAGCTGGTCATCGATATCACTATAAATAATCATCTTAGCAGCAGGAATTGGAGCAGCAGTCTACAAGTTCTGGTGGATACCAAGGTCGGCGCATTTCGCAGTCCCGCAACAACCTGAAGATGATGCAGTCCAACTTCAGTCGCAGCCTTCGGCACGCCTCCATCTTAAGGGGGGAGGAGTTATATAAGCGTAACTTAGATTATATACACTTATCAAGGCTATTAAACAATAGCCTTCATTGTTAATTAGGCAATAAGTATGATAGCACGCAGGGCCGCGCCGCCCCTGTGTGCGAAGTGTGCGGCGCACACAGGCGCCAAGACAATAGGGGCGCCGCGCCGCCACTGCCACCTAAATTATTTTTGTTATTGTTACCTATATGATTGTTTTTTGTAGTGGAGTATCGACAAGTAAGTAGGTACAATAGGCGCAACATAGGCCTTGTAAACAAAACATCTATAACGCTTATTGAACAAGTCTCTCAATATTTAATGTTTATTATTATTCACGTTTATGGTTTCATTTTACGTTTAGGGTTTTAGTTTACATTCCTTACGAGCTCAACGTTAAAACGGCGGCAGTTCTTTGAACCAGAGAAAAAGTACTAGTTATTTTAAACCGTAGAGGCGCCGAGTTTGTGAGTTTCTGAACGCAACCCGATGCGATGCGTGCGACGCAAGCGGGGGTGGGGTCACGGGTATTCCCCGATTTTAACGAACGAGATAGCTAAGGCAAAACAAAACAAATGAACAATCATTTGATTGAATGTGTGTGTGTAAGGTGCGCATTGAATTATTACATTATAATCATTGTTTGGGTGTTACCTACTGATTGTTTTAACGTGTTTTCACGATGAGTGATAGTAATCATGATAAAAAAAAGAAATTATCTGGTTACCAGAATCTAATAAGGAAAAGAAAACAAGAAGTAGAACGTAATAAAAATGCAACTAAAATAAGTAAATATTTTACGGCTCAACCATCCACTTCGACACAATCATTAGAGACAGAAACCAGTCATGTTATCGATGAAAGTGTTATTAAATCTGGTTCAAAAAACGCTTCATGTAGTGTGTACTTTTTATGTAATTTTGTATAAAATAAATATTATAACTTCTGTTTGGGATATTTTAAAAAAAATATTTTTTTTTTCAATTTTGAATAGAAAAATTAACTTTTTTCCGGCCGTTTTTAGAGATTAGACGGAAGGAACAGACAGACAAAAATTGTAAAAAATTATATTTTATTTTATGTACTTTTTACTGAATGCGTACATCCATAAGCATTTAGTAAAAAGCGGTTATTTTAATATTACAAACAGACACTCTAATTTGTATAAATATAAATAATTATTCATAGATAGATAAATCAGTTTATTCAGACAAGGAGATAGATAGGTACTCATGTGAACAATATTATGTATTTGTTTGTCTGTTATTAATTTAAGATGATGCCGCCGAAGTTACGTCTGTGCCTGTGCCTGATACACCATCGTCACCGTCAAGATAATTATCGTCACCAATACCAACTTTTTCCAAAGATGATCCTGGAGCCTGGCCAGAAGTTTTAAACGCTACTTTGATCCAGTATTTAAATGTAATGTAAATTAGATCAACCCCGATTCAGATTGGCCAAAGTACACACTTCTTTTATGGGGTACTGTATTAAATTTTATAATAAAATACCAGTTGATATTCTCGAACTGAATGAGAGAAAATTTAAAGCATGCATAAAACGCACACTATGTAGACAAGCGTATTATAAACTGGAAGATTATATCCTCGATAAAAACGCTTGGCTAAATGCTGGTCCTGCTCCACAGTCACAGCTGCTTAGGTCCACTTTTTAGGTTTTTTAGGTTTTTATGTTTCTTTATTTGGAAGAGATGCTCGCTCCTTTTAGAGGTTCTTACATTATTTCGTTTATTTATTCTTATATATATACAAATTATATTATTATATTAATTACTTATTTATTATTTTTGATGTAAGAACTTAATCGTTCTCTTTATTAATTTATTTTTCATTATTTGGTCATTGACAACCATAGTTTTGTGTAAAGTAGAAGCATATTTTTCAAATTTTGTAAATGTGAGTACCATGAAACCATTTACATTTTATGTGAGTAGTTATAGTTTTACTTGTTGGACATGAACGAGCATGGTGGTTGAGAGCATGTCATGCTCACTCAAATGTCTCGCTGATGGCGGCGCGTGGGTTTGATCATTCGGTTCCCTTCGAAATGGTTGAGCTGAAAGGTGCCGATTCACGCGTCATGTTCGTGAACAGGCGCCGTCGGTTGAGACTGGTCATCTCTTAACTGCCATTGGCTTATTTTAATCTTTATATTTAAATTTCTTATAATAAGCCCTTTTTTTTCCTTTGCATTGTCCTCACATGCAGAAGCAACAAGTATATGTAACTTGGAATGTTGTAAAACAGAACATGATTTAAAAGAGTGTCCGTGGAGTTTCTTGCACGTTCTTCTCCATAGAGATCTACGCTTTGGAACGTGCAAATAGCTTCCATGTTTTTGACTGACCGACCTTGACGTTTCAAAAGTGCCTGTGAATGGTTTATTTGAAATAAAATGCTTTGAATTTGAATTTGAATTTGAATTTGAATAGAAAATCCGATTAAACAAATTAAACAGTATAATTTTCCGCGTGATTCTTCGGGACGAAAATTTTCTGAGTATTATTATGAAAGGCATTTAGGAAACGGTGAAAAGTATCACAGGGAGTGGCTGCTGTATTCAGTGTCCAAAAATGCCGTTTACTGCTTCTGTTGCAAGCTATTTGAATCAAAACATAAAAATAAATTCTGCGAGGGAATTAGTGATTGGCAACATCTAGCTTTGTATTGCAGCAGACATGAGAAAAGTTCTGCTCATTTCAATAATTATAAAAAATGGACAGATTTGTGTCATGCTCTTAAAAATAAGAATATTATTGATAGTATTCAACAAAAACTTTTAGAGGTTGAAAAGCAGCGCTGGTACGATGTAATCAAAAGAATAATATATGTGGACCAATTTCTAAGTACACAAAATATGGCTTTTCGTGGCCAAAGCCAAAAATTATATGATCGTAACAATGGTAATTTTTTTAAATGTATTGAAATGTTAGGAAAATTTGATCTTTCAATGACTGAACACATACGACGCGTAACGAATGATACGGATTTCAAAATTCAAAATGAAATAATTTACATACTCGGTAACCAAATTCAACATTTTATTTTAAATTTATGTCGAATTAATAAATATTTTTCAATAATACTGGATTGTACTCCTGACGTTTCACACGTAGAACAAATTAGTATTATAATAAGATTTGTCAATTTTAACACAGAAACTAGAAAGTTGGAAACAAGAGAGCATTTCCTAGCTTTCTGTCCAATTATAGATACAACTGGCGCTGGATTGACGTCATTTATTTTAGAAAAACTAGACAACATTAATTTGGATATAAACAATTTAAGGGGACAGGGTTATGATAATGGATCAAATATGCGCGGTAAGAATAATGGTCTTCAAAAAAGATTGCTGGATTTAAATCCCCGCGCTATGTACCGTGCGCTAGTCATAGTTTAAATTTAATAGTAAACGACGCTGCCAACCTCAATCATCATACGACTGGTTTTTTTTGTATTGTGCAAGAATTATATAAATATTTTTCGTCCTCTGCTAAAAGATGGGATTTATTAAAAAAAATATGTCATAAATCTGACCTTAAAACCATTACCTGAAACAAGATGGTCAAGCAGAATAGATGCTATAAAACCGCTGTTTACAAATTTACCAAAAATTTATGATGCCCTATATGAAATATCAAATAATATATCATATGATCAGAAGGCAAAATATGACGCTAAATGTCTAGCAGAAAAAATATGCACCTTTTCATTCATTTGTTCACTAAATGTATGGCATATAATATTGACAAAAGTAAATTTTGTGAGTAAAATTCTACAGTCCGTCGATATGAATATGCAAGTTGCTTTAGATGCTTTAACAGAATTAAAAAAGTTTTTGATAAAAATTAGAACAGACACAAATTTTGAAGAAATTGTAAGTGATGCCAAAAAAATTGCCGAAAAATTAGACGTCGAACCTGAATTTGAAACTTCCAGATCCAGACCCCTAAGACGTCGTAAAACTCCAAAGAGTTTTGATTATGAACACGAAGACCACACTATAAATGATCCGAAAACCTCTTTTAAAATTAATGTGTTTTTTTATATATTAGACCAAGCGTTATCCTCCGTAGATGAAAGATTTGATTTATTGAATAATCACAACGACGTGTTTAATTTTTTATTTAATTTAAGTGATGACCAAGATCAAAGTCGATTAAGAAGTAGCTGTCATCGTTTACAGGAGAAACTTTCAGCAAATGATTCATTGGATATTAACGCCGATGATTTTTGTGAAGAAATTATGTCTTGTCAGCCATTTTTCAAAAAATTAAGTAATGATGTGGTGAAAATTCTTGAATTTATATATTTAAACCATTTGACAGCTGTATGCCCTAACATTACCATAGCATTACGAATTATGCTAACTATGCCAGTTACAGTAGCAAGCGCGGAAAGGTCCTTTTCTAAATTAAAACTTATAAAAAATTACCTGCGCTCTACAATGAGTCAGGAAAGATTAACTAATTTAGCAACAATATCCATAGAGGAGGCCATACTAGACCATATAGACATACATGAAACTATTAAGGATTTCGTACACTACACACAACTGTATGCGATGCCCCAGTGAGTCGGGGTGATGATTGAGGCTGAGGATGCTGAACAGGAATGCGCGGCTGCTGCTTGCTGGTGGTCAGGATATCCGTAGAAGCCGTGGGTACTGGCTGGCTGTATAACTCGCTGCTCGAGAGCTTGAGGTCACGATGAGGAGAAGTGATGATGACGTCACGCTGAAGTAGTTGCACGAAGGCTGCGCTGACGTTCAATGTCGAGGGTCACCAGTTTGTTGGAGTATCCCTACATGTAGTTAAAGGCTCCGTTGCCTTATTGGCCCTCCCTCCAGATCAACTCTATGGGTCATTAAAAGAAAACTATATAATATCATGCGCCTATTGGATCCTGAACGTGACAAACTCATCCTGCGTTATATACAATCAGGCACCACCACCTGAGGGTGTATTACCAACACCCGCAGGTCAGCAAGCAGTAGGGTTTGTTGGTTTAGCCTATCTAATTGGCCTTGTGAAGGAGCCCACCACTGAAAATGCTCCTGCATGCAAGAAAAGATGGGCAGCAGGATTAGCCGGAGTTTCAAAAACAAATATGCTTACAGACTCATTCACAGACACAGTATGGCGGTATGTTGTTGCCCAGAAGCCAACCCTCTATAGTAACACTGAAATTAGGAGAGAGCTTATGACAAAGTATCTAGGGTTCCAGAACAGAGATAGGGAGCCTGCAGTAGCAAGAGCAGTGTTAAGTCAATTGGACCTTGTCTATAAGGATGCTTATTTAAAATCTGTTAACCTGATGCAGCTATTTACGGAGTCGGGAAGCAGGGCATTAGAGATCCCAAGTGTGCTCGATGAAGTTATGAAGTTGGATAAAGCTCTGACGCAAGTTAAAAGCATAGAGGGGGTTAATTACGGAACATGCAGATTAATAGACAACAATAAACACCCGTCTCTCAACCATGCAAACTACCCCAATCTTTATTCGGCGACCCTAGAGTGGGCCAGAAGGTGTAAGAAGGTCCAAAAGAATTACCTTGGGAGCAAGGCTCTTCTGGATCAAGCTGTAAACCAAGATATGCTCAAGAAAGTGTTAAGGATGGCATCTACATCCCTTGGTGCAGGGTCCCTTACGCAAGAACAGATAGAATGGCTCAGAGACAGAAGGGGGTACATGATACCGCCAACCCCATTATCAGAAGCACTGACTACTGGATCATTCAAGCGTCATGCACCAACTACCCACAGCGACTCCTCTGACTCGGAATCAGAAGACGAAGACAATCAGAGGAGGAGTAAGAGATCACGGCATCACAAGCATCATTAAACATTCAGCAGCTTGTAGTTATCATATACTCAGTATTATATACTTAGAAAAAAAAAAAAAAAAAAAAACACCTAACACTACAATGGTGACCCCGACGAAGGAAACAACATGACCAGCGGAGGACAAGAACTCTCGGGCGTCTCAACTGCGCTTCGTATCCCGCCCATCTGGCGAGATAAGATACGAGTATGGTTCGCACAGTTCGAAGTCGTCATGGCTCCACACAAGAAAGGCGACCAAGCCATGTACGAGCTACTCATCGGTCAACTCGAGCGGCAGGATCTCGATGAGATCACTGACATCATCCTCCATCCACCTGAAACGCAGCGGTACGAAAAGCTGAAAAATCGCCTACTGCAAGTTTATGAAGAAACTGAGCAACGTCAAGTTCAGCGTTTACTGTCCGAGATGAACTGGGCGACATGAAGCCATCCCAATTACTACGTCGCATGAAGAACCTTGCTGGGGAAAACATCTCCGACTCAGCGCTCAGAATTATGTGGACAAATCATTTGCCACCCTCGATAAGAGCAGTGCTAGCCGTCAGCGACAACATCGCCATGAAATCCGACATTTACGACCTCGCTATGATGGCAGACAAGATTTTGGAGCAGACACAGCCTCAGGCCCTCGTTTCCGCCGTATCCACGAGCTCACAAGAACCTCCTCGTGCTAACTCAGCCCTGGAAGAAAAAATCGAGATGCTTGCGAGAGAAATCGCTGAGCTAAAAACAAAACAATGCACGCAACACAGTCGAAAATCATATAACCGCTACCGCCCAAGATCTCGATCACGGAGTTCGCCAAATCGACATCGCACACCCCGTGCATCACGCAGCAAGACACCGCACCGAACCGACCAATCAGACATCTGCTATTATCATAGAAGATTTGGGAAAAAAGCACAACGATATACGCGGCCGTGCAGTTTTGAAAATTTACCCACCGCATCGGAAAACTAAAACCAGGTTGGATGAGGCGGGACCCGGCGCAAGAGATATATCATACCGCCTATTCATAACAGATCGGAACTCGCGGTTGTCATTCTTGATCGACACCGGCGCGAATATATCGGTCATACCACGAAAAACAGCAATGAAAGCTGCGCCGACCGACTTTTGCCTGTATGCCGCGAACAATACCAAAATACCCACATACGGCGAGAAGTCACTTCAACTCGATTTCAATCTACGGAGACCATACAGATGGAATTTCATCATTGCTGCAGTCAGCAAGCCAATCATCGGCGCTGATTTCTTAAAGCACCACCAACTCTTAGTTGACATCGCCGGCCGATGTCTCATCGACAAAGTTACGAAACTCAGCGTGAAAGCACCAATATCTTACTCCGCCGAGCCAACAGTACGAAGTATCGACATCGAACAGGAGTACCATAAGCTGCTCAGCCTCTTCCCCGACATCACCAGACCTTCGTGTACAAAGGAAACGCCCAAACATCATGTAGAACATCACATAGAAACAACAGGCCCACCACTACACTGCAAAGCCCGACCCTTACCACCACATCGATACTTAGCTGCCAAGAAAGAGTTCGAGATCATGATGCAGCAAGGACTCTGCCGACCAAGCAAAAGTCCATGGTCCAGTCCGCTACACGTCGTACCCAAAAAGAATGGTGATATCCGTGTTTGTGGCGACTATAGAAGACTAAATGCCATCACTACACCAGATCGATATCCAGTGCCACGCCTCAAGGACTTCACTAACCACCTGCATGATATGAAGATTTTCTCAACCCTGGACCTTAACCGTGCATATATGCAATTACCAGTATATGAACCAGACATTGAGAAGACGGCAATAATTACGCCATTCGGATTATTCGAATTCCCCCGAATGTGCCCAGGCTTAAAGAATGCCGGGCAGACTTTCCAACGTTTCATACACCGTGTGCTGAGTGGATTGGATTATGTATTTCCATTTATTGATGACGTCATCGTCGCATCAAGCAACGAAGAACAGCATAAACAAGACTTGCAAGTTGTCCTACGCAGATTAGATGACTATGGAATCACAATCAACCCATCAAAATGTAACTTCGGCAAAGAACGCGTCAAGTTCCTGGGTTACGAAGTATCAAGCGAAGGCATCAAACCACCAACAGACAAAGTCAAGATCATCGCTGACTACCCGAAACCAGTAACCGTCAATGACCTACGTCGATTTCTGGGCATGGTGAACTTTTATAGGGACAGCATTCCAAACGCTGCACATATTCAAGCTCCTCTCAATACCTACCTACACAACTGTAAGAAACGTGACAAGACAACCTGGACTACGGAAGCAACAGAAGCATTTGAGTCGTGCAAGGCCAGCATCCAAAACGCAGCCTTACTCGCACACCCATCACCGACCGCAACGATGTCACTTATGTGCGATGCGTCCCAAAAATGCGCAGGATCCGTACTCCAACAACGCGTCAATAACAAGTGGATACCCCTAGGCTATTTCTCGAAGAAATTCTCAGAAACCCAGCAGCGATATAGCACATTCGACAGAGAATTGTTATCCATCTATATGGCCATCAAGCATTTCAGAAATACCTTCGAAGGAAGAGAATTAATCGTCTACACCGATCACAAGCCGCTTACATACGCCATACACAAGCCGCCGTCCAATAGCGATACGCAACGACGAACACGCCAACTCTTGTTCATCAGTGAGTTCACAACGGACATTCGACATGTAAGCGGAGCGAATAACGTGGTCGCCGACGCACTATCACGCATCGAAACAATCGACATTCCAACAGTCATCGAATACAGCAAAATAGCTCAAGCACAACAAAATGACCCATCGTTATCTACGCTACTGAAACAAAAAAACATACAACTCAAGAAGATCGTCGCGCCCGGCACAAATAAGTTGATATGGTGCGAAACATCTACAACAAATATACGACCGTACCTACCAGATGACTATCGTCGCATTGCATTCAACGCTATTCACGATAACAGTCACCCAGGGATACGCACCACACGAAAAATGATGCAACAACGTTTTTTTTGGCCATCAATGAACAAAGACGTCAACACATGGGCCAAATCATGTACTTCGTGTCAACAGTCCAAAGTCCAGCGCCACACACTCAGCGGCAGCGAACATTACTCACAGAGCGAGCGATTTCATCATGTCCATATCGACATTGTCGGCAAACTACCCACATCTGCATGCGGACATCAGTACCTCCTTACTATCATCGATCGCCAAACACGCTGGCCCGAAGCGATACCAATGCGAGAAATCACAGCTGATACCGTAGCAAGGAAAATGTACGAAGCATGGATATCCCGTTTCGGGTGCCCCAGCAAAATCACGACTGATCAAGGACGTCAATTCGAAAGCCAGTTATTTCACGAACTTGCAAGATTACTAGGCGCAGAGAAGACACGTACTACTGCCTACCACCCGCAGAGTAACGGCATAGTTGAGCGCTGGCACCGCTCGCTGAAGGTTGCACTAATGACGAGATTATCAAATAACCACAAATGGATTGACGAACTACCAACCGTGTTACTCGGACTACGGGCAGCTATTCGGACCGACACAAACACAAGTGCCGCACAATTAACGTACGGACAAGCATTACGTCTACCCGGAGAATTCATAACACCATCACCATCTACGCCTGCAGAGAAGTTGAACCACACCTACGTCGAACATCTGCACAACGTCATCGCGCAACTCACTCCGACATACCAACCGCATTCCAACACGCGGGCAGTGTTCGTGCACCAAGACTTGAAGACCTGCAAATCTGTATTCGTACGCATAGATGCAGTCCGGAAACCATTACAGCGCCCATATGAAGGTCCGTATTTGGTCATCGAGAGGCATGAAAAGTACTACAAGTTACAACTACCTGGACGTACTGCCAATGTATCGATCGACCGACTGAAACCGGCTGATACTGAAGCTTGCGCGGCCGGCACCCATATTTATAACTTTTGAGCATTTAGAATCAGCAGCGCCGTCGCAGCCGCGGCCCGCAACAATGTTTTTACTTAGTGATAAAGCTATGTGATTGGTCAAGTATATGTCTGTCTTAACACTACTTGCAATCCCTCAAAATAGTATTTAAATAGTGCAAATAAAGATATTTTCATGCTACATCAAGTTAGTGTTATTATTTCTCTCCACCTAACACTACATTAGTATTATTATTCTTAGAAAAAAGTCAGCTTCTTTGTTATTCATATTTAAGTATTAAATTCTTTGTATTAATAAAGCATGTTAAAATTTTGTTCGAGTTTTATTTTTCGCAGTAATTGGCAAGCAGAAGCGAACGGGATTTACCTATTTAGTATCCTAATTCCTAAATGTTCCACAGTTTTGTACACTTAGATATTAATGATAATATTATCTAAGTACTGTAAAACTGGAGAACATTTATTTCAGTCAAAATTAACAATTAAAAATATTCATTCAAAAATTAAATTCGTTTTTTATGATGATTCGTTAAAAAAGAGGCGCTTCATAGGTTTCGCACACAGGCGCTGCCGGGGGTCGGCGCGGCCCTGATAGCACGTACACTTTCCTGGTATCATAAAGATAACAGGAAATACTTAGAATAAGGACCCTTTGTGTAACAATAGTATATAAGATTCTTATCTTGAATAAAAATCAGTCTTAATCCGCTCTTCAAGCTGAACACTTGTCTTTTTAAAAAGCCTTTCGGCTCCGCCCACAACCTAACTCTAGTTATGGATAATTTCTAAAATAGTGTGGCTCTTACCCGATTTTTAAAAGAGCAGTGTGGTACTGATGTACTTGGTACGCTAAATCGGCGGCGAAAAGACACTCCAATTGACATAAAAACTTTAGTTGAAAAACGTATGAAGAAGAACGATTAAGTCGCTCGACATTGCTCAAATATTACTGTCTTGTCGTGGAAGGATGTCAAATTAGTGACTATAATATCTACTTATCATAATGCTGATACGGCACCAGGGCAACGAGCAGGTGTAGAGTGCATTAAGCCGCTTGCGGTCCATAGTTACAATAAGTACATGGGTGGGGTCGATTTGAAGGACCAGAAACTATCCATGTACTTATTGGAACGCAAAAGGGGCGTAAAATGGTATATTAAGTTTTTCAGAAGACTACTAAATATTAGTATTCTGAACCAGTTTATAATATATCGCGCAAACTCCAAAGACCACTCGCGGAAACTGACGCATCGCGAATATCGCTATGCCCTAGCTAAAGCGTTGTCGCGGCGACATATTGTCACAACTCGCATCAGACCTGCCATACAATATTCAATAGGGGGAAGGTTGGATGGAATGGAACATTTTCCAGAACACGAAGAAATTCGTGGGCGTCTTCATTATAAACGGGGGCGCTGTGTGCGTTGTCTGGCAAATAAAAAGCAGACTGAGAGCAATGTAAAGTGCTCAAAATGCCGAGTGTTTTTGGCAAATGCTGGCGTGATTATCATACACAAGAAATCCTGTCCACATGAAACACTGCATGATATCATGATGCAGTGTATCATGAGACAGCATTATTTTCTGCATTTTGAGTACTTTACGTTGCTCTCTGTCCGATTGTGCAAAATATGACTCCATTCATCTCCAGTATTCCGTCCCTGTCGCTTTATGTTACGTATAGGTACACAACATAAAAAGTATAATTGTTTTTCTAAAATTATTTGATGCATATCGTGTGTAAAAATAAATATAATATAATCTTTTTAACATGATTTTATTTCCTATGCCTACAACTTTAGATGCGGTCTGTCATGTAAATTCAAAATAAACAGTTGATAAAGTATCGAAAAATGAAACACCCTTTATGATACAGGCCGGAACGTAGGGTGAATAACCCAAACGCTAGCACTGCACCAAATTATCAGCACTCCGAATAAATTGTCAAATTCTAAGGTTTTCACTTACTAATTTGGATTACCACACTAATAAATAAATAAATGTGAGAAAAAAATATGAGATGAAGATGATGACAGAGCAAAATGTACCATTATATCCAAGAGATATTGCAACTGAACCAACAAAATATACAAATCTCACATCGCAATCTATTCTTGACTCTACTGAATTGGCTAATATAGTAGATCCCACAAAATCATACCTTCAACATAGTGATGTGCAGCAATTTGTTGATGATAATGCTCTAGAACTTAACAAAGTGTTAAAAGTATAATGTGTTTATGTGCCACATACGAAGTAATAAAACTAATTTAAATACATATTTTCAGAATTTTAATTAAAAAGTTATCCTTAACATACCTGTCAGTGGATGGATACATCTGCACTGCAAAAAATGTGTTCACTGATATGTTGTCGACTGTTCCCTACCTCCAAAAAGGTAAAAATAAAGTTAATAAAATCTGGTTTACCTACCTTAGACAAATTGCTAGCCGCTCTCTAGGAGATATAGCCTTCCTCCAACGAGTATCTTTCTTTACTAATTTATTTCCTAGCAAGCAAGGAGAATATTAAAACAGCTTTCCGACATTTTAAAATATTCAAAATACTTTCTTTCGTCTCTAATTAATTCTTTGTATAATGTCACGAATTCTCCTTCAGATTCTCTTAACTTCCATGCTTCATGTACCCATTTTCTTTTATTTCCGCGATTCTCTTCTTTTTCTTCGTCTAAAGCAATGGCTATCATAGCTAATTCTGTGTTATTGAAGAGTGCCATCAAAACAATCGACGTCAACGCTAGTCTGAAGGGAACGTCGTGCACGAAGACCCGTAGAGAACTGTACTGTGCCTGATATGTGTGAATTGAAGCACTGACGCACCACTATAGCACGGATACGGAACTGTAACGGTAATGTGCCGGAACTGTGGGTTCACTGATATGTGTGAATCGACCTTTACCCGTTCAATTCTGAGGAAATCAAAGAAAATCTATTTGATCCGTTAAAGCTAAAGCGTTGGAAAGAACACAAAGTTCTTAAGTCCCAAGAACGAAATGAATATGAGCACAATATTCCAAAAACACAAGAATACGACCACAATATACCAGAAGGATATGAAAATGACCAAAGTATTTCAGAAGGATTAGTTTGTTATAATGATGAATCTTTATATGTTGCTACAACAAACCAGCCACAAAGTCTGCTTTCATTAGCCTTCAATTGCACCTTAAAAGTATTTGGTACAAATTCTAATTTTAGCAGTAGCAATCAGCACTGTTCTACAAATTGTAAAACTGACAACCGTATTCAGAATGATGATTTGGATAAAAAGAATGCCAAAAGATTAAAAGTAAACCAATTTCTAGAAGTAGAACCTCATCAAAGATCGGAACAAGAATCTTTTGTGTCCAATAAGGATTCGAAATGCGTTGACAGTAGCAGTAACAGAATCCAAATATTAGAAAACAGACTAATAACCTTTGAAGAACTACTTTTGATGCAAGTTAAAGCTGGAGCTCATGTAAAAGTTAAACGACAAAAAATAGCTCCCGGAGCTGAAGTTATAACACTGGATGATGTTGTTAAGCGTAAAACGGAAGAAAAAATAAAAAAAGGACCGCAAACAAAGAAAAAGATGACTATGATAAAGAAGCAACCAAAGACTAACCTAAGCAAAGAAAACAAAAAAAGCTCCATGCAACGAAACGACACCTGAAATTACAAGTGACGACGACGTAGATATGACAATCAAGCGAGATATTTTGTTTTATGGTCCATCTACTTCAACAGGAAAGACAGGAAAGCAAAGCAGTACGAAAAGAAAGCGCCTGCGATCAATTGACTCCATAACTAGTATTTCTGATGTGATGAGTCTATATAGCGATACGAATATCAGCGTTAGAACACTGTTCGACGATGACTTCGATAATGAAATCAATGGTATTGGGGAAAATGACATTGTGAATCAAGGAAATCCTAGTAATAATGATACCTTACAGCTTAACGTAAATGGTAAACAACAAAAAAAAGCTCCAAAAGAGAAAAAAAAAAGAACCTCAAGCAAAGAACAATAGGACTATGAGAACAAAACAACCAAAGATGACTAACCTGAACAAAAAAGGAAAAAATGAAACGCATATAAAAACATATTCCAACGAAACGACACCTGACGTTACAAGTGATGACGATTTTAGCACCACGTTAAGTGATCTTGAAATTGACAAAGAAAATTCAGATCCTGCATCTCATGCAGATATCACATCAAAAGGAAATACTTTACTTTCTGGTTCAATTACAGTAAAGACGGGTATGAATAGAAATTTGAAAAGAAACCACCTGTCATCAATTGAATCGCCGACTATTGTTTCTGGTAAAATGAATGTATTTAGCGATACGAACATGAGCATTAGAACCCTAAACGACGATGGCGTCGATACAGATGTCAATTGTACTGCAAAAGACAACTTTGTTAATGAAGAAAATCCTAGTGACAATGACATCTTACAGCACACTAATTACAGCATAAATGATTCCGTGCTTGTGAGATACCATATGAGACAAAAGTGGAGCTATTACATTGGTTTTATAGAGGATATCAAAGTAGTGGATGAAGAAACATTTTATTCTATAGATTTCTTAAAAACTGTGAAGAAACCACAACTAGTTTTTAGAATGACCAAGAGAAAAGACCGTGATAATGTACCCGCTCTGTCAATAGTTAAAAAGATAGAAATAGAAACTGTTAATGCAAAACAATATAACTTAAGCAACATTGAAGATGAGGTATATTTTTAAAAATAAAAATATACTTTGTATTCAATACTTATGTAGAGCTTGTTTAAGCTGAAATGACGCGCCCACTACTAAAATTTACAATTTCTCGTGTGTAAAATGCGGTAGCGGGCGCGTCATTTCAGCTTAGACAAGCTTTATTCTTGTTTTGCAATATCAGTTTGTTCTATAATTTACGGCTGTGTGTGATTAAGAAAAGACATGCCATTGTTTTCTTATGTCTACGTACTTTACGGGTTTTAATACAGAATAATTCTGGCAATAAGATTTTTATTTAAAAGCAAATAAGACTTGATTTTAGTGATTTTTTTTTTAATTTATATAATACTAATTTTAGGTATGTAGATTATGATTAAGGAAAGAAATTGCATTGTTTTTTTTTTTTGTTTTCGCATTTTAAGGATTGTTAAAGAGAATAAGTGCGATAACTACTACTATATTCTTTTATTAAATACAAAACAAAATTATGAGACTGTTGATTTTAGTGAATTATTAAACTTACGGCTGTGTGTATAATTAAGGAAAAATATTGTATTGTTTTCTTGTTAACGTGCTTTAATAATTGTGATAAATTAGTAATACTACATTCTTTTTATTAAAACAGAAACACAATAATGACTGGTGATATTAGAGACTAATTTTAGAGAGTTAACTTTCTGTAAGAAATATAGCTAAACGTAATAAGAATAACTGATAAATTGCAACCAAATCTCTTTTAATAATAAATTCAGTATTACATTATTTTACATAAGCAAGTAAGAAGATTGTTGGTTTTAGTGATCTGTTATATTTTTTGTAAGAAAATAATAACTGACTGCCTATTTTCACAAAAGTATAACCGGCATGACGAATCATGATTTTATTTTGGACGGACTCAACTGCTTTTTGACTTATCATTAAGTATCAATATTATGCAGAATCCGTACAACATAAAATCTCGATTAGTCATGTCGGATGTGTTTGTAAACAGATCATATCAGTAATAAGTAATTATTTACTGCTTAACTGCAGGCAAATATTGTGTTATGTACTTACATAGTTTTATGTTGAAACAAATAAAGACTCGATTTAGGTATAGTGATTTATTACCTTTTCTGTAATGAGAAAATAAAAAATGTTTTTGTAGCTCATGTAGTGTTACGTTCATGTAGCTCGACAGAATGAATATTTCAGAAATAATCATTCTGTCGAGCTACATGAACGTAGAGGGCTATATTGATGATTAAAATGGTTATAATTCTTTAGATAAATACGCGTTACGGTCGCGGATCGTATTTGGTCCACATACAGCTTCACCATAGTATAAAGAGAAGGGAAGTAGGTTATCTCCGACCCAATCCGCGATACAATTGCCTACTGTCTTAGGGTTGTCACTTTTAGATAAATTTTAATTTATATTATTGTATTGTCCGGGTACAGAGTTTGTGAGGCCGATTTTATCTAAACGATGAAAGAAACAGAATCATTAATAATCAAGAATAATTAAAAGAATCACTGTAAATACAAAACAACATTAAAAAAACTAACGACTGTCTCTTAGACTATAATCGAATTTGTTGTTATGATTCGAACTTTGCTTTCTAGGTATATCTGATTTACAATTAGTCAATTACTTATTTTGAATTACGATTTTATAACTGTAGGTAGGTACTTAGTTACTATACCTACAATACTGAGAAATCAGCATAACTAAACGTAAACAAAGCAATAGCGGCAAATCAATTGACAGATCAAAAGTACCTAATACATTCTAGTAGAAAATTAGGCCTACCTACCTACTTCCTCTGTGTGATAGAAAACTAATACAACAAAAAATAAGTAAGTAGGTATCTCATCATCAAGTAAAAATTATATATCTACTAGAATAAGTAACTAGCTTACCTTTCCTGTTCAATAGGTAATCTGAACAGAGACAATTCTGGAATCGATGAATTATTAAGACACCCAAACACACAGCAGTACGTTCTCCTGCGATTATCAGACATTTTGGTTTTATTTAGCGGTGCCGAAAAGCCGCGACGCGCGAACCTCGTGCAGTGTTAGCCCCGACTGGCGCACTGAGAAACGGGTCGAGATTTTGTTAAAGTGTGCGTGCGTCGATGCATAGATACTATGGCGCACACATACAAGCCGCGCGCGGTGCGTTTGTATGAAGATAACCTACTTCCCTTCTCTTTATACTATGGCTTCACACTGACCGGCAAATTGCAAAAAACATAAAAATATTTGAATTTCGCGGGCTACCCTGGAGCATTCACCTTAATGAACCTATCCGACGATGTTAGATTTTTTCATTCGGCATCTTTCACTCCAATTGCGAATGAACGAAAAATGAACGGTCTGCACATAAAGAGAACGTTCACTCAGATTCGGCCATTTTGTTTCGAGCTCGGAGCAGACGCACGTCCCGTGGCGTCACTGAAAATTGGCGGCAAAATGGTGTTCAAGTGGAATGAGCAAAGTACGCTGCTGTTTTTGGAACATTTTAAGAATTATCAAAGTTTATGGAACCACAAACTTGACGAATACAAGGATAGAACATTACGTACAAACGCTATAAAATCCCTAATTAGTGATTTAAACCTCGAGGTTACTGAAGAAGACATCAAACATAAAATAAAAACTATACGGACCCGCTTTACAACTGAATTAACAAAAATAAAGCAGTCTACTAAAAGTGGTTGCTCTTCTGACGATATATATGTGCCTACACTGTACTGGTTTAAACATGCAGAATTTTTAAGCAGTGTTTGTATCCCACGGCAGAGTACATCAAATCTCGTAAGTATACTAATTTAGCTATTGTTTATTACTCGCTTTTATTTAGTTGCACCTGTCGGGGGCAGTACGGGAAGATAAATATTAGGTATTCAATAAAAGCAACATTATGACTAGATAAAATATTTATGTTAGGTATTTACATTTAAATATTCATCATATCATGTTCCATTGCCATGGCACAGTGCATGTAGTGACAAACTTTTCTGCATATGCATCACGCACGCGACGGGCATTTTCACTATGATGCCTTGCAGTAATTGGTCGAGAATCACTTATTGCTAAAGATGATACTTGTCGCCATTCCCCTGGTATGGTGCTACCTGTGTTCCAATCTTCAGTTTCCAGTGACTGTTGTGTAACATAATGCTTTGTCGTTTTTCTCAGCCAATTATGTAGTGCACATGTGGTTTTAACAAGTTGTTCAGCTTTTTTCACCGATAGTGGAATCGGTTTTTCAAAGATCCTGAATTTAGACACCAAAATTCCAAAAGTATTTTCTACCACACGTCGAGCTCTGGACAGCCGATAGTTGAATATTTTTTGTTTGACGCCAAATTCTCATCTAGTGTTAAATGGTTTCAAAATATCTGTTTGTAACGGAAATGCGTCATCCGCCACGATAACGCCTTCCTCTGGAAAATCCAGAAGGTTTGACATCAATGCTTCATTTAATGTTGATTTTTGAAAGACTGATGCATCGTTTGCTCTTCCGTTTGTTCCAACATCTATAAAGATGAAATTGTAATTCGCATCCACAAGTGCAAATAGATGAATACTGAAGTTCTTTTTGTAGTCGAAATAGTCTGAGCCGGAGTTTCCTGGGCATCTTATATTGACTAATTTTCCATCCATGGCACCGCAACAGTTTGGAAAATTCCATAGTAGTCTTCCATTATTTTAATCCATTCATCTCGGACATTAGGAACCTGTAACAATAAATATATTTTAATTAGCAAGATACGTCAGTAAACACGCAGACTCAAGATGAAGACACCACTGAATCTGAGCCGATGAGTTCTCATACTGGCAGTGAGAAGCAGTCTTCCATTATTTTAATCCATTCATCTCGGACATTAGGAACCTGTAACAATAAATATATTTTAATTAGCAAGATACGTCAGTAAACACGCAGACTCAAGATGAAGACACCACTGAATCTGAGCCGATGAGTTCTCATACTGGCAGTGAGAAGCAGTCGACATCTAGTACTGAGAATAATAGAAATGGTGGTACAATATCATTTACATCATCGCATTCTGGAAAACCAGTAAACCGCAAACGAAAGACAGACATTCCAATTGATATGGCAATTAAAGAATTAGAAGCTATAAGCAGGGAAAACAAAGAGCAAGTTGAAGATGAGTTTGATTTGTTTTGTAAAAGTTTGGCAATACAGCTAAAGAAAATGCCCCTAAACAGGGCTTTAATATGTCAGGAAAGGCTTCAATCAGTGATGACCCAGGAACGTCTTTCACAAATGCCGTCTTTATCTGAATCGATTTACTCGAGCTCAAGTACACGATCCTCATTAAATATCAGCCGGTCGCATCAATATGATACCTATCACTCGCCAACCCAGCAAGTACACTCACCATCGGACTCCGTACCTATGTCTTCTCCACAAAATGATCAGTACTATCCCTCCACAACCCAACAAGAAGTATACTCGCCAACGGTCTCTGTACCTATGTCCTCTCCACAAAATGATCAGTACTATCTCTCAGGAATCCAACAAGAAGTACATTCACAAATTGTTCTTCCACCATCCAATCAAGAAAACATACTCATACAAGCTCTTAACACGTTCACTGCCAACGCGGTCAATGTTGTCCGATGCTTTGATACACTGTCAAGCTAAGTAAAATTCTTCATTTTTATATTTTTTTACAGATTTTTTTTATTCATTATTTAGCCACCTTATATACTTAAATTACTTGTTTTAATTAACACACAATGATTTTAACCCTTTATTATTAGTTATTACGCATCGCACAACATTGACCCCCATGGCCTCAACGGACGAAATATCAAAATTTCGTTAAATCGAGCCGCGCGGTCGTGTTGCCGCCCACCGCCGCCCGCGACTCCTTCCCCGCGCATTCGCCTCTCGTCTCGTTGCGCTCGCAGTCGTGATTTCCGAATTGTGACGTGCACATGACGTTGTTTTGTCTGATTGTTTACGTGTTTTTTTACTATAATTGTTATGGACAACATGGATAGTTTTGATGACTTTGACATTACGCAAGAAGACATAACACAGATTGAAAATATTGAGTTCGATTTGCTGAATAGAAGTCTCCATTTAAGTTCCGATGAAGAAAATAATATTCAGCCTACTCAATCGAAGCGACGTCGAGTCATACAATCTGATTGCGAAGACAGTGATGCTGAAACCAATCGTGCCATCCAAGACATCCTAGACAGAAGTTTGCCGCCTTCAACATGGAAGTACCCTAAAGGTAATCAGCGCAGAGTTATTGCTTTTACTGAGTATCCTGGAATGCAGCTCAACTTACGCATGGCTATGATAAACAAATGTTCAGCTGATTTTTTTGCGCTTATGGTGACGGACGAGGTCTTAAATAAAATTGTTTTATGCACTAATGCCTATGCATTAAATAGAATAACAATGTCTGATGAAGCTTCGAAAGCAGCGCGCATTCGTGGCTGGGTCCAATCATATATCACAATTATATATTTTTAGTACAATACTAATTTTATTATATTTTTTTTCTATACAAATAGAGTATACCGAATCACAATGTAATAACATTTATTTTTACTTATTCAGGGTGTCGTATTGAAAGAGGATAATTTTCTTCAGATTAAGTCGATATTTTATGAGGCAAACACATTTTCTAAAGTACCTAACAAATTTAGACAAAAAAATGTGTTTGTCTCAAAAAGTATCCAGTTTCGACTAACATTACACACCATCAATGAGACATTTTAGAAAAATGTATTATTTTTTATTAATACCAGTACTTACTAAAGCACTCTGATTTTCTATAGATTCATCTGCTTCATTACTTGAGTTCGAATCTAAAAAGGTTAACATTTCAAAAAAAATGTATTTCTTTCCTGTTTTAGCACCTGAACCTGATTTCAGTTTTTTTACTTGCTTTCACTTTAATATATGTGTCCCTTGCAGTTTTCCATCGTGATTGCACTTTTGTGATTGAAACAATAAAAAATTACAGGTACGTCACAAGCGGACATACTTTCGTGGACCTACATCTGGCGTATCAGGCAGGAATAACCACAATCAGAAAAATAGTGAAAGAAGTCTGTCAAATTATAAATGAAAGGTTGAAGGAAGACTGCATGCCATCGTTTTCACGTGCGCGATGGGAAGAGATCGCAGATGGTTTTTGACGCAAGCTAATTTTTCCAACTGTATAGGTGCAATAGACGACAAACATATACGTATTCTAGGACCTCCTCACAGCGGTTCACTTTACTACAATTATAAGCATTATTATTCCATTGTCCTACTTGCAATGTGTAACGCAAATTATGAGTTTACCTACATAAATGTGGGGGTACAGGGTAAATAATCTGATTCTGCAATTTTCACCCAAAGCCGCTTGTTCCAACAAATGAATGATAACTTATTAGATATACCTCCTGCTAAAGCGTTACCCGTGATACACAACAATAAAGCAACCAACATTGCAGCAACCGTACCAATACCCTACATTATTGTAGGAGATGAAGCCTTTCGGTTGTCTAGCTATGTCATGCGGCCATATGCTCGAGCTCTCAATTTGGCCTATAAAAAAAAAATATTTAATCAACAAGAGCGCGACGTTATATTGAATCAACTTTTGGTATCATGGCCAATAAATTTCGAATATTGTCCTTTAAACGTTTCAAAAGAGAACGCCATTTGTTTTGTTAAAGCGATATGTATTCTGCATAATTTTATTAGATCTAAACAAGATGACAATAATGTCGACGATGTTGTCATTACACCACGCCATATTCGTGACGTCGACCATGGGTTTGGGAACACCCAAAGAGATGCGTATACAATACGCGAAAAATTCGCTGATTATTTCGTCACAGATGGTAAGGTGTCGTGGCAAGATCGTAGTATTTTTTGAGACGTCCTCAAACCCCACTGTATGAAGTAAAGGCACACTTGTTCACCCATCCTTTACTTTAGGTATGTGAGTAGACACACAATAATAATTAATAACCTACCCGGAGATTTATTATAATTACACATTGAGAACACAAATAGTATGTAAGTACCTACTTATCGAAAATATAATAGTAAAAATGTTTACCTGTTGTTTTTTTTTCCGCCTCGCTGAAATTTTCTAAATTTTCAAACAATTCTTTGCAAATTTCGACCCATGCCGCTGTTCGTGCATCTCGGTCTTTATACAGTTCATTCGCCTGGTCCCATATGGCAGGGTGACATTGCACTTCCACAATTACCCTTTCTGTATCGAAAGACATTGTCCTTGATTTTCTCCGAGCGTGCGTGCGACCCGTATCACCTAGCGTTATTGACTGAACAAGCCCGTGCGTGTTACCGCTTGCGGGCCACGCGCGTGCCCCCGCGACGGTTTCCGTCGCACTGATGCGGGCCCCGTTGCGTGGATGCGGGGCACGCCTCCCCGTGACGGACGGAGGTAAGAAGATAAACAAAAAATATGTATAATATGATCAACTCTTTTATTAAATACGTATGATTTAATATTTATAATCAATTCTCACAAAAGTAAGACATAAACATAGTATAAAGAGAAGGGAAGTAGGTTATCTCCGGCCCAATCCGCGATACAATTGCCTACTGTCTTAGGGTTGTCACTTTTAGATAAATTTTAATTTATATTATTGTATTGTCCGGGTACAGAGTTTGTGAGGCCGATTTTATCTAAACGATGAAAGAAACAGAATCATTAATAATCAAGAATAATTAAAAGAATCACTGTAAATACAAAACAACATTAAAAAAACTAACGACTGTCTCTTAGACTATAATCGAATTTGTTGTTATGATTCGAACTTTGCTTTCTAGGTATATCTGATTTACAATTAGTCAATTACTTATTTTGAATTACGATTTTATAACTGTAGGTAGGTACTTAGTTACTATACCTACAATACTGAGAAATCAGCATAACTAAACGTAAACAAAGCAATAGCGGCAAATCAATTGACAGATCAAAAGTACCGAATACATTCTAGTAGGAGATTAGGCCTACCTACCTACTTCCTCTGTGTGATAGAAAACTAATACAACAAAAAATAAGTAAGTAGGTATCTCATCATCAAGTAAAAATTATATATCTACTAGAATAAGTAACTAGCTTACCTTTCCTGTTCAATAGGTAATCTGAACAGAGACAATTCTGGAATCGATGAATTATTAAGACACCCAAACACACAGCAATACGTTCTCCTGCGATTATCAGACATTTTGGTTTTATTTAGCGGTGCCGAAAAGCCGCGACGCGCGAACCTCGTGCAGCGTTAGCCCCGACTGGCGCACTGAGAAACGGGTCGAGATTTTGTTAAAGTGTGCGTGCGTCGATGCATAGATACTATGGCGCACACATACAAGCCGCGCGCGGTGCGTTTGTATGAAGATAACCTACTTCCCTTCTCTTTATTTTATGACATAAATGTGTTACGAACATTGATTGCATTGGTGGTAGCTGCGTTGTATCTTCTACGAGTATGATGACGATTTCTATTACTTTGTATCCGTATTGTGTTATTGTACTCTTTGTCGATGTCCCCATCTATGTCTCGTATTATATTATGCAGAACGCATATGGCTTTAAGAATTATACAAGAATGTTTATAATTGGTTTCTATCTATAGGTTTCTTTAAAATTCGCCATTTTGCATTTATTATACCAAAGGCACACTCAACACATTTTCTAGCACGACTGAGACGGCTATTTTAAAATATTCTTTGTGGGTATTTAAATTTCTTGATGGAAATGGACGTAATAAATGAGTTTTCAAAGGATACGCCTCATCCCCTATAAGTACGTATGGTAAACAATAAGATGTTTCTGGTATATGTGTGTCCGGCGGTATGTTGTATCTGCCACTTTCTATCAGTTCATTTATTACTGAATAATGAAATGTTCCACCATCACTTTGTCGACCCCTGCCACCTATCTCCACTGCGATAAATCTCTTATGAGCGTCAACTACTGCTTGTAATATAACAGAAAAATAATCTTTATAATTGTAGAAACTAGATCCTGTATTTGATGGACACTTTATTTTGCAATGTTTTCCATCTATTGAACCAATGCAGTTAGGAAATCCCCACAGAATAAAATAGTCGTCAGCAATCTTTCTATGATCTTCTTCTGTTGGTTGTGGCATATGAATACTAACTAACTCTGTCCAGATTGCTAGACAGGTTTCGATTATTATCTTTGATACAGTTGATTTTCCCATACGATACTGATATGCTATCCTACTAAATTGAATGCCGCTGGCTAGATAGCTGAAATAAAAAAAAGTTCCATTAAAATATCTTTAAATAGTGCACAGATCAACCTACACTGAACTAAGGTAAGCAGAGCTCGGACGGATCGGAGGCGCGCAAGTGCAGTTTTTACTGGTTAAAGTAGGTTGATCTGTCGCCGTGTGTACCCTTTGTAAATAAAGGCTGCCTTTATATTTTTGTTGCTTTGTCAGTCTTTCTTCTGTTTTTCAGTGGCTGATTCAAAAAAAAAATGGAAAAGTCTTCGTGATAACTTTAGAAAAGAAATGAAAAAAAAGCCCCCTAGGCGATCTGGCGCTTCAAGAGAAGAAACGGAGTGGGTTCCCCAGTGGAAATTTTTTAATTCAATGGTTTTCCTTCAAGATGAAGTTATGCCAGAACAAGGTTCTGGTAACCTGAATTTGCCACTAGAATTTTCATCTCAAGAAGACATATCGGTTTCTACTGGATCACCTACAGCATCGCTCTCACACCACAATTTATTAGACGATGATAATGAGAATACATTGGCATCAAATCAATCTCTTGAAAGCAACATGTCATTTGATGGAAGCGCACATTCAACAAGACCTCGTCTAGCTGAACAAAGACAACAAATGCTAAGATTAGAAGAAGAGAAAATTGCTTTAATTAAATCACGAATTGTAGAATCTAAAAAGGAAGAACAATTTAAAACTGATGAAGATTATTTGTTTTTGATGAGCATTCTGCCATCAATGAAAAGACTGTCAAATTATCAAAAACTTAGTTTTCGGCATAAGATTACTGAAATAATGTTGGAAATGTCATACGATGAGTATGCCAAAAATATGTTATTTTTTTTTTTTTTTTTTACTATTGATAGGCACGCGTTTGACCACTATCTCACCTGATGGTAAGTTAGGATGTGGTCGAAGATGGAGCACGCTTGCCTAGAAATAACCTATTCACTCTTGATTTAAAGACTCCCAGGTTGTAGCTATCAGGAAACACAGACTCCGGCAGGGAATTCCACTCCTTAGCTGTACGCACTATGAATGTGTTCCCAAAACGTTTTGTGCGTATGGGTGGGATGTCCACCATGTACCGGTGGCGCATCGCCGTTCGTCTTGTGGTCCGATGATGGAACGGGCTTGGCGGAATTAAATTATGCAATTCCGTCGCACATTCCCCAAAATGTAACCGGTAAAAAACTGACAGGCTAGCAACTCGTCGTCGATGTTCAAGACTTTGGAGCTTCGACGCGACGAGCCTCTCATTGCCGATGATCCTCTTGGCTCGTTTCTCAATTGACTCAAGGGCATCAAGCTGGTATCTGGCAGATCCATCCCAAAGATGAGAGCAGTATTCCATACACGATCGAACTTGCGCTTGATAGAGTTTGAGCAGCTGTTCCGGCGTGAAGTACCGTCTCACCTTAGCCAGAATCCCCAACTTCTTTGCAGCCACTTGAGCTTTTGCCTCTATGTAAGGGCCAAAATTGAGAGTAGATGTTAATGTAACCCCAAGAAGCTCAAGATGGTCGGTTATCGGCACGGTTTCACCGCGGAAAGATGGAGCTGGGCGGAATTGGCTCCTTTTGGCGGAAAATAGACACGCTTGGGTCTTAGCAGCATTGAACTTGACCAGATTGGCATCGCCCCAATCAGAGACCGCCTGTAGGGACACGTTCAAGCGTTCAACCATTGCCTCCCGGAGAGACCGGATCTGCGACCCACCAGCTCGTGCGTCGGACACGTATCTTTCAGCAACAGTGCTGTCGTCTGCATACCCAAAGGTACCGGGTTTAAGCAGATCATTAATATGCAGCAAGAACAGTGTTGCCGAAAGCACCGACCCCTGAGGAACCCCGGCATTAATATCCAGCAGTCCAGACGAGCAGCCATCTATGACCACTCGGATAGACCGATCCCTCAGGAAATCCGCGATCCAATCACACAAACCGGCGGGCAGACCGAAGGAAGGAAGCTTACTAATAAGGCCATCGTGCCAGACCCTGTCGAAGGCCTTCGAGATGTCAAGGGAGACCGCCAGTGCCTCCCCGTGCTTCTCTATGGCCTCACTCCAAATGTGAATGGCATACGCTAGAAGATCCCCAGTTGACCGATTTCGGCGAAACCCGTATTGCCGGTCACTAAGGATATCATTCGCTTCTAGGTACGCCAGGAGCTTATGATTCAGCACGCGTTCCATAGTCTTACAGAGTATGGACGTTACCGAGATGGGTCTATAATTCGACGGGTCAGCTCGACTACCCTTCTTGGGCACGGGCTGCACGTTAGCTTGCTTCCAAGCCTTCGGCACTTTTCCAGTCTCAAACGAAAGGCGAAATAGGCGTGTCAGGATCGGAGACAACTCAGGCGCACAAGTTTTCAGAACAATTGCCGGTATCCCGTCGGGACCACTAGCCTTGTTCACGTCTAGGTTACGCAGTACCCCACTGACGTCCTTCTGATGAATGCGAATGTTCGACATACTCGACTCGCATTCACCAGGAGAGGCGGAAGGCGTCGCGCCACCAGGATCCAGACGTGAAGATTCCGCAAACAAAGAAGCAAACAAGTTCGCTTTCTCCTCAGCGGAGTGGGCCAGCGTCCCGTTGGGTCTCAGCAGTGGTGGTAGTGAGGGGCAGCAGAAGTTCGATTCGACCGACTTAGCCAGGGACCAAAAAGCCTTACTACCTGCTGGGTATGAAGCAAGTTTGTTCCCTATTCGGCTAATGTGGTCAAACCGAGCCCTCCGCAACACCTTCTTGCAGGACTTAGCAGCCCTGTTGAAGGCTCTCTTCTTCTGACTCACGTCATTTGCTTTGCGCGTACGAGCGTCGACCCATGCTAGGTACGCCGCGTGCTTAAGCGCATCGGCGCGATTGCACTCGGCACCAAACCAAGGACGAGCTTCGCCAGATATTGCTATGTTAGAGAACGGAATGTAGTACTCCATTCCCCTCCGCAACACATCCGTCACGGCGTCCGCGCACGACGTAGCATCAGTGGAAGAAAAGCAAGTAGGCTGCCAAGGGTAACATGCGAAGAAAGATCGCATGCCATCCCAATCTGCTGACTTGTATCGCCATACCCGCCGGGTGCCTCTTGGGCTAGGATCGGGCGGAGAGTAGACAGACACAGACTTCACCAGACAGTGGTCGGAACTACCCAGTGGTGATGAAATCGACACCGAATAGCGGTCTGGATCTGTTGTCAGCAGAAGGTCCAAGCAATTGGCAGTGTGCGAATCAACATCCGGCACCCTCGTTGCCCCCTGGACCAGATGGGTAAGGTTTAACGCAAGCGCTAGCTTTCGCGTCTCTCGTCCAGCATGGTCTGTGTACTGGTATGGGAAGAGCCACTCCTGGTGGTGGGCATTGAAGTCCCCCAGTAACACCAATTGGGCAGAAGGATACCGCTGCTGAGCCGCATCCGCCGCCTCACTCAGGTGCTGTGTAAGCCCAGTTGTCTCCAAATCACCGCTGTGCGAACGGTAGACGCATGCGTAGACAATTTTGTCTAGACCTGTGTCCACCATAGCCCACAGCGTTGAGAACCTGGAGTCTTCAAGGTAGCGGAGACGCCGATAGCAGATGTCGTCCCGGGCGTACATGCATACGCCCGCGCGGGGTCTAAAGTGGTGCTCCAGGGTAAACCCAGGGTAAGACAGGTATGACACGTCCGACGGACATCCGATCTGCGTCTCCGACAGGAACAAGAGCGCTGGTTTCTCGGTCTCAAGATGGTGATGGACTGCGGCGAGATTTGAGTGCCGACCTCGTATATTAGAGAGGTGCACTTTATGCGAAAGGACGTGCTGCCGCTGTACAGCTTTTCTCTTTTTATTCCTGTTCATTACTAAACTTGAGTGATGGAGGTTGAGGAGAAGGAAGTGAAATGAGGTTCCAAGCTGCTAACCTTCAGGCACGCCCTGACAGGACGACATCTTTGGGGGACTAGTCTGGAGACTGCGGGGACGCCCGAGCCCCCCCGGGAATGTCCATCGGGCCCTTTCATCTGGTCGCCAACCAGCACGATGGTGCATTCCGGGATTTTTCGTCAGATGGCGGGGCAGCCTTTCATGTGTGGCTAGCACACTACTTGGGCCCCCAACTATCTGCGGTCGGCCAGCGGTGCACCGTGCCTCGGATCCCGCTACCCTCCAAGACTAGTCTCCCGATACGCCCATGCCAGGACTAGCCTGGCTGGTCTGCCTGCATTGGAACAACTATTTCGACCCAACTCCTCTGAATTGGCTACACTGAGCATCGTACCGGAACACAGCTAAGCCGCTTGGCGGTACGTCTTTGCCCAGTACTGGTCACAAGCCATCGGCCGAAGCCTACCACCAGTTAGTGTCACCTGATTAGCACCACCCGGGGACCACGTGTAGGGTCTTACATTGGGTATTCTCCTACGGACGCGGGTGACTCGGCCCCCAGGACATGTTAAATGACAGATATCAGCCACAGCCTCAATATTTTACGTCTAATTCAACCAATGTGCCTTCAGCGTTAACAACTACATCTCAACCCCAATATTTATCGTCTCATTCAACCAATGTGCCTTCTGCGTCAACAACTTCATCTCAACCCGAATATTTCTCGTCTAATTCAACCAATGTGCCTTCTGCGTCAACAACTTCGTCTCAACCCCAAAATTTCACTTCAGACTCAACCATTATGCCTTCAACGTCAATGACTGTGTCTCAACCCGAGTTATCATTATTAGGAAATGTAAATCAGGAAGAAGAAATACGTAACCCCAACAAATATCAAACCAATACTTAAGAATAATGATACCTTATTAATTAATATTTGAATGATATTTTTTGTAACAACTTATTACTACTACTAACTAATTACACTAAACTGTTCATAAAAATATGTGATAATACTGATTATTAAAGAAATTAAAAACTAAATTATGTTTTTACTTACCTAAGGGTCATAAATAGTTTTTCTTCAGGGCAAATATTGCTGTTAGGAGCAGCTATGCGGTGTTGTATTTTATTTAATATATAATCAAAGGCCTCAACAGACATTCGTGTATATCCATGAAACATGTCATAACCTTTTGATCTTACTGATTGGTAAAGAGTTGCATATTGAAACACAGGAAAGCGATAAACAATTTTCTCGATTGTAGGTAGGTATTTATTGTATAAATTATAATCGAACAGAGTTTCGGCTTAGGCTAGGTTCTAGATCAGAATAATTTTATAAATCAGATTGGGTCGTCTCTCAATTCCCCTAGGGGAACCGGAGGTAACTGGTTTACCTATTAGGTATTTCAGTAGTTTCGACGCCGCCTGTATACACAGGCGGGTCATTGGGTTGTGGCAGTGGCCACGTGATGTCAAGTCCGGGCGTCTAGTCCGGTGTTTGCCTGCTCGTTGGGGAGAACTGCCCCCACCGGCAACGTCCCCGTGAGGGGAGCCTCCAGTGAGCGCTCTGCGAGCCAACGGCGTTCCTTGAAGTGTGGGCATCAGCTGATTATGGCGAGGTCGAGCACGACAGGGTGGGTTCCTGGCGTGCGCCCGTCAGCCATAATCAGTGAGCGGCGTCGGTGTTGGGTAGTGGTGCAGCGGGGATTAGGTCCCGCGGCAGTGGTAGGTACGGTGGGCGTCGGTGGTAGGGTGCCAGCTCTCGCAGGTGGCGGAAGGAGGAGGCCCCCGCGCGGCTGAACATCGTGGTGGTCAGGCGGCCGATGAAATCGTCGAGGCTCTCCATGCGTAGGTCTCTCGCGATTACCGCGTTCCTCACGTATCTTGGGGCGTCTACGATGCTGCGTAGCGTCAGCGACTACTGCGCGCGCAGCCGGTCTCGGTTAGTTTCCGAGACCAGCGCGTACCACGCAGGGGCAGCGTAAGTGAGTCGGCTGCGCACATACGCCTTGTAGACGCCCAGCTTCGCGTTGGGCGGTAGGCGCGATGATAAGACGGGACGCAGGAGAGCTCGAGCAGCGCGGGTTTGAACCACGACGTTCTTCACGTGGGGGCCCATGGTGAGTCGTTGGTCGATGGTCACGCCCAGATATTTAACTGTGCGCGACCATCCGACCTGTCGACCCAGCATAGTGAGGCGGGGTGGTTGGCGTCGTCCTCCGAAGGATATGGCTTGGGTCTTCGCCACGTTGACGGATAGTTGCCAGTCCTCCAACCATGGCGGGAGCGCATCCAGTGCTCGCTGCATCTTCACCGCCGCATGGGCGGGTGATAGCGATGTTGTAATGAATGCGGCATCGTCTGCGTATAGCGCCAGCATGGCACCTCCACCGACGGGGATGTCGTCCGTATACTTGCCGTAGCAGACGGGCGACAGGCAGGATCCCTGGGGCACGCCGGCTCCGACGGAGCGAACCGTAGACAGGACGCCTTCAACCACCACTTGAAAGCGCCTGTTCTCCAGGAAGCTGGCCACAGTCTTAACTATTCGACGAGGAATAGTAGACGTGGACAGCTTGTAGAGCAGGCCGGCGTGCCACACGCGATCGAACGCCTTCTCCATGTCGAGCATCACCGCAACAGCACCCTCCTTCTTGTTGCAAGCAACAGTCAGGTGGTGCACCACTCTTGCGAGTTGGTGTGTCGTGGAATGCTCGGCACGGAAACCGTACTGTTCGTCGCGTGGTTGGATGTGTGGAGTCAGGTGCAGCAGTAGAAGCTTCTCGAAGACTTTCGAGAGTGTCGACAGCAGCGTGATGGGCCGATAACTTTCGGGCCTCAGTATGTTTTTCCCGGGTTTCGGCAGCATGATGACTCTGCCGAGTTTCCACACCGCGGGGAAGCACCCGGTCCGTAGGATGCCATTGAATAGCTGCGTCACGGTTGCGATTGCTCGCGGAGGTAGGTGACGCAGGGCTTCATTTGGGATCCCATCGGGACCGGGCGCTTTCCGCAGCGGAGAACGGCGAATCATCCGCTGCACTAAACCTGGGGAAAGGACTACTGGGTCTTCCGTGGGGGTTATCGGCGCGTTGAAGTAGGACTCCAGATGCTGCTGGATAGCTTCTACGTGCTGCACGTTGGAAGCTGGGTTGGGCTGGAACTGCTTCTCCAGATGGTCAGCCAGAATCTCCGCTCGGTCCTCGGCCCGGTAACGGAGGGTTCCGTCGCCGGCCAGGAGGGGCCTAATCGGAGGAGGCTTTCTGGAGAGCTGGCGGCACAGGCGGTAGATGCCCGTCCAGTCGTTTCCTGCTCGCTCGATGGCGTGGTACCAGGACTCGGTATGCACTGCCTCCAATGCACTCGAGATCCTTTTCGCTAGAGCGTTGAGCTGGGATTTCATGGACGGACACCGGGTGCGGTTCCAGATGCGACGCAGCTTCCTCTTCCTGTCAACCATCGCCAGGAGGTGGGGCGGGAGTTGAGGCTGACGGCGAGCCGATGCTGCGTCTTGCTTCGACTCTCGAAGCACTGCGGTAATGGCAGCGCTGAGTTCTTCGGCAAGCGTGTCGACGTCAGCATGCGACTCGATGCGGCGGTAGGGGGCGTGCTCCGTCATGTGTTTGGCGAAGGCGCGCCAGTCCTGGCGGGGTCGTGGTAGTGGGGGCACTGATCGAGCCGGGGCGCTCGTCAGTACCACTAAGACGGGCTGGTGGTCCGAGAGGACATGATCATCCAGTTCGTCTATTGACGGCGCGGCCGGGAGGCCGCGGACGAGAGCCAGGTCAATGACGTCCGGCATGTGGGCAGAGTTGTGTGGGTAGTGCGTCGGTACAGTCGGTCCGATCGAGGTGATCGGACCGACTGTGGTAATGGTTGCGATCTGCATGACTCAGCAGGCGTCGACCATCTGGGCAGATGGAGGCCGAGTTCTACGCCGTGTGCTTCGCATTGAAGTCGCCCGCAACGATCGTCGCAAGTGGCGAGTCGAGCAGGGTGCTGACATCAGCCATCGCGAGCTGTTGTTGGGGCGGCTTGTAGAAGGCGAACACACGGGTGGGATTGCGGTCAATGCAGATCTCAACCCCGAGGGCATAGGCCGACTGTAGCGAAGGTGGTGGCAGCGGTTGGTGGATAACTCTTCTCCTTACTAGGACTGCTAATCCCCTGTACGCAGTCCCAGTAGGAGAAGTGTGGTCCTCTCGGTACACAATGTACCCTGGCATCGTGAGCTTGGAGCTGCTCCTGAGGTGCGTCTCGTTGATTAAAGCAACGTCGATTTGACGTTGTCTCAACAGCAACCTCAGGAGCCTGGCCTTCTCAGGGGTCAGCCCATTGGCGTTCCAATGTACAATGCGTAGCTCATTTGCGGCCATGGGCGCACAGATCTGCTACGCATTGCAGGATGGTGGGGACCGGATCCCGCCCCTCCTGGATGGCCAGTAGCACCGAATTCAGTGCTCCGATGGCCAGGGTAACTAATGGGTCAATCGTCCCCTGCTTCGCCTTCGTCCCTCCGGGAAGGGCAGCGACCACAGGGGCCATTGGCCGTTGGTGTTGCTTCGGTGTTTTAGCGGGCTGCGTGGTGGTCGCAGCTGCCTTACTGCGAGGGCGACGCCGCCTTCTCCTCTTGGACCCACCCGCGCCAGTTCCCGCTTGTGCAGGATTGGCGGCGGCCATGAGAGAGCTCGGGGCGTCAGCCTCGGTCTCGCCTGCTGCGGATGCCTTGGTGATGTGTTTGACAGGGGCGGAGGTACGCGCCACTGTGCCGGCTCGTTTGTTCCGGGCTTCCTTGCGGAAGACCGGGCACGACGTGTTATTCGCCGTGTGAGCACCTCCGCAGTTCGCGCAGGTGGGTGGCGACTCTCGTGGACGAGGGCAATCCCTTGCTGCGTGTTCCTCGCCACAGCGCACACATGCGGGCGGTCTGTGGCAGTGGTGGGAGGAATGGCGGAACTGCTGGCAGCGGTGGCATTGCGCGGGACCCTTCTTCCCGCGCCATGCTTCGATGGTGATCCCCGGCATACACAGCAGTTCGCTGGTCTGGTATATGCCCGGGGTTAAGTCAGGGGTTCGCTGCAGCTGGACGAAGAAGAGGCAGCCAGGGCGTCCGGAGCGGGTACGGATAGCGCGGACATATTCCGGCGCGTACCCTAGCTCACGGAGGTCTGCCTCTATGTCCGCTGGCTCTGTGTTCGCTGGTAGGCCGCGGATCGCCACTTTGAGGCTTTGCTCAGCGGGGAGTGAGTAGCAAAACCAGGTAATGTTTGCTTCTTTCTCCAGGTTGGTCAGATATTTTTGGACGGCGCGGTACTCGGTTTCCGTTTTCGGTAGAAAACGGACACCTTTCCCGTACGCACGTCCGTTAGGTGAGTGGCCTAATATCTTTTTGAGCTCCCTAAAGTGCGTTGGCCAGTCTGGCAGTACCTCCACCACGAGTGGCGGGTATCTTGCCGTGGCTTTGGGAGCTCGTGAGGCAGATGGAGCGGTGGTATCATCACCATTGCTGGTGGAGGCAAGTGGTGCGCCAGCAGGTGCGGTGGTGGCACTGCTGGTGCTCCTGTTGGGAGAAGCGGTGGTGGAGGCAGCGGAGGCGCTGTTCGCGCTTGTCTGTGGTGAGCAGCGTGGTTGGGCGGCTGCGCTGGCGTAGGACGCGCCTACGTCCATCGGCGAGGTTCGCATTCTGCCAGCTGATGGGAAGGGTGGCGTGGTAAACACCGCCTGCCTCTTCTCCGTCGGTTGCGGTGGGGAGGGGAACCTCTCCGGGGCGATCCTGGTTGGTGGCGCAATAAATTTGTGGTGGCCTTCCAGGGGTACAGCGTTATTGCGCTGAGCAGGCCGTTTTTCTCGCTGCGACTGGGGCGCAGCGATGGTGGAGGGTACTGTGGCCTGTGGTGCCTGCTGAATCGGCGCCGTGAGCGGCGGTGGTCGGGCGCCAGATGTGCTGGGCGCGGTGAAAGTCGCCTGCGTGGTAGCGGGCGGCGGGGCGTCTCCCTCAGATGGGGTCGGTGTGGTGGCCAGTGGGCTGGCCGTGAAAAATTCCTCTCCTCCCAGGTCAAAAGGATCGACCGGGGGGGTGGTGGTTTGATCGGCAGCAGCAAGTGTCGGGCGGGTCATGTGCTGCACGGCTATGAGGCGGTCAATGCCGGCCACAGCCGCGGCACGTGAACGCCAGACCGACCTTCTTCCGACCCCCGTGGTAAGTGGGGGGAGAGGGTGGGTTGGCCTCCGCGGCGGAGGGTATGTTGGAGGCGGTGGTGGCATTATTCACCACCGCTTGGTTAAATTTTTTTTTTTTTTTTTTCAGCATGGGCTGTGCTTGACGCGCAGCGAGGGACTGTCAAGCGCGGTCCGCCGCCGATCTTCTTCAGCGCACGGCACCCGCCTGGCCCGGCCCCCGATGCTCGCCTCTGAAGGCAGGCCCGGAAGACCGAGACCGGCAGAATACCGTGCGTGATTTCCGAAGAAAACGGCTGGACGCAGTTGGTTTGAAGCTTGAGGCTTGTGCCTGGCTGCTTGTCGTGTGCAAAATTATGTTTGCAAAAAAGGCTTGCACAAAAAAGCTTGTGTCGGACCCGAACGCACGTGTTCACTCAGTGACAGTCGGCGAATCCAATTTTATAAACTGGACTGGTAGATGTCGCTGCACCCCCGCAAGGGGGCGCGGCAGGCGGTGTCGGGGCGAAGCCCCCTGACCGCAGTTGCCACACCTCGGCCCGTCAATACGGGCCGGTCATCTTGTTGGCAACAAACATGCCATGAAAATTTGGCGTGCGCCTGCCACTATTTTCATAGCCAACAGTCGCACGCCTGTGATAGGGTCGCTGAAGTGTTTTACTACAGGCGCGTCGCGACTGTTTGTCGCTTCTTCACGGCACCTTCGGCGGTCAGTCCCCGCCGAGTGAGACCCCCAGTGACCTGGGGGAGGCCCAGCGAGAACGACCAGCGACGAAGGTGTCGACTTTGGTGACGCACCTGCAGCAGGAGTGAGTGGCTCTCGTCCGCACCGGTTCTCAGATCTAGCCGATTGCGGCCCGGACTGCAGAGCCGAGTGTGTGTGTGGGCGGCCTTGTGTTGTGAGTACTGCCGCCCAGTGCTGATGCACCGAATAAGCCTATATTAACCTAGGAAACATATTCGGTGCGTGAGTACTAGCGCTTGTCTAGTAGTGAGTGTATGATTTTCGGAACGCAACCTGCCTATATTAACTTAGCACAGGTCGCGCGCCGGGATGCGAGTGATGTGTACAGTGTCACTGTTTGAGTAGGCCGCGTGTAGCGGGAGGCGGCCTACTCGGCGTCAGTCCGGTGAGGTGCGACGGGGCCGTCAACGTCCCCGACCAGGTCGCGGGGTAGGCGCTTCGCGTCAGGCGGGCGCGCGCGCCAGGGCGCAATTTGCTTGACGTGGGGCCAAGCGGATGCGTCGGCGCGCGCGAACATGCCTTTCGCGAGGCGCTGCACAAACTCATCCAGGCCCTCAATCCCGAGGTCCCGCTGGATGACATCATTCCTCACCATGTAAGGGGCATGCACTATGGTCCGCAGCGCAAGGTTTTGTTGCGCGCGGAGCTTCGCGCGATTCCCCTCACATGTGAGGGCGAACCAAGCGGGGGCGGCGTACGTCAGAATCGGGCGTATGTACGTCTTGTACACACCCAACTTGACGCGCGCCGGCAGCTGGGACGAGAGCACCGGACGGAGTTGTGCGCGGGCGACCTTCGCCTGGGCGGCGACCCGGCGGACGTGCGGCCCCATCGTGAGCCGACGGTCGATGGTCACACCGAGGTACTTCGCCTGGGGGGACCACTCGACGTCGACTCCTTGCAGCTTCAGGGGTGGTGGGAGGCGCGCTGAGCCTGTGGCTATCGCTTGCGTCTTACCCACGTTAACCGACAGTCGCCACTTGGCGAGCCAGGCGGGAAGTTCGTCTAGCGCGCGCTGCATCTTAGACGCCGCGTGGCTAGTGTTCAGAGATGTTGCAATGTACGCGGCGTCATCAGCGAACAGCGCGAGCGTAGCGAGAGAGGTGGTGGGGATGTCGTCGGTGTAACGTGAGTAACACGCCGGCGACACGCAGCTGCCTTGCGGCACGCCCGCCCGGACGGGGCGGGGGGTGGACAGCGCGCCGTCGACCACCACTCGGAAACTCCTGTTGGAAAGGAAAGATTGGACCACTTTGACAATGCGACGGGGCGCGGGGGAGGTGGCTAGTTTGTAGACTAGCCCCTCATGCCAAACTCGGTCGAAGGCCTTCTGCATGTCGAGGAATACTGCTACCGCGTATTCCTTCCTGTTCATCGTCGAAGACAGCAGGTGCAGTACCCTCGACAGTTGGAGCGTCGTACTGTGGTCTGCCCGAAATCCGAATTGTTCGGGTCGTGGTATGATGTGCTGCTGGAGATGTCGCAGCAGGAGTGACTCGAACACCTTGGAGATGGTGGGCAGCAGAGTAATGGGCCGATAGCTCGCCGGCTTCAGGATGTTCTTCCCGGCCTTGGGCAGCATGATGACGCGCCCTTCCTTCCATTGTGTAGGGAAGGCCCCGGTGCGCAGTATCCCCGTAAACAGGCGCGCCAAGGCCGCGACCATACGGTGCGGCAGGTGGCGCAGCGCTGTGTTGGTGATACCGTCGGCACCTGGGGCCTTTCGTGGCTTCGTGCGTTGTAGGGCGCGTCTAACTGCGCCCGGCGAGAAGAAGATGGCATCCTCATCGGGAGCTATCGGCGTGGCAAAGTAGTCCCCAAGGTGTTGCTCGACTGCCGCGACGTGTGCGTGCTCGGCGGTCGGATTCGGGCAGAACTGACGCTCCAGGTGGGCGGCGAAGACCTCCGCCCTTTCCTCTGCAACGTATTTGAGCGCCCCGTCGCTGTCTTGTAGAGGGCGCACCGGAGCTGGGGAATGTGAAATTTGGCGGCACAGCTGGTGCACGGACGGCCAGTCGCCCACTGCGGCGTCAATGCGCTCCTCCCAGCTCGCGGCGGCCTGAGCTCGCAACTCGGCCTTTACCCTCTCCGCGAGACGGTTGAGTGACGCTTTTTGTGTGGGGCAGCGAGATTGCTGCCACTGCTTGCGCAGGCGCCTTTTCTCGGCGACCATTGCGCGCAGCCTGGGCGGTAGGGGCGGCTGTAGCCCTCTCCCCTCCGTAGGCGTGGTGGTAGTCGCCTCCTCTAAGGCGCTTTGCACGCAAGCAGTGACGTCATTGGCAAGTAGGTCAACGTCCGCGGCGGTATTTATGGGCCGAGTCGGTGTAGTGGCCTCAATCTTTCCCGTGAACTTTGTCCAGTCCGTTCGTCGGCGTGGCGCTAACGGTTTCAGTCGGGTCGGCATCCCCGATAGGACGACGAGTACAGGCTGGTGGTCGGATTGTAACTCGTCGTCGATCACTTCCTGCGTGATCTGGCAGTTTAGCCCTCGATGGACGACGATGTCCAGCACGTCGGGCATGTGGCGGTCATTATCCGGGTAATGGGTTGGAGTTTCAGGGCCGGACACCGTCAAGCCGAAGGCTTCGGCCTCGGCGAAGAGTTGTCTCCCCCCGGTATTCGTTGTTTGCGCATTCCACGCTGGGTGCTTACAATTTAAGTCACCGGCGAGGATGGTCGCGTTCTGCGATTGGTACATGAGCGCCCGCAGCTCTGTCGGAACTAGTTTTGTTTGGGGCGCCTTGTACCCGGCGTATATGTTCAGGTCCTCGCCGGCTACGTGCAGCTGCACACCCAGCGCATATATGCTCTGCAATGACGGCGGGGGGAGTTCCTGGTGGACGATCCTTCGCCTTACCAGTACTGCCAGACCTCGGTATGCGTTGTTCTGAGCCGACCGTTCGTCTTTCCTGTAAGCGAGATAGCCCGGGAACCTTATCCTGTCTTCAGGTTTCAGGAGCGTCTCGCTTATCAGCGCCACGTCGACGTTTTGATCCCTCAGAAGATGGCGGAGAGGGGCGACCTTGTCCTTGAGGCCACGGGCATTCCAGTGAATGACCCTCAACGGCCTACTAGACATTATAGAGATGAAGTAAGTCGGTCAGGCCGTCGAGGATCACTTGCCCTGCATCCTGTCCCTGCCTGATGGCCTTCAGCAGGTCCATAAGCAGTCTAATGGCGCAGGCCGTGACGTCCTTCTGGTTGCTAGCGCCGGCATTAGTGCTGGCGCTCTTGCTTTCTTGCGACTTGTTGCTCTGCTTTTGTGGTAGGCGCTTGGCTTGCGTTTTGCCGGCGCTAGCCAAATCGACCTTTTTCCTGCCTGTGGCCTGCACCTTATCCTGGGCAGGGACGGCCTGTGCGGTGGTGGTTTCCACCTGGGTCGCTGGGGGCTTTGGCTTCCTGCCTTTGCCCGCCCTCTTCTTGCTCTTCTTCCTCCGCTTTGAGGAGGAGGCTCCGTTGCGGTTCGTGGGCCCGTTGGCTGCCGCCATTAATGAGGCGCCGCCTTGTGCCTCACCTTGAGGCCCATCTGCGCTGGATTGGCGGCGCGGTACTGTGCTAGTAATGGCGACAGTCCCCGCCCGCTTGTTCCTAGTCTCCCTTTGGAAGACGGGGCAGCTGCTGTGGCTTGCTGGATGCGCGCCCCCGCAGTTGACGCAGGTGGCGGGCTCCTCTCTTGGGCGCGGGCAATCGCGCGCAGCATGCCCCTCGCCGCATCTGACGCAAGCGAGCGGGCGGTGGCACTGGTGCGATGAGTGCCTAAATTTCTGGCACCGATGACACTGGGCGGGCCCACGTTTTCCCCGCCATGCCTCTATCTTGACACCCCGCATGAAGAGCAGTACGGTGGTGTCGAAGATGCGGCGCACGTCCGGCGTCCGCTTCAGCATCGCGAAGAACACGCAGCCCGGTCTTCCTTGGCGCGCCCTAATGTGGCGCACGTACTCGGGCTCGTGTCCTAGGGTGCGGAGCTCCTCCTCGATCTCCTGGGGATCTGTGTCCGCAGGCAGCCCGCGGATCGCTACCTTAAGCAACTTCTCCGCTGGGAGTGAGTAGGCGAACCAGCTTATGCCGGCCTCCTTCTCTAGGTTCGTGAGATAGCGCTGGACCAGCCGGTATTCGTCCTCGGACTCCGGTGAGAATCGAACTCCGGAGCCATAGGGACGAGCGCTGGGCGGCCGGCCCAGTTTGCCGGCTAATGCCCTGAAGTGGGTCGCCCAGTTGGGAAGTTTTTCGACTACCAGCGGAGGGTAGCGAGGCCTCTTCTTGTTGGCCGTTTGGGGGCCTGCGGCCGCGTTATTCGCGGCGGCGCCCGCTACTGGGGCTGCCTGGGACGAAGTGAAATGGGTGGGACTTACCCCGTCCTGCTGTTGGGAGGTGAGGCTCTGCGACATGTTGCTCGGGCCCCGCGACAGGCGCTCGCTGGCGTGCGAGCGCGGCGAGCCGAAGCGATGCCGCTTGGCTTCCTCCTCCTCTTCGTCTGAACTCCTGCGTCGGCGCTGGGCTCTGACCTCCTGGTACTCCAGGTCCATTCCCTGGTCCTCCAGAGGTGGAGACGCCGGCGCGGAAGGTGCGTCATCTAGGGACGCGAGCGACGCGTTTGACCCCGCGCGCGATGAGTGGGCCGAAAAGCTCGCAAAGCTCGCGGGCGCGTCGTAAGCGGACGAGCGCGGCGGCGCGGGTGAAGCGGGTGTAGAGGGGGTTGCGAACCGCGCGGCGCCCCTCTGCAGGCGCGGGTCGCGTGAAGTGATGTGAGCGGACGATGCCGCAGCTCCCGCCGGCAAAAAGCGGGGCGCGGCCGGTGACGCGGTGCACAATTTGGAGTGCGCAGTGGGTACAATGGGTGCACCCACCTGCGCGGGCGCAGCCCCACGGGGGGGCGCCGGCGGCGAATTTTTATTTTTATTGCGGGTAGGCGCAAAAGTTTGGGTGACGGTAGGCGCAACGGTTTGCGCGTACGACTTCGCCTGCGACGCCCCGGGGCGCGCAACGGGAGCACGTTGCGGTGCTGAGCGAGCGGCGGCGGCGGACTCACGAGTCGCGGGCGCTGCGCCGCGATCGGTCGCGGGCGCGCGGTGCGCGGCGGGCGCGGTCGATGTGCGGGTAGGCCGAGCCGCTTTTGACGGCGGTGCGGCTGTCCTTGCGGGCGTCTGCGACGGCATCGCTGTGGCGGTGGCTGCGGCGACACGCTGGTTTGCTGTCGCTGGTGAAGGATGCAGGTAGGCTCCGGCGGCCGCCGCCGAGCCGGTCAGCGCCCTGCCAATATTTGGCATAGACGCTACCCGGCCCAGCGTCGGGCGGAGCTCAGCAGGTGGTGGGTCTTCTTCTGGGGGGCCATCGCGGCCTGGAGGGCCACGGGCGCCGGTTGGTGACATCTTTTTCTGTTTTTTTTTTTTTTTTTTTTTTTCCTTTCTTCTCCGCGACCGAAGTGAGGGTACACTGGCGGCGCAAAAAGTGCTCGGCCCCGCGGCTGTGTGAGCGAACGATGTCCGAACACACAGTCGGGGGGTAGGTTGTGAGCGCGGTCCGTGCGGTGCGTGCGGGTAGTCGGATGTTTGACACGAGAAGTGACTACTGCACGCGAAGACTAGCCGATCCCTCCGAACCCCAATTTTATAAATGCGCTGCGCGACCTATTTTATAAGTTTACCCCCACTCTAAATCGAGGAGGGGATCGCCGCTCGGTAACGCCCATCGCGTTAGGTTGACAAGCGCACGTGACGTGCTAGTCAATTGACTTCCTCTTTGTTGTGGCTGCCGTGGCGTACTTGGTCGTCATGGCTATGGCTTTGGCTGAGGCTGTGGCTGTGGCTTTGGCTGCACCAAGACGACACGGCATGGCATGGCTTTGGCATGGCTGGCAATCGGGTGACCGTTACAGTCGGCCCTCCTGAAACAATTGCTCCCGCAATGGGAAAAGGGAACACAATTAGCTTTCCAGTAAATCTATTAGGTCCTCTGTCTCTAACTGCTCATCAGAGCTGCTGGCACTGTCAGATACAGGAGCTACACTTTGATAGGGTCGCAAGGATTCAGCAGATACTAAACCTATGAAGTTCTTATATCCTCTCAAACCTTTTATACTCCTGATCCTGTATCTGTCCTTACCAACAACTTTTATGACAATATACGGCCCTGAATAGAGATCATCTAGTTTAGTACTGACTTTAGCCGCGCTACTTGTAGGAGCCTGTTTCCAAAGTACTAAATCACCTTTCTTATATGTGTGACATGGCTTACGACGCTTATCAAAATGGTGTTTCATTTTAGCGCTAGCTTTTTCAATGCGCTGCTTAGCCTTGGTGCGTTTCACGTGGGTCGATTCGACTACCCGCCCCGGAATAGAAACATCACATGCTGGCCTACTACTCCGTGAAAACATCAAGTCGTAAGGTTTATATCCGGTTGTGTCGTTTAAAGTGTTGTTAATACCCCAAATTACGTCAGGTAAATTATTAGACCAATTGTTCGCGGCTTCACTAGGGTCAGTAGCTCGTAACGCGTTCAAAATGGTTCTGTTGGTACGTTCAACTTGGCCGTTAGCTCGAGGACAAGCTATAGCAGTTAAAGTATGCTTAAACTGTTTGTCTGTAGCAAACTTCTTAAAATATCTACTAGTAAAGGCTTTTCCGTGATCCGACACTACTCTATCCGGGTATCCAAACAAAGCGAAAATTCGTTTTAATAACCTGACCGTCTCGATTGAGTTTACTGTCCGAGTTGGTTCCGCAATCACAAACTTTGTAAATGAATCGGTTATCACTAGCATGTACACATAGCCTTTCTTCGTCCTACAGAACGGTCCTAAGTGATCTACATGTACTGTTCTGAACGGTTCAGTTGGTTTGGGAATAGGATGCAACATACCCTCCTTTTTCCCGTGCTCCCCTTTTCCGTAAGCGCAATGTAAACACGCCGCAACATATTTCTGAATAAACCGCGTCATTCTCGGAAACCAGTAGTCATTTTTAATAAGCTCGATGCAGCGCTTGAACCCTACATGGCCTATTTCATCATGGTGCATTTGAACAATTTTCCACCTAGCTGGTCCCGGCACTACAAGACGATTACCGCACAGAGTTTTTCGGTATAACCTATCATCTATCAGTACGAAATCCTTTGTTAAGTCGCGCTCTGCTGAACCAGTTTTTAATCGATCAATTATGTTTTTGACTTTGTCATCTTGATACTGAACTGTAAAGAACCAATCAGATACTTCTAGGAGGTTAACATTAAGCGCGTCAACAGGATTTCGACTAAGTGCATCGACATGTCTCATGCGCTCACCCGGCCGATATTCTACACTTATATCGTAATCTTGAATCATCAACCACCATCTGGCTATCCGCGGAATAATGTCACGTTTTGTCAAAGTGGAACGCACCGCGGTACAATCCGTAACAATTTTTACATGTTTCCCAATTACATAAACGCGGAATTTTTTCAAAGATTCTACAACCGCTAGTGTTTCGAGTTCGTAGCTGTGATATACGCTTTCTTGTTTAGAAGTTACACGACTGAAATACATTACCGGTCTTAGGGTACCATCAATTTGTTTTTGAAATAATATACCCGCTATGCCTAACTTACAAGCGTCCGTATGTATTTCTATTTCTAGCTCGGGATCGTATATCGCTAACACCGGTTTGGAGCACAAACACTTTTTTAATTCGTTAAAACTCTCTGATTGTTCACTACCCCAATCCCATGCAACGTTTTTCTTTGTTAAATTGGTTAAGGCACGAGCAATTTGAGCAAATTTATGAATAAACTTACGGAAATAGCTACATAACCCGATAAACTGTCGAACTTAGTGTACATTTTTGGCACTTTCGGAAATTTCATGTCCTAAATACGTTACTCGAGTTTCTAAAAACGTACACTTTTTCATATTTAATTTCAGATTCTCGGTTTCGAATTTATTTAACACAACCTCTAACATGTCAAGACCAGATTTAACGTCGACTGAGGGTACCAATATGTCATCTAGAAAAGCTAAAACCTCGCATGAGTCGCTACTACCGCCATTTTGGGAAAAATGAATGGAGTTTACTATTTTGTTAATTAAACGCATGAAAACTGACGGAGAATTAGCTAAACCGAATGGAACACGGACATATTCAAATTGACCGGCCTGACAAATAAATGCACTTTTATGAGTATCTTCGGGTTTTAGCGCCAATTGATGGTAACCTTGAGACATATCTAAGCACGTAAAATATTTTTTACCGGCTAACTTGGAAATATGATCTTCAATATTAGGTAACGGATATCTGTCTTTAACGGTTATGGCGTTAAGTGCGCGATAATCTATGCACAGTCTGCTATCCCCGTTCTTTTTTTTTTACCAATATCACTGGAGAAGCATAGTTGGACTCTGATTCTTTAATAATACCGGCTTCTAATAATTCAGAGACTTTAGATTTTACTATTTCTTGTTCACAGTGCGATAGTCTATATGGTTGTCGATAAACGGGCTTATCGGTAGTCAAAGTAATTGGCATTTGAATTAAATTTGTGCAGCCGAGATCTTTAGTGCTGACTGCGAAACTTTGTTTAAATCTAATTAGCAATTTGATTAAATCTTTACGTTCCGTTACACTCAAACTGCCTATTTTTATGTCGTCTAACAAAACTCCACCTATGCTCAGATTTGAATCTTTATCCACAGGCAAAACAAAAGGCATATTTTCCGACACAGTTAATTTAGGCAAATCACATGAAATAGGCAAATCAGAAGGCTTTAAAGGCAAATATGGCTTGGCTTGGCTAACCTGACTTATGGTGGGTGATGTGTCGCAGCTCTCGGCGCGTGTGAGGACCTGGCCAGCCTCCCACACGATGTCTTCAGTACCGGTGTTGATGACCTTGATGTGTCCGCTGTCGCCTCGCAGGAGAGTGGCGGGCAGGGAGTAGGAAACTCCTTGAAGCTCGTAGTGGCGTGCAGTGGTACAGATATCGTTGTTCTGGCGGTTGCCCACTATCAGGACCTTGATGATGGACGCTCCTGGTGGCAACGTTTCTCGCATAACCGTAACAATCTTGAACTTGTGGAGCTCTTCAACCACATCTTCCTTTGGCATGGGGTCAGATTCGTGCATCAGTTTGGCTGTTCCGTTGCTTACGACGAGTGCAATGTCGCTCGCATTTATGACGGGTTGACCGATGAGTAAATGAATGTCACCCATCTCGATGTCTGTCAGATACGCATCGCAAGTAACTTGAATACCGTCTATTTCCAGATTAAATTTTACTTTTCCACGGGAAGTAATTAACCCGCCGGCAAAGCCTTTTAGGATCGTACTCGTAGGTATGACGTCGAGAGATAATAATTTGGAGATCCGACTGGTCATGACGTTTACCTGGCTTCCGGTATCGATGTAGGTCTTCACGTGGACTCCGTTGATCTTGGCTATTTTCTTGTAGGTGTCATTGTAGTTTTGGATTATCTTAATGTCTCTGTTGCTGTTGTTCACGTCAAACGTAGATTTTTGAAGGGTAGTTGCAGATGAATTATTGCAGCGGATAGCGATGTGGCCTTGCTTACCACATTTAAAGCACACACGTTGATCGGGAAGCGTACAATTTCGCAACATGTGACCCGTCTTCTTGCAGCGTGGGCAAGGATCATTCTCCGTAAAAGGCTCTTTTCGGCAGGCATTGGGCGAGGATCCTTACTCGGTAGGCGAATTTCTGGTGCGGGGCCGCGGTAGTCGTCGAGGGCACAGAGAAATGCTTCATATAGTTCATCAGGGCGTTCACATTGGAAAGCACGTGCTTTTGGTTGCAAAGATGAGGGTAGGCCTCGAATGATGCACGAGACACTGGCGCTGTCTGATAGCTTACAACGGAAGCACATGGATACTTTATCTTGATAATATTTGGTCATTGTTTCATTAGTCATCTTCCGTCTTTGCATCATCTCTTCTAACAATGCACTGTAGTATCGATGTTTTGGAAAGGCACGCAGCAGCATCTGTTTCCACTCGTCCCACGAGTAATTATACTCGTCGAGTCGGTTGTACCATTTGCGAGCTTGTCCTCGTAGTTTGTCTTGCAGATGGAATGCCTTTATCTCATCGCTCCAACGATGTATGTCGCCGAGTTGATCGATTTTTCTTAACCATACTGATACTGTGCAATCTTCGCCATCCGGGTCGAATACAGGAATGAGGGACGCAGCACGATGATTTTTGGATATACCGATGTCTGAATCCAGTTCGCGGACGGCCTTGTCGACCTCATTTTGCAGGAGATTTTTCAGAATTTTTCTAGCGGGCGGTGGTGTAGAATCGCCGTCTTCATCTTGCTCGGTGTCGCTCGAGGGGTCCCGTCCGGGTGGACGCACCCCACGTCCATGAAGTTCACGGCGATTTCACTTCATCTCACTTCTGAGTGAAACACAGGAAAGCAAAAAACAATTTTCTCGATTGTAGGTAGGTATTTATTGTATAAATTATAATCGAACAGAGTTTCGGCTTAGCGCTCCTGCACACGATGCCGCCACCGCGCCGTCGCCGCGCCGACGCCGCACAACTACACTGTACATACGAGTCGCGCGAAGACCGCCACCGCGCCGCCGCCGCGCCGCCACCGCGCGCGTTCCCAGTTATTTCATTATCCTGATTTATTCCATTGCCGGCCGCGTATGAACATGCACGTGATAACTTTTTAAGAAATTATCATGGAAAGTTTTGATTACGAAACGTTTATAAGTTTAGTGGTACATTCTACATATCGTCTCGCTCTTGTTAACCGATAATTAAAAACGGATTTTTCTGTATCAAGCTGTTGACCATTATATGGGCGCAGTAAATTCTGATGTAGTGCAAATGCTTCATCGCCTACGAATACATATGGCAAGACAATGTTAGTATTAGGTAAGGAAGCAGGTTCTGGCAAGTTCAAAGTATTGTTGATCATGTTGTGCCAGAAAGCTGTATCTTTTAAAACACCTGAATCACAATCCTTTCCATAAGCACCGACGTTTATATAAATAAAGTTGTAGTCACTATCGGCGACTGCCATCAATACAATCGAGAAGTAATGTTTGGAGTTCTGTTTTTGAACTCCAAACATTACTTCTCGATTGTATTGATGATCCACTTTTATTTGGTTTAATTACTCTGATGTGCTTTCCATCTACAGCACCGACACAATGAGGGAAATTAGCAGAAACTTCAAATTTATTTGCTATTGCTAGCCAATCGTTCCTACATGGCATTTTCATATATTTTGGGTAAAGTTCAGACCATATTAGAGAACATACTTCTCGTATGATTACGCTTAAAGTTGATTTTCCAATTCTAAATCGATATTCAAGATAGGCTAATGAAGTTCCGGTTGCTAAATATCTGCAATTGAAAAAAAAAACAAAAATATAATGGATTATTAAGATTAATTATTTCAGGTAAAATATTATCTCAGAAATGGAAAAATATAAGAGACGCGTGGATGAAATGCGACAAAAAGATACGTGAATCAAAATCTGGATCAGGTGCAAAACCAATACATAAATATCAATATTATGATAATTTACAATTTTTGAAAAAAATTACCCCACGGCCACCCCAATCTGGATCAAACATGCCGGAAGAAAAAAAAACTGAAGTTACTAATATCAACAAAAGAAAGAAAAACGAAGAAATAAATCCTGTAGATAAGAAAATGATTAAGTTTATGGAAACGTTAGAAAAAGATGACGATAGTAGAATGATGTCTTTTTTTAAAGGTATAGCTCCTACCGTGGAACGCTTCAAAGACGAAGACATTGTTGAATTCCAGTATCAAGTATTGAATATTATAAGAAATATTCAATATAAAAATAGTTATAGCGCTCCACATCATTCACGCACAACAGATGCAATGGACTCCGCGGCACACTATGGTTACAATACTGCTGCTGGACCCAGTACGAGAGTTCAATCACAGGCTTCGAATTATAGCATTGAAAACGATTCATTACAAAGCATCCCAAGTCCATCTACATCAAGCTTGATTGATTTTGATTTTTCTACATTAAATCAGAATAATTAATTAAATACTTTACCTCAATGTAACAACCAATCTCTCCTTAGCAGATACTTATAGTTGCTCGCATATTTGTATTTGTGTGTTGCAGTTTGTTCTTTAATAAATCTAATAATTTATCAAATGTCTTGTAATTCATTCCAAAATAATCACAAAACTTGGCCTCGTCTTTTCGGAGATCTTCGTTAAGTGTATGAAATTCACCATATTGCTCCCGTGCCGACAGCATAGGATGTACCCACAACTTTCCGACTCGACGTTCTTTTTGCCATTTTCTATACATGTAGTAAGCAAGCACAAACTTCTTTTTTTTTTCACAAAATTAGACATATTTGTGTCACGTGCGATCTCGCGGCGTGCACGTTCGTACGCGGCCGGTAATGGAATGAATCAAATAGATGCGCGGTGGCGAGACGAGGACTCCGCGCGACTCGTATGTACAGTGTAGTTGTGCGGCGTCGGCGCGGCGACGGTGCGGTGGCGGCATCGTGTGCAGGAGCGCCTAGGCTAGGTTCTAGAATAATTTTAGAAATGCGCTGCGCGACCTATTTTATAAGTTTACCCCCACTCTATCGAGGAGGGGATCGCCGCTCGGTAACGCCCATCGCGTTAGGTTGACAAGCGCACGTGACGTGCTAGTCAATTGACTTCCTCTTTGTTGTGGCTGCCGTGGCGTACTTGGTCGTCATGGCTATGGCTGAGGCTGTGGCTGTGGCTTTGGCTGCACCAAGACGACACGGCATGGCATGGCTTTGGCATGGCTGGCAATCGGGTGACCGTTACAATATTCTCCAAATTGTTCCCGTTCGCCTAATGTAAATCTAGGTGCTGCTCTAACGGTAAATGGGCATTTTTACTTAGAAATGCACCCGTCTGAAAACTGAGGAGATTTTTTACACGTGTGTTTTTGAGTTGATTGAGGTTTCACAATATTTTTGTTAGTATTACAAACTGAAAATTACACTTTATTTCTGACAAATAGCTTAATTTCTATGTAAAAAACAATTTTTAAGTGGACACTATAGCAAAATAATGGTCAGTTTGGTGACATTGAAAAACGGTTATAATAATTAAAATAAAGGGAATTATGACGTTTTTCACCTTTGATTAGTTTCAAATACTTGAATTTATCTTTAAAAAAAATACATTGTAATATAGAAATTATTTAAAATTACTTAAAATTAATTTTTCGATTCGGTTTTGTGACAAGTGATTCCATTGCGATCATTATTTTCTTTTTAATGTTGTGTTTAACAGCCTGTTTTTTAAATTTATAATTTGTATATTCTATCTTAAACTATTTGAAACATTATAAGAAAAAAATATATTATGCAAACCTTTAAAACAAAATTATTATCAGTAAAACAAACCACGTGAAAATTGGGACAGTCACCAAACTGACACATCTAAAATCCTTAGGTTGAGGCTACATGATATACAAATTAGAAATAAAGTAATGTTTTTTTATAGGAACATTTATTTCTTGCTTTAATTATCTATTAATAACATTTTATGTTATAACAAGACGAAAAAACAAAATTCAATCACATAATTTGACTTGGTCTTTGGGTTGAATCACAATACACAATAAGAAACAAAACTTGTACTTTCATAAATCAGTCTCTAAATATCTATAAATAATCTTAAATCATAATCAGTCTTAAACTTTTAATGGCACTTGGAACATTAGACACTTTTTCTGTATCAGGTATAATTAAAATAATAAAGATATTAATACGGAATGAGTAAATTATAAAGGTAATAACAAAAAAAAAAATCAATGATGTAGAACCAGCCTTATGAGTCAGTTTGGTGACTTCAGTGGTCCGCCCTATATGTGACAACACAAAACGTCACTGAACTGACTGTCACATTATCCAACTGAAACGAAAAAAAAAATCCTTTCTCACCAAATAAAATTATATTTTTCTAAAATTACTAATAAAACCGTTTCTTAAATAAAACCAAAAATCAATAGAAGGTAGTTCAATACTGTGACACAAATACGTAATAACAAAGAAGGCTTCAAACCTGACTTACCAAATTGCGACCAACCGCCAACACCAACAAAATACCCTCTTTACTTCACGAATTTAGCAAACTGACAGATTTTAAAAATCTGGGTATGATCCTTAGTGGATAGTGTTACAAGTTTTTAAATTATAACGAGTTTAGTAGAAAAAATATTTTGATTTGGACCGTCACTGTGCTGACATGTCCGGTCGGATTGAGTTTTGAGGTCCTTTACAAAATGTAATTTACGCCTGTAATATTAGGGTTTTACTATTAATTTTTATTAGTGAGTTGGAAAAAGGAATCTACTATATTTGGAACAAAAATTTGACAACGTTTTGTAGAAAAAAATCCGGTAATTTAGGTTTACTCGAAGCGGTTAAGCACTGGGACAAGTAAAAAATGGCTTCTTATAGTATTTGAATTGTTCATAATTAAATTAATTAAGTGTATATACACAGCGATTGTTGATCAAAAACAAATTTAATACATTTGGGATCGATTTATTAATATAAAAAAATTATACACTTTCATATTAAAACACAATACAACTTCGAAAACGTGGGACAGCGTAAAAGTGAAGGGTGCACGTTTTAGTGAAAATGCCCAAATAACAAACTTTTTAAGCAATTATTGTCTTCGAGCAATAATAAGTCTAAATCGTCCATATTTACACACACGTTTGTTCGTTGTTACTATTCGAACAAGACTGCCCAGGACACAAGAAAGCTGGCGCTGCGCACGACGCTGCGACCGACGCCGCGTACGACGCTGCGACCGACGCCGCGTGCGGCGCTGCGACCGACGCCCCGTGCGACGCGGCGTCGTCATCCGCAAATAATGCTACATTTCAAACAAACGCGTGTAAAAACGCCTCTCCGTAAACACTCTCATACAACGCCGTAAGTTTGAATTTAGTGCGGGTCGCGCCTCCGCACGCGACGCTCGAAGCCACGCGTCTCCAGAAACGAGGCCTAAGGGTCAACTCACAGCTCCGTTTAACCCTTCTTTGCATGATGGTGGAAATTTCCATCACAAACATTTAGTGGAAAAAAAAGTACACCAAACAGGCGTACTGTAAATGGTTTGTTGCTGGCAACTTTTTACACGACCAAGGCATAAAACGAAACGCAATTGTCAAAAAAAACAAACGTCACTGTCAATAACAAGGCCTTGAACTTGTCATTCAGCTGTTTGTTGTGATTCGAAGAAACGAGTGAATTTATGAATTGTTTTAGGAAACTAATCTGAGATTTATCCACTAATAAAAGTGAAAATGAGTGAAAAAAAGGTTTGTTTTTAGTGTTTCTGTTAAATTATGTGCAATTTATATTGAAATTTCCTGAATAAATTTCTCAAAACTATGTGACAGAAATTTACATCACCATGCAATAACTTCACTTGTAATGTATGGCGAAAATGTTTTTTAGTAATATTTTTTTTTGTAGGGAAACTTGAAAGACAGAGACATTGAAGCTTATTTGAGTCAGTTAGAAGGCGGTTGGCTCTCGGAAGATGGCCTTGATAACGAAGATTCCGACGATGAGTACCGTGATGCTGATGAAATTATAAGAGTGTTGCAGGAGGAAAATGATAATGATGATGTGGAAGATGAAACTGCCGACATTGATCCTCCTCTTGTAGAAGAGGTCACCACAGAAGACCAGGAACCCTCACACTCATCATCTTCATCCAATTTGCAGTCTTCATCCAGTTTTTTATTTGACAAAAGAAACTTGATATGGAAAAAAAGGAATCTTGTGTATGATGCAGATAAGATTACTTTCTTGGGGAGTTCTGCTGCTCCAGATGAAATATCACATCTGGAAACCCCATATCAATGTTTCAACCATTTCATAACGAAAGATTTTATGAATATATTAGTGGAGCAAACAAATTTATATATAATACAAAGTAATCCCAATTCATCTATAACATTTACAGAATATGATTTATACAAGTTCTTTGGTATCCTGCTATACATGTCAGTACAAAAATTTCCTAGCACAAGATCTTACTGGTCACCAAAGTTTGGTTATGACCCCATTTCTTCAACAATGCCAGTAAACAAATTTGAAAAAATAAAATTATCATTGCATTTCAACAACAATGAACTTCATAAACCTATAGCCCATCCAGAACATGACAGGCTTTTTAAAATCCGCCCTGTAATCAAGCACCTCAATGAGAGGTTTGCTACAGTGCCAATGGATTACCCGCTCGACCTCTGCGCGTAAATACGTACTCTCTGTGAGCTCGTACTTAAAAATCCAAAGTGCATAATTTAACAAACAGTAAACTATAAATTGTATACGGTTGTGTAGCATAGTACATACACTATACATCGCAAGAACAAGACTCCCCATATATTTGCTAGTAACTGCATAAAAACAATATTAAATAATAGCGGTTGCAAAAGTTTTAAATCTAAAATACGGAGTGTGTGAATCATCGGGTCGTCAGCCGGCCGAGCTACGCTCCGAGGTCAACGACCGGCCTTCGGCGGCGCTTCGAGGACGCGCTCGGCTATCGTCGGGTGACATCGGGCTACTGTGGAAGGACACGGACGGCGCACACCGATAGCCGCTGGCGCATACCTCCAATGTTTTGACTATTGGGTAAGGTGATTCATGCTTCTATTCACTAGTGCTGTTTATTTATTATTGCGTCCTATTGTTTAGGACTGACTTGCTGACGACTTTGCTAGTATTGCCACTTGATTTTGCTATACGCATTTTAAGCAATCACAATGAGTAGTGGATCTCCCAAGAAAAATAAGACGTCGCCTTTGCGTAGGTCTGAGCCAGATTTAACTTGCAGCAAAGATAATATTGATATAAACATTACACAGCGGAGACGGAAGCGTGGCCACGATTTTGACTTTGATGACCTTCAGCGTATGGAGAATATGATGTCAGAAATGAAGTCCATGTTCTCGGAATTAGTGTCACAGCAGGCTCAACATAATAGTAAAATAGACGCCCTACACCTGGCTCTAGAGGATATCCGGTCACAAAACACGCTGATCAGTGCCCAGAACGCGGAAATTCGGACTCAAAATAATGATATTCGAAACTCAATGCAGTTCCTGTCAGACAAGTATGACGATGCCATTATTGAGATAAACAATCTCAAATCAGACCACAGTAACAGCCAAAAAATTATAAAATCCCTGGAACTCAAAGTGGACATCCTGGAAAGAAACATGAAATCGGCTTCGCTCGAGATATGTAATCTGCCACCCTCAAACCCTGAAACTCGAAAAACCCTTACATGTTCAGTTCAAACGATCGGAGCTGCTGTAAATCAGACATTGGAGGATTGCGACATCAAAAATATTTTCCGCTCAAAGAGCAAAAAGGATGGTGTGGGCGTTGTCCATGTAGAATTCTCATCTACAGCTAGAAAAGACCAATTCTTGTTAGCTTCGAGAAATTACAATAAGGTTAACAAAACAAACCGTCTAAACACCTCCATCCTGCAAGATAAGGGGCCCGTGAAACCTATCTATGTATCCGAAGCCTTAACCTCGATGACGAAACGCATACACTATCTTACGAAGGAATTCATTAGAAGCAGCACTTATGAGCAATGCTGGATCGCAAATGGCAAGGTTTACGTCCGAGAAAAAGATGGTAAGCCTAGTCGGCTTATCAAAACGGAAGAAGATCTCGTTAAATTACGTAACGAAAAGTGACTGGGATCCAGTTGGCATGTTAATTTGTTGTTGCTTTGTATAACTCCTTGTTTTTTATCTTTTTGTAAACTAATACTGATTACCTATACTATTAACATACACACTACATTACGTTTCCACTACAGTCATACAATGAAACATTTCCATCTACTGATTACCTCAACACATACACATACACTTAACATACATAAACAATACATTTCAATATTCTGCTTTGCATCCAGACCGTCCCACCTTTACACTCCCCCACACGTAGACCAATCATATCAAGAAGAGGCTTTCTGTATATTGTTAGTGAACTTGATAAGTATACGTACGAGTAATTCTGTATCTTTTCGAGACAGGTCAAATTGTAAAAAGGTACTACTAAAACTCAAACTACTCACTGTTCGATAACACAAAGCAGAATATAACAAATATTGACTCGATCTCTGTGTCTGACTCATCGATGTGTGATCTGGACAACTGCATTCCACCTAATTTTTTGCCTGGTCATTCACTCAAGATCTTAAACCAAAACATTAGAAGTATAACCAAAAATATAACAGGTTTACAAACTATACTAGCTAGGACCAAAGTGGAATGGGATATTATTTCACTGACGGAATGCTGGCTACCCAGCACGCCCCACATTCCTAACCTTGAAGGCTATAAATATTATAAAACTGAGAAAAATCTTACCCAAAATGAGGGAGTGGTTGTGTATGTGCTTGATGACCTCAAAGTATCAGTTAAGGAAACCGCAATCGAAGAAGCCAATTGTCTCCAATTAATAATTGACCAACACACAGTCTTACTATCTATATACCGGCCTCCTGGTCATAGAGCTATCAACACCTTTCTCCACTCCCTGGATATAGTATTAAACAGCATTTCAAACTATAAAAATATTATTATTACTGGGGACTTGAACATAAATATACATCAACAGTGTAACGACACAAACAAAAATAGTTACCTCAACTTACTTGCATCGCACGGTATCCTTCCTGCACACACACTGCCCACACGTCTTCAGGCATGTCTAGACCATGTAGGCTTAAAAACAAACTTACCTGCCTCCACTTTGGTGGCTCATTCCTCAGTAACCGACCACGACACTGTCCTGTTGTATCTTGCAAAAAAGACACCTAAACTACGCGTAAAGAAAACTGCCTCTCGCATCAACCATGAACAGCTAGATGCAGATATGGAACTTATCGATTTTGGGCCAGTATACAAAACTGAAAATCCACACCTCGCGGCTGACCTAATGATTAGCTTAATCACACGGACAATTGAGAAAAACACAAAAATAATCAAAGTTCCTAACCGTAAAAAAATATTGAAGGAATGGATCACCCCAGGCCTTCTACGATGTATTCGACATAGAGATCAGCTAAAGAAAAGATCAGGAAATGATCCTGATAACATTATTCTAAAAACAACCTATACCAGATACAGAAATTTCTGTAATAATTTAATGAGGCAAGTAAAGATCGCTAATGATAAGGCACGGATCACTGACACAGGTAACAACTCAAAAAAATTATGGACAGCCATCAATGCCATAGCGAATAGGGTAAAGAAAAGGGACAATAGACAAGAACTGCTCACGATATCTCCTACACCGTTAGGCTCTGTGAACCAAGTAAATGACTTCTTTGCAGACATTGGTAAAAACCTTGCTGAAAAAATTGATAACACCAGCACATCTAGACCACCAGTGTCTGTCACGCATGAGACGTTACACTCTATGGTGTTTCTGCCCGCGGATGAAGCAGAGGTTGCAAATATAATTATTTCCCTTCGCAGTGAGTGTGCCGTTGGATGGGACCAAATATCTAGTACACTTTTAAAAAAACATATTGCTGTGATTGTCCCTCCCCTAACTTATATCTGCAACCTCTCACTCCACACTGGTCAATTCCCCAAGGCGTTTAAAAAATCCATTATTCACCCTATCTTCAAGGGTGGGGACAGAGACTGTGTCAGTAACTACAGACCCATAGCTGTATTGCCTACTTTATCTAAGGTACTAGAACGGATCATGAACAGCAGACTTGTGGACTACCTAACCAAGTACAACATAATCTCTCCGTCTCAGTACGGTTTCAGAGCTGGCAGATCAACTTCCGATGCTGTTCATGACCTCACTAACTATATTATTACCAATCTAGATAAAGGGCAAAAGGTCATTGGAATATTCCTGGATCTTGCCAAGGCCTTTGACACGGTTTCTGTTCCCATTCTGGTTGAGAAAATGGATCGCCTAGGAATTAGAGGGAATCAGCTCAAGCTTTTTGTGGACTACTTAAGTGAGCGAACCCAGTGCGTTAAAGTGGATGAGTACATCAGTGATGAGCGGATAGTCACCTACGGTGTGCCTCAAGGCAGCGTGATAGGCCCGACACTTTTTCTCATCTACATAAACGACCTGGGTTTGCTCACTCTACCGAACGGTAAAATAATTACCTTCGCAGATGACACTGCCCTTCTTTTTAATGCGAATACCTGGAGTGATGTCTTTAAATACGCACAATCGGGATTTAACATTGTCTCGGGCTGGTTGCAAAGTAATATCCTCACGTTAAATGCGGCAAAAACACACTATCTTACCTTTGCAATCACCCACAGGACAGAACCAAACTCGACGCTACCGCATTCGATTATAGCCCACTCTTGTCCCAAGCCACACAACAGCACCTGCTCCTGCATACATCTCAAGAAAGCCAACTCTGTAAAATACCTTGGCGTAATAGTGGACAGTAGCCTGCGTTTCCATGATCACATATCTACACTTAGTGGTAGGATGCGCAAGTTGATGTACGTCTTTAAGACCTTGAGACATGTGGCTGATGATAAGTTAAGGAGATCCGTGTACTTTGCCCTAGCTCAGTCCCTACTTAGCTACTGCATCACGTCCTGGGGTGGTGCTCCGAGGACCACTCTTATCCAATTAGAGAGAGCGCAAAGAGCAATATTAAAGGTGTCCTTTTTCCTGCCGTTCAAATATCCCACTAATCTTCTATACAAAAAGGCAAAAGTTCTGACGGTACGCCAAATATTTGTCCAGCAGACCATCCTGATGCAGCACGGTCTTCTGAGCTACAATCCCTCTTTGTCTTGTGGCAAAAGGCGCTACAATCCCGTAGTCAGAAGCCAATTGAAACTTACCACCATGCACTCCAGACGCTACTTCTGCTACCTCGGTCCATATCTCTATAATAAAATAAACAATATCTTGGCGATATTCAAACTTCAAAAGACTGAATGCAAGGTGAAACTAACCACATGGCTACAGGAGTTAAGCTACGACGACACCGAAGGACTATTTACCGTAATAGTGTAGGCCTCTGTATCCCTCTCAACAACTTACACACACTTTTTCACGTACACTTACAATCACGCACACTCACACTCAAACACATAACCTTAGCTTTTTTTCATACTTTCTATATCATTTGATTTGATTTTAATTTTAGATTTTTTCTTTCTTTTGTGTATTTAGTAAAATTTCTGACCACAACCTTATGTGAAATCCTGTGCACAAACTGTAACCCATTAAGGAGGAGGCCTGGTGTCCTGAAACACAGGCAATAAGCCTAGCTTAGGCACCAGTCTCCCACAATATCCATAATAATTATATTAATGTACAATGTGTAAAATATTTGTATTGTGGCGAGAAAATAAACTATTTACTTACTTACTTACTTACTTACTTACTTACTTAATGGACCAAAGACTTTCTGTGGATGAACAGATGTGTTCAACAAAAATAGGGCACTTCTTAAAACAATATCTGCCCAATAAGCCCCACAAATGGGGCTTCAAATTATATGTTCTTTGTGATTTGATGGGATATGCTCATAAGTTTGAGGTATATTCTGGACAAGAGAATTCAGAAAAACTCTCCAATGAACCAGATCTTGGTGCAACAGGAAATGTAGTGCGTTTGCTTCGGGGAGTGCCAAGAAGGCTAAAGGTGTGTCCAAATATCGAGCGGCAATCGAGCGCGGCTGCCGCGCGCGGCCCGCCGCGCTGTGATTAGACGACTGCCGCGCGCGAACGCTTCTGGCTACCTGCCGCGCGCGAACATTCTTAGTAAACATTCGGCAGTAATTGTGTTTGGACGTATTTCTGCGCACAAACATGGACAACGAAACATCGATTCGTTTAATTGAAATGTATGGATCTTTTAAAGAGTTATGGGATCCTCGACAAAAGGAATACCATAATAAAAATAAACGTGAAGACTTGTGGAATGAAATAGCCAACAATTTTGATCTTCCCAAGAAGGAATTAAAGGCTAAAATGAAAAGTCTTTTAAGTTCCTATAGACGAGAAAGGAATAGAGAAAAAACAAGCAATACAACAGCAAAACAAGCAATAAAAGGGTTAGTTATAATCTTTTAATAATTAATATAATGTATACCAATATTGCTGTAAATCTAGACCTACTCATAACAATGATATTCAAAAAGTATAGATGGAGTATAGTTGTGATGGCCTACGGGGCTTGATCCACGACCAACCGTAGTCCGGGGACGGTCTCCCCTCGTTTGACATGCACCCCTTCTGCGATGCTGGTGGTACACGTCTCACGCACCCCTAGTGTATGCGTAGTTAAAAATCCGGATGATCCACAGATACAAGGTGGCAGCGACTACACAGGATAGCAGCAATGAAACAACTTATTCACTTTTCAATCTTGAGGGTTCGGCACTTCCTTTCTATGTTTCTTGTTCTACTGCTTGTTCGAGACTACAAATGTACTGCGGAGAGGGCCATCTTATATACTGCCCTGTCTGCCCTTATCGAGAGCCGCGCTTTTGCGCCTAATTTTACTTTTAATTTTGTTTAATTTTGCGTCGAGCCGAACCCTTTTCCTTGTTTATTTTATTTAAAAAAAAAAGTTAGTTAGTTAGTTTTTTTTTTATTTTAAAATATGTTTCTTCTTAGCTCTTTTACGCAATTTTTTAATAATAAGCAGAGCTACGACACATGCGACCGCTTTCATTTTAGTTCTGATGCCAACTGAAGCGCGCGGCATATCTTGGTTGTGCCGCGCAGTACTGCCGCGCAAACATTAGTTGGCTTTGTCCAAACTAGAGCGCGGCAGAAATGTGTCCTACAAATGCCGCGTGTTGCTGCCGCGCTCTTGCTGCTCAATGTTTGGACACACCTTAAACCACATAATATACTTTGATAATTTTTATACCTCTTTGCCATTGGTATATTTTCTAGCTAAAGAAGGAATACATACTGTGGGGACTGTGCAACAAAACAGGATTACAAATAATAAATTACCAGATAAAAAAGATTTCATGAAGAAATCAGTGCCCAGAGGTAGTTATGAAGAGAGAGTTTCTATGCTTGATGGTATAGATATGAGTTGTGTAGTGTGGAAAGATAATAAGGTAGTGACCCTACTATCTACTTATGCTGGAGCATTGCCTGTGGCTAAAGTAAACAGGTATGACAAGGCAAAACGAGAAAAAATTGATATTACTTGCCCATTTATTGTCCAAGAATACAATAAACACATGGGAGTAGACCTCATGGATAGCTATTTGGGTAGAAATCACATAACACTGAGGTCCAAAAAGTGGTACCTGCGTATTTTTTTCATTTATTTGATCTTGCAGTTATAAATGCTTGGGTTGTCTATAAAAAAAATGCTCAGAAAAGGGGTGAACCAAAAAATAGTCTGCTTACAATGAGCCAATTCAGAAATGAATTGGCCTTTGTGCTTTGCAACAAAGGAACCATCAAAGATGCTAGAAGAGGGCGTCCTAGCAGCAGTACCCTAGAAGAAGAATTGCTGTCAAAAAAAAGAAAAGGTTCTCCAGCTCCTCCACCTCCAAAAGACATAAGGAGGGATGGTTCTGAACATTGGCCAAAAGTAGGTGGGTCACTCCGGTGCAAATATCCTAAATGCAGAGGTTATTCCACAATATCATGCAGTAAATGTGGAGTTAATTTGTGCCTTAATAAGAATAATAATTGTTTTCTAAATTATCACCAAGAATAAACAATGTACAAGGATATTCTAGTTTTATTAATTTAGTACTGAGCTAAACATGCAGAATTGCATGATGGTGGATATTTCCATCATACAATTTTTTATTTATTTCGTATTATTTATATATACTAGGATTTTTTAAATATTTTCCCTTAATCTAGAGCATGAATTACATCACCCTGATTTATTTTACAAAAATCTAAAAAATCAAGCAAAGAAGGGGGAATTCCCCGGAAATCCTGCGGCGCCGCGGGCATCCGCGCGACTCGTTCGAGTTTCTCATGCGATAATAAGTACCTATAGTAATGAAAATAAAGTTAAAATTCATATGACACTGAAACTGCGCTCCGATTCGCTGCCCTTCGCCGCTCTTTCGGTGTGAGTTGACCCTTATTATGAGCGAGGCCCCATCAGTGCGTTGCGTCGTCGCAGCGGTGACGCTGCGTCGATTTCCATATATTTCGATTTATTTCTAGGCAGATGGATGGACAGACTGTCCGACCAAATCGTGTTTGTATCGCGTCGTGAAACATGGACATAGAGCTCTGCCTCATTGGCACACCACATCGCATCGCCGCAGCGGCGACGCAACGCAACGCAGCGCAACGCACTAAGAGCGAGGCCCCATTAGTGCGTTGCGCTGCGTTGCGTTGCGTCATAATTTGTCAAAGCTAAGGTTAAAAATTTATAAGGGTTTGAACGTGGCCGCGCCATTGAAACGCTTCGAACCGCGCGGCCACGGAGATCTTTAAAACTAAGCATTGCAGAGACCTGAAATTTTGGTAATGAAACACAGGAAAGCGAAAAACAATTTTCTCGATTGTAGGTAGGTATTTATTGTATAAATTACAATCGAACAGAGTTTCGGCTTAGGCTAGGTTCTAGATCAGAATAATGTTATAAATGCGCTGCGCGACCTATTTTATAAGTTTACCCCCACTCTAAATCGAGGAGGGAATCGCCGCTCGGTAACGCCCATCGCGTTAGGTTGACAAGCGCACGTGACGTGCTAGTCAATCGACTTCCTCTTTGTTGTGGCTGCCGTGGCGTACTTGGTCGTCATGGCTATGGCTTTGGCTGAGGCTGTGGCTGTGGCTTTGGCTGCACCAAGACGACACGGCATGGCATGGCTTTGGCATGGCTGGCAATCGGGTGACCGTTACAGTCGGCCATCCTGAAACAATTGCTCCCGCAATGGGAAAAGGGAACACAATTAGCTTTCCAGTAAATCTATTAGGTCCTCTGTCTCTAACTGCTCATCAGAGCTGCTGGCACTGTCAGATACAGGAGCTACACTTTGATAGGGTCGCAAGGATTCAGCAGATACTAAACCTATGAAGTTCTTATATCCTCTCAAACCTTTTATACTCCTGATCCTGTATCTGTCCTTACCAACAACTTTTATGACAATATACGGCCCTGAATAGAGATCATCTAGTTTAGTACTGACTTTAGCCGCGCTACTTGTAGGAGCCTGTTTCCAAAGTACTAAATCACCTTTCTTATGTGTGACATGGCTTACGACGCTTATCAAAATGGTGTTTCATTTTAGCGCTAGCTTTTTCAATGCGCTGCTTAGCCTTGGTGCGTTTCACTTTCACGTGGGTCGATTCGACTACCCGCCCCGGAATAGAAACATCACATGCTGGCCTACTACTCCGTGAAAACATCAAGTCGTAAGGTTTATATCCGGTTGTGTCGTTTAAAGTGTTGTTAATACCCCAGATTACGTCAGGTAAATTATTAGACCAATTGTTCGCGGCTTCACTAGGGTCAGTAGCTCGTAACGCGTTCAAAATGGTTCTGTTGGTACGTTCAACTTGGCCGTTAGCTCGAGGACAAGCTATAGCAGTTAAAGTATGCTTAAACTGTTTGTCTGTAGCAAACTTCTTAAAATATCTACTAGTAAAGGCTTTTCGGTGATCCGACACTACTCTATCCGGGTATCCATACAAAGCGAAAATTCGTTTTAATAACCTGACCGTCTCGATTGAGTTTACTGTCCGAGTTGGTTCCGCAATCACAAACTTTGTAAATGAATCGGTTATCACTAGCATGTACACATAGCCTTTCTTCGTCCTACAGAACGGTCCTAAGTGATCTACATGTACTGTTCTGAACGGTTCAGTTGGTTTGGGAATAGGATGCAACATACCCTCCTTTTTCCCGTGCTCCCCTTTTCCGTAAGCGCAATGTAAACACGCCGCAACATATTTCTGAATAAACCGCGTCATTCTCGGAAACCAGTAGTCATTTTTAATAAGCTCGATGCAGCGCTTGAACCCTACATGGCCTATTTCATCATGGTGCATTTGAACAATTTTCCACCTAGCTGGTCCCGGCACTACAAGACGATTACCGCACAGAGTTTTTCGGTATAACCTATCATCTATCAGTACGAAATCCTTTGTTAAGTCGCGCTCTGCTGAACCAGTTTTTAATCGATCAATTATGTTTTTGACTTTGTCATCTTGATACTGAACTGTAAAGAACCAATCAGATACTTCTAGGAGGTTAACATTAAGCGCGTCAACAGGATTTCGACTAAGTGCATCGACATGTCTCATGCGCTCACCCGGCCGATATTCTACACTTATATCGTAATCTTGAATCATCAACCACCATCTGGCTATCCGCGGAATAATGTCACGTTTTGTCAAAGTGGAACGCACCGCGGTACAATCCGTAACAATTTTTACATGTTTCCCAATTACATAAACGCGGAATTTTTTCAAAGATTCTACAACCGCTAGTGTTTCGAGTTCGTAGCTGTGATATACGCTTTCTTGTTTAGAAGTTACACGACTGAAATACATTACCGGTCTTAGGGTACCATCAATTTGTTTTTGAAATAATATACCCGCTATGCCTAACTTACAAGCGTCCGTATGTATTTCTATTTCTAGCTCGGGATCGTATATCGCTAACACCGGTTTGGAGCACAAACACTTTTTTAATTCGTTAAAACTCTCTGATTGTTCACTACCCCAATCCCATGCAACGTTTTTCTTTGTTAAATTGGTTAAGGCACGAGCAATTTGAGCAAATTTATGAATAAACTTACGGAAATAGCTACATAACCCGATAAACTGTCGAACTTAGTGTACATTTTTGGCACTTTCGGAAATTTCATGTCCTAAATACGTTACTCGAGTTTCTAAAAACGTACACTTTTTCATATTTAATTTCAGATTCTCGGTTTCGAATTTATTTAACACAACCTCTAACATGTCAAGACCAGATTTAACGTCGACTGAGGGTACCAATATGTCATCTAGAAAAGCTAAAACCTCGCATGAGTCGCTACTACCGCCATTTTGGGAAAAATGAATGGAGTTTACTATTTTGTTAATTAAACGCATGAAAACTGACGGAGAATTAGCTAAACCGAATGGAACACGGACATATTCAAATTGACCGGCCTGACAAATAAATGCACTTTTATGAGTATCTTCGGGTTTTAGCGCCAATTGATGGTAACCTTGAGACATATCTAAGCACGTAAAATATTTTTTACCGGCTAACTTGGAAATATGATCTTCAATATTAGGTAACGGATATCTGTCTTTAACGGTTATGGCGTTAAGTGCGCGATAATCTATGCACAGTCTGCTATCCCCGTTCTTTTTTTTTTACCAATATCACTGGAGAAGCATAGTTGGACTCTGATTCTTTAATAATACCGGCTTCTAATAATTCAGAGACTTTAGATTTTACTATTTCTTGTTCACAGTGCGATAGTCTATATGGTTGTCGATAAACGGGCTTATCGGTAGTCAAAGTAATTGGCATTTGAATTAAATTTGTGCAGCCGAGATCTTTAGTGCTGACTGCGAAACTTTGTTTAAATCTAATTAGCAATTTGATTAAATCTTTACGTTCCGTTACACTCAAACTGCCTATTTTTATGTCGTCTAACAAAACTCCACCTATGCTCAGATTTGAATCTTTATCCACAGGCAAAACAAAAGGCATATTTTCCGACACAGTTAATTTAGGCAAATCACATGAAATAGGCAAATCAGAAGGCTTTAAAGGCAAATATGGCTTGGCTTGGCTAACCTGACTTATGGTGGGTGATGTGTCGCAGCTCTCGGCGCGTGTGAGGACCTGGCCAGCCTCCCACACGATGTCTTCAGTACCGGTGTTGATGACCTTGATGTGTCCGCTGTCGCCTCGCAGGAGAGTGGCGGGCAGGGAGTAGGAAACTCCTTGAAGCTCGTAGTGGCGTGCAGTGGTACAGATATCGTTGTTCTGGCGGTTGCCCACTATCAGGACCTTGATGATGGAAGCTCCTGGTGGCAACGTTTCTCGCATAACCGTAACAATCTTGAACTTGTGGAGCTCTTCAACCACATCTTCCTTTGGCATGGGGTCAGATTCGTGCATCAGTTTGGCTGTTCCGTTGCTTACGACGAGTGCAATGTCGCTCGCATTTATGACGGGTTGACCGATGAGTAAATGAATGTCACCCATCTCGATGTCTGTCAGATACGCATCGCAAGTAACTTGAATACCGTCTATTTCCAGATTAAATTTTACTTTTCCACGGGAAGTAATTAACCCGCCGGCAAAGCCTTTTAGGATCGTACTCGTAGGTATGACGTCGAGAGATAATAATTTGGAGATCCGACTGGTCATGACGTTCACCTGGCTTCCGGTATCGATGTAGGTCTTCACGTGGACTCCGTTGATCTTGGCTATTTTCTTGTAGGTGTCATTGTAGTTTTGGATTATCTTAATGTCTCTGACGCTGTTGTTCACGTCAAACGTAGATTTTTGAAGGGTAGTTGCAGATGAATTATTGCAGCGGATAGCGATGTGGCCTTGCTTACCACATTTAAAGCACACACGTTGATCGGGAAGCGTACAATTTCGCAACATGTGACCAGTCTTCTTGCAGCGTGGGCAAGGATCATTCTCCGTAAAAATCTTCTTTTCGGCAGGCATTGGGCGAGGATCCTTACTCGGTAGGCGAATTTCTGATGCGGGGCCGCGGTAGTCGTCGAGGGCACAGAGGAATGCTTCATATAGTTCATCAGGGCGTTCACATTGGAAAGCACGTGCATTTGGTTGCAAAGATGAGGGTAGGCCTCGAATGATGCACGAGACACTGGCGCTGTCTGATAGCTTACAACGGAAGCACATGGATACTTTATCTTGATAATATTTGGTCATTGTTTCATTAGTCATCTTCCGTCTTTGCATCATCTCTTCTAACAATGCACTGTAGTCCCGATGTTTTGGAAAGGCACGCAGCAGCATCTGTTTCCACTCGTCCCACGAGTAATTATACTCGTCGAGTCAGTTGTACCATTTGCGAGCTTGTCCTCGTAGTTTGTCTTGCAGATGGAATGCCTTTATCTCATCGCTCCAACGATGTATGTCGCCGAGTTGATCGATTTTTCTTAACCATACTGATACTGTGCAATCTTCGCCATCCGGGTCGAATTCAGGAATGAGGGACGCAGCACGATGATTTTTGGATATACCGATGTCTGAATCCAGTTCGCGGACGGCTTTGTCGACCTCATTTTGCAGGAGATTTTTCAGAATTTTTCTAGCGGGCGGTGGTGTAGAATCGCCGTCTTCATCTTGCTCGGTGTCGCTCGAGGGGTCCCATCCGGGTGGACGCACCCCACGTCCATGAAGTTCACGGCGATTTCGCTTCATCTCACTTCTGAGTGAAACACAGGAAAGCGAAAAACAATTTTCTCGATTGTAGGTAGGTATTTATTGTATAAATTACAATCGAACAGAGTTTCGGCTTAGGCTAGGTTCTAGATCAGAATAATGTTATAAATGCGCTGCGCGACCTATTTTATAAGTTTACCCCCACTCTAAATCGAGGAGGGAATCGCCGCTCGGTAACGCCCATCGCGTTAGGTTGACAAGCGCACGTGACGTGCTAGTCAATCGACTTCCTCTTTGTTGTGGCTGCCGTGGCGTACTTGGTCGTCATGGCTATGGCTTTGGCTGAGGCTGTGGCTGTGGCTTTGGCTGCACCAAGACGACACGGCATGGCATGGCTTTGGCATGGCTGGCAATCGGGTGACCGTTACAGTAAGTAACAGATTGAATTTGTAAAAAATTTGTAAAAATATAGAACATAATCCTGGGCTTATATTTTAGGAGCTGTAAGACTAATACGCCATGGCCGTGCCATTGAAACGGTGAAAAACACATTTTCGCCGATATTTCGCTGAAAAAGCAACGCAGACGTCTGAAGTTTTTTGTAAAACCCAGATTTGAATTTGTCAAAACTAGTAAAAATAAAACAAAAAATCCTAGGTTTATATTTTAGGAGCTGTAAGACTAATACGCCATGGCCGCGTCATTGAAACGGTGAAAAACACATTTTCGCCGATATTTCGCTGAAAAAGCAACGCAGACGTCTGAAGTCTTTTGTAAAACCCAGATTTGAATTTGTCAAAACTAGTAAAAATAAAACAAAAAACTCTAGGTTTACATTTCAGGAGCTGTAGACCGGAATCTTAAATACGTCTTGAATATGTCGATAGGGTGACCATGGCTTATTGTTAACAGAAAATTTTTCACCTATTTTGTTAGATATTATATCTTAAGGATTCTTAATTAAATAAAAATGAAACGATAGTATAGAAAACCATGTTTATTTGTTTCACAAATCACATAAATCACATTTTTTTGGCTTACACGGATGTGTGCTTTCAAATCACAGATTCGTTTCTTTTAAGTACTAATATATATTTGTTATTTAAAAATCACATTAATCACAGATTGTCTGCTTACACTTACACATATATTTCTTCCAAAATCACAGATTATGTTCTTTCAAGTACTGAGATATATTTCTTATTTAAAAAAACACATTAATTACAGATTTTTTGCTTACACTACAAAAAATATATATTTCTTTCAAAATTACAGATTATTTTCTTTTAAGTACGAATATATATTTGTTATTTAAAAATCACATTAATCACATCAAGATTGTTTGCTTACACTAAGATAGGTATATATATTTCTTTTAAAATCACAGATTATTTTCTTATGCTAAGATATAATTGTTATAAAATAGGACCTCATGGCGAAAGACTTTCTCTAAATTCTTACAAAAAATAATTGGCAATTCACACAAAAAATCTTAATCATCATCTATAAGACCATAATAATATGTTAAATTATGTATTGTTATAGGTTGTTCAGAACTTGCATGCGTTGCGGTTTTATTATCGTCATAACAATCGCATCCACACATGCCCGGCGGCACGGCCGGCGGCATTTGCCGCATCTCAGCCGCGGCACGCGCGGCTTTTGGTTGCCGGCGGCAGTTTGCTTGCGGCTTCGATACGGAGTGGTAGTGTTGTCGTATAATTTCATAGAAGTAAATAACGAAATGACAGAATTTAACTGGGATGATAGTGCAGTACTTTTATTAATAGAAAAGTATCAAGAAAATGAACCATTGTGGAACCCAAGGCATATGGATTTCAAGAATCGCAACAAAAGAAATGATGCTATTAGGGATATTGCTTCTGTGTTCAACATAGCATCATCAGAAATTGAGAGAAAACTGAAGAATTTATTCAGCCATTATTTTCGAGAAAAACGCAAATATGAAGAATCTAAAAGGAGTGGATCTGGACGGGAAGATGTTCAATTGCCGAAATGGTTTGCTTATAAGGCGTTATCATTTCTTAGTGACAAGAATGCACCGGTACCGACTCTGAACAGCCACGCACCTATTGTAAGTACCCATCAAATTTTTATAATCAAGTAGACTAGTTGGTCGCCCATTGATCGAAATTCGACCACAATTAATTTAAAATACATATTTCATTAAGTAATATTTTCGTAAATAGGGGTACAAAGATTTTTTCTCGCGTATTAATATTAGATACCTACTACCTACAACCCGGTAACAATATATAATACCACGGAGAGCGGACGAGCATACTCTCGTATTTGAACCTTATGCAGTCGGCAAAACGCTCACCGAAAGCGAAGTATTCGGGAATAAGCGCTCATCAAGAGTGTAGGTATAGGCGTCATCAATGGTGACTGTATACATGTAATGTTTATAAGCTTGGTTTTTAGGGTTCCGTACCCAAAGGGTAAAACGGGACCCTATTACTAAGCCTCCACTGTCTGTCTGTCTGTCTGTCTGTCTGTCTGTCTGTCTGTCCGTCTGTCTGTCTCCAGGCTGTATCTCATAAACCGATCACGGTTTATGAGACGGATTAAAATTTCAGCTTTCTAGCTATCAAGCTAGAAAGCTGAAATTTTCACAAATGATGTATTTCCGTTGCCGCTATAACAACAAATACTAAAAATAAAAATGAAAAAATATTAAGGGGGTCCCCATACAATAAACGTGTGAAATCGCAAATTATAACTTTGTTATTTTATTATTATATATTTGTATGAAAAACAAAGTTATTTTTTGTTGCCGAAAAATGTTTGTATTTTGGCTAGTTGTAGGTAATAGATACGTTCATTTTTCATAGATAATGGTACGGAACCCTTCGTGGGCGAGTCCAACTCGCACTTGGCCGGTTTTAATTAAATATTTACATACTGATTGGATATTTCAAAACATAATGTTAAAGCTTGTTTGCAATTATTTATAAGATTTCCTTTTTATTTTCAGTCTTCTCAAGTTAATATCACTCCCCAGACTACGCTACCTTCGACAAGGAGGTCACGAAAGCGAAACATAGAGGGAGATCCTGAAGTTGATGAAGCTTTGCAATTACTGAGGGAGATTACATCTAATGCAAGGCAACGCGATGATGCTGCTATATTTGCAGACTATATAAGTAGCAAGTTGAGGAAGATGGATCATTACACGATGTGTACAGTACAACATCAAATCCAGAATATTGTCTATGAAGCAGAAATGAGAATGGGTCCGATGAATTTTGATACCAATAATACTACTCAGCCTCTTCGTTATCAAAATGTTCGTCCAGGATACTTCAAAGGCCAACCTACAACGTCAACAATGTCACCATCGCCCTCAACTTCGCGCTCTTACTCTGTTCAATCAGACTATGAAATGCAAAATAGCCCAGATGTCAACACAAGTGACAGTCTGTTACAAGTCTTGGAAAATAATTTAACCGAAAATAGTGTTATAGAAGTGTTAAGAAATGTTTCTGATTCCTAAATAAAACAATTATTTGAATAATCATATTTTATTTCTTTAAAACATTATAATTGATATTGCCAAGGAAGCTGACCTTGTTCCGATAGAAAATAACATTTTAGCTCATTTCTAATTACACTTGGTTCTACATTTAGAGCGATCTGCGGAATATTTTGTTGCTCTTCGTTCAAAACTCCATCAGTAGTTCTTTCATTTCTCTTCATAAAATTATGCAGATGCACACAAGCCATCACGACAAGTTTTGCTTTCTCATTTTGTAAGCCAATGCGTGAATGTAAAATTCTGAATTTATTAGATAAAATGCCAAACGCGTCTTCTACAACCATGCGCCCGCGACTAATTCTATAATTAAAAACCCTCTCAGGTGATCCTTTTGCATGATATCCAGAAAATGGTTTTATTATATTCTGTGAGATGAGGAAAGCATCATCACCGATGAAATAAAAAGGTACAGGTGTATTTCTCCCTTGTAATGGAATCGCTTGTGGCAGACTTAAAGTTCCATCTCGTATCATATCAAATAAAGTTGAATTGCGTAGAACTCCACCATCAGATATTCTGCCCTGACATCCAATGTCCACGTATAAAAAGTTATAATTGGCATCGATTAAAGCTAGCAAAACAATACTGAAATATGACTTATAATTAAAAAACTCAGAACCGCTATTAATTGGACATGAAATACGTATATGTTTCCCATCGAGGGCACCTACGCAATTAGGTACATTCCATTTCTGCATGAAACTCCGAGCCACTGATAGTCATTCTTCCTGTGTATTCGGCATCTGTAAAATAAAATTGTTTGTGATATTTGTGTGTGTAGTTCTAGTTATATGTATGTAAAATGTGTGTGAAGTTCCAGGTACAGTATAAAATCATAGATATTATAATTCGACTAGGAATAGATAAGTTACTTAGGAAGGTTCAGTTTCTAACTACCTAATGTGTTACGGATATTTGTACTTACCCTTAAATAATTGGATAATGTAGATACCAACGCTTGACAAACATCTGGAATTATTAAAGAAATAACTTGTGGAGACACTTTAACCCTTAACCAGGCAAAGTACTAAATAGGACCACATTCGTTTTGAATGATTTTACAGGGTAAGGCGTACCAATGGACCACAATATGTCAAACAGTCATAGATAATTAATATTTTTATGCTGTGAAAGCCAATAGAGTAAAATGGAACGCGCCCAAACAAAAAAAATCTTCGACGACTTTGACGTTTCTTACTTTTTGATAACAAACGATCATTTTTGTGTGTTGTTTGCAGTAAATCCCGGAATATGTCTAAAAAAAATCCAGTAAGTATTGCTGTGTGTATAAAAACGTATATTTGAGAGTTTTTACACAATCTGAACATATTTTATTTGTTATAAACATTGTTTTTGTTGTAGTAACGGTTGCTTGAATTATGTGGTCCATTTATGATCATTGCCCGTTACGCATGTTGATTTGTACTATACATATTGAAAAATTTTCTTATTTTTTAGCCCCGGCCGATAAAAAACAAAGATATTGAAGCTTATCTTCAAAGTCCGCTGTCATCAGAAGGAGAAGATACCGACGATGATGAAAGAAATGAAGATTTTTCTGACAATTTCAACAAAAGACTAGACCAGATACAGAATATCAGTACTGAAAAGCTACTAGATATACTAGAAGATCCTGTAGCACCATCTCTTTCATCTGTTGAGCCTGTAATTGAAACAGATAAAGAATGTCAACTAGTACAACCTGAGGATCTGGGGATTGAAGCATATAATTCACCAACTGGAATAGTTTCCGATATTCTAGTTGCACCATCATCTCCAGTTAAACCACCATCTGCAGTTCAACCTCCATCTCCAGTTCAACCATTATCTCCAATTCGACCATCATCTCTTCAGTAAGTTATACTCTCACTTATACTCAACTGAACCAAAAAGAAAGATCTTGGTCAACAAATATTGAAAATCAAGTATTTCCAGTTTTTGAAACCAAAGCTAAACCTACTATTGCTTACAATAACAGGCATTTGCCTTTAGATTATTTTGATCATCAAACATAATTGATATTCTGGTGGAAAACACTAATCTATATGCTATCAAAAATCAGTCAAGAAACTGGCTTGAAACTAACAATGAAGAAATGCGTGCTTTGCTTGGAGTAATTATAATGATGGGCTTAAAGGTCACAGCTCATTAGAGCCACCCGGCACCCACTCCGCACCGCCTCGCCTCGTGCGGTTAGTATTCTTGATATGGACTTGTATGGGTATGCGCTCACTACATCAACTCCGTAGCGTCACCGGATCGCCTCTATCGTAAGTAGGGATTGCAATCGAATATTCGAATTATTCGAATATACATTTGAAATTCGTATTCGAATAGTTAATTATAAAATATTCGAACATTCGAATATTACCACAGCAATTTTATTAAAGTTACAACATTATATTGTTAATTACGAACGCGACATCTAACGCGTGGTCGTCAAATTTCTGAATAGATCGGCACTGCTCGGATTGACGGTCATTCGACCAATCAACGGCCTCCATTCTTCTGCTGACTGCAACTCGCCGGGCGCTAGCCGCCATTTTGAGTTTACTTCACAATCACAAGTACAGCACAACAGACGCGTAGTTTTTTACAACAGAGTGGTGCATTTTGTTATTTTGTGCTGACGGTATAAACATAAGTGTATACGGATTACCCAATTAAATGTAAGTATAATTTTTGTTAAAATATGCTGTGCAATTTAACACTAAAATGAATTTGTGTTTATGATTTAACCTAAAGTAATCCCATTTTATTTAATATTTTTTCATTTCAAATCAGACTCAATAAGACTAATGTTAATTGTTTATAGTAATTATAAGGGAGGTTGTTAGTAAATAGTAGGTATGGTACGGTATAATACGCGCGAAATTTACTTATAACTGAACTTCCAGAACGAAATCGAACGTACTCAAATAGAACTCTGTTAGGTTTTGTCAATAAATTCGGGATTAACTAATTTACCCAAGATGTGTAAAGTATCACTTCACTATGCACTGACTGATCACCAAATGCGTGTTTTTACAGGTGTGCAATTTAGTTGCAGACTGCCTTTCAGTTAACCATGGATAAAAACAAATTGGTTTTCAAAGAGTACACAAAACGTACGCTTGACAAGTCTTCGGTTTGGAACTCGTTCTTACGGACTGAGGATGGAAGTCATGCAAAATGCAAATTGTGCAATAGAATTCTCCAATGTTCAAACACCACTACGTGTTTGCACAATCACTTGAAAAAACAACATCCAAGTGCAGGTTAGTTACCGGACTGACACTTCACTTTTACTTTAATTATACCTACCTATATACGTAGTACTTACTATAGTCACTTACTTTCATTATTTAAATATAATACAATGTATTTTAAAATTATTGAGATCCACATTGGTTTGTAATGTAAATGTAACAGACAGAACATAAAAAATAAAACTGAACTTGGTTTATGTGTTTGTGTGTGAACTGCCTTTTGGCTATCATTTTTGACGTTCAAAAGAGCCTTTTATGTGCCTATCTGAAATAAATGGTTTGACTTTGACGTTCCTGGAAATTCGGAAAAAATCATTTAGTTCACGTACGCTTTTACTAAATATAATTTATTTGATCTAGATCTAAGAAGAAATACACTACTAACATCAGCTTCTGCTGCAACGCCTTCTACTTCCACAATTCCAACGCCTACTACTGCCGTACAAGAACAAGTACAGCAGCCCAAGCCAAAAAAAAGGAGAATTGATGATTATTATCACACTAAAGAAGATAGTATGGAAACTGTGATTTCCAAAATGACTGCGTGTGATGGTCTCCCGTTTAATGTGTTTTGCAAGTCTGAATCTATGCGTCAGCTTTTTACAAAAAGTGGATTCGAAGTTTTGCCGAAATCTCCAAACACAATCAGGAAGATGGTTGTAGAAAAAAGTGATCAGCTGAAAACTGAACTAAAAAGAGAGTTGTCATTGTTAAAGGCAAAAGGACAGAAATTTTCCGCCTCCCTTGATGAGTGGACATCAGCCCGCAATCGGCGCTATATAAACGTCAACATTCATTGCCCAACTTTTAAAGACAAAACCTTTAGAAATTTGGGATTAGCGAGAATTACAGGGCGAGGAACATCAGAAAGATGTCTCAATATTTTAAAAGTCAAATTAGCTTCATACGATATATCTTTAGAAGATGATATAACTGGTGTGGTGACAGACGGTGCAAGCGTCATGACTTGCATGGGTCGTCAAATGCAATCATTTCATCAATTGTGCCTTGCACACGGCATTCAATGTGCCGTAGTGGATACAATATATAAGAACCGATATAATCAGAGTGAAACTTATGAACAGTTAGAAGAAATAGACACAGAAGAAGTTCCAGTAGAAACAGATGATACAAAGAAAGATGAATCAGAAGATGAGGAAACAGATGAAAATGATGATGGAGAAGGCTTTGTAGTCGATCAGAATGTGGTTTCCAGAAGTGAACCCAATCTCAATGTCGAGTACAAAGGTTTGATTGACAAAGTAAGAAAAGTAGTGAAATTTTTCAAAAAATCTCCAACCAGAACAGAAATCCTGAACAAATATATTCTTGAAGAAAACAAAAGCGCAGGCCTGGTATTAGACTGTAAAACGCGGTGGAATAGCATGGCGGACATGGTTTCAAGATTCTTGCTACTGAAAGATGCAATTTTAAAAGCACTGATTGACTTGAAAGACAAAACTATGTTCAGCACCTATGAGCTTGCTCTTTTGCAGGATTTATCTACGTCTCTCACTATCGTCAAAACTACTGTGGAAGCGATATGTCAAGAAAAAGCCACTTTATTAACTGCGGACACAGCCCTACAGTTCATGGTTACCAAACTACGAGAGACCAATGGGTTTATCAGTGGTAAACTTCTTCAGGCTCTGAAAACAAGGATTGCTGAACGACGACAAACAGACCTGGTTTGTACACTGAAGTACTTGCACAACCCAAACAAATACTACCAGGAGCCGAGTTCTTCTATCTTCCCTAAAGTAGGAAATGATGTTATCACCAAAGTCATAGTTGACATTCAAAAAAAATATTTTAAGCAAAGACCTGCGACAACTAACACTGGCGTTTCTGATGACGAAGATAACATTGCTATATTAGACCTTCAGCGTTATCAAAATGAAGAAGCGTCAAGAATCTCAAATATGTCAATGAAAGAACAGCTGCAGAAAAAGATAGAGGACGAAATGTATGCAGTGCCTTCCACATCCACAGCAAATCTTGAACATCATGATCTAGAAACATCAATAAAAATGCAGATGGCTCTATATGATACAGGTACGCCAAGACAAATACACCTAAGTCTGGCCTATGACGTGCTAATTTGCATTCCACCAACTAGCGTAGAATGCGAAAGGGTATTTTCTTCTACAAAATATATCTGCAATCATCTCAGATGTAAATTGAATGATGATTCCATTGACTCTTTAAGTTTTCTAAGGTCCCACTTTCAAAGGATCCGTAAATAAGAATAATTGTATCCTTTGCCTATACGATGGCATTGACATTGTTACTTACCGCGTTGGATCATAATTTTAAATTTTAGTGATTGCGTGCACTTGCAATTTGCATATCTCTTTAGATGCTAGTTATCCGCGCAGTGCATTCTTATTGTGACTTTGATCTCGTTTCTTTTTAGTTATCCTTAAGAAATTGATAGTACAATATCTATAATATACTTTTTTGTTTCTTACTTTTACTTGTGTTGTATAAAGTTTATTAACATGTTATTTGATTTTGCTAGTGAGATTTTAATTGTGTTTCCTACTTAATAGTTTTCCTATAATTGTTTAAGAATTAATATTTTTTATTTCATATTTTCGTAGTCGAAGTTCCTATTACATCTAACTTTATTAAAAATTTGTTAATTATTTTATTTGATTAAAAGTTTTGTTTAAATATTGGTTCTGTCTGATTGGGATGTTGCCCTACTTACATGAAAAATATGTTACTAGTTTCTAAGGCAATAAAACGTGAGAAATTATATAAATACTTTTTTTTATGAAATATTCGAATAATTCGAATAAGGCTGAAAAAGTATTCGAACATTCGAATACCAAAAATATCGAATATTTGCAATCCCTAATCGTAAGCCGTCCACGCGCGGACGGCGGGTGGACCACTCGGTGACAACTCGCTGCCCTGCGTTGACTGCGCATCGCCAACGCGCGGGTCCGAAGCGGACCGCGCGCTGCCCGCGAGTGATTCACGCGAGGACGATACGTTGGCAATGCGCCGCTCCCCACCCTCCCTTCATTCCCAGCATTTCTTTCGAACGAGTCGGACGTATCGTTTTTGTTTTTAAAATGAATAAAGAAAAACTTATCGAAGAAGTTCGTAAATATAATTTATTGTATGATCTAAGTGACTCAAAGTACAGTGACACTGTAAAAAAGGAAGAAGCATGGATGGAAATAAGCAACACCTTAGCGATACCAGGTAATATTTATTTATTACAAATATTTAAAGAAAGATAGTACAATAGATTGGTACTTGTTACATAATTCGGTTTTCCCTTGTTTCGCAAAATATTAATATAGTCTAATGTTAATTCGATTATACATTGCGAGCTAGTAATGGACAAAAAAAAATCTAACCTACAATGTATATCAAATGAACAAGAGCCAAATTGATATTTTTTCAAACGGTATAATGCGAAACAAGGTACTTCCACATAATTCGTTATTAATTAGACATTTACACATATGTAGGTACGTGATGATTAGTGCATAATAAAAAAAAAATACTAAATTAAGTATTCCATGGTAGCTGCCCAACCGATGATTTGAAATAAGCAGCAAACGAATCACGTACGTCGAAAACGGTACTGTTTCCACCAATGTGACGTAGATCACTGAATGCCTCCTGATGTAAGTTTTGATGCGCTGACCTGCGACTGGGGCAATACTGTTCGTTGCATTCGATATTATAAGTTCGCATTACATTATGCAATATACATGTTGTCAAAACAACATTATCAACAATGTCTGGACATAAACGAATATTTTTGTTGTATATTTCAAATTTTTGGTATAATATTCCGAATGCATCTTCGACTACTTTGCGTGCGCGTGACAGGCGATTGTTAAATTCTTTTTGGTCCTGAGACGGGTTTTGAGAACGAGAATATGGCCTCATTAAGTTCTTTTGTAATGGAAAAGCCTCATCCCCCACAAAAACATGTGGAAGTGCTACGTTTGTCCCGGGCAATGCTTTGTCATTTGGAATATTGAACCTAGTATTTTGAATTCGTTTTCCAATTTTCGAAGATGCAAAAATACCACCATCGCTGTTTTTGCCATAAGCACCGATGTCAACAACTGTAAATCTGTATTTATCATCAACTATGGCCAAGAGAACTATCGAAAAATGTTTTTTATAGTTGTAGTAGAGCGATCCGCTGTTGGGTGGAGCTATTATATTTATATGCTTGCCATCTATGGCACCAATGCAGTTTGGGAAATTCCACCTGTCATTAAACCCTTCCGCAATTTTTTCCCAATCCTCAGCTGTAGGCGTTGGCATAAAAACACCCATCATTTTGTCAATAATAGCTTTGCACACCTCCTTAATTATTGACCTAATAGTCGTTTCGCCTAATCTAAAGCTTGTAGATAAATTTCTGACAGAAGCGCCGCTTGTCAAATATCTGAAATATAAAAGTTTTTTGAGATTGTATTAAGCAAAATAGGGTGTAACAAGAATGTGTTGTACTTAGTTAATATTTTAGGGCTGGAATCTGACTCGATACTAAACAAATTCCCTAACTTTTTTATGTATCATTCTTTACAATTACTGTTTCATTTTTTCAGTATCAATGTGCAAGAAAACGTGGTCCAATTTAAGGGAAGCTCATCGTAGGGCTATTAAGAAAAAAAGTACCAAAAGTGGTCAAGCTGCAATAAGTGATAAAAAATGGCAATACGAGGATGAAATGAGTTTTTTGCTACCGTATTATAAAGAAAGAGCAACTGTATCTTCACTACTCAGAGATAGTGATCAGGAAAGTACTGCCAATGAAGATTCTCAATTGTCTGCTCCGGATTACCAATCAGATATTTCAATAATAGATAATCGTCCAACATCTGGCTTGTCTACAACGACATCCAAGTTTCCAAATATAAAAAGGTCAAGGGTGGAAGTGGAAGATGGATCTACTGCATCGTCATTGTTAATGAAATATATACTAAAGGAAAAAAAAAAGGAGGAAGATGATATTGACAAATATTTTTATGGTATAGCTGCAACGGTGAAGAAATTTAATGAATACAACAAAGCAATGATCAAATCTGAAATTTTTAATATTGTTTCACAAATGGAACTCCGAGAAATCAATGAAAAAGGAAATAATTACTACGGCAGTAATGCAATACATGCAACTGCAGGACCTTCTGGAAATTAATCAACTCCAGGACCTTCTGGAAATTATTCAACTCCAGGATCTTCTGGAAATTATTCAACTGCAGGACCTTCTGGAAATTATTCAACTCCAGGACCTTCTGGAAATTATTCAACTGCAGGATACAGTACTACACCGAACTATGATCCAGAAAGGAATGCCAGACAGCTCAACACACCAGTATTGAGTGATACTGAAAAAGATTTAACGGATTTTTAAAAGTATTTCTACTCCTATACTTTAAAATTACTCTCTAATTATTTTAAGAAATTGAATGATTAGTACTTAATGAATGGCAAATTCATGTCGAAGTTACAAAAATAAAGGTTGATTTAGTATGCTCTTACTTTTTTTACTTTTACATACATACATTTAGAGAGACATACACACATACAGACCTACATACATACAGGCAGACAGACATACATACATACATACATGGGCATTTCTCTACAAACTGGGCAACTTACTGTCTCAGTCAATTTTAACTACTTCTTTAATAGTAAATCATCCCCAACAATGCAATTTCCATAAAAGATGAACATAGTTTTTAGGAACTTATCTTTTTTATTTTAAAAAGCATTTAATTTGTTTGTTATGGTTTTTTAAATATGTCTAAAAACAGTTCCCTGGAGTGTCCCAAACCCAGATTTAAATTAAAATGAGTTTAAATAACTAATATTTCTGATAAATGACTAGGATTTTGCAAATATTCTTAAAACAAAAGTTACTATTTTCATTGGATTTCATATTTATTTTAAAACACTAAGTGTCCTTAGGGTTGAAAAACAGTCCTCTGTAGCCGATTTCAAGACAAAATAACCATGCTTTTAAAGAAAAAAATGATTGCACGTATGTTAATAATCGCAAACTATATCAATATTAATATGAAAAAGGAATTTAATTTTTATATTGTTAGTAATTCGACATCGAACTTGGCAGAGGACTGTTCAAAGTTGCCCAGTTAGTAGAGAAATATCCACATACATACAGACATACCGGTCAAAAACATAACCCTCCTTTTGTTTCGCCGTAGTCGGGTAAAAATAGAAGGCTCTTAGACAATTGCCCGTTGTACCTTATGCACCATTGATCTGCACCATTAATGGTGCAGAGGAGACTAATTAGTTTCGATGAAAATACTTTCTAAGACTAACATAATAACACATCCACAGTAGGTATACTTATTAATGTGTCGCGAGGTAGTAAATGTATAAATTTTACTTACTTTAAAGTCACAGCCAATCTCTCTTCGGGTGTGATCGCTTCTCTGAACTTTGTGTTTTTCTTTGTTATCGAGTCTTCAATATGAGACAGGATGTTACAAAACACACATTGCGGCATATGATAGTACGAAAAAAATTTATCTTCGTCGGCTAACAAATGCCTACGAACGGTCCAATATTCGCCCTCTTTTTTTCTTTGATTAGACATTTCGTGCACCCAATAAGCTTTCTTTTTTTTGTTGCGTCTTTCATTTTCTTCTTCATCAAGCGACTGCTATGAGTGCCAATTCAAGGTTTGTAAAATTTGACATTACGAAACACACGTGTAGACCTAATGCCAATTGTTAACAGACTACTCGAAAATTCGTGGACTAAGCGACGTCCACTCGTTGACCACGCGGCGTTCACTCGTTGACCACGCGGTGTTCACTCGTTGACCGCGCGGGGTTCACTGGTTGATCGTGCAACGTTTTGGTGATAACGTGGCGTCCACCCGTGAACCACCTGTCGACAACGAGTGGACGCCGTACGACGAGGCGGTGCGGAGTGGGTGCCGGGTGGCTCTAATGAGCTGTGACCTTAAATGAGAGCCGCCGTGCGTGAATCTACAAAACGCACCTACGCGCGTGAGTGCGCAAAAAACCCGCACGATGATGCAGATCTGCACTCCCGCAGGTACGCGCGTAGGTGCGTCGACACGCAATATGCAGCATGATGCGGTGCAGTGTGCCAATCGCCTAATTGAACTACGCAACACTGACTGAGCTTTGGCTTAGCTGTTGGTGTGCACGCTATTTATTTCTAGCTTAGCTTAGCCTAGCTTGCTTGGCATAGCTTAGTTTAGCCTTGGCATAGCTTAGTTTTCGGTCTGCAACCGGCTTTATGGTAATGGAAATAAAGTTAAAAATCATATGACACTGAAACTGCGTTCCGCTTCGTTGCCCTTCGCCGCTCTTTCGGTGTGTGTTGACGCGACGTCCTGCGTGAGCGATCTAGACGCGAACGCGAAGCGGCGCGGCGCGGCGCGAAAACAACAAACAGTCGAAACCTATTGAAGTGGCCTACGTGACCAAACGCACGTGGGGTGCGGTGCGAAGCGGCGCGAAATGAAGCGAACGCGATCAGTTGGCTTGATATTTTCGCGCGAAGTGGACGCGTCGGCCATATTTTTTTCAAGTAAAAATTGTTGTTGAATTGAGGCCATGAGAACCATAGTGGCCTAACTAATTTTTTTACAATATTGAGTTTATGATTTCTTACAGTTAAAATTGAACATTTTGATAGAACCAGGGTGGCCTAAAAATGATACAACTAATATTCACTAGATGGCAGCATAATCACTGTTATGGTTTTTACTCTGTGATCTAAATTTGAGGTGCCATACTGGCCTAAATATGATAGGCCACTATGGTTCAAGCCCGCTAAAACTTCACTGTCATGATGACATTAGTTAGGCTACTTTTTGACAATCTGTTAATAGCGTTTGTCATTTTATTTTCCCGCCCGTGCGTGCTAAATCTTTCAGTAAAATTATTTGTGAATAATTGGCTATTTGCCTGGAATATGGAATACGATCAAGAAAGCTCAAACAATGTGGATAACGAACTTCGAGGTATGTATTACAATATTCCATTGTATTGTATTGCAATAAATAGAAGACGTGTTAATATTGTTCTAAGATTTTTAATTTCTTACAGAAATCTTTGGGTCTGAAGCAGAAGAAGACCCATTTCAAGACTCTGGTTCAGAGTACCAGCCATCTGGACGTAATTCGACAGCATCTACTACAGATTTACTTGATATTTTAGGTGACGAAAACCAACCCCCAAATAATATAACTTCTGAAATTACTCCAGTTCAAATTAAACCTAGAAAAAGAGTAAGACAACCTAGCAAATGGAAGAAGAATGTGAGAAAGGAAAAGCGTTCAAGAGGTGAGGAATATATTAATGTTAAAGGTGTTCTAGTGCCACCAAAACAAATTGATACTGCTTGTGAGTGTAATTGCCAACAAAAGTGTCATGAAAAGATTCTGCCTAGTCAGCAAATTAATCTGTTCAACAGCTTTTATGCTTTGGGAAATTATAACTTGCAGTCATCTTACCTTTTTTCTTTAATTAAGGTGATGCCAAAAAAGACATGTCACACTGCTTCTGCTGAATCTAGGCGTTCAAATTCAAGGGTGTATCAGGTTCCTAATTATGATGGCTTGCATGTTATTGTATGTAAGGGATTTTTTAAAAAGCTTTTTGGTGTCAGTGATGGCAGATTGTCTAGAGTTTTAAAAAATAAATTAGTTATTCCCACACCTCCTACTGATCAAAGGGGAAATCATGTGCCTTCAAATAAAACTCCAGAGAATAAAATTGAAATTGTTAAAAACTTTATCAATAAACCTAAATATGAGTCTCACTATACTTTACACAAGAGCACAAACCGAATGTTTTTAGCACCTGACTTGAGCTTGTCTAAACTGATTGCTTTATATAAAGAAGAAACCCCACCTTCTGAACAAGTATCAAATTTCATGTTCAGAAAAGTTTTTAATGATCAATTCAACCTATCTTTTCATGCACCAATTACTGACTCCTGTAAAAAATGTGATGATTTTAAAATAAAAATAGAAGCTGAAGAATCATCTGTCAAAAAGGATGAACTTGAGTCTCAAAGGAAACTACATCTTTTAAAGGCTGAATCTGCAAGAAATAATTTTAAGATAGATAAGAATAGAGCTGCAAATGATTCTGATTTAACAGTTATAGTATTTGATCTCATGAAAACTTTACCTACTCCTGTTATTTCTACAGGAATTTGCTATTATAAAAGACAGCTTTGGACATACTGTCTGGGAATTCAGAATGCTCATAATGATGAAGTAACAATGTATGTGTGGAATGAAACAATAGCCTCAAGAGGTCCACAGGAGATTGGTTCCTGCCTGTTGCGTTACATCAAAGAGAAAGTCAAGACTAAAAGTGTGGTGGTCAAAATAGAAATATTAAAATGGCCACTCTTTGCCAGTATATTGTTGCCCATCCGGATTACACAGTAGATAACATAGACCATAAATTCTATGTCAGTGGGCACTCATATTAATGTCGGAAGTAGAACTTCTTATTAATGCTATCCAAGAACGTCCTACATTATGGGACAAAAGGAATAAAAGTTATCACAACCGGTTATTATCGCACCGCGAATGGGAGGCTGTGGCTAAAATAATTGGGACTACAAGTAAGTACAACATATTTCTTTATTAATATTACATTCTTGGCAAAGGATGTTGCTCAAAATACAGTTTAAAGTTTTCTCTTGCCTGTGCGGCTACTCGTGATGTAGGATTGTATCTTCTTTGAGAATTATATCTTTGTGTTAGTGACATATTTTGATATGTTTTTCGGAAAGACATTAGCTCATTCTCATTTATTGATTCAAGATCCCTTATAATATTGTGTAGTAAACATATGGCTTTGACGATATGAACTGCATTTGTAACATTCGTTTCGATAGATTTATGTAGAATTCTGAATTTAGAAGTTATTGAACCAAAAGAACATTTAACCACCATTCTGGCTCGAGATAAGCGATAATTATAATTATCTTTGGCGTCCCCTTTAACCGTTGACTTTTCTGGAAAAGGTCGCAATAGGTATTTCTTTAGAGGAAACGCCGCATCTCCAAGGAGCACATACGGAGCTATGATATTAGAGCCCGGTAATACTTGTTCTTTAGGTATTTTTAGTCTTCCTTGTTCTATTGCTCTTCGAAAGGGGCATTCCTCAAAAACACCGGCATCGTTGTCTTTTTCATAGGAACCCACATTTATCATTACAAATAACAACCCAATCGAAAAAAAGGATTTGTAATTATAATACATGGAACCACTCTTTTTTGGTTTTATTATGCGAATGTGCTTTCCGTCAATACATCCAATGCAATTAGGAAACTGCCATCTGTCCCAAATACATTGCGCTATGTTTTTAAAGCTATCTTCTGAAGGTTCGGGCATGTGTTTCCTAACTAATTGAGTCCATATAGCTTTGCAAACTTGTGGTACGATTGTAGAAATAGCAGATTTTGAAATTCTGAACGAGAAAGCGAGTTGCCAAAATTGTATACCTGTGGCCAAATACCTGAAATAATGCAAAATATTAAGTTATAATTCCTTTTCTTTTTTCAGGTGAAATGACTAAGAAATAATGGAAAAATTTGAGAGACACGTTTAGTAAAGAATTAAAAAAAATTCCTAAGCCACGTTCTGGGACTGACGCCGATAATGAGCCGAAGTATACAGGCACATGGCCACATTTTGAGGCCATGTCTTTTTTAAAAGTAGTTCTGAAACCCCGACAAACAGAAGGGAATATTATATCACAAGACTCCGAAAGCAATTCTGTAGATCTGTCAGTGTATTCAGACGCGGCTAGTCCGGAAGAGATATTCAACATGACCGCATCTGACAATGACAACACCCAGCTCCCTGAATCTGCGTCTATTTTAGAAGAAATACCACAGAACATGTCCATAGATAACAGCCTTCGACAAGATCGTCCACCTTCGCCCTCATTGCCAGGTCCTTCGCCTTCATCCTCGTTGCCGGTGCCTTCCCCTTCGTCCTCGTTGCCAGCTATCACAAGGCAAACACGCAAAGAAAAGATATGTCTCGAAGCATTTCTCGATATTGAGAGATAAAAAATGAAAATTCTTCGCGAAGATCAACCAGATAATACTGACGACGACCTTCTTTGGTTCAAATCAATATTACCTTACATGAAGCAGTTGCCATCACTCAACAAATTACATTTTAGAACGCAGACGCAGGAGCTTCTTCTAATGGAGCTGTCAAAGTTAAACCCACCACAATCCAGTGCTCAACAACATGACCATTACACATCTTTGTGAAAGTATTGCAATTATGTACATACTTACTAATTAAACTTAATTAATATTATATGTAATATCTAACATTTATTTCATAGTTTTCTTACCTCAAAGTCACTATAAGTCGTTCTTCTACAGAAATAGGTTCCTGAAAATTTGTTGTAGTAAATTGTAGAACAGGTTTAATGGCTTGTACAATATTAGTCAAACGTTGTAGGTAACATTCGACAATATTCCTTGAACAACAGAGGTTGAGTACGTAAATCCTGGTACAAATTATGAAATTCCCCATGAGTATGCCTTTCTAAGTACACAGTATTAGTTCCACTTCTCTGCTTTATACACTTCTTCAATATCTCATATTTAAGATATGAATTTTCCAACAACATTAGCTTCCGTCCGTCCATGACAAATGTTTAATGTTAACTGAACTGAACGGCGGCGGAGGGCGCGGAGGGGACGGTTCGCGCACACGTAGGACAGAGTAGCCGCATCGCTCCGCACCGCATTAAGCCGCGTACGCACGTACGAACAAATTTGTTGCGTTACATGATACGCAACAACTTGGTTCGCACGTGCGTACCACTATCGAACATCGAACACTCTGTTCGTCAAACATGTTCGCGGCGATCCTTGTAGTGTGTTCTGTATGGACGGTGTTCGAAGAGCTTTAATAAATGTTACGCAACAAAACTGTTCGTATACCTAGATCTGGGCGGGGTGCGGGCGGGCGGCAGAGGTCCTACCCGTACCTCAGTTCTCGACGAGTAGCCGTCAAGGTTATTCGCGTGCTATGTTTATTATTAAAAACATCCCTAAGTACTTAAAAACATACTAAGATAGAGTTCACGACTGTTGTTCGCGAACTCGACTCGAACTATGTTTGCGTTCGTGTTCGAATATGCCGTCCATACGTACGAACCAAATGTTCGGGTCTGGTGTTTGTGTTCGCTATGTTCGTGTTCGTACGTGCGTACGCGCCTTAAAAATTCGCATCGGATAGCCGCGTACGCACGTACGAACAAATTTGTTGCGTTACATGATACGCAACAACTTGGTTCGCACGTGCGTACCACTATCGAACATCGAACACTCTGTTCGTCAAACATGTTCGCGGTGATCCTTGTAGTGTGTTCTGTATGGACGGTGTTCGAAGAGCTTTAATAAATGTTACGCAACAAAACTGTTCGTATACCTTTTTTGTACAATACTGTTTCCCACCATCTAGGATCCGTTTTAGGAAACAACATTTCGTGAATCACTGCGAACATCAAAAAATTCTCCGCTACTTCACAATCGACCACTTCCAACGGCGCCGTCATGGCTACTAAGATAGAGTTCACGACTGTTGTTCGCGAACTCGACTCGAACTATGTTTGCGTTCGTGTTCGAATATGCCGTCCATACGTACGAACCAAATGTTCGGGTCTGGTGTTTGTGTTCCCTATGTTCGTGTTCGTACGTGCGTACGCGCCTGATCGTGTCGCAATCGCGTTCGCGTTGAGTCGTCCACGTAGGACACGGCGTGAGCCTATCAAGTCGCCGAATTCGGTTAACCGACCAATGTAAACAACTCAATTTAGGTAAGCGTTTCAGTTAAGGGCCCTCGCCCACGGCGACTTTTTGTAGCGATGCAGTCGCGCGTTTAGCAAACGCGCGACTGCATCACTTCTAACGCGTGTTAGTCGCATTTGCAACGCGCTACTGCATCGCGATTGTATCGATACAAACGCGCGACCGAGTCGCGCTACTAACGCGCTACTGCATCGCGATTGTATCGATACAAACGCGCGACCGAGTCGCGCTACTAACGCGCTACTGCATCGCGATTGTATCGATACAAACGCGCGACCGCGTCGGACGACATCGGTAGAGAGAACGGAGGGGGGGAGGGAGTGTGGCGCGGCGCGTGATTGGGAATCGGCATCAGTGCAACGTGCAACACAGACAGGTCCAGAGTGCATGCTATTGTCCGTCACAGGCGTAAAATGGAGTCATTTGACACTGAAACGTTTATTACGGCAATTCAGGAGCGTCCTGTAATATGGGACTCACGTCTTCCTGAGTATTCGAATAAGATTGCAAAAAGGAAGGCATGGGAAGAGATAAATGAATTATTTAATGCAGAATTTGGAGAAAAAACCAACAAAGAAAAGAATGATTGTGGTAAGTTATTTATTTATTTAACTCATCGATCACTAATAAAAAACTAGATACCTACACAATCGGTGACAAAAAATGTCCTCACCGAATAAGTGCCCACTCGAACATTTGGGTTGCGCTTTTAATCTAGTAGCATTCGAACGTTCTGACGGTAAACATGCCGTGCTCGTTTAAATATTGTAAAAATCACACATCCAGGACGCTAAAAAAGGATGGAATTTCATATTTTCGGTAAGTATTAATATTAACATTATTTAATTGTTATCACACTTATCACTGTACTTATCACTTATCTAGTTTTTATTAGTGATCGATGATTTAACTTTAGTATTAGCACAGTTTAACAATCCATACAGTTGCGCAACGAATGTACTTTCGTGGAGCAACGGCGGGGATCTCGCGGGGGGTTGGGCGACGCGGTACGCGGTCTCTGATCTCGCGCAGTTTGTATACTTGGACGCTTACGGCAGACGCGTCTGTGTAAATCGTTGTTAATAATAATAAATTGTTAATAATCGTTACATAAATTGAATATAATACTACTGCGCTAATTGTGAACGTTTAATAAGATAGTTTTTAAAAGAATTGTTTGTACGCGTTTCACATACATGTTAGATAATTACGAGAGCAACTTGAAAATGTGATTTTTTGTTTGTTGAGATATCTTAACGATTTTGGTGTCAAATGAAAGGTCTAGGTCTAAAACCATTTTATTCGTTTGAATCATGTAAATTGGTTCACGCGTTTAGGAGATAATAATTAGTACCTATAGTAAAAATATAAACAAGATGATCTCCTTTGCTGGTTATTTTATTGGTTACTTTTTTCAAATTTTTGAATCTTGCCACGGTACAGAACCTTCACCGGTGAAATAGTCAGTATATATATTTCGAATTGCAGTACCACTTAGTTCAGATCTTCGTCTTCTAATTAAATGTAAATTATCACTGGCAGGTGAATCTTGGAATCCAATTATACTCAGAGTGTGATCAAATTGGTACCCATCTCGCTTACGTATGAAATTGTGCAATACGCAACACGCTTTAACAATGTTCGTAGCAAAATCAACATTAACGTTTATGGGCCTGTTGAAAATTTTAAATTTGTTACTCAATATACCAAACGTACATTCAATATAACGCCTTGCGCGTGTCAAGCGATAATTGTATATTCTCTTATTTCGTGGTAAATGTTTACCAGCGTATGGTCTTTGCAAGTGTTCGGATAAGGCAAATCCTTCATCGCCAATAAATGAAAACGGTATAGGTATTCCATTGTTACATATAGGTCTCGGTTGAGGTATTTTAAAATTTCCTTCTCGTATTTTTTTAACCCATTCGCTGCTGTCATGTATTGTTGAATCGGAGCTCTTTCCATAGCATCCGACATCGATAGCTATGAAATTATAATTAGCGTCACATATTGCTAGCAACACGATGGAAAAAAAATGTTTGTAATTGTAATATTCTGAGCCGGTATGACATGGTTTTATAATTCTTATATGTTTTCCATCTATTGCTCCAATTATGTTAGGAAAATTTGCATGTTTCATAAACCCTTCAGCGGTTTTTAAATGTGATTCTTCTGTTGGTTCTGGCATGGATATGACTTTTAATTTATTCCATATTACTTCTACGGTTTCTTTAACAATTCTACGTGCAGTAGTATGTCCACATTTAAAATCTATATGAAGATCTGTGAAATTACATCCAGTTGCTAAGTACCTGAAAAAAAATATAAATGACTAAAGATTACATTATATTTATGGCCTGGGTCTAATTTCACGAAAGTTACATGCTACAAAACTACAAGTGTAAAGTGGCAATACTGTCATATCAGCCAATCACGTCGTGCGGTCCTGTAACGCGATTGGCTGATATAACTGTGTTGGCACTTTACAGTTGTAGTCTGTTACTTTCATCAAATGAGGTCCTGTTGATTAAACTTGTATATATTTTTTCAGCTGTGGAACTCCAGAAAAAATGGAAAAGTTTAAAAGATTCCTACAACAGAGAACGGGCAAAGGAAAAGAACTATTCTAGTGGGTCCGGGGCTAAACCGAGAAAACAATATGTGTACTATAAATTATTGTCATTTTTACAACCTTTGACCGAAATCAGACCGCCAAGTCGACCTACAGTTACTGAGGGAACCGACTCCGAAGATTGTTTGGAATCTTTTGTAATGCCAAAATCAAAGAAGCTTAAAACAAGTGATGATGCACAAAACAAATTATACGAAATTCTGACTGAAAAATTGAACAAAGTCACGCCAACCATTCAACATCCAGATCAACATTTTTTACTTTCTCTTTTTCCACATTTTCATTCCATAAAGGAAGAATATAAACTCGATGCAAAAGCCGAAATGATAAATTTGCTTCGAAAATATAACAATAGGGCACAGACGTCTGCATACGTCAGTCACTATGGATATCAGTCTGGATATCAAAGCTACGACACAACAGCTCGTACAAGTACTGAAAGTAGCGTGTCGCAATCGCAACTAATAAGTAACAACAACACGCTGCCAACGCCTGCTAGTACCAACATCAATACTGCAGCTTCGTTGCAATATAATGATGATGAATATAATTATATTAATGATGATTCTACACAAGATTCTATTATCACAAATCTATATTCACCGTAAAGTAAAAATTAAGAAATTACAAACCTGTTTAAGATTTTTTTTTTAAATGTGGACAACACCACATATTACATTATATAATACAACTTTCAGTACCACTGTGCCATTGAATGAACCATTAAAAGATAATTAATATAATATTTGGTTTTTCTTACCTTAAAGTTATGGTTAGTCGTTCTTCAGCTGATATACATTGTCTCATCATTGTATTTCTGCGTGTCAACTCTGGTTTTACAATGGAAAGCAATTCACAAAACGTCGAATATGACATTTTACATTGACTTTTGAATTTAAGATCATAATTTTTGAGTTGTTTGAATGTTGTTACATGATGTCCACAAAGTAATCTCTGGGTATTAAATGGATGCATCCAATATTGACGCTGCTTCCGTTGCCTACGCTTCGGCTGCTTACGTAAAAGCAGCACCAAAGACAACGTGACTAATGTTGCCTCAACGGAGTCCATCTTGCAACTGTACTGATCCAAGGTATTTTTGTATCGTAACTGCATCGCGACCGAATCGCGTTTGCATCGCGACTGAATCGCGTTTGCATCGCGACTGAATCTGGTCCCGTGGGCGCGGGCACACAGCTAGCGACTGCTTCGCGTCTGTATCGATGCTACGCGCGAGAGCATCGCGACTGCATCGCTACAAAAAGTCGCCCGTGGGCGAGGGCCCTAAACCGAATGCGGCCGCCGCCTTCGGTGACCGACCTCAAACCGACCTAATGTAAATGAGCCATTAGGCCTCGTTTATGGAGACGCGTGGCTTCGCGCGTCGCGTGCAGTGTGGCGTCTAGCGTTGCGTTGGACGTTTTTTGCGTTCACAAAGAGACGGCGCGTGCAGCGGTCCGCGTCTTCACACGCACAAGAACAAACATATGATTAAGTACGAATTCGTTCATGGAGCCGAGGGTCATGGCGCGTCGCGTGAAGTGTAGCTGCGGACGCGGCGGTGGACGCGGCATTTACACACACATTTACACGTTTACACGTATTTACACGTTTACACGTATTTACACGTTTGTTCGTTGTTACTATTCGAACAAGACTGCCCAGGACTCAAAAAAACTGGCGCTGCGCACGACGCTGCGACCGACGCCGCGTACGACGCTGCGACCAACGCCGCGTGTGGCGCTGCGTCCGATGCCTCTTGCGATGCGGCGTCGTCATCCGCAAATAATGCTACATTTCAAACAAACGCGTGTAAAAACGCCTCTCCGTAAACGCTCTCATAAAACGCCTTAGAGTACGTTCAGATGACAAGCGCTCAACGCGCGTTTTGATAACGCGCGTTTACAACTACATACATTTTATTCAGGCTGTACACATGCTAACGCGCGTTTTAATACAGCGCGCGTTGAACGCTGCGCTAGCGCTCGACTGTTGTCAGCGCGCGTCAACGCGCGCCTTGAGATCATTGGTTTTCTATATTTCCGTTCAGTTGAGCGCGCGCTTTCGACGCGGATAGACGTATTTTAGGGTTCTTCAGTATCAGTCCGTCCAAAAATCGTCCGAAATGGAAACCGAAGTTTTTAATACGGAATTATTTATAGATGAAATAGAGAAACGTCCTGCGATTTGGGACATGACAAAAAGCGATTATTCAAATAGGAACCTTAAGAGACAGGCTTGGGAAGAACTCGTCCTCATATTTTGTGAAGGAGATGACAATGCAGAAAAGAAGAAATTATTATGTGAGTACATATATTTATTTACATTCACAATCAGTTTGTGTTAGAAATTAAATATTGCCATCTAGCCAATCAATTTTTCCTTCGTTGATGAAATAATTTGTTAAATGTACTCGAACATTATCCGCCTGCCGCACAGCACGCCCGGTATAATGTGAGGCTAGATTTTCTAGTGGTGGGGTATACAGTGTATCTTCATAATTGTAGCCATCCCTCATTCTGACATAATTGTGTAGTGTACATATCGCTTTTACTATCTTTTCTGCAAATCCGATGTTGACATCTAACGGCCTGTGTAAAATGCGCCATTTATTGCACATTATTCCAAAAGTACATTCAACATACCGGCGTGCTAATGTCAAACGGTTATTAAATATTTTTTTAGCATAACTTAGTGACCTTCCCCCATATGGCCGCATTAAATTTTCCATCATGCCAAAAGCTTCATCAGCCACTATCACATATGGCAACACTGTCGGTCTATTTTGTATTAACATTGCCTTTGGCTCAGGTAGGTCTAATGACCTTTCTGTCAGCTTTTTGTACAATGAAGAATTCTTGAATATACCTGAGTCACTGTTTTTACCGTAGGCACCTATGTCAACCCACACAAAACAATAGTTTGCATCTGCTAGCGCCATTAAAACTAGCGAAAAATAATTTTTGTAGTTATAATACATGGAACCCGAGTGTTCAGGCTGGATTAACCGTATATGTTTCCCGTCTAAGGCTCCCAAACAATGGGGAAACTTTGAGTTCTTTTCAAATATCGTGGATATTTCATACCACTTTTCTTTCGTTGGTTCACTCATAACAATGGGTCTCAATTTTCTCCAAATAGTTTCACATACATGTGGTATTATGGTAGCCACAGTAGATTTGCCAATTCTATAATCGTAGCTTAATGTCCCAAGTGAACATCCTGTGGCCAAATATCTGAAAAGAACATTTAATATTACTAAATACTGTTTTATTTTTCAGCGTCATCCCTGCAAAAGAAATGGAAGAGTCTAAGAGATAATTATATGAGAGAGGTGAAGAAAATGAAGACTGTTAAATCGGGATCAGGAGCTTCCAAAACTTCGTCTTATATTCATTATAATAGACTACGATTTCTACAGGCATCTATAGCCAACAACGATACAGAAAGTAGTTTCGATGCAGAAAATGCATCAGCTTCGTCTGATGTTGCTGAAATAGGGTCTCAGCACACATATGGGATCGGAAAGGGATCGTCACCGTATCGCCTCGAGCCGTTCAGAATGGTTTGTATTAAACTCCCTACTGCAACGCACACTAATCGGAATAATAACGTAATCGCCTCGCCTCGGAACAGGCTCCGAACTTGAATTCCCGCGCTTACGGCTCATCGTCCCCGCGCTTACGTTTCTCCGTCCCCGCGCTTACGTCTCTCCGTACCCGAGCTCACATCTCTTCGTCCACCCTTTCCCCTTTCCCCTCCCGCGACTTGCCTGCTAAAGACGCCGCCATTCGCAAGGAGTATTTCATTCGTGTTGCGCGTATGTTTTATTTAAAATTTTAAGTTCGATTCAAACACAAAATAACGATGCAAAGGGAGAAACTTATTGAAGAAGTGAGAAAATATCCATATTTATATGACTTAAGTGATGCTAAATACAGCAATACTATAAAAAAGGACGAGGCTTGGAAACAAATAAGTATTACTTTAAAGCAATCTGGTAAGTACCTACTCCTATTTAATTATTTATTTAATGTTTTTCGCGTATGTAGGTATGTATGGGAAATAAAACAGTTGTGATTAATATAATTATAATGAAAAATTTAACTGGAATATCCATTAAGAATTAACATTAATATTTAAAGCTAAAAGCTACTGCCATGGAACTCGTCCGGTAGAAGTTTGAAAATATGTTTTGAACTTTTCACGTACATTAAAAGCGGTAGCCATATGGGCACCACTAATACTTGGTAATTGACTTAACAATCGGTCTTCGCCGAATTCAACTGTAATTTCCTGTTCTGTTCTGTTCGGTTCCTGTAAATTCATCTCAATGTTATATGTCCTCATCATATTGTGTAAAATGCAAGTTGTTAATACCACTTTATCTACAAACTTTGGATGCAATTTAATATTTTTGTTGTAAATCGCAAATTTTTGATATAAAATTCCAAAAGCGTTTTCAACAACCCTTCTAGCTCGTGATAAGCGGTAATTATATTGCAGTTCAGGATCTGATAGTCTCCGTGTATTTGAGCGAGGATATGGTCTTAATAAATATGTCTTCAATGGAAATGCCTCGTCTCCCACAAATACATGTGGCATTGCATGATTAGTTCCTGGTAATGGTTTGTCACATGGAATATTGAATGTGTTTCTTTCAAGTGCCTTTCCAAATGTAGATGATGAATAGATTCCGCCATCGCTGTTTTTTCCATAGGCTCCTACATCAACCGCTATGAATCTGTATTCAGGATCAACTATAGCTAACAAAACAATAGAAAATGTTTTTTTATAGTTAAAAAACAACGATCCACTATTGGGAGGTGCAATTATATTTACATGTTTGCCGTCAATGGCGCCTATGCAATTCGGAAAGTTCCATTTATTTTTAAATCCTTCTTCGATTCCTTGCCATGTGGCTGTAGTTGGTTGAGGTATATGAATTGGCATTAATTTATTTATTATTGCATTGCACACATCTATTACTATCAAACGAATAGTTGATTCTCCTAAACGGAAGCTCGATGATAAATTAGTAAATGTAGATCCAGTTATGAAGTACCTGCAACAATAAATGTATATTTAATATACGTTTTATAATACGTGTATATGTTTATGTGAATGTGTGTGTACGTACTCCCTTTCACACATACATGTGTAACTACATGCGCTTGATATAGTTAACCATGATTTATTTTATTTCAGAATCTGAGTGCAAGAAAACTTGGTTAAATCTTAGAGAGTCTCACCGACGAGCTATGAAGAAGCGTAAAACTAAAAGTGGTCAGGCAGCCCCGACGACGAAAAAGTGGACCTTTGAAGATGAAATGAGTTTTTTAGTACCTCATTACAAAGAAAGAAATACGATCTCTTCGGTTGATGATGATGACGGTTCAGATGTTAGCAGTTTCTTGGGTAATGATGATTCACAGAACTCAATAAACATAATTCAGTCTCCAGAAAACTTACAAGCGGAAACTACTCCACTTTCGCCGCGTCCTGAGTCTTCTGCATCTTCAGTTGCATCCAAAATTTCAAAAAAAAAAAATCTTAATATTGAAAAAAATTCAGCGTCACAAACTTTAATGAAATATTTATTAAATCACAACGAAACCAAAAAAGAAGATGAGATAGATACATTTTTTAAGAGCATTGCGGCAACGGTTAAAAAATTTTCAGAATATAACCAAGCTGTTATGAAAAGTAAAATATATAACGCAGTTTCGGAAATGGAGTTAAAAGAAATCGCAGAGAAACAAAGCTATTATAGTTATCGCAACCCTTACATTCCCCAAAGAGAAGATGACATGCCTCGAGGTTATACCACTCTAAATAACATTAGCCACGAGATACAATCAACATCTGGCGCTTCAAACATTCATGATTTTAATATTTCAAACTTAGAAGAAAATGGCGCGTCAAATGCTGACGATCTTGATACTTCAAACAATCTTTAATTTATACAATGATTGTATTTTTGTTGTGGCGCTATTTTTTTTTAATTGCCATAATTTTTGGATTTAATAATATAGTTTTGTATAATAAAAAAATATGTGATTTATGGGTATTTTTTTTTTACCTAAACTACAAAAAAGTTGCATTTACTAAAATACCTTACGCAATCACACAAAATATATACACACATACACCAGACATAAAACGTACATCCCCTGTGCACACCTGATCGCAAATGAGGGTTGCGTTCCAAAAGAAATATTTTTTATCGACAGAGGATAAAAATTAATCTATCTTGTAGTTTCGGAACCGAGTATTTTTTTGTACACTTAAAAAAAAGAACAATAGAGATAATACAAACATTAAAATTATAGTACAAATATTTATGTAGACCAGATTAAAAATTCCAAAAACAAATGCAATTTCTCACCTTAACGTTACAGCTAGTTTTTCTTCGGGCGATATTGTTTCTCTGAATGTTGTATTCTTCTTCCTTAGGGCCAGGCCACAACAGTGCGTTGCGGCGTCGCATCGCAAAAATCAACGACGCCGCACAACGCATCGTGGAAATTTCCGATGCGCTGCCGCAACGTACAAATCTGCGATGCGACAACGCTTTGCCGTTTAGTCGGTGTCCATACTTTGAACGACCTGCACGTGTTTTTTAAGCGATATGGCGCAGTACGATGTCGACCACCTGATATCTTTAATTTACGAACGTCCCGTCCTTTGGGACAAAACTATATCACAATTCAAAGACAAATTTTTAAAAACAGAAGCATGGAGGGAAGTGTGTACAAGTTTATATTCAAATTTTGAGGAGTTAAATAGTGTTGAAAAAACAAAACTCGGTAAGTACTTATAAACATTTATATTTTTGTTAACTGCCAACTAAGACCTCCAATGTTACTATTAAAATAATTACAAAATTCGTTTCTGATTATGTTAGCTCCTGTTCTACTTTCATGTGTTGTTTCGTGTAAAATTTGCAAAGAATCGTCAATAATCATTTCTTCAAACGTTTGTGCGCCATCTCGATTCAATACAAAGTTGTGTAATACACAGCATGCTTTTATAATGTCTATTGTGAAATCGTAAGAAACATTAATGGGTCGATGAAATATGCGCCATTTATTTGCGAGTATGCCAAAAGCGTTCTCAACATATCGTCTGGCTCGGCTCAAACGATAATTAAAAACTCGTTTTTCTATCGATAAAAACTTCCCAGAATATGGGCGCATTATATTATTTGTCAGTGGTAATCCTTCATCCGCCACGAAGACAAAAGGAATTTCTTTTTGAAAGCCAGGTAACGGTTTTGGCGGAGGTATAGATAATTGGGGTCCGTGGGTTACGCCCCCGGTGTGTTTTGCCCCCGTGGTGGAAGCCCCCGATTTTAAATTAAGTTATTATAGTCGATTTCGCCGAAATAAAAATATTTTTTACTAGATACAGACGATGAAAAAAGTGTTTCGGAACCAAATACGTAGACAAACTTACTAAATAAGTATTCTAACTAACACAATATTGGATACTATAAACATGCTACAAGGATATTCACTTTATTACTATATTACAATTATTTACTTTAGATGCATTACTTTGTACTTTGTCTAAACGAGGCGCCCGTGCCCGGCCAAACTGGTTTTACACAATAGCCAGATCGAATTCTAAAAGAAAGAGATAGGTAGTCAAAGAAAGGGAAAGATAGGGTTGAAAACAATAGAGTCCAGGGTGACGGACAGTGAAAATAGCAAACATAGCGATGGGCACTATTTCTATCCCTTTCCCACATAGTTGCAATATGTTACTGATAAGAAAGTTTAGTCGGTCATGTTAACTCAAAATGGCAAGTCCAGGTCCTTCACGGGGTTTAGCACAAACCAATTACAAAATAATTTCAAATAAACTAGGTGGAAGAACGTTACTACATGTCGGATTTGCTTATAATCTTCATAGGAAAAATAATAAATCGAGTGTGTGGACATGCGTAAATAAAAGACATGGCAAGTGTAGTGGTTCTATAAAATTAAGTGAGGAAAGTGACAATGTACAAATCCAAAAGTGTCATAATGCTGAGTGTCAACCTAACTTAATGAAAAATGAAGTTAGAGTTGTTATGGAAAAATTAAAAAAGGAAGTGAAAACGAGTTTCTCGAGCTCTATACAACAAAAATTTGAAACAAAATTTGCCGAGTTAAAAAACACAGACACAGCCTTCGATGAATACATACCCAAATTCAATAATATCAAGCAACAGTTATACAACTCTCGAAAGAAAGCCTTAAATGTAGAAAAGACACAGTTTCGTAATCCAGCTGAAGTCATTATACCTGAGATTTTTCAAAAATATCTATTAGTTGATTACTGTGAGAACGACAACAGAATTATAGTATTCGTATCAGCACAGGCTTTAAAACACATCAAAAATATACAACACTACTTCGGGGATGGTACATTTGATTGTTGTCCAGGTCCATTTTACCAAATATTTACCATTCATGGAGATATGGGAAGTGATGCACAAGCAACCAATATTGTGCCTATATTTTATGTGCTACTAGTTAATAAAGAAAAAAGTACATATGAAGTCATGTTTAAAAAAATTAAAGAAGCTGTGCCGGACTTCAGCCCCATGAAATTCACTGTAGATTTTGAATTAGCTACAATGCTGGCAATAAAAGAGGTATTGCCAGCGGTCACAATACATGGCTGTAATGTTCACTTCCAAAGAGCCATTTACAGAAAAGTCTTTAGGTTTATTGGCACACGAAGAAACAACATTGTATGTGAAACTGTGCACCTGTCTAGCATTTCTTCCTAAAGAAGATATAGAAGATGGTTGGCTTTCCGTAATGGAAAACAGGTAATTTTAATTTTCATTTTATTTTAAAGTTTTAACAGCTCATAGATTGTTTTTATAAGTACGCAAAAATAAAAATAATGCTTAGGTATATACGACATGTCATATAAATCATAATTTTTGTTTTCAGTATTCCCGATGAAAAAGTCACCCAATTCAACGATTATTTCGTTGAACAATGGCTTGAGCCTCCGGGGATGATCTCAAAGTGGTGTTGCTATAAAGAACGACATAGAACCACAAATTTAGTGGAGGCCTGGAATCAACGGCTTCAGTGCTATCTGGGCCGAAAACCATCATTATTATCGTTTTTGGAAATTATAACAACTGATATTTCTACGTATAGCACAGGTCAAGTGAGGTAAAATGCTGATTACTTACATAACGCTTAATATATCAGTAATTCATTTTTTTTACTCTTAGTAAATAATCTTTATCTTATACTTTCAGATTACGAAGAAATGACAGTCCTATATGTAAAAGGAAAAAATCTTCAATAATCAATGACAAACTCATTGCTAAGCTGACAGACAAATATGAAAAGAAACAAATTACAATTATGGAGTTTTTGGAACAAATCCGTCCGTATGTGCAAGTCAAGCAAAAATAATCACCTACTTACTTAGCTTAAAAATAATGATTTTGCATGTTTATTGTTACATAATTACTACATTTTAATTTTATATCTATATCAATGTTGTAACCTCCATAGTCACTGCATATAAATGACTTAAATTACATAATTTAATTACAAAGTTCAAATCATCCTAATATTTTTACTATGTTTTTCTTCTTTTGTTACTTTTGTTATCTGTGATTTTAAATGTTAATTGTTTTTATTATATTTTAGTGTTTGAACATTCTGTTACCAATCTTCTAAATATTTAAGTAGATGCCTACCTATATACTTAGTACGTAAATAGTATATAAGTACTTAAAATAATCCTAATTTTAAACTGTGATTTTTAATTTCGTATCTGTGATTTTGCATGTTATTGTTGCTTTATTTTAATGTTTGGTTTTATTTGTTATCAAAGTTGTATTTACGTAGATACCTATTATTATTTATTAGACATTTAATTTAATTTTTATTACATATTAAGTACCTACGTATTACCTATTATTACCCATTAGTACCTATTATTAGATAAGCAAACGTTTGTTACACCGACATTGTTAATAAAGATTTATAATAATAAACTATGATTTTGATTTTAATAATGAACCATGACTTAGACATTTTTTATAATAGGTTACACTTTGCTATCTGACTGTACTTTTGATAAAAATATTTAACTAATAAATATTATAGTACTAAAACGAAATCGGGGGCTTCCACCACGGGGGCAAAACACACTGGGGACGTAACCTACGGACCCGATAATTGACCTTTTTTTAATAAGTCGTATAGATTTGAGTTCTGAAAAACAGTGGAGTCACATTCCTTACCATATGCACCTATATCGACATATATAAATTTGTAATTCGTATCAACAAGTGCTAATAGAACAATGGAATTATAATTTTTATAATTGAAAAATAGGGATCCACTGTGATCCGGGCTCAATATACGAATGTGTTTTCCATCTAGCGCTCCTATACAATTAGGAAAGTTGGTCTTTTTTTTCATACTCTTGAGCAATTTGTTCCATCAGCTCTGTTGTAATTTTTGGTAATTCCAACCTTTTAAGAATGTTCCATACAATACGACAAACAAATTTTATTATTCCTGTTATTGTAGATTTTCCACGATAATATGTGAAATGCATATCTTTAAAAGTATTTCCCGTCGCCAGGTACCTGAAAGAAAACAAAATAAATCATTATTCGTCATATTTTTTTAGGTAACGATGTCATAAAGAAATGGAGAGGAATCAAGGATAATTTTACAAAATACGAAAAAAAATTAAACGAGCAATGTAAATCCGGAGCTGGGGCCAAAAAAAATAAACAATATCATCTATACGACCAGCTCCTATTTCTGAAAAAGAATTCTCAAAATAAAACAACATCAAGTCTTGACGATGAAGAAATAAGACCAAGCACCTCAACCCAACAAAGCCAGCAACCTGTCATGCCACGTTACCAGCCTGCATCGCGTAAAAGAAAAATTGACGAAGACGAATTTGAGAAGAATATTATAGCTGCTTTAAAAACACCTGAAAGTAGACATTTATCTTTTTTTAAAGGAATTTTGCCATCATTGGAAAAATTGAATGATAATCAAACAATAATTTTCCAAAGTCGTGTCCTACAGATATTAAGTGATTTACACCAACCATCATACTATCCCAGCCACTATCAAACTTCACAAACATCCGTCCAAGCAAACTATCAAACATCTCAAACAACTGTTCAGACTGGCTATCAAACAGCTCAAATGTCTATGCAGAGTGGCTACCAATCAGCTCAAATGCCTATGCAGAGTGGCTACCAATCAGCTCAAATGCCTATGCAGAGTGGCTATCAAACATCCATTCAACGCAGTGCCTTCCAAAGCGGATGCGAAACATCACCGGCACCTATGCAATCGTCTCCACAAACGCCAAGGAATGATGATGTAAATGAGCCAGAACAAATTCATTTCGATGAGGAACTAACAAATTTGACGAATGACACACAATCGGAATACAAGTTTTGAATAACACTAAATTATGAAAATGATTAAACAGTATGATTATAGTAAAAATAGTTTATTTTTTTCTTACCTTACAGTTAATCCCAGCATCTCCAGAGGTTCGATGGGTTTTCTAAATATGTATTTCTTTTGTAAATGAGGCTTTATCAAACTAAGAAGTTCTTCAAAACTTACTACACTCATCCTAAAGTAATCGAAAAATTTAACCTCGTCCACTTTTAGCGCCTCATATTTCCTTTTGAAGTGGTTTCCATCTTTATTCATAATTGTCAGTAATGGGTGCACCCAGTACTTTCTTTTCTGTTTCTTTTTCTTAATACGCCTTAACGCAAGCAGAAGTAGAACACGCGCAGTGCGGTCCATGTCTCACTAGAAACTGAACTGACGGTTAGCGTCTTGTCGTACGATGTCGTATCCGATGAAATTTTTGCGTTGCGACATCGCATCGCATAGCTGTGCAATGTTGTTTTTGCGATGCGACGCCGCAACGCACTGTTGTGGCCTGGCCCTTATACATTCATCTATAGACTGCAATATGTTATAAAAGAGATATTTCGGCATATGAAAATAAATATAAAATTTCTCTTCATCATCCATCAAATGTTTTTTTATAGTCCGAAATTCCCCTTCAGTACTCCTTGCTTTATTCATACTGTGTACCCAATATCTTTTTCTTTTTTTCTTGCTATTTTCTTTTTCCTCTTCATCAAGTGCTATGGCTATGATAGCCAACTCACGTATTGTAAACCAAGACATAACCGTGCGCTACACTTAACGTTTGGATTCAAACTGATCTGGTGCCAACCAGGTCAGCCAGGGGGCGGCGAGGCGTAAGCGCGGTGTCGCCTAGCCGTAGCCGAGTTGACGTACAGGCGCTGCTGATACGCTTTCGTTATATGCGTGTGAACTGAGGGACCACACTGGGAATTCGCGAAATGAAAATCCTAGGATTTAGTAGTAGACTTAAAACAATTGTAGAATGAATCTGGGAATTTGTAAGCAAATATATTAAAAACTACGACCCATAAAGTGTGGTCCCTCAGTTCTCACAGACGATCAGCCAGATCTCGGAAAGTATCTTAAAAAAGAAGGTTTTGTGAATACAGACATTTAGTAAAGATTTTGTAAAGATATTTACTAAATAACAGACCACAAAGCATTAAAGATAAAAAAAAATATCACGAATGAACTGTGGTCCCTCAGTCCACATAACAAAGATAAATATTTTAGTGAATATTACTGAATAAAATTAATAAAACCGTTCTTTTTCTACATACAGTTTTAGTAAAAGTCTTAAAACATTTTGTAAAAAAGAAATGGAGCAATAATATCGAAGCATTTTGAAGATAGCGATGATTAAAGCTGGTCCCTCAATCCTCTCCTCCACTGACACACGTGCGTGTGCTAGCTGCTAGACGAGAGGAATATCAGAAAGTCTAGTGTACTTAACTTTTAGTAATAAGTTTCTACTAAATAATAGGTATCTAAAATTGTGTATTTCTTACCTCTTAGCTGAGATAATATTATTTTTTTAATCCTATGAAAATAGACAGAGCAGTGTGACCACACAATAAAACAAAATGTAGACAGTACTATTCTACTTTATTATATCATTATTTAAACGAAACGAATACAAGGTTGCATGGTTAATTTAATGCTATATTACATGGTTTATGTGTATTTAGTAAAAAGTAGATTACAAAATAAACTAATCAATTATTATAATACTTTTGTCAGTACTTACATATTTTGAAATAATGATCAACATAGCAAAAGAAGCTCGTTCAGAAAACAGTGATATCGGTAGATAAAGGAAGATTATGTAGTCCTAGTTTTTAATAGCATTTAATTATTTTTTTGCTACTCGTAAGTTTAAATAACTAAGTTGATGATCAGCAAGCTGTTTCCGAACGCAAACTTGAAGTAACATTAAATTACCCTCTTTTTTAATTTATGTTTAATGTGTATTAGCTCAGCGGTTTTAAATGTAACGTAATTAAGTACTATAATGAGTATTGCGCAAAATTTAATAGAATTACTATAACAATAGATGCTACTGGTTCCTTTTTCGAAAAAGTGTGTCTTCCAGATGGTACAAACGTCACAAAACGATTATTTTTATATGTAGGGCTTATTACAGGTAACGCTAAGTTGAAGTCCGTGCCAATTTTTCAAATGGTGACAGACTCACATTCTGATGAAACTATTTTGATTTGGTTAAAAAAGTGGTTAACGTTCGTAAATAATCCACCACACGAAATCATAACGGACGATTCATCAGCTTTGGTTTCCGCTTGCGTTAAGGTGAATGCTCCAGGGTAGCCCGCGAAATTCAAATATTTTTATGTTTTTTGCAATTTGCCGGTCAGTGTGAAGCTGTATGTGGACCAAATGCGATCCGCGACCGTAACGCGTATTTATCTAAAGAATTATAACCATTTTAATCATCAATATAGCCCTCTAAGTTCATGTAGTTCGAAAGAATGATTTTTTCAGAAATAATCATTCTGAAAAAATCATGAACTTAGAGGGCTATATTCTTTAATGTACTTTTTGAGTGCAGGATTTAACGAAAATGAGAATATTCGAGACGTTATGGCCACTTTTGACAAAGATTTAATTCCACAATATATAAAGAACCTCTGCGACATGGAATCTACAGACGATGACATTTATTTAATGAGAGCAAAAATTGCTGCGCAATATTTTAGCTCATTAAATGAGGAAGGAAACCATATTAGCTATGATTGCCAGTGTAATATCACATATATATTTGAACATATTCTTCTAAGATATTTTTTCAGTGCAACTTTCATAAAAAAGTGTTTAAATACATCCTGCCAATCAAACTTAATCAAAAGAGACATTGCGTTTTTACCATTAAATATAAATTTTATTGAAATATTTGGCATAAGTGTTTTAGAAGAGGCAATTAACATCGATGAAGGAAACAGGAACTGTACCACTTGTGATGACCAATTAAGTTACAATTACGAGCTTTCAAAAATAATATCATTCGATTTGAATGGCACTGATAAAAATTCTCTTACTAATGTTCCTGTTACCATAACAGTAAAGAACAAAACCTACAAAATCATGGGCGCATCTGAATTCATTCCAGCATTAATTCCAGGCGGTCTTGGGCATTACCGATGTCACTGTTTTATGAATGAGCGTTTCTTTTGCTATGATGATCAACATTTTAAACTTATTGAAAGTACTGACCAACAAATATACTTTCATTCATTAAGCTACATCCAAATGTCACTTACTTAAATAAAAGTATTATAAGTGATTAGTTAATTTTGTAATCTATTTTTTACTAAATACACATAAACCATGTAATATAGCATTAAATTAACCATACAACCTTGTATTCGTTTCGTTTAAATAATGATATAATAAAGTAGAATAGTACTGTCTACATTTTGTTTTATTGTGTGGTCACACTGCTCTATCTATTTTCATAGGATTAAAAAAATAATATTATCTCAGCTAAGAGGTAAGAAATACACAATTTTAGATACCTATTATTTAGTAGAAACTTATTACTAAAAGTTAAGTACACTAGACTTTCTGATATTCCTCTCGTCTAGCAGCTAGCACACGCACGTGTGTCAGTGGAGGAGAGGATTGAGGGACCAGCTTTAATCATCGCTATCTTCAAAATGCTTCGATATTATTGCTCCATTTCTTTTTTACAAAATGTTTTAAGACTTTTACTAAAACTGTATGTAGAAAAAGAACGGTTTTATTAATTTTATTCAGTAATATTCACTAAAATATTTATCTTTGTTATGTGGACTGAGGGACCACAGTTCATTCGTGATATTTTTTTTTATCTTTAATGCTTTGTGGTCTGTTATTTAGTAAATATCTTTACAAATTCTTTACTAAATGTCTGTATTCACAAAACCTTCTTTTTTAACCCTTAATTGGACTAAAGGAGAATACTTCCCACATCATTTTAAGATACTTTCCGAGATCTGATTGATCGTCTGTGAGAACTGAGGGACCACACTTTATCACCTTGGCCACGGGAACCGGCGGCGCGACCGACGGCGCGGCGGGCGGCGCGGCAATTCGCGCGGCGCGGCAAGCACGCCACGGGCAGTTGCGTTCGCCGCCGCGACCAGTGTAGACGAGGAGACGAGATGGCTTTATCAAAGTTAGCTCGACGTTGTTTGGAGAGTAGCAGCTTTTTTGCTCAAGATTTAATGTTTGGAAGATATAGTGGAGTACACGAATTAAATAGAAATCGTGTTACAGACGGAGAATTCCACCAAAAATATGAAAAATATAGGCAGCACCCAGATTTATTTTTCCAATACACCAGAATGAGCGTCGAAACATTCGATTATATACTTGGGAGCATTCAATCAGAACTGGAGAAAAAGATGAATTCAAGCAGGGTTTTAAGTGCTGCAGAAAAATTGTTTTTGTCGTTAAGGTATTTATTTGTGCGTATATCTATACATATACTGATTCAGTATAGAGCATATCAAGCTTGCATACAAAGGTACAAACGCGCGCTCTTAATCAATGTTATAGATTTGCCATAGAATAAGAAAAAACCATTTTAGTGTCAAGTTTGACGTGCTCTTTACAGTACTAACCCACTTTACTAGAAAAAAAAAACAAACGAAAACAATTTAAAAAATTATTTATTTTAAACTTTTAATTGTAATAACAACTTTTCTCAATTTTAATCAGCCTTTTGTAATCACAGTCAAATTTTTATTTACCCTGAAAATCATTCCAATTTACTTCCCCTTTAATCAGCTAACCACTTACGATCACTATAATTATCTTAATTAAAATTGAATAATAAATCTAATAACAATCAGTCTTCTCAATGATTAAAATTGAATTTTAACAATATTATTATCTACTCATTATTGAAATTATTGTTCAGCTGGTTTGGTTGAGTAGAATATCCATATCTCCCATAAGGTTCGCCATACATAGTCACAGTAATTTCGTCTAAAAGAGCTTGATTAATTTTATTCCTAAGCCTAATTTTCTGCATAGGGGGTAATTTTTCCATCTCAGGTAGAATGCTCATCAAAAAGTGATAATCTTCAGATTTTTTTTCCTGTCTTTCACTGTCATGTTGTTTAGCAGATTCTTTTTCTAAAATTTTTAATTTCTTTTTCTCAATATCTAAGTATTCGGCTCGAATGTCTCTTACACTTTGTCTTTTTCTAGTAGAATCTTGACCACTAGATGTTGAGGGTTCAATTGGTGAAGATGTAAGCGCAGGAGAAAGTGGTGTTGCTGGTGAAGATACCCCACTGAAATCGTCCACGTATATGTCGTCATTTTCATTGACTGTAGGAGCATTTTCATCTAAATTTGATTCGGACGCAAGAGGCATGTACTCATCTTTCAGAAACCCTAAAAGTGTGAAGTACTTCCACGACGGTTCATAATTTGAAGTTGAGGATCCAGATCGGGGCTTAGGAATTCTTTTCAACTCTTTACTGTATGTGTCTCTTAAGTTCTTCCACTTCTTCTTAAGATCGTTGACTGAAAATTAAATTGTTACCTAATTTTACTTATTTATTTAGTTAAGGACGTTCACATGATCATCATGTTACACTTAGTTTAATTATTATCCATAAATTACGTCACACGTTAAGGGGTTACTAAATTTCGTACCGTAAGATGTCGAAAAATAAAGCGAAACTAATTTCGGAAATACTGTTTTAATTTAATAATTTCAGATGTAAATTTTCAAAATATGTGACATAATTTATGGATATCCCCTATAGCTGACTGTATAGTGTATATACTTATAGAAAATATTTTTGTTTCAGGTTTCTCTCAGTTGGGATGACTTTTAAATCTCTGGCTCATTCATACTCTCTAGGCCGAAGTACCGTTGCTAAAACGATTTATCAAACTTTAAAGGCAATATGGAATAAATTCGTCAATCAGCATATGTCACCAAAACTGACCAGTGAAGATTTAACGAGAATTTCTGATAACTTTTTCTAAAGATGGCAGTTTCCTAACTGTATAGGAGCCATTGATGGGAAACATTTTCGAATACAAAAGCCCCCACGAAGCGGAAGCCAATATTATAACTATAAACATTTTTTTTCATTGGTCTTACAAGCAGTTTCCGACGCTGATTACAAATTTTCTGTAATTGAGATCGGTGGAAGGGGAAGACAAAGTGACGGAGGCACGTTCCATTTTTCTAAACTTAACGAGTTGTTTACTAACAATCGATTTAATTTACCACCGCCGAAAACGTTGCCTGGATCAAATATATTATGCCCACACGTCCTGGTTGGTGACGAAGCCTACCCACTGAAACCTTCTCTTATGCGACCCTTCCCATCCAGCAATTTAGATCATTCGAAACGAATTTTTAACAAAAGGTTATCAAGAGCCAGAGTGACAATTGAGTGTGCTTATGGTATTATGACGAATAAATGGCGCATTTTCCTCAAAGCAATCGAGACTGACACAAAACATGCAAAACTTATAATTAAGGTTGGATGTCTGCTACATAATATTGTAAGAGAAAGAGATGGAAATTCTGATCCCGATTTTCGGCGACACATGAGATCGAGAACTAGGTCTAGGAGGATTATAACGTCACGGCGTAATAATAGAGCTTCATTGCAAGCCATAGATATAAGAAATAATTTCAAAGACTACTTTGTAAACTATTGATAAATATTTATTGGTACCTGTTAATAAATTAAATTAAAAATCTAAAAACCCCTTACTCAAAAAAAAACCTCAAAAAAAGTAGAAGTCGTTTTTGCGTCGGGGAATAAAAATAAATACTCACCATCAGAATCTAGAAATTGCTGTTTTATTTCTTCCCACAACTTTTTCACAACATTTTTAAACTTATGTTGCGGGTGGCTAGACTTCCAAATAGCTGGTCTAGCTAGAATTTCTGCAATAAAAGCTTCCGTCTCCATTTTCGCGAAAAAAAAACAAACTATTTTAAATTAAGTTCGCTCCGGCAGTAGTCGCCGCGTCTGCCGCTCGACTCCGTGGCCTGCGCCGTAATAACTCATACATTTGTTTCGATCGCTAGTCGTGCCGCGCGATTCGCTCGGGGAAATTCCCCGGTCGTCTCGCTGGTCGCCGCTGCGCGTGGCATGCCCAGTACATTTCCATACATTTGATTCATTCGCAAGACGCGCCGCCGGTCGCGCCGCGCGAATTTTCGCTATAGCGAATTGTCCGTGGCCAGCACGAGTGGGTCGTAGTTTTTAATATATTTGCTTACAAATTCCCAGATTCATTCTACAATTGTTTTAAGTCTACTACTAAATCCTAGGAATTTCATTTCGCGAATTCCCAGTGTGGTCCCTCAGTTCACACGCACATCTTTCGTTACGTGCATACGGTAGGTTGACGCCTGGTTGACAGCGAGGCGAAAGGCGTTACGGTTACGATCCCTTTCCGATCCCATATGTGTGCTGAGACCTATAGGAGTAAGTTCTGCCTTCAAGAGTCCTAAATCTACTCCAAGAAAAAAACAAAAAATAAGCTCTGCTGACGAAAGATTTGCAAGCATTTTAGAGCAGAGTTTAGCACAGAAAAATGTTTCACATCCAAAAGAAGATGATGATGATGAAGACAAGCTGTTTTGTTTGTCACTAGTTAAAGAGATTGCAAAAATTCCGGAATATAGACGACTTCAGACTAAAATTGCCATTTTTAATTTAATCTTGCAAAACCAAAATTTCCTACAAGGACCGCAACATCAGACATTTGAAAATCAATATTATCGTAACCCGGTACCACAACGAAGAAATTATTTGTCACAAGAGCAGCGTAATCAAGCTTCTGTTGAAGACTTTCAACATTATCAATCACAGCAATCTAGTGTGCCAAATAATTTAGCACATTATGGTTATACTACAGCAATGGGCGAGGCCACAACACTGCGTTGCGGCGTCGCATCGCAAAAATCCACGACGCCGGAGAACGCATCGTAGAACTTTCCGATGCGTTGCCGCAACGTTCAAATTTGAAGTGCTTTTCATCATTATTAATCATTGTTAGAAATGAAGTAGTTAATTTTCTCTCAGTACTTAATTTTCTGTTTGTTTTGCTTGATGCGTCTTAACTTAACGCAAGCAACAGTAGGACCCGTGTAAACTGAAACTGATTTGACGGTTGCGTCTTGACGTACGATGTCGTATGCGATAAAATTTTGAGTTGCGTCATTGCATTATATTGCTGTGCGACGTCGTATCGCAAAAATGACGTCGCTCAGCAATACAATGCGATTGCAATGCGTCGTAGATTTTTACGATGCGACGCCGCAACGCAATGTTGTGGCCTCGCCCAATGGGATCGCCAGTAACACACACTCCGTCGCCAGCACCAACTGTCAGCAGTGAATCGGAATTAGAGTTATTCTGCGATTAACAATTTTTTTTTTAATTTCTTTTCTGAACAAGTTGATTTGATTTCATTGATTTATAGATGTTGATTCATAAAAAACTTACCTCAATGTTATTATGAGTTTTTCTTCTGGTGAAATGCAATATCGCACAGCGTTTCTATCTGCTACAGGTGCGTACGGATTGCGCGTACCCTGGTACGCGTACTCAGTTTACGCGTATCCGGAACGCCTAGTCCATACCTGCAGCTACGCGTTCACTCTTGGGGTACGCGTACCGCGCGAGCCAACTCGCAGCGCGAGCCACCGTCAGTCGGTTTTTGGTCGCGCGTCAAAGAGGACGCACGAGGCCAGCTACGCTATATTTGGACGGCAAAATGAATAAACACGCGTGTTCTTCGAGTTTCAATAATGAAAATATTATTAGATTGATTCAACTTTATGAATTTCACCGGGTCTTGTGGGATAGCACACTAACTGATTATCGAAATAACGATTTACGCCAAGATGCATGGAAGGCAATTTCAAATGAACTGAACATTCCAATAGGTGAATTAAAAAAAAAGATGATAACTTTATTAGCAACTAATAGAAAAGAAAGGAGCAAAATCAAAAAAAGTTTAGTAACAGGATCAGGTAAGTTTTTAAATTGTTTATTTACGCATTGTATGCATTGTATTTTCGCATTGTAAATTGACATATTTATAATAGCCTATATACTTTTATATCTTTTTTTTTTTCAGGAGCTAATGATGTATATATATCGAAGTGGTTTGCATCTGAATATTTTACTTTTCTAAATGATAAGGACAAACCAATACCAACAACGGAGACTACTGTAAGTAATTACGATTAGTTATTAACGTTATTATATTTATACTTACCAGCTGCTTTATGAGGCTTTTTCAATTTTATTATACATATATTACGCGCGTTAAATAGTGTTTGAAACTCGGTACGGTGCGCGGTCACACAATCGGCCAGACGCCGCGCAAGCGCCGCGCATGCGCTCCGCACACACGCCGCCGGCGGCGTCCCTCGCGCTCCGATCCCGCGCCCGACTCCCGAGGCCAGTCGCCAGTCTGAGTCGCGCGCGCCCGCTCCGCACGCAAGTAACGTTTCAATCGATTCCGCGGCTCTTGCTCGCTCCCGCCAAAAGTTTTGTTTTTTATGTACATTCAGTCAAAAAAGTATCGGGAATGGATGATTTGTTTATGGTTCCAAATTCAAATTTTTGTTTTTTTTGTAGTTGTTAGATTGGCACAACTGTTTTCCATTTTGGCGCGGAGTTTGAGTTGCATCTGTTATTTATATTAAATACAGTGCTGGTTTTAGTAATATCATATATAGTCTGTATTGCGAATTTCATAATGGACAAAAATATCGAACAAAGAGTTTGTCTTAAATTTTGCATCGCCAATGGAATTTCGTGTTCGGAGTCACTGAAAATATTACAGAAGGCTTACGGTGAATCGACTTTATCAAAAACTCGTGCTTATGAGTGGTTCAAAGCGTTCAAAAGCAGTCGAGATGTGATGGAAGATTTGCCTCGCTCTGGTAGGCCGTCAACGTCTGCAACTGAAGTTAACATCGCAAAAGTGAAGGAAATAGTGACTGAAAATCCCCATTCAACTCTGAGAGAGATAGCCGCCGAACTTTCTGTATCTCACGAGTCGATCTGTACCATTTTAACTAATCATTTGGGTATGAAACATGTTGCTGCTGGGCTAGTCCCAAAAGATCTGAATTTTCTCCAAAAACTCAATCGCATGAAAGTCGCTGAGGACATGCTAGAACGAGTCAGTTCGGACCCAACATTCATGAAACGCATTGTTACTGGTGACGAGACGTGGGTTTACGAGTTTGACATGCAAACTAGTCAACAAGCTTCGGAGTGGCCACTTCGTGGCACCCGTTTTCAATCGATAGAAGACATAAAGGAGAATTCGCGGCGAGTACTGAACTCAATTCCGGAAGCAGCGTTTAAAAAATGTTTTGATGAATGGATTATTCGTTGGCGCAAGTGTATCGTTTCTAAAGGAGCATACTTTGAAGGTGATAAAATAAATTTGGATGAATAACAGACATTTTGTGTATTATTGTTCTTTTCCCGGTACTTTCTTGACAGAGTAGTATGTTAGAATATAGTTATAGTTCCAATAGTTGTACAAGTCACTGTGTGCTAATAAACTGTTTATGTGCTCTAAGCGTAGTGTCTTTCACTGAGTACAAACCCACGCCACCACCATCATACATATTATTTTAGCCTACGTTAATCCGTGTAGTTAGTACACGTTTTATATAATATAAATGTCACATTAAAACTTAGTGATTATTTTGCCACTCAAGGGGGGCATTATTAACAAAGTGTTCCGCCAGATGTAAACGTATATGAGTAGGAGTATTGGGCGATCTCCTAGGTACACTGTCTAAAGGAAAAAAAGAAGTTAATTGGTGTTGGTCTTGTCGCCATGCACCTGGAACAAGCTCTCCTCGCTGTTCAGAGTCAAATGCATTCGTATGTGCGTAAATATTTGATAGTCTGCTTTTTCGTAAAAAATTGTGTAAATAAACAGTTGCCAATACAATTTTTGTAGCTTTTTCCGGTTCCAAAAGCATTGGTTTTCGTAGTACTCGAAACACCGAACTCAGTATCCCAAATGCATTCTCAACTACCCTCCTTGCTCTTGATAGACGATAATTGAATATTCTTTCAATAGATCCTCTTTCTGGATTACCCGAAAAGGGTTTCATGGTATATTCACTGAGGGCAAATGCTTTATCACACAGAATTATATACGGTACCTTCACATTGTAAGGAGTTTGTAGTATTTCAGGATTCGGTAAATTTAGGCTTTTGTTTTCAAGGTTCCGGTACAAGGAAGTGTTTTTAAAAACACCTCCATCTGATATGCGCCCTTGACATCCAACATTTACGTACATAAAATTGTAATCAGCGTCAACTAATGCTAACAATACAATGCTAGAATATTGTTTATAATTGTAAAATTCCGTTCCACTATTTAATGGTGCTTGAAGGCAAACATGTTTGCCGTCCATTGCGCCTATTGCATGAGGAAAGTTCCACTTTTCTTCAAATTCTTTTGCAACGGCCATCCATTGATTTTCAGTCTCTGGTAGCTGTAACAAATTATTTCATCTAAGTTAAAGTTTTTCTTATTTTATTTTTCAGATAACTACCAGCAACAACACAGAATGTGCATGAATCTATATCAAATGATGAACAATTAGCCAGTGATTCTGCCTCAACCACGCAACAAGTACCTAGTGATTTGACTTCATCCACACAACAAGCACCTAGTAATTCTTCATCGTCCATACAACAAACACCCAGGAATTCTGCCTCATCCACACAACAACAGCACAACACATCATTCAGAAATAAAAGGCGCCGTAATAACGATGACACTGCCACATTAACAGAAGCAGTGGGATTACTCAAGCACAGTGTACAATATCTATCCAAGGAAGAAGACTGTTACACTTCTTTTGGGACCCACATTGCGTATGAATTGAAAAAATACGACTCGCGAACATTTACACTAGTAAAACATGCTATCAATAATGTTATATTTCAAGCTGATATGGGCCAATTACCTGGTCAGTATGGGTATTATACCGGTGCCTATTCAACGGATTTAACCAACTCTACCTCACGCCAAAGCAATTACAGCGACACGCCAATTCCAGCACAAACTGCACCTACATCAACAGCGGAAACTCCAAAGGAAGCGGAGGATAATCAAAATGAAATTTCTGAAATATTACGTTACGTTCAAGAACAAGAAGAATAATTCAGAAAATTCTTAATTATAATTTAATAAAACTTCTTTAAGTACTTAAATTATAATTTTCTAAAATTTTAATTATCATAATAAATAAGCAGATAAACATAAACGTTTTTATTCATTAACTCACCTTCACATGATCCTTGAGAGCCTTGATAATTGCATCACATACTTCAATAATAATAGTAGATATGGACTGTTTAGATATGCGAAACAGATATTGTAAACTTGTATATGAGTCCCCGGTGGCCAAGAACCTTAACGTCACGGATAGCCTTTCTCTGGCTGTGATAGCTTCTCGAAAATTAGTATTCATTTTTTTTATTTCAGGTTCAACCTTTTCAAGAATTATTTCAAAATCTTGCAAACTCATTCTCACAAAATTTTTGTCCCCACTTTCTTCATAATTTATATCTTCCATTAGCCTATTTCCACACTGTAATCTTTCACGAAACAATTTTTTCATCCACCATCTAGGTTTCCGTTTGTTTCTCTTTTTTTTATTTAAAATGTGTTGAATAATGACTAACGCCGCAGCAGTGGTGGTGCACGCAACCGCTTAGTTTGTCGGAGTCATGGCGAATGACTGGGGCTCGCGGAGCGCTCTGGATCGATTGACCTCGCGTACAGGTTCGCGGCGGTCCGTACAAGAGCTGTACGCGTATCCAATGTACGCGTGGACAGTGTTTCCCAACTACGCGTAACACAGGAACGCGCTATCCGTACGCACCTTACGAGTTCATCGTGTATGAGAGCCAGTAACTCATCAAATGACTTGATGGACATTCTGAAGAAGTTAAAAAATTTGGGTCCGAATTGCCTTAACTTAGGCCTCGTTTCTGGAGACGCGTGGCTTCGAGCGTCGCGTGCGGAGGCGCGACCCGCACTAAATTCAAACTTACGGCGTTGTATGAGAGCGTTTACGGAGAGGCGTTTTTACACGCGTTTGTTTGAAATGTAGCATTAAGTGCGGATGACGACGCCGCGTCGCACGGGGCGTCGGACGCAGCGCCGCACGCGGCGTTGGTCGCAGCGTCGTACGCGGCGTCGGTCGCAGCGTCGTGCGCAGCGCCAGTTTTCTTGAGTCCTGGGCAGTCTTGTTCGAATAGTAACAACGAACAAACGTGTAAATACGTGTAAACGTGTAAATGTGTGTGTAAATGCCGCGTCCACCGCCGCGTCCGCAGCTACACTTCACGCGACGCGCCATGACCCTCGGCTCCATGAACGAATTCGTACTTAATCATATGTTTGTTTTTGTGCGTGTGAAGACGCGGACCGCTGCACGCGCCGTCTCTTTGTGAACGCAAAAAACGTCCAACGCAACGCTAGACGCCACACTGCACGCGACGCGCGAAGCCACGCGTCTCCGTAAACGAGGCCTTAGGATACAAAATTATGTACTGGCTTTCAGTCAGCCTGTGTGACAAAATTGGGTGGACCCAATATCTGCGTCTTCTGTCGCGTCGTTTCAGCCGTCGGTATAGAATCACTGTTAAGACTGTTTCAACGTCCATCTTCAACAAATGTAAAGGTGTGTCCAAACATTGAGCAGCAAGAGCGCGGCAGCAACACGCGGCATTTGTAGGACACATTTCTGCCGCGCTCTAGTTTGGACAAAGCCAACTAATGTTTGCGCGGCAGTACTGCGCGGCACAACCAAGATATGCCGCGCGCTTCAGTTGGCATCAGAACTAAAATGAAAGCGGTCGCATGTGTCGTAGCTCTGCTTATTATTAAAAAATTGCGTAAAAGAGCTAAGAAGAAACATATTTTAACGAGGAAATGCTGGATGAACCTCCGTTGAAAAAGTGGTTTCACTTTTTCAACGGAGGTTACAGAATATTGAGTCAATCAATTATGAAATTAATTACCGGACACCACAGTTTTTAAGACTAACCTTGGAAGAGTTTGAACATTTACATAGCCTGGTTGAGTCACATATTAAAAAAGAAGATACGTACTGGCGTAAAGCAATCACAACCAAAGAGAGATTGGCTATAACTTTACGGTTTTTAGCAACAGGAGACTCCTATTCTAGCCTACAATACGTCTTTTGTGTATCAAAACAAACCATATCATCAGTAATACCCGAAGTGTGTGACGCCATAACAGCAGCCCTTAAGGATTTTGTAAAGGTAAGAAAGAATAATAGTGTTTATCATAATCACTTATTTTTATTATGCTTGATTTAAAAAAAGGTAGTAGTTTGCGCCAGATATAATTAAAACAAAGATTAACTCTACGTATCTAGATCGCGAATTAACTGTGTCAATCCAGATCCTGTATCAGTATGATTAGAAACTGTTGAGTCGGAGAGATCAGTCAATTGCGATGTGAAGTATCCAGGTCTTCTTTCTTCATGGTATCCTAATGTCTGTTGCTGTAGATATCCCATATCAGCCTCATATATGATATTATTAATGGAATGTTTAACTCTTGTCAATGTAATTGTATCATACTTTCTTAATTCAGCCGCTATGTGCATACCAAAAGCAACGTATGGATCGTTGCTACATTGATCTTGTTTGCGCATTAATTCTATTGCATCTTCTAGCATTTTATTTTCGGCATCCATAACAGAATCTTCAAGAGTACGTTTTGCTGGTTTATTTTTACGTTTATTTTCAGATGCTCTTGAAGGTATATTACCTTCAGATGCATTGCTATTTGAATCCGTATTTACCGTTTCATTTGTGATTCCACTATTGCTGTTTGTGTCTAAGAGAGAGCTCTCTAGTGCCGAATCCTGAAACAAATAAGAAAGTTAATTACCTGTCCCATAACTGGTCACGGGCTTCTTAATAATACTTTTTTTTTTCAGTTGCCACATTCAGAACAAGAATGGCACGCAGTTTCTAAGGAATTCAATGAGAAATGGAATTTTCCGCACGCTATTGGTGCTTTAGACGGAAAACACATCAGTATTCAAGCTCCCTTTCGAAGTGGCACAGAATATTATAATTATAAAAAGTTCTTTAGTATTATTCTTCTGGCATTAGTAGATTCAAATTACAACTTTATGTATGTTAATGTAGGCTGCCAAGGCCGGATTTCAGATGGAGGGGTGTTTAAAAATTCCCAATTATATCACAAGCTGGAAAATCAACAACTTAATGTACCGGTACCGGAAATTTTAAATATACCCTACTCAAAAAAAATACCGTTTGTAATATTAGGAGATCAAGCTTTTGCATTAAATACATATATGATGACTCCTTTTGCCGGAATTCATGAAAAAGGTTCCAAGGAAAGGATATTCAACTATAGGTTATCAAGAGCGCGGCGAGTAGTTGAAAACGCTTTCGGGATAATGTCATCGAAGTTTAGAGTACTGAGAAAAGTAATGATCCTAAAACCGTCATCAGCTAAGAAAGTAGTTTTAGCCAGCGTTCATTTGCATAATTTTCTTCGTAGAGATTATTTGGAACGTAGTACCAATATATCCACGAATGAAACAGTTTCTGCAATACAGAACAACCAATTTACGGGTACCACTCCGACTGATAATCGTAATTTCTTAGCCAATCATTTTATAACAAATGGATCCATTCCGTGGCAAGATAAGTACTAAATAAAACTATACTTAATTTATTATTATTAGAAAGTTTACTTTTACTGGTGGTACGTTAAGATATGCGTCTAGGTACGTACTACCGCGGTATCATATGTTCTGCCGCCAACTAGTAGTTTGCTAACTTCCGCTTTGAAGGGTACTCATTGTAGCTAGTGAAATTCCTGGTCAATTGAGACTTAAGAACTAATGTCTCAGGGTTGGCAGCGGCCTGGCACTCTGGCAGTGCCTCTGGCACTGTCGAGGTCCATAAGCGGCGGTAACCAGTTACTGACGTCTCGTTTGCCGCCATTGGGAATAAAAAAAACTTTAGTTACCTACCATTGTATCAGATGTGTCTATAGGATTATTTTTATCGTGTAAAAAGTGAAATGCTTCGTAAGCAAACCATTTTGATGTGTAAGACTGGTTTCTACCTGCAACAAAATAATATGTATTTAGTTTAAAAGAAAAACTAGAATAAATAATAATTGCGTTATGAGTCAATGATATTCAAAAAGTATAGATTCGCCTTGTATCGCCAAATTTCGTACCACAAACATTCAAATTGCCTTCTATTTTATCTATTTGTCTCCTTCCCTCTTGTGATTGCCGAATATGTCTATCGCATTCAGTGCAATGCAAATGGCGTACCTACATGGCATGTTATTTTGACGTGTAAAGTATGACTATTGTCGGCGACGAAGACCCCATGCAGGTACTATAACGCAAGTACAGTGATATTTTGTAAGGACTTTATACCTAGTTAAGTTTAATTTTTGAAAGGATTCTATAATTTGTTTTTTTGAAAGGATTTTAAAGTTGTTTTCTTATGTTTTATTGCACTTATTAGGTAGGCATAGGTAGTTATTGCGATACTCATAGTTTTAAGAAACTTTGGTTTACTTATTGATAAGGATATTAGGAAAACTTGTCTGATTAGAAAACATAACGTAAGGGAATTTGTGCAAAATTAGTGCATTATGTCTTATTGGAACGATGTTAGCGTAATCCAAAAGAATCCAATTAGAAAAGTCTAGAAGGATAGTAATCTGATAAGTTTTCGCAGAAAAGTTGTATGATAAGGAATAATTACGTAACTTGAGAATGAGGTTTTTTGTTTATGGAGGAATGTTAAATATTTTTATCATATTTTGGTAACATCGCTTAGAAACAAGGTTTACAAAAGGAATTGTAAAAATCTCTCAAGTATTGTAAAAGTTATAGCCGATTGTTCATAGTGAAAATGTTAAAAGAACAATTTTTACACTTCAATGTTCTAGGGTTTTTGTCAGACTGTATTTTATCATTATGTAATTGATTTTAAGTGATAGATAATATTGTCCCCTATGTAAAAAGTATAACATATGGTTATTATGTACAAAGAATAATAAAATAAACAAGGAAAAGGGTTCGGCTCGACGCAAAATTAAACAAAATTAAAAGTAAAATTAGGCGCAAAAGCGCGGCTCTCGATAAGGGCAGACAGGGCAGTATATAAGATGGCCCTCTCCGCAGTACATTTGTAGTCTCGAACAAGCAGTAGAACAAGAAACATAGAAAGGAAGTGCCGAACCCTCAAGATTGAAAAGTGAATAAGTTGTTTCATTGCTGCTATCCTGTGTAGTCGCTGCCACCTTGTACCTGTGGATCATCCGGATTTTTAACTACGCATACACTAGGGGTGCGTGGGACGTGTACCACCAGCATCGCAGAAGGGGTGCATGTCAAACGAGGGGAGACCGACCCCGGACTACGGTTGGTCGTGGATCAAGCCCCGTAGGCCATCACAATTATACTCCATCTATACTTTTTGAATATCATTGTTATGAGTATAGTAAGTAGGTCTAGATTTGCAGCAATATTGGTATACATTATATTAATTATTAAAAGATTATAACTAACCCAATCCAGTTGTATTGCTTGTTTTTTCTCTATTCCTTTCTCGTCTATAGGAACTTAAAAGACTTTTCATTTTAGCCTTTAATTCCTTCTTGGGAAGATCAAAATTGTTGGCTATTTCATTCCACAAGTCTTCACGTTTATTTTTATTATGGTATTCCTTTTGTCGAGGATCCCATAACTCTTTAAAAGATCCATACATTTCAATTAAACGAATCGATGTTTCGTTGTCCATGTTTGTGCGCAGAAATACGTCTAAACACAATTACTGCCGAATGTTTACTAAGAATGTTCGCGCGCGGCAGGTAGCCAGAAGCGTTCGCGCGCGGCAGTCGTCTAATCACAGCGCGGCGGGCCGCGCGCGGCAGCCGCGCTCGATTGCCGCTCGATATTTGGACACACCTTTAGAACTGTACTGAATACCATGACGGTCGCGGCAACGCGCGTTCGACGCCTGACAAGCGCGTGTCATGTAAACACTATACAAAAATTTTACGCGCGTTGAGCGCTTGTCATCTGAACGTACTCTTACCCCCTGGCCACAGCCAAGCGCGGCGCGGATTGCGGCGCGAAATGCGGCGCGACAAGCGGTGAGCGGGGAAAACAAATGGTAGACAACGTATGAAGTATGCCACAGCTAACGGCGACGCGAATTGCGGAGCGACCTGCGGCGCGGAGAGCGTCGCGCGGCATGCGGCGGCGACGGGCGGCGCGGTGTGCGAGTGAAACAAATGCACTCGGGAGTATCGAGGCGGCCACAGCCAGAGCGGCGTATGCAGCGGCAGCGAGGGGACGTATTTGTGTTCGCGCGAACTGAATAAATCGTTTTGAAAATTTCGCTCCGCATCAAATGGATACCGAAAAACTTATTAGTGAGATATTGAATAGGCCGGCATTGTGGATGTCGAAACATCCTCAACATAAATTCCACTGATCGGAATAGGCTGATTATATTTTCCTAAATGTATCAATGTTAAATATGAATAAATATACTTTTTTTATAAATAAGTTGACTCTTTCATTATATAAACGATGTACTAACCTTAAAGTAAGAAACAGTTGTTCTGGAGGTGAAACAATTTTCTTAAAATTAAGCGCTCGTTCAGACACGGCGGGAACCGCGCGATTATAGAATCGCATGGAAATCGCGCGGGTCTTATTTATATGAGTTAGTTAGTAATCGTTCAGACATAACCGCGCGGTTACCGCAACCCAACCGCCAGAAAATAGAATCGCGCTGCTCCCGCGCGTTTCTATTACAATGGAGTCTTTACTTCGCGTTCAGTTGCGTTGCGGATACCGCGCGGTGAGCACGTCACTGTTCGTGAGTTCGCCATGGATCGTTTCGACACTGAACTATTTATTGATGAGGTGGAGAAGAGACCTGCAATATGGGACATTCAGTGTGATGATTACTCAAATAAAATTATCAAGAACCGAGCTTGGCAAGAGTTGGTGGAGATATTTGGAAATTGCGAAGACACGGTGGAAAAAAAGAATATTTTAAGTAAGTAGGTTTATTCACCAAAAAATAATTGACAGAATTATGTTATAATTATTGTTATGAAGCGTATATTATACTCTCCGTATACTTTAGGTACTTAAATAAATATAAACAAACTTCGGCTGCTTTATGCAGACATTTCGAGCATTTTTCAAATGAAGGTCACAACGGTATTACCATATTTCGTTTGTTTACATTTAGTTATGTACCTAAACATTACAAGTACGGTATGTTAGTTGCAGCTATATCTTTGTGTCTTGCCATGGAACACGCCCATCGTTCACAAAGTAATGAGCGAATTTATCTCTGATATTCAAAGATGACGGTGTCCCTCTTCCCGCATGCAAGGTATTGAGATTAGTCATGGGTGCATTATATAAAGTATCTTTAAATTTTAGACCATCTCTAGTCCGCACATAGTTATGTAGAACACAAGAAGCTTTTATTATATCTTCGGCAAAATCTATGTTTACATTTATAGGCCTATGAAAGATGCGCCATTTGTTCGCCAAAATACCAAAAGTGCACTCAATATTACGTCGGGCTCTCGATAACCTATAGTTAAAAATCCTTTTTTCATATGGTAAACATTTGCCTGAATATGGGCGCATTAAATTTTCTGCTAAGCCGAAGGCTTCATCTCCAACTATAACATAAGGCATTGGTGTTAGGTCTACATTAGATATTGGTTTAGGTGTTGGTATGTTTAATGATTTTTCTGTCAGGCGTTTATAAAAAACCGAATTTTTAAATATAGCAGAATCACTGCTTTTGCCATAAGCCCCAATATCAACATAAGTAAAGCAATAGTTGGCGTCGCAAAGTGCTAAGAGCACTATGGAAAAGTAATGTTTATAGTTATGATACAAAGAACCCGAATCAACAGGCTTTATAACTCGGATATGCTTGCCGTCTATAGCACCAATGCAATTTGGAAAATTTGCATATCTCTCAAAGTCTCGTGCTATTGTCTTCCAGATATCTTCAGTCGCTTCGGGCATGACTATGTTTACCAACTTATTCCACAATGATTTACATACTTCGCGGACAATTCCAGTAATCGTCGATTTTCCTAGGCGATAATTGTAGCTTAGTTCTCCAAATGAACAACCCGTACCAAGATATTTGAAACAAGAATATTATTAATAATGTTATTATTTTTAGGTACACAACTCCAAAAAAAATGGAAAAACATACGAGATTGCTACAATAAAGAATACAAAAAAGAAAAAACAACTCCTTCTGGTTCAGGTGCTCGTAAAGGAGCCCGATATATGTATTTTTCAAGATTATCTTTACTGCAGAATAGTGTAAGTAATAAAGACACTACAACTAATATTGAAGAACAGAATGAAAGGCAAAGTGAGGAGACAAGTGAACTAAACGCCAATGCAACCGAAGCCACTGAAATACGTCCCCCTAAACGTAAGAAAACACAAGTGCCAGAAGAAAAAATAGCTGTTTTAATAGAAAAAAGTATCGAGTCACGAAAACATTTTCAGAATGAACTTCAAGAAAATAGTATTACCAAGCAAGATGACGACAAACTCTTTTGTTTGTCGTTATATAAAGAACTCAGAAAAGTACCAGAAAATAGGCGTTTAGCAACCAAAATTGAATTACTTCAAGTGATACAAAAAGGACAAAGCTTACCACCCCCTGTTCGCTACAATACTCAGCAGATCACACCTACGTATTGGCAAGGACAACAGTATACAAGCCCGCAAGGATATTTTACTACATCTGGATCATCTCCTCCTGTTCCGGCACCGTCACCGTCACCATCGCAATTTAGTTCTGGCTCTCAGTCCTCTACAGTTATAGAAAATATTTATGCTGATTTTGAAGAACAATAAATAAATCTTACCTTAAAGTTATTACGAGTTTCTCTTCCGGTGACACGCTTGGCCTCAAATGCGTTTCAGAGCATGAAATATCTTGCCTGATCAGTTCAATTAGTTCATCAAAAGATTTTATTGACATTCTCAAATAGTCAAAAAATTTGTTATCATACATTCTTAATTTGGGATATAATGTTACAAACTGACCATGTACTAGTCGGTCACGTAATATTGGATGCACCCAATACCGCCTTTTTCTTTTCTTTTTTTTAAGGAGCAACCACAGTAATCAATGTCCGTAAGGATTGAGGAGCCACATCAGATTTTTAAAATCTGATCTCGCCATTATTTAGCAGCAATTTAGCTTATTTTGCAGCACGAATTCTAGATTTACCAGCAAAATATATCACTAGTTATTTTAATGCAAACATGGCTCCTCAATCTAAACGTTTGAATTGAGGAGCCACCTAGAACTCGTTAAGTAATAGATGAATATTTATGAAAATTTTGTATCATTTAGTAGTAATTTTGCACATTACCATATAAAAATTTGGCTTCTGTAGTGTTATAATTAAAGAAAATACAATACTTTTAATATGGCTCCTCAATCTAAACACAAGAGGTGAATTTCTATTGGATGTGAGCGATCAATTAATATATTCACATATTGATAATTTAGCAGGTGTTGTGTTTGTTTTTGCAGTATAGGAATAAAATAGTAAAACAGAGTAAATTTTGTATATGAACGAATTTTCTTTGGCTCCTCAATCCTGACGTTCTAATTATGTATATTTGACTGTAGCCACCTGAGATCTCAACGGAATCTAAAGCCAGAGAGACTAACATTTAGCAGAAATGTCTGCTAAATATATCTGCACAGTTCAGCAATGTATATATTTTTGTTTCTGAGAAAACAATACTTAACTATTTTCTTGTAAATTCACTGTGTAGGGTGACCACATTTTGGGGGTACTTACAATCTAATACTCGTATTTCACTTACGTACCCACAATAATATTTATTTAGTAACAAAACAATCATCAGCGGTGAAGTGTTCTCGTTTGTGCATGAATATGTTCATGTACGAAATATATAATTAACTTGGATTTCTTATATTATAAAGTTAATCATCATGTTTGTTTCATCATAATTAAGTTGTGCGGATATTAATATGTGCAATATTGTGCAGTGACTGATAATTAAGTGCAGTTTGATATTGTAGCGGAACTTCTTTTAGTCCATCACTGTAATATAGATATCTATCATTTCGTTGTAAAAATTCTCACCTACTGGATTTAAATTTAATTCAAATTTACTTTTTATTCACTTCAATATCCTGTTTTCAATGTAAGTATATTTATGCCAACTACTGTTATTTTTTTTTACATTTGTTTATTTAATATGCAGTATGTTCGGGTTCAAAGTTTACAAATTAAATTAAAATACATACTACGGTCAATTCTTAAAATTGGCAAAATTGAAGCACTTTTATGTTCTATGGCTGTAATTGTATGCCTAAATAATTATTGTATCCATAAAATGGATGGATTTTTTAAAGGCTTTGCCCCGATATGGAAAGGTAGAAGTTAAATAAAATATTGTTTTACATTCTTAGATTAACTTCGTCTTTACTTGAGGAATCAACGACCATTTTATAGTCAGCGGTCTATTCAGCTAATGCTTAAGCATAGCTAAAGATGAGGCCAATGATTGGCAATCACGAATACGTAAACATGATTAGATTTTCTATCAAGATGATTGGGATGCTTGCCACATACTTACAATAATAAAATAACATTCTATACGGTGTTCATCAGTGTACATCATCAGTTTTCTTCAGCAATTTTATAAAGTTAATAAACGAACTGCTTAAAGGCTCATAATCCAAGCAAAAAACATTAATAAAAAAAAACTTTCAATAGCTGTCAATCTCGATTTCAAAACAAAACGGTGTTTTATTTACTATTTTAAAACTTTAATTAATATAGTTCGAAAACCGTACACGAGTTATTTTGAAATATTATTTAGGTAGGTAAATGTTTGTTAATATTTAATGATGAAAAAATTCAACGACCATTCGGGATTTGAACCGACCTTTAGCGTGCCGTGCCATGCTATAAAAATTACTAAAAATCATTTTGTTCACCGCTGTTCAATTTTTGTTTCAGAACCATTATGTCAAAAGGCCGCCAATCGATAGTAGGTCTTGAGGAACAACAAAAAGTATTTTATAAATATGCTGGGATACTGCAAAATCCTAACATTAAAAGTACTGACCCTATTTTTTTAACCATTTCCAAAGAACTTGATTTTAAAATGACCCCGATAGCCTTGTATACATCATTGAAACGTAAACGTCATATATTTTTTGAAAACGATGAATCACTTCTTGAGCAACAAACAACTGTCGAAATACATACCATAAAAAGTGCTAGTTGTAGCAGTAGTGACACAGATACGTCATTAAAAATCAAAGATTTTGATTTCGAGAATAGTGCACAAAATGATACAGTAACATTTTCATATCAAATGGACTTGTATGACTGGAAAAAAATTCAGCCTATATACGCGTATCAAAAACGAACAGGCACTTCCACCTATAAGAAATACAGAACCATGCCCAAGTTTAAATGGAGTAATCTATTAAAAGTAATCATTTATAAATATACTAAACTAACTTGTACTTGGACTTTAAAGCGCGAAAAAGTGGTAAAAAACAAAATATTCGTGAAAGGCAATTGTTCGCAATGTACTGCATCTGCCAAAATAGAAAGTTATCAAACTACTGATAAAATCCACACAATCTTCTGTAAAATAACGAATATGGACCGAACTGTCAAACACAATCCATTAAAGAAATTCAAGTTAACGCCCCACAAAAGACAACAATTAGCAAAAATATTAAAGTATAAGCCTGCAATAATAGTTCATAATGAAATGGCTTCAGAGATCTTAAGTATTAAGAAAGATGAAAAAGAGGCTGTAAATACACCAGCGTTGCCTTCTCTTTCTTGTTTGCGACAAATAAAATCTGAGGCCAGGAGAGAACAATGGCTTGATCCCAATCCAATAATATCTCTAGTGGTTATGGCCAAAAGTACACATAAAAAAGTAATTCGTTCTTTAAGTGTACACCCTCATTTCTTTGTATATTATTGGAACGAGAACCAAATTGATTATTACAATCTGTACCTACGGAAATTTGAAAGGGTAACTATTACAATAGATGCTACTGGCTCATTCTTTGAAACATTGCGGCTCCCTGATGGTACAAAGATGACCAAAAGATTATTTTTATATGCAGGTCTGATAACAGCAAATCTTAAATTAAAATCTGTACCAGTATTACAGATGGTTACCGATGCACACGACAAGGAATCTATATTACATTGGCTAAATCAATGGAAAAAATCAGTTGATAGATCACCTCATGAAATTATTTCAGACGATTCTTCTGCCCTGATTGCGGCAAATACTGAAGCTTTTACAGAATTCAGTAGTACAAAAGAATATATAAAAACCATGTTTTCTATTTTAGAAAAACAGAATTCAATCTTTCAAGAGCAAATGCCCTCTACTTTTATCAGACTTGACACAAGTCATTTTATAAAAACTTTGCACCACTTGAAATGTTTTAATGATGTAGAGCCAAACATAAAATATTTTTATATTCGCTGAATTTTGTTATTAAAAGAGTGTAAAAATTTTGAAACTGCGAAAGAAATCATCGGTGATATGATTCAGACTTGTCTCAGTCACTACGATGATGATTCAAGTCCTGCAAGTTTCAATTGTCAAGGTGCCTTAAACCGACTTGCCTTACAAATGAAAAATATTGATTTAGATCATACGGTAGAATCCAGCTTTGAGAATGATGACAAACGGATCGACGACGAAATTTTCGGAACTGAAGAACATCACACCGCAAATATTGATTTTTTTATTTGGTTGGATGATAAAGTAGCCCCATTTCAGAAACAATTAGTGAAAATTCATAAAAATTTATATTTTTTACTAACATTTATGCCAGAATTCAGGAGGATTCTTGGAAAACTTCCATTATGGTCAAATTTATTGTGTTCTTTATTTAAAGCTGATAATACTGTTCCATCATCATCTGGAATTGAAAGCTACTTCAAAACTTTAAAAAAATTACTCTATAAAACAAAGTTACAAAAATACCGAATTGATGAATTTATAAAAATACATTCCCAATATTTAGACGGGGAAATCGCACTTGCGAAAAATGATCTTCTTAGTGACGTACAGAACAAACAAACTAAACGCTCTCGAAAAAGGAAGTTTTCATTCAAAAAATCTCAAACCCAGATTGAAAAATCTCAAAAACGAGTAAAAACATCTCAAACGCAAGTGAAAAATAGAAAATTAACAAAGTCTGTGACAGTTAAGAAGATTAATCAGACATTTGATGCCGAATCAATTTTTTCTGATCAACCTTCTTTTATTGAGAATTGGAGAGGTGAAGCCGATACTGATTCATTAACAAAAATAAAAGTAAAATTTGTAAAAAATGGCAACCTATGCAATGCTGTATCTATCGGAGAAACTTCTAGTAAAGTAGATTTGAGAAACACATGTCGCTTTGATTCGGTAATTTATTTGTTGAGCATGGCTTTCCATCAATGCAGACGTTTTCAAGAAGTATTAAACACATACTCAGAAGATTTAATCTCACAATATATTAAACTTCTATCAAATTCTGCTTCTACTGACGGTGATATACACAAAATGAGAACCCAAATTGGCGTGCTGTATTTTGATACTCCAGTAAATAGTAGCCACTGTGAATTTGCTTGTAACGTGTCTTACATTTTTGAACATGTAACCTTGAAGTATTGCTTTAGTGCCATTTTAACAAAAAAATGTACTAATGATTCGTGCCATTTTATCCCAGTATCCAGGCAGATCGCATTTTTGCCTTTGAATTTAAACATAATTTCTGTTTTTGGCATCCAAGGTTTAGAAGATGCAACTTTAATCGCTGAAGAGAAAACAGACTGTACGTTTTGTAACCACCAAACTCTGTGTAAATATACTTTATCAAACACAGTTTCATATGAACTGAATGGTTGTGAAAAGTTTAAACTGAGAGAAATACCAGAATTTGTAATGTTTTCGAATAAATCATATAAATTAGTAGGTGCTATAAAATTTATTCCTGCAATTATCGAAACTGGCACAGGCCACTACAAATGTCATTATCTTACACCGAAAGATGAGATGTTCTGTTACGATGATTACGATTCTAAAATTCGTATAAGTACTAATCAGCCAATATTCATTCATTCTATAACTTATAGCGAAATTGATTGCTAAATAACCAAATCGTAGGTTAGGATATATATAATCTGTTATGAAAATATAAATTTAATAAATTACTTATCCTGGTTTCATTAATACGAGTATAATGTGGTCACCCTACACAGTGAATTTACAAGAAAATAGTTAAGTATTGTTTTCTCAGAATCCAAAATATGTACATTGCTCAACTGTGCAGATATATTTAGCAGACATTTCTGCTAAATGTTAGTCTCTCTGGCTTTAGATTCCGTTGAGATCTCAGGTGGCTACAGTCAAATATACATAATTAGAACGTCAGGATTGAGGAGCCAAAGAAAATGCGTTCATATACAAAATTTACTCTGTTTTACTATTTTATTCCTATACTGCAAAAACAAACACAACACCTGCTAAATTATCAATATGTGAATATATTAATTGATCGCTCACATCCAATAGAAATTCACCTCTTGTGTTTAGATTGAGGAGCCATATTAAGGCCTCTTGTACACACACGTTTTTTCGCCGTAAAAATCTGCGGTAAATTCACCGTGTGTAGGCACGGCTGTCAGTGTTGTATGGGCCACTGTAGAAGCTTGTTGACATACACGGCGGCTTTACGTTCCGGCGCCGCCGCCGTGTTCGCCGTGCGTCCCCCTCGGCACGCCGCGTCTACACACGGCGCCATTTTGATCAGTGTTGTATTGCAGTCTATGCGAGCGTGTCGACGGTGCCGGACGTTTTACCGTTTTCGTGACGGATTACATACGCTCATTTTGTATTACGAGTAAAATGAACATAAATCAAGAATTACTAATTACACTAGTTCATGAAAGACCTGTAATATGGGATAAGACTATTGACGATTATAAAAATAAGCGGCCTAAGTACGATTCTTGGAAAGAAATCTTTACAAACTTAAATCCCCTATTTGAAGATTTAAGTGGTGAAGAAAAAAACAATTTTGGTAAGTTATAATTTATTTCCTTACAAAAAAATATTTAAGCATAGTTATTTTGATAAGAGAGGCTACCTTCGTTAGACATAAAATATTGTGCAAATCTGTTGCGAACATCGTTAGCCACTAAACTTCCGCGAACTGCATTCGTGATAGGTAGCTGTGTTAGTTCCGATTCTAATTCAAAGGTGGACTCGATTTCATTATCAAAATGAAAGCTTTCTTCTTTATGTATAAAATTTTGCAAAACGCAACAAGTTTTCACAATATCTACAGCCAAATCGATTGACACATTCATTGGCCGGTGAAAAATACGCCATTTGTTGGCTAAAATTCCAAAAGCACATTCAACAAACCTTCGTGCTCTTGTGAGTCTATAATTAAACGTTCGTTTTATTTGATTAAGTTGATGGCCTCCGAATGGACGAAGTAAGTGATAGTGCAAAGCAAAGGCTTCGTCTCCAACAAACACAAACGGAAATTTGTAGTCAGTTCCAGGCAAGCGTGATGCATCGGGTAGATTTAATGTGTTGTTTGTTAAGTTTTTCCAAAATGTGGTTTCTTTAAAAACACTGGAACCACATTCCTTTCCGTAGGCACCAATATCAACAAATATAAAATTGTAATCGCTGTCTACTACCGCCATTAAAACTATTGAGAAGTAATGCTTGTAATTTAAAAACATCGAACCACTGTCCATAGGCTTAATGACTCTGATGTGTTTACCATCAACCGCTCCTAAGCACAGCGGGAAATCGGAAGATTTTTGAAATTTGTTTGCAATTTGAAACCAGTCTTCTTTAGTCGGCATTTTCATATATTCTTTGCACAGTTCTGACCAAATGAAGTAGCAAACTTCACGTACAATGCAACTTATAGTTTTTATTCCAATTCTATAGGTATAATGTAGATCTGTAAATGTGTCTCCGGTTGCTAGGTACCTGAAATATCAAAAAATAATATCATTTTTATTTTTAGGGCAACAGGTGATGAAGAAATGGACCAATATGAAAGATAATTGGATAAAATGTAATAAAAAAATGAATGAATGTAAATCTGGATCTGGAGCGAAAAAAATAAGAAAATACAATTTTTATGATGAAATGCTATTCTTAAAAAAAATTGTCGAGCATCGCAAGACCGATTCTAGTATGATTGAACATGTAAATGATTCAAGCCTTCAATCAAGCTCAGGGGACTGTGAAACGAGTGAGGTTCGGAAGGCTACAAAAAATAAAAAAAATAAAAATCAACTCAGCGAAGTTGACATTAAGTTTATGAAGTATATGGATTCAACAGCGCAGGAGGAAAGAAGCCGTAGTATGAACTTTTTTAGGGGAATTTCTGATACTGTTGACAAGTTTAGTGATGAAAATATGATTGACTTTCAGTTTCAAGTCATATCAATAATTAAAAGCATCCAACAGAGAGAGCATAACCGATATATACCTACACCTAGAAACCAATGGGATAGTGGCTATCAAAGTGGCACAGCATCAGCGAATTCGCAGTTATCAATGTATGGGTATTCTACAGCTGCTAGATCAGGCTTTGGGAATAATCGTCAGGAATATGATTTTGGACATAGTTCTGGTTTGGAGTCAATCCCCAACCGATCAGAATCGCAAGTATCTGTGTACAGTGAAAATGCAGGAAGTACCTACCTCTGCAAATTCTCAAGCTAGTGCTGAAGAAGAATTCGATTTCAGTTCTGAATTTCATTAGCATATTTATCCTTGTTTCTTGTTTCTACGTGTATAATTAATTGTTGATTAGTAAGTAAATAATATATCAACAGTACAATTTTGTTTGTGATAAATGATTAGTATAAATAAATAAAATTAAACAAAAGTATGTAAGTAATTTAATTTTGTACTAACCTCAAAGTTACAGCCAATCTTTCTGCGGCGGAAATACTTTGTCGCATATTAGTATCTTGGTGCTTTAGTTTCTGGGATAAAATTTGGAGCAATTTATCGAATGTCGTTTTCTGCATTCTAAAATAATTGAAAAACTTGTCTTCATCTTCCCTCAGTTGATTCTTAACAAGTGTATGAAAAGCGCCAAATTCTTGGCGTTTTTCTAAAATTGGATGTATCCAAAACCTTCTTCTTTTCTCTTTTTTTTTAAGTTTTCTATATACATAGTACGCAAGAATAATCTTTTTTTTAGAAGGGTTCATGTCGAAAACGTCGTAACTTGGCTGCAGAAAAATGTGAACTGAGCGGCACCTGGCCGTTGTCTCGACCGGTAGCTCGCCGTGCCATGTACAAGCTTGCACGTTTTGTTAACCGTACGGCTAACACGCCGTACGGTTAAGAAAACGTGTCGTGGACAAGAGGCCTAAAAGTATTGTATTTTCTTTAATTATAACACTACAGAAGCCAAATTTTTACATGGTAATGTGCAAAATTACTACTAAATGATACAAAATTTTCATAAATATTCATCTATTAGGCCGGGTTCCCACTACGCCGGACCGGCAGATCTGCCGCGCCGGTAAATCTGCCGGAAGAGCTAGTGGCTGTACAATTTATATGAAGCTATTCACATTATCCCGGGTCCGGCACTTTTGCCGAGCCCGGCATTTCTACCGAACGTTTTGTCACTACGAATTGCCGGTAGAACGACCGGGCCCGGAGTAATGTGAACGAGTTTGTGCCGGTATCTGTCCCCCGCTCGCCCCGCTCGTGCTCCCCTCGCCCCGCCCGTGTTCCACTCACGTCATTCGGCTCGCATGTTCTGGTAAAAGTAGACGTTTAGCATGGATATTCAAGCAGAAACTTTAATTACGCTTGTCCAAGAGAGACCTGTTCTGTGGGATAAGACCGAAGACGTTTATAAAGACAAAAACTTAAAGTTAGCAGCATGGCGTGAAGTATGTTTAATACTGAAACCAAACTTCGATGAACTGGATGAAAAAGAAAGAAAACAGTACGGTGAGTTTTTAATGTTTTATTGATAAAATGTAAATGCATTGATAAATTTTATTTTATAGCTGCTGCCTGCCACGGAACGGAACCAATATCTGAAACAAAATAATTAGTAAATAATGTCCGTATAGCGTTGGCATTAGGGCCACCTCGACTCGACACATTTCGATTCATGGGTGTAGTTTCTTGTTCTTGTCTATGTTCTATATTTTGGTAACTTTCAAAATTTATACCATCTTTTTCTCTTACAAAATTATGTAAGACTGCACAAGCTTTAATTACTTGAATTGCTGTGTCTACGTTGAGATCTATAGCTCGATGGATTATTCGCCACTTATTTGCCAGAATACCAAAAGCGCACTCAACATACCTTCTTGCTCGACTTAGTCTATAGTTAAAAATCTTTTTATCAGTATTCAAATGTGTACCTCCATATGGACGTAGGAGATTAGGTGTTAAAGCAAAGCCTTCATCGCCAACAAGTATAAACGGTAATTCTTCGTGCAAGTTTTCATGAAGCGGTCTAGGCTTTGGTACATTTAAAGTACCATCATTGATCTTTTGCCAAAATGTACTATCCTTTAATATACTAGAATCGCATTCCTTGCCAAATGAGCCCACACTAATAAAAATAAATCGGTACTCTGAATCGACAACTGCCATTAATACAAAAGAATAATACTCCTTGTAATTAAAGAACATAGAACCACTCTTGGCTGGTTTCAAAATTCTGATATGTTTGCCATCTACTGCTCCAAGACAGTGAGGAAAGTTGGCTTTTCTTTCGAATCCTGAAGCGATGTCCTCCCATTCTCTCTCAGTATCAGGCAGCTTAAGGAAATCTGTCTTTAGGTTTTCCCAAATGACGTGGGTCATTTCTTTTATTAGTTTACTTATTGTCGAAACGCCTACTCTGTATGAGTAATGTATTTCTTTGAATGAACATCCTGAAGCTAAATATCTGAAAAAAAAAGTATTTTTTGTTAATACATTATTACTTTATACGTCACCAAGAAACAAATTGTATTGTTTTATGATATTTTTTTATTGATTTCAGGAAAACAGGTTTCAACTAAATGGAATAATATACGAGATTCGTGGCTTAAGACAGTAAAGAAACAAAAAGATGAGTCTAAATCTGGATCTTCGACCAAAAAGACACGAAATTATTTATATCACGAGCAATTAATGTTTTTGAAAAAAGTCTCCGAACCTCGACCACCACATGAGTCAGTTTCAAAAAAAGCAAGAACCGAGACTGAAGTAGGCATGGAATCAGATTTTCGTTCACCTTTAATTAAAGATAAAAAAAATTGATAATAAAGAGGTAAATGACAGGATGGTAAAGTTTTTGGACTCCAGAATAAACCCAGAAAAGGAAAACCATCATCTATCTTTCTTCAAAGGCATTATACCAATCTTGAACACTTTAACTATCGAAGAGACTTTAGAATTTCAAGCTAGCGTCATGACAATGTTGCAAAAAATTAAAAGTAGGAATTATGAGAGACCAAATTACGGACATTGGCGTGATTCATATAATCAGATAACCGGACCAGATCAGTATTCTGGATACTACACACATAATAGCGTCAATCAACAGCCAATACCTACGCAAGATCAACACTACCCTGGATACTCTACGCAATATAATAGTAGCAATCAACAGGCAACAACATCTATACCATCAACTTCATCTCAGACATCGAATCCGATTCCAGCTTCGCCATCAGCATCTAGTAATCGTTCCATACATTCCCAAGACTCAGATTACTTAGATTTTGAAGGGATTTAAGTTTGAGTACAAATAAATACTTAAATAATTGTTTGCATTTTTAATTCATAATGATTATCAAATACATACACCCTCCCACACACACACATTATATATATTCACATTCATGAAACAAACATACATAGCAAACATTCATTCATTCATACAGTCTTAAGTAGGTACCTACGTCAAAACTATTATTACGCAATCTAGTGCATAAAATAATCTTACCTTAGACATATGGCTAATCTTTGTTCTGGGCAAATACATTCTCTGAAACTTGTATCTCGTACTCTTATGTCTAGTCGTCCCAGTAAATCGTCAAAAGTGGTTGCTGTCATTCGAAAATAATTGAAGAACTTTGATTCGTCTCTTCTAAGTTCACCCATTAATGTTTCAAATGTTCCAAGTGAAAATCTTTCCCGTAAAATAGGGTGTACCCAATGTTTTCTTTTATTTTGCCTTCTATTAAGATACCACCACAACACAACAATTTCGTCGTCCATTGTGCGCGCAGGTCCAAATTCAACTGAGGACTGTCTGAATTTCTTCCGGGATCCGATGTAATGTGAACACTCTGTCCGGTGTCCGGTTTTCGGCAGATCTGCCGGTCCGGCGTAGTGGGAACCCGGCCGTACTTAACGAGTTCTAGGTGGCTCCTCAATTCAAACGTTTAGATTGAGGAGCCATGTTTGCATTAAAATAACTAGTGATATATTTTGCTGCTAAATCTAGAATTCGTGCTGCAAAATAAACTAAATTGCTGCTAAATAATGGCGAGATCAGATTTTAAAAATCTGATGTGGCTCCTCAATCCTTACGGACATAGTAATCACACTTCTTCGTCGACCTCCATTTTGTAACTGACGCTAACCCGCACGAAATCGCATACTAACCGCGCGTGTCTGAATAGCTTCACAATTTTGCGGTTTGAAACCGCGTATTCGTAAACGCACGATTCCCGCATGTCTGAACGCAGGCTAACTGTAGCTGTCAAATCTTCTTTTATGTGGCCGAGTATGTAATCGAAGGTTTCTATGCTTGTCCTCGGATATTCAAAAAATTTTTCTGGATAGTTCCTATATTCGTGATAAAGCGTGTGAAATTCGCCAAGGTTTTTCCTTTTTTCATTAACTGGGTGCGTTCCAATTTTCAGAGTTAATGATATCTTGAGCTAAAAACGCATTAGTCTCAAGACAATATCGTGCCACTTTTGATAGGGCCATTATAAATAATACTGAGTACGTCCACCGCTGACGCCGCCGCGGTCGCAACTAGTCGAGCTGTGGCATACCAACGCAAATCGCGTCGCCCGCCGCGCCTCCCGTCGCACCGCGCGCCGCACCGCTAGAAGCTGTGGCCAGGCCCTTAAGTTTGAATTTAGTGCGGGTCGCGCCTCCGCACGCGACGCTCGAAGCCACGCGTCTCCAGAAACGAGGCCTTAAGCCGGGTACACATTGGTGCAATGTAACATGTAATGCAACATGCAATGCAAGAATTTGACGTCCACATTGCTGCAATGTATCATGTAAAGTAACAGAATTCCCATAGTGTAGACGCCTTGCGCGCACGAACCGCGTCTACTACGCGCACGAACAGATTGTTGCAACTCTTGCGCGTAGCGACCCGAAATTTGTCGGTTTTTTCCCCGAACACAAAGAGGCGCGCAGTATGCGCGGAGCGTCAGTGTGGACAGGTTGTGTGGTGTGTACGGCTAGACGCGCGCGAACATGGAACAAGACGACGCTACTGCGGCGGAGGAGGCGGTTACATTTACGTGGAGTGAAGAAAAAGTGCTTCAATTAATTGAAGTGTACAGATCAAAGGAAATTTTGTGGAATCCACAACATGAGAATTTTTATAAAAAACATTTTAAAGAGGATGCATGGATGGAAATTGCTAATTTGATGGAAACAACACAAGAAAAATGTTACAGTAAAATGATTAGTATTTTATCATCCTACCGTCGTGAAAAAGCGAAGGAAAAGAAATCGAAAGGAACAGGAAAAGGTAAATAAATAATAATAATTTACTATTTATTATTTATTCATATACTTTATTCTTAGTACAATCGTAGGTTGGAAACCGCAAAAATGTTTGTGTATTGAAATGTAAATTGGCATAGCCGACTAATATTGAAATTGGCTTTTTTCTCTACAAAATGACAACTTTGACAACAACTACAATATTTTAATGGATTGAAATCACAAATTAATTATTAAATATTTTTAATTATTATTAGTCAAGTTTACTTAAAAACAACTATGTTTAAAACTGACTGAATTATGTTTTTTATTTAATTTTTTTCATGATTATTATTTTATTTTTTCAGGTGCCTCGGAGACATACAAAAGTCGATGGTTTGCCTTTGATTCTTTGAAGTTCTTGGACAACCGTAACAAACCGAGAAAGAGAACGAACACGGTAAGTAAAACTGGATTGATTCTTTTACGAACATCTGTCTTGCCAATGAACCTTCCCTTCTTTCATAAAATAATCGGAGAGCTCATCTCTTAACGCATTCAAATGTGCAGGCGATCGTCGAGGAATATTTCTCATAGGTAGTAGTGATCTCATATCTTCATTATTTTGCCTACGTGTGTCTTCATTCGTAACTTCATCTTCAGTGTCATTCATATATGTATTTCTAGAGTGACGTCTCAAATAATTATGTAAAAGGACAATTGCCATAACCACTAGCTCAGCTTTATCAGGCTGTAAAAGCATTGGTTTTCTGAGAAATCTAAAGACAGACGATATGATACCAAATGCATTTTCAACAGTTCTTCTGGCTCTGCTTAGCCTGTAGTTGAATACTCTCTTTGAAGTGCCTTTTGGATGTGCCCCAGCATATGGTTTCATCAGATTTTCACTTAAAGCAAAGGCACTATCACCCACAAAGAAATATGGTATTGGAATATGTCTCCGTGGGAGTGAATCAGGTGAAGGAAGGTTTATTGTACGATCTTCTATCATTTCACAGAGTTTTGTATCTTTAAAGATGCCACCATCTGAAATCCTTCCTTGGCATCCCACATCTACAAATAGAAAATTATAATCGGCGTCAACCAAAGCAAAAAGAACGATGCTAAAGAAGTTTTTATAGTTGTAGAATTCAGTTCCACTTTTGATAGGTGCCTCAAGCACAACATGTTTTCCGTCCAGTGCCCCTAAACAGTGTGGAAAATTCCACTTCTCTTCAAACTGTTTGCTTATGTTCAACCAAGTTTCTTCTGTCGTTGGAAGCTAAAACAAAAAACTTTTATTTAATTTATGGCTACGAGACAGTCATTGTACTTAGTAGCCCAACACTCGCTGGTGACAATTTTTGAGGTGCCATTATAGTGAGCATCTCTTGATTTTATTGCTAGCTATATTGAACTAGACTAAAAAACGAACTAAATATTTAGTCGTTTCGACATTTGTCCATCGGTGCCACGATACCTACCTTCCTGGAGAGTTATATCTACTATCTAGTAGTTTATATCAAGAGATGGGACCTACAGTTATAAATTATTTTTATGTTTTTCAAGAGGCGGTTCAACAACCGATTAATGAAGAAAATCTGCAGAACGAATTTGCTACTCCACGTACACGGTATGAACCTACGCGAGCTAAACAAGCAAAAAAAGATGAAAGCAGCAGTGTACTGGCCGATGTAGTGGGCATATTACAAACTACTGCCAATAAGTTGGGAAATTCAGGCGCTCCAGATTTAACTACAACTTTCGCTTCCTATATATCAGCTAAAATGAATACTTATTCCCTTCAAACCAGGAATTCGGTCGAACATGGAATTTTTGAAATTTTGATGAAGGCTGACAGAGGTTATTATGAATCATCATATCGACAGCAGGATAACTACCCCAGTTCATACCAAGAATCCTATTATGCATCACAGAAGAAAGGACAAGATTATGTGGATCTGACCGGATATGTTAATCGTCCTGGAACTTCCGAATTTAATCGTCCCTCGCCTTCCGCGCAAACTCCAGATACAAATCAAGCCGGACGCTATGGCTATACCACGGCAAGGAACGAAGAATATATGAACCAACAGCCATCGTCTGTAACGTCACTAGAATCTAACCAATCCTATGACGACTTTAATGATTTGATGTGATAATACTGTTCTTTAATTGACTTATTAAGAATAAAACTTACCTTGATATAATCTTTTAATTCCTCAATTATGGCGGAGCATACTTCTGTAATAATGCCACTTATGGCTTGTTTTGATACTCTGAAGGTATACTGTAAACTTGTGTAAGAGTCACCACTAGCTAAAAAACGAAGTGTTATTGCCAGTCTGTCTTGGATTGAAATTGGAGCCCTTAAGAGCGCTTGTAGACATCCGTTTTTTTCACCGGATAACGGACCGTGTTTTTTGCCGGATTCGCGGTGGTGTATGAATTATAATGAATGTGTGTACATGCACCGGACATCGGTCCGGCGAACAATTTACGCCGGATGCACCACCGCTTCCCCTCGGCGCGACGGACACCGGTCCGGTGTAAGAAAGGGCGGTCATCCACGCCAGTGTATTGGTGCGTGTTGACGCTGCCGGACGTATTGCCTGTTTTCTGTTAATTGAGTGCCGTCTACCTGCGTTCTTTTAAAAATGGGTGATATTGACATGGAATTGTTAATAAGTTTGGTTGAAAATAGGCCTGTACTGTGGGATAAAACCCAAGAGTGCTACAAAAATAGACAGTCGAGTTTTACCGCTTGGAGAGAAATTTGTCTTGCGTTAAATGAAGGTTTTGAAACGATGTCCGAGAAAGAAAAAAATGATTTTGGTAAGTAACATTTTATTTTCATTATTTTTATGCATATTGATTTTGCCATGGTACACGCCCTACTGGTGACATGAAATACTCTGCATATTTGTTACGAATTATATTTGCTGTTACATTACCTCGTGTTGAATGGGAACGAGGCAAATGGCATAGAGTAGGCATCATGTGTGAACTAGCATTGTCAGTAGCATTATTAGCAATACCCTCTACTTTATGAATTATGTTTTGTAATAAGCAGCATGTTTTTACAATGTTAACAGCAGTATCTGTTGAAACATTTAATGGCCTATGCAAAATCCTCCATTTATTGGATAAAATACCAAATGCGCATTCGACGTAGCGTCGCGCTCTTGTGAGACGATAATTGAATTTTTTTTTTATTGAGTCAAGTTGATGCCCACCGTAAGGACGAAGTACGTGTTGATGTAAAGCGAAAGCTTCATCAGCAACAAATACATAAGGTAACTCACTGCCTGCACCTGGCAACTGCTTAGGTCGAGGAATATGTAATTTATCGCCTACTATTCTTTTCCAAAATTCTGTTTCTTTAAATACTGCTGAATCGCATTCTTTGCCGTAGGCTCCAACATCAATAAAAACAAAATTATAGTTTGTGTCTACGACAGCCATTAATACTATTGAGAAATAGTGCTTGTAGTTGAAAAACATTGATCCACTTTCTTCTGGCTTGATGATTCGAATATGTTTGCCGTCAATGGCTCCCAAGCAATGAGGAAAATTTGCATTCGTCTCGAAATTTTTTACTATTGTTAACCATTCGTCTTCCGATGGTAGTTTCATATAAATTGGAGAAAGGGTTTCCCACAATGCTTCAAATACTTCTTGTACAATACAGCTGATAGTTTTTATACCCATTCTGAAACTGTAATGTAGATCACTAAACGTGTTCCCTGCAGCTAAATATCTGTAACAATTTTTTCTTTTTTAGGCAAAGATATCATAAAAAAATGGAACAATGCAAGAGATAACTGGATGAAATATCACAAAAAAGTTAAGGAATGTAAATCCGGCTCTGGTGCAAAAAGTCTACGAAAATATAAATTCTACGATCAAATGCTCTTTTTGTGTAAAATTGTGACTCGCCGAACAACGGAAGCAAGTATTACATCAGAAAAAAACATCACACAACCTCACAACAAAGAAACTGACTCACAAACCAATAATGACCCTACCGCACCAGCCAATACTACCGATAGAACAAAAACAAGCAAGAAGAGAAAGACAGACTGTAGCGAAGTTGATCGACAAATGCTTACTTTAATTAAATCAGTTGAAGATGAAGACAAGAGTAAGAGTATGTGTTTTTTCAAAGGTATTGCTCCAATTGTAGACAAGTATAGTGACGACGATTATGTTGAATTCCAATATGAAGTCATTAAAGTTATGAGAAATTTAACTCGGAGAAATCAAGCGTCCATGCAGCAGCAAAATTACAATTACAATATTAATCGAGGCTACACTACGGCTACACCCGACTACAGGATACACGAATATCAACCAACACAACCCATTCCATCGACATCCAGGATGCCTTATGAATATCAGCCAACACAAGTCATTCCATCCACATCCAGGACGCCTCAAGAACTCATGCAGCAAGATGATTCCCAATCTTCAATTATTACTGAATTAAGTTCAATCACATCGCCTAATTACGATTTCGATTTTTCTGAAACTCCTTAATTTCTTTTTTGAGTACCGTAAAATGGGGGGAATAGGGATCCAGGGGTGAATAGGGAAAAAACCAGGAATCATTTTTGACACTAAATATTAGTTTGTAAATCGTTCCATCTTTTACCATTTTTTGAGAGATAATAGTAAATTTTTGGAACTTCTCTATGGCAACATTGAACAAGCGTGAAATTAGCTGCAAACTGTCAAAAATGTCAGTTGAAAATAGTATAAACAAGACGCCGGTTTTTACAGTGTTCAAAACTTTGCTGTGTTAAAGTTATTTTGTATTAAGCGGATACGAGTGTTTGTTTTTTACGTTATTTAGTGTTTGGGCCATCATATACATAAAAGTAAGTATCAGTTATTAATTAATATTACTTATTATTTAGATTTTTACAATGGCATGATAAATTTGTATTTTTTGGGGTGAATGGGGACGTCTCAGGTATGAATCACAACGAAAGCGGGGTTGATCGGGATGATGATGGGATGAATAGAAACGACTTATGTATGAATAGGTACAGCTTTATAGGGTTGTCACTAAGCAGACTCAACAATTTTTATTGTGTATAGGTAGGTAATAATTACGTTTATTTCTTTATATTTTACGTCGAATTTTTTTTTCATAAATTAGCAAGTATTATACTGCGTCGTTAGTCTAGAGATTGCAAGTGCAACTACCGAGCAGGGAGTCTCGGGATCGATTCCCGGGTCGGGCCAAGTTTTGTTGGAATTTCGAAATATTCTATGGAGTCCGAAATTGTGTCCGGTGTATGTTAGGACTGACGAACAGTGGCTGTCACATTTAATACGTGCCTCAGTTTTTTTTTGGGACTGGAAATTATTAAATGACACCTCCTGCTCTGGGCGTAACCGAAAGTTTATTGTAGTGTTGATATATTGAGTGGAAATATTTATATACAATTATGCAAATTTATTTTTTCAGATATGCCTCGCGTGTATATCTCAAGAAGTACAAAACCTTATAAGAGGTATGATCCCTTAATATTAAAAACTGCAATAGAAACTTATGAAACTGGAAATAAATCTCTAGTTGAAATAGCTAAACAATTTAATATTTCTAAATCCGTTTTGCATCGACATGTAACGAGAACAATGAACAGTCAAGGTGGACAAAGAGCACTAAGTGATGAAGCAGAAAAATACATAAATATTTGTTCTGAGTGGGGGTATCCACTTGATACTTATGACTTACGGATTATAATAAAGGGATATTTAGATAGAGTTGGTATAGAAGTAAAAAAAATTAAAAATAACTTACCTGGTGTGGATTATATAGAATGTTTCTTAAAGCGTCACAAGAAAGAAATTTCAGAAAGAATAAGCCAGAACATCAAACGAGCTAGGGCTGCAGTATCTCCACAAATTATAGAGGAATATTTTATGCAACTTGAAAATTCCTTAAAGGATGTACCTTTATGTAACATCGTGAATTACGATGAGTCCAATCTAGCTGATGACCCTGGTAAAAAGAAGGTTTTGACTAAAAGAGGCGTTAAATACCCTGAAAGGGTTATGAACCACACAAAGTCATCGACATCGCTGATGATGGCTGCATCTGCCGATGGAACACTGTTGCCCTGCTACGTAGTCTATAAAGCTGGCAATCTTTACATTACCTGGACTACAAATGGCCCCCCTAACTGTAGATATAATCGCACTAACTCAGGCTGGTTTGACGGCAATACGTTTGAAGATTGGGTGGAAACCGTAGCCCTTCCATACTTCAATAATAAACCTGGGAAAAAAATATTGATAGGGGACAACCTGTCTTCACACCTATCTTTAGATTTAATTAAAAAATGTCAAGAAAAAGACGTACATTTTTTATTTCTGCCACCAAATTCAACGCACCTGACGCAGCCACTTGATGTAGCCTTCTTTAGGCCTGTGAAAATTGCGTGGCGTAACATTCTTTTTACGTGGAAAAAATCTGAAGGCCGGGTAATGCCCACAATACCTAAGAATGTTTTTCCGAAATTACTCAAGCAATTACTAGATAAAATGGAACCAAATACAAAACAAAACATTTTAGCCGGATTTATGAAAGCAGGAATAAGCCCTCTGAATAAAGACAAAGTACTCAATAGATTGCCAGGAAATAACTTAAGACGCGAATTTTGTATGGAAGAAAAAGAAGCAATTGATGAATCAGTGTTATCATTATTAAAGGAAATGCGATATGGAACAGAAAATACTAGAACTATTCGTAAACCCAAAAAAATAAATGTTATACCTGGAAAAAGTGTAGAAGACAGTGATTATGTAGAAAGCGATATTTCAAGTTCAAATGCACTCTCGGATGTTGATTCACAAGTTGCGAATACGTCTAAAAAATCAAAAAGAAGCCTAAGTCAAACAAACAATAAAAAGAAAAATCTAATACCTACAGGAAAAGAAAATGTAATAGCGGAAGTATCAAGACTAAAAGGTAAAGGGATAGGTAAGAAATCTAAACCACTAAAATGTAACATTAATCTAAATAAAGAATCTGGAGAACAACAACAAGAAGAACAACTAGAACAAGAGAAACAAATTTTAGAAGAACCACAACAACAAAATTTTGATATTGACCTAACTGAAATTGACAATATACCTGTTTTATTACTTGACGACAATTTTACTCTAACAGAAAATAATTGTATTGTAACAAAAGAACATTCTGCTTTACAAGAAGACAATATAAATGTAACAAAAGATAATTTGATTGTAACAGAAGGACATTCTGCTTTACTAGAAGAAAATATAAATGTGACAGAAGATAATTTTATTGTAACAGAAGACCACCGCCAAAAAAACACACAATCAAAAATACGCATTTTATCAGATGTTATATACAAAGGAAATATGAAAAAACCTATTGAACTTAAACCTAGTGCTAATCGTCTAAAAAAATGTAATTATTATGAGAATAACTCGGAACCTTTTTTAAAACCTAAGCCTAGTACAAGTGGGCTCAGAAGACCTAGTTACTATAAGGATGACGTGGAAATTCTTCGAGATCTGATGGACTCAGATGAGGAGTAATTGTTTTCTTTTTTTTTTACACCAAACCATGTATGATCTCATTTACCTACCGGTACCTTATACGCGTAGGATTTAGAATTATTTTTATGTTAAGTAAAACTGATTTGTTAAGTCTATGTCTACAGAGGTTTTATAAGATAACGTTTTTATTTAAATTGAAGTGTATTTTAAGAGTGAGTTGTTAATTTTGGACTTTTAATATTTTAATTGCTAAAAGCTATTTTATAATAACCAGATTGAAACCTGACATTATTAGCCGGGTCCACACCGGACGATCCATCGCGCTCCGATCGCGCGCGGCAGCAGCGCGATCCAAAGATGCAGGCGGTGTGGACGTGCCGCGCGCGATCCATGCGCACGTATTGGAGCGCGCGCTCCCTACCTCGCGCGATCCGTGTGCGGTCGGTTTTTGTGCCAGCCTCAAAGGTGCCTCAGTTGCGTGATGCGCGCGGTGTGGACGGTTGTGTTGGTTCGCGCGATCCACCTCGCCATGGACATCTCAGAAAGTCGCCGTTTGATATCGCTTTATAAAGAATTTAAATGTTTATGGGATCCCAAAGATTCTAATTACACCAATAGAGGTGTTAGAGATGATGCTTGGCGTCAGATTTCTCGTGAAATGGGGAATAAGTCGATCGAGAACCTAAAGAAAAAAATGCGATCTCTGGCGGGAGGCTACAGAAGGGAGAAACACAGAGAGAAGCAAAGCCGTATAACTGGATCCGGTAAGAAAACAAAGCTACTTTTTATCTGTAGGTATTAAAATTATATATTTTATTATAAGTAATTACATCATAATATTTACTGTGGATTTCACGTGATTTCGCTTTTTACATTTAAGCTGTTAGAAATACACGTGGTTATTTTAATGAGTAACTTGTTTATTTCAGGTGCTCAAGATACATATAAATCAAAGTGGTTTGCGTATGATGACTTCGACTTTATGGCGGATAAAAATGAACCCGGAACCACACGCGATACATTGGAACATGTGAGCTATTAGTTTACTGATATTCATTTTGCCAAACTATTGTATGGTTTGTAACAAAGTGTCTTGCTAAGTGGGACCGTATTGTAGTGGCATTTTCTGTTGCTCTTCTTGGTACGACGGCCATCGGTTGTAGCGATTGTGATGGCGGTTCATTTCGCCAGCTTCCAGGTATTACATCTCCATTCTCCTGTACTGTATCAAACGTTCCTGGCGATATAAAGTTAGGATTACTGCGTAAGTAGTTATATAGATGAACCGTTGCCAGCACGACTTTAGTCGCAGTTTCTGGTTCCAAAAGCATAGGTTTACGCAGGACTCTGTAGACAGAACTAAGTACTCCAAACGCGTTTTCAACTACTCTACGTGCTCTTGACAGTCGGTAGTTGAAAATTCTTTCACAAGAACCCCTTTCCCGTGTACCATCGTATGGTTTCATAGTATAATCATTAAGCTGAAAAGCTTTATCACCTAGTATATAATAGGGTACCTCAATTTTATAGGGAACTTGCAATATCTCCGGTGGAGGAATATTTAGCTCTTTTTTTTCAAGTTTTTTATATAAATTTGTGCTTTTGAACACGCCTCCATCTGATATTCTGCCTTTAGTCCCAACATGCACATACAGGAACCTATAATTTGCATCTACTAATGCAAAAAGAACAATACTAGGAAATAATTTGTAATTATCAAAGTCGTTGCCACTATTAAAAGGCGATTGTATAGCGACGTGTTTGCCGTCCATCGGTCCTATCACGTGTGGGAAATTCCACTTATTCTCGAATTGCTGAGAAACTGTACGCCATTCTTCTTTAGTTGACGGCACCTGAAAATAAAGGAGATCTTAATTATAATATAAAGCTGAAAATAAGAATAAGCAGTAAATAGTAATAATAATTGTTGTTACAGGTAGAATCTGATACGACTGAAGGGGAACTTGAAGTTAATACTACAGTGAGCGAAAACGAGAACAGTAACATTACTAGTGACACACAACCGGAGAGAGCCAACCACCACACAGATCAGAGTAGAGAGCAGAATGATCAGAATGCACAATCCAGTGTCCAAACAACAAACAAAAGAACAAAAAAAAGAAAGAAAACTACTTCTAATAATGCAGATGACATATCAGATGAAACTCTTTCAGAGGCTTTCCAACTTCTGCAACAATGTGCTCAGCCACCACAACCGGAAACTGATTCTTACATTGCTTTCGGGCAGTATATATCTACTGAATTGCGGAAATATGATGCAGTAACATTAGTTAATGTCAAAAATGCTATATGCCAAGTTATTTTTCAAGCTGACACAGGAAGATATGGGGATAGCAATTATGGATATTACACTAATTCATATCCTGGCACACCAATAGCATACACTTCATCACAGTCCCAGTCTCTACAACCTCAAAATTATCCAGCTCCAATTCCACAGACATCACCGTCTGCTCATCTAGCCTCCAATTCATCGCAGTCCCAGTTTCTGAAACCTCAGGATTATTCACTTCCACAGTCACCACCGAATTAAATAAGTACCTACCTATATCATGTTTTCAAAAAATAATTAATAATTGTAAACATGTTACTTCTTTAAATTATGATTGTAATACACTACTTTTTTATTGAGTAATAAAGTATGGTTTTACTTACCTTTACATAATCATTTAACAGGTCAATGATGGCTTCACAAACTTCAGGAATAATTATCGATATAGACTGTTTGGAAATGCGGAACAGATACTGCAAACTGACGTACGAATCTCCAGTTGCTAAAAATCTCAATGTTAGTAATAATCTTTCCTTCACAGTAATGGCATCTCTATAATTTGTATCATTCTTTCTTAGCTTGTTATTTAATAATGAACACAATATCTCAAATTGATTAGCATTCATTCTTGCAAAATTGTGTTCAACTTTATCTGACACTAACTCTGCGTACAGCTGAGTCCCAGATTCCAAGCGATTTTTGTAAATTTGTTTCACCCAAAACCGTAGTTTTCTTTTTTGTGATTTTTTGCGCAAGCATTTAAGCAAAATAAAAGTTACTGCTGCAACGGCAAGACGCCGCCGTTGTACGTGTGACTCCATATCGTACAAGAGTTAGACTGGCTGAATCACGGATCGCCTTAGGATCGCTTGGAGCGCATATTTGGGATCGCAAGTTTCCAAGAATGGATCGGCCTAACACGATCCACGATCCACGCTCCGCGATCCTGGATCGCGGATCGCGGGATCGATGGATCGTCCGGTGTGGACCCGGCTATTTGTTTGTTGATTTTGAAATGTTTATACAGGTTCATTAATAAATAATTTGCAAAAGGTTTGTTGATTAAAAGTAAATAATGGAAGTAAAAGTGGATTTTATTTCAGTAACTTATTAGTAATCAGAAACTAATATTATGTTCAAATGTAAGAATTACAAATATTAATAAGTAATAATGTTGAATAAATTAAATAAATAGATAATGCAAAAAAAATAGGTAGGTAGCCAGAAATTATAATTTATTACAGAAGTGGCAGCCCTAGAGAATTTCTCCATTGACCTTAGTTTCGTCCCGATTGACCCCAATTTCTGGGTGAATAGGGATAGGCTATATTTTAGCTTTTTTATGCATAAACTTAAGGCCGGGACTCCACCAAAGCGGAGACGAGACGAGCGGAGAGGAGATGTTTTTTAAACAACCAATAGAATTGAGTTATTGACACGTCTCCTCTCCGCTCAGCTTCAGTGGAGATCGCTGTGCGGAGATGTGTAATATTTGTATGTCGCGATGGAAGCGGAGATGTGAGCTGTGCGCGGACGACGCGCAGTGGAGACGAGAGATGTGAGCGGCGTGCAGTGAGCGATGTCACCCTCCCCCCTCTCGCCCGCTAGCAACCCGCAGAACCCCGCGCGCGCGCCGGCCGGCCGGCCATCTTGCTAGTACCGTGCACGCGAGCACACGCTTTTATCGTGAATAATTCGTGCAGTTTGTATTTTTCAACGTAAACAATTAGTTAATTTAAATAAAACGTAATGGATGAACAATTTATTGAATCAGTAAAAAAATATCCATGTCTATGGAACACATCAATAGATACCTATAAACTTACTGACGTCAAAGATGCAGCTTGGGAGAACGTTTTGAAAGAAACTCAATTATCTGACGGTAAGTGCAATTTATTATACTAAGTATTTCGTTCAAGTAATATTGTAATACGAGTGTCTTGCCATGGAACGGCGCCCTCGTTGTTGAAATAACTACAGAATTTTTCTCGAACTTGATAGGCATCCATATTGTCATTCGATAATAGATTTTCCACGTATGTGTCGTTAAACATAGTCGTGGCCAAACCCGTTTCATTATTATCTAGATAGCCAGGCATCTTGTCAATTAAAAAGTTGTGTAGAACACACGTTGCTTTTATCACTTTTTCCACTGTTTCTATTTTACATTCAAATTCTTTACGGTATACGTACCATTTCCGTGATAATACACCAAATGTAGCTTCCACAATACGACGAGCTCTTGAAAGTCTATAATTGTATGTTCGTTTTTCGTTATTTAAATTATCGCGTGGATATGGTCTCATTAAGTTAGGCATCAAAGGGAATGCTTCGTCTCCAATAAAAACAAACGGTACAGGTTCTCCATTTTGGTACAAGGGTTGTGGCTGTGGTAGATTTAGTCTGTTTTCTCTCAAACGAATTCCGAATATACTATCAGCAAAAATACCACCATCGCTGAACCTTCCCATTGAACCTATATCTACCATAATTATTCTTCGGGTAGCGTCGGCTACGCACATCATTACAGTTGAAAACCTGTGTTTATAACAGTAATATGAGGACCCAGATTTTGGGGGTGCAAACATGTACACATGCTTGCCATCAATGGCCCCGACGCAGTTTTTGAATTGCCAGATTTCTCCAAATTGCTTTGAAATTTTTTTCCAATCATTTTCATTAAGTTCTGGCATAACCAAAGGTTGTAATACTGTCCACAAGGCATCGCAGACATCTTCTATAATTCTTGGAACAGTCGATTTTCCAATCCTAAAATTTTCAGCTATTTGTGAAAATTTTGAACCAGTCGCCAAATACCTGTGATAATTATAATATAGATTTATATTTGTGTCGTGGTTTCAGTTAGAATAGAAGGGTCATTTCAAAATAATATCTTAATCAGTGTCGTGTTGTTTCCGGAACTATAAAAGATTAGGCATTACTGAAATTATGTATTTACAGAATTTTCACTCGTTCAAAAGTTATAGCCATTTTTAAATAATAGAAAATAAACAATTAAAAGTCTAAGATTCACACGAGCACAACACATTGAAATCAAACAAATAAAATGGATTTATCACTCGTTATTTATTAACATTTCAAATTTCGACGCCGCCGTCTGCCGCGACCACGTACGAGAGATACAATCCGTTTTGTATGTTTGATTTCAGATATTTTTATTTATAAATTGGTTTCCCTTGAAACTCTGGTATTTTTTAAATATTTATAATGGTTATAAATTCTGCATGAGTGATAATGCGGTAAGTATATTTTGACTATGGCAATGTCAACATTTAATATTTATAATGATTTCAATTATTTTTATTTCAGTAAAAACGGCTAAATCTAAGTGGAAAAAGTTGAGAGACAGCCACCGGGACGCATTAAAAAGGAAGAATGCCACTAGAAGTGGACAGAGTGGTAAACAAATTCGTGAATGGAAATATGAGAAGGTAATGGAATTTTTGATACCATATATGACGAATAGAAACAGGACTACAAATTATACCTCACAAACAAATATAAATGAACAGGAAACAAATTCATTGGAAAGTAATGTAACCGATGAGTTTTTTGAAACATCAAGCAATCATACAAGAAGCACTCCAGAAGATCGTCCATCTGTACAACATTCGCCGTCACCGACATCAAGCGTCTCAGCCTCGACATGCAGAAATGCAACAAGAAAATCGGATGAAATAAGTAATTTACTTATACAGCACCATGCAAACCGTGAAAGAATACGCCAAGAAAAACTAGAAATACAATCATTGATAGAGAAAAATAATACCCTTGACGAAATGGACACTTTTTTTCTGTCGATATCAAAAAGTGTAAAAAAACTTTCTCAATATATGCAGCTTCAGGCTAAACGTAAAATTTTCAATATTCTTTTAGAATTGGAAGAACTTGAGCTACAAAACACATGGTATAACACAAATGAAAATAATTGGTATTCCCCCGGTTACACTTCAGCACCGGGTCCAAGTTCGACACCGGGTCCTAGCTCAACACAGGCACCGGTTCTTACATCAACACAGGCCGGTGGTCCTAACTCAACACAGGCACCGGTTCCTAGCTCAACACAAACACCGGGTCCAAGTTCGACACAGGCACCTGTTCCAAGCTTGGAAGATACGCACATGACCGATGAACAGATAGAAGAAGCATTCAGAAACGAAGAAGACACATATGATAATTTGTAACTATATGGAAAAGAAAGCAATATGTCTCATGTGATTTACTGTTATAATTTTTTTGTACGTTATGTTTCTAATATAACCTTACGTTTTTTTTGCTACTCCCAGAACGGCAGTTGATTTTTTTGTTTTCTTTATGAATAAATAAGATAATATAAAAATATATTTGGTTTTTACATAATATGCATCACTCCAGTCTCCCGGAGGGGTAGAAAGAGACAACGGATCTCGATTTCTCGTAATCCTTACATACCTCAGTTTACATAATATTTTTCATGTATTCTCGTACTTCTTGATTCTCGTTTTGAGTACTTCTCACTTAGCCCTTTTACACAAAAAAAAACAAACACTCAAAAAAGACTGATCACATTCAAACGCAGATAACACACATAAACACAAACACACATTAACAAAAAAATAATTAGGTAGGTACTTACTTCAAACATACTGCTAGCCGCTCTTGGGTGCAGATAGATCTCCTGTAGTTAGTATCTTGCTTAAATATATGCGGTTTAATTAAGTTATGTAGTTCATAGAATATATTCCTCGGTAGTCTGTAGGACTTGGTAAAACTTTCATCATCTAAAGGCGGGTCCAGACATGTATCATTTGCCCGATCCGATCACCGTATCCGTATCGTCGACGCGTATCATGATCGCATATGTGGACGGGTAATGATACGCGTATCATGATACGCGATCTCGATACGCCGTTATGATACGGCCCGTCCCATGTCATGTCGGTTTTTGTCCGATCATCAAAGGTGATACAGATACGGACGTGGGTCAGTCTGGACGCGTCACTCGCGACGCTCGGTCGGTTGCACGTGCGCGTCATTTTCAGTCCTTGCCGTGAAGTAAAAACAATGAATTGGAACAATGAAAATGTTATTAAATTTATCGAGGCCTATAAAGAAAAGCAAGTATTATGGGACCCCAGCCACAAAAGCTATTACAACAGGAATCTGAAGCAGGAGGCCTGGGATGAACTCTCCGTCGAAATGGAGTGTCCAGTTGGCGAATTGAAGAAAAAGATGGATTATTTGTTGGCTGCCCTTCGCCGTGAAAAATCAAAAATCGCTAAAACCAGCACAACAGGAAAAGGTAAGTAGATACTGCTATATAGTGCGTGCAAAATCTATGCTGGTTTGTGAAGTTCGCACAAGTCGCCCGCCCTCCCCTCCCCGGTCGACGAACAGAGTGGCATTATTTTGCACGCACTCTACTCGTACCCGTTCATGAAAACTCAATTGATATTTTATAATTATTATTTTATTATTATTCCTCTTTATTTATCTTTAATCTTAGATTAAGTTTTTTACAATATGGATATAAAAGTAAAATACATATTAAATGAAATTACAAAACATAAACACATTATAAAAAAAATGTTATTATTATTTTTAATTTAACTACACACTAATACCAGAAAAAGCCAGAAATTAAAAACTTTACTCTGAATGTGATGGGATTAGAATAGTTATACTTATTTCTATATCGTAGTAGTAATCATTGCATAATTTTAAATTATAGGAGCTGATGAAGTATACCAGTCTTCTTGGTTCGCTTTCAAATTTTTGCAATTTCTGATGGACAGAAACAAGCCTCGCCCGAGAATTAATACTGTGAGTATCTTCAGCACAACCACATTATTACGTTTAACTTTAATTATTTTGACTTTGATTTTTTTTAAAACAATTTTTTTATTAGGAGACACCATGTGGTTGCCGCGGCGGCATATGCTACGGCCTTTAAGTCTAATTCATATGATCTTGCCATGATAATTTTCCGACTGTACAGCAATTTTATCCCTCATTACCTGGGCCGACAAAGAAGGTCTGCGTGGGGTATTCGTGATAGGCAATAATGAAGTTATATCGTTATTTTCGAGACGCCATCTTCCCATTGTTACTGACCCTTCTACTTCACTATCAATACTACCTGGTGGTGCATAAATTTTAGCAGAATTAGTACTTTTTATTAAGAAGTTGTGAAGATGACATATTGTCATCACAATCAGTTGTGCCGTTTCAGGTTGGAGTAGAATTGGCTTTCGTAGTACTCTAAAAACACTAGCTGAAATGCCAAAAGCATTTTCAACCACTCGTCGAACTCTTGATAATCGATAATTAAATGTTTTTTTTAATGATCCTTTAGGATGTACACCTGGATATGGCTTCATCATATGGATACCTAACGGGAATGCACTGTCTGCTACAAAATAGTATGGTATAATGCTATTCGTTCCTTCTAATAGTTTCGGAGATGGAAAATTTAATGAGTTGTTTGAAATTTTTTCCTTGAGAATGGAATCATTAAATACACCTCCATCGGAAATTCTCCCTTGACACCCTACATCGACAAATATAAATTTATATGAAGCATCAACTAAAGCGAACATAACAATACTAAAAAATTGTTTATAATTATAAAACTCCGACCCGCTATTGAAAGGTGCCTGCAACATGATGTGTTTCCCGTCCATAGCACCAACCACGTGTGGAAGTTCCCAACAGTTTTGAAACTCGGAACTAATTTTCTCCCATTCTTGATGCGATGTAGGCAACTGTAACAAATATATTAATTATTTTATTTTGCTTGCAGGAAGACCAAGACCGCGCTTTGAAGGATAATACATCTGAAAATGAGGAAAATGACGACATAGGTGAAGATCATGATCAGTCACAAGATAAACAACCCCGTTCCACCGCGAGCACTGAATCGGACCAAACAACCGATAATGCAAAGAATTCATCAAAATCGCAATTCAAATCTCCACTTCCGAAAAAGAGAAAATACGTCGCGAACCAGAACCCAATGTTGCAATCGGCATTTGATTTGCTGAAATCATCAGCTTCGGCTGCTAAAGCGGTAGCTACTGCTTCGACTGCACCCGCTTCTGGATTAGACCAGTATCAGCTATACGCTAATTATTTGGCAAGCAAATTTAGGGGTTATTCCAAGCAAACCTACATGACTGTGGAACATCAAATAAACAACATCCTATATAACGCTGATTGTGGACAATATGAATATCAGCGCGGGTACTCCACTCCGTCATCTACGTATCCCATGGCTGAGACTACAACTCCACAAATGTCTGTCAATTCTTCTTATTCAAACAGAGCACAAAGTTTAGCCCCGCACATGACTGAAAATCAAGCACATTGTCCAGTGACTCAAGTGGATGATTCGTCGATGGATTCCGAAGATTCTTTTCGTGATTTGATCCATGACATCAATTATTAGTAATAAACAATAATTGTTTATAAAATTATAAATAATTGATGGCATGGATCAATAATTATTTCTATAATAAAAAATATCCTACCTTGATGTTGTCTTTTAATGCCTCCACGATAGCTTGACAGGTCTGTGGCACTATAACACTTATCGATTGTTTCGAAACTCTGAATAAATATTGTAGGCTTGTATAGGAATCTCCGCTGACTAAAAATCTCAAAGTGATACTTAATCTTTCTTCAACAGAAATTGCTTTCCTGTATGTAGTATCCGTTTTTTTAATTTTGTGGCCAATCAAATTTATCAAATATTCGAAGTCACTAGGTGCCATACGGGTGAAGTTTTTGTATTTACCACTTATGTGTTGAAATCTTAGGTCTCTCATCAAAGCTCTTCCTCCAAGTCTGTATCTGTTTCTAAATAATTCCGTTTGCCACCATCGTCTCTGTTTTGGTTTTGAAGTTAGAATATTGTGAATGACAATAAAACAGGCACATGAAATTGCTAAATTCTCGTACACTTCAACCAACTGCGACGACATGTTTGATCGAGAGCAGAAACTGAACTGGGCAATTTGATACGCGATCATGACTATTGTGAAGATACGGATACGGAGCAAATCGGAGGCGTCCAAAACTTAATACGGGGCTTGATACAATACGCAGATACGGATACGGTGATCGGATCGGGCAAATGATACATGTCTGGACCCGCCTTAACTCATTAAACAGAGTAAAAAATTCTCCATGACTGGTATGGTAATACAAGTGACTTCTTTTCCAAAACCGATGTTTTCTTTTGTTTAGGTAGTATAAAGCTATCAATTCTGCTTCTTCAGACTGTAGTTCTTCTTCAAGTAAAAGAAGATACTTTTTTTGTAATAATAGCGACATCGTCTACCTTTCGTGTCAGAATGCGTACTGAGCACTCAACGCCTCGCACCCGAGCTGAAAAACATCTCTTCTCGCACAGCACACAGCACACCGCACACATCTCCGCTTTGGTGGAGTCCCGCGAGCTGAAAAACATCTCTTCTCGCACAGCACACAGCACACCGCACACATCTCCGCTTTGGTGGAGTCCCGGCCTAAATGCTAATTACATAATTTATATTTGATCACAAAGATACCATCACGACTCAATTATTACAATCGCCTTACAGCGAATTTTGTATAAAAAAACGCCTTAACTTTCTTTACGAAGTTCAGATTTGTCCCTTTTCACCCCAATTTACGGTATAATAAAACTATTACTATCTACTAAATTTTGTTTGAATTAATACAGGTAATCCCCAAAACCACACTAATGTCAGGTGTACGGCATGCAGTACACCTGAGTTGAACAAAGTGAGTGTACTGCATGCGTAATCTAGTAGTACCTACATATATATCAATGTCTTTAACATACCTTAGTGTAACAGCTAATCTCTCTGCCGGGGAAATAGATTGACGCATGTCAGTATCCTCGTGTCTTATTTTATCATATATGGCTGTTAATAATAGTTGAAAGGTTTCTTTCTTCATCCGAAAATAATTGTAAAGGTGTGTCCAAACATAAGGCGATTAACACACGGCACCGCAAACCGCCGCGGTAGGCGGTGAAGCGGATCTCATGTCGCATTGGCCTCTAATAAATCCGTTGATGCCTAACACACGTAAACCGCTTTACCGCGCGGGGCACCGCTACGAAATCCGTGCCGTGTGATAATCGCCTTAAGCGGCATTCGAGCGCGGCTGCCGCGCGCGGCTTGCCGCGCTATGATTGGACGATTGCCGCGCGCGGCAGCCGCGAGCTACCTGCCGCGCGCGACGATCGCCGCGAACGGTGTTAGTGTTGGTTCGCCAGTGGTTGTGTGTGGACGGACGTATTTTATCAAATAAAATGGATAATGAAACAGCAATTCGTCTTATTGAAATTTATGGCTCCCATAGTCCATTATGGGACACTAGACGTAAAGAATATCACAATAATAATGTGAGAGAAGATCTATGGGATGAAATAGCAAAAACATTCGTACAACCAAAAGCAGCTTTAAAATTGAAAATGAAAAGTCTTTTGAGTTCTTATAGAAGGGAGAGAAACAGAGAAAAAACAAGTAATGTCACCGGTTGTGGTAAGTTTAATCTTATTACATTTTATAACAGTAGGTACTTATTAATAAATCTCTGGCTGTTAAGGCGATTATCACACGGCACGGATTTCGTAGCGGTGCACCGCGCGGTAAAGCGGTTTACGTGTGTTAGGCCTCAACGGATTTATTAGAGGCCAATGCGACATGAGATCCGCTTCACCGCCTACCGCGGCGGTTTGCGGTGCCGTGTGTTAATCGCCTTACATTTTCACTATACTAATTCTTAATTATCTCTAAACGCGTGGACCGAGTTACATGATTCAAACTGATAAAATGGTTTTAGACCTAGACCTTTTATTTGACACCATAATCGTTAAGATATCTCAACAAACAAAAAATCTAATTTTCAAGTTACGCTCGCGATTATCCAACATGTATGAAATGCGTAATTCAATTCTTTAATAAGACACAAAATCAGCTTATGTTTTAGTTGTTATAATGTTCTTTTTTCTGTTGCAGGTAGAAACAAGGCCTATAAATCTAAATGGTTTGCTTATGAAGCATTTAGTTTTTTACATGACAGGAATAACCCTATTGATGCAGTGGTAAGTACCTATTTCTTTTATATTTTTATTAGACTATAGCTTTCCGCCAACGGCTTCGCCCGCGTGGTCTGGTTGTTTTTTATAAATTATAACCTAATGTTACTCAGTGAAGATGTAGCTTTGTAATAGTAAAAAAAAAATCAAAATCGGTCCAGTAGTTTTTGAGTTAAATCGTAACAAACAAAAAAGTCTTTCCTCTTTTTAATATTACTTTAGATGTAACGGCCATATTATACATACAGCCCGCATACTGCAAAATCTATGAGATCAAATAATGCTAAGGGGCTGTTTATTAATTTTGGCCATTTTTAACCTAAGGTTATGCAATTATTTAATATCTTTCTTGCCAATCAATTGATCCGTTTGTCATAAAATATCTTGACAAAAAAATACGAATATCAGAAGGAGTGGTAATAAATTGATTTGGAGTAAAGGTAGCTGTTTCAATCGTCGAATCATTTGTTTTTTTTAATAAAGAGTCTCTGCGAAGAAAGTTATGCAAGTGAACAGTAGCTAGAACTATGGTTTTGGCTGATTTTGGGCTTAAAATCATTGTACTTCTCAATACTCTAAATTTTGCCGACATGATTCCAAAAGCATTTTCTACTACTCGGCGTGCTCTTGATAGTCTATAGTTGAAAATCCTTTCTTTTGACCCTTTTGGATGAATTCCTGCAAATGGTGTCATCAAATGTGTGCTTAATGCAAAAGCTTGATCTCCTAATATTACATATGGTATTTTAGTTATGTAGGGTATTTGTAAAATTTCTGGCGCTGGTACATTAAGTTGATTATTTTCTACCTTTCGATACAATTCGGAATGTTTATAAACTCCTCCATCTGAAATTCGACCTTGGCTTCCTATGTTAACATACATAAAATTGTAGTTTGCGTCTACTAATGCTAATAGCACGATACTAAAGAACTTTTTATAATTAAAATATTCAGTGCCGCTACGAAAAGGAGCTTGAATAGTTATGTGTTTTCCATCTAACGCCCCAATAGTGTGCGGAAAATTCCATTTTTCCTCGAAGTCTTTAGATACTGCTTTCCAATCTTGCTCTGACACTGGTAGCTGAAAAAAAATTTAATAACGTTTTATTTATTTTGTTTCAGGATTGTGGCTCACCCTCAGAGCCGGGTAATACAGAACAAGCTATTCCGGTACAAGGCATTTCAGAACAAGGCACTTCAGAACCAGGAACTTCGGAACCAGGAACTTCGGAACAAGGCACTCGAGACCAAGATACAAATACCAAGAAGCCAAGAAAAGAAATGCCCGCTAACAAGAGGACATATCAAGAGTCAGAGTATGATGCTGAAAATCAAATGATAGAAGAAGCATTAGAAGTAATGCGAAAACAAAATGACAGTAGTAATGATCCTTACGTTGCTTTTGGCATGCACATAGCAGCCGAACTAAGAAAATATGATGCCACTATGTTTACGAGAGTCAAACATTCAATAAGTACTATACTATACGAAGCTGATATGGAGCTCCTCAATCAATCATCAACACAAGAATATAACGCTGAAAACAGACGAGGATATTTCACTTCACAGTTTACCGATCTTGACTCATCATCTTCTAGTAACATGGGTACTGGCCTTACACAATTGATTCACGATTTAGACACGGATGTAGATTAATATTGTGAATTAGTTGAGAACAACTGTGATTGACGTATGATGATTGTGTTGTATTTAATTACTACTTAATTATGAAAATAAATAAATAAAAAATATAAATTAAAAATCTGTAGTTTAAAATATTTCACCAAATAATAAAAATAATATAAGTAATAAAGTTCATAATAATTTACCTGTACCATGTCCTTAAGAGCTCTCACTATGGCATCGCACACTTCTGGAATTATTGTTGATATTGTTTGCTTTGATACGTGAAACGTGTATTGTAGGCTGGAATAGGAGTCTCCTGTAGCCAAATAACGTAACGTTATTGCAAGTCTCTCCTTCGACGTTATTGCCGTTCGCCAGTGAGTATCCATTTTTTTAATAAATGGTTCTACCAATGTATGTATGTGTTCGAATTCTTCCAAAGATAATCTTAAAAACTGTGGCGTTCGGTAGTTGATTTCGTAATAGATCCCTTCCAGATTCTTTGTCCTTTGTTGAAAGAGTGGTCGCATCCAACACTGCCTTTTTTTAATACACTTTCTTTTATTCCTTCTTCTACGTAATTTACGAATAATAAGCACAGCAACAACACACGCGGCCGCTTTCATTGTAGTTTGAATACGAAATAAAGAGCGCGGCGTGTCTCGGACATGCCGCGCATCACTGCCGCGCAGAAGGTTTAAACTAGGCGCGCGGCAAATTTGTGTCCCGCGAATGCCGCGCGTAGCTGCCGCGCACCTTGCACGCCGTGTTTGGACACACCTTAAAATTTAGTTTCATCTTCTTCCAACTTCGTAAAAAGAGTTTGAAATGCACCATATTTTTCCCTTTCCAATAATAGGTATAGGATGCACCCACGATGACCTTTTACGTTTTTCTATTTCTTTTTGTTTCTTCTTGTACAAATAGTAGGCCAATACGAGTTTTTTTTTCTTATTATTCGACATTTCACACGTGTGTAATCTCTGACTACCAGTTCAAAACTAACGCATATAGACGGCAGTCCATCCATCCGATAAAAAAAATATGTACCTATACAAGGATAGCCGTTTATTGACGGTCCGTTATCCGGTGAAAAAAACGGACGTCTACAAGCGCTCTAACTATGTGCGATTCCGAAAAATTCTTGGTCCGACTAAGGCGATTAACACACGGCACCGCGCACCGCCGCGGTTGGCGGTGAAGCGGATCTCATGTCGCATTGATCTCTATTAAATCCGTCGATGCCTAACACACGTACACCGCCTGACCGCGCGTTCGAGCGGTGCTCTCACCGCCACCGCCCCTCCGCGCAGCCGGCCGCGCTGAGGGGCGGTGCATCACACACGGGGCGCCGCATAACCGCGCGAATCATCGTGTGTGCAGGATGTGTTGCAATTTAAAAATGGATTTTGATATTGAAAAGTTTATTTCGGAGATTGAAAGTCGCTCTGCTATATGGGACATGAAAAGCACACAATATAGTGATAGACTCCTTAAAATGAAACAATGGGAAGAAATTGTTACCTTATATTTGGAGCCAGGAGAAACTTCTGATAAAGATAAAAAAGAACTCGGTAAGTTTAAAAAATATATTTATTTTTGATTTAAGCATATTTACTTTGCCATGGTAGTGTGTTCTCATTTACAAAATAATCAGCTAAATTACTACGGATCACTGTAGCGCTTGTACTTCCTCTGCAATTATTGTCTATAGGTATATTAACTATTCCCTCTGTCTCATTGTTCGTATATAAAATATCTTTAAAATCAACGCCATGTCTTTCCCTAACAAAATTATGAAGAATACAGCATGCTTTAATAATTTTTATCGATAAATTTCTGTTTACGTTCAAAGGTCGTTGAAATATACGCCATTTATGTGTTAAGATACCGAATGCACACTCAATATACCTACGTGCCCTGCTCAAGCGATAATTGAAAACTCTTTTAGTGTAATTTAAGTGATGTCCTGCATAGGGTCGTTGAACTTTGTCTGAGATATTGAAAGCTTCATCTCCGATAAAAAAATATGGCACGGGATTGGTGATACCAGTAATTGCAGAGGAATTTGGTATATTAAGTGTTCCATCTTGAAGTTTTTGATAAAAAATAGAATCACGGAAAACTGTAGAATCACTACATTTCCCATAAGCACCGATGTCAATATATATAAATTTGTAATTAGAATCACATATAGCCAGAAGTAAGATGGAAAAATAATGCTTATAATTGTAGTACAGGGATCCAGTTAGAGACGGTTTGATAACACGCACATGTTTACCGTCTAAGGCACCTAAAACATGAGGAAAATTAGCTCTTGACTTAAATCCTTCAGTTATATTTAGCCACATTTCAGTTGTAGGTTCGGGAAAACACTCCATTTTCATTACATCCCATAATGCATCACATACTTTTTCTACAATACTTCGTATGGTTGATATCCCAAGTCGATAATTGTAATGCAGATCGGTAAAGGAACACCCCGTGGCCAGGTATCTGAAATATATATTTTTTTTATTACAGGGCGCTCGCTACAAATAAAGTGGAAAAACCTTCGAGACGCCTTCATGAAGGAGTGCCGAAGGCAAAAAAATATTAAGAGCGGAGCGGGAGCTAAGAAAAATAATCAATATCGATTTTATAATCAATTGTTATTTTTAAAACCTTACGCTGGAATAAATAAAACTGAGAATAGTTTGTCTGCTGCAGACGATAAATTAGTTGGGGAAGGTAAGGAATCGGTTGGAGGACCATATAAAGACAGTCCAAAAAGAAAGAAATCTGATCATTCTGAAGAGATGACTCGAGAATTAATCGATACTCTGAAATCTTCAATGAGCAAAAAAGTAAACGAAGAAGATCCTGACCGACAGTTTATGCTCTCTTTGGTGCCTGATTTCAAGAAAGTCCCCGATCGATTGAAGTCAATCGTGAAAATAAATATGATTAAATGCATATCACAAGCTCAAGATGAAATGTACAATTATAAAGAACCAAGCGATGCTGAAATGTCCTATGCTAATAATCAAAATCAGGGTTATTTTACGAATTCTTCATCATATACACTCAATTCCAGTCGCTATGAAGTAATGCAGTATAACCATCAAAATGACCAAGGGACCTCTGCTGCCGGAATTACAGATAATATTACAGAAGCAATACCGGCAACACCTGCCACAGTTCATTCAAACATTACTGATGAATCAGAGATTTTATCACTGTTTTAAAACCATAGTGTAGTGTATACCATATTGTACGGAAGATAGAAAACTGTGATTATGTAAATTAGTTTTAGGTAGATATAAATACGTGATTTAACCTGTGATGAAAAACATACTGTGATTTGATTAATAAGATATTAAAATGACTAATCATAATTAGATGTAAGTACCTACAAAAAATTTAAAAATGTTCCTTTTTAGGCTATGAGGGAACAAAACAAAAGTACTTAGTAAATAATCATTAAAAAGACTGAGGTAGATTCAATCATCAGAATGATTGACTGACTGATTTTATTTAAAATAATAAAAATATAAATTGGAAAAATGTGCTTTTTCTTTTCACTTACCTCAAGGTCACAAGAAGCTTTTCTTCCGGTGAAATACAAGGACGCATGTTCGTATTTACTCCAGAAATTGCTTGTCTTATCCTTGCGAGCAAATAATCAAATGAAGAAGTAGACATTCGCGTATAATTGAAAAATTTATCTTCGTGTTTTCTCAAACTTTTATAGAATAACATGAATGTCCTATTTAGTGTTCTGCTTCGTAAAAATGGATGAACCCAATATCTTCTTTTTAATTTCTTTTTACGCCATAAAAGCCAGATTATTGCCACCACTTCAGCGTCCATTCTTGCCAGTGTCTGTGATCAAACTGGTCAAATCCGCGTTAAATCCAACCGCGCGGACAGGCGCGTAAACCGCCTTACCGCGCGGGGTACCGCTACGAAATCCGCTTTACCGCCACCGCCCTCCGCGGCGGCGCGCGGTGCCGTGTGATAATCGCCTAATCTGAGTAGATCTTCAAATGTCGTTGGACTCATCCTTAAGAAATTTTGAAATTGTCCAGTTAATCTCATATCGGCCATTAGTTTTGCATCAGCTCTCTGACTATACAACTCTGTACGCCACCAACGTCGATGTCTTCTGCGTTTTATCACATGATTCACTATTAATAATGAAGCACTGACTATCATCAGAGCCCGCAATTGGTCGTCACGATCCATTCCTTTGCGTGTTCTTTTGCAGACTGAGCGATCCGTTCGCGCGCATCTCGGAAACAGATGTGAGTAGGTACATGCGCGGTTCGTGCGCACGTTGTGCGCGCCCCGCGTCTACACTGATGCAATGCTCGTTTCGTGTTGCATTGCATGTTGCGTTGCAGCAGTCTGTACCCGCCTTTAGTTTTCGGTCTGCAACCGGCTGAATGCTCATGAAAATGTTCATAGCAATGTTTGGCTCTATGGTTAGCTCGGCTCGATGTTCAGTTCGACAAATAAAAAAACGGCGAATGCTCGATGTTCTGTTACAAGTGAATGCTCAAGTCTATCGGCAAATTTAGGGATTTACCAGGAATATGTAGGGGGAGTGTGTAAGAAAATAACTTCCCCAAGAACATCTTATGTGTCCGGGGGAAAACGACAACGAAATATAGTTTTAATTTTGTTACATAGCTATAACTATTCTATTACACAAGCTCTTAAATATTTTATTCTATTACAGTACGCGAGTTATATAAACCTATTATCATGGTTCGTCGCGAACATCTCTCCCGCCGTGCAGTGCAGTGACGACTCGATGCGATGTCGGCGCGGCGCCGCATCTCGACGCTCGTCGACGCGATGCTCGTCGCCTCGACGGACGCTCGCCGACATGATGCCCGACGCTCTGGATTATTTAGCGGGGTCAGCCTCTTCGCCGGATGCTTAAGAGTGCCGCCAGATGTGCGCACCTCAGCGGTCCGGACCTCTCCATATGCCCCCGGGAAGACTGCGGTGATGCGGCCTCGCGGCCAAATATTAATAAACAGCTGAACACCCACACCCAGCCGCTGAACCGCCAGAACTGATCGGCGAGTGTTCGTGAGCGCCGCAAGTGTTTCTTGTTCTCGACTTGCTCGGTGATTGTAGTCTGGCCGAACCGTGGTGATGGATTCGTCGTTTTGGCTGTCGACTGATACATGTGTCAGCGGGCGGCTGTTTACCGTATACTCTGCCTCACACAGCAGTGTGGACAACAACTTTTCGTGTGGATGTTTTTCTGTGAGTACGGTGTATAGTGCGGACTTCACGCAGCGAAGAAGGCGCTCCCATGAATGGCGCAGACGGAGTTATGAAGCGCCATGTGATGCCTCGACGACTAGCCACTTCTCTTCAGGCGTCTCGAAGCTCCTTGTCGGCGCCATGCATGTTGGTACCGTTGTCGGAGTATATTTCTGTAGGGTAGCCCGGCGAGCAGCGAAGCGGCGCAGAGCTAATATGGCTGAGTCTGCGCTGAGGTTGGCAGCAATCTCGAGGTGTACAGTCTTTGTTGGTGAGAATGTAAATAGGGCCACGTATCTCTTCTGGTGTTGACGACCGACGGTGACGGACAGTGGACCAAAGTAGTCGAGTCCAGTGTAGGTGAATGGCTTCTGATGATGAGCCAGGCGAGTCTTCGGATGGTCGCCGGTGGCAGGCACGGGAGCGCGCGCCTTTCGAATGCGACACTGCAAGCAGCGCGTCTCAGCTTGACAACCCAGTAGTGTTGACGCACCTCGTTGATAGTCATCTCGGTTTCACTGTTTTGCAGACTTCTGTGTGTCCAATCTATGTATAGCTGATCGCCGTGTAGTATAGGCGGACGCTTTACTTCGTCGGCTATCTCGTCGATTTTGTCTCTACAACTCGTTAGACGTATGACGTCATCAATTATTTCTATTTGCAGAGGGCGCAGTCGCCTGTTCTCTTCTACCTGTTTGTTCTCTCGCAGAATCGTCGGCTCTCTGACACCGAACATCTGTTGCTGTACTGTTTGCACGAGTAACCACTCCGCTTGTCGGAAGTATTCGGCTTCTATTATGTGATATCTTGACGTCACTGGGGACGTCACTGATGCTTTAGGAGGGGGCTTAGTACGTTTCCTTCAATCTGGATCCGACTCTTTGTTTCTCTGCGTTCTTTAATAGAACGTTTTATCTGTTTATCCTCGACTAATAGAGACGAAGCGCAGTACGTTCGCTGTCGCACGTAAGAGTCGTTCCCACTTCGAGAATCTGGCTGGATCGTGCAATGTCAGCTACGTTCTTTTTTGTGGGTACTCATCGCCAGTCTTCGACTTTACTGTTCTCTTCTATGGCGGCTATTCTGTGTGCTACAAAAGGCTTGTATAGTAGAGCTCCTCTTCTTATCCAGGTCAGCACGGTTTTGCTGTCTGACCAGTAAGTTACGGAGTCTGATTTCACTCCGTGCTCGGGTATCACAGCTGCAGTCACGCGGGTTTCCATCACCGATGCCTGCAGCTCGAGACGAGGAATGGATTGTAGCTTGAATGGCGCCACCTTTGTCTTCGCCATGACGAGGCTCACGTGCGTCTTGCCATCTGATGTAGAGATCCACCATTACACTGCTGCGGCGAATGCTTTCTTGCTGGCGTCGGTGAAGACATGGACTTGCGTTTCTGTGGCTTCGCTGTACCCTGGGTAACATATCGGTACTGTGATGTCTCTGAGGTTTTCTAAATGTCGAATCCAACTTCTCCATGATGTGGCCAGATCTGTATCGAGTGACTGAACCCATTCCACTCCTCATCTTCTTAACAGCAAAAATGTGAATGCTGCGAGACTTACTAACCTAGAGTTCTCCGTGTTGCCTTAGCCAGAGGTCTTATTGGAGGCTTTTCATCACGAAAACGTCGTTCTGTTGGTGCGAACTACGTCGTGATAAAAAAGCTGCAGTTTCCGAAAATTATCAAAAGTCTGTTCATGTGACTGCCCCAGAAACTCGGTTTTCTAACGTAGGCGATCACATGCTAATGGAACTGCCATCGTATCAAAGATGCCAATATTGTAGCACAAACATTAAGGATTAGCGATCCAAGATCAAGTGTAGCAAGTGCGAAGTAGTGAATAGTCCCGGGAAATCCCGGAACCGAAAGTACCGGGAAATCCCGGAAATTTGCGTCGTTTTAGGAACCGGAATTTCCAAAACCAAATCCCGGTTCTTTCAGTACTTTCGGCAAAAGATACTTCGCGTTTAGAATTTTTCTAATTTTATTGCCTAAAATCCGACCGCTGCACTGTTACTATACTACGCTACCACCGTTGCTACCTAGTAATACAAAAATAACGCGAAATGCAAAACGTGTAAAATAATTTTGAAGCGTACTGGAGGTAGTACGAGTGGTCTCCAAAAGCATTTGAAAAATGTGCATCAGATAAGCATGAACACAGCAGATAGTCAAGTTCCTCAAAGTTTTGAATCTCCTTCAACATCGACAAATACTGAAATAATACCAAAGAAAAAAGCGAAATTAAATGATTACTACGAATCTGACGCAAATCCTTCCATGGTTCTTATGGTTTCCCGAATGTCAGCTATGGATGGATATCCTTTCCGAACATTAATGGAGTCCGAAGATCTGCGAATGTCGTTTAGAAAACGCGGACATAAATTGCCGAAGGCTGCAAATTCAATTCAAAATATTGTAATGAAACAAGCAGACAAAAGAAAACAACAACTGATCGGCGAAATCCAGAAACTATTAACAGAAGTACATAAGTTTTCGATATCTTTTGACGAGTGGACGTCCATTTGCAACAGAAGATATATTAGCCTGAATTTGCACTCACAGCGTTTTCCCGAAAATTTCAAAAATCTAGGACTACTGTTACTGGCATACCACAAACAGCCACAGTACGGTACCAGTTAAATTATACTAAATAAGACTGATTTACTCGTAGTGTCTATGAAACAAGAAATAAAGCGTTTTATTTGATTTCGTCTTTTTTTTTACTTTCTCCGTTTCAACACTTTCAACTCTCTTACAAAGACTTATTAAAGTATCAAAAGTATCGATAGTACCGGGAATCCCGGTTCTTAAGCCAGAAGGTCCCAAAAATCCCGGTTCTTTAAAACAGCACCGGTTCTGCATTCCCTAGTGCGAAGTCCCATTATGTGTAACGCCATGCTTTATGTACTTTTATAAACAAGCGCCAACATAATTTAGACGCTAAAATTATGTTGTTGCTGGTTTATGAGTTTCGACACTTGTTCTTGGCAACTTATCCTAACATCATTACTAAACACATTATTTTCATAAACATTTATAGATTTGTAAACTTGTCTTTGAAAAGAAAGATTCGGAAAAGAAAGCAAAAGAAGTGGCAAAGAAGGAAAGAAAACAAAAACTTCAAGAAAAAAGGGAGTTAAAAGAAGCGGGTAAAAAAAGTAATGATACAAATAAAGGACAAAAAAACTGATTGGGGGCAAACAAAACGTCAAGAGACGTAGGCGACTTTCAGTTACTTCAAGTGATACTGATGATAGTGACGTGACTTACGCGGAAACTGGAGAAAGTGACGTTGAAGGTCAGAGTGATGATGACGAAATACCGCTTACTGATATAAGAAGATTAAAAAATGAAGAAAGATCAAATGTAGTAGAAAAAAATAAAGAAAGCACACGTAAGAGAGTTCTAAGTTTTGATGGTGTGGAAATATCTGACAAAAACACGAAGGCTAGAATTTCTGCTGCAGACGTCAATGATGAAGTGGAAATGGCGTGTGACACCCAGTCGGAAATAAACCTAAAAAAAAAATACAACAGAAAATGCAATTTTGCAAATTTCACTTGCCGAGCCAGTGGAGAAGTTATCTAAAGTAATTGTAGAAGAATTGCCGCAAATTCAGGTAGTTGCAGCTATCGAAGAAACACAATATTGTCCCGTTTCTACCGTTATGTCTCCAAGTTCAAAAAAGTTGCTCCAAAATCGTTTGACTATTGACGATTACGTTCTTGTCACTTGGAATGAACGTTCATATCCTGGTCAGATTATTGATGAATCTCAAGACGTGGCTTTTGGCGCTGGCCAGTTATGAAAGATATTCAATTGTACCACTGGGATAAAGTTGTGTGCCAAATTTGTAGGAATTCCTTTGTTAAGAAAGGCTGTTTTACAATACCAGAAATTAATAATTTGTGATTTTGTACCTTAAAGTTATCTAAATATATCTGATATAATTTTCTATATCTGTACAAGACTGCTTTAGTTAGTGAGTAGCTCACGATTAATTTTAGACTGATATATACCTGATTTAGTTAAGATGATTGTGATCTCAATAAAAGACTGAAGTTAAAAAAAAAACTACCAGTTTTAAGATTAAAACTTCAAATTTTATAATGTTGATTCTTCAAATAATTGAGTAATAAGTCTGTTAATTTTTTGAATATTTTTGTGTTTTTTTCTTAATATATATTTTATCTAATTATCACCATATTTCATTTGATTTTAGTTAAGCTCTAAAACCTTACCTGGGTGAGAATTGATTCAATTTTTGTTTATTTTATGACCATTACTAGCTGTTCATAACTGGAGTTAACTATAAATGGAGTGTCCATTACTAGGTTTTTACCTAACCATTATTAGTGAAAAAAATGCAATTATAAAAAGTAATTATTATTTCTTCTAATAAAGATAAATTAGTATTTGTATCTTCGATGGTTAAGTGGAACCGTCTTTCACAAATACCAAATTAGAACAGACAGATTAAGCAGTAACTACTTTGATAAATTTTAAATAATGACAAATATTTTCTACTACTGACCATGATTAGGGCGTTTACCTTATGTGTGTTTTCATGCATTTTATTTTTCTCAATAGATGGTGCTTTGCCTAATCACAATACATTAGGAAGTTTCCTACTAAACTTTAAAATTCAATATAATATTTTGATTTGTGGATCGGTTGTTATGATAAATACCGATAAGGTGTAAAAATGTTCAATTTTTTTGCCACGTGGGTATTAAAAGTTTCACACATAACTCTACAATTTGTTTTGGTGTTTTTTACATGCGTTCGTGAATTTCATCTTTTTCAATAAATGGCGCTGTAATCAGAATACATGAGGAACAGAATACATTAGGAAGCCTCTTACTAAACTTAAAAATTCAATATCTTTTGATTTTGTGGGTCGATTTTGATGAAATAAACGCAAAATGTTACTCGGATTATCACAAAATATTTTTAAGTACATAGATTTGGAACCCAATCTGTGGTTTATGCGTGATGCTCCCTCAAACGCACAGACAAACAGATAAACAGACAAAAATTTCAAAAATAGCATATTTGTGTTTTGTATCTTTTTCCTAACTTTTCTATGTAATTTTTGTGCAAAAATATTCAATGTACAGACACGGTTGGTCTACGATTTTATTATATTTATTTATTTAACACTTTCAGCACGAATGTACATAGGCGGACTTAATGCGATAGGCATTCTCTACCAGTCAACCTTTGGGTGATGCAGAGAATAGTGGTAGGTGCAATATGAAAAATTAAAAGCGATTGAAATTATTTAAATACTATAAAATTTAACAATAATATACATATTCAAAGCATACATACACTACAAATATATAAAAAGTACTCAAATTAACAAAATAAATGTGTAAACGAAATACTTAAATTTATAAAAATAGCTAATTGGAAAAAATTAACGCTGTGACGATACAACTGCCAACTTCTTACGAATGTGTTCACGAACTTTGGCTTTGAAGGTTAATCGGTTGGTGGCCATCCTGATCTCGCATTCCACAGAGAAATAGACTGTACGAAGAAAGAAGAGTGAATAAAGTCAGTACGGTCGGTCGGTCGGTCGGTCGGTACGGGGTGATCTATATTAAGACAATTGCAACAGCAGAAACTTCATAACAATTTTTTTTTAAAGATTGACTGATTTCAAAAGTTGACTGTTAGAAAATGCCTGAGGCATTAAGTCCGCCACTGTGTATGAATGAAGTATTGTTTTTTTTTGTATCTTTTCAACGATAATTTCAACAACAAAAACTATTCGTAACGCCCTGACCCACGGACCCATATTTTTTACCTTTGCAATGTCAATTTAAACAACAGAAACGCCTTCACAATTATTTTAGACCTTTTCAATGACTGTAACCACAACTGAAGATTCCTCATAAAACATCAATTTTAAAAACAGAATCCTACTTTTGACATTTTTGACCTTTACAATGTAATTTCAAAATACTTGACATTTTCAATGCTTATTCCAACAACAGACACTTGCTCAAATAATTTGACCATTTCTATGTCAGTTTCAAGGACAGAATCCTCCTCAATAACATAGACACCTTTTCTAAGATAATTTCAACAGCATTTTTGTATAATAACAGTTTCAACATCAGAAACTTCCTGACAAATATCTTTTACGTCAATGACAATTTCATTGTTCTCATAAACACTTTAGACCTTTTCAATTATTAATACCCCAACAGAAACTTCCTCATAAAGATGAATGACCTTTTTCATGACAATAACCACAACAGAATCCTCCTCATAAATATTTAACCTTTTCAGTGATACTTTCAACAACAAACTTCTTCATAATACGAACATATGACAACACTGAACAACAGAAGCCCCATTCAATTTGTTTAACAATTTTTAAAGACAACAATTTTTTTTCCTATGACAGCCAACAGAAATTTCAACAAAATTATCTTCAAGACCAAACAAACAACCAATGAATCAAGAAGCTTTTCAGAATCTTGGATGATGAATAAGTTTATGACCTCATGGAAAGTGTCAGCTCATCAGCAGTCAGATGTATTGCCTGCTTTCTTGACAAGGACTCTCTTCCATTTCACTTTGAAGCTGTTCATATCATTCCTCCTCAAAAAGACTTGCAGAAGTATAGCAAGAAGTTCAATGCATGTATGTTCTTTGGATCTTCCACAAATCAGATAACACTGCACCATTCTCCTCATAAACTAACTGAACTGTTATTTGAATGTGACGCATGCTCTCTTCTCTGTTATGGATTGTGAGACACTCATCCAGTTTGATTCTTCTTATTATGAAGTCAATGGCCATTCCAAGCAGCACTGTGCAGCTATTACAGCTTAGGTGAAGTTGAAATCTTCAGTGTTACCCAATATCTTGATCAGTCAACTTGAAAAATTTTAGGTAGCTACTTTAGTTTCTCTCTGTATTCCTCATTTTTGATGTATCTTTTCTTCATGTTTGTGCACTTCTACTGTTTCTCTGAAAAAGAAAATCAATGTTAGTCTCTTTTATTTATACACTAATTAGCTGCTACATGTGACTTTGTATGCATAAGTACTTAATTATTAAAGTGTCTTGCCTACAATCACTACCTGGATAACACTTAATACCTTAGCAAGATAAGCAAACCTCTCATCATGCCTTGTAGGGTCTTTCAGTCCTACCCTGTTACTTAAACTGTTGTATTTCATTAAAATATGATGTTTCTATGACATAACTCTCCAGTAACTGAGTATTCCATCAATCAAAGCCTTGGCAGTGGCCAACCCGGCCTGAAGTAATAAAGTCAGTCTGGAGTCAGTTGGGATGGTGAAAAAACACTTGAGGCCCAGTTTCAAATTCAGGGTTTATACCTTACACCTCTGCATACACCCGTACATGGGATTGATAAGGATGGACTTAACCGCACTGTACATAGTTATGGATCAAGTGCATAATTCGAGATTAAAACTGACTAACCCCCCTAGATTACCCTTGGCAGGACTGTATAGGAGAATTGCAATTCTCATACTTAATAATAATTCATATTATTTTGTTTTTGGGAAAATAATGCAACACCTATCCCAACTACTGCAAACAGAATTCCTGAAAGACGGAATCAACAGTGGCAACCACTAGAAAAAACACCGAGTCAATGAAGCTCAACGAGTCTCAGCAAAGCAATTATTTATTTAAACTTCATGTACAATAGTGGTACATAGGCAGACTTAATGCAACAAGGCATTCTCTACCAGTCAACCTTTGGGTCAAACAACCTGTCCTGGATCCACAATGTAAACAAACTGAAATGAACAGTGGAGGAGTAGGAAAAGATATGATTTCCACTTCCCTCCTCATCAAGCAGGAGACGGAACACAGAAAATCAGATGTTGCCATGAATATGGAATAGGCTGGACCATTTTTTGGATCAAAACTTGACAATTCATTAGGCACTAACCTGCATTATTATTTGGAACTCTGCCACCATATTCAGTACAGTAATGGCTGCCCAACCAGCACATCTGAAAATGAGAAAGGTAAATAAATAAGAAACCTGATTTAAGAAATATGTGAGACAACTGTACTAGTTAGATGTATTTACATTAAGCCGACCCTAAGATGACCCACTGACCGGTTCAGGCACTTTAGCATAAAATAGGTAGGTTCTATTTATCTTAAAAATTAATATAATCATAACTATTTTTCTGTGTTGGTCCCTGTAGTTGCGAGTTATAAGCTAAATAGCAGGTACACAACACACACACGTTTTGAATAATGGACGGCACAGGTTTGTCAACCAAATGCGTACTTATTGGAATTAGTATAATTAAAGGAAATTGGTCAAATGAAATTCTAGAACCCCTGAATACACAGTTACACATGTTTTCATGTAAAAGTAAATAGCTTCCGGATCTAACAGAAATTTCGAGAACATTAAATTTGAAAATACACAGTACTTTTTTTTACTATTGATAGGCACACGTTTGACCACTATTTACCGGTCGGTTGACGAAATCCAGCAGCCATCAGCCAATTTACACAATTTGTGGCAAATATACATTTTTATATCGTACCTTTGCACCAAAGAGTATAACAATAGATGCTTGCTTTGCACACAGCACAAGTACAACACACAGATTATATAGGGTTTTATGTTATGCTACGTTTACACGCTTGCCATGGTTTGGCGAGCGTCCACAAGTTCCAAGTTTTTATGGTATGTTTGGCATGATTTGCGTGAGCTTGCCTCCGATCCGGACTAGTGTCGGTTTTTGACACTTTTTGAACACAGATCAAAGGAAATTTGCGGCAAGCGTTTGGGACGCATCTACACGTTGGTGCGTGTTTAGTTTCGGTCACAAACTCGCACCGAACGGACGTTTTTAGTTTTATGCTACGAAATATGCATGCGATTTAACTTCAACAATCATGAAATTATTTTTTAAATATCTAAGCGATGAAGATAAAAAGCTTCAAAGATTATAATTAGAAAGAGAAGTCCGATGTAAACTTTGACGTCATCGTCTATGACGCCTATACAGCTGCCATAGAAAACAGCGTTTTCATGTGAGGGACCGATATATTTGTTTAAAACAATTAAATCTTCGTTTTTCGAGTAATTTTGATTCTATTTTCACTGTTCCCTATTATTGTATACATGGAATCTCGGAAACGGCTCCATAAATTTTCATGAAATTTAGTATGGGGTTTCGGGAGCTACAAATCGATCTAGCTAGCTAGGTTTAATTTTTAGGGTGCCGAACAAAAATGGTGTCTGTCTGTCCGAAAAAAAAATACGACTTTTAACAATACCGTGTGACATATCAAATGAAAGGGCTTTCTGTGAGGGTTTTAATTTTTGTTCATAATTTTATAATAAATGGTTTTGAAGTTATTCAAGAAAGTAGACGAAAGAAAAATTACCATTCCCACGAAATTTCTTTGAAGCAACTGCAACAGCAATTTTGAAAAAAATTGAGATAATAGAGTTTTACCTATAGATTACAGGAAAACTATTTACGATTATAAGAAGTCTAAAGTGTTAAAAAAACATGTTCAGAAAAATAAAATTCGTTCGGAACCCTTTGCTTGCGAGTCCGACTCGCTTTTAGCCAGTTTTTAGAAAACATCATAAAAAAAAACCATCATCCAGGTACTGAGTAGTACCTAATTGGTCTTACGATGAGATTATGACCTTACTTGAGGCCTCACTACTGTAACGTCTACGTCTGTCTTTCTTGCCTTACCATCAGGTGAGATAGTGGTCAAACGCGTGCCTATAAATAGTAAAAAAAAAAAAAAATACATACTGACGCACTCGCAAGCGTGAAAATGGCATCTAAACGTTTGTAAAGACTTGGAGATTGTGGACGCTTGCCAAACCATGGCAAGCGTGTAAACGTAGCATAACGATATCAGTAAATAACTATGTCTAATACCGCATTTACACATTCGTGCGAATCGCGAGGCGAATGGCGAGACGAATAACGAACACGCATATGTAAACAGTCCTTTTGCTATTCCCCTAGTAGCATTTTTGGTAGGCTTTTGGTTGGGCCACATACTATTTTTTGTTGGACAGGTGTGAATTGGCCGCATGTTTTGCTATAAGACCAACAACTAAGGGCCTATGTGAGAACTAGTGATGGGTCGTTGAAGGTTTTTCCGTCAACGAAACGTTAACGTTGAATTGCGTTTGTCAACTAGTTAATTTCGTCAACGAGTTAACGTGTTACGAACGTCAACTTGCATGAACGATAAACGGCTTTAACGCTTTTATTAACGTATGCTGTTGTAATGTTAATTTACGAACAATTTGATGCAGTTTACCTAATGAAAGATTTATAAGAAATCTTTTCTTTACATATATTACGAGTACAACTAGTTTTCCCACTATCATCTTTCTCAAAATGAAAGATGATAGATACAATTTACGTACGTTGAAAATAACAAAACGTTGGGTTCATTTTCTCGTTTCGTCAAACGAGTTGAATTCATAAACGTCGTTGTCTCGTAACTCGTTGACGAATTCAACGAGTTGATTTGTACACGGTCAACGTTAATCCCGTTGAAGAGATATCAACGTTGATTCAACTAGTTCGTTGATTCAACGCCCATCACTAGTGAGAACTCCTATAGAGGGCCTAATACTGTATTTCTCTGTAGGGCCTTTGTGTAGAGATCATACAATTAACCGACGTCGTTGGGTGCTGGTTAGGTACTTACCCAGTAGAATTATATGGGTTAAGCAAAATATAATTAGTGGCATAATTATATTTAGAAGCAACCTATATAAACCATATAATCCTACTGCAATGGGTGCTCCTACTCCTGATGCTGAACAACTTTCTTCATGGAACCCATAGTCAAATCGGAAAAAAAATTGGACTTCCCATACATTGGCTGATCAGTGAACTCCAATTCGATCACCTTATTATCGAATCAGTGCGAGAGCCAAACTATTTTTTGCAGTTTCACCATGGACTCCTTGGGTAAAGTTGTTCAGTATCCGGAGTGAGGGAATTAGATACAATAAAAAATGAGTTTCACACAATCAATATTTATTAAAATTAGCAATTAACACAAAGGATACATGTTAATCAAAATTTTTTCAATGGCACAAGTTTCTGTTTACAAATGGAATGCACACATTATCATCATCATAAAAAGTAGGTAATAGAAAACATTTTTTATTTAAAGTCGATGAACAGACAGTGACTTTTTTAGAAGAATTCACATTTACTTTATATATACCTAAATAACTGCTTTCAATAGGTATTTTATAATAGTCAGCCTTATTAAAAAAACAGTCACAATCTAATGAAAAATTACCACTATTTTCAAACTCTTTTATAGTTTTTATTCTTAAAATATCTCCATCTTTGGTATTGAAACTGGAATTAATACTAATATTGCAACCATTATCTAAAATTATCTTAGTTATTGCATTCTTCTTTTATTTTCGGGGTTTGCAAATTTTTTGGCAACTATTTGAACTCACCCATTCTTTTGGCTACCTGTTGTAGAGGATGATTGTGGGAGCGAACCATTTTTTTTATTTTGGTCATAAAATTTTCAAACGGAAAAGCAGAAAAATTATCTAGCTTTCCAAACTCTCGACATCTGCTGTTAAATGTAATAGATTGTGGAAATTGTAAACAAGAAGTTCATTTCCATACAACACTGGAATGTCACGAACAAAGCAATGCAATAATTTATCAGCATATACTCTCCATTCTCTATTATCACTAAGGTCGCTACATAATACATGAATAGCGCAATGCAGAGTTAAAAAGTGTTCATAAATATTTTTCGAAACAATTCCATGTATAACTACAGGGCATAGATATAAAAGGAAAGCTCTGAATTCTGTTGCCTTCCAATATTTAAATAATTGAATAGACCTAGGGCGCCTGGAAAATTCCGAAGGATAATTAATTTTCACTAATATGTAGCAATTTTTCTGATATTTGCATTATTTTGATAACATTTTTTTGGCCCATTTTCTACCCAAACTCGGATAATTTTCTTTACCACCCCTAAACAAACTAAGTGCATGTAATCCAAAGGGACTTGTGTAACTAACCCAATTTTAAGTTCAGCTAGAATAGTTTTACTTATTTGGTGATCTTCATATTGTTGGTTGTGAAAATCATCATCATTTCTAAGATTTAAATTTGAAGTATATTGCCATGTTGTTCTACCGAGGTAAGTTCTTTCTTGCGTACATTTCTGACAGCCATATAAAGAATTGTGCGATTTTATACATTTAAGAAAGGCTCGTGCTGGCGCATCAGCAACAATACAACTCACTCGAAAAGCGTACTTTTTGCCACTAAATATTATACCACTATTTTCCAACTCAATGCATTCGTCCACAAAAGGACACAGGTAATTATTAACACTAAGTGGTTTGGAATTTCCAAAGTATAATACAAAAAGAAATGGTTCTCTATTAGTACTTTGGTCTAATATACATAAAATTGGCCAGAACGAATTAGTGGTACTGGCATGAACTGGGAGACCATACACATTAAGTGTAACGGATAACAAAAATGAGTCACTATCTTTACACATTTTTGTATCCATTATCGGATAGCGGTTTTGTGTAACTAAACCAGATGAGGCTTTTTCAACAATATTAACCAGAAGTCCAAAATATATATATGATCCACCATCACAATCAACAACATTAACATGCTTTGGTGTTTGCAATAGTGTCCGTGAGTCTGTCAGCAGGAAAGAATGAAAAGGATGTAATAGCTTCAACAAACCATCTAAGGCAGAGTGAGTTATATTGTGCTGTTGAGACCAATTAGCAAGAGATGAAGTTAAATTAATATGTTCAGATTGAACTTTACACTTTTCCAAATTAACATTTGCATTGTTACTGGTAGAATCACAATTTTCACCACTTACATAGCTTAAAAAGTCCCATTCATTTACACCACTTGTCATTAAATCAGATGTTGTATTGTTTCGACGTCTCCTCCTCGTTCTAATTGATGTACCAGAATATTCTTGTCTACAATTATTGACTTCTTCTTGCCCGTCTGCTATCTCGCCCTCCATCTGTCTCTTGCAAATCTAAACCAGCTTGTCAAAACAAATATAATCTCAGTATCTTTCTCCTTTTCAGCCAACTGATTTTTACGAACTGCGTCTGTAAAAAATAAAACTGGAATTGGTGATCCACACCTTTACACAAGCAACTATACTAAATACTAGCTTCTGCGCAATTCCAATTAAGTACCTAATTTATAAACTAATAAAGGTTAACTCACCAGTTTCATACATAACACGCTTTATGGCGTACAGCGGCCAATTTTCATCAGGTAGCTCTTGTGATAGCAAGCATTGTTGAATTTGCTAGCTATTTTATACGGCGGCCACAGACATTCTTTTTTACGCGGCGTCAGCCAAGTATTTCTTACTATGCCTAAGGCATTGTCCTCACATTCAATTACGAGATACATCTTTGACAACAAACGATGAAACGATACATTACAAATACACGGGCTGACTGGCGGGCGACGACGGCTTGCTTGCATCCAGTGTTGCCAACAGTTATACTAGCTTTACCACCAAACTCAACTTTAAAACCACCGAACCACTGAACCGTGATAATTAGAGAACTGAAATTTTCACAGGATGTGTAAATCTGTTGCTACTATAGCAAAAAATAAGTTAAAAATGAAACCCCTTTAATTTTTAACTTATTTTTAAAGTATATGATAAGTTAAAAATTAAACCCCTTAATTTTTAACTTATTTTTTGCTCGCATATGTACAAGAAACATGTTTTTTTTTTCGGTTTATGGTACGGAACCCTTCCTTTTTTCTTGGTTACGGATTGTCAGAAGCCAGAAAATCTGACACCAGTCTTACCAAGAAGTACCTTATTACCCAGTCAGTGGGTTGTGGAGGTCTGGTAGGAAGCCGCTCCATTTAAAATACTGGTATTCAGCTGAATCCGGTTTGACTGGGAGCCGACCCCAATATAGTTGGTGAAAAGGCTAGGAAGATGATGATGGTACGGAACCCTTCGTGTGCGAGACCGACACACTTGGCCAGTTTTTTTTTGTGTTATTGGTCTCATTCACTTTTATTGAACTGAGCCATCATGCTAATAAATGGTTCTTTATTGTCATAAAGTGCTTGTTCTACAATTATTCGTGTTTTTTTTTCATCAGTGTCAAATTTTCTGGCAATCTATTTTTTATTTCTGGTGATGGTTTTGTATAATTCTTCATAAAGAAATTGCCTGGTCATGTCTCCAGTCATTTTTAGTAATTGAAATTGAATTATACTAAACCACTAGATAAATCCACTAGGCACTAAAACCAATATTTCGCCACTAAATGGGGGTTTAAAACCACCAGTTTCAGTGGAAAAGCCACCAAGTTGGCAACACTGATTGCATCATTCATTGCATTGCATCCGCTCGCTCCATGCTAGTTTGTCTTCCTTTGTATGGTTAATTTTTAACGTCCGCGTTGCCATCTAGCTCCCAGACCCCGTACTTTTTTGAATGAAAAATGCGTTCCAAATTAATATAATTATATTCATGTTGTTTTAAATTACTGCAAAAAAAAACAGTAATCATTACTTTTTCTTTCTTATTTAATAAACATAATCTTTTTACAAACAAAACAAGTAACAATAATAATTCAGAATAAAACGAACGCATCCGTAAAAATGCACTGTTAGTTTTCTGTTTTGGCAGCCATTACGAGACTGTTTGAGACCAAGTGGATGCGTACGCGCTATTTTCTTGTTTTTCTTCAGTTTCGAGTGTATATGCGATATTTATATTTGCTGACTACTAAGTACGTCGAGTCGAGTGTGTTAACCTCCTCCGGCTTAGCTTTCGCAGATTAAAGATTTCGCTGGTAGGTAACTTGTGAGCTTGTGACTCTGTTTTCGTGATATTGACACTATAAAATGCCTCAAAAGACGTGTTGTATTCCTACCTGCGCTTCGTCACTCGTTGCAGGTTAGTACCATAAACACAAAACATTATCCGATACCCTATACTTGGACTTGCCGGCCGGTGATAGCCAAGTACCGTAACTCGGGACAGGTTAGTACCTACCATTAACTTAAACATAATCCGATGCCTATACTGGGCTTGCCGGCCGGTGATAGCTAAGTACAGACGCCAGCACACCAAGTCACTACAATCTGTCAATTTCTTTAATAGATTTTCAACTTTACCTATAAAGCAGGGTTAGTTGAGGAAATCTGACAGTTTCGGGTAGCTTGACCTGCTGACGTCTGTACATGACATGGTATTTACGTTGTAGCAGGTTGGAAAAAGATTGCCCTATCTCACTAGGACACCACGGTAGGTCAAATCAGTTGCTCGACCAACAAAGTGTATAGAGCTGTACCTCACCTGGTGTCCTCCTATTCAACCAAAAAATTTGATGGCTGCAACCAAATCACCTGCTCTACTAATATGTATAAAGCTCTTGCAAGACTCACTCACTTGGCCACAAGTTGAGCAACCTAATGTTGGATGATCCTCTTTTCCGCAAGAGATAAGAAACAAAAAATATAATGCCTTTGCCATTCAAAAACAAAGATGACATTTGAAACTGCATGTTTAACCCTGGGCATGCCTGGTAGGGTCTATCAGACCCACCCTTCAACTGAAACCGTTGTATTTCATTAAAATATGATGTTTCTGCGTCACCACTGCAGACGGCACGGCAGTAGCTGAACATCATCAACCAACCGACGCCGAATGGCCACTATTTTAGTCCGGAGTCAGGTGAAAAAACACAAAAAACCAGAGCGCCGGTGTCAAATAGGCAGAGGTTATACCTTACACCTTTGCCTACACCCGTTGATGGTAGTGACAAGAACTGATTATTATAGCATTATCTATGCATAGTCTTTGTCTTGTGCCTCCTATTTTCTAAAGTTTAGTTTTGTTTTCTTACACATAAGTGTAAAAGAAGGCTGTTTTTTGTTAAAAACATAACATTTATTATGATTTTTAAATTTATTTAGTTGGTATGGTGGATTTGTTTTCTTCATTTTTCCCTCTACTATATACCCCTAGTATATATGAAAGTATGTTTAGATACACTAGTTACTACAACTAGTACGAAAAATAGTCACTTTAAAGTCGGGACTGACAGATCCACCAGGCATACCGCGTAACATTTTTCCACCAGGCATACCAAAGGTTAATGCAATGAACTCTTTAAATAGACAAAGATAACATAAATCTCGATAATCTTTTAGTATTAGGAAAAATACATTCTTCATTCACTCTGAACTATCATACAGCATTAATAGTATCAGTTATTAAAAGATATATATTATTTGGATTTTTTCATTATCAACACTCCAGTCAACTTGTTGGCTGGACCACGATTTACGTACATTACAATTTATTGTAACAAGTAACATGAATTTACATCAGTAGCAGAGGGTTAAATTTATTTGTTAAAATATTTTTCCATTTTAATGTCTGCAATTAAGGTTTTAGATTACAATTAAATTTAATTTCTTATTTTATTTATAGGTGCAGTATTACATGCTTTCCCAAACCCTTCAACTGAAAATGACAAGTTTCACACATGGGTTGTTAATGATGGTCTTGTGGAAGAAGATGATGATTATATATTTAGAAACAGAAGAATCTGCCGTCTCCATTTTGAAAAAATATATCATTATCCGAAGAATAGATTAAGTAAATTAGCTGTACCAATGCTGCATCTTCCAGGTATTGAGCATATTCTTTCTCATGTTATTTTTTTTTATTTAAGTTTTTAGGGTTCCGTAGTCAATATAGTTTCGCCATGTCCGTCTGACTGTCTGTCTGTCCGCGGTTTAGCTCAGAGACAGTTAGAACTAGGAAGTTGAAATTTGGCATTGATATAATTATAAATGAATTACGACGAAAAAGTCGTAAAATAAAATCCTGAAAAATAATTTTTTTGGGTGCCTCCCCTACATGTAAAGTGGTGATCAATTTTTTTTTACCGTCTACTCCATCATGTGGGGTCTTGTTGGATAGGTCGTTTAAAAATATTGAGGGTTTGCTAAGACCATTTTTCTATCCAAAGATCCGTTTGCGAAATATTAAGCTTTAAAGTGCAACCCTCTGCCAGCTCAACGGTGGTTTTTGGAGATGTGAAAAAATTCATGGTAGTAGCATATATAACGAATTTTAAAGGAAAACTATCACGGCTAAGTAGACTTCACAGGTTAATGAGTAATAGTCGACCAACCTGAAAAATCTACTAACTACGGAACCCTACCATTGCGCGTGGCCCGACACGCACTTGGCCGGTTTTGTTTACTGACAATAGCTTTTGTCAGATAAATATGAATATCTTAATCTACTCAATATTCAAAAAAATGTGTCACTAATTGACAGTTTTATTTAATTGATAAGGCTATAATTATTTTTATGTTAACAATGTTTTCTAATCTAATGCATTTATCAAACTTTTGTAGCTGCACCACTGAATTCTGCCTCCAATAGACCTGAGCCCATGGTTGTTGATGATGTACAGCCCACCGCAAGTACCAGTAGCTACAGTGCTGGGTCTAAAAGTAAGTAAATCGTTATATCAATTACATTTAATAATATTATTAACTAGCTATTAGCCGCGACTTCGTCTGCATGGTATTATTAAATTTTTCATTGGTTTTTTTTATGTGAAATCCTATATTTTTTAATGAAATTTTTATTAGTTACTCTCTATTACATCAGCTGTCTGCCAGTGAAAGTCCTGTCAAAATCGGTCCAGCCATTTCAGAGATTAGCCAGAACAAAAAGACAAAAATTGTAAAAAATGATTTGGTATATGTACTGTGAATATATCCATATGCACTAGGTTAAAAGCGGTTATTTTAATATTACAAACAGACACTCCAATCTTATTTATTTGTATAGGGTATAATTATTTTTGTGTTAACAATGTTTTCTAATCTAATTTATTTATCAAATTTTTGTAGGTGCACTACTGGATTCTGCCTCCAATAGACCTGAGCCCATAGTTGTTGATGATGTACAGCCCACCGCAAGTACCAGTAGCTACAGTGCTGTGGTTAAAAGTAAGTAAATCATTATATCGATTACACTTAATAATATTACTAACTAGCTGTTAACTGCGACTTCGCCTGCGTATTATTATTAAATTTTTCATTGTTTTTTTTTTAAACAATGAAAAATTTAATTAATAATAATTAGTAAAGATCATTTACTTCTGAGCATATGGTGGTCTTATTCATTATCTAGTTTCACATACACTACCGTAGCCGGTGTAGAAATATTAAATTAAGTGACATGCCAAAAATAGCTCAGTTCGAGACCACAACAATATAAGTACAGTACACTTGTTTGTCATGAAAAAACAAGTATCAGAAATTATATCTCCATTAATGTAATTATGAATCAGTTTTTAAGAAAATAGGTGATTTTTCTACAATTACAAGTTTTATATGCGCAATTATTTATATTTATTATTTATGAATGAAATGTCAAAATTTACTAATTATACAGGGTGTCCCAAAATTCAATTATATTTTATTATTTCCTCAACTCCGCTGTTGTTTTCCTACTATTTATCAATAGAATTAATGTTTGTTAAAAGATATCCGCACAAGTTCCCATTGTATGAACACATTTCTAAAAGAGTGAAAAGCAGAAGTCCAAATAAATTACTTGCACCTAGCCAGAGACTACATTTGTATAGCAGGAATTCCAATTGCATGGCAGTCAAAATCTTCAACAATTTACCCTCACGCATCAGAGTGTTGCATACCAATAAATTCAGGAAAACAATATTTACCTGTCTTTTAAAAAAACTGCTTTTATTCAGTTAATGAATTGTTTAATTATAAATTTTGACATTACAATTTAAAAAATATACTTTATGTGTGTATGTACTTACCTATTGTTTGTTATTATTTTATTTATAGTAGTAGTAGTATTGTTGTATTTTTTTTTTTAGCATTTGACATTATACAGGGTGTCCCAAAACTCAACGATAATCTGAGACCGGATGAAAAGTCAAGTTATACCAATTCTGGGAAAAATAAAAAAAAAATCCATATCACTCAGTTCAGTGATAATAGACATTTTTAAAAAAATGTTTAAATTCGACACCCTTGGTCACATTTCCAAGTCCTGATCTTCATTAACGATGCTATTAATTAGTTTATTATTAAATAGTTTTAGTGAGCCATGGTTCACAGAAATATTTTTAGTTAACTTTAACACTTCATATTGAAAAAAAAAAATGTACTACACTACCCTTGGCAAGTTATTTCAAAAGTTGGCGCATTTAATCAAGATTTCAAAATGGTTCAACACTTGCCACTTTTCTTGCCATTAAAAATTTTATTTCTTATTTTTTTCAAATTGAGCTTGATAGATTATTTCAATAATTTCAGTTTATTTCAATAGTTTATTACTCTAACACATGTCTGTTTCCTTAATTGGGCACATATAAAAACATCTCTTAAATAATTATAACCTTGCTTACATGTAATACACAACATTCAACAGATTTTTCAATACTGTTTTCTATCACTATTTTCCAAATAAATAAATACTGTCATATTTAACTGTTATTTACAAAATAACGTGACTTGTTTACTAATTGTGCCATTGTAAGGCCCAATATGTAATTGAACTAATTAATTTCAACATATTTACTGTATTTTTGTATAATTTAATCATAGTTCTATGATAAAATACAAATATTAACAAATAATGCAATGGCATCGTACGATGTGACGTCACTTGTTTACCACTGGCTATATAAGCCACCGCTCCGCCGTACTCGGCCCATTCGCTCCGGAGCAGTCACACCGAACGGACCTAAGTTAAGTAACCTTATTTTGTTGTAAAAACTTTAATGTGTATTTTTAGTAAGTACCCTCTAATTTGTTAATATACTTTTGATGTATGATTTATGTGTATACTTACATTTTTGATAATTATTGCAAGTACATAAGATTTCTATGACTATAAAATAAATTATTAAAACTTAACTGCTTACTAAAATTTATCTATTTTATTTAAGATTAAATATCTGTTAAATTACTAATTCCAATCTATATTATTTTTAATAAATAAAATCTTTGTCCCTATGTACATCTATTATTTTTAGCTCCTCCAAATATGATTTACTCACATCAGAAGTGGGATCGGAACCTGTTTTATATAATTTTTCGATAAAAACTTTTTCAGATGGATCCTGCTGTGTTGGAAAGTCTTCTGAAAGCCATCCGTGATGCTGTAGCTGGTAACCGCAGTGAAGATGATGTGGTGTTGCCACCGTTTGATCCGGAAAAGAATGACAACGGTGCGGAGAGCTGGTGCAACAACATCGATACCGTAGCCAAGGATCGTGGATGGAGCAGCGTTACTACTGTCAGCAAAGCAGGTAAAGCCCTTAAGGGCTCTGCTCTTTTATGGTTTGAGACCTGGGATCCAGATGAGGGTAGAACGTGGGAAAACTTGAAGACGTGTATTAAGGATTTGTACCCCGAGAAAAAGAATCTTTCAGAAAAACTTTCAAAAGCCGTACTTTATACCTCGGATGTAGCAGAAACATATTGTGAATATGCTAGGGAAAAGCTAAGGTTATTACGTAATACCAAAGTAATATTTTCTGAGGGACAGCTGGTCGAGCTTGTTTGTGGAGGTATATCGGATATTAATATTAGGATGGCATCGTTTAACAGTCGTGTTAACAGTACTTCGGAACTTATTTCTCTTTTTACCACCTATAGTAAAAACCCCAGAAAACGCCCACCCGAAACGAGTTACGTACCTTCAACTACTAAGCGCTTTAAGCCTGAAATTTCAAACTCTTCAAAGCCACCTATTTGTTTTCTGTGTAATAAAACTGGTCATGTTAGATCTCAGTGCTTCAAAAATAAAAATCAAGATACTTCAAATTCCGAAACGCCTAAGATTCAATGTTCTTACTGCAAAAAGGTTGGTCACGATGAGTCAATTTGCTTTTTCAAGAAAAGAGATGCGACAAAAAATAATAACGTCAATTGTTCCACAAATGGTAACTTATCGCTTACTGATGTAGAAATTTGTGAAAGACCAATTAAAGCCCTAATAGATTCTGGTGCTAGTTGCAGTATTTTGAAAGAATCAATTGCAAATAGTTTTGGTCGTAGTTTAGAACCCTGTTCGACATCATTAAAAGGAATAGGAAATGGAATAATTAGCATCTCCTCAAAGATTAGTTTACCAGTCAGATTTAGTAACGACAACTTAGAAATCGAATTTTGTGTAGCCAACGATTCAGATTGCCTTTATGATTGTTTGATAGGCAGAAACGCGGTTCAAAATCCGAACGTAGCTATTGTTTTAGATTCTAGTGGCTGTAGAATGGAACGAGTAAACTATACAGACTCGGCTAATACTATAAGTTCTCTTAACGCTATAGATAATTATATTCAAGATTTAGTGGAGTTAACAAGTCATCTTGATTTAAGCCTACAGCACAAAATAAGAAATATTTTTGATAAATTCCCAAAAGTGATGCCAAATTCTAACTATATCAGTACAGTTAAAACGGGAGAAATGACCATCAGGCTAAAAAGGGATGAAGTTGTTTATTATAGACCATATAGGCTAGCATCTATAGAAAAAGAAAAAGTTCAGGATATTATTACGGATCTACTTAAAAAAAAAATAATCAGAGAAAGTCAGAGTTCATTCGCTAGCCCAGTCCTTTTAGTAAAGAAAAAGGATGGCAGCGATCGCCTTTGTATTGACTATAGGGCTCTTAATAAAATTATTGAAAAAGATAGATACCCACTGCCGTTAATAGAAGATCAAATTGATAAACTAGGAAAAGCAAAATATTTCATTTCTATAGACATGAAAAATGGCTTTCACCAAATCCCTATAAAAGAGGAATGTATTAAATATACCGCTTTTGTCACCCCTGATGGACATTTTGAATTTCTTAAAATGCCATTTGGTATCTGCAACGGCCCTTCTGTTTTTCAGCGGGCCATTAATAAGGCAGTTAAAAACCTGTCATTTTTGTTAGTGTATATCGATGACTTGCTGATTCCATTTTCAGAAATAGCTCAGGGTTTAGAATATCTGGAAAAAACCATTGAGGCTCTATGTTTGTCAGGATTTACCATAAATTTAAAAAAAATGTAAATTCTTCGTTCAAGAAATCGACTATTTAGGTAGACATATTTCTAGTGACGGTGTTAGGCCGAGCAACGATAAAGTTAACGCTTTAACCAACTCCCCAGTCCCAGGTACAGTGAAAGAAGTCCGTCAATTCATGGGACTGGCGAGCTATTTCAGAAAATTTATACCCGAATTTGCATATCGTACGGCTTGTATCACTAAACTCACTAAAAAAGACCAGAAATGGCAATGGGGACCCGAACAAGATGCGGCTCGAGAGTACGTTATAAAACATTTAATTTCCAAACCACTGTTGAATATATTTGACACAAACTTAAGAACTGAACTACACACAGATGCTAGTAGCATTGGATACGGTGCTATACTTTTGCAGAAAGAGAATAACCAATGCCGTGTCGTATCATATTTTAGCAAACGTACTTCTCCAGCGGAATCTGAATACCCCTCGTACGAATTAGAAACGTTAGCCATTTTTAATGCTCTTAAAAAATTTCGGATTTATTTACTAGGTATAAATTTTACTATTGTTACGGATTGTAATTCCATCAAATCGACCATGAATAAAAGAGATATTTCTCCTCGTGTAGCGAGATGGTGGACATATATGCAAGATTTTACGTTCAATATTATATATAAAAAGGGTAAATTCGTTACCCACGTTGATTATCTTAGTCGTAATCCCGTAATCACACCTACTGAATCGTTAGAGATAATTAATATAATTAATGAACCAGATTCTCCACCATCTTGGCTACACTCGGCACAAAATAACGACCCTGAGACACAAAATCTTTTAGAGAAGGTTATGACCGGTGATATAGATACAAATCGATATATTATCAGAAATAGCTTGTTGCTTTCTAAGAATGAGGATGGTGATTTACCTAAATTTTTCATACCAAAAGGTTATCGACTCAGTTTATTGCGGTTGTTTCATGACGCAAAGTGTCACGTTGGCTATTACAAAACCCTTAACAAAATATCCGAAAACTTTTGGTTTCCTAGTCTTGCTGCTTTTACTAAAAAATATATAAGGCATTGCTTAGTGTGTGTAGAGGGTAAGGGTCACTCAGGGCCAAAACAAGGCCTCCTTCACCCTATAGAAAAAAATATACCATTTCACACGTTACATTTAGATTGTACAGGACCTTTTAGTGTATCTTCCGAAGGTTATAAACATGTTTTAATAATAGTAGATGGTTTTACCAAATACTCTATGCTCAAACCACTAAAGACTCTTAACGGTCAAGAATTAGTTTCAATCCTGCGAGAGAACTTAACTTTGTTCGGTACACCTACCACGGTAGTAACTGACAGAGGCACAAATTTTACTTCTTATCATGTACGATCATTACTCAGAGATATGCAAATAAATCACCATATGATAGCCACGGGTACTCCTAGAAGCAACGGCCAAGTTGAAAAGTATGTGGGTACCATAATTAATATGTTAACCACTACTGTTAACGATTCTTCAGAATGGCCAAGCGTTTTGTGGAAAATACAACTGTCTTTGAATACTACGATACAAAAATCAACAGGTTTTGCACCAACAAGGTTATTAATGGGTTGCAACGGAAATATACCGCCAATACAGGCTTGCCTAGACGAAGTGCAGGATAATGATTCCGTTCGAGACATTGATGCTGAAGCTGATAGGGACTTAGCTAGGCAACGTCTTAGAGAGGCTGCAGAAAAGTATAAAAAACGATTTGATAGTACTCGTAGAAATAATATGGTTTTTAATATAGGTAATACAGTCTATGTAAATCAAGACCACAGAAGGCATGACAAACTAAGTCCTAAATTCAAAGGCCCTTATGAAATAATTAGTATTTTGGAGCATGATAGAATTTCTTTGAAGGGGCTTAACACATTAAGGAATCTTACTGTGGCAAAAGAAAAATTAAGACTTTGGCCGGGGGAATGGGTTGAACAAAATTCTTCTTTTGAGGAGTCCCCATAGCTCCAGCATCATTGGCCATAATAGATTATTATTTCATCATTATGTTATTGTTTATGTTGTTAGATTAAATTTAATACGATTATTTAATTATGATTGTTTTGATTGTTGTCTCTTTGTGAAAAAGAAGTAAGTAATGTTATATACTTAGCAATATGTATTTGTAAATTAATCATCTGCACAAGTAGTGATTGTCTACAATTTGTGTTCAATTAACATTGTATGTTTGAAATTATTAAATGATATAAGCTAATAACAAAACACTTTTTATATTTTTTATATTACTGCTGGTCGGTCACTGCCCTGATATCAGTCTGAAATTCATTCGCAGCAGGTGATAGGACTGATATGTCAAGGCCAGAGGCTATTTTATGAATTGCTGTTTGGTCACTGCCCTGATATTAGTTTGAAATTCATGTGCAGCAAATGATAGAACTAATATGCCAAGGCCAGAGACTTAATGAAATATAATTAGTTGGGTACTTCGAGAACGAAGTACAGGTCAGTCTGGCCGTGATAGATTATTTCAATAATTTCAGTTTATTTCAATAGTTTATTACTCTAACACATGTCTGTTTCCTTAATTGGGCACATATAAAAACATCTCTTAAATAATTATAACCTTGCTTACATGTAATACACAACATTCAACAGATTTTTCAATACTGTTTTCTATCACTATTTTCCAAATAAATAAATACTGTCATATTTAACTGTTATTTACAAAATAACGTGACTTGTTTACTAATTGTGCCATTGTAAGGCCCAATATGTAATTGAACTAATTAATTTCAACATATTTACTGTATTTTTGTATAATTTAATCATAGTTCTATGATAAAATACAAATATTAACAAATAATGCAATGGCATCGTACGATGTGACGTCACTTGTTTACCACTGGCTATATAAGCCACCGCTCCGCCGTACTCGGCCCAAGATCTATGAGAGGCTTATTTATAAGCGTCTCAGAGATTACGTCGAACGCAAGAGCCTCATCCCTAACGAGCAGTTTGGCTTTAGGGCCGACCACTCGTGTGTCCAACAGGTCTACCGCATCGTTGAGCATATCAACGGCCGCTTTCAACGCGGCCAGATGACGGGAGCCCTGTTCTTCGACATTGCGAAAGCTTTCGACAAGGTCTGGCACAACGGTCTGATATACAAGTTGTATCAACTCGGTGTGCCAGATCGTCTCGTGCTCATCTTACGAGACTATCTGTCGAACCGCACCTTTCGGTACCGCATCGAAGGTGCGCTTTCCACCCCCCGACCCATCCGCGCTGGCGTACCGCAAGGCGGTGTGCTCTCGCCACTCATTTTCACGCTGTTCGCTAGCGATATCCCCTCCGACCCCAAGTCGCAGTTAGCGCTTTTTGCCGACGACACGGCCATCTACTACTCTGGCAAGAGTAGCAATGCCATTGCTCAAAACCTCCAAAAGTCCGCCAAACGCCTAGGCGATTGGTTCCGGAAATGGAGGATCGAGGTCAACCCTGAAAAGAGTCAGGCAGTTTTGTTCCGCAAACCGCGGTCGAGACCCCCCCCGACTCCAAAACAGATCACCATGTTTGGTAAGCCGATCCCTTGGGAGAAGCGAGCCAAATATCTTGGTGTTATCCTCGACCAGTCCCTCACCTTCGGAGAGCACATAAAGGCGGTGCGTTCGCGTGCCGCCTTCGCTCTCAGTAGGCTCCACTCCATGCTGAATGCACGCAGCAACCTCTCCCTAAAATGCAAACTGCGCATTTATACCACGTGCATTCGCCCGATTATGACCTATGCGTGTGCTGCATTCGCCCACACAAAGTCATACCGGATCCATAGGATGCAGACCCTCCAGAACCGGTTTCTCCGAAAAGCCACGGGCGCCCCGTGGTTCGTTAGGAATGAGCGACTCCATGTCGACCTCAAAGTCCCTACCATCAAACAATTCATGAAACGCCTTACAAAGCGTTTCATAGACTCCGCCGAATCGCACCAGAACCCACTTATCGCTTCGGCAGCCCGATACACTCCCTCTCGGATCAGTAGGATTCGACGTCCCCGTCATACCCTAGTCGAACCCGACGATCCCATTACCCTTGTCCAAGAAAGCTGTAGGGAAACAAGCACTCTTAGGACACAGATACACAGACCGCGACCCGCCGCCTTCCGGCCTCGCCGACGAGGTCCACCGCGACGTCCCAGTAAAGTAAATACTCCCCGTCTTTTGCCTAACGGGCCAGCCCGCGTCGCTGAGCCTTTAGCTTTAAACTCCCCAAATAATATAATCATGACCCAGCTTGTCCCTAGCTGTCCCCCCGATAACGACGCTCCTGAGCCGAGGTCCGTACCCCACAGGGGGTGCCCTCAGCGAGCGGAGTTGTAGTTTTAATTTTTGTTGCCTTGGCTGGGGGCCTTAGAATCATTTAAGGTCACCACAGGCTAGTCCGGTTAAGCAGCAGCCACCCTTCTAGAGGTGAACTGCGAGTGGCCCTATCCGAAAAAAAAAAAAAAAAAAAAAAGTACTCGGCCCATTCGCTCCGGAGCAGTCACACCGAACGGACCTAAGTTAAGTAACCTTATTTTGTTGTAAAAACTTTAATGTGTATTTTTAGTAAGTACCCTCTAATTTGTTAATATACTTTTGATGTATGATTTATGTGTATACTTACATTTTTGATAATTATTGCAAGTACATAAGATTTCTATGACTATAAAATAAATTATTAAAACTTAACTGCTTACTAAAATTTATCTATTTTATTTAAGATTAAATATCTGTTAAATTACTAATTCCAATCTATATTATTTTTAATACATAAAATCTTTGTCCCTATGTACATCTATTATTTTTAGCTCCTCCAAATATGATTTACTCACAAGCTCATTTCAAAAATAATAATTGATACTTTTTGTATTAACATATCGGGGTCTCGAGTGTGTGTAATGAGCAAAAGTGATAGAATGAGATAGATAGTGACGCTGACAGTCTGTCTCACTCTAGAGTGAGACAGATTGACATTCAACTTTTAGGATGAGCGAGACGGATAGTGACGCTTGTGGAGTCGTTCGTTCACAACATTTAGTACGCATCGTTTCTTCGTCTACTACGCATCTCTCGTATTCGTGTAACTATCGTACTAACGACTTTGGCTTGTATTACTTTGGACTTGATATTGCATCCGTACTGACGACTTTGGCTTGTGTTACTTTGGACTTGATACTGCATTCGTACTGACGACATTGGCTTTGCTTTTCTGGACTTTGTGCTGTGAAAATAGTGTGTGAACGACATGCCGGATGCGGTGGGCTGTACACAGCAGAAGAATATGCAAATATGCATCTTATCTACGGTGAATGCCGTTGTAATGCCTCTGCCGCAGCCAGATTGTATCGCGAGAGATACCCAAATGTGCAGCGTCACCCAGATTATCGTGTATTTCAAAATGTGCATGCGTCATACTCGGAAGGACGATTGCCCAGTGTTCGTACGTCCGGTAGAAGACCTCAAAGAGACTACGACGACATAGTTTTGAATGAAATTCAAAATGACCCCAGCACTTCAGTTCGTGCGATTGAAATAGCAACGGGAGTACCGAAAAGTAACGCTCATCGAATTTTAAAACGATACGAATTTCATCCTTATCATGTGCAACGCGTCCAGAGTTTGTTACCACGAGATTACGCACCTAGAATTGATTTCTGCAGGACAATGTTAGCGAAAATTCGTGAAGATCCGGAATTCCTAAATAAAATTTTATGGACCGACGAATCAACATTTAAAAGAGACGGGTATTTAAACTTACACAACCTTCATGAATGGCACGTCGAAAATCCGCATTTAATGCGTGAAGACCGATCCCAATACCAATTCAAAGTAAACATGTGGACTGGAATTTTAAACGGACGAATAATTGGACCATGTGAGCTAACTCAAAATTTAGACGGCGCCACCTATTTGCATTTTCTTCAAAACGATTTGCCAAATTTGTTAGAAGACGTAAAGCTTAGTATCTACAGAGAAATGTGGTTTCAGCAAGATGGTTGTCCCGCGCACTATGCTCGGGCTGTAAGAGATTATTTGAACGAAGAATATCCTGACAGATGGATCGGACGCAGTGGTTCAATTTTATGGCCTCCTCGTTCCCCCGATCTAAATCCAGTTGGTTTTTTTTTACTGGGGATGCATAAAAGAAAAAGTCTATTCGAAACCTTGCAAAATCTATCAGAACTTCGCCAGAAAATTGATGCAGCGTCAGAAGAAATAAATGCAAGGAATTTTGCACGACTGGTGAAAAGGTCTTTTGTAAGGCGTTGCAGAGCCTGTATTACTGCCGGAGGAAAACAATTTGAACATTTTCTTTAGTTTAAGGAGAATAATTAAATGAAAAGTTTTACGATGGTTCGTTCATTGTTTTTTTTTAAATTATAATTACCTATTATGTTATTTCCAATAAAAATTGGTTACTAGCTGACTCAATTACCTCTTTACTAAAAATAGTAATTTTATTTCAGACCAGAAACAAATAATAACAAATTTTAGTAACAAAAATTCCTAATGTTGAGTTGTTCGAAATGAGCTCAATTTGAAAAAAATAAGAAATAAAATTTTTAATGGCAAGAAAAGTGGCAAGTGTTGTACCATTTTAAAATCTTGATTAAATAACTTGCCAAGGGTAGTGTAGTACATTTTTTTTTTCAATATGAAGTGTTAAAGTTAACTAAAAATATTTCTGTGAACCATGGCTCACTAAAACTTAACTTATATTATTAAATTAACAATGTTTTTTTGCATTAATTTGTAGTTACGATTAATAGCATCGTTAATGAAGATCAGGAAATTAAAAAAATCACAGCGAAATTGTGACATTGGTGATCACAGGACTTGAAAATGCGACCAAGGGTGCCGAATTTCAACTTAAAAAAAAAAATGTCTATTATCGCTGAACTGAGTGATATGGATTTTGTTTTTCCAGTACTGGTATAACTTGGCTTTTCATCCGGTCTCAGATTATCGTTGAGTTTTGGGACACCCTGTATAATGTCAAATGCTAAAAAAAAAAAAATACAACAATACTACTACTACTATAAATAAAATAATAACAAACAATAGGTAAGTACATACACACATAAAGTATATTTTTTAAATTGTAATGTCAAAATTTATAATTAAAAAATTCATTAACTGAATAAAAGCAGTTTTTTTAAAAGACAGGTAAATATTGTTTTCCTGAATTTATTGGTATGCAACACTCTGATGCGTGAGGGTAAATTGTTGAAGATTTTGACTGCCATGCAATTGGAATTCCTGCTATACAAATGTAGTCTCTGGCTAGGTGCAAGTAATTTATTTGGACTTCTGCTTTTCACTCTTTTAGAAATGTGTTCATACAATGGAAACTTGTGATATCTTTTAACAAACATACAATTTTCAAAAATATATAGGCAAGGAAGTGGAAGAATTTTTAGTTCTTAAAATAATGGCTTACAATGCTCTAAATATTCTGCTCCGTATACAGCTCTGACACACTTTTTTTGTGCAATTAATGCTTTGTTCGCATCTACTGAATTTCCCCATATCACGAGGCTGTAACGAAGCACTGATGCCACATAGCCATGATAAGCATGGAGGGCTGTTTCTTTACTGGCTATTCGTCTCAGTTTTCGTAGAGCAAACACAAACTTGTCAAGTACCTTTAACTTTTAACTACTTTTTTTCAAATTTTTCGGAGACAAAAACAAATACGCTGCTATCGCTTTGAGTCTCAACTGGCAACTCCTAACTTTTATGTAACATCCTATTTTTTTTTGTTCAAAACTAAAATTAGTCTAAGTTACTCCCTGTTACATTAGCTATCTGCCAGTGAAAGTCCTGCCAAAATCAGTCCAGCCATTTCAGAGATTAGCCAGAACAAACAGACAGACAAAAATTGTAAATAATGTTGTTTTGGTATATGTACCGAGAATACATCCATATGCACTAGGTAAAAAGCGGTTATTTTAATATTACAAACTCCAAGTTCATTTATTTGTATAGGGTATAATTATTTTTATGTTAAAATTGTTTTCTAATCTAATTTATTTATCAAACTTTTGTAGGTGCACTACTGGATTCTGCCTCCAATAGACCTGAGCCCATAGTTGTTGATGATGTACAGCCCACCGCAAGTACCAGTAGCTACAGTGCTGTGGTTAAAAGTAAGTAAATCGTTATATCAATTACATTTAATAATATTATTAACTAGCTGTTAACCGCGACTTCGCCTGCGTGGTATTATTAAATTTTTCAGTTTTTTTTTTTTTTACGTGAAATGCAATATTTTTTTCTAAAATAAAAGTAGCTAAAGTTACTTCCTGTTATATCAGCTATCTGCGAGTGAAAGTCCCGTCAAAATCGGTCCAGCCATTTCAGAGATTATCCGGGACAAACAGACACAGACAAAACTTGTAAAAAATGTTGTTTTGGTATATGTACCGTGTATACATCCATAGGCACTTGATAAAAAGCGGTTATTTTAACATTACAAACAGACACTCCAATTTTATTTACTTGATGTATAGACTAGCAGTTGACCACGACATCATTCGCGTGGAACTAGGGGTGAAAAAATATTTGTCAAATTTTAATTCCTATTCATTTATTTTCAGGTAATCAGCTGAATCAGCTAAAATACCAGTCTGAAATAGAGCTGTATAAAGCGGTTGCAAAAATGCAAAGGGAACTCAACAGATGCAAAAAAGCTAAAACTAGACTTGTCCAGAAGTTAAAAATATCAAGAAAATTAATACGTTCCGAAGCGTACAAAATTGTCGCAAAGAATTTATCTCCAGCAGCGAAAACATTCTTTGATATGCAAATACGGCAGTCAATGAAACACCCCAAGGGACATCGCTTCACTTTGGATGAAAAAATTCTTGCTTTGTCATTATATAAACCAAGTCCAAAAGCATATCGATTGCTAAGCCAAATATGTGTTTTACCGAAGAAAAGCACATTAAATAAATTGATGAGAAACATATTTTTGTTGCCCGGGCCCAATGATGTGATTTTTGAAAATTTAAAAAAAAGGGTAAATAAAATGCCCGAAACTCACAAATATTGTACAGTTATATTTGATGAGATGGCCATTGCTGCTAATTTATCGTATGACAAACACAATGACAGGATAAAAGGCTTTTGCGACGATGGAAGTACGCAAACAAAATGTTTTGCTGATCATGCACTGGTCTTCATGGTCAGAGGAATATTTAAAAAATATAAACAGCCAGTCACATATTCATTTTGTGCTGGAACTACAAATTCGCACAGTTTGAAAAAACAAATAAAAATAATTTTAACAAAAGTGTTAGAAACTGGGCTTAAAGTAGTCTCTGTAGCGACCAAGGAACTTCAAATATAGCAGCCATAAATTTATTGATTAAGGAGACAAAAGAAGAATATTTGAGAAATGACAGAGAATTTAAAGAAGGATTTTTTGAAATCAATGATAATATAATTTATCCAATTTTTGACCCGCCGCATCTTATAAAAGGCATAAGAAATAACCTTATAACAAAAAATTTAGAGTATTATCTGGACGGGAAAAAAAGAATTGCGAAATGGGCTCATCTGGAGGCTCTATATAAAAATGGCCCAGGATTCAAAGGACTGCGGTTAATACCAAAATTGACCGCACGTCATGTCATTCCAAATTTAATACCGAAAATGAAGGTCAAACACGCCACACAAGTCTTTAGCAAAACTGTTAGTGTAGCAATGGGATTCACAGCAGGTAAACAAAATACCCTTATCATTTTTTTTATTTTTTGGGCATGTCTGCCGGATGCCGTCCGGGCTATGAGCTCGCACATCAGAAGACTGGAGCGGAATTGGATGGCTTCCTAGAGAAATGGCACAGTTCAGGCTACAAAAGCATTTTCCTTGACATTAAGGCTAATGTGGGAGTTTGATTCGAACCTGACCACTGTGACATTTTCAATGTCATGTGATTACACTTCTGAGTAAATTGTATGTAATAAATGTGAGAAACCTAATTTGTATCTTTTTTTTTAGAAATTGGCCGGATTCCTAAGGAAAGTACAGACACTGCAGAACTATTGCTATTTTTTGATCGGCTTTTTGATTCCGTCAATGGAAGCTACAGCAAAATTGTAAAGGGCAAAATATATCGGTCAGCAGTCTCGCCAAAATCGCCGCATCACAAATTATGGAACAAGAGCTTACCAATTTTAAGAAGCATGAAATTTATTAGTGACAGAGTAAGGTCGGTTCCATCTATTTCTAGTTGGATAAAAACAATTCAAGCATTTCAGCAAATAACAAAAAAACTACATGGCTTAGGCTTGCGATCTGTACTGCTGCGCAATTTCAACCAAGACCCGCTGGAGAATTTTTTTGGTGCCATAAGAGCTCATGGGCAACGAAATGTTATGCCAAACGTTTCATCGTTTGAGGGATCATATAAAGCCTTATTAATAAACAATATGGTGTCACCTAAGTCGGTGGGGGCTAACTGCGAGAGTGACGATAGTCATTGCCTACAGAGCTTAAAATGTATTTTAAGTCAAAATATCTCCAGGCCCCTACCTAAACCTATAGAAATTGATTTTAATCATTTAAATATAGAACTAAAAAATATAAATGTAGTATTACAAAATCAAATTCCAAGCGAAATTGAGAAGTGTGCAGCAGTAGCATATTGTTGTGGCTGGCTCATTAATTTAATTTATAAAAAAATATCAAAAAATTGCAATGAATGCAAAAAAGCATTAGAAGCGGATAGTGAAGAAACATACCTATCATATCTTAAGTTCATTACTTTAAAAAAAAATACAAGTAAATGTATTCTTCACTATCCCAGTAAATATTTACTGGAATGTGTAATGAATATAGAAATTATTACAATAGACATTTTAAAAACGAATTGTGAATCCAAAGAAATAGTTAATTATATAGAATTGGTAACCACCACGCTTATTTCACTCGAATTTATTAAATGCGACCAACATAAAGTTAATATAAAAGAATTTATTTAAAAAAAAAGCATACTATTACTAATTTTCAATTGGTGCAAAGATGTCAGTAATTTGTTATGTGGCAAAAACACAGTTTGGGATGAGAATGACCAAATTAAACAATTAGCACATAATTATTATGTACGCCATAAATCTAGAAATAAATAAATATTTTCTTGAAAAAAATGTTTTCTTTCATAATATTTTCCGTAACGCATTGTGTATTTAATAATAGGCAGTTTTTATTTCGCTATGTTTATAAAATACAGCATGTAAACCGTAACTACTGGCTATTATTAAATACACAACTAGTAGCACCCTTAAAATTAACAGGTACTGGAATTTGTGTATTTGCCGGATGACTCTTTTTACCGTCAAGAAAATAGAGACTGATTCTAGTGCTCAAATACAACTTTTTCTATGGGAACAATAGAAAAGTTGTATTTGAGCACTAGAATCATCACCCTCTTTATTTTCCTGACGGTAAAGTCATCCGGTATATGCAGGTAGCTTGGTACGATACATCTACGTAGGTAGGTATAGATTTGCCACTAAGTAGTATGGGGTCTGGGAACTAGATGGCGCTTTATAGCTCAAAGTCGAGAGATGGCTATCTATACGTTAGTACTTACATATACTTATCTATGGCTCGCTCGCCGGCAGAGCTAGCGGCTCTCCAAATATTGATGCAAATTCAAAAGTATGTATGACGTTGTACGTACGTTTTTATTTTAGTTATAGATTTTTAACAATAATAATGAATTAATGTAACGTGAAACGGGTCGTATTTTAAAACAACAACCATTACCATGCGCTTAGTGACGTCACTGAGTTATACTAGGTACTTAGAATTATTAGTACCTACTCTAGTAGAATAAGTAATTCACGAGTTTCAGACCGGACTGACTCAACTTCCTTTTTCGTGCGAAAATTTAAACTGTCAGTTTAAAACCGCAATTTCGACAATAAAAAACGCACTTTAATTTTTTCTAATTTATGTAATAAGTTCTTTTTACATAGAATGAAGCAAAATAATAATAATAATACTCAACCACAACCCAATTGCCCAGCCACGCTGACGAGGAGAGTAATGACAGGGTTACAAACGTAAGTACCCAGTGCAATAACGAATTGAGGAGTGCTTTGGAGTGTGCTATTCGGGAATACCGCTACATGCCGCCTGAACTTAGACCACGCTTACCTCGTTTGCCCATGCATAACAAGAACAGGGCGCTGGTGGCTGCTCTGGATTCGCAGTTGTCAAGCTATTTTGATAACTGTGATAACCTCACCGATGCACATTCGATCATGTACTGCGCGGCTGTAGCGGCATGCCGTGTAGCTCATGTCAAAATAAAAATAACCAATGACAGAGCTACACGACCAAAACCAGCCGTGCCAGCTTGGCAGTGCAGGATCGAGCGTCGTATTGGTGAGGCCAGAGCGCTAATCGGCAAACTGATCTGCTTCAGGGAGGGCAACACACGCCCTCGAGTGATGCGCTTTGTGAGACGGGCGTTTTCGGGGACTGATGTCAATCCCCGAGATTATATATCTCGTGTCACAGAGCGCATCGACTTCCTGAAGCAGAAGGTGTATGCATGGGCAAGCCGTATTCGTAGGTACAGGCGGCGAGTGGAGCGATACACCCAGAATCGCATATTCCGAAGTAATGAAAGGTGGGTATATAGGGATTGGGAGCGACTGGACCAAGGTGTGACTGACACGCGCTTGCCGGATGATGATGCTATGTGTTCATTCTGGCGCAGCATCTGGTCGGTTCCTGTCAGTCATACTGAGGGTGACTGGACTCGGGAGGTCGAGCGTGTGTGCGATCCGATACAAGAAATGGGGGCAATTACCATCAGCCCCCAAGATGTAGCTTGTGCAGTCCGTCCGTTACCTAACTGGAAATCTCCAGGGCCGGACGGGCTGCACAATTTTTGGATTAAATGGTTTACGAGATCGCACGCTTGCTTGGCGTCTCAATTCCAGTCTGCCTTAGAGTCTGGGTCGCTACCCCAGTTCTTAACTACAGGAATAACCCACCTGCTCCATAAATCAGGTAGTACTGCGGAACCTAAAAATTATAGACCGATCACGTGTTTACCGACGGTCTATAAAGTTCTTACATCCATTTTGAGGGCAAAGATTAATAGTCACATTAACAACAACAACATCATGTCTGCCTCTCAAAATGGATGTAGGAATGGGTCCCGCGGTACTAAGGAGCTACTCCTTATTGATATGGCCATTAGCCAACAGGTTCGGCGTTCCCGAAAGGATCTGTCGACATGCTGGATAGACTATAAGAAGGCCTATGACTCGGTGCCTCATACATGGCTCATGAGGGTGCTAGAATTGTATAAAGTTGATGCAACGCTACGCACCTTCCTGATGTCATGTATGGGGCAATGGAGGACAGTCCTTTGCTATCCAGGATGTCGAAATATCCAAAGGAATAGCGAACCGGTAAGGATCGAGCGGGGTATATTTCAGGGCGATAGTTTGAGTCCACTTTGGTTTTGTCTAGCCTTGAATCCTCTTAGCACACTGCTGGAGAATTCAGGGCTAGGCTATCGGTTGAAGAGAGGTGGTCAGGTTATATCTCACCTCCTTTACATGGATGATCTGAAACTCTTTGCCCCCACTAATCTGCAACTGATGGAGCTACTGAAGGTAACTGAAACATTCAGTAACGCCATCAGGATGGAGTTTGGTGTGGACAAATGTGCGGTCATGCATGTAAAGCGTGGAGAGATTATGGAATCCGTGGGAACTCAACTCTCGGATTCCATAAACCTGAGATCCCTCTCTCCAACTGAAACTTACAAGTATTTGGGTATGTCGGAAGCGTTAGGTATCAATGTTACTGACATGAAGCAATCGTTAAAGGAGCGCTTCTTTGGCCGCCTGAAGAAGGTATTTAATAGCCTTCTATCAGGCGGAAATAAGGTGCGCGCCTTCAACGGTTGGGTCATGCCGGTATTGATGTACTCTTTCGGCGTACTCAAATGGACTCAAACGGAACTTGACGCCCTGGATAGGCGGGTCCGTACACTGCTTACTGCGTATCGAATGCATCACCCACGGTCGTCGGTAATGAGACTGTATATCCCGCGAAAGTGTGGAGGTCGAGGCTTTTTAAATGCTAAGACTCTCCACAATCGCGAGATATGCAGTCTTAGGGAATATTTCCTAGCTGTCGACGTGGGTATGCATCGAAATGTAGTGGCGGTGGACAAAGGACTCACCCCGCTCTCCTTGGCAAATGAGAACTGGCGCAAACCTGCAGTGCTTGACACTAACGATCGCAGGGCGGTATGGCAGAGTAAGGAGCTTCACGGACGCTTTTTCCGGGCCCTACATGGGCCTGACGTAGACCAACTAGCGTCCGTAGCCTGGCTGCGTTTCGGTGATCTTTTTGGAGAAACCGAAGGTTTTGTTTGTGCAATTATGGACGAAGTTATCATGACGAATAACTACCGGAGATTTATTGTGAAAGACGGCACGGTCGACATATGTCGGGCATGTCACCGTCCGGGAGAATCAATTCGCCACATTGTCTCTGGTTGTTCTCGTCTAGCTAACGGAGAATACTTGCATAGGCACAACCTTGTAGCCAGGATTATCCATCAGCAACTTGCTCTGAAATACTCTCTTGTGGAGTCGGAGGTGCCATACCATAGGTATGCGCCCGACCCAGTTCTCGATAATGGCAATATCACATTGTACTGGGATCGGTCCATCATCACTGACAGGACTATTGTTGCCAATAAGCCTGATATAGTGGTGGTGGACCGAATTGTGAGGCGTGCAATGATTGTAGACATAACCGTCCCGCATGACGAGAACCTCGTGAAAGCCGAGAAAGACAAACAAATCAAGTATATTGACTTGGCTCGCGAGGTTGTCGACATGTGGGAAGTGGACTCCGCAATCATTGTACCGATAGTCGTATCGGCCAATGGCTTAATAGCCACGAGGCTCGACGAACACCTTAGGAGGCTCTCGTTGGGCAGCTGGATCAAGGGCTTGATTCAGAAAGCGGTACTTCTGGACACGGCTCGCATTGTCAGGAGGTTCCTATCTCTGGAGCCCTGACCACCGGTAGCTTGGACCCTGTTCCCGATATCGGTGGGCTACTATTTTTATATTTTTAAATGTTTTTTTTTTCTAATGTATATATTGTATAAAAATGTTTAAAAATATATAAATAAGTAAAGAAAATAAATAAAGGAAATAATACTTATGTTATGCATGGCGTGTTTGAGCCACGCGCGGCCCGACCCCCCGCCCCCTCCAAATTCGTTGCTTCAATTCCAATTGGGCCAACATAGGTCCGCATTAATAAATGCATCTCAAGACGGAGCGAATATTACAGACCGACATGAAATAAGGCGCGTGGCCAAAATCGGAACTAACACGACTGCTTTGAAGACTGACCGCCATTTTGACATATTTGAATGGAATAATGTATCTTCGGTCGGTATATTGTATTTAGTTTTTGTTGGGCCACCGGCCAATACTATTTGTTATTTCACTAACTTTATTCCAACAACGTCCCTACCGTTGGCCAGTTGGCTTTAATTTCTGTTGGGCCAACTTTTATTCACGGCAGGTAAACCAACGTTGTTTAGCCAACGGTAGTAAAAATGCATGAAGGCCCACTGTTGGTAATCAGTTCGGCTTAGTAACGATGTCAAACATCGTTGGGCCCATGTGAGTTCCTTGTTGGTGATTTAACTAACCATTTTCCATCCATGTCCCTACCGTTGGCTAATCGTAGCCAACCATAAATGCTACTAGGGTCGCCTCGTGATTCACCTCGCGATTCGAGTGTTCGCGTTGGGCGCGGTTTTTCGGACGCGAATCAAAGGGCACGAATGGCGAACACGAACTTACTGTTTACACATTCGCTTGAATTCAGTTGATAGCTAGCGCCCGACCCAACAGGACGTGTAGACAAAATAAAAGGGCTTTCTGTGAGGGTCTATTATCTCCATTTTTTTCAAAATTTTAGGAGATATGGGGGGAATGGTCTTTTTTCGTCTAATTTCTTGAATAACTTCAAAACCATTAATTTTAAAATTATGAAATAAATATTATTAAAACCCTCATAGCGGGTGCTAGCTATCAACTGAATGCAGGCGAGTTCGCCATTCGTGCCCTTTGATTCGCGTCCGAAAAACCGCTCCCAACGCGAACACTCGAATCGCGAGGCTTATAACAAGGCGAATAGCGAGCGGACTGTTTACATATGCGTGTTCGTTATTCGCCTCGCCGTTCGCCTCGCGATTCGCACGAATGTGTAAATGCGGTGTAACCTACATAAATTAATTAATTCCTATCATACAAATACACGCATATATACAGATGACACTTAACTATGTAGACATACAATACCTTGAGTTAAATTTGTCCAACTGTATTATTAATAAAATTAAAACAAAAGTAAAAGTAAGTCGAGTCAGTACCACGGTCAGTACTTATACTTATCTATGGCCTATCTATACCAAATCAGGCCATTCCTTCAGCACAAGGCGCTGGATTAGGGTTGCCAGATGGTATCCAAAGGGAGGACATGTCCTCCTTTATCTGTAATGCTTTGTCCAAGTCCATCTTATTTTTACTATTGCTCAAAAATTAACTGTCTTAACTTCACGATAACCGAATTAAATAATAAAGGTAATCAAGACACTAATGTTTCTGCTTACGGTGATGTTTACTGCTATTTTTGAGATGAAACCCAGGCTCAAAGAGGAGTAAACGAAATAGGATCTTGTGTTTTTGATTACCTAAAACAATTGAACCTTCAACACCCAAATAAAAAGTTGCACATCACTTTTTATTCTGATAACTGTACTGGGCAACATAAAAATAAATCTATGGCAGCATTGTACTCTTTTGCAGTAACAAATTTAGAAAATATAGAGACCATAACGCACAAATATTTGATAAAGGGTCATACTCACAACGAAGCCGACAACGTTCACAGTTTAGTCGAAAAAGAGATAAACAAAAATGAAAGAGCAGGTCCCATTTATATACCCTGTCAATACGCAACTCTTATAAAAAGTGCTCGAAAAACGGGTAAACCTTTCATAGTTAAGGAACTCGATTACACTTTTTTTTACAATATTAAAGCCATGCAAGACCAATGGGGATACAATTTTAATGAAGACACTGACAAAGTTACAGTGTTATGGAATGATATTAAAATGCTAAGTTTTAGGAAAGGAAACGAATTTCAAATGCACTTTAAAACTTCTTATTTAGAGACAGAATATCGAACTATTAATATGCGCAACAAAAGGAAGAAGATGAAAAATTACGAAGAAATAAGATTAGATAAATTATATGCACAAGCGCTTAACTTAAAAGAAACTAAGAAAAAAGATCTGAAAGACTTAGTCAGAAAAAACCTAATTCCGATGTATTATACAAATTATTACAATAATTTGTAATATTGGCTGAGCAGAAATATTATGTTGATTTTTCTTTAGTACCTAGCTGATGTTGTGATTTTAAAATCCTAAGGTTAATGATAGATACTTTCAGTAATCCACCGTGTTTTCTGGGCACTAAATAGGTACTCCGTAAACAGTGGATCGGTGAAAGGCGTTCTTTTAGGACTGATGATTGTACCTAACTAGTAAAAGTATTAGATACCTACTTAAGTTCAAATATTATAATTATTTAGGATAAGTAAACAAAAGAGAGCTATTTACTAAATAATTTTATAATAATATACCTACTATGTTAATTTCAAATAGCTCTACTAAGATTTTGTGTAATATGAAAACATACAGACTGCCATGAATAATCCGTAAGACTGATTAAAGAATAATGTTAACATTCATGTGGTACTTCTAAATGTTTTTATTTGTTAAAATAAATACAAAATATTAATTATGTGTAATTATTAAAGAAATGGATAGTTTTTTTTAAGTTAACTTTTTAAGACTAAGTCAATTTTAGAATAAGTTTTTTTCTCCTATAATTTGATTTGATCTCAAGTTTTATTAACATGTTTCAGTAATAAATATAATTTTATACTTACATTTTCTCATCTTATTGACCAACTTTTCATCAATATCACAGAACCAAAGTGACCTAATTTTAATTAAGTTGTAATACATGCTTTTATTTTAAAAATTAAACTGACCTATAACTGAATAAGTCAATGATATTTAAAAAATTATAGTACTAAAATGACACATTTTTGGAAGGTTTTTTTTATTGATTATTTTATAAACTCTTAAGCTCTTATTTTTAATGCATTTTGAGTTCAACCAATTGAAAATAGTCCAAACAATATACTGGCATCATAAATATGTAAATAGCTTTCCATTTGAAAAAGTTATGACATATTTTATTGGAAACTCCCTAAAATACGAAGTCAATTTTGTGATTTCCCACAAAATGCAAATTTCGTGTTAGGTCACTTTTATTCTCATGGTGCGATCTCAGATACAGTAAAGAAGTTTTCTCCTTACTTACAAGAAATCGCAAAAAAACAAAATATTCAGTTTAGTTTCCGAAATGGAGTTGCAGCAGTTCGCACCACCTAACTTTGCTACAGCTACACCACCGTATGCCTATGCTTCATCTCCAGCATCGACTTCTTCGAGCGTACAAGCGAGTGCTACACCTATGCCTCCGTCTCCTGAGCTTTGGAACACTAAAGAGTGGAATAATAATAATCAAGCTTAAAGCTTTACCATGAATACTAGATCAAAAGTTTGATTAAATATTAATAATAAACAAATTGTTTTTTACTTACCGTAAACACACAGCAAGCTTTTCTTTAGGTAGCAGGCATTCTCTAAAGTTTGTGTTTTTTTTTGACACTGTCATTTTCAATTTTTTTCAGCAAATCGTTAAATTTGAATGTACACATTCGGAAGTACTGAAAAAACTTTTCTTCGTCATCAACTAAGTGCCTGAATAATGTCCAATATTCTCCTTCCGTTTTGCGTTTTTTTTTATAGAATTGTGAATCCAGTAGCGTCGAGTGTTTTTTGGGCATTCCCCTTCCTCTTCATCCAAAATGATAGCAATCATTGCCAGTTGTTCAATCGTTAGTTTCCTTATAGCCATAACTATTTCAATATTTCACCACTTTAACGCGTCTACGCAACACTGATATTTGTACGAGAATGACGATGTAGTGGGCAGAGTCACGAGGGAAAAAGGGGCAATGGGAGTCAGCGGGTAATGGTGGTCAGTGTAACCACACCCAAACGAAAGAAATTAAACAAGCGAATGTCGACTTAAACGACGCGTCACGTGACACCTAGCGGCCGCCCGATCGCCCGTTCAGTGCGCATCGGTCGTTTGCGGAGGCAGGCTGTTACACGTTTTGGCGCGCTTTCGATGTAATTTTACGAGTGCACAAAATAACCGGTGAGTACATTATTACGACAAATCTGGCTATTTAATGTAGCATATTGAGTAACTGTAATCTTAAATTATATATTTTGAAATCGTTGAAGGTGTTCTAACGTCAGGTTATTTTTTTACGATTCGTTTTTTCGCAGTAGGTAAAATCGGGCAATGAGAGTCACTGCGATTCGGGTAATGAGAGTTGACTCCCATTGCCCGCAAATTTCATGATAGAGTCGATTACTTACGAATTGCATTTTTATTTCAGAGATGCCAAAAATACGACCCATAAACACCAATAAGGCGCAATGGACGTCTGAAACTTTAGAAAAAGCCAAAGAACTGGTGAACCAAAACCAGTCTATTAGGTCTGCGGCTAAAGCCATGGGTATTCCTTTTTCCATCCTCCAAAAACGGCTAAAGCAACAAAATCAATCAGAACCACGTCTCGGAAGACTTTCTGTTTTTACACAGGATGCAGAAAAGATCTTGGCAGACCGCATTAAATACTTATCTTCAATTTTTTATGGAGTCACAGCTATACAAGTAAGAAAGGCAGCATACCGATATGCAGAAGAGCTTCAAATCCAACACACATTTGACCAGAGTGCCCAAATGGCTGGACGTGATTGGCTGGAAGGATTTCTGAAAAGAAATAATAAATCTATTCGCAAACCAGAAGCCACCAGTATCAACAGAATAACTGCTTTTAATAAGGAAGAAGTCCAACTTTTCTATAAACTATTGGGAGATCTAATGGACAAACATAAATTCACCCCAAAAAATATCTATAACTGCGACGAAACCGGCATATCTACAGTACAAGATCCTGGTAAGATATTAGCTCCCAAAGGCATGGGAAAGAGGTAAAAATACACACTATTATGTGCCATGAATGCTGTTGGTGGTTTTGTTCCTCCTATGTTCATCTTCCCTCGGAAGAGGATGACTCCGCAGCTCGAAAAAGATGGTCCAGCAGGAGCTATATACAAATGCTCAGATAATGGATGGATTAACGAAAATCTATTCTTTGAGTGGCTGCAACACTTCGCCAATCATGCCAAACCATCCTCACAGGAGCCAGTTTTATTGATTCTTGATAATCATGCCAGTCACACGTCTTTAATGGCTTATGATTTCTGTAAACAAAATCACATTCATATGCTATCATTGCCTCCGCACACATCTCACAGGATGCAGCCCTTAGATCTCACATTTTTTGGGCCGCTCAAAGCTACATACAAAAAAGAATGTGATTTATTTTTAAAGAATCGCCTAGCAGAAAAAATAACTCCATATGACGTAGCTGCAATATTCAACAGAGCATATTCAACTGTGGCTTCTATCAATAAAGGTGAATCAGGATTCCGAGCGGCAGGCATTGTCCCATATAACCCCGACCATTTCACTGAAGAAGATTTTACCGCAGCTGAAGTGTTAGCTCAACCTGCTGTTATAGTTCAAGATTCATCCATGGTTATACCTGCATCTACTTCAGTTAATCCAATGACAGCCACATCATCTGATGCAATTATTCCAGCGCCATCGACATCATCTGCTACCATAGATCCTGTGCCATCGACATCATCTGCTACCATAGATCCTGTGCCATCGACGCCACCTGCTACCATAAATCTTGTGCCATCAACATCATCTGCTACCATAGATCCTGTGCCATTGACATCATCTGCTACAATAGATACAAGGCTGCTTACATCTCCCACAGTAATAAATGCAACGCCATCCACCTCGTCCGGAAATATACAATCAAACATCGCAAATCTGCTTCCATTTCCGACCCAAACAACTCGTGAAAGACTCGTAAGGAAAGGACAAATGAAGCAACACGCAAAGATTTTAACATCAACACCCGTTAAAGATAGTCTCATAGAAAAAGAAAATAAGAAAGCAACAAAAGCAGCAAAAACTGTAAAAACTTCTAAACCATCAAAAGACAAAAATGCAGCACCGAAAGCTAAAGGAAAACAGAAAAAACAAGTGGCAAATAAGGCCAAAAGGCGCGTGCTGCAGGAGTCAAACAGCTCTTCGGAATCAGACATCAGTCTTAACAAGATTTGCGATGACGACGAAGACGATGATTTAAATAAATGCCTCGTATGCGATGAATTTGGTCGCAATAACGAACTATGGTACAGGTGCACCTCTTGCGGATTGTGGGCACACCAAGACTGCACTGGGTGGGAATCGCCACGTGGATATGTATGTGATAATTGTTAGGGGATGGTCTGACTACCATTGTCCGCATAGTGACTATAATTACCCTCATGTGCGGACAATTGTGGTCAAAGCTGATTTTTTAAAAAAGTTTGATTGCTAGTAATTTATCATTCCAAAGGTAATGAAACTAATTGAGACTTATTAGTTTAATAATAATGCTATCTTAAGTGTTGATTTTCATAAAGTTTATACCAAAATTTTGTGTTTTATTTAATCTTGCTTAAGTGACTCCCATTACCCCTTTTTCCCCTATATTGAAAGGATTCCTGCCGTGTTACATAAGGGCATCATACAGATTACATACGGGTTGTAAACGGGTTCACAACGCTGTCGGCCCGCTTCAGTGGGCGAAATAGAGCGTATCGGATTGCTTTCAGTGCCGGATACATTCCTAGCACGGTTATGGTATGCTACGGGATAATGGGCAGAAACCTTAAAGAAAAAATTAAGTAGGTAATTCATATCGCTCACCTAGCAGTATAATGGCACATTTACAAAAAAAGCGAAATTGAGTTTTTACGGCCTAAGTGTTTAAAAGTGTATAATTTATAAAGCGGTAAAACGGCACGGTGTTAGTTTTCCTATTTGTTGAGAGAGGGCGTTCAGTGTCATTGTAGTACTTGGTATATTGGTTCGGCGGTTGGTCGTTGTCGTGACCGCACGTGTGTGTCTGTCCGTACTAAATAAATTCAATTTTATTTCCATTTTAAATTCCTATTGGCTAAACTACCAAATTTTTGATTCCTGCTCGCTCTTGTGTAAAGTTGCGGCATTACTCCTCCCACTGGGCGTGTTAAGAAAGAGACAAATTACAAATTCAAGTTTCGTCTAATTTTGTCGTGGAGTGAAGTGAGATTTGAACGTGCAACCGCAGGCGCGGCAATCCGCTGTATGAGCTATTGCACCAAGCGGCTCGTAGCACTGTCAACGAAATCAGCGACAACTACGGCACGCGCGCTCCGCGGCAGAGTCAAGTCTGCTCGTCACGGCTACGCGCTACGAGACCCGCTACGATCTTGCTACGGAGGTATTTATGCGCTACGAACTAAATAACAAGCTCCGCTGTCTACTCATTGCTTGCGGTATATCTACGCTGTTTTTTTTTGCACGACTACAAACTGCCAATTTCGTTCTTCGAATATCCACTTTCTGCTTATAATTGGATCGCAACTGCTAATCGCTTCAATAAGCTCATAAGCATGCAGAGAACCCCGCCAACCTCCTGCGATATGCCGATTGCTGAGTCTGAATCAGACGTACCAAATAAGACTGATCAAAGGGTTACTACCAGAACAAAACGTCGCCGTCCATCTTATGAAGATCTAAGAGACGATATGCAACTGTTTAAAGACGAAATAAGAGGTTTATTGGCTAAGATCTCTACTGATGTAGCGGAAGTTAGGGCGCAAAATATATCAATTCAAGATACCTTCAGTAATATCCAGAAGACAAATGAGGAAATTAAAATGTCTATACAGTTTGTGACTAAACAATATGACGAGATTAAAGTGAAAATAGATAAGATGGAAAAAATAAAACACAACCAAAACGAAAAAATTCAAATATTGGAGGAAAAACTCGAAGAACTCGAACGTGTGTCCTGCTTATCAAAACTGGAGATAAGAAATATACCACAAAAAGATCAAGAATCTAAGAGTGATCTTATGAAAGCAGTATTAACTATTTCAAAAACAGTAAATTCGAACCTCGACCTCAGCGACGTGCGAGATATATACCGCAAGACTAGCAAAAACAAGTCAACTCTGTTGTGATTGTGGATGTGTCTACACCAATAATAAAAGCGAATGTTCTGAAGGCAGTGAGAGAATACAATCTAAAGAACAAACCCACAACCCTGAATACCTCCTGCATCGATGGAATAAACGAAGCAAAGCCTATATATGTGTCAGAATACCTCACGTTTAAAACCAAGAAATTGTTTTATCAATCTCGTGAATTTGCCAAAACTGAAAATTACACATTTGCATGGACTGCTAACGGTAAGATATACTTGCGCAAGAAAATTGGAGACCCCCACTTGATTGTTAGATCAGAAAAACAACTGGAGTCTCTAAAAGAACGTAAATGACTAATAATAATAATCATTTTTTATTATATTATTTTGTATTCTAATCTGAGTCTTTGTAACAAGTTGGTTTATATTAACGAAAGTATTATAAATCATTCTGCTTTCATTCGAAAAATATTAATAAATGTACGTAAAACACTACTTAACACAAACAACTATCTATCACATATATTGACACTTACACACCTACTCATACAAGGAACACATGTATACATCCCAGATGCAAAACAATCACAAAACCTTGACTTGATCGCATTAATAAATTCATTGATTAAAAAACATAAATTACAATCAAATAGGGCTATAATTACTATAAAAACTAAACCTCCAGTCGTGACACATTCCTTATACTATTTTTATGGGTTCTAAAAAAGAAATAACAGATGAAATTGATAACTATACAGTCTCAAAAATAATGTTATGTAATACACAAGAGGCCAAATCGCATTTAAACTCTATGCATGGTAATTTCAACATAATATCCCAAAATATCAGGAGCATTTTTTGTAATATGTCTCAATTCGAGATACTTTTAACACAAATACAGCTGGAGTTCGACTTAATAGTTTTAACCGAATGTTGGCTAAAAAATACTAGCACTTTACCAATACTAAATAACTATACATATTATTCCACAAAGGATCACGAGACTCAAAACGAAGGTGTAGTAGTCTATATAAAGAGTTGTTTTCAGTGTTCCGTTTTTGAGCATATTTTGGATGACGCTAACTGCTTAATTATTAGAATTAAAGCTGATATCGTTATTGTTGCAGTGTACAGACCTCCTATCTACAACATTGAAAAGTTCCTCAAATCATTGGATACTCTATTGGGATCACTGTCTTATTTTACAAACATTGTTTTCATAGGCGATATTAATATAAACATTAAAGAAATTGGAAACGAGCAGCGGTCTCACGAATATCTAAATTTAATGGCATCACATGGATTACTGCCCGGTCACCTGCTTCCAACAAGAAAACAAAATTGCCTGGATCATGTTATGATAAAATCTGATTTAAGCTGTAATACGACAGTAATAACCACTACTGTAACGGATCACTATACTGTTTGTCTGTCGTTGGGCAAGAAATTATCAGAATATTGTAACAAGCATACAATGACCCACATTAACTATCCTAAAGTCATCTCGGAATTGGAAAAATCTAACTTAAATTATATTTACAGTTGTTCTGACGTAGATATTGCATTAAAATTCCTTATAGATACTATTACAAAAATAATAATTAGCAACACTACAACTAAAATAACTAGTCATAAAAGAAAGATAATTAAACCATGGATTACACCGGGTTTGTTACGCTGCATTAAACACAGGGATAAACTCCATATGAAAGTTAGAAAGAACCCAAATAACTTAGAAATTAAACTTATTTACACCAGATACAGAAACTTCTGCAAAACCATTCTAGAAAAAGTTAAATTTGCATATGAAAACCTAGAATTCAAAAAGGCTAAAAATAATTTTAAAAAAACATGGAAATTAATAAAATCAATAGCATACTTAAATAAACAAAAAGACAAAAACGAATCCCTTTTAGAAATTGACCAAAGCCCCCAAGAATCTGTTAATGTAGTTAATAGATTCTTTGCAACCGTAGGACAGAAACTAGCTGAGAATATCGACATCATGGATACTAATGAATTATCTAACCAAGTCCTAGGTGAACAAACAACAAATTCCTTTGTTCTGCTTGACACTGACGAAGAAGAAGTACGATCTATTATAATGAACCTGAAAGATGATTGTGCTGTGGGAGTAGATGGAATCTCAAATAGGTTACTAAAGGCTGCAAATAGTGTGTTGACTCCTGTTATTACATACATATGTAACCTGAGTTTCCACTTGGGAGTATTCCCCAAGCTCTTCAAAACAGCGATCATACATCCTATATTTAAGTCGGGGAATAGAGACAGTGTCAACAACTATCGACCTATATCGGTCCTTCCAGCGATGTCCAAGATACTCGAAAAGCTGTTAAACAAAAGACTAACCAATTTCTTAAGAACTTTTGATCTGTTGTCTAAAAATCAATTTGCATTTATTCCTAGTAAATCCACAGAAGATGCTTTAAGAACTTTGACTGAAACTATTGTTAAATCACTTGATAGTAAATCTAAATGTATTGGAGTATTCTTGGACCTCGCGAAGGCATTTGATACTGTTTCTATTCCCAAACTACTTGCTAGGATGGAAAACATGGGAATACGGGGTGTAGCCTTGGATATGTTCACTAGCTACTTAAACGAAAGAACTCAACGTGTAAAAATTGGCTCGTATGTCAGTGAAGAAGCTCAAATAACATATGGAGTTCCACAGGGAAGTGTACTTGGCCCCCCAATGTTTTTGATGTACATAAATCAACTGTGCAACTTACATCTTCACAATGCAAAAATTGAAACCTTTGCAGATGACACGGCAGTAGTCTTTCACGGGAAAACTTGGGATGAAGTATCTGAGATCACAGAAAGTGGCATTAAGCAGATTATATACTGGCTTAATAAAAATACGCTAACTATTAACCTTAATAAAACTAAATACCTCACCTTCTCTATTACAAAATCAGGAGCGCCAGCACCAGACAAAATTAAAATAAGAGCCCATACCTGCCATAGTAACAACAGCGCTCTGTGCCACTGTACTCAGCTCGATCGAGTTGACAGGCTTAAATATCTAGGTGTCTGGGTTGATGAAAACCTTAACTGGCATAACCATATTGAACTTTTGACAAACAGAATTCGGAAACTAATGCCCATTTTTAAAAAGGTACGCCATTTAGACGATTTAAACGTTTTGAAAATAATTTATTACTCACTTTGTCAATCAGTGGTGGGATACTGCATTTCTGTCTGGGGAGGATCTCACAAGACATTTCTTATAAAACTAGAAAGAGCTCAAAGAGCGGCTATCAAAGTCCTTATGTCCAAACCTAGGTTATACCCTACTGCAAGACTTTACAGGGAATTTGTTCCCCTATGTAATAGCTCCCTATATTTACAATAAAATGAGTAAAAATGTGTCCTTGAAGAAAATACGGCACTTTAAATTTAAAAAAGTAGTTACAAACTTGTTAGTTGTATTAAATTACGAAGAAACTGAAAATCTCTTCAGTGTTCCTGGGTAACCGACAATTACTGAGCAAATTCTATATCTACATGTCCCTAACCTATCTATCTACCTACATACATACACAGACATACATACACAGCCATACATACACAGCCATACATACATAAACACACATCATGATACACACGCACACACGTCTCATACTAACATTCTACTTTTGATTTCTTTCATTGTTTTATTTTTGCTATTTTTTGTAAAGTTAACTAAGTAGACATACTTAGTTAACTTAATTATAATAATAACGGATTGTTGCACAAAACTATTTTTTAAATAAACAGATCAACCACGAATTGTTACTGTTGCTTATAGCACAGGTATCTACCTAGTTTAAGTGACAGTGTTCATTTTTGTCAACAAAATTTATTTGAACCAATAAACGTTATTTATTTATTTATTATTTATTTATATTCCCCCCGCTTCCGCGCATAACAACGGCTTATTTGTCAGTTGTGCGGGGCGCTCCGCGAGGTACAATCGCTTCTAAATCTGTGTTGGCGTAAGTGGCAAATATGACATTTTATTAACTTAGTAAGTTAGTAGAAAAACGGCACATTTGACAGATGTGCCGTTTCAATTAGATTACGTAAATGTTATTGGTACTTATGTCGTAAGTTTGTTTAGTGTTTTTATGTATGGGTAGGCCAACCTGCCTTCTAAGGTTGGCCTACTCTAAGACTCGGTCTAACTAATTATTATAAACGTTAAAAACGCGTTAGAAGCCCTAAGTAGCAGTTTTAGAATGGGCCGACCTGCTCCCTAATCCTTGTGCTTATCAAAATCATAAGTATAAATTTCACTTTAAATTTTAGAAAAACAAATAAGGCGTTTGATATACGAGTACATACCTACTTATTGTAATAATGGGGAACCGAATGGAGCGATTGGTACAATTAGGAAAAAAAGGTTTGACTGCAGCACCTTTTTCTAAAACCAATCCTGACTTAAATAAAAGCGGTATGTTTTCTAAATATGTTTTTATTATCATTTCATTTTGAACATTAAAATTTAACAAAGGTTGTATTTATTACATCTTGTTATAATTGATACATCGAGCTATCTATACATCGCTTGTAATCAAATATTTTTATAGGGGAAACAGCATCATCAATGACAGTCGATATAATTGAACCTATAGCTTCGACCAGTAAAGATTTGGCGGAAGTTTCAATATCTCCTTTGAACAGCAATACTTCTGATAGTATAAATGTTCAGGAAATAGATGCTATTTGCGAAGGTATTGTGAATAAGTTTTATAAATTGTATTTAAGTATTTAGTCTAATAATAATTCCTACGTGTGTAGAAGTTAGCAGATGATTGTTTTTGAATTAAAATAAATATACTTAAGGTACCAAAGAAGATGATCAATCAGTAGTGCCACAAAAGCGGAAACGTTCTATATCCTCATCGAGCAGTGACTCATCATCGAGTAGTAGTTCTAGTAGCAGCTTAACGTCTTCATCGAGTAATTCATCCAGTAGTTCTTCAACGTCTAGTAAATCCCGGAAAGGAGGTACGTATATTAATTAAATACCATAATTATTTTCGGTTCAAAAGACAGCAAAAAAATTCTGAATTTTTTTTTTTAGATTTTATAGGAATGTTTTTACAATTTCTAATTAACACTCAAAATTGAAAGACTCGCGCAAGTGTTGAATGTACGATTTCTAGCTGCGGTTCAATTTGAGGAAATTTTACTTTGCAGATTCTTTGCCGGATGATACCCATATAGAACAGTTAAGAAGAGCAAATAATTTTGATTATGAAGCACTTGGTATGACTGTACCTGAAAATTTGATTCATGTTCCTGACACTGCTAACATGACTGATAAACAAACTACTGATGAAAATATAGTGCAGTTTGAAGAAATAATTGATGAAGGTAATTCATTTATTATTTATATTGATTATTAAAATTCTTGGATTGTTAGATACAATAAAATTATGTTGAACAGGTAACGCTGAACGAACAATATTATCTCCCACGATACTTCAAACAAATAAGAAAGAAAATGTGCTTAATCAACAAATGGATATGCAAATCTCTTCATATTTCCAAGAAGGTTCTAATGCGACAGGTAGAAAAACCAAAGACCATGGTTCTGCTGAGTTTGGTAAGCATAATTTTCAAATTATTCTTTAGTTCGAATCAATTGTAACCAACAGCAATATAATTTAATCTTAATTCTAGGTAAAGAAAATCAGAAGCCAAGTTCTCCTTTTGTTTGCTTGAACGAAGGTTCAGACTTTTCTGCAGATAGTGGCAGTGAATATCATCCACCGACATCGTATCCAAGGCGTGACAGATCGTCATCTACGAGTTCTTCTATAGTTTCTTTAACTAGTGCAACTTCTAAGAATAAAAGAGGAAAGAAAAGAGTAAGAAACCAAAACAAGTGGAAAGAAAATGTCAGGAAAACGTTAAAAAATTCAGGAAAAGATTATGTATCTAAAAAAGGCAACAAAATAGAAGCCAAAAAAATTAGACCTCCGTGCCATAATTGTAAGTTTTTATGTTGTGATAAAGAACAATGGGTAATTTTGTATGGAACCCGTACTCACTTTGTAGCATTTTAGACTAGGTGTAATTTAGAAGAGGCCTAATTGAGTAACTCGAAAATAAGTGAACGAATGAATGAATGAATGAAAGACCGAAGTTATGATAACTTCTTTGTAACATTTTTAATTGCCAATAATCGTACTTTTTCTGCTTTTTGGACTAAATAAATAGGTAACCAGTCATTTTTTCTGTCTTTAGAGAGCGATATAGCTTCCTATCGTTGGTTTTTAGTACAGAAAAAATGTTAAATAAGAACTATCAATCTTAAATAGCTCAGTTTTATTAAATTGTATTGTTACTTTCAATGATTATATCATTCCAGGCACTTGCCGGACCTACGAAGTTATCTAGGTGCCTGCCAACACCTAAGTACCATATTATGCTAATAGTATGGGCACAAGCACCTAGAGTTCTCATACCCGTCATGCAGGAGCAATAATACGCTTCGATGGCTTCTCTGCCCTGGACATTAACCTTGATTAAAATATATGTGTAATATATTTTATTCGACACGTGCCTCGATAATATGCGGCCTCTAATTAACGAGCAGTTTTCGGTTACTAGCCCATGCTGCGACATACTAGGGCTACGGCTCGAAGATACCTCAATATTATATATACCATCTCCACCTCGCAAATGCTCGGCAACATATGATCTAGCGAGCTTTAAATGGTATGTGCCCAAACTGAGTAGAATGACGTCTTCTTCTGTCAATTGTGGAAATGGTATTGACGTAGCCGTCATTGTTGTGAACACCGCCCGCTGTCTGTTCATATGTTCTGCGACTACATAATTGCCCAGTCTGTTGGGTTCACTTCTTTTTTGCGCTATTATATTGATAAAAGCGTGGGCATGCTCATTATCTGTCAGACGCTGCCTAAATGCATTTATAAGGGCTCCCGCAATACGGAAGTCTTCAAATAAGTGAGGGAGTGTTTTATTGATAACTGTATGCCTAAATATTTTGTAGTCCCTTTTGAACCATCCGTTTATTACTTCAATGACCCAACGCACTATGGTGATTTCTCGAGATTTATTGGCTTGAATATCTGTAAGCTGTGTGGTATGCCTATCTTTACTTGGTGGCATATGGGCAACATAGCCAGCACTTTCTATATCTGGTATAGTCTCTAAAACCTCGATCTAATATAAAAACGTCATCTGTTTGTAACGTTATATGCACTGGGGACGTTTGATCATTCATAATCTCAGTCATGATTTTTTCATCAGTCTTTGTTGCAGCGTATGGTCCACATATATCTATAATATAGCCATCTGGGCAAGTAATCACAAAGGGTTTTAACAAGTTTTTATACTTGTGTAAGCTGTAAGACTTTTTTTGAAATAAAAAGTTTTTACTTTTCTGTACGTATATATACGAACCATCACAAATAGCTATAGCCACTGGGTTTATAGGGTTGGAATATATTGATGATGGTACTGCAAGGCTGTGAGCTATAATTTCATCCCGACTTATATGATTGAAACCCAAATTGCGAACAACAAAGTCTTGGGTCAAGCAGTTTCTAGCAGTTTTAAGCAAAATACCGATCGTTTTACGAGATACACCTATTGAGGCTATACGTGTATTTGGTTCACCAGACCGTTGTTTTAATAAATATATTCCTAGTGCAGTTTTTGGTCTTCTACATTGATTTAATGGAGACGGTGTTTCATTCAAAAGGATTTCGAATTGTTTGTGTGTTAAGCCAGTTAGGTAATATAGATCCTCTGGTAAAATGTTGTTTACATTGTCAAAATCTATATTAGTCTTATGTTTATATGCATCTCGTAACGTATCAATCATATCTTTGAGATGGTCTGGTGTGAATACTGTCTCTCCATTATCATACAGGGAGCTCCAATCTTCTGTGTTGATGTGATGTGTACAAACGCGTGCATGTTCAGGAACGTACACGCTATGATTAACCAACAAGAATACTTTTATAAACCTGGACACTCTGTGAAGTTCTTGATTGATGCACCCATGAAATAAACAGTGACGCGCCGTATTTGCAACCCTTCTATAAGTTGGAACAGACGTTGCGTGCTCTGGGTTTGCAAGTTCCTGGTTTTGTTCTTGTTCGAACCTAGCTTGCTGTCTTCTTCCAGCTACCCAACAACGATGACACATAGCCTGAAGTTGATTCAGGGCCATCTAAATGAAAAACCAAATCCTCAAGTAACTAAAACAATAAATAACTTAATAAAAAGTGAACAAAAAGACACCGTGTACTCGATGATCAAAAGCTATTGTTATACTAACCTCATTTATGTTAATCCGTACCATCACATACTCTGTGAAGCCTGGATTGTCTTCCAAATAGGTTCGCGTCAGTATATGCCGGTTTCGGTCACGAATTACTGATCTTGTACATGTAACACACTGTATACGGCGTTCACCTTCCATTGTTTTGAAGCAGATGAGTAATAATAATAATCCAATCGTTAAGTAATACACTGAAGTCCGTTGTGAAAGCCGAGGTTGTAAATAAAAGTAAGAATAAAATAAACTAAGATATGCGCGCGCGCTCAAAATCAGTTCCTAACAGGTACTAACTACTGACGACACACCGACGCTAGCACAAAATAGTTCGTACTACCCACCTAATGGATAAAATAAAAAAAATTGAACGTGCGTGGGTCGATTTTACTAAGGATTTTCGGTATTTTCAACATCGAATATCTTTTTTTCTACATAAGTTACAAAGTTGCTCCCATACAAAAAATATCTACGGTTTCAAAGACCTTTCGAATGGTACCAATTTCAACTTGCTACAAACTGGGTACGTTCATCAGACCCATGTTCTTTACAAGAGATGAACGTCAACAAATATTTAATACCTATTGGTCCCTAGGATCTTTGCAACGTCAAAGAGACTTTCTTAGCTCTTGCATTAACATTCAAAACATAGTATGCCGTCGTGTAAAAAATGTAGCACAACCAAGAGCGCCCAATAGTTGGTTTAATTTTGTGATAAATGGTCAGACCCGAAGAATATGTAAGGTATTTTTACTAAATACCCTTGGCATAGCACAACGGACGCTCCGTACAGTTATTGAAGCAAAATCTTCTGATTGTGGAATCGCCCCGACCGATCAAAGGGGTAAACACGGTTGTGATGTATGTTGAGAATTAGACTAAGTGGGTAGTAGGTTATTAACTACAATTTGTTATTGTCACCGCCGCCGCGCTAGTCTGCGAATATACTCTGTGCTATCGAGACGTTACCTTGTTTTATTCCGCTTCCAGCTGACTAAGTACCTGCTCCTGACATATTTCTCAGTGGCGACGAGAAGTGAACAGTTCGCGTGTGATATTGAAGGCGTTTACGATGACGATCGGAAAAATAGCCGAGTTTAACGTCCACAAAGACGATTGGAATCTATATGTCGAACGGTTAGAACAATACTTCGTTGTGAACGACATACAGGAGGATTTACATGTACCGACGTTAATAACCGTAATGGGGGCAGAGGGTAACGAGCTGCTGGTCAATCTGTGTACACCGAATAAACCAAAAACGAAGACATTTGAGCAATTAACAACCGAAATCGGATCCAGAAGTACTAGAATCAGTTCGTCAGCATATCAATTCAGTTCCACGAGTTGAAAGTCATTGTTGACGTGCTAATACCAGTCGCGAGTTTATTGATGGTGGACTTACCTTGGCTGCCTTACATCGCGACTATGAATGCCAACGCAGATGTGCTGGTAAAGAAGCAGCTACATTGTTCATTTACAGTCAGATTTTTAACAGGGAATTCAATATATCGTTTTTTATACCTAAAAAAGACCACTGCAATTTTTGTGAATCTTACAAAAATGCAGAAGGTGATAAGAAAACAGAACTAGAACACCAGTATACAGCGTGTATCTGACATCGACGCACAAACGATTTCCAGGGGTCCAGGACATGATTCTGGACACCCCTGCTTTGGAATTTTTCGTCGGCTTTTTCCTCATTTTATCATTTTTTTCAGGAGTTTTTTTTTACTTTAGACTGCTCATCATCGTTATTCTGACCTAACCCAATAAGATTTTTAATTAAAGTCATTAATTCACTATTTTCACAAAAAAAAGCAATGTAAATAAAACTTCAAATTAGGTAGCTATCAGCTGTGCAAAGTTCAAACGAAAGGTCAACGCATGCCAAGTAGGTACCTGCGAGTGAGCATGTCAAAGGCACCGCTCAAAAATACCGTCTAAAGACTGCCGTCATTAGAAAATAATACGAGGTAAAACACCCAATCTTCGACAAGGCACCATTGTCCGACATTAAAAGAGTTTACAAAAGAAAATAACAGTAGTTTCTAATTTCTGAACGCATTTGAAGTATAAACAATGGACGAGGATTATCCAGCTGTCATTGCGGATAACGTTTCATACATTCGACCATTTTGTACAAAATGGCGTAATGACATGTTTCGACCGCGGTCATATCTCCAACGAAATCCAGTTTTATTAGTGACATCGCTAAGGAGGTGAGTAAGATTTATTGCCCATAACTTTTGATTGTTTTGTTTTATCGAAAATGTTAGTTATTATACAATTAGGATAGACATTCACAACTTTTTATTAATTTCATTAGAAGTTTGAGGTTATATTAAAATGCCAAAACACGCCTGTCGGTAATTGGAGATTTTTTTTTGGTTTTTCCAATCTTCGACAAATGTCGAAACGTTTTTTATTTTATTTTGTGCACTTTATTATGTTATTAAGCTAAGCTTTTTCAGCACTCTGAATTTATAGGTATTTCATTTAAATATTCAAACTGCTTCCAATGATCGACAGCCGTGTCGATGATTGGATATCCTATACGTTCCAATGACCGACAGCCGTTGTGTCGATGATTGGATATTCTATACGTTAGTCTACATGTTCCAGTAACCGACATTTTTTGCAGGCATGGCGCCTAAAAAGAATTACACGCCTCTTCAAATGGCACAGGCGGTAGAAGCAGTCAGAAAAGGTGAGAAAATTGCCACTGCTGCACAAAAGTTTGGTGTACCCAGAATTACATTACATGATAAGATTTCCGGTAAGACTCCAGTTGAATGTTCCATGGGCCCTAAAACATATTTGTCAACAGAAGAAGAGGCTATTTTAGAGAAATGGGTACTTGAAATGGCTGAAAAACACATTCCTGTTATTAAAGATGAGTTACTCGATAGCGTACAACGTATCATAATTGATCAAAATAAAACAACCCCATTTACTGACAATAGACCGGGCAAGAAATGGTACACCCTTTTTTAGTATTTTTTTTTAAGTAATTTCGAAACCAAAGCTATGTAATAAAAGAGGTTTTTATACAATACCAGAAATGAAAGAATATCTGCATTTCACAATATAAGGTATTAAGTTTTGTTTTATTTAATGTTCTTCAGAAAACATTTAATTTTCTTTGTTTTATAAATTTTTTAAGCCAAATAACTATTAATTAAGTGGTAGACTAAGGTAACGAGTCTGTGATCCAAACCTGCCATAATTTTACTAAATAATAAATATGTAAGTACTTGTTACTTGGTAACATTGTAATTCCAACTGGATATATCAATAAGTATGTTAATTTTGTATGCCACTGAGAAGATCTCATTAAGTTTTGTTGATTAATATTAAGCAAGTAAGTAGATGAAACTTAGTAGCCTAAGTGACAAAAGTGTGATTAAAAGTCGACATAATAAATAAGAAATTAAACTATTTTATAATATAGAGGATTTAAAAAGAAGCATTACAAAATTATTAGGTAGGTAACGAGTCTGTGATCAAAACCTGCCATAATTTTACTAAATAATAAATATGTATTCGATGATATCGATTTCATCACCACTGGGTAGTTCCGACCACTGTCTGGTGAAGTCTGTGTCTGTCTACTCTCCGCCCGATCCTAGCCCAAGAGGCACCCGGCGGGTATGGCGATACAAGTCAGCAGATTGGGATGGCATGCGATCTTTCTTCGCATGTTACCCTTGGCAGCCTACTTGCTTTTCTTCCACTGATGCTACGTCGTGCGCGGACGCCGTGACGGATGTGTTGCGGAGGGGAATGGAGTACTACATTCCGTTCTCTAACATAGCAATATCTGGCGAAGCTCGTCCTTGGTTTGGTGCCGAGTGCAATCGCGCCGATGCGCTTAAGCACGCGGCGTACCTAGCATGGGTCGACGCTCGTACGCGCAAAGCAAATGACGTGAGTCAGAAGAAGAGAGCCTTTAATAGGGCTGCTAAGTCCTGCAAGAAGGTGTTGCGGAGGGCTCGGTTTGACCACATTAGCCGAATAGGGAACAAACTTGCTTCATACCCATCAGGTAGTAAGGCTTTTTGGTCCCTGGCTAAGTCGGTCGAATCGAACTTCTGCCGCCCCTCACTACCACCACTGCTGAGACCCGACGGGACGCTGGCCCACTCCGCTGAGGAGAAAGCGAACTTGTTTGCTTCTTTGTTTGCGGAATCTTCACGTCTGGATCCTGGTGGCGCGACGCCCTCCGCCTCTCCTGGTGAATGCGAGTCGAGTATGTCGAACATTCGCATTCATCAGAAGGACGTCCGTAGGGTACTGCGTAACCTAGACGTGAACAAGGCTAGTGGCCCCGACGGGATACCGGCAATTGTTCTGAAGACTTGTGCGCCTGAGTTGTCTCCGATCTTGACACGCCTATTTCGCCTTTCGTTTGAGACTGGAAAAGTGCCGAAGGCTTGGAAGCAAGCTAACGTGCAGCCCGTGCCCAAGAAGGGTAGTCGAGCTGACCCGTCGAATTATAGACCCATTTCGGTAACGTCCATACTCTGTAAGACTATGGAACGCGTGCTGAATCATAAGCTCCTGGCGTACCTAGAAGCGAATGATATCCTTAGTGACCGGCAATACGGGTTTCGCCGAAATCGGTCTACTGGGGATCTTCTAGCGTATGCCATTCACATCTGGAGTGAGGCCATAGAGAAGCACGGGGAGGCACTGGCGGTCTCCCTTGACATCTCGAAGGCCTTCGACAGGGTCTGGCACGATGGCCTTATTAGTAAGCTTCCTTCCTTCGGTCTGCCCGCCGGTTTGTGTGATTGGATCGCAGATTTCCTGAGGGATCGGTCTATCCGAGTGGTCATAGATGGCTGCTCGTCTGGACTGCTGGATATTAATGCCGGGGTTCCTCAGGGGTCGGTGCTTTCGGCAACACTGTTCTTGCTGCATATTAATGATCTGCTTAAACCCGGTACCTTTGGGTATGCAGACGACAGCACTGTTGCTGAAAGATACGTGTCCGACGCACGAGCTGGTGGGTCGCAGATCCGGTCTCTCCGGGAGGCAATGGTTGAGTGCTTGAACGTGTCCCTACAGGCGGTCTCTGATTGGGGCGATGCCAATCTGGTCAAGTTCAATGCTGCTAAGACCCAAGCGTGTCTATTTTCCGCCAAAAGGAGCCAATTCCGCCCAGCTCCATCTTTCCGCGGTGAAACCGTGCCGATAACCGACCATCTTGAGCTTCTTGGGGTTACATTAACATCTACTCTCAATTTTGGCCCTTACATAGAGGCAAAAGCTCAAGTGGCTGCAAAGAAGTTGGGGATTCTGGCTAAGGTGAGACGGTACTTCACGCCGGAACAGCTGCTCAAACTCTATCAAGCGCAAGTTCGATCGTGTATGGAATACTGCTCTCATCTTTGGGATGGATCTGCCAGATACCAGCTTGATGCCCTTGAGTCAATTGAGAAACGAGCCAAGAGGATCATCGGCAATGAGAGGCTCGTCGCGTCGAAGCTCCAAAGTCTTGAACATCGACGACGAGTTGCTAGCCTGTCGGTTTTTTACCGGTTGCATTTTGGGGAATGTGCGACGGAATTGCATAATTTAATTCCGCCAAGCCCGTTCCATCATCGGACCACAAGACGAACGGCGATGCGCCACCGGTACATGGTGGACATCCCACCCATACGCACAAAACGTTTTGGGAACACATTCATAGTGCGTACAGCTAAGGAGTGGAATTCCCTGCCGGAGTCTGTGTTTCCTGATAGCTACAACCTGGGAGTCTTTAAATCAAGAGTGAATAGGTTATTTCTAGGCAAGCGTGCTCCATCTTCGACCACATCCTCGCTTACCATCAGGTGAGATAGTGGTCAAACGCGTGCCTATCAATAGTAAAAAAAAAAAAAAAAAAAAAAAAAATGTAAGTACTTGTTACTTGGTAATATTGTAATTCCAACTGGATAATATCATAATGAGTATGTTAATTTTGTATGCCACTGAGAAGATCTCATTAAGTTTTATTGATAAATATTAAGCAAGTAGATGAAACTTAGTAACCTAAGTAACAAAAGTGTGATTAAAAGTAGACATAATAAATAAGAAATTAAAGTATATTATAGAGGATTTAAAAAGAAGCATTACAAAATTATTAGGTACTTAAATTACCTACGCATTACATGCCAACATGCTCCTGTTTGTTTATTTAGCTAATTAAAATGATTAAAAGACTGAATAAGACTTTTTTTTTGGGAATGGTGTTTGGGGTTAGGTCGATAATTGGATGACGATAAATGGAACATGTTGATTACTAGATCACGATTATTGGAACATGTCGATTACTGGGTGTCGATATATGGAATTTTGCAGTCGATAACTAGGCTAAAAAGAGCCTAAATCTATCTGGTTTTTTTTCCTAAGTTATTAGTATTATACTTCTTTTTACTTTAAAACAATATAATAATAATAATAATAATAAATTTGTTTATTAGGGCACTAAGTCCCAATATTACAATTAAATGAAAACAAAACATTAATAAATATAAAATTACAAAATTAAAACTTAAAAAATTACAAAATCTTTTCGAAATAATATAGAATAAACCCTAAAATTTTACCCAGTGCATTAAAGAATCGTGTATTATCATAAAGAAACCAGATATTTAAAAAATGTTCGAATCTCGACGTTAAAGTGTCGATAATTGGGTGTTTTACCTTATCACAACAAAATAAAGTAAGCGATTTCCAACATTAAAATAATTGCTTAAAGACGCAAATCGGTTATTTTGTTGTGTGTCGCCAAATCGTATTTTCTTATAGCGGCAATACGTAGCGCGCTCTTTGACATGCCGACAATCGAGCCGATCTAGGTATTCTGTTGAACAGAGTGTAAGGGGCGGTTCAGTGTCTCGCTTAGTGGTGATGGTGACACCTGACAGAGATTTTTTTTTTAAGTGAAAGCTTCATTAGCGACGTTGTGCACTTTTTTGTGATGGGTAAAAAAATGTTAAGCTCGCGTCAGGACACGAAACACGCATTTTCACCCTGGTGAAAATGCGTGAGATGGTGACCTGATCTAAAATTCGTAAGACGGAGGGAGAGAAGCACGTATTCAAGTTTTCACTTCTGCCGGCACTCCCGGCGTTTTTACTATTAATAGGCACACGTTTCACAAATCATAATAAGGCTTAAGTTAAAATAAGTAATGTTACGCTTATCTCAATTGGTTCGGTTCTTGCAGCTTGGGTTCTCTTACATCTTCAATCTTTTTTTAAGGCGATCAAGTAACTACATGGTTAAGTATTTCAACAAAAAAAAAAACATTCAATAAATAAATAACCACCCATGATAGTTCCGCCACTGTACTGCACGTAGGTATGTCGGCGAAATCAAAAGAGAGTCCGAAAAGAACATTCGTGTCGTGATGGATTTTTGCCAGTTTCTTGTTGACGTTGATCGCGAACGAGTGTGCTTTTTGTGAAAGGCTGTTTTCGGAACGTTAGAGAAGATAGTTTTAGTTTGATCCCAAAACTAATTTTCTCTCTGTGTTTGTGTGTCTGATTTAAACATGTCATCTGGACTTGTGGAATCGGTGGATCGGTAGATTCGGCCCGGAGCCATTGCCAGCTCACTCATCAGACTCGACCCCATTCGATTTTTTCTTTGGGGTTACGTCAAGGACAAAGTGTTTGTGTCCGAGTGCGCTTCCGCAGCCGAGATGAGGAATCGCGTCGTGAATGTGTTTGCGACGTTGCGTGAGGAGTGTGCTCAGGACCCAAAGTTTCTGCTCCGTGTCCACGTTGAAACTCTGGGCCGTGCTCAGATATGCGAGCGTGCTGGCGGCGGCCACTTCGAACCCAGGGGTGAGCGACTTACATTATCGGATCTCAATGTAGGTAGGCCGAAGCGTAACCAACGAAACCCTATTACTAAGCCTCCGCTGTCCGTCCGTCCATAGGACTAGGTAATTTACGGGGGCTCGCATACAAGAAGCGTGTTTTTTGAGTTATGGTACTTACAGAACCCTTTGTTTGAGAGTCCGACCTGAACATGGCCGGCTTTGTTATCAATTCTTAGGTATCAGAATCGCGTTCGTGATTTTAAGAGAGCATGTTCCACAAGGATGTATTCCAGCGACCCATCCAAGGTGACCTTGTTTGGGTGAATTCATAGGTACAAAATTCGCGGATGGAAACCAAGCTCCAACCAAGGTCACCTTGGATTGGACATTGGATTCGGTAAGTACATCATTGTGGAACATGCTTAAGCTTTAAATGACTCCTTAACTTCTGCGTAAACATGTCAGTTGTTGTCGGCTACGGGTGTTATTCGTCGGTACTTAGGTACTTTCTAAGTGAGTGAGGCGGTTCAGTAGTTACCTACGATACCGGATCTCAATGTAGGTACATCAAGCTTATTTTTTATAATCAATCCTTATCTGAATCATTATTTTAAGAGATTAATCTTATGGCTCCTTCTCTTATTTCTTCAAAAACAAGTTCTTACCATCAGCGGGTTAGTATTTCTGAGTGATAAAAATGATTCATTTTATGAGATAGGTATTATTGTTGTCGGCGAAAGGCGATATTGGTAGGTACAATCAAAGTGACTTAGATAGTTCATTAGTTTATACCTACGTGAACGGATCTCAATGTAGGTACCTACTTACAAGTTTTCTTTTTTATTATCTTATCAATCCTTATCGGAATCGTGATTTTATGAGACTAAAGATAAAGACATACCTTGTCGATGCTTTTCTTCTCTTGAATTCTGCATAAACATATTCCTACCATCATTAGATACCGTAGGTATTTCTGAGTGATTAAAAATGATTTTATGTGATATTGTGGTCGGCGATAGGTAGGCGATATTCTTAGGTAAGTACATTTAACGACAGAAGCTCGCGCGGCGTCGCACTCGCAGCTTTGAGTGTGTTCAAGAAGTGTAGGTACGTACTCCGTACAACGCTCTCGCGCGCTTGGATCGCGTTGTTCACAATACATTGCGCGCTCAAAAATGATAATTTCTGTAACCGATCATTAGCGAGATTAATGACTTCCACAATTTGATTAGTGGCATCAGGTGTAGCCTTTTCGCGAAGTTTGCGTTACGATGTCCCGGACACCCTGTATAAACCACCAAAGAGAAAAGGTTTTAAGTCGCACAGAAAAAGCAGCAGATATTGCACTTTCTCGAGAACTAGAAAACAAAGTCATAGTGGCCATATATGACTTACAAGCACAGTTACCTGTACCAATCGGCAACTCATCAGCGTTTTACTACAAATCCAAATTGAATTGCTACAATTTTACTGTAAGACGACTATTAGTAACGTATTTAACTCTGGAATGTTTAATATTACCTACTATAAATAATATTAAGACGTATACCTACTTTATTTCAGATAACAAATATTAAAACGGATTCAACTACTTGTTACTTTTGGCATGAGGGCTTGGGTTCTAAAGGTTCTACAGAAATAGGAACTTGCGTCTACAACTTTCTAGAGAAAGTTGCGGAAGAGCATCCTAACTCTGATGTTATTTTCTACAGTGATAACTGTTGTGGCCAACAAAAAAATCGGTACGTATCAAATTTTTGACGGTGAATATCTTGATATAATTATAATTACTTAATAATAATTTCTAATGAATACGTTTTTATTTTTAGATATGTGTTCAGCATGTATTATTATGTTGTCGAAAATTTAGCTATAAATTCTGTGTGCCATAAGTTTTTAATCAGCGGCCATAGTCAAAATGAAGGTGACAATGCCCATTCTCTGATTGAAAAATCAATAAAAAGGGCTAAAAAGTCTGGACCCATCTACGTACCAGATCAATATGTTAATTTGATACGAGATGCTAAAAAAAGAGGAAACCCTTTCATTGTTAATGAGATGCATTTCAGTAACTTTTATGACTTGAAACTCTTGAAAGCACTGACTGAAGAGCAAGCCATTAATTACCAGAAAGACACTGATGGGGATACCTACAATAAAACTGACTGAGTTAACAATGATTAAATTTCTTAAAAATAGTGACTTCTATGAATTTAAAACATCTTTTGAAGGAGAATGGGTTCAGGCTAAGCTTAAATTGGTACGACGAAAAAGAAAGCAACCATCACAAATTAATTTAAAAGCAGCTTATGATTCAAAAATGAATATTTCTGATTCAAAGAAAAACGATTTGTTACAATTACTTCGTTCTAACATAGTGCCCAGCTATTATGAAGGATTTTATAATAATCTTTAAATAAGTATAAGAAATACCTACCTTTTCTTATTATATTCATACTTATTAAGTAGGTAATGAAAGAAAATACCTGGTTTAAATCTTCGTAACTAAGTATACCTACGTAGCTATTCGCCAAGGATCTTTGTCTCTCTGTAGTTAGCTGTGAGTTAGATTTGCGCATGGAATACTCGCGTTTAAAAGCTTTAAGTTATGCATCACAAGCGTTACAAGCGTGAGTTTTTCATGAACAAATTCATCCAGCTGTTAACTTCACAAAGAAAAAGGTCCGTGTCGAATAGTAAAGGTCAAAATCATGACCCTACTGTGCGAGTTCCTAATATTGCCTAATATGCTTATTGTTTTGTTTACTGCTTAGTTAATTTATAAAGATACTTAAAGGTAAAGTAAACTTCCTTAAAATTTCGGAGTGATAAGGTAAAACTTGATTTGAATCCGGATTTCATTATCGTACCTTTATCTAAACTTAAACTGCCTAGCCTTTAAGGCTTTTGTTTTTAGAACAGAGAGTAACTATCTCACCATAATTATTTTAAAAATGTTTGATGATTACCTATCTTTACAATTAAGAGAAGATACGTGATTATACTTTATTTTATTTGTTATAGTTTGATGATAACTATTTCTTAACGATTCACGAGCCAAATATAGGTTATTATAATATTTTAGTTAAACTTTTTAATGTATGTTGATTTCAAATAAAAACTTTTGTTTTCTATTTACCAATTGTCTTTATTTCTTCACATCCTGTATAATTATGTGATTTTTGGAAGTTGTTAAAAGTATAACGGCACAATTGCATGGCTCTTCTTCTTCTTTGACTGTTATGAAGTAATTCCTGGAAACCTGAAGAAGATTTTTTTGTCCCTAAGTGTCTATTAAGGTCTATACTAGTTGCTAAAACCATAAAATCCATGATAAAATGTAAAATAAACTCATAACTTCGTTTCAAACATTTGTAAAATCTTTGACCCTCATTTCTGTAAAATAAGAAAAAAGTAGATGTGTCATTATACTGCTAGGTGAGCGATATCATAATGCGTAATATGTGTGTTACTTACAAAGTTATTAAATGCAAAACAAAACTTGTGGAGACCTAAAATGCAGACTGCGACACAGTAAGGCTTGAAATTTTGCGACGGAATGTGTATCCCGATTGGGAAGTATGTAAAAAAGCACTTGAAAACATGATTTAATAACACAGTACTTGAGAAACAAACTAAAAACTTTTTAAAGAATTCAAACAAAAAATCTCAAGTTGACATGTTATGATTAGATTGCGGGAATGCGCGTGAAAATACGGCTAATTTTGGTTGACATAAGTTACAACCCATCTCTGGCATGAAATAGTAGTCTTCAATTTAGTCGGTTAACAATAACCGTGAAAGGGTGTTTTATAGTGTCTCGATGAATTTCGTAGGAAATTAAAAAAATGTCGGAATGTCTATATTTTCTGCATGAATATAACATGAAATATTTAATAAACCACAAGTTTCATCTAAAATTTAAAACTAAAGCAAAATACTTTGTAAATTTTAAGTTTAAGTAAAAACCGTAACTTACTTTAAATTACATCATAAAAGACCCACACAATATTGTTCCTTCCAATAGCGGCCCATCCACTAACGTTCATTCTTGCCGGAATCTACAATCCTTACGGAATGAACGCCAGTGGATTTGCAAGAGCGAGAAAGAATGACGGTATTATAACCCCGCCTCCCATCCCGTCGCGAAGGACGCGACGCGCTCTGTGATCAAGTTAAGCGCCTTATTCACCATCCATCCCAGCTGTACGTCCGCTCAAGGCCGCGGCGCTAGATGTAACATACACACACTCGTGCGCGCATCCAGCATGCTAGATGTAATCGATCGATTATTCGAGGAGGTTGTGTGTGTTTATAATGCCGCATAATTTATCAAAGCGCCAAAAAATGGGAGTTCTTCTCATATTGTCAGCAGCAGCAGAAGAGAAGAAAAAAAATAAGAAGAGGTTCTGGATGAAAAAAATTTACCATAAGCGTGCGGAGTATACTCAAATTAATAATATAATGAATGATTTGAACGTCATAGATTTTCATACTTATCTTAGAATGGATAGTGAAATATTGGAAATGCTGTTAGGAATGGTTGGACCCGAAATTCAACGTCGTGATACTATTATGAGAGAGAGTGTCCCAGCAAAAGAACGTTTACGTGTAACCCTACGATACCTTGCAACGGGAGAAAGCTATCCTGAACTTATGGTTTCGTATGCAGTTTCACCACAGCTAATGAGTAAAATTATTCCTGAAACTTGTTTAGCTATTTATAAAGCTTTAAAGGATGAGTATCTCAAGGTAAGTCAATGAAACAACTTTTTATATATTTATTTATTACAAAGAAAACAATCACAGTCATTCCAACCACTAATTATAATTTGCAAGCAGAAATTGCTTACCATTAGAAAACAAATGAAGTAAGTACCTAAATCATACAGTGAACAAATGAATATGAGACTCATATTCATTTGTTCATACTCATATTCAATAACATATTCATTTCTTTCTAAAAACCAGAAATTTGTTTAGCTGTTCTGTGTGTACTGGAGTAGAATTTTCAGTTTCATTATCAAGAATTATTGGAATTGAAGAAAATTGCGTGTTTGGTAATTCTTGTGATGTATCTTGATACTGGGTCAAAGAATTCGCCGAAAGAACCGTCTGAGAAGATGGTATATGAGACAATTGAGTTTCAATGCAACCTTTTGATTTAGAAGAATATTGGATCGGTGTGGAAAAGTATGTTAAGTTTTGTGAAGCCGGTCGTTTGATAATTGTGATCGGAGATGAAGTTTGAATGTTTGGGGATGAAGGCAAGTCTTCACTGTATGGCGAGTTATGGCAAATAGGTGAAGCAGAATGTGCTGAATTTTGAGAAATCGGTCGCTGGATGTTTGGAGGTGAACGCACATTTTCTGCGTATGGTGAAGGTGAGTTGACAAATTGAATAGGTGATGAAGAGTATTCATTTAATGTTGTGGTTGTTTGAGAGGATGGACGCGTGAAGATATGTGAAGTAGCATTTAATTGGTTTGTTCTTGCCAAAAACAAAACATCTGACATTAGTTTTTCTGCATAAATTTTCTGATCATGTGACAGGTTTTGGAGTTGATTATTTAGATATAATCCAAATGTCATGTCCCGATCCGGAGCATTTTTAGGGTTGTCTTCGGTCACTTTTTGGCAACATTTACTAACTCTTCTTGAACTTTCGTGCTTGCTCTTTTTCTTCTGCTTATACCTTCACTAGGTGTTGCCCTCTCCTAAAAACCAAAAATTAGTGTATGTTACAGTCACATGAAATATTAAATTCTGTAAACACTTATTTAAACTAAAGTATTTTATCTGTTTCCTCTTCGGATATAACGTAACGGTATTTATTTATTTCTTAATATTTGTTTCAGTTCCCATCATCTGCTGAGGAGTGGAAGCAAATTGCAGAAGAGTTCCAGAATAAATGGCAATTCTCAAACTGCGTAGGAGCAATGGACGGGAAGCATATTCGTATAACAAAACCCTATTCCAGTGGTTCTCTTTACTATAATTACAAGAAATATTTCAGTGTCGTACTTTTTGCTGTATTTAATGCTAAATATGAATTTATTTACGTCCATGCGGGAATTAACGGTCGAGCAGCTGATTCTGATGTTTTGAAAAAAACTAAATTTTACGAAAAACTAATAAATGAAAGCCTTAATTTGCCCGATCAAAGTATTTTGCCACAATCCCAAGTTACAGCTCCATACCTTTTTATTGGTGACTCTGGATTTCCGTTATTGCATAATCTTCTCGTACCGTATCCTTACAAAGATAATGATTATTCAAAAAAAATTTACAACTACAGATTATCTCGAGCAAGACGTGTGTCTGAAAACGCCTTTGGTATTTTAGCGACACGTTTCAGATTGTTCTACAGTCCTATAACACTTCAAGTGGATTATTTAGATTATGTTATATTAGCATGTTGTGCGTTACATAATTTTTTGTCAAAAATGTGTAGAGAATCTGATATACCAAATTCACTGTTTGAAAATGTATATTTAACTTTTATTTCGATGTAAATTACAGTTTGTACATAGCTTTTCATTTATGTATTTTGTAAGGTTATGTAAAAAGTAAGCGTTATTTTTAAATCATTGTGTATTTTTAAATGCTTTTTTTATTAGTTATTGTACAAATAAATCACCATAATGCTTGAAATAGAAAAGAATGTTTTATTTTATTTCGATTTTATTTCACACGTAAGTCCCTTTGGAGAAAAGGGTATAGAAATGATTGGGTTATACTAAAATTAATATGAAAAATAATTAGGAGGCACAATTGACCCAAAATTACCAAAAAAAGGTTTTGGCCAGTTTTTTGTATCAAATACCCGTATGTGCGGTGTCCGTCGCGCCGAGGGGAAGCGGTGTGCATCCGGCGTAAATTGTTCGCCGGACCGATGTCCGGTGCAAGTACACACATTCATTATAATTCATACACCACCGCGAATCCGGCAAAAAACACGGTCCGTTATCCGGTGAAAAAGACGGACGTCGGACGTATTGCCTGTTTTCAGTTAATTGAGTGCCGTCTACCTGCGTTCTAAGAGACACCCCACACTAGCGTCTTTCGAGCGTCGTCGTCGTGCCAGCGTCCGCGCAACGTCCACCCGACGTCGACGTCGCGGCGACGCGACGCCAGCGCTGGCCGGCTGCCGAACGCCGAGCGTGCGCGGCGCTGGCGTCTCGCGTAGCCGCGGCGCTGGCGTCGCGTAGCCGCGACGCGATTCAACGTTTTTTGCGAACAAGTACAATGCTCAACGCAATCTATTTGCCCCGCTCCCCACCAGTACCTCGCCCTCTTGCGCCGCACGCGTCGCGTCAGTTGTAACGTCGTCAGTATAGAGTGCACACGTAATATCCAAAATGCAGTCACCGCTCGAAGATGTGTTTGATACTGAACTTTTTATACAAGAAATACAAAACCGGCCTGTGTTGTGGGATATATCAAAAAGAGAATATAGTGATCGCATTCTTAAAAGAAAGGCTTGGGAAGAGATGTGTACTTTGTTTATTCGAGAGTTTGAAATAAAAACAACAAGAGAAAAAAATGAAGAGTGTAAGTGTAAACTTTTATATTTTGTCACTTTGCCATGTTAATGAACCAAGACTTGAAACGAAGTAATTAGCAAATTTATTTCTTTCAGCGAATCCGGTCGATAGCCGTATGATTTCTTGTATATCGATATTTTCATTATTCACTGTTGCGGAATTCGATGGTATGTTGGTTTCAGCGCGTGTTGTTTGAATCTTTCTTGACCTAACAAAATTATGTAGTATGCAACAAGTTTTTATTATTTCTTCACTAAAATCTAATCCCACATTCAAAGGTCTATGAAAAATTCTCCACTTGTTTGTCATGATGCCGAAACTGCACTCTATGTACCTTCTTGCACGGCTTAGTCTGTAATTGTACACTCTTTGTTGGTGTGATAAATGTTTTCCCGGGTAAGGTCGTTGCATATAAGCTGATAAAGGGAATGCTTCATCGCCTACGAGTACAAAAGGAAGAGGCTCGCCGTTTTCTGTTACTGGGGCTGGTGGGGGTATATTTAACACATTCTCGTCCATATTATTTTTCAAATCGCTTTCCATAAAAATGGTCGAGTCTGAAGATTTTCCGTAGCTGCCGACATCAATGTAAATGAATTCATAATTTGAATCACACACTGCCAATAAATTTATTGAAAAATAGGTACTTTTTGTAGTTGAAGAAAAGCGAGCCACTATCACATGGTCTTATTATTCTGATGTGTTTCCCGTCGATGGCTCCAATACAGTTCGGAAAATTTGCCTTATCTCTAAACCCGTTTGCAATATTAATCCAATCTGTTGCTTGTGTGGGTGGTTTGCAAATATAAAATAAGCATTTAATTATCGCTAAGCATGTTGTTCGTACTATTTGTTGCACTGTTGAATAGCCCCTTCTAAACGAATATTGCAAATCTTTAAATGAACATCCAGTTGCCAAATATCTGAAAAAAAAATTAAATTGTTTCAGCTTTAAAATTACAAAAAAAATGGAAGAGTATACGAGATCGCTACACAAGGGAAAGAAATAAAACGACAAAGAGTGGGTCGGGTGCATCAACAAGCAGAGAGTATCTGTATTCCAAATTTTTGGGGTTTTTAAACCCTCTATCACAGGTTAGACCACAAAAATCAAGCAGTTCTACTAATGAATCTCAAAAAGAAAATACAACAAAAAAGAACACCCAAGAAAAAATGTTAAACATTTTATATGAAAGAATGCTGAATAAAACACAGGATAAAAATTATGGTGATCAACAGTTTTTTATGTCACTTGTAGAAGATTTTGGTGCGATAGACTCAAATTACAAAATGGACGCAAAGATGGAAATTATGGGTATAATCAAAAAGTATACCCAAATGTCGAGATACACCATGCCAAATCATGACCAACAACAACAACAACAGGGCTATTTTACGGCAAGGGATACGACAACACTGTCAGCCAATTCATTAGATGAAACGGACACTTCACAAGAGTCACTGTACGGCGACATATTTACTGAGGATGCTAATAGCCGGGTCCACACCGGACGATCCATCGCGCTCCGATCGCGCGCGGCAGCAGCGCGATCCAAAGATGCAGGCGGTGTGGACGTGCCGCGCGCGATCCATGCGCACGTATTGGAGCGCGCGCTCCCTACCTCGCGCGATCCGTGTGCGGTCGGTTTTTGTGCCAGCCTCAAAGGTGCCTCAGTTGCGTGATGCGCGCGGTGTGGACGGTTGTGTTGGTTCGCGCGATCCACCTCGCCATGGACATCTCAGAAAGTCGCCGTTTGATATCGCTTTATAAAGAATTTAAATGTTTATGGGATCCCAAAGATTCTAATTACACCAATAGAGGTGTTAGAGATGATGCTTGGCGTCAGATTTCTCGTGAAATGGGGAATAAGTCGATCGAGAACCTAAAGAAAAAAATGCGATCTCTGGCGGGAGGCTACAGAAGGGAGAAACACAGAGAGAAGCAAAGCCGTATAACTGGATCCGGTAAGAAAACAAAGCTACTTTTTATCTGTAGGTATTAAAATTATATATTTTATTATAAGTAATTACATCATAATATTTACTGTGGATTTCACGTGATTTCGCTTTTTACATTTAAGCTGTTAGAAATACACGTGGTTATTTTAATGAGTAACTTGTTTATTTCAGGTGCTCAAGATACATATAAATCAAAGTGGTTTGCGTATGATGACTTCGACTTTATGGCGGATAAAAATGAACCCGGAACCACACGCGATACATTGGAACATGTGAGCTATTAGTTTACTGATATTCATTTTGCCAAACTATTGTATGGTTTGTAACAAAGTGTCTTGCTAAGTGGGACCGTATTGTAGTGGCATTTTCTGTTGCTCTTCTTGGTACGACGGCCATCGGTTGTAGCGATTGTGATGGCGGTTCATTTCGCCAGCTTCCAGGTATTACATCTCCATTCTCCTGTACTGTATCAAACGTTCCTGGCGATATAAAGTTAGGATTACTGCGTAAGTAGTTATATAGATGAACCGTTGCCAGCACGACTTTAGTCGCAGTTTCTGGTTCCAAAAGCATAGGTTTACGCAGGACTCTGTAGACAGAACTAAGTACTCCAAACGCGTTTTCAACTACTCTACGTGCTCTTGACAGTCGGTAGTTGAAAATTCTTTCACAAGAACCCCTTTCCCGTGTACCATCGTATGGTTTCATAGTATAATCATTAAGCTGAAAAGCTTTATCACCTAGTATATAATAGGGTACCTCAATTTTATAGGGAACTTGCAATATCTCCGGTGGAGGAATATTTAGCTCTTTTTTTTCAAGTTTTTTATATAAATTTGTGCTTTTGAACACGCCTCCATCTGATATTCTGCCTTTAGTCCCAACATTCACATACAGGAACCTATAATTTGCATCTACTAATGCAAAAAGAACAATACTAGGAAATAATTTGTAATTATCAAAGTCGTTGCCACTATTAAAAGGCGATTGTATAGCGACGTGTTTGCCGTCCATCGCTCCTATCACGTGTGGGAAATTCCACTTATTCTCGAATTGCTGAGAAACTGTACGCCATTCTTCTTTAGTTGACGGCACCTGAAAATAAAGGAGATCTTAATTATAATATAAAGCTGAAAATAAGAATAAGCAGTAAATAGTAATAATAATTGTTGTTACAGGTAGAATCTGATACGACTGTAGGGGAACTTGAAGTTAATACTACAGTGAGCGAAAACGAGAACAGTAACATTACTAGTGACACACAACCGGAGAGAGCCAACCACCACACAGATCAGAGTAGAGAGCAGAATGATCAGAATGCACAATCCAGTGTCCAAACAACAAACAAAAGAACAGAAAAAAGAAAGAAAACTACTTCTAATAATGCAGATGACATATCAGATGAAACTCTTTCAGAGGCTTTCCAACTTCTGCAACAATGTGCTCAGCCACCACAACCGGAAACTGATTCTTACATTGCTTTCGGGCAGTATATATCTACTGAATTGCGGAAATATGATGCAGTAACATTAGTTAATGTCAAAAATGCTATATGCCAAGTTATTTTTCAAGCTGACACAGGAAGATATGGGGATAGCAATTATGGATATTACACTAATTCATATCCTGGCACACCAATAGCATACACTTCATCACAGTCCCAGTCTCTACAACCTCAAAATTATCCAGCTCCAATTCCACAGACATCACCGTCTGCTCATCTAGCCTCCAATTCATCGCAGTCCCAGTTTCTGAAACCTCAGGATTATTCACTTCCACAGTCACCACCGAATTAAATAAGTACCTACCTATATCATGTTTTCAAAAAATAATTAATAATTGTAAACATGTTACTTCTTTAAATTATGATTGTAATACACTACTTTTTTATTGAGTAATAAAGTATGGTTTTACTTACCTTTACATAATCATTTAACAGGTCAATGATGGCTTCACAAACTTCAGGAATAATTATCGATATAGACTGTTTGGAAATGCGGAACAGATACTGCAAACTGACGTACGAATCTCCAGTTGCTAAAAATCTCAATGTTAGTAATAATCTTTCCTTCACAGTAATGGCATCTCTATAATTTGTATCATTCTTTCTTAGCTTGTTATTTAATAATGAACACAATATCTCAAATTGAATAGCATTCATTCTTGCAAAATTGTGTTCAACTTTATCTGACACTAACTCTGCGTACAGCTGAGTCCCAGATTCCAAGCGATTTTTGTAAATTTGTTTCACCCAAAACCGTAGTTTTCTTTTTTGTGATTTTTTGCGCAAGCATTTAAGCAAAATAAAAGTTACTGCTGCAACGGCAAGACGCCGCCGTTGTACGTGTGACTCCATATCGTACAAGAGTTAGACTGGCTGAATCACGGATCGCCTTAGGATCGCTTGGAGCGCATATTTGGGATCGCAAGTTTCCAAGAGTGGATCGGCCAAACACGATCCACGATCCACGCTCCGCGATCCTGGATCGCGGATCGCGGGATCGATGGATCGTCCGGTGTGGACCCGGCTATTCACCACCGCGAATTCGGCAAAAAACACGGTCCGTTATCCGGTGAAAAAAACGGACGTCTACAAGCGCTCTAACGGACCGTGTTTTTTGCCGGATTCGCGGTGGTGTATGAATTATAGTGAATGTGTGTACATGCACCGGAAATCGGTCCGGCGAACAATTTACGCCGGATGCACCACCGCTTCGTGTGGCTGACTCTGGCTTGGCCACCATCAGGGATTTTAATTTTGATAACACAAATATTTAGTCGCTAATTAGTCGAAATTAGTCGCCAAATATCAGATTTAGTCGGTCACTGGTTCAAAAGTTAGAAGGGTTTATAGGTGGCCGATCTGGAGAGAGTCTCCCCAGCTTGGCCACATTTATATCTCAAAAACTAGGATACCTAACGAAGATCTGTTTTCTCCCAGATTTAGTCGCTAATTAGTCGAAATTAGTCGCCAAAAATCAGAATTAGTCGATCACTGGTTCAAAAGTTAGAAGGATTTATAGGTGGCCGATCTGGAGGGACTCTCCCCGGCTTGGCCACATTTATATCTCAAAAACTGGGGCACCTAATGAAGATCTGTGTTCTCCCAGATTTACTCGCTAATTGGTCGAATTTAGTCGCCGACAGATTTAGTCGGTGTGTTATTAAAAAGATATTAAAGTAATAAATTTCTCCATACATTGGTACAAGCATGTACAAAACACTTTAAGTAGTTTCTAGACAATACGTATTATGTCTTAAGACGCTACCCCGACCAAACGACCTTGAGTATTCGGTCCTTCTCTGTCCCGTTGATAAGTCTCGCTCTGTCTCGCTCACTCCGCCCGCGCATTTATCTCAAAATCCACAAAAAAATTGGAATTCTTTTAATAAAAAAAGATAAGCGATCTTTTCAAATAAAATAAAATGTGGAATATTTAGATTTTTAAATTATCTATCCATTGGTGTAATTCTTAAATTAACAGAACGTCAACTTTAGCAAAAGAAGCATGCTATCAATAATTTTAGAACATTTTTTTACAAGGAGATTTTAAATGTATTTATAACACATAAAAATAAATTAAAATGTGCAATAAACTAACAAATAAAATGCTTTTAGATATAGTTAATTACGCTTCATTACTGAGTTAATAGCCTCTGAATAACGACAAAAAACGCGGTTTTGCCGCGGGGATCGCCTTAAGGTGGAATGTTTGTTTCTAAATAAACCTAAATATATAGTTATTCTTTGTTATTATATATCTACCAAAAAAGGAAAGCAAGCATTACCTAGAAACAGATCTACAATTAATTTTTTTTTTGTAGCAAAGGTTGTTTGCATCAATAAAGTTATTATTATTATAGAACAAAATGTGGAAGTCGCTAGCAGCAAGATCGCTGCGCTCCTGTGCGCTCCGTTTCATTTATGTATGGTAAGTAAGAAAGAGATAGATGCGCGTGTACAGATGAACTACGAGTACATAGAGCGAGTTGCCCGTGACGTAAATTAAAGTCAGCCAGTATAAAGTGGAACTTGTTAAGAATAGTTATGAACTCAAATAATACCGGTTTATTTACCAATGTGTGAGTGTAGATAAAGCAGTGTATGAAACTGCACATAACTAATTATATCTGTGTAAATATGGAGAAGTCTTTGGGTAAGTTTGAAATTATATATATTATTAATGCAAACAATATAGTAGGTAAGCAAAATTATCTAGTAATTTAACATTCAGTTATTATGTAATTTGAAAAAATTCCAGTGGATGAGATATTTGTATTAAAAAAAGCTATTTACCTAGATTAATCTCACATTCGTACATAGCCATGTTTACGTAGGGCTGTGGCTGATCTACGTAGGTAAACATGGCTAAGTATGAATAAATTCTATGACTATTTAAGTACAAAACTTAAAATTCTACGTAAATTAACTAGTAGCATTTCTTTATCTTTGTTTTTTTAGTACATAAGATACTTTTTATTGCGGGAATATGTTCACTAGGGATAATTTTCGATATTCACACGGGCGGAGCCGCTGGCAGAAGCTAGTATATTATAAGTTCAAACTGTGTGTGGTATATCAGGGACGATTCACACCGGAACAGCAGCGACCGGCAGCAGCAGGCAGCGAGGCCAGCGTCACCGCGGCGGCCGCGCTTTTCCTCCTGACACCACACGTCTATTCTCCTCTTGACCAGTTTAGCTTCTAAATAGTGATGTTAATATACTCAGTTGGTCCCTTATTTACTTTCAGAAACCATCTAAAATGTCAAGACGCGGTCGCGGGTTTAAAGTTAACTTAGATAGCCAGAAAACCGTATATCTTGAACATAAAGATGTACTTTACCCAATACAGCCAAAAAGAAATGATGCAATTTATGATCTCCTGTTTAATAAATTTGACAAACAAATGTCTAAGGATGCAATATTTCTTAGCATAAAGAAAAACCACGCACTTTTTTTTGGTTCAAATGTTAAACAAGAGGAAGAAAGAGAAAAACAATCGATTTCGAGTAATGAACTCGTGTTGGAGGAGACAGAATTTTCAACCAGAACGTCATCTGCCGGAGATAATTATGTATTGAATGAAGATTTGGAAAACCAAACAGATAGTGAAATTACATTTTCTATAGTTATAGATGCTTATCAGTGGCGAGAAATAGAGCCTACAAAATATTACTATTACCGCAATGATCCCAAAATACCCAATTCACGCTACAAGTCCGCAAGAAGATTTCAAAAACAAAAGTGGACTACCATTCTTCGACAAGAAATTTGGAAACAGAGCAAGAACGAATGTATATATGGATATTTAAAAAAAACAGAGTTCAACCAAATGGTCACATTCTTTGCCAAGGCTATTGCAAACTATGCAAAGCAAACCTCAATATTTATTACTCTGAAAACTGCTGCACATCATCCGAAAATTTTTATGAAATGAAATGTTCGATAACAAATGTCAACAAAAATTATAAACACGATAAATCTGTAAAAGTTAGGGTAACAAAGTACCATAAGCAACAGTTAGAAGAAACTTTAGCAAAAAACCATCCAATAATTACTAGAAAGGAGAATGACCAAATTGGACCAAAAATTGGTAAAAAAAGTCAAAGTCTGCCCCCAGATTTGCCACATAGCTCATTTGAAAGAAGAGTTCAAATGCAACATTTTATTCTATGGAACCGAAAAAATCTGTCCCACAGAAACATAAATATAACCTAAAATGTGATTTTATGAAAAAGTTGCATATTTTACTTCTTTACACAGGTAGGTGACCTTTTCTTATCGCAGATAATGAGCTTACACGCGAGTTTGCTTTCTTTGAACATTGTTCAATAGTAGTGTGAGCGAGAAGGCGATAGAGCTACGTTCTCGCTCACACATGTATGCGCTTTGCATTGCAACTGTGCAGCCCTTCTGTAACTCTCTTCGCTTATAGTTGTGTACTGTGCGAATATTTTCTGTGGATATCCTGTGATTACGTGTTTGACCCTTGCATTACGTTACCTGGACCTGATTTTAAGCCCTGTGATTTGGATACAGTTTTAAAGATGTTTCGTGCATCTGCTGGACAAGTGTGTCTAGTGTGTGGTAGATCAGTGCGGTCGATCAGAAGAAGAACACTAACTACGCAGCTTTTTGAAGAATATCCAATCGCTGCAAATAATATAACTGAACGAGTTCTTCCTTATCATGTGAGTACTTACATAAATGATTGCAATAATGACTTATTTAACCATGTAACAATGCATAGAGTGCATATCACGAATGAAAGCCCGCGGAAATGGAACTACATTTTTTTATGCAATGTAATGTAATGACATAGACACAGGCGCCGCGTCAAAGGGACTTCAGTAGCGGCGCTATTCATTCATTGGTATATTCATGTACTGAATAACATTTGTTAAAAAGATGTGTATTTGTGATGTGTAATTGTATCTGAAATTATTTCTTTCAGATACAATTTAACAACGCCGAGTTTATCTGTCAGCGTTGCTGGCGACGCGAGGCGTACCCACCAAGACGTCGTACGTCCAGTGAACGAGAACAAGAACCACCAGTACGCGCTTCTGAGCAGCCAGCAGATCAACCTGTGATAGAACCAGATCAAGCCGAGGTACAACCAGATCTAGCTGTGGTACCGCATGCTGGTGATCAACGTGGAGCAGTAGTTGACGAACAAGACATTCAACATTCTATTATACATTTACCACATATTAGTCGGGCACCGAACACTTCAAACTCTTGCATTATATTCGGATGTACAGGCGAGACAAGGCATCGAATACCAAAGCACATGAAAATCCGTTTGTTGAAAGATTTTAACTACTACGCCCCACCTTTTGCACGCGTTTGTGAAGAACATTTGCTTTTAAATGATTTTGAGATTTTATTGTCAGCCAGAAATGTAAGTCATGACTTTAACGAAGCTCACATCATGGACATGATGCAGATTTTGAAAACTATGCCGCAAGAGGGAAGGGTGGATTTTGAAAATATAGAAACCATGGATCCAAATGAAGTTTACTTTCTGACTGGTCGAAGTTTCGAACAGTTCAACAGAATGTTTGTAGAAACGCCATCTTTGTCTAGAAGGAGCAAAAGACCCAAAACCGCTTTAGCAGCATATTTGATTAAGTTAAGAACTGGTGAACCCAATACAAGACTGGCAGATATGTTTCACATAAGCCGAACAACTTTAGAAAGAGAAATGAAAACCGCAAGAGACTGTATAAAAGAAGAATTTACACCTCTACATTTGGGTTGGGATCACATCACAAGGGAGCAAGTGCTTAGGCGAAACCTTTTTATACCTCAAACTCTGTTCGGAAACCAAGAACAAAACAAGTGTATAATTATACTTGATGGTACCTATGTATACATACAAAAAAGTAGCAACTTCCTCTTCCAAAGATTGACGTATAGCCATCACAAGTTCTTAAATCTACTAAAACCATTCCTAATAGTCTGTTGTGATGGCTATATAATTGAAGTAGCAGGTCCCTATTCAGCGACTACATCCGATGCAAGCATTTTAAATAAATTAATTGATGGTGCGGACAGTGTTTTTAATTGGTTTTTCCAAGAAGGAGATGTTCTCATTTTGGATAGAGGTTTCCGAGATGCCGTACCAAACGTAGAGTCTTGTGGCTATGATGCCCATATGCCTAAATCTGTTTCAAGGGGCGAAACTCAATTAACAACGGCTGACGCCAATAAGTCTCGATTAGTGACGATTTGTCGATGGGTCGTGGAAGTAGTAAATGGCCGCTTCAAGAGAGATTTTAAGATTTTCAGGCAAGATTATTTTAACAGGGCTCTGCCTCACATGCAGGACGATTTTAGGAATGCCGCGGCCATCACAAATGCTTTCCACGACCCAATCACTGATAATGTTAATGCTTCTGGTTTTATGGAGAGAATTAATAATAGGGTCAATATGGAAAACTGTCTCGCACAGTATGTCATTGACTATAATCTTAATAGCCGGCGAATTCCGTTTCAAAGTATGTCTGCCGAGTTACCTGATGTAAGAGGATTTCCAAGGTTGTCTGAGGAAGAACTTGTTATGTTTGCGTTAGGAACGTACCAAATAAAACTAGCCAGGAGTTATTATAGTGAACACGCTCGTAATGGCGTATATACAATAGAAGTGTACAGAGAAAATGATGATTTGAATAATCTTTTAAATAATTATAATATAACTGGTAATAACTTCTGGCTATTAAGAGGTAAAGTCCAATCTAGGCATACCCGAAGCCGAATTTATCATACATATATACTTGTAAACTCAGACCACCTTGGGTTGGAGGCTTTAAATCATTATTATTGTTCGTGTAAGAGTGGCAGACGTACTTTGGGCACATGTGCTCATGTAATGTCTATAGTATGGTTTTTGGCATATGCGCGGTACGAAAATATTGACCATCCAGCACAGTTTTTAGACAGTATTGTAATAGATGAAAATGATTTATAATACGCATTCTATATTACCATCTGTGCAGAATAGTGAGTCATGAATAACATTTAAAATAAATTGTTCGAAAATAAACAATTATTAAATAACTATGTCGTTTTTTTAATTCATTATTCATCTATTTTTATTTAGTGAATCCTTCTAACAACATTTTAACAAGCAGAAATAATATACAAAAAAAAAAATTGGTGCAAGCGAAAGTGTATTGTTGCAGTATTATATAACGTCGAATTACTTTGTAATTGTGGGTTTGAATTTGATTCGCATTTGCACACATAGTTAGTCCAACAGTATTAACCCACCAACAAAGAGTCAACCCTGGGGGCAGCAATTTTTTTTTTGGTCCAGTGCCCATACTAATTTGGTCATTCACCTTTGCTAGCTAATCAACACATGGAAATAGGTGATGTAGAACCACCTATTATACCAAATATAGGAGCTCTACAAAAAATTAGAAGTAGGATGAAACAACCTCCCTTTCTTCACTCTTCACCTGTGTTATCAGTTTGGTGTATGGCATTTACACCACCATACAATGAAACTATTCGACAAATTTCCATATTTCCTTTTTTTATTCTGTACTGGTCAAGGGAACAAAATTATTTTTATAATTTATTTTCTAGATCAGAAAGATATATTAGAGTGTCAATAGATGCGACTGGTTCTGTTGTCAAAGGAACTGTATTACCAGAAGTCAATATCTTTACAAAAAACGCAAACAAACAGAAAAAACACGTGTTTTTATACGTAATGATGTGCTATCGTGAAGATGGTAGCAGTATTCCGTTGTGCCATATGTTATCTGAAGTTAATACGCAAGAAAATATTAGTATGTTTTTAAAGCAGTGGTTGAGTGGTAAATCCGCACCAAATGAATGTGTCTCTGATGATTCTGCTGCAATATTAGGTGCTGTTGTAACAAACTTTACAGGGTTTATTTCTACAAATAGCTATTTACAAAATTGCTTTAACATATTAGAAGGCGACAACAATATTAGGATACCTTGTTACATTCGTCTCGATAAATCTCATTTCGTTAAAAATCTGTATAGACAATCATGCTTCGAACATGTAGATAATCGTGTAAAGAACTTTTATGTTAGATGTGTCTTATTACTTAGGCAAACTGCAAATTATAGCCAATTAAAAAATATTTTGGATGATATTATAACACTCGCCTTGAACAGATATGGTGGGTTAACGGACCAAAACAAGGTATCCAGGTGTAGTAATGCATTATTGAAATTACAATCAATAATTACGAATTTAGAAACAATACCTAGTGACATGTCTAAAGAGGATATAACAACTGAATGTATAGAAGAATATGATGATATAGATGAAAACCCTTTGATAAGGTTTTGTAAAAACGTACAGACACGAGAAACAATATATAATGGAAACATAACACCGGATTTTGATAACGAAAACCTTTACTATTTCCCTACTTTTCTAACATATTTATATAGAATTTTTAAAAAAATACCTTTATGGGGTGAAGTTATGTCTGAATATTTTTACTTATCCAAACCTAATCCATCAAGTACAAATGTAGAAAGTTATTTCAAAGACATAAAAACTCTTTTAATGGATTCTAATAGGGAAAGATTAAGAATTGATGATTTTTTAATCAGGCATATAACACAAGTAAAAGGTTGCCTGAAATTAGCCATTAGTGATTTAGGACAACATAAACACACCTGTCAAAAAAAACATTATAACTTTAGAAACAGATGATCGCAAAAGCTTCGAACAAGAGTCTGTATTTTTGGACGTTCCATCTACCATGGAAAATTGGAAAGGACAGATGAAACCTAAATCAAAAAAACCTAAATCAATCCATATTTTAAAAAATGGCTCTGTAACTAATTCGTATGTACAAAATGTTGACACCTTTAATACTTGTGCTTTTGATAGTATATTTCAAAGTTTGGCTATAGCTTATGTTGATCGACCCCATGTTAAAAAACATATATTAGAGAATAAGGATGTTGCAATTTGTCAAATTATTCAACAAATAGTTGAGAACAGTGGGGATAAAACCGAGTTATATAGAAACAGAACTAAATTATTATTAAAGCACTTTCGGACAGAGGATGACACGTTTCACCAACTTGTTAACTGCGAATGCAATACGTCCAAAATTATTGATCACATTCTCTATCCACTATTTTATAGCACAATGCGCCAAAAAAAATGCACTAACGAGCGGTGCTCTAGTCAGAGTAATTTATTAAGAAAGTGTCAGTATTTACCGATTAATATCGATGTAATAAAAAAAGATGGCATTTCAGCATTATCCAAATCGATTAAATTAACAATCGAGAAAGAAAAAGGGATGTGCTCTGATTGCGGCAAGCAAGTGAGATTTCATTACTACTTATCGTCTATTTTATTTATTGAAACAACTGGTATTTCTCAAATTAATCTGACTAACATACCAGTGACTATTACAGTAAAAAAACAAAAGTTTTCTGCTTTAGCGGTGATTGAGTACATACCTGGTGCTATAGGTCATTACAGAAGTTGGTGCTACCGAAAGTCTACAAAAACTTGGGAATGCTTTGACGATTTGCAAGATTTAATTTCTTTACCTTCCACAGAAATAATACCGCATAACTTAATTTACACGTTGTAAGTAAACTCATAAAAATAAATAATAGATACTGTGATTAAAATTTCTACTGTGATTAAAATGTATACTGTGATTAAAATTTATACTGTGATTAAAATTTATACTGTGATTAAAATTACTATTTTAATAAAAAATTATGTAAGGATTGTAAGGATTTAAGTAATAATACTGCTATTAAATATTGTTAAGGTTATTATTATGGTTAGTGCAAAGATTTGATATTGTTTTTTGTTTTTATTGTTGTGTTTATACTATTAGGCCGGGACTCCACCAAAGCGGAGACGAGACGAGCGGAGAGGAGATGTTTTTTAAACAACCAATAGAATTGAGTTATTGACACGTCTCCTCTCCGCTCAGCTTCAGTGGAGATCGCTGTGCGGAGATGTGTAATATTTGTATGTCGCGATGGAAGCGGAGATGTGAGCTGTGCGCGGACGACGCGCAGTGGAGACGAGAGATGTGAGCGGCGTGCAGTGAGCGATGTCACCCTCCCCCCTCTCGCCCGCTAGCAATCCGCAGAACCCCGCGCGCGCGCCGGCCGGCCGGCCATCTTGCTAGTACCGTGCACGCGAGCACACGCTTTTATCGTGAATAATTCGTGCAGTTTGTATTTTTCAACGTAAACAATTAGTTAATTTAAATAAAACGTAATGGATGAACAATTTATTGAATCAGTAAAAAAATATCCATGTCTATGGAACACATCAATAGATACCTATAAACTTACTGACGTCAAAGATGCAGCTTGGGAGAACGTTTTGAAAGAAACTCAATTATCTGACGGTAAGTGCAATTTATTATACTAAGTATTTCGTTCAAGTAATATTGTAATACGAGTGTCTTGCCATGGAACGGCGCCCTCGTTGTTGAAATAACTACAGAATTTTTCTCGAACTTGATAGGCATCCATATTGTCATTCGATAATAGATTTTCCACGTTTGTGTCGTTAAACATAGTCGTGGCCAAACCCGTTTCATTATTATCTAGATAGCCAGGCATCTTGTCAATTAAAAAGTTGTGTAGAACACACGTTGCTTTTATCACTTTTTCCACTGTTTCTATTTTACATTCAAATTCTTTACGGTATACGTACCATTTCCGTGATAATACACCAAATGTAGCTTCCACAATACGACGAGCTCTTGAAAGTCTATAATTGTATGTTCGTTTTTCGTTATTTAAATTATCGCGTGGATATGGTCTCATTAAGTTAGGCATCAAAGGGAATGCTTCGTCTCCAATAAAAACAAACGGTACAGGTTCTCCATTTTGGTACAAGGGTTGTGGCTGTGGTAGATTTAGTCTGTTTTCTCTCAAACGAATTCCGAATATACTATCAGCAAAAATACCACCATCGCTGAACCTTCCCATTGAACCTATATCTACCATAATTATTCTTCGGGTAGCGTCGGCTACGCACATCATTACAGTTGAAAACCTGTGTTTATAACAGTAATATGAGGACCCAGATTTTGGGGGTGCAAACATGTACACATGCTTGCCATCAATGGCCCCGACGCAGTTTTTGAATTGCCAGATTTCTTCAAATTGCTTTGAAATTTTTTTCCAATCATTTTCATTAAGTTCTGGCATAACCAAAGGTTGTAATACTGTCCACAAGGCATCGCAGACATCTTCTATAATTCTTGGAACAGTCGATTTTCCAATCCTAAAATTTTCAGCTATTTGTGAAAATTTTGAACCAGTCGCCAAATACCTGTGATAATTATAATATAGATTTATATTTGTGTCGTGGTTTCAGTTAGAATAGAAGGGTCATTTCAAAATAATATCTTAATCAGTGTCGTGTTGTTTCCGGAACTATAAAAGATTAGGCATTACTGAAATTATGTATTTACAGAATTTTCACTCGTTCAAAAGTTATAGCCATTTTTAAATAATAGAAAATAAACAATTAAAAGTCTAAGATTCACACGAGCACAACACATTGAAATCAAACAAATAAAATGGATTTATCACTCGTTATTTATTAACATTTCAAATTTCGACGCCGCCGTCTGCCGCGACCACGTACGAGAGATACAATCCGTTTTGTATGTTTGATTTCAGATATTTTTATTTATAAATTGGTTTCCCTTGAAACTCTGGTATTTTTTAAATATTTATAATGGTTATAAATTCTGCATGAGTGATAATGCGGTAAGTATATTTTGACTATGGCAATGTCAACATTTAATATTTATAATGATTTCAATTATTTTTATTTCAGTAAAAACGGCTAAATCTAAGTGGAAAAAGTTGAGAGACAGCCACCGGGACGCATTAAAAAGGAAGAATGCCACTAGAAGTGGACAGAGTGGTAAACAAATTCGTGAATGGAAATATGAGAAGGTAATGGAATTTTTGATACCATATATGACGAATAGAAACAGGACTACAAATTATACCTCACAAACAAATATAAATGAACAGGAAACAAATTCATTGGAAAGTAATGTAACCGATGAGTTTTTTGAAACATCAAGCAATCATACAAGAAGCACTCCAGAAGATCGTCCATCTGTACAACATTCGCCGTCACCGACATCAAGCGTCTCAGCCTCGACATGCAGAAATGCAACAAGAAAATCGGATGAAATAAGTAATTTACTTATACAGCACCATGCAAACCGTGAAAGAATACGCCAAGAAAAACTAGAAATACAATCATTGATAGAGAAAAATAATACCCTTGACGAAATGGACACTTTTTTTCTGTCGATATCAAAAAGTGTAAAAAAACTTTCTCAATATATGCAGCTTCAGGCTAAACGTAAAATTTTCAATGTTCTTTTAGAATTGGAAGAACTTGAGCTACAAAACACATGGTATAACACAAATGAAAATAATTGGTATTCCCCCGGTTACACTTCAGCACCGGGTCCAAGTTCGACACCGGGTCCTAGCTCAACACAGGCACCGGTTCTTACATCAACACAGGCCGGTGGTCCTAACTCAACACAGGCACCGGTTCCTAGCTCAACACAAACACCGGGTCCAAGTTCGACACAGGCACCTGTTCCAAGCTTGGAAGATACGCACATGACCGATGAACAGATAGAAGAAGCATTCAGAAACGAAGAAGACACATATGATAATTTGTAACTATATGGGAAAGAAAGCAATATGTCTCATGTGATTTACTGTTATAATTTTTTTGTACGTTATGTTTCTAATATAACCTTAAGGTGTGTCCAAACATAAAGCGGCATTCGAGCGCGGCTGCCGCGCGCGGCTTGCCGCGCTATGATTGGACGATTGCCGCGCGCGGCAGCCGCGAGCTACCTGCCGCGCGCGACGATCGCCGCGAACGGTGTTAGTGTTGGTTCGCCAGTGGTTGTGTGTGGACGGACGTATTTTATCAAATAAAATGGATAATGAAACAGCAATTCGTCTTATTGAAATTTATGGCTCCCATAGTCCATTATGGGACACTAGACGTAAAGAATATCACAATAATAATGTGAGAGAAGATCTATGGGATGAAATAGCAAAAACATTCGTACAACCAAAAGCAGCTTTAAAATTGAAAATGAAAAGTCTTTTGAGTTCTTATAGAAGGGAGAGAAACAGAGAAAAAACAAGTAATGTCACCGGTTGTGGTAAGTTTAATCTTATTACATTTTATAACAGTAGGTACTTATTAATAAATCTCTGGCTGTTTACATTTTCACTATACTAATTCTTAATTATCTCTAAACGCGTGGACCGAGTTACATGATTCAAACTGATAAAATGGTTTTAGACCTAGACCTTTTATTTGACACCATAATCGTTAAGATATCTCAACAAACAAAAAATCTAATTTTCAAGTTACCCTCGCGATTATCCAACATGTATGAAATGCGTAATTCAATTCTTTAATAAGACACAAAATCAGCTTATGTTTTAGTTGTTATAATGTTCTTTTTTCTGTTGCAGGTAGAAACAAGGCCTATAAATCTAAATGGTTTGCTTATGAAGCATTTAGTTTTTTACATGACAGGAATAACCCTATTGATGCAGTGGTAAGTACCTATTTCTTTTATATTTTTATTAGACTATAGCTTTCCGCCAGCGGCTTCGCCCGCGTGGTCTGGTTGTTTTTTATAAATTATAACCTAATGTTACTCAGTGAAGATGTAGCTTTGTAATAGTAAAAAAAAATCAAAATCGGTCCAGTAGTTTTTGAGTTAAATCGTAACAAACAAAAAAGTCTTTCCTCTTTTTAATATTACTTTAGATGTAACGGCCATATTATACATACAGCCCGCATACTGCAAAATCTATGAGATCAAATAATGCTAAGGGGCTGTTTATTAATTTTGGCCATTTTTAACCTAAGGTTATGCAATTATTTAATATCTTTCTTGCCAATCAATTGATCCGTTTGTCATAAAATATCTTGACAAAAAAATACGAATATCAGAAGGAGTGGTAATAAATTGATTTGGAGTAAAGGTAGCTGTTTCAATCGTCGAATCATTTGGTTTTTTTAATAAAGAGTCTCTGCGAAGAAAGTTATGCAAGTGAACAGTAGCTAGAACTATGGTTTTGGCTGATTTTGGGCTTAAAATCATTGTACTTCTCAATACTCTAAATTTTGCCGACATGATTCCAAAAGCATTTTCTACTACTCGGCGTGCTCTTGATAGTCTATAGTTGAAAATCCTTTCTTTTGACCCTTTTGGATGAATTCCTGCAAATGGTGTCATCAAATGTGTGCTTAATGCAAAAGCTTGATCTCCTAATATTACATATGGTATTTTAGTTATGTAGGGTATTTGTAAAATTTCTGGCGCTGGTACATTAAGTTGATTATTTTCTACCTTTCGATACAATTCGGAATGTTTATAAACTCCTCCATCTGAAATTCGACCTTGGCTTCCTATGTTAACATACATAAAATTGTAGTTTGCGTCTACTAATGCTAATAGCACGATACTAAAGAACTTTTTATAATTAAAATATTCAGTGCCGCTACGAAAAGGAGCTTGAATAGTTATGTGTTTTCCATCTAACGCCCCAATAGTGTGCGGAAAATTCCATTTTTCCTCGAAGTCTTTAGATACTGCTTTCCAATCTTGCTCTGACACTGGTAGCTGAAAAAAAAATTAATAACGTTTTATTTATTTTGTTTCAGGATTGTGGCTCACTCTCAGAGCCGGGTAATACAGAACAAGCTACTCCGGTACAAGGCATTTCAGAACAAGGCACTTCAGAACCAGGAACTTCGGAACCAGGAACTTCGGAACAAGGCACTCGAGACCAAGATACAAATACCAAGAAGCCAAGAAAAGAAATGCCCGCTAACAAGAGGACATATCAAGAGTCAGAGTATGATGCTGAAAATCAAATGATAGAAGAAGCATTAGAAGTAATGCGAAAACAAAATGACAGTAGTAATGATCCTTACGTTGCTTTTGGCATGCACATAGCAGCCGAACTAAGAAAATATGATGCCACTATGTTTACGAGAGTCAAACATTCAATAAGTACTATAATACTATACGAAGCTGATATGGAGCTCCTCAATCAATCATCAACACAAGAATATAACGCTGAAAACAGACGAGGATATTTCACTTCACAGTTTACCGATCTTGACTCATCATCTTCTAGTAACATGGGTACTGGCCTTACACAATTGATTCACGATTTAGACACGGATGTAGATTAATATTGTGAATTAGTTGAGAACAACTGTGATTGACGTATGATGATTGTGTTGTATTTAATTACTACTTAATTATGAAAATAAATAAATAAAAAATATAAATTAAAAATCTGTAGTTTAAAATATTTCACCAAATAATAAAAATAATATAAGTAATAAAGTTCATAATAATTTACCTGTACCATGTCCTTAAGAGCTCTCACTATGGCATCGCACACTTCTGGAATTATTGTTGATATTGTTTGCTTTGATACGTGAAACGTGTATTGTAGGCTGGAATAGGAGTCTCCTGTAGCCAAATAACGTAACGTTATTGCAAGTCTCTCCTTCGACGTTATTGCCGTTCGCCAGTGAGTATCCATTTTTTTAATAAATGGTTCTACCAATGTATGTATGTGTTCGAATTCTTCCAAAGATAATCTTAAAAACTGTGGCGTTCGGTAGTTGATTTCGTAATAGATCCCTTCCAGATTCTTTGTCCTTTGTTGAAAGAGTGGTCGCATCCAACACTGCCTTTTTTTAATACACTTTCTTTTATTCCTTCTTCTACGTAATTTACGAATAATAAGCACAGCAACAACACACGCGGCCGCTTTCATTGTAGTTTGAATACGAAATAAAGAGCGCGGCGTGTCTCGGACATGCCGCGCATCACTGCCGCGCAGAAGGTTTAAACTAGGCGCGCGGCAAATTTGTGTCCCGTGAATGCCGCGCGTAGCTGCCGCGCACCTTGCACGCCGTGTTTGGACACACCTTACGTTTTTTTTGCTACTCCCAGAACGGCAGTTGATTTTTTTGTTTTCTTTATGAATAAATAAGATAATATAAAAATATATTTGGTTTTTACATAATATGCATCACTCCAGTCTCCCGGAGGGGTAGAAAGAGACAACGGATCTCGATTTCTCGTAATCCTTTCATACCTCAGTTTACATAATATTTTTCATGTATTCTCGTACTTCTTGATTCTCGTTTTGAGTACTTCTCACTTAGCCCTTTTACACAAAAAAAAACAAACACTCAAAAAAGACTGATCACATTCAAACGCAGATAACACACATAAACACAAACACACATTAACAAAAAAATAATTAGGTAGGTACTTAGGTACTTCAAACATACTGCTAGCCGCTCTTGGGTGCAGATAGATCTCCTGTAGTTAGTATCTTGCTTAAATATATGCGGTTTAATTAAGTTATGTAGTTCATAGAATATATTCCTCGGTAGTCTGTAGGACTTGGTAAAACTTTCATCATCTAACTCATTAAACAGAGTAAAAAATTCTCCATGACTGGTATGGTAATACAAGTGACTTCTTTTCCAAAACCGATGTTTTCTTTTGTTTAGGTAGTATAAAGCTATCAATTCTGCTTCTTCAGACTGTAGTTCTTCTTCAAGTAAAAGAAGATACTTTTTTTGTAATAATAGCGACATCGTCTACCTTTCGTGTCAGAATGCGTACTGAGCACTCAACGCCTCGCACCCGAGCTGAAAAACATCTCTTCTCGCACAGCACACAGCACACCGCACACATCTCCGCTTTGGTGGAGTCCCGCGAGCTGAAAAACATCTCTTCTCGCACAGCACACAGCACACCGCACACATCGTGTCCGTTTCGACTGCTCGGCCACTATGTCGTAGAAAAAAAAAACTTATGTCAGCATTTCGAAGGAATTTGTAAAAGATGAACAGTGAAAACCGCAAATTCGAAGAGTCAATAATCAGAAAGTTATGTGGGTTTAACCGTGGCCGCGCAGTCCGCATGAATTCAACTGCGCGGCCACCAGTTCTCTTAAACGGAGCGTTGTAAAAGTCTAATTCCTTTTGCTAATCACTGACAGGATTTCGAAGAAAATGTAGATCATAAAAATAATGCCCTACTGTCTGTAGTTCACGACCTACATCACTCCAAAGTTTGGCCGCGCAGTCCGCACAAAGCGAACCGCGCGGCCACGAGTTTTTTTTAATAGACCTTACACGGAGCTTAGTAGAAGTCCCATTCTTTTTGCTAATTACTGACACCATTTCGAAGAATATGTAGACAGTATAAATAAATCCTATAATTAAGAACTACAAGACCTACAGAACTTAAAACCTATAATCGAAGGAAAAAATAGGGTGACCAAGATTTATAGTGTGTGAATCCAGGCTTTTTTCCATTTCAATATCATAGTATAAATATATCATCACTACACAATATACAAAGTCGCTTTTTCTGTCCCTCCCTATATCCCTATGTATAGATTTTAATGCGGTTTTTTTAATAGATAGTGATAGAAGAGGAAGGTTTATATGTATAATAATAAAATCCATTAAATAGGGGCTGTTATTTTTGATGTTTCTAACGTGATGTACAACGTTCGAAGTACTTCGCCCGCGCGTATTTAAACGTTTTTATAAACCTGTTCAGTAGTAGTTGCGCAAACACACACACACATTATTACAAACTTTCACGTTTATAATATTAGTAGGAAGTAGGATGCCTCAAAAAAAAGTATAGGGTAAAATAAAAGCTAGCTCGCAAAAGACAGATTTTTCATACTTTACATTTTAATTTTTTATTTATCGTGATATTTTGAAAAATGTACACTATATCTATATAAATTATAGCACATGTGTTATTCTGACATGTAAGCTATTTTACTGCAAAGTTTCAGAAAAATCCGTTCAGTAGTTGTTGCGTGAGAGCAACAAACACACACACACACACACACACACACATTATTACAACCTTTCACGTTTATAATATTAGTTAAATTATTAAATTATATGAAACATCTGTCCTGTCTGCGAATGAAAGGAATGCCAAAAATATAATATCTTCCTAAAGTGTTTATTTATAAAACTTAATTATTTTATAATGATGACGTTTACCTATTGCAGTAGTCCATGCGTTTCATATCCAAGATGTAAGCTGTTTTAAATAACTTCCTAAAAAAGTCACTGTGCGCTTGCGTTGGTATGTTTTCATTCGAGAGTATAGGTAAGCACCTACCCAGTTGCGTCTGTAGCGACTCCCAAAATGGCTACAATATCAGCGGGGAGGGGTCCCGCCCTGCCCCGCGGAGCTTGACTCTGTATAGTGTTTTTATTCAGTCTCGGTTGTTACAGAGTGCGCCCGTGTTTATCAGTGCAGTGTTAGATAGTTCATAGTTATTTCATAGGATTGTATTGTGACTATACTAATTGTCTTTAATACTGTTGCTTTTATCACACAAGGAAGTTTTATCAATCAAGCGGTAAGTACTTATTCAAAACATTAATAAAATGTAATGTATTGGAACATGCGTGTAATTCCCAATTCTTTATTGCATGCCTACAGTTTAAGGTGGGTATTGTTAAATTGAAAGTTGAATACAGTGGATAATATGTTAAATTTAATGCAACATTATAACCATTATCATAAAAAAATGTTTTACCTATTCGGTAGGTCAATTCTAAGCCCTCGAAATACATTGCCAAAAGGATTGAAACTCATATGAATTCGATATTATATTAAAGGAATAAACAAATAGATACCAAATATAAAACTTCCTAGGAAATGTTCGTCCGCGGCAGACTTCCACTAAAGCGGCAAACTCGCGTCAAAGCTCGCGTTGTTACCGTAGCTGGCCGGAGGACCACTTCTTACCACTAATACATCGCATTTTTTTTCAGAACGATGGGTAGAAAAGGACGTAAACTGAGAGTCAACGAAGACAAGCTAAAAAAAATATTTATAAAATATTCCACAGACTGCATAAACACAAAAATTAAATATAATGATCCTATATTTCATACTATCTCAGAAGAAATAAATCACGATATGTCACCGCTTGCGTTGTACTCGTGGCTAAAGAGAAATTACAATAAAGTTTTTGATATAAGTACGACGACAGAAAGTTCTTTATCTTCTCCATCGTGTCGGAGCACGACATCTTCAACGACAAAAAGTGAAATTAATGATAAGCATACAAATCAATTTTCTTTCTTACTAGATGAGCATGAGTGGAAAAAAGTAGAACCAATTTCTGTTCGTTATATAAGACGAGATCTAAAAACTACATAGACACACAAGAAATACAAAACATTGCCTAAGTTCAAGTGGAGCAATCTACTCAAAGAAAAAATATGGCAGTACTCGAGACGACCTTGCACGTGGACTTTCAAGAATAAATTAATTGACTCAGAAGATAATGTGAAAATAAAAGGGAAATGCACACAATGCAGCTGCACTGTAGAAATATGTAGCGAAAAGTTAACAGACAAAACAGCAACTATAAAATGTACAATTTTTAATACAGATAACTTAGTTCCGCATAATCCAAAACTGAAATCTAAGATGTCACCATACAAAAGAAATCAACTTGCAAAGAAATTACAGTACAAATCTGCCACAGTAATTCATAAAGAAATAGCTTCAAAAGTTATTAAGTATAAAGATAATGCAATCCCTCCCATACTTCCTACAATGAACGCTCTTCGGAAAATAAAGCACGAGAAGAGACAAAGTAATCGTTTGCATGCCAATCCCATTTTAAGCCTACTTATGATGTCAATGTTGCCAAGTTTTAAAAATTTGATTCGCGAAATAAAACTTGTCCCGAATTTTTACATGTATTATTGGTCTGAAGAACAAAATCAATTCTACAAAGATTTTTTAGAAAAAAATCCACAGGAAGTAACTATCACTATAGACGCCACGGGATCTTTCTTTCACCCAATAAAACTTCCTGATGGATCAACATTAACTAAGCGACTCTTTCTATACGTTTGTATGCTAACTTCAAAAACGATAAAATCTCAAGCGATATTTCAAATGATAGCGGACACTCATACTGCAGATTCCATATCATCCTGGTTAAAAAGATGGTATAAGGAAATACATACCGCTCCTAACGAAGTTGTAACTGACGACTCGTCTGCTTTGATTGCTGCAAATGTAGATGCTTTTACAACATCTATAACAGTGAAAAACTATCTGAGACAATCATTCTTAGTGTTGAGAAAACTTAGTGTAAACTTACCAGAAGTTTTTCTTAGGTTAGACACCAGCCATTTTATTAAAAATGTTTACAATTTACCTTGTTTTCAAAACGTGGATACTCCAATTAAAATGTTTTTTATTCGATGTATTTTATTGATAAAAAGATCTGAAAGTTTTGATGAAGTCAAAATGATAGTTTCAAATATGGTCAAAATATGCACTTACAAATACTATAACACTACTAATAAAGCTTGGGACTTAGCAATGCAAAATATGAAGGAGAGATTATTCGCTACGGAAGATCCGGTCCCCGAATATGGCGGTGAAAGAGAAACTTTCTATCACGATACCTTAATAATTGAGGAAGATAATATAATGTATTGGTTTGATGAGATCGTTGAGCAACAAAAAAGCTTATTTCAGACGCCGACTGAAACACGCAACAAATATTATCTGCCCCACCTAACATCAACTTTGAGAAGATTGCTAATCAAGCTTCCATTGTGGAGTAACGTAATGTGTCCTTTGTATGATACACAAAATAAGTCGCCTACATCCTCCTCAGTAGAGAGTTACTTCAAAACACTAAAGCATTTGTTATTTGAGACTCGTACTCACAAATATAATATTGATGAGTTTTTGAATATTCATTACAATTTTCTGCAAGGAGAAACCAAAGTTAGTTTGAAGAGTCTGAATGATATTCCACACAATATTAGTTCTAAATCCCGAAAACGAAAGTTAAAGCGAGTTAAAAGCATTAGCATAAAGAAAAGAATAAAAAATGCTGCCGTGACATTCACTTCCGACTCGATATTTGCTGAGGAGCCCTCGTATACCGAAAATTGGAAGGGTGAGGGATATGAAACTCATAAAATAACATCTACTTCAATCTTATTTTTAAAAAATGGAAATGTAATCGAATCTAAACAAAATGTTTTAAACACCTGCGCGTTTGATTCTGTGTTTTTTATGCTGGCACATGGATACCAAACAAACAATTATATTCGCGAAGTCTTCAACTCTTGTGAAAATAGTTTAATTCGTGATTTTATTAATATATTAGCCCAAAATCAAAATGAAAAGGAAGCATATAAGCTAAGAGAAAACATTGTTTCACTCTATTACCAAAAAAAAAACAATTATTACGAATGTAATTGTAATATGGCTTTTGTGTTTGAGCATATACTTTTTGATTTCTTGTTTAGTGCAGAAAGAAGTAAAAAATGTATTACGCCTTTTTGTAATGAGAAAAATGTAACAAGATTCATTGTGTTTCTTTCTCTCAATTTCGATATTATTAACATGTTTGGTATCAGAAGCTTAGAAGACGCCATCGTTATCGATAATTTAGAATTAAAACATTGTTTAGAATGCAATAACAAAAGCATTAAATACGAATACAAATTAAATAATATTATTTTATTTGATTTAAATGGTACTCAAAACATTATACTTAATGAAATACCACGTTATATAAAAATAACGGAACGTAAAACATTCAAGTTGATAGGTGCGTTAGAGTATGTTCTTCCATGTGTTGGCAATATCGGTCATTACAAGTGTCATTGCTTAATCGACGACCAATGGTTATGTTATGACGACAACCGAAACAAAACTCATGAAAGTTCAGTGCAGCCCATAACACTGCACAATTTAACTTATGGTCTTATTGGTAGTTAAGTTACATGATAATAGGTGAGAATTTTGCTCTAAAGTGGAGCTAAAATTAGATTTTTATTATATAGAGACTTGTTAAATGTTAGATAATAGTAGGCTTATATCGAAATTCACTGTGATTTACATGGTATAGGAATATTTTGTGATTTTATCGTAGTAAGTTTTGCTATAACGATTATAGTATGACTGATTTGTTTGTAATAAAAATATTATGATGTTAATCGATACAAAAACGTAGGTCGTTATTTCTTGATTAAATTGTAATTGTAAGTACAATAACAAATTAAACTGTGATTGGTAGGTAGGTGTAAGTTGTATAATTTTAAGTTTTAGAAATGTTGTTGTTATCGTAAGTCAGATTTTGTTTTTAAATTCTGATTGCAATATGAAAACGAACTGTGATTGTTGAATTAGGTGATTTAAAGTATACTTTAATAAAACTTTATCTACTTACAAACTTATAATTTTATGTTATATAGGTACATGATGTTGCTCTCGTATATCTAGTGTAGTTTTTAAATAAGCTACTTTTTTTAGCTTATATAGTTATGATCTTAATCGTTACAACAACGAAAATAAGCAATTATTTTTTAAATTGTAATTATAAATATGAAAACGAATTGTGATTTTTAAATTATGTGATTTATAGTTTATAGTAATATTATGTTTTATCTATTACTTAAGAAATAGAAATATAAATCAATCGATGACATTTTTTTCTTTATATCCTTTTAATTAGCTTCTCTACTCAATTTCAAACCAAAAGACTAAAACTATTTGCATGTTACGATAAAAAGTATAGAAATATACGTGACAATGAAAACGTCTTATATGGGAATATCTCGTCAGCGCATCGTAAATCATGGTCACCCTTCTTTTAACTCTAGTTACAGGGTATAAGTTCTGTAACTCGCGATTTTCAAACATTAGAACTTCATTCATGATGTTTACAAATTCTTCGAAATCGTATCAGTGATTAGCAAAAAGAAAGACACCTGTACCAAGCTCCGTTTAAGCTCCACTTTAAGAAACACGTGGCCGCGCGGTTCGCCATTACGTGAGTGTTGTGGAACGAGAAGTCCAAACTTTAGAGCTATATTTTTACAATGTATTTTTTCTTCGAAATCCTATCAGTGATTAGCAAAAAAACTTAGACTTTTACAACGCTCCGTTTAAGAGAACTGGTGGCCGCGCGGTTCGCTTTGTGCGGACTGCGCGGCCAAACTTTGGAGTGATGTAGGTCGTGAACTACAGACAGTAGGGCATTATTTTTATGATCTACATTTTCTTCGAAATCCTGTCAGTGATTAGCAAAAGGAATTAGACTTTTACAACGCTCCGTTTAAGAGAACTGGTGGCCGCGCAGTTGAATTCATGCGGACTGCGCGGCCACGGTTAAACCCACATAACTTTCTGATTATTGACTCTTCGAATTTGCGGTTTTCACTGTTCATCTTTTACAAATTCCTTCGAAATGCTGACATAAGTTTTTTTTTTCTACGACATAGTGGCCGAGCAGTCGAAACGGACACCACACATCTCCGCTTTGGTGGAGTCCCGGCCTTATTATCCGCGACAGCGGACGCTGGGGACGAGCCTTCGTTATTTTTAACATTTTACTGTAAGTTCAAAAAATGTTAAATAATAAATAATTTTATATTTCGACAACAGAAGTTTTATTAGGAACTCATTTTATCTTCTAAACTAAGACCCGACTAAATCTGTGACTCGGCGACTAATTTCGACCAATTAGGCGATTAACACACGGCACCGCGCACCGCCGCGGTTGGCGGTGAAGCGGATCTCATGTCGCATTGATCTCTATTAAATCCGTCGATGCCTAACACACGTACACCGCCTGACCGCGCGTTCGAGCGGTGCTCTCACCGCCACCGCCCCTCCGCGCGGCCGGCCGCGCTGAGGGGCGGTGCATCACACACGGGGCGCCGCATAACCGCGCGAATCATCGTGTGTGCAGGATGTGTTGCAATTTAAAAATGGATTTTGATATTGAAAAGTTTATTTCGGAGATTGAAAGTCGCTCTGCTATATGGGACATGAAAAGCACACAATATAGTGATAGACTCCTTAAAATGAAACAATGGGAAGAAATTGTTACCTTATATTTGGAGCCAGGAGAAACTTCTGATAAAGATAAAAAAGAACTCGGTAAGTTTAAAAAATATATTTATTTTTAATTTAAGCATATTTACTTTGCCATGGTAGTGTGTTCTCATTTACAAAATAATCAGCTAAATTATTACGGATCACTGTAGCGCTTGTACTTCCTCTGCAATTATTGTCTATAGGTATATTAACTATTCCCTCTGTCTCATTGTTCGTATATAAAATATCTTTAAAATCAACGCCATGTCTTTCCCTAACAAAATTATGAAGAATACAGCATGCTTTAATAATTTTTATCGATAAATTTCTGTTTACGTTCAAAGGTCGTTGAAATATACGCCATTTATGTGTTAAGATACCGAATGCACACTCAATATACCTACGTGCCCTGCTCAAGCGATAATTGAAAACTCTTTTAGTGTAATTTAAGTGATGTCCTGCATAGGGTCGTTGAACTTTGTCTGAGATATTGAAAGCTTCATCTCCGATAAAAAAATATGGCACGGGATTGGTGATACCAGTAATTGCAGAGGAATTTGGTATATTAAGTGTTCCATCTTGAAGTTTTTGATAAAAAATAGAATCACGGAAAACTGTAGAATCACTACATTTCCCATAAGCACCGATGTCAATATATATAAATTTGTAATTAGAATCACATATAGCCAGAAGTAAGATGGAAAAATAATGCTTATAATTGTAGTACAGGGATCCAGTTAGAGACGGTTTGATAACACGCACATGTTTACCGTCTAAGGCACCTAAAACATGAGGAAAATTAGCTCTTGACTTAAATCCTTCAGTTATATTTAGCCACATTTCAGTTGTAGGTTCGGGAAAACACTCCATTTTCATTACATCCCATAATGCATCACATACTTTTTCTACAATACTTCGTATGGTTGATATCCCAAGTCGATAATTGTAATGCAGATCGGTAAAGGAACACCCCGTGGCCAGGTATCTGAAATATATATTTTTTTTATTACAGGGCGCTCGCTACAAATAAAGTGGAAAAACCTTCGAGACGCCTTCATGAAGGAGTGCCGAAGGCAAAAAAATATTAAGAGCGGAGCGGGAGCTAAGAAAAATAATCAATATCGATTTTATAATCAATTGTTATTTTTAAAACCTTACGCTGGAATAAATAAAACTGAGAATAGTTTGTCTGCTGCAGACGATAAATTAGTTGGGGAAGGTAAGGAATCGGTTGGAGGACCATATAAAGACAGTCCAAAAAGAAAGAAATCTGATCATTCTGAAGAGATGACTCGAGAATTAATCGATACTCTGAAATCTTCAATGAGCAAAAAAGTAAACGAAGAAGATCCTGACCGACAGTTTATGCTCTCTTTGGTGCCTGATTTCAAGAAAGTCCCCGATCGATTGAAGTCAATCGTGAAAATAAATATGATTAAATGCATATCACAAGCTCAAGATGAAATGTACAATTATAAAGAACCAAGCGATGCTGAAATGTCCTATGCTAATAATCAAAATCAGGGTTATTTTACGAATTCTTCATCATATACACTCAATTCCAGTCGCTATGAAGTAATGCAGTATAACCATCAAAATGACCAAGGGACCTCTGCTGCCGGAATTACAGATAATATTACAGAAGCAATACCGGCAACACCTGCCACAGTTCATTCAAACATTACTGATGAATCAGAGATTTTATCACTGTTTTAAAACCATAGTGTAGTGTATACCATATTGTACGGAAGATAGAAAACTGTGATTATGTAAATTAGTTTTAGGTAGATATAAATACGTGATTTAACCTGTGATTAAGAAAAACATACTGTGATTTGATTAATAAGATATTAAAATGACTAATCATAATTAGATGTAAGTACCTACAAAAAATTTAAAAATGTTCCTTTTTAGGCTATGAGGGAACAAAACAAAAGTACTTAGTAAATAATCATTAAAAAGACTGAGGTAGATTCAATCATCAGAATGATTGACTGACTGATTTTATTTAAAATAATAAAAATATAAATTGGAAAAATGTGCTTTTTCTTTTCACTTAGATACCTCAAGGTCACAAGAAGCTTTTCTTCCGGTGAAATACAAGGACGCATGTTCGTATTTACTCCAGAAATTGCTTGTCTTATCCTTGCGAGCAAATAATCAAATGAAGAAGTAGACATTCGCGTATAATTGAAAAATTTATCTTCGTGTTTTCTCAAACTTTTATAGAATAACATGAATGTCCTATTTAGTGTTCTGCTTCGTAAAAATGGATGAACCCAATATCTTCTTTTTAATTTCTTTTTACGCCATAAAAGCCAGATTATTGCCACCACTTCAGCGTCCATTCTTGCCAGTGTCTGTGATCAAACTGGTCAAATCCCATTTGTTCCCAACGAGTAACACCCTCAAATGTCACACTGTTACTCGATGGGATTTTTTTCTGAAAAAATTCCCAACCGGTCACACTACCAGTCACACTGTTACTCGATGGGAACACACTGTTACAGAACTTAATGAAAATAAGAATTAAATCGGTTTTTTAAATTTTTATTAAAATCAACAAAATAACAACATTGGTAAATACAGTTACTTAATTACGGACGTTAAACGTTAACATTCGTCATATTGCTAGTAATTCTCATTTTAATGTTTTAGTCATAGTAACAATATCTAAACACAATCGGCCTTATATAATATATCAGAGTAAATCATCACATTTTACAACAATTATCAGTTCTAATTTCTAATGTTAATTTGAACTTTAAACAATTTTCCAAATACATATAATTAGCCATAAGTATGTTGTGACAATTAAAATTATGTATAGCAAAATAAAGTTATGATAAGCCGGCAACATCAGTTATCGCGAGTGTGTAATGGCGGTTATTTTCCATGCACATTTAATGTAAAAATACTTTTGCATCCCTCTTCCCGCGGCCCCGGCGGCGGCGGCCACGTGTCGTAAGTGGGGGAGAGGGACGCAAAATGAATTAGTCAGAGCAGTGCAACGAAGCAAAGTGCACGTTGTCGACAATGTCAGAGCCCACCGCATCTAGTTCGTCCGGTCAAGTGCCATTAAATTTAATTAAAAGGAATGGTGGGACAATTTTGCTACGAAGTGGACATCAATTTTATGCTAGACGAAAGCATAGTAGCGGATTAATAGTGTGGGCGTGCACAAAACGAAACATTTGCAAAGGAATCTTGAGAATAAAAGTAAGTACCTATATAATAAAGTTTACTGATAAACCTATGGTTTGTTTGTTAATCAATACGTTTATTTGTGAATGAATGCTTTGCATTATTTTCATAAAACTATAGATTTGTTTTATTTCAAGCTACTTAAAGTCCTAAATACTTATTCGTTTTCATTTCTTCCAAGCATAAGCTATTATTAAAAGCGGCTTAAAACATTTTTTCTTAAGGCTTTTAAAATTGCTTAAAACTTGTTTCAAAATGTATTATTAATAAAGCCGAGTTTACACTTATAAGACAACATTAGGCGCGCGACAAGTGACGTTCAACATGTATGCTAAGTAGTAGTAGATGCGTCATACACAAACGCGGCATAAACACTTAATCGATTTATTTGGAACTGTTATAAACACGTGTTTTAAAACAACTTGTTTTAATCATACGCAGGGTTAAACAATATGACGAATATTACTAATACGACAGCTTTGACTCCTGTTATTATTGTTGCTATTTTCTATTTATAGGATCAACGAATACTAGACGAGACTGCTCATAGCCATGCTCCAGACTTTGCGAAGAACGAAATTGATGAATCAATCCATAAATTAAAGACTGAATTGTACAAACCGGACTTTCCTAACATTCCACAAAAATACAATTCCATGATAGGCAACTTTAAAGATGCCAGTATAAATATTGTATCCAACATACCAAAATTTACTAGCGTTAAAAGTACACTGTATAGACAACGGAACAAAGAAGCTGGAGTTTCAAAGATGTTATTTAAAAACGCTCTTGAAGTCGAAGTGCCACCAAGATATAATAACTTTTTGTTAGCAGACTACTCAAATAAAACTAATAATACACGAATAATAGTATTTTCCTCGGTGGAAGCAAGGCAAATTACATGTGAATCAAAAGAATTTTATGGCGATGGCACATTCAGAAGCTGCCCTTCTCCATTCGTGCAATTGTATACAATTCATGTAGATACTGGTAGTACAATAAACCACACAAATATAACCCCTGTGATATATGCTTTAATGACCAACAAAACAATGCAGAGCTACTTAATTCTGTTTCAAATGATTAAGTCGCAGTTGCCGGATTGGAATCCAACAAAATTTAAACTTGATTATGAAAAGGCTGCAATGAATGCCATTATCAAAGTCTTTCCAACAGTCATAATAAAAGGTTGTTATTATCATTACAACAATGCCATTTTTAAAAAAGGAAAAAGCCTGAATATGACCTCACGAACGTCACAAGATTTGAAGGAGGTGCGAATAATTGAACTTAGTGCGATTCTTCCATTATTGCCCGAAAACGAGATAATTAATGGATGGGTTTACATAATTGCTAGATACGGAGATAGTGAAGGTACAGGCACAAAAAAATTCATTAACTACATGGAAAAACAGTGGCTCCGAGAGGAATATTTAAAAGTGTGGTGCGTTTTTGGTGACGCCCATCGCACAACAAATGCACTCTAATCTTGGCATAATAAACTAAATAAGACCATTGGAACAAAACACCCGAATATTATGCATTTCTTGCACACAATTGAAGAAGATTCTTCTCAGAATACTGTCAGAAATGTTCTGAAACAACAAGGCAAACCGTCAAAAAGAAAACGGGGTAAGAAATCTATATTAAGAGACGAGTTTATTCTGGAAGTGCAGCTGGAATTAACACAAGGTCTTATTTCAGTTGGCCATGCTTTGGAGATTTTACGACACTAGAATTAAGAACTGATACTTATTGTAAAATGTGGTGATTTACTGTGATACATACATATAGGTACAAACATAAGGTTGATTATATTTAGAAAATTGTTCTTTAAAGTTCAAATTAACATTAGAATTAATAACTGTTAATTGTTGTAAAATGTGATGATTTACTGTGATACATGCATATAGGTACAAACATAAGGCTGATTATATTTAGAAAATTCTTCTTTAAAGGTTCAAATGAATATTAGAAATAAGGACTGTTAATTATTGTAAAATGTGATGATTTACTCTGTTATATTATATAAGGCCGATTGTGTTTAGATATTGTTACTATGACTAAAACATTAAAATGAGAATTACTAGCAATATGACGAATGTTAACGTTTAACGTCCGTAATTAAGTAACTGTATTTACCAATGTTGTTATTTTGTTGATTTTAATAAAAATTTAAAAAACCGATTTAATTCTTATTTTCATTAAGTTCTGTAACATTGTGTTTCCATCGAGTAACAGTGTGACTGGTAGTGTGACCGGTTGGGAATTTTTTCAGAAAAAAATCCCATCGAGTAACAGTGTGACATTTGAGGGTGTTACTCGTTGGGAACAAATGATCCGCTTTACCGCCACCGCCCTCCGCGGCGGCGCGCGGTGCCGTGTGATAATCGCCTTAGCGAGTAAATCTGGGAGAAAACAGATCTTCGTTAGGTGCCCCAGTTTTTGAGATATAGGCGATTAACACACGGCACCGCAAACCGCCGCGGTAGGCGGTGAAGCGGATCTCATGTCGCATTGGCCTCTAATAAATCCGTTGAGGCCTAACACACGTAAACCGCTTTACCGCGCGGTGCACCGCTACGAAATCCGTGCCGTGTGATAATCGCCATAAATGTGGCCAAGCCGGGGAGAGTCCCTCCAGATCGGCCACCTATAAATCCTTCTAACTTTTGAACCAGTGATCGACTAATTCTGATTTTTGGCGACTAATTTCGACTAATTAGCGACTAAATCTGGGAGAAAACAGATCTTCGTTAGGTGCCCCAGTTTTTGAGATATAAATGTGGCCAAGCCGGGGAGAGTCCCTCCAGATCGGCCACCTATAAACCCTTCTAACTTTTGAACCAGTGACCGACTAAATCTGATATTTGGCGACTAATTTCGACTAAATATTTGTGTTATCAAAATTAAAATCCCTGATGGTGGCCAAGCCAGAGTCAGCCACACCACCGCTTCCCCTCGGCGCGACGGACACCGGTCCGGTGTAAGTGCGAGTACACACGGCGCGTTGCGTCAGCGTTGCGTCGACGCAGCGCTGCCGTTGCGTTGTTTTACATACAAAAAACCAAGGTGTTCACACGGCGCGCTGCGTCGTCGCAACGCACACATGACGGACAGCAGCCCCCGAGACGAAGCGAGAGGGGGTGTACTCGTGCGACGTCGGAGCGGCAGCGCTCAGTTGCTTGTGCGTTGACAGAGAGGATAGGTACACGGAAGCTCATTTCGTTTTACGTTTACGTTTTTTTAGTTAGTTTTATTTGCAGGGTAAAATGAATACCATTGAAGAACTTGACATAGATTACTTGATTACATTGATACAGGAAAGGGAAATTATATGGGACAAGTCAAACGTAGATTTTAAAAATAAAAATTTAAAAACAAAAGCCTGGGAAGACATATCAAAAGTTTTATTTCCTGATTACGAGAATTTCACAGCTGAACGAAAAAACAAAGTTGGTGAGTTCACAGTGATATTTATGTTTTTTTTTTATTCAAGAGGGCTTTCAAGATTTTCTTGCACCGCCAATTCCGCGATCAGTACAAAATTAATATCTCGACACTAAAATTTTAAAACTAAGGGAATCTAGATTAGCGTGAGTACTATTTTATTACTTAGCTCAAAACTAACCTAGACTACGCTGAGTAGGTATAAAATATTAATTTTTTACTGATCGCGGAATTGGCGGTGCAAGAAAATCTTGAAAACCCTCATAATACAATTATACCTTATTTAGCTGCCAAGGCAGAGTTCCTCTAGTCATAAAATAGGTCGCATATTGCTGTCTTATGACATTCGGTGCTGTCTGTTCTTCATGTGCGGGTTGTATTGGGAGAAATTCATCAACACTTATAGCAAATTTATCTCTTTGTCTAAAACCATCTCGATCAGCGACAAAATTGTGTAATACACAACATGCTTTTATAATGTCAGTAGCGAAGTCATAGGACACGTCTATCGGTCTGTGAAAAATGCGCCATTTGTTAGCCATAATCCCAAAAGCGCATTCGACATATCTTCTGGCTCTGCTTAGACGGTAATTGAAAACCTTTTGTTGTAAGTCGAGATTTTGACCGCCATATGGACGCATAATATGTTTGCTCAGTCCAAAAGCTTCGTCACCCACAAATACATACGGGGTTGGTATATTGCTACCAGAGAGTGGCTGGGGTTGAGGTAGTGGTAAGTTGTTGTTAATCATTAGCTCGTACAGTTTAGAATTTTGTAATATGGTTGAATCGCATTCTTTTCCGTATGCACCGATGTCGACAAATACGAATTTGTAATTTGAATCCACAATAGCTAGCAACACAATCGAAAAAAAGGCTTTATAATTAAAAAAAAGTGAGCCACTATTTGCAGGATTACACACGCGGATGTGTTTGCCGTCGATGGCACCAACACAGTGAGGAAAATTTGCCTTTACATCAAAACCCCTCGCTATTGTTTGGAAACTTTCAGTTGTCAGTTCAGGGATGTTGTCTCGAAGAAGATTGGTCCATATAGCACGACAAACTCTTTGTATCATATATGCAATAGTAGATTTTCCCCGTTTGAATTTGAAATGTAAATCAGTTATTGAATTTCCACTTCCTAGGTATCTGAAACGAAAATAATTATTATAATATGCATTTATGAGATAGATAGATACCCGAAAAAAAATACTGACATATTCAGACATCGATAGCAAATAACTTTCTCTATGTAACCAATTAATTCTGGAATCGCGAAAAAAATAACAGCTGTTGCATACATTTTGATTCAGTGGGTATTGCTTTTTGTATGTAACAGCTGTTATATTTTCACGATTCCAGAGTTGGTCACATAGTGTTTGTTAACGATATCTGAATATGTCATTAAATTTTATCGAGTAATTCACTATGTATAAATTATTAAATCATGTTTACTATTGGTTTTGCAGGTAATGATTTAATAAAGAAATGGAGAAGTGTAAAAGATAATTACTTCAGATATTCAAAAAAATTAAAAGAAGCATCAAAATCGGGCTCGGGCGCTACGAAACTGAAGAAGTATCATTTATATAATCAACTTCTTTTTTTGAGAAAAGTGGAACAAAATGCCACCGAATCTAGCTTAGACTCGCCTAGAGAAATCAACAATGAATCTACGTCTACAAATGATGACATTACCACAGACAACACTCCGCGCTATGTTCCAGTCGCGCGCAAAAGGGCAATGCAAATGGATGAGTTTGAAAGAGAAGGACTAAAACTTCTCAAGGAGCCGGAAAATCGCCATATGTCCTTTTTCAGAGCTATATTGCCATCTATTCAAGAATTTTCCGACCGAGAAACTCTCCGTTTCCAAAGTAAAGTTATACAAATTATAGATGAAATGCGGTATGGACAAACATCATCATATGTGAGTGGCCCATCAACGTCTCACCAACCATCATATGGGTATCAAACAGCAAATTTTCAAAGTACACACATTTCTGATTATAATAATTCAATTACATCTCCAGAAACATCTCAAGCAAGTGAAGAAACTGAATACGATTTTTCTAATTTGTAATTACTGGATGATATCTCTCTTAAATAATGTCTAAACTTAAAATTATGACAATTGCTGATTATTTGTGAGTTGATTACTAATTAAACAAACCAAAAAAACTGTTATATTTTTATTACTTAAATATATTTATATAGTTACCTTAAAGTAATTCCCAGCATTTCTACTGGTTCCACTGGATTCCTCATATTAGTATAGTTTTTTCGTATGTGTGGTTCTAAGGACTTCAATAAACATTCGAAGCTGGATACACTCATTCTAAAAAAATTATAAAACTTATTTTCGTCTAATAGCAACTCCCGATATTCTAAAAAAAAAAACTGTCCATCACGATTTCTTAATGAAATGAAAGGACTGATCCAGTACCGTCTTGTGATCTTGCGTCGATTTCGGCGGTGACGTAGTAATAGGAGCAATGCTAGACGTCTTTTCCGATCCATGATTTGCTACAGACTGACTGCGAAATTTTTTCAAAATGCTTGCCGCAACTGTGCGTCGCCGCTGCGCCGACGGAACGTTAAGACTGCTTCATAGTAACGCTGCGATGGCGCAGCGCCCGTGTGGCCGGCTATGCGTCAAAATATTTGCGTTGCGACGACGCAACGCAACGCAACGCGCCGTGTGGACTGGCTCTTAGAAAGGGCGGTCATCCACGCCAGTGTATTGGTGCGTGTTGACGCTGCCGGACGTATTGCCTGTTTTCTGTTAATTGAGTGCCGTTTACCTGCGTTCTAACGCATATAGACAGCAGTCCATCCATCCGGTAAAAAAAATATGCATACAAGGATAGCCGTTTATTGACGGTCCGTTATCCGGTGAAAAAAACGGACGTCTACAAGCGCTCTTACACAGGAACGCGCTATCCGTACGCACCTTTACAAGTGAATGCTCAAGTCTATCGGCAAATTTAGGGATTCACCAGGAATATGTAGTGGAAGTGTGTAAGAAAATAACTTCCCCAAGAACATCTTATGTGTCCGGGGGAAAACGACAACGAAATATAGTTTTAATTTTGTTACATAGCTATAACTATTCTATTACACAAGCTCTTAAATATTTTATTCTATTACAGTACGCGAGTTATACAGGGTGTCCCGTAAATAATGGATCAAACGTAACGGGTAGGTAGCTTACCTCATTTCCAACAACTAATTTGAACAGTAAAAAAAAAACCCATAAGGTAACCAAGATAATTTTTTTTTTCGATTTTTACTATTTTCTGTACCAGCATTCAGTGTTTTTAATGCTGTTGCTGCAAATGGTATCATATTTAGGTGTGATTTTTGTCATACATTTCTGAATAGTTTACTAGTGTTATAAGATACCATTTTTTTAAATAACATTTTATTTGCCTTAGAAAAAAAATCTTGAATTGAAAAGTTTTGTTTTTACGATGAAAAGACCAGAATTGGAAAAATTCTCCTGTAAAAAAAATGTATGACATCAAAGTGTACCATTATTTTAAAAACTTGTAAAATTACTAAGGTTTGCAAATTGGTATAAAACTTACGTCTAGTCCTTGCGGTTACAAAGATATTGCTACTCGTATGAATGTGATGAAGAAGACAGAACAGAAATTAAAATGGTACAATCTAACTTTTCTTTCTCGTAATGGCTTATGCTTGTAATCTAAGCATGTGGTTAAGCGTGTAGCGTAATTCCGAGCCGATGACGTCATCTGTTCGGCATTTGGGACCGCTACCTGCGGAGTTGCACCTCACTCAGTGTGAAAGGGATAGATAGCGCCGCTTTTGTATTTTTGGTAATGTTGCTTGATTTTATTTGTTTAGTTGACACGAATCTCTCTTCGAGTTGATACGTACGTCAGACTACTTTCGCTCCTGCTGTGCCTAACTGTTGTGTTCCTTAAAATTAAACTTGTGCGGTGTATTTGGACTTTGCTTTGCCTAACGATTTGGAACTGTTTGTGTTTTGGATGAATGACTTGGCAATCCTACGGACTTCGAAAACAATCGTTTGTGTGTGGTTGTACGTGTGTGCAGTAGTACGATGCCTCGTTACGAGTACACGCCACGGGAGTATGCCGAAATGCATTTTATCTACGGAGAAGCAAGAGGTAATGCCAGGGCGGCCGCAAGATTGTATCGTGAAAGATACCCGAACCGGGATCGACATCCCGACTATCGCGTATTCATTAGAGTGCATAACGCGCTTCTTGAGGGAAGAATTCTTGGCACCGGAGTTGGGGGTGCCAGTGAAGGGCGACCGTCACAAGTCAATGACGAAATTATTATTCGAGAAATCGAGGAAGATTCGTCGGTCTCAATTCGCGTCATAGCGCAACGCACAGGTATTCCAAGATCGACGGTACATCGAGTTCTAAAAAGGCACCGGTTGCACCCATATCACGTGCAACGTGTTCAAACGCTGACGTCACGTGATTACCCGCAAAGAGTAGCATTTTGCCAAAGGATGCTTAGAATGATACGGGCGGACCCACAGTTTTTTAATAAAATTTTATGGAGTGACGAGTCTTCATGCCGGCGAGATGGATATCTCAATTTGCATAATTTGCACAGTTGGCAGCTGGTAAACCCACATTTGATGCGAGAGGACAGGAGCCAACATCAATTTAAAATAAATTTATGGGCAGGAATAATAAATGGGCAAATAATAGGGCCCTTTGAACTACCAGCAACTCTAAACGCCGAATACTATCTGCATTTTTTAAGGAATGAGTTGCCAACGTTATTAGAAAATATTCCAGAAGACGTGCGGCAAGCAATGTGGTTACAAAATGATGGATGCCCCGCTCACTATGCGACGGCAGTAAGGGCGCAACTCAATGAAACTTACCCTGACAGATGGATCGGCCGATTAGGACCAATTTTGTGGCCTCCGCGATCTCCGGATTTAAATCCCTTAGATTTTTTTTATTGGGGATGTTTAAAAGACAAAGTTTACAAACAACGAATAACGTCGGAAGAAGAATTACGTCAGCGCATCCAATCTGCTGTATCAGAAATAAACAACAGCCATTTTGTCCGTCGGATAAGAGCTTCCTTTATTAGGAGGTGCAGACTTTGCATTCTCGTAGGGGGACGTCAGTTTGAACATTTACTGTAAAAACAAAATAAACGATTTATTTGTATTTTTTTTTTAATTTAACCTCCTAAGTTTTTTCATACGCTGAGATACCTAAACATTATTAAGAAAATAGTTGAATTGTGCACACTTTTTCAATTTTATTTTATTTCGTAATTTTGCACCTCTGTCAGATTCATAGCAATATCTTTGTAACGACAAAGACTAGGCGTAAGTTTTATACCAATCTGCAAACCTTAGTAATTGTACAAGTTTTTAAAATAATGGTACACTTCGGTGTCATACAATTTTTTTACAGGAGAATTTTTCCAATTCTGGTCTTTTCATCTTAAAAACAAAACTTTTCAATTCAAGATTTTTTTTCTAAGGCAAATAAAATGTTATTTAAAAAAATGGTATCTTATAACACTAGTAAACTATTCAGAAATGTATGACAAAAATCACACCTAAATATGATACCATTTGCAGCAACAGCATTAAAAACACTGAATGCTGGTACAGAAAATAGTAAAAATCGAAAAAAAAAATTATCTTGGTTACCTTATGGGTTTTTTTTTTACTGTTCAAATTAGTTGTTGGAAATGAGGTAAGCTACCTACCCGTTACGTTTGATCCATTATTTACGGGACACCCTGTATAAACCTATTATCATGGTTCGTCGCGAACATCTCTCCCGCCGTGCAGTGCAGTGACGACTCGATGCGATGTCGGCGCGGCGCCGCATCTCGACGCTCGTCGACGCGATGCTCGTCGCCTCGACGGACGCTCGCCGACATGATGCCCGACGCTCTGGATTATTTAGCGGGGTCAGCCTCTTCGCCGGATGCTTAAGAGTGCCGCCAGATGTGCGCACCTCAGCGGTCCGGACCTCTCCATATGCCCCCGGGAAGACTGCGGTGATGCGGCCTCACGGCCACGTGTTACGAGACAGCTGGCCGTCTGTGATGAGCACAGGTTCACCCACCTGCAGACCAGGGCCATGGCTGTAGGGCTCCCGCCGGTGTTGGAGCTCGGGTAGGTACTCCCTCACCCAGCGGCGCCAGAACTGGTCGGCGAGTGTTCGTGAGCGCCGCAAGTGTTTCTTGCTCTCGACTTGCTCGGTGATTGTAGTCTGGCCGAACCGTGGTGATGGATTCGTCGTTTTGGCTGTCGACTGATACATGTGTCAGCGGGCGGCTGTTTACCGTATACTCTGCCTCACACAGCAGTGTGGACAACAACTTTTCGTGTGGGTGTTTTTCTGTGAGTACGGTGTATAGTGCGGACTTCACGCAGCGAAGAAGGCGCTCCCATGAATGGCGCAGACGGAGTTATGAAGCACAATGTGATGCCTCGACGACTAGCCACTTCTCTTCAGGCGTCTAGAAGCTCCTTGTCGGCGCCATGCATGTTGGTACCGTTGTCGGAGTATATTTCTGTAGGGTAGCCCGGCGAGCAGCGAAGCGGCGCAGAGCTAATATGGCTGAGTCTGCGCTGAGGTTGGCAGCAATCTCGAGGTGTACAGTCTTTGTTGGTGAGAACGTAAATATGGCCACGTATCTCTTCTGGTGTTGACGACCGACGGTGACGGACAGTGGACCAAAGTAGTCGAGTCCAGTGTAGGTGAATGGCTTCTGATGATGAGCCAGGCGAGTCTTCGGATGGTCGCCGGTGGCAGGCACGGGAGAGCGCCTTTCGAATGCGACACTGCAAGCAGCGCGTCACAGCTTGACAACCCAGTAGTGTTGACGCACCTCGTTGATAGTCATCTCGGTTCCACTGTTTTGCAGACTTCTGTGTGTTCAATCTATGTATAGCTGATCGCCGTGTAGTATAGGCGGACGCTTTACTTCGTCGGCTATCTCGTCGATTTTGTCTATACAACTCGTTAGACGTATGACGTCATCAATTATTTCTATTTGCAGAGGGCGCAGTCGCCTGTTCTCTTCTACCTGTTTGTTCTCTCGCAGACTCGTCGGCTCTCTGACACCGAACATCTGTTGCTGTACTGTTTGCACGAGTAACCACTCCGCTTGTCGGAAGTATTCGGCTTCTATTATGTGATATCTTGACGTCACTGGGGACGTCACTGATGCTTTAGGAGGGGGCTTAGTACGTTTCCTTCAATCTGGATCCGACTCTTTGTTTCTCTGCGTTCTTTAATAGAACGTTTTGTCTGTTGATCCTCGACTAATAGAGACGAAGCGCAGTACGTTCGCTGTCGCACGTAAGAGTCGTTCCCACTTCGAGAATCTGGCTGGATCGTGCAATGTCAGCTACGTTCTTTTTTGTGGGTACTCATCGCCAGTCAACGACTTTACTGTTCTCTTCCTATGGCGGCTATTCTGTGTGCTACAAAAGGCTTGTATAGTAGAGCTCCTCTTCTTATCCAGGTTAGCACGGTTTTGCTGTCTGACCAGTAAGTTACGGAGTCTGATTTCACTCCGCTGCAGCCACGCGGGTTTCCATCACCGAGGCCTGCAGCTCGAGACGAGGAATGGATTGTAGCTTGACTGGTGCCACCTTTGTCTTCGCCATGACGAGGCTCACGTGCGTCTTGCCATCTGAAGTAGAGATCCGCCATTACACTGCTGCGGCGAATGCTTTCTTGCTGGCGTCGGTGAAGACATGGACTTGCGTTTCTGTGGCTTCGCTGTACCCTGGGTAACATATCGGTACTGTGATGTCTCTGAGGTTTTCCAAATGTCGAATCCAACTTCTCCATGATGTGGCCAGATCTGTATCGAGTGACTGAACCCATTCCACTCCTCATCTTCTTAACAGCAAAAATGTGAATGCTGCGAGACTTACTAACCTAGAGTTCTCCGTGTTGCCTTAGCCAGAGGTCTTATTGGAGGCTTTTCATCGCGAAAACGTCGTTCTGTTGGTGCGAACTACGTCGTGATAAAAAAAGCTGCAGTTTCCGAAAATTATCAAAAGTCTGTTCATGTGACTGCCCCAGAAACTCGGTTTTCTAACGTAGGCGATCACATGCTAATGGAACTGCCATCGTATCAAAGATGCCAATATTGTAGCACAAACATAAAGGATTAGCGATCCAAGATCAAGTGTAGCAAGTGCGACGTCCCATTATGTGTAACGCCATGCTTTATGTACTTTTATAAACAAGCGCCAACATAATTTAGACGCTAAAATTATGTTGTTGCTGGTTTATGAGATTCGACACTTGTTCTTGGCAACTTATTCTTACATCATTACTAAACACATTATTTTCATAAACATTTATAGATTTGTAAACTTGTCTTTGAAAAGAAAGATTCGGAAAAGAAAGCAAAAGAAGTGGCAAAGAAGGAAAGAAAACAAAAACTTCAAGAAAAAAGGGAGGAGAGAAGGACAAAAGAAACTGATTGGGGGAAAACAAAACGTCAAGAGACGTAGGCGACTTTCAGTTACTTCAAGTGATACTGATGATAGTGACGTGACTTACGCGGAAACTGGAGAAAGTGACGTTGAAGGTCAGAGTGATGACGACGAAAATAAGAAGATTAAAAAATGAAGAAAGATCAAATGTAGTAGAAAAAAATAAAGGGAAAGCACACGTAAGAGAGTTCTAAGTTTGGATGGTGTGGAAATATCTGACAAAAACACGAAGGCTAGAATTTCTGCTGCAGACGTCAATGATGAAGTGGAAATGGCGTGTGACACCCAGTCGGAAATAAACCAAAAAAAAAAAAAGTACAACAGAAAATGGAATTTTGCAAATTTCACTTGCCGAGCCAGTGGAGAAGTTATCTAAAGTAATTGTAGAAGAATTGCCGCAAATTCAGGTAGTTGCAGCTATCGAAGAAACACAATATTGTCCCGTTTCTACCGTTATGTCTCCAAGTTCAAAAAAGTTGCTCCAAAATCGTTTGACTATTGACGAATCTCAAGAAGGACTTCTCATTTCTAGTATGAAAAAAAAGCAATGGCTTTTGGCGCTGGCCAGTTATGAAAGATATTCAATTGTACCACTGGGATAAAGTTGTGTGCCAAATTTGTAGGAATTCCAAAGTTTGTTAAGAAAGGCTGTTTTACAATACCAGAAATTGATAATATGTGATTTTGTACCTTAAAGTTACCTAAGTATATCTGATATAATTTTCTATATCAGTACAAGACTACTTTAGTTAGTGAGTAGCTCACGATTAATTTTAGACTGATATATACCTGATTTAGTTAAGATGATTGTGATCTCAATAAAAGACTGAAGTTAAAAAAAAAACTATCTAGTTTTAAGATTAAATCTTCAAATTTTATAATGTTGATTCTTCAAATAATTGAGTAATAAGTCTGTTAATTTTTTGAATATTTTTGTGTTTTTTTCTTAATAAATGTTTTATCTAATTATCACCATATTTCATTTGATTTTAGTTAAGCTCTAAAACCTTACTAGGTGAGAATTGATTCAATTTTTGTTTATTTTATGACCATTACTAGCTGTTCATAACTGGAGTTAACTATAAATGGAGTGTCCATTACTAGGTTTTTACATGACCATTATTAGTGAAAAAAAATGTAATTATAAAAAGTAATTATTATTTCTTCTAATAAAGATAAATTAGTATTTGTATCTTCGACGGTTAAGTGGAACCGTCTTTCACAAATACCAAATTAGAACAGACAGATTAAGCAGTAACTACTTTGATAAATTTTAAATAATGACAAATATTTTCTACTACTGACCATGATTAGGGCGTTTACCTTATGTGTGTTTTCATGCATTTTATTTTTCTCAATAGATGGTGCTTCGCCTAATCACAATACATTAGGAAGTTTCCTACTAAACTTTAAAATTCAATATAATATTTTGATTTGTGGATCGGTTGTTATGATAAATACCGATAAGGTGTAAAAATGTTCAATTTTATTTTGCCACGTGGGTATTAAAAGTTTCACACATAACTCTACAATTTGTTTTGGTGTTTTTTACATGCGTTCGTGAATTTAATCTTTTTCAATAGTTGGCGCTGTAATCAGAATACATGAGGAACAGAATACATTAGGAAGCCTCTTACTAAACTTAAAAATTCAATATCTTTTGATTTTGTGGGTCGATTTTGATGAAATAAACGCAAAATGTTACTCGGATTATCACAAAATATTTTTAAGTACATAGATTTGGAACCCAATCTGTGGTTTATGCGTGATGCTCCCTCAAACGCACAGACAAACAGACAAACAGATAAACAGACAAAAATTTCAAAAATAGCATATTTGTGTTTTGTATCTTTTTCCTAACTTTTCCCATGTAATTTTTGTGCAAAAATATTCAATGTACAGACACGGTTGGTCTACGATTTTATTATATGTATAGATTTATTTATTTAAAACTTTCAGAACGAATGTACATAGGCGGACTTAATGCCATAGGCATTCTCTACCAGTCAACCTTTGGGTGATGCAGAGAATAGTGGTAGGTGCAATATGAAAAATTAAAAGCGATTGAAATTTAAATACTATAAAATTTAACAATAATATACATATTCAAAGCATACATACACTACAAATATATAAAATGTACTCAAATTAACAAGATAAATGTGTAAACGAAATACTTAAACAATTAATAAAAATAGCTAATTGGAAAATATTAACGCTGTGACGATACAACTGCCAACTTCTTACGAATGTGTTCACGAACTTTGGCTTTGAAGGTTAATCGGTTGGTGGCCATCCTGATCTCCTGAGGGAGCGCATTCCACAGAGAAATAGAATGTACGAAGAAAGAAGAGTGAATAAAGTCAGTACGGTCGGTCGGTCGGTCGGTGATCTATATTAAGACAATTGCAACAGCAGAAACTTCATAAACAATTTTTTTTTAAAGATTGACTGGTTTCAAAGTTTGACTGTTAGAAAATGCCTGAGGCATTAAGTCCGCCACTGTGTGTAAATGAAGTATTGTTTTTTTTTTATCTTTTCAATGATAATTTCAACAACAGAAACTATTCGTAACGCCCTGACCCACTGACCCATATTTTTTACCTTTGCAATGTCAATTTAAACAACAGAAACACCTTCACAATTATTTTAGACCTTTTCAATGACTGTTATCACAACTGAAGATTCCTCATAAAACATCAATTTTAAAAACAGAATCCTACTTTTGACATTTTTGACCTTTACAATGTAATTTCAAAATACTTGACATTTTCAATGCTTATCCCAACAACAGACACTTGCTCAAATAATTTGACCATTTCTATGTCAGTTTCAAGGACAGAATCCTCCTCATTAACATAGACACCTTTTCTAAGATAATTTCAACAGCATTTTTGTATAATAACAGTTTCAACATCAGAAACTTCCTGACAAATATCTTTTACGTCAATGACAATTTCATTGTTCTCATAAACACTTTAGACCTTTCAATTATTAATACCCCAACAGAAACTTCCTCATAAAGATGAATGACCTTTTTCATGACATCTACCTACCACAACAGAATCCTCCTCATGACGATGTATGACCATTTCCATGACAATAAACACAACAGAATCCTCCTCATAAAGATGTATGACCTTTTCCATGACAATAACCACAACAGAATCCTCCTCATAAATATTTAACCTTTTCAGTGATACTTTCAACAACAAACTTCTTCATAATATGAACATATGACAACACTGAACAACAGAAGCCCCATTCAATTTGTTTAACAATTTTTAAAGACAACAATTTGTTTTCCTATGACAGCCAACAGAAATTTCAACAAAATTATCTTCAAGACCAAACAAACAACCAATGAATCAAGAAGCTTTTCAGAATCTTGGATGATGAGTAAGTTTATGACCTCATGGAAAGTGGTCAGCTCATCAGCCGTCAGATGTATTGCCTGCTTTCTTGACAAGGACTCTCTTCCATTTCACTTTGAAGCTGTTCATATCATTCCTCCTCAAAAAGACTTGCAGAAGTATAGCAAGAAGTTCATTGCATGTATGTTCTTTGGATCTTCCACAAATCAGATAACACTGCACCATTCTCCTCATAAACTAACTGAACTGTTATTTGAATGTGACGCATGCTCTCTTCTCTGTTATGGATTGTGAGACACTCATCCAGTTTGATTCTTCTTATTATGAAGTCAATGGCCACATTCCAAGCAGCACTGTGCAGCTATTACAGCTTAGGTGAAGTTGAAATCTTCAGTGTTACCCAATAACTTGATCAGTCAACTTGAAAAAAATGTAGGTAGCAACTTTAGTTTCTGTATTCCTCATTTTTGATGTATCTTTTCTTCATGTTTGTGCACTTCTACTGTTTCTCTGAAAAAGAAAATCAATGTTAGTCTCTTTTATTTATACACTAATTAGCTGCTACATGTGACTTTGTATGCATAAGTACTTAATTATTAAAGTGTCTTGCCTACAATCACTACCTGGATAACACTTAATACCTTAGCAAGATAAGCAAACCTCTCATCATGCCTTGTAGGGTCTTTCAGTCCTACCCTGTTACTTAAACTGTTGTATTTCATTAAAATATGATGTTTCTATGACATAACTCTCCAGTAACGGAGTATTCCATCAATCAAAGCCTTGGCAGTGGCCAACCCGGCCTGAAGTAATAAAGTCAGACTGGAGTCAGTTGGGATGGTGAAAAAAGACTTGAGGCCCAGTTTCAAATTCAGGGTTTATACCTTACACCTCTGCATACACCCGTAGATGGGATTGATAAGGATGGACTTAACCGCACTGTACATAGTTATGGATCAAGTGCATAATTCGAGATTAAAACTGACTAACCCCCCTAGATTACCCTTGGCAGGACTGTATAGGAGAATTGCAATTTTCATACTTAATAATAATTCATATTAGTTTTGTTTTTGGGAAAATAATGCAACACCTATCCCAACTACTGCAAACAGAATTCCTGAAAGACGGAATCAACAGTGGCAACCACTAGAAAAAACACCGAGTCAATGAAGCTCAACGAGTCTCAGCAAAGCAATTATTTATTTAAACTTCATGTACAATAGTGGTACATAGGCAGACTTAATGCAACAAGGCATTCTCTACCCGTCAACCTTTGGGTCAAACAACCTGTCCTGGATCCACAATATAAACAAACTGAAATTAACAGTGGAGGAGTAGGAAAAGATATGATTTCCACTTCCCTCCTCATCAAGCAGGAGACGGAACACAGAAAATCAGATGTTGCCATGAATATGGAATAGGCTGGACCATTTAGGATCAAAACTTGACAATTCATTAGGCACTAACCTCATTATTATTTGGAACTCTGCCACCATATTCAGTACAGTAATGGCTGCCCAACCAGCACATCTGAAAATAAGAAAGGTAAATAAATAAGAAACCTGATTTAAGAAATATGTGAGACAACTGTACTAGTTAGATGTATTTACATTAAGCCGACCCTAAGATGACCCACTGACCGGTTCAGGCACTTTTGCATAAAATAGGTAGGTTCTATTTATCTTAAAAATATTATCATAACTATTTTTCTGTGTTGGTCCCTGTAGTTGCGAGTTATAAGCTAAATAGCAGGTACACAACACACATTTTGAATAATGGACGGCACAGGTTTGTAAACCAAATGCGTACTTATTGGAATTAGTAGGTATAATCAAAGGAAACTGGTCTAATGAAATTCTAGAACCCCTGAATACACAGTTACACATGTTTTCATGTAAAAGTAAATAGCTTCCGGATCTAGCAAAAATTTCGAGAACATTAAATTTGAAAATACACAGTACTTTTTTTTTACTATTGATAGGCACACGTTTGACCACTATCTAACCCGTTGGTAAGCGATAATGTGGTTGAAGATGTATCACGCCTGCCTAGAAGTAACTTATTGACTCTTAACTTTAAAGATTCCCAGGTTGTAGCTATCAGGAAACAGACTCCGGCAGGGAATTCTACTCCCTGGCTGTACGCCCTATGAATGTGTTCCCAAAACGTTTTGTGCGTGTGGGAACACATTCATTGTGTACTTATCGACCCCATCGCGACCATTAATGAAGGATGTAGATATTTTTGCTCAAATTACCACTAACTCGAAGATAAAAGGAGTTACGAGTAACTTCATTTTCGTGGTGGATAGGTGAAAAACGGTGAATCGAACAATGGAATCGAATGATTTACAGCATTCTCAAATAACATGAATAACAAAGTACAAACTAACTTATCATTTATGAGCTTTAGTTATGTTTAATTTTTATCAAACAACAGATTCTTACCGGTCGGTTGACGAAATCCAGCAGCCAATTTGCACAATTTGTGGCAAACATACATTTTTATATCGTACCTTTGCATCAAAGAGTATAACAATAAAATTGATGCTTGCTTTCTTGCTTGCTACCCGATATATTACTCATCTATATTACTATACTCTTTGTATTACCCGATATATTATATTCCTCTATGTATTACTCACTCTCCTAGCTTGCTTTGCTTTGCACGGCTTTGCAGTTTTGCACTACAAGTACAACACACAGATTATATAGAGTTTTATTTTATGCTACGTTTACACGCTTGCCATGGTTTGGCGAGCGTCCACAAGTTCCAAGTCTTTACTTTATGATATGTTTGGCATGATTTGCGTGATCTTGCCTCCGATCCGGACTAGTGTCGGTTTTTGAACACAGATCAAAGAAAATTTGCGGCAAGCGTTCGGGACGCATTTACACGTTGGTGCGTGTTTAGTTTCGGTCACAAACTCGCACCGAACGGACGTTTTTAGTTTTATGCTACGAAATATGCATACGATTTAATTTCAACAATCATGAAATTATTTTTTAAATATCTCAGCGATGAAGTTATAAAGCTTCAAAGATTATAATTAGAAAGAGAAGTCCGATGTAAACTTTGACGTCATCGTCTATGACGCCTACACAGCTGCCATAGAAAACAGCGTTTTCATGTGAGGGACCGATATATTTGTTTAAAATAATTAAATCTTCGTTTTTCGAGTAAGTTTGATTCTATTTTCACTGTTCCCTATTATTGTATACATCTCGGAAACGGCTCCATCAATTTTCATGAAATTTAGTATGGGGTTTCGGGAGCTACAAATCGATCTAGCTAGCTAGGTTTAATTTTAAGGGTGCCGAACAAAAATGGTGTCTGTCTGTCCGAAAAAAAAATAGATTTTTAACAATACCGTGTGACATATCAAATGAAAGGGCTTTCTGTGAGGGTTTTAATTTTTGTTCATAATTTTATAATAAATGGTTTTGAAGTTATTCAAGAAAGTAGACGAAAGAAAAATTACCATTCCCACGAAATTTCTTTGAAGCAACTGCAATAGCAATTTTGAAAAAATTTGAGATAATAGATCTTTACCTATAGATTACAGGAAAACTAATTACGATTATAAGAAGTCTAAAGTGTTAAAAAAACATGTTCAGAAAAATAAAATTCGTTCGGAACCCTTTGCTTGCGAGTCCAACTCGCACTTAGCCAGGTTTTAGAAAACATTAAAAAATAAAACGATCATCCAGGTACTTAATAGTACCTAATTGGTCTTACGATGACATTATGACCTTACTTGAGGCCTCACTACTTTAACGTCTACGTCTGTCTTGCTTGCCTTACCATCAGGTGAGATAGTGGTCAAACGCGTGCCTATCAATAGTAAAAAAAAAAAAAACATACTGACGCACTCGCAAGCGTGTACAAAAAAATTGTAAATGGCATCCAAACGTTTGTAAAGACTTGGAGTTTGTGGACGCTTGCCAAGCCATGGCAAGCTTGTAAACGTAGCATAACGATATCAGTAAATAACTATGTCTAATACCGCATTTACACATTCGTGCGAATCGCGAGGCGAATGGCGAGACGAATAACGAACACGCATATGTAAACAGTCCGCTTGCTATTCGCTTCGTGATTCACCTCGCGATTCGAGTGTTCGCGTTGGGCGCGGTTTTTCGGACGCGAATCAAAGGGCACGAATGGCGAATAGCGAGCGGACTGTTTACATATGCGTGTTTGTTATTCGCCTCGCCATTCGCCTCGCGATTCGCACCAATGTGTAAATGCGGTGTAACCTACATAAATTAATTAATTCCTATCATACAAATACACGCATATATACAGATGACACTTAACTATGTAGACTAGACATACAATACCTTGAGTTAAATTTGTCCAACTGTATTATTAATAAAATTAAAACAAAAGTAAACAAGTCGAGCTACAAGAAGAGCCTGAATACGTCAGTACCACGGTCAGTACTTATACTTATCTATGGCCTATCTATACCAAATCAGGCCATAAATTTCAATTAGCTCATCCTTCAGCAGTTCAGCACTGTTCAGCACACAAGGCGCTGGATGCCAAAAGTTGAGCACTCAAAGAAAACTTGAGCAAGAGATTGCTCTACTTGAGAGTTGCAATGATCTCAAAGAGGACTGTGTACAATTTTCAAACGAGACAAATGATAATTTAGTCGACAGTGACCAAAACGAAGCCTGAGTATGGTGGAGTAAAATATCTTCCTGTTCTTGTAAGTAGGTATTGGTTTTACAGAACACAAGGCGTGGATCCCATAGGAATATTGTATACAGCATACCACAAACCTTTATTTTCAATTTGAACTGTATGATTCCAGTGCCTTTTCCATATATTAGTAGACCTTTTTCTCAACAGAGGAATATGTATAATAGGTATGTCTGTACAAGGAACAGATATGTTGAGGAAACCACTTGAATCTGGGACATCATCAGAATTTGTTATAGCTCTAGCTAAAAAATCAACCCAAATCAACTTAAAAAATCCACCTAAGAGACCCACATGAACAAAACCTTAATGTTATGAAAAGTTAAATGCAACAAAGATTATTTTATTAATGATACAAAATAGTTTGTGCTGGCATTCAACCTATTATTTTTGAGATTTTCAAGAACACTCATGCTGTCACTAACTATTACCCATTGACAGCATCCATCATTTGTTTCTGACTATGGTTTAGGGCAGCAAGTATAGCCACAGCCTCAGCTGTGAATATACTTGTGTTTGAGTTTATTTTATACCAGAACCAGAATTCAATATCTCATCAAAGATAGCAAATGACACCGCTGACTCAGTCTTAGACCCATCAATCAGTATACACAAATCTATGATCAGTAAATTCATGAAATTTGCTATATATATCTTTTTTAGTGGATAAAATTGTGATTAATATTTATGTCAATTGCAGGAAATTTGCTGTCAAATTCCTCCTGATAACATGGAAGAATAGAAGACTTATCAAATTGCTGAGTTTCAAGAAAATTGACATCATGATGAAAGCCCTGAAGTATATAATGTTAATTAAGTTACAAAGGGATGATGTACATGATTGTTTCAAATAGGAAAACAAGTGATTATTATTTTTACTATAAAGTTTTAATAGAAACCTTTCCTTTAAATAAGAGAATCTTATATTTAATGGAGGAAGTTTACATTCAACTTGCATTGCATTGATTGGAGTACTTTTAAATGCCCTGGTAATGAGTCTCAAACTTTTATTTTGTATTTTATCAAGAATGTCTACTAACCAGCACAACAGAGAAAACCATATTCAAAATGACTATGGATCAAAGATTTATATAATAACAACAATATTTTAGGGTCAGCTCCCCAGGAGGTTCTACACAATGTCTTCAAAACATTAAAAACTCTGTTAGCTCCAGAACTTATCAATTCTGCATATTTTTTCCAAGCCAAATTATGAGTGAAGGGCACACCTAAAAACTTAGCTTCATGAAATATTGGTATAGAAACTTGATTGTAATACTCAGAAGGACTGAAATTGCCAGTTCTACCAAATACTACTAGTTTAGATTTTGTACCGGGCGGGCGTGATCGACTGGAACAGGGTTGTGATGGGGTAGGTCTATCCTTTTTCTTCTCCTCCGAAGTGAACTGTGACCGACCGACGGCGTCCAGCCGCGCTGACGTCCTGTACCGGAAACTGAGGTTCTTCCGCACCTAACGTACAACGTTCTTCTATCTTGCCAAATACTTGCTGTCTTCGGGGTAGATTGGGGCGCAGGGTGAATGGTTAAATAATAGGCAGGAATTTGACAACACTGCAGCTAATGGTTTAAGGGCAAATTCGCGAGTACTGTGATTCTATTTATAGATTCTAGGGTTTCTTCTGCCAGTGACTACGAGTTTGCTATTTTTTGGCAATTTACTAAGGTACGAGGTTACCTTACCGTAACGAGGCCCAAAAACCACTAACTGCTTCAGTTTATTTTAACTGCGAAATTTATCTAAGGTTCTACAACATTTTCGGCTATATCTAGGTCTATTCTAGGTCTGGATAGGGGTTGATGCACCTCTATACAAATCCCCCGAAATTCCCCGTCGAACGGGGTGGAAACCAACCCTTCAACCCTGCCCACTAGTGGGCTTGTTGCATTTAACTATCGAAAATGTTACAAGTTTTGAACTCGCTTACTATTAAGGGTTGATTTCCCGGAAAACTGTGCCCCATGGGCTATGAAACTATCTATATTCGGGTAGGTGCATCATCCCTCTATCCAGCTACACAACTTACCAAGCCACCCCTCCAAGGGTGGAGGTACTATAGGTCAGGAACCCGGAAGAGGATAAAAATCTGTGTTTACCTTTCAATCTATTTTGCGGCTTTATGCCTTGCCTGACCATGAAGATGTGCACATATCTGGATAGGGCTGAGTGCCAGGTTTCCAGTGCCTATGGTTTAAGACCTAAATTCCTAGATGCCCTAAAGACTTAGCACTGAAGGTGCGTGTACATGGTGGTTTTCTTCAACCACCCTACTATCTTTGAATGTGAAATGACTATTTTGCATGTACCTTCGATTAGGCTGATTTCCATCAGCCAATCAGAACACGCCCTCTGGGTGCTATCGGGAATGTGTAAGGGAAATGTGTAGCTCTACCTATTGGTTATAATTTTCTTTGAAAATAAGTTTTCCTCAGAACATCTTTTACGTGTTTGGGGAAAACGACAAACATACGATTTTAAATCGATTACATAGCTTATAAACTATCACTATGCAAGTACATAAGCTTCTAAGTTCAGTATATAGGCCTACGACTATAGGTACATAGGTACTATCTATGCGAGTTACACAATGCTAAATGCTTCTCCGCGAATATTTCTATGACTATTTAAGTATATAAGCTCCTAACTTAAAAAAAATATAAGCTTACGACTGTAAGTACATAAGGCTGTTTATGCGAGTTATATAAAGCAAAATGCTCCGTCGCGAACATTTCTCCCGCCGTGCAGCGCAGTGACGACTCGTTGTGATGTCGGCGCGGCGCTGCATCTCGCCGGTGAGCGACGACTGTAGCTGCGTCGCCCGTTGCCACGGTGACTGTTGCCTCGAATCTCGCCGGCGCGACTCTCGTCGCCCCGGCGACTGTTGCCTCGAAGCTCGCCGGCGCGACGACCGTCGCTCCGGCCCGTAGCTCCGACGCTCTGGATCATTTCGGCAGCGGGATCAGCTTCTTCGCCGGACGCTTTAGAGTGCCGCCAGATGTGCGCACCTCAGCGGTCCGGACCTCTCCATCCGCCCCAGGGAAGACTGCGGTGATGCGGCCTCGCGGCCACGTGTTGCGAGGCAGCTGGCCGTCTGCGATGAGCACAGGGTCGCCCACCTGCAGACCAGGGCCACTGCTGTGTGGCTCCCGCCGGTGTTGGAGCTCGGGTAAGTACTCCCTCACCCAGCGGCGCCAGAACTGGTCGGCGAGCGCTTGTGAGCGCCGCCAGTGCTTCCTGCTGTCGACGTCTTGCTCGGTGAACACGTCGGGTGTTGGCAGTCTGGCCGAACCACCGAGTAGGAAGTGGTTCGGCGTGATGGATTCATCGTCTTCGCTGTCGACTGACACATGTGTCAGCGGGCGGCTGTTTACCGTATACTCTGCCTCACACAACAGTGTGGACAACACCTCTTCGTGCGGGTGTTTTTCTGTGAGTATGGTGTACAATGCGGACTTCACGCAGCGGACTAGGCGCTCCCAGGCGCCTCCCATGAATGGCGCGGACGGAGTTATGAAGCGCCATGCGATGCCTCGACGACTAGCCTCTTCTCTGCAGGCGTCTCGAAGCTCGTTGTCGGCGCCGTGCATGTTGGTGCCGTTGTCGGAGTATATTTCTGTTGGGCAGCCCCGGCGCGCAGCGAAGCGGCGCAGAGCTAGAATTGCCGAGTCTGCGCTGAGGTTGGCAGCAATTTCGAGATGTACTGCCCTGGTGGTGAGACACGTGAATAGGGCCACGTATCTCTTCTGGTGCTGACGACCGACGGTGACGGACAGTGGACCAAAGTAGTCGAGTCCAGTGTACGTAAATGGCCTCTGGTGATGAGCCAGGCGAGTCTTCGGATGGTCGCCCGTGGCGCGCACAGGAGCGTGTGCCTTTCGAATGCGACACTGCAGACAGCGTGTCACCATCATCTTCGCTGTGGGCCTCAGCTTGACAACCCAGTAGTGTTGACGTACCTCGTTGATTGTCATCTCGGTTCCACTATAATAATAATAATAATAATAAATAATAATAATAAATCTTTATTCAAAATTCGAATTGGTACAATAGAATTATAAATCTTAAATAATAATATAGGTAGAACAATGTTAGATGCCTGTACTAGGAGAGTCCTGTATCACAGGCGGCAAGGGCTCAAACAATATACAAAGAATCGTCTAATTTTTTACAATATTTACTTAATATTAGAATAATAACTGAGTTTATTGACTTATTTGATTTACCTAATTATACGTAAATTTATGATAGTAAATAATGATTCCTAATTAGATTAACTTGCGTTAAATTGTTTGTAACACTTAATAATTTGCTCGAACACAAGGTGAATTTTTAGCGTCAGCAGAAATTTTCACTGGGTTAAAGTGAATGTTGCAGATTTATTCAACGTAACTTATATTTATCTACGTATTTTATTTTTGCACTGGGCTAGTTTAGTATCACAACAAAAAATTCAGGGGAAGTAGGTCAGCGCAGTGGTATGTTCTTGTTGAATCAGCAACAGGTGTTATTACGGAAATCTGGCCTTGAGTATAACGCACTAGGCGCCCTCGTAATCGACGGAGTTGATGTATCTGAACTCCGCTATCTTCCTTCCAGGACACTCAGCGTCTCCTGTTCTATGGTTGCTGGGTTTTTTGAAGCGTGAGCAAGTTGCACATTTCGGCATTTCAGCTTTCTTTGCGCACTCTGACATCGAGTGTCCCGCTTCACCACAATGACCACACATACAATTGACCTCTCTGCACGATTTTGCTGCATGACCATATTGATGGCATTTGTAGCACCGTGTTACCAATGTGAAGTCTCTAACAGGACAGGAAGTCCAATTTATAAAAAGCCTTGATTGAGCAACTAGGGCTTTACGTAAATTAGCTGGTACTTCAAAGACGTAGTTACAGGTCGACGCATCTCTTTTCCCAGATTTGTGGCTTAGTTTTACAATGGTCAGGAAGGATTCCAAAGACATGCCAGAAAACTTATCGGCTACGTTTTGTTCGAAAATGCACTTGAAGACCTCAATTTCAGACATGTAAGTCGGCACTCCTACGATTACAATCCTGGGTTTACGCTTGTTGGGTTCATCGGCGGTAAGTCCAGATGAAGAGAGCTGGACTGCTTGCTTTAATTTATCTGCGTCGTTTTTGGTCTCGGTACTAATAATTACGCCTCCATTTTTTGTTTTGCGGACACTACGAACCTGCAGCTTCATTTGCTCCGGGCGGATGATTTTTTGCACGAGGTCTTTTGTTTCATTGCTAGTTTTTAATTTATCGTTGGGATAAATGGCCACAGAGCTTAAATTATTTGGTCGAAAAAAACTTGTACCCTTCTTCACCATGTCGGCAAAAGAAACATTTTCAGAAGAGCGAGAGTCCTTAATCGTCTGCTTGAGCTCCGCAATATGTTCCGTCAAGTTCCTTTTTTCTTGTAGGTCGTCCACCATGTTGTATGCTTGGACGATTTTCTGCTTCAGAGATTGATATAGGACTGCCATCTGTGAGGTGCCAGATCCTATTTTGCGGCATAAGTTCGATATTTTCAACTTCTGGTCAGAGTTCAGTTTTCCCTCCGTGGCAATAGAGCAAACCTCATTTAGGTGCTGTTCAATGGATGACAACCATTTTTGTAACTCAGTCGTGGATGCAACTTCAAACTAAAACTTCCACTGTGTTGCAGACTTCTGTGTGTCCAATCTATATATAGCTGAGTGATGCGGTGACCGCCGTGTAGTATAGGCGGACGCTTGACTTCGTCGGCTATCTCGTCGGTTTTTTCTATGCGACTTCTCAGATGTATGACGTCATCTGTGAGTTCTATTTGCAGCGGGCGCAATCGACTGTCGTTTTCTATCTGTTTGTTCTCTCGCAGACACGTCAGTTCTCGGTTGAACATTTGTTCCTGTACTGTTTGCACGAGTAACCTCTCCGCTTGTCGGAGGTATTCGGCTTCTATTATATTATATTTTGACGCCACTGTGGACGTCACTGATGCTTTAGGAGGGGGCTTAGCCGTCTTTGTACGTTTCCTCCAATCTGGATCCGATTCCTTGCCTTTCTGTGTTCTTTTATAGAACGTTTTCTCTGTTGATCCTCGAGTGATTGAGACGAAGCGCAATACGTTCGCTGTCGGTCTTAGGAGTCGTTCCCACTTCGAGAATCTGGCCGGATCGGGTATGACCTCGGAGAGTCTTCGGTCTGTTCTCTGTTTGACATTGACGGTTAGGGTTCTCTCTTCACCCGTCTGATCGTCAATCGGCGGTTTTTCTGTTGGCCACGACATCGGTTCTTCGTGGAGAAAGCTGGGGCCACGATACCATTCATGCGATGAATTGAATTCTAATGGTACGTCACGAGTGGCAATGTCTGCCACGTTCCTTTTCGTGGGTACCCATCGCCAGTCTTCGACTTTGCTATTTTCTTCTATGGCGGCTATTCTGTGGGCTACGAAGGGCTTGTACACTCGGGCTCCTCTTCTAATCCAGGTCAGCACGGTTTTGCTGTCTGACTAGTAGGTTACGGAGTCCGGTTTTACTCCGTGCTCGCGTATCACGGCTGCAGCCACGCGGGTTCCCATCACCGCGGCCTGCAGTTCGAGACGAGGTATCGATTGCAGCTTGAGTGGTGCCACCTTTGCCTTTGCCATGACGAGGCTCACGTGCGTCATGCCATCTGACGTGGAGATCCGCCAATATACTGCTGCGGCGAATGTTTTCTCGCTGGCGTCGGTGAAGACATGGACTTGGGTTTCTGTTGCTTCGGTATATCCCGGGTAACATCTCGGTACTGTGATGTCTTTGAGTTTTTCCAAGTGTCGGATCCAACCTCTCCATGATGTGGCCAGGTCTGAATCGAGTGACTGATCCCAGTCGACTCCTCTTCTCCATGCTTCCTGGAGTATTTGCTTGGCGCGTACTGTGACTGGTGAGCCTAAGCCAAGCGGGTCATATAATGACATAACTATTCTGAGTGCCTCTCTTTTAGTGGGTACGTCTTTCTCTAAGACTCCACTCGGTAGACGCGCTAGGGCTAGGTTGAAACCCAGCGTGTCTGCACTTGGTCTCCAGATCAGACCAAGTATCTTTTCTATGTTTTCTGTGTCGCCGATATTGACGACATCTGTTGGCGTTTGCGACGGCTCTATTTCTTTTATGACGTTGGCGTCATTCGATACCCATCTCTTAATCTCAAAACGGGCCTGTTGGTGTATTTTCTTCACTGCTTTTGCTATGCGCGTCGCTTCTTCTGTGGTTCTGTAGCTATCCATGTAATGATTATGAATGATGGCTTCAACTGCTTCTGGTTGCTGTTCTATGTGCATCTTCGCGTTCCAATCTTTTGCGAAGATAGCTGTACATGGTGAGCTGGCCGCGCCGAATATGATTGACGTCATTCTATATTCTTCGGGAGCTCCCACTCTTCTGTCGCCTCTCCACAGATATCGGAGGGCGTCTCTGTCCTCTTGTCGGACTTTCACCTGCATAAACATTTCGGCAATATCACCCGAAATGGCTATGGGGTGTCTACGGAACCTCATCATGACGCCGGGCAGCGACTGTAACAGGTCTGGTCCTGTGAGTAGGAAGTCGTTCAAAGACATTCCATTCGATTTAGCTGCGGCGTCGTGCACTATACGGAACTTCTCTGGCTTCATTGGGTTGAAGACATCGAAATGAGGTAAGTACCAGGTTCTTCCTGGTGTACTAGTTTTGGGCGCTTTCTCGGCGTACCCTTTCTGTAGGAGCTAGTCCATCTGTTCCGTCGTATATCTATCTCGAAGAGTCGGATTTCTATCGAGTTTCCTCTCTATAGAGACAAGCCGCTTGTGGGCTGTCCCATAACTATCGGGCATTTCAAATTTTTCTTGCTTCCATAGCATTGCGGTTTCTATATGCCCATTTTCTATCTGTTTGGTGTGTCGTTTCAAGATGTCTTCTGCCTTCTTTTCGGGGTCAGAAGTTAGACGTTGCGGGTTAACTATTAGCGATTCTAATGCGAAATATTTACGGAGCTGTTCATCAAGGTTTTCGTCTCTCGATGCTGTGTTGTTCACGTAGTGCACCTGGCTGGTGTTTCGGGCCTCTTCTTACTTCACTGGCTAACAATAAGTGCCAGTTGTCTTGGCCGATCAGAATCTTGGGCGCGCCGACTTCGTAAACCAGCTGTTGTTTCAAGTCGCTGAGATGCTTGCAGTATTTGACATCTTCCTCTCTAACTGTTTGCGGCGTGAGGTTGAGCTTCGGTATGGTGCGCGCTCTGAACGGCACCCTGTTCTTTAGCTGGCTCGCGAGCTTTACTGTGACTCTACGTGAGCAAGGAGTGTCGATCATGGTGTCACCGATCGCTCCAATCTTGAGCGGGTCGATGCGGCCTTCGGCTCCGACTTGAATAGCAAGGTCCTCGTCTATCAATGATACGGTTGATCCATCGTCGAGAAGGGCGAACGTAGACGCCTCTCCCGCCGGTCCAATCACTCGGACCGGTACTATCTTGAGGTAGGCGTGACTCGACGATGTTCGCGAACTGGCAACCACTTCTTGTGGTTCTTGCTTCTGTTCGAGGACCTTCGGCTTTTCGGCAGCCGCTGTAGCGAGCTTCTTCTCATAATGGAGTAAGCGATTGTGGCTGGCTGTACATCCCTTGATGCCACATCTGTTCGGTTTGCACTGGTGTCGCTCGCGTCGAAACTTCATGCAGCGATAGCACAAATTGAGCTTCTTTGCTAGCTCCCATCTCTTGTCGCTGTTGCCTTCTTTGAATTTCCGACAATCGCGTTCTATGTGCCCATCTTTCCCACATACGCGGCATCTATCGGCCGGTTTTTCTGTTGCTGTGTGGGTTCTCTGTGCTGTACGTCTGTTTGATGGGCCCTCTGCTGCGTTGATGTTCTCAGCGGGAGCAAATGCGCTGCAGAAGCGAGCTTGTTCAGTGATGAATTCGCTGAACAACGATAGGTCAGGTAGCTACTGATACTTCTCCGTGTATATTCGGTACCACTGAACTCGAATAGAGTTTGGTAGCTTCTCTGTCAATGTTCGCATTAGTTCGGCATTGATCAAGTAGTGATCTTTCTTCAGTGCTCGTAACGTGACGATGGCACATCTCACTCGACTTGCGAACGTGCAAATATCTTTCGGATTCTCGCTGCACCGTGGCAGTCCGCGCAGTCTATCTGTTTCGGCTTGCGCTATCGAGTCCGGTCTTCCGAATTGCAGCTCCATTCCTTCATAATATCGTCTGGTCTTGCATGTCCGATGAGTTCTGAGCTCACTGTATCGAGTGCACGTCCGTGTAGGCTCCTTCTGAGCCTTGCTGTGTTCTCGACATCGTTGAAATATCTTCGAGTTGTCTCGTAAATGGCTCGAAACGACAACCATTCTGTGTGTGCACCACTGAAGTTCGGTAAAGTCATGATGACCTTCGATGGTGAGGACGAATTCTGTTCTGTTTTCCTGTCAGCTAGCGATGCTATAGCTGCTGTTAAGTCCGTTATGAACGGCTGTAATCTGTTTTCCCCATTGTCTTCCATTTTCTTCGGTGGTGCCGTCTGTTTAGTCACTTCATCGACTTTCGGCTCTAGTTCCGGTACTTGCGCTCGACGAGAGTCCACTATCGGTACGGAGTCCACGGGGGGAGGCAATTGCTGCTCGCAGCTTCTATCTATTCTATTCTGTATGTCTCCCTCGGCGGCGTTGGTCTCTCTCTGATCAGGAACAGGTTCCGGTGCCTCTTCCAGCCAGGAACGCACGTACTCGTCGTTCGAGTTTCTATCTTCTATATAATCGTCGTCCGATTCTTGTTCGGCTCTCTGAAGTGCTAATTGTGCAAGCTCCAACTTAATCTTGAGTAAGTCTTCGCGTGCTTTCGTGATTTTCCTATAAGACCGCGTCGTCCTTCCCACGGTCGACGGCGGCTTGCTACGTTCGATACGTTCAATACGGGCGTCACCCCGGGTAGTCACCGGCAGGATTCGGCTGTATGTTCTATCTGTCGGCCTCAGTGTACTGTCTGAAGGCGCTTCAAATCTGGTTCCCTTCTTTGAGGTAGCTGGTGGTTCTGTTCGCTCCTCCTGTTCAACTGGAGCGGGGGGTGAAGACAATTCTTCGCTGTGCGACTGCAACGGCTGTGTTCCCTCAGTCGTGGATGGTGAACGCGGCAGTAACTGGTGACGGGTGATGGGAGCCCTTTCGGTTGGTTCCCTGTTTAGTTCTACCACCCACGCCTCAGGTGTCTTCCCACGCGACCTCGTGATCGGCATGATTCAAATCTTCAAGTCGATTCTTCTTCAAAATTTTCAAAGTCCAAAATCTTCAAAAAAAATTCTATGTCCCGAATCGGTCTATGTTTTCTATATGTAGAATCTTCTCAAAATTTTCAAAGTTCAAATTCTTCAAAAATTTTCTGTCCCGAATCGGTCTATGTTTTCTATATGTATATGTAGAATCTCAAAATTTTCAAAGTTCAAATTCTTCAAAAATTTTCTATGTCCCGAATCAGTCTATGTTTTCTATATGTAGAATCTTCTCAAAAATTTTCAAAGTCCAAATTCTTCAAAAATTTTCTATGTCCCGAATCGGTCTATGTTTTCTATATGTAGAATCTTCTCAAAATTTTCCAGGTTCAAATTCTTCAAAAATTTTCTATGTCCCGAGTCGATGTTCAAATCTTCTATGTTCAGATGATCAAAATTTTCTAAGTCCCAGTATGAATCTTCAAAATTTTTCTAAGTGCCAGCTTCTATGTTCGAAAAATTTATAAGTGTCAGGTTCAATCCTCAAAATTTTTCTAAGTCCCAGGTTCTGTCTTCAAAAAATTTTCTAAGTCCCAGCTTCTATGTACGAATTTTTTTCTAAGTGTCGGGTTCAATCCTCAAAATTTTTCTAAGTCACAGGTTTGGTCTTCAAAATCTTCCCAAGTCCAGGTTCAACTTTCAAATTTTCTCCAAAGTCCAGGATTCCTTAGAAATCTTCTAAGTCCAGACGCAATCCTTCAGTGTTTCAGGAAAATTTTCAAAGTCCAAAGTTTCGGGGTGAATCCTTAAGGGTGGCTCCCGAAGGGTAGTTTTCTTCAAGGGCAGTCCTCACGATGAACCACGATGCTGAGCTTGAGGCTTCTTAACTGGAACGTATGTTGACGGATAACTTCGGATCCGCCTCAGCGTGAGTCCTTATAAGGGTTGGTTCTTGAAGGGTAGTTTTCTTCAAGGGGTAGTCCTCACGATGAACCACGATGCTGAGCTTGAGGCTTCTTAACTGGAACGTATGTTGACGGATAACTTCGGATCCGCCTCAGCGTGAGTCCTTATAAGGGTTGGTTCTTGAAGGGTAGTTTTCTTCAAGGGGTAGTCCTCACGATGAACCACGATGCTGAGCTTGAGGCTTCTTAACTGGAACGTATGTTGACGGATAACTTCGGATCCGCCTCAGCGTGAGTCCTTAAGGGTTGGTTCTTGAAGGGTAGTTTTCTTCAAGGGGTAGTCCTCACGATGAACCACGATGCTGAGCTTGAGGCTTCTTAACTGGAACGTATGTTGACGGATGACTTCGGATCCGCCTCAGGGTGAGTCCTCAAGGGATGATTCTTGAAGGGTTGATTCGGGAACGAGTACCAAATGACTGACTGTTAAGAAACAAGATGCGGTGTACGTATGTTTGGCTCTTGCGCCAACTATATCGAAGGGCTTCGGCTTGAGTCTTCAAGGCTTGTTTCTTCAAGGGTTGATTCTTCAAGGGATGATTCGGGAACGAATACCAATTGACATACTGTTAAGAAACAAGATAGGGGGTGCGTATGTTTGGCTCTTGTGCCAAAGTATATCGAAGTTTTTCGGCTTGAGTCTTCAATGCTTGTTTCTTCGAGGGTTGATTCTTCAAGGGATGATTCGGGAACGGATACGTTTTGACATACTGTTAAGAAACAAGATGTACGGGTGCGGAGATCCGGCTCTCGAAGGACCAAAAAATGTACCGGACGGGCGTGATCGACTGGAACGGGGTTGTGATGGGGTAGGTCTATCCTTTTTCTTCTCCTCCAAAATGAACTGTGACCGACCGACGGCGTCCAGCCGCGCTGACGTCCTGTACCGGAAACTGAGGCTCTTCCGCACCTAACGTACAACGTTCTTCTATCTTGCCAAATACTTGCTGTCTTCAGGGTAGATTGGGGCGCAGGGTGAATGCTTACCAGGGTTAAATAATAGGCAGGAATTTGACAACACTGCAGCTAATGGTTTAAGGGCAAATTCGCGAGTACTGTGATTCTATTGATAGATTCTAGGGTTTCTTCTGCCGGTGACTACGAGTTTGCTATTTTTTGGCAATTTACTAAGGTACGAGGTTACCTTACCGTAACGAGGCCCAAAAACCACTAATGCCCGGTTCCTATATTTGAAAAACGATCCGTTTTAGTTACGAATAGTAGTTTAAAATACCAAGCGTAAGCTAAAATCGTTCCTATAAAAAACGTCTCGTCAGGCAACTTACCGACGGCTTGCTACTGACGGATGGGAGGGTCACCGTTAACGGACGGTAAGCGTATTGTATGGAGATGACAGTTTATGGCGTTCCTATAAATATTTTTAAACGTCAGTAGGCTGTCAAGATTACTATTCGTTAGCCTTTTGTTTACCCGCCGATTTCGGCCGGTTAATTTCTTTCTCATTCATTGTTTTCGCTTTAATTCCGAAATGTCGAGTTCAGATAGTGATAGAGAAGTGTTTAATATTATATCGAATTATAGTGAGTGCAATGTAGAAATCAATATTGTATGTAATGTATTTATAGTTCTTTGTGTTTGTTTTGTTAATTGCATGTGTATATTATATTCAACACAATGTTAATTGTTTTTATGAATAAATAAATGATGATGAATATCTAAAAAATAAACAAAATAAAACAGAAATGTAATAAAATGGAGTAAAAGTTTAATTTCTTATTTAACAAAAACTGTTATCCTAATATGGCACAACAAAAGCACCTTACACCTTATATAATATAATACTTCTTCATTACAATACTAATTAATTTTTGGTACCTATTACCTAAAGGTACTTATTTCCTTATTAGCTAACTCTTTGCTGTTGGGAGAACAAGACTCACTTTGGGTCGCTGAGCCGTCGTAGGATGTAGGTAGGTATATAATACACCGCTTTACGCGAGATGCGTTCCAGAGAAAATCGCGTAAAGCGAATTTCGCGTATAACGGGGTTTGTTAAGTCTGTTATAATAAAACATCAAATTCAGAATCAAATATGTACCTAGTACTTATATGTTTAACAAAATTATCGAAAGCTTGGGATACGGTCGGAGCCGCACGTTACAAACTAAAACTGTACGTACAATGGTTTTTACAACTAAGTTATAAAATAAAAATTAAACAGTTACACAACAAGATAAAAAGCAATACGACCACGGCATTACAGCAAATAACCACGGCCTTAACGCTAAATTCTTAAGGCTAATGTACAAACAAATTGGGCAAGGGATAATTATAGTGTGCAATAAACCACATATATATTGTTCTCTAGGAAGAAAACGACCCGCAATAAAACATTTGGTCCTGCCGTGAGAATCTTAAAGTTAGCGGTACTTTATACTGTAAACGAATATTAACATACATACTAAGTTCACTAAAGTAAATGCTACAGTACATACCTACATACAGATTACCTATAATATTAATAAAATAAAAAGAATAAAATTTTACAATAACTATAGGAAACTTACTCTATATGGCACCAAGTAAAATCTAATACAGTACTTATTATAACAATAGAAATTAATAAACTTTTACAATACCTAACTACAAGAAACTTAAATTGTTCATTCTGATTTTTGCAGCTCTTTTACGAGCTGCTTTCTTCAAATTGTCCCATTTTAATTTAAGTTGATCTGGTTTTCTTGGTATTTGACCACTTTTTGCGTTGAAAGTGTTGGTCAACGAGGCCCAACATTCCTCTTTTAATTTATTTGTGGAAGCATTCGTTTCCTTGCTGATATTAACGGGGTTGCTCTGTACGAGATCTACAAGCAGGGCAACCTCGTCCTTGCTCATAGCCTTCTTCGTTTTCTGTAATAGAAATATGTTTGAATTAAGAGTTACCGCAAAAACTAAGCGGCAGACACTTTAGAGAAAGAAATAGGTATAAAGGCGTACTCACCGACGGCGTAATATCCATTTCAAAAGACTGACTAGGTATAAACAGTCGTATTGATAATAAATTTACACTATTTTGTTAATATACTCGACTCGATGAATTTGAATTGACTTCAGACCCCGCCTGATCTATGTATGTATGTATGTAAATCGGGCTGGTTTCCGCAACTCCACGACTAAGCGCGTATTTTGCGTGTAGGTGGGACAAATGCGTCATTCGATCCACCCCAGCTCCCCAAGGAAGGCCAGCAACGTCTTGGTGTTACTAACTATCTCGCAGAGGGTACCTGGGTTTCCGAAGTACTTTGCCCTGTAATCCGCAACCACCGGGCAGCTTAGAAGCAGGTGTGCTGCTATCTCATTCTCCTCCATGCAGGCTCTGCATAGCGGGCTGTCAGTGACTCCTATAGCATAGAGGTGTTTATTAAAAGACCCATGGCCAGTTGTTACGGCTGTGACTGAACGCAACTGTTGTTTAGTCAGTCTTAGGGCTTGTTTTGTGAAACGGCCATTTATAGAGGGAAGTGCCTCCTTGGCCTGCCTACACTCACTATGGTCAGCCCATAGCTTGTGATGTTTATCTCCGGTGCGTTTCCTTACCAGATTGCGTAAGTACCCGAAAGGCAGCGGCACGATGGGCTCAGGTCCCATTGCTGACAAACTCGACCCCCTTCGGGCGAGTTCATCCGCAGCGTCGTTGCCTCGAGATTCATTGTGTCCCTTGATCCATTGAATGGTTACTTTGTTGTGTCTACCAACCTGGTTTAGACGTTGGTGACACTCGAGAATCAACCCAGAGTTCACTGTGTGGCTGTTCAGAGCTTGCAGGACAGCCATGCTGTCCGAGAGTATGCGTATTGAGTGGTCCTTAACTTCCCTGGTTAGGATGGCTGATGCCGCCAGAGAAATGCCCATGCATTCAGCCTGGAACACTGTGTTGTGGACCCCCAATGGTGTGGCTATGTGGATATTGAGATCCTCTGAGAAGATTCCCGCACCAGTACCTGTACCTGTTTTTGATCCATCGGTGAAGATCCGCAGCTCGGCGGGGCAGAGCCCCTCGCACCGATGATCCTCATGCAATTGGATTTTGTATTTTTTATCGAAGATAAATTGCTTGGGCACCCGGTCATTGATTGCCTTTGTTATGGGGAGTTCATTGTTGAGCTCCTCGAGCAGAGCGGTGTGTCGTGTGTCTCTCTTACTCCAGAGACCTAATGTTTTAAGGCGTACTGCTGCCATCGTCGCTTCCTGTTGTATAAACAAGTGTAGCGGAGGGAGCCCCAGCATGGCTTCCAGCGCCGCAGTTGGAGTAGTCCTCATGCAGCCCGTCGTTGCCATGCAGGCCAGCCTTTGCATGTGTTGTAACTTGTTTACGGCTGTAGCTAGCTTTGAGCGTGGCCACCACACCACGGCCCCGTAGGTTACCATGGGCCGAATTACTGCGCTGTACAGCCATAGTATTATTTTGGGAGATAGGCCCCACTTCTTCCCTATCATTTTCCTGCATTGCCAGAAGGTAATGCAGGCCCTGTTTAGTTTGTAGTCTAGGTGATTACTCCAGCTTAACTTACTGTCTAGGATGACGCCTAGATACTTTACCTCGTTAGACAGCTGGAGCTCTGTATTGAAGAGCATAGGTAGCCGGTAGTGGCCTAGTGCTCGCTTTTGAGTGAACATGACTAATTCAGTTTTCGTGGGGTTTACCGACAGATCATATTCGTCGCACCATCTTTCCACGATGCGTAGTACTTGTTGAGTAAGGTTGCAGATCGTTCCAGTCACTTTCCCTGACACTAGGATTGCGAGGTCGTCAGCATAACCTATTGTGTAGTAACGATGTGCGTTGAGTTTGGTGATCAGGTCATCAATTACCAGATTCCACAGAAGAGGGGAGAGCACACCCCCCTGCGAGCAACCTCTGGCTATCAGAGCCAACTGCTGCTCTTCCTCAAGGCGAACCACTCGTTTGCTTAACATATTAGTTATCCAGTCATTTAGTACCTGTTCCACGCCGTGTTTGGAGAGAGCGGCACTAATGCTGGAAAAGTTTGTCTTGTCGAAGGCTTCTTCGATGTCTATGAATGTGCCCAGGCAGGACCCTTTCTGGTGAATCGCTTCCTCAATCTGGTTCACCAACAGATGAAGAGCGGACTCTGTCGACTTACCCGAGCTGTATGCGTGTTGGTTACCGTGCAGTGGTATTGTTTTTAAAACGCCATCACGTAGTTCCCTTTCACACCGCCTGATCTAACCTACACCTACAAAAAACTACTTCCTCGCATTCGCATCGGGCTGTCAGTCATTAAAAACGCGTTTTGTTACTTTCGATACAAATGACAAATGAATGATATTTTTTTATAAAAGTAAATATTTAACATGAAGATATAATAAAATATTAATTATTAATATCTACAAAACACAAAACGTCAAATAATAAAAAAATTACATCATTTTTTACTTTTAACAAAAATAAGCATCTTTGTATTAACAAAACGCAGAACGACGCCAGGGAGGGCTTCGGTAACAAACAAACGGATGACGGCTCGTAGCTCGTAGCTCGATGCAAAAAATATAGGAACGCCAATTACGGCTCGTTATTGGTAACTAGAAAACGGATGGTATATTTTACGTATGACGAGTCGTTTGTTATAGGAACCGGGCATAACTGCTTCAGTTTATTTTAACTGCGAAATTTATCTAAGGTTCTACAACATTTTCGGCTATATCAAGGTCTATTCTAGGTCTGGATAGGGGTTGATGCACCTCTATAAAAATCCCCCGAAATTCCCCGTCGAACGGGGTGGAAACCAACCCTTCAACCCTGCCCACTAGTGGGCTTGTTGCATTTAACTATCGAAAATGTTACAAGTTTTGAACTCGCTTACTATTAAGGGTTGATTTCCCGGAAAACTGTGCTCCATGGGCTATGAAACTATCTATATTCGGGTAGGTGCATCATCCCTCTATCCAGCTACACAACTTACCAAGCCACCCCTCCAAGGGTGGAGGTACTATAGGTCGGGAACCCGGAAGAGGATAAAAATCTGTGTTTACCTTTCAATCTATTTTGCGGCTTTATGCCTTGCCTGACCATGAAGATATGCACATATCTGGATAGGGCTGAGTGCCAGGTTTCCAGTGCCTATGGTTTAAGACCTAAATTCCTAGATGCCCTAAAGACTTAGCACGGAAGGTGCGTGTACATGGTGGTTTTCTTCAACCACCCTACTATCTTTGAATGTGAAATGACTATTTTGCATGTACCTTCGATTAGGCTGATTTCCATCAGCCAATCAGAACACGCCCTCTGGGTGCTATCGGGAATGTGTAAGGGAAATGTGTAGCCCTACCTATTGGTTATAATTTTCTTTGAAAATAAGTTTTCCTCAGAAAATCTTTTACGTGTTTGGGGAAAACGACAAACATACGATTTAAATCGATTACATAGCTTATAAACTATCACTATGCAAGTACATAAGCTTCTAAGTTCAGTATATAGGCCTACGACTATAGGTACATAGGTACTATCTATGCGAGTTACACAATGCTAAATGCTTCTCCGCGAATATTTCTATGACTATTTAAGTATATTATTAGCTCCTAACTTAAAAAACATATAAGCTTACGACTGTAAGTACATAAGGCTGTTTATGCGAGTTATATAAAGCAAAATGCTCCGTCGTGAACATTTCTCCCGCCGTGCAGCGCAGTGACGACTCGTTGTGATGTCGGCGCGGCGCTGCATCTCGCCGGTGAGCGACGACTGTAGCTGCGTCGCCCGTTGCCACGGTGACTGTTGCCTCGAATCTCGCCGGCGCGACGCTCGTCGCCCCGGCGACTGTTGCCTCGAAGCTCGGCGGCGCGACGCCCGTCGCTCCGGCCCGTAGCTCCGACGCTCTGGATCATTTCGGCAGCGGGATCAGCTTCTTCGCCGGACGCTTTAGAGTGCCGCCAGATGTGCGCACCTCAGCGGACCTCCGGACCTCTCCATCCGCCCCAGGGAAGACTGCGGTGATGCGGCCTCGCGGCCACGTGTTGCGAGGCAGCTGGCCGTCTGAGATGAGCACAGGGTCGCCCACCTGCAGACCAGGGCCACTGCTGTGTGGCTCCCGCCGGTGTTGGAGCTCGGGTAAGTACTCCCTCACCCAGCGGCGCCAGAACTGGTCGGCGAGCGCTTGTGAGCGCCGCCAGTGCTTCCTGCTGTCGACGTCTTGCTCGGTGAACACGCCGGGTGTTGGCAGTCTGGCCGAACCACCGAGTAGGAAGTGGTTCGGCGTGATGGATTCATCGTCTTCGCTGTCGACTGACACATGTGTCAGCGGGCGGCTGTTTACCGTATACTCTGCCTCATACAACAGTGTGGACAACCCTCTTCGTGCGGGTGTTTTTCTGTGAGTACGGTGTACAATGCGGACTTCACGCAGCGGACTAGGCGGTCCCAGGCGCCTCCCATGAATGGCGCGGACGGAGTTATGAAGCGCCATGCGATGCCTCGACGACTAGCCTCTTCTCTGCAGGCGTCTCGAAGCTCGTTGTCGGCGCCGTGCATGTTGGTGCCGTTGTCGGAGTATATTTCTGTTGGGCAGCCCCGGCGCGCAGCGAAGCGGCGCAGAGCTAGAATTGCCGAGTCTGCGCTGAGGTTGGCAGCAATTTCGAGATCTACTGCCCTGGTGGTGAGACACGTGAATAGGGCCACGTATCTCTTCTGGTGCTGACGACCGACGGTGACGGACAGTGGACCAAAGTAGTCGAGTCCAGTGTACGTAAATGGCCTCTGGTGATGAGCCAGGCGAGTCTTCGGATGGTCGCCCGTGGTGCGCACAGGAGCGTGTGCCTTTCGAATGCGACACTGCAGACAGCGTGTCACCATCATCTTCGCTGTGGGCCTCAGCTTGACAACCCAGTAGTGTTGACGTACCTCGTTGATTGTCATCTCGGTTCCACTGTGTTGCAGACTTCTGTGTGTCCAATCTATGTATGGCTGATTGATGCGGTGACCGCCGTGTAGTATAGGCGGACGCTTGACTTCGTCGGCTATCTCGTCGGTTTTTTCTATGCGACTTCTCAGATGTATGACGTCATCTGTGAGTTCTATTTGCAGCGGGCGCAATCGACTGTCGTTTTCTATCTGTTTGTTCTCTCGCAGACTCGTCAGTTCTCGGTTGAACATTTGTTCCTGTACTGTTTGCACGAGTAACCTCTCCGCTTGTCGGAGGTATTCGGCTTCTATTATATTATATTTTGACGCCACTGTGGACGTCACTGATGCTATAGGAGGGGGCTTAGCCGTCTTTGTACGTTTCCTCCAATCTGGATCCGATTCCTTGCCTTTCTGTGTTCTTTTATAGAACGTTTTCTCTGTTGATCCTCGAGTGATTGAGACGAAGCGCAATACGTTCGCTGTCGGTCTTAGGAGTCGTTCCCACTTCGAGAATCTGGCCGGATCGGGTATGACCTCGGAGAGTCTTCGGTCTGTTCTCTGTTTGACATTGACGGTTAGGGTTCTCTCTTCACCCGTCTGATCGTCAATCGGCGGTTTTTCTGTTGGCCACGACATCGGTTCTTCGTGGAGAAAGCTGGGGCCACGATACCATTCATGCGATGAATTGAATTCTAATGGTACGTCACGAGTGGCAATGTCTGCCACGTTCCTTTTCGTGGGTACCCATCGCCAGTCTTCGACTTTGCTATTTTCTTCTATGGCGGCTATTCTGTGGGCTACGAAGGGCTTGTACACTCGAGCTCCTCTTCTAATCCAGGTCAGCACGGTTTTGCTGTCTGACCAGTAGGTTACGGAGTCCGGTTTTACTCCGTGCTCGCGTATCACGGCTGCAGCCACGCGGTTCCCATCACCGCGGCCTGCTGTTCGAGACGAGGTATCGATTGCAGCTTGAGTGGTGCCACCTTTGCCTTTGCCATGACGAGGCTCACGTGCGTCATGCCATCTGACGTGGAGATCCGCCAATATACTGCTGCGGCGAATGCTTTCTCGCTGGCGTCGGTGAAGACATGGACTTGGGTTTCTGTTGCTTCGGTATATCCCGGGTAACATCTCGGTACTGTGATGTCTTTGAGTTTTTCCAAGTGTCGGATCCAACCTCTCCATGATGTGGCCAGGTCTGAATCGAGTGACTGATCCCAGTCTACTCCTCTTCTCCATGCTTCCTGGAGTATTTGCTTGGCGCGTACTGTGACTGGTGAGGCTAAGCCAAGCGGGTCATATAATGACATAACTATTCTGAGTGCCTCTCTTTTAGTGGGTACGTCTTTCTCTAAGACTCCACTCGGTAGACGCGCTAGGGCTAGGTTGAAACCCAGCGTGTCTGCACTTGGTCTCCAGATCAGACCAAGTATCTTTTCTATGTTTTCTGTGTCGCCGATATTGACGACATCTGTTGGCGTTTGCGACGGCTCTATTTCTTTTATGACGTTGGCGTCATTCGATACCCATCTCTTAATCTCAAAACGGGCCTGTTGGTGTATTTTCTTCACTGCTTTTGCTATGCGCGTCGCTTCTTCTGTGGTTCTGTAGCTATCCAGGTAATCATCCATGTAATGATTATGAATGATGGCTTCAACTGCTTCTGGTTGCTGTTCTATGTGCATCTTCGCGTTCCAATCTTTTGCGAAGATAGCTGTACATGGTGAGCTGGCCGCGCCGAATATGATTGACGTCATTCTATATTCTTCGGGAGCTCCCACTCTTCTGTCGCCTCTCCACAGATATCGGAGGGCGTCTCTGTCCTCTTGTCGGACTTTCACCTGCATAAACATTTCGGCAATATCACCCGAAATGGCTATGGGGTGTCTACGGAACCTCATCATGACGCCGGGCAGCGACTGTAACAGGTCTGGTCCTGTGAGTAGGAAGTCGTTCAAAGACATTCCATTCGATTTAGCTGCGGCGTCGTGCACTATACGGAACTTCTCTGGCTTCATTGGGTTGAAGACATCGAAATGAGGTAAGTACCAGGTTCTTCCTGGTGTACTATTTTTGGGCGCTTTCTCGGCGTACCCTTTCTGTAGGAGCGAGTCCATCTGTTCCGTATATCTATCTCGAAGAGTCGGATTTCTATCGAGTTTCCTCTCTATAGAGACAAGCCGCTTGTGGGCTGTCCCATAACTATCGGGCATTTCAAATTTTTCTTGCTTCCATAGCATTGCGGTTTCTATATGCCCATTTTCTATCTGTTTGGTGTGTCGTTTCAAGAGGTCTTCTGCCTTCTTTTCGGGGTCAGAAGTTAGACGTTGCGGGTTAACTATTAGCGATTCTAATGCGAAATATTTACGGAGCTGTTCATCAAGGTTTTCGTCTCTCGATGCTGTGTTGTTCACGTAGTGCACCTGGCTGGTGTTTCGGGCCTCTTCTTACTTCACTGGCTAACAATAAGTGCCAGTTGTCTTGGCCGATCAGAATCTTGGGCGCGCCGACTTCGTAAACCAGCTGTTGTTTCAAGTCGCTGAGATGCTTGCAGTATTTGACATCTTCCTCTCTAACTGTTTTCGGCGTGAGGTTGAGCTTCGGTATGGTGCGCGCTCTGAACGGCACCCTGTTCTTTAGCTGGCTCGCGAGCTTTACTGTGACTCTGCGTGAGCAAGGAGTGTCGATCATGGTGTCACCGATCGCTCCAATCTTGAGCGGGTCGATGCGGCCTTCGGCTCCGACTTGAATAGCAAGGTCCTCGTCTATCAATGATACGGTTGATCCATCGTCGAGAAGGGCGAACGTAGACGCCTCTCCCGCCGGTCCAATCACTCGGACCGGTACTATCTTGAGGTAGGCGTGACTCGACGATGTTCGCGAACTGGCAACCACTTCTTGTGGTTCTTGCTTCTGTTCGAGGACCTTCGGCTTTTCGGCAGCCGCTGTAGCGAGCTTCTTGTCATAATGGAGTAAGCGATTGTGGCTGGCTGTACATCCCTTGATGCCACATCTGTTCGGTTTGCACTGGTGTCGCTCGCGTCGAAACTTCATGCAGCGATAGCACAAATTGAGCTTCTTTGCTAGCTCCCATCTCTTGTCGCTGTTGCCTTCTTTGAATTTCCGACAATCGCGTTCTATGTGCCCATCTTTCCCACATACGCGGCATCTATCGGCCGGTTTTTCTGTTGCTGTGTGGGTTCTCTGAGCTGTACGTCTGTTTGATGGGCCCTCTGTTGCGTTGATGTTCTCAGCGGGAGCAAATGCGCTGCAGAAGCGAGCTTGTTCAGTGATGAATTCGCTGAACAACGATAGGTCAGGTAGCGACTGATACTTCTCCGTGTATATTCGGTACCACTGAACTCGAATAGAGTTTGGTAGCTTCTCTGTCAATGTTCGCATTAGTTCGGCATTGATCAAGTAGTGATCTTTCTTCAGTGCTCGTAACGTGACGATGACATATCTCACTCGACTTGCGAACGTGCAAATATCTTTCGGATTCTCGCTGCACCGTGGCAGTCCGCGCAGTCTATCTGTTTCGGCTTGCGCTATCGAGTCCGGTCTTCCGCATTGCAGCTCCAGTTCCTTCATAATATCGTCTGGTCTTGCATGTCCGATGAGTTCTGAGCTCACTGTATCGAGTGCACGTCCGTGTAGGCTCCTTCTGAGCCTTGCTGTGTTCTCGACATCGTTGAAATATCTTCGAGTTGTCTCGTAAATGGCTCGAAACGACAACCATTCTGTGTGTGCACCACTGAAGTTCGGTAAAGTCATGATGACCTTCGATGGTGAGGACGAATTCTGTTCTGTTTTCCTGTCAGCTAGCGATGCTATAGCTGCTCTTAAGTCCGTTATGAACGGCTGTAATCTGTTTTCCCCATTGTCTTCCATTTTCTTCGGTGGTGCCGTCTGTTTAGTCACTTCATCGACTTTCGGCTCTAGTTCCGGTACTTGCGCTCGAAGAGAGTCCACTATCGGTAAGGAGTCCACGGGGGGAGGCAATTGCTGCTCGCAGCTTCTATCTATTCTATTCTGTATGTCTCCCTCGGCGGCGTTGGTCTCTCTCTGATCAGGAACAGGTTCCGGTGCCTCTTCCAGCCAGGAACGCACGTACTCGTCGTTCGAGTTTCTATCTTCTATATAATCGTCGTCCGATTCTTGTTCGGCTCTCTGAAGTGCTAATTGTGCAAGCTCCAACTTAATCTTGAGTAAGTCTTCGCGTGCTTTCGTGATTTTTCTATAAGACCGCGTCGTCCTTCCCACGGTCGACGGCGGCTTGCTACGTTCGATACGTTCAATACGGGCGTCACCCCGGGTAGTCACCGGCAGGATTCGGCTGTATGTTCTATCTGTCGGCCTCAGTGTACTGTCTGAAGGCGCTTCAAATCTGGTTCCCTTCTTTGAGGTCGCTGGTGGTTCTGTTCGCTCCTCCTGTTCAACTGGAGCGGGGGGTGAAGACAATTCTTCGCTGTGCGACTGCAACGGCTGTGTTCCCTCAGTCGTGGATGGTGAACGCGGCGGTAACTGGTGACGGGTGATGGGAGCCCTTTCGGTTGGTTCCCTGTTTAGGTCTACCACCCACGCCTCAGGTGTCTTCCCACGCGACCTCGTGATCGGCATGATTCAAATCTTCAAGTCGATTCTTCTTCAAAATTTTCAAAGTCCAAAATCTTCAAAAAAATTTCTATTTCCCGAATCGGTCTGTTTTCTATATGTAGAATCTTCTCAAAATTTTCAAAGTCCAAATTCTTCAAAAAATTTCTATGTCCCGAATCGGTCTATGTTTTCTATATGTAGAATCTTCTCAAAATTTTCAAAGTTACAAATTCTTCAAAAATTTTCTATGTCCCGAGTCGATGTTCAAATCTTCTATGTTCAGATGATCAAAATTTTCTAAGTCCCAGTATGAATCTTCAAAATTTTTCTAAGTGCCAGCTTCTATGTTCGAAAAATTTATGTGTCAGGTTCAATCCTCAAAATTTTTCTAAGTCCCAGGTTCTGTCTTCAAAAAATTTTCTAAGTCCCAGCTTCTATGTACGAATTTTTTTCTAAGTGTCGGATTCAATCCTCAAAATTTTTCTAAGTCCCAGGTTTGGTCTTCAAAATCTTCCCAAGTCCAGGTTCAACTTTCAAATTTTCTCAAAGTCCAGGATTCCTTAGAAATCTTCTAAGTCCAGACGCAATCCTTCAGTGTTTCAGGAAAATTTTCAAAGTCCAAAGTTTCGGGGTGAATCCTTAAGGGTGGCTCCCGAAGGGTAGTTTTCTTCAAGGGCAGTCCTCACGATGAACCACGATGCTGAGCTTGAGGCTTCTTAACTGGAACGTATGTTGACGGATAACTTCGGATTCGCCTCAGCGTGTGTCCTTAAGGGTTGGTTCTTGAAGGGTAGTTTTCTTCAAGGGGTAGTCCTCACGATGAACCACGATGCTGAGCTTGAGGCTTCTTAACTGGAACGTATGTTGACGGATAACTTCGGATCCGCCTCAGCGTGAGTCCTTAAGGGTTGGTTCTTGAAGGGTAGTTTTCTTCAAGGGGTAGTCCTCACGATGAACCACGATGCTGAGCTTGAGGCTTCTTAACTGGAACGTATGTTGACGGATGACTTCGGATCCGCCTCAGGGTGAGTCCTCAAGGGATGATTCTTGAAGGGTTGATTCGGGAACGAGTACCAAATGACTGACTGTTAAGAAACAAGATGCGGTGTACGTATGTTTGGCTCTTGCGCCAACTATATCGAAGGGCTTCGGCTTGAGTCTTCAAGGCTTGTTTCTTCAAGGGTTGATTCTTCAAGGGATGATTCGGGAACGAATACCAATTGACATACTGTTAAGAAACAAGATGTACGGGTGCGGAGATCCGGCTTTCGAAGGACCAAAAAATTTACCGGACGGGCGTGATCGACTGGAACGGGGTTGTGATGGGGTAGGTCTATCCTTTTTCTTCTCCTCCGAAGTGAACTGTGACCGACCGACGGCGTCCAGCCGCGCTGACGTCCTGTACCGGAAACTGAGGCTCTTCCGCACCTAACGTACAACGTTCTTCTATCTTGCCAAATACTTGCTGTCTTCGGGGTAGATTGGGGCGCAGGGTGAATGCTTACCAGGGTTAAATAATAGGCAGGAATTTGACAACACTGCAGCTAATGGTTTAAGGGCAAATTCGCGAGTACTGTGATTCTATTTATAGATTCTAGGGTTTCTTCTGCCGGTGACTACGAGTTTGCTATTTTTTTGGCAATTTACTAAGGTACGAGGTTACCTTACCGTAACGAGGCCCAAAAACCACTAACTGCTTCAGTTTATTTTAACTGCGAAATTTATCTAAGGTTCTACAACATTTTCATATCTAGGTCTATTCTAGGTCTGGATAGGGGTTGATGCACCTCTATAAAAATCCCCCGAAATTCCCCGTCGAACGGGGTGGAAACCAACCCTTCAACCCTGCCCACTAGTGGGCTTGTTGCATTTAACTATCGAAAATGTTACAAGTTTTGAACTCGCTTACTATTAAGGGTTGATTTCCCGGAAAACTGTGCCCCATGGGCTATGAAACTATCTATATTCGGGTAGGTGCATCATCCCTCTATCCAGCTACACAACTTACCAAGCCACCCCTCCAAGGGTGGAGGTACTATAGGTCAGGAACCCGGAAGAGAATAAAAATCTGTGTTTACCTTTCAATCTATTTTGCGGCTTTATGCCTTGCCTGACCATGAAGATGTGCACATATCTGGATAGGGCTGAGTGCCAGGTTTCCAGTGCATATGGTTTAAGACCTAAATTCCTAGATGCCCTAAAGACTTAGCACTGAAGGTGCGTGTACATGGTGGTTTTCTTCAACCACTCTACTATCTTTGAATGTGAAATTACTATTTTGCATGTATCTTCGATTAGGCTGATTTCCATCAGCCAATCAGAACACGCCCTCTGGGTGCTATCGGGAATGTGTAAGGGAAATGTGTAGCCCTACCTATTGGTTATAATTTTCTTTGAAAATAAGTTTTCCTCAGAACATCTTTTACGTGTTTGGGGAAAACGACAAACATACGATTTTAAATCGATTACATAGCTTATAAACTATCACTATGCAAGTACATAAGCTTCTAAGTTCAGTATATAGGCCTACGACTATAGGTACATAGGTACTATCTATGCGAGTTACACAATGCTAAATGCTTCTCCGCGAATATTTCTATGACTATTTAAGTATATAAGCTCCTAACTTAAAAAACATATAAGCTTACGACTATAAGTACATAAGGCTGTTTATGCGAGTTATATAAAGCAAAATGCTCCGTCGCGAACAGATTTAAGTGAATTTATATCTAGATTTAAATAAGAAAAGTATGTGCACAATCCTTCCAAAGCCTTATTAAGGCACTGTGTCGTGCCTTTGAAATTATTCCCAGACAAATACCCAACTAAATCATCAGCAAATTGGAGATTTTTTACTTTAGAACCTAGAATTAAATTTAAACGACATATGTACAAAATGAATATTAGTGGAGACAGAATTCCTGCTTGACAAACTCCTACCGAAGCAAAACTTGGCCCATGTAATCTATCATTGTACCTAACATATACCTTCCTTTCAGTTAAGAATTCATGGACCCAGTGGACAATTTTGTTTCCAAGAAGAATTAGGGGAGCGTGGGTCACAGTGGATAAATCATTGTAGGTGTGTATTTAAAGCAAACAGACGCGTACGCGTTCGCGACGTTGCCGTTCTTACACTCCCCCCGCAACCGAGCTAGTCGCCATCTTAGTATCGGAGTGGACGCACGCGGTACGGAGCATCCGTCGACAAGTAAGCCACAAACTTTTATTTTAAGCCTGCTATACATGTTGGCCGAGCGGTGCCGAGCGACGGCCAACGCCAACATGTAGACAGCCTATTTGCCTTGCCTTGTCATGGCTCGGTGTCGCTCGCCTAGCTGGCCGAGTGGTGAAGCCAAGCGCCAACGTGTGTAGGGTTCATTTGGCGCCACTTGTCTACGCTCGCCGTCGCTTGTGACCACTCGCCTCACTTCGGATCGGTGTCGGTTTTTGTGCACAAATCAAAGGCGCTCGCCTGCGCTCAGCCAATAGCGTCCACATGTTTGTCCGTGTATTATTATGTGGTTGGCGTCCGTCGTATGAACACGAAAAAATGTCGCTGTCAACAAACGACGACATATTCAAATTTTTGGAGTTTTACCAGAATGAATCGGTTATTTGGAATCCTAGACACATACATCACAAAGATAAGAAAAAGGTAAATACATACCTAGTTACCTATTCATTAGCTAACTATGTACGACGCTAAAACGTATACTCTTTTTAGGTTATGTTCCTTGTCGTATTGTTTCTTTTTATTCGTACTTTTAAATGTATTAAATTTATTTATATTTTAGGTGCATGATGCTTGGATAAGGATCTCTAATGAAATGGAGATTCCTATTCCTGAGCTTAAGAAAACGAAGAAAGCATTAATGGCTACGTTTAGACAACATTTGAAGAAAAAGAAGGCTTCAAAGACTTCTGGTTGTGGTGAAGAAGATGTATATAAACCCATTTGGGTATTTTATACAATCATGGAATCATTTCTCGGAGATGTATACGAGTGTTCCAGTAAATTAAATACCACAGTAAGTAGGTATTACAATAAAAATACCCGAATAATAATGAATCATTTATTTATAATTATGTACCTAGGTGCTTAGCAATATAACAATTAGATAGAGTACATTATATATAGGCACATTAGACATATTTAACTTATTTAACCCGACTTCAAAAAAGGAGGGTTATGTATTCAACCCTTTTCATTATATTATTTCTTACTTTTTAGTTGAAGTCGGGTTCAACATTTTTTGAATTACGTTTTTTATTTTGGGGTTTTTATTTTTGTGATGGTCTAAACAAAGTATGCAGGGTTTCCATTCCTGTTTTGAAACAAATAATTCGCAAAATTTGATCTCCCTTCTATTGCATTTCTAGCAGTTCTGCGGGGTACATCTTGTAATGGAAATAACCCATAAAAATCTCTTTGTCTCCAAGAGCCAGGTTGGACTAACTCGACATTTTCATATTTATCCAGCGCTCCTTGTGGAGTATAGATATTCCGAAATGTGCTGCTAGTTCTCAGAAAGTTGTGCAACAGCACGCACGTCATTGTTACAATAGATGCTTTTTCAACTTCTAGGGCTATTGGTTTTTTGAATACTCTAAATACACTCGCCATAATACCGAACGTGTTTTCAACAATGACGCGAGAGCTAGACAGTATTTGGTTAAAATTTCTTTCAGGAGTACCTATCTCATGATTTCCAGGGTATGGTTTTAAAATATTCGTATGAAGAGCAAACGCACCATCACTCAATATAACATATGGAAATTCTATATCCGTGTCTGGTAGTGGGCAAGGTGGAGGGAAATTAATACTTTTATCAACAATTTTTTTTCATAATATACTTTGTTTTAAAACACCACCATCACTAATCCGGCCTTGAGCACCCACATCAGCAAATAAAAAACAGTAATTACTGTCAACTAGACCTAATAGAACAATACTAAAGTCTCCTTTGTAATTGTAATATTCTGAACCAGTTTCAGGGGGGCATTGTATTTTAATGTGCTTCCCATCTATTGCCCCTATGCAATGCGGAAACCTCAATCCTCTTGCGACAGTAAGCCATTCCTCTGGAGATGTAGGAATCTGAAAAACAAAAATATTTATATTACTTTATTTTTTTCAGACACAAGCAACTGAACAAAGTACTTCAACAGATGAGCAAAATGACACTAGACTGGGCGACGATGAAGAAGGTCAGCATTCAAGCTCTTCAAATGTTACTTTGCCACCTCCCTTGAATAAAACTGCATCGAACGTCGTTCTTCTAACCCTCCTGAGATTCAAAAAGCAAGTGAACAAAAGCAGCACGCATTAAAAACTATCAATACCGTATTGACCAACAAACCGGCTGAAAAGGAAGATATGTGTGATCTCTATGGAAAATTAGTAGCCTCCAAATTGAAGAAATATTTCTCAGATATTGAGCAGCAGGATGTCATGTTTGAATTGGATGAATTGTTGACAAAAAGAATTAGAAATAGCCTCCAACAACGTCCTTCCTCATCCTTTAGTGTAATGAGTTCTGATGGTTGTACATCACCAGCTGATATGCACCGCCCTTCTTCATCTCAAACATTCTATGTTCTTCCAGATTCACCAGTACATATACCACAACGGCCATTTTCATCTCACAGCTATCCCATATTACAAATACCAGAGCAAAATAATATAATTACACAAAACATTACTGTGTCCTCACCACAACACGAACATTACGAACAGATACAACAACCAACATTAAAACAACAAAAAAATAACGAAATCCAAATATTATCTGACGAAGTCATTAAGTCAGCAAAATTCAATCCAATCTTACATGACGAATTTTTAAAAGCAATGAGTGATAATACTCCATAAATTGATTTAAGTACCTACCTACATGAATAATAATATTTGTATTTCTTTGTAATAAAAAAATTAATAATATGTGAAGTTTCATTTACCTTAACAGTATCCTTTAAAACATTAATGAGGGCTTGACAAACTTCAGGAATTATACGAGATATTAGTTGACTAGATATTTTAAAGGTGTAATGTAGACTCCTGTAATTGTCTCCAGTTGCTAGATATCTTAGTGTCACAGCAAGTCGAATCTTAGCTGGTACGCTTTCTCTGAAATCGGTATCTTGTTTGCTGATGGCTGGAGAAATTTTCTGAAGTAAATATTCGAAATCGCTATTAGACATTCGAACAAAATTTTGAAATTCATTTGCTTCAGGTTCTTGAAGTAGTTCAGATAGCTGATTTTCCATACTATTTCTGTCAAAAGAAAGTTAAAATAAACAAAATTGAAACAAAAAAATGTTGACAAAACAAAAGGTGAATATACCTAGGTACATTACCTTGTTCTATTTCTGTGAATACTCAACATCCACCACCTTCTTTTTTGTCTTTTCTTTTTCACTACCTTCGTGCGGTACACACTGACATAATAATTATAAGCACTCATTAAATATATAGCAGCAGCTGAAATAGCTACTACGTCGTCGTCCATATTCTTTCAATTCACAATATAAACTGACCAAGGCCAACGTATGGGCATCTTTCAAATTAGCTTGCGTCCATTGGTCTAGGCTCGCGTTGGTCTTTAACTTGCCAAACATGTAGACAGTAGCGTTTGGCTTGTGTCGATTTGCTTAGGCTCGTGTTGGTCTACGCTCGGCCAACATGTATAGCAGGCTTTACGTGTTTTTGTAAAACGTTTTGCCTTTCTGTATATTAGAATTTTAGAAGTGTTGATAATGTGATATGATCTAAAGTTACTGTAGAGAATTTTTGTTACTCTAATATGTTTATTTGACAAATAAATAATTTGGTAGGATTTTTTAATTAAGACTTCTCCAACTGGGGCACAGTGGATCGTTTTGAATTGGGGTACAGTGGATCTTGTATCCACTGTACCCCAAGTCAAAATATTTATCGTAAAATTATTTTGTTTTCAGGGATAATGCCACGAAACAGGAAAAGAAAGACCAATAGTGGTCAGCACGCTGAAGAGGAGATGCGGGCAGCTTTGCATAAAATATCGGAGGGCCAAAAAATAAAAACTGTAGCTAAACTAATGAACATTCCATATACAACTCTATAAAGGTATAATGAAAAAAATAAAAAATCATTGAATGCCAATCCTATTGATACCAACAGAGTTACACGAAATTACACAGTGCGTAAAATTTTCACGGATGCTCAAGAGAAGGATTTAGTCGATTATTTAACAAGATGTAGCAATATGTTTTATGGTCTTACCTTAATAGATACGCGCAAACTTGCCTATGAAATGGCAGTTATAAATAATATCACAGTGCCACAAAAATGGCATGATACGAAACTGGCAGGCGTTGAGTGGCTGTGCAGTTTTAGAAAAAGAAATCCAGCTCTCAGCTTGCGAACACCTGAAGGGTGTAGCCTAAGCCGTGCAACGTCCTTTAATCGCCACAATGTAACGATGTTCTATGACAATTTAGAGAGGGTTATGGCTAGACATGAGTCGTTTGGGAACGGAACTAGAGTGTGGAATCTAGATGAGACGAACACCATGACCGTTCAGAAATCTGCTAATGTTTTGGCAGTCAGAGGTCAAAAGCAGGTGTCTAAAGTTACCAGTGCGGAAAGAGGGACACTCGTTACTACGTGTTATTTTGTGAATGCTTTGGGAAACACGTTACCGCCTGTTATGATTTTTCCTAGGGTTCACTTCAAAAGTCATATGATTAATGAGGCTCCAACTGGAACTTTGGGCCTAGCAACACCAAGCGGATGGATGAATGGTGAGTTATTCATTGAGACGATTAAACATTTTATAAAACACACAAATAGTAGCAAAGAAAATACTAGTTTGTTGATCTTAGATAATCACGAGTCTCAAATGGGTGGGGCTCAAACAAAATGTACCTTTGCAAAAAAATTCGCGGCCACCTGTTTGCTCCTAAATTTTAGTATATTTTGGTCATTTCTATCAAAGAATTATATTTTTTGCAATAAAATGAATACATTAAAAATTTAAGTTTGCAAAGAAAATACACAAAATCTTCCATTTACATTTATTATTAGAAGGGAACATAATCCATTTACACAATATTTAAGTTCATAAAACTTTTAGAAATTTTTTTGCTCCATACAAAACATAAATGTCCTAGCGCAGTCCGTCGTTAAGGCTTTAATTTTTATTTTTTTTTTACGCTGTTAATGTTATTTCTTTTTGTCTTCATTGTTGGTATGGGAGTTAATTCAAAGAATTTTGTCTGTAAATCTCACAAAAAATGATAATTGCTTACAAAACAACAAATTTAAAAAATAGTCCCATATAATCTTCTAGTGTGTTACAAGTAATGTGTTACACGGTAGCTTTCGTAATTTAGTGATAACCACACTAGAAGTTGTTTTGTAGAGTGGCAACACCGTATAACAACAGCCGTCAAGTGCCAATTTAATGTCAACCATTTTAGTCTTGTCACAAAAGTGAAGTGCTTTGGCGTAGTGTTTTTTCCTTCCAAAAAATTGGTTATTAAACAAAGAATTTTCAAGGTAAGTGTTTGTCTTTCATTATAATGAAGTATAGATACTAATTAAATACCTTTTTGTGTCGTATATTATGGCTTTCTTTCCAATATTTCTTTGAATTTGCGGCTGCTATAATCAAGTAAACACTAAATGTTCTCGTGTGTTCGCTCTGGTGTGTTATGTTGTGTTACGTTTACGTAACACACTGGATAACATTAAGCTTGGTTCACATTGTCTTTAACCGACTGTGGCGGAGCCCAAAAGGGGTATAATATTTTTGCTTGCGTGTGAATAAACGTGTATAAATGTAATTATATGCGCGCCTTCCCTGCTGTTGCCTTATAAGCACTTAAAACCAAATAAATTAAAACTAAAAAATAACATTTTGTATTTATATATTATTCTTTACAAATAGAAGTATTTACGATATGTTTGTGTAAGTAGTAAATAAACTTAGTATGCTGTTCGGTGTGTAATTTTACTGGGTGACTAGGTGAGATATCAAGCATAGTAACAATTGAAGCTTATTTTGTACAGATGCCTTCGAGCGCAGCCGAACGGCAGAAACGATACCGCGAGAGGATGAAGAATGAAAATCCAAATAAATACAAGGAAATGCAAAGAAAAAATGCCGCCAGGACAAATTTAAAAAGAAAAAGAATCGCAGATTTTGAACCAGAAGAGCAAGTAAAACTAAGAAGACAATGGAGAGAAAATAAGAAGAAGAAAACATATGATGAAGAGAAAAGAGAAAGATCAGAGAGTTTAACAGAAAACAATGAAAAAGCAATGAGAAATAAACAAAGACGTATAGAAATACTAAACTACAGCTTGAAAAAAGAAAATTGCGAACTTAAAGGGAACATCAACCAAATGAAAAAAGAAATGTGTAATTTAAAGAAAAAGCTATATAGATCTATTAAGAAAAACAAACAGTTACACGATTTAATACACCAAAAAAATGTTTTAATAGAAAAGTTACAACTGAAACCTAATTCTAATAATGAAGAAGAAAAAATACGTACTCCATACTCTAGAGCTAATATATTAATAGAAGAAAATTTGCCAAACATTTCTCTTGAAGAAAGAGAGAAAGTAAAGAAAAGATTATTAGAACACAACGTTTTAGTAGATACAATAAAGGAACGTTATGAAAACTCTAATTTAAACAGTGAAAAAAAGTACTCAAGAATATAGTTTCTAGTGATATCGCCAAAAAATACAAAATGAAACCAAAATAAGTTCATTCTTGGGTCTCAAAGGAAAAATACGTCATATTCAAGTTAAAAAAAGAAACTTTTCAATACTAAATCACTTAAAAAACTTTTTTGAAAGAGACGATATTAGCGTAGCGACAGCAGGGAAAAAGGAAGTCAAAACATATAAGAAAAAACTAGACAAAGAAGATATTTATTGGGAACATTAAAACAACTTTATAGGAAATATAAGTCAGAAGGCGGAAAGATTTCATTTGCCACATTTAAACGCTACAGGCCATTTTATATATTGACTCCAAAAGTCAACTCTCGTAATACGTGTGCATGTAAAAATCATGAAAATTTGCTATTGAAAGCGAGTGAGCTCAAATCTATGGGCATTATTGAAACAAAATCACTTGATGATATTTTGTTAATGGTTGTGTGTGACGCCAAGAAAATAGAATGTGCCTATGGCGAATGTGAAGATTGCAAGGACAAAGCTGTGGAATATAATCTTAATGGGAAAAATCTAGACGATTTTGTTTCATGGTCAGAATGGATGCAAAAAAATCATGAATATGACGACAAAAAGATGATGCATTAAAAAAGATAACTAAAAGAATGGTCAAGGATAGGAAAGTTGGTACTTTGCAAAATCTTTTACAATCGTTTACAGACGAATTAAAACAATTTAAGACACATTCATACACATACACCAATATAAAGAATATCAACGCTGTATCAAAAATCTCGATGATCAGTCAATAGCCATACATATCGACTTTTCTGAAAACTATTCGTGCAAATTAAGCACTGAAATTCAAGCCATGCTCTTCGGTTCCTCCCGTCAACAATTCACGCTACATTCTGGCCTTATATACAGCAAAGGGAGAGACCCAATGTCATTTACTTCCATTTCACCTTGTAACAACCACGAACCAGATGCTATATGGGCCCACCTGTCTCCTGTTTTACAGTTAATTAGACAGGAATTCCCTAACGTACATGCATTGCTTTTCTTCTCAGATGGACCGACTGTTCAATATAGACAAAAAAAGAATTTTTATTTATTCTGCAAATTTACTAAAGATCTAGGGTTCCCATTCTCAACCTGGAATTTCTTTGAGTCTGCGCATGGGAAGGGTGCTGCAGATGGCATCGGTGGTGCGATAAAGAGAAAATTGGATTCGATAGTCTCCTATGGTTCTGACATAACCGATGCAGAGTCTGCATATCGACTGTTAAGAGAAACTGAAACAAAAATAAAACTATTTTACATCCCAGAAATACTTCAAAATGTGAATGTACCACTATGTCCTGTACCTGGAACCATGGCACTCCATCAACTTAGAAATGTTGAATCTGGGAACAAAATAACTTATCGTAGTTTAAGTTGCTTTTGTGACAAAGGATTAAGTCCTGGATATTGTCAATGCTTGGATATAAAAGAACATAACTTAGAAATCATTCATAAACAAGACCAGACTGTTGCAAAAAAATTGAAATGCAACAGTGAAAATATTGAAGAGCCAAGTCGAAAGAAATATAAAAAAAAAGTTTGAACGCCAGTTGCCCAAAAAAGCGGCAATAACAGAAACCGGGAGAGAAAACGATTGGGACATCAGAAAAGCTACGATACTGATACTAGTGTAGAAAGCGACATAACTTATGCTGAATCGGATGACAGTGTGTGGGAAGATGACGAAGCCATGGAATTAGATCAGACAGATACAGAAGAAAATGATTTGGCTACAATATCGATTAAAGACAGTAAAGCTGAGAGTACAGTAAAAAACAACATAAACGAATGCAGTTCAAAAATAACGGTTTTATCAGAGATCAGGTATACGCCTCAAAATCAGGCCTATTTTGATTTACAGAAATACTTTCCAATAACACTTAATAAAGTGGATAAAGACTTCGATTTATTTTCTACCCTAAAAGATAAAGAAAATATTAGAAATACGAACGATGACCCAGTACCAAGTACATCAGGAAATTATAATAAGCAAAAAGAGAGAGCTGTAGTAAAAATTAAACAAGAAAATAACTTACAAAAAAGAAAAATAAACGATGGTATACTAGAGTTACAAAATATGGATCTGGATCTGACAGACAGAATATTAGAAGATAAGAACAAAAATATTGATAAAAAAGTTAAAGAAACATCATACGAATGCGACGTAAGAGTTTTAGATAACCCTGGAAAAAAAAGAAGAAAATGAGACTGAAGAAGATGCAGAAGCAAGAAGCAAGGCGATTGATGGACAAAACATTAACAGAGATGGTGCGGAACAAGATCTGGCAGAACTGCATTTAAATGAAAAAGCCGGTAAAATTAATTATAAATTAATTAATTAATAATTAATTCTTGATAAATCGCCATTATACACATACACGTACACATACTCACACACACAATGACCTACATTTGATGTCTTTACAAGAATATTTTGTACATAGGTATTCGAATTTCAGGTCGAAGTGTTTCACACGAAGACGTAGAAAGTTACGCTGATACAGATACTGAACCTGAAATAAAAAAGAAACGAATCCAAAAAATAAATAACACAAAAAGTGCTAAAGGTAAAGGTGTATGAAAAAAAAACCAAAAAAATATGTGATGAAAAAGAAAATAAATCGCCATCGCCAATAGCACATTGTTCAAGGGCATTCGAAACAATCATAACTGAAACGAACAATTTGCCTGCATCTGATAATGATTAAGAACAGCGTAGTGATTGGCGTGACATAGAAATTGAAAAACTACCCGTTGTGTTAACAGAAGATTTACAATTGTATAAAGAAATAGTAATACCATGGTGCGAACCTACAGATTTGAAAGGAACAAAATAATGTGAAAGAAGAAATAAATCTGACAGAAATTGAAAATGAACACGTACTAGCACTACAAATGAACCGAAGATTATTATTAATAGTAATACAAAAATAACTTCAGAACAATCAACAAAACTTTTTCCGAAAAATCCAACAAAGCAAACTTTGAAACCAGTAGCCATAAACCAAAAAATAAATGTTACTAAGAAAAAGAATTACTATAATGACAGTGATGAAATCTTAAAGATTCTAGAAAATTAGTGAGTTTGAGCTATGACTTGTAATTGTTGTGTTGATTATTGAAAAAATACTTACGTATATATTCAATAATTAATTATTAAACAAATATCTACTGTTTGTTTTATAATTTTCTACGTATTAATTAAAAAATAATACTGTCTATTTTTAATATTTTTTAAGTTTGCCTGTTAGAAAATTTAATTAAGTTTGATTTGTGAGGACTTTATTTTATGTTTATTTGGAAGTAAGAATTATTTTCTGTTTTGTTTAATTTTAAGTAAAAAAAAATGTTGATTTCATTAAGAGCATTCACTCCCCTTACGCGCTATTTCGCTCAAAAACCATGATTTTCAAACCCGTTTATACGCATTAATGACACAGACACAGACTTGTGATTTACTAATATCATTAGGAAATATTCTTGTCTAAATAGTTACACAGGATTTTATTTAAATTAAATGCACGTTTGTAAACAATATTCAGATATGTAAACAGAGATTTGCCGATTTTACGCACAGAGTCAATTTCGAAGCTCGAAAACGTCTAAAATTGTAGTATAATTAATAAACAAAAAATACAAGCCTATAGCTACGATCCTCAACAAAATAGTTATAGAAAAAGATTCATTGATTTAGTTCATTAACTTAGTAAATTAAAATCAAAACGATGTCAAATTATTAAGAAATTATGGGCACATAAAATGATCATTTGCACTGATTTAACTTCCTTTTAGAAATAAAATAATAATTTATTCTGATAGTAGAACATTTTCTTTAAACTATACTATTTAAAATTTGAATTTAAATAGCTTCATCATTTTTTAATAAATATTTTAAAAATAGTATAAATATCGGCGCGCGAGCGTTGACAAATTCACGTCCGGTTTAGTAGTTGACAACCCTCTAGGGTTGATAACTGCGAGTGGCCATCGACAAAAAAAAAAAAAAAGTTGACAAATTCAGTCGCCTGCGAGGCCTTCTAGAGAGAGGACACGTCGCTCTGCGCTCGCGCGACCTTGAGTGTGCATACGACGATAAATCGCGATTATTGTGCGGCCATTCCAATTTTGATACTTTGGTAAGTATATTTTTTTTTATTAATTTTGTTGAGTGACAAAATATTAAGTGTAACAGGAAATTATGTTTTAGCCACAATGGGAAATAAAACCAAGCAATTTAAAGGAAAAAGAAGTAAAAGAAAAATGCCAGAAAATTGTTCTAAGGCTCGTGCTCCTAAAAGGTATTTATACTATACTAATAATGAGCACTTTATGTACTTTAGTTTTCTTTCTTCTATTAAACTTTGCTATGGGTTTTGCATGTTTAAGAACAGTGTATAGGCATGAATATTGAATATAACATTTAAAAATAAGTTACTTATATTAACAATTTCTAAAACACTGCCTGTTAATTTTATTTACTCACTTATAAATCTGTATGCTTGCTTTCAAATAACAAGGTTTGTGTGCTTACTGGTGTATGGTGTAACTTCCAGGCAATGTACAGAAAACTCAAATGATGAGTTGTGGACGGAAAGCTTTGAGGCTGAAATTCCGCAAGAAGCGAGCAAAGTTTTTGAAGGTCGAAGAATTATCGATTTCCAATATTTTTTGGATCAAATCAAAACACTGTCTAACGATAATAAAGCAATGGGATGTACTATTGATAATTTACAGCCGTTAAAAGAACACAAAAACGGTTTGGAGTCAACATTTTTGCTGAAATGTAATATGTGTAACCTGGAGTTAAAACTATCAACATCAAATAATTGTACAACTAATATGGATGTAAATCGAGGCTCGGTCACCGGAGCTATAATGACAGGGATAGGAAATTCAAACCTAAATGAAATTTTGGCATCTATTGATCTGCCAATACTTTCACAAAACCTTTACGCAAAATGTCATAATGAAGTAGCAGCATGGTGGAAATCAGCAGCAGAAGACAGTATGCAAGAGGCTGCTAAGGAAGAAGCTGCTGAAGCTATTAAGTGCGGCGACATGAAAGATGGAATTCCCATCCTCACTGTCATAGCTGACTGCTGTTGGTCCAAAAGATCATATAAAACTAATTATTCTGCTTCGTCAGGCGTTGCTGCTATTATTGGATTCAAGACCGGTAAAGTATTATACATAGATGTAAAAAATAAATACTGCGTAATATGTGCCCGAGCAGCAGTCAAAAGTGAACCACCTGCTAACCATGAATGTTTTAAAAACCATATCGGATCTTCGTCAAGTATGGAGCAATCCGTTATTGTCGAGGGTTTTAAGACTTCTGTTGCTAGGCAAAACGTCATATACGGCACACTGATAGCTGATGGTGACGCAAGTACATTCAAAAAAATCCTAGAATGTAGACCTTATTCAAATTTTCAAGTACAAAAGATCGAATGTACAAATCATCTACTGCGGAATTACTGTGGAAAAATACTAAATGTTAGCAAAGACACATCCATCCCTTTAACTGAAAGAAGATTGCTAACAGCAGACCGCCAAAAAAGACTTCGCACTGCCGTAAAATATGCAATAAGATTTCGAAAAGCACAGAATTTGACTCTTTCTGAACAAATTATAAATTTAAAAAAAGATATTTTGAACAGTCCAATGCATATTTTTGGCAACCACAATGCTTGTGAAAATTATTACTGTGTAGAAGCCAGAAAAGCTGAAGAGAATGTGGTTCCAAAAGTTAGGACTTTATTAAAAAAAATATTAGGACATACGGCCCAGTTAGCTTTTCATTCGAATAGTTTACTCTACAATGTTACTAACAACAGAGCTGAGCAATTTAACAGCATTGTGGCTAAATTAGTCGGTGGCAAGCGCATAAATTTTTCACTAAAAAATTCTTATGCAGCTCGATGTCATGCCGCAGTTGTCTCTTATTCCGCAAGACCACAGTACACACTTTACAAATCCAAATTCCTCAGGAGTCCAGGTAGTTTTTTTTTTATGCGGTACGTTATTTCATACAATCAAAATCAATCGCAAGGAAAAAAGTTTAACTAACCTTTTAGATTTATGCATCGTATGTATGTACGTTTACATATAATGCATAGGTCTTTGTAAAAGTTCTGAATTATTTTAATGTTACTGGACATACGCAATGTAATGCATACAAAGTCTCAATAAAAATGATACAATCATTAGTTCAGGTCTCGGTACAGGACTTAAAAGATTGTATAAAATGACGCTCTTACTATAAATATTGTATTTGAATGATCAACGCTTTTTGGCAGGAACTTCATTGAAACGAATTGAAACAGCTCGTTTAAAAAGAAAAGCAAAAGAAAAATCTGGCCCTCGTCCTAAGAGGAGACTAAATTTTGAACACAAAAAAAAGGATTACGGTGAAGAATGTCAAAGACCAGACATGCTTGAGGATGATTATGAAGTTGCAAAAAATATGTTCCTGCTAAATCTTCAGGAGCAGGTAACCTTTTTTTTATTTAACTAAACACAGTGGACACATTTGCATTTGCAAAACAAAATAATAATCAAATACTTTGTGTTTAAGGTCAACAATAGAGAAGAAGTTGAAAGAGACACAATTCTGCAGGCAGAAAGCGCACTTTGGCTTCAATTGCGAAGATGTCTCGTAACAGCATCAACTTTTTGGAAAAGTGTGCAAAAGAAGACCTAACATAAGCTCAGCACCTTTAGTTAAAAGCCATTTGTACTCGTATTCACTACAAAATGTGAAAAGTATACAACATGGCAGTTCCAATGAAGCAATCGCAATCCGGCAACTGGAAGAGCAATTACATATAAGCATAAACAAATGTGGCCTCTTCGTTGACCAAGACTTATTTTTTCTGGGCGCTTCACCCGATGGCATTTTTGAAGAAGGGATAGTAGAAGTGAAATGTCCCATTTCTGCATTCGGATTAAGTGCTTCACGAGTGGTTTTTTCAAGTTCAAGGGCAGTTACACATAGCCAGGAAGAGTTTATGTCTGTTTGCAGTCTGGACGGGAAAAGAATTTCCCTTAAAAATTGAAAAAATCGCTCGAGACGATGAGTTTTGGCATAATCTTATGAAAACCAAGTTAATTGATTATTATAATAAGTGCCTCCTTCCAGAAATTATTGACCCACGAAAGTCTAGGTCGATGCCACTTAGGAACACGACCTACTAATTCGGCATGATTAAATTTTTTTCTTTTTGTATTTTACTTTTCCATATTTTCTTACGTTATACATCAAACATGTAAATTATTTATTAAATATAAAAACTGACTTAAGCCTAAATTATTTATTAGAATAAACAAAACTTCTCTGAATAGACACCCTAGGACATAGATGTCCAAGGAGTCTAACCAGTAATTATGTAACCAAATCATAATACGCGTACTGTTCGCTATTGAGGAGTTTCGTACATATTTTCGTGTATCTCTAAAAATAATTATATATGTATACCTTTAGAGATGTACAACATCTCTAAAGGTATACATCAGAACTACGAAAAACCGACTTATAATTGGCGAAGATATCGCGTAATGTACACTGACTAGAACGCCTTTTCTTTTTTTTAGTTGAAAAATAATTTCCTAACCTTACATTTTGTCAAGTTTCTGAAATTAATTATGGCAGAAATCTCTGCATAAATAATATATATATTCTCACAGAACCCCCATTAAATAACCTATCCAGCAAAAGTTGCATGTTTCCCACTTTTCACTGTATACATCCTTTTTTGAAGTCGGTTAAAAATGACGTTTTGAAGTATTAATAAAATAGTATAATTATATAAAAAAAATGACTTAATACACATTACGTTTTATGCCACAAGAAATGGATCAAAACTATAAATTTGACTATATTCAGAGAGGCCGCAGCAACTCTATGCACACAGACGCGCTTGCGTCTGTGTGCGTGATTTTTGCACTGCAATACCTACTGTTGACTTGCTGTGCGAGACGTTAACGCTCTTAATTTTTCACTACGTTTCTAACTTTATTTATATATGATTATTATTATTATATATGATTTATCAGATTTTATATTATAAGACTGACACTTTAAAAACTGGTAGGTATATGTCAAGCACGTAACCTAAAAAGACACTACCTACCGGTACGTAATGTAGATAGGTACCTACCTACCTATAGTGTGAAAGTGGCAGCCCTAGCGAAAAACTATTAACCCCTTAAGCGACCCGATTCACCCCAAGTCCTGGGTGAATAGGGACAAGTGAGTTTTTGTAACTTTTTATTATTGTTTTTTAATAAACCATATTTTAATGCATTATGAATGAAAATTTAAACTACCGGAACCATTATGATATCCGTTTTATTACTAAAACTACAAAAAAAAAAGATAAAAATCAATGTCGAACTTAAAAAGTGTCCCGATTCCCCCCATTTTACGGTATTTATTGCGACTCATTAAACTTGGCCTAACCCAACACTTTCGTGTGTTGGGGGATCCACCGATACTAACTCCACAAACTGCTATTATTAAAACCAAATGCCATCGTAAAATACACCAAATATATGAGAAATGTCGACAAACATGACCAGTTATTGTCGTATTATCACTGTGAACACAAAAGCCTTAAGTGGTACAAAAAACTAATTATTCACATAATTGAAATGTGTCTTATTAATGCTTATCAATTGTATAACATTTGCAATAATGCACATAAATTATCCTTATATGATTTTAAACTTAAGGTGTTAGAAGCATTGCTTCCACCTAAACCCGCAATTGTTACGATATCCCAAAATATTCATTTGCCGCGAATTTTGTCATCTGCTGTATCCGGGCGCACTAAAAGAAAGCAATGTGTAAGTTGTAAAAAAAACAAAAAAAGAGTAGATACAATTTATTGCTGCCCGAATTGCCCAAGATCACCAGGTTTGTGCTTGACATGCTTTAGAGGGTATCATAAATACTAGTATTCAAAAGCTTTTTGTAAGTTGTTATTTAATTTTGTTATAATTATAAGTTTTTGCGAAAGAAAAATTGCCTGTGTTGTCTGGAGCACCAATCCTGAAGATGCAGGTTCGAAATCCTGCCATAACCAGTATTTTTTTCACAAACAATTATAATTAGTAATTTTACCAAATGCATGAAAATTATAAAAATATACGAATTGTTGATTTTTGTAACAAATAATGTGTTAGAAGCATTGGAAATGAGCCTAAAAAATTTATAATTAATCACCGGGGATATTTTATTTACCATTACCAGATTTTGCATCGGAGAGAGAAATAAAACTACTGTTTTTTTATTAGGTACGTTTATTTGTTAAAATTAAACCATAATCAATAAAGGCGGATTTTTGAGCATCGCACTGATCTTAATTTTTCAAGTATGTTAGGGCTAACTAACTTCAGAATCAGTAAATCATTATTCAATTTGTGTATCGTATTTTATTTCGTGCGAGTGAGAACCTTTTGCTTCATTTAAAAAAAAAAATATTTTGGCATATGTGCGAGTGCGCAGACATGGTTTGATGAGATTCAATTCTTCAGCCACCAACTGCCCAAATAATATATTTCTTTTATCTTTTTTGTCAATATTTTCAGTGACAATCAGGCAATTATTACATGCTTCCTGATATTTAAATTCCTCTTTATTTGAGCTTTCACATTTCGGTTTCTTATGTGGTGCTAATACCGACTGAGATAAGTAATCGTCATCCACTTGACTATCAAATAGAATAGTGGGCGACCGTGAACGTTTTCTCTCTGAAAAAGAAGCATATTGCATTATAATAAAAAAACAACGTAAAAAAAACTTTCCTTTTCCGGGCATTATCGCAGTATTTTAACTTTATTTATATTCCCAAGTACCTAAATGTGAAACAGTAAAATTCAAAGTACCTATCAAAGGAATATATTATACATTCAAAGTATCATTTTGGCTAAGAATTTTTTGCTGGATTTTTTTGTCGTTTTACCTATAAAAATATGTTAAAATACAGAATTTGAATTCCTGATCAGTCTATTTTTGTCAGTCTTCAGTTGTATTTTTGTAAAATGGTTTGCTACCCCTGATATTATTCGGAGTTATCAATAATTTAATTCTTTTTGCTTTTAAAAGGATATTTGTAAGACGGGAGAGCACAATACAATTACTTATCAAATAAAGAGAAATTACTCACCATTTAAATCCATAATCGACAAAAATAACAGCTTATATTCCTTTTTTCAAATTTCTATCACCAAAACTTTACGAATGTTATATAAAACTGGCTGAAATATTTGAATTAATTGTGCTACCCGCTAAAAACAGTCGTTACTGCAACAACTATAGCGCACTACTGGAGAAATGTCATGAATTCGAAATGAATAAATTGAAATTCATAACGAAATGCTGAAAACGCCGATTGGCGTGTTTTTTTTTGTTCGTCAAGTGCGGCTCACGCCTATCGGCGTTTACGTTAAAACCTATGCCGCATCTGGGTAGCGAGAGGAAAATTTGTTGCCGCATTGAATGGGTTAAATCACTGTTAGGGTTCATACGCACTATGCGGGTACCCGCATTGCGGCTAGCCGTCCGGCTGACCGCAAACACAATTATGTACGTAATATTAATTTCTAAGCGCACTGCGATGCGGCTACCCGCAGACCGCTCCGGTCGCTCGGAGGGCTGCGGCCCGAGTGACGGCCAGCCGGACGGTTGCTATACGCACTGTGCGGTTCAGTCTGCGGCTGCCCGCCATTGAGTGACTGTGTGCACGTGGTACGTCTGGTAAAATGGAATTCGATACCGAAAAATTTATCATCGAAATCCAGAGTCGGCCAGCAATTTGGAACACCAAATTACCAGAGTATTCTGATAGAATATTAAAACAAAGAGCATGGGAAGAGTTAGTGCATATTTATCACGGTACGGAATTGACAAAGGAGGAAAAACATAAACTAGGTAATTATCAAAATCATTTTATTTTTTAAATGTAATTATCCTGCTATTCTACCCTCCCTTCATGCATAAAATATTCTGCAAATAATTCTCGATATCCGAAAGCAGTTCTATTGTTTCTTCGCACGTTATCTCGAGTAATAGTTTCAGTTAGTGGATTACTTAATGAGTCTCTAAAAGAATATCCGTCTCTGTCTCTTACAAAGTTGTGTAAAATGCAAGCAGACTTAATAATATCACTAACTAAATCGATGTGAACATTAATTGGTCTGTGAAAAATGCGCCACTTATTCGCAAGTACGCCAAAAGTACATTCAATGTAACGTCTAGCCACACAATGTCTATAATTAAATATTCTTTTTGTAATATTTAAATTATTTCTCGGATAAGGGCGCATCATACTCGTACTTAAAGCAAATGCCTCGTCTCCTACAAGAACGAAGGGGAAACAAGTTGCATTGTTTCCTGAAATAGGTGCTGGTTCAGGAATGTTCAAGCGGTTCTCTTGAATTTTTTTTATAAAAGTTTGAGTTTTGAAATATTGCTGAGTCACCGAATCTTCCATATGCTCCAACATCAATCATCACAAATTTGTAGCTGCTGTCACAAATTGCTAGCAATACCAAAGAAAAATATCCTTTATAATTGAAGCACATTGATCCACTATTGTTAGGTGCTATAATTCTAATATGTTTTCCGTCACAAGCACCTATACAGTTCGGAAAATGTGCTCTAGTAGAGAAACCATTTGCAATTTGAAGCCACATATCTTTGGTTGGTTGTGGTAGGCATATATTTTTTATGCAAAACCATATAGCTGCACATACTTCTCGAACTATTTCGGCGATAGTACTAATTCCAATCTTAAACATATAATGCAATTCTGCGAATGAACAGCCTGACGCCAAATATCTGAAACAATGTTTTTTTTTAGGTTTGAGTATTCAAAAAAAAATGGAGAAATATTCGCGACTGTTTTGTGAAGGCCCATAAAGCGAAAGAGACTAAGAGCGGATCAGCGGCAAAAAAAAGACTTCATATGTTTTCTACGATAGTTTGTTATTTTTAAAAGATACTGTAACTGTCAATAGCACAACGGGGAATGTAACTACAGAAAATGAAGATGGTAACACAGCTTGCAAAATGAAGAAACACTTCCATCAAATACTTCATGGGCACCAAAGAGAAACAAGAAAAATAATAGTGATGATCTTATCGGTAGAGAGTTAGTCGGGGCCTTGAATAGAAATTTAGAAAGAAAGAGTGTTGAAGATGACGAGGATCGCCTCTTTTTCTTGTCTCTAGTAAAAGAATTTAAAAAAATTCCAGAACATATGCAATTGCAAAGTAAATTAGATATTTTAAAGGTAATTAAAGATGCGCAGATTTTCAATTATTCGAACATTGATTATCCAAGGCCTAATAAAATTCTTACCGGGGATATCAAACGTCACATTATTCTGGTAATAGTCCCTATTCTCACCGTACAAACTTCTCGGAGGTTGGACGAGGGAATACCCATCATGGATATCAAACGGCACAGTATTCAGGAAGTAATGTCTACATGCAGCCTGTGCAGTCTTTGGAGTTTGGACGAGACACGTCTCAAGAAATTGTGAGGAATCCGACGAATGCACAATCGCCAATTTCCGAAAAATCTCAGGAGAGTGATTATATCGTCGGTCCAGTGGTCAAGTAGCCAATCTGCCATTTTGGCGTTTTTGAGTTAAATATGTCAATAATAATGTATTTTTTTAATGCGAAACGAGCCAAGAGGATCATCGGCAATGAGAGGCTCGTCGCGTCGAAGCTCCAAAGTCTTGAACATCGACGACGAGTTGCTAGCCTGTCGGTTTTTTACCGGTTGCATTTTGGGGAATGTGCGACGGAATTGCATAATTTAATTCCGCCAAGCCCGTTCCATCATCGGACCACAAGACGAACGGCGATGCGCCACCGGTACATGGTGGACATCCCACCCATACGCACAAAACGTTTTGGGAACACATTCATAGTGCGTACAGCTAAGGAGTGGAATTCCCTGCCGGAGTCTGTGTTTCCTGATAGCTACAACCTGGAAGTCTTTAAATCAAGAGTGAATAGGTTATTTCTAGGCAAGCGTGCTCCATCTTCGACCACATCCTCGCTTACCATCAGGTGAGATAGTGGTCAAACGCGTCTTGACGCGTCTGCGTCGAATCAATAGTAAAAAAAAAAAAAAAAAGAATATAGAACAACACAGGCATAGAACAGGCATGACTCACTGTCCTCGGTATCGATGTGTAAACAACAATTTTTTGGACGGCGTTCGGGTCGGCCACTTGACACTTGTTTTTGTTTCGCTTATCGTAAATTTAACTAAATCGTTAAACTTTTTACCGAGATACATGACCTTTAAAATTATCATAAGAAATGTTCTGAAAATACTAATATTTTGTCGATTTTAGTAAGCTAGGACATCTCTACGTTACCACTCTTTACTCTATGGTTACTGTAGACTGTCACATGCTAAATACGCGCCATTTGCTCAGCGACGCCGACGTTGAAAGTTGCCGCATTATTTTCTTTTCAAGTTCAATCTTTCATGTGAATTGAATTAAGATGAAGCGACGATACTCTCGTGTGCATCAAATTCTTAAAAATGCTGGTGTAATTGATAGTTCCAGTGAAAATGAAAGTGCTGATTCAGGTAAACTTAACAACACCTATAACCTAAAAATTATATTAGTGTAAATTAGAAAAACTTTAAAGTTTTGACAATCGTTCTGAATGTTATATTTCTTTTTAACCTAAGAAATGAGATTTGGGTTGCACGGCATGCTCTATTGATTAATTATGCACTATGTTAACAATTTGGAGGTGGTGGTTTTATTTTACGATAACTCGTAAAAATATTGCATGATAATGCTGATATTTTAAGGACTTGGTATTTTTTTTTTTTTTTTTAAATGCTGCAAGCCTGACCTGGATATTCTTAGCTCAAACTCAGATAGGCCATTGCCTTACAGCTTCTGCTACCTTGCATTACAGATATAATAGAAAATACACCAGTTGTAAGTCCAGTAAATTGTCCTGAACAAGCAGCCCGATCAAGTAAGTGTTGTTTTATATTATTTTTAAGGTTCCGTACCTCAAAAGGAAAAAACGGAACCCTTATAAGATCACTGTTGTCCGTCTGTCCGTCTGTCTGTCTGTCTGTTTGTCCGTCCGTCCGTCCGTCCATCTGTCTGTCTGTCTATCTGTCTGTCTGTCTGTCTGTCTGTCAAGACCCTTTATCTCGGGAACGCATTAACGTATTAAGTTGAAATTAAAACCATATACTTAAGTCCGCGGTCCCTTGAAACTGTGCAAAAATCAACCTTGTAAATTGACGGGAAAAAAAGATACGCCCGATTATGTTATAAAAAATGTACATTATCAAAGGAATCAAAATTCATAGGGTACTTCTCTTTGACCTAGAATCTTAAAATTTGGCACGAAGCAAGATATTATAGCACAAACATAGGGAAAAGCCTGAAAACTCAAATTTTGTAATTACGTCCCAAGAAAAAAAAGTATTGAAATATATTCAAGACTCGATTTGAGAATTGCATTGTTTTCTCATAGGTAAGTTGGTAAAGGAAACCTCGGTGGGCGAGTCCGACTCGCACTAGCCCGGTTTTTTTAAGTTTATTTATGTTAAATATTAGAATTAAACATGCAAGTTTTCTTTCAACAGCTCATTTGAAATGTGATAGTCAGGCAATTGAAAATTATACAACTTTGACGAATAAATACGCAGGTAATGAAGCAAACTGTGGTAATGCAATAAGTACAACAATAACAAGTGAGCACGTTTATGAGGTTGGTGAAATAAGTATAGAAGCACCTGCATTTTCACCTTTGACACCTAAAGTAATACACCATACAAAAGGAACACCCAATGATATTGAACCCTATTTACACAATGTTTATAAAGAACCTTTAGAAGTAGGTGAAACAACTATTAAAGCCCCAGCTATTTCTCAATTATCCGCTATGCAAGCGTCTCAAATTGTTGAAGGATCCGATTTTTTATCTCCACCGCTTGAAAACTTTTATGCTACTGAAAACAGAACTGACTACGAACAAGCTTCTCCATTATCATCCCCTGTGCCTGATAATTATGTCTCCTGCAACTACTAAAGTATTTAACATGTTAATTGGAACAGAACAAGATAGCGACGATTCCGTAATTGATCCCAATTATGTAACAGATTCTGATAACAGTACTACCGATGACGACTCAGATGCGCGTGAAAATAGCCAAAGAAGTAAATTAAATAAACCTTCTGTTAAAAATAAACGTAGCAATTCTCCGTCGATATTAACTGAAATTTCCGGCAATTTGATTGCGGAAAATGAAGACATTCCAGTTTTAGTGCCGTCGGATAATTTAGAAGAAGCTACCGTTAATTTAAAAAAAAGAAAAATCAGAGATCCTAGCACATGGAAAATAAATGTCGAAAAACGAAAGCGATTGAGGGGTGAACAGTATTTGACTAAAAAAGGTAAAGTGATTCAAGCCAGACCCCTTAAACCAGCTAAGTGTTTACTTCTACCTAAACATAAATGTATATCTTTAGTTCCCGAAGATGAGCGACTTAAAATCTACACTAAATTTCGAAACCTATCAAATCTACATGAACAACGATATTTTGTCGTAAATCACGTGATAAAGAGTAAAAAAAAACGGGAAACCATCCAAACTCCTTCACGGAGAGAATTCACTCTCAGTTACTCACTGACTGTAGCCAACGAAAAGAAAATTGTATGCAGAGAGTTCTTCTTAGATACCTTAAATATTACGGGTGCATTTGTAAAAGGTGCTTTAAAAAAAATGAATCCTCAAGGTCTTTTACTTCCAGAAAATAGAGGCAAAAAAGCTCCGCCTAATAAATTAATGCCATCTGAAGAGCAATTTATTCACGACCACATTCAGTCTTTCCCAGCCATTGAATCGCATTATTGTCGTCGTGATAGTTCTGTAAGATATTTAGATCCATCTCTAAATATAACAATAATGCATAGAGAATACCAGAAGCTATGTGCTACTAAATCAATTAAAGGGGTATCATTTGAAAAATACCGCTCAATTTTTAAAACTTATAAATTAAGTTTCCACAAACCCAAGAAAGACCTATGCAAACAGTGTTTAGCGTTTAAGGAAATGAATGACGATGAAAAGAGCAAACATCAAGATACTCATACATTACATTTAGCTAGAAAAAGTGCTGCAATGCAATGTAGAGATGAAGATAAAGAGATAGCTCAAAGTGATGACAAAACACTCTCTTTTAATTTTGATTTGGAAGCTGTTCTCAATACCCCCAAAGGAGCAGCTGGGCCTTTCTTTTATGTGCGTAAAGGAGAAAGAGCAAAATGGTCTATGAGCGGCCAACAACGAAATAGGTATTAAATGAAAGTACTATTACTAAGGACTAACTTTTACTATGAACGTAACATTGCAGCTCATTTAGAAAAAAAAATACATATAGGTAAAATACTTAGATAATAAGTGCAAGAAAATGTGCAAACCCATTTTATAAAATACTTATTAACATTAGTTTATGTCTTCAAAAGTATTTCAAAACGTTGTCAGCATACCGTTTACAAGACTCAGCTCAACAATGGGTTTACTACATGGACTACCTGAGTTCGAACGTCCCAATCAGCTTCGAGTGCAAACAAAAGAGCCGAGGTGTGGGGTGCGTGTGCGTCACTCGGCGCAGTCCATAGAGGAATATAATATATCGGGTAGGCGCAGTCCTTCGCTTACCCTTGTGACGTTGTGTACTGTGCGCTCATCTACGGATTCTTTTTCAAACGTTTTGACCCTGGCTACCCTCTGGACTGTGTTTCTTCCTAACCTGATAACCTGGCTATTAACTCTGAACTTCTGTACGTTTGTGCTTGTGTACTTGGACTCTGGACTTGTGTACGCCAACGGAACATTATTGAAAAATGGCAGAAAATCGACCTATATGTGTTTTGTGCAATCGATCAGTGGTTAATAGAAGAAGGTTAGAAATAACCCATGCTCTTTTTGAGGAAAATGCTGCCAATGCTCAATATATTATTGAAGCTATAGCTCCACAGCAAGTAAGTATTTTTAGACTATTTTTTGGTTGTTTTTACCCGTATGTACGCACCCTATAGCGGTGATGGCCTCATAATATTGTGTCACGATGTGCATATGCGACACATCGTTGGGTGAAGTGTGGGCTCTTTATTGAAAGTCCACGTTACAGTTTTGATTGTATTTTTATGTACGTCCTTTTAGTGAATTATGTTATTTCCTTAAGCGTATGGTTCTTTTCTAACAATACTTAAGTTATAGTCAAAACAGATCTTCTCTCTCTTTTACACACATGGTGCATATGGAAACAGAGCCAACGTTATCTAGCTTCGAAATATAATAGAGGCCAACCACTCATTAACAATGCGTATGAGCATGACTCATTCGTCACGTTGAAAAAGAGCTCGGCATGTTCTACTATACAACACATGATTTAACTGAAACTGCTGTGAGTTTTAAATACTATGTTATAAACTATTTTCCTTTTCAGGTTGAATACAACGGCCGAGAATACGTTTGTCGACCCTGTTGGCAACGAGCTCAACGGGCTGTGCAGCCAAACAATAACCCTGCCCCGCACGAATGTGTTCTTCAAGTGGAAGAATATTCACGAGTGCCTAGCACCTCGGCAAACTGTATGTTTGACAGATGCCGTAGTGTTTCACGTCGTCGAATGCCTGAGAATGTAAGGATTACTCTTATGTTACATTCTAACTTATTCATACCAGACAGTGCCAGAATATGTGATGCACATTTAACATCAAATGATTGGGAAGAGCTCATTGATAGTCCAAATCTCAGACATGATTTTAACAGCTCTCATTTTGTGCAAATACTAGAGGTTTTTAAAAAAGCTGTTTTAAAAACACAGCACACACATGTTTGAGGACTTTCAAAACGCAGCGGCACTCATCAATGCGTTCCAAACACCAATACAAGATAGTATTCATGCATCATCGTTCGTAAATATAATTAATGAACGTTTTGAAATACCGAACCTCTTAGCGGACTATGTTATCCGTCATAACATAAATAGACAGAGGGCATCATTTGAAAGACTCAGCAGCGACCAACCTATTTTTGAAGACTTTCCGGTTTTTTCTGAAGAAGACCTAATTCTGTTTGCACTTGGCACATACCAAATCAAGTTGGCTCGCAGCTACTACGCTGAACACTTAATTGAAGGCTTATACAATATCGAAGTATACCGGGAGCGACAAATAAGTCAGCTCAGAGATTTTATTGAAGAAGAAGATATTTGGTTATTACGTGTGCGAATACAATCTAGACATGTAAGGTCCAGAATATATTATTCTTATATTGTAATTAACCGACAAAGACAAAATAGAGAAGCAATTGCTCATTATTATTGCAGTTGTTTGAGTGGAAGGCGCACAATCGGTTGTTGCGCACACGTTATGTGTGTAGTGTGGTATCTGGCATGGGCTAGACATCAAGACGAGGATATTTTATTACCGGCATCAGAACTCAGTGCTATTATTGTACATTAAATGTATGAATGTGGACGAGGCAAAAGGAGTATGTAAGGATCGTAGCAAGTGGCGTTCTGTGGTTTCTGCCTACCCCCATGGGAAAAGGGCGTGAGTTTATGTATGTAAATGTATGTAAAATAAATGTATTGAAGTAAACAAGTCATTTTATTTTATTTCCTTATTTTTAAGACTAAATCTTAGTAATTAATACGCTAAATCACAGGCTTACATATCTAAAATAAAAATGTATTTAGTTCCATTAATAATGACACTACAGATATAAAACTTCTTGAACCCGTTATTGTAGGGTGATATTAAACCAAAAAAAAATAAAATGTTCCTGGCCGCTGATAGACCAAGTGCCGTACGATTTTGCCCATTCTCCTTAGCGGTGTACAATTTGACTATCTACAATTTGGGAAATCAAGACGTAGACTGTTATATGTGGGATGAGACGGAAGGGAAGCGTGGTAGTATTGAAATATCAACCTGCATTCATACGTACATTATGGCACATCATAACATTAAACACGCTAGAATAATGTCGGATGGCTGTGGAGGTCAGCAAAAAAATTATCATTTTAGCTCCATGTGTTTATTAACTCTTCAACAACATGCTAGTTTGCAAGTAATCGATCACAAGTTTTTTGAAAGTGGCCATGCGCACATGGAGTGTGACTCTATCCACTCCAAAATTGAAAAGAAATCTAAAAATATACCAGTATATACTCCAGATGGTTGGACTCACATAGTTCGGCTAGCTAGAACTAACCCGCGACCTTTTTCCGTTACGTCATTACAGCACGACGATTTTAAGGATTTTGGAACGACAAACCAATTTCATAGCAAACCCTCAACCTCACAAGAAAAATATGGAATAAGTGATGCTGTTTGGTTACAATACAGAAAAGAAATGCCCGGTACGATCTTTTTAAAAACAAGTTTCGATAAAAATGAATCTTTTATAGAAATGAATTTAAAAAAAAGAAGAGGCAAAGTGATTCCATATCCGGTACCTGCGTATTCAGAAAGATTTAAGATCTCTTCAAAAAAGAAACAAGATCTCATGAAGTTATGCACGGATTTACAAATACCAAAAATGTACCATAGCTTTTATGCTAATCTTCCTTATTCGGAAACTACAAGAGACGCTCTTCCAGAGCCTGATGCCGCAGAGGGCAGCGAATAACCCTTTTTTAGTTATAAGATTCTATAGAATACTTACAATTCATGTTACTACATATAATTCTTCATTACATTTTTCAATAAGAATATTTCGAAGAATGGTTTTATAATTATTTAAATTTCTCTCAATTACTTGTTCTAAAATAAAAAAAAATCACAAATGTTTCGTTTTATTTTCTATGTCATACAATAAACCAAATACTATCTTATATTACCAACCTAAATATCTACAATTTCCTGCAAATATCATGAATATTGTCACTGTTGTAGTGCAGTTTGGCCACTAACAATCATCCAGCTCTTTCTATATAGTAAATAATATCCATGGTAAACTAGACTAATTACCACATAGGCTACTTTAAAGCAAAAGAATACATTATTGAAATCTAAAGTGACCACGGTAAAGTCGCCGATCTGCTTTATTTACATAAATAATAATAAATACATATTTAATTCAATATACACTTTAAAATATTTATTTTTTGATACTAAATTTAAAATTTCAAAAAGATACGTTAAGATTTCGATTTACAGGACAAATTTCAATCTTCTTTTTGCTCTCCTAAAAAAAGCGGTTTTTGCAGATTGGCTATTTGACCACTGGACCGACGATATGGAACTTTTTAATTCCATCACTGACGATGATGCTTGAAATGTGTATCTACATTATTTTAATAAAAATTGAATTATACATATTTATTTTACTTACCGTAGCACTATTATTAACTTTGCTTCCGGTTTAATACTATTGCGAAATTGTGTGTCTTGCTTTGTTATATTTTTTTCTAAAATGTTCAATAATTCTTCAAACGTTTTTATGCTCATTCTAGTAAATCCGAAAAACTTATCTTCATATTTTTTTAGTTCTTCGAAAAATATTGCAAAATGCTTGCTCTCATCTCGTGTTTGCAAATAAGGTTGCACCCAGTACTTCTTTCTTTGTTTTTTCTTCTTTACGAGAGCGAGGCCCCATTAGTGCGTTGCGCTGCGTTGCGTCGTCGCAGCGTCGTCGCTGCGTCGTCGCTGCGTCGTTTTCCATACATTTTTTATAACATGCCCCATTAGACCGTTGCGTCGTCGCGCGCGACGTTTCAACTGATCGACGGACAAGAGACGAAGCGGGAGGGAGGGTGATGCGTTGCGTTGTCGGAGCTCCGCTGCGACGACGGACAGTGATGCACTGCTAGAGGAGGAAGCTAGACGAGCGTAACGACATTTTTTATCTGACCATGAGTGAGCAGGATATTGATATAGATTTTCTCATATCCTTGGTCCAAGAAAGACCCATCATATGGGATAAATCACACGAACATTACAGTGATAAATTTCGTAAAGCGAATGAATGGGTAGCTGTTTGTAAAAAAATATTTCAAGATTACGAGGAGTTTGAGGACCAATAAAAGAACAAGATTGGTGAGTTGTTATTTATTATATTATTTGTAAATTCAATACATAAGTTAATTTATATCTTTTTCAACTGCCATGGTAAAGCCCCTTCTGGACTCATAAAGTAATTAGCAAATTGATCTCTGATAAAATTTTCGGCTAATGATTCTTCATTGCTATGGGGTCTCAATTGTGGGAACCTACTTATTGCCATATTGTCTTGTTGTTTTAACCCATCGTGTTGTATAACAAAATTGTGTAAAACACAACATGCTTTCGCAATATTAATAGTTAAATCATATGACGTATCAATTGGCCTATGTAAAATGCGCCATTTATTTGCCATGATCCCAAATGCACATTCCACGTATCTACGAGTTCTGCTAAGGCGATAATTATAAACTCTTTGTTTCACATTGAGATTGGATCCGCCGTATGGGCGCATAACATGCTTACTTAAACCAAAAGCTTCATCACCGACGAGTACATAAGGGATTGGTGGCTCGTTATTATGATCATTTCCAAGTGGTTGAGGATCAGGCAATGGTAATTCATTTCTTATTAAAATCTTGTACAGTGTCGAATTTCTAAAAATAGTAGAATCACTTTCCTTACCATATGCACCCACGTCGACAAAAACAAACTTATAATTTGAGTCAACAACCGCCAGCAAAACAATTGAAAAATAATTTTTATAATTATAAAACAGAGAGCCACTTTTGTCTGGTTTTATTAAACGTATATGTTTCCCATCAATTGCCCCAAAACAATGAGGAAAGTTAGCTTTGAGATCAAAATCTAATGCAATATTTTGTAGTTTTTCTACTGTGATCTCTTCTATATACTGTGGTCGAATATATTTCCATATAGCTTGACAAACTGACGAAATAGTTCTAGAAATTGTTGCTCTTCCACGTTTAAATTTGAAATGCAAATCGTTTATCGAATTTCCGCTGCCTAAGTACCTGAAACAGAAACACAAAAAATAAACAGGGTGGCCCATTTAGATTGGTCAGTGTAGACAAGTTAGGTACTTACACATTTTTTTCTTTCTTTGCAGGTAACGAGGTTGTGAAAAAATGGAGAAGCGTGAAGGACAACTTTTTTCGATACGTAAAAAAAATAAAAGAAAACAGTTCATCTGGATCAGGGGCAAAAACAATTGAAAAAATATCATTATTACCATCAGTTGCTGTTTTTGATGAAAGTTGCCCAAAATAAAACTGACAGTAGCCTTGAAATGGTGTCTGAAGAAACGGAACGAAATGAAAACACATCATCATCTTCTCCATTTCCTACAAAAGAAATGTCCTCGTTACCCCCAGGTCCTTCTCGCTACGTGCCTGCAAGCCGTAAGAGATCAAACCAAGCAATAGATGATTTCGAGACGCAAGCTTTAGAAGCGTTGCAAGAGAAAGAAAACCGCCACTTATCATTTTTCAAAGGAATTTTGCCTTCTTTGGACAGCTTTACGGAATTACAAACTTTGACATTCCAAAGCAAAGTTATAAATATCATATTACCGAAATTCGGTTCGGGGAACAGACTCAATCAACAACATGGCAGTCACGCGGATATCAAACTGGACAACAGTATCAAGCAACACCATTGCAGTCACGCGGATATCAAACTGGACAACATGCCCAGTCACCATCGCCATCGTCGTATCGAACAGATGAATTCGAAGCTACCTATTCAACCAACACTACGATTAATAATTTTACTGATGATAGTCAAGAAGAAGATTATAACTTTGCTTTGTTGTAATAGTAATACTTAAATTAAACTGTTTTTAAAGATAATAAATTAATAACTGATTAACATTACGAGTATTATTATATTTGAATTACTTACCTCAATGTAATACCAATCATTTCAATTGGTTCTAAAGGGTTCCTGAATTTGGTATACTGCTTTTTTATATGTGGTTTTAAGGTTTCAACCAAATTATTAAAGCTGGCCACACTCATTCTAAAAAAATTGAAAAAAGTCTTTTCATCTAATAACAACTCCCTATATTCCTGCATAAAAAACTGACCATCACTATTTCTTAATGCTATCAAAGGAGATATCCAGAATCTTCTATGATTTCTACGTTTATTTCGGCGGTGCCGTAATAAAAGCAACAAAAGAACACGTTTGTATCTATCCATTGCAAAGGCTGAACTGAGACGCAGCTGCGTCGGCGTGCATACCCTCTTGCGTTGCTTTGGCGCAGCGTCAACGCAACACAAGTGTGGCATACAATGCGTTGTTCCGTTGCGATGACGCGACGCAACGCAGCGCAACGCACTAATGGGGCCTCGCTCTAACGTGTGTAAATGTAGTAAATAGCTGCAACTTCTTCCACGTCCATCTTTGAAATGGATCGACATGACCGCAAATCACAAGGCTTCCTGTATACGACGCCGGAACCGCACCGGCGCCGGACCGCAATACTGTGTATTCACATCAAAATCGCATCACCACCATGCCGTAGCCGCATCGCAGCCGCACCGTCGCCGCGTAAAAACCGTATTGTATCCGCGTTTATTAATAAAGCAGCGATCACAGTTCAGTATAACATTGTCGGTGTAACTGTACAGACTTCACTGTTATTCGTATCTATACAACGTTGATACGACAGAGGGGCTTTCCTTTAAACTGCCTATACTAGGTACCATTTTCAAGCTCTGTACCAAAAATAAATTAATTAGGAGCAGTACTTTAGTCGCAAATGATTTTTAAAGTTTTTGCACGGTTTGAACACGATGTATCTTTTCTAACAGCTGGTTATCGTCTAAGCATAGGTCATGCACCTTACAACGATAAATCTACGATGCGTTGTTGCCGCTCTGACGCATGTCGAAGGACATTCACTAAAAATTGGCAATGCAAACAAGGAAGCAATCAATACACACACACTTGCACTTTCACTACGAAAGCGACTAACATAAAGCGAGCGAAAGAAATAGAGATAGGTCAGTTTGTTGCATCCTTGTTTTTTGCGATCGGTAAGTCCCTCAGTGCGCCGACGCTTGTTTTTCGGAACGTACGGTTTGTGGAATTCGCGCGCAAACAATTGTAATTTTATTTTGTTATTGTGAGAGGACACGTAACTTGGGATTATTATTATTTAGTATTAGTGTTTTTTTTTGTGATTGACTGTTTTTTATGGTGATAGGACACGTAACTTGGGATTATTATTATTTAGTATTAGTATCTCCGGACCTCACTCCCATGGATTTCTTTTTGTGGGGTTACATTAAGGGTGAAGTGTATGCCTCAGAGGTAGATACAATTGATGAGTTAAAAAATAGGATTATTTTAGCATTTCACAAATTAAAGTGCTTAGCGACGGACAGTGATCTAATTAGAAAAATAAATAACAATATTCTCCGTCGGTATAATTTGTGCATCAATGTGAATGGAGGACACATCGAAAATTTAAAAATTTAGTGTTTGTTTTTATGCGCGTACTTCGAAACGTTACCTAACATAAAAGCCAGTGCGAGCGGAGGCCTAAGTCGCCGGCGGCCACCCCGGCCCGGCCCCCGCCGAGCACACGAGATACCGCACACCGCGCTCCAAGGCGCGCGCGACGTTGCCGCTTTGTTACCTAGCGGTATCTAAGGTCAGTGTCATTTTTTTACAAAGGGTGGTTGCGTTTTATTCGGATTTGCAAGCTATTTAGTTTGTTTGAAAAAAATATTTTCTCATTTATGGCGCTTTTTGTTTTTGTACCGTATCGAATTAATACTGAACACGTATAGTATACGTAGTTTAACCTGTCATATACACCGGTGGAACCAAAAGGTTCCATTTGCCATACAACGGTGGGGCATTGGTGAGCCAAGAGGTTAATTTAATGCCCCTCTGTCGTATCAACTCTGTATAATGTTAACATTAAGTAAAAAAAAGAAAGTGTTACTCACTTATTTGATCTTCAAGCAACGGCAAGAGCAAATTACTAAACGCAGAAGAAGATTTTGGGTACACCCTGTTTTATCCTTTAGGGAGGATAAGGGTGAATTTCATGTACTTTTTGAAGAGTTAAGAAATTATGAAGAAAAATTTTATGAATATCTCAGAATGAGTGTAAGAACTTTTGATGCACTGTTGAACATTTTACGAAGCAAAATTCAACATCAAGATACCAATATGCGACCTAGCATTTCTCCTGCAGAAAGACTGGTGGTCACCTTAAGGTAAGTAAAATACATTTAATTAGAACATATTTATTCAAGAAGATGCCAGATGTACGTATCTAATTATTATGAATTTAAATAAACTTAAAAAATATAACACGTAAATTCAGTTTAATTCTGCAAAATCCAAATCAAAAGTAGATCCATCGGGGCTCATTGCATTATCTGTCAAAGAATTGGTTCCACTATAGTTTGAATTTTGGGTCTCTGGTCGTCTAGTAAAGTTCGATTCATTTGCGACAGCAGTATGATATCCGTAAGAAGGAGAGGATTGCATTTCGGCGTTGTAGTCATAGGAACTTGGTTGTCCTATACGATGAGTGGTAGGTGCATTAGTAATTGGAGTACTATATTGGTAATCATAATGAGCATTTGTAATTCTGTTTTTGTTTTGTATATTTCGTATTATGGACATTACTTGAAACTGAAATTCTACCACATCAGCGTCACAGAAATTGTCTACAGTTGCTGCAATGCTTTTAAAAAAAGACATTGAGCGGCTCTCATCTTCATTTTCAACTTTATCAATAAACTTCAACATCCTTTCGTCGACTGCGCTTGTTATTGATGTAGTGCGTGGTTTCTTTGGGGCTGAAGAATCATTATTATTAATTTGGCGGAACATGTTTGAACCCGTTTCCCTTGTAGTAACAATTTTCTTTAAAAATTGCATGTTATCGTAATACACGTATTTGTGAAGTTTCTTAGCACCTGATCCTGACTTGTATTCGTTGAGTTTTCTTTCGTATTTCATCCACGAATCTCTCATATTTCGCCATTTATATAATAATAATTTACCTGAAAAAAAAACGGTGTTATTAATGTATTTTTTATCTTTACAGATACCTTGCAACTGGAAACTCAATGGCTGATTTAGAATATAGGTTCAAAATATAATCAAACAAAGTTTGATTATACGTGAAGTATGTATTCATATATGGTTAGAGCTCGCACCAAACTACATGAAAATGCCTTCTGAAGAAGAGTGGCTTCAAATAGCTCAAGATTTTGAAAATATCGCTAATTTTCTGCACTGCCTTGGCGCCGTAGATGGAAAACATATCAGACTCATAAAGCCACATAAAAGTGGATCAATGTTTCTAAATTACAAGCACTTCTTTTCTATCGTCCTTATGGCTGTAGTTGACACAAATTATAATTTTATATTCATTGACGTCGGAGCTTATGGCAAAGACTGTGATTCAAGGATTTTTAAAGAAACAGCATTTTGGCGAGGTCTAAGGCTTCCTGTATACGACGCCGGAACCGCACCGGTGCCGGACCGCAATTATATGTATACGAATGAAAATTGCTCATGGGCCGTACCGCCGCCGCGTCGGTGCCGGACCGCATGTTGAATTTTGCTTCGTAAAATGTTCAACAGTGCATCAAAAGTTCTTACACTCATTCTGAGCTATTCGTAAAGTTTTTCTTCATAATTTCTCAACTCTTCAAAAAGTACATGAAATTCACCCTTGTCCTCCCTAATGGATAAAACAGGGTGTACCCAAAATCTTCTTCTGCGTTTATTAATTTGCTCTTGCCGTTACTTGTAGATTAAATAAGTGAGTAACACTTTCTTTATTTTATTTAATGTTAACATTATATAGATACGAATACAACTATTAACAGTGAAGTATGTACAGTTACACCAACAATGTTATACTAAACTGTGATTGCTGCTTATTAATTAACGCGGAGACAATACGGTTTTTACGCGGCGACGGTGCGCCTGCGATGCGGCTACGGCATGTGGTGATGCGATTTTGATGTGAATACACAGTATTGCGGTCCGGCGCCGGTGCGGTTCCGGCGTCGTATACAGGAAGCCTAATAAATAACACGCTTAATTTACCACGACCTCAGACTTTGCCCAATACTAATTTGGATTTACCCTATATATTTGTGGGTGATGAAGCATTCGCCTTACATTGTAATTTACTACGACCATTTAGTGGTCAACAACTTGATGCAACTAAATCAGTTTTTAAGTATCGGTTAACCAGAGCTCGAAGATATGTAGAATGTGCATTTGGAATAATGTCCAAAAAGTGGCAAATTTTTAATCGCCCTTTAGATGTGTCACTCAATTTGGCCATAGATATAGTAAAATCATGCTGCGTATTACAGAATTTTATTCATAAATACGAGAATATCAACGACATAATAAATACGACTAACTCGGAGTTTAGTACTTTCCGAAGTTCCAATAGTCTACGGACTGATCTGAATGAAACGGCAAACGCAGTTCGTAACAGATTTGCTGAATTCTTTATGTCTGAACAAGGACGAGTATCATGGCAAAATATATATTCATAATAAGTAGGTATATATTCATATATTCCATGAGGACTATGTAGGCATCTACACTGTTACGATTAAATAAAATAAATGCAACTCACCATATTCGTTTTTTTCTTTATCGGACAAAGTTTCAAATTTCTCATTTAAAATTACACAAATCTCTTGCCATGCTTTTATATTTTTTCTTTTATCTTTATAAGATTCACTTGTGTAACGGTCACCCGATTGCCAGCCATGCCAAAGCCATGCCATGCCGTGTCGTCTTGGTGCAGCCAAAGCCACAGCCACAGCCTCAGCCAAAGCCATAGCCATGACGACCAAGTACGCCACGGCAGCCTAACAAAGAGGAAGTCGATTGACTAGCACGTCACGTGCGCTTGTCAACCTAACGCGATGGGCGTTACCGAGCGGCGATCCCCTCCTCGATTTAGAGTGGGGGTAAACTTATAAAATAGGTCGCGCAGCGCATTTATAACATTATTCTGATCTAGAACCTAGCCTAAGCCGAAACTCTGTTCGATTGTAATTTATACAATAAATACCTACCTACAATCGAGAAAATTGTTTTTCGCTTGCCTGTGTTTCACTCAGAAGTGAGATGAAGCGAAATCGCCGTGAACTTCATGGACGTGGGGTGCGTCCACCCGGATGGGACCCCTCGAGCGACACCGAGCAAGATGAAGACGGCGATTCTACACCACTGCCCGCTAGAAAAATTCTGAAAAATCTCCTGCAAAATGAGGTCGACAAAGCGTGACAGACATCGGTATATCCAAAAATCATCGTGCTGCGTCCCTCATTCCTGAATTCGACCCGGATGGCGAAGATTGCACAGTATCAGTATGGTTAAGAAAAATCGATCAACTCGGCGACATACATCGTTGGAGCGATGAGATAAAGGCATTCCATCTGCAAGACAAACTACGAGGACAAGCTCGCAAATGGTACAACCGACTCGACGAGTATAATTACTCGTGGGACGAGTGGAAACAGATGCTGCTGCGTGCCTTTCCAAAACATCGGGACTACAGTGCATTGTTAGAAGAGATGATGCAAAGACGGAAGATGACTAATGAAACAATGACCAAATATTATCAAGATAAAGTATCCATGTGCTTCCGTTGTAAGCTATCAGACAGCGCCAGTGTCTCGTGCATCATTCGAGGCCTACCCTCATCTTTGCAACCAAATGCACGTGCTTTCCAATGTGAACGCCCTGATGAACTATATAAAGCATTCCTCTGTGCCCTCGACGACTACCGCGGCCCCGCATCAGAAATTCGCCTACCGAGTAAGGATCCTCGCCCAATGCCTGCCGAAAAGAAGATTTTTACGGAGAATGATCCTTACCCACGCTGCAAGAAGACTGGTCACATGTTGCGAAATTGTACGCTTCCCGATCAACGTGTATGCTTTAAATGTGGTAAGCAAGGCCACATCGCTACCCGCTGCAATAATTCATCTGCAACTACCCTTCAAAAATCTACGTTTGATGTGAACAACAGCATCAGAGACATTAAGATAATCCAAAACTACAATGACACCTACAAGAAAATAGCCAAGATCAACGGAGTCCACGTGAAGACCTACATCGATACCGGAAGCCAGGTGAACGTCATGACCAGTCGGATCTCCAAATTATTATCTCTCGACGTCATACCTACGAGTACGATCCTAAAAGGCTTTGCCGGCGGGTTAATTACTTCCCGTGGAAAAGTAAAATTTAATCTGGAAATAGACGGTATTCAAGTTACTTGCGATGCGTATCTGACAGACATCGAGATGGGTGACATTCATTTACTCATCGGTCAACCCGTCATTAATGCGAGCGACATTGCACTCGTCGTAAGCAACGGAACAGCCAAACTGATGCGCGAATCTGACTCCATGCCAAAGGAAGATGTGGTTGAAGAGCTCCACAAGTTCAAGATTGTTACGGTTATGCGAGAAACGTTGCCACCAGGAGCTTCCATCATCAAGGTCCTGATAGTGGGCAACCGCCAGAACAACGATATCTGTACCACTGCACGCCACTACGAGCTTCAAGGAGTTTCCTACTCCCTGCCCGCCACTCTCCTTCGAGGCGACAGCGGACACATCAAGGTCATCAACACCGGTACTGAAGACATCGTGTTGCGGGCTGGCCAGGTCCTCACACGCGCCGAGAGCTGCGACACATCACCCACCATAAGTCAGGTTAGCCAAGCCAAGCCATATTTGCCTTTAAAGCCTTCTGATTTGCCTATTTCATGTGATTTACCTAAATTAACTGTGTCGGAAAATATGCCTTTTGTTTTGCCTGTGGATAAAGATTCAAATCTGAGCATAGGTGGAGTTTTGTTAGACGACATAAAAATAGGCAGTTTGAGTGTAACGGAACGTAAAGATTTAATCAAATTGCTAATTAGATTTAAACAAAGTTTTGCAGTCAGCACTAAAGATCTCGGCTGCACAAATTTAATTCAAATGCCAATTACTTTGACTACCGATAAGCCCGTTTATCGACAACCATATAGACTATCGCACTGTGAACAAGAAATAGTAAAATCTAAAGTCTCTGAATTATTAGAAGCCGGTATTATTAAAGAATCAGAGTCCAACTATGCTTCTCCAGTGATATTGGTAAAAAAAAAGAACGGGGATAGCAGACTGTGCATAGATTATCGCGCACTTAACGCCATAACCGTTAAAGACAGATATCCGTTACCTAATATTGAAGATCATATTTCCAAGTTAGCCGGTAAAAAATATTTTACTTGCTTAGATATGTCTCAAGGTTACCATCAATTGGCGCTAAAACCCGAAGATACTCATAAAAGTGCATTTATTTGTCAGGCCGGTCAATTTGAATATGTCCGTGTTCCATTCGGTTTAGCTAATTCTCCGTCAGTTTTCATGCGTTTAATTAACAAAATAGTAAACTCCATTCATTTTTCCCAAAATGGCGGTAGTAGCGACTCATGCGAGGTTTTAGCTTTTCTAGATGACATATTGGTACCCTCAGTCGACGTTAAATCTGGTCTTGACATGTTAGAGGTTGTGTTAAATAAATTCGAAACCGAGAATCTGAAATTAAATATGAAAAAGTGTACGTTTTTAGAAACTCGAGTAACGTATTTAGGACATGAAATTTCCGAAAGTGGTGTGCAACCGGCTGAGTCAAAATTAACCGCCGTGTCACAGTTTCCGGTGCCCAAAAATGTACACGAAGTTCGACAGTTTATCGGGTTATGTAGCTATTTCCGTAAGTTTATTCATAAATTTGCTCAAATTGCTCGTGCCTTAACCAATTTAACAAAGAAAAACGTTGCATGGGATTGGGGTAGTGAACAATCAGAGAGTTTTAACGAATTAAAAAAGTGTTTGTGCTCCAAACCGGTGTTAGCGATATACGATCCCGAGCTAGAAATAGAAATACATACGGACGCTTGTAAGTTAGGCATAACGGGTATATTAATTCAAAAACAAATTGATGGTACCCTAAGACCGGTAATGTATTTCAGTCGTGTACTGAACTCTGAACTCGAAACACTAGCGGTTGTAGAATCTTTGAAAAAATTCCGCGTTTATGTAATTGGGAAACATGTAAAAATTGTTACGGATTGTACCGCGGTGCGTTCCACTTTGACAAAACGTGACATTATTCCGCGGATAGCCAGATGGTGGTTGATGATTCAAGATTACGATATAAGTGTAGAATATCGGCCGGGTGAGCGCATGAGATATGTCGATGCACTTAGTCGAAATCCTGTTGACGCGCTTAATGTTAACCGCCTAGAAGTATCTGATTGGTTCTTTACAGTTCAGTATCAAGATGACAAAGTCAAAAACATAATTGATCGATTAAAAACTGGTTCAGCAGAGCGCGACTTAACAAAGGATTTCGTACTGATAGATGATAGGTTATACCGAAAAACTCTGTGCGGTAATCGTCTTGTAGTGCCGGGACCAGCTAGGTGGAAAATTGTTCAAATGCACCATGATGAAATAGGCCATGTAGGGTTCAAGCGCTGCATCGAGCTTATTAAAAATGACTACTGGTTTCCGAGAATGACGCGGTTTATTCAGAAATATGTTGCGGCGTGTTTACATTGCGCTTACGGAAAAGGGGAGCACGGGAAAAAGGAGAGTATGTTGCATCCTATTCCCAAACCAACTGAACCGTTCAGAACAGTACATGTAGATCACTTAGGACCGTTCTGTAGGACGAAGAAAGGCTATGTGTACATGCTAGTGATAACCGATTCATTTACAAAGTTTGTAATTGCGGAACCAACTCGGACAGTAAACTCAATCGAGACGGTCAGGTTATTAAAACGAATTTTCGCTTTGTTTGGATACCCGGATAGAGTAGTGTCGGATCACGGAAAAGCCTTTACTAGTAGATATTTTAAGAAGTTTGCTACAGACAAACAGTTTAAGCATACTTTAACTGCTATAGCTTGTCCTCGAGCTAACGGCCAAGTTGAACGTACCAACAGAACCATTTTGAACGCGTTACGAGCTCCTGACCCTAGTGAAGCCGCGAACAATTGGTCTAATAATTTACCTGACGTAATCTGGGGTATTAACAACACTTTAAACGACACAACCGGATATAAACCTTACGACTTGATGTTTTCACGGAGTAGTAGGCCAGCATGTGATGTTTCTATTCCGGGGCGGGTAGTCGAATCGACCCACGTGAAACGCACCAAGGCTAAGCAGCGCATTGAAAAAGCTAGCGCTAAAATGAAACACCATTTTGATAAGCGTCGTAAGCCATGTCACACATATAAGTGTCATATTTTTAGTAATATCACTTCTTCTTCTTCTGCTGATATCTGGAAATTCCTTGGAACTCTAGGTATCGGCAAATCGCGGCATTCAGACCTTCCTAATTCAATTGACTTGGACGATCTAAACCGCTTTTTCGCCACTGTCGCTATGTTGGATAGTACAACCAAAAGTCAAACTATTGACTACCTTGCTGGTCTGACGCGTCCCAATATTGCCCCCTTTATTTTCACCCCAGTCGATCCGGGAGAGATTAAAAAGATAATTCTGTCAATTAAATCCAAAGCCGTGGGCTGCGATAACATCAGTCGTCATATGATCGTTTCGGCTTTGGATCAGCTTCTTCCTGCCATATCCCACATAGTTAACTTTTCCCTTTACTCTGGTACTTTTCCTTCCCTGTGGCGTAAAGCTCATGTCCGGCCCCTGCCTAAGATTCCTAATCCCACTCTTTCCAATCACTTTCGTCCAATTTCCATCCTTCCATTTCTGTCCAAAGTGCTCGAGGCCTGTGTTCACAAACAGTTTTCTAATCATATCTTTCACAACTCCCTCATCAGCCCGTTTCAATCCGGTTTCAGGCCCGGGCACAGTACCGTGACAACTCTCCTTAAAGTGACTGACGATATTAGGCGGGGGATGGAAGACACTAAAGTTACTGCTTTGGTGTTGATCGACTTCTCCAACGCGTTTAATACCGTCAGTCACGAAGTTCTCCTGTCTATCCTCTCATATCTCATGGTCTCTCCCGAAGCGCTTGAATGGTTTTCCTCTTATCTTCGGGGGCGTCGGCAGTCGGTTCGTGCTGGAGACTCTTCGTCCGGGTGGTGTGAACTCGCTGCTGGCGTCCCTCAAGGCGGTATTTTATCTCCTCTTTGTTTTTCCGTCTTTATTAATCTTATAACCACTGTGCTTCAGTGTGCGTATCATCTCTATGCTGACGATCTTCAGCTGTATTGTCAGGCAGGTGTTGATAATTTATCGGGTGCAATCGAGGAGCTCAACCGAGATTTAAAGATGATTAAGAGCTGGTCAGACCGGTTTGGGGTGGCGGTTAACCCATTAAAGTGTCAGGCTATCATGATTGGGAGTCCCTATAGCTTGAGAAAGCTGAATGGCTTAACTGTACCACCCGTAATCTATGACAACACAGTCATTCCGTTTGGTTCCGACGTTAAGGATCTTGGTCTGCACGTCGACACCTGTCTTGACTGGCGAAAGCAGGTCACGAGTGTCAGTCAAAAAGTTACCGGAACGTTGCGGTCGCTTTATCGTTTGAAAAACCTTCTCCCAGCTCACATAAAGGCAATGCTTGTACAGTCCCTAATTTTTCCCATGATTGATTATGGTGATGTGTGCTACTATGACCTGAATGCAGATCTCCTCAATAAACTTGACCGCCTTCTAAATAACTGCATTCGATTCGTTTTCAATCTCCGTAAGAGCGCTTGTAGACGTCCGTTTTTTTAACCGGATAACGGACCGTCAATAAACGGCTATCCTTGTATACCTACATATTTTTTTTACCGGATGGATGGACTGCCGTCTATATGCGTTAGAACGCAGGAACACAATTAACAGAAAACAGGCAATACGTCCGGCAGCGTCAACACGCACCAATACACTGGCGTGGATGACCGCCCTTTCTTACACCGGACCGGTGTCCGTCGCGCCGAGGGGAAGCGGTGGTGCATCCGGCGTAAATTGTTCGTCGGACCGATGTCCGGTGCATGTACACACATTCATTATAATTCATACACCACCGCGAATCCGGCAAAAAACACGGTCCGTTATCCGGCGAAAAAACGGACGTCTACAAGCGCTCTAAGTATGATCATGTGTCCGCGCATCGTTCATTATTAAAATGGTTACCCATTCGTCAGCGCAGAGCGCTGAGGGCCTTGACTAGTCCGTTTTCCTTTCTTAATAATCCTTCTTCTCCCTCTTATCTAACTTCACAAATTCAATTCATTTGCTCTGCGCACAGTAAAAATCTTCGCTCTACTAATAATCTCCTTCTACGCTGTCCCATACACCGTTCTGGATTTATCCACTCGTCTTTCTTTGTCCAAGCAATCTTCCTTTGGAATGCGCTCCCTCTAAACATCAGGACGGCAACCAGTCAGTTGTCCTTTAAGGTGAAGGCACGTGAGTACATTCGCAAGAAGTTGGTGGAATCATCACAGCGTTAATTCGTTTAATTGGTTTTTCTAAACGTCGTTATTTTTTTTATATGTATCTCTGTATTTATGATTGTATTTCTTTTCCACTCCGTTTGTCTTTCCTTTTAGTTGCACCTGCCATGTTGTCTCTGCACCATCTTAAGGTCGACTGGTAGAAAATGCCTAAGGCATTAAGTCCGCCTTTGTACAGTATTTTTACTAGTGCATCAAGTTTTAATAAATAAATAAATATAAGAAAGGTGATTTAGTACTTTGGAAACAGGCTCCTACAAGTAGCGCGGCTAAAGTCAGTACTAAACTAGATGATCTCTATTCAGGGCCGTATATTGTCATAAAAGTTGTTGGTAAGGACAGATACAGGATCAGGAGTATAAAAGGTTTGAGAGGATATAAGAACTTCATAGGTTTAGTATCTGCTGAATCCTTGCGACCCTATCAAAGTGTAGCTCCTGTATCTGACAGTGCCAGCAGCTCTGATGAGCAGTTAGAGACAGAGGACCTAATAGATTTACTGGAAAGCTAATTGTGTTCCCTTTTCCCATTGCGGGAGCAATTGTTTCAGGATGGCCGACTGTAACGGTCACCCGATTGCCAGCCATGCCAAAGCCATGCCATGCCGTGTCGTCTTGGTGCAGCCAAAGCCACAGCCACAGCCTCAGCCAAAGCCATAGCCATGACGACCAAGTACGCCACGGCAGCCACAACAAAGAGGAAGTCGATTGACTAGCACGTCACGTGCGCTTGTCAACCTAACGCGATGGGCGTTACCGAGCGGCGATCCCCTCCTCGATTTAGAGTGGGGGTAAACTTATAAAATAGGTAGGTAGGTCGCGCAGCGCATTTATAACATTATTCTGATCTAGAACCTAGCCTAAGCCGAAACTCTGTTCGATTGTAATTTATACAATAAATACCTACCTACAATCGAGAAAATTGTTTTTCGCTTTCCTGTGTTTCACTTGTCTTATCCCATAATACCTCCTGTTCAGGGCGATAAGGTTGGTTATTGCTTGTTGGGTTTTTTGCATTAAAACTACGTGTGGACGGTTTGACGGTTTATTTTTGACTAAATAAACTAAGGTAATGTGGACTGTAGATTTATGCATAGGTACATATTTATAGCTATCTATAGACTATTAAAAGATCGAAAGTTGTGAGCTTGGACATTCCGCCCACCAAAGGATCTATCCTTTAAATAGAAAAGCAAAGCAATAAAAGTAAACATACAAGTTTGATTTAGGTGCACAAAGCATTACGTGCTTTATATAAACAAAAACAGAAAGAGTAACCCTTTTTTTAAATAGGTATACAATGGCAAGTAAGTATTATGAAAGGTTAAGTAACTAAGCGCAAGTAATCATTACGAAATCTCATAACTAAGCTCAACCAATTACTTCAAGGTATATCTTAACTAAACCTAACAACTAAATCTTAGGTCTAATACATACACACAACGAGCGTACATAGATACCTGCATCATTGGTAAGAAAGCGATATACTACGCAACTAGAAATAGGTGGTAGATACACAGATTTTATCGGTCAACACGATCTTAACAAATACAATATGAGTGGCTTGAATACCACGGATAAATACCACCATAGGTATAGGTCTTGACTCTTATAGCTAAAAGATAGATTAGTTCATACATTATAGAAACTTACGCACTAAAGATAAATTAGCTAAGTACATTCCTTTGTACTTATAAGTAGATAGGTGCATTCATAGCCTCTAACCGCCCACCGTTACATAATAGTTTAAATAATGCTTGTGAGATATAGGTAGTATACACACAGGTAGGTTGTATGAAGTTAGGAATGCCCCATATAGTATATTTGTCACTACATAAAGCAAGATAAGCAGGTAAGTTTATCAAATACATATGTTGGTATAAACATAACATGAACAGAACGTAAGTATACAACGCTGGTTACCTAACTTATTAAGGATGTAAATCGGTAAAAATAAAGAAAAGTTAATGAGTAGGTTTATTACTAAGTTACATATGTTTTATACAGCCTATTTTTTTTTTTATTTTTTTTTTTTAGGCTTAATGAGACTTTTGTTTTGGTAGGATATATAACTTACTCGTAGGTCGTTTATAAACACCGTTTTTACATTTGACTGATACCACACGAGTAATGCCATCAGGACCCACATGTTTTTCAATTATTTTTCCCAATATCCACTTACTTGGAGGAATATTGTCTTCTTTTAAAATCACTACGTCATCGATTTCTGGATCAGTTTTTTTGGTATTCCACTTGTGTCTTTGGTTCAAAGTTATGAGGTACTCTTTGTGCCATCTGTTCCAGAAATCGTTGACCATTTTTTGAGTTAGTCTCCATCTATCTAAAGTAGAAACATTAAGATTGGTATAATTTTCGTCACATAAATTTAGCAAGGGCTCACCAATCAGAAAGTGGCCCGGTGTGAGTGGAAGAGGGTCATTAGGGTCATCACTGAGCACAGTTATGGGACGAGAATTTAAACAAGCCTCGATTTGTGCTAATACAGTAGCTAACTCCTCGTAAGTGAGGGTAGCGTCACCAATCACTTTTTTAAGGTGATTTTTCGTGCTGCGTACTCCAGCCTCCCATAAACCTCCGAAATTGGGTGCATGAGGAGGTATGAAATGCCATGTAGTACGCGCCGTGGCTAACAACTCTGCTACTTCACCGTGAATCGATGATTTGGCACTGTTGAACATGTCCTTCAGCTGCCTGTCTGCTCCCACGAAGTTAGTGCCGTTGTCACTGTAAATATCATAACAATGCCCTCGTCTCGATGTGAATCGCCGAAAAGCTGCGATGAATCCTTTTGCGGTCATGTCGGTGACAGCCTCCAGATGTATGGCACGCGTTATCATACAGATAAATAAACATATGTAGCCTTTGTACGATTTGGCTCCTCTACCTGGTGAGAATCGAATATTGATGGGACCTGCGTAGTCCACACCAGCTGATTTAAAGGCTCTGTCAGGTTTTAATCGCACTTCTGGCAACTGACCCATCAGTTGCGTGGTATTCTTTTTTGAATACCTAATACAATTTACACATTCTCGATATGTTTTCTTTGTTAGGTCTTTAGCTCTTAATATCCAGTATTTAGATCTCAAATAGTTAGACATTACTTGAGGACCGCCATGTAATGTCCTATGATGAGCATCCTTAACTAAAAGCCTGCTAAGATGGCTCTTAGCGGGTAAAATTATGGGGTGTTGAGTATCGTAGGCTGTTTGAGATCTTTGGATGCGCCCGCTAACTCTTAGAATCCCGTTATCATCAATTACAGGACAAAGATTGCGAAGCTTACTGCTTTTAGGTACATAGGCGTGAGACTTTAAATGTTTTATCTCCTCTTTGAAATCAATAGCTTGGACTTGTTTAATCAAATTACGTAACGTTAACTCTAATTCTTTAGGTGTAATAATTTTAGAAAAACATTCACGTTTATCTTGAGGTAATTTAAAATTAAGAAATCGTCTGCAATATGAAATAACTCTCAGCATTTTTGATAAAGTAGAATAATTTGTCCAAATAAAATCCTCTTTAATATAATTTATAGCAGTCAAAGACCTCACACGTTCCTCCTCTCGTGTATCTTCGATGTTAGGAACACTGATACTAAGGTTTACGCTAGACAACCAAACCGGTCCATTCCACCATAGTGAATGATTCGACAACTCCGGACCTTGCAAGCCTCGTGACGCACAGTCAGCTGGGTTCGTATCTGTAGATACGTGCCCCCACTGCTCGTAATCTATAATATTTAGTATGTCTGACACTCGGTTGCTCACGAATGTGCTCCACCGACTTGGTCCACCTCTCAACCAAGCTAAAACAATAGTGGAATCAGTCCACGCAAATAAACTGTCTTTAGGCACTCCTAACACTTGAGATATCTCCGAAATCAGCTTAGCTGCTAACACAGCACCACACAGTTCCAGTCTAGGTATGGAAACTTGCTTCTCGATTGGAGCTACCTTTGTTTTGGAGGATATTAGGCTCACGTACACTCGCTCTTCAGTAATGACTCGCATGTACACGGCTGCTGCATATGCGGCCTGCGAAGCATCGGCGAAGGCGTGCAACTCAACTCTTGATACACGTGTGTAGTGCACCCATCGTGGCATGCTAAGGTCTTTGATGCACATCAAGTTTTCTCTGTATCGTAACCACTCTGCCTGCAAAACCCCGTCAATAGGCTCATCCCATTCCAGACCTGTCTTCCACAATTTCTGCATGATCATCTTTGCTATTACTACAACAGGAGCTATCCATCCTAAAGGATCATAAAGTTTCGCTATCTCTGAAAGGATATGTCTTTTGGTTATGGGATGCTTAGGTTCTGGCAGATTGACAGTATATTCGAAGGTATCGGCTTCCCTATTCCAGCTCAACCCTAGCACTTTAATAACACTATTAACCTTGAAAGGCAATTCATTATCATCCCGCTTATTTTTTCCAATGTAGTGAAACAAATCCTCACAATTACTGCTCCATTTTTGGAGTTGAAATCCTCCTGAGTTCATAAGGTTGTTCATCTCATTATAAATATCCACAGCTTCTTTTACTGTCTCACATCCTGTGAGCAAATCATCAATATAAAAATCAGTATTAGTGATTTTTGCAGCAATAGGGTACTTTAATTTCTCATCGTTGGCAAGTGTCTGAAGAGATTTTACTGCAAGGTACGGTGCACACGTTGTACCGAAGGTCAGCCTCAGAAGTTTGAAGTGCTTTATTGGCTCATTAGGTGCTGATCTCCATAATAATCTCTGGTAGTCCGTATCTTCTTCGGCTACGCGCACCATTCTGTACATTTTAATGATGTCTGCTGTAACACAGATTTTGTGCGTCCTCCATCTCATTAATATATGACGTAATTCGTGCTGTAGCTGAGGACCAACACATAAGTTGTCATTCAACGAAATGTTATTTGAACCCTTGCACGAAGCGTCGAAGACCACGCGAAGCTTTGTGGTAGTCTTGTCCTCTCGAACGACGGCGTGGTGAGGAAGATAGACCGCATTTGATTTAGCAATCTCGGAAGAGTTAACTTGTACCATGTGATTTAAACTAATATACTCTTGCATAACCTTATGGTATTCTTCCCGAAGCTTGGGATCTTTTGACAACCTTTTCTCTAAGTAATTAAACCTTTTAGTGGCTATCTCCCTCAACCCACCATATTGACATTCTGGATCTTTGTTTTGAAACGGTAACCTTACCACGAATCTTCCTTCTTCATCTCTGACTGTTGTGGCTTCATAAAATTCTTCGCACCTTTCTTCCTCCTTTGAAAACTTCTTGCGTATGCTGTTAGGTTCCTTTTCTATTTCCCAAAATTGACGTAGTAGCTCATCTTCCCTTACTTGAACGTGTAAGGTTGTAATATGTGTCTTTGCTGAGGTAGATGTTTCTAACATCCGTCCAGACATCACCCACCCGAGGGTAGTATTTTGAGCCAGTAGATTTCCCTTGGGGTGCTTAATAACGCCGTCTAACAATACGTCGCTGTAGACCTCAGCTCCAAGCAGAATATCTATTCTACCTGGTTGAAGTTTGGACCACTCAGGCCACTTGAAATTAATGGTTGGTAGCAGTGTTGTTAGTGTGCGCAATACATACGCATTAACTCGAACTGACTCTCTAGGATTGTGGCGTGATTTCACGCAGAATGAAACCATGTGTTTTATTTTCGTTTGCCCCTCTCCCACACCGGACACCCAACCACTCACTGATTTACGTGTAAGATTTAATAACTGAACGGTCGCCTCAGTTATGAATGATGCTTGCGACCCCTGGTCTAACAAGGCCCTAATGACATGTTTGCGACCGTTCTTGCTATTTATTAAAACCTTAGCAGTAGCTAATAACACACAATTAGTTTGAATATGCTCACAATGACATGAAACAATATGTGCATCAGTTGAAGACGAAGTGGACTTACCTCTTAGCTCCTCAGTAACGGTACCTGTAGTCGTGTTTGCTCCCTCTTTTGATTTGTCCGTGTTTTGGTCTCTCTCGAAGTGGAGAAGGGAGTGATGTCGCCGCCCACACCTTTTGCAACACGCTGATTGACGACATTTGTTCACCGAGTGTGATGACGCGAGGCAGTTGAAACATAACTTGTTCTTCTGAACATACTCCTGTCTGTCCTTAGTAGACATGTCTGCGAATGCTTTGCAATGGTAGATGTAGTGCTCGCTGTTACATAACGCACATTTAATTTCGCGTTCTTTCCCATCCTTGTTGACATTCGAATGAAATGACTTAGGTTTAACAGCTGGTTTCGTTTGCGAAGGTTTAATCTTGCTACTCTCAATCATTTCCAGTGATCTGAACCTTAACTCCAGAAAATTTCTCAAATCTTGCCAAGTGGGTAGGTCGCAGTTGGTTGTACTAAGTTGTTGTTCCCACTGCTTCATTGTTTCTGGATCCAGTTTGGACACAACTAGATAGTTGATAATCATGTCCCATTTGTCTGACTCAACCCCTAAATTTTTCAATGTCTTTAAACAACTCGATGTCGTATCTACAAGGTGTTTAATCGAACTCGCAGACTCAGTATGCACATATTTTTGTGCAAAGAGAACTCTCAAAATTGCGTTACAATTGAACCTCTTGTTGTTATAACGCTTCACTAACTCGTTCCAGGCGTCATCGTAATTTGCATCTGTAGTGGTATAACTCCGTAATATAACTTCTGGTTCTCCTGATAAGTTGCTCTTTAAATAATGCAGCTTCTGTACTGGTGATAGTTTTGTATTTCTATGAATTAAAGACGAAAACAGGTCAAAAAATGTCTGCCATTCTTCATATTTGCCGTTGAACGTGGGTATCTTAATTTTTGGCAATTTAATTTCGTTGCAGTCTGGCGACCTCTGACCTTCAGCAGTACCAGGCATTGAAACTTGAACCGTTGCATCGAGAAATGGCTGAAGAGCTTCCTTTATAGCTGTCTTATATTGTACATATAATTCTTGAAACATATCGTATATCTTGTCTTTAAAGTACGGATCTTTTCTTTCTTCATCTTTTGTCAAACTCACAATTATACTTTTGTGTCCGTCTTTAAAGTTCTTCCAAAGTTCTTCTAGCAATTCTAACCTGGTTTCCAAGTAAGGTCTTTTGATCCTATCTCTTGGCGACTTTTTAAAGTTCTTTTCTGCATTCCTTAAGTTTTCTAGCAACTCATATTGATAAGGCAGAAGATTTTCCATCGTAACGTTCACTTTCTCACTACGATAAAACTTGAATAGTCAACGGATTATGTTCACGGTAAATTACTGTTCACAATGTCCACAAGTTGGAGGTATGTTGCTCTTTTATTAACTTCGCACTTATTTGTTTTAAAGGTTTGTATCGTATCCGATCACTCACAGAAAAATATAAGTACTTAGTTATGTTTGTGTTTTCAATACTGTTCATAAAAATCACAAGTTCACAACAGTTTTGCATTCACTAATATAGCAATAAAAAACCTTCCTAGAATCCTTATCGCTTTCTTTTGTTCTCGCGACGCGCTCGTCCACTACCGGTTAACGGTAAACATCGGCTCGAATTAGGACCAAATGTTCAGGGCGATAAGGTTGGTTATTGCTTGTTGGGTTTTTTGCATTAAAACTACGTGTGGACGGTTTGACGGTTTATTTTTGACTAAATAAACTAAGGTAATGTGGACTGTAGATTTATGCATAGGTACATATTTATAGCTATCTATAGACTATTAAAAGATCGAAAGTTGTGAGCTTGGACACCTCCCTTTCCTGCACTAAATTAATCAGTAACTCATAATCAAACTCCTCCATGTTAATAAAATGCCTGAAGACACACGTGTGGACATCTGCGCGGGCGATCTATCACTGAGCGTCGTGTAATGTCTACAAAATGGCGGCGCTCTGGCGGTCCGGCACCGACGCGGCCGCTGTGCGGCGGCGGTACGGCCCATGAGCAATTATCATTCGTATACATATAATTACGGTACGGCACCGGTGCGGTTCCGGCGTCGTATACAGGAAGCCCAACGGTTCTTCAACCGCACGTTGCGGTTGCGAATGCGGCTGCCCGCGATCCGGCTGGCCGCATTCGCAACCGCATCCTGCGGTCAGCCGGACGGCTAGCCGCAATGCGGGTACCCGCATAGTGCGTATGAACCCTTATCGTCCTCCTCCATGTCAATTAGGTACCTACTGAAAATACTACTTCTGAATTATTCGAAACACACACGTCCAATCTCTACGACTATTTGGCAATTACCTACTAGAACACCACATGCCGCGGCTGTCGTGCCGAGGGCATTGCCGCCGGCAAAGTCGTTCGGCTTGGACATTCTGAAGCCGCCGGGTTAACCCGCCGGGCTGTGCCGCCGGGTCAGCGGCTTTGGTGTGTAGACCGCTTTATGTTGCTTCCTTTTGTAGTGACTAATTATTACTAATGCTGCAGCGACTTTACGTGCGTCAACCATGGTGGTTTATGAGGAATTGAGAAAATCGTGGCTCGGGTTGAGGCTTGCCGCTCGACACGATATTATGTGTGCTCAAGTGGAGACGCATGTACTTTCCGCAGCCCGCGGCACGCTCAGGATGAGGCAGCTCGTCACGAGGCTGCGCAAATGGATACCCAGCTGGTTAGCTCGGCTCGATGTTCAGTTCGACAAATAAAAAAACGGCGAATGCTCGATGTTCTGTTACAAGTTAATGCTCAAGTCTATCGGCAAATTTAGGGATTTACCAGGAATATGTAGTGGGAATGTGTAAGAAAATAACTTCCCCAAGAACATCTTATGTGTCCGGGGGAAAACGACAACGAAATATAGTTTTAATTTTGTTACATAGCTATAACTATTCTATTACACAAGCTCTTAAATATTTTATTCTATTACAGTACGCGAGTTATATAAACCTATTATCATGGTTCGTCGCGAACATCTCTCCCGCTGTGCAGTGTAGTGACGACTCGATGCGATGTCGGCGCAGCGCCGCATCTCGACGCTCGTCGACGGGATGCTCGTCGCCTCGACGCTCGCCGACATGATGCCCGACGCTCTGGATTATTTAGCGGGGTCAGCCTCTTCGCCGGATGCTTAAGAGTGCCGCCAGATGTGCGCACCTCAGCGGTCCGGACCTCTCCATACGAGACAGCTGGCCGTCTGTGATGAGCACAGGTTCACCCACCTGCAGACCAGGGCCATGGCTGTAGGGCTCCCGCCGGTGTTGGAGCTCGGATAGGTACTCCCTCACCCAGCGGCGCCAGAACTGGTCGGCGAGTGTTCGTGAGCGCCGCAAGTGTTTCTTGCTCTCGACTTGCTCGGTGATTGTAGTCTGGCCGAACCGTGGTGATGGATTCGTCGTTTTGGCTGTCGACTGATACATGTGTCAGCGGGCGGCTGTTTACCGTATACTCTGCCTCACACAGCAGTGTGGACAACAACTTTTCGTGTGGGTGTTTTTCTGTGAGTACGGTGTATAGTGCGGACTTCACGCAGCGAAGAAGGCGCTCCCATGAATGGCGCAGACGGAGTTATGAAGCGCCATGTGATGCCTCGACGACTAGCCACTTCTCTTCAGGCGTCTCGAAGCTCCTTGTCGGCGCCATGCATGTTGGTACCGTTGTCGGAGTATATTTCTGTAGGGTAGCCCGGCGAGCAGCGAAGCGGCGCAGAGCTAATATGGCTGAGTCTGCGCTGAGGTTGGCAGCAATCTCGAGGTGTACAGTCTTTGTTGGTGAGAACGTAAATAGGGCCACGTATCTCTTCTGGTGTTGACGACCGACGGTGACGGACAGTGGACCAAAGTAGTCGAGTCCAGTGTAGGTGAATGGCTTCTGATGATGAGCCAGGCGAGTCTTCGGATGGTCGCCGGTGGCAGGCACGGGAGCGCGCGCCTTTCGAATGCGACACTGCAAGCAGCGCGTCACAGCTTGACAACCCAGTAGTGTTGACGCACCTCGTTGATAGTCATCTCGGTTCCACTGTTTTGCAGATTTCTGTGTGTCCAATCTATGTATAGCTGATCGCCGTGTAGTATAGGCGGACGCTTTACTTCGTCGGCTATCTCGTCGATTTTGTCTATACAACTCGTTAGACGTATGACGTCATCAATTATTTCTATTTGCAGAGGGCGCAGTCGCCTGTTCTCTTCTACCTGTTTGTTCTCTCGCAGACTCGTCGGCTCTCTGACACCGAACATCTGTTGCTGTACTGTTTGCACGAGTAACCACTCCGCTTGTCGGAAGTATTCGACTTCTATTATGTGATATCTTGACGTCACTGGGGACGTCACTGATGCTTTAGGAGGGGGCTTAGTACGTTTCCTTCAATCTGGATCCGACTCTTTGTTTCTCTGCGTTCTTTAATAGAACGTTTTATCTGTTGATCCTCGACTAATAGAGACGAAGCGCAGTACGTTCGCTGTCGCACGTAAGTCGTTCCCACTTCGAGAATCTTACTGGATCGTGCAATGTCAGCTACGTTCTTTTTGTGGGTACTCATCGCCAGTCTTCGACTTTACTGTTCTCTTCTATGGCGGCTATTCTGTGTGCTACAAAAGGCTTGTATAGTAGAGCTCCTCTTCTTATCCAGGTCAGCACGGTTTTGCTGTCCGACCAGTAAGTTACGGAGTCTGATTTCACTCCGCTGCAGCCACGCGGGTTTCCATCACCGAGGCCTGCAGCTCGAGACGAGAAATGGATTGTAGCTTGACTGGTGCCACCTTTGTCTTCGCCATGACGAGGCTCACGTGCGTCTTGCCATCTGATGTAGAGATCCGCCATTACACTGCTGCGGCGAATGCTTTCTTGCTGGCGTCGGTGAAGACATGGACTTGCGTTTCTGTGGCTTCGCTGTACCCTGGGTAACATATCGGTACTGTGATGTCTCTGAGGTTTTCTAAATGTCGAATCCAACTTCTCCATGATGTCGCCAGATCTGTATCGAGTGACTGAACCCATTCCACTCCTCATCTTCTTAACAGCAAAAATGTGAATGCTGCGAGACTTACTAACCCAGAGTTCTCCGTGTTGCCAGAGGTCTTATTGGAAGCTTTTCATCACGAAAACGTCGTTCTGTTGGTGCGAACTACGTCGTGATAAAAAAAGCTGCAGTTTCCGAAAATTATCAAAAGTCTATTCATGTTACCTACTGCTGCAGAAACTCGGTTTTCTAACGTAGGCGATCACATGCTAATGGAACTGCCATCGTATCAAAGATGCCAATATTGTAGCACAAACATAAAGGATTAGCGATCCAAGATCAAGTGTAGCAAGTGCGACGTCCCATTATGTGTAACGCCATGCTTTATGTACTTTTATAAACAAGCGCCAACATAATTTAGACGCTAAAATTATGTTGTTGCTGGTTTATGAGTTTCGACACTTGTTCTTGGCAACTTATCCTTACATCATTACTAAAGACATTATTTTCATAAACATTTATAGATTTGTAAACTTGTCTTTGAAAAGAAAGATTCGGAAAAGAAAGCAAAAGAAGTGGCAAAGAAGGAAAGAAAACAAAAACTTCAAGAAAAAAGGGAGTTAAAAGAAGCGGGTAAAAAAAGTAATGATACAAATAAAGGACAAAAGAAACTGATTGGGGACAAACAAAACGTCAAGAGACGTAGGCGACATTCACTTACTTCAAGTGATACTGATGATAGTGACGTGACTTACGCGGAAACTGGAGAAAGTGACGTTGAAGGTCAGAGTGATGACGACGAAATACCGCTTACTGATATAAGAAGATTAAAAAATGAAGAAAGATCAAATGTAGTAGAAAAAAATAAAGAAAGGGAAAGCACACGTAAGAGAGTTCTAAGTTTGGATGGTGTGGAAATATCTGACAAAAACACAAAGGCTAGAATTTCTGCTGCAGACATCAATGATGAAGTGGAAATGGCGTGTGACACCCAGTCGGAAATAAAACTAAAAAAAAAATACAACAGAAAATGGAATTTTGCAAATTTCACTTGCCGAGCCAGTGGAGAAGTTATCTAAAGTAATTGTAGAAGAATTGCCGCAAATTCAGGTAGTTGCAGCTATCGAAGAAACACAATATTGTCCCGTTTCTACCGTTATGTCTCCAAGTTCAAAAAAGTTGCTCCAAAATCGTTACTCTTGACGAATCTCAAGAAGGACTTCTCATTTCTAGTATGAAAAAAAAAAGCAATGGCTTTTGGCGCTGGCCAGTAATGAAAGATATTCAATTGTACCACTGGGATAAAGTTGTGTGCCAAATTTGTAGGAATTCCAAAGTTTGTTAACACCCATTCGTTGCTACCAACGTACCATTTGCGTTGATCGAGATAACTATGTCGTGCCACCAACGTACCATATACGTTGAGTGTACTATAGGACGTTTATTGGCATTACATAAAAATTATAGAAATTTATTTAAGTATTTGGCAACATTCACGGCTAGAAACAATTTTTAAATGTGGAAATACTGTTGGTTTTTGCTTCGAACTGTCATTCTGGTTTTGGTAAGGAAAAAACGGTTGGTGCTGTGAAGGTCTGTTTTAATTTTGGAATAACTGAAGTTTTACTAAGTGTTTATTGTATATTTGTGAATTGGGAGATAAAGGTAAGCCATATTCTTAATTTTATCATTTTTTTCCGCTGTTTCATTGAATATTTTAAAAATGAAATCACATGCACGCATATGGTGCGTTCATTGGCATAGCAGTAAAAACCTTTTTTGGATGGTTTTATGCATATCAAATCACGCCAAAATGTATGCACGTATTTTTTAATCTATTATAAATTAATAGGGTTAAATTTACTACTAACAACACACACATTTAATTACATACTAAATATTTTGCAAGCTGGCTGATATTTGACACAATTGAAAAAGTAAGATTAAATTATGAACCCACAGGATTTTTATTAAACTTATTTTATGTGGAACTACCACAGTGGGATTTATAATGCTATTCATCCTTAGGCTAAAATCTTTTGAAACAGTACAACCGAAAAGATCGATTTCGAATTGAATTAACGTCAAAACGGTACTATGGAAATGATTTCCAAAGTACCAAACTATCAAATGTTTGACATTAATTCGATCGTGATGTGAACTTGCTCCCGTTAAGAGTAGGAGAGCAGATTTTTAACTTATATTTCTTTATTTTAACAAAATTGCTCTCAGGTCATTCCAAGTTTCCGCTTATACCTACTTTTTTTTTTGTATGATTTGAATAAATCTATTATGAAACAGATAATGGTTGTGTTAACAAGTCTGTTAAGCATGGTTTTTTATTAATAAACAATTGTCTTTTAATGTAAATCAGAGATCCAGATTATTTTTCAATGTACGAGTATGTTGTCTATTTGTACCTACTTTTTGATTAGATATACAGAAAATATTCGAATTAACTATCTGCTATTTTCTGTTTGCTACAGGTCATTTTCAGAGAATTACGAAGAATATAATATAGAGGTATACTTACTGCTAGATCATTACATTATCTACAATGGTAATCTTTCTGGACGTGGATAATTACTTCGAGCGAACAGACTTCTTTTTATATTGGCAACAAAATTTAAAATGGCCATGGCCATTGACGCATTTTATAAAACGTGACTTCTGTGTTGGCTGTGGGCACAGTACAAATTTAAATTCACTGCAACATTTTATTTTTACCAATGAAGACGATATGTTAAAAAAAATGTTTTTAAGCAACTTTTTTTGGTGCATAATATGTAATTTTGCTGTCTATGAACACTATCCTGCCGACGAATGTTTTTTTTGTAACTAACTAATTGTGACAAGTACTAAAATAAATGCATGCTAAAATAATCAGCATTATATTTTAGATATTGTCCCGATGTGGCTCTGAAAAAAGAAAAGGTTTTTCATTATTGCATGTTTTTTCTGAACTGATTGATTTTGTTTACTAACTCACTATGCCTTGGTATAACGGTGAAAGAAATGGTAGTTTTATGCTGCGATTCCAATTGAGCTATACTAAGCTACATTGCTCAGGATGTGCCTGATTTATACTGGAACAGGGTTTAACAAAGCTAAGTTTTTTCCATACCAATTTAAGGGCTATGGATGCTTGTTAAGTATGTGTGCTAAAGACCAGCTTACTCGTGCAGCTACGCAGTACGGTACGATCCAGCTTAGCTACCTCGCACATCTCAAATGGTGTGATAATAATAAATAACAAATTTGATTTTCTGTAGGTATCCTTTTCAACGATGAAACGAAGAAGCGATCATTTATTAGAGTTAGCTTTAGAGGAAGAAGATGTAAATCCTAATAGTAACAAGAGGTTAGTGATTATTTAAATACTCATAAAAATAATTCTTTTCTGAGTTAAAATATTTTTTTTATAATATTGAATGAATATGTTATCTATAAATGACTCCTAAATTGATGGATCTCTATTTGTTTCAGTAGCGTGACACCGAGACAATGTTTGTCGATAGAGTTTTTTTTTGTAATAATAAATATATCTTCATTAATTCATGTATATTCTTTTTGTTTTGTCATAATTTCAACCTATTTATACATTATAATATTGTTTATTTACCTTCAATCCATTAAAATCGTCGATTCTGCATGACCTTTGGAAATTCGTCCAGACGTTCTTCACGCATAAACGGCTGGACAAATTTGGATGAAATTTGGCGGCCGTTTAGCGGATGGCCAAGGGTACTTGTTAGAAACTATCAAATAATATTGTATTCTGTATGCGTCGGCATTATGCGTTCACAACATGTTTTCGTAAATGTTTCGGCAGTGCAAACGTACGGTAACAAACACACACAATGTTTCGCGTTTATAATATTAGTAGGAGTAGTAAATAAATAAGATAAAAAAAAAGTAGGAAATTTTAATATTAAACTATAAAAGATTATATGAATAAAGATTACACCGGCAAATATATTGACATATCGGGCATCAACAGTCTCCCAGAACATGTTGCATAAAGCCGGCGCCAGATACAGCTTCAAACATTTGAACACTTGAATGAAGCTATGTCTGGCACGGGACTTTGCATGTTTGAACAAATAAGTGCGCATTGAAATGCACTTTGCCAAGAGGTGTCGATTTTTTAGCGTACATCAAAGTGTTCAAAGTCGACTTTGTTCAAATGTTTGCGTAGCCTGCCACACTTGCGCAGCGTTCAGTCGCGCGAGCGTTGTCGAGCGGGATGGTCGTGCGCGTACGCGCTTGAATAATTAAAGATGGATTGGAGCAATCAGTGTGTATTAGAATTTATAGAGTTATTACAAGGCGAGCCATGCATATGGAATCCCAAAAGCAAATTACATAAAAATAGAGTGATTGTAAATGACGCGTGGGACAGAGTAAAAAACAATTTTTCAGTGCCTTGTTCAATTGAAGAGTTGAAGAAGAAAAAGAATACTTTATTTACCCAATACAGAGAATGCTTAAAACAAATTAAGGACTCTACTAAAACTGGAGCTGGTTTAGAAGAGATTTACAAACCATCGTGGTTTGCATTCGATACCATTCACAGCTTCATGGGTGCTGTATATGATTACCGTCCAACAATATGTACAGAGACTAGGGTAAGTAAAATAAACAATTTATTTTAGTAGGTATATTAATTCAATTTTTATGGGTTGTTTATGTTTATGGGTTGTTCTTTTAATTATTGTAAATTTTGTTGATCTGTGATAAAAACTGGAATTGTTGTTAATTATTTTAACATTTGATGATTTTAATTAAAAAATACTTAATAGTTATGTTGTTTTTAAATTAATTAAACCGTTACATCATATAATTAATTTAAAATTTCTTTACACTGACTCTTAAACTAGACATGAAACGAGGTGCGGACGACTGGGAATGTTGCGTTCTGTTTGTCTACACTGTGAAGTGTGAACGAACAGAACGCATCTTTCCCAGTCGTCCGCAGTGTGGACGAACGGGAACAACCCATTTTTATTAACAATGTTACATAAGCAAAGTTATAAACAGAGACATTTTATAAAACCGATACCTACACAAAACGTAGACGCAATGGTTATTATCATTATTAATTCTATTTTACCTAAATGATAATAATCACTCGTAATAATGTCGTGAATCTCGTATTGTAGCGAAATACTCAGCAAACTCATCTCTAATATGCTGTGCACTAGTCGCTGCTCTCCGAGGATGCGACGACGACATTGGAATGAGACCACCGGGTGGCTCTTCGTTTCGCCAAGTTCCGGGTAGAAAGATATCGTTAACAACGCGATCAAATGATTCCGGTGGGGAGTAATACTGCTGTGATGTTTTACTTTTTCTCAAAAAATTATGCAAATATACACAGGTCAAAACTACAGTAGACGCTTTATCAGGTTGTAGGAGCATAGGCTTTTTGAAAACTCTAAATATTGATGACATAACACCAAAAACATTTTCTACTTTAACTCTTGCTCTTGATAACATTCTGTTAAAATTTCTTTTCTTGCTTTGTTCTGTATGTTTGCCTGGATACGGCTTCATCACGTTATTACATAATGCAAATGCACTGTCGGCAACAAAAACATACGGTGTATTATTAATTCTACCCGGTAGTGGACAAGGCTGCGGTAGATTTAACGTATTTTCATTCATTTTATCCCATAGTATACTATTTCTTAGCACCCCACCATCACTCATTCTGCCTTGGCAACCAACATCGGCGAAAATGAAAAGATAATCAGCGTCAACTAATGCTAAAAGTACAATGCTGAATTTTTTTTTATAATTGTAAAACTCGGATCCGCTGTGGATAGGTGATTCAAGTACAACATGTTTCCCATCCAAAGCTCCTATACAATGTGGAAATAAGATTTCAAACCCAGCTGCTTTTCTTAACCAATTATTTGGAGATTTCGGTAGCTGAAACAGACAAAATTATTGACATTAGTAATGTAAAAAACACATGTTTGTTTGAATTAATACTTAATACAATATTTTTTTGCAGGAAAGTACAGAGGAAAGGTCGCTATTACGTGAAACTAACTCGGAGGAATCAAATAATGAAAGTCCCATATCCCATGAATTGAATCAACCTCTATCACGAGACTCCAATAGTCAAAGTGGATCAGAATCATTCCGTATGCCAAAGAGACAACGTGGAATGCAAGATTTGTTAGTCGCTAAAAAACAAATGGACGAAGCTTTTTCAATGATTAAAAATAGGTCCCATCAGGTTGACAGTAAAAAACAATTAAATGATTGTGATCTGTATGGTCAGCTTTTATCTGAAAAGTTACAAATCTTGGACATAGATGACAGACTGGTACTTATGAATGAAATTGATAATCTTGTATTTAAATATATAATGATTGCCAGAAAACGGGGCAGTGCCATAAATCCAAATTTACCATCTTCATGCAAAAGCCAGTACAATCAACCTGTACAATCTGTACATTTTGATTCATCCAGGGTGTTGATGCAACCTCCAGTTACAAATATGCCAAATTCGCAATCAATTTTAAATAATTATGAAGTCCCATTTAGAACATCAACGCCAATCGAGATGCAGTCGCAATTATCACCTCAGCAAAATGCTCAGAACAACTATGCTGTCCAAATTAGCTTGCCTGAAACTACATTACCGGACTCAGCAATACCAGACTCAGCAATTAGCAATTACACACTGTATACTTCAAACAATAACGTTTTATTTGATCCTAATGTTCCGAGTACCTCAGCATACCCATACAAGAAGCCTGAAGTAACCAATGACAAGAAAATTCAAATTCTTTCTGAAACTATTATATCTCATCCAAAAAGGCGAAATGTAATTGAAGAAGCATATACTAACTGTATTGATGATGATTAAAAATTAACACGTTAACTGCCTAGATAATAATAATAATTCTTAATTTAACTTTGGTTCAGTAAAGATCTCTAATAAATGTTTTTATTTTACCTTTTTATTTACCTTTATCTCCTCTTCTAGAACATGAATCAAAGCTTTGCAAACTTCAAAAACAATTGTAGAAATTAATTGATAGGAAATTTTAAATAGATATTGTAGACTCATGTAACTATCGCCTGTTGCCAAAAATCGTAATGTCAATGCTAATCTGACTTTCGAAGGCACAGCCACTCTGAAACTTGTGTCTGATTTTGAAATTATAGGAGAAATTTTTTGTAGTAGTACTTCAAAATCTTGACAGGACATTCTACAAAAGTTACTAAAGTAACCCACTGGTCGAGGCATCATTTCGTCAAGCATTTTTTTCATGGATGCTCTGAAACAAGTAAAAATAACATTATATTAAACATTATCTTTGTAATGTAGGTACTATGCAATGTAGGTACCTAAGTATATTGATAATACGAGAAATTATTTCCAACCTTGCGACACAAAATATATCCGTGCAAAATGTTATCAAAATTGATTTAATTACTTTCGCATTCATCCGCTTTTGATACAATTTCTCATGGATATATTTTAAAGTACAGTCTCTGTGGACATTTTTAATTACCTCGAAAGTAAAATAATTTTTGTTTGGCGACTTTTGACATTATTTTATACATGCTGCGGCGGGTTGCGCCCTATAAGACTTGGATTTTTCAAATTTCAAATTCGAATTCAAAGCATTTTATTTCAAATAAACCATTCACAGGCACTTTTGAAACGTCAAGGTCGGTCAGTCAAAAACATGGAAGCTATTTGCACGTTCCAAAGCGTAGATCTCTATGGAGAAGAACGTGCAAGAAACTCCACGGACACTCTTTTAAATCATGTTCTGGTTTTACAAAATTTCAAGTTACATATACTTGTTGCTTCTGCATGTGAGGACAATGCAAAGGAAAAAAAGGGCTTATTATAAGAATTTTAAATATAAAGATTAAAATAAGCCAATGGCAGTTAAGAGATGACCAGTCTCAACCGACGGCGCCTGTTCACGAACATGACGCGTGTATCGGCACCCTTCAGCTCAACCATTTCGAAGGGAACCGAATGATCAAACCCACGCGCCGCCATCAGCGAGACATTTGAGTGAGCATGACATGCTCTCAACCACCATGCTCGTTCATGTCCAACAAGTAAAACTATAACTACTCACATAAAATGTAAATGGTTTCATGGTACTCACATTTACAAAATTTGAAAAATATGCTTCTACTTTACACAAAACTATGGTTGTCAATGACCAAATAATGAAAAATAAATTAATAAAGAGAACGATGAAGTTCTTACATCAAAACTAATAAATAAGTATTTAATATAATAATATAATTTGTATGTATATAAGAATAAATAAACGAAATAATGTAAGAACCTCTAAAAGGAGCGAGCATCTCTTCCAAATATAAAAACCTAAAAAGTGGACCTAAGCAGCTGTGACTGTGGAGCAGGACCAGCATTTAGCCAAGCGTTTTTATCGAGGATATAATCTTCCAGTTTATAATACGCTTGTCTACATAGTGTGCATTTTATGCATGCTTTAAATTTTCTCTCATTCAGTTCGAGAATATCAACTGGTATTTTATTATAAAATTTAATACAGTACCCCATAAAAGAAGTGTGTACTTTGGCCAATCTGAATCGGGGTTGATCTAATTTGTTCCTATTTCTAGTATTAAAATTATGCCTGTCACTAATCTTGCTAAAGAGATGAAGATTTTTCCGAACATACATAATATTTTCGTAAATGTATTGACAAGGTACCGTCATGATGTTGATATCCTTAAACAGTTCTCTTAGGGAATCACGCCGACGGAGATTGTAAATGGCTCTGATGGCTCTTTTCTGCAGGATAAATATAGACTCGATGTCTGCCGCACGTCCCCATAATAAGATACCGTAAGACATGATACTATGAAAGTAACTAAAATAGACCAGCCTCGCGGTATCTATATCGGTAAATTGACGGATTTTTCTGACAGCGTATGCTGCTGAACTTAGCCGTCCCGCAAGAGATGTTAAATGAGGACCCCATTGTAGCCTTGAGTCAAGCGTAATCCCCAGGAAAACCGTGTTTTCGACGAATTCAAGTTTCTCCTTGTTCAATACTATGTCGCAATCATTTCTTTTAACGTTCGGTAAGGCAAATCTGATGCATTTAGTTTTTTTCCCATTTAATACTAAATTATTAGCAGTAAACCAATTTTGGACCTGCTGTAGGGCGTTATTTACGTCGTCAAGATTTATGGAACGTCTATCTATCTTAAAAATTAAGGACGTATCGTCAGCAAATAATACCATATGAGGTTGATTTTTTAAAAGATGGGGTAGATCATTAATATATACTAGAAAGAGGAAAGGACCCAAAATAGAGCCTTGTGGTACCCCCATTTTGACTTTTAAACCCCGTGAATTGACACCATTTATTTGAACTTGCTGCTGTCTATCATTTAAGTAAGATTTTATTAGACTGAGTGCAAGTTTACCTAGTCCGTAATGTCCTAGCTTTAGGAGCAAGGTTTCGTGATTTACACAATCAAATGCCTTGGAGAGGTCACAAAAGATTCCTATGGCATCTTGTGCCTCTTCCCACGCTGAGTATATGTGTTTTAACAACGTGGCACCAGCGTCAGTCGTACAACGACCCCTGGTAAAACCATACTGTTGATCGTGTAAAATTTTATTGATGTTAAAATGATTGAGCATCTGATTGAGCATTACTTTTTCAAACACTTTGCTAAAAACCGGCAAAACAGATACAGGTCTATAATTATTGGTGTCTTTGCTGTCGCCCGACTTAAATAGTGGTATAACCTTACTATATTTCATTATATCCGGAAAGACTCCTTGGTCCACACATAAATTAAATATTAAAGCCAAGTATGGTGCTATAGTTTCAATTATGGACGTGCACACTTTAATAGACATTCCCCATATGTCTTCGGTCAATTTGATTTTGATTTGCCGGAAAGCTTTTATGACTGTCACAGGGTTGATATGTTTGAACTGGAATTCAACCGTACAACCTGGAACGTTAGCTTTTAATAAATTATATGAGACCTCAGGTGAAGAATTTAAATATTCCGTAGTTTTAGTTGGTATATTGGTGAAAAAATTTACAAATTCTTGAGCTACTTCTAAATTAGAGCTTTTGGCACCATGTGTAGTCTCCAGTAAATAATCAGTGTTTCGTTTTTTATTTCTATTAGTTTCATTATTAATAACTTTCCAAACTGTCTTTATTTTATTTTCTGACGATTTGATCTTCTTACTAATATATAGGGCTTTAGCTACCTTGCAAGTATTTCTGAACACTTTAGAATATTTGTTTACAAACTTATTAAAAGTATCAGTGTTTATGACAGGCTTAAGGCCATATAGCTCATATAGTCTTTCCCTACTTATCCTAATGCCTTTAGTCGCCCAGTCACTAAATACATACTTAGGGAAAGTATCCTTAGACTTCTTTTCAAAAGTTGCATTGAATTCCTTAAGAACCACTGAAAAGAAATTATCATAAAATTTATTAGCATCTTCAATGTTATGGCCTACAAAATTTAACTTATTTTGTAAGGTACCATTGAATTTAGCTAGTTTGCCAGTTGTAATTGGCCTATATTGTATATGAATTTTTTCCAAGGCTGCTTTAAACTGAAATGTAACCAATTGACCACTATGATCAGAGGGAAGGTAATTAACTATGGCTTTATCTAAATATTCACAATCGCAGAATACATTATCAATACAGGTTGAAGAAGTTGGTGTTACCCTAGTCGGTTCTGTAAACACATTAGACAAATTAAACGATTTAAAAAGGCTTATAAATCTGCTGCTATTTGAATTAATTTCTAAAATATTAATATTAAAATCCCCACAAATAATCGCGGGCTTGTTACCTGCTGCAAGTTTCGCAAGGATATCTTCCATTGTTGACTCAAATAAAGCAAAGTTTTGAGGGTTTGGGGGTCTGTACACGCACACTATGATATGCTTATCTAGCTCAACACAGGACAGTTCGATGCAATGTTCCACTGATAAGTTAACGATGTCATTACGTTGCTTAAATTTTAAGTTTTTTTTTAATAAGATGAGGGAACCACCACGTAACATAGATTTGCGGTTAAAACAACTGTTTTGATGAAATAATTTCAAGGCATGCTGCTGACTCCCTTTTTGACAACTATTTACTAAAGAGCAAGAAGATACCTTGTTAATGGTAGGCATAACTATTCTGTCGCTGGTATCCTCTGTTGTCTTATGAACTAGTTTAAATGAGTATCCATAGAGATACATGGACACTCCGTACCATTTTTATAAGTATTTGTAGCACTAGAGCTACCGTTACTAAGGCACTCCACCTGATTCTTAGTAAAATTACTAAACATTGTGGATTTAATTGTACAAGACTGCGACATACTACTTATGTCTGAGTTAATAAAATAAGCTAATAGCCTTGCTATTGTGTGTCTAAAACTAATTGGCAAATACACTGTATCCCTAGTCGATTTTAAATTTTCCACAAAAATGTTTGTGTCAAAAAACATAAACTTGTCACTATAGTGACTTACTAAAAAGTGCATGTGTTTATTTAAACTATGAATATAATTATTTTGTCTACTTGACAATTGTTCAAAATAAGGAAATGCACACAATATTATTTTATTACAATTTAACTTTAACATCTCAGTTAGATTGTCCGTGATATCTGCTTTTTTTACATTTAAACTATTCCCTATAAACACTGTAATATTGGTATTAGAACTAAAATTATTGTTTCTTAATGACGCCATAATATGCTTGTATGATGAACTTGGCATACAGTAATTTTGTATAGGATAACTCAGGTTGTTACTTAATAATTTACCTAAACCTCTTCCTATGCTGTCTGAGAACATAACTGAATGATAACCACTTTTCACAGATAAGAAACTATTAATCTTGGGCTGTTCAATTTGAGATAAATCCTTTTGTATTTCTCCTTTCGTATTTATAATTTCATAATAAATAACATGGTACAATACCTTGTTCTGTTACGATACATTTCACACATCCATTCGCGCCTTCTTTTTGGCCGTTTTGATATATTTTTTTGCACATTTAATAAATAATTACATGCACTTAAATAGTAGAGGCAAACTGCATCCACAAAGTCGTCGTCCATCTTGTTTGTGGTTAGTGAACGTACTGTGGAGAGATATATTCGCAAGGTAGTCTGGCAGGTTACTTCAATAAGTGTTCAAACAAGTGTACAAAGTCCGGCATTTAAATGTTCAAATGTTTGAACTATATATACTATCCAAACGTCAACGCAAACGGTGTGTTCAATGGCACTTACGATTTAAATTCTTTTACCAGTGCCACCAACGCATTTGTTGCGTTTACCATTTTTGGGTGGGTTTTTTTTTATTTAGGATTTTTTTATATTTAAAAACACATCAAATTACGTATTTTCTACTGTAATCATCAAAAATATTAAGTGGCACCCAGGTGATGCTTTTAAAATTTAAGTGGCAATGAATGGGTTAAGAAAGGCTGTTTTACAATACCAGAAATTGATAATATGTGATTTTGTACCTTAAAGTTATCTAAGTATATCTGATATAATTTTCTATATCTGTACAAGACTACTTTAGTTAGTGAGTAGCTCACGATTAATTTTAGACTGATATATACCTGATTTAGTTAAGATGATTGTGATCTCAATAAAAGACTGAATTAAAAAAAAAACTACCTAGTTTTAAGAATAAATCTTCAAATTTTATAATGTTGATTCTTCAAATAATTGAGTAATAAGTCTGTTAATTTTTTGAATATTTTTGTGTTTTTTTCTTAATAAATGTTTTATTTAATTATCACCATATTTCATTTGATTTTAGTTAAGCTCTAAAACCTTACCTGGGTGAGAATTGATTGAATTTTTGTTTATTTTATGACCATTACTAGCTGTTCATAACTGGAGTTAACTATAAATGGAGTGTCCATTACTAGGTTTTTACATGACCATTATTAGTGAAAAAAAATGTAATTATAAAAAGTAATTATTATTTCTTCTAATAAAGATAAATTAGTATTTGTATCTTCGACGGTTAAGTGGAATCGTCTTTCACAAATACCAAATTAGAACAGACAGACTAAGCAGTAACTACTTTGATAAATTTTAAATAATGACAAATATTTTCTACTACTGACCATGATTAGGGCGTTTACCTTATGTGTGTTTTCATGCATTTTATTTTTCTCAATAGATGGTGCTTTGCCTAATCACAATACATTAGGAAGTTTCCTACTAAACTTTAAAATTCAATATAATATTTTGATTTGTGGATCGGTTGTTATGATAAATACCGATAAGGTGTAAAAATGTTCAATTTTATTTTGCCACGTGGGTATTAAAAGTTTCACACATAACTCTACAATTTGTTTTGGTGTTTTTTACATGCGTTCGTGAATTTCATCTTTTTCAATAGTTGGCGCTGTAATCAGAATACATGAGGAACAGAATACATTAGGAAGCCTCTTACTAAACTTAAAAATTCAATATCTTTTGATTTTGTGGGTCGATTTTGATGAAATAAACGCAAAATGTTACTCGGATTATCACAAAATATTTTTAAGTACATAGATTTGGAACCCAATCTGTGGTTTATGCGTGATGCTCCCTCAAACGCACAGACAAACAGACAAACAGATAAACAGACAAACAGACAAAAATTTCAAAAATAGCATATTTCGCCGTCCCCAGCGAATAATATCGTAATCAACTATTGCGATAGAAGCGCTTTTATGGGGAATTATTGTTCTAGAGATGCGATTACACCTTGTGAATTTTTTTCACGTGATTCGTATGATTACTTTTCGAGTTAGACATTTTGTAATGAATTTACCTGTACTATTCTTCTCTAAATAAAAACTTTTTTTTGTGACGAATAACATCATAATGGATCAACACTGACTCCTTAAAATTATCCTTTTTCCAGTAAACTGTAATTACAAACTTATTAGGGTAGAATAAATATAACTTCTTTCGGTAAAGTATATTACCATATTATTCGCGTGAAAATACCATTCTTATTTCACAGTAAATTCATTCGCGATATGTCTTTTTAAAACGTTGGAACTGTTATGATGAATACTGTATACTCCGTGATAGAGAAAACATAGCAATCTATTTCACAATATTATGCCGCGCCGATGTCAACGCGTATTGACACGTTACGATGTATCGTCGAATTATTTTAGCAAGTACTATACATCGCTCTCATTTTATCTGCATGTAAAAGAAAGTGATAGCCTAAGCTCCGCCCACAGCACGTGCCGAAACTTTAGCAATGATTGTTTACATTATTTTTAGTTCGGTTTTTGTTTGAAGTGGAGTGCACGTAATGATTTATTAAGTTCGTGATCAAAACAAATTTAAAGTTTATGAGAAGTACCTAGTTATTGGAGGATGAAGAAGTCTGTTTTAAAAAACCCCCGAGTTAGAACTTAGAAGAATGTTGGATTTGTTACAACCAAACTTCCGCGATGAAAGTAAGTTCCTTTTTGTAAATTGAGATAATAGTGATTACTGGCTAGTTGAAGATTCTTATCTCAATACGAGATTAAATAAATACTTACCTATACATAGATGAAGGTCAAACTACGACCATAAATATTTTGAACTCAGTGTTTGTTTGGTCGAACTGATAACCATTGCTTTCTAATATAAATACTTACGTAAATAATACTGTATAAGTTTGATGTCGGTTACTTATCAATATGTTTTTTTTAGATGATATTTGTTCTCATCAAGAGCCAGTAAAAGAAGCAGATGATGAAATTCCTACAACAAGTCGTGAAAAACCTAAAACAGAATTTAATATAAAAAAATACAACACGCGAGGTAATTATTTTTACGTTCTATATTTTTATATTTTTGTGAAGTTTCTAATAAGTGAGAAAATTTGTGAGAGAGTTTATAAACAGGTTTATTTATTTACTAGCTTTTGCCAGCGGCTTCGCCCGCGTGTATTTAGAAAATTATCCTACGGGAACCGTACATTTTTCCGAGATGAAATGTAGCGTATGTGCTACTCTATACTACAGTCTATATCTTTCCCAAATTCCATCCAGATCCGTAAGCAGTTTTTGTGTGAAAGAATAACAAACATCCATCCTCACGAACTTTCGCATTTACAATATTATTAAGTAGGAAGTAGGATTTTATTTAGGTAAACACAGGTGTATCTTAAATTTGTTAAAAAAATGTCAGACAGTACAATTTGACACCGGCTAAACGTTTTTTTAAGTACAACATTCTATATTTTATTTTTACAAAAAGTATTTTGTCGCGGGATATAAGTCCACACGGACGAAGTTCTTATATTTTTTATTATTGTTACAGAAAATAGAGCAGAAAATAATTACAATGAGCGTGATAACAACAATGAAGATTTTTCGCCAGAGTCTTCGGAATATGTACCAAGTCCTTACCGTGAAATCAGATCTGATACACCAAGCACAACCTCTAGTATTGGAGGAGATTCCTTTTTTATAGATAAAATGATCCAGTCGAGCAATATGCGTAGTCCGTCAGCAATTTCTAACTTATCTTTAGTTTTCGATAATGTAGATTTTATAGCATCACCATCTGCCATTTATAAGGTTTCAAATAAACGGGAGATTCCAAAACAGCATGAAAGCGGAACTAAGACCAATCTCAAAGTTCACAACTGCTCTTTAGGACCAAAATGCCTAGAAGAGCATTCTAAGAATTATTCTACTATTTCTGATCAAGCCGAAAATTTTGCAGAAAATATAACATTAACACCAGACAAAACTGACATTACTTTGAAACCAAATGAGTCAAGCATAGAATACAATGAGATTATCAATGGTTTATCCAGTTGGGCAAACAGCAATAATGATGAGGATGATCTAAACAACCAGAACACTCCTCAAGAGATAGTATTAGAACGTTTAAATGATACAGTATTAGTTCAGCCTCTCCAATTCTCTCCGTCTATTTTAAATAACCAAAATAATAATATAACGATACCAGAATCCGATACGACTGAACGAAATAACCCTGAAGGCTCTGAGGCTTCAGTAAATCAGAATGGCAGTAGAAAACGAAAGTGTGATAAAAATGAATGGAAAGATATTAAAAACAAGAAACTGAAAAACTCCGGCAAAGCTTATGAAGGATGTCGTTCTAAGAAATTCTATGCAGCGAAGGCGGTTGGCCCGGTATGCTCATGTAAGAAAAAATGCGGCGAAAAGTTTACTTCTCAGCAAAGGGAAGGTTTTTTTAACGATTTTTACAAGCTTCAATGTCACGAATTGCAATGGCAATATATTACAAGACGTATTATATCCAATCCTATAAAAAGACTTACTCTGGAGCGAAAGAATAATAGAACACAAACACTTAAATATAGTTTTCGTTTGGATGGATGTGATATACCAGTATGCAAGATATATTTCCTTAACACATTGAAGATTTCAGAACAAGTAGTCTATACAGCCTTAGAAAAAATTCAAAAAGATCAGAGTTTGACTGATGACAGAGGAACACATTTAAATAGGCCTCATAAGATGAGTGTTATTACAAAAGAAACCATTATGAAGCATATTAATCTATTTCCTGCTGTAGATTCCCATTATGTCAGGAAGGATTCTAAGCGACAATATTTATCAGAGCAACTTAATATTTCAAAAATGTATAGATTGTACCAATCCTGGTTTCAAAATCAAAATTATTTACCAGAAAACCTAGGTACTAAGCGGCAGTATGAAACAATTTTTAACACGGAATACAACTTTTCTTTTTTTAAACCTAAGAAGGATTTATGCGCAATTTGTTCCCTATATGAACAAGCTGAAGATACAAAAAAAGCTTGTTTAGATGAAAACTATAGGGCACACCTGGAGCGTAAAAATAGAGTGCGTGAAATAAAAAGAGAGGAAAAGGCTACAGTTGATTCAACATGTACTACCGTTGCAGTTTTCGATTTAGAAAAAGTTCTCAGTGTGCCTCAATCTGAGGTAGGTATTTTCCACTATAAAAGAAAATACCCTATTTATAATTTCACGGTCTTTAATACATTAAATAAGTCAGGGTATTGCTATGTCTGGCACCTGTCTATTGCAAAAAGAGGAGCAAACGAAATTGGAAGCTGCTTATTGCAATTTATACAACAAGAAGCACAAAGAAATATTAAAAATATATCATTTTATTCAGATGGTTGTGCCGGGCAGAACAAAAATAGATTTATTTTTGCCATGTATCTTTACGCCTTAAAAACTTACGGACTAGAAAGTATCACACACCGTTTCTTTGAGACTGGACATAGCCAGAGTGAGGGTGATAGCATGCATTCTTGTGTTGAACGCGCAATGAAGAATAAGGTATTATTTACACCTGACCAAGTCTATGGTGTTATATTAAATGCAAAAGTAAAAGGTGAGAAATATAATTTGAAAGAAATGGAGCAAAGTATCTTCTATGATTTAAAATGTCTCATCGCTGGAAAAAACTGGCTAAAAGATACACAAGGTAGAAAAGTTTCATGGTCGAAGATTATGGAAATAAAGGTATCTCATTTAAAACCTCATGTGTTGCAATTTAAATATGATTTTGGAGAAGACTATTTTGACTTGGACACTGATCAGAGTACTGGAAGAGCAAAGCGTGGACGACGACCAAAAAATCCAGTGGAACCTGTAGTTGAAGAGAGCCTAAACCAGGTATACCATCAACCTATTCCAATACCTAAGCCTCTTTATGACGATTTACTTGGATTGTGCGCCAGCGAAGCTATACCCAAACATTACCATGGTTTTTATAAATCTCTGGCAACGTGTGGAAATCTAGAACCGCAAAACATAGATGAGTTTGACGAATCCGATCAAACAGATGACGAAATGTGAGAGGAAAAATGTCGTGTGTGTGCTAATATTAATTATTATGTAAGTTTTAAGGTTAAGTTCATTAAATGCCTTTTTAAACAATCCCATAGTTGTTTCATTTAATAATTCGAGTAATTATTACGTAATGTTTGCAATATGATACAAACGGCAATAGATTTTTACAATAGCGACACGTGTTCCTTTTGCTAGGGAATATTAATGTTAACCAATTTACTGTTACCACAATAAATTGTTTTGAGCAATGAATAATATGGTAATAATAAGTTACCATTACAATCAACCTCGCTACTTTACAGTCAAGATGATCGCAATTAACTATTGTTGTATAGGTCACTGTCAACAATTTACTCGAATAAAATCGTATTGTTGCATTACGGTTGAAAATTGTGTTTAGATTCTGGTAATATTAATTTTTGATTATAACTTTATGGGAGTAAAACTAATATTTTTTTAAATGACATCTCTTTACTTCACAAAAAAATAGCTATCTATTGGTATATCAACGATCTTGCTATGTAAAACTGTTATGAAGTTATAATCAAAAAACCGTTTTTTATTTTTCCTGTAAATTTTACTTTTTTTGATTACGATGTTATTCGTTGGGGACGGCGATTTGTGTTTTGTATCTTTTTCCTAACTTTTCCATGTAATTTTTGTGCAAAAATATTCAATGTACAGACACGGTTGGTCTACGATTTTATTATCTGTATAGATTTATTTATTTAACACTTTCAGCACGAATGGACATAGGCGGACTTAATGCCATAGGCATTCTCTACCAGTCAACCTTTGGGTGATGCAGAGAATAGTGGTAGGTGCAATATGAAAAATTAAAAGCGATTGAAATTATTTAAATACTATAAAATTTAACAATAATATACATATTCAAAGCATACATACACTACAAGTATATAAAAAGTACTCAAATTAACAAGATAAATGTGTAAACGAAATACTTAAACAATTAATAAAAATAGCTAATTGGAAAATATTAACGCTGCGACGATACAACTGCCAACTTCTTACGAATGTGTTCACGAACTTTGGCTTTGAAGGTTAATCGGTTGGTGGCCATCCTGATCTCCTGAGGGAGCGCATTCCACAGAGAAATAGACTGTACGAAGAAAGAAGAGTGAATAAAGTCAGTACGGTCGGTCGGTCGGTCGGTCGGTACGGGGTGATCTATATTAAGACAATTGCAACAGCAGAAACTTCATAACAATTTTTTTTTAAAGATTGACTGGTTTCAATGGTTGACTGTTAGAAAATGCCTGAGGCATTAAGTCCGCCACTGTGTGTAAATGAAGTATTGTTTTTTTTTTATCTTTTCAATGATAATTTCAACAACAGAAACTATTCGTAACGCCCTGACCCACTGACCCATATTTTTTACCTTTGCAATGTCAATTTAAACAACAGAAACACCTTCACAATTATTTTAGACCTTTTCAATGACTGTTATCACAACTGAAGATTCCTCATAAAACATCAATTTTAAAAACAGAATCCTACTTTTGACATTTTTGACCTTTACAATGTAATTTCAAAATACTTGACATTTTCAATGCTTATCCCAACAACAGACACTTGCTCAAATAATTTGACCATTTCTATGTCAGTTTCAAGGACAGAATCCTCCTCATTAACATAGACACCTTTTCTAAGATTATTTCAACAGCATTTTTGTATAATAACAGTTTCAACATCAGAAACTTCCTGACAAATATCTTTTACGTCAATGACAATTTCACTGTTCTCATAAACACTTTAGACCTTTTCAATTATTAATACCCCAACAGAAACTTCCTCATAAAGATGAATGACCTTTTTCATGACAATTACCACAACAGAATCCTCCTCATAAAGATGTATGACCATTTCCATGACAATAAACACAACAGAATCCTCCTCATAAATATTTAACCTTTTCAGTGATACTTTCAACAACAAACTTCTTCATAATATGAACATATGACAACACTGAACAACAGAAGCCCCATTCAATTTGTTTAACAATTTTTAAAGACAACAATTTGTTTTCCTATGACAGCCAACAGAAATTTCAACAAAATTATCTTCAAGACCAAACAAACAACCAATGAATCAAGAAGCTTTTCAGAATCTTGGATGATGAGTAAGTTTATGACCTCATGGAAAGTGGTCAGCTCATCAGCAGTCAGATGTATTGCCTGCTTTCTTGACAAGGACTCTCTTCCATTTCACTTTGAAGCTGTTCATATCATTCCTCCTCAAAAAGACTTGCAGAAGTATAGCAAGAAGTTCAATGCATGTATATTCTTTGGATCTTCCACAAATCAGATAACACTGCACCATTCTCCTCATAAACTAACTGAACTGTTATTTGAATGTGACGCATGCTCTCTTCTCTGTTATGGATTGTGAGACACTCATCCAGTTTGATTCTTCTTATTATGAAGTCAATGGCCACATTCCAAGCAGCACTGTGCAGCTATTACAGCTTAGGTGAAGTTGAAATCTTCAGTGTTACCCAATAACTTGATCAGTCAACTTGAAAAAATTGTAGGTAGCTACTTTAGTTTCTGTATTCCTCATTTTTGATGTATCTTTTCTTCATGTTTGTGCACTTCTACTGTTTCTCTGAAAAAGAAAATCAATGTTAGTCTCTTTTATTTATACACTAATTAGCTGCTACATGTGACTTTGTATGCATAAGTATTTAATTATTAAAGTGTCTTGCCTACAATCACTACCTGGATAACACTTAATACCTTAGCAAGATAAGCAAACCTCTCATCATGCCTTGTAGGGTCTTCCAGTCCTACCCTGTTACTTAAACTGTTGTATTTCATTAAAATATGATGTTTCTATGACATAACTCTCCAGTAACTGAGTATTCCATCAATCAAAGCCTTGGCAGTGGCCAACCCGGCCTGAAGTAATAAAGTCAGTCTGGAGTCAGTTGGGATGGTGAAAAAACACTTGAGGCCCAGTTTCAAATTCAGGGTTTATACCTTACACCCACCTCTGCATACACCCGTAGATGGGATTGATAAGGATGGACTTAACCGCACTGTACATAGTTATGGATCAAGTGCATAATTCGAGATTAAAACTGACTAACCCCCCTAGATTACCCTTGGCAGGACTGTATAGGAGAATTGCAATTCTCATACTTAATAATAATTCATATTAGTTTTGTTTTTGGGAAAATAATGCAACACCTATCCCAACTACTGCAAACAGAATTCCTGAAAGACAGAATCAACAGTGGCAACCACTAGAAAAAACACCGAGTCAATGAAGCTCAACGAGTCTCAGCAAAGCAATTATTTATTTAAACTTCATGTACACTAGTGGTACATAGGCAGACTTAGAGCGAGGCCCCATTAGTGCGTTGCGCTGCGTTGCGTCGTCGCAGCGTCGTCGCTGCGTCGTTTTCCATACATTTTTTATAACATGCCCCATTAGACCGTTGCGTCGTCGCGCGCGACGTTTCAACTGATCGACGGACAAGAGACGAAGCGGGAGGGAGAGTGATGCGCTGCGTTGTCGGAGCTCCGCTGCGACGACGGACGACGGACGACGTAATAAAAGCAACAAAAGAACACGTTTGTATCTATCCATTGCAAAGGCTGAACTGAGACGCAGCTGCGTCGGCGTGCATACCCTCTTGCGTTGCGTTGGCGCAGCGTCAACGCAACACAAGTGTGGCATACAATGCGTTGTTCCGCTGCGATGACGCGACGCAACGCAGCGCAACGCACTAATGGGGCCTCGCTCTTAATGCAAAAAGGCATTCTCTACCCGTCAACCTTTGGGTCAAACAACCTGTCCTGGATCCACAATGTAAACAAACTGAAATGAACAGTGGAGGAGTAGGAAAAGATATGATTTCCACTTCCCTCCTCATCAAGCAGGAGACGGAACACAGAAAATCAGATGTTGCCATGAATATGGAATAGGCTGGACCATTTAGGATCAAAACTTGACAATTCATTAGGCACTAACCTGCATTATTATTTGGAACTCTGCCACCATATTCAGTACAGTAATGGCTGCCCAACCAGCACATCTGAAAATAAGAAAGGTAAATAAATAAGAAACCTGATTTAAGAAATATGTGAGACAACTGTACTAGTTAGATGTATTTACATTAAGCCGACCCTAAGATGACCCACTGACCGGTTCAGGCACTTTTGCATAAAATAGGTAGGTTCTATTTATCTTAAAAATATTATCATAACTATTTTTCTGTGTTGGTCCCTGTAGTTGCGAGTTATAAGCTAAATAGCAGGTACACAACACACACACATTTTGAATAATGGACGGCACAGGTTTGTAAAACAAATGCGTACTTATTGGAATTAGTAGGTATAATCAAAGGAAACTGGTCTAATGAAATTCTAGAACCCCTGAATACACAGTTACACATGTTTTCATGTAAAAGTAAATAGCTTCCGGATCTAGCAAAAATTTCGAGAACATTAAATTTGAAAATACACAGTACTTTTTTTTTACTATTGATAGGCACACGTTTGACCACTATCTAACCCGTTGGTAAGCGATAATGTGGTTGAAGATGTATCACGCCTGCCTAAAAGTAACTTATTGACTCTTGACTTTAAAGACTCCCAGGTTGTAGCTATCAGGAAACAGACTCCGGCAGGGAATTCTACTCCCTGGCTGTACGCCCTATGAATGTGTTCCCAAAACGTTTTGTGCGTGTGGGAACACATTCATTGTGTACTTATCGACCCCATCGCGACCATTAATGAAGGATGTAGATATTTTTGTTCAAATTACCACTGACTCGAAGATAAAAGGAGTTACGAGTAACTTCATTTTCGTGGTGGATAGGTGAAAAACGATGAATCGAACAATGGAATCGAATGATTTTACAGCATTCTCAAATAACATGAATAACAAAGTACAAACTAACTTATCATTCATGAGCTTTAGTTATGTTTAATTTTTATCAAACAACAGATTCTTACCGGTCGGTTGACGAAATCCAGCAGCCAATTTGCACAATTTGTGGCAAATATACACTTTTATATCGTACCTTTGCATCAAAGAGTATAAAAATAATTATCAATAGATGCTTGCTTTGCACAAGTACAACACACAGATTATATAGGGTTTTATGCTACGTTTACACGCTTGCCATGGTTTGGCGAGCGTCCACAAGTTCCAAGTCTTTATGATATGTTTGGCATGATTTGCGTGATCTTGCCTCCGATCCGGACTAGTGTCGGTTTTTGAACACAGATCAAAGAAAATTTGCGGCAAGCGTTTGGGACGCATTTACACGTTGGTGCGTGTTTAGTTTAGGTCACAAACTCGCACCGAACGGACGTTTTTAGTTTTATGCTACGAAATATGCATGCGATTTAATTTCAACAATCATGAAATTATTTTTTAAATATCTCAGCGATGAAGTTATAAAGCTTCAAAGATTATAATTAGAAAGAGAAGTCCGATGTAAACTTTGACGTCATCGTCTATGACGCCTATACAGCTGCCATAGAAAACAGCGTTTTCATGTGAGGGACCGATATATTAGTTTAAAATAATTAAATCTTCGTTTTTCGAGTAAGTTTGATTCTATTTTCACTGTTCCCTATTATTGTATACATGGAATCTCGGAAACGGCTCCATCAATTTTCATGAAATTTAGTATGGGGTTTCGGGAATTACAAATCGATCTAGCTAGCTAGGTTTAATTTTTAGGGTGCCGAACAAAAACGGTGTCTGTCTGTCCGAAAAAAAAATAGATTTTTAACAATACCGTGTGTCATATCAAATGAAAGGGCTTTCTGTGAGGGTTTTAATTTTTGTTCATAATTTTATAATAAATGGTTTTGAAGTTATTCAAGAAAGTAGACGAAAGAAAAATTACCATTCCCACGAAATTTCTTCGAAGCAACTGCAACAGCAATTTTGAAAAAATTTGAGATAATAGATCTTTACCTATAGATTACAGGAAAACTAATTACGATTATAAGAAGTCTAAAGTATTAAAAAAACATGTTCAGAAAAATAAAATTCGTTCGGAACCCTTTGCTTGCGAGTCCGACTCGCACTTAGCCAGTTTTTAGAAAACATCATAAAAAAAACCATCATCCAGGTACTGAGTAGTACCTAATTGGTCTTACGATGAGATTATGACCTTACTTGAGGCCTCACTACTTTAACGTCTACGTCTGTCTTGCTTGCTTTACCATCAGGTGAGATAGTGGTCAAACGCGTGCCTATCAATAGTAAAAAAAAAAGAAAAAACATACTGACGCACTCGCAAGCGTGTAAATGGCATCCAAACGTTTGTAAAGACTTGGAGTTTGTGGACGCTTGCCAAGCCATGGCAAGCTTGTAAACGTAGCATAACGATATCAGTAAATAACTATGTCTAATACCGCATTTACACATTCGTGCGAATCGCGAGGCGAATGGCGAGACGAATAACGAACACGCATATGAGTGAAGGGCACACCTAAAAACTTAGCTTCATGAAATATTGGTATAGAAACTTGATTGTAATACTCAGAAGGACTGAAATTGCCAGTTCTACCAAATACTACTAGTTTAGATTTAAGTGCATTTATATCTAGATTTAAATAAGAAAAGTATGTGCACAATCCTTCCAAAGCCTTAGTATTAAGGCACTGTGTCGTGCCTTTGAAATTATTCCCAGACAAATACCCAACTAAATCATCAGCAAATTGGAGATTCTTTACTTTAGAACCTAGAATTAAATTTAAACGACATATGTACAAAATGAATATTAGTGGAGACAGAATTCCTCCTTGACAAACTCCTACCGAAGCAAAACTTGGCCCATGTAATCTATCATTGTACCTAACATATACCTTCCTTTCAGCTAAGAATTCATGGACCCAGTGGACAATTTCCAATAAGAAGTAGGAGAGCGTGGGTCACAGTGGATAAATCATTGTAGGTGTGTATTTAAAGCAAACAGACGCGTACGCGTTCGCGGCGTTGCCGTTCTTACACTCCCCCCGCAACCGAGCTAGTCGCCATCTTAGTATCGGAGTGGACGCACGCGGTACGGAGCATCCGTCGACAAGTAAGCCACAAACTTTTATTTTACGTGTTTTTGTAAAACGTTTTGCCTTTCCGTATATTAGAATTTTACAAGTGTTGATAATGTGATATGATCTAAAGTTACTGTAGAGAATTTTTGTTACTCTAATATGTTTATTTGACAAATAAATAATTTGGTAGGATTTTTTAATTAAGACTTCTCCAACTGGGGCACAGTGGATCGTTTTGAATTGGGGTACAGTGGATCTTGTATCCACTGTACCCCAAGTCAAAATATTTATCGTAAAATTATTTTGTTTTCAGGGATAATGCCACGAAACAGGAAAAGAAAGACCAATATTGGTCAGCACGCTGAAGAGGAGATGCGGGCAGCTTTGCATAAAATATCGGAGGGCCAAAAAATAAAAACTGTAGCTAAACTACTGAACATTCCATATACAACTCTATACAGGTAAATAATGAAAAAATTAAAAAATCATTGAATGCCAATCCTATTGATACCAACAGAGTTACACGAAATTACACAGTGCGTAAAATTTTCACGGATGCTCAAGAGAAGGATTTAGTCGATTATTTAACAAGATGTAGCAATATGTTTTATGGTCTTACCTTAATAGATACGCGCAAACTTGCCTATGAAATGGTAGTTATAAATACTGGGTGGCGCAAAAGTACTGGCACTAAAGAAAATACTTTTTTTTTTTATTTGACATATCCTGTCATTCTGTTTTTGTAAATTGTGTAGTGAACAAATGTAAAATACACTGAAAATAAACATGAACCGCTTTACTCCCCAAGAACGTGGAATAATCGTGACAATGTTCTTACGGAATAATTCATCAGTGATAAAAACACAACGTGAATTTCGTCGACGATTTCCCCACCGTCCAGCACCGATGGGTCGCACAATTCGACGCTTTGCCACACGCCTCGAAGCAACTGGCTCAACAAAGGATAGACCTAAGTCTGGGAGACCAAGAACAGGCCGTTCAACTGAAAATATCGATGCTGTGCGCGAAGATGTGGAAGAGTGTCCAGAGACATCAACGAGGCGACGTGCCACGCAATTGGGCATTTCCAGACGGACCCTGCAGCGTATTTTGGTGACAGACTTAAAGATGTTTCCGTATAAAACTCAAATGACTCATCAGTTGCTGCCTACTGACCACCGAGCTCGTCTAGAATACAGCCAGCGCGTCATAAACCTAAACCTTGAAGAGGATGATTTTTCTTCAAAATTGGTTATGAGTGACGAAGCGCATTTCCATCTCTCAGGGCATGTTAATAAGCAGAATACTCGGTTCTGGGGCACTGATAATCCGTGCATTATTCGAGAAACACCTTTACACCCACTAAAAGTTACTGTATGGTGTGGCATCTGTGTTGACAGAGTAATCGGACCCTATTTTTTTGAAGACGCTGGAGGCAATGCGATAACTGTCACTGGAGAACGCTACAGAACCATGTTACGTGAGTTTTTGATACCCAGTTTGGACGAATTGGGGCTAGAGCAAATCTGGTTTCAACAAGACGGCGCTACGGCACACACAGCGCGCGACACTATGGACTTACTGAGGGACGCTTTTCCAGGCCGAGTTATCTCTCGTTTTGGCGATTTGCCTTGGCCTGCAAGATCACCCGATCTGACCAGTCCAGACTTCTTTCTTTGGGGTTTTTTGAAATCTCGGGTGTATGTAAACAAGCCACAGACTCTCGCAGCTCTAAAAGAAAACATTTATCAAGAAATAAGGAACATATCGCAGGAAGTGATACGGCTAGTTATGCAAAATGTCATAAATAGGGCTCAGATGTGCATCAACTCTAGAGGTCACCATTTAAAAGACATCATCTTTAAATCCTAATGGTACGAAATTTAATGGCACAAATATACATTTAAAATTACCTGAATCAAGTTTTCTAATTTAGATTTTTTTTTATAACTGAATCAAATTGAGTCTTTACTTTTGCGCCACCCAGTAATATCACAGTGCCACAAAAATGGCATGATACGAAACTGGCAGGCGTTGAGTGGCTGTACAGTTTTAGAAAAAGAAATCCAGCTCTCAGCTTGCGAACACCTGAAGGGTGTGCCTAAGCCGTGCAACGTCCTTTAATCGCCACAATGTAACGATGTTCTATGACAATTTAGAGAGGGTTATGGCTAGACATGAGTCGTTTGGGAACGGAACTAGAGTGTGGAATCTAGATGAGACGAACACCATGACCGTTCAGAAATCTGCTAATGTTTTGGCAGTCAGAGGTCAAAAGCAGGTGTCTAAAGTTACCAGTGCGGAAAGAGGGACACTCGTTACGTTACTACGTGTTATTTTGTGAATGCTTTGGGAAACACGTTACCGCCTGTTATGATTTTTCCTAGGGTTCACTTCAAAAGTCATATGATTAGCTCCAACTGGAACTTTGGGCCTAGCAACACCAAGCGGATGGATGAATGGTGAGTTATTCATTGAGACGATTAAACATTTTATAAAACACACAAATAGTAGCAAAGAAAATCCTAGTTTGTTGATCTTAGATAATCACGAGTCTCATATGTGTATTCAAGCATTAAATTTGGCTAAGGACAATGGTGTAACTGTTTTGACAGTTCCACCTCATTCGACGGGGAAAATGCAGCCGTTAGATGTTGGAGTTTTCGGCCCATTTAAAGTGGCATACAATAGGGCAGTCGATAATTGGATGATGCGCAACCCTGGTGAGGTGGACTTCGCTCCTAGCGATGTCACCGACCGGCTCCCAAACAATGAAAATGAGATCCCGGAAAACAGAACTGAAGAAGATCGTCAAACCCACAACAATGAAGACAGAGATAGGACGCGCACTCCATCACTTTCACTTTTACAGGAAATGTATAACATCGATTCATCAACACCGCCCCGTCGTTCTAATGAAGATCTTATGTTATTATCGGTGGAAGATACCCAAAACGAACCGCTACCTTCGACTTTGACTGAATTACCCCGGATATGCCAGCTTGCTTCTCAGGCCATCGAAACTACTTCTCAAACAACAACCACATCATTGATTAAGCCTATAGAAAGTACACCATCAACATCAAGAGCTGAACCGTCAAAACCTTTTACAAGTCCGTTTGAGTTCCGTGGAATACCAAAAGCTGGAGCAAGAAAGCACGGGAGAGCAGAAAGAAGGAAAGGTAAAAGCATGATAGCAACTGATACTCCAAATAAAAATGAAATCGAGCAAAGGACCAAAGAAAAAAATAAAGGAAAAAAAAGGAAAGAGTCGGCAAAGGCTGCCAAAAAGAAAATTTTTGAAAGTGACAGTGAAGAAACTGATACAATAAGTTTATACTCGGAAGAGGAGCCGACCTTTGATGAGGAAGAAGACAAGGTTATCCACATAGACCCTACGAAGTTCTCTCCGCTACAAACTAGTCCAAAAGAAGGAAACTTTATATTAGTAGAATTTAAGGTAAAAGAAAATAAATTTTATTATATTGCGAAAGTTATTGGGAATAAAGTTGGAGATATAGAGGTTAGTTTTCTCCGAAAATCTGTCAAAAGTAACAACAAGTTTCATATGCCTAATATTCCTGACATTGCAACAATCACACTGCAAGACATTAAAATGATTCTACCTCAACCAGGATTTACTGGGAGCACTAAAAGAGCCCAAGGATTATATTGTTTTGATATAGAATCCACCAAAATAGGTCTGCGTTAAATATTAATACTTACTTTTAAGTAATAATTTGATCTCTTATGTGAAGTGGCCATACGCTATTTATTTAGATTTACTTAACTGATTAAAATTGAGACTGAAAACTATAAATATTAAGAGGTTTAAAAACTGTTTCGTTTTGCTCGTTGACTTTAAATAGTTGATTTTAATTAGTCTATCGCCCGAGATTAATAATCAATCCTGATCCAATTTTTGCGATCTAAGATCGACATTCCAATCCATTTTTCGGATAAAGCTTGCCAATAACCGATCTTCAGATACATTTCACTATCCTCGGAACCAATCTATCTATGGGAGGGTGGATCACAGATTAAAGATTGGCCTCTGTTCGGAAATGACAGTTTGTGCTTGCCAATAACCAATCTGTCCATTTTGACATTTGGTTCGATCGGTGTAAACAATCGCAGGTTGCAATCCCAGAAATTTCGGAGATCGTTTCATACGATCCCCGAAAGGAGATTGCCACGGAGCAGGTCCCTTTTGTGGTATCGTGTGCCTGATTGAAATAATAACGTAAAAATATTATTTTTTTTTTTTGTGTACAGGGTATTTTTTATACAAGTTCTTTCATCCTGGGAATAAAGTTAAAGTTAATTGAAGACATGAGTGGATGAAGGGGTTATGTAACATTTTTAGAAAAAACTATTTTTTACGCTGAATGAAGGTGTTATGTACCTACAAACCATATTCAATTTTAAAACAACGCGCTTTAAGCTTAGTTTTAGAAACACCAGGTGATGAAGGGGTTATGTACCGACATAAAATAACAATCACAATGAATGAAAGTGACATGGGCACTTAACACATTCTTTCATTTGAAATAATTTAAATTTAAGTCTTTCTTGCGTGGATGAACGAGATAAGTGCAAGCAAACGCGCGGTTGCGTTGCGTTGTTCTGGATGAAGGAGTTATGTGCTGTACTTGTCTCTTTCTTTCATTTCACTTCGTGTTTAATAGCGCTGGAGCACGGGTCACGTACGCATTTCGCGAGTGTTTTGTTTATTATTTTAGTTAAACTAGTGTTTAAACTTATTTGTTCTTATCTACAATGATGTCAAGGGCTAAAAGACTTGTAGACGCTGCTATAAACTCTCCTACTTTGCGTGATTTAAATTGTGATTTCTTAACTAACGATTATCCTAACCTCGAAATCTTCGAAAAAAGTAAGTTTTTTCTGTGTGAATAATTAATTGATTTATCTAGTATTATTTTTTCTAGATCACCATTACAATAATGGAACAAAGGCGGCAAAAATGTTACTTACCTATATCTAATTTATGAGATATTTATTTATTTCCATGGGTAAGCAAAGAACGACCTTCGTACGATATTGCATCTAAATAGTGCACACCTTGTCTCATGATAGCGGTTTGATATAGGCATAATTTATTCACCGATTGCTTGATTTATTTATTCTGCTAATTTAACATACTTACCTAATGTGTTAACGTGTTTGTGTGTGGGTTTGTTACTTATTACGAAAGCACTGAGTGAATGTGTTTTTCGAGTATGAATACTCTGTGGAGCAAATTTTTAGCTTTCTTTCATCATAGTAGCTTATTAGAGGATGAGAAAATAATTTTGAAAAAATCAGAGTGCTTTGACCCCTTTCGCACGTCATAACGCTTCAAAATTAACCTTAATCCATTCCAAAATTTCTTGCTTGGCTGGCGTGGTTACTTTTGCATTTCGCAGCATTACCTACTTATTTGTTTTGTGTGTTTATTGGTTATGGTGCTTATGGTGGGACAATATAAAAAGTAAAATAAGTTTTTACATTCCGCTTTTCGCTTTTCTTTTGCAGATAGGAAACAAAATATATTGAAAGAAAATGTGCCATCAACTTCAAAAGGTCACAACAACATTGTAAATTATGAGGTCCCACAATCTTCTCGTCTACAATCACCATCTATACTTGTACATACCGAAAATTCTGATATAATAGAACCCTCAGAAGAAGAAACATTGAACTCAAATCTCTCTCTCAAACAGTTGTACTCAAAAAGTTGTGTTTACTCCAATCTGAATAATGTTTCTCCGTTTAGATTTGATGAAAACGAGCATGAAAATATTGATGGTCCTGATTTTTCTTCAGGCAGTGACGAGGTCTATATCCCTGAGAGTTATTCGTCCGATACAGATCTCAGTGTTGGTGACAATTTTATAACTGATACAAACCACTCACCATCAAGAGCAAGTGTAACACTGCAAAATCCAGAGAGAAACGTTGTAGAAGAGGTCCCAGTCACATCACATAAACGCAAACAGTTCCCTCCTAAAGAAAATAAATCAAAGAAACGTCCAAGAAATGAAAAGAAATGGAAAAAGAAAACTGCAGCTTTAGCACGGGAAAAAGGTGATGAATACTTATCTTATAAAAATACGGTTAATCCTCGAAAAACAATAAAAGAAGGGGTACTATGCCATGAGAACTGTAGGATGGATTGCTCTAGCAAATTTAATAGAGCAGAAAGACAGTCCATTCTAGAAGATTTTTACAAATTAGATGTAAATGGTAAAAACGCTTTGCTATTCAGTTCCATAGTAAGCAAACCTGTTTCACGACATCGTACTAATGCCAAAAAAAATAAGTCTGCGACCTACAAATATTTTATTAAACACAGAAGCTTGACAACAGAGGTTTGTAAATTGGGATTGTGTGGTCTATACCAAATATCGCGAAAGAAGGTGGATATCATAATCCAGAAAATCAAGAGTGGAGCTTCTGCTCCGCTTCCTGATAGACGAGGCAGACACGATAATCGTCCCCATAAAATCGACGAAGAAGTCACGCAACGCATAAAACTGCATATATCAAGCTTTCCGGCTGAGCAATCTCATTACTCACGTAACAAAAATATATACAAACGTTATTTGTCACCACTTTTAAATGTCACAAAAATGCACGAACTTTATTTAGCGATGTGTGTAGAGCAGAATTTACCGGAAATATATAAAATTAAGAAATGTACATATAACAAAGTATTTGTTACTGAATTTAATCTCTCTTTTGGATACCCCAAGAGCGACACATGTGCCACTTGTGATGCTGGAAACTCCAATGAAGAGCATGTATTAAATTATCACGCCGCGATTGTAGCCATGGCTAATGATAGAAATAAACCCAAAGAAGATATTGGATTGTTATACCTCACAGTAGACTTACAACAGACCATGCCACTTCCCAAAATACCGACTTCTAAGGCTTTCTATTTACGCCAGATTTGGTTTTACAATTTGGGCATCCATGTTGTTGACCAGACCAAACAAAAAGCTGTCTGCTGCACATGGACAGAAGACGTAGCTGACAGAGGTAGTGTTGAAGTTGCTAGCTCTCTACTAAGATTTGTTGAAGTGGATCAATCTTGTCGCAATAAGCATCACTTAGTAATATGGTCGGACTCGTGCGCTGGACAGAATAAAAATTTCAACATTGTAGTCTTGTACCAATACATGATTTTGAAGGGTTACTTTAAAATTATTGACCACAAATTTCCTGAAGTCGGTCATTCCTATTTGGACTCTGATAGAGATTTTGGCCGCATCGAAAAGTTCATGCGCAAGCATGAGGCAGTTTATGCGCCTGAGCAATATCGAGAGATTATAGGCAAAGCATCTAGAAACAATGTTGTTATTGACATGACGGATCATTTTCGTAGTATCAACGACTTGCAAAAAAAACTCAATTTGACAAACAGAAAGGTGGACGAAAACAAGCAAAAAGTTAACTTCAGGGACGGTATTAAATGGATAAGGGTAGAAGAATTCGGTGCCTACTTATATAAAGAAAATTATGACGAAATGATGCCATTTAGAAAAGTAGATATATTAAAAAAAAGAGGACAAGTAGAAGACTTTGTAGTTGGACGTGTTCAGGGAAAATATGGTACAATTTCTGAAGAAAAGAAAGCTAATATTAAAGAACAGATGAAATTTGTGAAACCAGAATATAGATATTATTATGAAAATATTGTAGGTCAAGGTTAACTTGGTGAAACTGTTTTTTTGTTTGTTTAATTAGGTTTTTAAGTAGTTGCCTCATTCTTCCTTAATTTAAGCATACAAATTATTTATATTTCAGCGCTGAATGAAGGAGTTATGTACATATTTTTTTCAATAAATACATATTCTTAAACATTTATTTTATTTTTTCACTCCATATTAGTAGTTGCGTGTATTTACTATAATTCGACATAAATAGTTAGTAAAATAACAACAGGAAAAAAGATTTATCTCAATGATAAGTAACAAAACTTTGGTGTCCGTTATCTTCACATTTACAAATTGTATCATAACCCCTTCATCCACTTATGTCTTCAATTAATAGTTAAACATTACGTCGACATCCGTTTGATTCATTGTATTTAGTCTGTGGTTTGATTGATATAAAAAAAGTTGCCAGGTATCAAAGAAAATAAAGAAGCAACTAAGTCTTTTAATCAATTGAGTGATCGATTTCAAAATAAAACGATTATTAAACAATAGAAAACAATTATTGTTAATTATATATAACCTATTGGCAGTTTACATCTCAAAATTTAGATTAAAATCTCAACATTTGACCACTTCCACGCTACTGTAATATCATTTTGTTTTCATAACGATGAGGTAGAATCATGTTACCCCCCTGTCCTTTTTAGATGTATTATTGTACCATATATATCTGAAATTAACAAATATAGGCGTATCCACCAAGCATGAGTCTATGTAAAGTATTCTTGATGACGAAAACCATTGGATACCTATAAATTGCTCATAGTCGATGCGAGTAAAAGCGATGGAACGATGACAAGAACAGGTTACATAAATTCATAATAAGCCTACATTGATAAATAATAGATGTTCATTAAGGAATAGACACAAACATAATACCCATATGTATTTAGAAAACACCTTATTAACAAAGTAGTTTTTATCGATTTATCGTTATCGATTTATTAATAGATTATAGAAAAATATCTGGCAACATTAACTTGCACATGTCACAGACTTTGTTCTGGCTGTGGTTCATTACGTGCGTGCGTGATTGCTTTGTTTCTACGTTGAGTTTTGAATTCCGTATTTACTTAGTTAATACGATACGTGCTTTTTCTGCTACTACCGAGTTGAGCTACTAAGTTCCTCGAGTGCATTACGTTCTGTGAGACATTTGACTCTTATTAGTGCTGTTCTTTGTGAGATATTTGACTCTTAGTGCTATCCTTGGTGAGATATTGGACTCCCAAACCGTTATTGTCAGAGCCATGTCTACCCCAGCTAGAAGTCGGACACACCGTCTGCGTTCCCGACGCTGTATTAACTGTTCGATTTTACTATCACCTAATTTACGTCGGTATACAGTTGAGGATTTGAACGAGCAAATGACAGTTCTTCTACGAACCTGGACAATGCCTACACCTGTAAGTTATTTATCGTGTGCATAATAATATACAAATGTCAGTGAAACAGTTATAAATATAGATGAGTAATGATTTTATAATCCTTTCCAGGTAGCGTTGGATGATATCCTGTGTATTGAATGTTATTTGCTGTTGCAAGAACGGATCTTATCAAATATAACTGGATCCCATGAGGATATGTCACCTGCATATGGCCACTTGAACATTTGTTATGGATGTGGTATCTCTATTGCAAGTAGGAGAACCCATAGAGTTGAGTTAGACTGCCCACAACGTAGCATGATTTTAAGATGGACTCTAGCACACCTGGTCAGTATTCTTTTTAATAAGATAAAATAACATCACGCTTGTAATTCCCGAGGGGTTAGGCAGAAGAATAAATTCCATCCAAAAATTGAAGACAGACCTGATGCTATGGAGTATGTACATATTGCTCAGGCGAGATTAAATACTAGGAATTGTTTAGGGGAATTTATTCAAAGGGAAAACATCAATAGGAGACGTACAGTATTCCAAAACATAGACAGCAGTGCTCCCCATTTAGACCATTTTCCTAGATTAACTTTAGATGATTTAAGAAGATTTGCATTGGGATCCTACCAATTAAAACAGGCGAGATCCTATTATGGGGAGCACATAAGAACTAATGGTACTTATAATGTTGAAGTAAGCAATGATATTTTGGAAGAGGATTTGCCCTTAATATTGGGTCAAAATAATTATTTAATTAGGGCTAGAATTAAGTCCCGCCATGTGAGCAATAAAACTTATTACTCCTATTTATTGATAAGTAAAGATGAAAATCGGGCAAATACTTTAGATAGTATCGTTGCATATTATTGTAACTGTCTAGTGGGTAACCGTACAGTAGGGTGTTGTGCTCATACTATGACAGTATTGTGGTATCTGAGCTGGGGCCGGCTCAACAATGTAAGTGCTCCAGTTCAATTCTTGGACGATATATTTTATGAAGAATAAATGGTTTGTTCAAGTTTTTATTTATTTTATTTCCTTTGGTACTTAGACATGAAATAGTTACCTATCAATAACGTTAATTATGAAAGTCCAGTGCTGAAGCTGTTAACTAATTATACATTTTTTATCATATTTAAACATCATTATTCTACACCATCTATGAGTAGGAGTACCTATCTACTTTTTATTGTGTTGCTATTTTATGTACTTACATAAAGTAATAAAGACAATTCCATCCCCATAGTGATGTATAATAATAATATATAGGTAGTAGAAGTAGGTAGGTACTTAATCTAAATAGAATAAGGAGGACGTGTCAATGTCAGTTTCTAATTATAACCTAGATTTTTACAACAGTAAAACAATGATATCTCTTGAACCAGGATGAATAATTGAAAAATGGTTTCTGATTATGAAAATACTATGTTTTTACTATTATGTAAAATAAAAATCTTCAGGGCACAACAACTTTCCACCGGGACCCAACTTCCCTTACAAAACGGGCAATCTCCTTTCTGGGATTGATTGGGAGTCGTTGAAACTAGTTACAATTTAGAACAAATTATGGCATTTTCAAGTGATAGTGACGATAGTGATATGGAAGTCCTTGCTCTACTGTCCGACTGGGACACCGACAGCGACGTTAATGATAGAGAACGTGCTTCTTCACGAAGACTCAAAAGGGTGACCTATATGCAAAGTCTTGATGATGCTGAATTCACCTTTAGATTTAGGTTATCTTAAAGCTGCAGTGAATTCTCTATTAACTCAGTTGATGCCGTTTATCCGTGTAACTTCCACAAGGTATGTAAACTAGTTTGAAACGCGAATAGGCATATCGTCTTTCAACAACTGATATAAGCTTTATTTTGGAATAATTTTATTTTACAGGAATCATGGCGTTTCGCCACTCCATCAACTACTGTTATCGTTACGGTTTTATGCATTAGGCTTGCCTTTTACCTAGTAACAAAAAAACATCGGTTAAACTTATCGGGAATGGCGTCACCCATCTATATTACTATACTCTTTGCGTCACCCCCGCACCGGGAAGACGCGAAATAAAATGCATCAATACTACGAGCATACAATTAAAGGATGGATAAAAACTTGCGATTTCGCAGTCCATTATATAAATAATTCTGGTAGATATTACACACACAGATCAATAAATTTCAATTTATATTTATATAATTATTACGAATGATCAATACTAATGTTTTGGATTTGGTAGAACCGCCAAACAAGCTATGTGAAACCACAACAATAAACAAATTCAAGAGCGTCACTGTCAAGATGTCAAATTTACGTTCCATTCCTGGTAAAATAGTTGAAGTATTTTAAATATAATTTAACTATTGCAATTTTTACGGGGTTTTAGACACGTAATTATTTTGTTTTGATACATAAGGTATATTTTGGTGTAGTTTAATTACTAGTTTATTTTCCTAAAACACAGAATATAATGTATTGCATAGTAAAAATTTTACGTAAAACGGAACGGTCGGGAGGGAAAAGATCGCTTGCAATCTGTATCAAAAAAACACAAACGATTGCACAGTTTTGTTATTGGCATGTGGATTGGAGATCGATCGATCGATTGACTGGAATCTTAGATTGACTGAATCGGTGGATCGGAGATACATTATTAATTTTGGGCGTATATCTATAGGATCGGAGGATTAAGAATATTATGATTGTAATTGTTTTTTATTGTTTGTAAGAGGTTTAGTTATGTCAACCTTATAAGTTGAAGGACAGCAGATGTGTTCTATTTATTGATCGTTTGATTTTTTCATATTGTGAAACTATTACCTAAGTTTAAAGTATTATAGGTACTATCCAAATACAAAGTCCACGTCTAAATTACCTCAAATAAAGATTTATGTTATGTTTACAATTAAACGCATGTTTAATGATTAAAAATAAACCACTTAATTTAAATACATGTTTTTTAATGAATATAAATTAATCATTATCCAGTGTGACTCACAGGATCCAGTGTAACCCAAATCAGTATCCTTTATCACTTAAAATAAAAATAATAAAAAAAAAATACTGAGTGCTTTTAGGTCTGTTTTTGTAATACAGGTTCAAATTTAAATATATTTTCTAGGACTCGGTCAACATGATAGAAAATTTGAGGTAAAAAAGTAAAGTTACAAGTCATTGAAAGAAAATGGATCCACTGTGACTCACGCTCCCCTAATTCAGAACAAAGGACATCAATATTTACACTGTTAAAGGCTCCAGCAACATCAAAGAATACTGACATTAAGCAATCCTTGTTATTTAAACTATTTTGGATATCAAGCTGTACCTAACTGAAAAATACTATCACGAGCAGATGTTCCTCTACGAAAATCAAATTGATTAGCAGGTAAAATATTGTTTTGTTCTGTGTAATATTATAACCTTTGTTTTATTAATTGTTCAAAAATTTTGCTAGCACAGGACGTTAGAGCAACAGGACAAGATGGATACCAAACAATCAGACTTCCATGGATGAGGTCCAACCACTAATTATTCAATATTTTGAGAAAAGTTTGCAAACTCTTATCACTAAGCTTTTTATCATAATGTATGGAATACCATACAATCCAAAAGCACTACCTTTTTTAGAATGAACAGCAGACTTCAATTCCTGAACCGAAAAAGGTTTTACTAAAAAGATTTTTTCAGTGTAAGTTTTTTATTGAGGGCTTGTAATCTTTTAAACTCAATAAATGTTTCATCTGATGGATTGTTTTCAAAATTTATATAAGCTGACTTAGACTTGAACTGCTTCTGAATATTTTTATTCCACCAAGGAAGAGGGGCTTTTACTGACTTCCTATAATAGTTACGAATAGAATAATCAGCCAAAGAAGAAACTGGCGTATTATGACTGGGAAGGGACTTATTAATTGCAAAGTGCAAAATTTGACAAAACTCAGTATAACTTGAGCAACATGTTGATCCTGAAAAGTAGATAGTTGTAAATCTACATTTTGTTCATGCACCTTCCAATCCACCATTTTAAATTTAGGATAGGTGGGTAAATTTGTGTTGTTACTAGTGTTTTCTATATTACTATTATTGATAAAAACTTTCAAAATTACAGGAAGGTGGTAGCTGCCAAGAGGATCAGAATGAACAGAACAATCACAAGAAAGAGCCAATGATGGGGAAACTATGGACAAATCCAAGGCATTTGGACGCCATGTTAAAGAACCGACTGTTGTTACTTCACCATTATTCATTAACACCAAATTATTATCATTGTTGGGAATGGTGCTCTTCAATAAAAGATAGTGGACTGTAAATATAAAATAACGGTATTCTTCAAGGGATGATTCGGGAACGGATACCAATGACTGACTGTTAAGAAACAAGATACGGTGGTACGGAAATCCGGCTCTCGAAGGACCAAAAAATTGTACCGGACGGGCGTGATCGACTGGAACGGGGGTGTGATGGGGTAGGTCTATCCTTCTTCTACTCCTCCGATGTGAACTGTGACCAACCGACTGCGTCCAGCCGCGCTGACGTCCTGTACCGGGATCTGAAGGTCTCCGTACCACACGTTCAACGTTCTTCTATCTTGCTATTTACTTGCTGTCTTCGGGGTAGATTGGGGTGAGGGATAAATGCTTACCAGGGCTAAATAATATGCAGAAATTTGACAACACTGCAGCTAATGGTTTAAACTATACTATTTAAAATTTGAATTTAAATAGCCTCATCATTTTTTAATAAATATTTAAAAAATAGTATAAATATCGGCGCGCGAGCGTTGACAAATTCTGCAAGTCCGGTTCAGTAGTTGACAACCCTCTAGGGTTGAAACTGCGAGTGGCCATCGAAAAAAAAAACAAAAAAAAAAAAAAAAAAGTTGACAAATTCAGTCGCCTGCGAGGCCCAGTGTTGCCAACTTAGCCCTTTCGGGGCTAGATCTAGCCCTTTTTATGCTTTCTCAGCCCTTCAAATAATTATTTAGCACCTAGCCCAATTTCTAGCCCCAAAATCGTCTAAGAAAACTACACTAGCACAGTCTAAATATTGCCTAAAAAAGATCGTGTGAAATAACGACACAGAATTTTTTTTTTAAATTTGCATAAACTAAACGCACTCAAGCAGGCCACGCACACTGTCACTCAAATACATCAAATGTCATTAATCTAAACGTCAGTCAGACTACCTGTCTCTTATCCTCTTACATGAATCGTAGAGACAGGTGGTGGTCGCTACACTCTATGGGCAGGGAATTCCCCGAAAATGCAACTACGATTTTGTCTTTGTCGTTTGTCATAGAGTATAGTAATAATTTGGTTAGTCGTTTGTAGTTTAGCGTAGCTAGTACAGAATTGCTAACTTTGCGAAGTAAATTTCATACTCTTTTTAATATTCTGATTAGAAATTTTAGTGAGTTTACTTGGTGATACGTGCTGCAAATTGCGAAAATGGAAGTTCCGTCTAAAAAGAAGACTAATTACACTCAACATTATAGGAAAGAATGGGAGAAGGATCCTGCTTATAAACAATGGTTAAAACCAGTTAGTGGAAATGCTTGTAAAGCAATGTGTATTTATTGTAAAACAGAATTTACAGCAAAGTTATACGAAGTGAAGCGTCACTCTGAGTCGAAAAAACATATAGAAAAATTGAAACCATTTTCGACGGGCCAGAGCATCATATCTATACAAAAAGAAGTGGAATTCAAAGGCAGTGTACATGATGCAGAAGCACTGCTTTCGCTCTACATCGCAGAGCACGCAGCTGTTATGCAAGTGGATCATCTAAGTCAAATGTGTGCAAAAGCTTTTCCAGACTCCAAGGCTGCTTGTGACATGCAACTACATCGTACTAAATGTAGTGAAATTATAAGAAATGTGTTGGCGCCCCAGTTTAAATCAGCGCTGAGTGAGGATATTGGTGATACCAACTAGTCTCGAAATTGATGAGTCGACAGACATTTCAGTTCAAAAACATTTAGGCCTTGTAATCAGGTACTATAGTAGATCCATGGAAAAAATTATGACAACATTTCTTTCTATCACAGAATTAGAGACTGCAGACGCCAGAGGAATTGTAAATGGGATCGTAAAAACTATTCAAGACATTGGTTTAAACCTTCAGAATATGGTAGGCCTGGGGACCGACAATGCTAGTGTCATGGTAGGCATTAATAATGGCGTTCACCAAATTTTAAAAGAAGAGTATGGTCTAGAACATTTAATTTTGGTAAGATGCGTTTGTCATTCTTTACAACTCGCAGTCAGTCATGCTTCCGAGGAAACGATACCGCGGAACATTGAGTACCTGATAAGAGAAACTTACAATTGGTTTTGTTTGTCTCCTGAACGCCGTCTCCAGTATGAAAAAATTTATGCAACCATAAATTGTGGAAAAAAGCCATTAAAAATTTTGAAAAAGTGTGCCACTAGGTGGCTTTCCATTGAACCTGCCGTGCAACGAATTTTGGATCAATGGGATGAGCTTAAGCTGTTTTTTGAAATTGCCAAAAATAAAAACAATTGTTGTACGGCTGAAATGCTGTTTAACATGTACGATGACCCACGCAGTAAGGCATACTTGATTTATATCAAAACTATACTTGCACAAGTACAATACACGTTAAAGGCATTTGAAGGACAAAACAGTGACCCTACAAAACTGCTGCAATCTTTAGTCAAATTGTTAGAGGTCCTATGCGATAAAATTGTGACTCCAGGAAGACGCCACTCCATTGATATTTTTAAAGACAACATTGCCAATTACTTGGATCCGGTGCTTGATCTTGGCTATAACTTTGAAAAGTTAATTGAAACTTATAATTTAAGCGATAAAAAAATGATTAGAAAGCGATGCATTGATTTCACCGTCAAACTGATCAAAGAATTGCAGCAACGGCTTCCCGACAACATAAAAACCCTTCAAGATATGAACATTATGAGCGTTGATCATATATTAAAACCAGTGAAGGGCCTGGAAATAATTAAATTAGCTGAACATTTCGGATTAAATGCTGATACAATAGAGAAAGTGATTTCACAATGGAAAAATATACATACTAACAAATGGGAAAATACGAATGATACCGTAAAATTTTGGCACGAAGTATCGCAACATAAAGACGCGAGAAATAATAATCCATATCAAGAACTGTGCTCATTGGCATTTATAATGCTGGTATTGCCACACTCAAACGCAGACGTCGAAAGAGTGTTCAGCAAGATGAACGTAATTAAAAATAAATCACGAAATAGGATGAACTTTGAGACATTAAATTCTATATTAACAATACGTTTTGGCCTTATAAAATTCAATCAAACATGCTACACACACGATATCCCAAAAGAAGTGATAAAAAAAATAGGATCAAAAGAAAAATATAAATTTAAATTGAGCAAGATTGACCCTAATAAAGCAGAGGCTCAACCTCAACCATCAACTTCGTCAGCATCAGCACAAAGTGAAAGTGAAATATTGTGTGACGAAGAATCTTCTGATGAGGACATTTAAGCTGTTTTTTAGATTGTTTTTCTTTAATTTTTGGTTGTGTGTTTATGTGATAAGTAAACAACAGTTAACAAAACTCACTTCTTTTATTGCTTTTTATTAAAAGCAGTTTAGGCCTATTTTGAATTTATTGGGCGAATCTAGCCCTTTTTAAAACTCTATTTAGCCCGAAAACCTGACACCGAGTTGGCAACACTGGCGAGGCCTTCTAGAGAGAGGACACGTCGCTCTGCGCTCGCTCGACCTTGAGTGTGCATACGACGATAAATCGCGATTATTGTGCGGCCATTCCAATTTTGATACTTTGGTAAGTATATTTTTTTTATTAATTTTGTTGAGTGACAAAATATTAAGTGTAACAGGAAATTATGTTTTAGCCACAATGGGAAATAAAACCAAGCAATTTAAAGGAAAAAGAAGTAAAAGAAAAATGCCAGAAAATTGTTCTAAGGCTCGTGCTCCTAAAAGGTATTTATACTATACTAATAATGAGCACTTTATGTACTTTAGTTTTCTTTCTTCTATTAAACTTTGCTATGGGTTTTGCATGTTTAAGAACAGTGTATAGGCATGAATATTGAATATAACATTTAAAAATAAGTTACTTATATTAACAATTTCTAAAACACTGCCTGTTAATTTTATTTACTCACTTATAAATCTGTATGCTTGCTTTCAAATAACAAGGTTTGTGTGCTTACTGGTGTATGGTGTAACTTCCAGGCAATGTACAGAAAACTCAAATGTTGATTTGTGGACGGAAAGCTTTGAGGCTGAAATTCCGCAAGAAGCGAGCAAAGTTTTTGAAGGTCGAAGAATTATCGATTTCCAATATTTTTTGGATCAAATCAAAACACTAATACATAATAAAGCAATGGGATGTACTATTGATAATTTACAGCCGTTAAAAGAACACAAAAACGGTTTGGAGTCAACATTTTTGCTGAAATGTAATATGTGTAACCTGGAGTTAAAACTATCAACATCAAATAATTGTACAACTAATGTGGATGTAAATCGAGGCTCGGTCACCGGAGCTATAATGACAGGGATAGGAAATTCAAACTTAAATGAAATTTTGGCATCTATTGATCTGCCAATACTTTCACAAAACCTTTACGCAAAATGTCATAATGAAGTAGCAACATGGTGGAAATCAGCAGCAGAAGACAGTATGCAAGAGGCTGCTAAGGAAGAAGCTGCTGAAGCTATTAAGTGCGGCGACATGAAAGATGGAATTCCCATCCTCACTGTCATAGCTGACTGCTGTTGGTCCAAAAGATCATATAAAACTAATTATTCTGCTTCGTCAGGCGTTGCTGCTATTATTGGATTCAAGACCGGTAAAGTATTATACATGGATGTAAAAAATAAATACTGCGTAATATGTGCCCGAGCAGCAGTCAAAAGTGAACCACCTGCTAACCATGAATGTTTTAAAAACCATATCGGATCTTCGTCAAGTATGGAGCAATCCGTTATTGTCGAGGGTTTTAAGACTTCTGTTGCTAGGCAAAACGTCACATACGGCACGCTGATAGCAGATGGTGACGCAAGTAAATTCAAAAAAATCCTAGAATGTAGACCTTATTCAAATTTTCAAGTACAAAAGATCGAATGTACATATCATCTACTGCGGAATTACTGTGGAAAAATACTAAATGTTAGCAAAGACACATCCATCCCTTTAACTGAAAGAAGATTGCTAACAGCAGACCGCCAAAAAAGACTTCGCACTGCCGTAAAATATGCAATAAGATTTCGAAAAGCACAGAATTTGACTCTTTCTGAACAAATTATAAATTTAAAAAAAGATATTTTGAACAGTCCAATGCATATTTTTGGCAACCACAATGCTTGTGAAAATTATTACTGTATAGAAGCCAGAAAAGCTGAAGAGAATGTGGTTCCAAAAGTTAGGACTTTATTAAAAAAAATATTAGGACATACGGCCCGTTTAGCTTTTCATTCGAAAAGTTTACTCTACAATGTTACTAACAACAGAGCTGAGCAATTTAACAGCATTGTGGCTAAATTAGTCGGTGGCAAGCGCATAAATTTTTCACTAAAAAATTCTTATGCAGCTCGATGTCATGCCGCAGTTGTCTCTTTTAATTCCGCAAGACCACAGTACACACTTTACAAATCCAAATTCCTCAGGAGTCCAGGTAGTTTTTTTTTATGCGGTACGTTATTTCATACAATCAAAATCAATCGCAAGGAAAAAAGTTTAACTAACCTTTTAGATTTATGCATTGTATGTATGTACGTTTCAAATTCAAATTCAAAGCATTTTATTTCAAATAAACCATTCACAGGCACTTTTGAAACGTCAAGGTCGGTCAGTCAAAAACATGGAAGCTATTTGCACGTTCCAAAGCGTAGATCTCTATGGAGAAGAACGTGCAAGAAACTCCACGGACACTCTTTTAAATCATGTTCTGTTTTACAAAATTCCAAGTTACATATACTTGTTGCTTCTGCATGTGAGGACAATGCAAAGGAAAAAAAAAAGGGCTTATTATAAGAATTTTAAATATAAAGATTAAAATAAGCCAATGGCAGTTAAGAGATGACCAGTCTCAACCGACGGCGCCTGTTCACGAACATGACGCGTGTATCGGCACCCTTCAGCTCAACAATTTCGAAGGGAACCGAATGATCAAACCCACGCGCCGCCATCAGCGAGACATTTGAGTGAGCATGACATGCTCTCAACCACCATGCTCGTTCATGTCCAACAAGTAAAACTATAACTACTCACATAAAATGTAAATGGTTTCATGGTACTCACATTTACAAAATTTGAAAAATATGCTTCTACTTTACACAAAACTATGGTTGTCAATAATAATAATAATAATATAATAATAATAATTTATTCAGTAACTTTACGACTTCTACAATATATCTTACACAGGGGTCTCCTTTTAAGTATAAGAAATACCTGTGCTAGGAGGCCCCGCTCTTCTAAAACTAGTACAATAGTATGTAGGAGTGTGCTTACATGATATTATACAATTTGATAACTATTTAACTAATTGAAAAAAAAAAAAAAGGGTAAACTAACAAAAAATAATAAACATAAAAATGTGTGTGGGTGTGTGTGTGTGGGAGTGTGTTGAGTAAGGTGTGTGGGTGTGTGTTGCGTAAGTTTGTGTCTGTACGTGAAGAGTGTATCAGTATACATATATAAAAGTATGCTTGTGTGTGCGTCAAATTATCACACGATAGTTTGTAAAAGAGTTTCAATGTCGTCATAGCTTTTTATTTTTAACCATTCTATCAGAGATTTTTTACATTCCTTAAAGGTCATGGGGAGAATATTTAAAAGTTTATTTAATTTGTTGTAGATGGAAGCGGATTGCCTGGTATACTGTCTTTTTGCGTATGACGTTTTAACCGAGACTTCCAGTGCAACAAGATATTTCCTTCTTTTTTTGTCGAAGCTGGGATTATAAGGGATAGTTTTATGAAGTTTTAAAACAACATTGAGGACATATAATTTCCGTACCGTGAGAAGACCGCCAAATGAATAGAGGTCTTCAGTAGGGAATCTATACGGTTTGAAATACATGACCTTCAAGAGAGATCTTTGCGCTCGCTCCAATTCTAGAAATTTAAATTTAGTAGCCCCGCCCCAAACCGATATACAGTATACTAAAACTGACTGGGCCAGTGAAACATAAATTTGGTTTAAGAGAGTCTTTGAGGTAACATGTCTGAAAGTCTTGAAGATCCAAATGAGTTTTCTAGTTCGAGCCATGACCATATCTATATGCAGATGCCAAGATAATCTTTGGTCAACCATAATACCAAGATATTTGATATCATTCACTTTTGCAATTTTATTACAAGAACAATTTGTACTAAGTAGAGTTCTATCACAACTATGGATTGTAAGGTTAAAATTGGGTCCTGGTTGTGTGCTGTTGTATTTTGTAAACGCAATATACTTAGTTTTAGAGGTGTTTAATGTAAGCAAATAAGAATTTAACCATTTAGCAATCTTCATGAGCCCTCTTTCAGCATTTCCATATACAGATGTCCATGTATCTCCAGTGAAAGCAAGGGCTGTATCATCTGCATAGGAGAAAACACTTCCACTCTCAAGCTTCATTTCGCAAAGATTATTGATATATACAAGGAAAAGCGTCGGACCCAAAACACTGCCTTGCGGAACACCGAAACTAACCTCCAACTCATCACTGACATAATTTCCTATCCTTACACATTGCTTTCTGTTGTGGAGATAATCTGTTAACAAAGCCAAGGGGACTCCTCTTATACCTATGTTATCTAGACTACGCACAAGTATGGGAACAGAGACAGTGTCGAAAGCCTTTTTTAGATCCAGGAAAACAGTAAGACACTTTTTTCCTCTATCCACTTGTTCCACAATATGGGAAGCCAAAGTTGAGATTGCGTCTTCTGTCGATAATCCTTGTCTGAATCCGAATTGAGCACGAGAAATTATGTTAAATTTGTTTAGGTAATTTATTAACCGAATGTTAATTAACTTTTCTAGAATTTTTGAGATTGCAGGCAAAACCGAGATGGGTCTATAATTACTCACATCGTCTCTACTACCACCCTTGTACACAGGTGTAATAATGGCTTTTTTCAGCGCGGGTGGAAAAATACCTTGCGTGAAACAAAGGTTAGCCAGATGTGAAATTAATGGTACCACCACTTCGTGGGAAAATTTAAGGAATTTGGTCGGTATATTGTCCCATCCCGGTGCGCTCTCAGTTTTAAGACTCATCAATATGCTATGCACTTCGCTTGGGTTAGTTTCTAGAAGCACAAAGGATGAAGCATGTGAGCTGGTTAACGAATAAGTACCTGAATTCTGCGATAAATTGGATGAAATAATTTCTTCAGCCAACGCCTTACCAATGTTAGAAAAGTAGGTATTTACGTGGTTAACTGAATCCTGGGGGGTTGGCTTTATGTCTAATAAATCTATATTTGAAGTATTGCTTTGTTTACGATGCGTGATATTATTTACTGCTTTCCACATTTTTTTAGTATCTTTATTCGCTTTATCAATCTGTTCTCTATCATATTTTTTCTTAAGTTTTTTTATTAAGTTATTACAGTGATTACGATACCTTCTGTATGTCAATTTTAAGATATCATTTTTAGGGTCCGAGCGTAATTTTCTTTGCATATTGTTCCTATTTTGTATACAACGTAAGATTCCCAAACTTATCCATGGCTTAATTATGCGGCTATTTCTGGGAACTAAGGTTGTAATGGTATTTTGTAAAAGGGAATATCTGAGCTTACCAATCAAAAGTTCCGTCAATGCAACAGGATTACTCATTGAAACCAGATCATAGATATTACTTTCTTTAAGGGTAACCATTGCTCTCTCAAAATCAACAATTGTTTTTATTTTAGAAAATTTATGCGCTTTGATGATATTAGATAGCTTCAAGAAAATCATGAAGTGATCAGTTATCGTAGTATTTAGAACAGCAATAGAGGCATTTTTTTTGTTTTTGTCTAACTTCAAAATAAAGTGATCCAGACAGTTTTCACCTCTGGTCGGCATTGAATGACCTGGTAATAAACCTTGCATTGCCAGCATATTTAGGTAGCTATGTCGGTTTGCGCGCTCAGTTGTTTGTCCGTTTATTTTATTGATAATATTAATATTTATATCGCCGGTTATAACAATGTTATTATACGATTTTAGGGAATTCAGATGCTCATTGAGAGATGTTATAAAGTTATCAGCATTTGTGTTTGATGGTGAGCGATATATACCTAGGACTATAAGATTGGGCATACTTATTTGCAAGCAAGATGCCTGGGCCAATATTATCTCTTTGACACTAACTTTGTGCGAGTTTTTAACATAAGCAACTACGCCGTCGCAGCGGTTTATGTGGTTAATAGTAGAGAACGATAGATAATTTTTAATTTCGGGAAGAGGTTTGTTAGCGTCTAGCCTGCACTCACTTAAAATTATTAGGTCGATATCAAACTTGAAGTTTGTCAAAGTAACTTGTAAGTCATCCAGATTGCTATAGATGCTTCTAATATTTTGTGAGACTATTGTAAAATCTAAGTTTTGTAAATTAAGCTGCTTGGAAAAATCCTCAATTTGAAATTCATTACATTGCGCAATAACTGTATCGTCTATTTCTTGCACAATTGTGTGTGTACTATCCATATATAAGATAATATAACTGACTGTGATTCAAGAGGATACTGGTACGATTTTTATTTTTAGTAATTATATCGTGGATTATGTTTGTAATGTAATTATAATGATAGACTAGTTTAATGTTATATACTATTTTCTTTTTATAAAAAATATTCATTTTAACTATTTCTGTGGCTTTGATTGTGTAAACTATTTGTATGAGTGCATATGTCAGAGTAGATGGTTGCTTGTTGTCTCTAGGTCGAACGTAGTGTACATGTGCATGTTTATATGTGTGTAATCTGTGTGGGAAAAGAGTGTGTGAAGGAGTTAAAAACATTACAATTATATTATTTAACAAGTAGATTAGTTCAAGCGCATGCAAAGTAGTTAAAATTTTTTCAAAAATAAGCTTTAACATATAAGTTATTAAAAGTAATGGTTGTTTCTTTTGGTATAAACATCTTATATCTAGTCATATCTCTTGCATTAAAGCTTGAATTTGGGATTCAGATTTAATGATGCAAGTAGGCGATTCGTCGTGTTTTTTAACGTAAACTTTACCGTAGGCGGTCCAGCAATATTTATATCCTTTAGACTTGACGAGGTCCCGTGCCAAGAAGTGTAGCCGTCCACCCCTCGCGGTAAGTTGTTCCGAGATAAAAATAGGTGTGTCTTCATTATTTTTAAAGCCTAGGTGTTTGGCACAGAGCTTGACTTTATGTTTGGTATTATGAGCCTTACACATCTTTATAATCTCGGTCTTTAATAGAGTAGATGAAACTTCTACTATAATAGGGGTGTTCGACATCCCCTGTTTCTTCCCCTTTATTCTGTATATATCTCTTATGTCCGATTTAGCGATTTCACAGTTTACGGTTTTAGTTAAACATAACACCATGTTAATTAAGTCTTCTTTCGTTTCTTTCAATTGTTTTGGAACGTTTTTTATTTCAAGGTTAGACTTACGAGAACCTCGTTGCAGATCTTCCACTTTTTCTTCCAGAATGGTGATGTATTCCTTGTCTTTTTTAGCTTGAGTTTCCATTTGTTCTATTTTCTTTTTAAATTCTTCGTTCTGCGCAGTGAGAAAAGCCACAGAGCTTTCTATGTTTGAATTGGTCTGTTTTATTTCCATGAGTGTTGGAGCAATTTTTTTGAGCTCATTTTCTTGTTTTAATAACATCGATTTAATCATAGTAATCATGTCTTCTTTAAGTTCCTCCAGTTCATCCTCCCTCTTTCTCCTACCTCCCCGAAGAGAGACATAATTTGGAGGAGTAGTGAGAGTTACATTCGAGCTTTGTTCAGTCAAATTCGATTCAGAGAGCGACTTATCCATTTTCGGTACTAAGGCGTTATAAGCGACAAGAGGCTAGCAAAAATATAGGTAGGTAAGCGTGAGCAAGCAGGAAGAAGCACTCACCGTCTCACTACATTCACAAACAACAGTCGTGTGGAGTACCAGGGTAGCAGGAATCCAGTGGAGGTGTAGTTATTTTGCGACGAGTATGTCCAGGGCGGAGCGCGCTCCGCCTGTTGACGTACAGTAGCAGGGCGTAACTTGGGCGGGGTCAGTGCGCTCACGCAGACTTGGGCGGGATCTTCTCAGCCAATATCCGGGGTCCAAGTACCAGGCTCTCACGAGCGGTGGAGTCAACACAGTGTGGTGTGCGCTAGAACACTTGTATTTTGACACCTCTTCGAATGTTATGCACTTCTAATTTACTTAGTGAATTTAAATTTAACTAATATTTAATTATATTTGAAAATAAAAGAAATACGGAGCCAAAAACACGTTAGCACCTTGCGGCGGTCCGGGGGAAGAGGGAATGACCGATGTCAATGACCAAATAATGTAAAATAAATTAATAAAGAGAACGATTAAGTTCTTACATCAAAAAGAATAAATAAGTAATTAATATAATAATATAATTTGTATGTATATAAGAATAAATAAACGAAATAATGTAAGAACCTCTAAAAGGAGCGAGCATCTCTTCCAAATATAAAAACATAAAAACCTAAAAAGTGGACCTAAGCAGCTGTGACTGTGGAGCAGGACCAGCATTTAGCCAAGCGTTTTTATCGAGGATATAATCTTCCAGTTTATAATACGCTTGTCTACATAGTGTGCGTTTTATGCATGCTTTAAATTTTCTCTCATTCAGTTCGAGAATATCAACTGGTATTTTATTATAAAATTTAATACAGTACCCCATAAAAGAAGTGTGTACTTTGGCCAATCTGAATCGGGGTTGATCTAATTTGTTCCTATTTCTAGTATTAAAATTATGCCTGTCACTAATCTTGCTAAAGAGATGAAGATTTTTCCGAACATACATAATATTTTCGTAAATGTATTGACAAGGTACCGTCATGATGTTGATATCCTTAAACAGTTCTCTTAGGGAATCACGCCGACGGAGATTGTAAATGGCTCTGATGGCTCTTTTCTGCAGGATAAATATAGACTCGATGTCTGCAGCACGTCCCCATAATAAGATACCGTAAGACATGATACTATGAAAGTAACTAAAATAGACCAGCCTCGCGGTATCTATATCGGTAAATTGACGGATTTTTCTGACAGCGTATGCTGCTGAACTTAGCCGTCCCGCAAGAGATGTTAAATGAGGACCCCATTGTAGCCTTGAGTCAAGCGTAATCCCCAGGAAAACCGTGTTTTCGACGAATTCAAGTTTCTCCTTGTTCAATACTATGTCGCAATCATTTCTTTTAACGTTCGGTAAGGCAAATCTGATGCATTTAGTTTTTTTCCCATTTAATACTAAATTATTAGCAGTAAACCAATTTTGGACCTGCTGTAGGGCGTTATTTACGTCGTCAAGATTTATGGAACGTCTATCTATCTTAAAAATTAAGGACGTATCGTCAGCAAATAATACCATATGAGGGTGATTTTTTAAAAGATGGGGTAGATCATTAATGTATACTAGAAAGAGGAAAGGACCCAAAATAGAGCCTTGTGGTACCCCCATTTTGACTTTTAAACCCCGTGAATTGACACCATTTATTTGAACTTGCTGCTGTCTATCATTTAAGTAAGATTTTATTAGACTGAGTGCAAGTTTACCTAGTCCGTAATGTCCTAGCTTTAAGAGCAAGGTTTCGTGATTTACACAATCAAATGCCTTGGAGAGGTCACAAAAGATTCCTATGGCATCTTGTGCCTCTTCCCACGCTGAGTATATGTGTTTTAACAACGTGGCACCAGCGTCAGTCGTACAACGACCCCTGGTAAAACCATACTGTTGATCGTGTAAAATTTTATTGATGTTAAAATGATTGAGCATCTGATTGAGCATTACTTTTTCAAACACTTTGCTAAAAACCGGCAAAACAGATACAGGTCTATAATTATTGGTGTCTTTGCTGTCGCCCGATTTAAATAGTGGTATAACCTTACTATATTTCATTATATCCGGAAAGACTCCTTGGTCCACACATAAATTAAATATTAAAGCCAAGTATGGTTATGTTACATATAATGCATAGGTCTTTGTAAAAGTTCTGAATTATTTTAATGTTATTGGACATACGCAATGTAATGCATACAGTCTCAATAAAAATGATACAATCATTAGTTCAGGTCTCGGTACAGGACTTAAAAGATTGTACAGGGTGTCTCACGGCAGAGTTAGGATTTTGAAAGGAAATAAAAGTCAAATTACAAATTTTTGTGAAAACATTTTTATTAAAAATTATTGAACTATAATGCGGATTTTATTTTTTAAAGATTACATCTTCTAGATGTCTTCCATTTCGTAGCACGCACTCACGGAATCGATTCATCGCATTTTGCATAACGCGCCTAAGCAAAGCCGGCTCGATGTCACGTATTTCTCGTTGGATATTTTGTTTTAGCTCAGCGATATTCCTCGGAGTATTGACGTAAACTTTGCTCTTAAGGTACCCCCATAGGAAAAAGTCCATGGGGGTCAAATCTGGTGATCGCGGAGGCTACGCGATATCACCAAAGCGGGATATCAATTTTTGAGGAAACGAAGTTGTTCCATAGTGGCTCTTGCAGTGTGGCAAGTGGCTCCATCCTGCTGAAACCACGTTCTTGAGCTGTAGGCTGGATGCTCTTGAAGTTGGGGTATAAAATAATTGGATATCATTTGCCGATACACCTCACCAGAAACAGTTATCGTAGCACCTGTCGCATTTTCAAAAAAATACGGCCCGATTATTCCATTGACCGAAAGAGCACACCACACTGTCACTTTTGGGCTATGCAGCGGCCTTTGATGTTTTTGTCTGGGATTGACAACTGACCAAAGCGACAATTTTGTTTGTTAACATATCCATTTAAATGGAAATGTGCTTCGTCACTCCAAAACACAGTATTCAAAGTGCGAAATCTCTCAATGACTGTCTGGCAAAAATTTTTACGTAAATTGTAGTCATTCCCATTTATTTCCTGCACTATCTGTATTTTATAGGGATGGAATTTCAAATCACGTTTTAGAACCCGCTCTACGGTTGATTTGGTGACGTTTAAAGCCGCCGCTCTTAACTAAACACAGTAGACACATTTGCTTTTGCAAAACCAAATAATAATCAAATACTTTGTGTTCAAGGTCAACAATAGAGAAGAAGTTGAAAGAGACACAATTCTGCAGGCAGAAAGCGCACTTTAGCTTGAATTGCGAAGATGTCTCGTAACAGCATCAACTTTTGGAAAAGTGTGCAAAAGAAGACCTAACATAAGCTCAGCACCTTTAGTTAAAAGCCATTTGTACTCGTATTCACTACAAAATGTGAAAAGTATACAACATGGCAGTTCCAATGAAGCAATCGCAATCCGGCAACTGGAAGAGCAATTACATAATTATAAGCATAAACAAATGTGGCCTCTTCGTTGACCAAGACTTATTTTTTCTGGGCGCTTCACCCGATGGCATTTTTGAAGAAGGGATAGTAGAAGTGAAATGTCCCATTTCTGCATTCGGATTAAGTGCTGAAGATGCCATAGAAAAAAAGAAAATAAAATTTTGGAACCCTGATGGGACTGTCAACCGTCGTCAGGAGTGGTTTTTTCAAGTTCAAGGGCAGTTACACATAGCCAGGAAGAGTTTATGTCTGTTTCCAGTCTGGACGGGAAAAGAATTTCCCTTAAAAATTGAAAAAATCGCTCGAGACGATGAGTTTTGGCATAATCTTATGAAAACCAAGTTAATTGATTATTATAATAAGTGCCTCCTTCCAGAAATTATTGACCAACGAAAGTCTAGGTCGATGCCACTTAGGAACACGACCTACTAATTCGGCATGATTCAATTTTTTTTTTTTTGTATTTTACTTTTCCATATTTTCTTACGTTATACATCAAACATGTAAATTATATATTAAATATAAAAACTGACTTAAGCCTAAATTATTTATTAGAATAAACAAAACTTCTCTGAATAGACACCCTAGGACATAGATGTCCAAGGAGTCTAACCAGTAATTATGTAACCAAATCATAATACCTACGCGTACTGTTCGCTATTGAGGAGTTTCGTACATATTTTCGTGTATCTCTAAACATAATTATATATGTATACATCAGAACTACGAAAAACCGACTTATAATTTGCGAAGATATCGCGTAATGTATGTAATACGTATAACACACTGACTAGAACGCCTTTTCTTTTTTTTAGTTGAAAAATAATTTCCTAACCTTACATTTTATCAAGTTTCTGAAATTAATTATGGCAGAAATCTCTGCATAAATAATATATATTCTCACAGAACCCCCATTAAATAACCTATCCAGCAAAAGTTGCATGTTTCCCACTTTTCACTGTATACATCCTTTTTTGAAGTCGGTTAAAAATGACGTTTTGAAGTATTAATAAAATAGTATAATTATATTAAAAAAAATGACTTTATACACATTACGTTTTATGCCACAAGAAATGGATCAAAACTATAAATTTGACTATATTCAGAGAGGCCGCAGCAACTCTATGCACACAGACGTGCTTGCGTCTGTGTGCGTGATTTTTGCACTGCAATACCTAATGTTGACTTGCTGTGCGAGACGTTAAAGAAAATGTTCTACTATCAGAATAAATTATTATTTTATTTCTAAAAGGAAGTTAAATCAGTGTTTGGAGGTACACACGCAAATAAAACTCGCGGATATAGGAAATGGTTTCTATTCGTTACTATTTGCAATACACAATACAAAATGAGAGCTCACGCTCGCTAGCTCGAATGTTCAGTCTGTGTCAATTTACACTCTGGCGGCAGACTTATGTCTGGCGCCGGAAACATTTGGTGTTGCCACCCAAAATATTGTTAACGGTGTTGCGACATAATACGCCACAACCACCCCCCTACGGAGAAAATAACAAGTTATTTAAACAGTATCGTCTCGCAGGAAAACATGAGAGGCATCCTGAAGGTCCTTGAAAATAAACGACGTCGGTTGCGTGTGTCGCGACGCCTGAATTGGACGCAAATTGGCCATTTTCGTGCGCAGAACTGTCACAAAATCGTTGACGTTGTCAGTGTTATTGGGGGTGCTGGCTATCAGGAACTCTCCTGGTAGGCGAAGCGGCTCCCCATAAATAAGTTCGGCAGACGAACACTCGAGATCCTCTTTCAAAGCAGATCGAATGCCGAGAAGCACGATGGGTAGGGCTCGGTGCCAGGTGTCGCTGTGGCACATGAGAGCAGCTTTCAGTTGTCGATGAAAGCGCTCGATCATGCCGTTAGCTTGAGGATGGTAGCTGGTGGTTCGCCTTCGCTCGGTCGCGCCAACATTCATGAGCCGTTTGAAAAGGTCCGACTCGAATTGACGGCCTTGGTCAGTCATGACTGTAGTGGGAACGCCGAAGCGTGCAACCCAACCCTCAACGAATCGATCTGCTACCTCCTCGGCGGTTATCGAAGCCATCGGCCAAGCCTCGGGCCATCGAGAGAAACGGTCGATCGCCGTCAGGCAATATGAATAGCCTCTCGATGTGGGCAGAGGGCCGATTATGTCCAAGTGGACATGGCGAAACCTGGATGATGGAGCGGCAAAAGTTCGGAGTGGCGCGGACACGTGGCGCGTCACCTTGGCGCGCTGACAGTTGAGACATTCTTTTGCCCAGGCGCGACAGTCGCGCGCAACACCAGGCCACACATAACGCTGTGCCACAAGGGAGCACCGGGGTGGCTGAGCGCGTGTAGGCGATCGAAGGCGGCGCTGGCAAGTAGGGGCGCGGTTTGCCTGTTGAGACGTCACACTGGACGGTGGTGTCCGTGCCTGGATCTAAAGTATGTTGCATATTGAGAGACGAGTCAGATAAGGTTTTTAACTCATCGTCGGCGTCTTGTGCTCGAGCCAATGTGGTATAATCGCACTCGAGCGAGACGGCTTCGATGCGCGACATCGTGTCGGCGACGACGTTGTCGTCTCCCTTTACGTGCCGTATGTCGGTAGTAAATTGGGAGATAAAGGTGAGCTGATTAAGTTGGCTGGGTGGCAGCTTTTCTCTGCGTTGCTTGAATGCATACAACAGAGGTTTGTGATCCGTATATATTGTGGCGTGTTGCGCCTCTAATATATGCCGGAAATGCTGCACCGCCAAATATACTGCCAACAGTTCCCTATAATACGCTGGCCACACTGGACTCGTTGTAAGCTTCTTGCTGAAAAAAGCAAGTGGTTGCCAGCCCTGTTCACTTTGCTGCTGTAAGCACGCGCCCACCTGTGTGCCAGAAGCATCTGTGTACAACGCTAATGGGGCGTTAGGTACGGGATGTGCTAACCTAGTGACCTGAGAGAGGCTGTCCTTACATGCAGTGAAAGCGTGCTCCAGTTCAGGAGTCCAGGGCATTGGCTTGGCTCCCTTAAGCTTTGTAGCTGTAAGGAAGTCAATGAGCGGGGCTTGAGTCTCGGCGGCATTGGGCAGAAACTGTCGGTAGTAATTTAACATGCCCAAGAACCTGCGGAGACCTTGGGCTGTTTTAGGAAGGGGGAAATCTTTCAAGGCTTGGACTTTTTCTTCCGGGGGGCTTATGCCATCACTGGAGACTTTATAACCGAGGAAAATAACCTCGGATGTACCTAGCACACACTTTGTTGGATTAACTACTACACCATAGTTAGCCAATCGTTCAAAGAGCGTGCGTAAGTGGTTACAGTGCTCCGTGGCGTCCCTGCTAAATATTAAGATGTCATCGACATATGGGAAACAAAAATCCAAACCCTGGACAATTTCATCAATGAAACGCTGAAATGTTTGTCCAGCATTTCTGAGCCCAAACGTCATATAGGGGAATTCATACAAGCCAAACGGTGTTATAATGGCAGTTTTGCAGATGTCAGCTGGCTCCACCGGAATCTGTTGATATGCCTTAACTAAATCAATAGTACTAAAGATGGTGGAACCAGCGAGAGCGTGACCAAAATCCCCTATATGGCGCACGGGATACCTATCCGGTATAGTCCGAGCGTTCAGCGCTCTATAGTCGCCGCAAGGGCGCCATGAAGAGTCTTTCTTCGGGGCTAAATGCAGTGGTGAGGACCACGGACTCTTGGAAGGGCGAGTGGTGCCAGTTTGCACCATATCCGCAAACTCGTTCTGCGCTGCGCGCAGTTTGTCCGGCGCGAGGCGGCGCGGCTTAGACACCACGGGTGGGCCGTCGGTCGTCTTGATGTAATGCACCGTGTTGTGCTTCACCTCGCGATGGATGCCGGGGGGTCTCGTGATAGCTGGAAATTCAGATAAAATTTTGTGGAATTCCGATTCTTCAATTTTAACGGTTTTTACGCTGAGCTGGTTGAATTTGGCTACAGAGGCTGGAGCAGTGAGACCAGTAACTCCGCAGCGTATTATTTTGTTTCTGCAGTCGGGAAGTAGGTTGTAAAAGGCCATGAAGTCAGCACCAATGATGGCGGTATCAACATCAGCTATGACAAAGTTCCATTTGAAGGTACGGCGGAGACCAAGATTGAGTGTAAAGGTATGACAGCCATAAGTTTTTATGGAACTGCCATTTGCTGCACATAAATTGTAATTTGGATCTGCTCTTTTGCTTCCTAGCAATTTTTTAGGAAAACAACAAATGTCAGATCCAGTGTCCATCAAAAATCGGAACTTGGTGTCTTTGTCCACAACAAATAAGCGGCTACTATTGAAACAGTCGGTCGCCGCTGCTACATATTGTTGTGTTGGTTTCCCGACCAAGAGCATGGTTTGGTACATTTACTTGCTATTGCACCAAATTTATGGTGGTACCAACAGAAAGGCTGTTGGGTCACCTGGGACGCAGATCTGGATCTAGGTTGACGAGACCTAGAACCAGACCGTTGTCTAGAACTGGACTGTCCTGTAGTTAAAACAGCCACCTGACGTGCAAGTTCTTGAACTTGCACAGTAAGGGCAGCGAGGTCAGGGGCACTAGCTGGAATAGGAGAAATGGCGTTGACAGAGACAGAGTTGACCTCTAAAATTTTGTCAGCCAGTTCGGCAACTTTGTTTCTGCTGTGAGCTTCGGTCGAGTACGGACGTGTGTCGCGTTTAATCCCTTTCTTTATTTTGATTGGTCTTTGAGTGTAAATTTTGATTCCTTGTCCCGCTTTAAGTATTTTTATGGACGGCCTACACCTACTGGGCGTGTCTAGAGTGAGATAGATAAATATTGAAGTGCTTCAACTCAAATTGCGAATCCAAAACTTCTTGGGATTTGGTGAGATCCGAACCACCACCACCGTGCGTGACAACGGAGGGGACCGAGTAGGCCGCCGCGCCACGAAAGCAACTGACGAAAGCAGCGAAATAGTCATCTGCTACGAGCTACCGCTACGATATCGACTACGTCATAAAGCATCGGTGCTACGCGCTACAAAACTCGTAGCGGACGGACGCAGTGCTACGTGTGTGCCAGTCGCTGTGATAATACAATAAGTGGTAATTACAACCTTTCTAGTCTCGACTGCAGGGCCAGCATTACGTACCTACCATGGCGTTTAGAGTACAGCGGTCTCCACCAGCCACCCCGCGAACTCAAATGGATCAAACTCAATCAGTGCCAGATATCCCAATGGCAGCTAGTGACCCAGAATTTGTCAATACAAACCAACGACAAAAGCGACCGAGACTAAATGACTCGCCACGCAGCCAGGGCCTATTTGATGAATTTAAACAGGAATTGAAATTGGAGATTAAGGAGATGCTGTTGGCGTGGAAGGCGGACCTAGACGCAAACGTTACGAGCCAAATTGCTGAACAAACTGGGTTAATAACAAAGCTGGTCTCTGATATATCTGAATTAAAACTTCAAAACATACAAATTCAAAACACAAATCTGGAAATTCAGAAGGCCAATACTGAGATCAAGAAATCCATCACTTTCCTCAGCGATCAGTACGAAGACCTTCAAAAGGAAATTAAGCATCTGCAAGAAGAGAATAAGGAACAAAAGCGGTATTCAGAATCACTAGAATTAGCTATTAGAGACCTGCAATATAAATCCCGGTCGTCCAGTATTGAAGTCCGCAACATACCTGCACAGGAAAACGAGTCGGCGGTAGACCTGACCAAAATGGTAACAAACATAGGTAATATAGTGAACTTACCACTAACCGCTTCCCATTTTCGGGACATATATCGCATACCAGGAAATCGAGGCACTAACAAAGCCATTGTTGCTGAATTTAGTAACGTTCAGACTAAATATGAATTTATTTCACGTGTTCGATCATACAATAATAAAAAGACAAAAAAAGAGGACAAACTGAATACTGAAACAATTGGAATATCTGGACAAAAACAAGCCGTTTACGTGGAAGAACATCTATCAAACGCAAGCAAAAGGCTGTTTTATTTAGCCAGAGAATTTGCGCGGCAAAAGAAATACCAATTTTGCTGGACTTCAAATGGCAATGTTTTCCTTCGAAAGCAACCTGGAGACAAGCAAATTCTGATTAAATCAGAAACAGCGCTCAGTGAACTTCTAGATTGACTATATACTCTATCAGTAAGCCGTATTTGTTTTCTCTTGGCCGACGAGGTTCTCACTTTTACTATTTGTTTGTATAACTACAGATCATATATTAGCTTAACAGTAACTAGATACATAAGTACAAAGAAACACACTATAAAACACAACAAAACACACATAATTCATCACATAAACCTATACCACAACACAATGACACCATACTCACCGCTTTATACTTTATCATCTCACACCCCATACGTTATGCTATATCCCACCGTGCATGTTCATTTTATCAATCCACAGTTGTATACTTACCGCACCCTTACGTGTTGTGTAATATTAATTAGTCATAAATCATTTACTATAAATGGCTAACCATATCCAAACTTCTATTATTACTGATTTGGATGAATTTGAAATTGCGCAATCACTCAAGTGTTCACCGTCCGATTGCGCAAAATACTTGATGGGATCAAAGTATATGTTTAATATTCTTCACGTAAATATACGAAGCATCAATAAAAACTTTGATGAATTACTGGTTCTAATAACCTCACTCAAAATTGGCTGCGACATTATAATACTAACTGAATGCTGGTTAAACAAAGTTACCAATTTACCTGTGATGAATGGCTATAAGTCATACTACACAAAGCACACAGTTAACCAAAATGACGGAATAGTCCTATTTATAAAAGATAATATTGAATGCACAGTTAAGGAACCTAACTTTCTAAACGGAAATTGCCTAACATGCGAAATTTCAAACACAATTTCAATTGTATCGGTATATCGTTCGCCGTCATATAATACTAGAGTTGAGTATGATAACTTCCTAAACAGCCTAGATAATGTCCTCACGTCCTTCAAAAACTACAAAAATCTAACTTTAATCGGGGACACTAATATAGATATTAAACCTTTAGGTATACAGGCACGTGCTAGTAACTATCTAACATTAAACGCCACACATGGCTTACTTCCAGCACACCGGATACCCACCAGAGTTGGTAATTGTATAGACCATGCATTACTGAAAACAGACAGAACAGCCACCTTACTCGTAATTCAATCGCACATCACCGATCACCTTCCAATCCTACTATCAATCAGTAATACACGTCCGCCTATGATACCTGCCTATAGATTACCCAAAACTGATTACACAAATCTCAAAATAGATATTGATGCACAAGATTTCTCAGAAGTATTAAATACAAATAATCCTAACTTAGCGTCAGACAAACTAACTGAAATAATACACAACGCAATAGTGAGGCATACTAAATTAGTAACGGTCCCTAAAAAAGTACGAAATATTCGTCCGTGGATTACCCCTGGTTTATTACGGTGCATACGTCACCGTGATAAACTCCACAAAAAAGCCCGAAAAGCGCCTGACAATCAAACAATACAAACTACATACAGACGGTATCGGAACTTCTGCAATGGTTTACTAAAAAAACTTAAAAGGGTATACGAACAAAATGAACTGCGCAAAGCCAAAAGTAACCCAAAAACACTGTGGAACAAAATAAAAGATATAACATACACTACCAAGACAAAATCTCCCCCCCTCGAATTGTTAAAAACAGCTCCTGATCAATATACGGCAGCCAACCAAGTCTGTAACTTCTTTGCTAGCATAGCTCAAAAGTTATCATCTACGATAGCGACTTCGGTACCGCCCCCCGCGCCACATAGCCAAACCAGCAGGTCATATCCTAGTTCCTTGGTCCTTCTACCGGTGGATGACGCGGAGGTTGCTTGGACTATATCAAGCTTAAGACAAGACTGTGCCACGGGCTGGGATGGGATCTCCATGAAAGTAATAAAACTATGTGAAAAGATCCTTGTACCACTAATTACACATATTATTAACTGTTCTATTAACTCAGGTATATTCCCGAACACTTTCAAAAAAGCCGTTGTCCATCCTATACATAAGAGTGGCAACAGAGACTGTGTCGACAACTATAGACCTATTGCCGTACTTCCGCTAATGTCTAAAATCATGGAAAAAATCATTAATAAACAACTCGTAAATTATCTAACCAAACACAATATTATCGCAAATAACCAGTATGGCTTTAAAAAAGGCGTATCTACCGAAAATGCAGTATTAGACCTAACTAACTTTATAGCAAGGAAGTTAGATAATAAACAGAAATGTATAGGTCTATTTCTGGACCTGACAAAGGCGTTCGACACAGTCTCTGTTCCCATCCTCCTCTCTAAGCTGGAGAGTGTCGGTATACGAGGCATAGTACATAACCTCTTCGAGAGTTACCTAGTAGACAGGAAAATTTGTGTTAAAATAGGATCACACATTAGCGCTGATGAGACGATGACTTACGGAGTGCCACAAGGTAGTGTACTCGGCCCAACACTATTTTTAATTTACATCAATGATTTGTGCAACTTAACCTTACCAACAGCTAATATATTTACATACGCCGATGACACCGCCATTGTGGTTCATGGTAAAAACTGGTCAGAAGTAAAAATAAACGCTGAAAGATCCCTAAATATAGTGAAAGAATGGTTATACAGGAACCTTCTAACATTAAACCTCCAAAAGTCCTACTTTATTCCTTTCTCGATTAATGCGAAAACGAAACCCCCCAACTCATATTCTATCATAGCCCATACATGTCTAGGTCCGACAACCTGCACTTGCTCTTCACTGCCACAAGCTAAATCTGTCAAGTACCTAGGTGTGATGGTGGATGATGGACTGAAATGGTATGGTCAGGTAGAAAATACCGCCTGCAAAATTAGGAAAACCATTCATATTGTCAAATTGTTAAGGCACTCAGCAGACCATGAGATTCTTAAAATGGTGTACACTTCCCTCTGTCAGTCCATCGCCAACTATTGCATTCTAGCATGGGGTGGCACTGCTAAAACAAAGTTCCTAGAGGTGGAACGGGCACAAAGGGCTGTACTCAAAGTTATGTTAAATAAACCTTTCCGGTATCCCACACATCAGCTATATGCCGAACATAAAATTCTAACGGTGAGACAGCTCTTTGTGCTCAGAGCCACACTCTGGAACCATCAGCAAATACCACCACCAGACCCAGGCAAACGGGGAAAAACTACAAATTGCCCGAGTGTGTCGCATAAAACCGTCTTTGCTAGAAGACATTTGTACGTGTTGAGTTCAATAATCTATAGAAACATAAATAGATCCTCACCTATAACGAGACTCAATAAACACGACGCTAAAAATAAATTACAGAACCTGCTTTATCTTCTTGACTATGCACAGACCGAGAAACTGCTGTTACCCATGTCATAAAACTCGTAACCAGCTCACAGCATAACCACACTAACTTCCTACGCTTGTAATATGATTAATATCAATCTCTACAGCTATACACACACACACTCACACACACTCACCCTTACACACACCATTACACACACGCACTCACACTCACTCACAGTCTACCCCTCATTCACCTTTTTAAATTTTTTATTTTATGGTTTATATTATTTGGAATTTATCCTTACTGTGTATACGAGTATTCTGGTGATTTAGCGTTTGTACAGTATATTTGATTAGGGTTAAGATATAGTCCAAGCGACAGTAGAACACTGACTCCTAAGACACAGGATTTCCTAGTTTAGGAGGCAGGGTTTAATATATTTGTACGCCTTTCACTTTAATGTAACACTAGCTAGATTTTAAGCAAATTGTAAGGTATATTGTGTTCAATAAAGATATTATTATTATATTATTATTATTATTATTTGTCCAAGGTGAGGTCACCTTGGGCAGTCAAAAATGCCTGTATGTGTTTAGGCAGACGTTGTAGCCACAGTTCTCTGATTATTGTATTATCTTGGAAAGACTTACCAGCTAGAGACTTCAGATGACGAAGAAACTGGGTAGGTTTCCGGTCACCAAGCTCCTCACCTGACAACAGTTGTCTGACCTTTTGTGACTCGGAAGTGGAAAAACGCTTAATAACTTCTTCCTTTATCCATTCATACCGGCCACCTTTTGGAGGAGGGTTAGTGACCAGATCCTCGACTTCATGAGAGATCCTGGAATCAAATTGAGAAATAACATAATTATATTTGGTTTCATCAACCGAAATATTGCATAAAACAAACTGTGATTCTAGATGAGCAAACCATCCAGCTGGATTCTGCACACTATGGGCATTTAATTGTGCTCGCAAGTCGGCATTTTGTTGTGTTAGTCTTTCATTGTTAGCCAGAATTTGGTTGAGTCTCTCCTCAATTTGTTGGCTCTCCATGTCAAATATGTGTATAACAAATGTATAAATATATTATAAAACGAAGTAAATGTTCAAGTTACAGTTACCACTCAGTCAGGTTGCTTAAAACTATAACAAGCAACTTATAACTATAAAAACACGAGGTATGTACTATCGCAGACACTCCCGCCTGACCACCACTGAATTCATTTTTGCTTGCACTCAAAAGATAGAAGCGCTCGCTAGCTCCGCCCCATTGACCTTGAATCGACGAATGAAAGCTAAGAACGGGCAGCGGCCGACCGAGAGAACTGACAACGTGGCCACGCACGCGCCGAACGAGATTTATTGTTATTTTCAAACTACTGCTTTTACTTAATATTATGGTTCTGGGAAAATTCGTTGTTAGTTATTATTTTGTCCTGAGGAGAGCTCGGTCACTCAAATATTTTTTTTACTTTAACTACCTATTTTAAATAGATAATTTAATTTAAGTAGATCTTTGATATGATAAATTACACAATAGGTTAATTTTTAGGGTTCCGCACCCATAGGGTTACCAACGGAACCCTATTACTAAGCCTCCGCTGTTCGTCCGTCTGTCTGTCAGCGGGTCAGACCGTGTCTTATGAACCGTAATAGGCAGACAGTTGAAATTTTACAGTGTGTATTAATATTGCCTCAAAACAAATAATAAAATTGAATTACAAATCAAAGGCGGCTCCCATACAAGAAACGTGTTTTTTTTTTGTTTACGATACGGTACCCTTTGAGTGAAAGTCCGACTCGCTTTTTGCCGGTTTTTAATAATTATTATGTTATTTGTTCCGTAGTTAGGTGTGATGATACCGTCAATCAAAACACAATTGGATTTCTCTGTAATAAATAAAAGTTTTATTTTGTTATTGACATGTTTGTTTAACACTATTTACAAAATATGCCATTAAATTAAATTTAAAAACCTTACAATTAATAAAAGAAACGACATTTAATGTTTTTAATAACAATATCTATTTATTTTTCCTAATAAACAAGCACTTAGCTTTAATAGTTTTCACGATCGTTCTAACACGATAACAGATACAAAAAGGTGGACGCGCGGCCATTATTCTAAACAAAGAAAATATATTTTTTTACATAATCATTAATTAAAAAACCGACAAATGACGGACTCACGCATTAAGGGTTCCGTACTCGTAACAACGTATTTTTATTATTTGTTGTTAAAGCGGAAACAGAAATACACACTCTGTAAAATTTTCGACTCTCTACCTATGACTTAACTTTAACTTTATTGACATAAAAATATTACAACCAAACATGTGAAACCCCTGACTCCCGTGCTAGGCGAACTTGTGTTACAGGAATCAGTTTCCTCCGCCATAATTATATTATTTACTATAGAATATCTAATGTATATTTAATTTATGGTACTGATAAAATTAACTTTTCAGTGTCGTCATACCTTAAGGATTGAAGCCATGGTCTTAAAATTTGGTTTTACTTTAAGTAACGTAAGCTTATAAATTGAGGTAAATTTATCAACCCGGTTGTAGATCTTTGAACTTAATGCACAAAAGTTTAATGTCATTACAAAATATTATGACATTACAGTTCATGATATATAGCCAGCAGACAGGCAGACGGACGGACGGACGTATAGACAAGCAGACAACGGTAATTGGGTTCTGTTTGGGTAAAAAATAAAATACTATCTTGTAGGTTTATCAGTTTTATTAACTAAATAAAACAAACAAAGATATTCATAACATGTTGGGTATAGGAATAGGATAAATTATAGTAAATAGGTGAAAGTGAGACACAGCTAAATAACAGGACAAAATCAACTAAATGGGGATGTGCAAAGGTAGCCCACGAAATAAAAAAAATCATACGTTATTTGCAATTTAATTATCAGTATCACGATTTTTGGTTATAAAAAATTAACATTCACTTAAATAGTTAAAATATTTGCCCTTCAGAACATTTCTTTGAACGCGTTAGAACGCGGCTTTTTTAATTTAGATCTACAATATTGTTGTAGCCTAGCCTTCAATTCATGATGCAAATATTGATGATGGTGATGTAGGTGATTATGTCGCCAAAAACTTAAGGAAAAATAATTTCCTGAAGCACTTCATATTGGGCATATCTTAACTTTGTATATCTAAGCACGGGAGTAGCAAATATGCATTTACAGAATATTAAAATAAGGAATTCAAATCATCAACACGACTTTAAAAAAATGTTACTGAATACAAACATTTATGGATAACTTGACGAGCTATGTTGATGATTTAGGATTGTCTTAACATATTTGTTTTACTCCCGAGTTCACGTTTTAACTGCTTTACAACCAGATGCTGCGCTGAACATTGCAAAATACGTAAGAATATTTGAATTTCGCGAGCTTCCCTGTCATTTTTACCTTAAACTAGTTTACCAATTTAAACAATAAAAACCTTCCTCTTTTGTGACCTTTTATTACAAGCATAAGTTTTCAAAAACCATATGTGATGTTTTTTTTACAAAATTATGATCTACCGTCGATGGTAGATTAAAAAAAAAGACATTTGAAATTGTACAATAAATAAAAACTCTGATAATATATAAATATGTATGTGAAATTATCAAAATTATCTGTAATAAAACATTTAAAAATTAAATAGTAGGTAACAAACAAAAACTATTCCAGAATTAAGTTAAACGTTGGTAAATATTATTTTATTAAATTATTTAACAAAAGGTTTAAAACAAGGATTTAATAAAATCGTGTATAAAATATTTAATGAAAAAAAAAATATTTTAGTAAAACTAGACGTAAGCAAAGGATGACTAGGTTAAAAGAGGTAATCAGAATAATAGACTTACAAGGTTCCAAAAAAAGAAAATAAGAAAAAAGAAGAAGAATAACATAATGTTAATGTGCGTCTGTTTGGGTAGAATAAACGGTTTTTCTTTCTTTCTTTCTTTGTTTATGAGATTCTCTAATGAAGTGGCTTTACATATTTATAAAATTATTTTTTATTAAACTTACATATTAAAAAAAAATATGGTAAACAAGCAGTTAATTGATTTTTTGAAACCAACCACACAAACTGGAGTTTTTTTTTATAGGTTCTCATAAAAATTAGCTTATTTAAATAAAATCACATCATCATTGAAATCTGACAGCACATTAAATTATTGTTTTCAAAAATTATATTGCTAAGTAGCAGGATACAAAAAAAAATGGCTTTCTTTATCTATATATAGTGAAACAGGTTATGCGTATTAAAATTATATGTAAATAAACTTTAAGAGATTAGAATAATAAAAAGGCACAATAATCAAAAACTTTTCTAGAATTAATTGATTATAAGAAACCGTTGGTAAGTGACATACTAATCACATTAATAATTTTCTTTGTTACAGTATTTTGATTGTTTTTTTGTCATTACGCGTTTTTTTTTAGACTGAGTGGTCTTTTTTAAAATAAGGAAAAAGTTAATATTTTGTCATCGCACCTCCTGCGTCTATAACTGCATCGCATCGCGTTCTTAAAGATTGAACAAGAACTTGACATAAGTTGATACCCCTTAATGATTCCCAAACTTCGTCACAATGAGAAAGAAGTTCTTCTTGTGTTCTTTCTCGTCGATTATCCCATCTTTGGACCATTATACCCCACAAATTTTCGATGGGGTTCAGGTCAGGGGATCGAGATGGCCAGCGTAAAGTTTTTATTTCTGGCTGGTCATTTATCCACGTCTGCACAATGCGTGCTTGATGAATGGGACAATTGTCCTGTATAAAAATAAATTCCGGGAACTCAGCTCTAGGGTAAACCGTGCGCACAGTAGGCACCATTACATCTTCCAGAAGGTCGCGGTAAGTTGCGCTATTTGCTCGCCCTGGGAAATGGACAAGCTCTCCAGGACCATCAGCACTCATCCAGCCCCACATATTGGCGCATATTCTTCCTGATTCGTTGTTTGGAATCACGTTTCTTGGTTCGTAGCGCGTATTTATCACGCGCCACAAGTGTCGACGGCCATGTTGGCTCGACCTAAAACATTTTTCATCCGAGAATATTGCACTGGTAAAATCCATATCTCTGTAATCTCTTGCAAATCTCACTCTCGCCGCTTTTTGCTCCTCGGTGAGCACGATTTTCTTTGCCGGTTTTCGATGGTGGAGCCCCGCTCTATGTAAAGCACGACGAACCGTGCGCAATGATACGTCGTACTCTTCGGCGAACACTCTCGTTGGCACGAACGCGTTCTCCTGTTGATAGATGTCTACCATACGTTGGAGGTTGTCTCCTGTAATTAGATATGGTCGTGGTGCCCGCGGTCTATCTTCTAAGACACCCTCTTCTTCATGGCGTCTGATCCACAGCCGGACAGTGTTTCTCTACAAACAATAAAAATAATCTCATAAGAATTGTCTTTATTTAAAAAAAATGAGTTGTGTTACAAAACCCTACCGCAAAAACGACTAAAAAGTTTAAGTTAACAACATACAGAATTCTGATACTGCTAATTGTTGTTATCAAATCTGTGATTGAGCTAAAATAAGTATTTTATTTTATTTTACATATTTGGAATTGTCTCCTTGAATCCCTCTATTTTTATACCCCACATAACTTAGTGAAGAAAACAATAATTATAACCAACCAACCATTTGAATGCATTAATTAGTATTTGCTAATTCAATCACCCACATGTGGTAATTATGGTAAAATGGTCAATAAAATATTTTAAATCAGATGGTTAATTTTAAGAATTTTCCACCTCGCCGTCTTTGAAGGCCAATTTTAGCAAAAGTAGCCCTATAAAAGTACTATTTTTTAATGATTATGAAGGTTGAAAGTCTGGTGCATTCTCAAGACTTTCTTAGGAACTAAAAACCTGTTTAGATTTTTAATTTAAAGTTGAAAACTGGTCATAATTTACGGAACGCAATTTTTTCACTTATAGCCAACATTGTCACAACTTTCAACATACGAAGCTGATAATTCAATGCATAAAAGTACGAATCATGAAGGTTCAGTTGCAAAAAAAGTATCTTTTCAAATTTTTCTACTTTTATTTTTAGAATATTTTTAAATTGGTCAGGTCGATAATTCTCAAAAATTCAGAAAAAAATAATTGCTTTTGAAATATGAAATGTCGCGAAACATACATGCGTGATTGGGATACCACAGGATACGAGGGAGCTAAATTTTATTTTTGGGACGTCAATGTTCTGGCCACCCTGTATATACACTGGCTGATTTTTTTAAGTGTGCCTTCATGGCCAAATCCGAAACGATATGGAATATCGAAAAACACTTAAAGGAGTCTCGAGCCCAATTTAAATGAAAATTAAACGGCATCATTGGATTATGAAAATTCGTTATTCGTACACAGGAATGGAACAGGTTGATTTCGAAAAAAAAAAACACTTTATTTTACACCACCCAAAAGTGTAGCTAATGAAGATCAAATTCTGGGAAGTAATAACCTACCCAAAGAAAAGCTCTTGTTTTTAACAAATTAGTTTTAAAATGTCTGACTAAAGCCACATATCTAAACCGAAGTGACATTTTCCTAATGTTGATAAAAACTAAAATAGCATCATAGATTTTTGAAAAAAATGGTGTCAATATTTTTCTTTTAAAAAGTAAAAAACGAGCTTTATCCTTTAGTTTGCCTTGGTGTAATACCCAGAATTTAATGGATAACCATTAAATTCTGGGTGTCCATTAAAAGCTACACTTTCGGATGGTAATACGGGTGCATTTTTTTAGAGCAGTTTGTTTTTCTTTAAAATCGGGCTCGATACTCCTTTCAGTGTTTTTCGATATTCCTCATATTTAAGAATTTGGCCCTGAAGGAAAACTTAAAAAAAAATCACCCTGTAAATGGGGATGGCGGGGTCTGAAAGACCTTCGTGGTTATTTTTTTAAACCACCCAGAAATAAGAAACTCGCGAAGCGGGGCTCCGTTACCAACTATTTAATCAGCATGTTTGGCGATAAAAAAAAACAACACAACCATTTTCTCAGAACCAACATTGGGATTTGTTAACATTCACACAAATTGTAAATCTAACCTTAGAATTTAAGATTCACATTGTCTCCTGTGTATATTAACACTAGCTGACCCGCCAATTTCGCCTGCGTCACATTTTTCATGAATGCTCCGCTCATTTTGGTTTAAGTGTAATTATACATAGCCTATAGCTTGCACTTTAGCTCGATAAACGGGCTATTTAACACTGAAAGAATTTTTCAAATCGGACCAGTAGTTCCTGAGATTAGCGCGTTCTAGCTAACAAACAAACTCTTCAGCGTTATATATTAAGTATAGGTTAACATTCACCGGTGTATGTGTGATTCAAATATAAATTAAGAACAATTTCTGAGTTATACCATTGAAAATGATGATTGTCGACATACCTACACCGGTGCATTACTTAAAATTCACTTATATCGGTCATTTACATAATCTCCTTTTAATTTCCTTTATTTTGATACCAAACTCGATGGGTTCGGTGTGATTAATAATTTCATTGTGTTTTATTTAATTAAAGACACTTGGGTTTTGAGACGAATCTAACAATACCTTAACTATCCCAATAAGCCCAGTAGTTTGAAAGAAACGAGGAAATAAAGAAATTGACAAACATAGCAGTATTTGTCTATTATTATTATTAACGAACAAAATACTTTTTTTTATGGGTGCCTTCAAATTTGTCGCAGTGTAATTTCTCGCTTACACACGACACAGATAGTGCGTGTGTGAGCGAGAAAGTATTCTGAGTTCGCGCGTCACAACAAAGGAGTAATACATACCACACTCATAAAAGGTATCTATAAGTAAATTACTATACCAAGTTTAAAAACTCAGAATATTTATCACTATTTGGCGCGCTGCTTTGTTAATCCATACAAATAATGAACGCAAAATGCCGCGCGGTAGCAGCGCGGCTGCAGTGCTGCTACCGCGTATTATGTGCCGCGTGGCACTTTGCGACAAATTTGAAGGCGCCCTATGAGATATACAACAATGGCCAGTTTTTTTCTTTAAACCGACCAAGAAATTGAAACTGATAGTGCGTGTGTGAGCAAGAAAGTATTCCGAGTTCGCGCGTCCGTCACAACAAAGGAGTTATACATACCACACTCATAAAAGGTATCTCAGAATATTTATCACTGTTTGCTTCTCGTTTATTTGTTATTTTATTGTTGTTAAACAAACAAGAAAGTATTCAAATAATTACACAATATTACATTTGCATGATATTCTTTGCACTTTGCATCGGCTCAGGCTCAAATCACACCGAGTACGCAGCACTCTGACCGCGGGGCTTTTCGAGTTTCTCAAGCGATAATGTGTATTATGACAGAGAAGATAAGGTTTAAAATTATATGACTCTAAAACTGCTCGCCGCTTCGATGCCAGCCGCAGCTACTACAATTTGACTGTTTTTGTTATTCTTAGAAATTGAAATATTTAGAAAACTTTGGCTTATTGAGTAGTTGAGAATGGTTATTAATATGACCGGCCTCTGAAATCTATATAAAAATGAATCCCTATTTCCCTTAGTCACGTCATCACGCGTGAACGGCTGGCCCGAAATCGTTAGTTCATTTTTTGGTGTGTTTGTTAAATTGTAATCTAGTGTTTGTTAAAAGGTTCTTATGAAAGAAAAAGTAGGAAAGTTGCGGGGGACAGCTAGTTCGAAATAAGAATGGAATATCCGTAAAATAATCCCGGTCAAATCCAAAAAAACTACATAATGAAACGCTCAGAATAAACTGTAAATTTTTCCTTAATACATTAATATTATTACGTAAAATTAATACCAAAAATAAACCAGAGTTCATAAGAAATAAATTTTTTAATCTATACTAATACTACAAAGAAGAAAGATTTGTATTTTCGTATGTAACGAACAATTTTAAAAACTACTGGACCGATTTGAAAAATTATTTTTGCAATGGATAGCTACATTATTAACGAGTAACATAGGCTATATTTTATTCCCGTACTCCCACGGGAACGGGGACTAGGCGGGTGATAGCGCTCTTGATAAAGTTTTATTTATAAACTAGCTGTCCCGCGTAACTTGGTCAGCGTCACATTTTTCATTAATGTTCCGCTCCTGTTGGTCGTAGCCTAATGTTATATATATTATAGCTAATAGCCTTCCTCGATAAATCGGCTATCCAACACTAAAATACTTTTTCCAATTGAACCAGTAGTCCCTGAGATTGGCGCGTTCAACCAAACAAACTAACTCTTCAGCTTTATAATGTTAGTATTGATTAAGGTATATTAAAAAAATTAACCACAATAATAATAATAATTTAAACAATTTGTTACTTACGCTCATATGCAGCTGCTCAGCAATTTGAGTAATATTAAATCCTTGTCCATGCAAAATTATAATTTGATTACGTTCTTCACGTGTAAGATTTCTGGAAGACATTATGTACTAAAATGTTCCAGCACAGGTCGAAGTCCAATATTCTCGCACAGGTTAACGTTTAGGCAATCAAGGGTCAGGTAAACAGAGCAATGGTCAATATTCAAAAGGTCCGGTAAGCACGCCAAGGTCAAAAGTTCGTCCGTAAATTTCACAAAAGGAGTACACGTAATGCGTCACCACGCTGCGCAGTGCAGGTTGCAACTAATTGCGTGACCGCTTTCCTAATAGGCGAAAAGTTTGAGGGGGCGTGGCTTAGCGCCGGCGCAGGATATAGGCGAAAAAATTTTTAAGTGAGCAGGCGGGCAAGGCCGCCATAGTACAGAATGCGCAAGGTAAATAAGCATGTGCTGCAGATAATTATGTACAGAAATAATTCACGCAAACAAATGAAAAGTTCAAACGACTTATTGATATAAAATTCAATACCTTACCATTAATACAAGCCTCAGCCAGTGCTAACTTTTAAACAAACACACACGAAAAACCAATACCAAAAATATGCAAACAAACATGAACATGTGTAAAAATAAAGATAAAAATGCTATTGTTATTTACATTTGAAACCACCGAGCACAAAGTTAGTTTTTTAGTAAGATGCACATGCAGGCACTAATTATTTAAGGGAAAGTTAATCGTATTTTCAAGTCTTCAAGATCCCGCGTTGCGATGATATTGACGTATCGGGCCGACGACAGTTCAATCATTCATTCGATCATAAATCGGGAAGTTCCGCTACTCCCCGATAGGTTGCGCATGGCGTCGAGATAGGTAGCGTCTTGATGGAGTTCCGTTTCCGGGTCGATGGCCTCGGACATTCAAAAAACGAAAATGATGCGTAGGATGTACGTAAGATGATGAAAACTGCTTGCGAATGATGCACTAAATAACACAAACTTGCTGCAATCCGTTGTTGCGCCTTCTGACTTACGCAGAGGCCGGTGTGAGCAGTTAGGTAGGTACCTAGGTATCTACTCGGCAACTTCTCGTTCAGCGAATTTCCCGGCGGTAAGTGGTAAAACCAGCCTGGAAAACGTTGCGGCGTAGTCGGATTGGGCAGGCTGAAGATCTCAGCGTGGCTCACTGCTGAAGTCCGGTTCCACGTTCACTGCTGTAGGTACCTCCTCGCTGTATAGTTGCGTCTCGATCACGTCGTGGTCACCAATTTGGAGGTACACACGCAAATAAAACTCGCGGATATAGGAAATGGTTTCTATTCGTTACTATTTGCAATACACAATACAAAATAAGAGCTCACGCTCGCTAGCTCGAATGTTCAGTCTGTGTCAATTTACACTCTGGCGGCAGACTTATGTCTGGCGCCGGAAACATTTGGTGTTGCCACCCAAAATATTGTTAACGGTGTTGCGACATAATACGCCACAAGTGCAAATGATCATTTTATGTGCCCATAATTTCTTAATAATTTGACATCGTTTTGATTTTAATTTACTAAGTTAATGAACTAAATCAATGAATCTTTTTCTATAACTATTTTGTTGAGGATCGTAGCTATAGGCTTATATTTTTTGTTTATTAATTATGCTAGAATTTTAGACGTTTTCGAGCTTCGAAATTGACTATGTGCGTAAAATCGGCAAATCTCTGTTTACATATCTGAATATTGTTTACAAACGTGCATTTAATTTAAATAAAATTCTGTGTAACTATTTAGACAAGAATATTTCCTAATGATATTAGTAAATCACAAGTCTGTGTCTGTGTCATTAATGCGTATAAACGGGTTTGAAAATCATGATTTTTGAGCGAAATAGCGCGTAAGGGGAGTGAATGCTCTTAAGTTAAAATAAGTAATGTTACGCTTATCTCAATTGGTTCGGTTTCTTGCAGCTTGGGTTCTCTTAGATCTTAATCTTTTATTAAGGCCATCAAGTAACTACAAGGTTAAGTATTTCAACAAAAAAAATCATTCAATAAATAAATAACCACCCATGCATGATAGTTCCGCCACTGTACTGCACGTAGGTATGTCGGCGAAATCAAAAGAGAGTTCGAAAAGAACATTTCGTGTCGTGATGGATTTTTGCCAGTTTCTTGTTGACGTTGATCGCGAACGAGTGTGCTTTTTGTGAAAGTCTGTTTTCGGAACGTTAGAGAAGATAAGTTTTGGTTTGATCCCAAAACTAATTTTCTCTCTGTGTTTATGTGTCTGATTTAAAAATGTCATCTGGACTTGTGGAATTGGTGGATCGGTAGATTCGGCCCGGAGCCATTGCCAGCTCGCGCACCAGACTTGACCCCATTAGATTTCTTTCGACGTCAAGGACAAGGTGTTTGTGTCCGAGTGCGCTTCCGCAGCCGAGATGAGGAATCGCGTCGTGCATGTGTTTGCGACGTTGCGTGAGGAGTGTGCTCAGGACCCAAAGTTTCTGCTCCGTGTCCAAGCTGAAACTCTGGGCCGTGCTCAGATATGCGAGTGTGCTGGCGGCGGCCACTTCAAACCCAGGGGTGAGCGACCTTAAGGTGAGTTAGTAGTAGGTACTTACATTATCGGATCTCAATGTAGGTAGATACCTACTTACAATCTTCTTTTTACTATTCCGTAACCGAAGCGTAACCAACGAAACCCTATTACTAAGCCTCCGCTGTCGGTCCGTCCATAGGACTAGGTAATTTAAGGGGGCTCGCATACAAGAAGCGTGTTTTTTGAGTTATGGTACTTACAGAACCCTTTGTTTGAGAATCCGACTCGAACATGGCCGGCTTTGTTGTTATCAATTCTTATCAGAATCGCGTTCGTGATTTTAAGAGAGCATGTTCCACAAGGATGTATTCCAGCGACCCATCCAAGGTAACCTTGTTTGGGTGAATTCATAGGTACAAAATTCGCGGATACAAACCAAGCTCCAACCAAGGTCACCTTGGATTGGACATTGGATTAAGTAAGTACATCATTGTGGAACATGCTTAAGCTTATGACTCCTTAACTTCTGCGTAAATATGACAGTTGATGTCGGCTACGGGTGATACTCGTCGGTACTTAGGTACTTTCTAAGTGAGTGAGGCGGTTCAGTAGTTACCTACGTTACCGGATCTCAATGTAGGTACTTGAAGCTTATTTTTATAATCAATCCTTATCTGAATCATAATTTTAAGAGATTAATCTTATGGCTCCTTCTCTTATTTCTTCAAAAACAAGTTCTTACCATGAGTAGGTTAGTATTTCTGAGTGATAAATATGATTCATTTTATGTGATAGGTATTATTGCTGTCGGCGAAAGGCGATATTGGTAGGTACAATCAAAGTGACTTAGATAGTTCATTAGTTTATACCTACGATGATTTTATGTGATATTGTGGTCGGCGATAGGTAGGCGATATTCGTAGGTAAGTACATTTAACGACAGAAGCTCGCGCGGCGACGCAGTTTTGAGTGTGTTCAAGAAGTGTAGGTACGTACTCCGTACAACGCTCTCGCGCGTTTGGATCGCGTTGTTCACAATACATTGCGCGCTCGAAAATGACTATTTCTGTAACCGATCATTAGCGAGATTAATGACTTCCACAATTTGATTAGTGGTGTGGTATTCTGTTATAAAAATAAATTTGCATAAAGCGGGCGGTGAGGGCAACCCTGACAAGGTGGGTGGCGGGCATTTTGCTGTCAATGTCATTGTGAACCACTGGAGCGCGGGTTGCGATCATTGAGCGTGTTATGCACCCAAATATAAACTCTTGTGTTTAATTTAAAATACATATTATATTATCAGTGGAACTTGGAGTATTCCACAATTGGCGACGAGGAAATCTGGTGAGTGCCTACTGAAAGATCATCTCAAACCTAATTGCATACAAATCGGTAGTCAACAGGGTTAGGTGTTCCTTTTCAACATAATTATATGGAATAGGTTTACATTTTGTATGACAAAATTGTGTAAAAACTGAAACCTTACATTTATCAGTTATAATAAATCTGCAAATACCTTAAAGTAGTAAAATTAGATAGCACAAATTTATAACAGAGTGCAGTCTTAGCGTCGACCTACTGGTAAACTTATAACATCATCACAGTAAAAGCTACCTACCTATTTTACTGCCTATAAATGAGAATATAATCCAAGATTAACAATTACAGATTAAAATTTAAAGTATTTGATATTTAAGTATATCACAGCCAGTACCTAAGCATAGAACTTTTGTTGGAACTTTGTTGTTAGGATAAGTAATTTTCAGATATTTCTTGGTACTTAGGTCAAAAAAAATAAAAAAATAAAATAAGGGGAGTTGATAGCCGATTGTATGTTAATTATGTAAAAATGTTATTATGAAACAAATAACTTGTATGTGTAATAACCAAACATGTGTGAGGCACAAATAGTCAGCAGTGAAAGTAATTTGTGAGGAAAAATAGTGCTGACACCAAGTTTAATGTGAGTGTGAACCACCAAAATTGTGCTAAAATATGCTATTAATTAGCAGCCGAGTACTAAATTGAATAACTGTAATAAATGCAAAATATCAACAGATTCCTCTTTCTCAAAACATTTGTTTATTTAAATAGTTTTGGTTCAATCATCTAAGAAAGAATTTTATTTGCAGAAAACCCTATTATGTCTCAAAATATACCTACTCTTGAGCAGTTTGACTGTGAGGGCGAACCAAATTCTCTGGGTACTCGTTGGGAAAAGTGGAAACGTGGATTAGAGATTTATTTTCAAGCTGCGAATATTGATACATCGGTTAAGAAAAGAGCATCTCTTTTGCATATTGGAGGCTTAGCATTGCAAGATGTTTACTTTAACATCCCCGGAGCTCATGTACAGGAGAAGGAATTGGTTGATGTTTATAAGATAGCAATAGAGAAACTGAATGAATATTTCGCACCAAAACAGAGTAATCTGTTTGAGCGGCACTCATTTCGATTAATGAGACAAGAACCGGGTGAAAAATTTGAAAAGTTTATAGTAAGATTGCGCCGCCAAAGTGCGAAATGTAACTTTTCTAATGAGAATGAGAGTATAATTGATCAAATAACCGAGAAATGTATGTCGACTGAGTTGAGAAAGAGGATTCTGGTGTTGGGAGATACAGTTACAGTTGATAAAATTATTGCGGAGGCTAATGCACTCGAAACTGTTGAAAGACAAATGAGTGATTTTCAAGACAAACAAAATGTTAATGTGAACAAAATAGACACTGTGCAAAATAGAACAAGTGTTGAGGAAAAAATAGAATGCACTAGGTGTGGTAGTAAAAATCATAAATTTGACAGCGATCTATGTGTGGCTAAAGACAAAATATGTGCCAAATGTGGTTATAAGGGTCATTTCCTTAAAATGTGCAGAACAAGAGCAAATAAACGTAAACCCAATCCCAGAGACCAAAAAATTAACTCAAAAAAGCGTCATTTTGAGAAAGTCGAAACCGATGGTCCATCAAAAAAAAAAATACAAGTCTGATGCAGTAATTGACTACATATTCCACATAGATGAAGATGCTGCTATTTCATGTCAAATTGGTGGGGTTGATGTAGATCTGCTTATTGACTCAGGGAGTAAATGTAACATCATAAGCGAAAAGTCCTGGGATCTTATGAAGGCAAAAAATGTTACTGTTAAAAATCAAGAGAAAAATCCAGATAAAACGTTTATGTCCTACGGTTCTAAGCATCCCCTGACAGTACTGGGATCGTTTGAGGCTGAAATTTGTACAGGTCCAGAAATTATTTTGGCAAAATTCTATGTAATCAAAGATGGTGTAAAAAATCTATTAGGGAAAGACAGTGCAATAGCACTGAAAGTATTAAAACTAGGTTTGGAAATTAATGAGGTAAGTGTCAATCAGTTTCCAAAATTTAAAAATGTTGTTTTAAAAATTGCTATTGACAAAACGGTTACACCTGTTTGTCAGCCGTATAGGCGTGTCCCAATACCATTAGAAGTCAAAATCAACAACAAGATTGATGAGTTGACAAAGATGGATATTATAGAACCAGTGAACAAACCATCTCCTTGGGTTTCCCCTATGGTCCCCATTCTCAAAGAGGATGGTGATGTTAGGATTTGTCTTGATATGCGTTGTGCAAATAAGGCAATTATTAGAGAACATCATGTTTTGCCAACCATACACCTATTAATGCCGAAATTCCGAAAAGCTAAATTCTTTTCCAAATTAGATGTCTGTAATGCTTTTCATCAGGTAGAAATTGCTGAAAATTGTCGAGAGATTACAACATTTATTACAAGCAAGGGATTATATAGGTATAAAAGGCTAATGTTTGGTATCTCGAGTGCTCCGGAACATTTCCAGAAAATAATGGAACAAATGTTGATTAAATGTCAGGGTGTCGCAAATTTTATTGACGAAATTATTGTGTGTGGCGGAGATGAGGATGAGCTTGACAACAACCTCAAAAATGTTTTGCATGTTCTCAAGACAAATAACGTATTACTAAATAAAAAGAAATGTCTGTTCAAGGCCAAACAAATCGAATTCCTTGGACACCGACTATCGGCAGACGGTATAAGACCTTTAGACAAATATATAAAAACAATTGAGTCTTTTCGGGAACCTAAAAACGTAGAAGAGATCCAAAGTTTCCTAGGCTTGATTAATTTTGTGGGGAAGTGGATACCGAACCTAGCCACTTTAACTGAACCAATCCGTGAAGTTTTGCGGAAAAACCTCCATAAACATGCAGACATTTTTAATTTCTGGACAGTTAAACAGAAACAAGCCTATAACCAACTCAAATTATGTCTTACCAAAATAAATACATTGGGTTACTATGACCCAGATGACAGAACACAAGTCATTGCTGATGCCAGTCCTGTTGGTTTGGGAGCAGTTCTTATACAATATGATTTGACAGGGCCGCGCATCATTGCTTTTGGAAATAAAAGCTTGACGGACGTTGAAAAACGCTACTGCCAAACCGAAAAAGAAGCGTTGGCTTTAGTTTGGGCTATAGAGCATTTTCATATGTATTTATATGGGAAGGAGTTTGAGTTGGTTACAGACCACAAGCCTTTAGAGGTAATTTTTAAACCGCGTTCAAAACCCTGTGCTCGAATAGAGCGCTGGGTTCTAAGGTTACAAGCATATGATTACAAAATTGTGTACAAACCTGGTAAATCTAATATTGCAGATCCACTGTCACGACTTTGCACAAACCAAAACTGTACTCCGTTTGAGAGCGAATACCATATCCACCAAATTGTACAGTATGCGCGTCCAATGGCGTGTTCTTTAAAAAGCATCTCAGAAGCATCTAAGTTGGATAAAGATTTTATACTCGTTAGGGACGGTTTACTTAATAATAGATGGAATCAAGTTGTAAATAATTATAAATTATTTGAAAAGGAACTCTGGCTGCATGAGGACCTCTTATTGCGCGGCAACAAAATTGTAATTCCCTCTAAATTAAGACAAGAAGTGTTAGCGGCTGCTCATGAAGGCCATCCCGGGATAGTAAACATGAAATCTAGGTTGCGTACTAAAGTTTGGTGGCCCAAAATTGATAAAGATGCAGAAACTGTTGTAAAAACTTGTAAAGGTTGTATCTTGGTGTCCGGCCCAAACCCACCTACACCGATGAAAAGGCGAGAGCTACCAATACAAGCTTGGGTTGACACCGCTGTAGACTTCCTTGGTCCATTGCCCAGTGGAGACTACCTTTTTGTTATAATTGATTATTTCAGCCGTTATAAAAAAATTAAAATTATGAGATCTATTACAGCTAAAGAAACAGTTAATATCCTTAAAGAAATTTTCTCCCGTTTAGGTATCCCAGTTAGTCTAACATGCGACAGTGGCCGACAATTCACCAGTCAGGAATTTAAATCTTTTTGTGAAGAGTTAGGTATTCGCATTTATAACACAACCCCTTACTGTCCCCAGCAAAATGGAGAGGTTGAACGGCAGAATAGGGATATACTAAAAAGATTAAAATAATAAAAAAATAATTTATTCACCAATCATTTACATAAATTTATAAAATTCACATAAATCGTTAAAGGCTTTTTAAACATTGTAGATAATTTTAAATACCCTGACTCCTAAACTAGGTGTATGTGCCTGTGACTTAGGAGTCAGAAAAAAATAAGTCAAATACAGAAGTCAGACTGGAAAGACGATTTACTCAAATACCTTATGATGTACAATAGCACTCCTCATGGTACTACTGGGAAATCTCCCTCGGAATTGTTTTATGGACGTTTGTTTAGAGATAAGTTGCCGGACTTAATTTTTGTTGAAAACATGGATCTAGATATTGAGGTCCGAGATAGAGACACTCAAATGAAAGAAAAGGGGAAAACAAATGAGGATAGGAAACGAAAAGCAAAAGATCAAGAAATTGCAGTGGGTCAAAAAGTATATGTAAAGAGTTTTGTAAAAAGTTAATAAATTAACGCCAAATTTCGATCCAGACCCGCATACAGTGGTCAGTACACATGGTAATGAAGCAAATATCCGTAATGATTCAACCGGCCAAGAGTTTAAAAGAAATGTAATTCATCTTAAGCGTGTAGAAGGAAATTGGGCAGTTGTTGATACAGAATCTAAAAATGAAAACTGTATGTCGGGCGAAGATCAAAATTAATCGTTTAAATGAATAAAATATAACAACACTACAAAAATATAATTTTAAATTTGTAATAACATGTAAAGTCACGTTATAAAAATTCATAGAGATACATATAATTACTTATTGATTATAAAATTGAAATCATTGTGACATTGAAATCAAGAATAATTCAATAGATATTTAGAAGTCATGTTATTATAAAATTGGAATTATTGTGACATTGAATTAAAGTAGAATTCAATATTAATCATTTTGAATATTAAAAAATTGTATTGTAAAATAAACATTACTAATTTATGTTTGTTTATTTTTATATAAAAAGGAAGAGATGTGGTATTTCTGTTATAAAAATAAATGTGCATAAAGCGGGCGGTGAGGGCCAGAGGCGGCTCGCCCTAAGGAGCGCTGGTGCAGTGAACTCCCTCCCATAAATAATTATAATAAAATTATACTCCATAATTTCATTAATAATATTACTAAGTATTTAAAATCTATCGTAAAGAACTACTGTAAATACCCGTCATCCCATACACCATCATGTCATAGGTAACGCGCGAAGCGGAGCGCTCACGATTGCGCTCCAATGAAACAAGATTCAGTACATTGCCTAATACGAAATCCAACAGGAGTGAAAGAGAAATTTCGCCTTAGTCCTGCGCGTGAAACAAAAGATTTTCTATGAAAAAATAGCCAACTTTGGAGCGCCGCTCACGCGACGTTGCCGGTTATTTTACCGCTCGCGCACGCCCGCCCGCATGTGGCACGACAGCGATTGCGCGCGACGTTGCCACTCTGATATAAACAAACACTATTTAGTCAACTTAGATGCGTGCGCGCGAATGTAATTCGGGATTTTTTTAACTAATAATCGCTTAAAACGTGTTGTAATAGACTGTACTTATCAGTTATTACTAGTGAGTGTTAAAATGGACAATTATAATGTGGAGTTCATTCAAAACTGTGAAAAAACATTACAAATTCGGCTTGAATTGAAGGCAAAGGGACCGCCACGGCCTGAACTTAACCTTACGCAAAAATGTACGACAAAAACGAAAACATATACGCGTGTGTTTAAATCCGAACAATATGTGAAAACACCGTGGTTATGTGGTTGTGATGTGAGTAACAAACTATTTTGTTTTCCGTGTCTTTTGTTTGAAGCGGGCACGGCCGGCGGAGGTGAGACTGCTTGGACCGAAACGAGGGTTGAAGACCTAGCTCATCTTTCAATGAAGATAAAAAAACATTCACAATCTCGGTATCATTTGTTGAATGAACTGCAATTAGCGTCTATCGGACGACAAGACATTCGTAAAGCACTAGATTCCGCGTACCGAAAGTCCATACGTGAGTTCAATGACCGTGTCGACGAAAACAGGCATATTTTACGAAGATTAATAGATTGTGTAGTATTTTGTGGTGCATTTCAAATTGCTTTAAGGGGGCACGATGAGTCTTCGGAATCCCTGAATCCCGGAATATATAGAGGTTTGGTAGATTTTGTTGCCGAGATTGATTTAGCCATGAAGCAGCATTTAACCAGCAGCTCCATTTTTAAAGGTACTTCAAAATCAATTCAAAACCACATTTTAGACGCGATCTACGAGGTTTGCCTAAGTGAAATACAACAACAAATTAAAAAAGCCAACTTTGTTGCCATTCAGGCAGATGAGACTACAGATTGTTCTACAATTCAACAGTTAGTGTTCATTGTGAGGTATGTTCATGATGGTAAAATATATGAGAGATTTATAAAATTTTTGCAACCTAAAGGGCACACGGCAGACATATTAGCGGCGGAGATACTGAATGAGCTGGATTCGTTAAATATCGATAAAAATAAATTAATTGGACAATGTTACGACGGAGCTTCAGTTATGAGTGGAAATTCAAATGGTGTGCAGAAAATTGTAAAAGATATATACCCATATGCATATTATGTGCACTGTTATGCACACCAACTCAATCTAATATTAGAAAGAGGGGCATCAATTAATAATGCTGTAAGAAGTTTTTTTTGTAACCTGCACGCGTTTCCGTCGTTTTTTACGCGTTCGCCGAAACGATCGGAATTCCTAAAAGAAATCGTCAACCGCAGGATACCAGCCGCTCCACAGACTAGATGGAATTATAATACACGGACCGTGATAGTTATTAACGATAACTTAGAGCCCCTGAAAGAGTGCATGCAAGCTATCATGGATTCGCCAAACAGTGATTCGAACACATTCAACCAAGCTCAATCACTCCTTTCATATTTAAATAATGACGACTTCCTGTATTGGCTTAATTTCTTCGCAACACTGATGCCTCATTGTGAAATGCTGTTTAAATTTTTACAGACCCGATCTATTGACTCGATAAAAATTACTAACGAAGTCGCCAAATTTGAAAAAACAGTAAGCGAGTTGCGTAACGCAGTGCCGCCGCCTTCGCCCGCGAAAAAACGCCGGCCGAATAATGTCAGTCATTCGGCAATGCGTAAAGAAATATGTGACGTAGTAAGAATGCAAATAAAAGACAGATTTGTGTATACTGATCATCTATTGGCGTCAAAACTATTTTTTACTGGCAATTTTGAGAACTACAACCAAAACTTTCCAGAAGAAGAATTCAAAAAAGTGGTTAAAACATACGATTTTTTGGAAAGCTCAAAACTCAAAAACGAGCTAATGGTTATTTACAGCAGGGAAGATTTCCATAACGCGGATGGCGCAGTAGCTTTACTGCAACACTTTATAGAGTTCAACCTAGAGTCAGTTTTTGCTGAAAGTATTAAATTATTAAAATTAATTTGTACAATACCGATGACCTCGGTCGAAAGTGAGCGCTGTTTTTCCACCTTAAATAAAGTGAAAACTTTTACGCGTAATAGCATGACACAGGACCGTTTAAATGCGTTGTGTATGATATCAATAGAAAAACGGCTGATTAATCAGATATCTGATTTTCACAAAAAAGTTATAGATATTTTTGCACACCAAAAAGACAGACGTATGCATTTTCTATATAAGTAATTTTGTTTAAAATAATAATAATAATAATAATAATAATGTTTATTTAGAAAAGAAATTTAGACATATATTACAAAACATTATTTTAACAGGCTAATTAAAAGAAATTAAAAGGTGTAGTCATCTGTAGCCGAACTAGGCAGAGCCTGTATTTCGGCTATCAGCGCCAAACCCCTCGAGTATTTTACAAAAGTAGCCATAAGCATGTTTTCAATTGTATCATATTCTTATGGTTCGTTACAACTTATAATGTAATTACCAACTAAGAAAAGTAAAAGGTATATAAAAATAAGAAAATTTGTGTAGTGTTTTCTGGACCTCTTATTAGTGTGAGATGAGAATGTACGTGTCTGATGTGTAAGAGGATGTGTGTGGTGTTGTTTAGTGTTCTGTTGTGTGCTGTAGTGTGAGCGAGCGTGCGCGCGATTGTATGTTTATGTTATGAGAGATGTACGTTATACTGTATTAAATGGGAATTATAATTAGGAAGCCATATAAAGAAGAAGTTCAGTCTGTTCATATGTAAGAGTTTTCAGGTATTCGGTAAGTATCTTTTTGCATTGTATTTTTGGTAACGGGTAAATATTTAGTATCCTGTTTAACCTATTGTAAATTACTGGACCAATGGAGTGGGCAAAGCGTTGACCAAACCTAGTATTACACAGCTCAGTTCTTTCGCATACTATATCTTTTCTTCGCTTTTGTAAGAGTAGTGGGTTGTAATTTAGTTTACTGTGTTGAAGGAGGACAACGCTTAATATGTATAATTGTCTCACGGTCATAACCTCCCAATTTTCGTAAAGCGTTGTGGTAGAGAAACGGATAGGCTTGAACATAGCGACCTTCAGTATTGCACGCTGGGCGACCTCGACAGATTTCAAAGTTGTTTTTGATAAAAATAAATTAAATTGTATTGCTAATGCTATGTATTTTAATTGTTTTTACCTTTTGTACCACATTTACTGCAAATAAATTAGGAACTTTAACTTTGACTTTTCAAGTGAACACCCATACAATTTTGTCACGAGCCGCCTCTGGTGAGGGCAACCCTGACAAGGTGGGTGGCGGGCATTTTGCTGTCAATGTCATTGTGAACCACTGGAGCGCGGGTTGCGATCATTGAGCGTGTTATGCACCCAAATATAAACTCTTGTGTTTAATTTAAAATACATATTATATTATCAGTGGAACTTGGAGTATTCCACAAGTGGCATCAGGTGTAGCCTTTTCGCGAAGTTTGCGCTACGATGTCCCGGACGCCCTGTATAAGCTTACGACTATAGGTACATGGGCGCTGTCTATGCGAGTTATATGCTAAATGCTTCGTCGCGAACGCTACTAAATTTCGTTTTAATTAATACAGCTAATTTTAAGTTTTGTCTTTTAAATACTAATCGTATTACAACAATATTCCTATTTCGGACGGCAGGGACACGACCAGTGTCCGCACTGTCGACCTGGGATAATCTCATCCACGTAATTCGACGTACGCCCCTTAATTTCCTAGCGCTGGTTACATACGTCGCCAGGCACCCCTGAATGCGTATGTGGCGCTACTTGACTTCTGGGACCTCGGGAGACGGAGACGGACAGCCGGGAGGAGGTGAAATAAAATGCTTCTTCCTGGGGTATCTGGTTCCGCAGGTTTCGGCTCCCTTTCTTCTAGTTGTTGCCTCTTCGACGGCTGCTCGACGACTGCGATTGAGCCAATTTTTTTTTTTTTTTTTTTGTCGATTGCCACTCGCAGTTTAAACCCTAGAGGGTTGTCAACTACTGAACCGGACTTGCCTGTGTGGGCCTCAAGAATTTAAGGCCCCCAGCCGAGGCTACAAATACTTATAAACTAAAACTCCGCTCGCTGAGGGCACCCCCTGTGGGTTACGGACCTCGGCTCAACGGCGTCGTTTTGGGGGGGGGGGGCAGCAAGGGACTGGCTGGGTCATGTCATTATTTAGGGAGTTATTTGTCACTACTGGCTCAGCTTCGCGGGCTGGCTCGTTTGGCAAAAGACGGGGGGTAGCATTACTGGGACGTCGCGATGGACCTCGGCGGCGAGGTCGGAATACGGAACGCGGTCTGTTTTTGTGTTTCTTGAGAGTGCTGGTTTCCCTACAGCTTTCTTGAAGGACGGTGATTGGGTCGTCAGGGTCGACGAGGGTATGCCGAGGACGGCGAATCTTACTAATCTTGGAGGGAGCGTATCGAGTAGCCGATACGATTAAGGAATTCTGGTGCTTTTCTGCAGATTCGATGAAGTGCTTAGTAAGACGCTTCATGAATTGCTTGATGGTTGGGACTTTGAGGTCGACATGTAGTCGGTCATTCCTAACGAACCACGGAGCGCCCGTGGCCTTTCGGAGAAATCGGTTTTGAATGGTCTGCATCCTATGGATATGATGATCCTTTGTGTGTGCGAAGACGGCACACGCATAGGTCATTATCGGACGTACCGTCAACTGTGGCATCTTTACCTTCCATAGGTATCTTTACCTAAGCATACCCTATACAAGTTCAACTTATTTTTTGTTTTGTCTGTGGCAGTTTATGTTATTTCGCAGATATTGGTAGATTTTGTAATAAATTGTGGTAACCCAAAAAGTTTTTTAGGCTAGTAACTTCGTTAACTGTCAAAATAGAGTGCTTTTTCGTTATATGCGGTCAATTTTGTGCGCAGCGTCTTCGTGTAAAGATTGGTGTTTCCTACAGTAAATCAAAGTGCAGGTAAGTGGCGTATATTAAATAGTATTTGGTATATTGTCATGGAGGTATATCGCAGTGATAAAATCCTAAGAATCTTCTATTTCCTGAGTTATTCGAAAAGGTAATGTTGCTTGAGGTTAGGTAAAGTTACCAAACTCAGCATGAAGGCAACTTTACCTATAACTAGGGTTGTCAAATTTTACTTGCATAACTAATCTGGTTTTATGTGGAAAATTTGGCTGATATCCTATTACAGATGTTATATTCAAGATGCCTCCAAAACTAAGCGTCAAACAAAGGAATCGAAGACGTCTGGGAGCGCGACCTTATAAAAATTACTCCGAAGAAATGCTGTTGTTGGCGGTTGATATGGTGAGCAACAAACATACAACTTCTTATGAAGCTGAGAAGCAATTTGGCATACCCCGACGGACAATAGAAAAAAGAGTGAAAAACCTACATACTGATAAACCTGGCCCGCGTTTCCGTCTATCTACAGAAGAAGAAGAAAAATTTGTCAAAATACTTATAGCAGCAGGTGATTTTGGATGTCCATTATCACAGTTGGACTTAAAACTGGCGGTTTATGACTACCTTAAAAAAAATAACAAGACTTACATATTTAATGACCAAGTTCCCGGTAATTGGTGGGTAAAACATTTTCTAGAGCGGCACCGAGACCAACTTACACTCAGATCTACTCAAAATATTACGAAAGCGCGAGCAGAAAGAACGTTGGATGAATTCAAAGCTTATTTTGAAAATCTGGAGATTTCTCTTCAGAATGTGCCACCTAAAAATGTTATGAATTACGACGAAACCAACGTTTCTGATGACCCAGGCTCCACAAAATGTATTTTTCGCCGAGGAGTAAAATATCCCGAAAGAATCATGAACCATTCAAAAGGCTGCATATCTGTAATGTTTGCGGGAACTGCTGAAGGTGAACTTCTGCCGCCATACGTTGTGTATAAGTCAGAAAACTTATGGACTGAGTGGTGTAAAGATGGGCCAAAGGGGGCGCGCTACAATCGCTCGAAAAGCGGTTGGTTTGACTCTGTTGTATTTTTAGACTGGTTCACAAACATAGTTATTCCATGGGCTAGACAATTAGAAGGGCCGAAATTAGTAATAGGGGACAACTTATCCAGCCATTTAAATCCTGATGTGATAGAATTGTGTGAGGCTCACCAAATACGTTTTATATTTTTACCTCCTAGATCTACTCACCTAACGCAGCCCCTCGACGTCGCTTTCTTCGGGCCTCTGAAAAAAGAATGGAGGAAAATCCTTCTTCGGTATAAAACGGAAAATCCTAAACAGGCATCGTTAAACAAAACCCATTTTCCTCTTCTACTGAAGCAATTGATGGATGCTGCTAACATAAAAAAACAAAACATGCTGAGCGATTTTAAAGCTACCGGCATACACCCGTTTAATCCTTATGAGGTTTATAAAAAACTGCCTGAATATGAAGATGAAATTAAATATGACGTTGATCAAACACTGCTTGAATATCTTAAAGAAAATAAAAATCCTAATCCAATTAAACGAGGGAAAAACACTAAGTTAAATGTTCCATCGGGTAAATCAGTCTGCAGCGCCGACATCTCGTCATGTTTGTCGACAAATAGAAAATCTGCCAAGAAACCAAAGCCTAAGTATAAAAAGGAAAACAACTGGTCAAACAGAAGAACAAATCTCTGAATTGGAAGAAAGAGAAGAAGTAGTGTCCATCAGAAAACTTAAGTAAGGATGTAAAAAAAAGGAAACCAATTAAAAGAAACAAACGTCGTGTTGAGAGTTCTTCAGATTCAGAATCCAGTTGCACAATACCTTCTTGCGATTCATCAGAATATGACCCCAGAAACGATGAAGACACAGAAACAGAAAATGACATAAACGAACGCATAATGGTTGGTATTGATTATGAGGAGAGTATTGAAGATCAGCACGTTAATAGAAGCAATGAAGAAACTGCAGGTAGCATAAAACGAGATGAAGACAGAAAAGTCCAGAACGTAAAAGAAAAGAACGATGAAGTTCCAATAAGTCAGGAAACTAAGGAAGTTATGGGTGGTTTAGATGGCAGTAAATTGAGTTCAGAAAACCAAAATATAGTGACAGTTTTATCGGACATAAGAAATACAGCAGAAAATCTGGCATATTTCGATTTGCGCAAATATGGTCCTCTTGCACTTGAAGAAATAAAACCCGATCATATTGTGAATGTAAAGTATACAACAGAAAGTAAAAATATACAAAGTTCCAAAATACTTAAAAAAACAATTAAATCTGAGCATGCAGGCTTGATCGAAACTGGAACAACTAGGATGAATAAACCACCGTCTCCTAATATGGCTTCGGACACGAATTGGGGTGCAAGTTGTAGTACGGAACCCAAGCAAAATACTCCTTTGATTGATTACAAAGTCAATGATTTCGTATTAGTAAGATATATAAAAGAAAATTCAGTATTTTGTAGGTAAAATACCCATTTTAAATAACCATTTTAATCATCAATAAAGCCCTCTAATTTCTTCTTTCGAACTACATGAACTTAGAGGGCTATATTGATGATTAAAATGGTTATAATTCTTTAGATAAATACGCGTTACGGTCGCAGATCGCATTTGGTCCACATACAGCTTCAACTGACCGGCAAATTGCAAAAAACATAAAAATATTTGAATTTCGCGGGCTACCCTGGAGCATTCACCTTAAGTGAAAAAGAAACTGAATTTGTATTTTTGGAAGATGATGACTTAGTGTATTTTGATTAGGTGTTGAGTTTTTTTTTTGAAAAGTTATGAGCGACACGCAGTTTCAAATTATAATAGAATAATTATAAAATAAGTTCAACTAATTGGTGGCATTACTATAGTAAGAGACTGAATTAGGTAGTTTTGTAGAGGATGATGAATCAGCAAAATACATACTTAGGTAGGTATTTTGCTGATTGATATTGGAGAGAGAATTTTAAGATTTGTTTTAGTTTTTTTTTTGTTAAAAATGTTTTTACGTTAACAAGAGACTGAGTTACCTACTTTCGTAGATTGTGATTATTTTATGCACAGACGCCACTGCACAAAAACCTACCTAAATCTGTCAATTTTTTTCAACCTTGGTACCTATATTAAAGGAAGGATAATATTCGATTGGTAAAATTTGACAGATTCGGATAGGTTGACCTGCTGGCGTCTGTACTTAGGTATTGATTTTGGAGAGAGAATTTTAAGATTTTGTGTTAGTTTATTTATTGTTACGAATATTTTTACGTTAACAAGAGACTGAATTACTTTTATAGATTGCCTACCATATTTTGATTATTCATTTTGGAGAGTCAATTTTACGATTTATTAGTTTTGAGTTTTTACTACTGTTAAACGAATAGGTACCTAGTTTTGATTATAATTACTTACGCTAAGTACTTAATTTTTTGACGCTAAGTAATACATAAATAAAAGTTTTGTCATTAAAATTAAGATTTAATGTGTATTATTTTTTGACAACCCTGATGCTATGCGGCCATTTCTATGATAATTTTGAATTTCTGTTGGCAACTTTACCTATGTATTGGTAGTGGTTACTCAAACGAAGATGATAACTTCAAAATAAAATACATCGCTTTTTTAGCGCCTGGACCTTTGGCAACTTTACATTTCATGCACTTTGGAACACACATTCGATAAAAACTGTACGCTAGGTAAAGTTGCCAAAATGTCAACTTTACCTCGCTCATATTTTTGGCTTTTTTAGCGATTCTATGTGAAATTTAGTAGAATTCATTGGTTCAACCAAAAGAGACACATATTTTTTACAAAATAAATCAATAAAAGTTTAAATATCTAGCTCTATGTTGTGGTAAATAGTAAAAATGTGAAAAAATACGGTAAAGTTGCCACAGTTGACGGTATGCGATTGAGCCAAAATTCGGCTCCGCTTATATACGGCCCGTTGTTACCTTAACGGCGATCGTGATTTTTAGACCCATTTTGCCTATGATTTTCATTTCGAGCCGAAACCCTTGGAGCCTTTATTTATTGTTTTTATGTAAAAAAACCCTTACAATATATACATTTCTGGATGCGTCAGACCTTACTCTATAATCTAGAGTACAAATCTTTTTGGTATCTAGTTATAATAAAAAGTTTCTAGAACAAAAACTTCTAAATTTTCATCATAACAAACTTTCACTATACATTTTCGTAAATATCTTTAAAACTATAAGTCCTATTGACTTAATTCTTTTTGTAAAATAGGTTTTGGGTCAAGACCTTTATTTTGACACTAATTTCAAAACAATATCTCCATAAACAAAAAACCTCGTTTTCAACTTACGTAATTACGTAATGCAAAAACTTTACTTTAAAATTTCCTTACAAAACGTTAAAATATTATCATATTGGAGTCTTATTAGATCTAGCATACACACCTAATACTCATTAAACTAATTAGAAAGTAATTAGAACACAAACTACTTAAATCCTAAGTTCTTAATTAGTTCCCTAGCTAGACATCAAATTATCATTAAGTACCTACATTTAAACTTTATTTAATAGAACATACATAAAAAAACCTTACATAACTAATTACACAGAAATTAAACCTAAAGCAATTAAAATCTATGCGAATCTAACTAGTTCTCTTTTCGTACATCAAGACAACATTCCTTATTTACATCAATGATATATAAAACTATAGATATGTTGTCCGCACTCTAAAATGACAATATGAAATGAAGCCAATTGGCCACATCGCGCTTTAGCGCTTAGTTACGCACCAACCTGTCGCGCGACACTACGTTTGTTTTTAATTTATATTGTTTGTGTAAGTAAACCTGTGCAAAATATAAAAAAAAACATGCTGTCGTGTGTTTTCAGACGATGTACAAATTATACTCCAAAAGTTAAAGACAAAAATGTGTCATTTCATGCGTAAGTTCACAAAACTACCTATTTTTATTTTATTTTGTTCGACGCCGCTGTCTAATGGCGGCCGGCATGATGTTAGTGGTCACGTGCCGTTAGGTGAGGTTGGGACACTATTACACTAGTGTTATTTTTGTTCATAGAATTTATAATATTGTTTGAATATAATATGTACTTGTTATATTATGAATATTAATTATTGTTTTCCTTTTCATTTTAGATTGCCTACAGATGGGCTAATAAAAGAAAAGTGGCTTAACATAATAAGGGTTCAAAGACGTGAAAATGATTGGCTACCAACACCCTATACTAAAGTTTGCTCGAAACATTTCCAAGCTAGCGATATATATGTGACAAAAAAAATTTATCGAAGAATAAAAAAGACTGCAGTTCCTATTATTACGGTAAAATTATACGCCATTTTTAAACACATTATTGCAAAGTATTGTTTTTCGTGAAATAACCGGATTGTTTTATATTGTTTTTTTAGCAAGAAGCACAAAATATTATTTCATCACCAACAAATTTGGAACATGTTCAACTGTCAGAAGAAGGCTCAATTTTTGAAACGCCAAGGAAAGCTATTATGAAGAAAAAAATCGGTAAACTTTCCTTAGAAAAACGCAAGTTACAGTTTAAAAATTATAATTTAGTAAGAAAAAGTAAAAGGCTAAAAGAAAAATGCAATACTTTAAAACAATTAGTTTCAGAGCTGCAAAAAAAAAAATTACTATTGACCAGATCAATGAACTGAATCTTAAAGCCGAAACAGTAGAATTTGTAAATAGACTGGCTCAAAAGAGCAAGATTAAGGGCTATCGCCAAAAATATACCCCAGCGTTGAGAAAATTTGCTGTCACCCTGCACTATTATTCCGTAGCTGCCTACAAATATGTAAGACAGATATTTAATGGATCTTTACCACATCCTCGTGTCATAGGGAAGTGGTACGAAAACAGCTCGGGTGATCCTGGGTTTAATAAACAAGCGTTATATGTTTTATAAAAAAAAGGAGGATAAACATAGTGGCCAGCGAATATTGTGCACGTTAATTGCAGATGAAATGGCTCTTCGTCACCAAACTACGTGGACAGGAAAAAAGACTGTAGTGTCGTGGACTTTGGTGCTGGATCAGCAAAATCGTGTGAAATAGCGACTCAGGCATATGTTTTTATATTAGTATGTTTGAACGAAAGCTGGAAAATCCCAGGAGCATATTTTCTTGTTAACGGACTGTCGGCTGAAACTAGGGCAAAGGCCATTGCCCAGAACTAGTATCGCTATTAAAGAAAACAGTGTAGCAACAAAAATATAGTCATAAATTATGAAATCTTTTTTTAACTTTTCTTACTTATCTTGATCGAAATCGTATGTGGGGTTTATATGTTGTGTCTTAATAGTTACTAATTCGATTTTATTACATTATTTTCAAAATGGCTTTCTTAAAGTGAAAGCAGTGTTGACAACTTGAAGAACTTCCCCGTAATCGGTTTAAATTGATATGTAGTGGCAGATGCTGTTTTAAAAAATATTTCAAATATAAGATATTCCCGCGTGATTCATGTTTTTATTTGTAATTAATATTATTAAAAAATATTTCTTTCCTAATTAACAATCTTTCATTAGTTAAAAAATCAGTTTTGGTCAGGGTGATTTAGATTAACTGTTGGTAACACTACTAGGGGCAAATTAAAGGTGAACTGTCATCAAAACTCAAGTCACTGTCAAGTCAAACATAGCATCGTGTCGGCGCGGCAACGAATTTTTGTTTTATTTGATAAGTTGTTGAGTTTTTTATGATAACAAATAACTTATTATTACATCGAGTACGTGTCCAGTAGAGTCTTCGGATTCCTGCACGAACAAGATATCTTTTTGAAGACCATTGCACTGTTTCTGTGCTAGTAGTGTGGATTGTTTAGAACATTTGTTTGCGACTACGGTCCGAGACTGTGCAGAAAATCAAAACAATTGTATTAAAAATGTCACGCTGTGTGAACTGTGCCTTTCTCTGGTTCATCCTTTACCCCGTCAATTCGGGGAAGCAACGGATGTTATGGTTAGAATTTTACGATCCTGGATTGCACCAGCAACGGTCAGTATAATCTTATTTATTGAGTTATGTTTTATTGTTTTTTAGCACTTTTCTCAAGACTCGCACACTTTTAGACATACGTGCAAAGCTAAGCAAGTAATATTGATACTATAGATACAAGAAAAAATCCTAGTTATCCCAAGACATGGGGTCCAAGTCTTTTAGCACTATTTGTATTTCGTTGTGCATTTAACTTTCACACGTGATACTGGAAACTGTTTCATTCAAATAATTAATGATAGTATCATGATGAGATACCACCACAAAAAAAGAAGTCGTACTTACTTTTCTTACTTTGATTTGATTTTGTATTTGTTCTACCTGTTTGTGACAAAAATGTATATTTTTTATTAAACTAGTACTAAGATCAATATCTAAACAGAATGTTTTATGTATCTTTTATATTTATTTTTAGATGTCAGTGGAGGATGTTGTTTATCAAGAATGTTATACAATACTTGAAAGAGCATCTCTAAACTTATTGGCTGGATCAACAATTGAATGAGCTTATGGACATCAAGAAGTGTGCTTTGTCTGTCGATCTTCCATATTAAGAGCTAAGACACACAGAGTATCAATTGATAGCCCTGAAGGAAATGTCATAATGTTGTGCATACCTACTCAGCAGGTATCTATACTTGTATATAATAACACTTCCCTCATTAAAATAATTCTCAGAATGTACAAAAACATCTCATGATATTTTCAACTTGATCATTTGTATTTGACCTGTATTCCACATATCATAATTATTTTAGGTGTATAATGTTACGCTTGAAATCCTTTCTAGTAAGGTTAAAGCTTTCAATTTTCTTTTTTTAGGTGCACAGGCTAGAAAGAGTTTGCTTACGTTGTTGGACGAATGCCTGTAGAAGTGTGAGAAGACAGACTCATCATGATCAAGATAGGCAAACGCAGTTTGTTCGTGAAGAAGCCATTGCAACACAAGAGAACATGGATGTTGCTACATCAAGTCGTGAAGTTGAAAGTGCATCAGAATCTTCTGTGCCTTCAAGGGATTTCTCAATACCTACACCACCACCACAACCTATTCAGCAATTGCATCAGGATCATAATGTTGCACACTGCCCTAAAATAATCTCACGTATTTATAAAGGAACAGCCGCATCATCACTGCATTGTATTTTTATTGATTGTAGGAATACAGAACGTTTGCTGGTACCATCTGTTATAAAAGAAATGTTATTGTCAGAGCATAAATTGTATATACCAATTAGTGCCCGAATATGCAGTTATCATCTTAGTATTGGTTATTGGGATGAATTACAGTTTCATTATAATAATTTTACTGGGGGCCAAATGGACGACATGATGTCAATTATGGATAGAGGTACTCGCAGACAGTACGACTTTTCTAATATTAGAGAAATGAATCCACATCTCTGTCATTATTGGTTAGGGATCAATGCTGAACGATTCTATTAGTAATTATCACATGTACCACAGCTGGCACTGGAAACTCCTTGCCCTAGTGTGGCTTTAAGTATAATCCTAGTTAAACTTAGAACTGGTGACAGCAATGAACGCTTATCAATATTGTGTCGACTTCCTAGAAGCACTTTAGAAAGATATATGTCTAAATCAAGACATTGTTTGGGTAATACATTTGTACTCTTATATTTAGGACTTGGTCACATGTCAATACAAGACGTGGCAGCTAGAAATAAAATCATTCCAGAGGGTTTATTTGGAAACCCAGATATGTCAGTTTCTACCAAGCCAGCAATTGTTATATGTAATGGTACTTATGTCTACGTGGAAAATAGTAGTAATTATTCATACCAAAAACAAACATACAGCTTATATAAATATCTTAATTTGTTAAAACCATTTTTGTTTGTCTGCTGTGATGGATTCATTTTACAATCATTTGGCCCATTCCCAGTAACTAAAAGTGATTCGGACATTATGTCCTCTGAATTTCGCAATGAAACCAGTGTATTAAGAAATTATTTTAGGCCTGGGGATGTTTTTATTTTAGATAGGGGTTTCAGAGATGTAATTGGCGAATTGCATAGCCATGGCTATAAAGCGTATATGCCTGAGTCACTTTTGGAAGGCCATAATCAGTTTATCACAGGATAGGCAAATCGATCTAGATGTGTAACAATGTGTCGATGGGTGGTTAAAGTTGTAAATGGACGTATAAAACTCGATTTTAAATTATTTCGCCAAGAATACTTCAACCGCGCATCGACACACCTTATGTTAGACTCTAATATTGCATTCGCACTTTTAAATAAGTTCCATGCGCCGATTGTGGACCAGCCTGATGCTCAAAAATTCTTAGAATTAGCTAAAGCTAGATTGAATACAATAAATCATTTGGGTGCGTACATACAAAATGAAAATATTAATAAAAGGAGAGCCATTTTCCTAACCATAGATGCTGAGCATCCACATTTGGACATATTTCCAAGACTTACATTACATGATCTGATGATAGTAGCTCTAGGTTCCTACCAGTTAAAACAGGCTCGGTCGTACTATCACAGCATGTTCGTAGAAACGGAAAATACTGTTTTTTTTTGGTAGAAGGTTAGCTACAAAACTAACCTCAAAACTTGAACAGAAAATCAAAAAACAATAAAAACCCTACAAAATAAATAGTTCATTTTTATTTCCTTGGAAAATATGAAATCTCCCCTCTTTTATGTCCAATTTATGCTATCACACAACTTATTTTTGTGCGCAACGGCGGTCCATAGAAGGATGGGCAATCTCCTTTACTGAAAACATGTTTAAGTGAATGCTACCGTGTGGGAGTTGACATTGTAGCCATAACATTTGATGGGTTTAGTCTAGGAATGACTAATTCGCGAAATGACTACATGGTCTATAATTGACCAATTCTTGAAATGTACAATTCTTTAAATGACTGATTCTATAAAAGACCGATTCTTTTAAAGACCGATTCTATAAATGACCGATTCTTCAAATGACTGATTTTTCAATTCTATGAATGTGTGTGAATATCGTAAATAAAATGCTATGTAAGGGTTGGCAAATCATATATTTCAACTAGTTTCAAAAAATAACTTCTATCCATATCCCAAAAAATAACTTGTATAATGTCACGTACTACATTTTGTAGCGCAAAAGTAAACATTTATTCGGTTTCTTTTCAAAAAATCAACAGTTATCAAAAAGTCATAAAATCAATTATCAAAAAATCAACAATTATAGAAAATTAAGAAATAAATCACTTAGGAATATGTAGTTGAATATTAATCATTTTTTTAAAAAAAGACTATCCATATCAAACACTAAGAAAAAAAATCACTGAGGAATATGTGGTTATAGTGTCACGTACTACATTTTGTAGCCCAAAAATAAACATTTACTCTTTTTCTTTTTAAAAAATCAACAGTTATCAAAAAGTCATAAAATCAATTATCAAAAAAACAACAATTATAAAAATTAAGAAATAAATCACTTAGGAATATGTAGTTGAATATAAATCATTTTTTTTTTAAAGACTACTGATATTTCCCTATTTTTAATTTTTTTTAATACTTTTTTGTACTTTTTATCAAATAAAATATAACGGTTTCGGCGATTTTTTCGTGAAACCTGGAAAAGAGTATCCCTTAACCTTATATCACAGTGTTTGGCTTCTTGCTTCAACTTTTGTATAAAGTAGAAGAGACTTGGTTTTTTCGGTATCAATACATTTAATCTGTGATGATAGCCTTCTAATGTGTTAGTGGTGCGATGACGCTGGTCTGCACAACTCAAGATGGACGGACTTATTCTGTGCCATTGTTTCTCGAAATAATTTCCAAACTGATGCATTGAAGGGACCCCTTCTATTTTTGACAATATTATTTGGCGACCCTCTGGAATATTAGCAGCTGGTAACAAAGGTAAAAGGTTGGCCATACGTACAATTTGCCTTTCTTCACTTGTTGTTGTAACATTCAAGTCTTTTGCTTTTTTCCATACGGCCTTCTGGTAGTGAAAATAGCACCCACTGACCACACACTGCGGATAAACTGCCTTCACTGCATTCATCACAGCAACTTCGTAGTCGCATTTGAATTTTTTAAATTTGATTCCATAACTTTTTATTATTTCGAACAATCTGATATAAGTGGATTGCGACTTATTTGGTAGTAATGCATATAAAACGGGAATCACGTTAGTTGCGTTTCTATCCGAATGTAGGTCTATGTGAATACTAAATAATTGATAAAATGGCCGTCGTACGCATTTAAATGTGCCATCACCAAAATGTTGCCGTGCCTTACGAAACATTTTTTTTGCTAGTGTTGTCATAAACACCAATATTTTTTCAGTAGTATCATCTTCCGTAACAAGGAAGTTTTTGCGTAAACCTTCAGGCACAAATACGCTATCCAGTGTATTAAAAGTTAATTTTTCGCTTTGCAAATACTTTTTTCTGATATTATAAAGACTATCTTTTTTGTTATTAAATGTTGGAAGAGCTGTGCTCGGTCCGGCAGCGGATATATCCCTATTAAAATGCTTCTCAAACATCGCAATCTCTTGTCTGGACAGACGTGTGTTCGATTTTATATTTTTTAATCAAATCACTGTTTTCGCAATCGGAACTTTGTTTAATGTGGTATACGGTTGTTAGTACACTATCAAAGCATTCATTATTCGAGTGAGAAGGCTAATTGTTTGTCTCCGTCACTACATACGTCGAAAACGCTCGTGTCGACTCGTGAGGTGAATGTGATCGTTCGTTATACGTGGGAACGGGACACACATCCTTTCGTCCTGCTCGCTGCTTGGTGACGCTGCAGTCAGGTAGATCTTGAGAAAAGTAGAAGGTATCAGCAACTAAGTAGTTGCTGATACCTTCTACTTTTCTCAAGATCTACCTACTTCTTGGATATTGTCAGCAGCGGCATAATGAGCGTCCAAAGGTCTCCTCCCATGGAAGCGCGGGGTCACAACCTGACCTTTCCAAACTGCGAGATGAATCCATTGCAGTTACGTTTAGAAAGAGAAAACATACTGAATGTAGCTGCGATCACTCGGAAGTATTACTTGAATTTCAAAATAAAATTATGCAGACGATTACATCTACTCTTGAAACTCAAAATCAAAACATAATTACTACTTTGGAAGAATTGCGTCGGGATGTGAATGGGTTTAGGCTTGATTTGGAGACCGTAAATAGCAAAATTGTTATGTTATTCGAAGAACAAACATGCATTAAAAAGGATGTAAGCGATTTTAAGTCAACAAATACTATCAACAATAGTAAAATACAAACTTTATCACATGATCTTGTAGCACTTCGGGCGACCGTTGCAAGTCTATCGGATCAGCTGCGTGTCAAAGAACAGCAGGGAAGAATTAATAACCTTGAGATAACTGGAATTCCCGTCACAAAAGGTGAAAATTTAATCAATATCGTACATAACATAGCTAAAAAGATTAATTTCCCCTTTACAATGACGGACATCGATTATATCCACCGAGTTCGGCGCTTTAAAGCAAATAATTCTAGTGAGGGTATCGGTGAGTCAGCCTCCAATGTTACATCCATCCCGAATATCATCGTCAAGTTCACTCAAAGGAAACGCAAAAGTGATATGTTGGCCGCTGTCCGCGCGCGACGAGGTATGACAACAGCTGATGCTGGATTGGACGGTCCGGCGAAGCCTATTTTCATAAATGATCACTTAACTCCACAGAATAAACAATTATATAAGCAAGCCCGACTTCTTGCAAAAGAAAATGACAATAAGTATGTTTGGTTGTCAGAGTGTAAAATATTACTACGTAAAAATGATACTTCCAAAATCACGTGTGTGTCTAGTGATAGTGATTTAGCTAAAATAAAATGACTATCCACTCATATTCATTATATCTGCATGTTCATTTTATTACCTACTAGGTATGCTATTACTTCGTTGTTGCTTTGATATTAAGATGGAATGTACATTAATTATTACGAACCGTTCATTATTAACATTAAAAACGCTTAATTGTAATGTTAGTGGAACTTGTTTACTTATAGCGGTCATAATTATCAATGTTCGATAACAATAACTTGTCCATTTATTATCAAAATGTGAGGGGATTACGCACTAAATCACACATATTTCTTTCCGAAGTCCTGCGGAACAATTTTGACGTCATATGTATCACAGAGACCTGGCTTAATGATAACTTTAACAGTTGTGAATATGTTGATAGCCGATACGAATTATACCGCTGTGACCGTAATTACCAAGCGACCGGCAGCGATCGCGGCGGAGGTGTTATGATAGCCGTGCGTCGCGCGCTCTGTCCTTGGCAGCGCAGCGACATGCGCGCGTCACCGCTGTCGGATGAGGTATGGGTCTCCCTGCCTCTGCGCACGCACGCGCCGGCGGACCAAAACAATATCGGTTCTTTTAATTACTTACACATTATAGCTGCGTATATACCGCACGGCACTACTCATGAATCATTGCTAGCATCCTTTTACGACAGAGTGAGTGAATTTATTTTACGTAACCATAATGATACATTTCTAATACTAGGAGACTTTAATGTATCCCACGCTTGTTGGTCTTGCAATTATGACTCAAATTCTATGGATATATTCACTAATAATGACAAACTAGCTAGTCTCACCGCCGATTTCATGAATTTCTCTTCCTTATTACAATACAATAATCAATTCAACCATAATAATAGAATATTAGATTTAATCTTTAGTAATGAACTGTGCCTTATCTCACTGTGCAAACATCCATTTGTACCACAAGATTTGCATCACAACCCATTAGAAATTGACTTAAAATTAAACTTCTGTTCTGCACTCAAGCTCCCATCTACAATGAAAAGGCAATATTATAAAGCCAATTATGACTCAATTATAACTGCCCTTGCGTCGGTGGATTGGGAGAATATTTTTTCTAATATGAACCATGTAGATTCCATGACTGATTACTTCTATAGTGTCCTCCAAAATATTTTAGACGAATTTGTGCCAACCTGCAATTTAAATTCTACACAAAAATATCCACCTTGGTACACAAAACCACTTATAAAGTTATCCAACGAAAAATGCAAGTTTCACCATAAATGGAAAACATATGGTAACCTCCACGACTACCACACGTTTTCGTTTTTACGGAGTAGATTTAAAAAAATGTCTAAAGATTGTTATCAAAATTTTATTAAGTATTCTGAAGATAATATAAAAAAAGATCCTAAATCTTTTTGGTCATTTGTCAAATCAAAATGTTCATCTAATACCATCCCTGAAAGGATGATGTACAACGGAAAAATACTCTCTACTGGCGAGGAGATTTGTGATGCTTTTAATGAATACTTTAATTCAGTTTTTGTTTCATCCACACCTCAAACATACCCTCAAAGCCACAACACATCTTCTACTGTAGATATAGGCACAATCAATGTTACCTTTGAACAAGTATTAGATGAATTAAAAAAAGTTAATATTAAAAAAGGTGCTGGATCCGACGACCTTCATCCAGTTTTCATATCCAGGTGCGCTGAGGTACTTGCAAGACCAATAACCTTAATATTTCGCACGTCTATTGAAAGTGGAGTGTTTCCTAGTAAATGGAAAAAATCAATTATAACCCCTATACCCAAAAACAATAGAAAAGATATTGTAACTGAATATAGACCGATCTCTAAATTGTGTGTTCTAGGAAAAATATTAGAAAAAATAGTAACATCTCAAATCTCATTCGCTTTTCGTAATCACATATCTCAGCAACAGCACGGTTTCTTTAAAAATCGCAGCGTAGACAGTAACATGTTAAATTTCTCAGAGCTTCTAGTGAACGCTATGGATAAGAACCTACAAGTAGATGTCGTTTACACCGACTTTTCGAAGGCGTTCGACAAAATTAACCATGATATGCTTATTAAAAAACTAGCGAGGGCCGGTGTGCACGGCAATTTACTACGATGGATTCAATCCTATATAAAAAACCGAAGTCAGGCGGTCTATGTTAAAGGTTACTCATCTCAGTTCCTCCCTCTTCCCTCCGGAGTTCCCCAAGGTTCCCATTTAGGACCCCTGCTCTTTAGCCTCTACATTAATGACATAGGAACCATATTTGACCACAGTAATCACTTACTTTATGCTGATGATACGTAAATATTCCGAGTGGTTAAATCCGTTAGAGATTGCTCTAAATTACAAAGTGATTTAATTAATTTGCATAATTACTGTACAACAAATCAACTCTATCTCAACATAGATAAATGTTTCATTATGTCATACACACGGAAAACTTACCCATTACATTTCAACTATACCATAAATGGCTTAATTCTTAAAAGAGTTTCCACCATTAGAGACCTAGGTATCGTTATGGACTCCAAATTAACATTTACCCATCATATAGACCACATAGTTAGCTCCGCATTTCGCAGCCTAGGATTTATCTACGGATAAGTAAACCTTTTAAAAATGTGGTAACTCTAAAAATTCTTTATTTTTCATTTGTCCGCTCTATTCTAGACTTTTGTAGTACTGTATGGAGTCCATGTTTTAACATACATATAAATAGGATAGAAAGGATACAAAAAAAGTTTTTAAAATCATTTAACTATCGCAATAATACTTACGACCCTTCATATGAAGATGCAATGCGTAGGCATAAACTGATAAGTCTACGCAACAGACGTAATATGTTCGATATTATTCAATTGTTCAAAATTTTAAACTCATTGACTGATTCACCATCATTACTTGGTAAAATATCATTGAAAGCACACGCTCGCCTACCCGTACGCCCCTCACGTACTACACCACTTTTTGTTCCTCCGCGACTAAATAAAAAATACACTCGTAACTCATTTATATACCGTTCCACTAACAGTTATAATAGAGAATTTACAGATATAGACCTTTTTAACATTTCTCTTAATAGCCTTAAATTAAAACTTAAAAGTAGATGTATCACCTAATTAAAACTTACCTTTTTTTGTCTTTTTCCACCTTCACTTTACTTTGTAAACTGACGATATATGTTTCACGAAATTATGTTCTGATACGGAAAATTATATGTATTTCTTGCGCGTCTTTCCTTGTTAGGAGTTTATTGTTCTTATTTCTACCAGTATATCACATTTTCGGCACTATAGGTCTATTGTAAGAAACAATTTGTCTGAAGAATTATATATGTATATGACTGTTTGATGCCAAAATTAAAAAAAAAAAAAAAAAAAAAAAAACATCGGTTTTATCGGTGACAAATCCTGGCAAACATCTTTTTTCAATTTGTTCATTTTTACCAACATTTCATTTCTATCATAATCAGGCTGGCATTTGTGCTTGGAACAACGTTGAATTTTAGTCAGATGTGAGTCCACTCTAATTGATGCACTGCACTCCTTTCTGTTTACACAGCGCCAAAAAGTACTTCCATCGTTGTTTCGCCTTTTGATCTTGTTATATCGGTATCCATTGTATAAAATAGTATCAAACCCTTTTTGATTCTTTTCTATAATAAAATCAGGGTCCTCCATTGTAAACATAAACACAAACTCGTAACACAATTAAAAATCTGTTGGTAAATAACTCTCAAAACTTTTTAAGTATACCCGCATTATTTTTCATCGTCACTTGACCCTACTACGTTCCGTGTCATCTTGTAACATAGGCAATATTATAATATTTATTGTATCGGAATAAAAACCAATTAAACATATATTATATTATCATATTAATTGACTTACATGCATTATTTCCTGTTGTCTTTTTGCAAAATGCATGTATATATTTCAGAAATAGCGCCATCTATTAGGATATTGCGAAACCACGTCGTTGATTCATGCATACTACCATAGTTACCTAATAGATTGTCCGAAATAATAAAAAGCTTTGGTATCAAATTTTAAAAAATCAAATGCTTCTACGAAGTTGCTGTGATCAATGCATTGCTAACCCTTACATAGCATTTTATTTACGATATTCACACACATTCATAAAATTGAAAAATCAGTCATTTGAAGAATCGGTCATTTATAGAATCGGTCTTTAAAAGAATCGGTCTTTTATAGAATCAGTCATTTGTAGAATCAGTCATTTAAAGAATTGTACATTTCAAGAATTGGTCAATTATAGACCATGTAGTCATTTCCCGAATTAGTCATTCCTAGACTATAAACCCTACAAACAAGCGCTTAAAAGAAAATCTCGAGACCTAGGTCTATCCAAAAACAGTATTTTTAGGAAGCATGTTGCTTTGTGTACGGCATTACCTCATTTACCTGCCTCAGATTTAGATGATGCATTTCTTTATATAATGAGTCAGTCTCCACAGGACAAAAATGTCACAAAATTCAATGATTATATGGTTTCCCAATGGTTAGAACACCGATTTTGGAAAAACAAATTTACATGTTACGGTGAAAAGAATAAAACAAATAATTTCGTGGAATCACATTATTCAGACATTAATAAAAAAATCAATCTAAAGCAAGGTGTAAATTTAGCCAAACTGCTAAGGTACTTACAAAACTATTGTAACAATTTTGCTAAAATAAGATTAAAAATGAACATTTCCGAAAATCAAAAACATGCCCAAGAACGAAACAATGTAATTGAAAATATATTAATTACATCAATACGTGTCTGGCGCTATTTCTATAGGACATTGCCTAGAGATGTTAAGATTTTAATAAGTATTTTTGCACCTGTTAGTAATGATTAATAAATCAGTAATAATTAAGATTACGAAACGATCTGTGATTTTTAATATTAAAGATTTTTATATTATTATACTACTCTTAGTAAGATTAATATTGTTTCAATGTGATTGTAACTGGAAATATTATTTTATATCCTATTTGTAATTTGTAATTGTTAAACATGAAGGAACCATCTGTGATTTTTTTTTTTTATTGGCGATAGGCTCGCGTTTGACCATAATCACACCTGATGTTAAACGATGATATGGCCTACGATGGAGCACGCTTGCCTAGAAGCAATCTATTCACTCTAGACTTGAAGACTCCTAGGTTGTAGCTATCAGGAAACACAGACTCCGGCAGGGAATTCCACTTCTTAGCTGTACGCATAATGAATGTGTTCCCAAAACGCTTTGTACGTATGGGTGGGATGTCGACCATGTAACGGTGGCGCAACGCCGTACGTCTTGTGGTCCGATGATGAAACGGACTTGGCGGGATCAAATTGTGCAACTCCAATGAACACTTATTAATTAGTCAGTAATAATTAAGATTATGAAACGATCTGTGATTTTTAATTTTAAAGATTTTTATAATATACATACTTATACTACTCTTAGTATTAATGTTGTTTTAATGTGATTGTAACTTGGAATATGTTTTTATATCCTATTTGTAATGGATAATGTTACTTTGCCAAATCGCCTGAAAGTTTGTCATAATATAGCCTGTATGGATACAAGTTAGCAACTTTTTGTTTCTCTCAAAAATACCCAGTAGTTTTTATTTTATTAGCATTTAAAGTTTCGAAAAATATTCAGTCGCGCTGGCAGACTCGCTAATGCGTATGACGTCACAGTACCGTGGCGTGGAGCTAGTCGCCAAGGGTTATTCCCGTTCGTCCACACCCCGTCGCCAGTGGTACACACAAAGTACTAATGTAATTATTATGTAGGTCTACTGCAATGTGATTATTATACGTATATAATTTATATTAAGTATATCTATGCGTTTTATTTATAACATCCTCTTTGAATACCTACACAATAACATTGGTCCTTGTATACACATAAGAGTGCCGAAAGCAAAAAGATATTATTCTCTCAATTTCGTAATTTGGTTAAGCAACTTCGATGTCGATGATGCACACATGAGTTTTTAAAAAATATCGATATAATTCATTACTTCATGCTTTTCCCTATTTTTAAACGTGGGAGCGCTTCGAGGAAATAAATTTTAATATTTTTAATCGTTCCTCGAAGCGCTCCTTTTGGGAGCGCTTGGAGGAACAAAACGGAAGCGCTTAGATGGGAGCGTTTCAAAACGGGAGCGCTACGAGGAATACCTCATTTAAGCATGTCAGTATCCTCGTGTTATTTTATCATATATGGCTGTTAATAAAAGTTAAAAGGTTTCTTTCTTCATCCGAAAAAAAATAATTAAAGGACCATGGGCGGAATCGTCCCCACCCATCAACAAAAATGAAATGTAACTCATTTGACATATCTTGGCAAGATGATATTTTTTTACTATGGTGACGTTGCCCAAATGCATTGGGTTCTCATACTATCTAATGTTTAAACAGATATTTTATTAAGGTATTATTGACGAATAATTGTAAAACACTTACTCATTTATCTATTCACAGTGGCGGCGCATGCACACAAAGATAAGTTCTTAGAAAATAACCCGCCTCCCCCACCCTCGCTCCTGCGCTCGCGACCCTTTTCGCTGGCAGGTAGTCTCCCAAACCTTAGTCACAGTCAGTTCGCTGCAGTGTACGTTCACGTATTTATTTATCTCTGTGTTATCGGTTTTTATTTTACAACTACGACCCCTGCTTGTTTACTGGACTGATTGATAGCTTTTCGATTAACCCTGGCACGATAAAGGACTTTGTAATAACTGGATTGGATACTGTGTATTATGGAAACTAGACGGCGTTGTATGTGCCTGCGATCTGTCTTGCGACAAAGGCGGCACATTTTGCAAGAGGCGTTAATTGAAAATGAACCTGAATTAGACAACCATATTTCACAAAATGCACTGATACAGGTAAATAACATCCTTTAAATATAACTATGTAACTAATATGGAAACTATGTATCTAATTCTTACTGATATGTGTGTTTTCACTGCAAAATATTTATAATAATATGTAGACTTTCCTGTAGCACCTTTTCATTTTTTATATTTATTTCATATTAGATGGTCATTTTATACTTAGGACGATCATTGGGCGATAACTAATAACATTAATAAATACTTACATCAATTATCTAGACCAAAACTAAACAGAGCTTTTACTATGAGTACTATCGAACGAAACACTTGTGACGGGGAAAACACGTTATATTCATTACACAATGTCCTACGTGATTTGACCACGCAAAAAGGTTCTGATACTCATCGAGTTTTTTTTATGTTCCAGGTTGTATTCAATAACACTATGGCTGTGTGCCATAGATGCTGGCAAAGAGCTAACAATGCTACAAGACAAGGTCGCATCGGAAATGCAGACAATGACGTCACAACTCCAGAAATTCAAAGAAACGCAGATGATCTCAATGTACAAAACGTCGTTGTGGAAGATCATCATGGTGTTGATGAACAAGATCCGGTGTTGAACGACGTAGCAAATCAAGTACAGGACTTTTACGTTCGAGATTATGTGAGGGCATCAAATTCTTCTCGCAGCTGCTGTTACAGACAGTGTACAAACGAAAACCTAAGGCGAATCCCAACTTCAATGAAAGTGTATATGGTATGTAACTATCGCCTGTATATTCCACCGAGTGCACGATTATGCGAAGATCATTTAAGAAATACTAACATCGACGAAATATTAGACAACATCAACGTTACGAATTATTTCAATTCTTCTTTTTTTTCGGACATGACGAACATGTTGGTAAATGCCATCAACAATGCTCCTAGTTTCGATTTTGAATCTGGACTTAATGCACATGAATTACATTTTTGGACCGGTTTGACAGTAGAACAGTACGATGCTATCTTAGCGGAAACACCGATTCTATCAGAAAGGTCCCGTCATCCTCGTACAGTTCTAGGTGTGTACTTAACTAAGCTCAGAACTGGTGAATGTAACGAGAGACTGGCGACGCTCTTTAAAACATCGCGCAGAGAGCTTGAAAGAAAATTAAAAATGGCAAGAGAATGTCTTACCCAAGATTTTGTTCCGAGTCATCTTGGAATAGGTCACGTTTTTAGAAGCGATCTTCTTGAAAGAAATCTAACGATACCAAAAGCTATTTTTGGGAATGAGGAGAATACTGTATTGATTTTAATAGCAGACGGAACATATGTTTATATTGAAAAAAGTTCTAACTTTTTATTTCAAAGAAAAAGTTACAGTCTGCACAAGTTCAGGAACTTATTAAAACCTTTTTTATTAGTAACCAGTGATGGTTATATAATCGATGTTTTAGGCCCATATCCTGCTGTTACATCGGATGCAAAGATTATGCATAATATAATGAGCCAAGACGAACATTTATTACATTGGCTCATACACAGAGGAGATGTTTTTATATTAGACAGAGGGTTCAGAGACAGTATTTATGACATACAGTCGCTTGGCTATGAGGCTCACATACCTCCATCAAAAGATAGAAATGCTACCCAACTCACCACTGAACAGGCAAATAAGTCGCGTTTAATAACGATATGCCGGTGGGTGGTAGAAACCGTGAACGGAAAGTTCAAAAATAGGTTCAAACTTTTAAGGCAGTCATATTTTAACAAAGCTTTACCGAATATGTTCGTTGATTTTAGAATCGCTGCAGCGATCATAAATGCCTGTTATCGCGTTGCTACTGATAGTAGGCTTGCCTCAGAAATCATTAATATCATACAAGCTGAAATCAACACGCCTAATCTGTTACGTGATTACGTAGAAATGAAAAATCTAAACCGACAAAGAGTGACTTTTACGGCCATGGAAGCACAAATGCCTCATTTCGAAGCGTTTCCACGATTAAATGAAGATGACATAATTTTAATTGCTTTAGGAAGTTACCATTTAAAACTAGCCAAGTCGTACTGTGCAGAACATTTTCGTAATGGATTGTACATTATAGAATTATATCGCGAAAATGCATTAAGTGATTTGGAACGATGCAATATTATGATCAATAATGCGTGGCTGATAAGAGCTCGAATACAATCCAGACACGTAAGGTCACGCATATATTATTCATATATGTTAATTGATGGGAATAGGGAAGACAGACATGCTATTGCCCACTATTACTGCACCTGCTTGACGGGCAGTTGCACTATTGGAAGTTGTGCACATATTATATCTATTTTATGGTACATGGGAATAGGTCGTCATACAGATTTTAATCTACCAGCGCAGCTGTTGAACAGTATTATAATAGACGAGTAATATTACTCACTTATTATTATTTTCCTGCTATGAGTATTGTAATAATAAGTATTAGTTATTGTATGAGTATTGCAATCATTATTTGTTGTAAATGTTGTTTATGTGTGTAGATACATTATTTTTTTATTTTGTATAATTACTAAATCATATATTGTACTGTAATATAACCATAATGTTAAAATAACTTACAAGTGTAAAATGAAAATAAAGGTTAATTAATAATAACAAATTGTTTTTTTATTGATATATCCCACTGATTTACGTAAAAAAAAGAATTTTAATGAAATAGTGGATACTTTAGGAACACATTGGCAACAGTTCCATGTGTGTTGGTAGATGGGGACGGAGCCCATACATTTTTGCCCATGGTCCTTTAGTTTCATCTTCTTCCAACTTCGTAAAAAGAGTGTGAAATGAACCATATTCTTCCTTTTTCCGTAATATAGGATACACCCACGATGACCTTTTAAGTTTTTCTATTTCTCTTTGATTTTTCTTGTACAAATAGTAGGCCAATAGGTACGAGTTTTTTTTCTTATTATTCGACATGTTGTCACGTGTGTAATTTCTGACTACCAGTTCAAAACTAGCGCATATAGACGGCAGTCCAAGGTATCATCCATCCGGTAAGAAAAATATATGTGTACAAGGATAGCCGTTGTTTAACGGTCCGTTATCCGTTGGAAAAAACGGACGTCTACAAGCGCTCTCAGGGTTGTAAGAGATGACGTTTTTTGCAGGAAAAAATGCTTCCTAAATTGACTCGATTTTACCAAAGTTGCGTAATGCCCGAAATTATACTTATGACGTTACATCCTCAAGATTTAATATTACTATGTATTCTCAATGTACTAGGCGTCGCACATAATTTTTAGAGCTGTAGAAATAAAAATCAAATTATAAAATTCAAATAAGTACTAACATCCGCCGACCTCAGCGCCATCTCCACGCAACTTCATTCCTTTTTTATGTGCGGGCGTCGTAACATCGCGTGTTTTGCAAAAAAAATAGTTTTATTTCAAAAATAGTGGATAAAATTTCCATTGTGTGGAATATATTATTATAGCCCGCTACTTTGGAAGTTCGTATTTTTTTGTAGATAGTACTCACAAATAGAAAGCTTTTTACAAAGTTTCAAGATTCGGGGAGTCACAATTTACGAGATAAAATTCATTAGTTTCAATAAAAATTGGAAAATAGTGCGCCATTTGCAAATTTTTAGGTTAGATAAATTGTCATGGTTGACAATTTACGTTCCGTTGACGTTAGAAGCATTTTTATTAAATTTTATGTCATGTTTTTTTCATAAATATAATTTTATTTTCACATATTCACACACTTTTGGTGTGTAATAAATGTGCACAATAGTTGTTGTTGTATTATGCAATTACATTGACTTTTTTACACAAAAAATTACGATTTTTTTTACACTATGTGGAACGGAACGTGAAGCGACGCCATGCTATCTCTCAGCTGTCAACGTTAGTCATCGTTTGTTGCCCTTGCAGTTGAGATCGTTTTACGTACTCCTGTAAGCCTTACAACATTTGACTACCATGGCGTCTCCGAAGCCCTGTGTTTCAGCGTCTGAAGAGTTGAGTGATGCGTAAGTGTTGGCCAATAAATCTCCACTGACTACTACTACTGCTAATAGGGGAACTTGGTGGCAACCCGACTTGGAGAGGTTAGGTTAAACCCCGCCATCCCCTTCGTGGTTATTTTTTTATAAACCACTCAGAAGTAGGAGCCCCGCGGGGCGGGGCTCCGTCGACTGGGCCTCCGTTGACTAGCCAAGTAAAGTGCCATTGGATGCAAGAGCGAGCGAAGCGAGCTCTGGACTTCGGGGGACCCCGACTCGGTAGTTAGTCAGTAGGTTATTAGTGGAGAAATTTTGTTTGCTTGAATTTCTAAATAGAGGTGCAGTTAAAAATTCCCCCTAAATTAATCAGTAAAGTATATAAGTGTAAAGATTGTTTCATGACAACTATGGATCTACAAGAAGCATATTTTTAGTGCCCATTCACAATTCCAGTAAGAAATATCTGCGATTTAGATTTGAAGGTTCTATTTTTGAATTTCAGTGTCTCCCTTTTGGCTTGTCTATAGTACCTTTCGTTTTTACGAAACTAATGAAACCAGTGGCAGCTCATCTTAGCCTCTTACCGCATGCCAAGCCATTTATGGCTTCCCGTTTTTAATATTTTTTTACAGTTTATCTAAATATTAAAATAAGAAAACAAATATTGAATAGTGTCTATCATTTCTCAGTGAAACGAAACGTATTTTTTTAATCTATGGTAAGTCTATGGTTATTCAAATATTTGAGGTTATTTGATGCGCGGCCGGCTGTTGAATTGCAACAAATTGAGTAATAAACATATTAGTGAAAAACAAATATAAAACGGTGAGTGAGTAAATCAAATAAAATAATTATATACTCCTTGAATCATGCTTCATGACGAGTGTTAGTTATTTTTGTGTTCATGTTTGTTTTTGTTACATTTTTGATCCATTTTTTTGAAAATTCCAAATATGGCTTCGTATGCGTTCCCACTGTCGTACTGTCAGTCATATATGGCTTTGTATGCACTATGGCTTATCATTCTTCTTTTTCAGAAATGGATCCTTCTCGCTTTTATGGATGTTCTAAGCATGTAAATCCTATCCCTGGTGATGGCTTTTTGAGTGATGACGACCTTGTTTCCGATTCAGACCCAGAATACGAACCTTCCTCTTCTCGTTTACCCAAAAAAAGACATATCCTCATACCTGAGTCTGACTCAGAAAGCTCTGATGACAACATACCTTTACAGAAACTACAGTCTAATAAAAAAAAAGGGTAAAAAATTCAAAAAAGACCTGGTACAATGGAAATCTGACAAAATGGAACCATACAATAAAAATAACTTCCTATTCATGGGAAACGCAGATTTACCGGATACAATACAGCAATTAGAATCACCGGCAGATTTTTTTAGTTTTTTATTCACAGATGATATGATTGAATTAGTTGTTGAGCAGTCTAATATAAAATCTGTTCAGGAAAATATCAATAAGCCAGCAGGCATTACAAATAAAGAGATGGAGCAGTTTATTGGTATTGTTATTTTTATGTCGTGTGTGAAATTGCCAGCAACCAGAATGTATTGGTCAAAACACATCGGTCAGGCACAAGTTTATGAAGTTATGACGTGCAATAGATTCGAAGTCATAAAACAGTTTTTGCACTTCAATAACAATGTCAATTTCAAGCCTTTCGGAACCGACGGACATGATAAACTTTTTAAAATTAGACCTCTTCTGAATCAAATTCGTGAGCGTTTGTTACTAGTCTCAAAAGAAGAGTTTTTGGCTGTTGACGAACAAATAATCCCGACAAAATGTCGTCACGAGCTAAAACAATATAACCCTGCAAAACCACATAAGTGGGGTTACAAAAATCAGGTTTTGAGTGGCGTATCAGGCTTTAGTTATGACTTTGATATCTTTGCTGGAGACCAAAGCAATACTCGTCCTACAGATGCACCTGATCTGGGTGTCAGTTCAAATGTTGTGAGTCGGCTCACCGCCACCGTTCCAAGACACGTCAACCATAAAGTTTGTTTTGATAACTGGTTCAATAGCCCGAATCTTCAAGTTTATTTGTACAAAAACGGCTTGTTACCTTTAGGTACAGTAAGACTCAATCGTGTGCCAAACTCAAATATGCCTTCTGAAAAAGATTTGAAAAAAAAAGGGGACGAGGTAGTTTCGAAGAAAAAATTGCCATTGTAGATGACGTCAAACTAAGTCTAATTTCATGGTTTGATAATAAGAATGTAAATATTCTATCAGCATATGTGGGTAGTGAACCAACTACGACAAAACGACGTTATTCCCGTCAAGAAAAAAAGTACATAGATGTAGTTTTTCCCCAAGCTATCGATGTTTATAACCAGCACATGGGAGGGGTCGACTTACTGGATTCAATGCTCGGTTATTACCGAATTCACTTACGATCACGCAAATGGTACAAAAGGATCTTCTTCCATATGATAGACTTGTGCATGGTTAACGCATGGCTTCTATGGCGCAGGGTTAATGAAAATACATATATGCCCCTATTTGATTTTAAACTTGCAGTTTCCGAACATATGCGTAAAGCAGGCAAAGTTATTTCCAAGGCAAAAAAACGTGGTCGTCCAGCAAGTCTCTTGGGAACACCGACATCGTCGAGAGCTGGTACTCCAAACAGCATGCCAGGTTCGCCAGTTTCCTCGAAAAGGTCTCGAAAGGCTCCAGCCAGGCATCAAGATTTACCATTGACTTCAGTACGTACTGACAACGTCGATCACTTTCCTATTTGGGTCAAAAACCAACGCCAATTATGTCAAAACTGCTCAAAGCTTCGTTCTTACACTAAATGTGAAAAATGTGAGGTATTTTTATGTTATAATGAGAAAAGCAACTGCTTTAAAGATTTTCACAAAATATAATAACTGTGTATACGAAGCCATATATGCTTTCAGCTCATTTTACAAAAATGCATACGAAGCCATATATGGCTTCACTATATAACTTCTTATATGATAAGTACATAATTTTTTTTCCTGTTTCTTGAGTTTATCCAAACATAAATAAAGACTATTTTACATAAAAATATTTTTTATTGTACATCCTTCATAATTCATGCAGTAAGAGGTTAGAAACCAAGGGTTACTCCTAGTTGTTTGTTAGATGATTTGTTATTTAAAAGAATTCAAAAGTTTCTAGGTTTCGCAATAAATTCTCAAGATATGTGTCTTCAAAAAATACACGACCAAACAATACAAATTGCTAAAAAAAAAACAAGGTCTTTAAAAATGGGGAATTATAAAACGAGCGATTAAAAAAAAGCTTTGCGACTGATGATAACATACTGTATTAATAACTTGAGCGGTATGAATTTGAGTAAGCGAAAAATTAACTAAACTAACGACGAATATTGATTAATAATAAAATCCTGAACGAGCTTACAAAAAGTGGATTGTGATTAATCCATTTCATATATTAAAATTTTATCCGAGCGACTACATTACTAAATGAGCGACTGGAAATACAGAGAGGGCAACTTCAATATTAAGATAGAATCGATTTTTTTCTAAGTGAGGTTATACCCCAAGTAACACAGACGTGCTGAACAAAGATTGAGTAAGAGCAGTCATCAAGAGGATAAGCTGAATACTAAGCTGAATAACGTCTGAGTACCGTCTATTCAGCTGTTATTCAAGCAATAAGGGCCCCAATTTTGAATGCTTAACGCTGAATAACATCTGAGCAACATCTGAGTAGGAGCTTAATAACGTTTCAATTAGCTTAATAACTTTTGAATAACAGCTCACATTGTTTTTACTAAGCTCTTACAACTGAGTTATTCAGCTTAGTGGAACTGGTTATTGTAAATTATTGTTCGCAATTTTGCAAACAATATTCATACAAATTGTGAAAAGAATAAATTGGATTTAATATTTGAATGTCGATGTCGAATTTAAATGTTGGGTTGACATGGTGTACTTATAAAATCGGTAAGTAAATTTTAATTTACAAGTTAGAGCTCTGCTACATGTTAATTGTTAGTGCGCAAGTAATTTTGTCGTGAATAGTATGTGTTTTTTTTTTCATTATTTATGACGCGCCGAATGAATAATCAAGATAACTGATAGTAAATCGTATTTTCACACATACATACTAGGCCTGACAAAAGTACTTTTGACGAAATAGCTTATACCAGGCGTCCGTCACTCCATGTACCTACTTGCGCGCTATAAGTGCCTACCGCCCAACCGAGCGGTCTCGGTCCGCCGGCGGATCAAATTCAGTGCGGTTTTCGCAAGCGAAGCGCGCGCACGCCGTTCAATTTTAATAGTGCTGTTCGTTCGTACGCGTATTACGATGCCGTGTGGTGCCTTATGTGCTGTAGATGGGTGTAAATCAAGCAAAAGAAGGGATAAACACCTAACATTTTTCCATTTAGCTGTCAATGAAGAAAAGCTTTTATTCCTGTGTGGGTAGTCACAGGGTTAACACGCCTTTTTAGACAGCTCCGAGTTTTAATTAATTTAAATTCATATTTATTTGTTTTCAATGAAATAATTATATTTTATTTTAACTTACCACCCTACACTCACTGTTCATCGTTTGCAAGTTTCTCTGCAACTCCTACTTTCCCACCACATTATGGACTCTAAGCTGACTTCAAGTTTAGAAGATCTGGAACGCCTATTCAACTCTCGAATGGCAGAATACGAGAACAAGCTCAAGCATGCATCCTCTGAGACTAGGCCAGCACCGGATATCGCAGCACTATCAAGTGAGTTTGCTGATTTCAAAACTTTTGTTTGGCAGGCGCTCTCTAAATTTAAGAGCCAATTAGAGATGCTATCACTTGGGTTCGATAGGCATGAAACAGTGATGCGGAGGAAAGTACTCCTGTTCCATGGAATCGCTGAATGTCCTGGTGAAAAGTTGGATGTCATAGTACACAAAGTATTAACCGACCAAATTGGGCTACCTGAGATCAAGAAGGATGGCATTCATGTCTGTCACAGATTGGGGTCTGCTCGGAGCAAAGCTCGGCCAGTCTTGGTCAGATTTTATACTACTGAGCACCGACACTTAGTCTGGGACAGCAAGAAAACCCTGAAAGGAACGGGCATCACTATATCCGAATTTTTGACGCACATTAGACACCGAACGTTCATGGACGCACGCAAGCACTTCGGGATGCATAGTTGCTGGTCGGAGGAAGGCAGAATAGTGATCGTCACACCAGATTCTAAGCGTCACAAGATCGAAACTTCGGTTGAACTTCAAGCACTAGTTTCGCGGTTCCCTAAGGCTTCCTGCGACTCGGGTAATCGGACTCGGTACTGCGCGTATTGTCCAACATAATTCTCCTAGGAATGCAAGCCCACCCGAGGCTGCTGCGACACCGTCAAGAGGTCAAAGAAAAGTCCGCCGGCGTAATTAACTTTGTTATTGTTCTGTCCCGTAGGCAAGTTGCGTCTTAATTTTGCAGGACTGCTATTGCTTCACTAATTTCTTTGCCGGTATTTCAAACATTTCGCACTTTTTGTATCACCCACTTTGTAGCTCTGTATCTGTCAACATGGTGTCGGTACAATTTTATTTGATTTCTTTTTTTCATTTTATTATTTACTTTTTGATACGTCAAGCCGACCGGCACGAACTGTCATTGTCAATTTGACTTTGCTCGCAGATTGCGTTTTGTTAGTTTTCGAGCATATTTATGTTATCGTTTTACGCTGTCATAAATCTTGGTCTTATCGTTTCTATTATTGTTTGTTTGTGAAAAACTTGTTTGTTAAATGATTTCTTCCAACATACCAGTGAGTTGGGGTGGTTGTTTTATAGCAATCAGCCGTTTGTATTAAGTTTTAATTTGTTTTGTATACCTAGTTTTAAGTTATTTTAGCTATAAATATTTATTTTATTTACATTTATATATATATGGATGTTGCAAGCATCTTAAATGACAGCTTTTTTTCTTGTGCTTCTTCGACTTGCAGTTTTGTTAGTGCGGAAAGTGAGTCTCCACATCATACTTTGCATGATAACTTATCCACTCTTTCTTCTAGCTATCCTAAAAATTTCCATATAGCCCATATTAATGCTCAGAGGGTTCCTGGTCACTACTCCGATCTTCTGGCATCTTTCAGCAGTACTCATCTGGATGCACTTCTCATTTCAGAAACTTTTCTTAAGCCTTCTCTCCTTTCTACGCACTATGCTCTTCCTGGCTATGTCCTGGTCAGGAATGACAGGACTGGTAAGGGTGGTGGTGGCGTGGCCATATACATACGCGCTGATATTCCACATCAAATTGTTAGTGCATCTCCTCCTCAGTACTCAGGGTCGGCTGAATTCTTGTTCCTGGAGATTATATTAAACCATTCTAAAGTATTACTTGGGGTATTCTACTCCCCTAATCTACACATTAACTATTTTGACTCCTTAGAATCTACTCTTAATCAATTTTGCCCATCGTATGAGCATATTATTTTAATGGGTGATTTTAATACTTGTTTACTTAAAGATGATACTCGTTCTTTCAAACTTCGTTCTCTCTTATCTTCTTTTAATCTCGAAATTCTTCCTCTCTCTGCGACTCATAACTCTCTTAACTGTACACCTTCTCTTTTAGACCTAATGATTGTCTCTTCGCCTCACAAAGTGGCTGAGTTTGGGCAGCTCACTGCAACCTTTTCCTACCATGACCTTGTCTACTTATCTTATCGTAAACGTTCTCCTAAACGTAAACCAAGCTATTGTTTTCTGCGCAATTATAATGGTTTAGATTTGGTTGCGTTGGCGCGTGATGCAGGTAATATTGACTGGACCACGGTTACTGAAGCTCCTGTATCAACGAAAAAGTGAACTGTTTCACCTCCCAGCTATTGAGTCTATATGACAAACACGCTCCGCGTCGGAGAATTAAAATTAAGCACAATCCTGCTCCGTGGATGACTGCCGAAATTAAAAATGTTATTGCTCGTAAGGACAAGGCGAAGAGCAGGTATAGGCGTAGACCCACGGAGCAGAATCTTGCTCATTTCAAAGCCCTGCGTAACAGCTGCAATCGTCTGTGTCGGGATGCTAAGAGACTCTATTTCCACGAATCTCTTGTAAATCGCAAATCCTCCGATATCTGGAAGTTTCTTAAGTCAGTTGGTATCGGTAAATCTCCTATTAGCACCTGTGCAGATATTGACTTGTCTGCTCTCAATAGGCACTTTTCTCTTCCTCCTGTCTCTCTGAAACCTAATGTAAAAACTGCTACTCTGCTTGAGCTCTCCAAATTACCATTACCAAAATGTCCTTCTTTTAATCTTAGTTCTGTTTCTGAAGACGATGTTAAAAAATCCCTTCTCGCTATCTCTTCTTCTGCTGTTGGCCATGACAATTTGTGTTCGAGAATGATAATCCCTATCCTCCCGCAACTGCTTCCAATTCTCACTCATATTGCCAATTATTCCCTATTCTCTGGCACATTTCCTTCAGCCTGGAAACAGGCTCACATAATTCCACTTCCCAAAACCAACAACCCATCGTCTATGTCTCAATTCAGACCCATCTCCATCCTTCCTTTCCTTTCTAAAGTTCTCGAACACATTGTTCATGGCCAAATTTCCAGTTACCTATCATCCAACTCTCTTATTTCCCCTTTCCAATCTGGATTCCGTGCAGGTCACAGTACTGTTACTGCTCTTCTAAAAGTCACTGACGATATCCGCTGGGCTATGGACAATAAATCACTCACTGTCATTATCATTAGTCATCAAATCATTAGTCTTACTCGACTTCAGCTGTGCGTTTAACTCAGTGGATTTCGACATACTTCTTGGAGTCCTTCAGTCTATCAACTTTGCTCCTTCCGCATTAGCCTGGTTTGACTCCTATCTTCGGGGTCGCTCTCAGTGTGTCCGCCTTGAAGAGACTTTTTCTGATTGGTGCGACCTCACGGCTGGTGTTCCTCAGGGTGGCGTTCTCTCTCCTCTTCTTTTCACTATCTTTATTAATACTGTAACTAAGGTTATCTCCTCCAACTTCCATCTTTACGCAGACGATTTGCAGCTCTATCGACACTTCTTGCTGGCTGACGCGGATTCAGCGATTAATGCCATGAATCGTGACTTGGAGTGTATTGATCTGTGGGCTAAGTCATATGGCTTACATATTAATCCGTCCAAGTCCCAGGCTATTATTATAGGCAGTCGCTATTATCGCAATGCGCTTGACACTTCCACTTTGACGCCTTTATCCCTTAATGGATCGACCATTGCGTACACGGACACAGCGAAGAATCTCGGTGTCTTAATTGACAGCAATCTTTCCTGGCGAGCGCAAGTAAGTGAGGTTAGTCGTAAGGTGCACTTTTCCTTTCACTCTTTAAAAACTCTTCAAACTTTCTTGCCTTTTAAAACTAAAATTTATTTGGCTCAAACGTTAATTCAGCCGATCATTGATTACGCTGATGCCTACTACCTGGATGCCACGGAGGAGCTCTTAAACAAGCTTGAGCGCTTGCAAAATTTGTGCATTCGTTTTGTTTTTGGTTTGAGGAAATACGACCACATCTCTCAGTTTCGCAAGGATCTCAAGTGGCTCCCTATCCGTCTTCGCAGGAACACTCGAATATTATGTCTCCTTTACAACATTCTCTTTAATCCTGCATACCCTGGTTACCTGCGTGATCGGTTTTCGTTTACTCGCCCTGCCGATGCGCTGTGTAGATCCCACCTCAAACTCCATCTCAACTTCCCATCCCATAAAACTTATTCTTACTCCCACTCCTTCTCATTTCTTGCGGTACGATTGTGGAACTCACTCCCATTTAAAATACGACAAAGTAAAAATATTTCTCTGTTCAAAAAAGCCGTCAAAGAGCACTATCTCTCTTCTATACTGTAATATATCTTATAGGTATCTATGTATTATTTTATTATAATTATGTATTTAGGTAAATGTATTTGTGTATATTAGTTAGTATGTTTAAGTTAAGTTAGCTTAGTCTATTTTAAGTTTCCTTCTTTGTCTCTTTACACACTCTGTCTACGTATCTTGTCCCACTCTCCTATCGCAGGTCTGCTGGAAGAAATTTCTTATGAAATAAGCAGTACATTTGTGCTCTTCTCACTGTATAAATTTTCGAGTTTTAAGTATATTGTGTGTACATAAATAAATAAATAAATAAGAAAGGAAAGTGATAAATTATTACTAGTTTTTGTCGTTTACATTTTTTTCCATTCACATACCGTCATTAGAGACATAATTAAAAGACAGTAGGTGTGCGGACACCGGTATCCACTTAGAATTTGACAGTTTAATAGGTTTATAAGGTAAGTGCGTCTAAAAAGGGCCGGTTTCAAATAAGGTCCATCTTTTCAAACTTCCCGCGTATAATACTTAAACTAAAGCAGATACCGCGCGGCCCCTCCCCAGTAACTAATCACAAAAGCGCACCTACGGTCATAGCTTTCGCGCCGGCCATTTTGTCAGTGACTCTGTTTGTAACCTCATGGGCGGTCGACGTTACTCAATTTATAAAATATTTTGAATCAGTTTTGCATGGTTTTGGTAATAAAACCCGATCGTAATCTAACAATTGTGCAATAGTAACGTAAAAATACTTTCAAAACTTGGAGTGACGAGGTAAGTTACTAAAATAATTGCTTTTTTTTCTCAATTTTGTTGGAGTTTCTCAGGACATATCTAAGGGCCTTACAAGGTCCACTGTGTTGTCTCCAAATACGGGCCGGTCTTTATTAGGACCTACGGTACGAAGTTTTAAAATAAACATGATCACTTACTTAAATATATACTTCTATACTTACTATATATTATATATATATATATATATATATAATATTACAAAGCTGAAGACATGGACAATTACATGCGAGACTAAGCAGACGTGTCGTTTAAAATCGGATAATATGAAATATCATTAAATAATTATTGTGACTAATGTTTTGATACCTGGTTATCTGCGGCGTCAGTTATTTAAGTAAAGTGTGTCGCGTGTGATTAGTAGGTAACTACCATCTGAGTCATTGTGAAAGATGAACTAAATTTATAGACAAATAGTGTTTGTGTTAGTTATGTCTAACCCAGGATCTAGCCCTTTTGGTCGGAGCCAATTAATACGGCGAAGTCCTCCACCGACGCCAATCGAAGACTTCCATCATAGAGAGCCAAGTCCACCAGCATCCTCGGAGAAGAATGAATTGCCTAGTGAAGTTATTTCTACGCCAGAGATCCAGAAATGGATGGTATCTATAGATACCATTCTGAACGAAGTATGCACTATTGTCGCGGAAGGAAAAATGAACTCGGATCAGAAGCTCCGTGTCAATACTCTTTGCCGGAAGGTCTTAAATGGGACATCTCAAATGGCAATCTTGTACCAAGCCTTAAAGCAGAAAACCATCCAGGCGCACAGCACCATCCAGCACTTACAGGTACACCAGAACGTTTCGAACTCACTTCAACAGTTCAAAGAGGTTGTCGAAACTAAACTCAAACCTGAAAATGGCTCATATGCCAATATGGTAAAAAAAGGTTCCGACAGCTTTATTCGCCCTGCAAACCTGAGTACTGTTGCAATTTATCCCTCTGATAAGACGAAGACCAGTGACGACACGAAGTCCCTAGTACAGAAAATCATCTCGCCAGAAGAACTAAAACTACATGTCCGTGGCCTGAGAAAAGTCAGAAACGGCGGTGTCATCATTTGCACCGATAGCAAAGGCGACATCGATAAACTGAAAAAATCTGAAAAACTAGTTTCATCGGGCCTCAAAGTAGAAGAACCATCAAAACGCCGCCCTAGGATCGCTGTCATTGGTGTCCCCATAGCCCTCACTGAGAAAGAAGTTTTTGATTGCATTTACGAGCAAAACATTTCTGATAAGCTGCCGAATACTACTCGTGAGTCCTTTCAAGAAACCATCAAATTGAGCCATAAATCGGGTAAGAAAAACCTTCCTACCTGTAACTATATATTGGAAGTGCCCGCTAGTACCAGGAAAATTTTAATAAACCAAGGCCGAACTTTCATAAACTGGACATCTTGCCCCGTGAAAGATTTCACGATTGTCACCAGATGCTTCAATTGCCAGCAGTTTGGACACGCAGCCAAGTTTTGCCGAGAATCTAGTCCGACATGCAACCACTGCGGAGTAACTGGTCATTCCTTCAAGGAGTGTAACAATAAAGCTGCTCCCTCCCAATGCGCGACTTGTAAACGCTTCAAAAGAAAATGTGACCATCCAACTGGTGATGTAAATTGCCCGGCACGCAAATTTGCAGAAGACAACTACATCAATTCAATCGATTATGAAGGCGCCTAAGAGCGCCGCCGATCAAATTACTAAGTAAGCACTTAGTCAGTAGTTTACCTCATATTTTATTTGTTAGTTTATTATTAGAATGACAGATCATCTAATTTGTGATCTGGATAGTTTTTCTGTGTCTGAAGCTAAAATCTGTAATGTTGAGGACTGTAGGAATCTGATACCTGTTGGAGGTAAAACGTTAACCCTACTAACACAAAATATCCGCAGTCTAAACCGGAACATCAACGGTTTTGAAGTGTTGCTACAGAACCTTGAGGTTAGCTGTGATATTATCGTCCTAACAGAATGTTGGCTGTCGAAACAAACAGTTTTACCATCTCTTGACGGATATTACTCACAAAGAACTGATAGAACCATCAACCAAAATGATGGTTTGGTAGTATATGTAAAAAATAATTTAAAAACAGAGGTAGAAGAACCGTTATTCCAGGACAGTAATTGCTTATTAATTAAAATTTTTCCTGATACAGTAGTAATGGCCATCTACAGGCCTCCTTCTCAAAACATTGACTGTTTTTTGGACTCACTCAACATGAATTTAACAAAAGTATCATCTTTTCAAAATATAATTCTTGTAGGTGACATAAACATTAACATTGCTTCCGGGAAAACCAATGGCCATGCTAACAACTACCTGAATATTTGCGCGTTTCATGGACTATTACCCACTCATTACCATCCCACGCACCAGTCCGGCTCATGTTTAGATCATTTCTTTATAAAATCAAAGAAACCAACCCAAACATTTGTAACTAACTCATCGCTTACCGATCATCAAGCTGTTTTACTAACATTGCAAATTTCTTTACCTAGAAAAAACTGCTTGCGTAGCGATACTAAAGTAAATATGAAAAACCTTGAAAATGACATAAGCGCTATTAATTTTGACCCAGTTTTTAATTCAAACGATGCAAATATTTCTTTAGAGTATTTCATACATTCGCTACAATATGCAATTAAGAAAAACTCATTTGTTAAAATAATGCCTAGGAAATATTATAACATTAAACCGTGGATCACACCCGGTCTCGTTCGATGTATGAGACATAGGGACAAACTTCACCTGAAATCGAAACTGGCACCTGGTGATGAATCACTTTCCGTCACATACAAGAGGTATAGAAATTTCTGTAACAATCTTTTGAAAAAAATAAAAAATCAGTATGATAAAAATGAACTACAAAAGGCAGGAAAAAACAGCAAGCTTGTTTGGAAATTTATAAAAAATAATACTTTTAGATCTAAAAATTCCGAACCTCCCCTTGATTTATTATCAACAGAAATAAATCCGTCCGAAGCAACGAATAAAGTCAATAATTTTTTTGCTAACGTTGGTAAAAACTTGGCAGAAAAAACATTAAATTCTAGATCGTTGCCTCCTCAAAGTTCATCTGTAACAACTTCTACACTACATTCTTTTGTTTTATTTGAGACCGACGCAAATGAGGTATTAAGAATCATAACCGAGCTTAAGGATGTTTGTGCTATTGGCTGCGATAACATACCGAATCATATACTTAAAAGATTTAAATATCTAATTGCACCTCCGTTAACTCACATTTTTCAGTTATGTTTATCACAAGGAGTTTTCCCCCAATTATTAAAAAAAGCTGTAGTCACCCCTGTTTTTAAATCTGGAGACAAGAACTGTGTTAATAATTATAGACCTATTTCAGTCTTAACGGGCCTCTCCAAAATTTTAGAAAAAATCATAAACACTCGTTTAATAAAATATCTAGAAGACAACAAATTGCTTTCAGACAGTCAATTTGGTTTTAGGCCCGACAAGCCAATCAGTCCACCGATTGACAAATTATATAAGTACAAGTATGGACAATGGCATGCACACCATTGGTATCTTTTTGGACCTTGCCAAGGCGTTCGATACTATTTCTTGTTCTATATTATTACATAAGCTTGAAACGATTGGGATAAGAGGAACACAACTTCAACTTTTTTCTGATTATCTTAGTGATCGTTATCAATGTGTGAAAATTGGTCAATTTATAAGTTCTGAGCTTAAAAATAGCTGTTACGGATTTCCACAAGGTAGCATTTTGGGTCCTACGTTGTTTCTAATATATATAAATGATCTGTGCAGCTTGCCACTCAAAAATGGTATCATACTGTCATACGCTGATGACACGGCTCTAGTGTTCTCAGCTAAATCAAGAATCGAGGTTTATGAACACGCGCAGAATGGTTTCAATACTGTATCTAATTGGCTTCTTAACAGTCTCTTAACATTAAATTTAGATAAAACAAAATACATTTTATTTACGATTAGGAAAAATAACATTCCGCTTACTAACTTAAACATTTTTGCACATAATTGTAGAACTAACGCTGACAACGCATGCACTTGTTCCACCTTAGCTAAAGCTGACTATGTGAAATATCTAGGTGTAACGATTGACACAAATCTAAATTTTCGTAAACATATTGATGTACTATGCAGCAGAGTGCGGAAATTAATATACATCTTTAAATACTTACGTAACGTAGCCGACTATGATTTAATTAAACAAGTTTATTTGGCTTTGTGTCAGTCCATACTAACGTATTGCATAACTTCCTGGGGTGGTGTCGCAAAGTCCATTTTACTTCCTCTAGAACGTGCTCAAAGAGCAATTCTAAAGGTTGCAACTTTTCGCCCTTTTAAATTTCCCACGCACCAGCTTTTCATGGCATGTAAGGTACTAACAGTGCGTCAACTAGCTATTCTAAACATCGTACTGCATCAGCACACTGAACTTCCTTATGACCGAGTACCTTCAGGCAAGAGAAGGAAAGATTTGGTTTGTATTAAACCTCAAACCAAACATGCTTTCGCAAATAGATTTTTTGTGTTTTTGGGACCTTATCTATATAACAAGCTCAACAAGCCACTTGACATATATAGTTTAAATTATAAGAAATGCAGTACAACGCTTGCGGAATATTTAGCAAAACTCAATTACGTTGACACAGAAAAACTGCTAGAAATTTTAGTATGATGTTTATTGTTTCATATTTCTTTGTATTATTTATTTTTGTTCATTGTTTAGAATAGTATTTATTAATAATTGTAAAGTTTGCTTATTTTTAATAGTCGATTAAGATTTTTTATTGTATTGATCTAGTTTACATATATAACTGACCAATTTAAATTGCGATGAAGTGAGGGCCTGAAACACAGGTTTAAATAAACCTAGATCGGGCAGGTCGCTATATACATTATAAGTTCCAAGTTAAATATCTTATACGTCTAATTATTGTTAGCCATACACTAGTTTTAAGTTAGGCACTAATTTACCTTTATATAAGATTTTTACTTTATTATCTTTTTGTGGCTATTTATACACATTTTATTGTAAAAGTTTTTATGAATAAATTGAATTTGAAAATTGAATTTGAATTTGAATTTGAATTTGAAGAGTTTGTTTGTTTGGTTTAACGCTCTAATCTCAGAAACTACTGGTTCGAAATGAAAAATTATTTTTGTGTAGGATAGTCCATTTATCGAGAAAGGCTACGACCAATAGGAGCAGAGCAGCGGGGGTGAAACTGCGGGCAACAGCTAGTGCCTATATATATATGTCGTTATTGCTTTCGTACAAAAATGCTATTTGTAAATACATCTTTTCTTCCTGCTTCCTGCTTTAGACATACGTATTGTACAAACATTAATGTAAGTCCAATTATTGTTTTTAGTAAAGACAAGAATGGAAATTTTACAAAAAAGAAAACGGGGCTCAGGTTGGTCTCAATCTGACCTTCAGAATGCACTAGATGATGTGAAAAGAAAAAAAAACATAATATCTGAACGTAGAGCAGCGTTAAAATATAATATACCGAGGCGAACATTAAAAAACACATCAAATCTGGGAGCGAGGTGAAGAGGATGGGAAGAAAAACTGTTTTCACTGACACACAGGAGAAAGAATTGGTAGAAAAATCAAGAAATTTTCGAATATACATTCAGTCAAAAAAGTATCGGGAATGGATGATTTGTTTATGGTTCCAAATTCAAATTTTTGTTTTTTTGTAGTTGTTAGATTGGCACAACTGTTTTCCATTTTGGCGCGGAGTTTGAGTTGCATCTGTTATTTATATTAAATACAGTGCTGGTTTTAGTAATATCATATATAGTGTGTATTGCGAATTTCATAATGGACAAAAATATCGAACAAAGAGTTTGTCTTAAATTTTGCATCGCCAATGGAATTTCGTGTTCGGAGTCACTGAAAATGTTACAGAAGGCTTACGGTGAATCGACTTTATCAAAAACTCGTGCTTATGAGTGGTTCAAAGCGTTCAAAAGCGGTCGAGATGTGATGGAAGATTTGCCTCGCTCTGGTAGGCCGTCAACGTCTGCAACTGAAGTTAACATCGCAAAAGTGAAGGAAATAGTGACTGAAAATTCCCATTCAACTCTGAGAGAGATAGCCGCCGAACTTTCTGTATCTCACGAGTCGATCCGTACCATTTTAACTAATCATTTGGGTATGAAACATGTTGCTGCTCGGCTAGTCCCAAAAGATCTGAATTTTCTCCAAAAACTCAATCGCATAAAAGTCGCTGAGGACATGCTAGAACGAGTCAGTTCGGACCCAACATTCATGAAACGCATTGTTACTGGGGACGAGACGTGGGTTTACGAGTTTGACATGCAAACTAGTCAACAAGCTTCGGAGTGGCGCCTTCCAACTGAACCGTTTTCAATCGATAGAAGACATAAAGGAGAATTCGCGGCGAGAACTCAACTCAATTCCGGAAGCAGCGTTTAAAAAATGTTTTGATGAATGGATTATTCGTTGGCGCAAGTGTATCGTTTCTAAAGGAGCATACTTTGAAGGTGATAAAATAAATTTGGATGAATAACAGACATTTTGTGTATTATTCATCTTTTCCCGGTACTTTCTTGACAGAGTAGTAGGTATGCCTTTAACCCCAAAAATAATACGGAAGCAAGCATATTTATTTTGCGAAAGGAACAATATAAAAAATCCTTTTAGTGACAAAACCTCGACTGCGGGCAAGAAATGGCTTAAAAATTTTCTCGCACGTAATAAAGACATTTCTCAAAGAAAAGCACAATTTATGAACCCTGCGAGGGCTCAGAAACTAAATAAACAAATAGTTGACAAACATTTTAAAGCCATTCGCGAAATATATGATGAGCTGAATATTGACCAACACCCAGAACGACTATATAATGTCGATGAAAAGGGATGCCGATTAACGATACATAAGCAACAAAGAGTCTTGGCTGGAAAAGGTTCTCGAAGGGTTCACCTTATAGCACAAGAACATGCAGAAAATGTCACTATAGCACCTTGCGTGAATGCTACTGGAAACTTCATTCCACCAATGATAATTTTTAAAGGAAAAAGACTACGGGAAGAATTTTTGGAAAATTTACCAGCTGGTTCTTTGGTGAAAATGGCACCAAAAGGTTCCATGACAACAGAACTCTTCGTTGATTTTATTGAGCATTTGGCCAAATACAAATCCACTGGAAAATGTTTGTTGATTTTCGATGGCGCGTCATCCCATCTGGACTACAAAATTGTCGATGTTGCAGAAAATCATGACATAGTTCTGTACTGTTTGCCATCGAACACAACCCACGAGCTCCAACCGCTCGATAAATCAGTAAACAAGTCATTTGAGCATTTTTGGGATGAAGAGGTACTACTTTTTACTTACCAAAATCCACAGAAGAAACTCACCAAAGCACGTTTTAATAAAATCTTTACAAGAGTATGGACAAAATGCATGACCCACAACAATATTGTTAACGGATTTAGGGCAACTGGTCTGTACCCTTGGGATCCTAGTTCAATCCCAGAAGAAGCCTTTGCGCCATCCATGCTCACTGAATTAACTGCTGCGCAACTCTCTAATAAAGACAATTCTGTAACAGTACCAAATTCTCCTGAATCTGTTAATCTTTTAAATCATACCTTTGACTCTGATATTACGTTTTGTGAAGAAGCTAGCTCTGCAGCTCAGAATTCTGTAGCAACAATAAAGCAACTCCAAAACAAAGATGTTAATTTCCAGAAATTAGTTGATTATAGCTCTTCAATAGAATCTTTGGACTCGGTAGATAAAAATGTCCCTATTCGATACAGTACACCTGTTCCTGGTCCTTCGGGGTTACAAGTTCAACATGGTCATCGTCCACCTACACTCTTATCTTCTCCATCAGATATATCCGATATTGAATACAATTTCTCAATGATGCAAAACTATCCAGCAAAACGTATTAGAATATATACGTCTTCTTCTTCATCTGATGAAGAAAATAATAATCCTGTTCAAACACATTTTACGTCGAAAAAGAACCAGAATGATTCACTTGGCGATGAAATGCCACTATCAGAACTTAAAAATAATAAAGAACGATCTGATATTCAAGAATCAAGTTTTAAAGACTTTCTTCCAACTCAACTCCCAATTATGCTCAAACTAAGGCAAAGCCAAGACGAAAAGCTTTAAATTACGTCGGACAAAGAATAACCAAAGATTTATTTAATGACAAGCCAAGCAATAATGCGAAAAACTCTGCCAAACAGACCAAAAATGACAACAATACTAAAGGTCAAAAAGCAAAGGCAAGAAAAAGTCATCTAAAGTTCCAAATACTAAACCAGATAAAACCAAAACTAAGCAGAAACATAATACAATAGAAAATTCGGTACAAGGTAAAAAAAACAAAAAAGGAATAAATGATAAAGACAGCTGGTACTGTAACCAGCTTGTAACATGGATACAATGCTAGCCATGCAACAATGCAGAACATGTGACTTGTGGTATCACGAAGAATGCGTGGGTCTTACCAAAGATGATTTAGATATATTTTTTTGTCCTGATTGTAACTGATGTTAACTTAGTTTTTCTTAATTTTCTTATTTGTACTTTCTTACATCGGTGTTAGTTATTACAAGATATTTGACCTTTATTCATTTAAACTTATTTTCTACATTTTTAATATTTTTATATATTATTATTATTATCGTGTTGACTACACGGTTTCTAACTATCACGTTTTGCTTTATTTATTGAGCTTTACGTTATTTGCCTGAAGTTGTTATAGACTACAGGCCCATGCTGAAAAAAATATGGGTCATTTGAACCACCAGGTGACCTATCTACAACGATATAAGAGCATATAATAATAAGATTTAGCACTATGCCGTCACTTGTAAGCTGTCCAACTGAGTGCAGGTGAGAATTCGAAAGTACAGGTAGAGTGAGTACATTTTGGTCACATATTTTTGTACGGCATTCTTATCACCGATAGATCCATGAAAAATAATGAGAAAACGCGCTGTGCCGTAAAAAAATAATGCGCCACAAAGTCGGATTTTTTTTTATTTTCCGACAATTACCAGGGTAAATTTGGTCATTTGACTTTGTACGGCATCTGTGTCATACTATTTCAATAAATTCAAATTCAAATTCAAAATTCAAAGCATTTTATTTCAAATAAACCATTCACAGGCACTTTTGAAACGTCAAGGTCGGTCAGTCAAAAACATGGAAGCTATTTGCACGTTCCAAAGCGTAGATCTCTATGGAGAAGAACGTGCAAGAAACTCCACGGACACTCTTTTAAATCATGTTCTGGTTTTACAAAATTTCAAGTTACATATACTTGTTGCTTCTGCATGTGAGGACAATGCAAAGGAAAAAAAAAGGGCTTATTATAAGAATTTCAAATATAAAGATTAAAATAAGCCAATGGCAGTTAAGAGATGACCAGTCTCAACCGACGGCGCCTGTTCACGAACATGACGCGCGTATCGGCACCCCTCAGCTCAACCATTTCGAAGGGAACCGAATGATCAGACCCACGCGCCGCCATCAGCGAGACATTTGAGTGAGCATGACATGCTCTCAACCACCATGCTCGTTCATGTCCAACAAGTAAAACTATAACTACTCACATAAAATGTAAATGGTTTCATGGTACTCACATTTACAAAATTTGAAAAATATGCTTCTACTTTACACAAAACTATGGTTGTCAATGACCAAATAATGAAAAATAAATTAATAAAGAGAACGATTAAGATCTTACATCAAAAAGAATAAATAAGTAATTAATATAATAATATAATTTGTATGTATATAAGAATAAATAAACGAAATAATGTAAGAACCTCTAAAAGGAGCGAGCATCTCTTCCAAATATAAAAACATAGAAACCTAAAAAGTGGACCTAAGCAGCCGTGACTGTGGAGCAGGACCAGCATTTAGCCAAGCGTTTTTATCGAGGATATAATCTTCCAGTTTATAATACGCTTGTCTACATAGTATGCGTTTTATGCATGCTTTAAATTTTCTCTCATTCAGTTCGAGAATATCAACTGGTATTTTATTATAAAATTTAATACAGTACCCCATAAAAGAAGTGTGTACTTTGGCCAATCTGAATCGGGGTTGATCTAATTTGTTCCTATTTCTAGTATTAAAATTATGCCTGTCACTAATCTTGCTAAAGAGATGAAGATTTTTCCGAACATACATAATATTTTCGTAAATGTATTGACAAGGTAGCGTCATGATGTTGATATCCTTAAACAGTTCTCTTAGAGAATCACGCCGACGGAGATTGTAAATGGCTCTGATGGCTCTTTTCTGCAGGATAAATATAGACTCGATGTCTGCAGCACGTCCCCATAATAAGATACCGTAAGACATGATACTATGAAAGTAACTAAAATAGACCAGCCTCGCGGTATCTATATCGGTAAATTGACGGATTTTTCTGACAGCGTATGCTGCTGAACTTAGCCGTCCCGCAAGAGTCAAGCGCAATCCCCAGGAAAACCGTGTATTTGACGAATTCAAGTTTCTCCTTGTTCAATACTATGTCGCAATCATTTCTTTTAACGTTCGGTAAGGCAAATCTGATGCATTTAGTTTTTTTCCCATTTAATACTAAACTATTAGCAGTAAACCAATTTTGGACCTGCTGTAGGGCGTTACTTACGTCGTCAAGATTTATGGAACGTCTATCTATCTTAAAAATTAAGGACGTATCGTCAGCAAATAATACCATATGAGGTTGATTTTTTAAAAGATGGGGTAGATCATTAATATATACTAGAAAGAGGAAAGGACCCAAAATAGAGCCTTGTGGTACCCCCATTTTGACTTTTAAACCCCGTGAATTGACACCATTTATTTGAACTTGCTGCTGTCTATCATTTAAGTAAGATTCTATTAGACTGAGTGCAAGTTTACTTAGTCCGTAATGTCCTAGCTTTAGGAGCAAGGTTTCGTGATTTACACAATCAAATGCCTTGGAGAGGTCACAAAAGATTCCTATGGCATCTTGTGCCTCTTCCCACGCTGAGTATATGTGTTTTAACAACGTGGCACCAGCGTCAGTCGTACAACGACCCCTGGTAAAACCATACTGTTGATCGTGTAAAATTTGATTGATGTTAAAATGATTGAGCATCTGATTGAGCATTACTTTTTCAAACACTTTGCTAAAAACCGGCAAAACAGATACAGGTCTATAATTATTGGTGTCTTTGCTGTCGCCCGATTTAAATAGTGGTATAACCTTACTATATTTCATTATATCCGGAAAGACTCCTTGATCTACACATAAATTAAATATTAAAGCCAAGTATGGTGCTATAGTTTCAATTATGGACGTGCACACTTTAATAGACATTCCCCATATATCTTCGGTCAATTTGATTTTGATTTGCCGGAAAGCTTTTATGACTGTCACAGGGTTGATATGTTTGAACTGGAATTCAACCGTACAACCTGGAACGTTAGCTTTTAATAAATTATATGAGACCTCAGGTGAAGAATTTAAATATTCCGTAGTTTTAGTTGGTATATTGGTGAAAAAATTTACAAATTCTTGAGCTACTTCTAAATTAGAGCTTTTGGCACCATGTGTAGTCTCCAGTAAATAATCAGTGTTTCGTTCTTTATTTCTATTAGTTTCATTATTAATAACTTTCCAAACTGTCTTTATTTTATTTTCTGACGATTTGATCTTGTTGCTAATATATAGGGCTTTAGCTACCTTGCAAGTATTTCTGAACACTTTAGAATATTTGTTTACAAACTTATTAAAAGAATCAGTGTTTATGACAGGCTTAAGGCCATATAGCTCATATAGTCTTTCCCTACTTATCCTAATGCCTTTAGTCGCCCAGTCACTAAATAAATACATACTTAGGGAAAGTATCCTTAGACTTCTTTTCAAAAGTTGCATTGAATTCCTTTAGAACCACTGAAAATAAATTATCATAAAATTTATTAGCATCTTCAATGTTATGGCCTAGAAAATTTAACTTATTTTGTAAGGTACCATTGAATTTAGCTAGTTTGCCAGTTGTAATTGGCCTATATTGTATATGATTTTTTTCCAAGGCTGCTTTAAACTGAAATGTTACCAATTGACCACTATGATCAGAGGGAAGGTAATTAACTATGGCTTTATCTAAATATTCACAATCGCAGAATACATTATCGATACAGGTTGAAGAAGTTGGTGTTACCCTAGTCGGTTCTGTAAACACATTAGACAAATTAAACGATTTAAAAAGGCTTATAAATCTGCTGCTATTTGAATTAATTTCTAAAATATTAATATTAAAATCCCCACAAATAATCGCGGGCTTGTTACCTGCTGCAAGTTTCACAAGGATATCTTCCATTGTTGACTCAAATAAAGTAAAGTTTTGAGGGTTTGGGGGTCTGTACACGCACACTATGATATGCTTATCTAGCTCAACACAGGACAGTTCGATGCAATGTTCCACTGATAAGTTAACGATGTCATTACGTTGTTTAAATTTTAAGTTTTTTTTTAATAAGATGAGGGAACCACCACGTAACATAGATTTGCGGTTAAAACAACTGCCCACATTATAATTTTCATAACTAATTAGCATCTGGTAATCCTTCAACCAGTGCTCACTAAAACATACAATGTCAAACATTGTTTTTTCTAAAAACATTTCAATTTCTAATAATTTGGAAGAGACACCCTGAATATTTTGATGAAATAATTTCAAGGCATGCTGCTGACTCCCTTTTTGACAACTATTTACTAAAGAGCAAGAAGATACCTTGTTAATGGTAGGCATAACTATTCTGTCGCTGGTATCCTCTGTTGTCTTATGGACTAGTTTAAATGAGTATCCATAGAGATACATGGAAACTCCGTACAATTTTTATAAGTATTTGTAGCACTAGAGCTAAATATTACTCAAGATATATTTTATTTAACCCCTATCAATGAATCACCTACCAAAGATTACGTGGTACATGAAACTATGATGCGGTGTATCAAAGGTGCTGAAGAATGCCAACAGTACGCGCAGGTACATTATGATTTGGCCATAGCTGAATCGTTGAAAATTCTGAGCTGAGAAGAAATGAGGACTCAACATTGAAACACATTTTTGTTCACTTGGGACCTTTCCACATAGCAATGTCGCAGTTCAAAGCGATTGGTAAATACATTGAAAATTGTGGTTTATCGGAAATTTTAATTGATTCTGGTTTATTGGCAAGCGGATCTGTAAACTCATTTCTTATGGGGAAGCTTGCTATTGAAAGAATGCATTTTAAATTTTTCATAGAGAAAGAAAATGTAATAGTAAGCGATGAGTGTTTACATTTCTTGAAATCTTTTCAAAATAGGAAAGGTGAAGATATTAGCCTCTCGCGCGTTTCTCGTACAGTTCCCGTCACGCAAGCTTGCCTCCGCAAAGTACGCCGCAATCGGCTGCGCAGGACGTCAATTTGACAACAAACATACAACCGCGCATGCGCGGGTAGCTCGCGCATGCGTGGATTAGCACAAACGCGCGGGTGTAATGGCATCTCACTCGCTAGTATACGTTCGATGCATAAGCGTGTTCCGCTTGCTCAATGCAATACGACTGTGGATGCGAAAAGTGTTACACGTTTTTATTGTTTTTAATGATTTATTTTGGTTATTTCTTACAGTTTGATTTGTGTTCTTGTGGTGTATATGTTTGTTGTGTTACTTTTTGATATTTTATTGTTACTGGTAATCTTTGTTACTTGTTTATAGTATAATACGTATAAACAAAAAAATATTTTAGGAACGTAACACTTTTTTACGCGATTGCACCTGCGCGGACTTCACTCAAACCTAACTTCCGAGGGGCAAGCCACGCTGACGCGAACTGTACACCCGTGTGTACGAGAAACGCGCGAGAGGTGGAAAATTAGTTACATACCCTACAGTAGATAATGTTGATGTTATAAATATGTTATCTAAATATGGAGACTTCCGTAGAAAAACATTAAGTGGTGATCATGGAAGTACACCGAAGTTCTATCTTACTTATGTTGAAATGGTTAACAACTACTTTCTTTTCGACCGAAGTATTCGCACAGGTGATATCGATTTGTACAAATATACTCTGCCACTCATTACCAATCTGTTTTTTGTCTTCAATCATCAAAACTATGCTAGGTACCTCACTTTATACCATTGCAACTTGGAAAATGTGGAACAATCGCATCCTGGATTGAATGTCGTAGTAGGGATAAAAAGAACTAATAAGCCTTTTTCCAAGCGAGAAGTAGACTTTACTGTTGAAAGTACGATCAACGCTGATGCTGCTAAACGATCAACTGGCATTGCATGTATGAAGAACTCAATATCTGCTCGGCAAAGGTGGAGCAAAAGCCATGCTCTACGAACGGAAATTATCTCACACGTATTCGCCGAAGTGCTAATGAAAAAAAGAGAAGAGTTTACTAATGATATGAGGAAAAGCAAAATAGAAAAAAGTCAACTACAAATACAACAGTTTGAAGACAGTATTAACAATCGTTTGAATCCATTTTCATCTTCATTAAAAGATAACTTGTTATACAATATTAGTAATGGACAGTCTGCAAGTCATGAAGTCCATGAATTTCTAATGAATGTTGTGGAAATTGGAGAAGAGCAGAGGAAAAAATTTTTAGAACAATGTGCATCAAATCCACATCGATTTGAACAATCTATCCAGAGAAATGTTATTCATACTTTCAAAGCCAAGAAAATAGTGAAACGTCAAGGTGGAAAGGTGACAGAGATTAAACTACACAGGGATTTATTTGGAAGATTGTTAGGTATATCTCTACAACAAAATGTTGACATTGAAAAGGTTCTGGAGTACCCTCTGACCCCTGTTCCACTATCATTATGTCATATGGATGGAACCATCAATAAAACAGATAAATCAAAGCTGGTAAAACCTTTGATAGATAGAGAAAATATTGTTGAGAGTATTCCTAAGGAATTGGATGTCGTGATTATTGATGGATTTTTTTATCTCTATACTCTTCGAGACATCTCTTCTACTTTTGGCGCTGTAAGTTATAATTTGCTCCGTAATCTAACAAATCACGTGGCTACGGAAATCCACGTGATCTTTGATACTTACCCAACACCAAGCATAAAAGATTACGAGTATTCTATACGAGATAATTTAAGAAATGATGATTTCGTTATCGAAGGACCTCAAATGAAACGTACGGCAAATTTCATAGCCGAATTAAAGAACATTAAATTCAAGCAAGCATTTGTCCAGTTTCTCGTCAATGATTGGTCGACTCAAGACAAAGCTACGTTGCCACCTACACAGAAAGTGTTTCTAAATTATCAGCTGTGTCAATCTTACAGAAAAGTGGCAGAATCTGTCGTTAGAGAAGTATCTGAAAAGTATATCTGCAGTGCTCACGAAGAAGCTGATACAAAAATAGTGTATAATGTTTGCGCTGTTGGGTCAAATACGAACATTTTGATCAAGTGTTCCGATACAGATATTCTCGTAATATTATTATCTAATATGAAACAAATCCTATTAAATGTGGGCGAGAATCAGTTCAATGTCGATCGCAAAATATGGATGCAACTCGGAACCGGTAACCACGTGAAAAACATTGACGTTTGTGCTGTGTACAACTGTACAGAGACTTGGGCGAAAATCTCTGTTCTTCGTTGGCTGCATTCCATGCTTTTACGGGATGCGACTTCAATCCCGCTTTTTATAGGAAGGGTAAAAACAGACCCTTCAAAGTATTGGAGAAATCAGGGAAGTTCCAAGACGCATTTATTAAACGTTAATACGTTTATTGCAGATCCACTACTCATGGAACAAACTTTCAATGTTCTGCAAGAATATACATGCGTTTTATTCAACGTAAAAGCAAGAAAAACAGTCAACGAAGCAAGGTGTATCATATTTGAAAGAATTTTTACTCCGAAAAGTAGTAATGAAGCTTTCAAAAAGACAGCTATGAAATTGGAAGCAACGTCGTTTCCCCCTTGTTTCCGGGAGTTGAAGCAACATCTGAAGAGAAGTACCTACATAGCACAGATTTGGTGGAATGCCTACAAACAAGTACCGTCGACCTTGTTTCCAATAAACTATGGATGGGTTGTTAATGACGGCCGGTACGATTTCGATTGGTTTCACGGTGAGGAATGCCCCCAAAAAGTCTGTGACATAACGGAACCGGATGAGGAAACAGACGTAGAAGATGATGACGTCATAGGTAAATAAATAAATAAATCTTTACATCTTTAATTTGTACGTAAGACTTTGATTTTGACAAATACATATATATGTTTCAGAAAATAACAGAGAAGATAATTCGGACGTCGATGAAGACGTTGATTCCGATAACAACTCAGCAACTGATTCCGATACTGAATAATTTAAAGAAAAACCATATTTTTTATTATCATCATTAAATTTATCGATTTTTTCTAAAAAATGAACATTTTTTTTATTATTATCATTAAATATATCGAATTTTTCTAAAAAATGATTGTTTTATTTATTCACATCATTACAATGAAACAAATCAATTGTATGCATGTATCCATAATGTTTGAAGTAGATATTAAACCAAAAAGTATATTAAACTGTTGATACTGGGATTGACAGTTTCAATTCTTGGACATAATATACACACCGTTTCAGTTCAGTTAGACGTCATAGTGATTTTATCATATTATCAATTGTTCCCTTCAAAAATATGTTAATCCCGTACTGTATCAGATGGCCATAAAGTACCCCTAAAATTGTAGCGTCACTTTCATCAGCCTAGAAGACATGGTCTGCATAAAAATGTACGGCATCATTTTTTCCTAATTTATCTATGTTAATACTATTTAAAACAAGGGAAAAAATGTAGAAATCTGATATATTTCATTAATCTATGATATTTAAATTTTTACAATAATTTGCAAAATTTCAGTTTTTGTATTTCTCTATAATTTTTTTTAGAACGGTTTCTTTTGAACGGCAATACTACATAACAATTATATTTTACAACATCATGTTAAAAAAAAAGTTCCCGTACAGGATCAAATGACTTTACAGCTCTATAAATCAAGGATACGATAAAATTAAGATAATTATTGATATACATTCAAATGAACAATCATTTTTTGACGGCATTATTTTTAATAGTACTTTTGAGTGCTAGGTAATGTTTTGGAACCAATGCCGTACTTTTTCAAATCACCTCCTGGACCACGGAAAGATAGGGGATTGCAACCCTTGATTTTTTCCCGTTGTCGCATGATTTTTGTACGGCGTTGCGGAATAATGGATTAGAAACTGTATTGAAATAGTATGACACAGATGCCGTACAAAGTCAAATGACCAAATTTACCCTGGTAATTGTCGGAAAATAAAAAAACAAAATCCGACTTTGTGGCGCACCATTTTTTTACGGCACAGCGCGTTTTCTCATTATTTTTCATGAATCTATCGGTGATAAGAATGCCGTACAAAAATATGTGACCAAAATGTACTCACTCTACCTGTAATTTCGAATTCTCACCTGCACTCAGTTGGACAGCTTACAAGTGACGGCATAGTGCTAAATCTTATTATTATATGCTCTTATATCGTTGTAGATAGGTCACCTGGTGGTTCAAATGACCCATAATTTTTTCAGCATGGGCCTGTAGTCTATTAGTTATTTTGATGTTTATGTTTTTGTTATGTTCTCCCAAAAGTTTAATTTCGTTTTTAGTTATTTGATGAACAAATTATTATTAGGTGAAAAGGTGCCATTGTTTAATTTAGATACGTTTATTTTGATTATATTCATGTTAATTACTAATTATAATATATACGCATATATATGCAGTGTGTATTTAATATATATTAAATACATATAGTATATATATATATATATATTATATACATATTAAATATTTTCATATTTTTATACAACGTTGATACGACAGAGGGGCTTTCCTTGAAACTGCCTATACTAGGTACCATTTTCAAGCTCTGTACCAAAAATAAATTAATTAGGAGCAGTAGTTTAGTCGCAAATGATTTTTAAAGTTTTTGCACTGTTTGAACACGATGTATCTTTTCTAACAGCTGAATATCGTCTAAGCATAGGTCATGCACCTTACAACGATGAATCTACGATGCGTTGTTGCCGCTCTGACGCATGTCGAAGGACATTCACTAAAAATTGGCAATGCAAACAAGGAAGCAATCAATACACACACACTTGCACTTTCACTACGAAAGCGACGAACGTAGCGCATTTGAATGAAACAGAACTAGGTCAGTTAGTTGCATCCTTGTTTTTTTGCGATCGGTAAGTGGGGCCTGCTGCTCAGTGACGCCGACGCTGTCGTTTCGGAACGTAGGGTTTGTGGAATTCGCGCGCAAAGAATTGTGATTTTATTTTGTTATTGTGAGAGGACACGTAACTTGGGATTATTATTATTTAGTATTTGTGTTTTTTTTTTGTGATTGACTGTTTTTTATGGTGATAGGACACGTAACTTGGGATTATTATTATTTAGTATTAGTATCTCCGGACCTCACTCCCATGGATTTCTTTTTGTGGGGGTACATTAAGGGTGAAGTGTATGCCTCAGAGGTAAATACAATTGATGAGTTAAAAAATAGGATTATTTTAGCATTTCACAAATTAAAGTGCTTAACGACGGACAGTGATCTAATTAGAAAAATAAATAACAATATTCTCCGTCGGTATAATTTGTGCATCAATGTGAATGGAGGACACATCGAAAATTTTAAAATTTTGTGAGTTTGTTTTTGTGCGCGTACTTCGAAACGTTACCTAACATAAAAGCCAGTGCGAGCGGAGGCCTAAGTCGCCGGCCGCCACCCCGGCCCGGCCCCCACCGAGCACACGAGATACCGCACACCGCGCTCCGGCGCGCGCGCGACGTTGCCGCTTTGTTACCTAGCGGTATCTAAGGTCAGTGTCTTTTTTTTTACAAAGGGTGTTTGCGTTTTATTCGGATTTGCAAGCTATTTAGTTTGTTTGAAAAAAATATTTTCTCATTTATGGCGCTTTTTGTTTTTGTACCGTATCGAATTAATACTGTACACGTATAGTATACGTAGTTTAATTTAATGCCCCTCTGTCGTATCAACTCTGTATATTAAATACACACTGCATAAACGTGCATCTTTATCTTTTAATCTTTAGCTGCAGTGAGTGCTACAGAGCCATATTTGTTATTTTCAAAGACTTAATAAGGTCCAAATACTAAGACTGAAAAAATTACTGATTAGTAACATTTTGTGATTTTCTTTATAAGAGTTAATAAAAATCTGCTTGAAACTATAATTTGTTTCATTTACAACTACAAAATAGATTAGTTAATACTTATATTAATTTCCTAAGACTTTTATGAATTTATATGAATTTACGGTTCATTATTCGAATGCCACGAACTTAATAGTAGTTTAAAGCCATTGCTATTTAAAGATATGGTTTTTCTGGTATAAAACGCCTAAAATCTTGCAGTTAAGTTATGGACCTTATTATGAGCCCTAGTGCCCATAAAGGGCCATAAACAAGCTTTTAAAAAACTTTTTTTGTCAATAACGGGCCATAGATACCTCGTTTTTATAAAGTATTTTCTCTTTAAATAAAAACAGTTTATATGATTATGATTTTTTACAAATAAAAATATTTCCCAAAATTGATTTATAAGGTTTTCCAAAAACCCGGCCCTTATTAGAAACAATTACTAAGCATTAGCTTGCCTTTCAGACACAGATTTACATAATTTTGTTACATAGAAACGTTATACCACAAAATAATTAAAAGTACAAGGTACAGAAGATGCACTCTTCGAAAGAAAACATTCGAATATAAACTGCTAAACTAACAACTGCAATAATGTTCATAAAACATTGCAAAGCACGGACGTGACCTTCAAAAAATGTGCCTACAAGTCCTTGACGCGCTCGTAACGAATCAAAATGCGCTTTAAGTCTGTGTAGCGAGAGTTCTTTTTCTTACGCCCGATGAAAACCTTTGAACAAGCCGCGTTTGTTGCGAGAAAACGAATCAAATTTATTAATCTTAATAAATTTGATTCGTGATAATTGGTAGTAGTACAATACACCTAGATATGTACAACTAGGAACTAGATATATTTTTTTATTTTGAAGGCCATCGACTTTTCGCGTGAAAACTTTCGAAAAATGCAGTGTTTATGTATTTTTGTGTGAGAGTGTTACACTCGTTAATAAAATAATAGTAAAAATAAGAGCCACTTTAAAAGTGTTGAAAACGTTATAATTATGAAGGTACCTTTTGGAATCATTAGGAAGAGTAAAAATTTAAAAGTCGACATTTCTGTTGTTAGCTAAGCACCCATCCATGTTATAGATAATACATTTTTGAGGTTGATCTAGGTACCGATCTCCTTTTTTAGACCTATCCTATTTTATTATTCTTATTTTTTTCAGGCGTAAAACATGGGCTGAATTGATTGGCAGGCCCGATTTAGCAAGGCCAGACACCAAGCCAAAAAGTCATTATGTGTGTTGTCTTCATTTTGAAAAGTCGGTGATTATTCATATACCACAGTTACGACCTGACGCTTTGCCTACAAAACTGCTGCCATCTCTTCAAACTACTTCAAGTGCTAGTACTGAACCAAAATGTAAGGAAATATCGACACAAACCAGATATTCTAATATTAATATACTATCAAATATTACCATCAAAGGCGCTGATAAAAAATCGGAGTCGGTACAGACGTCTCATAATGTTCAAACTGAACAATCTCAGACGTCAACTGCACTTTCATCTAATACACCGAGGAAAAGAAGACTCAGTAAGGAATTGAAAGTATCGGAACTAAAAAGAAGAAAACTACAGAATGATTTGGACAAAATAAAGGAAGAAGTTCAATCAAAGGAGTCACAATCTTTTGAACGGTTTACTTTCCAAACCGAAGATGAGGTCACAAAAAGATTTTGTAAGCTCATTCAGTGGCAGAGCAATTTAAAAAATAAGCGCAAAGGCAACAGGTATGACCCCGACTTTAAGTTGTTTGCCTTAAATTTTCATTTTTCTAGTCCGCAGACGTATCGGAGTATGAAGACATTTTTAGGGCTTCCTAGTGAAAGTACCCTTGAAAGATTTAAAATGGTTATTCCACCTAAATTCGATGATCGTACTATAGAGTTCTTATCATCTAAATTAAAATCTATGCCATTAAAAGCTAAGTACTGCACTCTGGCCTTAGATGAAATGGTTCTCAAGCGACATTTACATTACGACACCAGAAGAGACGAAATTATTGGTCTTCATAATATTAATGGTGAAGTGACGTCGGAAAAAGCTTCTCATGCCTGTGTAATAATGCTCAGAGGCATTATTGTGAACTGGAAACAACCTATTGCTTATTCTTTCTTAGGATCTCCAAAACATTATGAAAAATTGGAACTATGGTTGGATGCAGTTATTTTGAAACTTTCAAACATAGGAATAGAAGTTAAAGCAATTGTATCTGATCAGGGATCAAACTTCGATAACTATGCTAAACAAGTGAAAAAGGTCACAGCTGAGAAACCCTACTTTTTATTTGGTAAAAAAATTTACTACATATTCGATGTCCCTCATTTAATTAAATGTATCAGGAATAACTTACTGACAAATAATTTTGTATATGATGAAAAAAAAGTTTCTTGGGAACATATAGATACACTTTATTCTACACAACAGGAAAAAAAATTAAAATTGATTCCTAAAATCACGGAAGCTCACGTAAAACCAAACAATTTTCAAAAAATGCGAGTTAAATACGCCGCTCAGATTTTTAGTAACTCCGTATATGCCGCATTAAATGTGCTTATGTTTGATAAAACTATACCTGAACAAGCAAAAGCGACCGCCGAATTCGTGCTAAAAATTAATAATTTGTTCGATGTTTTAAATTCAAGTACTTGTCAAATCTACCAATAAATTTCAAAGGGCATTCTCATTGCAAAAATACCAGCTCGATGTATTAGAAGACGCCATGAAAATGTTCAAGAATTTGAAGGCTATTCATTCAATGAAAGGCGTTGATAACACAAAAAAAATCAGGACATTTAAAAACGTACAAATTACAATTCAATCCATAATCATGCTATGCAAGGATTTAAAGAAAGAAGGGATTATTTTTTTGTTTACAAGACGCCTTAATCAAGATTGCCTAGAAAATTTCTTTGGCACCGTCCGTCAACAGGGTGGTAACTGTCGAGACCCTACACCCATACAATTCATGAGGGCATTCTCAAAATTATTCCTGTGTAACATGCTGAAGAACTCACGGTCTACTAACTGTGAAGAAGGTATCTGCGAGTTGCTGTAGAAATACGATGGATTTTTGAGACCACAGAGACATGCAGGTAGCTCGCGCCACAATATACCATCGCTTGTAAATTTAAGTGGTGAAATTGATTACCGCTTCGACTTGCCAACAGAAAACGCCTTAACATATATATCGGATTATTTACTTTTTAAATGTAGCAAAAAGCATACCTGTCCTGACTTTGTTGCTGAATTACAGAACATTCCCGATTTAAATGAATCTATGAATAGATTGTTTATCCATTTTAAAGCATTCAACAAAACATCGTCTTTTTACGGAAAGTTAAAAGTGCCAACAGATGCTTTTTATAATTATGTAAAAGAACTTGAGACTATGTTCATTAAAAATTTTGAAAAAAATATGAAACAAAGACCGGGTAGTACTCTTTATGAAATTTTAAATGACATACATTTTAATTCTCCCTGCCCTTGTTTTCCAAAACAATATCTCATAAAACTTTTTATTAGATTCAGGATTTTTTCTACACTAAAATTTAATAATCGAGAATTTAGAAAAAGCAAGAAATTTATAAAAAAATATATAAAAATAAATAATTATTTTACCTACACACTGTCAGCACCAATATATAAAACAAAACAAACTTTAAAAAAGAGAACCGACTTCAAAACACTAAACCGTAAGAAATAATTTCTTCTTTGATGTCGGTGCTTTTTTGATTCGTAATTACCAGCTGTTAGCACTAACATAAAAAAAAACAAATTATTTCTTACGGCTTAGAGCTTTAATTGAAGTCGGTTCTCCTTTTTTATAGACAGCAGCAAGTTCAAATAAATGGTGTCAATTCACGGGGTTTAAAAGTCAAAATGGGGGTACCACAAGGCTCTATTTTGGGTCCTTTCCTCTTTCTAGTATATATTAATGATCTACCCCATCTTTTAAAAAATCAACCTCATATGGTATTATTTGCTGACGATACGTCCTTAATTTTTAAGATAGATAGACGTTCCATAAATCTTGACGACGTAAATAACGCCCTACAGCAGGTCCAAAATTGGTTTACTGCTAATAATTTAGTATTAAATGGGAAAAAAACTAAATGCATCAGATTTGCCTTACCGAACGTTAAAAGAAATGATTGCGACATAGTATTGAACAAGGAGAAACTTGAATTCGTCGAAAACACGGTTTTCCTGGGGATTACGCTTGACTCAAGGCTACAATGGGGTCCTCATTTAACATCTCTTGCGGGACGGCTAAGTTCAGCAGCATACGCTGTCAGAAAAATCCGTCAATTTACCGATATAGATACCGCGAGGCTGGTCTATTTTAGTTACTTTCATAGTATCATGTCTTACGGTATCTTATTATGGGGACGTGCTGCAGACATCGAATCTATATTTATCCTGCAGAAAAGAGCCATCAGAGCCATTTACAATCTCAGTCGGCGTGATTTCCTAAGAGAACTGTTTAAGGATATCAACATCATGACGGTACCTTGTCAATACATTTACGAAAATATTATGTATGTTCGGAAAAATCTTCAATCTCTTTAGCAAGATTAGTGACAGGCATAATTTTAATACTAGAAATAGGAACAAATTAGATCAACCCCGATTCAGATTGGCCAAAGTACACACTTCTTTTATGGGGTACTGTATTAAATTTTATAATAAAATACCAGTTGATATTCTCGAACTGAATGAGAGAAAATTTAAAGCATGCATAAAACGCACACTATGTAGACAAGCGTATTATAAACTGGAAGATTATATCCTCGATAAAAACGCTTGGCTAAATGCTGGTCCTGCTCCACAGTCACAGCTGCTTAGGTCCACTTTTTAGCTTTTTATATTTGGAAGAGATGCTGGCTCCTTTTAGAGGTTCTTACATTATTTTGTTTATTTATTCTTATATACATACAAATTATATTATTATATTAATTACTTATTTATTCTTTTTGATGTAAGAACTTAATCGTTCTCTTTATTAATTTATTTTTCATTATTTGGTCATTGACAACCATAGTTTTGTGTAAAGTAGAAGCATATTTTTCAAATTTTGTAAATGTGAGTACCATGAAACCATTTACATTTTATGTGAGTAGTTATAGTTTTACTTGTTGGACATGAACGAGCATGGTGGTTGAGAGCATGTCATGCTCACTCAAATGTCTCGCTGATGGCGGCGCGTGGGTTTGATCATTCGGTTCCCTTCGAAATGGTTGAGCTGAAGGGTGCCGATACACGCGTCATGTTCGTGAACAGGCGCCGTCGGTTGAGACTGGTCATCTCTTAACTGCCATTGGCTTATTTTAATCTTTATATTTAAAATTCTTATAATAAGCCCTTTTTTTTTCCTTTGCATTGTCCTCACATGCAGAAGCAACAAGTATATGTAACTTGAAATTTTGTAAAACCAGAACATGATTTAAAAGAGTGTCCGTGGAGTTTCTTGCACGTTCTTCTCCATAGAGATCTACGCTTTGGAACGTGCAAATAGCTTCCATGTTTTTGACTGACCGACCTTGACGTTTCAAAAGTGCCTGTGAATGGTTTATTTGAAATAAAATGCTTTGAATTTGAATTTAAGGCTTTTTTTTCATTTCTAGTGAACATCTCCGAAGATCATCATCAAACTAAGAAATATTATACTTATTTTAAAACGTTCTCCTAAATGTAACAAATCCTTTTCTGAAAACCGCATCGATATCGGTTTAGCCAAACGCGAGATTATCGCGCACAAACATACATACCTACAAACCATACAAGTCAAACATCTCAGTTTGGCTTGTATGTCTGATCACCTCCTTTTTTTAAAGTTGGTTAAATATTTTATAAATGATAAAATTTTTAACTGCCACATAAAAGTCAGAACATATTCACAGTTCTCAATAACATAGATAAAAAGTTATGTTAATTTAATTTTATCGAAGAGGCAGCCCTGCGATTACTGTGGAATCGCGCGGTGCGAAGCAATCACTGCTGTACGCTTGAGCATTTAGGCGCATTTTAGCATACAGTGGTTGTTGACGCGAGGGAGTAGGCAATTATCGTAATAGGTATTGGAAATTTTCTACTGAGTGAAGTATCTGTTACGTAGTAACTATTCAGTAATCTGTGCTTATACTAGCAATTTAAATCCAACAAAATAACATGAATCGAGTTGAAAATGTTGTAGTTGTAAGATCAACACAACAAGATCAACATCATTAAGCATTCTGATGATCTCGTAAATTCTTTGTAAGTATAAATTACAAAGACTTCTAATGGCGATCGATTGTTTTGCTATATGATGCTGAATAAAAGTGGACACATGTCTTTTTACTAAGCTATAACTTGAAAAAGAGTACCTAGTCTCATTACACTAACTTCTGAATAACAATTATAGGTATAGTTGGCCACATTTCTACATTACCTACTCAGATTATTAGGGTTCTCTAATCGAACGAACAAAAATCTTTTATAATGTGAAATTTTCGTGCCCCGCCTTCACTAACTTGATAATTATGAAATTGATAACATTTAAAATTATAGCGTCTTTGTTAGAACTTTTTTCGTGAAAAAAAATACTGGTTTGTTTAAAAATAAAATTTTCGTGTGTGTGGTGTGCACTGGCCCCTTAAATTTATTCACACCCGTTTTATTTGTTTTATGTACTCCAAACCACAGATCACCTCCATCTAAAGATATATCTCTCTCTCATATTTAACTCTCTAAAGATATCTTGAAGAATAAACGGCTCGCGCCGTCTCACTCCTGCGGCCGGTCCAACTCCGCGCTCGCCCCCACCCACACACCCGCACCTGCGCGCTCGCGCTCGCTACCGCTTCACCGTCGCGAATCAGTCGGTCGCGTTGCTCGGTTGCGAACACAGAGTATATTTTTATATAGGGTATAGAGTCGTCACTCGCGTCATTTTGCGGATTGTATGGCGTATAGCGTGTGATGCGTATGATGTTGAAGATCGGGCAAAGTGGAGGAAGCTAAGTAGGAAGGCGGACCCTGGCAATAGCCGGGATTAACGCCAGGTGGAAGAAGATGGCGTATAGCGCCACCTGGTGCTTTGTGCAAGGAACTTTCACATAAGGCTTCTATCTAGCCTTCTATTTAGTACAATTTTAAATGGTTTTAAAAAATATTGCGACTGGAAGTTAAATAAAACGATATAGATAGTACAAGTTTTATTTCTTAAGCCTTTTCGTACAGTAAATATGCGCGATTTTTTGAATTTCGTCGTTTAGTTCGTAATCAGTTCTGGCCCCAGTTAATAATTTATTCGTGTTTTTGCACCAGTTATATATAAATAAATTAAGAGTTGTTTGCTCAATTCTTAAAATTACCTCTTTTTGTGCTCATTGCACTTTATAAAACTGTAATCAATCACTATTGATAATATGGTTTTCAGATATTGCATTATATTATTAATATCGGATTTTTTCCTTAATATACCCATGACCACATCCTGAATATTTGAAAAGCACTTTATCAATGAAAGTGATGGATATGTGAGGCAAGTTTTATTTTTAAAATATTCCCTAACCTTTATAGCACTTTCACCAATGTCTTTATTATATAATGACTCTCTACAGTCTCTACACAAACTACACCTTATTTTTAATTTGCGCAGAACATATCCAGTCACATAATCAATGTGTGCTCTTATTTTTGGATCACTCCTTTTGTTTTCAAAATCTTTAAAGATGTGGTCACTGTCAATATCTTCAAAATCTACTTGTGTTGTATAAGCTGACCTCTCATTTGTCTTAAAAAACAATCTCTTTAAAGATTTAAATGTGATGCAGGAATCCACTTCACAATTGGACCCTGGTGAATGCACACTACTCAATTATTAATTAGAAGAGAGGCAAAAGCTGCTTCAAAGGAAGCACAAGAAGGAGAATTGTTGCGGTACCCATGGCTTCTTATGCTTCCGAAAAAGTTTTCTAAAGGGTCCTGGTTGAAGTGGCGCATCCAAAGAGATGTCAGCTTACTTTTTTTTTGTAATGTATCTACAAGATATTCTATATTATCGATAGTGTGTAACCAGTTTTTAATGGAGGGTACAGTAACTGATTTTCCATTTTGTTTTTTAAAAGTCGTTGCCAATACTTTTTTAGCATGAGCCCATATTTTTTTATGGCTCGATCTTGGTGATACTGGGCCTAGCAGCAGTTTTCCTCTTCTTTTTTTAAAATTTTCAAAACTTCCGCTCATGGAGTCGAATAATTCGTCAAAGAACTTGAGTAGTGCAGCTGTTTCCTCACATTCTTGAGGGAGTACTCCTTGACCTGAAATGACAAAGCTGTTTTTAAAATGAGATAAATAGGCCGACTGCTTACACTGCACTAAACTTATTGTCTTACATTCATGGCTAAATAAGCCTAAGGGCATATTTTATGATGTTTGAATAGCTACTATTCACCAAAAATTATTTAATTTGGCCCTGTATACAATTTAAAACTAAAAACTTAATTTTAAACCTTGTATCATCATATCAGCCATAAGACGTCCACTGCTGGACTTAAGCCTCCCCAACTGTCGCCACAAAGCCTTGTATACATATCGTACCCGTATTTGGAAAACTAAATAACTTTGTTTTTGGCGATTTTGTCTTTTCCCTATTTTTAAATAATCCAAAACATGACGCATGTTTGAGTCTTACAGGAATTTACTTATCTTATTCCGTTCCAAAAATATAGCCATTTTTGTCGTTCAGATGGAATAATGTATCTTCAAACTAATTCTAATTTTTTGAAGGAAAAATAAACAACTCAATAAATAAATCAATAACTGTGGTCAATAATTAGTTAAATTTTTAATAAATTAAATAAAATAAGTTGTTGATTTTTCCTTCAATTTACAAATTCTATCATAAAACTAACAAAGTTCTAGGAAAACTAAATAACTCTACTTATTTAATTTTGCTACTCAAAATTCTGTCAAAACGTACATTACTTTATAAACACTTGATGTTATCTATTTCTTCTACAACTAGATAATTATACTCGAGCTTTGTCCTCGAGATTAGCATTAGGTATACATGTAGTAACACATACGGTGTCGCCAATTCGCACTGATTTTTGAGGTAGTTGAAAAAAGAAAAGGAAACTACCTCCTTTTTTTTTTTTTTTTTTTTTGTGGGTATCCCTAGCATACTAGTCTTGCCCGGGCGCAGTACTCGTCATTCACAGTTCAGTGCTCCGCCGCTTCGCACGTGAACTCAAGTCGTGCACCAAAATGGGAAAACGCTCTCGTACCGAGCCTAGCGACTATGAGTCGTTAGCTAAAAAGTTTAAAAAGTTAGAAGAAAAATTGTTGCGCGCTCGCCGGAAAGAACGACAACACGTGCCGCGACGCCGCCTATCCTCCACGTCGTCGTCGTCGTCGTGCAGCTCGTGCTCGTCGAGTGACAGCTCCGCCGGCTCGGGCCACAGCCCCGCCACGCGCACGCAGCCCTACCAGGAACCTTTGTTTTGTATTGAAGGTTAGTAGTTACCTATATTTAACTCGTGTTAACTATATTTGGTACTGCGGTTAACCTGTGGGGTTATCACTTTACCGAATACTAGTTTTTTCATGCGTAAAAAAGTAAGTGTTGCGGGCAGTCTTTGGGACTGTCACTTCACAAAATTACCTCTTATTGTCATGCTATATAAATGTGGTGTTGCGGGCATTTTATGGGAATGTCACTCTACTACATACTGAAAGAAAAATACCACTGAAAGACTAAGAGTTCTTTATTACAATAACAGTTGTACTTCACTGCTCGACGATCGACGATAGATTGCCCCCCTCGACCACACCATTCGTTGAGTTGACTGCACAGTGCCCACGTGACAATAGTGGGGGAGAGGGGAGATCGCAAACTTCAAGTCAATAGATGGACGTTAAACGATTTGTAAATATATTAATACAAATATGTACGTCATGTGTTTTAGGCTTAATTTTCATGGTTTTTAATTATGTTACAATATATAAACAAGTTATAAATATTTTACCGAACCAAACAACCTTTTTAAGAGTCAAATGATGTACTAATAATATCTATTAAATTGTCGTATTTCCTTCAATTACTATTAAAATATTTCTATTAATTCTGCAATTGCTTACATTCGTCCATCCTGACTTATCAAGTCGCGCCCTCGCGATACACTTCATAACAAGAAAATACAGACAATGCTATGGTAAAGTACGTTTATAAATTAATCAACAAAAGTGTACAAAATAAATAATTGTATATTTTATAATAACAATAAAATGGTTTTTGTAAAAATAAAAAAAATAAACTTAATACATCTTCGGTTCTTTAACAATCTTGAAACAATTAAATATTAAACAGCTTATTACAACAATCAGTCAATATAAAAATCATCACAAGCAACTTCTTTATTTATATTTTTTTTTCAGTATATTATTTTTAACAAATTCATTTATCAATACAGTTACACATTCATATGAACTTATTGTTTTAGAAGGTAAAAACAAATTAAAGTATTCTCTTGTTTTATCTTAATTCACACTACACTATTGCCTTATTACAATACTGAAACTACAGTTCCACCATACTACAATACTTTTATCTTGTCATACTAACCTTACTAACCATACTAACCATACTAACCATACTAACCATACTAACCTTACTAACCTTACTAACCTTACTAACCTTACTAACCTTACTAACCTTACTAACCATACTAACCATACTATTCGATTTTAGGAAAATTTTTGAAACTATTTGTAACGAAACTAAACTTTTTTGTAAACTTAAGCTATCAATACTTCTTAGGCTTATTATGATCAGGAGTTGTAACGTCATTACCATACACTCACAATTTAGTCTTCTATTTCCATCTCAGAATTATTATCATCATCGTTACTCTCATCTACCGCCTGATACACTAGCCAGGGGTAAATTTTATCTACTGGGAAAACGCCAACATATTTTTGTTTACCCTGTTTTTTCGTAATTGGCGTATCTTCCACTTCGTATCTATCATTATGTAGTACTTTAGTAATGCGGTACGGGCCTAGACATTTCGGGACTAATTTCTTACTTTTTCCTTTCTGACCAACTTCTCTTTCTACCCTAACCAGTTGTCCTACATTAAACTGACGCGGGGGAAGTCTAGTCTTATCAAACGTTTTCTTTTGCTTTACCTGAGTACGTTCTATTTTGTCAAATGCATCGCTTCTAATATCTTCTGAACTTTTTCTGTTAATACCGACATTTTCTTGAGCTGGTAACGTCAATGAACTTTCGGTCAACCCCTTTAGTCTCAACCCAAATAATAATTGCGCTGGAGTTTTGCCCACTGCTTTATTGATGGTATTATTTAAGCCCCATTGCACCTGTTGTAAATATTCATCCCATAGTTTTTCGTCTTTACCGTAAATCATAGCTGTTAATGAATTTAATATTGTCCTATTGTAGCGCTCTACCTGACCGTTTGCGCGTGGAGTAGCGACCGCATTTAAAATATGTTTCACACTTTTCCCGGACAAAAACTCTTTGAACTTTGAGCTGGTAAAAGTAGTACCTCTGTCTGTTATTACTCGAGAAGGTACACCAAATAAACTAAAATACTCATCAAAAACTGAAATAGTCGTGTGAGCTTTTGTATTTTTAACCGGTTTAAGAATAATAAATTTTGTGAACGCGTCAATGATTGATAATATATACTTATTCTTTCTTTTGCTTTCATTGAAAGGACCTAGGTGGTCGGCATGAACGGTGTGGAAAGGTTCAGATACCTTCGGTATTGGATGTAAAAACCCGGACCTTTTTCCAGCCGGTATCTTTCCGTGAGCACATTGAATACATGCCTGGCAGTACTTTTTGACAATTTTATTTATTTTTGGGAACCAGTAGGTTGATTTAATTTTGTCCAGGGTCTTCTCATAAGAAAAGTGGCCAATATCGTCATGACAAAAACGTAAAACTTGCCATCTTACACCCTTCGGAACATACCATCTAAGTCCTTCATCAGTTATTTTATAAACCACTCCACGTTTTAGAGTAAAATTTTGTTTAATATATGTTATTTTGTTTGAATTGGCGTCATCTAACATTCTTTTAATCCTTTGTGTCTCATCGTCATTCATTTGAACCGTGGCTAACCAATCTATTGTTATGAGGAAAACTTGTGAATCACCAGGGCCAGTACTGGCAACATTTTCTTGCACAGGGTTCCTACTTAGTGCATCTACGTGTTTCATAGAAGTCCCTGGTTTATAAACTATATTAAAATCGAATTCTTGAATCGAACTCCACCAGCGAGCAACACGCGGAATCATATCCCTTTTAGTGAACGTAGCACGCAAAGAATTACAATCAGTCACAATCGTGAATGTTAACCCTATTAGGTAACATCTAAACTTAGCCAAACTATTCACAACTGCTAGGGTTTCCAGCTCGTATGATGAAAAATGCTGCTCTTCTGGTGAAGTACGTCTACTAAAATAAGCGACTGGTTTCATTACACCATCATCCTGTTTCTGTAAAAGCATTCCACCTACTCCGTGTTTACTCGCATCTGTATGCAATTCGGTGGCAGCATTAGGATTATATAATGTCAAAATTGGTCGAGATACTAGTTTAGCTTTTAACTGGGTAAATGCAGCCTCTTCGTCCTCACTCCAAGTCCAAGGGGCATTCTTTTTGAGTAAATTTGTCAACGGTTGAGCTATAATCGCAAAGTTTTTTATAAAACGTCTAAAAAAACTAGCTAGTCCTAAGAACTGCCTGACATTATGGATATCTTTAGGGGTAGGGAATTTGTCAACTGCATCTATTTTACATTTTCCAGGTTTTATGCCATTTCCTGAGACTTCAAATCCTAGAAATTCTATGTTAGAATGAAAAAAGTTACATTTAGGGAGTTTTAATGTAAGACCCGCATTCTTGATTTTTTCGAAAACCGATTCTAGCTTGTTAAGACCATCTTCAAATGAAATTGAGGGAACCAGGACGTCATCCATATAAACGACAACGGTGTCAAATCTCAAATTATCAAGGACTTTATTAATAGTTCTCTGAAACACTGCTGGCGCATTAGTCAGACCGAAAGGCATCCTATTAAATTCAAATTGTCCTTCTGGTGTGACAAAAGCAGTTTTTTCTTTATCTCGTTCAGCTAATTCAATTTGGTAGTACCCCGAGGCTAGATCTAAAGACGTATATAGATTAAATCCCGCCAACCTATCCATCTGATCTTCTATCCTAGGCAAAGGGTAGTGTTGTTTTACGGTCTTCCTATTTAAAGCCCTATAATCTATACAAAGGCGCTGTTCGCCATTTTTTTTTCGCACTAAAATTATCGGACTTGCAAAGGGCGAACAAGATTCTCTTATGATACCACATTGTAGTAACTCATCAGTCATACTCCTAACCTCTTGTTTTTCTTTATGAGACAACCTATAGGGCCTGTAAACTACCGGTTGGGGGTCTGTTAAATCAATGCTCATGGTCTCTACATTAGTACAGCCTAACTCGGTTAGTTTAGTAGCAAAACAAGTTCGGTAACGATTAATAACTTCCAAGAGTTGTAGTTTCTGATTTTGGTTTAGGCTACCGTCTAAAGTCAAATCATTTAAATTGAAAGGCTCTAAAGAACCCACAACATCAATCTTATTAACTGACAAGCAATTTTTAACTTTAATTTTCAAAAAGTGTCCTCTAGCTATTAGCTGGTCTTTTTTATAAGTTACTTTATTTGAGGTAATATTGTCGACTAATAGTAGGCCTTTGCCATTTTCAATTGAGTAAACACCTTCTTCTATATTATGCTCCAAGTTAGGGATGGATCTATAACTACCGTATACTAATATGGATCCCGTTATTTTTTGAGGCGAGTAAACCTCCACAGAAGAATATCCGGGTAGAATCGAACAATTATCTTTAGAGAACAATTTAACCACGCCAATAGTTTCTGGGAATTCACGGGAAATTATTAATTCGTTATCAGTTTTTAAGATTTTAACCCCTGATGCTTCGGTAAATGACTGACCAACCAATAACGGATATTTCAAAAAGTGGTCAGGAACGACAATAACATTTAGTTGAACACTTACACCTTGAATTTCCAAAACTACTGGACACCGACCTGTCGCATGAACTATTGCTCCACCAAAACCTTTCATAGCAACTGAATATGTCCTATCCCATTCGCCTAATATTTCTATAGCGTCAGTGTTTCTAATGAGAGTACATTCGCTACCTGAATCTAAATAACCGCTTTTTTCGTGACCGTTAATCAAAATAGTTTGTACATATTTATCTTTAATTTTGGGTCCAGCGATTGAAATTTCTAAAACTGATTTTGCGTCGTCCTTCTTCCTGTAACACTCGTTAGAATCATGACCAACTATTGAACAGTTTGTACATTTTTTTAACGGTTTAGTGCACTTATTCATTATATGACCCTCTTCCTTACAATTAAAGCATCTAATTGGTTTTGGTTTATCACTTGCAGATTTGTCTTTAGTTAGAAGTTTCTTACTAATAGTCCTTAGCAATTCATTTCTTTTACCTATACTTTTTGCATTTCGTAGGTATGCTAATAGTTTATCAGGGTTATCAAATTGAGCTGCCTTCGCTCCAATCCTAATTGCCCTATCATCTATACCATATATAACGCAGTCTACTGCTCTCTTGCCCTTTATTTCGCATCTATTAAGCAAAGCCATTTTATCGTAATAATAATCCTCTAAAGATTCCCCGAACTTCGCCCTTTTGTCCAACATATCCGAAAGCATTTGGCCGTAATTTTCATTTGACGGAAAAGCTGCTTTAAGTTTTTCCTGCCATTCGACCCAGCTATAATTGACAGTTGTAAGTCCCTCATACCACCGCTTTGCATTGCCAGCAAGTTTAGGTATTGTATTATGTATAATTTGTCGGTCAGTCCAATTATAAATACTAGCTATTTCATTTACTTTGTGAATCCAATTATTCACGTTTTGATTTTTAGAAGAAGGGTCAAACTCAGGGACGACATTAAAATTGCTTATCCGCTCGCGGCTACTACTTGAAATTTTGTCAAGAAAGTCGGTAAATTTAGAAAACATATCAGTGACAGGACGTGACTCACGTGCGCTGGAACGTTTGCTCGATGAACGGGAGTCGCGTCGATGGCGCGCGTCTCTGCTTTGCTGGTGAGCTCGTACATGGCTCCTACTGCGCCTCGACCGCGATCTGTAGTCGCGCTCCTTTTCTTGATCCCTAGTCGCAGCTGGTGGCGGTGTCTCGAGCCGTCTGATACGATGACCAGGACTCCATACGCGGCTACGCTTGCGGCTGCGCCTGGAAGTCCCTCTGCGGCTCTGCCTACCACCCTGGCTCCGGCTCTGCCTGCTGCCCTGGTCACCACTCGGACTTCGACTTCGGTTGTCACTTGGCTTCCGGCCCCGCCTTCGGCTCCGCTCGTTCAATCCAGGCGAAGAAGCTTGCAGCCGTTGAGCCAAACTTCTATCATCAGTGCTATCCATTTGTAGACGTGAAGTAATACCCACTTCTGAACTGAAAGAAAAATACCACTGAAAGACTAAGAGTTCTTTATTACAATAACAGTTGTACTTCACTGCTCGACGATCGACGATAGATTGCCCCCCTCGACCACACCATTCGTTGAGTTGACTGCACAGTGCCCACGTGACAATAGTGGGGGAGAGGGGAGATCGCAAACTTCAAGTCAATAGATGGACGTTAAACGATTTGTAAATATATTAATACAAATATGTACGTCATGTGTTTTAGGCTTAATTTTCATGGTTTTTAATTATGTTACAATATATAAACAAGTTATAAATATTTTACCGAACCAAACAACCTTTTTAAGAGTCAAATGATGTACTAATAATATCTATTAAATTGTCGTATTTCCTTCAATTACTATTAAAATATTTCTATTAATTCTGCAATTGCTTACAATACGTAGCTCAAGTAATGCGGGCAGTTTTTGGGACTGTCACTTTACACTTAAAAATACTGATGACATCTAAATACCTACCTTGTCAGGGTTTTGCGGGCAGTCTTAGGGACTTTCACTTAACCCATATGACATAATGTGTGGGCGAAAATATTATCACGAATCACGTCGATCCCAGGTGTACCCACGATCGAATTCATACCTGAACCGTCGACGAGTGCAGCTCCACACGTCGCTCCGCCACCCCCGCCGCCGCAGCGCGCCGAGCCGCCGCCACCCGCCGTGCCACCGCCGCCGACTCCACTGGATCCTGCCGTCGCTGATGCTACAAAATCGCCGCCAGTGCCGTCGACAGTCGACGTTGACATTGACGTCGCAGGGACAGGGTCTGCGCCCCCAGACTTGCAGGTGACACCGCAAATCAACGATGAGATTTTGCAACTGCTTGGTGAGGACCCCTCCCAAAAAAGAGTCTATGGAAATGACATCCAGCCTGACTTGGCCGTACGTCTCCAGCATGTGGCTACTTCGGGTCTGTCTAAGGAAACCCGGAAGGAACTATTAGATAAATACCTGGTTCCCGCCAACTGCACCATGATTGACGCACCCTTACTGAATCCAGAGGTCAAGGTTGCCGTCTCCGAAGCTGTCCACAAAAGGGACAAAGGTATTGAACAAAAACAGAAGCAAATCGCGTCCGCTATTACCTGTATTGCCGAAGCTCTCACCTTGCTTATATCACCTGAGCAGACCGCCTCGTCCACAGAGCTCATTAAGCTTTTAATGGATGCACAAAAAATATTATGCGATAGCCAAAACTCTGATTCGCTTTTGAGAAGGAACTTCATACTTTTTAATATGAAAAAAGAATTTAAAGATCAGCTTCAGGCGACTAAAATTGATAAATTCCTTTTTAGTGCAGAGCTAGCAGAAACGCTCAAAGTTGCAAAAGCTATAACTAAAACGGGAGACGACATGAAACCCGCGCCTCCCAAACAGCCTCCTAAAAAAGTGACTAACCCCAAAGTACAGAGAAATCCTTTAAACTGGCGAGCCCCTCCCCAGAGCCACAGGTCGAAGGGAACCCAGAGGAGAAAGGAACCTGCAACCAGGAATCGGCACGAGACCTCCTCGAGACAGTCATCGCGTCCAGCAGCGAGCCGCAGCCGCCGCTAGACACGGTAATGTACGCCGGTCGGCTTTCTAATTTTCTTGACCAGTGGTCCCTTATCACTAATGATAAGACAATATTGTCTTGGGTCACAGGCTATCGCATTCCCTTCTCGCAACCTGTAATACAACACTCACCGCCTATAGCAAAAATACTTACTCCTGCAGAGAAAGTACAAAGTAATCAATCGATAAAAGATCTTTTATAGATCGGTGCGGTCGAAGAATGCGATCCCTGTGATGGTCAATTCATATCACCTACGTTTCTAGTACCAAAGCCGAACGGCAGGACTAGATTTATTCTAAATCTTAAATCCTTAAATAAATTCATTTCAACAAAACATTTTAAGCTTGAAGATTTACGTACAGCTATAAATCTTATAAACAAGGATTGCTATATGAGCACTATTGACCTCAAGGATGCCTATTTTCTGATCCCTATACATATCGATCATAAAAAATATCTAAGATTTGAATTCGATGGAATACTATTTCAATTTAATGTCTTGCCGTTCGGCCTCAATACTGCTCCGTTTGTGTTTACTAAAATTATGAAACCGGCTATTAGTTTACTCCGGTCGTGTGGCTTCCTATCTACTATATATTTAGATGACATGTTGCTAACATCAAATACATATGAATCATGCGCGAGAGAAGTCTCTTACACAATAAGCTTATTACACTCTTTAGGTTTTATTATCAACAAAGAAAAAAGCACACTATATCCTAAAACAAATTGTAAATTCCTGGGTTTCATAATTGACACTGAGAAATTACACGTTTCTTTGCCTAACGAAAAAATTCAAAAAATACAAAAAGAAATAGAAAAATTTAAAATACTTACACGTTGTAAAGTCAGAGAATTTGCCCGCCTCGTAGGTTTACTTACCTCGGCCTGTCCTGCCGTCGAATACGGATGGCTATATACTAAAGAACTCGAACGCTGTAAATATCTTAACATAAAAGAAGATGACAATTATGATAAGTATATGACTATACCCCCGTCAATATTGCCAGATCTAGATTGGTGGTCACGAGTAATCAATAACTCTGTAAACAAAATCAAACAAAACAAGTTTTGTTTGGTTATTTACAGCGACGCCTCAACAACGGGGTGGGGGGCGGCCTGCGGGGAGAAACGGGCTAGTGGTATATGGTCTGACAGCGAACGCTCGCGACATATCAATTATTTAGAAATCCTCGCTGCTTTTTTTGGACTAAAAGTTTTTGCTAAATCTTGTTACGACTGCCAAATTTTATTACGAATTGACAATACCACTGCCATATCGTATATAAATCGTATGGGTGGTATTCAGTTTCCTCACCTAACTGACGTTACAAAACAAATCTGGCAGTGGTGCGAAAGAAGAAAAATAATACTTTTTGCTTCATACATAAGCTCTACGGATAATAGCATCGCGGATGCCGAGTCTCGTCGCGTTCACCCAGACATCGAATGGGAGCTGTCAGATCACGCCTTTAAACGCATAACAAAGCATTTCGGTATCCCCGAGATAGATATTTTTGCCAGTCGGTTAAACAAAAAATGTAAAAAATACATATCCTGGCATCGGGACCCCGACGCCTATGAAGTAGATGCATTTACTATCTCTTGGAAAAAAAATTATTTTTACGGATTTCCACCTTTTTCCACAATATTAAAAACACTTAGGAAAATTCGGAATGACCACGCAGAGGGCATTATTGTAGTTCCCCATTGGCCTACACAACCATGGTTTCCCTTGTTTAAAAAATTACTTGTGTCTGACACTTTAATTTTTAAACACAATGAAAACTTAATAATTTCCCATTCCAGCAACCGAGATGTCCACCAGAAGACTACCCTGGTTGCCGGGATATTATCCGGACGTCGCTACTGAGAAGAAGTGTACCTCCAAACTCAATTCCTATTATGATGGCCTCCCTATCAGACAATTCCATAAAACAGTATGACACCTATCTTAAAAAATGGTTTTTGTTCTGTAAAACAAATCATACTGACTTGTACGTAACTTCTGTTCCGACTATCATTCATTTTCTTACTCAGCAATACGAATCTGGTGCTCAATATGGAACTCTAAATAGCTGTAGGTCCGCTCTCTCTTTAATTTTCGATCTAGACCTAGGGAACGACGGCCGGATAAAACGGTTCTTCAAAGGAATTTACCGATTAAGACCTCCTCTGCCCAAGTACAATACTACTTGGGATACCTCCCTGGTTCTTAATTATTTAACATCCTGGTATCCTAATGAAAATCTAAACTTAGAAAAAATCTCTAAAAAACTTACAACGCTCCTAGCCTTGACTACTGCACACAGAGTCCAAACCATTTCAAAAATAAATATTAATAACATAGAAGTTCTTCCAAATGCAATTCAAATAAAAATTCCCGATTTAATAAAGACGTCCCGTATCGGCGCTACTCAGCCTACTCTCATCCTGCCGTTTTTTAGAGATCAACCAGCCATATGTCCAGCTGCCACACTAAATTCTTACCTGCTGATGACGAGCCCACTACGTGGCAGTGAAGTTCACTTATTTATTGGCCTTAAAAAGCCTCACAAGGCTGTTACAGCACAAACTCTGAGTAGGTGGATAAAGAGTATTCTCTGCAGTTGTGGTATAGATATTTCTGTGTTTACCGCGCATAGTACTAGACACGCAGCCACCTCTAGAGCTCATAAAATGGGTATCAATTTGGACTTAATTAGGAAGACAGCTGGTTGGAGCGGTAGCTCCAATACTTTCGGGCGTTTCTATAATAGATATATAGTAGGAGAGCAACAGGAGAACCAAACCTATTTTGCTAATAGCATTTTATCTGATTAAGAGTTACTCATTAGTCAGTCAATAAGATTAAATTAATAAGTTGTAAAATTAATTAGATACCTAAATTACTTTATAATTTTATTTTACCAAAAGTATGGTACCTTTTTTGCACATTTAATATAATGTTCTTGTTAATTCTACTTATGTATGCTTATTTCTAAATACTTAAATAAGTATTTAAATAAATTGGCATTAATCCTAATGTGTTGATATTTTCATTAAGTCTCAACATCTACATGTATACCTAATGCTAATCTCGAGGACAAAGCTCGAGTATAATTAATGATTAAACGAACTTACCTGTAAGTGAAGTTCTATCCTAATTATACGAAGAGCTTTGTCCGAAGAGATTAGCATACATCCCACCCTCCCGGGATATAGGGCCTATCCCCTGACCCTGCAAATATCAACATTAGTATTAAGTGTATAGTCTATGATCAACATGGATGATGCTCCGAACTAAATGACGAGTACTGCGCCCGGGCAAGACTAGTATGCTAGGGATACCAACAAAAAAAAAAAAAAAAAAGGAGGTAGTTTCCTTTTCTTTTTTTATCTACCTCAAAAATCAGTGCGAATTGGCGACACCGTATGTGTTACTACATGTATACCTAATGCTAATCTCTTCGGACAAAGCTCTTCGTATAATTAGGATAGAACTTCACTTACAGGTAAGTTCGTTTAATCATTAATTATTAATTACAAGATGATAGGCAAATAAAATCAAATAGATTAAGTTATTTATAATTGCCACGCGAAATATTGTAGTGTCTATTCAATGAATCGGAACAAGGAAGTGCGCGTGTCAGCGCGTGTGACTGATGCATCGCTCGCGTCACAAGCATTTTAGACTAAACGCAATTGAAGGTTAAATTTTAGTGTAATGCGTAACCTTCAATTGCGTTGACGTCAGTGACCAGAGTGAGAGTTTTACACTATAATGGATTCGCGGGGTAGATTTATGGTGAAAATGTGCCAAGAAGAAGATAATTCATCTGAGGTATGTAGCTACGATGATTTAGAACCATTTTTTTGTAAGTAGAAAAACTCTTTCAGTGCATCTCCCACGAAACCAAGACTGATTTATGTCATCATAATACTGAAATAATTATTTTTTACTATTTCATAAGTTAAGCGAATTTGAATAATATGAATCACTTTAAGTTGTGGGAGAAGTTAATAACTCTTCTGCTGTCATTTGAATTTTGACTCTTAAGTGAAGGTTTAAGGTTACTTTTAGCTTGTTACGTATTTTTTTTTTGTTAGGTATTTTGTTGAACATTTTTAGGGTTCCGTACCCACAGGGTAAAAGCCGAATTCACCCGTTTACTAAGATTACGCTGTCTGTCTGTATGTCTGTCCGTCAGTCTGTCACCAGGCTATATCATGAACCGTGATAGCTAGAAAGTTGACATTTTCAAAATTTAACCGCTAAATAGCCACTATAACAACCAGAGGTCGGAGTAGGTAGATCGATTTAAGGTCGTTGAAGTCAAACGTAGAGGATAATGTGGATATGCCTCTAAAATACTGGAACTTCAAATTGATTTTGAAATAATCTGAAATTTCGAAATTAGCACGAATTTGTGTTTAAGGTGAAAAACGTATTAATAATATCAATCTACGCTGCCAATGTTAGCTAATGGTGAAAGAAATCAGTATTTTATTTTATACAAAAATACCTTGGCCTAGTTACACCGTATTTTGTCCCTTACTGTTGAATTAGAAATGACGCTTGACAGTATGAGACAAAACTTAGACAGGGCCTTTTGTTTCTTTATCTCATGTTCATCTATGTTAAGAACGCATTGACCGCACGCAACGACCAATCAGAAGCATCTCGCACATTATGGATAAAATGGCATGTCCATATCATAATATCTTGACGCAAGTATATAAAATCAATCTACCTACTCCTACCTCAACAACAAATACTAAATCGAGATTAAGCAACGGTGGATGGGTGACCAAATCAGTTTACCTATTTTTATTTGTATGGAATCCGCTGTTTTTTAATACTTAATAAAACAATGTAGAGTAGGTATAGATTTGAGTATGCTGTCACTTGACTGCATAAACTCTTGTCAAGTTGTTATTGTTTTTCTTATTTTGTAATTTAATACCTACAATATAGCTTCTTATTGTTTTAGGGTGAAAATAAGACAATAAAACAACAGGAGCAAAGTACCGTCAGCCCACAAAAACATAATATTATAACATGCCAGAAATCACCATCCGAAATTAACAAACATGTTTCCAATGACGTAAATTACGCTGTTGACATTACGCCTGATGTTCTTAACCTTCCTGAGCATGACGAATTTAAGATTATTACATGCGAATCGGCTCCTGTTCAATAATGGCTAGCGAAATGATTTCTAATAACATTAAACCACCCCAATGCCCGTAAATGTCAGTCCCATGTCTTTGTGTAGCAGTAAAATTAATTTAAATGAAGATGACAACATACCATTATACAACTATAAAGGTGTCAGTTCACCAGTCAGAGGGTCAAGTCCCATTTCGGGTGTCGAACCAATGCCACCTTCGACAGATGAAGAACCTTCTGGATCGTCATGGATTCCGGACTCAGAAGAAGAAATTAAAATAAAAGAAAACGAACACCTTTAATGAACATGAGATTTGAAGGTATAATACCTGGTATACTTATAGTACTCTTTGGTATAAACTCAATTCCGTCGAGTGATTCTGAAGATGAAACAAGTAAAATTATAACAACTCGCGCTATTATTGAAACTCCTTTTGACCAAGTCTCATTAGTTAACCCCGATAGAAGAACCATGAAACACGATGTCACAATTGCAGAAACAACAGATTCAGAAACAGAAACAGGCAATAAGGAAAAAGAAATCTACAGATGGAAAAAAAGTAATCAAACAAATTGGAAAAGAAACAAAGAGTTAGAGAAGAAACGAAAATGTTTGCCATATAAGAGTAAAACTGGAAAGCTTTGTGCAGCTAAACTACCTAAAAGTCCTAAATGCAGCAATAGTTGCCGTCAAAAACAGAAAAGTTTACACAAAACGAGCGTGAAATAATTTGCGAACACTATTGGTCTATACAAGATTATAAGCTACAAAAAGAGTTTCTGCTCAAGCGCATCATCATTAAACCGGTGCAGACTACAAGAAAATCTGTACCGATCGACAAACAAAGAAGTACTAGCAGACAATATGGTTTTTATAAAAATAAGACTGTATTTGAACAAGTATGCAAGAATTATTTTATGTCCACTCTTTGCATTTCTACTGGTCCTATTGAAACAGCAGTAAAACACGTGGATGATCATGGTGCATTTACAAAAATAGATAACCGTGGTAGACAAGCGCCTGCAAACAAAACTCCTGAAGAACAGATACAAGACGTAAAAAATCACATTGAAAGTTTTCCTGTAATGGATTCCCATTACTGTAGAAAAAAATCAAACAGGAAATACTTAGAGCCTACCTTGTCAATATCAAAAATGTATAATTTGTATGTGCAGAGAATGAAAAAAAAACAATAAAGTGCCAGTTAAATTTAACATTTATAAGAAAGTATTTGGCACACAATACAATTTAGCGTTCTATCATCCCAAGAAGGACCAATGTAGCACGTGTAATAATTACAATAAAGATAAAAGTAATATAAATATCCTAAATGAATATACTCAGCATATAGAGCGAAAAGAGGCGTCTTATAGATCTAAAGAGCTGGATAAGAAGAGGTCGGAAGAAGATGATTCATATTTGAGAGGTTTGGTATCAAAATCGGCCAAATCCAAAAAACTTACTTTTTAAACTGAATATGCAGCTAAATTAAGAACATTCCATTTTGTAGTTCTGTGTCATTCAAAATTGGCCAAATCCATGTTTGTTATATGAAATTTCATTGCAAATCATGACTCTGGGATCAAAAGTAGACAAATCGAGTACTATTTCAAAACAAAATGAGCCAAATCCATAACAGCCAATCAGATTCAAGGATTTAGTACGGCGTGTCAGCCATTTTGTTTTTACGTCGAAGTGCTTGATTTGCGTCGTGATCGAATTCCTAGCGTTTTTACATAAAAATAAATAGAAAAAATGGATGAATCAACTGAAGAAATAAAAGAAACTGCTCCAGAAATGTCTAGGAAACGGCTGACACAAAAAACTAAGTGGAAGCGTAATGAACAAAAAGTTTCTAGGTAAGTAAAGTTTGTTGCATCAACTCGAGTCCTACTGACGAACATTTGACAGGCAGGGGTGCTAAACAATATTTTGCATTAAGTTCGCATTTGATCAAGTCTAATTTTTTGTTATTATTATCATGGATGGCTAAATTGCTTCTACGTATTAAAATAAAATTACTAACAACCTAAGCTACTTACTACTGGACAATTTTAAAAATGTATTTAAATTATCGAGTCTGGTTGTCTTTGTGGTCGTGTTTGTGTTTGTCCATGGCACACGACACGATACATAATTTCCCTATTGTTATTAGGCTATGAGTGTGATGGTGTTTTTGACAGTGGGACAGTGGGCCAGTGGACAGTGGGACAGTGACAGTGGACAGTGACAGTGGACGTTATCACGTAAAATTATCGTCCGTAAACCGACTTTACAGACAACCACTTTTTTTTTAAATATGATTCATAAAGTGTATAACATGAAAGTGAGTTGTGCACCTATGTATGTATAAGTCTGAGGCACAGTCTGAGGTGTGTGTGCCTATGCATGCGTGTGTGTATACTTTTTATACGATAGGTGTGTAAAATGTAGTGTATTTTACTAATGTTAAATGCTTTGCTTGCTTCATTTATCATTTTTGTTTTAGATATTCACCAAAAGCTCCTCCAAAGATTAAAGTCCCATGTGAACATTACTCAAAATCATATAGATGCACATCGCTAAGAAAAGTTGACATTGTAAAATTTCATGCAGCATTTTACAAATCACCATCTAAAATTGACCAAGACAACTTTATTTTGCAACATTCTAAGGCGTCTGCTGTAAGTCGCCATCGGCCTAAGACAGGCACAAGAAAAATGAAAGGAATGCAAATAGTATATTATTGTCGAAGAAGAAATAACTTGATTCCCGTGTGCAGAAAAACAGATCTTGAAATTTTAGGAATTAAAAAAGGACGAGTTAATGGTGTGATTGCTCGTAATTTTAAAAGTGGTGGAGCTTCGGCTAGTGAGTCTCGGGGAGGCAATCACAAAGAACATAAATATAGAAAAAGTCCATACAAAAATTCATTAAGCGTTTTAAACCACTCGAGATCCACTACTGTCGAGGAAGTATCAAATGCAGACAGTATCTTTCATCTGATTTGAACATTAATAAACTATACAAAATGTATAAAGAGCAAGCAGAGGCACAATTTCAGACTGTTAAAGCATCTTACTTTCGAAGAATTTTTAATACTACATTTAATATTGGTTTCGGAAGCCCACGGACTGACGTTTGTTCTACATGCCTGCAATTACAAGAACAGATCAAATATGAGAAAGACAGTAATAAAAAGAAGGATTTTATGATTAAAAAAAGAGTACACAGTTTAAGAGCCAAAGCATTTTACAACTTATTAAAAGAAAATGATCAAAGTTTGCTGATTCTTAGTTTCGACTGCCAAAAAAATCAACCTATGCCGAAAGTGCCAGATCAAATTACTTATTACTCGCGTCAACTCTACATTTATAACTTCACTATCGTTGTTGGTCACTCAAAGTCCCAACTAAATAGCGAGAATGTGTTTGCATACAATTGGACCGAGGACTTATTGCCAAAAGCATCAAACGAAATTGCCAGTGCCGTGTTTCACTGCCTGTGTACCTACTGTTGTCGAGAAACATGAAAAAGTGACTTCGATACGCTTAGTCGCAGATGGCTGCAGTGGCCAGAATAAAAATTCTTCTGTACTTGGTATGGCCTCTAAGTACCTTATGGATCATGCTCCGGATAGGATTATCTTATTATTATATGATATAAAATGATCGAGATTGTTTTCCCTATCGTAGGCCATTCTTTTCTGCCCCCAGACAGAGTCTTTGCACAAATCGAAAAGAAAATTAAAAAGTGGAATCAATACCTGGACCAGATGGTTATGAAAACTTTTTTAAAGAACAGGCTACTGTGCTCCATTTAGGTACTGACGTGCAAGCTATGCAATGGAAAGAAGCAACTGGAAAAATATTAAAAACTACAACTGCAATGCACTTCTCAATTAAAAAATGTAAGAGACTTTTTATAAAACAAACAAAAGACAAACGTCGTGGTGCGTGCCGAAGAAAGTTACCACAACCGTCTGGGAGATTTTAAGAACATTTGCAAGAAAGGAAAATCTGCTAGTCAGATTAACCCAGACCCTGTACCTCTGTACGTCAAAGTTAAAGACGCGAAACTAGGAGACGTTAAAAATCTACTCACTACTCATTATGGTGAACGATGGAATGAACTACCAGAGTTAAAATATTTCAGCGATGTGTTGTCAAGGCCAGTTGAATCATTACATTCTTATGAAGAAGAAGATTGTGAAGCTTTGGAAGAGTTGCCAAATTTAATTGTTTAATTTTAATTGTGTAGTTGCACAAAGTTTTAATTTTAGTTCTAAATAAACAAATAAAGTGTTCTTATATTATGTATTCTTTACTTTTTTTATTGAATATCTGAACATTTGAAACCAAAATTTACCACCCCTGACCTCCCGTACACGACAAATACAAAAATGCCCAAATCCATAAATAACCAATCAAAAACAGTCAAATCCAAAGCCATGACAATTAAATTCGGCCAAATCCGCCCCTCACTATCAAATTTGGTCAAATCCGGCAGATTTTATTTGAAATACGACTTTTTTTGTTTGAGACTAAGGTAGATATTTGTTTAGTTTAGTTTTAAAAGACTCGTTTGAATCACCCGCCTTGAGCTGAGTTGTCAAAAATATTGCCAATAACAAAAATTAGTTTATGCACTATAATGACAAATTGGGTGAATTGGACTTGACTGATTTTGATACCAAACCTCTCATTTGTGTGTCACCATGGACTTGCAAAGTCTACTGCAGATTCCATCGACTGCAGATAGTCTTTTAGAGGTATGCGGAACAGAGAGTAAAGTCCCGCATACCTCAATTGAAAAAGAGGATCCTCCAACCAGGCGGCTGTTGTGCCTGGCGGGCTACTGCCCGATAGTTAATATTCGGGCCGATGTACACGTTCAAATCGCACGGCAAACTTTGCTTGTGCGATGCAGGACTTCAACGAAGTAGTTCGCTGCTAGTTTGATAGATGGCGTCGCGGTTCCTTTTGTTGCGATGCACATTTGCTCCGTTGGCTTTTCTTGTGGCGGCATTGTTGCCGTTACATCACTCCCCTCCGGAGACCGGAGGTCGATGGTGGATGAGTCGTCCATGTATCTTGAGATTCTTGCCAGGCCAGTGGAAGGTTGGTTCCAGTGAGTCGGAACCGGAAGTCGCAAAGTTCTCGGTGAGTCGGAACTATATGCGGTGCCCCAGTGAGTCGGGGTGATGAGATCCCAGTGAGTCGGGATGATGTTGCAGGCTCCAGTGAGTCGGAGTGGTGCTGCTGCTGGCTCCAGTGAGTCGGATCCGGTAGTTGCAGAGTTCACGGTGAGTCGGAACTATATGCGTTGCCCCAGTGAGTCGGGGTGATGATAGAGGCTGAGGATGCTGAACAGGAATGCGCGGCTGCTGCATGCTGGTGGTCAGGATATCCGTAGACGCCGTGGGTACTGGCTGGCTGTATGACTCGCTTGCTCGAGAACTTGAGGTCACGATAAGGAGAAGGATGATGACGTCACGCTGAAGTAGTTGCACGAAGGCTGCGCTGACGTTCAATGTCGAGGGTCACCAGTTTAGAGGTATGCGGAACAGAGAGTAAAGTCCCGCACACCTCATTTGAAAAGGAGGATCCTCCGACCAGGCTGTTGTGCATGGCGGGCTACTGCCCAATAGTTAATATTCGGGCCGATGTACACGTTCAAATCGCACGGCAAACTTTGCTTGCGCGATGCAGGACTTCAACGAAGTAGTTCGCTGCTAGTTTGATAGATGGCGTCGCGGTTCCTTTTGTTGCGATGCAGATTGGCTCCGTTGGCTTTTCTTGTGGCGGCATTGTTGCCGTTACAGTCTAATGTATTATTCCAGAAAATTAAATTTATATAATTTATCTATTTATGAGTTTAAACCTCCACAAAACGACGCTCACTGTATGTTCTGGACGGAAATAAACGGCAAAAGAGGCAGTGTGGAAATAGCATCTGCTATTTATTTATGGATTAAGAATCTACCCGAGGCTGTCACGCACGTCACCCTTTATTCAGACACATGCTCGGGACAAAACCGGAACCAGTACATAGCAGCATATTTATTGTACTTAGTACATACACATGGGACAATAAAAGTGTTAGAAGAAAAGTATCTCGAAAGTGGTCATAGTTATATGGAGGTAGATTAGATGCACAGCGCAATAGAAAAAGAAAAAAGTACACAGACACGTTTTCTATAATAGATTGGAAGGGAATTAAGCAACGGGCAAGATCCAAAAGACAAAATAAAAATGTAAATCCGTATAAAGTAAATGAGTTGTCGTATCAAGACATGATTGATGTAAAATCACTTTCTTCAAAAATAATTAAAAACAAAACTATAGCGGAGAATGGGGAGAAGGTGTGTTGGTTGAAAATAAAATGTCTAAGATTTCAAAAGGATTTACCTAGTTTTATTAAATACAGATTTATTAAATGCTCTTTGTAAACCAGGGAGACCGACTAGAAGAACTCAAAACTCTGAAATGCCAACTATAAACACTGAAGATCTTCCCCGGGCATATAAACAATGTCTTCCTATAACAAAACAAAAAAAGAAAGATCTTTTACAGCTTTGTAAGAAAAATTAAATTCCTAATGAGCGTCATGGCTGGTACGATGGTTTACCATGTTTAAACGAAGACCAGGGTGGAGTACACCCTGCACTGATTCATCTGAAGTCGATGATTAAACTTATTTTGACCCCTGCTCTACATTCTGGTGATCTTTTGAAACCTAACAACACAAACAAAATTATTTGAGTTTTTAGGGATTTACGTTGTTAAATTTACGTGATTTTAAATTACATACATACGCCGTGTTTTATTTAATGTGTATGAAGGTAGTTTTTATTTTAAGTTGCTGTACTTTTGTTTATGTCTCTTACATTTACCTTTCAGTATTGATTAAGTACAAATTACAAACAATCTTTTTATTAAGTACAAACATTTCAATTGTTTTGAATTTTAAATGTTTTATTTTACTTAATTGTAGGATCAATAGTCTTAAGTAATTGATATTAGAAGTTTGTTGATTTTTGTACTCAATGTACCTGATGAGTCATATTATTTTTTGAGTTTTATTTTAGTTGTGTTTCCTAAATTACCAATGAAGAATTATTTTTATTTGAATTGAGTTGTTTTAAAGTTTTATAATGATTGCAATCAAAAATATCTGGAGTGGTGTTTTAAAGAATAAACAAGTAAATGAGGGGTTAGTGAGAATGATCAGTGTGGATGAAGTGAGAATAGCAGTGAATGAAATGAAGAATGATAAGGCAATTGGTCCAGACGGAATTCCAATTGAAGTGTGGCAGTTATTAAGAGTAGATGGATGGACGTGGTTAGCTTTATTCTTCAATAAGTTGTTGCTGGAAGAAGCCATACCTGATGAATGGTGCAACAGTTTGTTGGTGCCCATCTTCAAGAACAAAGGTGATGTGCTGGAGTGCAACAACTATAGGAATAAAGCTTATCTCACATAGTATGAAAGCCTGGGAAAAAGTTATTGAAAGGCGGTTGAGAGAAGAGAGTGAAATCTCACAGAACCAGTTCGGTTTTATGCCTGGTCGGGGTACAACGGATGCCATTTTCGCTATCCGCCAGCTGTGCGAGAAATATAGAGCTGTGCATAAAAACCTGCATATGGTATTTGTTGACCTCGAAAAGGCATATGACCGGGTGCCTCGTGAGGTTTTGTGGTGGGTCCTTAAGGAGAAAGGTGTGCCTGGGAAGTATGTGCAGTTGATCCGAGCGATGTACAGTCGAAGCAGTACTCAAGTCCGGTCTACAGTGGGCACCACTGACAGCTTCAGTGTAGCAGTCGGTTTACACCAGGGCTCGGCCCTCAGCCCTTATCTCTTCCTGATGATAATGGACGCTCTGACGTCGGACATCCAGGAAGAGGCTCCCTGGTGCATGCTGTTTGCTGATGACATTGTGCTGGTTGCAGAAAGCGGCCTAGAGGTCCAGAGCAAATTGGAGACGTGGTGGCAAAGACTGGAGAGTGTTGGCCTGAAATTGAGCAGAACCAAAACAGAGTACCTGTTCTGCGATTTCGGCAGTCTCTCCAATCCGATACCTATAGCTCTCACCGGAACGCCTATACCGATTTGCTCCGACTTTCGGTATCTCGGGTCGCTTGTCCAGGGAGATGGCGATATAGACCGAGACGTAACGCACCGGATCAACTCAGGATGGATGAAATGGCGACAGGTCACTGGAACAACTTGTGACCCTCGGATGCCCCTCAAATTAAAAGGGAAAATATATAAGTCCGTGATAAGACCTGTCGTAATGTATGGATCGGAATGTTGGGCTGCGAAAAAGACGGATGAAAATAGATTGCATGTAGCGGAGATGAGAATGTTGAGATGGATGTGTGGAGTAACGAGAGTGGATAAAGTGAGAAATGAGTACATTAGAGGCACTTTAAAAGTGGCGCCAGTGACGGAAAAGTTGAAAGGGAATCGCTTGTCTTGGTATGGTCATGTGAAGAGGAGGGATGAAACGCATATAACTAGAAGAGTTATGAACATATGTGGATGGATGGAGAGGGAGAGGAAGAAATTGATGACTCAACTAGGACAAAGCATGATGTGGTATATGGATGGTACCTTTAAGTCTGTACCAGAATTATTTTTACAACTGTATACAATTCATTCTAGAATTTTGAATGAACATAGGTCCACCGTGCCGTTAGTATTTGTGTTGTGCACTAATAAGGACAAAACAACGTACAATAAAATATTCGACTTAATTAATGAGTATTTTTGTGAAAACGATATTGTTATAAAGGTGAAATATTGTATGATGGACTTCGAAATTACTGCAATTCAATGTGCACGACAAAATTTGGAAAATATTATGGTTAAATGCTGTTCGTTCCATTTTGGACAAATTATTTATAGGAAGATTCAATCAAGTGGCCTTGCAAAACTGTACGGAACGGATTACAGCTTCAGCTTAGAAATTAAGTATCTCATGGCTTTATCTTTCCTACCTCATTCAACAATACCACAGTACTTCAAAGTTTGGGAAGAAAATTGTTCAGAAAAAAGTGCATTAATTGCCAAATGGTTTGCAGAAAATTATGTCGCAGGAAAGAATGTTCCCACGTTGCCGTCGTGGTGGGGCTTGTGTGTCTCAGTGATCTTGGATCTCTGCCGGTAGAGTTGTTCATGCCGGAAAGGACCAAGTGAGAGACCAGACAAAGAGGGACACACACACGCGAGAGGCGCACCGTTCGGAGACTTGAACAGTTTTCGGGTTTTCGAACGGTGTGCGTTTCAAAGGACGGAATCTTGCTCACTGGTCTCTGGTACGCGTCTGCTCATCAGATGTGACTGTGAGGACAGTGAGCAAGTAGAGGGAGAGAGAGACCCTGTGAAAGGACGGAGGAGATAGGGACCGAACCCTTAAAAGGAAAAAAAAAAAATCATGAAAAGACAATCGGTCAAAAAACTACCCCAGGGCGGTACCAGCTGCTCAGCAGCTGGAGAATCCGCCACGTCTCCTCTGGAGGCGTCATGCCCCTCGTATTCTGGGGGGGGCAACCCTTGTCTTCCGCTTGCCAGTGGCAACATGAGCCGAGGAGGCTCCCGATCAGAAGCGTCCTTTGAGGACTTGATCAATTTTAATTTTAATGCGCCCGACAAGGTGTCGGGAAAGAGTAGCGCGGAGGTTCCCTCCAAATTGTGGAGGAAGGGTTCGCTTGAGCGTCAGGGAGATGCGGGGTCGGACTCTGACTCTGCGTCTGGTGTCGGCTCGGCGAGCTCTGGACGCGAGGGAATGGGGGCTATTGCGGGGAACACAAAGTTCTTTCGCAAGCGGCCCAGACCAGAAGACGACCGGGGGTCGTCTTCCAACGGAGAGATGGCCTCGGCCCGAAAAATCCCCACCAGTAGGCGAGGTAAGGGTCGAGAAGGAGGCAGGGGGAGGGGGCTCGCCTCCCAGGAGGTTGTCCAGCGAGTGACAAAACTCGCCGAAGAGGTGCGCAACCCTGGAGCGACCGGTCGGAGGACTCTCCCTTCGGCGTCTTCTGGCGGTGAGCCGGACACCGGCGGTGGCTCCGTTCTGGAGCGTAAGGCTAAGTTTGCGGAGATTGTGAAGGCTGCGATTCGCGATGTGGCCTTGAAAAGGTCGCAATCGTCCAAAAACAAGGCCATAAGTGCGGCCTCGGCCTCCATTTTGGCGGCAGCGGAAGCTAATGGTGGCGGGCCGCCGTCGGACGAAATGTCCAAGCTGCGGGCGGAGGTTGCTCGCTTGGCGGCCGCCACGGAGCTTCTCCAAAAGGAGAATGAGAAGCTCCGAGCAGACCTGGCCGGGCTCCGAGGAGCCGGCTCAAAGGTGGCGCCTCAAGGGGGCCGCAAGCACGGGCAGCCCGTGCCGGCAGAGGAGCAGGTCCTGAACCTAGTGCGGCAAGAGATGGCTGCATTTGCGCACAGGTTCTCGGTCCTGGAGGGCATCGTCCTGCGCCCCCCGCTAGCGGCGAGCCAAAAGGCAACCGGCCCGCAGAAAGTGGCATCATACGCGGCCGCCGTTACTGCGAAACCAGGTGCCGGGGTGGCACCAGCGAAGCATGCCAAGCCAAAGAAGAAAGGCGGGGTGGCTGCACAGGCGGCGAGGGCTCAAGCGTCGTCGATGCAACCCTCACCTAACTCTCCTGCGGCTGAAGCCGGATGGCAGGTGGTCGGGAAAAAAAAGAAGGCGAGCAAGGTAGCCAGGGCAGCCAAAAAAAGGGCAGAGGAGACGGCAGCGTAAAGCGCGAAGCGTCGCGGATATGCTACGCGCCCCGGAGACCGCAGCTGTAGTGGTCACGCTACAGCTGGACGCGGAAAAGAGGGGCGTGACTTACCGCGATGTTATCACTAAGGCTAAGGAGGCGGTGGACCTCCAAGAGCTCGGTATCACGAGGGGCCTCCGGTTCAGGTTCACCATGACTGGGGCCCGGATGCTGGAGATCCCCGGTGCAGCCAGTGGCCCGACCGCTGACGCTCTGGCCGAAAAGCTAAGAGCGTCCTTAAATGTGGACGAGGTCCGAGTGTCCAGGCCGACTAAGTGCGTGGACATGCGCATCCTGGGCCTGGACGACTCCGTCACGGAAGAGGAGGTGGTGGCCGCCGTCGTCAAGACTGGGGGGTGCTCTGCCGAGCAGGTGAAGGCAGGCACCATACGTCCTGACCGCACGGGCTTGCGAACCGTCGTGGTGAGCTGCCCAGTGACCGCGGCCAAGACCATATCAGAGGGCCGAAGACTCCTGGTGGGCTGGGTATCTACGCAGGTCAAATTGCTGGAACCCAGACCTCTGAGGTGCTTCCGCTGCCAAGTGGGCAACCACGTGGGAGTTCAGTGCACCTCGGAGGTGGACCGCAGCGGTCTCTGCTTCCGCTGTGGTCAGCCCGGTCACAAGGCCGGCTCGTGTAACGCCGCAACGCCCCACTGTGTTGTATGTGCGGCAGCTGGCAAGCCGGCCGATCACTGGGCTGGAGGCAAAGCCTGCGCTCCATCCACCAGAGGCAAAAAGAAGGCCTCCACCGCCGTCACCGCCGCCGCCACTGCGGTTGCCGTAAGAGAGCCCTCACACAGGACTCAGGAGGAGGCAGAAACGGAGTACCAATAACGGCACCTTTACGCCTCCTCCAGGCGAACATCAACCACTGCGCCGCTGCTCAGGACCTGTTGGTCCAGAGCATGGCACAGTGGTTGATTAACATCGCCGTAGTCGCTGAGCCGTACTTTGTCCCGCCCAGGGATGATTGGGTGAAGGACTTGAACGGCTCCGTGGCCCTGGTTTCGTCGGCCACCGCCGGTACCCCCGTCCCTCGAGAACGTCAAGCGAGGATAGGGGTGCGTAGCTGCAGGGTTCGGGCAGATTGTCGTGGTAGGGGTATACTTCTCCCCGAACCGAACTCTCGCCGAGTTCCAAAACTCCCTGACGGAGTTGGGCGTCGTCGTCGCCGGGTATCGTTCCTGTCCCGTACTCGTTCTCGGGGACTTCAACGCCAAGCACTTGGCTTGGGGTTCCCGTCATACGGACACGCGGGGTAGGATGGTCGAGGACTGGGCTCTGGAGACAGGTCTGGTCGTCCTTAACCGGGGTTCTGTCCCCACGTGTGTGCGGATGCAGGGCGAGTCCGTGGTGGATATTTCGTTCGCCAGCCCTGCTCTGTCACCACGTGTCGTCGACTGGCGCGTCATAGAGGAGGTGGAGACATATTCCGATCACAGGTACATCCGGTTTGATGTCTCCGCCCAGACCTCAACCGCGCCAGTCCGGCAGGCCCCGAGTGGTCCGCGGTGGGCGCTGAAGCAGCTGGACCGGGAGCTCCTCCTGGAAGCCTCGATCGTGCAGGCTTGGGTGTCACAACCGGCAAGGCCTGCTGATATCAACGACGAGGCGGAGTGGTTCCGGGAGGCCATGTCCGATATTTGTGACGTAGCAATGCCCCGGGTTAAGCCAGGACGCGCCCGCCGTCAGGAGTACTGGTGGTCGCAAGAGCTGGCGACACTGCGTCAGGCATGCGTTTCTGCACGGCGCCGGTACACCAGGCACCGCAGGCTCCGCATCCGCCCTCCGAATGCGCAGGTCAGAGAGGCGGAGCTGTACGAGGAGTACAAAGTGGCGAAGGCCGCCATCCGAGCGGGGATCCTGCAGGCAAAGGATCTGGCTCGCAAGGAGTTGCTGGAGTCTCTGAACGGGGACCCGTGGGGAAGACCCTACAAAATGGTGCGGAATAAGCTCCGCACCCGGGCCCCCCCGTTGACGCAGAGTCTCCAGCCCCAGCTGGTGGAGGACATGGTGAGCGCTCTGTTCCCCTCGCGAGGGGAGCATACTCCCCCGCCTATGGCTCCACCACCTGCGGTGCCCGATGCGGACTACACCGATGACGACGATGACGATGCTCCTGAGGTGACTGAGGTAGACCTGAGAGTGGCGGTTAATAGGCTGAAGGCCAAAAATACCGCCCCAGGACCCGATGGCTTACCTGGAAAAGCCTAGGTCCTGGCCTTGGAGGCTCTTGGGCCTCGACTAAGAGGGTTCCTAAGCGCTTGCTTGGAGAGGGGCCAGTTCCCACTTCTTTGGAAGACGGGGAAACTGGTCCTCATTAAGAAGCCGGGGCGCCCTGCGGACTCTCCGTCCGCATACCGGCCCATTGTGCTGCTCGATGACGTGGGCAAGCTCTTTGAAAGAGTAATTGCAAACCGCATCGTCGAGCACCCAGTGAGGCTGGGGCCGGATTTGGCGGAGAACCAGTTCGGTTTCCGCACGGGACGCTCGACGGTGGACGCCATCATGCGCGTTAGAGCCCTCTCAACGGGGGACGCGGTTTCCCGGGGTGGGGTCGTCTTGGCGGTGTCTCTAGACATCGCTGACGATACGCTGGTCCTGGCACAGGGAGGGTCGCACCAGGCGGCGGCCGACGCTATGACACGCGGGGTTGCGATAGTCGTTGAGAGGATCCGGCAGTTGGGTCTCGAGGTGGCTCTACACAAGTCCGAAGCCATGTGCTTTCATGGATCTCGGAATAAGCCACCATCGGGATCCCAAATAACGGTAGGAGGGGTTCACATCGGCGTCGGATCGACGATGACATACCTGGGTCTCGTCCTCGATAGCCGGTGGAACTTCGTCGAGCATTTTCGACGTTTGGCTCCCAGACTGGTGCGGTCCATGGCCCTTTATGGGGCGCCAGTGTGGGCGCCTACTTTGAGGAAGCGACCTGCCCGTTACCTCAACGCGTCCCAGAGGGTCATGGCCATCCGGCTGGCCCGGGGATACTACACGGTCTCTGGCGAGGCGGCGAGCCTCCTTGCCGGACTGCCGCCATGGGATCTGGAAGCGAGAGCCCTCGCGCTCATTTACGAGTGGCGCGTGGAGGCGCAACGCCGGGGCGAGACTTCTCTGCCGCGGCAAATCGCAGCAAGGCGGATGGAGCTCCGGCAGGATCTCATGGCGGTATGGAGACAGCGACTGTCGCAACCCAGCGCTGGGCACGCCACAATACAGGCGATTAGTCCCCTCTTTGAGGAGTGGCTAGAGCGGCGCCACGGCGTCCTCACCTTCCGTCTGACACAGGTACTCACCGGACACGGTTGTTTCGGGAGATACCTGTTTCGGATTCGGCGGGAGGACACGCCTTGGTGTCAACATTGCGAGGATCGCCCGGAGGACACGGTGGAGCATACGGTAGAGGTCTGCCCTGCTTGGGCGGAGCACCGCCGTTTTCTCGTCGAGGCGATCGGCTGCGGCAACCTCTCGCGACCGGCCCTGGTTCGGTCTATGGTCCGGAGCGAGGAGGCATGGGAGGCGGTCACCTCTTTCTGCGAAGCAGTAATGCTAGCGAAGGAGGAGGCCGAACGTGTGAGAGAGAGGGAGGCCTCCCGACCCGGCCGCCGCAATAGAAGAAGACGACCCGGGCGTCGGGAGTCGCAGGGCGATTTCCGACCACCGTAGGCGCGAGTCTGCGGACGGCGAGCATTGGGCGGCTCGCCGTCCGATCAAAACTAGACCCGTGTCGGCGGCGCGCTGTATTCCACGCGCGCATCAAAGAGCTGTCAGCAAGGGAGACGGGGCCCGCCAGGGCCAGTGCCTGCCGGGGTGCGGAATCCGTTCGAAAGAGGCACCATACACTGGAACGCAAAGGGCAGTAGGAGGAGGTTTTAGTCAGTAAGAGTCTGACACTCCCTTCCGCTCCGCCCAGAGTGGAAGGAGTCATTTGATGATTTCCCATCCTTAAAAAAAAAAAAAAAAAAGGAAAGAATGGCAAACCCCCCCAGTTTCCACCTAGCTTATGGAGTTGTCATGATTTGAACCATTTAAAATTGCCACGCACACAAAATAATGTGGAAGCGTGGCACCACAGGTTAAATAGTATAGTCGATAAAAGAAACCCCGGATTTTATGAACTGTCTACTATACTGCTTGCCGAAATGAATATAGTTGAAGGAAAAATACAGTGTATTTTAAATGGAGAACCTAGTGCAAAGCAGAAGAAGATTTGCACTAAAAAAAATGACAATATTGAGACCATATTGCGCAATTTTGAAACGTATACAGAACTGGATTTACTAAAAGCAATTGCAAGTAATTTAAGATTAGTTTAACTGTTTTCTTGTTCAAAATAAATAATTTTTCAAATATTTACAAAGTTTTTTTTCTGCATTACATTACATCAAATGAACATTATACCTTTTGATCATTAGCGCAAATGTTGTTATAGCAAATAAATATTCGATGAACTGAAAATTCTGTCAAACGATATTATACAAAGTGATGATTTTCTTAAACGTTGTTCGATTTAGTAATATTATATCAAACGTTGTTCTATCAAACAAGGGTGAACCTAAAATTAAAGACATTGCTTTGGAAAGTATGAACCAAGCCGGGGTAGAGGAAAAGAAAATTGCTATAGCTAATGGTAATGTGGATCCTGATGGAATTCCTTATATTACGGTTGTAGTAGACGGTTCATGGGCTAAGCGATCTTATAGGACTTATTATAATTCCTTATCTGGAGTGTCCTGTATAATTGGTTTTGAAACCAAAAAAATCTTATTTTTGGGCATCAGAAATGCATACTGTTGCGTATGCGCTGTAGCCAACAAAAAAAACACTGTCCCGAAAGCTCATCGGTGCTTTAAAAATTGGTCAAAAAGCTCGACGGCAATGGAAGCAGATGGCATTGTTGAGGGTTTCAAATGTAGCATCGACATGCATCAATTGCGATACAAGACGCTAATCGGTGATGGTGATAGTAGTGTAACTAGCGCTCTCAACGAATCTTTGCCGTACGGACATTGTACAACCATAAAAAAAATTGAATGTGGCAATCATTTGCTAAGAAATTATTGCTCAAAAAAATTAAGAAAATCCCTGGATGTAAATATTTTGAGATTACGAAAGGCCATAAAAGGGGCCGTCGATTATAACACTAAACTACCAAATATGACCATGGACCAAAAAATTAATAGTTTAAAACAAGACTTATTAAATAGCCCATGTCATGTGTTCGGTGAACATGAAAAGTGTAAATAAACCTTACTATTGCAAAGGAGTATGTAGTGAAAATTTAGTCCCAGAAATGAAAAAATGTGGCTTATGGTACGACATTTTTTCTATTCTGGGCCTTATTGTAACAAATGTAGAAAGTCTACTAATGGCTCAAACAAACAACATTGCAGAGCAATTTAATTCTATTATCGCAAAATTTATCGGCGGAAAACGGGTAAACTATTGTCTACGCGGTAGCTATGAAACGCGCTGTTTTGCAGCAGCGGCAAAACAAAACACCGGTAATTTAGTAAAAACACTAGCAAAAAAACAGAGATAGCAACAAAATATGTAAAGCGCGTTGAATCTAAAAATAAAAGAAAAGCAGACACAAATAGAAGCGCAAAACGAAAAAAAAAAGAAATGTCGCACTTGCAGATGAGCATTATGGGAACATAGAGAAGGAAGCTGATATCGACCTTGAAGCTTTTAATAAAAAGAAAAATGAACTATTGTCAGAACTGAACCAAAGTGCCTGTCGGAGGCACGAAATTCAAAACAAAACAATAGGTCAAGGAGCCAATCAAGAATGGCTAAAGCAAAGAAAAATGAGGCTGACTGCATCATTCTTTGGTCAAGTCTGCAAACTACGAGAAACGACGTCTTGCAAGAATATAGTTAAACAATTATTATACCATACATTTAAAGGCAATGCAGCTACAAAATATGGAAACGAAAATGAACATTTAGCACTAAGAGATGCTGAGAAACTTTTAGGGTTTCATATTGAACCATGTGGATTGCTCATTGATGAAAAACGTCCTTTCCTTGGAGCAAGCCCAGATGATTTGATAGGTGATGACGCTATCATAGAAATAAAGTGTCCTGCGAGCGCAGCAAACTTCACACCAGCTGAAGCAATTGAAAATAAAAAAAATACTTTTTGCACTAAAGAGGATGAAATAAATAAAATAAAATTAAAAAGAAATCACAACTATTTTTATCAAATACAAGGACAATTACAAATAACAAACCGCAAATACTGTATTTTTATAGTGTGGATGCCAAAAGGACTGGCATATGAAAAAAATAGAAAAAGATGATGAATTCTGGAAATCTATAGTTATAAAATTAGAAGAGTTTTATTTTAAATGCATATTGCCTGAACTAGTAGATCCTCGTTTGCCAAGAAATCTGCCTATCAGAGACCGAATATAAACTGGGTGGTTTTTTTTTCAATTCTACGGCGCTGGAAATCGGAATCGGGATCTCGGCGTCGGGGCGTGAGTAAGTCCGTTCCCTCACACGTACGGCCGCCTCCTTCGCTAGCATCACTGCTTCGCAGAAGGAGGCGACCGCCTGCCATTCCTCCTCGCTCCGGATCATGGCCAGGGCCCAGCGCGAGAGATCGTTGCTGCCGATCGCCCTATGAGAACACACGCGGTGCTTTGCACAAGCGGGGCACACCTCTACCTTATGCTCTACCGTGTCCTATATAAACTTGGTGTGTTATTTATTCCAAAGCAATACTTTTAATTTTTATTTATAATAATTCTGTTGGGAATGCGAGATATAACGTAGGTATTTTCTCTCATTTAGTTTGAATGATGTCTGACAGTTTAAATACTGTATGCGGCATACCAAAATTTCCTTTCTTTGGTATTGTTCCTCAAATCTTTCAGCCCAGAACATAAATTCTTATGTGCGGCTTATTATTTGTAATTATCCTTGTATCTGATAAAAATAGGAGTAGTCAGTTGGTGTGAAATTTGATGATAGTCTGATAGTTTGTGTACTTTATGTGGCCTATCAAAAGGTCCTTTTTTTAGTATTCTTCGTCAAATCGTTCAACTCAGAACAAAAATGCTGAACCTGAATTAATAGATCCCTGTGTGCCTAGATATCTGCCTATCAGAGACAGTATATAAAATTAGTGTGTAATTTATTTCAAAATATAATATAATAATACATAATAATTCTGATAGGAATACGTAGGTTTTTTTCTCAGTAAGTTTTAATGATGGTCTGACAGTTTGAATATTTTATGTGGCCTACCGAAATATCCTATCTTTGGTATTGTTCGTCAAATCATTCAACTCAGAACATTAGAATTATGTTTTGAGTTGAGCTGCACGATTACTGACAAATGTGTGCTCTGCCTGGATTGGTCCACTCGATCTGTGTGGTTCTTCCAAAGACTATTTCAGACATCATAACATAGTCTTCAGACATATCCGCCTATTTATTGTGGATCTTTGACAGTGTGTACTCTGACAACCATAATTGTATTTTTTGTAATTCGTTCAATCAATAATAAATATGGTCACCCTACACGACTTTCACGATACGATTTATAATTAGGTACATATTTTTAAAGATGAAGATATATCAATAAATGTTTGTTAAAAATCCTGGTTTTTTTATTATTCTTAGCTCAGAACGCTGTATTTACTTGCATCTCGTAAATATAAATTACCTATCCGAATTTTTGTCTTATTATGTCTACTTTGCATAACACTTATATTATATATTTTTTATTATTTTTCCATATACTTACTCGAAAACCCGCTCTTTATCTATAGTACGCGACAAATAAGTGGAACGGTGGTTACACGCAGCCCCCCGCTTCGATTGAGACCCGAAAATCTGTTACTGCGCATTGAAGGGCGATCGCCATTTTGGTTCAACTTATATGCCGCGTATTGTACCTACTGCTTTTAGGTTCGCAATTTACTCTTTTCCGCACTAGCGCGGTACAGTGCGCGAGCTCGCCCTCGGCACAATTGATTACATTTATCTTATAAAAATGAGCGTGGCGCGACCCCCACGAGTCGCGCGGCAACCCCCGTATATTTACATAAATACATCTTTGTAAGTGTATTGAAAAACATCGTTTGGTACATGTGGAAATTTGTCACTGCAGCACTCGGCTCCATAACATTGTAGCTACCGATTTATTTTTTAGGTGGGAAAATCATCGAATGACATCCTCCGCTCTTGAGCAGAGAGGGAGATAGTGTCAGACTTTTATTGACTAAAAACCTACTCCTATTCCTTCGTTGTCTTTCTTATCGGGTCCGAAACTTCCTTTCAGAAGCAGATCCTTGGCTCCAGTAGGCTTCGAACCTGCTGGGCCCCTACGTTTTGCTGACAAATCCTTGAGGCGCGCGTGGAACAGTACGTGCCGTCGACGTCTTGCGCTCGCTCCGGACGGTTACCGGACGATCGGACGGCGAGCTACCCATTGCTCACCGTCCGCAAGCCCGTGCCTACGGTGGCCGGAAATCGGGATCGGAATCCCGGCAGCGGCTGGGGAACATTATACCGAATGTTTCTGATAATTATCCTAATTTGTTGAGATACCTACCTATCAGCACGGTATTGAAGTTTCCAAAAATCGCATTACTAGTCTGTGTATTCATTAACGATTCCCCAAAGTATTCGACAAAAATAAAGCAAATAATGAATATAACTAATTTTATTATCAAAATTAAAATATAATTCGGCTCACACATGCACTCACACAACTACACACCGCGCGCCGGCCGCCCGGCTCGTGCGCAGCTGTGTGTGTGAACTTGTTTTGCTTGAAGAGAGATAGCAATATTCCGCGAACGTATTTCGTTACCCGGTCAATTTGCAGTAGCGAGCGTTCTACGCCGGATTCTTAAGTTGTGCCCTTCGCTAGCAGCTAGTGCTTTATACTTTAACACCAAATTAGCTGTGCACAACTTTACGTTATACGATATTGCAACGGGTCATGTAACTTGCTACTGGTTCGACGAAACCGCCTGTGATTTAAGAGCTACCAGTTACGCATCTTTTATCATTGATTACTTGACTAAGTTATTAGAAGAAGATCGCAAGGATGTTGTCATCTGGACGGATGGCTGCACTGCACAGAACAGAAACTCAATAGTTTCTAATGCCCTTCTAAGATTAGCAATAGACAAAAATACAACAATTACACAAAAGTAGATAAGGTAGAAGTATGTATTCCCGTTAGTGTCCCAGTATCCGTTAACTAGTCAGTTTTTTTATTTTTTGCGTCTTTCTACCAAAATCAAATTAAAGTTTGCAAATGGAAATTAATTCTTGGTACTATTTTATACAATTTTAATGGCAACACTCACCAAAAAGTTTAATGGCGTCAAAACTGTGCAAACTTAAAAATACATCTAAATAAAATTATCTGTAAGTTCAAAGTTCTGTCAGTGAACTACGAGACCACCCCGTCGCAGAGATCATCTAGCCATACTTCGACGGATAAAATTAAGGTAAGAGTGTTAATCTTTATAAAATATTATGTATATTATTAAACGATTTAACCTATAAATTAAGGTAAATCTCATCGAAAAGTAAATGTTTATTTGTTTAGTATAATTTCAAAGTGCCGGGGGCAGGTTGTTCCGATTGAAATAGCTCCGCGAAGAAAAGAGATAGCAATAAGTGTGAAGTGCATCGCGAAACGTCATATCATCGCGCCATTGCGTCAGTCATTTTAGTGACGGTCTGCCCGCGTGTTAGCGTGGTAGTCGATTGGTGACACTCAAACATCTGGTGACACTCAAACAGCCGGGGCATTACGGGCCCCCGGGGAAAGACGGGCACCCCCTCTTCCCCGCAGGATAATAAACCGAGACGCTCGGAACTAGTCGGATCGCGTTGCAGTCGACCTCGCGCCAGCGAGTAAAGTGGTTGTGTGCGTGTAGATGTCCGTCGTACGTCAACAGAACGAAATTACGTAAGTTGATGCATTTGATATAATATTTTGGTTTTAAGTCTGTGCTATTGCTAATTCGTGTTTGTGTTAAATGCCCAATTATTAAGTAAATTGCTACGTTCAATTATGTGTCTAAATAACTAGAAAGAGTTGTGAACTAACCACCACATATTCGTTTGATTTGGATATCATTTGTTTTGTTTGACCTCGGGGGCATTTTGGGCGGGGCAAAATGGGCAGGGTGCCCGTTTTGCTTCGGGTAATCTTATTAAGTTGATCTTTTTTCTGCAGATATAATTATGGTTCGCCACTACCAAAGGAAGACAGAACGTGCCAAATGGAGCTTGGAGGATATGGAAGCAGCCGTAAAAGATGTGGCTAGTGGCAGGTTAAGCTGTAAACGGGCCGCTCTTGAGTACAATGTGCCACGATCAACTTTGCAGCAAAAACTCGAGGAGTACAAATCAAAACAGCACTTATCACCAACAAAACTAGGTAGTTTGAGACCAATATTTTCAGCTGCTCAAGAGGAAGAGTTAGCTTCAAATATTAAAGACATGGAAGGTAGATTGTTTGGTTTGTCTCCAAAAGAAGTTCGTCAGCTGGCCTATCAATTGGCAACAAAACATAACATCCCACATAATTTTGATCCGACGACTCAAACCGCTGGCGAGGATTGGTTAGCAAATTTTCTGAAACGCAATTCTTCTTTGTCCCTGCGCAAACCTGAAGCCACATCCGAGCTATGGGCTTCAATCGCCAAGCTGTGGAGGCTTTCTTTAAAATTTTAATCGAGACAGTCGATAAGTTTAAAATTACAGCGGATAAAATTTATAACGTTGATGAAACTGGGATGACAACTGTTGCAAAAAGCCTTGGAAAAGTAGTGGCCACCAAAGGCAGGAAACAAGTCGGATCATTGTCATCGGCAGAGCGTGGGCAACTGTTTACAGTTGAAATCTGTATGAGTGCTACAGGGGTTTTCATGCCACCAATGTTCATTTTTCCCCGCCAGAGACTCAAGCCTGAATTAATGGATGGAGCTCCTCCCAATTCTTGGGCAGAATGCAATGAAAAAGGATGGATTACAAAGGAAATCTTCTTGAAATGGTTTAACAAGTTTGTGACCTGGTCCAGAGCTACGCAGGAACAACCAGTTTTATTACTCCTAGATGGACACGCTAGCCATGTTAAAAATTTAGAACTTATCGATAGTAGTAGAGTAAAATTGGGGGACCTGGATCAAGGAGATCCAGGTCACCCCAATTTTATCATTCATTTCATCAACATTCAAACATTCAACTTTCTATTCTAATTGATTATTTTTATATTCATTAAACTTATTTACACAGTCACACGTGCTTAGTTTCGAGTACCTATACGATTTTATTTTAGTAAGCAAAAATGAGATACTTGATCTGTTCAATGCAACTATGATCTCGCGAATGGACGAGCATTGTTGCTACGTGATATTTATAACACAATGTTTGCTTTATTGACTAACAGATTTTTTTTCAATGAACTTTATTTGCTAAATGACATTAAAATAATGGGAATATACTTAGTTTCTTATGGGTGATTTAATTTTAAAGCTTCTGTAATGAAACTACATTATTGTAATGAATAAGCAAGTATTTATTAGTTCATATAATTACAACTTAAATAAACAAATTAATTGCAATTAATTAGACAAAATGAACTAACAAAAGAACACTGAACCGAAGGACTGAAGGAATTAACAGATGCAGTAGGTGATCCGGGTGCTCGTAGGACCTATCCGTTTTTCTTCTTACAAGGATTGATAAAAAGTATTGTTTAAATATGGTAGCATGTCTTTGACACGTAAGTAGATGTTATCGGTGTAAATGCTCTTTACAATATGCTGAACACATATTTCAGCACTGCACTGGCACATAGAATTACTTTCAACTTGGTTTGCATCGTAAATTTCGATCCGTATAACTTTAGTGCCACCGGTGGAAACCGTTTTGTAAAAACTTATCAACTCCTTATTATTAGTTGTATTTGTATTTTGAACACATGGGGTTCGTTGTCGTTCATCCTCATCCAAATAATTTACGACTTTATCAATCACATCAGGTTCTATCATTAACGGAGGTGAAGTTGGTGAATAAACCCAACTCGGTATCTGAAACAAAATACATTATTATTATTATTATTATTATTATTATTATTATTATTATTATTTATTTTCACAGGTATAATAAATTATATATTATTATTATTATTATTATTTTATAATTAAAAGTAAAATATTTTCTAAAATTAGGTACTTACAGACATTGTAGAGTATCAGTAGCGCACTAAAAGAATGGAAGAACTGAATTGAATTTGTATCTTATTTTATCCTGATTTATATATAAAATATGTGTTGCTGATAGAGTTCAAAATAACGTAATGCTGAGTTGAATATATTTATGACTAGGAATAACCCGCGCCTATGCTCACGTAAATGTTGTTTTTAGCAGTAAAAAGTAATAGTAAACACATAAAAACATCTAATCTGCTGTACTGTGGAAGTAAACCATGGGGGATTTAGTAGTATGTATCACTTAAATTTAGGGTGTATTTACACGGGTCAGCCGTACTTTATACACATATAATGAAATACAGAAAAATAAAATGTAGACAACAATGTGTACCCTTACCCTAATGAATCTATATTTGGATAAAATGCTGACAGAGTTCTACTATTACTTGATGCTAAATGTAAGTCACTATATTGATTATGGTATCGGTTGATTTGTTTGTTTGTTGAAGTTTATATTGTATGAAAAGAAATGCAGGTACGATACGTTATTAGAATGAGAGAAACCAAGGTACTAGCATAGTACAACATAATCAATAACTCATATATATTTTTTTGGATTGGTTAATATGATATCTTGTTTTGCAATGTAAGCATACATCTTCTCGATGACATATTTGGTAGTACATCGTCATAATTTGGCTGTATATAAAGTGCATCGATGCCAGACAAAATCACAAACTGCTCTCCCGAGGGAAACAATCATCACCTTCAGCCTTATCACATCTGAGCTTCAACCAGAATCAAAAATCTTCAAAATGTAAGTAGATCATAATTAATATTTTATTAGATGTGTTTAAATGTGTCATCACAAGGTCTATTCTATGAATGATCGAATGTACATATGTATGAATGAATGATTGAATGAATGCATATAGGTATAAATGAATGAATGAATACACAAATGATGGAATGATTGAATAAATAATTGAATTAACATGAATGAATTATTGAATGTATGGATGCATAAATGAATAAATGATGCTATTCTTATTCCTATCCGGCTTTTCAGTGGAATCTCGTAATCTATAAATAAGATGCTCCCTATGTTTTTAATGCAAATTTTATATTTTCAATTCCGAGTTTAACGGAGTCCTCCACTCATTTATTTTTTCTATCAGGTTAATATAATATTTCAAATTATATTGTTTCAGGTCCAAGTCATATTCATCTACATTGCCTCAACTGTGTTCATCGGATGAAGAGTCAGAGATCGAGACGCAGTCAGTGCAGCAGAAATCGACTTCTTCTTCTTCTTCTTCGAATCGACTCAAAAAATCGACTACTAACAAGCGGTTCAAAACCGATCGAGTCGATGGGTCTAAGACGCACGGACCCAAGAAACCTAAAATACAACCGGTGCCGTTAACCAGCAACAAGCTGACTGCACGGGATCTATTCGGTAGTGAGAGCGATGAAGAGGATTCGTCTGCGAAGCCGTCCACATCGACTGGTAAAAAACCGACTCCTCTTTATTCTTATTTCACTAAGAGGATTAGCAAAGGCTATGCCAGAAAAATAAGTGAGACAAAGCAGGGGCCTTATTACGTAGAGGTAAAGGTGTATAATTGTGATGAAATCACAGACGTACCACCAGTAAATAGATGGCGCCATTCAATAGTTACTATCAAAACAAAAGTTGATGCGGACACGGAGATGTGGCGCCATCTAAAAGGATTTACGTCTTCAGTTGAACAAGATTTTAGTAATTGTCCAGCTACCCTTATAAATTCTTATTATTAGCACATACTATGTACTTACTCTTACTAGTTTTTACACAACATATGTAAAAACACTTAATAATTACAAAATAATACCTAAGTATACATACATACATATGTACTTTATATTATAAGTAATCTTTATAATATCTAAATACTTGTACCTAAATAATCAATTAATAAATAAATAAAATATTATGTTATTTAAATCCAATGTTTTATTTCACAGTTGTACAGTCCAGAGATGGCAGAACACCTTTAACAAGACCATTTAGTAAAATTGTGAATTGTACCAAATGTGGAACTGAAATACCACGAAACCAGTTTGCATATCATAAGAGAACTAATATACACAAGACAAATAGCTTATTGAGTACTGAATTTAAAAATATTTTTATTGTAGCAACAGCATTTAAAAATAGAATTGTAACTTTTCGTCTGAACTTAGCTCAGGATGGCGAGCACCTCACTCGTGAGGCGATCCCGAGTAATAGTCAGACATGTATACCTCAGGATGACGAGCACCTCACTCGTGAGGCGATCCCGAGTAATAGTCAGACATATATACCTCAGGATGACGAGCACCTCACTCGTGAGGCGATCCCGAGTAATAGTCAGACATATATACCTCAGGATGACGAGCACCTCACTCGTGAGGCGATCCCGAGTAATAGTCAGACATATATACCTCAGGATGACGAGCACCTCACTCGTGAGGCGATCCCGAGTCATACTCAGATATGTACAGGTCAGAATGACGAGCACCTCACTCCTGAGGCGATGCTGAATTCTGCACATCCAGATATTGATAAATTAATAACTATGATATTGAAGAAGTATGATTGCATAAAAGTAAATTTTGAGCTTTTTGCAAAGTTTCTTCTGCTAAAATCTGACGACGAACAGATAGAACTGAAATCTTTTAACACTAAGTATGATATTATCTATAAAAATACTGATATACACGAGTTCTTTTTGAATAAAATACATGTATTTATGCGCAAAATGTCTGAATTTGAACATGTACAGTCAGGTTGGACATATCTTTCGCTAAGTCATATTGAGATTAATATATGTAAATATTGTCCCATGAGAGGCGGCACGTACGTAGAGTTGCCCTCACTAATAAAAAATACTAAAAGTTGTTTGAATTTACGTAATAATGACGAGTATTGTTTCTTATGGTCTGTCGTAGCTGCATTATTTCCTCGTACAAATAATGTGTGCAGAACGACATCCTATCCTCATTATAGCCAAGTTCTCAATATTCAAGGAATGTCATTTCCTCCTTCACAGAATGACATCCAACTTTTTGAGCGGTTAAATCCTACAATAAGCGTTACCATTTATGGGCTAGATAACAAATACGTTGTTACTGGCCCGTTATACATGACGAATAAGAAAAAAGAAAAACATGTTCATTTATTATACTTTGAACGGAATGGTAAAGGACATTACTGTTTAATAAAAGATCTTATACGATTAGTTCGACGCCAGGTTACTCAGCACCATGGCAAAGTTTTTTTATGCGATTCATGTTTACAATTTTTTACAAATGAAAAGAAATATGTTTCTCATACTTGTTCTAAAATACTAACTATACTACCGGAAAAAGATACCATATTGAAATTCAAACATTATGAAAGAAAACTTAAAATTAATTTTATTATTTATGCTGATTTTGAGAGTCTGCTAATAAATTGCAATGAAAATAGTTCTAAAAATACTAAGACACTAAAAAAGCATCAACCTTCAAGTTTTGCATATTATATATGTTGTTGTCATGACAAAAAACTTAACAAGTTTGTCACGTACAGAGGCATAGATTGCGTCGAAGTCTTTATTAAACGTTTAGTAAAAGATGTAAAGCGGATAAATAAAGTTTTGTTTACTCATTTATCAATGAAACCTTTAACTTATAAACAAGAACGAGAATATCGAAATGCAACTAAGTGTCATATATGTAATCAGTCATTGTCTGGAGATAAAGTTCGAGATCATGATCATATTACTTCCGAGTATAGAGGGGCAGCGCACTCACATTGTAATTTGATGTATAAAGTGTGTCCATTCATACCGGTAGTATTTCATAATCTAAGTGGTTATGACTCGCATATATTTATAAGAGAGTTGGCTAAATATGAGGGCTCAATTAAAATAATCCCAAAAACTAAAGAAAAATATCTTACAATAACTAAGCTAATTAAGACAAAAAAAGGTGCTCGTTCAGTACAGATTAAGTTTATTGATTCATTTCATTTTCTTAGCTCAAGCTTAGATTCTTTAAGTAAAAGCTTGTCAGATAAAGATTTTGTTTATTTGTCAAGAGAATTTAAGGATAAAACCAAACTTAAGTTATTACGTAAGAAAGGTATTTATCCATATGATTATATGGACGACTGGTCAAAATTTGATGAAAATCAACTACCCCCAAAGTCTAGTTTTTATAATAGTTTAACTATGGAATTTCTATCAGATGACGAATATGCTCACGCCCAAGATATTTGGAACAATTTTAACATAACAACGCTTGGTGAATACAGTGATCTGTATTTGAAATGCGATGTTTTGTTGTTATGCGACATATTTGAAAAATTCAGAGATACAAGTTTATTTTTTTACAAACTGGATCCTGCTCATTATGTAACTTCACCTAGTTTGAGCTGGGACGCTATGCTTCTGTACACTAACATTGAATTAGAGCTCATTAGTGACTTAGAAATTTATACATTTATTGAAAAAGGTATACGAGGAGGCTTGGCACAATGTTTCCTCCGTCATGCTAAGGCAAATAATAAGTATTTACCTCATTATAATGATTTAGAACCCTTGAGTTATTTAATATATCTAGATTGCAATAATCTATACGGTTATGCAATGACTAAAAAGTTACCGGTTTCAGAGTTCAGATTTTTAACTCGACATGAAATCGCCAACTTTAATGTATTGTGTGTATCAGATGACAGTTTGTATGGTTTTATTTTAGAAGTAGATTTATATTACCCGGATTGTATTCACGATCAGCATAAAGACTTGCCATTTGCTGCAGAGAAATTTGTACCCCCCAGGAGGGAAATCAGCTAAGTTAATTGCTAATCTGTATGATAAAGTAAATTATGTTATTCATTACATACATTTAAAACAATGCATAAAAAATGGTTTGATTTTAAAAAAGATTCATCGCATACTAACTTTTAAACAAGATGATTTCTTAAAGAAATATATAGATCTTAATACCAATCGGCGTATGGCATCAAAAACTTCTTTTGAAAAAGATTTTTTTAAACTTCTAAATAATGCGATATTTGGTAAAACTATAGAAAATAAAAGGAAACAAGTTGTCATAAAACTGGTAACCAAATGGGATGATAAGAAAAACTTCACGAATAAGAAACTTTGTGCACAGAAATTGATTTCAAAACCTAATTTTACAAGTGTGTCAATATTTGCAGAGGATTTTGTAGCTATACAATTGAATCGTGATAAAATAATATTAGACCGACCAATTTACATCGGATTTACAGTTCTGGAGTACGCCAAACAACATCTATATCAGTTTCATTATGATTTTATAAAAAAGAAATATGGAGATAATGTTGAATTATGTTATACAGATACCGATAGCTTACTTTACTTAATTTATACAGATGACTTTTATCATGATATGTACGATAATTTAACATATTTTGATACTAGCAATTTTCCAATAGATAATCAATTTAACATACCAAGAATTAACTCAAAAATCCCTGGCCTATTTAAGGACGAAATGGGGGGTGATGTAATTACTGAATTTACAGGTTTACGAGCAAAACTATATTGCATTAGCAGTTTAAACACACAGATAACAAAAGCGAAAGGTATGTCTAAATCTGTTACTAAACATTTAAAACAAAGTAATTACAATGATTCTTTGTTATTAGATAAAAGTCAGTCTTTAAAAATGAATATTATAAGATCTATCAAACATATATTGTACTCACAACAAGTTAGTAAGCAAGTATTAAACAGAAACGATGACAAAGTTCAGATACTTTCAGATCAAATTCACACTTTGCCCTGGGGATTTTATGATGCGATGATCTAAACCAATGTCCTTCAAACTTTTTATTCAATTTATTATCAATTATAATGTAATCCACATCTTGAGAACCACTGTTCTAAATTTTATTCATATGAAATACATAATTTAAAAATAATAAAATAAGAATAAATTAATGTACCTATTGTGTAGAAATGGTGTATGTTAATTATTTTAGAATAAGGTTTGTACTATTAATAAATATATTACGCTACTATTATGATGAACTTATAATAAAGTAATATGTTTCAAACCATGGGCTTTTATTCAAACGTATTCAACTTTCTAAACATCCATCATTAAATTTAAGTTAATGCTTGTTCCATGATAAGGTTCATATAGTAACGAGTATATAAGTGTACGTTAGGCGGTAATTAGATCAATATGCACTATGAAGTTGATCAAACAACCCATATCTCTAAACGTTAATAATATAAGATTAAGTGACTCTGTTCACCACATAAGACATAGTGCTTTATTGCCAAATACCATTCGCTGTATAATATGCGGTCCATCAAGTTGTGGTAAAACGAACGTTATGATTAGTTTACTGCTTCATGAAAATGGGCTCAAATTTAAAAATCTTTATCTTTACTCTAAAACTTCTTTTCAACCAAAATACCGTTTCTTGACCGAAGTATTAAAAAGAGTGCCGCAGATTAACTTTTATGAGTTCAACGATGATAAAGATGTCATTTCTCCGAGTGAAGCTTTAGCAAATTCTGTATTTATTTTTGATGATGTTGCATGTGAAAATCAAGTAAATATCCGCAATTATTTCTGTATGGGTAGGCATAAACAAATAGATTGTTTCTATTTATCTCAAACCTATTCTAAAATCCCGAAGCAATTGTTACGTGATAATGTTAATTTCCTTATTATATTCAAACAAGATGATGTGAATTTAAAACATATTTATGAAGAGCATGTTAGTTCTGATTTAAAATGGAAAGAGTTCAGAAATATTTGCCAAACTGTTTGGAGTAAACCTTATAATTTTCTACTTATTAATAAAGAATCGTCATTAAATAACGGAAGGTACAGACAGAATTTTGATATGTTTTTTAAATTTGACTGACTGTTTACATGCACATATAAGTAATTAACTCGCAAAATCAAACTCAGTATAATTTGTACTTTAGCTGAACGCAGTTGGTGTAATATACCATGGAGAAAAATATTAAAATAGAATTAATGAAGTCTGTAAACTCCATAAAGAATAAAATAAAACAAATGAAGGACCAAGAATACTCAATAAACTTGTCACTCGATCAAATGCTAAAACCTGTCACAGGCCCTCTTAAAACTCTAGTTGATTCGAATATAACTATGGAAAAACTTAAACATTTGGAAAATACAACACTTACTAAATCTGAAGACATCGAATTGGATGAAATAAATACTAGCTCTTCTACAAATTTTTTGGACTGTTACGAACCAAAACCTAATTCTACACAATTGGTTAAAGAGACTTCTGAAATGGTATTACCAGATGATTTAGAAATCTCATTAGAGGATCAGGATATCTGTAATATTTGTGATGGTGTAAATATACCGTTTGGAATAAGAAGTGACAACAAAACTTTATTGATAGGAAATTCAGTAGTATCGTTTTCCAAAATTGACAGTTTGAATAATGAAAATGTAATTTTGATTAAAATCGGTGATAAATCCTACAATTTAACTCCTGGTCTGAAAGAACTTTTACTTCGAAAAAAACCTGATTTAAAATTAATATCCAACAAAGATAAACTTATCTACAAGGATATATTGTATTATACAAATGTTCATAAGAGAGACTTCAATCCAAAAGGTCAAATAAAAGGAGATAAAGGAATAAAATATCGTGAAATAATCAGACCTTTGTTTTCTGAAACGTCTAACGATAATATTCATACTAAACTTGGGGGATACTTGCCAATGTTAAAGAAATATAAAAGAAATACTGACCTAGTATATTGGGATGACCCCAACGAATTAGTTGAGAGATTGAAACTATTAATTGCTTCAAAAGATGCTGGCAATACAAACCATGATAATGAAATACTATCGATAATTGAAGAATTAAAAGAAGCTGACATAATAAAAGAATAAATAGTAGCAATAACATGGTTTTCATTCAGTATCATTGCTGGATTCACTACAAATGTTTATATACTGAGTTTTGAATATGAGTAAAGCCGACGTGGTAAACGAAATTCATAAAAATGCGAGGGTAAACTTTCCACGAAGACATGTTATTATGAAAGATATAGATGACCTTTGGCAAGCAGACTTAATTGATATGCAATCGATTTCCAAAGAAAATAAAAATTACAGATTTATTCTTACCGTTATTGATACATTTTCGAAATATGCTTGGGCCTTTCCTTTGAAAAGTAAGACCAAAGATGTTGTATGCAACTCTTTCAAGATTTTGTTGAATAAAGGGCGTATCCCCAAAAATCTGCAAACGGATAATGGAACAGAATTTTATAATAATAAATTTCAAAAACTTATGAAATCTTTTTGTATAAACCATTATTCAACCTTCTCAACAAAAAAGGCATCAATAGTTGAGCGTTTTATCAGAACATTAAAATCCAAACTGTATAAGGAATTCAGTTTAAAAGGTGACTATAACTGGATAGATAATACCCTAATTAATGTTATCTATAAATACAATCACACCTATCATCGGACAATTGATGAAATCCCGGCAAACGTGGACAGTACTAATAAAACATGCATATTAGGGAGATATTTCAGGTTGGTAAAAACCGATAATATAAAAAGCAAGTTTAAAGTGGGTGATTTTGTACGTATCAGTAAATACAAAGGAACATTTGAAAAGGGGTATACTCCCAACTGGTCGACAGAAATATTTAAAATTCGAAAAATACAAAATACAACTCCTATTACCTACTTAATTGAAGATGCTATCAGAGGCCAACCCATTTTAGGTGCATTTTATGTGCAAGAGCTGCAAAAGACAAAACATCCTAATTTATATCTAGTCGAGAAAGTTCTTAGAAGTAAAGGAAATAGGGTTTTAGTAAAATGGTTAGGTTTGTCTTCATCTGAAAACAGTTGGATTGATAAATCGAATATTTATTAAGTGTTCAACTCATGATGCATCAGTCTAATGATGGGTATTGGAGAGAGCAGTCTTCTCAATTGGCTTATAAATAATTTACCAATTGAATTACATTTACCAGGATACAATTATTGCGGTCCAGGCACTAAGTTAATAAAAAGGCTTACACGCGGGGATGAAGGTGTTAATAAATTAGACGAATATTGCAAACAACACGACATTGCCTACCACAAGTCTTCAAACTTAAAGGAACGCCACAAGGCAGATTTAGTTTTGTTAAATATGGCTAAACAGCGAGCACTTGCCCCAGATGCTAGTGTAGGGGAAAAACTGGCAGCGCGCTTAGTAAGCAGCGCTATGTCAACAAAAATAAAAACTGGTTTTGGTTTAAAGAAAGATAGCAATAAGTGTTCTCGTAAAATTGAAGCTGGAAAAGGGTTGAAAAATAAATTTAAAAATGTTATTAACAAAACGAAGAGACATATGAAAAAGTTAAAACCGAAATGCAAGAAAGTGGCAATAGAATTAGCTATGGCTGCTGTCAGAGAATTAGCTAATGATTCATCTATAAAACTTCCTCGTGTTATTCCTATACCAAAAACTGGTGGAGTATTGCCTTTGATTCCGATTTTTGCGGGATTATCGGCTGCAGGAGCATTAGCAGGCGGTGCAGCTGGTATTGCTAAAACCATAAATGAATTCAAGATGGCTAAAAAGTTATTGATTGAATCGAAGAGACACAATGAAAAGATGGAAGCTTTATGTATCGGAAAAGGACTACACCTTAAACCACATAAAGCTGGGTTCGGAATTTTTGTATCGAAAGAAAAAAACTAAGATATCGGCTACCCAAACGAGCCTTGAGTAATTTAGACATTCTGAAATATGGAAATAATATTCCCTATTTCAGAGGTGTCTTTATGAGAGATAAACTCCCTAAACACCCTTTTAAAAAAGAATGTGGGGTTATAAATTTAGATAGCTCTAAAAATCCTGGTTCTCATTGGGTAGCCTATGCAAAATACAATGATTATATCGAGTATTTCGATAGTTACGGAAATCTTAAGCCTCCAAAGGAATTCATAAAATACCTAGGATACAAAATTCACTATAATTATGATAATATTCAGCGTGATCACCCTTATAATTGTGGACATCTTTGTTTAAACTTTTTGAAGAATTTTTGGTGTAGTGAAGGAATAAAATAAACAGATTCTTCCAAAAGAGGTCAGTATTAAAGCATGTCTACTACAGTTACCATCTCTGGAAGTAAATCGGAATTGGTTTCATACTTTCAACCACCACTACATTTGTCAGATCAATATGAGTGTGGTTTGGTATACTTTTCAGTATTAAAATCAAGACCGAATATTCCTATTACTAACAAAGGTCTGTCTGTAATCAGAATCGAATGTGATCTGGTTCATGGTTCGTACTGCAACGGATTACCAACTCATTTTATTCATGAATTTGTGTCTGATACTACTCCAGGTCATCAGTGCATGGAAATACCACAAAATGTTATTTACTTTCCAGTAAACAAAAATATAATTTCATCAATATCTGTTAAGATTGTGGATCAGTTTGGTCACTGTATTAACTTTGGAGAGGAACAAGTTCAGTTACGTCTTCATTTAAGAAAAACAAAATGATAGTATATTATAAAAACATCCAAGCGAATAAAAAACGTCTTAGTTCTTCTGCGATTGCTAAGGTGCAAAGACGTAAGAAAAAAGTTAAGAAATTGTCTAGAGAAAATAAAGATTTCCTTAAAGCCCTGGGGTTTAAAGTATGAATATACTACAGATTACTGAATCACCGCACTTCGACACTTCGATCGAAAGTTATGAAGTCCATTCATACAATCCCTACAATAACAGCTTTAGAGAAAACGATGAAATCAGAATTCCCATCCACCAGCAAGACATATACGTGCTACCATCAGCCAGTTCAATTTACGTCGAAGGACAGGCGAAGCTCTTCGGTAAAGATGGGAATCCAATCAAGAAAACTGTTACGTTCAGTAATAACCCTGTTATGTCTTTGTTTCAAGACATCAGATATGAAATGAATGGTATTGAAATAGACCGCATCAAAAATTCTGGAATAACGACAGCAATAAAATCATACATCTCATTAAATGAAGCAGAAAATAAAGTTGCTGCCCTATGGGGTTGGAGTTTAGACGGATTTCAAAGTGATGGATATTTCAGTGCTGTGATACCATTAAATAAGGTTTTAGGGTTTGCTGAGGATTACAATAAAATAGTGATAAATTGCAAACACGAACTTATATTGAACAGAAGTAACACTAATTTAAATAGTGTTATTTTGAATGATGATATTGCTCATTTTCAAATAGACATACAAAGAGTTCAGTGGAGGGTGCCGCACGTAAAAGTATCAGATCGAGAACGACTGACACTTTTAAAACATTTAGAAAGAGATAAACCTATTCAGATGGCGTTTAGAAATTGGGATTTATATGAGTATCCGTTACTACCTAAAACTACAAAGCATTCTTGGTCAGTTAAAACTGCTTCACAATTGGAAAAACCCAGATATGTAATTTTTTGTTTACAAACTAATCGAAAAAATAATAAAACTAAAGACAGTTCAGTATTTGATCATTGTGAAGTAACAAACGTAACGCTCTTTTTGAATTCACAATATTATCCATATGAACCTTTAGGGTTAAAGTTTTCTGAGAACAAATATAGTATATTATACGAAATGTTTGTGAAATTTCGTCAGTCGTATTACAACTGTCCTGTAGACCCGTTACTTGACCTGAAGCAGTTCAAAGAAAAAGCCCCTCTCTTTATCTTAGACTGCTCAAGACAAAACGATAGCCTGAAAACAGGTCCTGTGGATGTGAGGTTGGAAATTGAATGTTCTACAGCAATCCCAGATAAGACGACTGCATATTGTTTGATTATAAACGACCGACTTGTGGAATATAAACCTTTGAGTAACATAGTGCGCAGGTTATCATGACTGTTATTGTAGATGTTCAAGGGTTTAAAACAGAAACAAATGAATTTATTATTAAAGAAATTGCCATATTATGTGATAAAAAAGTTGCAGTATTTTTAATTAAGCCACCATTTACATTTCACCATTTAACGAAGCCAGAAAAAAGACAAGTCAGTTGGATTGAACGTAATAGAAAGATATACTGGAGTGAAGGATTTGTGTCTTACTCAAATCACCAGAATTTGATTGTAGATATTTTAAGAGATAAATGTGTTTACACTAAAGGTTTCGAAAAAGTGTTGTGGTTAAAAAATATTTCGAAAAATAATAACATAAATAATTTAGAAGATGAAGGTTGTCCTAATTTATTAAGCTTGTACAATAAATATGAACATTCTCATGATGTGTATAGTTGTATTTATCATGATGAAGTATGTGCTTTAAAAAATGTAATATGTTTAAATAAATGGTGGATAGATAATAAATTTTTGTAATAAATATTTTCTTGTTTAATTTTTCAAAATGTTACCCAATTTTAAGTATCAGTTTCCTATCCCCACCAATCCCGAAACGTATAAGTTGTTAACAACTGCTGTGCGATGTCATTATAGTATTACACTTATTATCTGTATCAAGAACTAGAAAGCGAGTAAGCAGACCATGTGTCAAAATAAATACAATCCTCGATATGACATGTATAATACATATAAAATGCGTGAATTTTCATTTGGTTATTATTGGGCAATGGCTGATTCAGGGAGAAGATCGGTGATGGAAATGGCTGACGCTGGATTTTTTTATTGTGGAAATGGTGCAAATGATAAAGCAGCATGTTTCTCATGTGGAGGTGTTATAGAAGATTGGGAGATTTATGATGATCCTTGGATGCAACATGCTATACATTTTCCTCAATGTTTTTATTTGAACGCTGTGAAAGGAAAATATTATATTAATAATTGTCTGAAACAGTTTGCGCCATTGTATCGTGCTCCAAAATGAGTCGATTAATATGTACCCTATTAGAATGTTTGTGTACCTACATGATGCCATATTGCACTCAAAATGAAGCAAATTTGTGTATATATTATAAAAGCGTCGTGCATCACAGCAGTTCAACTCTGAACATTGCAGTGGAAAGACTCAATTTTAAATTTATCTCCTAAATAAATAACTAAATTTATTTATATTAATGTTTCCCTCAATGAAATCTGATTTAGATGGAATTCGTAAAATTATTTGCAAGAATGCTAGGGGTGACATAATTTATATTCAAGATATGCACCCTAGAAAAATAAAAATATCGAAGACATGTGAATTAAAACATCAGGATAATGATATAACCCAAACAGAAGATTTATTTTACCAGAAGTTGGAAGATTCAGTGAAATCTAACTTGAAAAATACTCACCACCTTATACTCAAAAGCGAATCTGGTGAGAATCTTCGCAAATTCATTAAAGTTGACAACAAACAAGCTGATCACCGAAAATCGATTGTGACTTCGTCAAAGAATAGTGAGAGTAATATATTGACAACAACAGCAGATTTATTCCATCAGGAAAGTGATACAGCACATGAATTAGTTTTACCTGCATTAGAAGATATTGATTGCTACCAGATACAGCCAGGAAATGAAATTTGTTTCATATAAATTGTGTCCCCATCACTAAAGCGAGAGAAAGTAATCAAATAAATTTATCAAAGAAACAAAAATATATGTATAATGGTTTTTTTCTTATCCCATCCCAATGTTTCCCTTGGATTATTATCTATTTAGAGTCTTGCATATCTGAATCTATTTGAATAGATATTTCCGATGCAATAAACAGCATAATTATTCTAAATTCTAATAGTAGACCGTCAATGCAACAAACAAGATTTCGTATATTTTTGAAATGATGATGATGATGATGATGTAAATTAAATTGGGTGTTTCTGGATCGAAGAATGTTGATGAAATGAATGATAAAATTGGGGTGACCTGGATCTCCTAGATCCAGGTCCCCCAATTTTACTCTACTACTATCGATATTGCCAGATCAAGCGGTGTTCATATTATCTGTTTCCCACCACATTGCACGCACCGGCTTCAACCGCTGGATGTTAGTTTCATGAAACCACTGAGTGCTTATTATGGGGAAGAAGTTAAAAAATGGCTCCGATCAAATCCAGGGCGTGTAGTGACACATTATCAAGTAGCAACCTTATTTTGCAATGCGTTTTTAAAATCTGCTACAATGCTTGTAGCAATTAATGGATTTCGTAAAACAGGCATCTGGCCAATTAACCCAGACATCTTTGGTGATGAGGATTTTTTACCTGCTGACACTACGGATTTGCCTATGGATGACGTAATTGTACCACCGTCATCTTTGAATCAAGAATCCCAACCACAACCGTTGGCTATGCATAATCCCGCACAAAGTTCAACTGGTTCCTGACACAGCCAAATATCGAGCAGCCTCCTGTATCACCTTCTCCGGGTCCATCAACAATGCTACAGCTATGTGCAACTCCACCGCCTGGAACATCTTTTCATGTCATGTCGCCTTTAGATATCATGCCAAAACCCAAAGCACGTGTCCAAAAACGAGTCACTAGGAAACGCGGAAAAACGGCATTAATAACCAGTTCACCATATAAGAAGGATATAGAAGAAGCCCAGATACGGAAACCAGTGGCTCATGAGAAGCAAGGCAGGAAGAAAAAGACGAAGAAAATAGAAAAAAATAAAGAAAACGAATCGGAGGAAGAAGATGCAGAATGTTTGTACTGTGGAAATTTGTACTCAGAATCTACTGAGGGTTGGGTCACTTGCCGTGCATGCCAGAGATGGGCCCACTGTTCTTGCGCCGGTGAAGAGGATAATGATGACGAATCCCTTCACATTTGTACTTTTTGTGCTCGGTTTTAAACGTACATGCCTATTATGCCCCGCATATGACCATTTTACCCCAGACACGGGGCAAAACAGGCAGCTTTTTTTTTTAAGTTATATTAGCACCAAAGACTGGTAGCCAAGATATTTTTTAATAATTAATGATAATAAGTAATAATGAGACCAATAAATGGCTGTTGATTTTTTTCATTATCTTGTTTTTCTCAGATTTTATTCATCATTTCCCTTAAGGGGCCCACATTGCCCCGGTTTCCCCTAAGTAAATTTTTTCGTCATCATACTTTTTGGTCTATTTCAATCAATTTTCTAGCTATTTGTATGTTTTTGTGTTATCTGTCGAGCAACACACACAGTGATTAACTTTTTAATATCGTTTTTGGCTTTTTCAAACGTATTCTATCATAATTGGATGTTACTTTAGAAAATGGAATTTGGGGTTCCAAGTTCCTCTGGTGGGGGGCTAGTTGTTCCGCGGAACAACCTGCCCCGTAACGAACACGTAAATAATAAAATTAAAACTTTGTTTTAGGATGAGAAACTATAAACGAAAAACCGAACGGGGCAAGGTTTCAATTGAGCTTTTGCAGCGGGCTGCTGATGCCGTTATTAAAGACGGTCGTAAACTTAAGACGGTAGCTCGGGAAATAGAGATATGTCATATGACATTGTTTCGCTTTGTCAAAAAGTTGAAAGCTGGTGTAACACCAACTGTGGGTTACTATTCTAGACAGGTGTTCAACCAAGACCAAGAGAAGACATTGGCGGATTATTTATTAAAATGTTCATCAATTTACTTCGGTCTTTTGCCAGAAGAAGTAAGGAAGTTGGCATATAGTTGCGCTGTCAAATTTGACATGCCTAATATTCCAGTCTCTTGGCATAGAAATAAAGAAGCTGGAGCTGATTGGTTCACTAGTTTTCTGAAAAGAAATCCGTCACTGTCCATAAGAGCTCCGGAAGCCACTAGTGCAGGACGCGCATCCTCTTTTAACCGACACAACGTTAATGAATTCTTTAGCAAGCTTGGAGACGTCATTTTGAAATACATTCATTCAAAAAAGTATCGGGAATGGATGATTTGTATGTGTATTGCGAATTTCATAATGGACAAAAGCATCGAACAAAGAGTTTGTCTTAAATTTTGCATCGCCAATGGAATTTCGTGTTCGGAGTCACTGAAAATGTTACAGAAGGCTTACGGTGAATCGACTTTATCAAAAACTCGTGCTTATGAGTGGTTCAAAGCGTTCAAAAGCGGTCGAGATGTGATCGAAGATTTGCCTCGCTCTGGTAGGCCGTCAACGTCTGCAACTGAAGTTAACATCGCAAAAGTGAAGGAAATAGTGACTGAAAATCCCCATTCAACTCTGAGAGAGATAGCCGCCGAACTTTGTGTATCTCACGAGTCGATCCGTACCATTTTAACTAATCATTTGGGTATGAAACATGTTGCTGCTCGGCTAGTCCCAAAAGATCTGAATTTTCTCCAAAAACTCAATCGCATGAAAGTCGCTGAGGACATGCTAGAACGAGTCAGTTCGGACCCAACATTCATGAAACGCATTGTTACTGGTGACGAGACGTGGGTTTACGAGTTTGACATGCTAACTAGTCAACAAGCTTCGGAGTGGCGCCTTCCAACTGAACCGAAACCGAAAAAACCACGCCAAAGTCGATCAAAAGTCAAAGTCATGTTGACTGTTTTCTTTGACTATCGCGGTGTTGTGCACTCTGAATTCTTACCGGAAGGTCTAACGGTAAATAAAGAATATTATTTGAGCGTTATGCGGCGTTTAAGAGAGCAAATTCGACGAAAAAGGCCAGATTTGTGGAAAGAAAATTCTTGGATTTTGCACCACGACAATGCGCCTTCGCACAAGGCTATCATTGTGAACGAATTTTTAACCAAACACTCAACAAATACCATCCAGCAACCACCATATTCACCAGATAATTATGGCTCCTGCTGACTTTTTTCTTTTTCCTAAACGCAAATTACTACTTCGTGGCACCCGTTTTCAATCGATAGAAGACATAAAGGAGAATTCGCGGCGAGAACTGAACTCAATTCCGGAAGCAGCGTTTAAAAAACGTTTTGATGAATGGATTATTCGTTGGCGCAAATGTATCGTTTCTAAAGGAGCATACTTTGAAGGTGATAAAATAAATTTGGATGAATAACAGACATTTTGTGTATTATTGATCTTTTCCCGGTACTTTCTTGACAGAGTAGTATAACATGCTACCGTCTAGAATTTGGAACTTGGACGAAACAGGTGTTACCACTGTATTGAAGCCGAAGAAAATAGTCGCTGCAAAAGGCGTTAAACAAGTGGGTGCTATAGTGTCTGCGGAGCGAGGAACTTTAGTTACCGTTGAACTTGCAGCAAATCAGTGGGAAATACTGTACCACCTATGTTTATTTTTCCGCGCCTTAAATATAAGGACTTATTTCTTCGAGATGGTCCCACGGAGAGTATTGGAGCTGGAAATAGCTCGGGATGGATGACGGCTACAGAATTCCTCATATTTTTGGACCATTTTATAAAACACACAAAGCCCACTCCCGAAGACCCCGTATTGTTATTGCTTGATAACCATCAATCACATGTTGACATTGATGTGGTTGAAAAGGCAAAGGCAAATTCGGTTATAATGTTCTCTTTCCCGCCACATTGTCCACATACTGATCGACCAATGCCCGACACCGCTAATATTTCATTGGGATTGGGAAATGTGAAACCACAGCTTCAAGGAATAGCAGACGTTAATGAGCCTCAGGTGGATCATGATATGGAAACCGTCCCAGATAATGAGCCACGTCCAGCAAGAATAGAATCAGCAACCAATGAACCTCAACCAGGATCCTCGAACATTGCTAATTTGCCAAATAATGTTGTCATTCAAGCCACATCTAGCATATTTTCACCTGAAGCAATTAAACCTTTACCAAAAGCACCGCCAAGATCGTGTGTAACAACTAAGCGACGAATAAGAAAATCAGCAATACTGACAGATACGCCTGAAAAGAATGCTTTGGCTGAAGAAAAAGCAAGAAAAGTAAAGAGCAATAGTAAAATAAAGACGAAGGAAGTTGAAAAAAGAGTCAGAAAGAATAAAGTAACTGGTAAAAACAAGCGAAATTATAAAGTGGAAAGTAAATCCGCAAATGGTAAAGAAAATGTGAAAAGGAAACTACTGCAAGAAGATAATCATGGAAGTGATAGTGAAGAAGAGACCATGGAATGGTATTGTCTAATATGTTGCGATTTATATTCCAACTCACGACCAGGTGAACGATGGATTGAATGCGTCATGTGTAAGAATTGGGCTCATTCAAAATGCCTGAAATCTGAAGATGTTCATTCTTATGTTTGTCAAAATTGTAATTCTGACGACGACTCTGAATATTTTTTTTTAAGTTACTGAAATGAATCTGTTTTTACAGAGTAGGTTATAAGTTTAGATTATTGGTCTCAGTAAAGTCATTGCTATAAGACTGAATTAAAAAACTATAACTCAAAATGTTAAAATTTGTTATTTTTTGTGTTTTCATTAAAATAAATAATTTTGTTTTTTTTGACAAGCAAACGTTTGTCAAAGTTGATTGAGTAATATTAAAAATGTTTATTATTCTTAAATCTATTAATTAGGTTGTACTACACCATTAACTGGTAGTTAATGCTTGTTATTATTTTATGTTTGCAGTTATGTTCATTACATTTTTTAATTTTGTTGAAAAGTTTGTAAAAAACATTAAGATTAAGTACTTTTCTAAATAAAACTCTAATAAATATTCAATTACATATACCTAATTTATTTTATATAATACCTTTCCAACTAATACTACATTATTAGGGACTGGAGTTGATAAGCGGAACAACTTACCTCAGCTGAGGAACAACCAGCCCCTTTGTGGGGCGAGTTGTTCCTTGTCGACTTTTTACAGAAAAAATATCCTGAGCAATAATATATGCTTATTTCAAAGAACTTAAGTTTACAATTTGAAACAAGGATAAATTATGCACCATTTTATATAGGAATCGTTGATTTTAAGCATTTCTATTACATTTATATTGCCTTCGACTCCAAAATCGGAACGTCGAACCCCGGTCTCACCTACCCGGTAAATTCGTATGTTTTTTACCGGATACTGGTACACTATCAACCCGGTAACATACCTTGCACCGAAACCCGTTATTGTATCCTTATTGATTTGAAATAGGTCTCATTTTTCTTTGAAACTGTAGTTTATATTAAATATTTTCTGCCGGATACTGGGACATGCATTAACAGTTGCATTTAAATCCGTCACGGTTCTTATTGCCCTGAGTTAAGTATTATTTTCCGTTGACTCAATAGAATGTAGTTACTAGGAATCTTGTTTATTTTGTTACCACGTGCATTTGGTTGCTCTTGCGATTATTTGTAGGATTTCCCAATTTTTGTACAGTTTGCGTTACAGCTCTGCTGCTCTAAACCCAGTTTTTTTTATTCGGTTACTATGGGGCGCAGTTTTAGTACATTAATATGAATATTGACCACTGGGCAATATTTTGTAGCGTACTTCAGAGCAACAATCTCACGTGATGTGAACTGTGTGTTACCTATTTGTTTTACTTGCGTAGATATTTTTCTAAATACACTTGTTCTTGTCACCACGCTGGCCTGTCTGTTTCACTATCATGTAAGCTTTTTGAGTTAGCCATTATATAAAATATATATAATAATAATAATATAATATATTTAAAAAATAAAAATGCGACTAAAATGTGAAAAATTGGTTTCGGAAGTCAATGGTGATTCAATTATTTAAACATGGTTTTAAGGTTCTAGTTATAGTAGCTGAAATTGAAGCAAGGGCGAAAAAGCTCTTGGCTATTTCATTTACTTAAGTAATACAGGGTGTCCGGGACATCGTAACGCAACTTCGCGAAAAGGCTACACCTGATGCCACTAATCAAATTGTGGAAGTCATTAGTCTCGCTAATGATCGGTTACAGAAATTGTCATTTTCGAGCGCGCAATGTATTGTGAACAACGCGATCCAAACGCGCGAGAGCGTTGTACGGAGTACGTACCTACACTTCTTGAACACACACAAAGCTGCGACGCCGCGCGAGCTTCTGCGTTAAATGTACTTAAGTACCTACCTAAGAATATCGCCTACCTATCGCCGACCACAATATCACATAAAATCATTTTTAATCACTCAGAAATACCTACGGTATCTAATGATGGTAGGAACATGTTTATGCAGAATTCAAGAGAAGAAAAGCATCGACAAGCTATGTCTTTAGTCTCATAAAATCACGATTCCGATAAGGATTGATAAGATAATAAAAAAGAAAACTTGTAAGTAGGTACCTACATTGAGATCCGTTCACGTAAACTAATGAACTATCTAAGTCACATTGACACAACAATAATACCTACCTATCTCATAAAATGAATCATTTTTATCACTCAGAAATACTAACCTGCTAATGGTAAAAACTTGTTTTTGAAGAAATAAGAGAAGGAGCCTTAAGATTAATCTCTTAAAATACTTAATGATTCAGATAAGGATTGATTATAAGAAATAAGCTTGAAGTACCTACCTACATTGAGATCCGTTATCGTAGGTAACTACTGAACCGCCTCACTCACTTAGAAAGTACCTAAGTACCGACGAATAACACCCGTAGCCGACAACAATGACATGTTTACGCAGAAGTTAAGGAGTCATAAGCTTAACCATGTTCCACAATGATGTACTTAGGTACCGAATCCAATGTCCAATCCAAGGTGACCTTGGTTGGAGCTTGGTTTCCATCCGCGAATTTTGTACCTATGAATTCACCCAAACAAGGTTACCTTGGATGGGTCGCTGGAATACATCCTTGTGGAACATGCTCTCTTAAAATCACGAACGCGATTCTGATAAGAATTGATAACAAAGCCGGCCATGTTCGAGTCGGACTCTCAAACAAAGGGTTCTGTCCGATAATGTAAGTACCTACTACTAACTCACCTTAAGGTCGCTCACCCCTGGGTTCGAAGTGGCCGCCGCCAGCACACTCGCATATCTGAGCACGGCCCAGAGTTTCAACGTGGACACGGAGCAGAAACTTTGGGTCCTGAGCACACTCCTCACGCAACGTCGCAAACACATGCACGACGCGATTCCTCATCTCGGCTGCGGAAGCGCACTCGAACACAAACACTTGTTCTTGACGTAACCCCAAAGAAAAAATCGAATGGAGTCGAGTCTGGTGAGTGAGCTGGCAATGGCTTCGGGCGGGCCGAATCTACCGATCCACCGATTCCACAAGTCCAGATGACATTTTTAAATCAGACACACAAACACAGAGAGATCAAACTAAAACTTATCTTCTCTAACGTTCCGAAAACAGACTTTCACAAAAAGCACACTCGTTCGCGATCAACGTCAACAAGAAACTGGCAAAAATCCATCACGAAATGTTCTTTTCGAACTCTCTTTTGATTTCGCCGACATACCTACGTGCAGTACAGTGGCGGAACTATCATGGGTGGTTATTTATTAATTGAATGATTTTTTTTTTGTTGAAATACTTAACCAAGTAGTTACTTGATCGCCTTAAAAAAAGATTAAGATCTAAGAGAACCCAAGCTGCAAGAAACCGAACCAATTGAGATAAGCGTAAAATTAGGTACTTATTTTATGAACTTGAGCCTTAGGTATTATGATTTGTGAAACGTGTGCCTATTAATAGTAAAAACTCCGGGAGTGCCGGTAGAAGTGAAAACTTGAATACGTGCTTCTCTCCCTCCGTCTTACGAATTTTCGACAGGTCACCATCTCACGCATTTTCACTAGGGTCACGTGTCTTGACGCGAGCTTAACATTTTTTTACCCATCACAAAAAAAGTGCACAACGTCGCTTAAGAAGCTTACACCATCTTACACTTAAAAAAAAAATCTCGGTCGGGTGTCACCATCACCACTAAGCGAGACACTGAACCGCCCCTTACACTCTGTTCAACAGAATAGGTATCTAGATCGGCTCGATTGTCGGCATGTCAAAGAGCGCGCTACGTATTGCCGCTATAAGAAAATACGATTTGGCGACACAAAACAAAATAACCGATTTGCGTCTTTAAGCAATTATTTTAATGTTGGAAATCGCTTACTTTATTTTGTTGTGATACGTATTATTTTCTAATGGCGGCAGTCTTTAGACGGTATTTTTGAGCGGTGCCTTTGACATGCTCACTCGCAGGTACCTACTTGGCATGCGTTGACCTTTCGTTTGAACTTTGCACAGCTGATAGCTACCTAATTTGAAGTTTTATTTACATTGCTTTTTTTTGTGAAAATAGTGAATTAATGACTTTTTAATTAAAAATCTTATTGGGTTAGGTCAGAATAACGATTATGAGCAGTCTAAAGTAAAAAAAACTCCTAAAAAATATGAAAAAATGAGGAAAAAGCCGACGAAAAATTCCAACTCCAGGGTGTCCAGAATCATGTCCTGGACCCCTGGAAATCGTTTGTGCGTCGATGTCAGATACACCCGGTATAATTATGCTTTGCAGATCGAGCCTTGACAAATGGTGACACGTGACCTGGTGTCTTTTGTGTGTCATTTTCAGTACAAGTTTTGTCTTCTTTGACAATTTTTTTTAGATAAATATGCCTCATTAGTTGGAACTCCCGTCGACATTTTCATACGCCTATACTTTCCCATGTTTCTTGCACGGCTTTCATTTTCATTCATTAAGTCACTGAACTCACGTGAGTTTAGATTTGAGTGCAAGATGTCAGTCAGACCTGTGAAGTTATCCAGGTGATAAAAATCATTGACAGATACTAAAAATTGTCTCAAAGTCGTAGAGCCATGATTGAATCTGTCTAAAGGTAAATTATTTTGCACATTTATCTGCCTCTAAACCTTGAATAATTTTTTGAGGGATCTGAACCTTTCCAAGTAGGACTTCTGGTGCCGTAAAAAGCTTCGAGATGCTTGCTTGCTTGAGTTGTGCCATTATAAATTACTCCTGCTGTACTGAACTAAAGCATGGGTTTGTGTTCAATTTTGGGCCAATCTTTGGCCTACTTCTAGGTGTTGCTTTATGATTAGTTCAAACCAGTGACAACCTGGTCTGTCATTTATAAATGGGTTTTCTTGCTCTATTTTTGACACTATGCAACATCTGCGCTTTAGTTACAGGAAATGACTATTGCTTGGCATCAGCTGAAATTGAGAAAAGGGAGAAAAAGCATGGTGTTGTTTGTTTTTAAATAATTGAATTGCCACAAAACTTTTACTAAATATGTTTTGAAAGTTTGTATTTTTACTTTTTTATACCTATTCGAAATCAGAAATTAGCAAATAACGTGTTAATTTTCTTTCAGCTAGCCATGACTGACAAACAGAAGGCCATATTAAAGGCCATGGAGGCAGTTAGAAAAGGAGCCTCAATTTCAGCTGCAGCCAGGCAGTACAATATTCCACGGTCAACGTTGGACGACAAAATACGCGGCCGCTATTCTATTGAATGTTCCAAAGGACCTGCTACAGTTTTATCAAAAGAAGAAGATCATTTAGGAAGATGGTTAATTTTTATGGCAGATAGTGGTTTTCCTGTAACTAAGGCGCAATTGTTGGATAGCGTAAGTTTACTTATTAAAAAATTGAAGCGAGAAAACCCTTTTAAAAATGGCAGACCAGCAGGGCTATTAGCTATCTTTTTCAAGGTCAGTGACTAACTGGCTTCAGTTGTACACCGAACTTTGATGACAACTGAGAATTTCATAACATTGGTATTGCGTATCACATTGAGTGGATTTCATGTTACGGTGACTTATAGACGGGGAACGGTGCTCTTCGTAACCGCATTTGACGCCTCTATTTTTTATCGACTATTATGCTGCTGAGTTGAAGAACGTCTTTTGAGCATTACAATACTACATTTTAGAGAACATTTTATTTTAAGCGGTTTATAAAATACTCTTGACATATTTTTACTTCGCTAACTCAAACAAAAACAAACTGGGTTCATTCTTTCGTAATTGCTTAAAACTTGCGAGTTGTGCAGATTTAATTAATTACATACTGCGTTTACTAGTGTTTTGTGAAAATTAATCCTTAAATTAAAGGTAAGTAAAACCACTAAATACATAAGTAGGCTCCCGATAGATCGAGTAAGTTTATTACTTACTTATTTTAATTTTGTATGAGAGTTTGTTTCGATAGGAGACCAATTTCTAAGCATTAAAACTTCAACTTATTAAAATAACTATCATTTATATTAAATATGGTGTTATCAAAAAAATTATATGGTGTTTATATCCAAGTGAGCCTATACTTTATTGATGTAGAATATTTCATTTAAGATGCCTGCACACTGAAGAGTTTCCATAAGGCAAATGGAATTATTTGTGGAGTTTGCGGAGTCCAATCCCGATATTGCATTGGTCCGCTTTCCGGGAGGGCCACAGGCTGTTAGAGTCACCCGAGAAGTATGGGACACTATAGCAGTCCAACTAAACTCAGTGGCAGAGGTAACCACTAAAACACCAGACCAATGGCGAAGAGTAAGTTTACATTTTAATATATCCTCTGAAAATACACTACCTCCATACCACCACCACCATTCTCTTCATCATTACTTTTAATGCTGCATTCTTTTGCATTTTTGTCACATTATACATGGTCCCTTTTGCCCCACTTATGAAGTCTCTCCACTCAAGACTCACAAAACGCTCAAGTATCTCTGATAAAAAATGACTCTAAAAATAGCTTGCATTTTAAGTTTGTTGTGTTGTTTATGTTCTTAGAAGTAGCTTGGTTTAGGATAGTATTTATAGTTTTTTTTTAGTTTTTTTTTATCAAGTACTGGATAGAGTTTAAGGCCAAGACAAAGGACAAAGCTGCAGACTCAAGGAGGACCTCTCTCTACTGAGTTACACCCGTCGAGCCGCAGCCCCCGATTCGAGAGATTCGAAAGAAAATTTTAAAATTTCAGTAACAGTTTTAATTCGATGATAGATCAGTGGTAGTGACATCAATCACCGCAGACGCATCACGGTGAATGTAAACAAAAAATAAGAATTGTAGAAAAACCAAATGATAAAACTAATTTTTATTTTTAGGGTATGCTCAGCGCTCCACTGCACCAGCCAGAAAAACGAGATCACACAGACAAAGTTAGTACCTACATCGTATTATAAAGTAGTTCATGATCTTTTTAAAAACTGAAATCAATATAAAATTTTATAAATTACAGTTCATAGAGATGAGAGGACGCCACGCTGGGCCTACAAAATAGAATCTCGAAGCATTGCTGCTGAAGAGCGTTATGCAGCCTTAATGGAAGCGCTCGTGATGTAGATAGTTATTTAAATAGATCTCAATAGTTAGTAGTACAATAGTTGGTTGGTTCTCAATAGTTGGTTGACTTGAAAAGATCGCTTTTAGCGATAAGGCCGCCCATTGTGTCGCCCTATGTAATGTTTTCTTCATCTATCTTTTCTGTAACTTATATGGTGTACATAATAAAGAGTATTGTATATTAGTATAGATTAAATGAAATTAAAAATAAAAGACTGATAATATTATTCATGTTATTATATTCAGTGTGTAAGTCACCATTAGGGCATGCAAAACCGGTTTTCCGGTTTTGCGCAAAACCGGAAATCGGCCAAAATTTAACGATTTTTGAAAACCGGTTTTGAGAGCCAAAACCGGAGCTCAGCTCCGGTTTTCCCATTATTGAGTAACAAACTAACAATTAACATTTTGATTTTTATCAACATTTTTTTCGAACACTCAAAAAATAATTACAGGCATCAAATGTATCCGAACCGAACACAGCCTGCATCCACCCACTTACACGCCTCCCTCCACTACCCCCGCACCCCGCACCCGTAACCCGCCAACCTGCGCCTGCGTTGTTGGCTTGCAGTAATACCCTTACCGGGAGTGCAAGTGCGTGTCCGCCGCCCTCGCCTGCGACGTTAGGACAAAATGTGAGTATTTACTTAGTTATTAATTTATTATATTTTGTGTCTTTTAATGTACATTTATGTTGAGCTCGTGGATGAAACGACACGAAGGGCGCAATTACATCCAGTAGTTGCTGCGTTAGCCCGAATTATATTACATTATGGTTCACCACTTGTTACAGCAAGCAAGATTTAATTAAAACTTGTGTTTTATTATTCGTGTTATATAGATAATTTTATAAGTCGAACTCTGTCTGAAATTTACATCAGCTTGAATGTTGTCAAACTCGCTGTTCTGTCTTTTGCCGACGTGATGCTACGCTGCACACAGCTGACACAACATTAAAATTTATGTTTAAGAAGCTTGACGAACAAAACAGCGTTTTGAGTCTCAAGCTAGCGACTAATTTGAGAAGTCGCATAAAGCAAAGACGTCTCCTTCTAGCAGGTGTTTTACACTATTTACATGATTGGGAAGACTTCTCCGGCCAAGATGATGATGACACATTTCCCAAACCCAATGGTGCTGAAATAACTGAAACTATTATCAACTTGTTGCAGCAGCTAAAATATAAACCCGAGGACACAGACACCATCACCGCAGTTCTCACCGAGCAGTCCATACCTTCGCAATCGTCATCATCTGACGCTGAAGAGCTAAGTCTTCAAGAGCAGCTAGAGAAGGAATTACACAAATGCAAGAGAAAGAGAACCCCCAAAAATCGGCCAGATTTCGACCTGGCTGGGTTCGTAAAAGTAGAGCAAGCCATGTATGAAAGCGGAGGGCATCGGGGTGTGTATCTCACCGAAGCATATAATTATTTTATTATGTGTTCTACCAACAAGTGTTGAGAGTGAAAGGGTGTTTTCGAGTGCTGGGTATTTCTGTAACAAAATAAGAAGTTCGCTGTCTGATCGAATGTTGGATGCACTTATATTCTTGAGATCACATTATCAAGAACAGCGATCTCTTGAAAACAAGTGATTTATGCTTTATTTAAATTAGTGTACATAGTTGATTATTGATCTCTTTTTTAGTGCAATATGAATCATATTATAATAATGTTATTTTGTAGTTCGTCTTCAAAGTTACAAAAATGTTGTTTTTTTTGGTAATTGTGGGTGGCTGTCTGGCTGTGTTTAATATTTGAAGATGCTGATTGTGTTTTCTATGTTTAAAATATATTATTTTTGATAGCAGACTTAATAGGTACCAAAGATACCAAAAACTTACTTGTTGTTGATTTGATCTTAGTTAATTAATCTTTATACTATTATAAGTTCATTGTTATCTGTACAATTATTATGGTTTGGATTAAAAAGAAATGTATCATACAATTTGTTTTATTTGTAGACTTAGTATAAGTCTACAAATATATATATATAAGTTGGTATTTAAAAAAAATGGTGTTTCTTTTTAAATTATACTACATTCGATTTTTTTTGCTAAAACCGGACCTAGCTCCGGTTTTCGGTTTTGGTCCCAAAAAAAACGATGTTCAAAACCGGTTTTGATGACTTTCCGGTTTTGCATGCCCTAGTCACCATGTATAAATTATGTTACTAAAGGGGCTTTTATACTTAGGTACAGTTATGGACCCTCTTAGGTTACAGCAACAATATAGGTTCTTACTGAAATAAAAATGTAACAGTAAAATTAAGACAATTATGTTAATAAAACTTGTACCTACTTATAAAAAATAAAAATTCAAATAAAGAAATAAGAATAAAATTAAACATACACAATTCTTATTAATATTAGTAACCTTTGTATTATATTATTACCTCTAGAATTATTAAATAAATTATTAAGATCTAAAATTAATACAAGAAAATATCTTACAATATTATTAACATTTTTTTTTTTAAATTCGCAATAAACTCTCTGTCTGGCAACTGCAAGGGATTACTAGCGTCACGCAAGCGGCGCCTCTCAATTCGCAAATGGTTTTGTTTTCGCTGTTCTTCAGCATATTCCATCAATATTAGACGTGCCATTCCTCATTACTAACACGAATCACAATAATTGAACACTTACTAAACACAAAAAAAACTTTTAACTCTACTTTACCCAACACTCGGCTTCGGTGTTAATCACTAGAATTCTTAAAACACTACATACGAGTAGTGTCTTTCACGAGAATTGTGACAAGTTACGTGATTATCACTTTGATGTCCACTCTAAGCATTAAAAGCTTACACAATCGCAATCTTACAAGCATCGATACGTTAACATCTGTCAAAATATGTTACGGTGGCTATCAGCGAAACTTTGACAGTTAATCGTTGAACACTTTGCCAAGTGATCTTCACTATGAGCTGTCAACTGAGATACGCAATAGCACCGCAGGTCGTCACTGGTTTGAAGCCTTCATAAAGCGGCACCCTGAAGTAGGCCAGCGAGTGACCCAAAATCTGACGCAAACCCGTGCTTTAGTTCAGGAAAGCAGTTTAAGAGCGTGGTTTAAAGAAGTGGAAGACTATTTTATTATGGCACACCTCGAAGAAACAATTAAAGATCCAAGAAGGATATTTAACTGTGATGAAAGCGCTTTCTTTTTGTCACCAACAAATAACAGAGTTTTAGCAAAACGAGGTGCCAAAAATGTTTATAACATTATTCCCAGTAGTGAAAAAGAGTGCGTGACAGTCTTAGTCACGGAAAATGCAGCAGGTGAATTGGCACCTCCAATGGTGTTGTTTAAACTGAAATCAATACCATTTAAAATTTCAAAAACTGCACCAAAGGACTGGGGCTTAGGATTCACGCCAAAAGGTTGGATGACAGGAGAATCATTTTATGAGTACATGACCAATGTGTTCTATCCTTGGATAGAAAAAACTGATATCGAATTTCCAATTGTTTTTTTTAGATGGCCATTGCTCACATACGACCCTGGCACTAAGTAATTTCTGTCGGGATAAAAACATCCCAACTCATCGCATTATATCCTAATGCGACTCATTTAATACAACCAATGGATGTGGCTGTTTTTCGGCCTCTTAAGATGCTATGGAAGAAAGCAGTTTATGAGTGGCGAAATGACAACCACTTTGCTAAACTTCGCTAAACTTCGCAAAGAACATTTTTGCCCGCTGCTGCATAAAGCTCTTATGCAATTGGACCCTAACTCGATCAAAAATGGATTTCGCAAATGTGGGTTGTCACCTTTTGATGCAAACAACGTCGATTATTCCAAGTGTGTAACAAGTCATCCCAAGAAACCAGCCAAAGCATATAATGTCAGCCAAATACAACCAAATGCCGTTGGGATTTTTTTTGAATTCTTTGAATCTCAGATAAGTCCTGAAAACCTCGAAGCTTTTTACAGCAACGAAGGTCCAATTTGGAAAGGGGATAAATCCTTAGAAGGGCTATTCCACGTCTGGAGGCAAATAAAGTCGCAAAATAATTTACCTTCAAGCCTACCGGCTCAAGAAACTTTATTTGATAACTTCACAGGTCTGACTGACATCTTGGACTCAAATCTGAACTCACACGATTTCAGTGACTTAATGGCTGAAAATTTATTTATTTATTTATTTTTATTTATTTATTTATTTACATACATACAAATATCCTTACAGGCTAGACCCAATGCGATATTGTAGCACACTTAAAACTTAAATAGTTCCCTGTTTTTTATAACAAATTGTACGAGTAGCTATTCTTGTAAATTCACCCAAAGTGCAACAGAATATGTCTATTTCCTCAGCAATGAGGTTAAGAGTGCGGAGCGCGCTCGTTAGCGGCGCCTCGCGCAGCAAGTTAGTACGCGCGCGCGGTTCTGCCAGCAACCGTGGTTGTCGACGACGCCCCACATACCCGTCTGGCACGACTAGTTCCACCTTTTGCAATATATCCGCATTGTGTATCTTCCCTCTTATTATCTTAAAGATATAAGTCACTAGTGTGAGTTGCCTCCTGACCCTCAGTTCATTATATCCGACCATACCCAAGACAAATAGAGTTGGATACATCAATGGATAAAATGGATATACGCCAAATTCCCTCATATATAAGTACCTAATAAATTTATTTTGTACCCGCTCCAACATGAGACTATATTTAGTTTCATGTGGAGCCCAGATAACTGCGTTACATTCTAGTTGGCTTCTTACTAAAGCATTGTATAACGCCGTTATAGCTTTCATGTTTGTGAAGCCTTTAACCATTCTAAGCACAAATCCTAGGTTTCTATATGCTTTTTTACATATCTTAACTATATGATCACGAAAGGTGAGCCCAGTGATGAAACCAACTCCCAAGTCCCTCACTTCAGTAACCCTATCCATCGGCACTCCGTCCACCGTATAAGTATGCGTGATGGGTGTGCGTGCGCGCGAAAAGCTTATGGTCACACACTTAGATGTGTTAAACTGCAGGAGATTACTCTTGCTCCAAGCTACCACTCTGTCTATATCTCTCTGCAGTCTCTCACAGTCAGTCACGTTTGTGATGGGGAGATAAAGCTTGAGGTCGTCGGCAAACAGCAAACACTTAGCCTCTTGCACAACGTTTGGTAGGTCATTAATCATTATGAGAAATTCCAGAGGCCCTAAATTAGTACCTTGGCTTACCCCAGATCTAGTATAGTATGCATTCGATTGAAATCCTGCATAGTCAACATACTGTTGCCTGTCACTCATATAACTAGCAAAAAACCTAAGTAAATGCGGGGTGAAACCGATCCCTGCTAACTTTTTCAGCAACACATCATTATTCACTAAATCAAAAGCCTTTTTAAAGTCGAAATAAGCAGCATCGGCTTGTCCCCCACCGTCTACTATCGGCACCACACCCGCCATGTAGCTGAGTAAATTACTGGTAGTATTTCTACTCGGCCGAAATCCATGCTGCGCGTCTGTGAGTTGTGAGCTAACTTGCTGAAAAATGCACCTATGAATTGCTGATTCTAATACTTTAGCCATTGTTGACAACACTGCAACCGGTCTGTATTCTTCAACTTTAGTTCCCGAACCTCCCTTCGGTACCGGTATGACCCGGGTAATCTTCCACATCTCGGGAAACTCAGCCGATTTGAGGCAAAGATTGTAGATGTGCAACAGCGGTTTCGCTAATCCCATTCGACAGTCCCTAAAAATGTACGGCGGAATACCATCAGGCCCTGACGATTTTTTCGGTTTAAGATTCTGCAGGGCGCGTACCACGTCATCCAACTCCAATCTATCAAGATGAACCCGCCCTGCTCCGTTCTGACTACCCGCTTCCACTATCGCCACATCCACATCTAGTCTCGGTTTGTCAACACTGTACACTGAGTAAAAGTATTCAGCAAATTCTTGAACCGCTTGTTCACATGTCAATGCCTCTCCGTTCTTTAAAATCTTTTGACTACTAGTGTTACTTCTTTTAGAATTTACATAAGACCAAAAAGACTTAGGGTCGCTCGACATTTGGTTTTGTAAACGTTGGCAATATTGTTCATGTGCTACTAAAATTTTCCCTTTTACTTGGGACCTACACTGAGCAAACATTTCGTAATCATTCCTTAAACCACTCCTTTTATACTTTCTATGAAGAGCCGCTTTGAGTTTTATGTCGCGAATTATCTCACCCGTATACCACTCGGGATAAATGTACCTCGAGCTTATACGACTTCGCTTTTTCTTGGGAACACAGTCATCTAAAATTGAATAAATCGTCTCATAGAAATACTTTAAACTCATATCTAAATTTAAGTTAAATAACGGAGCCCAGTCGACGGCTGCGATCTTTGAATATAATAGAAAAAAATCGGCTTTATTAAAAATGAAAGCCTTACAGGTAAAATAGAGGTGTACGAAAATGTCGACGGGACGCTGATGAAAATTACAGACGTTGAAGTTCCAACTAATGAGGCTTCACTGACAAACTTTGTCAAAGAAGACTTATCTTGCCCTGAAAATGAGACACGAAAAAGACCTCATTTATCAGGACAAGTGATCCGAACAATAGGTTCGAACCCTATATACATCACTTCTCTCAAAAATATTACAACAAATACTGGAATAACATCAACACCTATATCTCTTCTTAATGCAGAAACGATGTCAAATCTTGTTGATACAGATACTTCAATACAGCCATCATTACTTGCTACCACAAACTCAACTGCCGTATTGGTACCGACACAAACACAATTATGGTCAACTACACAAACGTCATTTGGTAGCAAAGAACTCGTTCCTATAACGCTTCCAAGTAAAACATTACCAATACTTTCGGAGGAAGTCAATGCGACAACGACAATACCTGATGAAACAACTCCTGATTGCACCCAAATCAATATCAATATATCTGAAAATATGAAGACACCGCCACGTACACTCATTGCACAAGCATTACCAGACGATGACAATCGCAACCAACCAAAAGCTAAATACTATGGTGATCTAGTTGTACCGACACCATTTAAGGACGCTTTATTTTGGCCAGAAACTCCTAGTATCAGTACAAAAACTAAAGTTAAACAACCTAGCGTTATACGTGTGATAGATGGCAAATTTTTGCTCAGAAAAAGTTACAAGCCAAGACAAAAAAAGAGGAGAATAAAGTTAAAGCTAAAGAAAAAAGAAATACAAAACTTGAGCGAGGATTGGATATCAAGAAACTTAAGAAGAAAGTAAGAGATACTGGGGCATCTAACATCGCAAATGAAGATTGGTTTTGTCGGTTATGTCAAAGAAGCACGAAATTGGATATGATACAATGTGTGACTTGTAAGACCTGGTATTATACAATTTGCGCCGAAGTTTCGCCAAATGAAATAACGTTTACTTGTATTTATTGTAATGTGTCGTTTGATAAATAAGTGATGTATAGCTATGGGTTTAATTACATTGTCAAATTATCCATGAATGTGGTATGCTTCATAGCAGCAAATTGCTGCTATGAAGCAAGGTAACTATAATAGAATCTATGCGGAAAGAGAACCGCCGTAGTGTAAAATGGAACTAACATTATTATCTAAGAAGCTAGTGTATTATCTGAATTTACACGAATTAGAAGGCACATATCACAGAAAATATCAAGATGTTACAGTCCTATAATGACATAACAGTGTTCTCAACATAACAAGGACGTTATTTATACACAGTGGCGCCCTCAAATCTAATGACGGTTTTCTTTCCGCACTGACTCTATAAAATTTTATCAATTTTTTTGTTAAGACTTTTAATAATTTAATGTTGGTCGTTTTTAAGTTCGTTATGTTGTACAGGTTTTATTAAACATTTTAGTCATTTATATGACATAAATTTATCTCATTTACTGATCTCATTGAAATCTTTCAAATGTTAGTTATTAAGTTGTTTTGCTCATTGTGCAATTTTAACATATTGGAAGCATTTTATATGCTATTAATTAAAAAGTGAGCTGATTTGTATTATTGCTTTTAAGACTGTTATTTTTTATAAATCTTTGCTTGTAAGCCTATCTGCCTGGGTAGGTAAGCCTATTCAAAAGAGATTATTAATTAATTTTAGCATATATTGTAAATCGTGATAATATAAAACCTTATGTGAACTCTTAGGTTCCTGGCTTTACCTATTTATAATGACTGATTGACTAGTTACCTAGGTCTATTTTTAATATTGAGGCTAAAATAAAAACTTGTTTGTTTTTCTATTACAAAGATGTAAAAATTTAAGTTAGTGATTTTTTTTTTTACCAAAGGTTACTCAAGATGAAACTAAAATATTACTAGAGTTAACCTATAATTTGTATTACATACATACATTAAACACATGCATACATTAAAACAAATTAAAACGAATCATGTTTTTGTTTGTTAAATACAGACCCTAATTATTTTCACTACTCTTTTTATTTGAAAATATTTTATTTCTGTGAACTTTAACGTAAAGCAATAGAGTTCACATTCGCTTTTAAAATTACCGGATTCCGGGACAATTTAACGTTAATTAGTACAACTCTACCGGGTACTGGTACAATTAGCCCTTTTTGTATTTTTTTTTTGTTTTATTGTTAATTAATATTTACACGAATTTAATAGAAGTATAGTATACTTTTAGTATATTAAATTATCTAAATAGTCACATATTTTTTTTTATGAGTCTACTAGTTTTAGTCCAGCGCGCATGCAAAGTCAGGGAAGTTCATAACTTCACGGTTACTGGGCCGTTTACCTTATCTGGAAAAAGGTCACACTCAAATGGAGGTTGACTCCGTACACTCAGTGGTGGAAAGAAAGCTGAAAAATGTTGAAATTTTTCTTCCATCTCAGTATGCCTCAATTACAAAAGAAGCCAGGAAGCATCCTTCTCCATACCAAGTGTTTCAACCAGATTACACCTTTTTTAAAGACTATAGTCTAAAAGAATACCAAATTTATGATTCCATTCGTCCTGGGCGTTCTTCTGGAGATGATTGCGTAGTGGATCTGAGGGTTTTAAAGTATAATCGTAACGGTACAATAGAGTTTAAAAAACACTTTAAAGATGATTTCAGCCCACTTCCTCGGAGTCCGAAACCTATTTCAGCTGTAGTAAATTATGTACCTCCCCTGTATTCATCCAGACTGCCTATATTAGACAGTAAGTATCAGCACTTACAGCAATTAAAGAGTGTGATACCTGCAGATTGTCACTTATTTTACGATAATTTGCCATTTAAGAAAAAGTAAAGTTTTATTAATCTCATTTTTTTAAAAAGAACTCATAGTGCAATTATTATTCTACTCAGAAGTAATATTTTTATTTTTGTTTATTCATTTTTCGTTTTAACTGTTAATTAGTAAGTACCCTACAACAAGATATTTTTAACATACTTAGCTATAAAGAGCTATTTTTTTTAGGCATGTATTTAACGCGGCGACAAACTAATCTGATTTAGGGTTTTAAAAATAATTAAAATGGGTAGCATAAATAATATGTTGGCAGCTACAGTGAAGTAGCATTTTAAGTATAAAGTAGCAGCTTTATTTTGAGTTGTAAGCTTTGTTTATATTTAAATAGGCAGTGATTTTTTGGGTATATTAAATAAAAATATACCAAACGAAATCCCAATATAATTTCTTATTTTAGAAAAAGACGATCGATGTCAGGTTGACGGAGCCCCACTGCGCGGAGCTCCTATTTCTGTCTGCAGGGTTTAAAAAACTTAACCTAACCGAACCTCGGGGTTCCCCTGATGTCGACCGAATATTAGCCGCCAGAGTCATTATTTTTATTACCTCACCTATTTTTTTTTGTAACCAAGTAGTTAGTCGCCAAATAAGTTGTTATTCGCGCACGCTCAGCGCACGCCACCCGCGTCCAACTCGCATTGAAATTTGTTAAATAAGAATTTGAGCCTTATAATGCATCAATATATTTGGTGATATTTGGTCAAGTCAAGATATTTGGATCGCTTTACGAGACGCGAGACAAAGCGGACGTGTTTTCTGTAATTGATTATTATGTAATAACAATTACGATAAATAAATATAAATATTGCTCCGTCAGTGTAACATTAATGTGTGTCGCATGAGTCAGTAGGTTTTACCGATTAAGCAAGATGAACTAAATCGTTTTTATAAACATTAAATAAAGTGTTTCTGGTAGAATGTCCAACCCAGGATCGAGCCCGTTTGGTCGTAGCCAATTACTACGACGAAGTCCACCGCCGACGCCTACCCAACCAGTACCACCGAGCGCCCCAAACCCACCAGCACCCGCGGAAAAAGAATTACCGACTGAAGTCATCAGTACGTCGGAGATCCAGAAGTGGTTAGGATCTATAGATGGGCTTCTGAACGAAGTTTGCACGATCGTCGGTGATGGGAAAATGAACTCGGATCAGAAGCTTCGAGTTACCACTCTCTGCCGGAAAGTCTCCAGTGGGACTTCTCAAATGGCCGTTTTATACCAATCTTTGAAGTCAAAAACGATCCAGGCTCATACCACAATTCAACACCTTCAGGCTCACCAGAATGTTGTGAACTCTCTTCAGCAGTTCAGAGAGGTTGTAGAGGCTAAATTGAATCCATTGATTAATACTTCTTACGCTAGCATGGTGAAGAAAGGTACGGATAACTTCGTTCGTCCTGCTAATTTGAGATCAGTCGCCATTTATCCGAGCGATAAGACCCAAACAAGTGACGACACCAAGTCACTTGTCCAAAAGATCATCTCCCCAGAACAACTTAAGCTTCATGTCCGTGGCCTGAAAAAAGTAAAGAATGGGGGTGTTCTGATTAGCACCGAAAATAAAGGCGATATTGATAAACTCAAGAACTCGGGAAAAACTGGTATCATCGGGCCTTACAATAGAAGAACCTTCTAAACGCCGCCCTAGGATAGCTGTCGTTGGTGTCCCCGTTGCCCTTACTGAAAAGGAAGTATTTGACTGTATTTACGAGCAGAACCTATCAGACAAGTTACCGCATATAACTCGTGAGTCCTTCCTTGAGTGCATCAAATTAAGCCATAAATCGGGTAAAAAAGATCTTCCCACTTGTAACTACATCTTGGAACTACCCGCTAGCATAAGAAAAGTTTTAATTAATCAGAGCCGAATTTTCATCAATTGGACGTCATGCCCTGTTAGAGATTTCACGATAGTCACCAGGTGCTTCAATTGTCAGCAGTTCGGACACGCAGCAAAGTTTTGCCGGGAAATGAATCCTACTTGCAACCACTGTGGAGAGAGTGGACACTCCTTCAAGGACTGCAGCAGCAAAGTTTCTCCCCCTCAATGTGCGACGTGCAAGCGCTTCAAGAGAAAATGTGACCATCCAACTGGTGATGTTGGTTGCCGGGCCCGCAAACATGCAGAAATGAATTATATAAACTCAATAGATTATGAAGGCGCCTAAGAGCGCCACTTAACACTTTATTTATTTTGCAGATAAACAGGTAGCTTGTATTTATTTTCTCTTCTTTTGTAACTATAATGACAAATCATCTAATTTGCGATCTAGATAGTTTTTCTGTGTCGGAGTCTAAAATCTGTAATGTTGAGGACTGTAAACATCTTCTTCCTTCTGGTGACAAAACCTTAACCCTGCTCACGCAGAATATTCGCAGCATAAATCGTAACATGAACGGTTTTGAAGTGTTATTGCAGAACATTGATACACTGTGATATTCTTGTCTTAACAGAATGTTGGTTGTCAAAACAGGTGGCCAACTTACCATCTCTTGACGGTTACTATTCCTACAGAACTAACAGGAACATAAACCAGAACGATGGATTAGTAGTTTATGTCAAAAATAATTTAACAACAGTAAAGGAAGAACCTGTTTTCCTCGACAGTAATTGTTTAATAATTAAAATTGTTCCCGACACGGTAGTCGTGGCTATTTATAGGCCTCCTTCTCAAAATATGGACAGATTTTTGGACTCACTCGACACTAACTTAAAAAACATTACATCTTTTAAAAACATTATACTTTTGGGTGATATTAACATTAACATTGCTTCCGGGAAAACAGATACTCATGTACATAATTATCTCAATATCTGCTCATTTCACGGACTCCTACCAGCTCACTATCACCCCACGCATCAGAGTGGCTCATGCTTGGATCATATCATTCTAAAATCAAAAAATCCATCCAAAACATTGGTTACTAATTCTACGCTTACTGATCATCAAGCTGTTTTATTATCATTACAAATAAATTCACCTAGAAAAAACTGCATGCGTAGTTACACTACAGTCAATATGACAAATCTCGAAAAGGACATACGCAGTATTAATTTTGACCCTGTTTATAATTCAGACGATGCAAATAGTTGTTTAAAGTATTTCATAGACTCTACAATCTGCATTAAGGACAAACACGTTCTCTAAAATAATGCCTAGAAAGTATAGTTGTATTAAGCCCTGGATCACACCCGGTCTCGTTCGATGTATAAGGCATAGAGACAAACTGCACCTAAAATTAAAACTCGCTTCTGATGACGAAGTACTCTCTGTAACTTATAAAAGGTATCGGAATTTCTGTAATAATCTTTTGAAAAAAACTAAAAAAACAGTATGATAAAAATGAATTACAGAAGGCGGGGAAAAATAGTAAAGTTGTATGGAAATTTGTTAAAACTCATACATTTAGATCAAAAAATGCCGAACCTCCGCTTGATATACTATCAACAGAGATAAACCCATCCGAAGCAATCAATAAAGCAAACCATTTTTTTGTTAACGTTGGGAAAAACTTGGCCGAAAAATCATTAAACTCAAGAATTATTTCCCAACAAAACTCGACCACGACTTCCTCTACACTAAATTCTTTTGTTTTATTAGATACCGACGTTAATGAAGTAGTCAGAATTATAAACGGGTTAAAGGAGGTTTGTGCTACTGGGTGGGATGACATACCTAATAATATACTTAAACGATTTAAATACTTACTTGCCCCTCCTCTAACCCACATTTTTCAACTATGCTTATCTAAAGGAATATTCCCTAAATTGCTTAAAAAGGCTGTGGTCACACCTGTATTCAAATCTGGAGATAAAAACAACGTGAATAACTACAGACCCATTTCAGTGTTAAGGCCTCTCAAAAATTTTAGAAAAAATATAAACAGTAGATTGATAAAATATCTAGAAGATAAAAACCAATTACGTTATATTTACAATGAGAAATACTAACATACCGCTTACTAATCTAAACATTCGCGCACATAATTGTTGCACGTATGCTGACACTGCATGTTCTTGCCCCACTTTAGCTATATAGCCCAGTCATATTAGGTAAAAAAAGGGGTCAACCTCGGAATGAAAGATAATAAGCTGCAAATTGGTATGAACCTTTGTTTTATCATTCTAAATGTTGTCTCGAAAGTCACAATCGTTATCGTGTCCGCGTCTCAAGATATTCAAGGTCAAAGGTCACAAAAATCGGTTTTTCGCGAATATCTGGCTTCCTATCGGTTAAATGAGATTTGCATTTATTATAAAAGTTGTAGGCTATAAAATTCCCTACAACTTTTGTTTAAACTTTTTTTTCATACAACCAACCGTTTTGAAGGTAGAGCGCGAAGAGTGCACATCGTACAGTCATATACGGCCTAATGCAAGGTCAAGCGTGAGTTATAGTTATGAGTACGTTATAAAGTCAATTATTTACTTGGAAATTATAATTATTAAACAATGCCTATTATTTATGTACTAACTATTAATTATTTATATTTAATTAAAGTAAGTAACTTGATTATTTATATATAATTATTCATATTTAACTATTTAAGTATAAAATATTATTAATTCTGGATTATATATTTTAGTTTTATTTTAAGTTAAAATGATAGTAAGAGTATATATTTTACACATATTTTTATTTATTATTAAATACGGCATAATATACATTTGTCAAAATGTGAGTTCAAATATCAAAAGTATCTTTGTTGATTTTAATTGTAATGAAATTGGAAATGGAAGCTAATTATCTTCTTCTTCTTCGTCGTCTTCTTCTTCTTGTCGCTCAAAAATGTTCGATTCATTGTCATCATCCTCATTATCTGTCATGTTCATCTCCAAACCTTCCAGAATATCGGGATCATATGTATTTTCTTCATCGGGATTACTTGGATACAGTGAAGCGTTGAGGCAAGCTTGTCCGTTGCACTGGCCGCAAGCTAAAGAACATTGTAGCCCTGATTTTCTGCATCCACAGCGGGAACCACAACCATTTTTGCAATTGCAAAATATTACGTTTAGTAGTTCGGCTGGTGCTGGAGGTAATAACGTTCGTATGGGCTCCAGCATTTCATTTTCAAGCATCCAGCCCCATTCTTGAGGTTCTAAGTCCTTCCCTAACCACGTTTGAATCTGGTAGTAGACACGTTTTATGTGTTGATGAGCTGCTACACTTGTTGGTGGAAGTGTTGACAGTTGTACAGGTTTATTTAGTTTTGTAAATTTGATGAATTGCGTGTAGCGGAAATGATCAATGTTGTCCTCAGATTTTGGAGCATTATATAATGCCAACAAGATGCGCACTCCATTTTCTAATAATGTTTGTTTTGGGCAGTTTTCTTGTTGAAATACTTCCACCAGTTTATCTAAATCAGGAATTTTTTCCAATGCTCTAGTAACAGTTTTTTTTCCTTTTTTAAATAGCGCAGAAGTCGTGTCACAGCCACTGAATGCGTGTAAAAATAAAATGTGCTTTTTAGTACGAGGATTACTTAAAGTATTTAAATAGTCTATATGTCCATCATTTCTTTCAATACTTGCAGTTTTTAAAGTTTGTAAACCACGTACGACATTCACAGAAACACCTTCTGAAAGTTTCTTATCACATATAAAACACAAATCAGCCATAGCTCTTAAAACCGTACGTCCGTAGTTGCAACGGTACAATTTCAAAGTAACGAATAATCTTGACTCATACAAAGTGGAGAGAGTGGCCTTGAATACTATAGAACATCTGTCCCGGCAATGAATAGAAAAGGGCATAGGGTAGGGACAAGTATTTCCAGGTATATAAGTATTGAGAAATTTACGCGTTTTAAAGAAAAGATATATAATGTCGTGTTAACTTAAAATAAAACTAAAATATATAATCCAGAATTAATAATATTTTATACTTAAATAGTTAAATATGAATAATTATATATAAATAATCAAGTTACTTACTTTAATTAAATATAAATAATTAATAGTTAGTACATAAATAATAGGCATTGTTTAATAATTATAATTTCCAAGTAAATAATTGACTTTATAACGTACTCATAACTATAACTCACGCTTGACCTTGCATTAGGCCGTATATGACTGTACGATGTGCACTCTTCGCGCTCTACCTTCAAAACGGTTGGTTGTATGAAAAAAAAGTTTAAACAAAAGTTGTAGGGAATTTTATAGCCTACAACTTTTATAATAAATGCAAATCTCATTTAACCGATAGGAAGCCAGATATTCGCGAAAAACCGATTTTTGTGACCTTTGACCTTGAATATCTTGAGACGCGGACACGATAACGATTGTGACTTTTGAGACAACATTTAGAATGACAAAACAAAGGTTCATACCAATTTGCAGCTTATTATCTTTCATTCCGAGGTGAAAGCCCTAATATGACTGGGCTAATAGCTGACCATTTAAAATATCTGTGACCATTGACTCAAATCTAAATTTCCGTAAACATATCGATTTACTGTGTACGAGAGTGCGCAAATTAATATACGTTTTTAAGAATTTACGGAACATAGCCGACTTTAAATTAATTAAACAGGTCTATTTAGCTTTGTGTCAATCCATTCTTACATATTGCATAACTTCTTGGGGTGGTGCGGCAAAAACAATTTTACTCCCGTTAGAGCGTGCTCAAAGAGCAATTATAAAGGTTGCTACATTTCGCCCTTTTAGATTTCCAACGAACCAGCTTTACGCAGCATGTAAGGTGCTTCAGTACGGCAATTATTTATTTTAAACATAGTACTTCACCAGCACACTGCACTTCCTTTTGATCCTGTGCCTTCTGACAAAAGAAGAACGGACTTGGTTTGCATTAAGTCTCAAACTAGACATGCGTTTGCTAATCGTTTTTATCTGTTCTTGGGACCTTTTCTATATAACAGGCTCAACAAGGTTTTAAGTTTTTATAGTGTAAGGTACAAAAAATGTAGTAAAATGTTTTGTGAATATTTAGAGACTCTACAATACACAGACACAGAACAACTTCTAGAAATCTTGGCATGATGATATTTGTTTCCCTCGTAATTGTTTACTTTTGTATAATACATAGGCTTAGTTTTAAGCTTTTTCTCGTAGTTGTTAAAAGATTCTTTATTTTTATTTAGTTAACCTTTAAATAGTACTGCACCAATGTAGTTGAATTGTAAAGTGATGGCCTGAAACACAGGTTTAAATTAACCTAGATCGGGCTGGTTGCTACATAACATTGCAATTCCGAACCACCATAACTTGCACCTATAATAATAATATATTAGTTTTAGTTTATTTTCAGGCACTATAATTGTATGGAAATCATATCACTCTTGGCTAAATGTAAATTCTTTTGTAAACGTTTAATTTGAATAAATATTTTTTATTTTTTTATTATTTTATTATTAAGCCGGCGCCAGATACAGCTTCAAACATTTGAACACTTGAATGAAGCTATGTCTGGCACGGGACTTTGCATGTTTGAACAAATAAGTCCGCATTAAAATGCACTTTGCCAAGAGGTGTCGGTTTTTTAGCGTACATCAAAGTGTTCAAAGTCGACTTTGTTCAAATGTTTGCGTAGCCTGCCACACTTGCGCAACGTTCAGTCGCGCGAGCGTTGTCGAGCGGGATGGTCGTGCGCGTACGCGCTTGAATAATTAAAGATGGATTGGAGCAATCAGTGTGTATTAGAATTTATAGAGTTATTACAAGGCGAGCCATGCATATGGAATCCCAAAAGCAAATTACATAAAAATAGAGTGAATGACGCGTGGGACAGAGTAAAAAATATTTTTTCAGTGCCTTGTTCAATTGAAGAGTTGAAGAAGAAAAAGAATACTTTATTTACCCAATACAGAGAATGCTTAAAAAAATTTAAGGACTCTACTAAAACTGGAGCTGGTTTAGAAGAAATTTACAAACCATCGTGGTTTGCATTCGAAACCATTCACAGCTTCAAGGGTGCTGTATATGATTACCGTCCAACAATATGTACAGAGACTAGGGTAAGTAAAATAAACAATTTATTTTAGTATACTAATTCAATTTTTATGGGTTGTTCCCGTTCGTCCACACCCCGTCGTCCACACTGCGGACGACTGAGAAAGACAGAACGCAACATTCCCAGTCGTCCGCACCTCGTTTCATGTCTAGTTTAAGAGTCAGTGTAAAGAAATTTTAAATTAATTATATGATGTAACGGTTTAATTAATTTAAAAACAACATAACTACTAAGTTTTTTTTTTATTTAAAATCATCAAATGTTAAAATAATTAACAACAATTCTAGTTTTTATCACAGATCAACTTAATTTACAATAATTTAAACATAACCATTTTTAAAACAACTATTTACAATTTCTGTCCGTAATAGTAGAATTTTACAAACCTTGAAAAACTTACGAGTAATTAGAATCACATTCAATAATCGTTAAGTTAGTACACACGCACACAGATTAACACCGCATGATTTCAAGAAAATGTCTAAGGACATTTTCTTGAAATTATGTTAAAATTATTTGTTTAAATCATTGTAAATTAAGTTGATCTGTGATACAAATTACTCTGTTGTTGCCCTTAATTATTGTAAAATAAGATGATCTGTGATGAAAAATACTGTTGAATTTAAACACTATCATCGCATCGCTGTTATCGTTGAAGGTGGACGTGTGCTTCTCCAAATAAAATTTGTGTCAGAAGTTAGCATTGCAAACTGTGCGTTATTCGGTGTGCATTTGCCTCAGTTTTGATTGCGGATCGAGAACTAAATAATCAAGTGAAATAATTCGTCTCTCTTCCGCGGCATCTGCTGTCCTGTTCTCGCGTCGCTTGTAGTGTCCGCGTACTGTCAAACTTATATGACTGTGTTGTGCTCGCTAATTATCTGTGTGTGTGTTATCGTACCACCTGGGACTATTCGCCTAGCCTACAAGTTGTATATACTCGTAGGTATCTATACCTATGGCTAACCAACCGTTATCTGCCGTATCGGAACCCGAGTTACACAAACTTCACTTACAAAACTCTGAGTTTGTAAATATTATTCGACGCAAACGCAAAACAATGGACAGCAATTTGGATGAGTTATTTGAAAAGTTTTCGTCGGACCTGACCTACAAGCTATCTTCCATGATGACAGATCTCCGTAACAAGGTTTCTGACATTCAATTGAACATTAACACTGTGATCAAAAGCGACCTAGACAATATAAAGTCGAAGCTTGCAGTTATTGATGTCAATCAATCTCAGCTGTTTACGGATATGGAATCGGTCAAGACTGCGATTGAACATCAGGATGGTCTTCAAATGTGTTTGTCTAAACGAGTCGATGACGTCTCCAAATCAACCTCCACCCACAGCTCCGATATAACTCGCATGCAGGAGCACATAACTAAATTAGAAGTGGAACTCAATAACCAGCAGCAGCGTGACCGAGCTTTTAATCTTGAAATTAATGGTATTCCGGAAAAATCAAACGAAAAACTGATTGAGTATTATTGCGCCATGGTGAAGATTTTGGATATAGAATCGTCGGCGATCGATGTTGTGCATGCTACAAGAGTACGCCCAGTAAATCCAGTACCAGGTCGCCCGAAATCTATTGTGATCAAACTCAACTCACGCCTCCTACGTGATGCAATACTATCTGCAGTCAGAAGCAGGAAGGGCCTCAGCACGAGTGATATTGGAATGACAGGTGACCTGAGAAAGATATTTGTCAACGAACACCTTACGCCTGCCAACAAGCTGTTGCACAAGAATGCACGTCAAAAAGCAGTTGCTGCGCAATACCGATTTATTTGGATACGAGATGGAAAAATTTTCGTTAGGAAGAATGACACTTCAGCCACAATTCGTATCATAACATCTGCAGACCTCCGTAAAATTGTGTGACTAGTTATTCTTGTTTACTTGTTTATGGAATGTTTGATAATGTATCTTAATCTAGTTACTACACGTAAGTTTGCCCTCAATTTTGTACGGATAATTAGTTTTTTTTCACCTTATAACCCAGTTGTGATAATTGGTAAACAACGATGTAATATTCTTATAAAATATCGTATCTTATTATTATTTAATATACCCACATGTCATTTACTATATTTTTTATTACATATAACTTATATATTTTCTTACTATATTTACTTATTTTATTATTGTTTAGTATTTATTACTTCTATACTTGTTATTCCTGCCATTTATGTTATCCCTCCTATAATAGTTATGCACATAACGTCACGATAGCTAATAAAAATGGCCACTCTAATGGATAGCAACCGATTTAATATTTTTTATCAAAACGTTCGTGGTTTGCGCACAAAATGCCATGAGTTGTATAATAACATTCTTTTACACGAATATGACATTATCTTAATTACCGAGTCTTGGCTACAGAGCGATATATTTGATGGTGAAATCTGTGATGGTAGGTATGACATATTTCGATGCGACCGAAATCTTGATGTTACAGGTAAGCGAGCGGGCGGCGGTGTGGTATGTTGTGTCCGCCGTGAGCTTTGTGCTGTCTTGCTCAGCGACTGGCGGGGTAACTCACTATACGAATGTGTTTGTCTGAAGATCTCGGCGCGGACTCTTGGTGCATTAGCAGATTTAATTGTTGTTTTATCATATATGCCACCTGACACTTTTAATCTGCCGACTAACTTGAATAATTACTTAATTAACTTTAACACTATTTTTGATAATTACAAAGACGTGAATTATTTTCTTGTGGGTGATTTTAATCTACCTTGTTTACGTTGGAATAGGGACGGTTGGTCGCTCACACATGTTGGTAGCAGCTTGGTACAAGACAGAGCCTGTGCTTTTGTGGAAGATTTAAGCTTATTAGGGTTGATTCAATATAACTATACACTTAATCACTGTGGCAACACTCTAGATCTTTGTTTTTCTAACCTACCTTTAGATATTTCTGCGACTGGCGGATTAACTAAAATTGATACATTTCACCCACCACTATCTATTGACATTCTAGACCTTTACATTAATTCTTTTATTACGAATAAAATATGTAGATTTAACTTCCGAAAATGCGATTATGAAAATGTCAACAGATTTTTCAGTAATATTGATTGGGATCAATTGTTGTCTAGCACTGACTGTGTCGACATAGCGGTCGATTTATTTTATGAAAAAATAAGAGAATGTATTACTCTTTTTGTGCCCTTGATCAGTCATGAAAGTAATTCATATCCCATATGGTATCGTATCGTTCTTTAATAAAAATAATTCGCGAAAAAAATAAGTTACATAAAAAATGGAAACTGTTTAAAAATCCTCGCGATTTTGATGAATTTAAGTTACTTAGGGATAGGCAACATCGTGTGCAGGGTCAGTGTTTTGACAATTTCACGCGCAACGCTGAACAGAACATTAGGAAAGCGCCTAAGTATTTTTGGAACTACATTAAATCAAAAAAAGCTGGTTCCGCTTACCCGCGTTATTTTACTTTGGGTAATACACAATATAATAATGGTCAGGAAATATGCACCGCTTTCAATGACTTTTTTTATAGCGTCTTTAACATAAATCAGTCCTCGTCACATACTGATCCTCAACGTCCTCTGCAAAATTACCCCGCCTGCGATACTATTTCTAACATTACAGTGTCACAAGAGACGGTATTCAAGCACCTCTCAAGTTTGGATAAAAACAAAGGTGCTGGTTGCGACGGAATTCCTGCTATATTTTGGTCCTCTTGCGCAGAGAGTTTATCGCACCCCATTGCCCTACTGTTTCAGCATTCACTAAAGAATTGTGTGTTTCCCTCTCTGTGGAAAAAGGCGTACGTCATACCCATTCATAAGAAGGGTTCCAAATCCAAAATTGATAACTACCGCCCTATCTCTATGTTAAATTGTATTGCCAAGATTTTTGAACAAATTATCGTTACTAATATTTACCCAGTTGTTAGTCTCGGCATTCCGGAATCTCAGCACGGATTCATGCAGAGACGTTCGACGGTTTCAAATTTGGCTTGTTTTACAGACTATGTGGTGGGTGAAATGGAAAATGGTGGTCAGGTTGACGTGATCTACACTGATTTCGAAAAAGCTTTCGACCGTGTGGATCACGTCATCCTGTTACGCAAGCTGTACGCGTTGGGAATTCATGGTGATTTGCTCAGGTGGATTGAATCGTACCTAACTAATCGATCTCAAGCTGTTGTACTGGGCGGGTTTAAATCTGACTTCGTATCCATCCCTTCTGGTGTGCCCCAGGGATCGCACCTTGGCCCTCTCTTCTATAACGCCTATATTTTTGACATCACTCACCACATTAAGCACTCACATCATATTCTCTACGCTGATGACAAAAAGATTTACACATCCATCAACTCTTTATCTGACTGTGTCTTGCTTCAAGAAGATCTCAACTCTTTATTTGACTACTACACTAAAAACAATATCAAGGTTAGCATAAAAAAATGTCAAAGTATATCCTTTACTCGTAAAAAAAATCCGATCATATATCAATACAGTTTCAACGGCGTTGCAATCGAGAGGGTCAAGTTGGTGCGGGACTTGGGTATTCTATTAGACTCGGAGATGTCCATGCGACAGCACATCGATGCGATATGCAGCAGGTCATTTCGCAATCTAGGTTTTGTTATAAGATCTTGCCTACCTTTCAAGAGTTTGTTAAGCTTAAAAGTAGTTTATTTTGCTTTTGTCCGTAGTATATTGGAATACGGTTGTCAGATATGGTCTCCCGGCTATGCAATACATAAAAATAGTCTTGAACGCATTCAGAAGAAGTTAATTGATCACCTTAATTTCAAATTTCATCACTGCTCACTTGATTACAAAGAGAATTGTCGGTTTTACAATCTTTTAACTCTGCAAGAGAGGCGTATTCTCATGGATATGGGGTTGCTATATGACATATTACGGGGACGGACCGATTGCCCTATGCTTTTAAAGAATATCAAGTTTAACGTTCCAAGAAAACGCACTAGGCACACTACATTATTTTGCACTCCTTTTCACTCCAGTAATTATGGTAAAAACAGCGTAATACCACGTTTACTTGACTCTTATAATAAACACTTTAACAGTGTGGACTTATTTATTGGCTCTAAGAATGATGTCAAAAAACGGGTTTTGCTTGATTTATTATCAAAATAGGCTATTTATTTAACTCATCAAATTATACTACGATTAAATGGCTGGTTATTTAATTGGTATATTTTAATTTCTATATATATTGTATTTTTCTTCATATATATATATATATAAATGTTTATGTATTTGCATATGTTATTCTGTAATTATATTTATTTATTATATCTTAAATAAACTTACTCGTATCTCTTCAAAGTTTCCCAATCATTTTTAATGTTGTTAGGTTAATCTTAGTTAGTCTAAATAGCATATCCATCCACCCTGTGTATCTGCCGTGGATAACTATTATTGGCTAGTCATGTAATCCTAGATAAGTACCTAGTTAAGTTTTGGAAGCTGTTGTTATCCCTAATAATAAATAAATAAAAATAAACTACTTAGTACATATTATGTTCTTATTAAATACTTTAAAAATGTTTATATAATACCAAAAAAATATTAGTTAAAATATTGCCTTTTAATTATTGTAAATTTTGTTTATCTGTGATAAAAACTGGAATTGTTGTTAATTATTTTAACATTTGATGATTTTAATTAAAAAATACTTAATAGTTATGTTGTTTTTAAATTAATTAAACCGTTACATCATATAATTAATTTAAAATTTCTTTACACTGACTCTTAAACTAGACATGAAACGAGGTGCGGACGACTGGGAATGTTGCGTTCTGTTTGTCTACACTGTGAACGAACAGAACGCATCTTTCTCAGTCGTCCGCAGTGTGGACAACGGGGTGTGGACGAACGGGAACAACCCATTTTTATTAACAATGTTACATAAGCAAAGTTATAAACAGAGACATTTTATAAAACCGATACCTACACAAAACGTAGACGCAAAGGTTATTATCATTATTAATTCTATTTTACCTAAATGATAATAATCACTCGTAATAATGTCGTGAATCTCGTATTGTAGCGAAATACTCAGCAAACTCATCTCTAATATGCTGTGCACTAGTCGCTGCTCTCCGAGGATGCGACGACGACGTTGGAATGAGACCACCGGGTGGCTCTTCGTTTCGCCAAGTTCCGGGTAGAAAGATATCGTTAACAACGCGATCAAATGATTCCGGTGGGGAGTAATACTGCTGCGATGTTTTACTTTTTCTCAAAAAATTATGCAAATATACACAGGTCAAAACTACAGTAGACGCTTTATCAGGTTGTAGGAGCATAGGCTTTTTGAAAACTCTAAATATTGATGACATAACACCAAAAACATTTTCTACTTTAACTCTTGCTCTTGATAACATTCTGTTAAAATTTCTTTTCTTGCTTTGTTCTGTATGTTTGCCTGGATACGGCTTCATCACGTTATTACATAATGCAAATGCACTGTCGGCAACAAAAACATACGGTGTATTATTAATTCTACCCGGTAGTGGACAAGGCTGCGGTAGATTTAACGTATTTTCATTCATTTTATCCCATAGTATACTATTTCTTAGCACCCCACCATCACTCATTCTGCCTTGGCAACCAACATCGGCGAAAATGAAAAGATAATCAGCGTCAACTAATGCTAAAAGTACAATGCTGAATTTTTTTTTATAATTGTAAAACTCGGATCCGCTGTGGATAGGTGATTCAAGTACAACATGTTTCCCATCCAAAGCTCCTATACAATGTGGAAATAAGTTTTCAAACCCAGCTGCTTTTCTTAACCAATTATTTGGAGATTTCGGTAGCTGAAACAGACAAAATTATCGACATTAGTAATGTAAAAAACACATGTTTGTTTGAATTAATACTTAATACAATATTTTTTTGCAGGAAAGTACAGAGGAAAGGTCGCTATTACGTGAAACCAACTCGGAGGAATCAAATAATGAAAGTCCCATATCCCATGAATTGAATCGACCTCTATCACGAGACTCCAATAGTCAAAGTGGATCAGAATCATTCCGTATGCCAAAGAGACAACGTGGAATGCAAGATTTGTTAGTCGTCAAAAATACAAATGGACGAAGCTTTTTCAATTATTAAAAATAGATCCCATCAGGTTGACAGTAAAAAACAATTAAATGATTGTGATCTGTATGGTCAGCTTTTATCTGAAAAGTTACAAATCTTGGACATAGATGACAGACTGGTACTTATGAATGAAATTGATAATCTTGTATTTAAACATATAATGATTGCCAGAAAACGGGGCAGTGCCATAAATCCAAATTTACCATCTTCATGCAAAAGCCAGTACAATCAACCTGCACAATCTGTACATTTTGATTCATCCAGGGTGTTGATGCAACCTCCAGTTACAAATTAGTGTTGGGTAGGACATACAAGAGGCACTTCAAATGTCCCATACAGAACGAATGAATGTCCCAACACCTCAAAAAAATATTTTGTACCGCTTCACCGCGAGGTACTGAATGACGTAGTCGAAGTAACAGTGAGTGAATGACTGAAGCGACGCGCGACTCGAGGTGAGCGAGCGAGTGCAAACAGAACGAATAAATGTCCCAACACCACAAACAAAATTTTGTTACGCTTCACTGTGACGTACTGAATGTCGCAGTCAAAGTGACAGTGAGTGAGTGACTGAAGCGACTCGCGACTCGAGTCGAGGTGAGCGAGCGAGCGAGTGCAAGTGATTGTCGTTGTCGGTCGAATTTGAATGTCATCCTGTCTTGTCATGTGGAATTTGCAGATGTTGTTTATGGTGGTTTGTTGTGAAGTAGTGTTACTGTAGTGAACTGACAAAATTTAAAATTACAGGTAAGTTACAAGTTATAAATGTAATGCATGTACTATTTCTATTGTAGGCATAAAATAAATAACATTGTGTGTATATTTGTTTTCAATTTAGGTTAGGTTACATTTTTAGGTATCTATGTAAGTTTTCATGCATAATGAATGTACTATTCCTTTCCATTGTAGATATAATATAATACTATATTGTAGACATAAAATACGTACGAGTAACAGTGTGTGCATTTGTTTTAAATGTAGGTTAGATTAGATTTATTGCTATGTAAACAGCTGATGCATTATTTTATAGTTTGCATGTTTTAAATCTGTGCATTTATTTTTTTTTGCATTTATTATGTATTAATGCTTTTTAATTTTAAGAAGTTCAGTGATGTTTTTGTACCCAGTTTCCGATTAAGACGGAGCGTCTCCAGTATACCGCGAAAGTCAAATATGAGCGTAACTGTCAGAATACGATTTGACAGAAATTTACGAAAATTCTTGTTCTTGACAGTTACGCTCACTCATTGCTTATGTTAAATGATTTTTTATGGTTTTAAATCAGTAAATTATCTAAAATTATGTGCGCAATTAGTATTTAAGTCAACATTTTACCTAACACAGAGCTGTAATTTGCCAAAAAACGTTAGAATATTTGAATTTCGCGGTATACTGGGGACAGTATGTTGCACTAACAATAGATGTCATTTTTTTTATGTGGTCGTCTTGCCTATTATATCATGGTCATCTTTATTTATCTCATTGTTAGTGAATGTTTGGTGTGGGTATGCTCATGTTACATGATAGCTTTTTATTTTTCTAACAGCATGGCTGAATCTGCTGATAAGAGGACGTCGAAGGCTTGGCAGTATTTTACAGATTTAAAAAATAATAAAGCAAAATGCAACTTTTGCTTTAAAATTATGTCTTATAAAGGTGGTGGCCCATACAATTTAATTCGTCATACTAGAACTCAACATCCTGGTGTTTTAGATCCACAAAGTACCAACGTAGAAGAAAATGATCTTCAACCTGATGTTATCGCATCAACCGCTAAAAATCTTATGGAGGAAAATAATACCGATGCTGTTGTACCGTCACCTGTTGGAACAACTACACGTAATTATTCTGGAATAACCGACAAGTCTGACAACTCAAAGTTGACGCATTATTTTAGACCTCTCTCTGCTAAAAAAACTGAGCTGCTGAATAGGTATTTAGTAGAAATAATATCTAAAAATTACTTACCATTTCACATTGTTGAAAGCAAATCTTTCCGAAATTTTCTGAAAGAGTTAAATCCAAATTACAGTTTACCTTCACGTAAAACGGTTTCTAATGCTCTTTTACCAAACTATTATAATCTTGAGAAACAACGAATCCAAAAACTACTGGAAGAAGCAGACTACGTTGCACTAACAACAGATGGATGGTCATCTAAGCCAAATGAAAATTATATGTCACTGACTGTTCACTATATAAACAAAAGTACGGAACTGCAGTCTTGCATGTTAGAATGTCATCAGTACTCAGATCGACATACAGCTGAAAATTTAAAAAATGAGATTAAAAGAATGTGTGATGATTGGAACATCACAAAAAAGGTTGTTGCTATAACCAGTGACAATGCTAGCAATATTAAAGCAGCGATAAAGTTATTAAAGTGGAAACAAATACCATGCTTTGCGCATACTTTGAATCTTGTTGTTCAATCGGCCTTAAACGAAATAAAATCTACACAACACAAAATAAAAGCCATAGTTCAACACTTCAAACGCAGTCCGCTAGCTACACAACGACTCAAAGAAATGCAGAAGCAATTAGGCGAAAAAGAATTAAAATTAAAGCAGGATGTAATAACCCGCTGGAACTCCACATTCATCATGTTTCAAAGTGTTATCAACACCAAGCGAAGCCTGATGTCACTTATTGCTACAGAATATCAGGAAATTGATAATATAAATGCTGAAGACTTGGACATAATAACTACTGCAAGTGAGATACTAACATTTTTTAAAGATGTAACAGAAGAAATGAGTTCTGAACGAAAAGTAACCGTGTCCCAAATAATTTTAATTTCTAATGCTTTAAAGAAACAGTGCTCTGAATTTCTATTAAAGCCCTCTCTTCCACAATCAGTCAGCAATATGGCCCGTGTTTTACTCGAGGAACTTACTACTAGATTTATGGACATTGAAGATAACAACATTTTTGCAGAAAGTACGCTAGTAGATCCACGCTTTAAAAGACATGGCTTCGAAAATGAATTTGCCTATTCTCGAGCCTGTTCGTCTCTGAAACGTTTAGTGGCTAATGTCAATGTGTTACCGGACCAGGACCAGGCTGATGAAGCGGAAGTAAGAGAGACATTCTCTCAAAAGAAGCATAGTATTTGGGACGATTTTGATAAAGAAGTGGCGGAAGTAATGAGGAACACTAACCCAACAGCGGCCGGTATTATCGAAGTCGATAAATATTTACAAGAACCGCTTTTGCACAGGCTTAAAGATCCCTTTAAATGGTGGGAGGGGAAGAAGAGTGCCTATCCACGCTTGTATGAAGTGGTAAAAAAGCGGCTGTGCATCTCTGCAACGAGTGTTCCTTCGGAACGAATATTTTCGAAGTCTGGTCAGGTGATCACCGAGAGAAGGAATAGACTTAGTGGCAAAAAGGTGGCAATGCTGTTATTTTTAAATTACAATATGTAATTTTTTTTAAAGTAATAAAAACTATATATTTAATTTGTACGCTCTTTATTTAATTTGAAACACAAACTTTATTTATCATAATTCTAATCTGCTATGTATTTGTTGTAGTAATGTATGTCTCAGTAATGTGACAATGTCCCATATTATCCTTCAAACTTCTAAGCCTAGCTCCGAGCTCAAATCCCATGTGTTTTGTGTTGTGCTAAAAAGAGGTGAGACACATCAACGGGACGTTGTCCCAATAATGTGACATTGTCCCATTAATGTGACATTGTCCCATTAATGTGACATTGTCACATTAATGTGACGTTGTCCCACCTCATTTGAAGTGGTACATTGTATTACCTCGGCAAAGTAAATGAGTTACTCATACAAACTCATCGAAATTGCTTGTCCTACCCAACACTGTTACAAATATGCCAAATTCGCAATCAATTTTAAATAATTATGAAGTCCCATTTAGAACATCAACGCCAATCGAGATGCAGTCGCAATTATCACCTCAGCAAAATGCTCAGAACAACTATGCTGTCCAAATTAGCTTGCCTGAAACTACATTACCGGACTCAGCAATACCAGACTCAGCAATTAGCAATTACACACTGTATACTTCAAACAATAACGTTTTATTTAATCCTAATGTTCCGAGTACCTCAGCATACCCATACAAGAAGCCTAAAGTAACCAATGACAAGAAGATTCAAATTCTTTCTGAAACTATTATATCTCATCCAAAAAGGCGAAATGTAATTGAAGAAGCATATACTAACTGTATTGATGATGATTAAAAATTAACACGTTAACTGCCTAGATAATAATAATAATTCTTAATTTAACTTTGGTTCAGTAAAGATCTCTAATAAATGTTTTTATTTTTAATTTGACCTTTTTATTTACCTTTATCTCCTCTTCTAGAACATGAATCAGAATCAGAATTCAGCTTTGCAAACTTCAAAAACAATTGTAGAAATTAATTGATGGGAAATTTTAAATAGATATTGTAGACTCATGTAACTATCGCCTGTTGCCAAAAATCGTAATGTCAATGCTAATCTGACTTTCGAAGGCACAGCCACTCTGAAACTTGTGTCTGATTTTGAAATTATAGGAGAAATTTTTTGTAGTAGTACTTCAAAATCTTGACAGGACATTCTACAAAAGTTACTAAAGTAACCCACTGGTCGAGGCATCATTTCGTCAAGCATTTTTTTCATGGATGCTATGAAACAAGTAAAATAACATTATATTAAACATTATCTTTGTAATGTAGGTACTATGCAATGTAGATACCTAAGTATATAGCCGGCGCCAGACATGTGTTCAAATACGCAAATACCTACAAAGTCGCGAAGTGTGGCACTGACATTTGCGTATTTGTGCAAAGTTTGAACACATTTTTGTAGTTTGCCATCATGTGTCGGTTTTTAGTGCGCACATCAAAGTAAACAAAGTTCAAAGTTTGTGCGTCCTGCCACACTTGTTGCAGTGTTTAGTCGCGTGTGCGCCGCTGAACGGAGCAGTTGTATGCAATAATTAATCTGTGAGTGGTATTTTGAGCGTCAATAATGGAGTGGGGTAATGACGCAGTAATAGAATTTATTGAGCTACTTCAAACAGAACCCTCAATATGGAATCCGAAAAACAGGGATCACAAAAATCGAAACCTGGTAAACGACGCATGGATTAGAATAAAAAATAGTTTCTCCGTGCCGTTTACTGTAGAAGAACTTAAAAAGAAGAGAAATAGCCTACTAACACAGTACAGAGATAATTTGAAAAAGATTAAAGACTCAACAAAAACAGGCTCAGGAACAGATGAGATTTTTAAACCAACGTGGTTCGCGTTCGATGCGATGCACAATTATATGGTTTCCGTATACGATTATCATCCAACATTATGCACTGAGGTGAGTAAATAGACAGAGACGTTATTTCATAATATTATTAAAAACCAATTATTTAATGTAAAAATGCTTTATTTAAAAATGATATATTTACAATTTTACTGATTCAAAATCATATCGACAATTCGACACCTGCATGCAACAACATCGTAACTCACTTTTTGGCGATTTTGAGTTACAATCATATTCTTACTCTACAAAAAATGGAGAATTTTTTGCACTCACTTCGGTGGCTCTAGTCCTTTAGATAAAGATTTTTTTTATGTAAATACATCGTGAGTGTCCACTGAAGTTCATAAAAGAGTAAATTTAATTGCACATCATTGTCAACATTGCTCATGCTCACCAAATTACTAAATTACATTGTAAAACAAGTTAAATTTTTTGTTATTATTGGCGAGGCGGTTTCGATCCCTTTCCGTTTTGATAAGTGTGCTACGACCCTTAACCGAAATCTGTAGGATTTTTTAAAATCTTTGAAGCGCTCTCCTGTAAAGTTGCTCAAAGTGAGTTACGATGTTGTTGCATGCAAGTGTCGAATTATAAAAATTAATTTCTTGATTGTAAGTACTCTGCGAACTCCTCCTGAATTTTTTGTGCAGAAATTGATCCTCTTCTAGGAATTGATGTAAGCGGAATGAGACCTGTAGGTGGGTCTTCATTTCGCCAGATTCCAGGCATTAAAACATTGTTAATTATTCGATCAAACGACTCTGGTGGTGAATAAAAATGGGATGAAGTTCTGCTTTTTCTCAAAAAATTATGTAAATATATACATGCCATAGTAACAATTGAAGCTTTATCTGGTTGGAGAAGCATGGGCTTTTTGAAGACTCTGAACACTGACGTCATTATACCAAAAACGTGTTCTACCTTGACTCTTGCCTTAGATAATTTTCGGTTAAAAATTCTTTTCATACTTTGTTCAGGGTGGTGTCCTGGGTACGGTCTCATGACATTGTTACTTAATGCAAAGGCACTATCAGCCACAAACACATATGGCACATTTACATTTCTTCCTGGTAACGGACGGGGATTCGGTAGTTTTAGAGTATTGTCGTTCATTTTATCCCATAATATACTGTTTCTTAAAACACCACCGTCGCTCATTCTACCTTGGCAACCCACATCAGCAAACATAAAAAAATAGTCACTGTCTACTAAAGCCAATAGGACAACACTAAAATCTTTTTTGTAGTTTATGTACTCAGACGCACTATGAATAGGCGATTCCAACACAACATGCTTGCCAGCTATAGCTCCCAGGGCATGTGGAAATAGCCTTTCAAAGCCAGCTGCTTTGATTAGCCACTCATTCGTAGATTTCGGCAACTGAAACAGAAATTAAGAATTTTTGACATTTTTTACATTCACAATGCACAATTTATGCCTAATTATAGTACTTATTATGATTTCAGGAGCGATCGGATTCGAGTATTGTACGGAGAGGCCGTTCACATGAACCGGAATCAAGTAACTTCATGGACTCAAATACAGTAAGATCTGAATCACTTGTATCAAGCAATCGATGTGAGACTCCTGAAAACCAGTCTGATTCTTCTGTGATTCCCAAAAGACGGTGTCGAATGCAGGATGTACTAGTTGCAAAAAAACAGATGGATGAGGCATTTGCATTAATTAAAGAAAGATCCAAAAATACGAAAGCAGTCGGCGAATGTGATTTATACGGCCAACTACTCGCTGAAAAGCTTAAGTCACTACAAGAAGATCACCGACTGATATTAATGAACGAGATTGATAATTAAATATTTAGGTACACTATGAAAATCAGAAAAGAGATACGTTCACCGATAACATATAATGACCAGCTTCCTATTCCAGTTAATCAACATTCTATTTATGTACCTAGATCGTCTCAGTCTGAACAATCTTCAGTTACACCACAAGAGTATGTTCTACCGGGGTCATCCACACGGCAATATTCAGCAGCTTCAAACGATTTTAAACTAAGATCTCAATCCATTAAAAAATACGATATTCAATCAACACCAACGCCATATGAAAGAGACATACAAATACAGACTGAAATTCATGAGATACCGGGGCGATCATTTGATTCTCAAACTGTGTCGCAGCAACCAAATTACATAACAAATACTAGCATCGCATGTGATTATGATAATAATATAGCATCATTTAGTATGAACAGTCTTAATCAGGAACCAGAAGTGCCTAAGAATAAGAAAATCAATATTATTTCGGAAACCACTATACGCCCTAAAAATAACAAAGATATAATTCAAGAAGCATATGAACGATGCCGTGGTACCGATATTAGTGATGATGATGAACATTACCACTTGAATGATTACTAAATTCGGATAACTTTTGATTACAAAATGACATATTTAATTATGTAAACACACTAATTTGATTATTAATCTTTATATTCATTAATTCATTATTCTTTAACTTCATGAACAATAAAGAAATGGTTGAATTTACTATGTAGTTTTCTTGTACTCACCTTCACTTCATCGCGAAGAACTCGAATCAGCGCATTACAAACTTCATATACAATAGTAGAAATAAGTTGATGAGAAATTTTAAATAGGTATTGCAGACTCATATAGCTGTCACCTGTTGCTAGAAACCTTAAAGTCAATGCTAATCGAATTTTTGTAGGAACAGCAGTTCTCCATTTAGTGTCTTTCTTTGAAATTAAAGGAGAAATTCTTTGCAATATTACTTCAAAATCAGCACAAGACATTCTGCAAAAATTATCGAAGTAGCCTACGGGTCTAGGCATCAAATCTTCTAGCATATTAGTCATGAAAACACTGAAAAAAAAAATGAATTGGTTAATTAATAATTAATTCAGTAAATTCAATGTTTAAAATTGCAAAGTATTTAACTTACCGTGTTCTCTTACGATACAGTGTAGACATCCATTCACGCCTTCTTCTTGGAGTTTTCACAAAATGAGAATGAAAAAAAAAATTAAAGGCACTCAAATAAAATAGACTGACGGAGTCATCAAAATCGTCGTCTATTCTGTCAGCCATCTTTGCGGTAACTGTGCCCGTAAATCATTTGAAATACAAGTCTAGCCGGATACATCTGCGCACAAAAGGTTGATCAAAGTTTTGAAAATGTGTGCTCAAACTTTGATCCCAATGGCTGGCGCCGGCTTATTGATAATACGAGAAATTATTTCCAACCTTGCGACACAAAATATATCCGTGCAAAATGTTATCAAAATTGATTTAATTACTTTCGCATTCATCCGCTTTTGATACAATTTCTCATGGATATATTTTAAAGTACAGTCTCTGTGGACATTTTTAATTACCTCGAAAGTAAAATAATTTTTGTTTGGCGACTTTTGACATTTTATACATGCTGCGGCGGGTTGCGCCCTATAAGACTTGGATTTTTGTATTTATAATTTCATAATAAATAACATAATACATCCGCAAGGCAGTTTTGTGGCGAACTGTTGGGCACTAGCGACCCCACGGACCTGATCTCCGGGGAGAAGTCTTGTTCCTCATTTCCGGCTTGCCTTTATTGGCTGGCCGGAGTTAACACTGACGAGGAACAGAGCTCCCACCTCATTCTTGCCTTGATCGGCCGGTCTGAGTGGAGATTCGCAAGAGCAAACGTGCTCAGGAGAAGGACGTATAATCCAGTAAGGTGCTGGTAGGGATCTTGACCGTACTTCCGGGATTGTCCTGATAGCCGTGGTATACCTCTCCACTCCTCTAGCACCTCAGGATATGTTGCCCCCTTGGCGCTACGTTACTTTGTGCTAGCGACCCTTTTCGGGGGGCCCATTTATTGAGTGTGCAAGTCACCCCCTGCTATTTTAAAGCTGTTTTAATTGTCAATGGTCAGGCAGGGGTCAATATTTCTTCCATACTCAACGATTATTAGTCCACTAAACCAGCCAAACCCATAGCGTTTCATCTTTTGTTTCCATATTCTGCAATAGTCCTGCTCCAACCGGGGATTGTCCTTGGCTATACTTTCACAGTGCATACAGGGATAATCGTCGGTTGGTGTCCCATTCCATTTGAAATATCTAAAGAGGCCTCTGCGAGTTGGCTTCGGCCCCTCGTACGCCTACCAAAGGACCGGGTCTCCAGGGACCCGAGAAAGTCAAAAACATAATACAATACCTTGTTCTGTTACGATACATTTCACACATCCATTCGCGCCTTCTTTTTGGCCGTTTTGATATATTTTTTTGCACATTTAATAAATAATTACATGCACTTAAATAGTAGAGGCATACTGCATCCACAAAGTCGTCGTCCATCTTGTTTGTGGTTAGTGAACGTACTGTGGAGAGATGTATTCGCAAGGCAGTCTGGCAGGTTACTTCAATAAGTGTTCAAACAAGTGTACAAAGTCCGGCATTTAAATGTTCAAATGTTTGAACTATATCTGGCGCCGGCTTTATAATAGATCTCAAATTGCATTTAACGAGGTCTACACGCGCACGCCATGCGCACGCCCCGCGCCCGCCTCGCGCCAAACCTGCACTCGCCCTGCCCGCGCTCTGCACCCTCCCCGCGTACGCCTTGCGCCCGCGCTATGGCTGGCATAGATGAGAATATGGCTAATGTTGTATTGACTGTGATCAAGTTTAGTCGTGTGGCGTGTTTTTTGTTTTAGTAATATATGATGGATAACTTCGACAAAGAAACATTCATTTCTTTGGTGGAGGAAAGAGATGTGCTGTGGGATAAAACCCTTGAAAGCTATAAAGATAAAAGGAAAACTCTACAGGCTTGGCGTGAAATATGTATAATTATTAATGACGATTTTGAATCGCTGTCGGATGTGGAAAAAAATAAATACGGTAAGTATGTTTGAATATACATATACGAGGGTGCGTTTTTAAGTTCGCGGAATGGGAGGGTAGATGATAAAAATAGGTCATTATCGAGGTGGCCACGACTTCAGCCACTCAATATTAGTATAAATACCAGGTTTTGTCTTAATTGGGTCATTAATCTTTGAACTATCGCCAAGCAAACAACTCAATCGGGAAGAAAGTGTGCATTATGGAAAAAATCGAGTACCGTGCCCTAATAAAGTTCCTTACCAAGCAAGGAAAGTCAATTCAAAACATACTGGAAGAGATGGAATCCGTTTACGGGGACTCTTGCCCGGGTAAAACCATGGTGTACAAGTGGCATTGTCTTTTTAAACAAGGCAGGACCTCACTTGAAGACGACCCGCGGCCCGGACGGGCGATCGAGGTGACTACTCCGGAAATCATTAAAAATATCGAAAAAATAATATTGGAAGATGCCAGACTAAAGAAGAAACAGCTTGCAGAAATGGTTGGAGTATCGGATACAACAATTTTCAAAATTCTAAACGATCATCTTGGCATGACAAAGGTCAGTGCAAGATGGGTGCCAAGAATGCTCACGCCGCCTCAGAAACAACGCCGCGTGGAGTGTTCTCGCACGTTTTTGGACCTCTGTAACGAAGATAAGGATGGACTATTGAGTCGAATTGTTACTGGAGATGAAACTTGGGTTCATCATTATGAGCCTGAGTCAAAACAGGACTCTATGCAGTGGCACAAAAAAGGTACACCACCACCCAAGAAGTTTAAAGTGTCACAATCGGCTGGGAAAATCATGGCAACAGTGTTATGGGATTCGGAAGGGATTCTGTTGACCGATTATAAAGATAAAGACGTTTCTATAACCGGAGAATACTATGCTTCTATCCTCGAGAGGTTGAAAGAAAGTATTAAAGAAAAAAAAATTACCAAAGGTGTCCTTCTTCTTCACGAGAACGCGCCTGTTCACAAGAGCCGTGTTGCGTTGGCTGCCCTGCATAAGGTGGGTTTCGATATTTTAGACCATCCACCCTACAGCCCGACCTGGCTCCCAGTGATTATTACCTCTTTCCAAATCTGAAAAAAGAACTTCGTGGAAAGAAATTTTCAACTGATGAAGAAGTGAAGGACGCGGTTTCAGCTTATTTTTCGGACAAAGACAAAACATTGTTTTATGAAGGTATACATAAGCTAATTGAAAGATCTGAAAAATTTATTAGGGTAGCAGGTGAATATATTGAAAAAGAAAAATAATTTCGTATTTTTATTTTCACTCCTTGCCCTCCATTCCGCGAACTTAAAAACGCCCCCTCGTATATTTAATAAATTGTTAACAATATAATAATAATATATAATAATTTAATTAATAAATATATAAATTTCTAATATATTAATTTGCCATGGTACTCGTCCATGCATAAAGTATTCCGCAAAATGATTACGAACTGTACTTGCTGTCATAGTATGGTATTGTATTGATGGCGACCTTGGTAAAGCCGATAGTTCAGGACCAAGATTGATGGTTGATATTTCACGCATACCCTCTTCTTTATGTATAAAGTTCTGTAGTAAACAACACGTTTTTACAATTTTAACTGCTAAATCAAGTGGCACATCTAGAGGACGATGGAGAGTTCTCCATTTATTAGCCATAATGCCAAAAGCACATTCTACATATCGCCTTGCTCGGGTCAAACGATAGTTAAAGACCGATTTAGTCGTATTCAGCTGTTGGCCACTGAATGGGCGAAGTATGTTTTCGTGTAACGCAAAAGCCTCGTCCCCAACAAAAATGTAGGGTAGATCGACATTTGATTCTTCCAGTTTTGCAGGCGTTGGCAAATTTAACGTCTTGTTCACTAAGCTTTTCCAAAAAGCAGTCTCCTTGAAAACATTTGAATCACACTCTTTGCCGTATGCACCAACATCAATGAAAATATAATTATAATTTGTATCAACTACCGCCATTAAAACAATTGAAAAGTAATGTTTGTAATTTAAAAACATTGACCCACTTCTTTTGGGCTTTATAACTCTTATGTGCTTGCCTATCTATAGCACCCAGGCAATGAGGAAAATTGGCTTTTAAACAGAAGTTGCGAGCAATTTCATACCACTCATTTTTAGTTGGTACTTTCAGTTTAGTCTAGGAATGACTAATTCGCGAAATGACTACATGGTCTATAATTGACCAATTCTTGAAATGTACAATTCTTTAAATGACTGATTCTACAAATGGCTGATTCTATAAAAGACCGATTCTTTTAAAGACCGATTCTATAAATGACCGATTCTTCAAATGACTGATTTTTCAATTCTATGAATGTGTGTGAATATCGTAAATAAAATGCTATGTAAGGGTTGGCAAATCATATATTTCAACTAGTTTCAAAAAATAACTTCTATCCATGTCCCAAAAAATAACTTGTATAATGTCACGTACTACATTTTGTAGCGCAAAAGTAAACATTTATTCGGTTTCTTTTCAAAAAATCAATAGTTGTCAAAAAGTCATAAAATCAATTATCAAAAACTCAACAATTATAGAAAATTAAGAAATAAATCACTTAGGAATATGTAGTTGAATATACATAATTTAAAAAAAAAAAGACTACTGATATTTCCCTATTTTTAATTTTTTTTAATACTTTTTTGTACTTTTTATCAAATAAAATATAACGGTTTCGGCGATTTTTTCGTGAAACCTGGAAAAGAGTATCCCTTAACCTTATATCACAGTGTTTGGCTTCTTGCTTCAACTTTTGTATAAAGTAGAAGAGACTTGGTTTTTTCGGTATCAATACATTTAATCTGTGATGATAGCCTTCTAATGTGTTAGTGGTGCGATGACGCTGGTCTGCACAACTCAAGATGGACGGACTTATTCTGTGCCATTGTTTCTCGAAATAATTTCCAAACTGATGCATTGAAGGGACCCCTTCTATTTTTGACAATATTATTTGGCGATCCTCTGAAATATTATCAGCTGGTAACAAAGGTAAAAGGTTGGCCATACGTACAATTTGCCTTTCTTCACTTGTTGTTGTAACATTCAAGTCTTTTGCTTTTTTCCATACGGCCTTCTGGTAGTGAAAATAGCACCCACTGACCACACACTGCGGATAAACTGCCTTCCCTGCATTCATCACAGCAACTTCGTAGTCGCATTTGAATTTTTTTAATTTGATTCCATAACTTTTTATTATTTCGAACTATCTGATATAAGTGGATTGCGACTTATTTGGTAGTAATGCATATAAAACGGGAATCACGTTAGTTGTGTTTCTATCCGAATGTAGGTCTATGTGAATACTAAATAAATGATAAAATGGCCGTGGTACGCATTTAAATGTGCCATCACCAAAATGTTGCCGTGCCTTACGAAACATTTTTTTTGCTAGTGTTGTCATAAACACCAATATTTTTTCAGTAGTACCATCTTCCGTAACAAGGAAGTTTTTGCGTAAACCTTCAGGCACAAATACGCTATCCAGTGTATTAAAAGTTAATTTTTCGCTTTGCAAATACTTTTTTCTGATATTATAAAGACTATCTTTTTTGTTATTAAATGTTGGAAGAGCTGTGCTCGGTCCGGCAGCGGATATATCCCTATTAAAATGCTTCTCAAACATCGATTTTATCGGTGACAAATCCTGGCAAACATCTTTTTTCAATTTGTTCATTTTTACCAACATTTCATTTCTATCATAATCAGGCTGGCATTTGTGCTTGGAACAACGTTGAATTGTAGTCAGATGTGAGTCCACTCTAATTGATGCACTGCACTCCTTTCTGTTTACACAGCGCCAAAAAGTACTTCCATCGTTGTCGCCTTTTGATCTTGTTATATCGGTATCCATTGTATAAAATAGTATCAAACCCTTTTTGATTCTTTTCTATAATAAAATCAGGGTCCTCCATTGTAAACATAAACACAAACTCGTAACACAATTAAAAATCTGTTGGTAAATAACTCTCAAAACTTTTTAAGTATACCCGCATTATTTTTCATCGTCACTTGACCCTACTACGTTCCGTGTCATCTTGTAACATAGGCAATATTATAATATTTATTGTATCGGAATAAAAACCAATTAAACATATATTATATTATCATATTAATTTACTTACATGCATTATTTCCTGTTGTCTTTTTGCAAAATGCATGTATATATTTCGAAATAGCGCCATCTATTAGGATATTGCGAAACCACGTCGTTGATTCATGCATACTACTATAGTTACCTAATAGATTGTTCGAAATAATAAAAAGTTATGGTATCAAATTTAAAAAAATCAAATGCTTCTACGAAGTTGCTGTGATCAATGCATTGCTAACCCTTACATAGCATTTTATTTACGATATTCACTCACATTCATAAAATTGAAAAATCAGTCATTTGAAGAATCGGTCATTTATAGAATCGGTCTTTAAAAGAATCGGTCTTTTATAGAATCAGTCATTTGCAGAATCAGTCATTTAAAGAATTGTACATTTCAAGAATTGGTCAATTATAGACCATGTAGTCATTTCGCGAATTAGTCATTCCTAGACTAAACCGAATAAATGTTTACTTTTGCGCTACAAAATGTAGTACGTGACATTATACAAGTTATTTTTTGGGACATGGATAGAAGTTATTTTTTGAAACTAGTTGAAATATATGATTTGCCAACCCTTACATAGCATTTTATTTACGATATTCACACACATTCATAGAATTGAAAAATCAGTCATTTGAAGAATCGGTCATTTATAGAATCGGTCTTTAAAAGAATCGGTCTTTTATAAAATCAGTCATTTGCAGAATCAGTCATTTAAAGAATTGTACATTTCAAGAATTGGTCAATTATAGACCATGTAGTCATTTCGCGAATTAGTCATTCCTAGACTAAACCGAATAAATGTTTACATTTGCGCTACAAAATGTAGTACGTGACATTATACAAGTTATTTTTTGGGACATGGATAGAAGTTATTTTTTGAAACTAGTTGAAATATATGATCGGGGTCGGTAACGAACCTAATCAGCGCCTGTGCTCCTCAAACTGGTTGCTGTGAGTCTGAAAAGGAGGCCTTCTGGGATGAGTTCGAGGACGTACTACGCGCTATTCCGAATTCCGAAGGTGTTTTGGTTGGGGGGGATCTCAACGGTCACGTAGGTCAGTTTGCTGGAGAGTACGGACGTGTTCACGGTGGTTTTGGATATGGCCAGCTAAATGCAGAGGGAGTCAGTATACTCAGCACCTGCGCTTTGTCTGACCTAGCCATCGCGAACACGTTCTTTCAGAAGAAGCCCCAGCATCTTATTACGTACCGTAGTGGTGCCTACTCAACCCAAATAGATTACCTGCTGGTGAGACGGTGCCACATTGGCAAGGTTACCAACTGCAAAGTCAACCCAGGTGAAAGCCTAACGGCTCAACACCGCCTCCTTGTCCTGGACTTTGCGGTTGTACCGAAAAAGAAAGTGACCGAAAAACGCAAACCCCGCACAAAGTGGTGGTTGCTTGATGGTCCTAGGCAGTCGGACTTCATCGCGGAGGTCGAGCATCTCGAGATCAGTGCTCCGCATGAGTCCGCTCAAGAGATCTGGAGTAGGATCCATTCAGCAATCACCGATGCGGGTAAGCGCGTCCTTGGCACTTCTCGTGGTGGCCGCACCATAGAAAAGGAGACGTGGTGGTGGGATGACGGGGTGCAGGAGGCGACTCGGAAGAAGAAGGTTTTATTTAAACAGTGGCAAGGGTCCAACTCTACGGATGACAGAGAGGCATATGGAGCGGCTAAGCGCGCTTGCAAAAAAGCTGTAGCCAGAGCCCGCAGCAAGTCTGGCGCCCTTGTACGACAAGCTGGAAACTGCGGAGGGGCAAAAGCTTATTTTTAAGCTGGCGCGTGCCCGGGAGAAAGCTGCACAGGACATTAGCAAATGTCTCTGCGTAAGGGACGCCCAGGGTAAGCTGCTCTACGATGCCCCCTCTGTTAAGGAGAGATGGTGTACATACTTCGCAGAGCTGTCTAACAAACAGCATCCCCATAACCTTCCTCCCGAACCGCCTCCTAACCTTGGACGTATTTCCCCTATTTCCCCCGACGAAACCCGCATTGCTCTTCGCCACATGAAGAACCGGAAAGCGGTCGGGCCTGACAATGTGCCAATTGAGGTGTGGAAGGCGATGGGCCCACATGGCGTGGACCTTCTGACGGATCTTTTTAAGCGCATCCTGATCACCAAGGAAATGCCGAACCAGTGGCGATTTAGCCTGATTATCCCTGTATACAAAGGCAAAGGTAGCGTACAGGATTGTAGTAGCTACCGCGGTATCAAGATCATGTGCCCCACCATGAAGCTCTTCGAGCGCATCATTGACACACGGCTCCGTAGCGAGTGTACTGTCTCTGAGTGTCAATATGGCTTCCGGGCGGGTAACAGCACCATGGACGCAGTGTTCGCCTTACGGAATCTGGCTGAGGCTTACAGAGAGAGAAGGAGAGCTTTGCATATGGCCTTTTTAGACCTGCAGAAGGCCTTCGACTGTATACCTCGGCAGTCCATCTGGTGGGCACTGCGCTTCAAGGGCGTTCCCGAGGCCTATATTGACATTATCAGAGACATGTACCGCGATTCCGTGTCCTCTGTCCAGACCGCTGTTGGCGAATCGAATGGCTTCCCAATATCTGTTGGCGTTCACTAAGGCTCGGCTCTTAGCCCGTTCTTGTTTAACGTAGTGCTCGATGTAGTTACGGCAAACATCCCCATGGCTAATGATGTATGCCGATGACATCGCCCTCGTTAATCAGAACAAAGCCCATCTTGAGCGCAAAGTCAACATTTGGAAGGACACGCTTGAAAACGGTGGTCTGAGACTAAATGTGGCGAAGACTCAGTACATGTCCTGTGGCGGCACGGATTCAAATAGGTTCATCCGAATAGGTTCGGACCTGATCAGAAAGTCCGAAACGTTCAGGTACCTTGTATCCGTGCTGCACGAGTCTGGCAACGTGGACGACGATGTCCAAGCACGTATAGGCGCGGCTTGGGCGAAGTGGCGCGAGGTAACGGGCGTTGTATGCGACCGCAAAATGCCTCCTAAGCTCAAGGGGCAGATATATAAATGCATCATACGGCCTGTCCTACTGTACGGCGGTGAATGTTGGCCAGCACTAAGCAGACACACCCAGGAGCTTCGCGTCACGGAGATGAAGATGCTGAGGTGGATGAGTGGCGTAACGCGATCCGATCGCATACGCAACTCTTTCATCAGAGGTAGTCTTGGTGTCCGTGACGTGGGGGAAAAACTGCAAGAGTGTCGTCTGCGATGGTATGGCCACATCATGCGCCGCCCTATGGAGTACGTTGGTCGGGGATGCATGAATATGGCTGTTCTTGGGGCTAGGTCCCGTGGTCGCCCTCGCAAGCGCTGGTTGGACGTCGTTAAGTCCGACATGAGAGCCAATAGCCTAACTGAGAAGGATGTTCAAGATCGGGCAAAGTGGAGGAAGCTAAGTAGGAAGGCGGACCCTGGCAATAGCCGGGATTAACGCCAGGTAGAAGAAGAAGAAGAGTTGAAATATATGATTTGCCAACCCTTACATAGCATTTTATTTACGATATTCACACACATTCATAGAATTGAAAAATCAGTCATTTGAAGAATCGGTCATTTATAGAATCGGTCTTTAAAAGAATCGGTCTTTTATAGAATCAGTCATTTGTAGAATCAGTCATTTAAAGAATTGTACATTTCAAGAATTGGTCAATTATAGACCATGTAGTCATTTCGCGAATTAGTCATTCCTAGACTAAACCTTTTCAGTTACGTCTATTTCGTAAGGAATTAGACCAAAAACGGGGTGGCAACCTCGAGAAGCTATATCAAAGTGAATAAACGTATACAATATTTTGTTGTTTTAACAAAAACTGTAACATAATCTCAAATAAATTTAAGTTAATTATAAAATAACAATTGAAAAATGGGTGATTTTGCGTTGTCCCCTGCTTACTCTTACGCGTTTATTAAATTATTTCTTAACTTTTTTGTAAGAAAGATACTATCTTTTAAGGTTTTATTTGGTCCAGGATAATCAATTACTGTGGTAATAGTTAAAATATAATAACCGAATTACAAAAATAAAAGAATAAAATATAAAAAAGTAAATCAAAAAAATTGTCCTTCCCGGAACATTCAGTTTTGTCAGCGATTTTCTAAAAAAAAAATTTACCGTAGTTCAAATAGTTTTGCATTACTGGCAACACCATAGCTACCGCTATGCAACTTGTCGGGTTAGAAGCCATCAGTGTCAAAAAACTGCTTAGAAGGAGTGCACGCGTGTTTGCAAGCCGCAGGGAACAAAGTCTTAGCTCAGGTATGTGACCATATTTTGGCTTATTTCTATCTATTTATCTTGTAGTATTTAGTTAATTAGTTTTAAATGTTTTTATATGTAAGTTGATCAAAAATTTGATGAATATAAGTGTTGTCGTTATATTTTAAACCATTTTTATTACTAGAGGATTATCAAATGTGACTTCCGCTGTGTGACTATTTGAGCGGTCACATATACGCTGAACGAAAAGTCACAACATGCCTGAACACATAAAGCAAAGTTTACATGGCGATTTTCTTGAGCTATAAAAATATTTTTCTAAGACCTTTTTGACTGAGTACCAAACTACGGCAAAATGTAGATTTCAAAATAATCATAATTGAAAAACAACTTGAAACCATTTGGCGTTGTTTGTTGTACGATTGTGTGTTAAATTTTAATGTTGCTTGTATGGGTGTATATTATTATGTTCGTATATTTGTACAAGGTTTCATTTTAGTAGTGCCAAATTTTGTTTTAGGAATAATAACTTACATCAAAATGCCTCTTACCAGTGCTGAAAAAAGTAGACGTTATAGGGAGAAACTAAAACGAGATCGCCCGGAAGAATATAAAGCTCAATGTAAAAAAAAATTAGAAAGAATGAAAAGCAAAAAAAAAGAAAATATCAGATATGACGCCAGAGGAAGCAGAAAAGCAACGCAAAATATGGAGAGAGGAGAAAAAAAAAAGAAGCAATATGCAGAAAAAGAAACAAACTAAGCCAGCAGAACTAAGATATGTAGGATCAGGAGTGCCGAGGGGTATATCGTCAGGGTTTGTAGTTCCCATTTTATTGGGATAAACAAGATTGTATAACCAGATACAATGTTTTTATTAAAGTAGGCACTAATTAAAACACCATACACAATACAAAAGGTACACGATCTTCTTCCACCTGGCGTTAATCCCGGCTATTGCCAGGGTCCGCCTTCCTACTTAGCTTCCTCCACTTTGCCCGATCTTCAACATCCTTCTCAGTCAGGCCATTGGCTCTCATGTCGGACTTGACGACGTCCAGCCAGCGCTTGCGAGGGCGACCACGGGGCCTAGCCCCAAGAACAGCCATATTCATGCATCTCCGACCAACGTACTCCATAGGGCGGCGCATGATGTGGCCATACCATCGCAGACGACACTCTTGCAGTTTTTCCCCCACGTCACGGACACCAAGACTACCTCGGATGTATGAGTTGCGCATGCGATCGGATCGCGTTACGCCACTCATCCACCTCAGCATCTTCATCTCCGTGACGCGAAGCTCCTGGGTGTGTCTGCTTAGTGCTGGCCAACACTCGCCCCCGTACAGTAGGACAGGCCGAATGATGCATTTATATATCTGCCCCTTGAGCTTCGGAGGCATTTTGCGGTCGCATACAACGCCCGTCACCTCGCGCCACTTCGCCCAAGCCGCGCCAATACGTGCTTGGACATCGTCGTCCACGATGCCAGACTCGTGCAGCACGGATCCAAGGTACCTGAACGTATCGGACTTTCTGATCAGGTCCGAACCTATTCGGATGGTGTTTGTATCCGTGCTGCCACAGGACATGTACTCAGTCTTCGCCACATTTAGTCTCAGACCACCGTTTTCAAGCGTGTCCTTCCAAATGTTGACTTTGCGCTCAAGATGGGCTTTGTTCTGATTAACGAGGGCGATGTCATCGGCATACATCATTAGCCATGGAGGCTGATCTTGGATGTTTGCCGTAACTACATCGAGCACTACGTTAAACAAGAACGGGCTAAGAGCCGAGCCTTGGTGAACGCCAACAGATATTGGGAAGCCATTCGATTCGCCAACAGCGGTCTGGACAGAGGAAACGGAATCGCGGTACATGTCTCTGATAATGTCAATATAGGCCTCGGGAACGCCCTTGAAGCGCAGTGCCCACCAGATGGACTGCCGAGGTATACAGTCGAAGGCCTTCTGCAGGTCTAAAAAGGCCATATGCAAAGCTCTCCTTCTCTCTCTGTAAGCCTCAGCCAGATTCCGTAAGGCGAACACTGCGTCCATGGTGCTGTTACCCGCCCGGAAGCCATATTGACACTCAGAGACAGTACACTCGCTACGGAGCCGTGTGTCAATGATGCGCTCGAAGAGCTTCATGGTGTGGCACATGATCTTGATACCGCGGTAGCTACCACAATCCTGTACGCTACCTTTGCCTTTGTAAACAGGGATAATCAGGCTAAATCGCCACTGGTTCGGCATTTCCTTGGTGATCAGGATGCGGTTAAAAAGATCCGTCAGAAGGTCCACACCATGTGAGCCCATCGCCTTCCACACTTCAATTGGCACATTGTCAGGCCCGACCGCTTTCCGGTTCTTCATGTGGCGAAGAGCAATGCGGGTTTCGTCGGGGGAAATAGGGGAAATAAGCCCAAGGTTAGGAGGCGGTTCCGGAGGAAGGTTATGGGGATGCTGTTTGTTAGACAGCTCCGCGAAGTATGTACACCATCTCTCCTTAACAGAGGGGGCATCGTAGAGCAGCTTACCCTGGGCGTCCCTTACACAAAGACATTTGCTAATGTCCCGTGTAGCTTTCTCCCGGCCACGCGCCAGCTTAAAAATAAGCTTTTGCCCCTCCGCAGTTTCCAGCTTGTCGTATAAGGGCGCCAGACTTTTGCTGCGGGCTCTGGCTACAGCTTTTTTGCAAGCGCGCTTAGCCGCTCCATATGCCTCCCTGTCATCCGGAGAGTTGGACCCTTGCCACTGTTTAAATAAAACCTTCTTCTTCCGAGTCGCCTCCTGCACCCCGTCATCCCACCACCACGTCTGCCACGTTTTCCTATGGTGCGGCCACCACGAGAAGTGCCAAGGACGCGCTTACCCGCACCGGTGATTGCTGAATGGATCCTACTCCAGATCTCTTGAGCGGACTCATGCGGAGCACTGATCTTAAGATGCTCGACCTCCGCGATGAAGTCCGACTGCCTAGGACCATCAAGCAACCACCACTTAGTGCGGGGTTTGCGTTTCTCGTTCACTCTCTTCTTCGGTACAACCGCAAAGTCCAGGACAAGGAGGCGGTGTTGAGCCGTTAGGCTTTCGCCTGGGATGACTTTGCAGTTGGTAACCTTGCCAATGTGGCACCGTCGCACCAGCAGGTAATCTATTTGGGTTGAGTAGGCACCACTACGGTACGTAATAAGATGCTGGGGCTTCTTCTGAAAGAATGTGTTCGCGATGGCTAGGTCAGACACAGCGCAGGTGCTAAGTATATTGACTCCCTCTGCGTTTAGCTGGCCATAACCAAAACCACCGTGAACACGTCCATACTCTCCAGCAAACTGACCTACGTGACCGTTGAGATCCCCCCCAACCAAAACACCTTCGGAATTCGGGATAGCGCGTAATACGTCCTCGAACTCATCCCAGAAGGCCTCCTTTTCAGACTCACAGCAACCAGTCTGAGGAGCATAGGCGCTGATTAGGTTCGTTACCGACCCTTCGAACAGCACCCTAACTCGCATCAACCGGTCGCTGCATCGGTCTACTTCAAGGAGTCCATCCTGAAGGTCCTTAGACAGCACCACGGCCACTCCGCTCCTACCCGTTGGTGATCCGGTGTACACTAGCCGGTACCCCTGCCCGATGTCACGTGACTTATTTCCCTTCCAGCGCGTCTCCTGAAGGAAGGCGCACTGGACCCGACGCTTCGCAAGTACGTCTGCGAGTTCTTGGCAACGTCCGGTTAGGGAGCCAATGTTCCAGGTGGCAAAGCGGAACTTCTTCTTGGGTACTATCCTCTTTAGCCGTGCCCGTACTTGACACGGTAGCCCTAGCCCACTTATCGCAGGTTTAGGGCGATGTGCCTGCGCGTCGTTATGCGGCGACGCCCTAGACCGAGTACCCTTACCTAACTTGTTTCTCTCCATACATATATGACTGAAGTTGGTTTTACGTGGGGCGACCAGCCGTCTGACCCCCACAACCCTACAAGAGGGAAACCAGGTTCGCCAGAGCCTCGTCCGTTGGACAGCAGGGTGCACCGCTAGCAGGTGAGGTTGGCTTGGGTCTTTAAGATGGCAACGGACCCCATACACCACAAAAGGTACACAATATAAAAGATAAATAGAAAAAAAGATTAAGCAGGTAAAAAGGTAATAAAACAGTAGGGCGAACAGACTTTTTAGGGTCTCAGTTCGTATATTGGCCAAGCCACCCAAACACAAAGTGTATCAAATACAGCTATGTGCAATATACAGCAGCGCTGTAACAAGTAAACCGACAGTTTTGTCGGGAGCAGGGGAGCTCTGTATCGAGTCGAATCCGAAGACCGACTGACTAGCTTACCGAGTGTAGGCTGTTTTATAGGACGATTTCCCCACTTTGCAATCCCTCCCCGACAACTCTGTCCGTTGACGTACGGAAGTACGTCACGCGTTTACTAAATACAAAATGTGCTAAATCTAATAAGATTTACATTAGAAAATAATCAAATTATACAAGAATAATTGTCGTAAGTAGACAATAACAAAGTAAATCATTTTAAAATTAAAGCAACATGCCATCATATTCATCAACTGTCATAAACAAAACTAACGGTCACACTTATCGAAATAAGTTGCCAAAAATCAACTAGTAGTACTTAATAAATTAAGTTACGATTTATGAGACAATAATTGATAGTAAAAAACACTCCGATTAGTAATACGAAAATCAATTTCTAATAAGATTTGGTGACTACCCACTATTGTGATTGACAACTGACTCCGACACGGCCAGAACTGACGTTCTACACGACCTCGTGTGATCCTGAAAATGAAAATCTCTTGTGAATATCGATCGGCCTTTCTGACAAACAAAAGCCTTAACAAATGGTATGTTGAAAAGAAAAATCCTGAGTTAGCCAAATTAAATTATTATCAATAGTAGTTGCATCGCAACCATTCAAGATTACCATACTGTTACTGACAATACATAGCTCAATTAAAGTAGAGACATAGTCTCCCAGCCGAAATCACACCATGGGATTCGACAAGTAATTTGGAGTCAAATAGACAACCCGCATAGGCGTCAACATAGACAACCCGCATAAGCGTCAAGATCAACATCCAAATCTAGGAGTCAACATAGACATCCGATTAAGCATCAAGCTATACAAGAGTCAACATAGACATCTTGTCAATTCAGCTATAGTATGTCAGCAGCAGAGGAATCATCATCAGTGTCAGTATTGACATTATCACTAACAGTAACTGGACATTCAGGCATTTTTCGTACACGATCATGGGCATATTTGTAAATTCTATTGGTACTCAAAGCTTTTAACAAATATCTATCACCATCTAATAGTTCTAAAATTTTATAGGGACCTTTAAATTTAGGGTCTAATTTAGTCTGGTTTCTTTCTTCATTAGCAATAAGCACAAAATCTCCAACTTGATACTTTTTCAATACAGCTTTAATCTTATCATATCGGGCTTTGTCGTATTCGGCATTTTTAGTTATACCCAGGGCTGCTTGTTCCCTCACACGAGACAGATTTACTTCTATCTCCTCATTGTCAACAGTCATCAAACCTAAAGGTCTAGCAACTCGTCCAATCAATAAGTCTAAAGGACTAGATTTAGTAACCCGATTAACCGTGCAATTTAGAGAGATTTGAACGTCTTCAATGGCATCTTGCCATGAGCGCTCACTGGTCTCAACGGCGGTAAGCATACTTTTTAATGTTTTCATTATGCGTTCAACCTGCCCATTAGCCCTACATGCACCAGTGGCTATTAAATGCAAAGCAATATTATGGGAATCACAAAATTCTTTGAAGTTTTTGCTAGCAAAACAGCGACCTTGGTCAGCTATAACCCGAGAAGGTGCTCCAAATAAAGAGACACTAGACTTAAGGGCTTTAATGCAATTTGATGCGTCAATCTGAGTAGTATGGTACAGTAAAACATACTTTGTAAAAGAATCAATTAAAATAATGATGTATTCCTTGAGATCACTCTTTCCACTAAGTTTTCCCGTAACATCTATATGCACTGTGTGCCAAGGTATACTGACTTTAGGTATAGGGTGTAATTCTGCTTGAATTTTACCCGAGTTAGATTTCGAGATTTTACATGTGATACAGTTATCTACCAATTTTCTAACATATCTAGCCATCTTATCAAACCAGTAATGCTCATAGACCTTTTCAAGTGTTTTATCCCAACCTAAATGCATGATTGCTTCATGGATGTGGTTTATAACAGACCATCTAAAAGCTCTTGGGACAAAAGGTAAGTAACGAGTTTGTCCATTACGTTGTATTTTACGGTACAAGGTTCCTGATCGTAATTCATAACTTTGGGCAATATCAGGGGTTAGAGAGTTATTTTTCAGATTAGAAACGATTCCTAGAATCTCAGAATCACGCTGTTGTTCAGCTAAAAGCCAACTATTAGACAGAGTTGTAATATCAACGCGTTTCTGTTCTATTTTGTTGATTGATTGAGGAAGGGGGTTTCTAGAAAGAAAGTCTACGTGGTTCATATATCTGCCTTCTCTATACATAATATCAAAATCATAGGCTTGTAGAAAAGCCCACCATCTATGTACTCGGGGAGTTAAATCAGCTTTACTGCGCGAGCCTTTAAGGGAATTACAGTCAGTAACAACAGTCAATTTATGTCCTTGCAGATAATGGTGAAAATGTTTAACTGCGTTAACAACGGCCAATGTTTCCAACTCATAAGAATGATATTTACTTTCAGTTGCAGTCGTTCTTTTACTAAAGTATTCTACAACATGCATTTTTTTTATCAACTTTTTGAAAAAGAATGGCACCGTAACCATCAGCACTAGCGTCAGTATGTAATTCGATGGGATATTCAGGGTTAGAAATCATTAAAACTGGTTCATTAGTATGGATTGAAATCACTTTTTGCCTAATTTTCACATGTTCATCAGTCCACTTAAAAGTCTGTTTAGTAGTAGTTAAGAAGAACAAAGGTTTCATAATTTGTGAAAAGTTCTCTACAAATTTTCTAAAATAGGATGCAAGACCAATGAACTGTCTCAACTGGTGAATTGTTTTGGGAGAGTTTAATTTCATTAATGCTTCTATTTTTCGAGGATTTGGGCGAAGTTCCCCAGAAGTGATTTCGTACCCAAGATATTCTACCCTACGCTTTAGAAAAGAGCACTTGCTAAGGTTTAATGAAAAACCTGCTTTGGTCAATGATTCAAGGACTTCTTCTAGTCGATGTAAATCCCTTCACAGGGATCTCTACTTGGCACCATGATGTCATCGATGTAAATAATCACGTAAGAATGGACTAAGTTACCTAATGCATTAGTTACAGCACGTTGGAAAACACTAGGAGCATTTCGTAATCCGAATGGCATAACGAGAGAGGAAGAGACCTTTAAAGTCTGTCCAGGTCATACCTGCATAAGACACTTGGGAAAGCCATACGTTGGCACTGCCCTTTAAGGCTTTAGTGAGGGCAATTATAAGAGGGCTACCTTGAAGAGGCTTTTCCGATAGGCAAATATCTACGGTTGTACTCCAAGATTGAGCATCGGAATCGGATAGGTCTGGATTAAAATCGGGCAAAGGAATCACAGTAGATGAAGCGGAGTTAGTTTTAATCGCTTCAATCAACTGAGTAATATTATGATTCTGAAGCTCCAACATTACTCGCCATGGATCACCAACACCTTCCGATTCCTGGGCTAAACCTAATCCCACTTCTGATGTAGGATCAGGAGTGCCGAGGGATATATCGTCAGGGTTTGTAGTTCCCATTTTATTGGGATAAACAAGATTGTATAACCAGATACAATGTTTTTATTAAAGTAGGCACTAATTAAAACACCATACACAATACAAAAGGTACACAATATAAATGGTAAATAGAAAAAAAGATTAAGCAGGTAAAAAGGTAATAAAACAGTAGGGCGAACAGACTTTTTAGGGTCTCAGTTCGTATAATGGCCAAGCCACCCAAACACAAAGTGTATCAAATACAGCTATGTGCAATATACAGCTATGTGCAATATACAGCTATGTGCAATATACAGCAGCGCTGTAACAAGTAAACCGACAGTTTTGTCGGGAGCAGGGGAGCTCTGTATCGAGTCGAATCCGAAGACCGACTGACTAGCTTACCGAGTGTAGGCTGTTTTATAGGACGATTTCCCCACTTTGCAACCCCTCCCCGACAACTCTGTCCGTTGACGTACGGAAGTACGTCACGCGTTTACTAAATACAAAATGTGCTAAATCTAATAAGATTTACATTAGAAAATAATCAAATTATACAAGAATAATTGTCGTAAGTAGACAATAACAAAGTAAATCATTTTAAAATTAAAGCAACATGCCATCATATTCATCAACTGTCATAAACAAAACTAACGGTCACACTTATCGAAATAAGTTGCCAAAAATCAACTAGTAGTACTTAATAAATTAAGTTACGATTTATGAGACAATAATTGATAGTAAAAAACACTCCGATTAGTAATACGAAAATCAATTTCTAATAAGATTTGGTGACTACCCACTATTGTGATTGACAACTGACTCCGACAGATATATAAACAATGTGCCTTGTATAAGTTCGAAAGATAATAATGAAACAAAAATCAGGAAAAATGTAAACAATTACTAAGAAAATGCAGAAATTTGTTGACACAGGTTAAAAAAGTTCAGACTCAAAGAGAGACTTACAAAAAACGATACCAGCGTCTTAAACAACGCACTACGAAAAAGATAACTGATTTAGAAAATGAATTGATGAAACAAAAATCAAGGGAGGAAGTCCTTGAATTTACATTAAAAAAGACATATCAAAGGGCCAAAGGTCATAAAGAGAAACAATATTTAAGAGAACTTGTGAAAAACACTACAAACAAAAAATATGTACGCAAAATGATGGGCTTAAAAGCAAAAGATAGAAAAAAAAAAGAAGATAGTAAGATTCGAAATTGAAGAGTTAACAAAGTTCTATTTAAGAGATGATGTGAGTAGAAATACGGCAGGGAAAAAACAAGCTAAAACAAGAAACAAAATAAGAAAACAAATACGATATTTGATAGACACTCTCACAAATCTTTACACAAAGTACAGAAATGAAGGTGAAAACAAGCTAAAACAAGAAACAAAATAAGAAAACAAATACGATATTTGATAGACACTCTCACAAATCTTTACACAAAGTACAGAAATGAAGGTGGGCGCTATGGCTTCATTACATTCTACAAGCATAAGCCTTTTTATGTTTTAACACCGCACATGAATGCAAGAGATACATGTCTATGTATTAGACATAGTAACGTGGAGTTCCAACACACATCATTAAAAAAACACGGATTACTTAAAAATGGAGTTAGAGAAATTTTGAATGAATATTCCTGCGATACTAAAAATTACTCCTGCATGTACAGTAATTGCGAATATTGCAAAGATCGAAAACCACTTTATTGCATATTAGAAAATGGAGTAGATGATAACGATAAGAATGTTTCATGGTTACGTTGGGAAAGAAAAGATCATACATATACAAATGAAGGAGATGAAACGAATGAAATTAAAACAAAAAAAAAATAGAAAAGGTGATAAAGACAGGAAGTTTAGAAAATTTAAAAAACGAGTTTGAACAAGACTTGAAAGAATTTAAAAGACATTATTTTATATGCAACGCCAACATAACCAGTACCAAATGGCTGTTTCACAATTTTTTAAAAGACAATGAAGTTGTTTTAGTTTGCGACTTCTCAGAAAACTACGAGGCTAAGTTGGGTGAGGAGATACAAGCCATGCACTTTGGTGCTTCTAAAAACCAAATAACCCTTCATATCGGAATGATTTATTGGGCCAATAAATCAGTCCTTCTGTACCATATCAGAATTGAACAATCATCAACCACCCGCTATTTGGGCTCATTTGACGCCATTATTAAACCTCATCAAAGAAGAATCTCCTGGCTAAATAATAACAGCCGCACGGGTCGATCTTAAAGGTTAAGCAACGCTTGCCAAGGTTGGTCTGTGGATGGGTGACCATCTTGACATACCGAGTTTCCTCCGTGCCTCGGAAAGCACTTTAACCTCTCGCTACTCGAATTTGCACAATGTCATGTTTACGTCATACTCCGTCGCGTATCGCGGGCGCCCGCTTATCGCAAGCGTAATATGACCCGCAGCACAAAAAACCTAATCTCTCTGCTCACAAAGCAGCTATTCACACACTTGAAACTGTTATGGGTTCTTTAATTATGTCACTATGTATTAGAATGTAAACAATATTCTTATAACAAACCGAAATATAAACATTTTGGATAGATACGAGAGTACTTGCTGAAAGCTATTTTGTTGTATTATTATGTTGATTTCTGACACAAATATTGGATCAATTTACACAAAATTTTGGAATTAAGGTCATAAAAAGACAAGTAATCTAGTGATGATGTTATTTTACGAGAACAAAAATCGACTGCCGCAATATTTAAGCTCAAACTTCATAGTACGCGGAGCAGACATTTTGATTTACGTAATTTGTATTTTTGTAAACAAACGTCAAGAATATTCCAATAAGATTCCAATAAGAAATGTTTCTAGATTACTAGCCATGTATTCACGAACTCATTTTTAATTGTATATCGTTACAATATGCCACTATAATTCTGAAATATCAAATTACTTACGTACGGGAAGAAATCCGGTAACTAGTTTTGTTTCGTAATTTTCACCAGATAATTTACACTTTTGACTTTGAATATTAGTTGAAATGAAATTTAACGAAAATAAAGTAAATTATGAATTTCTATCAATACTTGGCTTACTTTCCACAGAAAAACACGTAAAAATCGAAAATTCTCGCGCACAAGTTGAACGAATGTTTGTTTGATTTGACAAACGTATTTTGTGACATTTCGCTTCTTGTCAAGCGTATTTTTTTTTTCCGACAGTGTTCCCATATGAAAAATATTATATACCATAGAGTTCAATCATTGAGAAAAGAAAATTAACCGTAAAAATTACTAAAATTTAGTTTCAAATCCGTAGGGTCGGGTGGATCCACAGGGACCCACCTGGGTGTTGACGGAATTAGACGCTAGTGGGTCCGTGAGTCCCTTTGATACCCGAGAGGTTAAGCCGTTGGTCCCGGCTGTCATTTGTAGATCTTTGGCAGTCGTTACGGATTGTCAGAAGCCAGTAAATCTGACTCCAGTCTTGCCAAGAAGTACCGTGTTACCCAGTTAATGGGTTGTGGAGGTCTGGTAGGCAGCCGCTCCACGTAAAACACTGGTATTCAGCTGAATCCGGTTTGACTGGAAGCCGACCCCAATGTAGTTGGAAAAAGGCTAGGCAGATGATGATGATCAAAGAAGAATCCCCAAACGTATCTGTCGTTCACTTTTTCTCAGATGGACCATCGTCTCAATACCGGCAAAAAAACAACTTTTATTTGCTGGCTCATTTTACAAAATGCCTTGGATTGAATTATGCAACCTGGTCGTATTTCGAAGCTGGGCACGGAAAAAGCGTGGCAGATGGCATAGGTGGCTGCGTGAAACGTACATTAGATAGAAAAGTCTGCCAAGGAATGGACGTAGTTGATGCAAAAGATGCCTACGAAATTCTCAGGAATAGTCTTAAAAGAATCAAAGTTTTCCTGATTCCAGACAGTTCCATCAGCGATATCAGTAAAATATTGCCGTCAAATGTACAGCCATTAAAAGGCACTCTTCTGTTACATCAAATTATCACAAGAGACGAAAATTCTATCAAATTTAGGGATGTAAGTTGTTTCTGTGGAACAGTTCCAGGACAATGCGATTGTTTTTCCCCGCAAATCCATCATGTGGCCCCAGGCCATATTCAAACTCGAATTCAGATCAAAAACAAAAGAAAGAACGTTTCCGTACCATCCCGCAAAAACTCTGAAACATCACGTACAGATTTTAAAATGTCTAATATATATGTTATAGGCAATGTGTATAATCCGGCATTGTATAGAATGCCTTGCCTAAAACGTTCAGGCAATGTGTATAATACGATTCATTTCATACATTGCCTAGGTATTGTATAAAATGCCCGAAGCATATCAGGCAATGTGTATAATGAACGACCACGGGAAGCAGGCGAGCGCGCGGCGGGACTTCCCCGTAAACAAGTTGCAACTCGTTCGTTGTGTTAGTACGCAGCACTCCTTTGTTTTATGCAGACGTATTTTTTTAGTTTACGCATTGGTTCTAAACTGAGAGTGTGATCATTCATTGTTTGTGTGATTATTTAATGAAAAATGGCTACTGATCAGCGGTACTTACTAATGAAAGAAAGGTTTTACTTAGAATTGCGTACTAAAAGAGAATCGGCATCTACAAAGAATCGAGTGTTTATTGATAAATTACGTTACACACAATTGTTGGAGGAAATAATTACAGCGAAAACGTTAGACAAGAAAACTCCGCGTGATTATTGGTTGCTGAAACATTACGACGTAATCACTGTTGGACAAACCCGTAAGTTGATCTTCCCTGAAAATGCTCCGAACGCTGTTATCAAATACTACGTCTCTGATGATGATTTGTTTCAAGTGATTCACGATGCACACAAGGATATTGGTCATGACATGAGACCGGATGTTAAAAGAACTTAGCCAGCGGTACAAGAATATAACCCGACATGATATTGAGCTATACTTGCAGCTTTGTGAACCGTGCCAGCAAAAACAAAAAGGTATAAAAAAGGGAATTGTTGTCAAGCCCATACTGTCATCTGAGTTCAATTCCCGGTGTCAAGTAGATTTAATAGACTGAAACACCCCGATCGAGAATATAAGTTTATAATGGTTTACCAAGATCACCTGACCAAATTTGTCATCCTCAGAGCACTCAAAACAAAACGTGCAGATGAAGTAGCATACAATTTACTGGACATTTTCACATTGATTGGTGCACCAGCAATTTTGCAATCCGACAATGGAAGAGAGTTTTCAAACCAAATCGTTAGTAACCTAAAAACATACTGGCCAACTTTAAAAAATAGTCCATGGTAAGCCTAGACACTCCCAGAGCCAGGGTAGTGTAGAAAGAGCCAACCAGGATATTGAAAACATGTTAACAACTTGGCTTCAAGATAATAATACTGATCGCTGGAGTAATGGCCTGCGATTTGTTCAGCTTATGAAAAATAGGGCTTTTCACCAAGGTATAAAAAGAACACCATACGAAGCTCTATTCGGCTCAAAAATCAAGGTTGGTATTTGTTTGCCGTTTGATGATGCTAATGTAGAGACCGAAAAGCAACTTGAAAAAGTAATTAATTTAGCACAAAGTAACCCTGTTGGATCCGAAAATGAAAGAAATGAACAGATTGAAAACCATCCTTTGGAAAAACAAGACGCTATACAAGAAAATCCCGAAGTCCCCACAGAAACTTTGAGTGCCGAGAACAAACATGCGAATCTTGAAAACGTCGATGCTGAATCACCTTCGTCCGTACTCAAATGCTGTGTTTGCTCAGGAGAGACCACGGGTGCTCATTCGTGTAGAGCATGCAAAAGTCCTATACATACTATTTGTGCTGCCCCAGAAACAAACGCACCAGAAGGCTATGGGTCTAAAGTGATTTGCCCTTTATGCATGAAAACCGCATTAACTTTAGAGAACCGCAACAGTTCAAAAGATAATTTAGAAGAACAAGCCAAGAAAATGCTCAAAACTTCAGGAAAAAAAATTCCTCCTGTAATACCCGGTACCACGGTTAGGATTCCTGTTCCAGAAGTCGACAGAGGTCGTGGTGACGCTCGTAATATACTTGCAATTGTCTTGAAAAAGACAGAAGATGAACTTTATCAACTTGGCACAAAGCAAGGTATCATAAAAACACTGTTTTCTAGACAACAATTCACTGTTTGTCAACAGAAATTAATAAGCGTGGAAGATGTCGCTAATCAGGATACAACGGTTCGTTCAGTTGCTACTTTGCAATCGACTGGAACCGGTCAGGGATTTTTCAAATGTACTTGCAAAGTAAACTGTGAAACCAAAAAATGTTCATGCTTTAAGAATAAGTTGCTGTGTACTTCAAAGTGTCACAATAGTTCTTCTTGTAAGAATAAGTAACTGCTTTTAATATACTTACTTACAGGAAGATTTTTTATTATTAAATACAAGAACTTGATCATTATAACTGTATCTTAAAAGTAGAGTTAGGTGCATAAGACAATGGCAATGTACAATTTGAAATTTTAGAATTGATATGTGGCTATTTTGATTGTTTGAAATACCAACCTTAAGTTTTGATTCTATTGAGGTACAGTCAAGTGCAAGTAGACCTTTACACTTGCCATTCGATTTTGTCCTAATGGCGTAGAACATAAGAGAGGCGGAAATGTCAAAATGTAAAGCTCTACGCGCACTTGACTGTACCTCATTTCTAATTACTCTTAATAATAAATGGTAAATACCTAATATTTCTCACACTTCACTACACATTTTTAGTATCTACAAATGAAACCTCTTTATAAGAGTTTTATATTATTCAGTTTTATATTATAATAATATGTTATTACTTTCATAGCGTAGCACATAGGATTTGTGTCGATTACTGCACATACGAGTATGAAGACTCTCTAATAAGGCTACGTCCGCACAGACAGGCGGCTTGCTTAGCGCCTAGAGCCTAGCGAGTCACTTAGCGAGTAGCTTAGTAAAACGAACGTTCTAGAATGTACGCGACCGGCCGCACTGCGCGCTTGGCGCCTAGCTAGTTGCTTAGCGTGTATCGAAGTAAACAAACGTGTTGGTTTTTTGTCACGAGGCGCGAGGCATTTTAACAGAATAAAATGGATGAATTATTAATTGCATCAGTTTTTAAAAGGGAACCTCTGTGGAATCCGGGTAGTGAACTCCATAAAAATGCTGTTGTCTTAAAAAAACTATGGGAAGAGGTAGCAGTCGAAGTAGAAAAAGATGGTAAGTACTAAAAAGTTATTTATTTATTTATGATGTGATATTTTTTTTGTACAGTAAGAAGTTAATGCTATGAATGAATATTATGGCGTTGGATTATATTTTCTGGCAACGAGTTATTCTGCCAGGTAATTGATCCGATTCCGTTGAAATAATTCAACAAAATATCTCTAGTTTGTAATGCACTGTTTGAAAATCTATATTGAGTCCTGGTGGATATTGGTGCATTAGTAATAGTAGCATTTATGTCCTGTTGGAACGTAGATCGATCTTCCGTCATAACAAAGTTGTGTAGAATAGAATGCATACAGCTTTCGTAATTGAAATAGCAGTATTGACCTTAGTTTCAATAGCTTTCTGCAAAATCCTCCATTTTGCTGCCATTATACCAAAACAGCACTCTACACTTCTGCGAGCTCTTGAGAGTCGGTAGTTGTAAATAGTTTTTGTGTTCTCAATATTTCTCAATGAAAAAGGCCTCATCAAATAATTCATTAGTGGATAACCACCATCACCAACTAAGACAAATGGTATTTTAATATTTGTATTAGGAATTTCTTTCTCCGATGGAATATTGAGGCCATTAGTTTCTAACATGTAAAAAAAAGATGAAGTTCTAAAATTTCCCCCATCGGACTGACGCCCTTCTGCTCCAATATCTACTAAAATAATTTTACAATCCGCATCAACTACAGCTTGTAGTAAAATTGAAAAATATTGCTTGTAATTATAGTACAAAGACCCACTATTACGTGGACACTGTACCCTTATATGTTTCCCATCAATTGCACCAATACAATTGGGGAAATTCCACTTGTTATAGTACTTATCAGCAATTTCATACCATTTCTCCGTCGTTGGAATTGGCATGTATTCGTCTTTCAGTGTACTCCACAAAATATTGCATGTCTCGCTTACAATCTCAGAAACTGTAGTGCGACCTAAGCGGAAATGAAATGCAAGAGACCTATAGGATTCTCCAGTAGCCAAATATCTGAAAAAAAAAAAGTATTTAATACCTGAACAACATATTAACTGCTGGTTTTTGTTTCAGTCAAAATAGTAAAAGCAAGATGGAAAAATCTGAGAGCGTATTTTTTTAAAGAATGTGGAAAAATTGATAAGCCAAAGAGCGGCGACAGCGCTGATAAAATATGTAAAAGTACGTGGCAGTATTATGATCAATTATTATTTTTAAAGAGCAAGAAGAACCAGAGCGAGAGTCCCGCGAGAGATTCAAACTTAAGTACAGATAATGATGATAATTATTCTATTACAACCGATACAACATTAGAGGAGCTGCAGAATCCAGGTTCTGTGCAGACTAATTCTACTTCAGAAACAATTACAAGTGATATTCTAGGATCTCAAAGTTATAGTCAAACATCACAAAGAAAGAAAATTCGTATGAACAGAACCGAAAACAATGATCAACTTTTAGAAATAGAAAAGAAGAAACTTGAGATTCTCGAGAGGGAAAGTATCAAAGAAAAAAGCGATGATTTACTGTTTTTTGAGAGTCTTTTGCCTTATTTGGAAAATATTCCACTAAGGCGTAAACTAAGGTTAAGATCGAAGATTCAAGAATTAATTTTGGTTGAAATTGAAGCTGTAGAAAATAATATTCAACAATCGGTACCATCAGTGATGAATATTCCTGTACCAAATATAAATACTCAACAATCAGTCTATGAATTGCACGTCCAGAATTCATCTGAACAAAATTTAATTAATAATATACCCATGCAAATGGAGAACGATTCGGCTTTGATTAGTTACATAAACAATTACAAATAATTATATGAAGAATTGTTTTTTTCCATAGATCTTTAATTACTGTTTTTTAAGTTTTTTTGAATAAATAAAAATAATATATATTTACGAGTTTCACTTACCTTAATGTAACGACTAGTCGTTCTTCGGCTGATATGCTTTTTCTAAGATGAGTATCCAAATGAGTTAATTTTCCTTTAACTTTACTGAGAAGTAGATCAAATGTTTCTCTTGCCATACGCAAATATTCGTAAAATTTGTCGTCAAAATTACGCAACTGTTTATACAGAACATTAAACTCTCCATGACTTGACCGTGACTTATTTATGTCATAAACCCAACATGATGGATAAGGCCGTGAAATGGCATATTTCAAATGTGAATTTTCTGTAAGTAGCAGTTTTAGAGCTATTTTTGAAAGTGACATCTCGTCAACGTGCCGACGCGACAAGCAAATGACCAAGGCACTTAGCGACCCACCTCGCAAACCACCTGTAGTGCGGCCACCGTGTATCCTAGCAAGTAGCCAGAGCGCAAGCTACTAGGCTCTAGTCGCTAAGCAAGGCGCTTGTCTGTCCGGACGTAGCCTTATTATTGTTATTAAGTACCTACAAGTAGGTAGTAACTATATTGCAATTTTAATATATTACTCTATTTTAGTTTGTTCAAAGATGTTACCTAAGATTTTATTTCCTTTCAAATTACAATCATGTTACCCACAGTTTATTAAAAGTATAATAAAAGCTTATTTTAAATGAAAACTGATTTTTTTTTGTATCATGATCAAATTTCCATAATCAAGTGGTAAGAAATGAACAGGGCGACTTTCTGCAGCAATTTTTTGGTATGGTCAAGTGCACTTAGACCTTTACACTTGCCATTCGATTTTGTCCTAATATCGCAGAAGATAAGAGAGGTGGAAATGTCAAAATGTAAAGCTCTACGTGCACTTGACTGTACGTTATAAACGTAAATGTTTATCTGAAGGGAACTGCTATGTGAGAAACGCTGTCTACGCAAAAAAACACGTTACATACATTCAGTCAAAAAAGTATCGGGAATGGATGATTTGTTTATGGTTCCAAATTCAAATTTTTGTTTTTTTGTAGTTGTTGGATTCGCACAACTGTTTTCCATTTTGGCGCGGAGTTTGAGTTGCATCTGTTATTTATATTAAATACAGTGCTGGTTTTAGTAATATCATATATAGTGTGTATTGCGAATTTCATAATGGACAAAAATATTGAACAAAGAGTTTGTCTTAAATTTTGCATCGCCAATGGAATTTCGTGTTCGGAGTCACTGAAAATGTTACAGAAGGCTTACGGTGAATCGATTTTATCAAAAACTCGTGCTTATGAGTGGTTCAAAGCGTTCAAAAGCGGTCGACATGTGATGGAAGATTTGCCTCGCTCTGGTAGGCCGTCAACGTCTGCAACTGAAGTTAACATCGCAAAAGTGAAGGAAATAGTGACTGAAAATCCCCATTCAACTCTGAGAGAGATAGCCGCCGAACTTTCTGTATCTCACGAGTCGATCCGTACCATTTTAACTAATCATTTGGGTATGAAACATGTTGCTGCTCGGCTAGTCCCAAAAGATCTGAATTTTCTCCAAAAACTCAATCGCATGAAAGTCGCTGAGGACATGCTAGAACGAGTTAGTTCGGACCCAACATTCATGAAACGCATTGTTACTGGTGACGAGACGTGGGTTTACGAGTTTGACATGCAAACTAGTCAACAAGCTTCGGAGTGGCGCCTTCCAACTGAACCGAAGAAGACATAAAGGAGAATTCGCGGCGAGAACTGAACTCAATTCCGGAAGCAGCGTTTAAAAAATGTTTTGATGAATGGATTATTCGTTGGCGCAAGTGTATCGTTTCTAAAGGAGCATACTTTGAAGGTGATAAAATAAATTTGGATGAATAACAGACATTTTGTGTATTATTGATCTTTTCCCGGTACTTTCTTGACAGAGTAGTACATTACCTATGCGTCAACCGACATTCTACACAATGCCTAGGTATTCCATACATTACCTAGGTAAAGTGTATAATAGTTTGAACATTCAATATTATTTCACACATTGCCTGGACGACCCCGGCATTCTATACAATACCTAGGAAATGAATAGAATGCCTGCATTATACACATTGCCTATAACATATATACCAAACCACCGTCTAAGAAACAAAAACATGACTACTCTGTTCCTTCAAGTTCCAAAGAAAATCTAAGACCAACAACATCACGTCAAGATTTTGAGATGGCAAATATTGATACCGTACCACCGATACCTTACTCTCAAGACTTAGAAGATCTTTCGCAAGGAATTGAGTCTTTTAGTACGTTGGACTTCGAAAGCGAAGGCAATACTCTGATTGAATTTGACGACTACGAAGACGAACGATTAAATTATCCTAAAAATGATGCTACATGGCCGATGACATTTATTCCTAATGACGACTCAAAAAGCGTTGAAGTACTAAAATCTGTAGCGATTATCGAAAATGTTAAATCCTACAAAACCTTGCAAAAAGTAACCAAAAAACCTAATTGCTTTCTTGAATGCCACAAATGCACATGCTCTATTTTAGGAAAAAAAGCTAAATGTCTTGCATGTTCAAAATGGTACAGCGAAGAATGCGTTGATGGAGGGCCAATGGAGTTTGATCATATGTGATCAATGTTTGCAAGGTAGGGAACTAAAATGTAGCTTGCGTGTCGCTTACGTCATCTTAGTTTTTGTCACGATATTTTACATTGATTTTTTTTTATTTACAGATTAACCTCCGTGTTTGCATCCACTGAAACAAGAAATTTGTTTTTTTTTATCCAATATGGTGATTTACGTCGATATTGACAAATTACTTACTTACGAAGACTTCGTCAGGTTCTATAAGTATGATTTGAAGTGGCCTTGGGTGGAGACGCATTTTGTCTTCTCCCAGAACTGTTCCAGATGTGAGAAAAATAATGATATAGCTAATAGACCTCTGCATTTTATAATCCTTAATATGCGTCGTCCACATATATGGGCTTTTATGAAAAGTTCTTTGTTCTGGTGTAATTTTTGTTCCACAAGTGTTTATGATCATTATCTGATTGATGAATGTATCCATTGTTATAATTAAAATAAGAATTATATTTTAAAGCTATACTACAGATCTCAGTAACTAACTGTAACTATAGCTTATTCATTGTAGTTAGATATTTATAGCTAATAGTTGTTATGGAGTAGGACCGGAATTGGTTGTTTGTTTAAAGCTATGATTCCGAACAATGTTGCACGCGGCAGTGCTGTCGCGTCACTACAGGTTGCCATACAGTGGCGGCGCTAGGCGTCGGCGACCGCCGACGGCCTCGCGCTTGAGGGGGCCTCGCAATTGTTTTTTATTATTTAAAATTTAGTTATTCATTTTTATTTATTTTCATATCATACACTTGCGCGAGTTAAGTGAGCGAGTTTCTCGAAAACTAGAAGGCCGATTGGGATGATTATTTTATTGTTCGTTTCTGTATTATTGAACTTAGGGAAGAGTGGAAGTTTCATCAAAATCGGTTCAGTAGATTTTGCGCAATGAGCACTTTACGGGCAGAATCGTCTGGCAACACTATGAAAGTTAAACAACTTCGTGCGCGAGACGGGGAATACCCGTGTCGTTTTTGTATTTCTTCTGTGAGCGAAACGTAAACAATCATTCCATTTGCGAATGCAACGCAACACTCGCAGACTAGACGCGCATGGACAAAATTTCTTTTTATTGTGTTGTAAAGTCAGTCAGTACCCCAGTGGTGATTTAGTGGATAAAAGTGTTAATTTATATTGTGATTTCATTCATACTTCGAAGGTTATAAGATAAGGTAAGTCAATATGAACTTTTATAACAACTTTAACTTAAAGTATTTGTCAACATCAATAGGTATAAACAGTTTCCTATCTTTTATAAGTCTTAATTGCAATGTATTTCTTTATGGATATCGAAATTTATAAAAAGTGGATACTTCATGTAGTTTTAAATTCAAACTGTGCTAGTGTTTTTTTTTTCGAGAACTAAAATTTTTAGCTGTTCGAGTATGTTTATAAGCACGCTCGTGCTTATAAAAATATTAGCCTCAAAATTTTCAACAAATTTTTATTATTTTCATCAGAGTTTTTCTATTGTTGCGATCTAGATTACTTTGTATTAAAAGAACTCCGCACTAGAATCTGGTTTTGTTTCAGTACAAAATAACGTAAGTAAATAATTTTATTCAGTTTTCTATTAAAAGTTTTGGCGTATCTATAGTTTTTTTATAATCTGCTACACAAAAAACATCGAACTACAGATCGATAGATCTCGTATCGCATTATTATTAACTTTGACGCTACTGGGTCTGTTTTAAAAGTTGGTATCTAATTAAATAATTATTTAATTTCAATGTTTTTTTTATTTTTAGGTCATCATGTCTGGAGGACCAAGTAGAGACAGAGATAAAGGGAGGAAATGGGAATCCGGAGCATTAAAAAGAAAAAAAAGGCTGAAGCTGTTATATCCAACCAAGCTCTAAGTTCCATTATGATGAAATTTCTCAAGAAACCTTCTTCGAGTGTCACTGCTTTAGAGTCATCTGATGAAACTTTAGTTTCTGAGCCAGCGTCAGAGTCAAATGAATCTTTTTTTGGAAGTTCTGATACAGTTTTAACTGCAACATCGAGCGAACCTACTATGATCCAAATGTCGGAACCCAATAAAGAGTTAGAAAGTGAAACGTTGTGTGACTCAGAAAATCAAGTGGAAGGAGTTCATTTAAGAGAGTCATTTATAGACTTAGATCCAGGGAAGTGGGTATTTCCAGTAAACGATTCGCAGCGTCATGACCTAATTCAAAACGGACCCAATCAAGATCTAGAGAAATCTGATGACAGTTACCCAAAAGACGCAAATAAAAGACATTTTTCTAAATTTAATTTCACTCGAAAATTAAGTAACGCGAAACGCAACATCGCCGATGGTTAGTTTACTCCATTTTTCAAGATAAAGTTTATTGCTTTCCATGTAGACTTTTTTCAAATTTGCAGACACAGATGGTAAAAGAAGGATGTTGTGACTGGAAAGATTTGAGTCGGATATTGCAAAGACATGAACAAAGTCAAGGACACATGGAATGCATGATTAAATGGATTGAATTCTATAAAAGAATCAAACACGGAAAAACAATAGATAAAGATAATGAGAGATCTATTAAAGAATCGCAAAAGTACTGGTATAATTTGTTTGAAAGAATGATTGATATCATAAACTACTTAGCCTCACACAATTTGGCATTTAGAGCTCATCGAGAATCCTTGAAAATGAACGATAACAAAAACAGTGGCAACTTTATAGATTTATTTAAGTTGTTATCCAAATATGATCTGACACTACGGGAGCTCATGCAACGTTTAATGCAAAGCAACTAACTCAACATTATCTGAGCCACGACGTCCAAAATGAATTAATTGCATTAATGTCTAAATCAGTTATTAAAGAAATTATACACAGAGTTAAACAAGCAAAATACTATGCCTTCTTGCTCGATTGTACCAGGGATGTCAGCCGCGTTGAACAAATGACAATAATATTAAGATTTTGCAATTCTTCAACTGGAGCAATAGAGGAACATTTTGTTGGGTTTATTGCCGTCACAGAAACAACGGGAGAATATTTAACAAATTCCATATTACAAGAACTGGAAAGAAATGGTCTAGATATCCAAAACTGTCGAGGACAGGGGTATGACAACGGCGCCAATATGGTCGGTATTAATAAAGGTATAAGAACAAGAATACTTAATATAAACCAAAGAGCATTCTTTACGCCGTGCGGATGTCACAGTTGGAATTTGCTTTTGATGGATGCAGCTAAGTCGTTTTTTGGCTTCATCAATAAAATCTATGTGCTGTTTTCAAAGTCAAGTAAGTGTTGGGATATTGTGAAAACTAAATTAAAATTGACATTAAAACCTCTGTCTGAAACACGATGGGAGAGTAGAATCGGAGCAGTAAAAGCAATATTTTTGCAATTTGATGATGTTATCGAATGCGTGAATGACCTGAAAAATAAAAGTGATGATTCTGAAACTCTAAGCGACTGTGACGCAGTCTTGAATGAAATGTTAACTTTTGAGTTTGTTGTTGCGATACACGTATGGTACAAGGTTTTACTACGTGTGAACAATATAAGCAAACTATGGCAAACGGTTCAAGTCAACTTGAAAGTCGCTATTGATACTTTACGGTAATTTTGCAGCTGGATTCAAGAATTCCGTAATACAGTATTTGACAATAGTGTAGCACAAGCTCGATTATTTGTAGAGAAAAGTACTTTCGAAATTGAGATTCAATTTAAAGAAAAAAGAACAGCCAGGAGAAAACGAATGTTCGATTATGAACATATTGATGAACCTATTCAATCTTTTGAAATGCAGTACATAGTTAACTTTTTTAACACAATGATTGATGCTATTATAGTTGACACCGAATGTCGATTTAAAGCGCTCAATGAATATTTTGAACGATTTGGTTTTATTTATGATATCAGATATTTAAACTCTATATCAAAAGAAGACCTTCTCAAGTGCTGTAATGATTTAGGTACAATACTTCGGGAAGGCGAAAACAGCGACATACAGCCTTTCGAATTGTATGAAGAACTCCAACTTTTAAAAACAAATTCACTAGACTCTATCAACGACGCGAAACATCTCATTCAATACATTTTAGAAAATAATTTGGAAGAAACATATCCAAATGTTTATACAGGGTGTCCGGGACATCGTAACGCAAACTTCGCGAAAAGGCTACACCTGATGCCACTAATCAAATTGTGGAAGTCATTAATCTCGCTAATGATCGGTTACAGAAATTGTCATTTTCGAGCGCGCAATGTATTGTGAACAACGCGATCCAAACGCGCGAGAGCGTTGTACGGAGTACGTACCTACACTTCTTGAACACACTCAAAGCTGCGACGCCGCGCGAGCTTCTGCGTTAAATGTACTTAAGTACCTAAGAATATCGCCTACCTATTGCCGACCACAATATCACATAAAATCATTTTTAATCACTCAGAAATACCTACGGTATCTAATGATGGTAGGAACATGTTTATGCAGAATTCAAGAGAAGAAAAGCATCGACAAGCTATGTCTTTAGTCTCATAAAATCACGATTCCGATAAGGATTGATAAGATAATAAAAAAGGAAACTTGTAAGTAGGTACCTACATTGAGATCCGTTCACGTAAACTAATGAACTATCTAAGTCACATTGACACAACAATAATACCTACCTATCTCATAAAATGAATCATTTTTATCACTCAGAAATACTAACCTGCTAATGGTAAAAACTTGTTTTTGAAGAAATAAGAGAAGGAGCCTTAAGATTAATCTCTTAAAAAACTTAATGATTCAGATAAGGATTGATTATAAGAAATAAGCTTGAAGTACCTACCTACATTGAGATCCGGTATCGTAGGTAACTACTGAACCGCCTCACTCACTTAGAAAGTACCTAAGTACCGACGAATAACACCCGTAGCCGACAACAACTGACATGTTTACGCAGAAGTTAAGGAGTCATAAGCTTAACCAGCTTAACCATGTTCCACAATGATGTACTTAGGTACCGAATCCAATGTCCAATCCAAGGTGACCTTGGTTGGAGCTTGGTTTCCATCCGCGAATTTTGTACCTATGAATTCACCCAAACAAGGTTACCTTGGATGGGTCGCTGGAATACATCCTTGTGGAACATGCTCTCTTAAAATCACGAACGCGATTCTGATAAGAATTGATAACAAAGGTCGGCCATGTTCGAGTCGGACTCTCAAACAAAGGGTTCTGTAAGTACCATAACTCAAAACTTGTATGCGAGCCCCCGTAAATTACCTAGTCCTATGGACGACGGACGGACAGCGGAGGCTTAGTAATAGGGTTTTGTTGGTTACGCTTCGGCCTACCTACATTGAGATCCGATAATGTAAGTACCTACTACTAACTCACCTTAAGGTCGTTCACCCCTGGGTTCGAAGTGGCCGCCGCCAGCACGCTCGCATATCTGAGCATGGCCCAGAGTTTCAACGTGGACACGGAGCAGAAACTTTGGGTCCTGAGCACACTCCTCACGCAACGTCGCAAACACATGCACGACGCGATTCCTCATCTCGGCTGCGGAAGCGCACTCGGACACAAACACTTGTTCTTGACGTAACCCCAAAGAAAAAATCGAATGGGGTCGAGTCTGGTGAGTGAGCTGGCAATGGCTCCGGGCGGGCCGAATCTACCGATCCACCGATTCCACAAGTCCAGATGACATTTTTAAATCAGACACACAAACACAGAGAGAAAATTAGTTTTGGGATCAAACTAAAACTTATCTTCTCTAACGTTCCGAAAACAGACTTTCACAAAAAGCACACTCGTTCGCGATCAACGTCAACAAGAAACTGGCAAAAATCCATCACGAAATGTTCTTTTCGAACTCTCTTTTGATTTCGCCGACATACCTACGTGCAGTACAGTGGCGGAACTATCATGGGTGGTTATTTATTAATTGAATGATTTTTTTTGTTGAAATACTTAACCATGTAGTTACTTGATCGCCTTAAAAAAAGATTGAGACTTAAGAGAACCCAAGCTGCAAGAAACCGAACCAATTGAGATAAGCGTAAAATTAGGTACTTATTTTATTAACTTAAGCCTTATTATGATTTGTGAAACGTGTGCCTATTAATAGTAAAAACTCCGGGAGTGCCGGCAGAAGTGAAAACTTGAATACGTGCTTCTCTCCCTCCGTCTTACGAATTTTCGACAGGTCACCATCTCACGCATTTTCACTAGGGTCACGTGTCTTGACGCGAGCTTAACATTTTTTTACCCATCACAAAAAAAGTGCACAACGTCGCTAAAGAAGCTTACACTTAAAAAAAAAATCTCGGTCAGGTGTCACCATCACCACTAAGCGAGACACTGAACCGCCCCTTACACTCTGTTCAACAGAATAGGTACCTAGATCGGCTCGATTGTCGGCATGTCAAAGAGCGCGCTACGTATTGCCGCTATAAGAAAATACGATTTGGCGACACAAAACAAAATAACCGATTTGCGTCTTTAAGCAATTATTTTAATGTTGGAAATCGCTTACTTTATTTTGTTGTGATACGTATTATTTTCTAATGGCGGCAGTCTTTAGACGGTATTTTTGAGCGGTGCCTTTGACATGCTCACTTGCAGGTACCTACTTGGCATGCGTTGACCTTTCGTTTGAACTTTGCACAGCTGATAGCTACCTAATTTGAAGTTTTATTTACATTGCTTTTTTTTTGTGAAAATAGTGAATTAATGACTTTTTAATTAAAAATCTTATTGGGTTAGGTCAGAATAACGATTATGAGAAGTCTAAAGTAAAAAAAACTCCTAAAAAATATGAAAAAATGAGAAAAAAGCCGACGAAAAATTCCAACTCCAGGGTGTCCAGAATCATGTCCTGGACCCCTGGAAATCGTTTGTGCGTCGATGTCAGATACACCCGGTATAGCAATTAGAATCATGCTCACAGTTCCCGTCAGTACAGCTTCCGCTGAGAGAAGCTTCTCAAAGTTAAAATTGATTAAGACCTATTTGAGAAGCACGATGAGTCAAGAGAGATTATCTTCGTTATCAGTTCTATCAATTGAAGCTGAAATAGCGTCTGGTATTAGCTATGACGTATTCCTGAAAAAGTTCAGTGAGGCCAAAAGCCGAAAAGTTCGTTTATTTTAACTTCTATTTATGTAAGTTTTGTCATAATTTGATAATCAACAAAACTTGTTTAATAGCAATAAAATGTTTGATAAAACTTGTTGTTAAATGTTAATATTATTTTAACTATAATTCGGCTTACGTAATTTAATATTTTCTTGATTGGGAAAAAAGGAGGCCTCGCGTACCTAATTTCGCCGACGTCCACGCGAGGTCTAGCGCCGCCACTGTTGCCATATTTTTTGGTTTCTCACATCTCGCTGTTCAACCTATGAGGTTGTCTACTGCTTAACCAAACTTTCCTGTGGGTCTTGTGACCCTTATGTGGTGGCCTTAAGAGCAATTAAGGCCTCCAACCAGAGCTCAAAACTAAATTATAAACTACACGCTACAAAGCCACAACACGCTAAGGGCCTCGGCTTAGGGTGTCGCTGGGAGAGGACAGCAAGGGGACAGGCTGGATCTGATCTATATTATTTGGGGGGAATTTAAAGCTACAGGCTCAGCGGCTCGGGCTGGCTCGAGCAAGGGTCGGGAGGGACTGGTTGCCATGCATTTTCTATAGGTTTATATAAGATTACATTCCGAGCACAGTAGCAATGTGACGCAGCAGCAGCATTGCTGCCGTGCTCGGAATGTAATCTCATATAAATCTATAGAAAATTTATGGGGACCAGTAGTGAAGTGGCAGCACTGCCGTGTGCAGCGTTGTTCGGAATCATCCCTTAAAAATGTTTGCTATTATTTAATGTTAATAATAAACAAATCACGAAGACTGATAATAAGTGCCAATATAAAACATAAAAAACTTATTCTTGATAGTAATTTACCCTTTAGATACATAATAATAATAATGTGATGCCTTAAGCCGGAACTGATTGTGATAATTTAGTTTGAAGTTAATGTTATCTATTATATTTATTATGTGTGCCTGCGTACTTTTTTTTCGCCATGTAAACGCACCCTTTCCCTTTTTAGGTATTCGGTTGTGTGACTGTCCCTATATTACGGAGCTGAATTTCTCAATTATTTGAGTAGATTTTACATTTAATGACCTTCAAATCAGTCCCTCAAATGGAAAATTATACTTAAGTATAATATTTGTTGCCTTTTCTCTAAAAAAGTATCTAAAATTTTAAAAGTAAAGATAATAATGACAGTTGAAGTACCAGAGTCACAATACTGAATATACTATTGCAGGCTTCAGTCTGTCAATCGATATGTTAGAGCTCCTGTTCTCCAGCTGAACTTCAAAATACTTGTCGTTGCGGGCGATGACTCGGTATGGTCCATTATAAGTCGGTGTTAATGGCTTGCGGACTGCATCGTTGCGAATATATACGTGCGTACATGTATACAGGTCGCCGTGTACGAATGTTGCATGATTCCTGCTTATACTATCACGCTGTGCTTGTGCCTTCTTCAGTGCTTCGCTTAGGTGGCTCATAAAGTACGATGGATTGTGATGCGATGCTACAGCTTCGTCGTAGAATTCGCCTGGCAATCTTAGTGTCTGTCCGTATAACAACTCAGCTGCACTTGCTCCAATATCTGCTTTGTAAGCGGCGCGTAGGCCTAATAATACAGTAGGCAACTCGTGTGCCCAGTTTGCAGTGTTGAGTTTTGCGGCGAGTGACGTCTTCAGTGTGCGGTGCCAACGTTCTATCAAGCCATTGGACTGGGGATGGTATGCTGTTGTTCGTATGCGCTTGATACCCATGCGATGCATTAATTTGTTGAACAGTTCCGACTCGAATTGCCGGCCACGATCTGTTGTTATTGTTGCCGGGCACCCGTATCTTGCGATCCAAACTTCGTACAATGCGTTGGCTACCGTTTCCGCTGTTATTTCTTCGATTGCTTGTGCTTCTGGCCACTTTGTTGCTCTGTCTATCATTGTAAGTAAGTATCGACAGTTTTTCGATATCGGCAACGGGCCGACGATGTCGATGTTTAAGTGGGCTAGTCGGTCGGCGTTTTGAAAGCTTGCGATCGGTGAGACGGTGTGACGTTGCACTTTTACACGCTGACACTGGGCACAAGCTCTCGACCACTCTGTGACCTCTTTCTTCATCGATGGCCAGAAAAATCGTGTCGTGACTAGTCGTCTCGTTGCTCTCACGCCGGGGTGATTCATGTCGTGCATGGCTCGATAAGCTTGTTTTCTGTATGGCTCGGGTAGGAACGGACGAGCAGCCCCTGTCGACATCTCGCAGTTTATTAATTTTGTCGATCCGTGTAATTTGGTTCGTGTGATTGAGTAACGTTCGTTATTGATCAACTGTTTGAGTTCTGCGTCTTTGCTCTGTGCTTCTGCTAACTCGTCATAATCGATGGGCGACGGGCATGTTATTGCTTCTACTCTTGATAACGCGTCAACGACGATGTTATCTTTGCCTGCTATGTGCTTGATGCCGTTGACGAATTGACCGATGTATTCTAAGTAGCGGTTGCGGCGTGGCGTTTCGTTCTTACTTTTTGCCTTGAGTGCGTCGACAAGCGGCTTGTGGTCGGTGAATATGGTGACGTCACGGCCTTCAAAAATTCTTCGAAAGTGACGTACAGCCATATATATTGATAGCAGTTCTCTGTCGAGGTGGAGTATTTCTTTTGAGCATCGTCGAGTTTTATCGAGAAAAATCCGAGTGGTTTCCATCTCCCTGCGATTTGCTGTTGAAGAACTGCCCCGACGCTGGTTTCGTTGGCGTCAGTCATCAAGGCGAAGGGCTGGCTTGGTGATGGATACGATATTAATGTGGCGTTGCTAATGTCTTCTTTGCACTTTTCAAATGCTCTCCTTGCGGTGTCGCTCCATTGGATTTGAGTTTTATCGTTTTTCTTTGAGTCACGTAAATAAGCGTTAAGCTTCTTTTGATGGTCATCGGCGTGCGGGACGTTTTCACGATAGAAATTTATCATTCCTAAGAAACGTCGTAGTTGTTGAACCGTCTGTGGTAATGGGTATGACGTAATTGCTTTGGTCTTTTCTTGCGTTGGCTTAATTCCTTCTGTGGATATTGTGTAGCCTAAGAAATCGAGGGTAGTTTGGCCGAACATACATTTTGCGACATTGAGTTGTAACCCGTTATCGTTGAGTCTCTTAAATACCTCTTCTAAGTCTCTTCTGTGTTCTTCTTCATTTTCCGATGCCACTAATATGTCATCGACGAAAGGGAAAACAGGTAGTCCTCGGAGTACGTTGTCGATGTGGCGCTGGAACGTTTGACCGCTGTTTCGTAAACCGAAACCCATTCTTGTGAACTCGTAGAGGCGAATGGAGTGATGATTGCGGTTTTCATAGTGTCTTCTTCACGATTTCGAACTTGATAATATGCTTTTCGAAGATCGATAACGGAGAAAATTTTTTTTCCTAGTAGGTTGTAGGTGAAGTCGTGCAGTCTGGGTATAGGGTACCGGTCAGGTACTGTTATGGCGTTGAGACGGCGATAATCTCCGCAGGCTCGATACTTGCCGTCTTTCTTCAGTACTAGGTGGAGTGGGCTCGGCCATGGACTGTTTGAAGGCCTGCAGATTCCTTGCTCCATCATTGCTTCAAATTCTTCCTTCGCTACCTTATACTTGTGTGGTGGTAGTGGTCTTGCCTTTGAATAAATGGGCGGACCCGTTGTTTCGAACTGGTGTTTTACTTCGCTGTGACAGAGCTTCAGGGATGGTCGAGTGATATCTGGATATTTTGCAAGTAGATCGTGGTATGGCTGCTGTCTGTTCACCGTGTTAACGCTGTGGTCCGATGACGTTGTTACGTAACCCTTGACGGATAGACTGGTTCGCTTGTCGATGAGTTTTTGTCCGTGAATATCCACTGTCAGCTGATGTTTGTGTAGGAAATCGGCACCAATTATGGGTCGTTTCACTTCAGCGACCACAAAACTCCATCTGTACGGTCGTCGCAGTCCGATGTTCAGCAAAATTGATTGTTCGCCATAAGAGGGTATTGACGAGCCGTTGGCGGCGTACAAGTAATTACTTGGGTTTTGTTTTCTTTTTCCTGTTCCTCGTACTGGTAACACTGATACGTTCGCACCAGTATCGATTAGAAAATGAAGTCCCGTTGATAATTCCTTGATAAATAGACGGCGGTAGTTTTTTTTTTTACATTTAATATTGTTATGTTAATTATGTGTAACTAGCTATACTTAGATGTCATTATGCGAATTTGACATTTTAAGAAGTTGACAATGTGAGAAGTTGACGTTAAGAGAGTTTGTCATTTTGAGAAATGGACATTTTGAGAAATAGACATTATGCGAATTTGACATTTTAAGAAGTTGACAATGTGAGAAGTGGACATTTTGCGATCGGTTGTCATTTTGCGAAGTTGACATTCTGAGCTGATACGGTTCCGTCAAGGTCATCACGATGCACGAAGCAAAACGACTGTGAATATGCTTGACGTACGTCAATAATTATTATTAATTGCTTGCTGGACTTGCACGACCAATTTCGCATCCAGCGAGCGCCCCCACTACCGCGAACGTCGTGCTGATGGACAGTGAATAATGCGGACGTACGTCAGAGCGTCGTGCGTCGTGCGTGCTTGATCGTGTATAGACTTGCTGTATAGCCGATTCGCCATTTTGAGCTTGCATCGCCATAGTGACCGCACGTGTCGAAATGGATCGCGAAACGATAACAAGTTTTATCGAAAGATATAAATCCCACTCTTGTCTGTGGGACGTCTCAAGTCCTGATTATATGAATAAGAATAAAAGAATTATTGCATTGCAAGATATGGTGCCCATTTTAGGGGAAAGTTTTTTTTTTTTTTTTTTACTATTGATAGGCACGCGTTTGACCACTATCTCACCTGATGGTAAGCGAGGATGTGGTCGAAGATGGAGCACGCTTGCCTAGAAATAACCTATTCACTCTTGATTTAAAGACTCCCAGGTTGTAGCTATCAGGAAACACAGACTCCGGCAGGGAATTCCACTCCTTAGCTGTACGCACTATGAATGTGTTCCCAAAACGTTTTGTGCGTATGGGTGGGATGTCCACCATATACCGGTGGCGCATCGCCGTTCGTCTTGTGGTCCGATGATGGTGATGGTGGTTGGATGGTGGATTGATAGGGTTCGAAAAAAAAATTACATTCTTAGAAACGGTTATTACAGAGAATATAAGAAAGTTAATGCCAGCTTGTCTACGGGCATTTCCGCAGATAATGTCTATACGCCAACACTGTGGTACTATGATTTGATGTCTTTTTTATCATCACAAGAAGCATCTAGACCTGGGATCGATGGCCTTGCCGACCCGGTAAGTTTTTTAAGGTCAAAGTGTTTCTACGGACGTACCTATCTAGTTTTTATATTTGATCGAAGAAGATAGGTTAGGTATTAAATATTAAACACATTATATACTTAGGTAAAATTATTTATTAAACAATCATTCGATCTTGGAAATCAACTCTTCCTTCATGAGAAAAATATCTTCTGAATCCCTCCCTAATCACTTGTCCTTCTTCATTAGAAAAACTAAGTTTTTCTTCAATGTCCAAAAAATTGTAGTATTGACGATAATCCCCTGGTATCACAATTCCTTGCATTGTGTCTTCTCGGTCAAACAGTGAATTTGGTATATCAGATTCTCTACACATTTTTGACAAAAAATTATGTAACGCACAACATGCTAATATAACATAATCTAAATAATCCACTTGAAGTGTTATAGGACTGTAGAACAATCTGAAACGTGTCGCTAAAATACCAAAGGCGTTTTCAGACACACGTCTTGCTCGAGATAATCTGTAGTTGTAATTTTTTTTTGAATAATCATTATGTTTGTAAGGATACGGTACGTGAAGATTATGCAATAACGGAAATCCTGAGTCACCAATAAAAAGGTATGGAGATGTAACTTGGGATTGTGGCAAAATACTTTGATCGGGCAAATTAAGGCTTTCATTTATTAGTTTTTCGTAAAATTTAGTTTTTTTTTCAAAACACCAGAATCAGCTGCTCGACCGTTAATTCCCGCATGGACGTAAATAAATTCATATTTAGCATTAACTACAGCAAAAAGTACGACACTGAAATATTTCTTGTAATTATAGTAAAGAGAACCACTGGAATAGGGTTTTGTTATACGAATATGCTTCCCGTCCATTGCTCCTACGCAGTTTGAGAATTGCCATTTATTCTGGAACTCTTCTGCAATTTGCTTCCACTCCTCAGCAGATGATGGGAACTGAAACAAATATTAAGAAATAAATAAATACCGTTACGTTATATCCGAAGAGGAAACAGATAAAATACTTTAGTTTAAATAAGTGTTTACAGAATTTAATATTTCATGTGACTGTAACATACACTAATTTTTGTTTTTTAGGAGAGGGCAACACCTAGTGAAGGTATAAGCAGAAGAAAAAGAGCAAGCACGAAAGTTCAAGAAGAGTTAGTAAATGTTGCCAAAAAGTTATTGACCGAAGACAACCCTAAAAATGCTCCGGATCGGGACATGACATTTGGATTATATGTAAATAATCAACTCCAAAACCTGTCACATGATCAGAAAATTTATGCAGAAAAACTAATGTCAGATGTTTTGTTTTTGGCAAGAACAAACCAATTAAATGCTACTTCACATATCTTCACGCGTCCATCCTCTCAAACAACCACAACATTAAATGAATACTCTTCATCACCTATTCAATTTGTCAGCTCACCTTCACCATACGCAGAAAATGTGCGTTCACCTCCAAACATCCAACGACCGATTTCTCAAAATTCAGCACATTCTGCTTCACCTATTTGCCATAACTCGCCATACAGTGAAGACTTGCCTTCATCCCCAAACATTCAAACTTCATCTCCGATCACAATTATCAAACGACCGGCTTCACAAAACTTAACATACTTTTCCACACCGATCCAATATTCTTCTAAATCAAAAGGTTGCATTGAAACTCAATTGTCTCATATACCATCTTCTCAGACGGTTCTTTCGGCAAATTCTTTAACCATTTTTTACATCACAAGAATTACCAAACACGCAATTTTCTTCAATTCCAATAATTCTTGATAATGAAACTGAAAATTCTACTCCAGTACACACAGAACAGCTAAACAAATTTCTGGTTTTTAGAAAGAAATGAATATGTTATTGAATATGAGTATGAACAAATGAATATGAGTCTCATATTCATTTGTTCACTGTATGATTTAGGTACTTACTTCATTTGTTTTCTAATGGTAAGCAATTTCTGCTTGCAAATTATAATTAGTGGTTGGAATGACTGTGATTGTTTTCTTTTTAATAAATAAATATATAAAAGTTGTTTCATTGACTTACCTTGAGATACTCATCCTTTAAAGCTTTATAAATAGCTAAACAAGTTTCAGGAATAATTTTACTCATTAGCTGTGGTGAAACTGCATACGAAACCATAAGTTCAGGATAGCTTTCTCCCGTTGCAAGGTATCGTAGGGTTACAAGTAAACGTTCTTTTGCTGGGACACTCTCTCTCATAATAGTATCACGACGTTGAATTTCGGGTCCAACCATTCCTAACAGCATTTCCAATATTTCACTATCCATTCTAAGATAAGTATGAAAATCTATGACGTTCAAATCATTCATTATATTATTAATTTGAGTATACTCCGCACGCTTAGGGTATTTTTTTTTTCATCCAGAACCTCTTCTTATTTTTTTTCTTCTCTTCTGCTGCTGCTGACAATATGAGAAGAACTCCCATTTTTTGGCGCTTTGATAAATTATGCGGCATTATAAACACACACAACCTCCTCGAATAATCGATCGATTACATCTAGCATGCTGGATGCGCGCACGAGTGTGTGTATGTTACATCTAGCGCCGCGGCCTTGAGCGGACGTACAGCTGGGATGGATGGTGAATAAGGCGCTTAAGACATCTGTGCAGGCCTCGGCGCTCGGCGCTTGCGCAAGCGAACGCCGGACGTGCGCCGCATCTACGACACCTCCGTGTTGCTACTAATGCGGGGTGTCAGAGTGGAGGCGTGGCGTGGAAAACGCGGGCCCGCACAGTGCCACCGGTGCCAGAAGTTCCGGCACTCGTCGCACCAGCGTCACCGTCCGCTCGCCTGCGTACGATGCGGAGAGGGGCACGCCGCAAGAGACTGCACTCGGCCGCGTGAAGAGCCCGCCACCTGCGCAAACTGCGGGGGCGCGCATCCGGCCAGTCACGTCAGCTGCCCTGTCTTCCAAAAGGAAGCCAGAAACAGGCGGGCGGGGACTGTCGCCATCTCCACCTCAGCACCGCGCCGCCCTACTAACGTGGATGGCCCGAAGGGAGAGGCCCAAGGCGGCGCGTCATTAATGGCGGCAGCCAACGGGCCCACAAACAGAAGCGGAGCTCCCTCCGTCGGAGGGAGGAAGAAGAAGGGTAAGAGGGGGGCAAAGGGAGGAAACCCAAGCCCCCCGCTACACAGGGGACCATCACAGTTCCCCAGGCCGTCCCTGCTCACAGCAAGGCGCAGGCCAAACCGGAAATACCTGCAGCGAAAGTTAGCGTCGGCACTACGCAACCTGTACAACGGCGTACGACGGTGGTCGACTTCTTGGAGAAATAAAATTGAAGACTGTTTCGCGCTCCCGAAAACTGTATTGAACTACACAAGATACAAGTTATCGTGCCAACAATCTATCTCGATCAATCTCAATCTCAAAAACAACAAAAAAAATAAGGTTACTTAGCCTATTCGTTGTAACGAAACCATAGCGCGATCTATTTCGATCCTAACGCCATCTAGTTAGGCCAAGTACAACTATTCAACATAGTCTTATTAGATCGCGCTACAGTTCCGTTGAACACCGCGAACATACCGCCCACCAAGGACATACTGCCAAATTAATGTCCTTCAGCACCGCCCACCATGCGGAAACAGTGCTGAGGCCAGGCCCTGGTGAGGGGTTTACAATTTACGAGCTTAGCATTAAATTTAAGTTATCGGTAGGACACACAATTTTGATACAGGTCTTTTTATGGAAGAAGATTTAACACGCAGGGTCACAACTCGCGTTATGCCATCAGCACCCGGGTGTTTTTGTTCAACTCTACCAAGCAACCACTTGCCCGGTGGTAAATCGTCCTCCTTCACCAACACTACGTCACCTACCGATGGTTCAGGGTTCACGTGACTCCATTTACGACGTTGGAGGAATTGATGCAAGTAGTCCTGTGACCAACGACGCCAAAAATCCTGGACCATTCTCTGGTGAAGCTGCCATCTTTGCAAACTGTTTATGTTGCTCGCTTCGTAATTATATTCAGGCGGCAAAACTAGGGCTTCACCCACCAGAAAATGGCCTGGCGTTAAAATAGTTAACTGGTCCTGATCCTCGTGGTACGACAATGGCCTCGAATTGAGACACGCCTCAACTTGTGCTAACACGGTAGCCATTTCTTCGAAGGTCAACGTTGAATTACCGATTACCCGCTTCAGATGAAATTTGGTGGACTTTATGCCAGCCTCCCAAAGGCCACCAAAGTTAGGTGCGTGAGGAGGAATAAAACGCCACTCTGTGCCGTTATCCGCTAAAGCTTCTGCGATTTCAGGGTTACAGTAGGATTTCTCCTTGTTAAATAAATAGAGCAGTTCCCGCGCAGCTCCCACAAAATTTGTGCCGTTGTCACTGTGCAGCTCTGAGCACCGACCACGACGAGCAACAAACCGTTTGAAAGCGGCCAGAAATCCCTTAGAGCTCAATTCACTAACGGCCTCCAGGTGCACAGCCCTTGTGGCCATGCAAACAAATAGACAGATGTAACCCTTATATGAGGTATTACCACGCCCCTTAGAGACCCTAATATTAATAGGGCCTGCATAATCCACTCCACTACTTAAAAATGGCTTCGTTGGAGTTACACGAGCGGCGGGTAACTGTCCCATTTTACACAGCCTCGAACATATTTTTTAACTAATAGTTTTACTCCTACTATCCAATACTTAGACCGCAAATAAGTGGTCATAAGCTGAGGTCCACCATGCAAAGTATTTTTGTGTGCATCAGATATGAGAAGTTCCGTTAATAAGGAATCTTTCGGCATCAAAATAGGATGAGTTCTATCGTAGCTTAACTGCGATCTCTCAAGTCTGCCCCCTACTCTCATGGTTCCCTTAGAATCGAGGAATAAATTAAGTGATTTTAAAGAATTTCCTATCTTCTGAGGTTTATTAGACTTCAAAAGGTCTAATTCCGCAGCAAACCCTTCTTCCTGGCATTTCTTTATACGAATAATCAGAGCCTCTTCTAGTTCTTGTCTAGATGGAGGTTGCGGAACTGCTTGCTCGTTCGAACTCATACCGTGCTTTTTTAAGTTAAGTAGAAAGCGCCGAACATAAGCAACAGTTCTAATTAAGTCCAATAACGATGAGAATTGACTCTCAAATGAAATATCAACTGTGCTAGTGTGAACCTTTACTTCTTCTAATTGTGTCACTAAATGCTTCGGCTTTTTATACGTAATTACTTGATCCCTTAAGAATGACGGGCCATCCCACCACAGAGAGGTCTTCTCAAGCTCGGATGGACAAATTCCACGTGAAGCACAATCTGCTGGATTCTGTTTTGTGGATACGTGAGCCCAGTGATGAGTGTCTAAAGAAGTCAATATCTCTGACACTCGATTACCCACAAACGTTTTCCAATGACTCGGATGGCTATTTAACCATGCGAGTACCACTTCACTATCTGTCCATGCGTGCCAATCTGACCTTGGAATAGCCATTACTTCACCGACTTCTATAAGCAATTTAGCCAAGAGTAAAGCGCCACAAAGCTCTAGCCTCGGAATAGACACCTGTTTAACCGGTGCTACTCTGGTTTTAGAAGCGACTAATGACACAAATACATTGCCTGAAACATCCACCACTCTTAAATATACAACTGCGCCATAAGCTAATTTCGAGGCATCGGCGAAACCGTGTAACTCGGTGGTTACATTTGCGGAAGTGACATGCATCCATCGTGGAATTCTGATGGTTACCAGCTGGGACATCTTTTCACGGTAAGTTAACCATTCCTTTAATAACTGCTCTGGCACTTCTTTATCCCATCCTATGCCGGCTAACCATAACTTTTGAATCAAGATTTTCGCTTTAACTATACAAGGAGCTAACCATCCCAGCGGATCGAATAGCCGAGAAATGTCAGAAATTATTTTCCTTTTAGTTGCAGGTGTAGCTGTGGTCGGAAGGTTAATGGAGTATTGGAAGATATCTTCGCTGGAGTTCCAGGTAAGACCTAAGATTTTAGTTACTTCATCTAATTTTATATGTAATTCTTCCTCTGTACCTTTCCCAACCTTTATTTGATCTAAAAATTCCCTACTATTAGCTTTCCACTTTTGCAATACGAAATCTCCCTTCTTTAACTTTTCATTAATGTTAGTGTAAATTTCATAAGCTTCTTCTATATTTTCAGCTCCCGTCATGAGATCGTCCATATAAAAGTCATTTAAAATGATATCTCTTATCTTTGGACAACTCTGACACTCATCATAAGCTACTTGATGTAACGCCCGCACTGCTAAATATGGTGCCGATGCCGTACCGAATGTTACCGTAACTAATTCAAATTGTTCTATTTCTCTTGTGGGACTATCTCGCCAGAGAATACGTTGATATATTGTATCTTTTTCATTGACTAAAACTTGTCGATACATCTTTACAATATCCGCGACTAAACATATTCTATGAGTTCTCCATCGCATAACAATATGTCGAAGATCTGCCTGTAATGTAGGCCCTACTAACAAATTATCATTAAGTGACGTCCCCTTTGAACCTTTACAGGAGGCGTCAAATACGACTCGCACCTTGGTCGTATCTTTATCCTCGCGAACGACAGCGTGATGAGGTAAGTATACTGCCCTATTATTAGTTGATTTGCCTTCTATTACCCTTTTCATATGATTTAAGTCTAAATACTCTTGTATGACCTTAGTGTAATTGTCTCTTAATGTCGTGTTCTTACCTAATCTTAACTCTAAACCTCTAAGTCTCTTTTCAGCTATCAACTTGGAGTCACCTATCTCATCAAACAAATCAACATCACGGACAGGTAACCTTACTATATATCTACCTTCGCCGTTTCGTATAGTAGAAGTTGTAAACAAAGTTTCACATTTAACCTCATCTTCCGTGAGCATTTTCTTTGTTCCAGATGGCTCGGCTTCTATCTCCCAGAATTTTTTTAATAAATCGTCTGCCTGAATATTGGAGTGTAGGACAGTGATGCATGGATATGAGTTTACATGTTCTGAATTGTCTGTGCCTACAACTCCGGATAGAATCCAGCCTAAAACTGTATCCTGCGCTACGAGCGGCCCACTTCCCGCGGTTTTAATGCCATCTTGAATGATCTTACAGTAAACTTCAGCACCTAATAAAACGTCTATTTTATTAGGCCTGTCATACTCCGGATCGGCTAAGTCAGTATCCTTCAAATCAACCCATTCTATCCTGGTTGCCTTAACAACTGGAAGCAGGGAGGTAATGGACTTTAAGACGAAAGCCTTGACTTGGACGGTGAAAGTGGGATCGACTCTAGACTGTACCCTTATGTTAACAGTTGCTTTACAATTAACAGTTTTGTGACCACCTACCCCTGCTACTAAATGGTTTGTTGGAGTTTTCTTCAACCCTAAATATTGAGCCATAGATTCCGTGATAAAAGACCCTTGGGATCCTTGGTCTATTAATGCACGAATTACCCTATACGTCCCTCCTCTAGCCTCCGCGTTTATTAATGCCGTAGGTAATAAAACAGTGTCTTTACACGTTCCTGTAGAAAGACATGAAACGATCGCACTATCAGATCCCTCCGCTCGTGGAGTGGCCGTTTTATTCTCCTCAGGCAACCCATTCTTACTCAAATCCGCGGTTGTATTTAACGTAGCTTTTTCGGACGACTGTGAATCATCGGAAGAATGAAGTAGCGTATGGTGACGTTTTTTACACAAATTACATTTTCCAGTATTTTTACAAAATCTGCTGGAGTGTTTGCTGCTTAAACCAGTAAAACATAAGCGTTTTTCATGCACAAAATTACGGCGAACATCGACGCTTTGATTTATGAATGAATTACAATTCGTTGTCTTATGAGCGGCAGAACAATATGAACACGATACTTCGCCTTTTTCTTTACCAACTACATGAAGTGCATGAGTAGACTTGGTGTTCCTAGTATCGGTTTTAGTATCTATGCTCTCTAAACCTCGATATCGGTTCACTAAAAACTCCCTAAATTGATCAAAAGTAGGTAGGTCGTCAGTTGGAACCGACGCCACCATCAATTCCCAGGCCCGTCTGGTCTCTCGATCTAACTTCGCGCTAACAATATGTATCACAATGATATCCCAAGATGTCACGTCGATTCCTAGGTTCTTTAGTGAGCCTAAACAGTCAGAAGTTGTACTAACAAGCCTTTTTATATCGGCTGCGGACTCATTCGCTATACTTTTTTGATTTAAAAAGCTTTTTAAAACGCCATTAGCTAGAAATCTTTTGTTGTTGTACATCGACTCTAATTTCTGCCAACTAACCTTATAATTATCCGCGGTCACTTCAACATTTCGCAATAAGTACTCGGCCTCCCCAGCTAAATACCCTTTCAAATAGTACAACTTCTGTGCGTCGTCTAATCTGCTATTGTTGTGTATCAACCCAAGGAATAAATCTCGAAATGTTTTCCATTCAATATATTTTCCCGAGGAAACGGGTATTTTGACTTCGGGTAATCTAAAATTTATCGATTCCATACCATTATTAGGTCCTGGATTACGGTTAGGTTCACTAGATTGAATGACATTACATTTCGATATTGATTCCTTTAACTCACTTTTAAACTGTATATATAATTCTTCAACATCATCATATACACAATTTTTATGATAATTGGAACTATATAATTCTGACTTTTTTATTTCACTAATTATTGTAACGTGGGTTTTACTGAACAATTGCCACTGTTGCTCTAGACTTTCCAAACGTGTTTCAAGGTATGAGACAGTACGACGATCTTTTGGACATTTTTTGAAATTAGAAATAGCCTTGTTCATTTTAAGTCTAACATCCTCTTGGATATCGTTTAATGAATCCATTTTATAAACAATAACCTAAATTACAACGGAACCCAACAAATATTGAGAAATACGCACAAAACACACAAATAATAAAGCAATAGTTCCACAATACACAAAAATGAAGGGGGAAGAAAATAATTATTCGCTAAAATAACTTAAAGTCCACTAGAATCTTGCACTTTTATGATCGCAATTATTTATAAGTCTCTAATAAGTTCTTAAAATTTTACAAGTGTTTTTGCCGTTTTATTTCTATGTAAAATCGGGCATAGATTTCCCGTTCGAACCACTTTAGCGTTAAAATTTTACAAGTTAATTTTCTAATTAAGTTTGAATTTACTGCACTAATTGTCTATCTTCAAATTAAATTCTCCTGCCAATAATTATGTAAATTGTACTCACGATTTTTATCACCAATTTCACTCACTGACACAGTTGAAACTTCGTGACGCGGCGTCGCGTCAAATGCACCACCCAAGTGGCGCCCTCTGCCGCCTGTTTGCGGCGTCGCTCCTCCAGTTGTAGATAGCTAGCCCAGTAGTGCTGCTCCACGCTCCACTGGCTGCTGGCTCCCTGCTCCAACCGGCTCCCGGCACCAGCTACTGCACTGCACTGCACTGATGCCTCCCAATCCCGGACACCGCACTTGGTGCCCGCCGAGGGAGGGTTTGCTCTGGCCAGCGATCCACTGACCAGTAATGACGCACGCAGGGTGGAATTCACCACCGCCGGAACCACCAAATCACCACTCGCGACTGTCTCCGACTCTGAAGGACCATGTACAACGGCGTACGACGGTGGTCGACTTCTTGGAGAAATGAAATTAAAGACTGTTTCGCGCTCCCGAAAACTGTATTGAACTACACAAGATACAAGTAATCGTGCCAACAATCGATCTCGATCAATCTCAATCTCAAAAACAACAAAAAAAGTAAGGTTACTTAGCCTATTCGTTGTAACGAAACCATAGCGCGATCTATTTCGATCCTAACGCCATCTAGTTAGGCCAAGTACAACTATTCAACATAGTCTTATTAGATCGCGCTACAGTTCCGTTGAACACCGCGAACACAACCTAAGCGCCTGCAAAAGGTTGCGAGCAGTAAGTCGCAGCCCAGCCACAGCGTCGTCACATCCGCCGGCGCTAACGGAAACAGAGAATTCACTGCCTGCGCCATCAAGCTGCTGATGAGCCTCTTGAAAGCCATCCAGCAGGGACAGGACGCAGGGCAGGTCATCCTCAACGGCTTGGCCGAACTACTTACCCTCTACAATGGGTAAGCCGTTGAGGGTGCTCCACTGGAACGCCCGCGGCCTTAAAACCAAGGTCACCTCCCTCCGACATCTCCTGAGGGATCAGAATATCGACGTGGCGCTCATAAGTGAGACGCACCTGGGACCTGAGGACAGGATTAGGTTTCCGGGTTTCCTCACTTATAGGAAAGATGAGCGGTCGGCTCTGAACCAACCGTACCGTGGTCTGGCAGTACTGGTACGGCGAAGAGTCGTCCATCAGGAACTCCCCCTGCTGTCGCTGCGTAGCCTGTACACGCTGGGTGTACAGCTGCACGTCGCCGGCGATGACATTGATATCTACGCTTGCTACAGAGCGCCCGCAACGAAACTAGATTCGGCAGAGTTGCGGGCGCTAATGACACAGTCGCCTCGCGCCACCTTGATCGCCGGCGACCTGAATTCCAAACACCCGGCGTGGAATTCCAACTCCACGAATACCGGGGGAGACGGCTTTTCGCCGACGCCGAAGCCTTCGGCTTAACGGTGTCCGGCCCTGAGACGCCCACCCACTACTCCGGAAACAACCTCCACATGCCCGACGTGCTGGACATCGTTGTCCATCGAGGGCTAAACTGCCAGATCACGCAGCAAGTGATCGACGACGAGCTACAATCAGACCACCAGCCTGTACTCGTCGTCTTATCGGGGATGCCGACCCGACTCAAGCCGCCAGCGCCACGTCGATTACTGGACTGGGACAAGTTCACAGAAAGGATTGAGGCCACAACTCCGACTCGGCCTATTGCTACCGCCGCGGACGTTGAGCTCCTGGCAAATGACGTCACTGCTTGCGTGCAATGCGCCTTAGAAGAGGCGACAACTCACCTACCAGCGGAGGGGAGAGGGCTTCAGCCGCCCCTACCGTCTCGGCTACGAGCCATGGTCGCCGCCAAGAGGCGCCTGCGCAAGCGGTGGCAGCAAACACGCTGCCCTACCCTAAAATCGTCGCTCAACCGTCTCGCGGAGAGGGTAAAGGCCGAGTTGCGCGCTCAGGCCGCCGCGAGTTGGGAGGAACGCATTGACGGCGCAGTGGGTGACTGGCCGTCCATGCACAAATTATGTCGCCAGTTAACGAGCACCCCAGCTCCGGTGCGCCCCCTACTGGATTGCGACGGGGCGCTCAAGTATGTAGCGGAGGAGAGGGCGGAGGTCTTCGCCGCCCACCTGGAGCGTCAGTTCTGCCCGAACCCGACCGCCGAACACGAACATGTCGCGGCGGTCGAGCAACACCTTGGGGACTACTTCGCCACGCCGATAGCTCCCGAGGAAGAAGCTATCTTTTTCTCGCCGGGCGCAGTCAGACGCGCCCTTCTGCGAACGAAGCCGCGAAAGGCCCCCGGTGCCGACGGTATCTCCAACACAGCGCTGCGCCACCTGCCGCACCGCATGGTCGCGGCCTTGGCGCGCCTGTTCACGGGGATACTGCGCATGGGGGTCTTTCCTACACAATGGAAAGAGGGGCGCGTCATCATGCTGCCCAAGGCAGGGAAAGATATCCTGAAGCCGGCCAGCTATCGGCCGATCACTCTGCTGCCCACCATCTCCAAGGTGTTCGAGTCGCTCCTGCTGCGACATCTCCAGCCGCATATCGCTCCGAGACCGGAGCAGTTCGGGTTTAGGGCGGAGCACAGCACGACGCTTCAGCTATCAAGGGTACTGCACCTGCTGTCTTCAACAAGAAACAGGAAAGAATACGCGGTAGCAGTATTCCTTGATATGGAGAAGGCCTTCGACCGAGTCTGGCACGAAGGGCTCATTTATAAACTGGCCACCTCCGCCGCGCCCCGTCGCGTGGTCAAAGTGGTCCAATCCTTTCTGTCCAACAGGAGCTTCCGAGTGGTGGTCGACGGCGCGCTGTCCACCCCCCGCCCTGTCCGGGCGGGCGTGCCGCAGGGCAGCTGCGTGTCGCCAGCGTGTTACTCACGTTACACCGACGATATCCCCGCCACCTCTCTCGTTACGCTCGCGCTGTTTGCCGACGACGCCGCGTACATAGCAACCTCTCTCAACACCAGCCACGCGGCGTCCAAGATGCAGCGCGCGCTAGACGAGCTTCCCGCCTGGCTCGCCAAGTGGCGACTGTCGGTTAACGTGGGTAAGACGCAGGCGATCGCCATAGGCTCAGCGCGCCTCCCACCGCCCTTGAAGTTACAAGGAGTCGACGTCGAGTGGTCCCCCCAGGCGAAGTACCTCGGTGTGACCATCGACCGTCGGCTCTCGATGGGGCCGCACGTCCACCAGGTCGTTGCACAGGCGAGGACCGCCCGTGCACGGCTCTACCCAGTGCTCTCGTCCCAGCTGCCGGCGCGCGTCAAGTTGGGTGTGTACAAGACGTACATACGCCCGATTCTGACGTACGCCGCCCCCGCTTGGTTCGCCCTCACGTGCGAGGGGAACCGCGTGAAGCTCCGCGCGCAACAGCACCTTGCGCTGCGGACCATTCTGCACGCCCCTCACTTAGTGAGGAACGACGTAATCCAGCGGGACCTCGGGATCGAGAGCCTGGATGAGTTCATTCAGCGCCTCGCGAAAGGCATGTTCGCGCGCGCCGACGCATCCGCTTGGCCTCACGTCAAGCAAATTGCGCCCTGGCGCGCGCGCCCGTCTGACGCGAAGCGCCTACCCCGCGACCTGGTCGGGGACGTGGACGGCCCCGTCTCACCTCACCGGACTGACGCCTGAGTAGGCCGCTTCCCGCTACACGCGGCCTACTCAAACAGTGACACTGTACACGTACTCGCATCCCGGCGCGCGACCTGTGCTAAGTTAATATAGGCAGGTTGCGTTCCACTGCGGGTGGCGAGGGCCTACCGCTCGGTGGGCTTTTCGGCGGCGTGCGCTCTGGCGGGCACCCCTCCTTGGGAGTTGGAGGCGTGGGTGCTCGCCAGAGTGTACGAGTGGACGGCGCGACGAAAGGCCCTCGGGGAGCGCCCCGTCGCGGAGGAGCGGGAGGCCGTGCGGCGGGAGGCGAGGGACGCCATCATCGTCCATTGGACGGACGACCTCGCCTCCGCCACCTTTGGCCGCCGAACCCTGGACGCGCTCGGTCCGGTCCTACGAGGCTGGCTCGAGCGCTCCCACGGTTTCCTCTCATTCCGTCTGGTGCAGGTGTTGTCAGGCCACGGCTGTTTCGGCAAGCACCTGCACCGGATCGGGAGGGAGGAAACCCCGGCGTGCCACGACTGCGGCGCGGCGGAGGACACGGCTCAGCACACACTCGAGGTGTGCCCGGCTTGGTCTGAGCCGCGCCGCCGTCTAATAGCGGAGATCGGACAGGACCTCTCACTTCCCGGCGTGGTCAACGCCATGCTGGAGAGTGAGGGGTCCTGGGCAGCTGTCGCCTCTTTTTGCGAGGATGTCATCTCGCAAAAGGAGGCGGCGGAGCGCGCGCGGGAGGACGACCCTCTCGCTGCGCCGCTCCGCAGGCGCAGAAGAGGTCGGAGAAGACGCCGTCTTCTCCCTCCTCATGGTGGTGATGGGCGGGCGATAGGCGCGGGGGCGCCTCCGCCCGCATTGCACTCCACACCACCCTCGCCGTTAATTCCCAGCCCTCCCCCTGAACGGGGAGGACTTGAGGGGCCCGCCGCTTTAGGCGGGTTGTCGTCGGAGGAGGACTGGACGCTAAGGCTGCGCCGATCTCCCAGTCCTCTTCCACTCGGACGACGCGGGAATAACGCTGGGTCGTTTTAGTGGGTATACCGGGTCAGCCCGGGGAGTCCCACATACCCCTCCCGTTCCCCCGACGGGAGGGTATGCGTAATGCATTTTTTCCCAGTTTAAAAAAAAAAAAAAAAAAAAAAAAGGCAGGTTGCGTTCCGAAACTCACACACTCACCACTAGACAGGCGCTAGTACTCACGCACCGGATATGTTTCCTAGGTTAATATAGGCTTATTCGGTGCATTAGCACTGGGCGGCAGTACTCACAATACACGGCCGCCCACACATACATTCGGCTCTGCAGTCCGGGCCGCAATCGGCTAGATCTGAGAACCGGTGCGGACGAGAGCCACTCACTCCTTGCTGCAGGTGCGTCACCAAAGTCGACACCTTCGTCGCTGGTCGTTCTCGCTGGGCCTCCCCCAGGTCACTGGGGGTCTCACTCGGCGGGGACTGACCGCCGAAGGTGCCGTGAAGAAGCGACAAACAGTCGCGACGCGCCTGTAGTAAAACACTTCAGCGACCCTATCACAGGCGTGCGACTGTTTGCTAAGAAAATAGCGGCAGGCGCACGCCAACGTTTTATGGCATTTTTGTTGCCGTTCCAACGACCGGCCCGTATTAACGGGCTGAGGAGTGACCACCGCGGTCAGGGAGCTTCGCCCCGACACCGCCTGCCGCGCCCCCGTGAGGGGACGCAGCGACATCCACCAGTGTGTTGGCGCTTGCGGCCGCGCTCTTCAGTACACGGCCGCGCGCCGCGGCGGTCGGACGTGTTGATGCGATATGTATGAGGTCACTACAAGCTATATGGATAGCTTTCTTTCTCCGATTTATGATAAATCAAATACAGTTACTATCAACACAGAGGTAAGATAAACATTGATTAATATTTACTTTATTTATTTACATAGATAAAATCACAAACTGACAAATTACATAATTTATGAAAAACAACCACAGGCTAGACGTACCTAACATTTTAACCTTGAGCGCACCTTTGTGCCCTACGTATTAAAATAAGTGTGTTTTCGTAGTACAACTGTTACATTACATACATAGGTACATGTGACCTGTGGCTGTGTGTTTTTAATTTTTGAATTTTGTAGGTCGGTAGATTTTTTATTTAGTGTGAATAAAAGTATGATGCATATTCATTTCGTATTTCTCTAGCATTTTCTGTTGTTCTTATTGGTATTTGATCTAGTGATCTTAATTGTTGCTCTTCTAAAACATCTATATTACCTTCCGGCATATACATACGGTAGGAGTGCTCACTCTTTTTCAAAAAATTATGAAGTACAACGCAAGTGAGTGTTATAATAGATGCTTTTTCGGGTTGTAGTAACATATTGGTTTTTAACACTCCAAATACCGATGTCATTATTGCAAATGCACATTCAATCACAACACGAGCCCTTGATAGTCGACTGTTGAATTTTCTATTTTGTGAGCCAACTGGCGGTGTACCAGGAAAAGGTTTCATGATCCTTTTAGATAATGCAAAAGCTCCATCCGCCACAAACACATAGGGCACAGGAAGATGTCGACCAGGTAAAGGAGCGTCTTGCGGAAAATGGGAATCAGGTCCATATATTTTGTTATAAAGCATGCTATCATTAATAACTCCACCGTCACTCATACGTCCATGTGTTCCTACGTCAGCAAATAAAAAGTTGTAGTCACTATCAGCTACAGCGGTAGCTGATAGTGACTACAACTACTATTTCAGTATAATATTACTAGCGAGTAATATTATACTGAAATTGTGTTTATAGTTATAGAACTCTGATCCACTATTAATGGGTGACTGTATTTTAATGTGTTTCCCATCGATAGCGCCCAAACAATGTGGAAATTGCCATTTTATTTCAAATTCTCGAGCAATTTCAAGCCATTCGTGTTCATTTTGAGGCATCTAAAACAGAAAAAATATATCAGTGTAGGTAATAGTTAATCATTTAAATAAGGGTTGGAATTTACTTGTTGTGTTTGAATTTTTAGACTATGGAGTTTCCTAATGAAGACAGCAATCAAGATAGAAGCTTTTATAACGAAGACAGCATTCAAAATAGAAGTTCCACGTCAGCCAAAAAACGGCGAGAATTAGAAGTCACGGAAGTACGAGCTCAGATGAAGACAGCTGTAAATGTCCTAAAAAATCTTGCCGACCGACCACGAACTCAAGTGGACGAGGTAGACTTATACTGTCAACTACTGGCGAAAAAAATTAAAAAATTTAATGAGCAACAAAGGGAGGATATAATGCACGATATAGACGAACTTAGCTTCGCACTTAGGGCGATTGTGCACTACAAGGAATTTTACTGTCCGGCAGTCCGATTTTTTACAGTCCAATATGGCACGCCATATAATGTATAAACTAGTTTGTGCACTATACATTCAGTCAAAAAAGTATCGGGAATGGATGATTTGTTTATGGTTCCAAATTCAAATTTTTCTTTTTTTGTAGTTGTTAGATTGACACAACTGTTTTCCATTTTGGCGCGGAGTTTGAGTTGCATCTGTTATTTATATTAAATACAGTGCTGGTTTTAGTAATATCATATATAGTGTGTATTGCGAATTTCATAATGGACAAAAATATCGAACAAAGAGTTTGTCTTAAATTTTGCATCGCCAATGGAATTTCGTGTTCGGAGTCACTGAAAATGTTACAGAAGGCTTACGGTGAATCAACTTTATCAAAAACTCGTGCTTATGAGTGGTTCAAAGCGTTCAAAAGCGGTCGAGATGTGATGGAAGATTTGCCTCACTCTGGTAGGCCGTCAACGTCTGCAACTGAAGTTAACATCGCAAAAGTGAAGGAAATAGTGACTGAAAATCCCCATTCAACTCTGAGAGAGATAGCCGCCGAACTTTCTGTACTATTTTAACTAATCATTTGGGTATGAAACATGTTGCTGCTCGGCTAGTCCCAAAAGATCTGAATTTTCTCCAAAAACTCAATCGCATGAAAGTCGCTGAGGACATGCTAGAACGAGTCAGTTCGGACCCAACATTCATGAAACGCATTGTTACTGGTGACGAGACGTGGGTTTACGAGTTTGACATGCAAACTAGTCAACAAGCTTCGGAGTGGCGAACTGAACCGAAACCGAAAAAACCACGCCAAAGTCGATCAAAAGTCAAAGTCAAAGCACTCTGAATTCTTACCGGAAGGTCTAACGGTAAATAAAGAATATTATTTGAGCGTTATGCGGCGTTTAAGAGAGCAAATTCGACGAAAAAGGCCAGATTTGTGGAAAGAAAATACTTGGATTTTGCACCACGACAATGCGCCTTCGCACAAAAGGCTATCATTGTGAACGAATTTTTAACCAAACACTCAACAAATACCATCCAGCAACCACCATATTCACCAGATATGGCTCCTGCTGACTTTTTTCTTTTTCCTAAACTCAAATTACCACTTCGTGGCACCCGTTTTCAATCGATAGAAGACATAAAGGAGAATTCGCGGCGAGAACTGAACTCAATTCCGGAAGCAGCGTTTAAAAAATGTTTTGATGAATGGATTATTCGTTGGCGCAAGTGTATCGTTTCTAAAGGAGCATATACTTTGAAGGTGATAAAATAAATTTGGATGAATAACAGACATTTTGTGTATTAATTATTGATCTTTTCCCGGTACTTTCTTGACAGAGTAGTACGTAATTTTACCGTCCGACATTTTACTTTTCCCCATTCCGGAACGGTTTTTTCCGGTCCGAAATGACAGCAATGAAAAACGTGTTTATGCTTGTGCACTACGTCCGTTTTCATGAGCGGGCGGAGCGGGCGCGGGGAAGGAGGGTGCGCGTGTCGCGCACACATGACGCTGTGCGTTTCGTTGGCCCTTCCCTCACCTCCTCGGCGACCTGCGCCCACGACGCATGGCTCCTTCGTTTCATTCGGATAAAAGCGACTACGAAGTTTGACAATTTAACTTAATCGATTTCACAATCATGTACGACATCTTTACGCTAATTGAACTTGTTGAATCCAAACCATGTTTATGGGATAAAACTATTGATGCATACAAAAACAAAATTATGAGAAGCAATGCATGGCGAGAAATTTGTTTATTCTTCGAACCGGAATTTGAGGGATTTGATGACAAAAAGAAAGACGAAATACGTAAGTTCTTATATAATTTATTTGTATTAAATTTTTGACATTTGCCATGGCACAGATCCTACGGAACTTGAAAAAAAATCGGCGAAATTATTTCTTATATCGTTAGCTGTTCGTCCCGCCTGGACATTATTGGTAGCGACGGGAAGATCTTGCAAACCGTTGTGATTAACAGGTACGAACATGTCGTTATGTGTGTACCCATCTATTTCACGAACAATATTGTGTAAAACGACGCATGCTTTGACTATGTCTTTACTCAATTGTTTTGATACGTTTAGTGGACGATGAAATATGCGCCACTTATTTGCCAATATACCAAAAGTACATTCCACATATCTGCGTGCCCGAGACAGTCGATAGTTAAATATCCGTTTTTTAATATCAAGATGTTTTCCACCATAGGGTCGTAACAAATTGTAATTAAGTTGAAAAGCTTCATCGCCCACTAAAACGTATGGCATTCTGTTGTTTAGAGAAGGATGCAGAGGAGTTGGATTAGGTACTTGTAATCTTCCCTCACTCAATAGCTTATAAAACCTTGTACGCTGCAAAATAGCCGAGTCACAGTCTTTTCCATAAGCTCCTATATCGACAAACACAAATTTATAGTTAGAATCGGTCACTGCTAGAAGCACTATGGAATAATAGCCTTTATAATTATAATTCATAGACCCGGCAGAGGGAAAATTCTCAACTCTTATGTGTTTTCCATCCACGGCACCTAAGCAGTTTGGGAAGTTTGCTCTAGCTTGAAATTCACTCGCCACTGATTTCCAGTTGTCTGTACCTATTCGGTGGTGCAAGAAATTCACTCAATTCATCCCATATTGTACGGCATACTAAAGTAATAATTTCACTTATCGTTTTAATACCCAAATGGTAGCTATAAAACATATCGGTGAAAGTATTTCCACTGCCTAAGTACCTGTAACAAATACATACTTCTATTACTTTTTGTTTCAGTTAATACTCTCACCCATAAATGGAATAACACGAGAGACTATTTCATCAAATCTCTGAAAATGAAATCTGGGCAATCTCAGAAAAAGCAATATATTTACCACAACACTTGCTATTTTTATTAAAAAATATCAAAGAGGATTCGACAACCTCTAACATAGTAAAATCCTCTCAAGATAGTGACAACGAATCCAGACCAGGTACATCATCGTCACTAAATCCGTCCCAAGATAGTGACAACGAATCCAGGCCCGGTAGGTATATCAGCGACCCCCGAACCAATTTCTCAAGATGATTCATCTGCATTCATAATTCGTCCTACAGCGTCACTAACCCAGAACCGTAAAAAAAGATTAAATCCAGTTGATGTGGAGATATTGAAGGCAATTCAAAGTCATGGGCCACGACAGGATGAATTTAAAGATGATGATAAAGCATTTTTGATGTCTATTTTGCCAACTATTAAACGCATAAGCGAAGATGATAGACTAGAGTTCAGAATCGACGTGATGCAGCTGCTTCGCAAATATACGAATCGCATCCGAATATCTTCGCTCAGCTCTGCATCATCATCGCCACTGCCTCCGCTATATGCATCTGTCAACTCTCCAACTAATGAAGTTACCCCGTCGCCGCCCCATCTACCACAAACAGAACATCAGATGATAGTACCATCGATCTACTATCCCTCTGCACCATCAACGTCACAAATGGAAAATCAGATGACAGCATCCAATCTCTCCTGCGGAATCAGTGCCGCTTCTGATAATAACTGAGTTGTTGCAACAAGACTTTGAAAACTTTTATTTTTTATTATTAAACGGTTTAACATTGTAACCTGACTATTATTTAAAATATTTTTGTAATATAAATGCCTACCTCGTATTCCTGGATTGAAGAGATAACAGTGGAGAAGTGTAAACAGAAAAAAGTATGAATTTCAGTATGAATTTGGCTGTATCAATCAAAGTCACCTTATTATCTAGAATATATGTATGCAAGTGTTTATTATTAGCTACGAAACTAAAAGAAGGGACAACCCTGCAGCAGTAGGTATTTAAGTCTCCAACGGGGCGAGAGTTGATCTACTGTTCTGGTTTTACTATGCTCAATAACTCAATAAACATACTGTATAAATACTGTACATGTACACACTTACCTTAATGTTACAGCAAGCATTTCATTTGGTGGTACACACAACCTTAATCAATTTATTGTGGATTACGTATAACGACCCTGTCCCTTATAAGGGGATGAACCCAGAATTCTTTTTGTCTTCTACGCCTTCGCACGTAGAGTAATAAAGCAAGCAACTGCCGACGTTCCAAGAAACTCATCGTTCAGATTAATTTCACGTGCGTGGCGTGTAGTTTCAAAGACAGAGCTACCCTAAACTGAGGCGTATCATCCGAGTAAAGACGGACAAGTGCACAAGCCAATCATCCGTTTTTTTCATGCCACTTCGGACTGTAAAAAATCGGATGTTCGGACAGTAAAATTCCTTGTAGTGCACAATCGCCCTTACTCGTATGTAAGATCTACTCCGGATTCCGTGCGTTTTACACCTACACCATCCCCTTCATCTCAAGTGATGCCAAGCCCGTCATATCACGTTGCTGATGATTATAGTGATTATACAGTTGTATCACCAAATCATAGCCAAGCAGAATATGTGACAGGTTCATCCACCTCCACATCTACTCCAAAGGTGACAATTATATCAAATGACATTATCTCTCAGGCATTTACTCTTTCTCAGATACAAAATAACAATTGAATGCTAATGCAAGGACTCAATTACTTTGTCTAATTATTTTTCTCAATAAACGTGTTTTTGATTACTATTATTATGGTTTTATTTTACAAAATATGTTTATATATTTTAACTACTTACTTTTACAAAAGAACGCAATGCCTCACATAGTGCTTTACATACTTCCGGCACGATCAATGATATGACTTGGGGAGAAATCTTAAATGGGTAATGAAGACTTAAATCTAAGTGTCACAGCAAGGCGTACTTTGCTTGGTATTGAGTCTCTGAATACTGTATCTTGCTTTTTTATTTTTGGTCCAATCAAGTGTAAAAGGTATTCGAAATCTATCGAAGACATACGACAAAAGTTATCAAACTGTCCTGATAGCTCTTGAATCAAATTACTCAATATACGTGCCACCATCTAATAGGCGTATTAAATCCAGAAGTTTATTCCATTCTTATACTGGAATCGTTACTAATATGTATGTAGTTGAATGTACATCACTATATTAAAAAAAAACAGTGGTGCCAACCATATGCGAAAAAAAATTTGACACTTGGTAAAAAAAAGTTCCCGCTTTTCGTGACTTCAAAAATTAATTTAAGAATATCTCATCAATCCTACAGATAAAAATGTAAGTGACCTTTTTTACGTAAAAAATTAGTATGGAAGACGATAGTATCATTATTTAAAAAAAAAAGTCGTCGTAGTTTATTTAGAATCCATTTTTCTATGGTGGCCATATATATGCCACTATCAATTTGTAACTACCTACATGGGGGCAATATAATGTACACTGCCCGTTGGAGGTAAAGTATTTTTGTCTTATTTTTCGTTTAGATAATCACAATGAGCCGGAATAAACCCATATCAGATGATCTCATTGCCCAGGAGTTGGAAGAAATGTTCGGAATTCCAGATGGTATGATTTCTGAAGATGATTTGGAAGAATCAGATTCAGAACAAGGTACCCAAGAAGATTTGGTAAGGGTACTAACAGGTGCTACTTAGTTCTACGGCAATATCGTCACCATCCTCATCAACTTGTCAAAGTCCTTCACTCCCCAGACCCCTTCAAGATCTACACCAGCAGCCCCACATCAGAGTCCTTCAGCTTCAAGACTTCAGAGTGCCTCAAGATCTGCACCAACACCTCTACAACGTCAAACGTTTTGGGAACACATTCATAGTGCGTACAGCTAAGGAGTGGAATTCCCTGCCGGAGTCTGTGTTTCCTGATAGCTACAACCTGGGAGTCTTTAAATCAAGAGTGAATAGGTTATTTCTAGGCAAGCGTGCTCCATCTTCGACCACATCCTCTATTACCATCAGGTGAGATAGTGGTCAAACGCGTGCCTATCAATAGTAAAAAAAAAAAAAAGTCCTTCAGTCGCAAGACTACCGAGTGACACAGAACCAACAGCATCACCACATACGGCAGATAGGATTGATGGAGTGAGTGAATTATCAGATTTTTCGTCTTCAGATTCAGATTCGGACATAGATGAGACTGATTGGAAAAAACAAGAATGGACCCAGAATCCAGATCTCAGCTATTTCGACACTCCGCACGTTCACTCTTCAAAACAACTTCCAAACAGGACGAAACCACTGACCTACTTTGGTTTATTTTTTAGTGATGATGTACTACAGATCATTGTAGATCAAACTAATTTATACGCTTCGCAAGTAGGTAACAGGAGTTGGACACCAACCACTATTGAAGAGATCAAAGCTTTTCTTGGCGTTCTCATTCAAATGGGTATTCATGTTTTGCCGAGTATTGAGGACTATTGGTCAAGTGACCCTGTACTGCAAGTGCCAGAAATATCTGAAACAATGACCCTAAAGAGATTTCAGCACATCATGAAGCATTTGCATCTCAACAATAATTCGCAGATGCCAGCCAGAGATAGTAATGACTATGATAAACTCTACAAGATAAGGCCTCTGCTTGAAAAATTGAATGAGAAGTGCCAAGAAAATGCTATTACAACAAATTCTCAATCAATAGACGAGTGCATGATCAAATTTAAAGGCCGTAGTACCCTCAAACAGTATATGCCTATGAAGCCAGTGAAGCGTGGCTATAAGGTTTGGGTTAGGGCAGACAGCTCTACAGGTTACGTTTACTAAACATGTTTCGTATTTATACTGGAAAGACTGATACGACGGTGACAGGATTAGGAAGCAATGTAATCAAGTCATTGTGTGAGCCTTTGATCAGAGCAAATTATCGTGGTCATTTAGCATTTGATAACTTTTTTTCGAGTACTGATTTGTTACAGTATTTGTTCGATCATGGAATATATTCAACAGCAACGGTAAGAAGTGACAGGCAAGACTTACCTCTTTTAGTAAAGAAGCCGAAACTTACTGGAGACAAGGAGGCAGACAGCAAAACTGCAGAGGCTTCTAAAAGACAAAGTGCACGGGTGAAAAAGATGAAAAGGGGTAAATGGAAGTGGAGAGTGAAAAGGAATGTCGCATTTGCTGTATACACGAAACAAGTAACTGTTTTGAGTACTGCTTTTCACCCAAAAGAAAGAACGCTCGCGACTTGCTCGGGCACCCAAAAAGATGGGTCAAAGAAAGCCTACAATAGTCCTCAGATGATACCTGAGTACACGAAGCGGATGGGTGGTGTAGACAGGTTTGATCAGAAAAGGACTCCATAATATGCTGTGGGTAGGAAAAGCAAAAAATGGTGGAAGAGAATTTTCTACTTTCTTATTGATCTCGCGATCACAAATGCTTATACAACGTTGATACGACAGAGGGGCTTTCCTTTAAACTGCCTATACTAGGTACCATTTTCAAGCTCTGTACCAAAAATAAATTAATTAGGAGCAGTAGTTTAGTCGCAAATGATTTTTAAAGTTTTTTCACGGTTTGAACACGATGTATCTTTTCTAACAGCTGATTATCGAATATATATAATACATTCACTAAAAATTGGCAATGCAAACAAGGAAGCAATCAATACACACACACTTGCACTTTCACTACGAAAGCGACTAACATAAAGCGAGCGAAAGAAATAGAGATAGGTCAGTTGGTTGCATCCTTGTTTTTTGCGATCGGTAAGTCCCTCAGTGCGCCGACGCTTGTTTTTCGGAACGTACGGTTTGTGGAATTCGCGCGCAAACAATTGTAATTTTATTTTGTTATTGTGAGAGGACACGTAACTTGGGATTATTATTATTTAGTATTAGTGTTTTTTTTTGTGATTGACTGTTTTTTATGGTGATAGGACACGTAACTTGGGATTATTATTATTTAGTATTAGTATCTCCGGACCTCACTCCCATGGATTTCTTTTTGTGGGGGTACATTAAGGGTGAAGTGTATGCCTCAGAGGTAAATACAATTGATGAGTTAAAAAATAGGATTATTTTAGCATTTCACAAATTAAAGTGCTTAGCGACGGACATTGATCTAATTAGAAAAATAAATAACAATATTCTCCGTCGGTATAATTTGTGCATCAATGTGAATGGAGGACACATCGAAAATTTAAAAATTTAGTGTGTTTGTTTTTGTGCGCGTACTTCGAAACGTTACCTAACATAAAAGCCAGTGCGAGCGGAGGCCTAAGTCGCCGGCGGCCACCCCGGCCCGGCCCCCGCCGAGCACACGAGATACCGCACACCGTGCTCCAAGGCGCGCGCGACTTTGCCGCTTTGTTACCTAGCGGTATCTAAGGTCAGTGTCATTTTTTTACAAAGGGTGGTTGCGTTTTATTCAGATTTGCAAGCTATTTAGTTTGTTTGAAAAAAATTGAAAGGAAACTCCAAATTGATTCTCAGGCATTTATTTTTATTGAAAATTAAGTATAATCACAATTCTAATACCGCTAAATATTACATCCATTACTTGTTATTAAAACAGTGTACAAACCTTAATTTATTCCAAACAGCACTTATACCACAATTACGAATTTATGCACTCGTGTAATAACGACTTGATTTCGTCTATTCGCCTCGACTTCCGCAGCAAGATTGACTCGACTCGCTTCCTTGTTGCGCCCACGCCACGCTTCCCCTCCCATTGCTTATTGGAAGGGCGCAACGATGTGGCGAGTAGGTCAGTGTTGCCAGGATAAAAACAAAAATTATTGAAATAATAATTAGGTAATACGTTTAAATATTTTGTAAATCGTGAGTAATAAAAATATACCGACAGCTAAAATGATTTCTAACGCTTGTACAATTAAATCTATGACTAACTATAACAATTTCTAACTGATTCCTAACAGCTCGGTCATCCTGCAGTTTTAGCGAGTCTCTTCGCTTGAAGTTACTGATAGGTTAAGTAAGTAGGTAACCATGCAATTAATCTAATTCATTCAATTCATTGAATAATTTGATGTATCAGAACAAAATAACTGAAACATAACCGATATAATCACGTTTAACTACTTTAAGTTGTTAACAAACTTCCATAAAAAGGAGATTTACAATTCGGTAGGAATTTTTTAAAATTATCATTTTTTTTTTAAGACAATATCTTAAACTGTATCTTAAATAAGGTACTTACCTTGATACATATTTATTTAAAATTTACATTTTATTGCGTGTATTTGGTTTAAGGCATGTAACAAAGTTTAACAGATAATTAACTTTTATTCCATGGGTTTTTGTATCCAATACCGTGTACTTGCTAAAATTTCGACGTGAGCCTCTCCTAGTGGTTGTACATGATTACCACCTATACGTCGCAAAGTCATGACAAACTTATTTCATATGCCAGGATATAAAATGAATCTGGGACATTTCGCCGTTCTCCCAAGTCTGTAGGCAACACAACGAACTGTCAAACCGTTCAAACTTGGATATAACTCTCTCAATTTCAAAGTACAAAAGGAACATAGCCATTGCAAAATAATGAATGACGTGTTTACTATATTAATGTTATTTTTATAGGTACTTGACTTTATAATCTTCTCAGTCTTATTTGAATTTTAAACTTGACATAACTTCAACAATGTAATTTAATGAAATCGCAAACATTTAATTTAATTTTGAATCTTTTGTTTAATTTACTTGAATAATTTTAATTTAATGTATTGGAATAATGTGAATCTACTTTAATTTAATGTTATGATTTTATCCTAATTTTAATTTAATTTTGTGAATATTTTATTTTTATTTTGTTATGTGAGCCTAGTTATAAGCATGCTGGGGTCTCCTGTAACTGAAGGAGCACACTGAAATTAAATTTGTATAACTGTCTTATAATGTTATATCTGTGTATCTTTTGTTGGAGATCCAAATAAATGAATAAGTAAAGTCGGTAATTTGTCACAATTACAATCGAGACCTAATTCTTTTGCTATAGACTCTTTAATGAGCGTACACCGACTTCCTAAATCTACATGTGCCAATAATGGTTTTCCCTTTACTATAATTTATATCAGATATTTTCCGTTAGCCTCATCACTATTATCTTATAAAGCAAATTGTTTTTCTCGTTTATTTTCAGGAGTTGTTTCTTTTTCGTTTGCATTATTATTTTGTTTCACCCTACAGTACAAATCTAAATGTCCTACTCGACCGCAAAAAGTACATTTATTAGGCGGTTTACCACATTTGAAACTTTTATGGCCGTCTTCGTTACAATTATGACATTTTATTTTACTCGAGGAATCGTGAGATTTAAAAGTATTCGGATTAGTTTGACCCTCTCGTTCAGAAATTACCTTTTCGGAAGTTTTCCCACTGTGCCCTGGTTTAACGGTCTTTAAATATTTAAGTACATCTTCTGGCTCCTTAAACTGGGCAGCTTGTGCCCCCACCCTGATAGCGCGGTCTTCAATACCATGAAGTAGACAATCGACGGCTTTCCTACCTTTAATTCCACATCTGTTAATCAAATTAATTTTAGAATAATAATAGTGTTCTAGTGAGTCCCCATAAAGTACGCGCTTGGCCAGCATTTCCGTCAAAACCTCTGCATAGTCATCTCTACAAGGAAACGACTCTATAAGCTTTCTTTTCCATTCACTACAGCTGTAAAGTACTGTATCTAGACCCTGATACCATGTTTTAGCTATGCCTGTTAATTTTGGAAGAGCAAAATGTATGATTTCGCGCTCATCCCACCCGTATATTTCGGCGCATTCTTCAACCTTTGTTAGCCAAGTGACTATAGTCTGTTCCTTGGATGTTGGGTCAAATTCTGGCAGGACGTTTGTCAAAGAAAGCTTAGAGGTCGATGATCCTTTAACATTACTTAGTATATCTAAAAACTTATTTAAAATTATTTTATCATCACTAGGCATATCTTGAAAATTATTGTTCACGTTATTGAATCGCGGGTGATGGGATCCGGAACGTTGACGTCGTTGCTTCCTTGTCTGCGCAAGATCGTCTTCGCTATCAGAATATGACCGACGCCGACGCCTCTTCGTTCTGCGAACTTCATCCTCAGAACTATATGACAATTCGCGTGAGCTACTATGATCATATCGTGACCTCTTGTAGATTCGACGTCTTGGACGAGATCTTTGAGAGTTCTGACGCCCATATTGAATGGCTTCATACCTACGACCGTCTTTATTATTCGGACTATTTAGTATTGTTAAAGTTGCCGAGTTTTGATGTCGCGACTCCCTGTGACCCTCACCTTGTCGCGACACCTCCCTACTCGGGCTTCGTGAGTTAAAGTTATAAGAGCGCTTGTGGACTTGCCTTTCTCGAAGACTCCCATCCACTCCCTCGCTCTGGCCTTGTTTTGAGCGCTTGTGGACTTGCCTTTCTCGAAGACTCCCATCCACTCCCTCGCTCTGGCCTTGTTCTGAGCGTTTGTGGACTTGCCTTTCTCGAAGACTCCCATCCACTCCCTCGCTCAGGCCACACTCAGGAGTTTGTCTTCCTCCGCTTAGATTACTGCGGTTATGGTCAGTAGGCTCACCCTCCGATACAGTGTCTGATTTAGTATTAGCCATGAACCTGAAACTTATTTCATGCCTGATGTATAATCCATAGAATAATGTTGAAGGTAAGATGACTTTGAGGAAAATTAAGGTAAGGTAATATGAAGCAAGGTAGCATTAGGGTAAGGTAATATTAGGGTAAGGTTATGTTAAGGTAACATAATAATAATGTGTAGTGATGTTAAGGTAAGGTAATTTTTAAGGTTCTTATCATGAAGCTAAGGTATTATAAAGGTAAGGTAAAATTAGAATAAAGTAATATTAAGGTAGGTAACATTAAGGTAAGCTAATATGAGGGTATAGTAATATTACGGTAAGTTAATATTAAATTAAAGTAACATTAAGGTAAGGTGATATTAAGTTGACAATGAAATTATAGCAAAGTAAAGTACCTACTATTATGGATATATTAAAAAAGGTGATATGTTCTTACTACTTACTTGTATATTTTTTTAAATTATTTAATGGCTATTAAAGCGTGTGGCTGTGTTAAGTAAGAATCGAAAGGATAAGAATGCATTTTACAAATTTGGCCACTTTTTAGTTATAAGAAATCAATACAATATAATTTAATCAAAATGATTATAGTTGTGCACTTTCTAGTGTGAAAATCTATGTGGTGTTTAAAAAAACATAATGACCAAAGGAGGACTTCGGTAAAATAACTTTGCAAAGAGAAGAATAAGTCTCGGGGAGTACCACCACAACATTCAACCCTTAATCTATCCAATCAAACAATTTTACATTATATGGTACACCAAACCGGCGCACTTTCCTATCCCTATGGCATAAGGCTAATTATTAAGAAATAATACATGAATTTTATCGTAAACTTTGAAACATTGCTACACCATCAAATTAAATGTCTTCATAACAAACGGCCAAACTAAAAACCGAGAATCATTTAGGGTCTAAAAGAAAAGAAAAAATAAGAAGTGAGAAAAAAAGAAAAAAAATGGAAGTGACTTCGAATCCAACTTCTGATATGAAAGGAAACTCCAAATTGATTCTCAGGCATTTATTTTTATTGAAAATTAAGTATAATCACAATTCTAATACCGCTAAATATTACATCCATTACTTGTTATTAAAACAGTGTACAAACCTTAATTTATTCCAAACAGCACTTATACCACAATTACGAATTTATGCACTCGTGTAATAACGACTTGATTTCGTCTATTCGCCTCGACTTCCGCAGCAAGATTGACTCGACTCGCTTCCTTGTTGCGCCCACGCCACGCTTCCCCTCCCATTGCTTATTGGAAGGGCGCAACGATGTGGCGAGTAGGTCAGTGTTGCCAGGATAAAAACAAAAATTATTGAAATAATAATTAGGTAATACGTTTAAATATTTTGTAAATCGTGAGTAATAAAAATATACCGACAGCTAAAATGATTTCTAACGCTTGTACAATTAAATCTATGACTAACTATAACAATTTCTAACTGATTCCTAACAAAATATTTTCTCATTTATGGCGCTTTTTGTTTTTGTACCGTATCGAATTAATACTGAACACGTATAGTATACGTAGTTTAATTTAATGCCCCTCTGTCGTATCAACTCTGTATACTATATAAGAGTAATTCACGAGTACCTACATAACGTAATGACCCAAAAGTATTTCCGGATTACACTATCAAAAGAACTTATCAATAACCTGTCATTTCGAAAGAGAAGCTTTCATTCAATGCCCAAATACAACATCAAGAAAAGTAAGCAGAGTAATGAGAGACAGAAAACAGTACACAATGTTCCAGATGGACTGAGGACTGAGCAGTTGGGAAAACATTGGCCAGTGGAAATAGAAACATACAAACGTTGTAGATTATGCAGCACTAAGACAAATAACAAGAGATCAAAAATAATATGTGAAAGATGCGAAGTTCCTTTATGTATAAGTCCCTGTTTTCGACAATTTCATTTTGATTGAGTTGACTAATTGTAATTTCACAGACTGATTATTTTTATATTAATTTTGTAACTAAGATTTGATTATTACAAAGACTATAATTGTTCTATTGCTACTAAGACGTAAGTTTTGATGTTCAAGCTAGTAATGTTCACTGATTATTCAGACTGATAATTTTTAGACTGATTTTGTACCTAAGATTTTATTAATACTATAAGATTATTTTTTCTATTCTTACTAAGACAAATTTTTGATGCCCAAGCTGGTAATGTCCAAGCTAGCAGTGGCAACCATATTTTTTTTATAGTAAATGTGAACTTAAAAAAAAAACAAAAATTGGTTTAATTAAAGTTTAATTTTGTTAAACCATACCCCAAATTTTATTTTACTGCCGCACTTGGATCCTTCTGCTGGTAAAAGGGATAATCGGGTTCCATCATACCTAAAAAAGAAAGAAAATGTAAATATAGAATAAATAGGTACTTTAATATTACAGCGTCTGTAAACAACTGTTGATACAATTGTAGTCTGTTGTTGATATTATTAGAATAGGTGTGTGTAATAAATGTAGTAGAAGGTAAAGTGTATAAGAGATCTTTACTCACTGATTCCGTGTTTTATGATGTGTCGTCATCCACCATCTTCTTTGACGTGGCTTTTTAGCTTTTCTCAGTAACAAATATAAATGTGCACTCATCATTACCTACTATAAACGCGCTCAGAGCAGTTTCGATTTCTGTATCGGACATCTTCACATTGGCCCTGACGGGACAGAACTAGTTGATTAGCCAACGTGTGTACGCCTCACCGAGTTTGCAGTCCAACGTTGGTACGAGCGTTGGGACCCACATGTGGAGCCGGCGTTAGAAAAACAAACACTACAAAAATGTTCACTTTTATTTTGCTATGTATGAAAGTTCCATAAATAACTCAACAATGTGTTTTAGGGGGTATGTGTGTTTTCATGCATTTTATTTTTCTCAATAGATGATGCTTTGCCTAATCAGAATCACAATACATTAGGAAGTTTCCTACTAAACTTAAAAATTCAATATATTTTGATTTGTGGATCGGTTGTTATGATAAATACCGATAAGGTGTAAAAATGTTCAAAGTTTCACACATAACTCTACAATTTGTTTTGGTGTTTTTTACATGCGTTCGTGAATTTCATCTTTTTCAATAGATGGCGCTGTAATCAGAATACATGAGGAACAGAATACATCAGAAAAAAAAAAAAAAAAATTCAATATCTTTTGATTTTGTGGGTCGATTTTAATGAAATAAAGGCTAAATGTTACTCGGATTATCACAAAACATTTTTAAGTACATAGATTTGGAACCCAATCTGTGGTTTATGCGTGATGCTCCCTCAAACGCACAGACAAACAGACAAAAATTTCAAAAATAGCATATTTGTATCTTTTTCCTAACTTTTCTATGTAATTTTTTGTGCAAAATATTCAATGTACAGACACGGTTGGTCTACGATTTTATTATACAGCGTGTATCTGACATCGACGCACAAACGATTTCCAGGGGTCCAGGACATGATTCTGGACACCCCTGCTTTGGAATTTTTCGTCGGCTTTTTCCTCATTTTTTCATTTTTTTCAGGAGTTTTTTTACTTTAGACTGCTCATAATCGTAATTCTGACCTAACCCAATAAGATTTTTAATTAAAAAGTCATTAATTCACTATTTTCACAAAAAAAAGCAATGTAAATAAAACTTCAAATTAGGTAGCTATCAGCTGTGCAAAGTTCAAACGAAAGGTCAACGCATGCCAAGTAGGTACCTGCGAGTGAGCATGTCAAAGGCACCGCTCAAAAATACCGTCTAAAGACTGCCGTCATTAGAAAATAATACGTATCACAACAAAATAAAGTAAGCGATTTCCAACATTAAAATAATTGCTTAAAGACGCAAATCGGTTATTTTGTTGTGTGTCGCCAAATCGTATTTTCTTATAGCGGCAATACGTAGCGCGCTCTTTGACATGCCGACAATCGAGCCGATCTAGGTATTCTGTTGAACAGAGTGTAAGGGGCGGTTCAGTGTCTCGCTTAGTGGTGATGGTGACACCTGACCGAGATTTTTTTTTTTTTAAGTGAAAGCTTCTTTAGCGACGTTGTGCACTTTTTTTGTGATGGGTAAAAAAATGTTAAGCTCGCGTCAAGACACGTGACCCTGGTGAAAATGCGTGAGATGGTGACCTGATCGAAAATTCGTGAGACGGAGGGAGAGAAGCACGTATTCAAGTTTTCACTTCTGCCGGCACTCCCGGAGTTTTTACTATTAATAGGCACACGTTTCACAAATCATAATAAGGCTTAAAATAAGTAATGTTACGCTTATCTCAATTGGTTCGGTTTCTTGCAGCTTCTCTTAGATCTTAATCTTTTTTTAAGGCGATCAAGTAACTACATGATTAAGTATTTCAACAAAAAAATCATTTAATAAATAAATAGCCACCCATGATAGTTCCGCCACTGTACTGCACGTAGGTATGTCGGCGAAATCAAAAGAGAGTTCGAAAAGAACATTTCGTGATGGATTTTTGCCAGTTTCTTGTTGACGTTGATCGCGAACGAGTGTGCTTTTTGTGAAAGTCTGTTTTCGGAACGTTAGAGAAGATAAGTTTTAGTTTGATCCCAAAACTAATTTTCTCTCTGTGTTTGTGTGTCTGATTTAAAAATGTCATCTGGAGTTGTGGAATCGGTGGATCGGTAGATTCGGCCCGGAGCCATTGCCAGCTCACTCACCAGACTCGACCCCATTCGATTTTTTCTTTGGGGTTACGTCAAGGACAAAGTGTTTGTGTCCGAGTGCGCTTCCGCAGCCGAGATGAGGAATCGCGTAGCATGTGTTTGCGACGTTGCGTGAGGAGTGTGCTCAGGACCCAAAGTTTCTGCTCCGTGTCCACGTTGAAACTCTGGGCCGTGCTCAGATATGCGAGCGTGCTGGCGGCGGCCACTTCGAACCCAGGGGTGAGCGACCTTAAGGTGAGTTAGTAGTAGGTACTTACATTATCGGATCTCAATGTAGGTAGGCCGAAGAGTAACCAACGAAACCCTATTACTAAGCCTCCGCTGTCCGTCCGTCCATAGGACTAGGTAATTTACGGGGGCTCGCATACAAGAAGCGTGTTTTTTGAGTTAAGGTACTTACAGAACCCTTTGTTTGAGAGTCCGACTCGAACATGGCCGGCTTTGTTATCAATTCTTATCAGAATCGCGTTCGTGATTTTAAGAGAGCATGTTCCACAAGGATGTATTCCAGCGACCCATCCAAGGTGACCTTGTTTGGGTGAATTCATAGGTACTTACAAAATTCGCGGATGGAAACCAAGCTCCAACCAAGGTCACCTTGGATTGGACATTGGATTAAGTAAGTACCTACATAATTGTGGAACATGCTTAAGCTTATGACTCCTTAACTTCTGCGTAAACATGTCAGTTGTTGTCGGCTACGGGTGTTATTCGTCGGTACTTAGGTACGTTCTAAGTGAGTAAGGCGGTTTAGTAGTTACCTACGATACCGGATCTCAATGTAGGTACTTCAAGCTTATTTTTTATAATCAATCCTTATCTGAATCATTATTTTAAGAGATTAATCTTATGGCTCCTTCTCTTATTTCTTCAAAAACAAGTTCTTACCATCAGCAGGTTAGTATTTCTGAGTGATAAAAATGATTCATTTTATGAGATAGGTATTATTGTTGTCGGCGAAAGGCGATATTGGTAGGTACAATCAAAGTGACTTAGATAGTTCATTAGTTTATACCTACGTGAACGGATCTCAATGTAGGTACCTACTTACAAGTTTTCTTTTTTATTATCTTACCAATCCTTATCGGAATCGTGATTTTATGAGACTAAAGACATAGCTTGTCGATGCTTTTCTTCTCTTGAATTCTGCATAAACATGTTCCTACCATCATTAGATACCGTAGGTATTTCTGAGTGATTAAAAATGATTTTATGTGATATTGTGGTCGGCGATATTCTTAGGTAAGTACATTTAACGACAGAAGCTCGCGCGGCGTCGCAGCTTTGAGTATGTTCAAGAAGTGTACTCCGTACAACGCTCTCGCGGGTTTGGATCGCGTTGTTCACAATACATTGCGCGAAAATGACAATTTCTGTAACCGATCATTAGCGAGATTAATGACTTCCACAATTTGATTAGTGGCATCAGGTGTAGCCTTTTCGCGAAGTTTGCGTTACGATGTCCCGGACACCCTGTATGTATAGATTTATTTATTTAACACTTTCAGCACGAATGTACATAGGCGAACTTAATGCCATAGGCATTCTCTACCAGTCAACGTTTGGGTGATGCAGAGAATAGTGGTAGGTGCAATATGAAAAATTAAAAGCGAATGAAATTATTTAAATACTATAAAATTTAACAATAATATACATATACAAAGCATACATACACTACAAATATATAAAAAGTACTCAAATTAACAAGATAAATGTGTAAACGAAATACTTAAACAATTAATAAAAATAGCTAATTGGAAAATATTAACGCTGTGACGATACAACTGCCAACTTCTTACGAATGTGTTCACGAACTTTGGCTTTGAAGGTTAATCGGTTGGTGGCCATCCTGATCTCCTGAGGGGGCGCATTCAACAGAAAAATATACTGTACGAAGAAAGAAGAGTGAATAAAGTCAATACGGTCGGTCGGTCGGTCGGTCGGTCGGTACGGGGTGATCTATATAAAGACAATTGCAACAGCAGAAACTTCATAACAATTTTTTGTTTAAAGATTGACTGGTTTCAAAGGTTGACTGTTAAAAAATGCCTGAGGCATTAAGTCCGCCACTGTGTGTGAATGAAGTATTGTTTTTTTTTATCTTTTCAATGATAATTTCAACAACAGAATCTATTCGTAACGCCCTGGCCCACTGACCCATATTTTTTACCTTTGCAATGTCAATTTAAACAACAGAAACACCTTCACAATTATTTTAGACCTTTTCAATGACTGTTACCACAACAGAAGATTCCTCATAAAACATCAATTTTAAAAACAGAATCCTACTATTGACATTTTTGACCTTTACAATGTAATTTCAAAATAGGTACTTGACATTTTCAATGCTTATCCCAACAACAGACACTTGCTCAAATAATTTGACCATTTCTATGTCAGTTTCAAGGACAGAATCCTCCTCATTAATATAGACACCTTTTCTAAGATAATTTCAACAGCATTTTTGTATAATAACAGTTTCAACATCAGAAACTTCCTGACAAATATCTTTTACGTCAATGACAATTTCATTGTTCTCATAAACACTTTAGACCTTTTCAATTATTAATACCCCAACAGAAACTTCCTCATAAAGATGAATGACCTTTTTCATGACAATTACCACAACAGAATCCTCCTCATAAAGATGTATGACCATTTCCATGACAATAAACACAACAGAATCCTCCTCATAAAGATGTATGACCTTTTCCATGACAATAACTACAACAGAATCCTCCTCATAAATATTTAACCTTTTCAGTGATACTTTCAACAACAAACTTCTTCATAATATGAACATATGACAACACTGAACAACAGAAGCCCCATTCAATTTGTTTAACAATTTTTAAAGACAACAATTTGTTTTCCTATGACAGCCAACAGAAATTTCAACAAAATTATCTTCAAGACCAAACAAACAACCAATGAATCAAGAAGCTTTTCAGAATCTTGGATGATGAGTAAGTTTATGACCTCATGGAAAGTGGTCAGCTCATCAGCAGTCAGATGTATTGCCTGCTTTCTTGACAAGGACTCTCTTCCATTTCACTTTGAAGCTGCTCATATCATTCCTCCTCAAAAAGACTTGCAGAAGTATAGCAAGAAGTTCAATGCATGTATGTTCTTTGGATCTTCCAGAAATCAGATAACTGCACCATTCTCCTCATAAACTAACTGAACTGTTATTTGAATGTAATGCATGCTCTCTTCTCTGTTATGGATTGTGAGACACTCATCCAGTTTGATTCTTCTTATTATGAAGTCAATGGCCACATTCCAAGCAGCACTGTGCAGCTACTACAGCTTAGGTGAAGTTGAAATCTTCAGTGTTACCCAATAACTTGATCAGTCAACTTGAAAAAATTGTAGGTAGCTACTTTAGTTTCTGTATTCCTCATTTTTGATGTATCTTTTCTTCATGTTTGTGCACTTCTACTGTTTCTCTGAAAAAGAAAATCAATGTTAGTCTCTTTTATTTATACACTAATTAGCTGCTACATGTGACTTTGTATGCATAAGTACTTAATTATTAAAGTGTCTTGCCTACAATCACTACCTGGATAACACTTAATACCTTAGCAAGATAAGCAAACCTCTCATCATGCCTTGTAGGGTCTTTCAGTCCTACCCTGTTACTTAAACTGTTGTATTTCATTAAAATATGATATTTCTATGACATAACTCTCCAGGTAACTGAGTATTCCATCAATCAAAGCCTTGGCAGTGGCCAACCCGGCCTGAAGTAATAAAGTCAGTCTGGAGTCAGTTGGGATGGTGAAAAAACACTTGAGGCCCAGTTTCAAATTCAGGGTACCTTACACCTCTGCATACACCCGTAGATGGGATTGATAAGGACGGACTTAACCGCACTGTACATAGTTATGGATCAAGTGGATAATTCGAGATTAAAACTGACTAACCCCCCTAGATTACCCTTGGCAGGACTGTATAGGAGAACTGCAACTCTCATACTTAATAATTCATATTAGTTTTGTTTTTGGGAAAATAATGCAACACCTATCCCAACTCAATACAAGAAATAAAATAAGAAAAAACACTAGTTATATGATCCAAATTGTTACAATATATCCTAATTTTTGTGAATTAGCGTAAGTAAGACATGGCCATTTTGGGAGGAATCAATAGTCCCCCAAAATACAGGCATTCCTTGCCTAGTTTGGGGGTCTATGGTCTCAATTCTAACCATATCCATAGACTAAAATATTCAACCAATTTGTATACAAGACTTATGTATCCATTAAATTCTAGATTATTTAGCTCTTGTATGTAATTTTAAAGTCATTTGATCAATAAATTATTATGATTATTATTATTTATTATTAAAGATATAAGCCTACAAACGGAACTACTGCAAACAGAATTCCTGAAAGACGGAATCAACAGTGGCAACCACAAGAAAAAACACCGAGTCAATGAAGCTCAATGAGTCTCAGCAAAGCAAAACGCAAACGCGTCCCTATCAATAGTAAAAAAAAAAAAAGAAAATTTATTTAAACTTCATGTAATAGTGGTACATAGGCGGACTTAATGCAACAAGGCATTCTCTACCAGTCAACCTTTGGGTCAAACAACCTGTCCTGAATCCACAATGTAAACAAACTGAAATGAACAGTGGAGGAGTAGGAAAAGATATGATTTCCACTTCCCTCCTCATCAAGCAAGAGACGGAACACAGAAAATCAGATGTTCCCATGAATATGGAATAGGCTGGACCATTTGGGATCAAAACTTGACAATTCATTAGGCACTAACCTGCATTATTATTTGGAACTCTGCCACCATATTCAGTACAGTAACGACTGCCCAACCAGCACATCTGAAAATGAGAAAGGTAAATAAATAAGAAACCTGATTTAAGAAATATGTGAGACAACTGTACTAGTTAGATGTATTTACATTAAGCCGACCCTAAGATGACTCACTGACCGGTTCAGGCACTTTTGCATAAAATAGGTAGGTTCTATTTATCTTAAAAATATTATCATAACTATTTTTCTGTGTTGGTCCCTGTAGTTGCGAGTTATAAGCTAAATAGCAGGTACACAACACACATTTTGAATAATGGACGGCACAGGTTTGCCAACCAAATGCATACTTATTGGAATTAGTATAATAAAAGGAAACTGGTCAAATGAAATTCTAGAACCCCTGAATACACAGTTACACATGTTTTCATGTAAAAGTAAATAGCTTCCGGATCTAACAGAAATTTCGAGAACATTAAATTTGAAAATACACAGTACTTTTTTTTTACTATTGATAGGCACACGTTTGACCACTATCTAAACCGTTGGTAAGCGATAATGTGGTCGAAGATGTATCACGCTTGCCTAGAAGTAACCTATTGACTCTTGACTTAAAGACTCCCAGGTTGTAGCTATCAGGATACAGACTCCGGCAGGGAATTCTACTCCCTGGCTGTACGCCCTATGAATGTGTTCCCAAAACGTTTTGTGCGTGTGGGAACACATTCATTGTGTACTTATCGACCCCATCGCGACCATTAATGAAGGATGTAGACACTCCGCCCCTAAGACGACCCACTGACCGATATTTTTGCTCAAATTACCACTGACTCGAAGATAAAAGGAGTTAACTTCATTTTCGTGGTGGATAGGTGAAAAACGGTGAATCGAACAATGGAATCGAATGATTTTACAGCATTCTCAAATAACATGAATAACAAAGTACAGACTAACTTATCATTTATGAAAGAACTTAAAAATTAAACATAACTAAAGAGTTATGTTTAATTTTTATCAAACAACAGATTCTTACCGGTCGGTTGACGAAATCCAGCAGCCAATTTGCACAATTTGTAGCAAATATACACTTTTATATCGTACCTTTGCATCAAAGAGTATTACAATAGTTATCATTTTATCAATAGATGCTTGCTTTGCACAAGTACAACACACAGATTATATAGGGTTTTATGCTACGTTTACACGCTTGCCATGGTTTGGCGAGCGTCCACAAGTTCCAAGTCTTTATGGTATGTTTGGCATGATTTGCGTGAGCTTGCCTCCGATCCGGACTAGTGTCGAATTTTGAACACAGATCAAAGGAAATTTGCGGCAAGCGTTTGGGACGCATCTACACGTTGGCGCGTGTTTAATTTCGGTCACAAACTCGCACCGAACGGACGTTTTTAGTTTTATGCTACGATCATCTAATACCTTTAAACGAGCAATAGGGAATATGCATGCGATTTAATTTCAACAATCATGAAATTATTTTTTAAATACCTCAGCGATGAAGTTATAAAGCTTCAAAGATTACAATTAGAAAGAAAAGTCCGATGTAAACTTTGTCGTCATCGTCTATGACGCCTATACAGCTGCCATAGAAAACAGCGTTTTCATGTGGGGGACCGATATATTTGTTTAAAATGATTAAATCTTCGTTTTTCGAGTAATTTTGATTCTATTTTCACTGTTCCCTATTATTGTATACATGGAATCTCGGAAACGGCTCCATCAATTTTCATGAAATTTAGTATGCGGGGGTTTCGGGAGCTACAAATCGATCCAGCTAGCTAGATTTAATTTTTAGGGTGGCGAACAAAAATGGTGTCTGTCTGTCCGAAAAAAAAATAGATTTTTAACAATACCGTGTGACATATCAAATGAAAGGGCTTTCTGTGAGGGTTTTAATTTTTGTTCATAAATTTAAAGTAAATGGTTTTGAAGTTATTCAAGAAAGAAGACGAAAAATTACCATTCCCCCGAAAATTCTTTGAAGCAACTGCAACAGCAATTTTGAAAAAAAATGAGATAATAGATCTTTACCTATAGATTACAGGAAAACTAATTACGATTACTTATAAGAAGTCTAAAGTGTTAAAAAAACATGTTCAGAAAAATAAAATTCGTTCGGAACAAAGGGTTCCGACTAAACTATCAATCTTAAATAGCACAGTTTTATTAAATTGTATTGTTACTTTCAATGATTATATCATCCCAGGCACTTGCCGGACCTACGAAGTTATCTAGGTGCCTGCCAACACCTAAGTACCATATTATGCTAATAGTATGGGCACAAGCACCTAGAGTTCTCATACCCGTCATGCAGGAGCAATAATACGCTTCGATGGCTTCTCTGCCCTGGACATTAACCTTGATTAAAATATATGTGTAACATATTTTATTCGACACGTGCCTCGATAATATGCGGCCTCTAATTAACGAGCAGTTGTCGGTTACTAGCCCATGCTGCGACATACTAGGGCTACGGCTCGACGATACCTCAATATTATATATACCATCTCCACCTCGCAAATGCTCGGCAACATATGATCTAGCGAGCTTTAAATGGTATGTGCCCAAACTGAGTAGAATGACGTCTTCTTCTGTCAATTGTGGAAATGGTATTGACGTAGCCGTCATTGTTGTGAACACCGCCCGCTGTCTGTTCATATGTTCTGCGACTACATAATCATATCTACTACATATCTGTCAGACGCTGCCTAAATGCATTTATAAGGGCTCCCGCAATACGGAAGTCTTCAAATAAGTGAGGGAGTGTTTTATTGATAACTGTATGCCTAAATATTTTGTAGTCCCTTTTGAACCATCCGTTTATTACTTCAATGACCCAACGCACTATGGTGATTTCTCGAGATTTTTTGTCTTGAATATCTGTAAGCTGTGTGGCATGCCTATCTTTACTTGGTGGCATATGGGCAACATAGCCAGCACTTTTTATATCTGGTATAGAGTCTCTAAAACCTCGATCTAATATAAAAACGTCATCTGTTTGTAACGTTATATGCAATGGGGACGTTTGATCATTCATAATCTCAGTCATGATTTGGGCATCAGTCTTTGTTGCAGCGTATGGTCCACATATATCTATAATATAGCCATCTGGGCAAGTAATCACAAAGGGTTTTAACAAGTTTTTATACTTGTGTAAGCTGTAAGACTTTTTTTGAAATAAAAAGTTTTTACTTTTCTGTACGTATATATACGAACCATCACAAATAGCTATAGCCACTGGGTTTATAGGGTTGGAATATATTGATGATGATACTGCAAGGCTGTGAGCTATAATTTCATCCCGACTTATATGATTGAAATCCAAATGGCGAACAACAAAGTCTTGGGTCAAGCAGTTTCTAGCAGTTTTAAGCAAAATACCGATCGTTTTACGAGATACACCAGACCGTTGTTTTAATAAATATATTCCTAGTGCAGTTTTTGGTCTTCTACATTGATTTAAAAGAGACGGTGTTTCATTCAAAAGGATTTCGAATTGTTGGTGTGTTAAGTCAGTTAGGTAATATAGATCCTCTGGTAAAATGTTCTTTACATTGTCAAAATCTATATTAGTCTTATGTTTATATGCATCTCGTAACGTATCAATCATATCTTTGATATGGTCTGGTGTGAATACTGTCTCTCCATTATCATACAGGGAGCTCCAATCTTCTGTGTTGATGTGATGTGTACAAACGCGTGCATGTTCAGGAACGTACACGTTATGATTAACCAACAAGAATACTTTTATAAACCTGGACACTCTGTGAAGTTCTTGATTGATGCACCCATGAAATAAACAGTGACGCGCCGTATTTGCAACCCTTCTATAAGTTTGAACAGACGTTGGGTGCTCTGGGTTTGCAAGTTCCTGGTTTTGTTCTTGTTCGAACCTAGCTTGCTGTCATCTTCCAGCTACCCAACAACGATGACACATAGCCTGAAGTTGATTCAGGGCCATCTAAAAGAAAAACCAAATCCTCAAGTAACTAAAACTAATAAATAACTTAATAAAGAGTGAACAAAAAGACACCGTGTACTCGATGATCAAAAGCTATTGTTATACTAACCTCATTTATGTTAATCCGTGCCATCACATACTCTGTGAAGCCTGGATTGTCTTCCAAATAGGTTCGCGTCAGTATATGCCGGTTTCGGTCACGAATTACTGATCTTGTACATGTAACACACTGTATACGGCGTTCACCTTCCATTTTTTTGAAGCAGATGAGTAGTAATAATAATCCAATCGTTAAGTAATACACTGAAGTCCGTTGTGAAAGCCGAGGTTGTAAATAAAAGTAAGAATAAAATAAACTAAGATATGCGTGCGCGCTCAAAATCAGTTCCTAACAGGTACTAACTACTGACGACACAACGACGCTAGCACAAAATAGTTCGAACTACCCACCTAATGGATAAAATCCAAAAAAAATTGAACGTGCGTGGGTCGATTTTACTAAGGATTTTCGGTATTTTCAACATCGAATATCTTTTTTCCTACATAAGTTACAAAGTTGCTCCCATACAAAAAATATCTACGTTTTCAAAGACCTTTCGAATGGTACCAATTTCAACTTGCTACAAACTGGGTACGTTCAGACCCATGTTCTTTGTCCAACTGTATTATTAATAAAAGTAAACAAGTCGAGCTACAAGAAGAGCCTGAATACGTCAGATACTTTAGGAAAAAGATGTATGCCTTCATTTTTGCACAAATCCACGAGGCACAGACTTCTCTTCTTTTTCTCTAGGGACATTTTCTTTCTGGCGTGGAAAACTCATAAATTAAAAAGACTGTTAAATGAATATTTTTTTCTTTTTCCTTGTTGTTATTTACTTTCAAAATGTCATTGGTGTAATGTGATGTGACTAGGGTTACCATATCTCAGGATTTGTCCTGAGATTTCAGGATTTTTGGACTCTTCTCAGGATTGCGGCTGGATTTTGCAAATCTCATGAAATCTCAGGATTTTTTTATTTTTCCATAAAATACAGCTTACATTTTAAAGATCTCTTTAATAAAAAGTTAAACAAAATAAAAATAATCTTCCTTTGGTAATAATTGCACAATTCAAATCAGTACTTATTTATCCAAGTACTTAGGTACTTAATCAGTTTTATATGATACATTTTTAAGTAAGGTTTTTTCCTTAATTATGGATTTATGAAAAATTCTCAAACTGTAAAAAATCTCAGGATTTTTCAATGGAAATCAGGCTTTTTCTCCGGACTTTTGATTTTTTTATCTGGTAACCCTAGATGTGACTGACATGACATGTACGTTTCGTTTTACGATCTCAAATTACATCCAAGTGAAAAAAATCAAAAAATTACGTGACGTTCCGTTCATTGCAGTAACATACCAAGTTCAGCGCCATCTATCTATCGACTAGGGAAGCGTTTAAAAAAATAAAAATAATATCCCTCATTAGCTCATCCTTCAGCAGTCACAAGCTATATAAAAATGTACTCTGTGGTCACAAGGCGCTGATGCCAAAAGTTGAGCGCTCAAAGAAAACTTGAGCAAGAGATTGCTCTACTTGAGAGTTGCAATGATCTCAAAGAGGACTGTGTAAGTGTGTACAATTTTCAAACGAGACAAATGATAATTTAGTCGACAGTGACCAAAACGAAGCCTGAGTATGGTGGAGTAAATCTTCCTGTTCTTGTAAGTATTGGTTTTACAGAACGCAAGGCGTGAATCCCATAGGAATATTGTAGGTATACAGCATACCACAAACCTTTATTTTTAATTTGAACTGTATGATTCCAGTGCCTTTTCCATGTATTAGTAGACCTTTTTCTCAACAGAGGAATACCTATGTATAATAGGTATGTCTGTACAAGGAACAGATAATATAAGTTGAGGAAACCACTTGAATCTGGGACATCAGAATTTGTTATAGCTCTAGCTAAAAAATCAACCCAAATCAACCTTAAAATCCACCTAAGAGACCCACATGAACAAATCCTTAATGTTATGAAAAGATAAATGCAACCAAGATTATTTTATTAATGATACAAAATAGTTTGTGCTGCCATTCAACCTATTATTTTTGAGATTTTCAAGAACACTCATGCTGTCACTATTACCCATTGACAGCATCCATCATTTTGTTTCTGACTATGGTTTAGGGCAGCAAGTATAGCCACAGCCTCAGCTGTGAATATACATGTGTTTGAGTTTATTTTATACCAGTACCTACCAGAATTCAATATCTCATCAAAAATAGCAAATGACACCGTTGACTCAGTCTTAGACCCATCAATCATCTATGAATACACAAATCTATGATCAGTAAATTCATGAAATTTGCTATATATATCTTTTTTAGTGGATAAATTGTGATTAATAATTATGTCAATTGCAGGAAATTTGCTGTCAAATTCCCCCTGATAACATGGAAGAATAGAAGACTTATGAAATTGCTGAGTTTCAAGAAAATTGACATCATGATGAAAGCCCTGAAGTATATATATGTTAATTAAGTTACAAAGGGATGATGTACATGATTGTTTCAAATAAATTGTTTTCCACAAGTGATTATTATTTTTACTATAAAGTTTTAATAGAAACCTTTCCTTTAAATAAGATAATCTTATATTTAATGGAGGAAGTTTACATTCAACTTGCATTGCTTTGATTGGAGTACTTTTAAATGCCCCGGTAATGAGTCTCAAACTTTTATTTTGTATTTTACCAAGAATGTCTACTAACCTTCTGTCACCAGCAAAACAGAGAAAACCATATTCAAAATGACTGGATCAAAGATTTATTTAATAACAACAATATTTTAGGGTCAGCTCTCCAGGAGGTTCTACACAATGTCTTCAAAACATTAAAAACTCTGTTAGCTCCAGAACTTATCAATTCAGCATATTTTTTCCAAGCCAAATTATGAGTGAAGGGCACACCTAAAAACTTAGCTTCATGAAATATTGGTATAGAAACTTGATTGTAATACTCAGAAGGACTGAAATTGCCAGTTCTACCAAATACTACTAGTTTAGATTTAAGTGCATGTATATCTAGATTTAAATAAGAAAAGTATGTGCACAATCCTTCCAAAGCCTTATTAAGGCACTGTGTCATGCCTTTGAAATTATTCCCAGACAAATACACAACTAAATCATCAGCAATTTGGAGATTTTTTACTTTGGAACCTAGAATCAAATTTAAACGACATATCGCACCCCTAGATAAAAACCCCAATAACTCAAAAAGTACGAGTTTTGAGTTAGTGGCTTTATCAAATTCCTGACACGAATAGGTATATATACCTATACATCAATATAACTCGCGTAACGATACCTTCAACCGCTGTTAAAAGATGGCGCTAAACGCTCCTTTACTTAAATGACCTTGCCCCGAAAGACGCGAGCACTCAAAGTCAGTGTCATTTGGCAAAAACGTATGACCACTTTCTAGGAAATTTAAATCAATCACTTTTAAGGTAGGATGGCTAGAAGAGGACCATTTTTATGTTCCGATTTTGGCCCCCGCAACTGTCGCTCCACAATGATAGATATTCAACATAAGGACGCATTACTTCGTTTATAATTTTTTTCAAATAGGAACCAACTTCTTGGGCACCTCTGCCAACTTGACCCTCAACCCAAACAAAACAATATCCTTTATTTGTAGAAGACACATGAACGCCGCATAAAACCAGAGTTGTCTTTTATAAAACACCACGTTTGTTGGAATACGTGGTAAAGGCAACGTCTTCTCCATGTCAAATGTTAAGGTGGATGCTCCAGGGTAGCCCGCGAAATTCAAATATTTTTATGTTTTTTGCAATTTGCCGGTCAGTGTGAAGCTGTATGTGGACCAAATACGATTCGCGACCGTAACGCGTATTTATCTAAAGAATTATAACCATTTTAATCATCAATATAGCCCTCTAAGTTCATGAAGCTCGACAGAATGATTATTTCATGAAAAATTCATTCTTGATAGAAACATGAACTTAGAGGGCTCCTGGATCCTGGCGCATTCACCTTAAACACTCAAATGTCTCATCTACTTTTGCCCTTTCAATCTGGCAATTCATTTGGCTTCGTAAGGACTCAGCTAATTTTAAATGCTTTTCTTTTTCGGAAATCAATTGGTTTCTGTCTTCTATTGACAAATCGTTCGGGACTTTTAGTTTTGCTGCAAATGTGTCACATCATTGCACGTGTCTTTTTTAAGACTTTTGAACCTTAAGTTAAATTCTTTCAGGAAAATCTTCCTGAAAATGGCTAATGATACATATTTTTTGCTGTCGTTGCCATGAATGAGTCTAAATTCGTCAACATATAAATCATATATCTTTTGCATAGTCAATCCTGGTTGTAGATATAGTGCATCACCAATTTGAGATCTTCTATAGTGGGACTCATATTTTGGTAATTTATTTATAATAATACAAACAAAATCTATTTGCTCTTGCGGAGTTTTATTCCACCCACCAGATGAAAATCCTCTATAATCCCGTAAGTTATCACCATTGCGTTGTTTTTTTAAACTAATTGTGATTTTTTGTGTAGTTACTTGAAACATGTCACGGCACACAGGAATGTAATGATTTTATATTTTGTACTTTGTTCGATTTCTATCCACAAGCGATAGATGGCGCTAGTGTGAACACGTGCTTTAAACATCCGTTGTAGAAATTAATTAGATTAGTTATGATCTATAAGTATTTAAGTTTATGAAATCGTCTTATACAATTAGCAAATTAAATTGATTAAATTAGAATATTTATTTACAATTAATTTATAAACCCTAATATTTAAGTTAGTCAATTGATGCTATATACTGTTTCCTTTGCTATGATTGGTCGGTCGGTCAGCTGAGTGTTCGCTAACATGGTAGTGGGGAACATTCAGCTGGCCACAGTGACTTTTGAGCAGAGGGAGTTTGATTCGAGGCGTTGGATGGTGAACATATCCTACCAATCTGTGTTTCGTTCGTATTGTAAACTGAATGTTATCAGTAGATATTTAAGTACGATGTTGTGTTGAAGGAAATGAATAAAATATTTGTAAAACTGAACCTGAAGTGTATAACTTCTGACATTTCAGAAGTGGGATCTGCCTGCAAAAGTCCACAGTTTACAGTGATTACAGGAAAGTTAGGTTATGGTACTTGAAGTATATTTTGAGAGTAAAAGTGTTTTAACGTGTTTCAGTCTAGTGTGCTAATGATATTTTAGCCAAGTGTGCTAATGATATTTAAGCAAAGTGTGCTAATGATATTTTAGCCAAGTGTGCTAAAATAAAGCCAAGTGTGCTTACGGAACGGCCAAGTGTGCCAAGGATACGGCCAGGTGTGCCAAAGAACGGCCAAGTGTGCCAAGGAACGGCCAAGTGTGCCGAGGAACGGCCAAGTGTGCCTAGTATACGGCCAAGTGTGCCTATAGTAAGGCCAAGTGTGCCTTACACGGACGAAGCTTACCCCAAGAACGTAAGTAATGAATGAATAATATGATTATAATATACTATGTATGACACAGAGGTCAAACTTTGTCAGGCCATGTGCGCCTCTAAAATTTGATATTTAACGAAGTGGAAAGTTAATTTTTTTTTATGATTGGTTTATTAGTTTGTTTTGAATTTTCTTTCCCTGAAGTTTTCACCTGTTTTTTTATATAGGTTTGTTTTGAATTAAGAATCTATTATAGTTTATGGAGACGAAAATCAGCTAACAGCATATTTTATACAAACTTTGCTTTAGTAATGAGTTATAAGACTATTTGCTACTAGATTTGGTGAATATTTTGACAAACTGTTTTTATTTTTTATTTTTGAGGCAATGGATTCTGATGGTGCCAGAACTCCAGACGAAGAACCGCCAGTTCAATTAAGCGAACGGAGTTTGAGCAATACAGACACAAGAAGGAAGAAACGTGCAAATAAAGGATCTAAAAGGAAGCGCAGAAGGTCTACCTCAACCTCATCGTCTTCAAGCACGTCAACTGTTGCTCAGACACCACCGCGACGCAAGAAGCAGAAAAAGACCACGAGTTGGTCAAAAAAAGAGGTACTAAGTCTTTTGAATGTCTTTCAAGAAGGGAATCGTAACAAGTCTCATAGTTTAAACAATAACCATTTGAACAATGTTATACCGGAGTTCGATCCCTCCAGTAAATCTCAGAGTATCGAAAGCTGGGTTAGAAAGGTTAATGAATGTTCTGTAATATACGAATGGGATGAGAAGCAAACTATACATTTTGCTCTACAAAAACTTGTTGGGATTACCAAAAAATGATTTGAAGCCCTACCAAGTGTAGTATTTAGTTGGACAGAGTGGCAAACTAAACTTAAAAGAGCTTTTCCAAGTGAGCAAAATTATGGTCGGCTTCTGGAAGAAATGTTAGCTCGTACGACTCGAAATAATGAAAATTTATGTGAATACTTTTACGACAAATTAATGCTTATACATAGATGTGATATTAGCGGTAAAAGAGCGGTAGATTGTTTAACTCACGGTATTTATGATAAATCTATTAGAAATTGAGCTCAAGCATTAAATTGTAGTGAGCCGGAGGACTTGTTGCATTTCCTCAGTTCTCAGCGTACTGTATCGGAAACTGCTTCCACAAATAGAAAGGTCATGATCATGCCTCACCGTCAACTTCAAATGATAGTTTAATTACTTGTTTTAACTGTCGGAGTAAGGGACACCCTTATTTCAAATGTCCTAAACCTCTTGTCAAGTGTTTAAAGTGTCACAGAGTAGGTCATAATACCGAAAATTGCAAACTAACTCCGCTTAATCCACGTAATGAATCTAAGTCAAGTGATAACATTGAACGCAAAACTCTAGCGATTTCTACATGTAATGACGGCAATAAAAAGTTTTTCAAACAGGTAGAAGCAAATAATGAAATCTTCACTGGGTATATTGATTTTGGCAGTGAATGTAGTCTCATGCGTGAATCGGATGCAAGTAGTCTAAACCCCACAAAGACCATCTCAAAACTACCAACAATCAAGGGTTTCGGTAACTCTGCAGTTACGCCGGTATACAGTACTTTTATAAACCTTAAAATTGATGAAATTGAATCAAATGTAGAAGTACTAGTTGTTAATGACGAGTTTATGCAAACTCCTCTTCTAATTGGCCAAAATTTTACCGAGTTACCTTCCGTAGCTGTTTATAAAGATAATAGTACGTTATTTTTCTACAAAATTCCTGAGCTCCGTGACACCACTAATAATATTAACCCTTTAAAACTTACCTTATCGAACCAAATTCATATCGGGAAAAACAAATCCGAATTAGTCGAAGTCTCTACTGTAGATTCATCTCATTCTGGGGATGTTTACATAGAGGGTTATAATAATCACAAACCTGGCCAAGAATATAATTTACATCAAGGTACTTACCGTATTAACTTGGGTAAATGTCACCTTATTCTTTCAAATCTTTCTGACCAAACCCTATACTTACCTAAAAACACTGTAATTGCCAGAGCCCTACCTTTCAATGAGAAGAAAATTCTGTGCACGAATAAAATCTTAAAAGATATTAATGATCTAGTTCCTCTCACAAAGACTGAAATCAAGGTCGGTCCACAGGTTGATGATAAGACAATAGATAAACTTTATGATTTGTTGCAATCGTATCGTGATTGTTTTGCATTCAATTTGAGCGAATTTGGTTGTAATAACTCAGTTGAAATGAAAATAGATTTGCTCGACGATAGACCTGTCGTCTATAGACCATATCGCTTATCACACTTTAAGAGAGGACAAGTACGGGAGATAATTGATGATCTACTGCAAAATGACATTATACAGGAATCCAGGAATCGGACTCTAATTATGCTAGCCCTATAGTGATTGTTAAAAAGAAAACTGGAGAACAACGTCTTTGTGTTGATTACCGATCCTTAAACAATAAAACTAGAAAAGATTGTTTTCCTTTGCCTCTAATTGACGACCAGATAACTAACCTCAGCGGCAATCAATTTTTCACTTCATTAGACCTTGGGGTATTATCAAGTGCCGATGGCCAAAGAAAGTCGTCCTCTAACTGCTTTTGTGACACCCGATGGGCATTACGAATTTAAAAGAATGCCCTTTGGACTGGCTAACGCACCAGCAGTATTTCAAAAAGTTATAAATAATATGCTTGGTACACGGCGCCACGAATCTGCTCTGGCTTATTTAGATGATATTCTAGTACCATCACTTGATTTGGAAGAAGGTTTTCGAAGGCTTAAGGAAATCTTAAAGCTATTACTAGAACATAATCTTACCCTTAAACTTTCAAAGTGCCGTTTTTTTGACACTGTGATTAACTATCTGGGCTATGAAATATCAGCTGATGGTATAAGACCAAATGAACTTAAAATTTTAGCCGTAAAAGAATTTCCTGTTCCTTGCAATATTCATGAAGTTCGTCAATTTTTGGGACTAGCTGGCTATTTTAGAAAATTTGTAAAAGGTTTTGGGGAAATTGTAAGACCACTTACCAACTTATTAAAAAAGGGAAATACGTTCACATGGACAGAAGATCAATCTCAATCATTTTCTAAATTAAAAGAAAGTTTAATAAACAGACCGATTTTAGCTTTGTATAATCCAAAACTTGATACAGAGTTGCACACAGATGCTAGTGCCTTAGGTGTAGGAGGAATACTAGTACAATGGCAAATAAATCCTCGCGTCCTCAAGCCCTCAGCTTACTTCAGTAGGCAGACAACCCCTGAGGAGCGTCACTTGCATTCGTATGAACTTGAAACATTGGCCATCGTTTGCTCACTTAAAAAGTTTCGAGTTTATCTGTTAGGACTACAATTTAAAATAGTCACGGATTGCAATGCGCTTCGAATCACACTGACTAAACGAGACCTTATACCTACCACGTATAGCAAGATGGTGGCTCCAAATTAGTGAGTTCACTTTTACCATTGAGTATAGGCCTGGGACGCGTATGGCACATGTCGATGCATTAAGCCGCAATACCGTATTGCCTTCTGATACTAATGAAGAGTCTTCCGTTTCTGTTTATAGTATTGAGACTGATAACTGGTTGTTAACGCTACAAATATCGGACCCAAATATTTCGCGTATCTTTAAAACCCTCAAGCCTGATTCGGACGAACAATCTAAAGATATTAGGAAAAATTTTGTGATAAAAAATCATAGGGTATATAGACGTATTGGCGATGATACACGTCTGGTTGTCCCTCGCAGTGCTCGTTGGCAAATATGCCGTTATAATCATGACGATGTAGGGCATTTAGGCATTTCCAAAACAACTGAGCGAATTCGGTCGGTTTTTTGGTTTCCGAAAATCAGGAGATTCATAAAGAAATATGTTAAATCGTGTATTCAGTGTGCTTATAATAAAGATACTGCTTCCGGACAAAAGACTGGACAATTGTAGGCATCCCGTTCCACACAATTCACATTGACCATCTTGGCCCATTTGTAAAGAGCAAGAACGGCAATGCCTATATCCTTACTGTAGTCGACGGCTTTACAAAATACTTATTTGCTAAAGCAGTGAAAGACACAAAAACCAGGACTGCCGTAAAAGTTCTTGAAAATATATTTTATGACTTTGGTTTACCTTCTCGAATAATATCTGATCGCGGCACTTCTTTTACTTCATCTTCTTTCAAGAGCTTTTGCGACAGTCACGGTATAAAACATGTTCTCAACGCTGTAGCTTGCCCTAGGGCTAACGGTCAAGCCGAAAGGTATAACCAATCTATATTGAATGCCCTAGCAAAACATAACGACGGCAATGATGAACGCAACTGGGATGTCCATATTGGGAAGATTCAATGGGGCATAAATAATTCAGTTAATTCCTCTACTAAGAAGACTGCAACAGAGGCTCTTTTAGGCATTAGGTTCAGAGATAGTCTAAATAATAAATTGGATGTTGGTGCTGACACCATACCAGACAACTTGCAAAACTTAAGAGATGAGGTCAGTTCTAATATTCGTGTTAGTCAAGAAAAACAAAAGGTTACTTATGATGCCGGTAGAACCCCTGCTGCTACCTATAATGTAGATGATTTGATAAAAATTACTAGAACAAATTTTAATAACAAGGGTAATAGCACTAAGCTCCTTTCAAAATTCATAGGTCCGTACAAAATTACAGAAGTGTTGGGTAATGACCGGTATAAAATTGGTGAAATTCCGGGTTTTAGCAAACGGAGGAATACATTTAAAAGCGTAGTTTCCATTGACCGTATAAGACCTTGGATAAATGTAGGTTCTTCTAGTCATAAAAGTTCATTAAATGATGATAGCAGCTCGTCTAGTAGTGAAAGTGATAATAATGATTGTGATTATGACATACCTTGAACCAGAATCCAATCGAAGATCATTGAATAGCCGAATGTAATGATTTTGAATGTACGGCTCATTTATTTTTTAAATTAAAATCAATTTCTTATATTTTAAATAATATTTTGTTAAATGAGTGTGTAGGTATACATAAATTGGTAAATAAAAAAAAATAAAAAAACAATTGTGCGTCGGGAGACCGCACGATGTCGGATGGCCGAATGTAATGATTTTATATTTTGTACTTTGTTCGATTTCTATCCACAAGCGATAGATGGCGCTAGTGTGAACACGTGCTTTAAACATCCGTTGTAGAAATTAATTAGATTAGTTATGATCTATAAGTATTTAAGTTTATGAAATCGTCTTATACAATTAGCAAATTAAATTGATTAAATTAGAATATTTATTTACAATTAATTTATAAACCCTAATATTTAAGTTAGTCAATTGATGCTATATACTGTTTCCTTTGCTATGATTGGTCGGTCGGTCAGCTGAGTGTTCGCTAACATGGTAGTGGGGAACATTCAGCTGGCCACAGTGACTTTTGTTTGAGCAGAGGGAGTTTGATTCGAGGCGTTGGATGGTGAACATATCCTACCAATCTGTGTTTCGTTCGTATTGTAAACTGAATGTTATCAGTAGATATTTAAGTACGATGTTGTGTTGAAGGAAATGAATAAAATATTTGTAAAACTGAACCTGAAGTGTATAATTTCTGACAGGAATATTTGAAATTCTCTACGTTCTGGAGAAGTTTCGTGACTTTTTGACTTGAGATGAAGTATCTTCAGATATATACGACCGTTTTTTACGTGTTTCCGTAACGTTCGAGCAAATGTACAGTAATTGAGCTTCGTACGACCCAAGTGTGATAAATTTATTAAATTCTCTTCTTCTTTCTTCTTCTGTTACGTTCAAATGACACTGTTTTTTTGCAAACGCATGCGTAATTTTGAAACGTTTTTGCGCGTACTTCTCTACTTTTTCCTCTGTACGGCAAACTAGCATATTTGCGACCTTTTCTTTGAGCTAACGTATAGTCTTCGAATTTTCGTTTTCGCCCTCGTTTCGGCCGACTTTGTCTTTTTTCAGTAGTTTCTTCTTCGCCATTGATATTATTTGCTACAGAATTTTCTTTTTCACACGTGCTATGACTTGTTTCTTCTCCGAGGTCTTCATGCAAATTATTACTACATACTTTCTCCATGTTCTGTTCTTGTGTAATACTTCTAGGTAGAAAAATTGATTCGCTGTCAGAATCTGAAATTTCTGAACTCTCGGAAACTATGTAGTTCGGATCTTTGACACTATCATCGTCACTGCCACTTAAAAGTGTATTTAACAGATCTTGTGTAGCTGGTGACATTGGTCTTACAGGAGAATCTTAAATTCCTTAAAAAATATAACATTATGTAGCAAAATGTGTATTTGTTGAAATGGAACATGCGCAATATATTATTATGGTAAATGCTATTTTAAAATGGATGTGTCTACTAATAAGTAATTAAATAGAAATCGATGACTAACCTTGAAAACCATTTTCAGAATAATCTTGTACAATCTCTTCAGGTTCATTATGTAAATCTGAGTTTTGTGATGCCCCAGTATGCATAAACCAATCACTCTGTATTCTCAATATACCTTCATTGTTAGTATTTCGAGGTGTGGTTGGCGAATAAGAAGGAGGATCCAGAGAAATATAACCTGAAAAAAAGCAAACATTTCATAAATCTTACCAAATATTAACCTTACCTGCTTCCCAGAGGAGTAGGCTACAACTACGAGTTTCTACCATGGTACTAGTTACTACAATCCTGACATGTTTAATATGAAGGTATAACAACAATTTAATAACTTTCAAAACTCGAGTCATTGCTTTATTATAAAATGAAATATAGCACGAGTCCGAGAGAGTGAAATCGCCTTAATTTTTTTTGCCTAAATACATGGTTTGGTTAGTGGTTGGTAATATCGTTTGGCTACCTCTATTATCAGAACCTTTACCTAGTTTGTTCTAAACTGAAATGAAAATATTTATTTGTTCACACCATCCATGCACAGTCTTTTGATAAGGTAGATAGCTATAGATAACGCGCGGTCTTAATAAAACAAACGAAAATCACTCAAGAATGTCTCCAAAGCTGTATTTTGAATCATGCTACTTTAATAAAACAATGGAAAATCACTATTAAAAAATGTAATAAACAAATCATGACTAAAATAGCTAACTAGGTACTATACCTTCAGAAGTATTTCTTTCATACTGTTTTATTATCTGGTCAGGATTCATTTCCTTCAAAGTTTCCACCAGACCAGTGGTTTCAACTTCACCTTGCTTTTGAGAGGTTATTTTTTTCGGAGGTCCAATAAATTCCGTCTTTTAGCCAATAACTTTTCTAATGACATAGTCTGTAACAAATCAATATAACGATTATGTAGGAAGTTAAACTTATATTAGCGAATCAGTCAACAAATATCTTTCACAATAAATTGGTATTTTAATGAATATTTATAACTAACGTTTTCCTCGGCTTCCATGGTAAAATAAAATTAACACCTGACACTACAAATTAATAAACTTACACAGATCACTTAGTAGGTACTTTACAAAACACAACGATAACGAAACAAAACACGACACGGCGACAATACGTACTCCTTCAACGATGCTTGCGTCCTACGTACTGATAAGTCAAGATTCACAATGACAGGAAGAAAATAAGGGCCTATTACACTACTCGTTTTTACGCACTCGATACGTCGACTGTCTTACTCTTAAGACCGGTCTAACTGTTATTACACTACTCGACGTCGACATATCGAGTCGACAAAACGAGCAGTGTAATAGGCCCTATAGTCTGTCTCGCTTGCACTCGTGGATAAGTATTGACAGAAGCACTGAATCACTTGCATAGTTCGCAAATATATGTAAAAAAACACCTATTAAAATGTTACATAAAATCAAAAACATTACAGATGGCTTGGAACTTTTTAATGAATTACTTGTTTGGTTGACGTCAAGTATATTTTTTTAAATCAAAAATATTCCAGTTGACTTGGAACTTTAAATGAAAATTATATTTTGCCGACATGGGTAACATTTATTTAAATCAAAAACGTTTCAAATGATATGGACCATTTTAGTGAAAAATCTATTCTCCGGAGAGTGGACGTATAATAAAACGTTTCAGGTGGCTTGGAACGTTTTAGTGAAACACCTATTTTAACAAGTTCAATCAGATTTAAATATCAAAAACGTTTCAAACATCTTAGATCACATTTAAAAAAAAAAAAATATGACTGCCTTATATTTGGGTTGTTCCACACAGCTTGGGCTTATTTAGTTTAATATTTATTTGTGTTCTCTATACAAGTGGGTTGGGTTACTAGATCATGATTTTATTATTAAAATAATAGTAGAGCCACCAAATTTTGACAGTTAGTAAATAGCAATCACGTGACTTATTTGGTATTATTAAATAAGTTTTGATCTGATTGTGGGTTGGAACGTTTTTCAGGAACTACGTCCAATTATCTGAATTAAAACAAATTGAAATTGAAATTAATATTACGATGAATAGGTACTTGACTATTGAGGAGCTCGTGGCTAGATATAAATAGCCGCACGGGTCAATCTTCAAGGTTAAGCAACGCTTGCCAAGGTTGTTCTGTGGATATGCCTCGGAAAGCACGTTAAGCCGTTTGTCCCGGCTGTCATTTGTAGTTCTTTGGCAGTCGTTACGGATAGTCAGAAGCCAGTTAATCTGACTCCAGTTTAGCCATGAAGTACCGTGTTGCCCAGTTAATAGGTTGTGGAGGTCTGGTAGGCAGCCGCTCCGTGTAAAATACTGGTATTCAGCTAAATCCGGTTTGACTGGAAGCCGACCCCAATATAGTTGGAAAAGGCTAGGCAGAAGAAGAGGTACTTAACTTATCGATCTACTAAACATATAATACAATATAAATGTTTTTTAAAAGATAAGTAAAAATATCCACTCTTTTATAAGCAATGTTATTTTGAAGAATGACAGAAACTCGCACAAGATTTAAATTATTCTGCTGCTAGCCTTAGAAAACTTCGGGGGCAAAATGAAAAAGCTTTACGTTGTAAATCATGATTTTATGCTTATTATTGTTTTAGAGACTTCCCTTCTCTTTGTCCACTTTTCACAGAGTGGGCTATGGACCTTGAAAATGAGACTATGTCAACACCCCATTTTCTCATGGGCTTAGTGCGTCGCAGTTTGCTGCTATTCGGTAATAAAACATTGTGGAATTTTAAAAAGGTTTTGTAAGTATAAACAAGAAACATAAGAAAAAAATAAGGTTCATATAGGTAAGCAGAAACAATTAAAAATCAAAACAAAAAAATGGACATAACCCATTCCTACCTTTTTTAAATGGCAGCTAATTGATATATTATTTTAATGTTTTGTCTTTGAATAATTTTTCAAGTGAAAAAGATTTGTCTTACTTTGATAATCTCAAAACCTGTTATTTTTAGGGTTCCGTACCAAAATGGTAAAAAGGAACCCTTATGGTGTGACTAAGTTTGTCTGTCTGTCACAGCTGGATATCTCAGGAACTATTAACGCTATGAACTTGAAATGTGTCTTAAAGTTTTAGATGACGTTTGTTTAACTATTTTGCAAATAAAAAACCGGCCAAGAGCGAGTCAGACTCGCACAAGAAGGGTTCCGTACCATAAACAATAATTTTTATTATTTGTTGTTATAGCGGCAATAGAAATTCACAATATGTGAAAATTTTAACTCTCTACCTATTACGGTTCTTTAGATACAGCCCGCTGACAGACGTACTGAGGGTTCCGTTGGTTACCCTTCGGGTACGAAACCCTAAAAAAAATACATTTTTTTTTTGCAAAAGTGACTGTAAGGGATTTTGAACGCACTTCCAGAAAACACTGCACACCGATTTCGGAATCCTACAGCCTTAAATGACAAAACCGGAATCTAAATAGCAGCCATCTGCCCATCTGCCTAGCCTTTTCCCAACTATATTGGGGTCGGCTTCCAGTCAAACCGGATTTAGCTGAATACCAGTGTTTTACGTGGAGCGGCTGCCTACCAGACCTCCACAACCCATTAACTGGGTAACACGGTACTTCTTGGCAAGACTGGAGTCAGATTTTACTGGCTTCTGACAACCCGTAACGACTGCCAAAGATCTACAAATGACAGCCGGGACCAACGGCTTAACGTGCTTTCCGAGGCACGGAGGAAACTCGTTATGTTAATATGGTCACCCATCCACAGACCAACCTTGGCAAGCGTTGCTTAACCTTAAAGATCGACCCGTGCGGCTGTTATTATTTAGCCACGAGCTCCTCAAGACATGGTTTTTAAGACCATATGTATTGGAGAATTAAAACATATGGTCTCTATTTAAAGTAATTTGTATAGCTACTTTGTACAGAACCCTCGTTGGGCGAGTCCGACTCGAAAAAAAAACAGAAATTTAATGAACCATTGAGCTTTTTTAATGCAATTCATAATACACAAAAGTGACTGGTAAAACAAAAGCCAGATAGGCCGGACACCGTCTACTTTGGCCGGACACGCATCATCTAAAGGAGTGGAACTCTCTGCCTGCATCTGTGATTCCGAATGCTTACAACCCTATTCTCTTCAAAATTAGAGTGCGGAATCTAAATAGCAGCATTCTGAAGTAAATACCAGTCTGATAAATACCATTATAGAACAAAGGCCTCTCATCATACAAACACGGCCTTGTGCCTCCTAAGGGTCACATTAAGTTAACTTGTGAAACTCTGAAAAGTTATAGGTTCCTGATACCTACCTCCAATGCCTTTATCTTAGCTAACTGTAAAAATACCGGACAAGTGCGAGTCAGACTCTCACACGAAAGGTTCCGTACTATACCCCGAAAAAAAAAAAATGTTTTTAATATGGGAGCCAACTTTAATTTTAAATTTAATTATTTTTTGTTGTTGTAGCGGGAATAGAAATACACACTCTGTGAAAATTCCAACTGTCTACCTGTAACGGTTATTGGGATTTAGCCCGCTGACAGACAGACGGACGGATGAACTGACAGCGGAGGCTTACTAATAGGGTTCACTTGGTAACCCTTCGGGTACGAACCTTAAAACACTTAATTCAAAGTAACTAAAGCGGACTCGTCAAGGTTACAGCCGCTGTTTTCGTAGTAATAAATAAAAAATAAATGTCATCAAATTATGGATTAAGATTTTGTTTTTGCCGTAACGTCCTAAAAATAAATATTGAGCAGGACACATGTCCGCGAGGTTTCACTACGCAATTTAATTTGACCCAACATATTATTAGGTTTATAATTCTTTAATGAATGTACCAAAACACGATCACACTGATATAAGTCATTGTTAGGACTAACACTGCAAACAAAACAATGTGTGTGTGTCAGATTAACAGATTACGAATCTCTTGTTTAAAATAGAAGCATTGTTATTTTTTCGTATGGAGACTTTAATATACCGTTGTAGGTAAATAAATTTGTTGCAAAGATTCGAGCAAATATAAAAAGAACCTGAACATTTTAAATTATTAAAAAGAAAATCGGCTTAGTGCGAGTTTGTATCTCATACGAAGGGTTCCGTACCATAAACTGAAAAAGAAAAACACGATTCTTGTATGGGCTTTAAATTTTAATTCGTATTTTAATATTTATTTGCTTTTTCCTTTGATCTTTAGGTATAGAACTATTTTCTGCTTTTTTTTTCAAAATTTTAGGCTGAGTAGTTTTAGAGACAAGGGAGAATGGTAATTTTTGGTCTAATTTCTTGAATAACTTCAAAACTATTTATTTTGAAATTATGAAAAAAACATATTTAAAACTCTTACAGTAAGCCCTTTCATTTGATATGTCACGCGATACAGTTTGACAAACTCTTTTTTTTAGTTTTCTAGTTTGACCCCCAAAAGTAGATTCGGTGCAAATAAGCTGTGACAGACTAATTTAGTTCTAAATACGTTTGCTCTAATTATGTTGCTCCGGTCGACCTGGCTGAATACCAGCGCTCTGGCTCTGTCTCGCACGTGACTTCCAGCATTACGCTGAGCGATGGCGGTTTTGCGTGGATGTGACGCACATCTGCTCAACTATTAATTTATTTATTTTGTTTTTATTAGAAAAAGAGTTTATTTATGCCAAAAATAACAAAGTTTGACGCAAAAAAACCTATTTTGTTAATTTTGCGTCAAGCATGACGAAAAGATCTCATGCTTGACGCAAATAAACAAAATACTTTTCTTTTATTTTCTTTCTCAACAGATACACGAGTGATCTATATAGAAAGATGATCATATAAGGGTTCCGTTTTTCATCAGACTGTTCCTGGAAACCAAAGTGTACAAGGTATGTTACAAGTACAAAACTACATAATATATGTACCTAGGTTTGTTTTGTTGCGGAATTTGGTTCGAAAGAGTCTGAACACTGGTGAGTTTCAGGCCGCCGACCCGAATTCGAGCGGCGCGGAGCGGGCTGCGGCGCGGCGATGCAAACCCGTTTACGAAACCAGCGGACAGATCTTGCGGCGCCAGAGCAGCGCGCGTAGTGTTGTGTTATGAGAAGTTGCCTATCTATGACTACGCCACAGGGCACCGACCGCTCGATTGGCGCGCGCCGCTCGTACGCCGCCGCTGCGCCGCTGAGTTCGTGTCCACGGCCTTAGTCAGTAAGAGGGACACGAGGGAGTCATTTGATGATTTCCCACTACTGTTGATCGAAGATTCCACATCCTTAGCAAAAAACCTACATGTTTTGTTCTTGTACCTACCATGTGTTGAACTTGTAACAAGATTTCTCCTAAAACTCATCTCATCTAGATAGATAGATTCGTGGGTTAGCGGATAGGCCTTCGTAGATTATGAATAGGTACACTCAAACATAGACGACTTTTTCCACATACCATGTTCAAATATTTACATTTCTAACGTGTTCTTAGATTGTCTTTATCAAGCAATAAAGTTTTCTTATCTAACGTGATGAGTTTCAACCTTAAAGCCAAATGCGTGTGATAAGAGATTTCTTTTATATCGTCTGAAAATCTTAGATAATACTGCAGTTTGTATTTTTAATTTTAAGAAGTAAATAAATGTAAGTAATAGGTACCAGAGGGCCAATTCAGCTTATCATCTGCCTAGCCTTTTCCCAACTATACTGGGGTCAGCTTCCAGTCAAACCGGATTCAGCTGAATACCAGTGTTTTACGTGGAGCGGCTGCCTACCAGACCTCCACAACCCAGTAACTGGGTAACACGGTACTTCTTGGCAAGACAGGATTCAAATTTACTGGCTTCTGACAATCCGTAACGACTGCCAAAGATCTAAAAATGACCGCCGGGACCAACGGCTTAAGGCTTGTATATTTGCCAATGACCTTGTGCATACAAACGGAGCTAACTACACCTCGGCGCGCCACTCCGCTACCCGTGTTTTTAATTTTTTATAATACAACAAATACATATTTTAAAAAAGTAACAAAACCAAGTTATTTTCGTTTGTATTGCACAGCAGTAGACATTATTTTTTTAGTCTTTTGTTAAAAAATGAAGGAGTAAAATGGTTTCATCTCTATGATTTGGAGTTGATTTGGTATTTTTTTTTCCTATTATGTGATACCAATACATAAATTCTGACTAAACCAAGTTACGTGCCATGTAGATTAGGTACTACCTATTTTTTTCAGATGTAATTTCTCAGTAAATGCCGACGAAAATCTGCTTCATCTGCACGCTATTTTTAAGCCTTTTCGAGAGAGCACCCTTAACGTGCTTTCCGAGGCACGGAGGAAACTCGGTATATTAAGGGTGCTCTCTCGAAAAGGCATAGCGTGCAGATGAAGCAGTTTTTCGTCAGAATTTACGGAGAAATTACACGCAAAAAAAATAGGTAGTAATTTACATGATATTGCACGTAACTTGGTTTAGCCAGAATTTATGTATTGGTATCACATAATAGGAAAATAAATCACCAAATCAACTCCAAATCGTTGAGATGAAACCATTTTACTCCCTTCATTTTTGCTGCGTGCAGGTGGGACAAATGCTTCATTCGATCCACCCCAGCTCCCCAAGGAAGGCCAGCAACGCCTTGGTGTTACCAACTATCTCGTAGAGGGTACCTGGGTTACCGAAGTACTTTGCCCTGTAATCCGCGACTACCGGGCAGCTTAGAAGCAGGTGTGCTGCTGTCTCATTCTCCTCCATGCAGGCTCTGCAGAGCGGGCTGTCAGTGACTCCTATAGAATAGAGGTGTTTATTAAAAGACCCGTGGCCAGTTGTTACGGCTGTGACTGAACGCAACTGTTGTTTAGTCAGTCTTAGGGCTTGTTTTGTGAATCGGCCATCTATAGAGGGAAGTGCCTCTTTGGCCTGCCTGCACTCACTATGGTCAACCCATAGCTTGTGATGTTTATCTCCGGTGCGTTTCCTTACCAGATTGCGTAAGTACCCGAAAGGCAGCGGCACGATGGGTTCAGGTCCCATCGCTAACAAACTCGACTCCCTTCGGGCGAGTTCATCCGCAGCGTTATTGCCTCGAGATTCACTGTGTCCCTTGATCCATTGAATGGTTACTTTGTTGTGTCTACCAACCTGGTTGAGACGTTGGTGACACTCGAGAATCAACCCAGAGTTCACTGTGTGGCTGTTCAGAGCTTGCAGGACGGCCATGCTGTCCGAGAGTATGCGTATTGAGTGGTCCTTAACTTCCCTGGTTAGGATGGCTGATGCCGCCAGAGAAATGCCCATGCATTCAGCCTGGAACACTGTGTTGTGGACCCCCAATGGTGTGGCTATGTGGATATTGAGATCCTCTGAGAAGATTCCCGCACCAGTACCTGTACCTGTTTTTGATCCATCGGTGAAGATCCGCAGCTCGGCGGGGCAGAGCCCCTCGCACCGATGATCCTCATGCAATTGGATTTTGTATTTTTTATCGAAGATAAATTGCTTGGGTACCCGGTCATTGATTGCTTTTGTTATGGGGAGTTCATTATTGAGCTTCTCGAGCAGAGCGGTGTGTCGTGTATCTCTCTTACTCCAGAGACCTAATGTTTTAAGGCGTACTGCTGCCATCGTCGCTTCCTGTTGTATAAACAAGTGTAGCGGAGGGAGTCCCAGCATGGCTTCCAGCGCCGCAGTTGGAGTAGTCCTCATGCAGCCCGTCGTTGCCATGCAGGCCAGCCTTTGCATGTGTTATAACTTGTTTACGGCTGTAGCTAGCTTTGTGCGTGGCCACCACACCACGACCCCGTAGGTTAACATGGGCCGAATTACTGCGCTGTACAGCCATAGTATTATTTTGGGAGATAGGCCCCACTTCTTCCCTATCATTTTCCTGCATTGCCAGAAGGTAATGCAGGCCCTGTTTAGTTTGTAGTCTAGGTGATTACTCCAGCTTAACTTACTGTCTAGGATGACGCCTAGATACTTTACCTCGTTAGACAGCTGGAGCTCTGTGTTGAAGAGCATAGGTAACCGGTAGTGGCCTAGTGCTCGTTTTTGAGTGAACATGACTAATTCAGTTTTCGTGGGGTTTACCGACAGATCATATTCGTCGCACCATCTTTCCACGATGCGTAGTGCTTGTTGAGTGAGGTTGCAGATCGTTCCAGTCACTTTCCCTGATACTAGGATTGCGAGGTCGTCAGCATAACCTATTGTGTAGTAACCATGTGCGTTGAGTTTGGTGATCAGGTCATTAATTACCAGATTCCACAGAAGAGGGGAGAGCACACCCCCCTGCGGGCAGCCTCTGGCTATCAGAGCCAACTGCTGCTCTTCCTCAAGGCGAACAACTCGTTTGCTTAACATATAGTATTAGTTATCCAGTCAGTTAGTACCTGTTCCACGCCGTGTTTGGAGAGAGCGGCACTAATGCTGGAAAAGTTTGTCTTGTCGAAGGCTCCTTCGATGTCTATGAATGTGCCCAGGCAGGACCCTTTCTGGTGAATCGCTTCCTCAATCTGGTTCACCACCAGATGAAGAGCGGACTCTGTCGACTTACCCGAGCTGTATGCGTGTTGGTTACCATGCAGTGGTATTGTTTTTAAAACGCCATCACGTAGTTCCCTTTCACACAGTCTTTCCATTGTCTTTAGTAAAAACGAGGTCAGACTAATAGATCGATAGGATTTAGCGTTTGTGTAGTCACTCTTGCCTGGCTTCGGAATGAATATAACTTTCACTTCCCTCCATCCTTTAGGAACGTATCTAAAGGCCAGGCACGCTCGCATTAAGAGCACCAGTTTTGTTGCAACAGCGGTACCTCCCCACTGAAGTAAGGCAGGAAACACACCGTCGGGACCTGGTGCCTTGAAAGGTTGGAAGCTTTTGATGGCCCACTGAAGTTTTTCCAGCGTAATCATCTTTTCTGCATAAAGCCAGTCATCTTCTGACGGTGTTTGGATAACGTCAAGCCATTCATTTACCTGCGCGAATACGCTGCCTGGGAAGTGAGTTTCTACTAGGAGACGCTGCACTTCTTCAGGTGTCGTGGTCAACGTGTTATCGGGTTTCCGGAGTGTGGCGATCTCAGGTGTGTTCTGTTGCGCCAGTATCTTCCTTACCCTGTTTGCTTGTTGGCATGATTCAATGTTACCGCAGAATTTACGCCACCCTGTAGTTCTTCTGAATCTGATGCATTTCTTGTAGCTGGATTTGGCCGCGTAATAAGCGTCCCAGTCCTCATCACTACATGTGTTCATGGCTCTGTTAAGAGCCTTTCTTACCTTACCGCGTTTGCGCTCTAGGTCTGCACCCCACCAGGGTTGCTTACCCGGTGTGTCGCGCGGAATCGTTTCTGGGCAGGCGATTCGGTAGCTGTTTATCAGCGATTCGGTGAGTAGTGTTACTTGCGCATCGATCTGCGCCGTATCCGCAAGCAACTCCGAATCGCATGATGATACAAGCCTTGAGGTAAGGTTGCGTGTGTACACCGATATATCCGTGTTGCGAGGATTACGCCTAGGTTGTTTGGGTGGTATACAAACCTGGATGTCGAAGCGGATCCACCTGTGGTCTGAGCAGGAGGCCTCATTCGAGACTTGCCACCCAGTAATTAGTTCCGCTGCTCCCTCCGTAGCCAGAGTAAGGTCTATGATTGTACGACTGCGTCTGGTTACGAAGGTTGGTTCCGAACCCGTGTTTAGTAGGGATAGGTTAGTTGTGAACAGATAATCAACTAATGCCTTACCCCTTGCGTTTTGCGTCTCCATCCCCCACAGTGGATGATGTGCGTTTGCGTCGGTCCCAATAATAATCTCATCCCTGCTGCTTTCACAGTGTGTGATGAGGCGGACCAGGTCGTGTGGGGGCGGTTCCTCCGCCTCAGGCATATATACCGAGGCGAAGACGATCGCCAACTTTGTGGCTCCCCGCTGTATATTCAGCCTAGCTGCAGAGACATCTCTGCAACAGAAGTCGTTTAATAGCTGTGCTTTAAGGTTACCTGTGACATAGATGCACGATCTGGGGTGATCATGGTCCGCAGTAACAAGGAGCTTACCACCAAGATTGGAGAGTCCTCGTATGTGGCCCCCCCTAATCCACGGCTCTTTGATCAGGGCAATGGCCGTGTGTTGAACCTCCAGCCACTTGCGAAGTTGAGCCGTCGCGGTCTGGCTGTGGTGGAGGTTAGCCTGCACGACTTTACAGGCCGACAAAAGAAGGGACGCCATCGCCGGCGAGACCCTCCTCGTCACCCTCAAGTCGCAGCCCGGCAAACAGGTCGCCCTCGTCGAAACCGTCTCCTTCTGGGTCTGAAGCCGGGGACAATATTACATCGCCCGGCTCCCCCCCCGATGAAGGGACAGCACCCACGGTGGTGGCAGGGGCGGCTGAGTCTGCTGCTACAGCAGGTTCGGCCGCAGTTGCTTCCGGGTTGTTTGGCGGAGAATCGGTGTCCTCTGCGTCTACCAGCGGCTGCTTCGTGATCGGGTCCCAACCCCGAGGGACGTCGACGAACCTGCCGTTCGGACCCTGAAACTTTACGTACACCGCTCCCAAACCAATTGAGAGATGGCGTTCGGCGCTCATCAAGGTCGGAACTTGGTCCTCGGGGATACCCAGCACCACGAACCAGAACGCCTTCTGCTTCTCGGCGTGCAGCACTACCCACCTCCTTACGTCGATCCAGCGATTCTGGTACCAGAGGGCTCGTCCAATAAAGGTTGAGTCCTCGTAGACTCCCTGGTCGTCGGGAATGGCGATGCCGCAGCGCACCCGCTTCTGGATCTCTATCTGGCTCTTGACGACTAGCGAGGTGCCAGCCGGGAGAGCCAGGCTGGAGACTGTTTTCTTCAGCCAGGCTAAGGTAAATTCATTACCGCACCACAGCTTGAGGACTCCACCGGTGAACAGCGGCTTCGCATTGAAGGTCGGTCCCGGAGTGTCCTGCATAGCAGAGCAGGCCTCACTGATGATCCGCTTGTGGATAGCAGCCAAGACCTGGTCCGATACTCCCTGGCTTATGATGCCCCTCCGGTCGCAGGTTATCGCGACGTTTAGGGACGCACTGGCAGCTTGGGCGTAGCTTCGGTTAGCAACCCTCTGGGATTGGTCGCCGCGGCCGCTTGTGCTCTCCACGGGGCGAAATCGTCTCGTTGAGAGCCCGCTTGGGCGCAGCCTGGTCGTTCCCATCGGATCGCTGCGTTGTGGTTGCCACCTCGGCCGGACCTCCTGCGGATTCAGATGGCAGTGTGCTAGGCGTTGGTTGGCTAGTGCCGGCCTCAGCCTGCGACCGCTTCCCCTCAGAGAAGTTCAGCTTACCTTGCTTGGTCGGTTTAACCGAGCTGGTGGCAGCAACCTGCTTGTTTTGGGGGGCTTTGCGTCCCCACCTGCGTTCGTGACGCCGGTCCTTACGCGTCAGTCTTTCCCTCCTCTTACCCTGGCTTGTAGGAGCTGTTGGACCTGATGGGCCCGAACAAGAGCAATGGGCTTGTGGATTTGATTTTTTGCCCTTGCCCTTGCCTTTACCTTTACCCTTACGGGTAGGCACCAGCCAGGCGCTGGTAAAAACGTCCTCGGTATTGCTGACCGCCTCCGTGTGACCGGAGGCGGCTGCGACTTGGGAAGCGGCTTGAGGAGCCACAGGAGGAGCGGGAGGGTGTTTGGGAAGGCTACTTCCGGCAGAGGTGTTAGCCGTCTCCGTTTTCGCCTTTGTGTGTAAAGGATCGGTACTGGTCCCATGCAGCGCCGTTCTCCTTTGCTTGGAGTGGGACTTTTTGGTCTTAGCTGCGGTTTTCGCCACAGCCGGACCAGCGCCCGCGCTGGCGCCTACGGCGTGAGCCGCAGGACATCCAGGGGCGAGCGAGGCACCAGAGGCACCACGCTTAGGAGCTTTGCCAGCTTTCGCCGACTCCACTCCTGCGGTATTTTTAGTTGGCTTCAATTCGTCCATACTAAAAATTTTGAACTTCATCTTCCTGGCTCCCACCCACCATGGAGCCCGCACCTGGGAACGTCGCACTTCTGTGAGTGCGAACGTTAGGACTACTAGGAAGATATAGGTGCGCAAGGCTGGTTTACAGCGCGACATCGGGTGCTCGATCGGGTTGGCAACTAATCAACCCTCGCTTACACCGTCAGCATGGCCTTTACCTACCGCTACGGCCGTCCGAGGACGACCTTAGCGGACCCCACGCACCTCGCCTGTGCCCTCTGGCGGGACACTTTGGACATTTCCCTACCCTTGGCTAGAAGATAGGGCCACCGTTTTGCTTGAAATCCAGACCAAAGGGGGCGTGTTGCCTCACGGACACATTACCGCCAGTGCCGATCGGCTCAACCCCCCAGGACTCCTTCATCCCCGCTTACGGCGCTCGACTGCGCAGGTCCTAGCACAGGTGACAAAATTCTCCTACCCGCCGTCAGCTGAGTTTAGTGACGACCGAGCCCGCAACCACTTCGTCACAGAAGGGTCACAGTTAGGAGGGGAGTTGGGAGGGGTTATAGAGGGGAAAAGGGGTTTAGTGGGATTTGGGATGGGACTGAGTGGAAAGCCCGCCACTCTGCGGGTCGCCCGGTGGTTTCTGTTACGTCTATTTCGTAAGGAATTAGACCAAAAACGGGGTGGCAACCTCGAGAAGGTATATCCACCGGGCTTGCCTTGAGGATCTACACGACCGTTGCGCTCCCCCTCAAGACCACGCCACCTTCCCGTCTCTGAAGGAGACAGCAAGGTAGGCCTGCATCTATACTACCAAGCAAAGCAAAGCAAAGCGTGTCGTTGTGCAACCGTAAAAGCATACATACAGACACCCCCCAAGTCTTGCCATGAAGTACCGTGTTACCCATTAACTGGGTAACACGGTACTTCATGGCAAGACTGGAGTCAGATTTACTGGCTTCTGAGTATCCGTAAATAAAAATAAAAATAAAAAAGCCTTTTATTTCTTGTTTCACAGTAAAGATTGATAATTTAAAACAGTGTACATGCAAAATCAATTATACAAATCCTAGTAATTTTGGTAGGTATTACTTTTGATAGTTAGGTATTTGTTGTTGATAATGTTTTGTTTTGTTTTTAAAAAATAAATTTTCATGAAATTTAGCGAGTATTTAGTGAGTTAATTAGTTAGCTGACTGTTGACAGATTTTTTGGGTGCAAATGTACAATCACAAGAACCCCTCTCATTGGAGGGTAAAGGCCTCCTCCAGAGATGACCCTGACTGCTATGCCAGAGGTTGTGGGTTCGATTCCCACCCAGGACAAATGTTTGTGTGATGAGCATGATCATTTGTTCTGTGTCTGGGTGTAGTTTATCTATAATATGTATGTATTTAGAAATATATAAGTATGTTTATCAGTTGTCTAGTACCCATAACACAAGCTCTGCTTAGCTTGGGACTAGATGGCGTTGTGTGATAGTTGTGTGGAATATTATTATTATTTTCGGTTATATGTTTTTTTTCTCAGCTCTTTGGCTGGTTTCGGCCACATTTACGGGACAAGCCAAGTAAATGTAGCGTGTAGTCTCTAATTTGCTGTGTGATGAGGTCCTACTTCGTTTTCGTCTATCTGCATGAATTTCCTGACAATCCTACATGTATTTAGAATCGCAGCCTTTTGTAGTGTTATGTAGAGAGTTTCTTTCAGGTTTAATAACGTTAAACTATGGAGAAGATGATTTGGAATAACGCCTGTGGTGGAAAGTACTATTGGAACTACATATACCTTTTCTTGTCGCCAGATTCTCATAACTTCATCTTTGAGTTCTGCGTATTTACTTATTTTTTCAGTGATAGTCTTCTGTATGTTGTGTGTATTGGGGATTGCGATGTCTATCAAGTAAGTAATCTTATTTATTTTATCCTGCAATGTAATATCTGGTCTATTATAGTGTATGGTTCTGTCGGTGAGAATGGCGCGATCGTAGTAGAGCTTATGTGTAGTATTTTCTAGAATGGTTTGTGGTGTATAGTTGTAGTAAGGCGTCTTAGTGTTTTGTATGAGAGCGTGCTTGAGAGCTAATTTTTGATGGATGACGTTTGCTACCTGGTTATGCCTATGAGTGTAGTCGGTCTGCGTGAGTGTTGTGCAGGCGCCAGTTATATGCTGAATGGTTTCAGGTTGAATCTGACACTTGCGACATTTATCGTTTGTTACTGTAGGGTCTTTAATTGTATATTTTCTGTAATTTTTTGTATTAATGATCTGATCTTGAATAGCTATTATAAATCCTTCAGTTTCTGGAAATAAATTACCTATTTTTAGCCACTTATTGGACGCTAATTTATGAATATGGGATAGTTCTAGGTCATGAGGATGCCGCCCGTGAAGCACTTTCTTCTTCCACTCTTCAATTTTTTGTATCTGCGGGTCATCACTAGTAGTGCTTCCTGATTCTATTTGACTGTGTAAATTAAGTGGAGTGTAGTTGACATCGTTTATTACTATGGCTTTATGTATGGTACTCGTGCGAGATTTTGAGTAAAAGAATGTTTTTAATCTACTAACTTGTTTCCGCCAAAGGTGCTGGATGTCTGTAAGGCCTCTCCCTCCGTGTTGTCGTTTGATGGTTAATCTTTCTATGGCTGATTTAGGATGCAAGTTATTATGTTTTGTAAGGGTTGTTCGAGTAGTTCTTTCTAATTGTTCGGTGTCTGTTTTGGTCCATTTTATAACTCCGAATGAGTATGTTAATACAGGGATGGCAAAGGTGTTAATAGCTTTAATAAGATGTTTACTAGAGAGCTGGGTTTTGCAGATGGCATTAAGTCTTCTCTTGTATTCTGTGGTTAGTGTATTTTTAATTCTTATATGATCCAGTCCTTTTAATTGCGCGTACCCTAAGTATTTATATAAATCAGTTGGTTCCATTGCTGCTATAGTATCGTTGTTGTTCACTACATAGTCTCCGGGCCGTACCTTACCCCTTACAATGTGAAGTGTTTTGCATTTATCTAAACCAAACCGCATATTAATATCCTTACTGAACTCTGCTGTAATGTCTACTAATTTCTTCATATCTTTTTCTGTTTTTGCATACAATTTTATGTCGTCCATGTATATAAGATGTGATATTGTTGTTTCCTCTGTAGTGTGTTTTAGACAATATCCGGCCCTACATCTCTGAAGTAAATGGGACAAAGGATTTAGGGCGAGACAGAACCACATAGGGCTCAGAGAATCACCTTGGTAGATACCTTTTTTAATGGATATCTGTCGCTTTGTTATGATGTGGTGGTTGTTATTTATCTGTAATGTAGTTTTCCACTGTAGCATAATACGACGCAGGAAATCAATTATTTTTGGGTCTATTCTATAAATCTCTAATATTCTTATCAACCAGGAATGAGGAACACTGTCGAAAGCTTTTTTGTAATCAATATAGGTGCAATGGAGGTTTCTGTTTTTTGTGGTGGCGTTTTTATGTACAGTGGAGTCGATAATTAGCTGTTCTTTGCATCCCATGTGGCCCTGTCTGCATCCTTTCTGTTCCTCTGCTATTATATTATTGTGTATAATGTGTGAATTAATCTTTCTTGTTATTGCTGAAGTTAATATTTTGTATATTGTAGGTAGGCATGTTATTGGTCTGTATTGGGAAGGATCAGGTGAATTTTTAGTTTTAGGTAGCATGTAGGTAATTCCTGTTGCAATAAAGTCAGGTGCGTGTTGTTGTCCTACTATGATATCTGTTAAATTTTTTGCTAAATATTTATGTAATAAAGTTAACTTTTTATACCAAAAATTATGTATTTTATCTATACCAGGTGATTTCCAATTATGTAGTCTAGCTGTTATGTCTGCAATATCTGTCTCGGTTACCTCTACAAACTTCATTTCGTCAATACCTCTCCATTTTACATCTTCGTCTGTTATCCAAGATGCTTTGTCATTGTGTTGTATTTGCTCTTCCCAAATACTTGACCAATATGTTTCTAGTTGCTCTTTGGTGGGTAGGTTAGGTGTGTAAGAATTGTTCTCGTTATTTGTATCGGTGTGTTGTTTGTTAAGGTTTCTATAAAATACTTTTTCGTTTGTGGAGAATATAGCATTATCATTTTTGCGTTGTTGTGCTTTTTTATATCTTCTAAGTCTGTGAACTTTAAGTGCTAGCTTTTGTTTTAAGGTATCTAAAAATTCTTCTGGTTTTCTGTTACTATTTTCGTGTTTAGTGTGCGTAAAACTATTCCTAAATATAGCTTCAGCTCTCTTTACTACTTTGTTTGATCTGCTACCATTGATGTATTGTGTGAGTCTGCCACAATCTGCTCTTAACTTTTCAATATCGTTAACTAACCTTTGTTGCCACCCTGGTTCTCTGTTTTGTCTCGTTCTTGTGTTTCGAGTGTGGTCTGTGATTTGAAAGTTGAGCTCTTCAGATATAACTACCGCTGTGCAATATATAAGTAAATGAATGTCTAAGAGATGTGCGTCGTCAGAAAGAAACTGATTTAGTATATGCTCATTGAATAAATTTACTAAACGAAATAGGTTAGAGGTGTACTTAAGTTTGGGTAGCTTTGGTCGAGCTGCTGGGTCCATTCCAGAGTATAGAGCTATCGTGTTTCTAAATTTGTCAAGTATGTCTTGGGCATATGTATCCGTTGTAAGGTTTTGACTTTCGACTACTAAAGTTTCGATATCGTTTTCTAGCGTCAAGGTTAAATACTCGGTTTGTGTGGATGTATGGGATGTTTGCGTGGAAGGCTGCGATTTGTGATATGGTTGAGATTGGATAATAATAGGTTGTGATTGAGTGAGCGCTTGTGGTTGTCCTTGAAGAGTATTTTCGTTAATATTTTGTGTAATAGTGATATTGTTTACAACATTTAATGATTCTTCCTGTAGTAATTGTGTTTGTACTTCTTCTTTTAATTGATCTATAATTTCTTTAGATAGAAGTTTATTCCTGACTATGATTCTTCTCTGATCTGAGATTCTTTGATCTGTAACCTTGACTTCTGGATATTGTCGGGTGAAATGTGCATGTAGTTGTTGTCTGTAAGTGGTCATATCGGTCTCTAGCTTTGTTATGTATAAGTAGGTTCGCATGATGAATAAGTTAACTTCTTTACTCCATCTCATGCGAACTCTTGCTTTTCCAGCCTTGGTGGACGCGGGTTGGAAGGTAGATACCTCCCGCGCAACATTCAAGGCCGGTTTGGGTGTAACAGTGTTTAACCTACTAATTGAGGGTGACGATGGTACGGAAGGTGAAGATGATGTGGATGGTGATGATCTTCTAGAAGGTGTGTACGATACTGTACTGGGACTGTACGGTTCTACAGGGGTGTCTGTCCTGTTAGTAAGTCTGTCACCATCGTCACTGATTTCGGCTGTAATATCTTTGTCGGTGGGAGCCCGCCTGCTCAACTCCTCACCGCTGACGGTTCGCATGCTGAGACACCCAGCGTCAGCTCCAGGTGCGCCCCGGCGATCGCCCCCGGGCAGCGGTCCTAAACGTTTTCTTTTCGAACGAGTCTCCATTTTTAATGGGTTTCCAGAGCCACGTTAGCCACGCCAGTAATTTCTCATTCGTGTGTCCGCCCCCCACGTGATAAGATGGTCAATCAGGACGTGTGGTTGTTTAGGGGGCTTATTATTATTATTATTTTTCCTTTATTCAACATATTCACCTACAAATTACATTTTTAAATATTTGAAAAAAAAAATTATAAAAACATTTAAAAATATAATAAATAGTAGCCCACCGGTATCGGGAACAGGGTCCAAGCTACCGGCGGTCAGGGCTCCAGAGAGAGGAACCTTCTAACAATACGAGCCGTGTCCAGAAGTACCGCTTTCTGAATCAAGCCCTTGATCCAGCAGCCTAACGAGAGCCTCTTGAGGTATTGGTCGAGGCTCGTAGCTATTAAGCCATTGGCTGATACGACTATCGGTACAATGATTGCGGAATCCACATCCCACATGTCGACAACCTCGCGAGCCAAGTCAATATACTTGATTTGTTTATCTTTCTCGGCTTTCACGAGGTTCCCGTCATGTGGGACGGTTATGTCTACAATCATTGCACGCCTCTCGATTCGGTCCAACACCACTATATCAGGCTTATTGGCAACAATAGTCCTGTCAGTGATGATGGACCGATCCCAGTACAATGTAATATTGCCATTATCGAGAACTGGGTCGGGCGCATACCTGTAGTACGGCACCTCCGACTCCACAAGAGAGTATTTCAGAGCAAGTTGCTGATGGATAATCCTGGCTACAAGGTTGTGCCTATGCAAGTATTCTCCGTTAGCTAGACGAGAACAACCAGAGATAATGTGGCGAATTGATTCTCCCGGACAGTGACATGCCCGACATATGTCAACCGTGCCGTCCTTCACAATATATTTCCGGTAGTTCCTTGTCATGATAACTTCGTCCATAATTGCACAGACAAAACCTTCGGTTTCTCCAAAAAGATCACCGAAACGCAGCCAGGCTACGGACGCTAGTTGATCAACGTCAGGCCCATGTAGGGCCCGGAAAAAGCGTCCGTGAAGCTCCTTGCTCTGCCATACCGCCCTGCGATCGTTGGTGTCAAGTACTGCAGGTTTGCGCCAGTTCTCATTTGCCAAGGAGAGCGGGGTGAGTCCCTTGTCCACCGCCACTACATCTCGATGCATACCCACGTCGACAGCTAGGAAGTATTCCCTGAGACTGCATATCTCGCGATTGTGGAGAGTCTTAGCATTTAAAAAGCCTCGACCTCCACACTTTCGCGGGATATACAGTCTCATTACCGATGACCGTGGGTGATGCATTCGATACGCAGTAAGCAGTATACGGACCCGTCTATCCAAGGCGTCAAGTTCCGTTTGAGTCCATTTGAGTACGCCGAAAGAGTACATCAATACCGGCATGACCCAACCGTTGAAGGCGCGCACCTTGTTCCCGCCCGATAGAAAGCTATTGAATACCTTCTTCAGGCGGCCAAAGAAGCGCTCTTTCAACGATTGTTTCATGTCAGTAATATTGATACCTAACGCTTCCGACATACCCAAATACTTGTAAGTTTCAGTTGGAGAGAGGGATCTCAGGTTTATAGAATCCGAGAGTTGAGTTCCCACGGATTCCATAATCTCTCCACGTTTTACATGCATGACTGCACATTTGTCCACACCAAACTCCATCCTGATGGCACTACTGAAAGTTTCAGTTACCTTCAGTAGCTCCATCAGTTGCAGATTAGTGGGGGCAAAGAGTTTCAGATCATCCATGTAAAGGAGGTGAGATATAACCTGACCACCTCTCTTCAACCGATATCCTAGCCCTGAATTCTCCAGCAGTGTGCTTAGAGGATTCAAGGCTAGACAAAACCAAAGCGGACTCAAACTATCGCCCTGAAATATTCCCCGCTCAATCCTTATCGGTTCACTAGTTCTCTGGATATTTCGACATCCTGGATAGCGAAGGACTGTTCTCCATTGCCTCATACACGACATCAGGAAGGTGCGTAGCGTTGTATCAATTTTATACAATTCTAGCACCCTCATGAGCCATGTATGAGGCACCGAGTCATAGGCCTTCTTATAGTCTATCCAGCATGTCGACAGATCCTTTCGGGAACGCCGAACCTGTTGGCTAATGGCCATATCTATGAGGAGCAGCTCCTTAGTACCGCGGGACCCATTCCTACATCCATTCTGAGAGGCAGACATAATCGAGTTGCTGTCTATATGCGTGTTAATTTTAGCTCTTAAAATGGATGTAAGAACCTTATAGACCGTCGGTAGGCACGTGATCGGTCTATAATTTTTGGGTTCCGCGGTGCCACCAGATTTGTGAAGCAGGTGGGTAACTCCTGTTGTAAGAAACTCGGGTAGTGAGCCGGTATCCAAGGCAGTCTGGTACTGAAATGCCAACCGAACGTGCGACTTTTGTAGCCACTTAATCCAAAAATTGTGCAGTCCGTCTGGTCCTGGAGATTTCCAATTAGGCAACGGACGGACTGCACGAGCTACATCTTGGGGGCTAATTGTGATTGCCCCCATTTCTGGTATTGAATCGCACGCTCGTTCGACCTCTCTAGTCCAACCACCTTCGGTGTGACTGACAGGCACCGACCAGATGCTGCGCCAGAACGAACACATGGCATCATCATCCGGCAAGCGCGTGTCAGTCACACCTTGGTCCGGTCGCTCCCAAGCTTTCCCACCTTTCATTACTCTGGAATGTGCGATTCTGGGTGTATCGCTCCACGCGCCGCTTATACCTCCGAATACGGTTTGCCCATGCATACACCTTCTGCTTCAGGAAGTCGATTATTATTATTATTATTATTATTTTTTACTTTCTCGGGTCCCTTTTCTTAGAGACCCGGTCCTTTGGTAGGCGTACGAGGGGCCGAAGCCAACTCGCAGAGGCCTCTTTAGACATTTTAAATGGAACGGGACACCAACCGACGATTATCCCTGTATGCACTGTGAAAGTATACCCAAGGACAATCCCCGGTTGGAGCAGGACTATTGCAGAATATGGAAACAAAAGATGAAACGCTATGGGTTTGGCTGGTTTAGTGGACTAATAATCGTTTACTATGGAAGAACTATTGGCCCCTGCCTGACCATTGACAATTAAAACGGCTTTAAAATGGCAGGGGGTGACTTGCACACTCAATAAATGGGCCCCCCGAAAAGGGTCGCTAGCACAAAGTAACGTAGCGCCAAGGGGGCAACATATCCTGAGGTGCTAGAGGAGTGGAGAGGTATACCACGGCTATCAGGACAATCCCGGAAGTACGGTCAAGATCCCTACCAGCACCTTACTGGATTATACATCCTTCTCCCGAGCACGTTTGCTCTTGCGAATCTCCACTCAGACCGGCCGATTAAGGCAAGAAAGAGGTGGGAGCTCTGTTCCTCGTCAGTTTTCACCCCGGCCAGCCAATAAAGGCAAGCCGGAAATGAGGAACAAGAATTCTCCCTAGAGATCAGGTCCGTGGGGTCGCCAGTGCCCAACAGTTCGCCACAAAACTGCCTTGCGGATTTATTATTATTATTTTCCTTTATTCATTTTACTATACATATAAATTATATTTTTAAATATTTGATTAAAATAAATAAAAAAACATTTAAAAATATAAAAATAGTAGCCCACCGATATCGGGAACAGGGTCCAAGCTACCGGTGGTCAGGGCTCTAGAGAAAGGAACCTCCCGACAATGCGAGCCGTGTCCAGAAGTACCGCTTTCTGAATCAAGCCCTTGATCCAGCTGCCCAACGAGAGCCTCCTAAGGTATTGGTCGAGGCTCGTGGCTATTAAGCCATTGGCCGATACGACTATCGGTACAATGATTGCGGAGTCCACTTCCCACATGTCGACAACCTCGCGAGCCAAGTCAATATACTTGATTTGTTTGTCTTTCTCGGCTTTCACGAGGTTCTCGTCATGCGGGACGGTTATGTCTACAATCATTGCACGCCTCACAATTCGGTCCACCACCACTATATCAGGCTTATTGGCAACAATAGTCCTGTCAGTGATGATGGACCGATCCCAGTACAATGTGATATTGCCATTATCGAGAACTGGGTCGGGCGCATACCTATAGTATGGCACCTCCGACTCCACAAGAGAGTATTTCAGAGCAAGTTGCTGATGGATAATCCTGGCTACAAGGTTGTGCCTATGCAAGTATTCTCCGTTAGCTAGACGAGAACAACCAGAGACAATGTGGCGAATTGATTCTCCCGGACGGTGACATGCCCGACATATGTCGACCGTGCCGTCTTTCACAATAAATCTCCGGTAGTTATTCGTCATGATAACTTCGTCCATAATTGCACAAACAAAACCTTCGGTTTCTCCAAACAGATCACCGAAACGCAGCCAGGCTACGGACGCTAGTTGGTCTACGTCAGGCCCATGTAGGGCCCGGAAAAAGCGTCCGTGAAGCTCCTTACTCTGCCATACCGCCCTGCGATCGTTAGTGTCAAGCACTGCAGGTTTGCGCCAGTTCTCATTTGCCAAGGAGAGCGGGGTGAGTCCCTTGTCCACCGCCACTACATCTCGATGCATACCCACGTCGACAGCTAGGAAATATTCCCTAAGACTGCATATCTCGCGATTGTGGAGAGTCTTAGCATTTAAAAAGCCTCGACCTCCACACTTTCGCGGGATATACAGTCTCATTACCGACGACCGTGGGTGATGCATTCGATACGCAGTAAGCAGTGTACGGACCCGCCTATCCAGGGCGTCAAGTTCCGTTTGAGTCCATTTGAGTACGCCGAAAGAGTACATCAATACTGGCATGACCCAACCGTTGAAGGCGCGCACCTTGTTTCCGCCCGATAGAAAGCTATTGAATACCTTCTTCAGGCGGCCAAAGAAGCGCTCCTTCAACGATTGCTTCATGTCAGTACCATTGAACGCTTCCGACATACCCAAATACTTGTAAGTTTCCGTTGGAGACAGGGATCTCAGGTTTATGGAATCCGAGAGTTGAGTTCCCACGGATTCCATAATCTCTCCACGCTTTACATGCATGACCGCACATTTGTCCACACCAAACTCCATCCTGATGGCGTTACTGAATGTTTCAGTTACCTTCAGTAGCTCCATCAGTTGCAGATTAGTGGGGGCAAAGAGTTTCAGATCATCCATGTAAAGGAGGTGAGATATAACCTGACCACCTCTCTTCAACCGATAGCCTAGCCCTGAATTCTCCAGCAGTGTGCTAAGAGGATTCAAGGCTAGACAAAACCAAAGTGGACTCAAACTATCGCCCTGAAATATACCCCGCTCGATCCTTACCGGTTCGCTATTCCTCTGGATATTTCGACATCCTGGATAGCGAAGGACTGTCCTCCATTGCCCCATACACGACATCAGGAAGGTGCGTAGCGTTGCATCAACTTTATACAATTCTAGCACCCTCATGAGCCACGTATGAGGCACCGAGTCATAGGCCTTCTTATAGTCTATCCAGCATGTTGACAGATCCTTTCGGGAACGCCGAACCTGTTGGCTAATGGCCATATCAATAAGGAGTAGCTCCTTAGTACCGCGGGACCCATTCCTACATCCATTTTGAGAGGCAGACATGATGTTGTTGTTGTTAATATGACTATTAATCTTTGCCCTCAAAATGGATGTAAGAACTTTATAGACCGTCGGTAAACACGTGATCGGTCTATAATTTTTAGGTTCCGCAGTACTACCTGATTTATGGAGCAGGTGGGTTATTCCTGTAGTTAAGAACTGGGGTAGCGACCCAGACTCTAAGGCAGACTGGAATTGAGACGCCAAGCAAGCGTGCGATCTCGTAAACCATTTAATCCAGAAATTGTGCAGCCCGTCCGGCCCTGGAGATTTCCAGTTAGGCAACGGGCGGACTGCACAAGCTACATCTTGGGGGCTGATGGAAATTGCCCCCATTTCTGGTATCGGATCGCACACACGCTCGACCTCCCGAGTCCAGTCACCCTCAGTATGACTGACAGGAACCGACCAGATGCTGCGCCAGAATGAACACATAGCATCATCATCCGGCAAGCGCGTGTCAGTCACACCTTCGTCCGGTCGTTCCCAATCCCTATATACCCACCTTTCGTTACTTCGGAATGTGCGATTCTGGGTGTATCGCTCCACTCGCCGCCTGTACCTACGAATACGGCTTGCCCATGCATACACCTTCTGCTTCAGGAAGTCGATGCGCTCTGTGACACGAGATATATAATCTCGGGGATTGACATCAGTCCCCGAAAACGCCCGTCTCACAAAGCGCATCACTCGAGGGCGTGTGTTGCCCTCCCTGAAGCAGATCAGTTTGCCGATTAGCGCTCTGGCCTCACCAATACGACGCTCGATCCTGCACTGCCAAGCTGGTACGGCTGGTTTTGGTCGTGTAACTCTGTCATTGGTTATTTTTATTTTGACATGAGCTACACGACATGCCGCTACAGCCGCGCAGTACATGATCGAATGTGCATCGGTGAGGTTATCACAGTTATCAAAATGGCTTGACAACTGCGAATCCAGAGCAGCCACCAGCGCCCTGTTCTTGTTATGCATGGGCAAACGAGGTAAGCGTGGTCTAAGTTCAGGCGGCATGTAGCGGTATTCCCGAATAGCACACTCCAAAGCACTCCTCAATTCGTCATTGCACTGGGTACTTACGTTTGTAACCCTGTCATTACTCTCCTCGTCAGCGTGGCTGGGCAATTGGGTTGACTGTGCTGGTGCCACAGTCTGCGACGGAGGAGCAATGACATGGCTACACATTTCAGTGCGGAGGCGATCAAGCACACTATCATCCAACATACGGTTACGCTGGATGACGCGCACCTGATCCGACAGTCGTTGGGCCGATACGCTGACAGCTGGTTCAAGTACCTGAAACAGAGAGAGCATCCGACCACGGTACGCAGTCAGGTTAGTTCCCCCCTCTGTAGCCCCAAAGTATGAGCGTATAACATTCTCATTTATGGCTTGAGTCCATTTTATACGCTGCACACTTCCACCGATAGCGGGGACCCTGTCAGAGACTGGTGGGCCTCGAGGTCCTAAGCTGGCCGGTGGTCGGCCTCGCCCGCGCCGACGCGCAGCTGGTGGTGTCGTCGGCGGCGAGAAGTACTCGTCGCTCGAGCTCGACGCAACTGCAGCTACCGGAACATCAGGATTTACGGCTGGAGCAGGTCCCGGCGGCTGCGAGGCGGAACTGAGCGACGAACCCGAAGATGTTTCTTGTGCGGCTAGTAATTGTGCCCGGCGTCTTGTCAGCATTTTCTTACAAGTGGGTGTAGTTTGTGTTGCAATTCAACTGAATATGGTTTTTATTAATTTTTTCCTGGATGTGTCCTGGATTTTTATCATTTTGGAGCTTGGTATTTATTAAAATTAATATAAAAAATTCGGGATGAAAATTTATGCTGTCAGTCAACTTGACAGCCGGACCACAGACTATTATTATTATTATTATTAATGTTTTCTGTCCTCTGCTACTCGCATCCAGTGGTTACCTGCTATTTTTATTACGTTGTCTGCCCAGCGCGCAATTGGTGTACCCCTATTTCTCTTACCCGATGGTCCTGGCCATGATGTCATCTGTTTGGTCCAGCGATTGTCAGTAAGTCTGGCCACATGTCCAGCCCATCGCCATTTTAGCTTCTGTGAGTAACTGAGAGCGTCGATGGGGTTAGTTGTCTATCTTATGGCAGTATGACGTATTTTTTGGATTTTCCTAATCTTCAGAATGCTTCTTTCCATACATCTTTGACTTGTTATGATCTTTTTTCTTATTTTCTTAGTAAACCAGGTTTGACAGGCGTATGTTAGTGAGGGGAGTAGGCAGTTGTTCATGACTCCGCTTTTCAACCGACTATCCGTAACGACTGCCAAATAATAAGTCTAATAACAAAAAGTCTGGAATAACTTCTATGACCATGAAAATCCTTTCAGGCGTTCTGACGTGAAAGAGTTACAAACATCCATCCATTCATCCACAAACTTTCGCATTTATTATCAGTATAGGATAATATTAGTAGGATGGCAAGATTATAAATGCGAAAGTTTAAAAGTCGATCTTCAAGGTTAAGCAACGCTGTCTTTGTCAACAAACCGAGCCTCCTCTGTGCCTCGGGAAGCATGTAAAGCTGTCGGTCCTGGCTGTCATTTATAGATCTTTGGCAGTCGTTACGGAATCGTTAGAAGCCAGAAAATCTGATTTGATTCTTTTTTTTTAATTTGAGATGGGTTTGCTCAATAGGGTGAGCTTGCTCAGAAGAAGCCTGTTCACTTTAATTTGAAGAGATTTGGGTTGTAGGTACAACTTTTTCTACGGAAAAAAAAATCAAGACTGAACCTGAACCGCTGAATCTTTTTTCGAGATTTTGGGGTTGATCCGATAGGTACTGCGTTTATTCTGATACACGTTATCTTTTGCCCGCAACTTCGTACGCGGGTATCCCGGGAAATTCTCTTTTAGTGCTCCCCTGTAGTCCTACTCCCTTTCTACGACCAGCTGTTTCGGCTGTGCATTGTCTGTCAGTCGCTCAATTACTCAGTAAAGGAAGAGTTTCAAATATATAAATAGATTAGTACCTTTTTTTTTAAGGATGGGAAATCATCAAATGACTCCTCCCGCTTTGGGTGAAGCAGAAGGGAGTGTCAGACTCTTACTGACTAAAACCCATCCGCGTTCCTCAAGTGCCCTTAGCGTTCCAGGGTACGGTGCCTCTTTCGAACGAAGTGCGCAGCCCCAGCAGGCACTGGCCCTAGCGGGCCCCGTCTTTTACGCTGATAGCTCTTTGAGGCGCGCGTGGAATACAGCGCGTCGTCGACCCATGCCTGGTTCTGATCAGACGGCGAACCACCCAATGCTCGCCATCCGCAGGCTCGCGCCTACGGTGGCCGAGAATCGTCCTGCGACTCCTGACGCCCGGGGCGTCTTCTTCTGTCTCCTCGCTCCGGACCATGGATTGAACCAGGGCCGGACGCGAGAGATCGCCGCCGCCGATCGCCTCGACGAGGACACAGCGGTGCTCCGTCCAAGCAGGGCAGACCTCAACCGTACCTATGCTCCACCGTGTCCTCCGGGCGATCTTCGCAGTGTTGACACCCGGGCGTATCCTCCCGCAATAGATTAGTACCTAGGATAGGAAAAAGGATGGTGTCTTTGATCACATGTTCTGTGAATTAAACTCATAGCATTTTCTTCATAATCTTTGTTTAATCAAAACAGTCTTCTGGATGTATGTAGTGAGTCTTGGCAACACTGGAGTAGTACCGCGCAGATGCTTTCGGAGTGCGCGTCCGGTTTGGATCAGAGAAGTCGACTGAGAATAGACCGAATTTTGCACTGGAAACAAAATAAGAACAGTAGAAGACCATTGACGGCTACCGTTTTTGTACTCACCAGTGGGCGCCACTGTCGAGTAAGGTTCTTAATCATAGCATTAAAGTTGTTATTACGCTCAGGTGAAAAAAAGTTAGAAGAAAAATAAAAATTAAAACAAATAAGTAAATAAACTCGCGTCAATAGCCAACCAACAGTGAAATTTGACATTTAAAACCTCACGCTACACTAGCGCCTCTAGCGGTGAATTCAAACGCGATTGCCCTAATTCTACTAATTTCTAAGCAATTTTGCATTTTCACATAGTAGTTGCAAACTGTCAAAAATATAGGGAAATATGGGTGATTCCTGAGTAAAAAAAATGTTAGATTATCGAAACATATGGGGCGTATTTTTTACTCAAATCAATAAAAAATGACGAAGATGAAACGCATCAAAGATCAGGAGTTGGGTCTTGTGACGTCACTATTCGGTAAAAATTGTACTCAAATGCTCACACTAGTTCTGAAAAACAAACGAGATATAATTATTTTAGACAAATATATCAGTCCCTCTCGCGAAAATGCTGTTTTCTATGGCAGCTGTATAGGCGTTATGAACTCTGACGTCAACATTGATATCGGACTTCTCTTACTAATTGCAATCTTTGAAGCTTTATAACTTCATCGCTGATGAAGGTATTTAAAAATTATTTCATGATCGTTTACTACAGCTAATAAGTGTTTAATATTGCAAATAAAAAAATCGCATGCAAATTCCCTATTCCACTATTTTTTAAACAACATTCGTATTTGCCCTAGGGATATTAATTTATGTAGTTTTGCTTCCTAAAATGACTAATCAAAATGCAGGTCACGGCTTGAGATAAGACCAGTGGGTGTATAGTTCGCGTCAGCGTGGCTTGCCCCTCGGAAGTTAGGTTTGAGTGAAGTCCGCGCAGGTGCAATCGCGTAAAAAAGTGTTACGTTCCTAAAATATTTTTTTGTTTAAACGTATTATACTATAAACAAGTAACAAAGACTACCAGTAACAATAAAATATCAAAAAGTAACACAACAAACACATACACCACAAGAACACTTGACAAATCAAACTGTAAGAAATAACCAAAATAAATAATTAAAAACAATAAAAACGTGTAACACTTTTCGCATCCACAGTCGTATTGCATTGAGCCAGCGGAACACGCTTATGCATCGAACGTATACTAGCGAGTGAGATGCCATTACACCCGCGCGTTTGTGCTAATCCACGCATGCGCGAGCTACCCGCGCATGCGCGGTTGTATGTTTGTTGTCAAATTGACGTCCTGCGCAGCCGATTGCGGCATACTTTGTGGAGGCAAGCTTGCGTGACGGGAACTATAAAAAGTTCACTTTATCAGAATCAGAAAGCACATCACGCTACCCGTCACTGTCAAATTTTCCCAATCAACCATGCACTTAATGGCTCTAGCTAGCCAGTTACATTCTGACAGCCGTACCTTGGCGATTGTCAAAACGTGACAAGTGTATTGGATTGACAAACGCTATCGAAATGTCACGTGATCAATCCCTTAGGTTTTCGCATTTCGACAATCGCCATCGCTGATAGAAAGAATAGAATACTCTTTACTATATACAGCATATAAGTTACAGAAAAATGCATGAGGAAAACATAACATAGGGTGACACACTGGGTGGCCTTAACGTTTCTTCTTATCGAGTGAGCAGTAAGGTCTAACGAACCCACACACCCTAGTGTCAGAGTTTCTAAACCGCCTCTGTGGTCGAGTGGTTTAGGTATTTGCCTTGACACGACCCGGTGGTCGTGCAACAAATTTACAAAGTAGGTATGCTTTGTAAAGTTGTTTCCAGTTTAGCTAGGGCATTGCAAGCTTGAATCACCTGGTTGTCTGATAAAACGATGATTCTGTGCTTCGGAAGGCACGTATAAGCCGGTGGTCCCGGCCGCCAAATGGCGGTCGATAACCATGTCAGCGGCCTTATCGCTAAAAATTATCTTTTCATGACAACCTTTAGATGCATTTTAAAGAGAAAAAGGAAAGACAGTACTGTAGGTTGTAGTAGAAAGGCGCTTTGGCGCCAAAGGAAGAAGTTGGATTTGAATCGCCAATTTTTATTTTCTTGGAGACCCTACCCTCAAAGAAATAAGTCGTATAGCAGTATCAAATTCCATCAGTTTTATAGGTATCAATAAAGATCCTTACTCATATCCTTTGTCGAAGTTGTCCATGATAGACCAGTGAATGTATCCCGTCACATTAACGCCATCTTGAATTGCGAGCGCCACCTGTGAAGCAATATCAATTTCAATTAGAGTCAGCCTCACGTAAAATGTCTCGTAGACGTGGTGCTAGCAGTTAGAACGGGCATACACAGGTTGCATGTGCAGTCATAGTCAACAGCTTGAAGCTCCCATTGATAACAGCTACAGCAGTCGGTTTCAACTGCTAGAGCAGTCAAGCAGGCGGGCAAGAGACGCACGCGATGGAGGTAGGATGAACAGTGTGCAAGAGCTGTTGACAGCTCGAGAAGTCAGTGTATGCCTGACAACTGTTTGACCGCACAGTGAAGTTTCACCGTGCAGCTGACTGCTCGGAGAGGTCGCAACTGCTCAAGCGGTCCACGTATGTATGCAAATAGAAGACAGTAGTCTGATTCCAGTTTGACAGGAAGCCGACACTTATAGTATAGTTGGGAAAAGGCTAGGCAGATGAAGATGACTTACCGAAAACCAAGCGATATCACCGGTCTCCCACGAAAGATCCCGCTCCAATACGACGCCCAACTCCTTGGATCCATAGAGCGGCCATCTTTCAATCTCCTCGCCAGGCCTGGCTTTCCGCACCAACAGCGTCGTATAGTGGTTGAGGGCATAGAAGTCGAAGGTACCTGGGAGAAGTTTTTTTTAAATAATTGATGCGCACACGTTTGACCACTACCTCACCTGATGGTAAGCGATGAGCGTGGTCGAAGATGGAGCACCCTTGCTAGAAGTAACCTATTCACTCTTAACTTAAAGACTCCTAGGTTCTGGCCATTAGAAAACAGACTCTGGCAGGGAATTCCAGTCCTTAGCTGTTCGCACGATAAATGTGTTCCCAAAACGTTTTGTGTGTGTTTTGATTTTATTCTTTCCAACATACTTAATACCTACCAGTTTCTAAGATTATAATATTTTGGACTATCAAGTTTTGTGAAGTTGTAAAATCACGCGTAAAAGGGGAGAGGTATCTCGTTCATCAGGTTTTATCACATTATCATTAACATTAACATTAGGTACCTTTGACAAGTGCCACTTCATCATCAGTGAAGGGAGGTAGCTAGGTTCTGGGTAGCCTTCCATTTTGCTGTTCCTTGCTAAATGTTTCTCCAACTGTTTCGGCCAGCCACCGTCTTCGGAGTAGATAGCATGACCATATCTTCCTTCCTAAAAAGAAACAATTTCGACAAAGGGCCTTTTTCACCAATTCAAACTGATCGCGATCAGTACATCTGAACTGCGTTCAAGAGCTGTCAGTGTCAATATTCTACAGAAAATAACGACACTTACAGTTCGTAAACGTGGTTTTTATGCTGATACCGATCAGTTTCGTTGGTGAAATTCGACCTTAGTCAGTCATCTGATCTTCAATTTTTTGTTTAGTGTCCCACTGTTGGACAACGGCCTCTTCCATATCTTTCATGAAACTCTGTTCTTGCGTAAACCAGTCTTCGTGGTGCGCGTTTCTCTCGAACCTTCTTCTCGAAACTTCGTCACCGCTCATTTGAAGATCTTTGGCAGTCGTTACGGGTTGTCAGAAGCCAGTAAATCTGACTCCAGTCTTGCCAAAAAGTACCGTGTTACCCAGTTAATGGGTTGTGGAGGTCTGGTAGGCAGCCGCTCCACGTAAAACCCTGGCATTCAACTGAATCTGGTTTGACTGGAAGCCGACCCCAATATAGTTGGGAAAAGGCTAGGTAGATGATGAGCTTTACGCATTATGAATGTGTTCCCAAAATGTTTTGTGCGCGTGGGTGGGTTATCATTTATTTTATACTAGCTGTTGCCCGCGACTTCGTACGCGTGTTTGTCGGAAAGTAAAATGTTGTCGCAAGGTAAGATCTCTAAGATAAGATATACATATACGAACAGTCAACAAATTACAAATATTTTTATAGGAACAAGAAATAATTTTACGGAAGATTGTGTTCGTTAACAACCGCATTAGTATGAAATACTGTGTCGCGGTCACGCTTGCCAAGGTTGGTCTGTGGATGAGTGACCATATTAATATACCGAGATTCCTCTGTGCCTCGGAAAGCACGTTAAGCCGTTGGTCCCGGCTGTCATTTGTAGATCTTTGGCAGTCGTTACGGATTGTCAGAAGCCAGTAAATCTGACTCCAGTCTTGCCAAGAAGTACCGTGTTACCCAGTTAATGTGTTGTGGAGGTCTGGTAGGCAGTCGCTCCACGTAAAACACTGGTATTCCGCTGTTGTTATGTATATTCTGGCAAATAAATATTTTTGATTTTGATTTGATTTTGATTTGAATCCGGTTTGACTGGAAGCCGACCCCAATGTAGTTGGGAAAATCGAGGAAGGCTATAGGCTAAGACCAATAGGAGCGGAGCAGTAATGAAAATTGTGACGCAGACGAAGTTTCGCGGGTCAACTAGTTTTATATAAACGACATTGAATCCATTGTCCTGTCTGACTATCCTCGCTAAGCCAAAACTACTAAGGCTGCGTTTCCACCAGAAATGTGCGAGGATGAGTAGCGAGTTATGTGTTTGTTAAATGAGTAATAGACGTACGAACTTATAGTACGCGGTTTTTTAAGATTGTGAATGAACAGTGGTTACCTTACACCTTGTTTGTTAATGTTATGAGTACCACGCCGCGACCCAGGTTAGGGAATTTGATTAAGTAAAAAGATGTTTACTGTTACACGGATTTATTTCTTTTTCTTCTACCTGGCGTTAATCCCGGCTATTGCCAGGGTCCGCCTTCCTACTTAGCTTCCTCCACTTTGCCCGATCTTGAACATCCTTCTCAGTTAGGCCATTGGCTCTCATGTCGGACTTAACGACGTCCAACCAGCGCTTGCGAGGGCGACCACGGGACCTAGCCCCAAGAACAGCCATATTCATGCATCCCCGACCAACGTACTCGATAGGGCGGCGCATGATGTGGCCATACCATCGCAGACGACACTCTTGCAGTTTTTCCCCCACGTCACGGACACCAAGACTACCTCTGATGAAAGAGTTGCGTATGCGATCGGATCGCGTTACGCCACTCATCCACCTCAGCATCTTCATCTCCGTGACGCGAAGCTCCTGGGTGCGTCTGCTTAGTGCTGGCCAACATTCACCGCCGTACAGTAGGACAGGCCGTATGATGCATTTATATATCTGCCCCTTGAGCTTAGGAGGCATTTTGCGGTCGCATACAACGCCCGTTACCTCGCGCCACTTCGCCCAAGCCGCGCCTATACGTGCTTGGACATCGTCGTCCACGTTGCCAGACTCGTGCAGCACGGATCCAAGGTACCTGAACGTATCGGACTTTCTGATCAGGTCCGAACCTATTCGGATGAACCTATTTGAATCCGTGCCGCCACAGTTACACGGATTTATTTAAACTAAAGTAATTAACTGACAAATGGAACGCAATGCACCGCATCGTGAGTGCAAGCGTCAGCATTATTACGAAACAATACAAAATGTACGATTGTACAGGTTTGCTCGTATGGTGAACTTACTCCTATTTCTGGGTGGTTCTAACCTAACCTCTCCGAGTAGGAGAGCTCCAAGACCCAAACTCGTTAACTCAGTCTCCCATTCTGTATATTTTTCGCCCACTTTAGTATATTATTCGGTTACTAGAAATTTGAAATGCTTGCTTAGAATAATTATTTCCCACTTTAAGCAGCTAATTTCACTTAAATACATTCAAATTTTTAGTCGTCTGATTAATAGTTTCCCTTCGGCAATAACGATTAACAAGAAATGTTAAGTCAAACGTACAAGATAATTTAATATTCAAGGGTACATGGTAATTACCGCAATTCCAAGTAAATAAACCGTCCGAAACAGTCATGACTACTGTCCTACTTTTATTTGGCACAGTTTTACCTACACACATCAAAAAATGTTTGTGAACACTAGCATAAGCGGATATATTTTTTGAAATTTAATTTTATCAAGAAAGTAATCTTTGTTGTAAGTTTTCTTTAAATAGAAAAACCCTGTTTTCTTAACAGTTTTCTTTAAATATGAAACTATCAAAAGTTAAAGTTTTATATTTTTAAGTTTTCTTTAAATGTGAAACTATTTTATTATTTTTTATTAACAAAAATTGATTAATTAATCAGAATGTAATTGTAACCGGAATTTGATAGAAAGAAAAAGACTGTGACAAACTTAAACAACAATTAATGAATAAAAGGTTTAAATTCAATATAATATAACTCCTCCCCTTTATTTATATATATTTCATACTTCGTGCACACAAATTTACAGAGGCGGACTTAATGCCATATCCATTTTCTACCAGTCAAGCCTTTTTTTTTAAGCGGCGGAAATCGTCAAGTGACTACTTCCGCTCTGGGCGGAGCGGAAGGGAGTGTCAGACTCTTACTGACTAAAACCCATCCGTGTTCCTCCTACTGCCCTTTGCGTTCCAGGGTACGGTGCCTCTTTTGAACGGATTCCGCACCCCGGTAGGCACTGGCCCTAGCGGGCCCCGTCTCCCATGCTGACAGCTCTTTGAGGCGTGGAACACAGCGCGCCGTCGACACGGGCCTGGTTCTGATCGGACGGCGAGCCACCCAATGCTCACCGTCCGCAGGCCCGCGCCTACGGTGATAACTCCTCGCCTGGCTCGAACACATGCGGAGCCTGGGCATGCTGAGGATCAAGATATCCAGCATTTCTTGGGGTAGCCTGTCCCATTCTTGAATAGCGGCTTCCCAGCAGCATTGACTCGTTGAGATCGATGTGCGGGCGCATTATCATCGACCAGTGCAAATTGGTGCCCATGGTCTACTCGGCATGGTCTGACAATTCCATCAATAGCAACTGCTTTATACATGTCTGCTGTCATGAAGCCTCGATACGGGATCAAAGGCGTTCTAGCTCCAATCATAATACCACCCCAAAATGTCACTGATTTCCGCCTTGCTAACTGTTCCAGTGGCAGTTCTTTGCCTTTCACGGTCTCCTGGTCTTCTCCAGACATGGAAACGTCGGTTATCTGGATGAGTACTGATTCGCGATTCGTCAACGAAGAGACAGTGTTGCCAAATGTTTTCTTCTTCATCTTCTTTATTTTGCCGTAGCCTAGCCCACTGCAATCTCCGTCGTTGACGTTACCAGGAATTCAGAGGCAGTCCAAACAGTTGGGCGACCACTGCGGGGTCGGTCAGCTAAATTACCCATCCCGTGGTACCTTTGCAACGTGGTCACGACACAGGATTGGGATATAGCAACTCTGCGTGCTATTTCTCTCGTAGTGTATCCTTCTTCCGTCAAAGTTACTATTCTTGCTCGTAAAACTTCTGATAATCCTCTTGGCATTTTTTCAATTAGGGACCCCTTTCCGCGTAAAAGTATTTTAAATTAGTAAAAATGGACTGAATCAGAATTCTGAATGAGCGTAAGCTAGGACTGAAAGTCTTTTTATATGGAAAAACAATTGAACTGTTTTATTTACTGTTTTACATTCTAATTCTATATTTTTAAATAAAGAATCTAAAAAGAAGAAGAAATCACAATATAATCTACCGTAACACCGTGTGTATATGTCGTTAGTTTAATCAAGAAATTATCTCTGCAATTTTTAGAAAAAAAAAGACAGCCTACCTTTTTGTATTACTTAAATAAACGTCTCATTTTAAAGGTATGGCTTTTTTCCAAACTGGTCCGTTTCTGTCATTTTCCATCCATCGTCAAAACTTTGCAGAAAGACGCCCACAGCTGGACATAGCCCCCCAAGTGTCGTCACATCGACCGGTCCTGTGCGTCTCGCATCCATCGGCTACCCGCGACCCTCACTTGGTCATCGGTCCACCTGGTGGGAGGCCTTCCAACGCTACATTTTCAGGTAGATACTCGATCGTTACTACAGAATCTTTCGACTCTATCGTTTATCTGTTCTGCGAGCGATCTGTTCTACCATCTCTTTATCTTAAGGAACGTTTCCAGAATATTTTACTGTACAGGCTGCTCGTCTGTGGAATGCTTTGCCGGTCCCAGTAAGACGCGCTCAGTCGTTACCTGCTTTTAAAAGGCTTATAAATGAGCATTACCTGTCGCTGTGATTGTCGATAGTCATTTATTTTCACGCTTAGTATGTATTTATTATATAGATTTTTATGTATGTATATGTGTATCTATGTATGTCAAGGTTGGTCTGTGGATGGGTGACCATCTTAACATACCGAGTTTCCTGCGTGCCTCGGAAAGCACGTTAAGCCGTTGGTCCCAGCTGTCATTTGTAGATCTTTGGCAGTCGTTACGGATAGTCAGAAGCCAGTAAATCTGACTCCAGTCTTGCCATGAAGTACCGTGTTAGCTGCTCCTCATAAAATACTGGTATTCAGCTAAATCCGGAGTGACTGGAAGCCGACCCCAATGTAGTTGGGAAAAAGGCTAGGCAGATAATGATATGTGTATCTATTATGTTATATTACAATTTAATTACTTTTTGTCACACCAATGACAACCCCATCTCATGTCCTGGCAAATACTGGCCATCCCAGGTTGTCTGGAAGAGATCGCGGAATGCGATATAGCCGCCCACTGTATGTGTTTAGTTTTAAGTTTCCTTTTTGTTCTTACTTTTGGTGTACAATAAAGTGTATAATAAATAAATATATACTAATATATAAAGCTGAAGAGTTTGTTTGTTTGCTTGAATGCGCTAATCTCAAGAACTACTGGTCCGATTTGAATAAATCTTTCAGTGTTAGATAACCCATTTATCGGGAAAGACTATAGGCTGTAAACCATCACGCTAAGACCAATAGGAGCGGAGCAGTAATGGAAATTGTGACGCAGACGAAGTTGCGCGGGTCAACTAGTAAATAATAAATACAGCTAACCAATTATAAAAGTTAATTGGCACAATTAATTGTGGTTTAATTAATTTATAAAACTACCCCCAAGCCCCGACTTCACACGCATACTTCTTCATGAATATAAAATTTAATAAAAAACCGACTTCCTAATAAAAAAAAAACAAAAGTAAAAATTACTTTAATTTCGAAAGTCAGTGTAAAAATGCGAAGAAACAACCAAAAACGCCGATTATGTCTATATAGTAGGTACGTCCATCTAAATACGTCATCTAAGTCAACGAATTCTAGCTATATTGATTTCGAAGCCAAACTGCTAAATCGACTAAATAAATTCTATCAAACATATAAACAAGACCAAACGGAAATTAGGTACTTTTACATAAAAGAAGAATTTTTCAAATCGGTTCATAAATGACGGAGTTATGAGGTAACACACATAAAAAAATACAACCGAATTGAGAACCTCCTCCTTTTTTTGAAGTTAATAAGGTACTGAAAATAAAAACCTAGCTTCCTACGATGTCCCTCACACCGCTCTGGGTTTATCCACTCCTCTTTCTTTGTCCAGGCGATCTTCATTTGGAATGCGCTCCCTCTGAAAATCAGGACGGCAACCAGTCGGCTGTCCTTCGCAAGAAGCTGGTAGAATTATCACAGCATTAATTTGTTGGTTACCTTTTCTCTTTATAACGTTGTGAATTTTATTAATGTGTATGTAATCTATGTATTTATGATTTTTTTTTTTCTGTTTTGTCTTTCCTATAATTTTCACCTGCATTATTGTCTCTGATATTGAGGTCGACTGGTAGAAAATGCCTAAGGCATAAAGTCGGACTTTGTACAGTGTTTTTTACTTGTGTATAAAGTTTTATTTATAAAACTTTCCCGTAGGAATTTTGGAAAATCCTCTCTTATGGCTCCTTTTTTTTTAAGTATGAGAAATCATCACATGACTCCTCCCGCTTTGGGTGAAGCAGAAGGGAGTGTCAGACTCTTACTGACTAAAACCCATCCGTGTTCCTCCTAGTGCCCTTTGCGTTCCAGGGTATGGTGCCTCTTTCGAACGAAGTCCGCAGCCCCAGCAGGCACTGGCCCTAGCGGGCCCCGTCTTTTGTGCTGACAGTTTTTTGAGGCGCGCGTGGAACACAGCGTGCCGTCGACCCAGGCCTGGTTCTGATCAGACGGCGAGCCACCCAATGCTCGCCGTCCGCGGGTACACATATAGCAGCCTCATTGTCGCCACAAGAAAAATGAATGAAGGGATTACGGCAACAAAAAGAACCGCAACGCCATCTATCCCGACAGCAGCGAACTACAAACGAAATAAAAAAAAGTATACATACAGCCGTCCATGGAACCACATGGCTACGCCAAAAAGCCAAAGAGGATCACTTCAGCAACGTTGCTAGATCGACGTTATCTGACGCTGGTCTTCCAATAAATCTTGACTGAGATTATTATCATTACATACTATATTATAAAACAAAGTCGTTCGCGATAAGCTCAAAAACTACTGCACCGATTTTCATGCTGTTTTCACCAATGGATAGAGTGGTTCTCGAGGAAGGTTTTAGTATATAATTTGTCAAGTTTTTGTATACATTGGCTAAAACAAAATGATATTTGTTGAAGTTGTGTTTGGTACAGGAATAGATATATCCTGGAATAAGACATAGGTTACTTTTTATCCCCGGAATAGGTTTCCATGGGTTGTGGAAACGGGATCAAAATTTCACGAATACTTTTGATCGCGATAACCGACATCAACGCGGGCGAAGCCGCGAGCGTCAGCTAGTTAATTGACACTGACAGTGCCCTTGTAAGTCATTGTGGTTTAATCTTATATCTTATATATCATATATACTAATAAAGCGGAAGACGCGCTAATCTCAGGAACTACTGGTCCGATTTGAAAAATTCTTTCAGTTTTAGATAGCCCATTTATCGAGAAAGGCTATAGCCTTTCTCGATAAATGGGCTATCTAAAACTATATCATCACCTTAAGACCAACAGGGGCGGAGCAGTAATGAAAATTGTGACGCAGACGAAGTTGCGCGGGTTTACTAGTTAATTTATAATACTACTAGCAACAAGCCCCAACTTTGCACGCATAGCATAGAATTATAACCTCCCTATTGGCAAAATTGACACCTAAATCTTTTTATGAATCACTAAAATACATTTATTTAACGACTTCCTGGGTATATACACAAAATAAAATATAAAAGAACTAGCTTTTTCCCGCGACTTCGTATGCGTATATCCCGTTTTCCCCGTTCCCGTAGGAATTTTGGAAAATCCTCTCTTATGGCTCCCCTACACTCCCTTAAGAACCTACTGCCAAACTTCAGCTTTCTACCACCAGTAGTTTCGTTCGGCTGTGCGTTGTCTGTCAGTCACCCAGTAACAAAAGAATCTATATTTAATACTTACTCTATACCAATTTATAAAGCTGAAGAGTTTGTTTGTCTGTGTGTTTGCTTAAACGCGCTAATCTCAGGAACTACTGGACCGATTTGAAAAATTCTATCAGTGTTAGAAAGCCCATTTATCGAAAAAGGCTTATCATCACGCTAAGACCAATAGGAGCAGAACAGTAATGAAAATTGTGCCGCAGACGAAGTTGCGCGGGTCAACTAGTAATTTATAAAACTGAAGAGTTTGTTTGTCTGCTTGAACGCGCTAATCTCAGGAACTACTGGACCGATTTGAAAAATTCTATCAGTGTTAGAAAGCCCATTTATCGAAAAAGGCTATAGACTATTTATCATCACGCTAAGACCAATAGGAGCGGAGCAGATGAAGTTCGCGAGTCAACTAGTTTTAATATATGGATAACAAATAAATATATTGGTGAATCGTACGCTTGTTTTAGAGTTTCGCGTTAAGACAGACAGACAAACAGATGCGGCGGTGGTACTGGATAATAGTAATACGTTAGATTGCCTTGTCCGCAGATAACTGTAATATTTTTTATTGTTGTAAACACGTAATTTAGTCGAGAGAATGTTCTGTGTCAGTGTGGTTGTGTTCAGGTAAGTACCTACGATGTCACTTATCTTAATCTACAGTTCTGATGCGGTTTTATGACTGAATAACTGTGAGACAAACTGAAGATACAGATATAAAATGATCTCCTCTTCGTATACCTATAGATTAAAAAATGTTGGTTAAACGCAACGGTTTTTTACCGACGTCCAAAAAAGGAGGAGGTACTCAATTCGGCGGGTATTTTTTTGTTTTTTTTTTTTTATGTATACGTACACCGATTACTTTTTGGTTTGTGATCCGATTTATGTGATTCTTTTTAAGTTCGATGCCGCATAATTGCCATTTAGTTCCGTAAATAATTAGTTCAGTTTGGTTCGTTAGTTTTTATGTTATGAGCGTTTTTGCTTATTTCAATTTCAGCGTAGACGAAGACGTCGTTCAAGTAGCACCACTAAATAGTGAAAAAAAAAACTTTTTTTTACAAAAATTATATATTGTTCGCCTCAGTTTGCAATGGAAATACTCGTCACACATTTTTTCCCGTACACGAGTATACGACGTCCATAAAAAACACTACAGAGTATAAAATAACCTTAACTTCGGAAGTCGGTGTTAAAAAACAAAGAAACAAAACTAAACACACCGACTTCCGATATTAAAGTTATTTTATACTTTGTAGTGTTTTGTATGGAAGTCGGTTATATTTTTTTGAAAAAGTTTTTTCTGTGTGCTTAGTTACAACTTACAAAAAGGGTTGCGAGGCATAGATAGCTAAAGCCGCACATAGTTAGGCTTATTTTTTTTTTTTTGCGATGGGTTTGCTCTTGACTCTAGTCTATGTCAGAGATGACAGAGAAAAAGTCTGCGATGGAGCGAGCTTACGCAGAAGGAGCCTCTTCACTCTATTTTTGAAGAGAATAGGGTTGTAAGCATTCGGAATCACAGATGCAGGCAGAGTTCCACTCCTTTAGATGATGCGTGTCCGGCCAAAGTAGACGGTGTCCGGCCTGTCTGGCTTTTGTTTTACCAGTCACTTTTGTGTATTATGAATTGCATTAAAAAAGCTTAATGGTTCATTAAATTTCTGTTTTTTTTTCCCCAACGAGGGTTCTGTACAAAGTAGCTATACAAATTACTTTAAATAGAGACCATATGTTTTAATTCTCCAATACATATGGTCTTAAAAACCATATGTCTTGAGGAGCTCGTGGCTAAATAATAACAGCCGCACGGGTCGATCTTTAAGGTTAAGCAACGCTTGCCAAGGTTGGTCTGTGGATGGGTGACCATATTAACTTACCGAGTTTGCTCCGTGCCTCGGAAAACACGTTAAGCCGTTGGTCCCGGCTGTCATTTGTAGATCTTTGGCAGTCGTTACCGATTGTCAGAAGCCAGTAAATCTGACTCCAGTCTTGCCAAGAAGTACCGTGTTACCCAGTTTATGTGTTGTGGAGGTCTGGTAGGCAGCCGCTCCACGTAAAACACTGGTATTCAGCTGAATCTGGTTTGACTGGAAGCCGACCCCAATATAGTTGGGAAAAGGCTAGGCAGATGATGATGTTTTGTGATTTAATTACAAATGTATAATTTTTAGACTTTTCCCTATATATACTTGTAGTATAAGACAGTAATACTTACCAAATTTTATATTTCTAGGACAACGGGAAATACCCCATACATTTTGATTCCCTTGAGAGGGTCGAAATGATACGTTTTTTGGGGCATAAACGATCGTATCTTTATTTTACGTTAAATTAGAAGTTTCAATTTTTCGCAGCTGCAAGGGACTATAAACTAGAGTGCCAATATGGTTTTAATTTCAACTCGATACCTCCACGCGATTTCGAGATAAACGGTCTTGACAGACGGAGGGACAGCAAAGTTTTCCTATAAGGGTTCTGTTTTTTCCTTTTGAGGTACAGAACCTTGAAATCATTCGGGTGTACCTCTACAGACGTTACCAGTCGAAACTATGAAGGATCCCCACATATCTAGACCGTACATTATATACTCGTAATTATGAACTCGTTCAAACACGTCGGTGTCCGGGCCTTACCCGAAACGTTAAAAGATGATTCCTTGCTTCAGGAGGCACGTATAAGCCGGTGGTCCCGGCCTCCAAATGGCGGTCGTCAAATTTTTATTTATTTATTTATTTATTCAAAAGTAAGTACATACATTTATTGATACCTTTAGGTTGATGCCAACATAAACTCATTAGAGTTTTACCGTGCACCAAAATCATCGACTACATATTTCGACTAAAATATACCTATGTAGGTAGTTAGAAAAAAACAAGAAAAAAAAAATACATTAGCAGAAAAAATATAAAATGACATCGGGTATATGATAAAAACATTATCCAAAACACCAACGAGCGTCATCAGTTACCAATCTGGTCGTCCATCGTTAGTACAAATAGTGTTGGTATGTTTTTAAATTGATACAGGTTGTTCCTAAAAATTATCACTTATGTTTTCAATTATAGTTAACTTTAAAACTTATTTGCGTTATAATAATATTGCGAGGCATTATTTTATGCTTTGTTATCGTTATTAACTCTTTATCCATAATTAATTAAATAATGTATTTTATTAGTATATCTATCTTAGGTAGGTATCTAAATTTTGTAAAAAGTGTTCCTTTAATTTGTCTTTTATGTTTTTCTGAGTAATTTTATCTCTCAATGATATGGGTAGTTTATTAATAAGGTAAGGTATTATATACTTTAATGATCTCTTGCCGTGTAAGTTCGTGTACTTTGGAAGTAACAGCTGAGAGTTAATGACGCTACGAGTTCTTATTTCAGTACTATTTACGTTTTTTGTTTTCTTTAGGTTTTCATTAAAAAATTCTTCTTTTAACAACGCATATTTAGTTTGTTCATGTATAGGTAGTATATTGCAGAATTTAAATAATTTGTGATAGTCATTTTTGTATTTTTTCTTAATGTTGTTAGGAACAATTGCTTTCAATATTCGCAATTGAATTGCGTAAATTTGATCAAGGTGTGTCTTATATGTCCTACCATAGCTCGACAGACCATAGGGTATAGTTGATTCTACCAGGGCTTTGTACAGCATTAAAAGAGTTTTATATGGTATTTTGCATTTAATTATAGAAAATTTAGCCAGCATGCTTCTCAATTTATCACACACCCCGTTTATGTGCTCCTTCCAATTAAGTCGGCTATCAATGGTAAGTCCTAAATAAGTTTGGCTATCAACAAGATCTATGGAGACACAGCCGCAAGGGATGCCTACTTTATTGGTGCAATTGTTATGCAAACACTCATGACAGTGAGCTGTTAATTTAGGCAAAAAAGAGCTTCTATTTTGGCTGGAACTGATGTACATTAATTTGGTCTTACTAGCGTTTAATACGAGACCAGCGTCATGAGACCATTTGGTCAACAAGTCGAAATCCTCTTGTAGTTGCCTTTGGGCATCACTAACACTCCGTCCAGCAGCTATAAGGCACGTGTCGTCGGCGAACTGATAGACCTCGCATTTTTTTATGACATTAACCAGGCTATTTACATAAGTGAGGTAGTGCAGCGGTCCAAGGACCGAGCCTTGCGCCGTGCCTTCGGTTACTATAACGGGTTCACTAGTCGCGTCACTGACTCTGACCATGTATTTCCTGTCAGCAAGATAGTTTCTGCACCAATCGTGTAGTTTACCTCTTATTCCACTGTCATGAAGACACTCCAGTAACCGCTCATGTCTAAGTGTATCGAATGCCTTGCTGTAGTCTATAAATACTACTAAAACGTGCTCCTTTTGATCTAGATGATTATGAATACTATCTGCGAACGTTGATAACAATTGTGTGGTATTCTTTTTTGGTTGGAAGCCATATTATTTGTCAGTTAGTATTTTATTTTTTTCGTAAAAGTCGTGTATTTGTTTACAAATGTACTTTTCTATTATTTTATCAATCGAAGGCAAAATAGTAATAGGCCTATAGTTGTTATAATCCAGCCTGCTTCCTTTTTTGTGAATCGGTCTGACAATCCCTGTTTTTAGTGTCGATGGATATTTGCCTGTTTGTATGCATAGGTTAATTAGGTTAGAAATCGCTGTGGTAATTGACGTACACAACATTTTTATGTCCATGGCTCTAATTCCATCTATTCCTGGGGCCTTATTGTTATTCAAAGACATAATGATTTTTTTAACCGAGTTAGGATCCGCGGGTTTTATACGCATAGAAACGTTAGCTGGAGTTGTGTAGTTCGTTTTATTTAGCAAACATTTCGAGCATTTAGGGATAATTAGCTTAACACTTTTATCGAAATTGTCTGCAAAATTATTAGCAATATCTGTAGGAGTTAAATTACTTTTATTAAAGGAATTGTGAATAGCCTCATCAATAGAATGTCTTATTCTTCCAGTAATTCGATTAAGTATCTGCCACATTTCTCTAACATTGCTCTTATTTAATATAATTTTTGACTTTATGTTGTCATTTTTAGTTTTTTGTATTAACTTATTTGCATAATTTCTTGATTTATTATATTCTTGTTTTAAGACTACGTTATTGGAGTCTTTTATCCATTCATAAATAGTTTATCCCGATGTTCACAAGCTTTAATTATTTTTTTATTAATCCATTCATTTTTACTACGCGATGAGCAACATTTAACTTTTATTTTATATTCTGATTTCTTATAACATTCTTTGAACTGGGTATGCATGAAGTTATATATAGGGTTATAGGGCATTTTATATCTTGTGATTTTTCCCACTGGGTTTCTTCGAAATATTTAATAAATTGTTGATTATTTATGCACGTCTTAAATTTAGGGACATCCTGTATTCGCGCGCCAGAACATGCGAGCATAACAGCGCGATGGTCAGCCAGTGTGGTACCGAGTGCCGCCGTAAAGAGGTCCTGTGTACGGGATCGCGCATAAATATGATCAATACAAGATTTACTTATTTTCCCGTTAGACATTTCTAATCTAGTGTATTCCGTGATCCCGCACAAAAGGCCTAAGCTACATAACATGTTATTGTATTTATGCCTTACAGGATTATCCGTCTTTAAATCTATATTAGTGTCTCCCAATAAGAACAGTTCTGTGTTTTTAGTGAACTTTTGAAGTGAAGTTTGTAGTTCGTCAATAAATAGAATTTTACTGGAGCTAGGTGGTCGGTATACTGCACACAGGTTCGCGGTATAGTTCGACTGGGCGGTGACGGTACAAAATAAACTTTCGAAGTGTATAGTTTTCACTTTTATTATGTTACATTTATGTTTGTTATTCACGTACATTATAATGCTACCGCCCCTTCGAGACTTACGCAAAGCTGAGTACATTCGGTACCCGCTTAATTGGAACAGAACACTATTGTTTGTTGATATATTACTTTCGGTGAGAATGATAATATCAATACATTTTTTTGAACTAAGCACCATTTGTTCTAGTGCGGAGAAGTTTCTAATTATAGATCGAATATTAATATGCATGCACAATAAATTAATTTGATGACTAGGGGTACAGTTTATAAAGTCGTTAACATTTAGACAGTTATTAATCTCCTCAATATCAACAAAAGAATTCGCCATTTTTAATTAAGACATACGTTTAAAGTTTGGCTTGTTTAATGAGGTAATATGCCGACTTACTGCTTGGTGATAGCTAGACTGCGTATATCCTTCATGGTGCGTAGGATACTAACTTTTCCACCATCTTCCCTGCGAGCTTTGACCAGTCCTCTTTTAAACCACACGTACTTGAATTTGTGATTGATTTTTAGCTCCTGCTTGGCATTCCAGAATAGCTGCTTATGATGTTTTGTCATGGCTTCTCTAACATATACGACATTTATGTTGTTTTTTTCACTCGGAAGAATATCGGAAACAGTCAGCTTGACACTTTTGGCGGCAGTAATCCAGTTTTCTTGGGCATCTTCGTTTTTGAACTCTACTAGTATGTTGGCCGACTGCTCCTTCCATCCATGGAGTCTCCGTGCACTTTTGATGTCTTCCTTGGGCTGCTTCAGTTTAAGTGCAATGTTATCCACCAGAAGTCCAACATCTTCATTATTTTGGTTTGGCAAATTTGCGATCTCTACGTATTTTGAAAGCTTCTCTTGCTCTATTTCTTGCAGACGTTGTTCCAAGACACCAACACGTGTTTCCAGGTTATTATTTTTATTTATTAGCTCCGCATTCTTACGTTCGAGATCCTTGATAGTCTGCCTGAAAGCTTCCATAGACTCCATTGCTTCATCAAGTTTGTCGCTGTGGAACTGCAAGGACTCGCTTAGTTGTACCATTTCGCTCTTAATTGCTTTTTCAACCTCTTTAGTGATGTTGCTTAACAAACTTTTTGCATTTATTTGAACTGGTGTATCGTCTTCTTCCTCGTCATCTTCAGGTATTATGATGGATGAGTTACGCCTCGGGGATTCTTGCTGGCATTCATGGCATGTCCACTCCAGGCTGGGTGAAGCTTTTAAAGCAGCGATCTGTTTGTTTGTTAATCCCGTACATTTTGGATTCAGATGCACTATCCGCTCGCACTTACTGCACTCTACTCCCAGTAAAGATTTAGTTATATTTTTTTTATAAATATCGCACTTAGACATTTTTATCAAAGAAGAGGGTATACGTATAAATTAGCTTAACGTCTACGCGTGCGTCACGTATGGCAGTTCGTCGATGAATCAACGAAATAAACCATGTCAGAGGCCCTTGAGGCGATTTAGAAACTCTGACACCAGGGTGTGTGGGGTTATTAGACCTTACTGCCCACACGATAAGAAGAAGAAGAAGAAGACCCGAACGTGTCAGACCACGTTGTGATGGACCATAGCCCGGACACGTCCCGTTCAGAGCCCTGATAATATGTGGATCAAACTTAAGGGATCTTTTATAAGAACCCTTAAGGTACTAAGGTTAAATCGACGGAGTAACTGATACTCCTTGGCACTCTTTAGGTACGGAACTCTTATCTAAAAGATTACACGATCATCCTTTTAGTTTTATAACTCTCGAGTAATAATTACACAATCTGATTAATTTATGTCTGAGTGCTCATAAACCATTTTTTTTTATGATGATGCACCTGGGATCATATTTTATCTCGTGATTACTTTTATCGCCTCGCCTTTTCCCATTTATGTTGGGGTCGACTTTAAGGGCGCTTTCAAATTAGTCTCTAAATGCAGCGCGTTTGAAGGCGACGAATTGTTAAACAATTATTCCCGTCGCTGACAATGGTCAAGAGGGGACTGAGCGTCTGAGCGGGGCGAGGATTGCATACGCGCGCTAGCTTATAACTAAAGGACGTAAGCGACAAAATGGTTTATGTTATTTTATTTAGTTAGAAACGGTAATTTGAGAAATTCCTTCTAGAATTTTAAAGAGTATGTATAGACTCATCTACATAGAAAGTTAAGAGGCTTAAATCGGTCCCGTTTGCCCATAAGATGTGAATCTCTTTTTAAAAAGAGGTATGTTTGATATATTTTTCTCTGTTAAAAAAGTTACCTAATCATGTATTGAAAACTAACAAAATAAGGTTTTTATCATGAACTTTCAGGTCACCAACTTATATTTTGATCCGTTTTGTATTTACTGAAAAAATTTGAGATCATTGGCGCCAAAATTTCCAATGCGTCCTCTCCGCGCGGCACTAAGCGACTAATTTTTAAGCCAGTATTTTACATGTAGCGACTGCCTAACTGACCTCTAAAACCCAGTAACTGGGTAACACGGTACCTCTTGGTAACGCTCTTGGTATCTACTACAGGTGTCAAAATTTCTGGCTTCTGAATGTTTGTATAGACCATAAAAAAATTAAAAAACCGGTCAATTGTGAGTCGGACTCTCACATGATGGATTCCATATGAAAAATAAGGTTCTTTTAAGGGAGTTCCCTTTAATTTTTAATTTAATATTATTTGTTGTTATAGCGGCAATATTATATAAAATTTCAACTGTTTAGGAAGCGGTTCTGACAGATAGACGGACGGACAGCGGAGGCTTAGTAATAGGGTTCCGTTGGTTACTACAACAATTTCAACTGCTATACTATATATCTTCTTCTAATATCCCAACGTGCACGACGCGTTGACTATGCCATCTAGTGTGGCATATTTGAAACTTATAAGTAAAATATACTTGACAATAACACTTCTGTGCTGCCACCTATAGTTTCTGCACGTTCCCTATAATATCTATTGCAACGATCTATAGGAAGCGTGCAGAAACTATAGGTGGCAGCACAGAAATGTCACTGTCAAGTATGTTTCAAGTATAATATTCAAAATAGCTACGGTAGATGGCACAGTCTTCTTCGCACACGTGCCCCTAAACTGAGCGTGCAGGAACCACAGGTGGCAGCACAGAAGCGACAATGCCAATTATTCTGACCCTTAAAACTTCGAATATGCGACACTAGATGGCATAGTCAACGCCGTGCACGGTCCCTATGGAAACTGTAAAAAATCTACAAATTATAGCCAGGACAGATGGCTTAAGAGGAAATGCTGGCGGCGAGACTTTGTATGTAAAAAGTCATAATTTGAGGCTTGGCTCTCGACTGTTTACTGTTTTGTTTTCGGTTTCTTGTTTTTGTTTTGTTGTTGTGTTTTTGACTGTGTCTCTACAGTATACATCCTTCTTATTCAGTTTGTAAAGACTCCAAATTCAAGGTTCAATATTGGAGGATGTATTATTATATTAATGTATTATTTTTTTGATTAACAGTTGCCAAATTTGTACACTAGGGCTCTGTAGACGCATGCTGGGGTTGCGGAATCTGTTCGAAAGAGGTACCGTAGCCCTGGAACGCGAAGAGCACTAGAAGGAACACGGATGGATTTTGGTCAGAAAGAGTCTGATATTACCTCCTGCTTCACCCAGAGCGGGAGGAGTCATTTGATGATTTCCCATCTTTAAAAAAGGGCTCTGTAGACAGCAATTTATCGGACAATTTTAAGCATTTTGTGAGAGTTCTAGTGCTTGTACAGTTAATAAATCATCATAAAAAAAAACAGAAACACAGTATATACCTATTCTTCTTATTCAGTTTGTGAAATATCTCTGAAATCGGTCCAATATTGGAGTAGAAAACAGTCGAGAGCCAAACATCGAATTATAACTTTTTACATACAATGTCTCTCCGCCAGCATTTCCTCTTAACGTACTTTCCGAGGCGCGGAGGAGACTAGGTATGTAATTTAATTATTCTTGCATAATAAAATTATAAACCAATTAATTACGTCCCTGTGATCATAAATCGATTTATTTATGAGAATGCACCAGTAATAACGTTTTACCACGTTGTTCATTGTTGTTTATTGGTTTAAAATTACTTTATTACTTTTATCTTTTTATTTTATTGCTTGTTAACATTACAACAAAGGAGTTTTTTTTTGCTTTTGAGGTTAATCGCCTTTATGTATTGCCTGTTTAATAATGAAACTCAAATTTATTTTTGTTCCTTACGGTTGAGATGACAGTGGCAGTAATATAACTAAAAACAAACCGGACAAGTGCAAGTCGGACTCGTGCACGGAGGGTTCCGTACCATAAACCTTCATTTTTATTATTTGTTGTTATAGCGGCATTAGAAACACACAATCTGTGAAAATTTCAACTGTCTACCTATTACGGTTCTTGAGATACAGTCAGCTGACAGACAGACGGACGGACACTGGAGGCTTAGTAAACACTTCAAAAAAAAAATAACTCCACGCGTTCAAAAGTTTTATTGCTGATTTTAATGGTTATAATTCCGAAAATATATAATTTTTACGCCCGCGAATCATACTTTAATCGACAAATAACCTAATACTAACTTGCAAAATTGCAAAAAACGTAAGACAATTTTAATTTCGCGGGATACTTTTTTTTACGGGGGAAATCCTCATGGATGTCCTCCGCGGCGGATGGAGGGGTCTGTCAGACTCTTACTGACTAAATCCACCCCGGTGTTCCATCTCTCACCAACGCCGGGGATCGCGAGAACTTAATTGGCTTTCCGCGATTCCCGGAAAGCCAAAGCCGGCACCAGCCGGAGGTGTTTGACTCCCCCTGCGACGTCAAAGAGGGGCGTACGGAAACACTACGCACCGCTACTTCAGGTCCGTATGAATGGGGGGCGACGGCCATCCCCAGGACCGCTGTCCTTGAACCTAGTTTGGGGGGCTGGAAGAGGGCAGCGTATGCCCTCCTCCAACGCCCGGTGCGCCTGCTGCGGGCCGGGAGAGGGATCGAAATCTCCCTCTCCCTTTCCGCAGCCTCCTTCTGCGCGATAACTATTTCGCAGAAGGAAACCACCGCGTCGCAGGACTCTTCGCCGTCTGCCATAGCACGAACTACAGTCAGCAGTGAGAGATCACTGCCTACCACAGAGATGAGGGCACAGCGCGGCCCCTCCCAAGCGGCACACTCTGCCAGCGTATGCCGCGCCGTGTCCTCCCGACAGTCGACGCAATGGTGACACCGAGCGTCCGGCTCCCTGCCTATGTGACACAGGAACTTCCCGAAGCAGCCATGCCCCGAGAGGACCTGCGTCACCCGAAACGACAAGGAGCCGTGCCTTCTACCGAGACACAGGTCGAGCACTGGCCGGATGGCCTCAATAGTGCCGAGGCCGGTGGAAGGGCGTGAGAGCCTGTCCTGCCATCCCGCCACCAGGACCTCGCGCAGCTGCGACCGACGCAGCTCAATGTGCCGCTGCATCAGTCGTTTGCGGGCTACCCTGGCGCAACCACCTTAAATCGATACCTATTAAACAACAGGTGAGATAGTGGTCAAACGCGTGCCTATCAATAGTAAAAAAAAAAAAAAAAAAATAGGTACATTTATCTCGACTCAAGAGAAAATATAAGTTATTCGTATTTTAAAAGCGGGTATAAAAAGCAGCATGAAGTTTTATAATACTACGCACCGCATCTAAGTTTAAAGTAGACTATTACCGGAGAAATTGGAGAAACACAAGCAATGAATTAATGAATGTGTAAATACTACACATTGATTTGCTTTCGTCTCTACTGCATAACAATTTTTTTTTGTATCTATACTTAATTCTTTGAAGAGCTCGTGTCTAAATAATAACAGCCGCACGGGTCGATCTTCAAGGTTAAGCAACGCTTGCCAAGGTTGGTCTGTGGATGGGTGACCATCTTAACATAATGAGTTTCCTCCGTGCCTCGGAAAGCACGTTAAGCCGCTGGTCCCGGCTGTCATTTATAGATCTTTGGCAGTCGTTACGGATAGTCAGAAGCCAGAAAATCTGACTCCAGTCTCTCCATGAAGTACCGTGTTACCCAGTTACTGGGTTGTGGAGGTGTGGTAGGCAGCCGCTCCGCGTAAAATAATGGTATTCAAGTAAATCCGGTTGATTGGAAGCCGACCCCAATATAGTTGGGAAAAGGCTAGGCAGATGATGATGATGATGACTTAATTTATAAAGCTGAAGAGTTTGTTTGTTAATTTGCTTGAACGCGCTAATCTCAGGAATTAGTACCTCGTAAATTGGACCAGTAGTGGTCCGATTTTAAAATTCTTTCAGTGTTAGATAGCCCATTTATCGAGGAAGGCTATAGGCTGTAACATCACGCTAAGACCAATAAATTATAATAAACTAGCTTTTGCCTGTATTTTAAAAGCATATCCCGTTTCTTCCGTTCCCGTATAGCCTATCTATTATACACTTCCTCACGAATGTGGCTATTATATAAAATAATAATTTTCCAAATTCCACAACAAGTTTCAGAGATCAGCGCATTCAAACAAATAAACTTTTCAGCGGGCTTGTAAAAAATGATCTCCTTTACGCACGCTGTTTACCTCAGTTAATGTCATAAGTAACTCAAAAGAGGGACAAAAAAGGTCACTTAGGTGAATCATAATTTAGTCACGCAATAAAATAATTAAAGAGTCTTTTTACTCCTGCAGTCTGTGGGCTCATTATACTCAGAAATCATACAGCTCCCTTCGAGTTCAGTACAATGACGCTTTCAGGGTGCTGATGGGGTTGCTCCGATACTGTAGTGCATCGGGGATGTTTGCTGAAGCCCACGTTGACTGTTTTTATACTGTAATGCGGAAGCGGTGCGCATCCCTGGTCAGAAGGGTGCGGGGCAGCGCCAACAGCATCCTGTCCATGATAGCAAGTAGGCTAGATTGTGTGTTAGTGAATCACTGCTGCAGGGTATCAGCTGGGCCTGTCACCTTGCAGCAGTGATGTCGCAATTTTGTGTTGTTAATGTATTACTAACATAGTTTGTAAGTATTTTGTTACTAACACTATGAGTCTTGGTACTTGTAATAAACGTTTATTATTATTATTATTATAATAATCTATCAAATTTCATTTTCATCTTTATCGCTAACGCATTAGGTTCAAGGTTGATTGGGAAAATTTGACAGTGACTGGTAGAGTGATGTGCTTTCTGATTCTGCTAAAGTGGCCTTTTTAGACCCACAGTTGAAACATCTTAGGATCACTCGTATATCTGTCAGTCCGTCTGTCACGGCCGGCTACTACTGAACTGATTACTGACACGTAACGTCAATCAATAAATTTTGAAAATTCTTCTTATCATGAGGGCAGTAAGGTCTAACGACTAACACCCTGATGTCAGAGTTTCTAAACCGCCTCAAGGGCTTCTGACATGGTTTATTAACGTCCGCCATTTGGCGGCTGGGAGCACCGGCTTATACGTGCTTTCCGAAGCACGGAATCATCTTTTTATCAGACAATCAGGTGATTCAAGTCTGCAATGTCCTAACCAAAAATGCGATTACTTTGAGGGATAAATCGGAAAATAAAAAATTTTTCAGAGTGAGCCGTGTCAGTAATCAAACAAAAGAGCTTATTGTGTGATCTGTAATTCTTTTTTTATAATTTGAAATAAAATTGTTTTTAAGTTAATAATGTTTATGAAAATTTATTATTTTCCATGAGTTTAACTGAAACAAATTAACCTAAAATTTTCAAAACATGAACAGATAATATATTATTTACTGATAAGTTAGTGGAACACTTATAAAATCTTCGGTTTCCAAACTAAATGAGTAAAATTTGGATTTCTACGGAACCCTTTGCACGCTATTCTGACTCGCACTTGGCTTTTATTTTTTTATTTAATTTTTATCTTTACTTGAGAATGAAAATAAAAATACGTTTGTTGTAGTAATACTCATGGTCACGTTGTAACACAGCCGTCTTTTTATATAAATAACAATAACGTGGTAATAAGAGGAGCTCGTGGCTAGATAATAACAGCCGCACGGGTCGATCTTCAAGGTTAAGCAACGCTTGCCAAGGTTGGTCTGTGGATGGGTGACCATCTTAACATACCGAGTTTCCTCCGTGCCTCGGATAGCACGTTAAGCCATTGGTCCCGGCTGTCATTAGTAGATCTTTGGCAGTCGTTACGGATAGTCAGAAGCCAGTTAATCTGCCTCCAGTCTTACCATGAAGTACAGTGTTACCTAGTTAATGGGTTGTGGAGGTCTGGTAGGCAGCCGCTCCGCGTGAAATACTGGTATTCAGCTAAATCCGGTTTGACTGGAAGCCGACCCCAATATAGTTGGGAAATGGCTAGGCGGATGAACAATAACGTGGTAATCAGTTTCACTAATTTTGACAACAATAACAAAATACGTAAATTGTTGGAAAAAAAAAATGGGAACGTGTAACCGAGTATGACGTCGAACATTTAGTTTATAAATTGCGTTAAAGAGATTAATATCTTAATTGTTTAAAAACCGAATAATCTGGGAAGGTTGCTCACCTATTCATTTAATATTCTTTTAAAAATTAAATACAAACATATGGGAAAATAAAACAACAATAAAAAATGCCGGTTTATTTTGATTCAGTATACTAGCGTTTGTCTTTGGATTCCTTTGCGTGGAAGTCGAACTTAATGCCGATTTTATTCATGGTCTACTTGATTTCCACGTTTTATCTAAATCCCTTCGGATTAATAAACAAACATTCGAACATAACTCACGTTTTTTTATTACCTTAAGAAAAAATAAACCTGCTGTTGCATTTTGTTGAGTTTTGTGAGCAAAAATGTACTTTTATCGGAAAGTACCTTGATACTTTATCAAATTTACGGTAGAAAGTACGTCATTGCATATCGAACAAATATGCGGCGAGAAAACGCATCTGAGCGGGAGAGAAAAGTGTATGAAAATCCATTTCTTACGTGGTTTTTCTTTTTTAATTTTGGGTAAGACTATGCGCTGGTAACCTAAATATCAAAAGCCAAAAAGTTTTTACAGTGAGTTTTTATCTCCAAGTTCGCAAAATGACACTGGCCACTAGCTGTGTGTTGGATGGTGTCAAACAATTTGAAAAAAGAACATGTGAAAATTGCAGACGCCATTGGCGCCATTTTCAATTTGTGTGTTGTTTGAGGATTCAGTTTTCGTAGAAAAGTAAAATAAAACTATCAAAATGATAAGTAGTGATAGTGATGATGAAGATTTTTTAACTCCGCCGCAGTTGAAGGAAACAGCAAAAATACTGATTGATAACCTTTTACCACAGAAATCAATTAAAAAATATAATAAAACTTATGACGATTTTTTGCAATGGAAAAGTGAAAAAAATGCGGCATCTTTTTCTGAAACTGTTTTGCTAGCTTATTTCAGTGAAAAAGCGCAAAAATACAAACCAAGTACGTTATGGTCTATGTACTCAATGTTGAAAAGTACTATATTGACAAGAAACGACATAAATATTCAAGAATACAAAAAACTTACAGCATTTCTGAATAGAAAGTCGGAGGGATTCCGTAGTAAGAAATCAAAAGTGCTTACTACAAAGGATGTTTATTCCTTTTTGCAGAATGCTCCAGATGACAAATATTTGTTGATGAAGGTAAGTTTATGAACAAAATGCACTGGTTTATGATTTATTACGTACCTATTTATGAGTAGAAATCTACTAGGTTTTCATGTTTGATATTTTTGTTTACAGGTTATTTTGATTTTAGGAGTAAATGGGGCCTGTCGTTCGCAAGAACTTGTGGATATGACAACAGACGATATCGAAATCCTCGAAAATGGAATAATCGTCAATATTCCTAAAACAAAAACCAAAATTCAGCGATCATTTGTTATATCGGGCTTATTTTATGAGATAGTGAAGAAATATAACGAAATTCGCCCCAGTGACCCCAAAACCAATCGGTTTTTACTACAATATAAAAACAAAAAATGTACGAAACAAGTAATTGGGAAAAACAAAATAAGTACTGTGCCAAGAGAAATAGCTTCCTACCTTAATTTACTCAATCCACTAGAATACACTGGCCACTGCTTTCGCAGAATTTCAGCGACTATTCTTGCCGATACTGGTGCTGATTTAACCACAATAAAACGTCTCGGTGGTTGGAAATCGTCCGCTGTTGCAGAAAGCTACATAGAGAATTCCGTAGAAAACAAAACACGAATAAATAACCAAATATCGGGATCGATTAATGTGCATCAAGACTCATCTCCTCAACCATCAACGAGCGCGGCGATGCCAGATGCCCCTCAGCAGCCAGTTGCCCCTTTGGCACCACAGCCTTCTACGAGCGCAGTGCCAACAGCACAGCCAGTTATTCCTCCTACATTGTCGCAAACATCTCAAACAAACATTAATGGAAAAAGTGTTACATTAAGCTTCACTAACTGCAACAATTTCAATATAAATTTCAATTAGAAAGATTTAGTTTTTTATTTTCCTCGTAGGTGTAGTATAAAGCACTATGTATCACTCGAGAGAAAGTGCGATTCCCGATCTCGGGTGTTTTAAAGCCCTCGCCTACGGCTCGGGCTTCAAACGACACCCTCGAGGGTAATCGGTCACTTTCTCCTCTCGGTGAACAATGTACTATTTTATGTCTTGTTTGTGTTAAATTTTGCATTGACCATATCCATGATTGATATAATAATGCCGAGAAAAAAAATGGGAGTTAATAAGTAAATCACCTTGTACATAGTATGACTAGCTTTTGCCCGAGTCTTCGTACGCGCATAGCCTGTTGTTTCCTGTTCCCGTAGGAATTTCGGGAACCTCTCTCTACTACTATGGAATGTAAGGACGCTACATGCCAAATTTCAGCTTTCTACGACTAGTCGTTTCGGCTGTCACTCAATCAGTCAGTAACGGAAGAATTATGTATATAAGGATTTAACGGGTGAAAAAATTAAATGTCTACGGCGTAGCAAGAACAGGAGCCCGTCGTAGACCGCTACGCTGACGCTACGAGGAAAAATGCTACGAAAAAATAAAATGGAAGTGAGCGGGCGAAAAGGAGAACAAAGAGTTGCTTTGTTACACACCATTAACCCCTAATTATACTGTATTGAGTTGTAAGATTATTATCTGTGTGTAAGGGTTGAGTGATCTTTTTTTAAGTGACATCGGCAAAATGTTGGCAATCGTTGATAATTCATTTCCAAGACTAAGTAGTTGTATATAAAATACCGTGAAAAAAAAAACATAAAGGCAGTCAATTCGTGGTCATCATATCAGCCAATTGCCGTCCACTGCTAAACGTAAGCCTCCCCTGAAGAGCGCAAACCATCCCGGTCTTGAGCAGTCCGCATTCATCCGCTGCCAATTTCTTCAAATCATCGACCCATCGTGCCGCAGTGCGTCCCACACTACGTTAACCCATACGCGGTCTCCACTCCAGGTAGCACGATGGAGCAAACGTGTATTAACACGTTTGCTCCATCGTGCTACCTCCGAGGTGCTAGTGATTAATGCCTCATGGCGAAATATGGTTGTACTATAGGTCAACTCTGGTGATATAATAGAGAAGGGAGTTAGTGATAGCATAACGTGTTGCACCGACCCCAAGTTACATGGGACAAGGGCAGGAATGTAATGATGACGACAGGCCAGCCTTTTTTTGGTTGGGAAATCACACTCCGGGGGGGTAATTTGGTGATTGTGTTCCTCCAAGTACCCTTAACGTTACGGGCCGTGAGGTCTCTTTTGAACAATTCCACAACCCTGGCAGGCACTGGCCTTAATGGGCCCCGTCAAACGTCAGCCTAAACCTGGAACTTAATATCGTTGATCAACATATTTTTCATCATTAATGCTAACCGTTTATTTATATCTGGTCGTTATTTCCAGTATTTTGATCTGTGGGTCATGGAGCGCGGAACAGCTGCAGTTTCCAGCTTCGTTCATGTTCGGGGCGGCGTCAGCAGCGTACCAGGTGGAAGGTGGATGGAATGCCAGTGGTGAGTAGTAGTAGCAGCAAGTTGCTTGAATTAGAACTGCGTCCTGCAGTTGCATCATTCAGTTGTTTTATTAGTGACGTTCTTAAAACTCATCGCCCTGTCATCATGTTTCAGACAAAGGTATCAGCATGTGGGACAAGCTGCTACACGACCGTCCCGAGCTGGTGGCAGACGGCAGCAACGGAGACGTGGCGTGTGACTCCTACCACCTGTGGAGGAGGGACATCGAGATGTGTGAGGAGTTGGGGCTCAATATGTACAGGTAAGCATCCTCTTTGTGTCACACCAGTTGATGGCAGATGGTGGAAAACATCCAAGTCGTGCCGCCATCTCCTTTGTGGTCTGCCGCTGCACTGCTTTGTAATTTCAGGGCACTTGTGTTTTTAACATGTAACAGGACAAATGATTGCTAAAACTCTTCTCTTACTTCCAGATTCTCAATATCCTGGCCTCGACTGCTTCCTACTGGCTTCCCCAACTACATCAGTGAAGATGGCAAGAACTACTACAACAATCTGATCGATGGTCTACTGGAGAAGGGCATTCAGCCTCTCGTCACTATCTACCACTTCGATCTGCCGCAGTCTTTGCAAGATCTAGGTAAGAAATCATGAAGTGGAATGACTTGGTGGCTTAGGCCCAGTTTCTCGAACGAAAATAGGAATATTTCCTGAGTAAAAAAATATGATTATATTTAGTCCGGCAGATAGATTATTAAAACAAAAAATGGGATACGTATTTTTTGTTTTATCAAATCATCATTTTGTTGTTTCAAAATTGACGAAGATAAAACGCATTAAAGATGAGGGCCTAGCACGAATATTTTTGACGTATAGTAACGTTACACAAAATTTTACCATAGCTACAATACTCGTTTCGCACATAATGTTTATTTGAATTAGATACTATTTTCATATTTTTGAATGATATGAATTGCGTATGTCATTATTAACCAAAATACTATGAGATTGTAGTTTTTCATATTCAAAATTTACTTTTCTTTACGTTAAAATATTCGTGATAGGCCCTCAGGAGACCTTGGCTTGTGGCGTTAGTAATCGGTAAAAAATGTATCGGGAAGTGACGTCACACGTCTTAATTTTCGTGTTATTTTTTGATTTCGTGTTTTTTTCTCAACTGCCCTATTATTATGACAATATGCTAAACACGCGTTTTTTAGGGTTCCGTACCCGAAGGGTAACCAACGGAACTCTATTACTAAGCCTCTGCTGTCCGTCCGTCCGTCCGTCTGTCTGTCACCGGCTGTATCTTAAGAACCGTAATAGGTAGAGAGCTGAAATTTTCACAGATTGTGTATTTCTATTGCCGCTATAACAACAAATACAATAAACATTAAGGTTTATGGTACGGAACTCTTCGGTAATTGTTTGAATGAGCCAATCGCATTACTAGATATGAAATTTTTCTGTGACGGAACTATATGTTTTTTCTAGAAAATAGGGGTTAGCTCACATTATTGTCTTGATCTGCCTAGCCTTTTCCCAACTATATTGGGGTCGGCTTCCAGTCAAACCGGATTTAGCTGAATACCAGTATTTTTTTCTCACATTATTATGAGTAGAGATATCAATATTATTGCAGTTAAAATATGTACCCCTTGAAGTGCCTTTATTGATCACATTTGTTTTATGTTGATCTCACCATCTGAAAAATACAACGTGTAACAGAATAAAAGCAATCAATCTTAAGAAGCCATTGTTCTGATCATTATGAACCACTTTAACTATGGGACAACCCTGAAATCGCAAAAAAAAACAGATGTCCAGTACTTTTTGCCGAGTTATGCGCACATACAGGTGTGGCGGTGGCAGTCGATTTTTTTTCGCAATTTTTTAAGGAACTCTAGCACATTTAAGTGACTGATGAAACTTCTAGGGCTACTACTGAGAATTTCTATCAATCAATATCTTTATTGTAGATCATAGGTAGATAGGTACATAATACAGGAAAATTTCTAATAGAAAATCTTTGTTCCCACATACGGTTCTCGGTTTAGGAATAAAGGCTTGCGACTGCTGTACAATTGAGGAAGGTATTTCAATAAGATTGTAAACTTATTCCAGGTGGCTGGGCAAACCCTTTCGTCGCTGATTGGTTCACAGATTACGCAGAAGTGGTCTTCTCACTCTACGCAGACCGCGTGAAGTACTGGCTCACCATCAACGAGCCCATGGGGCTATGTGACGGTGGCTACGAGAAATACTCAGCCCCCTACTTTGATGATCCGAATGTGGGACGGTACCTGTGCAATAAAAACGTGCTGATAGCTCATGCTAAAGCTTACAGACTTTATGAAGAGGTGTATAAGGATAAGTACCATGGTAAGCATTATCCTGTTAAGTGATCACCGTGAACGCTTAGGTAAAGTGGGCTTGAAGTGGGTCAATTCATAGCTACTGGTAAAATGACAGCAGTTCTATTCTGTAAACATGACGAAGCGAAGGCTTTGGTGAATTTTAGGATAGGATGGACGATGTATAATATCCGGACTGTGAGAATGCCACTAAGGGAGTATAACTCATTGGTTGGGAATCTGTACGGTTTGGTATACATAACCTTGATAAGAGATCTCTGTGCTTGCTTTAGCTCAAGAAACTTTATTTTTGTCGTACCGCCCCATACGGGTATACAGTAGGTAAGAATTAATTGAGACATAGACTTCTCCATCCTCATGATAACAGTTCATTTTGCGCTCACACCACCTGAGTAATTTCCACGGTGAAAGGTTTACATAATAGACCGGCAGTTCAGTTCACGCTCAGTTCACCTAAGTTGGCAACAGTAGGACATTAGGCTAAATAAAAATAGATCCAAATAGACAAAGGAAAGGTGCTGACTACGTAGTGGCCAAGGTTGATTTTACGACGTCACCAAAGTCGCAAGAATTACTAACATCATTATCAATCATCAATCATCTTCATTGTTTAATGATCCTTTAGTTCCATGGTTTGCTGAATAAATTCATCAGTCAGAAATATACTAATTTATGAAAAATCTTTTCAGGAAAAATTTCGCTGGCTACTCTGTTCTTCTGGTTCAAGCCAGCCACGCCGGAGGACCAAGAAGTCACGGATCTTACTATAGAACACTGGGTATTTGAGCCTCCTTTATAGTAACCAATTAGTTTAGACAAAGTTGCGCGGGTCAACTAGACCCGCGCAACTTTGTCTGCGTCACAATTTTCATGACTGCTCCGCTCCTATTGGTCTTAGCGTGATGATATATAGCCTAAGCTTTTCTCGATAAATATGCTATCCAACGCTGAAATAATTTTTCAAATCGAACCAGTAGGGTTCGATTTGAAAAATTATTTCAACTATTTCCTGAGATTAGCGCGTTCAAGCAAACAAACAAACAAACTCTTCATCTTTATATATTAGTATAGATGACTAGTTATAGCTCGACATAGGTCGAAGGATCACCAAACCGAAGTGGCGGTAGGCAGTGCACATTGCTCGCAGAACAGATGGTCGATGGGGTCGCAAAGTTCGGGAGGTGCGACCACGTACCAGAAGACGCAGCGTTGGAAGGCCTACCATGCGGTGTACCTTAGATCTGCTAAGGGTCGCGCCGATGGATGCGAGACGCACAGGACCAGTTGCTGTGGCGACGCTTAGGGGAGGCCTATGTTCAGCAGTGGACGTCTTTCGGCTGATATGATGATAAGTAATGGATATAATGGATAGGAACAATCTAGTGGTCTTTAAGTCAAGAGTGAATAGGTTACTTCTAGGCAAGCGTGCTCCATCTTCGACCACATCATTGCTTTCCATCAGGTGAGATAGTGGTCAAATGTCTGCCTTCTTCTTTTTCTTGTTCGTGTCACTGGCACGACAGTATTTTAAATTTGGATAGCCCAAAACATTGCTAGTCTCGCAGCATCGTTGGTGGCTGCAAATAGGTCACTTCAGTTTCATGTTTTGGGGCACAGCGGGCAAAATAGGTGGAGCTTGGTTTGTGAGTCGGCCCTACTTTACAAGGTATTAATTACACCGGAAGGTGTAATTCTTCCATTCTGAGGCGGTTTAGGGGTTTCCAAGTGGACCACGGAAGGTTAGACCCTATGTGGAGATGTTAATAATAAAAAATCCACATATCTCTTGTATAATATGTCTAATTTTAAGGAATTAACACACGAATTAATACTATATTCCTAATCTTTAAAAAGTTTCCTCTATTCTCAAGGAAGGTCGATACACCCACGCGATATTCTCCAAGGAGGGCGGATGGCCAGTGAAACTAGAAAAAGTGTTAAATGACGTCGCGAAGAAGGAAGGCTACAAGCATCCCAGACTGCCTCCTTTCACCCCTGAAGAAATTGAGCTGGTTAGAGGTATGCACGTGTTTTTGTCTATAGCGGGAAGTGCTGCTAAGCTAACGATTCATCCCTTACCACTACCTAGACTTGGAAAGTACGTTAAGCTTTTGGTCTTGACTGCTTTTGCAGATCTTTGAAATCAGGGAGGCGTAAAGGTCTGACAACCACTCCCACCAAGGGCAATCTTACTTGGATTGTGGTGGGCTGATCGCTTCTTCTTCTCTTTTCGTATCGATAGTTAATTTTTTTGATTGTTTGAGCCTAGTCTGGAGGTAGCTACGTTACTTGCAGCATCAGAGGCATTCATTAAGTCCCGCAAAGTATGGGTCATCTTCAGGACAGAGGCACGGCACTCATATTAGGTGTCCGACAGGCCTATAAAACCTCATTTTGCCAAGATCTGTTTGACATTACAGATGGCCCATAGTGAGAAGTCCGTTAAATATGGTTTTCAGCTGCACTCTTCAAGACTCGATTCGACATAGGCAAAGGCTAGGCAGATTTCATCCTCTTATTTTATTTCCAATCTATCCAGGGACCTATGACTACTACGCACTGAACCACTACACAACCCGGTTGGTGCGCAGAGTGCAACCAGGTGAAGAGCCAGGCAAGTGGTTCTTCGAAGGTGCGTATGAATTGGGCACTATAATGTTCAAGGATCCTTCTTGGGCAACCACGACTGCTGACTGGTTTGCGGTAAGGGTCTTTTATTTTACACACATGTGCAATGCTGCGATGATAAGAAAAAATTGGACGTATCTATACAAATAGAAACTACCAATTTTCAACATTAAGGGAATAGCATAACGTCGGAAATCGGTTATTTCGGTTTGTATTGATATGTCCTTTTTTCTTATGACGGCAGATGCAATCTGACGGCAGGTGGAATCTAACCACAACAAGTGATGAACTACAATAAAAAAAATATGTCCAGTAAAACAACCGTTCACCACATTTAGCACCGTTCATGCAGTTAACGCAAAAATCAGCCATTAACCCCCTTGCTATACTTGAAGGCAGGAGAAAACCTGATTTCAACGCTTCCGCTAAGGGAGCATGACGAACAAGCTGTTGGCTGTCGAACGTCAATCAACTGTCTAGCTAGAGGCTCATAGTCCCCGTCACGAGAAGCTATATAAATTTTATAAACACACTAGTTGACCCGCGCAACTTCGTCTGCGTCACAATTTTCATTACTGCTCTGCTCCTATTAGTCTTAGCGTGATGATATAGCGTTTCTCGATAAATGGGCTATCAAACACTGAAAAAAAATTTCAAATTGAACCAGTAGTTCCTGAGATTAGTGCGTAAACAAACAAACAAGTAAACAAACAAACTCTTCAGCTTTATATATTAGTTTTTCATTGTTTCAAATGTTTGTTCCATGAGTTAAACGTGTTCCAGTACCACAAAACATTAGACGACAGCGCTTTATATCGCTACACGGATGTTACTTTGAGTTGTAAGCGTAACTTAATACAAGTTCTTTGTTTACAAAATGTATAGATTCTCGTGGCGGGGACTAAAGACAAAGTGCCATTCTATTAGCAACGACCATTGTCTAAATGCCGCAACATGAAGAATTGATCTCGTGACATTTAAACAGCGTTTGTCAATCACATAGAATTTTGAGGTTTTGAAAATCGTCAAAACAAAGCGATTGTCAATTTAACCCTTTCAGACCTGAATTATTATTTTTTCTCCCATCAATCTAAAAAAAATCCTGTAACTAGATTAGGGTATAAGAACAAAGGGAAAAATAAAGAAAAAAATCCTGCCTGTAAATTTTTCAAGAAAAAACAGTTTTTCTTTTTGTATACAAATGTGCACATCCGTCCTACGTAATGAAAAAAAAAATAGTGTAGGTATGCATGTTTCTCCGAAATAAAAAAATAATAATTTAGTATTGTTTATTAGGATATTATTATTTTTATAAAATTACCAACACGAAATATGTATAATCATTCATAAAACTAACAAAAAAGAAAAGATTACTTCTTTGAAGCTTATCAGTAATTGGTAAATAAATCAGTCTTAGATTCAATCAGTTTACGAATTATTTGTTACTAACTCATTACTAACAACTTATGGGGCATACGAGTATTATGTCTGAAATAAAGATATTTTATTTTATTTATTTATTGACAGCTGCGGGTCTAAAAAGGCCACTTTAGCAGAATCATATGAGAAAAATAATATTAATCACTCAACATTCTATCAAATTTAATTTTGATCTTTATGGCTAACGCATTAGGTTCAAGGTTGATTGGGAAAATTTGACAGTGACGTAGCGTGATGTGCTTTCTGATTCTGCTAAAGTGACATTTTTAGACCATCTGATCACTTTTTTAGAGCCTAAGCATGTTGCAATACAACATGACAATACGGCAACACAGCAAGGGTCCCCAGACCTTGACCCAGACGTTACTGGCTGAATAGTTTTCTCATCATTGTGATTTTAACCTTATCCAAAATATTTTCCATGCCTCAGGAAGCACGTGAAATCGCTTCCAACATTTGTAGATCCTTGATAATCATTACCTACGGTTAGTAGCGAGAACGAAGGTCAGATAGCCAGTATCTGTCTATTTGGGCTCCCTATTAACCGCTGATAAGACTGGTCTTATCAAGGTATTGTGTCACCCAGTTGGCCAGGCCGACGTTATATGTAGAATATATGGCCTTTTGCATGTGACTAGACTGGCCCATACGTAGGTGATTTATGATATGTTTAGAATATAATAGAAAAGAATACTCTTTATTATGTCCACATTTAAGATACAGAAAAATTTGATGAAGAAAACATTACATTACTTTAAAAAAAAATACTATTGATAGGCACGCGTTTGACCACTATCTCACCTGTTGGTAAGCGATAATGTGGTCGAAGATGTAGCTCGCCTGCCTAGAAGTAACCTATTCACTCTTGGCTTAAAGACTACCGGGTTGTAGCTATCAGGAAACACAGACTCCGGCTCGATTTTCCTTATCGCTAAAAGCGATCTTTTCATGACAACCTTTGGATGGATTTTAAAGAGAAAGGAAATAAAGTACTGTAGGTAGTGTTAGGTGTACGATTTATGTAAATAAATACATAATAGATAATTATATACAATTGTTGACCTTTGTTTTAAAAGTGGACAAAGATTGAGCACGTCTTACTGATACGGGCAAGGCATTCCATAACCGCACCGCTTGAACCGTAAAATATTTGTCGTAGAAGCTGGTGGAATGCATCGGCATCTCTAGTCTCAAGTTTTCCGATGACCTCAGATATCAATTATGTGTGTCATGAAGGAACTTGAAACGTTCTTTAAGATAACATTGATATTTGACGTCACAGGTATACCCTGAAGGTCTTCGCGAGCAGCTTCACTGGCTGAACTCCACGTACGACGTGAAAGAGATCGTCATCACTGAGAACGGAGTGCCCTCGATTGACGCCGGTCTGGTGGACACGCAGCGGATGGAATACTACAGGGATTATCTAGAACAGGTACAACATTAAACCGCTAGAACCAAGGCTGCCAACACAACCCAAAAAATCGTCAAACTTAAGTGGAAGTGGGTATATTGCTCGCAGAACAGATGGCCGATGGGGTCGAAAGGTTCTGGAGTGGTGACCGCGTACCGGAAGACGCAGTATTGGTAGGCCACCCACAAGGTCGAATGATGATTTGCTGAAGGCCGCGGAAAGGCCTATGACCAGCAGTAAAAGTGAACATTATATTTATCCATAAACAGACAATACTTATAACAAGTTTATCTGCTAGGTTCTGCTGGCTATCGACGACGGCATCAACGTGACAGGGTACACTGCCTGGACGCTGATGGATAACTTCGAATGGATGACTGGATACATGTATGTATTAACAAACCCTTGCATTATCATCCTCGGAAATGTTCTTTTCACCATCTTAAAGGTGGAATTTTGCATATTTTATCACCTTTATGACGTCATTTGTTTTCTGTTTCTGATATGTACTTTTTTTAACCAAAGTGAAATCTCTATTTAATGGCATTCGTTGGCCAAAGAACCTACATGGTTCTCATATGATTTGACCAGTACAATTGCATAGACTTCAAAAGGGTCTTCACCTCTGAGTTTGTTTCGGTGTTTCTCCTCAGGGTAGTCAGAATAGAATGGAATATAAATTATTTGCATACTCTGCAGTTTCACATACTCTGCCTACTAATTTTCAACATGCAAAAAGGAACTTAAAATTAAGTTCAAAACGACAAAAAAAATGACTTGTAAAGTGTTATAACCTACTTACAAAATAATTATCATTTATCATAAGAATTGAGTCCAGAAATTCGAATCGATAACCCAATGTTCAGTTTATTAAGCTTCTTGAGTCGGACCAAGGAAGCATGACACCTAACTCTCGTGCAAAAAATCTCAAAATTTTAAACGTTTTTATACTACGGTGACTAAATTGATATGAATTAAGAAATCGTCGCGTAACTTGTAACGCCCCGGCTGTTAGAATTTGTAAGTTTTCATCATCATCTGCCTAGCCTTTTCCCAACTATATTGGGGTCGGCTTCCAGTCAAACCGGATTTAGCTGAATACCAGTATTTTACATGGAGCGGCTGCCTACCAGACCTCCACAACCCATTATCTAGGTAACATGGTACTTCATGGCAAGACTGGAGTCAGATTTAATGGCTTCTGACTATCCGTAATAACTACCAAAGATCTTCAAATGATAGCCGGGACCAACGGCTTAACGTGATTTCCGAGGCACGGAGGAAACTCGGTATGTAAAGATGGTCACCCATTCACAGACCAACCTAGGCAAGCGTTGCTTAACCTTGTAGATCGACCCGTGCGGCTGTTATTATCTAGCCACGAGCTACTCAAAGAATCTGTAAATTTTAAGGAGCGCAAATAAACTGTTTAGCATCACGTAGCTGAGTTTTGTGAAAAAGCTGAGTTACGCAGCTGTAAAATATGACTTCCGCGGTGTTTGAACTTGTGGGACACGCATAACTCAACGCACTCGATACCGCCAACCTGCAAGCATCAAACGACCGCGCGACACGGGAGCGCGGCGCGCACTGGCGTTGGAATGCCAGCCGGACAGAAGGCGCGCGCGCAGCCGTCGGTGGGTGGAGCAACAAGCTCGCACCAAAGCTAACGAGAGACTGCTCGCCGCTCGGCGGCGCTGTGCGTATTTATAGTTGGCGCACTTTGAACATGCTCTGAACTCCAGAAGACTGGGAACCACTGGAACCTTATATTTGATTGGTTGAGCAATTTTGAGTATGATTCCAAATAACCACTACGTCCGCCATTTATTTGTTTATATAGAAGTTAGGATTTTTGACAATAAAGAATTCCAATTTTGAACCTCCATTGTTGTTTCATTTTGACTCAAACAACCGAACACAAGTGTGGAACTATCCCCCACAAACTTAAGCAAAGAAATGTGCCTGAACCTGAATGACTCTGTATACTCTTTAGAGTTACCAGCTAGGGACTTGTTCTGACCATGGCTATGTCAGTGAAAGCTTGTGCTCGGTGCATATAGTTGTTGGCGACTGCTACTAGCGGGCCTGCGGACGGCGAGCAGTGGGTGGCTCGCCGTCTGATCAGAACTAGGCCGCTGCGATCCCAGCGCGCCTCAAATAGATGTCAGCGTGGAAGACGGGGCCCGCTAGGGCAGGTGCTTGCTGGGGCTGCGGAATCTGTTCGAAAGAGGTACCGTGGCCTTGGAACGCAAAGGGCACCAGGAGGAACACAGATGGGTTTTAGTCAGTAAGAGTCTGACACTCCCTCTTGCTTCACCCAGAGCGGGAGGAGTCATTAAATGATTTCCGATCCTTAAAAAAAAAAATGGTGACTGCTACTAACTTAAATTATCTGTTTACAGCACAAAATACGGTCTGTACGCTGTCGACTTTACGGACCCCAACCGGACTCGAACCCCGCGCGAGTCAGCGCGGTACTTCTCTAGTGTGACCCGGAGTAGAATGATACAACCCACTCAAGATGCTACCAAACTAAATTATGTCTAGTTAAGTTATATGTGTGTAGTAAAGATTAAGGGACGCACCAGAAAATCAGCAGCAGCGTTCTGTGTAAAACGCAACACCATATACTGCGATCGCCAACCCGCCTGTCAAGCGTGGCGATTATAGCAAACCCCCTTTGGAGGAGGCCTATGTCCAGCAGTGGACGTCTTCAGCTGTTATGATGGAGTTATATGTATACATTTGTTAATTAAATTATGTTTTGTAATAGCGTATTTTTTCTACCCTTCCTTGTGCATACAAATTGATCCATATATTTTTTTCTGAATTTGATTTGGAATGATGTCACCTAGCAAACTGTGTATTGTCATGCAAACCAAACGCGTGTGCATAGCTTCAGCTCAATCATTTTGGGATAACTGTTTTAAATAATGGGGAACATGCAATATTTTCATCTTGCTTCCATTTTAAAGAATTCTATGTAAAATAGACCATACATTAAAAAAAAATAAAGCGCTTTAATTTCTTTTCATAATTGTGGTTTTAAACTAACAGTTTTGGATTTTGCCCCAAAAAGGAAGTGAGCTCCTGTCTGACACTTGTCACGAACTGTCCTAACTCAAAGACATAAAGTTGCCTTTTCGTTGTCATAATAGCAGTGACGTCACTATACGCTAATTATATTATTGTTTTTAAATACCTAAGTTCTGTTTTACGTCACTTTAATTCATTATTTTTGTTAAAAATCGATCATCATCAGCATCTGCCTAGCCTTTTCCCAACTATAATGGGATCGGCTTCCAGTCAAACCGGATTCAACTGAATACCAATATTTTACGTGAAGCGGCTGCCTACCAGACCTCCACAAATCATTAAATGGGTAACACGGTATTTCTTGGCAAGACTGGAGTCAGATTTACTGGCTTCTGACAATCCGTAACGACTGCCAAAGTTCTACAAATGACAGCCGGGACCAACAGCTTAACGTGCTTTCCGAGGCACGGAGGAAACTCGGTATGTTAAAAATCGATATTAACTAAAATAAAAACGTTGCAATAGCCTTTATTTTATACCGTTTTATCATTTTATTAACAACATTATCATTACTTATGTATTTGCATCTTCCCTGTTTAAAATTCAGTTGCAAGTAGGAACTCAAACATACTAACTAATAGTGGATACACACTGCTCAGACTAAAGTCGGTATGGTTTTGAATTCTGAACAAAAAATGTCTGCACAGACTTTCATCAGTCTGCGCAGACAAAATGTGTATGGACAATTTTATATTCAGAGGTCAGAGTTTGCGCAGACTTAAGTCTGTGGACACATTATCATAAGACAGCTGGTTGAGTCTTTAGTGTCTTTACCTATGACACTGCATAGCAGTAATTTTTTGGGCTCGTAATTTTTTGGTTCGAAACTCACACTCGACACGTGGTCGTATTTTCAGAGGCTAAAAACAAAGCGAATGCACAAGTTCTGCGAGAGAGAGAGAGAGTTCTAAGAGTTTATTTAGGAGTACCTTTATTGCATCTAGAACAGACATCTGCATAGTCTATACGTGGCAGAAGAAGAGATTGAGTAAGAATTTTTACAGAGAGAATAATTTATTTTCCAAAATCAGTAATTAATTTGTTTCTTTGAGTTTTTGTCAATGTAATATCGCCATATTAACAGCCTTTTTTGTATGAAATCTAAGAAATATGTTTGAGAACAATGGATTTAACTATGGAACTCAAAGTAAAAAATAATACAGAGCCCAAGTTCATGGTCATAAACAGGTATTGCAGAAAAAGTAAAATCCACAGAAACGAGGAAATAACTAAATCCAAGAAAAAGAATGATATGGCCACCACTTTATAGTTCAGGGCCACAGTTGTTCAAAGCTAAATAGTTAGAAAGGCCACAATAGTTGCTGACTGCTAATTTCGCGCTTCGTTCCTTCATTTCCATGGCCATGGCGTTGTAGTGCTTCAGGAATATTCGCGGAGGCTCGCACAGATGGTTTTCATGCCATCATGCGAAAGAAAGCGGCCTCCTTACTACAACGCTTGCATGGTAGTGACAACAGCATCCTGAAAATGATAGCTGCCAGACCGGACTGTCCCTTTCAGAGCCACTGGGTGGGGGACAGTCATAGGTTTACTTAGATAAATGTTATAAACTAACAATACTAACCTACTTAAGTAAGCCTCATTGTTACTAACACCAATACTAACTAAATGTATGGACTGTATAGTCTGAAAAGAAGTTTTATTTAATTTCTCTGATTTGTCGAAAAACTGAGACATAATTGAACAAAATGTCTATTTTTATGTCATCCTAACCATCATCTGCCTAGCCTTTTCCCAACTATATAGGGGTCGGCTTCCAGTCAAACCGGATTCAGCTGAATACCAGTGTTTTACGTGGAGTGGCTGCCTACCAGACCTCCACAACCCATTAACTGGGTAACACGGTACTACATGGCAAGACTGAAGTCAGATTTACTGGCTTCTGACAATCCGTGACGACTGGAGGAAACTCGGTGTATAAAGATGGTCACCCATCCACAGACCAACCTTGGCAAGCGTTGCTTAACCTTAAAGATCGACCCGTGAGGCAGTTATTATTAGAAAAGGCTAGGCAGATGATGAGAAGATAGAAGTAGGTATAGATAGATAAAGGACAATTATTGTCGCAACATTATGTGTCCTCAAATATATATTTTTCTCAAAATCTATCGAGTAAAGGGCATGAGGAGGCGATTCCAAAAATGTGACTCACTAAAATGTCGAAAATAAAAAATATGCTTTGCCAAAAAATCCGACCGCAAAAACTACTAGAAAGTTCGCAACAAGTCGCTTTTCAAGCAGTCTAATGCAGTTAATGACATTTAATTTAGTTCAATCACAGATCTGATGCTACCAATTGCATCAACGCACCAACTGCGGCGTTTCTTTGCGAGATATTAGCATTTCTTTGTCGAAAGGCCCGCGGGCTGTTTGCTATCTTGTCCCTCAAGCGCGGACTGGACTTTTGAGTAGTTTTACGTGACCCGACTGTCATTTGCCAAGTGGTTGTTTATATTTAAAAATCCAAGTCAAGTTAAAGTTATCATACATAGTTCAAAGTGACCCGTTAACTACGAAATTAACGTTTTATTGGAATTTTACAGGCCTAATAAAAACCTCATAAAGTACTAAAAGACGTAAAACTATCAACGACTAGGTACACAGAACCTTGTCGCTTTCACACACTAATAGGTATCTAAAGTTCACATTAATTGTCCTTGAGATAAATTGTGGTTTTAAGTGAATAGTGCTATATCTGACGATTTTTTACCGCGTTTAACTAAACGTCATTCAGTTGTGAGAATGAATTGTATCAGTGTAGTGGTGTTCAGGTGAGCAGAACGTCTTTATTGTCTAAATCATGAATATTAAGTGGTTTTGTGACAGATAAAACGAAGGGGGAAACAGACCGAGGTGCCTTTTTCGTGGATGGGAGAGTTGGGATATCATCAAAAGACTTCTCCCGCTCCGTCCAGAGCGGAGGAGTTCCTTTTTTAGGGTTCCGTACCCGAAGGGTAGGGTAATGGGTAATCTAAATCTGTCTGTTTTGTGCGAGTCCCAAATAAACATTTTTCTTTCTTTCTAACGGAACCCTAACACTAAGCCTCCGCTGTCCGTCCGTCCGTCCGTTCGTCTGCCTGTCAGCGGGCTGTATCTCAATAACCGTAATTGGTAGACCATTGAAATTTTCACAGATTGTGAATTTCTATCGCCGCTATAACAACAAATTATAAATATTAAGGTTTATGGTACGGAACCCTTCGTGTGCGAGTCCGACTTGCACTTGACCGCTTTTTTGAACAATTTCGCAATAAACGGATATACTTACGAGTACAAGTGAATTTAAAATAAGTTCTTTAAACCCAACTGATGAGCTAATTGTTCATCAGTTGGGTTTAGAAAACACAGGGTTTAAAGCAGGGTGAACTGTTATGTACCCAGTTCAAGCTATTGACTTTTCATCATTATCTGCGTAGCCTTTTCCCAACTATATTGGGATCGGCTCCTAATCAAACCGGATTCAGCTGAATACACAATAGGAATTTCTTCTGTATCGTGAAGGTGGCTTATTAACCTCGCCTTTTTAATGGTACTATAGTTTTAAACAATAAATTAGAAACTTGTTTCCCTAGGGAACATACTCCCGGGATTAAAGTAGCCTATGTCCTTTCTCAGGCTCTAGACTATTCGTGTACCAAATTTCATTTAAATCGGTTCAGTAGTTTTGGCGCGAAAGCGTGACAGACAGACAGAGTTACTTTCGCATTTATAATATTAGTAAACATTTCCATAATTCTAATAAATATTTTTTTTAATAAATTATGACAAAATGTAGGAAGGTCAATGACCGTAGTTCCAAACTTATTTGGCGCCTACCATAATAGGTCGCCTCAGATATTGAAAAAAAAATAGAAAACGTCATGACGAAAATATTATGAGATAATGTAGACCTACCTACATCAATAGTCTACACTAATATTATAAAGAGAAAAGATTTGTTTGTTTGTTTGAATTGAATAGGCTCCGAAACGACTGAACCGATTTGCATAATTCTTTCACCATTGAAATCCTAAATTCTCCCTCATGAACATAAGCTATAGAAAATTTACAAAAAAGTTAGGGATCCGTATGAAAACTTCGATAATGTAACCCCAAGGTGTGAAAAAAATACCAAAAAAGATCCTTATATCGCGTACGTTGCGGAAACTATTGACAATAAAGCAAAGTGATGTACTACAGTTTTGTAGAAAAAATCAATATCTAAAAAAATATCCGCGAGGGTATATGTCTAACTATTGTGGTTAAGTCACAATGACCGCTTTTTGTTCAAATTAATCAATCAAACCCCGGGTGAAATGGAATAGTGGTGATTTTAGTATCATGATGTTAATCCTTATCTATTTAAATTGTTTAATAATTAAGGCTGGTAATGTACCAGTAAATTATTCAAATCTGACCTTTCGTTCAAAAGTTATGATTGGTATACCTCTCGATACTCGAATTTCACAACGTCATACTCCGTCGCGTATCGCGGGCGCCCGCTTATCGCAAGCGTAATATGACCCGCAGCACAAAAAACCTTATCTCTCCGCTCACAAAGCAGCTATTCACACACTTGAAACTGTTATGGGTTCTTTAATTATGTCACTATGTATTAGAATGTAAACAATATTCTTATAACAAACCGAAATATAAACATTTTGGATAGATACGAGAGTACTTGCTGAAAGCTATTTTGTTGTATTATTATGTTGATTTCTGACACAAATGTTGGATCAATTTACACAAAATTTTGGAATTAAGGTCATAAAAAGACAAGTAATCTAGTGATGATGTTATTTTACGAGATCAAAAATCGACTGCCGCAATATTTAAGCTCAAACTTCATAGTACGCGGAGCAGACATTTTGATTTACGTAATTTGTATTTTTGTAAACAAACATCAAGAATATTCCAATAAGATTCCAATATGAAATGTTTCTAGATTACTAGCCATGTATTCACGAACTCATTTTTAATTGTATATCGTTACAATATGCCACTATAATTCTGAAATATCAAATTACTTACGTACGGGAAGAAATCCGGTAACTAGTTTTGTTTCGTAATTTTCACCAGATAATTTACACTTTTGACGTTGAATATTAGTTGAAATTTAACGGAAATAAAGTAAATTATGAATTTCTATCAATACTTGGCTTACTTTCCACAGAAAAACACGTAAAAATCGAAAATTCTCGCGCACAAGTTGAACGAATGTTTGTTTGATTTGACAAATGTATTTTGTGACATTTCTTTTCTTGTCAAGCGTATTTTTTTTTTCCGACAGTGTTCCCATATGAAAAATATTATATACCATAGAGTTCAATCGTTGAGAAAAGAAAATTAACCGTAAAAATTACTAAAATTTAGTTTTAAATCCGTAGGTCGGGTGGAGCCACAGGGACCCACCTGGGTGTTGACGGTATTAGACGCTAATGGGTCCGAGAGGATCCATTGGTACCGGAGAGGTTAAAATAAGTATGAAAAATGTTGTAGTTTGCACGAACTGCCGTCGTCCAACATTTAGTCTATTAATAAGTAATTTACACGGAGAGATGAAGTTCGTGGAGTAATAACCAAACCCGCGCGAACGAAGTCGCGGGCGAAGTGCTAGTACAAAATAAAATAGAACGTGTGACCAATTAAAAATGATGTCTTAATTGTTTTAAAACCGGATGAATAAGAAAGATTCTAACCTTTGTTTATTCAATTTGTATACCTATGGGTAGACACGCGTGGGAAAAAATATAAGCATTTATAACCCTTCCTACTTTTCTAGGCTACATTCTAAGTTCATTTCATTTCCTTTGTATTCTAAACTAGTTGACCAGCGCAACTTGGTCTGCGACACATTTTTCATTAATGCTCCGCACCTTTCCGGTCGTAGCGTAATGTTTTATATCCTAGGTACTAGCTTTTGACCCCGACTTCTTACGCGCACATCCCGTTTTTTTCCCGTTCCCGTAAGAATTTCGGGATATCCTCTCTTAGTGCTCCCTGCGGAGTGGAGGGAAGCTACAGCCAAATTTCAGCTTTCTACGACTTTTGTCTGTCACTCACTCACTCATCATCTCTCTCTGCCTAGCCTTTTCCCAACTATAAATTGGGATCGGCTTCCAGTCAAACCGGATTTAGCTGAATACCAGTGTTTTACGTGGAGCGGCTGCCTACCAGACCTCCACAACCCATTAATTGGGTAACACGGTACTTCTTGGCAAGACTGGAGTCAGATTTACTGGCTTCTGACAATCGGTAACGACTGCCAAAGATCTACAAATGACAGCCGGGACCAACGGCTTAACGTGCTTTCCGAGGCACGGAGGAAACTCGGTTTTTTAAGATGGTCACCCATCCACAGACCAACCTTGGTAAGCGTAGCTTAACCTTAAAGATCGACTCATGCGGCTGTTATTATTTAGCCACGAGCTCACTCACTCAGGTATATCATACCATCTTGCACAGTCCGTCTATTGGTTTTTATGTCTTATTTATTAAAATTTTAAGCTAAAGAATAACAGCCGCACGGATCGATCTTTAAGGTTAAGCAACGTTTGCCTAGGTCGGACAGTGGATGGGTGACCATCTTAACATAACGAGTTTCCTCCGTGCCTAGGAAAGCACGTTAAACCGTTGGTCCCGGTTGCCATTTATAGATTTTTAGCAGTCTTTACGAATTGTCAGAAGCCATAAAATCTGACTTTCAAGTCTTAGCAAGCAGTACTGTGCTACCCAACTGGGTAACACGGTACTTCTTCTGGTCCAGTCTTGTTGGTAAGGCTGAACCAGACATCCACAACCCATTAACTATAGCTTCCAGCTTGACTGGAAGCCAACTCCTATATAGTTAGGAAAAGGCTAGGCAGATGTGTTGTAACACATCGGAACAAAAGAGGACTGAGGAAATGCGGAAAGATAAACTTTGTATGTAAAAAGTCATAATTCGATGTTTACCTCTCGCCTGTTTCCTCCTCCAATATTGGACCGATTTGAAAGATATTTCACAAACTGAATAAGAAGGATGTACAGGGTGGCCAGAACAATGACGTCAAAAATAAAATTAAGGTGGTATACTCGTATATGCGGTATCCGAATCACCCCCATGTATGTCCCGCGACTTTTCATAGTTTGTCCCTGTGTTCCATTTTCATTAATAGTTGCCAAATTTGTACACTAGGGCTCTATTGACAGCGGTTTATCGGACAATTTTGAGCATTTTTTGAGGGTTCTAGAGCTTATACGTATATCATCAAAAACATACAAAGTCTGTCCGCCCGCATTTCCTCTTAAGTCCTCTTTTCTGTCTTTTCAGTCTACACCAGTCAACCAAGGTTGGTGGTGGTGTCTTCCTTCACTCTTATAGTCAAATACCTCCAGCTACTTTCGATTATAATTTCCAGTATTCTGATCTGCGGGTCATGGAGTGCGGAACACCTGAAGTTTCCACCTTCCTTCATGTTCGGGGCGGCGTCAGCGGCTTATCAAGTGGAAGGGGCCTGGAATGTCAGTGGTAAGCGATTAAGGTTAAATAGGCCATGGACACGCACAGGACCAGTTGTTGTGGCGACATTTGGGGGAGGCCTATTTCCAGCAGTGGACGTCTTTCGGCTAGTATGACGATGATGGGATCATGGCCTATAAAACAACGGTTCAAGATTTGTTTTGACTCCTGCTTGATAAAGAGGGAAGCGGAAACTATGTTTTTCTTACTCCTCCATTGTCATTTTCTGATAAATTTTATCAAACTTCATTCACTCGGTGCTTTTCTTTAGGTCGCCACGGTTAATTATTACTCTCAGGAATTGTACTGTTTGGGAATTGTGTGTCCCAAAAGATAAGGTGTCTAAAAGGTTGTAGCAACGGAATCATGTCCCTACCTGGTGCAGCTGGGGACATGATTCCGTTGCTACAACCTTCCGTTAAAAGTCATCGAAAAGGGGCACTTGTGATTACATTATTCTACACTGATTGTACATTTGAAAAAACTTTTCAACACGATACGATGTTCACTTATGGCAAGGGCTAGCGGATGGCGGGCGTTAGGTGGCTCACCTTCAAGTCAGAACCAGGCCTGGGTCGATTGCGTGTTGTGTTCCACGCGCGCCTCAAAGAGATGTCAGCATAGTAGATGGGGCCCGTTTCCCGTTGCTGGTACCGTGGTAGCCAAAATCTGGGTTTATAGAAGGCGGAATAAGCCGTAACACAATATAAAATTACTGGTATTTATGTGTGTGGAGCTGCATCCGGTCAGACTGGACGTCGGACTCAACTTAGTCTGATATTTAATAACTTAGCCTTTTTTTTAATTCCAGACAAAAGTCCCAACTTGTGGGACAAGCTCATACATGACCGTCCAGAGTTGGTGGCAGATGGCAGCAACGGAGACGTGGCGTGTGACTCCTACCACCAGTGGAGGAGGGACATCGAGATGTGTGAGGAGTTGGGGCTCAAGATGTACAGGTAAGCATCCTCTTTGTGTCACCAGCTGGTGGCAGATGGCAGCAATGGAGGAGTGGCGTGTGACACCTACCATCTGTGGAGGAGGGACATCGAGATGTGTGAGGAGTTGGGGCTCAATATGGACAGGTAAGCATCCTCTTTGTGTCACACCAGCTGGTGGCAGATGGCAGCAACGGAGAAGTGGAGTGTGACTCCTACCACCTGTGGAGGAGGGACATCGAGATGTGTGAGGAGTTGGGGCTCAATATATACAAGTAAGCATCCTCTTTGTGTCACCAGCTGGTGGCAGATGGCAGCAATGGATACGTGGCGTGTGACACCTACCATCTATGGAAGAGGGACATCGAGATGTGTGAGGAGTTGGGGCTCAATAAGTAAGCATCCTCTTTGTGCCACACCAGCTGGTTGCAGATGGCAGCAATGGAGACGTGGCGTGTGACTCCTACCACCTGTGGAGGAGGGACATTGAGATGTGTGAGGAGTTGGGGCTCAATATATACAAGTAAGCATCCTCTTTGTGTCACCAGCTGGTGGCAGATGGCAGCAATGGAGACGTGGCGTGTGACTCCTACCACCTGTGGAGGAGGGACATCGAGATGTGTGAGGAGTTGGGGCTCAATATGTACAGGTAAGCATCCTCTTTGTGTCACCAGCTGGTGGCAGATGGCAGCAACGGAGACGTGTCGTGTGACTCCTACCACCTGTGGAGGAGGGACATTGAGATGTGTGAGGGGTTGGGGCTCAATATATACAAGTAAGCATCCTCTTTGTGTCACCAGCTGGTGGCAGATGGCAGCAATGGAGACGTGGCGTGTGACTCCTACCACCTGTGGAGGAGGGACATCGAGATGTGTGAGGAGTTGGGGCTCAATAAGTAAGCATCCTCTTTGTGCCACACCAGCTGGTGGCAGATGGCAGCAATGGAGACGTGGCGTATGACTCCTACCACCTGTGGAGCTGGGTTTCAATAAGTACAGGTTACTGTCTTATATTCAGTAAGAGTCACCACGAGGTGACAAGAGTTCAAGCTCTGTTCTGACTTCTGCTCAATAAAGAAGTAAGTATTCTTCTTATCGTGCGGGCAGTAGCAGGTCTAACGACCCCACACACCCTAGTGTCAGAGTTTCTAAACCGCCTCAAGGGCCTCTGACATGGTTTATTTGACGACCGCCATTTGGCGGCCGGGACCACCGGCTTATACGTGCCTTCCGAAGCATGGAATCATCTTTTTATCAGTCAATCAGGTGATTCAAGCCTGCAATGTCCTAGCCAAACTGGAAACAACTTTACAAAGTATACTTCCCGTGGGAATCGAACCCACGGCCATCGGGTCACAAGGCAAACGCCTAAACCACTCGACCACGGAGGCAGTTAGTGAAAATAAGCAAGAAGTAAGTGAAAATTATGTTTATCTCACTCTTCCGCAGACAAAAGTCTATATGGAGCAAAGAACTGTAGCTTCTGTTAGTGTTTCTGCTTAGATTCATGAGAGATAAAAAAATATATATTTAAAGTCTATGGCGTCCGTCGTTCTAATACAAAGCGATCGTTTCGTGAATAAGCGATCGTTGCGTGAATAAGCGTTCGTTTTCGACAAACCGAAAAGCACCCTCTATTGGCGCGATCGAAACCTCTATCTGTCATGCTCTAAATTATCTATGGTCACAAAAACTCTAGCTACTAAAGACTCGGCTTCTCTTCTTTCAGGTTCTCAATATCCTGGCCTCGTCTCCTCCCGTCTGGTTTCCCCAACCACATAAGTGAGGATGGCAAGAACTACTACTACAACCTGATCGATGGTCTACTGGAAAAAGGCATTGAGCCGATTGTCACAATCTTTCACTTTGATCTGCCGCAGTCTTTACAAGATCTTGGTTAGTATTAGGTCATAAGCTCTTCTTAACCTATGAAATTTATTAAACAAGCCATTTTAAACTATGATATTGTCGATTGGAATCGGGACATTGCAGCATAGCCCCCCCGCCACCACCTTGATTTTTTTTCAACAAACAAAAATGTTAGGAACCTGGTGCCCTAAAGAGTCCCGCTGCCGAGAAATTTCGAGGCAAAGTCGCAATTTCACCTCGAACTACCTGGATATGCCAGCTCCCATAGAAAACAGTTTAAACCCCTTTATGTTTCAGTCCTGCTATTCCAATTTCGAAATCAGTTAGTTCTTCGTTACTGCGAGTTTATTTTTCAGTAATATTGCACTTCATAATATACTTGGAATCTAAAGATACTAGCTTGTGACAGCGGCTTCGCCCGCGTAATTCCTGGGAAACATACTCCCGGGACATATATTTCTCCTATGTGTTATTCAAGACTATAATCTACCTCTGTACCAAATTTCACAAAGATTCTTTCAGGCGTTTTGACTTGAAAGAGTTACAGACATCCATCCACACCAAAATCACAACATTTAAAATGAAAATATGGTCCCATAATGTGAGGTACAATATTGCCCCTACATCCGGCAATGCTGTAGCAGGCATATTGTTACGGTGTGAATGTTCGTGATCGTTTTTGTTAAGTCCTGTCTGTAACTGTATTATATGTATATGTGTTTTATGTTTTCTGTGTTTTAATTTATGCGTTTTATGTATATTTTTATATGTTTGTGTATATGAGTCTCCGTTACTCGAAATAAATTAATTTAATTTAATATAGTGTGTGTGAACTTGGCAGTTTATTTCAGTACGGATCTAGAATTATTCATACTTTATGGAAATAGATAAAGATCTAAATTATGACTTTATAAGAATAATGGTAGAGCAATATTAATAAAATAGGTGCTGTTATACAATACGTAAGTCGTTTTATTACAAACTACATAATTATTATCTTGGACCAAATCTCTGCTTAACCAATTCATTACTTAGTGGAATTAGCATGTTATGTGATTGAACTAACTGATATTATATAGCTGATATTTACCGATAACATCTATTTAAGTATAACAAATTATACTTTGTCGGTCACGTGGATAAACGTTGATAAAGAAAAGGCTAGAACGGGAATGACCAGAGTGTAGTGGCATCAATGCCGCCACAAGAAAAACCAACGGAGCAAAATATCTACATCACAACAAAAAGATCCGCAACGCCATTTATCCAACTAGCAGCGTACTATTACGTCGAAATCCTGCATCGCGCAATCAGTGTTTACCGTCCGATTTGAATATAATATACATCAGCCCGAATATCAACTATCGGGCTGTTGCCCGCCAGGCACAACAACCGTCTAGACGAAGGATTCTTCCTTTTCAATGGAGGTTTGAAGGCTTTACGCTATGTACCGCATACCCCCTAAATTCACCGATAACATCTATTTATTAAGGATAACAAATTATACCTTGTCGGCCACGTGGACAAGCGTTGATAAAGAATAAACGGCTAGAACGGGAATGACCAGCAGGTCTAAAAAGGCCACTTTAGCAGAATCAAAAAGCACATCACGCTACCAGTCACTGTCAAATTTTCCCAATCAACCTTGAACCTAATGCGTTAGCGATAAAGATGAAAATAGCGATAAAGTAATAAGTGATAAACTGGAGTCAAGAGTCAACAAGGATATCAAAATAGTGCATTATTATTCAACTTCGCAATTCTTTCCAGGCGGCTGGGCAAACCCCCACATCACCGACTGGTTCGCAGACTACGCAGAAGTGGTCTTCTGTCTGTACGCAGACCGCGTGAAGTACTGGCTCACCATCAACGAACCTATGATGATGTGTGACGGAGGCTACGGGATGCTCGGAGCCCCATACTTTGATGACCAAGATGTGGGCCGGTATCTGTGCAATAAGAACGCTCTGATAGCCCATGCTAAGGCTTACAGGATCTATGATGAGTTTTTTAGGGATAGGTATCATGGTAAGCAATTATATTTTCACTAGTTGACCCGCGCAACTTCATTTGCGTCACAATTTTCATTACTGCGTCGCTCCTATTGGTTTTAGCGTGATGATGTATAGCCGAAAGAATTTTTCAAATAGGAACAGCAGTTCCTGAGATTAGCGCGTTCAAGCAAACAAACAAACTTTTCAGCTTTATATATTATTTAAGTATAGATGTTTAGGGTCTGAAATTGAATACGCAAAACGGGACCCTTATGGGTTCACACTTGTGTTTGTCTGGCTGACTGTACATGCTAGCTAACTGTCTGTCTGTGAACCTGCCAAAAAAAGTCAAATGAAAAGGAAAATTAACCAGTCCCCCTTATCTCCGAAATTACTGAGCCTAAATTTATAAAAATAATCTTTACTTACAGGTGACAGGAAAACCTTTGTATTTCTTACTTGTTGACCAGCTCAACTTCGTCTACGTCACATTTTTAATTTATTGGAGTAGCTTGATAACGAGGAGCTCGTGGCTAAAATAATAACAGCCGCACGGGTCGATCTTCAAGGTTAAGCAACGCTTGCCAAGGTTGGTCTGTGGATGGGTGACCATCTTAACATACCGAGTTTCCTCCGTGCCTCGGAAAGCACGTTAAGCCGTTGGTCCCGGCTGTCATTTGTACATCTTTGGCAGTCGTTACGGATTGTCAGAAGCCAGTAAATCTGACTCCAGTCTTGCCATGAAGTACCGTGTTACCCAGTTAATGGGTTGGGGAGGTCTGGTAGGCAGCCGCTCCTTGTAAAATACTGGTATTAAGCTAAATCCAGCTTGACTGGAAGCCGACCCCAATATAGTTGGGAAAAGGCTAGGCAGATGATGGAGTAGCTTGATAATATAAATACCTTCCTATATAGCCTTCCTCGATAAATGGGCTATTCAACACTAAATATTTATTTTAATTCGAACTGGTAGTCCCTGAGATTAGCACGTTCAACCAAACAAACTCTTCATCTTTATAATATTAGTAGGGATTAGTTTAGATTTAAGTCATTTGCCGTGCTTCCTTATATATTTTGACGAACTTTCAATTTTTCCAGGTAAATTGTCACTACCCACTCTGTTCTTCTGGTTCAAGCCAGCCACGCCGGAGGATCAAGAAGTGACTGATCTAACTATGGATCATTGGGTATGATGAGTGTTTTATAATTTACTGGCTTCTGCCAGCGTCCTTAGGGAGAATAATCCCAGAGTAGCCTATGTCCTTTCTCAGGCTCTAGACTATCTGTGTGCCAAATTTCATTTAAATCGGCTCAGTAGTTTTGGCGTCAAAGCGCGACAGACAGACAGAGTTACTTTCGCATTTATAATAACTCCAAATGTTACGAGTAAGTGGCATTCTTTGAATGTTCAACGAGCATGCATGTTGATTACAAACTACTCCATCCCTCGGATTTTTTTTAAGCCGTGGATCCCGGCTGTCATTGTATGACAGCCATTACTTATAGTCAGGGTGACTACTCTCTAAGCCTTAAGTCCGTAGTTTTGGGCTTAGTTGCGGGCGTTTTCTATTCTGTATTACGTACGGACTTACGATTAGTCCCCAACCCGAACTAAGAATGAATGACAACACTTGATGCCCTTTTGAGTCAATTGATCATCAGCAATGAGAAGCTCGTCGCGACGAAGCTCCAAAGTCTTGAGCATCGACGACGAGTTGCTAGCCTGTCGGTTTTCTACCGGTTGCATTTTGGGGAATGTGCGACGGAATTGCATAATTTAATTCCTCCAAGCCCGTTCCATCGTCGGACCACAAGACGAACGGCGATGCGCCACCGGTACTTGGTGGACATCCCACCCACACGGACGAAACGTTTTGGGAACACATTCATAATGCGTGCAGCTAAGGAGTGGAATTCCCTGCCGGAGTCTGTGTTTCCTGATAGCTACAACCTGGGAGTCTTTAAGTCAAGAGTGAATAGGTTACTTTTAGGCAAGCGTGCTCCATCTTCGACCACATCATCGCTTACCATCAGGTGAGATAGTGTTCAAACGCGTGCCTATCAATAGTAAAAAAAAATCACTATTTGACAGTAACAGACCAATCCTGTTGAATTCATTCTTAATGGTTAGGACCTAATCGGGTGTTTTCTACTCCGAATCACCAACTCCCGTAACTACATATAGCCGAAACTACGGACTTCGGGCTTAAAGAGTAGGCCCGCAGAAGTCAGAAAATCTGAAAGTTGTCTTGCCACGGGGTACCGTGTTAACCATTTACTAGGTTGAGCAGAAGTTCTTTTAATACCGTCTATCTTCTTATAGGAAGGTCGATACGCCCACGCCATCTTCTCCAAGGAAGGTGGTTGGCCACGTAAACTGGAGAAACTGTTAAATGAAATCGCAAGGAAGGAAGGCTTCAGTCGGCCCAGACTGCCTCCTTTCACTCCTGAAGAAATAGAGCTGGTTAGAGGTATGTCTATATTTGTGTGCTGTTGAAGCTCCTAAGTGAATAAATAAATTACTGTTAATGGTTTGCTGTAATTCGACTTTCTGACAATATCTAATACCTCATTACTCATATTACAATCGTTTGGAGGTATGCGGAACAGGGGGGCTACTCTCTAAGCCCGAAGTCCGTAGTTTCGGGCTTAGATTCGGGCGTATTCAACTCCGTATCACTTACGGACTTACAATTAGTCCCGAACCCGAACTAAGATTGAATGACAACACAATTTGACTGTAACTGTCAAATCGTGTTGTCATTAATTCTTTGCGGTTAGGTGATGCGGAGCAGAATACGCCCGCAACTAAGCCCGATACTACGGAATTCGGGCTTAGAGAGTAGCCCCCCAGACACCTCTATTGAAAAGGGAGGATCCTCCAACCGGACGGTTGTTGTGTTCGGTGTGTGCAACTACCCGATAGTTGATATTCGAGCTGGTGTAAATGTTCAAATTGCACGGTGAACTCCGATTGCGCGATGCCCGACTTCGACGTAGTAGTTCGCTGCTAGTTGGATAGATGGCGTTGCGGTTCTTTTTGTTGCAATATTGATTTTCTCCGTTAGTTTTTCTTGTGGCGGCATTGATGCCGCTGCAATCGTATAAAAGGCTACCTCAAAGCGCTGATATCACGGTGCCTGCAACAGTCTGTTCTACCCCAGCTTTATCACGAAGGCAGGGGGCGTCCACAGTAGTCCTCCATCGCGAGCGGTCTTGAGCTTCACGCTTCACTTCACCCCACGTTATTACAATGTTCGTCGCTTCTGCCAACACGGTGCGTCGCCAGTTTAGACAGGAATGGCCACGCTTTCTATATCAATGCCAAATACTGTTCCTAAAACGTGAATTATATTTTTTCAGGAACATACGACTACTACGCACTGAACCACTACACAACCCGGCTGGTACGGAGAGTGAAGCCAGGTGAACAGCCAGGCAAGTGGATGTTCTACGGCTCACCAGAACTGAACACAACCATGGATATGGATCCTTCTTGGGGAACAACGGCGGTTGACTGGTTTACCGTGAGCTCCTTTAAAATTATTTTCACTTAGTTTATTTTTACTTGAACATCACTCATCATCATCATTTCAGCCGAAAGCCGTCCACTACTGGACATAGGCTTTCCCCAAGATGGGGGGGGGGGGGGTTGCCATAATTGCCATGCTTGACAGGCGGGTTGGCGATCGCAGTGTATGGTGTTGAGTTTTACAGAAAACGCTGCTGCCCATTCTCTGGCGAGTCCTTAAGTCTCCTCTTACGACACCCACGGGAAGTGATGGGATGGTATTATTCTTTTACGGCTCCCTACGGCACCGGCCGCATGGTACCGTCAGCTGTTCTGTAATAATCTCACCGCGACAACTTAGGTGAGGTGACCTCAAAGTGATTTGTCTGGCATTCCTAGCATTATTTGGAATGACAGCTTACTTCATCTGACTTTTCACATCACAGATAAATTCAAGAGAGCGTTAAGCGCAAAAATAATGCGAGTACAGGCATTGCAGTGCTATTTTAAGAAGTTCTCCCCTTGATACTTGGAAGTGATAGTGACACTTGAACATAAAGCGGAGATATTTTACCGGGGCTAAAAATAGAGCATAACTCTTAGGGAGCTAAGGGTTATGACCAGGCCCGAGAAAGAGTCGCCGCGGCCCTGAAAAACAAATGGCATTCGGAGGAACACGTATGGGTTTTAATTAATAAGAATCTGACACTCCCTTCTGTTCCACCCAGAAAGGAATGAGTAATTTGATGATTTCCCATCCAAAAGAAAAGGTTTCACACCCCCCAATCAACTCCCATCTTCTTCTTGCAGGTATACCCTCCAGGTCTTCGCGAGCAGTTGCACTGGCTGAACTCCACGTACGACGTCAAGGAGATCGTCATCACCGAGAACGGAGTGCCCTCGCTCGACGCCGGTCTGGTGGACACGCAGCGGATGGAGTACTACAGGGACTATCTGGAACAGGTAGTAGAAGTTTAATGGCAATGATTTTATAGTTTCAGGAAATACCAAGGACAAGGACTGTGGAAAAAATTGTAAATAACATAAATCTTTTAGTTTTTATTTGATTTAAAATGGTATGTCTCCCAGGTCCTGCTGGCTATACATGACGGCATCAACGTAACAGGGTACACAGCCTGGACGCTGATGGATAATTTCGAGTGGCTCAATGGATATGTGTAAGTTTTATAATGTTAATTAATTATCTACAATAAATATCTGAATTCTGAAAGCGGCTATACCTAGAAACGACTTCTTCATTCATACAAATAAGACGGCCCATGACAATTTTCCAGAAAAAATCTATATCTTCTCTTTTTTTATTGAATAAAATCTATGTATTTAGACCATCAAATAGGTAATATTGGACACGTACGTGTTCAATATATTTGATAGGTAATCAAATATATTGAACACGTACGTGTATTTTTTTTTGCCTCGGAAAACAATAAATAAGAAGATGGTGAGTTAAAATGTTGCCTTGTTACACTGACAACAGCTCCCGCTATTGAACGTTCATGCGCTGTGTCTTTATCAATTTTTATTTGAATTTGATTTTAAAAGGCAAAAAATACGTGTGCAATAATTCTGAGGGACCAAATAGAATTATAATTTTTATATTCAGGATAATTCCCTGTAAAGCTTTGTCTCCTTCCGCCCTGGGCGAAGTGGAAGGGAGTGTCCGACTTTTACTGACTAAAGCCTATCCAACACGGATAGGCTTCAAATACCCATTATGTTCCAGGGCCGCGGTGACTCTTTCGAACAAATTCCGTACCCCAGGCGCCCTCTAAGGCTACTCAGCGCATATAGCGCCTGCAGGAATATTGTTAGTAATAGTTTTGCTAACCAACTTAAATACTATTTGTTTTCAGAGCCAAATACGGTCTATATGCTGTAGACTTTTCGGATCCCAACCGGACTCGAACACCACGCGAGTCAGCGCGATACTTCTCCACTGTGACCCGGAGTAGAATGATACACCCCAGCCAAGACGCTACCAAATTAAATTATGTTTAGACTATAGCGAAATGCGACTTTGTTTTGTATTAATCATCTGCCTAGCCTTTTCCCAACTTTGTACATTGGGGTCAGCTTCCAGCCAAACCGGATTCAGCTGAATAACAGTATTGTACGTGGAGCGGTTGCCTACCAGGCCTCCAATCCATTTACTGGGTAATAACACGGTACTTCTTGGCAAGACTGGAGTCAGATCCTGGCTTCTGACAATCCTTAACGACTGTCTAAGATCTATAAATATATTCGTCAATGAAACTGGAATGCAGGCGTAAGGTCATAAATTGGCTTCTATTACTTAGCTGTGACGACACGGAGAAACTGTTATATGGTTTCAGAGAAGTATAACACACATGCACTACACACACAAACTCAAATACACAAGCACGACTCATATTATATCATACACATAAACCACTACACATACAATAAACACCCACCGACAAATTCACAAAATTTCTAACTATACCTTTCATTAATTTTTATAAGCCTTAAGCTAATTCAATTCGATTTCATCAGCCATGAGCGCTCCCTACTCATCATCATCTGCCTAGCCTTTTCCCAACTATATTGGGGTTAGCTCCCAGTCAAACCAGATTTAACTGAATACCAGTATTTTACGAGGAGCGGCTGCCTAGCAGACCTCCACAACCCATTAACTGGGTAACAAGGTACTTCATTTATTTATTTATTTATTTAACACTTTACGCACACAGATGTACAGAGGCGGACTTAATGCCTGAGGCATTTTCTACCAGTCAACTCATTGCAAGACTGGAGTCAGATTTACTGGCTTCTGGCAAAGATCTACAAATGACAGCCGGGACCAACGGCTTAACATGCTATCCGAGGCACGGAGGAAACTCGTTTTGTTAAGATGGTCACCCATCCACAGACCAACCTTGGCCAAGCGTTGCTTAACCTTGAAGATCGACCCGTGCGGCTGTTATTATCTAGCCGCGAGCTCCACCAGCGCTCCCTACTTTATTACATTTATTATTGATCCAAACATAAATCCGAAATAAGGAGACCAGGTGACCCATAGCACAGGTTTTACTTGGTATGGGCTGGACAGCCCAACAGTTTGAAGATGGGAGACAGGAAGCAGTCCTGCGTCCTGCTTCCTGTGTCTGCTTCCTTTATAAATTGTAATTTAATTTGTTATTTGTGGGAAAAAATTAATAAATAATTGAATTGAATAAATGACTGCCGGGACCAATGGCTTAAAGTGCTTTTCGGGGCATTGAGGAAATTCAGTTTTTTAAGATAGCCATCCACATACCAACCTTGGCAAGCGTTGCTTAACCTTGACGATCGATCCGTGCGGCTGTTATTCACTAGCTACGAGCTCTTCTGTTTTGATTTATACTATTTATTAAAAATTGAAAATTAAATTGTAAAGTCCTTTTATTTACTTTTTTGTCTGAATTATGTGAAATGAAATGTGAAAGAGAAAGCACATCTGTCAACTGAACGAGAGATAAAGCTGTTTGACTAATGACCCATGGTTGTTGGTGATCCCGCTTGTGCCCTCGGTCACCTGATGGCAGAGCTGAGCAGATGAGGTTTATGATGTAGCGAACAAGCCTTGAAGATGCCTGAGTAATTTTACAAATCGAATGTAGTGTAGTGCGGGGATTTTCATCTGGACTTCTGTTACAGTGAATGAATTTTAAAATTCAAAAAGGAATGGTTATAGCTAATAACGTGTTTAAGAAAATATGTATACTAAAAATTGTACTTTAAATAAAAAAAAAACTATTTTTTACTCATTAAAATAGTAGATACTTATTAGGGTGTAGAATTACTTTGTATATCAAAATTATAATAATAATAATATATAATAATAGTAATAATAATGTCGCCAACACCTGTGCGTCGGCAGGGGAGAGGCCGGCCACCGAGGGGCTTGGGACCTAGGGGCCAACCGGCCCCGAGCCGGGTCCCCGCTGCCGGTGGTTGTGTGCAGCGCATAAGATGGTGTCAATCCATGAACGAGAACGTTATGCGCGCATACTATGGGTCTACAGAGGGGGGAACTAACCTTACTGCGTACCGTGTCAGGATGCTGTCTCTGTTTCAGGACCTGGAACCAACCGTGAACGTCTCGGCCCAACGATTGTCGGATCAGGTGCGGGTTATCCAACGTAATCATAGGTTGGACGATGCCGCACTTGACCGGCTGCGCTCAGAGGTACTGAGCAATCTTATCATCTCAACCCCGACACAGACCGCGGTTCAGGCGCCAGCTAGTGGCGCAATCACACCGCGGCCCAACAACGTCAGTGATGAGGTAGATGATAGGGTTGTCACGGTAAGTAGCCAGTGCAACGATAGACTGAGGAGCGCACTGGAGGATGCGCTTCGCGAGTATAGGTCAATTCCGACCGAACTTAGGCCCCGACTACCACGGTTACCCATGCACAAAAAAAATAGGGCGCTGGTGTGTGCCTTGGACTCGCTGCTGCAGAAAATCTTTGAAAGCAGCGAGAGCCTCCTTGATACGCACTCGATCCTGTATTGCAGGGCTGTTGCGGCATGTCGTTTAGCAAATGTCAATTTTAATACTACTGATGAAGCTATTCGACCAAAACCTGCTGCACCAGCCTGGCAGTGCAGGATCGAGCGGCGCATCGATGAGGCTAGGGCACTCATCGGCAAACTATACTGCTTCAGGGAGGGCAACAAACGCCCACGCGTGATGCGCTTTGTGAGACGGGCGTTTTCGGGGACTGATATCAGCCCTCGAGATTACACGTCCCGCGTCACGGAGCGCATCGACTTCCTGAAGCAGAAAGTTTATGCATGGGCGAACCGTATTCGGCGGTATAAGCGGCGGGTTGATCGATACTCGCAGAATCGCATGTTCCAAAGCGATGAGAGGTGGGTGTATAGAGCTTGGGAGCGACCTGAACTAAGTGTGATGGATGTGTGCCGCCCGGATGATATCGCCACGAATACATTCTGGCGAAACATCTGGTCGGTGCCCGTCTGTCATACCGAGGATGGCTGGATGCGCGATGTCGAGCGCGTGTGTGAAGCTATACCACAAATGGAAAAAATTAACATCTCCCCATTAGATGTAGCCAAAGCAGTCCGTCCGTTACCGAACTGGAAATCTCCAGGACCGGACGGACTGCATAACTTCTGGCTCAAATGGTATAGCAGCTCACACGCGCTCCTGGCAACTCAATTCCAGTCATCCTTAGAGTCTGGGTCGCTACCACAGTTTCTAACAACTGGCGTTACCCACCTGCTCCATAAGACCGGTAGTCCCGCGGAACCCAAGAACTATAGACCAATTACTTGTTTGTCGACGGTCTATAAACTTCTTACATCCATTCTGAGAGTGAAGATTAATGAACACATTGAGACTAATTCAATTATGTCCACCTCTCAGAATGGATGTAGGAAGGGGTCCCGCGGCACTAAGGAGCTTCTCCTCATAGACATGGCTATAAGCCAACAGGTTCGTCGATCTCGCAAGGATCTGTCGACATGTTGGATAGACTACAAGAAGGCCTACGACTCTGTGCCACATACATGGCTCATGAGGGTGTTGGAGTTGTACAAAATAGATGCAACTCTACGCACCTTTCTTGAGTCATGTATGAGGCAATGGAAAACAGTCCTTCGCTATCCAGGATGTCGACCAATTCAGGGAGACGATGAATCTGTGTGGATTAAACGGGGAATATTTCAGGGCGACAGTTTGAGTCCGCTTTGGTTTTGCTTAGCTCTGAATCCTCTAAGCACATTGCTGGAGGGTTCAGGTCTAGGCTATCGGTTGAGAAGAGGTGGTCAGGCCATATCTCACCTTCTTTACATGGATGATCTGAAACTCTTTGCCCCCAACAATTCGCGACTGATGGAGCTACTGAAGGTGACTGAAACCTTCAGTAGTGCCATCAGGATGGAATTTGGTGTGGACAAATGTGCAGTCATGCATGTAAAGAAAGGGGAGATTATGGAATCTGAGAGATTTCAACTCTCAGATTCCATACAGGTTAGATCCCTCAGCTCAACCGAAACCTATAAGTATTTGGGTATATCGGAAGCGTTGGGCATTAATGTTACTGACATGAAGCAATCGTTGAAGGAACGCTTCTTTGGCCGCCTGAAAAAGGTTTTGAATAGCCTTTTGTCGGGCGGAAATAAGGTGCGCGCCTTCAACGGTTGGGTCATGCCGGTATTAATGTACTCTTTCGGCATACTCAAATGGACTCAAACTGAGCTTGACGCCCTGGATAGGAGGGTCCGTACACTGCTGACCGCAAACCGGATGCATCACCCACGATCGTCGGTGATGAGATTGTACATCCCGCGAAAGTGTGGAGGTCGAGGCTTTTTAAACGCCAAGACGGAGAGTCTTGGCGTTTAAACAACCGCGAGATGTGCAATCTCAGAGAATATTTTCTCAAAGCTGATGTGGGTATGCACCGAGATGTTGTCGCAGTGGACAAGGGTCTCACCCCGTTATCCATGGCTAAGGAGAACTGGCGCAAACCTGTGATACTTACCACAGATAACCGCAAGGAAGTATGGAAAAGCAAGGAGCTTCACGGGTTCTATCGGGCTCTTCATGGGTCCGATGTAGATTTTTCAGCGTCCGTGGCCTGGCTACGATTCAGTGATCTCTTCGGGGAGACTGAAGGTTTTGTCTGTGCGATTATGGACGAAGTTATCTTGACGAATAACTACCGGAGGCATATTATGAAGGATGGGACGGTGGACGTGTGTCGGGCATGCCACCGTCCGGGTGAGTCCATCAGACATATTATCTCTGGTTGTTCTCGTCTGGCTAACGGCGAATACTTGCTACAACCAAGTGGCCAGGATTATCCATCAGCAACTAGCTTTGAAATACAAACTTGTGGATGCTGAGGTACCGTATTATAAGTATGTGCCCGACCCAGTTCTCGAAAATGACCATGTCACGTTGTACTGGGATCGATCTATCATCACTGATAGGACTATTGTTGCCAATAAGCCTGATATAGTGGTGATAGACCGATTAGCGCGCCGCACAATGATAATTGATGTTACCATCCCGCATGACGAGAACCTCGTGAAGGCCGAGAAAGAGAAACAAATCAAGTATCTCGACTTAGCGCACGAGGTTGTCGACATGTGGAATGTGGACTCAGCTGTCATTGTGCCGATAGTTATTACGGCCAATGGCCTGATGGCCAAAAGCTTCGACGAACATCTGTCGAAGCTGGCGTTACGCGGTTGGGTAAAGGGCTTGATACAGAAGGCAGTACTCCTCGATACGGCTCGTATTGTGAGGAGGTTCCTTTCTCTGGAGCCCTAACCACCGGTAGCTTGGACCCTGCTCCCGACACCGGCGGACTACTACTTTTTATATTTTTAAATGTATTTTTTTATGGTTTTTAGAGATATATTTAAAAATATACTTTGTATGTAATAAGAATAAATAAACGAAGTAATAATAATATATATATTATTATTATAATTATAATTATAATATATATATTTGTATATATAGACGTACGAGCTACTGCCAAACGCGTCCGAACGATGCGAGTGATGTCCGATGAGCTGCTGTTAGGGCACCCTCAAATTAGTCGCTAAGTGCTGCGCGGTTGTTATTTGTACGGATTAACAAAGCAGCGCGACAGTCGCGCTGCTGCCGCGCGGCCCTTAGCGACTAATTTGTAGGCGCCCTTACTGTCGGCGGTAAGTGAAAACAAAAAATATTGAAGTAAGTAGTTGCATAGTAGCTCGCAACTGAGTTGTATGCGAGTTATTTTCCAATTCGCACGTGCCAGTATCTCGTAATATGCGTCCAAACGATTACTGCACTGCAGCTACTCGGCAGGCTGACTGTTGTGGTTGTGCAACTTTATTTGACCGCAACACTATAATGTGTACCTAATTAATGTAATGAAGAATATTATTTACTATCTTATCACTGTCATAAAATCTTCAAAGGTGATGTTTACACACGATACGATTTCAAAAAGGTTATGAAATTATTGTTTTCAGTAATCCTCGATAGTTAAAATTGATAAAGGAGACTGATCAAAAGTGGTCTATGAACCAATAGCGATAAGCTCATTCCACGATAATAACAATAGGGAAACATGCAATATTTCCATTCTTGATTTAATTGTATAGAACTCTAAAGGAATCTAGAATAGACAAAAACATAAATAAGAAATGAAAACGCTTTAATTTATTGGAAAAATTGCGTTTATAAACCGACAGTTTAAATTTTCGCGCGAAAACGGACGATGACGTCACTCCTGTCTACCACTGGTCAAGAACTGTCCTAACTCAAAGACATAAGGTTGCCTTTTTGTTGTCATAACAGCAGTGACGACACTAAGATTTGAAGAGACTTGTTTTTAAATACGTTCAGTTCCACGTTACTTTAATTCATTATTTTTGACAAAAATCGGTATTAACTAAAATAAAATCGTTGCAGTGGCCTTTATTTTATACTTTTTATCAGTTTACTAGCAGACTCGGCAAAAGTTGTTTTGCAACAAAAAATAAATTTCCACCTATTCTAATACCTACCAAATAAATACACAAAATGTCATGAAAATCGGTCGAGCCGTTTCGGAGGAGTTCGGTAATAAACCCCGTAACTTGAGATTTTTATATATTAGAAGAAGATATTAACAATATTCTCATAAATTCTGTATTTGCATTTTCCCTATCTGAAAAAGTTTAAACTTCCTGCCGGTCTCATCATCTGCCTAGCCTTTTCCCAACTACATTGGGGTCGGCTTCCAGTCAAACCGGATTCAGCTGAACACCAGTATTTTACGTGAAGCGGCTGCCTACCAGACCTTCACAACCCATTAAATAGGTAACACGGTATTTCTTGGCAAGACTGGAGTCAGATTTACTGTCTTCTGACAATCCGTTACGACTACCAAAGTTCTACAAATGACAGCCGGGACCAACGGCTTAACGTGCTTTCCGAGGCACGGAGGAAACTCGGTATGTTAAGATGGTCACCCATCCACAGACCAACCTTGGCAAGCGTTGCTTAACCTTAAAGATCGATCTGTGCGGCTGTTATTCTTCAGCCACGAGCTCCTCAAACTTCCTACCGGTCTACGCACACTAAACACGAGCCGATATGTAAAATTCAGATGTTAATAAAATTAAAAAAAATAACATTTTCGCTTCAATATTTTTAACAGATTGCGACTGAGATGCGAATGTGAATGTTGCGTTGCTTAACAAAGAGTACAATAGGCTAGTTCACAAAAAAATCGAATTAGGCCGTCAGTTAGATTATCAAAAAATGTTGACCCGTTTTTTTTTATTTTTTTACATAAACCAAAATTGACAAAGATACGACGCTTTTAAAATTCTCAATACGTCACGCCACGCGTAGTATAATTTTTAGTGCGTTCTGACGTCATGAACCCCCATTCCCAAGTTTTGACGTGTTTTATCTTTGTCAATATCTATTGATTTACAAAAATAAAAAATATGTGTCTATTTTTCAATCCTCTAGAACTACTAGCCTATTGACGCAAAAATTAAGTGTGTCAAAAACAATCGACTCTCAATTTAATGACCTACAGACGATCCGAAGCTACTGTCGTATCGTATCAATCTGGACTTAGTTTGTGTTTTTAAAAACAACAAACCGAAAAAAAAAAAATCAAGTAGCAGTCACTGTCCGATCATCATCAGCCTACCCTTTTCTCAACTAGGTATATTGGGTTCGGCTTCCAGTCAAACCGGATTCAGCTGAATACCAGTTTTTTTACGTGATGCGGCTGCCTACCAGACCTCCATAACCAATAAATAGGGTATAATAACACGGTACTTCTTAGCAAGACTGGTGTCAGAATTAACTGGGTTCTGACACGCAGTCACGACAGCCAAAGATCTATACACGAAAATGTAGACGAGTACGTTTACCTGGGATAAACGGTTCAGTTAGGCAGGGCTAACTTCGAGAAAGAGGTCAACTGTCGAATCCGCTGTCTGGGCAGCGTTCGGAAAGTAGCTTGGTATATCACAATACACCACCATACCACACCACACCACACCACACCACACCACACCACACCATACTACACCACACCACACCACACCACATACCACATGCACACCACAGTGTTTTAAATATACCAAGCAGCTTTCGTGGTATGTGAGGCTCTCGTATTACATATAATACCAGAGTCTCACATACCACAGTGTCTCAAGGCGAAAGTCTATGACCAGTGCGTGTTCCAATGATGACGTATGGAACCGAAATGTGGTCGCTCAAAATGGGCCTCATCAAAAGGCTAAGTCACTCATAGGGCAATGGAGAGGGCAATGTTTGGAGTTTCCTAGCTTGATCGAATCAGGAATGATGATATCCGCAATAGAACCAAGCTAACCGATATGGCCCGAAGGACCGCCAAACGTAGCAGTGGGCGGGATATATTTCTCGTATTACATAATATATAATACCAGAGCCTCACATACCACAGTGTCTCAACGCGAAAGTCTATAACCAGTGCGTGTTCCAATAATGACGTATGGAACCGAAATGTGGTCGCTCACAATGGGTCTCATCAAAAGGCTAAGTTACTCATAGGGCAATGGAGAGGGCAATGTTTGGAGTTTCCTAGCTTGATCGAATCAGAAATGATGATATCCGCAATAGAACCAAGCTAACCGATATTGCCCGAAGGACCGCCAAACGTAGCAGTGGGCAGGATATATTTCTCGCAGAACAGATGGTTGATGGAGCCGAAAAGTTATGGAGTGGCGACCGCGTACCGGAAAACGCAGCGTCGGAAGGCTTTGCACAAGGTGGGCCGGTGACCTGGCGAGGGTTGTGGGTAGACGACGGATGCCAGACGCATAGGACCGGTTGTTGTGGCGACACTTAGGGGAGGCCTATGTGTAATTTTGTATGTATATAATTAGATTGGAGGTAGGTTTGCGATAAACTAAAGACATTTTCATGAAATTAAAATATTTTGTCTCATTCGTCATTATCTGCCTAGCCTTTTCCCAAATAAATTGGGGTCGGTTTCCAGTCAAGCCGGATTTAGCTTAATGCCAGTATTTTACGAGGAGCGGCTGCCTACCAGACCTCCACAACCCATTAACTGGGTAACACGGTACTTCATGGCAAGACTGGAGTCAGATTTACTGGCTTCTGACAATCCGTAACGACTGCTAAAGATCTACAAATGACAGCCGAGACCAACGACTTAACGTGTTTTCCGAGGCACGGAGGAATCTCATTATGTTAAGATGGTCACCCATCCACAGATCAACCTTGGCAAGATCGACCCGTGCGGTTGTCTAGCCACGAGCTCCTCAAAACAGATCTTTGACCCCGATGTGACTCATTCGTAAGTAGGTTAATCCAAATGTTAGCCACCAGTTCCAACAACCCGAGCATTTAAGAAAAATACCGATGTTACAAATTGATCGCAACATGTTAAACTATGATTAGGGCTCCTATAAAAACGTACGAATAATTTCGTAAGTGCTTAGTTTCAGATATGTTGTGGGTGACAGCACTTGTCTTCTGGTACGTACCTACTTACTTATAATACTGGCTAGCTTCTACCACTGGCTTCGCCCGCATGGATGTCGTAATCATCCCAAGCGAGCATACTCCTGGAATAAAATAATGAATCCATGTTTGTGAAAATTTTCATCGTTTTCCGTTTCGCCATTCCGGCGTAATTGAGTACCAAACATCTATTCATCCGTCCATCCAAATTTTCGAATTTATAAATTAGCATTTGCCTGCGACTTTAACGCGTATGTCCCGTTTTATTCCGTTCCCGTAGGAATTTTAGGAAATCTCTTAGTACTATAATAATAACGTTTATTTCGACCAACAAAGGATCATAGCACACACATTACACATAATCAAATAATAACAAAATACACTTACGATCAGAAAAACACATAATCAATTCAATTTCATAACATTATTAAAATTACATTATCTAAGATTAACATTAAAATCAAATAATAATATAATAAAAACCTTTTTGTTGTTTTTCGATTTTGAACACCGACTTCCGAAATTAAAGTTATTTTTTACTTTGTAGTGTTTTGTTTTTAAAAGTCGGTTTTCTCCGAAGTTCTTCATCAGATCTTCACCAAATTTCAATGGAACCAGACCGAAAAAATACTCTTCCAAACAAAAAAGAATCATTCACTTCGGCTAACAATTGGCGAAAATATCGCTGAATAAATATTTGCCATAGGATACCATCATCAAATCCTGACTTATACCTTCCACCATCAGCTCAGCAACATGAGATGATGATTACCAGGCACAAATATCTGAATTGCGTTAGAAAGTTTATGAAAAAAAGTGTATAAAATTTGAGGGTTTCCCTCGATTTTCATGGGATCCCATCATTATATTATAACTTGGTGACAATGGGACCACCTCAAGAGTATAGGCTTTCGAATAAAAAAATCATTTTTGAAATCCGTCCAGAATTGGCGGAAAAATCGAAAAAAATACATTAAAAAAAATACATACAACCGAACATAGAACCTCCTCCTTTTTGAAGAAGTCGGTTAATAAATACAATTATTTAATACATTAAAACACAGACTCTACATGTAAAATAACCAAATCCATTAATATAATAAATACAATTAATCTTGACATGTAACTGCACACAATGCCGTAGCATACTATACACATACATATACAACAAACACACAGTAACAACAGCAGCGGCATACTATACTCTCCCCAAGGAACTTACATCCTGGCATCATGAACCTATACGTCAGTCAGTCACTTAGTAACGGAAGCATTTCATATATTAGGAAGGATATTGACAGACTACCTACAGCTGAAATTACTGATTGCATGTCCGTTCCAGTTAGTATTATAAAAGTACGAGTAAGTATGTAACTTGCTTATAATACTGGCTAGCTTCTGACAACAACATCACGGGAACATCTTCTCGGAATAAAACCCTATGTACTATTTTAGACTCTATCTCTGTGGATTTCATTCGTTTCGCTCGTACTGCCGTGATTGAGTCACGAACATCAATCCATCCGTCCATCAAAACTTTCGCTTTTATAACACCTTTGCCCGCGACTTCGTACGCACGTATCCCGTTTTTCCCAGTAGGAATTTCAGGAAATCGTCGCATTCTACGACCAGTAGTTTCGGCTGTGCGTTGTCTGTCAGTTAGTCAGTGTCCAGTAACGGAATTATATATTTATGTTATTTAACATATTCATTACTTATTACTATATTTTTTAAAAATTTATTATAATAAGATATGGATGATTATTCGATGTCTTGAATTGGAATTTTATTCTTATCATTGTTTCCACATCTTTAGTAGCTCCTCCATGGTTCCGGTTGTAATATTGGGCTGTCGGGTCGGCACACCATATTTTTGACCGACTTCAAAAACTAGGAGTTTATCAGTTCGGAGATTTAATTTTAGAAATTGGTGTCTAAAAACGAAGAAATCATAAAATAACCACCCACTTTAAAAAATAAAGTTAGAACAATTTTTAGGAGTCATTTGATGATTTATCTCAGATATAGCTCAGGTTTTCTAATTATGGCAAGTCCATGGACCCATTTCCAGGCGCCCATATGACTTAATACATACAAGACTAAAGTGGTATTTAAATCTATTTGGAAAAATTGCGCCTGGGTTTGTTTGATCCCTTTCATCCTCGGGAAGAGCCGGTCCTGAATTATTTGATTAGGTATGAACCATTCATTATCTTTCCAGGGCTTCAGTTAGTCACTCGTGTGGCTACAACCTCCTGTTCCCACCATGGTTTAAGTTCGGAGCCGCATCAGCAGCCTACCAAGTGGAAGGAGCCTGGAATGTTAGCGGTAATTCAAATAACGAAGCCGCCTTTTTAAGACTGGGAAATTGTCAAATGAATTCTTTCGCTCTGGGCGGAGCGAAAGGGTTTGTACGAATCTCACTGACTAAAACCCATCCGTGTTTCTCCTAATTCCCTTTGAATTCCAAAGCCACAGTGACTCTTGTGAACAAATTCCGTAACCCTGGCAGGCACTGGCCCTAGCGGGTCCCGTCTGGTATGCTGATAATGCTGATATCTCTTTGACGCGCGTAGAACATAACGCGCCGTTGACCCCGGCCTGGTTTTTATCGGACGGCCAGCGCTTGGTGGCTCGCCGTCCGATAAGAACTGGTTGGATTCAGGTACCAGTACAAGTAAGGCCCAGGCAGGACTACGCCTACGGTGACTGGGAATCGCGAATCCCGACGCCTGGAGCGTCTTTTTATGTTGTGGCGACTGGGGCGTGAGGTTTTATCCTCTTCTTCATGCGGCCCGCCTCCTCCTTTGCAAGCATTACTGCTTCGCAGTAGGAACATGGCCACCTACTGGGCCCAAACAGTATCTTAAATGTACCGTCAATACGAAAAACAGAAATGCATTTTAATGCATTTAACTAACTCAATATAATGAAATCATTCAAAATGTGTTTGTGGTTCCCTATCTTACCAAAACTTCGGCCACTTCTTGCCCGAAGCAACCATATCGTAGACGGCAATAGAGCACGCTTGCTTGGAAGTAACCTATTCACTCTTGATTTAAACAAAAGCTATCAGGAAACATATTTTATTTTCTCGGTGATGGAACGGGCTAGGCTCATACTATGTCTTGTTTTCCAGACAAAGGCGAAAGCAAATGGGACCGCCTAACTCACCGATATCCTGAACTGTCATCAGGCGCTAACGGTAACGATGCCTGCAACTCCTACTATCTCTGGCAGAGGGACATCGAAATGGCTGCTGAGTTGGGCTTGCAATTCTATAGGTAGGTTTGTACAAGTTACCGTTTTTTGTTTACTGAAAGAACCGGTTTTTATATTCAACCAGTATGTGGCCATTTGCTTGTTGCCGTATAAATTTCGCTTCGTAAGTTTTCTTGTAGCGACATTGATGCGGTTAGAGTAATACTCTCAACACAATGCTGCGGTGTAACAACGGTTCTCTAGTAGTTCTTAAATTTTCCTCCAGATTCTCAATATCCTGGCCTCGTCTCCTCCCGACTGGTTTTGCGAACAACGTGAGTGAGGATGGCAAAAACTACTACAACAACCTGGTCGACGGTCTACTGGAGAAGGGCATCGAGCCTGTCATCACTATCTACCACTGGGAAATGCCGCAACTGCTTCAAGATCTTGGTAAGTTTTGGTAATATTACTGCTATGTTTAAGATAATCAAAGGGAAGAAAAATAAAAAAATAAATAAAAAAAAACATTTATTTCAGGTGTTCAATTAATACAGAAACATAAAATACAATTATCAATTTGTTATTAATCATATTCACGTTAATTTAAAAAGTCGAAAGTGAAATGTCAGAAACAAAATTAAAATATCAACTACAATAGATTAAATAATAAAATAAATAATAATAACAGTAACAAAAAAACACAGAATAGATTAAATAGATTATATGAAACAGAAATTCAATGTCACAAATCATACTGCCAAGATAGGCTTGCCACAACAGTGCCCAATGTAGGGAAAATCAAAGCGCTTGGCAATCATAGCCAGGACAGTGTTGGAGCTAGCCCGCACCCTGCGCACCAAGGACGCGCACCGCTTGCGTATGGTGGCGTGGAAACAGTCGGTGCGCGCATCCGCAAACATGCCCGAGGCGCTACAGAAGCGGGGTAGCCTCAACACTGCTCTGAACGCGTTGTTATACTGGACACGAAGGGCTCGGTAAGACGATTGTGAATAAGATGCCCATAGGCTGCACGTGTATAAAGATGTACAGAAAGCTTTGAAAAGTGTTATCTTTACTTGATTTGAACATCGTGCAAACCTACGGGCTATCATATTTGCTCTCTTAGATAGTGCCCTTCGTTCCCGCTCAATGTCGACATGGTCCTTCAGGTCAGCCGTTTCCCAGTGCCCCAAGTATTTAAATTCGTTCACCCGTTGCAATGGCACATCATTCAGACGAATAGAGGGCACATGTAGTGGGCATTTGGCGCGTCCCTGAAAGACCATGTATCGGATCGTAACAACATTATACATAAGGCCATGGCTGCCAGCGTACTCTTCACATATTTTCAATAGCTTGCGTAATCCACAAACCGACGCGCTCAGCAGCACCATGTCATCTGCACAGCTCAGATTGTTTACACACACATCATCAATATAGCATCCAACATGCCGACTACTGAGCGCAACGATGAGTGCATCCATGTAAAGATTAAAAAGTGTGGGTGATGTTAACCCGCCTTGTCTCACTCCACACTCAAGGCTCCGATAATGTGCCCGCTCATCTGCCACTGTTAACCTGGTGTTCGTACCAATACTTGAGAATGGTAACAAGTTCACGTGGCATGTTTCTGCCCTTCAGCTTTCGCCACAATACATCATACGATACCAAGTCAAAGGCCCTTGACAGGTCGAGGAAATACGGATAAACTGGTGTTTTGCAATCCCTGTAGTATCGGACAGCATGCTTGAGACACAGTATTGCAATCTCTGTAGATAATTTGGGCCTAAACCCAAACTGATTATCGTGAAGCGACACGTGACTTTTTAACCGTGTCTCAAGCAAACCGTCAAACACCTTTGCTGTTACAGTAGCAAGAGAGATAGGCCTATAGTTAGTTTTATCGGCTAGATCACCAGTTTTATTTTTCAAAATAGGCACTACTACCGTTTTCATGAAGTCAAATGGCAGGTAGGAATGGCTCAGGCATAGCAAGTAGAACACAGCTAACACCCTAGACACATGTCACAGCAATCTTGAGCATACTTGTTCAAACTCCAGGACATAGTGTTATTCGATCAATGATATCGATGACAATCGTTGTCATAAATAAAATGCCGTTCAGCCACCCTCTTGACTTCCTTATTATTCTACAGGTCTTTTGTGCAGCTGCTAAACTCAAAAGCTGGGATTCGAAAAATCGTGTCATTTTATTGAGTAAAATTTACTGAAATCCGTCTAAAAAACCACTCATTGAACTTCCAGGAGGCTGGGCCAACCCTCAAATCTCTGACTGGTTCGCTGACTACGCAAGAGTCGTATACACCCTCTTTGGAGATCGCGTGAAGACCTGGATCACTATTAACGAGCCCCTGTTGGACTGCGACTGGTACTACGGACAGGCGATCCTGGCTCCTCAGCTGGACTTCCTCGTGGGGCCGTACATTTGTAATAAGAACTTGCTGCTGGCACATGCGAAAGCTTACCATGTTTATGATCAGGAATTCCGGTATAAGTATAATGGTAAGTAATTCTATTTGGATTTGAAGACTTACAAAAGCAAAAGGGGTGGGTGTTGCTGTTAAGTCAGGTCAATTTGCCTGTCTAGTCTTTTCTCAACTATGTTGGGTAACCGTGCCTGGTGTAACCAAATGCCGCTGAGTACTAATATTTTCACTTAAAATGAGCCTCATTAAAAGGGGTAAAGTCACCCAAAGGGCAATTGCCAGGGGGCAATGCTTGGAGTTTCCTTGCGTAATCGAATCAGGAATTATGATATCCTCAAGAGAACTAAGGTTACCGACATAGCCCAACGAATCGCCAAACTAAAGTGGCAGTGGGCAGGGCACAATGCTCGCAGAACAGATGTGGTCGAAAAGTTCTAACGCGTACTGGAAGACGCAGCATTGGCAGGCCTTTCACAAGGTGAACTGATGACCTTGTGAAGATCGCTGGTAGTCGATGGTGAAAACTGGTGTCAGATTCTTTGATATTTTTTTAGAAGTCAGGTAGCACCACTCAAATGGTGTCACGATATTTTAATAGCTATCGTTTAGAACGCCTGTCATTTCCTAAGCGCAACATTTGTTCGATCAGGTGTAAACAATAACTAATTTATTCAGATGAAAACTTAGGTTAAGTCATCAGGCCCCTCTCCTGATCCTTGATGCATTTTATGTTCGTCAATTTTTATTGATTTGATAAACCAAAACATACGCGTCCAATATTTTTTGATAATCCAACTGACGGACTAAATGGAATCATGTATTTTTTACTCAGGAAACCAGCTAAAAATCTAAGATTTTTTCCATAAAACTATTTTTTAGGGGTTCCGTACCCAAAGGGTAACCAGTAAAACCCTAATAGGCCTTCGCTGTCCGTCCGTTCGTCCGTCCGTCGGTCTGTCTGCCGGCTGTATCTCAAGAACCGTAATAGGTAGACAGTTTAAATTTTCACAGTTTGTTTATTTTTTTTTCCAATTTTACAACAACAAAAAATAAAAATTAAGGTTTATGGTACGGAATCCTTAGTGTGAGAGTCTAACTCGCACTTGGTGGTTTTTTTTCAGGAAAAGTATCAATAGCAAACATGATGATATGGATGCAGCCTTACTCGAACTCAACAGAAGATCAGGAGTTGACGGAGGCAGCAAGAGAATTTATGGTAAGTAGAATTATATTTTAGAAGAATAATTCCTGGAAAGGACTTGGTAGACAGAATTGGCAAAAAAAAAGTGATTTATCGTGCATCGTCTAATACAATGTGTAACAGAGTTAACGTTATACATGAAAAAGGGATCATTACGCACATCTTTTACAATGGACCCAACACTGAAATCCCGAAAAAAAAACGTACATTTATGTGCGCATAAGTGGACAAAACTCTGTATTTTATTTTTCTTTGTTACGCATTCACTCCTCTAGTTCGGAATCCTAGAAGGTCTTTAGATCCTTGAGGTGACCTTTTCTTACATCTCCTTACAAATTAGTCCTTCCTTCCCAAAAGCAAGGATTCTGCACACAAAGAACCACCACGACTAACTTAGCCCTGTATATCAACGACCTCAGTAGACTTATTAACTCTCGCACACAAGTTGACTCCATTTATACAGATTTTATCAGTGCCTTCGACAAACTAAACCACAAGATTCTACTCCAAAAACATTAAAACCTCCGGTAGATTCGGCTGGTTTCTCCAGTGATTCAAATCCTACCCGGCTAAAAGAAATCAAAAAGTTGTAGTGAAGAATCATTAGGCTCCACTTCTGGAGTTACGCAAAGCACTAATATGGGTCCGATATTGTTATTGATATTTGTCAACAATATCGTCAATTGAATTAAAAGGTAAAAATATATATATATAAAGTATCAAATGGCAAACTACATACTCGTGTAAGTGCTGTGCACACCTTATGTAAAAAGTTTTTTGTAATATTGTGAACTATAAGGTTAATTTGCAGTAAATGTTTCTGTGAACTATTCGATGGTATATAAATTAATAAATAAATAAACTGAAGTCATTAAGTTTGAAAATATCACAGTTTGACCGAATAGAATTATTATTTTTCCTCAAGAATGACCCTATTAATAAAAATGCTATTGCAATGCGACGTCCAGCCAGTTTGGAGCCCTTGGTCTTAGATTACGCACTGAATTTTTCAGACGGGCCGCTATACACATCCCATATATTCAAAGGAGGGTGGATGGCCACCTGTGGTGGAAGAGGCTGTTGCAAAAAAAAGCGAAGAACAAGGTTTCAAAGAGTCAAGACTGCCACGCTTCACCCAAGATGAGATTGAACTGATCAAAGGTGAAATAATATTAGTTTTTAAGAGCAGTTTCCAAAAATTTGAAAGTTCGTATGTTGTAGTTGTAAGTTTGTATCGTTAAATGTAGGTAAAAACTTTTCTAAAAAGAGCACAAACGCAAAATAGAGAGTGATTTTTCGCTTTCTACAGAGTGCTCCAGAAGTGCGTAGTTATATTTAACGGTGATGTTAGGTAGCTAAGTACATTAAGGGAAAAATTGCAAAACAAAAAATGTTACTTTTATTAAAAGAATTCGACCACAAAAACAACTAAAGGTTCCGATCAATTGACATTCCAAGCAGTTATTACGTTGATAGCATTTTTTTAGTTCAAACACAAATATGTCTCCAACTGCAGCAAACTGCTTAATAAAAAGTGATTTGTTTGGAACTCTTTAGTCGGACTTTGCGGTCGAATTTTAAAAAAAAAGTCACTTTTTTAGGAGCGGAGCATTAATGAACAATTTGTCGCAGATGAAGTTGCGCGGGTAATCTAGTATTTAGTTATGGTGCGACTGCCTATTTGACCTCTGCAACCCAGTAAATGGGTAACACGATATCCCATGACAACAATATTGTCAGAGTTTCTGGCTTCTGACTACCCAAAAAGGCTGTCAAAAATGTTCAAATAAAAGTCGGTACCAACAGCCTTACTTTCCGAGGTACAGAGTAAACTCGCTATTTAACAGATGGTCGCCCATCCAGAGACAGAGCTCGGCAAGGGTTGTTTAACTTTGAAGATCGGCTGTTATTCACTCTCTTTCCACTTCTATCTACCTAACTTTATTAATTACATCCCAGGAACATTCGACTTCTGTGCGATAAACCAGTACACCACCAAGCTTGTGCGGAAGCCACAACCCTCAGAAGATTTCGTGAAGTCCACGTTCTCGTACATTGCAGACTTGGATGCTTTGCTTGTGGATGACCCGAGCTGGACCTTTGGTTATAGTCAACTTATGCCCGTAAGTTGATATTTGCTTAGAATTTGGATGATAGTTAAAATTGCCATTTTGTATGAAAAAATTTAAACGAATTTTTTTCATGTATTTTTTATTTGTATTAATCGAAGTAATCACCCATGCAATCAATGCATCTTTGCCAGCGCAGTGGCAGTTTATTGATGCCTTTCTTAAAGAAATCAGCTGGACGGGAGGCAACAAATTCTTCAAAGGCATTTTGTACTGCCTCTCGGGTATTGAATTTTTTTCCCGCCAAGAAGTTATCCAAATTCTGGAAAAAGTAGTAGTCTGTAGGCGCAAGGTTTGGTGAGTAGGGCGGCTGACGGAGAGCTTCCAACCCCAGTTCTTGCAACTTGGAGACCGTCTGCTGTGCAGTATGAGGTCGCGCGTTGTCGTGCAGGAGCAGCGGAGACGAGCGATTGACCAATGCTGGCACATCTCCAGTGCCAGTTTCTCCATCATTGTGTTCAGTTCTTCACAGTACACATCTGCAGTAATGCTCACCCCGTTTGGTAAGAAGCTGTGATGAATCACACCGGCGCTAGACCACCAAACAGTGACCATCACTTTTCTAGGGGTAAGTTTTCGTTTAGGGCATTGTTTAGGTGCTGAAACAGGATCCAACCAACTTGCTGAGCGCTTGCGGTTATCAAACAGAATCCATTTTTCATCGCAGGTGACAATGCGGTTCAAAATTCCTTGATTTCTGTGTCTGTTGAGCAGTGCAAGGCACGTCTCGACGCAAACTTCGCGCTGGCGATCATTGAGTTCGTGGGGAACCCATTTGTCAAGCTTTTTTACCTTGCCAATTTGACGCAAATGGACCAATATTGTTTTGACGCTAACGTCGAAAGCTGCTGCTAATTCAGCCGTAGATTGTGTATCATCAGCTTCCACAATCGCCTTTAATTCGTCATTGTCGACCAAAGTCTTCGGACGACCGCGAGGTTCATTTTTCAGGTCGAAATTTCCAGAACGGAAGCGAGCAAACCAATAACAGGTGGTGCGTTGGTTTGTAGTGTTAGCTCCGTAAATGTCGTTGATGTTGCGTGCCGCTTGTGCCGCGTTGCTGACACGACGGTATTCATATTCCATAATTACTCGACATATAACGTATCCATGATGACGAAAAAGATTGGAATGCGATGAAAATTTAACACTAATCAATAAACAAATGACTACTTTTGGAATAAAAAAAACATGTTTTTAAAATAAAATTAATTTGAAATTAGAATTCTTAGCCAAACAAAAATTATTTTGATTTGAAATGGCCAGTACTGCAGAACGGCAATTTCATAGGTAAAGACCACAAAACTCAAATTCATAACTCAGAAACCAGGATCTTTTCACAGCACCTGCACGAATACGTCAAATTATAAGGCAAGCCAACCTTACCTAAAGTACGTCATTATTGACCACGACCGACGGCAGCGCTGGTCGGCCCCTGCTGCTAGGTGCAGGTCGCGCTGTCTTAAATTAAGTTCCAAATTCAAATCACATTATTGACCGGCGGGTTATAATTAGGGTGCGTTTACTTATTGCGCGCGTGCGTGTGTTACTTATTTTTTAAGTAACACGGGGTTATAATGTTTTCGTACGTACATACCTGACATAACTATTCTTAATTAAATTTCTCTATCCTCCTAAATATACCCGCCAGGCATTCGAGAGCGGATGGCTCATGGCGAATACTTTTTCTTTTTATAATTGTTTTTCTACTTCCACCCAGATAACCCCAGCAGGTATAAGGGAGCAGATGGCCTGGCTGAAGCAGCAGTACGGAGACATAGAGATCCTTATCACAGAGAACGGTTACTCCAGCGGCGGGTCCAACCTCACTGATGATGACCGGATCTCTTTTATCAACGATTATCTGGAACAGGTACCTCATTCTTTACATTGGGAGAAAATGTTTATACATTTTATTTATTTACATATAGGATTATGTAAATAAATAAAATGTATAAACATTTGAGTTTTTAAAAACTAAATAAATCCGACGAGCTCTCGTCATCGTCGGCGTTCCAGCCGTTTTAGAGCCACGTGACGATGGCAAAAAACCGGACGGCATGTCTTTGTTTCCTTGGAAGATAGGTAGGCATTTTAGTGTGGGACGCAACCTGTGTCGATAGTCTTGCGCCATCCCATCTTCCTAGTTCTTCGTGTCTTGCTGGCGCTGCCACTGTGGCTGCGGAAAACCTCAAGCGGCGATAATATGGTAACCTTTTTGGTAACTATATTATCGAGCCTTTTGGGATTGAAACGCTCGAGCCATGGGGCCCTTGTGCTCACAGCCTTTTCAAAGAAATTTCGAAATGACTGGTTGACACTTCCCGTGACTCACGAGCTGGTTTTTACTTTGGGCAGACATTCTACGTGGCAATGCCGCCAGTCTCTTGGGCACATTACCAGCTGAAAGCGTTGAGGATGAATTTTTTGATGCTATATTTTAGTTTGTTTTTAGTTAAGTGTATTTGTTAATTTTTATTATTATATAGAAAATAATGTAAATATGTTGTGAATTAAATGTTGATAATAAAATTTAAAAGTTCATATAAATAAATAAACATAAGCAATATATGCTTATGTTTATTTATTTATAGGAACTTTTTAAACCTAAATTACACATAAATTAAGAAATGATGTATTAATATATTAAGTTTAGAGTAAAATGAAAACGAAATCTCTAGCCGGTATTCTTCATAGTCGTTCTCGACGGTATAATGATTTGTATTCACGACAAAAGGCGCCTTGAGATAGAGTGGGGTTATTCAACTTCTTGGAAGACATGGACGACGCCGAAAACCTATGCCTGGTGAGCCACACACACGCCGACATGCAAGAAAAACTGGACAACTTTCGACAGGAGGTAGCGAAGACTGGACTTAAAATTAACACCTGGAAGACCTAAGAGATGCGTACAGGGGTGAAGAATTCGTCATCGCTGCTATTAGGCACAGAGGCAGTGGAATGCGTGCATAAATTGCACTACCGGGAGACCTACGAGAGAGTCATCATGTCGGAGGCTGGAGGAACTTATGACGACATTATTTCACGGATCGCCAAAGCCCGAGCTACCTAGCTACCTTTGCATAGATACCTGTTTGGCAATCACGGAAACTGACCCAAAGCGCAGGATTAAAGAGAAAATCTTCGGGTCCAATGTAAAATCCGTGCTCTGGATGCGAAACGTAGAAGGTAACAAAAGACATCTCACGACAAATCCAGGTCTTGGTCAACCGATGTCTGCATCAAATTCTCAAAATTTTCTGACTCGAAACCATCTGTAACGTAGAGCCACTTGAGAAATGCCGCCGAAGCGGCCGAAAGGCGTGATATCAAGCGTATTCAGTGGAGATGGATTGTTCACACGCTCCGGAGGGATTCCGAACACACTCCTTAACGGAACCCGCAAGGTCATGGTCGTCCTTGTAATAAATTAGGATTAACTAAACTAAATGCCAAATGAAAACAAGTGAAATTCTAGTAAAACTATATTTTTTAACATCGACTGATTCTAGTATCTCTTGATAATTTAGAACATGTGAATGTTGCAGGTGCTCTTATCTATCGAGGATGGCGTCAACGTGACTGGGTACACGTACTGGACGATCATGGACAACTTCGAATGGTTAGATGGATATACGTAAGTTAACGTTTTTTCCTTTGTAAACGAATAAGACTTCAAAATAAACTCCACAGCATCGTTGTAGTACGAGAAATAGCTAAGTGCAAAAACCTAGTTTCGAAATAATAGCGTTTAAAGTTTTTTTGTTCTTACGATCGGTATAACACATTAACGCTTATAGCTACAAACATGCTTCTTATGTATGAACAAAATATTGATATGTTTACCTTGCATTCTAATATTCAGGAAATTATGCAAACGTTACTGATAAATATAATACAAAATTAAGTTATTAATTTCATAGTCAAAAAATGATTTTTTTTTATTTGTGATGGGTTTGCTCTTGACTCTAGTCTACGTCAGAGATGACAGAGACAAAGTCTACGATGGAGCGAGATTACCCAGAAGGAGCCTGTTCACTCTAACTTTGAAAAGATCAGGGTTGTAAGCGTTTGGAAACAATGGCGCAGGCAGAGAGTTCCACTCCTTTGCTGTGCGCATTATAAAAGAAGTTATTTTTAGTTAGGTAGTTAACTTTTGTGTTACTTAATTAATTCTTGGTGTAGCAGTATTGATGCAAAACGCACAGGACCGGTCGTTGTGGCGACGCTTGGGGGAGGCCTATGTCCAGCAGTGGACGTCTTTTGGCTGATATGATGAAATCTGTATTACGAGTATATGCGAAAAGTACATTAGTGACCACAGTGCAGCTCTGGTAATTGAATAAACGTTAGCCCAAAAAATTTTTATAAATTACTCAAGTACTGTTAGGAGCTGGTGGCTAGATAATAGCAGCCGCACGGGTCGATCTTCAAGGTTAAGCAACGCTTGCCAAGGTTGGTCTGTGGATGGGTGACCATCTTAACATACCGGGTTTCCTCCGTGCCTCGGAAAGCACGTTAAGCCGTTGGTCCCGGCTGCCATTTGTAGGTCTTTGACAGTCGTTATGGATAGTCAGAAGCCAGTTAATCTGACTCCAGTTTTGCCATGAAGTACCGTGTTACCCAGTTAATGGGTTGTGGAGGTCTGGTAGGCGGCCGCTCCGCGTAAAATACTGGTATTCAGGTAAATCTGGTTTGACTGGAAACCGACCCCAATGTAGTTGGGAAAAGGCTAGGCAGATGATGATGATGACTCAAGTACTGTTAGTTCATTTTCATCGATTGACTTATTGCCTTAACCAGTAGTAGGTACTTCTGACATTCTCGTATTATTTGAAATATTAAAAAAAAAACAGATCTTTTACCTTTTCTTAAAGTAGATTATATATGGGTCTAAAAACAATTTGACATCATTAACTGATTTTGGCTAATGTCACTAGAGATTTTTCGCCCTACAACGACGTTAGGTACCTTTTTCATCCGAGTTCTTTAACTGACTGGTTCTCTTTCTGTAACTACGAGTATTTTAGGATGTCGTTCTTCCGAATGAAAATAGAAATTACTCGTATGTCGGTCTGTCCGTCCGACACTTTAATTTAAAATTTGAAAATTCAAAATGAAATGTTTCTCATATCAAACAGCTTCTTGTGAGAGTTTCAAATATTTAATTTTCATAATTTTGAAGTTATTCAGTAGATAAAAAAAATACCGTTATCTCCAAAACTGCTAAGCCTATATTAATTTTTGTTTCAGATCTAAGTTCGGCTTGTACGAAGTGGACTTCTCTGTTCCTGAGCGCACGCGCACCCCGCGCAAGTCAGTCAAGTACTACTCCAATGTTATAAGCACACGATCGCTGGATGTTCCGCTGCCTTGAAACTAACCACTCGACTATGAAAAATTAAATTTGACCTTTAGCAAAAATACTTTTTTATTTTTCTTTCCCATAAACTCGAATTTAATCGAATTCCAATTCGTTCGTGGTGCGAGTTCCCAATCATCATATCGAGACCTTCCTCGAGGAAGAGTCTCGGCCGAAGGGCGTCGTCGTGTATCGACGATTCCGCGGAAGGCTACGCGACACCATGCAGCGCAACAGGACTCCGTCACTTCGTGTATAAAAACCTTAAAAATATAAATTAACTAAAAATAAGTATGATACACACACCACACACGCACATATGCTTAGATGGTGCTAGCATGTCATTCTGTTTGATTCTGTTCTGTTCCATTCTGTTTGTTTCTGATGCATACAATGGTTAATAGATTGTAAATCCGTAATTGGCTGTAAGATCGGTTTGTTTATTTTAAGTAAAATTGTTAAAGAGCTGTGGATTTTGTGAATAAATAAATAAATGATAGTCTGTTAGGTATATAATTATGGGTCTTTGTTACCTGAATTAAATTATATATTTTTTTATTAATATTAAACTAATAAATGTGCCACGATTCTGCAGTGCTTCGACTATGTTTACAGAAGCGAACACTGATGGGTTTCATGCTCTTAAAAGGAAGCAGTGTGCGTCGCTGCTGAGTCGCGTTAGGTTCAATAGATACAGTTTCACCATCATCAGTTTCATCATCTGCCAGCCTTTTTCCAACTATATTGGGGTCGGCTTCCAGTAAAACCAGATTTAGCTGAATACCAGAATTTAACATGGAGCGGCTGCCTACCAAAACTCCACAACCCATTTACTGGGTAACACTGTAATTCATGGCAAGACTAGAGACTAACGGCTTAACGTGCTTTTCAAGGCACGGAGGAAACTCCACAGACCAACAATGGCAAGCATTGCTTAACCACGTTCACGTTGTTCGTAGCCACGAGCTCCTCAATTGTCCTTTATAGCAGTTGGTATGACTTATAAAGAAATAAATATAAATAAGTCCGTTCACTGACGTTGTTTCACATTATCGTCACCACGATTATGGGTTGTAAATATAGATTTGTCCAAGTAATCCTATCAGACATCTACTCAAGGTGAGCCAGTGTTATTTCGCTTCTTCTTAAGAACTACTTACGAAAACGCGATTCGTTCTGGACCTACTATACATTAATTGTATATTAGTTCGTTGCGTTGGAAGGCCTTTACAAGGTGGACCGATGATCTGGTGAGGGTCGCGGATAGCCGATGTGAGACGTACAGGATGGGTAGTTGTGGCGTCACTTGGGGGAGGCCTATGTCCAGCAATGGACGTCCTTCGGCTGATATGTTAAAGATGATGAGTTGTTTGATCTATCTGCAGACAGAAGCCACTAAATCAGTGATGCAAAAAGCAAAATTTTTATACATATTTTTATCTTCTTTCGAATCTAAAGGTCTGAAACCTGACATCTGTCTTTGGTTGACCGATATCCCCCGTATGACGTATACTTACTTAATGTAATATAAATTTACTATCTTATCTTAAAGTCTTCAAAGGCGAGCTGCTTACACTTGATACGATTTTTGACAGACTTCAAAAAGGATGAAATTATTTCATTCAATTGCGGATGACTATTCTAGATATTATTTAAAAAAAAAACCATGGATTGAACCAGGGCTGGCGGCGATCTCTCGTGGCCAGCCCTGGTCTGGAGCGAAGAGGCTAGGTAGGTGTAAACTTCTACAAAGCAGTAAGGCTAGCGAAGGAGGAGGCCGAACGTGTGAGAGAGAGGGACCCCTCACTTCCCGTCGAGAGTCACAGGGCGATTCCCGGTCAACGTAGGCGCGGGCCTGCGGACGGCGAGCGTTGGGTGGCTCGCCTCTGTGAGCTATCGAAGTGAACACTTAGGAAAAGTGAAGTGGGCTATCAAACCTTACAAATAAGATAGAATGACCGCTCACTTGTCGTTCACTCAACCTAAGTGTACACAGTGAGATGTCAACTGATTAGACCGGCTGGCCCGGGTCGACGGCGCGTTGTGTTCTACGTGCACCTCAAACAGATGTCAGTAGTGCCTGCCAGTGCGGAATTTGATCTAAAGAGTCACCGCGGCCCTGAAATGCAAAGGGCATTAGGAGGAACTCTGATGTGTTTTAGTCAGTAAGAGTCTGATACTCTCTTGTGCTCCACCCAGAGCGGGAGGAGTCATTTGATGATTACTCAAACTTAAAAAAAATAGGATCGCTAAACTGAAATGGCAGTGGGTAGGGCACATTTCTCGCAGAACTGATGGTCGACGGGGCCAAACAGTTCTGGACGCAGCATTGGAAGGTCACAAGGTGGACAAATGACTTGCTAAGCGTCGCGGGTAGCCGATATACGCGAGATGCACAGGACCGGCTGTTGCGTCGAGGACGCCCATGTCCAGCAGTGGACATCTTTCAGCTGTATGATAATGATGAGATAAGTAGGTTTGAGATAAAATAAAGACATTTTAATGAAATTAAAATATTTTGACCCAATCTTAGGTAGGTCAATCCAAGTATTGTCCATTTGTTCTAACAAAGCGAGCATTTAAGATTAAGACCGATATTACAAATTGTTCGCAACATGTGAAAGTATGATTGCGACTCATATAAAACTGTCCAAATGATTAGGTCCGTAGGTGCTTAGTTTCAGATATGTTGTGGGTGACAGCACTTGTCTTCTGGTACGTACCTACTTACTTATAATACTGGCTAGCTTCTACCACTGGCTTCGGTCGCGAGGATTTCGGAATGATCCCAAGGGAACATAATCCTGAAATAAAATATTTAATCTATCTTTGTGAAAATTTTCATTATTTTCCGTTTCGCCATTATAATTCGTAATTGAGTACCAACCATCCATTCATCCGTCCATCCAAATTTTCGAATTTATAAACTAGCATTTGCCTGCGACTTTGAATGCGTATATCTCGTTTTTTCCGTTCCCGTAGGAATTTTAGGAAATCCTCTTTTAGTACTATACTCTCGCCAAGGAACTTACATGCTGGCATCATGAACCTATACGTTAGTCAGTCACTTAGTAACGGAAGCATTTTATATATTAGGAAGGATATTGACAGACAACCCACAGCCGAAGTTACTGATTGCATGTCGGTTCCAGCCAGTATTAGAAAAGTACGAATAAGTATGTAACTTGCTTGTAATACTGGCTAGCTTCTGACAGCAACATCGCGGGAAGATCTTCTCGGAATCTCTGTGGGTTTCATTCGTTTCGCTCGTACTGACGTGGTTGAGTAACGAACATCCATACATACGCCCGCGACTTCGTACGCACGTATCCCGTTTTTCCCAGTAGGAATTTCAGGAAATCGTCGCATTCTACCACCAGTAGTTTTGGGTTATCTGTCAGTTTCTCGGTCTTTATTATACATGTTTATTTTACATATTCATTCTTATATTTATATTTGATTTATATTTGATTCGATGTCTTGAATTGAAATTTTATTCTTATCATTGTTTCCACATCTTTAGTAGCTCCTTCATGGTTCCGGTAGTATTATTGGGCTGTCGGGTCGGCGCAACATGTTTTTAACCGACTTGAAAAAGTAGGAGGTTATCAATTCGGAGTTTTAATTTTGGGAGTCGGTGTCAAAAAAACCAAGAAATCACACCTGAACCACTCACTACCACTATTACAATTTTTAGAGTCATTACCTCAGATATAGCTCAGGTTTTTAACCAGTCCTTGGACCCATTTCCAGGCACCCATATGACATAATACATTCATGACTTAAGTGGTATTTGTATCTAGTTGGAAAAATTGCGCCTGGGTTTGTTGCATCCCTTTCATCCTCAGGGTTGCATTATTTTTCCAGGGCTTCAGTAAGTCACTCGTGTGGCTACAACCTCCAGTTCCCACCATGGTTTAAATTTGGAGCCGCATCAGCAGCCTATCAAGTGGAAGGAGCTTGGAATGTCAGCGGTAAGTCAAATAACGTAGCCACCTTTTTAAGGCTGGGGAATCGTCGAATGACTTCTTCCGGTCTTGGCAGAGCAGAAGGGTATGTAAGACTCTCAATTACTAAAACCCATCCATGTTTCTCCTAATTCCTTTTGCATTCCAGGGCCGCAGTGACCCTTACGAACAAATTCCGCAACCCTGGCAGGCACTGGCCCTAGCGGGTCCCGTCTGGTATGCTGACATCTCTTTGAGGCGCGTAGAACATAACGCGCCGTTGACCCTGGCCTGGTTCTTATCGGACGGCCAGCGCTAGGTAGCTCGCCGTCCGATAAGAACTGGTTGGATTCAGGTACTAGTCCAAATAAGGCCCAGGCAGGACTACGCCTACGGTGACTGGGAATCGCGAATTCCGACGCCTGGAGCGATCTTTTTATGTTGTGGCGGCTGGGGCGTGAGGTATTTTCTTCTCCCTCATGCGGCCCGCCTCCTCCTTTGCAAGCATTACTGCTTCGCAGTAAGAACGTAGCCACCAACTGGGCCCAAACAGTATTTTAAATGTACCATCAATACGAAAAACAGAAATGTATTTTAAGGCATTTCTAACTCAATATAATGAAATCATTCAAAATATGTTTGTGGTTCCTTATATCTTACCAAAACTTGGGCCACTTCTTGCCAGTAGCAACCATATCGTAGATAACAATAGAGCATGCTTGCCTAGAAGTAACCTATTCACATTTGATTTAAAGACACTCAGGTTTTAGCTATCAGGAAACATATTTTATTTTACTCCTTAGCTGTAAGCACATTGAAACGATTCTCAAAACGTTTTTTGCGTATGGATAGGATGTTCACCATGTAGCGGTGGTTCATCTCGTCATGCGTCTTTTAGTCAGATGATGGAACGGTCTAGGCTCATACTACGTCTTGGTTTCCAGAGAAAGGCGAAAGCAAATGGGACCGCCTAACTCACCGATATCCTGAACTGTCATCAGGCGCTAACGGTAACGATGCCTGCAACTCCTACTATTTTTGGCAGAGGGACATCGAAATGGCTGCTGAGTTGGGCTTGCAATTTTATAGGTAGGTTTGATCAAGTTACCGTTTTTTAATTTCCTGAAAGAACCGGTTTTTATATCTTCATGTTTTCGTGTCGATTGACTCCTTAACCGTGTTCAGCCAGTATATGGCCATTTGCTCGTTGCCGTACAAATTTCGTTTCATTAGTTTTTCTTGTGGCGACATTGATGCCGCTAGAGTAATACTCTCTACACAATGCTGCGGTGTAATAACGGTTCTCTATTAGCTCTTAAACTTTCTCCAGATTCTCAATATCCTGGCCTCGTCTCCTCCCGACTGGTTTTGCGAACAACGTGAGTGAGGATGGCAAAAACTACTACAACAACCTGGTCGACGGTCTACTGGAGAAGGGCATCGAGCCTGTCATCACTATCTACCACTGGGAAATGCCGCAACTGCTTCAAGATCTTGGTAAATTTTGGTAATCTTATTGCAATGTTTAAGATAATCAAAGGAAAGGTCACGTAAGGAGAAAAATTAAAAGATGGGTTGCGTGTAATCTGGGCTTTAGTCATGAATCAATACATATCAGTCAAAACTACTTTTAACTTGTTCTAGTAGTAGCAACCTTGAGCATACTTGTTCAAGCTCCAGGATGTAGTGTTATTCTTTCAATGATATCGATGACAATCGTTGTTATAAATAAAATGCCGTTCGGCCACCCTCTTGACTTCTTTATTAGTCTAAAGGTCTTTTGTGCGGCTGCTAAACTTGAAAGCTAAGTTAAATTCGAAAAATCGCGCCATTTTATCGAGCAAAATTTACTCTATAAAATCCGTCTAAAAACCACACATTGAACTTCCAGGTGGCTGGGCCAACCCTCAAATCTCCGACTGGTTCGCTGACTACGCAAGAGTCGTATATACCCTCTTTGGGGACCGCGTGAAGACCTGGATCACTATTAACGAGCCCCTGTTGGACTGCGACTGGTACTACGGACAGGCGATCCTGGCTCCTCAGTTGGACTTCAACGTGGGGTCGTACATTTGTAATAAGAACTTGCTGCTGGCACATGCCAAAGCTTACCATGTTTATGATCAGGAGTTCCGGTATAAGTATAATGGTAAGTATTTCTGTTTGGATTTGAAGACTTGTAAAAGCAAAAGGGGTAGTATTTGCTGTTAAGTCAGGTCAATTTGCCTATCTAGTCTATTCTCAACTATGTTGGGGTCGGCTTCTGATGTCACCGAATGCCGCCGAGTACTAGTATTTTCACTTAAAATGAGCCTCATTAAAAGGGGTAAAGTCACCCAAAGGGCAATTGCCAGGGGGGCAATACTTGGAGTTTCCTTGCGTAATCGAATCAGGAATTATGATATCCTCAAGAGAACTAAGGTTACCGAGATAGCCCAATATATTGCCAAACTAAAGTGGCAGTGGGCAGGGCACAATGCTCGCAGAACAGATGGTCAATGTGGTCGAAAAGTTCTGGTGTGGCTACCGCGTACCGGAATACGCAGTATTGGAAGGTATTCCACAAGGTGGACCAATGACCTGGTGAAGGTCACTGGTAGCCGATGGATGGTTTTTGTCACTTGGCGGAGGCTATTGTTCAGCAGTTGACGTCTTTCGGCTAACATGATGATGATGACCCACTGTTTGGCATCTCAATGGTCAGTCCCTACCATATCGGGATGAAAAACTCCAACCAGGATCGGATTTGTGTATTCCATTCCATTCCATTCCATTTCATTCAATTCCATTGCGTTCTGTTCCGTTCCGTTCCATTCGATTCCGTTCAATTACATTACATTACATTCCATTCCGTTCCGTTCCGTTTCGATCCGTTCCGTTCCGATCCGATCGGTTCCGTTCTGTTTCCTTCCCTTCCGTTCCCTTCCCTTCCCTTCCGTTCCCTTACCTTCCCTTCCGTTCGCTTCCCTTCCCTTCCGTTCCCTTCCATTCCATTCCATTCCATTCCATTCTGTAACTGGCTTGCTTTCTATGAGAGAGAGAGAGAGACAGACAAAGAAACACGCGCACGCCGCACGGCTTACAACTATAGCAAAAAGTGTCGTTACAACTTTTGGTCTTAATTTTTTCCGTCTAGTACGAAGTTCCTTATCGCGCGTTGCGAAAGGGGGCTTTCGCAACGCGCAAAAAGGAACTTCGTTCCAACAAGGTTTTTGTTAAAGATTACCTCTTTTCTTTAGTTTGCCATGTATTGAGTATTACTTCACAGAATTTGATCCTTATTAGCTACACTTTCGGATGGTGTACTAATACAGGCTGCGTTCATCATTTAATTTTTGAAAAACGATTTTTCTAAAATTAAATGATGCAGTTTTTGTTTTCATCAAAATTGGACTCCTTTCAGTGTTTTTCGATATTCCTTATAGTTTCCGCCCTGAAGGCACACTTAAAAAAATCACCCTGTATACTATTTTAATTGACTGCTCACTTCAAGCTTACATCACCTATATAAGTGTTTACAGACTAGCTGCACTGCAGTTCGTATAATCAATAGGGTAGATGACAAAACAGCTATTTAATCCATCAGATAGATTTCCAAAAATTATTGGACACATATCTTTTTTATTTTTTCACGGAAACAAAATATACAATGCGTTGAAAAATCGTATGACGTCACTTTCCGACACACTTTACCAGATAGTGACGTCACACGATTTTTCAACCCCCTCTCCAATCAATCATTTTTTATTGACTTGATAAACCAAAAAGACGCGTCCAATATTTTTCGAGAAGCTAACTCTCGATGGACTTAATGACGTCATGTGTTTTTTACTCAGGAAACCACCTTAAAATCCAGGAACCTTTTCCATAGAGCAATTTTTTTAGGGTTCCGTACCCAAAGGGTAACCAACGAAACCATAATACTAAGCCTCCGCTGTCCGTCCATCCGTCCGTCGATCTGTCAGCGGGCTGTATCTCAAGAAAGAATCGTAATAGGTAGACAGTTGAAATTTTCAGTTTGTGTATTTCTATTGCCGCTATAACAAGAAAAATTAATCAAAAATAAGGTATATGGTACGGAAACCTTCATCCGACTCGCACTTGGCCGGTTTTTTTACAGGAAAAGTATCAATAGCAAACAATATGATATGGATGCAGCCATACTCGAACTCAACAGAAGATCAGGAGTTGACGGAGGCAGCAAGAGAATTTATGGTAAGTAGAATTATATTTCAGAAGAAGAATTCCTGGAAAGAACTTGGGGGACAGAATTAGCTAAAAAAAAAAATATGAGGAGTCTTTTAACGGGCGTCGTCTTACAATGTGTATCAGAGTAAACGTTATCATGAAAAAGGGATAATTATATCCATCATTATGAACAACTACCATATATTTATGTGCGCAAAAGTTGACAAAATGTACGAAAATAATATGTGAAAATGAAATAAAATAAATGAATGATAAATGAATATGTATGTAATGTGTGAAAAGCGGATTATTTGCTTTGAGTTTGTTTCTTTGTCACACATTTACTCCGCACGCAATGTCCATTTCATCAGTGTTTTCGGAGGTCTTTGAATCCTTGATGTGTACTTTTCTTACATCGAATTTAAACAAAGGCATGGATTCTGCAAAAAGAACCACGATGACTAACTTAGCCCTGTATATTATTAGCGATCTCAGTAGACTTATTAACTCTCGCATACAAGTTGACTCCATTTACACAGATTTTAGAAGTGCCTTTGACCAAATAGACCACAAGATACTACTCCAAAAACTTTATCCAGTGACTAGTTGACCCGCGCAACTTCCTCTGCGTCACAATTTGCTTTACTGCTCCGCTCCTATTGGTCTTAGCGTGATGATATATAACCTATAGCCTTCCTCGATAAATGGGCTATCTAACACTGAAAGAATTTTTCATATCGGACCAATAGTTCTTGAGATTAGCGAGTTCAAGCAAACAAACAAACAAACTCTTCAGCTTTATATATTAGTATAGATAGAAGTATAGATTCAAATCCCACCTAGCTAAAAAATACAAAAAGTGGTAGTGAAGGTTCATCAGACTCCTTTCCATTACTCCACTTCTGGAGTTCCACAAGGCCTTCATTTGGGCCCGATATTGTTACTTTTATTTCTCAACGATATCGTCTATTGTTAAGCACAGTGAATTTTCACTTTTTGCAGACCATGCAAAACTTAAAAACATAAATGTGAAAATGGGATCCAAAGTTCAATGTTAGCACTATCCGTGATTGTCGACTTTTGCGAGAAAAATTGAGATATAAATGAGTGCCAAGTTCAGTAGATAATCCTGAAATAAGTTAAATGAAGGTTCAAGATTTGACTTGGCTAGTTTTCACCAGCAAATCAAAATTCATGTATGTAGGTTAAATAGGTTTCGAGTTATGAAGAGGTAAAAAGAAGCTCGAAATGGTTCGTGTAATATGACATACGGCTGCTGCGTCGCCATTTCCTTTTTTTTTAAATATTGTCTGGAAACGCTGCCTTGTGTCTAGTTATGAAAAGTATCAAATGGCAAACTACATACATACTTTTGTAAGTGCTGTGCACACCTTTAAGTGAAAAGTTTACTGTAATATTGTAAACTATGAGGTTAATTTGCTGTAAATGTTTCTGTGAACTATTCTTTGGAATATTAATAAATAAACTGAAGAATATTTTTGAAAATCTAACAGTTTGACCGAACAGAATTAAGTATTATTTTTCTCTAGAAAATTACCCTATTAGTAAAAGTACTATTACCATGCGACGTCCATTCATAGTTTGAAGCTCATAATAATTCCTTTAAAAGATAGCCCTAGGTCCTAAAATACACACTGAATTTTTCAGACGGGCCGCTATACACATCCCATATATTCAAAAGAAGGCGGATGGCCACCTGTGGTGGAAGAGGCTATAGCAAGGAAAAGCGAAGAACAAGGTTTCAAAGAGTCAAGACTGCCACGCTTCACCCAAGACGAGATTAAACTGATTCAAGGTAAGATAATGTTAGAATTATTATGAGTATAGTTTCCAAGAATAAGAATTAGAAAGTTTGTAATTGTTAGTATAAATGAATTGTGAAATGTAGTTAAGAACTTTTTCTAAAAAGAGCACAATAGCAAAGTAGAGAGGTATTTTTAACGGTGATGTTAGGTAGCTATGCGTCAAGGAATGAAATGCAAAACCAAAAACTGACTTTCATTAAAAGTGTTCGACCACAAAAACAACTAAAAAGTTCTGATCAAATGACATTTCAAGCAGTTTTACAGTTGATAGCATTTTTCTTTAGTTCGAACACTTTGATGTCACCAACTAAAAAAAACTTTTTAATAAAAAGTGATTTTTTGGAACTCTATAGTCGGAATAAGCGATCGAATAAAAAAAAAAAGTCACTTTTGTTAGGAGCGGAGCATTAATGAGCAATGATGATGTTGCGCGGGTCATAAAGTATTTAATTATGGAACGACTGCCTATTTGACCTCTGCAACCCAATAAATGGGTTACAGGATATCCCATGATAAGAATGTTGTCAGATTTTTCTGGCTTCTGACAACCCATAACGGTTCCCAAAGATATACAAATGACAGTCGGGACCAACAGCCTTACTTTAACTTTGAAGCCCGACTCGCGTGGCTGTTATTCACGCTCTTTCCACTTCTATCTACCTAACATTATTTTGTACCTCTCAGGAACCTTCGACTACTGTGCTTTGAACCAGTACACCACTAAGCTTGTGCGGAAGCCACAACCCTCGGAAGATTTCGTGAAGTCCACGTTCTCGTACATTGCAGACTTGGATTTGTTGCTTGTGAATGACCCGAACTGGGCCTTTGGTTATAGTCAGGTTATGCCCGTAAGTTGATAGATATATTTGCTTAGAATTGGGATGATAGTTAAAACTTAATATTTTTTTCGAAAATTCAAATTTGTAACTCAGAAAACAGGACCTTTTCACACCACCTGCACGAAAACGTCAAATTTTAAGGCAAGCCAACCTTACCTAAAGTACGTCATTATTGGCCACGACCGACGGCAGCGCTGGTCGGCCCCTGCTGCTAGGTGCAGGTCGCGCGGTCTTAAATTAAGTTCCAAATTCAAATCACATTATTGACCCGGCGTATAATTAGGGTGCTTTAACTTATTGCGTGCGTGCGTGTGTTACTTATTTATTAAGTAAAACGTGGTTATAATGACTTCGTACTTACATACCTGACAGAACTATTCTTAATTCTATTTCTCTATCCTCCTAAATATGGTTCCCTATCTATTTGCATACCATTTTAAGATCTAATATAACTTGGCATGCTTTTGTTTCTCCTAATTATATTTTCGCATAACATTAATTACGCATAATATTTTAAGCATAATTTTTCTTATCGTAATAATGATTAAATATAACATTTTAAACATATTTTTATAGGCATAATAAATTAGCATAATATAACTTCTAAAATTTTAGATACCAATGTAAATTTTTATACAATATTGTAGGCACTTTACGTTGTAGGTAGAATAAATTATTTTATTTTTCAACAAACATACTCGTACACAATACATGCAGCATGCAAATATGTGAACAAGCATACATGCAGCAAGCACGTAACATGCAGCAGGCATAGATTCTGAAACTCAAAAAACAAACATACACCATGCATACAGCAAGCAAACATGTAAACAAGCATACACATGCAGCAAGCATGCAGGTTGCAAGCAAACATGCAGCGAGCATAAAGCATGCAAACACCGAGTATGCGGCATGCAAGCAAGCATGCAGCCTGCAAGCCAGCAAGCATGCAGCCTGCAAGCAAGCATGCAGCCTGCAAGCAAGCATGCAGCATGCAAGCAAGCATGCAAAAAGCATGCCTCTTGCAAACAAGCATGCAGCAGGCATGGTTTCTGTCACGGCTCCGGCGCTGCGGGGCTCCGGCGGCCCCACGCAAGCTTATCGTCGCAGATGTGTTTTACGCTTACCACCGCAGCTTTGACTTTCTGACCGGCTTATAATACACCTGCTCCTCAGCTCGCGGGCAGCCTCGCCCCTCCGTGCCTACGCGGGCTTAGATGACATTCTAGGGGTAGGGCAGACAAGACCACGTGGAGTCAGTTTTGCAGCGCTTCGTTTCTGTCACTAACTTTTATAGCACAACATATTGAATTTTGAAGACAATACTTTAATTTTAATTCAAGGTTAAAAATTTGATTGTTTCCTTTAATTCTAAAAATTGTATGCCTCAATGCTATTATACTAATAGTCTTTATGCCTAGTAATAAAATGCGAATTAAAACGTGCCAAGAAAGATTAGCCGTCAAGATAATTATGCCAACATAAACGGCATGCTAAAAAAATATGGAGAAGTATTATTAAGGAAAAACAATAATGAAAAAATCGTTATGCCAAAGTATATTAGGAAAAACAATATTATGTGAAAAGAAGGGATCCCCTAAATATACCCGCCAGGCATTCGAGAGCGGATGGCAGAAGACTTTGTCTCTAAATAATTATTTTTCCCCTTTCACCCAGATAACCCCAACAGGTATAAGGGAGCAGATGGCCTGGCTGAAGCAGCAGTACGGAGACATAGAGATCCTTATCACAGAGAACGGGTACTCCACCGGTGGGTCCAACCTCACTGATGATGACCGGATCTCTTTTATCAACGCTTATCTGGAACAGGTACCGTATTTTTTACATTACGAGAAAATGTTTATACATTTTATTTATTTACATAATTCTTACAATAAAACCTTAATAAATCCGACGAGCTCTCGTCATCGTCGGCGTTCCAGCCGTTTTAGAGCCACGTGACGATGGCAACAAACCGGACGGCATGTCTTTGTTTCCTTGGAAGATGGGTAGGCCTTTTAGTATGGTACGCAACCTGTGTCGATAGTCTTGCGCCATCCCATCTTCCTAGTTCTTCGTGTTGTGCTGGCGCTGCCGCTGCGGTTGCGGAAAACCTCAAGTGGCGATAATATGGTATCCTTTTTGGTAACTATATTATCGAGCCGTTTGGGGTTGAAATCCTCGGGCCGTGAACCCTTGTGCTCACAGCCTTTTCAAAGGAATTTTGAAATGGCTGATTGACACTTCCTGTGACCCAAGCTGGCTTTTACTTTGGGCAGAGATTAAACATTGCCATTCAACGTGGCAATGCTGCCAGTCTCTTGGGCACATTACCAGCTGACAGCGTTGATGATGAATTTTTGATGCTATATTTTAGATTGTTTTTAGTTTAGTTTATTAGTTTTTTTTTTTAATGTTTTTTACTTTCTCGCGTCCCTCTTCCTAGAGACCCGGTCCTTTGGTAGGCGTACGAGGGGCCGAAGCCAACTCGCAGAGGCCTCTTTAGACATTTCAAATGGAATGGGACACCAACCGACGATTATCCCTGTATGCACTGTGAAAGTATACCCAAGGACAATCCCCGGGTTGAGCAGGACTATTGCAGAATATGGAAACAAAAGATGAAACGCTATGGGTTTGGCTGGTTTAGTGGACTAATTATTCAATCGTTTACTATGGAAGAACTATTGGCCCCTGCCTGACCATTGACAATTAAAACGGCTTTAAAATGGCAGGGGGTGACTTTCACACTCAATAAATGGGCCCCCCGAAAAGGGTAGCTAGCGCAAAGTAACGTAGCGCCAAGGGGGCAACATATCCTGAGGTGTTAGAGGAGTGGAGAGGTATACCACGGCTATCAGGACAATCCCGGAAGTACGGTCAAGATCCCTACCAGCACCTTACTGGATTATACATCCTTCTCCCGAGCACGTTTGCTCTTGCGAATCTCCACTCAGACCGGCCGATTAAGGCAAGAAAGAGGTGGGAGCTCTGTCCCTAGTTAATTTTTATTATTATATAGAAAATAATGTAAACATGTTATGAATTAAACATTGATTTTAAAATTTAAAAGTTCCTGTAAATAAATAAACATAAGCATATCCTAAATTAAGAAATTTTACATTAGATACAGTAGGTACTAATGTAAATATATAAAGTTTAGAGTAAAATGAAAACGAAATCTCTAGCCGGTATTCTTCATAGTCGTTCTCGACGGTATAATGATTTGTATTGACGACAAAAGGTGCCTTGAGATAGAGTGGGGTTATTCAACTTCTTGTAAGACTTGGACTACGCCGAAAACCTATATGCCTGGTGCGTCACACACACGCCGATATGCAAGAAAAACTGGACAACTTTCGACAGGAAGTAGCGAAGAATGGACTTAAAATTAACACCTGGAAGACCTAAGAGATGCGGACAGGGGTGAAAAATTCGTCACCACTGCTAGTAGGAACAAAGGCAGTGGAATGCGTGCATAAATTGACCTACAGGGAGACCCACGGGAGCGTCATCATGTCGAAAGACTGGAGGAACTTAAGACGACATCATTTCACGGATCGCCAAAGCCTGAGCTACCTATAGCTACCTTCGTACAGATATCTGTTTGGCAATCACAGAAACTGACTCGATGATTTTGACTTAAAATCAAGATTTTCGGGTCAGTCCAATGTAAAATCCGTGCTCTGGGTGCGAAACGTAGAAGGTAACAAAAGACATCTCACGACAAATCCAGGTCTTGGTTAACCGACGGCTGGAGACCATCACTTACGTAGAGCCACTGGAAAAATGCCGCCGAAGCGGCCGAAAGCCGTGATATCAAGCCTATTCAGTGGAGATGGATTGTTCACACGCTCCGGAGGGATTCCGAACACACTCCCTAACGGAACCCGCAAGGTCATGGTCGTCCCTGTAATAAATTAGGATTATCTAAACTAAATGCCAAATGAAAACAAGTGAAATTCTACGGGTAGTACAACTATATTTTTAACATCGACTGATTCTTGTATCTTTTGATAATCTAGAACATGTGAATGTTTCAGGTGCTCTTATCTATCGAAGATGGCGTCAACGTGACTGGGTACACGTACTGGACGATCATGGACAACTTCGAATGGTTAGACGGATATACGTAAGTAAACGTTTTTCCTTGGTAAACGAATAATACTTCTAAATAGACTCCATAGCATCGTTGTAGTGCAAGAAATAGCTAAGTTTAACTTATGGACACGCTAACAGTCTGTTGTGATATTTGCCTTTAAATCTGGATGTAGGCCGGATGTAGTTCCCTTGCTGGGCTGACAAGTTGTAACCCAGTAACAGAGTACGTACCTAAGACAATACGTGCCCCTGAACAACACTAGTGTCCAATTTTATGGCTTCTCACTAATCACTAAACTGACAGTCTATACGTTAAAGCTCTTCTTATGACAGGTGGTACAAAAAGTTTAACGTGCTTTTCGGGGCGTGGAGGATCCTCGGTATCAGTATTTAATTAATCATGGCAACCGGTGCATAACCTGAAATATCGACCAGCGTGACTGTTATCATTATGCCATATCTCGTCAGTATGGCTTAATAAAAATTGCCTAATATCGTTATAAGTTGATTAAAGTAGCCCTAAATTATGTTCTTAATCCAAAGTAGGATACATCAAAATGGATACAGCTCAACATCTAAGCACAAAACATTCGGAACGTTTCTCGAAACTAAAGCAGCACTAATAGTTAATTAAGCAAAATACTTACGAAAAGAAGCGGTCCCCACCTAATTAATATCTATTTATGAATGACAGTAACACATGCGTGTATTTAGAGTTAAATTAAAACAACAAACGAGCGACCATTATTGGTAGGGGCGCCATATTGTGGCGAGAGTTGGGATAACATTTTGTTCACGGTACCTACCTACACGTGTGTTGGTCAAATAATGCCAGGGTATTCTGTTGGTTTTTTTTATGAGGTGTCTCATACATAAACAGGTCATCTAGATACACGAGTATCTATCTAGAATAGATGGACTGTTTTTTTAGGGTTCCGAACGTCCTTGTTATAACAAAAACAAAACACTACAAAGTAAAAAACAACTTTAATTTCGGATTCGGTGTTTTTGGTTATCTTGTTTTTGATCGCCGACTTCCGAAATTAAAGTTATTTTTTACTTTGTAGTGTGTTGTTTTTGGAAGTCGGTTTTATTTTTATGTAACTTTTTATTTTTCACTTTTTAGTGAAAACCACTAAAAAGTGAAACCACAAAGACAGCGTGCCGGCGTGATGTTATGTTATGTTATGAACTGGTGTAAACAATCAACAGACATGCGATTTCAGAAATCCCGATCCATTTGCTATAATTTATTGAAGAGTTCCGTTGCCTACCGCCGAAGTTCTTCATCAGATCTCCACCAAATGTAAATGGAACCAGTACGAGAAAATACTCTTCCAAACAAAAAAAGAATCATCCACATCGGTTAACAATTGGCGAAAATATCGCTGCACAAACCTTTATCATCAGATCCTGACTTAATTATAGCTTCCATCATCAGCTCAGCAACATGAAATGATGATTACCAAGCACAAATATCTGAATTGCGTTTAGAGTTTATGAAAAACATTGTATGTGCTTATAAAATTTGAGGGTTTCCCTCGATTTTCATGGGATCCCATCATCAGATTCTCACTTGAGAACTTGGTGACAATGAGTCCACCTCAGAAGTATAGGCTTTCGAATAAAAAAATAATGTTTAAAATCGGTCTAGAATTGACGGAGAAATCGGTGAACATACATAAAAAAAATACATACAGCCGAACATAGAACCTCCTCCTTTTTGAAGAAGTCTGTTAAAAATAGGACCTTTAATCGATCACTCGTGTGTCTCCATCTGACTGGCTGGCTGTTTGACTGTCTGTCTATCCATCTGTGATTTTGTGCAGCTAATTTGCAACAAAACAGTAACTGGAACGATTCAGTTGAAATTTGGTACATGTAGCCAACTAGTGTAAATAAAGCCAACGGAAATGCTTCTCTTACAATTCCAGGCAGGTCATAAATCGTCATCGTCTTTCCAGGATTGTTAATCATCCAATTAGTTTTTAGTCTGGCAACGTAATTCTTCAGGGGTCCATAAACTCCGACATCTAATGGCTGTAGCTTGTGCGAACAGTGTGGAGGAAATGAAAGTAGGATCACATAATTTTCCTTTGCTTTATTTATCACTGCCACATTTACATGCGAGTGATGATTGTCCAAAAAAAGAAGTACCGGATCATCTTTAGTGGGTTTCACGTGTTTTATGAAATGATCCAAAAATATCAAAAATTCGGTCTCAGACATCCAGCCTGAACTGTTACCGGCGCCAATAGCTTCAGGCGGGCCATTTTTAATGAAAATGTCATTATATCGGATTCGTGGAAACACAAACATGCAAGGAATGTGATTACCTAATGCATTTGCCGCTGCTGCCACAGTTACCAAGACGTGCCCTTTCCACATCCGTGTGATCCTTTTGGTTCTTGGAGACCCAGTGGCCCAGATACTTGAACTGAGCGACCCTCTTTAAGAGGGTACCAGCTAAGATGACTGCAGGCACAGATTCATAATTTTTGCCACGCCCCTTAAACATCAATAGTTCACTCTTCTTCGCGTTGTATCTGAGCCCATGGGCCTCAGCATATGACTCACAATACGAAAACCCCCGATCGATGGACTCAGCAGCACCATATCGTCTGCATAACTAATATTGTTGAGACAAACTCCATTTATATAGCAACCGACACTGGCACTGCTGAGTTCACCGATAAGACGGTTAATGTACAGGTTGAAGAGCTTCGGTGAAGTCAGTCCACCTTGTCTCACTCCGCACTGCAACCTGTACACATCCGAGAAAGAGCCTGCCCATCTCAAACTATTTTTCTGGTTGCTGTACCAATATCTAAAAACAGATATAACTTCCGGACTGCAATCTGTCTCACCTTCGAGCTTGCGCCACGTAAAATGCCAGTACTTAACAAAAATGTTAGTACCTAACATAAAATGGTGCGAATAAAATGTTTAACTTTAATTATTTTTTTTCGCGTAAATCGATGTAGCGACGACGACGCCGCATCGATTTACGCGAAAAAAATTTTTTTTTTTTCAGGATGCAAAAGGACCCACTTGGGTGTAGAGACGAGAGCTAGTTTCGAGATAATCGCGTTTTAAAGCTTTTTTTGTTCTTACGATCGGTATAACACATTAACAAAACATGCTTCTTATGTATGAACAAAATATTGATATGTTTACCGTGCATTCTAATATTCAGGAAATTATGTAAATATTTTTACCATTACTGATAAATATGGTAAAAAAGAACAATGGGTAATTTTATATGGAACCCGTACCCACTTTGTAGCATTTTAGACTAGGTGTAATTTAGAAGAGGCCTAATTGAGTAACTCGAAAATAAGTGAACGAATGAATGAATTAATTAAAGACCGAAGTTATGATAACTTCTTTGTAACATTTTTAATTGCCAATAATCGCACTTTGTCTCCTTTTTGAACTAAATAAATAGGTAACCAGTCATTTTTTCTGTCTTTAGAGAGCGATCTAGCTTCCTATAGTTGGTTTTTGGTACAGAAAACATATTAAATAAGAACTATCAATCTTAAATAGCACAGTTTTATTAAATTGTATTGTTACTTTCAATGATTATATCATCCCAGGCACTTGCCGGACCTACGAAGTTATCTAGGTGCCTGCCAACACCTAAGTACCATATTATGCTAATAGTATGGGCACAAGCACCTAGAGTTCTCATACCCGTCATGCAGGAGCAATAATACGCTTCGATGGCTTCTCTGCCCTGGACATTAACCTTGATTAAAATATATGTGTAAAATATTTTATTTGACACGTGCTTCGATAATATGCGGCCTCTAATTAACGAGCAGTTTTCGGTTACTAGCCCATGCTGCGACATACTAGGGCTACGGCTCGAAGATACCTCAATATTATATATACCATCTCCACCTCGCAAATGCTCGGCAACATATGATCTAGCGAGCTTTAAATGGTATGTGCCCAAACTGAGTAGAATGACGTCTTCTTCTGTCAATTGTGGAAATGGTATTGACGTAGCCGTCATTGTTGTGAACACCGCCCGCTGTCTGTTCATATGTTCTGCGACTACATAATTGCCCAGTCTGTTGGGTTCAGTTCTTCTTTGCGCTATTATATTGATAAAAGCGTGGGCATGCTCTTTATCTGTCAGACGCTGCCTAAATGCATTTATAAGGGCTCCCGCAATACGGAAGTCTTCAAATAAGTGAGGGAGTGTTTTATTGATAACTGTATGCCTAAATATTTTGTAGTCCCTTTTGAACCATCCGTTTATTACTTCAATGACCCAACGCACTATGGTGATTTCTCGAGATTTATTGGCTTGAATATCTGTAAGCTGTGTGGCATGCCTATCTTTACTTGGGCAACATAGCCAGCACTTTCTATATCTGGTAGTCTCTAAAACCACGATCTAATATAAAAACGTCATCTGTTTGGTAACGTTATATGCACTGGGGACGTTTGATCATTCATAATCTCAGTCATGATTTGGGCATCAGTCTTTGTTGCAGCGTATGGTCCACATATATCTATAATATAGCCATCTGGGCAAGTAATCACAAAGGGTTTTAACAAGTTTTTATACTTGTGTAAGCTGTAAGACTTTTTTTGAAATAAAAAGTTTTTACTTTTCTGTACGTATATATACGAACCATCACAAATAGCTATAGCCACTGGGTTTATAGGGTTGGAATATATTGATGATGGTACTGCAAGGCTGTGAGCTATAATTTCATCCCGACTTATATGATTGAAACCCAAATGGCGAACAACAAAGTCTTGGATCAAGCAGTTTCTAGCAGTTTTAAGCAAAATACCGATCGTTTTACGAGATACACCTATTTGGGAGGCTATACGTGTATTTGGTTCACCAGACCGTTGTTTTAATAAATATATTCCTAGTGCAGTTTTTGGTCTTCTACATTGATTTAAAAGAGACGGTGTTTCATTCAAAAGGATTTCGAATTGTTGGTGTGTTAAGCCAGTTAGGTAATATACTACTCTGTCAAGAAAGTACCGGGAAAAGATCAATAATACACAAAATGTCTGTTATTCATCCAAATTTATTTTATCACCTTCAAAGTATGCTCCTTTAGAAACGATACACTTGCGCCAACGAATAATCCATTCATCAAAACATTTTTTAAACGCTGCTTCCGGAATTGAGTTCAGTTCTTGCCGCGAATTCTCTTTTATGTCTTCTATCGATTGAAAACGGGTGCCACGAAGTGGTAATTTGAGTTTAGGAAAAAGAAAAAAGTCAGCAGGAGCCATATCTGGTGAATATGGTGGTTGCTGGATGGTATTTGTTGAGTGTTTGGTTAAAAATTCGTTCACAATGATAGCCTTGTGCGAAGGCGCATTGTCGTGGTGCAAAATCCAAGAATTTTCTTTCCACAAATCTGGCCTTTTTCGTTGAATTTGCTCTCTTAAACGCCGCATAACGCTCAAATAATATTCTTTATTTACCGTTAGACCTTCCGGTAAGAATTCAGAGTGCACAACACCGCGATAGTCAAAGAAAACAGTCAACATGACTTTGACTTTTGATCGACTTTGGCGTGGTTTTTTCGGTTTTGGTTCAGTTGGAAGGCGCCACTCCGAAGCTTGTTGACTAGTTTGCATGTCAAACTCGTAAACCCACGTCTCGTCACCAGTAACAATGCGTTTCATGAATGTTGGGTCCGAACTGACTCGTTCTAGCATGTCTTCAGCAACTTTCATGCGATTGATTTTTTGGAGAAAATTCAGATCTTTTGGGACTAGCCGAGCAGCAACATGTTTCATACCCAAATGATTAGTTAAAATGGTACGGATTGACTCGTGAGATACAGAAAGTTCGGCGGCTATCTCTCTCAGAGTTGAATGGGGATTTTCAGTCACTATTTCCTTCACTTTTGCGATGTTAACTTCAGTTGCAGACGTTGACGGCCTACCAGAGCGAGGCAAATCTTCCATCACATCTCGACCGCTTTTGAACGCTTTAAACCACTCATAAGCACGAGTTTTTGATAAAGTTGATTCACCGTAAGCCTTCTGTAACATTCTCAGTGACTCCGAACACGAAATTCCATTGGCGATGCAAAATTTAAGACAAACTCTTTGTTCGATATTTTTGTCCATTATGAAATTCGCAATACACACTATATATGATATTACTAAAACCAGCACTGTATTTAATATAAATAACAGATGCAACTCAAACTCCGCGCCAAAATGGAAAACAGTTGTGCCAATCTAACAACTACAAAAAAACAAAAATTTGAATTTGGAACCTTAAACAAATCATTCATTCCCGATACTTTTTTGACTGAATGTAGATCCTCTGGTAAAATGTTGTTTACATTGTCAAAATCTATATTAGTCTTATGTTTATATGCATCTCGTAACGTATCAATCATATCTTTGAGATGGTCTGGTGTGAATATTGTCTCTCCATTATCATACAGGGAGCTCCAATCTTCTGTGTTGATATGATGTGTACAAATGCGTGCATGTTCAGGAACGTACACGCTATGATTAACCAACAAGAATACTTTTATAAACCTGGACACACTGTGAAGTTCTTGATTGATGCACCCATGAAATAAACAGTGACGCGCCGTATTTGCAACCCTTCTATAAGTTGGAACAGACGTTGGGTGCTCTGGGTTCGCAAGTTCCTGGTTTTGTTCTTGTTCGAACCTAGCTTGCTGTCATCTTCCAGCTACCCAACAACGATGACACAGCCTGAAGTTGATTCAGGGCCATCTAAAAGAAAAACCAAATCCTCGAGATCAAGTAACTAATACAATAAATAACTTAATAAAGAGTGAACAAAAAGACACCGTGTACTCGATGATCAAAAGCTATTGTTATACTAACCTCATTTATGTTAATCCGTGCCATCACATACTCTGTGAAGCCTGGATTGTCTTCCAAATAGGTTCGCGTCAGTATATGCCGGTTTCGGTCACGAATTACTGATCTTGTACATGTAACACACTGTATACGGCGTTCACCTTTCATTTTTTTGAAGCAGATGAGTAATAATAATAATCCAATAGTTAAGTAATACACTGAAGTCCGTTGTGAAAGCCGAGGTTGTAAATAAAAGTAAGAATAAAATAAAACTAAGATATGCGCGCGCGCTCAAAATCAGTTCCTAACAGGTACTAACTACTGACGACACACCGACGCTAGCACAAAATAGTTCGAACTACCTACCTAATGGATAAAATCAAAAAAAAATTGAACGTGCGTGGGTCGATTTTACTAAGGATTTTCGGTATTTTCAACATCAAATATCTCTTTTCCTACATAAGTTACAAAGTTGCTCCCATACAAAAAATATCTACGTTTTCAAAAACCTTTCGAATTGTACCAATTTCAACTTGCTACAAACTGGGTACATTCAGACCCATGTTCTTTGATTATTAATTTTAGCATACTCAAATAAAGTATTTTTGGTTAGTTAGTTAACTTTTGTGTTAAGGAGCTCGTGGTTAAATAATAACAGCCACACGGGTTGATCTTGAAGGTTAAGCAACGCTTGCCAAAGTTGGTCTGTGGATGGGTGACCGTCTTAACATAGCGAGTTTCCTCCGTGTCTTGGAAAGCACGTTAAGCCGTTGGTCCCGGCTGTCATTTGTAGATCTTTGGCAGTCGTTACGGATTGTCAGAATCTAGTAAATCTGACTCCTGTCTTGCCAAGATGTACCGTGTTCAATTTCAAACTTTATTGCGAAACACAGTACATAGTTATACATTCCAGGTGTTAGGTGAATGCGCAGTTCACTGTGTTTTACCAATTTAGGCATGCACAATTATTATTTAAATTATAAATTACATTAATTATTGTATTGTAGTAGTTCTGGTAGACAGCCGCTCCACGTAAAACACTGGTATTCAGCTGAATCCGGTTTGACTGGAAGCCGACCCAATTGTAGTTGGGAAAAGGCTAGGCTACTTAAATAATTCTTGGTATAGCAGTTTTGATGCAAGACGCGCAGGGCCGGTCGTTGTGGCGACGCTTAGGGGAGGCCTATGTCCAGCAGCTGACGTCTTTTGGCTGATATAATGATAGTTGTATTATATGCGAAAAGGAACTAAACAACATTAGTAACCGTAGTGCAGCCCCGGTAATTGAAAAAAAGTTAGCACAAAAATTGTCATAAATTACTCAAGTACTGTTAGTTCATTTTCATCGATTGACTTTTTGCCTTAACGAGTAGTACTTCTGATATTCTCGTATTATTTGAAATGCTAAACAAAACAGATCTTTTATCTTTTCTTAAAGTATAAAAACAATTTGACATCATTAACTCATTTTTATCCGACTTCAAAAAAGATTCTAAAGGGAAAGGAAGGGAGGTTCTAAATTCAGTTGTATTTTTTTTTTGTTTATTACCTCATAACTCCGTCATTTATGAACCGATTTGAAAAATTCCTGTTTCATACTTCTCGATTGGTCCCATTGTCACCAAGTCAGAATCTGATGATGGAAGCAACCCTCAAATGTTATAGGCACATACAATGTTTTTCATAAACTTTCTAACGCAATTTAGATATTTGTGCCTGGTAATCATCATCTCATGTTGCTGAGCTGATGATGGAAGGAATAAATTAGGATCTGATGATGAGATCCCATGAAATATGTTTGCTCAGCGACATTTTCGCCAATTTTCAGCCGATTTGGATGATTCTTTTTTTGTATAGAAGAGTGTTTTAAATTTTGGCTAAAAATTTCACTAGAGACTTCTCGCCCTACAACGACGTTAGGTGCCTTTTTCGTCCGAGTTCTTTAACTGACTGGTTAATATTTGCACGCCATACGCACTCTGTAACTACGAGTATTTTAGGATGTCGTTCTTCCGAATGAAAAAAGAAATTACTCGTATGTCGGTCTGTCCGTCTGTCACTTTAATTGAAAATTTGAAAATACAAAACAAAAAGTTTCTCGTATTGAACCGAGCGACATTATCTATGCTTCTTGTGAGAGTTTCAAATATTTATTTTTCAAAATTTTGAAGTTATTTAATAGATAAAAATTGACCGTTATTTCCAAAACTGCTGAGCCTATATTTCATTTTGTTTCAGATCTAAATTCGGCTTGTACGAAGTGGACTTCTCTGTTCCTGAACGCACGCGCACCCCGCGCAAGTCAGTCAAGTACTACTCCAACGTTATAAGCACACGATCGCTGGATGTTCCGCTGCCTTGAAACTATATAACCAATCGACTACGAAAAATTAAATTTGACCTTTAGCAAAAAAACTTTTTTATTTTTCTTTCCCCTAAACTCGAATCGAATCGAATTCCAATTCGTTCGTGGTGCGAGTTCCGACTCATCACATTGAGTCTTCCTCAAGAAAGAGTTTTGGCCGAAGGGTGTCGTGTATCGGCGATTCCGCGGAAGGCTACGCGAAACCATGCAGCGCAACAAGACTCCGTCACTTCGTGTATAATAGTTAATTTTTAAGGTTTTTATAAATAAGTATGATAGTCTGTTAGGTGTATAATATGTTATGGGTCTTTGTTACCTGAACTAAATCTTATATTTTTCTATTATTATTATTTAACTATTCAATGTGCTACGATCCTGCAGTGTTAGGACCAGTAAACGACTCAGCAGCGACGTACACAACACGACGCAACAGTTTCACCATCATCTGCCTAGCTTTCACCGCCGCCGCCCACCGCCTTCCGCTGTCTAACGACAGCATCCGAAGATTGCCGAGTGGTGGGAGGCACCCGAACAGTCGGTAATAGCGAACATGCTAGCTCACAAGTTTGCACGCTGCTCACTAAAATTGCTTCGAGCTTATTGCACTACTTTTACACGTACCTACAGCCTGTGGGCTAGAAATACCCGACGGTCGTACAATGCCCTTTGTGTCCAAAACAACAACGCTTTCAGGGTATTGGTGGGACTGCCCCGTTTTTAGAGTTCCGTACCCAAAGGTTAAACCACGGAACCATATTACTAAGCCTCCTTTGTCCGTCTGTCTGTGAGCGGGCTGTATCACAAGAACCGTACTAGGCAGACAGTTAAAATTTTCATAGATTGTGTATTCCATTGCCACTATAACAACAAATAATAAAAAATAAGTTTTAAGGAACAGAACCCTTAGTGTGCGAGTGTAACTCACACTTGGCCAGTTTAATTAGGGGGGGACTCGAAGTTTTGTTCAATTAATGTAAGTTTCTAGCATGTATATATAAATGCAATTTCTCCAAACTTAACAGACAGATGTGTCGCTGGAGAGCTTTTACCAATCCTTTTTTCCAGCTAAAGCACTACGAAGTGGTGTGGCAGACGTATTGAGAGAGTGCCTTCATGTAAGATCATGATGCTTCTTCCTCTTCTGCGTGTCGCTGGCACGAGACAGGTTTATTTTTTAGATTTTGGTGGCCCAAAACGTAGCCACCTACACGGCATCACTGGTGACAGCACAAAGGTCTTTTTGGGTGCATATTTTGGGGCACAGAGGGCAAGACAGGAGGTGGCGCATGGTTTGTAACTCAGCTCCACATCCACACCTTGCATTACTACTTGCGTTCTGAGGCGGTTCAGGGACTTCCAAGTAGACCACAAAAGGTAGGACCCTGCAGGAAGTAGTTCGCTTGGTGGTAAATAGTTCATGGGTATATAAGTAGGTCTTGCCACAGTTTGCAACGGGCGTCAGTTGGGTTTCCTGACTGCGGAACTGCCGATTTAAGGAAACTGTGTCTGCTACTCAGTCTTTCAGTTGGTAGTTGGGCACCAAAGAGCGTCTTATGAAGCTCAAAAAATGTTTATTTCAGCCTGGATTAATTAAACACGTGTTGATTTGATTTGGGCAGTTCAATCTGATAAAATCAGTTTTTTTTTTATTTTGTGTATGTAACATGCAGCAACATCTAGTGTTGCATACTCGAAACTTATGTTTAAAATATACTTACAATGACACCTCTGTGGAAGAGCTCGTGGCTAAATAATAACAGCCGAATGGTGAAGGTAAAGCAACGTTTGCCAAGGTTGGTCTGTGGATGGGTGACCATCTTAACATAACGAGTTTCCTCCGTGCCTCGGAAAGCACGTTAAGCCGTTGGTCCCGGCTGTCATTTGTAGATCTTTGGCAGTCATTACGGATACTCAGAAGCCAGTAAATCTGACTCCAGTCTTGCCATGAAGTACCGTGTTACCCAGTTAATGGGTTGTGGAGGTCTGGTAGGCAGCCGCTCCTCGTTAAAAACTGGTATTCAGCTAAATCCGGCTTGACTGGAGGCCGACCCCAGTATAGTTCGGAAAAGGCTAGGCAGATGATGACAATGACACCTCTGTGCTGCCACCTATAGTTTCTGCGTTTCTCATTGGGACAAATAAAAAACCTTTTGGCTGAAGGAAAAACTATTTTTATTATAACCCAGTTGAATTGGATAATTTCTCAAGGCTGCGGAACATCCAGAGATCGTCCGCTTATAACATTAAAGTAGTATTTTGCTGACCTCCGCGGGGTCCGCGTTCGCTCAGGATCAGAGAAGTCCACTTCGTACAAGCCGAACTTAGATCTGAAACGAGAAAAACAAAGTAATTTAAAAAACTTTTACAAAAAAAATTACAATTATTACAACTTTTATTCCGAAAGTCGGTGTTTTAGGTTGTTTCTTAGTTTTTTAACACAGACTTCCAAAATTAAAGTTATATTAGATAAAAACAGAAATGCGATTTTGGTAGTTCCGGGAGATATGCTATAATTTTATTGAAGAGTTCCATTGCCTAGCTCCGAAGTTCTTCACTCTTCCAAAAAAAAATTGATTGTCTGTAAAGTCGGTTTACGGACGATAATTTTACGTGATAACGTCATAAACAAAATCAAATAAATTCTTAACTAACAATTCGAACGCTATATAATGCCGATCGTGACTCTCTATCGCTTTTTCCGCGCTCTGGCTTGCACGTTCGTCTCAGGAGGAACGTAAATTTTTCGTGCGCTCAGCTGGCGTTCATCGATTTATAACTTTTATAAGACGTTATCGCGTCAAAAAAGAATGATGTGTTGATCAGAATAAAATGGAATAAGAGCTGAATGTTGATGACCTGTTAGGTCAGATTGTGTGATGGCTATTTTGATGCATAAATCATTTACAGATGAATAAAGTTTAGGTACTTACTGATATCCACTTGTCCATTCGAAGTTGTCTAAGAGCGCCCAGTACGTGTACCCTGTCACGTTGACACCATCTTCCTTAATAGATAAGAGTACCTGCAACATCCACATGTTTTTAGGGTTCCGTACCTCAAATAAAAAAAGGGAACCCTTAATGATCACTTTGTTGTCCGTCCGTCTATCTGTCAAGACCCTTTATCGCTGGAAATGAAAACTATATACTCAAGTCTACGGTCCCTTGAAGCTTTGAAACAATACAAATTCGAAGTTAACGTATATTTCGACACTCTCAAGGGAATCCAAATGTATAAGGTATTTTCCGTTGACCTATCACTATGAAATTTGGCAATTAATACCGTCTTATATTATGAGTATAGGAAAAAGTCGGAAAACTAAAAAAAAAAATATAGTCTTTATTTAAAGTAATAAATGTACCTACAAATTTGTTCAGAACTCTCGGTGGGCGAGTCCGACTCGCACTTGGCCGGTTTTTTATTTATTTATTTAACACTTTAAAACCAAAAATGTACAAAGGTGGACTTAGTGCCGTAATGTAAAAAAAATAATTAAAATGAAATGTATGAATGTTCTAAATTTTCTAGAGACAGTTACAAGATTTGTATCTAGTAGCTGTCTCTAGATAATTCAAAGTATAAAAAGATTTTCTAGAATTCCACATGTTTTATTTGAGATGTCATTAATTCGGATGATAATTAATTGTTAATTAGTTAGGGTTACAAAATAATGCAAAACACCAATCTCACAATTACACAGTAAAATGGGACCCGAACTACCACACATACATTCATCCATCCACATAACATATCAGATTTATTACCGATGGCTAAGTTAATATTATTTAGTTTTTTCAAACATTTGGCAAAGTTTTTGCAAGCGTAGGACGTGCGGGTGCGCGGATATTAAAGTCTCCCAGCTACTTACTATTAAAATTTCCTTGCACAAGACAATTACTCGTTACACAATGCACAGGAAGTACAGACAGGAGACACACAATAGACACAACACAGTACAGCAATTGGTTCACATAAACCATCCAGATCACGTAAATAATAACTTTAACTAAGCAATACAATTAACGAGTCCCGAGCGCAGGCGATTAGCGGCGAAGTCCTTGACCGACTGACTTCCAAACAAAACGGATCTATCCTGAGCCTCAAGTCTGCTATTACAATGGTGTCAGAATGGTCTATAATTAATTTCGTAATTGTTGATTTTGACAAGTTTGGTAATCTACTAATATACAGTTCGCGTCAACGTTGTTTGCTACTCGGAAGTTAGGTTTGAGTGAAGTCCGCGCAGGTGCAATCGCGTACAAAAAGTGTAACGTAAACAAGTAACAAAGAATACAAGTAACAATAAAAATATCAAAAGTAACACAACAAACACATACACCACAAGAACACAATCAAACTGTAAGAAATAACCAAAATAAATCATTAAAAATAATAACAACGTGTAACACTTTTCGCATCCACAGTCGTGTGCATTGAGCAAACGGGACACACTTATGCATCAAATGTATACGAGCGAGTGAGATGCCATTACACCCGCGCGCTTGCGATAATCCGCGCATGCGCGAGCTACCCGCGCATGTGCGGTTGTATGTTTGCTGTCAAATTGACATCCTGCGCAGCCGATGGCGGCGTACTTTCCGGAGGCAAACTTGCGTGACGGGAACTGTAATAGCGTCATTATGACTTTCCAATGGTCAACCACTGACACTCCATTGAAAGAAATGGCATAGAATAGTAATCTCGTACATAATGACAAATGAATAAATAATTATGTAAAAATATATACAAAAAAAAATCTGGCATAACTTAAAGTAGTTTTTCGAAAATCATTTCTACTAACGGGTTTTATAAAAATGGCAACACGAAAATGTCTTTCTACCACTATTCTTTTACAAGACCATTGTCCGACCAGTGACCGACCATTATGAATTAGCAGATTACGAATTTTTAGCAAAATGTCAATGGGATCGTGTTGGAATGACGAATTTATAAAAATAGCAGACTTGGGGCCCAGGAACGGACTCAGGGCCATTGTGCGCGCAACTTCTTGTACATTGCGCTCCTAATATTAAAGTATGCGCATGAACATTGCGCCACCGACACCATCCGAAATTACAATGTAAACATTATAGATGCCGTGAATGTCTCGACTTGTGTTATTAATAAACTTACATGATAATAATAATGTGGCTATGTTTATGTTGTAGTTGTCTAGTGTGTGTACAAACGTATTCCCTAATAACTTACAGTCTCTAAATACCACACACATAATATCGCCTGTTAGTTATGTTTAAATATCTATGGGAAAAAAATATATTATGCTGGTTTTTATACTTTTAAACTGGTTAGCCAGTTTAAAAATATAAAAACCAGCCAAATGCAAGTTGGACTCGCGCATGAAGGGATCCGTACCATCGCCAATATTATAATCCACTACGCCCTAAAATCGAGCAAACTCCACAGTCCGTTTCTTGTATGGAAATTGTATTTAAAAATTAAATATATAATTTTATTTTGCGATTATTTTATTAGCAAACTAGCTGACCCGACAAACGTTGTTTTGCCATATAAATTAACACAAAAATGTAATATAAATCAGTCAAACCATTTCGGAGGAGTTCGATAACAAACACTGTGATCTGAGATTTTTATACATTAGAAGATTAGAAAAAGATAGCTGTTGCACGCGACTTCGTTTGCGTGTACCTATGTCATATAGTTTGATGTCGCTAGGTAAGATCGCTAAGATAAGATATTATCATATCAGCCGAAAGACCTCTACTGCACATAGTGTCGCCATAGCCCCAAGCGTTGCCACAACGACCGGTTCTGCGCGTCTCGCATCCATCGGCTACCCGCGATCTTTATCGGTCCACCTTGTGGGAGGCTTTTCAACGTTGCGTCTTCTCTCGTCGTCGTCTCTCCAGAATTTTTCAGCCCCATCGACCATCTGTTCTGTGAGCAATATGCCTTGCTCACTGCCACTTTAGTTTGGCGATACTTCGGGCTATGTCGGTAACCTTGGTTCTCTACGAATATTATCATTCCTGATTCGATCACGCAAAGAAACTACAAGCATTGTCCTCTCCATTGCCCTTTGATTGACTTTAAGCCTTCTGATGAGGCCCATTGTGAGCAACCAGTAACCATTGTGGCATTAGATATACGAACAGTCAACTTCTAGCATTGCTTGAACCCCTTAGAATGCAAGGGAAATGCAATATCACCTCTTCTATTCAAAACGCTGACCAACCTTAGTAATTTTTCGTAATGAGAAACGTTTTAATTTGAAAAAAGTTGCTAGGGTAGAGCTACATAAAGTTGAAATGGAAAACTCTATCCAGAAGGAACCCGCAACGGAGAGAGTACAGTTGAGATTCCGTTATCCGCACTTAGGCCCGTATTACAGAACTACAATCAAGATTCTACAATCAAGCATTACTTAAACTAGTCTCAGTTGGAGTTCTAATTTTAGAAATTGACTTGAGCAGAGAAACTACAATCAATAATCACCTGAGCAATGTCAGTTTAAAATGATTTTTTTTACGTATTTTAGAACAGTGCTTGAGTCTTAACTGAGCTCTACTCAATGTGTCCTTATTTTAAAATTACAATCAGCTCAGAATCATGGGTGCATGGAGTCTATTACCATCTTAAGACCCAAGCCAACCTCACCTGCTAGCGGTGCACCCTGCTGTCCAACGGACGAGGCTCTGGCGAAACTGGTTTCCCTCTCGTAGGGTTGTGGGCGTCAGAGGGCTGGTCGCCCCACGTAAAACCAACTTCAGCCAAATATTAAAATGGACAAGAAGTTGAAAACGGGTACTCGGGCTAGGGCGTCGCCGCATAACGACGCGCAGGCACATCGCCCTAAACCTGTGATAAGTGGGCTAGGGCTACCGTGTCGAGTACGGGCACGGCTAAAGAGGATAGTACCCAAGAAGAAGTTCCGCTTTGCCACCTGGAACATTGGCTCCCTAACCGGACGTTGCCGAGAACTCGCGGACGTACTTGCGAAGCGTCGGGTCCAGTGCGCCTTCCTTCAGGAGACGCGCTGGAAGGGAAATAAGTCACGTGACATCGGGCAGGGGTACCGGCTAGTGTACACCGGATCACCAACGGGCAGGGGCGGTGTGGCCGTGGTGCTGTCTAAGGACCTTCAGGATGGACTCCTTGAAGTAGACCGATGCAGCGACCGGTTGATGCGAGTTAGGGTGCTGATCGAAGGGTCGGTAACGAACCTAATCAGCGCCTATGCTCCTCAAACTGGTTGCTGTGAGTCTGAAAAGGAGGCCTTCTGGGATGAGTTCGAGGACGTACTACGCACTATTCCGAATTCCGAAGGTGTTTTGGTTGGGGGGGATCTCAACGGCCACTTAGGTCAGTTTGCTGGAGAGTACGGACGTGTTCACGGTGGTTTTGGATATGGCCAGCTAAATGCAGAGGGAGTCAGTATACTCAGCACCTGCGCTTTGTCTGACCTAGCCATCGCGAACACGTTCTTTCAGAAGAAGCCCCAGCATCTTATTACGTACCGTAGTGGTGCCTACTCAACCCAAATAGATTACCTGCTGGTGCGACGGTGCCACATTGGCAAGGTTACCAACTGCAAAGTCATCCCAGGTGAAAGCCTAACGGCTCAACACCGCCTCCTTGTCCTGGGCTTTGCGGTTGTACCGAAAAAGAAAGTGACCGAAAAACGCAAACCCCGCACAAAGTGGTGGTTGCTTGATGGTCCTAGGTAGTCGGACTTCATCGCGGAGCTCGAGCATCTCGAGATCAGTGCTCCGCATGAGTCCGCTCAAGAGATCTGGAGTAGGATCCATTCAGCAATCACCGATGCGGGTAAGCGCGTCCTTGGCACTTCTCGTGGTGGCCGCACCATAGAAAAGGAGACGTGGTGGTGGGATGACGGGGTGCAGGGGGCGACTCGGAAGATGAAGGTTTTATTTAAACAGTGGCAAGGGTCCAACTCTCCGGATGACAGAGAGGCATATGGAGCGGCTAAGCGCGCTTGCAAAAAAGCTGTAGCCAGAGCCCGCAGCAAAAGTCTGGCGCCCTTGTACGACAAGCTGGAAACTGCGGAGGGGCAAAAGCTTATTTTTAAGCTGGCGCGTGCCCGGGAGAAAGCTACACGGGACATTAGCAAATGTCTTTGTGTAAGGGACGCCCAGAGTAAGCTGTTCTACGATGCCCCCTCTGTTAAGGAGAGATGGTGTACATACTTCGTGGAGCTGTCTAACAAACAGCATCCCCATAACCTTCCTCCCGAACCGCCTCCTAACCTTGGACTTATTTCCCCTATTTCCCCCGACGAAACCCGCATTGCTCTTCGCCACATGAAGAACCGGAAAGCGGTCGGGCCTGACAATGTGCCAATTGAAGTGTGGAAGGCGATGGGCCCACATGGCGTGGACCTTCTGACGGATCTTTTTAACCGCATCCTGATCACCAAGGAAATGCCGAACCAGTGGCGATTTAGCCTGATTATCCCTGTATACAAAGGCAAAGGTAGCGTACAGGATTGTAGTAGCTACCGCGGTATCAAGATCATGTGCCACACCATGAAGCTCTTCGAGCGCATCATTGACACACGGCTCCGTAGCGAGTGTACTGTCTCTGAGTGTCAATATGGCTTCCGGGCGGGTAACAGCACCATGGACGCAGTATTTGCCTTACGGAATCTGGCTGAGGCTTACAGAGAGAGAAGGAGAGCTTTGCATATGGCCTTTTTAGACCTGCAGAAGGCCTTCGACTGTATTCCTCGGCAGTCCATCTGGTGGGCACTGCGCTTCAAGGGCGTTCCCTAGGCCTATATTGACATTATCAGAGACATGTACCGCGATTCCGTGTCCTCTGTCCAGACCGCTGTTGGCGAATCGAATGGCTTCCCAATATCTGTTGGCGTTCACCAAGGCTCGGCTCTTAGCCCGTTCTTGTTTAACGTAGTGCTCGATGTAGTTACGGCAAACATCCAAGATAAGCCCCCATGGCTAATGATGTATGCCGATGACATCGCCCTCGTTAATCAGAACAAAGCCCATCTTGAGCGCAAAGTCAACATTTGGAAGGACACGCTTGAAAACGGTGGTCTGAGACTAAATGTGGCGAAGACTGAGTACATGTCCTGTGGCGGCACGGATTCAAATAGGTTCATCCGAATAGGTTCGGCCCTGATCAGAAAGTCCGATACGTTCAGGTACCTTGGATCCGTGCTGCACGAGTCTGGCAACGTGGATGACGATGTCCAAGCACGTATAGGCGCGGCTTGGGCGAAGTGGCGCGAGGTAACGGGCGTTGTATGCGACCGCAAAATGCCTCCGAAGCTCAAGGGGCAGATATATAAATGCATCATACGGCCTGTCCTACTGTACGGCGGTGAATGTTGGCCAGCACTAAGCAGACACACCCAGGAGCTTCGCGTCACGGAGATGAAGATGCTGAGGTGGATGAGTGGCGTAACGCGATCCGATCGCATACGCAACTCTTTCATCAGAGGTAGTCTTGGTGTCCGTGACGTGGGGGAAAAACTGCAAGAGTGTCGTCTGCGATGGTATGGCCACATCATGCGCCGCCCTATGGAGTACGTTGGTCGGGGATGCATGAATATGGCTGTTCTTGGGGCTAGGTCCCGTGGTCGTCCTCGCAAGCGCTGGTTGGACGTCGTTAAGTCCGACATGAGAGCCAATGGCCTAACTGAGAAGGATGTTCAAGATCGGGCAAAGTGGAGGAAGCTAAGTAGGAAGGCGGACCCTGCAATAGCCGGGATTAACGCCAGGTAGAAGAAGAAGAATCAGCTCAGAATCACTGTTTGAGGCGAGATTTGATCTTTGTTTTCGCAAGTGTAGCCAAGACCACGCTTGAGCATAGATATTCATGAAAATTGTTGTGAATTTGGTGTAAATCGAGTACCTACCTAATCAAAATGGATATATTTGCAGAAGTAGATTATTATAATAATTTATTTTTTTATTTTCTATAACATTTTAAATGATTTTAATATTTGTAGTACTTAATAAATTTCTTTCCAAAAGCGTAAAATTCTTTTTTGTTAAGATATTTCCTAACCCAAATATGAACCACACGGAACCACAATAATTATTGTTAACAATATTTTATTGTATTGCTGAAGAGTTTGACTCTAGAGTAATTTGACAATGAAGATGAAGTTTCACAGTTTTTTTTTTTTATTTAAGTCGTTATTTTCATTTATATCTTTTTTAGTTTTATTAGAATGGGGGTGCAACACATCCAATTTTTTTTTGCAGCATTTTACTTCATAATATCCACTAGGAATCAATTAAAACAGCCACTGACCTTCACTCGAAATAATCCCGCCAAAAAAACTCAGTTTCACAGTTTAGCTGTCCACAGAACATATGTACCTAGGATAGTACCTACTCTGAAGGGTTAAGGGTGGCTGTCAGTGTCAATAACGTCGTGTCGTCCACCTCGTCATCCGGTTTTGATCCAGTTTAATCGTACGAAAAAAAAGAATTGCAATAGAAAACAAACTATTGTTCAGGGTTACCATAATAATTGCTTACTCACGTAATCAGAGATCAAAATCTCTACTCAAGCGTAGTTTCGTTTGATTTGAGTTTGAGGACAGTTCTTAAATAAACTGAATGCTTAAGTCGAGATTCTTCGCTCAAGCAGTAATCGGTTGAACGCCGTTTAAGTAGTGCTTGTACAATTCCAGACATATAACAGTACGCGTCCACGGCTTAAAATACAATATAGAAATGAGACTATAGAAGAGGTTGATTACGCAAAATTCTTGGGGATAATAATTGATAAAAATTGTAACTGGAAATCTCACATTGATGATCTATGTAAAAAGATAGATAGATTTGTTTTCGTTTTATATAGACTAACACGTGTGGCTAGTGTTGAGGCAGCACTATGTGCATATCATGGCTATGTCTCATCAATCTTGCGCTATGGTATTATAATATGGGGTAATTCGGTTGAACTTCAAAGAGTGTTTCGAGCTCAGAAAAAATGTGTACGCTCAATTTGTGGAGCGCACCCACTGGACAGTTGTGTTCCATTGTTTAAAAAACTTAAAATATTACCACTTCCAGCACTATACATTTTTGAAATTTGTATCTTTGTTCACCAAAACAGACATGAATTTGAATTGTATAATGATGTTGTATCTAGACCCAGCCGAAGAGTGCATATGCTTAATGTTCCTAGGCGTAGAATTAAATTGTTTTCTAATAATGTATACTGCATGTCCATTACTGTCTACAACAAATTACCTGATGGCTTCAAAACTCTCAGCCTCAGAATATTTAAACGTAGATTATTTGATTTCCTTTTAAGCAAATGTTATTATTCTACTGAAGATTTTATAAACGAAAAATTACCTAAATAATAATTGACATTAACGTTTTATCTCCTTGACTTCATTGAATTTTGACCCATAATTTTTATCAACTATATTTGTACGCCGGAAACGGCAGTATATTTTGGACGTAATACGTAATAACGCACATAACAGCTTTGTACAATATTCTGACAAATAAATGCATTCTATTCTATTCTATTCTATTGAGTAAGGTTCTGTAATACGGGCCTTAGACTCCCATTCGCGCCATTGTGCTTAGGAGTCCTAGCAAGGTTAGCCAGCGAAGTTACGCATATAGGTTTCGCTGAGTGTCCTCATCTTTCCGAAGATTTTTGCACGTCGGGTAGCAAAGACTTCATTTCCAGAATGAAGTGGGCTACTCACTTCTCGGTATCGAAGCAACCTCTGTATATTGGGCTGTCTATGGCGACTATCATCATCATCATCATCATTTCATAAGCTTCCCACAAACCGCCAACCATCCCGGTCTTGTGCAGTCCACGTCCATCCACGTCCAGACACCTTTTTTAAATCATCGATCCATCGTGCCGCAGTGCCTATGTTGAAAAAAAATTTTTTTACGGGGAAATGACCCGTAATTACCTACTATTATTGGGAGGGCATTTTGCTTGGGTTGAGAACTCGCTTAGTCAGTCGCATGTATAGGCTGCACTGTAATTTGTAGACGCTGAGCATCTGTTGTATTGAAGTTCAGTTGATCTCTGGTAAATTCATGTATGAATCGGTGAGAAAAGTAAGAGGAGAAGTGGGTACAGGTTCAGCAGTACCGTCTCGGAAACTCTCTTCGCAAAGTTCGTCTCTGGCGTCATTGTCTGGGGATCTACAGTTTCCCATGATCTACTGGAGGGTGAAACCCGCAACGGATAGTTTTTGGCCCTGAGCTGTTTGTTGCTTTTGCCATGCCGGAGCAATCAACCGAAATCTTATTTCAGCTACTGTGACAGTTTGTTGGATACGTGTGATTTTCAGCCAAGTGCCATTACAAAGTTTTTTATAAATTACATATACAGGGTAATTTAAAAAATACCCGAAACCTCTTAATTTTGACTTCGTATCATGACGCTGAACAACATTTGTTCTACGACTTTTCAAAATTCGAAACATTTTTATTCCATACAAAAAAATATAAACATAGTCAAAATTTTGCATATTCTTTATGAGGCGGCCCACGAAAGGCCGCCGCCAGGTTGGCGGCGAGTGACTGAGTGCGCGCGCGCGCGTAGTATACGCGAAATAAACAGACTTCAAATAAATTAAAACAAATTGTTTTTGGCTACATTGATTGGTTGAGGTCAAAGTCGTAGAACAAATGTTGTTCAGGGTCATGATACAAAGTCAGGATTGAGAGGTTTTGGGTATTTTTTCAATTTCCCTGTATAAATAAAATCATAAAATTTGATCGAATAGTAATATCATTTTCTTCCTTTGCGTTTTCATGGAAATATTTTCCTTATTTTTCCCAAAAACATTTGTCAATATTATCCGTCTTAATAGTCTGCTTGGTCGGTGGATTCTTCGTTTACAGAAGTAATGAATTAATGCTGAAGCAACGGACAACATAGGCTCTCTTCTAAAATAACCTAACCATCCTTTGATTGTGGTGTATGCCATCGGCAATTTTCAACAGTATTCGTAAAATAATGCGCATTTGAATGGCCTTCTTGTATCATGTTCGCATTTTTCTTCTTCTCCGTCATTCCTGGAATGCTGAGGATCGCGACCATACACGCCGCGTATCCATGCGGTCTTCTGCAGTGTGGACCGCTCTGTGCATGCTGCCTTTAACAGCCTTCTTTATGGCGTCGGGCCATAAAAAAGGCCATATGTTTGCATATTTGATCTTTAGTACCTACCTATGATAATAGTATTTTGCGCTATATGAAAGGTGCTATTCTTCAAACTACTAAGTTAAGAAACTACTTGAAGAATCAAGTTAATTCTCAATTTATTTCGAATCGGGAACGTAAATCGAAACGATTACATTTGTAAAACCCAGTTAGACATCCGATTAACCAATCTAATTCAACTCTTTTCACGACTCTTCTACCAGGACTTCGCCAGCTGCTCGTGGGTGGTATGACGTGATCCCAGGCCCTAGACCCGTAAACATTCATTTTTGAGCAACTCAAGTTAAGCTTAGCAAATGTAAGCGGGCGTCCGCTTTGATGACGATTTAAAAAAATTAGATCAAATACATAATGCCATCTATGGAATCTGAAGTTGAACTGTTTAAATATTAGTTCTGAGTGTGTTTTATTTTTATTAATAGGAATTCATTCAGAACAATATTTTTAAGGTATTAAAAGAATACCTTTTTTTTCAGACGTCTTAAAAGTATCCACTAATAACAAAAAAATATGTTTTGATGTAATTCTCATGCTGTCTTGAGGTCAATAGATGGCATTATGGGTATCTGCATTATTTAATGTTGATTATATGTAAATTGCCACAATTTCTATCTGGTTTATGTGTAAAATTTATCTACAATGGTTTTGTACCTTTGAACGTGATGCGTTCTGTTAATTATCATTTAACATGTGGGCCATTATAATTTGGCATAGATAAATGCAAAAAAAAAAATACAAATACAATAATAACATGTTAACAATGTATAGAAATATTACTAAACTTAAAAAAGAAAGGAAATTAATAATTTAAAAATATGTACAAAATTCAAAAATAACCATAACAGTTTGGATTCGAACCCATACCAAGTTGTTAGAAAGGCAGTCTCTAAACCGATGGCCTATGAGTACTGTTGACAAATGATTGAAATAGCTGATCTTATTTATGTCATAGTTTTTCGCTGCTCAGCTCCTTGAAAGTATAGCGTGATGATAAACATTGCTAAGGTTAGACGCATAAGTATCTGCAAAGTTATATTAAGTTGTGTTTTTTATAACTATTCCCCACTAAACTGTTTGGCAAAATGTGAAATATAAATTTAAATGTTATTTTAAGTACAAAAAAACCCATTTTATTATTTTTTTGACAATACCTTGGTTTAAAAATAAAGTTCAAATACAAAAATAATAGCTATTGCTGGCCGGGGATCGAACCTTGTGTCTATCGTTAAAACGGTCATTTTTTAATATTGCTCATCCTTCAAAGCACATAGCGTGATAATATATGGCCTAAAACCTTTTCGTGACCAGAACGCACACAACAAAAAAATAATTATCGAAATCGGTCCAGCCGTTCAAGCGTGATGCGATGACCAAGGGAAATAGGGATTCATTTTTATAAATATAGATATAACATTCATGTATCTATCTGTTGCCATTATTAATATCGAGCAAAAAACGCCAAAAACGACACATTTCTTGTAGAGCTTTAATTTTTTTTATTATTTATTGTTACAGCGTCAACAGAAAAGGCATAAGCGCCTAAACTGCACATGATGCATATATTGCGAGCTATGTTTATATCTCTCAATGTAAAACACTAGAAAGTAAAAAATAACTTTAATTTCGGAAGTCGGTGTTTTTGGTTATTTCGTTTTTTGACACCGACTTCCAAAATTAAAGTAATTTTTTACTTTCTAGTGTTTTGTTTTAGAAAGTCGGTTGTATTTTTTTTTGTAAAAATGTTTTTTTTTTTTAGTTTCAAACACAGCGTGCCGGTGTAACGTTATGTTATTAACTGGTGTAAACAATCAACAGACATGCGATTGCAGAAATCCCGATCCATTTGCTATCATTGAGTTCCCAAAAACGGTTGCCTACCTCCGAAGTTCTTCATCAAATTGAAATGTGACCAGTCCGAAAAAATACCACAATTTGCGGAGAAATCGGTGAACATACATAATAAAAACATACAGCCGAACATAGAACCTCCTCCTTTTTGAATAAGTCGGTTAAAAATACGATACCTGTTCCAGATATTTGTTGATAAAAGAGATCCGGTCATCATCAGTGAGGTTGGACCCGCCGCTGGAGTACCCGTTCTCAGTGATAAGGATCTCTATGTCTCCGTACTGCTGCTTCAGCCAGGCCATCTGCTCCCTTATACCTTCTGGGGTTATCTGGATGAAAGAAGAAAGAGAAATATAAAAAGACAAAGTATAATTTTTCATAAAACTTTCTCATAGGACCTATAAAATATGAAAATCCTTCACGATAGCATTAGTTTTACTTATTTGCTTGTTTGTTTACTGTTATTATAATAATTACAATTATATATTTTTTTTTCTTTTTTAATAAAAACGTTGCCGAACAACAAGGAATTTCTCCTGCTGCTGCTACTGGAATAAGGCTTTAATTACCTATGTAAATTAGCTAAGGCGTATGTTTAAAAAGTTTTAAAACTCATCCAAAAGCAAACTTACAGCCGTAACCTCGTTATAACCAAAGGTCCAGTTCGGGTCATCCACAAGCACAGCATCTAGCTCTCCGATGTACGTTAAGATGGACATCACGATGTCATCCGAGGGTAGTGCTTTCCGCACCAGCTTGGTGGTGTACTGGTTCATGTCAAAACGGTCGAAGGTTCCTAGAAGATAGGTAGAATTTAATGTAAGTAAGATACCTACCTTTTTTTCATTTAAATATTGGGTATAAAATTATGTTTAAGTTTCGAACATCCGTAAGAAACGGAACCCTCATAGGATCACTCGGGTGTCTGGCTGTCTGTCCGTCTGTCACAGTCAGTTTAATCCGGATCTACAGGACCGATTCTGTTGAGGTACACATATGGATTTCTGTGACCCAAAAACAGATGGGATATGTAAATTAATAAATTTTGAGTATGCGAGTCACTTATGGGGTCTAACTAGGAATAATCAAAATAAGTATTTCAAACTTTATCGTGTGATGTATCAAATGGAAGGCTACGGAGGCTTTAATTTTATTTTTCCATAATTTTAAAATAAATAGTTTTGAGGTTATTCCCCTAACTCCGAAAAAACTTAGCCGAAAATAAAATGAAAATCAATATACAATATATGCATTATATGGTAAATATGCTTTACCAAACAGATTACATAAAAAGTCTATAGTGTTAAAATAACATGTTACAAAAAAAAATTGGTTGCCTGTAAAGTCGGTATACGGGCGAAAGTTTTACGTGACAACGACTTTTTATGTCTGTCTCTCTCGCTCTTAGGCGGGCTAACCATGCCCGAGTGGAAGGGACGCGTGCCTCTCACTCGCTCTCATTGTGAGCGCATAACGTGAGCGGAGCGTAACGCAGTTTCTTGAAGTGTCACCCGGCAAACCAATTTATAAGACGTTGTCACGTCAAAATGAAAATGGTTTGGAACCCTTTGCACGCGAGTCCGACTCGCACTTGGGCAGTTTGTCTCTGTGTCATGTACTTAATTGTTGTAAAGTATTTTGCACACTACTGTATAACTTAAAGTTTTTAAAACATAACAGACAGATGTGTTGCTGGTGCCATTTCTTCTTCCTAACTAAAACACTAGGAAGTGGTGACGGGCGCCCTTTGACGTTAAAAAAGTACTGGCACTCTTTGAACGTGATTTGAATAAACGATTTTTGATTTTGTACCTACTCCGGGAAGTATAGTCCATAATCCTCGTCGCCACTGTTAATTAAAAGACGTGCATTCAACTCAAGCATATATTGGACTAACACGGTTATGAAGTTAACAAGTGCGGTACGCGCACATATTCTTCTACCCACTTATATTATATCATTCAATACACAACAGTTTTACCTTTAATGAGTTTGATCTCCTCTTGGGTGAAGCACGGCAGTCTTGACTCATTGAAGCCTTGTTCTTTGCTGACCCTCGCAACAGTCTCTTCCACCACAGCCGGCCATCCACCTTCTTTTGAATAAATGGGATGTGTGAAGCGGCCCGTCTGAAAAGTTCAATGTGTATTTTAGAACTAAGGCGCCATTAATTTACTACGTAAGACTAATTTTGCTAGGTTTTGACCTCTCCCCTACAATAGACGAAAAATTAAGAATAGGCTGCCCCCCTTCCCCCTGTTTAATATTTATTACCTAAGAATCTAAAGAAAAAACCGGTTAAGAGTGAGTCCGTACCATCATATGAAACATGAAATATATATATATATATATATATATCCACCATCCACCTGATGGTAAGCGATGATGTGGTCGAAGATGGAGCACGCTTGCCTAGAAGTAACCTATTCACTCTTGACTAAAAGACTCCCAGGTTGTAGCTATCAGGAAACACAGATTCCGGCAGGTAATTCCACTCCTTAGCTGTACGCATTATGAATGTGTTCCCAAAACGTTTTGTGCGCGTGGGTGGGATGTCCACCATGTACCGGTGGCGCATCGCCGTTCGTCTTGTGGTCCGATGATGGAACGGGCCTGGCGAAATTAAATTATGCAATTCCTCCGCACATTCCCCAAAATGCAACCGGTAGAAAACCGACAAGCCAGCAACTCGTCGTCGATGCTCAAGACTTTGGAGCTTCGTCGCGACGAGCCTCTCATTGCCAATATATTTAAATTTTCATCAGCAAAGCCTACAGTTTTAGATCAGCGCCATATCTTGACCGATAGTGGAACTAATGTAAATCTTAACATCATATACTTCTGTCGCATGGAATAATTTTAGATTTTTCTTTATGTAAACTTCGTAGATAAGGGGGAATGGTCAAATTTTTAAATTTTTCGTTAAAATTCAAAAACCAAGCGGCCTAAAAAATTAAGTAGAAGAATGGGCAAATAGTGCTCTGTCATATGACACCCCATTTATTATTTTTTAAAGTAACAACAATTACCATGGAATTCGTGTTTCAGCTCCTATTTTCCGCAGCTGGTCAAAGGCCTCTCCTTTATCTGCCTTTTAAGCTCGACAAAAACAGTATTAGACTTATTAGATAAACTTTTGTTATTCACCTAATACTGGCACTGCTTGGCAAAGTTCTGGCCCAAGTCCTTACATGGCTCATTTCATCTGCCTACCCTTTTCCCAACTACATTGGGGTCGGCTTCCAGTCAAACCGGATTTAGCTGAATACCAGTATTTTACGTGGAGCGGCTGCCTACCAGACCTGCACAACCCAGTAACTGGGTAACACGGTATTTCATGGCAAGACTGGAGTCAGATTTTCTGGCTTTTGACTATCCGTAACGACTGCCAAAGATCTACAAATGAGACCAACGGCTTACTGTGCTTTCCGAGGCACGGAGGAAACTCGTTATGTTAAGATGGTAACCCATCCACAGACCAACCTTGCCAAGCGTTGCTTAACCTTGAAGGTCGACCCGTGGGGCTGTTATTATCTAGCCACGAGCTGTTCAACAAACATAATTATCTACTTACTAGATATTCTCTTGCTGCCTCCGTCAACTCCTGGTCTTCTGTTGAGTTTGAGTATGGCTTCAGCCAAATTAAGTGGTTTGCTATTGATACTTTTCCTGAAAAAAAAAAGAATATAATTCACTTTTGAAAAAACTTGAAGCTCAGAACTCAATGAAGAGGGTTAGTGAGGCTAGTGAGCAATTAAACACAAGATATGTTCTAATCTATCGGCATGGTCGCGATTGCCGCAGTAGTTGAGCAATTGACTGCTGCGCTGCGAGTCATGGGTTCGATTCCCGCACGTAACAAATATTTCTATGGTCTGGCTGTTTGTGCATGTGAGTTTGTGAGTTTTAATGTTTGTAACCGCACCCTTTTTTTTAAGGATGGGAAATCATCAAATGACTCCTCCCGCTTTGGGTGAAGTAGAAGAAGTGTCAGACTCTTACTGACTAAAACCCATCCGTGTTCCTCCTAGTGCCCGCTGCGTTCCAGGCTACGGTGCCTCTTTCGAACAAAGTCCATAGCCCAAGCAGGCACTGGCCCTAGCGGGCCCCGTCTTTTATGCTGACAGCTCATTGAGGCGAGCGTGGTTCACAGCGCGCCGTCGACCCGGGCCACGTTCTGATCAGACGGCGAGCCATCCAATGCTCGCCGTCCGCAGTTGTAAACGCACCCGCGATTCAGGAGAAATTCCGTGTGTGGGGGAACAACGTTTTTAAAAAAACTTGCCAAGTGCGAGTCGGACTCGCGTGCAAAGGGTTCCGAACGAATATCTTTTTTTAGCATGTTATTTTTACACTATAGAATTTTTTTAGATTTTCCTGTAATCTTTAGGACTTATTTCTATTTTTACATAATTTTAAGCTCAGTAGTCTCGGAGATAAGGAGGGGAATGGTCATTGTTCGTCTCGTTTCTTGAATAACTTCAAAACTATTTATTTTAAAAATTATGAAAAAAGTATGATTAAAATCCTCACAGTAAGCCCTTTCATTTGATATATCACACGATATTCTTCAAAAAACTTTTTTTTTAATTTTATAGTTTGAGCCCCTAAAGTTTTTTTAGTATGGGGTCACACATACTAAAAAAATAATAATTTACGTAATGTTTCCTTGTTTGGAACACAGAAGTCCATATGTGTACCAAATTTCAACAGAATCGGTCTTGTGGATCCGAAGAAAACCGGCTGTGACAGACGGACAGACAGACCGTTCCGTTTTTTGTTCGGAACCCTAAAAAAAATATCATCTCGATCGAATTAGTCTAGAATCCACTTTTGATATTTTAGCGGAATATGAGTGGGTGTTGTGTATCTTATCGAATTTTGCGCCTTAAGACACGTCAGGCGTATAATAACGACACAAATAGTCGCGATATATTTGAGATATGGGTAATGGTTTTTTTTTTTCTATTTTTTATTCATCTGCCTATTTCCCAACTTTATTGGGGTCTGTTGACGGACATACGGTCGTTGGAGCAGACCGATGACTTGAAGTGGCTGGCAGAGGATGGATACGGACTGCTCAAACCGGGATGGTTGGCGCTCTTAGGGGGAGGCTTTAACGTTCAGCAGTGGTCGGCAATTGACTAATATATGATGATTTCTTTTATTACTCATAGCGAACATATTCTTGAGAAAAAAAAAAAACTCTATGTCCTAATCCAGAACAGAGATAACCTGTGAGTCAACTTTCATCGAAACCCGTCCAACCGTTAAAACGTGAACCGACTTGTCAGTCACAAATCTTCAAATTCAAAAAGAACTACTTACCATTGTACTTATCCCGGAATTCCTGATCATAAACGTGGTAAGCCTTCGCATGTGCCAGCAGTAGGTTCTTGTTACAAATGTACGGCCCCACGTAGTAGTCCAGTTGAGGAGCCAGGATCCCCTGTCCGTAGTACCAGTCGCATTCCAACAGGGGCTCGTTGATAGTGACCCAGGTCTTCACGCGGTCTCCAAAGAGAGTGAATACGACTCTTGCATAGTCGGCAAACCAGTCGGCGATTTGAGGGTTCGTCCAGCCACCTGAAAGTCAAATGAGTGGTGTTTTAGACAAAAAGCTCGTTGGCAATGGTTTACTGGTCGAGCTAAAGCTCCAAAGCTTTGAATACCGACACCGAGTCGCCAGCCTGTTGGTTTTCTATCATTTACACAAAGGGGTGTGCGTCGAAATTGCACAATTTAGTTCCACCAAGAAGTAACGGGGTTGCACCACCAATACCTGATGGACATCCCACCCAAAGGCATAAAACGTTTTAGGAATACTAAGGTGTAGTATTCCCTGCGCGAGTCTGTGTTTCTTGATACACCTTGGGGTCTTTAAGTCTAGAGTGAACAGTTTAATTCTATGAAAGCATGCGCCTTCGTCGCCGCCGGCGCCGCATTCCGTCAAGAGAGATTATGGTAAAACACGAGCCTATCCTCCATCCTACTATAAATGCAAAAGTTTGTGAGAGTGGATAAATGGATGTTTGTTACTCTTTCATGTCAGAACGCCTGAAAGGATCTTCATGAAATTTAGCACAAAGATAGATTATAGTCACATAGGCTATGTAAAAAAGGTTCATCATCATCGTAGCAAAAAGTAAAACTGGTGGATGCCAAGCTACATAGCTTTGCTCATCGCCTGCTTATCGGCCTTCTACAGATTGTACTTCGGTGAGTGTGCCCAAGAACTCCACGACCTGATCCCACCTGTCCCCTTCTACCATCGGACATCCAGACGCACTGCATCTTACCATCCCTTCCTTGTTGCTATTCCACCAAATTGGCACTAAACGTTACCAAACGTCTTTTATAATGCGCATAGCAAAGGAGTTGAACTCGCTGCCTGCGTCTGTGTTTCCAAACGCTTACAACTCTAATCTCTTCAAAGTTAGAGTGAACAGGCTCCTTCTGGGTAAGCTCGCTCCATCGTAGACTTTGTCTCCGTCATCTCTGACCTAGACTAGAGTTAAGAGCAAATCCATCACAAATAAATAAAAAAAGCAATAACATTTTCAAAACTTACCGAGATCTTGAAAAAGTTGCGGCATGTCAAAGTGGAACAAAGTGACGACAGGTTCGATGCCCTTCTTCAGTAGACCGTCGATCAGGTTGTTGTAGTAGTTCGTGCCATCCTCACTCACGTTGTTCGCAAAACCAGTCGGGAGGAGACGAGGCCAGGATATTGAGAATCTGGAGAACATTTTAAGAACTACTATAGAACCCTTGTTACTCCGTAGGACTGAATGTTGAGCCTTCATCCTAAACAACTAGAGTAAAAATTGTCATGACATCATTTTAATGACCTGACTTCTAATCCGACACCCATCATCTGCCTAGCCTTTTCCCAACTATATTGGGGTCGGCTTCCAGTCAAGCCGGATTTAGCTGAAAACCAGTATTTTACGAGGAGCGGCTGCCTACCAGACCTCCACAACAATTAACTGGGTAACACGGTATTTCATGGCAAGACTGGAGTTAGATTTACTGGCTTCTGACTATCCGTAACGACTGCCAAAGATCTACAAATGACAGCCAGGACCAACAAGATAGTATTAAGGTTACATCTGGGGTAGTTTTCTATACGGACCTTGTTGAAACCAGAACAAATTTCCGTGCGTTCAAGCGATTTTGCCATACCTATTCTGCCCTGCTAAGCCGAAAGGCGCTATCTCTGAGATACGCCCTTTTAGTTTTTTTTATACCATTCAATAGCTAGAATAATTTCGCATCTAATGGTATAAGCCAAATAGCGATATCTAATTTAAAACATTAAAATAAACCACTAAGAAGTTTTTTTATATCTCAATTTTTCCTTAAATTACTAAGAGATTTGACGGCATGTCGTTTTTATGAAGCCAAATAGCCTTATATTGACATAGGCTAGAAACGCTTAAAATATGTTAATCAAAAACTTAATTAAATTTTTAAGCCAATAAGCGGTAAGTTCATCTTTCTAAAAAGTTCCGTCAGTGCTCCAGTAGACAAAAGATGCACTAACACTCCTCACAACAAAATTGACGATGGTCCTGTAAAGGAACACATATTTAGTTTTGAACCCAGCATATCCCGTGAACATGCGCCCAAACGGTTAAATTTGCCATGTGACTTGTCGATTACACATCTACATATAGATTACGAAGAAAAAAATTCTTCGATCACATGCTCTTACGACAAGTACCGAAAGGTTCTGCAGGATTTGAATATTTCGTTCGTAAAATTGGGCCACGAAGAATGTGAACTGTGTGAAGAATTCAATTTGCACGATAAAACGCATGATAAAGACAATCTCAAGGAAGACTGTGAGTGCTGTACCAGGTGGGCAAGTCATATAGAAAGAGCCAAGAGAACAATATCAATCTGATTTCAACCAAACCAACGCTGATACCATTGTGTATTCCGCAGACTTACAAAAAGTCATAATGCTACCGAGAATCGATATCGTTTAAGTCGATTGTTTTCACTCACAGGATTGTTGTTTATAATGATAGTTTCGTGCCTATTGGAGCTAGGAAAGGTTCAAAAGAATCCAGTATCTATCCTGTACTTTGGCATGAAGCATTGTCTGGACGATCTAAAGATGAGATCATAAGTGCGTATTATTATTTTTTAATGTTCTATCGGGATATGAAAAATATTGTACTTGGGGTGAATATTGTTCTGATCAAAATAAAAACTGGACGTTTTTTTCGTTTTTAATCTATGTTATAAATTCGGATCAGATCAATGCAGAAAAGATTATTGTTAAATACTTCGAAGCCGGACACACATTTATGTCTGCAGACTCTTTTCACCATAGAGTAGAATTGGCGATGAAGCGAATGAAAAATAAAATATATGACTTTGACGACTTTTGCGAAGCTGTAAACAGTGCTGGAAAAAAGGCAGTCAAAAAAATTACAATAGATGATTTTTATGAGTGGCAAGACTATACGACCCAATACAAACTTTTCCGGTTGTCACCACGATCTTACATTAGTGACATTGTTAAGGTGGAAGTTAACAGAGGCAGTTTTGACATTAGGTACAGAACTGGTTTAGATACTGAACCCATTACGGCTAGCAGGTACAAAGTTCTTAAAATTAGACAAACATCCATCCCCAACTAAAAAAACAGTACCAGCAGGAATATCTCAAACAAAAAAATAATAATATTTTAAAATCTCTTTCCAGTTTAATTAATACCTGCTAATAGAATGTCTTTTTGGCGGGGACTACCAACTTTTAATTAATTTTATTTCATAGAAAGCAAATAAATTGCTTTAACTTTTTTTTGTAATTTGCTGCTACATATAACAAAGTTGTTAAAAAAATATTAAATGAAGTTTTATTACAAATTTATTCGGTATTTTCATCAAATATAAAAATAAAATCATTTTGTATGGAACTTTCTATGAGCAGAATAAGACTAAAAGCAGTATCTCAATTTTTGAAGCCTTTCTTTTTAATCAGAATAGCGGTATCTCACAAAATAGGTATAATGGTGCCATTTATGGATAATTTAGGTATGTCAGTTATATCTAGGGTCAAAAATACGTTTATATAAGTTTTAACAGTTTTCAAAATATTAGTTTTAACCCCCGTTTGAAGGTGGGAAAAATCCATTCACAAAAACTACGTTTTTCTCAAAACTTACTCTGATTGAGTTAGCGCTTTTCGGCTTATCAGGGCAGTATTACTGGAATCAAAAGTAGCTTACAATTTAGGACCCATTAGTTTAAGTGGTAAGATATAATCCGTGGTGCTAGGCAACTGGGCTTAACCCAGTTGTATTTGTCCCTTGGTGCCTATTGGCCTAGTTCTATTCTGTCTCCTGCTTGATACGGAGGGAAGTGGAAATTATATATATTTTTTTTCCTACTCCTCCGCTGTACTTCTCTGATTAATTTCGTTGCAGGATCCAAGACAGTTGAATCTTTTCTCCGAGACTCGTCGGGTTTCATTGGCTCGGCGTTTTTCTGGTGGTCGCCACTGTTGATTCTGGCTTTCAGGAGTTGCAGTGGTTGGGAATGTGTGGCGGGCTTGTCCCTAAAAAAAGCCAGGACCAACGGCTTAACGAGCTTTCCGAGGCAGGGAGGAAACTTGTTATATTAAGATGGTCACCCATCCACAGATCAACCTTGGCAAGCGTTGCTTAACCTTGAAGATCGACCCGTGCGGCTGTTATTATCTAGCCACGAGCTCTTCACTTCTAATCCGACACTAGTCTTCCAAACTGTCATCCAGTGATTGGGTGGTGGTCATTTATTTATTTATTTAACACTTTACGCACACAGATGTACAGAGGCGGACTTAATGCCTGAGGCATTTTCTACCAGTCAACCTTTGGGTGATGCAGAGAATAATACCATAGTATAAAGAGAAGGAAGTAGGTTATCTTCATACAAACGCACCGCGCGCAACTTGTATGTGTGCGCCATAGTATCTATGCATCGACGCACGCACACTTTAACAAAATCTCGACCCGTTTCTCAGTGCGCCAGTCGGGGCTAACACTGCACGAGGTTCGCGCGTCGCGGCTTTTCGGCACCGCTAAATAAAACCAAAATGTCTGATAATCGCAGGAGAACGTATTGCTGTGTGTTTGGGTGTCTTAATAATTCATCGATTCCAGAATTGTCTCTGTTCAGATTACCTATTGAACAGGAAAGGTAAGCTAGTTACTTATTCTAGTAGATATATAATTTTTACTTGATGATGAGATACCTACTTACTTATTTTTTGTTGTATTAGTTTTCTATCACACAGAGGAAGTAGGTAGGTAGGCCTAATTTCCTACTAGAATGTATTAGGTACTTTTGATCTGTCAATTGATTTGCCGCTATTGCTTTGTTTACGTTTAGTTATGCTGATTTCTCAGTATTGTAGGTATAGTAACTAAGTACCTACCTACAGTTATAAAATCGTAATTCAAAATAAGTAATTGACTAATATTGTAAATCAGATATACATATAAAGCAAAGTTCGAATCATAACAACAAATTCGATTATAGTCTAAGAGACAGTCGTTAGTTTTTTTAATGTTGTTTTGTATTTACAGTGATTCTTTTAATTATTAATATGTCCTAACAATCCCCAACTCTCCGTTGATAATATAATAAATTCTTTGCAAATGTAGGTAAATAGCTGGCAGAAAAGCAGCTATCCCAAGAACCAAGGTATACCCCATCATCACCTATTCATCCTACCTACAATATCTTTTGCTCTCGTGTCAACCGATGAAAGTGAGATTAATAACATCATCCTTAATCTAAAACCTAGCTCCACTACTGGAAGCGTTAACATAACCTCAAATTTTCTTTGACTTATATTTGTAACTTAGCGTTCTCATCTGGATCCTTTCCACAAGCTTTTAAAACCGCCCAAATAATACAATACATTCTAGCAAATAAAAAAAAATGATTTGATTTGAATACTGATATTCAAGTCTGGTGACAAGGCCTGTGTTAATAATTCTCGATAAAATTATTAATAAGAGACTAATTAATTATTTAGAGGGCTTTTATCTGGTGCTCAATTCGGTTTCAGATCCAGTTCATGAAGTCATTGATTATGTAGTAGATAATATTGATGATAAAAATAAAGTTCTGGCTATATTTCTCGATCTAGCCAAGGCATTTGACACAGTCTCTGTCCCTAGACTGTTGGATAAAATGGAGAGCATAGGGATCAGAGGTCTACCACATAAATTATTCACGGATTACCTCAGTAATCGTTTTCAGTGTGTTAAGATGGCTGACTTGGTAAGTGATAAGCTTCCCGTAACTTACGGAGTGCCGCAAGGTAGTGTCCTTGGATCAACCTTATTTCTGATCTATATACCTCTGTGAGCTTGAACTCCAAAATGGGAAAAATATAACTTATGCGGATGACACTGCCCTTGTTTTTAGCGACACATCGTGGTTCAAAACTTTTCAACATGCTCAATGCGGCTTTGATGTTGTCAATGACTGGCTTAAATGTAATCTTTTAACGTTAAATGTCAATAACGTTAATGTTATTTAATGCGATATGTACGGAACCCCCGGTGGGTGAGTCCGACTCGCACTTGAGCAATATTTTTCTGAGATCCTGTGTTGTCCAGTTGCTTCACAGCATGAATTATTTCTTCAATGAACTCTTTTGTGCCCTCGAAACGACCTAACGGCAACTATCAAAAGTACTAATGTTTCTGGAGCAAGTAGGGAATATATTTCTATGAACACGGCCATGGAAGAAAATGAATGAATCATAAAACTTTACCGGACAATATACATTTCATCCCTCTCAAAATTTGCAAAGGCACGCAGTTAAAAGCCACAAATCTCCAACAAGCTGTTATCAAAGCCGAAATACTAACATGTTGCTCCGGCGATGTTGTTTTCTTTACCAGGGTCCGTCTCATCTCCAATAATTAACCAACTTCAAAAAAGAGATACGGATTTCGGTCCGAATTGTATGGAAGTATGTATGTCCGCGATTTTGTTTCTGTATAGTTTTAAACATGTTAATTTCCCAGTAAGCCTTATAACACATCATGACCAGCTCGCGGTTAGACATTAACCCTTGCTGGGGTAGACTGTTCTTGCTTTTCTCTTGGCTACTTTTATGTTGCATTATCGCGGATTAACAAAAACAACCCTCGCAACTTTTTTGTGTATTTCCAGGTTATTCTGTCACCGAAAAATGGCAAACTCCGTAAGATTATAAATGAATTTTAGAGATTGTAAACTTTCGATAAATTGTCAACTGAACATTTGGAATATTTTTTTGTGGTAGTCTATAATTTCTCGAAGTCATTCCGAGAAATTGTGGACTGACATAAAATGGCGACCAATCAGAGCACAATTCTCCAAGAAACAAAACTCTTATTGGTCTGTTCAGACATCTGAACAGACCGTCACATGTACACCATAGAGTTACGAACTAAATGAAACTCCAGTTCTCGGATGTTGGTTGGGTTTACTTTGCGTTAGTATATTGAAAATTAGTTTTACCTAACAAGCCATAACTAATTATAATCATCACGCTAAGACCAATTGGAGCGGAACAGACGAAGTTGTGCGGGTCTTTACGGTTGTGACCAAGGTAAGTTGACGGAGCCTCGCAGCGCGGGGCACCTTCTTTTGCCTCCAGGTTTTAAAGTAACATAACATGAATGGGATCACGGGAGAAAAAATCGCTCGCTTCGCTCGCTCACTCTAGCTCCCGCGATCCCTTTCGAACCTAACCTATCCGTCGTCAGGGTGCCCTAAGTTCACGAGCGCGATCGCTCTTTATTCAGCGGTTAGATCAAATGTCAAATAAACAAGATGATAAATAGATAAAAAAAACATTATACTAAATAACAATACAACCCCAATCTCTTCAAAGTTAGAGTAAACAGGCTCCTTCTGGGTAGGCTCACTCCATCGTAGATTTTGTCTCTGTCATCTCTAACATAGACTAGAGTCAAAAGCAAACCCAACCAAAAAAAAAAATACAATAAACGAATGAACAAATCCCAATTTTTTGTCATGGGTCTTTATAGGGTTCCGTACCCAAAGGGTTAACCAACGGTCCATCCGTCCGTCTGTCTGTAAGCGGGCTGTATCTCAAGAACCGTAAGAGGTATACAGTTGAAATTTTCACAGATTGTGTATTTCTATTGCCGCTATAACAAAAAATAATAAAAATTGGGGTTTATGGTACGGAACCCTTCGTGTGCGAGTCCGACTCGTACTTGGCTAGTTTTTATTTAGGCCGACTTTTCAGTTTAACTAACACACCAAAATAGATAGATTGTAGACAAGGCTCTTGTGTTTTTTTAAGCTTACAATTTTAGTAATAAATATGAATACCTAAAATCTGAAATGAATGATATATTTATTTATATTTATTCCGATTGTTCGCCATTTTATGTCAGTCCAAAATGTATCCGAATGACTAAGAAATTGATAGACCATCAACTTTGATGCGAAACGTATTCGAAATGTACGTCTACAATGAGTTTTATCAAACTATACTCGTTAGCGACTGCAGTTAAAAAAGTGTATGAAAACTTTGAAAAACGAGTTTCTAATTTATTTCTTTAGCTGTTAACTAAAGTTTTACTTGCAACTTGCCTGCTTGTTACTTAACAACTAAACAAATCAATTTCTAATTGATTTGTTTAGTTGTTGACTTGTTTTTTTTTAAGTTTTTACATATTTTTTTGATTGATTTAACTCATGGTAGACGTAATGTTCAGCTGACAATTTATCGAGAGTTTCGGCGATGCGCCACGGTACTTGGTGGACATACCACCCTCACGCACAAAAACGTTTTGGGAACCCTTAAATAGTGCGTACAGCTAAGGAGTGGATTTTCCAGATAGCTACAATCAGGGAGTCTTTAAGACAAGAGTGAATAGGTTACTTCTAAGCACACGTGCTACATCTTCGACCACATCATCGCTTACCATCAGGTGAGATGGTGGTCGAACGTATGCCTATTAACAGTTAAAAACAAGTTTACAATCTCTCAAGATATTTTGTAGTCTTATGTATTTTGCAATTATTCGGTGGCATAGTGTAAAGTATATATTATAATAGTTGTCATTAAAACGTTTCTCATTACATAAAATTACCAGGGCTGGTCCTCATTTAAACGGAAGAAGTGGTACAGCCAGTCGTACCTTCCTAATTCCCAATTCTAAGAGGGGCCAGGTAATGCAGGGTATTGACTGATCGTTTTATCTTATATATTTATATATATTAACGAATAATATTAGAAAATAATAATATGTATAAATTATTCCATAATAGGTACAAGTTGGACAAGAAATAATTAACATTATTTTACAAGAAAAATATTTAAAGCGCTCTTCCTCTCTGCTAATTATTTAAAGTTTTGATATGCCCGACAGGGTCTATAATGTAATCACTAGATAATTACAGCCGCACGGGTCGATCTTCAAGGTTAAGCAACGCTTGCCAAGGTTGGTTTGTGGATGGGTGACCATCTTAACATACCGAGTTTCCTCCGTGCCTCGGAAATCACGTTAAGCAGTTGGTCTCGGCTGCCGTTTGTTGATCTTTAGCCGTCGTTACGGATAGTCTGAAACCAGTAAATCTGACTCCAGTCTTGCTATGAAGTACCGTGTTACCCAGAATGGGTTGTGGAGGTCTGGTAGGCAGCCGCTCCACGTAAAACACTGGTATTCAGCTGAATCCGGTTTGACTGGAAGCCGACCCAATTTAGCTGGGAAAAGGCTAGGCAGATGATGAGTGATGAGGTACAAGTTGGACAGGAAATAATTAACATTTATTTTACAAGAAAAAATATTCTTCTAACTATAAACTTCCTCTCTTCTAATTATTTAAAGTTTTGATGTGCTTGACAAGGTCCATAATGTAATCACTTGATAATTACAGCCGCACGGGTTGATCTTCAAGGTTAAGCAACGCTTGCCAAGGTTGGTTTGTGGATGGGTGACCATCTTAACAAACCGAGTTTTCTCCGTGCCTCGAAAATCACGTTAAGCCATTGGTCTCGGCTGCCACTTGTAGATCTTTAGCAGTCGTTACGGATAGTCAGAAACCAGTAAATCTGACTCCAGTCTTGCCATGAAGTACCGTGTAACCCAGTTAATGGGTTGTGGAGGTCTATACTGGTATTCAGCTAAATCCAGCTTGGGAAAAGGCGGGGCCGATGATGACGACCTGTATGTGTACATTATGGATTGTAATAAACGATTTGAGATTAAACATGAATGGAGGTTTGCGTGACTTTGCCGCACAACTGTAAAGAGAGTGTCTACTGCCGCTATAGCAACAAATAATAAAAAATTAACGATGTTGCAAGTGCTATTGACGTAACACTTTCAGGGCCCAAACATTCTAACCTACGAATTAAAAAGGTCTTCGGTTTTTTACCGGTTGCATTCTGTGGAATGTGCGACGGAATTGCATAGTTTAATTCTGCCAAGCCAGTTCCATCATCAGACCATAAGACGTACGGCGATGCGCCACCGGTACATGGTGGACATCCCACCCTCACGCGCAAAACATTTTGGGAACACATTCATAGTGCGTACAGCTAAGAAGTGGAATTTCATGCCAGATTCTATGTTTTCTGATAGCTACAACCTGGGAGTCTTCAAGTCAACAGCGAATAGGCTCCATCTTCAACCACATCATCGCTTACTAGTGGTCAAACATGTGCCTGTCAATAGTAAAAGAAAAACAAAGGAAAATAAGATTGAGTATACCCATAATCTCATACTTTTTCTCATGGAGAAAGTCAGAAACTACATAATGTCATTTGCTATGATTCTATACACATTTTACTTCGTTTACGTCTATACATGCAACGTATTACAGATTAAACGCTATACCTCTCGAGGTTTAATTGTAATTTTGGAGGGAATGCGGTGCAGAATGTAAAGTCCCGCAAACCTCCATTAAAAATGGAGGATCTTCCGAACAGAGGGTTGTTGTGTCTTGATGACTTTCGGGTTGATGTATACATAATTATGTTCTAATCGCGCAGTAAACTCTGCTTGCGCGATGAAGAGTTTCGACGTAGTAGTTCGCTGCTAGTTGGATAGATGGCGTCGCGGTTCTTTTTGTTGCGTTGTAGATTTGCTCCGTTGGTTTGTCTTGCATAAAAACTCATCATTATGAACAACTTTCACTTTGGGAATAACCCTAAAAATCACAAAACCAAAAGAAGCTGCTTAGTACATTTTGTCAAGTTATGCACATGTGTGGGGCAGTCAAATTGTTTCATTGTTTCGCACCCGAAGGGTATCCAACGAAACCTACAACGGACTAAGCCTCCGCTGTCCGTCCGTCCGTCCGTCCGTCAGAGGGCTGTATCTCAAAAACCGTAATAGGTAGACACTTGAATTTGTCACAGATTGTGTACATTCAGTCAAAAAAGTATCGGGAATGGATGATTTGTTTATGGTTCCAAATTCAAATTTTTGTTTTTTTGTAGTTGTTAGATTGGAACAACTGTTTTCCATTTTGGCGCGGAGTTTGAGTTGCATCTGTTATTTATATTAAATACAGTGCTGGTTTTAGTAATATCATATATAGTGTGTATTGCGAATTTCATAATGTACAAAAATTTCGAACAAAGAGTTTGTCTTAAATTTTGCATCGCCAATGGAATTTCGTGTTCGGAGTCACTGAAAATGTTACAGAAGGCTTACAGTGAATCGACTTTATCAAAAACTCGTGCTTATGAGTGGTTCAAAACGTTCAAAAGCGGTCGAGATGTGATGGAAGATTTGCCTCGCTCTGGTAGGCCGTCAACGTCTGCAACTGAAGTTAACATCGCAAAAGTGAAGGAAATAGTGACTGAAAATCCCCATTCAACTCTGAGAGAGATAGCCGCCGAACTTTCTGTATCTCACGAGTCGATCCGTACCATTTTAACTAATCATTTGGGTATGAAACATGTTGCTGCTCGGCTAGTCCCAAAAGATCTGAATTTTCTCCAAAAACTCAATCGCATGAAAGTCGCTGAGGACATGCTAGAACGAGTCAGTTCGGACCCAACATTCATGAAACGCATTGTTACTGGTGACGAGACGTGGGTTTACGAGTTTGACATGCAAACTAGTCAACAAGCTTCGGAGTGGCGCCTTCCAACTGAACCGAAACCGAAAAAACCACGCCAAAGTCGATCAAAAGTCAAAGTCATGTTGACTGTTTTCTTTGACTATCGCGGTGTTGTGCACTCTGAATTCTTACCGGAAGGTCTAACGGTAAATAAAGAATATTAATTGAGCGTTATGCGGCGTTTAAGAGAGCAAATTCGACGAAAAAGGCCAGATTTGTGGAAAGAAAATTCTTGGATTTTGCACCACGACAATGCGCCTTCGCACAAGGCTATCATTGTGAACGAATTTTTACCCAAACACTCAACAAATACCATCCAGCAACCACCATATTCACCAGATATGGCTCCTGCTGACTTTTTTCTTTTTCCTAAACTCAAATTACCACTTCGTGGCACCCGTTTTCAATCGATAGAAGACATAAAGGAGAATTCGCGGCGAGAACTGAACTCAATTCCGGAAGCAGCGTTTAAAAAATGTTTTGATGAATGGATTATTCGTTGGCGCAAGTGTATCGTTTCTAATGGAGCATACTTTGAAGGTGATAAAATAAATTTGGATGAATAACAGACATTTTGTGTATTATTGATCTTTTCCCGGTACTTTCTTGACAGAGTAGTACATCTTTTTTTTTCTTTTTTTTTACTATTAATAGGCACGCGCTTGACCACCATCTCACCTGATGGTAAGCGATGATGTGGTCGAAGATGGAGCACGCTTGCCTAGAAGTAACCTGTTCACTCTTGACTTAAAGACTCCCAGGTTGTAGCTAATCAGGAAACACAGACTCCGGCAGGGAATTCCACTCCTTAGCTGTACGCATTATGAAAGTGTTCCCAAAACGTTTTGTGCGTGTGGGACAGACGAAATTTTTTATTGTTCCGTACCCAAAGGGTATCCAACGAAACCCTATTACTAAGCCGCTGTCCGTCCGTCCGTCCGTCTGTCAGAGGGCTTTATCTCAAAAACCGAAATTCAATCTGTGACACTTGAATTTGTCATAGATTGTGTATATCTATTGCCACTATTACAACAGATAATAAAAATTAAGGTTTATGGTACGGAACCCTTTGAATGCGAGTCCGACTCGTTCTTGGTCGGTATTTTCACGATTTCAGTGTTGGTTCCATAGTAAAATTTGTTCATAATGATGAATACAATGACCCCTTAATGATATAGCGTTTATTTTTTACTAGTTGACCCGCGGAACTTCATCTGCGTCACAGTTTCCATTACTGCTCCGCTCCTATTGGACTTAGCGTTATGATATATATATATATATATACCAGCTGAACCGCGCGGCTTCGCTCCCGTCAACTGGTTACTCTACCTACCCTACCTACCCTACCTACCCTACCTACCCTACCCTACCCTACCTACCCTACCCTACCCTACCCTACCTACCCTACCCTACCCTACCCTACCCTACCCTACCTACCCTACCCTACCCTACCTACTCTACCTACCCTACCCTACCCTACCCTACCCTAGCCTACCCTAGCCTACAAAAAAAATAATAGATATTGGCCGATTCTCAGACCACAAAATTTCATGAGAATCGGTCAAGCCGTTTCGGAGGAGTACGGGAACGAACATTGTGACACGAGAATTTTATATACATATAAGATATATATAGCCTATAGCCTACCTCGATAAATGGGCTATCTAACACTGAAATAATTTTTCAAATCGGATCAGTAGTTCCGGAGATTAGCGCGTTCAAGCAAACAAACAAACAAACTCTTCAGCTTTATATATTAATATAGACATGTTGTATTGATTGCCATCTGCTACGATTCTTCTATCTTACTCATTTTGCTTAGTTTACGTCCATGCCTATAATGACAAAATAAGTTACGTAAAAGTGACTGCCGGTAACACGACCTTGATAGCACCTTTATTTATTAAAATTATGGTAATAATGAAAACAAATAGAGTACGAACATACGAGTATGTTGTTTTCGCCGAATTCTTATACTCGTATTTAGTTTCGGTTCGCAAATAAAATTGATATATTTTATATTAAGCAAATAAAGAAATTGGTAACTAAAATATTCGTTTCAAAATATGTATTTTCAGCTGATTAAATAACACAGTAAAGTATATTTTTTGAAGAAAAATATGATGGTTGCTAGCGACATCTACTCGTTTCTTGCTACGATGGAACTATATGTATAAAAATCTCGACCGATTTTCATGAAATTTTGTGCGTATATTCGGTAGGTATGAGAACAAGTGGTAGGCTAACTTTTTTATATAAAACAACCTTTACCGAGTGAGCTAGTAAATAGATAATAAATAAATAAATAAAAAATAATTATTTATTATTATTTTATTTATAGTATATAAATAAAGATCTTATATTTCAGACAGAGTCCATTAATTGTTTAGGATACAAAAAACTTAGAAACTAATGTATTACTTTAGCGGGTCTGCGGACGGCGAGCATTGGGTGGCTCGCCGCCTGATCAGAACCTGTCCCCCTATTTTGTAACAACATTTTCGTATCTCGACAGGGGAATCCGAGGTGAGTATCAAATTACGTCAAACGTAAGACCTTTATGTTATGTGCAATAAAGCTCACTTTGAGAGGTTTGTCACTCAAGTGAAGCTCGATATCGAAATGGTTACTTACAGAATAGACTAGCAGCGGGTCGAAGGCGCGCTGTGTTCCACGCGCGCCTAAAATTGCTGTCAGCTTAGAGACGGGGCCTGCTTGGGCTCGTGCCTACTGGGGCTGCGGACTTTGTTTGAAAGAGGCACCGTAACCCAGGAACGCAATCAGGAGGAACACGCATGGGTTTTAGTCAGTAAGAGTCTGACACTCCCTCCTGCTTCACCCAGAGCGGGAGGAGTCATTTGATGATTTCCCATCCTTAAAAAAAGGGTGCTGGTTTATAATAGTGGACTGTGTCATGCAGGGTTTAAAAAACCGGCCAAGTGCGAGTTGGAATCTCACACGAAGGGTTCCGAACGAATATCTTTTTCTTAACAAATGTTATTTTATCACTATAGAATTCTTATAGATTTTCCTGTAATCTATACGTAAAGAGCTATTATCTCCATTAAAATTGGAATGGTCATTTTTCGTCTTATTTCTTAAATAACTTCAAAACCATTTCTTTTTACTTATGAAAAAAATATACCTAATTAAAACTCTCACAGTAAGCCCTTTTATTTGATATTTCTTACAATATTGTTCAAAAACTCTTTTTTTAATTTTCTAGACCCCAAAAAGTGACCCTCATACTACAAATTTAATAATTTACGTAACGTTTCCGTGTTTGAGTCACAGAAGTCCATATGTGTACCAAATTTCAACAGAATCGGTCCAGTGGATCCGGAGAAAACTGGCTGTGACAGACGGACAGACAGACAGGTAGACAGGCAGACAGACAGACACACACCCGAGTGATCCTATAAGGGTTCCGTTTTTTGTTCGGAACCCTAAAAACATTCGAGTATTTATTAGATACCCCTCATCTGGAGCATTTGCCTGTAGTGTAACATTTCAGATTAAATTTCCACACTGTCAGACGAAGCGGTAACACTGCCGTATATCGCTCCATAACCGAGCATTACAATACGTAACTTCATCATTCCTGCTCTGTTCTCTTCCATCACCAATGTGATGCTCGAATCTGTTACATTACAGGTTGCGCACTGTAATGCTCGGTTCTCCTCCCTCACTGATGTAACGCTCGACTCTGTAACTTTACATTACAAGCGAATGCTCCATGTGAGAGAACACCTTTAGATAAAGAAATTTTATTAATAAGCCCGTTCAGTGACGTCACTCCATATTATCGTCGCCACCATATAGATTTGACTGAGTAATCATATCAGATTTTAGTCGCGTGAGTGTTTGATTAATGTTCGCTAACTGCCAAAAAAGCGCTAATTTAATAATAATAATAATAATATGGATGCTCTCTCTGTTTCAGGTACTTGAGCCAGCTGTCAACGTTTCAGCCCAACGATTGTCGGATCAGGTGCGGGTTATCCAGCGTAACCGTATGTTGGATGACGCCGTACTTGATAGACTGCGTCTGGAATCACGGAGCAGCCGCGTCTCACCTACTTCGCCACTGGCCGCGGTGCAAATACAACCCAGTGCAAGTGTTTCACCGCGACCCGACTAGTGATAGAGTTACACGACCGGCTGTACCAGCTTGGCAGTGCAGGATCGAGCGTCGTATCGGTGAGGCTAGAGCACTCATTGGCAAACTAATCTGCTTCAGGGAGGGCAACACTCGCCGCAGAGTGATGCGCTTTGTGAGGTGGGCGTTCTCGGGGACTGATATTAGTCCTCGAGATTATCTGACCCGCGTCACAGAGCGTATCGACTTCCTGAAGCAGAAAGTCTATGCATGGGCAAACCGTATACGTCGGTACAAGCGGCGAGTGGAGCGATACACTCAGAATCGCACATTCCAAAGCAATGAGAGGTGGGTTTATAGGGCTTGGGAGCGACCAGACCAAGGTGTGACTGATACGCGCCTACCGGATGATGATGATTCTGGCGCAGCATCTGGTCGGTGCCTGTCAGTCATACCGAGGGCGATTGGACTCGGGAGGTTGAGTGCGCGTGCGATCCGATACCAGAAATGGGGGCAATTAACATCAGCCCCCAAGACGTAGCTCGTGCAGTCCGTCCGTTGCCTAACTGGAAATCTCCGGGACCGGACGGGCTGCACAACTTTTGGATTAAATGGTTCAAAAGATCGCACGCTCGCTTGGCATCTCAATTCCAGTCTGCGGTCGCTGCCCCAGTTCCTAACTACAGGAATAACCCACCTGCTCCATAAATCAGGTAGTACCGCGGAGCCTAAAAATTATAGACCGATCACGTGTTTACCGACGGTCTATAAAGTTCTTACATCCATTTTGAGAGGAAAGATTAACCATCATATTGATAGTAATTCAATAATGTCTTCTTCTCAGAATGGATGTAGGAACGGGTCCCGCGGTACTAAGGAGCTGCTCCTCATCGACATAGCCATTAGCCAACAGGTTCGACGTTCCCGAAGAGATCTGTCGACATGCTGGATAGATTATAAGAAGGCCTATGACTCAGTGCCACATACATGGCTCATGAGGGTGCTGGAGCTGTACAAAGTTGATGCAGTTTTACGCACCTTCCTGATGTCGTGTATGGGGCAGTGGAGGACGGTTCTTCACTATCCAGGGTGTCGACAGACCCAGGCGAACAGCGAACCGATAAGGATCGAGCGTGGCATATTTCAGGGTGACAGTCTGAGTCCACTGTGGTTTTGTCTGGCCCTCAACCCTCTCAGTACATTGTTGGAGGGTTCGGGCCAAGGCTACCGGTTGAGAAGAGGTGGTCAGGTCATATCGCACCTCCTTTACATGGATGACTTGAAACTCTTTGCTCCTAACAACTTGCAACTGATGAAGCTACTGAAGGTAACAGAAACCTTCAGTGGCGCCATCAGGATGGAATTTGGTTTGGACAAATGTGCGGTCATGCATGTAAAGCGAGGGGAGATTATGGAATCCGTGGGAACACAACTCTCGGATTCCATAGTCCTTAGGTCCCTCTCTTCAACCGAAACTTACAAGTATTTGGGTATGTCGGAAGCGTTAGGCATCAGTGCTACGGACATGAAACAATCGTTGAAGGAGCGCTTCTTTGGCCGCCTGAACAAAGTACTTAAAAGTCTTTTATCAGGCGGAAACAAGGTGCGCGCCTTCAACGGTTGGGTCATGCCGGTTTTGATGTATTCTTTCGGCATACTCAAATGGACTCAGACGGAACTTGACGCCCTGGATAGGAGGGTACGTTCACTGCTTACCGCAAATCGGATGCATCACCCACGGTCATCGGTGATGAGGCTGTATATCCCGCGGAAGTGCGGGGGTCGTGGCTTCTTAAATGCTAAGACCCTGCACAACCGCGAGGTATGCAGCCTTAGGGAGTACTTCCTAGAGGCCGACGTGGGTATGCATCGAGATGTGGTAGCGGTGGACAAAGGCCTCACCGCGCTCTCCTTGGCTAACGAGAACTGGCGCAAACCTGTGGTATTAGATACTAACGACCGCAGGGAGGTATGGCAGAGCAAGGAGCTTCACGGACGCTTTTATCGGGTCCTACATGGGCCCGATGTAGACTTCTTAGCGTCCGTAGCCTGGCTTCGTTTTGGTGACCTCTTCGGGGAAACCGAAGGTTTTGTCTGTGCAATTATGGACGAAGTTATGATGACTAATAACTACCGGAAATACATTGTGAAGGACGGTACGGTTGACATATGTCGGGCATGTCACCGGCCCGGGGAATCCATCCGTCACATTATTTCCGGTTGTTCTAGTCTGGCTAACGGAGACTATTTGCACAGGCACAACCTTGTAGCCAGGATTATCCACCAGCAACTTGCTCTTAAATACAATCTTGTGGAATCGGAAGTACCGTACTATAGGTATGTGCCCGACCCAGTTCTCGAAAGTGGTAGTTGCACATTGTATTGGGATCGGTCTATCATCACTGACAGGACTATTGTTGCCAATAAGCCTGATATAGTGGTGATAGACCGACTAGAGCGTCGCGCAATGATTGTTGATATAGCAGTCCCTCATGACGAGAACCTCGTGAAGTCAGAGAAAGATAAACAAACGAAGTATCTTGACTTGGCTCGCGAGGTTGTCGACATGTGGGATGTGAACACAGCAGTTATTGTGCCGATAATCGTGACGGCCAATGGCATTATTGCCAAGAGCCTCGACCAACATCTCAAGAGGCTCTCGTTGGGCAGCTGGATCAAGGGCTTGATCCAGAAAGCAGTACTCCTGGACACGGCGCGCATCGTTAGGAGGTTCCTCTCTCAGAAGCCCTGACCACCGGTAGCTTGGACCCTGTTCCCGATACCGGTGGGTTACTATTTTTTATATTTTTAAATGTTTTTTGTATTTTTATAGAAATATTTAAAAATGTAATTTGTATGTATATATAAATAAATAAATGGAATAATAATAATAATAATGTTTATTTGGAACAACTTAAGTTTACAGGTTACACAGGAGAAACGAAGATAGCTACAAAAGTAAAAACTGTGGCGCAGCTATCAGCGCCCAATTCAAGATACATGGAATCAGAGATTGTTCCAGATTAACCTAACATAAGTTAAATTATAATTTAAGAACGACAAAAGGAATGAAATAATACAAAAATACAATGTACACTATGTGGTTACTGTGTTGTATATGTGTAGAGTGGAGGTGGGGATGAGGTGAGTCTTTGTGTGTGTGTGTGTGTGTGTGTGTACCGCGTTTATGACACTATAAGTTGCTCAGTCTCATCATAGGATAAGCATTTAAGCCAGTTGGTCACTTTTTTCTTCAATACATTCCTAGTCATAGGGTATATTTTAATTTTTTATGTATTGCGTTATAAAGTTTAGAGCTGGTGTGAGTGAAGTGGCGCCTAACCAACGCTAACCTGCAGCGTTCAGTCTTACATACTATGTCAGCACGACGGTTCTTTGTCAGGGACTGAGGGTCGTAAGGGAGAAGTGAGTGTTTCCTAAGAACTGCTTGCAGCACAAACAACTGTCTCACTGAGAGGACGTCACAGAGTAAATAAAGCTCAGAAGTGGGAAATCTAATAGGTTTTTTAGTGAGTACTTTCAAAACTGCTCTCTGAGCTCTCTCTAGCCGCAGCATGGTGGTTTTGTGCGCTCCCCCCCAAGTGGTTATGCAGTAACCGAGGACCGATTGAGCAAGGGCAAAGTAGACCATTCTAAGGCATTGGAAATCAGCAGCCCCTCGTAGTTTCTTGAATAAGTAGATCAATCTTCTGACTCGAATCACAACTGAGTTAATCTGTTTTTTCCATGTCAGAAGATTGTCCAATATAACACCAAGGTATTTAATGCTATCAGACCGTTCTATTTGAGCACAGCTACAGTTATTTGCCACTGAGTTAGCACACAAATGGGTTCTGATCTCAAAAAGTGATGGTGGTTGGCTAAGAATACTCGAGGTGAAGGGGATAAACTTGGTCTTGGAGATGTTGAGCGTGAGCAGATTCGAGGTCAACCACATCATTACCATCCTCAGTGCTAATTCTGCCTTCTCACGAGTCTCAGACCAGTCTTTGCCATGGGTTATGAGAGCTGTGTCATCCGCATATGTAATAATTTTTGTGTTCGGAAGAATTAACTGACACAGCTCATTGACATATATGAGAAAGAGGGATATTAATTATATGTAATTTGTCTGTCTGTCAGAGCTGTATTTTATACCATCACTAGTAGTAGCCTGCAACTTCGTACGCGCATATCCCGTTTTTTTCGTTCTCGTAAGAATTTCGGGGAATCCTCTCTTAATGCTCCCCTGCACTCCCAAGGTTGTCTGTCAGTCAGATGTCGTATTAGAACTATCTTTTTCCCGCGATTTCGTACACGCATATTATCCTGTTTTTTTCCTGTTCCCGTAGGAATTTCAAGAAATTCTCTCTTAGTGATCTCCTGCACTCACAAGGAAACGACTTGCCAAATTTCAGCTTTCTGTGACCAGTACCCCTATTCTGTAACATCGTGTCTCGACAGCGGAATCTGATGTATCAAATTACGTCAAACGTAAGACCTTTATGCTGTGTGCAATAAAGCTCACTTTGTGAGGTGTGTCACTCAGGTGAAGCTCGATATCGAAATGGTTACTTACAGAATAGACTAGCTGTAGTTTCTGCTGTGTGTTGTCTGTCAGTCAGTCACTCACTAACGAAATAATTTTATAAATTAGGATCAAATTGATTAAACTGTGTAAATAAAATGTATTATATTATGACAAAACCTATCTTTGTTTGTTCGTTTGTTACGCTTTCGCGCCTAAAGCGCCAAACCGATTTTGATGAACTTCGGTACAGAGATTGGAAACGAGAGACGGTTAGAGGCTACATTAACGCGAGCGAAGCCTCGAGCAATAGCTAACAACAAATACTTTCAATGTTTCATTTAGACGGGGGCCCTAATTATCAAATGACTAATCCTGCTGTGGGTGGAGCATTATGAAGTGTCAGACTCCTACTGAATAAAACCTATCCGTGTTCCTCCTAGTGCCCTTTGCGTTTTAGGGCCGCGGTGGACCCTGGCAGGCACTACTCTAGCGGACCCTGTCTACTATGCTGACATCTCCTTGAGGCGCACGTGGAACACAACGCGTCGCCGAACACAACGCGCCATTTACCGTGGCGGGGAATCGCCCTACGACTCCCGATGTCCGGGGCGTGTTCTTCTGTTGCGGCGGCTGGGGCGTGAGGTTTCCGTCTCTCTCAAGTGTTCGGCCTCCTCCTTCGCTAGCATTCATTACTGCTTCACAGAAGGAGGTGACCGCTTGCCATCTCTCCTTGCTCCGGACCATATATAGAACCAGGGCCGGACGCGATATGTCGCCGCCGCTGATCGCCTTGACTAGGACAGGATGGTGCTCTGCTTCAAGCACCTCCACCGTGTGCTGCACCGTGTCCTCCGGGCGATCCTCACAGTGTTGACACCAGGTCTACCGCAGTATCTGAAACGGGTATCTCCCGAAACAACCTTGTCCGGTGAGTAACCAAGTCAGGCGGAAGGTGAGGACGCCGTGGTGCCGCTTTAGCCACTCCTCAAAAAGGTTTAAAAAAAAAGGCTCGTTAAGGTAGCCCCCTACCTTAACGCGTCGCAGGTCGCCTCCTCAAGCCCACACCGGCGCCCCATAAAAGGCCATGGACCGTACGACCCCCACGTAAAGCCTCCAATATGAGGCGTTTGGACCCCCTAGATTGGGCAGAAGCCGCTTGAAGGCAGCCCCGGCCCGTCCCAGTCTGGGAGCCAAACGTCGGAAATCTTCGACGTAGTTCCACCGGCTGTCAAGGACGAGACCCAGGTACGCCATCGTTGATCCGACGCCGATGTAATCCCTGCCTACCGTTATTTGGGATCCCGATTGTGGCCTGTTCCGAGAACCATGGAAGCATGGCTTCGAACCACAGAATCACAATTCGTTCTTGACCGGCTTTTGTATGCATTTACTGTATTTATCTACCTACAAAAAAGTCACAAAATCAATTACCTATTCAAAAAGAAAAAATATCCTAAGTGCCTTTAACATATTTTGACAACACATTTCTTTGACCGCTATCCTTATTTATGAAGTCAAATGACGTGTAGTACCTAATGTAAATAAATTGATTAGGTATCTTATCATTGTCATTAAGTCTTTACCGGCAAGCAGTTTACACACGATACGATTATAAACGAGAGCAAAACGGACGAGATTCTGTGTCCGTCTGTAATTATTTTTGATGTACGAGTATTGTTCTTCAATATCTTCACTAACGAACAATTTTGATGATTATTTTAACCGATTTCAAAAAAAGGAGGAGCTTCTCAATTTGACTGTATGTTTTTTAGTATGTAAGTAGGTATGTTGAATTGATTTTCATGATTCTTGTTTTGTTTGATAAATAGGTACTTCTTTTACTTACTTCAGAGGTGGCATTTAAATTTCATCAAAATCGGTTTCGTAGTTTGGTTTTTAAATCAAAATAGCTGAAATTCGTTGTCATACAAGTAAACTACATTGCGTATTTTGCTTTCCTGCGACTTTCCGGTGGTGTGTTTAGATGTGGGTTACCGATAAATTAAAAACCATTTACAAAAAAATACAACCGACATCCAAAATTTTTTTTTTTTCATTTGAGTCGCAATAAAGAAAACAATTATTTTAACATTTTCAGCAAGGACATAAACACTAGGTTGATAGCTAAGTTCTGATGATTCATTTGCTAGTCACTCGCAAAAAGACCTATTCAACTTATTTTTATTTATTTAACTTTTGTTTCGCCAATACAGAATTAAGAGATTACGTGGCATATTTCTAGAAATCCACTGTTTTCATTCTCCTTTAGACTTCTTTCTAGGCAACTGTGTCTTTCGGCAAGGACCATGACATTATTAAAATTAAAAAGGGAGGACTTAAAGATAATGTGTCCGCCATTTCAGTAGTAAAGGGGCAGACCCACCGCGGCGCACGGACAGGCTATCCACGTGTGTTAAGGCTTGTATCTATGCCAATGACCTTGTGCATACAAACGGAGCTAACAACACCTCTACGCGCCACTTCGCTGCCCATGTTTTTATTTTTTTTTAATAAAAATCTTACATATTTATAAAAAGTAACAAAACCAAATTATTTTTGCTTGTATTGCCAAGCAGATTTTTTTTTATATTCTTTTGAAAAAAAATTAAGGAGTAAAATGGTTTTATCTCATCGATTTAGAGGTGATTCGGTGATTTATTTTTATCATGTGATACCAATACATACATTCTGGCTAAACCAAATTACGTATCATAATATCATGGAGATTACTAGGTTAAGCAACGCTTGCCAAGGTTGGTCTGTGGATGGGTGACCATCTTAACATAACGAGTTTCCTCCGTGCCTCGGAAAGCACGTAAAGCCGTTGGTCCCGGCTGTCAATTGAAGATGTTTAGCAGTCGTTACGGATTGTCAGAAGCCAGTAAATCTGACTCCAGTCTTGCCAAGAAGTACAGTGTTAGCCAGTTAATGGGTTGTGGAGGTCTGGTAGGCAGCTGCTCCACGTAAAACACTGGTATTCAGCTAAATCCGGTTTGACTGGAAGCCGACCCCAATATAGTTGGGAAAAGGCAAGGCAGATGAATGATGAATATCATGGAGATTACTACCTACTTAATTTTAATGAAATTTCTCAGTAAATGCTGACGAAAACCTGCTTCATCTGCACGCTATTTTTAAGCTTTTTTCGAGAGCGCAGCCTAATGCTTTGCTTTACAAGAAACTGTATGTGATTGTATCCACTGAAAACCGCGGACACGCTACGCATCAATTGACGTCATTATTGCACGCGTGGCTTGCTCGAATATGGCGCTCACATAGCTCAGCGCTGTCAACGCCATGCACGCTGTGCATGCGGTACACACTACACGACTATATCCTGAGGTTGACTGGTCGCAACAGCCGTCGCGGCGCAACAACAATTGAATTAGTTTTATTGTAAAAAAATCGGTGGCGGTTTTTTGCTCGATGGGGGGCCATAGGATATTAAAAAGTTTAAACTACGTGATTTGGTATGGCATGTGGCATGTCATTAAGTGTAAATTTTAGTTGACGCCCAATGGACACACACGTGTGGTGACGACGACAAACCACAGGTAGGTACAACTGTATCACAGCACATTTCGCCGCGATGAGCCAAGCAACAGGTGTACATTTTATTGTACACCAAAAGTATGAACAAAAAGGAAACTAAACACATATAGGCGGCCTTATCACATTCCGCGATCTCTTCTAGACATCCTTAAACAACCGCAACCGCGTGTGTACTGCAGCGGAAAACTAGACCCACGTTATCCAAGCAGATAAAATGCGCCGCGTGCCCATGCACAGCATGCGCCGCCGTGGGTATGCGCCTTTAATGCCAAACAGATGCTCTCTGACGCAAAACTTAAATGGGTCAAAATCAACCGACTCTCTCTTTAACTACCTACAATATGACTTATCGTGTGAAACTGGCCTTAATTTATGTTTTTACAAACTACAAACCGAAAAGAAATATTATCAAGTAGCAGTCACTGTTAGATGTTTTTGTGACTCCGGGATTTCGTACCCAAACGGTAACCAACCAATCCTGGTTATTACTAAGCTTCCGCTGTCCGTCCATCCGTTCGTCCATCCGTCTGTATTTTCACAGAGTATGTACTACTCTGTCAAGAAAGTACCGGGAAAAGATCAATAATACACAAAATGTCTGTTATTCATCCAAATTTATTTTATCACCTTCAAAGTATGCTCCTTTAGAAACGATACACTTGCGCCAACGAATAATCCATTCATCAAAACATTTTTTAAACGCTGCTTCCGGAATTGAGTTCAGTTCTCGCCGCCAATTCTCCTTTATGTCTTCTATCGATTGAAAACGGGTGCCACGAAGTGGTAATTTGAGTTTAGGAAAAAGAAAAAAGTCAGCAGGAGCCATATCTGGTGAATATGGTGGTTGCTGGATGGTATTTGTTGAGTGTTTGGTTAAAAATTCGTTCACAATGATAGCCTTGTGCGAAGGCGCATTGTCGTGGTGCAAAATCCAAGAATTTTCTTTCCTCAAATCTGGCCTTTTTCGTCGAATTTGCTCTCTTAAACGCCGCATAACGCTCAAATAATATTCTTTATTTACCGTTAGACCTTCCGGTAAGAATTCAGAGTGCACAACACCGCGATAGTCAAAGAAAACAGTCAACATGACTTTGACTTTTGATCGACTTTGGCGTGGTTTTTTCGGTTTCGGTTCAGTTGGAAGGCGCCACTCCGAAGCTTGTTGACTAGTTTGCATGTCAAACTCGTAAACCCACGTCTCGTCACCAGTAACAATGCGTTTCATGAATGTTGGGTCCGAACTGACTCGTTCTAGCATGTCCTCAGCGACTTTCATGCGATTGAGTTTTTGGAGAAAATTCAGATCTTTTGAGACTAGCCGAGCAGCAACATGTTTCATACCCAAATGATTAGTTAAAATGGTACGGATCGACTCGTGAGATACAGAAAGTTCGGCGGCTATCTCTCTCAGAGTTGAATGGGGATTTTCAGTCACTATTTCCTTCACTTTTGCGATGTTAACTTCAGTTGCAGACGTTGACGGCCTACCAGAGCGAGGCAAATCTTCCATCACATCTCGACCGCTTTTGAACGCTTTTAACCACTCATAAGCACGAGGTTTTGATAAAGTCGATTCACCGTAAGCCTTCTGTAACATTTTCAGTGACTCCGAACACGAAATTCCATTGGCGATGCAAAATTTAAGACAAACTCTTTGTTCGATGTTTTTGTCCATTATGAAATTCGCAATGCACACTATATATGATATTACTAAAACCAGCACTGTATTTAATATAAACAACAGATGCAACTCAAACTCCGCGCCAAAATGGAAAACAGTTGTGCCAATCTAACAACTACAAAAATTTTAATTTGGAACCATAAACAAATCATCCATTCCCGATACTTTTTTGACTGAATGTATTTCTATTACAACTAAAACAAAAATAATAAATATTTAATTAATTTAAAAATTAAAAGGGGTTCCCATACAAAAAAAACATGTTTTTTTTGTATGGGAACCCCTTTTAATTTTTATTTTGGTTTGTGGTACGGAACTCTTCGTGTTAGAAGCTGATTCGCACTTGGCCGGTTTTTATTAGATGCGGTAAAAAGAAACTCATTCCGAATAAATTTACCAAAACCTACCAAAGAATGAGTCAGCATATTTTTTGAGAATTGAATTGACCACCTGTTTCGACAAATTAGGCTTTTACGAAAATTTCCAATGTCACAAATTGTTCGCAACATGTTAAAGTACGGCTCATATAAAAACTGTCCATTTGATTTCGTAAGTGCTTAGTTTCAGATATGTTGTGGGTGACAGCACTTGTCTTCTGGTACGTACCTACTTACTCATTAACAAAGCTATTAGTTATGCAGGCAGATAACTTTCAACTAATTTTAAACAATGTCGTGGGTGTGCTTAGTAGAATAATATTATACAGCATAGTCGTAAGTATCTCCTAAGCTTAAAAAAATATAGTGCACACATCATAAATAAACATTGGCAGTGCTGTGTAAAAAAATATATTTTTGCCTGTATACCGAATAGCTTCGCTGACTTTACCTACTGATAAATAGCTAATACATATTATACAACTCCCGATAAAGTTTATTGAACTTGGATAAAAGCGCTCTACAGAAAATTGCCTATTAAAGTTTTCTTTTTTCACGTATTCTGGAATTTGTTGGAAAGATAAGTGATAATAAAAATAAAATTATACTTCGAAACCTCGAAATACATTAAAACAATGAGGTCGTCGAAACGCCTATGGATAGTGTCGAGTATTTATTTAACTTCTATGCGCGCCGGTGGAACCAAAAGGTTCCATTTGCGATACAACGGTGGGGCATTGGAAAGGTTCCTATTGTATTCTTCTAGCTGCCGCCCGCGGTTTCGCCCGCGTTTATATACTCCCTGGATAAATAGGTATCCTATGTGTTAGTCCAGATTATAATCTACCTCTGAGCTAAATTTCATCAAGATCCGTTTAGTCGTTCTTACGTTATTGAGAAACAAACATACATCTATCCATGGATATTTTTTTTGCTGCCAAATGATTAATTTTGTTTTTATACGCGTTTGTTCATAATTTCTTGATAATTAGAGTAGTTTTCTTAGTCTACATGTATATATTATCTATCCATCCAAACATCCAAACCTTCACATTAATACGTATATGAATACTAGCTGACTCGGCAAAAGTTATTTTGCCATTTTAAAAATTTTGAATAAATCCTACCCTAAGGGTGGAAAAATAGGGGTGATTTGCTGTTGCTAGAGGCGCCGACTCAAAATTACTTAGTTATTCTTACAGTAGTTAAAGAAATTAGTTATTAAGGTTAAATTAAAAAGGTTTATTATTTTTTCACTTTTAAGTTTTTTGGCGGTATATTTTTTTTGTTAGAAAGCTTTTACTATTTGTGGCCATATTCTACTAAATAACTAAATGCTTAATTTTTGATTACTTATGTAATACACAACTCAGCATTAAAATCTGTGAGTGAACAATAAATCACCTCTATTTCCCCACCCTTAAGGTAGGTATTTTATTCCAAATTTATATGGGACCAACTTCGAGGATATGGATACCCTTTAAAATAAAAAAAGAATTATTAAAATCGGACGTCTCTGTAAAAAGTTATGCGTGGTCATCATCATCCGCCTAGCCTTTTCCCAACTATATTGGGGTCGGCTTCCAGTCAAACCGGATTTAGCTGAATACCAGTATTTTACGCGGAGCGGCTGCCTACCAGACCTTCACAACCCATTAACTAGGTTTACTGGCTTCTGACTATCCGTATATACTATCGTGGTCATACCTAAAAAAACATATACATATACGTGTCGACTTGAGAACCTCCTCTGTTTTCTTAGATCTAACACATATGCACAAAAAAAACATAAAAATCGATCAAGCCGTTTCGGAGGAGTTCGATAACAAACACCGTGACACGAGGTTTTTATAATAATTTACATAGTATTATGCCGTATGGTGTCGGCTGGTGCCGTATGGTGCCGTAAAAGAATAATACCATCCAATCACTTCCCGTGGGTATCGTAAGAGGCGACTAAGGGACTCGCCAGAGAAAGGGCAGCACCGCTCTCTGTAAAACGCAATACTATACACTGCGATCGCCAACCCGCCTGCCAAGCGTGGCGATTATGGCAAACCCCTAAAATTTGGGGGAGGCCTATGTGATGTGATGTGATGTGATGATAATGATGATGATGTAGTTTTATGTTAGTAAATAGGGTAACAGGGTCTTAAGTCCCAAGACTTCGTCACATGGGAAAAAAACTTAAATGTAGATAGAGAAAATTACTGAATTAAGACTTTATTTTTATTACATTCAAAGAATTTTAACCTCCTGGGATTCCAATGCTCCACCGTTGAGTCGCAAATGGAACCTTTTGGTTCCACCGGCGTCTACACCGGTCGCCCATGTAAAACAGGCATCGAACCCAAATATAAACACCCTTAAATCTCGAGAAACATATCAGCAGTTTCATACATTTTCATTGGCTAAATATTGCATTTTGTATGAAACAACTGATATTTTTTTCGTGATTTCGGTGTTTCCCCAAAATAAAAGTTGATTATAATCATTTCAAATCGGTTTCTAAATGACGGAGTAATGAAGTAACAAACAAAAAAAAAATTAACCGAATTAAGAACCTCCTTTTTTTCGAAGTCGATTAAAAATAAAAGAAATATCATGATTTTTTTTTTGTTCAGAATCATATAGATAGCCTTTTCTCTGACCATGCCTTGCTTCACAATTGACTTTATGTACTCATCATCTGCCTAGCCTTTTCCCAACTATATTGGGGTCGGCTTCCAGTCAAGACGGATTTAGCTGAATACCAGTATTTTACGAGGACCGGCTGCCTACCAGACCTCCACAACCTATTAACTGGATAACACGGTACTTCATGGCAAGACTGGAGTCAGATTTACTGCCTTCTGACTATCCGTAACGACTGCCAAAGACCTACAAATGACAGCCGGGACCAACGGCTTAACGTGCTTTCCGAGTCATGTAGGAAACTCGGTATATTAAGATGGTCACCCATCCACAGACCAACCTTGGCAAGCTTTGCTTAACCTTGAAGATCAACCCGTGTGGCTGTTATTATCTAGCCACGAACTCCGGCTAAATCCGGCTTGACTGGAAGCCGACCCTAATATAGATGGGAAAAAGGCTAGTCAGATAAATAAATTAATTTGATAGTAAATTGTAGTCAAACGTACGTAACGTTAGTGCACAAGTATTACCCGTCACAGTAACAATTCACTATCATTCCAGGGCTTCAGTTAGTCACTCGTGTGGCGACAACGTCCAGTTCCCATCATGTTTTAAGTTCGGAGCTGCATCAGCAGCCTACCAAGTGGAAGGAGCCTGGAATGTCAGCGGTAAGTCAAATAACATGGCCAACAACTCGGCTCAAACAGTACTTTTAAATGTAAGTACTGTCAACACGAAAAGCAGGAATATACCCACATTCTTTTTTTTTTAAGGATGGGAAATCATCAAATTACTCCTCCTGCTTTGGGTGAAGCAGGAGGGAGTGTCAGACTCTTTCTGACTAAAACCCATCCGTGTTCCTCCTAGTACCCTTTGCGTTCCAGGGTACGGTGCCTCTTTCGACCGAAGTCCGAAACCCCAGCAGGCACTGGCCCTAGCGGGCCCCGTCTTTTGTGCTGACAGCTCTTTTAGGCGCGCGTGGAACACAGCGCGCCGTCGACCCGGGCCTGGTTCTGATCAGACGGCAAGCCACCCAAAGCTCGCCGTCCGCAGGCCCGCGCCTACGGTGGCCGAGAATCGCCCTGCACTCGCGACGTCCGGGGCGTCTTCTTCTGTTGCGGCGGCTGGGGCGTGAGGTTTCCCTCTCTAATAAAATCAAAAAGTGTTAATAATAAAATCAAAGAGTGTTTATAGGTCCTATCCTAAAATAAATAAATTGTTCTACATTTTTTAACAAACAACTGTAGCTATCCGCTTGCCTAGTAATTTATCACTTCACTAGATTTCACCCGCGACTTCGTACGCACATATCCGGTTTTTTCCCGTTCCCGTAAAATGCAGGAAGCTTAATGCCAAATTTTAGCGTTCTGTGACCAGTAGTTTCGGCTGACTGTTTTGTGACAGTCACTCAATCAGTCTCACCAGTAACAGAAGGGTCGATCTTTAAGGTTCAGCAACGCTTGCCAAGGTTGGTCTGTGGATGGGTGACCATCTTTACATAACGAGTTTCCTCCGTGCCTCGGAAAGCACGTTAAGCCGTTGGTCCCGGCTGTCATTTGTAGATCTTTGGCAGTCGTTACGGGTTGTCAGAGGCCAGTAAGTCTGACTCCAGTCTTGCCAAGTAGTACTGTGTTACCCAGTTAATGGGTTGTGGAGGTCTGGTAGGCAGCCGCTCCACGTAAAACACTGGTATTCAGCTAAATCTGGTTTGACTGGAAGCCGACCCCAATATAGTTGGGAAAAGGCTAGGCAGATAGATGTTTCATGAATATCATGGTAATAATCATGCCGACTGACATCACAATCTTCTACAAAACACAGATCTATTTTTAAGATGCACCACAACACCGGCGGGTCTAAAAAGGCCACTTTAGCAGAATCAGAAAGCACATCACGCTACCCGTCACTGTCAAATTTTCCCAATCAACCTTGAACCTAATGCGTTACCGATAAAGATGAAAATGAAATTTGACAGATTGTTGTGTGATGTTATGATTATAATATGATTGTACCGGAGTGGCCTTGTTAGACCCGATAGTCTTGTTTTCATCATCTAGTCTGTCCCAGCCACCACACGACCGTAATAATTAAACTGAAGCGGTCCTTTTTTTACTATTGGTAGGCACGCGCTTGACCACCATCTGACCTGATGGTGAGCGATGATGTGGTCGAAGATGGAGCACGCTTGCCTAGAAGCAACCCATTCACTCTTGACTTAAAGACTCCCAGGTTGTAGCTATCGGGAAACACAGACTCCGGCAGGGAATTCCACTCCTTAGCTGTACGCATTATGAATGTGTTTCCAAAACGTTTTGTGCACGTGGGTGGGATGTCCGCCATGTACCGGTGGCGCATCACTGTTCGCCTTATGGTCCGATGATGGAACGGGCTTGGCGGAATTAAATTATGCAATTCCGTCGCACATTCCCCAAAATGCAACCGGTAGAAAACCGACAAGCCAGCAACTCGTCGTCCTCCTTCACCATCCTTTGACCACAATCTCACCACCGAAAGCGAAAATGTGGTCGATGATGGAGCACGCTTGCCTAGACGCTGCCTCTCTCACTCTTGACATAAAGATCCCCGTTTGTAGCTATCAGTAAATACAAGCTCCGGCAGGGTATCGTACTCCTTAGCTGTAAGAGCAGTGAAAGTATTCGCAAATCGTTGTGTGCGTGTGCGATGTCCACTATGTACCAAAAACGTATCGCCATACGTCTTGTAGTCCAATAATAGAACGGGCTAGGCTCATACTATGATTTGTTTTCCAGATAAAGGCGAAAGCAAATGGGACCGTCTAACTCACCGGTATCCTGAACTGTCATCAGGGGCTAACGGCGACGATGCCTGTAAATCCTATGATTTCTGGCAGAGGGATGTCGAAATGGCTGCTGAGTTGGGCTTGCAGTTTTACAGGTAGGCGTATACCCTGCCACGGTTGTGGAATTGTTCGAAAGACTTACCGCAGCCTTAGAACGCATTTGATGGGTGGGTTTTAGTCAGTAAGAGTCTGACACTCCAGGAGTCATTTGATGATTTCCTATAAAAAAAGTATATTTTTGTGTTTACTTGTAAGAACCAGTAGGTAAGTCTATATATGCTTGCATATAATTATAAAAATAATCATGAGCGTGTGGATTAAGTGGTCTTTTTAAAAAGTTCTCTTAATCCCTACAAAAACCGGAAAGGTAAATAATTGTAGAAACATCATGGTGAAATAAAAAAAAATGTAAAATTTCGGATTAAAAAGTTGTGGTCAATCAACTACAAATAACTCAATCCGCTCGCCTCAAGAAAAGTCCATGAAACATATTTTCGAATTCTCTCAGCCTTCCTGGTATTCATTTTAAATTTCACATTTAAGCAAAAAACCCGGCCAAGTACGAGTCGGACTCGCACATGAAGGGTTTCGTACCATAAACCAAAAAAAATATTATTTGTTGTTATAGCGGCAATAGTAATACACAATCTGTGAAAATTTCAACTCTCTAGCTATTATGGTTTTTGAGGTACAGGCTGCTGACAGACAGACTGACGGACGGACGGAGAGCGGAGGCTTAGTAATAGGGTTTCGTTGGTTACCCTTTGGGTACGGAACCCTAAAAATTCGTAGTAACAAATTTCCAATACATTTGAACACCATTTCAGAAAGATATACATAGGTAACGATTTAGTTAATCACTAAATTCACTGAATGAATAACTCATAATCAGATAATTATAGTAATTATCTGTAGATTGAGATTGTAATACAAAAATTGCGAAAGCAAAAATACTGGCTAAAGAGCAAAATTAAAGTTGATATGTATAAATGGTGATCTGAGTGATATTTTGGATTCTGTTTTCAAAACGCAACATTACAGATAATATTGGGGCCTCATATTAAAAATTGTTCCGTATGGTGTCGGCCGGTGCCGTATGGTGTCGTAAAAGAATAAGACCATCCCATCACTTCCCGTGGGTGTCGTAAGAGGCGACTAAGGGACTCACCAGAGAATGGGCAGCAGCGTTTTCTGTAAAACGCAACACCATACACTGCGATCGCCAACTCGCCTGCCAAGCGTGGCGATTATGGCAAAGCCCCCCTGGCATTTGGGGGAGGCCTATGTCCAGTAGTGGATGTCTTTGAACTTTGAAAGCAAAGATGATTTAAATTCTATATTTGTTACGAAAAAAATGTATAAGTAGCGTGGACATGATTTATTGTTTAGTAGAGCTGTTTTTCATTATATACTCAATCATATTCAACGTGTGTATATAACGATATGATTAGTTATACTAATTAGCAAATTCTCTCTGAAGAATGCATTTATATAAACAAGGCGCCATAGGGAGTTTAGAATCTATGTAAATTCTGAGGACCGTATTCTGCCAACGGATTTGTCATAAGACTGGACCAAATATAGAGGATATCGAACTTGTCTGATTTTTTATGTTTTATCACATTTCAAAACCGCACCTCTAGGTGTGGTTCCCGGCTGGAAACACTACTTCTACCATGCATGAAATTCTTCAAAATCCTGTTGAAATAAAACAGAAGGTAAAAAAAAACTGGACCAAGTGGTTTTTATAAACATTTTTATTATAAATTGAATAAAAACTGATCATGCTTGCAAGTCGTTCTTTACGTTTGTCGTTTGTGTGGAAATACATGATCTAGAATTGTGAATGTTTGGAAATAAAATGAAAAAAAAGGCTGAAAAAGATAATATATTCTGGTTGCTTTAATTGAATTCTGACACATAGTTTCAGCCTTAAATATTAATTATGTCCCAACATGTGAAAACACAGATAAATTAATATTTATGCGTTCGTAAAAACATTATTGACTTGTCTCTTCTGGCTGATAACGTCCATCATTTGCATAAATCAACCACTAACTTTTGAAAGTGGCTTCACTCACGGAAAGAAAATATTTTTTTTTTATTTATACTTTATTGTACACCTCATAACAGGAAAAACGCTTATAAAAACAAGTGTACAATGGGCAGTCTTATCGCACAGAGCAATCTCTTACAGACAACCTTTGGATGGACTGAACTACAGAAGTTAGATTCAGGGCGGTCAGTGTACAATCATCATAAATAATATTAAAACAAATACAAACAATAATAAATACTACGTACAAATAAATATCAAATATACAACAAAGAATGGAGACAAATAGTTATATTGAAAGGTATGTTCCTTCATCAAGTTTCATACAAAGCCGTAAGGATCACAGAAGCACACCCACTCGCATTTCTAATATTAACTAGCGACCCGCCCCAGCTTTGCACGGGTGCAAATTATACACAAAAACCTTCCTCGAAAAACTCTCTATCTAATAAAAAACCCGCATCAGAATACGTTGCGTAGTTTTCAAGATCTAAGCATACATATGGACAGACAGACAACAAAAGCGACTTTGTTTTATGCTTGTAGTGATACAGATTTTTAAACATATCTTCAGATTCTCAATATCCTGGCCTCGTCTCCTCCCGACTGGTTTAGCGAACAACGTCAGTAAAGATGGCACGAACTACTACAACAACCTGATCGACGGTCTACTGAAGAAGGGCATTGAACCTGTTGTCACTCTCTACCACTGGGATATGCCTCAACTACTTCACGATCTTGGTAAGTTTACAAATGTTTTTTGCTACGACAAAGATGTCATCTCTTGTCAGAACAGATGGTAGATGGGGCCGAAAAGTTCTGCAGTGGCGATCGCGTGCCAAAGAGCGTAACGTTTGAAGGCCAACCACAAAGTGGCCCGATGACCTGGTGAAGGTCACTGGTAGCTGATTGATGTCGCACAAGAAAGGCTGTTGTGGGCAACTGGGTGAGGACTATGTCCAGCAGTGGACGTCTTTCGGCTGATATGATGACAACGACGAAGACATTTATAGTGAAGGAGGAAATATAAAAGATGGGTTCCGTGTAATCTGGGCTTTAGTCATATTATATTATAACGTGAAACTGAATAAACGTAGTACATTAGACGGACTCATTATACTCTTCATTATGAATTACTTCAACTATTGGACCAACACTGAAATTGCGAAAAAATCAAGAGCGAACCCATAACATATAAAAAAAATAAAAATAATAATTGACTAACCCATACATTCATTTGCGCATTATTGGACAAAATGTACTTAAAAGCAGTTTTTTTTTTTCACAAATTTGTTGTAGATCGTCTTTATTCTCTTACACATGGTATATGTTACCGGAAAATTGCAAATTCCGTAAGATTTAATAGGTTTACTAAGTCTTACGGAGTTTGCAATTTTGAGTTACATATTTGTCTACACATTTTGAATACAATAAAATTCCGTGCCTTATTGAACAATACTAGTTGACATTTTCACGCGATATTTAACAATCTTACGGTGTCTGCTATTTTCCGGTGACATATATCGGCACAAGGCCAGGTTAGGTTAGGCTCGCGCAGCTTCGCGGTTTCCTTCTGCGAAATAATTATCGCGCAGAAGGAAGCTGCGGAAAGGGAGGTGGCCGTCGCTCCCCATTCATACGGACCCGAGGTGGCGGCGCGTAGTGTTCCCGTGCGCCCCTCTTTGACGTCGCAGGGGGAGTCAAACACCTCACTCCCCCCGCTGACCCGAGGTGGCCCGCAGAGTAGGGCCGGCACCAGGCGGGGATCACGGAAAGCCAATTAAGTTCTCGCGATCCCCGGCGTTGGCGAGAGATGGAACACCGGGGTGGTTTTAGTCAGTAAGAGTCGTTAAGAGTCGGACAGACCCCGCCGCCCGCCCCAGGTCGGACGACATCCATGAGGATTTCCCCCCGATACAAAAAAAAAAGGCTCGCGCAGCTAGAAAAATCTTTATGATGTAGTAGTAAGATAGCAATCTACTCGTTCATACCACATGACAAAGTGACATTCATTCAATGATATCGTTGACAATCCTTATCGCAAACAGAATGCCGTTTAGCCATCCTCTTGACTTCCTCGTCAGTTTAGAGGTCACATACACAGCTGATGAGGTCGAGGATTTTGCACTTGTCTCACGGCCGATCAAAGCGAAGCGAGCAAAGCTAGAAACTAGATACGAGTTGGCGAGCAGCAAAAAGCGAGTGCATAGTTCCGATAGATATCGATTGGTTATAAGCGAGTGCTATTATGCGACGGGCGAATGCTCACGCCACTCGCTCCGGCCCGCACTGTAGGTAGAAATTACCGCTGGTTGGTCGGTTGTCTTTTGTCTGGTTGTTTGATAGCTCTTGTCGCTGGGACAAACTAGTGGTAAAAGAGTGCTCGACGGCAGTGGGAATAGCCAGCTATCGACTAATAGATGCATGAATCTCTTTTACTCACATGGGATCTATATCTTTCGTTCGTTTCCTCAGCGAGAATATTGTCAATAGCTAATCGTCTCCGAGAGAGACAAGTGCCCAAATCGCGGAAAGACAGCGCGGAACAGAGTTTAAAGTCCCGCCAACCTTCATTGAAAAGGAAGGACCAGACGGGTGTTGTTTCAGTTAGGCATCTACCCAATGGTTTATATTTGGGTTGTTGAATATCTTCGAATCACATGAAAACTCTGAAACCTCAATGCTGGATTTGTATGACATCAGATCTTTAGATCGTAACTATCTGACTGTATAGATTCCGCTACAAGTAAATTTTAGTCACTAACATTAGAAGTATTCCAATGAAATACTTCTAAAAGACCACTCACTTAACTTCCAGGTGGTTGGGCCAACCCTCAAATCTCCGACTGGTTTGCTGACTACGCAAGAGTCGTATTCACCCTCTATGGAGACCGCGTGAAGACCTGGATCACTATTAACGAGCCGCTAGTAGACTGCGACTGGTACTACGGATGGGGTGTCCTGGCTCCTCAGCTGGACTACTACGTGGGCCCGTACATTTGTAACAAGAACTTGCTGCTGGCACATGCGAAGGCATATCATATCTATGATAAGGAGTTCCGGCATAAGTGTAATGGTATGTAACTTCATTTGGATTTAAATACTAAAAAAACCAAACTGGGTGTATGAAGGTATGCGGAACAGAGCGTTAAGTCCCGCAAACCTCAATTGAAAAGGAAGGATCCTCCGATCGGAAGGTTGTTGTGTCCGGTGGGCAACTGCCCGACAGTTGATATTCGAGCTGCTGTATATGTATGTTCAAATCGCACGGATAACTGAAACCACGATGCAGGATTTCGTTAGTAGCTCGCTGCTGGTGTAATAAACGTTGCGGTTCGTTTTGTTCAAATAAAACTTCATTCAAAGTTCGTGATCAATCATCAAGATTAAGCAACGCGGAACCCTTGGTGGGCGAGTCCGACTCGCAATTGTCCAGTTTTTTTTAAAGAATGTGTAGTAGTCAGTGGATAGATGAAGTGGGATGCCGCTGTAAGATGACTTAAATAATACCGTAATCTTTTCACCACTGTTGAGCAGTTCTTTGCATTTATTGCATTACAGATTTATTTCCAGGGGCAGATTTAGTTACGATAAATGTGGGAAAGTATGTCAAATTACGCAACGGCTTTAGCCTTTCTAACTTAATTTTTTGTAATATTCGCTTATAACACGTTATCGTATGTACCTTATCAAAGACATTTACAATTTGACAGTGATCTTTGAATTCATGTTTTATTCTTGTGGGACCTGTAGGTACATACGATCGTTTTTAAAATGCGTTACCGTAACTTGTAAATGTCCTCGACGTAAAGCGCTTCACACACGGCACCTATAGTTTTAGCTTTAGCTATAATGTATGCTTTTGCCTGCGAATACTTACGCGCATATCCCGTTTTTTTTCCCGTTCCGTTAAGAATTTCGGAAAATCCTCTCTTAGTGTTCCCCTTTTTTTAAGGATGGGAAATCATCAAATGACTCCTCCCGCTCTGGGTGAAGCAGGAGGTATTGTCAGACTCTTACTGACTAAAACCCATCAACTCAGTGACCATCAGTCAGTAACAGAAAAAAAATCTATATTAGGATAAAATGTATAAAACGGAATATAAAGACGATTTCTATGGAAAGATGTAATGAGATGTATCGTGCAATAATACATTATAGCTGCCGTGAGGAGCTCGTGGCTAGAGAATAACAGCCGCACAGATCGATCTTCAAGGTAAAGCAACGCTTGCCAAGGTTGGTCTGTGGATGGGTGACCATCTTAACATACCGAGTTTCCTCCGTGCCTCGGAAAGCACGTTACGCTGTTGGTCCCGGCTGTCATTTGTAGAACTTTGGCAGTCGTTACGGATTGTCAGAAACCAGTAAATCTGACTCCAGTCTTGCCAAGAAATACCGTGTTACCCATTTAATAGGTTGTGGAGGTCTGGTAGGCAGCCGCTCCACGTAAAATACTGGTATTCAGCTGAATCAGATTTGACTGGAAGCCGACCCCAATAAAATTGGGAAAAGGCTAGGCAGATGATGACAATATTAGGTATAGCTGCCGTGTGTGAAGTGCTTAAAGCGTCCATTACACGCTCATACAAGCTTCATTCAATTCCAATACTAATGAATGACCAATGGTGTGTTATGGAATTCAATCGACATAAGACGCTAATTCTAAAATACGCGACGATATTAGGCTAAGGTATACTACTACTAAAATTATATGGATGGTATCCGATATAAAATATTTGAATTGAATTATTATTGGCTAATATACGGGATTTGAAAAAGGATAAAGACCGAACTAACCCATTTCAAAAACATAAAAACTGACCCATTCACTGAAAAGTCGTGACTAATGAAATATCCAGATGATCGTGAGTCAATTTCATGCTACCAACAGTCACTCAATTACACAAAAGGTTATGCGTCAGTCACAGCCTTGACTGTAATTAAACTGACAGAAAAATCTACCGTGTAATGGGCGCCTTTGTCTGGTATGAGCGCCCGTAGCTACTTAGGCCGAAATCAATTACGGAATCGGCCAGTGCCAAGTACGCCCGCACATCAAGGTACTGTCAAATTTTCCCAATCAACCTTAAACCTAATGCTTTGGCGATAAAATTGAAATTCTATTACAGAAATTAACTTCCTGATGTGCTGGCGTCTTCTGTACAATGTTCTAAGACACTTCAGAATCGACCGGCTGTAAACATGACGTAGTGAAAGCTTGTGTACAGTGATCAAGAAGTGAGCTGTCAATGAGCTGTCAATGCGTGTGTGTGAGTTCCGGAACTTCACTTCGACATGTTGACAGCCGGTCTATTCTGTCAACATCTCACAGTGTCCTCCTAAGCGGAGTGAACGAACACTGAGCTGTTATTCCATCTTGCTTGAATGGTTTGACAGATCACTTGTCGTTCACTCCGCCTAAGTTTCCACTTCGACATGTGTACAGAATCCCACTGCTGAACTGTCACTTCACGTGAGAACCTACTAGCTAAAAATAAATAGACCTAGCCTTTTTCTAAACAGCTTTTTCTATTTTCCAGGTAAAGTATCAATAGCAAACCACTTGCTTTGGCTGCAGCCGTACTCAAACTCAACAGAAGATCAGGAGTTGACGGAGGCAGCCCGAGAATTTACAGTAAGTAGACGATTATGTTTTGCAGAAGAATTTCTGCAAGGATCTCTTCGTGTTTACCAAGTGGTGGCACAGTTTCACACCCGTATTCACAAACAATACGAGGAGGCGTTTTTAAGTTCGCGGAATGGAGGGCAAGGAGTGAAAATAAAAATACTAAATTATTTTTCTTTTTCAATATATTCACCTGCTACCCTAATACATTTTTCAGATCTTTCAATTAGCTTATGTATACCTTCATAAAAAAATGTTTTGTCTTTGTCCGAAAAATAAGCTGAAACCGCGTCCTTCACTTCTTCATCAGTTGAAAATTTCTTTCCACGAAGTTCTTCTTTCAGATTTGGAAAGAGGTAATAATCACTGGGAGCCAGGTCTGGGCTGTAGGGTGGATGGTCTAAAATATCGAAGCCCACCTTATGCAGGGCAGCCAACACAACACGGCTCTTGTGAACAGGCGCGTTGTCGTGAAGAAGAAGGACACCTTTGGTCAATTTTCCCCTCCTTTTTTCTTTAATACTTTCTTTCAACCTCTCGAGGATAGAAGCATAGTATTCTCCGGTTATAGAAATGCCTTTATCTTTATAATCGGTCAACAGAATCCCTTCCGAATCCCAAAACACTGTTGCCATGATTTTCCCAGCCGATTGTGACACTTTAAACTTCTTAGGTGGTGGTGTACCTTTTTTGTGCCACTGCATAGAGTCCTGTTTTGACTCAGGCTCATAATGATGAACCCAAGTTTCATCTCCAGTAACAATTCGACTCAATAGTCCATCCTTATCTTCGTTACAGAGGTCCAAAAACGTGCGAGAACACTCCACGCGGCGTTGTTTCTGAGGCGTCGTGAGCATTCTTGGCACCCATCTTGCACTGACCTTTGTCATGCCAAGATGATCGTGTAGAATTTTGAAAATTGTTGTATCCGATACTCCAACCATTTCTGCAAGCTGTTTCTTTTTTAGTCTGGCATCTTCCAATATTATTTTTTCGACATTTTTAATGATTTCAGGAGTAGTCACCTCGATCGCCCGTCCGGGCCGCGGGTCGTCTTCAAGTGAGGTCCTGCCTTGTTTAAAAAGACAATGCCACTTGTAAACCATGGTTTTACCCGGGCAAGAGTCCCCGTAAACGGATTCCATCTCTTCCAGTATGTTTTGAACTGACTTTCCTTGCTTGGTAAGGAACTTTATTACGGCACGGTACTCGATTTTTTCCATAATGCACAATTTCTTCCCGATTGAGTTGTTTGCTTGACGATAGTTCAAAGACTAATGACCCAATTAAGACAAAACCTGGTATTTATACTAATATTGAGTGGCTGAAGTCGTGGCCACCTCGATAATGACCTATTTTTAACATCTACCCTCCCATTCCGCGAACTTAAAAACGCACCCTCGTACTTATCTCAGTAAAGTAGCAACGCTATGCAAAGTAAGGCATTTCTCACAGCGTTGCATATGGCAAGCCTTTAAATTCATAAACAATATTCAAACGACCTTTGGCTAAGCAAACGCACATTGTTGAATAGAGCTCTGTGATTGGTTCGTTTGTGTTGCGTAGTTCACTTCACTGCTTGACATTCATTTCTACGTTTTCATTTATCAGTGGTAAGAGTATAAAATTACCACATATTTGGAAAACCTGTAGCGTCTTCTAAATTCATCCGAAATGTAATAATCAAAAGGATTTAGGAAATCCCGTATCACTTTTCTGGAATTTATTGTGCTTCTCTCATTGATATAATTATCAAATTCTTCTTCACTACTATAATCCATTGTAAAAGGATGCTATTAAAATGGATAATTATCACAAACAGTAAAATCCAACCACAAAAAATATTTCTCGTAACACATAATAGACCACAGAGAATCGTGAGACACTAGCTATGCGTTGTTTAAAACAGCTAGCAGCTTACCTTAGCTGTGCGTTCATTCTAAGGGACGCATAGTGCTAGCCGCCACTCAAGTATTGTCTATGAATAAGTTTTAGGGGCCCTGTGCGCTCGCGCGCGCTGTGAGACCACATAATAACGTTTGTGAATAGGGGTGTGAATCTGCCAAACCTTTTCTCAAGTACGACACACTGGAAGTTACCCAACGTACGGGGTAGGCTTCCAGTGTCTCGGAGGCGGCCAAAAAGTCTGGAGCTAGTGTCGAAAATCTGGCCGAGGGCCCCAAAAGTCAGCAGACGGGGGCGAAAAGTCCGCAAACGGGACTACCCATCCAGAGGAGCGGATTTTGCGGCATATAATATTTTTCTTAAACTGTCAGAGAGTTTATGAAAAATATTACATTCAGTATTCAATAATACAATGCGACGTCGAGTCATAGTTTTGAGTTCTTAATTTTTATTAAGAACTCAAAACTTCACACTACAAAAAAAAAAAACCGGCCAAGTGCAAGTCAAAATCGCCCACCGAGGGTTCCGTATAATTAGATGCATATTATCTATATCTATACATATAATAAAATCGTGTCTGTACATTGAATATTTTTGCACAAAAATTACATAGAAAAGTTAGGAAAAAGTTACAAAACACAAATATGCTAATTTTGAAATTTTTGTCTGTTTGTCTGTTTATCTGTTTGTCTGTTTGTCTGTTTGTCTGTGCGTTTGAGGGAGCATCACGCATAAACCACAGATTGGATTCCAAATCTAGGTACTTAAAAATATTAAGTGATAATCCGAGTAACATTTAGCGTTTATTTCATCAAAATCGACTCGCAAAATCAAAAGATATTGAATTTTTAAGTTTAGTAAGAAGCTTCATGTATTCTGTTCCTCATGTATTCTGATTACAGCGCTATCTATTGAAAAAGGTGAAATGCATGTATAAAATACCAAAACAAATTGTTGAGTTATGTGTGAAACTTTTAATACGTGGCAAAACAAAATTGAACATTTTTATACCTTATCGGTATTTATCATAACAACCGATCCACAAAATCAAAATATATTGTTTTTTAAGTTTAGTAGGAATCTTCCTAATGTTTTGTGATTAGGCAAAGCGCCATCTATTGAGTCTATTGAGAAAAATAAAATTCATGAAACATGAATATTACCCGAAAATACATTGTTGAGTTATTTGTGAAACTTTTATACGTAGCAAAATAAAAGTGAACATTTTAATACCTTAATGTTGTCATACTCTCTACTACTTAGCCTTATTTAACGTCTTCCGATGCTAAACATTTCGTCAATTTACTTACTTGGTCGATAGATGGCGTTCACTGATGACGCGTTTTTCTGAATTGCGGTGTTAAGATTTTCTGCTGGAGAACGACCCTCACACGACTTTCAAATTAATACAGTCGAGTAATCGAGTTTGTAAGGTGTTTAGGTTAGGTTTCGAATAGGTCTTGAAAGTCTTTGTTAGGGTCTAATTTACCAATATCGCTACCGGCTACCATCTCTGAGTAGTCTGTTGTCTTTAACAGGATTGGATAATTGTTCGTTTATCGTAATCTTGAATTGGTTGGGTTCTTCTTGGCACTTCGAATTGTGATTCAGGTCTGATAGGGTTCCGTACCAAAAGCGTCGACGGGACCCTACTGCTAAGCCTACGTACGCGACTGATTCCGTTAAGAGCGAAGCAACGAAAGATTCGATTTGCGAAGCAAGGCTCATAAAAATAGGGTACCGTACCAAAGGTGGTCACGGTGACAGGGGGACCCCATTACTAAGCCTCCGCGATCGATTCTGAATTCTGCTTCGTGTGAAGTATCAGACGGTTCGACTTGCGTTACAGGGCGAATTATAGGGTTCCGTACCAAAGGTGCTGACGGGACTCTATTACTAAACCTTCGCGTACGATTTTGATTCGTGCGAACGAACTCGATTTTAGGGTTCCGTACAGAGGTTGCTAACGGAACCCTGTTTATTAATAAGCTACCGCGGTCCGTCTTATTTCTGTTTCGCTAATTTCAAAATGCCTTCTAGAAAAAGGTCGAATCTTTCACAATATAGCAAATATATGAGACTAAGTAGGTCTCAAGGAACAGCAGAAGATCGAGAAGCCAGACTTGCTGCAGCTAGAGAAGGGCAGGCCAGAACTCGCACTTTAGATAATTGTACTCATCGCGAGATTCGGCTAAGTACACAACGTTCTCGCATGGCAATTTCTCGATCTTTCGAGTAGGTAGAATGCGCCATGCATTGTCGCGAGAGTCGGAGACTTTCACAGACCGAGACGCTCGCTTGAGCTCTCAAAGATCTCGAACAGCGGCTTCTTGATCTTTGGAAACTGAGGAAGAACGCGAAGCGCATTTTCTCGCATTAGCAATTCATATAATTGATACGAGTATGTATAGGTACATTCCTGAAAAACTAACTTCAAATATAGTTTACAGAGAAGCATTAATGTGAATTGTTTCATTATATTTTACCAGCAAGCGGCTTCGCCCACGTTTCACAAATTATCAGGCTTTTCTTTATGTTTTTTCTTTAAGGTGAATGCTCCAGGGTAGCCCGCGAAATTCAAATATTTTATGTTTTTTGCAATTTGCCGGTCAGTGTGAAGCTGTATGTGGACCAAATGCGATCCGTGACCGTAACGCGAATTTATCTAAAGAATTATAACCATTTTAATCATCAATATAGCCCTCTAAGTTCATGTATGATGTTCATGTATGTATGTATGTTCATGTGTTCATGTGTGTGTGTATGTCATAAATGGTTTGAATCCTGAATATCTCCCAAAATAGGTACTCCCGAGATAAGAATGCTTATGTGGTATTCCGGACTATAATCTACCTCTGTGCGAAATTTCATCCAGATCCGTTCAGCCGTATTGTAGTAATTGAGTAAGAAACATCCAGCCAGCCAAACTTTCGCAATTATTAGTAAACAAAAATTAGAAGTAAGATAATAGGCTAGCATCGATCTAAGCGCACGCGAACGACGTCGCGGGCACAGCTAGTTTTAAATAAAGACTATATTTTACAAATGTATGGTTTTCAGACTCTCTCTATACTAATTGTAATTTAAGACGGTAAATATTACTTGCCACACAGTTTTAGGTCAACGGGAAACACCCTATACATTTTGAATTCCTTAAGAGTGTCGAAATAAACGTTTTTCGTGGCGTACGTAAAAAAGATACGGCCGTTTAGGCCGTATCTTTTTTACGTTATCTTAGAAGTTTGATTTTTACACAGCTTCATTAGACCGTAGACCTAAAACCATGGTTTTAATTTCAACTCGATAACTCCTTCCCGAGATAAAGGGTCTTGACAGACAGATGGACTGACAGGTCGGGTGGACGGACGGACGGTCGGATGGGCAATAAAAGAAAGAGAAAGAAAGAAAGAAAAAGCGTTTATTTGCGCCAAGCATGACGCATACCAAAAAAATAATAATAAAGTGATCCTATAAAGGTTCCGTTTTTTCATTTTGAGGTACAAAACCCTAAAAACTGTTTTTTTTAGACGGGCCGCTACACTCACCCCATATATTCAAAAGAGGGTGGATGGCCACCTGTGGTGGAAGATACTGTTGCGAGGGTCAGCAAAAAACAAGGCTTCAAAGAGTCAAGACTGCCGTGCTTCACCCAAGACGAGATTGAACTGATTAAAGGTAAGATAATGGTAAAAATTAGTTATTTCGAGCAACAAGACCATTAGTGATAGAATCAATTCCTTACAATCTCTTTTGGTTGTCACACCGCCGCTGCTTGGTTATGGCCCAGTCGAAACGTTTCAGTAGTGGTTCACAAACGCACAATCTAGCCTCCTTACTACTAACATTAGCATACCCTTGGTGCTGGCCACGAATATTAAAGATTTTAAAAACATAAAATGCCTAGACTGCTCCACTGCTGGCATACAGACTTCCTCAATGGAATAGGAACTGGCTCGTACGTGAAGACGCGGGCCCATTACAGGTCGGTGGACGCTACATGTCCTTGAATTTTTGCTATCAAAAATTGACCTGATTCTGAACATTTCGTCAATCGCTAACGCCAATAGAATGTAACTTTGCACAACCAGCTACAAAAATCTGTCAAATTTCTTTACCTAATAGATATTCAACTTAAGCGCAAAAGAATTAGGTTCAAGGTTGATTGGGAAAATTTGATAGTTTTGGGCTATATAGATAACTATCCGATACTATAAAATTTACTACCCGAGACGGAGCCTCTGAGCAGTATGACGACACTGGTTTCATCCGCATCGCTCTAGCCGCGGAACTCCATACAAAATACCCAGCGAGGTATCGAGTGAAGCCGAGCGAAAATCGCTAGCGCTCTGCATACCTTTCGAAATGCTTTAGGTCCATTCACATTGCTGCGGAACGGAAGCGTCAATCTGAAACTTAACATAGCAAATTTACCCTTATCTCCACGCCGTAATGCATGTATATTTCTTCTGAGATATTTTCTTCTGCTCAGATGCTTTTCTATCTCAGAAGAAATATGTGCATTACGTTGTGGAGACATTTCTTTTTCGTCATCATCATCTCAGCCAAAAGACGTCCTCTGCTGGACATAGGCCTCCCCCAAGACTTGTGACTCCTCCTGTGTGCCACTCAGGAGGAGGCGAAAAGTGAGTCGTGGCAGATCTCCTCATGCATATGACCTTACTGTAACCGTGTGAAGACCGTGGCAGTCCGAAGAATGCAAGTCGCACACGGTCAATGTGGCGACCTAAGGCTGACTGTCCGCTGGAGTGGAAAGGAGAGGAGCGGAGAAATAAAAAAAAAAATAATTGCATATAAACCTCCACTCCGCATCACTCACTGGGGTTTTATAAAACTCCATTGGTTAAATTACTCCGTTTCTCCGCTCCACTACCTCGCTCTGCGTCAATGGACACGCAGACTTAGTCTATCATCAGTGGACGTTACGGCAGTAATTATGATAATGCGATTAGCGATAGGCCGCAAAAGAACTATCCCTCCAAAATTTTAGACAAAGTAAACCTAAGAGCCTATGCACACGGCGTATTTTTTCACGGCGCGTTTTCCAAACGCGCGCTTACGGCACTGTAGATGACCAACAAAAAGCGGTACTGTCTGCGTCTGAAGATCGTTAGCGCGAATCATCGGCGCTGAAAAACGTCGTGTGCGTAGGCTCTAAAATATAGTTTGACAAACACCTACTCGACTTAAAATTCTTAATATAGAAACGAATGGTTTTGTGAAACTTTTGGGTGTTTAAATAGATTCTAAACTTACCTCCCCAGGCACCTTCGACTACTTTGCTATGAACCACTACACCACCAAGCTAGTGCGGAAGCCTGAACCCTCAGAAGTCATCGCAAAGTCCATATTCACGTACATCGGAGACCTGGATGCAGTGCTGCAGGACGACCCGAACTGGAGCTATGGTTATAGCCAGGCTATGGCCGTAAGTTGATCAATGTTTTTTCCTTAATTTGTATGAAAGTTTAAGTAACCTATATTTTTTTTACAAAGACAAAACCTTTATGTGACGATCTTATCTTTGGTCTTAGATTTATAATCAATCTAATACCATCGTCATTGTGCCATAAACTTTTAAATATACTCAGATTCATCAGAAGTTTATGTTATGGGATTTCTTTTGTTTCATCGTCATCTGCCTAGCCTTTTCCCAACTATATTGGGGTCGGCTTCCAGTCAAACCGGATTCAGCTGAATACCAGTGTTTTACGTGGAGCGGCTGCCTACCAGATCTCCACAACCCATTAACTGGGTAACACGGTACTTCTTGGCAAGTCTGGAATCAGATTTACTGGCTTCTGACAATCCGTAACGACTGTCAAAGATCTACTAATGTCAGCCGGGACCAACGGCTTTACGTGCTTTCCGAGGCACGGAGGAAACTCGGTATGTTAAGATGGTCACGCATCCACAGACCAACCTTGGCAAGCGTTCCTTAGCCTTAAAGATCGACCCTTGCGGCTGTTTTTATTCAGCCACGAGCTCCTTTTCTTCAATAAAACAAAATGCAACACAAGTATGTATCAGCCAGGGTTGCAGAATTGATCAAAAGACCGCAGCCCTGTAACTCAATGGGCATCAGGACCGTACGTGGGTTTTGAAAGCAAGAGTCTTACACTCCCTCTCGCTCCACCCAGAGCGGGAGAGGCCCTTAAATGATCCCTACTAAAAATAAATAAGGGTTACAGAATAAACGCATTACTTCTTAAGGGGTTATTGTACTCATCATATATAGTAATTTTCTTTTACCACAGAAATGTAGTAAAATGGCAGTCGATTTTTTTCTCGTTTATAGGATTGGTGCCATAGTGAAAGTTGTTTAAAATGATGAGTACAATAACCCCTTAATAAGAGGTAGCATTGCGTTTATTCTGTTACACGTTGTATATTTCTTGATAAGGTTACGTAAACCGTAAACTATCGTGAAATATAAAACTGTAACCGAAAAAAAATATCTTCATATACGCTACACAATGCACCTGACAAAACTGCTCTTAATTCAAATTCTCCTTCCACCCAGCTAAACCCGCCAGGCATTCGGGAGCAGATGGCCTGGCTGAAGCAGCAGTACGGAGACATAGAGATCCTTATCACTGAGAACGGGTACTCCAGCGGCGGGTCCAACCTCACTGATTACGGCCGGATCTCTTTTATCAACGATTATCTAGAACAGGTGATCTACTACTCTGTCAAGAAAGTACCGGGAAAAGATCAATAATACACAAAATGTCTGTTATTCATCCAAATTTATTTTATCACCTTTAAAGTATGCTCCTTTAGAAACGATACACTTGCGCCAACGAATAATCCATTCATCAAAACATTTTTTAAACGCTGCTTCCGGAATTGAGTTCAGTTCTCGCCGCGAATTCTCCTTTATGTCTTCTATCGATTGAAAACGGGTGCCACGAAGTGGTAATTTGAGTTTAGGAAAAAGAAAAAAGTCAGCAGGAGCCATATCTGGTGAATATGGTGGTTGCTGGATGGTATTTGTTGAGTGTTTGGTTAAAAATTCGTTCACAATGATAGCCTTGTGCGAAGGCGCATTGTCGTGGTGCAAAATCCAAGAATTTTCTTTCCACAAATCTGGCCTTTTTCGTCGAATTTGCTCTCTTAAACGCCGCATAACGCTCAAATAATATTCTTTATTTACCGTTAGACCTTCCGGTAAGAATTCAGAGTGCACAACACCGCGATAGTCAAAGAAAACAGTCAACATGACTTTGACTTTTGATCGACTTTGGCGTGGTTTTTTCGGTTTCGGTTCAGCTGGAAGGCGCCACTCCGAAGCTTGTTGACTAGTTTGCATGTCAAACTCGTAAACCCACGTCTCGTCACCAGTAACAATGCGTTTCATGAATGTTGGGTCCGAACTGACTCGTTCTAGCATGTCCTCAGCGACTTTCATGCGATTGAGTTTTTGGAGAAAATTCAGATCTTTTGGGACTAGCCGAGCAGCAACATGTTTCATACCCAAATGATTAGTTAAAATGGTACGGATCGACTCGTGAGATATAGAAAGTTCGGCAGCTATCTCTCTCAGAGTTGAATGGGGATTTTCAGTCACTATTTCCTTCACTTTTGCGATGTTAACTTCAGTTGCAGACGTTGACGGCCTACCAGAGCGAGGCAAATCTTCCATCACATCTCGACCGCTTTTGAACGCTTTGAACCACTCATAAGCACGAGTTTTTGATAAAGTCAATTCACCGTAAGCCTTCTGTAACATTTTAAGTGACTCCAAACACGAAATTCCATTGGCGATGCAAAATTTAAGACAAACTCTTTGTTCGATATTTTTGTCCATTATGAAATTCGCAATACACACTATATAGGATATTACTAAAACCAGCACTGTATTTAATATAAATAACAGATGCAACTCAAACTCCGCGCCAAAATGGAAAACAGTTGTTCCAATCTAACAACTACAAAAAAACAAAAATTTGAATTTGGAACCATAAACAAATCATCCATTCCCGATACTTTTTTGACTGAATGTATAATTGTTATTTTTTAGGGTTTCGTACCTCAAAAGGAAAGAACGGTAAGCCTATAAGTATAAATTTATACTTATAGGCTTATAGTATCACTTTGTTGTCCGTCCGTCTGTCTGTCATAACCCTTTATCTCGGGAAGGTGTGGATATATCGAGTTGGAATTATACTCAGGTTTAGTCCCTTGAAGCTGTGAACTTCTAAATTAACGTATAAAAGATACGGCCGTTTGTCCCGCAAAAAAAAAACATATATTTTAACACTCAAGGGAATCAAAATTTACACTGTATTTTCCGTTGACTTAGAGCTATGGGCAAATAATACCGTCTTATACTACAAGTATAGGGAAAAATCTGAAAACTATACATTTGTGATAAAATTATAAAAAATATAGTCTTTATTTAAAGAATTTAATAAATCATGGAGATTAAGCAACGGTATGCGCGGTCATCTACATATTTGTGCGGAACCCTCGGTGGACGAGTCCGACTCGCACTTGTTTAGTTTTTTAACATTGAACGAATATATGTGTATGCACAGAACAGATAACTCCTTTATTTGTTCTGTGTGTGTGTATGAATGAATTCCTATTTGAAAGACGTAACTTGTACAGCACGATCTATGAAAAATTTAATTAATTAACAAGAGGTTAATAGAGAAGCTAGATTTTGAAGTTATTCTTCATGTCCTGTTGTTTTGTTTGTGTTGTTGTGGTTTTTATTTGTGTTTGTAAGCTTAGCTACATCTCCACATTTTATTGGTAGTTTTCAAACATTTTTTTACTTCAATCAAATACCTTATCATGCTGCAGATGTGAATTTGAGATCTGGGATTCCATTCCCAAGTTTTAATGAGTTTTTTATAAGGAAATAGCTGGTCCGCGCAACTTCGTCTGCGTTACATATTTCGTTAATAGCCTATAGCCTTTCTAGATAAATGGGCTATCCAACACTAAATTAATTTTGCAAATTGAACCAGCAGTTCCTAAGATTAGCGCGTTCAACCAAAGTCTTAAGCTTTAAAATATTAGTATAGATTTATTTAATTTTATTTATTTATTTCATCATAAAGAGCTATCATTACAGGTTTTTTTTTAACCAAATGCGATAGTCTACGTACTCGTAACTTCTATTATACTTAAATCTATTTTATCTTAATACCGAATACATTTTGCATGCACTTATACTATACTATGCAGTAAATTATTATTACTCTAATCTACAGTAAAACACAAAACAAACAATAGTGTCCTTGCGAATTCACTCAAAGGGCATATGTAAATGTCTACTTCGACACGGAATCTATTAATGACCCGGATAGCCCGGGTTAGAGGAGCCTTGGCCAGTAGGTTGGTTGTAGGGAGCGGCACGGCCAGCAGTTATACTATTTGGCCAGCAGTGGCGGGCGCCGCCGCCTCCATACATAGCGGTCCGGTACACACAAGTTCAAGCGCTGTACGTAGCTCTCCTGGATTATGGTCAATGCCACGGAGTATTTTGACCAAGTACGTGACAAGTGCGAATTCCCGCCGCACCCTCAATAGGGAATATGCAAGCGATTTTTTTATTTGCAAAATGAAATACTTATTAGCTCTAGTAAACAATAATGAAATTATTTTTTAAATACCTTCATCAGCGATGAAGGTATATAGCTTCAAAGATTACAATTAGAAAGAGAAGTCCGATGTAAAATTTTACGTCATCGTCTATGACGCCTATACAGCTGCCATAGAAAACAGCGTTTTCGCGAGAGGGACAGATATATTTGTTTAAATTATATCTCCTTCGTTTATCGAGTTATTTTGATTCTATTTTCACTGTTAGTATTATAATTTTGTATATTTTTAGATAACTTCATAGATGATAAATATGTTTTTCATGCATATTCCCAATAGGTTGTACGTCTCTTAAGTTTCATCATTAATTTTTCAAAAAACTATTATTGTCATGTATTTATTTGTATCTCTAGTTAATTTAGTACATGTGAATGTTGCAGGTTCTCTTGTCTATCGAGGATGGTGTCAACGTGACTGGGTACGCGTACTGGACGATTATGGACAACTTTGAATGGTCAGATGGATACCAGTAAGTACCTAAACGTTATTCGTCTGTAAATGATTTATGCGTCTGTGTGATCCTTTCCTCAAAAGAATACCTCACATTAACATGGTACCTACATGGTTCTCATATGATTTGAAAATTAAATACATGTCTATAATTGTATAGTGCTCTAGAGTACATGTGTTGGTTTCAGTGTTTCTTTTTAGCTCATAACCAAGCAGCTCATCAATATATGGGCTGTTCTACACTAAAAGAATGTTTCAATTCGAACCAGTAGTTCCTGAGATTAGCGCGAACCGCCACTCATTCTTAAGGTCAGCTCACACCGAGACGCGACGCGACACAACGCTGCGTGCACACTTTAAAAAGCGACTCAAAATATAACTTTATTTCCTACACGAAAAGATACCTACATATTTCATTGTGATAGTTCAAAATACGTTGCACTATGCACGCCTCGTGACGTACGCGCGGCGCGCAAGAGCGGCGCTGCGCCTCGCGAAGCAGCACGACGCCGCGACGCGCAGGCGATGCCACCGTGGCGACTTGTCTCTACTATTTCCGTCCAGACTTCTCGAGAGTTGATGCAGTTCGGTCGAGTGCACGAGTGAAATTATAATGATAGATTGGAATCTTGTTAAAATCAGACTTCTTGTAGAAGAGGAAGAAGAATACAAAAATAAAATTATAAAGAATGCAGACACGTTCCGCTGCACCACGCGGCGTCTTTCTGCGCAGCGAGGCGTCGCGCGTCATCGTGTTGCCAACGATTTTACAATGCGCCTCGTGACGTTGCGATGCGTCTCGCGGCGGCGCGCGGCGCAGCGCGAAATCACTGGCCCCTTCAACAGCGTCGCGTGTCGGCATGAGCTGACCCTTAGGGTTCATTAAAAAATCAGTCAGTCTGACATACCTATCGCTGGAATGAACCTTTTTTGTGCAGCCGTGAGACACACATTTAGTTTTTGGCTTACCTACCATTATTTTTAATTTTTATGTACCTACCGTGCGTGTTTCGTGTATGTGCTTAATAAATACTATTCTTTCTTTCAAGCACACAACTCTTCAGTTTTATAATATTAGTATTACTATAGATTTGCAAAAAAATATTTTTATCAGCATCGTTATCATCGCCCGAAAAGTTCTGGAATGGTGACCACGTACAGAAGACGCAGCGTTGGAAGGCCTCCCACAAGGTGGAACGATGTCCTGGTGAGGTTCGCGGGTAGCCGATGGAATCGAGTCGCACGGGACCGGTTGTTGTGGCGACACTTGGGAGAGGCCTATACCCAGCAGTGGACATCTTTCGGCTGAAATGATGATGATGATGACTCAAAGTTCATCAGCCTATCCTTAACCGACTTCATCTAAGTTGCGGTCAGTTTCCAAACTAGCCGTATGAAGCTGAATGCCATTATTTAGAGTAACTGATTATTATCTACCTTCTAGAGTCTGTCAAGCGAGTCGTGTTCAAGACCATTTACCTAGGTGATTTCTTATAATGACAATTAATACTTTTATCTGGCACTATTTATAGTTTTTAAGTTTGTTTGGTAATACTAACACGCCATGGGCCTTCGACGCCTGAAAATAAACGTTTTTTTTTTTTTTTTATTACTTATTAATTTTATTTTTTTTTACTATTTGACCCGCGCAACTTCGTCTGCGTCACAATTTTCATTACTGCTCCGCTCCTATTGGTTTTAGCGTGATGATATAGCCTATAGCCTTCCTCGATAAATGGGCTATCTAACACTGAAATAATTTTTCAAATCGGACCAGTAGTTCCGGAGTTTTTTTTTTTTTACTATTGATAGGCACGCGTTTGACCACTACCTCACCTGATGGTAAGCGAGGATGTGGTCGAAGATGGAGCACGCTTGCCTAGAAATAACCTATTCACTCTTGATTTAAAGACTCCCAGGTTGTAGCTATCAGGAAACACAGACTCCGGCAGGGAGTTCCACTCCTTAGCTGTACGCACTATGAATGTGTTCCCAAAACGTTTTGTGCGTAGGGGTGGGATGTCCACCATGTACCGGTGGCGCATCGCCGTTCGTCTTGTTGTCCGATGATGGAACGGGCTTGGCGGAATTAAATTATGCAATTCCGTCGCACATTCCCCAAAATGCAACCGGTAATAAACCGACAGGCTAGCAACTCGTCGTCGATGTTCAAGACTTTGGAGCTTCGACGCGACGAGCCTCTCATTGCCGATGATCCTCTTGGCTCGTTTCTCAATTGACTCAAGGGCATCAAGCTGGTATCTGGCAGATCCATCCCAAAGATGAGAGCAGTATTCCATACACGACCGAACTTGCGCTTGATAGAGTTTGAGCAGCTGTTCCGGCGTGAAGTACCGTCTCACCTTAGCCAGAATCCCCAACTTCTTTGCAGCCACTTGAGATTTTGCCTCTATGTAAGGGCCAAAATTGAGAGTAGATGTTAATGTAACCCCAAGAAGCTCAAGATGGTCGGTTATCAGCACGGTTTCACCGCGGAAAGATGGAGCTGGGCGGAATTGGCTCCTTTTGGCGGAAAATAGACACGCTTGGGTCTTAGCAGCATTGAACTTGACCAGATTGACATCGCCCCATTCAGAGACCGCCTGTAAGGACACGTTTAAGCGCTCATCCATTGCCTCCCGGAGAGATCGGATCTGCGACCCACCAGCTCGTGCGTCGGACACGTATCTCTCAGCAACAGTGCTGTCGTCTGCATACCCAAAGGTACCGGGTTTAAGCAGATCATTAATATGCAGCAAGAACAGTGTTGCCGAAAGCACCGACCCCTGAGGAACCCCGGCATTAATATCCAGCAGTCCAGACGAGCAGCCATCTATGACCACTCGGATAGACCGATCCCTCAGGAAATCTGCGCTCCAATCACACAAACCGGCGGGCAGACCGAAGGAAGGAAGCTTACTAATAAGGCTATCGTGCCAGACCCTGTCGAAGGCCTTCGAGATGTCAAGGGAGACCGCCAGTGCCTCCCCGTGCTTTTTTATGGCCTCACTCCAGATGTGTATGGCATACGCTAGTAGATCCCCAGTTGACCGATTTCAGCGAAACCCGTATTGGCGGTCACTAAGGATATCATTCGCTTCTAGGTACGCCAGGAGCTTATGATTCAGCACGCGTTCCATAGTGTTACCGAGATGGGTCTATAATTCGACGGGTCAGCTCGACTACCCTTCTTGGGCACGGGCTGCACGTTAGCTTGCTTCCAAGCCTTCGGCACTTTTCCAGTCTCGAACGACTAACTACTAGATTAGCGCGTTCAAGTAAACAAACAAACAAACTCTTCAGCTTTTTATAATAGTACTAGTTGACCCGCGCGACTTCGTCTGCGTCACAATTTTCATTACTGTTCCGCTCCTGTTGATCTTAGTGTGATGATATATAGCCTTCCTCGATAAATGGGCTACACGTTAGCGCGTTCAAGTAAACAAACAAACGAAATCTTCAGCTTTATATATTAGTATAGATACGGATTGTCACAAGTTCGTTTGCCAACATCAGATAGGTTGGTTACAACATTTTGAAACTCTTAGCTCAACTATCAAAATTTTTATTTACTTTACTGTGATGTGATCACGATTTCGGATTAGATTCAGTCATCTCTTAGTCATGACGTTGAATCTTACTGGGGCACATAATATTTATAGCCACTTTAAGAGATAGCTGTTTGAACTGAAACTAACTGTTTTTCTGCATTTTTAATAACATACAACTTTTGTCAGCCGCCTTGAATGATGAAATAAAGGGAATATGCATACGATTTTTTTATTTGCAAATTTAAATACTTATTAGGTCTAGTAAACAATCATGAAATTATTTTTTAAATACCTACTTCAGCGATGAAGTTATAAAGCTTCAAAGATTACAATTAGAACGAGAAGTCCGATGTCAAATTTGACGTCATCGTCCATGAAGCCTGTATAGCTGTCATAGAAAACAGCGTTTTCGCGAGAGGGACAGTTACATTTGTTTAAAATAATTATATCTCCTTCGTTTTTAGGGTAATCTTGATTCTATTTTCACTGTTAGTATTATATTTTTAGATAAACTGAATAGATGATAAATTTTAATATGTTTTTCATGCAAATTCCCTATTGATAATTTAGTTAAGCAACTCATGGCCTTAATTAAATCTGAAACAGTACCTATCTGACGAAAATCGCTGCTAGAAAACAAGTAAAATAGATTCTGATTTTAGTTCTGATTGTGACTAATAAATACCTACATTGGAATGCACTTTTTTAATGTATCCTAATGAATTTTTTTATCTACAAAAATAATTCAAGTATCAAACAAGTTTTTAGCGTACTATATGAGTGTTGACACCTGTAAGATTATTAAATTTTCCTCCTTTTTCATGGGACATGACTCGCTTGACAGACTCTACAATTTAGCGTCATTGGCAGTCATGGTCTCCCCCTACTGCCGAGTATATCAAAAGACATTTATTTCAATAATGCTGAGAATCAGAATTTTTAACGGGAGTTTTACATAAAGACAGTAGACTCCAAAACGCTATTTCGGTCGTATGGAAACATGGCACAAGGCGGAGAGAATGAGAGGATGTGTGCGAGTCTCAACCAAGCTGCCATGGTGCTTCTTTGGAAAATATGAGCATATTTTAATGATTATGCTTTCTTCATTTCAGATCAAAGTTCGGCTTGTACGAAGTGGACTTCTCTGATCCTAAGCGCACGCGCACCCCGCGGAAATCAGCAAAGTACTACTCGAATATTATAAACAGCCGATCGCTGGATGTTCCGCTACCTTGAAACTACCCAAGTTCGACGGTGGAAAAATTAAATTTACCTTAGACCTAAACGTCTTTTTTTATTTTCCCTTTTACCATCTCTGACTCCAGACTCCCCTGACCTCACTGAAGCATTCTGCAGAACTTGGTGGTGCCTCCATTTGCCCCCTCTGGACATTCATCCACAGCCCACCACTGGTACCATGTCTTCAAAATGATGAGCTCAATGAAAACGTAACCCTTTTTGGAATTTGTTCCCTGTAAAAGATTTCGCCAAAAACATTGCACACCGCAAACCATAAATGCTAGGTACCACTCCTACCTACCTATCGCCAAACCTTCTTTCCCTAAACAAACATTTTTATCAAAATTAACGTTATCTACTAAACGTAACACAAAGAAATCACTGTAGATTAAGATTTCGGATTTAAAGACTGATAAAGAATTATTTTCAATTCGTGCACAAGTCGTGAATACAGCTGTTTTTTTTTTTGGATGGCAAATCATCAAACGACTCCTTCCGCTCTGGGCGGAGCAGTGTCTTACTGACTAAAACCCATTCGTGTTCCTCCCAGTGCCCTTTGCGTTCCAGGGACGCGGCGTCTCTTTCGAACGGATTCCGCACCCCGGCAGGCAGTGTCAGACTCCTACTATCTAAAACCCACCCGTGTTCCTTCAAATACCTTTTGCGTTCTAGGGCTGGGTGATTCTTTCGAACAATTCCGCTATCCTGACACTCTCTAAACCCAAACTTCATTGTTTCGGCCTTAGCTGCGGGCGTTTTCTACTGCATATCATCTAACCGCTAAGAATGAATGAAAATTCGATTTGACAGTTACTGTGAAAACGTGTTCTCATTCGTTCTTAGTTCGGTTTCAGGACTAATCGTAAGTCCGTAGGTGATACGGAGTAGAGAACCAGCAACTGAAGCAAAAACTATGGACTTAGAGAGTAGCCCACCTGGTCTTTATCAGACGGTTAGCTACCCATCGATTGTCATGCACAAGCCCGCACCTACGGTAGCCGGGAATCGCCCTGCGACACCCAACGCGCGGGGGTAAACCCGTACCTACTTTACAAAATTCATTTCGAGCATGCATCCACTTCGGTGGCAGCAGACGCATTGGAGCGTATCAAAGAAGAAAATATTAATAGTATATAAAATTCGTAATCTTTTGAATATCTTAAAGAAAAGATAGCGGAGTTCGGGTTATAAAGATAGTGGATTAAATCCCCAGCAGTCACTCTTATCATGGATTGGATTCAAGCAGTCGTGTTAAGGTGAGTACTTTCTTTTTGATTACGTGCAGCTGTTGCACAAATTCACTCTAATGTAATAAATCTAAAATAAATAAATCTAATTTTGTAAATAAGATTATTACACTAATATAATAAAGAAGTACAACTGTTAATATGTTTGTAAAGGGTAGGTTCTCAATCTCTGGGATCAGTATTCCCAGAGATTGAGATTATATCGTCAAAGTACCTCTGAAATGTCTTGATCGCGGAGTCACATCACCTCATATGTTTAAGATTCCTTCCAAAGGCGTCAAGCCCAAAATATTGTCAAAATAAAAATTCAAAGTCATTCATAAATTCGCGAAATTATTTTGAAACGCGTACAAAAACAAAATAAATCATTGGGCATCAAAAATAAAATCCACATCGCTGTCAACAGCAAAAGTGCTCGGAACACTGGCAGCATTGCCGCGTTGAATGGCATTGCTGTCTTTGACCGAAGAAAAACCGAGAGAAATTATATTTTACGCGTTTGTGTAAATAATTTCGCGAATTTGTTAGTCCAGTGGTTCAATAATATTTTGTAGTTACTTTAGGCTACTGTACAAATACACTATTAAATCAAGTTATTTATTTGAAAAAAAGTCATTCATTTTTTCGACTTAGGCTAAGAGCTAGGACTTTTTAGAATGTTTTTAGTTCTACATAAAGTAAGTCACCCAAAACGCCCGCCCATCCCACTTCTTTGTGTTTTAGCGGGGAACAAGAATTGGCGCAACACACTTCTATTGTAATTATCGCGTTCAGTTCAAGTTTAGAGAGAATGCTTGCGTTGACCTCAATGCCACCTCTGGCTCGACCACATGTTTTTCAATGATCTAGTGCTTTTGAAACGTTTTGTGTTTAGGGGTGGGAAATCCACCATGTACCGACGGCGCATTGCCGTACGTCTCTTTGGCTTGTTTCACCATATCACAACGTCGCGACAAAAGGTGGTCAAGCTGTGGTTACGTGTGAATAGTGTAGCTGTGTCTTTTGCGGTTGCGTTGTGGTACCTACAAAATGTGGATGTATTTGCGATGTGGCCGGTCGTTAGCTCACGATTTCGCTAGTGGTTGTTTTGTGGTTGCGATATGACTGCTATGTGGTCGGTATCACACACGCGGTCGATAATAACGGCAAAATGTGATCCTTGTGAATTTTACTAATAATTTACATACAAATTAGCGCTCTTCCACGTGTTGTGATTATGGTGTGGTACGTGTGAAACAAGCCTTTGACTGAGTAAAAAAAGGTCTGACTGTACCGAAATTGTCGTAAGCTAAAAAATGCACTGCTGTTATGGGAAAGTAGTTATTATTTCGCGTAATGACGTCACAAACCATAAACTTTAGCCAGAGAAGTGCGCGGGAGCTGAACGAAAGCGTAAGGTTGGTTATTGTTTTTTGAATATGGAACCTCATCCAAGCATTTGTATGAAAATGAAAATTTTGCATGCGCAACCTGGCAGTCTTTTCTGTAAAACTTAAATGTGAGTGAGCTTGAAGTGATCAGTCGTTCCAACTTTAGTTTTTTTTTAAGGATGACTCCTTCCGCTCTGGGCGGAGTGGAAGGAAATGTCAGACTTTTACTGACTAAAACCCATCTGTGTTCCTCCTAATACCCTTTGCGTTCTAGGGCGTCGGAGACTCGCTTCGGTATGAAGCTCTTCCTTTGTGTACAATTTAATAACGCGTTCAGACAACTAGAGTTGCCATTGCGCTGCAATGCGTTAAGGATTTTTGTGGCGGCGCGTGTAGATTGTTGTTATCTACACAATAATGCATCGATGGTGGCTTGAGTCATGGCTCGCCCTAAGGCCTCTGCCTCGGGTTTTGCAGGCAGCGGGGTGGTGGCAGCGTCGGCGCGGGCGCGGCAGGATCTAATGTGTATATTCAAATGAACCGACCCTCGGAAAGAGCGGCGCAGCAGCGGAGCGTTGGCAAACCCCGAGGCAGAGGCCTAATAGGGATCTGAAAATGATTGCTGACAGAGTGAACTGTCCGTATCTGGTTCACAACTGTCAGTTACATTTGTCATATATCGTGCTGTTTACTAATACTTAGATTTTAAGGATTATGTTGCTTGCCTATATGAGTTTTTGCTCGAAATAAAGTTAATTTGAAAAACCAACCCGCTAATGAACGGACGGATAGAGCGGAGGCTTACTTATAGAATAACGGTGAGGCCCTAAAATTTACCTACCAAGTACTTAACAAATTAAAATAAAAAAGTCAATCAAAATATAACCTTTCCGGAAATGTATTTGTTTCAATAAGCTATAAAAAATAATAAATAATAATAAAATTGCTACATTGTTGCTATTTGTTGTTTTTTACAATGCTGTAGTCTGAAAATAAAGCTTTGTTTTATTTTATTTTTTTACTGTAAACATATCGGAGAATCTGTCTAGTCTACGACATAAAGTTAATATTTTAAATATTTATTAAAAGTTTTTAATTACCCGCTCAGCTCTTGTGAAAACACAGCCTCACACACGTACCACAACCACACCACAACCACACCACAAACACACCACAACCACAACCACACCACCACCACAACCACACCACAACCGCAACACGTGGGCGGGAGTAGTTTATATGAAATCTAGCTTTTGCCCGCATCTTCGTTCGCTCATATCCTGTGTTTCCCGTTCCCGAAGGGATATCGGGAAATCCTACGGAATGTTGATGTAGGTAAATAAAAACCATTAAACTTAATCGGATGGTGATTAGGTACCTTTTTTCCATGACCGATTTCATGGAAATATTTTCCCACAAACATTTGTCAATTTATATAATGCATATTGATAGTTACTGCTTGGTAATGTTGAAGCAACAGGACGACACAGGCTATCTTCTAAGACAACTTATCCACCTTCTTGATTGTGGTATGTGTCGTCAGCAATTTATAGCAGGCCTTTTTCATTTTCGTCGTTTCCTATTTACTATTGAGGATCGTGATCACATACGTCGCGTCTTCAAGCCATTCAGTCTTCTGCAGTGTAGATTGCTCTGTAATGTACTTCCAATCGCTTTTTTATGGTGTCGGACCATAAAGAAGACCATGTTTGCTTTCCATAACTTATTGATATTATATTGCGCTATATTAATGGTGCTTTTCTTTAAACCACGAAGTTAAGATATATATTATTACGATCGCGTAGCGACCGAATTTAGTCGTTAAGTCTTAGGACTTAAGAATAGATAGAAGATGATGAGTTAAATTCACACGGACCACATTTTGCCGTAATTATCGACGGCGTGTGCGATACCGACCACGTCTCAACCAAAACGCAACCAGCTCATCTAAATAGCGGCCGGCCTCATCGCAAACAAATAAAAATTTTGTCCAACGCAACCGCAAGACGCAAGCGACACGATTCACACGTTACCACAGCTTGACCACCTTTTGTCGACGGTGTGGTGTGGTTGTGGTACGTGTGAAACAAGCCTAAGGCCTTGATCTAGAGCAGGCTGGTCTTGATACATACGTGATACAATGAAGCCACTAGTAATTTATGAGATAGCAATACTATTCTTATCACAATGCTTGTGTATTTTTGGTGATAAGATTAGTATCTTTTATGGACTTAGTGTTGATGAGAGATTAATTTCATGTGTCAAAATGAATCTTGCACTCTTTGCCTAGTCATTCTTCGTCAGAAATAAAAAAAATCAGTCAAGAGTAAGTCGGACTCTCACACGAAGGGTTCCGTGACATAAACTTTAACATTTATTATTTTTTGTTATAGTGGCAACAGAAATACACAATCTGTGAAAATTTCAACTGTCTACCTGTTACGGATCTTGAGATATAGCCCGCTAACAGAGAGACGGACGAATGGCCCAGCGGAGGCTTAGTAATAGGGTTCCGTTGGTTACCCTTTGGGTACGGAACCCTATTAAAAAGAGCTAATAAAACATAAATTCCACAGCGCCGTGCTATCCGTGTCATGGTGCACTCAGAACCTGTCGTTTCCAGCTGGGTTCCGGTTCGGAGCCTCCACTGCTGCTTACCAGGTCGAGGGCGCCTGGGATGAAGGCGGTAAGGACACGATATTATAACCTTATTCATCTAAACAAGCAATTTTATTAGGATTAAAAGTCGTACTGGTGAAGATCGGGATGGTTGGCGCTCTTTGGGGCCGGCTTACGTTCAGCAGTGGTCGGCAATTGGGTGATGTGAAAAAGAAATAGCCAAAGAATAGGTATGCGCGTAGATTTATATGTCAGGAAAAATCCAGGACCCCGTCCTTAGGCCAGGGTATCGCCTAGAAAGACTGTACATTTTCGTTGCTTTCTAAACGGCTATGTACTTTTATAGTTTCGCAATTAGTTTGAACAGTAGGGGTATCACACGGGTTGCGGAATTTGTTCGAAACAGTCACTCTGGAACACAAAGAGCGTGTGGAGGAACACGTATGGGTTTTAGTCAGTAAGAGTCTTTCTCCCTTCTGCTCCGCCCAGAGCGAAAGGAGTTATTTGACAAACAATTTACATATAATTCTGAACAAACGATTATCACATACCCACTCGCGCTTTCCCAACCGTTCTGGCAAGTGGATGCCGCGTACTTCGGAACAAACCTTTATGCTTACTTCTATGTTCTCCATTTCCAATTTTCAATTTATTTTTTAGGCAAAAGCGAAAGCACCTGGGACCGGTTCGTGCACGAAGATCCGAGTAGAATCTCGGATCTGTCGAATGGAGACGTGGCTTGCGACTCATACCACCAGTGGAAGAAGGACATCGAGTTGGCAGAGGAACTGGGGCTGCACTTTTACAGGTATGTTACGATATTGTTATGTTTGGAATCGTTTTCCTGCCCTTATCACTCAACGTTCATTGGGAGTCGAGTGTCGGCCAGAAATTGGTTGAGCAACATCGTTTAAATGTATTTTTTTGCCGCAGGCGATGGGCTGTCATCTGTTTTCTCTTATATTTTCTTTTTCTCTTAGATTTCGGTTTTAGAATCAGCAAAACTAAACCCTATCTGTACTAGCTAAGTACCATTATTTACAGTCCAGTACCTGGGTAACACGGTACCCCTTCGAAGGCTGGTGTCAGATTTGTTGGTTTCTACCCATAACGGCTATCAAAGATCTACAAATAACAGCTGGGATCAACGGCTTAATGCTTTCCGGGGCACGAATAAATCCCGATATGTTAAGACGGTTACCTATCCATGGATCGAAATCGGCAAGCGTTGCTTAACCTTGAACACCTGGTTCGATCGACCCATGCGGCTGTTTTTATTAAGCCACAAGCTCCTCCTTAACTCTACGTTCGTGTAACCAAATTTTCTTATTTTCAACTTCCAGGTTCTCAATATCCTGGCCGCGGATCCTCCCATCTGGTTTCGCCAACCACATCAACGAGGATGGCAAGAACCACTACAACAACCTTATCAACGGTCTTCTGGAGAAGGGCATCGAGCCTTTTGTCACCATGTACCACTGGGACTTGCCTCAATCACTTCAGGATCTCGGTAAGACCTTCGATAGACGGACTGTGTGGAAGATGAAATGGCAAGAGATGGTGAGAGAGGAATGGAGAGACTTCTGATGTGACGGCTAATAGAGAAGTATGAAAAAGGATATTACTGTCACGGTCCTGACCACAGATAAATTGGGATATGGGCACAAAATTAGTGGTTTTATTACTGAATAGCTTTTGCCTATAACTTGGTACGCGCATGTCCCGTTTTTTCCCGTTCCCGTAAGAATTTCGGGAAATCCTCTTAAGGGAGCATTAAGAGGATTTCCCGAAATTCTTACAGTCTCGAAGGAAAATTTCAGCTTCCTACGACCAGTAGTTTCGGTTGTGCGTTGTCTGTCAGTCACTCAGTCAATCAGTAAAATGTTAATGGAATAATGTTATATATATATTGATGACTAGTTCATCCGCGCAACTTCGTCTGCGTCACCATTTTCATTACTGCTCCGCTCCTATTGGTCTTAGCGTGATGATATACAGCCTATAGCCTTCCTCGATAAATGGGCTATCTAACACTGAAAGAATTTTCAAATCGGACCAGTAGTTCTTGAGATTAGTTTTTGAGAGTAGTTAACGTTCAAGCAAACAAACAAACTCTGCTTCATATATTAGTATAGATAGCTGTTTCCCGCGACTTTATGACTTTGGCCCGTGTTTGTCCACTACGTCACCTGATGGAAAGCAATAATGTGGGCGACGATGGAGCGCACGTACCTAGAAATAATCTATTCACTCTTGATTTAAAGACCCCTAGGTGGTAGCTGTCAGGAAACACATACTCCAGCAGGGAATTCCGCTCCTTAGCTCTACGCACTACGCACAATAAAAGTATACCCAAAACGTTTTGTGCGTATGGGTGAGATTTCCAGTACCGGCGACCAAGTGAAAGGACTCAAGTCGTCTCCAGTCGTAATTGTAACTCAACTGTCTTTTTGTGTACATAAATGACTCCCTAGGGAATGCGATTCAGTACATCTCAGCTAGAAGCAAAAAAACAAAACAAAAACAAAAGTAACCGATGCACTTAACACGCACTGAGACTAAAGTGGAACTGGGCTGGTCATGTCTCCCCCGATACACAGACAGACGGTGGACTGTTGAAACTACGCGTTGGAAAAGACCATTATTAGGGAAAAGAAAGGCAGGAAGACCAATAAAACGGTGGGCTGACGACATAAGGAAGGTTGCAGGAAAACGTTGGATGATGCGGGCCACGGTCAGAAAGGCATGGAAAGTGTTGGAGGAGGCCTTTGCCTAAACTGGGGTCCATATCCAAAAACCAACTGAAGAAACAACATTGTAAACGAAATATTTTTTTTTATTTGTAATGGTATGTATGTAGGTTTGTTCTTGACTCTAGTCTATGTCAAAGATGACAGAGACAAAGTCTACGATGGAGGGAGCCTACCCAGAAGGAGCCTGTTGAACTTTTAAGAGATTAGGGTTGTAAGCTTTTGGAAACACAGACGCAGGCAGAGAGTTCCACTCTTTTGCTGTGCGCATTATAAAAGACGTTTGAAAACGCTTAGTGCGAATTGGTGGAATAGCTACAAGGTAGGGATGGTAAGATGCAGTGCGTCTGGATATCCAATGGTAGAAGGGGGCCGGTAGGATGAGGTCGCGGAGTTATTGGGCACACTCACCGAAGTACAATCTGTAGAAGAACGACAAGCAGGCAACCTTACGGCGATGAGCCAAGCTATGTAGCTAGGCAATGATTAAGGTTATGGAATAAATGGCTTAATAATAATAATAACATCTCAGCTGAAACACTAGGAAGTGGTGACGGGTTGGGGTTTAAGAGGACTGTCTTTTGTAATTCAACAAGTGCAGTTTTCGCCTAATTCAACATTTGATTTCGTTTTTTTTCAGGTGGCTGGACAAACCCTCATATAGTGGACTGGTTTGTGGACTACGCAAGGGTTTTATACACTCTCTACGGCGACCGCGTGAAGCTCTGGCTGACCCTCAACGAACCGGTGGTCCTTTGCGACGTGGTTTACAATTCTGGTGTTATGGCTCCGCTCATCATAAGCCCTGAGGTCGGGGCTTACTTGTGTAATAAATATGCTTTGCTGGCCCACGCTAAGGCTTGGAGGCTGTACGATGAGGAGTTTAAGCCTAAATATCATGGTAAGGCTGCAGTTTATTTTTTAAGTTTCTTTTCATATAACAGATTTTTACAGCTGCTATAATAAATACTTAACTAATTATATACACTAATTAACAAGAAATTATGTACAAACGCGTATAAAAACAAAATTAATCATTGGGCATCAAAAAAATAATCCACATCGCCGTCAATGGCAAAAGTGCCCAGAACACTGGCAGCATTGCCGCGTTGAATCGCAATGCTGATTCTTTGGCCGACGAAAAGCCCAGCCCTCTGGTCACGTGAACAGTCGACAAGTTGTTTGCTAATGTCCCGAAAGACTCGATGCGCACTCGGACCCCATGGGCCTAGTGTTTCAACGCAAAACGGCTGCGTCGTTTGAGTTTTAAAGTTTCTTGTTGCCCCATTAAATCAATGTGCATCTTAACCTACTATAGCAAAACCCCCTTGTAAAATTATGAGCTAGTCAGCAAGATATATGGCCAGGAGGTTTCCGGATTTTGTATGTACAGTTGAAAGGAGGCCATGTGGAGACATTTGCATAAAGATCTATGCGCATGTCGAAGTACATTTTGATTAATTTCAATGATTTCTTACACTTTTCAGGCAAAGTCTCCTTAGCGAATCAGTTACTGTGGTTTGATCCCAAAACAAAAGAAGACGAGGCTCTTGCGGAGCTAGCCAGAGAGAACTGTGTAAGTATTGAGTACTTTCCACTTTTTAGTAACAGAATAAACGAAGAATTATATCTACAGAGAGGTCATTGTACTCATATGGAGAACTTTTACTATAGGAACCAACCCGGAATCACGAAAAAAATCGTCTGCCCCATACATATCTGTGCGCATAACTTGACAAAATTTACAGCTGATTTCTACAATTTATTCGCAAACATGACCCTCATTGGTTGTTGTGATAGCATACGTCATTGAGTTAAGAATTAAATGGGCAACCCGTTGTTTGATGTTGATTTGGTTCACGGGTGATGGATCTTTTAAATTTTCGTTATCGGTGACATTTTTGGTGGTTTTTGAGGTCGCTAAAAATGAAACTGAGCTTGAAATCTGTGATGGCGCCGACTAACATTTATTAAAATTTTAATTTAAAACGCTTTTTTGTTTCTAGGGTGGCAGATACGCTCATCCGATCTACTCCAAAGAGGGGGGTTGGCCGCCTTCCATACAGAAACACATGGACGAGCTAAGCCTAAAGAGAGGATACCCTAGGTCTATGTTCCCGGCGTTTACTCAGGAGGAGATTGAGACAATTAGAGGTAAGTGAATAAAATATTTCTGGAAAATGCCAAATCCTTTCATCCGTAAAATAATTTATCATTATAATAATTTCAGCCGAAATACGTCCACAGCTAGCCATAGGCCTCCTCCAAGTGTCTCCACCTCGACCGGTCCTGTGCTTTGATGTTATAATTACTAACCTAAACTTCTACAGGAACTTACGACTTCTTCGCGTTGAACTACTACACGACGCGGCTAGTCCGGCCCGCGAAGAAGGGAGAGACGTTCTCATCTTGGCCGCTAGGTGACGCTGTGGACCTCAACATGAAGATAGAGAAGGGAGAAGGCTGGGATCAGGCTGCTTCTTCTTGGTTTTTCGTAAGTTTGAATTGACTGTATTTCTTCTGTGATTTTAGCCCACCTCCATTCCACGCCACTGTTGTTTTAGGCTTTCAGGAAGTGCATTAGTGGAATTGTCCCGTTAAAATAAAGTAAAGTAAACTAAATAAGAATTATCATGGCGGTCTAGAGGGTAAGCTCGAGTCTTCGTGTGCCACTAACCTTACTGAGGGCAAACACAAATCATCTCAGCGTTAATGCAATAAATCTCTGATAACTTCTACAGGCATAAATGTAATACTTCAACACGGTAACGTTGTTTTGATACGTGAACATTATTTACAGGGTGTTTCATGATTCTCAGGTGTTTCAATTATTTATTCTGGCTTTTAGGAGTTGTAGTGGTACGGATTAGAGAATCTGCTCTAAAAAATAGATCATTTTGATACTATGTTATGCAACTTCACAGGTGTACCCCCCAGGCATGCGTAAGATGCTGGTCTGGCTGAAGGAGAAATACAGAGACTTGGAGATCATGATCACTGAGAACGGACTCTCTACGTACGGGGGACTTGATGACCAGAACAGGGTCCAGTATTACAGAGATTATTTGGAACAGGTGAGTCCTTGGCAACATTTTTTTAGCCAAGGGATACTGGCTTGATGTCTCGTGACTCTTGAGGAGCTCATGGCTAAATAATAACAGGCGCACGGGTCGATCTTTAAGGTTAAGCGACGCTTGCCGAGGTTGGTCTGTGGATGGGTGACCATCTGAGCATACCGAGTTTCCTCCGTGCCTCGGAAAGTACGTTAAGCCGTTGGTCCCGGCTGTCATTTGTAGGTCTTTGGCAGTCGTTACGGATTGTCAGAAGCCAGTAAATCTGACTCCAGTCTTGCCAAGAAGTACCGTGTTACACTGTTAATGGGTTGTGGAGGTCTGGTAGGCAGCCGCTCCACGTAAAATACTGGTATTCAGCCAAATCCGGTTTGACTGGAAGCCAACCCTAATATAGTTGGGAAAAAGGCTAGGCAGATGATACTAGCTTGATGGTAAAGGAATCTTTTCTAATCTTTTTTCCTGAGAAATCGAGAATGTAATTAGGCTGGTGAATATACCTACCTACCTGACACGAAGCGTCAACTTGTACCTATTAGGTACTTCTGAATAACTCATTTTTTTTTCATTCCTGACGCACATTTGGCCTTAAACATTGAGCCGCTCATCCCAAGCCTTCATTCTCATGACATTTGCTTATATTTTGTAAGATTATTTCATAAGTAGTATGTATTTTGACGTCCTGTGAAGTTATGGCGGTCTATCTACCCAGGGGATTCATGTTTATACTTCTGCATTAGATAATTCTACAACAACTAACTCTATATTTGCAGATCTTGCTGGCAATCAAAGAAGATGGCGTCAATGTGACAGCATACAGTGCTTGGACGCTCATCGACAACTTCGAGTGGAAGGACGGATACAGGTATGAATGCCTTTATTTGGTTAGTCATCATCAGCATTTCAACCGAAAGACGGTTTTTGCTGGGCGTAGACCTCCCCAAGTGTCGCCACATCGTCCGAACGTGTGTGGCTCGCATCCAGCGGATTTCGTCATCGGTTCACCTTTTGGGAGGCCTTCCAGCGCTCGTCTTCTGGTTCTCAGTCACCGCTCCACAACTTTTCGATCGATTATCTGTTCTGCGAGCAATGTTTCTGCCCACTGCAACTTAAGCTTGCCGATTCTTCTGATTCTTCTGAAGGTTGCTACATAAATAAGCGGGCTGGCATTGTCGGTTCGGCAGTATTAGCCAAACAACAAAGCTGACCCGAAGGAATTATTTCATTTGTTCGGTTTCAATCAGCGTGTGCCGATCGGGCAGTTCATTCCATTAGGCAGTATTTGTGGAACGAAATAGCCGACCAGCTAGTCTATTCTGTAAGTAACCATTTCGATATCGAGCTTCACCTGAGTGAGATAGCTCACAAAGTGAACTTTATTGCACACACAACATAAAGGTATTACGTTTATACCTCGGATTCCGCTGTCGAGACACGAAAATGTTTTTACAGAATAGCACTACTGTAGCAACTTCTACATACGTTCGGCATCATTCGGCATGTGCTCGGCATTTTCCCCGAACATTGATCTACATCATTATATTCGAAATACCCCCGGCTGTGCCGATTTATACCGCCAATGTGTATAGCAACCCTGACGCGCTTTCATTACGATCTCTTGTCTCAAATGATCATTTGTCTTCCAGGAGCAAGTTCGGCCTCTACGAGGTGGACTTCTCGGACCCGGAGCGCAAGCGCACGCCGCGTGCGTCCGCGCATTACTACGCCCGCGTCATCAAGAGCCTCTCTCTCGATGTGCCCACCACTCGCAGTGGCCAACCACCACTTGAGCGTCCACTCGCAATGTTGTGCATATTTGTAGTTGTTAAGTTCTTATCGTTGATTATTGATTAAAATGGTTTATCAATTTTTGAAAATGTTTTTTATTTGTTTGAACTAGGTGCCAATTCTGTTCATTTTCAATTGGAACTCAGATATTTTACCCTTTAATTAAAGATAATAGATGATAAATTACCAGATACATAAAACATGAATTTCCTTTCGAACCGCTCATAGTTCCGTTGACGTGCGCAGTATGATGCTTCTCACAACGCGAAGCGGTATCTCGACATTTATAATGTCAGACCTTACCTAGACTCATATACTTGATTCCTTTGAGTTCTACTGTCTGTTTGGCAAATTTGATGATACAAATAACTCTTCCCACTGTAGAGTCAGACTCTTACTGATTATCACTCACCCGTATTCCTCCAAATGCTCTTTGTGTTCTAGGGCCACGGTAATTGTTCCGAACAGTTCCACAACCCTGGCCTGGCTGTCTCTAGCCTACCGCCCGCCTTCTCACTGCTCAATAATGTAGTGTATTAGTGATGTAGACAAAATAAAAGAGAACTGTTCAATTTTACGATTCGTGTACAAATGCCAATAATTTGTGTATGCAGTTACAAATAAACCGGTCAAGAGCGAGTGGGAATCGGGCACCGAGGGTTCCATACCATTATATATAAATACTAGCTGACCCGGCAAACGTTGTTTTGCCTTATAAATAAACACAAAAATTTCATAAAATCGGTCAAGCCATTTTGGAGGAGTTCGACAACAAAAACTGTGATCCGAGATTTTAATACATTAGAAGATTAGAAAAAGATAGATAGCTGTTGCACGCGACTTCAATTGCGTGTATATCGTATAGTAAAATGATGTCGCTAGGTAAGATCGCTAAGATAAGATGGCATCATATCAGCCGAAAGACCTCCACTGCTAGACATGACCTCCCCCAAGCTTTGCCACAACGACCGGTTCTGCGCGTCTCGCATCCATCGGCTACCCGCAACCTTCACCAGGTCATCGGTCTACCTTGTGGGAGGCCTTTCAACAGTGGGTCTTCCGGTATGCGGTCGCCACTCCAAAACTTTTCGGCCCCAACGACCATCTGTTCTGCGAGCAATATGTCCACTGCCACTTTAGTTTGTCAATCCTTCGGGCTATGTAAGTAACCTTGGTTCTCGACGAATATCATCATTCCTGATTCGATCACGCAAGGAAACTCCAAGCATTACCCTCTCCATTGCCCTTTGAGTGAATTTAGCCTTCTGATGACCCATTGTGAGCGACCAGCAACAATTGTGACATAAGATATACGAACAGTCAACTTCTAGCATTGCTTAACCCCCTTAGAATGCAAGGCATTGAAAGAAGAAAGAAAGAGCGTTTATTTGCGCCTAGCATGACGCATACCAAAAAAATATAAAATAGAAATTAAATAAAATCACCTCGTCTATTAGTAATTTTTCGTAATGAGAAACGTTTTAATGATAACGCTTTTCTATACACGATGTTGAAGAAAGTTGCTAGGGTTGTTAACACGCGATAGAGCTACATAAAGTTGAAATGAGAAACTCTATCCAGACGAAAAGACTACCCCCGCAACGGAGAGAGTACAGTTTAGATTCCGTTATCCGCACTTAGGCTCCCATTCGCGCCGTTGTGCTTAGGAGTCCTGGCTAGGTTAGCCAGCAAAGCTACGCATATAGGTTTCGCTGAGCGCCCTCATCGTTCCGAGTACTTTTGCACGTCGTCGGGTAGCAAAGGCCTCATTTCTAGAATAAAGTCGGCGACCGATTTCCTGGTATCGAAGCAACCTTTATACATTGAGATGTATATGGCGAGTGGCGACTATCATCATCACATGATGATGCCAGCCAATTGCCGTCCACTGTTAAATGTAAGCCTCCCAAAAAGCTTCAACCATCTGGGATGGTTGACGCTTTTTGGGAGGCTTACTTACATTTCATTTACATCTTGTGCCACCTTTTTTAAATCATCGATCCATCGTGCCTATGTTGAAAAGATATTTTTTCAGGGAGGGGGGGGGGGTTTACCCGGACTTATAACTATTATTATTCGGAGGGTATTTCTACTTGGGTTGAGAAGTCGCTTAGTTAGTCGCATGTATAGGCTTAACATTGGCATGATTGACTGCCAGTATTTTGTAGCCCGTGATCATTTGTTGTCTTGAAGTTTAGTTGATCTCTGGCAAATTCATGTATGAATCAGTAAGAAAGGTAAGAGAAGTGGGTACAGGTCCAGTAGTACCGTTTCGGAAACTCTCTTCGCGAGTTCGTCTCTGGCGTCATTGCCTGGGGATCTACAGTTTCCCATGATTCACTGGAGGGTGAAACCCGGTACGGACAATTTTTGCTCTGAGCTGTTGTAACACTGGGAATTGAACAGTTTTTAGCCATGCCGGAGCAATCAGCCGAAATATTATTTCGGCTACTATGATAGTTTGTTGACTTTCAACCGAGTGCCTTTGCAAAGTTTTTTAGAAATTACGTAGGTATTTAAATAGAAATCATAAAATTTAATCGGATGGTATCTATCATTTTCTTCTTTTGCGTTTTCATGGAAATAATTTCCTTTGTTTTCCCAAAAACATTTGTCAATATTATACGTATTGATGGTCTACTTAGTCGGTGGGCTCCCCGTTCACAGAAGTAATGAATTAATGCTGAAGCAACGGAACAACACAGGCTATCTTCTAAAACAACCTAACCATCTCTTGTTTGTGGTGTATGGCATCGTCAATTTTTAACAAAATTCGTAAAATAATGCGCATTTGAGTGGCCTTCTTATATCATGTTCGTATTTTTCTGCTTCTCCGTCGTTTCGTCACTGCTGAGGATCGCGAACACACACGACGTGTATCCATGCGGTCTTCTGCTGCGTGGACCACTCTGTGCATGCTACCTTTAACAGCCTTCTTTATGGCGTCGGGCCATAAAAAGATCATAGATCTTTAGTATGCTGATATTATTTTGCTCATTATGAATGGTGCTATTCTTCAAACTACAAAGTTAAGAAATTACTTGATGAATCAAGTTAATTCTCAATTTATTTCGAATCAGGAATGGAAATCGAAATGATTTAAGTTTTTAGAACTCAGTTACTTATCCGATTAACCAATCTAATTCAACTCTTTTCGCGACTTCTCTATCATGGGACTTCGCCAGCTGCTCGTGGGTGGTATGACGTGACCCGTGGCCCGTAAAGATTCATTTTTGAACAACTCAAGTTAAGCTTAGCAAATGTAAACGCACGCCTTCTTTTTTTTGGGACAAGCCCGCCACACATTCCCAACCACTGCAACTCCTGAAAGCCAGAATCAACAGTGGCGACCACCAGAAAAACGCCGAGCCAATGGAACCCGACGAGTCCCGGAGAAACGATTCAACTGTCTTGGATCCTGCAACGAAATTAATCAAAAAAGTACAGCGGAGGAGTAGGAAAAAAAAAATGTAATTTCCACTTCCCTCCGTATCAAGCAGGAGACAGAATAGAACTAGGCCAATAGGCACCAAGGGACAAATACAACTGGGTTAAGCCCAGTTGCCAAGCACCACGGTTTATATCTATAAACTAATGGGTCCTAAATTGTGAGCTACTTTTGATTCCAGTAATAGGTATGGCAAAATCGCTTGAAGCACGGAAATTTGTTCTGGTTGCAACAAGGTCCGTATAGTAAACTACCCCAGATGTAACCTTAATACTATCTAACATAATATTGCGTTCAGTTTGCCAAAGACTATAAGATGTGATGTGCGGATTGTTCGTATTCATGGTCAGCTGTAGAACATTGACATAAAGGCGAGGCCACAAGCTTAAAGGAAATAATTTACTCTTAAAATTGCCATGACCTGTGAGAAATTGGGCAACACAGTGATCCACCTCCAGCCATGTCCTGTCCAGCCGCTCACGAACAGATGGAAAAAACTGGTGGAGGTGACGGCCTTTGATGGAATTTTCCCACCTACATTGCCACTCGGATAAAAGTTCCTCCCAGACATCAGTCTGGTGTTTATCTTAGAACGGCCGCGTTGCGGTAAGAACTCTGGGTCCGTAATCTTTCTAGCGTAGTAGCACATTGCAGCACGCTGCTGCACTTCTAGATCGACTGGGAGAACACCCGCCAGCACTGGTAAGGCTTCAGTACTAACCGTCCTATACGCCTTGCATAAGAATATCAAAGCCAAACGCTGGCTTTGAAGCAATTTACGTCGTACCGCACCTATGGTGGCCCTATCGGCCCAGACAGGTGTCCCGTAGCACATACAACCCAAGTAGGTAGCCCCATAAATAGTTTTTAAGGTTTGAAAAGATAGACCCCAAGTAGCTTTGGATATTCTCGTCAAGGCGTAGAAGTTTTTTTTTGCTTTCTCACCTACTGTTGTTATATCTTCAATTAATAAAAAGTTATTTTCTAATAGCTTGCCGAGATAGCCCACGGATTCTTTTCTTTTAACGGGTACGTTATTAAATTTAATACTAGGCCAGGATTTATGGTTTCCTTTTAAAATAAGTTGATAGGTTTTATGCGGTGCAAAGGTCAGACGGTTTCGATCGCCCCACTGAGATATTAATCGTAGGCATGTGTCAGCCAAATTCTCGAGGCCAGCCCGAGTACTTGCCTGAATGAGAAGCAAGCCATCGTCCGCGTAACCGGTTAATGAGCAGCTGCATGGGTGCGGAAGCGCGAGGAAATCATCGTAGCCAATATTCCAAACATATGGACCGATAACTGAGCCCTGAGGACATCCCATGGTTAGAGACTTAGTAATGGAATGATGTCCAAGTTTGAGTTTCACGGAGCCGTTTAGAAAGTAAGAAAGAATCAGATTATATATGTTTTTGTAACAACCACGGTTTTTCATTTTATAGTAGCACCGGCCATCATGCGTTATCAAAAGCGCCAGAAATGTCGAGAAAGATTCCAACCACATATTTATGTTCCGATAAGTTAATAATTTTACGAACAGAGAGCACCGCGTCGACGGTGGATTTACCAATAGTGAAACCAAATTGATTATTATGAAATTTAGGTCCATTCGGTAGTAAACGTGGAACGATTAGTCGCTCTAAGAGTTTTTCCAAAGATATGAAGAAGAAGTAGGGTTGTGGGCCGATAGGACTTAGGGTCATCCGGGGGCTTATCGCCTCTCTTCGCAATAATGCGTATAAAGCCTTGTCGCCATATTCGAGAAAAAATATCTTCCGCAATGCATCGGTTATATACTGATAAGATCGCGTCTCCCGCTGTCTTACACGCTTCTATAATCATTCTATTAGAAATTTTATCTTCACCGGATGATTTGTTGAGAGGTAGTCTCTTGACAACTATTAATAAAACAACCGTGTCCACGTTCTTTGCAGAGTACTATTTTATTGAGAAAAAAAACCACAGATAAAATCATTACACATTGACAGTTGATGTCACTACACAACCATACGTTTTGTTCTTTGCATATTTTGATATACAATCAACACCCCCACTATATCAAAACAAAGGAAAATAACATTATTTTTGTTGAACACCCATCAATTTCAAAAATTTACAATGTTTGACATGGCTTAAAGACTTTGTAAGTATGTCCGCAGGCATATCAGCAGTCTGCAAGTATTCAACATTGACAATATTGTTACTGATACATTCTCTACCAAAATGATACCTTATATCAACATGCTTTGACCTATTATGAAAAACAGGACTATGCAACAACTTATGCGCACTTTGATTGTCGTTAAAGATTACAATACAGTCTGAATCACCAGTAATTTCTTTCTGTAAATTTCTAAGGTAGATGGCCTCTTTACAACTCTCTGAAATACCTATGTACTCAGCCTCTGTGCTTGACAGTGCAACATTCTTCTGTTTTTTACTACCCCAAGAAATGACACCCCCTGAGAGATTAAAACAAAACCCAGTGTATGATTTTCTATCTAAAGTATCACTGCCCCAGTCTGCATCTACATAGCCCATTATCTTTTTGTTACCTGTACCACAATATTTAATACAATAATCTTTAGTTCGCTTCAGATATCTTAAGATGCGTTTGGCATGAGCCCAATGCTCCTTATTGTAACTATTATTAAATTGACTTAGGTAACCTACTGAAAAAGCTATATCAGGACGAGTAAGTATTGCTAGATACATTAAACAGCCAATTAATTGCTGGTAAGGTAAGTTTTTATCACAATTTTTATCCTTAGCTAATTTTAATCCGTTTTCCATTGGTGTTTCTACTGTTTTACAATTTAATAAATTACATTTTAATAACAACTGATCAACATAGTTACTTTGATCTAAAGTTAGAATTTTATTTTCTTTATCATAGCACACTGACATACCAAGACATTGCCTTATTTGGCCTAGATCTTTAATTTTAAATTGAGACTCTAATACAGTTTTTAACTTATTAACTTCACTACTATCATTAGAAAAAACAAAGAAATCGTCAACATATAAAGCAATTATAGTCTTACTTTTACCTTCATTCTTCAAAAACAAACAAGGTTCATATTTCGACTTAGAGTATCCATTATCAGTTAAACAAACATCTACTTTATTATACCACATTCTTGATGACTGCCTTAATCCATAAATTGCCTTCTTTAATCTCAAAACTTTACTAGTATCCAAACAGTGAAATCCTTCAGGCATTTCCATGTAAATATTTTCATTAAGGTTGCCATTCAAGAATGCAGTTATCACATCCAAATGTACAATATCATATCCATGTTTCACTGATAAAGCAAATAACAATCTCAATGTACTATGTCTGACTACTGGTGAAAATGTCTCTGTGTAGTCAACACCAGGTTGTTGTGTAAAACCTTTAGCTACCAACCTTGCACGAAAACGCACTTTATTGTCAGATTCAATCTTTTTTTTAAGTACCCACTTAGACTTTACTATGTTAGAATTCTTAGGAATATCTACTATTTCCCAAGCATCATTCTCCTCGAAGCTCTTCAATTCCTCCTGTACCGCCTGTACCCACTGGTTTCTCTCAGGGCCTTCTAATGCATGCTTAAGTGTAAGATCATTCCCATCACTTATGTTATTCTCCGAGTAACAGATACCACCAAAACCAAACCTGTTTGGTGCTCGACGTTGTCTGGCAGGTCTAATCAGGTTCACATTATCCTGATCTTCCATGGAATCCTCGTACTCACTCGGCACATAGTCTGAAGATGTATCACTTATTGACTCTTCCATTAATGTTGAATCTGTAGTGTCCCCCACTGAATCCTGTAAAATCTGGTTTTCATCTGACTTTACTTCAGGTAAATGATCCTTGTTACTCTCATCAGATGCAACTTCCACCATGACTAATTGCTTTTCCATAACAATTACATCTCTGCTTGTGAATATCTGTTTTTTCACTGGATCATACAGTCTATAACCTTTGATATTGTCAGGAAATCCAAGTAGTATACATTCAGTAGACTTCTTGTCCCATTTTGATCGTTTTTCTTTATTAACATGAACCATAACAGATGATCCAAAGATTTTTAAATTACTTAAATCGGGCCTTACACCCATCCATAACTCATATGGTGTTTTACCATTTAAAACTGATGACACAGTACGATTGTGTAAATATACAGCTGTATTGCAAGCCTCAGCCCAAAACATTTTGCTTAGTTTGGCATCATACAACATACATTTTGCCTTCTCAATAATTGTCCTATTCATCCTTTCACACAGCCCATTTTGTTGCGGTGTGTATGGGTTAGTTCTTTGATGTATTATTCCACACATCTGTAAATAAGCATCAAATTCAGAATTACAAAATTCCTTTCCGTTGTCACTCCTGAAGACTTTCACTTTCCTATTAGTTTGATTTTCTGCCATTGCCTTAAATTGTTTAAAATACTTTAATGCTTCATTTTTGTGTTTTAAAAAATATATAGAAACCATTCGGCAATAGTCATCAACAAATAATAGAAAGTAGGACGAACCTCCCAGTGATGTCTCCTCCATTGGACCACAAAGGTCACTGTGTATCACATTTAACAATTCAATACTTCTTGTATCACTACTTTTGAAAGGTAGCCGACATTGCTTGCCTTCACAACAAGTCTTGCAAGACATTTTGCTGATAGTGACTCTGTCATCAAGATCCATTCCTTCTACTGCATTCTTAGTTTTCATCAAGCAATCACTGTTTACATGTCCTAATCTGCGGTGCCAAGTGTAACCCGAGGTAGTTACTGCTGCAACCAGTCTCTTCTGTGTATTTAATCTATAAACACCATTCATCAAAGAAGCTACAGCAACTAATTCTCTGTTCCTGTTATATATTTGACAACCATCATCTGTGAAGATCACTTTGTTACCTTTTTCAATCAATTTGCTTACTGAGATAAGGTTAGTTGTCAAATTTGGAACACAAAACACATCTTCAATGGTTATGTCGAATTCACTGCCTTTGACTGAGGTTACTATCTTAACATCGCCAGCACACTCAACTGAAACAGTTTCTTGATTTGCTACCAGGATTTCTTCTTGAACAAAGCGATGTTTTTCGGTGATCCAATCTGGGTTAGCGGTTAAATGAACGCTAGCACCGGAATCAACGTACCAGTCGTTTCTACTAAAGCTTCCACTCAAGAATACAGCTGAGAATGCATTAGTCTGTTTACGGTCTTCATTTTTATTGTCTAACTTGAAATTATTTGGGCATTGTGTTCTATAGTGTCCTATTTGTTTACATCTGTAACATTTGACATTGACAGTTTTTATGTTGGTATTACTTGTCTTTGGTTTATTTGAACCGCCATCTTTGCTTCCGCCCATTGGTTTCGGCTTATGTTGCCTATTTTTAGACACTGCAAAAGCAAATGCGCCATCTTGATTATCATTTCCTTCGTGTCCGGCCTCCATATCCAAAAGTTTACTCTTGATGACGTCCGTTGTCACTTGAATGCCCGAATGCTCAATCGCCATAATCATGGGAGAGAACTTCTCTGGTAATCCAGCTAGTAGCAACGAACCAATCCACTCGTCATTTATTGCAAATCCTGTTCCACAAAGTTTCTGACCTGTCTCAATTATTTGCGTAACATACGAGGTCATAGAACTGCAATTCTCCAAACGTATGGATATCAAATGCCTTAGGAGACTTATTCTTCTAGTAAACCCAGAATCATCGAAGAGAGATTTGAGTTTTTCCCACAGCTGTTTAGTAGTTTTTACGGTCTTTACGTGGACGTACAGCGATGAGTCAATAGTTAGAATCAACTTTGCCCTTGTTTTCGCGTCATCTGTGGCCGATACAATTTCTGCACCGGTTGCATCTGTTTCTTGCTTAATACACTTTATCATGCCCTCGAGAATAAGATAATTCTCTGCTGCGAACACCCACTCATCATAATTTTCTCGTCCACGCAGCTTTGGCACATTAACGATATAATTAGCCGCCATTATGAAAAGATCCAACAGCACCACAAGACAATGAGTCCACCTAAAAATAATAAGTCCAAACTCGAAACTACTCCCGAAAACTTCGATAATACTTCGAACTGTTACTATTTTGCGTTATTACTTTCGAATTTTAATCTAAATGGCCATAGCTGGGCTCATAACCTATAAATAAAACAACCGTGTCCACGTTCTTTGCAGAGTACTATTTTATTGAGAAAAAAAACCACAGATAAAATCATTACACATTGACAGTTGATGTCACTACACAACCATACGTTTTGTTCTTTGCATATTTTGATATACAATCAACAACAACGTTTATGAATTCGTCAGTGGATGGAAGATCTGACTCCGGTGATTCAGGTGGCACCGTGGCCCACGCTCTGATCTGTTGGTGGTATTCATTATCATTTACTGATGGATCTTCTGGTATAAGGGAATCAAGCAGAGCATCAGTTGTTTCTTCAATGCCGGTTGTATGTTTATTGTTTACTTTAATGTTTTAAACGTACGCAAAGTCGACGAAAAAGAAAAAAGTCAGCTGGAGCCATATCTGGTGAATATGGTGGTTGCTGGATGGTATTTGTTGAGTGTTTGGTTAAAAATTCGTTCACAATGATAGCCTTGTGCGAAGGCGCATTGTCGTGGTGCAAAATCCAAGAATTTTCTTTCCACAAATCTGGCCTTTTTCGTCGAATTTGCTCTCTTAAACGCCGCATAACGCTCAAATAATATTTTTCATTTACCGTTAGACCTTCCGGTAAGAATTCAGAGTGCACAACACCGCGATAGTCAAAGAAAACAGTCAACATGACTTTGACTTTTGATCGACTTTGGCGTGGTTTTTTCGGTTTCGGTTCAGTTGGAAGGCGCCACTCCGAAGCTTGTTGACTAGTTTGCATGTCAAACTCGTAAACCCACGTCTCGTCACCAGTAACAATGCGTTTCATGAATGTTGGGTCCGAACTGACTTGTTCTAGCATGTCCTCAGCGACTTTCATGCTATTGAGTTTTTGGAGAAAATTCAGATCTTTTGGGACTAGCCGAGCAGCAACATGTTTCATACCCAAATGATTAGTTAAAATGGTACGGATCGACTCGTGAGATACAGAAAGTTCGGCGGCTATCTCTCTCAGAGTTGAATGGGGATTTTCAGTCACTATTTCCTTCACTTTTGCGATGTTAACTTCAGTTGCAGACGTTGACGGCCTACCAGAGCGAGGCAAATCTTCCATCACATCTCGACCGCTTTTGAACGCTTTGAACCACTCATAAGCACGAGTTTTTGATAAAGTCGATTCACCGTAAGCCTTCTGTAACATTTGCAGTGACTCCGAACACGAAATTCCATTGGCGATGCAAAATTTAAGACAAACTCTTTGTTCGATATTTTTGTCCATTATGAAATTCGCAATACACACTATATATGATATTACTAAAATCAGCACTGTATTTAATATAAATAACAGATGCAACTCAAACTCCGCGCAAAAATGGGAAACAGTTGTGCCAATCTAACAACTACAAAAAAAACAAAAATTTGAATTTGGAACCATAAACAAATCATCCATTCCCGATACTTTTTTGACTGAATGTATGTTTATTGTTTACTTTAATGTTTTGAACGTACGCAAGGTCGACAGATCTATTAGCTTTGAACTCGTGGTACAAAGGAGACCACGGACCCTCCTTATCAAGTTTATCAACAATTTTCCGCAATAAATTACCCTTAGATTTTTCAACAGATGCTCTGTAGCGTGACTTGGCAACTCTAAAAGTACTTAAAGCAAGATTAAGGAGGTCCCCGGTAACCTTACGTTTTTTTAGCTTATTAAGCTGTCTACGAGCTCTACGAAAGCTTCTACGTTGTTCAACAAGGTAGTCACTCCACCAATCACATCTACGAATATTGGTCATGGATGCGCGACGAATAGCAATGTCAGCACAGTAAGTGAAGGCGTCCGACTTTATCTCAGCACTTTCCTCAGCTGACAGTCCATCGCAAGTGAAGTCTTTGACATGACCAGAAAAAAGTGAGCCAAAGAATTACCAATTCGCGCCCTTACTTTTATATCTAAAATTTCCAATTAAGTGTGACGAACCTTGAGTAAACATAGGAACAAACTCGTACACGATCAGGCGATGATCACTACAGGACGCGTCAGGAAGGACACGCCACCTATCCAAGCGTACGTCTGCACTAGAAAGTGTGACGTCAATACAAGATTCGCCCATTTGGCTACAAAAAGTAGGTGGTGCGTCTGGGGTGTTATGAATTGATAAATTCATCTCAGCAATAAAATCTTCAACAGCACAACGTCGTTCGGAATCAGTGGATCGAACTTTGCCATACCACAGGGAAGAAGATGCATTTACATCAGCACCTACTATAACTTTGCAGCCCGCGAGCGACCGCAAGACGTGACGGAGATTATGTTTATGTGGAGTAACTGGGTCTGAGTATTGAAAGTAGCAGCTCACAACATAAACCTTAAAGGTAGGCGATGATACTTCCGCCACGGCGCAATGAGACGTCATGAGATTACTTATAGATGTTACAGTAAAGCCCGAAGAACGCGCTACATAAATTCCGGCCCGCGCCCTGCAGTCCAGCTGAACCACCCTGTGACGTAAGCGCGCGTTTTGGTATTGTTCCTGAATAAGTACTATGTCAAGATTATAATCCACAATCAATTTATCCAGCTCAGATGTCGCCACCCTATCGTTATGGAGATTTAATTGTCCTATGGTTAAAATATCCATTATTAGTAGTTAGTGTTTAGGATTAATTGTTCGAGTTTCAGTTTGTAGGTAGTACACTATTGAGATCCGCAGCGATGATTATTAAAATATGTGATCAGCTCGTAATACAATATGTAAGAAATGAGTTACGAGTTAACTAATTTATGTCTAATACACGGCAACTTGAATAAAATCACCGGACCAGCAGCTTCAACTATTAATTCCAATGGCATAGCACATAATTGGCAAGGGATCCGTGACGCGTTAGTCAATAATTTTTCAGACCAAAGGGATGAGACCGCTCTTTATAATGGCATGTCTTTACTGACACAAGGAAGTAGCACCCCGCAAGAGTATTATGACAAATGCCAGACCCTTTTTAGCACTATAATGACCTATGTTTCATTGCACGAAAATGTAGGTACGACAATCGAAGCAAAACGCGATCTTTATAAAAAGCTAACTCTACAATCCTACGTTAGAGGCCCTAAGGAACCTCTAGGGTCACGTATCCGATGTATGAGACCCGAAACCATTGAAAAGGCTCTGGAATTTGTGCAACAGGAAATGAATGTCATATATCTACAGCAACGTAATGAGAGTGCTCCCGAGCGACGTAACCCGACACAGCAAACGCAGTCAACCCATAGAATGCCATCCGCGGTCCCTATGACCACACCGAAACCTTTTAGTTTTCCTAGCCCAGGCCCCAGCTTGCATAAACCTATGCCAATGCCGCCGCAGCAGCAGCAGCCGCAGCAGTGGAGGCCGCCCTTCCAGCACAATCAGGTACCTCAACGGGCCCCTAATATGTTTAGCCGTACTCAACAGATGTTTCGTGCGCCCCCGCCGAATATAACCCCCAAAGTGTCGCGTTTAAATTACAAAATAGGAACCCTCAAACGCAAAATACCGGTCCGAAACCGATGAGCGGTGTTAGTCATTTCATACCGAGACCACTACCAGTGCATGATTGGCGTAGGTTAGGCAACCCACCGCCTAGTAACTACTTCAAAACTCGCGAAATGAATTTTAACGAAATGACCGATTACTATGACACTTACAATTACCCCGACTATTACTACGAATCACCTGACTATTACTATTTCTGTGAGCCTCACGACTCTGACTTTTATTATGACTAGCAGCGGACCAACCCCGAAAATAATTTAAATGATCCGGACCAATTAAATAACGTAAAATGCTTAGAAGCACAGCCATCCGCTACTTCTAATGCTGATCAGGATTTTCACAAGGAGAAGGATCAAAAAGGATTAAAATAGACCTAAATGAGCAATCTAAAAGGGAACTACGTTACATACAGATATCAGACCCACCACTTAAATTATTAGTAGATACCGGAGCTAATCAGTCTTTTATCAGTCCAGAGGCAGTCGAACAATATTTTTCACTAATCCCTTTAAACTTTGACCCCTTCGAAGTAACGAACGCTCGTGTGACTAGTACGCACGAACATTCTATTACGGTACCGAACTTTGCAGAATTTAATAATCCCACGAATGTAAAATTTTTTATCTATAGATTTCATAACTATTTTGATGGTCTAATAGGCTTAGATTTACTTGACGGAGCACAGATTGATCTTAAAAATTATTATTTGATTACTGACTTTACAACGATTCCGATACCTTTATATCAGTGTAGAAGATCAAATAGTCAAGAAATAATTCCCGCTAACTCATCAAAACTAGTGAATATCCCTATATATTGTCCAGATGGCGATTTTTCGATAGCTCAGCAAAATTTTTTTTTTTTTTTTTTTACTAATAATAGGCACGCGCTTGACCACCATCTCACCTGATGGTAAGCGATGATGTGGTCGAAGATGGAGCACGCCTGCCTAGAAGCAACCTATTCTTGACTTAAAGACTCCCAGGTTGTAGCTATCGGGAAACACAGACTCCGGCAGGGAATTCCACTCCTTAGCTGTACGCATTATGAATGTGTTCCCAAAACGTTTTGTGCGTGTGGGTGGGATGTCCACCATGTACCGGTGGCGCATCGCCGTTCGTCAAAATTACTGTAATTGCATTATTCACGAGTGCATTACTCGCATTACTGACCGTACTGGAATTGTAGAAATTGAAAACCCGACGGAACATGACCTGACTATTGCATTTGACCGACCTTTACAAGCCGATATATTTAATACTGAGTGCATGGGGTGTATGGGGTCCGTTGCCATCTTAAAGACCCAAGCCAACCTCACCTGCTAGCGGTGCACCCTGCTGTCCAACGGACGAGGCTCTGGCGAACCTGGTTTCCCTCTCGTAGGGTTGTGGGGGTCAGACGGCTGGTCGCCCCACGTAAAACCAACTTCATTCATATAAGTATGGAGAGAAACAAGTTAGGTAAGGGTACTCGGTCTAGGGCGTCGCCGCATAACGACGCGCAGGCACATCGCCCTAAACCTGCGATAAGTAGGCTAGGGCTACCGTGTCAAGTACGGGCACGGCTAAAGAGGATAGTACCCAAGAAGAAGTTCCGCTTTGCCACCTGGAACATTGGCTCCCTAACCGGACGTTGCCAAGAACTCGCAGACGTACTTGCGAAGCGTCGGGTCCAGTGCGCCTTCCTTCAGGAGACGCGCTGGAAGGGAAATAAGTCACGTGACATCGGGCAGGGGTACCGGCTAGTGTACACCGGATCACCAGCGGGTAGGAGCGGAGTGGCCGTGGTGCTGTCTAAGGACCTTCAGGATGGACTCCTTGAAGTAAGGCGAGTTAGGGTGCTGTTCGAAGAGTCGGTAACGAACCTAATCAGCGCCTATGCTCCTCAGACTGGTTGCTGTGAGTCTGAAAAGGAGGCCTTCTGGGATGAGTTCGAGGACGTATTACGCGCTATTCCGAATTCCGAAGGTGTTTTGGTTGGGGGGGATCTCAACGGTCACGTAGATCAGTTTGCTGGAGAGTATGGACGTGTTCACAGTGGTTTTGGTTATGGCCAGCTAAACGCAGAGGGAGTCAATATACTTAGCACCTGCGATGTGTCTGACCTAGCCATCGCGAATGCATTCTTTCAGAAGAAGCCCCAGTATCTTATTACGTACCGTAGTGGTGCCTACTCAACCCAAATAGATTACCTGCTGGTGCGACGGTGCCACATTGGCAAGGTTACCAACTGCAAAGTCATCCCAGGCGAAAGCCTAACGGCTCAACACCGCCTCCTTGTCCTGGACTTTGCGGTTGTACCGAAGAAGAGAGTGATCGAGAAACGCAAACCCCGCACTAAGTGGTGGTTGCTTGATAGTCCTAGGCAGTCGGACTTCATCGCGGAGGTCGAGCATCTCAAGATCAGTGCTCCGCATGAGTCCGCTCAAGAGATCAGGAGTAGGATCCATTCAGCAATCACCGATGCGGGTAAGCGCGTCCTTGGCACTTCTCGTGGTGGCCGCACCATAGGAAAGGAGACGTGGTGGTGGGATGACGGGGTGCAGGAGGCGACTCGGAAGAAGAAGGTTTTATTTAAACAGTGGCAAGGGTCCAACTCTCCGGATGACAGGGAGGCATATGGAGCGGCTAAGCGCGCTTGCAAAAAAGCTGTAGCCAGAGCCCGCAGCAAAAGTCTGGCGCCCTTATACGACAAGCTGGAAACTGCGGAGGGGCAAAAGCTTATTTTTAAGCTGGCGCGTGGCCGGGAGAAAGCTACACGGGACATTAGCAAATGTCTCTGTGTAAGGGACGCCCAGGGTAAGCTGCTCTACGATGCTCCCTCTGTTAAGGAGAGATGGTGTACATACTTCGCGGAGCTGTCTAACAAACAGCATCCCCATAACCTTCCTCCCGAACCGCCTCCTAACCTTGGACTTATTTCCCCTATTTCCCCCGACGAAACCCGCATTGCTCTTCGCCACATGAAGAACCGGAAAGCGGTCGGGCCTGACAATGTGCCAATTGAAGTGTGGAAGGCGATGGGCCCACATGGTGTGGACCTTCTGACGGATCTTTTTAACCGCATCCTGATCACCAAGGAAATGCCGAACCAGTGGCGATTTAGCCTGATTATCCCTGTTTACAAAGGCAAAGGTAGCGTACAGGATTGTGGTAGCTACCGCGGTATTAAGATCATGTGCCACTCCATGAAGCTCTTCGAGCACATCATTGACACACGGCTCCGTAGCGAGTGTACTGTCTCTGAGTGTCAATATGGCTTCCGGGCGGGTAACAGCACCATGGACGCAGTGTTCGCCTTACGGAATCTGGCTGAGGCTTACAGAGAGAGAAGGAGAGCTTTGCATATGGCCTTTTTAGACCTGCAGAAGGCCTTCGACTGTATACCTCGGCAGTCCATCTGGTGGGCACTGCGCTTCAAGGGCGTTCCCGAGGCCTATATTGACATTATCAGAGACATGTACCGCGATTCCGTTTCCTCTGTCCAGACCGCTGTTGGCGAATCGAATGGCTTCCCAATATCTGTTGGCGTTCACCAAGGCTCGGCTCTTAGCCCGTTCTTGTTTAACGTAGTGCTCGATGTAGTTACGGCAAACATCCAAGATCAGCCTCCATGGCTAACGATGTATGCCGATGACATCGCCCTCGTCAATCAGAACAAAGCCCATCTTGAGCGCAAAGTCAACATTTGGAAGGACACGCTTGAAAACGGTGGTCTGAGACTAAATGTGGCGAAGACTGAGTACATGTCCTGTGGCAGCACGGATACAAACACCATCCGAATAGGTTCGGACCTGATCAGAAAGTCCGATATGTTCAGGTACCTTGGATCCATGTTGCACGAGTCTGGCATCGTGGACGACGATGTCCAAGCACGTATTGGCGCGGCTTGGGCGAAGTGGCGTGAGGTAACGGGCGTTGTATGCGAACGCAAAATGCCTCCGAAGCTCAAGGGGCAGATATATAAATGCATCATTCGTCCTGTCCTACTGTACGAGGGCGAGTGTTGGCCAGCACTAAGCAGACACACCCAGGAGCTTCGCGTCACGGAGATGAAGATGCTGAGGTGGATGAGTGGCGTAACGCGATCCGATCGCATACGCAACTCTTACATCCGAGGTAGTCTTGGTGTCCGTGACGTGGGGGAAAAACTGCAAGAGTGTCGTCTGCGATGGTATGGCCACATCATGCGCCGCCCTATGGAGTACGTTGGTCGGAGATGCATGAATATGGCTGTTCTTGGGGCTAGGCCCCGTGGTCGACCTCGCAAGCGCTGGCTGGACGTCGTCAAGTCCGACATGAGAGCCAATGGCCTGACTGAGAAGGATGTTCAAGATCGGGCAAAGTGGAGGAAGCTAAGTAGTAAGGCGGACCCTGGCAATAGCCGGGGTTAACGCCAGGTGGAAGAAGATATTTAATACTGAGTGCATGAGCACCGAACAAGACCCTATGCGCGTTAAAGAGGTTTTATCTCGATTGCGTACAGATCATTTAAATATTGAGGAAAAAACAAACTTGGAGACTCTATGTGCCCGTTTTGCTGATGTATTCTATGTTGAGGGAGAGCCTTTGACTTTTACAAATAAAATCAAGCACCGTATTCGAACGACTGACGAACTTTCCGTTTACACTAAAAGCTACCGCTACCCTTTTGTGTATCGACAAGAAGTTAGAGACCAGATAACTAAGATGCTAGATCAAGGTACACGACCAACGACCTTCCGAATCAGCCTGGAGCTCACCTATTTGGGTAGTTCCTAAGAAAGCCGCATCAGGCAAACAAAAGTGGCGCATAGTAGTAGATTTTCGTAAACTGAACGACAAGACTATAGACGACAAATACCCGATTCCTAACATCAATGACATACTTGACAAGCTTGGTAAATGCCAGTATTTTAGCACGTTAGATCTTGCATCAGGCTTTTATCAATGCGAGATGCATCCAGAAGACATTCCTAAGACAGCATTCAACGTAGAACATGGACACTTTGAGTTCTTGCGTATGCCCATGGGATTGAAGAACTTTCCATCTACTTTTCAAAGGGTAATGGACAATGTGCTCAGAGGCTTGCAAAATGAGATCTGTCTCGTGTATCTCGATGACGTCATCATATTTAGTACATCATTACAAGAGCATATGGTTAACCTAGAAAAAGTATTTAAAAGATTGCAGGAATCCAACTTCAAAATACAGATGGATAAGTCTGAGTTTTTGAAATTAGAAACCGCGTTTTTGGGCCATATAATCAGTGGCGAAGGTGTTAAACCTAACCCTGATAAAATAGCAGCAATAGAAAAATACCCCTTACCAAAGACACCTAAGGAAATAAAACAATTACTATACTACTAGTATTAGGCTACTATAGGAAATTTATCCCAGACTTTGCCCGCATCACTAAGCCTATGACGAAATGCCTTAAAAAGACTAATAAAATTACTTTTCACTCCGAATACATTGACTGTTTTAACAAATGCAAGAGCTTACTGACAAACGACCCCATCTTACAACATCCCGACTTCACTAAAGAGTTTATATTAACAACGGACGCTTCAAACATAGCTATAGGTGCTGTACTCTTGTAAGGCAGCATCGGCTCAGATAAACCTATCTGTTACGACTCAAGAACTTTAAATGACAGTGAAACCAATTATAGCACTATTGAAAAAGAGCTTTTAGCCATAGTTTGGGCTACAAAATATTTCAGGCCATACCTATTCGGTCGTAAATTCAAAATATACACCGACCACAAGCCGTTACAATGGATAATGAACTTGAAGGAACCCAACCAAAGGTTGACTAGGTGGAGACTTAGGTTAAGGGAATATGATTACACTATAGTCTACAAAAAGGGAAAGTACAACACTAATGCTGACGCATTATCCCGAGTAGAAATTAACTACGAGGAGACTCAATGTTAGCCAATCCTTCAGAGCGACCACCTTCTCGAACAGGTTATACGACAGCCACTGCTCACACTAGCACTGAAAACCCTATTCTAGAAGTTCCTATCACCGAGGAACCCTTAAATAAATTCCACCGACAAATATGTATAACTATAGTTAGTAACTCTACCTACCTTAAACGAACGACAGCCACTAAACCTTTTAACACACATACTCGCACACATATTCAGGTCTCAGAATCTAACTTAGAACAGGATATAGTAAACGCTATAAAAGAATATGTTAAACCTAAAGTTGAAACCGCCCTAAGGATAACTCCGCCCCTAGGCATGTATTCAATCATACTTATTATCCAAAGAAACTTTAAAGCTCAGCTATGAACCTAGTTCTAACAAAATTAGAACTAGAAGATGTAAAGAAATATTTAAAGCAGCAACAGATCATAAAAACTATCATGAAAGGAAAACCAATCACAGAGGGATAAATGAATGTTATCTTGCTCTTTCTCGGAAATATTATTGGCCCAAGATGAGGGACGATATCACAAAATACATAAATGAATGTACAATCTGTGGACAATCAGAGTATGATAGGAACCCAATTAGACCTCAACTAAATTTAGTGCCTCCGGCAACCAAATCTTTTGAGTTAGTACATATGGACCTCTCTACAGCCCAAAATGAAAAATACCTCACAGTAGTAGACGCTTTCTCAAAATACGGACAAGCATACTACATACGAGATGGCACAGCAATTAGCATTCTTCAAGCAGTTTTAAACTATTGTACACATCACGGTCTTCCACTTACTATAGTAACCGATAACGGTACTGAATTTACCAATCAATTATTTTCCGAATTTACTGGAATGCATAAAATTAACCACCATAGAACACTAGCTCATTCCCCTAATGATAATGGAATAGGTGAACGATTTCACTCTACGTTACTAGAGCATCTACGCATCTTACGATTACGTCAGAAAGATGAACCCGTGGTCAACCTCATGCCTTATGCTATATTAGCTGATAATAGCACAATCTACAGTTTCACAAAGTGCAGACCCCATGACATAATTAGAGGACATTTCGACCCAAGAGACCCACTTGACATTGACATTACCGAACATCTTATGCAACAGTATACTTATCCTAAATCACCGAGACCAGATGAAAACTGTATATGACCTTATCAACGACTTTACACTTACTGACCGAACGAATATCATACAAAACAGGAATAAGGACAGAGAGCCCGAAGTAAAATACCAACGAGAACAGCAAATCTTCATAAGTAACCCATTAGCCAGTCGACAAAAATTAGCCCCGCGTTATACTCATGACACCGTGCTAGCCGACCTTCCGATTCATATTTATACATCTAAAAAGAAAGGTCCCGTAGCAAAATCCCGACTCAAACGTATCCCTAAAACCGCAAATTTATTACAGGATACTACTGGCGATGATCGTTCACATAACGATGGCGCTCGAGATAAAACTTGAAAGTTTAAATGATGGACCCGAACTCTTACCTTTCAACCTTGGACAATCCAGACTCATAACGCACTATCATTCTTTTCTACAATACATTGACTTAACTGACATTGAAGACAGACTCCACTCCGTAATTAATCAACTAGACTATTTTAAAACCAAATCAGACAACCAGACGTTCCTTTTATACGAACTTCAAATTAACCACTTATCTAATCAATTAGATAAAATTAATTCTCAGTTAAAAACATTAGAACCCGGTCGTAGCAAAAGAGGTCTCATAGACGGTTTAGGTTCAGTTATAAAAAGCATAACTGGGAACTTAGATCAATCGGATGCCCAAACTTACAATAATGCCATTAAACTTTTAGAAAATAATGATGACAAGATATTATCGGAGGTAAATGAGCATATAAGTCTTAATAAAATCTGGATGACTAGATACAGTGACATATTATCAAAAATTGTTAGCAATCAAGAGATAATCAATAGTACCTTAGGATTACTTTTAGACGAGAAAGCTTCCGCGAAAAATGATCTTATAAGATACGCAAAGTTTGCTCAGTTGTTAGCTATCATTAGCGATAATACAGATGATTTATTTTTAGAGATAACTAGGATAGAAGATACCTTAGCTTTTATACGTGCATCGAGCACTCACCATAGTACTTTAAGCATAGATACTTTAGGTAATATGACGAAACGATTAAGATCTATATACCGTTCACACAATTGCTAGAGGCAGATCTAAAAGAATACTATACAGTTATAAAACCTGGCTATTACTTTACAGGAAAAAGAATAGTTATCATATTTAAAGTCCCAATTATCTCCCCTGATAAGTTTGAATTATATAGATTAGAAATAGTTCCCAATAAATTTATGTACACCTTTGTTCCTCCTTATCCTTTCATTGCAACTAACGGGAAAGTTTTCAAGTACATAGAGGCTGAATGCCCGAAGTTTAACCAGCTCCATCTCTGCGAAGAGGAAGTCAACCATCAACCGACGAGAGGACATCTAGACTGCATCCAAGGTCTCATCTTTAACCAATCTCTACAGAAGACATGCCTGCCCACTAAGCTCACGCTGACCAAAGAAGCCATGGAGCAACTGGACGACAGACGCTATACACTAACCTTTCCACAACCAACCCGAACCGAGCTACAATGCGAACGTCAAGAATTCATCTCTCTACATGGAAGCTACCTCGCTACCATTCCGCACAAATGCTTACTACGCACCGAGCTGTTTACTATAATCAACACAAATGACCATATCAGAGGACAACCGCTGAAAATCACCGAAATACCCATGAACCTGAACATTGTCAACGAATCTATCCCACATCTGAAGTTAAACTCACTTCACCTGAAAAGCCTACATGAAATCGAAGATAAAACCTTAATGCATCAACCCGTACGAATCGATCGCACTAACGTGGACCAATCAATCTACCATACGACTATCCCACTATATGTCGTAATATTCGGTGCAACTGTACTGATCGTTACCCTCACTATACGACGGTATAATGTTTGCACAAAGCTCAGAAAGCCACAATCACCAGATGAAAGCGATGAAAATCATCAATACGAAGACGCAGAATCTCCTAAAATCAAGAAAAATGTACCAGCAACATTCTCGCTGAAATTGCTCAAATAGTTACTGTTCTGAGGGGGGAGGTGTTACGTGCCCTGCCTACACCAAATCGGCTGAATAGCGACATGATAGCTATTTACGTACAACGGATGTTTCCACACAAAATTGCAACATACGGACTCTGCTGACTCGACGCCTCGTGCAGCCATCGGCCACCTACTTCCAACCTGCTGACACCGCATCCGCGTTTCGCGATCGTTTAGAATTATATTTTTTGTAACAATTAATTTGGCACTTCGGAACTAGCATCGTCCAAGTCTAGACCTAAGATTTCTTATATTGTAATTTTGAAAGTAATTAAACCTTTCTTTAAATTAATTTCGGTTTTTTTTTAAGTCCTCCGGCTGTCACCTTCATAATTTGTATGCATGTGTCTATCTATGTATTTATTATAGAGTAGCTTTTGCCTGCGAGTTCGTAAGCACCTATCTCTTTTTATCCCGTTTCCGTAGGAATTTCGGGAAATTCTCTCTTAGTCCCTACATTTTTTAATGAAGACCTTCAACATTTCACTCAGTAACGGAAGAATTGTATATGTTAGGATTGTATTTCTTTTATCTCTTTGATTGTCTTTTCTTTATGTTGCACCTACCACCTGTCTTGCTGTGCTGTCTTGGCACCACCCTAAGGTCGACTGTTATAAAATGCCTCCGGCATTAAGTCCGCCTTTGTACAGTGTTAACTAGTACATAAAGTTTAAATAAATAAATATGCTAGCCGTCGAGCAGCATTCAATGATGATGATATTAATAGCGCGACGTGCACAACATAATTATTCACTGTTGCCATGCTCATGTTACCTATAGGAAACAGAAAGGAACGCAGTCGGTATTCGCGATAAGCTCTCACAAACCGCTAAATAATTGCAAAAAAACAACATTTTTAGGTACTGGTATTTTTATTTTATATTCGTAATCATTTTCATAATGATTTGCCGCTAAAACTTGGCTTACCTATCTAATTAGCATGTTCCCGACCCTCAGTTTTCCCCGTTCTTAATTGTGGCAGTATCCCACAATATCACAAAACTTTCCTTGTTTTGTTTATTTTCGCAAATAATACACTACTCTAAAAATATAAAGTAATAATTGTTACACGTTCAATTGATAACGAGTATAAAGGTCATGGAATATTATACCGGCACAGCAACTGCACAGCTGCATCATGGCGTTGCTTCGAATTTAGGCTACGGCTAGCCGCCAGCGCGCTAACTACGCGTTGTCCGCGGGGTGCAAACTCGCAGTCCGCGCGTGGGCCGCGTGGTGTGAGGTTGCTGTCATCGCGGACAAATTTTTATATGGAATTTGTGATTGAACACACCTATTGTTTGTTTCGCCGGTGACACGCAGTCGGCGCGCTGCAAGGACGCGGTCCACTCGCTTGCAGCGCGCGGGCTGTGAGTCGAGTTGTATGCTAGAGGTAAACGGGCTGACTGCCCGCCGTTGGCTTTTTCTTATTGACAATATGAAATATACTATACTACGAACGATTTAATGCTCTAATTCGAATGACAGGTATATTGCTGGGTTAGAGCGGTGCCGTTGTGGTGCCGGTATAGTGTGCCATGACCTTTAGTCTAAGATCCCAGATCCAGAGCCCTCACATTTTACTTACGTATGTCCTCACAAGAAAATATGAGCGGAGTAGAGTAGTGTACTGTGTATGTAGTGCGTACTATGAAGGTGAGCAATATTACGCGTACCTACTAGCTTGGGTCGACGGTCAATTTATTGTGGTGTTGTCTAAAACGTATTTCAGTAGGTAGTTATTGGGCATTCTGAGCCACTGTCCTCCAGTAGCTCGGCAAGTAAGCCTCGCTACAGGACAGTGGCTCGGAATGCCCAATAACCACTAATCAACTCGACTGTTAAATATTATATATATGTCGTACTGGATCATTGACTAGACAACATCGCACGAACAGTGTAACAGAATGCATAATAATAAAGTATCGACTCTACTATGTAGTAAACTACTATGTGTAACTTACTCATTGTGTGAACTACTGTCTTCCAGTAGGTAGCTAGGCGAGTTCGTCTTCACGACAGGATAGTGACAACAGTCGACTCGACTGTCAAGTCAACCACTATACTCAACCGTTAGGTATCATGCGAGTATAGTACATAATGTACATCATTCTGTACATTGTGTTTCAAAGATTATTGAATGAAAACAAAAAACAATGTTAAATTATTTATTTTTCATAGAACCTTGGATTTTCTTTGAACACCGTATCTGTCGAATGTACGAAGTCTTGAAGTTTTCGCCATTGAGGAGAATCGAGATCAGTTTGAAGCTTGATGCGCACTAGTGCTTTCTTCCATAGTTCCATGCCGTCGGTGTGGCGCGCGTCGTCAGCCTTGTAGACCTTGCAATCAATGTAGTACTCGCCAGTGGTGATTGCTGTTCTTCGTTCGCATCCGTTTGCCACTCGATTCACAAAGAATGACATAAGTTTGTCCGGTGAAATATTGCACTCTTGATCTCTTCCATGGTTTTTACTGATATCGAATACGTCGATTCCAGTAGGGGTTTTCTTGCTGAAACAATAATGAAAATTAATGTTAGAACATTATTTACTTAAATCGTTTGGGATCGTTGGAAACAATCTGCCTGCATTATTACAAACAAAAAATAGATTTCGGATTTAAACTTGTTTATGACATATAATTTATTTTTACAGCTCAGTAAAAACTTAAGTGTTAAAATAATAATGCACTCGAATAGCTCTTACTAGCGAGAGACAAATGCATTAAAACTTTATGAATGTCTTAACTAGCTCGTGGGCTAACAATCCATACAAAATTCACACATTGCGATTGAGACTAAGGTAGGCTTGCGACGATGATAATGAGAAAATATAGAGAGAATTTATTTGTACCTTTTATGAGCTGATGGTGTTTGTGACTTGCGTTTCACGGAGCCCGTTGCAACTAGCTTGCGGCTGGATTTCGTTTTCTGTTCCGGCTCAGCGATGTCACACGACTGGTAGTAGTCACCTTCTGATTCAAACCTGAAATAAAGATAGAAAAAAAGTTAGCTATGAATATAATAATTTATCACATGCGGTTCATGTTCAACCGCAAGTATGAGTCACTCGGATTTTTTTAAAACTTACATTATTAACTTAAATTGAAGGTTCGGTGACTGGACTGGAACAATGATGGCAGCAGGCGACAATAGCAGCAAAAGACTATAGTCAATAATATCGACAGAAACTCACAGTTTACACTAATAACCGATCGAATATAAACTTCTTGAAAATCACGTTTCTTACTTGTAGACTTCAAATGTATTTTGCACTGACTGCTGCAAACGATAATTTGCTAAATTAAAAATACTCAACGAATGAAGAAACGATTGTATAAAATATATTATATCTTCCTTGAACGTATTATACCCATACAAATAAAGACCGAGGAATTATTAAGCAATCATCGAATGTCAATGCAGCAAATTTACTTAGGGCTGACAAAAACCTGGTGGACATACGGTGTTATTCACTAAGCAAAAAATATAATATTTTAATGAGTACCTAACATTTAAAAGTCTAGTGACAACCTTAGGTAAACTAGCTGACGAGGAAAATGATGACTGTAAGTATAATGTTTCTACAATAACGGAAAGAAAAGAATCGTATTCATTCGGTCATTATTTTTAAATTCGTAATTTGAGTATCACTAAAATAGAAAAATAAATATTTCATTACGTTATATTACCAATGCATAAGAACTAAATAATATTATTAATCTATATAGATTACTTCGCAGGTAAATAAAATATACTAAGTAAATTATACTATTTTATGTTTGTTTAAGTATCTACGAAACTTTTTATTTCATAATTTTCTTTTTTCAGAAGCACATAGTATATTATCCTGACCATAAAGCTGTGACTTGTTCCTCTAGTTGATCAATTTGACCTAGTACCTGATAACTCGTGACCTGTGGGGGACTAAATACTATAACTTACAAATAACAACAATTAATTATTTTGCAGGTAATTGTTATATATAATATTTTATTTTCTTTCACGCTTTTTATTATGACAGTATTTGTAATTATTTTTCCTTTTTCAGATATACCTATTTATTGGTATGCGAAAGATAAACTGGATGTCAACTACTGCGTATTCTACGAATTTCTTATTGCAGTCGACGTATATTGTATTTAAGATCGTCATTATTAGTTGTAAGTATTAATGTAAACTTTGTAACTTTCACTATAAGATCTTAAAAATATTTGTCCCTTAGTGAGAATCTAACTAGCAACACGTAGCACAGAAGCCGATCGCTCAACCACTGTGCTATTCGCATCGTTATCGAGTATATCTATTTATATCTATATTATTTTTTTATAATATCAATAAATTAAAGTAATAATAATAATGCCTCACTGTTCGGTTTGCAAAGTATTTGTAGACAACCGTCGTTGGTCTGGTCATTTACGTAGTAATGCCCACAAAAGCAATAGCGCAATTCCTTATTTTGATAATATTTCTATTATTAATTCGTCTTTTAAAGGACGAATAGTAAGTTATAAGATCATTGCAACTAACGAACAAATAAATAATTTTCCTGAGATGTTTTTCAACGATATTAGTAAACAAGTTAAACATCTAATAGATAATTCGCTGCAAAAACATACATCTATTAAAATTAATTTTGAACTTTTTTCCTTTCTTCTCATGTTTAAAAATGATCAGCAAGAAATAAAATCATTTGTCACAAAAAATTATATCATTCACTTAAATTATGATTTTGATTCAATGTTTAAATCATTAGTAGAGTTATTATTAAAGAAGATTGAGGAATTTCAAGAGAGAGATAGTGGTTGGACGTTTGTTCGCAATTCGCATCTATAAATAAACATTAATAAATATAAACCTCTCGGTGGATCCAAATATGTAACGCTACCTCAATTTATTAGGAATAAAAAAGCTTGTTTGAATATTCGGAACAATGACGAGTATTGCTTCTTATGGTGTATTGTAGCGGCCCTGTACCCCGCAACTCAACATCCTAATAGAATTTCATCTTATCCACACTTTGAGGATATCCTAAATGTAGATGACTTAACATTTCCAATTTCATTTGCAGAAATAACTGTTTTTGAAAAAAATAATCCTTCTCTGAGTATATTTGTGTATGGGTTGAAAAATGATAGGACAATCATTGGACCTTTGTATACTTCAAACAATAACAAATCCAAGAGCATTCATCTACTGCTTTTACAAAATAATACCTCGTCTCATTATTGCCTTATCAAAGATTTACCTCGTCTAGTTAGAAATCAAATGACTAAACATCACGGTAAGCTATATTTTTGCGAAACATGTTTATTATTTTTTCCGACGTATAGTGAAAGGGAAACACACACGTGCGGAGGGGTTGTCACAGTTTTACCAGAAAAAGGATCATTCAAAATTTAAAAACTATGTTAGGAAACAAGACATTCCATTCGTCATATATGCCGATTTCGAAACATTGCTCGAACCTATTTCCGGCGATGAATCTGACACTGCTAATACGTCATATTTACAACGCCACGTGCCGGCTGCATTCGGTTATAATGTAGTATCATCATTTAATAATACTATTGAAGGTTACAGAACTTATCGCGGTAAAGACTGTGTTTCAAAATTTGTTAATTTTTTAATTGAAGATGCGAAAGAAATTAATAGTATTATATCTAAAAGCGAACCTATGATCTTTACCGACAAAGATGCTCTTGATTTTAGAGAAGCCGCTAAGTGCCACATTTGTGAAAATTTACTATTGAATGATAGAGTAAGGGATCATTGTCATATAACAGGAAAATACCGAGGCGCAGCACATAGACATTGTAATTTACAACATAAAGTACCAAAATTCGTTCCAATATTTTTTCATAACTTATCCGGATACGATTGTCATTTATTTATAAAAAAATTAAAATACTAGCCAAGACCAAGGAAAAATATATAGCATTCACAAAGTTTATACCTATGTCTAACAACGATTATATACAACTAAGGTTTTTAGACTCGTTCAACTTTTTGGGAACTAGCTTAGATAAACTTGCTAAAACATTGCAGGTAGAAGATTATGTTCATCTTCGAACTCATTTTCCTGACGAAAGACAATTTAGTTTGTTGACACGTAAGGGCATATACCTCTATGATTACATGTCAGACTGGCAATGTTATGAACAAACATCATTACCATCTAAGTATTGTTTTCATAATTCCATGACCAACGAAGATATTAGCGAACAAGATTATAATCACGCTCAGACGGTTTGGAATCAATTCAATATACTACTCTGTCAAGAAAGTACCGGGAAAAGATCAATAATACACAAACTGTCTGTTATTCATCCAAATTTATTTTATCACCTTCAAAGTATGCTCCTTTAGAAACGATACCCTTGCGCCAACGAATAATCCATTCATCAAAACATTTTTTAAACGCTGCTTCCGGAATTGAGTTCAGTTCTCGCCGCGAATTCTCCTTTATGTCTTCTATCGATTGAAAACGGGTGCCACGAAGTGGTAATTTGAGTTTAGGAAAAAGAAAAAAGTCAGCAGGAGCCATATCTGGTGAATATGGTGGTTGCTGGATGGTATTTGTTGAGTGTTTGGTTAAAAATTCGTTCACAATGATAGCCTTGTGCGAAGGCGCATTGTCGTGGTGCCAAATCCAAGAATTTTCTTTCCACAAATCTGGCCTTTTTCGTCAAATTTGCTCTCTTAAACGCCGCATAACGCTCAAATAATATTCTTTATTTACCGTTAGACCTTCCGGTAAGAATTCAGAGTGCACAACACCGCGATAGTCAAAGAAAACAGTCAACATGACTTTGACTTTTGATCGACTTTGGCGTGGTTTTTTCGGTTTCGGTTCAGTTGGAAGGCGCCACTCCGAAGCTTGTTGACTAGTTTACATGTCAAACTCGTAAACCCAAGTCTCGTCACCAGTAACAATGCGTTTCATGAATGTTGGGTCCGAACTGACTCGTTCTAGCATGTCTTCAGCGACTTTCATGCAATTGAGTTTTTGGAGAAAATTCAGATCTTTTGGGACTAGCCGAGCAGCAACATGTTTCATACCCAAATGATTAGTTAAAATGGTACGGATCGACTTGTGAGATACAGAAAGTTCGGCGGCTATCTCTCTCAGAGTTTAATGGGGATTTTCAGTCACTATTTCCTTCACTTTTGCGATGTTAACTTCAGTTGCAGACGTTGACGGCCTACCAGAGCGAGGCAAATCTTCCATCATATCTCGACCGCTTTTGAACGCTTTGAACCACTCATAAGCACGAGTTTTTGATAAAGTCGATTCACCGTAAGCCTTCTGTAACATTTTCAGTGACTCCGAACACGAAATTCCATTGGCGATGCAAAATTTAAGACAAACTCTTTGTTCGATATTTTTGTCCATTATGAAATTCGCAATACACACTATATATGATATTACTGAAACCAGCACTGTATTTAATATAAATAACAGATGCAACTCAAACTCCGCGCCAAAATGGAAAACAGTTGTGCCAATCTAACAACTACAAAAAAACTAAAATTTGAATTTGGAACCATAAACAAATCATCCATTCCCGATACTTTTTTGACTGAATGTATATGACTTAGGTGAATATACAGACCTATATCTAAAAACAGATGTACTTTTGTTAACAGATATATTTCAGAGTTTTCGAAAAACATGTAAAAAATATTACAAACTGGACCCTGCATTTTACATAACTGCCCCTAGTTTATCATTCGATGCAATGTTGATAAAAACAGGGGTTGAATTAGAACTCGTATCAGACTTGTCTATCGTCAGAATGATTCAAAGCGGTATAAGAGGGGGTTTGTGCATGTGTTCCCATCGGTATGCCAAAGCTAACCATAAATACATGCAAGAACATAATGCATGCGAGCCTCACTGTTTTATAGTATACCTGGATTGTAATAATCTTTATGGCTATAGCATGTGTCAGTATTTACCTTACTCCGGTTTTAGATTTCTTAGTGAAAATGAATTAGCTAATTTACATGTTGAAAATGTTGAGGATACCGCTGAATGGGGTTTCATATTAGAAGTCGATCTTCTGTATCCTGATCATTTACATAACTACCATAATGATTTACCATTTTGTCCTGAAAAATGTATTCCTCCAAGCGGAAAAAAAAGTTAATTGCAAATTTGTATAACAAGTATAACTATGTAATACATTACATTCATTTAAAAAAATGTCTAGAACACGGATTGGTGCTGCGTAAAATTCACAGAGCCATTACTATTAGACAGAGTCCGTATTTACAAAAATATATAGAATTAAATACAAAATTAAGACAACAAGCAAAAAGTTCTTTCGAACAAGATTTTTCAAACTGTTGAACAACAGTGTTTTCGGTAAAACTTTAGAAAACACTGAGAATAGGGTATCTGTTTATTTAGTTAATCAATGGTGCGATTCATTTAATAGAACCAAGAAATCAGTATCCGCCGAGAGACTTGTAGCCAACCCCTATTTCCATAGTGCATCTATATTATCTGAAAGTTTAGTTGCAATACAAATGAAACCCGATCAAATAATTTTAGACAAACCTATTTATATTGGATTTACTGTTTTAGAACTTGCTAAATCACACATGTATGACTTTCATTATAATATCGTTAAACCATTTTATAATGATCGAGTGCAGCTATGTTACACAGATACCGATTCGTTTGTGTATAAAATATATACTGATGTTTTTTATTATGATTTAAAATTTCATTTTTTGCAATATTTTGATACCAGTAACTATGACAGTCAAAATGATTTCATGATACCCATAATCAACAAAAAAGTTCCAGGTCTGTTCAAGGATGAATTGAGAGGAAGATATATTTTTGATTTTGTTGGCTTGAGATCAAAATTATATTCTATAAAAACATCTGATAAAATAATAAAAAAAGCGAAAGGTGTAAAATCACGTGTAGTAAGAGAGTTAGACATCACGGATTATGAAAATACATTATTTAACGGTGGAGTTATTCGAAGGAAGAATATTATGTTTAAATCAATAAAGCACGAAGTGTTTACTCGGAGTATCAACAAAATTGCCTTGTCTAGGAACGACGATAAACGATCGATAGCTGTCGATCAAATATCAACACGAGCCTGGGGTCACTCATTTATTTTAAAGAATAACGATCATCCTTCCTAACTCATAAATATGTAGTCTACAAGACAAGCACAGCTGAGCGCAGTGGTTGAGCTATCATCTTCTATGCGCGGTTTCCATTCTACTGTACAAATTATTTCCACGATTTTCAAAAAGTAGTTTTAGGTATTTGTGATCCTATGTGAATATTTGTGTTGTAAGCGCACCCTGCGATGGTGTATAAAAATACAAAAATTGTATAATCTGATAAGGATTATTATTATATTTATTACATAATAATCTTACTTTAGTTTTAGATTATTGTAAATCTGCTATATGAAAATAAGAATAAAATATATATACTGTAACTTTCTCTGTGTTTAATTTATTTGATCATCTTTATTTTTTTTTTGTATTTTATATGTTTGCCTACCAATCCCTGCCTACCTCAATGGAAACAGGCGTGATGATATATATTTAACTGTAAAATGCATACCAATAGTTGAGCTTAAATTTTATATGCAATATAATAAGGTTCGATTTTAAAAGCTAATGTTCATGTTTATGTAATACGAGCATAACATTGTCCATGTGTTGTAACATGAACAATGTTACACTTAGTACTTTTATTTATATACATATTATCACGCCTTTATTCTTCGAAGGGTAGGCAGACACAAATCAGTACATCACATTTCGTTAGTCACAAATCCTTTCTTTAGAATATCGAAAATAGGAAAACCAATAATTTAATAATAACTTTGCTTGGCTGGGTATCGAACCTGTGATCTCTTGTTATATGTAGTTTTATTTATTTACCAGGTAAAAACCCTACTGTAAATAAAAATCCTACTGTAAATTACTTTATGGTCTAAATCGGATAAATAATCAAGTATCATGTTGAAACGTGTAGCTCAAATGAAATACGAACATGCTCACGCGCTACTTAGTTCATTGCCCGCAGCAACGTCCCACAAAATGCTTAGTTAATATTTTTAGGTGTGACCTACATTTTATTGCTGAGTGACTAATTAATCACATGCAAGATGTACTTGTTCCGAAGGTTTCGATCCAAGTACTTGTTCGTGTCACATTGCATCTGAACGTGACTTCGGTAAGTATCTAAATAATAATAAATACTTATGACAATGTAAACTGTTTAAGGTGGATGCTCCAGGGTAGCCCGCGAAATTCAAATATTTTTATGTTTTTTGCAATTTGCCGGTCAGTGTGAAGCTGTATGTGGACCAAATGCGTTCCGCGACCGTAACGCGTATTTATCTAAAGAATTATAACCATTTTAATCATCAATATAGCTCTCTAAGTTCATGTAGTCCGAAAGAATGATTATTTCTGAAATTTTCATTCTTTCGAACTACATGAACTTAGAGGGCTATATTGATGATTAAAATGGTTATAATTCTTTAGATAAATACGCGTTACGGTCGCGGAACGCATTTGGTCCACATACAGCTTCACACTGACCGGCAAATTGCAAAAAACATAAAAATATTTGAATTTCGCGGGCTACCCTGGAGCATCCACCTTAAGGTGTTCGGTTAGATACCTATCTAATGTTCTGTTTTAATCTTTGTTTCAGTTAACAGAATCAGACATTCCGTTTAGCCAATACGCTCAAGATCCTTACGAAGAATTCAATGAGATGCTTCGATGCGAGCGTGAAAGCAGCAGTCGAGCTAAGAAAGAAAAGAAGTGTATGCCGCGACGCAGGGAAAAGTCTAAGAAACTAAATTCAAATTAATCTTTCGTTACGAGTAGACTTCAACAGCGAGGCAGTAAACTTATTAAAATTTCAGTCATAGATCTGTGTAATAATAATAATTGTCAAAACAGTGATAGTGACAGTGAAAGCGAGAATGTGATTATCCAAGCGCAATACGTTGTAAAAGATGCGGTTGACTTTATTATGGATGAAACAGAGTCGTTAGTTAAGAAAAAATCTAAATCAATATTAGACATGTATGAACCACTCACAATATCACATTCAATCCTGATCACGGTTGTAGGCAAAATGTTCACTGGAAAAGCCTAATAAACTTCTAAACGTGTCTTCCTTATTGAAATTTATATTTTATGTACAGTATATAGTAGTTTTTAATTTGTTATTATTGCACTGTAGTTTAATCGAAGCATTTTTTATTTCGGATTTTAAATAATCGCTAATATCTTGTAATTCGTAGGTACCTTCTGGTATTTCGATAACTTCATCATAGCCATAAAATAACTTATTTTTCCTTTTATCGATGTTTGGTATAGAATTAAACGTTGAGAAGGGCAATAATGCACACTCATACTGACCGTCTAATTGTAGTGTGTTGGGATAGTAGGTAGATAAATCTGACGAGTGGCCAGTTATCGACAAAGTGAGAGACATCTTGAAAATGATGAAAATAAAAGAAAGTCATAAAATTTATATAATTTTATTTTTCCAAAAGTTCCACAGATACTCTAAACATAAGTGTCCACAATTTACAGCATCGAATTTCTGATATCTTGTATAGTTATAGGAAACATTACAGTTTTTAAAATAACGCATTAATTCTAATGGCGGTTTCAAATCCCCATAACTATCAAATTATTCACAATAATTATTTACTTTGACATAAGCTACCCAATGCGTACCTTCATCTTTCGAGTCGTCTAAGTTAACGATAGCACATTCGATCCGTTTTGGTATTTTTGGTAACTGATCCTTCATGTATACACCTCGGAAGTGAGGTAAGTCGCGGCCATATTTTTGAATATCCAAATTAGTTAAAGGTCGATTAGGTAGCTTATTCAGTTTTTTGATAATTTTATAAATAGGCCTTTACCATTTTTATGAGGCTTGATGTACAAGCCTTTACCTAATGCTAATGCCTCCATAGTCTTATTATGTCGTTCGGTTTCTTGCAAGCTTTTTTGAGCTGCTTTATAATCGTTTACAGTTTTGGCGATACCCGCTGCTCCACGGGCTAAAGTGCCTAATGCCGATAAACCAGCGAATATTGGGATTAAAGGCAAAATTCCTCCAGTCTTTGGTATGGGTATAACTCGAGGTACTCGTACATTTGCAATGCAGGGAAATAATTTTCTTGCAGCTGAGTAAGCAGCATTAATGAGAACCTTACTATCCTTAGATTTCAGTTTCTTAATTTTTGATTTTATTTTTTGTTAAATGTTTTAATTCCTGCACCAGATTTTAGTTTAGCTTTCATCACTTTGCTCACTAACCACGAGCTTAGTTTTTCTCCCCTGCCTGCATCTTTTGATGCAAGCCTTTGTTTGGCCATGTTTAGCAGCTGCAAATCTGCTTTATGACGGCTAGACAAATCTGTGTGATTCTGATATGCAATATCGTGATGCATACAAGCTTCGTCCAACTTATTTACACCTCTGTCGCCTCGAAGTAATCGTTTCTGAACTTTTGTGCCCGGTCCGCAATAGTTGTAACCAGGTAAATGAAGTTCAAATGGTAAATTATTAATTACACTGTTAACTAGTCCACCACCTTGCATTGCTTAAAGTTAAATGAAATTAAAATAACAAAATATAATATTTATACTAATTAATTTGTCAATTTACTATTGACGCTTTGTCGATCCAGCTGTTTTCTTCATTGCTTAAACCCAACCATTTTACAAACATTTTATTTCCATACCTAACCCATTTTATTACCACCCGGTATAAACACCGGGGTGTTGAGATTTTTGAAGCTCCTGTTCATAAAAGGTTCCTAATATAAGCCATATTAGGAACGTTTTCGCTGATCTTCTAGGTGATTAGTTACTGGTAATGTATCGTTACCTTTTTTTATATTAAATAATTCTGTTGACCAATTAGGGGTATAGCCCTTTTTAAAAATATGTTTGTATTTACTAATACGAACATTGTCACCAACTTTGAACTTAGGTCTGCATCGAACGGGTAAATGTTTATGTGAATTTTTAATATTGTCTTTTTTTTTTACTTTCTCGGGTCCCTTTTCTTAGAGACCCGGTCCTTTGGTAGGCGTACGAGGGGCCGAAGCCAACTCGCAGAGGCCTCTTTAGACATTTTAAATGGAACGGGACACCAACCGACGATTATCCCTGTATGCACTGTGAAAGTATACCCAAGGACAATCCCCGGTTGGAGCAGGACTATTGCAGAATATGGAAACAAAAGATGAAACGCTGTGGGTTTGGCTGGTTTAGTGGACTAATAATCGTTTACTATGGAGGAACTATTGGCCCCTGCCTGACCATTGACATATTGTCTTTTATTATTAACTCATTGCGTTTATTAACTTCTATCGGTTTTAATTTAATAGTGCGATGTTTTGTGTTATTATATGTTTTCATAGTATTTTCCAATACCGTTCCAAACCACTTGTAATTTCCATTTAGACTGAAACATTTATATAACTTACTTTTAATAGTTTTTATCAATCTCTCTACGATTGATGCCTTCTTTGTTGAAAAGGATGAGTAGTGATTAATATTAAACTTCTTCATAAACGTTTGAAAAATTGAGTTATAAAACTCCTTGCCAGCATCAGTTTGCAAATTAACTGGTACGCGATTGTTTACTGTTATGATACGTTGAAAGGCATTAGTAACATCAAATTTCTTTTTCGATTTTAGTGGTTCTGCCCAAGCAAACTTCGAAAAATAATCAATTACCAATAAAATATAATTATAACCACTGTTGTATTTCCTCAAAGCTTGCATATCCACGAGATCAGCTTGCCATAAGTCATCGATCCTCTTTAAAATTACAGAACGCCTGAGATAATTTTTTCGTGCCGCTTTATGTATTTCATTCACAATTTGTAGTTTTGACATTATAAAGATTTTTTAGACGATAGTACTTTATCTATATCCGCTTTAGTGTAAAACTTGTCATCTAAATGAGTGAAAGCCTCAGACAACTTTGCTTTTAAAGTACTTTCAGTCTCTATTATAATTTGAGCACGCATTACCCCCATCAGTTTTAATAAATCCTGTTTAATTTTCGATGTTATTTGATCTAAGTATTCCTTGTTTACTGCATCGTCTGGTTCTAGTGGAGATCTGATTCCTCTAAGCCTTGCTGTTTTCAAATCATAATCACCGCTTTCCGATTTTTGCAATGCATTGTCATTGAACTCGAGTAATTCTGATAAACGCAATCTCTTATGAATATAATGCCCGAATTTGTCCACTTTCATGTTTAAGGTGTAATATACTGCAATGTCTAAAGTAAAATGAAACGAGGAGACTTGATAACATATTATTTATTAATTAATAATTTTACTTTCACGTAACTCTTCAATTATGGATATTATTTCATTATCCAGTCCGGTGTTACCAGCATCGCGAGATGCAATTAATAATTTTAATCTTTCTACCAGTTTATTGGGATCGTCCCAATATACGAAATCTGTGTTCTTTCTCCACACTTTAGTCAAGGGCAAACCTTTTCCCTTCGATTGGCTACAGCTTTGATTTTGTAGTTTGAAAAGAGGCTTGATAACTTGCAAATATTTTTGACCTTTATTACTTTTAATTGGTTTACTTAGGTCAAAGTCTCGACGATGTGCATTTGTATCAAGTAACATTGGCTTATAATGCTGCATGTCATCGTTTGTAACCAAACTTAAATCGATGTCCTTGTTAAGCAACAAATGCTTCAAACCAGGGGTTTTGCGGTATTTGCGTCCCCCAACAGTGATATATTCGTCACCGATCGTTATGGCAGCAGAACCTAACATTAATTTCCCACACTCACTCCGAACGCCAAACGGTACCTCAGTTAGCGCTTCTGAAGATAATGACCAAGACGATGTATCGCGTTCTTGATTGTTATCAACCAATGATTGGAATGAAGAGTCACTGGTAATATTAGATTCGTCACTGACATCATAGTTATCTTGCACCAACTCTTCTTTCTGCAATATTTGGTTTGAAACCGGAACATCAGTTTCTTCATTTCCTATGCTATGCAAAGGAGCAGTTTGATTACTGGTGTTGGATAATAAGTTGAGCGATTCCGTCACAGGCTTAAAAACTGATTCCAGTGCTTGCTTATTGTCAATCTCAATATCTCTCATATTGCGTACTTTTTTCTTTACAGCTTCTGCAGCTTCGACAATTTGCCTTTTTAATGATTTATAAATAATGATATGATGGTTCGTTATCGAATAAGGATCGCGCAAAGAATAATAACATCGCAAACACGATCGGTCTTAAATATGGGTGTTCTCAATCAAACACTACAAAAGTGTCAAATTTATTTCTGTAACATCCATTGTTTTTCGGACATTCTTTATTAATCACTACGTAATTAAAAGGCTCACTCCAAATTTTTGAACACATTTCACGAAATTCATGCCACGTGATATCTGTGTTGACATGCTCTTCGTAAACATGTTTCAAATTAATTTCATCTTGTTTAAAAAGTATTATTAAATTTGCATTATCTCTTACCAACTGTTTAGGAATTTTACTATAAGTTTGGTTTAGGTAGAAACAATCAATGTATTTGTGTCGACCCATAGCAAAGTAATCTCGCATGTTACTTTGATTTTCACATGCAACGTCGTCAAATATAATCACAGAATTAGGTTTTGCATCCTGAACACTCAAAACGTCCTCATTTCCCTGATATTTCTGAAGTGAAATACTTGGAACCCGCTGTAAAACTCTTTCCAAAAAAACATACTTTGGTTGGTGTAAAGTTTTTGAATAAACATAAACGTTTTGAAACTTTAAGCCGTTTTCGTGTATGAGAAGGCCAATGAGTAAATTTGTTTTGCCACAATTTGATGGTCCGCAAATGATGCATCGTATTACGTTAGGTAATAATTCGCTATGACGAGCACGATACTTAGGCAAGTCATCGCAGATTGTGTTAACGTGCAATGATTGTGGTTGTTTAACAAATTTCATGATCTATATGCGTTAGGGTTGAACGCGGAATGAGAGAAAGCGTTCACAACATTATCATTTAAACTGGATTTTTCTTACATTTATGGTCTATAAATCAATACTATTCCCAAGCAGCGAAAAAAAATTCCATGGAATTGTAATGCATATAGACAATCTTGCACAATAAATAATTTATTTAACAAATTACGTGTGTGGACTGCAATTAATTAATTTGTTGTCATATATTTACGATTGTAACTTGATAAAACGATTGTGTATGAATGGACATTCTAGACCACCTTCGTATCGCGCGGCGAGTTTATTAAATAATCATAACATATTGAGTTTCACTACTCAATGTGTTGAATGCATTTGATATTATACTACTACGACAGTCGAGTTGATTAGTGGTTATTGGGCAGTCCGAGCCACTGTCCTGTAGCGAGGCTTACTTGCCGAGCTACTGGAGGACAGTGGCTCAGAATGCCCAATAACTACCTACTTATTTCATAACACACGGAGGTAGTTTTGCACCCCCTGGCATCCTTTCTCCTCCCACATCCTGGCAGAGTTTCATTTTCGTTATTTACATCTAGTAAATAAACTAGCCAAGTGTCATGCGTACGACGACCAGCTAGTCTATTCTGTAAATAATCATTTCGATAACGAGCTTCACCTGAGTGACAAACCTCACAAAGTGAGCTTTATTGCACACAACATAAAGGTCTTGACGTAATTTGATACTCACCTCGGATTCCGCTGTCGAGACACGAAAATGTTGTTACAGAATAGCACTACAGCTCTTAGTCTGTTATTTTGCTTTTTATTTACTTATTAGTTTGTTAAACATTATTTAGTTAATTGATAATTTTTGACAATATTATGAAAGAAATCCCATTAAAATCAGTACTTACACATAAATATATATTTTGTAACGAGCACTGATACCTGTAAAATGTACGTCGTCGCCTCAAGCCTGCAGGAATACGCACGTTCAAATTATGTAAGTACATACTAACTCTATTCTCTCCGACACTTCTTGCTACTGAGAAGATAAACAATGTCGGCGGGCTCTGGGAAGTTGCTCTACATTATTGTGTTTGTAAAGGCAGGACGTACTGATCCGAATACATTGATGAGCTTTATATCGCAGAGTAAGATACTTCTTTTCCCGAAAAATCGATATATCGAAATAATATAGGCCTCGCTGATGAAAATTCGAGCGGTTTTTTTTTCTCAAAATTGCGGCGATCTTACATGCATGTATGGGTAGAGACATTTCAAGAAACAAAACGTTAGTACACAGTGCCCTGAAAGGTCACGTGTTGTCGAGATATTTTGTGGTACAATCACCATGTGACAATCATGGCTATCATTAATAATTATTATGTGCTCATATATGTATTAGATTAAATTCAAAATAATAGTTCCTAGCTAATCATTAATTTTGGAAGAAAGTTAAAATCAGAACACGTGCACATAATCACGTGTTTTGTTAATCTATATATATAAAAATGAATCCCTATTTCCCTTGGTCATCGCATCACGCTTGAACGGCTGGACCGATTTCGATAATTCTTTTTTGTTGTGTGCGTTCTGGTCACGAGAAGGTTTTAGGCTATATATTATCACGCTATGTGCTTTGGAGGATGAGCAATATTCAAAAATGTCCGTTTTAACGACAGGCACAAGGTTCGATCCCCGGCCACCAACAGCTATTATTTTTGTATTTATTTTATCTTTTGATCTTTATTTTTACACCCAAGTGTTGTCAAAAAAATAATAAAATGGGGATTTTTGCACTTAAAATAACATTTAAATTTATATTTCACATTTTGCCAAACAGTTTAGTAGGGAATTGTTATAAAAACCACAACTTAATACAACTTTGCAGATACTTATGCGTCTAACCTTAGCAATGTTTATCATCACGCTTTACTTTCAAGGAGCTGAGCAGCGAAAAACCATGACATAAATAAGATCGGTTATTTCAATCCTTAGTCAACAGTGCTCATAGACCATCGGTTTAGAAACTGCCTTTCTAACGACTTGGTGTGGGTTCGAATTCAAACAGTTATGATTATTTTTGAATTTTGTACATATTTTTAAATGACTAATTTCCTTTCTTTTTTATTTTGACTTATATTGATAACATGTTATTATAGTATTTTGTATTTTTTTTTGGCATTTATCTATACCAAAATGTAATGGCCCACATGTTAAATGATAATTAACAGAACGCATCACGTTCAAAAGTACAAAACCATTGTAGATAACTTTTACACATAAACCGGATAGGAATTGTGGCAATTTACATGAAATCAACATTACATAATGCAGATACCCATAATGCCATCTATTGACCTCAAGACAGCATGAGAATTACATCAAAACATATTTTTTAGTTATTAGTGATACTTTTAAGACGTCTGAAAAAAAGGGATTCTTTTAATACTTTAAAAATATCGTTCTGAATGAATTCCTATTAATAAAAATAAAACAAACTCCGAAAAACATTTAGACAGTTCAACTTCAGATTCCATAGATGGCGTCATGTATTTAATCTCATTTTTTGTATCATCAACAGCACTACATTTGCTAAGCTTAACTTGAGTTGCTCAAAAATGATTTTTTACGGGTCTAGGGCCTGGGGTCACGTTATACCACCCGCGAGCAGCTGGCGAAGTCCCATGGTAGAAGAGTCACGAAAAGAGTTGAATTAGATTGGTTAATCGGATGTCTAACTGGGTTCTAAAACTTAAATTATTTCGATTTACGTTCCCGATTCGAAATAAATTTAGAAATAACTTGATTCATCAAGTAGTTTCTTAACTTAGTAGTTTGAAGAATAGCACCATTCATATAGCGCAAAATAATATTAGCATACTAAAGATCAAATATGCAAACATATGGCCTTTTTTATGGCCCGACGCCATAAAGAAGGCTGTTAAAGGCAGCATGCACAGAGCGGTCCACACTGCAGAAGACCGCATTGATACGCGGCGTGTTTGGTCGCGATACGGAACAGGAACGACGGAGAAGAAGAAAAATGCGAACATGATATAAGAAGGCCATTCAAATGCGTATTATTTTACGAATACTGTTAAAAATTGCCGATGGCATACACCACAATCAAGAGATGGTTAGGTTATTTTAGAAGATAGCCTATGTTGTCCGTTGCTGCAGCATTAATGCATTACTTCTGTGAACGGGAAATCCACCGTCCATGCAGACCACACAAACACACACAACACGACAATAATAACACACACGAACGACACGGATAATTTTGACAAATGTTTTTGGGGAAAATAAGGAAAATATTTCCATGAAAACGCAAAGGAAGAAAGTGACATTACCATACGTAAAAAAAATATAAGTTCTATTGAAACACTTAATTTTTAAAAAAAATGCAAAGGCACTTGGCTGAACGTCACACGTATCCAACAAACTGTCATAGTAGCTGAAATAAGATTTCGGTTGATTGCTCCGGCATGGCTTAAAACTGTTCAATTCCCAGTGAAGCAACAGCTCAGGGCCAAAAACTATCCGTTGCGGGTTTCACCCTCCAGTGGATCATGGGAAACTGTAGATCCCCAGGCAATGACGCCAGAGACGAACTTTGCGAAGAGAGTTTCCGAGACGGTACTGCTGGGCCTGTACCCACTTCTTCTCTTACCTTTTTCACTGATTCGTACATGAATTTGCCAGAGATCAACTGAACTTCAAAGCAACAGATGGTCACCGTCTACAAATTACAGTGCAGCCTATACATGCGACTAACTAAGCGACTTCTCAACCCAAGTAGAAATACCCTCCGAATAATAATAACGGTATAATTACGGGTAATTTCCCCGTAAAAAATATCTTTCCAACATGGACACTGCGGCACAAGACCGGGATAGTTGGCGCTTTATGGGAGGCTTACATCCTGCCGTCTGATGCCGTATGATGATGATGATGATAGTCGACATAGACAGCCCGATGTACAGAGGTTGCTTCGATACCGAGAAATCAGTAGCCCACTTCATTCTGGAAATGAGGCCTTTGCTACCCGACGTGCAAAAATCTTGGGAAAAATGAGGACACTCAACGAAACCTATATGCGTAGCTTCGCTGGCTAACCTTGCCAGGACTCCTAAGCACAATGGCGCGAATGGGAGTCTATAACGGAATCTCAACTGTACTCTCTCCGTTGCGAGGGTATTATTTCGTTCTGGATAGAGTTTTCCATTTCAACTTTATGTAGCTCTATCCTAGCAACTTTTATCAAATTAAAACGTTTCTCATTAGGAAAAAATAATAAGGTTGGTCGGCGTTTTGAATAGAAGAGGTAATACAGCCAGCCAATGCCTTGCATTCTAAGGGGGTCAAGCAATGCTAGAAGTTGACTGTTCGTATATCTTATGCCACGATGGTTGCTGGTCGCTCACAATGGGCCTCATTGGAAGGCTTGAAGTCACTCAAAGGACAATGGTGAGGGCGATGCTTGGAGTTTCCTTGCGTGATCGAATCAAGAATGATTATGATTAAGGTTATTCGTAGAGAACCAAGGTTACCGACATAGCCCGAAGCATCGCCAAACTAAAGTGGCAGTGGGCAAGGCATATTGCTCGCAGAACAGACGGTCAATGGGGCTGAAAAATTCTGGAGTGACGACCGCGTACCACAAGGTGGGCCGATGAAGATCGCGGGTAGCCGATGGATGCGAGACTCGCAGAACCGGTCGTTGTGGCAACGCTTGGGGCTATGGCGACGCTATGTCCAGGGCCCCTAGTCTGCTAATTTTTATAAATTCGTCATTCCAACACGATGCCATTGTCATTTTGCTAAAAGTTCGTAATCTGCTAAATTCATAATGATCCTTCACTGATCGTTCAGTAGCATGTCAGTGGTCTCGTAATGAAATTGTAGTGGAATGACAGTGTCGTATTGCCATTATTATAAAACCCGTTTGGAGAAATAATTTTCGAAAAACTGCTATTAAATTTGAACATTAATTTATGCCAGATTGCTATTGTATATAATTTTACATATTATTTATTAGTGTTCTATGAAATCTGAAGTAGTAACAATGTCGTAAATAGCAAATACGTAATGAAACTCATTTATATTTTATCCGTTTTGCTGTCAAAGTCAAATGTGACATTAGTGACATTAGGTACTGTTTACTTTACTGACGTCGACGACTGTTTTTATTTGTTTTGAAGCGACCGGTGTTTTGCAAAGAGCTAATTGAATTTTAACGTGAGCGTCATTAAAAAATCAAATAATTAATAGATTTGTTTATTGCTCTGTTTTACTTGTCAATAACAACATCATGAGACTGTGCATCAATTGCGGAATAGCAACGGAACGCTGCAATACAATAGGAAGTTGAATATTGGAAATGGATCATTCTTCCTATTGTACAGGAATGGGTGGGTTAGTATCTGATATTTCTATATCGTAAACATTTAACATTTTTGTACGTAATATTTAATGTAAACAAACTAAATGGTGTAATAGGTTCTGTTAAGTTTTCTTTTAATGGTTTTATTTTTAAAAATTAACCAGAATGTGCAACAAATTCAAATTCAAAACATCACCAATCCAGACTAAATCTGTATGGTCAATTACAACCTATTCTCTCTCTCAGAGGGGAGGCCAGCGTCCCTTCAATGGAAATGTAATATGGCCACTTATGTTTACCAAAAATAGCCACTCAGATGTTTATTTCTAAATGCTAGTGCTAGACCTAATAGTCGAATGAAAATTGTTTGTTTCAGATAAATGAAAATGACTTCATCTTCCAAGCTTGCTCTTGATGAAAGTAGACCAGATGGAAATGAACAGACACTAGGACACCGATGAGTGTTATTCAATGTGGATGTTGTCTTCTGAAAAAAGTTTGTCCTCATCAACTTTTACAGTACAGAACTGGTACAGTGCAAGAGTGTAATATAATGGATTCTGCCGTGCTTGGTTAGTTTACTAGTTTTATTCACGGGTTATGAAAAACATTATTTAGTTTAGTTTTGTTAATGAGGGCATAGAGAGTGTTATTTTCACTATCTGTCTATACTTATATATAAAGCTGAAGAGTTTGTTTGTTTGTTAACTTGAACGAGCTAATCTCAGGAACTACTGGTGTGATTTGAAAAATTTTTTCAGTGTTAGATAGCCCATTTATCGAGGAAGGCTATTGGCTATATTATCACGCTAAGACCAACAGGAGCGGAGCAGTAACGAAAATTGTGAGGCAAACGAAGTTGCGCAGGTCAATTAGTATTTAATATTAGTCAAGCTCTTAACATCAACATTTCTCATTTGCAGGATTTCATTAATTCAGTCATTTTCAAAATGGGCACACACATACACAATGTCTCTGTGTAATGGCTTCCTGTAATGTGGATAAATTATTTTCAGGTGGGTGCTTCAAGTGTGCTTCTTTTGATGGGTGCGAGCAAATAGAGCATCCCGGTATTTCCATTCAGGCCCCTCACCATCTGGGGCATCTTCATCAGCTGTCAATGAGCGGAACAGTCAAGACATTCCTCATTTAGAAGAACCTACCTACACACATATTATGATAATCCTAATGAAGAAGATGATTAAAACGATTTACTTACTGCTATGTTTTATTTTTATTTTAATATAATACTATTTCTTATTACTGTACCTGATATAAGTTAGCACCCTATTAAATACAATATAAGCAAAAGCAAGCCAGAAGTGATGCACATGGCCCTTGTCTAAAAATATAGTTTTCTGAAAACTTCAGCTTAAAGAAACTGAAAGCCTGAGCACTTTTATAAAAAATCATCATTATAGGATGCAAGCACTGCAGCATAGCTGCAAGTGCATTCTAGAGTATAATATAGTCTTAGATCTCTATAACGACGAATGTTTGATAATATTTAGTGTAGGAAATATAGCCACAAATATGCATTTTTCGTTTGAACGAGCTAATCTCTGGAATCAGTCAGATTTGAAAAAATATTTTTATATTGTTAGGCTATACGGGAACAGAAAAAACGAGATATGCGCGTACAAAGTCGCGAGCTAAAGCTAGTAACTACTAACTAGTATTTAAAAATAATAACCTAAAATATGGGCAAATATCTGATTTGGTCAGTGGGTCAAAATTGGGCTCGTGAAACCTTCCTAAATGCTCTAATTTATGGCGAAATCCAGCTCTGTAACGCCAGGCCCAAGTTTTTATGGAGTTACGGTTTCTCCTTTCGGCTCTCATTGAGTTTCTCGAAAACCACTGACACCTGGCGCTTGGCTACAGCAGCCGCTCCAATGAAGGGCGAAGTTTGTCCAAAAAATATTGGATATAAAACGCCGGTAGAATGGCGCAGTGACTGGAAAAGCAATGACTACACAATTACGTAGGTCACTGATCGATGGAACTGTCAAAATTTTAGCAGATATTATATTCCTCTATGTTTAGCAGATTACCGCATACGACTGTCATTATGTACGAGATTACCATTTTATGCCATTTCGTTCAGTGGAGTGTCAGTGATTGTTCATTGGAAAGTCATAATGACACTATTAGGTATGTTAGTAGATTGCCAAACTTGTCAAAATCAACAATTATGAGATCAGTGATCGACCATTCTGACACTATTGTAATAGCAGACTTGGGGGCCAGCAGTAGAGGTCTTTCGGCTGATATGATGATATCTTATCTTAGCGATCTTATCAAACTATATGACATACACGCAAACGAAGTCGCGTGCAACAGCTATCTTTTTCTAATCTTCTAATGTATAAAAATCTCGGATCGCAGTGTTTGTTATAGAACTCCTCCGAAATGGCTTGAGCGATATATATGAAATTTTTGTGTTAATTAATATGGCAAAACAACGTTTGCCGGGTCAGCTAGTTTTTAATAATTTTCCTTGTTCATTACCTCTAAATGTCTCAGCAACGTGACACTTTGGGACACCTTGTTAATAATATGTTTTGTATGTTTAATTTTCCTCTACCCATATATATACAGGCTGATTTTTTAAGGCGTGCCTTCATGGCCAAATCCGAAACTATGAGGAATATCGAAAAACATTGAAAGGAGGCTCGAGATGGATGGATAACATTTCACAAACATCCGTATGATGACAGGGATATCAAATAAAATACTGAATTACAATCATATGAATTTATTGATATATATTCCACTTTGCTAAGGCTTTTAGGGAGTCATTGGAGTACAGCATGTGGTGAGGAGCTCGTGGCTAAATAATAACAGCCGCACGGATCGGTCTTGAAGGTTAAGCAACGTTTGCCAAGGTTGGTCTGTGGATGAGTGACCATCTTAACATACCGAGTTTCATCCGTGCCTCGGAAAGCACGTTAAGCCGTCGGTCCCGGCTGTCATTTGTAGATATTTGGCAGTCGTTACGGATTGTCAGAAGCCAGTAAATCTAGAGTCTTGCCAAGATGTACCGTGTTACCCAGTTAATGGGTTGTGGAGGTCTGGTAGGCAGCCGCTCTACGTAAAGCACTGGTATTCAGCTGAATCCGGTTTGACTGGAAGCCGATCCCAATGTAGTTAGGAAAAGGTTAGGCAGATGATGATGATGACTGAAAGGAGCCTCGAGCCCGATTTTGGTGAAAATTAAAACAGCATCATTGGTTTTTTTTTTAATCGTTGTGTTGTGCCTACCCAGGAATCGAACCGGATGATTTTGAAAAAACCACACACCCTGTATTATTACACCATCTAAAAGTGTAACTCTGGGAAGTAATAACACATGACAAGCTAAAGAAAAGCTCTAATTTTTAGGGTTCCGTAGCTAAATGGCAAAAAACGGAACCCTTATGGATTCGTCATGTCTCTCTGTCCGTCCGTATGTCACAGTCACTTTTTTCCGAAAGTATAAGGACTATATACTATTAAAACTTGGTAAGTAGATGTATTCTGTGAACCGCATTAAGATTTTCACATAAAAATACAAAAAAAAAAAATGTTGGGGGTTCCCCATACTTAGAACTGAAAATCCCATACGTGTGGGGTATCTATGGATAGATCTTTAAAAATGATATTGAGAATTCTAGTATTTTTTTTTCTAAATTGAAATTTTTTGCGCGAGAGACTTCCAAAGTGGTAAAATGTGTCCCCTCCCCTGTAACTTCTAAAATAAGAGAATGATAAAACTAAAAAATATGTGATATACATTACCATGCAAACTTCCACTGAAAATTAAGTCCGCCTATGTAACACTATTGTACATGAAGTTTAAATAAATAAATAAATAATAAAATTGGTTTGAACGAGATCTAGTTACTAGTTTCTTTTTAATGCGTCATAAATCGTAAACCGTAATTTACCTTGCATTCAATCAACTCAAACATAAAAAAATTTAGTTTTACGGTACGAAACTCTTCGTGTGCGAGTCCGACTCGCACTTGGCCGGTTTTTTAACAAATTTGTTTTAAAATGTCTAAAGAAAGAAAGAAAAAATGTTTATTTGAGACTCGCACAAAACAGACAGATGTAAATTTAATTAAATTAACAGAATTATTTAGTCTATAAACATTTTAGTCTGTGCGAGGCCAAAAAGGTCTCTATCTCAGCATAGGCTGCGAAATTTAAAAATAAATAACACAGCCCTGGTTTTATGATAGGGCCTGTGATGCCACGGACGCAGTGACGTAACACATACTAAATATAATAATAATGTCTGACGAAAGCTACCTATCTAAACCGTAGGTTACTGATATTTTTTTTAAAAATCCAATAATAAAGTTGTGGCTTCTCGGGCCCGATGTTGATGATAACTAAAACTGCATTATTGGTCTAAAAAAATAATTTGTCGAAATTTTTTCTTTGCTTTTCCTTTAGTTTGATATGTATTATTTCTCCAAGAATTTGATCCTTATAAGCTGCAGGTTTGATTCCTGGGTAGGATCAACGATTTTTCAAAAACCCTATGATGCAGTTTTGCTTTTCATCAAAATCGGGCTCTAGATTCCTTTCAGCGTTTTTCGATATTCCTCATAGTATCGGATTTGGCCCTGAAGGCACACTTTAAAAATTCATCCTGTATAAATGTTACATCATACGCTAAGAAATATGTTAGGGAATATGCTAGCTCCCATAGAAAAAAATTTCGAACCTCTTTGGTTTTTTTTTTTTTTACTATTGATAGGCACGCGTTTGACCACTATCTCACCTGATGGTAAGCGATGATGTGGTCGAAGATGGAGCACGCTTGCCTAGAAATAACCTATTCACTCTTGACTTAAAGACTCCTAGGTTGTAGCTATCAGGAAACACAGACTCCGGATTCCGGGCCTCTTTGTATGTTGCATAAACAACTTTCTAGCGGCCGAAGCTCGCAGGTAACTATTAATATTTTATTCCTAATTAGGATAAACCCAGCCAAAGTTCCTTATCACCAATTTAACAGGAAAGAGTTACATGGCATACCTATGTAGCTGCCTATATATAGCTTCGTGTGGACAGAAACTAGCACATTGCTTTTGTCTTCGTCGAGAGTATAATAGTATATAGTAGTACAAGATGTGCACGCGTGTGTTGGCGGTGCTGGCCCTGTACGCGGGACTGGCGCACTCCTTCTCCTGGGGTAAGTACAAGCGCCGGGAACGACTATCATTTTATTTTAGTTTTTCATGGCTGAATTATCAACCCATACCTGAACCGTTCTTATTTGACTATTAATATATTTCTTTTAACCTATACTGTCCCACTGCAAGGCAAAGGTATCTCCCATAGCCTCCCACTCTTCCCGGTCTATTGCTTTCTCTGTCCCATCTGTCATGAACGCCTCCAAGTCGTCACGCGTCGTTTCGTAGGCCTTCCTCGGCGACGGCGCCCGTCCTCTGGCTCCTACTGCGTAATGACTCTAGCCCATCTGTCTTGATGCATCCTACATATGTGACCCGCCCAATCCCATTTCAACTTGACAGATTCGTTGCCCACATCGGCAATCCCTTTTGGATCGTATCATGGTGTTACGTATTCGATCGTTGAGCCTAACATATAGAACAAACCTTGAGTTTGGACTTTTGAGACTCGGTCAGGGACCAAGTTTGCGCACCGTAGTAGGTTAAGATGGATAACATTTCACAAACATCCGTATGATGACAGGGATATCAAATAAAATACTGAATTACAATCATATGAATTTATTGACACATTTTCCACTTTGCTAAGGCTTTTGGGGAGTTATTGGAGTACCGCATGTGGTGAGGAGCTCGTGGCTAAATAATAACAGCCGCACGGGTCGATCTTGAAGGTTAAGCAACGCTTGCCAAGGTTGTTCTGTGGATGGGTGACCATCTTAACATACCGAGTTTCCTGCGTGCCTCGGAAAGCACGTTAAGCCGTTGGTCCCGGTTGTCATTTGTAGATCTTTGGCAGTCGTTACGGATGGTCAGAAGCCAGTAAATCTGACTCCAGTCTTGCCATGAAGTACCATGTTACCCAGTTCGGTTATGGAGGTCTGGTAGACAGCCGCTCCTCGTAAAATACTGGTATTCAGCTAAATCCGGCTTGACTGGAAGCCGACCGCAGATGATGATGATGAGTAGGTTAAGATGGGCGGAATGAACGTGTCGATGTGTTTGCGCTTCAGGGATAGAGGTAGGTCACCCTTCATCAGCGACTTCATGGACCAATACTTACTCAACCAAAAACACAAGGAAATTATTAAGAAAGAAACCAGGCTAGTGCGAGTCAGACTGGCGTGCAAGGGGTTCCTTACCCATTATCCATCATGTTATTACAATAAACTTCTTGTTGGTTTTCCTGTTAAGTTTAAAGAGCTATTAATATCTGCTTTTCTCTAAGAAGCATAGACAAAAATTTCATAATATTCCTTCCTAGTGAAGCTCAGAGGTTAACCGGTGGTCGTATGCCACCTACCCTAACGGTGTCAGGATGTGTGCACCGTGTCAGGATGTGCTTTGAACACTCGTATATCTGCTGTGCTAAAGTTATATAAAACCACTAGTTGACCCGCGCAACTTCGTCTGCGTCACAATTTTCATTACTGCTCCGCTCCTATTGGTCTTAGCGGGATTATATATAACCTATAGCCTTCCTCGATAAATGGGCTATCTAACCTGAAAGAATGTTTTAAATCGGACCAGTAGTTCCTGAGATTAAACAAACTCTTCAACTTTATATCTATATATATAAAAATGAATCCCTATTTCCCTTGGTCATCGCATCACGCTTGAACGGCTGGACCGATTTCGATAATTCTTTTTTTGTTGTGTGCGTTCTGGTCACGAGAAGGTTTTAGGCTATATATTATCACGCTATGTGCTTTGGAGGATAGGCAATATTCAAAAATGTCCGTTTTAACGACAGGCACAAGGTTCGATCCCCGGCCACCAACAGCTATTATTTTTGTATTTATTTTATCTTTTGATCTTTATTTTTACACCAAAGTGTTGTCAAAAAAATAATAAAATGGGGATTTTTGCACTTAAAATAACATTGAAATTTATATTTCACATTTTGCCAAACAGTTTAGTAGGGAATTGTTATAAAAACCACAACTTTGCAGATACTTATGCGTCTAACCTTAGCAATGTAAATCATCACGCTTTACTTTCAAGGAGCTGAGCAGCGAAAAACCATGACATAAATAAGATCGGTTATTTCAATCCTTAGTCAACAGTGCTCATAGACCATCGGTTTAGAGACTGCCTTTCTAACGACTTGGTGTGGGTTCGAATCCAAACAGTTATGATTATTTTTGAATTTTGTACATATTTTTAAATGACTAATTTCCTTTCTTTTTTATTTTGACTTATATTGATAACATGTTATTATTGTATTTTGTATTTTTTTTGGCATTTATCTATACCAAAATGTAATGGCCCACATGTTAAATGATAATTAACAGAACGCATCACGTTCAAAAGTACAAAACCATTGTAGATAACTTTTACACATAAACCGGATAGGAATTGTGGCAATTTACATGAAATCAACATTACATAATGCAGATACCCATAATGCCATCTATTGACCTCAAGACAGCATGAGAATTACATCAAAACATATTTTTTAGTTATTAGTGATACTTTTAAGACGTCTGAAAAAAAGGGATTCTTTTAATACTTTAAAAATATCGTTCTGAATGAATTCCTATTAATAAAAATAAAACAAACTCCGAAAAACATTTAGACAGTTCAACTTCAGATTCCATAGATGGCGTCATGTATTTGATCTCATTTTTTGTATCATCAACAGCACTACATTTGCTAAGCTTAACTTGAGTTGCTCAAAAATGATTTTTTACGGGTCTAGGGCCTGGGGTCACGTTATACCACCCGCGAGCAGCTGGCGAAGTCCCATGGTAGAAGAGTCACGAAAAGAGTTGAATTAGATTGGTTAATCGGATGTCTAACTGGGTTCTAAAACTTAAATTATTTCGATTTACGTTCCCGATTCGAAATAAATTTAGAAATAACTTGATTCATCAAGTAGTTTCTTAACTTAGTAGTTTGAAGAATAGCACCATTCATATAGCGCAAAATAATATTAGCATACTAAAGATCAAATATGCAAACATATGGCCTTTTTTATGGCCCGACGCCATAAAGAAGGCTGTTAATGGCAGCATGCACAGAGCGGTCCACACTGCAGAAGACCGCATTGATACGCGGCGTGTTTGGTCGCGATACGGAACAGGAACGACGGAGAAGAAGAAAAATGCGAACATGATATAAGAAGGCCATTCAAATGACCACAATCAAGAGATGGTTAGGTTATTTTAGAAGATAGCCTATGTTGTCCGTTGCTGCAGCATTAATGCATTACTTCTGTGAACGGGAAATCCACCGTCCATGCAGACCACACAAACACACACAACACGACAATAATAACACACACGAACGACACGGATAATTTTGACAAATGTTTTTGGGGAAAATAAGGAAAATATTTCCATGAAAACGCAAAGGAAGAAAGTGACATTACCATACGTAAAAAAAATATAAGTTCTATTGAAACACTTAATTTATAAAAAAAAATGCAAAGGCACTTGGCTGAACGTCACACGTATCCAACAAACTGTCATAGTAGCTGAAATAAGATTTCGGTTGATTGCTCCGGCATGGCTTAAAACTGTTCAATTCCCAGTGAAGCAACAGCTCAGGGCCAAAAACTATCCGTTGCGGGTTTCACCCTCCAGTGGATCATGGGAAACTGTAGATCCCCAGGCAATGACGCCAGAGACGAACTTTGCGAAGAGAGTTTCCGAGACGGTACTGCTGGACCTGTACCCACTTCTCCTCTTACCTTTCTCACTGATTCGTACATGAATTTGCCAGAGATCAACTGAACTTCAAGGCAACAGATGGTCACCGTCTACAAATTACAGTGCAGCCTATACATGCGACTAACTAAGCGACTTCTCAACCCAAGTAGAAATACCCTCCAAATAATAATAACGGTATAATTACGGGTAATTTCCCAGTAAAAAATATCTTTCCAACATAGACACTGCGGCACGATGGATCGATGATTTAAAAAAGGTGGCTGGCAGTGGATGGACGTGGACTGCACAAGACCGGGATAGTTGGCGCTTTATGGGAGGCTTACATCCTGCCGTCTGATGCCATATGATGATGATGATGATAGTCGACATAGACAGCCCAATGTACAGAGGTTGCTTCGATACCGAGAAATCAGTAGCCCACTTCATTCTGGAAATGAGGCCTTTGCTACCCGACGTGCAAAAATCTTGGGAAAAATGAGGATACTCAACGAAACCTATATGCGTAGCTTCGCTGGCTAACCTTGCCAGGACTCCTAAGCACAATGGCGCGAATGGGAGTCTATAACGGAATCTCAACTGTACTCTCTCCGTTGCGAGGGTAGTATTTCGTTCTGGATAGAGTTTTCCATTTCAACTTTATGTAGCTCTACCCTAGCAACTTTTATCAAATTAAAACGTTTCTCATTACAAAAAAATAATAAGGTTGGTCGGCGTTTTGAATAGAAGAGGTAATACAGCCGTCCAATGCCTTGCATTCTAAGGGGGTCAAGCAATGCTAGAAGTTGACTGTTCGTATATCTTATGCCACGATGGTTGCTGGTCGCTCACAATGGGACTCATTGGAAAGCTTGAAGTCACTCAAAGGACAATGGTGAGGGCAATGCTTGGAGTTTCCTTGCGTGATCGAATCAGGAATGATTATGATTAAGGTTATTCGTAGAGAACCAAGGTTACCGACATAGCCCGAAGCATCGCCAAACTAAAGTGGCAGTGGGCAAGGCATATTGCTCGCAGAACAGACGGTCAATGGGGCCGAAAAATTCTGGAGTGACGACCGCGTACCACAAGGTGGGCCGATGAAGATCGCGGGTGCCAACGCTTGGGGCTATGGTGACGCTATGTCCAGCAGTAGAGGTCTTTCGGCTGATATGATGATATCTTATCTTAGCGATCTTATCAAACTATATGACATACATGCAAACGAAGTCGCGTGCAACAGCTATCTTTTTCTAATCTTTTAATGTATAAAAATCTCGGATCGCAGTGTTTGTTATAGAACTCCTCCGAAATGGCTTGAGCGATATATATGAAATTTTTGTGTTTATTAATATGGCAAAACAACGTTTGCCGGGTCAGCTAGTTTTTAATAATTTTCCTTGTTCATTACCTCTAAATGTCTCAGCAACGTGACACTTTGGGACACCACGTTAATAATATGTTTTGTATGTTTAATTTTCCTCTACCCATATATATACAGGCTGATTTTTTAAGGCGTGCCTTCATGGCCAAATCCGAAACTATGAGGAATATCGAAAAACATTGAAAGGAGGCTCGAGATGGATGGATAACATTTCACAAACATCCGTATGATGACAGGGATATCAAATAAAATACTGAATTACAATCATATGAATTTATTGATATATATTCCACTTTGCTAAGGCTTTTAGGGAGTCATTGGAGTACAGCATGGGGTGAGGAGCTCGTGGCTAAATAATAACAGCCGCACGGATCGGTCTTGAAGGTTAAGCAACGTTTTCCAAGGTTGGTCTGTGGATGAGTGACCATCTTAACATACCGAGTTTCCTCCGTGCCTCGGAAAGCACGTTAAGCCGTCGGTCCCGGCTGTCATTTGTAGATCTTTGGCAGTCGTTACGGATTGTCAGAAGCCAGTAAATCTAGAGTCTTGCCAAGATGTACCGTGTTACCCAGTTAATGGGTTGTGGAGGTCTGGTAGGCAGCCGCTCTACGTAAAGCACTGGTATTCAGCTGAATCCGGTTTGACTGGAAGCCGACCCCAATGTAGTTAGGAAAAGGTTAGGCAGATGATGATGATGACTGAAAGGAGCCTCGAGCCCGATTTTGATGAAAATTAAAACAGCATCATTGGATTTTTTTAATCGTTGTGTTGTGCCTACCCAGGAATCGAAGCGGATGATTTTGAAAAAACCACACACCCTGTTTTTTTACACCACCTAAAAGTGTAGCCAATAAGGATCAAACTCTGGGAAGTAATAACACATGACAAGCTAAAGAAAAGCTCTAATTTTTAGGGTTCCGTAGCTAAATGGCAAAAAACGGAACCATTATGGATTCGTCATGTCTCTCTGTCCATCCGTATGTCACAGCCACTTTTTTCCGAAAGTATAAGGACTATATACTATTAAAACTTGGTAAGTAGATGTATTCTGTGAACCGCATTAAGATTTTCACATAAAAATACAAAAAAAAAAAATAATGTTGGGGGTTCCCTATACTTAGAACTGAAAATCCCATACGTGTGGGGTATCTATGGATAGATCTTAAAATATGATATTGAGAATTCTAGTATTTTTTTTTCTAAATTGAAATTTTTTGCGCGAGAGACACTTCCAAAGTTGTAAAATGTGTCCCCTCCCCTGTACCTTCTAAAATAAGAGAATGATAAAACTAAAAAATATGTGATATACATTACCATGCAAACTTCCACTGAAAATTGGTTTGAACGAGATCTAGTTACTAGTTTTTTTTTAATGCGTCATAAATCGTAAACTGTAATTTACCTTTCATTCAATCAACTCAAACATAAAAAAAAATAAGTTTTACGGTACGAAACTCTTCGTGTGCGAGTCCGACTCGCACTTGGCCGATTTTTTAACAAATTTGTTTTAAAATGTCTAAAGAAAGAAAGAAAAAATGTTTATTTGAGACTCGCACAAAACAGACAGATGTAAATTTAATTAAATTAACAGAATTATTTAGTCTATAAACATTTTAGTCTGTGCGAGGCCAAAAAGGTCCCTATCTCAGCATAGGCTGCGAAATTTAAAAATAAATAACACAGCGCTGGTTTTATGATAGGGCCTGTGATACCACGGACGCAGTGACGTAACACATACTAAATATAATAATAATGTCTGACGAAAGCTACCTATCTAAACCGTAGGTTACTGATATTTTTTTTTTAAATCCAATAATAAAGTTGTGGCTTCTCGGGCCCGATGTTGATGATAACTAAAACTGCATTATTGGTCTAAACAAATATTTTGTCGAAATTTTTTCTTTGACAATAAAAAAAGTATTTTTTATATGAGCTTTTCCTTTAGTTTGATATGTATTATTTCTCCAAGAATTTGATCCTTATAAGCTGCAGGTTTGATTCCTGGGTAGGATCAACGATTTTTCAAAAACCCTATGATGCAGTTTTGCTTTTCATCAAAATTGGGCTCAAGATTCCTTTCAGCGTTTTTCGATATTCCTCATAGTATCGGATTTGGCCCTGAAGGCACACTTTAAAAATTCATCCTGTATAAATGTTACATCATACGCTACGAAATATGTTAGGGAATATGCTAGCTCCCATAGAAAAAAATTTCGAACCTCTTTGGTTTTTTTTTTTTTACTATTGATAGGCTTGCGTTTGACCACTATCTCACCTGATGGTAAGCGATGATGTGGTCGAAGATGGAGCACGCTTGCCTAGAAATAACCTATTCACTCTTGACTTAAAGACTCCTAGGTTGTAGCTATCAGGAAACACAGACTCCGGATTCCGGACCTCTTTGTATGTTGCATAAACAACTTTCTAGCGGCCGAAGCTCGCAGGTAACTATTAATATTTTATTCCTAATTAGGATAAACCCAGCCAAAGTTCCTTATCACCAATTTAACAGGAAAGAGTTACATGGCATACCTATGTAGCTGCCTATATATAGCTTCGTGTGGACAGAAACTAGCACATTGCTTTTGTCTTCGTCGAGAGTATAATAGTATATAGTAGTACAAGATGTGCACGCGTGTGTTGGCGGTGCTGGCCCTGTACGCGGGACTGGCGCACTCCTTCTCCTGGGGTAAGTACAAGCGCCGGGAACGACTATCATTTTATTTTAGTTTTTCATGGCTGAATTATCAACCCATACCTGAACCGTTCTTATTTGACTATTAATATATTTCTTTTAACCTATACTGTCCCACTGCAAGGCAAAGGTATCTCCCATAGCCTCCCACTCTTCCCGGTCTATTGCTTTCTCTGTCCCATCTGTCATGAACGCCTCCAAGTCGTCACGCGTCGTTTCGTAGGCCTTCCTCGGCGATGGCGCCCGTCCTATACCGAGGTCCAATACCGAGAAATCAGTAGCCCACTTCATTCTGGAAATGAGGCCTTTGCTACCCGACGTGCAAAAATCTTGGGAAAAATGAGGATACTCAACGAAACCTATATGCGTAGCTTCGCTGGCTAACCTTGCCAGGACTCCTAAGCACAATGGCGCGAATGGGAGTCTATAACGGAATCTCAACTATACTCTCTCCGTTGCGAGGGTAGTATTTCGTTCTGGATAGAGTTTTCCATTTCAACTTTATGTAGCTCTACCCTAGCAACTTTTATCAAATTAAAACGTTTCTCATTAGGAAAAAATAATAAGGTTGGTCGGCGTTTTGAATAGAAGAGGTAATACAGCCAGCCAATGCCTTGCATTCTAAGGGGGTCAAGCAATGCTAGAAGTTGACTGTTCGTATATCTTATGCCACGATGGTTGCTGGTCGCTCACAATGGGCCTCATTGGAAGGCTTGAAGTCACTCAAAGGACAATGGTGAGGGCAATGCTTGGAGTTTCCTTGCGTGATCGAATCAGGAATGATTATGATTAAGGTTATTCGTAGAGAATCAAGGTTACCGACATAGCCCGAAGCATCGCCAAACTAAAGTGGCAGTGGGCAAGGCATATTGCTCGCAGAACAGACGGTCAATGGGGCCGAAAAATTCTGGAGTGACGACCGCGTACCACAAGGTGGGCCGATGAAGATCGCGGGTAGCCGATGGATGCGAGACTCGCAGAACCGGTCGTTGTGGCAACGCTTGGGGCTATGGCGACGCTATGTCCAGCAGTAGAGGTCTTTCGGCTGATATGATGATATCTTATCTTAGCGATCTTATCAAACTATATGACATACACGCAAACGAAGTCGCGTGCAACAGCTATCTTTTTCTAATCTTCTAATGTATAAAAATCTCGGATCGCAGTGTTTGTTATAGAACTCCTCCGAAATGGCTTGAGCGATATATATGAAATTTTTGTGTTAATTAATATGGCAAAACAACGTTTGCCGGGTCAGCTAGTATTAGTATAGATATAGATTAACTCCCATTTATTAGAGTTCGAGTCTTTATTAGTAGTAAATGGCTTTAAGTCTTCTGGAGGGCGCCATATTCAATTTAATGTGACGTCACATAGCCAGCGGACGAGCTAGACGCTTCCAGCCATAACTCATTTGTCCAGTAATAATTAGCAATGTAGAAGTTATGATGGAACAGTTTGACATATGTACATACATACAGGTCCAACCCTCTTTTTGCTTCATTTATGTGGCATAGCCCCCGTCGTCATATTTTTTCTTAAAAAATCATGATTTTGAAGAAAACTTGCGCCGTGAAACGGATTGAGGCGCGTTTGGGACCGGGTTCGCGGTCTCGGACTACACCTATATTATTTTTGAGTAGTACTTTGTGACCACCAGAGAAAGAGGTAAAGTACAGTTAACAAAAAAAATATATATATTTTGATCAACATTGCATGAATTAATATAATAAAAGGTAATACAATTTGAAAAGCACAAGGAGGAACGATCAAAGCCATCCTGGAACTACTTTTGAGTTGTACATTTAAATAATGATAGATTGGATATACTTTTAAATAATAATAATAATGATATTCAATCATTGTAATGATTATGACCACTACCATGTGTAGGGTTGCCAACTTTTTTTGAGAAAAATAAAGTATCATATTATTTGAACAGGCAAAAGAAAAGTAGGTATTTTTAAAATATTTTTGCACTTAGTTTTACGAATTTATTTTATTTTTATTTGGAAAAAAACTGGCCAAGTGCGACTTGGTTCCGAACCAATTTAATTGGTTTAACTTGTTATTTTAACACTACAGACTTCATATAGGTTTTCCTGTAATCTTTAGGCATAAAAATAAATGTTGCAAAAATACTTTATTTCCAATCGGTACAGAATGGAAATAAAGAATTGTGATGCGTATAACGAGCTACTTATTGATATCAGCTGTAAGGTAACAGACACACGATTAAAATGAATATCTATTAATTAGGTACTGAACGAATTGAACTTGCTAACATATTTTCGAAAAATTAAGTTGAATTTACACATTTTGAAATGGTTCTTAAAAGGCCAATATGTTCAGATTAATTAAGTATACAGATGGGGTTTATTCAAAGTCAGTAAGGCTCATAGAGACCCAAAGAAAATATAAACTAATATTAGGTATAAAGACAAAAACTGTATGTTTGTTTGAGAATTATTTGTTTGTAGACAGACCATAATCTTTAAAATAAAATTGAAAGTAGGTACTACTCCGATTAATCGGCTCATCGCACTACTCATCATCATCTGCCTAGCCTTTTCCCAAGTATATTGGGGTCGGCTTCCAATCAGACCAGATTCAGCTGAATACCAGTGTTTTATGAGGAGCGGCTGCCTACCAGACCTCCACAACCCATTAACTGGGTAACACAGTACTTCTTGGCAAGACGAGTCAGATTTACTGGCTTCTGACAACCCGTAACGACTGCCAAAGATCTACCAAATGGCAGCCGGGACCAACGGCTTAACGTGCTTTCCGAGGCACGGAGGAAACTCGTTATGTTAAGATAGTCACCCATCCACAGATCAACCTTGGCAAGCGTTGCTTAACCTTAAAGATTGACCCGTGCGGCTGTTATTATTTAGCCACAAGCTCATCGCACTACTCCAGGTACAAATAAACAATAAAAAAGGGCTGGCTGGCATAAAGGCTAGCGATCAAAGCCTTTTTAGGGTTCCGAACATACGTAAAAAACGGAACCCTTGTAGGATCACTCGGGTGTCTGTCTGTCCGTCTGTATGTATGTCTGTCCGTCCGTCTGTCACAGCCAGTTTTCCCCGGATTTACTGAATTTTGAAACCGATTCTGTTGAATTTTGTTACACATGTGGTCATTTGTGACCCAAACACGGACGCGTTACGTAAATAAATATACGAGTATGTTTAGTATTCATTTGGAGGTCAAACAAGAAAATTAAAAAAAGTTTTCAAACTGTATCGTGTGACATATATATCAAATGAAAGGACTTACTGTAAGGGTTTTATTTATCTATATTATATAAAAATGAATCCCTATTTCCCTTGGTCATCGCATCACGCTTGAACGGCTGAACCGATTTCGATAATTCTTTTTTTGTTGTGTGCGTTCTGGTCACGAGAAGGTTTTAGGCTGTATATTATTACGCTATGTGCTTTGGAGGATGAGCAATATTCAAAAATGTCAGTTTTAACGACAGGCACAAGGTTCGATCCCCGGCCACCAACAGCTATTATTTTTGTATTTATTTTATCTTTTGATCTTTATTTTTACACCAAAGTGTTGTCAAAAAAATAATAAAATGGGGATTTTTGCACTTAAAATAACATTTAAATTTATATTTCACATTTTGCCAAACAGTTTAGTGGGAAATTGTTATAAAAACCACAACTTAATATAACTTTGCAGATACTTATGCGTCTAACTTTAGCAATGTTAATCATCACGCTATACTTTCAAGGAGCTGATCAGCAAAAAACCATGACATAAATAACATCGGCTATTTCAACTAATTGTGAACTATACTCATAGACCATCAGTTTAAGGACTGCCATACTAAATGCTTGGTGTGGGTTCGATTCCGAACAGTCGCAATAATTTTTAAATTTTGTACATATATTTAAATAATTCATTTCCTTTATTTTTTATTTTAGTAATATTTTTATACATTGAAAATACAAAATTCAATAATTACATGTTATTGTAATTACTGTATTTCGTATTTTTTTTGGCATTTATCTATGACAAAATATAATGGCCCACATGTTAAATGATAATAAACAGAACGCATCACGTTCAAAAGTACAAAACCAATGTAGATAACTTTTACACATAACCCGGATTGCGATTGTGGAAATTTACATGAAGTCAACATTACATAATGCAGATACTCATAATGCCATCTATTGATCTCAAGACAGCATGAGAATTATATCAAAACATATTTTTTATTAAAGTGAATCTTTTATTAGATCGTCTCAAACTTTTTGCTCTGTTTGTTGCATGTCGCGTGACGGATTCCAAAAAATTTTTAGTTAAATGTCTATAATGTGAAAAAAAGTTTCACTTTTACCGTGGTTTCATAAAACCACGCAATTTTTTAGTTATTAGTGGTACTTTCAAGACGTCTGAAAAAGAGGGATTCTTTTAATACCTTAAAAATATCGTTCTGAATAGAATAGAATATTCTTTATTATGTACATCATATAAGTTACAGAAAAGATAGATTAAGAAAACATTACATAGGGTGACACAATAGACGGCCTTGACGCTAAAAGCGATCTTCCTAAAATAAAAATAAAACAAACTCCGAACAACATTTAGACAGTTCAACTTCAGATTCCATAGATGGCGTCATGTATTTGATCTCATTTTTTGTATCATCAACAGCACTACATTTGCTAAGCTTAACTTGAGTTGCTCAAAAATTAATCTTTACGGGCCTATGGCCTGGGGTCACGTCATACCACCCGCGAGCAGAAGGGTCACGTCATACCACCCGCGAGCAGAAGGGTCGCGTCATACCACCCGCGAGCAGAAGGGTCGCGAAAAGAGATGAATTAGATTGGTTAATCGGATGTCTAACTAGGTTCTAAAACTTAAATCGTTTTGATTTGCGTTCCCGATTCGAAATAAATTGAGAATTAACTTGATTCATCAAGTAGTTTCTTAACTTAGTAGTTTGAAGAATAGCACCATTCATACAGCGCAAAATAATGTTAGCAAATTAAAGATCAAATATGCAAACTTATGGCCTTTTTTATGGCCCGACGCCATAAAGAAGGCTGATAAAGGTAGCATGCACAGAGCGGTCCACGCTGCAGAAGACCCATGGATACGCGTCGTGTGTGGTCGCGATCCTCAGCACTGAAGGAACGACGGAGAAGAAGAAAAATGCGAACATGATAAATAAGAAGGCTATTCAAATGTGAATTATTTTACAAATACTGTTAAAAATTCCCGATGGCATACACCACAATCAAGAGATGGTTAGGTTGTTTTAGAAGATAAGCATATATTGTCCGTTGCTACAACATTAATTCATTACTTCTGTGAACGGAGAATCCACCGACCAGGCAGACCATTAATACGGATAATATTGACAAATGTTTTTGGGAAAATAATAATCTTTAGAAATAAATGAATTCAAACCATAAAAAGAAGGAAAATATTTCCATGAAAACGCGAAGGAAGCAAATGATATTACCATCCGATTAAATTTTATGATTTCTATTTAAGTAATTAAAATCTAAAAACTTTGCAAAGGCACTTGGCTTGGAAAGTCTCACGTATCTAACAAACTGTCATAGTAGCTGAAACAAAATTTCGGTTGATTGCTCCAGCATGGCTTAACGGTTCAATCCCCAGTGAAGCAACAGCTCAGGGCCAAAAACTATCCGTTGCGGGTTTCAACCTCCAGTGGATCATGGGAAACTGTAAATCCCCAATGATGCCAGATTTGAACTTTGCGAAAAGAGTTTCCGAGACGGTATTGCTGGACCTGTACCAACTTCTCCTCTTACCTTTCTCACTGATTCGTACATGAACTTGCCAGAGATCAACTGAACTTCAAGACAACAGATCGTGACGGTCTACAAATCACAGTGCAGCCTATACATGCGACTAACTAAGCGACTTCTCAACCCAAGTAGAAATACCCTCCGAATAATAATAGGTATAATTACGGGTTATTGTCCCAAAAAAAAATTCTTTTCAACATAGGTACTGCGGCACGATGGATCGATGATTTAAAAAAGGTGGCTGGCAGGATAAACGTGGACTACACAAGACCGGGATGGTTGGCTTTTTGATAGCCCAATGTACAGAGGTTGCTTCGATACCGAGAAATGAGTCGCCGACTTTATTCTGGAAATGAGGCTTTGGCTACCCGGGAGGATGAGGACGCACAGCAAAGTCTATGTGCGTAGCTTCGCTGGCTAACCTAGTCAGGACTCCTAAGCACAACGGCGCGAATGGGAGTCTAAGTGCGGATAACGGAATCTCAACTGTACTCTATCCGTAGTGGGGATAGTCTTTTTTTCTGGATAGAGTGTCAGCTCTATCGCATGCTAACAACCCTCGCAACTTTCTTTAACAACGTGTATAGAAAAGCGTTATAATTAAAACGTTTCTCATTATGAAAAATTACGAGTGTCGGTCAGCTTTTTAAATAGAAGAGGTGATACAGCCAAAGCCTTGCATTCTAAGGGGGTCAAGCAATGCTAGAAATTGACTGTTCGTGTATCTTATGCCACAATGGTTTCTGGTCGCTCACAATGGGCCTCATCAGAAGGCTTAAAGTCACTCAAGGGCAATGGAGAAGGCAATACTTGGAGTTTTCTTGCGTGATCAAATCAGGAATGTTGATATTCGTAATCCAAGGTTACCGACGTAGCCCGAAGGATTGCCAAACGATCGATGGGGCTGAAAAGTTCTGGAGCGGCAACCGCGTACCGGAAGATGCAACGTTGGAAAGCCCTCAAGGTGGAATGATGAAGGTTGCGGGTAGCCGATGGATGCAAACGCGCAGAACCGGTCGTTGTGGCAACGCTTGGGGGAGGCCTATGTCCAGCAGTGGAGGTCTTTCGGCTGATATGATGATAATCTTATTGTAGCGATCTTAGCTACCGACATCATTTTACTATACGACATACACGCAAAAGAAGTCGCATGCAACAGCTATATAACTTTTTCTAATCTTTTAATGTATAATAATCCCGGATCACAGTGTTTGTTATCGAACTTGACCATTTTTTTATGATTTTTTTGTGTTTATTTATGGGGCAAAACAACGTTTGCCGGGTCAGCTAGTTTATATATAAAACAAAGCCGGGTTTGTTACAACACTTATAACTCGAGAACTGCTGGACCGATTTTCATGGTTTTTGATTAGTTGGATTTGTCTCCACCGGTAGAGGTATGGTAAGGTAGGTAGGGTAGTAGTAGTAAATGGCGACAGATCACAGTAGAGAGAAAGACATAAGTACATAATCTAAATGTGCGCTTGCGAGACAGCATTTACAACTCGGAGGAGTCAGCGTCGTTGATTGATGGATTTGTCCAAAGAACCGGTTTTGGAGCCGAGCAAGATCCCGTGTGATAGAATCTGATGGATCGATCTTATTATTTAATTAAAAAAACCTTAGGACCGATTTTTTTAGATATAAATTAATGCAAGTAAACCTAACCTAACCATTCGGAAGTAGGTACTCCCATGAAATAAAAAAAAAACTCCCAGAAACAATCACGTCCTTTCACTGCGTGTGTATTTTACAATTGCCGCTGTAACAACAAATACTAAAAATAAATTTAATTAAGAATTAAAGGCATACAAGACACGAGTTTTTTTTCTGTTTGTGGTACGGAACACGTCATGTGAGAGTCTGACTCGCACTTGGACGGTGTACTCATTCAAGATATTTTCAACTGTTTCCCTATAACGGTTCTTGAGATACAGCTCGTTGACAGACAGACCGACGGTCGGACAGTCGGACGGACAGCGGAGGCTTAGTAATAAGTTTAAGTTGGTGATCCTTTGGGTAAATTACGAAATTTAGGTGCCCTTATAAAAGTAATTTATAGAAGTAGAGAGACTTTAAGTACTTAGTTTTCGAGACTGTCGGTAATTTCAAAACTATTCGTATGAGCAGCGTATTATACGAAAGACTAGCGACCCGCCCCGGCTTCGCGCGGGTGTTTATTTAGCCCAAACTAACAAAGTGAACATCTAATTACTAGAATCAATAATATTTATAACAGCTGAAATAAAAAGTGCAATAGACAACCGTCAACGACGTCTGCTCTCAGGTGTCTACCAGTTCGGGACATCTCTACCTCCGTTATAATTATTTGGTTACGCGACTTACTTTAATTTTGAGATATCTCCTAAGATATTCATCCAAATTAAATGGTGTGAAGGATAATTTTGCTCTAAATTAAACACTCAAGATGAATAACATATTTATTGAGGTAAGGATTTGTAATATCATCATGGAATGTAACACGTCATGTATTTTCCTTTGTCAATAAACTTATTATTATTATTATTATTATTATTATTATAATATATTAGTGAAAACACCTCTGCAAATGAAACAGTATTTTATGTCAAATTTGAATTTCATAAAAATGGTTAGGTAAGGTTATTGTAAGTAAATTATAAAAGATAGACATGTGCTATCGCGGACTTGTTCGTAGGTATTAATGTGTTATCTATAACTGTAGTACATTGTTTTGTTCGATCATGAACAGTTTTCGCAGCGCACGCGATGTAAAGAATTTTTTAGAGCATTTTTTTCTGACTTCTTCACTAATAATCGTCATATATCAGCCAATTTACACAAAACCTTAACAAATTATATTTAAACTTACCTCGAGAACCACTTTATCTAATAAAAAAAACCGTTTCAAAATCCGTTTCGTAGTTTTAAAGATCTAAGCCTACATAGGGACAGACAGACAGCGGGAAGCGACTTTGTTTTATACTAGACTAGCGGACGTCACGCGGTTTCGCCCGCGTAGTTCCCGTTCCCGTGGGAATGCGGGGATAAAATATAGCCTATGTTACTCCCTGATAATGTAGCTATCCATTGCTGAAAGAATTTTTCAATTCGAACCAGTAGTTTTTGAGTTTATTAATTATAAACATACACACGCACAGAAAAATTCAAATTTTTGCTCTTAAGGTGGATGCTCCAGGGTAGCCCGCGAAATTCAAATATTTTTATGTTATTAAAATTCAAAAATTCAAATATTTTAAGAATATTTCAGAAATAATCATTCTTTCGAACTACATGAACTTAGAGGGCTATATTGATGATTAAAATGGTTATTATTCTTTAGATAAATACGCGTTACGGTCGCGGATCGCATTTGGTCCACATACAGCTTCACACTGACCGGCAAATTGCAAAAAACATAAAAATATTTGAATTTCGCGGGCTACCCTGGAGCATTCACCTTAATAATATTAGTATAGACTAGACTAGATGAAGTGATAGTGAAGACTAATGGGAAGCTCTGCAGCTCTGTTTAGCAAATGGATAAGAAAAATGTTATTTTCGTGTTTCAGACACCGTCGTGGGCGAAAAGACACGATTAGAATTCTATTACAACGGAAAAGTATCGCACAAGGAATACATTCCGTCGGCTCAATATATTTATGCTGTCACGTACGATCCAGTTCACTTCAGTGTTGTGCTGTTTGTCGAACATCACAACAAAAAGTACTACATATACAGCTTTGACCTCACAACAAGAAAGATGCAAACTTTAGTAATGAAACAAACAAATGTTGATTACATCGCCTACGACCCGCTCACACAATTGCTATTTTGGATTGAAGACACGAAAATATACTCGTTGTCATTAAAGTCTGCATCGTCTGACTCAGCAGTTGACGGAAATCTTATAGTTACGTCGGATAACGACTGCTGGGCTATAGCTGTAGACAGCTGTGGAGGGTACGTCGCTAATATAACAATTAACTGTAGTTTTAAGACTCATGTTGAACTTTGTCAAAATTTACAGTTATTTGAAAATTACAGGTATGTTTACTGGACCACAGAGTATAAGATAGAGAGGGCTGCGTTTGATGGCTCCGAGAGAGAAGTTATAATTGACGCTCATGTTAGCTGGCGACCGAGTTTGGTTATAGACCAACAATCGGAGAAAATGTACTGGATTGAGATAACTACACATCCTTATCAGTCTTCCATTGAAAGTGCCGACTTGAATGGAAAAAACAGAAAAACATTTTATTTCATAGGATCAGATTATCAATCAGCTGCTTTAACCGTATCAAAAGATTTCATTTATTGGAGGAACTACACTCAAGGAGCCATTCTGCAGTTACCAAAGCATCGACAACACGATGTGGCGCCAGTTGTATACTCACAGTCTAGCACAGACTGTGGGTGGTGTCCACGTATAGCAGCCAACTATACAATTGAGGAAGAAACCTTGGGGAGCAAGTCCTGTGAAGCGCTGAAGAGTCCAATACCGGATGTGGAGGAACGCCGCGGTTCAATATGTCACAACTACTGCTTCCAAGGAAACTGCAGCGTCAGTGCTGAGGGACATCCTAAATGCAGGTAAGTAGATCTTCGATATGGTGCGCGAGTAATACCTGCATTAGTTTGTTCTGTCTGAATAATTTAAAAACCCGCAAACTAGTACCTAAATGCCGTGTTCTGATTCTTGTAAAGTTTAATAGCATCGACTATCATCATCATCTGCCTAGCTTTTTCCCAACTATATTGGGGTCGGCTTCCAATCAAGCCGGATTTAGCTGAATACCAGTATTTTACTAGGAGCGGCTGCCTACCAGACCTCCACAACCAATTAACTGGGTAAACGGTACTTCTTGGCAAGACTGGAGTCAGATTAACTGGCTTCTGACTATCCGTAACGACTGCCAAAGATCTACAAATGACAGCCGGGACCAACGGCTTAACGTGCTTTCCGAGGCACGGAGGAAACTCGCTATGTTAAGATGGTCACCCATCCACAGACCAACCTTGGCAAGCGTTGCTTAACCTTGAAGGTCACCCCTTCCGGCGGTTATTATCTAGCCACGAGCTCCCTTTAATAGCATCGACTATAATATGTGTAAACTTTACTTATTTCGTGATAAATACTCATAATAACAAAGCAGTGACTAAAACAATCAACCAGTGATTTTATTATACCGACTTAATGAATGCAACGCGTAAGTGACGCGCCATCCACGGCGCTTACGACGTTCTTCTCGCCGACTTACGAATCGAACGTACGTTGGCAGGCGTGGGCCTTTATTAGTGTGCGTTTTATTAGTGTGCTCAGGATTATTGAGAATTTAATTTTGTATGATTTTAAAACAAGGTCGTACTATATTTACCGATTACGTTTTAAATTTTTAATACCTGTTTTCAAACTCACAATTATTAATTTAATAAAAACGAATTTTTATAACATGGTTTTATCAGAACATATTTGAGTATGTTCGAACAATGTGTCAACAAATAACTTAAAATTAGACAATTATAGTCTGTTTTTAAATTCCGGAGACTAAATTGACAAGTGCAAATGGTAAACTGACATAGATTGCAATAGCATTTAAGTCAGTTTTGACATTTGCACGTGTCAATTTAGTCTCCGAAATTAAAAAATAGACTTTAGGTTTGGTTTAATCAATTCAACATGATGAAATATCTATGTTTCACACAAGATTGCTCCTGGTTTTCTCGTGCTGCGTTTTTTATTGTTTCCCATTTTTTTATTCAACTGGAATAGAATTAAGACGCACTTGAATACCTACCACACAAAACAACCCCCGGAGAGTTTTGCAGAAGTCTATACCTACTAGTACACCTCATTTTGGCAACTATGATTTTTGTATTCCTATACAGGGTTACTTGTAATTTGACGTACCTATATCCGTCAGGTGCTGATAGGGGTGCCCAAATTCAATCGTTCTCGAGATGAATTTTAAGGTTTTTTCGATTATTACCCAAAATTTTACATTAAACTTCAAATAAAAAGAAAAATGTGTTTGGAATTTACTTTTAGAATATAATATTGTAGCAGCACTTTTTTTAAGCTATGAACATAATTAAAAGTACTAAATTCGACATAATTATTAAATTGATGAGTGATTTAAGAATAATATCGTACCAATATTTTTATTACACTCTTAAAAAAATGTTGTCTCGTTCAAAAAATTACTATTACTTTAATCGTACAAATAACTAAAATAACTTGCCTATTCTGTTAACTTTCCAAAAAGGTGTAAAAGTTAATTTAAAGATACGCGATCCGTGGCATGGCATGAGTTTGAATCGGCGCAGGGAGAGAAAATCATCTGTTTTTTTAGTGAAGGATCCTCAGTAAAACATTCGATTTTACTGGCGAATTTATTCGTGATATGGCGGGGGTTAATTCGTTATCGGTCACTATTGTTAATTCTTGTTTCTGTTTTGTTATCTTTTATTATTTTGAGATAAAATCTGAATTAAAAAATACTTATTAAAATGGATAAGCATTAGCTATTTCGGATCTTCCATTTTAAATTTAGTTTAATTTAAAGTACTTAAAATGAGTAAGCTTTAGTTTTATGTGGTGATCATTATTAGGGTTCCGTACCCAAAGGGTAACCAACGGAACCTTATTACCTAGCCTCCGCTGTCCGTCCGCCCGCCCGTCCACTCACCCGTCCGTCCGGCCGTCTGTCTGTCAGTGGGCTGTATCTCAAAAACCGTAATTAGGTAGACAGTTAAAATTTTCACAGATTGTAATGCCGCTTGTTCAACAAATAATAAAAATGTCCGACTCGCACTTTGTCGGTTATTAATCTGGGGCCCTAGGACATCACTAACGATTTCGCTAGTAAAATCGGTTGTTTTAGTGAGGATCCTGAACTATACTAATATATAAAGCTGAAGAGTTTGTTTGTTTGTTTGTTTACTTGAACGCGCTAATTCTCAGGAACTACTGGTCTGATTTGAAAAATTCTTCCAGTGTTAGATAGCCCATTTATCGAGAAATGCTATAGGCAATTTATCATCACGCTAAGACCAATAAGAGCGGAGCAGTAATGACAATTATGACGGAGACGAAGTTGCGCGGTCATTTTAATAATTTTGTTGAATTAAGTACCTTTTATTATGTTCATGGCTTAATTGAAGTACCAGCTACAATATCATATTCTAATGGTACCTATTCCATTTATGTAGTTTTCTTTTATTTGGAGTTAAATGTCAAATTTTGGGTAAATATCGAAAAAACCTTAAAAAGTCAAATATCTCGAGAACGATAGAATTGATAGGGGTATCAGCACCTGACGAATATACGTCGAATTACAAGTAACCCTGTATACCGTTACTATAAATTAATTAGCTGAACTTAGGTAGGTACAGCTGATTTTGCGTGTTCAATATTAATTTCAGTTACTTTTTAGGGTTCTGAACATCCGTAAAAACGGAACCCTTATTGGATCACTCGGGTGTCTGTCTGTCTGTCCGTCTGTTACAGCTAGTTTTCTCCGGATCTACTGGACTGATTCTGTAGAAATTTGGTATCCATATGGAATTTTGTGACCCAAACACGGATGTTTTACGTAAATTAATACTTTTTAGTATAGGGGTCACGCACACTAAAACAACGGTCGCTATCGTTGTGCTGTGCAAAAGCAATTTATTTCTCATATACGCTAGTGATTGACTAAACCGGAAAGTTATCGAATCTTCAATTTTATTATTGTTAAAAAACATTGTTTTGTGGTCACTTAAAAAAAATAAAATAGAAAAACAACATGTACAGAAAATAATCTAATAAAAATAAACAAATGTAGCTAAAAAAATATCTTCTTTACTATCTATACTAATATATATGTTTGATTGTTTATTTGCTTGAACGCGCTAATCTCAGGAACTACTGGTCCGATATGAAATAATCTTTCAGTGTTAGATAGCCCATTTATCGAGGAAGGCTACTAGGCTATACAATATAATCACGCCTCTAAGTGAACCGAACATACAGTACTACTACTTTTTGTAGTAAACCAATTAGGTGGCCTGTTAGGTTAAAAATGTTAACTTATCAAATGCTAAAGTTGATATTATATTATCTGAACCATGCGGATTACTATAACGCATTCGAAGCTTTAACGGATACTTCAAAGCCAAAAACACTCCACCGATAATTAACCTAAGATTTAATTAACTTACTATTCGAAAGTTGGTTACACATATCTGTACTCCACTGTTAAAAATAAAAATACGCAAAAAAGCATTATTTCATATCGATCTTCCATCCGGGTTAAAACGGTTGCTAAATAAACTATAATAGCATTCGTCAATCGACATGGTTATCGATCGTTAGTGGAGCTGCACACGCACACCACTAACTCATCGCAAGGTGCAGCGGCCGTACTACGCGAATCAATCGCTTAATACAGTATCTTTTGTGATTTTTACATTGCTCGTCTAGTCAGTTAGCGACAAACTTAGGTAGTGGTTAAGGAGCAATGTATTTGTTGCAAAAATAATACAGTCGCTGTGATATTTGGAAACAAAAATAACATAGTAACAGCCAGAAGTGTTTTACGATTTGTTGTTTTTGTTGATATTAAAGACAAATTTAGTAAATATATGATAATTGATTTCATGACTAACAAAGATTTAGTGTGTGCTTCGGTTTTTACAAGAAACCACTGAACAACACGGCATTCTTATTAATGTTCACGATCGCGGTCGAAAGCGCACTAGTACGCGGAGACGGCCATTTGCGTATTAAATGATCAACTTTCGCATGCCGCGCTGACACCGACACGCCCCCTTGCCACTTCTCTTGTTTTTTATATTTCTGTGGTACTAATACTAGCGGACTCGACAGACGTTGTCCTGCCCGACTGCAGCGCCATTTGCCGGGTAGATTTGTAAATTTATACCATCCAGGGCGCCACCCAAAAAAATCATTCAAATCGGTCCAGCCGTTTAGGAGGAGTTCAGTGACATACACACGTACAGTAGAATTATATATATAAAGACCAGCTGACCCACGCGGCTTCGCTCCCGTCAATTGGCTACTCTACCCTGCCTACCCTACCGACCCTACCTACCCTGCTGATTTGTGAATCTATACTATTAACGCATACCAAAAAATAACATTCAAATCGGTCCAGCCGTTTAAGAGGAGTTCCGTGAGATACACACGTTCAGTAGAATTATATATAATAGGTCTTTACCTATGAAATTGCCGTTTTGTATGAAAAAATTTAAACGATTTTTTTTCATGTATTTTTTATTTGTATTACTCGAAGTAATCACCCATGCAATCAATGCATCTTTGCCAACGCAGTGGCAGTTTATTGATGCCCTTCTTAAAGAAATCAGCTGGACGGGAGGCAACAAATTCTTCAAAGGCATTTTGTACTGCCTCTCGGGTATTGAATTTTTTTTCCGCCAAGAAGTTATCCAAATTCTGGAAAAAGTAGTAGTCTGTAGGCGCAAGGTCTGGTGAGTAGGGCGGATGACGGAGAGCTTCCAACCCCAGTTCTTGCAACTTGGAGACCATCTGCTGTGCAGTATGAGGTCGCGCGTTGTCGTGCAGGAGCAGCGGAGACGAGCGATTGACCAATGCTAGTTGGAGATGTGCCAGCTTCTCCATCATTGTGTTCAGTTCTTCACAGCACACATCTGCAGTAATGCTCACCCCGTTTGGTAAGAAGCTGTGATGAATCACACCGGCGCTAGACCACCAAACAGTGACCATCACTTTTCTAGGGGTAAGTTTTCGTTTAGGGCATTGTTTAGGTGCTGAACCAGGATCCAACGAACTTGCTGAGCGCCTGCGGTTATCAAACAGAATCCATTTTTCATCGCAGGTAACAATGCGGTTCAAAATTCCTTCATTTGTGTGTCTGTTGAGCAGTGCAAGGCACGTCTCGACGCGTACTTCGCGCTGGCGATCATTGAGTTCGTGGGGCACCCATTTGTCAAGCTTTTTTACCTTGCCAATTTGACGCGAATGGCCCAATATTGTTTTGATGCTAACGTCGAAAGCTGCTGCTAATTCAGCCGTAGATTGTGTATCATCAGCTTCCACAATCGCCTTTAATTCGTCATTGTCGACCAAAGTCTTCGGACGACCGCGAGGTTCATTTTTCAGGTCGAAATTTCCAGAATAACAGGTGGTGCGTTGGTTTGTAGTGTTAGCTCCGTAAACGTCGTTGATGTTGCGTGCCGCTTGTGTCGCGTTGCTGCCACGACGGTATTCATATTCCATAATTACTCGAATTTTTAACGTATCCATGATGACGAAAAAGATTGAAATGCGTTGAAAATGTAACACTAATCAATAAACAAATGACTACTTTTGGAAAAAAAAACCATGTTTTTAAAATAAAATTAATTTGAAATTAGAATTCTTAGCCAAACAAAAAATATTTTGATTTGAAATGGCCAGTACTGCAGAACGGCAACTATATAGGTAAAGAATATAAAGCTGAAGAGTTTGTTTATGCGTTTGTCTATTTGTTTGCTTGAACGCGCTAATCTCAGGAACTCCTAATCGATTTTAAAAATTATTTCAGTGTTAGATAGCAAATGTATCGAGGAAGGATATAAGCTATAATATCATCATGCTAAGACCAATAGGAACGGAGCAGACGAAGTTGCGAGGGTCGAGTAGTAATTGATAAAGTCCAACGAGTGACAACCAGGCAAAGTTGTGTCACTCAAGGTTCCAAAACAGTGCGCAACATTGCCTATTGAGTTATTTTAATGAAATCTAGTCCTTTTAATTAAAATATCAAATAACACAGAAAAACGACAGTATTTTCTTATGTTGGTATATTATTCCTTCACGAGAACACTGTTGCTGTGTGTTCGTTACTCCAGCTAGAAAGTAGCTATGATATGGTCACAAGGTCATTTAATATAATTATTTTTAACCTCTCAAGCGCCGCGGGGTACTATGGCACCCGAAAAAGCAATCGAGTTGTCCGCCACTGGGTACTATGGTCCCCCCGCACGAAACAGTATAAAAATGCCCAATAAATTCGACTAACGCGTGTTTTCTATGAAAATAGTTTCATAAAGTTGTTCTCTATGAAATTCTTCAACGAAATAACAAAGTTGGCAGCACTACACAAGCAAAACGTCACAGAAAAAAATTGTTAAACTTTGTAAACAAACTGCGATTGTGAAGTGTGTGTCGGCGCCGGAAATTAGGTCACATCATTGCCAAAGAACGTTTGAACGCGAGTGTACGGACAACAGTTTAGGTTTCATACGTCCAGTAAAGAAGGTCATCAATATGTATGAAACCGTCGCATTTTCTAGTCATTCGAACTTGGTCGGATAACCAGTCGTTGTTAACATGTTTGGTTTTCACTTTATATCTACTTATTGCAAATCAATCTAAGCTAAATATTTTCCCTATATCCTTTGGACTAAACGCACTAGTTTTTGGTTTAAACCTACACATCTTGAGTTGAGCCGGTTTGAAGTCAAAGTTATAACACCGAAGTTTTGAATTTTAGCAATATTATTTAAAAACGCAAGCATCAAGGCGGACCGAGTACAGTTTTTAACAAGCTTATGCGTTTTCTCATTTAGGCGCTGCGATAAGATGCACAAATTATTTTTTCGGCGCACATTTTGGCACAAATATAAGCTCTCTACCCATGCACAATATTTCACTCTCGGATCATTCGTTTAGAATTTTCCTGCTGGAACAACGCAACGCATTAATTATACGTACCACTCATATCGCTCTAGGACCTACTTTCTAGCTGGAGTAACGTACACTGTTGCTGTAGCCACAATAGCAAAAGTTACAGAAGGCCAAAAATATCCACCCACTCGCAACGGTTTTTTTCGCCCAACTGACAGTGTCAATGATTTTGTAGCTACAAATGACTTAAAATATAGGTTATGTTTTTTATGATTTCATTACTTAAATGTATAGTTTTCAGACTTTTCCCTATACTTGTAATATAAGACGGTAACGGAACCCTAAAAATTAAAAATATGTTGCCCTAATAACAAATAGTTCATAACAAATGGTAGAAACCGAGAAAATAGTAAGCAAACCGGACATATTGTAAAACGAAATAGGCAAAATTGGGCATGCTTGGCAAAGTTGCAGCGTTTTACGGTACTCATTGTTGAGAAGCCTAAATAAATAAAAATAAATAAATAAAACATGTTCATCTCAATATGGACTAGTGAAGATAACACGAGGCAATAAATAGTTCTTAATCATGAGAACTCATCATCTGCCTAGCCTTTTCCCAACTATATTGGGGTCGGCTTCCAGTCAAACCGGATTTAGCTAAATACCAGTATTTACACGGAGCGGCTACCTACCAGACTTCCACAACCCATTAACTGGGTAACACGGTACTTCAAGGCAAGACTGGATTCAGATTAACTGGCTTCCGACTATCCGTAAAGACTGCCAAAGATCTACAAATGACAGCCGGGACCAACGGCTTAACGTGTTTTCCGAGGCACGGAGGAAACTCGGTATGTTAAGATGGTCTCCCATCCACAGACCAACCGTGGCAAGCGTTGCTTAACCTTGAAGATCGACCCATGCGGCTGTCATTATCTAGCCACGAGCTCCTCAACATGCTTCCCCTGAACTATTGGCAGTAAATAAAAGTTACACATGATACCAAGTCTGTGTAGCACAGAAATTATATATTTTTCACATTATACAATCGCAGCGTACTCGTACCGGCCACGTACCTCGTTCGCCTGTTACTACACGTCACAAATATTTGTTGGTTTCCTTGTTCATCGAGTAATACTGTTTCTTGTCTTCATTATTTCAGTTGTGATGCTGGTTACTCCGGGGAAAGGTGCGAAGTTAACGCGTGCTATATGTACTGCTTAAACAACGGAGTCTGTTCCGTGAATGAGGCGGGGAAGCCAGTTTGCAAGTGCACAGCGGATTATGAGAGTAAAAGATGCGACGTTTCCATTTGCAAGGACTATTGTATGCAAGGGAGCTGTAGTGTCAGTACTGGGGGACAACGTACTTGCAGGTATTTGTTGTTCCATTCTACCTTGTAATTTTGTTGCATAGATAATAATATTTTTTTTTTAATATCTACCAGCTCCTTACTGTCCTAAAGCTGGCAAAGCCTCTGCTCATACAGAGGAGGAACCACCATTTTAAATAAACCCCGGCGATGGCTCATAATCTGACTAAATCAAAAATAATTTTCGTAGTCTTTACTTTCCAAAGAAAAGTTATGCTATCCTTTTTGTAACTAGATGTCTTGGAATGTTTCCCACACCACTTCACCGCGCATTTTTATGAGTTATAAATTGTAGGTCTAACACTTTGTTACAACTACAATGGTTACTAGTACCGCAGCCTATACATAGGCGACTAATACTAATAGTGTTCGAGCGTCGGGGCACTGTATGTGCAGTCAAGTGGTTTTATAGTCTTTGTTACTGTCCGAATGCTGGCACAGCCTCTGTTCATAGAGAGGAGGTGCGAGCATTTATCGGCACGCATGCTCAAAGCGAGTTTACGGTTTCAGACTTGTATTCACACGATGTTTCCTTCACAGAAGTTTCATACTGCTCTCTAAGATAAATTTTCCGAGCGTCTAAAACGCAGCACAGTGAACGCACCTCATTCACTTGTTACAACTAGTTACAAATACATATTTGTATTCTCACTGTTTCAGTTGCGATCCCGGATACTCTGGGGAAAGATGCGACGTTTCCATTTGCAAGGATTATTGTTTGCAAGGAAACTGTAGTGTCAGTACTGAGGGAAAACGTACTTGCAGGTATTTGTTGTTCCATTCTACCTTGTAATTTTGTTGCATAGATAATGATATTTTTTTTTTTATAGCGACTAGCTCGTTACTGTCCTAATGCTGGCAAAGACTCTGCTCATAATGAGGAGATGCGAACATTTATCAGCACGCATGCTCAATGCGAGTTTACGATTTCAGACTTATATTTTCTCAATGTTTCCTTCACAGCAGTGAAGGAAACATTGCTTGGTGAAACATTGCACCGCTATTTGGTCTCGATGTCTTCACCACTGGGTAGTTCCGACCACTGTTTGGTGAAGTCTGTATCCGTATACTCCCCGCCCGATCCTAGCCCAAGAGGCACACGGCGGGTATGGCGGTACAGGTTAGCTGATTGGGATGGCATGCGATTTTTCTTCGCATGTTATCCTTGGCAGCCTACTTGCTTTTCTTCGACTGATGCTTCGTCGTGCGCGGACGCCGTGACGGATGTGTTGCGGAGGGGAATGGAGAACTACATTCCGTTCTCTGACATAACTATGTCTGGCGAAGCTCGTCCATGGTTTGGTGCCGAGTGCAATCGCGCTGATGCGCTTAAGCACGCGGCTTACCTGGCATGGGTCGACGCTCGCACGCGCAAAGCAAATGACGTGACTCGGAAGAAGAGAGCCTTCAACAGGGCTGCCAAGTCCTGCAAGAAGGTGTTGCGGAGGGCACGGTTTGACCACATCAGCCGAATAGGGAACAAACTTGCTTCATACCCATCAGGTAGTAAAGCTTTTTGGTCCCTGGCTAAGTCGGTCGAATCGAACTTCTGCCGCCCCTCACTACCACCACTGCTGAGACCTGACGGGACGCTTGCCCACTCCGCTGAGGAGAAAGCGAACTTGTTTGCTTCCCTGTTTGCGGAATCTTCGCGTCTGGATCCTGGTGGCGCGAGGCCCCCTGCTTCTCCTGGTGGATGCGAGTCGAGCATGTCGAACATTCGCATTCATCAGAAGGACGTCCGTAGGGTACTGCGTAACCTAGACGTGAACAAGGCTAGTGGCCCCGACGGGATACCAGCAATTGTTCTGAAAACTTGTGCGCCTGAGTTGTCTCCGATCTTGACACGCCTATTTCGCCTTTCGTTCGAGACTGGAAAAGTGCCGAAGGCTTGGAAGCAAGCTAACGTGCAACCCGTGCCCAAGAAGGGTAGTCGTGCTGACCATATAGGATATACGCCCATCTCGGTAACGTCCATACTCTGTAAGACTATGGAACGCGTGCTGAATCATAAGCTCCTGGCGTACCTAGAAGCGAATGATATCCTTAGTGACCGACAATACGGGTTCCGCCGAAATCGGTCAACTGGGGATCTTCTAGCGTATGCCATTCACATCTGGAGTGAAGCCATAGAGAAGCACGGGGAGGCACTAGCGGTCTCCCTTGACATCTCGAAGGCCTTCGACAGGGTCTGGCACGATAGCCTTATTAGTAAGCTTCCTTCCTTCGGTCTGCCCGCCGGTTTGTGTGATTGCATCGCAGTTTTCGTGAGGGATCGGTCTATCCGAGTGGTCATAGATGGCTGCTGGTCTGGACTGCTGGATATTAATGCCGGGGTTCCTCAGGGGTCGGTGCTTTCAGCAACACTCTTCTTGCTGCATATTAATGATCTGCTTAAACCCGGTACATTTGGGTATGCAGACGACAGCACTGTTGCTGAGAGATACGTGTCTGACGCACGAGCTGGTGGGTCGCAGATCCGGTCTCTCCGGGAGGCTATGGTTGAGCGCTTGAATGTGTCCTTACAGGCTCTCTCTGAATGGGGTGATGCTAATCTGGTCAAGTTCAATGCTGCTAAGACCCAAGCGTGTCTATTTTCCGCCAAAAGGAGCCAATTCCACCCAGCTCCATCTTTCCGAGGTGCAACAGTGCCGATAACCGACCAACTTGAACTTCTTGGGGTTACATAAACATCTACTCTCAATTTTGGCCCTTTCATAGAGGCAAAAGCTCAAGTGGCTGCAAAGAAGTTGGGGATCCTAGCAAAGGTGAGACGGTACTTCACGCCGGAACAGCTGCTCAAACTCTATCAAGCGCAAGTTCGATCGTGTATGGAATACTGCTCTCATCTTTGGGATGGATCTGCCAGATACCAGCTTGATGCCCTTGAGTCAATTGAGAAACGAGCCAAGAGGATCATTGGCAATGAGAGGCTCAGTTGTTGTTTAACTACAATATTGAACAGACGTACGATCGCGCGCGCGTGCTCTAGTTAAGAGTATTCTGCAGACGCAGCACAAAACCGTCGCACGCCCGCCGTGCGTCGTCGAGGTGTACCTACGTCGGTCTATCGGGGTCATTGTCATGACCTAGTTACAAGTGCGGAAATCATGAAGTGTTATAATAATTTATTGTTTTGGTGTTAAACACAAGGCGAGTTTAAAACAAAATAACAAAATAATGGCTTCACAGTCTATTAAGATAAAAACGGACCTGGAAAAGCGGTTGTATGACTGTTACATCCAGGAGAAAACGGACAGAGAAAACCTGCAACTTATGGTACGTAATTTGAATGAACACATAAATAGCTTACAGGAACAAGTACAAGCCCTTCAAGGAGAATTAAACTGCTTGAAGGATAAAAAAATCAATAACGAACCCTTACAAAAAGAGGAAAACGAGAAAGCAATATTTGCCCAGCGTACCAAAAGTGACGCTGAATATTGCACGGATGAGGATGAACTCGCTAAAGAGACTGAGTGGATTAGGGCCAAGAGCAGGAAGAAGAGGAAGCTTAACACTTCCCTCTCTCCAAAACAACAACCCGGAGCAAGCGCCCAACAAGAAGAAAAGCAACAAAAAAATGCGAAAGATACTTCCGTCAAAAAAGTACCTCCCCCACCGCCAATCATAATAGATGGAGTTAAGAACTACCAAACGTTCTACGACTCGCTAACTGAAACAATACCAGCTGAATCATTTACCGCAAAAATGATGAATGGGGATTGTGTGAAGGTTAACGCCAAAACAGAAGACGCTTATAGAGTAACTGCCAGGTTTTTGACTGAAAAGGACTATCATTGGCATTCATACGAGAATAAGCAAGCAAGACCAATTAGAGTTGTTGTGAAGAAGTTACATTCTTCTTGCCAACCTGATCGAATCAAAGACGATCTAACAACACAAGGATTAAAAATAGAAAAAGTAGACAACAAATTGAGCTGGAGGAGTAAAGAACCACTCAATATGTTCGTTCCATCATTCAATAATGACGAAGATGTCAACAAAATCTATGGCATAAAATACATTTTAGGGTGTAAAATTGAAATTCACCCACTTAAAAATCCCAGACTCATTCCCCAATGCAAGAGATGCCAGGCGTATGGGCATACTCATAAATACTGCAGTAAAGAGCCAAGGTGTGTAAAATGCACTGGCAAGCATCTTACAGCCAACTGTACCAAATCTCCGCAAGAGAAGCCGAAATGTGTTCACTGTGGTCTATCTCACCCCGCAAACTATAGAGGGTGTGAAGTAGCTAAACAGATACAAATGATGAAAAACAAAAATATAAAAAAAAAGTTGTGGTGCCAACTACCCAACAGTCTCTTCTTACTAAAACCTGACAAACAGGCACAGAAACCAAGTGTCCATTTAAATGCAAAACCCATGCAAGTAACCACCTATGCGGAAGCTGCAAAACAAAGCCTTCGAATCTAGAAGATAAAATTAATCAGATCTTAAAGTGTATTACCTCATTTGACAAAAGACTAGAGAAACTAGAATCCGGCGGCACTAGAATAGCTGTTTTAAATAATCAAAAATGAAGAACACCCTTAAAATAATGGCGTGGAACTCTAATGGGCTCCTCAAACATCAAAATGAATTGCAGGCGGTCCTAGACACAGAAAATATAGATGTGTGTTTGATTTCTGAAACGCACTTCACTAAGCAATCTTTTTTTCAAATTTAGGGGATACATAGTATATAATGCGCTCCACCCTAATAACTCTGCCAGAGGAGGTAGCGCGGTTATAATCAGACATAACATTAGTCACTACATGCAGTGTAAATATGAAGAACAAGACATTCAAGCCGTGGCAGTATCTGTTAAAACCAAATATTGTCACGTTTCCATTGCAGCCGTATACTGTCCTCCACGGCACATGATAAAAAAAGATCGATATTTACAGCTCTTTGAAATATTAGGCCAGAGATTTATCCTAGGCGGCGATTTTAATGCTAAGCATACGCGTTGGGGATCAAGACTCACTACAACTAAGGGAAGGCAGCTCTTAAGTGCAGTTAAAGATACACATTCCGAAGTTATGAGCACAGGTAAACCAACGTACTGGCCCACTGACCACCAGAAAATACCGGATCTTTTAGATTTCTTTATTTGCAAAAATATATCCTCCAATTACGTCAGTTTGGAGGAAGGTTTTCATATGAACTCAGACCACTCTTCGATTATACTAATGCTGAGTCAGAAAATCCTACTCAAGAAAAGCCACTTAACCCTGGTTAATAAGTTCACAGATTGGGAAAGTTTTGCCTTTGATCTAGATAACATAGTCGACCTTAAAACTTCGATAAAAACGCGAGATCAGCTTGATTCAGAAGTAAACAAATATATTGTTAATATCCAACAATGTGCGTGGAATAACACGCCTCAATTAAAACGTAAATATAAGGGATTTATCTATCCTAAGGAAATTGTGGATTTACTATCTGAGAAAAGAAAACAAAGGAAGCAGTGGCAGCAAACAAGGTGCCCGCGAGATAAAACATCACTCAACAACCTAACTAAACGATTAAAGAGGAAAATTCAACAATTTGGGGATGAATCTCTGAATTCCAACCTTCTGCAGCTAACCAATGACAAATCAACGGATTGCTCCCTTTGGAAAGCGACAAGAAATCTTAAAAGGCCGGTTTCACAAGTACCTCCCATCAGAGATAGAGGCGGAAAATGGGCTATAAGCAATTAACAAAAAGCGTTAAGGTTTGCTCAACACTTAGAAGAAACTTTCCAACCTAATGAAAGCTTGGTGGAAATACTTGACAGTGGAAATGTATCACACAGCCAAAGAATTAAGCTTGTGACTCCTAAAGAACTAATGAGAGAAATTCAAAATAACATAAGCTCAAAAAAGTCTCCAGGTTACGACCTCATCACAGGTGAAATTCTAAAACACCTCCTACGCAAGGCCATAGTAAAGCTGACCAAGCTTATCAATGCTGCATTTATCTTAAAACATGTGCCTGAGCCATGGAAGGTTGCTGAAGTCATTATGATTGCTAAGCCTGGAAAACCACCCCATGAAGCATCATCATATAGACCTATTTCTCTGTTGCCCGTGTTATCAAAACTATTCGAAAAACTGTTATTGAAACGGCTAAAACCAATAATCGAAGATAAAAACCTTATTCCAAATCATCAATTTGGCTTCAGAGAAAAATACTCAACAATAGACCAGGTACATAGAATAACTAACAACATTGAAAAAACGCTTGAAAATAAGGAAGTCTGCGCCACTGTGTTTTTAGATGTCGCGCAAACTTTTGATAAAGTTTGGCATAAGGGTTTAATATTCAAGCTCAGACGCATGTCACCAGAATTTGCAGATATCTTAGAGTCTTATATAACTGATCGAGTGTTTAGAATACGCCAGGAGGACGCATATTCTGAGCTAAAAGCTATAAAAGCTGGTGTACCTCAAGGAAGTGTGCTAGGCCCAATTTTATACTTGTTACACACATGTGACATCCCAGAACTGGAAAACAACACCATTGCGACCTTTGCAGATGATACTGCAATTATGGCTACCGGATCAAGCCACAGAGAAGCAGTCGAAAAAGTCCAACTAGCTGTGAACAAAGTTTATGACTGGACACAAAAATGGAAGATCAAGCTGAATGAATCAAAATCAATTCACATTGACTTCACAAACAAACACTTGGACTATCACCCAATCTACATAAATGGCATGCAAGTACCTTATGCTAATACAGCCAAATACCTTGGCATAACTCTCGACGCCAAGTTGCGTTGGAAAGCGCATGTCAAAAAGAAAAGACAAGAACTCGACATACGCTATAAAAGTATGTATTGGTTACTCGGAAGGAAATCCTGTCTATCAATACATAATAAAATTACCCTATACAAGCATATTCTTACGCCAATTTGGACGTACGGTATCCAACTGTGGGGCTGTACTAAACAAAGCAACGTCAAAATAATACAACGATTCCAAAATAAAGTACTCAGGAATGCTGTCAATGCACCCTGGTACATAAGGAATGACGACCTTTACCGTGACCTGAAGATGGAACTCGTCACCACCATTATTCAAAAATTTGCTGAAGCCCATGAACACAGACTCCATCGATACGTGAATGTTGAGGCAATTCAGCTGCTAGACAACACAGACTTAGTGCGTAGGCTTAAAAGAACTTAAGCATTTGAATTGGTGTAGTGTAGTGTACAAAGTGAGTGAATAATAGTAACAATGTTGTGCTATACATATAAAACACGAACATAGTGTTATATAAATTATATCAGACTCTAAGAAAGTGCTACGTACTTGTGTACAGGTGCATATAGACACTGTTCTTAGTTTTAAGATAAACTTTCACGTAACATATTAAGTTAGAGTTAAATTGCTTATTAGTCTTTTAGGCTAGATCGTAATTAATTATTAAGAATATTGTTCTTACTAATAAAGTACAAAAAAAATATGAGAGGCTCGTCGCGACGAAGCTCCAAAGTCTTGAGTATCGACGACGAGTTGCTAGCTTGTCGATTTTCTACCGGTTGCATTTTGGGGAATGTGCGACGGAATTGCATAATTTAATTAAATAAAGACGAACGGCGATGCGCCACCGGTACATGGCGGACATCCCACCCACACGCACAAAACGTTTTGGGAACACATTCATAATGCGTACAGCTAAGGAGTGGAATTCCCTGCCGGAGTCTGTGTTTCCCGATAGCTACAACCTGGGAGTCTTTAAGTCAAGAATGAATAGATTGCTTCTGGGCAGGCGTGCTCCATCTTCGACCACATCATCGCTTACCATCAGGTGAGATGGTGGTCAAGCGCGTGCCTATTAATAGTAAAAAAAAAAAAAATAGTGGCATACTGCTGTCTGAGATACATTTTTCGAGCATCTAAAACGTGGCACAGTGGACGCACCTCGTTCACTTGTTACAACTAGTTACAAATACATATATGTTTTCTCACCGTTTCAGTTGCGATCGCGGATACTCTGGGGAAAGATGCGACGTTTCCATTTGCAAGGATTATTGTTTGCAAGGGAACTGTAGTGTCAGTACTGATGAACAACGTACTTGCAGGTATTTCATTTTCCATACTAACATGTAATTTGTTGCACAGGAAATGATCACTTTTCTTAATTTCTACCAGCTCTTTACTGTCCTACTGCTGGCAAAACCTCTGCTTAATTAGAGAAGGAGCAAGCATCAGCACGCATGCTCAAAGCGAGTTGACCGTTTCAGACTTCTATTAATTTCAAGTCCAAGTTACCTCACGTGTTTGCTTCACAGCAGTCATGCTGCTGTTTAGGATAAAACTTTTAGAGCATCCAAAACACAGCACTGTGGATGCACCTCGTTAACTTGTAACAACTAGTTACAAATTCTTATGCTCTCATTGTTTCAGTTGCAATCGTGGATACTCTGGAAAAAGATGCGAAGTAAACGCGTGCCACAAGCACTGTTTTAATGACGGCGTCTGTTCCCTGAATGAGGCGGAGAAGCCCGTCTGCCAGTGCACGGCGGATTATGAGGGTGAACGATGCGACGTTTCCATTTGCAAGGATTATTGTTTGCAGGGGAACTGTAGTGTCAGTACTGACGGACAACGTACTTGCAGGTATTTTTGTCCATCCTACCATGTAATTTTTTGCATTGAAAATGAATACTTTACTGAATATCTACCGGCTGGTACAAGCATTCAACAGCATGCTCTCTCAAAACGACTTGCATTAATTAGAAGTCCATTTTCCCTCACGGTGTTTCCTTCACCGATGACAATGTTGTCAAGGTTAAACTTTCAGAGCGTCCAAAACATTGCGCAGTGGACGCACCTTATTAACTTGTAACAAATAGTCTCAAATGTAGTTGTTTTTTTAATTTATCTTCATTGCTTCAGATGTGATGCCGGCTACACTGGGGAACGGTGCGAAGTGAACGCGTGCCATAGTTATTGTCTTAACAATGGTGACTGTTCACTAAATGAAGAATACGAGCCGGTTTGCCAGTGCACAGCAGGCTATGAGGGTGAACGATGCGATGTTGCTACCACTCTCACTGACGTCTGTGTCTGTGCTGACAAGACGATGACGCAACAAATATTACGAAACCTGCACAGCAAAGTGAATCAAGTTATTAGCGAAGAGCTACAATGTACCCTGTAGGTAGGGGTAAACTTGGTGAGAATGCTGCCAAGATCCAAATCTGCGCGTTCAAGTGCGGCGTGGAAACTTTTTCTTCCTGATACCTGACCCAATATCCCCCCCCCCCCTCCTGAAATCTATGACTAGCATAAGGTACCACATATTTGAAAAGGGTCACTGTACTCATCATTTTGTACCGCTTTTACCATGGGACCAAACCCGAAATTACGAAAAAAAAAGTCAGCTGTTCATTATATTTTGTTGAGTTATATTCCGCGCACAAAAATAAAAATGTGTGGGACAGTCAAATTTCCAGTCCCATAGTAAACATTGTTCATAATGATGAGTACATTGAACCCTTTTAAGGTATAGGGTTTAATCTGTTAGACGTTGTGAAGAAGATAAAGTACATAGTAATAGTTTACTTTTAAAATCATTCATAAAAGTTTATTGTAAAACATTAGGACAATCATAAACCCTTAAGCTGTCACTAAACTAGGACATCACGCCAATAACGCGATGAAACAGTGTAGTTATAGTCGTAAGTTTTTTACTGTAGAGTTAATTTTCTTAACACTAGATTAAAATATTATAGAAATAACATGATACGTAAGTAAGGAGTCTCTAATGAAATAATCGAAGTGACGATATTAGTCATTTCAGTGACTGTCATTCCTCCGACAATTTCGAATTAGAGTAGTGAATATTTCATGTTAGTTAGCGTTAAAAGGCCGCGCTCAACACTCAGGCGCCGTCATCGCCATAGCTGTTAGTTTCATGTTCTCATGGCATTTCATGTGTTTTGACGTCAGCTAACAAGGGTTGACAGAAAAGGTAGGTTTATGATCGAAAGCGATGTAGACTATTTCATGTAGTATGTAAGAATTATATTTTAACATTTATTCTTTCGTTTTATTTCCAAAATCCTCCGAAACGCTCCCGACGATAGGTAACTGCTTTCGTCGTGTTATGTAGTAAACATACAAAAACCATTCTGTCACTAATCATATTGTTGGTAGGTTATTATATCAGCCAGTAATATAAAATTAGCCTGTAGCTATCCACTGCTGGGCAGAGGCCTCCGTCAGATCAATTTTCACTGCACTGCTTTCTTGGTACACTTCGAGTCAGAATATTTATAACTTACGAAGGAGGTGGGGAAAAATAATAAGTATCTAAAATCAACTAACACGTAATCGCTTTGATGCTCTTCGGGAATTATTTTGCCGTGTTATTTTTTTTTATTTGTGATGGGTTTGCTCCTGACTCTAGCCTAGGTCAGAGATGTCAGTGACAGAGTCTACGATGGAGCGAGCTTACCCAGAAGGAGCCTGTTCATTCTGACTTAATGATTCTCAATGATTCTTAATGATTTTTCTGACTTATTATTTTCTGATTTATAATATTAGAAGGAAGTAGGATAGTAGGATTGATCACGAGACATTTCGATCACGCTACCACCGACAGAATGTCACTGGTTTAGAGCCTCTGTCGGAGTGTCGGTGTACTCTGTCGACATGTCACCGTGTAGTGTTGTGTGCGGTGCCGTAAACTTTTCTGCGCTCTGTGCGAGCTTCTATAACTGCGCCTTTGTTTCTTTTTTATATCATCCCAACTAACATTTTGGTGTCAGTTACAGGTTTTTTATTACTTTAAGTGATATAAAACAGTTAGAATTATCTCAATTCTAGCTATAGGCGATATAGAGGAGTTAACAAACAAATTTTAGACCCAATCGTGGCACTAGAACTATAAGCAAGAGTAATGCTATGTACGCTATGTATAGGCCTACTTTACCGCTGCCATGAAAACGCTTTGATCGCGACGCCGATAACGGTAGTCGCTAGCTGAGCTGGGTTCCGTGTAAAGGCGCGCCGCCGCGAGCCATATGGCCGGGCTCTCAAAACAATTTTTTGCTCACTTGTTCGTAACATGAGTCACCCCGAGTGATGTTTTTATTCAAGCTTATGAATTACTCTTTTAAGTCGTGTCAAGTGTTTGTTTATATTTTGTTTCTAATTTATTATATGTAACGATAAACATTGACAATAGTAAAAAAAAAAAAGAACTTTTAAAGAGGATTATTTAAAAAACCAAATTAATAACATATATATTTTATGACTTTTATTTGTAGAAGAGATCTATCTTCAAATAATAAAATGGAAATAAACAAACCTCACATTTAAAAATATTTATTTTCAAGCGTATGACTAGCACGAAACATTTGCCGACGGTGAATAATTTTTCACTCAAGTTAAATAATTTATTACAATTATACCATAACACGTAAATTAAAAATATTGTTACTATCTGAAAGCTTATTTTACATTGTATCTTATATTGTTAACATTATATTGATAGGTTTATCTAACACAGAGAAATATGGGATTGATTGAAGGAATTCCCACTTACGTAGAAACAAACTTTACATTTCATGTTTTTTTTTGTTCAGTGAAGTTTGAGTGAAGAAAATACATCATATGTAACTATGTTCTACAAGAAATGCCCTTTCCAATGATGTATCACACTTGTTATTCAATAGCCATCGAAAAAAAACACAAGTAAAGAAATATCAAAAATCGGGAGAATGGACAAAACAGGTGTCATAAAGCCGGGGTTACACGAAGTGCACATCCGGATCTATAAAGCTATTATTTTTATGTTGTGTGATAAAAGGGTCCCAATCCCTGTTTGAACGGATAAAAAAACTATGGTTTTATTACCCGACTGCCAAAAAGGAGGGTAATGGTTTTCGACTGTATGGAAGTAATATTTGTTGGTCCCGTCTATACAGATGGACCAATTTTGATAAATTATATGTTGTTAGATTTGTCTCAGTAGCCTGAATGTTGAAAAAAAAACAAAATGGCGGAATACAGGGGCCTATCGAGATAAGTATCATAATAAAGGGTTTTGAACGACAATGAAAAAAAAAATTGATTCTCCCTCGACAGTCAGGTAAATAAAATAAAAATTGCTATAAAGAGTATCACTGCAGTCCCTGAGAAATATGATACTCTTTATAGCAACCAACTATGCACAGGTTCACGTTGCAAGTTTCGCACTTAAAAACTGTACAGGTGTCGATTTTTTTAAGTGCGCACCACTTGCAACGTGACTTCCTGACATTAGTTTTGCCAGGGTAGTGGTTGGGTGGGATCGGTCGTTCGATTTTTGGCGGGCGAAATCTCTGTACGATTTCGTCCGCCAACATCACCCGAAACTGCCTTTGGGCCATTTTAGTCCCAGTCTTCGGGAACATTACAAAAGCGTTGTGGACGGACACGTTTAGAAGCCGGCGGAAAAGCTTTTTATACCACACTAGATTACGAACCCGTTCTATGGGAAACGCCTGCAAAAGTTGGTACTTCTTGTCGACGCCTCCCATAGCCAGGTTGTAATCTAGGACTACTTTCGGTTTGTACTTATAGTACCCGTACTTTTCTTTTCCGCCAACCTGTACCTTGTGGTACGTCGAAATAAGCGACACCACATTCGCGTCCTTCCACACCGAAATTGTCATGTCCCGTGTCTGGCTAAATGCTACTTCAGCAGGCCGCATGTTTGCCTTATTTTTATGGCGCAAACTTTCAGGCACGAACTTTCGGTTCAGACGCAGGGTGCCCATTACGTCCGTCTTCTGGGCCTTGAGGGTGCGTGCCAGCAAAGGACTGTTATAGAAGTTGTCCATTACTAGAGTATGACCTCTATTCAGTAATGGACGAACTAACTTTAAAACAGTCCTTGATGTCGCACCCTCAGGCTCAGCCTCGTTCGCGCCGTCCTCGACGTTATGCTGATCTTTCTTTCCAGTATAAATTATCATCTGCCAGAAATATCCCGTTCTGGACTCACAAAGTTCATAGCTCTTAAGTTAATACCTACCTGAGCAGCTTTAGTTGCTATGAGCTGTGAAAAAGACAGTCTGCCTTTCCACAACATCAAGGACTCATCTATGGCTATTTCCTGCTAAGGTAGGTATAAAGAGCTAAATTTGTTATTTAGGTGGTCAATAATAGGTTGAATTTTTGCCAGTTTAGTCGGGGTACCTCTGGCACACAACATGTTGTCTACAAAATGTAGGCAGCGCTTTATTATTTGGAATCTATTTAGAGGCATAAGGTCCCTAAAGTTGCCCACTTTTAAATAAGGCAAACATGGAGTCCAGTATTCCTGTTCGACAGGGATTGGAACAATGCTTTGCAGCATAATAATGCCAAAAAATGTCCACAACTCTTCTGGCGTTAGAGGTGTCCAGTGCTTGAGGCGCGAAAATTTTGCTAGCGACGGGTTGGCCAGGAGATTTGCTGCATATTTGTTGGTCTCATCGACGATGAGGTTAATGATGTCTTCGTCCCAAATTTTCGAAAAAATTTGGAACGGAGATATCCCCTGAGTGGGGAAAGTTGGGCCCGCTGGTCCAACAAAAGCTTCCCGCACGCCAGTAAATACACGGGGGTCGTGAGACCAATCAAATGTCAGCAAATCCTCCTGACTTGACTCTCGCAGAGCACGATCATCCTGCCTGTCGATGGACCCTAGTACCTCGCGAAGATCGCTGGACAAATCGTCGTCGGCAAGTTCTCCAACGAGCCTCCTGCGAGAGCCTATGTCATCCAGGCTGTCTTCATCCTCGACATCGCTGCCGGGATTCTGACCCGCAGAGCGTTCCCACTGTAGAATTTCTTCCTCCAGGTTCTCTTCGTAAATCGAAGGTTCTGAAATCAATGACAACTATCAGCTGCTAATATTTAACTATTAGCTGCTTTGAACCACCTAGTCAATGATGCAACCAGATTTTCATAAAAATCGAGAAATAAACATAAATAAATACCTGGTCTTGTGGACGACGTCGATGGACCTGGAGAAAAATTCTGCTGTGTGAGACGCTCTGCAGAGAATGATGTGCTCGGCGAGAATCCCACCAACTCGACGCAAGCATCTACAAGACGACTCTCGTCCACCTGTTGCCCTTCTTCTAGGGTAATTACCCCTGTGGACGGGGTAAATACCAATTGATGTTCACTGTGAAATAACATTACATTAAGTTGAATTCTTTTGAATGTTTTAAATTCTTTAAGTCAGAAATTAAGTTTAAACTTACCTCAGGGGAGGCGGCGTGGCTGCACCTTCTTCCAGCTCCTCTATTTCAACCCTGGATGGCCCACTTGCGTCCAGTGCTGGATAGAAAATTATTAATACATGTTAGGTTGGACCAGTCAATTAGGGTATTATATACGATATCCGGTATATAATGTACACACCTAACTTCTGCAACTCCCACGGCTGAAAAACATGCGGGGGCGGCACTTCTGGGGTGCCCGGTAGCAAAGGGCACGGCACTCGAACCGGTGACACTTTTCTGGAAATATAAAAATAATTAAAATATTTGTGACTGTGAAGAGCATATTATTTTCAAAAATATTTATCTTGCCTTCGCTTTTCACTAGGAGGAGCATCGGGCAATAAAAATTGCCCGACCTCCTTCCTGTCTCTGAGCTCTTCTAGCCGTGCCTTTTGCTCGGGAGTTAACCGGGCCATGTTCTTTCTGTCTACCGCCCGCACTTTTTTTATTTTTTTTAATTCTTCAGCCATTGTCCTAGAAGAAATAAATCGAATGAAAAAACAACACTATAGTATTGCTTTAAAATAGTGAATAAAATTAAAAAAAAAATACTTACATTGCCGGTCGCGACGGTCCAGCAGCAGCTGACCCGTCGAAAATAACATCCATTGTCCTAGAAGAAAGAAATTTAATGAAAAGAAAGCACTTTTAATATTTCTTTAAAATACTGAATAAACTAAAAAAAAAGTTTACTTACGTCGTCGGCTGCGAAGGTCCCGCATCAGCAAAAGACGCAGGTGACACGTCGACTTCGACTCCATTATCATCAACCAACACCCTTAAAATTAAGTAACAATTTGTGTAAAGGTCTAAAACAATCCAGCAGAGCAAGAAGAAATCCGTAACCAAATATAAGAAATTATAAACATAACAGAAAAAGCACAAACATGGCAAAGTCTAGAGACCGTGAAACGCCGCGCCCACGTCCACGACCAGAGTTTCCCGCTCCACCACCACGGCCACCACGTCCAGCACCACCACCTCGGCCACCACGTCCACCACCACCACCACGGCCACCACGTCCACCACCACCACCACCACGGCCACCACGTCCACCACCACCACCATGGCTACCACCACCACCACCACGGCTCGCTTTATTCTTAGCTCCTTCCATTTCTAAATTGTTAAAAGCAAAGTAAAACTCGAAAAGTCAATAAAATAAACAAAACAATATCACAACAACAAAAAAATCTCAATAACTCGAAAAATCATGCAATGAAAATCATTCAATAACTTTCTTTGACTAAAAATAAAGTAACAAATAATTTTCACTTTATTTCTTTTAAACTTCAACCGGTTCAAAATTCTCTGTGTGTACCAAGCTTTATGTTTAAATTGGGTGGGCGGCCATTTTTGTTTGTTTACATTCGGACCCACTCGAACAATAATTCTAATCTTAACTTAAAATTAGTAGCTTTTGCGTATTTTTTAACTGAAAACTATAATTGAGTAAATATTCAATACGATAGCAATAACGTTTTACGAAGAACTTGGCTCAAAATTTAATAATTTGTGATAGCATTCTGACAAAATTCTAGTGCTGTTACATGTGACTTGAAAACCATACAGAAATGCAAATATACTTACCCTTAGGTTAAAAACTGGTTGCACACACATAAACTATATTATAATTAACCAATAAATCAGTAATTCTTGCAAAAATACTCACCTCTTATCAAAAAAATCTTGTAACAAACACTAGGTAATCACTTTTGACTTCGTTAATCGCGCGCGAACCAACGACTGACATTTGACATTTTTTTTTTAATAGGAATGAACCACTGTGGTACTATTGCTGTATTTTTAGCATGAAAAAATGTATTAAGATTCTAGTTGAAAAGAGAAGAACTATAAAGAACACTGTCTGATAGAAAGAAATAGATATATTTAGACGAGGTGCCGTAAATGCACAAAAAGTGACATTTGTCACTTTGACTCGAGTAACGGAAAAACCGAAAAAAAGGGACAAAGTACCACTCATATCGCGTATAATTAGTGCGTAATCTGCTGTAAATGAGCGCCTCATAAAAAAATTGTGCGTGTTGTCGTTTTGGAAACGATTCCTGCTGGAGTAACGTTGTTGCAGCAGGAAAATTCTAAACGAATGATCCGAGAGAGAAATATTGTGCATGGGTAGAGTGCGCCGAAAACATAATTTGTGCATCTTCAGGTTTTCAAGATATTGCATTTCCTGCTGGAGTGACGTTTTGCAGAATCGTGTATCACCAAAACCGTTGAATGTGCATCTGTAGAATTAACATACACGTGTTGCTATTTATTTGTGCGTGTCTGTGACAGAATTAAATTTAAGAAATTGTTTATAATTTTCAAGTAATTGCGATTTTTTGAAAACCCAAAAAAAATATCGCAGCGCCTAAATGAGAAAACGCATAAGCTTGCTAAAAACTGTATTCGGTCCGCCTTGATACTTGTAATAACCGAAAAGTTTCATGAGAACTTGCTTCCCCTGAACTCATCATCTGCCTAGCCTTTTCGCAACTACATTGGAGTCGGCTTCCAGTCAAACCGGATTTAGCTGAATACCAGTATTTTACACGGAGTGGCTGCCTAGCAGACCTCCACAACCCGTTAACTGGGTAACACGGTACTTCATGGCTAACTGGAGTCAGATTAACTGGCTTCTGACTATCCGTAACGACTGCCAAAGATCTACAAATGACGGACCAACGGCTTAACGTGGCTTCCGAGGCACGGAGGAAACTCGGTATGTTAAGATGGTCTCCTATCCACAGACCAACCGTGGCAAGCGTTGCTTAACCTTGAAGATCGACCCGTGCGGCTGTCATTATCTAACCACGAGCTCCTCAACTTGCTTCCCTTGAACTATTGGCAGTAAATAAAAGTTACCCATGATACTAAGTTTGTGTTGCACAGAAATTATATATTTTTCACATTATACAATCTAATTAATTAAAAAATCTTTTTTACAAAAAATACAACCGACTTTCAAAAACAAAACACTACAAGGTACAAAATAACTTCGGAAGAAAGAAAAAAAACTTTAATTTCGGAAGTCGGTGTCGGTGTTTTTGGTTATTTTTTCGTTTTTTGACACCGACTTCCGAAATTAAAGTTTTTTAAAACAAAAAAAGAATTATCCAAATCGGCTGGCAATTGGCTAAAGTATCGCTGAACAAACATTTTTCATGGGATCTCATCATCAGATCCTAACTTATACCTTTCATCATCAGGTCAGCAACATGAGATGATGATTACCAGGCACAAATATCTTGCGTTAGAAAGTTTATGAAAACATTGTATGTGCCTATAAAATTTGAGGGTTGCCCTCGATTTTCGTGGGTAATGAGGTAACAAACATAAAAAAAAAAAAAAAAAAATACAACCAAATTGAGAACCTCCTCCTTTTTTTGAAGTCGGTTAAGGTGGATGCTCCAGGGTAGCCCGCGAAGTTCAAATATTTTTATGTTTTTTTGCAATTTGCCGGTCAGTGTGAAGCTGTATGTGGACCAAATACGATTCGCAACCGTGACGCGTATTTATCTAAAGAATTATAACCATTTTAATCATCAATATAGCCCTCTAAGTTCATGAAGCTCGACAGAATGAATTTTTCATGAAATAATCATTCTGTCGAGCTTCATGAACTTAACTAACTATCGCTGGAATGAACCTTTTTAGTACAGCCGTGAGACACATATTTCGTAGGCTTACCTACCATTAATTTGCGTGCGTGTTTCATGTATGTGCTTAATAAATACTATTCTTTCTTTCAAGCACACAAACTCTTCAGCTTTATAATATTAGTATTACTATAGATTTGCAAAAAAATATAATTTATCAGCATCGTCATCATCGCCCGAAAAGTTCTGGAATGGTGACCGCGTACTGGAAGACGCAGCGTTCGAAGGCCTCCCACAACGTGGAACGATGACCTGGTGAGGGGCGCGGGTAGCCGATGGAAGCGAGTCGCACGGGACCGGTTGTTGTGGCGACACTTGGGAGCAGCTGTCCCAGCAGTGGACATCTTTCGGCTGAAATGATGATGATGACTCAAAGTTCATCAGCCTATCCTTAACCGACTTTTTTTTTTACTATTGACAGGCACACGTTTGACCACCATCTCACCTGATGGTAAGCGATGATGTGGTCGAAGATGGAGCACGCTTGCCTAGAAGTAACCTATTCACTCTTGATTTAAAGACTCCCAGGTTGTAGCTATCAGGAAACACAGACTTCGGCAGGGAATTCCACTCCTTAGCTGTACGCATTATGAATGTGTTTCCAAAACGTTTTGTGCGTATGGGTGGGATGTCCACCATGTACCGGTGGCGCATCGCCGTTCGTCTTGTGGTCCGATGATGGAACGGGCTTGGTGGAATTAAATTATGCAATTCCGTCGCACATTCCCCAAAATGCAACCGGTAAAAAACCGACTGGTTAGCAATTCGTCGTCGATGTTCAAGACTTTGGAGAATCGTCGCGACGAGCCTCTCATTGCCGATGATACTCTTGGCTCGTTTCTCAATTGACTCAAGGGCATCAAGCTGGTGTCTGGTAGATCCGTCCCAAAGATGAGAGCAGTATTCCATACACGATCGAACTTGCGCTTGATAGAGTTTGAGCAGCTGTTCCGGCGTGAAGTACCGTCTCACCTTTGCTAGAATCCCCAACTTCCTTGCAGCCACTTGAGGTTTTGCCTCTATGTAAGGGCCAAAATTGAGAGTAGATGTTAATGTAACCCCAAGAAGCTCAAGTTGGTCGGTTATCGGCACGGTTTCACCGCGGAAAGATGGAGCTGGGTGAAATTGGCTCCTCTTGGCGGAAAAAAGACACGCTTGAATCTTAGCAGCATTGAACTTGACAAGATTGGCATCGCCCCATTCAGAGACAGCCTGTAAGGACACGTTCAAGCGCTCAATCATTGCCTCCCGGAGAGTCCGGATCTGTGACCCACCGTGACCCACCAGCTCGTGCGTCGGACACGAATCTCTCAGCAACAGTGCTGTCGTCTGCATACCCAAAGGTACCGGGTTTAAGCACTTCATCTACGTTGCGGTCAGTTTCCAAACTAGCCGTATGAAGCTGAATACCATTATTTTATTTAGAGTGACTGATTATTATCAACCTTCTCGAGTCTGTCGAGCGAGTCGTGTTCACGACCATTTAGCTGTTATCTGTCACTAGTTCACCCGCGCAACTTCGTCTGCGTCACCATTTTCATTACTGCTCCGCTCCTATTGGGCTTAGCGTGATGATATATATAGCCTTCCTCGATAAATGGGCTATCTAACACTGAAGGATTTTTCAAATCGGACTAGAAGTTCCTGAGATTAGCGCGTTCAAGCAAACTATGGTGTAGTTTGCTTGAACGCGCTAACCTACCTATGTTAAACAAATGAATAAATGACTTATGACTTAAACTCTTCTTCTTCGCTATATATATTAGTATAGATAGATACGGATTGTCACAAGTTCGTTTGCCAACATCAGATAGGTTGGCTACAACATTTTGAAACTCTTAGCTCAACTATCAAAATTTTTATTTATTTTACTGTGATGTGATCACGATTTCGGATTAGATTCAGCCGTCTCTTAGTCATGACGTTGAATCTTACTGGGGCACCTAATTTTGATAGCCCCTTTAAGAGATAGCTGTTTGAACTGAAACTAACTATTTTTCTGCATTTTTAATAACATACAACTTTTGTCAGCCGCCTTGAATGATGAAGTAATAAAAAGCACAATTGATTATTTAGTTAAGCGACTCATGGCCATGTTTCAATCTGAAACAGAGTACCTATCTGACGAAAATCGCTGCTAGAAAACAAGTATAATAGATTCTGATTTTAGTTCTGATTATGACTAATAAATACCTACATTGAAATGCACTTTTTAATGTATTCAAATTTTTTTTTTATCTACAAAAATAATTCAAATATCAAAGAAGTTAGTGGTAGTTAGTGTTGACCTGTAAGATTTTTAAATTTGCCGCCTTTTACATGGGACACGTCTCGCTTGACAGACTCGACACTCCAGCGTCAATTATGGCAGTAATGGTCTCCCCCTACTGCCGAGTATATGAAAAGACATTTATTTCAATAAGGCTGAGAGTCAAAAATTTTTGGACGGCAGTTTTAGATAAAGACAGTCCTCCAAAACGCCCCTCCCCCAGTAGTGTTCTAGCTTTCCTCGAATCCAGCCTCCTCTGAAAGCATGATCTGTAAAATACCATAATCAAGGGTTTATTTCGGTCGTATGGAAACATGACACAAGGGGGAGAGGATCTGTACGAGTCTCAACCAAGCTGCCATGGTGCTTCTTTGGAAAATATAAGCATATTTTAATGATTTTGCTTTCTTCATTTCAGATCTAAGTTCGGCTTGTACGAAGTGGACTTCTCTGATCCTAAGCGCACGCGCACCCTGCGGAAGTCAGCAAAGTACTACTCGAATATTATAAGGAACCGAATGCTGGATGTTCCGCTGCCATGAAACTACCCAAGTTCGACGGTGGAAAAAATTAAATTTTCCTTAGACCTAAACTTTTTTTTTTTTCTCTCTTTTATCATCTCTGACTCCAGACTCCCCTGACCTTACTGAAACATTCTGCTAAACTTGGTGGTGCCTCCATTTGCCCCCTCCGGACATTCTTCCACACCCCACCACTGGTACCATGTCTTCATAATGATCAGCTCAATGAGAATGTAGCCCTTCTTGGATTTAGTTCCCTGTAAAAGATTTCAGCAAAAACATTGCACACTGCAAACCATACTTGCTAGGTACCACTCCTACCTACATTTATCTATCGCCAAACCATCTTTCCCAAAACAAACATTTTTATCAAAAATAAACGTTATCTACTAAACGTAACGCAAAGAAATCACTGTCGATTAAGATTTCGGATTTAAAGACGAATTATAAAGAATTATTTTCAATTCGTGCACGAAATCGTGGACAAAGCCTTTTTGTTTTGGATGGCGAATCATCAAACTACTCTTTCCGCTCTGGGCGGAGTAGTGTCAGACTCCTACTATCTAAAACCCACCCGTGTTCCTTCAAATACCTTTTGCGTTCTAGGGCTGTGGTGATTCTTTCGAACAATTCCTCTATCCTGACACTCTCTAAACCCAAACTTCATAGTTTCGGCCTTAGCAGCGGGCGTTTTCTACTGCATATCACCTAACCGCTAAGAATTAATGAAAACACGATTTGACAGTTGCTGTGAAAACGTGTTCTCATTCGTTCTTAGTTCGGTTTCAGGACTAATCATAAGTCCGTAGGTGATACGGAGTAGAAAACGCCGGCAACTGAAGTAAAACTATGGACTTAGAGAGTAGCCCACCTGGTCTTTATCGGACGGTTAGCTACCCATCGATTGTCATGCACAAGCCCGCGCCTACGGTAGCCGGGAATCGCCCTGCGGGCTGCGACACCCAACGCGCAGGAGCAAAGCCCGTACCTACTTTAAAAAATTCATTTCGAGCATGCATCCACTTCGATGGCAGCAGACGCATTGGAGGGTATCAAAGAAGAGAATAAATAGTATCTAATAGTCGTTATCTTTTGAATATCTTAAACAAAAAGATAGTAGAGTTCGGGTTGTAAAGATAGTGGATTAAATCCTCGGCAGTCACTCTTATCATGGATTGGATTCAAGCAGTCGTGTTAAGGTGAGTACTTTCTTTTTGATTACGTGCAGCTGTTGCACAAATTCACTCTAATGTAGTTAATCTAAAATAAATAAATCTAATTTTGTAAATAAGATTATTACACTAATATAATAAAGAAGTACAACTGTTAATATGTTTGTAAAGGGTAGGTTCTCAATCTCTGGGATCAGTATTCCCAGAGATTGAGATTGGGATTGAAATGTCGTCACATCATCCCATATGTTTAAGCTTTCTACCAAAGGCTTCAAGGCTAAAATATTGTCAAAATAAAAATTCAAAGTCATTCATAAACTCGCGAAATTATTTTGAAACGCGTACAAAAACAAAATTAAATCATTGGGCATCAAAAATTAAATCCACATCGCTGTCAATAGCAAAGTGCTCAGAACACTGGCAGCATTGCCGCGTTGAATGGCAATGCCGATTCTTTGGCTGAAGAAAAGCCCAGCCCTCTTAGTCACGTGAACTGACGAGAAAAATAATTCAACAATTATTTAAAAGAGTTGCGAAAACTGGGGTTTGAACTTACTTCGAACCATTCTGAAAGCAGTCATTGTACCGCCGGGTTTATGATCTCAGCCGACGTTTAGATTAAATAGCCGATGTTATAATATGTTATGGTTTTGGCCTGCTTAGCTCCCCAAAGATAAAGCGTGATGATTATAATTTTTAAGGATATGTTTCTAAAGGCTAGTTTTATGAATAATTTATTGTGAGTTGAACAAAATTGGTCGAAAAACGATGATGAGAAATTTTAAAATCTTTAAATGTCCTATAACTTTGGTTTTCGGCCACCAATTGAATGAAACAAAGACTAAATGTTGCTCAGAAATAAGCTTAATCTAACTTTGAACGCCAACAAAATCTGTTCAGTATTTTCAGAGATTAGCGTGAACAGACAGACAGACAAAAAAAAGCTCTTTTTGTGTTCTATAGCCTTTTTTTGATCACCCCTACTCGATTTCTGGTATTTTCGTTCAATGTACAGAAATCACGGTCTCTACTATTTTATTATATGTATAGATTAGGATCAAATAGTTAAATTCACACGGAGATAAGGGAGATGCTCGTGGCTAAAGAATACTCGTAACAGCCGCACGGGTCGATCTTCAAGGTTAAGCAACGCTTGCCAAGGTTGGTCTCTGGATGGGTGACCATCTTAATATACCGAGTTTCCTCTGTGCCTCGGAAAGTACGTTAAGCTGTTGGTCCCGGCTGTCATTTGTAGAACTTTGGCAGTCGTTACGGATTGTCAGAAGCCAGTAAATCTGAATCCAGTCTTACCCAAGAAATACCGTGTTACCCATTTAATGGGTTGTGGAGGTCTGGCAGGCAGCCACTTCACGTAAAATACTGGTATTCAGCTGAATCCGGTTTGACTGCAAACCGACCCCATATAGTTGGGAAAAGGCTAGGCAGATGATGATGAGTTAAATTCACACGTACCACATTTTGCCGTAATTATCGACGGCGTGTGCGATACCGACCACGTCTCAACCAAAACGCAACCAGCTCATCTAACTAGCGGCCGGCCTCATCGCAAACTAATAAAAAATTTTTACAATGCAACCGCAAGAAGCAAGCGACACTATTCACACGTAACCACAGCTTGACCACCTTTTGTCGACGGTGTGGTGTGGTTGTGGTACGTGTGAAACTAGCCTAAGGCCTTGATCTAGAGCAGGCTGGTCTTGATACATACGTGATACAATGAAGCCACTAGTAATTTAAGAGATAGCAATACTATTCTTATCACAATGCTTGTGTATTTTTGGTGATTAGATTACTATCTTTTATAGACAAGTGTTGATGAGGTATTAATTTCATGTGTCAAAATGAATCTTGCACTCTTTGCCTAGTCATTCTTCGCCAGATATTAAAAGCCAGTCAAGAGTGAGCCCGACACTTACACGAAGGGTTCCATACCATAAACTTAAATATTTATTATTTTTGTTATAGTGGCAATAGAAATACACAATCTTTTCAACTGTCTACCTATTACGGATCTTGTGATACAGCCCGCTGACAGAGAGACGGACGGATGAAGGGACAGTGGAGGCTTAGTAATAGGGTTCCGTTGGTTACCCTTTGGGTACGGAACCCTATTAAAAAGAGCTAATAAAACATAAATTCCACAGCGCCGTGCTATCCGTGTCATGGTGCGCTCAGAACCTGTCGTTTCCAGCTGGGTTCCGGTTCGGAGCCTCCACTGCTGCTTACCAGGTCGAGGGCGCCTGGGATGAAGGCGGTAAGGACACGATATTATAACCTTATTCATCTAAACTAGCAATTTTATTAGGATTAAAAGTCGTACTGGTGAAGATCGGGATGGTTGGCGTTCTTTGGGGGAGGCTTACGTTCAGCAGTGGTCGGCAATTGAGTGATGTGAAAAAGAAATAGCCAAAAAATAGGTATGCGCGTAGATTTATATGTCAGGAAAAATCCAGGACCCCGTCCTTAGGCCAGCGTATCGCCTAGAAAGACTGTACATTTTCGTTGCTTTGCTAAACGGCTATGTACATGTATGTATATTTATTTACTTTATTCAGAAAACCAACAGCGATACATATGAAATATTACAGAAAATATAATTAGTTTTGTAAGGCTAATAATAGGTTTCCCTGATTAACATAATTTGTGTAAGTAAACCATGCGAACGGACTTAAGACAGTATGTATATAATAAATTGAAATTTAAATATTGTAAGTTATATTAAACAGGTATACATGTAAAAATCTGCTAATTAATTATTTGATCGTGATGAATGCCTGTTGTAGTTTGCGTTACTTGCTATTCGTTTTTAGAATGATATTTTTAAAACTAGGTTTTGTACAATTAAATAAGTCAACCTGAGAGAAATAAGCGTTGTAGGTTCGAGCAATGCGAGTTAATACACAATTTTTCGCGTAGTTAGTTCCATACCGAGGCACATGTAACAATGGTGTATGACGAGTGCGTCGCAGGGGAGTGCTAAATTTGATCTGCGCAACCAAATCTGGGCAGTATAGCCTACCATTAAGAATGTCGTAAAGTAAACTCATATCCAACACTTTACGTCGTTCATTGAGTGTAAGCAGACCATATTCGCGACAGCCATTTTCGTAGGTCATCGGCGGTTGGCGGAAGCGATAGTTGAGGTGGTTTATAATTTTTCTTTGTATCCATTCTATTTGATTTTTGTATAGAATATATTGGGGTGACCAGATTGTACATGCATATTCGAGGACGCTGCGAACATACGCAAAATACACAGATTTAATGGCTTCAATGTTTTTAAATTCCTTGCACGATCTAAGAACGAATCCAAAATTTTTGTAAGCTCTGGTAGTAACAAGGTCTATGTGATTTGAAAATGTCAATTTCTTATCAAACATAACCCCTAAATCACGTACCATTTCAGCTTTATTAATAATTACTCCATTTAATTGGTACGAGTACGTTACTGGTTTTTTTTTACGTGTGTAACTGATGCATTGACATTTTGTGACATTTACTGTAATCTTATTTTTTGTGTAGTAATTATGTAAATTATCAAGGTCTTTTTGTAGACATATACAGTCATCAACTGATCTTATAGCGTAAAATATTTTTTTGTCGTCAGCGTACATTAAATGTTTAGAATGTTTGAAAGAGTCAGTAATATCGAATAGATATGCATTATAAAAAAGGGATCCCAAGTGGGACCCTTGCGGAACACCGCTAGGAATTTCAATGAAATTAGAACGATAACCTCCTAATACTACGGCTTGTGACATTTTAAATAAGTATGATTTGACCCAACGTAGAAGATCGCCGCGTATACCCAATCTGTACAGTTTGTTGAGCAGGATGCTGTGATCCACACGATCAAACGCTTTCTCAAAATCTGTGTAAATCACATCAACCTGCCCGCCATTATCTGTGTTTTCGAGAATAAAGTTTGAGAAACAAGCCAAATTAGATATAGTCGAACGTTTTTTCAAGAAGCCGTGTTGTTCACAAGAGATACCTCTTAGGATGTACGGATATATAGCATTGTATACAAGTTTTTCAAACACTTTACCTAAAGTATTAAGAATAGAAATACCTCTGTAATTTTCTATTTTTATTCGCGACCCCTTTTTATTTATGGGTACTATAAGTGCTTTCTTCCATTCATTTGGAAACGTACCTTCTCTTAAAGAGATATTAAACATTAAGCAAATTGGATGGGCTAAAGACTTGGCGCAGCTTTTCCAAAACAGTGGAGGTATTCCGTCACAACCTGGACCCTTATCGATACATAAAGAACTCAGTGACCTCTCCACGGTTGATGGAGTAAATTGTAAATCAGATATGATATCAACACAACAATCATCATTTTCTGTGTTCAATGAACTTACAAGGTTGTAGTCAGAAGGTTCACCAAAAACATCATGGAAGAAGTCACCGAATGCTTCGCAAATTTCTGCTCCATTTGTGTAATTTACATTGTTACGGGATAACATTTTTGGGTAATTGGATCCTCCTCGCAAATTTTTTATGTAGGTCCAAAACATATTAGTAGTTTATAGTTTCGCAATTAGTTTGAACAGTAGTGGTATCACACGGGTTGCGGAATTTGTTCGAAACAGTCACTCTGGAACACAAAGAGCGTGTGGAGGAACACGTATGGGTTTTAGTCAGTAAGAGTCTTTCTCCCTTCTGCTCCGCCCAGAGCGAAAGGAGTTATTCGACGATTTCCCAAAAACAAATGATTATCACATACCCACTCGCGCTTTTCCAACCGTTCTGGCTAGTGGATGCCGCGTACTTCGGAACAACCCTTTATGCTTACTTTTTTCGCTGTCCTTTTCTGAATTATTTCGCTGCGGAATCCAAAGACAGCTTCTTCGGACTTCTACGAGTCCCAGATTAGGGACAAAGACACCGTGAATGCCCATATTCTCCATATCTAATTTTCAATTTATTTTCTAGGCAAAAGCGAGAGCACCTGGGACCGGTTTGTGCACGAAGATCCGCGTAGAATCTCGGATCTGTCGAATGGAGACGTGGCCTGCGACTCTTACCACCAGTGGAAGAAGGACATCGAGTTGGCAGAGGAACTGGGCCTGCACTTCTACAGGTATGTTACGATATTATTATGTTTGGAATCGTTTTCCTGCCCTCGTCACTCAACGTTCATTGGGAGTCGAGTGTCGGCCAGAAATTGGTTTGGCGACATCGTTTAAATGAACTTTTTTTGCCGCAGCCGATGGACTGTCATCTGTTTTCTCTTATTTTTCCTTTACCTCTTAGATTTCGGTTTTTCGAATCAGCAAAGGTAAACCCTATCTGTACCAGCTGAGTGCCATTATTTACACTCCAGTTACTGGGTAACACGGTACCCCTTCGAAGGCTGGTGTCAGATTTGTCGACTTGTACCCATAACGGCTGTCCAAATCTACAAATAACAGCCGGGACCAACAGCTTAATACTTTCCGGAGCACGAATAAATCCCGGTATGTTAAGACGGTTACCTATCCATGGATCGAAATCGGCAAGCGTTGCTTAACCTTGAACACCTTGATCGATCGACCCATGCGGCTGTTTTTATTTAGCCAAAAGCTCCTCCTTAACTCTACGTTCGTGTAACCAAATTTTCTTATTTTCAACTTCCAGGTTCTCAATATCCTGGCCGCGGATCCTCCCATCTGGTTTCGCCAACCATATCAACGAGGATGGCAAGAACCACTACAACAACCTTATCAACGGTCTTCTGGAGAAGGGCATCGAGCCTTTTGTCACCATGTACCACTGGGACTTGCCTCAATCACTTCAGGATCTCGGTAAGACCTTCGATGGTCGGACTGTGTGGAAGATGAAATTGCAAGAGATGGTGAGAGAGGAATGGAGAGACTTCTATTGTGACGGCTAATAGAGAAGTATGAAGAAGGATATCAGTTGTCCTGACCACAGATAAATTGGGATATGGGCATAAAATTAGTGGTTTTATTACTGACTAGCTTTTGATTATAACCTTGTACGCGCATGTCCCGTTTTTTTCCGTTCCCGTAAGAATTTCGGGAAATCCTCTTAAGGGAGCATTAAGAGGATTTCCCGAAATTCTTAGTCTCGAAGGAAAATTTCAGCTTCCTACGACCAGTAGTTTCGGTTGTGCGTTGTCTGTCAGTCACTCAATCAATCAGTAACGGAATAATTTTATATATATTGATGACTAGTTCATCCGCGCAACTTCGTCTGCGTCACAATATTCATTACTGCTCCGCATTATATAAGCCTTCCTCGATAAATGGGCTATCTAACACTGAAAGAATTTTCAAATCGGACCAGTAGTTACTGAGATTAGTTTTTGAGAGTAGTTAACGTTCAAGCAAACAAATAAACTCTGCTTCATATATTAGTATAGATAGCTGTTTCCCGCGACTTTATAGACCCGTGTTTGTCCACTACGTCACCTGATGGAAAGCAATAATGTGGGCGACGATGGAGCACACGTAACTGGAATTGAAAAAAAATCGTAAATGAAATTCACTCTTGATTTAAAGACCCCTAGGTTGTAGCTGTCAGGAAAGACTCCGGCAGGGAATTCCGCTCCTTAGCTGTACGCACTACGCACAATAAAAGTATACCCAAAACGTTTTGTGCGTATGGATGAGATGTCCAGTACCGGCGGCCAAGTGAAAGGACTCAAGTCGTCAAGTCGTATCCAGTCGTAATTACCTAACTCAACTGTCTTTTTGTGTACATAAATGACTCCCTAGGGATTGCGATTCAGTACATCTCAGCTAGAAGCGACATCATAACACTAAAAACAAAAGTAACCGATGCACTTAACACGCACTGAGACTAAAGTGGAACTGGGCTAGACATGTCTCCCCCGATATACAGACAGACGGTGGACTGTTGAAACTACGCGTTGGAAAAGACCATTATTAGGGAAAAGAAAGGCAGGAAGATCTGATGTCTGTTTCCTAGATGCTACAGAGGTACTCCTGAACAAACTCGAGCGACTGCAGAACTTGTGCATTCGGTTTATTTTTGGTCTCCGGAAATACGACCACGTGTCGGAGTTTCGGACCAGATTGAAGTGGCTGCCGATTCGGCGTCGGCGAGATACCCATATCTTATCCCTTCTCTATACTATCCTTCACAATCCCAATTCTCCTCAATACCTTCGTGAACGCTTTGAGTACCTCGTCCCGAGGGGCAAATCATGTCGAACTGCCACTTCTCTTCTCCTTCGTACCCCACGTCACACTTCTAGTCGATATGGTGGCTCTTTCTCTGTTACTGCAGTACGTCTCTGGAACTCGCTCCCACACTCCATACGCGACAGCCCTTCTCTTGATGTCTTCAAGAGGAAAGTTAAAGAGCATTTCCTTTCGCTTTTGACATAATATACGTATATATGTATGTGTATGAATATTTATAGTTATGTATGTAGGTTTATGTTTTAATCTATATTAATAAAAAGTAATTAAGGTGGATGCTCCAGGGTGGCCCGCGAAATTCAAATATTTTTATGTTTTTTGCAATTTGCCGGTCAGTGTGAAGCTGTATGTGAACGAAATGCGATCTGCGACCGTAACGCGTATTTATCTAAAGAATTATAACCATTTTAATCATCAATATAGCCCTCTAAGTTCATGTAGTTCGAAAGAATGAATATTTCAGAAATAATCATTCTTTCGAACTACATGAACATAAAGGGGTATATTGATGATTAAAATGGTTATAATTCTTTAGATGAATACGCGTTACGGTCGCAGATCGCATTTGGTCCACATACAGCTTCACACTGACCGGCAAATTGCAAAAAACATAAAAATATTTGAATTTCGCGGGCCACCCTGGAGCATCCACCTTAAATAAATGTAATAATGTGCACTGGATCCTACCCTCCATTGTCAACTTTCTCTATCACTCATAGGTTTGCTGGGAGAAAACTCATTTCTGAGTTAAGCTCGCCTTTGTACATGAACTTTCATTACTGTGTTTTGAATAAGCTGTTTTGGTGTAGAATAAAGAATTAAAGAAGACCAATAAAACGGTGGGCTGACGACATCAGGAAGGTTGCAGGAAAACGTTGGATGATGCGGGCCAAGGACAGAAAGGCATGGAAAGTGTTGGAGGAGGCCTTTACCTAAACTGGGGTCCATATCCAAAAACCAACTGAAAACTCACACGATTACTAACAACTAAGATTAAGATAATTACTAACAACATTGTAAACGAAATATATTTTTTTATTTGTAATGGGTTTGTTCTTGACTCTAGTCTATGTCAAAGATGACAGAGACAAAGTCTACGATGGAGTGAGCCTACCCAGAAGGAGCCTGTTGAACTTTGAAGAGATTAGGGTTGTTAGCTTTTGGAAACACAGACGCAGGCAGAGATTTCCACTCTTTTGCTGTGCGCATTATAAAAGACGTTTGAAAACGCTTAGTGCGAATTGGTGGAATAGCTACAAGGTAGGGGTGGTAAGATGCAGTGCGTCTGGATATCCAATGGTAGAAGGGGGCCGGTAGGATGGTCGCGGAGTTATTGGGCACACTCACCGAAGTACAATCTGTAGAAGAACGACAAGCAGGCAACCTTACGGCGATGAGCCAAGCTATGTAGCTAGGCAATGATTAAGGTTATGGAATAAATGGCTTAATAATAATAATAACATCTCAGCTGAAACGCTAGGAAGTGGTGACGGGTTAGGGTTTAAGAGGACTGTCTTTTGTAATTCAACAAGTGCAGTTTTCGCCTAATTCAACATTTGATTTCGTTTTTTTTCAGGTGGCTGGACAAACCCTCATATAGTGGACTGGTTTGTGGACTACGCAAGGGTTTTGTACACTCTCTACGGCAACCGCGTGAAGCTCTGGCTGACCCTCAACGAACCGGTGGTCTTTTGCGACGTGGTTTACAATTCTGGTGTTATGGCTCCGCTCATCATAAGCCCTGAGGTCGGGGCTTACTTGTGTAATAAATATGCTTTGCTGGCCCACGCTAAGGCTTGGAGGCTGTACGATGAGGAGTTTAAGCCTAAATATCATGGTAAGGCTGCAGTTTATTTTTTAAGTTTCTTTTCTTGTAATACATTTTTACAGCTGCTATAATAAATACTTAACTAATTATATACACTAATTAACACGAAATTATGTACAAACGCGTATAAAAACAAAATTAATCATTGGGCATCAAAACAATAATCCACATCGCTGTCAATGGCAAAAGTGCCCAGAACACTGGCAGCATTGCCGCGTTGAATGGCAATGCTAATTCTTTGGCCGAAAAAAAGCCCAGCCCTCTGGTCATGTGAACAGTCGACAAGTTGTTTGTTAATGTCCCGAAAGACTCGATGCGCACTCGGACCCCATGGGCCTAGTGTTTCAACGCCAAACGGCTCAAATATGTAACTTCCAATTAAGTTTTTATATTTGCGCCGTTTGAGGTTTAAATTTTCTTGTTGTCCCATTAAATCAATGCGCATCTTAACGTACTATAGCACAAACCTCCTTGTAAAATTATGAGCTAGTCAGAAAGATATATGGCCAAGAGATCTCCGGATTTTGTGTGTATAGGTGAACGGAAGCCATGTGGAGAACATTTGCATGAACATGTATGCGCATGTCGAAGTACATTTTGATTAATCTCAATGATTTTTTACACTTTTCAGGCAAAGTCTCCATAGCGAATCATTTACTGTGGTTTGATCCTAAAACAAAAGAAGACGAGGCTCTTGCGGAGCTAGCCAGAGAGAACTGTGTAAGTATTGAGTACTTTCCACTTTTTAGTAACAGAATAAACGGAGAATTATATCTACAGAGAGGTCATTGTACTCATATGGAGAACTTTTACTATAGGAACCAACCCGGAATCACGAAAAAAATCGTCTGCCCCATACATATATGTGCGCAAAACTCGAAAAAATGTACAGCTAATTTCTACAATTTATTCGCAAACATGATCCTCATTGGTTCTTGTGATAGCATACGTCATTGAGTTAAGAATTAAATGGGCAACCCGTTGTCTGATGTTGATTGGGTTCAAGGGTGATGGACCTTTTAAATTTTCGTAATCGGTGACATTTTTGGTGGTTTTTGGGATCGCTAAAAATGAAACTGAGCTTAAAATGTATGATGGCGCTGACTAACATTTTTAATACTTATTTTAATTTAAAACATTTTTGTGTTTCTAGGGTGGCAGATACGCTCATCCGATCTACTCCAAAGAGGGGGGTTGGCCGCCTTCCATACAGAAACACATGGACGAGCTAAGCCTAAAGAGAGGATACCCTAGGTCTATGTTCCCGGCGTTTACTCAGGAGGAGATTAAGACAATAAGAGGTAAGTGAATAAAATATTTCTGGAAAATGCCAAATCATCATCAGCGAACGCTAATGCTCATTGCCGGGTATACGCCGTATCCTTTCATCCATGAAATGATTAATCATTACAGTAATTTCTGCCGAAAAACGTCCACAGCTAGACATAGGCCTCCCCCAAGTGGCTCCACCTGGACCGGTCCTGTGCTTTGATCTAATAATTACTGACCTAAACTTCTACAGGAACTTACGACTTCTTCGCGATGAATCACTACACAACGCGGCTAGTCCGGCCCGCGAAGAAAGGTGAGACGTTCTCATCTTGGCCGCTAGGTGACGCTGTGGACCTCAACATGAAGATAGAGAAGGGAGAAGGCTGGGATCAGGCTCCTTCTTCTTGGTTCTTCGTAAGTTTGAACTGACTGTATTTCTTCTGTGGTTTTGGCCCACCTCCATTCCACGCCACTGTTGTTTTTGGCTTTCAGGAAGTGCATTAATGGGATTGTCCCGTTAAAATAAAGTAAACTAAATAAGAATTATCATGGCGGTCTAGTGGGTAAACACGTGTCTTCGTGTGTCACTAGTCTGTCTTCTTCTTCTACCTGGCGTTAATCCCGGCTATTGCCAGGGTCCGCCTTCCTACTTAGCTTCCTCCACTTTGCCCGATCTTGAACATCCTTCTCAGTTAGGCCATTGGCTCTCATGTCGGACTTAACGACGTCCAACCAGCGCTTGCGAGGGCGACCACGGGACCTAGCCCCACTAGTCTGTCTGAGGGTGAAATATATTGCGCAAACGCAAATCATCTCAGCGATAATGCCATAAATCTCTGATAACTTCTGCAGGCATAAACGTAATGCTTCAACACGGAAACATTGTTTTGATACGTAAACATTATTAACAGGGTGTTTCATGATTCTAATGCGTTATTTATGGGTACGTATTTGAATATCAAAGATTCAAATATCTACGGTTAAAATGCCGATGTTCAAAATCGAAAATGGATATATCAAACAACCGTTAAACCGAAAATTAAAATAACGAAAGTTTATATTATCGAATGGGTAAATAACCTATGTCCAATATATCTAAAATTAAATATCTACAAAACTTACATCGAAAAATCTAAATATCGAAATACAGATTATCGAATGTCCTAAATATCGATGGGTACATATTAATTTCAACAAACAAATTTATTAATTTACTTATATTAAAATTTGTTCGATATTTTAACTTGTAGATGTTTTTACGTAAATTAAATAATGAATGTATTAAATGTTGAAAATTATCTCATTTTTACACGTAGGTATTTTAATCTTCGATGTTCAAATACGTACCCATTATTTATTTTTAATGTAAGTACTATTATTTTAACGAATTATTAAAAAAGGGCCTAGAGGTGGTTTATGTCGGGTACATTAAGTAAGCTGCCTTTGTAAGATGATTAAAATGGCACCGTGTATTTTTCTCAATTGTATTTTCTTATATTTCGCCTCCTCTTCGTCTGTTCTTATGTGATTAATTTCGTTATGGTTACCAAGACAGTTGAATCGGTTCTCCGGGACTCATCGAGTTTCATGCCTCGGTGCTTTTCAGGTGTTTCAACTATTGATTCTGGCTTTTAGGAGTTGTAGTGGTACGGATTACAGAGTCTGCTCTAAAACTAGATCATTTAGATACTATGTTATGCAACTTCACAGGTGTACCCGCCAGGCATCCGTAAGATGCTAGTCTGGCTGAAGGAGAAATACGGAGACTTGGAGATCATGATCACTGAGAACGGACTCTCTACGTACGGGGGACTTGATGACCAGAACAGGGTCCAGTATTACAGAGATTATTTGGAACAGGTGAGTCCTTTGCAACATTTATTTAGCCAAGGGATACTGGCTTGATGTCTCGTGACTCTTGAGGAGCTCATGGCTAAATAATAACAGGCGCACGGGTCGATCTTTAAAGTTAAGCGACGCTTGCCGAGGTTGGTCTGTGGATCGGTGACCATCTAAGCATACCGAATTTCCTCCGTGCCTCGGAAAGTACGTTAAGCCGTTGGTCCCGGCTGTCATTTGTAGATCTTTGGCAGTCGTTACGGATTGTCAGATGCCAGTAAATCTGACTCCAGTCTTGCCAAGAAGTAATAATAAATAATAATAATAATTTATTTCCCAAATTACAATTAGTAATCACTATGTTGTTAACAAAACATAAATTTTATCCCAAATTGTAAATTTACACATTATTATACACCTCTGACACCCAAGCTAAGATTGAACTTGTGGTATGGGTGTCAGGGCTCTCTAGGTTGACAAAAGACTAAAACATGTATATCCGGAGTTTCAGTATACTATACAGAAAACAAAGACTTTAGGGCAAAAATTTAAATATGTTGATAAAAATAAAAAATAAAAAAGTACCGTGTTACCCTGTTAATGGGTTGTGGAGGCATTTGCTTATATTTTGAAAGATTATTTCATAAGTAGTATGTATTTTGACGTCCTGTGAAGTTATGGCGGTCTATATACCCAGAGGATTCATTTTTATACCTCTACATTAGATAATTCTACAACAACTAACTCTATATTTGCAGATCTTGCTGGCAATTAAAGAAGATGGCGTCAATGTGACAGCATACAACGCTTGGACGCTCATCGACAACTTCGAGTGGATGGACGGATACAAGTATGAATGCCTTTATTTGGTTATTCATCATCAGCATTTCAACCGAAAGACGTCTTCTGCTGGACATAGACCTCCCCAAGTGTTGCCACATCGTCCTAACGTGTGTGGCTCGCATCCAGTGGATTTCCGCGGCCTTCACCAGATCATCGGTTCACCTTTTGGGAGGCCTTCCAGCGCTCGTCTTCTGGTTCTCAGTCACCGCTCCCCAACTTTTCGATCGACTATCTGTTCTGCGAGCAATGTTTCTGCCCACTGCAACTTAAGCTTGCTGATCCTTCTGATTCTTCTGAGGGTTGCTACATAAATAAGCGGGCTGGCATTGTCGGTTCGGCAGTATTAGCCAAACAACAAAGCTGACCCGAAGGAATTATTTCATTTGTTCGGTTTCAATAAGCTTGTGCCGATCGGGCAGTTCATTCGATTAGGCAGTATTTGTGGAACGAAATAGCCGACCTGTAGCAACTTCTACATACGTTCGGCATCATTCGGCATCTAAATCATTATATTCGATGTTACCGCCTGGCTGTGCCGATTTATACCGCCAAATGTACCAAAATAACCGCCTAAATTACCTTGTCAACCTATGGCATATTACCAGGTCATACACTACCTACCAGAGAACAAAACTGCCTAGACCATTTCATGCTACGAATCAACGGGAAAAAAATAAGTGCATCAGTTGCTATCTTACAGACTTCTATCACAGATCATTTTACTACATTTTTATCACTATCCAAAATAAAAAATAATAAAATTGTACATAAAAGTGTTACCACCCTGAACTTTGAAGAAGCATTAATTTATTTACAAAACAAAAACATACAGGAATTGATGTTCTGCAACGATCCTAATGCACTAACCGACAAACTTATTGAAAAACTTACTGAAACTATCAAGAATAATACTACAATCAGAAATATTCCCAGTAATAAACGTATCATCAAACCGTGGATAACCCCGGGACTACTCCGATGTATAAAGAATCGTAATAAACTACAAAAAAAACTTACGTGCAGAACCACATAGCGAAATTATAAAAATCACATATAGCCGATATAGAAACCATTTTAATTACCTCATTAAGAAAATTAAGAGAAAATATGAAAAAGAATTACTAGCTAACTCAGTCACCAACACGAAATTATTATGGAAAAATATTAAATCAATAACTTATACCAATAAAACAAAAAACCAAAGTGCAGAATTACTAAACATCAAGCCTACTCCGACTGAGTCAGTAAACTACGTTAATGACTATTTCGCAAATATTGGAAAAGATTTAGCTCAACAAATATATCCTAGAAACAACAACATTCCTGATCACCAACAAAACAATATACCTATACAAATAAATTCATTTTTGCTCCTGGATACTGATACAGAGGAAGTGGAAGGAATTATAAGGAACTTAAAGTCAGATAGTGCCCCTGGCTGTGATGGCATTTCAGCGAAATTCCTAAAATACTCTAATAAAGAACTCGCCCCTATTATTGCCCATCTAGCTAACCTCTGCTTCAGAAACGGAGTATTCCCAGGCCCCCTTAAACAATCTGTTATTACTCCAGTCCACAAGGGTGGGAACGGAAGCGATGTCAACAATTATAGACCCATCTCGGTGTTGCCAGCCCTGTCTAAAGTAATAGAAAAATTAACCAACACAAGACTAGTAAATTATTTAAATAAGTTTAAAATTATATCTGCAACACAATTTGGCTTTAGGCGGGGAGTTTCCACTGAGGATGCAGTTGGTGCCCTCACTTCGCTAGTAACTGAACATTTGGATGCAGGGAAGAAATGCCTCACGGTATTTCTTGACCTAAAAAAAGCTTTTGACACCGTTTCTGTTCCCACCTTGGTGACCAAACTGGAAAAACTTGGAATAAGGGGAACTCCTCTAAACTTTCTTAAAGATTATCTCACAAACAGGAAACAGAGGGTAAAGATTGGAGGGTATATTAGTGATGACGCTGATGTGTTGTTTGGTGTACCGCAAGGTAGTGTTCTGGGTCCCACACTATTTCTAGCTTACATTAACGATCTCTGTGACCTAAAAGTTGAAAATGCAAACATATTCTCCTACGCCGACGACACTGCTGTTGTCTTTCACGGAAACAGCTGGACCGATGTTAAAATTAAGACAGAGACCGGTATGTTCCAAATTGCGACTTGGCTCGATAACAACCTTCTCACATTAAATACTGCGAAAACTAATTATATATGCTTCTCAATTTATAAAAGTTTACAACCAGATAGGGTGTTCAAAATTAAAGTACACTCATGTGATAAAGCTGAGGTTAATAATTGCGCTTGTCCTTTAATTAATAAAATTTTGGAAACAAAGTATTTAGGTGTAGTTATTGACCACAGATTGTCATGGTACTCTCTTGTTGAACATGTTACTGGAAGGATTAGAAAATTAGGATGGATTTTTAAAACACTAAGATATATTGCGCCTACAAATATAAAAAAGAAATCAGGTTCTCACAGAAATTTATTAAATGAAATATATATCTCTCTAGCACAATCTGTTATAGTCTATTGTATCACAATATGGGGTGGCGCAGCAAAATCAAAGTTTATACATGTTGAGCGAGGACAACGTGCCGTAATAAAAATTATGTATTTTAAAAGGATTACATACCCTACTGAAAGTCTTTATCAGGATAGTGGACTGCTTTCTGTTAGAAAGTTATACATAATTTATACCGTTCTAAAAAAACATAAGAAATTACCATTTGATCAAAACACAATAACGAGAAGACGAAAAGATCTCATAGCACAGGTTCCACTAACTAAAACAAAATTTGCTGCCATTCAGTACAATAAACTATCATGTCAACTTTATAATAGGATAAATAAAAAAATATATATACACAATAAACCTATTCACGAGTGTAAAAAAATTGTAACAAATTGGATAAAGACACTAAATTACGCAGACACTGAGGCATTATTGCAACACACAAAATGAAACACACACACATGCACATCATCACACACAGAACACACACATGCACACCACACCACACCACCATCACACACAGAACACACACATTCACACCATCACTCACAGACACACTCACATGCACACCATCACACACAGACACATCATCACATACATACACATACTGTTAAGATCTAAGGTAAGGTACTTAATAAACCGTATTTAGCTGTAGAAGAGCGGAGGCTCCTAACACAGGCATTTCTTGCTTAAAAGGAGGCTCCAATCACCAACTAATGTAAAACTTTTTAGATCATAAATAAAGATTTGAATTTGAATTTGAATTTGAAATGTATAGCAACCCTGACGCGCTTTCATTACGATCTCTTGTCTCAAATGATCATTTGTCTTCCAGGAGCAAGTTCGGCCTCTACGAGGTGGACTTCTCGGACCCGGAGCGCAAGCGCACGCCTCGTGCGTCCGCGCATTACTACGCCCGCGTCATCAAGAGCCACTCTCTCGATGTGCCCACCACTCGTAGTGGCCAACCACCGCTTGAGAGACCACTCACAATGTTGTACATATTTGTAGTTGTTAAGTTCTTATCGTTGATTATTGATTAAAATGGTTTATCAATTTTTGAAAATGTTTTTTTTATCGTTTGAACTGGGTGCCAATTCTGATCATTTTCAATTGGCACTCAGATATTTTACCCTTTGATTAAATAAGCAGATAATAGGAGGAGCTCGTGGCTAGATAATAACAGCCGCACGGGTCGATCTTCAAGGTTAATCAACGCTTGCCAAGGTTGGTCTATGGATGGGTGACCATCTTAACATAGCGAGTTTCCTCCGTGCCTCGGAAAGCACGTTAAGCCGTTGGTCCCGGCTGTCATTTGTAGATCTTTGGCAGTCGTAACGGGTAGTGAGAAGCCAGTAAATCTGACTCCAGTCTTGCCATGAAGTACCGTGTTACCCAGTTAATGGGTTGTGGTCTGGTAGGCTCCTCGTAAAATAATGGTATTCAGCTAATCCGGCTTGATTGGAAGCCGACCCCAATATAGTTGGGAAAAGGCTAAATAAGCAGATAATAGATGATAAATTACCAGATACATAAGACATGAATTTCCTTCGAATCCCTCATAGTTCCGTTGACGCGCGCAGTATGATGCTTCTCACAACGCGAAGTGGTATCTTTTTTTTTTTTTTTTAAGGTTGGGAAATCATCAAATGACTCCTCCCGCTCTGGGTAAAGCAAGAGGGAGTGTCAGACTCTTACTGACTAAAACCCATCCGTGTTCCTCCTGGTGCCCTTTGTGTTCCAAGGCTACGGCACCCCTTTCGAACAGATTCCGCAGCCCCAGCAGGCACCTGCCCTAGCGGGCCCCGTCCTCCACGCTGACATCTCTATGAGGCGCGCTGGGATCGCAGCGCGCCGTCGACCCGGGCCTAGTTCCGATCAGACGGCGAGCCACCCACTGCTCGCCGACCGCAGGCCCGCGCCTACGGCGGCCGGAAATCGCCCTGCGACTCCCGACGCCTGGGGCGTCTCCTTCTGTTGCGGCGACTGGGACGTGAGGTTTCCCTCTCTCTCACACGTTCGGCCTCCTCCTTTGCTAGCATTACTGCTTCGCAGAAGGAGGTGACCGCTTCCCATGCCTCCTCGCTCCGGACTATAGATTGAACCAAGGCCGGTCGCGAGAGGTTGCCGCCGCCGATCGCCTCGACGAGGACCCGGCGGCGCTCCGCCCAAGCAGGACAGACCTCCACCGTATGCTCCACCGTGTCCTCTGGGTGACCCTCACAGTGTTGACACCCGGACGTGTCCTCCCGCCGAATCCGAAACAGGTATCTCCCGAAACAACCGTGTCCGGTGAGTACCTGCGTCAGGCGAAAGGTGAGGACGCCGTGGCGCCGCTCCAGAAACTCCTCAAAAAGGGGACTTATCGCCTGGATTGTGGCGTGCCCAGCGCTGGGTTGTGACAGTCGCTGTCTCCATACCGCAATGAGATCCTGCCGGAGCTCCGTCCGCCTTGCTGCGATTTGCCGCGGCAGAGGAGTCTCGCCCCGGCGTTGCGCCTCCACGCGCCACTCGTAAATGTGCGCGAGGGCTCTCGCCTCCAGATCCCATGGCGGAAGTCCGGCAAGGAGGCTCGCCGCCTCGCCAGAGACCGTACGGTATCCCCGGGCCAGCCGGATAGCCATGACCCTCTGAGACGCGTTGAGGTAACGGGCAGGTCGCTTCCTCAAAGTAGGCGCCCACACTGGCGCTCCATAAAGGGCCATGGACCGCACAACCCCCGCGTAAAGCCTCCGGCAGGAGGTATTTGGACCCCCTAGATTGGGCAGAAGCCGCTTGAAGGCAGCCCCGGCTCGCCCAAGTCTGGGAGCCAAACGTCGGAAATGTTCGACGAAGTTCCACCGGCTGTCAAGGACGAGACCCAGGTACGTCATCGTCGACCCGACATTGATGTGAACCCCTCCTACCGTTATTTGAGATCCAGATGGTGGCCTGTTCCGAGAACCATGGAAGTGGTATCTGGAAATTTATAATGTAAGACCTTACCTAGACTCATAAACTTGACTCCCTTGAGTTCTGCTGTCTGTCCCCAGACAGAGTAATTTGTATCATCAAATTTCCCAAAATTTGATGATACAAATTACTCCTCCCACTCTGGGCGGAGCGAAAAGGAGTGTCAGACTCTTACTGATTAACACTCACCCGTGTTCCTCCAAATGCCAATTGGGTTCCAGGGCCACGGTAACTGTTTCGAACAGTTCCACAACCTTGGCCTGGCTGTCTCTAGCCTACCGCCCGCCTGCTCACTGCTCAATAATGTAGTGTATTAGTGATGTAGGCAAAATAAAAGAGAACTGTTCAATTCAACGATTCGTGTACTAATGCCAATAATTTGTGTGTGCAGTTACAAATAAACCGGTCAAAAGCGAGTCGGAATCGGGCACCGAGGGTTCCGTACCATTATATATAAATATTTCACTTACTTTACGTACAGATAGATGAGCAGGCGGAGAGGTGGATGAGTGGACAGACGGACAGGTGGAAGAGCGTAACGAAAGTTTTTGCAAACTGTACTTTTCATTGTATGCTGTAGCTATGTACCTATCAAGTTAACTCCCCGGAGTAGGTAGTAGTTAGCACGTATTTTAATGTTTGAGTTTAACAGAAAGTCTCTAAACTTTCAAACAGTGCCATCTACTGGCACATAGGTACTGTACGGATTTTAATATGGAGCCCAATATTCCATGGCGGATATATCCAAACGTCTCCCTGGTCGTATGGGTCGAGGTAAAGCTCCCGCAAGATGTTCACCCTAGTGCGTATCCGAACGCAGTTTTCGCTCATGCGCTTTGCGCCAAACTAAATCAGCCGAGCTGTCAGAATTATATATAGCCACTGATTGGCTGTTGGATATGTTGGTAGAATCTTATTAGTTTTAGTTAGTAAGATATTGATGGCGAAAGAATTTTTCAAATCGGTCCAAAAGTTTTGGAGCCTATTCATTCAAACAAACAAATCGTTCTGAAGGCCAATTTTATAATTTTAAAGCAACGTTCGCATTCGCATTTCTTGCACAATCTGCCAAAAAACCCTAATTTTAATACAATTGTGACGAATGCTCCGAACGTTGCTTGAAATTTAGCAGAACTGGCACCCAGTTCAGACGAAAAAAAAAAACCTTTTTTAATAATTGATAAACCATTTTATTTAAGAAATCAACGATAAGACCTTAACAACTGCAAATATGTACAACATTGCGAGTGGTCTCTCAAGTGGTGGTTGGCCACTGCGAGTGGTGGGTACATCGAGCGAGTGGCTCTTGATGACGCGGGCGTAGTAATGCGCGGACGCACGCGGCGTGCGCTTGCGCTCCGGGTCCGAGAAGTCCACCTCGTAGAGGCCGAACTTGCTCCTGGAAGGCAAATGATCATTTGAGATAAGAGATCAAATGCAAGCGCGCCAGGAATAAAGATATCTACAGGAGAACCAGGGTTACCGATATAGCTTGAAGAATGGGCAAACTTAAGTGGCAGTAGGCAGGGTCCATTGCTTGAGGAGCTCGTGGCTAGATAATAACAGCCGCACGGGTCGATCTTCAAGGTTAAGCAACGCTTGCCAAGGTTGGTCTGTGGATGGGTGACCATCTTAACATACCGAGTTTCTTCCGTGCCTCGGAAAGCACGTTAAGCCGTTGGTCCCGGCTATCATTTGAAGATCTTTGGTAGTCGTCACGGATAGTCTGAAGCCCTGCTCCAGTCTTGCCCTGAAGTACCGTGTTACCCAGACAATGGGTTGTGGAGGTCTGGTAGGTAGCCGCTCCTCGTAAAAATACTGGTATTCAGCAAAATCCGGCTTGACCGGAAGCCGACCCCAATATAGTTGGGAAAAGGCTAGGCAGATGAGGCAGGGTCCATTGCTCGCAGAACAGATAGTCGGTGGGGCCGAAAGGTTGTGGAGCGGCGACTGAGTACCAGAAGACGAGCTCTGGAAGGCCTCCCACTTGGGGAGGTCTATGTCCAGCAGAAGACGTCTTTCGGTTGAAATGCTGATGATGAATAACCAAATAAAGGCATTCATACTTGTATCCGTCCATCCACTCGAAGTTGTCGATGAGCGTCCAAGCGCTGTATGCTGTCACATTGATGCCATCTTCTTTAATTGCCAGCAAGATCTGCAGAAGTAGAGTAAGTTGTAGAATTATCTAATGTAAAGATATAAACATGAATCCTCTGGGTAGATAGACCGCCATAACTTTACAGGAAGTCAAAATACACACTACTTATGAAATAATTTTACAAAATAAAAGCATGAGCGGCTCAATGTTTAAGGCCAAGGGTGCGTCAGGAATGAAAAGAAATTGAGTTTTTAGGGAGAAATTCAGAAGTATCCAATAGGTTAGACGCTTCACGTCAGGTTAGAAGATATATCCACCAGACAAATTACATTCTCGATTTCTCAGGAAAAAAGATTAGACAAGATTACTTCTCCATAAAGCTAGTGTGCTTTGAATAAATAAATGTGGCCAAGGACTCACCTGTTCCAAATAATCTCTGTAATACTGGACCCTGTTCTGGTCATCAAGTCCCCCGTACGTAGAGAGCCCGTTCTCAGTGATCATGATCTCCAAGTCTCCGTACTTCTCTTTCAGCCAGACCAGCTGCTTGCGAATACCTGGGGGGTACACCTGTGAAGTTGATTTTAGATCAGACTCTGTAATTCGTACCACTACAACTCCTCAAAGCCAGAATCAATTGTCAAAAACTCAAAACACCTAAAAAGCACCGAGGCATGAAACTCGATGAGTCCCGGAGAACCGATTCAACTCTCTTGGTAACCATAATGAAATTAATCACATAAGAACAGACGAGGAGGAGGCGCAGGCTCCTTCTGGGTAGGCTCGCTCCATCGTAGACTTTGCCTCTGTCATCTCTGACATAGACTAGAGTCAAGAGCAAACCCATTACAAATAAAAAAAAACAAGAGAATACAATTGAGTATACATGGTGCCATTTTAATCGTCTTACAAAGGCGTCCCACTTAATGTACCTACCCGGCATAAACCACCTCTAGGCCTGCTTTAAATAATTCATTAAAATGATAGACCACTCTGTAAAAGACTTCCTATCAGACAAATCACTGCTCCAATACAGTTCCCCTCAGTCATAATGAGTTCAGTGGCCCACTGTATGGACCTACCTAATTCGTTCCGTCAATTTTTATCTTTAATATGTTCTTCTTCCACCTGGCGTTAATCCCGGCTATTGCCAGGGTCCGCCTTCCTACTTAGCTTCCTCCACTTTGCCCGATCTTCAACATCCTTCTCAGTCAGGCCATTGGCTCTCATGTCGGACTTGACGACGTCCAGCCAGCGCTTGCGAGGGCGACCACGGGGCCTAGCCCCAAGAACAGCCATATTCATGCATCTCCGACCAACGTACTCCATAGGGCGGCGCATGATGTGGCCATACCATCGCAGACGACACTCTTGCAGTTTTTCCCCCACGTCACGGACACCAAGACTACCTCGGATGTATGAGTTGCGCATGCGATCGGATCGCGTTACGCCACTCATCCACCTCAGCATCTTCATCTCCGTGACGCGAAGCTCCTGGGTGTGTCTGCTTAGTGCTGGCCAACACTCGCCCCCGTACAGTAGGACAGGCCGAATGATGCATTTATATATCTGCCCCTTGAGCTTCGGAGGCATTTTGCGGTCGCATACAACGCCCGTCACCTCGCGCCACTTCGCCCAAGCCGCGCCAATACGTGCTTGGACATCGTCGTCCACGATGCCAGACTCGTGCAGCACGGATCCAAGGTACCTGAACGTATCGGACTTTCTGATCAGGTCCGAACCTATTCGGATGGTGTTTGTATCCGTGCTGCCACAGGACATGTACTCAGTCTTCGCCACATTTAGTCTCAGACCACCGTTTTCAAGCGTGTCCTTCCAAATGTTGACTTTGCGCTCAAGATGGGCTTTGTTCTGATTAACGAGGGCGATGTCATCGGCATACATCATTAGCCATGGAGGCTGATCTTGGATGTTTGCCGTAACTACATCGAGCACTACGTTAAACAAGAACGGGCTAAGAGCCGAGCCTTGGTGAACGCCAACAGATATTGGGAAGCCATTCGATTCGCCAACAGCGGTCTGGACAGAGGACACGGAATCGCGGTACATGTCTCTGATAATGTCAATATAGGCCTCGGGAACGCCCTTGAAGCGCAGTGCCCACCAGATGGACTGCCGAGGTATACAGTCGAAGGCCTTCTGCAGGTCTAAAAAGGCCATATGCAAAGCTCTCCTTCTCTCTCTGTAAGCCTCAGCCAGATTCCGTAAGGCGAACACTGCGTCCATGGTGCTGTTACCCGCCCGGAAGCCATATTGACACTCAGAGACAGTACACTCGCTACGGAGCCGTGTGTCAATGATGCGCTCGAAGAGCTTCATGGTGTGGCACATGATCTTGATACCGCGGTAGCTACCACAATCCTGTACGCTACCTTTGCCTTTGTAAACAGGGATAATCAGGCTAAATCGCCACTGGTTCGGCATTTCCTTGGTGATCAGGATGCGGTTAAAAAGATCCGTCAGAAGGTCCACACCATGTGGGCCCATCGCCTTCCACACTTCAATTGGCACATTGTCAGGCCCGACCGCTTTCCGGTTCTTCATGTGGCGAAGAGCAATGCGGGTTTCGTCGGGGGAAATAGGGGAAATAAGCCCAAGGTTAGGAGGCGGTTCCGGAGGAAGGTTATGGGGATGCTGTTTGTTAGACAGCTCCGCGAAGTATGTACACCATCTCTCCTTAACAGAGGGGGCATCGTAGAGCAGCTTACCCTGGGCGTCCCTTACACAAAGACATTTGCTAATGTCCCGTGTAGCTTTCTCCCGGCCACGCGCCAGCTTAAAAATAAGCTTTTGCCCCTCCGCAGTTTCCAGCTTGTCGTATAAGGGCGCCAGACTTTTGCTGCGGGCTCTGGCTACAGCTTTTTTGCAAGCGCGCTTAGCCGCTCCATATGCCTCCCTGTCATCCGGAGAGTTGGACCCTTGCCACTGTTTAAATAAAACCTTCTTCTTCCGAGTCGCCTCCTGCACCCCGTCATCCCACCACCACGTCTCCTTTCCTATGGTGCGGCCACCACGAGAAGTGCCAAGGACGCGCTTACCCGCACCGGTGATTGCTGAATGGATCCTACTCCAGATCTCTTGAGCGGACTCATGCGGAGCACTGATCTTAAGATGCTCGACCTCCGCGATGAAGTCCGACTGCCTAGGACCATCAAGCAACCACCACTTAGTGCGGGGTTTGCGTTTCTCGTTCACTCTCTTCTTCGGTACAACCGCAAAGTCCAGGACAAGGAGGCGGTGTTGAGCCGTTAGGCTTTCGCCTGGGATGACTTTGCAGTTGGTAACCTTGCCAATGTGGCACCGTCGCACCAGCAGGTAATCTATTTGGGTTGAGTAGGCACCACTACGGTACGTAATAAGATGCTGGGGCTTCTTCTGAAAGAATGTGTTCGCGATGGCTAGGTCAGACACAGCGCAGGTGCTAAGTATATTGACTCCCTCTGCGTTTAGCTGGCCATAACCAAAACCACCGTGAACACGTCCATACTCTCCAGCAAACTGACCTACGTGACCGTTGAGATCCCCCCCAACCAAAACACCTTCGGAATTCGGGATAGCGCGTAATACGTCCTCGAACTCATCCCAGAAGGCCTCCTTTTCAGACTCACAGCAACCAGTCTGAGGAGCATAGGCGCTGATTAGGTTCGTTACCGACCCTTCGAACAGCACCCTAACTCGCATCAACCGGTCGCTGCATCGGTCTACTTCAAGGAGTCCATCCTGAAGGTCCTTAGACAGCACCACGGCCACTCCGCTCCTACCCGCTGGTGATCCGGTGTACACTAGCCGGTACCCCTGCCCGATGTCACGTGACTTATTTCCCTTCCAGCGCGTCTCCTGAAGGAAGGCGCACTGGACCCGACGCTTCGCAAGTACGTCTGCGAGTTCTTGGCAACGTCCGGTTAGGGAGCCAATGTTCCAGGTGGCAAAGCGGAACTTCTTCTTGGGTACTATCCTCTTTAGCCGTGCCCGTACTTGACACGGTAGCCCTAGCCCACTTATCGCAGGTTTAGGGCGATGTGCCTGCGCGTCGTTATGCGGCGACGCCCTAGACCGAGTACCCTTACCTAACTTGTTTCTCTCCATTCATATATGACTGAAGTTGGTTTTACGTTTTATCTTTTGTATGTTATGTGAAATTATATAATAATATAATAATAATAATAATATTCCACACAACTATCACACAACGCCATCTAGTCCCAAGCTAAGCAGAGCTTGTGTTATGGGTACTAGACAACTGATAAACATACTTATATATTTCTAAATACATACATATTATAGATAAACTACACCCAGACACAGAACAAATGATCATGCTCATCACACAAACATTTGTCCTGGGTGGGGATCGAACCCACAACCTCTGGCATAGCAGTCAGGGTCACTAACCACTAGACCAACAGGCCAGTCAAATAGAAGTTTGTGACAATATTGTATATTCAATTTCCCATACGTGACTGGAAATGGCTGATCGCAATTAAATTGTCCGAGACCTGTATTATATACCAACCTATGATCCACAATATAGAGATTGATTGATTTATTGATTGAAATAATGCATTAGAATGATGAAACACCGTGTTAGTAATGTTTACGTATCAAAACAATGTTACCGTGTTGAAGTATAATATTTATGCCTGTAGAAGTTATCAGAGAGCATCATCGTTGAGATGACTTGTTTTTGCGCAATATATTTTACCGTCAGACAGACTAGTGACACACGGAGACACGTGTTTACCCACTAAACCGCCATTATAATTCTTATTTAGTTCAGTTTTGATTATTTTAACGGCACAATCCCACTGATGCACCTCCTGAAAGCCAAAAACCACAGTGGCAAAAACCACAGAAGTAATACAGTCAGTTCAAACTTACGAAGAACCACGAAGAAGGAGTCTGATCCCAGCCTTCTCCCTTCTCTATCTTCATGTTGAGGTCTACAGCGTCACCTAGCGGCCAGGATGAGAACGTCTCTCCCTCCTTCGCGGGCCGGACCAGCCGTGTCGTGTAGTGGTTCATCGCGAAGAAGTCGTAAGTTCCTGTAGAAGTTTAGATTAGTAATTATTACATCAATACACAGGACTGGTCGAGGTGGAGACACTTGGGGGAGGCCTATGTCCAGCTGTGGACGTATTTCGGCTGAAATTATTACAATGATGAATCATTTCATGGATGAAAGGATACGGTGTATACCAAGCAGTGAGCATTAGCGCTCGCTGATGATGATTTGGCATTTTCCAGAAATAATAACAACTTTTTACCATGCGATAAACACTCACTCCACTTAGAAAATGTGCAAAAAACGTATATCAGAGGAATTAGACTGTTCATAACTGTTTGTCCGTCCGGCTGTCTGTCAGCGGGCTATATTTCAAGACCCGTAATAGGAAGACAGTTGAAATTTTCAGAGTGTGTATTTCTATTGCTGCTTTAAAAACAAATAAAAAAAAAATTAAACATTAAAAGGGGCTCCCAAACATGAAACGTGTTGTTTTCGGTTTATCCCTATTTACCCTTCGTGTGAGAGTCGAACTCGCACTTGCCAGTTTTTTAGGGTTCCGTACCCAAAGGACCCTATTACTAAGCCTCCACTGTCCGTCCGTCTGTCCGTCCGTCTGTCTGTCAGCGGGCTGTATCTCAGGAACCGTAATAGGTAGACAGTTGACATTTTCACGGATTGTGTATTTCTATTGCCACTATAACAACAAATAATAAATATTAAGGTTTATGGTACGGAACCCTTCGTGTGCGAGTCCGACTCGCACTTGGCCGGTTTTTTATTTAATTTATGTGTACCCGGTGTGTCGCCAATAAATGTTTTTTTTTTTGTATAAATAACGGAAACACTCGAGTCAGGAAATGGGAGTAGGTAAATAAAAAGTTACCAATCTGATTGAGAGAGCCAGAATCGAAATTGAATCGAGCAGAGAAAAATATTTTTTAAGGAACAGCATTACATTACATTATTACAGCATTCAGTGTAAAAAAATGTATGGAAATTTAGACTTTTTGACAGATTGCGACTTATATTCGAATGCATAGAGCAACACAGGCCACCGGCGAACGGTGGCCTGTGTTGCTCTATGTTCGAATGCGAACGTTGCATAAAACATAGTACGATTAGCCCTTGTCAGTGCATTTTAAAAGTGACCTAGGTTTTTCAGTAGAAATAATTGGAATGTTTCTATAATGAGATAAAAAAAAATGTGGATCCAATTAGCGAGTGAAACCGAGTGCTGTTATCTTGCCCTACAGATATTATCATTTATTTATTTTTTTCATTTCATTTTATTTAAAAAAAAAAATAGTTGACCCGCGCAACTTCGTCTGCTCGGCTCCTATTAGTCTTAGCGTGATTATATTGTTAGGAGAGGATTGACAGCTTTAAATGGTCTATAAAAGAGGCGTGCGCGCCGTTTTTGCTCTCATTTGGCGGATGTCGTTCGTGGCGGAAACACCGTTCAAGGACCGTGAGACTTATATTTTTCTATATCGTGTACCTACTGGTAACCTTTAGACATTTACGTGCTAATTATTTAAAGTAACGATTCGTGATAGTTTTCAGTTATTGTTATTTTGTTCCTTAATTAAAAATAAAGAGTTGTATGATTTTAGTTGTATGTAGCATTGTTTTTTTTTTAAACTTCCCTGCTTCTGGTTGCTAAAATCAGAAGTGGGATAAAGAACGCTTAAATTGCCCACTAATTTACCTATGAAAATATTCAAGGAACAAATTATCAAAATACCTTTCTACCCACCAGTTCTCTGTTCAATTTTGTTTTTGTCTTTGTCACTGTTGTTATTTTACGTGTGTGTGATTAACTATCGAACTTTTGTGCTAAATATGCCTAAAAGTCATGAACGCCGTCGTTCACGAGATCGACATCAACGTGTTTCGCGAGACGAGTCCGTCACAAGTGAAACCGCAAATAGGTCGCGTAATAGGTCACGACAGAGCCGCCGTCGGGAACGTAATGGCTCCAAGAACAGTTCGTATTACCGTCGTCGTGATGCTCGTGACCACCGCTGTTTTAGATCTCGAACAAAATTAACACCCCCGCGTGAAAAGTGCCCGTCGGTAACGCCTCATGCTGATAGCTCGTTACAAGATACCCTCAGCAATATCATGACAAGGCTTAGTGCTATCGAGCATACCGGTACGATAACGATATCCACACCTAATAATTTGGAAAATTCACAAACTCGAGCAAATCTTCGGGACCCGGTTCGTGAGGTCACCCCGCGTTCTCGTAGTCCCGCAGACTTGAGCGATGTTCCGCAGCAAGTTCGTACAAATAACTCCGAGGGCTTTTCAACGACCATTCGTACAACCGATCCAATCGCTGGCGGATCCGAAGCTATGTCCACTGTAACTATGCTCGCAGAAGCCATAAGATCTTTACAGCCCGCTAGGTCACACAGCTACTATGTATCTAATTTCGATCCAAACATACACGACATTGACCTATGGTGTGACGAAGTGGACCGTGCAGTAATCGCGAACGGTTGGAGCGACTACGAATGCTTGTCGCGAGTAGCTTCTTGCCTGAAAGGCGACGCTAAAGTTTGGCTAAACGAATGGGTTACCAAAGTTTGACCGAACCTGGTCAAACTTTAAGCTTGAATTCAAACCCCTTTGCCCTCGGAAACTAGACTATGCTAATATTTTATTCGAAACAATGAACACGACATCCGACAAATTTACAACGTATGCCGAATACGCCCGGCGTACTCTGCTGCGTTTAAGGATAGTTAAGGGTCTCACCGATGAATTGCGAACACTGATAGTCATACGTGGTATTGATAACCTGCAAATAAGGGCAGCCGCGGCAAACGCAAACTTGGCGACCGAGGACATAGTGTCGTTCCTTTCAATTTACACAAAACCGAATCGCACTAAATCTGATTCTCGTGGTAGCTCGACTAATAAACACACGTTCTCAAACTTAGCCTCCAACCGCGAACCGAAGTGCTACGTATGCAATCAGCGCGGACATTTAGGCCGAAATTGTACCAAAAAGCCTCGTAAGGATCCCGTTGACAGACCTACCGCGAAATCCGGGACACAGGGTTCAGTTAATGATACTGCTGCTGCTACCAAACTCGAATTGCAGTGCTCATTCTGTAAGAAAAAGGGACACACAGAATAAAAGTGCTTTGCCAAGAACCGGTCAGAATCCAGAAATCAGCGTAACGTTAATTTGTGCACAAGTCACGCAAATAATAAAACGGACATTGTAACGGCTGTTGTCCAAGGCATCCCCATGGATGCACTCATAGATAGTGGAGCCCAAAACGTGTCGCTGATTTCTTCCGATGTTTTGAAGCACCTTTCTTGTCAAATTAAACCAACACACTGCATTCTCAGTGGGATAACCGAGCGTGAAATCATAGCTTCGTCGTTCATAACAGCAACAATCGAGCTCAGTGACATTTCGATAGAAACTGATCTAGTTGTAGTGCCAAAGTCCCATAGATCTATCCTTTGCCCCTGATAGACGACCATATTGATCGGTTAGGTCGTTACACCTACTTCACTAGTTTAGACATGGCTACTGGCTTCCACCAAATACGAATTAAAGAGGTCTCCGTTCATGTGACGGGATTCGTCACACCAAAAGGGCACTACGAATATCTAAAAATGCCATATGGTTTGACGAACTCCCCGATCGTTTACCAACGGATTATCAACCAAACCCTTCGCGAATTCATTGACGCCGGAAACGTTCTGGTATATATCGATGACGTCCTTTTGCTAAGTAACACCATAGAGGACGGTATTGTCCTGCTCCAAAAAGTCCTGCAAACGCTCATCAAATCAGGCTTTTCCATAAATCTGAAGAAATGTTCTTTCTTGACTACCGAAGTGGAGTATTTAGGTAGGATAATTAGCTTTGGTCAGGTACGACCGAGCCCATGTAAGATAGCAGCCTTAAAAAACTCACCGGTTCCCAAAAATGTCAAGCAGGTTCGACAATTATTAGGACTTGCAGGATATTTCCGCAAATATATTAAAAACTATGCGACTAAGACCGCGTGCATTGCTCATTTAACTCGAAAAGGGGTCGAGTTTCGTTGGGGTCAGGAACAGGTCCGCCAAAATTTAATACAAATCTTGACTAGCAAGCCTGTTCTCACCATATTCAATCCTGAACTTCACACCGAGGTTCACACAGACGCAAGCTCTGCCGGTTACGGGGCGGTACTTCTACAGACGGACGCTGATGGTGGAAAGCATGTGGTGGCATACTTCAGTAAGGTTACCCAGGGAGCAGAGAGCAAATATCTTAGCTATGAGTTGGAGACGTTAGCGGTCGTGAAGGCTTTGCAACATTTCCGCCACTATTTGGTAGGCTTACAATTCAAGGTTGTCACAGACTGCAATGCTCTCAAATCTACAGAACGCAAAAAAGATCTGCTCCCTCGTGTTGCTCGATGGTGGATCTACCTACAGGATTTCCACTTTTCTATCGAGTATAGAAAAGGAGTTATGTTGTACCGCATGCCAACTATCTCAGTCGAAACCCAGTCGTCTCCGTTAATCAAATAACGAGACCTCGCAACTGGGCACAAATAGCACAAAATGCGGACCATGAAACGAGAGACCTAATACAAAAACTCTCAGAGGGTCAGCTCGACCCCAGCCGTTATGTCTTGAAAAACGACCTTCTGTGTTATAAATACACGCCAGTTGGTGAGGAAGCGCGTCTCCTTTGTTTTATACCCAAGGGCCATCGACTCAGCCTCTTACGCATCTTCCACGATGAGCATGAGCATATTGGTGTTGATAAAACTCTGCACCTCATCCTTAAACATTTTTGGTTCCCGGTCTCCGCCAGTTTGTCTCCAAGTACGTTTCACATTGTCTTGTATGTATTTCTTTCTAAAAAGCGAGTGCCTAGGGCCCCGCTGCAGAATATTTCATCTTGGCCAAAACCCAGCACACCTTTTGATACCGTTCATGTCGATGCTCTGGGACCATTACCCGAGTCAGAAGGTTACAAATTTATCCTGGTACTAGTCGACGCCTTTACGAAGTTTTGTCTTTTGTACCCTATTTACCGTCAAGATACCAGTGAGTTAAAACGTGTAATGTCTCAGGCTGTCTCTCTATTTGGCGTCCCCAAACTGCTAGTTACCGACAGGGGTAGGATGTTTGAGGCCACAGATTTCGTCCAGTGGATATCCGAACTTGGCTCCGACCTGCATTACATCACTCCTGAAATGCACGGTTCGAATGGTCAAGTGGAGCGGTACATAAGAACTGTGCTCAACATGCTTCGTATCGAGGTAGGACACAAAAACGCCTCCTGGTCAACTACGCTTTGGAAACTACAACTAGTATTGAACATCAATAAGCAGAAAACCACTCAAACCTCAGCCATTAACTTAATGATCGGCACCGACGCCTCTACTCCGGCTATACGATCGTTAGTGCGCGACCTAGCCACCACCACTCCAGATACCAACAGAGAGGCTCTGCGGGAGATCTGTCGAAGTCGCGTTAGTGAACTGCTGAAGAAAAATCAAGATCAACAAGACGCAGCAGCCAACCGGACTAGACGTCCACCACGTGAATACAAGGTGGACGACCTTGCTTTTGTTATAAAGTACTCTCAATCAACGGGCAAATTAGACCCTGGGATGCGAGGACCGTATAGGGTAACCAAAGTGCTACCAAACGGTAGACATGAACTCAAACTGCTTGGTGGAAGCTGTGGAAAAACTACTCAAGCAGCCTCCCAATACATGGTGCCATGGAAGGGAGAATGGTGCCCAGAAAGTTGTGCCATTTTCTTCGAAAGTGAGTACGATAACTATTTTTGGTTTCAGAAATAGACGGGGTGTGTTCCCAAAGGCGTGCGCCGCCCAGCAATGGGACGTGTTCCCCCTCAATGGCGCTAGTCGCCCAACAATGGGACGTGTTCCCCCCCAATGGCGTTAGTCGCCCAACAATGGGACGTGTTCCCCCTCAATGGCGTTAGTCGCCCAACAATGGGACGTGTTCCCCCTCGATGGCGTTAGTCGCCCAACAATAGGGTGCGTTCCCCTTCAATGGCGTTAGTCGCCCAATATACGGGTGTGTTCCCTGAAAGCGTGTGTCGCTCATCCATGGGATATGTTCCCCCGCAAAGGCGTTCGTCGCCCAACGTTGGTGTTTGTCACCCATATAGCGTTAGTCGCTGTGGTAAAGTATAAGGCAATGATTTAGGATGGTTGGGACGCCAACCATCTTAAATTATTTGTCGTCTTTTTCCCTTGATTTTCTTTTTATGTGACCAATATACACGTGTTGCTTACATGAATAAACATCGTAAACTTTTTCAGACGATGAAACTGATGAGGTTGACAGTGACCCAGACCGTTCCGGAGGCAGCGAACCAGTACCTTTGTCGTCAGGACTATCCATGCCGAGTCTCGATGCCGAAGTAGGAGCAGTGCAGGCGCACCAGAGTCACCAAACTGCAGGCGCATCCCAAGAAGTTCAAGTCGAGGACGACTTGGCATCAGGAGGGGCCGTGTTAGGAGAGGATTGACAGCTTTAAATGGTCTATAAAAGAGGCGTGCGCGCCGTTTTTGCTCTCATTTGGCGGATGTCGTTCGTGGCGGAAACACCGTTCAAGGACCGTGAGACTTATATTTTTCTATATCGTGTACCTACTGGTAACCTTTAGACATTTACGTGCTAATTATTTAAAGTAACGATTCGTGGTAGTTTTCAGTTATTGTTATTTTGTTCCTTAATTAAAAATAAAGAGTTGTATGATTTTAGTTGTATGTAGCATTGTTTTTTTTTTAAACTTCCCTGCTTCTGGTTGCTAAAAATATAATATAGTCTATGGCCTTCCTCGATAATTGGGATATCCAACTCTGAAATAATTTTTCAACTCGGACCACAGTAGTTCCTGAGATTAGCGCGTTCAAGTAAACAAACACTCTTTAGCTTTGTATTTTAAGTATAGATATTCATTGTGTGGAATATTAGGTAGGTACATAAAAAATAATAACATGAACAGTAGGATTTATACCGCTTACACACTCGTCTTTCGCGACCGCTCTTGGTATCGAACTGCAGTGCTATTGTGAATAACTATTTCGATATCGAGCTTTACCTGAATGACCGAGCTCCCTAAGTGAGCTTTATCACACACAAAATAAGGTCGTAATTTGATACTCACCTCAGATTCCGCTTTCGAGACACGAAAATGTTGTTACAGAATAGCACTGCAGGTCTGTATAAAATTTTATTTTTTTATTCACTTACCTCTAATCGTCTCAATCTCCTTCTGAGTAAACGCCGGGAACATAGACCTAGGGTATCCTCTCTTTAGGCTTAGCTCGTCCATGTGTTTCTGTATGGAAGGCGGCCAGCCCCCCTCTTTGGAGTAGATCGGATGAGCGTACCTGCCAGCCTAGAAACACAAAAGTGTTTTAAATTAAAATATTTTTAATTACACCTATAACAAAAATTTTGTGAAATGGCGTATGCCATCACAACAACCAATGAGAAAAAGATAAATTGTAGAAATCAGCTGTACATTTTGTCGAGTTATGCGCACAGATATGTATGGGGCAGTCGATTTTTTTTCGTGATTCCGGGGTGGGTCCCGTCCCATAGTAAAAGTTCTTCATATGAGTACAATGACCTCTTTAAAGGTAAAATATTGCGTTTATTCTGTAAATTTCAATACTCAATATCTTTATTGCATTCCACATGTATTCTTAGGCGGTATAAACAAAATTGGTTCATGTGGACCCCGTCGGGCACAGCAAGACAAGTAGGATATGTCTCCTACTTATCCTACTTGTCTTGCTGTGCCATTTTTTTTATTTGTCTAAAACACAGAGAGACTTGGGTAGTTTGCGGTATGTACTTACCTTAAGTTATGAATTCGTTTACCGAGTAGTAGCTTATATTTAGCAAAAAAATTCTAAGTTTTCTTAAAAATATATTAATTTTCTCTTCTTTTTTTATTGAAGCGGGTAGTTTATTGTATTTTTTTTTTACTTTTAACTTAAAGATGGGAAGCACTCAATACTTACACAGTTCTCTCTGGCTAGCTCCGCAAGAGCCTCGTCTTCTTTTGTTTTAGGATCAAACCACAGTAACTGATTCGCTAAGGAGACTTTGCCTAAAAAGTATAAGAAATCTTTTAGATCAATCAAAATGTACTTCGACATGCGTATACATCTCTATGCAAATATCCTCCACATGGCCTCCATTCAACTGTCCATACTTTATATATTTTGCTGACTGGCTCATCATTTTACAAAGGGACTTGTGGTATGCTTCGATTTAATGGGACAACAAGAAACTTAAAAATCAACTCCAGTCTTACCATGATATTTAGGTTTAAACTCCTCATCGTACAGCCTCCAAGCCTTAGCGTGGGCCAGCAAAGCATACTTATTGCACAAGAAAGCCCCGACCTCAGGGCTTATAACGAGCGGAGCCATAATACCCGAATTATAAACCACGTCGCAAAAGACCACCGGTTCGTTGAGGGTCAGCCAGAGCTTCACGCGGTCGCCGTAGAGAGTGTATAAAACCCTTGCGTAGTCCACAAACCAGTCCACTATATGAGGGTTTGTCCAGCCACCTGAAAAAAAACGAAATCAAATGTTGAGTAAGGCGAAAACTGCACTTGTTGAATTAAAAATAAACAGTCCTAGTGTTTTAGCTAAGATATGGAAAATCGCTTTCTCCAGGGAATCAGTGGGGTACACAAAAAGAGCCACCCGGCCAGTGCTCGATCTGAAGCTCGGGAGAAGGCACTGCTCCCTGTTGTTTCGTGCGACGCAGGTTGTCTCGGGGCATGGCTACTTCGGGAGGTTCCTGTGTCGCATAAGTAGGGCGCCGGACGCGCGGTGTCACCACTGCGTCGACTTTCGGGAGGACACGGCGCGGCATACACTGGCAGAGTGTGCCGCTTGGGAGGAGCCGCGCCGTGCCCTCATTACTGTGGTAGGCCGTGACCTCTCGCTGAGGCTGCGGAAAGAAAGAGGGAGATCTCAACCTCTCTCCCGGTCCGCAGCAGGCGTACCGGGCATCGGAGGTGTTCTCTCCCGGCCCCTTAACAAAGTTTAGGACTCGGGGATGTCCGTCGCCCCCATTCACCCGGACCCGAGGTGGCGGTGCGTGGTGTTCCCGTTAGTCCTTTTTGACATCGCGAGGGGAGTCAAACACCTTGCTCCCTCTACTGACCCGAGGTGGCCCGCAGAGGTGAGCCGGCACCAGCCGGGGATTACGGAATTCGCATAAGTTCCCATGATCCCCGGCGTAGGTGAGAGGTGGAAAACCGGGGTGGTTTTAGTCAGTAAAAGTCTGACAGACCCCTCACCCACCCCAGGGCGGAGGACATCCATGAGGATTTCCCCCCGTAAAAAAAGGTAAACCACTGTAGACGACTAGTGTTGGACTTGAGTCCTTTCGTTTGGCCGCCGGTACTTGGTGGACATCTCACCCTTACGCACAAAACGTTTTGGGTATACATTTATTGTGCGTAGTACGTACAGCTAAGGAGCGGAATTCCCTGCTGGAGACCGTGTTTCCTGACAGCTACAACCTAGGGGTCTTTAAATCAAGAGTGAATTGGTATCTTCTAGGCTCGCGTGCTCCATCGTTGACCACATCATTATTTTCCATCAGGTGACATTATGGTCAAACACGAGCCAGAGCACGTATCATATCTTAGCAATCTTAACCGACAAACACGCGAAGTCGAGGTCAAGGGAGCTAGTCATCAATATAACTATATCAAATTATACCATTACTGACTGATTGAGTGATTAAGTGACTGACAGACAACGCACAGCCGAAACTCTTCTGCTTCTTCTTCTTCTTCTTCCACCTGGCGTTAATCCCGGCTATTGCCAGGGTCCGCCTTCCTACTTAGCTTCCTCCACTTTGCCCGATCTTGAACATCCTTCTCAGTTAGGCCATTGGCTCTCATGTCGGACTTAACGACGTCCAACCAGCGCTTGCGAGGGCGACCACGGGACCTAGCCCCAAGAACAGCCATATTCATGCATCTCCGACCAACGTACTCCATAGGGCGGCGCATGATGTGGCCATACCATCGCAGACGACACTCTTGCAGTTTTTCCCCCACGTCACGGACACCAAGACTACCTCTGATGAAAGAGTTGCGTATGCGATCGGATCGCGTTACGCCACTCATCCAACTCAGCATCTTCATCTCCGTGACGCGAAGCTCCTGGGTGTGTCTGCTTAGTGCTGGCCAACATTCACCGCCGTACAGTAGGACAGGCCGTATGATGCATTTATATATCTGCCTCTTGAGCTTCGGAGGCATTTTGCGGTCGCATACAACGCCCGTTACCTCGCGCCACTTCGCCCAAGCCGCGCCAATACGTGCTTGGACATCGTCGTCCACGTTGCCAGACTCGTGCAGCACGGATCCAAGGTACCTGAACGTATCGGACTTTCTGATCAGGTCCGAACCTATTCGGATGAACCTATTTGAATCCGTGCCGCCACAGGACATGTACTCAGTCTTCGCCACATTTAGTCTCAGACCACCGTTTTCAAGCGTGTCCTTCCAAATGTTGACTTTGCGCTCAAGATGTGCTTTGTTCTGATTAACGAGGGCGATGTCATCGGCATACATCATTAGCCATGGGGGCTTATCTTGGATGTTTGCCGTAACTACATCGAGCACTACGTTAAACAAGAACGGGCTAAGAGCCGAGCCTTGGTGAACGCCAACAGATATTAGGAAGCCATTCGATTCGCCAACAGCGGTCTGGACAGAGGACACGGAATCGCGGTACATGTCTCTGATAATGTCAATATAGGCCTCGGGAACGCCCTTAAAGCGCAGTGCCCACCAGATGGACTGCCGAGGTATACAGTCGAAGGCCTTCTGCAGGTCTAAAAAGGCCATATGCAAAGCTCTCCTTCTCTCTCTGTAAGCCTCAGCCAGATTCCGTAAGGCGAATACTGCGTCCATGGTGCTGTTACCCGCCCGGAAGCCATATTGATACTCAGAGACAGTACACTCGCTACGGAGCCGTGTGTCAATGATGCGCTCGAAGAGCTTCATGGTGTGGCACATGATCTTGATACCGCGGTAGCTACTACAATCCTGTACGCTACCTTTGCCTTTGTATACAGGGATAATCAGGCTAAATCGCCACTGGTTCGGCATTTCCTTGGTGATCAGGATGCGGTTAAAAAGATCCGTTAGAAGGTCCACGCCATGTGGGCCCATCGCTTTCCACACTTCAATTGGCACATTGTCAGGCCCGACCGCTTTCCGGTTCTTCATGTGGCGAAGAGCAATGCGGGTTTCGTCGGGGGAAATAGGGGAAATAAATCCAAGGTTAGGAGGCGGTTCGGGAGGAAGGTTATGGGGATGCTGTTTGTTAGACAGCTCCGCGAAGTATGTACACCATCTCTCCTTAACAGAGGGGGCATCGTAGAGCAGCTTACCCTGGGCGTCCCTTACACAGAGACATTTGCTAATGTCCCGTGTAGCTTTCTCCCGGGCACGCGCCAGCTTAAAAATAAGCTTTTGCCCCTCCGCAGTTTCCAGCTTGTCGTACAAGGGCGCCAGACTTTTGCTGCGGGCTCTGGCTACAGCTTTTTTGCAAGCGCGCTTAGCCGCTCCATATGCCTCTCTGTCATCCGGAGAGTTGGACCCTTGCCACTGTTTAAATAAAACCTTCTTCTTCCGAGTCGCCTCCTGCACCCCGTCATCCCACCACCACGTCTCCTTTTCTATGGTGCGGCCACCACGAGAAGTGCCAAGGACGCGCTTACCCGCATCGGTGATTGCTGAATGGATCATACTCCAGATCTCTTGAGCGGACTCATGCGGAGCACTGATCTCGAGATGCTCGACCTCCGCGATGAAGTCCGACTGCCTAGGACCATCAAGCAACCACCACTTTGTGTGGCGTTTGCGTTTTTCGGTCACTTTACTTTTTCGGTACAACTGCAAAGTCCAGGACAAGGAGGCGGTGTTGAGCCGTTAGGCTTTCACCTGGGATGACTTTGCAGTTGGTAACCTTGCCAATGTGGCACCGTCGCACCAGCAGGTAATCTATTTGGGTTGAGTAGGCACCACTACGGTACGTAATAAGAAGCTGGGGCTTCTTCTGAAAAAACGTGTTCGCGATGGCTAGGTCAGACAAAGCGCAGGTGCTGAGTATACTGACTCCCTCTGCATTTAGCTGGCCATATCCAAAACCACCGTGAACACGTCTGTACTCTCCAGCAAACTGACCTACGTGACCGTAGAGATCCCCCCAACCAAAACACCTTCGGAATTCGGAATAGCGCGTAGTACGTCCTCGAACTCATCCCAGAAGTCCTCCTTTTCAGACTCACAGCTACCAGTTTGAGGAGCATAGGCGCTGATTAGGTTCGTTACCGACCCTTCGATCAGCACCCTAACTCGCATCAACCGGTCGCTGCATCGGTCTACTTCAAGGAGTCCATCCTGAAGGTCCTTAGACAGCACCACGGCCACTCCGCCCCTGCCCGTTGGTGATCCGGTGTACACTAGCCGGTACCCCTGCCCGATGTCACGTGACTTATTTCCCTTCCAGCGCGTCTCCTGAAGGAAGGCGCACTGGACCCGACGCTTCGCAAGTACGTCCGCGAGTTCTCGACAACGTCCGGTTAGGGAGTCTGACCCCCACAACCTACGAGAGGGAAACCAGGTTCGCCAGAGCCTCGTCCGTTGGACAGCAGGGTGCACCGCTAGCAGGTGAGGTTGGCTTGGGTCTTAAGATGGTAACAGACCCCATGCACCCCAACAGACCCCATGCACCCCCGTACAGCCGAAACTACTGGCCGTAAATAACTGAATATTGGCACGTAAATTCCTTGAGGAGTGTAGCACGAAGAGATTGACTTTTGACTTGACTTTGACTTCGAAGTGGCCGGCAAAAGCTAGTCATAATTAGAACCACTAATTTTATGCCCATATCCCAATTTATCTGTGGTCAGGACAACTGATATCCTTCTTCATACTTCTCTATTAGCCGTCACATCAGAAGTCTCTCCATTCCTCTCTCACCATTTCCTCTTCCACACAGTCCACCCATCGTAGGTCTTACCGAGATCCTGAAGAGATTGAGGCAAGTCCCAGTGGTACATGGTCACAAAAGGCTCGATGCCCTTCTCCAGTAGACCGTCGATCAGGTTCTTGTAGTAGTTTTTGCCATCCTCATTGATGTGGTTGGCGAAACCAGTTGGGAGGAGCCGAGGCCATGAAATTGAGAACCTAGAAGTTGTAAATAAGAACATTTGTACGAACGTAGAGCAAAGAAGGAGCTCGTGACTAAATCAAAACAGCCGAATGGATCGATCTTACAAGGTGTCAAGGTTAAGCAACGCTTGCCAATTTCGATCCGTGGATGAGTGACTGAATGATCATCTTAACATACTGGGATTCATTTGTGCCCCGAAAAGCAGTAAGCTGTTGGGCTCAGCTGTTATTTGTAGATCTTTGACAGCCGTTATAGGTAGAAACCAACAAATCTGACACCAGCCTTCGAAGGGGTACCGTGTTACCCAGTTACTGGACTGTAGTACAGATAGGGTTTACCTTTGCTGATTTAAAAAACCAAAACATAAAAGAAAAAGGATAAATAAGAGAAAACAGAGGACAGTCCATCGGCTGCAGCAAAAAGGTTCATTAAATCGATGTTGCCAGACACATGTCTGCCCGGCCAAACATAACAATATCGTAACACACCTGTAGAAGTGCAGGCCCAGTTCCTCTGCCAACTCGAGGTCCTTCTTCCACTGGTGGTAAGAGTCGCAGGCCACGTCACCATTCGACAGATCTGATATTCTGGTCGGATCTTCATGCACGAACCGGTCCCAGGTGCTCTCGCTTTTGCCTAGAAAATAAGTTGAAAATTTAATATGAGGAACATGGGCATTCACGGTGTCTTTTTTCCAAATCTGGGACACCTGAAAGCCCGAAGTGAACTGTCTTTGGACCTCGCAGCAATTATTTAGAAAAAGACAGCGAAGAAATTAAGCATAAAGGTTTGCTCCGAAGCTGCGGCATCCAATAGCCAGAACGGTTGGAAAAGGCGAGTGGGTATGTGATAATCATTTGTTTTTGGAAAATCGTCAAATAAGTCCTTTCACTCTGGGTGGAGCAGAAGGGAGTGTCAGACTCTTACTGACTAAGACTCATACTTATTTCTTCACACGCTCTTTGCGTGCGTTCCAGGGTGACTCTTTCGATCATATTCCGTTACCCGTGTGATACCCCTACTGTTCAAACTTAATTGCGAATCTACGCTGCCGCAGCCGCGCCGTGCGCTGCCATGCGTAAACCGTTTAGCAAAGCATCGAAAATGTACCGTCTTTCTAGGCGATACCCTGGCCTAAAGATGGGGTCCTGGATCTTTCCTGACATAAAAGTCTACGTGCATACCTATTCTTTGGCTATTACATTATCATTTCAGCCAATTGCTGAATGTAATCCTCCCCCAAAGAGCGCCAACCATCCCCGTCTTGAGCAGTCGACTTTTTAAACCTAATACAATTGCTAGTATAAATGAACTAGTTGGTCCGCGCAACGTCGTCTGCTCTGCTCGTATTGGTCTAACCGTGATGATATATATATTGTCTGAAACCTTTCTAGATAAATGGGCTATCTATCACTGAAATAATTTTTCAAATCGGACTAGTACTTCCTGAGACTAGTTCAACGTAATCAAGCAAACAAACTCTTCAGCTTTACATATAAGTATAGATATAGATTAGTATAGATAAAGTTATAATATCGTGTCCTTACCGCCTTCATCCCAGGCGCCCTCGACCTGGTAAGCAGCAGTTGCGGCTCCGAACCGGAACCCAGGTGGAAACGACAGGTCCTGAGCGCACCATGACACGGATAGTACGGCGCTGTGGAATTTATATTTTATTAGCTCTTTTTATTAGGGTTCCGTATACGAAGGGTAACCAACGGGACCCTATTACTAAGCCTCCGCTGTCCGTCCGACCGTCCATCCATCCGTCAGTCGGTCTGTCTGTCAGCGGCTGTATCTCATGAACCATAATAGGTAGACGGTTATAATTTTCACATTGTATGTTTCTGTTGCAGCTCGGGTAAGTCGACGGAGTCCGCTCTTCATCTGGTGGTGAGCCAGATTGAGGAAGCAAAGGGTCTCAGAAAGGGTCCTGCCTGGGCACTTTCATAGACATCGAAGGAGCCTTCGACAAGAGAAACTTTTCCAGCATTAGTGCCGCCTTCTCCAAACACGGTGTGGAACAGGTACTAACTAAGAGCTACGGTGCCACAGAAAGACACACAGACAGGCAGACACACATACAGATAGACACACAGACACACATAGTGGTCAAACTTATAACATCCCTAAATTGAGGTCGGGGGTTAAAAATCAAACCTAATGAGATGGAGTACAAACATTTTCAAGCTCGCTTCGCTCGCTCTTGCATTCTACACTCTCTAAACTTGGGCCTTCTGACTTTGTCTGGCCTAAAATTCCACTTTTGTACGTACACACCGCAACGACTTTTATTGTTGGGAGTCGCATCTTAGGTTGGGGGCCAGGCCCCCCTGGGAAAAAATCCTAAATATGCCAATATGTAAGTATTTGATAACATATAATCTTATAGATATATTATTATCGGATTAACGCCAGGTAGAAGAAGAAGAATCTTATAGATATATGATAGTAATCTTATCATCAAAAATACACAAACATTGTTATAAGAATAGTATTATCTCATAAATAACTTGTGGCTTCAATGTATCACGTGCGTATCTAAACTCACCTGCTCTAGATCAAGGCTTTAAGCGCCATTTACACGATGACAGTTTCTCGAACGTTTTGAGGCGAAAAGTCGTGAATGATAATCGCATGCGTTAATCTTGAGGCGATTATCGCATCCGCACGTTTACATTCATCAAAAAACAAAACTCGGCTCCGAATATGTCATACGATAATCGTAAGGTAATAATCGCCCTGTGTTTTGTTTAGACGATGACAGAAATTGCAATGCGTATTTGCCTACGATTTCTCAACTCGTCTAAACACGATGTCGTATGACATTTTTTCAAGGTCATGCGAGTATCGTACAAATCGGTTGCAACCGCTCCGCATGCGAGACTCAACCATCGGGGTCACGTGTCGTGAACTCGAAGTACGATCTTGCTTTCAATTTTGTTTACACGGAGAAATCCAGTATTCAAAGACGATTATCGCCCTTTCACGTACGATATCGTATAAATGATGTTTATTGATCACATTTTTATTCTTACTTTCGAGAATCGTATACAGTTCGAGGTAAGAAACTCGCATCGTGTAAATGGCGCTTTAGGCTTGTTACACATGTACCTACCACACCCACACCACACCGTCGACAAAAAGTGGTGTATGTGAATAGTTTCGCTGTGGTTTCTCGCGGTTGTGTTGTACTCGTAGGTACAAAATTTGGATGTGTCTGCGAAGTGACCGCCTGCTAGTTAATTTAGAACTGGTTGCATTGTGGTTGCGACGTGGCTGCGATGTGGTCGGTATCGCACACGCGGTCGATAATGACGGCGAAATGTGGTCCGTGTGAATTTAACTATTAATTTTTATATGTATTAGCGCCCGCTCACGTGTCGTGGTTATAGTGTTGTTGTAGAACGTGTGAACCAAGCCTTAGGCTACGTTTCCACGAGAGTTGAGCGAGTAAACTAAGCGGTGCTAGGGGAAACAATCCATCACTAAAATATTTACTTTATATCGTCGATCAGACAGATTCTCCGATATGTTAAAAATGTTTTATTTTTATTGACTTGGTAACAATTTATTGATTTAAACGAGTGTAGAGTATCTTGCGGGATCCTGCCGTCTTGCCGAAAAAAAATTAACGAAACATTACTCAAACAAAGTTGAGCAACCTTTTTTATTCCAATGCAATCTTTGGAATGGTGTATGGAATAGTGTCGGCCGGTGCCGTAGGGTGCCGCAAAAGATTAATACCATCCCATCACTTCCCGTGGGTGTCGTAAGAGGCGACTAAGGGACTTGCCAGAGAATGGGCAGCAGCGTTCTCTGTTTAACGCAACACCATAAACTGCGATCGCCAACCCGCCGCGCGCACAAGCGTGGCGATTATGGCAAACCCCCCTTCTGGGGGAGGCTTATGTCCAGTAGTGGACGTCTTTCGGCTGTTATGATGATGATGATGAATATTTGGAATGATTTTAGTAAGCACATTTTCATTTGAGCAAATTTTTACTCGTCAAAATATTACTAAGGATAATTTCACTAAGGCATTTGGTATTTTTATTTATTTATTTATTATTTATTTATTTATTAAAATACAATTAGTTTTCAAAATCAATGACGAACAACAACAATTTTCCTTGTTTGAAACAAATGAACACTTAATGTTCATTTGTTTTTTATTTAAAAAAAAGCTTTCTATTTGCAAACCAGTACGAAATTTTAATAAAACCTTTGATAAGTTACCTCCTTGGCTGCCATGTCTCGGAGTAAAAGATCGTTCCATTTTTAAATTACACGACAGATATGGATTTTCATACAACTTTTGCCGGCCGCTGCTCGCATGTATTTGGCCAGTACAGCAATTTCGATTTATCTCGAAGAAGGTTTTCAAAATAATGCTTAAATTTCCAAGCATGTTTGAGAAAACTAAGTAATTTGCCCCAACTTCGACTCTTTTCACTGAGAGCGAGGGAGCTGAGGACACAGCTAAGCTTCCTTGCCCCACTGAGTTTTCGCATTTAGCTTCGGTAAAAAGAGTCGCATCGTGTACTTAGTACTGAAGTTAATACTAGAGTGAGTGCAGGGTGGCTAAAAAGGCAAAGGAGATGTTTCAAAATGGGCCATGTCTATGTACATTACCTCATAAAAAAGAGAAAAATCCGTAGAATTAAGGAAAAATACATTTAATTCATTTAAATGTTTACTGTGGTGGTAATTAATTGATGTTTATAAACTACTTTTATCGATTTTCAACATGGCGTCGCACCGATTTAGTTCCAGATCATAGAAAAATAACTGTCAGCTGTCATAACAATGTCACTTCAGTCACTTTCGTCTCGTTGTCGGTAAATAAATATGTCAGAAATAAATGTCAAACGTCATTAATCAATCAAAATGACAGCTTACCGCCATGACGGGTTTATGTTGCGTGTTGCAATTTCAAGTGTAATTTATTTTGTTTTACCAGCAAACAAAGCCATTTTAAGGAAATTGGACAGTTGAGACCAGTTTTAAATATATTTCTCTATTTTTAAGTATAGTGTACAAGGACATGGCCCAGGGTCCATACATTTTGGAACATCTCCTTTAGGAGAATCATATTAGAATCATAATATTAATCACATTACAATCTGTCAAAATTAATTTTTATCGCTAACGCATTAGGTTCAAGGTTGATTGGGAAAATTTGACGGTGACAGGTAGAGTGATTTGCATTCTGATTCTGCTAAAGTGGCCTTTTTAGACCCGCAGTATGGGATTAGGCCCGAGCAGTATACACAACATATCGCAGCTATTATTACAAGACTATTGAAAGCAACTCATGAGGAATAGTGGCTTGCCACCACGAGTAGTGCGCTAGTCTGCCACAGAGCTACCAGGAGAATGCAAAAGTACCTTCTTGACTTCTGAAATACCTTTTATACATAACAAACTAAAATGCCTCCATACACTTGCACGTCTTATAGAAAGCAATAGATGAGGTCTATAATGGAGCAAGCGTGCCCAAAAGATGCCTGTTCACTCTTGTTTTGAAGGCAGACGGGTTATATGTGGAAGAACACAGACGCTGCAGAGAGTTCACACTTTGGCTGTGCGCGTAATAAATGTGAAGAAGGGCTGGGTATGATTAGTTGAGATATCGACCAAGTGCGGAAGGTACCCTGCAGTACATCTGGTATACCGGTAGTAAAAGAGTGATGGCGGGATCAGGTCGTCGAGTTCCTGCGCACACTCACCAAAGTACAGTCTGTAGAAGTGAGACAGGCAGGCAACACTGGCCACCCCCGTCTTGTCGCCTAAAGCTTTTTTGCTCTGCCTTCGATCGAGTCCAATGCAGCAAGCTGGTATTTTGCTGAGCCATCCCATAAATGGCTGCAATATTACTCTCGTGACTGTAGTTATGTAAAACTTTAACGTTCGAAAAATTTGTAGCTCTCAGGATAATTTGAATAGGTAAAAGAATGATTTTAAATTGTTATTTTGATTTTGATAATATTTTTGGAAGGAAAAACACAAATCTTTTTAAAAAATATTAACAGTCATATCTTTTTTTTTTAATATTAATCTTATGGACAAAGTTTGTTTATTAATTTAAGATTTATAATACGAGTAGTAGCATGAATTTGTGTGACAATTGTACACAATCAGAAAGAAAGTACTCACCTTAACACGACTGCTTGAATCCAATCCATGATAAGAGTGACTGCTGGGGATTCAATCCACTATCTTTATAACCCGTATTCCGCTATCTTTTTTTAAGATATTCAAAAGATTATGACTGCTATGTCCTATTTATATTCTCTCCTTTGATACGCTCCAATGCGTCTGCTGCCACCGAAGTGGATGCATGCTCGAAGTTAATTTTATAAAGTATGGTGGGTTTACCCGCGGGCGTCTGGAGTCGCAGGGCGATTCCCGACCACCAAAGGCGCGGGCTTGCGGACGACGAGCGATGGGAAGCTTGCCGTCCGATGAGGACCAGGGGGCTACTCTCTAAGCTTAGTTGCGGGCGTATTGTACTCCGTATCACCTACGGACTTACGATTAGTCTCGAACCTGAACTAAGAATGAATGACAACACGATTTCAGTCATTAATTCTAAGTGGTTAAGTAATACGGAGTACAATACGCCCGCCACTAAGCCCGAAACTTCACTTTTTTTCATACACCGACTTCCGAAATTAAAGTTATTTAATACTTTGTACTGTTTTGTTTTTGGAAGTCGGTTTTATTTTTTTTGTAAAAAAGATATAACCGAAAGTGAAACCACAAACACAGCGTACCGCGTGATGTTATGTTATGAACTGGTGTAAACAATCAACAGACATGCGATTTTAGAAATCCTGATCCATTTGCTATCATTGATTGAAGAGTTCCGTTGCCTACCTCCAAAGATCTTCATCAGATCTTCACCAAATTAAAATGGGACCGATCCGGAAAAATACTCTTCCAAACAAAAAAAGAATCATCCAAATCGGTTAACAATTGGTGAAAATATCGCTGAATAACCATTTTTCATGGGATCCCATCGTTATATCCTGATTTATACCTTCCATCATCAGCTCAGCAACATGAGATGATGATTATCAGGTACAAATCTGAATTGCGTTAGAAATTTCATGAAAAACATTGTATACATTCAGTCAAAAAAGTATCGGGAATGGATGATTTGTTTATGGTTCCAAATTCAAATTTTTGTTTTTTTGTAGTTGTTAGATTGGCACAACTGTTTTCCATTTTGGCGCGGAGTTTGAGTTGCATCTGTTATTTATATTAAATACAGTGCTGGTTTTAGTAATATCATATATAGTGTGTATTGCGAATTTCATAATGGACAAAAATATCGAACAAAGAGTTTGTCTTAAATTTTGCATCGCCAATGGAATTTCGTGTTCGGAGTCACTGAAAATGTTACAGAAGGCTTACGGTGAATCGACTTTATCAAAAACTCGTGCTTATGAGTGGTTCAAAGCGTTCAAAAGCGGTCGAGATGTGATGGAAGATTTGCCTCGCTCTGGTAGGCCGTCAACGTCTGCAACTGAAGTTAACATCGCAAAAGTGAAGGAAATAGTGGCTGAAAATCCCCATTCAACTCTGAGTGAGATAGCCGCCGAACTTTCTGTATCTCACGAGTCGATCCGTACCATTTTAACTAATCATTTGGGTATGAAACATGTTGCTGCTCGGCTAGTCCCAAAAGATCTGAATTTTCTCCAAAAACTCAATCGCATGAAAGTCGCTGAGGACATGCTAGAACGAGTCAGTTCGGACCCAACATTCATGAAACGCATTGTTACTGGTGACGAGACGTGGGTTTACGAGTTTGACATGCAAAAAAACTCAAATTACCACTTCGTGGCACCCGTTTTCAATCGATAGAAGACATAAAGAAGAATTCGCGGCGAGAACTGAACTCAATTCCGGAAGCAGCGTTTAAAAAATGTTTTGATGAATGGATTATTCGTTGGCGCAAGTGTATCGTTTTTAAAGGAGCATACTTTGAAGGTGATAAAATAAATTTGGATGAATAACAGACATTTTGTGTATTATTGAACTTTTCCCGGTACTTTCTTGACAGAGTAGTATGCCTATAAAATTTGAGGGTTTCCTCGATTTTCATGGGATCCCATCATCAGACTCTGACTTGGTGACCATGGGATCACCGCAAGAGTATAGGCTTTCGAATAAAAATAATTTTTAAAATCGGTCCACAATTGGCGGAGAAATCGGTGAACATAAATAAAAAGAAAAAAAAAATACATACAGCCGAACATAGAACCTCCTCCTTTTTGAAGAAGTCAGTTAAAAGAGTCAACGCCGCCCTGGAACGCAAAAGGTATTTGAAGGAACACGGGTGTGTTTTAGTTAGGGTAGAGCCAAGACTCTCCGTTCCGCTTCACCCAGAGCGGAAAGAATCATTTGTTGATTTTCCATCCAAAAAAAAACCGTTCACTCACGACTTTGTGCACGAATTGAAAATAATTCTTTATCATTCTCCCTAAATCAGATATCCTCATCGAGAGTGATTTGTTTGCGTTAGTTTTAGTAGATAACGTTTGTTTTTGATAAAAATGTTTGTTTTGGGAAAGTAGGTTTGGCGATAGATAAATGTAAATAGGAGTGGTAACTAGAAACTATGGGTTGCTGCAGTATGCAATGTTTTTGGTGAAATCTTTTACAGGGAACTAAACCCTAAAAGGGTTACATTCTCATTGAGTTCGTCATTGTGAAGACCAGTACCAGTAGTGAGCTGTCGAAGAAAGTCCGGAGGTGGCAAATAGGGGGTTGTTGGCCCCACCAAGTTGTGCAGAATGCTTCAGTGAGGTCAAAGGAGTCTGGAGTTAGACATAATAAAAGAAAGAAATAAAAAAATACGTTTAGGCTTAAAGGAAATTTATTTTTTCTCAGTCAAACTTTGGTAGTTTCAAGGTAGCGGAACATCCAGTAATCGGCTGCTTATAATATTCGAGTAGTACTTTGCTGACTTCCGCGGGGTGCGCGTGTGCTCAGGAACAGAGAAGTCCACTTCGTATAAGCCGAACTTAGATCTGAAACGAAGAAAGCAAACTCATTAAAATATGCTTATATTTTCCAATGCACCATGGTAGCTTGGTTGAGACTCACACAGATCCTCTTCCCTCTTGTGCCATGTTTCCGTACGACCGAAATAGACGCAATAGTGATGCTTTGGAATTGTTTACAGATCATGATTTCATAGGCATGGCATATAATGGAGGAGGTTGGATTGGAGGACAGCAAGAACACTCCGAAGTGGTGACTGGCGGGCGTTTTGGGGACTGTCTTTATTTATTTATCAGTATGGATGACGAAACAGATGAAACAGAATAAATAATAGCATGTGAGACTGGAAGCCAATTAAAAATCATCACTTCTATAAATCAGACTAGTAAGAGAGGGTGTGAACAACAAAACAGTAACCAAAATAAGGAAAACAAAAAATACTTAAACATTCAAACTTAAGCTAAATTCACATTTCACATAAAAACCTGAGCACACGAAATCTTAATTAAAAAATCCAAGGCTCAAGCACTTTCTGACCGAGGACACACTTGTACGAATGGATCAAAATCATGCTGTTTCATGTAAAACTGACGTTCAAAAATTTCTAAATCTCAGCCTTATTGAAATGTCTTTAGATATAGTCGGCAGTTGGGAAACCATGACTGCCAATGACGCAGATGACGATCATTGCATCCCAGCAACTGGAGTGTAGAAGGCAGATAATAATCAGAACCTCTAAATAAAATAATGGCAGCTTCATACGGCTAGATTGGAAACTAATCGTAACTTAGAAAATGATATGCTTATAAACTTTAAGTCATCGTCATCATCATTTCAGCCGAAAGATGTCCACTGCTGGACAAAGGCCTCACAACCTGTCCTGTACGTCTCGTATCCATCGGCTACCCGTGACCCTCACCAGGACATCGTTCCACCTGGTGGAAGACCTTCCAACGCCGCGCCTTCGGGAACGCGGTCACCATTCCAAACTTTTCGGACGGTGTTGACGATGCTGATAAATAATATTTCTTTTGGAAATCTATATTAATACTAAAATTTAAAAAAAAAAACTTTTTAGTGGTAGCTGCGTACCACTAAAGTTTTTTTTTTTAAATGAATCCACAAACAGCGACTGGCGTGATGTTATGTTATGAACTGGTGTAAACAATCAACAGACATGCGATTTGAGTAATCCCGATCCATTTGCTATCATTGATTGAAGAGTTCCGTTGCCTACCTCCGAAAACAAAAAAAGAATCATCTAAATCGGTAAGCAATTGGCGAAAATATCGCTGAACAAACATTTTTCATGGGATCCCATCATCAGATCAGAAAGTTATTTTTTTTTTAATTTTAGTATTATTATAGATTTCCAAAAGAAATATTATTTATCAGCATCGTAAACACCGTCCGAAAAGTTTGGAATGGTGACCGCGTTCCGGAAGACGCAGCGTTGGAAGGTCTTCCACCAGGTGGAACGATGTCCTGGTGAGCACTACGCCTGCCTAGGGAATTCTACGGCGCAAGCCGTTGTCACCTACCTATAACGGCCCATATCGCGTCATCGATCGCACAGATAAATATTACACCGTACAACTGGAGAATAGAAGATCAAATATATCCGTCGACCGGCTGAAGCCCGCGTTCCAGTATAGCGAGGAGACAGTAGAAGAAGCATCCGCCACCTACATCACTAAGTCTGGCAGGACATCGAAGCCTCCTGTACGCTTCGCTGAGGGGGGAATAATGTAGTGGCCTACAAAAGTACACATTCATACGAGCGCATCACACGTCCGGCCGCCTTCACAGCGCGCAGCGCACTGAGCGAGCTCCGCGCTCCGCCAGGCGTGGCGCGCGCACCGAACGATTGCGACACCACCGGCGGTCTGCGCCTGCACTGGCGACCGGACCGTGGAGCGACAACATGCCTGCGTCGAAGACCATCGTGCACTGCAAAGAGTATAGTAATATAGATGGTAGTGCACTGACTGTTGAGAGCCGTGCCGCCCGTATTTACGATGGTGGCGGTCGCGCGCTCACGCCATCCTCGACGCTCGGCCATTAAGCTTGGATCGTTCCAATTGGTCGTTTAACATCTCGTTCCACCACTCCTTATGATACCCTACTATGTTATAATATAAGCAATGTCTGACAATAAATTATTTGCAAGTCCGGTTCAGTAGTTGACAACCCTCTAGGGTTGAAACTGCGAGTGGCCATCGAAAAAAAAAAAAAAAAAAAAAAACAATAAATTATTCCAATTCGTATCCACCATTCGACTTTCATTGGAGATATCCTTAAACTGAAACCAACCCTTCAACCCTGCCCACTAGTGGGCTTGTTGTATTTAACTGTTTACAAGTGTGAACTTGCCTACTATTAAGGGTTGATTTCCCAAAAACTGTGCCCTATGGGCTATCAAACTATCTGTATTAGGGTAGGTGCATCATCCCTCTATCCAGATACACAACTTTGGAGGCCACCCCTCTAAGGGTGGAGGTACTGTAGGTCAGGAACCCGGAAGGGGATAAAAATCTGTGATTTTACATTTTCCTATTTTGCGGCTTTATGCCTTGCCTGACCATAAAGATGTGTACATATCTGGATAGGGCTCAGTGCCAGGTTTCCAGTGCCTTTTATTAAAGCCTATATACCTAGATTTTCTGTATATTTAGTAACTGAAGGTGTCTGTAAATGGTGGTTTTTGCTATCCACCCTATTACCTTTGAGTAACTGTCCTGTGTAGGTATGCGTGAAATGTTCATTACCTGTGTACCTTCGTTACCGTTGATTTTTATCTACCATCAAAACCATACCTTTTGGGGGTTACCAGGAATGTGTAGGAGAAATGTGTAGCCCTACCTATCTGTTTACTTTAACGAAAATAAGCTTTCCCCAGAACATATTTTATGTGTCCGGGGAAAAACGACAAAAATATATGTTTTTAATTCATTACATAGCCTCTAAACTATGACTATGAGAGTACATTAGTATTGTACACACATTAGTGAGTATTAAGTACATAAGCTTATAACTATACATGGGCTTTTTATGTGCGAGTTATAAATTACTAAGTGCTTCGTCGCGAACACTAATCTATACTTAAATATAAAGCTGAAGAGTTTGTTTGTTTACTTGAAAGCGCTAATCTCAGGAACTACTGGTCCGATTCGAAAATTCTTTCAGTGTTAGACAGATTAGATAGCATCACGCTAAGACCAATAGGAGTGGAGCAGAGGAAGATACGCGGGTCAACTAGTTGTTAAATAATTAATAACTTATTAATATGTTTTAAGTACTAATTACTCATTGTAATAGTTGTTAGGTAGGTAACGTATGGACACAAGTGAAACTACTGACTGGTATAAGCACACTGATTTATTTGTAGTAAGGGCAGTGCGGGAGCGCAGTCCACGCACACATACATCACGTTGACGCACACATATATAACACTTCCTCCCCTTATTTGACCAAAATATTACAGTTATGCACACAGCAGTTTATAAAATATAGTTACAGAAAAGGTTTATAATCTACTCTGGGAATGTTTCTCAATAGTCGGTCTGGGTTCCTTGAAACCGGATCCGAAACTGTATCTGCAGACGGTGGTGATTGCAGATTCGCCTCATCACTTCCCTCCCCCGCGGGACTTTGTCTATGCGTATTGTCAGCTGACGGCTCGCTAACACAGTTGTTGTAGTCGTCAAAGTCATAATGGGGTTGCGGCGGTTGAGAAACATTATCTTTGATACCTTTGTATAATATTATTTGATTCTTGTGTTTTTTTATATCACACGACGAACTTAAATCCTGAATAAGGTAAAGTACTTTGCCCAGTCTCTTTTTAATAATACCTCTGTACCATTGGAATTTAACATTATTTATAAACTTTTTATACATTATATTGTCTCCAGGTTTAAACACTTGTTTATTATATCTTCGACATGATTTAATTTGCGAACACTGTTGACGATTAACATTATTAGTGGGGGTAGTGCGTGAGGCCGCCGGCGGCGTTTTCGGATTGATTAAATCTAAACGTGACCTCAACTTGCGGCCGAACACTAGCTCAGCCGGTGAGAACCCTGTGACAGAATGGACAGAATTCCTATAGTCAAAAAGATATTTTAATATTTTTAACTTGCAGTCACCTTTACTGTTCGAAGAGATAACACTGGATTTAATGCCTTTTTTTACGATTTTGACAAAAATTTCTGCCTGACCGTTACTTTCTGGATTGTAAGCTGGTGACGTCACATGGTCGATGCCGTTCCTTGAACAAAAATTCCTGAATTCAAATGACGTAAACGCGGTCCCATTGTCACTTAACTTCTTTCTTTAATAAATCATACAATGGACTAAGTATGCTTGATGCTCGAGGAATGAAATTTCGATAGTAGTTAACAAGTCCTAAAAATGATTGTAAGGTGTTGACATTAGTTGGAACAGGGGCGTCTAACATGGCCTTTACTTTAGACGGGTCTTTCTTTAGTCCGTTCTTGTTTATAACATATCCTAAGTAATTTATTTCGTCTTTAAAAAATTCACATTTCTCTTTTCGCAGTGTAAGTCCCGCGTCCTGAAGCCTTTTGAGAACTGTGCGTAGTTTTTGCAAATGTAATTCTTCATTTTCTGCTGTTATTAACACATCGTCTAGCAGGCATAACACTCCGTCTAATCCTGACAAGACGGTTTCCATTGCGCGCTGGAAAATAGAAGGTGCGCTCGCCAACCCGAACACAAGACGTGTGTATTTGAACAACCCCCGGGGAGTGTTAATGCAGGTTATGTTTTGTGACTCATCATCGAGCAAAAATTGATTGTAGGCCATAGATAAATCAATTTTCGAAAATTGCTGGCCACCGTGTAATTTAGAAAATAACTCGTGAACCGTCGGCAAAGGATACTGTTCTATTACTAATTGTTTGTTAATGGTCACCGAATAATCCGCACATAATCTGACGGAACCATCGCGTTTGAGCACGGGCACAATAGGTGATGCATAGTCTGAATGTTTAACCGGTGTTAACACGCCTAGATTTAGTAATCGTTCTATCTCCTTATCGACTTTATCGCGCAAAGCAAATGCAATGGGACGCGCTTTGAAAAATACTGGTTTCGCGTCACTTTTTAATTCTAATTTGACAGTATAGTTTTTAAAAGCGCCCAGCTTGTCTGAAAAGACTTCTGGGAATTGTACCTGCAACAGCTCAATTGCGCTTTGACCATCGTTCAGGAAGTTAACTTGAGTTAATCTCAATTTAAACCTTGATATAAAATCCCGACCCAGCAGCGGTGGGCCGCCGTGACGTATAACAAACACATCAAGTGTTTGTGTGTGCTGCTTATATGTTATTTCTAAACGCACATACCCTACACACTGCATCTGATTACCCGTGTAACTATAAAAATTTTTATTGGACGTATGTAATGGTAGACTCGCAAAAAACTTTTTTCGTGTACTTTCTGATATGACTGTCACCGCTGATCCACTGTCTATTTGAAAATTTAATTTCTGACCATTTATTGTGACCGTTTCTGTCATGGGTTCCCCCCGAGCTGAACAAATATTATAAATGGACTTACCATCGTCGTCCTCACTCACATCCCCCGTTAACACGCAATTTATTTTATTGCACATTCTACGCAAATGCCCTACTGTGTTACACTTCTTACATTTGTACTTTGCGAACCGACACTGAGACGACTTATGATTAGCACGACCGCACACCGAACACTTTTCTTTCTCGGCACTATTAGTCGGGTTGGCACTATTTTGTCCTTTCGCTATCTTGAACACCTGTACTTGTTCCGCTGATGTAGAAGCAGACGTGGCCGCGCCCGCGCGCGCGCATCTCACGCTCTCTGCTAGCTCCACCGCCTTCGCCAAGGTCAAGGTCTCCAAGTCCAGCGCAAACAGTTTCTCCCGTTCAGGACCCGCTACCATCCCCATCACAAATCGGTCACGCAGCGCCTCCTCGATGTTGCTGAATCCACAATGCACCGTTAGTCCACGTAACCTTGCTGCCCATTGAGTATATGTCTCGCCCGGCTGCTGCGAAGCTGCGTAGAAGTTGTGTCGCTCGCTGAACCCGCAACGTTTTGGAGTGAAATGGTTATCCAATAAAATTAGAAGATCCTCATATGGCACCTCTTGTACGTCTCTTGGCAGGGCTAAGTCTGCTGCCAACTTGTAGGTACTGTCATTGAGCGCGCTGAGTAGTATGGCTCGTCTCCTGGTTCCCGCCGCATCATTTTTCGCATCGATGTTATTTGCGATGAACCACTGCGTTACACGACCTTTGTATGTCTTCCAATCGTTGACATTATGATCGAAAGTTGATAAAATCCCACAAAATGACTGTGCCATTTTTCAACAAAGGATTTTATTGATATTTTAACGATTGTGGGTCAACTCGTCGCCACTGTTAGGTAGGTAACGTATGGACACAAGTGAAACTACTGACTGGTATAAGCACACTGATTTATTTGTAGTAAGGGCAGTGCGGGAGCGCAGTCCACGCACACATACATCACGTTGACGCACACATATATAACAATAGTCTAAGAGCTGGTTGCCACCTCGAGTGAGATTCACAAGGCTGAAATTTGGGCATAGTTCATTCAGTAGATGCAAATAACAAAAGCTATGGGAGGTGGGATATGAAAGGATGCTAAACTGCCTCCTTAACTACTGAAATATTGATGCCAACATAACAAAAAAACAATAATTTGTCCGTCGGCCCGATCTATCAAATATCATCATCATCATCAGCCTATAACAGTCCACTGCTGGACATAGGCCTCTCCAAGTGCACGCCATTTGGCTCGATCTTCGGCAACTTTCATCCAGCTGCTACCAGCCACCTTGCGAAGCACCACCTACTCTGAGCAAGCTAACAAGTGAAAGCTAAGGAGAAGTAATCACGAAGTGAGCTGTCAACCCAAGCCTTCACTCCAACATGTTTACGGAATCGCGCTGCTGGCTTGCCTTAAGGGTGCTCTCTCGAAAAGGCTTAAAAATAGCGTGCAGATGAAGCAGTTTTTCGTCGGGATTTACTGAGAAATTACATCTGAAAAAAATAGGTAGTAATCTACATGATATTGCACGTAACTTGGTTTAGCCAGAATTTATGTTTTCGTATCACATAATAGGAAAAAAAATCAACTCCAAATCGTTGAGATGAAACCATTTTACTCCTTCATTTTTTAACAAAAGACTAAAAAAATAATATCTACTGCTGTGCAATACAAACGAAAATAACTTGGTTTTGTTACTTTTTTAAAATATGTATTTGTTTTATTATAAAAAATTAAAAACACGTGTATCGGAGTGGCGCGCCGAGGTGTAGTTAGCTCCGTTTGTATGCACAAGGTCATTGGCAAATATACAAGCCTTAACTTATAGGCACGCTCTTGACAAAGATCCCCAGGTCGTTGCTATCAGGAAACAGACACCGGCTGGGATTACCACTCTTCAACTTTACGCACAATGACATACATATTTACCAAATTGTTTTCGTGTGTTGGGTAGGAAAAAGGTTTGCGGTAAAATAAAGACATTTCGAATAAAAATAAGAATATTTTCATATTTTAAAATGCTTTTTTAAAGATTAATTTAAAAACGTAAAATATATGCTTATGTAAATATAAATTAAGGTTTTACCAGTTGTCAGGAGATGGATAAATGAAAGAGTATTCGGATCGAATGAATTATATTTTGGGTGCTGGCATTTATATACAGTTTGTTTTAACTCGTAACATATCTGTAGGGTAAACAACCACAATAATATTGTATGTTACCCACTAGTAGTAATGATGAATGCGCGGCCCTGCGCCGGTCGTATTTGCACGAACTATATATGCTTTGCGTCGAGTACACTACGTTAGTTGTATGCACAGAGTACATTGTATATAGTGAGAGTTGTATGCCCGCACGCGCAGCGCGCGGATGTTGATGCCAGCTACCACATAGCTCCTCCCCAGCGAAGCGCCCGTATAATACGTGTGGTACAAGTTGGTGTCTCGCATATGGCGTCGGCGAGCACGTATGTAGTGCAAAGTGATGTCTCGCCTCGGTGCGAGCTAGCGCTTGGGGCTCCGGTGACGTCAGTGCACGTAGTCGCGTAGACGCAGTGTTCGCGCTGTGTGCCTTTCACTTTTGCTTGCCTTGCTAACGCTCAATGCTCTGCTTTAGTGCGCGCACAGAGTACTTTTTAGTGCGCGGCTGACGGCGGCTGTCCTTCGTGATGGCCGGACGTATGCTTACAGGGCGAAGCGTAAGGTGGGTCTTGAGGTGCGCCCGGATCGTGTGACGTATGATGATTGATCACCTGAGTGACTTGCTGCTTCTTCGGTGTTTGGTAGAAATGCAGGCTTTAGTCGATCTATGCTGATGTTCACTTGTCGATCGTTGATTTTGACTGTATACACCTTGCTTTGTCTCTTCAAGACACGATACGGGCCTTCGTAGGTCGGCGTCAGCGGTCGGCGGTAAACATTGCACGCGATCGGTGTTACGGCGAACTGCTTGCATCTTTTTCATTGCGTTTGTTATGACGTCGCTGAAGTGTGTATTAGTGTTCGCGTGTATCAATGTTTCTCCACACATTTCGCCGGGTAGCCGTAGCGGTTTACCGTATGCTTCTGCTGGCGACACATCGGTGTTTTCTTTAATTGCAGCGCGTAGTCCCAGCAAAACAGTTGGCAATTCTTTTGTCTAGCTTGAGTTATGTAATCGTGCCGTTAATGCCGTTTTAAATGATCGATGCCACCTTTCAATCATTCCGTTCGCCTGCGGATGGTAGGCAGTGGTTCGTGTTTTCTCAATGCCCATTCTATTCATTAGTGTTTTGAATAAATGTGATTCGAACTGCCTTCCTTGGTCGCTTGTGATTGTTTCTGGGCACCCAAATCGCGCTATCCAGCCTTCATATATGGTTGTGGCGATAGTGTTGGCTTCTATGTCGCTGACTGGAAATGCTTCTGGCCATTTCGTTGCTCGGTCGATGACGGTAACGCAATATCGTTTTCCCTCGGATATGGTTAACGGTCCGATGATGTCGATATTTATATGGGACAGTCGATCAGCTGGTGGGTACTGCTCTAGCGGCGATACTGTGTGTCGCTGCACTTTTGTTCGTTGGCAGGTTATGCAACATTTGGTCCATATACTGACGTCTTTGTTCATGCTCGGCCAGAAAAATCGTTGTGTGATCATTTTCCTAGTTGCTCGAGTGCCGGGGTGGCTCAACTCGTGTATGGCGTCGAATGCTTTTCTTCGTAGGTCTGGTGGCAGGTAAGGTCGTGCGTGGCCAATTGATGTTTCGCACAAAACTGGTTTACTTGCGTTGCGTGGATGAATGCGCTCGAATCGGAGTGATTTGTTTTTCGTGACGTCAGTCAGTTGCTTGTCGCTGTGTTGTAGACGAAACTAGCTCGTCGTAGTCGATTGGTGATGGAGTGGATATTGCTTCGATTCTTGATAATGCATCGGCCACAACGTTGTCCTTTCCTTCTATATGGCATATATTCATTGTGAACTGACTGATATAGTGCAAGTACCTCGTGCGCATTGGTGTTTCTGTCTTGCTATTTAGTCGCAGTAGTGCATGCGTTAGCGGCTTGTGGTCCGTGTAAACCGTTATTTCTCTACCCTCAAACATGCGCCGAAAGTGCCTAATTGCCAGGTAGATCGCCAGTAGCTCTCGGTCGAACGTGCTGTATTTATTTTGTGCTTCTGTTAGTTTTTTTTAATTGATTGTACGCTTTCTTCAAATCAATTTTTGAGAAGATTTTCATGCCTTCGAGATGGTATGTGAAGTCACGAAGTCGCGGTATTGGGTACCGAACCGGTTTGGTTACGGCGTTCAGTCTTCGGTAATCATCACATGGTCTGTATTCGCCAGTTTTCTTCTGTACAAGATGGAGTGGGCTCGCCCATGGTGACTTTGATGGCCGACATATTCCTTGTTCTTGCATAATTTGAAACTCCTTCTTCGCCGCTTGATATTTGTGTGGTGGCAACGGTCGTGCCTTATTATACACGGGCGGCCCGTGAGTGACAATATGATGTTCAACTTCGCTGTTCTTCATGTTATTGAAGTTCGAGGAAGTTATCTCGGCGTACTGTTGAAGAAGGTTGTGATACGAGTCGGTGAGGTTGATAGTGAGCACAGTGGGGGTAGTCGCGCTGTTTGCGATGCAACCATCGGCTGTCAGTCCCGTTTTCTTGTCGACGAGTTTTTTAGCACGTAGGTCGACGAGAAGGTCATGATGACGCAGAAAATCGGCGCCCAGTATCGGTCGTTTTCGGTCGGTTCGGCAACAATGAATTGCCACGATAAAGGGCGGCGTAGGCCAAGATTGAGTTCCAGCTTTTTCTCGTCATATGTATGTATTGGGGTGCCGTTCGCTGCGTACAACACTTCTTCCGCCCGCTTCATTCCTTTCGTGTTGGGAATAACCGACACATTGGCTCCGGTGTCAACTAGGAATCTCATATGATGTTGATAATCGCAAACGTGTAGACGGTATGGTGATATTTCGTTAACCTCGGGTCCCGTCGTAGCCAAGGTCGCGACTAGATTTCCTGATGCTTGAATTTGCACGGAGATCTGCAGTTGCGTGCTTCTTTACCGTAACGGGTGTGATAAAAACAAACATCGCCTGACGTCTGCTGGTAAGAATTTGTTCTGCCTCGGGATTGTGAACGTGATCTGGAGTGGAAAGGTGATCTTCTTCGTCTTGATCTGTCCATTTTCATTTCCGCGATTTCCCGTGTGAGCTGCATAATGGTTTCTCGGAGGTCTGGCTCTGGCTGCGAGTGGCTGCTTCCGTGTCTTGGCGTTGACGTTGACTGCTGTTTACATGAACAAACCAAATGGACTTCTCGGGTTTGCTCGTGCATTTTGTCTGCCATGGCCGCTAGCACGTCGAGTGTGGCGTTTTCGTTGACCGCTAGAACAGCACGCGTGGAGGCGGGCAGATGTCTCATCCACAGTATCTGTAGGGTCGTATCGGGCCTCTTGTCACGAGCTGGCTCTCTCATGCTACGCAACAGCTGGGATGGCTTCAGGTCTCCCAACTCCATTTCGGTGAGCAGCTTTTCCAGTTGCTTCGTCTCCGACTCTTTATAAACGGACAATAGTCTCTTCCTTGCTTCCTCGTAGCGGCCACCGCGTGTCTTGCTCATTATGATGTCGCCTATCTGCTCGACGTCCGTCTTTTCAAGGTGAGCCACTAGAAGGCTGAACTTCGCTTCATCGCCGGGCTTCTGCGGGTTGACTACCGTTTCAAATTGTGCGAACCAGAGAAGTGGTTTATCGCGCCAAAATGTTGGTATGCGTGACTTTATGGAGACAGTCGCTACTTCGTCGTTGGTTGCCATTTTCTGTGAACGTCGGGGTCACCACTTTACCAGTTGTCAGGAGATGGATAAATGAAAGAGTATTCGGATCGAATGAATTATATTTTGGGTGCTGGCATTTATATTTGTTTTAACTCGTAACATATCTGTAGGGTAAACAACCACAGTAATATTTTATGTTACCCACTAGTAGTAATGATGAATGCGCGGCCCTGCGCCGGTCGTATTTTTAAAGGGCATTAAGAGGAACACGGATGGGTTTTATTCAGTAAGAGTCTGACACTTTCTTCTGCTTCACCCAGGGCAGGAGGAGTCATTGGATGATTTCCCATCCTTTAAAAAATGGGGAAATATGGTATGGGTAAACGAGGTGATGACTGTAGTGACAACAAGCAGAGATGATGATGGATGAAGAGAAGATGATGTGGAAGGAGCAGACATTGCGTCGATCAATTGATATAAAGAAAAAAGTGATCATGGAACTATTGACAAGTGGGCTGAAGAACTATAGATGCAAGAGCCAACACTAAAATAGAATAGAATAGGCCGCTTAATTAAAATAATCATGAATGTTCCGACACTTGCTTGCTTTGTCGAAATCGAATATTTTTTATCAATTTCTGTTAGAGTGCGTGAAGGAATTTTCTACAGAGTGTCCGTCATCAAGGTCACTTTATCATAGTTGTACAATTATGTATTTTAGCTATTTATCAGTATTATGAGTAATTAGGTACGTACCAGAACACAAGTGCTGTTAGCCACAACATATCTAGTACTAAGCACCTTCCAAATCATTTGGACGGTTTTTATATGAATGAGGCCTAATCATAATTTTACATGTTGCGTACAATTTGTGACATTGGTAATTTTCGTAAAAGCCCACTTTGTTAAAAAGGTGGCCTATTCTTGGACTTACCTTTTTTATAAGGTTGGGAAATCATCCAATGACTCCTCCCACTCTGGGTGAAGCAGAAGGTAATGTCAGACTCTTACTGACTAAAACCCATCCGTGTTCCACCTAATGCCCTTTGCGTTCCAGGGCTGCGGTGCCTCTTTGGAAAGGATTCCACAACCCCTGCAGGCATTGGACCTTGCGGGCTCCGTCTCTTATGCTGACAGCTCTTTGAGGCGCGCGTGGAACACAGCGCGCCGTTTTGATCGGACGGCGAGCTACCCAATGCTTGCCGTCCGCAGACCCACGATTCCTGGATTTACCTATAATAATCAAAATATTAGAGAAAACTGTACATCCTCCGCACTGTCTTGCGTCGTCATTCCACGATGCCACTGGATACGAGCTTGACTAGTCGGCGAATTGGTTATCCTGTTTGTGAGTCAGTTCAGTGTCTTTCTGCAAAGCCGTGGCTAATGTCTTTGAATTATGAGGAAACAGTATATCCTAGTGAGGAGCTCGTGGCTAAATAAAAACAGCCGCACGGGTCGATCTTAAGGCTAAGCAACGCTTGCCAAGATTGGTCTGTGGATAGGTGACCATCTTAACATGCTGAGTTTCCTCCGTGGCTCGGAAAGCACGTTAAGCCGTTGGTCCCGGCTATCATTTGTAGATCTTTGGCAGTCGTTACGGATTGTCAGAAGCCAGTATATCTGACTCCAGTCTTGCCAACAAGTACCGTGGTACCCAGTTAATAGGTTGTGGAGCACGCAAAACACTGGTATTCAGCTGAATCCGGTTTGACTGGAAGCCGACCCCAATATAGTTGGGAAAAGGCTAGGCAGATGATGATGATGAGAGCATATCCTAGTAACACTCCTATGATCCAAATTAAATCTTGCTTGAATATGAGACGCTCAACATCACACTTCTCCGTTATATATTATATTATGTTTTTTATTTTCTCGGGTCCCTGGAGACCCGGTCCTTTGTTAGGCGTACGAGGGGCCGAAGCCAACTCGCAGAGGCCCCTTTAGACATTGCAAATGGAATGGGACACTAACCGACGATTATCCCTGTATGCACTGTGAAAGCATACCCAAGGACAATCTCCGGTTGGAGCAGGACTATTGCAGAATGTGGAAACAAGAGATGAAACGCTATGGGTTTGGGTGGTTTAGTGGACTGATAGCCGTTTACTATGGAAGAACTATTGGCCCCTGCTTGACCACTGACAATTAAATCTGCTTTATATTATACTAGCTGACCCGGCAAACGTTGTTTTGCCATATAAATAAACACAAAAATTTCATAAAAATCGGTCAAGCCATTTCGGAGGAGTTCGATAACAAACACTGTGACCCGAGATTTCTATACATTAGAAGATTAGAAAAAGATAGATAGCTGTTGCACGTGACTTCATTTGTGTGTATGACGTACAGTATGATGTCGCTAGGTAAGATCGCTAAGATAAGGTATCATCATGTCAGCCGACAGACCTCTACTGCTGGATTCTAACAAATGTTTGACAGGTACTTTGTTTCGTACCTGTCAAACATTTGTTGTCCATCCTGTCAAATACTATAAGTAATGGTTGACATGCGTTCAGAAATAATGACAAATGATTAACATTTACGCGTGCGTTCATAAATTTATTAGTAGTCTATGTTCTAAACTATTGTATTTCTGAAAACAATAGGTTATCGAAAACGTAAATGTCTTTTTTATGTTGTCTATGATTTTTCTAAGATTAATAATTACAAAGGTTATAAATGCACTATCCAAAGTAATAGTCTATGATCTAAACTAATGTCATAGAGCAACACAGGCCACCGGCGAACCGGAGGGGAGTAGCCATTGCGTTTTTTACCGATACAAATATGTCTGTCATTTTTCGCGGGGGGAAATCACACATTCTCAAATTCTCACACAAAAACAGTTGTCTGTCACTACGAAACTCACACCATAACAGTTACAAAATACACTAACAATTTCACACACACATTGAATAAATCGTGTCATAACAGTATAATAATATGATGCAACTACACTGACAACTCCTTGCAGCCATAGCTGTAACAACTGTCGATACGCATTATCGATAAATTCAAGAAATCGGTTAAGGAAATTAGGTTTAATAAGTTATTCAAAAGTAGATATTATTATGATAGACTTTATTTATTATGTATCACAATAATCATAAAACTAATAAAATTAACGTTCATTTTTTTTTATACATTTTAAAATGAATATGATAATAATAATGGTAATTTTTTACACAAACCTGTAAAGTTGCTTTTTAACCGCGTGCTCAATTTTGATGACTGAGCAAGCGAAGGATTCAAAAATTAGAATCCTGAGCGTTAGCGAGAGAATCAAAAGAGCACAAAGTGAAAAATCTTTGCACTCGAGTTCAATACGTAACTTTTCATCCCACCTCAGCGAGGAAATGGCTAAATGCAAAAAAAAAAACATTTACAATCACAAGATACGTTTATTTCAGTTTAGGTATTAACTACTACATTATGATAGTATTACAGAATAATCTTTAAAAAGCACAGATACATGTCTATAATTAGAGAGATCACTCTTACTACCTGATTTGAAAATTGGTATTACTTTACTAAGTTTCACTTGATCACGGAACGTACCACTGGCTAAACATTGATTAAATATGCCTGTTAGGACTGGAGCAATTGTATCAATAATGTCTCCAAGAACCTTAACGGATATACCCCATAAGTCCTTAGTGTTTTTTATGTTGAGACTTAAAGGTTTTCTGAATTGTATCGATTGTGATACGCTTAAATTCAAAGGTTGATATATCCTTAGTGAAATTTTCTTTAAAAAAAGATTCAAGTCTCAAATTAAGATTAATATGATTGACTTGACGGATCTGGAAGATTTGAATATATAAATATTTTAAATACATGGATTTTGTATTAAATATTGAAATATAATCTTAATAATTGACACAAACAAAACCGTTGCTAGGCAAATAAGTCAACAAACTTGTTTTAAACCTAGGACTAACGAATTTTTTTTTTGTAATAGGACGGAAAAAGTTTAAGCTAATCCATTATAAAAGGAGCGATTAAAAATAGGTACTGTTACAGAACTATCACTGGTTTTTAAAATGTATTAGTTTTCTATAAATATGACGAATATATTTTTGGGGGTTTGTTTTTTTCATTAAGAAAGAAATTCGTGTATCAGCATATTTTTGCATGATTAATCTTGCTAGTTCCAAGTTATGATTTGTAAAATCGTTTTCGTGTGAATGATAACTAATTGAGGGAAATAAGTCTTTGCCAATAAACTTTTTCAAAGAGCGTGTCACGACTTCATGTGTGGTACAAGATCGTGTAGGTTTATTGTCGGCACTTAAATGTCTTCTTATTTCTTTTTCACAAATCCGGCATAAAAGTATCACCTCTTTTGAGGCATACAGTAACTTTCCTTTGCTTTTTTGGTGAATTAAACTTTTTTCATCAAGCGGCCCAAGCAAACCTTTAATGCACGTATCGCATTTAATTATTTTTTTTGTCGAGAATATAACATATCCAGCTATATACTCCACAACTTTTTCCGCAAACGGGGATAAAAAAGTTAGAGCTTCAATCTCATCGACTAAATCGTCAATAAAATTGGTAAAATTGACTTCGTCAGTAGCGTCATTGCTATTGTATTGTCGTACGGTTGAAGCATTAATTTTGTCAAGTGCAGATGTGCAATTTAGTATAGTAATTTTTTCCAACGGAATGCAGTTCGTTCCGTTTCCCGTTTGTGTTATTTCTGTATTAACAAGATTTTTTTTATAAATCGCTTCAAACTGGGAGCTTGAGGGATTATCGCAATAACCACCATGACTCCTTACTATGGAAAAAAGAAGTTCGATATGATCTTGGCTTATTCTGTGTAGTGGCATATATTTGAGGCCATTTTGTTGGCTTTGTATTAAATCATGAAAGATAGCTTTGGTACTTTCAATACAGATCAAAATTCCCAAAAAACCTGTGTATCTTGGAGAATCTACTAATTTCATTTTACGCGACTCCCCGTTACGGTTTTTTACAAAAGTTGATAAACTCAGCAAAATCTTTTGAGCTTCGTCCATTTTTTTAAAAGCTTTGTCAAAGTTTTCCAAGTTTAATGCTCTTTTATATCCAATTTGACGTGAACGGGAATCCAAAATATCAAAAATATCGTTTATCAGTGAAATAAATTTCGAAGTTGCGGTTGCTCTATTAAACTCTGGCAAATCTAATTCTTGTTCGCAAAACACAAGTGCATCAGCAACACTTGCGCTGAACAATTGTGCTGCAAGGCGAACATTCATTATTTTCGTTTTATAGTAAATGTGATTAGCTTTTAACTTATTAGCCATATAAAATAACTCATCTTCCTGGATTTTATGTAACGCTTCCACAAATGACCATTGAATTTTATTTTCATTATCATCGTAAAAACATTTGTAGTCACAAAAAGTGTTTCGAATTAATTTTAACATGTGACTTGGATCTAAAAAAAAGTAAACCCGTTGTCCCGTTGTAGGATCTAATATGGTAGTTTGCAATTTATTTGCAACTAAGCAGCAACCCAGTTCTGTAGCCATTGCTAAATTTGCCTTTGCGCCGTCACACGTTAACGCTTTTATTTCTATTCCAGTTTCATGTACTAATTCAAATGCTTTAGTAACAAGTTGAGCTTTTAACTTAGCACTTGTACCTTTTACTAAAAAATATCCAATTGGGACTTTCCATGGAGTATTAATGCCTACTAATAGAAATACTAAGACATCTGTTGCTTCTTCTGTATTATCAGTTATAAAATCGAAACCATAATCAATATACCCAAATCGTCTGTCACCGCTTGGATTGTCATGTGATTGTGTCTTTATTTTCATTTCGTCGAAAACCAAAGTACAGTAAATTTTACTATGTGGGTTGGCATCGGCTTTATATTTTAAAGCCGCCAAGGCTTCCTTGGTAAAACCGGGCCGTCCATCAATATTACTATACCATTTTGTTAAAGTACGTGGAGCAGGTAAACACGTCCCAAACGTTTTACGAACATATTTGTAAGCTTTGGGGGAATAAAAGTTGAGAGTTAGAGCAAAGTACCTCAGTTCTGGTGAATACTTAGCTCGTGAGAGCTTCCCACTTTTACACTTCTTTAGTTGACGCTTAATAAGCTCAGCTTCTTCAACGCCAATTTTCTCCAGGACCATCCTTTCCTCTTTATCTATCAAAGCTTTTTCATCCAGACTCTGAAGAATTTCTTCTAGCCCAGCAACTTTTTTCTTTAAGAAAAGATTTTTAGCTTGTAGCCTTTTAATTTTTTTTTTCTGATAATCTAATTGTTGCTGCATTTTTCTTTTTCGTGGAGTAAGTGCAGTAGTGGGAACCGAAGTAGATTTTTTAGATGTTTCCTCTGATTGGGCCTGAAAAACAAATAAATAAATATGCTCTTATCATATTTTTACATAGCTTACTTAATCTCAATAGTAAAATAGTGGAAATGACCATTTTATCAATATGCGATTCTACAATAAACGATTTAAAACCAACTCACATTTTGAGGAGTTGACGATCTACACGGCAGGGCTGCCAGATTGTATATTTGGATACAAAATTTGTATAATCGGACGGTGTATTGTATCCATGATCATTCTGTATAATACGATACAAAAGAATACGACATGAAATGGAACGTGAGTTCGCCTCTTGCAGTTTTCGAAGTGGTGAATCCGACGTATACATATTGTACTAGTGTGCCACCACAGTGTACTGGTGAGACAAATGTCAAAGGTGACGTATTAGTAGTATATCAAACGTTAAACAGGCGTGTGTGCATCAAACTTTGAGGATTTTATCAATATGGCGTCAATTTATGACGTCAACGTACTTGCAAGTATATTTCAGAACGACTCAATAGTATGGCGTCGATTCATGACGTCATGAGCACTGGCCAGTAGGTATACTGTTTTATATTTCGGAAAAATTTGAAGAAACTCTAATTCAAACCCTCACAGTTAGCCCTTTTATTTGATGTCACACGATATTGTTCAAAAATCTTTTTTTTTTAATTTCTAGTTTGACCCCTAAATGTGACCCCATATTAAAATAATATACTTAATTTGCATAACACGTCCGTGTTTGGGTCACAGAAATCCATGTGTAACCATACCTATATCAAATCCATAACAGAATCAGTTAAGAGGATCCGGAGAAAACTGGCTGTGACAGACGGACAGACAGAGAGACAGACACCAGAGTGATCCTATAAGGGTTTCGTTTTTTGTTCGGAACTCTAAAACCGAAACAGCTTTAACGTACAGTGGGTCTAAAAAGGCCACTTAAAAAATAAACATACTAGAATCATCACGTAAATCACACAAAAATCTGTCATTTTTAATTTTTACCGTTAAGGTGAATGCTCCAGGGTAGCCCGCGAAATTCAAATATTTTTATGTTTTTTGCAATTTGCCGGTCAGTGTGAAGCTGTATGTGGACCAAATGCGATCTGCGACCGTAACGCGTATTTATCTAAAGAATTATAACCATTTTAATCATCAATATAGCCCTCTAAGTTCATGTAGTTCGAAAGAATGATTATTTCTGAAATATTCATTTCGCGGGCTACCCTGGAGCATTCACCTTAACGCAGTAGGTTCAAAGTTGATTGGGAAAATTTGACAGTGACGGGTAGCGTGATGTGCTTTCTGATTCTGCTAAAGTGGCCTTTTTAGACCCGCAAGTCAGTACCTATGTTAGTTTTATGAAATTATGAAGCAAAATCGATTTATAGAATATTTATGTATAATGCGATCCAATTTCGTATAATTGCAGATAATTAATCGTATAGCCGCGATTTATTTGCTGGCAGCCCTGCTACACGGAGATGTCAATGAATTAGGAACAGTACGAGTGTCATTAATGGCATCATAAGATGATAGTCTCTCATCTGGCATATTGAATGTTTGTTGATGGTTCTGGAAAATTAGATTTAATATCTTTAATTGTAAAAATCTACGCTTCATTTCACTATGAATAAGTTAACTAAGTAAATCATTACTAGGGATTGAGGTCCGCTTTCGAAAAGAAGGCTCGGTCCTGGTATTAAAGGCAACGAACGGGGTGGGTTGTTTAGTTCGTAAGAGTCTGACATACCCTCTCGCTCCACTCAAGGGCGGTGGTACGGTGTACGGTGGGTAAAATCATCAAACATGATCCCCTGTTTGATGATTTTACCCACCGTAAAAAAAAAACTAATCAAATCATGTGGAATGTACGCTCGTTTACCTCGTCCATGAATAAATAAAACTTACGGAACAAATACAGGTCTGCGTCAGAGTTGGTTTGGCGCCATCAACTAATCTCCGTCTATTGTTCACCAACACTTGAAAGTCAGAAGACTTAAAATGGTTTGAGCAAATGACACTATTTCTCGTGGGAATCCAGGTTGGTCTGTTATTACAAAAAGCCTTCCATGTATCCTTTAAATTTGGATCTTTAGGAAACCTAAAAAAAATACATTTTAGTTGACGTTCTTACTGAGTAATTTTAATAAAATGTGCTAATACGCGTAAGTATTGTATTATATTTAATTTATGTATACAACTATAAATAAAAAAATAAAGCCCACAATATGATGGGTATTTAAATCAGAAAACCTAATCTCAAAAATTCCATTTTCATCGATAGCTAGGTATCTACAAACAAATCGGCAACATCACTACCGCTCGGCGACAGCGACTTCTAGAAAAAAGACTCGGATCTGTCGTACGAACGATCGTTCGATTGAACGAAAACGTGCGGCCTTTGTTGGTAAACAAATCCGAACAACACGATTGATAATATTGCAGATTTTTTAATTTAAAAGAAGTAAATAGCAATAATGTGATTAAAAATTACTTACATATGAAAGGTAATGCCATCTTTTTGTAGACTTGACGTGGCAGATCTCTTTTTGCAGCAAAATACAGAACAATTCGGCATTTTTTTACGACGTCCATTCCGTTACGCAACTAGATTTAGTCTAGTGACCTGTGCGGTTGCAACTAGTTTTATTGTAGGCGTAGGACCATGTGGACTTATACTTTGACAGAGGGGAACGCCTGCATATGGCTGCTCCCCTCCGGTTCGCCGGTGGCCTGTGTTGCTCTATGACATTAGTTTAGATCATAGACTATTACTTTGGATAGTGCATTTATAACCTTTGTAATTATTAATCTTAGAAAAATCATAGACAACATAAAAAAGACATTTACGTTTTCGATAACCTATTGTTTTCAGAAATACAATAGTTTAGAACATAGACTACTAATAAATTTATGAACGCACGTGTTATAAAATATGTGTATATGTAGATATGTAACTAGATGTATATGTTATTATAATCTTCGTTACTTGTTACATAATATGTAGATATGTAGGTATTAAGGGAATTTAAAAAACAATAGGATCCAATTCATAATAACATTATATTATCTTGTATCCTTTAGTATACAACAATTTAACACAGTAGTAGTGTATATAACACAACGTTACATTAAAATAAACAAACCATAATCAATAATTAAGTTATTACGACCCGTGTCTTAAATACACCAATCACCATAATAATATAACATTATTCATAAATATAACATAATATACATCAAAATAATATCATACCTTAGATGTTAACACCTTGAAAGTCGAAGAGCAACTGGCCTGCTCCAGTGTGGCTCCGCTCTTTTATACCCGTTAACAAACAAGTATGATTCACAAGTGACAGTTGAGTCAAAACAGTGTTTGAAAAATAAGCGTTATAAAAATCAGATCGTAAATTCATTAATTCATTTTAACAATTGAGTTTACAATATTAAACAGATAATAATCACATTTATAGGTATATCAAGTAATTATTTTTAAGTATTAGACACATCATAATTACATTTATATATCACGGCCATACTGACAAGTACTTCGCTCTCGAAGTACATTAGATTATCCTTTTTCTACAACTGTTATTTACCTTTGTTTTGCCAATTGCCTAGACGTGTCAAGTCCCCTCCACCCGCTGCTAGTGGGATAGATTTGCACCAAGCAAATGACCGACCAGCGGAAACAAATTTTATCGATTACCTCGTCATGCAAGTCCCATTCACCCGCTGCTGGCGAGATAGACAAGCACCAAGTAAACGATCGCCCAGCGGATTTTTATTTTTTCATTTTTTTTTTTTTGTAAGGTAATGTGTTTATTATAATATATCTCTACAATCAACAGTACAATAATATATATGTAATTTCGTAAAGTTTTTATCTTAGGATTTAATTTGCCATATCATTTTCGACACTTACATTTTCATCAATTAATTCACCTGGCCAGAATCTTAATTTTTCTTTGGCTACTGTAATATTTCGTAAATTACCCAGACCTTGTAGAGCAAAACGATCATTCGGAAGTATAGAAGATACTTCATAAGGCCCTTTGAATTTAAGTGACAATTTATCATTACGCCTATGATTCTGTGAGACATATACTACATCTCCTACGTTAAAATTTACGTTGTTACGACGAGTGGCGTCGAAACGTTTTTTGAATTTTTCTGCTATTTGTAATAGGCGTAGTCTAGCTATTTCTCGGTCGTCCTCTAAGTTATTTGGATTTTGTCTATCATTTTCGTCAAGTACGTCGTCTAAACGAGCTTGAACAGGCGGAATATTTGCGTCTATACCGATAAGTAATCGCAAAGGGGTAAAGCCTGTAGATTTTTGTACAGTTGTGTTAATTGATTGTTGTACTTTCCACAGAACGTTCGGCCAATCTGACTGTTCATTGCACATAGTGTTAAGCATATCAGTTACAGTGGACACGTAACGTTCTACTTGACCATTACTTCTGGGGGTACCCGTGGAAATCAAGTGATGTTCTATATTTAGTTCATTAAAAAATGACCTAATTGGACCACTGCTAAAATTAGTTCCTCTATCAGATATTACTATAGAAGGAGTTCCAAATAAGGTGATGACATCTCGTAAAACTGGTACTAGTTCTTGGGCATTAAGGGTTTTGAGTGGTTTAAGCAAACAGAACTTGGTAAACCCGTCTACTATTAATAAAATATGTTTAAAACCTTCATTTGACTGGGTAAAAGGTCCTGTACAGTCTAAGTGTACTGTATGGAAAGGTAGTGCGGTTTTTTGAATTGGGTGTAGGAACCCTTGCTTAGGGCCATGGTGACCCTTGCGTTTGATGCAAACCAAACAATGAGATAGATATTTTTTTACAAAACTCGTCATAGTGGGAAACCAGAAATGCTCACGTATTTTGGCGATAGTTTTTTCAAGGCCAACGTGACAATTTTCGTCATGGTAGAGACGCAAAATACTCAATCTCGTACCCTTGGGAATGTACAATTTTAATTCCCCGTTTGGTTTAACTTTGTAATATAGCAAATTATTACGGACTACATATTGGTTTGGATCGTACTCTCCCGTTTGTACTCTATGAATAATTGATAGTATTTCAGGGTCTCTTTGTTGTGCAAGTTCTAACCAAGATTGCGGGTCATCTATTAAATTTACTGCGCTGTAAACAGTCATGGGGACCTCAACAGGATTACGACTGAGGAAATCGACATGGCTTATATATTGTCCTTTCTTGTAGGTAATTTCAAATTGGAAATCCTGCATATATGTCCACCAGCGAGCTACTCGTGGTGATAAATCTTTTTTATTCATTGTTGATTTGATAGCATTACAATCTGTGATAATTTTAAAGTAAATTCCTAGTAAATAGACTCTAAAGTGTTTCAAAGCATTGTAAATAGCTAGGGTTTCTAAATCATAAGAACTATATTTTGACTCTGCAGGTGTAGTTCTTTTACTAAAATAAGCGATGACTTTAGAATCACTATCGGCTCTCTGGGTTAAAATAGCACCATATCCTATAGCACTAGCATCGGTATATAACTCTGTTTTTAAAGTAGGATCAAAGATTGATAACAATGGTCTAGATACTAAGTAATTTAGTACATAATTCCTCGCAATGTCCTGTTCAGAACCCCAATCCCATTTTTGGTTTTTCTGAGTTAATTTACTTATACAAGCAGTACGTGTTGCAAAATTTGGGATAAATTTCCTAAAATAAGATGCCAGACCCATAAATTGTCGTACTTGTTTAATGTTACGAGGAATTGGTGAATTTATTAGGGCAGAAACTTTAGATGTACTTGGCCTGACACCTTCTTGAGATATTTGTCTACCCAAATACTCGATACAGTTAACAAAGAATTGACACTTTTTAGGGTTAATTTTAAAACCAGAAGTAGTAAGAGCTGATACTGTTAGTTCTAGGCATTTTAAACCTTCTTCAATAGTTGAAAATGGAATAAGAATGTCATCCATATAGACAAGTAGGAAATCTAAATGTGAAACGGCTTTGGAAATTGCCCGTTGAAATACGGATGGCCCGTTACAAATGCCGAATGGCATTTTTATAAATTCATAATGTCCGTCAGGGGTTGAGAAAGCTGTATATTTAGAAGAGTCTTCAGACACTGGAATTTGATAAAAACCGTTTTTCATATCTATTGAGATATAAAACTTAGCCTTTCCTAATTTGTCAATTTGATCCTCAATAAGAGGGAGAGGATATGTTTCTCTTTCAATGATTTTATTTAATGACCTATAATCGACGCACAGTCTATCACTGCCATCTTTTTTTTTTTACTAAAATCACGGGACTTGCAAATGGTGATTCGCTTTCACGAATTATGTCGCTATCTATTAAATCCTGGATAATGAGTTTTACTTTATCTCTTTCACAAGGTGCCAAACGATAGGGACGATAATTTACTACTTTGTCACTTTTTAACCTTATCCTTAATTCACCTGTTGTGACTGACCCAGTTTTATTTAATATAGCTATATGTCTCTCAAAAATATCTACGATTTGATTTTGCAATTTTTCATCTAAGTGAATTAATTTTGATTTTAACTCTACCATTTGGATATTAGAATAATCTAGCTGGAGCAATGTATGTACGTGTAAGTCTACATTGTTAGGAGTTTTCCTCCGAATTCTACTTCCTTCACAATCTGTAATTATCTCAATATCCGGGTATTCAACAGCATTTCTACCAATTAAAAGATTGTAATTAATTATTTGGTCATTAACAACAAATAAATCAAGTTCAATATATATGTCATCGAATCTTACAGGAACAGTTATTTTACCAGAGACTTCCAATTTAACATTACCTATTCCTGTAAGGTATTTGAAACAAGGTAGTATATTACATCCAACTTGTTTAGCAATGGATTGTCTGATTAGGCTACAATTGGCACCTGTGTCTATAAGGGATTCAATTGGAATATCGTGAATAGATACAGTTGTAAGCTTTAATTCGCTTTGTCTAAAAAATTAACCTCATTTTTATTAGTGTTGGTTTTCTCTAAATCAGAACGTGCTTTATACCAGCACACTGAGTCATTGTGGCCGATTTTTTTACAGAAGGTACAAGTAACCCTATCAGGCACCTTACTTCCCGGAGTACTGGTCCCTGTTTCAGATGTTGGATTTCGGTTTCTATTGCAGTGGATTTTTACGTGACCTGTTTTACCACACAAGTAACATTTTTTTTCTTCGGAAGTATTATTTCGAATCTCTAACTTTGGACGTTTGGCTTTACTTTGTCCTATTATACTGTCAGAATCATTTTGCTCTATTGGTCGTTTTTTGGGTTTTATGTAACTGGAAAACAAGGATATTAATTGAGAAGTAGTTTTAACATTACTATTGAAAGCAGCCATTCTAACGTTCACATCGGTCACGCTACCACAGATCAATTCGATTAATTGGTCTTCTGTAAATGATATTTTCGTATTACGTAGCAGCCTAACCTTTTCCCTAGCGTATTCGCAATAGGAATCTGCAGAATCAGAATTATATAACACTGCTTTGGATAGTTTTTCAGACAGGTTCCGTTTTTCTGGATACAAGTCTGTGAGGTCTGTACGGAAATTTTCCCACGTTCGGCCTTCAGATGGTACCCAAGACTCAAACCATAGCAAAGCGGAACCCCTTAAAGCCTTACCAGCTCTTGCGACTGTCGTGATACTGCTCCATCCAAATTCCTTTGATAACTCCTCGATGCTTTTACACCAGCCTTCGGCACCGCTGTCACTAGTTGCTGGGTTGAAGACCGGGAGCGCCACGTCGTCATCAGCATGGCGCCGACCAGAAACAGCATCGCTGATTGCTTTGAGAAGACCTTCCAGGATAGTAGGATCCATTCTGAAACTTAGAAATAAACGTCTTAACAGGGGTGAAGTCTATCCCACTTCTGATGTTATGTAAAATATGTGTATATGTAGATATGTAACTAGATGTATATGTTATTATAATCTTCGTTACTTGTTACATAATATGTAGATATGTAGGTATTAAGGGAATTTAAAAAACAATAGGATCCAATTCATAATAACATTATATTATCTTGTATCCTTTAGTATACAACAATTTAACACAGTAGTAGTGTATATAACACAACGTTACATTAAAATAAACAAACCATAATCAATAATTAAGTTATTACGACCCGTGTCTTAAATACACCAATCACCATAATAATATAACATTATTCATAAATATAACATAATATACATCAAAATAATATCATACCTTAGATGTTAACGCCTTGAAAGTCGAAGAGCAACTGGCCTGCTCCAGTGTGGCTCCGCTCTTTTATACCCGTTAACAAACAAGTATGATTCACAAGTGACAGTTGAGTCAAAACAGTGTTTGAAAAATAAGCGTTATAAAAATCAGATCGTAAATTCATTAATTCATTTTAACAATTGAGTTTACAATATTAAACAGATAATAATCACATTTATAGGTATATCAAGTATTTATTTTTAAGTATTAGACACATCATAATTACATTTATATATCACACGCGTAAATGTTAATCATTTGTCATTATTTCTGAACGCATGTCAACCATTACTTATAGTATTTGACAGGATGGACAACAAATGTTTGACAGGTACGAAACAAAGTACCTGTCAAACATTTGTTAGAATCCAGCAGTAGAGGTCTGTCGGCTGACATGATGATACCTTATCTTAGCGATCTTACCTAGCGACATCATACTGTACGTCATACACACAAATGAAGTCACGTGCAACAGCTATCTATCTTTTTCTAATCTTCTAATGTATAGAAATCTCGGGTCACAGTGTTTGTTATCGAACTCCTCCGAAATGGCTTGACCGATTTTTATGAAATTTTTGTGTTTATTTATATGGCAAAACAACGTTTGCCGGGTCAGCTAGTATAATATAAAGCAGATTTAATTGTCAGTGGTCAAGCAGGGGCCAATAGTTCTTCCATAGTAAACGGCTATCAGTCCACTAAACCACCCAAACCCATAGCGTTTCATCTCTTGTTTCCACATTCTGCAATAGTCCTGCTCCAACCGGAGATTGTCTTTGGGTATACTTTCACAGTGCATACAGGGATAATCGTCGGTTAGTGTCCCATTCCATTTGCAATGTCTAAAGGGGCCTCTGCGAGTTGGCTTCGGCCCCTCGTACGCCTAACAAAGGACCGGGTCTCAAGGGACCCGAGAAAATAAAAAACATAATATAATATATAACGGAGAAGTGTGATGTTGAGCGTCTCATATTCAAGCAAGATTTAATTTGGATCATAGGAGTGTTACTAGGATATGCTCTCATCATCATCATCTGCCTAGCCTTTTCCCAACTATATTGGGGTCGGCTTCCAGTCAAACCGGATTCAGCTGAATACCAGTGTTTTGCGTGGAGCGGCTGCCTACCAGACCTCCACAACCTATTAACTGGGTACCACGGTACTTGTTGGCAAGACTGGAGTAAGATATACTGGCTTCTGACAATCCGTAACGACTGCCAAAGATCTACAAATGATAGCCGGGACCAACGGCTTAACGTGCTTTCCGAGCCACGGAGGAAACTCAGCATGTTAAGATGGTCACCCATCCACAGACCAATCTTGGCAAGCGTTGCTTAGCCTTAAGATCGACCCGTGCGGCTGTTTTTATTTAGCCACGAGCTCCTCACTAGGATATGCTCTGTTTCCTCATAATTCAAAGACATTAGCCACGGCTTTGCAGAAAGACACTGAATTGACTCACAAACAGGATAACCAATTCGCCGACTAGTCAAGCTCGTATCCAGTGGCATCGTGGAATGACGACGCAAGACAGTGCGGAGGATGTACAGTTTTCTCTAATATTTTGATTATTATAGGTAAATCCAGGAATCGTGGGTCTGCGGACGGCAAGCATTGGGTAGCTCGCCGTCCGATCAAAACGGCGCGCTGTGTTCCACGCGCGCCTCAAAGAGCTGTCAGCATAAGAGACGGAGCCCGCAAGGTCCAATGCCTGCAGGGGTTGTGGAATCCATTCCAAAGAGGTACCGCAGCCCTGGAACGCAAAGGGCATTAGGTGGAACACGGATGGGTTTTAGTCAGTAAGAGTCTGACATTACCTTCTGCTTCACCCAGAGCGGGAGGAGTCATTGGATGATTTCCCAACCTTATAAAAAAGGTAAGTCCAAGAATAGGCCACCTTTTTCAACAAAGTGGGCTTTTACGAAAATTACCAATGTCACAAATTGTACGCAACATGTAAAATTATGATTAGGCCTCATTCATATAAAAACCGTCCAAATGATTTGGAAGGTGCTTAGTACTAGATATGTTGTGGCTAACAGCACTTGTGTTCTGGTACGTACCTAATTACTCATAATACTGATAAATAGCTAAAATACATAATTGTACAACTATGATAAAGTGACCTTGATGACGGACACTCTGTAGAAAATTCCTTCACGCACTCTAACAGAAATTGATAAAAAATATTCGAATTCGACAAAGCAAGCAAGTGTCGGAACATTCATGATTATTTTAATTAAGCGGCCTATTCTATTCTATTTTAGTGTTGGCTCTTGCATCTATAGTTCTTCAGCCCACTTGTCAATAGTTCCATGATCACTTTTTTCTTTATATCAATTGATCGACGCAATGTCTGCTCCTTCCACATCATCTTCTCTTCATCCATCATCATCTCTGCTTGTCGTCACTACAGTCATCACCTCGTTTACCCATACCATATTTCCCCATTTTTTAAAGGATGGGAAATCATCCAATGACTCCTCCTGCCCTGGGTGAAGCAGAAGAAAGTGTCAGACTCTTACTGAATAAAACCCATCCGTGTTCCTCTTAATGCCCTTTGCGTTCCAGGGCCGCGACGACTCTTTCGAACAAATTCCTTAACCTTGGCAGGCACTGGCCCTAGCGGGCCTTGTCTTCTATGCTGACAGCTCTTTGAGGCGCGCGTGGAACACATCAAAATTTTAGAAAACAGTCTTGACAGGTTTTTTTAAGGTGTGTAATCATTAAATGACTCCTTCTGCGCTGGGCGGAGTGGGAGTGTCAGACTCTTACTGACTAAAACCCATCCGTGTTACTCCTAATGTTCTTGTGACCTAGAGCCGCGGCGACTCTTTCGAACAAATTCCGCTAGTTTTGACAGATTGTGTTCTCCTTTATCCATTTCAGAAATAGCAACTACTTTAAGTTATTCAGAAATGTTTAAGAAGTAATATTACGCAGGATGCAAGAGCTAGCGCGTTTTTGCACGTGATTACTTGATTAGGTATTAACAAATCCATGTCTTTCCAGGGCTTCAGTTAGTCACTCGTGTGGCGACAACCTCCAGTTCCCATCATGGTTTAAGTTTGGAGCCGCATCAGCAGCCTACCAAGTGGAAGGAGCCTGGAATGTCAGCGGTAAGTCAAATAACGTGGCCAACTACTGGGCCCAAACAGTATTTTTAAATGAACCGTCAATACGAAAAACAGAAATGTCATTTAAGACATTTCTAAATAATCGACTTCAAAAAAGGAGAACGTTCTCAAATTGGGTGGTATATTTTTTTTATCTATGTACGAGTATGTACACCATTTACTCCAAGGTTTCTGATCCTATTTAATTCAAAATCAGAACTTTATTTGATCAAAATGTAGGTATAATTATACAATACAATTATATGAGCATTTTTCCTCACTTGGTTGATGTGATCTCCTCCTTTTTGTAAGTCGTTTAAAAAAGGGGAACACCCAAATACTCATAAATATTTTATTCCTAATTTCAACGTTCCGATTTTCAAAAGTCCTAATTTAATCATAATTATAATGTCTATTATTAAAAATAACGAAATTTATTTTACCGAAAGTCGTAAATGGGATGTTTTTTTTTTTCCGATTGTCATATTTATGTTCGAGGAATCAAATGCTCGATGGGTTTTCGGTCCGAAAAACAACATTCCGATTTTTATTAGTTAAGGTATAATATTCTGTTGGTTACATGTTATAATAATTATCTAAAGTTATTCTAACTATTTTCGAAATAACAACGGTCAAAAGACCTACTGTTTAAAGTACCTCAAGATCGCTTCTCATACTGTTGATGGGTTCCCTATATCTGGCAAAGTCTTGATGCTCCGAAATGTGAATGTTCCTAAGTTACCGTAGGCTGATAAAACTTTCGTTTGTCTTGAATTATCCTAATTGATAAGGTCGGTCCCTCGGTTCGTAATGTTCTATTCGAGGTCACAAAATAATCCAATGGCGTCTTGGACCTCTTCTCAGCAGCAAATGTGTTTTAGTTAGGTAAAAAATTTGGCCACTTCTTGCCCGTAACAACCATATAATAGTCGATGATGGAACAGGCTAGCCGAGATGTAACGTATTCACACTTGACTTAAAGACTCCCAAGCAGGAAACACAGACCCTGGCAGGGAATTCCACTCCTTAGCTGTAAGCACAATGAAAGAATTCCCAAAACGTTATGTGCGTTTGGTTGAGATGTCCACCATGTACCAGTGACGCATCGCCGTTCGTATTGTACACCGATGATGAAACGGGCTAGGTTCATTTTCAATTTCAATTTTTTTATTTCAGATAGATTTCAATCATAATAATTACAATTATAAACATCCATAGATTCAATTTAAATAAAATGTCACGCGACACAAACAAAACAAGGGAATTTTTCGACGCCTGATCGTATTTTGTTTTGTATATTCATAATATATATAGTTATTTTTATTAGTTATTCTGTGTTATTTAATAAATTCAAACAAGGGAAACAAACACATAACATTGGAAACATTGGATCAGGTCCGCACTACCCGTATATGTAACTTTGTCCAATGCTCCATGAAGTAACAATCCACATCCATTCTCCCTATAATTTTATGTCTTGTTATCCAGACAAAGGCGAAAGCAAATGGGACCGTCTAACTCACCGATATCCCGAACTGACATTAGGAGATAACGGCGACGTTGCCTGCAACTCCTACTATCACTGGCAGAGGGACGTCGAAATGGCTGCTGAGTTGGGCTTGCAGTTCTACAGGTAGGTTTTTCCAAGTTACATTTTGCTATTTACCTGAAAGACCCGAATAGTCTTCCAATGGTAAGATTATACCTTCATCTTTTCGTTTGATTGACTTCTCAACGACTGTTCAACCAGTATGTGATCATTTGAACCGCTCTGTCATTAGCTGCGTTCAGATACTGGAAGGTGTGGGCAGTGTAAATAGCAGGAAATAAGCCCATCTGTAAATCTATCTACGAAGGGTCCCTCCTGGCACTGTGTTTGGGATGGGTCTACGAAACCTCATTTGTTTATTGATTAGTGCTACATTTTCATCGCATTTCAATCTTTTTCGTCATCATGGATACGTTAAAAATTCGAGTAATTATGGAATATGAATACCGTCGTGGCAGCAACGCGGCACAAGCGGCACGTAACATCAACGACGTTTACGGAGCTAACACTACAAACCAACGCACCACCTGTTATTGGTTTGCTGGCTTCCGTTCTGGAAATTTCGACCTGAAAAATGAACCTCGCGGTCGTCCGAAAACTTTGGTCGACAATGACGAATTAAAGGCGATTGTGGAAGCTGATGATACACAATCTACGGCTGAATTAGCAGCAGCTTTCGACGTTAGCGTCAAAACAATATTGGTCTATTTGCGTCAAATTGGCAAGGTAAAAAAGCTTGACAAATGGGTGCCCCACGAACTCAATGATCGTCAGCGCGAAGTACGCGTCGAGACGTGCCTTGCACTGCTCAACAGACACACAAATGAAGGAATTTTGAACCGCATTGTTACCTGCGATAAAAAATGGATTCTGTTTGATAACCGCAAGCGCTCAGCAAGTTGGTTGGATCCTGGTTCAGCACCTAAACAATGCCCTAAACGAAAACTTACCCCTAGAAAAGTGATGGTCACTGTTTGGTGGTCTAGCGCCGGTGTGATTCATCACAGCTTCTTACCAAACGGGGTGAGCATTACTGCAGATGTGTACTGTGAAGAACTGAACACAATGATGGAGAAGCTGGCACATCTCCAACCAGCATTGGTCAATCGCTCGTCTCCGCTGCTCCTGCACGACAACGCGCGACCTCATACTGCACAGCAGACGGTCTCCAAGTTGCAAGAACTGGGGTTGGAAGCTCTCCGTCATCCGCCCTACTCACCAGACCTTGCGGCTACAGTCTACTACTTTTTCCAGAATTTGGATAACTTCTTGGCGGGAAAAAAATTCAATACCCGAGAGGCAGTACAAAATGCCTTTGAAGAATTTGTTGCCTCCCGTCCAGCTGATTTCTTTAAGAAGGGCATCAATAAACTGCCACTGCGTTGGCAAAGATGCATTGATTGCATGGGTGATTACTTCGATTAATAAAAATAAAAAATACATGAAAAAAAAAAAACGTTTCAATTTTTTCATACAAAACGGCAATTTCATAGGTAAAGACCTATTGTAATATAGAAAAATATACGACTTGTTTCGACTATTTAGTTGTCGGGTTTTTTGACAAGGCAATTTTTTTTTACTACAACTACTTAAGTTGCGCACACGTACATATACACACCGCACCACACCCGCCTATTCGTAGGTGTGAAAATAATTGAACTTGAGTTCAGTATTCATTTCAAATTAGAAGATAATAATCCACTATGTTAATCTTAGGCTAGATTATAAGGTAAGTATACTGCATGACCACCACTCAATCATTGGATGACAATTTGGCAAGACTAGCGTCGGATTAAAAGTCAGTTACCATCACTAAAATGTTGCCATGACTATTTTTATAGCATAACATTATCAAAAGTCAAAGTCAAAGTCAAAAACGTGTATTTCAATTAGGCCATTAAACGGCACTTTTGAACGTCATCATTACATTTAAAATAACATAGTGACTCTACTGTCCATTCGGAAGGGTAGATTCTTATGGAGAAGAACGGACAAGGAACTCCATAGTTACTCTTTTCAAATCAATGTTTTACATGTGCCATGACCATGAACCTAGAGTATGCAGAGGTAGACTTATTCATCATTCATCTGCCTAGCCTTTTTCCAACTACATTTTGGTCGGCTTCCAGTCAAACCGGATTCAGCTGAATACCAGTGTTTTTACGTGGAGCGGATGCCTACCAGACCTCCACAACCCTTTAACTGGGTAACACGGTACTTCTTGGCAAGACTGGAGTCAGATTTACTGGCTTCTGACAATCCGTAACGACTGCCAAAGGTCTACAAATGACAGCAGGGACCAACGGCTTAACGTGCTTTCTGAGGCACGGAGGAAACTTGGTATGTTAAGATGGTCACCCATCCACAGAACAACCTTGGCAAGCGTTGCTTAACCTTCAAGATCGACCCGTGCGGCTGTTATTATTTAGCCACGAGCTTCTAGAGGTAGACATATTAATTTTCTAAATAAGTACATGGTACTCACATTCCTACATAAGTACATGGTACTCACATATTTACAAATATGTATATCAAGTATCAACACAATGTTACGGTAAAACAAGTTTTCTAGTTGTTCTTAAACTTTTTCCAGATTCTCAATATCCTGGCCTCGTCTCCTCCCGACTGGTTTTGCGAACAATGTCAGTGAGGATGGCACGAACTACTACAACAACCTGATCGACGGTCTACTGGAGAAGGGCATCGAACCCGTCGTCACTATCTACCACTGGGATATGCCGCAACTTTTTCAAGATCTTGGTAAGTTTTGAAATTGTTATTGCTATGAAGAAGATATTAAGAGTGAAAGAGACAAAATAAAATATATGTTTCGTATAATCCATGCTATTGTCATATTATGAAACATATAACAGGACAAACGCAAGACCTGAAAAGGAATCATGGTACGTACGTAGTACTCATCATTATGATCAACATTTACTACGGAACCAACCCCGAAATTGCAGAAAATAAAATCGACGGGCCCATACATTTTTGTACGGATAACTCGACTAAATAAGGTAAAGTTGCATGCACGATTGCTGAGTTCGAGGAGTAAACGCACCGGGACTTGCAGCTTAGTACAGCCGCTAATCCAAATGCGTACAGTGTGGCTACGTCTGAAACAATTGAGCCTTGTAACTGTGAGCTACCAAAGACCCTGTTGACTATAAACCAAGCCCTATAATAATTACCTAGCACCCTAGTTACCCTAACGCCCGAAACCAAACTTAAGTTACGTTGGTTTTACGTGCGGGAAGTCTGTTACAATAAGACCTACGGTAACAGACAGAATTGGGGTAGGAATAAGGTTTCGTGTACTACGTGCAATGTACACAGGAAATGGTTTTCTCAAGGGGTCGGATTCGAAAACACGCGCCATGTTATTGAATAAAACTTACCAATCGATATTTTCTTCAAAATCTTTTTTTTATAATGGATAGGCGTTTGGCCATAATCTCTCCTGATGGAAAACGAAGCTATGGTCGACAGTGGAGCATGTTTTCCTAGAAGTATCAGGGAACACAGAGTCGGACAGGAAATTTCACACCTTAGCTGTACGCGCAATGAATGTATTCCTCAAACCTTTTGTGCGTATGGGCGGGATGTCAATTTCAAATTTTCAAACTTTATTGCGAAACACAGTACATAGATATACATTCCAGGTGTTAGGTGAATGCGCAGTTCACTGTGTTTTACCAATTTAGGCATCCACAATTATTATTTAAATTAAAAATGACATTAATTATTGTATTAAATCATAAGTATCATATTACAAATTAAACATTTCAAGTACACAATTCCAAAAATATCAAACAAAACCAATTACTCAAATTAAACAAATGTCGTCAATTATCACTAAGTCATGCTGTCATATATAAAAATTAAAACGTATACAATGTCATAAATTAAGATCAAAGAGTAATGTCAAAGAATAAAATGTCACAATAATAATAATAATAAAAAAATTAAATAATAATCATAATGTCAGAGTCAAAAAGTAATGTCAGTTGGTACGTTATATAACATAATAAATTAATGTAAAGAAAAGAAAATAAATCGGACCCAAGTAATAACCATAGCATGTACTTATTATACAGATAGATTTCTGTCTGACATGTACTCGTGTAATGTGTAGTACGTTTTATTTAATAGTAACTTATTAAGTTGCTTTTTAAACATATTAATTTCGTTAATATTCAGTATAAAGTTAGGAAGTTTATTGTAGATTTGTGGCGCCATTCCTAGAAGGTTCTTATGGAATACCGCTTTTTTGTGTTGTCTACCGCTTATCTTATTTTTATGTCGCACGCTGTGTAGTTTTTCAAATAAGTGCAGGTTTGTTTTTACAAAAAGAGCCACTTCATATATGTACAGGCAGGGTACTGTTAATATACGAAGATAGGAAAAGAATGGTTTGCAGCTTTGTCCACCAGGTATCGGCGGCGCATCGCCATACCTCTTATAGTTTGTTGATGGACCAGGCTAGGCGGAACTAAATTGTGCAATCCCGACGCACGCTTCCAGAAATATAACCGATAGAGCAGGCTGATGTATCGGCGTCGATATTCAGGGCTTTTGGATCTTTGACTCGACCAGTATAATCGTACCGAACGACGACGGTGCCGATGCGCTCTTCGGACGTCGAGTCCGCCTACTCTGTACGTAAATACATACATACAGCGATTATTGTCGTACATTTATATAAGACGCATGTCTAACGAAACGGGATGTGCGCGCTCGTGAGCACGTAAGCTTATTGTCTAAAAAACACTCATTCGACTTTCAGGTGGCTGGACGAACCCTCAAATCACCGACTGGTTTGCTGACTATGCAAGAATCGTATTCACTCTCTTTGGAGACCGCGTGAAGACCTGGATCACTATCAACGAGCCCCTGTTGGAATGTGACTGGTACTACGGACAAGGGGTCCTGGCTCCTCAGCTGGACTACTACGTGGGACCGTACATTTGTAACAAGAACCTACTGCTGGCACATGCGAAGGCTTACCACGTTTATGATAAGGAGTTCCGATATAAGTATAATGGTAAGTAGTTCCTTTTGGATTTGAAGACTTGTGACTGTCAAGTCTGTTACCTGTTCACGTCTTGACGATTGTACGGTTTCAGATGAAAGTTGACAAACAGGAGTCTCTGCCCTGGATAAGGACATAGAGTATTTTTATCTCGAGAATATGTTCCCTAGGAATGTGTGGTGTTTCTGATAAAATTATTATATGTATTTTACTACGTGTGTAAAAAAGTTTTATCGTTAAATTAAACGCCTGACGTTTCTTAAGGCGCAACATTCGATAAGATACATAACACCCACTTACATATTCCGCTAAAATATCTTCAAGCGCACTTCGAAAAGTGATCACAGTGGATTCTGGACTTCTTCGATCTCGATTTTTTTAACGTTCTCCCACACACGGAATTTCTCCGGTACCGTGGGTGCGTTTTAAAAACATAAACTCACATGCACAAACAGCCAGACGCGGAACAACTATCAGGTCATACAAATATTTGTTCCGGGCGGGAATCGAACCACCGACACGCAGCGCACCAGTCAATCGCTCAACTACTGCGCCAACCGTGCCGACAAATTAGAACATATTATGTGTTATTTGCTCACTAACCTAACGAACTCTCTTCATTGAGTTCTGAGCCGTACCTAAGGCCAAAAATGCATTTAACTTAACTTTTTTCCAAAGTGCTTTTTCTTTTTTTATCAGGAAAATTATCAATAGCAAACCACTTAATTTGGCTGAAGCCATACTCAAACTCAACAGAAGATCAGGAGTTGACGGAGGCAGCAAGAGAATATCTAGTAAGTAGATAATTATGTTTGCGACGACTTGGAGGCGTTCATGATGGATCGGTCGGAGGGGGCAACACACAGTGGCTGTGTGAGAGACCTTCGTCCAGCAATGCGTTACAGTTTCAATAAAAAAAGATAAATGTTTAAGAAAAAAGAGTTTACATTAAGTTGGTCACCGAATACGGTCACCGCATGCGACACGTGCGCCGTCCGCGTTCTTTGATTGAATAATGAGTGGCGTATTTCAACAAATCAGCCGTATCCAGTCACCAAAAACGAGTTGCGGCCGAATACGGTTAACCGAAAACCTGTTTACACTCGTCAGTAACCAATACGGGCTGCAACAGAATCGGTCAAAATTACCTAATGTAAATGAGCCATGTAAGGACTTGGGTCAGGTCTTTGCCAAACAGTGTCACAGCATTAGGTGAATTACAAAAGTTTATCTTATAAGTAATACTGATTTTAATAATACCGTTTTTATTTTGTCGTGCTTAAAAAGCAGGTAAAGGAGAGGTCTTTGACCGGAAAATAGGAGCTGAAACACGATTTTCATGGCACCTGTTGTTACTTTGAAAAATAATAAACATTAAGACAAACCAAGCGTTTATATTTTTTTTTGAAATTCTTACGTGATTACGTAAGAATTTCAAAAAAAAATATAAACAATACAAAAAAGGTGATTCCAGCAACATAAAAAACCGGCTAAGTGCGAGTCGGACTCGCACTATAAACCTTAATTTTTATTATTAGTTCTTATAGCGGCAATAGAAATACACAATCGGTGAAAATTTCAACTGGCTACCTATTACGGTTCTTGAGATACAGCCCGCTGACAGACAGACGGACGGACGGACGGACGGACAGTGGAGGCTTAGTAATAGGGTTCCGTTGGTAACCCTTTGGGTACGGAACCCTAAAAACTACAGACTGATTTCCATCCTTTCATGTTTTTCGAAGCTCTTTGAATGTTTGAATGTCTCGTTTGTCCCATTCTCACCAACTATTTGGATACCAACATTTCCGACGGTCAACACGGATTTCGAAGTAGACGATCAACTAAGTAAGGTATCTTTCCGACATATCTGAAGCGCTCGATGGCAGACACGAGGTCGATACAATAGACACTGATTTCAGCAGTGCTTTCGAAAAGGTGAATCTCCACTCAATAGCCAAACTTGAGCTCAGCGGTGTCCACGGATCTTTGTTGAGATGGTTTGCATCCTATCTTATCAATCGCTCTCAGTTTGTAGCTGTCAACGGCTACGTTTCATACGAATTTTGTGCACGCTCCGGTGTCCCACAAGGTTCCCACCTCGGCCCTTTCTTGTTTTTGCTATTTGTAAATTACATCACTAGTAAAATTAATCACTATCAAACATTGCTATTTGCATATCTTAAATATTAAGAAACGAATTTCTGGACCTGTAGACACGACGCTTCTTCAAACAGATTTCATAGATATTGAAAACTGGTGCATAGCCAATAATATGACCCTAAACACCAAAAACCAATATCCGCTTCACCAGAAGAAAAAAAAACATTTCCATCTACTAATACCTACTCATTGTGTAGCACTTCGTTTGTAAAGATAAGAGAAATACGAGATCTAGGGATTCTGGTCGATGATAGACTTAGTTTTAAACCACACATCAACGACATCGTAAAAAAGTCGGCACAGATGCTGAGATTTGTAAAACGAAACAGAAAGGGTTTTCAACGCCCTAAGACTAGCATAGTTTTGTTCAATACCCTAGTACGTCGTCAGTTAGAATACGCCAGCGTCGCTTGGAACCCGCTCTACGCAGTTCATTCGCAAAGAATCGAAAGCATTCAAAGAGCTTTTACCAAACGTCTTGGATTTATATCTAGGGAAAAAAGCCATCGCTGCCCGTACGAACAGTGCCTACGCTTCTTCAAAATAAAGACACTGCGTGACCGTCGGCGTTCCCATGATTTAATTTTCCTTGATAAACATAGAAAATGGGTTTGTAAAGTGCAGCGAAAGAAAAGAAAGTGTTCAATATTAAGTCCCATCAAAACTTCCTACACGGTTGCGTCACAAGATTACTCCATATTCCTTTCAGCAAATCCAACCTTGGCCTCAACGCACCCTACTCCGAATATTGAGAATAAACATTGAGAAATATACAAGACAGCAGACACCGATTTACACGGTGTCTCACTCCATTTTAGAATTGCCGTCTCGGAGGTACGGGAGTGTACAAAGTTACAGCTATAGTAATTATAATCAATTTTTTTTTTAAATTATTCATTTTTCTTTTGTCTGTGTTCTGATTTATATGTTGTTGTTTTAATATTGTACTTTAGATACTTTTTTATTTAGTTTTAGACACTAATAATAATTTGTTGTATATGTGGTATTAGCTGTGTATACCTTTAATAGGCATACGAGTACATACCAGAACTATTTTAATTTTTGTTTCTCGCATATGGTTGTGTATGTACTGCTGTTAGTGTACCAAATCTATATTTTTATCTATAGTATCTATACTAATATGATAAAGAGGAAAGATTTGTATTTTTATGTGTTTGTTTTTTTGTATATAACGAATAAACTTAAAAACTACTGGACCGTTTTGAATAATTTTTTCAGCAATGGATAGTTACATTAGGTTAGATTTTATTCCCGTTCTCCCACGGGAACGGGAACTACGCGGGTGAAACTGCGTGACGTCCGCTAGTAATAAATAAATATTAAACAGGGGAGAAAGGGGTCAGCCTATTCTTAATTTTTCGTCTATTGGGGGGGGGGTCAAAATTAGAAAAAATTGTCTTACGTAGGTAGTAAATTAATGGCGCCTTAGTTCTAAAATACACACTGAATTTTGCAGACGGGCCGCTATACACATCCCATTTATTCAAAGGAGGGTGGATGGCCACCTGTGGTTGAGGAGGCTATTGCAAGGGTCAGCAAAGAACAAGGCTTCAATGAGTCAAGACTGCCGTGCTTCACCCAAGAGGAGATCAATCTGATTAAAGGTATGACAAAGTTAGAGATCTTACAGCGTTTACTCTTCATGGTGTTTCTGGTAAATTAGGCTGACTGTACACAAAGACGGTCCCCCAAAAACGCCCGCCCGTCACCACTTCCTAGTGTTTTAGCTGTGGAGAAGAAGTGGCCAACAAACTCCCCAGCAACACATTTGTCTGTTTTTTTAAAACTTGAATTTTTTTATGCTTTTTAATTTATACAGTAGTTGCATGCAAAATATTTTACAATAAGTACGTTTACATCCGTATTTGGGAAACACAGATATCCATATGTTTACCAAATTTCAAAACACACGCACGGCACACAAAATACAAAACAAAAACGCGCACAAAAACAAAAAATTACAAAACACAATTGACAAAATCATAAACAAAATCACACACAAAACACAATAACATCACACAAAATAATCATCATTCACAAAATTGTAGAATTGGAGCATTGTAACTAGGCAGTTAGGTTATCTTTAACTTTCTAACATTTTATTCTACTTATCCCCTAGGAACCTTCGACCGTTTTGACATGAACCAGTACACCACCAAGCTGGTGCGGAAAGCACTACCCTCGGATGACATCGTGATGTCCATCTTAACGTACATCGGAGAGCTAGATGCTGTGCTTGTGGATGACCCGAACTGGACCTTTGGTTATAACGAGGTTATGGCTGTAAGTTTGCGAAAAATTTGGATGAGTGCTTAAAACTTACTTATTTGTACTAAAGTATTTTTCCACATTAAGACCTTATTTTCTGATACCATCCCCATGGATACCAGATTATATAATTACTCAATCTCAAACCATCACTGTGTGTCACACAATATAAACTCACGCAATTTCATTAAGGTTTTCACTTGGGAAAGCCTTAATTCTAGAACGCCATTGCTACGATCCTTCACACGCGGGTAGTTAGTAGGTACCTACTTGGTTCACGCCTGACGAAACAATTCTTAATTAAAAACTACAGCAATTGAGCATTCTGTACCACATGCAACTTGTGGGAAAATTTTGCAAGCATCGTATGGAGCCCTTTATGTCCAATTCAACACCGCGTTCAGAAAATTGATGGGGTTTCCGAGGCGCTGCAGTATGTCAGTCACGTGTAGATTGATTTTCACAATAATGCGCAAGCGCGTAGCATCGATGGTGGCTCGAGTCATGGCTAGCCCTAACAGAGTTTCGAAAATAATTGCTGACAGAGTCTGTCCGAATGTGGTTCACTGCTGTAGTTTCATGTGTCACCGTATCATGTTGTTTACTAACACGTAGTTTGTGAGGAATATAGCTAAAGAATAAAAGCCGCACAAATCGATCTTCAAGGTTAAGCATCGCTTGCCAAGGTTGGTCTGTGGATGGGTGACCATCTGAACATACCGAGTTTTCTTTGTGCCTCGGAAAGCACGTTAAGCTGTTGGTCCCGGCTGTCATTTGTAGAATTTTAGCAGTCGTTACGGATTATAAGAAGCCGGTAAATCTGACTCCAGTCTTGCCAAGAAATACCGTGATTAATGGGTTGTAGAGATCTTGTAAGTAGCCGCTCCACGTAAAATACTGGTATTCAGCCATCTGGTTCGACTGGAAGTCAATCCCGATATACATAGTTGGGAAAAGGCTAAGCAGAAGAAGTCAGTTAAGAGTTTTTTTTATTGAAGTGTAAACTATACACCGTGTTCTTCGAGTCATCCATAAACTACAGCAAACGCTTCTATAGCTCTAACAAATCAAATCAAACAAAGGAAGTAGTACTTATAAAAGTTTATTTACAAAGATATTTGTGATTTCATTTAATTGAGTACTGAATACTCTCGATACTCTTGCGCCATCCCATCTTCCTAGTTCTTCGTGTTGTACTGGCGCTGCCGCTGCGGCTACGGAAAACCTCAAATACAGTATATAGTAAATATAGTAACCTTATTGGTAATTATATTTTCGAGCCGTTTGGGGTTGAAATCCTCGGGCCGTTGAGCTCTTGTGCTCACAGCCTTTTCAAAGAAATTTCGAAACGGCTGGTTGACAGCTGGCTTTTACTTTGAGCAGAGATTAAGCAATGCCATTCAGCGTGGCAATGCCGCCAGTTTCTTGAGAACGTTACCAGCTGACAGCGTTGAGGATGAATTTTTTGATTCCATATTTTAGTTTGTTTTTAGTTTAGCGTATTTGTTAATTTTAATTATAATTGAGTGCAATTAAAATGAAAAATGTATCAAATGCTATTTGAATTTAATTTGTTTTTCGTTGCCGATTCGGATAAAGAGGCGTGCATATTGGATCATTTACGTCAAGGTATTTAGTTTGTATGAAAACTAACAAAAAATAAGAATTGATTAAAATGTCCATAATGAAAACAACCGACCACCTTCATACTCTTAATCAAATTCTAGAGAAATACACTGAATTTAATTATCCGCTATACCTGGCCTTTGTAGATTATACAAAGGTCGTTGACAGTATTAAACACAAAGAAATATTCACATCCTTAGAAAACCAAGAACTTGAAAATCAATTCATTCTCCTGTTAAAAAACATTTACCAAAATAGCTCGGCAAACATAAAACTGAGTACTGCTGGACCTGCCTTTAAAATTCAAAAGGGCGTAAAACAGGGCGATCCGCTCTCTCCTAAATTATTGACCAGCACACTTGAGGAGATATTTAAGACACTGCGGCAGCCTCATGGAAGACCAAAGGCATTGAAATTGGCAAAAAGAGGCTGACAAACCTTCGATTAGCCGACGATACTGTTCTTTTCGCCCTGACAGCTCTTGAACTCCAGACCATGCTCCATGAGTTGAGCACAGCAAGCTTCAGGGTGGGACTTGCGATGAATCGGTCTAAAACACAACTAATGACCAACAGCACGAAGCGTAGGATCGAGGAAATGGGCAAGAAATGTATTATGTCGATGAGTACATCTACTTGGGTCAGTTCGAAAACAGGCAAGATAAAGTAATCGATCGCCGCATTGAAAACGCCTGGAAAAGCTACTGGTCCATAAAGACGCTAATGAAGGGCGATCTACCTATCTCCCTGAAGCGAAAACTCATCGATATGTGTATATTGCCTATCCTAACCTACGGTGCTCAGACCTGGTCGCTCACCGAGTCGCAAAAGTTCTGCCTTGGGGTTTGCCAAAGAGCGATGGAACGCAGCATCCTGGGAGTCAAAAGACAGGACAGAATCCAAAACACCACGCTGCGTTCCAAAACGGGAATAATGGACGTGGGTAAGAAGGCTGCCAGACTCAAGTGGGATTGGGCGGGCCACGTAGGCCACATGCACTGCGACCGTTGGGCAAAAATCTCCACACAATGGGTGCCCGAAGATAGTCGGCGCCGCCGCGGCCGACCCAGAAAGAGGTGGCGAGACGAGCTGGACGCGTACCGTGAGGGCTGGTACGAAGTGGCGCGGGAAAAGGTTACTTGGAAGGATTTGGGGGAGGCCTTTGCCCAGCAGTGGGAAAGTACCGGCAAAAAAAAAATGCTTATTTCCATGTTCTGAATGTCCGGTCGAAGTTTATGTATATCTTTCGGAACACGGTGTATAGTAATATTAAGTAATAAATTAAATAAATATAGCTTACTAATTTACATAGTAATTAAAACCTAATTTTATAATTACTACAATATCAACATAACAATAAATAAACAAATTGCTAAGGATTTCTAGTTTAGGTTACGCTGGTTGATAGGTGGGACTCTCCAATCTTGGGGCGGTGGATACGACTGCACGCAGTCAAGTAGACATTCCCCAGGTTCGGCGTGCCTCATGCAGGCTCACAATTCAAATATTACTAACACTAGTTCATAAGTTTACATTGTTACTAACAAACTATGGAAGAGCTTCTGCAATAAATGTTTTATTATTATTATTATAGGGACAGACAGACAGCGGAAGCGACTTTGTTTTATACTATGTAGTGATTAGAAAGTTCCATCTTGAGCGCAAAGTCAACATTTGGAAGGACACGCTTGAAAACGGTGGTCTGAGACTAAATGTGGCGAAGACTGAGTACATGTCCTGTGGCAGCACGGATTCAAACACCATCCGAATAGGTTCGGACCTGATCAGAAAGTCCGATACCTTGGATCCGTTCTGCACGAGTCTGGCAACGTGGACGACGATGACCAAGCACGTATAGGCGCGGCTTGGGCGAAGTGGCGCGAGGTAACGGGCGTTCTATGCGACCGCAAAATGCCTCCGAAGCTCAAGGGGCAGATATATAAATGCATCATACGGCCTGTCCTACTGTACGGGGGCGAGTGTTGGCCAGCACTAAGCAGACACACCCAGGAGCTTCGCGTCACGGAGATGAAGATGCTGAGGTGGATGAGTGGCGTAACGCGATCCGATCGCATACGCAACTCTTACATTCGAGGTAGTCTTGGTGTCTGTGACGTGGGGGAAAAACTGCAAGAGTGTCGTCTGCGATGGTATGGCCACATCATGCGCCGCCCTATGGAGTACGTTGGTCGGAGATGCATGAATATGGCTGTTCTTGGGGCTAGGTCCCGTGGTCGCCCTCGCAAGCGCTGGCTGGACGTCGTCAAATCTGACATGAGAGCCAATGGCCTGACTGAGAAGGATGTTCAAGATTGGGCAAAGTGGAGGAAGCTAAGTAGGAAAGCGGACCCTGGCAATAGCCGGGATTAACGCCAGGTGGAAGGAGGGATTAGAAAGTTCCGAGGAGCTCGTGGCTAGATAATAACAGCCGCACGGGTCGATCTTCAAGGTTAAGCGACGCTTGCCAAGGTTGGTCTGTGGATGGGTGATCTTAACATACCGAGTTTCATCCGTGCCTCGGAAAGCACGTTAAGCCGTTGGTCCCGGCTGTCATTTGTAGATCTTTGGCAGTCGTTACGGATAGTCAGAAGCCAATTAATCTGACTCCAGTCTTGCCATGTAGTACCGTGTTACCCAGTTAATGGGTTGTCGAGGTCTGGTAGGCAGCCGCTCCTCGTAAAACACTGGTATTCAGCTAAATCCGGTTTGACTGAAAACCGACCCCAATATAGTTGGAAAAAGGCTAGGCAGATGATGAGTTATGAGAAAGTTCTACGAAAAATCTATACTTTTATTTTTTATAATTCTCTTTCTCCTTTCACCCAGATAACCCCAGCAGGTATAAGGGAGCAGATGGCCTGGGTGAAGCAGCAGTACGGAGACATAGAGATCCTTATCACTGAGAACGGGTACTCCAGCGGCGGGTCCAACCACACTGATGATGGCCGGATCTCTTTTATCAACGATTATCTGGAACAGGTATCGTATTTTTAGATTGGGAGAAATAAACACAGCTAGCGATATGCGTCATGTGTGGTTTAGGCGTTTATAAAATGGTTACGCGGTTCTGTTGCCGATCTAACAATAAATTAAAAATTAAAGCTCTTTTAAAACTGTCTTGTTATTTTGGCGTTTTTTGCTCGATCTTAATAATGGCAACAGTTGGATACTAGATAAATATATTCGCTAAAAAAAATAATAGCAAAATCAAATTATATATTTAAATAAAAAAATCCACACAAGAGACGTGTTTGTGGAATTTGCTCGATTCTAGGGCATAGTGGGTTATAAACATTGGCAATGTACGGAACCCTTCATGCGCGAGTCCGACTCGCACTTGGCTGTTTATTATATTTTGTAACTGGTTAGATAATACATATTTTTTTCTTACATAACATAACTAACTGGTGATATTACGTGTGTGGAATTTAGAGACTATAAGTTATTAGGAATACGTTTAAAAAAAATAGTAATAACTTAGCCATCGGCAATAAATCTGAGATAACATCTCAGATTTATCTGTGGATGGATGAATGTATGTCTAGTTCGGGTCCCATTTACTGTGAAATTGGGGCCCAACTGTTATTGTGAGATTGGTATTTCAATTAATTTGTAACCCTCACTAATTACCAATTCATTATTATCCCAATTAATGATATCCCAAATAAAACATGTGGAATTCTAGAAAAGTAACTTGTAAGTGTGTAAGTTGTATCTTGTACCTGTCTCTAGACAATTTAGAATATTCATACATTTATTTTCATTTCATTTTTTTACATTCTGGTAGGGAATACCTTTGGCACTAAGTCCGCCTCTGTACATTTGTTGGCTTAAAGTGTTAAATAAGAAAAACATGTGAATTTTGCAGGTACTCTTATCTATTAACGAAGATGGCGTCAACGTGACAGGGTACACGTACTGGGCGCTCTTAGACAACTTCGAATGGACAAGTGGATATCAGTAAGTATCTAGACGTAATTCGTCTGTAAATGATTTATGCATCAAAATAGCCACCACACATGCAGACCTTATAGATCATTATCATTTGGCTCTTATTCCATTTTTTTCTGATCAACACATCATTCTTTTGAAAGATTGAAGAACTTCGGAGATATGCAATGGAACTCTTCAATAAATGATAGCGTATCGCATGTTTGTTTATTGTTTTCATTAATTCATAACATAACATGACGTCGGTTCGCTGTGAAGAGACACATGTCTACAAGTCAACAAATGATTATAAAATAAATAAATAAATAAACGTTTATTTTCAGGCATCGAAGGCTCATAGCGTGTTAGTATGACCAAACAAACTTAAAAACTATGTTAGTAGTAACACAGATGCACACATGAGTACTAAAAAACCCAGCATCGACAAACATATAGGAAGACGAATTGATTTTTATTTATTAATTTTGAATGTTTATATATTATTACAGATAGTTTAATTTAAAAAATTATCATCAGAATATTGTCACATCTTTTGTTTACCTATAATCTACAAGTAAAAATGTTTGAGTTTGGGTATAACTTTATTGATGTTGAACCGATCTTGGTGTTTATTTTCATCTTCGAAGTTCAAAATTGCGGTGGTCTGGACTTGGACTGTGAAACCACATAAAGTAACTCCTTTTTTTTTTTTTTTTAAGGATGGGAAATCATCAAATGACTACTCCCACTCTGGGTAAAGCAAGAGGGAGTGTCAGACTCTTACTGACTAAAACCCATCCGTGTTCCTCCTGGTGCCCTTTGTGTTCCAAGGCTACGGCACCTCTTTCGAACAGATTCCGCAGCCCCAGCAGGCACCTGCCCTAGCGGGCCCCGTCATCCACGCTGACATCTCTTTGAGGCGCGCTGGGATCGCAGCGCGCCGCCGACCCGGGCCTAGTTCTGATCAGACGGCGAGCCACCCACTGCTCGCCGACCGCAGGCCCGCGCCTACGGCGGCCGGAAATCGCTCTGCGACTCCCGACGCCCGGGGCGTCTCCTTCTGTTGCGGCGACTGGGACGTGAGGTTTCCCTCTCTCTCACACGGTCGGCCTCCTCCTTTGCTAGCATTACTGCTTCGCTGAAGGAGGTGACCGCTTCCCATACCTCCTCGCTCCGGACCATAGATTGAACCAAGGCCGGTCGCGAGAGGTCGCCGCCGCCGATCGCCTCGACGAGGACCCGGCGGTGCTCCGCCCAAGCAGGACAGACCTCCACCGTATGCTCCACCGTGTCCTCCGGTGACCCTCACAGTGATGACACCCGGGCGTGTCCTCCCGCCGAATCCGAAACAGGTATCTCCCGAAACAACCGTGTCCGGTGAGTACCTGCGTCAGGCGAAAGGTGAGGACGCCGTGGCGCCGCTCCAGCCACTCCTCAAAGAGGGGACTTATCGCCTGGATTGTGGCGTGCCCAGCGCTGGGTTGCGACAGTCGCTGTCTCCATACCGCAATGAGATCCTGCCGGAGCTCCGTCCGCCTTGCTGCGATTTGCCGCGGCAGAGGAGTCTCGCCCCGGCGTTGCGCCTCCACGCACCACTCGTAAATGAGCGCGAGGGCTCTCGCCTCCAGATCCCATGGCGGAAGTCCGGCAAGGAGGCTCGCCGCCTCGCCAGAGACCGTACGGTATCCACGGGCCAGCCGGATAGCCATGACCCTCTGAGACGCGTTGAGGTAACGGGCAGGTCGCTTCCTCAAAGTAGGCGCCCACACTGGCGCTCCATAAAGGGCCATGGCCACTCCAGCATCTCCTTGCGAGACAGATCTTTGGCCTGCAGGATTCCCGCTCGGAGGGCGGCCTTCGCCACTTTGTACTCCTCGTACAGCTCCGCCTCTCTGACTTGCGCATCTGAAGGGCGGATGCGGAGCCTGCGATGCCTAGTGTACCGGCGCCGTGCAACATCGCATGCCTGACGCAGCGTCGCCAGCTCTTGCGACCACCAGTACACCTGGCGGTGGGCGCATCCTGGCTTAACCCGGGGCATTACCACGTCACAGATATCGGACATGGCCTCCCGGAACCACTCCGCTTCGTCGTTGATTTCAGCAGGCCTGTCCGGATGTGACACCCAGGCCTGCACGATCGAAGCTTCCAAGAGGAGCTCTCGGTCCAGCTGCTTCAGCGCCCACCGTGGACCACTTGGGGTCAGCCGGACTGGCGAGGTTGAGGTCTGGGTGGAGACGTCAAACCGGATATATCGGTGATCGGAATAGGTCTCCACCTCCTCTAATACGCGCCAGTCTATGACACGCGGTGACAGAGCAGGGCTGGCGAACGAAATGTCCACCACGGACTCCCCCTGCATCCGCACACACGTGGGGACAGAACCCCGGTTTAGGACGACCAGGCCTGTCTCCAGAGCCCAGTCCTCCACCATCCTGCCCCGTGTATCCGTATATCGGGAACCCCAAGCCAAGTGCTTAGCATTGAAGTCCCCGAGAACGAGTACGGGGAGGGTACGACACCCGGTGACGATGACGCCCAACTCCGTAAGGGAGTTTTTGAACTCGGCGAGAGTTCGATTCGGGGAGAAGTACACTCCTACCACGACAATCTCCCCGAACCGTGCTGCTACGCACCCTTGTCCTCTCCCAACGCTTTCAAGGGATGGGGTACCGGTAGCGGCTGACGAAATTAGGGCCACTGAGCCGTTTAGGTCCTCCACCCAGTCACCTCTGGGCGAGACAAAGTAGGGCTCAACAACCACGGCGATGTTAATCAACCACTGTGCCATGCTCTGGACTAACAGGTCTTGAGCGGCGGCGCAGTGGTTGATGTTCGCCTGGAGGAGGCGTAATGGAGCCGTTATTGACACTCCATTTCTGCCTCCTCCTGAGTCCCTTGTGGGGACTCACTCGCGGCAACCGAAGTGACGGCGGCGGCAGTGACGGCAGTGTTGATGGCGGCAGCGGCTACAGCAGTGGCGGCGGCAGCGGCAGGGACGGCGGTGGTGGAGGGCTTCTTTCTGGCCTCGGGCTTGGCGGGTGGAGCGCAGGCTTTGCCCCCAGCCCAGTGACCGGCCGGCTTGCCAGCTGCCGCACATACAACGCAGTGTGGCGTGGCGTTACACGAGCCGGCCTTGTGTCCGGGCTGACCACAGCGGAAACAAAGATCGCTGCGGTCCACCTCCGAGGGGCACTGAACTCCCACGTGGTTGCCCACTTGGCAGCGGAAGCACCTCAGAGGTCTGGGTTCCAGCAGTTTGACCTGCGCATATACCCAGCCCACCAGCAGTCTTCGGCCCTCCGATATTTTCTTGGCCACCGTTACGGGGCAGCTCACCACGACGGTTCGCATGCCCGTGTGGTCAGGACGTATGGTGCCTGCCTTCACCTGCTCGGCAGAGCACCCCCCAGTCCTGACGATAGCGGCCACCACCTCCTCCTCCGTGACGGAGTCGACCAAGCCTAGAATGCGTATGTCAACGCACTTGGTGGGCCTGGACACTCGGACCTCGTCCGCATTTAAGGACGCTCTGAGCCTTTCGGCCAGAGCGTCAGCGGTCGGGCCACTGGCAGCACCGGGGATCACCAGCATCCGGGCCCCAGTCATAGTCACCCTGAGCCGGATGCCCCCAGTAATGCCGAGCTCCTGAAGGTTCACCGTTTCCTTTGCCTTCAAGATCACTTGGCTATACGTCACGCCCCTCTTCTCCGCGTCTGGCTGTAGCTTCATCACTACAGCTGCGGTTTTTGGGGCGCGAAGCTTAGCCTCGACGCTTCGCGCTTTGCGCTGCCGCCTCCTCTGCCTTTTTTGGCTGCCCTGGCTGCCTTGCCTGCCTTCTTCTTCTCCCCGACCACTTGCCATTCGGCTTCGGCCGCAGGAGAGTTTGGAGGTGGGGGCAACCGTTGCACCGCTAGCATTGAAGCCTTCGCCGCCTGTGCAGCCGCCCACCTTTCTTTGCTTTCGCGAGTGCTGGTCCGGCCCCTCGGTGGGCTTGGCTGGACCGCCCCGAATTGTCAGCTACAGCGGCTGCGTACGAAGCCGACTTTCTCTGGTCTGAGACCGTCTGGCTTGCCGCTAGGGGGGGGGGCGCAGGACGATACCCTCCAGGACGGAGAATCGTTCCCGGATGGGAGCCAGCTCCTGCCGCACCAGGTTCAATACCTGGTTCCAAACCTGGTTCTCCCCAGGTACGGACGGGCTTTGCCCGTGCTTGCGCCCCCTTTGTGGCAACTCCTTTGAGCCTGCTCCTCGGAGCTCGGCCAGGTCTGCTCGGAGCTTCCCATTCTCCTCTTGGAGAAGCTCCGTGGCGGCCGCTAGGCGGGCGACCTCCTCCCGCAATTTGGACATTTCGTCCGACGAGGCCTCACGAAAGTTGGCCTCCGCTGCCGCCAAAATGGAGGCCGCTGCCACGCTCATGGCCTTGTTTTTAGAGGCTTGCGACCTCTTCAAAGCCACATCGCGGACGGCAGCCTCCACGACCTGCACAAACCTGGCCTTACGCCCTTCATTGAAGCCGTCACCGGTGTCCGGTACACCGCCCGAAGATGAAGAGAGGTCTCGCCTCCGACCGCTCGCTCCAGGGTGGCACTCCCCCTCCTCAGCAAGGCTTACAGCAAGCTGGGCAACCTCCTGGGAGGCGAGCCCCCTCCCCCTGCCTCCTTCTCGGCCCTTACCCCGCCTTCTGGTGGAAATTTTCCGGGCCGGGGCCATCTCTCCGTTGGAGGACGACCCCCGGTCGTCCTCCGGTCTGGGCCGCTTGCGAAAGAACTTTGTGTTCACCGCAGTAGCCTCTCTTCTCTCGCGTCCAGGGCTCTCCGAGCTGTCGCCAGACGCAGAGTCGGAGTCTGACCCCGCATCTCTCTGACGCTCAGGCAAGCCCTTTCTCCACAGTTTTGAGGGAGCCTCCGTGCTGCGTTCGCCCGACACCTTGTTAGGCGTATTCAAATTAAAATTTATTAGGTCCTCAAAGGACACTTCAGATTGGGAGCCTCCTCGGCTCTTGTTGCCATTGGCAAGTGGAAGACAAAGGTTGTCCCCCCCCCAGAATACGAGGGGCATGACGCCTCCAGAGGAGACGTGGCGGATTCTCCAACTGCTGAGCAGGTGGTACCGCCCTGGGGTAGTCTTTTACCGTTTGTCTTGTTCATAATTTTTGTTCCTTTTCAGGGTGCGGTCCCTATCTCCTCCCTTCTCCTCCTCCTCTCTTGCTTGCTCACTGGCCTCATAGTCACGTCTGATGAGCAGACGCGTACCAGAGAACAGTGAGCAAGATTCCTTCATGTGAAAGGCACACCGTCCGAAAACCTGAGCACTGTTCAAGTCTCCGAACGGTGTGCCCTTCTCGTCTCGTGTCCCTCTTTGTCTGGTCTCTCACTTGAACCTTTCCGGCATGAGTAACTCTACCGGCAGAGCTCCAAGATCACTGAGACACACAAGCCCCACCACGACGGCAACGTGGGGACACTTTCGGTGGGGATAAAGTAACTCCTTAACGTCAAATAACGCAACTACATGCGAATAATGTCAATTTAGTTGCGAGGTTCTTACCACTAAAAAGTGAAAAAATAAAAACTTTTTACCTAAGAAACAACCTAAAACACCGACTTTCGATATAAAAGTTATTTTGTAATGTGTAGTATTTGGAAGTCGGATGTATTTTTTTTTTATAAAAGCTTTCTTAAATGTTTGCTTTCTCGTTTCAGATCTAAGTTCGGCTTGTACAAAGTGGACTTCTCTGATCCTGAGCGCACGCGCACCCCGCGGAAGTCAGCAAAATACTACTCCAATGTTATAAGCGGACGATCTCTGGATGTTCCGCTGCCTTGAGAAATTATCCAATTCAACTGGTTTATAATAAAATATTTTTCCCTCAGCTAAAACGTTTTTATTAATATCCCAATGAGATAACGCAGCAATTGACAAGTTTATTTTACTAATACATTTCGAATATGCAACACTAGATATTCCTACACGTTGTGTACCTATACACAAAAACAAAAAAAAAACATTTTGATCGTATACGTTTTTTTTACTATTGATAGGCACGCGTTTGACCACTATCTCACCTGTTGGTAAGCGATGATGTGGTCGAAGATGTAGCACGCCTGCCTAGAGGTAACCTACTCACTTTTGACTTAAAGACTCCCAGGTTGTAGCTATCACGAAACACAGACTCCGGCAGGGAATTCCACTCCTTAGCTGTACGCACTATGAATGTGTTCCCAAAATGTTTTGTTCGTATGGGTGGGATGTCCACCATGTTCCGGTGGCGCATCGCGTTCGTCTTGTGGTCCGATGATGGAACTGGCTTGGCGGAATTAAATTATGCAATTCCGTCGCACAGTCCCCAAAATGCAACCGGTAGAATACCGACAGGCTAGCAACTCGTCGTCGATGCTCAAGACTTTGGAGCTTCGTCGCGACGAGCCTCTCATTGCCGATGATCCTCTTGGCTTGTTTCTCAATTGACTTAAGGGCATCAAGCTGGTATCTGGCAGATCCGTCACAAAGATGAGAGCAGTACTCCATACACGATCGAACTTGCGCTTGACCCGCGGAGGCGTTACGCCACCGCGCCGGTGCACAACTCCGCTGCCGTGGACGAAGCCCCAGCAAGATCTCATGGCGGAATAGAGAGAGCGGCTGTCGCAACCCAGCGCTGGGCACACAACTATTGTGGCAATACGTCTCCTCTTTGAGCCAGAGAGGCGCCACGGCGTCCTCACCTTCCGCCAGAGACGCAGGTACTCACCGAACACGGTTGTTTCGGGAGGCACCTGATTCTGATTCGGAGGGAGGACATGCCTAGGTGTCACAACTGTGTGGATCGTCCGAAGGACACGATGGAAGTCTGCCCTGTTTGGGTAGAGCATCGTCGTGTCCTTGTCGAGGCGATGGGGGCGGCGATGACTCGCGTCCGGCCTTGGATCAATCCGTGATCCGGAGCGAGGCATGGGAAGCAGTAATGCAAGCGAAGATGGAGGCGGACCGCATCAGAAAGAGGACAAACTCACGCAACAGAACAAAATGCCCGGGCGTTGGGAGTCGCAGGGGCGACTTCCGACGCCCGGGCATTTTATTTCCATTCATTTTGTTTCCTGACCACTGCAGGCGCGGGCCTACGAACGGGTGGCTCGCCGTCTGATAAGGACCAGGCCTAGGTCGACGGTGCGGTGTATTCCACGCGCACCTCATAGACATGTCAGCATAATAGACGGGGGCCCACTAGACCCAGTGTCTGCCAGAGTTGCGGATTTTTTTCGAAAGAGTTACCGCGGCCTTTAACGCAAAGAGCATTTGGAGGAACACGGATGAGTTTTATTCAGTAAGAGTCTGACACTCCCTTCCGCATTGCCCATAGCGGAAGAAGTCATTTGATGATTTCCCATCCTAATAAATAAAAATAAGTGTTCTGGTAGAGAATGTCAAATTATATAGTCGTAGCTTCAACAATCTCCTTGTAGAATCTACACGGGTTCCTTGTATTATTACGAAACCCTGAAAACCGATGTCCTACATTAAAATGTATCTATCACCAAACCTAACTTTCCTAAAACAAACATTTTTGTCAAAAATATTTCAACGTTATCAACAAAACGCATCGAAAACAAACAAAACACTGTCGATTAAGGATTATCGGATAAGACAACGAAAACACACCCGATCAATTATTCTATTCGCGCGCAAAGTCGTGGCAAAGCCAGTATCGTAGCTAGCATGGGTGACACCCGGGGCGGATAATGTGGTGTCACCCCATAAATGCACCCAAAATATTATGATGCCCACCTCGGACGGGTTTCAATACGTCACTCGTAAAGGGGTGACACCCGACTGTAACAATTAACCGTTATTAACCGTTTTTTGGTCATTCATACATATAAATACTCTTTTGATTAATATTACAGATAAGCTCATGAAATCAGAGAGTGCAGAATGCAAGAGCGAGCGAAGCGAGCTCAAATTTTAAGTCTTTTAGGGGTGACACCCGGCAGTGACAAAAACCAGTCAACGAACGGTCGGGTGTCACCCCTAAACGGGTCTCACCCAGAGCGGACCCCCCCCTCCACCCTCCCCTCGCTACGCTACTGGGCAAAGTACTAGTGCTTTAAAATGCATTTCGTGAATGCATCCATTTCGGTGGCAGAAGTCGCGCTGCAGCGTATCAAAGATCAAAGGAGTGGATATAAATAGTACTATTTTACAAGCCGTAATCATTTGAATATCGTAAAGAATAGATAGTAGAGTTCGGGCCATAAAGATAGTGGATTGAATCCCCAGTCATTATTATCATGGATTGGGTTCAGGCAGTCGTGTTTAGGTGAGTACTTTCTTTTTGATTATGTACAGTTGTCGTATAACACACACAAATATTAAATCTTCCGTTACTGAGTGACTGAGAGACAACGTTCAGCCGAAACTGCTGGTCGTAGAAAGCTGAATTTTGGTATGTAGGGTCCTTGGGGAGTTTAGGGGATCACTGAAATAGGATTTCCTGAAATTCTTACGGGAACGGGTAAAAACGATATATGAGCGTACGAAGTCGCGGGCACCTTGAGATGCATTTCCACCAGAGCGCAAGCTACGAGTGCTTAGCCGTAGCGGTCTTTTTCACTGAAGCCTTGTTATGTAGCTGGGGCTAGCAAGCGTGATACGTCATAATTTATTTACCTACTCCACAATTATTGCAAAACAAAAAAATTCTTAATTCTTCACACAAACTCGCAAGCGTCCCTCGCACATCTTTGATTCGCTATGTCCTTCTGTCTATCCGCGGTTTAGCCCAGAGACGCTTATCACTAGAAACTTAGAATTAGGTATGAGTAGGTATACATATTAATCATACCGACAAAGTGGTAAAATATGTAAAAATTCTAGTGTACCCCGGACGATAACAAAAAAATCATCGTCATTATGAATTTCTTTTGAGTGAAAAAAATAAATTGAGTGAAATCTCAGAGATTGACGCGGTTCGGAGAGTTTATGCAATTCCATTGGTTAATATTTGGATTTTATGCAATTCCATTGGTTAATATTTCTCCGCCCCTCTCTGGAGCGTAGAGCCGCTCCAGTGGACAGTCAGCCGCTATTGATTGAAAGCGGGCGTGTCTTGTTATAGATATGTCAAATTTAAGCCACATTTATTTTTGGATAAAGATGCATGTTCTATCGTCTTAAAGAAAAGTTGTAATTTTTTTTTTTTTTTTCAATGGGTTTGCTCTTGACTCTAGTCTATGTCAGAGATGACAAAGACAAAGTCTACGATGGAGTGAGCCTACCCAGAAGGAGCCTGTTCAATCTAACTTTGAAGAGATTTGGGTTTGGTAAAAGTTGAATGCAATTTGGCTCAGTAGTGTTTATTAGCATTTTTAATTCCTTAGATGATCATATTCTTACCACAGTATTTATAAATTTATTTATTTATTTATTTATTAAGTAAGGCACACCAACGACACATTTACAATTAAGTATAACAATAACTGGCAATCACAAATCTTCAATTCTGTGTAAATATATCACTTATAGGTCTGCACAGCATTCTCAATTAAAGATTTACAATTTATAATTAATTTACAGAATTTGCATGAATAATTAAATTAAATCATTCCATTACAAAATAATTAGTAAAAATATAGGTACATATCTACATGATTATTATAAAAATTACAAAAAAAAAAATTAAAAAAAGGAAATAGAATAATCAATACATTTGGATTGTATACTTAATAATATTCGATTAATAACAGATAAAAAGATGTCACAAAATACAGATGTCAAAGATACGAATGCAAAAACAAAACGGCAAAAATTAAACAAAATTAAACAGGGAATACAAAAAAAAAAGTGAAACGAGGACTTATTAACTAATTTTATGAATTATTATTAAATTAAAAATTATTAAATTAGATTAAATTGTAAATGAAAAAAAAAAATATATATATATATATATATATATGTTTGTTTGAGATTTGATTTGCTTACTATGTTTTAGTTTTTGGGGAGTATCAGCACAAAAGAAACATCCGACCTCCAAAAACCCACTACAACGTACAAACAGAAACACCAACTTCCAAAATACAAGTCCTTTTATACTTTATAGTGTTTTTTTGAAGTCGGTTGTATTTTTTGTAAAATAGTTTTTTGGTGATAGGATTACTTTCTTCTATGGTCAGTTGATGATGATGATAAATTGCATGTGACTGAAATAAATCTTGAACTCTTTACCTAGTCGTTCTTCCTAGTGAATGAGGAGAGAGGAAAAGAGAGAAGTTTAAGAATCGCACTCCTTAGCACAATTTTAGTTATACGATATACATAATTATCGAATTATGATACGATAAGATTATTCCTAAAAACATTGCTATCATCGTTACCCTTATCAGAGAAATTTATCTTATTACCATGTCAGTATCACCGGCTTATCGTTCGAAATGGGCCACGCGTAGCTTCACTGGGTGTGTCGGAAAAGGTTGCTTATATTGACTCCCCCATACGTAACTGTCCGTAAAACTCGATAAAATGAGTTATGCGCACAGAAATGTACGGGGGAGTCGATTTATTTTTGATATTGGTCCCATGGTAAATGTTGTTCATAATGATGAACTAGAGGGTATGCGGAACAGAGAGTAAAGTCCCGCAAACCCCCATTGAAAAGGTAGGATCCTCCGACCAGACGGTTGTTGTCTGGTGTAGGCAACTGCCCGATAGTTGATATTCGAGCTGATGTATATGTTCAAATCGCACGGTAAACTCTGATTGCGCGATGCAGGATTTCGACGTAGTTCGCTGCTAGTTGGAAAGATGGTTGCGGTTCTTTTTGCTGCGGTGTTGATCTGTTCCGCTGGTATTTTTTTTCTTGTGGCGGCATTGATGCGGCTACTAACCCCTTCAGAGGCATTGGGTTTATTCTATTACAAATTGTAGAGGTATGAGGAACTGAGTGGAAAGTCGCACCACCTCCCTTGAATAGGAAGGATTCTCCGACCAAATTGATGTTTTGTTTTGTGGGCCACTTAACCCGATGGTTGTTGAAATCGCGCGGCGAGCTTTGACTTAGGTAGGTACTTCTAGAGTTCTAGATGAGTGTCCTTCGTCGTGTACCACAATATAGTTTACCGTCAGGTGAGATAGTTGCGAAATAATAAATATAAATATCAAATTTACACGCGGAATGCCCACCATTTACTGTGTTTCTTTAGAACAAAAAAATCTAACAACAGCATAAATTCCACAGCGCTGTGATAGCTGTGTCGTGGTGCGCTCAGGACCTGTCGTTTCCACCAGGATTCCGGTTCGGAGCCTCCACTGCTGCTTACCAGGTCGAGGGTGCCTGGGATGAAGGCGGTAAGAAATGTTTTAAAATTAGTAATTACCATTAGGTTTTAATGAACTGTAATAGCCAATTTACAGCAGTACGATTCGGTAAACATGTTGAAAGCTTCAGACACTTTTTTCTGCTCCGCCCAAAGCGAGAGGAGTCATTTGATGATTCTCATCAATTTAAAGAAACCGGCCAAGTGCGAGTCGGACTCGCACACGAAGGGTTTATAGCGACCATAGAAATACACAATCTGTGAAAATTTCAACTGTCTACCTATTACGGTTCTTGAGATACAGCCCACTGCTAGACAGACGGACGGACAAACGGACGGACGGACAGACGGACAGCGGAGACTTAGTAGTAGGGTTCCGTTGGTTACCCTTTGGGTACGGAACCCTAAAAAAGGTATTGGTTTTGACATGTCGTTGTGGCGACGCTTGGGGGAGGTCTATGTCCAGCAATGAACGTCTTTCGGCTGAAATGATGATGATGATGGGTCTTGACTTATCTTATCTTAACATATAGGAAAGTCAAGGCGGACCGGACCGCACGTTTTTCTAATGCCAAATTTGTAGAGTAATTGACCCGTCTAGAGCTAGCCCGCGGTCGGCGAACTTCAGGAGCTAGTGTTGTGTTTCTTGCATGGAGTCCGCGTCAATGTAAACGTTTTTACCCGACTGCGCGACGCAAAGGAGTGGTAATGTGTTAATCAGCCTATGTTAGTATGTTCCTTTGAAGCACTATACAGACCAATCGCCGATTTTTATGTTTCACAAGTCAATCGATTCCTCTTAGTCACTAATAGACCAGGGCTGAAGCCTTCAAAAATGGTAAAAAATGAAAAAAAAATGCAGTAGGATGAAACCCATTAGAAAAGGAGAGGAATATGACAAAAATGAAAGGAAAAATAAATTACGGTCGATTCGAGTTCGGGAAGTGGGAGAGGGTGAGTTTTTAAGGGTAAAAAATGGTTTTTCTTGATTTCCGGCAAAACTATGAGTCCTATGGAAAAAAGTTGTTGGTAATAAAAAGATCTACAACTTTTGTATTCACAATTTTTTCACATAACCTCAAAATTTAGGTGAAAAATTCAAACAAGTTTTTGGTTTTGTTTTTCTTTTTCAAAAAAAACATTTTTTTCTACGAAATTTGGTGAAAACTTACCTTGTTATCTCCTAAAGACACTGTAATTTTTTTGATTTGAAATATTTATTTTTTTACCTTATTTTGACTTGATATCGAAAAAACACCCTAATTTTCTATCGAAAATTCTCGCGTCAAAATATCAGCTTTTTCCAAAAAATCTGGGGGCTTTTTTTTCGTTGAAATCTCTACTTTCTGATGGTGTAAGAAAAAATATACATTACCATAGTAAATGTGCTCAGAAAATGCAAATAAGTGAAAATAACTCAAATTCGAAATTTTTTTTTAATCATTATGTACTATTTTGAGCTATTCATTAAAATTTACACTTTAATTACTCAAAAAACGTAAGATTTCATGTTACATTGTTAAACGAAAAAAATGCAAATTCAAATATACTACTCTAATTAACAAACAAATCTATATCTATACTAATATATAAAGCTGAAAAGTTTGTTTGTTTTTTTGTGTTTGTTTACTTGAACGCGCTAGTCTCAGGAACTACTGGTCCGATTTGGAAAATTCTATCAGTGTTAGATAGCTCATTTATCGAGAAAGGCTATAGGCTATATATCATCACGCTAAGATCAATAGGAGCGGAGCAGTAATGAAAATTGCGACGCAAACGAAGTTGCGCGAGTCAACTAGTAAGTTAATGAAGTTAATATTTAATAAGAGCTCTACAAAATTTTGAAAAAGTAGTAGACTCTTCTTTGAATAATATTTGTTGATACCTATTTATTACTGTTTTAAGATAATTTATATACCTGAGTGACCTACGGTAAATTTTAGCCCATTGCAAGGTATTTCATAGAGAAGTGGGAACGGACCTAGGAGGGTCTGGGCTTTACTACATACCTGCTTTTTCGTTGCGGTACAACATCTGGATTTGCCGGAAAAGGTAAGAAAAGTGTCGTTAATTCATTATTAGACGCCCAGAATTTTTCAAATTTGGCCGATATTTTTATAAGAAAGATGCAAGTAAAGAAAATATAAAAAAATTAGAAAAATGGTAAACCTTGAAAAAGATAGCTTTTCTATGCTTTTGAGCTTTTCAAGCTCAAAAGTCTGATAGAAGTTTCATAGAGCAATATTTTTTTTTATATTCAGACCGCACTAACTTTTGAATTAATCAACCGATTTTCACGCGGTTGGCAGCATTTGACGCAATTTTTTCAGTTTCATGAAGAATTTTTAAGTTTAAATTAATAAAACTAGGAAATTTAGAGTAATTCCAAAAAAACACTTTTTTCGGTTTTCTTTCGTTCATGATATCTCTTGAACGAATTGACCAATTTTGACCGGCTTGACGGTGGTCGACGTAATTTTTTTATGCAACTTTATGAAACTTCTATCAGACTTTTGAGCTTGAAGAGCTCAAAAGCATAGAAAAGGATGGATGGATGGATTGTAATTTTGAAATCGGAGAGCTCAAAAATATCATTAAAGCAATTTTAAGCACCTAGGTATGGAATTAGTGGGAAGTTGCACGGATGGCCTTCAAGGTTTACCATTTTTCTAATTTTTTATATTTTCTTTACTTGCATCTTACTTATAAAAAATATCGGCCAAGTTTGAAAAATTCTGGTCGTCTAATAATGAATTAACGACACTTTTCTTACCTTTTCCGGCAAATCCAGATGTTGTATCGCAACGAAATAGCAGGTATGTAGTAAAGCCCAGACCCTCCTAGGTCCGTTCCCACTTCTCTATGAAATACCTTGCAATGGGCTAAAATTTACCGTAGGTCACTCAGGTATATAAATTATCTTAAAACAGCAATAAATAGGTATCAACAAATATTATTTAAAGAAGATTCTACAACTTTTTCAAAATATTGTAGATGTCTTATTAAATATTAACTTTATTAACTTATTTGTTTGTTAATTTATTATAGTAGTATATTTCAATTTGCAATTTTTTCGTTTATCAATGTAACATGAAATCTTACGTTTATTGAGTTTTAGAGGTAGCGGTACAGAGAGTAAAGTCCCGCATACTCCCATTGAAAAGGAGGATCCTCCAACCAGGCGGCTGTTGTGCCTGGCGGGCTACTGCCCGATAGTTGATATTCGGGCTGATGTATATGTTCAAATCGCACGGTAAACTCTGCTTGCGCGATGCAGGATTTCAACGTTGTAGTTCGCTGCTAGTCAGATAGATGGCGTCGCGGTTCTTTTTGTTGCGATGTAGATTTGCTCCGTAGGTTTTTCTTGTGGCGGTCTTGATGCCGCTACATCACTCCCCTCCGGAGACCGGAGGTCGATAGTGGATGAGTCGTCCATGCATCTTGAGATGCTTGCCAGGCCAGTGGAAGGTTGGTTCCAGTGAGTCGGAACCGGAAGTCGCAGAGTTCTCGGTGAGTCGGAACTATGCGCGGTGCCCCAGTGAGTCGGGGTGATGAGATATCCCAGTGAGTCGGGATGATGCTGCAGGCTCCAGTGAGTCGGAACCGGATGTCGCAGAGTTCTCGGTGAGTCGGAACTATATGCGATGCCCCAGTGAGTCGGGGTGATGGGATCCCAGTGAGTCGGGATGATGCTGCAGGCTCCAGTGAGTCGGAGTGCTGCTGCTGTTGGCTCCAGTGAGTCGGAACCGGTAGTCGCAGAGTTCACAGTGAGTCGGAACTGTATGCGATGCCCCAGTGAGTCGGGGTGAAGATAGAGGCTGAGGATGCTAACAGGAATGCGCGGCTGCTGCATGCTGGTGGTCAGGATATCCGTAGAAGCCGTGGGTACTGGCTGGCTGTATGACTCGCTGCTCGAGAGCTTGAGGTCACGATGAGGAGAAGTGATGATGACGTCACGCTGAAGTAGTTGCACGAAGGCTGCGCTGACGTTCAATGTCGAGGGTCAACAGTTTAGGGATATGCGGAACAGAGTGTAAAGTCCCGCATACCCCCATTGAAAAGGTGGATCCTCCATCCAGGCGGCTGTAGTGCCTGGCGGGCTACTGCCCGATAGTTGATATTCGGGCTGATGTATATGTTCAAATCGCACGGTAAACTCTGCTTGCGCGATGCAGGATTTCAACGTTGTAGTTCGCTGCTAGTCAGATAGATGGCGTCGCGGTTCTTTTTGTTGCGATGTAGATTTGCTCCGTAGGTTTTTCTTGTGGCGGTCTTGATGCCGCTACAGAGTAATTAAAGTGTAAATTTTAATGAATAGCTCAAAATACAGAATGTACATGTAAAACGGAACCGTCTTAAAAAAGAGATAATTATAATCCTGGAGCAAACGCGTGTTGCTCCAACCCCCTGCTAGTGTCAGCTAGGCAGTTAGTCACAATTAGACATACACAATATCATCGCACACATTCACAGACACCCACACCGCACAAACACCCGCACACATACACGCACACACAATACATTTAGAGTCACTCTTGGACTGTGCTCTTGGCCACCTTACCTTGTTTAACTTTTCTGTGTACTTCGTAATTGGCGTATTGTTTTTGTAATAATTTTAAGTTATTTTACTGTAAGCTGTGAAGCTACCTTTCATAAATAAATAAATAAATAAATAAATAAATAAAAGTACATAATGATTAAAAAAAAAAATTCGAATTTGAGTTATTTTCAATTATTTGCATTTTCTGAGCACATTTACTATAGTAATGTATATTTTTTACACCATCAGAAAGTAGAGATTTCAACGAACAAAAAGCCCCCAGACTTTTTGGAAAAAGCTGATATTTTGACGCGAGAATTTTCGATAGAAAACTAGGGTGTTTTTTCGATATCAAGTCAAAATAAGGTGAAAAAATAAATATTTCAAATCAAAAAAAATACAGTGTCTTTAGGACATAACAAGGTAAGTTTTCACCAAATTTCGTAGAAAAAATTTTTTTTTTTAAAAAACAAAACCAAAAACTTGGTTATTTGAATTTTTCACCTAAATTTTGAGGTTATGTAAAAAAATTGTGAATACAAAAGTTGTAGATCTTTTTATTACCTACAACTTTGCCATTTAACTTTTTTCCATAGGACTCATAGTTTTGCCGGAAATCAAGAAAAACCATTTTATACCCTTAAAAACTCACCCCCTCCCACTTCCCGAACTCGAATCGACCGTAATTTATTTTTCCTTTCATTTTTATCATATTCCCCTCCTTTTCCAATGGGTTTCATCCTACTGTAATTTTTTTGGTTTAAAAAATTATCGACCCTGGTCTATAAAGACATGACGTTAGGGAAAATTCAATATGGCGACTACTGGACGCCATATTGTGAAAATGTTTTTATTTTTTAAACCTATCGAGTGGGGTATCAAAATAAAGGGCTCGAGGAGACGATTCAAAAAATTCAACTAACTAAAATGTAGGAAATATAAAAATTTACTTTGTCAATAAACTCGACCGCTAAAACCGACGAACAAGTCACTTTTTAAGCAGTCAGATGCATTTCAATCACTGATCTGATTTCACCAACTGCATCACTTTTAGTTGGTTTTAGCGGTCGGGTTTTTGACAAAGTAATTTTTTTTTACTATTGTATATCCATGGGGACAGGGTACAAATCGAAAGTACGAAAAGTCTAGGAATCACAACAGGAACCACTGGCTTAAAGTACTTTCCGAGTTGTTGCATGCGTTACTGAACCTTGAAGGAATGGCTGTTATTACGAGATTTAGCCACGAGTCGTAGAACTTACAATGGTTTGGACTACTTTCCGTATTTAAGTTATACTTAGATAGGTCTCCTTACTAAGGAGTAAGGAGAACTATCTAAGTTTCCGGTTTCCGGAGCCCAGGTGTTGAAAGAAAACACTGAATATGTTGTTGTTCCCCATAATCCATATTCATGTATTTTCCAGGCAAAAGTGAGAGCACCTGGGATCGGTTCGTGCACGAAGACCCCCGAAGGATCTCGGATCTGACGAATGGAGACGTGGCTTGCGACTCCTACCACCAATGGAAGAGGGACTTGGAGTTGGCAGAGGAACTGGGCCTGCACTTCTACAGGTATGTTACGTTGCCTATAGGAACTTGATGCGTTAGGCATTCTCTACCAGTCAACCAATATAGCATGTCAGGAGGATCGACAAAATGAATTGTTCAGTACAGCCGATAGAATTCACGTGGATAAAAATGATGGGATGATTAATGAATGATAGGTTTACAAAAATAATTCCTATTGCTAACTTCGTTCAACCATGAAGTTCCTTGGTATAATCTTTTTTATCCCAACTTTTAGGTTTTCCATATCCTGGCCGCGAATTCTTCCATCTGGTTTTGCCAACCACATCAATGAGGATGGCAAAAACTACTACAACAACCTGATCGACGGTCTACTGGAGAAGGGCATCGAGCCTCTTGTCACCATGTACCACTGGGACTTGCCTCAATCACTTCAGGATCTCGGTAAGCCAACGATGGATGAACTGTGCGGGAGATGGAATGGCAAGAGAGAGTGACTAACAGAGAAGTTTGAATAAAGCAGAGAGGTTGCCCTAACCACAAGTCAATTAAAATAAGGCCGATATAATGCTTGTCTTGGTAAGACAAACTAAACCCAACTTTAACACTATCCGCCACCAAATGTAGTACCTAACCATTTTTTTATGTATTTTTGGTGACTGGTTGGAAATGCAAATAGGTGTCCTCCACCTTAGGAAGCCCTGGCCCTGCGGTGGAAGAAATGATCTGTCAGACTTCTACTAACTAAAACCACCTCGTTTTCCCTCGCACACTTACGCCGAAGGCTACTGAAGCACTTAACAATCTGTGGGCCACAACTGGTCACGTGGGAGAGTGAGGTGTCCTAATCTTAATAACCTCACTCAACTGTCTTGTAATTTTTGTTCCAAACTAATGTGTTGGGGATTTGTGGCCATATCAGAGTACTAAGACGTGGTAACTGGGCGGGCGTTTAGGACTGACTTCTGTAATTTTTGTCGATCAATAAGTACAGATTTTCAACCACATTTGACTTTTTTCAGGTGGCTGGACAAATCCTCTTATAGTTGACTGGTTCGTGGACTACGCAAGGGTTTTGTACACTCTCTACGGCGATCGTGTGAAGCTCTGGCTGACCCTCAACGAACCGGTAGTCATCTGCGACCTGATTTACAATTCTGGTGTTATGGCTCCGCCCATCGTTAGCCCTGAAGTTGGCGCTTACGTGTGCAATAAGCATGTGTTGCTGGCCCACGCTAAGGCTTGGAGGCTGTATGATGAGGAGTTCAAACCTAAATATCATGGTGAGACTGAAGTTTCTTTAATTTCTCTCTGCTTGTCAAAGGTTATTTGCGCGTACGAAGTCGCGGGCAAAAGCTAGTCAATCTACATTCCGTAAGGGAGCACTAAGAGATGATTTCCCAACATTCCTACGGGAACAGGAAAAAACGGGATAGGTATATGGCGAGATTTCTAGACCAGAGTATTCCGGGTTTTATACGTTAACCCGGATTTGAGTGGATATTATTTGGAGGAGCTCGTGGCTAAATGATAACAGCCGCACGGGTCGATCTTTAAGGTTAAGCAACGCTTGCCAAGGTTGGTCTGTGGATGGGTGACCATCTTAATATACCGAGTTTTCTCCGCCTCGGAAAGCACGTTAAGCCGTTGGTTCCGGCTGTCATTTGTAGATCTTTGGCAGTCGTTACGGATTGTCAGAAGCCAGTAAATCTGACTCCAGTCTTGCCAAGAAGTACCGTACCAGTAAGACCGTGTAGTTAATGGGTTGTGGAGGTCTGGTAGGCAGCCGCTCCACGTAAAACACTGGTATTCAGCTGAATCCGGTTTGACTGGAAGCCGACCCCAATATAGTTGGGAAAAGGCTAGGCAGATGAATGAAAAAAAAAACATTCAATCTTCTTTGTAATCGTAAAAAAAATTCTTTGTGATTTAACTTAACTTCTTCAAACAATTTTCAGGAAAGGTCTCAATAGCGAATCAGTTGGTATGGTATGATCCCAAAACAAAAGAAGACGAGGCTCTTGCGGAGCTGGCCAGAGAGAACTGTGTAAGTATTGAGTACTACCTATCTTGGGTGTTGCGAAATTTGGTCGAAAGAGTCACCGCAGCCCTGGAACGCAAAGGGCATTAGGAGGAATACGGATCGGTTTTAGTCAGTAAGAGTCTGATACTCCTTTCTGCTCCGCCCAGAGTGCAAAGGATAACTTCGGTTAGACGTCGAATTTCAAATTCAAGTAAAATTTAAATTCAAGCCATGTTGTTCTTCTTTCAAAATAAGTTGTTTATTTGCTTGTGTGGGCTTAGCATTTTCTGTCATGTTGCCATATTTAAATGGACTGGAATTAAATTTCACCCTTTGTGCAAAGTTATTGGCGTTTATATGTCATGGTTATTAGGATCGCTTAAATGAAACTGAGCTTGAAATGGAAATCTGTGATGATCGGTGATGTCGAATTTTTTTTTTTTTTTGGTTTTAGGGTGGCAGATACACTCATCCAATCTACTCCAAAGAGGGGGGTTGGCCGCCTTCCATACAGAAACACATGGACGAGCTAAGCCTAAAGAGAGGATACCCTAGGTCTATGTTCCCGGCGTTTACTCAGGATGAGATTGAGACGATTAGAGGTATGTGAATAAAATAATAAATTATTATTGCTAGACACGCTGCGCCCCCGGTTCCACTAGAAGATTGCAACCTTCAGGAAAACTTAAATCTCAATAAAAAGTAGATCCATGCGTGTCTATTAGAAATGCACCTTTTTTATAGTTACATTACCTTCTTATTACTTTCCACTCGACTCAATCTCGGCTCATCCTCCCTCAATCAAACTCGACATTATTCCGCTGTCGTGACGACTCATTAGAATGGAGACCTGTGGGGTTGAGGACTTTATCATATCAGCCGAAAGACATCCACTGCTGAAAATAGACCTACCTCAAGTGTCGCCATAAAAACCGGTCCTTTGCGTCTCACAGCCATCGGCTACCAGAGACCTTCGACAAGAGGCTCAAAATTATCTATTTAGACCACAACAGAAAATAGAAATACATATCGGGCGCAGTATGTAGCCTTCTTATTCAGTTCACGAAATATTATTTTTAATCGGTTCAATATTGAAAGTGGAAACAGGCGAGAGCCAAACCTCGAATCATGACTTTTTACTCATAATGTCTCTTTATCCGCATTTACTCTTAATACTGCAAATGATCATCAAATGCTCACCGCTAGATAGGGGCATACCCAACCATTCTCCAGCAATCCTTTCCATGACAAGATTACTAACCTAAATTTCTACAGGAACGTACGACTTCTTTGCGTTGAACCACTACACGACGCGGCTGGTCCGGCCCGCGAAGGAGGGAGAGACGTTCTCATCCTGGCCGCTAGGTGACGCTGTAGACCTCAACATGAAGATAGAGAAGGGAGAGGGTTGGGGCCAGGCTGCTTCGTCATGGTTCTTCGTAAGTTTGACCTTTAACTGATTGTATTCGTTCTGTAATTTTTGCCTCCGTGGCCTAGTGGTATAGGCGTTTGCCTTGTGATCCGGTGGTCGTGGGTTCGATTCCCATAGGAAGCATACTTTGTAAAGTTGTTTTCCAGACTGGCTAGAACATTGCAGGCTTGAATCACCTGATTGTCTGATAAAAAGATGATTCCGTGCTTCGGAAGGCACGTATAAGCCGGTGGTCCCGGTCAAATAAACCATGTCAGAAGCCCTTGAGGCGGTTTAGAAACTCTGACGCTAGGGTGTGTGGAGTCGCTAGAGAGACCTTACTGCCCACACGATAAGAAGAAGAACCCCTTTGGAAAAACAGGCCAATTACGAATTGGACTCGATGCGAAGGGTCTGAACAAAACATATTATTATTATTTTCTGTGTGTACATAAATAATAAAATAATCATTTTTTATAAACATAGATTTCTACGATAGCTTATGCTCTCGAAGCAAATAATATTGAATCTTAAAGAGAGAAAAGTTAGTTCGGAATATTTTGCAACCAGCCTAGGAAATTTCTTCTAAGCCATGAAACAGGAAGTTACTTTGTTCAAGTATGCAGAAAAAACGTTGGTTGGGGATAGTGAGTCGAACTGCTCTCAAAAGAATTTATAATTCAAGTACCATATTATGCATCTTCACAGGTGTACCCCCCAGGCCTTCGCAGGCAGCTGGTCTGGCTGAAAGAGAAGTACGGCAACATGGAGTTCATGATCACTGAGAACGGATTCTCTACGCACGGAGGACTTGATGATCAGAACAGGATCCAGTATTACAGGGATTATTTGGAACAGGTGAGTCCGGTCAAGAGTGTTGTCAAGAAGACGATTGAAATAATTTATAGTCCGATGGTAAGGGAATTACCATAGTAAGTAACTATTTACGATCCATAATCTGGATAGACTAGGAGGAGACTTCGAGGAGCTCGTGGCTAAATAATAAAAGCCGCACGGGTCGATCTTAAAGGTTAAGCAACGCTTGCCAAGGTTGGTCTGTGGATGGGTGACCATCTTAACATACCGAGTTCCCTCCGTGCCTCGGAAAACACGTTAAGCCGTTGGTTCGGCTGTCATTTGTAGATCTTTGGCATTCGTTACGGATTGTCAGAAGCCAGTAAATCTGACTCCAGTCTTGCCAAGAAATACCGTGTTACCCAGTGTATGGGTATATTATTATATATTGTGGAGGTCTGGTAGGCAGCCGCTCCACGTAAAATACTGGTATTCAGCTGAATCCGGTTTGACTGGAAGCCGACCCCAATATAGTTGGGAAAAGGCTAGGCAGATGAATCTGGATAGACTAGAATAGACAGTGAAAGTCTCTAAATGATGATGATCAATTTTCGTCAATATAAATTAAATGAGGCTGGTGTTTCCTAACTGACTGCCCTTAGAAGAAACACCGAAACTAACTCAGAGGTCAGTCTTAAAGTCCAGTCAATGGTAAACTTGTAATGGTAAAAGCATATAAGAACCATGAATGTAGGTTAATGACTGAGGTGGTATATTGAGGAAAGCCTTTCTTGTTTGTCTTTTCTTACTTGATGATTACAGGCAAGTTCTTTAAGAGTTCTACCATACTATTACTAACCTTCTGCTTGCAGATCTTGCTGGCGATCAAAGAAGATGGCATCAATGTGACAGCATACAGCGCTTGGACGCTCATCGACAACTACGAGTGGATAGATGGATACAAGTATGAAACCCTTATTTTATTTGTAGTAGTGTGAAGTCAAGACTTCACAGATCACAAACGGATTGACCAAGGAAAGGGGTGAAAGCATATCAAGGTACATAAAGAAACCTGAGGCTTTAGACAAGTTGCCATTCTATCATCGAATACGATTATCAATATCCCAAAATGTAAGGGATCGATCACGTGACATTCGACAGCGACATTGGTCAATCCCATACATTTTGACGTTTTGTGAATCGCTTTCGCTACGCTACCGCTGTGAGCATGTCACTTGAGCCTTCCCCCTAATCAGAATCTGTGAAATCTATAGAGTATTCTATAAAAAAAGAGTTCACTACATTATATTGTTAGGGGTCAAGTAGGTGGTTTATGGTTTTGATGGAGGCGTTGTGCCATTTAGAGTGCAGGTGCAAACAAAATCTGAACACCACAGCACTGGTACCTGGTATTTGGTAGATCAATACGAGGCATGCCTTTTAAGTTTTGTCGTTTGAAGAAAAAAACAACTTTTTTTTTTTTGTAATGGGTTTGCTCTTGACTCTAGTCTATGTCAGAGATGACAGAGACAAAGTTTACGATGGAGCGAGCCTACCCAGAAGGAGCCTGTTCACTCTAACTTTGAAGAGATTAGGAGATTAGGGTTGTAAGCTTTTGGAAAAACAGACGCAGGCAGAGAGTTCCACTCCTTTGCTGTGCGCATTATAAAAGACGTTTGAAAACGCTTAGTGCGAATTGGTGGAATAGCCTTATAGTACTTTTTATTGTTTTTCAAAGTTTTCACCACGTAGCTTAATACACTTTTCCATTGGCTCAAACCATTATAACATTTATTCCACTCTAAAGTGGGGGTGTTCAAAATGGCTGACTTTAAAGCGTCGACTGCTTCTTCACCGGACTGGAACCTTTGACCACGAAGCCTAACCTTTCTTAATTTTAGGAAATGTAAAGAAATCGTTAGGGCTTAGGTCAGGACTGTATGGAGGATTGTCAAGAATTTCTACTTTTTCCTGCTTCAAATACTCAATCGTTTGACGAGCGCTGTGTGAGCTTGCGTTGTCGTGGTGCAGGATGATGCGTCGCTTTGAGTTAGATTTTTGAAGTTCGGCGATGACTTGTGGTAAACAAACTGTGCTATACCACTCTGCGTTAACCGTTCTACGATCTTCAAGTGCAATAGTCGCAACATGGCCGGTTTTCCAACGACTGTGGCCACCATCTTCTTTAAAGTTCTTCGAGAACGAGCAAATTTAGTCGGCTTTGGCTCGTCTTGAAAGACCCAGATTGTAGATTGTTGTTTGGAATAAGGATCGTAGGCATAGATCCAAGATTCGTCACCATCATCAGTATGATGTCGTAGACGTGATTTGACTCTCTTCGGTTGAACCTTTGCAGAGTTTTCTTACACCATCTGACGCGGGCCGCCTTGTGATCGTCGGAAAGCAGATGCGGTATCCAATGGCAAACTAGCTTTCTCACATCAAGCGCTTCATGCAAGATCTTCTGAATAGTGGTCCCTGAGATGCCTAATATAGCCTCTTTCTCTCGATATGTCACATGACGGTCTTCGAGAATTAGTTGTCTCACAGCAATGATCTGATGATTATCTTCAGAGAAGGCGAATTTTGGGCGTCCTTCGCGAGATTTGTCACTAACACTAGTATGTCCACGCTGGAATTCTAAATACCAGCGTTCGACATGGGGCTTCATCAATGAACACAGATGTTAGCTCTTCAAAACACTGAACCCGTGTCAGGGCTCTTCTAAAGTTGTAGAAAATTATTGCACGAACATTTTCCTTAGAAAGATTCATTTTAGTACGTAACCTGACAGAAGAGGAAAGAAATATTTATGTTATGTTAATGTTATCTTCTAGGACCAAGTTCGGCCTCTACGAGGTAGACTTCTCGGACCCGGAGCGCAAGCGCACGCCGCGTGCGTCCGCGCATTACTACGCCAGCATCATCAAGAGCCACTCGCTCGATGTGCCCACCACTCGCAGTGAACTTTAATTATGTACATTATTTGTAGGTTGTTAAGGTATATTATTGTTGATTATTGATTAAAGATGGATTAAATAAATTGTTGAAAAGTTTTCCGTTACCCAAAGTGTATCCAACGGAACCCTATTACTAAGCCTCCGCTGTCCGTCCGTCCGTCCGTCTGTCTGTCAGCGGGCTGTATCTCAAGAACCGTAATAATAAGACCCTGGCAGGCCCCGTCAGTTATGGCGACTTCTCTTTGAAGCGCGCGTGGAAGCGCGCCATTGACCCGGGCTTGGTTCTGATCGGACGGCGAGCTATTCATGTCATTCGCATACGAGGGCCTACGGTGGCCGGGTTTTGTCCTGCGACTACCGACGACGGCGTCTCCTCCTGTTGCGACGGCTGGGACGTGAGGATTGCCTCTCCCTCACACGTCCCGCCTCCTCCGTCACTTGCATTACTGCTTCGCAGAAGAAGGTGATGAGACCTTACCATGGCTCATGTATTTTTTAAATAATTGATTAATTCGCGATTGATCACATTCTGACCTGTTGGTAGGCGATGATGTGGTCGAAGATGTAGCACGCCTGCCTAGAAGTAACAGATAGTCAGTAGTAGATCCCTCGGTTTTCTTCTTTTTTTTTTGGTCAACATGTAATTGCAGCACTTCTTTTAGAGGTTTCAAGCAGGTGGAATTATAAATCCTGGTTTTGGATACAAAGTACAAAGGCTGTGTTAAACAATTAATGGCCAAACTCGAATAAAAAAATATTTATTAAATTAATAACTACAATAAATTCAATTTGTCCCCTCCTTCCCTCAAGACATCTTAGACAACCGTCACGTTAGGTGGCGAGACCGCGACAACGGGGTCTAGTGCGTGTTTCTTGATGAGGTCGGCGTAGAACCGCGCCGAGGCACGTGGTGTGCGCTTGCGCAGGGGGTCCGAGAAGTCCACCTCGTAGAGCCCGAATTTTGTCCTAGAAGAAATAAAAATAATTCTGTCAATCAGACATTTTCCTCCTTTAATACACAAGCCTGTGGCACAAGCACATATTTATGAGGACAAAAGTAACTCTGAGGAAAAAGTAACTCCACCACGGTTATAATTATATCATTTCATATAGCGGGACCATTTCTTGAGCAGCTTTTTTTGGATGGTAAATCATCCATTCCCTGCCGGAGACTGTGTTTCCTGATAGCTACAACCTGGAAGTCTTTATGTCAAGAGTGAATAGGTTACTTCTAGGCAAGCGCGCTCCATCTTCGAGTACATCATCGCTTACGATCAGGTGAGATAGTGGTCAAACGCGTGCTTATCAATAGTAACAAAAGAGGAGTCAGTAAGAGTCTGATGACTCTTACTGACTAACACCCATCCGTGATCCTCCAAATGCCCTTTGCGATCCAGGTCCGCGGTGAATCTTTCGAACAAATTCTGTTGCTGTCAATGTCAGCTGCATTAAGAACTTGCAGCTTAATTACTCGTACATAAAAATCAACATACAAAAAACAATTTAGAAAAAGTAATTAAATCCAGCAATTGGATCTCTTTCTGGTGGTAAAAATGTACCTACGCGTTCTAAAAATAATATTACAATGTCGGTCTATTTGTAACTAATACCAAGAACTAAACCATACTCACACATATCCATCCATCCACTCGAAGTTATCCATGAGCGTCCACGCGGTGTAACCGGTGACGTTGACGCCATCTTCTTTTATCGCCAGCAAGATCTGCAATTAGATTCATCTTTAGACATACTAAAAATAAAGTTCTTCAAAGTTAGAGTGAACAGGCTTCTTTTGGGTCTTACACCAAAGTCAAGAGAAAACCCATCTTAAGTAAGTAAAAAAAAAAATAGTTTGCCCGACCTGTGAATTGAACCCAGGACCCCGACGCTCAACAGTTACGCATGCGAGACTAACTAGGAGTCAGAGACAGAATTATTTAAGAAAAGCATGTGCCAAAGTGTCCCTTTGATAAGATTAGGTGTCATTTATGCTAATTGACACCTAATCACCTAATGTGACCAACATTATCTGACCCACTTGACTATTATTCGCTAATAGTCGAGTGGGTTAGATAATGTTGGTCACAGACCCTACATCATAATTAGCCATCATAATAGCCGTATATGATGTCGGCCGGTGCCGTATGGTACCCTAAAAGAATAATACCATTCCATCACTTCCCGTGGGTGTCGTACAAGGCGACTAAGGGACTCACCAGAGAATGGGTATGAGAGAATGCGTTCTCTGTAAAACGCAACACCTCTCTCTTTAAAATACACTGCAATCGCCAACCTGCCTGCCAAGCGTGCGAGCGATTATGGCACCTCCCCCCCCTTTGGGGGAGGCCTATGTCCAGAAGTCTGTCGGCTGTTATGATGATGATGATATCATATTTATGCTCTATAAAATTGGACTTTCCCATTTCACTGACACTTTCCAGTGCATTGATCAATGATAAAATAACTCAGTAACCCGATGCCCCTTTGCAAGACTGGTGTCGCATTTTTTGGCTATCCGTAGCGACTATAATAGATCTATAAATCTATTAATGCCAGCCAGGACCAACAGCTTAGCGTACTTTCCGACAGCAGTCTCTGCATGTAATTGATAGTCCTCATGTATGGACGGATCACGGCAAGTGTTGCTTGATCTCAAAAAATATTACTAAGTCAGCTCCACAAGTTTCAAATATCATATACCTGTCTCAAGTATGTCTTATAGTAGTTGATTCTGTCCCGATCTTCCAGCCCTGCGTGGGTAGACAGTCCATTCTCCGTGATCACGATTTCCAGGTTGCCGTACTTCTGCTTTAACCAGACCAGCTGTCGACGGATGCCTTCGGGGTAGACCTGGAAAGAAATAAACACAGGTACTCGTATTATGTTCAACGCATGATTGCTTGTGCCAATTCAAAGCGAAAACACAAAACCCCACTCGACTACTCTCATCTAGCTTATTCAAGCCCGCTGAAGATCGCCACATCGTCTCTTGACGCCTATTATCATGAACATAATTTCATCCTAAAGACTGGTGCCGGGTCCAAGCGTCGACATATCTAGGGTAATATTTATGGGTCCTTTGCTTCTCATATCTAGGGTAATATTTATGGGTCCTTTGCTTCTCACATCTAGGGTAATATTTATGGGTCCTTTGCTTCTCATATCTAGGGTAATATTTATGGGTCCTTTGCTTCTCATATCTAGGGTAATATTTATGGGTCCTTTGCTTCTCATATCTAGGGTAATATTTATGGGTCCTTTGCTTCTCATATCTAGGGTAATATTTATGGGTCCTTTGCTTCTCATATCTAGGGTAATATTTATGGGTCCTTTGCTTCTCATATCTAGGGTAATATATGGGTCCTTTGCTTCTCATATCTAGGGTAATATTTATGAGTCCTTTGCTTCTCATATCTAGGGTACTCCCGTGGTCTTAAGTCATCTATCAAACTTATGGTCGGTCTTCCAAAGCTGCGTCTTACAGACGTCCTCCTATTCCTTTACTTTTTTTGCGACAAGCCCATCACATTATTCCCAACTACCGCAACTCCTAAGAGCCAGAATCAACAGTGGTGACCAACAGAAAAGCGCCGAGTCAAAATAAAAACTTAACGATTCCAGAAGAAACGATTCGGGTTTCTTGGATCTCGCAACGGAATTAATCAGAAAACAACAAGGAAAGAGTAAGAAGACATCCTTTTTATATTTAACGTTTTAGGAATAATTTCATTGTGCGTACAGCTTAAGAGTGGAATTAACTCCCGGAGTCTGCGTTGCCGGATAACTAACCCTTTTTTTAAGGATGGGAAATCATCAGATGACTTCTTCCACTCTAGGCGAAGTGTAAGGGAGTGTCAGACTCTTACTAACTAAAACCCATCCGTGTTCCTCTTTATGCCCTTTGCGATCCGCGGTGACTCTTTCGAACAACAAATTCCGCAGTACTGGCGTATAGCTACATCCCGGTTCTTTAAGTCAAGAGTAAATGCAATGTAGTGCTTCATCATCGACCACGACGACCACATCATCGCTTCCCATCGGGTGAGATTGTGGTCAAACGCAAGCCTAACATTTATAATTTAAAAAAAAACTCACATAGAACCAAAATGAAGCAGACACGGGCCAATCGTTCCCTCTCTCCACGATGCCGTTCAGATCTACCGCATCACCGAGTGGCCATGCCCTGAAGCTCTCTCCCTCCTTAGCCTGGCGGATCAGACGGCTCGTGTAGTGATTCATGCCGTAGAAGTCATAGGTTCCTGGATATTTAAAACATGAAGTAGATGTTTGTGGAGTGAGGAATCTGTTAAGTAAGTAAAAATAAACTTTAAGATGCTAAAATATAGTTTATAGAAGCGGAAGAAGGATCAGAGAAGAACATATTGTATATATTTCAATGATTGTCAATGGGAAAAGTGCCCAAATGGAATTGTCACATTAAATGACAAAAGATAACTACTCTCGCAGGCTTCTTGGATTAGACCTAGGCTTCTTGGATTAGACCTCTAGTTTAATTTCATAGGGTTTACCATTTTGGGGCTGTGTAAGTGTGATTCGTCCAAAAACTACTGAAAGAAATCGTTAATTCTGGTCTGTTATTGATATATTACTTCAGGAATTATCCATAAACAATGTCCAATCTGGGAATGAAACACGGGCCCTCAAGCTCAGTAATCATTATTGTGGACATAAGACAGTGGCGCCCCCAACAAAGCCGTTTGTTGCATAATTTAGATTGCAATAAAAGGCCTTGTGGGATTACCTTTTATCTTATTTTGCTGTAAACATTGTCTTAAAATATTTTTCTTATCTCACAGAAACATGAAGGTAAATCTTATTTGTTTAGTTAGTTGTAATACTAGCTGCACCCGCTGCTTCAATCACGTACTCGTTAACTTGGTTACTAGGCAGGGTATTAAGTTGAAACATGTACCAAGTTTTTATATAAAACGAGCAACAATACAACTGTGAAAACCACATCAAATTTCTTGCAGTAGTTTTTGCATGTTGCGCGTACAAACATACATTCAGACAGACAAAAATTCTCAAAATAATTTAATGTCGTATAATTTCATTATTTGTATATAGATTATGGTGTTACCTTTAACAAAAGCAATCTCTTCTTGAGTAAACGCTGGTAAGGAGGATTTATTGTATCCTCTCTTTATGCTGAGTTCCTCCATGTGTTTTTCTAAAGATGGCGGCCATCCACCTGTCGTGGAGAATATTGGGTGAGTGTATTTGCCGACCTGCAAAGAAATAAATGCATGTGTTTATAATTATATCAATATGGGGCCCGTCTTTTTTAAACCTACGGATGCCTTCCCACCAGAGATGTACTATGCAGCTATATGCAGCGAGAATGTAAAAGCTAAGCTACGAAACTATATACCTAACCGTTTCCACTGATACAATACCAAGTTATGTAGCTAGCTCGAGATATGCGTCATATCCACAATAGGGAAGGCACGCACTGCTCTGCACATGTATAGCTACAAACCTCGTGACCATCCATAGCATGCATCCACAGCACGCGTCCTTCCAAATAAAAAACCGGCCAAGTGCGAGTCGGACTCGCACACGAAAGGTTCCGTACCATAAACCTTATTTTTTTTATATTTGAGTTGATTGAATGAAAGGTAAATTGCGGTTTACTAAAAAGAACTACTTACTAGGTCTCGTTCAAACCAATTTTCGGTGGAAGTTTGCATGGTATACCATACCTTTTTTTAGTTTTTTCATTCTCTTATTTTAGAAGTTATACACATTTTACCACTTTGGAAGTGTCTCTCGCGCAAACTATTAAATTTAGAAAAAAATGATATTAGAAACCTCAGTATCATTTTTAAAGACCTATCCAGAGATATTCCACACGTATGGGTTTGGTTGAAAAAAAAATTGAGTTTTCAGTTCTCCCAAAATTTATTGTTTTTTTTTAATATTTTTGTGTAAAAATCTTAATGCGGTTCTTATATACCAAGTTTCAACAGTATAATTCTTATAGTATCAGAAAAAAAGTGGCTGTGACATACGGACGGACAGACAGACAGACAGACATGACGAATCCATAAGGGTACCGTTTTTTTGCATTTGGCTACGAAACCCTAAAAACGTAGCTTAGTTGAATCAGTTTCCACCAGTGCTATGCTATGTGAACCGATGAATATGATTGGTGCATATCAAACGCATCCATAGCAACGTTGCACAGCACATCTCTGGAAGACAAGCAGCCTACGAATATGAATGTTATGTAGGGAGGTTTAGAGCCCAAAGTCTTTACAGCAAGGTTTGGAAGCCACGAGTCAGAATACAAATGTCTATTTTCGATTTCTCAAAATATTATAGTACTCGTAACTTACACAGTTCTCCCTGGCCAACTCTGCAAGTTCTGTATCTGCTGATGTCAAAGGATCGAACCAAATATGGTGGTTGCATAGCGATATCTTGCCTGAAATAAAATGTAATTTATATCATTCAATGTAATTTACAGCTGGTTTAATTTTTTCCTTGTGATCAGGAAGCCTACTGCTTTTCCCAACTATGAAAAAGAGGTAGGCTTCCTGTCTGACATGGATTTGCATTTTGCTTGGACGGCTTGCCTATCTGGCCTCCACATCCCACTTGGTAACACGATACTCCTTGGCAAAACTGGAGACAGATTCTCTAGCTTCTGCTAAAGATGTTGAAATGACAAGCGAGACGCTTGTATACGTGCCAATGACCTTGTGCATACAAACGGAGCTAACTACACCTCTACGCGCCACTCTGCGACCAGTATTTTTATTTTTTTATAATAAAATAATACACACACACACACACATACACCAACACACATTCATAATGCGTACAGCTAAGGAGTGGAATTCCTTGCCAGAGTCTGTGTTTCCTGTTAGCTGCAACCTGGGAGAGTGAATAGGTTACTTCTAGGCAAGCGTGTTCCATCTTCGACCACATCATCGCTTACCATCAGGTGAGATAGTGGTCAAACGCGTGCCTATAATTATTAAAAAAAAGTGACAAAACCAAATTATTTTCGTTTGTATTGTAAAGCAGCAGATATTTTTTTTTAATATTTTGTTAAAAATGTAGGAGTAAAATGGTTTCATCTCAACGATCAGGAGGTGATTTCGTGTTTTTTTATTCTTATTTTGTGATACCGATTCATAAATTCTGGCTAAACCAAGTTACGTAGATCATATCATGTAGATTACATCTAAAAAAATGTTAGATGTTTAATTTTTCAGTAAATGCCGACGAAAAACTGTTTCATCTGCACGTTATTTTAAGCTTTTGCGAGAGAGCGGCCTTAACGTGCTTACCGAGATACACAGAAGAGTCTCTTTATATTATGAATTCTCACCTATCCATGGACCGACCTTGGCAAGAGTTGCGGCAGTTATTTTTGCCACGAGCTCTTCAAGCAAGCTTCTATTTTACAGATGTACAGAGATGTTCAGAACGATCATCATTAGCTTGGTTTGCTGGAAACAAGCCAATCTCTCTGAGCTGCGACCACAATTATACATAGTAGCAGTTTGGTACCACAGCATCATAACAATACCCAAAAAGGTTTAAAGTCTTTTTCTCGTTTTTTTTCGAACTTACCATGATACTTCGGCCTAAACTCCTCATCATACAGCCTCCAAGCCTTAGCATGAGCCATCAGCACATTCTTATTGCACAAGTAAGCCCCCAGCTCTGGGCTGACAACGGGCGGAGCCAGGATACCAGCATTGTAGACCACGTCGCAAATGATGAGAGGTTCGTTGATGGTGAGCCACCATTTGACTCGGTCTCCAAAGAGGGTGAAGACTACTCTCGCGTAGTCCGTGAACCAGTCTGATACGAGAGGGTTAGTCCAACCACCTGAATGAATAGGAATTTAGATTAAAGATTTGTGGAACAAGATGGAGCCTCTGGGTTCAAAGATCTATTTATTATGGAAGAGAAATACCAAAGAAAAGATGAAATGTTTCTTTGATGTTGATGATAAAATGAACAGGGGAGTGAAAGGTAAAGTTATTGCTAAAAGAAACAAATAGATAGAAAGTCTTGAGCTTTCAAGTAACATGGCAGACTGAAGAAAAACAGAGGCCAATAATGATGATAAAAATATGGCAAACATCTTTTTATAATGGGACTTGTAAGTACGTCAAGTCGTTTGGTAAACACGTAATAATTAAATAATACAACAAAAACAAATGTTCTAATATTATAGGCCTAATACCTTCCATATGGTGAAGGTATACATCGTCATTTTATGAGCAAGATTTTCATCTCGGTAATCTTAGAGCATACACATTTCAATGTAATTTGTATTATTACATAATTATGCAGGAAAAAAAATCTTAGATAAAAAATACATATTTACACAGTAAACATTCAAATCTTTAATCAGTTGTTAGATAATAAAGAACGGATATTATTTAAACCTAGAGAGTCAATGACCGAATTTAAACTCCAACTGCCTAAATTTTCAGATAAGATGAATCCATTTTAGAAACTTTTCTTATGAAAGAAAAGAGAGTGAATGGTGCGTAACTGTCAATACGGAGGACTGGTCTTAATTCTTTATAGTATACTAAAACAAATTATAACACAACGATAATAACGTTCATGTACAGGCTCCACAGCACATCAAGGTACCCGAAAATGTCAAACTACTTTCTTGGACAAGTATTTTTCAGTCCAAGCTGCCCGTTTGTGGAATGCATTGCCAGTGCCTGTTTTTAAGAGACTTGGTAGGGAACACTACTTGTCGCTGTGATTACTTTTTCGATGTTGATTTTTAAAAAATGACACTTATTTTCTTTTTATGTGTATATTTAATATGTATGTATTTGTGTATCTATTTGAGTATTTTGTATTGCTCTGTAAGAATTTTTACTTAAACTTTATATTTGCACCAAGTGCAACCCCATTTCTTGTCCAGGCTATCCCTATCCATTCCAGGTTGCCTGGAAGAGATCGCGGAATGCGATAAGGCCGCCAATTGTATTTGTTTTAGTTTAAAGTTTTCTTCATATGTTTCAATTTGGTGTACAATAAAGTATATATAAATAAATAAATACACCTTTTTTTAACGGATGGGAAATCATCAAATTACTCCTCCTTCTCTGGGTGAAGCAGGAGGGAGTGTCAGACTCTTACTGACTAAATCTCATCGGTGTTCCTCCTAGTGCCCTTTGCGTTCCAGGGCCACGGTGCCTCTTTCGAACGAAGTTCGCTGCCCCAGCAGGCACTGGCCCTAGCGGGCCCCTTCTTCAATGCTGACAGTTCTATGAGGTGCATGAGGCATGAGGTTTCCCTCTCTCTCACACGTTCGGCATCCTCCTTTGCTAGCATTACTGCTTAGCAGAAGGAGGTGACCGCTCCCCATGTCTCCTCGCTCCGGACCATGGCTTGAACCAGGGCCGGACGCGAGAGATTGCCGCCGCCGATCGCGTCGACGCCGACGATGACACGGCGGTACTCCGCCCAAGCAGGGCAAACCTCCACCGTGACCTCCGATTAACTTTGAACCTAATGCTTTAGCGATAAAGCAAGAGGTTTCTTTGGAAGAAATTTAACAGATTGTTGTAGCTTGATGTACTGGCGTCTATACGAAGTCGAGCTTAACTCAAATTTGAGTTTTCTCCCAGCAAACAAAAAGAAAACGTGTCGTGTCGACTGCCGTCGGCAGTTGTGTTGACAAACGCATACGCATACGCACACACAAAACATCACACACGTACGCATGGCGTACGCAACGCACGCATTCGCATGTACACATGCACACACAAACGCACGCATGTATGTTGACTTGTTTTCTCAAAAACCATACATCGACAATGAGTTGCTAGCCTGTCGGTTTTCTACCGGTTGCATCTTGGAAAATGTGCGACGAAACTGCATAGTTTAATTCCGCCAAGCCCGTTCCATCATCGGACCACAAGACGAACGGCGATGCGCCACCGGTACATGGTGGACACAAAACGTTTTGAGAACACATTCATAATGCGTAGGTACAGCTAAGGAGTGGAAGTCCCTGCCGGAGTCTTTGTTTCCTGATAGCTACAACCTGGGAGTCTTTAAGTCAAGAGAGAATAGGTTACTTCTAGGCAAGCGTGCTCCATCTTCGATCACATCATCGCTTACCATCAGGTGAGATAGTGGTCAAACGCACGTGGTTCAGCGGGGTTAACAAATATTACTTACCGAGATCCGTAAGACTCATAGGCAAGTCCCAGTGGTACAAAGTTACGAAGGGTTCGATGCCTTTCTCCAGTAGACCGTCGATCAAGTTGTTGTAGTAGTTCTTGCCTTCCTCACTGATGTGGTTGGGATACCCAGAAGGAAGGAGACGAGACCAGGATATGGAGAATCTGGTGATTAAGGTAAGGTATTTAAACTTGAAGATCGATTTGTGCGGCTGTTATTCTTTAGCCTCGAGCTCCTCAACTAAACTAATTACTAACTTAAATCTACTATACTATAAATCAGCAACTATGTCAGGACCGGACATTAGCCTACTACGAGGTAATAATCTTTTCCTACTTTAAAAATATAATATTATCTTCTTCTTCTTTTATATATATAAATCTACTGTACGTGTGGATGTCACTGAACTCCTCCTAAACAGCTGGACCGATTTGAATGAATTTTTTGTGTGCGTTTGGGTGTCTCCCTGGATGGTTTAGATTCACAAATCAGCCCGGCAGATGGCGCTGCAATCGGGCAGGACAACTTCTGTCGAGTCCGCTAGTATTATATATAATTATAGTATAATTTCGTTTATTCATTTCTTACACATCTATTATATTTTTAAATAATTATGTCTTTAAAAAAACACAATGAAAAACATTTAACATTTAATTTTTACCACTAGTATCCGGAAAACGATCCAAGCTACTGGCGGTCAGGGCTCTATAGTATAATTATTATTATAATATTATAATTTATAATAATATTATAAATGCGAAAGTTTGTGAGGATGGATGGATGTTGGACTCCTTATAAAATAATCTTCATGAAAGGCACAGAGGTAGACTATAGTCTGGAATAACACATAGGCTATATATATCCCGGGAGTATGTTCCCTAGGGATCAAGCGGGTGGAGCCGCTATCAGAAGCCGCTGTCTTACCTATAAAAATGCAATCCCAGTTCTTCAGCCATCTCGATGTCTCTCTTCCATTGATGGTAGGAGTCACAGGCCACGTCTCCACTGCTGCGGTCTGCTATCATCTCTGGATGGTCATGGGTGAACCGGTCCCAGGCGCTTTCGCCTTTGTCTGGGACATAAACACAAATTCATCAGAGGGCTTAGTGTATGTTTTTTAACGCACGCGATCGCGTTAACGTAAACGTTCGCGTATGTCAAATTGTATAGAAAAAAAACCGGCCAAGTGCGAGTTGGACTCGCATTCGAAGGGTTCCTTACCATAAACCTTAATTTTTATTTTTTGTTGTTATAGCGGCAATAGAAATACACAATCTGTGAATATTTCATCTCTCTACCTATTACGGTTCTTGATATACAGACCGCTGACAGACAGACAGGTTCCGTTAGTTACCCTTTTTTTTTAAAGGATAGGAAATCATCAAATGACTCCTCCTGCTTTGGGTAAAGCAGAAAGGATTGTCAGACTCTGACAACACCCATCCGTGTTCCTCCTAGTGCCCTTTGCATTCCAGGGTACGGTGCCTCTTTCGAAAGAAGTCCGCAGCCGGTAAGAAACCCTAAAAAGGTTTTCCGTTGCTGTCAACAGACGGCGCTTATCCAGTTTCAATACAAATTGACGTTTACGCTATCATGATCGAGAACGTTAAAAACTCGCACTAAGGCCACTGTATCCGTAGGGGTTCTTTATACAGGGTGTTCCAAAAGTGTGGTCATGTTTAGTGGTTTTTTTTTCTTTTTTATTAATGATGGGTTTGCTCTTGACTCTAGTCTATGTCAGAGATGACATCGTAGACTAGACCTACCCAGAAGGAGCCTGTTCACTCTAACTTTGAAGAGATTAGGGTTGTAAGCGTTTGGAAACACAGACGCAGGCAGAAAGGAGTATTTTTTTTTTCGTGTCGACGGTAGATCTAATTTAAATACTCTTAGGCCCAGAAAGTGATTTCCCTCCCCCCTATTTCTATTGCCTGATATATTTACTCTTTAGCTTAAAATGGAACGCTGGGGTGCGGAATCCGTTCGAAAGAGACGCCGCAGCCCTGGAACGCCAAGGGCATTAGGAGGAGCACGGATGGGTTTTAGTCAGTAAGAGTCTGACACTCCCTTCCGCCTCGCCCAGAGCGGAAGAAGTCATTCGATGATTTCCCATCCTTAAAAAAAAAAAAGCTTAAAATGGAATTTCTTGACTGTTACCACTGGCATTCCAGGCGCCTTCGACTTGGTAAGCCGCTGTAGCCGCTCCAAACTTGAAACCGGGTGGAAACGTCAGGTCCTCGGCACTCCATGTCACGGACAGGACGGCGCTGAGGAATAATAAAAGAAACCCTATAATTTATTTATTTACTAGCTTCTGCTGCGGAAAGGAAATACACACATCAAAAAAAGTTTGCGGTCACTAGCATAAGCTGTTATATTTTTTTAAATTTATCTTTTTTACGTGTGTGAAACCTTTTTGTCGTGGTTCGAGGTTTGCGGCTCGTGCCTAGCCTGTAGAACCGGCTTGGTTCTGCCTCGCTATGTAACGTCGAGCTTTCAAAAGCTTTTATTGGTTCACGTTCTTGTTCATTGAGGAGCTCGGCTAGATAATAACAGCCGCACGGGTCGATCTTCAAGGTTAAGCAACGTTTGCCGAGGTTGGTCTGTGGATGGGTGATCTTAACATACCGAGTTTCCTCCGTGCTTCGGAAAGCACGTTAAGCCGTTGGTCGCAGCTGTCATTTGTAGATCTTTGGCAGTCGTTACGGACAGTCAGAAGCCAGTTAATCTGACTCCAGTCTCGCCATGAAGTACCGTGTTACCCAGTTAATGGGTTGTGGATGTCTGGTAGACAGCCGCTCCGCGTAAAATACTGGTATTTAGCTAAATCCGGTTTGACTGGAAGCCTTCTCAATATAGTTGGGAAAAGACTAGGCAGATGACTAATATATAAAGCTGAAGAGTTTGTTTGTTTGCTTGAATGCGCTAATCTCAGGAACTAATGGTCCGATTTGAAAAATTCTTACAGTGTTAGATAGCCCACTTACCCGCACAACTTCGTCTGCGTCACAATTTTCATTACTGCTCCGCCCCTATTGGTCTTAGCGTGATAATATTACCTATAGCCTTCCTTGATAAATGGGCTATCTAAAACTGAAAGAATTTTTCAAATCGGACCAGTAGTTCCTGAGATTAGCGCGTTCAAGCAAACAAACAAACAAACTCTTCAGCTTCATATATTAATATAGACACATCAAAAAACTTATCAGCCGTCAATATTTACATCAATTAAATATTTGTTTATATCAAATAATATTTTGAAATCAAATATTATGCGGATTGCAAATCAAATTAACCAGAGGTAAGTAAATGGCTTGGTTCAATATCGTTGAATGACTTGCTTAGTCAAATAGCGTAACATAGAGCACAGAAAGCTTAGGTACCCCGACATGGTTTGGTTAGGTTCGAATGGTATGTCGGGAACTAGAGAGAGAGAGCGAGAAACGCGAGCGAACTTAGCCCACGTCATGCCATTCATGTTAGGTTCCTTTAAGGTTTGTATTCATGCCAATGACCTTGTGTATACAATATAGATAAACAATTGAAAACAAACTCACAAAAAGATAGATCATGTTTTTCTTTGGACAGCCACTTCAGTGATATCAGCTGGTCTTTACCGAATACTCGAAGACCCCCAGTTTACTTGAAGTGGTAAGATATAAAATGAGATGAAAGGAGATATTTTATCTTGTAGTCGGAGGTTATGTAGATAGTGGAAGTCAAGATAAAATAAATAAATAAAACCTGCTATCTACATTTTTTTGTTGTTTTTCTAAAAGAGGCACTTCACTGGCGCATTTGCTGTAATATTCGCGTTACTTGGATAATAGAAAATTCATCATCATTTTGTTGATTAAGACTTTATGCACTTGTGAAAACTGTACAAAGGCGGACTTAATGGCGTAGGCATTTTCTACCAGCCGACCTTAGGGTGGTGCCGAGGCAGGCAGGGTAGGTGCAACATAAAGAAAAAAAAATACAATCTATAAGTACTAATATATAAAGCTGAAGAATTTGTTTGTTTATTTACTTGAACGCGCTAATCTCAGGAACTACTGGTCCGATTTCAAAATTCTTTCAAACTTTCAAGGGTATCATCACGCTAAGAGCAATAGGAACGGAGCAGTAATAAAAAATTGTAACGCAGACGAAGTTGCGCGGGTCAACTAGTCTATAATAAATACATAGATACATACATACTAATAAACAAAATTAACAACGTTATTAAGAAAACACGAAACCAACGAATTAGCGATGTAGTGATTCTTCCAACATCTTGTGAATGTGCTCACGAGCCTTCACCTTAAACGACAACCGACTTTTTGCCGTCCTGATGTTCAGAGGGATCATCATAACAGCCGAAAGACGTCGACTACTGGACAAGATAATATACCCTTTTTTTAAGGATGGGATATCCACAAATGACTCCTCCCGCTCTAGGTGAAGCAGAAGGGAGTGTCAGACTCTTACTAAATAAAACCCATCAGTGTTCCTCCTAATGCACTATGCGTTCCAGGGCCGCAGTAGCTCTTTCAAACAAATTCCGCAACTCAAGCAGGAGAAAATATACGATAAAGAAATCGTTTTAAAGTTTTCAACAAATAAGTAAGGCAAATATTTGCGCTAATACGCCAAGTGAAGTGCCAGCATAAAGAAAAAGATTTGAGGATACTACATACGAGTAGTAATGTGGGGCGTGCTATCTTATCAAAAGATATTAAAACATCTACTTGAGTATTTAGTTATAACATATTTTTCTATTTGGTCATTCCACAAAAAACGGTTTCGACGGTTCTAAGACGCGGTTACGTTTCGGAGGAAAACTTTTTATAAAAATAAAAAATGATTAAATCAGTTATTTTAATTTTTTTTAGATTTAAGCAGTCACTCCTCAACAAAAATAATGTGTGAACCCTAATGCCTGGAAATATTTTGGATAGTGCTAAAAAACATTGTTTAATTATTTATTTTATTAAAAACAGGCTCCTTCTGGGTAGGCTCGCTCCATCGTAGACTTTGTCTCTGTCATCTCTGACATAGACTAGAGTCAAGAGCAAACCCATTACAAATAAAAAAAAACCTAAAATATAGCATCAAAAATTCATCTTCAACGCTGTCAACTGATAACGTGTCCAAGAGACTTATTTTATTATTGACAGGCACGCGTTTGACCACTATCTCACCTGATGGTATGCGATGATGTGGTCGTAGATGGAGCACGCTTGCCTAGAAGTATCCTATTCACTCTTGACTGGCAGCATTTGGCCACGTTGTATGGCAATGCTTAGCCTCTGGCCAAAGTATAAGGGTCACTAAAAGTGTTAACTAGTCTTTTCGAAATTTCTTTGAAAATGGTGCATTTATTATTCGAAATAATTTGAATCCATCAACACCAACTATCAAGATCTATCTAATATCTTATTTTTTTGATGCCCAATGATTAATTTTGTTTTTATACGCGTTTCAAGTAAGTACATAATTTCGTGTTAATTAGTGGATATATTTAGTTAAGTATTTATTATAGCAGCTGTAAAAATCTATAAAAATGAATAAAATATCTATCGACCTTAATTTTTTTTATCTATAACTTTAGAGTTGTGAAATTTTAGGTTGATTTTAAGGATCCATTTGTATTTATAGGCCCTTAGTTATCTCGAATACCTACTGAAATAAAAAATAGGTAAATATAGGTGGTACTATCTATATTCTATTCTATATTCTATATTCTTGTCGTAAGTAATTTAGTAGGTATAGGTACGATCCTGAGGTCTGGGGTTTTTCGCAATATGTAACCCAACGTCATCATATAAGTTGACAATATTATTGTTAACCATTGTTTTTCCTCTATTTTCTCCATTTCTCCGATAAGCCCTTATCACAATAGCCTATTCAATTAATTAATCTATCGTTATGCAGATCGTAAAAACCCAGTTTGTCATGTGCATTTGACCTGACTCGATGAACTACAAACAACATTAGGATTTTCCCTTGAGTCCTCAGTGTTGCACAATATCTAATCTTTACCCAATAATAGCAATAATATACCCAATCTCATCTGCCTAGCCTTTTCCCAACTACATTGGGGTCGGCTTCCAGTCAAACCGGATTCAACAATACCAGTGTTTTACGTGGAGCGGCTGCCTACCAGACCTCCAGAACCCATTAACTGGGTAACACGGTACATCTTGGCAAGACTGGAGTCAGATTTACTGGCTTCTGACAATCCGTAACGACTGCCAAAGATCTACAAATGACAGCCGGGACCAACGGCTTAACGTGCTTTCCGCGGCACGGAGGAAACTCGTTATGTTAAGATGGTCACCCATCCACAGACCAACCTTGGCAAGCGTTGCTTAACCTTCAAGATCGACCTGTGCGGCTGTTATTATATACCCAACCTATACCTACCTAAAGGCTATAAAAGGTGTTTCAAAGTCTGGTCATATGGTCTGGGAAGATAACCCTATTACGTATCCAAAATGGGCTTGCAGTCTGGGTTCTATAAATTCTTCAACTAGTAAAGCTTTATACTGCACTAGCTTTTGCCAGCGACTTCGTAAATCCCGTTATTTCCCGTTCCCGTAGGAATTTGGGGAAACCCACTCTCTCTTAGTGTCCCTCTACACTCACCAAGAAAATGTACATTTCAACCGCATTCTTTGACCAGTAGTATCGGCTGTGCGATTTCGGTCAGTCACTCAGTTACTCAGTTATCAGAGTTTTACATATATATGTCGCAGCCAACTAGCTTAATCAGCCGTTTAATTGGCTGCCTAGCCTTTTCATTGAACGGCGCAGGCTAGTCAGTGGCATAAGTGTCATCTCGACATTTAATTGCTAGGCAAATGAGTTGGTTCAATATCGTTTAGTGACTTACCTAGCCAAGTAGTGGAACACAGAGCACAGTGAGCTTAGGGTACCCCGACACGGATAGGTTAGGTTCGAATAGTATGACGGGAGCTAGAGTGAGCGACCGAAGCGAGCAAACTTAGCTCCCGTCATGTCATTTATATTAGGTTCCTTTAAATACTGCAGGCTCCATTGTCGAGTGAAAATGTTGAAATTATAATTGATTGTTGTTTTTATAATTCCCAAAACACAATCTATACTTAATACATAAAGCTGAAGAATTTGTTTGTTTGTTTGTTTACTTGAACGTGCTAATCTCAGGAACTACTGGTCCCATTTGAAAAATTATTTCAGTCTTAGATTGCCCATTTATCGAGGAAGGCTATAGGCTATATATCATCACGCTAAGACCAATAGGAGCGGAACAGTAATGAAAATTGTGACGCAAACGAAGTTGCGCGGATCAACTAGTATTTCAATATTTCCGTCACATGGTTACCCTATTCTATGAACGGCTTAAGCATCCAGCTAGCCCGTTCATTAAATATTGTATTATTGGTACAAATCATTGACACTGTCTTCACTTGTTTTTGTTGTGAATATAAACAGAATCGATTTGGCTGAACCCTGTCTTTTAAGATACGGGCTATAGTCCTAGTTTAAAAGATAGAGTCTACTATTGCATCATAGTGTAAATATTATTTTTGAAACGTATACACTTATCATCATCATCTGCCTAGCCTTTTCCCAACTATATTGGGGTCGGCTTCCAGTCAAACCGGATTTAGCTGAATACCAGTATTTTACGAGGAGCGGCTGCCTACCAGACCTCCACAATCCATTAACTGGGTAACACTGTACTTCATGGCAAGACTGGAGTCAGATTTACTGGCTATCCGTAACGACTGCCAAAGATCTACGAATGACAGCCGGGACCAACGGCTTAACGTGTTTTCCGAGGCACAGAGGAAACTCGGTATGTTAAGTTGGTCACCCATCCACAGACCAACCTTGGCAAGCGTTGCTTAACCTTAAAAATCGACCCGTGCGGCTGTTATTACCTAGTCACGAGGTCCTCTAAACAATGTATACCTACACTACAGTGCAAAGTGCTATGTTTTTAGGCAGCCAATTAAACGGCTGATTAAGCGTATTTTTGTGGATAAGTCCACAATATCACTTTTATCCTATTTCTATTGGAACGTTTTCGATCGACTTACAATCAATCAATCTGTCTAAATTTTCCCCAACTCCGTTAAGTGTTTGACAGACTGACGTACGAACTTATGCTACGCGGTTTTTAAGATCGCGAGCTGACTCGGGTCGACGTCGGTGACACACGTGAAAGCTTGCTCATTACTCTGGTACCATGGGGACCGCGATGCCGTCAATGGAGGAAACTTTTTAGGGTTCCGTACCCAAAGGATAACCAACGGAACCCTATTACTAAGCCTCCGCCGTCTGTCCGTCCGTCTGTCTGTCAGCGGGCAAATTTCAGTTGTCTACCTATTACGGTTCTTGAGATACAGAACCGTAATACGACAGCTGAAATTTTCACACATTGCGTATTGCTATTGCCGCTTTATCAACAAACTAGTTGACCCACGCAACTTCGTCTGCGTCACAATTTTCATTACTGCTCCGCCCGTATTGGTTAAATGGGCTATCTAGCACTGAAAGAATTTTTCAAATCGGACCAGCAGTTCCTGAGATTAGCGCGTTCAAGTAAACAAACGCTAAGACCAATAGGAGCGGACCAGTGATGAAAATTGTGACGCAGACGAAGTTGCGCGGGTTTACTAGTAGATAATAAAAATTTAGGTACGAAACCCTTCATGTGAGAGTCCCACTCGCACTTGGCCGGTGTTTCTTATTCAGGAATAATATTTTACTATTGCTAGACAAGATATTTGTATGAGAGAAATAAAGAAAATAATTCTGTTAATAATTAGTGTGAATAGCTTCGAAAATCAATATTTTTTGCAACACAATAGCGCTTGACGTGTCACAAAACAAATTAATGGCTCGCGGCGCTGACAGATGTGCGAGCTGAGGCCAGCTACGAGCAAACAAACCTGTTGGATCGTCAACTTACTCGGCGGTTTTTATGTAGGTACGCGTGCTTACGGTGACACACGAGCGAAAAAGCTCGTCAAACCACAAGCACGCGTACTTGCTCGCACGTCTGGCACCCACTTTAGGATCGGCTTCCAGTCTAACCGGAAGCAGCTGAATACCAGTTTTACATTTAGCGACTGCCTATCAGATATTCACAACTCACTAACGGGGTAAAACGGTATCCCTTTACAAGACTGATGTCAGATTTCCTGGCTTCTGATTACCCGTAACGTGCTTTCTGAGGTACGACACTAGTCTTCTGTGCTCTATGGTGCTCGACCAACTGACCCTTTTGCCTATGGCTGGGGAGGGAGTGCTGCGTAGGCAGCTTGTCGCAGCAAACCTGAGGCCGAGAGCCTCTTTTGCTCATGGGACTAACAGTCGCTTGGCAGATTTCCGGCAAAGATAGCTCGCATGAGACCCAAAATGATTATGTTTAGTAATCTAGACTCATATGTTTGTCAAAATAACCGTAATTATACAACGTGTACTTTCTGCCTCGAAGCCGCACGATACCTTCCTACATTTTAGGTTTTTACACCCTATTATTGATAGCTAAAAGCCAAAAGAAAAACACAAAAAAAAAACTCAATAGGTAAGTCGTATTTACACTACCAACACTGAACATTGATTATTTTTTAATCTGACCAAAAAAGAGGGGTGTCGCTCAGCGGTGGGGGACCGCTAATAATATAGGTAGGTAGCTACCTAACAATACAAAAATTTGTAGTCTCCCGAGGCGAAGACGCTTGGCTCAAAGAATCTTACCTTTATTAAATTCAAAGGATCAATATGTACATAATATTATTTATTCACTTTTTAAAGTTATTTCTTTGTTGGAGGTGTTTTTAAATTTTTAATTTAATTTTACCTACATGATGTTTTATAGAATAAATCCTACCTCAACACGACTGCCCGCTGCCAGTACATGATCACTACTCTAATATGTTTCTATTGTGTACAGCGTACGTCTCAAACACATCCCACTATCTAAGCATGCATTAGATAACAGTGATTGAATATTTATTTACATAGCAGATAAAAGACTGTTGCTTTCCCTACAAGTTCAAAGATCCATTATTTGAAACATATTTGCTTAATTATAATCATGAGGTAAAGCTTTGTTCAATTCGAATTTGTTTTACGAAAATTACAAGCAAAATAACCATTTAAAAAAAAGGTTTTATTTATATGCTCTAAAAATGAAGAAAATAAAATTTACCTTTAAAAGTTTTAACTATTAACCTATTGGCTCGAAATGGAACCTCGAAATGGAAACGCAAATGGAACCTTTTGATTCCACCGGTGCACGTAGAAGTTAACTATTACACAATTTATACGATCATAAAAGCTTACGCAAACCTCGCGATAAGCTTTTATGATCATATAAATTGTGTATGAGTTAATCATTAAAATTTTAAAGGAACATTTAATTTTCGTCTTTTTAGAGCATTTAAATAAAAGCTTTTTTTAAAAGGTTTTTTTTTATTTATTCTTTACTATCTAGGTAGGTATACTAGCTAGGTTTTTCGAGTTGCTCTTCCCTTTCATTTGATACCCATATTGTAGAAGTGCATAAAAATAACTATTCCGCCATCTTGTATGGTCCGCCATATTAGATTTAGAATGACGTCACACAGCTTATCGTGTATTTTCATCCAAACTAAACGTGTAGGTATACAAAATATCAGCTCAATTGGTTGAAGATATTATCTGCTTCAGAATTGAGTAGCAAGATTCCACCCGAACAAACATACATTCATACATTGCAAGTTAAATAAAAGCTTTTAAAATAAGATGCTGCGAATTTAAATGTATCACCCATCCACGAATCAATAATTTGTGTAAAGCATCTGCAAGCACCAAGTTGGCCATTCCCAAAACAGGCATGTGATTATAACAATTGCTAAGTAAGAAAACAGTTTAATATTTTTTGGAGTGCTGAACTTAAATAAAAAGTTTATTACAATTTTTTCTTATTGTTTATTTTAAAATTCTGGCAAGTTAATCACACATTAACACTCGACTGTAAGAATATCTGACTGTTTGCGCCTTTGCACTCTAAAAGCTGTACCATCACAGCATTGAATTTGGAATTACGGTATCAAGAACTATATCTACCCTTTTGGAACAATCGCGATAGTGAATCGATGTTTCTGAACAATACGTGCTGAACACATATGCTGAACATAATTACTGAACGAACCAGACTTCGCTGTTGGTCGCTGTCATTGTCATAAAGCTCACAACGTCAAAGTCACACTGCATTGCATTATTTTGAGGTTATTTTAACCAAAATAACACGATTTTTATAAGTTTTTCAATAAAACTATTAAAATGAGTAAGAAACTAAACAATATGAAATGGGAGTCGGTGGCAATGGAGGGTTTCCCGGCTTCCATGACGGACAAATTCCACGGTTTTGTTGGCTTAGAAGAGTGCACCGACTATAGTTTTGATAAGGAAAGCAAAAAGCGGGCCAAAAAGGTTTGATTAAATCGATTTTCTCCTCTTTATCTTTGTAATGAGAATATGATATCGCCATCAGCTAATAAAGTTGACCAGGAAGCCATTGGTGGTCATAAATCTAATAGACGTCACTGTGATATTTTACAAGATTGAATAACAACCATGCTACCGGCTAGAAGGCATGAACAACACTTTAGACTACTACAAACAACGCACGATTCCCCATATTATTTAGGTTTTGGATAAATGTTGATCATTATCTTTAATCAGTAATCAACATCACTAGAATGTCAATATTATTATGAGAAATCAGTGAAATGACTTAACAAACGGAGAGATGGAACCTGTGTCTGTGTATGCACTTGTGATCTAAAATAATTCCTGCATACTTGGCTAATCTCCGGGTCTTGCTGACTGAAATTCTGTCTAGGAGATTTATGAATGTAAGAAATAAATAATAGGAATGGTTGTAGTGGGGATGCTTGGGAGAGGCCTATTTCTAGCAGTCGACGTCTTTCGGCTGGTATGATGATGATGAATAAATAAATAAAAAAAAATAAAAATGTTTCGCATTGCTGCAGCCCTTCATTTACATAAACATAAATAATTTTGTTCCAGAATAAACAAAAAGAAATAATCAAAGAAAGGAGAGAAAAGAAGAAAAGAAAATCTTCAGAAAGTGAGCCCAAAGAGGTACCTAGCAAAAAAATAAAACTAGACAATGGTTTTGTTGTAGAATCGTGTAACGCCACAGCACCATCGCTAGCTAACAGTACTCAAAAGAGAACTAAAAATAAGAGGAAAAACAAGAAGTCTAAAAATACTGAGGAAAATAATGACAATACTGGCAGTCCAAACGAAAATAATGGTAACACTGAAAAAACAGGCAAAAATAAAAATAAGAAATCCAAAAACAAAAAGAAAGATGGCAGCAAAACCACAGAGAATACTGTGCCTACTCCTAAAAAAATAAAACAGAAGTTAGGAGACCTACCACAGTCTAATACTGAGTTGACGCCTGAAGATATGCTGACATGGGCTGAGTTCAAGTTGCAGGAGCCCATCATAAGAGCGCTGACTGAGCTGGGCTTCAAACAGCCTACTAAAATACAGCAGTTGACACTACCTGCTGCTATTCATGGTAAATATACTATAGTTATAACAACATTTGTCTATTATCTGAAACAAATTCATGTTTTCTAGAATAATAAAGTTTGTTAAAGTGAACAGGCTCCTTCTGGGTAGGCTCGCTCCATCATAGACTTTATCTCTGTCATCTCTGACATAGACTAGAGTCAAGAGTAGACCCATTATAAAAAAAAAATATTTATGCAGAGAATTTTAAATCATCAAATTGTCCTGTTAGGTACAAAGTACACAGTTTATGCTTCTTTAAAAAAATCTTGTTATAAAACATTATTACAAACTGGCCAACCATGCAACTCAGATTCACACACAAAGGTTCTGTACCATAAGCCGCAAAAAACCTTCTGTGAAGCTCCATTTTATTTTCATTATTTGTTTTCATAGACAAACTGAAAATTTCAACTGGATATGTAAATGATAAACACACCCCCGTTAGGGTGCCATTTTCACCAGAGAGCTGAGGTGTGTGGATGAAAGATGAAATAGAATCGCTTGTGCTGAGCGAAGCTTGGTAAATGATGCGATTTTATTCGTTCTTAACAAACACATCCCTCGCTACGCATCCTCGCACATCTTTGGTGGAAACACACCCTTACAGTCAAACAGCAGAGGTTTTAATAATGGTTCCTTTGAAATATGAAACCCTAAAAATAATACCATATTCTTTTGTCAATAGGGCGCAGAGATATCCTAGGTGCTGCAGAAACCGGCAGTGGCAAAACCCTAGCGTTTGGCCTCCCAATCTTATGTGGCATACTAAAACTTAAAGAAAAAGCTCTTCTCAAAGGCTTAGACGTTTACGACATACTATACAAAAAGCCAGCAGCCAAGAAAAAGAACATTGAAGCAAAAGAAGAAAGAAAACAAAAGTTTAAGAGGAAAGATAAGAAAGTTAATGAGAAGAAGAATGATAGAGAAGAGGCAATTGAAGAACCCAAGGCTAAAGAATCCTCTGAGGATGGCTACAGTAGTGGAGCTGAAAGTGACAATGAAGCTAATGATTCTAAGACAGAAAACAAGAGTCCAGATAAATCTGATGATGATTTCTTAGAAGAAATTGAAGTACCTGTCAGGAAAAGAGATAATTCAGCTGATGAGGGCAATGATAGTGATGACGATGACAATTACATCCATCTATCAGACATGTTGGACTCTGATGATTTGGCTGAAACCAGTGACGATGATGAAGATGGGAAAGACAGTGAAAATGAATCTGGTGATGAGATTGATGAGGATGTGGGTAGCGGTGATGAGATAGATGAGGCTGTTGGTAGTGATGTGGAGGAAAGTGATGGTCATGAGGTGGATGATGAACAAGATAGCGAGGCGGATGTGGAGTCTGCTGATGAAGAGAGTGAAGGGAATGAAGATGTTCCTGATGAAGGCAATGAGAATGAGCAAGGTAATGTGATATTCTATTAACCCTATTATTACGACTAATACTTGCTACTGTTAATTTCTTGGCTTCCTTTGTTAGGTATCTATATATTTTTTTTTGTATTTTGCTATCCTAATTATTAGTAAGTATTTAGTGGTATTTGAACTAAAGAATATGTCTTGGTATGTTAGCTGGTATAATGTTATTTATAGCAGCTTTGCAAATAGAATATAAATACACCTACAAAGTCCTTGATATTGCAGATGTTACAAAAGGCAGTGTACATTTTAACGTTTTGAACACCAGAGCAAAAACCTACCACGCCATACCATCAAAGTGGCTACAACAAAAAATACTAGAAGCACTGGCAATAGATCAATGATTACGTAATTTTTTGTATTTTTTACCAATCTCAGAATAAGCATAATCAGGCTAAAATGTTCCCACTGCTTGGTCACAGGCCTCCTCTCGGAGAGAGGGAGTGGGGCCGTAATCCACCACTCGGGCCCAGTGCGGGTTGACAGATGTCATGTCTTCGAATATTTGGTTCTAGGACATGCCGGTTTCCTCACGATGTTTTCCTTCACCGTTTTGATAGCAGTGGTGATGAAATAATTTATACAAAGTAATGCGCCTGCTTGGGTTCGAACCTACGACCTACAACTCGTAAATCGCAGCCATTACCACCGGGCCACCACTTCTCTTGCCACTACCAATCTTATAACCTATCAATTTCCATTTATTACAGGAATAGGTTGTGTAAAGGTGGTGGACAACGTAGAAATCCCAGGACATGTGTCGATGAAGACTGGCAAACCGCTGTATGCTCTCATCCTTACTCCCACCAGGGAACTGGCCATTCAGATCAGCAGGCATTTGATAGCCGCGGCTAAATATACAGGTATGTTTACGCATGTGAGAAAAGAATGAAAAAAATATAACAGATCATCAGGTACACAGTAAAAAAGGTACTTGACAGGCAGATGGACAGACAAGGAAATCAATATACTTAAATAAAAATCTTCCGTTACTGAGTGAGTGAGTGAGTGAAAGACAACGTACAGCCGAAACTACTAGTCGTAGAAAGCTGAAATTTGACATGTAGGTTCCGTGTGGAGTGTAGAGGAGCACTAAGAATTCCCGAAATTCCCACGAGAACTGGAAAAACGGGATGTGCGCGTCGAGGGCAAAAGCTAGTATTAATATAGATGTAAAGGGTTTTCTGTTTTTCCTTACGGACATTCGGATCTAAAAATTACAATCTTTAAGAAAATCAGTATCAGGAGGACTGCCCACAATAGAGAATAAGCCAGAGTATTTGTTAGTTCAGTGAAATCTCGCTTCTGTAACTATTATCGTATTTAGGACACTTAAACCTCCTTTTAGGGTTCCGTACCTCGAAAAGAACAAACGGAAATTAAAACTATATACTCAGCTCTCCGGTCCGTTGAAGCTGTGAAAAAAAAAAACAGAAAAAAAGATCCGGCCGTTTATGCTGCAAAAAACGTACATTTCTACACTAACAAGGAAATCAAAATTCATAGGGTATTTCCCGTTGACCTAGAACTATGACATTTGGCAAGTAATAGTACCGTCATAGACTACAAGTACAGCTAATAGTCTGAAAAGTATACATTTGTAATTAAATCATAAAAAAAAACTATTCTTTATTTAAAGTCATATTAAAAGTACCTACAAATATGTAAGGAAACCGGCCAAGTGCGAGTCCGACTCACACTTGGCCGGGTTTTTTTTAACTTCACACAACAATGACTCTTAACAACTCTACCCTTCTCCCTAGGTATAAGAGTTGCCACAATAGTGGGCGGCATGGCAGCCGTCAAACAAGAGCGGGTGCTCCGCGCGGGACCCGAGGTAGTGGTGGCGACGCCCGGCAGGCTGTGGGAGCTCATAGGGCAGGGCCAGCCGCATCTGCAGCAGTTGGACATGGTCAAGTAAGTGTGGCTTGTATAGAAGTAGCCACAATAGTGGGCAACAAGAGGCCCTTTTCGACTCTATAAACATTCCGTCTCCATTGTTCTATGGCGATAAACTAGTCTAAAATTATGATTTTTGCACAGAAATTGATTGTAGAAGTATGATACATAACCAAAAACCAGCAACAGAACTATTTTTTTGATAAAAAAAAATATTTCTGTTGATGGATTATCTAAAATGTTTGGAATTAATGTTTGCTCAAGTCTGTTTTGTCTTGTAGAGTCGTTGACGTAAGGGTTAAACTGCTGTGGTTAAGTATTACTTACTTTTCAATTGCTTACTCCACCAGATTCCTCGCCATAGACGAGACAGACCGCATGATAGAGCGCGGCCACTTCGAAGAGCTAACACCACTGCTAGAGCGCCTGAACGCAGACGACGAGCGACGCGCCGCGCGACAGAACTTCGTGTTCTCGGCCACACTCACCATGGTTCATGACCTGCCCGCGCATATGAAGGGGAAGAAGGTACGTTGTAGTAGTAATAGAGCTCCGCTATAGACGAGATAAAGCGCCTGAACGCGGACGAGCCAACAACACTGCTAGAGCGCCTGAACGCAAGACGAGCTAACACCACTGCTTGAACGCAGACGAGCTAACACCACTGCTTGAACGCAGACGAGCTAACACACACTGCTTGAACGCAGGCGAGCTAACACACACTGCTTGAACGCAGACGAGCTAACACCACTGCTTGAACGCAGACGAGCCAACAACACTGCTAGAGCGCCTGAACGCAGACAAGCTAACACCACTGCTTGAACGCAGATGAGCTAACACCACTGCTTGAACGCAGACGAGCTAACACGACTGCTAGAGTGCCTGAACGCAGACGAGCTAACACCACTGCTAGAGCGCCTGAACGCAGACGAGCTAACACGACTGCTAGAGCGCCTGAACGCAGACGAGCTAACACGACTGCTAGAGCGCCTGAACGCAGACGAGCTAACACGACTGCTAGAGCGCCTGAACGCAGACGAGCTAACACCACTGCTAGAGCGCCTGAACCCAGACGAGCTAACACCAGTGATAGAGCGCCTGCATGCAGACGAGCTAACACCACTGCTAGAGCGCCTGCATGCAGACGAGCTAACACCAGTGCTAGAGCGCCTGAACGCAGACGAGCTAACACGACTGCTAGAGCGCCTGAACGCAGACGAGCTAACACCACTGCTAGAGCGCCTGAACGCAGACGAGCTAACACCACTGCTAGAGCGCCTGCATGCAGACGAGCTAACACCACTGCTAGAGCGCCTGAACGCAGGCGAGCTAACACCACTGCTAGAGCGCCTGAACGCAGACGAGCTAACACCACTGCTAGAGCGCCTGAACGCAGGCGAGCTAACACCACTGCTAGAGCGCCTGAACGCAGACGAGCTAACACGACTGCTAGAGCGCCTGAACGCAGGCGAGCTAACACCACTGCTAGAGCGCCTGAACGCAGGCGAGCTAACACCACTGCTAGAGCGCCTGAACGCAGACGAGCTAACACCACTGCTAGAGCGCCTGAACGCAGACGAGCTAACACCACTGCTAGAGCGCCTGAACGCAGACGAGCTAACACCACTGCTAGAGCGCCTGCATGTAGACGAGTTAACACCACTGCTAGAGCGCCTGAACGCAGGCGAGCTAACACCACTGCTAGAGCGCCTGAACGCAGGCGAGCTAACACCACTGCTAGAGCGCCTGAACGCAGACGAGCTAACACCACTGCTAGAGCGCCTGAACGCAGGCGAGCTAACACCACTGCTAGTGCGCCTGAACGCAGACGAGCTAACACGAGTGCTAGAGCGCCTGAACGCAGATGAGCTAACACCACTGCTAGAGCGCCTGCATGCAGACGAGCTAACACCACTGCTAGAGCGCCTGAACGCAGACGAGCTAACACCACTGCTAGAGCGCCTGCATGAAGACGAGTTAACACCACTGCTAGAGCGCCTGAACGCAGGCGAGCTAACACCACTGCTAGAGCGCCTGAACGCAGGCGAGCTAACACCACTGCTAGAGCGCCTGAACGCAGACGAGCTAACACCACTGCTAGAGCGCCTGCATGCAGACGATGAGCGACGCGTGATGAAATAGAGAGGAAGTTTTGTTTGCGCACATATTTGTGTACTATAATATGTCCCGCGTCGATGGCTAGTTTACGAGGAATAATAAAAATGTGTTTTTGCAGGTAACCAAGCGTGGAAAGATAATAAACAGAAAAGTAGAGAAGATGACTCCTGAGCAGAAGGTGAATCGACTGATTAAGATGATAGGCATGTCCGACACCAAGGTCGTCGATATTACCACACAGAACTTAGGTAAGAACTTTAACTTCAACCATTTTTCTATTGTTTTTGGTCAGTGGCAGAATAAAGAATTACAGAATACTGACACGACTTTGGAGTTTAATCAAACTAGCTTTTTCCCGCAACTTTCCCGTTCCCCTAGGAATTTCGAGAAATCATCTCTTAGTGCTCCCCCACACTCCCCAAGGAACATACATGCCAAATTTCAGCTTTCTATGACCAGTAGTTTCGGCTGTGCGTTGTCTGCCAGTCAGTCAATCAGTAACGGTAGTTTTAAACTCGGTGCAATTTTAGTTGTTTCACAGCAGCCCACTTCATCTATCCAATGAATACTACACATTCATTAAAAAAAAAAATATTCATGAACATTTGAATTATTAACCGACTGAGAAAGAAGGAGGGTTATGGTTTTTCGTGTGTATGTATGTATATTTCATTGGCACGCCCTAGAGCCTAAACGGCTCGATGGATTTTAACTTGAGAGGTGTCGTTAGATTCGTATTTAGTGTGAGAGTGACACTGGTTATATCAAAATGAAAAAGAAACAAAAAGGGGGAGTTTTGGAGCCAAATTATGTCCACAAAAAAAATTACCTATCGAGTGGGGTATCAAGATAAAGGGCTCGAGGAGACGATTCCAAAAAAGTAACTCACAAAAATTTAAGAAATAAAAAAATTGTCTTTGTCAAAAAACCCGACCGCTAAAAACGACTAAAAAGTTCGAAACAAGTCGCTTTTCAAGCAGTCTGATGCAGTTCAATCACTGATCCGATGCCACCAACTGCATCAGACTGCTTGAAAAGCGACTTGTTTCGAAGGTTTTAGTCGTTTTTAGCGGTCGGGTTTTTTGACGAAGTCAATTTAAAATAAAAATGAAATTATTATTCATAACGCATGACGTCGTTTGAAACATCCTGTAGGCTGCGTAGTCCGAGCATTAAGTTCCAAGGACGACGCGGAATGGAATGGAGACATTTTTTCAATACGTAAACATAACCAGGGTGTTTCTTAATTCTAATGCATTATCTTAACGAATTATTTAAAAAGAATCGCGCCTGGAGGTAGTTTACATCGGGTACATTAAGTGGGGCGCCTTAGTAAGATGACTAAAATAGCACGGTATATATATTGATAGAAAAGACGTTCTACTAAAATAAAACTAATAACCATCAACCCTTGTCGCTTACAGGTACAGCAGAAACGCTAACAGAGTCCCGGATCACGTGCGCGTTAGAACACAAGGACGCCTACCTGTACTACATTATAAAGAGGCATCCCGGCAGGACCATAGTGTTCTGTAACTCTATAGGAAGTGTTAAGCGGTAAAAGAAACTTATCATGAAAATAAAGCTCTTTGAATTGAAAATTATTTTAAAATCTATAAACAGCTACATAGTATATTTAACAGCTACTTACATTACGTCCTTCTTGAATATTTTTTGTACCAGCTTACAATTAAATGAGATTTTCGTAGTTGACCGTTATATTTATTTATTAAATAGTTATTAATTGTACACTGAAATACCTATAAAATTGAATTATATATTTTTTATTTGCAGGTTAGCTCAATTATTCACATTGCTAAAGTGTCGCCCTCTACCGTTACACGCCAGCATGCCACAGCGACAAAGAATTAAGAATTTGGAGAGGTAAGTCACAGCTTCCCAAAAATTAAAAATGTACATTTATTTTTTATTTCCAAACCATCCATTTGAGAATCGGTAAAATTTAGTAAAAATAGCTATTCTTCCTATTGCATGTCTGCTGAATAAAGATCTCAACACTATCCCCAAAAAGAAACTTGTATTTATTTATTTAGCACTTTAATGTACAGAGGCGGAATTAATTCACTAGGCATTCTCTACCAGTCAACCTTTCCATTCACCTTCCTCTACTTTTCTTCCCAGATTCCGCGACGACCCCCACGGGGTTCTAATCGCCACCGACGTCGCAGCCCGGGGTCTGGACATACCCCACGTGGAACACGTCATACACTACCAAGTGCCGCGGACAGCAGAGAACTATGTCCACCGAAGTGGCCGGACTGCGAGAGCCACCAGAGAAGGTCTCACTATACTGATGATGGAGCCCGCGGAGGCCTATCTGTACGCCAAGATGTGCAGGACGCTCAACAAAAGTAAGTGGCAACTTTAATATTCTGGGGTCGAATGTATTCCATGTCATCAACTGGGGTCGCATTGTTCTCCACGTCATCAACTGGGGTCGTACTGTTCTCCATGTCAACAACTGTGGTCGTAATATCCCTCACGTCATCAACTGGAGTCGTAATGACCCCCACGTCATCAACTGGGGTCGTAATGTCCCCCACGTCATCAACTGGGTTCGTAATGTCCCCCACGTCATCAACTGGGGTCGTAATGTGCCCCACGTCATCAACTGGGGTCGTAATGTCCCCCAAATAGTGTCACACACTACTAAGTGCCGCGCTCGGCCGAAAACTATGTGCACCTAAGGACTCCGCCACCAGGATGCCACCAGGGAAGGCCTCACTATACTGATGAGCGAGCCACTGGAGGCCTATTTGTACGCCACGATGTGCAGGACGCTCAATAAAAGTAAGTGAAGGATTTATCTTTTACAAAAAATTACCTAATAATTATCTCGAATTAAAAACTAAAGTCAAATACACGCTGGTCGTCCATAATAATGTTTTTGTTGTGCTCCAATGCACGTTCGTGATTAAAGAAATCTATTACATTGACATCGACTCAAAAGGCCACCTAAGATCGACCTTTTCAATCTAAAGCCATTTATTTAAATGAAACGTTGACATTCAAACACTTATCACGTCACGTTTTGTACGTCAACGTCCGCCAAAACGCCCGCCCGTCACCACTTCCTAGTGTTTTAGCTTGGAAGACGTGGTGCAACAAATGACCCAGCAACATGTGTTTGTGAAGTCAGAATAATTAAAATTTATACAAAAGAAGTAGTGTCGTATGGTGTCGGCCGGTGCCGTATGGTACTGTATAAGAATAATGGCATCCCATCACTTCCTGTGGGTGTCGTAAGAGGCCGCTATGGGACTCACCAGAAAATTGGCAGCAGGGTTATCTGTAAAACGCAACACCATGCACTGACTGACTGACTGTTTTGACTGGCCTGTTGGTCTAGTGGTTAGTGACCCTGACTGCTATGCCAGAGGTTGTGGGTTCGATTCCCACCCAGGACAAATGTTTGTGTGATGAGCATGATCATTTGTTCTGTGTCTGGGTGTAGTTTATCTATAATATGTATGTATTTAGAAATATATAAGTATGTTTATCAGTTGTCTAGTACCCATAACACAAGCTCTGCTTAGCTTGGGACTAGATGGCGTTGTGTGATGGTTGTGTGGAATATTATATTATATTATGCACTGCGATCGCCAACCCGCCGCACAAGCGTGACGATAATGGCAAAACCCCCTTTTGGGGGAGGCTTATGTCCAGCAGTGGACGTCTTTCGGCTGTTATGATGATGATGATGATGATGATGATGATGATGATGATGATGATGATGATGATGATGATGATGATGATGGTACAAAGTAATAAACATTATATGACACAGGAAAATAACATAATTTAGGTAAAACGTAAATCAGGAAGTTTTTATTCATCATAGATAAGTAAGTAGCGAAAACGGTTCTAAACGGTTAAAAATTCCTCCCACAGCATCGGAAGTGCCATCGTTCCCGGTGGACGCTCAAGTGCTGGCTCCGCTGAAGGAGCTGATGCAGGTGGCGCGCGAGTTGGACGGACTGGAGCTGAAGAAGAGGCGCGCGGCGCAGGCGCAGGGCTGGAAGGAGAGGGCGGCCAGGGAGATGGACATTATCATTGATGATGAAGATGTGTATCCTTTTGTAACAGGCTCTGAGAGTGGCGATCCTTACTTCACTCGCGCCGTTTATGTCAACTTTTTTCTATCGATGCGAATAGTCAGCTCGCGCAGTACCTACTTTCGAAACTTTAAACAGCCTATATCGTTGAGGGTTGCAATACCCATAAGTGGGCGCCCATTAATTGACACAGCCGGGCGGTAAAATCGAATACATGTACGTACAGTTCCCGTCACGCAAGCTTGCCTCCACAAAGTACGCCGCAATCGGCTGCGCAGGACGTCAATTTGACAACAAACATACAACCGCGCATGCGCGGGTAGCTCGCGCATGCGCGGCGCGCGGGTGTAATGGCATCTCACTCGCTCGTATACGTTCGATGCATAAGCGTGTCCCGCTTGCTCGATGCAATACGACTGTGGATGCGAAAAGTGTTACAGGTTGTTATTGTTTTTAATGATTTATTTTGGTTATTTCTTACAGTTTGATTTGTGTTCTTGTGGTGTATGTGTTTGTTGTGTTACTTTTTGATATTTTATTGTTACTGGTAGTCTTTGTTACTTGTTTATAGTATAATACGTATAAACAAAAAAATATTTTAGGAACGTAACACTTTTACGCGATTGCACCTGCGCGGACTTCACTCAAACCTAACTTCCGAGGGGCAAGCCACGCTGACGCGAACTGTATGTGTGGATGAATGTTCGGGGAAAATGCCGGGCCTAAGCCGAACGAAGTAATTGCTATGGGTCGGCTTTTTCCTTCCACAAATACTGCCTCTCTCTCTATCTTTCTCTCTCCCCCTCTCTCTCTCTCTCTCTCTCTCTCCCCCTCTCTCTCTCTCTCTCTCTCTCTCTATCTTTCTCTCTCCCTCTCTCTTTTTCTCTTTCTCTCTCTTTCTCCCTCTCCCTCTTTTTCTCTATCTATCTCGCATTGGCATCTCATAGAAGAGGTCAGTCGGTACCTAGTCATTCAATTTAATCGTCTTTCAGATATAGGGAATGAACGTCGTCTGTGTAGCCTTTTGCCAATTGTGTTAATGTCCAGTCCAGTCTTACCGGACGCTAATCTACATCATCACGAGTCTTAGGATGTAATGAATAGTCTCCCATCGAAGAACTGGCCTCGGCAAGAATGAGGGCTACCGTTTTTGTACTCACCAGTTGGCGCCACTGTCGAATGACTTTTTAATCATAGCATTAAAGTTGTTATTACGCGCATATGAACAAAATTAGAAGGAAAATAGTTTATTATTCCGTTAACTTGCGATTTAATACTAAAAGATAGTGTCGCAGTGTTTCGTGGACTCGTCATTATGGAAAAAAAAGAAATAAATCTACATATTTGAGACAAAAAAAAAGTTCAATGCAGTGGTTGGGAGAACCGTAACTTAATCAGTCATAGCCAGGCTGTTTTAGAAAAATATTCACAAAACTCAAAACAAATAAGTAAATAAACTCGCGTTAATAGGCAACCAACGGTGAATTTTGACAATTCGAAAACCTCACGCTACACTAGCGCCTCTAGCGGCGAATTCAAACACGATAACCCTCATTGCTTAACTTTGAATCTCGACTCGTGCGGCTGTTATGATTAAGCCACGCGCTCCTCAAACAAGGGATGAATGTGAGCGAGATAATATAAATAAGGATAACGAATACAATAAAAATACTTCACCATTCAAATCCATTCTTCATGACGCAATGAATTCAATCTGTGTGATAAAGAATATTATGAAAATATAAAATTTCTTTGTTCTTGAGCTATTGTCTTGAGTAGGTATTGATTATATAATAATAGAGATCTGGTGTCCTACTCTCGAAGCCTGAATTCCATAGTTTCGACCTTAATTATGGGCTTTAAATACTTCTAACCACTAAGAATGCACTTGGAGTTGTACAATACTAGCGACCCGCCCCGGCTTCGCACGGGTGCAAATTATATACTAAAACCTTCCTCGAGAACTCTATTAAAAACCCGCATCAAAATCCGTTGCGTAGTTTTTAAGATCTAAGCATACATAGGGACGCCTGCTGGGGCTGCGGAATCTGTTCGAAAGGGGTGCCGTAGCCTTGGAACACAAAGGGCACCAGGAGGAACACGGATGGGTTTTAGTCAGTAAGAGTCTGACACTCCCTCTTGCTTTACCCAGAGCGGGAGGAGTCATTTGATGATTTCCCATCCTTAAAAAAAAAAAAAAAAAAAAAAAAAGCATACATAGGGACAGACAGCGGAAGCGACTTCGTTTTATACTATGTATTGATGATAGAGTTCATGGCTAAATAATTACAGACGCGCGGGTCGACCTTCAAGGTAAAGCAAGGGCACGCCTAAACCACCAAACTGATTTTGATGAATTTGATACTAAGATACATGGCTCCCTGGAGATAGTTTGGCTACTTTAACGCGAGCGAAATCGCGGGCAATAGCTTGCTTTATAAAATTGAACTCTAGCCCGCGACTTCGTACGCTATGTGCGTACGAAGTCGCGTGCTAATGTTCCTGTTTTTTGCCGTTACCGTATTACCTACAGCCTTCCTCATGAATGTGGCTATCGTATCATCACCTTCCTGCCCCTATCCCATGTTACTTGTTGTCAAAACAACATATTTTCTTTCTCCGTTCTGTCCTATGATATATAGGTAAATAGGACAGAACGGAGATTCCGGCTATGATATACAAATAGAATTTTCCAAATCCGTTAGTTCCAGAGATTAGCGGGTTCAAACAAACACACTTCAACTTTATTATATTAGTATAGAAGTATAGATTAGCTTCTACCAGCAGCTTAGACCACGTGATAGTCGAAAATTTATCCCAAGGGAATATTCTCAAGAAATAAAAAGCCTATCTCCTATTTCAGACTATAACTCATTATGGCCTAATACTCATTATACCAATGTCATGCATTCCTGTTAGCTATTACTTGCATTGTTACTGAAAACTTTTTTTCATCTAAAGTATAGTGAAAATAGAATCAAAATTACTCGAAAAACAAACGAGATATAATTATTTTAAGCAAACATCCTTCTCGCGAAAACGCTGTCTCCTATGGCAGCTGTTTATGCGTCATGGACTTTGACGTCAAAGTTCTTACGGACTTCTGTTTCTATTTGTAATCTTTGAAGCTTTATAACTTCATCGCCGATGAAGGTATTAAAAAATAATTTCATTATTGTTTACTAGAGCTAATAAGTGTTTCATTTTGCAAATAAAAAAAACGCATGCATATTCCTTATTCAGAAAAAAAAATTGCAGCGCTGTTGATGTGCTAATTATAAATAATAGAATAATATATCTCTGTACCTAGTTTCATCCAGATCCGTTCAGCCGTTTCGGCGTGATTGGGGTCAAACATCCATTCATCCAAACTTTTGCATTTATAATATAGTAGGATAGGATAAGATGTAGGATGAAGGAAAATAGAATTCAGTTATAAAATTAATTTTATACATGTTTCATTCAACACACATTCCTTAACTCCAACCCCAGTCCCGTGAAGCAGGTAGACGCTTCGATAGAAAAGGCGCTGAAAGCCAAGCGCCGTCAGCTGGAGTCCCTCCTGTCGCGGCCCATATACCCGCGCGGGTTCTCCTTCAGGTACCCCACGCTCAATGACACCGTCGCCTTCGGAGGGAGCGAGGAGAATGCTTTGCAGGTCAGTTGGTTTTGTACACGTCTTAATACCTACACAGTTGGTTGTCATCATCATCATAACAGCCGAAAGAAGTCCACTGCTGGACATAGGCCTCCCCCAAAGGGGGGGTTTGCCATAGTCGCCACGCTTGGCAGGCGGGTTGGCCATCGCAGTGTATGGTGTTGCGTTTTACAGAGAAAGCTGATGCCCAGTCCCTTAGTCGTCTCTTACGACACCTACGGGAAGTGATGGGATGGTATTATTTTTTACGGCACCATACGGCACCGGCCGACACCAAACGGTTAAGTACTCAGTTGATATAAGAACATAATAGTCCTGACAGCCTAAGGCCTGGATTCCACCAAAGTGGAGAAGAGACGTGCGGGGCGGAGACGTGTTTTCAAAAACCAATAGAATTTCGTTAATCACACATCTCGTCTCCACTCAGCTTAAGTGGATACTACTGAGCGGAGATGTATCATATTTGTATGGCGCGATGAAAGCGGAGATGTGACCTCCTCGCTGAGATTGAGCTGGGCCGCGGTACAAGGCGGAGATGTGAGCTTTGCCTCGCAAGCTGACGATGGCGCGCAGCGGAGATCAGGGGGTCTAAAAAGGCCACTTTAGCAGAATCAGAAAGCACATCACGCTACCTGTCACTGTCAAATATTCCCAATCAACCTTGAACCTAATGCGTTAGCGATAAAGATGAAAATTAAATTTGACAGATTGTTGTGTTGTTAAAACTATGATTCTGCTAAAGTGGCCTGTTTAGGTCACCCGATGTGTGCGGCGTGCAGTGTAGTCAACGCACATCTCCACCCTTAGCCAGCACACATTTACGCTATAGTCTAACCAGCACGCATCTCCGCACATTTTCGGTGAATGCATTCACCGCTTCGGACATCTCCGCTTTGGTGGAGTCCGGGCCTAATCAAAGGGCTACTTTCTGAATTAAGAATTTAGAAATAAGAACGTGTAAATGCTTGGCAGGTTTTCAGGCTAAAGTAGAGTGGTAGAGAGACTTCTCAAATTCCACTTTAGCCTGAAACCCTCCTGGCAGGGTTGCGGAATTGTTCAAAAGTCATCGCGGCCCCGGATCGCAATGGGCATTTGGAAGAACACGGGTGGGTTTAGTCAGTAAGAGTCTGACGCTCCCTGCCGCTCTGTCTAGAGCGGGAGAAATCTTCACAAAAAAACTACGCGTAAGGCCGCGGACACGAACTCAGCGGGCAAGAAGCGGCGCAGCGGCAGCGACGCGTTCAAATGCAGAGATGTATAATGTACTCGTAACTGCCGGCGCCGCCGCCGGGCCGCTTCTTGTCCGCTGAGTTCGTGGTCGCGGCCTAAGTAGCAGTCTTATTTTCGGTAGCCTACATTTTGAACATATTTTCAGTAGCTTCAGATAAGACGTTTTTTTAGAAAGTCTAGATCTCTAGCAAGTCTATGACGTTATTGCAGTAGTCTACATAGTGTTATTTTCTGCGAAAGAAACCTTATTACATGCAGTACTTAGTGAGTAATGTGGATCAGTTACTAAATTCACAGAAGCGGGGTATTGATTGTAAACCTAATTAACGTCTATGAGGTCGCTCTTTATTTCTTTGAATCAATCAATATACCTATATTTATTCTTCCCTTACCGACTGATTGAGTGACTGACAGACAAAGCACAACCGGAGGAGCTCGTGGCCAGATAATAACAGCCGCACGAGTCGATCTTCAAGGTTAAGCAACGCTTGCCAAGGTTGGTCTGTAGATGGGTGACCATCTTAACATACCAAGTTTCCTCCGTGCCTCGGAAAGCACGTTAAGACGTTGGCCCCGGCTGTCATTTGTAGATTTGGCAGTCGTTACGGATAGTCAGAAGCCAGTAAATCTGATTCCAGTCTTGCCAAGAAGTACCGTGTTACCCAGTTAATAGGTTGTGGAGGTCTGGTAGGCAGCCGCTCCACGTAAAATAGGAGGTAGTAGGTTAAGTTTAGTATACAATTATGTAGTACCTCATTTTAGTAACATACCTAACCTATTTAGTATTTACATAGTTGCGCAGTCTGTTATTCGTACATAGTTGTATTTTTTTCCTTGTCGCGGTCGACTGGACTAATTAGCCGCGATTGACCGGTTGGCCATCCCTGGCGTATAGCCTTTTCATGAAAACGGCTATCATTAATGATAAATGATATTTATTTTGCAAATAGGTTACAAGTAACTCTTTTACACGTCATTTTTTTTTTATATATTACTCTAGATGAGGCCGGCATTTCCTAGCTGACTACCTTGAGAAGAAACACCGAAAAAAACTCAGAGGTCATAGTCTCTTTTGAAGTCCATACAATCGCCAATAATATATGAAAACCATGTAGGTTAACGTCTGAGGTGGCCTTTTGAGGAAAGCACCACGCAGGTTTGAGTGGGCCTGTCCAGACAGTGCAAGCATTTGTCAGTTATCGTGCAGCTCAACTCAGAACTTTGCGGAGCTGAACGAGCCGACGAACAATACCAAAGTAAGGACATTTGGGTAGGCCGCATAGTATACTCAAACTGCCAGACTGTCATGAAAATTATCCTTAAAAATAAGGACCTACATAGTCCTCACACTTACAATACATATTTTTTTAAGAACCATGCAGATTAGTGTCTGAAATGGTCTTTAAAAGAAAGAACCACATAGATTTGAGTAAAACCTGTCCAGTCAGTGCAAGCATTTGTCAGTAGTCGTGTAGCTCAACTCAGATCCACTCAGGAGCTCAACAACTCGACGAACAATACCAAAGAAAGGACATTTGTGTAGGCCGTACAAAGCACTCAAACTACCAGACAAACATTAAAATTACTCGAAATCAAAAATAATCCACATAGTCCCCATTGATAATCAATAAGAAATAATAAACAAGAATCGCCGCTAAGGAAAGAAAATATAATTTTGTATGGGTTCGGAATGGTCGCATATTCGTAAGAAAAGATGTCACAACCAAATCTGTGCTAGTTAAAAGTTTTGAGTGTCTGGAATCCTTATAATTGATTGATTGTCTTGCCTTGCACGTTTATGTCTTTTCAGAATTTAAATTCAACTTTAATATCTATTATCAAAATGTAAGAGGCTTACGAACCAAGACGGAGGCTTTTTATACCGCTGCTCTGAATTTTGATTATGATATAATAATCGGCACTGAAAGTTGGCTTAATGATGCGGTGTTTGACCATGAAATTTTAGATAACCGATACAAAGTGTTTAGGCGCGATAGGTCATCTACTGTGTCCTCGACTACAAAAAGGGATGGTGGAGGCGTGTTTGTTGCAATTCTGGACAGACATGAAGTCTCGCGTAGGTTAAATTGGGAGTCCCATTGTGAGGAGTTGTGGATAACAATCAAGTGTGAGAGTGGCTGTAATATTAATATTTGTGCAGTTTACATCCCTCCCCCCATCAAACAAGATTATATCGATGACCTATTTAGCAACTTCACAGAAGTAATTAACAATAAGTGTAAAACCAATTCCATCAATTTGCTGATCGGTGATTTTAATATGGGTGGTATTTCATGGGAATATAGTGTGGATTCAGGGCTTTTGGTTCCCAAAGGATCTGGCAGTAACCAGGAAAACATTTTTATTGACATGCTGGCGTTTAATGATCTCCATCAATGCAACACAATAGTCAACGCTTCAAATCGAATTTTAGACCTAGTTCTTAGTAGTGGTAATAACACAGTGTCGGTATCTCAGGCCTCATGTCCATTTGTTCAAATTGATCCTCATCACCCAGCGCTAGAAATCTCATTTTCAACCAAGCACACCAAACCTCTGATGCAAAATAAAGTCCCGTACTTAAACTTTTATCTTTGTAATTACGGAATGGTCAACGCTGAACTTGCGAAAATTTCTTGGTCTGATGAATGGAATTCTATAACTAATGTCAATGAAATGTTGCAAAAGTTTTATGATATACTTATTCCAATTATAAAAAGGCATACTCCAATGACAAAACCACGAGACGAACGCTATCCGGTTTGGTATACCCGAGCTTTATTGAGAGTCATTAAAGAGAAAGCTAAATATCACAATCTGTATAAAAAATACGGGAATCCTAGGGATAAAATTACGTTTGAATGCCTTAGAACGCGATGTGGTAGACTGATACAAGATTGTTATAGAAATTTTAAGAAAAATATAGCTGAACATCTGTGCAAAAATCCTAAGTATGTCTGGAAATACTTAAAAAATAAACGGATAGGTGACAATTATATTCCCAACAAAATGACTCTAAATAATACTAGGTTTGCCACGGGCGGTCAAGAAATCAGTGATTTGTTTTCTGAAAATTTTCAGTCCGTCTATGGGACAAATAGAAATCCACACTCTTTATCGCCGCATGAAACCACTACCAGTAATATAAATACTTTCAGCCTCTGCAAACTTAAAGAAGAAGAAGTTTTTGAATGCTTATCTTCCCTGGACTGCGACAAAGGTCCAGGACCTGATTCGATCCCTCCTCTTTTTCTTAGAAAGTGTGCTGCGAATTTAGCTGCGCCTCTGACTATAATTTTCAATCACTCCTTGTCACAGGGCTGTTTCCCTGACCAGTGGAAAATAGCGCATATCACGCCAATTTTTAAATCTGGTAGTGTTGACGATGTGGCAAATTACAGACCAGTGTCGATTCTTTCCGCGTGTGGCAAGGTTCTTGAATCGCTCGTTCAGAAAAAAATGTTTTCTCACATCAAAAATGTGCTGGATGACAACCAGCACGGCTTTCGCCCCAAGAAATCGACACTGTCTAATCTAGTTGAGTATGTTTCTTATGTGTCATCTGCATTGGATGACGGAAATGAAGTTCATGCAATATACACGGACTTTAAAAAGGCCTTCGATTTAGTAGATCACTACTTACTGATCAATAAATTGGAGAGTATGGGGGTTCATGGGTCGTTACTGCGCTGGTGCGAGTCGTACTTGAGGAACCGCTCACAACTGGTGCACTTCAAGGGGTTTAAATCAAAGCAGTGTTACATACCATCAGGGGTACCACAGGGGTCACACTTGGGGCCCTTATTTTTCTTGGTTTTCATAAATGATTTGGGCAACAAAATTAGCTCCGAATATAAACTTTTTGCTGACGATTTGAAACTATATAGAACTATTTCTAACGATCTTGACATTATCCAGCTTCAAAAAGATTTAGATAACATATACATTTGGTGTGTTGAAAATAATATGTTTTTAAACCAAAACAAATGTTACTTCATTAAATTTAGCAGGAAAAAAAAAACATGTCGAACTTGTTACTCTATCAATAACAGCCCGCTTCAAGAGATCAATACCATTAGAGACCTTGGTGTTTTGATAGATAGTAGTTTAAGTTTCAGGAGTCATTACGACCAAATCATTAGTCGGGCATCAAAATTGTCAGGTTTCATTGTCAGGGAGATGAGAATTTTCAGAGAACCAATACTGACTATTGCCATTTACAACAGTATTATTCGTAGTATTCTGGAATATTGCAGTACGGTATGGAACCCGTTTTATCAGATACACTCAGACCGAATAGAACGCGTTCAAAAAAGGTTTTTGTATCATCTATGTTACTCAGAAAACAAATGTCGTATTCTGCACTCGTATAATTCTAGGTTGAACTTTTATAAAATGGAATCTCTAAGCGCACGTAGAAAATCTTTGGACTTCATGTTTTTGTTTAAATTAATAAATGGAAAAATAGATTCTCCCGAGCTTTTAGAAAAAGTTAACATCAGTATCCCTCGTAGTGGTAGCCGCTTAATTAACCGAAGAACTTTCGTCCTGCCTCACACTCGAACTAGCATTGGTAATTTTTCACCCATTAGCCGCATGCTTTCCATTGCCAACTCCATTCGTGGCGAAATAGATGTCTTTGCTGGTTCTGTAGCCTCAATTAGAACTAAACTCAGAGACTTATTAGTTTAATTATTTTTCAGTAATACAATCTGCGTAAAGCAATCCCGTCGAGGGTATTAACTCGTGGTATTCAAACCACTTGTTATGTATAATTGATAAGGTCATCATTGACCGATATTAATACTTGTTCCATATTTCTATGAACTGAACTGTTGTTGCTATCATTTATGAAATGTTGTGAATAATAAGTGATTTACATTGAATGTGCATGTCGTATTCACATCTAGTAGGTGTCAATTATATTTATGTTATTTTGTGGTTTATTTGTTTTGCGTGTGTGATTGTACATCAGTTTTGTGAATTACAATAAAAAAAAAAAAAAAAAAAAAAAAAAAAAAAATAATAAAAATAATTATAATACTTTAGTCATTAATTATGTCAATAAAAATAAAAATATCAAGTTGTATATAAAAAAAAAAAATGTAAAACTTAGGTAAGTATCTAATTATACTTACAAAAAGAATTTTCGAAAACCGACTGGTCGTTCTCGAAATTACCGCGTTCAAACAAACTCTTCAGCTTTAATACATCAGTATAGATTTAGATATTTAGCCAGACAGACATCAAAGATAATATAGTTGGCAACAACACAACTTAGCTCATCCTTCAAAAAATACGCGTGATTCACATATTTAATTAGATAATGGATAGGTATGGCATAAATAGCCTAGGTACTCGTAGCCTATAATATCACTCTGCGATAGAGTAGCGTTCTGTCAGTAAAAGAATTCTTGTAATCGGTTCAGGGAGGCTACTCTCTAAGCTTAAAGTCCGCAGTTTCGGGGTTATTGGCGAATTCTACTCCGTATCACCTAAACTAACTAAGAGCGCCTTCAAATTAGCCGCTAAGAGCCGCGCGACAGCTGCGCGATATCGCGCTGCCTTGTTAATCCAAACGAACAACATACGAACGGCAGCCGCGCTGCTGTCGCGCTGCAGCCGCGCGACACTTTACGTTTATTCATTGTATGGATTAACAAAGCAGCGCGGCTGTCGCGCTGCTGCCGCGCGGCACTTAGCGAGTGGTTTGAAGGCGCCCTAAGAATCAATTAGTTACTGCCAAATCGTGTTGTCATTCATTCAAAGTTCGGGTTCGGGACTAATCGTAAGTCCGTACGTGATACGGAGTAGAATACGCCCGCAACTAAGCCCGAAACTGTGGACTTTATTTTACTTTTTTTTTCACGGAGAGCACCCACGACCCTATTATGATGGTTTTGAGACGTAGACGAAAGACATTATTACCTTCAGAGACCGGCCAAGTGCGAGTTGGACTCTCACGCGCAGGGTTCCTTACCATAAATCGAAAAAACACGTTTCTCGTAGTGAGCTCCCTTTTATTTTGTATTTATGGTTATAGCTGCAATAAACATATACCTCTGTGAAAATTTCAACTGTCTACCTATTACGCTTCTTGAGATACAGCCCACTGACAGACAGATGGAAGGACGGACAGCAGTGGAGGCTTAGTCATAAGGTTCAATTTTACCCCTTCTCATTATTTTAAGATTCACATGGAATAAACGCCCTGGCTCTATCTCGTTCATGTGTTCTAGCATTATGCTAAGCCATGGCCATTAGCGCAGATGTGACGCCTATTTTCCCAACCTGTACCTACGAGCTTTTTCTGTCAATATTTTTTATAATTGTGTAAATTATTACAGGTAATGAAAAACGCTATTGAATCCGGTCAGCTGAAGAAAGAGAAAAGGAAAAGTAAGAACGCGCATCTACTGCAACTTCAAAAGAAATTGCAGAAGAAATAACATAGACATGTTTAATGAAAACTTACAATAATAGCTTATTATTATAATTGTAATCAATCGGTCCGTTGTTTTTTTTCTCCCATTGATTGACCCTACTCAATGATTTAAATTAATACTTTGGTACTTACTCCAGCTATAAGGAAGGAAAATACTTAATCTGAAAATATGGTGGGCATCCTACCTACCATATGCGCGGTGGCGAGCTCTTGTGTCCGCCGGATTTATCCATGTTCCGGAGCGAGGGCCCGCATGGGAAAAAGGAGGAGGCCGATCGCGTGAGAGAGAGGGAACCTCACGCCCAGCCGACGCAACTGAAGAAGACGCCCCGGGCGTCGGGAGTCGCCACTATTTTCTACAGTTGAAACTATATAGGTCGCAGAACAAACCTCGCATTATCTTGCACAGCATCTATATATCGGCTCAGATAATATAATACTAGCATATCGGGGTAGCGTCCGCAAGTCCCCGTTAGCGCAATAACTTTAACTTTAGGTGCCAAGGTATTTTAATTTATTTAAATAGGTGTGGCTGGTCGATCAAACCTCCAAGGGAATGACATAACAAATTCACATAAAAACAACACGGTACCTTTATCAGTCTAACGAGCACTTAAGGCATGACAAAGCATTTTGCAAATAATGACGCGAACAACATTGTACTGACCGATCCTCAAATAATACCTACCTATACACAACGTGTAAAGAATAAACGCAATAGGTACATCTGAAGAGGTCATTGTACTCAACAATATGAACAAATTTCACTATGGGACCAACACTGAAATCCCGAAAAAATAATCGCCTGCTCCATACATTTCTGTTTACGTAAATCGATAAAATGTAGGTACTACACAGCTGATTTTTTTCGCGATTTCGGGCTTGGTAACCAATTTTTCGAAAATTCAATGATTCAGTTTTAGTTTTTATCAGGATCGGGCTCGAGTTTCCTTTCAGTGCTTTTCGATATTCCTCATAGTTTAGGATTTCGCCATCCACGCACGTAAAAATTCACCTGTAGGTATATAATGAGTTTATCTGTTCAGATCAAATCATTCATTAAATATTTATCAACCAAGTAATTAAGAGAAGTAATTTCATATCTTTAGTGATAAAGAAGTCAGATTGAAGATAGTACCTACCTACCTACAGCGTTCGCACGTTTACCTAATATCTATGAAATCGGTGAATTGGCAGACTGCCAAAGATAGCTTCGGTAGCTATTATTATCTGCGGCTGGCCTTTATAAGTTTTATTGGTCTAGCTCAGCCGTTCTCAAACTTTTTTCATCCTGGGCCACGTAGGTAGTGCTTCTACTATGCTATATCATGGGCCACAAAGTTCATGATTATGAATTATGGCGCTGTCTTGAGCTTGATGTCAAGCGTGTCCAGTTGAAAGCCCGACCACCTGCGGCAATTAACTATAATTTCATAGATGGTGTGCTCACGTGCCCGCAATGTGCGAGGATCTTCACAAAGAAGGTTGCTTACATAAGCCACGTGCGAGCTCACGATTTCACGAACGACAACTACAGGAGAGTTGAAACAATCGCCTTTGCCGAAATCGGTCGCATCACATCATCATCATCATGGGCCTGGGCCACAACTACCGCTAGGTAAAAATGTTCTGTTGTGCACAATAACATGCTGTTACTGACGTCGTAGCTAAGATAGGATTTAAGTCATTGTTATTATGTCTGTAAATAAAGTATCCCGATAGATTTAAGTTAAAAGATGTTAGACACAAGTATGTTATCATGTTCTCTTCTCTTCTCATCGTGAGGGCAGTAAGGTCTAACGACCCCACTCACCCTAGTGTCAAAGTTTCTAAACCGCCTCAAGGGCCTCTGACATAGTTTATTTGATGACCGCCATTTGGCGGCAGGGACCACCGGCTTATACGTGCCTTCCGAAGCACAGAATCATCTTTTTATCAGACAATAAGGTGATTCAAGCCTGCAATGTCTTAACCAAACTGGAAACAATTTTACAAAGTATGCTTTCCGTGGGAATCGAACCCACGACCACCGGGTCACAAGGCAAACGCCTAAACCACTCGACCACGGAGGCAGTTTCCATGTTAATAAGGGTTGATATAAGTATGACCACGTGTTATTTAAGGTTGATTTAAATATTACCACGTGCGAGTTTTGAATTCTTAGCAGAAGTAAGATCTAGATGAGGTTTGTTTTACTCCCCTAGATGTAAGTACATGCTGCGGACTTCGTTCGAAAGAGGCACCGTACCCTGGAACGCAAAGGGCACTGGGAGAAACGCGGATGGGTTTTAGTCAGTAAGAGTCTGACACTCCCTTCTGCTTCACCCAAAGCGGGAGGAGTCATTTGATGATTTCCCATCCTTAAAAAAAAAAAAAAAAAAAAAGATGTAAGTACATGAGTAGGTAAGAATTATTGTAAGAGGGCCCACAGGGGTGCAAGCGTAAGACAATAGGTCACGCTGCGCTCCGATTGGCCGACGGCGAAACGAACCGCATTCTGCGCTCTCACTACCTGCGTTAGCCCACACTAACCCGAATTGTATATAAAAGGATGGCTTGCCTCCCCGACTTTTGCCTAACGAGCCAGCCTCCGCCGCTGAGCCGTTAGCTTTAAATCTCCAAAATAATGATATGACCCAGCCTGTCTCTTCAAATCTCAAATCGTTTATTGCAATCCATAATGACCACATGCAGGTGGTAAATATTACTGAATCGAAATAATTATGGACCCTGTCGGGCACTGCAAAATTAAATAATTAGGAAAGGAAAAGCGCTTTAATTATTTTACTTGTAAAATAAATGTTAATTCTTCTGTCAAACTTTTACCAATCTAATATTTTATATAACCATTAATTTATCATAATACTAGTTGTCTCGCGCAACTTCGTCTGCTTCACAATTTTCATTACTGCTCCGCTCCTATTGGTCTTAGCGTGATGTTATATAGCCTATAGCCTTCCTCGATAAATGGCCTATCAAACACTGAAAGAATTTTTCAAATCGGACCAGGAGTTCGTGAGATTAGCGCGTTCAAGCAAACAAACAAACTCTTCAGCTTTATATATTAGTATAGATACCTACCTATGTAATATACCTACGTAGGTAAGCTAGTATGATTATTTTCTATTACTTTTTGGATTAAATTGGATTGGGCATGCTATGGTACCTGTAGGCACGAGAGGTGGCGGACGACATTGTTGCCATCACAGGTAGAACCTAGATGAGGCTGGCACAGGAACGTGGAGATTGGCACAGAATAAGAGGCCATGCTCAGCAGTGGGTGAAATCGGGCTGTGGATGATAATGGGCCAACTGTTTTCGTTTTGCTAGCAGGTGAATAGTTTCAGCTCATCGTCAAGGAGTAATCAGTGAGCCGATATCTGTGAAGTATGGGTAAATACTCGTAGTTTAGTAAGTTTTCAGTAACCTGCTAGATACTGAGACACTGAGTAGGTAAATATGTCACCGAAAATTGGCAAACTTCGTAAGATATTCCTGATAGCTACAACCTGGGAGTCTTTAAGTCAAGAGTGAATAGGTTACTTCTAGGCAAGCGTGCTCCATCTTCGACCACATCATCGCTTACCATCAGGTGAGATGGTGGTCAAGCGCGTGCCTACCAATGGTAAAAAAAAGATTATAAAATAAATCTGAACACACCAATGACAACGTCAGTGTTCCCGTCCACATATAACTCGTCTGCCTTCAAAGGTATAGTGAACAGGCATCTTCTGGGCACGCTCGCTCCATCATAGACCTCTATCGCTTTCCATCAGGCGTGATTGTGGTCAAGAGCAAGCCCATGCCTAAATAAACAATTAAAAAAGAACAAAAGCCTGTTTCTTGTAGACTTGTACTCTGATTGGTCGCCACTTTATTTCAGTTCACAATTTCTCGGAATGAATTAGAGAAATTATACTTATACCACCTTTTGATGCGTAAAAAAGCATTCCGAATGTTCAGTTGACAATTTATCGAAAGTTTACAATCTCTCAATCTTATCTATACTAATATATAAAGCTGAAGAGTTTGTTTGTTTGTTTGTTTACTTGAACGCGCTAATCTCAGGAACTACTGGTCCGATTTGAAAAATTATTTCAGTGTTAGACAGCCCATTTATCGAGGAAGGCTATAGGCTATAATTATCACGCTAAGACCAATAGGAGCGGAGCAGTAATGGAAATTGTGACGCAGACGAAGTTGCGCGGGTCAACAAGTATTTTATAATCTTACGGAGTTTAACATTTTCCGGTGACAAATATATAGCACCAACAGTTTGCTAAAGAGCCACATAGTAAAGCTCGGCGGGCCACAGGGGCCACAGGCCAAAGTTTGAGTATAGCTGGTCTAACTAGCGATAGAAAATTCAGGCTAGTAGGATCGTTATCTGTGAACTTTTGACCCTGATATTTGAGACAGTTTGATATCGTTCAATCAATCATAATTTCGCGTCGAGGTACCTAAGACAAATTACATACGATTTTGGTTTTGATGTCGTGTAGGTACACCTTTTTGTGTTTAGTTTTCCTCGATGTTTTCCTTTTAATATCTATCTTAAATGAGGTTAACAATAGACATAGCAATAGACATACAATACAGTAGAATATACAGGGTTTGCGAAACTGCTTGTCATGTTATTTTCAATGTTTTAATTTTATTTTGAATTTTTTAATTATACTTTATTTAAATTGAACTGCTTGACATTTAAAATTCCCTGTGTTTTTTAAATTTAAATTTGTTATTTTCATTTAATTTTCGTTATTGATTATATTTACAAGTGCTGTGCACACCTATAAGTGACAAATTCACCGCTAAACTGTTAATATAATATGTCAAATTGTAATAATTTAGTGAATAAGTCGTTGGTGTGCCAATAAATAAATAATATTCGCCACAGCCAGACGGGGGACGATTTTTTTTAAATAAGGCAACTACCTAACATTTGATATGGGACAGGATTGGAAATAAACTACATTATATAGATTAGAATTATTTGATATAATTACCGAAAATTGCCGTCCAAACATTTTTGTTTTCATAATATATTTTAATTGTCGTCATAATAAAAATTAAGAGTACATTTTATTTTGATTGTATACTACACAAACTGACATGGACGTGCAGTGAAAAATAAACAATAATACTCATTGAAAGAGCTACAGGCCACGACTTATAGCGCGAGTGGCCTCACGAGGCCATAACTATGTCTTAGGGCCTAGTAAATGGACTAGCTTAGGTAATGCTCCCCGCGTGAATGTCATCTTAAAATTAATTATTGCTTATATTTCTTTCAAGCCCTCTTATTTTGACATCACGACTAAACGGTACCCTTCAATATAAAAAAACCTAAGTAATTTGATGAGATAAAGTCCACTGGTGTGAAAAGACGAATTTTAATCACACTTAAATTAGTTCCACCTAGATTCGCAAACAAAAAATTAAATGACAAATATTAAACCGCTGTGATTGAGTGTTGAACCATTCAACCAATCACAGCCGTTAACGCTTGCTTAACCCATGTAAATTTTGATTCTGGGTACTAGAGCAGAAAAGGGACATCCGAGGCCACAACGCAACCGCGCTATATGCCGTGGCCTGGCCGAGATCGACTGCCAACTAGGCGCCATTACCTTTAGCTCTTATAACACGCCTTATGATAACAAAATTCGCGGTAATTTTAAGTCTGCACCCACTGAGAGGCACCGCGGAAACGGACCATGGAACGTCTTCGAAAAAAATTGTATAAACTCAATCATAAATTTTAGCAGTTACTGTCATTATCTGTTTTTAGGAAGAATATTGGTTGTCATAGTAAAAAAAAAAATTGGTACCAATTTTAAGAGCTCGCCGCTAACGATATGAGAATTGGGCGTGGCGAATATTTTAAAAAGCAGTCACAGACATCATGCACGTTGAAGACTTTCCTTAGGACCGTTTCCGCAGTGTAAATAGGAACAATATCCAAAACATAATTTTCTATTTTGACACGAAAAAAAAAGAAACTAAATTGTTCATACGTCTTGTCATACAGGCTACTTACATACAAAATCAGATTCCTGATAAAAAATAAATCAACTTCATCAAAGTTGCTTTTGAAAGACTGGCAAATTCTTCTTGATTTCTAACACTATTAACACATTCCTATCCGCTCGTGGCGCCATCTCGTATTCAAAATTAGAATTCTAGCATCTTAGTATTATTCTGCCAGAACTCAAATTTTATCTTCTCTTACATCTTAAGTACCAATCTTGTTTGGAACCTCAACAAAATATACATTTTAGTAAGCAAGATGTAATCGCAAAATCTTTTTCAAACAATCGTACTCTTTATTTTTTTGCCATTTCACCAGTCATTCAAAAATTACTTTACATTTGAACAGTCTTTTAACTCTTGAATGAAAAAAAAAATTAAATTAAATATCCTTGTTATACATAAGGTACATATTAAGTATTTAAGCGTTGGAAAACCGACCATTTTTCACGATTGAAGCGAATTTCAAACTATTTCTTAACCGACTTCAAAAAGGAGGACATTCTTGTATATAGAACCATTCTTAATTACGATAACATCCAAAGAGTTAAAATACCGCTTATAATTTTATTTTAGCATGCATAGAAATTGACTAATTTATTTATACTTTGATATCCTCGAAAATAAACTAACTTTGCGACCTAATATTGGACGTGCCTTCAACTGTAGAGACACTTGAATGAACAGGTAAACATTTTCCTTATAAATTAGGTAGGTAGTTTACCTACGGGATGTGTTTTTACAGCTACATCATAATAAATTATGGGTAGGTGCTGTATCATCGATACAAGAATAGGGGTAAACTTACCTTTTTTATTATAATAGGCTTGCATTCGACCATAATCTCATTTGATGAAAGCGTACCTACATCATCGCTTTTCACTAGGTGAGATTGTGGTCAAACGTGGTTCTATCATAATAAAAAAGGCAAGTTTAATCCTAATCTTGTCATTGTTACATCTACTGAGCACCACAAAAGCGAGCATGCATTGAAATAGTTCTCGTGATATTCAGTGTGGTCCATCTACATTCACTGATAGATGGCTTAGTAAGAGCGAAAAGAACTTAGTCGCTTCTGAATTTTCATTTGATAATATGAACGTTTTGATATTATCAGATTCAGCTGCTCTGTGGGTATTGCTTATTGATCCTAGAGTAACAAGGCAGCCAGGTCCAAGAATTTCAAAACGGTCATTTCTTTGAATGAATACCGGGAATCCCTATACGTTAAATGATCAAAATACTATCTATGGCCTGCACTTTTATAATCAATCAACCCGCAAAGTTAGTTTATTTCCTACAAACGCACAACATTCTCATTAATACAAATGATTTTATTACACAACCGTGATGTATTCGAAAAAAAAAACAAACCAAAATGATACAATTGTTCTTATTTACATAATCTGCATTCTAGATGTTGCTAGAAATGAAAATTTAATTTTTATACCAAGTAGAAATTACTAGGGCTATTTATAATGTGTTCTTTATTCAAATCTGGGGTTTTAAACCTGGCAGTGTATGTTCCTCGATGCATACCGTCTTCTGCTATCATCCGTTTAATAATAAGGATGCATGTAAATCATAAGATATACCAATTGGTATTAAAAGATCCTAGCACTTATTACCCAAGCCTAATTGGCTGGCCAGGTAGGCCTATTTCTAGAAAATTACGTCTTTCCTCAAGACGAGGGGACAGTAATTATTTCGTAATGAAGATACATTACTATGACTACAAATATTATCACTCTTATACTATCTGCAGTAAGCCATGATACAACTTCAATCACTGAACAGTTCAGCAATTATTATTACTTTAATTCAAAATGGCAAACTATGTTACAGTTCACCTCTACTAACATCTTTAAAATTTTCGGGCGTCAATTTAGCTTATATTCAGTGCTCCACATATTCATAGATTAAATAGTATCACGATGTCAGCCCCGACTCATCGAAACAAATTGATTTCAATTTGAATCAATTAAATTTTCATTTTTAGCTCACTGATCTAACATTGGTGTTATTCTAATTAGTGGCCTAACACTTAATTAGCCAAGGGAATATAGACTATGATATCCAAACATAAAAGTGAATTTCGTTTAAATGGCAAGTGATATTGGCTTCTTACTAAAACACCATTGGCGCGGGACGGGGTGAAGCGCCATTATACTATGGCAACATTTGAAATAAAAAAATAATATGAGTCACATTTTTTTTTATTATGGGACCTTTGTGTCCCACCTTATTATTAGAGGGTAGTTTTTACCCCAAGAAACATGTAATATCGCAGTTCGCAAAATGTTTTCATGTAGCTACTACAGCCCTACATGGCTTGTCATTAAGACTCCTATACTCAAGTCCCTATTCAGTGTTCGGGTGCTACAATCCCCTTATATCATGACAGCACCTAGTCATACAGTAGATGAACTACAAGACATTAAAAGCACTTACAAATTTACATATAGATCACCCCGCCCACGAAAACGCTTATGTTAATGTTGCCAAAATATCTAAGGTGAAGAAATTTTATTATTGCTCTGAATACAAGAGGAATGAACTGTGTTTAGGCACTTTAATATAACATGCTAATTATACAAAGCTTGCTACTCATATAAGAATAATTAGACACCTTGATTATCACTTTAATGTATGAAGGAATTAGCCTGGGTTTTAGTGTTCAATACACAAATTGGCTTATAAGCAAATTGGTTCAACAACTATGGACAAAATATAAAAATTTATAAGTAGGTACAATAGGTATACTTTAATTTTACAAGTTACTTTTCAAGAAAAGTCAGTAATGATTAATTAAATATTCAATCTTACTTGGCTCAGAGCTTAATTAAAAAAATAATGAGGTACATTGCATGTTGTAACATTGTTTGAGCATCCAAAGGAAAAGCATGCATATTGACATAGCCCGTGGAAGTATCTATCCATTTAGAAAAATTTTACATGCAGTATTTAAGTCTACATGTTGTTGCTGAACATCCTTCATTCCACTTTTAATCAGAGCTCTTATGGCAACTCAATGTGATCATCACAAAATTGTCATGTATTTATTTTCTATAAGCCAAGGCTTTTGCAAGCAAACTCGTGACTCAACTCCCCATATGATATAATATTTAACTAAGTTATTTCGGTGTTTCATGCAAATTGTTTATGTTCATAAGTCAAGAATGATTTTGCTTGCAACAGAATCTCAGCATAATCGAGATCCAATTGTCTGCCAAATCATGAGGTAGTCATGTTGTCTGATCTATTTTTGTGCAATAAAGGATCAAGCACCAATGATACTACAATGAAGAAATATAGCAGATCCTAATCCACATTACTATAATGTCAGACCTTAAAATACAAAAATTCATAGCATTCATAAGTAATTATCAAGAAATAAGAACAATACAATACTGATTATTTGCTCAATATAAATGTTCCAGAAAAAAATTAAATTGATCACTTTATCCTATATTTACAAAAAGGATTTTTACACAATCTATGGCTAAAGTGCAGTGTATAAAAATATTTGACGGAAGTAAATTTTCATAATTTGCAAAGTCTAGTGTTGACTGGCAGACAGAAGGTATCACTGGACTGTAACACTGGCTGCGTTTACCTAACTTATGATTGAGCCTGACTCCAATAATGATAAATGAGTATTGACAATGATAAGCATTATCATTTAAATTCAGCACTTATTGCTTATCCTAAATGTACTTGGACTATAATAATAGTACAATTACTAGCCGCAGAGCTGCCTTGCTGGAGACGGTAAGCCCGGCCAGTTGCTGATTCACATCCAACTATAGATTATTTACATCAGAATTTCACCATTCTATGTGTGTTCAAATTACACTAATAAGCGTTGGTACCGCCAAAACTAAACATTTCACCGAGAAGGCGTAACTTATTGCCTTTGATTACCATTTCACTTTTTTCTTAATTTACAAGGCCAGCGGAGTCTCTAGTTACATGATTGTGTCACTGTGATGTATCATAATAAATAAGTCCGCTTAAACACTATAAAGTCTGAACGGAAGATAGTTCACAACCGATTACGGCGGTTTCTTATTGCCCTAAGGCGCGCACGGCGCGACCTCTCGGATTATATGTCCCCATTTTGACTAATCCCGATCCTCTTAATGAACTCCTCCTGCAGCATCACAGTTTTGATCATGCTGGGGTGTGCTCCGTAGGCAATAGTCTGGTCAGGGGTAGAGCAGTACTGCTGGGCTCCGTCTGTGAGCATCACTCCTTGACCATTGCTCAGTGAGGCAGTTGACTCAATAGAGTTCCAGTATGTTTCACTGGGCGAGCTGCTGTTCACACCAGGTGGGGGGGCAGCTGGTGCACCCGTATACCTAAAGTAAGGGTTCTTCAAATCCAAAGTGTTTGACGATGAGATGTTAGTGCCTTCTAGGTTGATCTCCATGGTAACATCGTAACTTTGGCGTTTGTTTGCCAACAGTAACACACGGCCTGTGAGGGCTTGACCTTGTTTGGCAAAGATTGGAGTCTCTAAAAGGCACCGCACCTGGTACCAATGTGTAAGTGGCTCCGTGGGTGCAGTTGATAGCCATATGTGCTGTGTAGCTCCAGCAAACAGCACATCAAACCAGAATGCCAGTCCATGGCAAGTCCCTGACTGTGTGAGTTCAAATCTGAAGGGAATCTCAATTCTATGTAAGTCAGTCTCATGTGCATTCAAGAAATCTACTACATGTCTTTCTGACCGTGCCATGCAGATACGAATATCAAATGTGTCTACGATAGGCTGTCTGAAGTATTCCTTCATGGCAGCTGTGCGTAATGCGCTCAAGTCTACTCCATGGAAGCACGTTTGGTACCAGAAGTTAGCCTTGTTATACTGCTCCATGAACAAAGCATCATCAGTGAATGGTGCTATGTGCAGATCTCCTCTTGTTGGGTACATGTTGCCAGTTGGTTTCAGCCACTTTTTTGCATGCAAATACGTTTCTAACATACGCTCATTGTACAACATGTAGCCCATAGGCTCTGAAATGATCACATCTACACTCTCAGGGAGCTCAATTTCTTCTATCTTGCCTGCAACCACAGTGATGCGATCGTGCAGACCGTTTGCTCTCACTAACGCCTGCGCGTGGTGGGCCATATTACTTGCCTCCACTGCGTACACTTTGCGAGCGCCCGCTTGAGCAGCGAAGAACGAAAGAATACCTGAGCCCGCTCCCACATCCAACACCACTTTGTTCTTGAAGTCGTTGATGTTGGAAAGTATGGCGCGCTGATACGTGCTCGTCCTCACGTAGTCTTGCATCATGTTCTGCTGCTGGCTCAGGTAACCGTAGAACTGGAAGTACTGCATCGCTGACGAGTCCTCCGTGCGCACCGTAAACACCGACGACGACCTGCCTGCCTTGCACTTCGTAACAAGCAGGTGGAAGGCCTGACAGTCAGCGTCTGACGCGAACTTGAAGAATAGCGTTTCATTGTCAATCGTGAAAATATACGATTGACCCGCGACGCGCGAACACTCACTCTGGCTGTGAACAGGGAACTCGAGCACCTCCTGTGCTAGCACCGGGTCCGCACGTATCACTTTTACACTCAACCCCTGCGGGTCGTAATCCACGTTTACGTTTGTTGGAAAATTGAAGCGCGCTGTGAGTATGCCCTCGCCACTCACCGTCGACACCGTCACCGCGCGAAACGTGTTCGCCATTTTATTGATGTGTACACGGACTCGCGGCTAAAGTTAATATTGTCCACACGCGTTACGGCAAACAAAGAAAATGTCGTTGAAGAGTTCAGGAGGCCGGCGTAAAATCGATCATTCACAAACTTCCTCCCTCTTTTGTCTATGGTTGGCAGCGTGCTGTTTTATTTTGACTTTTTTACGAAATCTGTTGCGACGCACAGAAAAATCGGATACAGCCAGCACTTAATATTTTAGCAGTAAATGATTTATTTTGTTACCTGAAACCTTAATTGAGAAAATAAATTAAAATGCAAGCGTTTTATCCGTTTCAGTATCATTTCCGATTTTCTCACAAGAGTATAACTAGAACAAAACATTCCTGAATACCCTAAAGGACCATAGTATTTCGTTTTGCGGAGAAGAGAACTTTTGGGGTTCGTTCACTGTACCGTAGACGCATGCGTTTGCGTCAATAATTCTTGCTGTCATTGTCGTACCCTATCTTCTCAAACACTAAAGTGGGTAACAGACGTGCGAGCATACTATTGTAGTCTTTGCGTGCGAGCAAGTACGCGAACATAAAAACCACCGAGTAAGTTCGTTGGCAATCCAAAAGGTTTGAAATTTTGCTCGTAGCTCGCCTCGGCTCGCACGTCTGTCAGCGGCGCGAGCCGCAGGCCATGAGCCATTACTTTGTTTTGTGACACGTCGAGTGCTATTGTGTTGCAAAAATTACTGAGTTCTGGAGCTATAATCACACTAATAATTAAACAGAATTATTTTCATTGCTTCTCTCATATATATCCTGTAATCCTGAATAAGAAAAAGTTTCCTCCATTGACGGCATCGCAGTACCTGGTACCAGAGTAATGAGCAAGCTTTCACGTGTGTTACCGAATTCGAGCCGAGTAAGCTCGCGATCGTGCATAGACGTACGAACTTATAGTACGCAGTTTTCAAGGTACACCCACTTAACAGCGTACTAGTGTACAAGTTATACTTATCATAGAATAGTTTTATCTGCGGTTGTCAATAAAGTAAATAGACAAAAATACAAATAGTCCGAGGATATTTACAAAGAACATAGTAGGTACAACTAGAACTTTTCCTCAAAATGTTTTTTTCTAAGAACGCCATACTTTTGAAATGCTCAAAGCTAAGAGCACGATAGAAAATATAAGAAAAATTTCGTAATAGTTTTGATTAATTTGATTTGATTTTCCATGGATGATGTTTTTCAGAAACATCAGCTAGAAACAATAATTATACTCTAAAAAAAAACAGAAAAACTACAAAACCCAACTATATACATAATATCATTATCATCATCTGCCTAGCCTTTTCCAACCATATTGGGGTCGGCTTTTAGTCAAACCGGTATCAGCTGACACTAGCGAACCGCCCGGCTTTGCTCGAGAACCACTCTATCTATTTTAAAAATCCGCATCAAAATCCGTTAGTTTTCAAGATCTAAGCATACATAGGGACAGACAGACAGCGGAAGCGACTTTGTTTTATACTATGTAGTGATGAATATACAAAAATAAAATATACTCAGTCGAAGAATTTCTAGGGTTCACAGTTGATTTTTTGAAGCAATATGAACATGTCGCAAAATTCGTAGTAGTGTGTGAATGTGCACTATGAACAGGCCTTTTAATTTGCTCTTTTTTCCTATCCGAAAATTCTGGTGTGGTTTCCTAAGCTTTATGATGTGAAATAGATATTGCAATTTATTTATTGGGATCGCAACTGCGGTCAAGGTCTGTTCACCCAGCCCACAGCAGTAGCAAAATTCGCATGAGTATGCGGTTATCCTGTGTGCGTCATCATGGCGGAAAAGTGTAGTTTTTTAATTTCACTTTAGTAGATATTTAGTGTATGACGTCCTATAAATGTGTATGGTAAGTACGAATTTGTGCATCCAACCGTTAGGGAGCTATCGCACTGGCTAGGAAATATTGCGTAGGTCTGAACAGGCCTTAATTTACCAGTGGTTTAGCAAATGTGTAGTAAATTAAAATGTTTCGGGGAAGCCCGGAACGTTATTTATAAAAATTTTGCTCTCAGATTTTTTGACGTAGGTAATCTTTTTTTAAACTTAAAGAATCGGAAAAAAATATGAACATGGTTTTATTAATTTAACTAGCACTTCACCCGCGACTTTGTTCGCGAGGGTTTAGTAGGTACTCCACGAACTTCGTATCCTATACCTCCCTTAATAGGGTAATGTGTAAATTACTCAACGTAGTGTGTAAATTAATTATAAACGAAGGGCAGTTCGCTTTAAACGCTATTTTTTTCTTATTTAGAGCATTTTATACCCGTCGTAACTTTTAAACGAAAGGTCAGATTTGAATTATTCAAAGAGTAATTTACATGTACCCATAGTCAACAAAGCGATTTGGTATTCAGGCAGCTAACTTGCAACTACTTTAAAACAATTTTGTGAGTGTGCTAAGTAGATAATTATTGTACACCACACCCATAAGAATGTCATAAGCTGAAAAAGTTGAAATAATACATTTTTTGCCTGCAGGTATACCACATAACTTTGCTAACTGTACATAACCAACCTTAATTATTAAATGATTTAAATGGATAAGGATTTATATCATGACTAGTTGACCCGCGCAACTTCGTCTGCGTCACACTTTACATAACTGCTCCGCCCCTATTGGTCTTAGCGTAATGATATATAGCCTTCCTCGATAAATGGGCTATCTAACACTGAAAAATTTTTTCTAATCGGACCAGTAGTTCCTGACATTAGCGAGTTCAAGTAAACAAAAAAACTCCAGCTTTATAAATTAGTATAGATAATGAGTACCTACTTCAATTATGTAATTTTTTTTTTTTTTTATACGCGTTTGTACATAATTTCTTGTTAATTAGTGTAGTTTTTTAAGTCTATAAGAATGTTCAATTTTAATTTGCCACGTATTAAAATCAATAAATAATTATGTAGTACATTATTTTTATGTATCATCAAGTTTTCTCAGCGCACGCCAAATAATGAATTTTATACGCAACATTTTGCTACTTTGGGTTACATGATTGCAAATTTCTTAATTCTTAACTTTTTTGAAAATATAATATTGCCATAGCCTATGTTCATCAGGGATGAAGTAAGATTCTAATGTGAAAACTTTTTTAAATCAGTTCAGTAGTTTCAGACCCTATTCATTTCAAACAAACTAACAAATCTTTCCTCTTTATAATATTAGTATAGATGTTGTGGCCTCGTTTGTGATACCAGTCTTAACAAGCGGTTACGTGATATCCAGGTACTGGGTCGTGGAGTTCAGATAGACAGTCGCTCCATTTAAAATACTGGTATTCAGCTGCATCCTGGAAGACTAGAAGCAGCCATATAGTTGGGAAAAGTTTATACAGCCTGATTGATTGACTGCTACCTATATATGCCATAAAATAAGAATGGATATAATAGACAATAACATAGAAAAAAACAGTACATTTTCAAAATATTTATTGCTAAAACTTATTATAACACATTAAACAAAATATCCTATAGTTAAATACTTACATGTTATAAACAAAATAATCACAGATATTTTTAATTATCTAAGTATTTTTTTTTTTTCAAATTACAAGTGTTGTCTTTCGACTGAATTTATTACCCTTCATCTGTTTCAAATTCTCGCAATGTCATGTCACCCTTGCAGAACCACTGGTCGCCGCAATTGTTTTTGTCGTAAAGATGCGAGAAATTTGACAGATCGACCTTAAGGACACAAACAGATGAAGGGTTAATCGTATAAATACGAGTAACAACACAAAATAAATAAACATAATAATATATAGTATTTGTAACTTAAAATGTTTTGTCTTTCATTTTCTATGGGAATCTTTAAACCTACAGTCCGTTTACATATTTTGCCACCATTCACAGGAATCATAGTAACGTATTACGAACCTTGTGGCAACAATAATAAAAGTAAGCTGTGTTCCAAAATCAGAGAAAAAATAACTATAAACGGGCATTAATTCATTTAAGATGCTAGGCTACATGCGGACTAATAACCGGCAATATAACGTGCACGGCGTTGACTATGCCATCTACTGTTGCATATTTGAAACTTTAACGTTATGAATACTTCACATTGACGCTTCTGTGCTGCCACCTAGTCCCTGTACGTTCTGGTTAGGGGAACGTGCACGAAGTAGACTCATATCTAGCGTTACAATTTCGAAACTTATAAGTAATAAAAAATACTTTTCAATAGCTTTGTGAAATAACGTAATATATTTCAAAATAACTATATACATTATGAATATACAAAACCAAATACAATCAGGCGTCGGATAATTCTTCCGCATCAATGACATTTCTGTGCTACCATCTATAGCTCGTACGTTCCCTATAGCAAATAACAAGAAAAGAAATGCCACATCTCCTCTGTAAAACCAACATTTGCCGTATTGGTTACACGTTGCTTTAACGAAGATGGGATAAAGTGCTATTTATACTGTTCACATACTTATCTCAAGTTGCATACATTTGGCGTGACGTATTAACAATGTCGTCCAGCTGTTACTCGAATACATATTGGAAATAACGTTTTCGCATGAACTCGTTAAGCCCTATGTTCAGAGGAAATAAATATTACACAGCATTATTATCATCTGCGTAGCCTTTTCCCAACTATATTGGGGTCGGCTTCCAGTCAAACCGGATTCAGCTGAATACCAGTGTTTTACCTGGAGCGGCTGCCTACCAGACCTCCACAACCCATTAACTGGGTAACACGGTACTTCTTGGCAAGACTGGAGTCAGATTTACTGGCTTCTGACAATCCGTAACGACTGCCAAAGATCTACAAATGACAGCCGGGACCAACGGCTTAACGTGCTCTCCGAGGCACGGAGGAAACTCGGTATATTAAGATGGTCACCCATCCACAGACCAACCTTGGCAAGCGTTGCTTAACCTTAAAGATCGACCCGTGTGGCTGTTAGTATTAAGCCACGAGCTCCTCAGCATTATTATCATAATGCATTAATATATCTAGCTTGAACTGTTTTACGGCTGGGCAGAGACCTCCCTCCATTTCTTCCATTGTTCCTGGTCTTTCGCCACTTCTAAACTATCCTGGCATCTCTTTGTGGTCTGCCACGACCCCATCTCAAAACCGTGACGAAATGTCTATGGTATTACGGAAACCGGAAAACATTTTACTGGCAACATTGCATACACTTTCAATGTGCAGTATTGCCAGCAAAATAAACGTCGTATTGCTGCACTAATGTTACCCAACTTATCAGGGTTGCATCTAAACTTATATGGACATTATTTTACATTTTCTACTAATTATTAAATAAGGAATTGCTATTACATAAAATTGCGCGATATTCAGAGCTGCCAACATAACAATTATAATTTCAAACATTCTAAAACGTTAGGTATTGTGTCACTTTTATATTTGCACAGCATTCTTAGTAAGTTCAGCTTCTTTTCGTTCGTTTTAGAGGATTCTAGTTCGTAGAGAGTACAGAGATTGATGAGGAGGCTTTCGTTCAGGCCCCGTTCGGGGTCCGAGTTGATTGCTTTCTGGAGGACTGAAATGGCTTCTTTTAGGCGACCCATGTAGAGTAGACAGACTGATAGGTTGTTGGCTACCTGCGAAAGAAGACATTGAACATGTTTTATATTAAATATTATTTATCTTAGTGCCCAAGGAACCTAAATGCCTAATTTCAGCTTTCTACGATCTGTTGTTTCGGCTGTGCCTTGTCTGTCAGTCACTGTCAGTAACGGAATAATTTTATATATTAGGATAAAATATCTATCATAATAAAGCTGAAGAGTTTGTTTGAACGCGCTAATCTCTGGAACTACCCGTCGGGTTTGGAAAATTATTTTTGTACTAGTTGACCCACGCAGCTTCGTCTGCGTCACAATTTTCATTATTGCTCCGTTCCTTGGTCCTAGCGTGATGATATATAGCCTTCCTCGATAAATCTAAATAATTTTTCAAATCGGATCGGATCGGATTTGATTTTTCGTGAGATTAGCGCGTTCAAGCAAACAAACAAACTCTTCAGCTTTATATATTAGTATAGATATGATGCCTTAGAAGCTCGTGGCTAAATAATAACAGCCGCACGGGTCGATCTTTAAGGTTAAGCAACGCTTGCCAAGGTTGGTCTGTGGATGGGTGACCATCTTAACATAACGAGCTTCCTCCGTGCCTCGGAAAGCACGTTAAGCCGTTGGTCCCGGCTGTCATTTGTAAATTTTTGGCAATCGTTACAGGTTGTCAGAAGCCAGTAAATCTGACTCCAGTCTTGCCAAGAAGTACCGTGTTATCCAGTTAATGGGTTGTGGAGGTCTGGTAGTCAGCCGCTCCACGTAAAACACTGGTATTCAGCTGAATCTGGCTTGACTGGAAGCCGACCCCAATATAGTTGGGAAAAGGCTAGGCAGATGATGAGATATGATGCCTTCATGAGGCTATAGGTACGGTAACGAGAAAAAATCGGGATACGTGCGTAGGAAGTGGCGGGCAAAAGCTAGCTATTTTATAATGCAAAAGAAATAAGTTGTCTATTATAATATACAATTAAATATAATTGGAGTCACACCCTAGTTTCAATTACAATATATAACATTACTTCATAATTTACTTAAAAGGCAAAAAATCTACAAATCATTTAATAGGTGCCCATAATCAAATTGTCCATGAAACTTTGATTTTATTCGTCACACTAAACAAAGCGTGACAAAAATATTACTAAGTTCGACTTCTGATTTCCAAGATAAAAAATCTGTTATTTTAGAATAGGTTAGGTATTTGACTACTATGAACATTATACAAGAATGATGTTATTAAGGTGGATGCTCCAGGGTAGCCCGCGAAATTCAAATATTTTTATGTTTTTTGCAATTTGCCGGTCAGTGTGAAGCTGTATGTGGACCAAATGCGATCTGCGACCGTAACGCGTATTTATCTAAAGAATTATAACCATTTTAATCATCAATATAGCCCTCTAAGTTCAAAAGAATGATTATAAATATTCATACAGCTTCACACTGACCGGCAAATTGCAAAAAACATAAAAATATTTGAATTTCGCGGGCTACCCTGGAGCATTCACCTTAATACAGTACGGTTGTTGAAAAAATAAATAAAGTTGGTGGAAAAACAGAGAAGTTGAAGTTTTTCTCCTATCCTCGTCACATAAAATGTTGTTTGTGCTGGATGGCTTCATAGTTAATTCACATAAAGCTATTTGCTAAAAGTGGGTACTTTTATATAATTTTAGAAAGTTTGTTAGACAAGGGTCATCATCATCTTCCTGCCCTTATCCCATGTTACTTGGGGTCGGCGCAACACGTTTTATTCTTCCATTCTGTTCTATCAGTCGTCACTCTATCACTAACTCCCTTTTCTTTCATATCGCTCCTCACACAATCCATCCATCTATTCTTTGGCCTTCCTCTCCCTCTCCATCCACACACATGACCATACCAAGATAGGTTTTTTAGACAAGGGTGGACGAGATAAAAGCTACGGCAGGTGGTGGATGGACAACAATAGCCAATTACAGAGAGAAATGGAAACAGTTGGGGGAGGCCTTTGCTAACAAGAGGCACACTGACAAGTGTCAATAAACCAATATTATCTCAATTATACATAGAATAAAAATAAATTATAAATTCCAATTATTGTATTCAATTAAATATTAAATTAATGTTATTGTCATATTGTGAAATTAATGAATTTGTAATGAATTTATGTCTGAATAAAGGCTGATATTATTATTATTTCCTTTATTTATTTTCTTTACTTATTTATATATTTTTAAACATATTTATACAATATATACAAAGTTGATACGACAGAGGGGCCTTCCTTTAAACTGCCTACACTAGGTACCATTTTCAAGCTCTGTACCAAAAATCAATTAAATAGGAGCAGTAGTTTAGTCGCAAATGGTTTTTAAAGTTTTTGCACCGTTTGGACACGATATATCTTTCCTAACAGCTTATTATGTCTAAGCTTAGGTCATGCACCTTACAACGATAAAATATCTACGATGCGTTGTTGCAGCTCTGACGCATGTCGCAAGTACATTCACTAAAAAGTTGGCAATGCAAACAAGGAAGCAATAAATACACACACACTTGCACTTTCACTACGAGAGTGACAAACATAGCGAGAGCGCGAGTAAGAGAAACATAAATAGGTCAGTTTGTTGCATCCTAGTTTTTTGCGATCGGTAAGTGGGGTCTCTAAAAAACTTGTTTTTTCAGTGCACCGACGCTATCCTTTCGGAACGTACGATTTGTCAAATGCGCGCGCTGACAATTGTGATTTTGTTTTGTTATTGTGATAGGACACTAAATAAGTTTAAGACAGTATTTCTTATTTTTATTGTGACAGGACACGTAACTTGAGATTATTATTATTTAGTATTAGTGTTTTTTTTTGTGATTGACTGTTTTTATGGTGGTAGGACACGTTATTAAACTTTGATTGTGACTTGTGTGTTTGTGTAATTAAAGTGTTAAACAATGCCCCTACACGGCGTCAGAATGCCGTGGAAACGCAGCTTTAGCTCTGCGAACGTACAGAGAAAGGTATGATGACAGTCGCAATTGCCCAGTGCTTGGCGACGGACAGTGATTTAATTAGAAAAATAAATAACAATATTCTCCGTCAGTATAATTTGTGCATTAATGTAAAAGGACACATCGAGAATTTAAAAATTTAGTGTGTTTGTTTGTTGTGCGCGTACTTCAAAACCATACCAAACATAAAAGCCAGCGCGAGCGGAGGCCTAAGTCGCCGGCCGCCACACCGCCCCGGCCCCCGCTGAGCACACAAGATAACGCACACCGCGCACCGGCGCGCGCGCGATTTTGCCACTGTGTTACCTAGGCAGCTAGGTATCTACGATCCGTCTAATTTGTTTACAAAGGGTGGTTGCGTTTTATTCTGATTTGTAAGCTATTTAGTTTGTTTGAAAAAAATATTTACTCAATTTTGGCGTTTTTTATTTTTGTACCATATCGAATTAATACTAAACACGTATAGTATATGTAGTGTAATTTAATGCCCCTCTGTCGTATCAACTCTGTATATAAAAAAAAAACATTTAAGAATATAAAAATAGTATCCTACCGATATCGGGAACAGGGCCCAAGCTACCGGTGGTGTGTGCTACAGAGATTGAAAAATATAGCATGAAATTGTAAAATGTTTCATTGGAAACTTGAATTTGGATGCGATTTATTGTATTCAAAATGATATGATCACAATACATCGAGAAAATATAATACAAAAAACCTTTTTTTTTTACTATTGATAGGCACGCGCTTGACCACCATCTCACCTGATGGTAAGCGATGATGTGGTCGAAGATGCATTCACTTTTGATTGGTGAAACTTGGACTTGACAGAAATTGAAATAAGCAAAAATGCTCATAAAATAAAAACTACTGAACGAAACAGAATTAATTTTTACGTGACCAAATGGCAAGTATGCCGCATCTAGTTCGATGTGGCATACTTTCCATTAGGTCGCGTCGAATCACAGTGCAGAATCACAGAAATTGGATCGCAAACCTCTGAGTAATCGGTGTACAGTCAAAAAAGCTATTCGGTATGCAGGCAGCTAACTTGCAACTTCTTTTAAACAATGTTGTGAATGTGCTGAGTAGACAATTATTGTACACCACACTCGTGAGTATGTCATTAAGCTTTAAAAAATTATAATGCACACATTAGAAATAAATATTCAAATTCAAAGCATTTTATTTCAAATAAACCATTCACAGGCACTTTTGAAACATCAACGTCGGTCAGTCAAAAACATGGAAGCTATTTGCACGTTCCAAAGCGTAGATCTCTATGGAGAAGAACGTGCAAGAAACTCCACGGACACTCTTTTAAATCATGTTCTGTTTTACAAAATTCCAAGTTACATAATACTTGTTGCTTCTGCATGTGAGGACAATGCAAAGGAAAAAAAAGGGCTTATTATAAGAATTTTAAATATAAAGATTAAAATAAGCCAATGGCAGTTAAGAGATGACCAGTCTCAACCGACGGCGCCTGTTCACGAACATGACGCGTGTATCGGCACCCTTCAGCTCAACCATTTCGAAGGGAACCGAATGATCAAACCCACGCACCGCCATCAGCGAGACATTTGAGTGAGCATGACATGCTCTCAACCACCATGCTCGTTCATGTCCAACAAGTAAAACTATAACTACTCACATAAAATGTAAATGGTTTCATGGTACTCACATTTACAAAATTTGAAAAATATGCTTCTACTTTACACAAAACTATGGTTGTCAATGACCAAATAATGAAAAATAAATTAATAAAGAGAACGATTAAGTTCTTACATCAAAAAGAATAAATAAGTAATTAATATAATAATATAATTTGTATGTATATAAGAATAAATAAACGAAATAATGTAAGAACCTCTAAAAGGAGCGAGCATCTCTTCCAAATATAAAAACATAAAAACCTAAAAAGTGGACCTAAGCAGCTGTGACTGTGGAGCAGGACCAGCATTTAGCCAAGCGTTTTTATCGAGGATATAATCTTCCAGTTTATAATACGCTTGTCTACATAGTGTGCGTTTTATGCATGCTTTAAATTTTCTCTCATTCAGTTCGAGAATATCAACTGGTATTTTATTATAAAATTTAATACAGTACCCCATAAAAGAAGTGTGTACTTTGGCCAATCTGAATCGGGGTTGATCTGATTTATTCCTATTTCTAGTATTAAAATTATGCCTGTCACTAATCTTGCTAAAGAGATGAAGATTTTTCCGAACATACATAATATTTTCGTAAATGTATTGACAAGGTACCGTCATGATGTTGATATCCTTAAACAGTTCTCTTAGGGAATCACGCCGACGGAGATTGTAAATGGCTCTGATGGCTCTTTTCTGCAGGATAAATATAGACTCGATGTCTGCAGCACGTCCCCATAATAAGATACCGTAAGACATGATACTATGAAAGTAACTAAAATAGACCAGCCTCGCGGTATCTATATCGGTAAATTGACGGATTTTTCTGACAGCGTATGCTGCTGAACTTAGCTGTCCCGCAAGAGATGTTAAATGAGGACCCCATTGTAGCCTTGAGTCAAGCATAATCCCCAGGAAAACCGTGTTTTCGACGAATTCAAGTTTCTCCTTGTTCAATACTATGTCGCAATCATTTCTTTTAACGTTCGGTAAGGCAAATCTGATGCATTTAGTTTTTTCCCATTTAATACTAAATTATTAGCAGTAAACCAATTTTGGACCTGCTGTAGGGCGTTATTTACGTCGTCAAGATTTATGGAACGTCTATCTATCTTAAAAATTAAGGACGTATCGTCAGCAAATAATACCATATGAGGTTGATTTTTTAAAAGATGGGGTAGATCATTAATATATACTAGAAAGAGGAAAGGACCCAAAATAGAGCCTTGTGGTACCCCCATTTTGACTTTTAAACCCCGTGAATTGACACCATTTATTTGAACTTGCTGCTGTCTATCATTTAAGTAAGATTTTATTAGACTGAGTGCAAGTTTACCTAGTCCGTAATGTCCTAGCTTTAGGAGCAAGGTTTCGTGATTTACACAATCAAATGCCTTGGAGAGGTCACAAAAGATTCCTATGGCATCTTGTGCCTCTTCCCACGCTGAGTATATGTGTTTTAACAACGTGGCACCAGCGTCAGTCGTACAACGACCCCTGGTAAAACCATACTGTTGATCGTGTAAAATTTTATTGATGTTAAAATGATTGAGCATCTGATTGAGCATTACTTTTTCAAACACTTTGCTAAAAACCGGCAAAACAGATACAGGTCTATAATTATTGGTGTCTTTGCTGTCGCCCGATTTAAATAGTGGTATAACCTTACTATATTTCATTATATCCGGAAAGACTCCTTGGTCCACACATAAATTAAATATTAAAGCTAAGTATGGTGCTATAGTTTCAATTATGGACGTGCACACTTTAATAGACATTCCCCATATGTCTTCGGTCAATTTGATTTTGATTTGCCGGAAAGCTTTTATGACTGTCACAGGGTTGATATGTTTGAACTGGAATTCAACCGTACAACCTGGAACGTTAGCTTTTAATAAATTATATGAGACCTCAGGTGAAGGATTTAAATATTCCGTAGTTTTAGTTGGTATATTGGTGAAAAAATTTACAAATTCTTGAGCTACTTCTAAATTAGAGCTTTTGGCACCATGTGTAGTCTCCAGTAAATAATCAATGTTTCGTTCTTTATTTCTATTAGTTTCATTATTAATAACTTTCCAAACTGTCTTTATTTTATTTTCTGACGATTTGATCTTCTTGCTAATATATAGGGCTTTAGCTACCTTGCAAGTATTTCTGAACACTAGAATATTTGTTTACAAACTTATTAAAAGAATCAGTGTTTATGACAGGCTTAAGGCCATATAGCTCATATAGTCTTTCCCTACTTATCCTAATGCCTTTAGTCGCCCAGTCACTAAATACATACTTAGGGAAAGTATCCTTAGACTTCTTTTCAAAAGTTGCATTGAATTCCTTTAGAACCACTGAAAAGAAATTATCATAAAATTTATTAGCATCTTCAATGTTATGGCCTAGAAAATTTATCTTATTTTGTAAGGTACCATTGAATTTAGCTAGTTTGCCAGTTGTAATTGGCCTATATTGTATATGAATTTTTTCCAAGGCTGCTTTAAACTGAAATGTTACCAATTGACCACTATGATCAGAGGGAAGGTAATTAACTATGGCTTTATCTAAATATTCACAATCGCAGAATACATTATCGATACAGGTTGAAGAAGTTGGTGTTAGTAGTCGGTTCTGTAAACACATTAGACAAATTAAACGATTTAAAAAGGCTTATAAATCTGCTGCTATTTGAATTAATTTCTAAAATATTAATATTAAAATCCCCACAAATAATCGCGGGCTTGTTACCTGCTGCAAGTTTCGCAAGGATATCTTCCATTGTTGACTCAAATAAAGTAAAGTTTTGAGGGTTTGGGGGTCTGTACACGCACACTATGATATGCTTATCTAGCTCAACACAGGACAGTTCGATGCAATGTTCCACTGATAAGTTAACGATGTCATTACGTTGCTTAAATTTTAAGTTTTTTTTTAATAAGATGAGGGAACCACCACTTAACATAGATTTGCGGTTAAAACAACTGCCCACATTATAATTTTCATAACTAATTAGCATCTGGTAATCCTTCAACCAGTGCTCACTAAAACATACAATGTCAAACATTGTTTTTTCTAAAAAAAATTCAATTTCTAATAATTTGGAAGAGACACCTTGAATATTTTGATGAAATAATTTCAAGGCATGCTGCTGACTCCCTTTTTGACAACTATTTACTAAAGAGCAAGAAGATACCTTGTTAATGGTAGGCATAACTATTCTGTCGCTGGTATCCTCTGTTGTCTTATTAAACATTGGAAGTCGAGTAGAAAATGAAATGTTTTTGCCTGTATACCAAATAGCTTTGTTGACTGTAAATACATACAAAAAAAAAACAAATAACAACGGAATTAGGAACCTCCTCCTTTTTTGGAGGTCAGTTAAAAAGATTTATTTCAATGTTACGGCGTTCTCAATTATTCTGTGAAATATATTTATTACGACTAAATTGCCTCAATAACGAAGCGATGTTGCAAGTTTTGCATAGCCTGAAATTTACGAAGCTTTGTTTCCAAAGATGTTGCTATTATTGTCATTAAATGTTATTTGAAGAACTCATTCGTTTTTAGGGTTCCGTACCCAAAGGGTAACCAACGGAACCCTATTACAAAGCCTCCGCTGTCCGTCCGTCCGGCTGTCAGCGGGCTGTATCACAAGAACCGAATAGGTAGACAGTTGAAATTTTCACAGATTGTGTATTTCTATTGCCGCTATAACAACAAATTATAAAAAAACTAGCTGACCCGCGCGGCTTCGCTCCCGTCAACTGGTTACTCTACCTACCCTGCCTACCCTACCTACCCTACCCTACCCTACCCTACCTACCCTACCCTACCCTACCCTACCCTACCTACCCTACCCTACCCTACCTACCCTACCCTACCCTACCTACCCTACCCTATCTACACTACCCTACCCTTCCAAAAAAAAAAAAAAAAATAGATGTTGGCCGATTCTCAGACCTACTCAATATGCTCACAAAATTTCATCAAAATCGGTCAAGCTGTTTCGGAGGAGTACGGGAACGAAAACTGTGACACGAGAATTTTATATATAAGATAAGGTTTATGGTACGGAAACCTTCGTGTGAGAGTCCGATTCGCATTTGGCTGTTATTTTTTATCATCCGAAAAGTATCAATTGACTTTCTACAGAGAAGTCCTTTTTTTATCATTTTGAATTTTTTGATCGTGAGGGAGCAAATGTGTAATTAATTATCTTTTTTTCCAACTGAAAATAACACCTTAAGTATAAAAAATAATGAGGTCGTTCCTTTACTTTGTCATGTGTGTTTATTTCCCAGAATTTGATACTTATTAGCTGCACTTACGGATGGTATACAGGGTGTCTTTTTTTTTTTTTTTCAAAATCTACTACCGGTTCGATTCCTGATTCGAGGAACATTTTAAGGTTCTGATTTTCTGAACATCTGTAAGAAATCGGAACCCTTATAGGATCTGCCTGTCTATTTGTCACAGCCAGTTTTCTCCGGATTCACTGTACCAACCAATTTTGTAGAAGTTTCGTACACATATGGACTTCTGTGACCCAAATACGGCTACGTTACGTAGGAGATTAAATTACGGGTGGCCAGTTTTTGGTCTCATTGAAAATTCTCATAGTAAGCCCTTTTATTTGATATGTCACACGATGATAGTTTGAATTTTTTTTTTTTTTCTAGTTTGACCCCCAAAAGTGACCCCCATTTAAAAAAAATATAATTTACGTAACGCTTCTGTGTTTGGGTCACAGAAGTCCATATGTGTACCAAATTTCAACATAATCAATCCAGTGGATCCTGAGAAAACTGGCTGTGACAGACGGACAGACAGACAGACACAGACGGACAGACACCCGAGTGATCCTATAAGGGTTCCGTTTTTTGTTCGGAACCCTAAAAATGACCATTCTCCCCTTATCTCTGAAACTAAACCAAACATTTCGAAAAAAATGCAAATAGTAGTTACAGGAAAACCTATAAGAAGCCTATATTGTCAAAAAAACTTGTAACAAAAATTAAATTGGTTCGGAACCCTTTGCAAGTGAGTCCGACTCGCACTTGGCCAGTAAACCCCTTGTATCATCATCGACGTCATCATATCAGCCGAATGACGACCCACAAGGTGGACCGATGACCTGGTGAAGGTCGCGAGTAACAGGTGGATGCGGGACGCACTGGACCGGCTGTTTTGGCGACACGCGCGGCGAGGCCTATGTCCAAACCCTTTTTTTTTAAGGATGGGAAATCATCAAATGACTTCTCCCGCTCTGGGTGAAGCAGGAGAGAGTGTCAGACTCTTACTGACTAAAACCCATCCGTGTTCCTCCTAGTGACCTTTGTGATCCAGGGTCGCGGTGCCTCTTTCGATCAAATTCCGCAGCTCCAACAGGCACTGCCCCTAGCGGGTGGAACACAGCGCACCGTCGACCCGGGCCTCGTTTTGATCGGACGGCGAGCCACCCAATGCTCGCCGTCCGCAGGCCTGCGCAGTAGGTGGCCGGGAATCGCCCTGCGACTCCCGACGCCCGGGGAGTCTTCTCCTGTTGCGGCGGCTGGGGCGTGAGGGTTCCCTCTCTCGCACGCGTTCGGCCTCCTCCTTCGCTAGCATTACTGCTTCGCAGAAAGAGGTGACATGTCCAACCCCTTGTGTAGGTATGAAAAAATACACAATTCTTACCATAATATTAGTAGGTTCTTGGTCGGCGGCGCGCGCGAAGTTATTGTATGCTTCCTGGTATTTCCCGTGTGCTATGTCTATTAGACCTAGGTCCACGTATTCACGGACATCGGGAGTTGGACATCTGGAATTAAAAAAGCAATGTTTAAAATAATTAATTAATGCACAAGTATAAAAATAACGTTTGCGAATCAAACTTCTTCGACCACAATCATCGCTTACCATCAGGTTAGATAGTGGTCAAACGCGTGCCTATCATTAGTAAAAAAAAACTTGGACTTTGATCGCTCAGGGTAGAGGTATAGAAATAGAAAGGGAAGGTCTTTGCTGGTCAAAGACGTTCCCTTTCTATTTCTATGTCCACTGCTGGAGTGGGACAAATTATGCCATATAGGGAATGTACAAGAATAGGAAATTAATGTAACACACAGATGAAATGTAAGAATGTAACACACTCACATGTGATGCCTCGCCTCCCGAGCAATGTCTAGACAGGACATGGCGGCCCTCACGTGTCCCGCTAGCAGCCACAGCCTACACAAGGCGCTGCAGATGGCCCGCCGTTGTCCCGGTGATGATACTTGTTGTTGCAATGTTTGTAGGATATTGGCAGCTTGTCTGTAGTCCTGCATAAAATATTATGATGTAATCTGCTGTCCCGCCTCAGTGGGTTACTCTGTCAGCAATAATAATAATAATCAAGAACATTTTATAAAATCGCTAGTAAAACTGCTTCGATTACAAAGAATCTGCCACTTATAGAATATTATCGCTGATTGCCATATTTATTTCCCATGTAGCGGCTTCGATGATGCCACAAAAAACTAACGTAGCGAGATCACTTGAAGGCACCCATTTCATATAAATATGTTACAGTAAAAGTAATTAAGTTGTATTATACATTAAGACTGAATGAACCGTGTAGTCGTTCTACACGGTGTAGACAATATAATGAATGAATATTCACTTTATCTGGATATTATTCAAAATAGCTGGGCAAAGGTAGCCAAAGTAATAAATATAGTCTCGTTTAATGCCTAGCTAAGTAGTGGATTATGGGGCACAGGGAGCTTTAAGGCACCCTGACACAGATAGAATAGGTTCGAATGGTACGACGGATGCTAGTGTGAGCGAGCGAACTTAGCTCCTGGGCTCCGTCGACCACGCCTTATTGTTATTGACATTCAGAAGTAAGAGGAGGTTAGTGGCAGGACTGGCAGGATCGGTACCTGCAATTGAATTACACTTGAGAGCCTTATGCAAGTTTCGACTAAGCCGAATTTCGGACTAAGTACATAATTATGTGAAGTTTGTTTTTCGTTATACCTACATGTTGAGAATTACGTGGCAAGAGGTTTATTAAGGGGGGGGGCAATTATGAATTATTTGCGATAGGATTTACCGTTTACCGTTTTCGAGATATGACCAAAATTAGAAAAAAAAATACGGTTCCTGCACTCGAATTCAAGGAGTTGGTAGTTTAGACACGCCCAAGGTCACTTGACCATGACCTCCAAGGTCACTCGACCTTGACCTCCAAGGTCAACCGACCTTCACCTCCAAGCTATCATGACCACTTGACCTCGATCTCAAAGTCTTTGACCCTAAAGTCACTTGATCTTGACCTCAAGTTCACTTAGCATGAATATTGACTTGGTACTGCTTGTAAGAATCACGGATATTGTCTTTCGGTATTTTAACCTTAACCTCAAGTTCAGTGAACCTGAGGTCAAGGTCAATGTTCTTGAGATGTCCTATGGTGTGTTCCCCCACCCTACTACTGCCACGCCCACCCACATCCCACCGGGTCTCGAAGGCTTGATTAGGCGATGGCCTAATCAAGCCTGTAGCGGTGAAAACCTTAGTTTTTGGTGAAACATGTTTAAGACTTTTTTTCATAGTGCCCCGTTTCGTATGATCGTATCCACTAACCAGAAAAACGAAATAAAACTTTATAATCTACACCTGTTCTATTCTTGCTATTTATTACTTTATCCAAGTCTTACGAGATATTATATAAAATGGCTAGATAATTTAATAAATTCTGTGTTAATAATGACTTGGTCCAAATTGAGTTGATGTTACATAATGGCTGGATACTGATACGAGTACTTATAGGTATAATATCCGGATTAATCACTTTGACTGTAACAAATATATGAATGGGTGAATTTAAGTGATATCGCTACATTACAACGCTAGTATATTTTCATCATCATTATCAAAACAGCCGAAAGACGTCCACTGCTGGACGTAAGCCTCCCCCAAAGGGGGGGGGGTTGGGGGGTTGCCAAATCGCCATGCTTGGCAGGCGGGTTGGCGTTCGCAGTGTATAGTGAAACTTGGTATAGTAAATATATTTTACTTATAGCAAAGAAAAATCCCCATGTGTTATACTAAAGTATCTCATTATCTTTTTATAGCGAATAATGGTTAATAATCAGATTTTTGATAAGCAACTTTATGCTTGAATAAGCATAACTAAATAAGCATTCTATATAGTAGGCGTATTGATTTATAAGATTTATCAGTTGATAAAAGATTTGTTCAATTAATAGACTTATTGTTTGGTCGGTGGTTTCGAAATTAATTTTTTAATCAAATAATTTTAACAATGAAAAATTTTCCGTTATTTATATTTTTGTTTGTATGTAACATTTGTTCATTAATAAATTTTGTGTACTGTAAGTATCTTCAAATATTTCATTTAAAAAGCATGTACATATTTAGCAGGTATTAGAAATGTTGTTTTTACATAGCAAAGGCTTTTTTTGGATGGGAAATCATCAAATGACTCGTCCTACTCTGGACGGAGCGGAAAGGAGTGTCAAGATTCTTACTAACTAAAACCCATCCGTTTTCCTTTATACTAGTTGACCCGCGCAAATTCGTCTGCGTCACAATTTTCATTACTGCTCCACTCCTATTGGTCTTAGCGTGATGATATATAGCCTATAGCCTTCCTCGATAAATGGGCTATCTAACACTGAAAGATTTTTTCAAATCGGACCAATAGTTACTGAGATTAGCGCGTTCAAGCAAACAAACAAACAAACTCTTCAGCTTTATATATTAGTATAGATATGATGCCTTAGGAGCTCGTGGCTAAATAATAACAGCCGCACGGGTCGATCTTTAAGGTTAAGCAACGCTTGCCAAGGTTGGTCTGTGGATGGGTGACCATCTTAACATAACGAGTCTCCTCCGTGCCTCGGAAAGCACGTTAAGCCGTTGGTCCCGGCTGTCATTTGTAGATCTTTGGCAGTCGTTACGGATTGTCAGAAGCCAGTAAATCTGACTCCAGTCTTGCCAAGAAGTACCGTGTTACCTAGTTAATGGGTTGTGGGGGTCTGGTAGGCAGCCGCTCCACGTAAAACACTGGTATTCAGCTGAATCCGGTTTGACTGGAAGCCGACCCCAATATAGTTGGGAAAAGGCTAGGCAGATGATGATCTTTGTCGATATTCATTGATTTACAAAAACAAAAAAAAAATACGTGGCCATTATTTTTCAATACTCGAACTGACGGACTAAATAGATTTACAATTTATTGATGGTGGAAACTAGCCTATTGTAGTGGCATCAATGCCGCCACAAGAAAAACCATCGCAGCAAAATCTACAACGCAACAAAAAGAACCGCAATGCCATCTATCCAAAAAGCAGCGAACTACTACTACGACATCCTGCATCGCGGTATCAGGGTTTGCCGTGCGATTTGAACATATACAACAGTCCGAAAATCAACCCACCAGACAAAAACAACCTTCTCGTCAGAGGATCCTCTCTTTTCAATGGAGGCTTGCTGGACTTTACTCACAGAACCGCATTCCCACAAACATTTTTTTTAAATTTGTAATGGGTTTGCTCTTGACTCTAGTCTATGTCAGAGATGACAGAGACAAAGTCTACGATGGAGCGAGCCTACCCAGAAGGAGCCTGTTCACTCTAACTTTGAAGAGATTAGGGTTGTAAGCTTTTGGAAACACAATTACCCCTTTTCAGATACTGTTTTTATTCTGTTAAACGTTGTTTAGTAGTAAGATTAAAACTGCATTCATTTTCTAGGTTCTTCAGTAGAAAATAGTACAAGTGCTTTAAAAAGTCGTTACGGTGAGGGCTATGGAACCGAATGGATTTATTTTCCGGATGCTGATGGTAATCTACATTATATAAACCTTACAATAACTGACGATGATAGCTGTCCGATAGACTGTCCGGCTCCGGATGATGTCATTGAATATAGATTATATAATAAGTAAGTTTTATAATTTTCTAGTTAACAATACAGACATTGTTCCACCTAAAGGGCTTTCCCTGAATGGCCAACTAACTGGTACACTTTTAAACAATAGTTACCATGGCAGCTCAGCTCTTAAGAACATCCGTCTCGAGTTATGCGCCCTAATCCACCTATAACGCATGTTTAGCTGAGCAAACTGCGTTATATATTCCTTTTTAGGGTTCCGAATATCCGTAAAAAAACGGAATCCTTATAGGATCACTCGGGTGTCTGTCTGTCTGCCCGTCTGCCACAGCCAGTTTTCTCCGGAGCTACAAGACCGATTTTGTTCAAATTTCGTATACATATGGACTTCTGTGACCCAAACATGGACCCCTTAAGTAAATAAATCTTTCTTTTTGTGGGGTTTTAATTTTATTTTTTTCATAATTTTAAAATAAATACTTTTGAAGTTATTCAAGAAATTAGACCAAAATTTACCATTCCCCCCCCATCCTTATCTCCGAAACAACTGATCCAAAAATTTTGAAAAAAAAATAGCAGGTAATAGTTCTATATTTAAAGATTACAGGAAAACCTATAAGAAGTCTGTAGTGTTAAAATAACATGTTAAATCAAATTGGTTCGGAAACATTTGCACACGAGTCCGACTCGCGAAAAAAATAACTGGCCAAGCGGTCAGTTATTTTTTTAAATACCTCTATTCTCCCCATATAGGAACGATTCGACATACATATTGCTGGACAACCAAGGACGGGCAGTTAACGCCAGCCAACAAGTAATTGCAGCAGAAATTTTGCACTCCAACGTACCTTTAAAACTAATCACCCACGGCTGGAGGTCATCAGCAGACTTAGACGACATTTTGAAAATAAAAGACGCGTATTTCCAAGTTCAAAATGTAAATGTTATAACTGTGGATTGGAGCATCACGGTCAACAATTTGAAGTACTTCCCGACAGCACGAAAAACTCAGCCCGTTGGACAACAAGTGGCTTTATTTCTGGATGCTTTGTACGAAGAGTATAATGTTACTGGGGATCAGTTGCATTTGATTGGACATAGTCTTGGGGCACATATGATGGGTATGGCGGCGTCTCATGCTACTAGAAGTGTGCATAGAGTTACGGGTAAGTCTCTTTTTTTTACTATTGCTAGGCACACGTTTGACCACTATCTCACCTGATGGTAAGTGATTATGTGGTCGAAGATGGAGCACGCTTGCCTAGAAGTAACCTATTCACTCTTGACTTAAAGACATACAGGTTGTAGCTCTTTAGTGAATCAAACTGCATCTTCACTCTCTTTAGAACATCTTACTGTCATGTTTACAGGACTAGATCCAGCAGGACCTTGGTTCAACAATGCGGACCCTTCAGAGAGGCTGAACTCTTCGGCCGCTGAGATTGTAGACGTCATCCACACATGTGCTGGGTGGTTGGGCTACGCGAGCGCTATCGGAACTGTGGACTTCTACCCTAACGAAGGAAAACCCATACAGCCAGCATGTGCGTGGGTGGATTGGTTGTGTGAGTTTTTACTAAATGTATACTTACAAAAAGCTGTTCAATACATTTTATCGAGTTAAGCACACAAATGTATGGGGCTATGCAGAGGCGTAACTAGTCTCAAAGGGGCACTGTATCAAACATTTTTGAGATCCCGTTTTTAGGGCGTCGTTGCGCACTTTATTGTGATGGGTAAAAAATGTTAAACTCGCGTCAGGACACGTGACCCTGATCGAAAATGCGTGAGACGGTCACGTGTCAGAACACGAGATCTTGCGCACTTTTTTGTGATGGGTAAAAAATGTTAAACTCGCGTCAGGACACGTGACGTGATCGAATATTCGTATGACGGAGGGAGATAAGCACGTATTCAAGTTTTCACTTGCCGGCACTCCCGTGCATCCACTTGAGTGCAACTCGTCGTTTATTTTTTAAACAAAATAGGCCCTACTAGCTCAGAAGTGCCTCGGCAGGCCACGAAGGTGACGGCGGGACTAAAGGGCTTAGTACCGATTTAGGGCGGTAGAATAACAGTTATTGAGTTAGAGGAGACAACCTAACTACCGGGCAGTGTTATAGCGTTTAGGGCCTTTCGGGAGTTAGGGAGCAGTGTTGCCAGCATTCAATTTAACAATCCCCGAAAATGAAAGTATATTTCCCCAATTTGGGGACAAGAATCTATTGATTTACCACAAATTCGACATTTTATTTTTTTTACTATTTATAGGCACGCGTTTGACCACTATCTCACCTGATGGTAAGCGATGATGTGGTCGAACATGGAGCACGCTTGCCTAGAAATAACCTATTCACTCTTGATTTAAAGACACCCAGGTTGTAGCTATCAGGAAACACAGACTCCGGCAGGTAATTCCACTCCTTAGCTGTCCGCATTATGAATGTGTTCCCAAAACGTTTTATGCGTATGGGTGGGATGTCCACCATGTACCGGTGGCGCATCGCCGTTCGTTTTGTGGTCCGATGATGGAATGGGCTTGGCGGAATTAAATTATGCAATTCCGTCGCACATTCCCCAAAATGCAACCGGTAAAAAACCGACAGGCTAGCAACTCGTCGTCGATGTTCAAGACTTTGGAGCTTCGACGCGACGAGCCTCTCATTGCCGATGATCATCTTGGCTCGCTTCTCAATTGACTCAAGGGCATCAAGCTGGTATCTGGCAGATCCATCCCAAAGATGAGAGCACTATTCCATACACGATCGAACTTGCGCTTGATAGAGTTTGAGCAGCTGTTCCGGCGTGAAGTACCGTCTTATCCCCAACTTCTTTGCAGCCACTTGAGCTTTTGCCTCTATGTAAGGGCTAAAATTGAGAGTAGATGTTATTGTAACCCCAAGAAGCTCAAGAAGGTCGGTTATCGGCACGGTTTCACCGCGGAAAGATGGAGCTGGGCGGGATTGACTCCTTTTGGCGGAAAATAGACACGCTGAGGTCTTAGCAGCATTGAACTTGACCAGATTGGCATCGCCCCATTCAGAGACACAGCCCCATTCGGAGACCGCCAGTGCCTCCCCGTGCTTTTCTATGGCCTCACTCCAGATGTGAATGGCATACGCTAGAAGATCCCCAGTTGACCGATTTCGGGGGAACCCGTATTGTCGGTCACTAAGGATATCATTCGCTTCTAGGTACGCCAGGAGCTTATGATTCAGCACGCGTTCCATAGTCTTACAGAGTATGGACGTTACCGAGATGGGTCTATAATTCGACGGGTCAGCTCGACTACCCTTCTTGGGTACGGGCTGTACGTTAGCTTGCTTCCAAGCCTTCGGCACTTTTCCAGTCTCGAACGAAAGGCGAAATAGGCGTGTCAAGATCGGAGACAGCTCAGGCGCACAAGTCTTCAGAACAATTGCCGGTATCCCGTCGGGACCACTAGCCTTGTTCACGGCTATGTTATGCAGTACCCTACGGACGTCCTTCTGATGAATGCGAATGTTCGACATACTCGACTCGCATTCACCAGGAGAGGCGGAGGGCGTCGCGCCACCAGGATCCAGACGTGAAGATTCCGCAAACAAAGAAGCAAACAAGTTCGCTTTCTCCTCAGCGGAGTGGGCCAGCGTCCCGTCGGGTCTCAGCAGTGGTGGTAGTGAGGGGCGGCAGAAGTTATTCGACCGACTTAGCCAGGGACCAAAAAGCCTTACTACCTGCTGGGTATGAAGCAAGTTTTTTTCGCTATTCGGCTAATGTGGTCAAACCGAGCCCTCCGCAACACCTTCTTCCAGGAATTGTCAGCCCTGTAGAAGGCTCTCTTCTTCCGACTCACGTCATTTGCTTTGCGCGTACGAGCGTCGACCCATGCTAGGTACGCCGCGTGCTTATGAGCATCAGCGCGATTGCACTCGGCACCAAACCAAGGACGAGCTTCGCCAGATATTGCTATGTTAGAGAACGGAATGTAGTACTCCATTCCCCTCCGCAACACATCAATCACGGCGTCCGCGCACGACGTAGCATCAGTGGAAGAAAAGCAAGTAGGCTGCCAAGGGTAACATGCGAAGAAAGATCGCATGCCATCCCAATCTGCTGACCTGTATCGCCATACCCGCCGGGTGCCTCTTGGGCTAGGATCGGGCGGAGAGTAGACGGACACAGAATTTAGAATCGGATTTAGAATAATATCAGAAGAATAACATCGATATTTAGAATCCCTGCATTTTCTATACATCTTGCCACTCCCCAATAAAACCCCAATCAACTTGAGATTCCCCGCAGTTTGGGGAATTCCCCACACATTGTCAACGCTGCTCACCTCACAACTGAGTTAGGGCCGAATCGACCGGCTAGTGTAATAAGCGGCTCCCTAGTTAGGGGAAACCGGGCCCTGAATACCGTGTAGTGTAATAAGCGCTTAAATGTAGGAGCTTTCCGTCCACACGTCGAGGCTCTTGTAGTCCGGGCATCTTTGATACGGCGGTAGCTACGCTCCTAGGGCTATGGGGCAGTCGATAGTAAGGCCTGTGCCTCGAGTTTTGAGGGCGGCGGCGCGGGAGCGGGGCGGGCAAGGTAGACCCGTTTTCGAAACCAGCGGGCAGATCGCACGGCACTATAGCGGCGTAGTGTTGTGTTCGTGGTTGTGGGTGGCGTCGAGATAATTGTTTTTATTCGCAAACGAAATGCCTGAACAACGGCGACAACATTTTTCGATTCAAATTTATTCTTAACACTCGATTTATTGTGGGCAAAAATAGAAAATCAATTGCACAACACTGCAAAGCAGACGCGCGGGCGCTCACCGCTTGACAGGCGCGCACCGTTCGTTGCCCGCCCTCGCGCCGCTGCCAAGCCGCTACTTTCGAAGGTCGGTCCATTTGATTTTACACATTATATCCTGTCGCTCCCGCGCCGCCGCCGCCGACGCCCGCTGCCCGCAAAACTTGAGGCAGAGGCTTAATTGAGAATTTGAGACCTAAACCAAAGATCTAGTTTAAGTCTCAATTACTTTTTATACCTGGAGCATTCTTTGGTAAGTAGGTGAAGTCGCTAACAGAAGCTAGAAAGTTATAAAAATATAAATGTCGGATTATATGAGTATTTTATTAAAATGAGACACAAAGTGGAGTCTACGGAGTAACGGCTTGTTTCCACCATCAATGAATTGCAAATCTATTTAGTCCGTCAGGAGTATTGAAAAATACTAGACACGTATTTTTTGATTTTGTAAATCAATGAATATAGAATAGAATAGAATACTCTTTATTATGTACACCATATAAGTTACAGAAAAGATAGAAGAAGAAAACATTACATAGGGTGACACAATGGGCGGCCCTATCGCTAAAGGCGCATCAAAACTCGGGAGTGGGGGCTCGTGACGTCAGAACGCACTAAAAATTATACCACGGTTGACGTATATCCTTTCCCCCCCCGGACCTCTGAGGAGTTCAGACGTGTTTAAGGAGACCACTGTGTTAAATTTAAATTTTAAATTAAACTATTTTAAATAAAATTTTGGCAATTAAATCAAGTAAAAAAATAGGAGTTCATAACCCTCGAAGAGTTCTTAAGTCGCCCAAGCGTCGTAGTCTGCCATCGAAGTAACGCACCGCTCCAGCTCCACCCACACTACCCCGCCCACTGCTGCTAACAGCCAGCCTCCTGAGGCGTGACGAAGTCCAGCCACTTAACAGCGCACACGCAAATCCACGGCTCCACATCATCACCACAGCTGGGAGGTACGTACCGGTGCTCCTGGTATTTGGCTATCACTCTCTCGCACGGCTCATTGACATTCTAATACAGCGCTTTGATTCTGGTGCTTCGCTTAAATCGACGATACAACAATGCCACTTAAACGCACCCCACCGAAACAGAAAATACTCTCGGAGACGGACTCAGAGAGTGTTGAAGGAAGCGTATCGGATATGCTAAGTACTAATGACCAGGGGAACATAAATATGAGGCGTACGGTGAAACGTAAACAGCAAGAAAATGAGCTTAGTCATTTTATGCAAGAGGTACGCGACTCCTTCGCGAAGTTTTCTGAGGAACATAAACTAAAATTACAAAGCTTAGAATCATCTTTGGCTGAAATAAAAATCCAGAATGACAGTATTGGTACGTCTATGCAGGCTTTATCCTCCAACTATGACGTCATACTTAAGGAATTGGAAAGCCTTAAGCTTGAACGTAAGGAACACTTGGCTTATATTAACTCCCTGGAAAATAAAATAGAAAACCTTGAAAAACAATCCTGTTCGGCTAAGATAGAATTGAGAAATATTCCAAAATTACAAAATGAGTCGAAAGTTCAGCTGTGTAATGTTGTGAAAAAGATCGGAAATGTTCTCAATCTTCAATTACAAACCTCGGACATTAACCTCTCGCGCGTTTCTCGTACAGTTCCCGTGACGCAAGCTTGCCTCCACAAAGTACGCCGCAATCGGCTGCGCAGGACGTCAATTTGACAACAAACATACAACCGCGCATGCGCGGGTAGCTCGCGCATGCGCGGCGCGCGGGTGTAATGGCATCTCACTCGCTCGTATACGTTTGATGCATAAGCGTGTCCCGCTTGCTCGATGCAATACGACTGTGGATGCGAAAAGTGTTACAGGTTGTTATTGTTTTTAATGATTTATTTTGGTTATTTCTTACAGTTTGATTTGTGTTCTTGTGGTGTATGTCTTTGTTGTGTTACTTTTTGATATTTTATTGTTACTGGTAGTCTTTGTTACTTGTTTATAGTATAATACGTATAAACAAAAAAATATTTTAGGAACGTAACACTTTTTTACGCGATTGCACCTGCGCGGACTTCACTCAAACCTAACTTCCGAGGGGCAAGCCACGCTAACGCGAACTGTACACCCATGTGTACGAGAAACGCGCGAGAGGTTAAAGACATTTATCGTCCTTTTGCAAAGCCGACCGTATTGAGACCGATAGTCGTTGAATTCACCTCAGTTCTTACAAAAGAAAGTGTCTTAAGCAGTGTAAAAAACCTGACAATCGCAGAGAAGGCCGAAAAGTTAAATACTAGCCTAGTCGGCCCGGTTAGTCCCCAGAAACCGATCTTTATATCAGATTGTTTAACACCAAAGGGTAGGCGACTGTTTTTCTTGGCGCGTGATTTTGCCTCATCATATAAATACACCTACTGCTGGACTTCGTCCGGAAAAATTTATCTGCGAAAAAAAGAGGGTATGCCGCACATCCGTATTAACGAAGAGCAAGACCTCAATAAACTTAAGGTCGAACAGAAGGCAACAGAATGACTATGTCAATATTATTATACTCACCCTGTTTCAGCTCAATTTTTTTGTCCTAATTTATTATACCGAAGTGTCTTATTATTGTATATTAAAATCTTAAAAAAAAAAAAAAAAAAAATTGTAATGTGAATACTGTAGTTCAATTAACACTCAAACACTCCACACTAATACTTAGCTACTTTAAATACAGCCAAATTAACAAAATACCTACTATTACATTTGTTCACAATCTTATATTACTTATAATTCATACATTGCAAAACCTAGTTAACTCCTACTATAAAACTTATAGCAATAACGCCGTAACTCGTCTTGCTCGACTGAATGGCCCTTTCAAATTATTTTTCTACAGAAATCTTAAGTTGCAACTAAATGACCCTATGCCTATTTATGGTGTCAAAAATGGTTGATATTTCTGCGGAAATTGATGAAATATCAGTGTCAAAGTCAGTTACATGTCATGTTGAAGATTGCAAAAGTTTGATTCCTTGCCCGAATGAATGTTTGACTGTTGTTACCCAAAATATTCGCAGTTTGTCCCGAAATTTTGATGCATTTGAGGTGTTTCTGTCAAGGTTGGGCATCAACTGTGATATCATTGTTCTGACTGAGTGCTGGTTATCATGTAACCCTACATTACCTAATCTTGACGGATATAATCGATCCTCTTCAAATATTTTTTTAAATCAAAATGACGGAGTTACAATCTTTCACAAAATAAGTCTCTATGCTGTTTGCGAGGAGCCGCCATGCCAAGACTGTAATTGCCTCGTCTTAAAAATCGGGACTGAAACTGCAATAGTGGCTATCTATAGGTCCCCTGCGAATCGAAACCCTGATGCTTTTCTTTTGTCTCTCAATAAGGTCTTAACTAGCCTTACTTCCTTTAAAAATATATCTGTCATTGGAGATATTAACATAAACATCTGTCCTGAAAACCAAGGTCCTAATTCCTTAGAGTACTTAAATCTTTGTGCATTTCATGGTATCTTACCCGCCCATACCCTGCCCACGAGAAGCGGTAGAACGTGCCTTGATCACGTGATGCTTAAAACCCAGTATCAGGCACTCACTGCTGTTCTGCAATCAACAATTACCGATCATCAAGCAGTTCTACTTTGTCTTCATCGTAAGCAGGCACGAACATTTGCCCACGTGACCGTCAACAAAATAAATGTTGAAAAGTTAAATTTAAATTTATCCCAAATTAATTGGGGACCAGTCTACTCTATAACTGACGCAAATATTGGCATGGAATTTTTCATAACAACTATTCGGCATGAGATTGTGGCTAACACTTCTGTACAGATATTAACAAAACGTAATAAAATTATTAAGCCGTGGATAACCCCAGGACTAATACGCTCCATGAGACACCGGGATAGACTACATCTAAAGTTAAGAAAATCACCTGAAAACAAAATGCTTAAAATTATTTACACTAGATACCGCAATTTCTGCAACTGTTTATTAAAAAAAGTTAAAATATCGTACGAAGAGAATCTATTGAGAGCAGCGGGCAATAATAACAAAAAAATATGGGAAGCAGTCAAAACTATAGCCAATACTAAGAAGACTAAAAATTACGCGACCGAATTAGTTCATTTATCCAATGCAAAAGAATCGGTGGAAAGGGTGAATGACTTCTTTGTCAGTGTAGGCAAAGACTTAGCTGATAGTACAACAAACTGTGCAAATCCGGAGCACTTTCATTTTGCAACCGAAAATGCAAATCCTTCATTAAAATCGCTAGTCTTGTTGAACACAGATGAGGCGGAGGTGGAGAGTTTCATCATGGGCCTGAAAAACATCTGTTCCGTTGGTTGGGACTCTATACCTAATAGCCTCCTTAAAGAAAATAAACACATATTTGTACCCCTTTTAACACATCTTTTTAATAACTGTTTATCACAAGGTGTCTTTCCTGCAGTCTTAAAGAAATCAGTGGTGCATCCGATACATAAATCCGGAGATAAAAATCGCATAACTAACTATAGGCCCATTTCTATTTTACCCTCTATCTCCAAGCTTCTGGAACGCATCCTCAATAAAAGACTCACCAGGTACTTAGAAAGAAATGAACTTCTTTCTAATAATCAATTTGGTTTCAGAGTTGGCAAGTCCACTAGTGATGCGGCCCATGAGCTAGTCGATTATGTGGTAGGGAATTTGGATGCAAGTAAAAGGACTGTAGGCATATTCTTGGATTTGGCTAAAGCCTTTGACACGGTTTCTGTGCCTTTGCTATTACAAAAACTGGAACGAATGGGCGTTAGGGGTGACCAACTCAAAATATTTAAAGACTACCTTTCTGACCGTACACAATGTGTTAAAATAAATGAGTTTATAAGCAGTGACCTCCCGGTATCCTTTGGTGTCCCTCAAGGTAGTATTTTGGGTCCTACTCTTTTTTTGGTATATTTAAATGAACTTTGTGAGCTAAATCTTGTTGGAGGTAAAATAATATCGTATGCAGACGATACGGTGCTTCTGTTTTCTGCTGATTGTTGGGAGAATGTCTACAAGCACGCGCAGCATGGTTTTAACGTAGTAAACCACTGGCTGCAAAAGAATATTCTAACTCTTAATGCGGGTAAAACGAAATATGTCACCTTCTCTATGCGAAACTCTAATCCTCCTTCCTCATCTTACTCCATAATAGCTCACAATTGTTGTAATAACCTAAGATGTTCTTGCCCTGACCTAATTAAAGCGGACAAAGTAAAGTATTTAGGAATAATAATTGACAATAATTTATCTTTTCGACCTCATGTAGAATCGGTTACTTCTAGGATAAGAAAACTAATATTTGTTTTCAAAAATTTAAGAAATGCTGCTGAACCTAAATTAATTAAACAAGTTTATTTAGCAATTGGCCAATCAGTCCTCCAGTATTGTATCTCTGTATGGGGTGGCACGTTTAAATCTATACTAAAACCATTAGAAGTTGCACAGAGAGCAATACTCAAAGTCAGCAATTTCCGGCCCTACCTGTACCCAACATATCTTCTGTACCAGTCCTGTGAGGTCCTCACTGTCCGGCAGCTCTATGTCTTGCACGCAGTCTTGAGGCACCATACCAATACAAAATATGAAATGTCCTCTTATTTATCTATGCGCAGACGAAAGGTCGTCACACACAATAAACTGCCGTCCTTCAAACACGCATACGTTAGAAAATACTTTTGTTTCTTAGGCTCTTTTCTGTATGAAAGAATAAATAAAATTGTAGAAATATATCCCTTTAATACGAACAAATGTAAACTTATGGTAGTCGACTACATTCGCAAGCTAAACTACACCGAGACCGAAAACCTGTTGTCTATAATAGAATAGCTTCTAATAATACTCACCCTCCTACACACACCCACTCACTTACGCTCAACTCACCGGAGGAATTCACTCACTATCACTATTCATATGTTGTGATGTTTTTTGTTTTTTTTTGAAATGTTCTTCTATATCTGTCACTTCCTTAAATAATGTATTAAATATAAAATGTGTATAAGTACTAATTAAAGTTTAATTCCTAAGTGTCGACTATAACAGGGGAAGAGAGCTGATGTCCGAAATACAGATATTCTATCTAGTTCGGACACAGATGTTCAACATCTAAATTTAGAATTAAGTGTATTGTTGGTATGTTATTTAAAGGTCTGTATGTATGTTATTTTTTAGAAGAAATAAATTAAATTATTAGTATTGAGAATTTTAAAAGCGTCGTATCTTCGTCAATTTTGGTTTAAGTAACAAAAGAAAAAATGCATCTCGGATATTTTTTGGTAATCTATCTGAATGACTAATTAGATTTTTTGAATCCAATGAACCTTAGAACGACAATGTTCGTTCGGAAGTGTCGACACACATAGACGACGTTCGACGTAACATATTAAGTTAGAGTTAAATTGCTTATTACTCTATAAGGCTAGGTCGTTATTAATTTTTAAGAATTTTGTTCTCAACATCTGCCTAGCCTTTTCCCAACTATATTGGGGTAGGCTTCCGGTCAAACCGGATGCAGCTGAATACCAGTATTTTACGTAGAGCGGCTGCCTACCAGACCTCCACAACCCATTAACTGGGTAACACGGTACTTCTTGGCAAGACTGGAGTCAGATTTACTGGCTTCTGACAATCCGTAACGACTGCCAAAGATCTACAAATGACAGCCGGGACCAACGGCTTAACGTGCTTTCCGAGGCACGGAGGAAACTCGTTATATTAAGATGGTCACCCATCCACAGACCAACCTTGGCAAGCGTTGCTTAACCTTAAAGATCGACCCGTGCGGCTGTTATTATTTACCCACGAGCTCTTTTTAGAATTAGAATTTTGTTCTAATTCTTACTAATAAAGTACAAAATAAATATATTTTTTAATTTACAGTGATGTGCAGTCATAGCATATCGTATCATTACTTCCTGCAATCAATAAAGGACCCCAAAACGTACCCAGCCTTCGAGTGCGGCTCCTGGCAAGATTTCCTCGACCGCCGATGTAACCACACCGGATATATGGGCGACAGTGTCAATGAAACCATGACTGGCACTTACTATCTCACTACTGACGCTTCTGAAGCATATAATTTTAAAATACCTGATAAAATAGTGATATATCAATGATTTTAATTGTTTTTTTTTGTTATGATTTTTTATTTATTCAATTATTTATTATGAGATTGTTTTTAGTTTAGGTTTGTGTTTAGCAGTGTACTTACTCGTTTATAATCCTTAAATAAATAAATATATATGTATTAACCTCCTTTTTGATGGTATAAGCAGTTGAACCCTCAACAGATGCTCAAAATTGACCGATAAAACGCTGTCAACCGAGCCTTAGTGTACAAATTTGGAAACTATTAATCATCATCATCATCTGCCTAGCCTTTTCCCAACTACATTGGGGTCGGCTTCCAGTCAAACCGGATTCAGCTGAATACCAGTGTTTTACGTGGAGCGGCTGCCTACCAGACCTCCACAACTCATTAACTGGGTAACATGGTACATCTTGGCAAGACTGGAGTCAGATTTACTGGCTTCTGACTTTCCGTAACGACTGCCAAAGATCTACAAATGACAGCCGGGACCAACGGCTTAACGTGCTTTCCGAGGCACGGAGGAAACTCGTTATGTTAAGATGGTCGACCATCCACAGACCAACCTTGGCAAGCGTTGCTTAACCATCAAGATCGACCCGTGCGGCTGTTATTATTTAGCCACGAGCTCCTCAAATTTGGAAACTATTAATGAAAACAGAAAAACATAGGGACACAGTATACATCCATCTATTCAGTTTGAGAAATATATTTTAAATCGGTCCAATATTGGAGGAGGAAACAGACGAGAGCCAAACCTCGAATTATGACTTTTTACATACAAAGTCTATCCGAAAAAATGAGGAGCTCGTGGCCAAATAATAACAGCCGCACGGGTCGATCTTAAAGGTTAAGCAACGCTTGCCAAGGTTGGTCTGTGGATGGGTGACCATCTTAACATAGCGAGTTTCCTCCGTGCCTCGGAAAGCACGTTAAGCCGTTGGTCCCGGCTGTCATTTGTAGATCTTTGGCAGTCGTTACGGATAGTCAGAAGCCAGTAAATCTGACTCCAGTCTTGCCATGAAGTACCGTGTTACCCAGTTACTGGGTTGTGGAGGTCTGGTAGGCAGCCGCTCCGCGTAAAATACTGGTATTCAGCTAAATCCGGTTTGACTGGAAGCCGTCCCCAATATAGTTGGGAAAAGGCTAGGCAGATGATGATGATACAAAGTCTATCCGCCCGCAGTAATTAGCGATTAAAATAATATGGGCTTTTTGCCCGACTACCCCAGAAGCATAAAAATGCAACAGTTACATAAATATGTATTTCTATTTTTTTTTTTGTAGCCTTAACGACAGGCCGGATTTAAACAAATGAGGTATCATTAATTCGTCTTAAGTGCCGAAAGGACATCGGCTATCCATCATTTTTGGAATAACAACTGTATTTTATACAACAGAACGTTTAAATTCCACTGTAACCCATAGAATTCTTTTTTTAAAGTAAGTTTAAATTATTTACCTTCATAGCTATAGCGCAGTTGACGAGCGAGTGCATGACTCTAGTCTCTCTGCCCATCCATAGACGAATAGACTCTACTTTGTCTTGCTCTGCTATGGTGGCTGAGCCGTCTTCTGTCTTGCCGTCGCGGAGGTTTGATAGCATCTGAAAGGAATATAAAAGCAGGTATGAGCGAGTTTTTTCAAAGTCAAAGTCAAAAGACAGGAGCTCGTGGCTAAATAATAACAGCCGCACGGGTCGATCTTCAAGGTTAAGCAAAGCTTGTCATGGTTGGTCTGTGGATGGGTGACCGTCTAACATACCGAGTTTCCTCCGTGCCTCAGAAAGCACGTTAAGCCATTTTGGTTGGTCCCGGCTGTCATTTGTAGATCTTTGGCTGTCAGAAGCCAGTAAATCTGACTCCAGCTTGCCATCAAGTACCGTGTAGGTTACACGGTACTTATGGGTTGTGAAGGTCTGGTAGGCAGCCGCTCCACGTAAAATACTGGTATTCAGCTAAATCCGGTTTTTATTAACTTTATAGATGTATTGTTCTATTTTGTATTTGTATTTTTCTGCCAACTCACACGCTGTTAATTAGTGATTCCAGTATTTGTAAATGTGTGAGTATCATGTACTTATTTAGAAAATTAATAAGTCTACCTCTGCATACCCTAGAACCATGCACCTCACATATATTAAAAAAAATTTGTTTACAAATGGACAGTTCCCTAAAAACGCGCGCCCGTCACCACTTCCTAGTGTTTTAGCTGGGAAGAAGTGGCGCAACAACCTGCTCAGCAACACATCTGTCTGTTGAGCTAGAACTCGTATTTATACAATGTTATCATCATCATCATCAAAAGAAAGACGTCCACTGCTGGACATAGGCCTCCCCCAAGCGTCGTACACTGACCGGTCCTGCGCGTCTCGCATCCATCGGCGACCCGCAACCTTAACCAGGTGCACGGACCATGTTGTGTCTCGGCCTACCAACGTTGCGTCTTCCGGTACGCGGTCGCCACTCCACAACTTTTCAGCCCCATAGACCATATGTTCTGCGAGTAACGCCCTGCCCACTGCCACTTTAGTTTGGCGGTTCTTCGACCTATGTCGGTAACCTTGGTTCTCTTGCGTATATCATCATTCCTGATTCGATCACGCAAGGAAACTTTCAAGCATTGCCTTCTCCATTGCCCTTTGAGTGACTTTAAGCCTTCTGATGAGGTCCATTGTGAGTGTGAGGTACAATAGTATGCAAAGTATTATTACAAAGAAAACAACATGTGTAAAACGTACAACCTAAACACTACATCATTCGCCACTTGTAAGCTAGCACTCTCCATTATGCCATCATGATCAGACAAATTTTTACTGTGATAAGCATACAGGGTTAACTTTCATGTGGGCGTGGATGTCCGCCGTATGGTGTCGGCCGGTGACGTATGGTACCGTAAAAGAATAAAACCATCCCGTGGGTGTCGTAAAAGGCGACTAAGGGACTCTCCAGAGAATGGGCAGCAGCGTTCTCTGTAAAACACAACACCATACACTGCGATCGCCAACCCGCCTGCTAAAGCGTGGCGATTATGGCTAACCCCCCCTTTGTGGGAAGCCTATGTCCAGCAATGGACGTCTTTCGGCTGTAATGATGATGTGGATGACCAAAGCGGAAACTATGAGAAAAATACTCAAAGAAGACTCAGGCCCAAGTTTATTTTCCAAAATTATTTCAATTCTTGGCTAGGAATACCAGATTTTTTGAAAATCCAAGGTTTTAGTTCTAGTTTATTTTTTTATATATTATTATAAAATGCTTACCGTTTGTATAGTGTCCAGCATAGCGTACAGTCTGTCGACCGCTTCGTCTGGCTTGCCGACGTGCGACGGCAACTCTGCGACTAATAGTCGCAAGGAGAACGGTACCAGACTGCCCGTACGATTTTCGTATGTGTCTGGGTAGAACTGGAAAAATATATTATTTTATTTGCAGTACTTTCACTATGCCGTATGGTGTCGGCCGGTGCCGTATGGTGCCGTAAAGATAATCCCATCACTTCACGTGGGTGTCGTAAGAGGCGACTAAGGGACTCGCCAGAGAATGGGCAGCAGCGTTCTCTGTAAAACTCAACACCATACACTGCGATCGCCAACCTGCCTCTTGGGGGAGGCCTATGTTCAGCAGTGGACGTCTTTCGGCTGATATGATGATGACTTTCAGAAACATCGAAATTTTATTGGTATGCCACCTTAGACCAGTTCAAGACATCCTTAGACTATTTTTTCTACATAAAATACAGAGAACTAACTTTTAATATTTCAGTGGAAGCTAAACTCTCGAGCAAACATATAAAAGAATTTATATTGTGCTTAGACAATGTTCATATAGGTCAGGAAGTGACATTGGTTTATTATAATACAACGGTTGTCTTTAAAAGATCGCTTTGATGGTCTACAGCACAATAATTTAACTCCTTTTGTAATTTGTTATAATTTACATCAATAAAGAGTATTTTCTTGTACTAATATATAAAGCTGAAGAATTTGTTTGTTTGTTTGCTTGAACGCGCTAATCACAAGAACTGCTGGCCGCTTTGAAATATTCTTTCAGTGTTAGAAGGCCATTTATCGAGGAAGTCTATAGGCTTATATATATCATCACGCTAAGACCAATAGGAGCGGAGCAGACGAAGTTGCGCGGGTCGACTAGTTAGACTATATCTGTATTATCTGTATTATAATATATAAAGCTGAAGAGTTTTTTTGTTTATTTGCTTGAACGCGCTAATCTCAGGAACTGCTGGTCCGATTTGAAAAAATCATTCAGTGTTAGATAGCCCATTTATCGAGGAAGGCTATAGGCTATATATCATCACGCTAAGACCAATAGGAGCAGAGCATTAATGAAAATTGTGACGCAGAGGAAGTTGCGAGGGTCTGCTAGTTTACCTCATAAAACATATCAGGCTTGCTGAAGTCTCCGAAGGGCTCAGCCTCCTTCACCAGAGGATCATTGAGTCTAATCCGCAGCATGACTGCGAACCTCGTCAGCCACAGTTGTAGCGAGCGCGGCGTGTGCTTCGTGGGACGATGCATGCGGCCTACACCTGCCAATAGAATGGAAAACATTTCTTTGATACAGACAGCACACAACAGCAATAAAGACAGTAAAAACAGAGAAGAATAATAGTTCAGAAAAAAAATATATTGACTCCAAATTTTTTCTGCTTTCATTGATCAGCACATGCGTGAGATTGACGGCGGCGCGCAGCTTGCCAGTGCGCAGTAACGCCTCGTCGCGGCTCACGTGTTCAGCTCGCACCACTCCTCCACACTTCACTACTAACCTTGTCCCGCGGCGCTGATCAGCACATGCGTGAGGTTGACGGCGGCGCGCAGATTGCCAGTGCGCAGTAACTCCCGCAGGCCCGCCTCGTCGCGGCTCACGTCTTCAGCTCGCACAACTCCTCCACACTTCACTACTAACCTTGTCCCGCGGCGCTGATCAGCACATGCGTGAGGTTGACGGCGGCGCGCAGATTGCCAGTGCGCAGTAACTCCCGCAGGCCCGCCTCGTCGCGGCTCACGTCTTCAGCTCGCACAACTCCTCCACACTTCACTACTAACCTTGTCCCGCGGCGCTGATCAGCACATGCGTGAGGTTGACGGCGGCGCGCAGATTGCCAGTGCGCAGTAACTCCCGCAGGCCCGCCTCGTCGCGGCTCACGTTTTCAGCTCGCACAACTCCTCCACACTTCACTACTAACCTTGTCCCGCGACGCTGATCAGCACATGCGTGAGGTTGACGGCGGCGCGCAGATTGCCAGTGCGCAGTAACTCCCGCAGGCCCGCCTCGTCGCGGCTCACGTCTTCAGCTCGCACAACTCCTCCACACTTCACTACTAACCTTGTCCCGCGGCGCTGATCAGCACATGCGTGAGGTTGACGGCGGCACGCAGGTAGCCAGTGCGCAGTAACTCCCGCAGGCCTGCCTCGTCGCGGCTCACGTGTTCAGCCCGCACAACTCCTCGGCTGCCCGCTGAGCTCACTCCGAGGTACTTTACTGCTACTTCTTGAAGAGCATCAGCCTGAGAAGAAATTGACCTAGAGGGTAATAGTCATGCTAAAAATTATTTCTGAGCTGTGCCATGTCATTGATTTGCAATTAGTGTCATTTACTTGAGATAAAATTTACTAACTTATTTTTTTGGAAAGTGGGAGGCCACTCTGGGCGAAGCAGGAGGGAGTGTCAGACTCATACTGACTAAAAATCCGTGTTCCTCTTAATGCCCTTTGCGGTCCAGGGCCATAATGATTCTTTCGAACAACCCCCCCGATTGCCGCATATTTATTAACTTGGTAGCAGCACATAATTTTTTTTACTGAATAATATAAAATGATCTTACCAGTTCTTCTTCAAGTACTAGGCCAGGCATTGTTAATACTTCCCTCTCAGGAAAGAACGAGCCTTTCGGTGAGGACTGAGCCTATGGGGAAAGAACAAAACAAATGACTAAAATCAATAATTTTTATAACAATTATTATGCTTGTGTCTATCAATTATCCACACTCAAAATCGATAGTACAATACAATGCCCCTTCTAATTTAGAAATCCATAATAGATTTTTTAATGCAAAAGTTACTATATCTTTCCATCTATTTGTTTGTCTTTCTTTGTCTGTTGTTTGATTAGGATGTTTAACCCGTCCAGTACCGGGGTTCTACATGTGGGACGGTGCACTCGTGTGGTTTTAGTCTCTATTGCAATAATGCAAGGTCTTTTATGATATGGCTGTTTTAAGCACGTGGAGCCGGAGGGGTACCTTATTGCGGATTATCAACCTGCTAATATTGTTACGTAATATAGTTCTGGTTTACCTTCATGAGTGTTTTCTTAGCTTCATCATTTGGTAGCCAGGCATCTCTTCTTCTATCAGCTTCTTTATCTACAGGCTGATTCTGTAATTAATAAATATATAATAGCATATACTCAGAAAAAACTTGAGGTTGAGCAGTGGTGGCCCGGTAGTAATGGCTGCGACTTATGTGTTGTAAGTCGTAGGTTCGACCCCAGGCAGGTGCTTTACTTTGTGTTAATTATTTCATCACCACTGCTCTCAAAACGGTGAAGGAAAACATTGTGAGAAAACCGGAATGTTCTAAAAATGTACCGGGTGGTACACTTCTGTTGCTGGGATTGGTGGACTGAAAGACTAGCTGCGACTGTACCAATCTGATTCTCTAACACTACCATACTGTACTATAAATACAATCAGAAAACATACTATACAATTACAACTGTTGTATCTTTAAGAACAAGAGCTTTCTTTGATATTGCACATCATAAATAGGAACTTTCTCAAATATGCACTATTAAATCCTTAATTAGAAATACTTGTTTAAAGTTATTTTAACACTTAATCACTATAACAATAATCACTGTACACTGTTGCTGTCCCACACAAAAACCTTAAAACAATATCCTATTTTCAAACAGAAAATACAGTAGAGTACTGTGGTTACCAAGACATACAGTTCCCATCACGCAAGTTTGCCTCCGCAAAGTACACCGCAATTGGCTGCGCAGGATGTCAATTCGACAACAAACATACAACCGCGCATGTGCGGGTAGCTCGTGCATGCGCGCATTAGTGCAAGCGCGCGGGTGTAATGGCATCTCGCTCGCTCATATACGTTGATGCATAAGTGTGTCTCGCTTGCTCAATGTAATATGACTGTGGATGCGAAAAGTGTTACACATTGTTATTGTTTTTAATTATTTATTTTGGTTATTTCTTACAGTTTGATTTGTGTTCTTGTGGTGTATGTGTTTTTTGTGTTAATTTTGATATTGTTATTGTTACTGGTAGTCTTTGTTACTTGTTTATAGTATAATACGTATAAACAAAAAAATATTTTAGGAATGTAACAGTTTTATACACGATTGCACCTGCGCGGACTTCACTCAAACCTAAATTCCGAGGGGAAAACCACGCTGACGCGAACTGTATACACAAACACAAAAAAATGGCACCAATTATTACAACATACGACAAAATATCTCACTTACTTTTATACTTAAACCATCCATAGCTTCAGTAAGTATAGTTGGGTTAGCTAATCCACTTCCAGTTTTGGGTGGCACAATGTGCGGTTCAGGACCAATAGTGTCGAAGAACGTCGATGGATCAGGTAAACTGGTTGCTGGAACCGCAGCAGACCCACTCACAGTAGGCAAAACATTAGTAAAAGTCATCTCTTCACTCATCTTCTGTTGTGTAAATGAAGCAGTCATATTTTGAGGAAAAACGCTGCCTGTTGATGTTTGATTACCTTCACAACACAAAGTAACTCTTTTATTTTATATTTCAATCATAAATTAATCAGTCTCTATAGAAAAATATTTAATAAAAGCAACGAAAATGCTACCTTCAGGTTCGCCTAAATAAATGCTCTGTATCATGTCAGACGGCGATGTCCCGATCTCATCAAAAAACTGGGAGGCGGGAGGGACTTCCTTATCGCCGAAATATTGACTCAGCGACGGTTTATTATCCATTTTTTCTGTTTATAATTCGCTTTATCACTAAAATTCCTCGCAGATAACAAATGACCTCTTTGCAAATGACGTTGACACTTTGTTTGATTGACTTTTGACAGATAAAACTTCAATTCAATTTTTTTAAGGTTATGGCTCCATCGACGAACATTCGATGATTTTGCCAATGTCAAGGTAGGAGATGGTACTCAGTACGGTACTCAGTTGTTCGGTTTTTGTAGCGATGTCATCCATTATTCTCCATGCTAAAAAGGACAAAACATTTGGTTAATAATATAAGACGGCACATAATATGAATGTTAATACATCAAACACATTTAGATATACATCATCAGTATAAATATATTAATAAAAAAATGTTACAAGAAAATTTTATTTATATTAATAAACTTATAAAGGATTTTAACTGCGGGGGTATGGGCTAAAGATAAAAGGAAAGGAATGTTAATTGGGTGAGGAAAATCAGACGGGAGTAAGTCGTAAAGGGGAGTTGTTAAACGAGGACAGGAAAAAAACAAGTGCTCCAGAGTACCCTCCTCTAGACCGCATTCACACAAAGAACTGTCTTTCACGTGAATTTTAGCCAAAAAAACTGGTGTGCAAACAAATCCCAGTCGGAGACGAATTATGACAGAGTTAACCAGTTTACTTGAAAATTTAAGTTTGTTAAACCAACATTTAGAAGGAATAAGAGGTTGGATGGAGCCATAAAATTTTCCCTTCTGTAACCGAGTTTTTTACCACTGTGCGTTCCAACATTTCGTCATCTCCGGTTTAACAAGGCAACGTAAATCACGAGCATAACAGGATGTGTGAGATTCAATCCCATTCCGAGTAGCCGATTTAGCAATCGAATCAGCATTTTCGTTTCCTATGATTCCAGAGTGGCTAGGGATCCAGGCCAATACGATATCAATGCCTAAACAGTAGCATCTATAAAGAAGTTGTTTAATCTGTAAGGTAAGGGGGCAATTATGACGAGAACGAAAAGGGGATTTTATTAAGTCTTGAAGGCAGCTAAGAGAATCCGAAAAAATAATAGATTTGTTGAGACCATGTGATTCAACATAGGAGACCGCTTCCAAAAGAGCTATAGCTTCCCCAGTATAAATGGAGCCTAATGAAGAACTACGAAAATGTAGTATTATTCTGAACTTTGGTATCCACACGGCAGAACCGACATAGCTATCATCCGACAGCTTCGAGGCGTCTGTAAATATCGTAAGCCAGTCATGCCAATCCTTTGCTAAAGTCCTATTGAATCTATCAGTAGCAGCAGGGTCATGTTTCGAAATACCAAAGTTAAAGATAATTTTAGGTTGAAAGAGTAATGAATTAAAATTTACTTCAAATAAGGGGTTCAAACTGGATTGGGCTAAAGAAACGTGCATATAATTAAATTTACTGAAGCTATTAATGAGGAGAGGAAGATTTTTATGGGTCCAATAGCGGGACGTTGAGATTAATTCAAAAAGAGTACGAAGAAGAGGAAGGAGGGGTGTGATTTAATTTGGATTACTTTATAAAAAAATCTATCACAGAGATATTGTCTGCGTAAATGAAGAGGGGGTTCCAAACACTCTACTTGAAGGGCATTAATAGGGGAGCATTTCATAGCACCCGTAATGATGCGCAAGCATTTGGACTGAATCTTTTCCAGCTTAGCAAGGGCGATTTTGTTGCATGGTTCCAGAAGAAAGCTCCCATAATCAAAGTGGCTGCGAACTATAGCATTGTAGAGAATTTTTTGGGAAGTTGGATGGGCTCCCCAGCGAACTCCAGAGAGGGCACGCAGAACATTAACTCCTCTTTCGCATTTCTTCGAAATGTAGTCCAAATGATAAAGGCCAGATAATTTAGAGTCAAGGATGAGGCCGAGAAATTTCACCTTATCAGAGATCAATATGGGTTCGTTTTCAACAAGTAGGTTTATAGGAGGAATATTTCGTTTTCGGGAAAAAACAACTGCGTTACATTTGGAGACAGATAAATTTAGACCATGATCGATAAGCCACTGATTTAAATACTGAAGGGCTGAATTTAAGCGAAATGAGGCATCTGAAAGGGAAGATGAACTAAAGTAAAGTGCAATGTCGTCGGCGTATTGTAAAATTTTGCAAAAACAGCTCACTGAAGACTCCAAATCGTATGTGTATAAATTATACAGGATAGGGCTTAAGACCGACCCCTGAGGTAATCCTTTCCACACAAGACGAGATGGTGAGATTGTGTTTTGATGGCGGACAGAAATAGAGCGGGACATAAGGAGATTACAAATGATGTTGACCATCCTCACAGGGATACTCAGCTGAAGCAGCTTTTGCCTGAGTATTGGAAGCTGGACATTATCATAGGCAGAGGCTATGTCTAGGAAAACACCAAGAACGCTTTCATTTTTGGAAAAAGCAATGCGGACATCCGATAAGAAGATACTGAGGCTATCTAGAGTGCCCATGCCTCTTCGAAAGCCAAATTGGGACTTGGCTAAGATGCCTTTGGTTTCTAATATCCATTCAAGTCGATTCTTTATGAGGTTTTCCATGATTTTAGCCAACACAGACGAAAGCGCGATAGGACGATAGGAGGAAGAATCTTTTGGGTCTTTCCCAGGTTTCAAAATGGGGATAATAATTTGAGTTTTCCAGGACTCTGGGACTTGACCAGTAGCGAAAAAGGAATTGATTAGGTCGAGGAAGATTAATTTGCAATTTGAAGAGGATTTGGAAATAAAGGTATTCCATCAACACCCGGAGCAGAATCACGAAGATGTTCCAAGGCACATGTCAATTCTGAAAACGAAAAAAGTTCATCAAATCTATCAGAGGAAGTGGGAGAAGGGAGATCTGTAGTTGGAAGGCAGTCAAAACTAGGAACAAAAGGGGGAGCTAATTTTGTAATAAAGTCCTCTAACCAAGAATTAGGGTCATTGGTTGTGACTACAGAAGACTGATTGTCACAAGCTCTGCGATAGGTTTTAATTTTTTTCCAAACAAGGGAAACTGGAGAGCGTGGAGATAGAGATTCGCAAAACTTAAGCCAGCCAGACCTTTTCTTTTTTGCCAATAACCTGCAGACTCTTGCAGAAGTCTTTTTAAAATTCAGATACTCAGGCATGTCTAAACTACACGCAAAAGTATTTTCTGCTTCTTTACGTTTGCGAACGCCATCAGAGCACTCAGCATCCCACCAAGGTGGGGAAGGTAATAGGCGGCGAGCAGAGTTCTTTAAGGGGATTGAGGAATCGGCTGCTCTCGACAAGCATTCAACAAAGTCATTATAGACAGTAAGTGAATTGGGGGAGTTTATTGGGGGGAAGTTTTGAAGTTCTGAATCCAATTGGGAAGAAAAATGAGACCAGTCAGCTTGTGAAAGGAGATATTTTTGCAGGGGTTGAATAGGAGGGGAACGAGGATGAGAATTTGGAAACGAAATCAATATAGGGAAATGGTCACTCCCGTAGGAATTCGGTAGAACCGACCAGGAGAGTGGTGACTAAGGAAGGGGAAGTGAAAGTAAGGTCGGGAACACTAATGTTTTGGGTAGGCGAAACCCTACGGGTAGCAGATCCATCATTAAGGACGCAGAGGTTGCAGTCATCTAAGAGATCTAACAAAAAGCTGGAGGAGGGGTCATTACAGTGAGATCCCCAAAGGGTGTGGCGGCAATTGAAATCACCGAGTACAATCATGGGGCTTGGGATAGAAGAAAGTATAGAGTTCAATTCAGACAAAAGATTGGCATTGGGGTGAGGGATATAGGCAGACACATAGGATATATCCAGGGCTCTAATGGCTACTACATGTAGACCAGGATCATGGTCAGGAAGAGGAATCTCGGAAAAAATGATAGATCTGCTAACCAGCAGGGCGCAGCCGGCCCATCCGTCCTCTCTATCGTCCCGAAGACATGAAAAACCAGGAACCCTAAAGGGAGCCTGAGCCATGTCTCCGACACGGCAAAGACGACGGGAGTGTAACGATTAATGAGATAGATCAATTCGTGTTTTTTTCTGCGAATCGATCTACAATTCCACTGAAGGACCTTTTCCATTTTGGCGAGTCCAGGTTTCTAGGAGCTGTTGAACTAGTATTACGACATTGTCCGGTATTGCGTCACTAAATTTAGACAACATATTAATGAGCGAGCAAGCCAGGAGCTCTATTAAGTTGTCATTCGGGGTGGGAAGGGGAGTGGTTTCAACATAAGGAGAGTTTAGAGCACAGCCATTAGGTTGAGAAGAGCTAGGGGTATAAACCATTGACCTGTGGGCTTGGGTATCATAAGATTTGCCCAGCTCCGGACGAGGTCTTGGGGAACGATAAACTGTCTTGGTATAAGAGGACTTAACAGGGCTTGCATATGGAGAGGAAGTAGGGGTAGGGACTGAGTAGAGATGGGATTCAGAAGGAGGATGTTGTGATGGTTTGAAAATGGTTGGGCCTGCAGTTACATTGGAGTATAACACTTTGGGGCGGGGAAACCTAACTGAAGCCTCACGGTAACTAAGGTTTTCTTGAGACATAACCATTTTTATTGATTTTTGTCTTGAATGTTCAGGACACTTGTCATCAGTAGCCTTATGGTTTCCACCATCACACAAAAGACAAGTAACTTGAGGGTCCGGAACATTGCAGCTATCACCAGGGTGTGGTTGAGCACATCGGTAGCAACGGGGTTTAGATCTGCACTGGGTGCTAATATGGCCAAAACGAAGGCAGTTACGGCATTGAATTGTGGGAAGATGGTACACAGAAACAGGAAGAGAAGCATTATAGCAGAAGACTTTCTCTGGGAGTATTTGACCAGAGAAAGTCAGCACTACAGTTGTTGAGGGAGACCAAGAAGCGGAACCCTCTTTTCTATTTTTAAAATTAAGCCTCCTAGCCCTAATAACTTCCCCACAGTTACGAGGAGTCTCTATGCTTAGAATTAGCTCTTCAAGAGTCCAGTCCGTGGGTAAATCTTTAATAACTCCCATGCGCGTAACATGGAAGCGTGGGATGGTCGCAACATATTTGTTATCTAGCAAAATAGGGTTGTTAACAAATTGATTGGCATCGTTGAATGTAATGAAATCTACGGACATCCTGTTACGGCCTAATGACTTGACACTGCCCTGCACAACACCTCTAAACCCTTTATTATGTAAGAATTGAGCAAACCTCAGAGAGTTTAAGGTTAGACCTTGCTTAGGGTCTGTTTCTAACCTAGAAATAAACACAGTGAAGGGAGCCCTGTCGCACTCACTATAGTACTTTGGAGTCACTCTCAAATCCCGGCTTTGTGTAAACCGACTGAATTGAATCAGACGGCGGCTTGTTCTTTTTCGCGTCAACAAAAAACTCAGGTTCTCCGGGGCGTTTCCTTATTTCTGACCTTACGCGACCAACATCAGAGAATTGAGAGCACTCCAAAATCTCTATGTCTGGAGGTATTCCTCCTCCCCCGTCAGGCGGTTCTTCGGCACTCATTTCCAAGGAAATGACCGCCAATAAAGCTTAAAACACTAACCTTATAACTAGTTTCCCACACCAGAGGACACAAAACAATAGATACAACACCAAAAACAGATTATGCTAACAAAACAAATTGGGAGGTTAAGAATCGCGTGCTTAATCTCACCAAGACAAAAGCAAAAAAAAACAGATAAAACTTTTATTCTTATTTTTGAGGATCGTTCGAGTAGAAGCCTTTTTGAAATATACCAAATAACATCGTTCATCAAGAAGAAGAAGAAGAAGAAACCGGGCTTCAGTCAAACAAAAAAAAACCTACACTTCCAACAGTAGTTCAGTTTCAGTAAGTTTGTTTAGAGGTTTAGACTGGTGATCAATATTATTTTATTATTACTTTACCTTCATCTGCCTATTGGGGTAAGCTTCCAGTCAAGTCGGATTTAGCTGAATAGCGGTATTTTACGAGGAACGGCGGCCTACCAGACCTCTTTAACCCATTAACTGGGTGACATAGTACTTCGCGGCAAGACTGGAGTCAGATTTACTGGCTTCTGACTATCCGTAACGACTGCGGACTGCCTAAAGATCTACAAATTACAGCCGGGACCAACGGCCACAGAGCCAACTGCTTAACGTGCTTTCTGAGGCACGGAGGAAACTTGGTCACCCATCCATAGACCAAACTTGGAAAGCGTTTCTTAACTTTGAAGATCGACCCGTGCGGTTGTTATTATCTAGCCTCAAGCTCCTTTTTTAATGATTTTTACTCTACCTTAATTAATCTAAAATATGGTAAATTAGTATCCCGATCATGACAGCCCCAAACTAAACAAGTTGTCAAACTTGACAAGTCGAAATCACTTACGAAAATCTTGCACAGAAGAAAATTAAACAAAATTTTCCTTAGAAAATCTTATCGGTGGCTCCGTTTGTCCTCAGTTCACAACACAGGTGCGTTGGGAAATGTTACGTCGTCAATTTACACGTTGAACAGTCCGTATGGAGCAAATAAACCATCCATTTTTGTACATTTGGTCCAGTGTTAGTAACTGTAGGTACTTTAATTTATCGTTTTATCAATGCGGTGCTTTATCGGTTTGTGTTTTTTAGGCACAAATGACGAACCAGGCTTCTCCGGTGGAGGAGCAGGAGAAACTCCTGGATGAGGCCCTGAACATAGTCAAAGTGCAGGTTTGTTTTCAATTTGTTATCTAATTGCTCAACAATTTATGGGCGGTACAGGGTTTCCGCTTTTTTACACGTTTCACATTGTCGCCTCATTATTTTGTTTTTTATTCGATTTAGTTTTAAAGAAAAAGTTCTTTATTTTTATTTGATGTCAGCAATTTAGTTTGTAACAAAGTTAACAAACAAATTTTGCAGTAAGGTCAAAAACTTTAATGGCTTAAGTTACTTTAAATATTTGTCTATGCAGGTTTTTTAAATAAAAATGTTTCTATAAAACTTTATCATCATCAATTTGTTTCTATTTATATAAATCCTGCACTCACTTAAAAATAAAAGTTTAGATAAGCAAGAGTTTTGCCAACTTCCTTTGAGAATCTTAGTGAATCCTCCCCTACACAGGATTTGTTAAGTAGTGAATCTAATTAAGTACAAGGATCAAGACCAAACAGCTAAATAATAAAAACCAGCCAAGTGCAAGTCGGACTCGCACACGAAGGGTTCCATACCATAAATCTAATTTTTTATGATTATACAACACGGACTTCGACAGTCACCAATAGGGAATATTCATGAAAAACATATTATATGATCTATACAGTTTATCTAAAAATATACAAAAATATAATACTAACAGTGAAATTAGAATCAAAATTACTCGAAAAACGAAGGAGATATAATAATTTGAAACAAATATATCTGTCCCTCTCGCAATAACGCTGTTTTCTATGGCAACTGTATAAGCTTCATAGACGATGATGTCAAAGTTTACATCAGACTTCTCTTTCTAATTTAAATCTTTGAAGCTTTATAACTTCATTGCTGATGAAGGTATTTAAAAAATAATTTCATGGCTTATTACTAGAGCTAACAAGTATTTCATTTAGCAAGTAAAAAAATCGCATGCATATTCCCTATTACTGGTTAGCCAGCATTTACAAAAAAACATTTTAACACTACAGATTCCTTATGGGTTTTCCTTTCCTTTAGGTATTCAAAATTTTAGGCTCACTAGTTGTGAGCTTATTATTTTTTATTTTTTTTATTGTAATGGGTAATTTTTGGTCTAAATTCTTGAATAAAATCAAAACTATTTATTTTAAAATTATGAAAAAAATTAATAAATACCCTCTGAGTAAACCCTTTCATTTGATATGTCACACAATACTGTTTGAAAAACTTTTTTTTTAATTATCTAGTTTGACCCCCAAACTCTAAATTTAATAATTTATGTAACACATTGTTTGGGTCAAAAAAGTCCATATGTGTACCAAATATCAACAGAATCTGTCCAGTAGATCTGGAGAAATCTGGCTGTGACAGACAGACACCCAAGTGATCCTATAAGGGTTCTGTTTCTAACCGATGTTTGGAAGCCTAAAAATTAGTGATAACATAGGTACTAGAAAAAAAAACTAATTTTTGTAAATAGTTTAAGAATTAAAAAAAATCTTCACATAAACACTGTAAAATATAATTATTAAACTAAAGTCATTGTCAATTACAATTAGCAAATGTTTAGTGATGTTGATAATTGTGTCTCTAGTCTGCTATGTTTTAATAATGATGTTGAATATAAGAACTTGCTACTGAAATAATTCTAATATTTATAAAACTATGAATAGATTTAATGTTTTCAAATCATGCACAAGTTTTTATAATAATATGCTAAGAGTTTCCATGTAACCATTTAACTGACCCGTGCACCTTCTTTTGCGTCACATTTGTCATTAATGCTCTGTTCCTATTAGTTATAGCATGAATTTATATAGCCTATAGCCTTCCTCCATAAATGAGCTTTCCAAAAATAAACATTTTTTTAATTTTGTACTAGTAGTTCCTGAGATTAGCGCGTTTAACCAAACACACAAACAAACTTTTCAGATTTATAATATTAAGCAGGAATGTTACGGAGCTTCGACTCTGACTCCGATATGTCGGACCTTCCGATTGATCTTACACCTCCGGTTCCGATACTTTTAAATCGGAGGTTTATTAAATATAATTAGCTACTTATGGAGTTAGTTAATTTAATTATCTAACTGTTATAAAAATGTGGTTATTTTTGTTTCTGACACCTATATCATATAAGTTTATTATTTTATTAATGAAATTAAAGAGGCTGACTGATTAATGCTTAGTACTATTTTATTTTATTGCCTGCCCTTTACACATCTTTCTTTTGTCACCATCTCCGACTTCGCCTCCGGCTCCGACTCCGATTCCGCTTCCGTCTCCGATTCCGACTCCGCTTCCGACTCCGCTTCCGTCTCCGATTCCGACTCCGAAAAGCCAAATTTAAAAACTCCGACTCCGACTTCGGTTCCGATAAAACCACCTCCGTAACATCACTAATATTAAGTATACGTACCTATGAAACAACTGACTTAATTTACCCAAATGAATGTAAACAAAAACATTATAAAACTTTTATTTACAAAAAGTAAAACATTTATTTTAAAACATTGGAGTTTCTTGTCTATTATTCTCCATAATATGTTACTTCCTTTTGGAATAAAAATCTATAGGGACCGTGCACGGCGATGACTATGCCATCTAGTGTCGCATATTCGAATTTTTCAGGGTCAGAATACTTGGTATTGACGCTTTTGTGCTGCCACCTGTGGTTCCTGCACGCTCAGTTTAGGGGAACGTGCGCGAAGAAGACTGTGCCATCTAGCGTAGCTATTTCGAATTTTATACTTGAAACTTACTTGACAGTGACATTTCTGTTCTGCCACCTATAGTCTCTGCACGCTCCCTATAGAATAGATTTTTTTTTTTTGTTGTTTACCAAAAGGTTTCAATAAAAAAATACAGACAACCAGCCAACCCACCTGCATCCAGTCACAAGTTTAAAAAAAGAACAATTGTTTCAGGCATTTCAAATGAAGAGATGTCTGGACAAGTCCAAGCTGATGGATGCCTTGAAGCACGCGTCCACCATGCTGGGAGAGTTGAGGACTTCTCTGCTGTCCCCCAAGAGCTATTATGAGCTTTGTATCCTTTTTATATCAATGTGATGGTGAACTCGCAGTGTTATTCTGTTTGGTAAGATAATTTTTTTTACTCTTCGTAGGCATGCGTTTGACCACTATTTCACCTGATGGTAAGCGATGATGTGGTTGAAGAAGATAAGATGTGATATGATGTGAAACAGCACATGAATTAATTTATTAACTTGTTAAGAGATTTTGATTCTTCGTTATTCCATACAAACTTGCAAGTCTTGGAAATCTTGGAAACAAATCAACTGATTATAAATATAGAGACATGACATTTTGCACAGGAATTGGAAAAACGAGGATTCATGAAAATTCATCTCTATAAGGTGTTAAAAAATGGATGGATGTTTGTATGGAATTTCTCATTTTGGATTTTAATACCTATAATCTTGGAGCAGACATGTTCAGATTGCAAAAACACCTGCATTTCAGGTAATTTGATTCAGCCATGATCTTTATTTCTTGCAAAAATAAACTAATTTGATTTAAAATAAGTAAATAACTTTGTAAGTGAAATACATTCACTTTGGTTCTAGTCTAATGATTAAGTGTAACATAATCCAAACAGATATAATAACATGATTCTCATATTATGTTTCTGATACATAATATTATTGTAAGTGATCTTATGATTTCACTTATTTGAAAGTTAGAATGTTTTACCTCTTTTTACTTTGATCGGTACATTGTTAATTAGTTATGAACACTAGCTACTAATGCTTAATTAATATGGCACACCTTCTTTTTAATCGCAAATACGACGGGGTGTTATGTTATGTTATGTTTGGGTCACAGAAACCCATTTGTATACCAAATTTCAACGAATTCGGTCCAGTAGATCCGGAGTAACCTGGCTGTGACAGACAGACAGACATCCGAGTGATCCTATAAGGGTTCCGGTTTTTGTTCGGAACCCTAAAAATACTGTAACAACTCGGTTACGCAGGAATTGCTTCAAAGATTTCTTCCTACATGTATTTACTCCGATTGCCTCGCTGGTGCAAACATTACCTCCCTCTCCTCATACAACCACCACCCTTAACTCTAATCACAGACATGGCCATAACAGACGAGCTCCGCCACCTAGAGCTATACCTCCTTGAGGAGTTCCAGAAGGGTCGAAAGGTGGCAGACTTGTACGAACTGGTGCAGTATGCTGGCAACATCGTGCCTCGCCTGTACTTGCTCATCACTGTGGGCCTGGTGTATATCAAGACTAACTCCAACTTGAGGAGGGATTTGTTGAAGGTAAGATAATAAATTAATGTATAATAGGCGCGGTGATGATAGGTGGAGTAAGGTGGTGACCGCGGACTAGAAGAACTGTCGGTTGTCTGGCGGCGAGATCATCATTTCAGCCAATTTTCGTCCACTGCTGAACATTAGCCTCCCCTTCCATCCGCTGCCAGCCACCTTCTTTAAATTATCGATCCATCGTGCCGCAGGGCGTCCCACACTACGTTTGCCCATACGCGGTCTCCATTTTCTTCCACGCATGTCTGTTCCATCGACCGTCTGTGCGTCTGCAGACGGCGGCGAGATGGGCAGACGAAATTACCATCGCGGGTAGAACCTGGATTAGGCTGGTACAGGAATGTGGGGATTGGCACGGGAAAAGAAAGGCTTAAGCTCAGTTTTGGGCGAAGTCGAGCTGTGGATGATGATGAAGATAATAAATGAAAGGATATGCTTATAGCTTTAACGTGCGTCTTCTGTACAGTAATTTGTTGCATGAAGCAGTAAATTGGTAAAGGAAGTAGTTCGAACAGGAAAAAATCTAACATAAAACGTCACTCTTTATTCCAAAACGGTGTGAAAAGTTGATGTATGAGTAGCCTGCAAGGCTATGTCATCATCTTAACATATCTTGAAATACTCAAGATGTGACATTTCACCATCCTGAAGAAAGATGCTGCACCTCACTCCTCAACTGGTCCACCTGCTTAACTGTAGCATAGTCCTCTTTCATCATGTCGAGATCTTGCCGTAGCTTAACAATGTCTTTCAATAACCTCGTCATGGCTGATATGATGATGATGATGATAGATAATGAATATTATAGAGTTTGTGAGGTAGTAAGGGGTAATCTCTGGATCTACTGAACCACCTATGTTGTATATCTTTTACCAATAGAAAGCCACGTTATTTGTGAGTGTCATAGGCTATATATTTACCCTAAAAATACCGCCCAACAAAGTGGGCACGGGTGTAATGTAAACCCCAGTAGAGTTGCATATGTCGCAAGACTCGCAAGTTATGAGTGCGATAGTGGTACCATGGGATTGCCGCTAGAGTGCAATGACGGCACAAGTGAATGCTATCAAAACCAACAAACTACATTAAAATCTACACCAAAATCTAGTATTCACAATAATTTTGAGCATCACATATCGGAGGGTAGTAGTGAAGCATTGCCGCAAAATAAAACCGTTGATCGAGACGCGGCTACGATCACGTACGTCCGGCCGCCTGTACTGCGCCGCTACCACCACCACTCGACTCGGCCGTGGGGCACACGGTCAACAAAAATGGATCTGTCCCTATCGTGCTTAGTAAAAATTCGTACCTAAACGTTCGCTGTCTTTCCTATGCAACATGTTAGGCTGCAAGTCTTCACGGTTTGAGGGGGCTGACAAAGTTGCGCTTTTTAAAGCATACTGTCAGTCCTTTTACACGTGCAGCCTGTGGGTTAACTCATCATCATCATCATATCAGCCGAAAGACGTCCACTGCTGGTATAGGCCTCTCCCAATCGTCGCTACAACGACCGGTCCCGCATCCATCGGCTACCCGCGGCCTTTACCAGGTGCACGGACCACGTTGTGTCTCGGCCTACCAACGTCGCGTCTTCCAGTACGCGGTCGCCACTCCAGAACTTTTCGGCCCCATCGACCATCTGTTCTGCGAGCAATGTGTTTATAATATTAGTCTATCCTATACATTGTAAATTGTTCTTATTATATCAAAGGCTTATTTTTCAGGATTTAGTGGAAATGTGCAGAGGAGTCCAGCATCCTCTAAGAGGTCTGTTCTTGAGGAACTACCTTCTACAGTGCACCAGAAATGTCCTGCCTGACACCTCGGAGGCACAGAACGAAAATGAAGGCGTTGTGAGTATGATATGCGTTTTACAGTACTTGGGTGGAAACTACAGAAATGTAGTTTGTATTTTCATGTGACTCTTTATGCATTTGTGTATATGTAAGAATAGCTTTTGCCTATACCAACGGCCGCAAAATTATCCCAAGCCGAAGGAACGTACTACTAGGATAAAAGTAAAATCATGAACTGGATTCCAATATACAACCTGTAACAGAATAAAGGCAATACCTCTTAAGGGGTCATTGAACTCATAATTATGAACTACTTTCAGTGTAGGACCAATCACTGAAATCGTGAAAAAAAAATTGACAACCCCTTACATTAAGTCCGGTCAAATTAGACCAAAAAATATGGGTGAAGTTACATTAATTCGCAACAAGCCCAAAATTAGTAGGATTGTTTAAAACACTATCATAAATGAAATTTAAAAAGTCCTCATTGATCCGATACGTGGAAAAAAAACACTTGGGGTCAAAGGTAACGAACGAGATTTTCAGCAAAACGGTAAGTTTTATCATAAAATTTGTTGATACAAAATTGTAGATCAGATAATTATCTATAAAGAACTAGCTGACCCGCGCGGCGTCGCTCCCGTCATCTGGCTATCCTACCTACCCTACCTACCCTATCTACCTACCCTACCTACCCTACGGGATAAACAGTATTCTATGTCCGTCTCCTGGCTCTAAGCTACCTACCCACCAATTTTCAGCCAAATCGGTACAGCCGTTCATAAGTTATAAATAGTGTAACTAACACGACTTTCTTTTATATATATAGATAGATGTCTCGATACTTTTTCGTAAGAGCCACCGTTTCTAAGATTTAACGATTCAAAAAGTTGGCGTAGACACGTGTGCATACTACCTATGACGATTACAACTCTTCCAACATTTTGAGAAATGGTGGCCTAAGAGATATTGCGTTTAATCTGTTACACGTTGTAGAACTTCCCAACTCGCATAATAAAGGTGTCGGTTTAAACCGTTAGATTTTTATAGGCACCGGTATTTATGATTCAGTTTTAATTGATATACGTAACTGGTTTAGTTTTAATTTAATTGATTGAACTATGTACATAGGTATTGATATCACACAGCAATTACTAATTGATAAAAAAAAACTTTATCGTGGCTATTACGAGTAGGTTCGTTATGGAAAAGGTTTTATAAAAAAAAAATTACAAATTTTATTTAAATAACTAGCTGACCCACGCGGCTTCGCTCCCGTCAACTGGCTACTATACCTACCTACCTTACCTACCCTACCTACCCTACCTACCCTACCTACCCTACCTACCCTACCTACCCTACCTACCCTACTCCTGAATTTTCTTTGCTATAAACCTGACCTTTCCAACGAATGCAAAACCGTGGAAATCGGTTCGTGCGTTCTGGAGTTATAGCGTCAGGAAGGAAAACCCGACTTATTTTTATATAGTAGACTAGCTTCTACCAGCGGCTTCGCCCGTTGAGTCGAAAGTTTAGATTGAGATATTCCTGGGTAGGATAACGATTTTCCAAAATTCCATTGATGCAGTTTTAGTTTAAATCAAATTCGGGCTCGAGAATTCTTCAATGTTTTTCGTTATTGCTCATAGTTTCGGATTTGGCCATGAAGGCACACTTAAAAAAATCACCCTGTATACACCTTACTAGCACTTCGCCCGCGACTTCGTTCGCGCTGATTTAATTGGTAGTCCACGATCTTCATCTCTCCTCTACCCCCTTAACAGGGTAATATGTAAATTACTTATTAATACACTAAACGAAGGGCAGTTCGCACAAATTGCCACATTTTTCTTACTTAGAGTATTTTTATACACGTCGTAACTTTTAAACGAAAGATCCGATTTGAATAATTTAAAATGTAATTTACATGTACATCATCATCTTTCTGCCCTTATCCCATGTTACTTGGGGTCGGCGCAACACGTTTTATTCTTCCATTCTGTTCTATCAGTCGTCATTCTATCACTAACTCCCTTTTCTTTCATATCGCTCCTCACACAATCCATCCATCTTTTCTTTGGCCTTCCTGTCCCTCTAACCAACCTTAATTATCAAACTATTTTAATGGATAAGGATCAATATCATGATACCAAAATCACCACGATTCCATTCCACCCGGGTTTTGATTGAATAATTTGATTAATTAAAAGTTAATGTTAATGTAGGATTCTAATGAAGAAAGAATTTTTCTAATTGGTCCAGTAGTTTCGGAGCCTATTCAATTCAAACAAACAAACAAATCTTTCCTCTTTATAATATCAGTGTAGATAAAATATCATCATCATCATCTTCCTGCCCTTATCCCATGCCTTGGGGTCGGCGCAACACGTTTTATTCTTCCATTCTGTTCTATCAGTCGTCACTCTATCACTAACTCCCTTTTCTTTCATATCGCTCCTCACACAATCCATCCATCTTTTCTTTGGCCTTCCTCTCCCTCTCCATCCATCCACATTTATGTTCATAACTCTTCTAGTTATATGCGTTTCATCCCTCCTCTTCACATGACCATACCAAGACAAGCGATTCCCTTTCAACTTTTCCGTCACTGGCGCCACTTTTAAAGTGCCTCTAATGTACTCATTTCTCACTTTATCCACTCTCGTTACTCCACACATCCATCTCAACATTTTCATCTCCGCTACATGCAATCTATTTTCATCCGTCTTTTTCGCAGCCCAACATTCTGATCCATACATTACGACAGGTCTTATCACGGACTTATAATTAGATAAAATATCATTAATATAATAATATAGAATCAGATCGTGAATAGTATGGATGTTTAAATTATCGTGTTATTGTTCAGGTAAAAGACGCCATCGACTTCGTTCTGATGAACTTCGCTGAAATGAACAAACTGTGGGTCCGGATGCAACACCAGGGACACTCCAGGTAATTAAAAAAAAAGCTCTATGGATGTCTTTAGTACCAGTCGACATTCGATAATGATGATTTTCAGCCTATTTTGAATGTATATTTTTTATTTGGATTTTCAATGTCTGCTCATCACACAGAGACAAAGAACGTCGCGAACGCGAAAGGTCTGAACTGCGCATCCTTGTAGGAACCAACCTGGTTCGTCTATCACAACTAGAGTCTGTGACAGTGGAAGACTACGGGCGCCTCGTGCTGCCCGGCATACTGGAGCAGGTCGTCAGCTGCAGGGACGCCATCGCGCAGGAGTATCTTATGGAGTGTATCATACAGGTGACGAGTCCGAAGTACCCCCCTACAATATCGGTGAATCCTTGGAAAGTTACGAGCCTAGAAAGTTGGTTTACCCCTAAAAAGTTGGCCACCCACTTCAAATTTAGTTAGGCTCACTACAGTTGGCCACCCCGACAAAGTTAGTAACACTTATACAAATTGATCACCCCCCCCCTGCAATGCTGGTCATTCTCTACAAAGTTGGTCACCTACGCCAAAGTTTGGTACTTCCTGAAAAGTTACAAAATTAGATCATGAATTTTTTCCTTGTCATCCAAAATCTGTTGTTTACATAAACATTATCCTCCAGGTGTTTCCCGATGAGTTCCACCTGGCAAACCTGCAGCCGTTCCTCAAGTCTTGCGCGGAGCTTCAACCAGGAGTCAACATCAAGAACATTATCATAGCGCTCATTGAAAGACTCGCAACTTATAGCCAGGTAATAAGAACGTAAATTACTTGCTAAGTTCGACCTATCCTAAGGTTCTGGACTGGATTTGAAGAGCTCGTGGCTAATCAATTTTCAAGGTTAAGCAACGCTTGCTGTGGTCGGTGGATGGGTGACCTTCTTGACATACCGAGACTCCTGCGTGCGTTAAGCCGTTAGTCCCGGCTGTTATTTGTAGATCTATGGCAGTCGTTACAGATTGTCCAGAAAATCTGACTTCAATCTTACCATAGAGTACCGTGTTACCTAGTTACTAGGTTAGGTCAGCAAAAAAAAAACAAGGTTAGGTCAGCAGGCCGAAAGAGGCCATTTTAGCAGAATCAGTAAGCTCATCACGCTACCCTTCACTATCCAAACAAACTTGAACCTAATGGGTTAGTGATAAAAATGAAAATGAGACAGATTGTTGTGTGGTTAATATTATGATTTTACTAAAGTGGCCTTTTTAGACCCGCTGATAGGCAGCCACTCCATGTAAAATAGTGGTATTCAGCTGAATCCGGTTTGACTGGAAGCCGACCCTAATAAAGTCGGGAGAAGTAGCCTTTTCAGCTGATGATAACGTCACTGTGAGACCTTGAATAACGACTTGGTTTCTCCATGCATACAAGTTTTTACCTGACTGCCAAGGAAGGGTTATGTTTTTCGCGCGTATCTTGTATGTATGTTTGTTTGATTTTAAATGTTTTTATTACTTCATACCTTCCAAACGGCTAAATGGATTTCGACTATTAAGGTGTCATTTTAAAAACCCAAGTGTCCTTAGATAGGTGTTTAAAAAAAAAACAATATGGCGGATTTTGGGCGCTAATGCCAGTCGTTAATATATTTTAGGGGTATGCGGAACAGAGAGTAAAGTCCCGTATACCTCAATTGAAAAGGAGGATCCTCCAACCAGGCGGCTGTTGTGCCTGGCGGGCTACTGCCCGATAGTTAATATTCGGGCTGATGTATATACATCAGCCCGAATATTAACTATAAGTGTTTGAACATATGTTCAAACACTTATACAAAACAACACTTATGCACGGTAAACTCTGCTTGCGCGATGCAGGAATTCAACGTTGTAGTTCGCTACTATTTGGATAGATGGCGTCGCAGTTCTTTTTTTGTTGCGATGTAGATTTGCTCCGTAGGTTTTTCTTGTGGCGGCCTTGATGCCGCTACAATATTTATTTTTTACAAATCCTATCGAGTAGGGTATCAAAATGAAGTAAATTAAATGGATTGTAAAATATAATATTATGTAAATTCAATTAGGAAACAGTTTTCGTTCATAAAAGTGTCCCGGTTGGGTTTTTTTATTGTTCTGATTCTCGACTTCTTTATTTGATTACAAGACTTCTTTTTGTTACAGAGAAACGAAGGCAACATCAACCTGAGCGTAGTTCTCGAAGATGGTAAGGAACAAGAAGTACAGCTATTCGAAGTGTTCTCCGACCAAGTCGCCGCTATTACACAGGTATGTAACGTTATGAACCCTTTCAAGGTTTTCCACTGTTTTGTGGAACTGTTAACAGATATTTAACCAGAAACTTTTGAAGGTTTTCTCCTTATTTGGGCAAGTTCTAACTTTGACATATAATTTAAGTGTACGAAATTTATACCCAAAGGCAGGTTTCTAGTTTTAAGTTAAAAAACATTATAGTCTGTGTTTTAATCTCGGAGACTAATTTGACAAGTGAAAATGTCAAACTGACTTAAATATTATTGAAATCTATTTCAGTTAGCCATTTGTACTTATTATATATTATGTAGACTAGGTTATTATTTTTCTTTTGTTTCCAGAGTCGTACCGACATGCCCCCCGAAGACATGCTATCCCTTCAGTTGGCACTACTGAAGCTAGCGCAGCGGTGCCACCCTGACAAACTGAACTACGTCGATAGAGTACTGGCGCATACCGACAAGATTTGTGCTGATATTCACCAGGCTAGGTAAGATATTTTTTTTATCAGGTTAAAATCACAGGTCTTTTTAAAAGCCGTGTGTTTCAAAATTAGCTGAAAATTTCTACAAGCATTGAGACGCGTCTTCAGTCAGTGCTTAAGAACAGCATTTTCTTAGCAAAAAAAACTAAGCGTGTCACTGAGTGTATATTACTCAAAGAAATGGATGGCCCGTGAAAATTCTGACTAGGGCAATAATTACTAAAACACTTCGGCACTTAAGTGCCACACAGATAATTTAAGTACTTAAGCACTTAAATTTATTTAGCACATTCATGAAACACGCAGGGATCATAGAAATAAAAAATAATAAAAAGGTATGCCAGAAACTAGTGTCTCACGGCTGCACTAAACGGGTCCATTTCAGCGATATGTTTTAGAATAGAATAGAATAAAATTTATTTGCATAAAAACATGGTATAAAAGATGATACAAAAATTAAAATACAGAGCATGCATGTAGACTGACTAATGCTGTCTGACGCTGATTTTCAAATGAACCTTGCAAAGGACGAGTTAAGGTTCATTTACATAAATGGTTTTCATCAAAATGGGGCCCGAGAATCCTTTTAAGTATTTTCCGCTATTTCTCGTAGTTCTGAATTTTTCTATCCACACCCACTTAAAAATTCACCCTTTAGGTAAACGCCATTTACACGATGCGAGTTTCTCGAACCTTTTGGGGCAAAAAAACGTTTACGATTATCGCATGCGATAATCTTGAGGCGATTATCGCATCTGCACGTTTACATTCAACCAAAAAACAAAAACTACGAGCATGTCATTCGATAATCGTAAGGTAATTATCGCCCTAAGTTTTGTCTACACGATGACACAAATTGTCAAACGATATTTGCCTACGATTTCACGACTCGTTCAAACACGATCTCGTATGACATTTTTTCAAGTTCATCGTACAAATCGGTTGCAACCGCTCTGCATGCGAGACTCGCCTTTCGAGATCACGTGTTGTGAACTCGAAGTACGATTTTCTTGCTTTCAATTTTGTTTACACGGAGAAATCCAGTATTCAAAGGCGAGGCGATTATCGCCCGAAAGGGAAATATATATCGTACGTGGAAACGTACGATATCGCATATGATATTTACATGATCACATTATTTTTCTTACTTTCGAGAATCGTATGTTCGAGGTAAGAATCTCGCATCGTGTAAATAGCAGTTTATAAAAAATTGCCTATTAATCTATGTCTCTCAAATATACGTGCCTTGGCCCCTAAACCAATATATAAAACTAACATTATTCCATTTTCATAGCGGCAAAACCCACCTCGAACACAATACACCGGTCTTCAAAGAACTGATGAAGATTCTCAAGCTACCCGCAGATCACTACAAGAACATTCTCACGTTGATAAAGCTACAGAACTACGCGCCTCTCATCAAACACTTGAACCATCCCGGAAGGATCATGATCGCGGTCCATCTCATCAATGATGTACTGGAAACTGATTGTTTGATCTCTACGCCTGAAGATGTAAGTTTACCGATGCTTATTTGTATTTTTTTCAAACATAAAAAAAAACCTTTTAAGGAAAGAAAAGAAAGAAACCGCCCCTCGTACGCCTTCCAGAAGTATGAGACTTTAGAGAACGGGGAAATTTCAAAGACGTGTAGCAGCGAGTGCGCGACACACGCTAATATCGTCTCTGCACAAAACGTCATCGCAGTAGCCACATGATTGGGTCGGCGGACGGATTGGGTAGCTCGCGTCTGATCAGAACCAGGCCCGGGTCGCGCTGTGATCCCCGCGCGCCTCAAAGAGCTGGCAACACTAAAGACGGGGCCCGCTAGGGCAAGTGCCTGCTGGGGCTGCGGAATCTGTTCGAAAGGGGTACTGTATCGCAAAGGGCACTAGGAGGAACACGGATGGGTTTTAGTCAGTAAGAGTCTGACACTCTCTCCTGCTTCACCCAGAGCGGGAGGAGTCATTTGATGATTTCCCATCCTATAAAAAAAAAGCACTAAAGACGGGGCTCGCTAGGGCAAGTACTTGCGGAATCTGTTCGAAAGAGGTACCGTAGCCCTAGAACGCAAAGGGCACTAGGAGGAACACGGATGAGTTTTAGTCAGTAAGAGTCTGACACTCTCTCCTGCTTCACCCAGAGCGGGAGGAGTCATTTGATGATTTCCCATCCTATAAAAAAAAGCACAAAAGACGGGGCTCGCTAGGGCAAGTACTTGCGGAATCTGTTCGAAAGAGGTACCGTAGCCCTAGAACGCACGGCGAGCAGTGGGTGGCTCGCCGTCTGATCAGAACTAGGCCCGGGTCGGCGGCGCGCTGCGATCCCAGCGCGCCTCAAAGAGATGTCAGCGTGGAAGACGGGGCCCGATAGGGCAGGTGCCTGCTGGGGCTGCGGAATCTGTTCGAAAGAGGTGCCGTAGCCTTGGAACACAAAGGGCACCAGGAGGAACACGGATGGGTTTTAGTCAGTAAGAGTCTGACACTCCCTCTTGCTTCACCCAGAGCGGGAGGAGTCATTTGATGATTTCCCATCCTTAAAAAAAAAAAAAAAAAAAAAGCCCTAGAACGCAAAGGGCACTAGGAGGAACACGGATGGGTTTTAGTCAGTAAGAGTCTGACACTCCCTCCTGCTTCACCCAGAGCGGGAGGAATCATTTGATGATTTCCCTTCCTTAAAAAAAAAAGTTGCCATATGTATACGCTATGCCGTTTTAGTCGTCTTACAAAGGCGGGTCACTTACCCCGATACCCGATATAAACTACCTCTTGGCGCGTGTACGCCCACCCTTACATACGTCACGTGAGGCCGCAGTAATGTTAAGGGTGTGACTGTACATGAAAATATATGACAAGTAAAAGGGCCTACTCAGACCTAACAGCCTAACAGTCCCTAAGACCTATAAGCCCTACAGCCCTAACCTACCATATCCTAGTACGTGATAACTAAATATATAAATAAGTTCGGGATGTCTGTTGTTAAAGTATCGGTCACTAATTACCAGTCATAAAGCTGAAGAGTTTGTTTGTTTGTTTGCTTGAACGCGCTAATCTCAGGAACCTACTGGTCCGATTTGAAAAATTAATTCAGTGTTAGATAGCCAATTTATTGAGGAAGGCTATATATATCATCACGCTAAGACTAATAGGAGCGGAGCAGTAATGAAAATTGTGACGCAGACGAAGTTGCGCGGGTCAACCAGTTATTAATAAAATATAAAGTAGTCAATCCATTGATGAATTGAGCTGCCTTTCTAACACGAATAAACTGGCATGTACTTTATGAGTAAGAATTCACTGCAAACGTAATGTACGACTTGTTAAACAAGATAACGTTCTATTCTGCAACAGCCATGTTTGCTTTACCGTCACCTGTCTGCCAAGACGTCTAAAATTTCCTTATTGTTGAAGCGTGACGGTTCTCAGTAAGGTATAGATTTACAAATGAACCCTGAATTGGTTCTGCATACAGGTGGAATCAGTACTAGCGATGTTGGACGTGTTAGTCAAGGACCAGCCCGACCAACCGACTGCGGAGCCTGATGTTGAAGACTTCATGGAGGAGCAGGGCTTGCTGGCAAGGTAACCCTTTATCTAGCTCTTTTTGTTTAATGGTAACCTTCTGGTTTAAAGAATCAGGCTTCAGGACAGAGTTCCAATTATTGGGACATTTAAGTACCTTAATTTTTGCGAGATTATTCCCTTTTTAAGACGTAACTTGGATTTATCTATTTTGTAGTGAAAGGAGGAATGCAACAAGACATTCCATACGTCAAGACAATTAAATCTCTAACTTTAAAAACTTCTGTTCATGTATCTATCTAAACTATAGAGGTGTGCGGAACGGGGTGTTAAGTCCCGCAAACCTCCACGGAAAAGGAAGGATCCTCCGTCCGGACGGCTGGTGTGTCCGGTAGGCAACTGCCTGATAGTTGATATTCGCACTGTTGTATATGTTTAAATCGCATGGAAAACTGGTACTGCGATGCAGGGTTTTGTTCAGTAGTTCGCTGCTGTACAAATTTCGCTTTGTAGCTTTTCTTGTACTATAAAACCGGCTGTGCCATTAGAATCGCTTGCGCTGAGCGAGGCTAGGTAAATAAAGTGATTCTATTGGTTCTTTACAAACACATCCCTCGCTACACATCCTCGCACATCTCTGGTGGATACGCAGCCTTAGAGTGCGGCGAACAAAATTACAAAACAAAACTATTTTCGTCATAAATCCTTATTTCTTCCAGACTAATCCACCACTTCAAGTCGGAGTCGGCCGACAGACAGTACCTCATCCTGTCCGGCGCGCGCAAGGCGCTGCAGGCGGGCGGCGCGGCGCGCATCCAGTACACCTTCCCGCCCATACTGTTCCACGCCTACCGCCTCGCGCACACCTACAAGGAGCTTAAGGACACGGTAATGGAATTTATATATTATTGGATTTGGCCCGCGACTTCGTACGCTCATATACAACGTTGATACGACAGAGGGGTTTTCCTGAAGTTTTCCTTTAAACTGCATATACTAGGTACCATTTTCAAGCTCTGTACCAAAAATTAATTAAATAGGAGCAGTAGTTTAGGCGCAAATTATTTTTAAAGTTTTTGCACCGTTTGAACACGATGTATCTTTTCTAACAGCTGATTATCGTCTAAGCATAGGTCATGCACCTTACAACGATAAATCTACGATGCGTTGTTGCCGCTCTGACGCAAGTCGAAGGACATTGAGACATTCACTAAAAATTGGCAATGCAAACAAGGAAGCAATAAATACACACACACTTGCACTTTCACTACGAAAGCGACTAACATAAAGCGAGCGAAAGAAATAGAGATAGGTCAGTTTGTTGCATCCTTGTTTTTTGCGATCGGTAAGTGGGGCCTCAGTGCGCCGACGCTGTTTTTTCGGAACGTACGGTTTGTGGAATTCGCGCGCAAACACTTGTAATTTTATTTTGTTATTGTGATAGGACACGTAACTTGGGAGTATTAGTATCTCCGGACCTCACTCCCATGGATTTCTTTTTGTGGGGTTACATTAAGGGTGAAGTGTATGCCTCAGAGGTAAATACAATTGATGAGTTAAAAAATAGGATTATTTTAGCATTTCACAAATTAAAGTGCTTAGCGACGGACAGTGATCTAATTAGAAAAATAAATAACAATATTCTCCGTCGGTATAATTTGTGCATCAATGTCAATGGAGGACACATCGAAAATTTAAAAATTTGGTGTGTTTGTTTTTGTGCGCGTACTTCGAAACGTTACCTAACATAAAAGCCAGTGCGAGCGGAGGCCTAAGTCGCCGGCCGCCACCCCGCCCCGGCCCCCGCCGAGCACCGTACACCGCGCTCCGGCGCGCGCGCGACGTTGCCGCTTTGTTACCTAGCGGTATCTAAGGTCAGTGTCATTTTTTTACAAAGGGAAAGGGTGGTTGCGTTTTATTCGGATTTGCAAGATATTTAGTTTGTTTGAAAAAAATATTTTCTCATTTATGGCGCTTTTTGTTTTTGTACCGTATCGAATTAATACTGAACACGTATAGTATACATAGTTTAATTTAATGCCCCTCTGTCGTATCAACTCTGTATATTAGATTAAAATAAATCCTTTGTTGGTCTCGTGGTGTCAAACGCTGCTAAACGGCTTCCGAGCATCAGGTCCTGGGTCGGGCAAAAGATGTTATAGGTAGGGCTTTTCCATTAGGGAGTTCTGAAGCAGCCCGGACTTAGGGAGTCAGTGAAAGGACTCGCATGTGTCGCCGTTGGCCCGGCGCCTCATCTCTCCCCACGAGTGTCCTTGCGCCGTCAGATTATGAGAATGAAGAAACATTGTACACAAATAGGGAACTGAAAATCTAATTAGTCCGCCCGCCAGGTAGATTACCAAAAAATATTTTGGCACAAATGTTTTCTTTTTGCATGCGTGACGTCACGCGTTTAAAATACCCTATTGTACTCAAGAATGTGCCGTATGGTGTCGGCCGGTGCCGTATGGTGCCGTAAAAGAATAATACCATCCCATCACTTCCCGTGGGTGTCGTAAGAGGCGACTAAGGGACTCACCAGAGAATGGGCAGCAGCGTTCTCTGTAAAAACGCAACACCATAAACTGCGATCGCCAACCCGCCTGCCAAACGTGACGATTATGGCAAACCCCCCCCCCCCGCCCCCACATTTAAAGGAGGCCTATATCCAGTAGTGGACGTTTTTGGGTTGATATAATGATGATGATGACTCTAGAATATCTGCAACGCACTTTTTTCATCTCCATCTGCCTAGCCTTTTCCCAACTACAGTGGGGTCGGCTTCCAGTCAAACCAGATTCAGCTGAATACCAGTGTTTTACGTGGAGCGGCTGCCTACCAGACCTCCACAACCCATTAACTGGGTAACACGGTACATCTTGGCAAGACTGGAGTCAGATTTACTGGCTTCTGACAATCCGTAACGACTGCCAAAGATCTACAAATGACAGCCGGGACCAACAGCTTAACGTGCTTTCCGAGGCACGGAGGAAACTCGTTATGTTAAGACGGTCACCCATCCACAGACCAACCTTGGCAAGCGTTGCTTAACCTTCAAGATCGACCCGTGCGGCTGTTATTATTTAGCCACGAGCTCCTCAAAAACTTTGTTCATCACCATTAATACAGTTCAGTAGTTCCTTAACAACTACCAGTGTTATTTGATTTCAGGACGATATGTGGGAGAAGAAGTGTCAGAAAATATTCCAGTTCTGTCATCAGACTATCAGCATGCTGGTCAAAGCTGAGCTAGCCGAGTTGCCTTTGAGGTAAGAAATTTTTTTTTCGTTCAGGTTTCCCATCAATTGTCGATACAAATATGAAAACATAGTAACCTATGTTGTTTCGTAAGAATTTAAAAAAATATGCGAAGTTTTGGTTTCTTAACTGTTCCCAGTGAATACGTGGCTTTATAAAATAACTAGTTGTCCCGCGCAACTTCGTCTGCGTCACAATTTTCATTACTGCTCCGCGTCTATTGGTCTTAGCGAGATGATATATAGCCTATAGCCTTCCTCGATAAATGGGCTATCTAAGACTGAAAGAATTTTTGAAATCGAACAAGTGGTTCCTGAGATTCGCGCGTTCAAGTAAACAAACAAACTCTTCAGCTTTATATATTACTATAAGAAGTATAGATTTTCTACTCATTTCCAGATTATATCTCCAAGGGGCCCTGGCCATCAGTGAGATAGGCTTCGCGAACCACGAGACCATAGCTTACGAGTTCCTTTCCCAAGCATTCTCGTTATACGAAGACGAGATATCGGACAGCAAGGCGCAACTGGCGGCCATCACCTTGATCATCGCCACCTTCGAGCAGATTAACTGCTTTGGTATGTATTTTAGTTAACCGCGCCATCTAGCGTTACTAATTCACACCTTATACTTGACATAGACAATTCTGTGCTGCCACCTATAGTTCCTGCACGTTCCCTAAACTCATTTGTACCGCGCATGCGCTTTTGTACGCATTTGTTCCGAAAAATAGAGTCTTGAAATTGTGTATGACTTTCGTATGGCATTTTAATTTCAATACATAAACATTTCATTTATGGGAAAGCTCTTCCATTATATTTTATTGTTTAGGTTTGTATTCAGCTCCACATAATAAGAATCGCACAACAAAGGGACAATTCTCCTCTGCCAAAAACATCTATGCTTCCCGAGTTTCCATACGTTTTGACATTAATTGATGCTGTTGTCGCTAAGACCATATTGTGACTTTCATTACGAGATTTAGCCTTTGTTCAGTTATCCAATTCATATGAGATACTAGCTTCTGCCAGCAGCTTTGCCTGCTTGATCCCTAGGGAACATACTCCCGAGACACAAATAGCCTATGTGATATTCCAGACCATCTACTTCTGTGCCAAATTTCATGAAGGTCCTTTCAAGCGTTCTGACGAGAAAGTGTAACAAACATCCATCCATCCTCACAAACTATCGCATTTATAATATTGGTAGGATTTTTCCTAAATTTAGGCGTCCTTCCCACCTTTCAAAAAACAGCTCTAACACATTTATCCAAAGTTTAACTCCATTGACGTCACCTGTAGGCGCGGAGAACGCGGAGCCGATGCGCACCCAGTGCGCGCTGGCCGCCAGCAAGCTGCTGAAGAAGCCCGACCAGAGCCGCGCCGTGGCCCTGTGCGCGCATCTCTTCTGGAAAGCTGCTAAGGATGGGAAGCAGGTATGTCATTTATTCATAGTATACAAGAGTCCGCAGCATTGCTGTTACAGTTGAAAGTTCACACCTATCTTCCATCCAACTTAAGCATTTTAAGTGAGCTCTAATGAAAGAGAACCGTTCGTTCAAAAAGGTTTGCGTTACTTAATAAGAACGGGGTTAGGAAAATAAAGCTATGAAAACGTAAGAAACGTACAGGAGGAAAGAGTTTGAGTATAACTAGGAAAGTTACTGCTTGTTGACAGATCCGTATACATTTCTTAAAAACTGGGTAACACGGTACTTCATGGCAAGACGAGTCAGATTTACTGGCTTCTGACTAACCGTAACGACTACCAAAGATCTACAAATGACAGCCGGAACTAAAGCTTAACGTGCTTTCCGAGGCACGGAGGAAACTCGGTATATTAAGATGGTCACCCATCCACAGATCACCCTTGGCAAGCGTTGCTTAACCTTGAAGATCGGCCTGTGCGGCTGTTATTATCTAGCCACGAGCTCCTCAAAATATCTAATTAGTCCGTCAGATAGATTTTCAAAAAATATTGGACACGTATTTTTTCTTTTTTCACGTAAACAAAAAAATTAAGAGGATACAGTGAGAGTTGAAGACACGCGTGACGTCATGTGGCTTGGTAAATTTTACCAAGCTTTACACACATATTTTTTGTTTACGTGAAAAAAGAAAAAATACTAGTCCAATGTTTTTTGAAAATCTATCAGACGGACTAATTAGATTTTTTTAAATAAAATACCCTATTGACAGCCGGGACCAACGGCTTAACGTTCTCGTAACGTAACGAAAAATGAATTTTTACCCATCTATGAAACAACCTCGGCAAGTATTGCATAACCACTCCTGTGGCTGTTATTATATAGCCACGAGCACCTCACTGGCTAGATTCATCATCTGCCTAGCCTTTTCCCAACTATATATTGGGGTCGGCTTCCCAGTCAAACCGGATTCAGCTGAATACCAGTGTTTTACGTGGAGCGGCTGCCTACCAGACCTCCACAACCCATTAACTGGGTAACACGGTACATCTTGGTAAGACTGTAGTCAGATTTACTGGCTTCTGACAACCCGTAACGACTGCCAAAGATCTACAAATGACAGCCGGGACCAACGGCTTAACGTGCTTTCCGAAGCACAGAGGAAACTCGCTATGTTAAGATGGTCACCCATCCACAGAGCAACCTTAGCAAGCGTTGCTTAACCTTAAAGATTAACCCGTGTGGCTGTTATTACTTAGCCACGAGCTCCTCACTGATTATATCTAACTTCTTTAGTTTAGTCCATCCAAAGGTTGTCTGTAAGAGATTGCCCTGTGCGATAAGACCGCCCATTGTACACTAGTTTTATAAGCGTTTTTACTGTGCTTGTTATGAGGTGTACAATAAAGTATATAATAATAAAAATCAGGCTTTTATTGACTTTTAACCTTCTATATTCCAGTGGCCTCTAAACGACGCATCCCGTGCCTTGGACTGCCTCAAGAAAGCCGCGCGGGTCGCACAACAATGTATGGACGGCGCAGTGCAAGCGCAGTTACTGGCTGAACTGTTAGGAAGATACGCGTTACTGCGGGAGCGGGGCAACGCTAGTCTTACTACCAACCTTATAGACGCGGTAAGTCATCTTCTGCCTAGCCTTTTTTCTAAACAGTGTAAAAAGGGGTTTTTGATCGAACTATTTCCATGGACATAGCCCGAAGGATCGCCAAACTAAAGTGGCAGTGGACAGGGCCCATGCTGAACAGATGGTCGATGGGGCCGAAAAGTTGTGGAGTGGCGAAGGCCTCCCACGCGGTGGAGCTCCGAGCTGGCTCAGACCTGCGAGCCGGTGGGTGCTCTCGCGCAGCATCGCTCGCTGTGGCCACGCGCGCAGGCCGCCTATAGCACTGTACGTCTGCAGGCTGATATGATGATGACTTTCCATCTACAGGAGTGTTCAAATGTTCATTCACCTACGATGATCTATAAATCTGGACCCACTTGTAGATTTCCAAAAAGGGTTCTTTTTAACGTGATCTTCAGAGTCATTTATTTTGATTTGATTCACGTCACACCCTATAAAACAAAAATGAACGACTGAAGACCACCTTATGGACCGTTCAGCTCAGGGGGACCCCTGGAAGTTTCCACATATATTCTCAAGGTCCTCTCAGCACGCCGCATCTGCTCAACTATCAACTAGCTACAACCCGGGAGTCTTAAAGTCAAGAGTGAATAGGTTACTTCTTGGCAAGCGTGCTTCATCTTCAACCACATCATCGCTTACCATCAGGTAAGCGATGATGTGGTTGAAGATGAAGGATAGTGATCAAACGCGTGCCTATCAATAGTAAAAAAAAAAAACTTTTCGCCCTGAATATGGTTGCTCAAAAACTATGCTAACTCTCCCCCTCTAATACAGGTGTTTTTTTTGTTAATCCACCGGTTCGATTTCCGTGGAGGAACAACGATTTTTCAAAAATCCAATGATGCAGTTTTACTTTTCATCACAATCGGGCTCGAGACTCCTTTCAGCGTTTTTCGATATTCCTCATAGTTTCGGATTTGGCCTTGAAGGAACAATTTTAAAAATTCATCATGTATGTCTCTCATCAGTTATATAAATGTCCCATCAACACGAAAAGAAGTATAAAACAAAAAAAAAACGTCACTTGGCTTTCTATAAATATTTTTGACGTGACAACGTCTTATAAATTGGTTTGCCGGGTGACACTTCAAGAAACTGCGTTACGCTCCGCTCACGTTATGCGCTCACAATGAGAGCGAGTGAGAGGCACGCGTCCCTTCCACTCGGGCATGGTTAGCCCGCCTAAGAGCGAGAGAGACAGACATAAAAAGTGAAAGGCACGCGTCCCTAAGTCGTTGTCACGTAAAACTTTCGCCCGTATACCGACTTTACAGGCAACCAATTTTTTTATCTTACTAGTTGACCCGCGCAACTTCGTCTGCGTCACAATTTTCATTACTGCTCCGCTCCTATTGGTCATAGCGTGATGATATATAGCCTATAGCCATCCTCGATAAATGGGCTATCTAACACTGAAAGAGTTTTTCAAATCGGACCAGTAGTTCCTGAGATTAGCGCGTTCAAGTAAACAAACAAACTCTTCAGCTTTATATATTAGTAATATATATAATAGTCTTTTCCACTGAAAAAATTAGTCCGTCAGTAAGATTATCAAAAAATATTTGACCCATTTTTTTTCTTTTCTTACGTAAACCAAAATTGACGAAGATACGACGCTTTTAAAATTCTCAATACGTCACGCCGTGGTATAATTTTTAGTGCGTACTGACGTCACGGGCCCCCACTCCCGAGTTTTGTTGCGTTTTATCTTTGTCAATATTCATTGATTTACAAAAACAAGCACACACACACACACGTCTGACGGACTAAATAGATTTGCAATTTATTGATGGTGGAAACTAGCCTATTGGATCACTACTCCTAGCCTAACCATTAAACCTGTTTACAATACCAATTTTAGATAATTAAAAATACTAATAAACTTTTCACTCCCCAGGTGATCCAGAAAATCCGTGAAGAGCTAGCCAACCTGGACCAGTCGGAGGAAGTGGAACAGATCACGAAGCACTTCCACAACACGCTGCAGCATCTGAAGAACAGGATGGAGACGCCTGACCCTGAGGGGCTAGGCTACGAGGGACTCACGCTGGCTTAGATTAATGGTGACGACTTGTGTTTTGTGCTATTTGGGGAGGAAAGTGTTCTTTACATATTATAGTCAGACAATTTTGTCATACCGCCAATTTAACTGAGAACGAAAAAAGGAGAAGGTTCTCAATTTGGTTGGTATACATGTGACAGACATTATATATAAACAATAGTTGTCATACCGCCATTTTTAACCGACATCCAATAAAGGAGGAGGTTCTCAATTCGGTTGGTATTTTTTTCATTCCTCAAAAAGGGGTCTTAAATAAAGCAATAGACAACCCACTAAAGAAGCTTTAATTCGTTTCAGTAATAAATGATATGCACGAATAGCAAACTCAAATATCACAAAAACAAATGTTATAGAATCACTGTATTAGCGATAATTCTAAAACAATGTTAATTTTGGTAATACTACCAACAGTTGGTAAATGGAATGTTTGTTACGAGACATTCCTATTATTTTAATGTAATAAATTGAATTTGATGTAAAATCTCATGTTTTAATGTTAAGTGTAAATAAGTTAAGAAAAATATATTATAAAGTATTTTATATTTAAGTTTTAGATTAATAATGCAAGTTTTATAGAAGCAATATTATATTTCGTGTTAATTTTTATGATGGTTTTATTTTGTTATCTCATCATCTGCCTATCCTTTTCCCAACTATATTAGGGTCGGCTGCCTACCAGACCTCCACAACCCAGTAACTGGGTAACACGGTAATTCATGGCAAGACTGGAGTCAGATTTACTGGCTTCTGACAATCCGTAACGACTGCCAAAGATCTACAAATGACAGCCGGGACCAACGGCTTAACGTGCTTTCCGAGGCACGGAGGAAACTCGGTATGTAAGGATGGTCACCCATCCACAGACCAACCTTGGCAAGCGTTGCTTAACCTTGAAGAACGACCCGTGCGGCTGTTATTATCTAGCCACGAGGGTTTTATTTTGTTATCTACCCCAAATAAAATATCCAGCATTTACCTACCGTCGGTAATTTGTGTTCCTGTCAGGATTGAGTGCCCTATCCGTAAATTAAAAAAAGTTTGTTGCCATAAATTAGTAGTTTGCGTTCCCATTGAGGGACCACATTTGAATTTTGAGCTTTGAATGCGTCAACTTTTAGTAAAAGTTCTCAAACAATTGTAAATTCAGCCTCTAATTTGTAAAAGTAGGCATTCAAATGTTACAATCGGTTAAAGGTGGTCCCTCAATAGAAACTCAAACGAATTAGTGGAAGTTGAAGAAAAATTGTAAAAGCAATTCAAAAAAGTTTCAGACAAAAATAAACAATAAAACGTTACCTATTTCAACTCAAAGGGATCCTTCCATCCTTATTCAAGGGTAAGCAATCTCTCGGTACGATTCGATATTCTATACGATTCAGTATCAATTCATTAAAAAAAAACCCCACACTAGGAATTTCTCCTGTATCGTGGTGCGTTTACAAACGTATAAATACACATGCACTGTTTACGAGTACGTAACGCCACCTAGCGGACGCCACGGGCAACATCGTGTCAAGCTACGGCGACGTGGAGCCGAGGGCGGCGCCCCTCATTTTATTTAAGCGGGTATATAAACCGCTTCACGCCGGGTATATAAGCCGACCCCAATATAGTTGGGAAAAGGCTAAGCTGATGATGATGATAAACCGCTTCACGCCGACAACCGGCCGCTATCCTATATCCACTATATTGTTCTTCTTCTACCTGGCGTTAATCCCGGCTATTGCCAGGGTCCGCCTTCCTACTTAGCTTCCTCCACTTTGCCCGATCTTGAACATCCTTCTCAGTTAGGCCATTGGCTCTCATGTCGGACTTAACGACGTCCAACCAGCGCTTGCGAGGGCGACCACGGGACCTAGCCCCAAGAACAGCCATATTCATGCATCCCCGACCAACGTACTCCATAGGGCGGCGCATGATGTGGCCATACCATCGCAGACGACACTCTTGCAGTTTTTCCCCCACGTCACGGACACCAAGACTACCTCTGATGAAAGAGTTGCGTATGCGATCGGATCGCGTTACGCCACTCATCCACCTCAGCATCTTCATCTCCGTGACGCGAAGCTCCTGGGTGTGTCTGCTTAGTGCTGGCCAACATTCACCGCCGTACAGTAGGACAGGCCGTATGATGCATTTATATATCTGCCCCTTGAGCTTCGGAGGCATTTTGCGGTCGCATACAACGCCCGTTACCTCGCGCCACTTCGCCCAAGCCGCGCCTATACGTGCGTGGACATCGTCGTCCACGTTGCCAGACTCGTGCAGCACGGATCCAAGGTACCTCAACGTATCGGACTTTCTGATCAGGTCCGAACCTATTCGGATGAACCTATTTGAATCCGTGCCGCCACAGGACATGTACTCAGTCTTCGCCACATTTAGTCTCAGACCACCGTTTTCAAGCGTGTCCTTCCAAATGTTGACTTTGCGCTCAAGATGGGCTTTGTTCTGATTAACGAGGGCGATGTCATCGGCATACATCATTAGCCATGGGGGCTTATCTTGGATGTTTGCCGTAACTAATCGAGCACTACGTTAAACAAGAACGAGCTAAGAGCCGAGCCTTGGTGAACGCCAACAGATATTGGGAAGCCATTCGATTCGCCAACAGCGGTCTGGACAGAGGACACGGAATCGCGGTACATGTCTCTGATAATGTCAATATAGGCCTCGGGAACGCCCTTGAAGCGCAGTGCCCACCAGATGGACTGCCGAGGTATACAGTCGAAGGCCTTCTGCAGGTCTAAAAAGGCTATATGCAAAGCTTTCCTTCTCTCTCTGTAAGCCTCAGCCAGATTCCGTAAGGCGAATACTGCGTCCATGGTGCTGTTACCCGCCCGGAAGTCATATTGACACTCAGAGACAGTACACTCGCTACGGAGCCGTGTGTCAATGATGCGCTCGAAGAGCTTCATGGTGTGGCACATGATCTTGATACCGCGGTAGCTACTACAATCCTGTACGCTACCTTTGCCTTTGTATACAGGGATAATCAGGCTAAATCGCCACTGGTTCGGCATTTCCTTGGTGATCAGGATGCGGTTAAAAAGATCCGTCAGAAGGTCCACGCCATGTGGGCCCATCGCCTTCCACACTTCAATTGGCACATTGTCAGGCCCGACCGCTTTCCGGTTCTTCATGTGGCGAAGAGCAATGCGGGTTTCGTCGGGGGAAATAGGGGAAATAAGTCCAAGGTTAGGAGGCGGTTTGGGAGGAAGGTTATGGGGATGCTGTTTGTTAGACAGCTCCGCGAAATATGTACACCATCTCTCCTTAACAGAGAGGGCATCGTAGAGCAGCTTACCCTGGGCGTCCCTTACACAGAGACATTTGCTAATGTCCCGTGCAGCTTTCTCCCGGGCACGCGCCAGCTTAAAAATAAGCTTTTGCCCCTCCGCAGTTTCCAGCTTGTCGTACAAGGGCGCCAGACTTTTGCTGCGGGCTCTGGCTACAGCTTTTTTGCAAGCGCGCTTAGCCGCTCCATATGCCTCTCTGTCATCCGGAGAGTTGGACCCTTGCCACTGTTTAAATAAAACCTTCTTCTTCCGAGTCGCCTCCTGCACCCCGTCATCCCACCACCACGTCTCCTTTTCTATGGTGCGGCCACCACGAGAAGTGCCAAGGACGCGCTTACCCGCATCGGTGATTGCTGAATGGATCCTACTCCAGATCTCTTGAGCGGACTCATGCGGAGCACTGATCTCGAGATGCTCGACCTCCGCGATGAAGTCCGACTGCCTAGGACCATAGGGTTTGCGTTTTTCGGTCACTTTCTTTTCCGGTCGGGCCGTTAGGCTTTCACCTGGGATGACTTTGCAGTTGGTAACCTTGCCAATGTGGCACCGTCGCACCAGCAGGTAATCTATTTGGGTTGAGTAGGCACCACTACGGTACGTAATAAGATGCTGGGGCTTCTTCTGAAAGAACGTGTTCGCGATGGCTAGGTCAGACAAAGCGCAGGTGCTGAGTATACTGACTCCCTCTGCATTTAGCTGGCCATATCCAAAACCACCGTGAACACGTCCGTACTCTCCAGCAAACTGACCTACGTGACCGTTGAGATCCCCCCCAACCAAAACACCTTCGGAATTCGGAATAGCGCGTAGTACGTCCTCGAACTCATCCCAGGAGGCCTCCTTTTCAGACTCACAGCAACCAGTTTGAGGAGCATAGGCGCTGATTAGGTTCATTACCGACCCTTCGATCAGCACCCTAACTCGCATCAACCGGTCGCTGCATCGGTCTACTTCAAGGAGTCCATCCTGAAGGTCCTTAGACAGCACCACGGCCACTCCGCCCCTGCCCGTTGGTGATCCGGCGTACACTAGCCGGTACCCCTGCCCGATGTCACGTGACTTATTTCCCTTCCAGCGCGTCTCCTGAAGGAAGGCGCACTGGACCCGACGCTTCGCAAGTACGTCCGCGAGTTCTCGGCAACGTCCGGTTAGGGAGCCAATGTTCCAGGTGGCAAAGCGGAACTTCTTCTTGGGTACTTTCCTCTTTAGCCGTGCCCGTACTCGACACGGTAGCCCTAGCCCACTTATCGCAGGTTTAGGGCGATGTGCCTGCGCGTCGTTATGCGGCGACGCCCTAGCCCGAGTACCCGTTTTCAACTTCTTGTCCATTTTAATATTTAACTGAAGTTGGTTTTACGTGGGGCGACCAGCCGTCTGACCCCCACAACCCTACGAGAGGGAAACCAGGTTCGCCAGAGCCTCGTCCGTTGGACGGCAGGGTGCACCGCTAGCAGGTGAGGTTGGCTTGGGTCTTAAGATGGTAACAGACCCCATGCACCCCCTGCTGTTACATCCACTATATTGTTATACTATACTATATACAACCATTGTAATTTACGAATTAAAATCTCAGTTCATCATCAAGTCTTTTCGTCAAAAATTAACATCCTCATCACGACGACTGACTACTTCATCATCATCTGCTTAGCCTTTTCCCAACTATATTGGGGTCTGCTTCCAGTCAAGCCGGATTTAGCTGAATACCAGTATTTTACGCGGAGCAGCTCATAGACTAATATATATAACTGGTAGCTGCCTACCAGACCTCCACAACCCATTAACTGGGTAACACAGTACTTCGTGGTAAGACTGGAGTCAGATTTACTGGCTTCTTGACTGTCCGTAACGACTGCCAAAGATCTACAAATGACAGCAGGGACCAAGAGCTTACCGTGCTTTCCGAGGCCATTAGATAATACACTATATTAAATATACTAGCTTCGAATTGTGTAATGTACCTCCTACATATTGTGTCAAAAGAAGAATGTGTTTTAATTTTAACATAAAGGTGCAATGCTCAGGAGAAAGCGGCTTATTTACAAGGAGCTGAATAAAACACCAAAATTCACTTATACACTAAAATAATATATTCCTATAACATAGTATTTAACAACAACAAAGCAACATCGTGTCAAGCTACGGCGACGTGGAGCCGAGGGCGGCGCCCCTCATTTTATTTAAGCGGGTATATAAACCGCTTCACGCCGGGTATACATTCAGTCAAAAAAGTATCGGGAATGGATGATTTGTTTATGGTTCCAAATTCAAATTTTTGTTTTTTTGTAGTTGTTAGATTGGCAACTGTTTTCCATTTTGGCGCGGAGTTTGAGTTGCATCTGTTATTTATATTAAATACAGTGCTGGTTTTAGTAATATCATATATAGTGTGTATTGCGAATTTCATAATGGACAAAAATATCGAACAAAGAGTTTGTCTTAAATTTTGCATCGCCAATGGAATTTCGTGTTCGGAGTCACTGAAAATGTTACAGAAGGCTTACGGTGAATCGACTTTATCAAAAACTCGTGCTTATGAGTGGTTCAAAGCGTTCAAAAGCGGTCGAGATGTGATGGAAGATTTGCCTCGCTCTGGTAGGCCGTCAACGTCTGCAACTGAAGTTAACATCGCAAAAGTGAAGGAAATAGTGACTGAAAATCCCCATTCAACTCTGAGAGAGATAGCCGCCGAACTTTCTGTATCTCACGAGTCGATCCGTACCATTTTAACTAATCATTTGGGTATGAAACATGTTGCTGCTCGGCTAGTCCCAAAAGATCTGAATTTTCTACAAAAACTCAATCGCATGAAAGTCGCTGAGGACATGCTAGAACGAGTCAGTTCGGATCCAACATTCATGAAACGCATTGTTACTGGTGACGAGACGTGGGTTTACGAGTTTGACATGCAAACTAGTCAACAAGCTTCGAAGTGGCGCCTTCCAACTGAACCGTTTTCAATCGATAGAAGACATAAAGGAGAATTCGCGGCGAGAACTCAACTCAATTCCGGAAGCAGCGTTTAAAAAATGTTTTGATGAATGGATTATTCGTTGGCGCAAGTGTATCGTTTCTAAAGGAGCATACTTTGAAGGTGATAAAATAAATTTGGATGAATAACAGACATTTTGTGTATTATTGATCTTTTCCCGGTACTTTCTTGACAGAGTAGTATAAGCCGACCCCAATATAGTTGGGAAAAGGCTAAGCTGATGATGATGATAAACCGCTTCACGCCGACAACCGGCCGCTATCCTATATCCACTATATTGTTCTTCTTCTACCTGGCGTTAATCCCGGCTATTGCCAGGGTCCGCCTTCCTACTTAGCTTCCTCCACTTTGCCCGATCTTGAACATCCTTCTCAGTTAGGCCATTGGCTCTCATGTCGGACTTAACGACGTCCAACCAGCGCTTGCGAGGGCGACCACGGGACCTAGCCCCAAGAACAGCCATATTCATGCATCCCCGACCAACGTACTCCATAGGGCGGCGCATGATGTGGCCATACCATCGCAGACGACACTCTTGCAGTTTTTCCCCCACGTCACGGACACCAAGACTACCTCTGATGAAAGAGTTGCGTATGCGATCGGATCGCGTTACGCCACTCATCCACCTCAGCATCTTCATCTCCGTGACGCGAAGCTCCTGGGTGTGTCTGCTTAGTGCTGGCCAACATTCACCGCCGTACAGTAGGACAGGCCGTATGATGCATTTATATATCTGCCCCTTGAGCTTCGGAGGCATTTTGCGGTCGCATACAACGCCCGTTACCTCGCGCCACTTCGCCCAAGCCGCGCCTATACGTGCGTGGACATCGTCGTCCACGTTGCCAGACTCGTGCAGCACGGATCCAAGGTACCTCAACGTATCGGACTTTCTGATCAGGTCCGAACCTATTCGGATGAACCTATTTGAATCCGTGCCGCCACAGGACATGTACTCAGTCTTCGCCACATTTAGTCTCAGACCACCGTTTTCAAGCGTGTCCTTCCAAATGTTGACTTTGCGCTCAAGATGGGCTTTGTTCTGATTAACGAGGGCGATGTCATCGGCATACATCATTAGCCATGGGGGCTTATCTTGGATGTTTGCCGTAACTAATCGAGCACTACGTTAAACAAGAACGAGCTAAGAGCCGAGCCTTGGTGAACGCCAACAGATATTGGGAAGCCATTCGATTCGCCAACAGCGGTCTGGACAGAGGACACGGAATCGCGGTACATGTCTCTGATAATGTCAATATAGGCCTCGGGAACGCCCTTGAAGCGCAGTGCCCACCAGATGGACTGCCGAGGTATACAGTCGAAGGCCTTCTGCAGGTCTAAAAAGGCTATATGCAAAGCTTTCCTTCTCTCTCTGTAAGCCTCAGCCAGATTCCGTAAGGCGAATACTGCGTCCATGGTGCTGTTACCCGCCCGGAAGCCATATTGACACTCAGAGACAGTACACTCGCTACGGAGCCGTGTGTCAATGATGCGCTCGAAGAGCTTCATGGTGTGGCACATGATCTTGATACCGCGGTAGCTACTACAATCCTGTACGCTACCTTTGCCTTTGTATACAGGGATAATCAGGCTAAATCGCCACTGGTTCGGCATTTCCTTGGTGATCAGGATGCGGTTAAAAAGATCCGTCAGAAGGTCCACGCCATGTGGGCCCATCGCCTTCCACACTTCAATTGGCACATTGTCAGGCCCAGGCGGGTTTCGTCGGGGGAAATAGGGGAAATAAGTCCAAGGTTAGGAGGCGGTTTGGGAGGAAGGTTATGGGGATGCTGTTTGTTAGACAGCTCCGCGAAGTATGTACACCATCTCTCCTTAACAGAGGGGGCATCGTAGAGCAGCTTACCCTGGGCGTCCCTTACACAGAGACATTTGCTAATGTCCCGTGCAGCTTTCTCCCGGGCACGCGCCAGCTTAAAAATAAGCTTTTGCCCCTCCGCAGTTTCCAGCTTGTCGTACAAGGGCGCCAGACTTTTGCTGCGGGCTCTGGCTACAGCTTTTTTGCAAGCGCGCTTAGCCGCTCCATATGCCTCACTGTCATCCGGAGAGTTGGACCCTTGCCACTGTTTAAATAAAACCTTCTTCTTCCGAGTCGCCTCCTGCACCCCGTCATCCCACCACCACGTCTCCTTTTCTATGGTGCGGCCACCACGAGAAGTGCCAAGGACGCGCTTACCCGCATCGGTGATTGCTGAATGGATCCTACTCCAGATCTCTTGAGCGGACTCATGCGGAGCACTGATCTCGAGATGCTCGACCTCCGCGATGAAGTCCGACTGCCTAGGACCATAGGGTTTGCGTTTTTCGGTCACTTTCTTTTCCGGTCGGGCCGTTAGGCTTTCACCTGGGATGACTTTGCAGTTGGTAACCTTGCCAATGTGGCACCGTCGCACCAGCAGGTAATCTATTTGGGTTGAGTAGGCACCACTACGGTACGTAATAAGATGCTGGGGCTTCTTCTGAAAGAACGTGTTCGCGATGGCTAGGTCAGACAAAGCGCAGGTGCTGAGTATACTGACTCCCTCTGCATTTAGCTGGCCATATCCAAAACCACCGTGAACACGTCCGTACTCTCCAGCAAACTGACCTACGTGACCGTTGAGATCCCCCCCAACCAAAACACCTTCGGAATTCGGAATAGCGCGTAGTACGTCCTCGAACTCATCCCAGAAGGCCTCCTTTTCAGACTCACAGCAACCAGTTTGAGGAGCATAGGCGCTGATTAGGTTCATTACCGACCCTTCGATCAGCACCCTAACTCGCATCAACCGGTCGCTGCATCGGTCTACTTCAAGGAGTCCATCCTGAAGGTCCTTAGACAGCACCACGACCACTCCGCCCCTGCCCGTTGGTGATCCGGCGTACACTAGCCGGTACCCCTGCCCGATGTCACGTGACTTATTTCCCTTCCAGCGCGTCTCCTGAAGGAAGGCGCACTGGACCCGACGCTTCGCAAGTACGTCTGCGAGTTCTCGGCAACGTCCGGTTAGGGAGCCAATGTTCCAGGTGGCAAAGCGGAACTTCTTCTTGGGTACTTTCCTCTTTAGCCGTGCCCGTACTCGACACGGTAGCCCTAGCCCACTTATCGCAGGTTTAGGGCGATGCTGCGCGTCGTTATGCGGCGACGCCCTAGCCCGAGTACCCGTTTTCAACTTCTTGTCCATTTTAATATTTGACTGAAGTTGGTTTTACGTGGGGCGACCAGCCGTCTGACCCCCACAACCCTACGAGAGGGAAACCAGGTTCGCCAGAGCCTCGTCCGTTGGACGGCAGGGTGCACCGCTAGCAGGTGAGGTTGGCTTGGGTCTTAAGATGGTAACAGACCCCATGCACCCCCTGCTGTTACATCCACTATATTGTTATACTATACTATATACAACCATTGTAATTTACGAATTAAAATCTCAGTTCATCATCAAGTCTTTTCGTCAAAAATTAACATCCTCATCACGACGACTGACTACTTCATCATCATCTGCTTAGCCTTTTCCCAACTATATTGGGGTCTGCTTCCAGTCAAGCCGGATTTAGCTGAATACCAGTATTTTACGCGGAGCAGCTCATAGACTAATATATGTAACTGGTAGCTGCCTACCAGACCTCCACAACCCATTAACTGGGTAACACAGTACTTCGTGGTAAGACTGGAGTCAGATTTACTGGCTTCTTGACTGTCCGTAACGACTGCCAAAGATCTACAAATGACAGCCGGGACCAAGAGCTTACCGTGCTTTCCGAGGCCATTAGATAATACACTATATTAAATATACTAGCTTCGAATTGTGTAATGTACCTCCTACATACTGTGTCAAAAGAAGAATGTGTTTTAATTTTAACATAAAGGTGCAATGCTCAGGAGAAAGCGGCTTATTTACAAGGAGCTGAATAAAACACCAAAATTCACTTATACACTAAAATAATATATTCCTATAACATAGTATTTAACAACAACAAAGCAACATCGTGTCAAGCTACGGCGACGTGGAGCCGAGGGCGGCGCCCCTCATTTTATTTAAGCGGGTATATAAACCGCTTCACGCCGGGTATACATTCAGTCAAAAAAGTATCGGGAATGGATGATTTGTTTATGGTTCCAAATTCAAATTTTTGTTTTTTTGTAGTTGTTAGATTGGCAACTGTTTTCCATTTTGGCGCGGAGTTTGAGTTGCATCTGTTATTTATATTAAATACAGTGCTGGTTTTAGTAATATCATATATAGTGTGTATTGCGAATTTCATAATGGACAAAAATATCGAACAAAGAGTTTGTCTTAAATTTTGCATCGCCAATGGAATTTCGTGTTCGGAGTCACTGAAAATGTTACAGAAGGCTTACGGTGAATCGACTTTATCAAAAACTCGTGCTTATGAGTGGTTCAAAGCGTTCAAAAGCGGTCGAGATGTGATGGAAGATTTGCCTCGCTCTGGTAGGCCGTCAACGTCTGCAACTGAAGTTAACATCGCAAAAGTGAAGGAAATAGTGACTGAAAATCCCCATTCAACTCTGAGAGAGATAGCCGCCGAACTTTCTGTATCTCACGAGTCGATCCGTACCATTTTAACTAATCATTTGGGTATGAAACATGTTGCTGCTCGGCTAGTCCTAAAAGATCTGAATTTTCTACAAAAACTCAATCGCATGAAAGTCGCTGAGGACATGCTAGAACGAGTCAGTTCGGATCCAACATTCATGAAACGCATTGTTACTGGTGACGAGACGTGGGTTTACGAGTTTGACATGCAAACTAGTCAACAAGCTTCGAAGTGGCGCCTTCCAACTGAACCGTTTTCAATCGATAGAAGACATAAAGGAGAATTCGCGGCGAGAACTCAACTCAATTCCGGAAGCAGCGTTTAAAAAATGTTTTGATGAATGGATTATTCGTTGGCGCAAGTGTATCGTTTCTAAAGGAGCATACTTTGAAGGTGATAAAATAAATTTGGATGAATAACAGACATTTTGTGTATTATTGATCTTTTCCCGGTACTTTCTTGACAGAGTAGTATAAGCCGACCCCAATATAGTTGGGAAAAGGCTAAGCTGATGATGATGATAAACCGCTTCACGCCGACAACCGGCCGCTATCCTATATCCACTATATTGTTCTTCTTCTACCTGGCGTTAATCCCGGCTATTGCCAGGGTCCGCCTTCCTACTTAGCTTCCTCCACTTTGCCCGATCTTGAACATCCTTCTCAGTTAGGCCATTGGCTCTCATGTCGGACTTAACGACGTCCAACCAGCGCTTGCGAGGGCGACCACGGGACCTAGCCCCAAGAACAGCCATATTCATGCATCCCCGACCAACGTACTCCATAGGGCGGCGCATGATGTGGCCATACCATCGCAGACGACACTCTTGCAGTTTTTCCCCCACGTCACGGACACCAAGACTACCTCTGATGAAAGAGTTGCGTATGCGATCGGATCGCGTTACGCCACTCATCCACCTCAGCATCTTCATCTCCGTGACGCGAAGCTCCTGGGTGTGTCTGCTTAGTGCTGGCCAACATTCACCGCCGTACAGTAGGACAGGCCGTATGATGCATTTATATATCTGCCCCTTGAGCTTCGGAGGCATTTTGCGGTCGCATACAACGCCCGTTACCTCGCGCCACTTCGCCCAAGCCGCGCCTATACGTGCGTGGACATCGTCGTCCACGTTGCCAGACTCGTGCAGCACGGATCCAAGGTACCTCAACGTATCGGACTTTCTGATCAGGTCCGAACCTATTCGGATGAACCTATTTGAATCCGTGCCGCCACAGGACATGTACTCAGTCTTCGCCACATTTAGTCTCAGACCACCGTTTTCAAGCGTGTCCTTCCAAATGTTGACTTTGCGCTCAAGATGGGCTTTGTTCTGATTAACGAGGGCGATGTCATCGGCATACATCATTAGCCATGGGGGCTTATCTTGGATGTTTGCCGTAACTAATCGAGCACTACGTTAAACAAGAACGAGCTAAGAGCCGAGCCTTGGTGAACGCCAACAGATATTGGGAAGCCATTCGATTCGCCAACAGCGGTCTGGACAGAGGACACGGAATCGCGGTACATGTCTCTGATAATGTCAATATAGGCCTCGGGAACGCCCTTGAAGCGCAGTGCCCACCAGATGGACTGCCGAGGTATACAGTCGAAGGCCTTCTGCAGGTCTAAAAAGGCTATATGCAAAGCTTTCCTTCTCTCTCTGTAAGCCTCAGCCAGATTCCGTAAGGCGAATACTGCGTCCATGGTGCTGTTACCCGCCCGGAAGCCATATTGACACTCAGAGACAGTACACTCGCTACGGAGCCGTGTGTCAATGATGCGCTCGAAGAGCTTCATGGTGTGGCACATGATCTTGATACCGCGGTAGCTACTACAATCCTGTACGCTACCTTTGCCTTTGTATACAGGGATAATCAGGCTAAATCGCCACTGGTTCGGCATTTCCTTGGTGATCAGGATGCGGTTAAAAAGATCCGTCAGAAGGTCCACGCCATGTGGGCCCATCGCCTTCCACACTTCAATTGGCACATTGTCAGGCCCAGGCGGGTTTCGTCGGGGGAAATAGGGGAAATAAGTCCAAGGTTAGGAGGCGGTTTGGGAGGAAGGTTATGGGGATGCTGTTTGTTAGACAGCTCCGCGAAGTATGTACACCATCTCTCCTTAACAGAGGGGGCATCGTAGAGCAGCTTACCCTGGGCGTCCCTTACACAGAGACATTTGCTAATGTCCCGTGCAGCTTTCTCCCGGGCACGCGCCAGCTTAAAAATAAGCTTTTGCCCCTCCGCAGTTTCCAGCTTGTCGTACAAGGGCGCCAGACTTTTGCTGCGGGCTCTGGCTACAGCTTTTTTGCAAGCGCGCTTAGCCGCTCCATATGCCTCACTGTCATCCGGAGAGTTGGACCCTTGCCACTGTTTAAATAAAACCTTCTTCTTCCGAGTCGCCTCCTGCACCCCGTCATCCCACCACCACGTCTCCTTTTCTATGGTGCGGCCACCACGAGAAGTGCCAAGGACGCGCTTACCCGCATCGGTGATTGCTGAATGGATCCTACTCCAGATCTCTTGAGCGGACTCATGCGGAGCACTGATCTCGAGATGCTCGACCTCCGCGATGAAGTCCGACTGCCTAGGACCATAGGGTTTGCGTTTTTCGGTCACTTTCTTTTCCGGTCGGGCCGTTAGGCTTTCACCTGGGATGACTTTGCAGTTGGTAACCTTGCCAATGTGGCACCGTCGCACCAGCAGGTAATCTATTTGGGTTGAGTAGGCACCACTACGGTACGTAATAAGATGCTGGGGCTTCTTCTGAAAGAACGTGTTCGCGATGGCTAGGTCAGACAAAGCGCAGGTGCTGAGTATACTGACTCCCTCTGCATTTAGCTGGCCATATCCAAAACCACCGTGAACACGTCCGTACTCTCCAGCAAACTGACCTACGTGACCGTTGAGATCCCCCCCAACCAAAACACCTTCGGAATTCGGAATAGCGCGTAGTACGTCCTCGAACTCATCCCAGAAGGCCTCCTTTTCAGACTCACAGCAACCAGTTTGAGGAGCATAGGCGCTGATTAGGTTCATTACCGACCCTTCGATCAGCACCCTAACTCGCATCAACCGGTCGCTGCATCGGTCTACTTCAAGGAGTCCATCCTGAAGGTCCTTAGACAGCACCACGACCACTCCGCCCCTGCCCGTTGGTGATCCGGCGTACACTAGCCGGTACCCCTGCCCGATGTCACGTGACTTATTTCCCTTCCAGCGCGTCTCCTGAAGGAAGGCGCACTGGACCCGACGCTTCGCAAGTACGTCTGCGAGTTCTCGGCAACGTCCGGTTAGGGAGCCAATGTTCCAGGTGGCAAAGCGGAACTTCTTCTTGGGTACTTTCCTCTTTAGCCGTGCCCGTACTCGACACGGTAGCCCTAGCCCACTTATCGCAGGTTTAGGGCGATGCTGCGCGTCGTTATGCGGCGACGCCCTAGCCCGAGTACCCGTTTTCAACTTCTTGTCCATTTTAATATTTGACTGAAGTTGGTTTTACGTGGGGCGACCAGCCGTCTGACCCCCACAACCCTACGAGAGGGAAACCAGGTTCGCCAGAGCCTCGTCCGTTGGACGGCAGGGTGCACCGCTAGCAGGTGAGGTTGGCTTGGGTCTTAAGATGGTAACAGACCCCATGCACCCCCTGCTGTTACATCCACTATATTGTTATACTATACTATATACAACCATTGTAATTTACGAATTAAAATCTCAGTTCATCATCAAGTCTTTTCGTCAAAAATTAACATCCTCATCACGACGACTGACTACTTCATCATCATCTGCTTAGCCTTTTCCCAACTATATTGGGGTCTGCTTCCAGTCAAGCCGGATTTAGCTGAATACCAGTATTTTACGCGGAGCAGCTCATAGACTAATATATGTAACTGGTAGCTGCCTACCAGACCTCCACAACCCATTAACTGGGTAACACAGTACTTCGTGGTAAGACTGGAGTCAGATTTACTGGCTTCTTGACTGTCCGTAACGACTGCCAAAGATCTACAAATGACAGCCGGGACCAAGAGCTTACCGTGCTTTCCGAGGCCATTAGATAATACACTATATTAAATATACTAGCTTCGAATTGTGTAATGTACCTCCTACATATTGTGTCAAAAGAAGAATGTGTTTTAATTTTAACATAAAGGTGCAATGCTCAGGAGAAAGCGGCTTATTTACAAGGAGCTGAATAAAACACCAAAATTCACTTATACACTAAAATAATATATTCCTATAACATAGTATTTAACAACAACAAAGCAACAAAATGACTACAATATCCTGTTGCCCTGAACATTATTTCTGTTGTTCAACATAATCTTCTCTTGGCGTTTCTTCTCTTCTTTGAAAGCTTCTCTGTTTGCCTTCTTCTCTATTCTTCTTTCTTTCCTGTACTCTTTGAGAAGGCGTTTACGTTCTTTCTTTTCTTCTGGCGATTCGTCTTTGGGCCTGTAATGATGATAGAAGAAAATTTATTTAGGTAAATCAATTGCTACGTAATATGTACTGTAAATACAGAACGCTCAAAATCAACAGTACGGTATCAGCATTAGTATTTACTTACTTGCTACACAAAAATGAACCTTACCGTAAATACAAAACGTTCAAAGTCGTCAGCATTAGTTTTGCCATCAGCATTAGTACTTACTTGCCATATAAAACTGACCCTTATCGTAAAGACATACCGCTTAAAGTCGACAGCACGGTCTCAGCATAAGTCTTGCCATCAGTACGATGGCACAGAAGTCTCCTTGCTGCACAAAAATAGCTCTTACCGTAAAGACAGAACGCTCAAAGTCGATAGCACGACGTCGGCATTAGTCTTGCCTACTTGCTACACAAAACTGAACCTTACCGTAAAGACAGAACGCTCAAAGTCGATAGCACGGTGTCGGCATTAATCTTGCCTACTTGCTACACAAAAATGAACCTTACCGTAAAGACATAACGCTCAAAGTCGATAGCACGGTGTCGGCATTAATCTTGCCTACTTGATACACAAAAATGAACCTTACCGTAAAGACAGAACGCTCAAAGTCGATAGCACGGTGTCGGCATTAGTCTTGCCATCCTCGTCGTCGCTAGAGTCTGTATCTTCATTCATAGCGTTGAACTTGGCGAGAGACTTGGCGGTTAGTTTGTTGTCTTTGCCAAGCACGTCTTTAGGTATGCCGCGAGCGTTCAGTTGGATTTTGTGGGGTTTCTGTAAAAGCAAAAGATGGTAGTAAGGGATTATGTAACGTAAAAATGGCGTCTTTTTTCTGCGGCGCTAGATAGACACTTAAATAGAATCTACAGAAGGCCTAGTGAGTATTGCTTAACGTATTAGATCGCGTTTAGCGCATCTTTACTTATATTATAACTGAAGAATTTTTTTGAAGTTCAAACAAACTGCAGCGTTCTGAGCTTACCGCGTTCAAACTTTGAACGCCGTAAGCTCAGGACCTACTGGTTCGAATTACAAATTCTTTTAGTGTTGGACAGCCCATTTACTCGTGGCTAGACAATAACAGCCGCACGGGTCGATCTTTAAGGTTAAGCAACGCTTGCCAAGGTTGGTCTGTGGATGGGTAACCATCTTAACATACAGAGTTTCCTCCGTGCCTCGGAAAGCACGTTAAGCCGTTGGTCCCGGCTGTCATTTGTAGATCTTTGGCAGTCGTTACGGATTGTCAGAAGCCAGTAAATCTGACTCCAGTCTTGCCATGAAGTACTGTGTTACCCAGTTAATGGGTTGTGGAGGTCTGGTAGGCAGCCGCTCCACGTACAACACTGGTATTCTGCTGAATCTGGTATGACTGGAAGCCGACCCCAATATAGTTGGGAAAAGGCTAGGCAGATGATGTTTGATAGCCCATTTATCAAGGAAGGCTATCTATAGATATAAACATCACGCTACGACCAATAGGAGCGGAGCATTAATGTGACGCAGATGAAGTTGCGCGGGACAGCTAGTCTATAAATATAAGAATGAAAATTGTAGTATATATAACTCACCTTCGGCTCCTGAATAACTTTCGGATGGTTGTACAGGTTGGAGTATGTCGACAGAATGGTCTCACAGTCCCACTTCTCTTTGGGATCCACTTCCACAGTTACCAGGTCGTCTTCAGATTCTTCCTCTATCTCTTGCAGACGCTTCATTCTGAAACAAGAAAAATGGATCTTAGAATAGAATAGAATACTCTTTATTATGTACACCATATAAGTTACAGAAAAGATAGATAAAGAAAACATTACATAGGGTGACACAATAGGGAATACGCCTGCGATTTTTTTATTTGCAAAATGAAATACTTAGTAGCTCTAGTAAACAATCGTGAAATTATTTTTTAAATACCTTCATCAGCGATGAAGTTGTAAAGCTTCAAAGATTACAATTTGAAAGAGAAGTCCGATGTAAACTTTGACGTCATCGTCTATGATGCCTATACAGCTGCCATAGAAAACTGCGTTTTCGCGAGAGGGACAGATATATTTGTTTAAAATAATTATATCTCCTTCGTTTTTCGTGTAATTTTGATTCTATTTTGACTGTTAGTATTATATTTTTGTATATTTTTAGATAAACTGTATAGATGATAAATATGTTTATCATGCATATTCCCTATTGGCAGCCTTATCGCTAAAAGCGATCTTTTCAAGACAACCTTTGGATGGATTTGGAAGATAACGGAAGGACAGTACTGCAGGTAGTCTTAGGTATACGATTTATATAAATAAATACATAATAGATAAAAAATAAATAAATAAAAAGCATAGGAACCAAGTGAAAACGGTCAAACAGAAAGGTATTAGTAGGGTAGATTTTTATCATTGTTTTAAAAATGGACAAAGATTGAGCACGTCTTACTGATACGGGCAAGGCATTCCATAACCGCACCGCTTGAACTGTAGTTTTTTTTTTTTTGGTAGTTTTACAATAGCTTGAAAAGCGTATAGGGTATGGCTACCCTAGCTTGGCAGCTGAAGTGGGAATGGACTGGCAAACCTGGCTGCTTACAGCTAGGTTCGTTGATTTGGGTTTTTTATAACCAAATAATACCGAAATCTTCTATGATTGAATAGTGAATAGGTTACTAATAAGCGTGCTTCATCTTCGACTACAGTATCGCTTACCATCAAGTGAGATAGTGATCAAACGTGTGCTTATCAATAGTTTAAATAAAATAAACGATATGCTTGTTCAAATGTCTAAATGTTTGTTCATGTCAATCCCATACATTTGTGACTGTTCAAAAATTTGATATTTATTTCGAATTCAGTAAATAAGAATCAATGAATTTATAGGCTGATGATGAACTGGCCTTACCTGGCGATCTCCTTCTCCTTGTCGAGCTGGTGCCTGCGCTGCGACTCCTCGAAGTGCTCGGCCGCCTGCAGCAGCATGTCGTGCGTCTCCGGCATGAAACCCTCGATCTCTTCCAGGTCTAAAGCACCCACTTCTGTGTCGTCGTATTCGGCAAACATCTGGGAAAATATTTTTTTTTTACTTAATTTTTTTTATTTGTGTTGGTTTTGCTCTTGACTCTAGTCTAGGTCAGAGATGACAGAGACAAAGTCTACGATGGAGCGAGCTTACCCAGAAGGATCCTGTTCATAAACTCACATCTTTTCCATTACAGAATGTTATTTGCTATCTACTTAGTCTTTTGGTTTTAGTACCCTTCTTAAACCTTCCGTACCGTATCTTTTTGCCGTATGGTGTCGGCCGATGCCGTATGGTTCCGTACAAGAATAATTTACCATCCCATCACTTCCCGTGGGTTTATTAAGAGGCGATTAAGCGACTCACCAGAGAATGGGCAGCAGCGTTCTCTGTAAAACGCAACACCATACACTGCGATCGCCAACCGGCGTGCCAAGCGTGGCGACTATGCCAAACCCCCTCCTTTTGGGAGACGCCTATGTCCAGCAGTGGACGTCTTTAGGCTGATATGATGATGATGACCCTTCTTAAATATTTTTTTACAAAAGTTTAATAGTTTTTACCCTCCAGCAAGAAATATTACCCTATCTAGCATTGACAAAGTTTTTTTTTCCACATGTTGTATGACGCATAAATAGACGAAACAGAGTTTCACCAACTTGTTCGTTGGCGATAACTGTATCTTAATGTTTGAAATAGTTTTTGTCACAAAGTAAATGAAGAATTTGAAGTTTTACTTGAGAAAACAGCAAAATTTTGGCATTAGTAAGGGTTTGACATGTTTTTAATTTAAAGCTGGCCTTTATACTTACTCTTCTTAATAAGAAAGATTGTTTACATGCCAAAAATCACAATAAACAAATATATCTTATAAAATCATCAACTGTGAATTTTTAACAACATTTACCCTAGCTTAAGTCAATTTACCCTAACCAAAATCAAAACTTACCCTTTCAAACCGGTTGTCAAGCAGCGTGAGTCCCTGGTTACGTTTCATGACACTCGAAGACATGGAGTACTGAGAGAATCGGGACTTGGTGTCATCCTTATCGCGATTGTCCCAATTCGGCATGCGAACACCTCTGGTTTCTCTGTCGCCCTGATGAAAGAAAATAGTAAAGTTTAGGAATTGGTAGAATTTTAGTTTAGCCGTATGGGTCGATCTTCAAGGTTAAGCAACGCTTGCCAAGGTCTGTGGATGGGTGATCATCTTAATATACCGAGTTTCCTCCGTGCCTCGGAAAGCACGTTAAGCCGTTGGTCCCGGCTGTCATTTATAGATCTCTGGCAGTCGTTACGGATTGTCAGAAGCCAGTAAATCTGACTCCAGTCTTGCCAAGAAGTGCCTTGTTACCCAGTTAATGGGTTGTGGAGGTCTGGTAGGCAGCCGCTCCACGTAAAACACTGGTATTCAGCTGAATCCGGTTTAACTGGAAGCCGACCCAATACAGTTGGGAATAGGCTAGGCAGATGATGATAATGTATAAAAAAAATGACAAATTATATATGATAAAAAGAAAAATGTCAAATTGTATACAACATGTAACAGTATAAACGCAATACATCTTAAGGAGTCATTGTACTCATCATTATGAGTACAATGACTTTCACTATGGGTCGAATACCAAAAAAAAAAAATCAGCTGTTCAGTACATTTTGTCGAGTTATGCGCGCACATAGATTGGTGTCGATTCCTTTTTCACGATTTCAGTGTTGGTCCCATAGGGACCGTGCACGGCGTTGACTATGCCATCTAGTGTCACATATTCGAATTTTTCAGGGTTAGAATACTAGACATTAACGCGTCTGTGCTGCCACCTGTGGTTCCTGTGCGCTCAGTTTAAGGGGAACGTGCTCAAAGAAGACTGTGCCATCTAGCATAGCTATTTCGAATGTTATACTTGAAACACACTTGACAGTGACATTTCTGTGCTGCCACCTATAGTTTCTGCACGCTCCCTATAGTGAAAGTTATTCATAATTATGAGTTCAATGACCTCTTAAGAGGTATTGCCTTTATTCTGTTACACATTGTAGAAAAAAATAAAAAAGTCAAGTTGTATATAAAAAGAAAAAATTAAAATATAAAACTAAAGTATTCTTAAAGCTTAGACTAGAACCCTAGTTGAGAAAAGGCTTCTTCTTCTCAATTCAATTCATTATATTTATTTCGAATAAATTACAATCATAATAATCACAATTATAAACACAACCCTTTTCGAGTCGACAGTGACCCTTAAATATGTTGTGCCCAGTGGGCGGCCACATTCACAGCGGTATCAGTGGCGTTCATCAGGTCCTCAATGGTGCAGGTGTACGGGCACTCGGGACATTCCAATAAGTGGGCCATATTATTTAGAACGGGGGATTATTGATTGATAGGCTGCCTTACTACGACGACAAATAAAGGGACGCTTACCGAATCACTATCGTCGTCAGAATCCAGGTCTGACGCGAACGCCTTGTCAGAGTTGCCATCGTCTGACATGCTGTCACCGTCTTCATCCTCATAGTCTTCATCGTCAGATCCTTCGCCTCCTGTAAACATTTCTATAAAAATATCTCTCTTTAGAGTGCTTTTCCACCAAAGCTGTGCGAGGTAACGCGCGGCGGTGCACGAGGAAACATTTAACAATGCAATCACTTTATACGGAGCGTGCAGAAACTATAGGTGGCAGCACAGAAATGTCACTGTCAAGTATGTTTCAAGTATAAAATTCGAAATAGCAACGCTAGATGACACTGTCTTCTTCGCGCACATTCCCCTAAACTGAGCGTGCAGGAACCACAGGTGGCAGCACAGAAGCGTCAATGTCAAGTATTTAAAACTTCGAATATGTGACACTAGATGGCAGAGTGAACGCCGTACACGGTCTCTACGCACAAGTGAACAGAGCCAAATATGCATTCACGCACGACTCAGCTACAAACTATTTCACAGTGTCGCTACGCATCATCCTCTCCATCGTCTAGCTCCTCGCACATTTGTACCGCTTACTATCTCACACATCTCTTGTGGAAAAACACCCTTATTCCCGTCAAACAGAGCCTGTACACTCCTCAACATGAGCTGAGCCAGATCCTTTTGCTACACTGTCCAGTATTTTGTAAAAATATTTTTTCGTGTTTATAATTATGATTGTTTCTATTATTCATAAAAGGCGGCGCATGGAACTGCCGCGAAATTAAAGCGATAAATAAGTCGGCTCAGAACTGGAAAATGCCGTCAGTTGAAAACCTAATGCACCAAAGATGTCTTAGAATAGCACTCTTTATGAAAAAAAAAACCAGATAAATAACTTACCCATAGCAAGATCAATAAAGTTGTCTTCGAGCTCATTATTAGGATCATCAAAGTCAAAGTCATCATCCAAGGCTGCTATCACTTCAGCATCCAAGTCCAGGCACAATCCTGTAAATAAAGGGAGAAATGGTAAACAATGGTGTCAGTTTCTCTGAAATCAAGTAATCTCTCTACCACCTAAATTTTGTCTAGAAAAAGCCTAAAGCAGTCTTCTCCTTCTTATTGTGTGCGCAGTAAGGTCTAACAACCCCACACACCCTGTCAGAGTTTCTAAACCGCCTTAAGGGACAAGGAGGTTTAAATAACCAAGTCAGAGGTGACATGGTTTATTTGATGACTGTCATTTGGCGGCCGGGACTACAGGCTCATACGTGCCTTCCAAAGCTCGGAAATTTTATCTTTTATCAGACAATCAGGTGATACAAGCCTGCAATGTCCTAGCCAAACTGGAAGACAACTTTTACAAGTATGCTCTTCCACCACCGGCTCACAAGGCAAACGCCTAAGCGACTCGACTATGGAGGTCACAGTTAAGCAGTAAGTCTGCCTCAGTACTTTACTGTGCATAAACAAAAATAAGCAAATAGCTTGCCAAAATCAATCATACCTTGTGGAGCAGCTCTGTTCAGTAAACCGACATCTTCTTCAACTTCTGAGGCAAACACTGAGCTGGGCAGATTGAGCACCTCCTTCACGGGAATGGTCTCACCATCCTCTGTAGCCTCGGTGGATTTTTCCTTACGTTTGTGGATAGGTTTCTGAAATATATAAGTGCTTGATTATAATGACGTTAATTCAATTTTTATTATCATAGTTGCTGGAACGTTTCTAGAAGAATACTGCTTTTGGTTTTGTTCTACGAATATACAAGCTCACATCTTTTTTCCATGTAGGTATGCAGAGATTATGGAATGTCACCTGCTAAGTCAATATATTTGTTGAGTAGTAAATGTACAATGTTGGTGTACACCTTTTGCTTTGTTCATGAGAAGTTAGTTCAGTATCACTAAATTCTATTAGGGCCTGTGTAGACACTTATAAAAGTTTCCAAAGACAACTTGGAAAGTTGATCCTAAAGTCTGAAAAACTGACGAACCTGAATGTTTTGATGCTACACAGCAATTTATTAAAAACTTTAATCAATCCAAAGCACGGGTCAGCGCAATATTGTACCTACTGGTATATTAATGTGTTAAACCAGAATTAAATTTATTTTGCTGAGTTGTTTGAATAAAGCCTGCATTATAAAGAACACTAATTATAAATTTAAGAAAAATAAAAATCGTTATACAAAATGATTCTTACAGGCTGCACCACCAGTGTGACCTCCCTGGAGTCTTTAAGATGCTGCAAGTAGTTGTAGTCATCATCAAAGTATATCCCATACTTGATCTGTTCCTCTCTGCGCTGCTCTGGAGTTAGTTCCTGTAAAAACAATAACCAATGAGTTGGACCACTAGATATAAAATGTTACCTAATGTTATTTTGTAAGTACAAGTGAAATGATTAATCATCATGTTAAAGGCATTTTAAGGAATATTTCTTGATGGTATTGTCACTTCAAGCGCTTAGATTATCAAAGTTCATGCGTTAGGTTTTTGATTCAACTACAATTGAAAGTTTAGCTAGCCAAAAACTTTTTACTTTGTCCAAATTTGTAAGTTTTTTAACATTTCACAACAGTTCGCCCCAGTAGTAAGCTTCCAAAACAAACAGAGGCCAACCAAACTAGAATGAACTTAGAAAAAGATAATTGTTTATTATCCATCAATAGTTCCATAATTATGGAAGTGGGCCAGATACACAAGTTGATAATTAATTCCCAAGTGGCTATTATCTAAGGCTAGGTTCAGATGAACGCACGACGACGCGCGGTTGGCTCGGCACGCGGTGCATGGCGGTGAGCGCGGGCACGCGCGATGACGCGCGGTCATGTACACAACAACATTGATTTGTTACAATCTTAAACCGAGCGCCGAGCCAACCGCGCGTTCATCTGAACTTAGCCTTAAGCTAGCTAAGTAGGTAGTGGTTATTGCCTGTGGCAGAACCTAATTAGGTATTTTTCATTAAACAGGGGTGCTAAAAAGGCCAATGAATTAGGTTCAAGGTTGATTGGGAAAATTTACACAGTACAGTGATGGATAGCGTGATTTGCTTTCTGTTTCTACTAAAGTGGCGTTTTTAAACTCGCAAGAAATCAAAAGTATAGGTACTCACTGGTTGTCCACCAAACTGTTAATCAAAACATAATAGTATACTCACTGGGTCTTTCTCCTTCTTCTGGGGCACATTAGCACTAACAGGCACTAGCACACGTTGTGGAGCAGTCTCATCAGCAGCCAGGGGATCCCTTTGAGAACGATGCACTAGGTTGAACGTCACCGCTTTTTTACGGTCTATGAATTTCTTTTTTGTCTTCGGCTGAAAATAGGTTAAATGGCGTTTATTGTAGAATTACTGAACAAATATTTAAACAAGTTAATGTGATAAGAGGGTTAAAAGATACTTACCATTTTGAAGTGGTTTTATTAGAACTGTAGCGTGGTAATTATGGAAATACTAGCAAATACGCGCAAAACGTGTTGTTTTGAAAAGGCGTACGTCAGTCGTCAAACTCAAAACGACTCAAAAGAATGGCTTCTTCGTTCAGAAACATTCAGATAAAAACATTTGTTTTTTTTTATTTGAAATTCTGAACGAAACAGTAAGTTTGTTCACTTTACAATGCTTTTAACATTAAGGTGGAAGCGCAGGGTAGCCCGCGAAATTCAATTATTTTTATGTTTGAATGATTATTTCATGAACAAGTCATTCAATAGGGCTTAATGAACTTGGAAGGCTATATTGATGATTAAAATGGTTTCTTTAGATAAATACGCGTTACGGCCGCGATTCGTATTTTGTTAGCACTCCAAAATACACGCGAGGAAGTCCGACACGTTTCCTATAATAGTGTTGAAATCCGAAAAAGACCTCATAAAAATAAAATAATACTATGTCAAAATCTACTTAAACCTACAAATATAAACAAAATGTCTAAGTCTAGTCGTGCAAGACCAAACATTAAAAATAAGTTTGAGAACCGTGCGCAGGTGTGTGCTACCAACGTATTCCATCAATTACTGTGTCGCTTAATAGTGCTGTGCAAATTCATTTCCTTATCTTACCTCATTTGCGAGTATTTCGAAGTTCCGTGTTTTTATTCACTGTGCATCGCTGTGTCTAAAAGATTCCTACCAGTTTTTGTTTTTTACCTTCATCTTACTTTATTATTGTTGGTATTTTCTGTATTCGTTTATATTAATTGATTTACTAAATATTAATCTTAATATAGTGGACAATATTGTTGCTATTAGGCTCAAAAATGATTAATATATACTATCAGAACGTACGAGGTCTGCGTTCGAAAACAAACGGCTTATATCGTAACGTTTGCCTGAATTCTTTCGATGTTATTATACTTACGGAAACATGGTTAGTGGATAGTATTAGTAACAGTGAGTTGTTTGATGGACGATATCTTGTCTGGAGGCGCGACCGGGATTACTGTCGAACTGCTCAGACACGGGGAGGCGGAGTGTTGATCGCGGTGAGGAATGACTTGACCGTTGTGGAAAGATGTGATTGGCGTACCTCCGCCGAGGATATATGGGTGTCCATCATTCTGAAGCGGTCGAGTCCAGCGGTAAGTTACAATATCAATATTTGCGGCCTGTATTTGTGCAAAGAAAATGTTGGTAACTCGTACTTAACTCAATTACAAAACTTCCACCATAAACTTAACAACTTAGTATCCGCCCACCCCTTAGATATATTCATAATAACAGGCGATTTTAACTTCGGCGGCGATGTGGAATGGCATCAGTCTGACGGTAGCTGTGGCTTATATCCCGAGAATGTGTCCGTTCGATGTATTTTGGATTTCTTTGATACAATAAATGCGTGTAACTTGTCCCAATTCAATGGTGAGCGTAATGTCAACGGTAGATTATTAGACCTTGTTTTCTCAAACAGCGCAATAAGAGTGAATGACTGTGTTGAACCCCTGGCGGTGCCTGTTGACGTGCACCACAAACCGTTGATTATTAATGCTGATTTCCTTGAAGTTCACAAACTCGTTGAGAAACCTGGTATAAAATACATATTTCATCGAGGCGATTACACTGCAATTGCGTCTGCACTAGATCTCATAGACTGGAATATGATGTTGTCTGCTGGATCTCTGGACCAAGCCCTTAGCCTTTTCTATACCAAACTATACGAGCTCAGGGACTTGTAGATTCCCGTTAAACCGCTTAGAAAATCAACACACCCCCCCTGGTACACTAGTGCTTTAATAAAAATACTTAAAGAGAAACACAAATACCATAATAAATATAAAAATTACGGCAACTTATCAGATTACCACTCTTTTTCTCTCTTGCAAAACCGAGCTAAGGAAATAGAGGCGGTTTGTTTTGAAGCTTATATGGAAAAAATAGAATCCTCAATCGCTAAAAATCCTAAATGTTTCTGGTCGTTCATTAAAAGCAAAAGTGGTGGTAATACATTACCTAACGTACTATACTACATGGACTCATCCGCTGACACCGGCGAGGGTATCACTGAGCTTTTTTCCTGTTACTTTCAGTCTACTTTCCAAGAACCTGACTCAGAATCTGACGACCTGGATCTAAATATAGACATTCATCCTGCTAGCTCGGTGAACCTGAGTACCGTAAGCGTGTGTCCAGAGATGGTACTCAAGCTACTTAAAGGTTTGGACTCATCTAAATCTGGTGGGCCAGATTTCATACCCCCCATTTTCATAATTAATTGTGCAAAGAGCCTGGTGGCGCCAGTCTGTGTACTGTTGTATGAACGGTCGTTAAGAGAGGGTATCGTCCCGAAGATGTGGAAATCAGCCTTTATTGCACCGATTTTTAAAAAGGGGGATAAATCTAAAATTGAAAACTACCGCCCCATATCTAAATTGTGTCTTTTTTCCAAAGTTCTTGAACGAGTAGTACACGCGGAAGTTTATTCAGCTCTGCAATGCCATTTCGGCGACGAACAACATGGTTTCCTCAGAAAACGGTCAACTGCCTCCAACCTCTTACTATCCAATGAAATGATAACCACTGGGATGGAAGAACGATGCCAGGTCGACGCAATATACACGGACTACAGCAAGTGTTTTGACCGCATAGATCATCGGGTGCTTCTTCAGAAGCTATATTCCGCAGGAATTCACGGAGATCTATTCCGGTGGTTTTCGTTTTGCATAGATAATCGAACGCAGGCTGTAGTTTTACGTGGATACACGTCTGAATGGAAATCTGTCCCATCAGGAGTGCCCCAAGGCTCAATCTTAGGACCTTTACTATTTACCATATTTATTCTTGACATAAAGACCTGCTTTAGACATTCGCATATTCTGCTATACGCAGATGGCATGAAGGTCCTAAAGTCCGTACGCACATTATCTGATACAGAGCTACTTCAGTCAGACCTCGACAGATTCGTACAATATTGCAAAACCAACAAGTTACAACTAAATGTATCCAAATGTTTTCACGTAGTATTCACTCGTCAGAAATCTATTATTGGCCCAGGTTATACACTAGATGGTACTTACATAAGTAAAGAAAACAGTATCAGAGATCTTGGTATAGTACATGACAGCAAGCTACTTTTTGATGATCATATAGAAACAGTCGTCAACAAGGCGTTCAAAGCCTTGGGATTTATTATTAGAGCTTGTTCTAGTTTTCGTTCTCTGAAACCATTAAAAATTCTCTACTGTTCTCTAGTGCGTAGCCACCTTGAGTATGTATCTCAAGTATGGAACCCTCATTATGAGATCTACAAATCTCGTATTGAGTCTGTTCAGAGGAAATTTTTGCGGTACTTGGACTTCAAGGCTGGGCAATTCTCAGTTGACTATGAACATCGTTGTAAGCGTTATCATTTCTTACCGTTGGAAGTAAGACGAAATATAAGTGATATCTGTTTTTTAGTGAACATCGCAAACGGCACGGTTTATTGCCCCGAACTACTCGGCAAAATACTTCTTCGCACTAATATAAATAATCTAAGAAAACGGCCACTACTCCAAGTCCCATTCGCATCGACAAAGTACAGGAGCAACGCCTTCTGCATACGTAGTGTTATAGCCTTTAATAGTTTACCATCACACCTGGATATTGACTTATTTTGCACCAGCGCACATAAAATTAAAAAGATTTTGAACAAGGAGTACTTTGGTGACCACCATAACCAGCTTTTGATTTTGGTATTGCACGACTTGACATACCCTAGTATCTCGAAATCCCATACTACATTTATAATGTTTGATTACCTACGATGTAATTGGTCAACACAAGCACCTTATATTTAAGTAGCTTTTTAAATGTGGAAGCTTGTAATTAGCAAATTTTATTACTTATTTATGTTATTTCAATTAGGTTATTAGTCTGTAAGCTTTCTGTAAAACAAAATAAATAAATAAATAAATAAATAAATAAATAAATAAATAAATAAATAAATAAATAAATAAATAAATAAATAAATAAATAAATAAATAAATAAATAAATAAATAAATAAATAAATAAATAAATAAATAAATAAATAAATAAATTAATAAATAAATAAATATATAAATAAACAGACAGCTTCACACTAACCGGCAAATTGCAAAATACATAAAAATATTTCTACATATTTCGCGGGCTACCCTGGCGCTACCTCATTAGCTGAAAAAAATTGGCTTTGACATAAAGCATGGTAAATCGAACAGTTTTTAGAGCACCAACATCATAAAAAAAACCGTCATCTGTTTCGTTTCTGTCATAACAAAATAACCTGAAAGAATGTATTTCGCGAAAAATTCAAACATTTTCTGTAATAAATACAGAAGAATCGTATCAAAATGGAGTTGTACAAGTTGTATGCGAGTGAAGAGTACAGCTGCGCCAAAGACCAAGACGTATTCACATACTATTCTTTCCCCTAAGACAAATTTCCCAGCCCGATCAAATAGTGCCATAAAAGAGCAAATTCAAAAGGTAAATTAACTGATATGCTTTTAGACATAGGCTTATTTATAAAACACAATATCTAATGAAATCAAAAGTAACTTAAGAAGTCCAATTTCATTCAGTTTATGTGGTTTTATCAGTATCTAAAGTTGTATTGTTGTTTCAGACTGCACAGTTTGCTGAGCTCTATAACTGGCAAAGGAAAAACCTGAAGGGTCCAGAGTTTGTACTGCACGATGGTCCACCATACGCCAATGGAGATTTGCATATGGGCCATGCTGTAAACAAGGTAAATACTGGCCAGAAATAATTAAATACCTATACTATTAAACTATACAAAACATTACGGTTTTCCCGCTCCGTGGCCTAAAACGGAACTGTACATTCTTAAAGAGTATAAAATAGCTTTCTGACAATGAATTTTCATAATTGAATTGTTCCTTCCAGAGATAGCCTCTTATGCAAGCAATGAATTTGACCCCTTAACAACAATTTACTTAAGTACCATTTATTCTTTTACACAATAACTCACCTTTCTCCCATTGAGGCTGGCAGAAACTACACAATGCCAGCTGCGATGGAGTAGTAGTCACATCCGTTTATAATATTCTAAAATCCTATTCCAGATAATCAAAGATATAAACAACAGAAGCCAAGTTCTTCAAGGCAACCGTGTCCACTACATCCCAGGCTGGGACTGTCACGGCCTGCCCATAGAGCTGAAAGCTCTACAAAAGGCAAAGAAAACCTCAAAAAACAGCCAAATATCTGACCCAATACATATCAGAGAAATCGCCAGAACGTTTGCTTTAGAAACGGTTGAACGACAGAAAGACGCGTTCAAGAAATGGGGTGTCATGGCTGATTGGGATGAACAGTGTTACTTGACATTGAATAAAGGATATGTGCAGAATCAGTTGAGGCAGTTCCATAAGATGTATAAGTCTGGGTTGATATTTCGGGCTTTGAAACCTGTTTATTGGTCACCTTCTTCAAAGTGAGTTTTTCTTGTTTTCTTTTCTATTATTTTATTGCATTTCTATTAGTCTTTTAGAAGTATTCCTCTAAATTGACAGAGAAAATTGTTACCATTGCATATTGAAACTGAACGAGGCAAGCACAGTTATGTACGAATTGGTAAAGGAAAGAGAAATCCGCAGTGGGTGCAGTCAGAATGTGGATTATGATGAACCCACTTTATTTTACTGAGTTTCTAAAGTGCATTGAAAAAAATTATAAACTTTTTTTAGTTTTTTGTGCAGTGTTTCTATTTACTACACAACTTTTAGACATTCAATGCTAAAAAAATAAAAAAAATTGGTTGTCTATTAAGTTGGTTTACAGACCATAATTTAACGTGATATCGTCATAAAAAAACAATTGAATTCTTAAAAAAAACAAGCCAAACACTTGGGCCAATCGTGCCTCTCTATTGCTTGTTCCGCGCTCTCGCTTGCACGGTCAGCTCAGGCGGAACGTGACACATTTTTCTACAATTTCAGGACAGCATTAGCAGAAGCTGAATTGGAATATGATCCTCAATTCAAAAGCAAAGAAGTGTATGTCACATTCGCTCTGGAGAATATTCCAACTGTAATCAAGGATTCAGTTAAAGGGTGAGTGCAGTTTGAAAACTAATCGGTATATTTTATTATTGTCATTTTCGTTTTAATTCTAGATTTTTGATTAAATTAGAAATTATAAATTAAAAGCATAAAATCCTTTTTTTTAAACTTTTATTAAAATGCTCTAGAAAATTTTATTTTATTCTTTTTAGAGCATTTAAATAAAAGGTTTTATTGCTTTAATTTTTTTTTTAACTTTTTAGTTCTCGGCAAGCCCTTTCATATGATACCCATATTGCAAAAACTATTCCGCCATCTTGTATGTTCCGTCATATTGGATTTAGAATGACGTCACACAGCTTATCGTGTATTGTCATCCAAACTAAACGTGTATACAAAAATTCAGCTCAATCGGTTGAAGATATCTTATTGAGTAGCAAGATTCCACCCGAAAAAACATACATACATACATACATACATTGCCAGTTAAATAAAAGCTTTAAAAAAAAAAAATTGGCTCCTTAACTGCAGTCTAGTGGCAAAAATTCATGTGTATAAAAAACATAATTTCTGTATTAGTATTTACTGCCGGAAGTAACTTCCCCATGCTCTATTTCAGAAAGCAAGTCTCAGCCATAATTTGGACGACCACCCCCTGGACGTTGATAGCCAACCGCGCAATCTGCTACAACCCCCAGCTCAAATACAGCGTGATATCACTGAGCAGTCGACCTGATCACTTGGTGGTCGCCAGCGGACTGGTGCAGGCTTTGAAGGAGTTGTTACAAGTGGATGTGAAAATTGTAGCTGAGTTTGATGGTAAGTATTGCATTCTCTATGGTTTACGGAAATTAAACAGCAGCTTGGCTCAAATACAGCGTGATATCACTGAGCAGTCGACCTGATCACTTGGTGGTCGCCAGCGGACTGGTGCAGGCTTTGAAGGAGTTGTTGCTAGTGGACGTTAAGATTGTAGCTGAGTTTGATGGTAAGTTTGCATTCTTTATGGTTTACGGAAATTAAACAGCAGCTTGGCTCAAATGCAGCGTGATATTACTGAGCAGTCGACCTGATCACTTGGTGGTCGCCAGCCGACTGGTGCAGGCTTTGAAGAAGTTGTTGCTAGTGGACGTTAAGATTGTAGCTGAGTTTGCATTCTCTATGGTTTACGGAAATTAAACAGCAGCTTGGCTCAAATACAGCGTGATATCACTGAGCAGTCGACCTGATCACTTGTTGGGCTCCAGCGGACTGGTGCAGACTTTGAAAGAGTTGTTGCAAATGGACGTTAAGGTTGTAGCTGAGTTGGATGATAAGTATTGCGTTCTCTATGGTTTACTGTAATTAAACAGCAGCTTGGCTCAAATGCAGCGTGATATTACTGAGCAGTCGACCTGATCACTTGGTGGTCGCCAGCGGACTGGTGCAGGCTTTGAAGGAGTTGTTGCAAGTGGATGTGAAGATTGTAGCTGAGTTAGATGGTAATTATCTCATTCTTTATGGCTTACTGTAATTAAACAGCAGTTTGGCTCAAATACAGCGTGATATCACTGAGCAGTTGACCTGATCACTTGGTGATTGCCAGCGGACTGGTGCAGGCTTTGAAACAGTTAGAGGATGTTAAGATTGTAGCTGAGTTTGATGGTAAATATTGCGTTCTCTATAGTTTACTGTAATTAAACAGCGGCTTGGCTCAAATACAGCGTGATATCACTGAGCAGTCGACCTGATCACTTGGTGGTCGCCAGCGGACTGGTGCAGGCTTTGAAGGAGTTCTTGCTAGTGGACGTTAAGATTGTAGCTGAGTTTGATGGTAAGTTTGCATTCTCTATGGTTTACGGAAATTAAACAGCAGCTTGGCTCAAATGCAGCGTGATATTACTGAGCAGTCGACCTGATCACTTGGTGGTCGCCAGCGGACTGGTGCAGGCTTTGAAGAAGTTGTTGCTAGTGGACGTTAAGATTGTAGCTGAGTTTGATGGTAAGTTTGCATTCTCTATGGTTTACGGAAATTAAACAGCAGCTTGGCTCAAATACAGCGTGATATCACTGAGCAGTCGACCTGATCACTTGTTGGGCTCCAGCGGACTGGTGCAGACTTTGAAAGAGTTGTTGCAAATGGACGTTAAGGTTGTAGCTGAGTTGGATGATAAGTATTGCGTTCTCTATGGTTTACTGTAATTAAACAGCAGCTTGGCTCAAATGCAGCGTGATATTACTGAGCAGTCGACCTGATCACTTGGTGGTCGCCAGCGGACTGGTGCAGGCTTTGAAGGAGTTGTTGCAAGTGGATGTGAAGATTGTAGCTGAGTTAGATGGTAATTATCTCATTCTTTATGGCTTACTGTAATTAAACAGCAGTTTGGCTCAAATACAGCGTGATATCACTGAGCAGTTGACCTGATCACTTGGTGATTGCCAGCGGACTGGTGCAGGCTTTGAAACAGTTAGAGGATGTTAAGATTGTAGCTGAGTTTGATGGTAAATATTGCGTTCTCTATAGTTTACTGTAATTAAACAGCGGCTTGGCTCAAATACAGCGTGATATCACTGAGCAGTCGACCTGATCACTTGGTGGTCGCCAGCGGACTGGTGCAGGCTTTGAAGGAGTTCTTGCTAGTGGACGTTAAGATTGTAGCTGAGTTTGATGGTAAGTTTGCATTCTCTATGGTTTACGGAAATTAAACAGCAGCTTGGCTCAAATGCAGCGTGATATTACTGAGCAGTCGACCTGATCACTTGGTGGTCGCCAGCGGACTGGTGCAGGCTTTGAAGAAGTTGTTGCTAGTGGACGTTAAGATTGTAGCTGAGTTTGCATTCTCTATGGTTTACGGAAATTAAACAGCAGCTTGGCTCAAATACAGCGTGATATCACTGAGCAGTCGACCTGATCACTTGTTGGGCTCCAGCGGACTGGTGCAGACTTTAAAAGAGTTGTTGCAAATGGACGTTAAGGTTGTAGCTGAGTTTGATGGTAAGGATTGCGTTCTCTATGGTTTACTGTAATTAAACAGCAGCTTGGCTCAAATGCAGCGTGATATTACTGAGCAGTCGACCTGATCACTTGGTGGTCGCCAGCGGACTGGTGCAGGCTTTGAAGGAGTTGTTGCAAGTGGACGTTAAGATTGTAGCTAAGTTTGATGCTAAGTATCGCATTCTTTATGGCTTACTCTAATTAAACAGCAGCTTGGCTCAAATACAGCGTGATATCACTGAGCAGTCGACCTGATCACTTGTTGGGCTCCAGCGGACTGGTGCAGGCTTTAAAAGAGTTGTTGCAAATGGACGTTAAGGTTGTAGCTGAGTTTGATGGTAAGTATTGCGTTCTCTATGGCTTACTGTAATTAAACAGCAGCTTGGCTCAAATATAGCGTGATATTACTGAGCAGTCGACCTGATCACTTGGTGGTCGCCAGCGGACTGGTGCAGGTGTTGAAGGAGTTGTTGCAAGTGGACGTTAAGATTGTAGCTAAGTTTGATGCTAAGTATCGCATTCTTTATGGCTTACTCTAATTAAACAGCAGCTTGGCTCAACTACAGCGTGATATCACTAAGCAGTCGACCTGATCACTTGTTGGGCTCCAGCGGACTGGTGCAGGTGTTGAAGGAGTTGTTGCAAGTGGACGTTAAGATTGTAGCTAAGTTTGATGCTAAGTATCGCATTCTTTATGGCTTACTGTAATTAAACAGCAGCTTGGCTCAAATACAGCGTGATATCACTGAGCAGTCGACCTGATCACTTGTTGGGCTCCAGCGGACTGGTGCAGGCTTTAAAAGAGTTGTTGCAAATGGACGTTAAGGTTGTAGCTGAGTTTGATGGTAAGTATTGCGTTCTCTATGGCTTACTGTAATTAAACAGCAGCTTGGCTCAAATACAGCGTGATATCACTGAGCAGTCGACCTGATCACTTGTTGGGCTCCAGCGGACTGGTGCAGGTGTTGAAGGAGTTGTTGCAAGTGGACGTTAAGATTGTAGCTGAGTTGGATGGTAAGTATAACATAGAAAAATTTCACAGTTTCAATTATCAAAAGCTTTCGGGTTCCGGGTCAGTGTTTTTAAATACAGAGCATGTTTCGGAACCGGAAGTTATGGGTTGTTCAGAAATTTGAATGTACAGACAGCTTCTATCAAGAACCGTATGGCGGCCAGCCACGGTCTATCGGATAGATCTACTAGTTCAGGCGTGCCTACAGGGTCCACTTCCGGGTTAGCTAGCATGTGTCTACCTGAGTGAGCATACCTGCATAAGAGGCCCTACCTAGGCTTACAATAAGGAGCGTACAGGAACTGTGGCGATACAGAGGATATTAGTGTCCAATACTAGATGGCATAGATTACGCTATACACATTCCCAATGGTAATATTGATGGAATTTCTACACAATGTTAATTCTAAGTCAGAGTCAAAATGTTTATCTCAACAAGACCATTAAGATGCAATTTTTAATGTCACCATTAATAGTTAGGTCTGTGCCTCGAGTTTTGCAAGCAGCGGGGCGGCGGCGGCGCGGGAGCGTGGCGGGCAACGCAGACCCGCTTTTGAAACCAGTGGGTAGATCGCGCGGCACTATAGCGGCACTATAGTGTTGTGTTCGTGGTTGTGTCGTCGAGAAATTTGTCTTTATTCGCGAACGAAATGTCTGAACAACAGCGACAACATTTTTTTGATTCAAATTAATTCCTAACGCTCGATTTATCGTGGGCAAAAGAAGAAAATGAATTGCACAACACTGTAATGCAGACGCGCGGGTGGTCACCGCTTGACTGGAATGCACCGTTCGTTGTCCACCCTCGAGCGGCTATTTTCGAGAGCCGGTCCATTTGATTTTAGACATTAGATCCTGCCGCTCCCGTGCCGCCACCACCGCCCCGCTGCCCGCAAAACTTGAGGCAGAGGCCTTAAATTGACTTTAGTTTTCCATTCGCAATGTAAGATTAGAGAAGAATGGTCAAGAAACTCCAATTGACAAAATTGTTTATTGACTTATGTTAACATCTTTGTCCCCAGGTCACCACCTCTCTGGCACGACGTACCACAACAAGCTGGTGAAACAAGAGCTGCCATTCCTCGAGGGAGACCACGTGACCGATGTCAAAGGTACCGGGCTAGTACACACTGCGCCGGCGCATGGACCTGAAGACTTCCTCGTCGCGCTGAAGAATAATATGACCGTGGTACGTTTATCTTATTATGTTTTGTAATGGGTATTAACTAAAAAAATAAATATTTTTTGAAAATCTATCAGACGGACTAATTAGAGTTTTTTAGTAAAATACCTTGTTGCTACCCGTCCCGGCTTTGCATGGGTACGAAAATCATTGATAATTGGACACTTGACAAAACATCGACTTTTCTACACTGTTTAAAATTTTAATTATAATCTATACTAATATTTTATAGACGTAAAGTTTGTGAGGTTGTAGGGAGTAATCTCTGGATCTCGTATCGTTATCCTACCTCCGGATCGTTATTTGTGAGTGGCATAGGCTATATTTATAACTAGAATAATAGAGATCCCTACGAAAATCGCGCGAAGTCGCGGGCGAATTCCTACTACTATATAAAGATAATAATCACTACATAGTATAAAACAAAGTCGCTTCCGCTCTCTGTCTGTACCTATGTATGCTTAGATTTTTAAAACTACGCAACGGTACGTACTTTTTTAATAGATAGAGTAGTTCTCGAGGAAGGTGTTAGTGTAATATAATTTGCAACCGTACGAAGCCGGGACGGGTCGCTAGTTAATAATATTAGTAAATTTATTGGGTTGTGGATGATACTGATCATGATGATGATGATTTGTCTTACGTCTGTGAGTCACACGCTTGGCACTTACTGCAAATTTCAAACTCGTTTTACAAGCAAAATTCCCTTTGATTTATTTTGTGCAAAAAACCGACAGTCGGGGTCAGTTACAAGCGCTTGCAAATCAAGGTTTGTGTAAACCTACATAAACCAAGTCAAACATCTTACCCATTCGTTTGGATTCGAGATAGTTCGGCAAGCGTGTGTCTTCAGCTTTAAATTTTTCACAAATTGCCTTTACTTTAACTAATTTCAAGGATTAAAAATCATCTCCTCGTCTTTTCTTAGGAATGCAACGTAGACGAATCCGGCTGCTATACCTCCATAGACCCCGAACTCAATGGTCTCCTAGTCCTCGGCGAAGGTCAGGACCTGATCATCTCCCGCCTGGGCGATGACGTCATGTACCGGGGCGAGTTCATACACTCGTACCCTCTGGACTGGAGGAGCAAGAAGCCGGTTATCCTCAGGGCCAGCCAGCAGTGGTTCATTGATACGGCGGCGCTCAAGGAAAAGGCGCTGGTGGGTAGTTCATCTATAGCTTGTCGTGAGACTCCTGGGAGTCACACACTCTGGACTGGAGGAGCAAGAAGCCGGTCATTCTCAGGGCCAGCCAGCAGTGGTTCATTGATACGGCGGCGCTCAAGGACAAGGCGCTGGTGGGTAGTTCATCTATAGCTTGTCGTGAGACTCCCGGAAGTCACACACTTTGGACTGGAGAAGCAAGAAAGCGGTCAACTTCAGGGCTATCTAGCCAAATTTGGAAATCTTACCCTCCGTAACACGATACAGACAGATAATACGAGCCGCACGGGTCGATCTTCAAGGTTAAGCAACGTTTGCCAAGGTTGGTCTGTGGATGGGTGACCATCTTAACATAGCGAGTTTCCTCCGTGCCTCGGAAAGCACGTTAAGCCATTGGTCCCGGCTGTCATTTATAGATCTTTGGCAGTCGTTACGGATAGTCAGAAGCCAGTAAATCTGACTCCAGTCTTGCCACGAAGTACCGTGTTACCCAGTTACTAGGCTGTGGAGGTCTGGTAGGCAGTCGCTCCGCGTAAAATACTGGTATTCTGCTAAACCCGGTTTGACTGGAAGCCGACCCCAATGTATGTTGGGAAAAGGCTAGGCAGACTATGATGACTCTCCGTAACACGAGAGCGTTGCTGGCATTCCTTGAGGAGCTGGGGTAGATCGATTGACATATTTCTTCGTATTTATGTAAGTCGGACGCCAGACCGGCTTACATAAATACAAACATCTCTGATTAGTAATTTGGCTCTTTTTTGTCGCCAGGCAGCCTTAGACAAAGTCCAGATCCTACCGCCATCTAGCAGCGAGCAATCCCGCCAAGGTTTCCGAGCTCAGTTGGAGAAGAGACCTTACTGGTGTATCTCGCGACAGAGAGCCTGGGGCGTGCCTATTCCCGCCGTGTATAGCGGGAACCAAGTTGTGGTGGATGAGTAAGTACCCTATTTGGACTTCACAGCGTGCAACATCAGTTGTATAAATATGTGTGTCTGTAGAAAAATTCAAAGTTGTTTTTTAGAGTTCATCATTTCAGCTGAAAGACGTCCATTGCTGAAACTAGACTTCCACCAAGCGTTATCACGTTGACCACTCCTGTGCGTCACCTATCCAGTCATAGTGTATTCACTAGGTCATCGAGTCATCGACCCACCTTGTGGGAGTCCTACCAGAAACAATTAAACAAAAGTCTTTCATTTCAGACGCATCATAGACAAGCTGTGCTCTCTGATAGAGACGCGCGGCGCCGACGTGTGGTGGACGTGTGACGTCACTGAACTGCTGACCAATGACGTCATCAGAGATCATCAGATTGATACCAAGGAGGTTACGAAGGGAAAGGTAATTAGAAACAATCTATTTTAGTATTTTGTATTGCTTTTCTTATTGTCTGTAAGAATTTTTACTTAAACTTTATATTTGAGCTAAGTGCAACCCCATTTCTTGTCCAGGCTATCCCTATCCATTCCAGGTTGCCTGGAAGAGATCGCGGAATGCAATAAGGCCGCCAATTGTATTTGTTTTAGTTTAAAGTTTCCTTCATATGCTTTAATTTGGTGTACAATAAAGTATATATAAATAAATAAATAAATAGATAAATAAACAATGTAGTTCACGCGAATTTCAAGTTAATGTTTATGGTGACTTAGTTCATTTTAGTATAACTAAAACTGTTGGGATTAAATAAATTTTATGATAATGGAAACTAAGTTTTTAAAATACTACAAGGCTTTGTGAATGGCATATAGGAACTCGTGGCGAATTCCTTTTAACTGGCAAGTCTATCATCTGCCAACCCTTTCCCAACTATATTGGGGTCGGCTTCCAGTCAAACCGGATTCAGCTGAATACCAGTGTTTTACATGGAGCGGCTGCCTACCAGACCTCCACAACCCATTAACTGGGTAACAGATTTACTGGATTCTGACAATCCATAACGGCTACCAAAGATCCACAAATGACAGCCGGGACTAACGGCTTAACGTGCTTTCCGAGACACGGAGGAAATTCGGTATGTTCAGATTGTCACCAATCCACATACCAACCTTGGTTAGCGTTGCTTAACCTTAAATATCGATCCGTGTGGCTGTTAATATCTAGCCACGAGCTCCTCGCTGACCCAAATCTATATCATTAATTTATTAGTTAGTCTTCTGACTGAAAACTTTTTAATTGATTATTTAAAAATACCCCGTATTTGCCATGGCAGTGAAAGACCCTTTGATACGGAACCACTCTTTAAGAGGGAACTCGTGTTTATAATAATAATAATAAAGTTTTATTTTTCTACACATTTTCAAAGTTAACCATATATAAATACATAGAACTATTAAATAGTATTTTCTGGTTTATGTAGTCCCTCTTGGGTAAAAGCCTCCTCCAGCTTGAGCCATTCTTCGCAGTTTTCGTCAATCTGCATCCATTGGGGACTCGTGTTTAAAGAAATACTATTGCCGAAACCGTCGCGCTGCGCCCTATCCAGTAAATTGCGAAAGCTACAACTGCAGCTCAGACTGATTTTACCTAAAAAAACCTTGACCAAAAGACGTTTGTATTCCGCTGTTTTCTTCTTCAAAACTGGACTGATCTATAAAAATTATATATCAAAATTTAGAGGAAGACCATAGCTATGCTTCTATTATTTTATATTTTGTTAAAAACTTATCAAATTTGTCTGATAATCGTGTGAAAATGGCGGACTGTTTTTGGACTGTCATAATTCTTTAACTAGGTAATAACGTTTTGAAAAAAAGAAACTGATAGGGGCACGTATTAATTTGATCTAGATTTTGAAAAAAAAAAAAAGTTTTCTCTAGCAGCATAATCCACGAAGAAAACAGCGAAATGCGTTTGAATGGAAAAAGGCTCGAAGAGTTACCAACTAGAGCCCCCTCTTAATCCCCCCCCTTTATCTTTTCTTTTTTATTTGGTTATTACATGTAATTATGTAAAGTCTATGTTTTAATTTGTTTATTCATTGTATTTATTGATTTCTATTATCTTATTATTTGATTTACTGTTTTAATAATGTTATGAAATTGAATTTATTATGTGTATTTCTGATTGTTTGTGTATTTGTTATTATTTGATTAGGTGTTATGTGTGTGCTATCATCCTTTGTTGGTCGAAATAAACGTTATTATTATTATTAATGGCAAATTCAAGCACATTGGAGTTCTCGTCACTTGGATGCACGCTATATTTTGAACCAGAAATATTTTATTTAATTTTCTTATTTTACTTAATCCCAGGACATAATGGACATCTGGCTAGACTCAGGTCTGTCCTGGTCTACCCTAGGCGGGCGTACTGCACGACTGTACTCTGAAGGAGTGGACCAGCTGACGGGCTGGTTCCAAGCCTCGCTGCTGACTTCACTAGCTTTGACTGATGAGGCACCTTATAAGTGAGTTCTAAGTTTTAAAAGCTTTCTTGTTGAACATTGTGTTATTTGATCACTTCTGCTAGCAGCGTCGCCCTTTTCAAAGACTGAATTAATTTAAAGGAAACGTTCTCGCGAGAAAAAAGTATTTTTGTTCTTTCCAAGTCCAATTTCATCATCATCAAATCAGCCGAACGACGTCCACTGCTGGACATAGGCCTCCCCCAAGTGTCGCCGCAACAACAGGTCCTATGCGTCTCGCATCTACTAGAGAAACCGTTGCTAACAGACAACTAACACTTTCACATAAATAATTTTATAGATAATCACTACCACACGGAAGTTTAGAAAATTGGTCTTTCCTACAATATATTCTTCTATACTAATATATAAAGCTGGAGAGTTTGTTTGTTTATTTGACCTAGCGCGGTCAAATAAACAAACAAACTCTTCTTCTCAGGAACTACTGGTCCGATTTGAAAAATTATTTCAGTGTTAGATAGCCGAGGAAGGCTATAGGCTATATATCATCACGCTAAGACCAATAGGAGCGGAGCAGTAATGAATATTGTGACGCAGACGAAGTTGCGCGGGACAACTAGGACATGAATAAAATTTACCGACTTGAAACAGTACAAATCCAGGGCCGGCCTTAATCATCTGAGCGCCCCGGGCGAGACATGCATTTAGCGTCCTTTCATCAACATCATCTGCCTAGCCTATTCCCAACTATATTGGGGTCGGCTTCCAGTCAAACCGGATTTAGCTGAATACCAGTATTTTACGTGAACTACTTACTGGCTTCTCACTATTCGTAACGACTACCAAAGATCTTCAAATGACAGTAGGGACCAACGGCTTAACGTGTTTTCCGAGGCACGGAGGAAACTCGGTATGTTAAGATGGTCACACATCCACAGATCAACCTTGGCAAGCGTTGCTTAACCTTGTAGATCGACCCGTGCGGCTGTTATTACCTAGCCACGAGCTCCTCATTTAACGTCCTTTCATATTTCAATTTAATTAAAATATAACTTATCTTGAAAATCTTTTACACCCAACCCCAATTCTATTCTATTCTATTCTATTAACGAATTTTTTCCCATATTTAGCAGTTTTTTGGAGGAGCTTGTGGCTAAAAAATATCAGTCGCACGGGTCGATCTTGAAGGTTAAGCAACGCTTGCCAAGGTTGGTCTGTGGATGGGTGACCGTCTTAACATAACGAGTTTCCTCCGTGCCTCGGAAAGCACGTTAAGCCGTTGGTCCCGGCTGTCATTTGTAGATCTTTGGCAGTCGTTACGGATTGTCAGAAGCCAGTAAATCTGACTCCAGTTTTGCCAAGATGTACCGTGTTACCCAGTTAATGGGTTGTGGAGGTCTGGTAGGTAGCCGCTCCACGTAAAAGACTGGTATTCAGCTGAATCCGGTTTGACTGGAAGCCGACCCCGATGTAGTTGGGAAAAGGCTAGGCAGACAGATGGATTTAGCAGTTTTTGGCTTTCCTCTGATGAGCTATAATTTAAGTTTAGAAAAACGCTGTTCGCTACTTGCAACAGTCACTGGTACTCGTATTGTTAGATTTGTTAGCAGAATACGCAGCGAAATTCTGGGATATAGGTAATCTTGAAGATTGTGCTTTTTAATAAACTTTCAAGGTTTCGATAGGTGTTACCCGAATGTCTTTGAGATTGTGTTACCGACCTAAAATTTAAACGCACACCAAATCACAATGTCTAAATTTTTCTTTATATCGAAAGAAATAGGTTCTCAAATTACGCGCAGAGCCCTGTTTGACTAACGTGACCAGACGTCCCGTTTTGAATGGGACTGTCCCTTTTTATGATTACTAGTCCCTGTGCCCCCGAAATGAACTCTGGGACGCAAAATTGTCCCGTTTTTGAAACCGCGCGAAAATATGAGTAGCTGTCGAGCCGAGTCGAGTCGTCGACGCGATCATAGCCGAAAGTGGCCGAGAAAGACGTCAGCGCTCGTGCTTTGTTGACTAATTGTTTGATCGATTTTTCGTTTGCCCACTTCTCGATATTTGTTTTGTTATTTTTTGATGCTCGTATACCTACCTAGTAAATAACTTAAACTTCTTTTGTTTTCGAATCATAAGTTAAAATGCCGGAACGCAAGTGTTCATTCAATATTAACTTACAAGCAAAATGTTGACACCCGACTTCACCCGAATGATCCTATAAGGGTTCGGTTTTTATGGATGTTCGGAACCCTTAAAACGTGCCAAGAGTTTCATTCTTATAATCAGCACACTATATTAAAGCAAATTTGTTCCTCTCAAAAATATAACTAAACGTTTCGGGTACCTGTATATATTTTTTAATTTACAACTTTTAAGCTAACTGACTTTTTCTGAATAAATAACCTTAATAAACTGTGTTTTTCATTGAATACCTGTTAATTGATCTAAATAAACCAAAGTCCCGTTTTGAGTCAAAAAATAATTGGTCACGTTATGTACGAGCCGGCGCCCTCCAGTGGCCCGCGCGCCAGCCGGCTGCCCGTGTCGCCCGGCCCTAAAGCCGCCACTGTACTAATCAAATTCAAATTCAAATTCAAAGCATTTTATTTCAAATAAACCATTCACAGGCACTTTTGAAACGTCAAGGTCGGTCAGTCAAAAACATGGAAGCTATTTGCACGTTCCAAAGCGTAGATCTCTATGGAGAAGAACGTGCAAGAAACTCCACGGACACTCTTTTAAATCATGTTCTGGTTTTACAAAATTTCAAGTTACATATACTTGTTGCTTCTGCATGTGAGGACAATGCAAAGGAAAAAAAAAGGGCTTATTATAAGAATTTTAAATATAAAGATTAAAATAAGCCAATGGCAGTTAAGAGATGACCAGTCTCAACCGACGGCGCCTGTTCACGAACATGACGCGTGTATCGGCACCCTTCAGCTCAACCATTACGAAGGGAACCGAATGATCAAACCCACGCGCCGCCATCAGCGAGACATTTGAGTGAGCATGACATGCTCTCAACCACCATGCTCGTTCATGTCCAACAAGTAAAACTATAACTACTCACATAAAATGTAAATGGTTTCATGGTACTCACATTTACAAAATTTGAAAAATATGCTTCTACTTTACACAAAACTATGGTTGTCTTTGACCAAATAATGAAAAATAAATTAATAAAGAGAACGATTAAGATCTTACATCAAAAAGAATAAATAAGTAATTAATATAATAATATAATTTGTATGTATATAAGAATAAATAAACGAAATAATGTAAGAACCTCTAAAAGGAGCGAGCATCTCTTCCAAATATAAAAACATAGAAACCTAAAAAGTGGACCTAAGCAGCTGTGACTGTGGAGCAGGACCAGCATTTAGCCAAGCGTTTTTATCGAGGATATAATCTTCCAGTTTATAATACGCTTGTCTACATAGTGTGCGTTTTATGCATGCTTTAAATTTTCTCTCATTCAGTTCGAGAATATCAACTGGTATTTTATTATAAAATTTAATACAGTACCCCATAAAAGAAGTGTGTACTTTGGCCAATCTGAATCGGGGTTGATCTAATTTGTTCCTATTTCTAGTGTTAAAATTATGCCTGTCACTAATCTTGCTAAAGAGATGAAGATTTTTCCGAACATACATAATATTTTCGTAAATGTATTGACAAGGTACCGTCATGATGTTGATATCCTTAAACAGTTCTCTTAGGGAATCACGCCGACGGATATTGTAAATGGCTCTGATGGCTCTTTTCTGCAGGATAAATATAGACTCGATGTCTGCAGCACGTCCCCATAATAAGATACCGTAAGACATGATACTATGAAAGTAACTAAAATAGACCAGCCTCGCGGTATCTATATCGGTAAATTGACGGATTTTTCTGACAGCGTATGCTGCTGAACTTAGCCGTCCCGCAAGAGATGTTAAATGAGGACCCCATTGTAGCCTTGAGTCAAGCGTAATCCCCAGGAAAACCGTGTTTTCGACGAATTCAAGTTTCTCCTTGTTCAATACTATGTCGCAATCATTTCTTTTAACGTTCGGTAAGGCAAATCTGATGCATTTAGTTTTTTTCCCATTTAATACTAAATTATTAGCAGTAAACCAATTTTGGACCTGCTGTAGGGCGTTATTTACGTCGTCAAGATTTATGGAACGTCTATCTATCTTAAAAATTAAGGACGTATCGTCAGCAAATAATACCATATGAGGTTGATTTTTTAAAAGATGGGGTAGATCATTAATATATACTAGAAAGAGGAAAGGACCCAAAATAGAGCCTTGTGGTACCCCCATTTTGACTTTTAAACCCCGTGAATTGACACCATTTATTTGAACTTGCTGCTGTCTATCATTTAAGTAAGATTTTATTAGACTGAGTGCAAGTTTACCTAGTCCGTAATGTCCTAGCTTTAGGAGCAAGGTTTCGTGATTTACACAATCAAATGCCTTGGAGAGGTCACAAAAGATTCCTATGGCATCTTGTGCCTCTTCCCACGCTGAGTATATGTGTTTTAACAACGTGGCACCAGCGTCAGTCGTACAACGACCCCTGGTAAAACCATACTGTTGATCGTGTAAAATTTTATTGATGTTAAAATGATTGAGCATCTGATTGAGCATTACTTTTTCAAACACTTTGCTAAAAACCGGCAAAACAGATACAGGTCTATAATTATTGGTGTCTTTGCTGTCGCCCGATTTAAATAGTGGTATAACCTTACTATATTTCATTATATCCGGAAAGACTCCTTGGTCTACACATAAATTAAATATTAAAGCCAAGTATGGTGCTATAGTTTCAATTATGGACGTGCACACTTTAATAGACATTCCCCATATGTCTTCGTTCAATTTGATTTTGATTTGCCGGAAAGCTTTTATGACTGTCACAGGGTTGATATGTTTGAACTGGAATTCAACCGTACAACCTGGAACGTTAGCTTTTAATAAATTATATGAGACCTCAGGTGAAGAATTTAAATATTCCGTAGTTTTAGTTGGTATATTGGTGAAAAAATTTACAAATTCTTGAGCTACTTCTAAATTAGAGCTTTTGGCACCATGTATAGTCTCCAGTAAATAATCAGTGTTTCGTTCTTTATTTCTATTAGTTTCATTATTAATAACTTTCCAAACTGTCTTTATTTTATTTTCTGACGATTTGATCTTGTTGCTAATATATAGGGCTTTAGCTACCTTGCAAGTATTTCTGAACACTTTAGAATATTTGTTTACAAACTTATTAAAAGAATCAGTGTTTATGACAGGCTTAAGGCCATATAGCTCATATAGTCTTTCCCTACTTATCCTAATGCCTTTAGTCGCCCAGTCACTAAATACATACTTAGGGAAAGTATCCTTAGACTTCTTTTCAAAAGTTGCATTGAATTCCTTTAGAACCACTGAAAAGAAATTATCATAAAATTTATTAGCATCTTCAATGTTATGGCCTAGAAAATTTAACTTATTTTGTAAGGTACCATTGAATTTAGCTAGTTTGCCAGTTGTAATTGGCCTATATTGTATATGAATTTTTTCCAAGGCTGCTTTAAACTGAAATGTTACCAATTGACCACTATGATCAGAGGGAAGGTAATTAACTATGGCTTTATCTAAATATTCACAATCGCAGAATACATTATCGATACAGGTTGAAGAAGTTGGTGTTACCCTAGTCGGTTCTGTAAACACATTGGACAAATTAAACGATTTAAAAAGGCTTATAAATCTGCTGCTATTTGAATTAATTTCTAAAATATTAATATTAAAATCCCCACAAATAATCGCGGGCTTGTTACCTGCTGCAAGTTTCGCAAGGATATCTTCCATTGTTGACTCAAATAAAGTAAAGTTTTGAGGGTTTGGGGGTCTGTACACGCACACTATGATATGCTTATCTAGCTCAACACAGGACAGTTCGATGCAATGTTCCACTGATAAGTTAACGATGTCATTACGTTGCTTAAATTTTAAGTTTTTTCTTAATAAGATGAGGGAACCACCACGTAACATAGATTTGCGGTTAAAACAACTGCCCACATTATAATTTTCATAACTAATTAGCATCTGGTAATCCTTCAACCAGTGCTCACTAAAACATACAATGTCAAACATTGTTTTTTCTAAAAACATTTCAATTTCTAATAATTTGGAAGAGACACCCTGAATATTTTGATGAAATAATTTCAAGGCATGCTGCTGACTCCCTTTTTGACAACTATTTACTAAAGAGCAAGAAGATACCTTGTTAATGGTAGGCATAACTATTCTGTCGCTGGTATCCTCTGTTGTCTTATGAACTAGTTTAAATGAGTATCCATAGAGAGACATGGAAACTCCGTACAATTTTTATAAGTATTTGTAGCACTAGAGCTACCGTTACTAAGGCTCTCCACCTGATTCTTAGTAAAATTACTAAACATTGTGGATTTAATTAAACAAGACTGCGACATACTACTTATGTCTGAGTTAATAAAATAAGCTAATAGCCTTGCTATTGTGTGTCTAAAACTAATTGGCAAATACACTGTATCCCTAGTCGATTTTAAATTTTCCACAAAAATGTTTGTGTCAAAAAACATAAACTTGTCACTATAGTGACTTACTAAAAAGTGCATGTGTTTATTTAAACTATGAATATAATTATTTTGTCTACTTGACAATTGTTCAAAATAAGGAAATGCACACAATATTATTTTATTACAATTTAACTTTAACATCTCAGTTAGATTGTCCGTGATATCTGCTTTTTTTACATTTAAACTATTCCCTATAAACACTGTAATATTGGTATTAGAACTAAAATTATTGTTTCTTAATGACGCCATAATATGCTTGTATGATGAACTTGGCATACAGTAATTTTGTATAGGGTAACTCAGGTTGTTACTTAATAATTTACCTAAACCTCTTCCTATGCTGTCTGAGAACATAACTGAATGATAACCACTTTTCACAGATAAGAAACTATTAATCTTGGGCTGTTCAATTTGAGATAAATCCTGTTCACAATCAATTACAACTTGGTTGATGACACAGCCTTGGGATAAATTCTCCGCCTGGGACGGGGCGTCCGATACCTCAGGCTGGACAGCATCAAGATTTGATACTGTCTGGCAAGTACACTGACACATGACTAACTCATTTGCAGCAAGAATGTGTTCTCTTATTTGGTTCTGAGATTGTATATATTTACTATTAAGAGAACTTAGTGAAGCTTCGAGTACCTGTATTTCAGACTGTAAGTGCTGTGTATCAATTTCATATATTTTTATGCTATCTTCAAGTTTAATTTGATAGTTATTTAATTTACTAATCAGGTCAACACGTTCCTTCCTGAGTGGAATATTCTTTAAAAACTGTTTATGTTGTATTTTGTACCGATAACATTTTTTAATAAACCTATTTAATTTTGCATACTTTTTTAACTTATTATGACTAGGATAGTTCTGTTTCAATAAGGAATCTTCAGTTAGGTCTATCGTGACTGTGGAATGAGGGTTACAATTATTATTTATACCTATTAATTCATTATATAAGTGGTAAGTTTCCTTAACCTGAGCACTCTGTTTTTCATTCTGCAATTTGATGATGCAACTGTTTGCAGTAATAAGTTCATCCTCTAGGTCCCTAACTTTACGTAAAGCCTCCTCATACAAGTTGCTACAGTTGTTGAAACCATCCGTGATTACCCACAGTTGGTCACGTTCATCAACAACATCTTGATATTGTTGGCTGAGGTCTACTAGCTCCCGTTTAAGGCAGGTGTTTGTATGGACCATTTTTCTTACTTCCACCTCATTATCCTCTCGTTCCTGTAACATTTCCTGACATTGTTCATTTGAGGCTTTTAATTCCTGGAGAGCCGTTCTCAGTTTAAGCTCCATATCCTGAGCTGTAGCTTTGCGGGTCATCACAGGCATGTTTTCAGGTTTAAGTACTGAAAATAGAGTAAAAGAAATGTGTGAGAATCTAAAAAAAAAAAAAAAAAAGACAAAATAAAGGAAAGTGGGAAATTAAAGAAAAAGGTAATAAAAATGGGGAGAAATTAGTGCAGTTAAGTGGAGAATGAGGTAGGCTGCTGAATTAGCTTTAAAAGATATTGTTTATTGAATTTTCTTGCTTAAGATACCTTTTAAATAATGATTTCCTTAATGTGGGTAGGATGACTAGATTAAAATATACTTTTGATTTAATAGATCAAAGGTAAGCTATGTAAAATAACAATCATATAAGCGTTATTTTTGTTGAACATTATTGAAAAATATCGGAAAATCAACAGAAACTAAGTATTTTGACGTTTTCCACGATGTAAACAAAGCAATATAATATCAACGCTGAGTCCTAAAAATCTACATAAAAGTTAACACTTTGCAAGGACGTGCCACTGAGATAAAGTGACGAATGTGTGCTATTATAAAATAAAAGTAAAAACAATACTTCCCCGTTTAATATCGTTCCATACGTAGTTCACAAGTTGCTGGCGGTTTTAGGTTACCGGTGACAGCCGGTACCAAAAATTGTGTTTTTCTTGATAAAATTCCAGGAAAACAATAATTATATGGTGTATACTCAAACAATTACCCCTTAATTTCACTTAAATACTAATTAAATCTAATTTTAAAATACGGAACAAATATTTTTCCGCTCCGCTGCCTCGCTCCGCGTCAAAGGTCATAATCTTTACTTATAATCTTTTCGCAGGTCGATATTCGTGCACGGCTTCGTAGTGGACGACAAGAAGCGCAAGATGTCCAAGTCTATCGGCAACGTGATAGACCCCACCACCATTATTCAAGGAGGCAAGGATAAGAGAAACCAGCCGGCCTATGGCGTTGATACTCTTAGGTAAGTTAAGCGGGTGCCGAGGAAATTATGCGTAACTAGCTTTTGCCCGCGGCTGCGTACGCGCATGTCACATTTTTTCCCATTATCGTAGGAATTTCGAGATCTCTTAGTGCTCGCCTACACTCCCCAAGGAACCTACATGCCAAATTTCAACTTTATACGATCAGTAGTTTCGGCTGTGCGTTGAATTTTATTCAATTCAATTCATTTATTTATTGCATCAAATATGGTAGGTATAAGTTCTTATCAATATTAAGTAACACACATTTGGCCAATATATAGCATGCAATATTACAAGTTTTTACTTAACATTTACTTAAAACTTTATATATTAGGTATACTTTCAGTCAAAAAAGTATCGGGAATGGATGATTTGTTTATGGTTCCAAATTCAAATTTTTGTTTTTTTGTAGTTGTTAGATTGGCACAACTGTTTTCCATTTTGGCGCGGAGTTTGAGTTGCATCTGTTATTTATATTAAATACAGTGCTGGTTTTAGTAATATCATAGTGTGTATTGCGAATTTCATAATGGACAAAAATATCGAACAAAGAGTTGGTCTTAAATTTTGCATCGCCAATGGAATTTCGTGTTCGGAGTCACTGAAAATGTTACAGAAGGCTTACGGTGAATCGACTTTATCAAAAACTCGTGCTTATGAGTGGTTCAAAGCGTTCAAAAGCGGTCGAGATGTGATGGAAGATTTGCCTCGCTCTGGTAGGCCGTCAACGTCTGCAACTGAAGTTAACATCGCAAAAGTGAAGGAAATAGTGACTGAAAATCCCCATTTAACTCTGAGAGAGATAGCCGCCGAACTTCCTGTATCTCACGAGTCGATCCGTACCATTTTAACTAATCATTTGGGTATGAATTGAGGCTTTGGAGAGCAAGCAATGTGTGGCTATGCCTGACAGCAAGGTCAGCCAACTGGAGCGCATCGTGGGGCAGCTCCAACTGGAGCTCAATGACCGCGAACAGGATTTGCTTGGCGCCGACCTGGAAATAGCGAACATCCCGGACATCCCTGGCGAGAATGTTCTGCAAACTGTCGGACTTGTTGCGGCAAAGCTGGGGGTGTCTCTGGAAGAGCGTGACATCGTGTTCGCTCAGCGCGTGGGTCTGCGAGTGGAACGCGAGCCGGCTGCGGGCGCGGGGAGTCCGGAGGGGGCAGGGATGGCGGCGACGCGCGGCCGGCGCATCGTGCTGCGTCTGACGCGCCGCGCTGTGCGCGACGAGCTGCTGCGAGGCGCGCGTGTGCGCCGCGGAGCCACCACGGCGGACTTTGGTCTCTCTTCGCCCCCGCGTCGCTTCTTTTTGAATGAGAGGCTCACCCGGACAAACAAGCACCTGTTCTATCGTGTGCGTGAGGCCGGCGGCCGTCTCGGGTGGCGATACACGTGGACGAAGAACGGTCGTATCCTCGCCAAGCAGGGTGACGGTAAGCCGACTCACTGCATCCGCACGATGGAAGATTTTTCACGTGTTTTTGGCCCGGATGTGTCTGCTGAGAAAGTTGTCTAAATTCTGGTTCATTTACATGTTTCATTTAGGTTTAATTTTATGTTTAGTTTTAAGTGTGGTCTATGCGAGGTCGGCAGTTTCCCTGTTTCTGTACCTATTTGTTTTTTCATTACATAGGCCAGCTGCTCGAGCATCGAATATGTACACATACTTATATTATTTATTTATAAAACTACTGCTCTTTTGCTATACTGCTATTATAATTATAACTATTGTTCAACTATACTATCTTATAATACATAACACATCACACACTATATCCATTTACGACCATGAAAATGTCTAAGTCCAAAAACCTAAAGGTTGGTTTGTTTAATGCGGGATCGCTGGGTTCTCGTCATGACGAGTTTCTTGTAGCCATGGAAAACACTGCGGTGGATATCATGGCGATAAGCGAGACCTGGCTCCGTGCGGGCGAGGAGGGCCGCGCGCCCACTGTGCCGGGCTACCGGCTGTGGCACGTGCCGCGCGCGCGCTCCGTGCGCGGCGGCCGCGGGGGCGGCGTGGGCTTCTACGTGCGGCGCGGAGTGCGCGCGCGCACCGTGCGCGGCGGCCGCGGGGGCGGCGTGGGCTTCTACGTGCGGCGCGGAGTGCGCGCGCGCACCGTGCGCGGCGGCCGCGGGGGCGGCGTGGGCTTCTACGTGCGGCGCGGAGTGCGCGCGCGCACCGTGCGCGGCGGCCGCGGGGGCGGCGTGGGCTTCTACGTGCGGCGCGGAGTGCGCGCGCGCACCGTGCGCGGCGGCCGCGGGGGCGGCGTGGGCTTCTACGTGCGGCGCGGAGTGCGCGCGCGCACCGTGCGCGGCGGCCGCGGGGGCGGCGTGGGCTTCTACGTGCGGCGCGGAGTGCGCGCGCGCACCGTGCGCGGCGGCCGCGGGGGCGGCGTGGGCTTCTACGTGCGGCGCGGCGCGCGCACCGTGCCGCACCCACCCGCGCCGCAGGTCGAGCAGATGTGGCTCCGGCTGAATGTCAACTCGCTTTCAGTTATCGTTGGAACTGCATACAGGCCACCGTGGCTCGATGTCAATGTCTTCCTGGATGCGATTACTGACTCTCTTTCCTCTTTACCAGGAGCAGATAAGGTTGTTTTGTTGGGTGACTTTAATATTAATATGTTATGCCAATCGGATAACAAAACCAAGTTACTAAGCAACCTTTTACTCTCCTGTAACTTAAATCAAGTTGTTACTGAACCAACTCATTTTACAGACCATAGTGAGACATTAATTGACGTTGTATGCACCGATGCCCGTATACGTAAAGTCTCCGTATCTCACATACCAGAGCTCGGCCAACATGCAATTATTTCAGTGGAACTTAATTTCAAGATTGAGAGGCCTTCCCCGCACTGGGTCACCTACAGGCCTCTTAAAGACATTCTGCTGGACCAATTTAATAGGGACTTGGATAGAATGGATTGGAAGTTCATTGAAAGCCTGGAGGATGTGAATTCCATGGTGGAAACTTTTAATAGTTATATACTAAACTTATACAATTTACATGCACCCCTCAAAAGAATTCTTATTAAAGAGAAGTCCTTGCCATGGATAACGGACACTGTAAAGGAAATGATGAAGCTGCGGGACAGGAGTCATAGTAAGGCAAAAGCTACTAAAGCATTGAAACATTTTGAATCTTATAGGGAGCTCAAATACCTTGTTAGGGCTGCGGTTGTAAGTGAGAAGCGTGCATATTTCAAGACTAAAATAACTAACAACATTAAACATCCAAAAAAGTTATGGAGTCACATAAAGTCTTCCATAGCAATCTCCAAAAAAGCAGAGCCCACATTACCACACTTCTGTAGTGATCCAGAGAAAATAAATGATCATTTTTTGGATGTACCGGGTAGCGGTTTGGTTACTACTGCTGACTTGTCATACTTTGAGCATCATAGATTTAACAATTGTCATTTCCAACTTGAGCCGGTCCAGGAGGATGTGGTGCTGGGGCTTATGCGTGGTCTGAAGTCCAATGCTCAGGGGTCTGACTCTATCTCGCTGGAGATGCTGATGATGACTCTTCCTCGTACTCTTGCAGCTATAACAGCCATCATCAATCGTTCCATCACCACCTCCTCTTTCCCGGATCTGTGGAAATTGGCTATAGTTAGACCCATTCCTAAAGTACCTAATCCTAACAGCGTAAAAGAACTTCGACCAATTAGTCTGTTGCCATGTCTCTCCAAGGTCCTAGAGAAGGTTGTCTCCAACCAGCTTAGGGCATACCCTGAGCAACACAATATTTTGCCCCTTTATCAATTTGGTTTTCGCAGGGGACACAGCACAGCCACAGCCCTTCTTGACGTAGTTGGAAATATCCTTGAAGCCAGAGACAAGAGCATGGGTGCCATGCTTGTCCTACTCGATTTTTCACGTGCTTTCGACTGTATTAACACTTCACTTCTCCTCTCCAAGCTGTCTTACTATGGATGTCAGCCTGAGACGGTAAAATGGTTCCAAAGTTACTTGACTCACCGATCACAGTTAGTCCAGGTTACAAGTGATGATGGAGCGGTAAAGTCCTCTGATCCCAAGTGCGTGAACAGGGGCGTGCCTCAGGGTTCAATCCTTGGTCCGCTACTTTTCATCCTGTACAGTGCTGATATAACAAACTGCTTGCTCAATGCCAAGTTCCACCTATATGCTGATGATCTGCAGATGTATTTGCCATTTCACCCTCAGCAGACTGGTGACACTGTAAAAAGAATGAATGAGGATTTGGATAGAATCTCAGCCTGGTCGAGGAGGAACTCCCTGGTTTTAAACCCAGTGAAATCAAAATTTATGATAATCGGAACTAGAGACTTTTTAATTAAATTGAGCAATGTCACCTTTGACTTGAGGATTGATGGGTGTTCCATTGAAAGGGTGCAGGAAGCCCGTAATCTTGGGGTGGTATTTGATGAGCAACTGCATTTTGAGACTCACGTCATGGAGGCTGTGCGCAACTGCTTCTACCGTCTCAAACTCTTGTACCGTGTCCGCCCCTACATTAGTGTGGATATGCGTATCATGCTCTGTGAGTCACTTATCTTATCCAAGCTGAACTACGCGGACACTGTGTATGGGGCGTGCATTCTTGGGAGGAGCGACAGGTTGATCCAGCGGGTTCAGAATGCTTGTGCGAGGTTCTGTTTTAATGTCCCTCCTAGATCTCATATAAGGCCGTTTTTAAACAAGGGTAATTTGATGAGAATGTCAGACCGGAGAAAGCTTCATCTGGCTACCCTGCTATTTGGTATAATTCTCACAAAAAAACCAGACTATCTGTATGGTAAATTAACTTGGTCTCGTGATGTGAACAAAGTGAAAACAAGAGCATCGGCTTACCTCTTGTTGACCAACCCCCATCGAACTGCTGCATTCCGTGGATGTTTTAAATTCGCAGCTTCTCGTTGCTGGAACGACTTGCCACCGCCGTTTCGTGCTATTAAAACAGTTGGTACTTTTAGTTCTAAGTTCAAGCAACACTTACTACGGATTCAAAAGGAAAGTACATGAACTTACCCAGGGTTTGCACGCATTAAGTGTTGGTGACTGTTAGTCCGATGTTCTCAGCATTACATATCGTCTTCCTGCAACTAACTATGTGACTCAGACCGCAACTATGCAATAGACCCCTTTATTTTTTTGTTGCACTTTCGTGATACTTGTTGGTATGGCTTTTATTTACAATTACAAATAATTTCTGCCATTATTATTATTTTTTATTTTTTTTCTTCTTTGGCAACTGAGCCGGTGACGACTATTCTGCCAGTGTCATGTGAAGACGGTAACCCGGTGAGGTGAGCCGTCGAACTTTGCACTTTGTGGTAGATCTAAAATGTTAGTAGCTGTAAGGACAATACAATATATGGTTAGTTAACATAGAATACTTTTTTTTTTTTTAAATAAACGAATATATATATATCTTAAAACTGAAACAAAAATTAAAATAAATAATAATTATTATACACGCTACATTTTAATATCATTATCATTTAGGAATTTTGATAGGAGTTGGACAAGTTTAGGAGAGAAATTGGTCAGGAGGGAATGGAAGTTGATAGGGAGAGGAATTTTAATTTTGGGAAGCATTTGATACAATACGAAGGAATGGGAATTAGAAGGACATGAGAAAAATATATGGTCTAAGGTACCATCATCAAGGCCGCATTCGCATAAGGAGTTGTCACGGACACGGATTTTATGTAGGAGTACTGGACTACAGCAATGGCCGAGTCTCAGTCTACACAAGGACGAAACAGTTCTTTTTGATAATTTGGAACATTTGAAAAACCAGGGTTTCCGCTGGATGTCAGGTTGGATACTGGCGTAATACGCTCCCTTTAATTTTGAACTTACCTGCCACTCAGCAGACCACGAGTTATGCAGCTTAACTTTGGTATCAGAACGTAAGTCGTAACTATGGACCATGTACTGTTTTCGATCCACGAGGTTGGACGTAGCAAACTTAGCTAGTGAGTCTGCGCACTCGTTTCCGCCTATACCTAAATGACTAGGTACCCAAACTATTTCAATGTTTAAACCATCTTTAAAACAAGTGTAAAGCAAATTTCGAATATCTATGATGATTTTACTATGAATTTTAGATTTTAATTGATTTTGAACTATTGCCTGGATGCTACTTCTAGAATCTGAAAAAATAACTGAGTTTTGTATTCTATGTGATAAAATAAAATTGATGGCTTCAAGAATACCGATGCATTCACCTGTGAACACTGAAGCTTCTGGAGGACATTGGCATAAAAGTGCTATTCTCGAGTTTTGGTAATATGTAGAAACACCAGTGTAACCCGTTGCCGATAATTTAGACGCGTCCGTATAAAATAAGTTCCAACCGTTCCAGTACCTCTTAATAGCCCGATCGAAGTCGCCTTTTACGTCTTGGGAATTTTTGGAGATACCAAGTCCCAAAACGACCTTTGGCTTGAAATGGATCACTTCATATGCGGAAGAAAAGACCGGAAGAGTAGGATATTGACAAACGGGTGAAGAGAGCTGTACAAGCTCTCTGTACCTATTCATCAATGGAAAACATTTATTGTTCCAATAGGAAGACACAGTTAGAGAGAGATAGATTTGTTCCAAAATGGGAAGTAAAGGATGGGACGAGAGGGAAAAGACTTTTGACAAGAAACGATCTGCTAAGTATTGTCTACGAAGGGAAAGGGGAGGTTCTGCACATTCAACCTGTAGGGCATTTATGGGTGAGGATTTCATGGCGCCAATCACGATTCTAAGACATTTGGCTTGGATTGCATCTAGTCTACGAAGGGCTTCTTTGTTACACGGCTCAAGTAAGTAACTACAGTAGTCTAGTACGCTTCTGACCAGCGCGTTGTATACCAATTTTAAGGTGTATGGGTGAGCACCCCACCAGACACCTGCCAATGCCTTTAGAACCGAGATTGAGCGCTCGCATTTTTGGACGGTGTTATTAAAATGCTCCACACCCGACAGTTTGGAATCTAGGGTCACCCCCAGGAACCTGGTCTTCTCTTTAATTGGGATAGCTTGGCCATCAATATTGATATCAACCCGAGGGATGACGCGTCTGCGAGTAAAAACAACTGCTGCACTTTTTGGAGCACTTAGAGATAACCCGTGATCCAACAGCCATTGGTTTAATGAGGACAAAGACGTGTTCATAGATTGCGCGGCACTTTCAATGGATTTGCTACAGACCAATAGTGCAATATCGTCAGCATACTGGAGAATTTTACAGTCATAATTTAGACAAGAAGGGAGATCATATGTATAGATATTATATAAAGGGGGGCTAAGTACAGAACCCTGGGGTAGGCCCCTCCAAGCTGACCTTGGTTCAGAGTCCACCCCAGGAATCCTAAGTTTGATGCTACGGTTTAAAAAGATACTAGATATGATCTGGCGCATCCTAGCCGGGATTCTCAGCTGTTGCATTTTCTGCCTGAGAACTGGGAGGAGGACAGAATCATAGGCGGCTGAGATATCTAAGAAAACGACTGCCACTGACTCATTCCTACTGAGGGCCAGCCGGATCTCTGATGTGAGGATACCCACACTATCAGCTGTACCCAGACTTTTCCTAAAGCCAAATTGAGTCCTTGGCAGCAGATTCCTGCTCTCCACAAACCATTCTATACGGTTTTTAACTAGGTGTTCCAAGAGTTTAATAAGTATGGACGATAAAGCAATTGGTCTGTAAGAACAATGATCACTAGGATCTTTACCAGGCTTCAATATTGGAACAATCACTTGAACTTTCCACTCAGGAGGAACATAACCCGACAGAAAACAGTAATTGGCTAAGTCCAAGTAATACTGGTGGGTCTTATCTCCGGCTTTAACTATGAAGGAGTACGGGAATCCATCCACCCCAGGAGCAGAGTCTCTTACATGGAAGAGGACAGATTTAAGTTCGGCTAAAGAAAAAGGTCCGTCCAGAGGATCATCTGATTCCAGCTGGGAGTTTGTTGAACCACATTCATCTACACTGGGAACATAAGCCGGGGCTAGCTTAGAGAAAAACTGGTGACCCAGCTCTTCAGACAGTATGCTCCCGGTCGATGGTTTCAGACTATTCCTATACGCCCGCAATCTACGCCACACAACTGAAGCTGGAGTGGATGGACTCAATGAACCGCAATACTTCCGCCAACCTTCTCTTTTTTTATTCTTTAGTAGTTTCTTGGACTTAGCCAACACATGTTGGTAGTTGATAACATTCTCCAGGCTCATGTCTGAGTTGAACTTCATTTCGGCCTCATTCCTGGCTCTGATCACCGCAGAGCAATCCTTATCCCACCATGGCGGGGATGGAATTTTGCCGGATTGCGGTTTTTTGGTAGGGAAGCAGTCGTCCGCTGTAGCGGATATGGTGTGGGAGAATGACGAAAAGCACTCGCGTGCAGTTTCATGATTTATGGAAGGAAGGGAGGAGATACGTAAATCTAAAATTTTTGAGTAAAGGTCCCAATCTACTGAATTAAGCTGGTACTTTAATAAGGGGGGAGAGGATTTAACAGGAGTAGTTTTGGAGGGAATTTCAACCATGATGGGATAGTGATCACTCCCATAAGTCATATCCAGGCGATTCCAATTTAAAAGGCTGGCTATATTAGATGAACAAAAAGTCAGGTCAACACAACTGTTGCTCTGTCCCGGCAAAGCTCGACGTGTGGCACAGCCATCATTAAGAATACATAAATTAAGTTCATCTAATATATCCACTAGACCTGTGCCAAAGTTGTCGCAGGTTTCTGAACCCCATCTATAGTGATGGCCATTAAAGTCACCCATAACAAGTAATGGGCCCTGTACACTACTTAACAAACTTTTTATTGTGTCAAGGTCTTCAATTTGTGGGTGTGCAATATAAAAACAAAAAAATTATATCCTCAGCCTTCACAGCAACAACATTGATGTTGTCACCTACAAAGGGTAAAGGAATTGGGGAGAATGGTACTTTGTTATTGATGAACAAAGCACATCCTCCATATCCATCTGATCTGTCATGTCGAGCATCACTAAAACATGGGATCCTGAAATTGCTTCCAGGACGAAGCCATGTCTCAGCAATGCTGCAGATCGATGGTTTCAACTTATTAATAATATAGACTAAGTCAGGTTTCCTGGGAGTAATACTCCTGACGTTCCACTGGAGAAAAGTCAGGGCGCGGAACATTGTGAATATAGTTACACTATGGATGACAATTTGTTGGCAACGTGGTCTGGTAGTGATTGGGCAGGGTTAGCTAAAACAGTCATGAGCATATTTGATATTACATTAAGGATGTTTTCTGAGGACATAGGACTGGGACTAGGACTGCTTGCACTTTCCCGAGGGTAAGCACAACCATTTTGGACTGGAGAAAAGGAGTAGTTTTGAGTGAGGGCTTGGTGAACCTGTCTGTCATAACTAGGAGAGAGAGGGGCATGGGATTTTGGTTTAAGGGAGACTGTTTTGCGGTATGATTTTTGAGTCCGAGGAGGGGTGGGTGATCTGGGAGACTGAGCTGGATTGGATAAGGGTTTACTTTTATTCTGGGGTACTCTAGACACTTCAGCATATGATCTTGTAACGGGAGGGAGTACCTGGCTTGCTTCCGCATAAGAAACTGACTTCTCAGCCATAAGTGCCTTTATGCCCTTCTGTCGACCCAATTCAGGGCAAGCCTTATCGGTGGCATAATGGCTTCCAGAACAAGATACACAGAGGGCACATTCATTGGGAACCTGGCATCCGTCACCTGGGTGGTCTTCAGCACATTTGAAGCATCGGGGCTTTGATCTACATACTGTGCGTGTGTGACCATACCGACAGCAGTTGAAGCATTGTATAGTTGGGTACATGTATCTTTCAACCGGAAGGGCAGAATAAAAACAGTAGACACGATTGGGTAAAATTTGGCCGTCAAAAGTCAAAATAACTGTATGGGTGGGTTTCCATTCTGTAACGCCCAGAGAACTCACCTTTCGGTTCATTCTTCTGGCCTTAATCACAGGGCCACATCCAGCGGGAACCCTGATGTTCTCAATGATTTCATCCTCTGTCCATTCAACAGGTATATCCCTCACAAGACCTATACGAGTAACATTGTATTGTGGGACAGATGCAATGAAACCGTGTTGAACCAATATTGGACTTATCAAAAAGCTATTTGCGTCCTGGTGAGACTTAAAATCGACTGCTAGTTTGTTTCTTCCTACACGTTTAAGACTACCTAGAACGACGTTACTAAAATTGTTCTTCTGTAGAAACATTCCGAACTTAATAGGGTGTAAAACAGTACCGGAGGTTTGGCCATCTTTTAGCGAAACGTGGACAACAAACGGCGGGTTATCCCTCAAATTGTATGTATGTCTACAGATTGTGGTTTTAGGTTGCTTTGGAGGATTGATCGGGGTAGTCGGGGGAGAAGCTGCAGGTCTTTTTCTATGAGCAGATTCGGAGTCCATTGCGATTTCTAGCGGTTTGTCATCGGGGAGGGTAATCGTTATAACTGGAGTAAAATCGAAGGGATCGGGAGGGTCTGGGGGCTTTTTGTTATCCATGATGGATAACGGCTAAAATTCTTAAAATTAAGTAAAATTTATGTTAAAACCAACCTTGTGATACAACACAAACACAAAGAATATTCTCGATTGAAGTTCTCACTAATAAAATTCACTTAAATCGAAAAAATTCGCAACACAAACACAAGCACGTGATTAACCTTCACCGCTACCAAAGAAAAAAAAAAAAACAAAAAAAAACGCCATTATTATTTATGTTCAATTCAATTCAATTCAATTTTTTTAAGGTTATGGCTCCATCGACGAACATTCGATGATTTTGCCAATGTCAAGGTAGGAGATGGTACTCAGTACGGTATTCAGTTAGGATAACTGTTTAATGACTATTGATCGGTTTTTGTAGCGATGTCATCCATTATTCTCCATGCTAAAAAGGACAAAACATTTGGTTAATAATATAAGACGGCACATAATATGAATGTTAATACATCAAACACATTTAGATATACATCATCAGTACGTAAACGTAAATAAAATATTATAAATATATTTAAATAATAAAAAAATGTTACAAGAAAATTTTATTTATATTAATAAACTTATAAAGGATTTTAACTGCGGGGGTATGGGCTAAAGATAAAAGGAAAGGAATGTTAATTGGGCGAGGAAAATCAGACGGGAGTAAGTCGTAAAGGGGAGTTGTTAAACGAGGACAGGAAAAAAACAAGTGCTCCAGAGTACCCTCCTCTAGACCGCATTCACACAAAGAACTGTCTTTCACGCGAATTTTAGCCAAAAAAACTGGTGTGCAAACAAATCCCAGTCGGAGACGAATTATGACAGAGGTAACCAGTTTACTTGAAAATTTAAGTTTGTTAAACCAACATTTAGAAGGAATAAGAGGTTGGATGGAGCCATAAAATTTTCCCTTCTGTAACCGAGTTTTTTGCCACTGTGCGTTCCAACATTTCGTCATCTCCGGTTTAACAAGGCAACGTAAATCACGAGCATAACAGGATGTGTGAGATTCAAGCCCATTCCGAGTAGCCGATTTAGCAATCGAATCAGCATTTTCGTTTCCTATGATTCCAGAGTGGCTAGGGATCCAGGCCAATACGATATCAATGCCTAAACAGTAGCATCTATAAAGAAGTTGTTTAATCTGTAAGGTAAGGGGGCAATTATGACGAGAACGAAAAGGGGATTTTATTAAATCTTGAAGGCAGCTAAGAGAATCCGAAAAAATAATAGATTTGTTGAGACCATGTGATTCAACATAGGAGACCGCTTCCAAAAGAGCTATAGCTTCCCCAGTATAAATGGAGCCTAATGAAGAACTGCGAAAATTTAGTATTATTCTGAACTTTGGTATCCACACGGCAGAACCGACATAGCTATCATCCGACAGCTTCGAGGCGTCTGTAAATATCGTAAGCCAGTCATGCCAATCCTTTGCTAAAGTCCTATTGAATCTATCATTAGCAGCAGGGTCATGTTTCGAAATACCAAAGTTAAAGATAATTTTAGGTTGAAAGAGTAATGAATTAAAATTTACTTCAAATAAGGGGTTCAAACTAGATTGGGCTAAAGAAACGTGCATATTATTAAATTTACTGAAGCTATTAATGAGGAGAGGAGGATTTTTATGGGTCCAATAGCGGGACGTTGAGATTAACTCAAAAAGAGTACGAAGAAGAGGAAGAAGGGGGTGTGATTTAATTTGTACGACTTTATAAAAAAATCTATCACAGAGATATTGTCTGCGTAAATGAAGAGGGGGTTCCAAACACTCTACTTGAAGGGCATTAATAGGGGAGCATTTCATAGCACCCGTAATGATGCGCAAGCATTTGGACTGAATCTTTTCCAGCTTAGCAAGGGCGTTTTTGTTGCATGGTTCCAGAAGAAAGCTCCCATAATCAAAGTGGCTGCGAACTATAGCATTGTAGAGAATTTTTTGGGAAGTTGGATGGGCTCCCCAGCGAACTCCAGAGAGGGCACGCAGAACATTAACTCCTCTTTCGCATTTCTTCGAAATGTAGTCCAAATGATAAAGGCCAGATAATTTAGAGTCAAGGATGAGGCCGAGAAATTTCACCTTATCAGAGATCAATATGGGTTCGGTTTCAACAAGTAGGTTTATAGGAGGAATATTTCGTTTTCGGGAAAAAACAACTGCGTTACATTTGGAGACAGATAAATTTAGACCATGATCGATAAGCCACTGATTTAAATACTGAAGGGCTGAATTTAAGCGAAATTTTTTTTTTTTTTTTTTTACTATTGATAAGCACGCGTTTGACCACTATCTCACCTGATGGTAAGCGAGGATGTGGTCGAAGATGGAGCACGCTTGCCTAGAAATAACCTATTCACTCTTGATTTAAAGACTCCCAGGTTGTAGCTATCAGGAAACACAGACTCCGGCAGGGAATTCCACTCCTTAGCTGTACGCACTATGAATGTGTTCCCAAAACGTTTTGTGCGTATGGGTGGGATGTCCACCATATACCGGTGGCGCATCGCCGTTCGTCTTGTGGTCCGATGATGGAACGGGCTTGGCGGAATTAAATTATGCAATTCCGTCGCACATTCCCCAAAATGCAACCGGTAAAAAACCGACAGGCTAGCAACTCGTCGTCGATTTTCAAGACTTTGGAGCTTCGACGCGACGAGCCTCTCATTGCCGATGATCCTCTTGGCTCGTTTCTCAATTGACTCAAGGGCATCAAGCTGGTATCTGGCAGATCCATCCCAAAGATGAGAGCAGTATTCCATACACGATCGAACTTGCGCTTGATAGAGTTTGAGCAGCTGTTCCGGCGTGAAGTACCGTCTCACCTTAGCCAGAATCCCCAACTTCTTTGCAGCCACTTGAGCTTTTGCCTCTATGTAAGGGCCAAAATTGAGAGTAGATGTTAATGTAACCCCAAGAAGCTCAAGATGGTCGGTTATCGGCACGGTTTCACCGCGGAAAGATGGAGCTGGGCGGAATTGGCTCCTTTTGGCGGAAAATAGAAATGAGGCATCTGAAAGGGAGGATGAACTAAAGTAAATTGCAATGTCGTCGGCGTATTGTAAAATTTTGCAAAAACAGCTCACTGAAGACTCCAAATCGTATGTGTATAAATTATACAGGATAGGGCTTAAGACCGACCCCTGAGGTAATCCTTTCCACACTAGACGAGATGGTGAGATTGTGTTTTGATGGCGGACAGAAATAGAGCGGGACATAAGGAGATTACAAATGATGTTGACCATCCTCACAGGGATACTCAGCTGAAGCAGCTTTTGCCTGAGTATTGGAAGCTGGACATTATCATAGGCAGAGGCTATGTCTAGGAAAACACCAAGAACGCTTTCATTTTTGGAAAAAGCAATGCGGACATCCGATAAGAAGATACTGAGGCTATCTAGAGTGCCCATGCCTCTTCGAAAGCCAAATTGGGACTTGGCTAAGATGCCTTTGGTTTCTAATATCCATTCAAGTCGATTCTTTATGAGGTTTTCCATGATTTTAGCCAACACAGAGGAAAGCGCGATAGGACGATAGGAGGAAGAATCTTTTGGGTCTTTCCCAGGTTTCAAAATGGGGATAATAATTTGAGTTTTCCAGGACTCTGGGACTTGACCAGTAGCGAAAAAGGAATTGATTAGGTCGAGGAAGATTAATTTGCAATTTGAAGAGGATTTGGAAATAAAGGAATAGGGTATTCCATCAACACCCGGAGCAGAATCACGAAGATGTTCCAAGGCACATGTCAATTCTGAAAGCGAAAAAAGTTCATCAAATCTATCAGAGGAAGTGGGAGAAGGGGGATCTGTAGTTGGAAGGCAGTCAAAACTAGGAACAAAAGGGGGAGCTAATTTAGTAATAAAGTCCTCTAACCAAGAATTAGGGTCATTGGTTGTGGCTACAGAAGACTGATTGTCACAAGCTCTGCGATAGGTTTTAATTTTTTTCCAAACAAGGGAAACTGGAGAGCGTGGAGATAGAGATTCGCAAAACTTAAGCCAGCCAGACCTTTTTTTTTTGCCAATAACCTGCTGACTCTTGCAGAAGTCTTTTTAAAATTCAGATATTCAGGCATGTCTAAACTACACGCAAAAGTATTTTCTGCTTCTTTACGTTTGCGAACGCCATCAGAGCACTCAGCATCCCACCAAGGTGGGGAAGGTAATAGGCGGCGAGCAGAGTTCTTTAAGGGGATTGAGGAATCGGCTGCTCTCGACAAGCATTCAACAAAGTCATTATAGACAGTAAGTGAATTGGAGGAGTTTATTGGGGGGAAGTTTTGAAGTTCTGAATCCAATTGGGAAGAAAAATGGGACCAGTCAGCTTGTGAAAGGAGATATTTTTGCAGGGGCTGAATAGGAGGGGAACGAGGATGAGAATTTGGAAACGAAATCAATATAGGGAAATGGTCACTCCCGTAGGAATTCGGTAGAACCGACCAGGAGAGTGATGATACTAAGGAAGGGGAAGAGAAAGTAAGGTCGGGAACACTAATGTTTTGGGTAGGCGAAACCCTACGGGTAGCAGATCCATCATTAAGGACGCAGAGGTTGCAGTCATCTAAGAGTTCTAACAAAAAGCTGGAGGAGGGGTCATTACAGTGAGATCCCCAAAGGGTGTGGCGGCAATTGAAATCACCGAGTACAATCAGGGGGCTTGGGATAGAAGAAAGTATAGAGTTCAATTCAGACAAAAGATTGGCATTGGGGTGAGGGATATAGGCAGACACATAGGATATATCCAGGGCTCTAATGGCTACTACATGTAGACCAGGATCATGGTCAGGAAGAGGAATCTCGGAAAAAATGATAGATCTGCTAACCAGCAGGGCGCAGCCGGCCCATCCGTCCTCTCTATCGTCCCGAAGACATGAAAAACCAGGAACCCTAAAGGGAGTTCCAGGCCTGAGCCATGTCTCCGACACGGCAAAGACGACGGGAGTGTAACGATTAATGAGATAGATCAATTCGTGTTTTTTTCTGCGAATCGATCTACAATTCCACTGAAGGACCTTTTCCATTTTGGCGAGTCCAGGTTTCTAGGAGCTGTTGAACTAGTATTACGACATTGTCCGGTATTGCGTCACTAAATTTAGACAACATATTAATGAGCGAGCAAGCCAGGAGCTCTATTAAGTTGTCATTTGGGGTGGGAAGGGGCGTGGTTTCAACATAAGGAGAGTTTAGAGCACAGCCATTAGGTTGAGAAGAGCTAGGGGTATAAACCATTGACCTGTGGGCTTGGGTATCATAAGATTTGCCCAGCTCCGGACGAGGTCTTGGGGAACGATAAACTGTCTTGGTATAAGAGGACTTAACAGGGCTTGCATATGGAGAGGAAGTAGGGGTAGGGACTGAGTAGAGATGGGATTCAGAATGATGTTGTGATGGTTTGAAAATGGTTGGGCCTGCAGTTACATTGGAGTATAACACTTTGGGGCGGGGAAACCTAACTGAAGCCTCACGGTAACTAAGGTTTTCTTGAGACATAACCATTTTTATTGATTTTTGTCTTGAATGTTCAGGACACTTGTCATCAGTAGCCTTATGGTTTCCACCATCACACAAAAGACATGTAACTTGAGGGTCCGGAACATTGCAGCTATCACCAGGGTGTGGTTGAGCACATCGGTAGCAACGGGGTTTAGATCTGCACTGGGTGCTAATATGGCCAAAACGAAGGCAGTTACGGCATTGAATTGTGGGAAGATGGTACACAGAAACAGGAAGAGAAGCATTATAGCAGAAGACTTTCTCTGGGAGTATTTGACCAGAGAAAGTCAGCACTACAGTTGTTGAGGGAGACCAAGAAACGGAACCCTCTTTTCTATTTTTAAAATTAAGCCTCCTAGCCCTAATAACTTCCCCACAGTTACGAGGAGTCTCTATGCCTAGAATTAGCTCTTCAAGAGTCCAGTCCGTGGGTACATCTTTAATAACTCCCATGCGCGTAACATGGAAGCGTGGGATGGTCGCAACATATTTGTTATCTAGCAAAATAGGGTTGTTAACAAATTGATTGGCATCGTTGAATGTAATGAAATCTACGGACATCCTGTTACGGCCTAATGACTTGACACTGCCCTGCACAACACCTCTAAACCCTTTATTATGTAAAAATTGAGCAAACCTCAGAGAGTTTAAGGTTAGACCTTGCTTAGGGTCTGTTTCTAACCTAGAAATAAACACAGTGAAGGGAGCCCTGTCGCACTCACTATAGAGTACTTTGGAGTCACTCTCAAATCCCGGCTTTGTGTAAACCGACTGAATTGAATCAGACGGCGGCTTGTTCTTTTTCGCGTCAACAAAAATCTCAGGTTCTCCGGGGCGTTTCCTTATATCTGACCTTACGCGACCAACATCAGAGAATTGAGAGCACTCCAAAATCTCTATGTCTGGAGGTATTCCTCCACCCCCGTCAGGGGGTTCTTCGGCACTCATTTCCAAGGAAATGAGCGCCAATAAAGCTTAAAACACTAACCTTATAACTAGTTTCCCACACCAGAGGACACAAAACAATAGATACAACACCAAAAACAGATTATGCTAACAAAACAAATTGGGAGGTTAAGAATCGCGTGCTTAATCTCACCAAGACAAAAGCAAAATCCCAAACTCCCCTTTGCCTTCTCAAAATTTACCTTATTTATGTTTGCGTTTTTCTTTCCAACATGACAGCTGCCAAAGTGCGCCCGCGCGTTCCGTCATTTGTGACATTCACAAATGTTTTTGGAGCACTGGGCCTTTGGGCGTGGGTCGATTTTGTTGTTAATTATTATTGACTGCGTGTATTTTATGTAATTGTATTTATTTTTTTATTTTATTTTATATATTTTTTCATCATTTATATGTATATATTTTATCTGTTTCTATTATATTTAGTATGTGTTACGTAACTGCGTCCGTGGCATCACAGGCCCTATCATAAAACCAGCGCTGTGTTATTTATTTTTAAATTTCGCAGCCTATGCTGAGATAGGGACCTTTTTGGCCTCGCACAGACTATTGTAAAATGTTTATAGACTTAGTAATACTGTTAGTTTTAATTAAATCTAAATCTGTCTGTTTTGTGCGAGTCCCAAATAAACATTTTTCTTTCTTTCTTTCTTTCTTTCTTTCTTTCTTAAACATGTTGCTGCTCGGCTAGTCCCAAAAGATCTGAATTTTCTCCAAAAACTCAATAGCATGAAAGTCGCTGAGGACATGCTAGAACGAGTCAGTTCGGACCCAACATTCATGAAACGCATTGTTACTGGTGACGAGACGTGGGTTTACGAGTTTGACATGCAAACTAGTCAACAAGCTTCGGAATGGCGCCTTCCAACTGAACCGAAACCGAAAAAACCACGCCAAAGTCGATCAAAAGTCAAAGTCATGTTGACTGTTTTCTTTGACTATCGCGGTGTTGTGCACTCTGAATTCTTACCGGAAGGTCTAACGGTAAATAAAGAATATTATTTGAGCGTTATGCGGCGTTTAAGAGAGCAAATTCGACGAAAAAGGCCAGATTTGTGGAAAGAAAATTCTTGGATTTTGCACCACGACAATGCGCCTTCGCACAAGGCTATCATTGTGAACGAATTTTTAACCAAACACTCAACAAATACCATCCAGCAACCACCATATTCACCAGATATGGCTCCTGCTGACTTTTTTCTTTTTCCTAAACTCAAATTACCACTTCGTGGCACCCGTTTTCAATCGATAGAAGACATAAAGGAGAATTCGCGGCGAGAACTGAACTCAATTCCGGAAGCAGCGTTTAAAAAATGTTTTGATGAATGGATTATTCGTTGGCGCATGTGTATCGTTTCTAAAGGAGCATACTTTGAAGGTGATAAAATAAATTTGGATGAATAACAGACATTTTGTGTATTATTGATCTTTTCCCGGTACTTTCTTGACAGAGTAGTATGTAAGATATTCAAGGATTCGCTTGTAGTTTCCTCGAAAGAAAAATAATCCAAAGTAATGAGGCTGAAAGAGGTGGCGAGACGTGCTGGACGCGTACCGTAAGGGCTGGTACGAGGTGGCGCGGGAAAAGATTACTTGGAAGGATTTGGGGGAGGCCTTTGCCCAGCAGTGGAAAAGTACAGGCTCAATAAAAAAAAAAAAAATTAGGCTTAAATTAGCAGCCAAATTGTAGCAGCCGAACACAAACATCGCTTATCGATGGACAATTCAGTAGTCCTGATTTAGTAGGGAGCAACAACTATGATATTTTTGAGAAAACTTGAAAAAATTCAAGAAATACAACCTACTTACTGTTAACTTAAAAACCACCACCAAACTACATAGTTTGCTAGCTGCCTCATTCTGTGTTTAGTGAGGCATTGAGTTCCATTTCCAATTAAGGCAAAGTATTATGGGGTTTTTTGCCGTGTGATGGCACAAGTTTTAGTCTGTTGACCACAAATTCGACTGATGACCTGATGCAGGCCGCGGGCATCCATTGGATGCGAGACGCACAGCACCGGTTGATGTGGCGTTTGACCAGTTGGGGGAGGCCTATGTCCAGCAGTACTACTACTACTTATTGTGTGGGCTGTAAGGTCTAACGACCCCACACACCCTGGTGTCATAGTTTCTAAACCGCCTCAAGGGCTTCTGACATGGTTTATTTGACGACCGTCATTTGGCGGCCGGGACCACCGGCTTATACGTGCCTTCCGAAGCACGGAATCATCTTTTTATCAGACAATCAGGTGATTCAAGCCTGCAATGTCCTAGCCAAACTGGAAACAACTTTAACAAGTCTAGCAGTGGAAATCTAAGAATGAGCACAACTCCGACTGAAAAACCAATACATTTCCGAAGACGTTATTTCTTTATTCTAGGTGTCATACAGTGCAATGGTTCTCTCTTCTTTTCAGAATTCCAAAAGACCATTGTATGTCTTTGTTTGTAGAATTTTGAACTTTATACAGCTGAAGGTAAAGTATGAATTTAATTCAAAAACCTTTTTCCGCAGATGGTGGGTAGCAAGCCACTCCACCCAGCATTCCCAGATCATAATCAGCAAGAAACTTCTCGACGACTGTCAAGCGGAACTTATCAGGATCCGAAACATCATGAAATATCTCCTAGGAGTCGTCAACGACGTACAAAAGACCGATTTTAACCGAAAACCGAAACTAAACTATTTCGATAGTTTCATGGTCAAAGAAACAGAGGATTTTGTCAACCAAATCAACGATAGTTATAATAATTTTAGGTACAATCATGTAGCACAAAGCATTTTGTATTTTATAAGCAACAAAATCTCCGGTTTGTATTGTCATTGTATAAAAGATAGGTTATATTGTTCTCACAGAGATTCCGACGAAAGGGTCTCAGCTCAGTTAGTTGTACATACGATTCTAGTCTCTCTATGCAAAGCTTTAGGCCCTATTTTACCGCATTTGATCGAAGAAGTCTGGCAGCACCATCCGTTGTACGAAAAACCGTTTTATTTTACCGAAAACTTACCGGTTTTGCGACCAACTGATGTGGATACGTCACTAATGGACGCCATATTAGATTTGAAAAGGGAAATATGTGTGATAACGAAAAATGAAAACTTAAAGAAGTTTGAAGCTAATATTGTATTAAATTCAGATTTGTATGATAAATTAAATGAATTAAATAAGTCTGATGGTGTTAATGACAGTGTTTTGTGTGAGATTTTGGAGCTGTCATCTGTCAGTTTGACAGTTAAAAATGGCGGGAAGGATACGCATATTGAGTTGTTACAGAGTAAAAATGGCCAGTGTTTACGGTGTAGAAAATATAATGTTACTGATGACAGTGATAAATGTATTAGATGCGACAAGGTTTTAAGTGAATTGTAAATATTTATTATTAGTAGATAATAATTACTTATCTTGTGTTATTACTAGTTATTGTTAGAGGTTGTAAATTAATGATTGTTTATTGAGTTAAACCGACTAGATATTGTACCTCTCCTCAAACATCTAAATACAAATATGAATTAAGTATTAGATTTTATCTTCGTATAGAGTTGTTAAATCAAACAAACTAAAATATATTAAGTTATTGACACTATTTTTTTATTCAATCTCCAAGCGAATCCAATTTTATAATTACACTAGGTACCATGATACTTCTTTCTACTATTTTAAAAAACGCGAAAATTTGGATAGATGTTTGTTGCTTAACCACACCAGAACGGCCGAAGCACCAGGTGAGATAGATGGCAAAACGCGTGCCTATAAAATAGTAACAAGAAAAAAACAGGGACCTGAATAAACATCACCTTCATATCAGCCGAAAGACGTTCACTGCTGGTCATAAGCCTTAACCTAGTGTCGCCACAACGACCGGTCCTGTGCGTCTCGCATCCATCGGCTACCTGCGACCCTCACCAGGTCATCGGTCCACCTTGTGGAAGGCCTTCCAAGACTGCGTCTTCTTGTACGCGGTCGCCACTCCAGATCTTTTTGGTGATCTTTCGGGCTGTAACGGTAACCTTGGTTCTCTTGCGGATATCAGTACACACACACACACACGCACAGTAGTCATATGGAGCGACTGTCTGTTTTTGAAGACGGGAAATCATCAAATTACTCTTCCCGCTCTGGGCGGAGCGGGAGGGAGTGTCAGACTCTTATGGACTAAACCCACCCGTGTTCCTACAAATGCCTTTTACGATAACACTTTCGGACAATTCCGCAACCCTGGCAGGCCCTGGCCCTAGCAGGCCCCGTAAACTATGCTTACATCTCTTTGAGGCGTGCGTAGAACACAACGTGCCGTCGATCCGGCCTGGTTCTGATCAGACGACGAGCTACCCATCGCTCACCGTCCGGGGCGTCTCTTGCGGCGGCTGGGGCTACTGGGGCATAAGGATTACCTCTCCCTGAATGGAGTTTTCTATTCTATTTTTTTATATGGCAAACAAAGCCGATGGCGACTATTCTGCCAATGTCTAAAGTGGGTTGGAAAAGTAAGTGTGTATATTAGTAAAAAGGAACAATAAACTGTAGGCGTAACCAGTCTTCGATTGATCGGTACAGTTGAATACTTGTTGGGTTAGTATGGGACTGAAACAAACAAAAAAATTGATATAAATAAATATTATAATAACATTGTTAAACAATATTTTTTTAATATAAGCCACATCCACACAGACAGTGATTTGGAGTCGTGTATGACTCATAATTTGATATTATTGTGACGGATGAATATCATCAGCGCCACAAGCAGTTCTGGAGAGGAATGTGTTAGAAGAGAGGGCCTGAATGGAGTAACTGCCTACATGACTGTTGGCAAGACAGTCAAGTGTCGTTCTTGTAACAACTGCATACTATATATACCTAATGTCCAGTTATTTCTGCGTATCCCTAAACAAAAGTCGCCATGTTACCCTCATTACCGATACACGTATACCAGTTACCAATTTAGACTAGTTTTAATCCAGATCAAACCGGCTCGAGCCAATTATTCCCGAACTATTCGGCTGAAACGTCCACTAATCAGATTTGCATCGTATTTGTGCGTCCACAAAATGGATGGCGGAATATTTTATTGTTCGATGTTAGTTTGGATAAGAGGATTTTAGGTAGAACCGGTAAGCTAATAACATTATGACGATAGCAAACGCACGTTTAAATAGTAATGTATGTAGGTATGCATGAACAAGCGGAATAAAAAAGGGAGGAAAAGAACACATTGGGAGTTCGAAAATTTCGTCCACAGCGCGTTTAACGGTCGCTTACACCGTTCGAATGTTGACAGAACGAATGAAAGGCAACGAACAAAAAGTATAATGATAAGATACAAGACATAGGTACCTGAGTGAATACGCCGAGAGGAACAGCTAGAAGACCATACACAAACCTTATTGGTGATGTTCTTCAGATAGGCCAAGTGCGTGGTACCCGCATTATGATGGGTTGGCACTTCAGTATCATCATCATTATCAGCCGTAAGACGTTCACGGCTGGACATAAGCCTTCCCCAAGCGTCGCTACAACGACCGGTCCTGCGCGTCTCGCATCCATCGGATACCCGCGACCTTCACCAGGTGCACGGTCCACCTTGTGGGAGGCCTTCCAACGTTGTATCTTCCGGTACGCGGTCGCCACTCCAAAACTTTTCGACCCCATCGACCTTCAGTTCTGCAAGCATTGTGCTTTGCCCACTGCCACTTTAGTTTGGCGATCCTTCGGGCTATATTGGTTCTCTTGTGGATATAATCATTCCTGATTCGATCGCGCAAGGAAACTTCAAGCATTGCCCTCTCCATCGCCCTTTGAGTGTCATTGAGCCTTCTGATGTGGCTTCGTAGTTGTATGAACGTAAACGGAGTATATAAGTGTCGCAGCAGGTGGAGTGCTGCTATTCCTGCTTACTCCATGGGCAAACTCATGAGGTTATTTTGAAAGCATGTACCTATTTACATCTATCACATGCACACATAAATCACCTAGTCTAAAGTTTTTTTAAAATTATTTTAACCATTTACTTGGGAGTTGTTAACAAGCAAACGCTATTCATGAACTTATGAATAGTAAAAAGTTCATAGTACATTGTCTAATGAGTGTACGCGAACATACTAAGCCTAGTGCCCTGAAACAAAGCTGTGTTGAAGTAAAAATGAATGCAATTATGAACAATTTGCTATGCATTACAGTGGTAAATAACTAATTATGTAATTCACAAACTAGGGCGGACTTACAACGGGGCTTTGCGAAAACTGAATGGTTTAACGTTCATGACATGTGTTTGTTGGTAATTAATTTAGGTTTTAGTATTATCACCTGTTTAAAAAAAACAGTCAAGTGCGAGTCGGACTCCCGCATAAGGGTTCCGTACTTTTTTATTTGTTGTTTACAACTGTCTATCTATTACGGTTCATGAGATATAGTCCGCTGACAGATAGACGGACGGACGGACGGACAAACGGGTTTCGTTGGTTACCCTTTGGGTACGGAACCCTAAAAACTATTACTACACTACTAAGGCCGCCCCAGACATAAACCTACATGGTTATCACATAATTTAACCAATGCTTACGGATTGTCTGTACTTTAAAAAAGAGATTTTGCCTCTGAGTTTGTTTTGTTTCTGTTCATCATTGGCTTATCCAGGGCTAACAGGCTCAAGGCTTGGTCTTTGGGGGGAAGGGGGGGGGGGCAAAAGCCCCAGATTTCTTTGGTAGTCTTACAACTTAGCGACGTTATTGAGGAATTTACGAAAAATAATTCAAGGAGGCTTGTTATGCGTTAAATGAAATAAAATATGTATTATGTGCTTTTTTACTTATTACTTTGCTAAACCCACAACGGGGTCAAGCCCCCCAAACGACATTCCTGGATCCGCCACTGCTGCTGATGGTAGTCACTAGTCACCACCATCATCCACAGCCTTACTTCACCCGTTGCTTCTTCTTCTTGTCGTGTGGGCAGTAAGGTCTAACGACCCCACACATAGTGTCAGAGTTTCTAAACCGCCTCGAAGGCCCAGGGGCGGTCGTCAAATAAACCATGTCAGAACATGGTTTATTTGACGACCGCCATTTGGTGGCCGGGACCACCGGCTTATACGTGTCACCCGTTGCTGAGAATATTACTCACTGTTCTTGTTCACATTTCCACGTTCCCGCGTTCCAACCTCATAGATAGACCCTAGCCACAGATAATATAATGCCCTAGCTGACCGCAATGGCTCGACTTTCATTTATTGAATTGATTTACACTTTTTTGCTGCCTGCTCAATAATTTTAAAATTTAATTCATAATTTAAATTAGTCGACGACTTACCTGAATTTTCCTAATAATTGAATTTATAAAATTTGATACTAGTTGACCTGCGCAACTTCGTCTGCGTCACAATTTTCATTACTGCTCCACTCCTATTGGTTTTAGCGTGATGATATATAGCCTATAGCCTTCTTCGATAAATGGGCTATCTAACATTGAAACAATTTTTCAAATCGGACCGGTAGTTCCTGAGATTAGCGCGTTCAAGTAAACAAACAAACAAACTCTTCAGCGTTATATATTAGTATAGATAGATAGTATAGTATAGTATAGTATAGTATATAGGATGAGCTCGTGGCTAGATAATAACAGCCGCATGGGTCGATCTTCAAGGTTAAGCAACGCTTGCCAAAGTTGGTCTGTGGATGGGTGACCATCTTAACATAGCGAGTTTCCTCCGTGCCTCGGAAAGCACGTTAAGCCGTTGGTCCCGGCTGTCATTTGTAGATCTTAGGCAGTCATTACGGATAGCCAGAAGTCAGTTAATCTGACTCCAGTCTTGCTATGAAGTACCTACTGTGTTACCCAGTTACTGGGTTGTGGAGGTTTGGTAGGCAGCCGCTCCGCGTAAAACACTGGTGTAGGTATAGCTAAATCCGGTTTGACTGGAAGCCGACCCCAATGTAGGTGAGAAAAAGGCTAGGCAGATGATGATGATGATCGCCAGTTCTACGATCTTTGCGATTTCAAGGTGGGTCCCGTAGATAAAGTTGTTCATAATGATGAATTTAAATAATCCCTTATGAGGTATGTATAGCGTTTATTCAGTTAAACGTGTTATTATGTATTTCACTGCTCACCATATACTTAAAAAAATAGAACAATTTTTTAACGACCAGCTTATCTCATATTAATTACCACAAATAATCAGGTCAAAGATTAAAATAACTAACTACTGACCCACGCGTAACAAAACATGCTACCTAATTGTCAATTTTATCTGAATTTTTCCGTAAAAAATCAAACCGATTTATAAAATAAAGCTATTTCTCACTTACCTTGCAGTATATCCCGTTTCCTCGTTCCTATAGGAATTTCGGGATATCCTTCTTAGTGCTCCCCTTCACTACTGTATGTGCCAATTTTCAGCTTTCTGCGACTAAAAGATTCGCCTGTGCGTTGTATGTCAGTAACGGAAAATTTATAAAATAGCACACACAGCAGCAAATCGCAATACGACTTGACTTCCTCTTTTAGGGTTCTGTACCTCAAAAGGAAAAAAACGGAACCCTTACAGGATCACTTTGTTGTTCGTCCGTCTGTCTGTCAAGACCGTTTATCTCGGGAACGCGTAGAGGTATCGACTTATTACCCATATACGAATTACTCAAGTCTATGGCCCCTTGCAGTTGTGAAAAAATCAATCTTCTAAGTTAACGTAAAAAAAGATACGGTCGTTTATGCCGCAAAGAAAGTATATTTCGACACTCTCAAGGGAATCAAAATGTATATTGACCTAGAACTATGAAATTTGGCGTATAATATAATACCTTCTTATACTACGAGAGTAGGAAAAAGTCTAAAAACGATACTTTTGTAATTAAATCATAAAAAATATCGTCTTCATTTAAAGTAATTTGTAGCAACAAAGAACATGGGTCTGAACGTACCCAGTTTGTAGCAAGTTGAAATTGGTACCATTCGAAAGGTCTTTGAAAACGTAGATATTTTTTGTATGGGAGCAACTTTGTAACTTATGTAGGAAAAAACATATTCGATGTTGAAAATACCGCAAAATCCTTAGTAAAATCGACCCACGCACGTTCAATTTTTTTTTATTTTATCCATTAGGTGGGTAGTTCGAACTATTTTGTGCTAGCGTCGGTGTGTCGTCAGTAGTTAGTACCTGTTAGGAACTGAACCTTTTGAGCGCGCGCGCTTATCTTAGTTTATTTTATTCTTACTTTTATTTACAACCTCGGCTTTCACAACGGACTTCAGTGTATTACTTAACGATGGGATTATTATTATTACTCATCTGCTTCAAAAAAATGGAAGGTGAACGCCGTATACAGTGTGTTACATGTACAAGATCAGTAATTCGTGACCGAAACCGGCATATACTGACGCGAACCTATTTGGAAGACAATCCAGGCTTCACAGAGTATGTGATGGCACGGATTAACATAAATGAGGTTAGTATAACAATAGCTTTTGATCATCGAGTACACGGTGTCTTTTTGTTCACTCTTTATTAAGTTATTTATTGTTTTAGTTACTTGAGGATTTGGTTTTTCTTTTAGATGGCCCTGAATCAACTTCAGGCTATGTGTCATCGTTGTTGGGTAGCTGGAAGACGACAGCAAGCTAGGTTCGAACAAGAACAAAACCAGGAACTTGCAAACCCAGAGCACCCAACGTCTGTTCCAACTTATAGAAGGGTTGCAAATACGGCGCGTCACTGTTTATTTCATGGATGCATCAATCAAGAACTTCACAGGATGTCCAGGTTTATAAAAGTATTCTTGTTGGTTAATCCTAGGTTAAAATTTCCATTATAGCCCGCTGATTTAAGGGACGCGGGGAGTGGGAGGGGGAGGGGGGAGAGGTAGGTTTGCCCCCTGCACCACCCCCACCCCCTGGAGCCCCATGGATATGAAGATATCCATGGTTAAAGTTTTGAAGTTAGAATAGAATTTGAGTTAGAAAAATAGGTAAAATTGAGTATCATTTAGCAGGAGGAGGGAGTGGGGAGGTGCCCCCTGTGCCCTAGCACCACTCCCATGTAAAGGCGATGCACTGTTCTTGAGAAAAAATAATTATAGTAACCTAACCTCAAAACGAGTTATAGCCGCTCAACATTGCAGTCACGGGAGGCCCAGTCGACGAAGCCCCGCTTCGCGGGGCTCCTACTTCTGAGTGGTTTATAAAAGAATAACCACGAAGGGGATGGCGGGGTCTATTCTAACTAACCTAACCTGTCCGAGTCGGGGTGCCCCCAAGTCCAGAGCTCGCTTCGCTCGCTCTTGCGTCCAAGTTCTCCTATTAGCAGTAGTAGTAGTCAGTGGAGATTTATTGGGGATTTTATTTATGATTTTTTTGTTATTGACAGCTGAGACATAGCATGGCGTCGCTTCACGTTCCGTTACACATAGTGTAAAAATCGTAATTTTTCGTGTAAAAAAGTCAATGTAATTGCATAATACAACAACAACTATTGTGCACATTTATTACACACCAAAAGTTTGTGAATATGTAAAAATAAAATTATATTTATGAAAAAAACATGACATATCATTTAATAAAAAATACTTCTAACGTCAACGGAACGTAAATGGTCAACTTTGACGTCTACCATGACAATTATCTAACCTAAAAATTTGCAAATGGCGCACTATTTTCCAATTTTTATTGAAACTTTAATGAATTTTATCTCGTAAATTGTGACTCTCCGAATCTTGAAATTTTGTAAAAAGCTTTCTATTTGTGAGTACTATCTACAAAAAAAATACGAACTTCCAAAGTAGCGGGCTATAATGGAAATTTTATCCCCCTGTATGATAATGGAGAGACAATATTCACACCAGACCATCTCAAAGATATGATTGATACGTTACGAGATGCATATAAACATAAGACTGATATAGATTTTGACAATGTAAACAACATTTTACCAGAGGATCTATATTACCTAACTGGCTTAACACACCAACAATTCGAAATCCTTTTGAATGAAACACCGTCTCTTTTAAATCAATGTAGAAGACCAAAAACTGCACTAGGAATATATTTATTAAAACAACGGTCTGGTGAACCAAATACACGTATAGCCTCCCAAATAGGTGTATCTCGTAAAACGATCGGTATTTTGCTTAAAACTGCTAGAAACTGCTTGACCCAAGACTTTGTTGTTCGCCATTTGGGTTTCAATCATATAAGTCGAGATGAAATTATAGCTCACAGCCTTGCAGTACCATCATCAATATATTCCAACCCTATAAACCCAGTGGCTATAGCTATTTGTGATGGTTCGTATATATACGTACAGAAAAGTAAAAACTTTTTATTTCAAAAAATGTCTTACGCTTACACAAGTATAAAAACTTGTTAAAACCCTTTGTGATTACTTGCCCAGATGGCTATATTATAGATATATGTGGACCATACGCTGCAACAAAGACTGATGCCCAAATCATGACTGAGATTAAGAATGATCAAACGTCCCCAGTGCATATAACGTTACAAACAGATGACGTTTTTATATTAGATCGAGGTTTTAGAGACTCTATACCAGATATAGAAAGTGCTGGCTATGTTGCCCATATGCCACCAAGTAAAGATAGGCATGCCACACAGCTTACAGATATTCAAGCCAATAAATCTTGAGAAATCACCATAGTGCGTTGGGTCATTGAAGTAATAAACGGATGGTTCAAAAGGGACTACAAAATATTTAGGCATACAGTTATCAATAAAACACTCCCTCACTTATTTGTAGACTTCCGCATTGCGGGAGCCCTTATAAATGCATTTAGGCAGCGTCTGACAGATAATGAGCATGCCCACGATTTTATCAATATAATAGCGCAAAGAAGAAGTGAACCCAACAGACTGGGCAATTATGTAGTCGCAGAACATAATGAATAGACAGCGGGCGGTGTTCACAACAATGACGGCTACGTCAATACCATTTCCGCAATTGACAGAAGAAGACGTCATTCTACTCAGTTTGGGCACATACCATTTAAAGCTCGCTAGATCATATGTTGCCGAGCATTTGCGAGGTGGAGATGGTATATATAGATAATATTGAGGTATCTTCGAGCCGTAGCCCTAGTATGTTGCAGCATGGGCTAGTAACCGAAAACTGCTCGGAGGCCGCATATTATCGAGGCACGTGTCGAATAAAATATATTACACATATATTTTAATCAAGGTTAATGTCCAGGGAAGAGAAGCCATCGAAGCGTATTATTGCTCCTGCATGACGGGTATGAGAACTCTAGGTGCTTGTGCCCATACTACTAGCATAATATGGTACTTAGGTGTTGGCAGGCACCTAGATAACTTCGTAGGTCCGGCAAGTGCCTGGGATGATATAATCATTGAAAGTAACAATACAATTTAATAAAACTGTGCTATTTAAGATTGATAGTTCTTATTTAATATTTTTTCTGTACCAAAAACCAACGATAGGAAGCTATATCGCTCTCTAAAGACAGAAAAAATGACTGGTTACCTATTTATTTAGTCCAAAAAGCAGAAAAAGTGCGATTATTGGCAATTAAAAATGTTACAAAGAAGTTATCATAACTTCGGTCTTTCATTCATTCATTCATTCGTTCACTTATTTTCGAGTTACTCAATTAGGCCTCTTCTAAATTACACCTAGTCTAAAATGCTACAAAGTGGGTACGGGTTCCATACAAAATTATTGGGAACTTTTTCTGTAAAAAAATCAGCTCAGAAAAAATGCTATAATCAAATGAATGTACGAGTAATGCTTATATCAGTAGGTATTAGGTATTACGATTTCATTACCTAGGTACAATTTAGTTACTTAGTCGTGACAATGAATTTAATCAGTGTAGTTGTGTTAAGGTAAGCGAAACAATTATTTTACCTATTCCCCGTAATAAGGCAGAGATGGAAAATGTCCTGTGAGACCCCATCCGAGAAGCTAGCGGCTAAATCATAAATAAATTCGAGGTAAAGCAGCGCTTGTCGAAGTCGGTCTGTGGCTGGGTTATCATCTATATATCTATACTAATATTATAAACTGTAATATTATATTATTTAACTATAAATTTACACCAGATAAAGTTGTATCGATAGTGTCTTACAGCTAGCTATTTTGTACAATAATTTGTGGATGACATCGTTAGCAGTATATATGCTACTTCTGTTGACCAATTGTTGTGATTATCGTATTATATACTGCTGTTTGTTGTCTCTAATAAAAATAAAACAAAATAAAGAGGAAAGATTTTCTTGTATGTTTGTACCGAATAGGCTCCGAAACTACTAGATTGATTATAACCATTTCACCGTTACAAAGCTAAATTATCAAGAAGTAACATAGGCTATAATTTATTAAAAAAATAAATAGAGATCCTTAAGAACATTGCAGCGCGGACGACATCACGGCTGAAGTGCTGGAGTTTCCGAGATACGGAGACTCCTCTGTGCCTTGGAAAGCACATTAAGCCGTGGGGAACCGTGGGCACGGTACACTGTGAAAAAGCTAGGCAGATTGACTGGTGAGAACCCATTCGAGTTAGGTGCTAGAAAGTAAAATCATCTTTTATCTGTGAAAGTCTATTGTATCACGTTCTGGTCGCGTGCTGTACGGTTTTGGGGGTCACTAGACACGTCCAGTGACACGTAACAGGGCGCTTCTACGCGCATCCCTGGAGAGCCATGGCTCCTTCGGAGATCCATGTGTCCTCCGAAAATCTATGATGCTCCCAGAGTACCGTGATTCCTCTGGAGATCTATGACGACCTAAGATTCCATGAGACCTTCTGTGAGTCCTGTTGAAATCAGTGCTGGATTAGCCCATAAGCAAGTTAAGCAATTGCTTAGGGCATCACGTCTCGGGGGTCACCATAAACAGATAAAACTATAGGAATTAGAGGTCGTACTTATGTTGTAGAAGTAGGACGAAATTTTGTGTAAAAGACGGGGCCCGCTAGGGCCAGTGCCTGCTGGGGCTGCGGACTTCGTTCGAAAGAGGCACCTACCCTGGAACGCAAAGGGCACTGGGAGAAACGCGGATGGGTTTTAGTCAGTAAGAGTCTGACACTCCCTTCTGCTTCACCCAAAGCGGGAGGAGTCATTTGATGATTTCCCATCCTTAAAAAAAAAAACCTTCCGAAAAGTCAGCAAGGTGTTACAAGACCCGGAAATCACTCTAGAGACGTGCGCCAATCTTTAGATTTGCCCGTCGCCAATCTTTTTTTACAAAAGTCAATTAATTATGTAACCTTCATTATTAAAAATCTAAGTATGCCAAAGAAAAGCTACCTGTGGATTCTAAGGGTACTAGTTAATCCCGCTAGAAAAAACCGCTCAAAACGTTGTACTTGCATTTCAACGAATAAAAACATGTATGTTTTGGTGGTTTGGTTTTTATTTTAAAGTCTGGTACTAGTTGAGTAGTACATATTGGCGCTCACAGGCGTGGACTGCTTAGGGCATCGAGTATTCTTAATCCAGCACTGGTTGAAATCCATGATTCCCCAAGAGATCATGAGTCCCCCGGAGATTCATGAGTCCTTCAGAAATCTATGACGAGTTTCGTCTCTCCTGATCCGTGATCGACGACTCACCCAAGAATTCATGAGTCTCCCGAAGGTCTACGAGTCGACCGGAGATTCACTAAGACCCGGAAACTCAGGAGTCCCCAGGAGACTCACGAATCCCCCTGGAGATGCTTGAGTTCCATAAGGCCTGTGGGCACTGCGTTGTACTTTAAGTAGTAAAGGTCTAGCGGAGATCTACTCGCATTTTTTTTTTGTCTTGTGAAAATTCTCATTTAAACTAACTAGTTTTGTATATGTATTAGGATATAGGAGGACCTATATCCTAATACGTATACAAAACTAGTTGACCCGCGCAACTTCGTTTGCGTCACAATTTTCCTTACTGCTCAGCTCCTATTGGTCTTAGCGTGATGATATATAGCCTATAGCCTTCCTCAATAAATGGGCTATCTAACACTGAAAGAATTTTTCAAATCGGACCAGTAGTTTCTGAGATTAGCGCGTTCAAGTAAACAAACAAACAAACAAACTCTTCAACTTTATATATTAGTATAAGATAAGATTCTTCCGTTACTGAGTAATTGAGTGACTGACGGACAACACAGCCACTGGTCGTAAAAAGCTGCAATTTGATATGTAAGTTCCTTGGGGAGTGAAGGGAAGCACTAAGAGAGAATTTCCCGAAATTCCTACGAGAACGGGAAAAACGGGATATGCGCGCACGAAGTCGCGGGCAGATGGTTTTTTTATTTTGATTTGTGATGGGTTTGCTCTTGACTCTAGGTAAAAGGTAGTTAATTTTATAAAGCTGAAATTTGTTTGTTTGTTTCAACGCGCTAATCTCAGGATCCATTGGTTCAAATTAGAAAATCATTTTTTGTTGGATAGCCCATTCATTATATAACATCACGCTGCGACCAATAGGAGCGACCTCACGACTTTTGTGTTCATTTTATTTTAAAGAACGTTACATTTCTATAGTAAAATTATTTCATTTATATATCAATCTTAAAATAAGTAGGTAATAATTGAACAAAATATGATAAAATAAACCAGTTGCGCTAAATTAAATAAATTATGCATACCTAATTTTGTTATTCACATCGAACCATTATTTAAAAAGAACATTGTTTGTTTCATTACAGTTATCCAATTACCTACCTACCATTCAAAACTTAAATTTTAACTAAATAATTTATATCTACTAAACCTAACAGGGTATTTTAGAACTACCTGGCCATATTTCTAAAAATGATAAACAGTACCAAAAGCAAAAATTGCAAAATAAAAAGAAACTTGAATTTTAATAAAAAATAGTTGACCCGCGCAACTTTGTCTGCGTCACAATTTTCATTACTGCTCCGCTCCTATTGGTCTTAGCGTGATGATATATGTATAGCCTATAGCCTTCCTCGATAAATAGGCTATCGAACACTGAAACAATTTTCACAAACTCTTCAGCTTTATATATTAGTAAGTATAGAAAACCGACTTTAAAAACGATTATGAAGTTTGTTTACTTTTCAAACAGTCTGCTTTGATTTTTTTTTGTATACGCATACGTTTGACCACTACATCAAGGCTCGGCTCTTAGCCCGTTCTTGTTTAATGTAGTGCTCGATGTAGTTACGGCAAACATCCAAGATCAGCCTCCATGGCTAATGATGTATGCCGATGACATCGCCCTCGTTAATCAGAACAAAGCCCATCTTGAGCGCAAAGTCAACATTTGGATGGGTTTGGGCGAAGTGGCGCGAGGTAACGGGCGTTGTATGCGACCGCAAAATGCCTCCGAAGCTCAAGGGGCAGATATATAAATGCATCATACGGCCTGTCCTACTATACGGGGGCGAGTGTTGGCCAGCACTAAGCAGACACACCCAGGAGCTTCGCGTCACGGAGATGAAGATGCTGAGGTGGATGAGTGGCGTAACGCGATCCGATCGCATACGCAACTCTTACATCCGAGGTAGTCTCGGTGTCCGTGACGTGGGGGAAAAACTGCAAGAGTGTCGTCTGCGATGGTATGGCCACATCATGCGCCGCCCTATGGAGTACGTTGGTTGGAGATGCATGAATATGGCTGTTCTTGGGGCTAGGCCCCGTGGTCGCCCTCGCAAGCGCTGGCTGGACGTCGTCAAGTACGACATGAGAGCCAATGGCCTGACTGAGAAGGGTGTTCAAGATCGGGCAAAGTGGAGAAAGCTAAGTAGGAAGGCGGACCCTGGCAATAACGCCAGGTGGAAGAAGAAGACGTTTGACCACTATCTCACTTTCTGATGGAAAGCGATGATGCGGTCGAAGATGGAGCACGCTTGCCTAGAAGTAACCTATTCACTCTTGACTCCCAGGTTGTAGCTATCAGAAAACACAGACTCTGGCAAGGAACTCCACTCCTTGGCTGTACGCACAATGAATGTTTTCCCGAAACGTTTTGTGCGTGTGGGTGGGATGTCCCCCATGTACCGATGGCGCATCGCCGTACGTCTTGTGATCTGATGATGGAACGGGCGTGGCGGAATTAAATTATGCAATTCGGTCGCACACTTCCCAGAATGCAATTGAAAGGCTCGCAACTCAGCGTCGATGCTCAAGACTTTGGTGCTTTAACTCGACGAGCCTATCATTGGCGATGATCCTCATGGCTCGTTTCTCAATTGACTCAAGGGCATCAAGCTGATAACTGGCAGATCCGTCCCAAAGATGAGAGCAGTAGGTACTCCATATACGATCGAACTTGTGTATATTTTAGTTCAGTCACATATTTGAGTAGAGGGACTACTCAAAAATTTTACTGAATTGTTTTGTATGGTCGGAATTCGGTCAAAGGATATTATAATCCAAGTACCTACTACTATCTCCTGGGATAATAATTTCCAATTCCCAAACGCAAGTAAATCCACTGACAAAAGCAAGTCTTGAATGTCTTTGGTTGCTGTAGCAGATTCACGTGTTTTGCTTTCGTTCTAATGCGTTACCGTAACTGTTAATGTAACTGGCGTCATTATTTATATGGCATCAATAAACGCGCGTAGATTACTAAGCTTATACTGGAATTTATGGTTCAAGATAGTTCCAATGCATCCCAAAGTATAGTATCGGTAGGTATATGACAAGATAGAGTCAAATATCGACTTTAACGTGATCTATTTTAAGTTGATTATTTTAGTGAACAATATTTTAGTGTCGGTAGCGGCATCAATTCCGCCACAAGAAAAACCAACGGAGCAAATCTACGTCGCAACAAAAAGAACCGCGACGCCATCTATCCAACTAGCAGCGAATACTACATCGAAATCCTGCATCGCGCAAACAGAGTTTACCGTGCGATTTGAACATATACATCAGCCCGAATATCAACTATCGGGCAGTAGCCCGCCAGGCACAACAACCGCCTGGTCGGAGGATCCTCTCTTTTCATCGAAGGTTTGCGGGACTTCACTCTTATCTCTGTACCGCATAACTTTCAAATATCTATGTACAAGTTGATCCACGCAACTTCGTCTGCGTCACAGTTTTCATTACTCCGCTCCTATTAGTCTTAGCGTGATGATATATAGCCTTCCTCGATAAATGGGCTATCTAACACTGAAATAATTTTTCAAATCGGACCAGTAGTTCCTGAGATTGGCTCGTTCAAGTGTAAACAAACAAACTCTTCAGCTTTATATATTAGTAAGTATATAAGATTACAATAAACTGTAGTTACGATCTATACTTTATTTGTAATGGTTTTGTTAACAGTGCTTGCTTTTTTACATTTAGTGGAACATTGGTTTTTAGTCCTACCTCTATATACTTACATGGATGTGTTTGTTTTGAACCGGCTTAAAAAAAATCAATGAGCGATTTGATAGGTGTTTCGGACCTGACTTCTCAGTGCTGCCACCTGGTGCTCGATATTTTAGAAAACCCATATTTCAAAACGATTTCACGAGTTAGGTTTATTTTAGAGAATATCTTTCTGAGGTGACCACAATACATATCTACACTGTGTGACACCCGTTACTGGCCGATTTTGTCTTGTCTGTAAGCTGATATTTTCCATTGCCACATCTACCTGCTCTCGTTCGATGTTTCAATGTCTTTAACTTTAAGGAATAGTTTATTTGAACACGTACAAACTTGATAGCAGCTGTTAACGTAATACAGAAGCATGCAATCTTAATGAATACAAATACATTACTGTCTAGTGTCTATTTGTAGAGACAAATAGGTACACAAAACCTTCAAGGAAACTAATGAAGTACGAATTAGAACCAATAGTACCTACCTACGGAGATTCTTGTTTTGAGCCATTATTTTTAAATACGAGTAGGTACGAGTAGGTACTTAGAAATACGCCATTTTAGGAAACATTTCCAAATTCAAATTAATTTATTGTTTGTCAAAAAAAATATTGGTTTTAAACAGTTCTTGTCATAATAAAAGATACGAAGAGAAAGAGAGATTTTTATAGATTCATGGGTAACCCATGGGACCCTAGTTACTAAGCCTCCGTTGCGGTGCGTCTGTCTGTCAACGGGCTGAATCTCATTAACCGTAATAGCACCACAGTTTGTCATATTGTAATTAACCTTTACAGTATCCTCATAATGGATGGTTCCTGTGAACAAAACCTGACTTTTCCATCATGGTTTCTCTTCGGGGCAGCCACTGCCGCCTACCAAGTAGAAGGTGGATGGAACGAGAGCGGTAAGCCATGACTACTTTCTAAGAGATTTTTAAACAAACCTAACCACACTCTCGGTTAGGTGTTAGGCCAAGTTTCCAAGCACCTTGCAGGCCTTAGGTAGTTGCGCGCTTTGATAAACTCCTCATCTAGCTTCATGTACAAACTCTGAATGGACTGGAAAAACAGTCAATTAAAAAAAAATAACGCACTTCCGGTTTTCCAATTGGAAACCGATCGGAAATTGAACCCACCACTAGTAAATTTGGTACATTTTTACCAAGCCAGATGACGTCACGCGTGTCTTCAACTCGCTTTATCCTCTTAATTTTTTGTTTACGTGAAAAAAGAAAAATTCGTGTCCAATATTTTTTGAAAATCTATCAGACGGACTAATTAGATTTTTTTGTAAAATACCCTATTGAAAGGTCTCACAGAATGCGCTATCTCTATTCTTCTTTTCAAAGTCAAAGTCAAATGATGTATTTCAATTATATCAATAAAGGCACTTTTGAACGTCAAATGAATATAAAATACTATAGTGACTCTAGACGTCAGTGCAATGAAGACTCTAGTCGTTTTACAATGAAGGTTCTTTTCATACTTGTCTTCCAGATAAAGGCGAGAGCGTTTGGGACAGACTCCTGCACACGCGACCAGACGTGGTCGTGGACGGATCATCCGGAGACGTGGCGTGTGACTCCTACCACCAGTGGAGGAGGGACATCGAGATGTGTGAGGAGTTGGGGCTCAATATTTACAGGTTAGATTATTGGGTTCTTATTGACAGCAGCACCAATATGGGACGTTCCTGGTTTAGCTTCTCTTGCTGAGGTCTGCATATGATGGGTGACTCGAAAAGTAAGTAAAGTTGTTGGTCCTGACTTTCATTTTGTAGTTTTTTAGCAGTCGATGTGGGTAGTCGGAAGCCTTTTTTTTAAGGATTGGAGATCATCAAATGACTCCTCTCGCTCAAGGCGAATCAGAAGGCAGTGTCAGACTCTTACTGACTAAAACCCATCCGGGGCGCGGTGACTCTTTCGAATAAATTCCGTAACCCTGGCAGTCGACTCTGTGGTAACAATGTAGAGGTCGGATGTCGGAGTCGGAAGCTTGGAAGTTTAACAAACAATAATTGTGTTTGTTGTGGAGTGCTGCGGATTTCATACAGGCACGTCGAACTTTGTAAAATAGTGAGGTCTAACGACCCCACACACCCTAGTGTCAAGGTTCTAAACTACCTCAAGGGCCTCTGACATGGTTTATTTGACGACCGCCATTTGGCGGCCGGACCACCGGCTTATACGTGCCTTCCGAAGCACGGTATCATCTTTTTATCAGACAATCAGGTGGTTCAAGCTTGCAATGTCCTAGCAAAACTGGAAACGGCTTTACAAAGTAGGTATGATTCCCGTGGGAACGACCACCGGGTCACAAGGCAAACGCCTAAACCACTCGACCACGGAGGCAGACAAAATTTTAAAAAGGTTCATTGTAATCATCATTTTAAACGTTTAGTATGTGATGTTGATCCCACTTCACCACGGAAAGTCGAGAAAAAAAATCTACCGATGGTTTGTCTTCATTACCAGGTTCTCAATATCTTGGCCTCGTCTCCTCCCGTCTGGTTTCCCCAATCATATCAGTGAAGATGGCACGAACTACTACAACAACCTGATCGACGGTCTACTGGAGAAGGGCATCGAACCTCTTGTGACTATGTATCACTGGGACTTACCGCAATCCTTGCAGGATCTTGGTAAGTTTATTTGAATTTAGAACTGGGTCAAATTTTTGCTTGGAATAGTCTGTTCTTTTTACTTTATCCTCACACACAAAACTCCACAAAACTCCTCCTCGCACAAAACGTTTTGGTAACACATTCATAATGCGTACAGCTAAGGAGTGGAATTCCCTGCCGGAGTCTGTGTTTCCTGATAGCTACAACCTGGGAGTCTTTAAATCAAGAGTGAATAGGTTATTTCTGGGCAAGCGTGCTCCATCTTCGACCACATCATCACTTGCCATCAGGTGAGATAGTGGTCAAACGCGTGCCTAAGTTTAGTAAAAAAAAAAAAAAAAATCCTTATTCGGGAAGAATTGCATGGGATTCTTTCGAATTGGAGAGATAAAAGGAGTCCCTTGAGTGGGAGAATCATAAATATAAAAGTGTATCACAGTCTACTTATATCACCCAAACGACAGCTCTAATTAAAACTCAGGAAAACACGGTTCTTTCAGGTGGCTGGGCCAACCCTCTCATCGTGACCTGGTTCGCCGATTACGCCAGGGTCCTATACTCCCTGTTCGCAGACCGCGTGAAGTACTGGCTTACTCTGAACGAGCCCATGGTCATCTGTGATGCAGGATACGGCGAGTTGGCTGCTCCCTACCTGGATGACACGAAGATTGGGCTGTACTTGTGCAACAAATACGTGCTGATGGCCCATGCGAAGGCTTACAGGATCTATGATGAGGAGTTCAGGCATTTGTATCATGGTGAGTTTACTTGTTTCAGTTATAGACGGTCTTATTTTCGCTCGGAAAACCAGTTACCATTAAAAAACAAATAAACTTAAGTGGTAGTGGGCAAGGCGCATTGCTCGTCCGGAAAACGAAGCGTTGTCCTACAAGGTGAACCGATAATCCAAATCATCGGTTCCCCTAGAGACGCGCGCGAATCCTCTAGATGCGAAACACACGAAAAAAAAAGGATGAATTTGAACTTTGCTAATAGGGAATATGCATGAAAAATATATTTATCATCTGTACAGTTTATCTAAAAATATATATAAATATAATACTAACAGTGAAAAAAGAACCAAATTAGTCGAAAAACAAAGGAGATATAATTATTTTAAGCAAATATATCTGTCCCTCTCGCGAAAACGCTGTTTTCTATGGCAGCTGTATAGGCGTCACAGACGATGACGTCAAAGTTTTCATCGGATTTATATTTATAATTGTAATCTTTGAAGCTTTATAACTTCATCACTGATGAAGGTATTTAAAAAATAATTGCATTATTGTTTACTAGAGCTAATAAGTATTTCATTTTGCAAATAAAAAAATCGCATGCGTATTCCCTATTATCACAGTTCTCTTTTGTTCCCAATCGTTCGTTTCCTATCCAGTGGTGGCGGTATTATTTAATTTCTGAGTCTTGATTTTTTTTGTGTTCAGGCAAGATATCGCTCACAAGTATTTTCTTCTGGCTGGAGCCGGAGACGCCAGCAGATGCAGAGGCTACAAAACTCGCGTTGCAATTTTGGGTAAACTATCTTTTTGCAGTCTATTCTATCCTGATGGCTGTGGAACACAAGTCTTGTTTAGAAGCACCAGCTCTGGATCACCAATCTGCCTAGCCTTTTCCCAACTATATTGGGGTCGGCTTCCAGTCCAACCGGATGCAGCTGAATACCAGTATTTTACTCTGAGGGACTTCCTTTTCTTCCTATCGATGGATGGGAGAACGCAAGACCGGTCGTTGTGGCGACGCTTGGGGGAGACCTATGTCCAGCAGTGGATGTCTTTCGGCTGATATGATGATGATGACTTCCTCTCTGACCTCCACAACCCAGTACTGGGTCACACGATATCCCCTTGGCAAGACTGGTGACAATTTTTTTGGTAACGACAGTCAGAAATCTATAAATCACAGCCGGGACTAACAGCTGAAACTGTGTGTTAACTGAATGGCAAGTTGCATAGAGTCTGCATAACTGAGTGAAGATATTAATTTGAGTGTTTGTGAAGTCAGTATTTAGAGTTCCGAACATCCGTAAAAACGGAACCCTTATGGGATCACTCGGGTGTCTGTCTGTCCGACTGTCAAGATTCAAGATTCAAAGCATTTTATTTCAAATAAACCATTCACGGGCACTTTTGAAGCTATTTGCACGTTGCAAAGCGTAGATCTCTATGGAGAAGAACTTGCAAGAAACTCCACGGACACTCTTTTAAACCATTCAAGTCAAAGACAGTTTTCTCCGGATCTACTGGACCGATTCGGTTGAAATTTGGTATTGATATGGGCTTTTGTGACCCAACCCAAGTTTTTTTAGTATGGGTTCACTTTTGGGGGTCAAACTAGAAAAAAAAAGTTTTTCTAACTGTATCGCGTGAAATGAAAGGGATTTTAATAATATTTTTTTTTAATTTTAAAATATTAATTTTTCAAGAAACTATACCAAAAACGACCAATGAATGATGATGATTGCTGAATGATGATGATGAATAATTTTTGGTTTAATTTAGGTGTAATATTATAGGTGTTAGTTTTGGTGTAAATTGAAAAAATTATGGAGTTTATAGTTCTATACCTAAAGAGTCCTGTAGGACTATAAGAAGTCTGTAGTCTTAAAATAACATGTTAAAAAAACCGAGTCCGACATCCACTTGACAGTTTTTTAATAATATGATTGTTCTAGGAGGGCAGATATGCCCATGCCATTTACTCCAAATTGGGAGGCTGGCCACCAGAACTTGAGAAACTCCTGGCAGAAAACAGTAAGAGGGAAGGCTATCCGTATCCCAGGCTACCTCCCTTCACTGCCAAAGAAATTAAATTTGTCAAAGGTGAGGAATTTATTGATTTAGTATTTATATTCAAATATTTATTTTTATTACTATGTATGAATATTGGTAATAATTGAGTATCTTAATTATAAGCATCCACGTAACTATACGCCTGCCGGGGTGCGGAATCCGTTCAAAAGAGGCACTGTAGCCCTGGAACGCAAAGGGCACTAGGAGGAACACGGATGGTTTTTTTTTTTTTTTTTTGACTATTGATAGGCACGCGCTTGACCACCATCTCACCTGATGGTAAGCGATGATGTGGTCGAAGATGGTTTAGTCAGTAAGAGTCTGACATTCCTTCCTGGTTCAACCAGAGCGGGAGGAGTCATTTGATGATTTCCCATCATTAAAAAGAAAGGTCGTAACTGTACAGCAAAATACTAAAATGGTTTCCCAAAGATTGTTGATTTGAAAGGACTTTCCCATTGTTGGGGCAAAAACGTTGAGTGGCGATAAAATTGATTGCTAGTCTTCTAAAAATGTAGACGAAGTACAGGACCTTTATGGCAGTCATTACACCTTCCGTATCTAAAATGCAGCCACTGTTTACTTCGGGCCAATATACAGTCCAGTGCAGAACTTAAACCTGTGGCCCTGTTCACCATCTGCCTAGCCTTTTCACAACTATATTGGGATCGGCTTCCAGTCAAGCCGGATTTAGCTGAATACCAGTATTTTACGAGGAGCGGCTGCCTACCAGACCTCCACAACCCATTAACTGGGTAACACGGTACTTCATGGCAAGACTGGAGTCAGATTTACTGGCTTCTGACTATCCGTAACGACTACCAAAGATCTTCAAATGATAGTCGGGACCAACGGCTTAACGTGCTTTCCGAGGCACGGAGGAAACTCGGTATGTTAAGATGGTCACCCATCCACAGACCAACCTTGTCAAGCGTTGCTTAACCTTGAAGATCGACCCGTGCGGCTGTTATTATCTAGCCACGAGCTCTTCCTGAAAAAACCAGTGGCCCTATTATGCTAAACACACACAAATACATGCTAATGCCATCATGATTAAGCTATGAAAAAGGGATAGTGTTATGCGACGGAGTTATGATGGTTTCTGCAGTACCGCAGATGTCGATACGAAAATAATTAAGAAACACAGAACTAAATAATAGAGAGGTCTATGCTCAGCAGTGGGCGAAGCCGGGCTTTGGATGTTGATGATAATTATTTATTAGTTTTAAACAATTGTTTTTATTCACAGGAACCTACGACTTCTATGCACTAAACCACTACACGACCCGACTGGTGCGGAAGGTAGATCCAGAAAAGGCAGGGTCCTGGCCATACTACGGGTGTTCGGAGATCGGAGTCAACATGGTCAACCATCTTGACTGGAAGACAGCCATCACTGACTGGTTTGCGGCAAGAATTCTTTAAAAAAATTGTTTTTGGTTTAACCAGTTTTATCAAGGGGTATCTGTCACCCTGTAGGGGGGGGGGGGGGTATGGTGCTGGGTTGCAGAATTTGTTCGAAAAGTCACCGCGGCCCTGGAACGCAAAGGGCACTAGGAGGAACATGGGTGGGTTTTAGTAAGTAAGACTCTGACACTCCCTTCTGCTCCGCCCAGAGCGGGAGATGTCATGATATCTTTTCTAAAAAAAAGGGGTGTTTGGTGGTCATAAAGGCAGGTGCTCTATGCAAGATACTGATGTTCAGTCGTATTCGATTAGACTTAACATACAAATCAATCTTAACAAACAAAGTTGTCAATAGGCTAGGTACTTTGGCAGCGGTCGCCTCCTTATGCGAGGACGTTATCTCGCAAAAGGAGGCGGCGGAGCGCGCGCGGGAGGATGACCCTCTCGCTGCGCTGCACCGAAGGCGAAGAAGAGGTCGGAGAAGACGTCGTCTTTTCCCTCCTCATGGTGGTGATGGGCAGCCGCATTGCACTCCACACCACCACCCGCATTGCACTCCACACCACCTTCGCCGGTCATTCCCGGCCCTCCCCCCACGGGAAGGACGTGAGGGGCCCGCCGTTTTAGGCGGGTTGTCGTCGGAGGAGGACTGGACGCCAAGGCTGCGCCGATCTCCCAGTCCCCCTCCACTCAGCCGATGCCGCTAGGTTAGGTACCTTGATTGATAAAGAAAGGGTCTTTATCTGTCAGTTTATGAAATAAAATCCAACGAAAATGATTTGACTAGGGCTAATTATGATATGATTATTTTGGTACCCTGGTAAATAGTCACAAAAGAGGTCGTTTTGGCATAATATCTATACCGTCATCATTATCCACAGGCTTGAATTCCTCATTGCTGCAAAAATCCCTAGCTGAAATTATACTATTTTCCTGTTTAGTGACTGCCTTGAGATTGTAGCAATATTCTTGTTCATTCTCCAAACAGAACTTAGAATATAGTACATCCATAATTAATTGGCAATTAAATATGATCTTCCTTTCGCGTCACAAAACATTTTCAAACCTTACAGGTCTATCCTGAAGGTCTACGGAAGCAGCTGCACTGGATCAACAACACATACGGAGTGAACAACATATTGATTACCGAGAATGGTCTGCCGTCCATCAGTCCAGACCTCTACGACTTGAAGCGGCTAAATTATATAAAAAACAACTTGGAGCAGGTATTTCATATTTTAAGAAAGCCTTTAGATGGTCTTTTGAGAAGAAATCGTATAGATATGAGTGTTTTTATGTATTCTATTTTCAGGTACACCATGCCTTAAACGATGGTATCCACGTGATGGGGTATACAGCGTGGTCCATGATGGACAACTTTGAGTGGACTAGTGGTAATGTGTATGTATTATTCTTTATCTTTTTTTTGTTGCGTGACCTATACAACCAGGATGGTGATTTCATCACAAAGCTTAAGGGAGAAGTAGCCCTTTTTTTTGTTTTCGGGGGGAAACCTTCAAAAGGCGCCTGCACTTTTGGGGGGACCAGGAAGTATGGGATCTATACCTCACTAAAACCACCCCGGTGATCACCATCAGCACAAAGAAGGGGCCCCGTTACCTCTTAAAAGACCACTCCGGAACCCTCTCTGTGCAACGCCTGTTAGGGCACATCCCTGGGGAGACTGTAAAGGGGTCTCCCCTTAGCCTAAGGGAGAAGTAGCCCTAGTGAACACAGGCAGGCATTATCTATATATCACTCAAGTTTCCGCACTCTGTCCTTATGTTGGGCGTGGGCCATGGTGGGCGGCATTCCAACCAGCCTACTTCCCACCCCAGAAGCAGTTTAGTTTGTTCAGGATGTCTATAAGGAAACTCGGCGATCCAAAAGTTTGATTCCGTATTTCACTGGCAGGAACCTTACCTTGTATAAGTTATTTCACCACATACTCTCAAAACTCTCTATTTTTCTAGATTTATCCCATTTTTTGGGATCGGCTCTGCTCGTCATTCTACGTCAAACGAGTTTGTGCTGGGTTGGGGATAAATCTGAGCTTTCTGTCTTGTTGACGACAGTCGACGGACAATCCGACATCCAGGGGGGGCTTACACCGGGTCGGCGGCGCGCTGTGTTCCACGCGCGCCTCAAGGAGATGTCAGCATGGGAGACGGGGCCCGCTAGGGCCAGTGCCTGCCGGGGTGCGGAATCCGTTCGAAAGAGACGCCGCAGCCCTGGAACGCAAAGGGCATTGGGAGGAGCACGGATGGGTTTTAGTCAGTAAGAGTCTGACACTCCCTTCCGCCTCGCCCAGAGCGGAAGGAGTCATTTGATGATTTCCCATCCTTAAAAAAAAAAAGGGGGTGCTTACAATACTTTTTTAGCAAAAAGTTCATGGGAGTGATTGTGTCAGCCACCAACCTGATACTGCACCTCTGAGTGGAAGTCAAGTTCACATTAAAGTCGATAATGCTAACTTATGCTTGTTATATTTTCAGTCCAAAATACGGTCTGTACGCCGTGAACTTTACCGACGTGAACCGAACGCGCTCGGCTCGCGAGTCGGCGCGGTTTTACGCGACCGTCACCAGATCACGGACCCTTCGACTAGACACGGAGAAGAGAGATTTTGAAGAGCAGTAGTTAGTTATAGAAGCATTTAATAAAGATAAGAGAGAATAGGGTTGTTTTATTTAGAAAATATATCTAAACAAACCATGAGTATGCCTAAGGCAATTGTCCCACCGCCAGCGATCAGCGAGTAGCGAGTAAAGCTTCAAACTCGCAAAATTGGCGACCAGCGAGTAGCGAGTGAAAGTTTCGATAGTTTTGTCGCTCGGCTTTCAGCGAGTGCTTTAGTGCGACGGGCTTGTACTCGCAATACTCGCTCCAGCCGGCACTATAGGTAGAAATTACCGCAGTTTCGTTGTTCTGACCGCCAAGTGAGCATCGCCGAGCGAGTGTCGCTGAGCGAGTACAAACTTTAATTGCTCTTGTCGCTGCGATCAACTAGAGGTAAGAGCCGCTCGCCGGCAGTGTGAACAGCTAGCTATCAACTATGAATATATGTGTCTCTTTTACTCACACGAGATTTACATCTTTTGTTCCTATCCTCAGCGAGTAGATAGTTACTCGCTTCCTCGCCGGCGGTAAGACAAGTGCTTAATTGACATTTATAACGCAGTAACTGAGTAAAATGATACCCATTGCGAGGTTGGTGTTACATTTTATGGCTTCTGACTAACCATAACATATTTCAATGTTATACAAATGATAGCCGGGACCAACTTGATTCCTCCGTGCTTCATAAAAGACGTTAAAGAGTGAGAGAGGCTCATCCAAGTGCTGACCCCGCAACCATTGCTGAACCTCGAAAATCTTCCAGTGCAGTTATTATTTAACACAGCTCTTCGAAATGGGCTCAAAAAGAGTTTAGAATATTTCAAATTCAGAAATCAGGTCCTCCCAAGAGATTACCACCAATAAGCATTTTTTTATAGATGTGATGTTATCAAATGACGCTCTGGATGGAGCAGGAGGGAGTTTCAGACTCTTACTGACTAAAACACACCCCTCGTTTAGTCACTACCGGTCTAGCACTCTGCTTCTCTGCAGGCAAATATTTTTTTTTTTTACTATTGATAGGCACGCGTTTGACCACTATCTCACCTGATGGTAAGCGAGGATGTGGTCGAAGATGGAGCACGTTTGCCTAGAAATAACCTATTCACTCTTGATTTAAAGACTCCCAAGTCATGCGTGCCCAGTGCGGCACAGTTCCGCCCACGCCAAGGAAGTGGATGTTGCTTTGAACGTAGAGTTGACAGTAGAGTCACTTCAGAACTTTTAAATATTTGAAATGTGAATGACGTTCAAAAGTGCCGTTTAATGGCCTAATTGGAATAAACGTTTTGACTTTGACTTTGACTTTGACTTTGAACGAGACATGCCGTACCATCACCGGCTGCCTCAAGTTAACCCCGGTCAGCTTACTATACCCCATTACCGGGATAGCACCGTCACAACATTCACGTCTACAAATCTTGAAAAGGATAAACGCGGTATTAATTTTGACCCTGTTTATAATTCAGACGATGAAATAATGTTTAAAGTATTTCATAGACTCACTACAATCTGCACTAAGGAAAAAGACGTTCACTAAAACAATGCCTAGAAGGTAGTTGTATTAAACCCTAGATCACACTCGGTAGACACAGATTCCATAAATCAGCAGTCCTGCTGTCAGGAAACCTAGCTGACGCCCGCTGCAAACTGTAGCAGGACACTTCTTCCCCAATCATGAACTATTTACCAACAAGCGAACATCTTCCTGCAGGGTCTGACCTTCCGTGGTCCACTTGGAAGTCCCTGAACCGCCTCAGAACGCAAGTAGCAAGGTAGAATCGCAACCTCGCAAAGTGGGGTTACCGTGACGGATCAACTGCAGGGTGTGGATGTAGAGCCGAGTTACAAACCATGCTCCACCTCCTATCTTGCTCTCTGTACCCCAAAACATGCAGTCAAGGAGACCTATGTACCAGTGATGCCGTGGAGGTGGCAATGTTTTAGACTCTGTCTCAGTCACCTCTGACCTAGCCTAGAGTCAAGAACAAACCCTATCAAATAAAAAATAAATAAACAACTTCTGGGTTTCTGGTTCCTTCAAACACTAGGAACCACTCATCTAGAACCATGTTCGCCTGGCCAGTAAGCGTTCTCTTTCAGGTACACTAGTCAAATATTAAACAACTTTTGTACAATTTTAATAACTCTGAGTGATTCCAAGTCTTCCAGTTTGAGTGGATGGTCTTCAATGTTAATTTAATTTTAAACCAGAATATTAAATTGCAAGCGAAGTGTGCCGGAACTTGGACCATAGAAAGAATACGGGATATAAAAATAAAATCTTTTTATTTCAGATATACTTGGTCCATAATATTGTTAGTAGTAAGACTTAAAATCTATGTTAGGGTCATTTAAAAAATAATTAATTTAAGTATTTAACGCCCTCTGGGGCCGCGGCCACACGCACTTGTGCTTGAACCCAATGGCCTAGAAGGGGGCTGTCCAGCTTGTGGCTGAGCACGTTCAGGATGGTGGTGGTGCTCCCACGCGTGCGGAACATCAGCGAAGCCATACAGCGCCGCAGCACAGCGCGTAAAAAGTCGCGGGCACAAGCTAGTATATTGTAAAATACAATATTGTCTACAAAGTATCAGTTTCATACGGATATTGTTTGATACAGAAAACATATGCTTCGCTCCTTTGATAAATAATTCTCAAAGGTTTTTGTTGGTTGTTTACCAAACAGCCATACTCGCTGGGATTGACATAGAAATTCGAAAATGTATGTGTGTGTGTGGAAAAATGAGCTTTACAAAGAAACAATGAGTGGAATTTCCTGCCGGTGTCTGTTTTTCCTGATAGCTACAACCTGGGAGTCTTTGAGTCAAGAGTGATTATGATAGGTTACTTATAGGCAAGCGTTCTCCATCTTCGATCACATCATTGCTTACTATCAGGTGAGATAGTGGTCAAACGCGTACCTATCAATAGTAAAAAAAAAACAATATTACGGAAAGTAGTTCGATTCGCACATTGTGTTTCTGGTATCTACCATGATGATTTTGCAAGTTATTATTGCTAAGCCCACGTTTGTGAGTTGTCAGTCCATACAGTCCTCCTGACTGATTTCAGCCATGGCAGCCAATTTCAACGGAGACCAGCCATCGGTGCGGGACATATTAGAGCACACAAGTTTGTGCGCAAACACAGATGCGCTCCCTCTTCCATCACTCTCGACCTGGGAGTCGAACCCGAGAGGCGGCGCAAAGCGTAGGCGACGTGGGCCACCGCCTACGACCTCGCGGTCTAAAGGGCCTCGCAGCTTTGGCTTTTTTTCAACTCAGAAAAATCTTAGCTAAGCCTTATCAGTGTCTTTTTTTTATATTTTTTAGCGTTGCTTGCTCTTATTATTTTAATTCTAGTTATTGTTAAAGTTTACTTCAGTAAGTTTTGCAACATATTAGCCGCGGCAGTATAGGCACAATGATTTACTCGTACAAGCTAACTGCGCTCGCTCCCCATTAAGTTTAGATATTACTTGAATTCGCCCAATATTTACAGTTTTTGCACAAAAAGTCAAAGAAAATCAATACTTCTTTTGGCGGGGTACAATTGAGTTCGCCGCATCTCTCCCTCAATCATAGAATCCAACCTCTGAAAACTTAAAAAAAAAAACACTCTATCCTTAGGTAGGACCTAAAGGGCCTCGCAAAATGCCATCTCGCCCACATCAAATTTTAGGCCCGTATTACAGAACTACAATCAAGACTCAAGCATTACTTAAAACTAGTCTCAGTTGGAGTTTTAATTTTAGAACTTGACTTGAGCAGAAAAACTAAAATCAATAATCACCTGAGCAATGTCACTTTAAAATGACATTTTTTTGCGTATTACAGAACAGTGCTTGAGGCTTGACTGAGCTCTACTCAATGTGTCCTTATTTTAAAAGCACAATCAGCTCAGAATCACTGCTTGAGGCGAGATTTGATCTTTGTTTTCGCAAGTGTAGTCGAGACCCCGCTTGAGCATAGAGTCTCATGAAAATTGTTGTCGATTTGGAGTAAATCGAGTACCTAATCAAAACGGATATATTTGCAGAAATAGATTACCTATTATATTTTTTTTAATAATGAGACAAATCGAACAAATGTTCCTCTGAGATATTTAAGAGATACGCAAGACCCTTATAATTGTGAAAACTTTAAGAAGAAGTACAGGTTTTCACAAGATGTCGTGAAACATTTAATTTTTCCTGGGACCTCTTTATTTTAATTTATATCTTTTTTGAGTTTTATTAGAATGCGGGTGCAACACATTCTAATTTTTTTGCAGTATTTGGCAGCAAATTATATCGAGTCAGCCTTCTCGTAAACTTTGCTGAGGTAGTTAATACCAACAAAACAAAACCACTAGGAATCAATTTGCGAATAATTAAAACAGCCACTGAACTTCACTCGAAATAATCCCCCCAAAAACACTCCATTTCACAGTTTTTTTGTCCACAGAACATAATATGTACCTACTCTGAAGGGTTAAGGGTGGCTGTCAGTGTCAGTAACGTCGTGTCGTCCGCCTACTCCGGTTTTGATCGTGCGAAAAAAAAAGAATTGCAATAGAAAACAAACTATTGTTCAGGGTTACCATAATGATTGCTTACTCACGTAATCAGAGATCAAAATCTCTACTCAAGCGTAGTTTCGTTTGATTTGAATTTAAGGATAGTTCTAAAATAAACTGAATGCTTGAGGCGAGATTCTTTGCTCAAGCAGTAATCGGTTGAACGCAGTTTAAGTAGTACTTGAGTAAGGTTCTGTAATACGGGCCTTAGTCTTGCGCCGCCACTGCTCAGCAGTCTATACAATCAAGGTAAAATGGCAGTTCATTTCAAGCTGCTCCAAAGCTTTCACGGCGAGAGACCACCTGATGGTAAGCGATGATGTTGTCGGGAGCATGATTGCCTAGGTATAGCTACTCTCTTTCGACTTGAAGACCTCAGGTTTTATGCTAAACGCAAACCAGAGTCTGCGTTTAGCATAAAAGCTTTCCACTTAACTTGTTACCTACGAACAATGAAAGTGTTCCCAAAAACAAATAAAATAGATAGAAAATTGAGTTCTTCTATTCTTGTTTCGCAAAACAACTTAGTTTGTACTGAATGGCGCTAACTCACTATGACGAGACTTGCGAGTGAGGAGATATGCAAAAAGTACGGTCTGTGTTTAACATAGATTTAAAACGCTGAATCTCTTTTCAACCGACTCCAAAAAAAGGAGGACGTTCTCAATTCGGTTGTACTATACTTTTTTTTAATGTTTGTTACTCCAACGTTAAATTATGAACCAATTTTATAAATTCGGTTATACTCACCGATTGGTCCCATTTAAATGTCATTAGAATCGGTTAAGTAGTTTGACTTTTTAATCGAAACAGCTGGAATTCTTTTTCTTAGATGACGTATTTGGTTTGTCATTCAAGTAAACGAAATTCCAAATTTTGCTTTCCTGCGATTTTCCAGTGGTGTTTTTAGGTGTGAGTTACCTCTAAAATGTAAAAAATAAAAAAACCTTTTTTACTCCGGTGTTTTTGGTTGTTTCTTCGGATTGACTTCCGAAATTAAAGTTATTTTATACTTTGTAGTTGTTTTTTTTTATTTGGAAGTCGGTTGTTTTTTTTTTAAAGTTTTTTAATTAATTTTTTTTCATACGTGTCTTTTCGCTAGGTTTCGAGAAATTAAAAAAAAAAAATTGTCTATAACATGTTGTCCAAAGATGACTATAATAGCCTAACAAAATTATTAAAAGTCTTTTTTCAGGCTCTATCATTCTACCCACAAACTCTCGCCTACACGTACATGTGTAACTGGATACCAATACAATCCTGAAGATAGGTGAAGGTACCATTGACAAGATTTATAAGGATTTCACTAATACACTTAAGGGACTCTAAAAAGTAGGGTTCTGAAATGTACGGCCTAATAAAGAAACATGTAAACATTTAGTGGAAACTAGTGGAGTTTCGGTGTTGCCAGGTGTGAAAATATTGGGAAAAATGGTAGAAATATGGCATATTTTTTGCGCAGATTCGGAGAGGCCTGAGAATTCTAACAAAAAATGCAACCAAGACGTTGATTTACTATTAAATAAACGTAAATTAAGAAACATATATGACGTCTCATTGACATCATGAATCCACTGTGAAAAAGATAGAGACAGGTAGTGCCCTGTCGATTCTGCCAACCTTTATGGTAAAAAGGCGAGTGTTTCTGAATATTTATGTAGGTATATACGTGAGGATGTAGATAAATCACCCCTTTTTAATCTTTATCTATTGGATCTTTCAAATAATCGTAGTTGAGTGGATTTTTTTATCTATTTACAAGTATCTATTATATAGTTTTACTATTAAGCCTATAATATAATCTTCAAATAGTAAAATATAACACTCAGTTTAAATTCCTACTACTTTCTAATCCTAAAGCTGGCCACACTAAAACTGAACACTTGTAACGCGATCAAGAAGCCGGAACACATAAATAAGCCGTTCGAGGCTGATTAGATTTATTTGAACACCGCTCGGGACCACTGCGTCTTGTGCGCAACACAAATCACTGCGTATCTATTAATGTTCAATTTAAATTACTTTTTGGTACCTTTTCAATTTCTGTTTCGCTTAATTTTCGAAGAAAAGAGCAAGAAAGACAAATGGCCTTATTACCAAAAAACCTTATGAATATTAGGCTCAGGGATCGAATAGGTACGTAATACCACGATTCGATCCTTTGTTCATAGCATAAATGCACAAAATAGTAGATACTTCGTCATGAGTATTTTTAATGTTTCCACTGCTGGGACACGGTCTTACTCCTCTCCATGAGAGGGAATGGACTAAAATATAATCCACCACGCTGGCCCAGTGCGGGTTTGTAAATGTCACACATCCTCAAATCACGTAGTAGATATTTAAATCATTGTAATAATAGAAAATAACATAAAAAATACTAAATGAACAATAGATCCATAAAATCAACTTTTTCGTCAAACGGTCTCAATATAATATGAAAATATAGATGAGTACGTTACTTTACTCACGGGGGGGGGGGGTCTGTATGTATGCTTTTACGGTTGCACAACGACACGCTTTGCTTTGCTTTGCTTAGTAGTATAGATGCAGGCCTACCTTGCTGTCTCCTTCAGAGACGGGAAGGTGGAATGTGGAAGGTGGTGAAGGAGATATACCTTCTCGAGGTTTCCACTCAGTCCCATCCCATATCCCTCTAAACCCCTTTTCCCCTCTATAACCCCTCCCAACTCCCCTCCTAACTGTGACCCTTCTGTGACGAAGTGGTTGCGGGCTCGGCCGTCACTAAACTCAGCTGACGGCGGGTAGGAGAATTTTGTCACCTGCGCTAGGACCTGCGCAGTCGAGCGCCGTAAGCGGGGATGAAGGAGTCCTGAGGGGTTGAGCCGATCGGCACTGGCGGTAATGTGTCCGTGAGGCAACACGCCTTTGGTCTGGATTTCAAGCAAGACGGTGGCCCTATCTTCTAGCCAAGGGTAGGGAAATGGCCAAAGTGTCCCGTCAGAGGGCCACAGGCGAGGTGCGTGGGGTCCGCTAAGGTCGTCCTTGGGCGGCCGAAGCGGTAGGTAAAGGCCATGCTGACAGTGTAAGTGAGGGTTGATTAGTTGCCAACCCGATCGAGCACCCGATGTCGCGCTGTAAACCAGCCTTGCGCACCTATATTTTCCTGGTAGTCCTAACGTTCGCACTCACAGTAGTGCGACGTTCCCAGGTGCGGGCTCCATGGTGGGTGGGAGCCAGGAAGATGAAGTTCAAAAATTTTTAGTATGGACGGAATGAAGCCAACTAAGAATACCGCAGGAGTGGAGTCGGCGAAAGCTGGCAAAGCTCCTAAGCGAGGTACCTCTGGTGCCTCGCTCGCCCCTGGATGTCCTGCGGCTCACGCCGTGGGTGCCAGCGCGGGCGCTGGTCCGGCTGTGGCGAAAACCGCAGCTAAGACCAAAAAGTCCCACTCCAAGCAAAGGAGAACGGCGCTGCATGGGACCAGTACCGATCCTTTACACACAAAGGCGAAAACGGAGACGGCTAACACCTCTGCCGGAAGTAGCCTTCCCAAACACCCTCCCGCTCCTCCTGTGGCTCCTCAAGCCGCTTCCCAAGTCGCGGCCGCCTCCGGTCACACGGAGGCGATCAGCAACACCGAGGACGTTTTTACCAGCGCCTGGCAGGTGCCTACCCTTAAGGGTAAAGGTAAAGGCAAGGGCAAGGATAAAAAATCCATTCCACAAGCCCATTGCTCTTGTTCGGGCCCCTCGGGTCCTACAGCTCCTACAAGCCAGGGTAAGAGGAGGGAAAGACTGACGCGTAAGGAGCGGCGTCACGAACGCAGGCGGGGACGCAAAGCCCCACAAAACAAGCAGGTTGCTGCCACCAGCTCGGTTAAACCGACCAAGCAAGGTAAGCTGAACTTCTCTGAGAGGAAGCGGTCGCAGGCTGAGGCCGGCACTAGCCGACCAACGCCTAGCACACTGCAATCTAAATCCGCAGGAGGTCCGGCCGAGGAGGCAACCACAACGTAGCGATCCGATGGAAGTGACCAGGTTGCGGCCAAGCGGGCTCTCAACGAGACGACTTTGCCCCGTGGAGAGCACAAGCGGCCGCGGCTTGACCAATCCTAGAGGATTGCTAACAGAAGCTACGCCCAAGCTGCCAGTGCGTCCCTAAACGTCGCAATAACCTGCGACCGGAGGGGCATCATAAGCCAGGGAGTATCGGACCAGGTCTTGGCTGCTATCCACAAGCGGATCATCAGCGAGGCCTGCTCTGCTATGCAGGATACACCGGGACCAACCTTCAACGCGAAGCCGCTGTTCACCGGTGGAGTCCTCAAGCTGTGGTGCGGTAACGACTTCACCTTAGCCTGGCTGAAAAAAATAGTCTCCAGCCTGGCTCTCCCGGCTGGCACCTCGCTAGTCGTCAAGAGCCAGACGGAGATCCAGAAGCGGGTGCGCTACGGCATCGCCATCCCCGACGACCAGGGAGTCTACGAGGACTCGACCTTTCTTGGTCCTCTGGTACCAGAATCGCTGGATCGACGTAAGGAGGTGGGTAGTGCTGCACGCCGAGAAGCAGAAGGCTTGCTGGTTCGTGGTGCTGGGTATCCCAGAGGACCAAGTTCCGACCCTGATGAGCGCCGAGCGCCGTCTCTCAATTGGTTTGGGAGCGGTGTACGTCAAGTTCCAGGGTCCGAACGGCAGGTTCGTCGACGTCCCTCGGGGTTGGGACCCGATCACGAAACAGCCGCTGGAAGACGCAGAGGACACCGATTCTCCGCCAAACAACCCAGAAGCAACTGCGGCCGAACCTGCTGTAGCAGTAGACTCAGCCGCCCCTGCCGCCACCGTGGGTGCCGCCCCTTCATCGGGGGGGGAGCCGGACGACGTAATGTTGTCCCCGGCTTCAGACCCGGGAGGGGACGGTTTCGACGAGGGCGACCTGTTTGCCGGGCTGCGACTTGAGGGCGACGAGGAGGGTCTCGCCGGCGATGGCGTCCCTTTTGTCGGCCTGTTTGTCGTCCGGCTGTGGCGAAAACCGCAGCTAAGACCAAAAAGTCCCACTCCAAGCAAAGGAGAACGGCGCTGCATGGGACCAGTACCGATCCTTTACACACAAAGGCGAAAACGGAGACGGCTAACACCTCTGCCGGAAGTAGCCTTCCCAAACACCCTCCCGCTCCTTCTGTGGCTCCTCAAGCCGCTTCCCAAGTCGCGGCCGCCTCCGGTCACACGGAGGCGATCAGCAACACCGAGGACGTTTTTACCAGCGCCTGGCAGGTGCCTACCCTTAAGGGTAAAGGTAAAGGCAAGGACAAGGATAAAAAATCCATTCCACAAGCCCATTGCTCTTGTTCGGGCCCCTCGGGTCCTACAGCTCCTACAAGCCAGGGTAAGAGGAGGGAAAGACTGACGCGTAAGGAGCGGCGTCACGAACGCAGGCGGGGACGCAAAGCCCCCCAAAACAAGCAGGTTGCTGCCACCAGCTCGGTTAAACCGACCAAGCAAGGTAAGCTGAACTTCTCTGAGAGGAAGCGGTCGCAGGCTGAGGCCGGCACTAGCCGACCAACGCCTAGCACACTGCAATCTAAATCCGCAGGAGGTCCGGCCGAGGAGGCAACCACAACGTAGCGATCCGATGGAAATGACCAGGTTGCGGCCAAGCGGGCTCTCAACGAGACGATTTTGCCCCGTGGAGAGCACAAGCGGCCGCGGCTTGACCAATCCTAGAGGATTGCTAACAGAAGCTACGCCCAAGCTGCCAGTGCGTCCCTAAACGTCGCAATAACCTGCGACCGGAGGGGCATCATAAGCCAGGGAGTATCGGACCAGGTCTTGGCTGCTATCCACAAGCGGATCATCAGCGAGGCCTGCTCTGCTATGCAGGATACACCGGGACCAACCTTCAACGCGAAGCCGCTGTTCACCGGTGGAGTCCTCAAGCTGTGGTGCGGTAACGACTTCACCTTAGCCTGGCTGAAAAAAACAGTCTCCAGCCTGGCTCTCCCGGCTGGCACCTCGCTAGTCGTCAAGAGCCAGACGGAGATCCAGAAGCGCGTGCGCTACGGCATCGCCATCCCCGACGACCAGGGAGTCTACGAGGACTCGACCTTTCTTGGTCCTCTGGTACCAGAATCGCTGGATCGACGTAAGGAGGTGGGTAGTGCTGCACGCCGAGAAGCAGAAGGCTTGCTGGTTCGTGGTGCTGGGTATCCCCGAGGACCAAGTTCCGACCCTGATGAGCGCCGAGCGCCGTCTCTCAATTGGTTTGGGAGCGGTGTTCGTCAAGTTCCAGGGTCCGAACGGCAGGTTCGTCGACGTCCCTCGGGGTTGGGACCCGATCACGAAACAGCCGCTGGAAGACGCAGAGGACACCGATTCTCCGCCAAACAACCCAGAAGCAACTGCGGCCGAACCTGCTGTAGCAGTAGACTCAGCCGCCCCTGCCGCCACCGTGGGTGCCGCCCCTTCATCGGGGGGGGGAGCCGGACGACGTAATGTTGTCCCCGGCTTCAGACCCGGGAGGGGACGGTTTCGACGAGGGCGACCTGTTTGCCGGGCTGCGACTTGAGGGCGACGAGGAGGGTCTCGCCGGCGATGGCGTCCCTTTTGTCGGCCTGTAAAGTCGTGCAGGCTAACCTCCACCACAGCCAGACCGCCAGACGGCTCAACTCCGCAAGTGGTTGGAGGTTCAACACACGGCCATTGCCCTGATCCAAGAGCCGTGGATTAGGGGTGGCCACATACGAGGACTCTCCAATCTTGGTGGTAAGCTCCTTGTTACTGCGGACCATGATCACCCTAGATCGTGCATCTATGTCACAGGTAACCTTAAAGCACAGCTATTAAACGACTTCTGCTGCAGAGATGTCTCTGCTGCTAGGCTGAACATACAGCGGGGAGCCACTAAGTTGGCTATCGTCTTCGCCTCGGTATATATGCCTGAGGCGGAGGAACCGCCCCCACACGACCTGGTCCGCCTCATCACGCACTGTGAAAACAGCAGGGATGTGATTGTCATTGGGACCGATGCAAACGCACACCATCCACTGTGGGGGATGGAGACGCAAAACGCAAGGGGTAACACATTAGTTGATTATCTGTTCACTACTAACCTATCCCTACTAAACACGGGTTCGGAACCAACCTTCGTGACCAGACGCAGTCGTACAATCATAGACCTGACTCTGGCTACGGAGGGAGCAGCGGAACTAATCACTGGGTGGCAAGTCTCGAATGAGGCTTCCTGCTCAGACCACAGGTGGATCCGCTTCGACATCCAGGTCTGTATACCACCCAAACAACCTAGGCGTAATCCTCGCAACACGGATATATCGGTGTACACACGCAACCTTACCTCAAGGCTTGTACCATCATGCGATTCGGAGTTGCTTGCGGACACGGCACAGATCGATGCGCAAGTAACACTACTCACCGAATCGCTGATAAACAGCTACCGAATCGCCTGCCCAGAAACGATTCCGCGCGACACACCGGGTAAACAACCCTGGTGGGGTACAGACCTAGAGCGCAAACGCGGTAAGTTTAGAAAGGCTCTTAACAGAGCCATGAACACATGTAGTGATGAGAACTGGGACGCTTATTACGCGGCCAAATCGAGCTACAAGAGATGCATCAGATTCAGAAGAACTACAGGGTGGCGTAAATTCTGTGGTAACATTGAATCATTCCAACAAGCAAACAGGGTAAGGAAAATACTGGCGCAACAGAACACACCTGAGATCGCCACACTCCGGAAACCCGATAACACGTTGACCACGACACCTGAAGAAGCGCAACGTCTCCTAGTAGAAACTCACTTCCCAGGTAGCGTATTCGCGCAGGTAAATGAATCAGATGATGACTGGCTTTATGCAGAAAAGATGATAACGCTGGAAAAACTTCAGTGGGCCATCAAAAGCTTCCAACCTTTCAAGGCACCAGGCCCCGACGGTGTGTTTCCTGCCTTACTACAGTGGGGAGGTACCGCTGTTGCAACAAAACTGGTGCTCTTAATGCGAGCGTGCCTGGCCTTTAGATACGTTCCTAAAGGATGGAGGGAAGTGAAAGTCATATTCATTCCGAAGCCAGGTAAAAGTGACTACACAAACGCTAAATCCTATCGACCTATTAGTCTGACCTCGTTTTTACTAAAGACAATGGAAAGACTGTGTGAAAGGGAACTACGAGAAGGCTCTTTAAAAACATTACCACTGCATGGTAACCAACACGCATACAGCTCGGGTAAGTCGACAGAGTCCGCTCTTCATCTGGTGGTGAACCAGATTGAGGAAGCGATTCAACAGAAAGGGTCCTGCCTGGGCACATTCATAGACATCGAAGGAGCCTTCGACAAGACAAACTTTTCCAGCATTAGTGCCGCTCTCTCCAAACACGGTGTGGAACAGGTACTAACTGACTGGATAACTAATATGTTTAGCAAACGAGTGGTTCGCCTTGAGGAAGAGCAGCAGTTGGCTCTGATAGCCAGAGGCTGCCCACAGGGGGGTGCGCTCTCCCCTCTTCTGTGGAATCTGGTAATTAATGACCTGATCACCAAACTCAACGCACATCGTTACTACACAATAGGTTATGCTGACGACCTCGCAATCCTAGTGTCAGGGAAAGTGACTGGAACGATCTGCAACCTCACTCAACAAGCACTACGCATCGTGGAAAGATGGTGCGACGAATATGATCTGTCGGTAAACCCCACGAAAACTGAATTAGTCATGTTCACTCAAACGCGAGCACTAGGCCACTACCGGCTACCTATGCTCTTCAACACAGAGCTCCAGCTGTCTAACGAGGTAAAGTATCCAGGCGTCATCCTAGACAGTAAGTTAAGCTGGAGTAATCACCTAGACTACAAACTAAACAGGGCCTGCATTACCTTCTGGCAATGCAGGAAAATGATAGGGAAGAAGTGGGGCCTATCTCCCAAAATAATACTATGGCTGTACAGCGCAGTAATTCGGCCCATGCTAACCTACGGGGCCGAGGTGTGGTGGCCACGCTCAAAGCTAGCTACAGCCGTAAACAAGTTACAACACATGCAAAGGCTGGCCTGCATGGCAACGACGGGCTGCATGAGGACTACTCCAACTGCGGCGCTGGAAGCTATGCTGGGGCTCCCTCCGCTACACTTGTTTATACAACAGGAAGCGACGATGGCAGCAGTACGCCTTAAAACATTAGGTCTCTGGAGTAAGAGAGACACACGACACACCGCTCTGCGCGAGGAGCTCTACAATGAACTCCCCATAACAAAAGCAATCAATGACCGGGTACCCAAGCAATTTATCTTCGATAAAAAATACAAAATCCAATTGCATGAGGATCATCGGTGCGAGGGGCTCTGCCCCGCCGAGCTGCGGATCTTCACCGATGGATCAAAAACAGGTACAGGTACTGGTGCGGGAATCTTCTCAGAGGATCTCAATATCCACATAGCCACAGCATTGGGGGTCCACAACACAGTGTTCGAGGCTGAATGCATGGGCATTTCTCTGGTGGCATCAGCCATCCTAACCAGGGAAGTTAAAGACCACTCAATACGCATACTCTCGGACAGCATGGCCGTCCTGCAAGCTCTGAACAGCCACACAGTGAACTCTGGGTTGATTCTCGAGTGTCACCAACGTCTCAACCAGGTTGGTAGACACAACAAAGTAACCATTCAATGGATCAAGGGACACAGTGAATCTCGAGGCAACGACGCTGCGGATGAACTCGCCCGAAGGGGGTCGAGTTTGTCAGCAATGGGACCTGAGCCCATCGTGCCGCTGCCTTTCGGGTACTTACGCAATCTGGTAAGGAAACGCACCGGAGATAAACATCACAAGCTATGGGTTGACCATAGTGCGTGTAGGCAGGGCAAAGAGGCACTTCCCTCTATAAATGGCCGTTTCACAAAACAAGCCCTAAGACTGACTAAACAACAGTTGCGTTCAGTCACAGCCGTAACAACTGGCCACGGGTCTTTTAATAAACACCTCTATGCTATAGGAGTCACTGACAGCCCGCTATGCAGAGCCTGCATGGAGGAGAATGAGACAGCAGCACACCTGCTTCTAAGCTGCCCGGTAGTCGCGGATTACAGGGCAAAATACTTCGGAAACCCAGGTACCCTCTGCCAGATAGTTAGTAACACCAAGGCGTTGCTGGCCTTCCTTGGGGAGCTGGGGTGGATCGAATGACGCATTTGTCCCACCTGCACGCAAAATACGCGCTTAGTCGTGGAGTTGCGGAAACCAGCCCGATTTACATACATTCAGTCAAAAAAGTATCGGGAATGGATGATTTGTTTATGGTTCCAAATTCAAATTTTTGTTTTTTTGTAGTTGTTAGATTGGCACAACTGTTTTCCATTTTGGCGCGGAGTTTGAGTTGCATCTGTTATTTATATTAAATACAGTGCTGGTTTTAGTAATATCATATATAGTGTGTATTGCGAATTTCATAATGGACAAAAATATCGAACAAAGAGTTTGTCTTAAATTTGGCATCGCCAATGGAATTTCGTGTTCGGAGTCACTGAAAATGTTACAGAAGGCTTACGGTGAATCGACTTTATCAAAAACTCGTGCTTATGAGTGGTTCAAAGCGTTCAAAAGCGGTCGAGATGTGATGGAAGATTTGCCTCGCTCTGGTAGGCCGTCAACGTCTGCAACTGAAGTTAACATCGCAAAAGTGAAGGAAATAGTGACTGAAAATCCCCATTCAACTCTGAGAGAGATAGTCGCCGGACTTTCTGTATCTCACGATTCGATCCGTACCATTTTAACTAATTATTTGGGTATGAAACATGTTGCTGCTCGGCTAGTCCCAAAAGATCTGAATTTTCTCCAAAAACTCAATCGCATGAAAGTCGCTGAGGACATGCTAGAACGAGTCAGTTCGGACCCAACATTCATGAAACGCATTGTTACTGGTGACGAGACGTGGGTTTACGAGTTTGACATGCAAACTAGTCAACAAGCTTCGGAGTGGCGCCTTCCAACTGAACCGAAACCGAAAAAACCACGCCAAAGTCGATCAAAAGTCAAAGTCATGTTGACTGTTTTCTTTGACTATCGCGGTGTTGTGCACTCTGAATTCTTACCGGAAGGTCTAACGGCAAATAAAGAATATTATTTGAGCGTTATGCGGCGTTTAAGAGAGCAAATTCGACGAAAAAGGCCAGATTTGTGGAAAGAAAATTCTTGGATTTTGCACCACGACAATGCGCCTTCGCACAAGGCTATCATTGTGAACGAATTTTTAACCAAACACTCAACAAATACCATCCAGCAACCACCATATTCACCAGATATGGCTCCTGCTGACTTTTTTCTTTTTCCTAAACTCAAATTACCACTTCGTGGCACCCGTTTTCAATCGATAGAAGACATAAAAGAGAATTCGCGGCGAGAACTGAACTCAATTCCGGAAGCAGCGTTTAAAAAATGTTTTGATGAATGGATTATTCGTTGGCGCAATTGTATCGTTTCTAAAGGAGCATACTTTGAAGGTGATAAAATTAATTTGGATGAATAACAGACATTTTGTGTATTATTGATCTTTTCCCGGTACTTTCTTGACAGAGTAGTACATACATACATATACATACTTTACTCACATTAGTAATAACAAAATATTATAACAGTAATAATGGCTTCGTAGCGGCATCAATGCCGCCACAAGAAAAACCAACGGAGCAAATCTACGTCGCAACAAAAAGAACCGCTTCCCTCTAAAGCTTCACTACACTTATCATTTATAACCGACTTCAAAAAAAGGAGGAGGTTCTCAATTCGGTTGTATTTTTTTTTTTGGAACGAAGTTCCTTATCGCGCGTTGTGAAAGGGGGCTAGACGGAAAAAATTCTTACGTAAGTTGTCACGACACTTTTTGCTATAGTAAGCTATTGTAAGCTGTGCGGCGTCGCATGTTTCTCTGTCTGTCTCTCTCTCTCTTATAGAAAGCAAGCCAGATATTTTCATTTCTATTTCGCAGGTGTCCCTTGACACCTCTCAAGTTGGAATGGAACGGAATGGAATGGAATGGAATGGAATGGAATGGAACGGAATGGAACGGAATGGAACGGAATGGAACGGAATGGAACGGAATGGAACGGAATGGAACGGAATGGAACGGAATGGAACGGAATGGAACGGAATGGAACGGAATGGAACGGAATGGAACGGAATGGAACGGAATGGAACGGAATGGAACGGAATGGAACGAAATGGAACGGAATGGAACGGAATGGAACGGAATGGAACGGAATGGAACGGAATGGAACGGAATGGAACGGAATGGAACGGAATGGAACGGAATGGAACGGAATGGAACGGAATGGAACGGAATGGAACGGAATGGAATGGAACGGAATGGAATGGAACGGAATGGAATGGAATGGAATGGAATGGAATGGAATGGAATGGAATGGAATGGAATGGAATGGAATGGAATGGAATGGAATGGAGTGGAATGGCATGGAATGGAACGGAATGGAATGGAGTGGAATGGAATGGAACGGAATGGAATGGAACGGAATGGAATGGAACGGAATGGAATGGAATGGAATGGAATGGAATGGAATGGAATGGAATGGAATGGAATGGAATGGAATGGAATGGAATGGAATGGAGTGGAATGGCATGGAATGGAACGGAATGGAATGGAGTGGAATGGAATGGAGTGGAATGAAATGGAGTGGAATGGAATGGAGTGGAATGAAATGGAATGGAATGGAATGGAATGGAGTGGAGTGGACTGGAGTGGAGTGGAGTGGAGTGGACTGGAGTGGAGTGGAGTGGAGCGGAGCGGAGCGGAGTGGAGTGGAGTGGAGTGGAGTGGAGTGGAGTGGAGTGGAGTGGAGTGGAGTGGAGTGGAGTGGAGTGGCGTGGAGTGGAGTGGAGTGGAGTGGAGTGGAGTGGAGTGGAGTGGAGTGGAGTGGAGTGGAGTGGAGTGGATTGGAGTGGAGTGGAGTGGAGTGGAGTGGAGTGGAATGGAATGGAATGGAATGGAATGGAATGGAATGGAATGGAATGGAATGGAATGGAATGGAATGGAATGGAATGGAATGGAATGGAATGGAATGGAATGGAATGGAATGGAATGGAATGGAATGGAATGGAATGGAATGGAATGGAATGGAATGGAATGGAATGGAATGGAATGGAATGGAATGGAATGGAATGGAATGGAATGGAATGGAATGGAATGGAATGGAATGGAATGGAATGGAATGGAATGGAATGGAATGGAATGGAATGGAATGGAATGGAATGGAATGGAATGGAATGGAATGGAATGGAATGGAATGGAATGGAATGGAATGGAATGGAATGGAATGGAATGGAATGGAATGGAATGGAATGGAATGGAATGGAATGGAATGGAATGGAATGGAATGGAATGGAATGGAATGGAATGGAATGGAATGGAATGGAATGGAATGGAATGGAATGGAATGGAATGGAATGGAATGGAATGGAATGGAATGGAATGGAATGGAATGGAATGGAATGGAATGGAATGGAATGGAATGGAATGGAATGGAATGGAATGGAATGGAATGGAATGGAATGGAATGGAATGGAATGGAATGGAATGGAATGGAATGGAATGGAATGGAATGGAATGGAATGGAATGGAAAGTTGCCAACGATACGATACCATCTTAGGGAAAAGGATAAAGTCGTAAAACACAGTTATGTTTCTAGTTTTATTACAATTCGCGCGTTGAGAAAGGGGGCTAGACGGAAAAAATTAAGACCAAAAGTTGTAACGACACATTAAGACCAAAAGTTGTAACGACACTTTTTGCTATAGTTGTAAGCCATGCGGCGTAGGAACTTCGTTCCATCCGGGTGTCCCTTGACACCTCTCAAGTTTTTTTTTTATGTTTGTTACTTCATAACTCCGTCATGTATGAACCGATTTGAAAAATTTTTGTTTCATCTGAATGGGTATACTTCTCGATTGGTCCTTTTGCCACTATGTCAGAATCTGATGATGGGATCCCATGAAAATCGAGGGCAACCCTCAAATTTTATAGGCACATACAATGTTTTTCATGAACTGAGAACTTCGGAGGTAGGCAACGGAACTTTTCAATAAATGATAGCAAAGGGACCGGGATTGCTGAAATCGCATGTTTTGTTAGCGTTTACACCAGTTCTTTACATAACATTGCGTCGGTACGCTGTTAATGGGTACGCAGGTACCTAGGTACCACTAAAAAGTAAAAATTAAAAAAAAAACTTTTTTACAAAAAATACAACCGACTTCCAAAAACAAAACACTACAAGGTACAAAATAACTTCGGAAGAAAGAAAGAAACTTTAGTTTCGGAAGTCGGTGTCAAAAAACGAAAAAATGACCAAAAACACCGACTTTAATTGACAAAAGCACTACAAAGGTACAAAATAACTTCGGAAGAAAGAAAAAATCTTTAACTTCGGAAAGTTTTTAAGTCGGTGTAAAAAACGAAAAAATAACCAAAAACACCGACTTCAGAAATTAAAGTTTGTTCTTTCTCCATCCGTCCAACTATAGATGTTAATGGTTAACAGCAGAAAGTTCTTCCTTTACTTCTTTCTGCATTTCGTTGTAGATTTTATTTCAATATTTGATTGATAAGGCTTTTCTGGAAAGCAACTTAAACGATGGCTGAATATGATCAAAAAATTCTATCCAAAGAGGATGTTCTATAAGTAACAGTGGGGGCTCCTGATACAATTACAGCTCTGGCAAGCTTTTCAGCTGGAGCAGATTGATATACACCTGATCAAAAACTTGTAAAAGGCATATTCGAGCTCTGGATGCACATATTTGAGTAATTACTATTTCTACTAGGTGTTTCATTAGAAACACAAGACTGATGATTCACCGGTGGCATGTTTTTTGAATTTGTTTGCAACGGCATTTTTTTCGAACGAGTTATTTTTCTTCATTTCTGTCCGAACGATTTCGGGGCACTTAAAGTATTTTGAAATAAAATGATGGTAATGTAGTGTTTTCGAAAGTTTCAATGAAATAACTATGTGCTCCTTTATGAAATCTCTAAGGATAAAAATACTAGTCATTAATCCTTAAAATAACCATTCGAATTGCAAAAAAATAAACATCATTTCATTTTCAGTAAAAATGAGTATTTACTCATTTTGAATAAATACTCGAGTATTTATCAACTGGGTATTTATCCTCCGCCCATCTCTTTTCACGACGAGATACAAACACGATTTGGTCGGACAGTATGTCCATTCGTCTTTCTAGAAAAAGATCTAAATATATTATGGAAGTCGACGCTGCGTCGCCGCTACGACGACGCAAAGCACTAATGGGGCAGAGCTCTTATATGCGTTCATGACGGATTGATCGAAAAGGACAACACACTGGGAAGAGTGGAAGGCTATAGGGAAGACCTTTGCTAAACAGTGGGACAATACGTTGAATAAAAAAAATCCCTGTGATTAGTACTCTGATTAGCAGATTTAAAATTCTAATTCTCTGTAGAAAACTTTATTAAGAATGTTAATCAGAGCTGATTGAAATCATGATTTTAAAAACTTTTTATGAATAGACCTGAAGCTTTTTATTATGACTAGCTGTTCCCCGCGGCTTTGCTCCCGTCAACTGGCTACCCCGCAAAATGTTTGAAGTAGATTGGACCAAAGAATCACGTTGTCCCAAATACAAACTTTGCCCCTCTTTTTCACCCCCTTCGGGATAGAATTTAGGAAAATCCTTTGTTATCGGATGCCTACGTCATACAAAGAGCACATCCTCCAAGTTTCAGGTCACTACGATCAGCATTTTAGGCTGAGTGTTGATCCGTCAGTCATTCAGGACAAAGCATTTTATAAGTATTACTTCACCCGCGCCTTCGTCCGTGCGGATTTTACGGACATGAAAAGTGAATGATTCGATGTTTGGGTATTATTTTGTGCTCGCGCAATGATTTGCAAGCTTAAATTAGGACAATATAAAGATGTGTGGTCGGACCAGCAAAATTTATTCCTCTAGGTCGTTTGCCCTCGTTTTTTCAAGTGAAAATTACAGTTTCTACATCTAGTGGAGTGCCGTAGAACATAGAAATTGTAAAATCTCGGAATCCAAGGCCAGTCAATGAATCTGTTTAACAAGTGTTTGACTGTATAATTAAAAGCTCAAATAAAAAAGTTAAAAACGAAAATTGACTGATCCCCATTTTTTTTACTATTGTTAGGCACGCGTTTGACCACTATCTCACCTGTTGGTATGCGATGATGTGGTAGAAGATGTAGCTGCCTGGAAGTAAACTATTTACTTTTGACTTAAAGACTCCCAGGTTGTAGCTATCAGGAAACAGAGACTCCGGCAGGGAATTCCACTCCTTAGCTGTACGCACTATGAATGTGTTCCCAAAAAAAATTGTGCGTATGGGTGGGATGTCCACCATGTACCAGTGGCGCATCGCCGTTTGTCTTGTGGTCCGATGATGGAACGGGCTTGGCGGAATTAAATTATGGAATTCCGTCCCACGTTCCCCAAAATGTAACCGGTAGAAAACCGACAGGCTAGCAACTCGTCGTCGATGCTCAAGACTTTGGAGCCTCGTCGCGACGAACCTATCATTGCCGATGATCCTCTCGGCTCGTTTCTCAATTGACTCAAGAGCATCAAGCTGGTATCTGGCAGATCCGTCCCAAAGATGAGAGCAGTACTCCATACACGATCGAACATGCGCTTGACAGAATTTTAGCGGCTGTTTCGGCGTGAAGTATCGTCTCACCTTTGCTAGGATACCCAACTTCTTTGCAGAAACATGAGCTTTTGCCTCTATGAACCGGCCAAAATTGAGGGTAAATGTTAATATAACCCCAAGAAGCCCAAGTTGGTCGATTATCGGCACGGTTGCACCCCGGAAAGTTGGAGCTGGGTGGTATTGCCTCCTTTTAGCGGAAAATAGACACGCTTGGGTCTTAGTAGCATTGAACTTGACCAGATTGGCATCGCTCCATTCAGCAACAGCCTGTAAGGACACGTTCAAGCGCTCAATCATAGCCTCCCGGAGAAACCGGATCTGCGACCCACCAGCTCAGACACATATCTCATAGCAAAAGTGCTGTTCATTAATATGCAGCAAGAATAGTGTTGCCGAAAGCACCGACCCCTGAGGAACCCGAGGATTAATACCCAGCAGTCCAGACGAGCAGCCATCTATGACCACTCGGATAGACCGATCCCTCAGGAAATCCGCGACCCAATCACACAATCCGGCGGGCAGACTGAAGGAAGGAAGCTTACTAATAAGGCTATCGTGCCAAACCCTGTCGAAAGCCTTCGAGATGTCAAGGGCGACCGCTAGAGCCTCCCCGTGCTTCTCTATGGCCTCACTCTAGATGATACGTTAACAACACCGAACAGCTGCTGTTGTACCCTCTAGTCCCCTCCCATCATCTTTTACCTGCAGTCCCTTGAGACCCAAGATCAAGTTTGTAATAGTTCTCCTTTTTAAAGTATAACCTTAAACTAATAAAAATGAAAGGCGAATTCCGAAAAATTCTATAAATAATAATTATAAAATTGAGATCGCACAAAACTGATTTTTAACATTTTGCTATGTACTATTAAAAACACATTTTCAAAGTTTATATAAAGATTCATTGAGTGGCCCTGGATTCCGAGGTATAAATCTTACGGCGCTCTACTAATCTATCAAATGAGCAACTACATTACCTAGACGTATCGTCAAACCCTACATTCACTTTACAAATAAACAGGCGTACCATATGTACGAACATAATACGCCCCGCAGCGCGTATTGAGTGGGTGCAACGCAGTCCCGCGATTATTCCGGAATACACGTGCTGCGATTACTCCGGGATAGAACGTAGGTAGTGCGGTTCTCCGGGATGAAACGTACATCTGTATTAGTACCGGGTCAACGATGCCTCTAACTTTCATTCGGTATGGGCAGCAGAAAAAGTTTAAAGAAATAAAATTCTTTAAACTTGTGTGGTGGATTTTTTTAATATGTGTTCTAAAAATTCGGAAGACTATTCCGAATTTTTAGAACACATATTACGCTTTGCACAGGTGCAAAGTAAGTTTTAACAGGTTTTTACGCTTAAATACAGTTTCACAGGTAAAATCAACTACATATTCTTTATTTATAAATTACCTGCCACCGTGGTCGAGTGGTTTAGGCGTTTACCTTGTGAGTCTTGTGACCCGGTGGTCGTGGGTTCGATTCGAGGGTTTCCAGTTCGGCTAGAACATTGCAGGCTTGAGTCACTTGATCGTCTGATTAAAAGATAATTCTGTGCTTCGGAAGTCACAAATAAGTCGGTGCTCCCGGCCGCCAAATGGTGGTCGTCAAATAAACCATGTCAGAGGCCCCTGAGGCGGTTTAGAAACTCTGACACTAGGGTGTGCGGGGTCATTAGACCTTACTGTCTACACGATATGAAGAAAATCGATTAATCAAGGGTAACAATACAACAACAACGGGACAATAATACAGCACAAGACAGCGTTTCAACTGTATTTGCTAACGGTACCACTCGTCAATTATAAATGGGCGAGCTGCATGCGAGTCGTGACGTCACGGGCTACATATCAATCATTTGTTAATACTACTCGCTGCTTCTCTACCAAAGGGGGTTGTAGGAGATTACATAAAGTTTATGGAACCTCGGGAGCAGTGGCATTTTTCACAGGTGATATAGCAAGACTAAGAATTGTAAATAGAGTTACCTATAATTTAATTTTAAGGCTTTACATACTCTTCTTGTTTTGTTCTAACACACTTTTGTCTACATTTCTTTTTCACATCTCCTGTCGCAGGTCTGCTGGATGAAATTTCGTTAGAAATAAGCAGTACCTTTGTACTCATATTTATAATGTTAGCTTTTAATATTTTTCTGTGTGTACATAAATAATAAAATAAATAAATAAAAAACAATTACTAGCTTGACTGGGGCTTCTAAGAATACTAATATATTGTGAAAAGAATCACGCCGCGAAAGTTTTGCACGTCACGCCATTGCAATTAGGCATTTTCGTATCGCAGGGATGAGCTAAACGACACAAAAAAAAAACATACAGTCTTTGGGAACTGCAGATAGAAGTGAAAACAAGTAACCTGTGAATTGTATCGGGCTAATGGAAAGCTTTCGTCACAGTTCCAAGATTTTTGTTCACCCAAAAAGTGCTCGACTAAAGAAGCTATCACTTCAAAAACGTCTTCACTAACATAACGACGACGACGGCCGCCATCTTGTTTTTTTTTTTTTAAATACATAGGTATAACCTACATCACATCGACATTTAAGACAATAGGGTATTTTACTAAAAAATCTAATTAGTTCGTTTCATAGTCCCGCTCGTGATACAGTTTAATACTAGTTCGAGGGGATAGGGCGAATCAGGCTTAAGACAACCAAACCATTTTATTTACATTCATTACATTCCACTACTGTTGATCGGTCAAAAAATATTGTAATAATAACTTTAAATGATTTTTGTGTATGTTTATATCCTATAATTAAGTTACTATGTATGGTTGTCTCCTAATCGTGCAATAAAGAATATTATTATTATAGATTTTCAAAAAATATTGAACATGCGTGACGTCATCTGGCTTGGTAAAAATGTACCAAATTTACTAAGCCAGATGACGTCACGCGTGTCTTCAACTCGCGATATCATCTTAATTTTTTGTTTACGTGAAAAGAGAAAAAATACGCGTCCAAAATTTTTTTAAATATATCAGACGGACTAATCAGATTTTTTAGTAAAATACCCCATTCTAATAAAACCTCATTACCTAAAATCTAGCGCGCACCAAAGAAATATAAGTACATACAAACAAACACTCTTAAGAAACATAATTTTCCACCTGGGGCAGTCGGATAAACTCAAAATCCAATACTTATAGGTTATGAGTCAAACCTGGGGATTGAAATCTAGGACCTAGGCCTACATCATGACTTATTTACATTGGGGTTTTGACCGACTCGGTTGTAACCCGTATTCGGTCATCGACTACTGTAAACAGGCTTTCAGTTAGCCGTATTCGGCCGCAGACCATTTCCGGTGACTGAAAACGGCTGATTTGTTGAAACGCGCCACCGCGGGACTCGGACGAGTTAGATGCGGTCGCCGAATCCGGTAAACCGACAACTAAAACGAATACTTACGGACTCAGTATTCGGTGACCGACTTAATATAAACAGCCCAATTCGATTGATCAATTTGGTTTAACGGAATGCGGTCGCCGCCTGGTTTAACTGTAAATGCGCCATCAGATAGTGCTTCCTGTACCCCTTTCCTTAACATCATTTTCGTGTCTCGACAGCGGAATCCGAGGTGAGTATCAAATTAAATGGTTACTTACTGAATAGACTAGCAGTTGTGCTTGCGATCAGCCTAGATCATCGAGGAACTCTTTATTAAATCCTCAAGCAAACCATTTTCTATAAACAAAATACTTTCAACAGAACTGTATTATCTAAAGGCGAGGGATATCCCAGAGATATTTCAATAAGCTGAGATGAACGAATACCGTCCCGTTATGACAACTGACGACTGCTTACAATATTGTGAACACATTCAGATATTTAATATGAATACTAAGGGGAATTTGTGAATGTGAAACAATATGGCTTAGGAATTTGAGAAAAGGTTTTGTAGCTAGTTCGACTGTCTGACTAACTAATAATGAATGAAACCCTGTAGAACTTGAATTGCACAGGGCTGGTGTCTGAATTCAGTATTTGGTGTTAAGAACGTAACAAAGTAGGGTACTACTAGAGTAAGTGCCGACAGGTTTTCGCAGTTTGGCAACTCCAATCATCAACTTCAAGTTTTTGATTCATAAATCGCAGATGGTAGATATTAGCTGCCTACATTGATAAAGTGAGCTATGTCTTTGCCAAGAAGGGGGACAAAAGGAGGGTTTTTTTAAATTATATTTGAATTTTGTTTGTTATTTTTTGTTTGTGTGGTTTTTAACTTTGAATTAAAGTTGGTTATAATAATACATACATTCAGTCAAAAAAGTATCGGGAATGGATGATTTGTTTATGGTTCCAAATTCAAATTTTTGTTTTTTTGTAGTTGTTAGATTGGCACAACTGTTTTCCATTTTGGCGCGGAGTTTGAGTTGCATCTGTTATTTATATTAAATACAGTGCTGGTTTTAGTAATATCATATATAGTGTGTATTGCGAATTTCATAATGGACAAAAATATCGAACAAAGAGTTTGTCTTAAATTTTGCATCGCCAATGGAATTTCGTGTTCGGAGTCACTGAAAATGTTACAGAAGGCTTACGGTGAATCGACTTTATCAAAAACTCGTGCTTATGAGTGGTTCAAAGCGTTCAAAAGCGGTCGAGATGTGATGGAAGATTTGCCTCGCTCTGGTAGGCCGTCAACGTCTGCAACTGAAGTTAACATCGCAAAAGTGTAGGAAATAGTGACTGAAAATCCCCATTCAACTCTGAGAGAGATTGCCGCCGAACTTTCTGTATCTCACGAGTCGATCCGTACCATTTTAACTAATCATTTGGGTATGAAACATGTTGCTGCTCGGCTAGTCCCAAAAGATCTGAATTTTCTCCAAAAACTCAATCGCATGAAAGTCGCTGAGGACATGCTAGAACGAGTCAGTTCGGACCCAACATTCATGAAACGCATTGTTACTGGTGACGAGACGTGGGTTTACGAGTTTGACATGCAAACTAGTCAACAAGCTTCGGAGTGGCGCCTTCCAACTGAACCGTTTTCAATCGATAGAAGACATAAAGGAGAATTCACGGCGAGAACTGAACTCAATTCCGGAAGCAGCGTTTAAAAAATGTTTTGATGAATGGATTATTCGTTGGCGCAAGTGTATCGTTTCTAAAGGAGCATACTTTGAAGGTGATAAAATAAATTTGGATGAATAACAGACATTTTGTGTATTATTGATCTTTTCCCGGTACTTTTTTGACAGAGTAGTAAAATAGAGAAGAGTGAATAGGTTATTTCTAGGCAGGCGTGCTCCATCTTCGACCACATCCTCGCTTACCATCAGGTGAGATAGTGGTCAAACGCGTGCCTATCAATAGTAAAAAAAAAAAAAAAAAATCCTTGATAGGATCGATAGATTTAAATTTGATTTAGCATTATACTTACTTAAACAAAGCTTTTTAGTTCTACTCTTGCTCTGTCATGAATAAAGCGCTTGTTTTACTAATTTAAGTATACGTATTCTCCTATCAAGATGAGCCGAATATTGTTAGCTACAGGTGAACAGAACTAATTGTCAATAAATTTTAGGTTTAAACCTCTAAAACTTCTATTGTTGAGACGAAATTAAGGGCTCTAATAAATTAAGTGAAAGTTTGATGTTTTATTTTTCCAAAAAGGCAATTTTTAGGGTTTCTTAGGAGGTTAACCAACTGAACATTATTACTAAGCCTCAGCTGTCCGTCCGTCCGTCCGTTCGTCTGTCTGTCAGCGGGCTGTATCTCAAGAACTGTAATAGACTGGTAGACAGTTAAAATTTTCTCAGTTTGTATTTCTATTGCCGCTATAACAATAAACAGTAAAAAATATTATTTATATTGCGTCTGTGTTTCCAATAGCTTACAACCCTAATCTCTTCAAAGTTAGAGTGAACAGGCTCCTTTTGGGTAGGCTCGCTCTATCGTAGACATTGTCTCTGTCATCTCTGTCATTCCAGTCAAGAGCAAACCCATTACAAATAAAAAAATAAAAAATTAAAGAGGGCTCCCGTACAAGAAACCCGTACGTAGCTGATGGATGCGAGACGCACTGGCCTGGTTGTTGTGGCGACACTTGGGGAGGTGATGATAGCACAAGGCGACATTTCGTCTCAAGAGTAATGCCTTAGGATAATTTACGACTTTGAAGTGAAATCACTGACAGAAGTAGTTAATATAAAACTTCTTCGTAAGTACTTAAATAATAAGTAAGTAGATAAGTCTTAGGTCTAAAACATTGTGTCCTTTATACAGATTAAAAGTCAAAAGCAACTTTGCAGATAACATAAAGCTACAAGAAACGGTCAAGTGCGAGTCGAACTTGCATATGTAAATCCAAGTCATTGTCTGTCTCTATCTGTGATATAATTATGTCACCTATGGTTCGCCGTATGGTGCCGTAGCATCCTATCACGTAAGAGGCGACTAAGAGACTCACTAGAGAATGGGCAACAGCGTTCTGTGTAAAACGCAACACCAAACTTTGATCGCAAAGGTTGGCTGCGCCTGCCTAGCGTGGCGATTACGGCAAACTCCCCCTTGGGGGAGGCCTGTGTCCAGCAGTGGTGGATGTCTTTCGGCTGTTATGATGATTGTAAAACATCGCATGAAATTGTAAACAAATTTTTCTCAATAAGGCACGTATACAATGGAAACTATTGAATGGGATTTATTGTATTCAAAATGATATGATCACAATACATAGAGAAAATATGAACAAAAAAGTTGCCGGAATCAATAAGAAATGAAATAAAACTGCATATATTAAAAAAGCTATAACAAAGGAAATTTTATTACAGTGTAAACGAATATTTCAACGATAAATATTTGAAACTTGCATAGAATAAACAAAAAATCATTTTAGAATAAGTTAAATGTTAACTCCTCATCTTCATATCTTACTGTTGATGTGCCCGACAGGGTCCATGATTGTTACTTTTAAAATGGTTACCACCTAAGCCTACATTGTGGAATGCAATAAAGAATTGAGTATTGAGTATTAAAGATTAATTAAAATCTTACGGAGTTAGCAATTATTCGTTGGCATATACAAGTATGTCGATATTTCAGACACAGCCATGATTTCCATGCCGTCAAGATGAATGAAGAGCAGTGGTGGCCCGGTGCAAGTGCAGTGGTGGCCGGTGCAAGAGCGGTGGTGGCCCGGTGCAAGAGCAGTGGTAGCCCGGTGCAAGAGCAGTAGTGGCCCGGTGCAAGAGCGGTGGTGGCCCGGTGCAAGAGCGGTGGTGGCCCGGTGCAAGAGCAGTGGTAGCCCGGTGCAAGAGCAGTAGTGGCCCGGTGCAAGAGCGGTGGTGGCCCGGTGCAAGAGCAGTGGTAGCCCGGTGCAAGAGCAGTAGTGGCCCGGTGCAAGAGCAGTGGTGGCCCGGTGCAAGAGCAGTGGTGGCCCGGTGCAAGTGCAGTGGTGGCCGGTGCAAGAGCGGTGGTGGCCCGGTGCAAGAGCAGTGGTGGCCCGGTGCAAGAGCAGTGGTAGCCCGGTGCAAGAGCAGTAGTGGCCCGGTGCAAGAGCAGTGGTGGCCCGGTGCAAGAGCAGTGGTGGCCCGGTGCAAGTGCAGTGGTGGCCGGTGCAAGAGCGGTGGTGGCCCGGTGCAAGAGCAGTGGTGGCCCGGTGCAAGAGCAGTGGTAGCCCGGTGCAAGAGCAGTAGTGGCCCGGTGCAAGAGCAGTGGTGGCCCGGTGCAAGAGCAGTGGTGGCCCGGTGCAAGTGCAGTGGTGGCCGGTGCAAGAGCGGTGGTGGCCCGGTGCAAGAGCAGTGGTAGCCCGGTGCAAGAGCAGTAGTGGCCCGGTGCAAGAGCAGTGGTGGCCCGGTGCAAGTGCAGTGGTGGCCCGGTGCAACAGCAGTGGTGGCCCGGTGCAAGAGCAGTGGTGGCCCGGTGCAAGAGCAGTGGTAGCCCGGTGCAAGAGCAGTAGTGGCCCGGTGCAAGAGCGGTGGTGGCCCGGTGCAAGAGCAGTGGTAGCCCGGTGCAAGAGCAGTAGTGGCCCGGTGCAAGAGCAGTGGTGGCCCGGTGCAAGAGCAGTGGTGGCCCGGTGCAAGTGCAGTGGTGGCCGGTGCAAGAGCGGTGGTGGCCCGGTGCAAGAGCAGTGGTGGCCCGGTGCAAGAGCAGTGGTAGCCCGGTGCAAGAGCAGTAGTGGCCCGGTGCAAGAGCAGTGGTGGCCCGGTGCAAGAGCAGTGGTGGCCCGGTGCAAGTGCAGTGGTGGCCGGTGCAAGAGCGGTGGTGGCCCGGTGCAAGAGCAGTGGTGGCCCGGTGCAAGAGCAGTGGTGGCCCGGTGCAAGAGCAGTGGTAGCCCGGTGCAAGAGCAGTAGTGGCCCGGTGCAAGAGCAGTGGTGGCCCGGTGCAAGAGCAGTGGTGGCCCGGTGCAAGTGCAGTGGTGGCCGGTGCAAGAGCGGTGGTGGCCCGGTGCAAGAGCAGTGGTAGCCCGGTGCAAGAGCAGTAGTGGCCCGGTGCAAGAGCAGTGGTGGCCCGGTGCAAGTGCAGTGGTGGCCCGGTGCAACAGCAGTGGTGGCCCGGTGCAAGAGCAGTGGTGGCCCGGTGCAAGAGCAGTGGTAGCCCGGTGCAAGAGCAGTAGTGGCCCGGTGCAAGAGCAGTGGTGGCCCGGTGCAAGAGCAGTGGTGGCCCGGTGCAACAGCAGTGGTGGCCCGGTGCAAGAGCAGTGGTGGCCCGGTGCAAGTGCAGTGGTGGCCCGGTGCAAGAGCAGTGGTGGCCCGGTGCAAGTGCAGTGGTGGCCCGGTGCAAGAGCAGTGGTGGCCCGGTGCAAGAGCAGTAGTGGCCCGGTGCAACAGCAGTGGTGGCCCGGTGCAAGTGCAGTGGTGGCCGGTGCAAGAGCGGTGGTGGCCCGGTGCAAGAGCAGTGGTAGCCCGGTGCAAGAGCAGTAGTGGCCCGGTGCAAGAGCAGTGGTGGCCCGGTGCAAGAGCAGTGGTGGCCCGGTGCAACAGCAGTGGTGGCCCGGTGCAAGAGCAGTGGTGGCCCGGTGCAAGTGCAGTGGTGGCCCGGTGCAAGAGCAGTGGTGGCCCGGTGCAAGAGCAGTAGTGGCCCGGTGCAAGAGCAGTAGTGGCCCGGTGCAAGAGCAGTGGTGGCCCGGTGCAAGAGCAGTGGTGACCCGGTGCAAGTGCAGTGGTGGCCCGGTGCAAGAGCGGTGGTGGCCCGGTGCAAGAGCAGTGGTAGCCCGGTGCAAGAGCAGTGGTGGCCCGGTGCAAGAGCAGTGGTGGCCCGGTGCAAGAGCAGTGGTGGCCCGGTGCAACAGCAGTGGTGGCCCGGTGCAAGAGCAGTGGTGGCCCGGTGCAAGTGCAGTGGTGGCCCGGTGCAAGAGCAGTGGTGGCCCGGTGCAAGAGCAGTAGTGGCCCGGTGCAACAGCAGTGGTGGCCCGGTGCAAGTGCAGTGGTGGCCGGTGCAAGAGCGGTGGTGGCCCGGTGCAAGAGCAGTGGTAGCCCGGTGCAAGAGCAGTAGTGGCCCGGTGCAAGAGCAGTGGTGGCCCGGTGCAAGAGCAGTGGTGGCCCGGTGCAACAGCAGTGGTGGCCCGGTGCAAGAGCAGTGGTGGCCCGGTGCAAGTGCAGTGGTGGCCCGGTGCAAGAGCAGTGGTGGCCCGGTGCAAGAGCAGTAGTGGCCCGGTGCAAGAGCAGTGGTGGCCCGGTGCAAGAGCGGTGGTGGCCCGGTGGTAATGGCTGCGCCTTACGAGTTGTAGGTCGTAGGTTCGAACCCAGGTAGGCGCTTTACTTTGTGTAAATTATTTCATCACCACTGCTCTCAAAACGGTGAAGGAGAACATTGTGAGGAAAATGGCATGTCCTAGAATCAAAAATGCGAAGACATGTGACATCTACCAACCCGCACTGCGCCCGCGTGGTGGATTACGGCCCACTCCCTCTCACCGAGAGGAGGCCTGTGTCCCAGCAATGGGAACATTATAGGTTGATTATGCTTATGCATAAGATGAATGCAGTTGGCTAAACCAATAGTACCGATCTACCTCCAAATCCTCGACCGAGCCCACCATCAGAATAGCTACTATAAAATGCAACCAACAATGAGCTCAGCGGTCAATCAGTCGAGAACGTTCCAGCGACTCGGTGACTGCTTGCGTTCCGAATCTGTAATCGAGTGCAGCTGTGTGTATTCGTGTATTATTGGTAGAGATTTTCTATGCTAGTTTCGGGAGGGCACCGAAACTAAAATGCAGTAACAGCAAAAACACGAAGTTTAGGCTTTAGAGGCTTTATTTTAGAGTTCAAAGTTTTCGTGTATTTTCTTATACTGAGTTCGAGAGGCCAATATGTGGGCATGCGGTGCTATAAAGTGGTTCGAACTTTTTTCTATAGTAGCTGGTATTGGGGGGAGGGGGGCCTATGCCGGCTCCCATAGCCGCCATTTACTTTTTAAAAGTTGCGGCGCACTATCTAACGTGCACATATAGGTAGAGTACACTTAAACAAACAAAAATGTTTACAACGTGGTGTCCTAAAGTATCACGTTGCCGATAATGGTACGTCGTAGTACGTCTTTTACACGTCATTTTTTTTGTCATATTAATCTAGATGAGGCCGGTGTTTCGTAGCTGACTACCCTGAGAAGAAACCCCGAATGAACTCAGTGGTCATATATTTGAAGGTAAAGTCGCTATGTGAGAGCAATGAAATGAACTTTTCACGCGCTTATATGTAGTAGATGGTACTAATAATAGTTCGCGGCTTCTTTTAACCATTTATATAGGTAACCCCTGAACCCATTTATATTTTTTAATTTTTATTTATTTATATGGGAATCCTGATTAACGAGTGTCCGTCATTCGTTTATCAGGATTCAATGGAAGGCTTGCAAACGTTTCCAAACATAAACCAGACAGACAGAGTTACTTTCACATTTATAATATTAATTAGTTTATAATATTTGTAATAAAACATTTATAATATTAGTATTATAAATGTGAAAGTAACTCTGTCTGTCTGTATATATGTCTGTCGCGCTTTCACACCAAAAATACTAAACCGATTAAAATGAAATTTGGTACACAGATAGTCTAGACCCTGAGAAAGGACATAGGCTATTTTTAAACCAGTAGTACGTTCCTTAGGGACGCTGCGCTGGCAGAATATTGGTGAAACACACATAAGACATCTAAACCACAATTGCCAAACGAATATAACCCGTCAGGCAGTCGGCAATACCTACCTACAATATCCAGGTAGGGAGACGGCACCTATTGTGGCTCTGCCAATTGATTCCAAGGGATGCGGCATTGCATTGAAATTAGTTGCTAACTGAGTAACTCGAGTACCGCTTGAGTTACAACTTGGATTTAAGAAATATGGATATGTTATTGATATTTGTCGAAGCTGTGCTTTGTTATAGCGTTCGGGAAGTTGCGTGGTATCTTCTCGTCTCACATACCGCAGTATCTCAAAACAAGTCTATGACCAGTGCGTGTTGCCAGTGATGACATATGGAGCTGAGACGTGTTTGCTTACAATGGGCCTCATCAGAAGGCTCAAAGTCACTCAAAGGGCAATGGAGAGGGCAATGCTTGGAGTTTCCTTGCGTGATCGAATCAGGAATGATGAAATCCGCAAGACAACCAAGGCTACCGACATAGCCCAAAGGATCGCCAAACTTAGGTGGCAGTGGGCAGGGCACATTGCTCGCCGAACAGATGGTTGATGGGGCCGAAAAGTTCTGGACCGCGTACCGGAAGACGCAACGTTGGCGCGGTCTCCCACAAGGTGGACCGATAACCTGGTGAAGGTCGCGAGTAGCTGATGGATGCGAGACACGCAAGACCGGTCGTTGTAGCGACGCTTGGGGGAAGCCTATGTCCAGCAGACGTCTTTCTTTCGGCTGATATGATGTTGATGAAGATGATACCTGTAACCTGTAGCCTGTAGTGAAGGCATTAGGTGAGTTAAAGTTAAATAAATACATCAAATGCAACCAAAGTATAGATAAATAACTTGTCTTAGGTTTGTAAAACGTAGCTTTTTAGCACATAATAAAGAAACTGAAAAACGAAAAATAAACCAGAATACTTTTTTTTTTAATAGTATTAGTAACAACTTGTGACCCTCGGATGCCCCTCAAATTAAAAGGGAAAATATATAAGTCCGTGATAAGACCTGTCGTAATGTATGGATCAGAATGTTGGGCTGCGAAAAAGACGGATGAAAATAGATTGCATGTAGCGGAGATGAGAATGTTGAGATGGATGTGTGGAGTAACGAGAGTGGATAAAGTAAGAAATGAGTACATTAGAGGCACTTTAAAAGTGGCGCCAGTGACGGAAAAGTTAAAAGGGAATCGCTTGTATTGGTATGGTCATGTGAAGAGGAGGGATGAAACGCATATAACTAGAAGAGTTATGAACATAAATGTGGATGGATGGAGAGGGAGAGGAAGGCCGAAGAAAAGATGGATGGATTGTGTGAGGAGCGATATGAAAGAAAAGGGAGTTAGTGATAGAGTGACGACTGATAGAACAGAATTGAAGAATAAAACGTGTTGCGCCGACCCCAAGTAACATGGGATAAGGGCAGGGAGATGATGATGATGAGAACAAAGTTCTTAACAATAAATTACGAACTAGCCTAAAATACTAATAAGTAATTTAACTTTAACTTAATATGTTACGTGATAGATTGTGTTAAAACTAAGAATAGTATCCATTTGCTCTTTAACACAGAAAACTTTTTAAATAATTTGAGTCAGCGCCGTAAACTTTACAAGCATTTTACTCTACATATTAATTAACTTGACTGTCGTTTGGCGCGTAAAATACGTTTGTACTAACTTTTTCTCAAGGATTTGCTACAGTCGCTCAGGAATCCTGTCTTTCTTCGTTTTCTAAAAGAAAAAAAAATTCAATATCGAATCAGTAATTTCAGAGACAATCATAATTTTACCCTTTTTGTCATATTAATTTAGTAAGATAGGATTTGGATTTAAGGCATCTCAATCAAAGTCAATATTACTTCCATTGTGTACAAGAATTAAAACAATTTAAACTTTAAAACAATGGCTAAATCATTTCTCCTGATTACAGACTTAATATTTCAATAGAAAACTTTCTTTACAATCAATTTCATTTGAAACAATCAACTTCAAAATATCAATTATGAAACGCATAACTGAATTTCGTTCCAAAGATTCAAAATTCAAAACTTGTCCAAGTTCTAATTTTGAAAAAGGTTCTGTTCTATATTCAAACTGGATACGCCGTTTTAATTGGCGGCGATTCATTTTGGCGGGAAAGACCGTTATTTTAGAGCAAGGGCGCCCAACTTATTGTAATGGTGGGCCATTATTTTGATTCCGAATCAGCCGGTGGGCTATGTAATAAGTAAAAAGTTGTAGTATTACTTAGCTATTCAAAGTATTGTCTTACCTTGACTAAATAAGATCAAATCAAATACGTTTATTTGTGCACACAGGTTAAAAAGGGTCGTATTTGGTAATGGGTCTCTGTGTCCTGAAGGGTAATGGATCTCTGTTATCATGCACGCGATTTATCAATATTTGATTTAATAAAAATAAAATAAATATCTGCTTGAAATATGTTTTGGAGTGAATGAACCTTCAACTCTGAGCTAGGTGAAAAAAACAACAGGTAACAGTTGGAAAAACTATTTTCACAGATATTGCAGGAAAGTCTTTTATTGGCCATATTCAATGTTTTTTGTTTAAATTCCGAAGACCAATACTGTAGTTGTCAAAAGTTGAATGTCATTATAAAATTAAAAATATTAAAAATCCAGAAATCCAATGAGGGCTAATTATTTTTAAGCAACGGCAACGTTACCATTCGCATATGAATGACAATCTGTCAAAATGTAGGGAAATTAGACAAGATTGCTACACAGAAGCGAATATTACTTAAAAATGAGCAGAATTGACTATCAGATCATTATCATTAAATCAGCCGAATGACGTCTGCTGCTGGACATAGGCCTCTCCTTAGCCTCTATCATCAGCTATCATCATTAGATATCAGATACTCTTTGAATAACGTTGCCATTTCTGACCACCGTCATCGGGTAACCCCAAAATATACCATAGCGGCAGACTTCGTGGCCGCGATAAAACCATAGAATCACAGAACTGACGCTGTGGCCCGCGAGCCTGGGGTTGGGCAGCCTGATTTTAGAGCAATTGAATTATTAATTGGTTCGGGAATGGGCTCGCCATAATGATAATGGTCGGTATGGCGCGAGGCGTCTGAAGCGTCGCTGGGGGGAAAGAGGAGTGACTGATTTGTTTCTTTTCTTTTTTTGGTGGAAAATGAAAGGTTTTATGGTTTGAAGAAGAAACAATGATAACTAATCGACAATTGATTGTGAAAAACTATTTTAACAAAACAGATTTTCAGAATTGAAGTCTATTTCGTTACTAGAAGTAAGGTATTTGTCTCACCGCTAGCGATCAGCGAGTAGCGCGTAACGCTTGAAACTCGAAACGAGTTGGCGAACAGCGAGTTTAGAGATAAAAGTATTAATAGTTTTGTCGCTCAACTTTAAGCGAGTTCTTTTGTGCAAAGGGCGATTACTCGCAATACTCGCTCCGGCCCGGAAATTATCGAGCATCGCCGAGCGAGTGTCGCTGAGCGAGTACAATCTTTGAAAGCTCGGATAAAATAATATGTCTGCATTACAAAGTGAAACAAGAGAGTTTTGCGTTATTATGACAAAGTCGACAACACGGTTGGCGCAGTGATTGCGAATCGGTTCCCGCACGAAACAAAATATATTTGCATGGCCTACGGACAGTTGTTCCGGGTCTGGCTGTTTGTGTATGTGAGTTAGTAAACGCAACCTCGATATAGAAGAAATTCCTAGTGTGGGGGCACCGTTCATTATAAAAAAAACTAAACATTGTGTTAAGTAAGAATAACAGCCGCACAGGTCGATCTTCAAGGTTAAGCAACGCTTGCCAAGGTTGGTCTGTGGATGGGTGACCATTTTAACATAATGAATTTCCTCCGTGCCTCGGAAAGCACGTTAAGCCGATGGTCCCGGCTGTCATTTGCAGAACTTTGGCAGTCGTTACGGATTGTCAGAAGCCAGTAAATCTGACTCCAGTCTTGCCAAGAAATAACGTGTTACCCATTTAATGGGTTGTGGTGGTCTGGTAGGCAGCCGCTTCATAAAATACTGGTGGTTTGACTGGAAGCCGACCCCAATATAGTTGGGAAAAGGCTAGGCAGATGATGACCATCCATGTTTGACTGGTAGAGAATGCCAAAGGCATGAAGTTTTAAGTAAATCATAAACTAGCTTGGCTTTGCGTTTTCCTCAGATTTTCATGGCAAACTGGAAGAAATAGATTGGTTTTCAGAATTTATACAAATCTGATAAAATATAGCCTACATTCTGCTACAGATACAATAATTTGAAAAAAAAATAATTTGAAAAATAGTTTGGTATATTAATATATACCAAACTATTTTTCAAATTATTTTTTCTTAACCAACAAACCTCATAATTCGACCAAAAATAACAAAACTTCAAAAAGAAGAAATTACTATCAAAACTGTCACCGCAACCGTTGGATTTAAAACATGATAAAAAAATGGAAAACCTAAAAAAAAAATATAAAACCGTAAAATAAAGTTTCCATCCCTTTTTCAAACAAATTAAAAAAACACCGAACTCATGACCCGTATTCAAAAGCAATAAAATATTCAAATTGTTCCGTCTAACCAAAATGGGGAAACCCCCATACATTTACACAGATTCCGAGACTGATGACACTAATTCTCTCAGTTCTCTCGAAAACAAGAAGAAAACGAAGTTCTCGTGAGTATTATTATTTTATCTTGATCTTAAATATTGAATTCTTATGTCCTGCATATCCAACACCAGTCTTGCCAAGGAGTACCGTCACGTGTTACCCAGGTTCTTGGTTGTGGAGATCAGCCGCTCCACGTCAAATACTGATATTTAGCTGAATCCGGTTTGACTAGAAGCCGACCTCAATATATCTAGTTAGTAAAGATGATAATGACTTACGTCATGCATGTCGAAATCTTATGTTTGAAAGGTTTTCAATATATGGAAAAGGAACGTGTTAAAAATATTGTTTGTCTTCATCATCATCATAACAGCCAAGGACGCCCACTGCTGGACATAGGCCTCCCCCAAAGAGTTTTTTTACAGGGGGATTTGGCGATTACGCAAACCCGGAGTTTGCCATTATCGCCACGCTTGGCAGGCGGGTAGGCAATCGTATGGTGTTGCGTTTTACAGAGAACGCTGCTGCTCGTTCTCTGGTGAGTCCCTTAGTCGCCTCTTACGACACCCACGGGAAGTGATGGTATGGTATTATTCCTTTACGGCCCCATACGGCACCGGCCGACACCATACGGCAGTTGTTTGTCTTCGCCCTCTATTATAGTCAAGAATTATCTCACGGGTCATGGTCTACCGGTGTGTCAAGTACTCAACCAAACCTGTTAAGTTGTTGAGGCGCCATTCATTAGCAAAGCTCCAGTATGTTTTAATTTTAGGCTATGTATAATCTCATAATATTATAGAATGTTGAAAACGTAGGTAAGTACTCGTTCGATTACAAAAAAATGTTTGAACAGATAGAAACATCATCGTTGATTGCCGTACGCTAATTTTTATCGCGGAAAAATGCGGATCTTGTGCCATAAGCCATTGGGATCGCTCCCGAATGTTAATTATTATAATAAATAATTTTTTAGGACATGTTTTTTCGACCTCTTCTATAACAACCGTCATATTTCAGTAAATGTACTCATAAATCACTCCGGAGGACTTTATTTTATAATATGTCGTGATAAAATATTACATACTAGTTGACCTGCGCAACTTCGTCAGCGTTAAAATTTTCATTACTGCTCCTCTCCTATTGGTCTTAGCGTGATTATATATAGCCTTATAGCCTTTCTCGATAAATGGGCTATCTAACACTGAAATAATTTTTCAAATCGGACCCGCAGTTCCTGAGATTATCGCGTTCAAGCAAACCAACAAACTCTTCAGCTTTATATATTAGTACTAGTTGATTCACGCAACTTCGTCTGTGTCACAATTTTCATTACTGCTCCTCTCCTATTGGTCTTAGCGTGATTATACATAGCCTATAGCCTTCCTCAATAAATGGGCTATCTAACACTCAAAGAATTTTTCAAATCGGACCCGCAGTTCCTGAGATTATCGCGTTCAAGCAAACAAACAAAATCTTCAGCTTTATTTATTAGTTTAGATAAGATTTAGTGAAGTGTCATTACTCCCCAGCTAGAGAACTTCTACACCTTTCCTTTGCACAAGAATTTATAATAATCACAAACCCCCTGTATCTCAGTTTTGCTTCAAGCATCCTCAAGTATACCAACGGTAATGTGAAGAAGAAGAAATGCAAGATTCACAGCAAGTCGGAGCCCGAAGACTCCGATTACCGGAGTCGCGCCAGCAGGAGTCGGAGCAACCAGCGGGTGCGGTACAAGCTGCCTGGCATCCTGAAGAAGACTTACCCTGAGAGTAATAGAGACAGTGAGTTCACTTAACCTTTGATAAGTTAGATTAGGTAAAGATTAATAAAATAATAGGGGACATCAATATTTTCATCTTGCTTCAATTTTAAAGAATTCTATGTAAAAAAGACCATACATAAATTTAAAAACCGGCCAAGTGCGAGTCGGACTCGCACACGAAGGGTTCCGTACCATAAATCTTAGTTTTTATAATTTGTTGTTATAGCGGCAATAGATATCCACAATGTGTGAAAATTTCAACTGTCTACGTTCAACTACGTTCTCTGTCCGTCCGTCCGTCTGTCCGTCTGTCAGCGGGCTGTATCTCAAGAATATATAATCTGTAAAACACAAAATTAATTAGGTAGACTGTTCAAAATAATTTGAACAGTTTACCTAACCTAATAAGAAGACTGTTCAAATTTTCACAGATTGTGTATTTCTGTTGCCGCTATAACAAAAAATAATAAAAATCAAGGTTCATGGTACGAAACCCTTCGTGTGCGTGTCCGACTCGCAATTGGCCGGTTTTTTATCATTTTACTAACAATATACTCATAAATTATGTATTTGCATACTGAATTTGGCCATGGTGGCCAATGTCAACTGAGTCTAGCTAGTTTGGGACATATCACAGGGCACACGTGTGTGCGTAAACACAGGTATGCTCCCTCTTACATCACTCTCATGATCCGATGGCAACCGACACGACCGAAAAGAGATCTCACTCAGGATCAACGGCTTAAGGTGCCTTCCAAGGTACGGGGTTGTCAAACCGTACACATTTGTAGTTCGTACAGCTAAGGAGTGGAATTCCCTGCCGGAGTCTGTGTTTCCTGACAGCTACAACCTTTAAGTCAAGAGTGAATAGGTTACTTCTAGGCAGGCGTGCTACATCTTCGACCACATCATCGCTTACCAACAGGTAAGATAGTGGTAAAACGCGTGCCTATCAACAGTAAAAAACAAAACCACCAACTTCCTTACTCCGGGCTGTCAAGTGTCAAAAGGTTTTTCTATAGCTGTAATATTACTAGTGTAGCATAAGGAACATTTTTGACCACTACGGAACGGAAAATTTGTATACCTTTAGGGTATATTATATATATTTCCAGTCGTCTATTCGGTTAGACAACAGATAAATCACTGACTCCCACTAATCTATACATATACTAAAATCGTAGACTAACTGTGTTGACATTGAATATTTTTGCATAAAAATTACATAGAAAAGTTAGGAAAAATATATAAAACACAAAAATGCAATTTTTGAAAAGTTTTTTCCTGTTTGTCTATTTGTCTGTTTGTCTGTGCGTTTGAGAGAGCATCACGCATAAAAAACAGATTGGGTTCCAAATCTGGGTACTTGAAAATATTGAGTGATAACCCGAGTAACATTTAGCGTTTATTACATCAAAATCGACCCACAAAATCAAAAGATATTGTATTTGCCCAAATCAAACCCAAAAAAACGCACAAATATCCCGTCAGGCGCTAAACATAAAACCTCTTTTGCCAAACACCAATTTTACGTTTTAAGTAAACATATATATATAAATCTGCATAAAAAGTTAAACATATTGGATTTAAATAGATATACATTAAAAAAAGAAAATAAGTCAATGGCTATTACAACAAGACTATTTGGCAACAGAGAATCTGCTAACTTACATCTCTTAATATAATATCACAATTCATTCCTAAGTATATATAAGTAATATATTCATTACATTCACTGAATCACTTGCCCCTCAACACACACCCACACACACACACACTCACACACACCCACTTACACACACACCCACCCGCACCCCACACATGCATGTCTGCTGTCTTACACATACTTTGTGTTACTTACCACTAGCTTTGTTATTATTTTATTTTTTACTTTTTAGCTGTTAGTACAAATCATTGACACTGTCTTCACTTGTTTTGGTAGTGAATATAAACAGAATCCAATTGGCTGAACCCTATCTTTTAAGAAACAGGCTAGTCCTAGTTTAATAGATAGTCTACTATTGCATCATAGTGTAAATATTATCTTTCAAACAATATATACAGTGCAAAGTGCTAGGTTTTTGTGAAATAAATACTTTATTATTATTTATTATTATTATTTTTAAGTTTAGTAAGAAACTTCCTAATGTATTTAATTAATCAGAGCGCCATCTATTGAGAAAAATAAAATGCACGAAAGCATGAATTAATGTATCACCAAAACAAATTGTTATGTCTGAAACTTTTAATACGTGGCAAAGTAAAAGTGAACATTTTCATAACTTATCATTGTATATGGGCGTCTTATTTCACGTCTTTCGCTGCTAAATATTTTGTCAGTTTACGACTTGGTCGATGGATGGCGTTGCACTGATGACTCGTTTCGAATTGCGAGCCAAGGCGAATTATAGGGTTCCGTAGTACCAAAGGTGCTAACGGACCCTATTACTAAGCCTTTATGTACGATTTTGATTCGTGCGAACGTACGAGCCATTCGAACGAAATCGATATTTAGGGTTCCGTACCAAGGTTGCTAATGGAACCCCGTTTACTTATTATATACATTCCTCTAATTTACAAACGCCTTCTAGAAAAAGGTCGAATCTTTCACAATATAGTAAAAATCTTAAAATACAAAGTCTGGTTTGTTCGAACACTTATAACTCAAGAACAAATGGACCGATTTTCATGATTTTTGTGTTTTTGAATTAGTCTTTGTCCGGAATAGCATAAGTATTAAAATATAAAAAAAAAATAGAAGGTAACTAGGGTAGGTAGGTAGGGAGGCAGGTAGGTAGGGAGGTAGGTAAGTAGGTAGGTAGGTAGGTAGGTAGGTAGGTAGGTAGGGAGGTAGGTAGGTAGGTAGGTAGTTAGGTAGGTAGATAGATAGGGTAGGTAGGGTAGCCAGTTGACGGGAGCGAAACCACGCGGTTCAGCTAGTAAAGATAATAAATACACATTCCTCAACTTTGAAGCGAACCAATTGACACCTTGATGGTGGTTGCCCAAATGCCCAATGCTATGATTACGATTTACCAAGTTTTAGGTTCGGACCCAGACAGGCACTATGTGTAATTTAATTCATCACTACTGCTGAAGGAGAACATTGTCAGGAATACGCATGACCTAGATCATTTGAAGAAATTGGGTCGTCCACCAGTTCACACTGGACCCACGTGCTGAATAGGGAATATGCATGCGCTTTTTTTATTTGCAAAATGAGATACTTATTAGCTCTAGTAAACAATCATGAAATTATTTTTTTAATACCTTCATCAGCGATGAAGTTATAAAGCTTCAAAGAATATAATTACAAACAGAAGTCCGATGTAAAGACGTCATCGTATATGACGCCTATACAGCTGCCATACAAAACAGCTTTCGAGTAATTTAGATTCTATTTTCACTGTTAGTATTATATTTTTAGATAAACTGTATAGATGATAAATATGCTTTTCATGCATATTCCCTATTACGGTCCACACACATTCACATATTACAGAGGAGGCCTGCGTCTCAGCAAGACCTCTCCCTGTACAACCTAGGAGGTTGTTGTCTGCTGCTTAACGGGACTTGCCTGTAGCGGCCTTAATATAAAGTAAAGCCATTGGAAACATTACTGCTGCTTTTGCCTACTAGTACCTTCATATCTTCACTCTGCCTCTTACAGCATCTAAAAAAGAACACTCCTCGTCTTTCAAGGAACACAACTAACCTTATACTTCTCTCTTTCTTTCCCACAGCATCTGAAGAAGACGAGGAAATCGAGCCATTCCAGCCTCGGTCTCAGCACAAGTACCTGGTGGGGCGCGTACCTCGTCCACCGGGAGCCAAGCCCGGGAGGGGGGGTGGCGTCGCCATCATCATCAAGAAGAATGTTAACGTGAGTGTCGTGATACTTTTTTTTACTTATTTCAAATGGGTTTGTTCTTGACTCTAGTCTAGGTCAGAGATGACAGAGACAAAGCCTACGATGGAGCGAGCTAAACCAAAAGGAACCTGTTCACTCAAACTTTGAAGAGATTAGGGTTGCAAGCGTTCGAACAACACAGACGCAGGCAGAGAGTTCCACTTCTTTGCTGTGTGCATTACAAAAGTCGTTTGGAAACGCTAAAAGCGAATTGGTGGAATAGCAACGAGGTAGTAGCGATGGTAACTTGTAGTTCGTCTGGATGTCCGATGGTAGAAAGGGGCCAGTGGGATGAAGTTGTGTTGTTCACGAGCACACTCACCAAAGTACAAACTGTGGAATACCGACAGCAAGCTACATACACAGCTAACCATCAGTTTAACGTCGCCAATGAGTCTTTCCTTTTCAATCAATCTGCTAGCCCGTTCCAAACTATATTAGGTTCGACTTCCAGTCTTACCGAATGCATCTCAGTACCGGTATTTTACATGGGGCGATTACCTATCCGATCCAGTAAAGCCTTTGTCTCATCGCCGGCATGGAAGCGATTAGCTATCGGCTATTTGATCGCTGAGGAAAGGGATAAAAGATAAAGATCTCGTGTGAGTAAAAGAGACATACATTCATAGTCGATAGCTATAGATAGCACAGTGCCGCCGAGTGGCTCTTACCACTAGTTGACAAGAGCTATCAAAGATTGTACTCGCTCAGCGACATTCGCTTGGCGATGCTCGCAGCCAGGCGGTCGGAACTCACCAACCAGCGGTAATTTCTACCTACAGTGCGGGTCGGAGCGAGTATTGCGAGTTTTCGCCCGCCGCACAAAATCATTCGCTCGAAGCCGAGCGGCAAAACTATCGAAAATTTCACTCGCTACGCGCTGCTCGCTAACTCGTTTCGAGTTTTAAGCTTTAATCACTACTCGCTAATCGCCGGCAGTGAGACAAGTGCCTAAGTGGGCAACACAATGCTCCTTGGCAAGACTGGTGTTAGATTTCTTCGTTTCTACTTGTAACGATTGTGAAAGATCTTCAAATAACACCCGGGACCAACAGCTTAACGTGTTTTCGGGCATCGAGAGATCTTGGTCTGTTATAAAAATATACATGACATTTATTTTTTCTTGAATATACAGATATCACAACAGTCGATAAATTTGCAGTTCTCGATTTAGTTAACTGTTCCATGTTTTGAAGGACTGCAAAAATTCTTGGTAAAAACCTTTCAAAAGTTTTGGGACACCACCACGTGCCAATCCAATCACAGATTATTCCTGCTATGGCTCACCTCAAAAATGCTTGTAGATGAAGGTTTTTCTAGCAAGCTAAAGTTAAAAATTCAACTAAAACATTCCTCAAACAGTTTAAAAGTAGAATGTCGTCTTATATTCTGTTTAAAACAAGGCGACGCGACGTTTCTCGAAGTGGATCGTATTGTCAGGCAGCCAGTATCGGTGTGCCTCGAGGCATACATTGCTGAGGACGCCACGAGGCAGGCTTTAGACAAAGCTGTAGTATTCAAATACGACGAAATTCTACGACATACTCCAATTGAAAGGTTTGGTTGGAAATGTTAACAGATTTTCAAGATTTCTGTTAACAGGCGTTTCGAAGTCCTGAAGCTTTTGTTGTTTTTTTACCATTTACCCCGCCCGCGACTTAGTACACGTGAACGTCGAAAAAACAATGTGTCGCATAGATAAGACTAGCTTCTGCTAGTGGCTTCGCCCACGTGATCCCTAGGGAACATATTTACGGGATATATACTACTCTGTCAAGAAAGTACCGGGAAAAGATCAATTATACACAAAATGTCTGTTATTCATCCAAATTTATTTTATCACCTTCAAAGTATGCTCCTTTAGAAACGATACACTTGCGCCAACGAATAATCCATTCATCAAAACATTTTTTAAACGCTGCTTCCGGAATTGAGTTCAGTTCTCGCCGCGAATTCTTCTTTGTCTTCTATCGATTGAAAACGGTTGCCACAAAGTGGTAATTTGAGTTTAGGAAAAAGAAAAAAGTCAGCAGGAGCCATATCTGGTGAATATGGTGGTTGCTGGATGGTATTTGTTGAGTGTTTGGTTAAAAATTCGTTCACAATGATAGCCTTGTGCGAAGGCGCATTGTCGTGGTGCAAAATCCAAGAATTTTTGAAATCTTCCATCACATCTCGACCGCTTTTGAACGCTTTGAACCACTCATAAGCACGAGTTTTTGATAAAGTCGATTCACCGTAAGCCTTCTGTAACATTTTCAGTGACTCCGAACACGAAATTCCATTGGCGATGCAAAATTTAAGGCAAACTCTTTGTTCGATATTTTTGTCCAATATGAAATTCGCAATACACACTATATATGATATTACTAAAACCAGCACTGTATTTAATATAAATAACAGATGCAACTCAAACTCCGCGCCAAAATGGAAAACACTTGTGCCAATCTAACAACTACAAAAAAACAAAAATTTTAATTTGGAACCATAAACAAATCATCCATTCCCGATACTTTTTTGACTGAATGTATAGTCTGTTTTATTCCAGACTATAATCTACCTCTGTGCCAAATTTCATGAAAATCCTTTCAGGCGTTCTGACGTGAAAGAGTAACAAACATCCATTCATCCATCTATCCATCCTCACAAACTTTCGCATTTATTATTATTAAGTAGGATAGGATGTTCTTACATTACCAGACAAGAATTTAAAAAAAAATAAGAAGAGAGTAACGCAAGGATTTGACTGTAATCACTCTTTCCGTTTAAAATACGTAAGTATCAGTTCTTTTAAGATTTCTTAATGAGAAACGTAACGTACGAATATTATAAATGTTACTGCCTAATTTTATTACTAATTTTAAATGCCTTATCGGTTTGGTGGTCACCGATGCGACTGTTGAGAAGAAAAAGAAAGAAAAGAAAGGAAAATTTAAAATAACAATTTTATAAAAGTTGGGATGATATGCGTTCACATTCGCGCAAAACAGCCATCGCTCAGTATAATACTGGGACTCATGTGCGAGACAGAGACACTGCGTCCTAGTCTACATTCTTTGATAAAGAATGTTGTTATTGGGTTTTCCATTGGAATATTCGAAGTAGCTGTCTGCCCTCTAGATATGTGCCCGGTTTGACAACAGGATCCCCCCTTATAAGGTTAATGCACACATATCAGGCGGTGGCTCATACAATAACTGGCCAAGTGCGAGTTGGACTCGCGTGCAAAGGGTTCCGAATTTTTTTTTTTAATATGTTATTTTAACAATATAGACTTTTTATAGGTTTTCCTGTAATATATAGGTAAAGATCTATTATGTATTTTTTTAAATGAAATAGTTCCCTTCAAGGACCTCTTTTATTTGAATTGTTACACGATATTGTTCAATAAACCTTTTTTTGACATTTTTTATACTTTATTTTATTTTTAAGAATGGGCTTGCTCTTGACCGCAATCACGCCTGATGGAAAGCGATAGATGAGGTCTATGATGGAGCGAGCGTGCCCAGAAGATGCCTGTTCACTCTTGATTTGAAGGCAGACGGGTTTTATGTTATTTTTCTAGCTTGACTCCAAAAAGTGACCCCCATACTAAAAATAATAATTTACGTAACGCATTCGTATTTGGGTCACAGAAGTCCATATGTGTACTAAGTTTCAATAGAATCGGTCCAGAGGGTCCGGAGGAAACTGGCTGTGTCAGACGCACAGATAGACAGACACCCGAGTGATCCTATAAAGGTTCCGTTTTTTGTTCGGAACCCTAAAAACGAAACCTATAAGTGAATCTAAGTACCTAAAATCTAAGCACGTCTCATTTTAAACGACTCTTCACACTGAAACTTTTAACTAAACTCTCTATATTATTCCCTCGCGTAAACAAGGATTACTCTAAGATACAGAAAACTGTGAGAACAATTTTAAATCTACCTGAATGACAATTTACACTCATCTCCACATAGTTTAGAGGTGTGACTGCATTGCCCTCTCTGAAATTGTCGCCTGGGGACTCACTAAGTGATACGTGTAGACTGGGGGCCCCTCGTGTTAGTCAGACATATTTTGCGCTTATTATAATAAATGACAATTGGTTTTGCTGGATTTCAATGAAGAGCTGCTTTTGCTTGTTAAGGAATTAAGGTTTATGGTGAAATGTGGTCTCGTAGCCGAAAGCGCGATTGTTGCGCGTGGGGGCTCTAGGCTCGACTTCTAGATTTTTAGGAATTTGTTTTTTCTATTAGTGTTTTGCTGTGATAGACAGAGTTCTTTGGAAGTTGGTGGTGTGATTTATAAATATCATTTATTATGAGACCAACCCTGAATACCCGAAAAATATCGGTCAATTCATAATGAAGTCTTGAGGCAAATTAAGCTTAGGAACATTTTGTAAATTGAACATCCAAAAAAGCTTAATATTTTTTTTTGTTAAATAAGACACATATTTTGTAAAATAAAACATCCAAAAAGCTTACTAACATTTGAAAAAATAAAATTACACATCCTAAAAAGCTTACTAAAATATAAAATCCAAAAAAACATTTTGTAAAATAAAAACACTACCACCACTGCTGAGACCCGACGGGACGCTTGCCCACTCCGCTGAGGAGAAAGCGAACTTGTTTGCTTCCTTGTTTGCGGAATCTTCGCGTCTGGATCCTGGTGGCGCGAGGCTCCCTGCTTCTCCTGGTGGATGCGAGTCGAGCATGTCGAACATTCGCATTCATCAGAAGGACGTCCGTAAGGTACTGCGTAACCTAGACGTGAACAAGGTTAGTGGCCCCGACGGGATACCGGCAATTGTTCTGAAAACTTGTGCGCCTGAGTTGTCTCCGATCTTGACACGCCTATTTCACCTTTCGTTTGAGACTGGAAAAGTGCCGAAGGCTTGGAAGCAAGCTAACGTGCAACCCGTGCCCAAGAAGGGTAGTCGAGCTGACCCGTCGAATTATAGACCCATCTCGGTAACGTCCATACTCTGTAAGACTATGGAACACGTGCTGAATCATAAGCTCCTGGCGTACCTAGAAGCGAATGATATCCTTAGTGACCGACATACGGGTTCCGCCGAAATCGGTCTACTGGGGACCTTCTAGCGTATGCCATTCACATCTGGAGTGAAGCCATAGAGAAGCACGGGGAGGCACTAGCGGTCTCCCTTGACATCTCGAAGGCCTTCGACAGGGTCTGGCACGAAAGCCTTATTAGTAAGCTTCCTTCCTTCGGTCTGCCCGCCGGTTTGTGTGATTGGATCGCTGATTTCCTGAGGGATCGGTCTATCCGAGTGGTCATAGATGGCTGCTCGTCTGGACTGCTGGATATTAATGCCGGGGTTCCTCAGGGGTCGGTGCTTTCGGCAACACTGTTCTTGCTGCATATTAATGGTCTGCTTAAACCCGGTACCTTTGGGTATGCAGACGACAGCACTGTTGCTGAGAGATACGTGTCCGACGCACGAGCTGGTGGGTCGCAGATCCGGTCTCTCCAGGAGGCTATGGTTGAGCGCTTGAATGTGTCCTAACAGGCTGTCTCTGAATAGGGTGATGCCAATCTGGTCAAGTTCAATGCTGCTAAGACCCAAGCGTGTCTATTTTCCGCCAAAAGGAGCCAATTCCACCCAGCTCCATCTTTCCGAGGTGCAACAGTGACGATAACCGACCAACTTGAACTTCTTGGGGTTACATTAACATCTACTCTCAATTTTGGCCCTTACATAGAGGCAGAAGCTCAAGTGGCTGCAAGGAAGTTCGGGATCCTAGCAAAGGTGAGACGGTACTTCACGCCAGAACAGCTGCTCAAACTCTATCAGGCGCAAGTTCGATCGTGTATGGAATACTGCTCTCATCTTTGGGATGGATCTGCCAGATACCAGCTTGATGCCCTTGAGTCAATTGAGAAACGAGCCAAGAGGGTCATTGGCAATGAAAGGCTCGTCGCAACGAAGCTCCAAAGTCTTGAGCATCGACGACGAGTTGCTAGCTTGTCGGTTTTCTACCGGTTGCATTTTGGGAAATGTACGACGGAATTGCATAATTTAATTCCGCCAAGCCCTTTCCATCATCGGACCACAAGACGAACGGCGATGCGCCACCGGTACATGGTGGACATCCCACCCACACGCACAAAACGTTTTGGGAACACATTCATAATGCGTACAGCTAAGGAGTGGAATTCCCTGTGTTTCCCGATAGCTACAACCTGGGAGTCTTTAAGTCAAGAGTGAATAGGTTACTTCTAGGCAAGCGTGCTCCATCTTCGACCACATCATCGCTTACCATCAGGTGAGATGGTGGTCAAGCTCGTGCCTATTAATAGTAAAAAAAAAAACATCCAAAAAAGCTTATATTTTTTTAAAGAAAACACCCAAAAAGCTTTGACTCATGAAGGATTTGCACCCCTGATCTCCGATAGTCTGTCGATCTCGACCGAGCAGTGTGACACCTCTCTACGCGATAGAAAGCGGCGAGCGAGCAGACTAGCGGCGCTCCTGTCTACTGAGCTAACGAGTCTGTAGATGGGCTGGCGAAATAACCCTCCATATGACACGATATCAGGGGGAAACACAAGTACCGGTTAAATTTATATTCTTTGGAACTTTTTCTGATGGAATTTTTAGATCAATTCTGTGGAAATCGAAGAAGAATTTGTAGAATCATACATCAAATCCATCTAGACACACTAGCAAAAGAAAACATCGACATCCAAACAGTTTCGAAAGAAAACATCCAAAAAGTGTGGACTCGTGAAGGATTTGCACCCCCGACCTCCGATAGTCGTCGCTCCCGACCGAGCAGTGTGACACACCTCTCTACGCAATAGAAAGCGGCGAGCGACCAGATTAGCGACGCTCTTGTCTACTGAGCTAACGAGTCTGTAGATGGGCTGGCGAAATTACCCATCGTATCCTGCGAGACATTCCAAGCTCTCTACCATTATCTAAGATAATGATTAAAATGCAACCGAATTGAGAATCTCCTCCTTTTTTGAATTCGGTTAAAAATAATTGAAAGTTGAAGTCACGTAAGGTTAAAATAAAAACATGAGAAACATCAAAAAGTTTGTAACCGTAGTTTAAACCAAAATTGCTCACCGATATTTTTGTCTATTTAAGTCAATATTTATTTATATTTTTACCATACATAAGTAAATTGGGATTCCGTAACGATTTCTTCTTTCGCTTTAAGTTAGTGTCGGAATAGAGAAAAAGAGCTTCTTGTAAAGTCGCATTGTTTCTCTAGCCTATTTTCCAAACTTTTGCGGTAGCTAAACATATCAGAAATTACAAAAAAAAACAATCCATCAACATTAAAATAAATGACTCGTGAAGGATTTGCACCTCCGTCCTCCGAGGTACCCTCGCTCCCAAGAAATGAACACAGAATACGGTGAGCGAGGACCATGCCGGCGCTCTAAACTACTGAGCTAACGAGTCTAGTGGGGACTAGGGCCAAATTCCGTTACACATGCTTGGCTTTTAAAGCAAAACAGAAACAAAAAGTACCTATAAATATCTGGATTTGAACCAGATACTTTAGATTCAAGATAGCGACTATGGCTCTTAAGTACCACGCTACTGAGTCTTATGTGAGCTAGAACCAAATTCCAATACATATGCTTGGCTTTTATAAGTAAAACACAAACAAAAAGTACCTATAATTGCCTGGATTTGAACCAGATATTTTAGAGTCAAGATAGCGACTATGGCTCTTAAATACTACGCCATTGAGTCTACTGTGTGCTACGACCAAATAACGATACATATTGTGTGTTTTAAAGGACGAATAAAAAGCATAAAGTGTGTGTCACAAGCGGCGGGGATTGAACCCGATCTCATAAGAGTTCGGAAAGTTCAGTCGCTGCGTTTCACACCGGACTGGGGGATCTAGTGGGTGCTAGTACTAAATATTGAAGCATGTTTTGCCCCTTATTAGATCAAGAAAAAGCAAAAAGTGTGAAATTTATGATGTGGGGTTTGAACCCTATATTATTCAGTACGGTAGGACGAACCGGTATTCTTTACCACTGAGCTAAATTGTCTAGTGGAGATTAGGATCAAATTACGATACATATTGTGTGCCTTAAAAGACCAATCAATGTACACCGTTTTCTTCACGTTATCCATAAACTTGAACAAACGTTTCTATAGCTTTTACAAATCAAATCAGACACAGGAAGTAATACTTAAAAATGCTTCGTTATTTATATATTTGTAATTTTATTTAATTGAGCGTTGCCGTTGCTTGTCCAGGGAGATGGCGATATAGACCGAGACGTAACGCACCGGATCAACTCAGGATGGATGAAATGGCGACAGGTCACTGGAACAACTTGTGACCCTTGGATGCCCCTCAAATTAAAAGGGAAAATATATAAGTCCGTGATAAGACCTGTCGTAATGTATGGATTAGAATGTTGGGCTGCGAAAAAGACGGATGAAAATAGATTGCATGTAGCGGAGATGAGAATGTTGAGATGGATGTGTGGAGTAACGAGAGTGGATAAAGTGAGAAATGAGTACATTAGAGGCACTTTAAAAGTGGCGCCAGTGACGGAAAAGTTGAAAGGGAATCGCTTGTCTTGGTATGGTCATGTGAAGAGGAGGGATGAAACGCATATAACTAGAAGAGTTATGAACATAAATGTGGATGGATGGAGAGGGAGAGGAATGCCAAAGAAAAGATGGATGGATTGTGTGAGGAGCGATATGAAAGAAAAGGGAGTTAGTGATAGAGTGACGGCTGATAGAACAGAATGGAAGAATAAAACGTGTTGCGCCGACCCAAATAACATGGGATAAGGGCAGGAAGATGATATGCCGTACGAAAGGGTATTAGCGCAATTAAAATGAAAATTCTATCAAATTCTATTTGAATTTCATTTGTTTTTTGTTGCCGATTCGGATAAAGAGGCATGCAGATCGGTTGATTTACGTTTGTATGAAAGGGGTGCATGGGGTCTGTTACCATCTTAAGACCTAAGCCAACCTCACCTGCTAGCGGTGCACCCTGCTGTCCAACGGACGAGGCTGTGGCGAACCTGGTTTCCCTCTCGTAGGGTTGTGGGGGTCAGACGGCTGGTCGCCCCACGTAAAACCAACTTCATCCAGTTGGTTTTACGTGGGTAATATTAAAATGGACAAGAACTTGAAAACGGGTACTCGGGCTAGGGCGTCGCCGCATAACGACGCGCAGGCACATCGCCCTAAACCTGCGATAAGTGGGCTAGGGCTACCGTGTCGAGTACGGGGCACGGCTAAAGAGGATAGTACCCAAGAAGAAGTTCCGCTTTGCCACCTGGAACATTGGCTCCCTAACCGGACGTTGCCGAGAACTCGCGGACGTACTTGCGAAGCGTCGGGTCCAGTGCGCCTTCCTTCAGGAGACGCGCTGGAAGGGAAATAAGTCACGTGACATCGGGCAGGGGTACCGGCTAGTGTACACCGGATCACCAACGGGCAGGGGCGGAGTGGCCGTGGTGCTGTCTAAGGACCTTCAGGATGGACTCCTTGAAGTAGACCGATGCAGCGACCGGTTGATGCGAGTTAGGGTGCTGATCGAAGGGTCGGTAACGAACCTAATCAGCGCCTATGCTCCTCAAACTGGTTGCTGTGAGTCTGAAAAGGAGGGGGATGAGTTCGAGGACGTACTACGCGCTATTCCGAATTCCGAAGGTGTTTTGGTTGGGGGGGATCTCAACGGTCACGTAGGTCAGTTTGCTGGAGAGTACGGACGTGTTCACGGTGGTTTTGGATATGGCCAGCTAAATGCAGAGGGAGCCAGTATACTCAGCACCTGCGCTTTGTCTGACCTAGCCATCGCAAACACGTTCTTTCAGAAGAAGCCCCAGCATCTTATTACGTACCGTAGTGGTGCCTACTCAACCCAAATAGATTACCTGCTGGTGCGACGGTGCCACATTGGGCAAGGTTACCAACTGCAAAGTCATCCCAGGTGAAAGCCTAACGGCTCAACACCGCCTCCTTGTCCTGGACTTTGCGGTTGTACCGAAAAAGAAAGTGACCGAGGAACGCAAACCCCGCACAAAGTGGTGGTTGCTTGATGGTCCTAGGCAGTCGGACTTCATGGCGGAGGTCGAGCATCTCGAGATCAGTGCTCCGCATGAGTCCGCTCAAGAGATCTGGAGTAGGATCCATTCAGCAATCACCGATGCGGGTAAGCGCGTCCTTGGCACTTCTCGTGGTGGCCGCACCATAGAAAAGGAGACGTGGTGGTGGGATGACGGGGTGCAGGAGGCGACTCGGAAGAAGAAGGTTTTATTTAAACAGTGGCAAGGGTCCAACTCTCCGGATGACAGAGAGGCATATGGAGCGGCTAAGCGCGCTTGCAAAAAAGCTGTAGCCAGAGCCCGCAGCAAAAGTCTGGCGCCCCTGTACAACAAGCTGGAAACTGCGGAGGGGCAAAAGCTTATTTTTAAGCTGGCGCGTGCCCGGGAGAAAGCTACACGGGACATTAGCAAATGTCTCTGTGTAAGGGACGCCCAGGGTAAGCTGCTCTACGATGCCCCCTCTGTTAAGGAGAGATGGTGTACATACTTCGCGGAGCTGTCTAACAAACAGCATCCCCATAACCTTCCTCCCGAACCGCCTCCTAACCTTGGACTTATTTCCCCTATTTCCCCCGACGAAACCCGCATTGCTCTTCGCCACATGAAGAACCGGAAAGCGGTCGGGCCTGACAATGTGCCAATTGAGGTGTGGAAGGCGATGGGCCCACATGGCGTGGACCTTCTGACGGATCTTTTTAACCGCATCCTGATCACCAAGGAAATGCCGAACCAGTGGCGATTTAGCCTGATTATCCCTGTATACAAAGGCAAAGGTAGCGTACAGGATTGTAGTAGCTACCGCGGTATCAAGATCATGTGCCACACCATGAAGCTCTTCGAGCGCATCATTGACACACGGCTCCGTAGCGAGTGTACTGTCTCTGAGTGTCAATATGGCTTCCGGGCGGGTAACAGCACCATGGACGCAGTATTCGCCTTACGGAATCTGGCTGAGGCTTACAGAGAGAGAAGGAGAGCTTTGCATATGGCCTTTTTAGACCTGCAGAAGGCCTTCGACTGTATACCTCGGCAGTCCATCTGGTGGGCACTGCGCTTCAAGGGCGTTCCCGAGGCCTATATTGACATTATCAGAGACATGTACCGCGATTCCGTGTCCTCTGTCCAGACCGCTGTTGGCGAATCGAATGGCTTCCCAATATCTGTTGGCGTTCACCAAGGCTCGGCTCTTAGCCCGTTCTTGTTTAACGTAGTGCTCGATGTAGTTACGGCAAACATCCAAGATAAGCCCCCATGGCTAATGATGTATGCCGATGACATCGCCCTCGTTAATCAGAACAAAGCCCATCTTGAGCGCAAAGTCAACATTTGGAAGGACACGCTTGAAAACGGTGGTCTGAGACTAAATGTGGCGAAGACTGAGTACATGTCCTGTGGCGGCACGGATTCAAATAGGTTCATCCGAATAGGTTCGGACCTGATCAGAAAGTCCGATACGTTCAGGTACCTTGGATCCGTGCTGCACGAGTCTGGCAACGTGGACGACGATGTCCAAGCACGTATAGGCGCGGCTTGGGCGAAGTGGCGCGAGGTAACGGGCGTTGTATGCGACCGCAAAATGCCTCCGAAGCTCAAGGGGCAGATATATAAATGCATCATACGGCCTGTCCTACTGTACGGCGGTGAATGTTGGCCAGCACTAAGCAGACACACCCAGGAGCTTCGCGTCACGGAGATGAAGATGCTGAGGTGGATGAGTGGCGTAACGCGATCCGATCGCATACGCAACTCTTTCATCAGAGGTAGTCTTGGTGTCCGTGACGTGGGGGAAAAACTGCAAGTGTCGTCTGCGATGGTATGGCCACATCATGCGCCGCCCTATGGAGTACGTTGGTCGGGGATGCATGAATATGGCTGTTCTTGGGGCTAGGTCCCGTGGTCGCCCTCGCAAGCGCTGGTTGGACGTCGTTAAGTCCGACATGAGAGCCAATGGCCTAACTGAGAAGGATGTTCAAGATCGGGCAAAGTGGAGGAAGCTAAGTAGGAAGGCGGACCCTGGCAATAGCCGGGATTAACGCCAGGTAGAAGAAGAAGATTTAGTTTGTATGAAAATTAACAAAAATTGAATTGATTAATGTTCCCATATTGAAAAATGCTTATTTCCATGTTCTGAACATCCGGTCGAAATTTATGTATATCTTCCGGAACGCGGTGTATACATTTATGTATATCGTCCGGAACACGGTGTATAAATTTATGTATATCGTCCTGAACACGGTGTATAAATTTATGTATATCTTCCGGAACACGGTGTATAAATTCTTCCGTTACTGACTGATTGAGTGATTAAGTGACAGACAGACAACGCACAGCCGAAACTTTTGGTCGTAAAGTGCTGAAATTTGGCATATTATAGGTTCCTTGGAGAGTGTAAGGGAGCATTGAGTGAGGATTTTCCGAAATTCCTAAGGGAACGGAAGAAAACGGAATATGCGCGTACAAAGTCGCTGGCAAAAGCTAGTGTCCCAACTAAATTAGGGTCGGCTTCCAGTCAAGCCGGATTTAGCTGAATACCAGTATTTTTTAAAATGTGATACATGCAGAGGTATTTGTACCCGATTAATAGAGCTGCGAAAGTCACTGCCCTTCAACACTAAACTGGGGCATCTAGCGGACTACGGAAGGACGAACCACTATTCTTTAGCACTGACCCAACTTGTCTTGTCTTCTTCTGAGACGAACACTCTTGTCAGAGTGGCCGTGGTTGCGCAGATGAGGAACATGGAGAGATGTTTGGTGGGTCGCCGTCTTTCCCGAGAACTGTAGTGCTATTCTGTACCAACATTTTCGAGTCTCGACAACGGAATCCGCGGTGAGTATAAACGTAACACCTTTATGTCGTGTGGAATAAAGTTCACTTTGTGTGCTTTGTCACTGAGGTGAAGCTCGATATCGAAATTGTTACTTACAGAATAGACTAGCTGCTCTCTCAGCGATGCGCTTCCATTTCTGCCGGTTGGTCGCGTTACGTATGCACTGGACCATAGTGGACTCGGGTGTTTTTTGAATCAGGCTAGTCCAGCGACCGCGTGCTATCTTGCCTTCCACTTGGCCTTTAATCACCAGTCTCTCCATCGAGTTTTCGTTCCTGCATATGTGACCAAAGAATTTCAGTATTCGTATTTTCACAATGGACAAAAGTCGGTCTTTAATACGAAACTCTTTGATGATGGAGGCATTAGTGCGAAGCGCTGTCCACGGGATCTTCAGAAGGCGTCTTGTCTAGTGGAAGTATTAAATATCGAAACATATTCCACCCCTTATGAGATTAGGGAAAGCAAAAAGTATGAAAAATAGTAAGTATGAGGGGTTTGAATACGATGCTCGAGATTTTGAATACTTTACTTAGCAATCGGGTAACTTTTCATTGTGAAAATGGATGAAATTACGCTACAAACCAAAGCTGTGGCTCTGTCTCGCACAAGAGTCCTAGAATTATGCTGGGCGACGGCAGTTTTGCGCGAATATGACGCATATCTTCCCAACTTTTATAAAATTATAATTTTGTTTTATATAATTTTATTTTTTTTGGAATGCGTCATGCCCACAATAGTTAAATTTCCTCAAATGAGTTTCAATTAAAAATGTTGCAATAGGAGATTTGACTGGATTTTTTATTACTTTTATCAAAACCTACAGCAGCCAAGACGAATTAAATATATTGCTTAAAAATCTCAAAAAATAGCGCTGTTGTCAGCGTTTTAAAATTTGTGATTAACAGACAGAACAAATTGCGTTTGACGTCACTCACAATATTGAAATTGAAGCCGTCCAGTACAACGTGTACGACACGACATTTTGTGTGACAAGGATAGAAGAATAACTTCAAAAGCGTCGATCTTCCTTGCTTTCCACCACTTTTTTTTTCATGATTATACTATACTATTTTAATAACATCATCTAATACCATGCATTAATTCAAATATATTTTTCTTAGTAGTCAAATATTCCTATTCAGTGCGGACGCTCTTTTTTATTGAAGAATGGGCTTTCTTTTGACCTCGGTCACGCCTGATCGAAAGCGATAGATGAGGTCTATGATGGAGCGAGCGTGCCCAGAAGATACCTGTTTATTCTTGCTTTGGAGGCAGACATAGACTACTAAAGACTACTTGAAGGGAAAACAGACGCTGGCAGAGTTCCACACTTGGGCTGTGGGCATAGAGTACGATTAGTCGGGATATCAACCATATTTTGTTTTAAGTCTTTTAAGATTTGTGTTTTGTTCCAATTAAGCATTTTTTTCTTTTCAGAGTGTCCAGGGCCAGCCGAGCTCGACGGCTGAGCCAAAGAGAAGCAGTGCAAAGAAAGAGTCGTGGCATCGAAGACTGGCCAGGAAACGGTCTTATTAGGTACTAGCTGACCCGCGCAACTTCGTCTGCGTCACAGTTTTCATTCCTGCTCCGCTCCTGTTGGTCTTAGCGTGATTATATATTTACACATGTAGCCTATAGCCTCGATAAATCGGCTTAGATAGCCGATTGAAAGAAATTTTCAAATGGGACCACTAGTTCCGGAGATTAGCGCGTTCAAGCAAACAAACAGACAAACTCTTCAGCTATATATATTAGTATAGATATGGGAGTTCCTTAGCATCACATCAGTAGAAAGTCGTAAAGGTACCTACTGCTGGACATAGATCGAGTGGCATCTATGCTGCCGTATATAGTCCAGTCATTTTAACACAAACAAGTGAACGCTTTACAATTTTGATCATAGTTGTTAACATCATTGGAGCCATGGAAACCGAGATCATTACGAAAAATAGATTTTTGTGACTGATGATTGATGATAACTTCGAAGCAGACACGAGGAGACTTATGAGCAGAGGGCGGAAAAGGTAGAGTTATTTATGTACTTACTTCGTACAGCGAAAAAGCGAAAAACCCGAGACTCATTTTAAACAGCAGAAAAATCCCGTGTTTTATTAAATAAAAAGTTATTTACTTTTACACAATTTGAACACTGCACGCGCGTCGTTGCCAAATTTACATCAACGACATCGGATGTCCGAAGTTGCAAAATTCCAATGCGCACACGCGCGATGTTTGCCACATTTGTAGTTCGCCCAACATAGCTTGTAAGAACAAAAGAAAACAATAGCGGAACTGCGGAGCACTCCCCGCTTAATCCCGGGAAGATCTATATTAATGTCAACATTTCGATGCAAGTACATAAATCATCATCTGCCTAGCCTTTTCCCAACTATATTGGGGTCGGCTTCCAGTCAAACCAGATTCAACTGAATACCAGTGTTTTACGCGGAGCGGCTGCCTACCAGACCTCCACAACCCATTAACTGTGTAACACGGTACTTCAGGGCAAGACTTAGAGTCAGATTTACTGGCTTCTGACAACCCGTAACGACTGCCAAAGATCTACAAATGACAGCCGGGACCAACGGCTTAACGTGCTCTCCGAGGCACGGAGGAAACTCGTTATGTTAAGATGGTCACCCATCCACATACCAACCTTAGCAAGCGTTGCTTAACCTTAAACATCGACCCGTGCGGCTGTTATTATTTAGCCGACGCAAGTACATAAATAACTCTACCTAATTTCGACCTCTGCTTATGACATAATATTTAGGACGCCAAAATGAAGGTGTATACGAGTTTCCATCTCGTTATGTATCGCTGATTCCGAGGTGAAACCAATTTTTTTAACTGGATTAATAAATAAACTACAAAATAAAATGAAAACAAAACTAGGTAAAATCATTAAAAATATACCAAAACTAAAAATTGGTCACAAAAATATAAATCCGTTGTAAAACAGAACTGACAGTGGCCAATTATTTTTTCCAGTTCCGTCGAAGTTTGGCGATGTCCGATAACGAGTTGCGGATACTTACGGGCCGATGCGGTGCGGCCGCATTGTACCGAAGGACACGCATCGACGTGCACAGTCACAGTAATTGCTAGGTTAACTAGGCTTATTTAGAATGTATTATGATTTGTGTTGATTTCCTATTAAATGCACAATTTTTCAAATAAAAAGATGTCTTTTTGGATTCTAGTTTTTGTTTCATTTTAATGTTGAAGTAATGATACGGCTTTATAGGACCGCTTTTTTTAAGGATAGGAAATCATCAAATGGCTCCTTCCACCCTGGGTAAAGCGGAAAGGAGTGTCAGACTCTTACTGACTAAAACCTCCTCGTGTCCTCCTAATGCCCTTTGCATTCCATGGCAGCGGTGACTCGTCATCATTCATCATCTGCCTAGTCAACTATATTGGGGTCGACTTCCAGTCAAACTGGATTCAGCTGAATACCAGCGTTTTACGTGGTGCGGCTGCCTACCAGACCTCCATAACCCATTAATTGGGTAACACGGTACATCTTGGTAAGACTGGAGTCAGATTTACTGGCTTCTGACAATCTGTAACGACTTCCAAAGATCCACAGACCAACCTTGGCAAGCGTTGTTTAACCTTCAAGATCGACCCGTGTGGCTGTAATTATTTAGGCACGAGCTCCTCCGCTCCATGGCAGCGGTGACTCTTTCCAACAAATTCCGCAACCTGGCAGGCACTGGCCCCAGAGCTAAGAACATAAAATTGTGAAGGAACTTTGGGTCGTGGCGTAAAAATGATTACCTACTTCATTAGGTCCAATTCACTTAAATTCGATATTTTTTAAATGCTGACACAAAAAACCACGCGCGGATTCTGAATTGAGAATTTCTGGATTTAAACTTTTCAAAATCAAAAGCGATTTCCGTAAGTCCCTTTCGGGACAAGCCGACGCTCGCGCGATTGAAATTTACGTTTCTAGATCGAGTTGTTTTCAGAGAAATCACCATATATAAATTCGTCAAAAAATATATAGTATAGATACATGTGAGATCTAGTGACTTTTTTGGTTAAAAACACGATATTTAACATTTTGATCGATAAAAAAAAATCAGGAAGTAAAGTCGATTTTGAAAGTATTTTAAGTTGTATGAGACAGACTTGTGGGAACGCAATTTTTATGAAAATTTAACATTTCATTTACAAATCAGGTTTGACAGGGATATTATTGGATAGATTTATAATATGGCACTTATTTTTTTTATATTAAATACATACGTGAAAAACGGCTCGCGCGCACCGCGCTAGTGTCCTGCCGGGAAAAGGGCAAAGGTGCTGTCGGGAAAAGGGGCCCTTAAACGTTATTTGTAGGTGTCTTGCGTTTTTTTTCACCTGGCCCAATAAGGACTTACGGATTCTGACTGTTGAAAACGATTTTGAACGAAGGATTCTGACGGATGCTGAGTAGTTAACCAAGGCTGAGAATCGGCAAAACATTCGCGTGTTACCAATGAGGGTTTTCTGAAATGAAGAGCGCCAGGTGGCAGCACTGAGGTGTCAAGTCCAGGCACCTGTCAAAACGGTAATGTTTTCTGACATTTTGTTAAATTGACATCAACGTCATGTTTACGACAAACTCATTTTTTCAAGGGCCTTTTCGCCTATGTGGGGCCAACTGGTGGTGTAATTTTTTTCCGGAAACTCATTCCAGTGATGTAGCTGGAAAAAAGTGCCGGAATAAAATCCCCAAAAATAATGCTTCTTCTTCTTAACGTGTGGGCAGTAAGGTCTAAACGACCCCACACACCCTAGTGTCAGAGTTTCTAAATCGCCTGAACGGCTTCTGATATGGTTTATTTGACGATCGCCATTTGGCGGCCGGGACCACCGGCTTATACGTGCCTTCCGAATCACGGAATCATCTTTTTATCAGACAATCAGGTGATTCAAGTTCGCAATGTCCTAGCCAAACTGGAAACCACTTTACAAAGTGTGCTTCTCGTGGGACTCGAACCAACGACCACCGGCTCACAAGGCAAACGCCTAAACCACTTGACCACGCAAATAATGCTAAAAGACAAGTTCTCAACATAATTTTTTTCATTTTGAAACCGCGTGTTAAACTCCAAATGATCAATAGCCAGATACCAAATATTTTCTTTACAAGGGAAATAAAAAAGAGACATACTGATACGATATTCAGTCGAGTTATATTTACGTATGTTATCAATTTATCAGACAAGGATTTATAATGCAGACCCTACTCGCTAGTTTATTTGCCTCCAGGGAGCAGAGGAAATAAAACGGCTTCAACTGAGGAACTATTACTATATTCTGTTTGTTCTGAGAACAGAGGCTTAGGTCGATGCTGTAACATCTTTGTTTGGTAAAGTGCTCAGTAGAGATTATTGAATCATAGTATAACTATTTCTATGATAAAGAAAGGTTCCATTTGAAAGAATCAGTTTTGATTTAATTAGTTAAAAGTTTCTTGAATTAATTTTATAATTAAACTATCGACTAGTTTAATTATAAAAATTAGTTCAAAACCCGTGCAACTTCGTTTGCGTCACAATTTACGTTACTGCTCCGCTCCTATTGGTGTTAGCGTGATGATATATGCCTTCCTCGATAAATGGGCTATCTAACACTGAAAAATTTTTTTAAATCGGTCTAGCAGTTCCTGAGATTAAGGCATTCAAGCAAACAAACAAACAAACTCTTCAGCTTTATATATTAAGCATAGAAATAGAAAAGAAAATTGATGATTTCTCACTTGATGACAAGCGATAAATTCGAACGAAGTCTTGGGATATAGCTATCGATTAACAAAGAATGTAGCAAGGAATTTCAAGCCTTACTGGTTGTATTAAAAGGTATTTTAGGATTAGCTCGAAAACCAATCACTAAAACTCCGAAATGTCAACAACAACAACAACAGTCGTGATCAGAAAGCCGCTCTGGCAATGAAGTGCGACGAGTCTCGGAAAAGCGATTCAACCTTGAATCCCTCAACACTTATGTGTTCCGAGCACCATAAAAACACATGACCTCAGAATTTTGCAAGGCATAAAGGTACTGAACAAAATACAGAAATAGAAGCACGGCCTTTTATCATTGTTTTTATCACACTAACATGTCTATTTAATTTACTTCTAGGCAAGCGTGCTCCATCTTCGCCCGCATCATCGCTTACCTTCAGATGAGATAGTGGTCAAACGTATGCCTATCAATATTAAAAAAAGCGATGGCATAATTATGATGAAATGCATTTAACTAAAAGAGTTATGAATATAAATGTGGATGGATGAAGAGGGAGAGGAAGGCCAAAGAAAAGATCGACGGATTGTGTGGGGAGAAAAAGCGTGTTGCGCCGACCCCAAGTAACATGGGATAAGGGCAGGAAGATGATTCATTGAGTAATAAATAGTGACCCATTTTCAAAGCAAATAATCCCTTATTTCCTTCACCTACTCCGCGATGTATAAATAAACGCTGGTTACCATTTAAAATAAGTTGTTAGCGCATTCTCACCTCCGCGCGAAGCAATCTGCATTTCTGCTGCCACTGAATTAATTCCTTGGGCCACGGTGTAGTGCATAAGCGGTGGCGGGAAGGGGAAATGAGGGGAGTGATGAAGTTATGTGTGTGAGCTTTCATAATAAGTTTATTGCACAAGCGCGACTGCACTTTTTTTGGGATTCACCCACCACACATTCCCAAGACTTAACCACTGCAACTCCTAAAGGCTAGAATCAACATTGGCCACCACCAGAAAAACGCCGCTGAGCTGAGCGCGATTGAACTTCATTCTTGGATTCCGCAACAAATTTAATCAGACATAAGTACAGTGGAGGAGTAGGAAAAAATATTATTTCCACTTCCCTCCTAATCAAGCAGGAGACAGAACACAGCTAAGCCAATAGGCACCAAGGGACATATAAAACTCGGTTAAGCCCAGTTCTCAAGTACCATGGATTATAAATTTTAATACTAATACTAACCGATCCAAATTGTGAGCTACTTTTGCGAGCAGTAATAGGGGTGGCAAAATCGCTTAAATGCACTGACATGTGTTCTAGTTTCCACAAGGTCCGATAGTAAACAACTCCAGATGTAACCTGAACATTATTATAGCTTCGACTTCTAGGTGGGGCAAAGTGTTAGGGTTAGTAGGTTTTTTTATTAGTAATGTCACCGTCGCAGCCTGTAGTTTGGAAATTTGTGGTGTGACACCCCCGAGCCTCAAAAATGCGCGTCTGTGAATGCCCTTTTTTTAAGGATGGGAAATCGTCAAATGACTCCTTCCACTCTGGGTGAAGCGAAAGGGAGTACAGACTCTTACTGACTAAAACCCATCCGTGTTCCTCCTAATGCCCCTTGCGTTCCAGGGTACGGTGCCTCTTTCGAACGGCACCCCGGCAGGCACTGGCCCTAGCGGGCCCCGTCTCCCAGGTGAATGCCCTTGGCATGGGCTCTATCTCTTTCACCGGGTCAGGTTACCGTCCCATCTGACTGTGAGAGCACAAGAACACAGAATACAGCAGTGATGGCGCACACACTCATCATCATCTGCCTAGCCTTTTCCCAACTATATTGGGCTCGGCTTGCAGTCAAACCGGATTCAGCTGAATACCAGTGTTTTACTTGGAGCGGCTGCCTACCATACCTCCACAACCCATTAACTGGGTAACACGGTATTTTTTGGCAAGAATGGAGTCAGATTTACTGGCTTTTGACAATCCGTAACGAATGCCAAAGATCTACAAATGACAGCCAGGACCAACGGCTTAACGTGCTTTCCGATGCACGGAGGAAACGTTAAAATGGTCACCCATCCATAGACCAACCTTGGCAAGCATTGCTTAATCTTTGAGATCGACCCGTGCGGCTGTTATTATTTAGCCACAAGCTCCTCCGCACGCGCACACTGTTGCACTATAATTTTATTATAATATCTCTCGCGTACTTGATTAATCTCTGTCAAATTTTTTTTAGCAGAGAGAGCAGTGGTGGCCCGGTGGTAATGGCTGCAACTTACGAGTTGTAGTTCATAGGTTAAAACCCAGGCAGGCGTTTTACTTTGTTCAAATTATTTCATCACCACTGCTCCCAAAACGGTGAAGGAAAAATATCGTGAAGAAACCGGCATGTCCTAGAACCAAAAATTCGAGGACATGTGACATCTACCAACCCGCACTGGTCCTGCGTGGTGGATTACGGCCCACTCCCTCTCACCGAGAGGAGGCCTGTGTCCCAGCAATGGGAACATATATGCATATAACCTTTTTTTCCATGGATAAAAAATCATCTAATGATCCTCCCGCTCTGGGTGAAGCAGAAGGGAGTGTCAGACTCTTACTGACTAAAACCTATCTGTGTTCCTCCTAATGCCCTTTGCGCTCCAGGGCCGCGGTGACTCTTTGGAACAAATTCCGCAAATTCTCTGTTAACCTTGACCGAAATTTTAATTATGTATAAGCTATATTAGTATTCGAGAACAAACTTGCTAAGAAAAACATATAGAGGCTATCCTTAGCCTCTACATGTTTGTTGTTCTTGTATGATGCAAAAACTTGCACACGAGATTTTTCAAAGCAAATAAAATTTTATACTATATCTCAAAACAAGGTTGACCCTCTTTTTTGCTTAATTGCCTGGACTACCTTGTTTCAGGACATAAAAGCTCGGTTTACGTAATGTGATCCACAAAAACGCTGCTACTTATAACTAAGACCAAACATTTGCTTCTCACATCTAGAGCGACATAACGTGAAAACAGGTCAAGACCTAATTTATAAAGCTTACCTATTCTCTCTCTTATTCATCAGAGAAAAACATTTTACTCATCAAAATAAAGTTAGTGTGATAGTAGCCAGTACAGGGTCCAAGATACTGAGAGAGGAACCTCCACTATACGCGGCGTGTCCAGGAGTACTGCTTTCTGGATCAAACCCTGCTGTACAACGACATCTTCCTCGGATGCTGGTCGAGGCCCATGGCAATTATGCGACAGGCCGTCATAACTATTTGAACAATGACTACTGTATTCACATGCCAGATGTGATTGGGAAATCTTAAGTTTGACTTGGGTGAAGTGGTTCAGTAATGCAATAGCAGGGGATTGACCCTACGACCTCTGTGTTCGCCAAACGTACGTATCGCGACACAATCCCTAATGTACTTAGGCTTGTTTCACATGTACCACAATCACAACACGTGAACAGGCGCTAATTTGTATGAAAATTAATTTTTAAATTCACTCAGACCTAATTTTGCCGTCATTATCAACTGCGTGTTTGATACCGACCACATCACATCATGTCGCAACCACCAGCGACATTGTAAACTAGCGGCCGGCCACATCGCAAACACATCCACATTTGGTACCAAAACGCAACCGTAAGAAGCCGGGCTATTATTTGTAGCGGCTTCAATGCCACCACAAGAAAAACCAATGGAGCAAATCTACGTCGCAACAAAAAAAACTACGACGCCATCTGTCCAACTAGCAGCGAACTGCTTCGTCGAAATCCTGCATCGCGCAAGCAGAGTTTACCGTGCGATTTGAACATATACATCAGCCCGAATATCAACTATCGGGCACTAGCCCGCCTGGCACAACAGCCGCCTGGTTGGAGGATCCTTTTCAATTGAGGTGTGCGGAACTTTACTCTCTGTACCGCAAACCCTCTAAACAGGTGACCCTCGACATTGAACGTCAGCGCAGCCTTCGTGCAACTACTTCAGCGTGACGTCATCATCACTCCTCATCGTGACCTCAAGCTCTCGAGCAGCGAGTCATACAGCCAGCCAGTACCCACGACTTCTACGGGTATCTTGACCACCAGCATGCAGCAGCCGCGCATTCCTGTTCAGCATCCCCAGCCTCTTTCATCACCCCAACTCACTGGGCACCGTAGACAGTTCATCGCAACAAAAAGAACCGCGACGCCATCTAGCCAACTAGCAGCGAACTACTTAGTCGAAATCCTGCATCGCGAATTTACTGTGCGATTTGAACATATACATCAGCCCGAATATCACTATCGGGCAGTAGCCCGTCAGACACAACAGCCGGCTGGTCGGAGGATCCTCCTTTTAAATTGAGGTACTTTACTCTCTGTACCGTCTAACCTCTAAATATTCACACGTAACTACAGCATGACCACCTTCTGTCGTGACGGAGTGGTATGTGTGAAACAAGCCTTAGGTTTCAATCTGATCCAATTTCAGTCACAGAGAGACATAAAATTGAACATAAAAACAAATAAAGTCTCGCCTAGAATATTTCATATTCACAGATAGTTTTATCGCTGGCAGTTTCTGATTGAATGTTTTAGTATCTCACCGTTTGAGTCAGAGTCAAAGTCAACTTGACTTGCGTCTTAGGCTAGGTGGTTCATTTACCTAGCCTCGCTCAGCTCAAGCGATTCCATTGGTTCTTAACAAACACATCCCTCGCTACGCATTCTCGCACATCTCTGGTTGAAACGCAGCCTTATGTAAAGCTTCCATCTACAGGTTCGTTGTCGAGGCTTATCACACAGAAACAGTGCCTGCCGTTTTTCTCAAAAAGATGGTCATATCTTTCAGGAGTATGTATGTTATGTTTGTATATCAATTATTATTAAATGTTTTTTTTGCGGTCGCGATTTTGATGATCACGACATGACATTTTTATGTATTACTATATAAAAATTAAAATACCAATTGAACCCTATTTCTAAGCCTCACCGTCCGTCTGTCCATCCATCTGTCTATCTGACAGTAGGCTCTATATCAAGAACCGTAATAGGAAGACAGTTGATATTTTCACAGAGTATGTATTTTTATTGCCGCTATAGTGGTGAAAATTAAATTTAAAACAATAAAGGGGGCAAAAGACGTGTTTTTTTATAGTTTATGGTACGGAACCCTTCGCGTGAGAGTCCGGTTTGCTCTTGGTCGGTTCATTTGTATATTTTAATTACGTTAATTTCTACCTACCCTTTGCGCAAGAAATGCATGGCATGCACACAGCTTCATTTACCACCCTCTCTCCCTGTCAGACGAAACCAGCAATATTTTATTCAATAAAAACATGTGCAACTCACAAGTGGCTTCGAGATCTTTAATATTGTGTGGGAATCGTTTACAATGAAGTGTAACATTGGAGGTTATATCCAACATTATTTTTAGTATGTCTTATAATACAAAAAAACTGAAGTACGTGCCAAATATTTTCACATAACGAATTTGCAGAAAAAGTATCATGATTACTTTGAAACTTGCACTCGCTGATGACGGTCATTCCTGCTTCAACGAACATAGACTTTCATACTATAAATATGAAATATCCAAGAATTCTTTCTTAGCGGATAATTCACTACAACATAAATATTATAAAACAAAGTCCTACGTCACGTCTGTCTGTCTGTTCGCGATAAACTACTACACACATTTTCATGCTGTTTTCACCAATAGAAAGAGTGGTTCTTGAGGAAAGTTTTAGTATTTAATTTGTCTTAAAAAAATATGGATCTTTAAGAAAATTGCAGCGCGGTGGAAGTCGCGGGCGAAGTGCTAGTGAGTTATAAAGTAAAGCTATATTCCAAATTTTAGTTATCTAGACTTTACAATCTGGATTCAGCTGAATACCATTATTTTACGAAGAGCGATTGCCTACCAGACCTCCACAACCCATTAACTGGGTAACCCGGTACTTCACGGTACTTCATGGAGTCAGATTTACTGGCTTCTGACTACCCGTAACGACTGCTAAAGATCTACAAATGACAGCCGGAACCAACGGCTTAACGTGCTTTCCGAGGCACGGAGACAACTCGGCATGATCAAATGGTCACCCATCCACAGACTAACCTTGGCAAGCGTTGCTTAACCTTGAAGATCGACCCGTGCGGCTGTTTTTATCTAGCCATGAGCTCCCTCAAAGTCTAGACTATCCTAATATACAAAAAAACTTCCGTTACTGAGTGAGAGACTGACTGACAGACAAATTACAGCCAAAGTTACTGGTCGTAGAAAGCAGGAAGTAGGTTTAAATTTGGCATGTTGGTTCCTTACACTCGGTAGGGGTGTGTGGACTTTCGAGAAATCTCTAAAGATTTCTCGAAAGTCCTACGGGAGCGGGAAAAAAAACGGGATATGCACGTACGTAGTCGAAAGCTAGGTGGATTATATTTATGTCGCTAAACTTCTAAGATAATTGTGAATATTAAATTATAATCATTAAATTTATTTCTTTCAAAAAAATACTTAATATTATTTACAAATAAATGCTATAAACAGTATTATATACACAAAAGTTTTAGCATCTGGAGCCGAACTAGGAGAAACCTGTATTTCGGCTTACAGCGCCAATTCCCTCGAATTACGAGTACATATGATAATTAAGGTTACTTAGGTGCTAGCATTTTACAAAAATATGATTTACTCTTAATTTATGGCTTTGTAACCTGTGGCTGATCCTCTCTTTGTGTGTTATGCTAGGTGAATGAGAGAGTGTGAGGGGTGTGTCTATAAAATTATATTAACATTCCATGAGCAGATCCGCCACGTGGCTAGTGGAGAGTGATTGCTTGTTTTCATTCAGGACAAATCTACATCAAAGAAGAAGCCAGTTACGCTTCGGTGTGACATACAGCCACTTTATTGAAGACGAGTGAATTGACACATGAAGCTGCTGCGAAAAATTGCATTTTCTTATCCAACTACCCTATTCTCTATATAAATGTAGTCCCCCGTTCTCTAGCGTTCCCCCATTCTTCTATAAATGTTTTCCCTCGAGAACGTTTGAATTCTAACAAACAGATAAAATGGACTGTTTTAAGTGTATTGACTGACACTTAATGTTATAGAGTTTGACACCAATGTTGGGCCAAGCTGTAGCACAATGTCAGGTATGTTGGTACCAATATTGGTGTAGGTTCAAATAAAGGAGACTTTGAGATTATTATAAATTTTTTTTTCTTCCAAAAAATGTTTTAACACCAGAACTAATATTTGCAAAGCATTGTTTGTCTATCTTGCCTGTAGAAGGGAGTCCCTGGTGTCCTGAAATACAAGTCACGGCTTAGTCTAGGCACCAGTCTCCCACAAATGAACATTGTTATAGAAATAATTGTAATTTGTTCCTTAAATATTAGTTAATAAGTGTCATTTGTGGAAGAAAATAAACATTTGTATTATTATTCCTTTATTCATTATAATTACATATTTATTATTATTAGTTATTTAGTTTAGTTTATTTACATTGGCCGTCATTATTATATCGTTTATTCATTTTATATACATATATGTTACATTTTTAAATATATCTTAAAAAAAAGAATCATTAAAAAATATAAAAAAAACAGTAGCCCACCGGTATCGGGAACAGGGTGCAAGCTACCGGTGGTCAAGACTCCCAAGAGAAGAACCTCTTCACTATACGCGCCGTGTTCAGAAGTACTGCTTTCTGGATCAAGCCCTTTATTATTATTTTCTCTTAATCCTGAACCTGTTTGATATTTGAGATCGTCATCATCATCATTTTGCTTCCTTCGTCCAATGTAATACTTGGCATTGGGACATAACTTCTTCTATTCCATCCTGTCAACCGTCACGCTTTGCTTTAGTGATATCTATGGATTTTTATTCGTACGTGTTTGTGGTCAGAAGAGTGAATTTTGCGTAAGGGGTTCTTGGATTAACGCCCAGATCTGGCCAAATGTTTTAGTTTGTCCTGTCGATTCATAATAAGCTCGTCTTTTCTAAACACAAACCATCTGGGTTTTTAATACATTTTTATCTATCTCGTCGGGGAATAAAAATGACACGTTATATTAGACAATGCAAAGCCCACCTCCAGCGAGAGACGTTTTACAATTCAGCAGGATTTTTTTTTTTGTAATTGTATTTTTTTATTAATTTGATATGTGTTTGCTATTGACTATAGTCTAGGTCAGAGATGAAGAGACAAAGTCTACGATGGAGCGAGCTTACCCAGAAGGAAACAGTTCACTCTAATTTTGAAGAGATTAGGGTTGTAAGCGTACGGAAACACAGACGCAGGCAGAGAGTCCCATTCCTTTGCTGTGCGCATTATAAAAGACGTCTAGAAACGCTTAGTGCAAATTGGTGGAATAGCAATAAGGTAGGGATGGTTACTTCCGTCTGGATGTCCGATGGTAGAAGGGACTCAGTGGGGTACAATCTGCAGAAGACCGACAAGCAGGCAGCCTTACGGCGATTAAAGCTAGAGACAAACTGGTCCCACGAACGCAACGTATGCAACACACTATGATATCTGGACTCTTGATTTTATATGAAAAACTATGCAATAGAAACACACTTATCGTATGCAACGCAACATACGATACGATACAAACGCGTTGCATACGTTTCTTACGTACAACCAGTGTGTGTTTCTCGCTTTAGATTGGTTCCAACATTGGTCCTAACATTCCTGACATTGCATTGTACTAAAGCTTGGTATATACACACAAAAAGAAGTCTCCACCATCAAGTTGCTATAAAGACGCTCGTATAAACCTACTCGTAACTCATAAACAGTTAGCACTTAACGATTGTTGGTCCATCTTTTATAGATGTTTTTAATTAGCTGAGTAGTGTTCATTAGTCAGTAGAGATTATCTTTTGTTTTGGTTTGGTTACGGCGATTAGTTTATTAATTAGTGAGTGGTTCACAATTGGCGGAGAAATCGGTGAACATACATAAAAAAAGTACATACAGCCGATCATAGAACCTCCTCCTTTTGAAGGTTAAAATCAGCTGTATCGAAAAGCACGTTAAGCTGTTGGTACCGGCTGTTACATTTTTACGAGTAGTCAGATGTCAGATAGTGTAACAACAAGCCTTGCCAAGGTGCTCGTGTTGTTTTGGACGTCAAATAGGCAGTCATAAGTCATTTATTTCACAACTAGCACTTCGTTCGCGCGGGTTTAGTTGGTACTCCACGAAAGTAACTGTCTGTCTGCCTGTCGCGCTTTCACGCCAAAACTACTGAACCGTTTTAAATGAAATTGGTGAGAAAGAACATAGGGTACGGGTTAATTTCGTTGCAGGATCCAAGACAGTTGATTCGTTTCTCCGAGACTCATCGGGCTTCATTGGCTCAGCGTTTTTCTGGTGGTCGCCACTGTTGATTCTGGTTTGCAGTGGTTGGGAATGTGTGGCGAGTTTGTCCCAAAATAAAAGACTAAACGTAGGGCAGTTCACTCAAACCGCGACATTTTTCTTACAGTATTTTCATACCCGCCGTAACTTTTAAACGAAAGGTCTAATTTGTATAATTTAAAGTGTAATTTACGTGTACATAACTAACCTAAATCATCAAACGATTTAAATGGATAAGGATTAATATCATGATACCAAAATCACCACTATTATATTCCACCCGGGTTTTGATTGAATAATAATTTGAACAAAAAGCGGTCATTGTGACTTAACCATAAAAGTTAAAAATATTCCCTCACTTTTTTGTGGATATTTATGTCCTCTATAAAACTGTAGTACGTCACTTTGCTCTATTGTCAATAGTTTCCGCAGCGTACGCGATATAAGGATTTGTTTAAGTATTTTTTTCTCACCTTGGGTTACATTATAGAAGTTTTCTTCTTAGTCATCCCTAACTTTTTTGAAAATATTTTATAGCCTATGTTCATCAGGGATAATGTTGAATTGTAATGGTAAAAAAGCACAGGCACGCTCGCTCCATCATAGACATCATCTATCGCTTTCCATCAGGCGTGATTGTGGTCAAGAGCAAGCCCATTACCATATAAAAAAAAAATCAAATCGGTCTTGTAGTTTCGCAGCCTATTCAATTCAAACAAACTCTCCACAAGTTCTCCACTTCTCTGCCTCGCTTCGTTAAAATGGACAGGCACATTAATAGTCGCTCCATGTAAACCACTTGGTACTCAGCTGCATCCGGTTACACTGACTGACTCCAGTGTCAAGTGACTTATTAAAACAGCCTTCCATTCCTTAAGATCGAGATCACTCTCCTTCATAATTTAGCTTCAGTTTTTAATACCACCTCAGAGCCGCTTGCCTGCTGTCCCTGGGGAAATTATACCGCCTCAATGATGTCAGTGCTGTATCAAAACGGAGATAAAACTCTAGCCTTTATGTGAGAATCGAATTTTTTAGTTCACCATTTTAGTGGCAGTAAAAATTGTTTTTTTTTTTTTTTAAATAATGAAAACTTTAAAGGCACTATTCTATTTTTGTTTCCACTTGAAATTACAAATAACGAAAATAAACAATTTTACACTTTACGCTCGTAGTTTCGTAGCTTAACTATTTGTAGCCCCGTAGACCTCGTAGCACCGCGGACTTCTTGTAAAAATATACTCCAATTGCTTCGTACACTTCCTAGCAGCATAAACTTCGCAGATTGCGTAGCTTCGTAGACCTCATTACTTCGTAGCCGCGTAGACATTCGTAGCACCGTAGCCGCGTAGCACCGTAGCTTACTACGCCGTAGTAAAACGTCGTAGCTTAAGTCCATCGTTAAGTTTATGGGGACTCCTTTATATCAGTCAACATTGTGTTTATATTATTATGACGTACTATTATCCCTTTTTGGGGTAGGCAGGAGTGTCGGTTAAGGGATAAACCACATTGTTAGGGAGCTTTAAACTTTTACGTGGGGCTGTGGAAATAGAATTTCCTTACTTTGTAAGTAAGGTTTGTGTTTTGGAAAGGATGTGTTTGTGGCTATGAATAGAACTTCTTTTTACGTGTGTACTGTTATACAGTACGTGTGTCGAAGAAACAATTGACGGACATTGCATAGGGTCGGATCTAGCGTCCATGGTGTAAAAATAAATAGTATCTATCAGCTACGCTGATGACATGGCGTTACTGGCGCCGACGGCAGGTGCCGTGAATGAAATGCTGAGGGTATGTCAGGCGTATGCTGTCTCGCACGGGCTTATCTATAATGCAAATAAGTGCGAATACATTGTCTTTAAGGCCAGCGGCGGTGGATGCCCAGATACTATACCTAACATTACCCTAAACGGCTTGAACGTCAAAAGAGTGACAAAGTGCAAATATCTAGGGCATTTTCTCGCTGACGACCTTAAGGACAATGTTGATATTGACAGGGAGCGTAGGGCATTGGCGGCCTGAGGTAACATGTTGGCCCGAAGATTCGCTCGGTGTAGCAACCAAGTGAAAGTCACACTTTTTAAGGCATATTGCCAGTGCTTCTACACGGGTAATCTTTGGGTCAATTATACCAAAAGATCGCTGGATGACCTACGCGTGCAATATAATAACATTTTAGGATGCTGTTGGGACTGCCACGATGGTGCAGCGCATCTGATATGTTTGCGCAAAATCGAACCGACGGCTTCCACGCCGTCATTCGCAAAAAAACCGCGTCGCTACTGTCAAGGTTGCGGGCGAGTGACAACAGCATACTAAAGACTGTGGCGGAGAGTATCGACTCTCCGATTATTAAAAGTTTTGTGAGAAGGACAATCACTCAACATTAGTTTAGGGATATCCTTCTCACATTACTATTTATTACTATTTATTCTATTCTGTCTTGTCTGTTTTATTTTGGCTACTAACACTAGTAATAGGTTATAATATTTTTTACTAACATGCTGGATCATTGTTTTCCGAAAATAAAGAATTATTATTATTATTGCATGATTAAACAATATTGGAGTTATAGGAACAATAAGCGGGTATTGCTTATTCATTTTATTACAGTAACATGGGTGAATCAAACTCTCAGGGGAAACAGAATTTAAACTTCAAAGGGGATTTTCACGTAATTTAAATCTTATAAAAGTAGTTGCATGTTCACTTGTTGCATAGCACTCAATGTTTCAATCAAAAGTATGGTCTGTCAAGATGCCATGATCTATTAAAATCCGTTGAGTTGTTAAGAAGAAGTGGTTACAAACAGGCAGACAAACTGATTTTTTTTTAAAGCTGGGATGTCATCAAATGACTCTTTTCACTCTGGGTGGCGCGGAAGGGTGTGTCAGACACATCATCATCTGCCTAACCTTTTCCCAACTATATTAGGGTAGGCTTCCAGTCAAACCGGATTCAGCTGAATACCAGTGTTTTACGTGGAGCGGCTGCCTACCAGACCTCCATAACCCATTAACTCGGTACCATCTTGGCAAGACTGGAGTCAGATTTACTGGCTTCTGAAAATCCGTAACGACTGCCAAAGATCTACAAATGACAGCCGAGACCAACGGCTTAACGTGCTTTTCGAGGCACGGAGGAAACTCGTTATGTTAAGACAGTCACCCATCCACAGACCAACCTTGGCAAGCGTTGCTTAACCTTCAAGATCGACCCGTGCGGCTGTTATTATTTAGCCACAAGCTCCTCACTTTAGCACTTAAAATTATGCGACCAAAAATGATTGGTTCCGAAACATGAGCCCATATGCAGCCATAATTCAAAAGCGTTGACGAAGTGTTTTCATCATATAATTTATCAACACGTCACTCAAACGAAGTGATGACATCACAGGAATTATGCTGCTGCATGGTTCACGCACGGACAAATGTTGAGATATTTTTTTTTTATATTGAAACAATTGCAATATGTTTTGCATGGTCTACAATAAAAAAAATTAAAACGTCATATCAGCATTACTTTGCAGGATTGTAGTTTATTTATGGTAGAAAATATTTGTAGCAAAACAATCCTATGGATTCTTCACAAAAGTGAGTTTATATCTTTTTATTTATTGATGTACAAGTATATTTAGAGCCATGTCATCTCTGTTGGTGGTCACATATTTTTGCACATGGTCCTTAATGATATAATGTAATAGTATCAAATTAAATTTAAATGAGAATCAATAATTAATGTGAAATTTTTGCTATTTTTATTTGATTTAAATTATTGTTTTGGTGTTCTATGTGTTTGATTGCCTGAAAAAGTGAGTTTTAATTTTTAATTTAGTTATGGTGTGAACAATAAAATCTAACTTTAAACGAATATACTGTTATAATTACGAAAATTTGGGACGGATGGATGTTCGTTACTCAGAACGGCTGAACAGATAACAACGAATTTTTGAAATAGAACATAGGCTAAAAAGCTGAACCAATTTTGACGAATTTTTGTATGGAAATATATTAGACCTTTGACACCTAGAATTCACTTTTTATCCCGAAAGTAACATACTTTCGGGATAAAAAGAATCATTCCCGATATTCACGCAGGAAAAACCGCTGTCAGAAGCTAGTCACCATAATAATTTATCAACACGTCATTTGAACGAAGCGATGACGTCATTAGCGATGTCACGGGTATTATGGAGCTGGAGGGAACAATAAAATATTCAATATGGGAGAGGAAGGTACACGGTTTGTATTTTAGAATTTGATGGGTAATAAATGGAGATATGATGTTTTGATTGTGAGACGTAAAGCTAATATATAAAGCTGAATAGTTTGTTTGCTTGAATGCGCTAATCTCAGAAACTTCTGGTCCGATTTGAAAAATTATTTCAGTGTTAGATAGCCCATTTATCGAGGAAGGCTATATATATATCAGCTAAGCTAAGACTAATTAGAGCGAAGCAGACGAAGTTGTAGGGGTCAACCAGTAATATTATAAAGTTAAAGAGTTTGTTTGTTTGGTTGACTGCGCTAATATCAGGAACTACTGGTTCGAATAGAACCAGTAGTTAGTAATAACCTTAATTTCGGAAGTCGGTGTTTCTAGTTTTGCATCTTCGTTTTTTAACACAAACTAACTAACAAAACTAACGTTATTTTATGCTTTGTAGTGTTTTTTTGGAAGTCGGTTATATTATTTTATAAGATTTTAAGGTTTCCCTTTTAAGTGGTGATACTTGGACGACGTCTTCATGTATGCAAAAATTAAAATAAGCAAAAATGTTCATAAAATAAAAACTACTGAACTGAACTGAGTAAAATTTTTTGGGACCAAACGTTAAGCATCGAACTAAAAAAGAATCGCACAAATCGGATTAGAAACTTTGGACTAATCCATGTACATGCATAAAAAAATAAAAAATACCCTCCGAATTGAGAACCTTCTCCTTTTTTGGAAGTCGGTTAAAATCTTTTAATTACGCTACAACCAATAGGAGCGGAACACTAATGAAAAATGTGACGCAGACGGAGGTACGCGGTGCCCCGCCACTTCGTCTTTGTCATATTTTATAGTTTATATTTATATTCATGTTTTTATATTTACGCTAGTTTAAAATTAAAGTACATACACAAATAAAGATTCTAACTATGACACTATAAATCTTCTTATCGTGTGGGCAGTAAGGTCTAACGCCCCCACACACCCTAGTGTCAGAGTTTCTAAACCGCCTCAAGGGCCTCTGATATGGTTTATTTGACGACCGCCATTTGGCGGCCGGGACCACCGACTTATACGTGCTTTCCGAATCAAGGAATCATCTTTTTGTCAGACAATCAGGTGATTTAAGCCTGCAATGTCCTAGCCAAACTGGAAACAACTTTACAAAGTATAGTTCCCGTGGGAATTGAACCCACGTCCACCGAGCACTATTGATGCGTAAGTGGGTTTGTTTGAAAGGCATTCCCGCCTAAATCGTTGAACCGATTTTCGTGAATATTGGAACAAATTAGACCTTAGCCCTGGAGACGGCTTTAGGCTACTTTTTTTTTAAATTTACACTAACGTGAACGAAGCCGTGGGCCACAATCTGTATGACTATAAAAGTGATGAAGTACTACCGCTATTTCCGGATAAACCCTTTCACAAAGAGATCTATGTACCGAGCCTCAATCAACGAAAAAAAGAGTTATTTTAGTAACCTTATCTTGATCGAGAAGAGACTAAGGCTGCGCTTACACCAGAGATGTGCGAGGATGCGTAGCGAGGGATGGGTGGATGGGGGGGGGGGGTGATTGTTAAGAACCATTAAAATCGCTTGCGCTGAGCGAGGCTAGGTAAATGAAGTGATTTTATTGTTTCGTTATCTCTCGCTACTTATCCTCCCTCGTCTCTGGTAGAAACGCACCCTTAGGTTAACTGAACGTCCCTCTTTGAGGAGTGGCTGGAGCGGCGCCACGGCGTCCTCACCTTCCGCCTGACACAGGTACTCACCGGACACGGTTGTTTCGGGAGATACCTGTTTCGGATTCGGCGGGAGGACGCGCCTGGGTGTCATCACTGCGAGGATCGCCCGGAGGACACGGTGGAGCATACGGTGGAGGTCTGCCCTGCTTGGGCGGAGCACCGCCGGGTCCTCGTCGAGGCGATCGGCAGCGGCGACCTCTCGCGACCGGCCTTGGTTCAATCTTTGGTCCAGAGCGAGGAGGCATGGGAAGCGATCACCTCCTTCTGCGAAGCAGTAATGCTAGCAAAGGAGGAGGCCGAACGTGTGAGAGAGAGGGAAACCACACGTCCCAGTCGCCGCAACAGTAGAAGACGCCCCAGGCGTCGGGAGTCGCAGGACGATTCCCGGCCGCCGTAGGCGCGGGCCTGCGGACGGCGAGCAGTGGGTGACTCGCCGTCTGATCAGAACTAGGCCCGGGCGGCGGCGCGCTGCAATCCCAGCGCGCCTCAAAGAGATGTCAGCGTGGAAGACGGGGCCCGCTAGGGCAGGTGCCTGCTGGGGCTGCGGAATCTGTTCGAAAGAGGTGCCGTAGCCTTGGAACGCAAAGTGAACCAGGAGGAACACGGATGTGTTTTAGTCAGTAAGAGTCTGACACTCCCTCTTGCTTCACCCAGACCGGGAAGAGTCATTTGATTATTTCCCATCCTTAAAAAAAAAAGGTTAACTGAGGCACCACGTGACTCATTGACATTTTTACTGACATGATTGGTTAATAATATTTCTCCGTTTCTCCGCTCCGCTGCCTCGCTCCGCGCAAATGGACAAGCACCCTAAGGGTCTAGTTTTACGAACGGAAGTAGGCGTTTGCTTGCTTAGATGGGCTATCTTTGAAGGTTAATCAGTCTTGGTTGCTAGGCCGAAGATAGAACATTTTATACTAGGGTTTTTATCTCATGACTTCATCATCAGTTGCCATGGAATGCGCGGTGGAGCAAGCACTTACTCAAGTGCTTTTTCTGGATCAAATAAAATCTGGCAAAGTATTTAAAATTATTAAGTGTATTGGCAGGGTGGCCAGTGTCTTGCGGAATTTGTTCGAAAGAGTCACCGCGGCGCTGGAACGCAAAGGGCAGTAAGAGGAACACGGATGGGTTTTAGTCAGTAAGAGTCTGACACTCCCTTCTGTATTACCCATCCTTTAAAAAAAAGGGTGGCCAGTGTTTTGAGTTTTGCATTAGAAATAGCCTTAATTTAAATCCTAATTATTTTTTTTTATTTCACGTATAGTACGGGTTAAGGACATGATGTATCGTTCAGCTTATCATAAATCGTTTTGTAAAAATAATCTGGTCATACCAATTCGGTAACTTGCCAATTATTTTTTTCTGTAAATACCCGAAGCGTGGCTACATAATAACAGCCGCACGGGTCGATCTTGAAGGTTGAGCAACGCTTGCCAAGGTTGGTCTGTGGATGGGTGACCGTCTTAACATAACGAGTTTCCCGTGCCTCGGAAAGCACGTTAAGCCTTTGGTCCCGGCTGTCATTTGTAGATCTTTGGCAGTCGTTACGGATTGTCAGAAGCCAGTAAATCTGACTCCAGTCTTGCTAAGATGTACCGTGTTACCCAGTTAATGGGTTGTGGAGGTCTGGTAGGCAGCCGCTCCACGTAAAACACCGGTATTCAGCTGAATCCGGTTTGACTGGAAGCCGACCCCAATATAGTTGGGAAAAGGCTAGGCAGATGATGATGATGACTTGCTAGCGACTGTAGTAAGTTTCTATTTTATATTTTAGTTGATAACTAAACTTGCAACTTGCTTGCTTGCTGGTTAACAACTTTAAATTAGAACTACAGTCGCTATCGAGTATATATTGATAAAACTCATGGCAGACGTACAGGTTAGTTTTTACGAGTATACCTTAGAGCTACGAAAATGATAACCCGTAACCAGAAAATATTCCCATTCCATAAATATTTTTTATGCCCACGCCAGACGCTGGAACTCTCATCATACACAGCAGGTACTGTTAGCTTAGGATAATGGTGCTTACGGCGTGCCTGCGAGGGAAATTGAAAAAGTTTCCTCTGACTCAAGAGGGTTAGCCGACTGCGCAGTCTAGGAGGGTGCTGTGTTCACAGATGACGGAAAAATATGTGCGAATTGTGTGTTATAAGAAAAGAATAGTGGTAGAAGCCCGTGCTTCTACCACTATTCTCCGTGTATACATGAAAATAAAAACAACAAATTGCTGATTGTTCTATCCTACTTCTATTAATATCAAGTTGGAAACCCATCCACAGACCAACCCCGGCAAATGATGCTTAACATTGAATTTCAACCCGTGCGGCTGTTCATTTAGCCTTATAACACTGTAAGGTACATTATTTCCGTATTTCGAAACTACGAAACTACCGAAGTATTTGTCAAGTCATGAATATCGAAGTTCTCACACACGCCCTAGTTAGGAGGTAGTGTATATTGTAAAATACTAACATTAAACCATTAAACTATGTTGCAAGATTGAACGCAAGTCTGTTGTTACACCTGCGAGGCGTTAAGGGAATGGAGAAGGGAAATTGCGAGCTAAAGTAACTAGATATAGATTTATGTGGTTTGTGACTAAGAATAAGGATGTGTTTTCTTGCTAACCGTGAAAGACTTGCAGTTAAATTATGGGTTGGAAGGGAAAATATGGCAACGTAGGTAACAACAACGTCCGGTGTGTGTTTGGGTGTGTTTTAAAGTGGCCCGAGAAAAAAAACCCTTCTTCTTCTTTCTATCGTGTGGGCAGTAAGGTCTAACGACCCCACACACCCTAGCGTCAGAGTTTCTAAACCACCTCAAGGGCCTCTGACATGGTTTACTTGACGACTTATACGTGTCTTCCGAAGCACGGAATCATCTTTTTATCAGACAAATATGTTATGATGGGGGCCGAGTCACCCGCGTCCGTAGGAGAATACCCAATGTAAGACCCTACACGTGGTCCCCGGGTGGTGCTAATCAGGTGACACTAACTGGTGGTAGGCTTCGGCCGATGGCTTGTGACCACCCACTGGGCAAAGACGTACCGCCAAGCGGCTTAGCTGTGTTCCGGTATGATGCTCAGTGTAGCCAATTCAGAGGAGTTGGGTCGAAATAGTTGTTCCAATGCAGGCAGACCAGCCAGGCTAGCCCTGGCATGGGCGTATCGGGAGACTAGTCTTGGAGGGTAGCGGGATCCGAGGCACGGTGCACCGCTGGCCGACCGCAGATAGGGGCCCAAGTAGTGAGCCACTCATGAAAGGCTGCCCCGCCATCTGACGAAAAATCCCGGAATGCACCATCGTGCTGGTTGGCGACCAGATGAAAGGGCCCGATGTACGCCCGGGACGACATCTGCTATCGGCGTCTCCGCTACCTTGAAGACTCCAGGTTCTCAACGCTGTGGGCTATGGTGGACACAGGTCTAGACAAAATTGTCTACGCATGCGTCTACCGTTCGCACAGCGGTGATTTGGAGACAACTGGGCTTACACAGCACCTGAGTGAGGCGGCGGATGCGGCTCAGCAGCGGTACCCTTCTGCCCAATTGGTGTTACTGGGGGACTTCAATGCCCACCATCAGGAGTGGCTCTTCCCATACCAGTGCACAGACCATGCTGGACGAGAGACGCGAAAGCTAGCGCTTGCGTTAAATCTTACCCAGCTGGTCCAGGAGGCAACGAGGGTGCCGGATGTTGATTCGCACACTGCCAATTGCTTGGACCTTCTGCTGACAACAGATCCAGACCGCTATTCGGTGTCGATTTCATCACCACTGGGTAGTTCCGACCACTGTCTGGTGAAGTCTGTGTCTGTCTACTCTCCGCCCGATCCTAGCCCAAGAGGCACCCGGCGGGTATGGCGATACAAGTCAGCAGATTGGGATGGCATGCGATCTTTCTTCGCATGTTACCCTTGGCAGCCTACTTGCTTTTCTTCCACTGATGCTACGTCGTGCGCGGACGCCGTGACGGATGTGTTGCGGAGGGGAATGGAGTACTACATTCCGTTCTCTAACATAGCAATATCTGACGAAGCTCGTCCTTGGTTTGGTGCCGAGTGCAATCGCGCCGATGCGCTTAAGCACGCGGCGTACCTAGCATGGGTCGACGCTCGTACGCGCAAAGCAAATGACGTGAGTCAGAAGAAGAGAGCCTTCAACAGGGCTGCTAAGTCCTGCAAGAAGGTGTTGCGGAGGGCTCGGTTTGACCACATTAGCCGAATAGGGAACAAACTTGCTTCATACCCAGCAGGTAGTAAGGCTTTTTGGTCCCTGGCTAAGTCGGTCGAATCGAACTTCTGCCGCCCCTCACTACCACCACTGCTGAGACCCGACGGGACGCTGGCCCACTCCGCTGAGGAGAAAGCGAACTTGTTTGCTTCTTTGTTTGCGGAATCTTCACGTCTGGATCCTGGTGGCGCGACGCCCTCCGCCTCTCCTGGTGAATGCGAGTCGAGTATGTCGAACATTCGCATTCATCAGAAGGACGTCCGTAGGGTACTGCGTAACCTAGACGTGAACAAGGCTAGTGGTCCCGACGGGATGCCGGCAATTGTTCTGAAGACGTGTGCGCCTGAGCTGTCTCCGATCTTGACACGCCTATTTCGCCTTTCGTTTGAGACTGGAAAAGTGCCGAAGGCTTGGAAGCAAGCTAACGTGCAGCCCGTGCCCAAGAAGGGTAGTCGAGCTGACCCGTCGAATTATAGACCCATCTCGGTAACGTCCATACTCTGTAAGACTATGGAACGCGTGCTGAATCATAAGCTCCTGGCGTACCTAGAAGCGAATGATATCCTTAGTGACCGGCAATACGGGTTTCGCCGAAATCGGTCAACTGGGGATCTTCTAGCGTATGCCATTCACATCTGGAGTGAGGCCATAGAGAAGCACGGGGAGGCACTGGCGGTCTCCCTTGACATCTCGAAGGCCTTCGACAGGGTCTGGCACGATGGCCTTATTTGTAAGCTTCCTTCCTTCGGTCTGCCCGCCGGTTTGTGTGATTGGATCGCAGATTTCCTGAGGGATCGGTCTATCCGAGTGGTCATAGATGGCTGCTCGTCTGGACTGCTAGATATTAATGCCGGGTTTCCTCAGGGGTCGGTGCTTTCGGCAACACTGTTCTTGCTGCATATTAATGATCTGCTTAAACCCGGTACCTTTGGGTATGCAGACGACAGCACTGTTGCTGAAAGATACGTGTCCGACGCACGAGCTGGTGGGTCGCAGATCCGGTCTCTCCGGGAGGCTATGGTTGAGCGCTTGAATGTGTCCTTACAGGCGGTCTCTGATTGGGGCGATGCCAATCTGGTCAAGTTCAATGCTGCTAAGACCCAAGCGTGTCTATTTTCCGCCAAAAGGAGCCAATTCCGCCCAGCTCCATCTTTCCGCGGTGAAACCGTGCCGATAACCGACCATCTTGAGCTTCTTGGGGTTACATTAACATCTACTCTCAATTTTGGCCCTTACATAGAGGCAAAAGCTCAAGTGGCTGCAAAGAAGTTGGGGATTCTGGCTAAGGTGAGACGGTACTTCACGCCGGAACAGCTGCTCAAACTCTATCAAGCGCAAGTTCGATCGTGTATGGAATACTGCTCTCATCTTTGGGATGGATCTGCCAGATACCAGCTTGATGCCCTTGAGTCAATTGAGAGACGAGCCAAGAGGATCATCGGCAATGAGAGGCTCATCGCGTCGAAGCTCCAAAGTCTTGAACATCGACGACGAGTTGCTAGCCTGTCGGTTTTTTACCGGTTGCATTTTGGGGAATGTGCGACGGAATTGCATAATTTAATTCCGCCAAGCCCGTTCCATCATCGGACCACAAGACGAACGGCGATGCGCCACCGGTACATGGTGGACATCCCACCCATACGCACAAAACGTTTTGGGAACACATTCATAGTGCGTACAGCTAAGGAGTGGAATTCCCTGCCGGAGTCTGTGTTTCCTGATAGCTTCAACCTGGGAGTCTTTAAATCGAGAGTGAATAGGTTATTTCTAGGCAAGCGTGCTCCATCTTCGACCACATCCTCGCTTACCATCAGGTGAGATAGTGGTCAAACGCGTGCCTATCAATAGTAAAAAAAAAAAAAAAGACAATCAGGTGACCCAAGCCTGCAATGTCCTAACCAAACTGGAAAACAATTTTACAAAGTATAAGGCAAACGCCCATGGGAAAGCACAAGGCAAATGCCTAAACCACTCGACCACGAAGGCAGTTGAACTGTTTAAAGGCCTTTATTGATAGGCTCGTGTTTGACCACAATCTCACCAGATGGAGAGCGATGATGCGGTCGAAGATGGAGCACAACAGAAGTAACCTATTGACTTTTGATTTGAAGACCCCAGGTTGTAGCTATCAGAAAACATATACTACGGCAGGGAATTTTAGTCCTTAACTGTATACTACTTAGCTAAAAATAATAAAAAAAAATCTAAAAAAATATATTCTATCACGACTTAGAGCAAATTAGTGCAATTAGTGTTGCTTATTTTAATTAACAACACCTAGATGATCGAGCTTGATCGGTATTTTTATGGATTTGTCGCTCCCAAAACTCCAAAATATAATAATATGCATACTAAAATATTAATAACGCAAACGCCTATGGGAAAGCACAAGGCAAATGCCTAAACCACTCGACCACGGAGGCAGTTGAACTATTTAAAGGCCTTTATTGATAGGCTCGTGTTTGACCACTATCTCACCAGATGGAGAGCGATGATGCGGTCGAAGATGGAGCACAACAGAAGTAACCTATTGACTTTTGATTTGAAGACCCCAGGTTGTAGCTATCAGAAAACATAATATACTACGGCAGGGAATTTTAGTCCTTAACTATATACTACTTAGCTAAAAATAATAAATAAAAATCTAAAAAAATATATTCTATCACGACTTAGAGCAAATTAGTGCAATTAGTGTTGCTTATTTTAATTAACAACACCTAGATGATCGAGCTTGATCGGTATTTTTATTGATTTGTCGCTCCCAAAACTCCAAAATATAATAATATGCATACTAAAATATTAATAAGGCAAACGCCTATGGGAAAGCACAAGGCAAATGCCTAAACTACTCGACCACGGAGGCAGTTGAACTATTTAAAGGCCTTAATTGATAGGCTCGTGTTTGACCACTATCTCACCAGATGGAGAGCGATGATGCGGTCGACAATGAAGCACTCTTGCCTAGAATTAATATATTCACTCTTGACTTAAAGACTCCCAGGTTATAGCTATCAGGAAACACAGACTCCGGCAGGGAATTCCATTCCTTAGCTGTACGCACAACAAAAGTATTCCTGAAACGTTTTTTTGCAGAATTTCAGAGGTAAAGATCCAATACCTACAAATACACATGCGATACGTCTCCAATATAAAATATGATGTAACTTGTTTGACTGAAACTGTTTGTGTTGGTGAATCCTTACAAACTTATCGTCTATCTTGAGCGGTTTATCAATTTATCCAAAACACATTATAACAACTTTTCAATTTCTCTTGTATATGGGTATTTGATTTGGGGTGACCATGAAGTATGATTGGTTGCTGATGGGATGGTGAATTCGAATTCCAATTCAAATTATATATTTGTAAACACACAAGTACAATATAATAAAATCTAATTCTAATGCCAGGGTCGCTATGTTTAACCTAATAGGCATAATAGCAAATTTTGGATATATATTATAATAAAGTTTCTTTTTTAAATATTAATAATAATAAAAATAATAACATTTGTTTCGGACCAAATTATCCATATGTTGTTAGTAAAAGTCTTAACCCTAATGTTAGTACAAAATAACAAACACAATTGAAACGACTGACACCTACGTGTGCAGCCGTATCCAGTGAGCCAACATGGGGCTGTCCCACTTATCACACAATGCACTCAGGATGCTGTGGGAGCTAGCAGCACGTACTCTACTGAGAACAGAAGCGCACCTTTTCCGTATAATGGCATGAAAATCATCAACCCTGGCCTCGGTGAACATCCCAGAAGCGCTACAAAAACGTGGTAGACCCAACAGCATCCTGAATACATTGTTATACTGGACACGCAAGGCATTGTATGCCCTCAGCGTATACCTGACCCACAGACTGCACGTGTAAAAAGTCTGGCAGTATGCTCTGAAAAGGGTTATTTTGACTTGTGTCGTACAACGTGCAAATCTGCGAATCAGCATATTACCTCGGACAGCCATCACCCTGCGTTCCCTTTCTATATCCAGGTCATCATTCAGGTCATGAGTGAGCCAGTGACCCAGGTACTTAAATTTTGTTACTCTGGACAACGGAGTATTATTAATGGTCACATCTAGCACGTTAGTGTAACATTTGGTGCCTGCCTTGAATACTAATAATTCACATTTTTTTGCATTATACCTGAGTCCCTGAGTAACGGCATAGTCTTCACACAACCTAACAAGACGTCTGAGAGCGCTTATTGATGGACTCAGCAGCACTATGTCGTCAGCGTAACTTATATTGTTAATACAAACTCCGTCAATGTGACAGCCTATACGAGTGCGGCTGAGTTCAACAATGAGCTGATTAAGGTAAAGGTTAAAGAGACGAGGTGAGATAATACCGCCCTGTCTCACCCCACACTTCAACCCATACACATCAGACAGAGTTCCACCCCACCTGACATAGTTTGTCTGATTCTTGTACCAAAACTTCAATAAAGAAATAACAGCATAGTCAACATTGCTTTCATTTCGCAGCTTTTCCCACAAGATATCGTATGACACTAGGTCAAAAGCCCTCTATAAGTCCAGAAAACATGCATTGACTGGTGTTTTCCTATCAGCATAATACTGAAGTCTGCTTAAGACACATGATGGCAGTCTCCGTCGATAGTCCGGGTCTGAAACCGAATTGGGCATCATGAAGATTTATACGACTCGCCATATGTGTATCAAGCAAACAGTCCAGTACCTTAGCTGTCACAGTTGCCAAGGAAATAGGCCTATAGTTTGCGGGGTCTGTGACATCGCCCGTTCTGTTCTTTACTATTGGCACGACTATAGTCTTCATAAGTTTATCCGGCAAGTACGAGTGGCTTATACATAATGAATAAAATGTTGCCAACACCCTCGGTAAATGAACCCCCGCGTATCGCAAGTGTTCGACGCTGAGGTGGTCATGTCCCGGAGACTTAATTCCATCCATCTTTTTAATGACATCGGCTATCTCTTTGGCCAAAAAACTTAAACACGGAGAACTTACCTCAGCGCCAATCACCGATGAAGACACGGGCGTAATCGGTCCAGACAAGGGATCAACTTGGAACTGATTCACAAACAAATTTGAAATGGCTTGAGGATCACAAATTCCTGCCACGCTCACCGGCAGACTCGGCTTGTAGTTCAGTTTACCAGTGCTCTTCCAGAACTTCCCGAAATCTTTGGATTTGCGCTGCTCAGCCAAATTAATATTTGTGTGCAACTTTTAATACAATGACTTACCTAATGATAACATAACAATAATAATTAATCATAACTGCTAACTTATTCTTTAAAAAGGTCAAGGCCTGAATTAAAAACCGATCGAAAGTCATCTGCGACAGACCACTTCATGCGACTAAAAGCCAAAGCTAAACGAGATGTTTCCAGCACATTTTCGCCAACGAAAAGGTTTCGCTTCTGTACATTCTTATACAAAGTGTCAATAACGCACCTAATTTACTAAAAGCGTGAACCAATTACATGATCATTTCCAAGAGACCTTGTAAGTAACACACCATGGAATGTAACCTTGACCTCTTAAAATATACAAGGCCCCGACCAGGGTAAGGAGCTTGACCGGGCGCGAAGTATTCTTAGCATTTTCCTAATTCATATATTGGTGGTTGGACGGCAGGTGGACCGATGACCTGGTGAAGATCGCGGGTAGCCGATAGAAGCGAGACGCACAAAACCGGTCATTGTGGCGACGCTTGGGGGAGGCCTATGCCCAGCATTGGACGTCTTTTGGCTGATATGATGATGATGATATATTGGTATCGGCTTATGTCACTGTGTACCAGTGTTCGACACAAAGCAACTGCCCATCTGACCTTTACAATCCGGTAATTGGGTGACATAATACACTTTTCCAAGATGGGTGTCAGATTTGTTAGCTTCAAAGATCTTCAAATGACAGCCAGGACCAACGGTTTCACGTGCTCTACAAGGCACGGAAGATTCTCGATAGATAACGAATGGTGACCTATCCACGGACCGACCTCGGCAAGCGTGGCTTAACCTAAAAGGCCGACCAGTGCAGCCGTTGTTATTTAGCTAAGAGCTCTATCAAGTAACAAGCGCTAGCAAATTACTATGTCTTTTGCCTAGCACGACTGATGGAGCGGTCTTGGTAGCGAACGATCGTCCATTGTTTTATCCTGAGAAAAACTGCTAGCCTCTTCTGCCCATTTCCACAACTTGTGGCCACCTAATCGCGCCCGCCACCGTGTCTATTCCCACTCCAGTCACCACCCGCGATGACCTTGGACAAACGGAAATACACGAAAGTACCAAAACACATGGGCATCCTTTTTTAACTGACTTCTTCAAAAAGGAGGAGGTTCTATGTTCGGTTGTAAGTATCTTTTTTTTTTTTTGTATATTTGTTCAGCGATTTCTTCGCCAATTCTGGACCGATTTAAAAAAATCTCTTTTTATTCGAAAGCCTTTACTCCTGAGATGGTCCCATTGTCACCAAGTTAGAATCTGATGATGGGATTCCATGAAAATCGAGGGAAACCCTCAAATTTTATAAGCACATACACTGTTTTTCATAAACTTTCTATCGCTATTCAGATATTTGTGCCTGGTAATCATCATCTTATGTTGCTGAGCTGATGGAAGGTAAAAGTCAGGATCTGATGGGATCACATGAAAAATGTTTGTTCAGCGATATTTTCGCCAATTGTTAACCGATTTGAATGATTCTTTTTTTGTTTGGAAGACTATTTTCTCGAACTGGTCTCATTCAAATTTGGTGAAGATCTGATGAAGAACTTCGGAGGTAGGCAACGGAACTCTTCAATAAATGATAGCAAATGGATCGGGATTTCTGAAATAGCATGTCTGTTGATTGTTTACACCAGGTTATAATACAACATCACGCCGGCACGTTGTGTTTGTGGTTCCACTAAAAGGGAAAAAATAAAAAACTTTTTAACAAAATATTAAACCGGCTTCCAAAAATAAAACACTACAAAGTAAAAAGTTTTATTTTTTTGGTAAAAAGTTTTTTATTATTTAAGGATGGGAAATCATCAAATGACTCCTCCAGCTCTGGGTGGAGTAGAAGAGAGTATTAGACTTTTACTGACTAAAACCTAACTATGCTCCTCCTAATGCCCTGTGTTCCAGGGCCACGGTGACTCTTTCGAACAAATTCCTCAACCCTGGCAGGCACTGGCCCTAGCGGACCCCGTCTTCTAAGCTGACATCTCTTTGAGGCGTGCGTGAAACACAACGCGGCGTCGACCCGGGACACATGGGCACCCTTTTTTATGTTTTTAAGGATGGGAAATCATCAAATGGCTCCTCCCGCTCTGGGTGAAGCTGAAGGGAGTGTCAGACTCTTACTGACTAAAACCCATCCGTGTTCCTCCTAATGCACATGGCCACCCTACATCCATTTTTACGTCAACAGAATATAGTTAGAGGGAAGTTTTATTTTTTGCCAATAACCCCTAAGGGCGAACAACTTATATTAGTTTTTGAGTTAAGTGCTCAAGATTTACAAGCCGAGGGCCTTTGGAGCAAGATCGAGAATATTTGAGCTTGGAAATGATGTGATTATGGTAATCTTTCGATTTTGTTTTTGTAATTTTTCTTGTGCAGGGAAATATGCCTGTTTTGGGAATTTAAAGGTAGGCTTTTTTATGAATGAGTTTGAGTAGAGAGCTTAGTACGAATATTATTGACGTTTGGTTACGTAAAATTTTACTACAACTAAAATACTCGTTTCGCGCATAATATTTATTTGATTTGAATACTATATTCATATGTTTGAATAATACAAATTGTGTATGTCGCATAAAATTAAAATAAATACTATGGGGTTGCAGATTTTTATACTCAAAATTCACTTACGTTAACATACTCTTCCAAATATTCGTGCTAGACCCTCTGTATTAGGTTGATAATATGGTAAAGCGCGAGGTAGCAGAATATTTAGCGCCCCTTTTGTTGAACGTTGTCTTGCATTTTTTTAGTGCGATTTTTTAAACGTACCCGATTTATAAGTGTTGCGTATGGAAAAACTTTTTATTTTTTTCAAAGGCTTACCGTTATTGTCACCGAAAGGCGCATATTCAGTTTTAATACGAATTGACGATTGTTTAATGAGATCAACAAAGGCTGAATAAAATTTTAGCGAACATTGTTCTGTTTTGTTTTCTTCTAAATCTTTAGGGACTTTTATTCTATGAACATGTCAGCCCCGTTGAGTCATAAATAAGCAATAGGTACGACTACACGATTAATATTAATCTAAACTTAACAAGGGTAGTAACAAGATCTCACTGATGCTTGAATATTTTAAATATGGTGATAGCAGCAGCCCACTTCGGCATGTTTTTCGAGTTAATATATAACCTACTAGCTGACCCGCGCGGCTTCGCTCCCGTCATCTGGCTACTCTACCTACCCTACCTGCCCTACCTGCCCTACCTGCCCTACCTGCCCTACCTGCCCTACCTGCCCTACCTGCCCTACCTGCCCTACCTGCCCTACCTGCCCTACGTGCCCTACCTGCCCTACCTGCCCTACCTGCCCTACCTACCCTACCTACCCTACCTACCCTACGAGATAAAGAGTATCCTATGTCCGTCTCCTGGCTCTAAGCTACCTACCCAGCAATTTTCAGCCATATCGGTACAGCCGTTCTTGAGTTATAAATAGTGTAACTAACACGACTTTCTTTTATATATATAAGATTACACTCACAAGTAACATGGCTGTCTATTGGTAAAAGAAATTTCAAAATCGGTTCAGTAGATCCGGAGATTACCTCCTACAACCTCACAAACTTTACCTCTATATAATATTAGTATGGATATGCAATGATTACATGGAATTCGTACGTTTAAGAGCGTTAAATGAAAAAAAAAAAAAAACATTCTAAGAAATCTGAAAACATGATCTTAAAATTATTTCGTAGTATTTAATGAAGAATTCAACATCCCAGTTCCATAATACACAGAAGGCTTAATTACGACATCAATATCTGCAATACTCTTCAATTCTTCGAACACTGGCGTTCATTAAAATCGTCTTATTTTAACTTCAAAGTTCGAACGAAGCGACTTTCACTAAGTACAGTCAGTCGCATGAATAAATGATACAACCCCATTTATTAGCGACTCTGTTTGTGTCAACTGTCTTGATGTTTGTTCATTAACTGTACTCATTAGTAGGGCGTATAGAGCAGGCGGGGACAGAAGTTACAGGGGTTGGTTGTAACGGGGGTAACACGTGTTGATGGCAGTTTTGTTGTGAATGTAACGTGTTGATTAGCTGTGGAGTGATTATTTATTTATTAGATTATTACCTCAAGATAATACGATTCACTGTTGTTTAAAATACTGTGTAAATAAGGAAATCATGGTGTTCTTGAGTGATTTTCAGGCTCTTGTGGACATTATTTTTTAGTTATTTGCGAAATACTGTTCAAAATATCCTACGTTCAGGGGCTCTTTACAAAATGCTAGTGAATGAGATTGTGGAAATAGCAAACTAAAAGGGATTGACCTCGTGACAATATTTTGACAGCGTTTATTAATCCCATACATTTGTGATGTTTCGTAAATTGCTTTCGCCACGTTACCGCCCACAGAATGTCATTTGCCTAGAGCCTTTTCTTGCTTATCAAGTACTTGAATAAAGCCTCATAGTATTCCTTTTATCCTCATAAGAAAAGTTTTCAAATATTGTGTTAGATACGCGGACATTATTTGAAAATCATCTGCCTAGCCTTTTCCCAACTATATTGGGGTCGGCTTCCAGTCAAACCAGATTTAGCTGAATACCAGTATTTTACGCGGAGCGGCTGCCTGCCAGACCTTCACAACCCAGCCTGTTTAACACGGTACTTCATGGCAAGACTGGAGTCAGATTAACTGGCTTCTGATTATCTGTAACGACTGCCAAAGATCTACAAATAACAGCCGGGACCAACGGCTTAACGTGCTTTACAAGGCACGGAGGAAACTCGCTATGTTAAGATGGTCACCCATCCAGACCAACCTTGGCAAGCGTTGCTTAACCTTGAAGATCGCCCCGTGCGGCTGTTATTATCTAGCCACGAGCTCCTCATTATTCCTCTTTATTTGACATTTTTGACGTGATATCGTCTTATAAATCGATGAACACCGTCTGCACGCACGAAAAAGTGTCACAGCCACGTTCCGCACATTCAATTATTTTCTTATGACGTTATCACGTAAAATTACCGTCCCTAAACCGACTTTACAGACATCCAATTTTTTATGGATGCTGGCCAATTTTTGCATTTTAACTGTGCAAAAACGCATGTCCCCAATACTTATCTATTAAAATTGCAATAAATTCTGTTCTCTCTATCCTTAACTAATAAATCAGCACATCCAGAAATTTTCCAAACATAAACTATAATACCTAAATTGCAGCCTCTGTCCCTCACTACTCTATGCTCATGAATTAATAAGTGATTCCCGCGTGAGTGCGTCCGTCAGCATAGAGAACTAAATGCTTACCACCGCTTACTGAGAACACCCTGTATCCCTACTACTTACTTAATGGGCCAGTGCTCAAAGAGAAACAGCATACTTAAGGATTTGTCTGATGGACGGACAGACCCACGAATGGAGCTCGTAACAACAGGCGTATGGATCTTTGAGGTTAAGCAACACTTGCTGAGGTCGTTTTGTAGATGGGTGACTGTACGCTCTGTATCGCTACTATTCACCTAATGGGCCAGTGTTCAAAGAGAAACAGCATACGTAAAAATGCGACTGGTGGACGGACAGATCAACGGACGGAGCTCATGGCTAAAATAATAACCGCAGTACGGGACGATCTTTAAGGTTAAACGACACTTGCCTAAGTAATTTCTTGGATGGGTGACTGAACATTCTGTATCACTACCACTTGCCTAATGGGCTAGAGCTCAAAGAGAAACGGATTATGTAAGGAAAGGTCTGATGGGCGGACGGAACTCGTAGCAAAGTGAAAACAGGTATACGGACTTTAAGGTTAAGCAAAATTTACTGAGGTCATTTTGTGGATGGGTGACTGAACACTGCGTATCACTACTATACTGGAAGCCAACCCCAACATTGTTGAGCAACGGCATAGGTAAAGAGATGTCTGATGGTCTGAGCCCGACAACTATGAATTGAATCGGACCATAGTGTCGGACGGCAGGATTTGACAAGCTTTTGTGTTGTGGCATTAGGTAAGGCGTTACAGCTTTGTCTGCTGACATAACTTGGCCACCGTTAAGTTGACAATTAGATACAAATTTCTCAAATTACGTCCGCATTATCAATCTACAATAACACTACATAGCTCATCTTGCTTTATTGTTAGTTTCAGATGCCAAACTGTTTAGATAAAGGTGTAAAAGTAACCTGCAGTATGATATTTTAATATACTTTTCTGGGACAAGCCCGCCACAAATTCCCAACCACTGCAACTCCTGAAAGCCAGAATCAACAGTGGCGACCACCAGAAAAACGCCGAGTCAATGAAACCCGACGAGTCCCGGAGAAACGATTCAACTGTTTTGGATCCTGCAACGAAATCAATCAGAAAAGTACAGTGGAGGAAAGAAAATACTTCCACTCCCCTCTTTATCAAGCAGGAGACAGAATAGAGCTAGGCCAATAGGCACCAAGGGACATACTACTCTGTCAAGAAAGTACTGGGAAAAGATCAATAATACACAAAATGTCTGTTATTCATCCAAATTTATTTTATCACCTTCAAAGTATGCTCCTTTAGAAACGATACACTTGCGCCAACGAATAATCCATTCATCAAAACATTTTTTAAACGCTGCTTCCGGAATTGAGTTCAGTTCTCGCCGCGAATTCTCCTTTATGTCTTCTATCGATTGAAAACGGGTGCCACGAAGTGGTAATTTGAGTTTAAGAAAAAGAAAAAAGTCAGCAGGAGCCATATCTGGTGAATATGGTGGTTGCTGGATGGTATTTGTTGAGTGTTTGGTTAAAAATTCGTTCACAATGATAGCCTTGTGCGAAGGCGCATTGTCGTGGTGCAAAATCCAAGAATTTTCTTTCCACAAATCTGGCCTTTTTCGTCGAATTTGCTCTCTTAAACGCCGGATAACGCTCAAATAATATTCTTTATTTACCGTTAGACCTTCCGGTAAGAATTCAGAGTGCACAACACCGCGATAGTCAAAGAAAACAGTCAACATGACTTTGACTTTTGATCGACTCTGGCGTGGTTTTTTCGATTTCGGTTCAGTTGGAAGGCGCCACTCCGAAGCTTGTTGACTAGTTTGCATGTCAAACTCGTAAACCCACGTCTCGTCACCAGTAACAATGCGTTTCATGAATGTTGGGTCCGAACTGACTCGTTCTAGCATGTCCTCAGCGACTTTCATGCGATTGAGTTTTTGGAGAAAATTCAGATCTTTTGGGACTAGCCGAGCAGCAACATGTTTCATACCCAAATGATTAGTTAAAATGGTACGGATCGACTCGTGAGATACAGAAAGTTCGGCGGCTATCTCTCTCAGAGTTGAATGGGGATTTTCAGTCACTATTTCCTTCACTTTTGCGATGTTAACTTCAGTTGCAGACGTTGACGGCCTACCAGAGCGAGGCAAATCTTCCATCACATCTCGACCACTTTTGAACGCTTTGAACCACTCATAAGCACGAGTTTTTGATAAAGTCGATTCACCGTAAGCCTTCTGTAACATTTTCAGTGACTCCGAACACGAAATTCCATTGGCGATACAAAATTTAAGACAAACTCTTTGTTCGATATTTTTGTCCATTATGAAATTCGCAATACACACTATATATGATATTACTAAAACCAGCACTGTATTTAATATAAATAACAGATGCAACTCAAACTCCGCGCCAAAATGGAAAACAGTTGTGCCAATCTAACAACTACAAAAAAACAAAAATTTGAATTTGGAACCATAAACAAATCATCCATTCCCGATACTTTTTTGACTGAATGTATACAACTGGGTTAAGCCCAGTTGCCAAGCACCACGGATTATATCTTACCACTAAAACTAATGGATTCTAATTGTGAGCTATTTTTGATTTATCATCTGCCTAGCCTTTTCCCAACTATATTGGGGTCGGCTTCCATTCAAACCAGATTTAGCTGAATACCAATGTTTTACGTGGAGCGGCTGCCTACCAGACCTCCACAACCCATTAACTGGGTAACACTACTTCTTGGAAATACTGGAGTCAGATTTTCTAGCTTCTGTCAATCCGTAATGACTGCTAAACATCTTCAATTGACAGCCGGTACCAACGGCTTAACGTGCTTTCCGAGGCACGGAAGAAACTCGGTATGTTGAGATGGTCACCCATCCACAGACCAACCTTGGCAACCGTTGCTTACCTTGAAGATCGACCTGTGCTGTTAATTTTTAGCCAAGAGCTCCTCAGTTATTTTTGATTTATATACTATACGATATCAGTTAAAACATATAGTCATGTGCCAGACAAACAGGTGGAGTCCCTATAGTATGGGTTTAATAACCCTGAAAGAGTCAGCCGAGTTATTTAGTGTCAGAAAGCGAATTCCCTTAGCAAACCAAACTAACCATAATTTTTATCGCTGTCACTCCAAATTACTTCTCCATTTCCAACCTACCATTAGCACGACTTTCAGAACCTGTAGCTTTCTGAAAAAGCCAAGTGAAGTAACAAAAACAGCTATAATGAACGACCCGAAGCGACTGAACACGGGTAGAGATTCGTCCGTACCGCGCGTGTGTGCTGGCTTTACGCCTCGTTACGTGCGAGCCTAGTCTGCGGCTTATAGCACCCACATAAACTGACGGAGATACAAAGCAGACGGTTGGGGTGATACGGGAGGGTAGTATGTCGAGCTGAACGTTACACAGATCACCATTCCTGACCACACAAGGAGTGTGGTCTCTCTGCCAGCATCTGTGGTCCCGTCCGTATATAATCCTACAGAGCAAGAGTGAACAGGCATCTTCTGGGCACGCTCGCTCCGTCATAGACCTCATTTATCGCTTTCCATCAAGCGTGGCTGTCAAAAGCAAGTCCATTCCTAAATAAAAAAAATAAAGGAGAGGCTGGTTTAGAGACAGAAAATTATTAGGTATTGTTGGCCTCGCTTTTGACCACCATCTCACCTGATGGATAGCGATCATGTGGTCAAAGATGGAGTACAACAAAAGTAACCTATTCACTTTCGATTTGAAGACCCCAGGTTGTACGAGTAGCTATCAGAAAGCACATACAACGGCAGGGAATTTTAGTCCTTAACTGTACTCCTTAGTTGAAAATAATACAAAAATCTAAGAAGGTAGAAGTACCGTTTTTGGCCACCTTAGCACCGTTTTTGGCCAGTTAACATTTGAATTAATTTATAAAAAAATATAATATTATAATGATATATTTGTTGAGTTATAAAAAGTTTATATTAAAACAAATTGAGTTTGTAATGTTTTTTTTTATATAAATTCATTTCTATCGTTTATTTAAACAATAAATGGCCATAAACGGTACAGTGGCCACAAACGGTACTTCTACCCTATATTCTATCACGACTTAGTGCAAATCTGTGTTGCTTAATCACCTTATTTTAATAAACAATACCTAGATGACCGAGCTTGATCGGTATTTTTATCGATTTGTCGCTCCCAAAACTCCAAAATATAATAATCAGCATACTAAATTTCTCGAAAATCGTTGGAGCCATTTCCGAGATTCAGATTATATGGATATGTAACCGGAAAATGGCAAACGTCGTAAAATTGTAGAAAATCGCGTAAAACTGTAAACAATTTTTTTAAATAAGACGTGGATTTATTGGAAACTACTGAATTTGTATGGGATTTATTGTACACAAAACGATTTTTTCATAATATACCGAGAAATTATAATCTAATCAGGATTAATTTTAATTTTACAGAGTCTGCAATTTTCTGGTGACATACATATATCAAGAATTGCTCGTTTAAAGGTAGGTTGTAGGTAGGTAGGTAGGTTGAGGAGCTCGTGGCTAGATAATAACAGCCGCACGGGTCAATCTTCAAGGTTAAGTAACGCTTGCCAAAGTTGGCCTGTGGATGGGTGACCATCTTAACATACCGAGTTTCCTCCGTGCCTCGGAAAGCACGTTAAGCCGTTAGGCCCGGCTGTCGTTTGTAGATCTTTGGCAGTCGTAACGGATAGTCAGGAGCCAGTTAATCTGACTCCAGTCTTGCCATGAAGTACCGTGTTACCCAGTTTATGGGTTGTGGAGGTCTGGTAGGCAGCCGCTTCGTGTAAAATACTGGTATTCAGCTAAATCCAGTTTGACTGGAAGCCGACCCCAATATAGTTGGGAAAAGGCTAGGCAGATGATGATGAGTAGGTAGGTAGGTAGATCTCACAAATGAATAATGTTCGGTCGTATTCTCTCCCCTATGTTTCAACAATAGTAATGTATACGTAGTCGGATCAGACGCGACGTACTCGTAACGTAGAATTTTTTGTCAATGCTGTTCAGCACATAAATCATTTGGGTTCACTCCCAATAACATGCCATTTGCGTACCTACTTCTTTTTGTAAAATATGGGGATTTTTTAACGTGTATTCTTTTTATATTTTTTTGTCATATGAGGCTAAAATGTCTTATTTAAACTTCTTTTTTTAAATCGATGTTTTACTCCTTACATTGTTTGGGGCCAGTAGGAATATTACTTGGGCTGTGTTAATGAGCTATGGTAATTGCAGCATCACGATACTTCAATTTAAACAGTAGGCGCGCAACGTTTGGCTTATGATCTGGGGGCCACTGTCTAAGCCCGAAGTCCGTAGTTTCGGGCGTAGTTGCGGTTAATCGTAATTCCGTTGGTGATACGGAGTAGAATACGCTCGCAACTAAGCCCGAAACTGTAGACTTCGGGTTTAGAGAGTAGCCCCCTGAACAGAGGCACCGCACTCACACTGTGTGTCCTACTTAGGCTCCACATTTTTTTGTTACGACAATGGAATCGCTAGCGCTGAGCGAGGCTAGGTAAATGCAGAAATTCTATTGGCTCATCACAAACAAATTCCTAGCTACGCATCCCGCGCACATCTCTGGTGGAAATGCAGCCTTTACTTGTAGTCTATCCAAAGAACATTAAATTTAACCGACTTTTCAGCAAACGCGTTATTTGGGCCCAAGTTAATACCTTCCGTATAGTTTTTTTTTTTTTTTATTCCAGAAAAGTAACATAGAAAAAAATAAACATATCTTCTGCCAAACTGCTGTACAGTTTGTCGGCAGTGTAAGTTGTCTTAACAGAAGGATTGTGTTAAAATTATCACTTCAACATAATATAATATGCTGATGCCAAATTAATAGAACTTCATCTTTAAATCTGTCCGTTATCTTTGTCAAATTTCCTTTTACCAGAGGAATCACCAAGACACGGAAATACCTTTACAGGACATCTCTTACTAACCTATTATTATTTTTTTTATTTTTTTTTTAACTTTCTACCCTGGTAAAAACACTGTATAAAGGTGGAATGCATTAGGGATTTGCTACCAGTCGGCCTTAGGGTGATGAAGGGACAACACGGCTGGTTATTTATTTTTCATAGCCAATCACATCTTCATGTCAAAACTCAGGACATCACCCTGAAACATATGCATGAATCTGCCTGTAATGTATAAGTACATAAACTACTCTAAAATGCTATCTCCCGCAGACATGATTCGATGCATGTTAACTTGGGGCCGCCGGCAGTATCCCCAACTGCATTTACTAGCATCTGATGCAAATATCTATCAAATATTTCGTACTAGATTTTGCCAGCGGCTCGCTCGAAAAGTATCACACTGGGTCATATCATCTGGATAGTTATGTCCCAAATAGCCTTTTTTTTTTCAGAGGTGCAGAGCTAAGAGGCTCTTTGGCGACGTGTAACTGGTAGATGCCAAGAATTTGCCCAAGAACTTCACGACCTTATCCGCACTGCAAGTTACCAGCCCTAACTTGTTGCTATTCCACCTATTCGCACTAAACGTTTCCAAAAGTCTTTTATAATGCGCACAGCAAAGGAGTGGAACTCTCTTTCTGCGTCTGTTTTCCCGAATGCATTCAACCCTATCCTCTTCAAAGTTAGATTGAAAAGGGTTCTTCTTGGTGAGCTCACTCCTATGTCGACTGTCTCTGTGACCTCTGACCTAGACTACAGTCAAGAGCAAACCCATCACAGTTAAAAAAAAACAAGCGCCCAGGCTTTGGGGATAAGTCCGAGGAGTGTGGGATTCTTACCTTACTGATACCACCCTGGTGATCACCATCAGCACAAGGGCCCTATTACCGCTATAAATAGCATCCTTAATGTACAACAAAGTGAAAGCCTTGCAGTGGGAATTTCGTGAAAGCCGAAAAATAAGCAAATCAAATAGGTGTCTCGACCAACGCCTTATGCGGCTCTCGTTAGGCAGCTGAATCAAGGGCTTCATACAGAATGTGAGGAGATTCTTTTTCTGGAGCCCAGACCACCGCGCGTCGGTAGCCTGAGCCTAGAGAATAGGTAGCTGCGTTCTCTGTAAAACTTAAAACCATACACTGCGATCGCCAACTCGCCTGCCATCCGTGGCGATTATGGCAAAGCCCCCCCATCTTGGGGGAGGCCTATGTCTAGAAGTGGACGTCTTTCGGCTGAAATGATGATGATGATCACAATCAGTTCAAACTTTGAGGCATGTTAATCGAATTTCTCATATATATTAGTAGGAAATTCGTATGCATCATACAAACTCTATAAGTACTAACATATTTATAAAGAACACGATGTGATGGCAAAATAGACCGACGCCTTTCCCTATTAATTTCCGATATCGATAAATTGTCGACCTCAGATATTACATAACATTATACCACGCCTGCTTTCCTTGCAGGGATAGCAAGAGGTGTATTATTATGTACATTGTATTGGTAGGTATAAAAATACTTTTCTAGTTATATGTAAATGCCTCGTAATGGGGAAAATTTTATTGCTATGAAACTTTTTTATTCTGCCAATATTGACGTTCCGCCGTTGGTCCCGGCTGTCATTTGTAGATTTGTCTTTGGCAGTCGTTATGGATCATCAGAAGCCAGTAAATCTGACTCCAGTTTTGCCATGAAGTACCATGTTAACGGGTTGTGGAGGTCTGGTAGGCAGCCGCTCCACGTAAAATACTGGTATTCAGCTAAACGTCACACTTAAGTTTACTGGACCATCAAGCTCATTGGGTAGTCAGTTTTTTTAAATGATTCCAAAAAAAGGCGGTGGGTATTTTTTTATGTACATTCAGTCAAAAAAGTATCGGGAATGGATGATTTGTTTATGGTTCCAAATTCAAATTTTTGTTTTTTTGTAGTTGTTAGATTGGCACAACTGTTTTCCATTTTGGCGCGGAGTTTGAGTTGTATCTGTTATTTATATTAAATACAGTGCTGGTTTTAGTAATATCATATATAGTGTGTATTGCGAATTTCATAATGGACAAAAATATCGAACAAAGAGTTTGTCTTAAATTTTGCATCGCCAATGGAATTTCGTGTTCGGAGTCACTGAAAATGTTACAGAAGGCTTACGGTGAATCGACATTATCAAAAACTCGTGCTTATAAGTAGTTCAAAGCGGTCGAGATGTGATGGAAGATTTGCCTCGCTCTGGTAGGCCGTCAACGTCTGCAACTGAAGTTAACATCGCAAAAGTGAAGGAAATAGTGACTGAAAATCCCCATTCAACTCTGAGAGAGATAGCCGCCGAACTTTCTGTATCTCACGAGTCGATCCGTACCATTTTAACTAATCATTTGGGTATGAAACATGTTGCTGCTCGGCTAGTCCCAAAAGATCAGAATTTTCTCCAAAAACTCAATCGCATGAAAGTCGCTGAGGACATGCTAAAACGAGTCAGTTCGGACCCAACATTAATTAAACGCATTGTTACTGGTGACGAGACGTGGGTTTACGAGTTTGACATGCAAACTAGTCAACAAGCTTCGGAGTGGCGCCTTCCAACTGAACCGAAACCGAAAAAACCACGCCAAAGTCGATCAAAAGTCAAAGTCATGTTGACAATTTCTTTGACTATCGCGGTGTTGTGCACTCTGAATTCTTACCGGAAGGTCTAACGGTAAATAAAGAATATTATTTGAGCGTTATGCGGCGTTTAAGAGAGCAAATTCGACGAAAAAGGCCAGATTTGTGGAAAGAAAATTCTTGGATTTTGCACCACGACAATGCGCCTTCGCACATGGCTATCATTGTGAACGAATTTTTAACCAAACACTCAACAAATACCATCCAGCAACCACCATATTCACCAGATATGGCTCCTGCTGACTTTTTTCTTTTTCCTAAACTCAAATTACCACTTCGTGGCACCCGTTTTCAATCAATAGAAGACATAAAGGAGAATTCGCGGCGAGAACTGAACTCAATTCCGGAAGCAGCGTTTAAAAAATGTTTTGATGAATGGATTATTCGTTGGCGCAAGTGTATCGTTTCTAAAGGAGCATACTTTGAAGGTGATAAAATAAATTTGGATGAATAACAGACATTTTGTGTATTATTGATCTTTTCCCGGTACTTTCTTGACAGAGTAGTATGTACACCGGTTATTCCGAGTATTCTGACCCGATTTCTATGATTCCTTTTTAGTTCTTGCAATTTGGTCCCGTAAAAATTTAATTCAGTTTGGTTCGGTAGTTTTTATTTAATGAGCATTTATGCTTGTTTCAATTTTTTTTACATCACACCAAGGATCCACTAATGAGAAATGTGGATGTGCTATTAGTAGTACATCTGTATTATTGCCTATTATGTTTACGTCCAATTAACAGTGAGCCTATTAGTATCGTCAGAATTCCTCGTCACATTTTTATGAATATTCATTGTAATCACGACGCTAGCTTTTCTAAAACCATAACTAATCAGCACTATTTCAGCAGTCATCCCTCCTGGGTCGTAACACGATAGTGTCATGAGGTAACATGGGAAGTTAAATTAATATATCTTTTATTAACAGGTCGCACAGAACTTTGAGATTGTTTACTCCCCGCTGTTATGTGGGGCAAGGCATAGACGAAGACGAGTTACAGAATGCCTAATTAGGGTTCCGTAACCGAAGGGTAATCAGCGGGCTGTATCTCAAGAACCGTAATAGGTAGACAGTTGAAATTTTCACAGAGTGTGTATTTCTATTACTTAATAAAGATTTTTGCCGTATGGTGTTGTAAAGGAATAATACCATCCCATCACCTCCCGAGGGTGTCGTAAGAGGTGACTAAGGGACTCACAAATGCAACACCATACACTGCAATTGCCATCCCGCCTGCCAAGCATGGTGATTATGGCAGTTCCCACCCAAAATTTGGGGGAGGCCTATGTCCAGCAGTGGACGTCTTTTGGCTGATATGATGATGACGATGGTATGAATAAGGATTTAATTAAAAATCAAAGGGGCTCTCATACAATAAACGTGTTTTTTTCGGTTTATGGTACAGAACCCTTCGTGTGAGAGTCCAGCTCGCACTTTGCCGGTTTTTAAACTCAGAATACTGCACGCCATTGCTCTTTACCAGGCTGACATTATTCAGAAATTCTCTTTGTACGTCATAAGTTTACATTTTGATCCCACAACAATGTTCTAGCAAACATATTATTGTAACAGTGTCGACGTAATAATTAATTTTAACGCTCCCGACAACATGCACAAAATTATAGTTGACCTGATTAAAAGTTTTAATTATGCCAAATTGCTAGCAGTGTTTTTGCTAAGGAGAACTACTGCCGGGGCCTTCAGTCTATGTGGCGTTTAGGAGGTGGGTAGAAAGGTTAAAGTAATAAGTATTATGTGAGAGTTTTGTTTTGTTCTCTTTAGTCTTTTTCTTTGTTTGTTGGGGTGTATGGGGTCCGTTGCCATCGTAAAGACCCAAGCCAACCTCACCTGCTAGCGGTGCACCCTGCTGTCCAACGGACGAGGCTCTGGCGAACCTGGTTTCCCTCTTGTAGGGTTGTGGGGGTCAGACGGCTGGTCGCCCCACGTAAAACCAACTTCAGTCATATATGAATGGAGAGAAACAAGTTAGGTAAGGGTACTCGGTCTAGGGCGTCGCCGCATAACGACGCGCAGGCACATCGCCCTAAACCTGCGATAAGTGGGCTAGGGCTACCGTGTCAAGTACGGGCACGGCTAAAGAGGATAGTACCCAAGAAGAAGTTCCGCTTTGCCACCTGGAACATTGGCTCCCTAACCGGACGTTGCCAAGAACTCGCAGACGTACTTGCGAAGCGTCGGGTCCAGTGCGCCTTCCTTCAGGAGACGCGCTGGAAGGGAAATAAGTCACGTGACATCGGGCAGGGGTACCGGCTAGTGTACACCGGATCACCAACGGGTAGGAGCGGAGTGGCCGTGGTGCTGTCTAGGGACCTTCAGGATGGACTCCTTGAAGTAGACCGATGCAGCGACCGGTTGATGCGAGTTAGGGTGCTGTAACGATCGAACGGAGAAGGGTCGGTAACGAACCTAATCAGCGCCTATGCTCCTCAGACTGGTTGCTGTGAGTCTGAAAAGGATGCCTTCTGGGATGAGTTCGAGGACGTATTACGCGCTATCCCGAATTCCGAAGGTGTTTTGGTTGGGGGGGATCTCAACGGTCACGTAGGTCAGTTTGCTGGAGAGTATGGACGTGTTCACGGTGGTTTTGGTTATGGCCAGCTAAACGCAGAGGGAGTCAATATACTTAGCACCTGCGCTGTGTCTGACCTAGCCATCGCGAACACATTCTTTCAGAAGAAGCCCCAGCATCTTATTACGTACCGTGGTGGTGCCTACTCAACCCAAATAGATTACCTGCTGGTGCGACGGTGCCACATTGGCAAGGTTACCAACTGCAAAGTCATCCCAGGCGAAAGCCTAACGGCTCAACACCGCCTCCTTGTCCTGGACTTTGCGGTTGTACCGAAGAAGAGAGTGACCGAGAAACGCAAACCCCGCACTAAGTGGTGGTTGCTTGATGGTCCTAGGCAGTCGGACTTCATCGCGGAGGTCGAGCATCTCAAGATCAGTGCTCCGCATGAGTCCGCTCAAGAGATCTGGAGTAGGATCCATTCAGCAATCACCGATGCGGGTAAGCGCGTCCTTGGCACTTCTCGTGGTGGCCGCACCATAGGAAAGGAGACGTGGTGGTGGGATGACGGGGTGCAGGAGGCGACTCGGAAGAAGAAGGTTTTATTTAAACAGTGGCAAGGGTCCAACTCTCCGGATGACAGGGAGGCATATGGAGCGGCTAAGCGCGCTTGCAAAAAAGCTGTAGCCAGAGCCCGCAGCAAAAGTCTGGCGCCCTTATACGACAAGCTGGAAACTGCGGAGGGGCAAAAGCTTATTTTTAAGCTGGCGCGTGGCCGGGAGAAAGCTACACGGGACATTAGCAAATGTCTTTGTGTAAGGGACGCCCAGGGTAAGCTGCTCTACGATGCCCCCTCTGTTAAGGAGAGATGGTGTACATACTTCGCGGAGCTGTCTAACAAACAGCATCCCCATAACCTTCCTCCGGAACCGCCTCCTAACCTTGGACTTATTTCCCCTATTTCCCCCGACGAAACCCGCATTGCTCTTCGCCACATGAAGAACCGGAAAGCGGTCGGGCCTGACAATGTGCCAATTGAAGTGTGGAAGGCGATGGGCCCACATGGTGTGGACCTTCTGACGGATCTTTTTAACCGCATCCTGATCACCAAGGAAATGCCGAACCAGTGGCGATTTAGCCTGATTATCCCTGTTTACAAAGGCAAAGGTAGCGTACAGGATTGTGGTAGCTACCGCGGTATCAAGATCATGTGCCACACCATGAAGCTCTTCGAGCGCATCATTGACACACGGCTCCGTAGCGAGTGTACTGTCTCTGAGTGTCAATATGGCTTTCGGGCGGGTAACAGCACCATGGACGCAGTGTTCGCCTTACGGAATCTGGCTGAGGCTTACAGAGAGAGAAGGAGAGCTTTGCATATGGCCTTTTTAGACCTGCAGAAGGCCTTCGACTGTATACCTCGGCAGTCCATCTGGTGGGCACTGCGCTTCAAGGGCGTTCCCGAGGCCTATATTGACATTATCAGAGACATGTACCGCGATTCCGTGTCCTCTGTCCAGACCGCTGTTGGCGAATCGAATGGCTTCCCAATATCTGTTGGCGTTCACCAAGGCTCGGCTCTTAGCCCGTTCTTGTTTAACGTAGTGCTCGATGTAGTTACGGCAAACATCCAAGATAAGCCCCCTTGGCTAATGATGTATGCCGATGACATCGCCCTCGTTAATCAGAACAAAGCCCATCTTGAGCGCAAAGTCAACATTTGGAAGGACACGCTTGAAAACGGTGGTCTGAGACTAAATGTGGCGAAGACTGAGTACATGTCCTGTGGCAGCACGGATACAAACACCATCCGAATAGGTTCGGACCTGATCAGAAAGTCCGATACGTTCAGGTACCTTGGATCCGTGCTGCACGAGTCTGGCATCGTGGACGACGATGTCCAAGCACGTATTGGCGCGGCTTGGGCGAAGTGGCGCAAGGTGACGGGCGTTGTATGCGACCGCAAAATGCCTCCGAAGCTCAAGGGGCAGATATATAAATGCATCATTCGGCCTGTCCTACTGTACGGGGGCGAGTGTTGGCCAGCACTAAGGAGACACACCCAGGAGCTTCGCGTCACGGAGATGAAGATGCTGAGGTGGATGAGTGGCGTAACGCGATCCGATCGCATGCGCAACTCATACATCCGAGGTAGTCTTGATGTCCGTGACGTGGGGGAAAAACTGCAAGAGTGTCGTCTGCGATGGTATGGCCACATCATGCGCCGCCCTATGGAGTACGTTGGTCGGAGATGCATGAATATGGCTGTTCTTGGGGCTAGGCCCCGTGGTCGCCCTCGCAAGCGCTGGCTGGACGTCGTCAAGTCCGACATGAGAGCCAATGGCCTGACTGAGAAGGATGTTGAAGATCGGGCAAAGTGGAGGAAGCTAAGTAGGAAGGCGGACCCTGGCAATAGCCGGGATTAACGCCAGGTGGAAGAAGAAGTCTTTTTCTTTGTTAGTTAATCTCACACTATCTATATAAATCACTAGCACTTCGCCCGCAACTTCGTTCGCGCGGATTTAGTAGGTACTCCTCGAACTTCATCTCCATAAGTCCTTCCTCTATAAAGTGTGACGTGTAAATTACTTATTAATAGACTCCCCTTCTTCTTATCGTGTCGGCAGTAAGGTCTAACGACCACACACCCTAGTGTCAGAGTTTCTAAACCGACTCAATCGAGTATTTTTATACCCGTCGTAACTTTTAAATGAAAGGTCCGATTTGCATAATTTAATTGTAATTTATGGACACATAACCAAACTAAATTACCAAACCGTTTATATTAATCATGATACCAAAATCACCACTATTCTATTCCACCCGGGTTTTGATCGAATAATTTGAACAAAATGCGGTTATTGTGACTTAACTATAATAGTTAGATATATATCGCGGAATTTTTTGGGTATATTGATGTCCTCTATAAAACTGTTGTACATCACTTTGGTCTATTGTCAATAGTTTACGCAGCATACGCGATATAAGGATTTTTTTGGGCACACCTTGGGTTACATTATTGAAGTTTTCATACGGATCCCTAACTTTTTGAAAATATTCTATAATGTAGAATTCTAATAGTGAAAGAATTTTTCAAATCAGTCCAGTAGTTTCGGAGCCTATTCAATTCAAACAAACAAATCTTTCCTCTTTATAATATTAGTGTAGATAACTAATATTACACGTGCCTTCCGAATCACGAAATCATCTTTTTATCGTAGAATTAGGTGATTCAAGCCTGCAATGTCCTAGCCAAACTGGAAAACGCTCGCCATTTGGCAGCCGGTGGTCCCGGCCGCCAAATGGCGGTCGTCAAATTAACCTTGTCAGAGGCCCCTGAGGCGGTTTAGAAACTCTGACACTAGGGTATGTGGGGTCGTTAGACCTTACTCTTAAATCAAATCTTTCGTGTTCTCAAATAGGGACCTGAAAATGCGGCGAAATGGTTCCAGTAAAGGATCGTACGGCAGTGTTTGCTTCGCGCTCGACTTGGCGGGGGCACTACCGTGCCCCCCGATTTGCTAGGTTTGTTGATTGTTGACATAATGAGTACTATTTTTTAATTTAGCCTGTACTGTCCCACTGCTGGGCAAAGGCCTCCCCCAAAATTCTATTAAACATTAATAGGATTATTAATTACTACTATTTCATAATAAAAAATACACTGGTACGACTTTATAGATAAAGATGATATTTTCAATTGAGATTAAAATACGTATTTATCGTTCGTACAAAAATTACAGGCTGTTATTTAATGACAGGTATTTGGATCTGTTATTTTTGTATAACAGTGATAATTAACCTGTTACTACCCATTTTCAGTAGGCACTGTGTGTCATCACAGACTTTCTTCATTACTTGATTTATAAAGCCATTACCACAGACGCAGTAATAGCTTGTACCAGATATATTGACGAAATCGCCCCGTAGACATCAATAATCGTCTTTTTTTTTTTTTTGTCGATGGCCACTCGACTTGCCTGTGTGGGCCTCTAGAATTTAAGGCCCCCAGCCGAGGCTACAAAATTTATATATATTAAAACTCCGCTCGCTGAGGGCACCCCCTGTGGGGTACGGACCTCGGCTCAACGGCGTCGTTTAGGGGCTCAATAATCGTCTTTTTTTTTTTTTTTTTTTGTCGATGGCCACTCGCAGTTATCAACCCTAGAGGGTTGTCAACTACTGAACCGGATAATCGTCTTTTTTTTTTTTTTTTTTTTTTTTTTTTGTCGATGGCCACTCGCAGTTTTCAACCCTAGAGGGTTGTCAACTACTAAACCGGACTACCGGATAATCGTCTCATTGCGGATCGTATTAGTACAAACCACGGTAACGAAACCATAGCGCGATCTATTTCGACGTCAACGCCATCTAGTTTGAAAATCGGAACTGTTTTCAGAAACGTAACGTAACGTTTTAATTTTCACAAACGTAGTCGTGTTTCACTACACATTCTACATTGATATCAAAAATTTTTTAGCCTACCTTTAATAGTGGGACTTTTATTAATGTAATTAAAAAAAAAAAAAAAAAACAGGTTTAAAGTTAAAGGTATGTATGTACATTTCCATGTGATAATGTTCGAAATACTTTGTATTAGGCATTCCTGAATTAGGAATTTGTAGCTGAGTTTGTCTAAACTGTACTTTAACTTGAAAAATTAACTTTTGTTATTAAAGTACAGATTCACTTGTTCCTAATCAAGCTTAATTTGAGTTATGTTAACTATGTTTTAACAAAACTTTTTATCAAAAATATAAAACCGACTTCCAAAAACACTACAAAGTAAAAAATAACTTTAATTTCGGAAGTCGGTGTTTTCGGTTATTTCGTTTTTGTTTTTGGAAGTTGGAAGCGTGCCGCCGGCATGATATTATGTTATGAACTGGTGTAAACAATCAATAGACATGCGATTACAGAAATCCCGATCCATTTGCTATCATTTATTGAAGAGTTCCGTTGCCTACCTCCGAAGTTCTTCATCAGATCTTCATAAAATTTTAATAGGAACAATCCGAAAAATACTCTTCCAAACAAAAAAAGAATCATCCAAATCGGTTAACAATTGGCGAAAATATCGCTGAACACGGGATTACATCATCAGATCCTGACTTATACCTTCCATCATCAGCTTAGCAACATGAGATCATGGCAGGCACAAATATCTGAATTGCGTTAGAAATTTTATGAAAAACAGTGTATGTGCTTGTAAGATTTGAGGGTTTCCCTCGATTTTCATGGGATCCCATCATCAGATTCTGACTTGGTGACAATGGGACCACCTCAGGAGTATAAGCTTTCGAATAAAAAAAATAATTTTTAAACACACACACAGCCGAACATAGAACCTCCTCCTTTTTGAAGAAGTCGGTTAAAAAACTTGCCCTACCTCATCTGACTAGCCTTTTCCCAACTATATTGGGGTCGGCTTCCAGTCAAACCGGATTTAGCTGAATACCAGTATTTTACGCGGAGCGGCTGCCTACCAGACCTCCACAACCCAGTAACTGGGAAACACGGTACTTCATGGCAAGACTGGAGTCAGATTTACTGGCTTCTGACTATCCGTAACGACTGCCAAAAATCTACAAATGACAGCAATATAATAATGAATAACATAATGAAACCAAGTAAATATTTTACAAAATGCCGCATACGAGGAGTTTGTACGTACGCCTTGGGCCCCAAGTCTGCTATTTTTTTTTAAATTCGTCATTCCAACACGATCCCATTGTCATTTTGCTAAAAGTTCGTAATCTGCTAATTCATAATGGTCGATCACTGGTCGGTCAATGGTCTCGTAATAGAATCGTGGTAGAAAGACATTTTCGTATTGCCATTATTATAAAATCCGTACCTAGACATGATTTTCAAAAAACTACTACTAAATTTGAACATTAAGTTATGCCAGATTTCTTTTATATATATTTTTACATATTATTTATTCATTTGTCATTATGTACGAGATTACTTTTCTATGCCATTTCTTTCAATGGAGTGACAGTGGTTGACCATTGGAAAGTCATAATGACGCTTTTATATTAGTAGATTACCAAACTTGTCAATATCAACAATTATGAAATCAATGATAGACCATTCTGACACTATTGTAATAGCAAACTTGAGGCCCTTTGGTGGCATCAGTGACTAAACGGGATCGGCTCGCATTACCTACGCTCCTACTCCCTCTTCAGCTCCTCCACACCCTAACAAGCAGCTCCTCGAACGTATATAAGTTTATTTGTAAACAAAAAGGTACAAATATTATAATAATTATATTTAACTAGTTAACCCGCGCAGCTTTGTCTGCGTCACAATTTTCATTCTTCCTCGATAAATAGGCTATCAAAAAGAATTTTTCAAATCGGTCCAGTAGTTCCTGAGATTAGCGCGTTCAAGTAAACAAACAAACAAACTCTTCAGCTTTATATATTAGTATAAGACGGGTAGACATATAGGTTCGCACAGTTAAAAATACCCTTTCTATAAGTTATATAATATAACCTCATCCCACCGGTCCCCTCTACCATCGGACATCCAGACGCATTGCAAGTTACTATCCCTACCTTGTTGCTATTCCACCAATTCGCACTTAGCGTTTCCAAGCGTCTTTCATAATGTTCACAGCAAAGGAGTGGAACTCTCTGCCTGCGTCTGTGTTTTCGAAAGCTTACAACAAAAAAAAAAGAACTTGGTAAGGGTGTTGGTTGCAACTCCTACCTGCTTTTGTCATTTTAAATCATCATCTGCCTAGCCTTTTCCTATATTGGGGTTGGCTTCCAGTCAAACTAGATTCAGCTGAATACCAGTATTTTACGTGAAGCGGCTGCCTACCAGACCTCAACAACCCATTAAATAAGATAAGATAAGATAAGATAAGATTTATTATTTTCTCCCACAAAGTACAAAATTACAATTTACAATATTTTAGGTTATAAAGGAGGTACAAAGGTTTGTGGGAGACAGGAATCCAAACTAGGATACCCTGTGCTATGGATTCCTGGCCCCCCTCGCCGAGAATAGGATTACAACAATAATTGTGGAACCATTGTGAGAAAAGAATACAAGAAAATGTACTTATCAACCAAATAAAAAAATAAACAAAATTAAAATGCGTGTGTTGGTACTTATAAACTAAAATCAAAATTAAAATGCGTGTGTTGTGTATGTGTCTGCGTGCGTGAGTGATGGTGTGTTTATTAGTGTGTGAAGTGTGAGTGTGTAGTGGAAGGTGTCATGTGTGTGTTGTGTGTGTATGTGAGAGAGAGTATGATAGTGTATTGTGCACGTACGTATAATGATGGATGTGTATATGCAATTGGGCGTGATGGGGTGGCGGTATGGTTTTATGGAAAACGCTACACTAGGATAGGATAGTAAGCAGTTTTTCTGTTTCTTCATAATCAAGTCCTAAGAGCCACTGAGTAAGCTTTTTTTTACATTCTACCCAAGACAAATTAAAAATTGTAAGCACTCTGTTAACGTTATTATATAGTCTGCTTGCTCTGAAATTAAAGAAGTTCTGTGCAAAAGATGTTTTTACCGCAGTTGTTTCACAGACTTCATAAAAACGCCTAGTACCAACCTTCTGTTTAGCTGTAGAAGCGTCTATGGAGGAATGTTTTTTTAGTACAGTTATTAACACATAAAGCTGCCTGATTGTCAATACATTTGCTTCCTTATAGAGGGTAGTTGTAGTGTATAAACGTGGTTTAAAGAGAGCGACTTTTAGGAAAAGTCGCTGAGCTTTTTCGACGTTTAAGATATTCGTTTTATACGAGCCGCCCCAGGTGGAAATACCATACGACAGGATTGATTGGCAAAGGGATTCGTATACAGTTTTAACAAGTTTCCAACTTGCTACATGCCTTAGATTTTTAAATACATGAATGAGTTTTCTTGTTTTCTGTACCAGATGTGAGATGTGCTGTTTGTAAGATAAGTTTTTATCGATTATTATTCCTAAGTACTTTATTGAATCTGTTTTTTCTATCATTGGGCACATAGTACAGTTTGTTGTTACAGGATTACATGTGTGTGCATAAATACTGAAATTATTAGTATGTGATGCTACATTGTGAATTGTAAACTCAATATATTTAGTTTTGGTGGCATTTAAGGTCAGTTTATTGAGAGCAAGCCAATGTGTTACTATATTGAACCCTTCTTGGGCCGCAACAAAAGTTTCGTCCTATGAGTTACCATAAAACGTTAAGGTAGTGTCGTCGGCATAAGACATTATATGACAGTTTCTAATGTTTACCCATTAAATGGGTAACACGGTATTTCTAGGCAAGACTGAAGTCAGATTTACTGGCTTCTGACAATCCGTAATGACTGCCAAAGTTCTACAAATGACAGCCGGGACCAACAGCTTAACGTGCTTTCCGAGGCACGGAGGAAACTCGGTATGTTAAGATGGTCACCCATCCACAGACCAACCTTGGCAAGCGTTGCTTAACCTTGAAGATCGATCTGTGCGGCTGCTTTTGTCATTTTAAATGTAACCCAAAAAGTAATGATTATGTTATCTTTGTAAATTGACTGAATAAAGGACTATAATTATATAAAAAAACATTAGGTAAATGTTACCGCTTACGCCATCTAGTGGCTTATTTTTATCCCCAAAAATACATGTTTTCTGCGGGATACGCCATGGGTGCAAACTGGTTAAAATAGGTATATTATGCTTATTTATAACTAGTTCTAAATAAGTAAAATATACTAAGACTGGTATAAGCAAGAAAGTAAAATATCGATAGCAGGTGATTTCATTTTATCGCTAGGCCCTATAAGGTTTCCGTCGGTAAGAGTCCGATATAAAACTTCGTTCACCCCAGACGGTGACTATCCTTTGAATATTTCCCCACAAGAAAAACGTCATTGGAAACTTCATACCTAATTGGTGCCGTATGGTGCCGTGAAAGAATAATATCATCCCATCACTTCCCGCAGGTGTCTTAAGAGGCGACTAAGGGACTCACCAGAGCATAGGCAGCACCGTTCTCTGTAAAACGCAACAACCAAACACTGCGATCGCCAACCCGCCAGCCAAGCCTGGCGATTATGCCCCCCCTTTTGGGGAAGGCTTATGTCCAGCAGTGGACGTCTTTCGGCTGTTATGATGATGATGATGACACTTACGAAAATCAAGTTCCTTCACTTTACAGTAATAAGTCCTTCGTTCCCAAAATACTAGATTCTCAAAATCAGATTCCCATAACATCGGATTCCCAGGTAAATCTCAAACGAACCCTTTGAGAAATAAGCGTTATGACTAAGATACCTAGGTCAAAGAAAAACCACAAACCAAACACTTATGAAAAACAAGTACCCCCACAGTAATAAACCAGTGACCGTGTTTGTGACAAACAGTAGTACCGACCTACTAACACAATGTCATAATTCTCGGCAACTCACAAAGAGCATACAAAGAGAGGATTTCCACGCAAACAACGCCAAAATAAGCGGCTAGACACGGGTATAAAACCTGATATTTTCTTTAGGAAATATCGAACAAAATGGAAGTACAGACTCCAGCACATCACTACATTTATCTGTCAAATTTCTTTTATAGTTTTTCAACTTTATTGCTTAAGGTGAATGCTCCAGGGTAGCCCGCGAAATTCAAATATTTTTATGTTTTTTGCAATTTGCCGGTCAGTGTGAAGCTGTATGTGGACCAAATTAATCTAATTCTTTAGATAAATACGCGTTACGGTCGCAGATCGCATTTGGTCCACATACAGCTTCACACTGACCGACAAATTGCAAAAAACATAAAAATATTTGATTTTCGCGGGCTACCCTGGAGCATCCACCTTAAGCGTTAGGTTCAAGGTTGATTGGGAAAATTTGACATGTAGCGGCATCAAGGCCGCCACAAGAAAAAAACCTACGGAGCAAATCTACATCGCAACAAAAAGAACCGCGACGCCATCTATCCGACTAGCAGCGAACTACAACGTTGGAATCCTGCATCGCGCAAGCAGAGTTTACCGTGCGATTTGAACATAAACATCAGCCCGAATATCAACTATCGGGCAGTAGCCCGCCAGGCACAACAGCCGCCTGGTCGGAGGATCCTCCTTTACAAATGAGGTATGCGGGACTTTACTCTCTGTTCCGCTACCTCTAAACTGGTGACCCTCGACATTGAACGTCAGCGCAGCCTTCGTGCAACTACTTCAGCGTGACGTGATCATCACTTCTCCCCATCGTGACCTCAAGCTCTCGAGCAGCGCGTCATACAGCCAGCCAGTACCCACGGCTTCTACGGATATCCTGACCACCAGCAAGCAGCAGCCGCGCATTCCTGTTCAGCATCCTCAGCCTCAATCATCACCCCGACTCACTGGGGCATCGCATACAGTTCAGACTCACTGTGAACTCTGCGACTACCGGTTCCAACTCACTGGAGCCAGCAACAGCACCACTCCGACTCACTGGAGCCTGCAGCATCATCCCGACTCACTGGGATCCCATCACCCCGACTCACTGGGGCATCGCATATAGTTCCGACTCACCGTGAACTCTGCGACATCCGGTTCCGACTCACTGGAGCCTGCAGCATCATCCCGACTCACTGGGATATCTCATCACCCCGACTCACTGGGGCATCGCATATAGTTCCGACTCACCGTGAACTCTGCGACATCCGGTTCCGACTCACTGGAGCCTGCAGCATCATCCCGACTCACTGGGATATCTCATCACCCCGACTCACTGGGGCACCGCATACAGTTCCGACTCACCGTGAACTCTGCGACTACCGGTTCCGACTCACTGGAGCCAGCAGCAGCACCACTCCGACTCACTGGAGCCTGCAGCATCATCCCGACTCACTGGGATATCTCATCACCCCGACTCACTGGGGCACCGCATATAGTTCCGACTCACCGAGAACTCTGCGACTTCCGATTCCGACTCACTGGAATCAACCTTCAACTGGCTTGGCAAGCATCTCAAGATGCATGGACGACTCATCCACTATCGACCTCCGGTCTCCGGAGGGGAGTGATGTAGCGGCATCAAGGCCGCCACAAGAAAAAAACCTACGGAGCAAATCTACATCGCAACAAAAAGAACCGCGACGTCATCTATCCGACTAGCAGCGAACTACAACGTTGAAATCCTGCATCGCGCAAGCAGAGTTTACCGTGCGATTTGAACATAAACATCAGCCCGAATATCAACTATCGGGCAGTAGCCCGCCAGGCACAACAGCCGCCTGGTCGGAGGATCCTCCTTTACAAATGAGGTATGCGGGACTTTACTCTCTGTTCCGCTACCTCTAAAGACACTTTCGGGTAGTTTGATGTGCTGGCGTCTGGTGGCTACTCTTTAAGCCCAAAGTCCGTAGTTTCGGGCTTATTTGCGAGCATATTCTATCCCGTATCACCTACGGACTTACGATTAGTCCCGAATCCGAACTAAGAATGAATGACAACACGATTTCATTCATTGTTATTGGTTAGGAAACTGGAAATGGGGCTGTACATTATGATTGTTTTGTTTGACAACGAATGCGCTCGGGGCTAAATAATAACGAGTACACTGGTCGATATTCAAGGTAAAGCAACGCATTCCGAGGTAGGACGAGGTGGGGAGGTGGATGGGTGACCATCTTAATAAACCAAGATTCCTCTGCGCCCAGGAAATTATGTTAATCTGATGGTCCCAGCTGTCATTTGTAGAACTATGACAGGCGTTGCGGGTAGTCAGAAACCAAGAAATCGGACACAATCTTGCCAAGGGGTATCAATCGTCTTACCAAATAAATGGGTTGTGAAGGCATGGGTAGATAAGTATGATGTGCATAATCAGACTATAACGTTCCCACTGCTGAGACACAGGCCTCAGTTATAATAAGGGGCAAATTAAATTTTTAGGGTGCCCTACCTTAAGAGTAACCAACGGAACCCTATTACTAAGCCTCCGCTGTCCGTCCGTCCGTCTGTCTGTCAGATGGCTGTATCTCAAGAACCATAATAGGTAGACAGGTGAAATTTTACAGGTTGTGTATTTCTATGGCCGCTATAACAACAAATAATAAAATTAAGATTTATGGTACGGAACCCTTCGTGTGTGAGTCTGAGTCGCACTTAGCCGATTTTTAAACAACATTCGTATTTGCATGTCAGTTGCAAGCTGTCAAAAAACCTTTAATTTTCATAAATTTGTCAAATAGCGACAGATATGTTTGAAAGTTGCTTAAAAATAGTAGATTTTTCACTAATTAATTAGCTCTTTCCCATAAATAATCAAAGCACAATACAAAATCTAGCCGTCTGTGTCTGCCTTTCCTAAAATCCAGGCTACAATTTAGCCTACCACAGAGTAAATCAAGCGTATGAGTGTTGCCATATTGGGGCCTCGCTCAAAAGTAAACTACTTTAAATTAATTAAGGCACTGTTTGTTTCCCTCCCCGCTCGGCGTATTACATCAATCACGGCATATTAATTCACTGACGACCAAGTTTCCCATACGCCGGGAGCTGGGAATACGAAATAGCGTATTGTGAGAATAATACGCCGTTTCGGTTCGGTACTGGTTTCGAGATTAAATGTTTGTGTTGTTTATTTGTTTACGGTCTAATTTTAGATATTGTTGTAAATAGAGTTAATTAATTTACGAGTAATAAAGGAATTTTTTGTTTTCCTTTCCGGATTGATGTATTAGTTCACTGAAGTCCAATTTTCCCCAACACCGCGAGTTGGGGTTGGGGTACAGCGCAAACACTGTTTTTTATTCAGTCATTGATGACTATTGACTGAGTTTCATATAAATCGGGAGTTTAGGAATACAATACGATATTTTAAGAGCATATTGTTGGAACAATTCGCCGTTTCAAATATTCGGCGCGAATACGCCGAAGTGTCGTACCTTTCACTCTAGTAGTCTTCTTCTACCTGGCGTTAATCCCGGCTATTGCCAGGGTCCGCCTCCCTACTTAGCTTCCTCCACTTTGCCCGATCTTGAACATCCTTCTCAGTTAGGCCATTGGCTCTCATGTCAGACTTAACGACGTCCAACCAGCGCTTGCGAGGGCGACCACGGGACCTAGCCCCAAGAACAGCCATATTAATGCATCCCCGACCAACGTACTCCATAGGGCGGCGCATGATGTGGCCATACCATCGCAGACGACACTCTTGCAGTTTTTCCCCCACGTCACGGACACCAAGACTACCTCTGATGAAAGAGTTGCGTATGCGATCGGATCGCGTTACGCCATTCATCCACCTCAGCATCTTCATCTCCGTGATGCGAAGCTCCTGGGTGTGTCTGCTTAGTGCTGGCCAACATTCACCGCCGTACAGTAGGACAGGCCGTATGATGCATTTATATATCTGCCCCTTGAGCTTCGGAGGCATTTTGCGGTCGCATACAACGCCCGTTACCTCGCGCCACTTCGCCCAAGCCGCGCCTATACGTGCGTGGACATTGTCGTCCACGTTGCCAGACTCGTGCAGCACGGATCCAAGTACCTGAACGTATCGGACTTTCTGATCAGGTCCGAACCTATTCGGATGAACCTATTTGAATCCGTGCCGCCACAGGACATGTACTCAGTCTTCGCCACATTTAGTCTCAGACCACCGTTTTCAAGCGTGTCCTTCCAAATGTTGACTTTGCGCTCAAGATGGGCTTTGTTCTGATTAACGAGGGCGATGTCATCGGCATACATCATTAGCCATGGGGGCTTATCTTGGATGTTTGCCGTAACTACATCGAGCACTACGTTAAACAAGAACGGGCTAAGAGCCGAGCCTTGGTGAACGCCAACAGATATTGGGAAGGGAAGCCATTCAATTCGCCAACAGCGGTCTGGACAGAGGACACGGAATCGTGGTACATGTCTCTGATAATGTCAATATAGGCCTCGGGAACGCCCTTGAAGCGCAGTGCCCACCAGATGGACTGCCGAGGTATATAGTCGAAGGCCTTCTGCAGGTCTAAAAAGGCTATATGCAAAGCTCTCCTTCTCTCTCTGTAAGCCTCAGCCAGATTCCGTAAGGCGAATACTGCGTCCATGGTGCTGTTACCCGCCCGGAAGCCATATTGACACTCAGAGACAATACACATTGTCAGGCCCGACCGCTTTCCGGTTCTTCATGTGGCGAAGAGCAATGCGGGTTTCGTCGGAGGAAATAGGGGAAATAAGTCCAAGGTTAGGAGGCGGTTCGGGAGGAAGGTTATGGGGATGCTGTTTGTTAGACAGCTCCGCGAAGTATGTACACCATCTCTCCTTAACAGAGGGGGCATCGTAGAGCAGCTTACCCTGGGCGTCCCTTACACAGAGACATTTGCTAATGTCCCATGTAGCTTTCTCCCGGGCACGCGCCAGCTTAAAAATAAGCTTTTGCCCCTCCGCAGTTTCCAGCTTGTCGTACAAGGGCGCCAGACTTTTGCCGCGGGCTCTGGCTACAGCTTTTTTGCAAGCGCGCTTAGCCGCTCCATATGCCTCCCTGTCATCCGGAGAGTTGGACCCTTGCCACTGTTTAAATAAAACCTTCTTCTTCCGAGTCGCCTCCTGCACCCCGTCATCCCACCACCATGTCTCCTTTTCTATGGTGCGGCCACCACGAGAAGTGCCAAGGACGCGCTTACCCGCATCGGTGATTGCTGAATGGATCCTACTCCAGATCTCTTGAGCGGACTCATGCGGAGCACTGATCTCGAGATGCTCGACCTCCGCGATGAAGTCCGACTGCCTAGGACCATCAAGCAACCACCACTTAGTGCGGGGTTTGCGTTTTTCGGTCACTTTCTTTTTCGGTACAACGGCAAAGTCTAGGACAAGGAGGCGGTGTTGAGCCGTTAGGCTTTCACCTGGGATGACTTTGCAGTTGGTAACCTTGCCAATGTGGCACCGTCGCACCAGCAGGTAATCTATTTGGGTTGAGTAGGCACCACTACGGTACGTAATAAGATTCTGAAAGAACGTGTTCGCGATGGCTAGGTCAGACAAAGCGCAGGTGCTGAGTATACTGACTCCCTCTGCATTTAGCTGGCCATATCCAAAACCACCGTGAACACGTCCGTACTCTCCAGCAAACTGACCTACGTGACCGTTGAGATCCCCCCCAACCAAAACACCTTCGGAATTCGGAATAGCGCGTAGTACGTCCTCGAACTCATCCCAGAAGGCCTCCTTTTCAGACTCACAGCAACCAGTTTGAGGAGCATAGGCGCTGATTAGGTTCGTTACCGACCCTTCGATCAGCACCCTAACTCGCATCAACCGGTCGCTGCATCGGTCTACTTCAAGGAGTCCATCCTGAAGGTCCTTAGACAGCACCACGGCCATTGGTGATCCGGTGTACACTAGCCGGTACCCCTGCCCGATGTCACGTGACTTATTTCCCTTCCAGCGCGTCTCCTGAAGGAAGGCGCACTGGACCCGACGCTTCGCAAGTACGTCCGCGAGTTCTCGGCAACGTCCGGTTCGGGAGCCAATGTTCCAGGTGGCAAAGCGGAACTTCTTCTTGGGTACTATCCTCTTTAGCCGTGCCCGTACTCGACACGGTAGCCCTAGCCCACTTATCGCAGGTTTAGGGTGATGTGCCTGCGCGTCGTTATGCGGCGACGCCCTAGCCCGAGTACCCGTTATCAACTTCTTGTCCATTTTATTTGGCTGAAGTTGGTTTTACGTGGGGCGACCAGCCGTCTGACCCCCACAACCCTACGAGAGGGAAACCAGGTTCGCCAGAGCCTCGTCCGTTGGACAGCAGGGTGCACCGCTAGCAGGTGAGGTTGGCTTGGGTCTTAAGATGGTAACAGACCCCATGCACCCCAACACCTTGCACTCTAGTAGTATCGAGTCAAAAAAAAGGCTTTGAGTTTTGTTATGGAAAAAAAAAATTGACAAATCAAGGCAATCTATGTTTCCTGCTTCGCGTGTTACATTTATCAACAAATATTAATTCACTGATGACTAATTTAGCCAGGCCGAGAGTATGGATGTCGAAATGGCGTAGTGTGGGATTAATACGCTCTTTGTTTCATACTATGACACGAAGTAACGAGTTCGGTTCATCATTAGTAAGGACAACTATGGGACTATATACTTAGTGTAAAACAATTAAAAAGTTGAAAATTAAGGTAAGTTTTGGTACTTGGAAGTTTACGCGAAAATCTAAATTTGCGCATATCTTTTTATTGTGTTGACTCAGGACCTTGATTTTTATACATCTAATAGGGACTATAGACTTCATTATCTGGTATATAAGTTTCATCATGCTAAGTCTACCCGTTCCTGAGAAAATCGGTGGTGGCACACGGACAGACAGACAGACGGACAAGAAAGTGATCTTATAAGGGTTCCTTTTTAAACCTATTGAGGTACAAAACCTTAAAAACCTGTAATCTTATTTAGAATACATTTTATATTAGTTTGAAAAGGCTATAATTTTCCCACTACTGGGACGCAGGCCTCCTTTCGGGGCCCCACCGAGGGTGTTCCCACGTTGCCGTCGTGGTGGGGCTTGTGTGTCTCAATGATCTTGGAGCTCTGCCGGTAGAGTTACTCATGCCGGAAAGGTTCAAGTGAGAGACCAGACAAAGAGGGACACGAGAGAGGTACACCGTCCGAAAACCCGAGCTGCTGTGCTCGGGTTTTCGGACAGTGTGCGTTTCATAGGAAGGAATCTTGCTCACTGTTCTCTGGTACGCGTCTGGTTATCAGACGTGACTTTGAGGGCAGTGAGCAAGCAAGAAGGAAAGGAGAAGGGAGGAGAGAGAAGGGAGAAGATGGGGACCACACCCTTTAAAAGGAACACAACATGGAAAGGACAGACGAAAAAACATTACCCCAGGGCGGTACCAGCTGCTCAGCAGCTGGAGAATCCGCCACGCCTCCTTTGGAGGCGTCATGCCCCTCGTATTCTGGGGGGGGCAACGTATGTCTACCGATTGCCAGTGGCAGCAGGAGCCGAGGAGGCTCCCGATCAGTATCCTTTAAGGAACTGATCAGTTTTAATTTAGAAACGCCCGAGAAGGTGTCGAGCGAGCGCAGCGTGGAGACTCCTTCCAAACTTTGGAGGAAGGGCTCGCTTGAGCGTCGAGGAGATGCGGGGTCAGATTCTGACTCTGCGTCAGGCATCAGCTCGGCGAGCTCTAGAGACGAGAGAGTGGGGGCTGCTGCGGAGAACTCTAAATTCATCCGTAAGCGGCCCAGACCGGAGGACGACCAGGGGTCGACCTCTAACGGAGAAGTGGCCTCGCCCCGAAAAATCCCCACCAGTAGGAGGGGAAACGACCGAGAAGGGGGCAGGGGGAGGGGGCTCGCCTCCCAAGAGGCCGCCCAGCGAGCCGCAAGACTCGCCGAGGAGGGATGCCACCCTGGAGCGACCGGTCGGAGGGCTCTCCCTTCGGAATCTTCCGGCGGTGAGCCGGACACCGATGGCGGCTCCAATCTGGAGCGTCAGGCCAGGTTTGCGGAGGTCGTGGAGGCCGCGATCCGTGAGGTGGCCAAGAAGAGGTCGAAGGCTTCCAAAGACAAGGCTATAAGTACGGCCTCGGCCTCCATTTTGGCGGCAGCGAAAGCCAACCGTTGCGGGCCTCCGTCGGACGAAATGTCCAAGCTGCTGGCGGAGGTCACCCGCCTGGCGGCTGCCACGGAGCTTCTCCGAAAGAAGAACGAGAAGCTCCAAGCAGACCTGGCCAAGCTCCGAGGAGACGGCTCCAAGGAGGTACCTGAAGGGGGGCGCAAGCGCAGGCAAAGCCAGCCTGTGCCTGCGGAGGACAACCTGTTAAACCTGGTCCGGCAAGAGCTGGTTGCCTTCCAGGAGCGGTTCCAGGAACGATTCTCCACCCTGGAGGGCATCGTGTTGCGCCCTCCGCTAGCAGCGAGCCAGAAGGCCTCGGGCCAGAAGAAGGTGGCCTCGTACGCAGCCGCCGTGGCTGCCTATCCGGAGTCGTCAGGCCAGGCCAACCGAGGAGCCGGGCCGACTCCTTCGGCACCGGCTAGGCAGAAAAAGGGCGGAGCGGCTGCACAGGCACAAGCGGCGAAGGTTCAAAAGCCAGCCCTGACTTCCAAGACCCCGCCTTCAAATTCTCCTGCGGCCGAAGCCGGATGGCAAGTGGCCGGGGAGAAAAAGAAGACAGCAAAGGCAGCCAGAGCGGCTAGAAAACGACAGAGGAAGCGGCAACACAAAGCGAGAAGCGTCGCGGCTATGCTCCGCACTCCGGAGACCGCTGCTGTGGTGGTCACACTACAGCCGGACGCGGAGAAGAGGGGTATGACTTACCGTGACGTCATCACGAAGGCAAAGGAGACGGTGGACCTGAAGGAGCTCGGAATCACTGGAGGCCTTCGGTTCAAGATGACAATGACCGGGGCTCGGATGTTGGAGATCCCCGGTGCAGCTAGCGGCTCGATCGCTGACGCTCTAGCCGAAAGGCTCAGGGCGTCCTTAAATGCGGATGAGGTCCGAGTGTACAGGCCCACCAAGTGTGTTGAGTTGCGCATCTTGGGCCTGGACGACTCCATCACGGAGGAAGAGGTTGTGGCCGCCATCGTCAGGACTGGGGAGTGCTCTGCTGAGCAGGTGAAGGCAGGCACTATACGTCCTGACCACACGGGCATGCAAACCGTCGTGGTGAGCTGCCCTGTGACGGCGGCCAAGAAAATATCGGAGGGCCGAAGGCTCCTGGTCGGTTGGGTTTCTGCGCAGGTCAAACTGCTGGAACCCAGACCTCTGAGGTGCTTCCGTTGCCTAGTGGGCAACCACGTCGGAGCTCAGTGTACCTCGGAAGTGGACTACAGCGATCGTTGTTTCCGTTGTGGTCAGCCCGGTCATAGGGCCGGCTCTTGTAACGCCACGCCGCACTGCGTCATATGTGCGGCAGCTGGCAAGCCGGCCGATCACTGGGCTGGGGGCAAGGCCTGCGCTCCACCTACCAAGGCCGGGAGTAAGAAGAGACCCTCCACCGCCGCTGTCTCTGCCGCAGCCGCCACCACTGTCGCTGCTGCTACCCCCCCCACCACCGATGCCACTGCGGCTACCGCGGTGGAGCCTTCACAGGGGGCTCAAGAGGAGGATGAAATGGAGTGCTAACAACGGCTCCATTACGGCTCCTCCAGGCGAACATTAACCACTGCGCCGCCGCTCAGGACCTGCTGGTCCAGAGCATTGCGCAGTGGTTGATTAACATCGCCGTGGTCGCTGAGCCGTACTTTGTCCCGCCCAGGGATGACTGGGTAGGGGACCTAAACGGCTCAGTGGCTCTAATTTCGTCGGCCACCGCTGGGACCCCGTCCCTCGAGAGTGTCAGAGGACAGGGGTGCGTAGCGGCACGGTTCGGGGAGATTGTCGTGGTAGGAGTGTACTTCTCCCCGAACCGAACTCTCGCCGAGTTCCAGAACTCCCTTATGGAGTTGGGCGTCGTCGTCGCTGGTTATCGTTCCCTACCCGTGCTCGTTCTTGGGGACTTCAATGCCAAGCACTTGTCTTGGGGTTCCCGTTATGCGGATACACGGGGCAGGATGGTGGAGGACTGGGCTCTGGAGACAGGCCTGGTTGTCCTAAACCGGGGTTCTGTCCCCACATGTGTGCGGATGCAGGGGGAGTCGGTTGTGGACATTTCGTTCGCTAGCCCTGCTCTGTCACCACGTGTCATTGACTGGCGCGTATTAGAGGAGGTGGAGACCTATTCCGATCACCGGTATATCCGGTTTGACGTCTCTGCCCAGACCTCAAACGCGCCAGTCCGGCAAGCCCCGAGTGGTCCGCGGTGGGCGCTGAAGCTGCTCGACCGGGAGCTCCTCCTGGAAGCTTCTATCGTGCAGGCCTGGGTGTCACCTCCGGACAGGCCTGTTGATATCAACGACGAAGCGGAGTGGTTCCGGGAGGCCATGTCCGATATTTGTGACGTGGCAATGCCCCGGGTTAAGCCAGGACGCGCCCGCCGTCAGGTGTACTGGTGGTCGCAAGAGCTGGCGACGCTGCGTCAGGCATGCGTTGCCGCACGGCGCCGGTACACCAGGCACCGCAGGCGCCGCATCCGCCCTCTGGATGCGCAGGTCAGAGAGGCGGAGCTGTACGAGGAGTACAAAGTGGCGAAGGGCGCCCTCAAAGCAGGGATCCTGCAGGCCAAAGATCTGGCTCGCAAGGAGATGCTGGAGTCTCTGAACGGGGACCCGTGGGGAAGACCCTACAAAATGGTGCGGAATAAGCTCCGCACCTGGGCCCCCCCGTTGACGCAGAGTCTCCGGCCCCAGCTGGTGGAGGACGTGGTGAGCGCTCTGTTCCCCTCGCGAGGGGAGCATACTCCCCCGCCTATGGCTCCGCCACCTGCGGTGCCCGATGCGGACTACACCGATGACGACGATGACGATGCTCCTGAGGTGACTGAGGTAGACCTGAGAGTGGCGGTTAATAGGCTGAAGGCCAAAAATACCGCCCCAGGACCCGATGGCTTACCTGAAAAAGCCTGGGTCTTGGCCTTGGAGGCTCTCGGGCCTCGACTAAGAGGGTTCCTAAGCGCATGCTTGGAGAGGGGCCAGTTCCCACTTCGTTGGAAGATGGGTAAACTGGTCCTCATTAAGAAGCCGGGGCGCCCTGCGGACTCTCCGTCCGCATACCGGCCCATTGTGCTGCTCGATGAGGTGGGCAAGCTCTTTGAAAGAGTAATTACAAACCGCCTCGTCGAGCACCTAGTGAGGGTGGGGCCGGATTTCGCGGAGAACCAGTTCGGTTTCCGCACGGGACGCTCGACGGTGGACGCCATCATGCGCGTGAGAGCCCTCTCGACGGGGGACGCGGTTTCCCGGGGCGGGGTCGTCTTGGCGGTGTCTCTTGACATCGCCAATGCCTTCAACACCCTGCCCTGGAGTTGCATCAGGGAGGCACTTCGGTATCACCGGGTGCCGATCTACCTTCGTCGCGTAGTCGAGGATTACTTGACGGACAGAGCCGTCATCTACCCCGGTCACCTGGGAGAGTGGAACCGGCGAGAGATGTCGTGCGGTGTTCCACAGGGTTCCGTTCTGGGGCCGCCTCTGTGGGACATCGGCTACGACTGGGTGCTGCGCGCCGACCTCCCTAGTGGCGTCAGCGTGGTCTGCTACGCTGACGACACGCTGGTATTGGCGCAAGGGAGATCGCACCAGGCAGCGGCCGACGCTATGACACGCGGGGTTGCGATAGTCATTGAGAGGATCCGGCAGCTGGGTCTCGAGGTGGCCCTACACAAGTCCGAAGCCATGTGCTTTCATGGTTCTCGGAACAGGATGCCATCGGGATCCCAAATAAAAGTAGGAGGGGTTCACATCGGTGTCGGATCGACAATGACGTACCTGGGTCTCGTCCTTGACAGCCGGTGGAACTTTGTCCAGCATTTCCGACGTTTGGCTCCCAGACTGGGGCGAGCCGGGGCTGCCTTCAAGCGGCTTCTACCCAATCTAGGGGGTCCAAACGCCTCCTGCCGAAGGCTTTACGCGGGGGTCGTGCAGTCCATGGCCCTTTACGGGGCGCCGGTGTAGTGGGCGCCTACTTTGAGGAAGCGACCTGTCCGTTACCTCAACGCGTCCCAGAGGGTCATGGCCATCCGGCTGGCCCGGGGATATCGCACGATCTCTGGCGAAGCAGCGAGCCTCCTTGCCGGACTGCCGCCATGGGATCTAGAGGCGAGAGCCCTCGCGCTCATGTACGAATGGCGCGTGGAGGCGCTACGCCGGGGCGAGACTCCTCTGCCGCGGCAAATTGCAGCACGGCGGACGGAACTCCGGCAGGATCTCATGGCAGTATGGAGACAACGACTGTCGCAACCCAGCGCTGGGCACGCCACAATTGCGGCGATAAGACCGCAGGAGTGGCTAGAACGGCGCCACGGCGTCCATACCTTCCGCTTGACGCAGGTACTCACCGGACACGGTTGTTTCGGGAGGTACCTTTTTCGAATACGGCGGGAGGATACACCCGGGTGTCAACACTGCGAGGATCGTCCGGAGGACACGGTGGAGCATACGGTGGAGGTCTGCCCTGCTTGGGCAGAGCACCGCCGTGTCCTCGTCGAGGCGATCGGCGGCGGGGATCTCTCGCGTCCGGCCCTGGTTCAAGCCATGGTCCGGAGCGACGAGACATGGGAAGCGGTCACCTCCTTCTGCGAAGCAGTAATGCTAACAAAGGAGGAAGCCGAACGCGTGAGAGAGAGGGAAACCTCACGCCCCAGCCGCCGAAACAGAAGAAGACGCCCCGGGCGTCGGGAGTCGCAGGACGATTCTCGGCCACCGTAGGCGTGGGTCTGCGGACGGCGAGCATTGGGTGGCTCGCCGTCTGATCAGAACCAGGCCCGGGTCGGCGGCGCGCTGCGATCCCAACGCGCCTCAAGGACGTGTCAGCACGGAAGACGGGGCCCACTAGGGCCAGTGCCTGCTGGGGCTGCGGACTTCGTTCGAAAGAGGCACCGTACCCTGGAACGCAAAGGGCACTAGGAGAAACACGGATGGGTGGGGAGAGTAAGTGGGATGTTACAGCCATGCCTCCGGTCCTAGGACTTGTCGATTTATTTCAACGTTTTGAGGAATGAACTGTGTGTGAACACAGTTCATTTCTGTGTTCACATGAAAATTTCTGTGTTCACACACAGTTCATTTCTTGAAATGTAAAACTTAATAAAGCAATGTTTGTTGTCTCCCAGTTTACATCAATCACGCCTTAATTAATTTACTACGACTAAGTTTGCGACTGCTCATAGTCCAGGAGTTGGGACATGTGGGACATCCCAAAACCGCGTATCGTACATAATACGCGGTTTTGGGATGATATGAACTTGCGAATTTTGTTTGAGCTCTTTTAAAAAGAAAAAGAAATATCATTTAGGTGATTTCGATTATGGCTATTAAAATAAAGTGAAGTATAGGATAATAAATATGCAATAGTTACTATTATGAATAAAGTTATGATATGAGAAAAGAGTATAACTTGACTATGACGGTACAATTTTTACCAGAGACATGACGTCATGCGTTTCTTTAAGGTGAATGCTCCAGGGTAGCCCGCGAAATTCAAATATTTTTATGAGTTCGAAAGAATGAATATTTCAGAAATAATCATTCTTTCGAACTACATGAACTTAGAGGGCTATATTGATGATTAAAATGGTTACAATTCTTTAGATAAATACGCGTTACGGTCGCAGATCGCATTTGGTCTACATACAGCTTCACACTGACCGGCAAATTGAAAAAAACATAAAAATATTTGAATTTCGCGGGCTACCCTGGAGCATCCACCTTAACGCACTCTACCGTCTTCGTCTTTTGTTTGCGTGAAAAAACAAAAAATACGTGTCCAATATTATAAGAAAATCTATCAGACGGACTAATTAGATTTTTTTTTAGTAAAATACCCTAATAATTTACATTAAATAGTAATAAAGTGCGTTCCACACTCCCGTCCTACACCGGTAGCGAGCTACTCGTCTTGGAAACACTGTCGTCGTATATCATTCATATTTGACTACACCTGCGTTGACTACCTACGATTTTGAACGCGTAATGTCGAACATTAGTTATTTATACGTGGTTACTGCGATTGTCCACATGGCAACACTTGAAAATCGGGCGTCAGTCGATGGTAATTTTTGCTGTTCCGAACTCGATGAGTAGCTAACGAACCCTATTACTAAGCCTTCACTGTCCGTCCGTCTGTCTGTCAGCATGTTTTATCTCAAGAACCATAAGGTCCTGTCCGCGTATTTTTATTCGCACGAATTAAATCCCAGATCGCGATTTTTTCTCGCGCGGATTTTTTTCCGTCAGTGCGGATACTCGCATAGGATTCAATATGTTATAGAATTGTAGAAAAAATCCGCGCGAATAAAAATCGCAGTGCGGACAGGGACTAATAGGAGGACAGTTGAAATTTTCACAGAATGTGTATTTCCATTGCCGCTATAACAAAATTAATGACCATACCATACAAGAAACGTAATTTTGTCAGTTGGGTGGTGGTACGGAACCCTTCGTGTGAGAGTTCGACTCGCACTTTGCCGGGTTTTTATTGTGTGTTATATTTCTTTTGGTTTCATATTTAAATTTATATATTAAATTGGTAACCTTTGTTATTATTTTGCCATAATTATGTTTATAAAAAGTCATTCAAACATACTATCTATTTATTTAATTTATTTAATTGCAATTTCCATATTTTCTTTTGTAAAATTGTAAAAGAATAGTGGATAACAGCTCAGAAGTGGTATAGTACTATAAATACTTTGTTTTCCAAGGTATTTGTCAGCCAATGTTTTTTAACCGACTTCTTCAAAAAGTATGTAAGTATGTAAATTTTTTTTATTTTTTATTTGTAAGCCTGAGGTGGTCCCATTGTCACCAAGTCTGAATCTGATGATGGGATCCCATAAAAATCGAGGGAAACCCTCAAATTTTATAGGCAACCAAAAACATACAAAATGTTTTTCGTGAAATTTCTAACGCAATTCAGATATTTGTGCCTGATAATCATCATCTCATGTTTCTGAGCTGATGATGGAAGGTATAAGTCAGGATATGATGATGAGATCCCATGAAAAATGTTTGTTCAGCGATATTTTCGCCAATTTTTAATCGATTTGTATGATTCTTTTTTTGTTTGGCAGAGCATTTTCCCGGACTGGTCCGATTTTAATTTGGTGAAGATCTGATGAAGAACTTCGGAGGTAGGCAACAGAATTCATCAATCAATGATAGCAAATGGATCGGGATTTCTGAAATCGCATGTCTGTTGATTGTTTACACCAGTTCATAACATAACATCATGCCGCTGTGTTTGTGGTTTCACTTTTTAATGGTGCGCAGGTACCACGACAAAAAGTGAATAATAAAAAGTCGGTGTCAAAAACCAAAAAATACCAAAAACACCGACTTCCGAAATTAAACTTTAATAACTTTAATTTTGTAGTGTTTTATTTTTGGAAGTCGGTTTTATTTTTTTGTAAAAAGATTTTTATTTTTCATTTTTTTGGTGTCCTTCTCTTTAATTTTGTTGTGTAAATTTGTATTAAACTAAAAAAAAAATAACTTTCACAAAAAGCTCTTCAATTAGCTTTCGAACACATCTACACAGTATGAATAACTTTTTTTAAATTTTCCTGTTTGTACCCGAAGTTGCCTATATTCGAACATCATTTATGTACGTACGTGATGGGTACCAAAAATCAACTGGATCGGTGCAGTGAATTCTGAGCAAAGCGGCTGTGACATGATGTGTGATGATGATGATGATGAGGCTGTGACTGACAGACACACGAGTGATCTTATAGAGGCTCCATTTTTCATACAGACGCGAACCCTAAAGACTACGGAAATCCTATCCGTTCTCAGCGCATTATTAAAAGAGTGGTGCAAAATACGCTTCCAAACTCAAGTTACTGTATGAAAGTTTCCACCATTTAATATATTGAGATAGTTTGTGCCGCGACTGCTGCTTACATTCCCTAATAGAATTTGTTTAAAGGAGTTTTGTAGAACGCTCCATATATTAGAATTAATTTGTTGACGTAAAATCGCTTAAAGGAAGTTCAATTGGTGAAATAAAACGCGATCGGTCTTTATAACATGTTAAAAAAGAAAATTTTTCTTTTTTAAGGATGGGAAATCGCCAAAAAACTCCTCCTACTCAGGGCGGAGCAGAAGAGAGTGTCAGACTCTTACTTACTAAAACCTATCCGTGTTCCTCCTAATGCCCATTGCGTCCCAGGGCCGCGGTGACACTTTCAAACAAATTGCCCAACCCTGGCCGATGCTAAAAGAACATGGAACTACAAAAGGATCGAGAGAACCGTTACTGACTGATTGAGTGAATGAGTGAATGACAGACAACGCACAGCCAAATCGACTGGTTGTAGAAAGCAAAATTTGGCATGTAGGTTCCTTTAGGTGAGCTCTAAGAGAGGATTTTCCGAAATTCCAACAGGAGGAAAAAACGGTATATGTGTGTACAAAGTCGCGGGCCAAAACTAGTATTATTATTAAGTAAATGCTTATCAGAGGCACTAGACAAAGTCACATTACATCGGAGTTAATGATTTGCGAAACGCCAAAATGTGTTTAACTACGTTATATTTCGGTTTCGTATGTCTATCCAATACGTTTATGATTTTTCGACGGTCGTTTTCGCTAATAAAAGGCTATTTTGTCTTGAGGCTGAGGACGTGCAACAGCTGGCGGGTGGGGCGATATGTGTACCCTCTTGTTCATTTCCCCCAGCACGCGTTGCTGTTAATGCGAGCGTCTCTTTATCACCCCACTGCTTTACGAAATTGCGTGACACACTGCCGAATGCCTGGTTTTTTTTTGTTTTTATATTGATATACCAAAGGACGTTTAATCCTGGGTTAAGCACAGTGGTCAAGCCTATTGTCTAGAACCCAGCGCAAATCCAGATTCCAGGCTGATACCAACTGAGAAATTCTACATGGAAAACTTACTAACAATTTGTCTAATCTGGGAATCGAATCCAGGAGATTACGTTCAACAGTAACGCTTGTGAGTGCTAGACCTAAAAATAAGTTGTAACTGAACAAGTTAAATAACTCTTTAATTGTTCTGTTCTTCTTTTATTTTGGTCAAGACTATTAAATAATGCTTACCTAGTACCTATTGTAAAGTACACACTTTTATGCTATCCAAATTGTAGCAACACGAACTACCGTTCCATTTTCCCCCAATTGGTTGTTTATCCGTTATTTTCAGCTGGCAAACTAAATAGCGCCAGAAACAAAACGTTGACTTTGAAAGCATCAGCACTGTTCGGACCGGTAACGAAAGCTGATGGTGTGTCAATGTTTGCACGCCAGCCGATTGGCACAGATTAGGGGATACCAGTGTAACGATTTAGCCAATTAGCGGTATGCAAAATTTGCGGGCATAAACATGAGCGCCGCTTCATCATCTGCCTAGCCTTTTCTCAACTATATGGGGGTCGGCTTCCAGTCAAGCCGGATTTAGCTGAATACCAGTATTTTACGAGGGGCGGCTACCTACCAGACCTCCACAACCCATTAACTGGGTAACACGGTACTTCATGGCAAGACTGGAGTCAGATTTACTGGCTTCTGGCTAGCCGTAACGACTGCAAAAGATCTACAAATGACAGCAGGGACCAATGGCTTAACGTGCTTTCCGAGGTACGGAGGGAACTCGGTATGTTAAGATAGTCACCCATCCACAGACCGACCGACCGATACGTTCGCCTTCAAATTAGTCGCTAAGTGCCACGCGGCAGATTAATAAAGCAGCGCGATAGCCGCGCTGCTGCCGCGCGGCACTTAGCGACTAATTTGAAGGCGCTTATAAGCTCGGACAATACGTTCGAGCGGGGATTTTTTTAAGCCGTCGTCGTGTAGTTTGGCCCCTCCTAACGGGATCGCTAGTTCACTCTGCTCAATGTGCCTCCATAAGTCTGTAATTGTGATTATACGAGTAACTAGTATAAAATAAAAGTGATTGTGAGAAGTGTAAAGTTTGTTTGAAATCTACGCCATGAAACCTCTACCAGAAGACCCTACTGACGGCTGAATGACGGCTGCTGTGCCACTAAATTAGCGCATGCCCCATTATGTTTTAGTTTCGCTTCCCACTAACACTGTTATCTACTGTTTGAAAACTATGATTTGATCAGACTGGTATTTTTAGACTGTGGCCGCAAGCTTCATTACTTTGTAATCGATTGTGCAATCGCCAATTTGGCAGTTTTATTTTCCCGCAACAGTTATATAGGCTGACCTGGTATTTTATGAGAACAACACAAGGTGCCTACTTGAAAAAAAATAAATAGTAACAATGCAAGCTGTGTACTGGCCGAGGTCGACCCGTGGATGGGTGGGCCATTATTTTTTTTAAATTTGATATGGGTTTGCTCTTGACGCTAGTCCAGGTCAGAGATGACAGAGAGTTCACTCTAAATTAGAGAGATTAGGGTTATATGCGTTCGGAAACATAGACGCAGGCAGAGAGTTCCACCATAGTATAAAGAGAACCCAGTAGGTTATCTTCATACAAACGCACCGCGCGCGGCTTGTATGTGTGCGCCATAGTATCTATGCATCGACGCACGCACACTTTAACAAAATCTCGACCCGTTTCTCAGTGCGCCAGTCGGGGCTAACACTGTACGAGGTTCGCGCGTCGCGGCTTTTCGGCACCGCTAAATAAAACCAAAATGTCTGATAATCGCAGGAGAACGTATTGCTGTGTGTTTGGGTGTCTTAATAATTCATCGATTCCAGAATTGTCTCTGTTCAGATTACCTATTGAACAGGAAAGGTAAGCTAGTTACTTATTCTAGTAGATATATAATTTTTACTTGATGATGAGATACCTACTTACTTATTTTTTGTTGTATTAGTTTTCTATCACACAGAGGAAGTAGGTAGGTAGGCCTAATTTCCTACTAGAATGTATTAGGTACTTTTGATCTGTCAATTGATTTGCCGCTATTGCTTTGTTTACGTTTAGTTATGCTGATTTCTCAGTATTGTAGGTATAGTAACTAAGTACCTACCTACAGATATAAAATCGTAATTCAAAATAAGTAATTGACTAATTGTAAATCAGATATACATATAAAGCAAAGTTCGAATCATAACAACAAATTCGATTATAGTCTAAGAGACAGTCGTTAGTTTTTTTAATGTTGTTTTGTATTTACAGTGATTCTTTTAATTATTCTTGATTATTAATGATTCTGTTTCTTTCATCGTTTAGATAAAATCGGCCTCACAAACTCTGTACCCGGACAATACAATAATATAAATAAAAATTTATCTAAAAGTGACAACCCTAAGACAGTAGGCAATTGTATCGCGGATTGGGCCGGAGATAACCTACTTGGTTCTCTTTATACTATGGTTCCACTCCTTTGCTGTGTGCATTATAATAATACTCGTACGTTTGGATTCTTTACATATCGATGTGCCGCGGTAAACACGTTAAGCTTTTGTCTCTTCATTAAATATCAGTGACTATCGTTTTATGCAATTCGATTGTTTCGCTCCGCGCAAATGGATGAGCATCCTTAAGCCCCGTTTGAAATCTGGTGTGTTATAACTTGGTTGTAATTTTTTTATGCATGAGCGATGTGGCGAGGTTTGGTGGGTACCTATGCGTCTAGCAATGGACGTGTTTTGTTTGAGTTGATGACGACATTATTATGAACTAGCTTTTACCCGCGGCTTCACTCACGTTCAAGTTTTATTTTCGCCAAATAAGTAGCCTATTATCGTCTCCGTGATTCCATCTAACTCTATACCAAAATTCATTGAAGTCTGTTCAACGATATAGGCGTAACAAACAAATTTACTTTTGCATTTATAATATTAGCTAAAAAAGATGATTCCGTGCTTCGGAAGGCACGTATAAGCCGGTGGTCCTGGCCGCCAAATGGTGGTTATAAAAAAAACTATGCCAGAGGCCCTTCAGGCGGTGTAGAAACTCTGACGCTAGGGTGTGTGGGGTCGATAGACCTTACTGCCCACACGAGAAGAAGAAGTTAGAATTCAAACCTATGAGACGCGTCATCCTACGCGATGCAATTACAGTCTTGTATAACATGCATAATGACACACATACCTAAGTAGATAATAATGTTAACACGCTTGGATGCTACACTTAGTTTAATAAGGACGCAGTGAGCTGTGAGTTGTATCCAATGGTACTAATCCATTAGCCAATAGAGCAACTGGATTTAATGCTAATTGCGTGTAGTAAGATGCCTGTTCGGTTTGATTGTATGTAGGGTGTTGCACTTATATTAGCGGTTGTGTTATTCTGGTATGTAAAGGTAAATGATATTTATTTTGCAAATAAGTTTTTTTCATTTGACTATTGATAGGCACGCGTTTGACCATTATCTCACCTGATGGTAAGCGATGATGTGGTTGAAAATGGAGCACGCTTGCCTAGAAGTAACCTATTCACTATAACACAACAAACACAGACAAGTAAATCTTTTACAAGTCAATATTTTTGCTCATATAATTATAAACTAGTTGACTCACGCAACTTCGTTTGCGTCACAATTTTCATTACTGCTCCGCTCCTATTAGTCTTAGCCTTTCTCCATAAATGGGCTATCTAACACTGAAAGATTTTTTCAAATCGGACCAGCAGTTCCTGAGATTAGCGCGTTCAAACAAACAAACAAACAAACAAACCAACAAACTCTTCAGCTTTATATATTAGTATAGAGTATAGATATAGATGAGGCCGGTTTATTAAAGCTTGTAATTATAATTGACTAACTGACCTACGCAACTTTGTCTGAGTCACTATTTTAATTAATGCTCCACCCATATTGGTCGTAGCGTGATGTTATATAGGATTTCTCTATAAACGGGCTATCTATTCCCACGCTAGATTTTTGAGGTCATCAGATGATTTACGACTTAAAATGCCAATGCATTCCACAAAATTCATTGATAAATCCTTTACAGTCCAGGCTGCTCGTTTGTGGAATGCTTTGCCGGTCCCTATAAGACGCGCTCAATCGTTACCGGTGTTCAAAAGACTTGTGAAGGAGCATTACCTGTCGCTGTGATATGTTTGCCATTTATTTATTGTTAAGATATGTTGTTAAATTTATATATTTATATGTATATATATATTATGATTGAGTAGTGTCGCACCGATGACAACTCCATTTTATGTCCAGGCAATTACTCTCCATTCCAGGTTGCCTGGAAGAGATCGCGGAATGCGATAAGGCCGCCCATTGTACTTATGTGTTTTAGTTTGTAGTTTTATTTTTAAACTAATATCGGTGTACAATAAAGTATATAATAAATATCTACCACTAAAATATTTTTTCAATTCGAAACAGTAGTTTCTGAGATAAGCGCGTTCAACCAAACAAACTCTTTAGTATACATAGAAGACACTTCTTCATCCCACAATATGCAATTACAGCCTTGTATAACATGCATAATGAAATGACACATCTATGAAGAAAGTGGTGACGGGCGGGCGTTTTGGGGGACTGTCTTTTGAATCTTGACGATCAAAAGGCTCTCAGCCTTATTTGAATAAACGACTTTTGATTTTGATTTGACATACCTAAGTAGATCTTTATGTTAACACACTTGAGATGCGACACCTAGTTTAATAAGGACGCAGTGAGCTGTAAGTTATATACAATGGAACTAATCCATTAGCCAATAGAGCAACTTGATTCAATGCTTACTACGTGTAATAAGATGCCTGTCTGGGTTGATTGTAGATAGGTGTTAGTAGACAGGAATGGTATAGATTAGCTCTTTGGTAGCCTATGTTAAAAGCTTAGCTATCTAATAAATATTCTTTATTTTTCACCTTCAAAAATATACAACAGAACTACAAACTGGGAAATGTATAGAAAGGTAATAACAACAGAAACGACGTTAAAAAACAAAATCAGCATACCAGAAGTATTAGAGGATGAGGTGGAGAAATTTAACATGTCACATATCGCTAAGAGATAAAAGAGAAAATACAGAAGCGGCGTCAACTTCTCAAAAATTGGCAGACAACAAGATATCCAAGCGATAAAACAATATTCAATAAGTTCTCAGAGGAACAGGATAAATTAGATCAACCATTTTATAGATTAGCTAAAGTACACACATCTTCATGGAGTACTGTGTTAAATGTTACAATAAAATACCTTGTGACATATTAGAACTAACTGAAAGATTTAAAACCTACATTAAAAGCACACTTTGTAAACAAGCATATTACAAATTAGAAGATTACATTCAGGATAAGAATGCTTGGAAACATGCTGGTCCTGCTCCTTAGGACAATCAATGGTGGAGACAAGATCAAGCTGGTTGGTTTATGTATTTACTTTTGTACCTACTTTTTTAATTTTTTGGTTTTTATTTTTCTGTTCACTCACTCTGCTAATTAATGGTTCCAGTATTTGTAAATTTGTGAGTACCATGTACTTATGTAGAAATGTGAGTACCATGTACTTATTTAAAAATATAATAAGTCTACCTCTGCATAATCTAGGTTCATGGTCCTCACATATATTAACAGAAGTTTTGTATACCACAGCACATGTAAAACATTGATTTGAAAAGAGTAACTATGGAGTTTCTTGTCCGTTCTTCTCCATAAGAATCTACCCTTCCGAATGGACAGTAGAGTCACTATGTTATTTTAAATGTAATGATGTCATTTTAAAAGTGCCGTTTAATGGCCTAATTGAAATAAACGTTTTTGACTTTGACTTTGAACTTAAAAACTTTATAAACAAGCGAGAAAATGACAACATCCAAAAAATGCTTTCAAGTCTTGACCTAACGATTGAAACAGATTACTCGCTGTGGAAAAAATTAAAGCGTCCTGTAACTCACGTACCGCCCATCTAAAACAATAAGTGAGGATGGGCTAGGTCTGACCTTGAGAAGGTAAAAAATTTTGCAGAACATCTCAACATTGTTTTACAACCTCTCCCTGAGAGTTGCAAAGAACATAGCAAAGAAACCAAAGAGAATCAGAAAATCAAATGTGTATGCCTCTAAAGAGTATTAGTCCCAAAGAAGTATAGAGATAAAAAACTTACAGGAAGGGAAAGCAGCCGGATATGACCTTGTCGACGCTATACATTCAGTCAAAAAAGTATCGGGAATGGATGATTTGTTTATGGTTCCAAATTCAATTTTTTTGTTTTTTTGAATTTGTTAGATTGGCACAACTGTTTTCCATTTTGGCGCGGAGTTTGAGTTGCATCTGTTATTTATATTAAATACAGTGCTGGTTTTAGTAATATCATATATAGTGTGTATTGCGAATTTCATAATGGACAAAAATATCGAACAAAGAGTTTGTCTTAAATTTTGCATCGCCAATGGAATTTCGTGTTCGGAGTCACTGAAAATGTTACAGAAGGCTTACGGCGAATCGACTTTATCAAAAACTCGTGCTTATGAGTGGTTCAAAGCGTTCAAAAGCGGTCGAGATGTGATGGAAGATTTGCCTCGCTCTGGTAGGCCGTCAACGTCTGCAACTGAAGTTAACATCGCAAAAGTGAAGGAAATAGTGACTGAAAATCCCCATTCAACTCTGAGAGAGATAGCCGCCGAACTTTCTGTATCTCACGAGTCGATCCGTACCATTTTAACTAATCATTTGGGTATGAAACATGTTGCTGCTCGGCTAGTCCCAAAAGATCTGAATTTTCTCCAAAAACTCAATCGCATGAAAGTCGCTGAGGACATGCTAGAACGAGTCAGTTCGGACCCAACATTCATGAAACGCATTGTTACTGGTGACGAGACGTGGGTTTACCAGTGCACATGCAAACTAGTCAACAAGCTGTGTGTGTGGCACCCGTTTTCAATCGATAGAAGACATAAAGGAGAATTCGCGGCGAGAACTGAACTCAATTCCGGAAGCAGCGTATAAAAAATGTTTTGATGAATGGATTATTCGTTGGCGCAAGTGTATCGTTTCTAAAGGAGCATACTTTAAAGGTGATAAAATAAATTTGGATGAATAACAGACATTTTGTGTATTATTGATCTTTTCCCGGTACTTTCTTGACAGAGTAGTACTTCTGAAAAATATCCCATTCAAAAGACTCTTAATGCCTGCCTGAAACTTGAAAATTTTCCAGGTCAATGGAAGATCGCATAGGTAGTAATGATAGCTAAACCCGGCAAACCTGCACAAGAGTCAACCTCCTATAGACCCATTATTTTGTTACCAGTAGTCGGAAATCTTTTCGAACGGATACTCCTCAACCGAATGAAGGAACTTCTAGGTACAGTGTTACCTAAACACCAATTTGGTTTCCGTGAAAGGCATGGAACAATCAAACAAGTTCAATTTAAAGACATTTATTTCATAAACAAAAACATTTTTACAAAAAAATAAAACCGACTTCCAAAAACAAAACACTACAAAGTATAAAATAACTTTGGTATTTTTTTGGTTTTTTGTTTTATTTTTTTGTAATAAAGTTTTTTATTTTTCACTTTTTATTGGTACCTGCGTACCACTAAAAAGTGAAACCACAAACACAGCGTACCAGCGTGATGTTATGTTATGGACTAGTGTATACAATCAACAGACATGCGATTTCAGAAATCCCGATCCATTTGCTATCATTGATTGAAGAGTTCCATTGGCTACCTCCGAAGCTCTTCATCAGATCTTCACCAAATTATTAAATGGACCAGTCCGGGAAAATACTCTTCCAAACAAAAAAATAATCATCCAAATCGGTTAAAAATTGGCGAAAATATCGCTGAACAAACATTTTTCATGGGATCCCATCATCAGATCTTGACTTATACCTTTCATCGTTAGCAGCTCAGCAACATGAGATGATGATTATCAGCCACAAATATCTGAATCAGTTTACAAATTTTATGAAAAACATTGTATGCGCCTACAAAATTTGAGGGTTTCCCTCGATTTTCAAGGGATCCCATCATCAGATTCTGACTTGGTGACAGTGAGACCACCTCAAGAGTATAGGCTTTCGAATAAAAATTATATTTTTTCAAATCGGTCCACAATTGGTGGAGAAATCGGTGAATATACATAAAAAAATACATACAAACGAACATAGAACCTTTTCCTTTTTGAAGATCGATTTCAAAGCCATTTGTGTCGAAATATTTACACAGTAGGACGTATACGAAAACAAGCAACACAAAAAATTAAAACAACGTCAACTAGCAATGGGCAAACATTCAATTCAATTTCAATTCAAGTTCATCGTATTGTCGACATTATCAGCAGAAGCCTAGAAAACAAACTGTATTGCTCAGCGGTCTTTCTTGACATTAGACAGGCTTTCGATAGGGTTTGGCACGATGGCCTTATCTTTAAACTAAAAAAGATACTCCCACTGCTTTCTCCACATACTCAAATCATACCTGGATAAAAGGAGCTATCGGGTGAAATATTATGAGGAATACTCTGACCTTTACGAAATTAAATCTGGTGCCCCGCAGGGTAGTTTACTGGGCCCAATCCTATACCTTATTTTTACAGCAGACATACCAACAAATGATCACATGACAACTGCCTCATATGCTGATGACACAGCCTTGCTTTCTTCTCACACAAACCCAGAAACTGCTTCACTTCTTTTACAAAAACAAACCCACGAAATAGAGTTGTGGATGAAAAGGCGGAGAATAAAGGCAAATGAAAATAAAACCACTCATGTAACTTTTACCCTCAGGAGAGAAACTTGCCCCCCCCCCCCGTTAAATTAAACGACAAAATAATACCTCAAGAAGATAACGCAAAGTATTTGGGAATGTACTTGGACAGAAGAATGACATGACAAAAGCACATCTGGACCAAAAGAAAGCAACTTGACCTAGGCGCCACTCGCAACTAAACGGCAGTAGCAAAATGTTGATTTATAAAACAATATTAAAACCCATTTGGGCCTACGGCATACAGCTGTGGAGAACCGCCAGCAATAGCAGCATTCTAACATTCTAGAAATATTTCAAACCAAAGCACTTAGTCCAATGTTCGGTATCCCTCAGTGTCATCATATCTGCCTAGCCTTTTCCCAACTACGTTGGGGTCGGCTTCCAGTCAAACCGGATGCAGCTGAATACCAGTGTTTTACGTGGAGCGGCTGCCTGCCAGACCTCCATAACCCATTAACCGGGTAACACGGTACATCTTGGCAAGACTGGATTCAGATTTACTGGCTTCTGACAATCCGTAACGACTGCCAAAGATCTACAAATAACAGCCGGGACCAACGGCTTAACGTGCTTTCCGAGGCACGGAGGAAACTTGGTATGATAAGATGGTCACCCATCCACAGACCAACCTTGGCAAGCGTTGCTTAACCTTCAAGATCGACTCGTGCGGCTGTTATTATTTAGCCACAAGCTCCTCGGTATCCCTCAGTGTATTAGCAATAAATACATATGCTTAGACCTCGGCATAAAAACTGTCCGGCGCGAAATAATTCAAAGCAGCCTGAAGTACCAGGAAAAGCTAACAACCCACGTGAATGAACTTGCCCAAACTCTGAGCGGAAAAAGAGGACTCCAACATAACCGGCTGAAGAGACATGACATCCTAAATCTCACCAAAAGATTCCCGAAATGACACAAAGACAGAGTTTGCTGGAAAGAAACTTTTCAGCAGTTTATGGTTCTCGTAGATAACATTCAAAACAGATATATATCAGCCAAGGAAGTGGCTTAATGTTCTTGGAAAAGATTGCCATGAAGGAGAAACGAAAAAAGTATTATTTTTCACTAGATAACCTGGTGAACTTAACTACCACCTAAGATTGATAGGATGGCAACACTTTTTAGGGTTCCGAACCTCTGTATGGAAAAACGGGACCCTTATAGAACCACGCCGTTGTCTGTCTTTCTGTCGGTCTGTCTATCTGTCCGTCTATAGGTCGATTTTCTCCGAATCTACTAGACCGGGTCAGTAACAAGGTGACGTTACTCAAAATTTATTTATTTGCGTAACGTGTCTGTATTGGGGCCATAGAAGTTCATATGTGTACCCGACAGACAGAAACAGGTGGCTTTCTGTGATCCTATAAAAGTTCCGTTTAATACGGATGTAAGGAACCCCAAAACGTAATTTCTGTGAAATATGTAAGTTGACTTCGATCTTTAGATATTAGGTTAAGACTGGTTCCTTAAAATGTTTCTCTTTACAATTTTAAGATCAAAGTCTGAGCAGATTTCAGCTTGACATAATCGCGTTCAATTTCAATGAGTGAAAATCACTCTTATACCACGTCTGTTTTGTTTTTACTATTAATAGGCACGCGATTGACCACCATCTCACCTGATGATAAGCGACGATGTGGTCGAAGATGGAGCACGCTTGCCTAGAAGTAACCTATTCACTCTTTACTTAAAGACTCCCAGGTTGTAGCTATCGGGAAACACAGACTCCGGCAGGGAATTCCACTCCTTAGCTGTACGCATTATGAATGTGTTCCCAAAACGTTATGTGCGCGTGGGTGGCATGTCCACCATGTACCGGTGGCGCATCGCCGTTCATCTTGTGGTCCGATGATGGAACGGGCTTGGCGGAATTAAATTATGCAATTATATTATTATTCCGCTCCTTTGCTGTGCGCATTATAAAAAACGTTTGGAAACGCTTATTGCGATTGATTCTAAGAACAATAATTTAATTAAGAAAACATACTCGTATATCGAGACACAACAAGTAAGAAATTCGTTTTTTTAAGCACTTAAAATATTTTTACTGGGCTTCAGCATCTAAAATATAGACCTAAGTATTTTGATTAATGATTCCTCAGAACTATCCGTCTTGCTCCTAGGTACCGTCGGGAGAAATACGACATTATCACTTTTTACTTAAACTGCCTGTTTCTTACCAAGAAAAATTATTGTCTGTAAAAGATGAAGATCTTATTTTCACAAAATAAAAAAAAAACTGGAGAAATACATCAGAGGTCCAATTCTACTTATTTTTAGGGTTCCGTATCCGAAGGGTAATCAATGGAACCCAATTACTAAAACTCCGCTGTCTTTCCGTTTGTCTTTCAGCGGGTGTGTATCTCAAGAGCCGTAATAGGTAAACAGTTGAAGTTTGTTTGTGTTGCCATTATTTATTATTTAACAGCAAATAACAATATTTAAACTAAATTAAAAATTAAAGGGGGCGCACATACAAGGAAACGTGTTTTTCCGGTTTATGATACGGAAAATTTCATGTGAGAGTCCGAATCGCGCTTGGCCGGTATTTGTGCAATATAATTTTCCAACAGTCCACTCCACACTTATATCTGTCCAAAACAAAATATCCCTCATCTATCAAGTCTCTTCGTACTCAAACTGCTCCCAGAAAAGTACAAAACCAAAGAGGTACAAATAACATGCAACGCTAATAAGTTTCCACCTCCTAACATACGATACTTCAAAACAAAATGGATCTCTTTAATCAAAACAAAGGATAGGCATCGAACTTGTCTAGCGCACTGCCGACCGAGATAAACATATATGGAGATTATGAAATATGTGTAGACAGGCAAACAGGCACAAAACGAAAATGCGACATCATTAAAGTCACCAAAATATAAGTGACAGCTGAGTAGAGAAGGATAGAAGATTGCTTTACCACTAAGTGCGAAAGAGATTTATTTTTATGTCTCTTTCATTCTTACTAGTAAAGCAATGTTGTATCTTGCCGTCAAATCAGACTTCTTAGATTTTGGCAAAAGTGCGAGTCGGACTCTCACACGTACTATAAACCATAAAAAAGACCGGCCAAGTGCGAGTCAGTCTCGCACACGAGGGATCCCGTACCATAAACCTTAATTTGTATTATATGTTGTTATAGCGGCATTAAAATACACAATTTGTGAAAATTTCAGCTACCTTTTACGTTTCTTGAAATACAGCCCGCTAACAGAAAGACGGACGGATGGACGGACGGACAGCGGAGGCTTAGTAATAGGGTTCCGTTGGTTACCCTATGGGTACGGCACCCTAAAAACATGCGTCTTATATTAGTAGGAAGTCCCTTTAATTTTTAACTTTATTTTTATTATTTTAATAGCGGCAATATGAATACACATTGAAAATTTCAACTGTCTACCGATGACGGTTTTTGATAAACAACCCGCTGACAGACAGAAGGACAGACGGAAGAACGAACGGACGGCGGAGGCTTAGTAATACGGTTCCGTTGGTTCCCCTTTGGGTACGGAACCCTAAAATCGAAACTCTTGGATCACACGGCTGTCTGTTTGTCTATTTACTCCGAATCTATTGTAGGTACCAATTCAGTTGAGATTGGACAACGTTTGTTCACAAATGTTCATAAGACATAATTATGCATTTCTGTGACCCAAAATTTGTTTAGGTACGTGTTAAAATATGAGGCTAATATTATTTTTTAGGGAATCCAACTGAAGGACGAAATAGATTTCTTCAGAAATCGTCCCAATTCACATAGGTTCTGTCTGGATACGCGGAATTCAGTACGGGTCGTTGTGGTGATGCTTAGAAAAGACATAATTCTTGTCAGCAGTGGAAGTTTTTCGGCGGTCCTGATGATGCCTTTAAATTCCTTCTGTAACAAACTAAAATAAAAGTTCTTAATGAAAGTTGCTTACTAGTCCACCATCCATCCTTATTCTTGTAAACGAGTATTATGATTATTTAACTTAAACTGACCGATTTTTCGTCGTACGCCCCTAAATTGTAAGCATTTTGATACGAGTAGGTAGGTACATATGATGTATCAAAGCTATAGTGTCCCTTCTACATAGAGTTTATTCTATGACATGTTATCAAAGGTGTGTGCGAGCAAAGTTAAATGCGTTCAATTTAATTTTCAGCGACGCGGGGATGCGGGGGGGCGCTAGTCCACCATCCATCCTTATTCTTGTAAATGAGTATTATGATTATTAAACTTAGACTGACCGATTTTTCGTCGAACGCCCCTAAATTGCAAGCATTTTGATACGAGTAGGTAGGTACATATTATGTATCAAAGCTATAGTGTCTCTTCTACATAGAGCTTATTCTATGACATGTTATCAAAGGTGTGTGCGAGCAAAGTTAAATGCGTTCAATTTAAGTTTCAGCGATGCGGGGGTGCGGGGGTGCGGTGTTGCGGTAGAGTTTCTTTTAATTCTGTTTGAGGCGCACAACTTTTATAATTATGTGGTGCATCAAGCAAACAATAAGTTGATATAAAATAACTCCATAATTATGTTAATATTATCCTAAAATGTCAAGATTTCAGGAAATAATCATTCTTTCGGGTTACCTGGCCCTGTGGAGTTTAATTACTGACTTAAATGGTTATAATTTATTCTGAAAATACATAATTTTTACGCCCGCGAATCATACTTTAATCAACATAAAACCTAATAGTGACTTGTAAATTGCAAAAAAACGCAAGAAAATTTGAATTTCGCGGGCTACCCTGGCGCATCCACCTTAAGTACTTAATTTTTGTTATTAACTAAAACCAATGTATGTACAACATTGGTTTTTAGTTACATTTTATTTTTAAACTGAGTTATTAAATCAAAAAGATTAAATAGTTGTTGTTTGTTGTTGTTGTGTTGTTTTCTTCATCTATCTTTTCTGTAACTTATCATCATCTGCCTAGCCTTTTCCCAACTATATTGGGGTCGGCTTCCAGTCAAGCCGGATTTAGCTGAATACATGTATTTTACGAGAAGCGGCTGCCTACCAGACCTCCACAACACATTAACTGAGTAACACGGTACCTACTTCATGGCAAGACTGGAGTCAGATTAACTGACTTCTGACTATCCGTAACGACTGCCAAAGATCTACAAATGATAGCCGGGACCGCCGGCTTAGCGTGCTTTCCGAGGCACGGAGGAAACTCGGTATGGTAAGATGGTCACCCATCCACAGACCAACCTTGGCAAACGTTGCTTAACCTTGAATATCGACCCGTGCGGCTGTTATTATCTAGCCACGAGCTCCTCTCTTTTATTGTAACTTATATGGTGTACATAATAAAGAGTATTCTATTCTTTTATATTCTATTCTAAGACACTTCAAGATTCTTTACATTTATTTAACTACGTAAACCTTTCTATTATGGGTCTATTGTTCCTAGATTTGACCTTTTCTTAACCTAAAGTCCTTCCACACTTTATGGATGACAAAGAAGGACGATGTCAATACGCAAAAGCAAGGACACCTTCTTTCTTAATCAAAATAAGCTTACCTATGTTCTCTTGAAGGACAGTTCAGTAACTGTCCTTTGTATTAGACAGTTCTAATGTCTGTTTATAATCTCGGAGACTAAATTGACAACTTCAAATGTCAAAACTGACATAAATGCTATTAAAATCTATGTCAGTTTGCCATTTTCACTTGTCAATTAGTCTCTGAGATTAAAAAAACAGACTATAAAATATTTTCCTAAAATAACTTAGAATTCAACTTTTAACAGTATGAGAATTTTGCCATTTCATTCATCTAAACCGCTAGGGGTGGGTATATGGCTAAAGTCCCTAAGAGGCCAAAACCTTCTTTCCACAGCTTTTCTTCATAAATAATTAAAAAACATCATTAATTATTTCCATAAGAAATTAATCGAATTTTCCGAAGAGCACCATTGGTTACCTGCTAACATTTGTGCAACTTTCTGCCTGAACTTCATTTGTTCTTCAATCTAATATCAACTCAATACTGATAAACTAAAAGTTGAAAATGGAAAATGCTGTTCCCTGGCATATGTCGTTCTGGAAATGGGAGATCGTCACAGAGGTGTTTCATCATTTACTCGAAGCCAGTTTTCGCCCGACGCTGAGCCCGGTCGGTCGTGTCAAAATTGTTGGGAGAGCGATTTTCGTGTTCGCGTATTTAAATAATATTCGTATAGTTAACGTGCGGAAATAAAATACTGAAATATAACAGAAATTCGTTAAACTTTTGTGTTTTAGTGTTGAAGTTATTAGTTGCAGGAAGAAAGAAATTGAACTTCTCTCTTTACTACGATCGTCTAGAAAAAATAAGGTAAGATTTTTCTATAGAGGGTTTTCCTCCGGTATAACGTTTCGTTTCCGAAGGGTCCTTTTCACTTTCGTTTTAATAAAACGATGTATTTTGTATTGAAATGGTTAATTATACGGAATTTCATTGAGGAAGAGACGCAAGGACGCCAATGAGAAATATTTTTTTTTTTGATTGAATGCTTTATTTTTTCCGGCCTGACATATTTTTTAATTAATGCTTTTTGAAATTGAAAATGGAAGAATAGAATGAAAAATAATGGTGGGATTTTCAGTGGGATGTTCTATTTGTACCTGCCATTTTATTTGAGATGAATTTGCTCTTGACTCTAGTCTAGGTCAGAGATGACAGAGACAAAGTCTACGATGGAGCGAGCTTACCTAGAAGAAGAATGTTCACTCTAACTTTGAAGAGATTAGGGTTACAATTACCTACGAATCAATCCGTGAATAATAATAGATACTAAAGCCTATACCTTGAATTACATTGCAAATTAATGTTGTTAGTAATTTTTAGTTTGTAGGGGTTACTTAAAAAGTTTTAGGATACATTACGTGGTTTTGTCGAATGAGAGGTGAAGGCCTCCTCCGATTTTTTTCCAATTGAATTGTATAACTAGATAAGTATATTAAATCATGGTCCCATTAAAATAATATATGTACAAATTTTAACACAGCGTTCAATACGTTTAGACGTCAGAATCAGTGGGTTTTTTTGCTTGGATGTCTTTGGTTAGCCAATGATATCCAAGAGAAAAAACTGACTAAAGTGATTTTAAGTTGACCTAAAATAATAAATTGTCGGCATTCTAGAATAAACACAGCCATTATGGGTAGGTAGTTGCACTCGCGTTTTTCTTTTATTTTTTTTACCATTCTCCTTATTGCGGTGGACTGAATATTTCTAAAAGTTTGTCCATCTATTTGAATGGGATCTTATATAATTTCCTCTTTAGACGATTATTTAGAAGTTTAATGTTACCTAACATGTATTTATTATTATTTTATTTTTATTTATTATATTTGGGAAACCAAACAGTAGCAAATTAAACATAAAGAGTGTTGTGTTAACATTAAACTTAACAAATACTTAAGTACTACCCACAACATTTTCCACAGATTTCTTGGTTAAATAATAACTAGCGACAACATTTTATTTTCCGACTTATTCGCGAACGAAGTCGCGGACAACAGCTAGTTAAATAATAAAAACAAACTGTTAGCAAACGGTAAAGTACTTTTACAACTATTTGACCCAGTACAAGGAAGCTTTCCCTTAGATCATTTGGTTGAAACCGTAGAGTTATTGCCGATTCTCCTTAATTGTAAATTTATCAATTGGAATCGTGAACTAACTTCTGAGTGCCAATTCTATTAAATTTTCAAGCAATGTTCGCATTCCCTCGTATGGTGTCGGTGCCGTAGGGTGCCGTAAAAGAATAACACCATCCCATCACTTCCCGTGGGTATCGTAAGGGACTTGCCAGAGAATGGGCAGCAGCGTTCTCTGTAAAACGCAACACACTGCGATCGCCAACCCGCCTGCCAAGCGTGGCAATTATAGCAAACCCCCCTTTGGGAGAGGCCTATGTCCAGCAGTGGACGTCTTTTGGCTGTTATGATGATGACGATGGTTTGCATTCGCATCTCATTCGCAATAGTTTTTTGGCAGTTTGCGACTGAGTTACGAATGGGAACGTTTGCTTAAAAATTAATGGAATTGGACATGCTTCATAAGTGTCTATGTGAGCCTTTTATAAACTAAAACATTTTTTATTAAACTTTGTGTAAGTTAGTCTGGTACAGAGGTGGACTAAATGCAACATGCGCAAGCATTCCTTAAATAAATATAATGTATTCATGTTATTTATAATACTATTGAAAAACTTTTTTGTCATTTAATAAATAGGTTGTTCATGGCATACAGAGTTGTCTTTAAACTTAAATGTTAACAGTTAGTTGACTTTTGCTAAAAACGACTCTATCGTAAAAAAAAAAAAAACAAAAAAAGTTCTTAAAACGTAATAGACAGTTGTGTTGCTGGGGAGTTTGTTGCGCTACTTCTTCTCCATAGCTAAAACACTAGGAAGTGGTGACGGGCGGGCGTTTTAAAGGACTGTCTTTTGTAAAACTTGACGTTCAAAATGTGCTGGCTCTCAGCCTAATTTGAATAAACGACTTTTGATTTGATTTTGAATATATACTGTGGCAAGTATACAATAAGTAATTAATTATTATTTTTTATTAATAATTAGTTTCGTAAAGTTTACCTATAGGTAAAAAACATAATCATCATCTGCCTAAAGTTTTCCCAACTATATTGGGGTCGGCTTCCAGTCAAGCTGGATTTTAGCTGAATACCAGTATTTTACGCGGAGCGGCTGCCTACTAGACCTCCACAACCCATTAACTGGGTAATATGGTACTTCATGGCAAGACTGGAGTCAGATAAACTGGCTTTTGACCATCCGTAACGACTGCCAAAGATCTACAAATGACAGGTAAAAAACATATTATTTATACTAAAATAATCATAAATTATACTTTGTGTATTTTAGTCTGGTACAGAGCTGGAATTACACAAGCATTATCTACCAGTATAGGTTTTTTTTTATTTTAGTCTAAAGGTTGTATAAAATATAAAAGACTACCTACACTGTGGTAGGTGTACAATAAATAACTAATATATAAAATAGAAATAAGTTTCGTAAAGTTTACCTGTTTACTTAAAAAAAAACATATTATTTATGCTAAAATAATCATAAATCATACTTTGTGTATTTTAGTCGGGTACAGAGCTGGAATTACACAAGCATTATCTACCAGTGTAGTCTTTTTATTTTATCCTAAATGTTGGATAAAATAAAAAGAATACACTGTGGTAGGTGTACAATAAATAACTAATATTTAAAATAGAAATTAGTTTCGTATAGTTTACCTATTTACTTAAAAAAAAACATATTATTTATGCTAAAATAATCAAGACGAAAGCTTACAACCCTAATCTCTACAAAGTTAGAGTGAACAGGCTCCTTCTGGGTATGCTCAGTCTATCGTAGACTTTGTCTCTGTCATAGACTAGATTCAAAAGCAAACCCATAACAAAAAAAAGACATCCTTTAAAAAAATATTCAGTTTTAGGCTGCGTTTGCACCAGAGATATGCAAAGATGCGTAGCGACGTAGCGAGGGATGTGTTTGTTAAGACGAAATGCGGGCGGATAGACTTTGTACGTAAAAAGTAATAACTCGAGGTTTAGTTCACGCCTGTTTCCTCCTCCAACATTGAACCGATTTAAGAGATATTTCACAAACTAAATAAGAAGGATGTGTACTGTGTCCCTGTCTTTTTTTTTCATTAATAATTTCAAAACTTGTACACTAGGGCTCTGTTGACAGCGATTTATCGGACAATTCTGAGCTTTTATTGAGAGTTCTAGTGCTTATACGGTTAATATATCATGAATTCATGCCTCCGGCAATATCATCATCTGCCCAGTATTTTCCCAACTAAATAAGACTCGGCTTTCAGTCAAACCGGATTTAGCTAAATACCAGTATTTTACGTGGAGCGGCTACCTCCACAACCGATTAACTGAGTAACACTATAGGTACTTCTTGGCAAGACTGGAGTCATATTTACTGGCTTCTGACAATCTGTAACGACAGCCAAAGATCTATAAATGAGAGCCGGTACCAACAGCTTAACGTGCTTTCCGAGGCACGGAGGAAACTCGGTATGTTAAGATGGTCACCCATCCACAGACCAACCTTGGTAAGACTGATGTCAGATGTTCTACCTTCTGACTATCTTCAGCAATATATTTAACAAAATTTTGTATTTCAATTTTTTTTTTTTTTTTTTTTACTATTGATAGGCACGCGTTTGACCACTATCTCACCTGATGGTAAGCGAGGATGTGGTCGAAGATGGAGCACGCTTGCCTAGAAATAACCTATTCACTCTTGATTTAAAGACTCACAGGTTGTAGCTATCAGGAAACACAGACTCCGGCAGGGAATTCCACTCCTTAGCTGTACGCACTATGAATGTGTTCCCAAAACGTTTTGTGCGTATGGGTGGGATGTCCACCATGTACCGGTGGCGCATCGCCGTTCGTCTTGTGGTCCGATGATCAATGAAACAGATGTGATAAAAAGGGATTGATCCTAAACCAAAATAACTTGGGGAACTGCCGAACTACGTTTTGCGACGTGACAGTAAAAGTACCAATGTTAAGGATTTACTTTATACCTATCGGATAAATTTATTCTTTCCTCGCTCAGTTGGGCGGATGAGAAACTGTCGAATATGTACACTTATCGCGATGAAAATCGTAAAGTCTTCGAAAGGGAAAAGATTACTTAGTAAACCGTAGGAAAGCGTTGACTTTTTTTGGAACAACAATATGTTTCAGTTTTTTAGGGTTCCGTACCCAAAGGGTACTCAACGGAACCCTATTACTAAGCCTCCGTTGTCCGTCCGTCCGTCCGTCTGTCTGTCAGTGAGCTGTATATCAAGAACCTTAATAGACAGACAGTTGAAATTTTCACAGATTGTGTATATCTATTGCCACTATAACAACAAATAATAAAAAACTGGCGGCGTGATGTTATGTTATGAACTGGTGTAAACAAAACAGACATTTGATTTCAGAAATCCCGATCCTTTTGCTATCATTTATTGAAGAGTTCGTTGCCTATCTCCGAAGTTCTTCATCAGATCTTCACCAAATTTAAATGGGACCTGTCCGAAAAAATACTCTTCCAAACAAAAAAGAATCATCCAAATCGGTTAATAATTGGCGAAAATATTGCTGAATAAACATTTTTAATGGGATCACATCATCAGATCCTGACTTATACCATCCATAATCAGCTCAGCAACATGAGATGATGATTGCCAGGCACAAATATCCGAATTGCGTTAGAAAGTTTATGAAAAACAGTGTATGTGCTTATAAAATTTGAGGGTTTCCCTCGATTTTCATGGGATCCCATCATCAAATTCTAACTTGGTGACAATGGGACCATCTCAGGAGTGTAGGCTTTCGAATAAAAAAAAAAATTGAAATCGGTCGAGAATTGGCGGAGAAATAGGTGAACATACATAAAAAAAAAACATACATACAACCGAACATAGAACCTCCTCCTTTTTGAAGAAGTCGGTTAAAAATAATGTTTATGCTACGGAATCCTTCGTGTGCGAGTCCGACTCGCAAAAGGCCAGATTTTTTTTTAATTGGTACAACACATTCCCAACCACTGCAACTCCTGAAAGCCGAAGTAGTGAATATGTTTCAGCTGTGATTATATTGTTCTTGGACGTTTTTTACAGTTTAATCGTAAACTAGTGGACACCCTGCCTATAAATTATAGTCTTTTTTATTGGGACAAGTCCGCCACATAATACTAACCACTGCAACTTCTAAAAGCCAGGTAGAATCAACAGTGGCGACTACCAAAACGCCAGGCCAGTGAAGCCTGACGACTCCCGGAGAAATGATTAAACTGTCTTGGATCCTGCAACGAAATTGATCAGAAAAGTACAAAGGAGGAGTAGGCAAAAATATAATTTCCACTTCCACACACAAAATTGTAGCCTATGTGGTATTCATATGTGTAAACAATATTACTGTAAGACATTGAAATGTATTCAGTACTTTTTTGGGAAAGAGTATCAAAACAACCCATCCTTACAAACTTTCACATGAATATAAAGGGTTCCTTAAATTAACGCATGCTTTTATTTAACTAAAAAACATAGTTTTTACGGTTCCGTACCCTGTAACTAAGCCTCCGCTGTCCGTCCGTCTGTCTGTCTGTCAGCGGGCTGTATCTCTAGAACCGTAATAGGTAGACAGTTTAAATTTTCACAGATTGCGTATTTCTACAGCCACTATAACAACAAATATTAAAAATTAAAGTTAATGGTACGGAACCTTTCGTGTGCGAGTCCGACTCGCACTTGGCCGTTTTTTTTTTAAATTGTATTTTTTTTTTCAATCATAAAGTACACAGGATGGGATTCTGTATGGAAAGGCACAAAGAGCAAATAGTCTCCAAGGTTCAAAGCATTGCATACATACTTACTATTTTGTAGATAAAAAAAGCCTCGAAGATAGAGCCGTGCGACTGTTGTTACTTTAGCCACGAGGTTCCGATACAAAGCTGTTGACTGATTATTATTATTAGTTGATTGCTAGGAAGTAAGTGCTTCCGTGGTCGAGCGATTTAGGCGTTTGCCTCGTGACCCGGTTATCGTGGGTTCGATCCCCACGGGCAGCATACTTTGTTAGTGGTTTTTCAGTTTGACTAGGACTTTGCAGGCTAGAATCACCTGATTTTCTGATAAAAAGATGATAACGTGCGTTCGGAAGGCACGCATGGCCGGTGATCTTGGCCGGCAAATGGCGGTAGTCGAAATGAACCATGTCAGAGGCCCTCGAGGCGGTTTCGAAACTCCACACAATTAGGAAGGAAGTAAATTTTGTTAAAGTCATCATGGCCATTTAAGTTGAATAAAAGACGTCCACTGCTGGACCTGCCTCCAAAACGTCGCTACATCGATCGGTCCCACGCTTCTCGAATCCAGTGAACTCCTTAAAATTTATTAAAGTAATTAAAGGTTATGTTAAAGGGGCTCTTATATTAAATTATAATTACACGATCTTCCGCATTTTCTTGACTTATAAGGGGATTATAATGAGCAAAAGTATCAATACCCCATTATGAGGAATTTGATATTTTTTAAGGGGATTCCTGTTGTTGATAAAAACATAGGCAGTTTTATTTGAAGGTTTCCGAACGTCCATAAAATGGAACCCTCACAGGATCACACGGCTGACGGTCTGTGTCTGTCTGTCTGTCCGTCTGTCACAGCCAATTTTCTAATTTTCACAGACAAAATGGAAAATTAAAAAAAAAAGTTTTTATCTGTTCCGTGTGACATGTCAAAAGAAAAGATCCATTTCCAAAATTTATTTATTTTAGTTACACGTCTGTGTTTGGGTCACAGAAGATTATATGCGTACCAAATTTTAACTGAATCGGGCCGTAGTATCGGAGAAAATCGACTGCGACAGACAGACAGTCAGACAAACGTGCTTTTATAAGGGTCCCTTATTCCATATTAAGGTTCGGAACCCTAAAAATCTTTCAATAAAATAAATAAAAAATAAATAAAATAAAATATCTTTATTTCAGACATAATATGCTATAAGTTGTTAGTAATGAGTTAGTAACAAATTATGCTTATGTGCTATATTAGTATTATTAGTTGAATAGGTATACGAAAAAAATACGGAATAAAAATAACGTAGCGCTGGTATTCTGATAGGGCCCGCTGTGATGCCATGGACAAAATTAAAGCAGAATAATTGCTACCACAATAATTAATGAATTCTATTAAACTAAAGACAAGCTATAGAACAGTAATTTGTAATTTAAATAGAAGGTTTCAAGTGATATTATTTTCTAAAGCAGGCATCCAATTTCTGAGAAAACAACCAGATGGTAGAATAATTTAAAATTAAATAGTCCAAGTATTATCTCCGTGTTTCTACTTAGAATTTGATATTACAGTTGTAAATAAATTGTATTTAATTTGATTTAGAAGGTGGCAATAATAGTTTGTTTGAGGAGTGTGTCGTTTTGACAGTTTTGTACCCACGTACTTGTACGCTTCGCAAGGACAAAGTAGAGGACTTTTGTGTCCTCTGAATGCGTTAGCAGAACATCAATTGCCTAGCCTGGAGTCAGATTTGCTGGCTTCTGACTGTCTGTAATGACTGCCAAAGATCTTCAAATGACAGCCAGAACCAAATGCATGTAATGCTAGATTATCTAGCATTAAATGCATTTGGTTCTGGCTGTCTAATAACAGCCGCACAGATCGATCTTTAAGGTTAAGCAACGCTTGCTAAGGTTGGTCTGTGGATGGGTGACCATCTTAACATACCGAGTTTCCCCCGTGCCTCGGAAAGCACGTTAAGCTGTTGGTCCAGGCTGTCATTTGTAGAACTTTGGCAGTCGTTACGGATAGTCAGAAGCCAGTACATCTAACTCCAGTCTTACTAAGAAATACCGTTTTACCCATTTAATGGGTTGTGGAGGTCTGGTAGGCAGCCGCTTCACGTAAAATACTGGTATTCAGCTGAATCCGGTTTGACTGGAAGCCGACCCCAATATAGTTGGGAAAAGGCTAGGCATGATGAGCAAGATGTTTTCAAACCTTATATTATTTTTAGGAATGAATTCCATGATTCCATCATTGATGATTTCTATCTAAACTAATATTATAAAACTGAAGAGTTTCATTGGTTGAACGCGCTAATCTCAGGAACTACTGATTCGAATTAAAAAAATATTTTAGTGATGCACAGCCCATTTATTGAGGGAGACTATATAACATCACACTATGACCAATAGGAGCTGAGCATTAATGAAAATGTAACGCAGATGAAATTGCGCGGGTCAGCTAGTTAAATAACGAAGAAATGAAGTAATATCTTTGGGCGTTTTTTTTTATACGAGTAGTTTTTCGCTTCGAACCATCCCTTTTTTATGGATGATAAATCATCAAATGACTCCTCCCGCTCTGGGCGAAGCAGAAGGGAGTGTCAGACTCTTACTGACTAAAAAACAATACGTTTTCCTCCTATTCGAATTATTCCTTTTTTTAAAGATGGGATGTCATCAAATGACTCCTCCCGCTCTGGGTGAAGTAGAAGGGAGTGTCAGACTCTTACTGACTAAAAAACAATACGTTTTCCTCCTATTCGAGTTATTCCTTTTTCTAAAGATGGGAAATCATCAAATGACTCCTCCCGCTCTGGGTGAAGCAGAAGGGAGTGTCAGACTCTTACTGACTAAAAAACAATACGTTTTCCTCCTATTCGAATTATTCCTTTTTTTAAAGATGGGATGTCATCAAATGACTCCTCCCGCTCTGGGTGAAGCAGAAGGGAGTGTCAGACTCTTACTGACTAAAAAACAATACGTTTTCCTCCTATTCGAGTTATTCCTTTTTTTAAAGATGGGATGTCATCAAATGACTCCTCCCGCTTTGGGGAAGCAGAAGGGAGTGTCAGACTCTTACTGACTAAAAAACAATACGTTTTCCTCCTATTCGAATTATTCCTTTTTTTAAAGATGGGATATCATCAAATGACTCCTCCCGCTCTGGGTGAAGCAGAAGGGAGTGTCAGACTCTTACTGACTAAAAAACAATACGTTTTCCTCCTATTCGAATTATTCCTTTTTTTAAAGATGGGATGTCATCAAATGACTCCTCCCGCTCTGGGTGAAGCAGAAGGGAGTGTCAGACTCTTACTGACTAAAAAACAATACGTTTTCCTCCTATTCGAGTTATTCCTTTTTCTAAAGATGGGAAATCATCAAATGACTCCTCCCGCTCTGGGTGAAGCAGAAGGGAGTGTCAGACTCTTACTGACTAAAAACAATACGTTTTCCTTCTATTCGAATTATTCCTTTTTCTAAAGACGGGAAATCATCAAATGACTCCTCGCGCTCTGCGTGAAGCAGAAGGGAGTGCCAGACTCTTAATGACTAAAAACAATACGTTTTCCTCCTATTCGAATTATTCCTTTTTTTAAAAATGGGAAATCATCAAATGACTCCTCCCGCTCTGGGCGAAGCAGAAGGGAGTGTCAGACTCTTGCTGACTAAAAACAATACGTTTTCCTCCTATTCGAATTATTCCTTTTTTTAAAGATGGGAAATCATCAAATGACTCTTCCCGCTCTGGGTGAAGCAGAAGGGAGTGTCAGACTCTTACTGACTAAAACTTATTCGTGTTCTTCCTAGTGCCATTTGCCTTCCAGGGCTACGGTGCCTCTTTTGGACAAAGTCCGCAGCCCCAGCAATTCGAATTATTCCTACGAGTTATAAAAGTAACATATTTATCTTGCAACAGAACAATGAATTAACATACACAAACGACAAAATACGTCGTATTTCATTTGTTTCACTGAATAATAGGTAACGGGCCAACTTGTCGAACATAATCCCTTATTTAATAACTTTTGGGCCTAATCGTATATTCCTGAAAATTTATTAGCATTAATAATACGGCTGTGGAAGAGTTCAGGATGGAAAACGATTTTGTGCAAATTATAGATTTCTGGTAAAAATAGTGTGCATATTATGTAGCCAAGTTTCTGAATGATGTGTTGCAGTATGTATTTGAGGAAATAGAGCTTGAATCTGAAAAAAAAAACCGGTCAAGTGCGAGTTAGGCTGGCACGCAAAGGGTTCCGTACCATTAACCTTTATTATTATTATTTTTTGTTAAAGCGGCAATAGAAATACACAATCTGTGCAAATTTCAACTCTCTACCTATAACGGTTTATGAGATACAGCCCGCTGACAGACAGACGGACGGACGGACGGATGGATGGACAGCGGAGACTTAGTAATAGGGTTCTGTTGGTTACCCTTTGGGTACGGAACCCTAAAAATGCATATAGCAGTTTCCTTCGTTCAGAATCGTAATACTTAAAACCAACTGTATTGTAGTTTAGTCAGATGCAACTGAATTCCAGTGTTTACAGCGATCGGTAACTGGAAAAAACCCTACTCCCTCTCTTTTACTCTTTTCTCTCTTCTCTTTGTTATATTTTTCTCATGTATTTTTTTTGTAACTTATATGGTGCACATAATAAAAAGTATTCTGTTCTTAATTAGGTCTGCGATTTCCTAAAAATTTGTGATTTTGTTTGTTATTCCATCACGCAAAAACGACTGAACGGATGTGCATGGTATTTGGTAAACAGAACTATAGATACCGTTTAAATTTGTAGGTACATATTACATTAAAAAAAGACTACATTTTTTTATGATTTAACTAGTTGACCCTTGCATCTTCGTCTGCTTCACAATTTTCATTACTGCTCCGCTCCTACTGGTCTTCACGTGATGATATATAGCCTATAGCCTTCCTCGATAAATGGGCTACATTGAAATAATTTTTCAAATCGAACCAGTAGTTCCTGAGATTAGCGCGTTCAAGCAAACAAACAAACTGTTCAGCTTTATATATTAGTATTGATTACAAATGTATAGTTTTGAGACTTTTTCCTATAGTTGTAGTAAAAACAGTATTACTTGCAAAATTTCATAGTTCTAGATCAACGGAAAATACCCTATACATTTACAAAGTGATCCTCTAAGGGTTCCGTTTTTCCTTTTGAGGTACGGACCTCTAAAAACAAAAAGATTTTCTGAAAAACGAATCATGATTTGTTTTCCGGGTACCTACGAAATGATATCAGGGAGAGGCCAAAGTACTATATTGCAAATAAAGCAATAACTGAAAACGATATTCCAATAACTGAATTGTGTGTCACACGCTTAACAGCTATAGTTTATTTATAAAAAAAGCTTAGCTACCTACACATTACAGAAAAAAACAGCAGCCATTTCTCTCGTTAAGTATAAAAAAATAAACAAAAAGGAAATATAGCGTGCAATACCTTTCTCAAGTAACTTGAACTCAATATTTTTCTTTTATCCTCAGTGTAGATTTCGAAAGTTCATTAAAAGTTCACTATATTATTTCGCTAGCGAAAGTAAGGCTTGTTTCACACGTACCACAACCACGCCACAACTGCAACACGTGGGCGGGCGCTAATTGATATGAAAATTAATAGCGGAACACATTTTTCCGTCAATTTCGATTGCGTGTGTGATACCAACCACATCGCAACCACAACGCAACGACCAGCGATACTGTGAACTAACAGCCGGTCACATCGCAAATACATCCACATTTTGTAGGTACCACAACGCAACCCTGCACCCGCGGTGAGTACACTATTTGGCCTACCTAAATGTCTTTACTTTGGTATTGTTTGTCAGTTCGTTGAGCTCCTCAAAGTTCTGAGTTGAGCTGCATGCTGACAATTACTTGCACTGTCTGGAGTAGACCTGCACTCAAACCTGCGTGGTGCTTTCCTCAAAAACCCACCTTAGACGTTAACCTACATGGTTTTCATATGTTATTGGCGATTGTACGACTTCAAAAGAGACCTCTGAGTAGGTTTCGGTGTTTCTTCTCAGAGTAGTCAGCTAGGAAACACCGGCTTCATCTAGATTAACATGACAAAAAATATTGAAGTGTAAAAGAGTTACTTGTAGAAGCCGCAGCGACACTATTCACACGTAACCACAGCTTGACCACCTTCTGTCGACAGTGTGGTGTGGTTGTGATTCGTGTGTAACAAGCCTTAGTTGGTACTTTCTAGCGTCTCCGGCTCTCTCTGTAACTTTGTAGTGCCGTCACTGAACGTCTGTCACGAGAATGTTTAATGTTGCGAAGTGATAGGTATGTTTTAATTAAGTACGTCCAACTTCGCGTGAAATATGTCAACCGTTATAGACTTGGCAAGACTGGAGTCAGATTTACTTGCTTCTGACAATCCGTAACGACTGCCAAAGATCTACAAATGACATCCGTAACGACTGCCAAAGATCTACAAATGACAGCCGGGACCAACGGCTTAACGTGCTTTCCGAGGCACGGGGGAAACTCATTACGTTAAGATGGTCACCCATTCACAGACCAACCTCGGCAAGCGTTGCTTAACCTTGACGACCGACCCGTGCGGTTGTTATTATCTAGCTTCCTCAAATAGTATTTCTAATGATAGTGCTAAATTCATCATCATCTTATCAGTCGAGAGACGTCCACTGCTGGACATAGGCCTCCCCCAAGAATCGGGGGTGTTTGCTATAATCGCCACGCTTGGCAGGCGAGTTTGCGATCGCAGTGTTTGGTGTTGTGTTTTACAGAGAACGCTGCTGCCAATTCTCTGGCGAGACCCTTAGTCGCCTCTTACGACACCCACGAGAAGTGATGGGATGGTTTTATTCTTTTACAGCACCTGCCAACACCATACGGCAGTGCTATATCCGCTTTAGTAAAAACCCGGTTTTGAACCCTTGAACTCGTGTTCAAAACTCCAACTTCCCAATTTACAAACCACCATGGCACATCATTATAAAAAAAAAAACGGTATTATCCTTAAACTCTACCCTCACAAAATATCGACTGAAAACAACAAAAAAATAATCAAATAAGCTTTCTAAAAAGACATGAAACGTTTCCCCTGCCCTTAGTCTAAATATATTTGATGGAAATTCCTTTATATTATGTTTCTTTGTATTGAAACAACATTAACAATGACTTTTTTCTTTGATCGAGTTTGTATTATTAGATTATACTTAGCTTTTGCGCTGGCTTTGTCTGTATTCAATTTCGGTGTAGAAATAGCATCGGTTGTTTGTGAATTATTGATCTGTTTATGAAAAACATAAGCGATCGTTAAAATACTCACTCGATACTCACAATAGCTCTTTCTACCCGTACACTAACTGGGCAACTGGCTCGAATTATGATTTGACGTTTTAGTTAAATTGTTTAAAAGATTTCGATGAAAATAATATAAACGCAAAAGTAACAGTGATGCTATTTTCAACGAAATCGAATTGTTGAATTTTAATTAAAACTTCAAAAAGTAATTCGAAATATGTACGGATCATGTAGGAGTAGGTTTACTGTAAGCAAAGTGCCGTGAAGTAGAGAGTTACCTTTATATTCTAATAATTGACAGTTGGACTAATTTAATGACTTAAATGACTAGCTGTGGGACTGAAAAGCAATGTTTACCGAGCTCTGCCCATAGATAAGTGAGCATCTTTTTTTTGTAGTCATTATCATGATCATATCAGCTGAAAGACGTCCATTGCTGGACATAGCCTTGCCAAGTGTTGCCACAACAACCGGTCCTGTGCGTCTTGCATCTATCGGCTACCCGCAACCCTCATCAGATTACCGGTCCACATTATAGGAGGCCTTCTAACGTGGCGTCTTCCGGTACGCGGTCGCCACTCCAGAACTTTTCGGCTCCATCGACCATCTGTTCTGCGAGCAATATGCCCTGCCCACTGCCACTTTAGTTTGGCGATTCTTCGGGCTATGTCGGTAGCCTTGGTTATCTTGCAGATATCATCATTCCTGATTCGATCACACAAGGAAACTCCAAGCATTGCCCTCTCCATGGCCCTTTGAGTGACTTTAAGCCTTCTGCTGAGGCCCATTATTAATTGATGTAAAATAAAAAAATAAGCTGCATACGAATAGGCTGGAGGCCGTCCACAATGTATTCGAGAAAGATCTAGGCTGATTGGTTAACCCATCAGCTCAGGTTCAAGTAAATCACCAGCCTGAAAATAAGACTTTTCAACGCTAGGGGGCTAAAAAGGCTACTTTACGAGAATCATAATATTTATCATATAACAATCTGTCAAATTTAATGTTCATCTTTATCGCTAACGCATTAGGTTCAAGGTTGATTGGAAAAATTTGACAGTGATGGGTAGCGTGATGTGCTTTCTGATTCTGCTAAGGTGGCCTTTTTAGACCCACTGGTTTGATTTAAAAGTTGCTTCTAGTCGACTATCTCAGAAAGTTGTGTGTGTTGTGTCATAAATCATCGCTCTTCAGCAGATAATGTTGTGATATCGCAAGTGCATTTTACTGTCCTTTCACTGACTTCATAATCAACGAACACTTCGCCCACGACTTCGTTCGTGCGGGTTTATAATTGAAATTTTCACTAGAATCTCTATTTTTTTCGAAAATAAATTATACTTTATGTTACTTCCTGATAGTTTAGCTTTGTATTGGTGAAAATGGTTAAAAACGGTCCCGTAGTTTCGGAGCCTGAGCCAGAGATTTTATATTATTAGTGTAGACTAGCTTTGCCCACACCTCCACTTGTGACACACACAGATATACTATGCGGTACCCGTCATTTTGTTTTCCAAGTCTTGTTATTATGACTTGCCTTACGCATCACAGTTCCATTGTGAGAGAGAGATGAAGCTATACAGGTTAGCAATATCCTTTTTTGATTTTTTCACAACGGTATTACGATAGCAATGACATTTCGTAGTAGGGGCTCTTATTGTGAGAATGGTAGATCAATGTCTTATTAATATTATAGCTGAGAAAGTCTGCGTTTGAATTGTTTATAGCACACCTTAACAGCGGTATGTATTTGAATTTTTGTCACACGAGTTTCGACTCGTCCGTTTTCGGGTCACAGAAGTTCATGTGGTACCTTCAAACTGAGTCGGTGCTGTCGATTCGAAGTGCCTGTGACAGATTTACAGATAAACACACGAGCAATGCATTTCCGTTCATATATTATTATGTAACCGGAAATTTGCAAATGCAGTAATATTGTAGAATATCGCGTGGAAATGTTAACTATTTTTTCTATAAAAGACACGGATATATTGGAAACTATTGAATTTGGGTGGGATTTATTGTTTACAAAACAATTTTTTTATAATGTATCAACAAATTATAATTATATATATAAAAATCTCGTGTCATAGTGTTTATTATCGAACTCCTCCGAAACGGTTTGACCGAGTTTTATGAATTTTGAAGTGAAAACTTCTTTAGCGGCGTTGTGCACTTTTTTTTGTGATGGGAAAGAAATGTTAAACTCGCGTCAGGACACGTGACCTGATCGAAAATTCGTAAGACGGTGGGAGAGGAGCTCGTTTTCAAGTTTTCAATTCTGCCGACGCTCCCGGAGTGCAAGCCGTTGTTTTTTTTGTGTATATTCGGTAGGTCTGAGAATAGGCGGTAGGCTATTTTTTATGGCGAGACAATGTTACGGAGTCTGCAATTTTCCGGTGACATAATCATACGGACGTTCGGAACCCAATAAATATAGTTTGTATAATAAAAGGAAATGGTAATAAAACCAACCCTTCCTTAACCAATCACCTAACAATACTTTTCACACAACCCGCCGTATAGCCCCCCCTTTTAGGGGTGTAGGCAAATTATAATGGCCCCTTTGATCCAGGGGTAAGTTGTTCCATGGCAAACTATTCCGTAATTGGCTGATCATGACTTGCCAGAACGCTTGGCTTTATAACAGACAGATGACGCACTTTTAGTATTGGTTCTTTTAGGGTATTTTTGGGGGCGGGTTGGAAAGTTTTATTGATTGTGTTGGGGTTTTCGTCGTTGACGATACTCCAGTTGTAGGTAGTTGTTGTAGGTAAATCCACGCTAATAACACTGTTAAGTTGGAGTCGTTTATTGAGAAGAAGACTTTACTATTTCTATCTACGAGTATGTTTGGTGTCGCAGTCGCACATTATGTGGTTGATACTAGTAATAATTGACGCTCGCGGTTTTTTTTAAGCGTATAAACGAAGAGCCCCTCACGACAATTCGCTGTGTGAGCATTATTGGGTCGTACAGATTGTTTATTATTTTTTCTTTGATTTCTTTTGTGGAGTACGTTAATAGGTAGTTCGTTGTAGAAGTTTTTCGTAAATTGCCTGAAACTAATCTAAATTTTTGTTGAAAAATTTACGAATTATCTTTATCAGTAAATTCTGAATGATTTTGAAATTTTATATTATTATGCATATTTGTTTCATGTTTACTCAGCGATTATAATTTGATTATTATTTATACATTCTCAGATTGATATTTTCCTCTGAGGATTGAAGTATTTTCTTAAAACTATTTTAAAACGAACGGACTTGATCCTTTGTCTTGATTCTGATACTTTTATCAATTCAATCTTACGTCATATTTCAAGTCAATTTATACCTGATTTGTTCTAGTGTTTTGGTCAGACTTGGATCAGACAAACAGCTAACTTGATATTTGACAGAAAATTGATATTGATTTGACTTTCAATAATCCCTAGATAGTTTAATAAAATGAGGGGAGCTCGTGCCTATAATAACGGCGAACTCCAAGGGTGGTGGAACTTAAAGTGTAAGTAGCACTTGCTAGGTTGGTTTGTGGATGGGTGATCATCCAATTCGTATAGGGATACCGAGAGAACCACATGAGGTCAACGTGCTTTCTGAAGCACTAAAACATGTTTAGTCGTTGGTCCTGGTTGTCATTTGTAGATGTTTGACAGCCGATACCGATGGTCAGAAGCCAGATAATGTGACACTAGTCTTGCCAAGAAGTAGATCATCATCATCTGCCTAGCCTTTTCACAACTATATTGGGGTCGGCTTCCAGTCAAACCGGATTTAGCTGAACTTTACGTGGAGCGGCTGCCTACCAGACCTCTACAACCCATTGACTGAGTAACACAGTACTTCATGGCAAGCCTGGAGTCAGATTTATTGGCTTCTGACTATCCGTAACGACTGCCAAAAGATCTACAAATGACAGCCGGGACCAACGGCTTAACGTGCTTTCCGAGGCACGGAGGAAACTCGGTAAGTTAAGATGGTCACCCATCCACAGACCAACCTTGGCAAGCGTTACTTAACCTTGAAGATCGACCCGTGCAGCTGTTATTATCTAGCCACGAGCTCCTCAAGCTGCCAAGAAGTAGGTACTATTACCCAATTACTGGGTTATGGACGTAAGGTAGGCAGTCGCATCAATTATACTGAATTGGCGGGGGCACTAAATCCCATAATATACATACAAGGCCTTCAACCTGTAAAAGTAATTTCTGAGAACATTGGTTATATAGGCTTCAAAACGAAATTCTGGATCCATAAGCAGCCCAAGGTTGCATGCATGCTCTACTCCGTCTATCTGCTATAATCTCTCTCTTGATATCTATTTCAGGTGTGGCCGATATTATTGAACATATCTGCTTTCTAGTGCCTAGCACTATGAATTTTGATTTAAAAGGGTTCAGAACCTGAGAGTTTTTCTCTGACCATGAGACCACTCTTTGCAAGTCTTCATTCATCTTCTTCATCGCGAAATATGTGTCGTGAGCCTTAAACGAAACATACAACTGGATATCATCAGCATACATGATAAGATAAGATAAGTTATATTTTACATGTGGTGCTTGCAGTGCAAAAATTACTTAATTAGAATGGTTTTATAAGACGATAGATTGAGTCTAATAAAATGATAGGAAGATTATTAAATGTTATTCGAGGGTCCGACTTCGAGACTTCGACTTTTCCGTTTGGTCACGTGCACTAATACTGAGCCTAAATTCTGGATTTAAATAACGATTCAGGCAAAGTGTTACTATGTTTTTCCGCCTGGAAATTTTTAGTAGCAGCCATTAATAGGCTAGCCCTTATTACCTGAATAATAGGCAGACCTCTGGTTACCACTTCTGGGAAAATAGGCTTTATGGTATGCTGTCTACATCCATTATACAGTGTGCATATCATTAGACGGCATGTAGGTCAGATTATTTCAGTTCGTAGAAAGCAACAGTTATAAAAGAAACTACCTTTTTCAGCGCCGTGTCGACATAAGTTTGCAAGAATAGCTAACGATTTGATGAAAAGATAGACCGGTGTGGTACGTTAACCTGTAGGTAATTATTTATTTACCTCAGTTGTTATGGTATGTACAAGTCGTGGGGCCAATGGGGTTTTCTATCGGCAGAAATGAACCTATTAAAACTTAATAAATAGGGGATTCAATTCTTTTAAGACATAAAAGAGTGCATAGTAGATTCGATTGCTCAGAACTAATAAACAATATATGTTACTTTGTGCCTAGATGGATGAAATGGCGACAGGTCACTGGAACAACTTGTGACCCTCGGATCCCCTCAAATTAAAAGGGAAAATATATAAGTCCGTGATAAGAGCTGTCGTAATGTATGGATCAGAATGTTGGGCTGCGAAAAAGACGGATGAGAATAGATTGCATGTAACGGAGATGAGAATGTTGAGATGGATGTGTGGAGTAACGAGAGTGGATAAAGTGAGAAATGAGTACATTAGAGGCACTTTAAAAGTGGCGCCAGTGACGGAAAAGTTGAAAGGGAATCGCTTGTCTTGGTATGGTCATGTAAAGAAGAGGGATGAAACGCATATAACTAGAAAAGTTATGAACATAAATGTGGAGAGGGAGAGGAAGGCCAAAGAAAAGATGGATGGATTGTGTGAGGAGCGATATGAAAGAAAAGGGAGTGATAGAGTGACGACTGATAGAACAGAATGGAAGAATAAAACGTGTTGCGCCGACCCCAAGTAACATGGGATAAGGGCAGGAAGATGATGATGTTACTTTGTGCCTAGAGTGGTTATGAGACGAGAGGTTCGCTCTTACTCGTTGTTTGCCACGACCCCCTGTCGTACAAATGCGGGCCGGAGGGCTCCTCTGCAGATATAAGTCACTATATACAATGATCATTTTAATCATATTTAACCATATTTAACCTAACAAAGAATTAATTTAAGAAATAAATAATTAAATGCCTTTTGGTTTCTAAGTCAGAGTAAATAGTTTAAGTAATAAATATAAATCAGTTAATCATATATTTGGAGGATTAGTTTTTATTTATTTTTTAGTTAAGTATACATGTATTAATTGCATGTATCTGAACCATTCGATGTATTAATACAATGTACGTTTGTTTGTTTTCCCAAATGAAATAAAAATAAAATAAAAGGACGTTAAGCTGTCATTTGTAGATCTTTGACTTGACAGCCGTTGCGGATTGTCAGAAACCAACAAATCTGAGTCCAGTCTTGGCAAAAACTACCATGTTAGCCAATTAATGGATTGTGGAGGTCTGGTAGGCAGCCGTTCCACCTAAATTACTGGTATTGAGCTAAATCCGCTTTGACTGGAAGTCGAACCCAATGTAGTTGGGGAAAGGCTAAGCAGATGATGATACTATGGTCGGCGCCAGAAAAACGTGCAATACAGTGCAATGATTTTTCCCTAATATCCATTTGTAGATACTCGAAGAATCTATACTAATATTTTAAGCTGAAGAGTTTGTTTGTAGAGTACTTAGCTTCCTCCACTTTGCCCGATCTTGAACATCCTTCTCAGTCAGGCCATTGGCTCTCATGTCGGACTTGACGACGTCTAGCCAGCGCTTGCGAGGGTGACCACGGGGCCTAGCCACAAGAACAGCCATATTCATGCATCTCCGACCAACGTACTCCATAGGGCGGCGCATGATGTATCCATACCATCGCAGACGACACTCTTGCAGTTTTTCCCCCACGTCACGGACACCAAGACTACCTCGGATGTAAGAGTTGCGTATGCGATCGGATCGCGTTACGCCACTCATCCACCTCAGCATCTTCATCTCCGTGACGCGAAGCTCCTGGGTGTGTCTGCTTAGTGCTGGCCAACACTAAGCATACACACCCAGGAGTCGATAAATCAGTCAGTATTTAGAAAGTCGATAAATGGTTCAATGACCGTAATTGCACGGGTATCTGACGTCTACCATAAACTCAAACAAAACCAACGCAATGCATTTATCGCTTGAACAAACAGTGATACATACATTACTGGTTGCCCAAACAGCACATATTTGTCAACCACACAGACCGTGAAATGTAATGTGCGCGGAGTTAATAATGTGGATCGCGGTGTGTCGCAAATAGATGGCGAATTATCTAGGTGCTGGCGGTGTTGATATTGTACGATTTGTTATTTTTGAGCAAATTTTTTGGGGTTCCGTATCCGAAGTGTAACCAACGGAACACTATTACTAAGCCTTCGCTGTCCGTCTGTCAGTCCATCCGTCCGTGCGTCGGTCTGTCCGTCGGTCTGTCAGCGGGCTGTATCTCAAGAACCGTAATACGTAGACAGTTGAAATTTTCACAGATTGTGTATTTCTATTGCCGCTATAAAAATCAAGGTTTATGGCACGGAATCCTTCGTGTGGGAGTCCGACTCGCACTTGGCCGGTCGGTTTACAGAAACTCCTCCTTCAAACCACCACAAAAACTTCTGACTTGTAAAACTGCAGAAACCTGATCCCTTTCACCCTTCCGTGGGCCATTAACGTCACCTCCGAGTGCTTGAGTTTGAGTAATTACGGCCCTATCATCTCATTGTCTTAATAAAGTTTGCCGTGTAGCGTTTAATAAACAATGGAAGAATTTTAGGAGATCAAATTCTTGAAGGAAAACTTTTAGGAAGAAATTCTTTTGAACATTTTTGTATGGTTTTATCGTAGAGACCATAGAGTAAGTACTAAAGACGCTGTTTTACAAACAAAGTAGATAAAAGGGGTTTGAACTTTTTACTATGGGAGCTGTCATAGCCCGCGCGCAGTCATTTTGTTTAATTTTCAAAATTGTGGCGCACGATTTAACATTAAATGATTGTTTCTGTTTAACCTATCAGTTACAAGGCTCAGGATTAAGTCTGGTCGTTTTTCCGTACCCGAAGGGTAACCAACGGAACCCTATTATTAAGCCTCCGCTGTCCGTCCGTCCGTCCGTCTGTCTGTCAGCGGGTTTTATCTCAAGAACCGTAATTGGTAGACAGTTGAAATTTTCACAGATTGTGCCGCGATTGTCTATTGCCGCTATAACAAAAAATGAAAACCGGCCAAGTGCGAGTTGGACTCGCACACAAAGGGTTCCGTACCATAAACCTTTGTTTTTTTATTTGTTGTTATAGCGGCAATAGAAATACACAATCTGTGAAAATTTCTCTCCCATTACAGTTCTCGAGATACAGCCCGCTGACAGACAGACGGACGGACGGACAGCGGAGGCTTAGTGATAGGGTTCCGTTGGATACGGTTTGGGTACGGAACCCTAATAAAAATTAAGGTTTATGGTACGGACCCCTTCGTGTGCGAGTCCGACTCACACTTGACCGTTTTTTATATTTTTTTAAGAGAAAACTTCAATGCGAGGATCAGAGAACAATTTCAATCAGAGAAAGACCTTTAAGGATCGGAAATCATCAAATGATTTCTTCTGTTCTGGGCGGAGCGGAAGGGAGTTTTTTTTTGGGAGAAACCCGCCACACATTCCCAACCACTGCAACTCCTGAAAGCCAGAATCAACAGTGGCGACTACCAGGAAAACGTCGAGCCAATGAAACTCGATGAGTCCCGGAGAAACGATTCAACTGTCTTGGATCCTGCAACGAAATTAATCAGAAAAGTACAGCGTAGAAGTACGAAAAAATAGATATATGATTTCCACTTCCCTCCGTATCAAGCAGGAGACAGAATAGAACTAGACCAATAGACACCAAGGGACAAACACAACTGGGTTAAGCCCAGTTGCAAAGCACCACGGATTGGATAAATTGTGAGCTACTTTTGATTCCAGTAATAGGATTTCAAAATCGCTTGAACGCATGGAAATTTGTTCTGGTTTCTACAAGGCCCGTATAGTAAACTACCCCAGATTTAACCTGAATACTATATCCAACATAAGATATAGTATTCAGGTATGAGGAGCTCGTGGCTAAATAATAACAGCCGCACGGGTCGATCTTCAAGGTTAAGCAACGCTTGCCAAGGTTGGTCTGTTGATGGGTGGCCATCTTAACATAACGAGTGTCCTCCGTGCCTCGGAAAGCATGTTAAGCCGTTGGTCCCGGCTGTCATTTGTAGATCTTTGGCAGTTGTTACGGGTTGTCAGAAGCCAGTAAATCTGACTCCAGTCTTGCCATGAAGTACCATGTTACCCAGTTACTGGGTTGTGGAGGTCTGGTAGGCAGCCGCTCCACGTAAAACACTGGTATTCAGCTAAATCTGGTTTGACTGGAAGCCGACCCCAATATAGTTGGGAAAAGGCTAGGCAGATGATGATGATGATGACTATATCCAACATAATATTACTGCATTCAGTTTGCCAAAGAATACAATCCCATAAGATGTGATGTGTGAATTGTTGTGTCAGCTGTAAAACATTGACATAAAGGCGAGGCCATAAGCTTAAAGGAAAATAATTTACACTTAAAGTTGCCATGACCTGTGAGAAATTGGGCAACACAGTGATCCACCTCCAGCCATGTCCTGTCCAGCTGCTCACGAACAGATGGAAAAAACTGGAAACTGGAACGGAAGGGCGTGTCAGACTCTTACTGACTAAAACCCATCCGTGTACCTCCCTATGCCTTTTACGTTCCAAAGCCGCGGTGACTCTTTTCATTGTTACCAGCTAACCCGCGCATCCTCGTTTGCGTTCTTTTTGTCATGTATGCTCCGCTCCTTTAAGTCGTTGCGTGATGTTATATAGGCCCATAGTCTTCCTCCATAAATGGGCGTCTATCTGACACTAAAACATCAGTAGTTCCTGAGATTACCGCGTTCAACCAAATAAACAAACTCTTCAGCTGTATAATATAAGGATTAGTGATTTAAATCACTTGCCGTGTTTTCTGATATGTTTGACTAGTTGACCCGCGTATCTTCATCTGCTCCGCTCCAATTGGTCTTAGCGTCATGATATATAGCCTGGCCTTCCTCACACTGAAAGATTTTTTTGAATCGGATCCTGAGATTAACGAGTTCAAGCAAACAAACAAACTCTTCAGCTTTATTATCAGTATAGATAATATTAGTATATTTTTAGCCACGAGTTCCACCCGGTACTCTGTGGTAAAGGGTGAAATTAATGTAGAAGTTTTTTTTATCGATTTTCATTTGTACTGGTTGTTGATTAAAAGCTTGGAGGAAAGAAAGAACGTTTGACCTAGGTGTTAACAATTGGGGTTTGGTACGGCCATCGGCTTAGAAAATTGCTTTTATTGTTCATGCAAGGCTGTTCGAAGGATGTTTATAGTATTTCTTTGATAACAGTTATTTTGTTAGCTCAGCCATTAGGAATTGATTTTTAAAAGTAGTTGTTTTTGCTTTTCCGTTAGGGTTGAATTTAGTTATGCAATTTATTTATTTATAAGTATGTGAAGCAAATACTTCTCTGACCTGCCAGGGTTGTGGAATCCTGCCAGGGTTGCGGAATTGATTCGAAAGACTCACCGCGACCCTGGAACACAAAGGGCATTAGGAGGAACACGAATGGGTTTTAGTTAATGTAAGTCTGACACTAAGGTCAGAGCGGGAGGAGTCCTTTGATGATTTCCCTACTTATGAAAACGATACTCTTTTCAGTTACATCTGTGAAGGAAATTGTTTCAGGGTCAATACAAAAGAGGACTATGATTATAGACGTAATTAATAATAATAAATAAATTTATTCAAATAAAAAAACGTTTACAAAAAAGTTTACATTTAGCCAACAGTGATAAGATTTCCATACAATTATAGTGCCTGAAAATAAACTAAAATTAATATTATAGGTGCAAGTTATGGTGGTTCGGAATTGCAATGTTATGTAGCAACCAGCCCGATCTAGGTTAAATTTAAACCTGTGTTTCAGGCCACCACTTTACAATCCAACTACATTGGTGCAATTTAAAGGTCAACTTAATAAAAATAAAGAATCTTTTAACAACTACGAGAAAAAGCTTAATACCTTAATATCTAAAAACTAAGCCTATTTAATTAAACAAAAGCAAACAACCACGAGGGAAACAAATATCATCATGCCAAGATTTCTACAAGTTGTTCTGTGTCTGTGTAATGTAGAGTCTCTAAATATTCACACAACATTTTACTATATTTTTATACCTTACACTATAGAAACTTAGTTTCGGAGCTCGTGGCTAAATAATAACAGCCGCACGGGTCGATCTCTAAGGTTAAGCAACGCTTGCCAAGGTTGGTCTGTGGATGGGTGACCATCTTAATATACCGAGTTTCCTCCGTGCCTCGGAAAGCACGTTAAGCCGTTGGTCCCGGCTGTCATTTGCAGATCTTTGGCAGTCGTTACGGATTGTCAGAAGCCAGTAAATCTGACTGCAGTCTTGCCAAGAAGTACCGTGTTACCCAGTTAATGGGTTGTGGAGGTCTGGTAGGCAGCCGCTCCACGTAAAACACTGGTATTCAGCTGAATCCGGTTTGACTAGAAGCCGACCCCAATACAGCTGGGAAAAGGCTAGGCAGATGATGACACTATAGAAACTTAGTACCTTGTTGAGCCTGTTATATAGAAAAGGTCACAAGAACAGATAAAAACGATTAGCAAACGCGACAGACTAGAAGAATATAGAATTGCTTTCTATTTTAAGTTTTCATCTGAAGTCTCAACTATTCTAAAACATTTTTCCACAGTGATCAACAAAATATAAAATCCGCAAACAGTTTCGTAGTTAACTCGTTACGAAGTGGGAACGGTTAAACTTTGCCGGAGTTAGGCTCCGTTTTAAAGAGTAGCTCAATTCCAGCCGGTAGTGACTTGCCGGAATAAGGACGTCTCTATTATGAGATGAGCCATTTAACGTGAACGCGGCTAGAAAATGTAACTGTCATTGTGGGGAGTTTTGGAAGTGGTTTGGTGTTGAAACTTAACGTAGTTTTGAGAAGGTTGGTTTGGAAATTAATTATTGTTATCTTATACTAATATATAAAGCTGAAAAGTTTGTTTGTTTACTTGTTTGTTTGTTGGTTTGTTTGCTTGAACGCGCTAATCTCAGGAACTACTAGTCCGATTTGAAAAATTCTTTCAGTGTTGGATATTCCATTTATCGAGGAAGGCTATAGGCTATATATCATCACGCTAATACCAATAGGAGCGGAACAGTAATGAAAATTGTGACGCAAACGAAGTTGCGTGGGTCAACTAGTATATGTATATAAGTAGAAAAAAATGCAATATTTTGCCAATGAAAATGTATGAAACAGCTGATATTTTTTTCAAGTTTTCACAAAGTAAAAGTTGCTTATAATCATGTGTACTTTCAATGCCTAAAGGGTTGCTGGTGTTTTACAAATAACCCTGTAGATTAGGAAGGACAAGCTTTTGCCTGCGACTTCGTACGCGCTCATCCCGTTTTTTTTCGTTCCCGTAGGAATTTCGGGAAATCCTCTATTATTGTTCCCCTACACTTCCCTAGGAACCTACATGCCCAATTTCAGCTTCGGCTTTGCGTTGTCTGTCAGTTACTCAATCAGTCAGTAACGGAAAAAAAAAAAATTTTTGATTGATCAAAACACCTAGTGGAACTTTAGAATTAAGCTCGCTTATATATAATAGGGTATTTTACTTAAAAAACTGAATAAATCCGTCGGATAGATTTTCAAAAAATATTGGATACCTACGTATTTTTTCTTTTTTCACGTCAACTAAAAATTAAAATGATATCGCGAGTTGAAGACACGCGTGACGTCATCTGGATTGGTAAAATTGTACCAAAATTAAAAAAGAAAAAATACGTGTCCGATATTTTTTGAAAATCTATCAGACGGACTAATTAGATTTTTTTAGTAAAATATAAAATATTAAACTACTCCCTCTTGACTTAAATACCCCCAAGGTTGTAGCTATCAGGAAACACAGGCTCTCAAGCCATGCAACTCCTTAGGTGGCTTGCTGTACGATCAGAACTAGGCGCGGGTTGTCGGCGCGTCAGCATAGTAGTCGGGGCCCGCTAGGTCCAGTCCCTCCCAGGGTTGCGGAATTTGTTTGAAAGAGTCACCGCGGTCCTGGAACGCAAAGGGGATTAAAAAAAGGGGGCATTGAGGGAATACGCATGCGATTTTTTTATTTTCAAAATGAAGTACTTATTAACTCTAGTAAACAATCATGAAATACTTTTTTAAATACCTTCATCAGCGATAAAGTTATAAAGCTGCAAAGATTACAATTAGAAAGAGAAGTCCGATGTAAACTTTGACGTCATCGTCCATGACGCCTATACAGCTGCCATAGAAAACAGCGTTTTCGCGAGAGGGACAGATATATTTGTTTATAATAATTATATCACCTTCGTTTTTCAAGTAATTTTGATTCTATTTTCACCGTTAGTATTATATTTTTGAGTATTTTTGCATAAAATATATAGATGATAAATATCTTTTTCATGCATATTCCCTATTGTGACAACATATTAAATCTCTTTACTACGCCTCAATCTGACAGCACTATTCCCAATCCCTCATACAAAACGACCCTAGAACTAAAAGAATTACTACTCCTAGTTACATAAAACTGAACATTTAAGACCTGACCCGAGCTCTCAAGACGGTCCGGTGATAAATCTCCCGCGTAACGGAAATTAAAATGATGCTTTGCCGCCAACAGATTAGGGTGTAATTTAGATTGAAGAGAGTATTTCGTTGATGCTTTTTGTGATAGAGGGCATTAGTGTTTCGGTTGATGAGATTAAATGTTGTGAGTATTATGTAGGATACTTAAGAGATAAAGTCGTGATGGTCAAGATGTTTCAGGACGTGCTTTAAGTGTTACTTTTTCGGTATAACATGTCCTTTTCAAGGTTAGACAAAATGGTGTTGCAGTTTTCTATTAGGAATTCATGTAGCCGCATGAAATCGGGTTTTTGGTCCAGGTTGGCAAAACGCTATCAATTCAATTCAAATATTTTATTTTAGATAGTATCCATGTAATGTTAGTAGTAGTATAACTTAGCCACCGTTACACGGTGGACATCCCACACATACGCACAAAACGTTTTGGGAACACATTCATAATGCGTACAGCTAAGGAGTGGAATTCCCTGCTGGAGTCTGTGTTTCCTGATAGCTACAACCTGGGAGTCTTTAAATCAAGAGTGAATAGGTTATTTCTAGGCAAGCGTGCTCCATCTTCGACCACATCATCGCTTACCATCAGGTGAGATAGTGGTTAAACGCGTGCCTATCAATAGTAAAAAAAAAAAATGTACCATTGAACTGTTCGCTCAATGGTACATCAGTCTTTTAGGACTAGTGTGTCTGCACTCTTACCCACCTTTGCAAAAGGGGAGAGTCCCACCGGTCTGAAAACACATTCAGGATGCCATTAGAGGTAGAGCGCAGGCGCGCCATCATGGAAGCGCATCGCTTCCGTATGATACGCGCCAGATAAACTTTCAAGAAAGTACATTAATCTTTCCCTAATATCCTTTCGTAGATACCCGAACAATGCTCTTTAGTAAATACTTGTCAAAAAGGGAGTCAGCAGCATGCCTTGAAATTATTTCATCAAAATATTCAGGGTGTCTCTTCCAAATTATTAGAAATTGAAATGTTTTTAGAAAAAACAATGTTTGACATTGTATGTTTTAGTGAGCACTGGTTGAAGGATTACCAGATGCTAATTAGTTATGAAAATTATAATGTGGGCAGTTGTTTTAACCGCAAATCTATGTTACGTGGTGGTTCCCTCATCTTATTAAAAAAAAACTTAAAATTTAAGCAACGTAATGACATCGTTAACTTATCAGTGGAACATTGCATCGAACTGTCCTGTGTTGAGCTAGATAAGCATATCATAGTGTGCGTGTACAGACCCCCAAACCCTCAAAACTTTACTTTATTTGAGTCAACAATGGAAGATATCCTTGCGAAACTTGCAGCAGGTAACAAGCCCGCGATTATTTGTGGGGATTTTAATATTAATATTTTAGAAATTAATTCAAATAGCAGCAGATTTATAAGCCTTTTTAAATCGTTTAATTTGTCTAATGTGTTTACTGAACCGACTAGGGTAACACCAACTTCTTCAACCTGTATCGATAATGTATTCTGCGATTGTGAATATTTAGATAAAGCCATAGTTAATTACCTTCCCTCTGATCATAGTGGTCAATTGGTAACATTTCAGTTTAAAGCAGCCTTGGAAAAAATTCATATACAATATAGGCCAATTACAACTGGCAAACTAGCTAAATTCAATGGTACCTTACAAAATAAGTTAAATTTTCTAGGCCATAACATTGAAGATGCTAATAAATTTTATGATAATTTCTTTTCAGTGGTTCTAAAGGAATTCAATGCAACTTTTGAAAAGAAGTCTAAGGATACTTTCCCTAAGTATGTATTTAGTGACTGGGCGACTAAAGGCATTAGGATAAGTAGGGAAAGACTATATGAGCTATATGGCCTTAAGCCTGTCATAAACACTGATTCTTTTAATAAGTTTGTAAACAAATATTCAAAAGTGTTCAGAAATACTTGCAAGGTAGCTAAAGCCCTATATATTAGCAACAAGATCAAATCGTCAGAAAATAAAATAAAGACAGTTTGGAAAGTTATTAATAATGAAACTAATAGAAATAAAGAACGAAACACTGATTATTTACTGGAGACTACACATGGTGCCAAAAGCTCTAATTTAGAAGTAGCTCAAGAATTTGTAAATTTTTTCACCAATATACCAACTAAAACTACGGAATATTTAAATTCTTCACCTGAGGTCTCATATAATTTATTAAAAGCTAACGTTCCAGGTTGTACGGTTGAATTCCAGTTCAAACATATCAACCCTGTGACAGTCATAAAAGCTTTCCGGCAAATCAAAATCAAATTGACCGAAGACATATGGGGAATGTCTATTAAAGTGTGCACGTCCATAATTGAAACTATAGCACCATACTTGGCTTTAATATTTAATTTATGTGTAGACCAAGGAGTCTTTCCGGATATAATGAAATATAGTAAGGTTATACCAGTATTTAAATCGGGCGACAGCAAAGACACCAATAATTATAGACCTGTATCTGTTTTGCCGGTTTTTAGCAAAGTGTTTGAAAAAGTAATGCTCAATCAGATGCTCAATCATTTTAACATCAATAAAATTTTACACGATCAACAGTATGGTTTTACCAGGGGTCGTTGTACGACTGACGCTGGTGCCACGTTGTTAAAACACATATACTCAGCGTGGGAAGAGGCACAAGATGCCATAGGAATCTTTTGTGACCTCTCCAAGGCATTTGATTGTGTAAATCACGAAACCTTGCTCCTAAAGCTAGGACATTACGGACTAGGTAAACTTGCACTCAGTCTAATAAAATCTTACTTAAATGATAGACAGCAGCAAGTTCAAATAAATGGTGTCAATTCACGGGGTTTAAAAGTCAAAATGGGGGTACCACAAGGCTCTATTTTGGGTCCTTTCCTCTTTCTAGTATATATTAATGATCTACCCCATCTTTTAAAAAATCAACCTCATATGGTATTATTTGCTGACGATACGTCCTTAATTTTTAAGATAGATAGACGTTCCATAAATCTTGACGACGTAAATAACGCCCTACAGCAGGTCCAAAATTGGTTTACTGCTAATAATTTAGTATTAAATGGGAAAAAAACTAAATGCATCAGATTTGCCTTACCGAACGTTAAAAGAAATGATTGCGACATAGTATTGAACAAGGAGAAACTTGAATTCGTCGAAAACACGGTTTTCCTGGGGATTACGCTTGACTCAAGGCTACAATGGGGTCCTCATTTAACATCTCTTGCGGGACGGCTAAGTTCAGCAGCATACGCTGTCAGAAAAATCCGTCAATTTACCGATATAGATACCGCGAGGCTGGTCTATTTTAGTTACTTTCATAGTATCATGTCTTACGGTATCTTATTATGGGGACGTGCTGCAGACATCGAGTCTATATTTGTCCTGCAGAAAAGAGCCATCAGAGCCATTTACAATCTACGTCGGCGTGATTCCCTAAGAGAACTGTTTAAGGATATCAACATCATGACGGTACCTTGTCAATACATTTACGAAAATATTATGTATGTTCGGAAAAATCTTCATCTCTTTAGCAAGATTAGTGACAGGCATAATTTTAATACTAGAAATAGGAACAAATTAGATCAACCCCGATTCAGATTGGCCAAAGTACACACTTCTTTTATGGGGTACTGTATTAAATTTTATAATAAAATACCAGTTGATATTCTCGAACTGAATGAGAGAAAATTTAAAGCATGCATAAAACGCACACTATGTAGACAAGCGTATTATAAACTGGAAGATTATATCCTCGATAAAAACGCTTGGCTAAATGCTGGTCCTGCTCCACAGTCACAGCTGCTTAGGTCCACTTTTTAGGTTTTTATATTTGGAAGAGATGCTCGCTCCTTTTAGAGGTTCTTACATTATTTCGTTTATTTATTCTTATAAACATACAAATTATATTAATTACTTATTTATTCTTTTTGATGTAAGATCTTAATCGTTCTCTTTATTAATTTATTTTTCATTATTTGGTCATTGACAACCATAGTTTTGTGTAAAGTAGAAGCATATTTTTCAAATTTTGTAAATGTGAGTACCATGAAACCATTTACATTTTATGTGAGTAGTTATAGTTTTACTTGTTGGACATGAACGAGCATGGTGGTTGAGAGCATGTCATGCTCACTCAAATGTCTCGCTGATGGCGGCGCGTGGGTTTGATCATTCGGTTCCCTTCGAAATGGTTGAGCTGAAGGGTGCCGATACACGCGTCATGTTCGTGAACAGGCGCCGTCGGTTGAGACTGGTCATCTCTTAACTGCCATTGGCTTATTTTAATCTTTATATTTAAAATTCTTATAATAAGCCTTTTTTTTTTCCTTTGCATTGTCCTCACATGCAGAAGCAACAAGTATATGTAACTTGAAATTTTGTAAAACCAGAACATGATTTAAAAGAGTGTCCGTGGAGTTTCTTGCACGTTCTTCTCCATAGAGATCTACGCTTTGGAACGTGCAAATAGCTTCCATGTTTTTGACTGACCGACCTTGACGTTTCAAAAGTGCCTGTGAATGGTTTATTTGAAATAAAATGCTTTGAATTTGAATTTGAATTTGAATTTGAATGAATTATTAACCGTTCTTCATTACTAGAGAAGGTAAAGGAGCACGATGGAAGTTGATTCAGATTGTTGTTGATGTTAAGAAACTCAATAAATATATGTGTCAATGACCGTTTTAGTATACCTACTTAACAGGCGCCTACCATAGACCATTTTTACGTATCAGATTTTTTTAGATCTATAAAGTCCTACGTGGCGCATAATATTGTGAGTAAAAAGCAGGAAACGGGGCTAAACGCCAGTGATGATAGCCTTATTGTAGTGTGTTCATTATAACAGCCGATAGACGTCCACTGCTGGACATAGGCCTCCCCCAAAGAGGGGTGGTGGGTTGCCACGCTTGGCGCGGGTTGGTGATCTCTGGTGAGTCCCTTAGTCGCCAATTACGACACCCACGGGAAGTGATGCGAAGGTATTATTCTTTTACGGCACCATACAGCATTGTAGTGTATTAGATACGGTATGAATAACATGTCAAGAAACACCGCTATAAAATCGATAGCACGTTATGAGCAAGAATAGTTTAAAATGGTCGCTTAGCAAACAACGTTGCTCAAGTCGAAAATTGGCAGTTTTCTTTTTAATGTCATTGGTTAGAACTCTTTGTCGCGGGCCGATCTGACAGCATTATATTTTAGGTTATGTCGAAGCCAGTATTCATAGTTATCACAGCGCTACAATAAATCCGTAATAATCCACTGTAAAATTGAAATCATCATCATCTGCCTAGCCTTTTCCCAACTATATTGGGATCGGCTTCCAGTCAAACCAGATTTAGCTGAATACCAGTATTTTACGCGGAGCGGCTGCCTACCAAACCTCCACAACCCATTAACTGGGTAACACGGTACTTCATGGCAAGACTGGAGTCAGATTTACTGGCTTCTGACTATCCGTAACGACTGCCAAAGATCTACAAATGACAGCCGGGACCAACGGCGTAACGTACTTTCCGAGGCACGGAGGAAACTCGATATGTTAAGATGGTCTCCCATCCACAGATCAACCTTGGTAAGTGTTGCTTAACTTTGAAGATCGACCCGTGCGGCTGTTATTATCTAGCCACAAGCTCCACTGTTAAATTGAAATGACTTACCAAAACGGTCATGTTTTCTAAGTGACGGTGAACATTAATTCTTCAGTACCTACCTACATAATACCAAAGTATCTATTGCATTCAATAACTCAAATAAGTTAACTCTTTGACCACATGTGTGGCCTCTCGCAGGTCAACCTAGGAGATTGTCGCTTAACCTGACTTTCCTGTGGTGGCCTTAATATAAATATTAAAGCCTCCAGCCAAGGCCACTCTTTGACCACCTACTCAACATTACGTAAGTATTTGTAACATCGGCGAAAAACACAAGCAAATTCTATAGGATGGTACCATTCAAACGGTACCCACATAAAAGAAGGGATATCCACGTGTGAATTTGAAAGGTCATTGTGAATAAGTAATGAAGGGTTCCGCAGTCTCGATCCATGAGCCAGATCCTGTATTCATGGGTTCTCGTTAAAAACCTTATTTTTGGCATGCTTAGAGCTTATGCCCCTTAACTTAAACATAGGCATCGTTTTAAGTGAGGTATTAAAGTATACCTTTACGTAGTAATAACTATTTACAGAATATGGCTATATCATCATCTGCCTAGCCTTTTCCCAACTACATTGGGGTCGGCTTCCAGTCAAACCGGATTCTGCTGAATACCAGTGTTTTACGTGGAGCGGCTGCCTACCAGACCTCCACAACCCATTAACTGGGTAAAACGGTACATCATGGCAAGACTGGAGTCAGATTTACTGGCTTCTGACAATCCGTAACGACTGCCAAAGATCTACAAATGACAGCCGGGACCAACGGCTTAACGTGCTTTCCGAGGCACGGAGGAAACTCGTTATGTTAAGACGGTCACCCATCCACAGACCAATCTTGGCAAGCGTTGCTTAACCTTCAAGATCGTCCGCGCGGCTGTTATTATTTAGCCACGAGTTCCTCAGAATATGGCTATATAATATATATTTAATGTTTTGTTACATTAACTAAAAATTTCCGTCCGTACCGTGAGAGCTGGTACGAGGTGGCGCGGGAAAAGAATACTTGGAAGAATTTGGGAGAGGCTTTTGCCGAGCAGTGGGACAGTAAAGACTACATAAAAAAATAACAAAATAAGCTATGGTCTAAAAAGTCACTTGCAATGCAAAAGCGTCTGAAATTGTTGTCTTGGTTGTTCGATCGTTGAGCTTCTCAAAGATCTGAGTTGAGCTGCACGACAAATAAGTATTTGTCAGTTATCGTGCAGCCCAGCTTTCACACACACGCACAAAAAGCTGCTAAATTTCGTTTTCATCTTTATCGCTAACGCATTAGGTTCAAGGTTGATTGGGGAAATTTGACTATGACGGGTAGCGTGATGTGCTTTCTGATTCTGCTAAAGTGGCCTTTGTAGACCCGTTGGTCTGGAACAGGTGTTCAATAATGTAAATTCCTGTATTTTTGAGGATCGTTCGCATTCGAATGTCAGTCGAAATCTGCCAAAACACACTTTGACAAATATTTGACATTGAACGTTGTAACGTGGGTTTAGTGATGGGTAGTAATTTTTTTACCTAACTAAGGCAAAGCCAAAAGGAATATATATAAATATAATACATAAAAAAAGTAGTAACTAGTAAGGATCTAGACTTTTTTATGGAGTAGGTACTTATAAGAGAGAAATGGACCAAAAATATCACTGTGTGGACCCCTAGGGTCAATACAAAAAGAAAGCGAGGAAAACCGCTTAAGAGGTGGTCAGATGACATACGAAGGGTGGCTGGAGTGCTCTGGGTCAGGGTGGCCAGAAACCGAGCAGAATGGAAGGAGCTGGAGGAGGCCTATGTGTCGGTAGGACACGCTGATGAGATACGGAAATTACTGCTAAAACATATCAGCAAATAGGCTTTTGAAGTTGTGAAGGTACTTAGTGAGTTTTCGCTCCAGCTGATGTTTTCCCAAGAAATGACGTGCAAGCCCTTATAATGCCTTGTCTCGGCAATATGGCATCGTAGGGAGACATAGCCAATCAGCGCGCAGCTATCACAGCCCACAATGTTGTCACTATAATTCCAATTATTATAAATGTTGCCAGATTATTTTAACAATTTTACCGTAGAAATAACGTGCATCGTTACGTTGTAGTTAATATGAAATTGCTACCTTCTATGGTTCCATCTTTTTTTATACTAATAATATACATAATTGATTTTGAGGAACTCGTGGCTAGATAATAACAGCCACACGGGTCGATCTTCAAGGTTAAGCAACGCTCGCCAATGTTGGTCTGTAGATGGGTGACCATCTTAACATATCGAGTTTCTTCCGTGACTCGGAAAGCACGTTAAGCCGTTGATCCCGGCTGTCATTTGTAGATCTTTGGCAGTCGTTACGGATAGTCAGAAACCAGTAAATCTGACTCGTCTTGCCATGAAGTACCGTGTTACCCAGTTAACGGGTTGTGGAGGTCTGGTAGGCAGCCGCTCCTCGTAAAATACTGGTATTCAGTTAAATCCGGCTTGACTGGTAGCCAATCCCAATATAGTTGGGAAAAGGCTTGGCAGATGATGATGAATATACATACTTGCTTTTCCAATCTACTTATACATTGGCAGAATTGTCAACATCGGCTTTGTTTTTCATATAAGAATAAATAATAGAATAGATACATATTGCGATTATGATTCTAATATGTTTTTAAGTAGATAGGTATAAAAACTTAGCTTTAGTTAACCGAAGGCGGCATATCGTTATTTATTTATGTATTTAAACTTCATGTCAACAAGGTATTCTCTACCAGTCAACCTTTGGGTTAAAAAGAAACACACTACACACTACACACACACACTGTGGTAGGTGTACAGCAAATAAATAAAATTTAAAATAGAATATTTTTCGGAAAAAAGAAATATACAAAGAAATAATACTTATAATACAAGTATCATCAAATCAGCCGATAGAAGTCCACTGCTGAACATACATGGCCTCTCCCAAGCGTCGCCACAACGACCAGTCCTGCGCGTCTCGCATCCATCGGCTACCTTCACCAGGTCATCGGTCCACCTTGTGAGAGGCATTCCAACGTTGCGTCTTCCGGTACGCGGTCACCACTCCAGAACTTCTCGGCCCCATCGATTACTGTTTTGCGAGCAATGTGCCCTGCCCACTGCTACTTTAGTTTGGCGATCCTTCGGGCTATGTGGTAAACCTGGGTTCTCTTGCGGATATCATCATTCCTGATTCGTTCACGCAAGGAAACTCCAAGCATTACCCTCTTGCCCTTTGAGTGACTTTAAGCCTTATGATGAAGCCCATTGTGGGCGACAACGTTTCAGTTCCATATGCTATCACTGGCAACACGCATCATAGACTTTAGTCTTGAGATATTGTGGCTGTGGGTTGAGAAGATACCACGCAACTTCCGAACACCGCCCAGCTGAGTTGGATTCGACAGTTGATCTCTTTCCCTTTTCAGCAGGCGGCTCTAATAACAGCAAAAAAAAACAATTTTATTTCACTAATCTTTTTACTTTCAAAGAATATCCGGTAACGCTAGAAGTTTTCCAACAAAAGCATCACTTCTAGCTAATCGATCAACCTGCGACCTACAGAAATAAACCCGGTCCAAAGGGAGGGTTTGATGCATCGCCCGCCCTGATTGAGGGTATAAAAAGAGGGATAATGCTCAGCCAAATCATGAAAGAATTATTTACGTTCGTTTATTGTGTTGGCTACACTGGTGTTTCGTGTTTTGTATGTTGGTTACACTGTTTTGCATAAAGGTGTGGGGAGAATAGGTGTAAGTGTTATCGGAAGGCAAGCACAGGTTATTGTGTAAGCATTCGCTTTTAGAAGTACGTATATAAAACAGCTATCGAAATAATTGATTGATGACCCAGTCAGCTGAAAGATTCGTTTGGTCGTCATAGCACTAAATTTTTGTTATAATTATATTTGGTTGAGCAATTGACTGCTGCGCTGCGTGTCGCGGCTTCGATTCCCGCACTCACGGAACGAATATTTGTATGGCCTGCAGATAGTTTTTCCGGGTCTGGCTGTTTGTGTATGTGAGTTTGTATGTTTGTAAACGCACCCACGATACAGGAGAACTTCCTATGGTGGGTTTAAATATATATATATATATATATATATATATATATATATATATATATATATATATATATATATATATATATATATATATATAAATGGTTGCCAAATGATTGGTGCACATAGGACGTTTATGTAGAAGTTTCCTTTTTCGTGGAATGGCGTGGTTTCTTCGTGTATTGAAACCGAATTCCTCAATTAAAGTTATTTGTACTTTGTAGTGGTTTTTATTTGAAAGTCGGTTGTATTTTTTGGTAAAAATGTTTTTATATTTTAGTACTGTTAGGGTCCCCCAACATTCTAATCATTTTAACAAATCCATTTCAATTTTATTGTCTTTATCCAAAGTTCTCCACCAAGTCTTTACGAAATTTAAATGGGTGGTCCCATTTAAATTACTCCTGTTTTGAAGTCGTTTAAAAATAAACTTTATTACGAGGTCATTGTAGCTAGAAAGAAACAGACAACCAGTAAAACAACTGAGATGTAGAAGAAGAACACATGTCGCTCCGATCCCAAAGTAATTGAGGTAAGGCATGAAAAAGCCAAATTTTGGGAAATGTGCATCTTAATTGCATAATTTAATTCCGTTAAGCCCTTTCCCTCATCGGATCACAAGACGAACGGCGATGCGCCACCGGTACATGGTGGACATCCCACCACCCACACGCACAAAACGTTTTGGTAACACATTCATAGTGCGTACAGCTATGGAGTAGAATTCCCTGTCGGAGTCTGTGTTTCCAGATAGCTAAAAACTGGTAGTCTTTAAGTCAAGAGTGAATAGTTTACTTCAAGACAAGCGTGCTCCATCTTCGACCACATCATCGCTTACCATCAGGTGAGATAGTGGTCAAGCGCGTGTCTAATCAATAGTAACAAAAATACAGACTCAAATATTTTCAAGTGTTTTTTTGATAGACCTCGGTGTAATACAATGCCTCACATAAGTCATATCCAAGTTATTATTTTCAAAACTTACCCAACATTGGCCCACAGTTGTGGCAACTTCTGTCCAAAATAAAAATAGAATTTTCCTTTCAAATTTTTTCGTATCATCGAAATTTTTCTTGCCCAATTTTCTCCCCAAACTTCCGTCAAGGAACCCCAAACCCGATTGATATTCATGACGTCAAAAGAGCTATCACTCATCATTGCGGTTTCCTCGTTTCCCGGGTTCCGCATTACAGGTTTACTTCACTAATCATTTTCACCTCGGCGCCGAAGTGGGAAGGTACCGGCGCGTCAGGAAAAAGTGCTAAATCGCATGATTTCGGCAGAATTATTTATAGATGCTCTCTAAAATGTGTTTTTATTTAGACTAGCTTTAGTGCCGGCTTCGTTTGCGTGAACATCGGGAATTATAAAGAAACAAACAACAGAGGATATGGTTGGCGCAGTGGTTGAGCTATTGGCTGCTACGCTGCGTGTCACGGGTTCGATTCTTGCACGTAAAAAATATTTGTATGATCTACAGACAGTTGTTCCGGGTCTGGCTATTTGTGTATGTGAGTTTATGTTTGTGAACGCACCCACGATACAAGAAGAAATCCTAAATCAACTGTTCAGTATATTTTTTCAAGCTGTGCACACACGAAGTGGTTCATAATGGTGAGTACAATGACCCCTTAAGAGGGATTGCGTTTATTCAGTAACATGTTATAAGAAACCCTATCAAACGTCAGAAAAATATACAATTCACCTTGATTTATAACTGTGTGAAGTTATAAATCATTGAATAACGACCAAAACCAGAAATAAAACCGCTCATGTTATGTTTAAATCCATTAACTCATATCTGAATCGTTAAATAATTACAAGCGGCAATAAAATGCATTGGCAGAATTGTCAACATCGGCTTTGTTTTTCATATAAGAATAAATAATAGAATAGATACATATTGCGATTATGATTCTAATATGTTTTTAAGTAGATAGGTATAAAAACTTAGCTTTAGTTAACCGAAGGCGGCATATCGTTATTTATTTATGTATTTAAACTTCATGTCAACAAGGTATTCTCTACCAGTCAACCTTTGGGTTAAAAAGAAACACACTACACACTACACACACACACTGTGGTAGGTGTACAGCAAATAAATAAAATTTAAAATAGAATATTTTTCGGAAAAAAGAAATATACAAAGAAATAATACTTATAATACAAGTATCATCAAATCAGCCGATAGAAGTCCACTGCTGAACATACATGGCCTCTCCCAAGCGTCGCCACAACGACCAGTCCTGCGCGTCTCGCATCCATCGGCTACCTTCACCAGGTCATCGGTCCACCTTGTGAGAGGCATTCCAACGTTGCGTCTTCCGGTACGCGGTCACCACTCCAGAACTTCTCGGCCCCATCGATTACTGTTTTGCGAGCAATGTGCCCTGCCCACTGCTACTTTAGTTTGGCGATCCTTCGGGCTATGTGGTAAACCTGGGTTCTCTTGCGGATATCATCATTCCTGATTCGTTCACGCAAGGAAACTCCAAGCATTACCCTCTTGCCCTTTGAGTGACTTTAAGCCTTATGATGAAGCCCATTGTGGGCGACAACGTTTCAGTTCCATATGCTATCACTGGCAACACGCATCATAGACTTTAGTCTTGAGATATTGTGGCTGTGGGTTGAGAAGATACCACGCAACTTCCGAACACCGCCCAGCTGAGTTGGATTCGACAGTTGATCTCTTTCCCTTTTCAGCAGGCGGCTCTAATAACAGCAAAAAAAAACAATTTTATTTCACTAATCTTTTTACTTTCAAAGAATATCCGGTAACGCTAGAAGTTTTCCAACAAAAGCATCACTTCTAGCTAATCGATCAACCTGCGACCTACAGAAATAAACCCGGTCCAAAGGGAGGGTTTGATGCATCGCCCGCCCTGATTGAGGGTATAAAAAGAGGGATAATGCTCAGCCAAATCATGAAAGAATTATTTACGTTCGTTTATTGTGTTGGCTACACTGGTGTTTCGTGTTTTGTATGTTGGTTACACTGTTTTGCATAAAGGTGTGGGGAGAATAGGTGTAAGTGTTATCGGAAGGCAAGCACAGGTTATTGTGTAAGCATTCGCTTTTAGAAGTACGTATATAAAACAGCTATCGAAATAATTGATTGATGACCCAGTCAGCTGAAAGATTCGTTTGGTCGTCATAGCACTAAATTTTTGTTATAATTATATTTGGTTGAGCAATTGACTGCTGCGCTGCGTGTCGCGGCTTCGATTCCCGCACTCACGGAACGAATATTTGTATGGCCTGCAGATAGTTTTTCCGGGTCTGGCTGTTTGTGTATGTGAGTTTGTATGTTTGTAAACGCACCCACGATACAGGAGAACTTCCTATGGTGGGTTTAAATATATATATATATATATATATATATATATATATATATATATATATATATATATATATATATATATATATATATAAATGGTTGCCAAATGATTGGTGCACATAGGACGTTTATGTAGAAGTTTCCTTTTTCGTGGAATGGCGTGGTTTCTTCGTGTATTGAAACCGAATTCCTCAATTAAAGTTATTTGTACTTTGTAGTGGTTTTTATTTGAAAGTCGGTTGTATTTTTTGGTAAAAATGTTTTTATATTTTAGTACTGTTAGGGTCCCCCAACATTCTAATCATTTTAACAAATCCATTTCAATTTTATTGTCTTTATCCAAAGTTCTCCACCAAGTCTTTACGAAATTTAAATGGGTGGTCCCATTTAAATTACTCCTGTTTTGAAGTCGTTTAAAAATAAACTTTATTACGAGGTCATTGTAGCTAGAAAGAAACAGACAACCAGTAAAACAACTGAGATGTAGAAGAAGAACACATGTCGCTCCGATCCCAAAGTAATTGAGGTAAGGCATGAAAAAGCCAAATTTTGGGAAATGTGCATCTTAATTGCATAATTTAATTCCGTTAAGCCCTTTCCCTCATCGGATCACAAGACGAACGGCGATGCGCCACCGGTACATGGTGGACATCCCACCACCCACACGCACAAAACGTTTTGGTAACACATTCATAGTGCGTACAGCTAAGGAGTAGAATTCCCTGCCGGAGTCTGTGTTTCCTGATAGCTAAAAACTGGTAGTCTTTAAGTCAAGAGTGAATAGTTTACTTCAAGACAAGCGTGCTCCATCTTCGACCACATCATCGCTTACCATCAGGTGAGATAGTGGTCAAGCGCGTGTCTAATCAATAGTAACAAAAATACAGACTCAAATATTTTCAAGTGTTTTTTTGATAGACTTTGGTGTAATACAATGCCTCACATAAGTCATATCCAAGTTATTATTTTCAAAACTTACCCAACATTGGCCCACAGTTGTGGCAACTTCTGTCCAAAATAAAAATAGAATTTTCCTTTAAAATTTTTTCGTATCATCGAAATTTTTCTTGCCCAATTTTCTCCCCAAACTTTCGTCAAGGAACCCCAAACCCGATTGATATTCATGACGTCAAAAGAGCTATCACTCATCATTGCGGTTTCCTCGTTTCTCGGGTTCCGCATTACAGGTTTACTTCACTAATCATTTTCATCTCGGCGCCGAAGTGGGAAGGTACCGGCGCGTCAGGAAAAAGTGCTAAATCGCATGATTTCGGCAGAATTATTTATAGATGCTCTCTAAAATGTGTTTTTATTTAGACTAGCTTTAGTGCCGGCTTCATTTGCGTGAACATCGGGAATTATAAAGAAACAAACAACAGAGGATATGGTTGGCGCAGTGGTTGAGCTATTGGCTGCTACGCTGCGTGTCACGGGTTCGATTCTTGCACGTAAAAAATATTTGTATGATCTACAGACAGTTGTTCCGGGTCTGGCTATTTGTGTATGTGAGTTTATGTTTGTGAACGCACCCACGATACAAGAAGAAATCCTAAATCAACTGTTCAGTATATTTTTTCAAGCTGTGCTCACACGAAGTGGTTCATAATGGTGAGTACAATGACCCCTTAAGAGGGATTGCGTTTATTCAGTAACATGTTATAAGAAACCCTATCAACCGTCAGAAAAATATACAATTCACCTTGATTTATAACTGTGTGAAGTTATAAATCATTGGATAACGACCAAAACCAGAAATAAAACCGCTCATGTTATGTTTAAATCCATTAACTCATATCTGAATCGTTAAATAATTACAAGCGGCAATAAAATGCGCTTGAAATAATTACTTTTAATTATTTAATTATGCCACAAGTGTTATAACGCTGAGAGCGGAAATTGACTGCGTTTTTCACAATTATGTTTCCTATTTATAAAGTCACTAGCTGCTGCCCGCGGCTCTGCCCGCGTAAATGTCGAAAATTGTCCCAGGGAACATATTCCCGGGATAAAATATATCCGATGTGTTATTTCAGACTATAATCTATGTCTGTGGCAAATATCATTAAGATCTGTTCAGCCGTTCTGACGTGATTTAGTAATAAACATCTATCCGAAATCCAAACTTGCGCATTAATAATATTATTCGTCTGCAGGGAAACTACATAACATCACTACTGTGTGCTTCGAAGGGTGAGGCAGAAGTGTACCTACCCATTACCCAGTACTTCCACATTTCGGCATAACTGGCGTTATAAACCTGCCAGAGTCTGTATTTCCGGATAGCTACAACCTCGGAGTCTTTAAGACAAGCTTCGTCTTTTTATCGTATAGGTATATAGTAAGGTCTAACGCCCCCACACACCCTAGTGTCAGAGTTTTTAAACCGCCTCAAGGGCCTCTGACATGGTTTATTTGACGACCGTTATTTAGCGGCCTTATACGTACTTTCCAAAGCACGGAATCATCTTTTTATCTGATACTGATGTGATTTAAACCTGCAATGTCCTTTTTTTTTTTTTCATGCTGGGAAAAAATGCATTACGCATACCCTCCCGTCGGGGGAACGGGAGGGGTATGTGGGACTCCCCGGGCTGACCCGGTATACCCACTAAAATAACCCAGCGGCATTCCCGCCTCGTCCGAGTGGAAGAGGACTGGGAGATCGGCGCAGCCTTAGCGTCCAGTCCTCCTCCGACGATAACCCGCCTAAAGCGGCGGGCCCCTCAAGTCCTCCCCGTTCAGGGGGAGGCCTGGGAATGACCAGCGGAGGTGGTGTGGAGTGCAATGCGGGCGGAGGCGCCCCCGCGCCTATCGCCCGCCCATCACCACCATGAGGAGGGAGAAAACGGCGTCTTCTCCGACCTCTTCTCCGCCTACGGAGCGGCGCAGCGAGAGGGTCGTCCTCCCGCGCGCGCTCCGCCGCCTCCTTTTGCGAGATGACATCCTCGCAAAAAGAGGCGACAGCTGCCCAGGACCTCTCACTCTCCAGCATGGCGTTGACCACGCCGGGAAGCGAGAGGTCCTGTCCTATCTCCGCTGTTAGACTGCGGCGCGGCTCAGACCAAGCCGGGCACACCTCGAGGGTGTGCTGAGCCGTGTCCTCCGCCGCGCCGCAGTCGTGGCACGCCGGGGTCTCCTCCCTCCCGATCCGGTGCAGGTGCTTGCCGAAACAGCCGTGGCCTGACAACACCTGCACCAGACGGAATGAGAGGAACCCGTGGGAGCGCTCGAGCCAGTCTCGTAGGACCGGACCGAGCGCGTCCAGGGTTCGGCGGCCAAAGGTGGCGGAGGCGAGGTCGTCCGTCCAATGGACGATGATGGCGTCCCTCGCCTCCCGCCGCACGGCCTCCCGCTCCTCCGCGACGGGGCGCTCGCCCAGGGCCTTTCGCCGCGCCGTCCAAACCTGCAATGTCCTTTTTTTTTTTTTTTTTTTTTTTCCTTGCGAAGAAAATGCCTAAATGCCTAACGCATACCACATCATCCGGGGAGACGACGTGGTTATGTGGGACTTGCACCCACTAAAAACTTCGCCTGTGCACCTACTTTCGCCTTGATGGATGGGTCGCGAGGACTGCTACGCATGACATTCGCGACCCATCTAGCGTGGCCTACTTCTGGGCTCCCTTTTCTATGCCCGTTCGGGCTCCCTTTTCTTTCAGCGATGTCCGGGTGCACTGGGACATCACCACGACTCCAGGGACCTTACAGCGTGGACGATAGAGTCAAACCTGCAATGTCCTAGCCTAACTGGAAACAACTTCACAAAGTGTCCTTCCCGTGGGAATTGAATACACGACTAGCGGGTCACAATGCAAACGCTTAAACCACTTGACCACGGGGATAGATAGGTTACTTCTAGGTGAGCGTGCTCTTTCGTTGACCACGTTACCACATTCCCATCAGGTGGGATTGTAGAAAACGAGTATTATAGTTTTAGTGAAATTTTTACGTTGGGTTACAATACATCAAAAACATTTATGCTGGGCCCTCTGACTCTGATACTCAGGGTACCATTTTAACGGAGCGAGGCAGCGGAGCGGAGAAACGGAGAAATATTAACCAATCATGTCAGTCAAAGTGTCAGTGACTCACGTGGTGCGGAGATTTTATGCGATTCCTTTGCACCCTAAGGGTGCCTGTCCAATGCGAGCAAGGCAGCGGAGTGGAGGAACGGATAAATTAAAAAAAAATGGAATTGTATAAAATCCAGGGGCTTTAGACCAGTGACATTCCGTCAACGGTAGTGTGCTCAAGAACTCCACGACCTCATTCCTCCGGCCCGCTTCTACCATCGGACATCTAGACGCACTGCAAGTTACCAGCCCTACCTTGTTGCTATTCCACCAATTTGCACTAAGTATTTACAAACATCTGTTACAATGCGCACAGCAAAGGAGTGGGAAAATTCCACTCCTTTGCTGTGCGCATTGTACCTGCACCTCTGACACAGACGTACTGTAGTGCGTCTATGTCAGAGGTGCAGGTGTACCCATAGTTGGGCCTGCGGACGGTGAGCGTTGGGTGATTCGCCGTCCGATCAGCCGCGTTGTGTTTCACGCGCGCCTCGTAGAGATGCATAGTAGACGGGGCCCGCTAGGCTAAAGTGTCACCGCGGCCCTGAAACGCATTAGGAGGAACACGGATGATTTTAGTCTGTAAGAGTCTGACACTCCCTTCTGCTCCGCTCTGAGTGGAAAGAGCTATTTTATGGTTTCCCATTCTATAAAAAAGTGTACCAATAGTAGTATAGTATAGTATGTAATGAGGCTTGAGTTTATTGCCATAAGCTGCTCTCAAATCCGAATTCAGAAAATCATGACAGGTAGACTATTGACCCTTATCTAAAATCTCTTATTTAGAATTGAATCCATTCATTACTTTTTTATGGCAAACATATTTCTGTCTGTGCAGAAAAATCTAATTCCACTGTTTGTTTTGTTATGCTTTTATCTAGTCAAATCATCTCTAACTACGCTTTTTTCGTTGTCTAGAGAATCACATTCCATTACTCTTTACTAAAGGCATATTTTTAGACTGAAAATAACTGAATTCCAGAATAATCTTTTGTTTAAAAAACCTCGGTAAAAATCTTAATTAGACTTTTGATTGGCTGGGGAATGAAATCAAAAATCCTGGACCTAACTGCAAGCTTTCACAAAAGAGATGACTTGTCGAGTCAAACCCCAAAGGCAATATGACTGGTATTGCCACGGAAAAGATGGGCACAGAAGATCGACTTCACTCAACGAGCGAACACGCGCGCATACGTACACACGTTTCACGTACAGTGAGTGCAAGCGCTGTCACGACCGGCATTTGTTTGAGATCGTCATACGTACGAACACGCACGCAGACATAGACACGCTTCACGTACAGCGAGTGCAAGCGCACTCCCGCGATTGCTTTTGTTTCAGATCAAGTCAAAATCAAAAGTCATTTATTCAAATTAGGCTGAGTGCCAGCACTTTTTGAACCACCGACAACAAGATCACTATACGTCTATGTGTGCGTGTGTCAATTGCTGCTTGTTTGTATAAAGCTGACTCTAGAGGAGAGTTTGTGGTTTAATAATAACACCGGTACGAGTCGATGTTCAAGGTTAACTGGCGTTTGCTGAAGACTTTCGGAAAGTGAATGGGTGACCATGCATAAGATAACGAGACTCTCTAATCCCTGGAGCAAATTAAGCTGTTGGTACCAGCTGTCATTTATAGGTCTTAAACTGTCGTTACAGTTGATCAGAACCCTCAAAATCAGACACTAGTCTTGCCAAGGGGTTTCGTATCACCTAGAAACTGGAAGGCTGATCAGCAGCTTTTCCTTGTAATAACTATGTGGCCATATAATTGTGTGTGTGTATGTGGTGTGTGTATTCAGCCATATCCGGTTAGATTGGAAGCTAACCACAACATATTTGCAACATGTTTATTTGCTTAAGCCTGTAGGCTTACTCATAAAAAAATAACCATTATGACCTTATGAGTTTCTGAATTCTAATCAGTATCTGTAATCGTGTAAAAAATAAAGTAATCAGCTAATCAATATTTAGACACATGACATGTGATTTTTTGTTACGAATGAGGCTGATTGATTTTTGGAGTCAACCTTCTGTATCAACCTACTCTGTGTTATTGCAGAGAAAACTGAATTCTTGACGTGTTTACTTTTAATATAGTGTTGCCAGGAAATGTTTGACGGGAAATAAATACAGCCATAGCTTAGCCATGATTGTTGAGGGAGCGCTCGATGCAGAGCTGGGGGAAAATTATTTGTTATTTTTTGGATGAGGATTTCTCCCTTATATTCTCGAAATTGGAAAATGATTGATAGTGATAAGTTCCGTGTTGTTTTTGGAAAATAAAAGGCTGTTTTTCCTTTGGCCCTAGGACAAAAATGATAGGCCCTCCCGAAACAGCAAAAACACGAAAAGTTTTAACTTTATTAAAGCCTCTGAATACAAAAATACGACTGAATTAAAAAAAAAAAAAATTAGCAATCGACGTAAAAAAAGTAACTTTTCAGGAGGAAGAAAAAACTGCGTGCTGTAAAATTTTGTACGGCGTCTTTTATGTTTTTAGGGTTCCGTACCAAAATGGTAAAAAAGAACCGTTATGGTGTGACTAAGTCTCTCCGTCTGTCACATATCTCAAGAACTGCTTATGCTATCAAAATGAAATTTAGTGTTTTAGATGACGTTTGTTCAACTATTTTGCAAATAAGAAAGAAAGAATAAATGCATAATTTTTTTGCAAAAGCGACTGAAAGGGATTCTTAAAAATTCGAAGTGAGACTACTAGGGCGAGTGGACTATCATATGAAAGAGCGCTATTTGCACCTTCTCAAATATATTTTTTTTTAGGGCGCATGATTTTCGGCTTTTAACGAAAAATTAAAAAAGAAATGACCAGACCCTTTTCTCCGAAGTTTTCATATAGAAAAATCTGAAATTATTCTATGTGAAAGTTTATGTATAGGTTAAAGGATAAATAAAACAATGTCTCTAAATAGCACACTTTTCCAGTAATCATCACCAAATTTACACTAGTTTCACTAACAGTCAAGAGATGGCGCTGATCTAAAACTGCAATATACACCGCAGTATTAAAATTCTATGAAGAAAAAAGGCCTCGTCGATCAAAATTTAAAAACATTTCATGTTTTATATGATGGTTTCTACGGAACCTCGGTGCGCGAATCCGACTTGCTTTTGACCGGTTTTTTCTGTATATACGTTTCAAACATGAACAGTAGGTACTTACCTTCTTTCGGGAAACGCTAAATTATACAGCTACAGCAGGATAAACTGAAGTAATCAATTTTCAAATAAGAAACGATACTTTAGTTGCAAGGTATTCACGCCGAACTGACAGATGCGAGTAAATAAATAAATAAATATAATAAGTTTATTGCCACAAAATACCTTTCATACAATATCATTTACATTTACATACATAGGTAAATTGGATTTTTGGCAAAAGGCTGCGCATTTTGTGAAAACCCTGCCTCCTAAACTAGGGGTACCCTGTGACTTAGGAGTCAGTGTTCTACTGTAACTTCGTGTACAAAAGTGAAAACCTTTGTGAAACTTAAATGAACTATTAACTATGAATGAACAAATGCGTTTGTGTGTAAAAGGGGGAGGGAAGGATGGCTGTGTGAGTGGGCTGGGATGTGGTGTGGTGTGGTGTGGTGCGTCGTGATGTGGTGTGGTGTGGAGTGGAGTGGTGGGGTGTGGAGTGGTGTGGTGTGGTGTGGTGAGGTGAGGTGTGGTGAGGTAAGATGTATGAAAAAGGGGGCTAATTATAACGTGCCTAAATTATTTTAGAGAGAAGATCTTCTGTACGTGAATAGTCCTGATTGTATAGCCAGTTTTTAATTAGGTTTTGAGCTCATGTTTGTTTAAATTTATAATTTGTGCGTATTGACGAGGTTCTCATTTGCCATAGATGGAGCTACGAGTATCAAATGAACAAATAAGTTAGCGCAAGATGTGCGTTGCGAGGTTTCTTCCTAGAAACTCAATAAAATAAATTTGAGCAAAAATGCATTCCCGAGGTTTTCACTCTAAGGCAACGCAATGTAGTTAATAGTATTTAAAGTTAATGATTATATTAGAATTGCGCCCAATCAGTGTTTATGGAAGACGGTATGTTCCCGAGGCACAGATATATTTGTTAAGAAGAGAGTGATCTTATAAGGGTTCCCTTTTTATCTTTTGAGGTACGGAACCCCAAAAATTGTTACGTTGTTTTTAACGTACGTTATTTATTCGTACGTTTGGTTTTTAATCAATTATTTTGGTTTTATTTTCAGTGTTTTTGTATATTTTTCGATAAACGTTAAGATAATACATAAATATTTTTTTGATGTTTAGGTATTCATTACTGTCAAATGGTCAATGTAAGATATGAGTTATGAACCCTTATTTTATTTTAGTTATTAACTAGCTTTTCTTTTAAGTAAAACAATTAATCGGTTTCTCACTTTTAAAGTACAAACCAACATCGTGCATGAAATAATAACAATGACTTTTATAGAAAAACATTTTCATACCAACTGCCTGTGCAAAAGCCTTTGCCTCTCTGAAAAGAATGAATTTAAAAAACTCGTAAGCTCCTTATGTTCCACAGCAAATTGTGTCAACAAAAGTTTTTTTTTTTATTAAAGTGTAGTTCCGCTATTGCGAAAAAGAAATGCTTGTGTTTAGTAGTGGAACGAAGGTTTAATTAACTGGGTGACTTTTATTTATAAGTAATGATTTGAAATACTCGTAGCAGTTTTTTTTTAAGTTATGATAAATTTGTCCGCTTTGTTGTCTGTTAGTTGTAAGTTTGTTGAGAGACCTCCAAATACATCGACTAAAAATGTGGTACAATTTTTAATTCATTCATTCATTTTTAATTGTTATATGAATAAATAAATGAAAATGTAATGAAATGAAATCAAATGTCCGCTATCTTTATACAGGGTGAGTCTTTATAATGCGCAAATATTAAAATGAGGGAAACTAGCATTGAAAATAGTATTGAAATAAATCTATTTTATTTTAATTTTTTTATGGATTTTTTATTAAATTTTTGTTCACAACTGTGACCCCAGTGTAAACAAAACTGTGTTACGTTACCGGAAGTAATTAGGCATTCTCATAAATTAATTATTAAGATGACTCAAAATCTCTGAACCTGTGAATTGAAATTTATTGTAATTGTAATTATTATTTCCTTTTTTAGGGTTCCGTACCCAAAAGGTATCCAACGGAACCCTATTACTAAGCCTCCGCTGTCCGTCTGTCTGTCTGTCAGCGGGCTGTATCTCAAGAACCGTAATAGGTAGGCAGTTGAAATTTTCGCTGATTGTGTAAATCTATTGCTGCTATAACAACAAATAAAACCAAGGTTTATGGTACGGAACCCTTGGTGTGCGAGTCCGACTCGCACTTGGCCGGTTTTTCTACACTATCGCATTGGGTTTCTGTCATGATAGCTGTATACATGTCTGTAATAAATAAATAAATAATAATAAATCAGTGGGTTTTTTTGGATGGATATCTTTGGTTACATGTACTGAAACTATGTTAACACACAAGTTTGTCCACAAGTGTGAAACTAGGCCGAGTTACTAGTACTTCTCTAAATTTGTCATTTATATTTCTAATAAAATCTCGACTACAGAAATTATATTTAATATTCATAACCCAGCTCTATTCATTACTACAAATATTAATACGAGAATATCGAATCAAATCACATTGTATATTATTAACATAATCAATTCCATTCACAAGCGAATCCAAATATAATTATACCTTGAATAATATTAGTTGGGGCTGTATTAAATAATACTCATATGGTTAAATTGTTCTACTTTGTTACTTCGGTCTTTATAAATGAATATTTCATACATACGTTCATTATTTCAGGGTTAAATTAGACAGACTTTTTGTCTAGTAATGAAGGGTATCGCGATTGAATTCGCCGCTAGAGTCGCTAGTGTAGCGTGAGGTTTTAAATGTAAAATTTCAGTGTTGGTTGGTTATTGACGCGAGTTTATTTACTTATTTGTTTTGATATTTATTTTTTATGTTTCTTCTAACTTTGTTCATATGCGCGTAATAACAACTTTAATGCTATGATTAAGTACCTTACTCGACAGTGGCGCCAACTGGTGAGTTTCAAACGGTAGCCCTCATTCTGTTAAAACATACAGACATTTATAGATACGCTGCGCCTGTACTATTTTTATAAATGCAAAAGTGAGTTTGTGGCTCCTTCACGTCTAAATTGCTGAACTGATTTTGATAGATTTTCGTCAATAGATAGATTGGGTCCAAGAATGAATTTGGGTGTCTGGAGACGTTCTTCAATAGACCACTGTGTTTTCTAAAATCTATATCAAAACAAAAAAACAGAGTAGTAATAAATTATGATATGAGTGTGGAGTATTGTATTTTTTTAGATTCGTGCATTAAATTTACCCACTCTAGAATCTAGCGCAGTAATCAATGCTAACCTATTGCGTTTTCAGGCGGAAAAAAAATCACTCATTAATTTCGCGGCAGCTAATGCCCGTCGCCTAACTCACAAAATCGGGTTAAAAATTAGTCTATTTCTCTTGGCGATAGTATAGCTTTCTATTAGTCAGTGGTAAGGTAACAAAAACAAATTATTTCCCTATATTTTGGCAGATAGCAACTGAGATGCTAAATCAGGAATGATGATATCCGCAAGAGAACCAAGGTTACCGACATAGTCGAAGGATCGCCAAACTGAAGCGGTAGTGGGCAGGCACATTGCTCGCAGAACAGATGGTCGATGGGGCTGAAAAGTTCTGGAGTTGCGACCGCGTATTGGAAGACGCAACGTTAGAAGGCCTCCCACGAGGTGGACCGATGACCTGGTGAAGGTTGCGGGTAGCCGATGGATGCGAAACGCACAGGACCGGTTGTTGTGGCGAAACTTGGGGGAGGCCTATGCCCAGCAGTGGACGTCTTTCGGCTGATATGATGATGATAATGAAGACTGAGATGCGAACGCGAAAGTTGATTAAATATTAGTAGAATTGGCACTCAGATATTACAAACTTTAAACAAGATGTAAATTAATTTCAGCCAATTACATCTTACGAAAAATAAGACGAAAGGGTTCAAAATTTTGTTTTCTTGAACCTATAAATACTTAAGTGCGTAATAAATACACAAATACAAATACAAGGGGTGTATACTTGTGTAGGTCACACAGGGGTACTTAATAAAACAGAACCCTATTCTCATATTGATCGACGTAAATAAAACATTGCTGCCTAAAGTGATATTTAATTCAGACAATATTAATGTTACTTACAAATGTTTGTATTTTTGTTCACCAATCATGCTCAAATGGCTGGAAAAAATTCTATCCTATCGTATCTTAAACTAGTTAGGTACATTATGGATAATATTTTTAATATTAAAGTTGGTGTGGTGAGCATAGATTTTTTATTACTATTTCATGCAAAAACTACTGAACGGATGTGAATCTATACTTATACTTACTAATATATAAAGCTGAAGAGTTTGTTTGTTTGTTTGTTTACTTGAACGCGCTAATCTCAGGAACTTCTGGTTCGATTTGAAAAATTCTTTCAGTTTTAGATAGCCCATTTATTGAGGAAGGCTGTAGGCTATATATCATCACGCTAAGACGAGCGTTAAGATGGTCACCCATCCACGGACCAACCTTGTCAAGCGTTGCTTAACCTTCAAGATCGACCCGTGCGGCTGTTATTATTTAGCCGCAAGCTCCTCAAAGCCACTGGAAATAACTAGTCTTGTATAAATACTAAAGTATTACCTACCCTTTCAAAGGTCTGACACTAATAAAATAGGCCCCTATTCTCAAATCGATCGATATGAATAAAACATGGCATCCTAAGGTGATATTTAATTCAGACAATATATCGAACGCGTCTAACCCTTGGATCGTTCGTACGATTGTTCTAACCTTACCAATACAGACTTGTAAATATTTAATGTACGCTTTTGAAAGCGTTTAATCAAAGTGTGTATTGTAGTTTCGATAAACGCTATTTTAGTGTCAATGGTAGAGTAATACAAGGCTTTTGTAAGGAAATAATTTCGAGAGTTATTGTAGTAATCTACCTCTATACTAATATTATAAAGCGAAGAGTTTGCTTGTTTGGTTGATCGCGCTAATCTCAGGAACTGCTGGTCCAAATTAAAAAATTGTTTAGTGTTGTGTAGCCCATTTATTGAGGAACACTGTAGGTTATACAACATCACGCCACGACCAACAGGAGCGGAGCATTAATGAAAAAAGTGACGCAGACAAAGTCAGCTAGAATTATCATAACGAGTGTGCCTCGGCGTGTATGTCTAGCTGTTGGAATGGGGTATTTTACTAAAAAAAAAACAAATTAGTCTGTCTGATAGATTTAAAAAAAATATTAGACACGTATTTTTTCTTTTTTCACGTAAACAAATAATAAAGAGGATACAGCGAGTTGAAGACACGCGTGACGTCATATGGCTTGGTAAAAATGTACCAAATTTGAAAACCTATCAGATGGACTAATTAGATTTTTTTAGTAAAATACCCTATTGCCGTCATTTGTTTATCTTTAACAATCTTTTTTTAAAATCTGACGTCCAGTAGTAACAAAGAATAATGGTGTTACCCAATTACTAGGTTATGGAGACCAGAGTGTCAATACCACTTTTTTTAAGCAACGTTTCAATTCGCATGTCAGATGGAAATTGAATCAAAAATGTATGGAAATTGAGGCTTTTTCACAGATTGCGAGTCAGATGCGACTGCGAACATTGCCTAAAAAATAGTAGAATTTTCACTTAGAAAAGTAGTCGATCCATTTAAATACTGATATTCAGCTGTACATGCTTAAACTGGAAGCCTACTCGACCCCAACATAGTTGGGCAAAGGCTAGGAAGTGTACTAACCCAGTTGTATATGTCCGCTGTAATTTTCTGATTAATTTCGTTCCAGAATCGTTTCTCCGGGACTCATCGAGTTTCATTGGCTCGGTGTTTTTTTGGTGGTCACCACTGTTCATTCTGGCTTTCAGGAGTTGCAGTGGTTGGGAATGTGTGGCGAGATTGTCCCAAAAAAAAAAAGTGTACCGGCCATGTCTGTAGACGGCCAGACGGTTAATTGAGTCGACATGTGTTAGAGTAGAGACCACGTATGCGCAGATGATACTGCTATATTTTTCCACGCTAAGACTTGGACCGAGGTTATTGAGGTGATTCAGGAGACCCGGGGCGTCGAGCGTTGCATGCGGCGTGGCGTCCGACGTTTTTTCCGTTTACGGAGAGGCGGCGCGTGCAGCAGGCCGCATCATCACACGCGCAAACACAAACATATGGGAATGAATAACGTAGTGTGGGAGGCCCTGCAGCACGATGGACCGATGATTTGAAGAAGGTGGCTGGCAGCGGAAGAATGAGGACTGCTCAAGACGTACGCCGGCCCCCACAGAGCGCCAACCATGCCGGGTTGGCGCTCTGTGGGGGCCGGCTTTCGTTTAGCAGTGGACAGCAATAGGCTAATTTCTACCATCAATAAATTGCATATCTAATAGTTGAGAGCATTGAAAAAGAAGAGACGTATTTTTTATGTTTGTAAATCAATGAATATTGACAAAGATCAAAACTCGGGAGTGGGGGCTCGTGACGTCAGAACGCACTAAAATTATACCACGGCGTGACGTTTTGACAATTTCAAAAGCGTCGTATCTTCATCAATTTTGATTCGTTAGGAAAGGAAAAAATATGGTTCAAATTATTTATGATAATCTAACTGACGGACTAATTACATATTTTCAGTGGACAATCCTATTGGCTGATTAGGTAGAAAAGGCTTTAAATAAAGTACCAATCGATTGATCACGAGACACCGATAATGTGGCCAATTTTTCCTAAGTAATTAAAAACTAGCGATTTTAGAACCTGTGCTATTGCAATCAGTACGATCCATTTTTCTCCTACAAAAATCGGTCGCTAATTTATCAGACGTGGGCGGGCAGCCTAAGACCCTTCGCCACGCTACCACTTCGCGCTGAGCGAGGCTAGGTAAATGAAGCGCTACGCATCCCGCACATCTCTGGTAGAGCCTAACGGCAGCAGCTAATGATGATGCTGCAGCTAAGAATATGCATATTAACTTGCTTGACTAAAATTTTGCAAATCCCATAAACTGTCCAATTAACGACTTGCATTAAAAACGCAAGAAAACCGTCGCTCTACCTGAGCTTAGTGCGTCAATAAACTATGCAAATGTCAGAATAAATTCCGAGACGAACAACACCGTCGGTTTTACGTGCAACATAATTTAGCAAGTTTATAATAGAGAGCGTTCGAAGTGACTCGAAATTCGAGTACCCGAGCCGACCGCAACTAACTATAAATATTGGGGACTTGGTCACTTATTAATAAGTTATGATTTAGTTTGGCTACTAAAAAGGTTTACTTGTACTAAATAAGGGGCACGTTACTGCCAAAGTTTCTCCGGATAAATCTTTTACCAAGCCACCACCTGTTCTTCTTTCGGTTATCTTTTGTCCTTCTTGTTGGGGTTCTGCTTCACCTCGACGAACAACCCGTGCGGCTGTCATTATTCAACTCATCATCTGCCAAGCCTTTTCCCAACTATATTGGGGTCGGCTTCCAGTCAAGCCTGGATTTAGCTGAACACCAGTATTTTACGAGGAGCGGCTGCCTACCAGACCTCCACAACCCATTACCTGGGTAACACGGTACTTCATGGCCAGACTGGAGTAAGATTTTACTGGCTTCTGACTATCCGTAACGACTGCCAAAGATCTACAAATGACAGCCGGGACCAACGGCTTAACGTGCTTTCCGAGGCACGGAGGAAATTCGGTATCTTAGGATGGTCACCTATCCACAGACCAACCTTGGCAAGCGTTGCTTAACCTTGTAGATCGTACCATGCGGCTGTTATTATCTAGCCACGAGCTCCTCATTATTCAACTATTAAGAGCCAAATCAAGCACTTTGTATATCACAATAGTCCTTATTGTTACTGATTTACTGGTTACCAGAATGAAGCCACACAAATTTTAATAAATGGTGAAAATAAAGAATTAAGCCTCTATTAATATTCAGGTTATAAACTTTACGTTAATATTAAGTTTACGACTTATTTTGCATCACACCGGGCCAGTTTCATTGTCATAAAAAGCCCTGGTAATTCATCAAAAGCCTTCAAGGTATTTATGCGAAAAATAATTAAAATGGACATTTCAATAACTGAAAATAACTTGTTATATATTTAACCAGCGACACACCCCGGCTTCGTTCCAGTGCCAATTATATTTACAAATCTTCTATTATCGCTCTAGTGGAAACCGTATGTAATTCCGTTGCCTGGTTTAGAAGTAGTAAGCGAAAAACATGTATATCGGAATGGCGGGTGTACTTTATATTTACCTAAATAGGGAATACGCATGCGATTTTTTTATTTGCAACGTGAAATATTATTAGCTATAGTAAATGATCATGTAATTATTTTTTAAATACCTTCATCAGTGATGGAGTTATAAAGCTTCAAAGATTACAATTAGAAAGAGAAATCCGATGCAAACTTTGACGTCATCGTCTATGACGCCTATTATACAGCTACCATACAAAACAGCCTTTCCGCGTGAGGGATAGAGTTATATTTGTTTATAATAATTATATCTCCTTCGTTTTTCGAGTAATTTTGATTCTATCTTCACTGTTAGTATTATGTTTTTTTTTAATATTTTTAGATAACCTGTACAGATGATAAATATATTTTTCATGCATATTCCCTATTAATTGCAGTTTGATTCTTCATATATGGAGAAACAGACAGACGCAGTCAGTGGCTTTGTTTTATAGTCATACTAGCTTCTGCCAGCGACTTCGCCGGCGTGATCGTGCTCCCTAGAGAGCATACTCTCAGGATAAAAAGTAGCCTTTGTGCTATTCTAGGCTATAATCTATACCTGTTCCAAACTTCATTCAAAACCGTTCAGCCGTTCTGACGTGAAAGAATAACAAACATCCATCCTCACAAACTTTCGCTTTTATAATATTAGGTAGGATAGTAGGACCAATAGGAGATGAGCTCGTGGCTAGATAATAACAGACGCACGGTTCGGTCTTCAAAGTTAAGCAACGCTTGCCAAGGTTGGTCTATGGATGGGTGACCATCTTAACATACCGAGTTTCTTCCGTGCCTCGGAAAGCACGTTAAGCCGTTGGTCCCGGCTGTCATTTGTAGATCTTTGGCAGTCGTTACGGATAGTCAGAAGTCAGTAAATCTGACTCCAGTCTTGCCATGAAGTACCGTGTTACCCAGTTAATAGGTTATGGAGGTCTGGTAGGTAGCCGCTCCTCATAAAATACTGGTATTCAGCTAAATCCGGCTTGACTGGAAGCCGACCCTAATATAGTTAGGGAAAGGCTGGGCAGTTGATGAGTAGGACTAATTACAAATATGAACGTTTAAGATAATTGTACATAAATTACAGCTGAAATTAAGATGAAAGATGTTTGTATATTTAAGATGCTTGTATAGAAATGACAGCTGAAAGGATTTGCATATTTGGAGTAGAGTATAGCTTGGATAAGCCAAAGAATATTTCTTTCATCTTTATGAACGTTTCAGAAATAAATATACATATTTTTCAAGTAAATATCCGTCGATCTTTAGACCTGTAGGCGCGTGTGGATTGTTTCCACGCAATCATGCGCAAGCGGTGCACATCCCTGTTGCATAGGGTGCGGGGCAGCCGCAACAGTATCCTGAGCGCTTTAGCTGATCGCTTTGACTGTCAGTACGTGAACCACTGTTGCATGGTTCATGTACGGACTGATATTGCCATATTATTTTAATCTTGCTATCTACTAACATTTATCAATTGATAATATATAAAGCTGAAGAGTTTGTTTGCTTGTTTACTTGAACGCGATAATCTCAGGAACTACTTGGTCCAATTTGAAAAATAATTTCAGTGTTTGATAGCCCATTTATCGAGGAAGGCTATAGGCTATATATATCATCACGTTAAGACTAAAAAGTATTGCAGTAATGAAAATTGACACGCAGACGAAGTTGCGCGGGTTAACTAGTTGAATAATATAAGTATAATTTTTCTATAATTTAAATGTAAATTCATAATAATTAATGTGAGCTATTGTTATTGATCTAAATTGTTGTAATTGTATTAATTGTCTATGGGTTTCATGGTCTGAAATAAATGAATTTTTAATTTAATTTACCAATATTTTAACTACGAATGTCTGTTTGACTGTCTGTCTAAAAAATAATTGAGCAGTCAATAGTTTTTCGTGACACTTGCCACACGGGTTTTCCTTGTCCTGAAATATGAAATAAGATACTTTTTATCCCGAAAGTACTTATTTTATCATTCATATGCGACTTTTATGCGCACAAAACCGATGGCCGAAGTTAGTACAGTAGAAGTTAGTATAAAACGGCTTCCATTGAATGTAAATAAGAATACCACAGTGTATAACAGCAAGCTTATGTCAGACAGCAATTAATGGAAATCCTATTCGGCCATTCCGCCATTTTATTTTAATTATAAACCCGCATTCATTTAAGTTATGATTATTAATTTCGCAAAACAAGTGAGGGCGGAAAATTTATTTGCAAATTACCGTTAATTATTTGATGATAATAACTTAATTATGATTGCAATTAACGGTAATTTAACCGTTACTAATGAATGATAGCCTTTTGGGCTTGCACTATGGACTGCAAAAGGGGTGAAGGTATTCAAGTAGGTAATATGAGCGGAATAGAGCAGAATAGCGGAGAATTTATCCCAAGGCTGTGTCATCAACCAAGTTGTAATTGATTGTGAACAGGATTTATCTCAAATTGAACAGCCTAAGATTAATAGTTTCTTATCTGTGAAAAGTGGTTATCATTCAGTTATGTTCTCAGACAGCATAGGAAGAGGTTTAGGTAAATTATTAAGTAACAACCTGAGTTACCCTATACAAAATTACTGTATGCCAAGTTCATCATACAAGCATATTATGGCGTCATTAAGAAACAATAATTTTAGTTCTAATACCAATATTACAGTGTTTATAGGGAATAGTTTAAATGTAAAAAAGCAGATATCACGGACAATCTAACTGAGATGTTAAAGTTAAATTGTAATAAAATAATATTGTGTGCATTTCCTTATTTTGAACAATTGTCAAGTAGACAAAATAATTATATTCATAGTTTAAATAAACACATGCACTTTTTAGTAAGTCACTATAGTGACAAGTTTATGTTTTTTGACACAAACATTTTTGTGGAAAATTTAAAATCGACTAGGGATACAGTGTATTTGCCAATTAGTTTTAGACACACAATAGCAAGGCTATTAGCTTATTTTATTAACTCAGACATAAGTAGTATGTCGCAGTCTTATATAATTAAATCCACAATGTTTAGTAATTTTACTAAGAATCAGGCGGAGAGCCTTAGTAACGGTAGCTCTAGTGCTACAAATACTTGTAAAAATTGTACGGAGTTTCCATGTATCTCTATGGATACTCATTTAAACTAGTTCATAAGACAACAGAGGATACCAGCGACAGAATAGTTATGCCTACCATTAACAAGGTATCTTCTTGCTCTTTAGTAAATAGTTGTCAAAAAGGGACTCAGCAGCATGCCTTGAAATTATTTCATCAAAATATTCAAGGTGTCTCTTCCAAATTATTAGAAATTGAAATGTTTTTAGAAAAAACAATGTTTGACATTGTATGTTTTAGTGAGCACTGGTTGAAGGATTACCAGATGCTAATTAGTTATGAAAATTATAATGTGGGCAGTTGTTTTAACCGCAAATCTATGTTACGTGGTGGTTCCCTCATCTTATTAAAAAAAAAACTTAAAATTTAAGCAACGTAATGACATCGTTAACTTATCAGTGGAACATTGCATCGAACTGTCCTGTGTTGAGCTAGAAAAGCATATCATAGTGTGCGTGTACAGACCCCCAAAACCTCAAAACTTTACTTTATTTGAGTCAACAATGGAAGATATCCTTGCGAAACTTGCAGCAGGTAACAAGGCCGCGATTATTTGTGGGGATTTTAATACTAATATTTTAGAAATTAATTCAAATAGCAGCAGATTTATAAGCCTTTTTAAATCGTTTAATTTGTCTAATGTGTTTACAGAACCGACTAGGGTAACACCAACTTCTTCAACCTGTACCGATAATGTATTCTGCGATTGTGAATATTTAGATAAAGCCATAGTTAATTACCTTCCCTCTGATCATAGTGGTCAATTGGTAACATTTCAGTTTAAAGCAGCCTTGGAAAAAAATCATATACAATATAGGCCAATTACAACTGGCAAACTAGCTAAATTCAATGGTACCTTACAAAATAAGTTAAATTTTCTAGGCCATAACATTGAAGATGCTAATAAATTTTATGATAATTTCTTTTCAGTGGTTCTAAAGGAATTCAATGCAACTTTTGAAAAGAAGTCTAAGGATACTTTCCCTAAGTATGTATTTAGTGACTGGGCGACTAAAGGCATTAGGATAAGTAGGGAAAAACTATATGAGCTATATGGCCTTAAGCCTGTCATAAACACTGATTCTTTTAATAAGTTTGTAAACAAATATTCTAAAGTGTTCAGAAATACTTGCAAGGTAGCTAAAGCCCTATATATTAGCAACAAGATCAAATCGTCAGAAAATAAAATAAAGACAGTTTGGAAAGTTATTAATAATGAAACTAATAGAAATAAAGAACGAAACACTGATTATTTACTGGAGACTACACATGGTGCCAAAAGCTCTAATTTAGAAGTAGCTCAAGAATTTGTAAATTTTTTCACCAATATACCAACTAAAACTACGGAATATTTAAATTCTTCACCTGAGGTCTCATATAATTTATTAAAAGCTAACGTTCCAGGTTGTACGGTTGAATTCCAGTTCAAACATATCAACCCTGTGACAGTCATAAAAGCTTTCCGGCAAATCAAAATCAAATTGACCGAAGACATATGGGGAATGTCTATTAAAGTGTGCACGTCCATAATTGAAACTATAGCACCATACTTGGCTTTAATATTTAATTTATGTGTAGACCAAGGAGTCTTTCCGGATATAATGAAATATAGTAAGGTTATACCACTATTTAAATCGGGCGACAGCAAAGACACCAATAATTATAGACCTGTATCTATTTTGCCGGTTTTTAGCAAAGTGTTTGAAAAAGTAATGCTCAATCAGATGCTCAATCATTTTAACATCAATAAAATTTTCGGGGTCGTTGTACGACTGACGCTGGTGCCACGTTGTTAAAACACATATACTCAGCGTGGGAAGAGGCACAAGATGCCATAGGAATCTTTTGTGACCTCTCCAAGGCATTTGATTGTGTAAATCACGAAACCTTGCTCCTAAAGCTAGGACATTACGGACTAGGTAAACTTGCACTCAGTCTAATAAAATCTTACTTAAATGATAGACAGCAGCAAGTTCAAATAAATGGTGTCAATTCACGGGGTTTAAAAGTCAAAATCTTTTAAAAAATCAACCTCATATGGTATTATTTGCTGACGATACGTCCTTAATTTTTAAGATAGATAGACGTTCCATAAATCTTGACGACGTAAATAACGCCCTACAGCAGGTCCAAAATTGGTTTACTGCTAATAATTTAGTATTAAATGGGAAAAAAACTAAATGCATCAGATTTGCCTTACCGAACGTTAAAAGAAATGATTGCGACATAGTATTGAACAAGGAGAAACTTGAATTCGTCGAAAACACGGTTTTCCTGGGGATTACGCTTGACTCAAGGCTACAATGGGGTCCTCATTTAACATCTCTTGCGGGACGGCTAAGTTCAGCAGCATACGCTGTCAGAAAAATCCGTCAATTTACCGATATAGATACCGCGAGGCTGGTCTATTTTAGTTACTTTCATAGTATCGTGTCTTACGGTATCTTATTATGGGGACGTGCTGCAGACATCGAGTCTATATTTATCCTGCAGAAAAGAGCCATCAGAGCCATTTACAATCTCCGTCGGCGTGATTCCCTAAGAGAACTGTTTAAGGATATCAACATCATGACGGTACCTTGTCAATACATTTACGAAAATATTATGTATGTTCGGAAAAATCTTCATCTCTTTAGCAAGATTAGTGACAGGCATAATTTTAATACTAGAAATAGGAACAAATTAGATCAACCCCGATTCAGATTGGCCAAAATACACACTTCTTTTATGGGGTACTGTATTAAATTTTATAATAAAATACCAGTTGATATTCTCGAACTGAATGAGAGAAAATTTAAAGCATGCATAAAACGCACACTATGTAGACAAGCGTATTATAAACTGGAAGATTATATCCTCGATAAAAACGCTTGGCTAAATGCTGGTCCTGCTCCACAGTCACAGCTGCTTAGGTCCACTTTTTAGGTTTCTATGTTTTTATATTTGGAAGAGATGCTCGTTCCTTTTAGAGGTTCTTACATTATTTCGTTTATTTATTCTTATATACATACAAATTATATTATTATATTAATTACTTATTTATTCTTTTTGATGTAAGATCTTAATCGTTCTCTTTATTAATTTATTTTTCATTATTTGGTCATTGACAACCATAGTTTTGTGTAAAGTAGAAGCATATTTTTCAAATTTTGTAAATGTGAGTACCATGAAACCATTTACATTTTATGTGAGTAGTTATAGTTTTACTTGTTGGACATGAACGAGCATGGTGGTTGAGAGCATGTCATGCTCACTCAAATGTCTCGCTGATGGCGGCGCGTGGGTTTGATCATTCGGTTCCCTTCGAAATGGTTGAGCTGAAGGGTGCCGATACACGCGTCATGTTCGTGAACAGGCGCCGTCGGTTGAGACTGGTCATCTCTTAACTGCCATTGGCTTATTTTAATCTTTATATTTAAAATTCTTATAATAAGCCCTTTTTTTTTCTTTGCATTGTCCTCACATGCAGAAGCAACAAGTATATGTAACTTGAAATTTTGTAAAACCAGAACATGATTTAAAAGAGTGTCCGTGGAGTTTCTTGCACGTTCTTCTCCATAGAGATCTACGCTTTGGAACGTGCAAATAGCTTCCATGTTTTTGACTGACCGACCTTGACGTTTCAAAAGTGCCTGTGAATGGTTTATTTGAAATAAAATGCTTTGAATTTGAATTTACTTTATTGTACACCAAAATAGTTCATCGTCATCATTATCTGCCTAGCCTTTTCCCAACTATATTGGGGTCGGCTTCCAGTCAAACCGGATTCAGCTGAATACCAGTATTTTACGTGAAGCGGCTGCCTACCAGACCTCCACAACCCATTAAATGGGTAACACGGTATTTCTTGGCAAGACTGGAGTCAGATTTACTGGCTTCTGACAATCCGTAACGACTAGCGACTGCCAAAGTTCTATAAATGACAGCCGGGACCAACGGCTTAACGTGCTTTTCCGAGGCACGGAGTAAACTCGGAATGTTAAGATGGTCACCCATCCACAGACCAACCTTGGCAAGCGTTGATTAACCTTGAAGATCGTCCCTTGCGGCTGTTATTATCTAGCTACGAGCTTCTCTGTACACCAAAATAGTTACACAACTGTTAAGGGACTAGAGGAAAAAATAATCTAAATAGTCTATCAGATAGATTTTCAAAAAATTTGGACGGATATTTTTTCTTTTTTCACGTAAACACAAAATTGAGACGATACAGTACGTTGAAAACTTGTGACGTCAATTTCACTGCACTTTTTATCTAGTAGTGACGTCACAAGCCCCCACTCCAGATCTTTGATGCCCCCCCCCCCCCAGATGTGATGCCCTAAGCAGTTGCTTAATTTGCTTATGGATTAATCCGGTACTGCTCATATTTCTTTAATATCACTCCTCACACAATCCATCCATATTTTGCTAGGCCTCCGTATTCCTTTCCATCTAACTAAACAGCAATGATCTCATAAATAATTAAATCAAACCCCAAAAACTTATCCGTCCCTAGTTAAGCCACTAAATTAAGTAGCCCTCTGCTTAATAATACTATTTTTACGTTCTGAGTATGTAAGGGTCAGTTCTCACTGAGACACGCGCGATCAATTCTAACATAGCAATGCAATCATCATCTGCCTCGCCTTTTCCGGCTTCAAGTCAAACTAGATTCAGCTGAATACCAGTATTTTACGTGGAGCGACTGCCTATCTGACCTCTACTACCCAATAACTGGGTAACACAGTACTTCTTGGCAAGACAGATTTTCTGGCTTCTGATAATCCGTAACCACGGACACAGATCGACCACGTCAAGCTTTGGTTAATCTTGAAGATACACCCGTGCGCCTGTTATTATAAGGTAACAAGCTCCTTATTCTTTTTTAGGGTTCCGTACCCAAAGGGTAACGAACGGAATCCTATTACTAAGCCTCCACTGACCGTCCGTCCGTCCGTCCGTCTTTCTGTCAGCGGTCTATATCTCAAGAACCATAATAGGTAGAGAGTTGAATTATTCACAGATTGTGTACTTCTATTGCCGCTATTACAAACATAATAAAAGTTAAGGTTTATGGTAAGGAACCCTTCGTGTGCGAGTCCCACTCGCACTTGGTCGGTTTTTTAAAAATAACTAACTTCAATTGCCCGCGACTTCATCCGCGGATATCTCGTTTTTCCTGTTCCCGTAAGAATTTTGCGAAATTCACACTATTTCGAGGAACCTACATATCAAACTTTAGTTTCTACGACCAATAGTCGGCTGTCCGTTGTCTGTTTTTCACTAAGTCAGCCAGTCAATAGTAATTGAAGAATTCTGTATTATTATTAAGATTTAAAAAAGTTACAATGCTGACCGAAGTTCACATCACACATGTTGAAACCAAATCATTTCAATAACAAAAGAAAACAAAATTGATTACCTACGCCACTCTTCGTGAATTCGAAAACACCCTGCTGTTACGCAATCCAACTCGCGGCTTCACGATACTATCGCATCCCGTCTCAGTGTAAGCTCACCCTAAGATTCAGCGTTTATATAGGACAGTAATGAAATGATAGAGGAGGGCTAATCCCTTTTGAAAGGTGTGTCTCCCGGGAAGCCGGGCTTATTTAGAGGATATTTTGATAAAGACATTTTTGACATGGGACTTAAGTGATGAGTTGGGGCGTTTGGAGTGTCTGTGTTGTGGCGAGGGTTAGACGTGTCAAAATGGGGGTTGAAAAGTGTTTTTTTGGTAATTATTTATTTGAAGACTGGTTTTAAGTTTCTGTATAATTGTTTAGAAATTGAGACTAATCTTTGCATCGTGTACTGACTTGTGAAGTGGTTATCACTTAACAGCCACTTATTTTTGGAGGTTTTTCTTTGAGTAGAAAAGGAAAAAAGAAATACCCACCGAATTGAGAGCCTCCTCCTTTTTTGGAAGTCGTTTAAAAATTCTTATCTTTCTAAAGAGGAAATTCCGTTTTCGAATGCATCATCGGTCTTTCTGTCTTCGAATGTGAATGTGTTAAGAAATAAATACTTTGAGTTTAAATATCATTCAGATTGTGCTACGCCATAGCTCACAGGACATGCTACGACGTGTCTTGTGGGACCCTACTACCAAATACGTCGTAAGGCACTGGTACACTATAGCTCAACTGATATGCCGTAGCTCATGAGAGATTGCTACGCAGTAGCTCGTAGGACACTACGACGCCGTAATCTACAGGACACTTCTACGCCGTAGCTCATGTGACATTGCTATGACATAGCTCGTGGGACACTGCTACGCCGTAGGTCGTGTGGCACTGCTATGACTTAGCACGTAGGACACTGCTACGCCGTAGATCGAGCTACGCTGCTACGCCGTAGCTTGAGGGACATAGCAACACCGTAGCACTTGGGACACAGCTACGCCGTAGCTCATGGGACGCTGCTACGCCGTAGCACGTAGGATGCTTCTATACCGTAGCTGATGTGATACTGCTACGCCATAGCTTTTAGTATACTGCTACGATGTACCTCGTGGGAAACTGCTACGCCGTAGCTCGTAAGACGTAGCAGGATGGCTCAGTCACGCAAATACACAATGTGATTCCCTTTGAATCAAGTTGTGTTGACGGACTATAGAAAAAACGGATTTTCTCAGGTTTCCTATTTCCTAAGGTTTCTGTTTAAAGTTCGAAATCACTTACTCACGGCATTTTATTTTATTGAAAAATAATGAACCCCTGTGTCTGTGTACACATTTTACCAGTAACCGTCCACCGAAAACTCAATTACAAACCTTCACGAAAAAAAAAAAAACATTTCCGTTCCTACTTTTTACACGTGCCATAATAACAGCTGCATCGTCGCTTAGACCTAATCCATCTTCGTTTGCCCAAGAGACCAAAAGTTCTCAGCGTTTTTCATCCCTGGATCACCATAAACCAACACCAGGTATAAACTTCTTAATTAACACCAGAAATGTCGGCTCTCAGGTTTTAATATAGAAATATGAAAAAAATGCTAATTTTTCTCTCTGCTTCAGTACTTAAGCGGGGGTGGCTTATTATGCTGGACGGGTAATTAAAATGGAAGTTTGTCAACTGTTTAGGTTTGTAGGACAATGTGCATTCAGGTTTATTTTTTAAAGTAATAAGATTGAAGTGGCTAAATAATAACAGCCGCACGGGTCAATCATCAAGGTTAAGCAACGCTTGCCAAGGTTGGTCTGTGGATGGGTGACCATCTTAACATAACGAGTTTCCTCCGTGCTTCGGAAAGCACGTTAAGCCGTTGGCCCCGGCTGTCATTTGTAGATCTTTGGCAGTCGTTACGGATTGTCAGAAGAAAGTAAATCTGACTCCAGTTTTGCCAAGAAGTACCGTGTTACCCAGTTAATGGGTTATGGAGGTCTGGTAGGCAGCCGCTTCACGTAAAATACTGGTATTCAGCTGAATTACGGTTTGACTGGAAGACGACCCCAAGATAGTTGGGAACATCAACTGCTTTTGTTGTAAAATGGATAGTGTTGCGGAAAGAAAAAGTAGGCGCTCACTGAGGGTTCCGTAGAAATTCGTAGGTTCACATTACTATAAATAAAGATTTTCTTTATTACAAATGTATATAGCTTTCAGATTTTTCCTTATACTTGTATTATAAGATGGTATTACTTGCCAAATTTCATAGGTCTAGGTCAACGGAAAATACCCTATAAATTTTGATTCCCTTGAGAGTGTCGAAATATACGTTTTTTTGCGGCATAAACGGCCGTATCTTTTTTAACGCTGAGTACATGGTTCTGATTTCATCTCAATACCTCCAAGCGTTCCCGAAATAAAGGATTTTTACAGGCAGACAGATGGACAAAGAAAGTGATCCTATAAGGGTTCCGTTTTTCCCTTTTGAGGTACGCAACCCTAAAAATTATCTGAACAATCGTATGTGCTGAATACCACTTTTCTGTAGGCTGTAATGACGAAGGTGAAACTGCAAGTTTGTGACGTGATCCAATCAGTATGGCCGCAAGATCGCTTTGTCTTGCTCACACAATAAGCATTATGATATCTGGACTTATTTTTTTTTATATTAAAAACTATGCAATAGAAACACACTTGCCGTATGTTGCGTTGCATACAATATGTGTGTTTCTATATATTGCATACGATGCGTACGTGGGACCAGTTTGTCGCTCGTTTTAGTCTATTCTTCTATGTGAAAGTTTATTATGCTGGACGGTGTAATTAAAATGGAAGTTTGTCAACAGTTTAGGTTTGTAGGACAATGTGCATTTAGGATTTGTTTTAAAGTAATAAGGTTGAAATTCCTTTGGCACACATCAACTGCTTCTGTTGTGAAAGGGATAGTGCTACAAAAGGAAAGTAAAAAAAGATTTGTGCTGGATGTCTTCCTTCTACACAAGAATCACGAAATTTTTAACCGCTTTTCTGTAGGCTGTAGTGACGAAGGTGACACTACAAGCTTGTGACGTGGCCCAATTGATAATGTCCGCAAACGATTTTCACGTATTCACTTTACAACCGGATAGGGAAAATAACATAACCGGTGAGCGGTATGAGCCTTTTGAAAATGGTACAAATAGTCTTATATTAAATCCCCGACACCCATCACCCAAACAACAGAACATGTTACGTATGCAATAAACACACTACAATTTATAATTCAAAGCATTGAAAAGCGGCGCATTTGTGAGTTTCCATGAACTATCAGTTCTGAGAACTACATAAACGCACGCTTCAAGCAAATAACATGGTATCGTGGGAATCAGTATCATTATGAACTTGTTGTTTGTCACAATCTCAATTTCCCCTCCAATTCCTCCAATTTCTTGGATTGCGCTTCAGTTGGACCTGGTCTCCTGTTGTGAATTGGGAAAATATATAGGTACGTATGCCGTATGGTGTCGGGCGGTGCCGTATGATGCCATAAATCAATAACACCATCCCATCACTTCCCGTGGGTGTCGTAAGAGGCGACTAAGGGACTCACCAGAGAATGGGCAGCAGCGTTCTCTGTTAAACGCAACACCATACACTGCGATCGCCAACCAGCCTGCAAAGCGTGGCGATTATGGCAAACCCCCCCTTTTGGGAGAAGCCTATGTCCAACAGTGGACGTCTTTCGGCTTATATGATAATGATGATGATGAGGTACGTAGGCTAGCTTTTGCTTGCGAGTTTGTACGCGCATATCCCGTTTTTCCCGTTTCCGTAAGAATTTCGGGTAATCCCCTCTTGGTGCTCCCCATCACTTCCCAACGAACAGACATGCTTAATTTTAGCTTTCCACGATCAATATTTTTGGGGCTGTGCGTTATCTGTCAGCCACTCATTCCTCACCGGTAACGGAAGAGTTCCATGTTGATTTAGGCCAGGTGCACTTTACTTATAATTTTCCTATTTGTGTGTGTTTTTCTGTAGAACTTGTGGTTAAAATAACAATAGCCTCAAGGGTGGTTTTTCGGGTTGGTCCGACGCTTGCTTAGGTCAGTTTGAGGATGGGTAACCACCGATTACCTACTGAGAATCCTCCGTTGGTCCGCTTTTAATTTTAGGGACAAGCCCGCCACACATTCCCAACCACTGCAACTCCTGAAAGCCAGAATCAACAGTGGCGACCACCAGAAAAACGCCGAGCCAATGAAGTCCGACGAGTCCCGGAGAAACGATTGGTTTGGTTGGTGTCGGCGCCGTTGGTCCCGGCTGTTATTTGAAGTTATTTGACTCCTACCACTCTAGGCGCAAAGCCGTTCCAGGTGGTGTTCCAGGGCCGCAGACCACGGAGACTCTTTCGAACAAATTTCGCAACCCTGGATGGATGAACTACGACCTGGATCAGTCATAGGACACTTTTAATTTTTTACTTTTATTTGGTTGAAACTACTAGCAAGACCTCATCATCGGCCTAGCCTTTTCCCAACTATCTGGGGGTCGGCTTCCAGTCAAGCCGGATTTACCCTCCTCCTTGCTAAATACCAGTATTTTACAAGGAGTGGCTGCCTACCAGACCTCCACAACCTATTAACTGGATAACACGGTACTTCATGGCAAGACTATAGTCAGATTTACTGGCTTCTGACTATCCGTAACAACTGCCAAAGATCTACAAATGACAGCCGGGACCAAAGGCTTAACTTGCTTTCCGAGGCACGGAGGAAACTCGGTATGTTAAGATCACCCATCCACAGACCAACCTTGGCAAGCGTTGCTTAACCTTGAAGATTGACCCGTGCGGCTGTTATTATCTAGCCACGAGCTCCTCAACCACTAGCAATACCTAGTAGTCTTATAACCCCTATTATTATTCCTGCCCTTATCCCATGTTACTTGGGGTCGCCGCAACACGTTTTATTCGTTCCATTCTGTTCTATCAGTCGTCACTCTATCACTAAGTCCCTTTTCTTTCATATCGCTTCTCACACAATCCATCCATCTTTTCTTTGGCCTTCCTCTCCCTCTGCCTCTCTCAGTTATTGTATATTTAATAATAAAAATTGTAATAAAATAATGATGACTATATTTTTGAGTTTCGTTTTATATAATTAAACGTGCAATATCCTGTGTGTCCGACCCTACTATATTTAACTCATGTCGTGAGAAGTCGTTTCTTTGGTGTCTGATCCAAGCCTTGGGGAGGTTCCATTTAAAGAAGAATTTAGCCATTTTGTTACTAAAGATTGTGAAAAAAATCTGAAAAAAGTAGTTTTCTAAAAGTTTCGTAACCTAAAAGAATACTCAACTGTTAAGATCACTCTTGTGTCCGTCTGTCTTTCTGTCAAATAAGTTTATGTATATTAGTGACGTAAGGAGAGTCTAAAATAACAACGTTTCCCTTGGGAAATGCATTATTTTTTCGGTCGGTTTTTTTTAACAAAAACCGTTCGAGTCGGACTCACACACGGATACCTTGTTGTTATTGTATTTGTTGTTATAGCGGCAATAGAAATACACAATCTGTGAAAATTTCAACTGTCTACCTGTTTCGGTTCTTGAGACACAGCCCGCTGACAGACAGACAGACGGGCGGACGGACGGACGGACGGACGGATGGACGGCCGGACAGCGGAGGCTTAGTAATAGGGAACCCTATAAAGTAACCAGTAATGGTTGTTAGAAATATTAAACGTTTGGGAATTATTCCCGAAGATTGTCGTCCTTATAAATGCGATGATATTATATCTGTTGTCCCTAGAATCTTTTTTTAGGGTTACCTTCCTACCGAGAGCCTCTGAAGGTTAACAAATGGAGCTCTAGGTACTAAGCCACTGCTGCTAATATGTCTGTCAGTGGGTCGTATCTCATGAACCTTAAAAGGTAGACTGTTGAAGTTTTCACAAATACAATTAAAAAAGTTGGCCCCATATAAGATATATACTTTTGTACAGAGCCCTTCGTGTGCAAGTCCGTTTCGCACTTGGCCAGTTTTTTTTTACCTGGGGTGATTCATCATCATAACAACCGAAAGACGTCCAGTGCTGGACATGGGCTTCCCCCAAGGGGGATTGTTTGCCTGGGTTGATTATTAAGGATGAAAAGGGTTGCTAGATAAAACAGACATTTCGTCCGATTCCAGTTAATTTATAAAAGCTCATATTATTGTTTCCACATTCATAGAACGTCCTGTTTTCAGCCAGCATCAAATACCAGCACGTACTCACTGAAACTTTCAATAAATTACGCAATATAACCAAGTGAGAATTTGCGTGGGCACTGTGCTTCACAATATCCTCTAAGTTCAATAGGTCGACCTGTGACCTTTTGATGGGTTCAATACATTTACCCTGTATGTATATCGCTTGGAGCCGTGTAGAGACGGGCTGACTATGGATTCGGCCAACTAGACAACTAGTGCTCAAAGGCCGACTAGTCGGCAACTTTGACTGATAGTTGGCTTTCCTGACTAGTTGGCGTTATGTTTAATTTTAAAAGCTTTTATTTAACTTGCAACGTACGAGTATGTACGAGTACGTATGCTTGTTCGGGTGGAATCTTGCTACTCAATTTTTATACAGATATCTTCAACCGATTGAGCTGAAATTTTGTATACACGTTTAGTTTGGATGATAATAAATGATAAGCTGTGAGACTATATTGTAAATCTAATATGGCAGACCATCCAAGATGGCGGAATAGTTATTTTTAATGCATTTCTACAATATGGGTATCAAATAAAAGGACTTGTTAAGAGTATAGTAATAGTAATAATGTGACGTCACTCTTAATTTAATATGGCGGAACATCCAAGATGGCGGAATAGTTATTTTTTATGCACTTCTACAACATGGGTATCAAATGAAAGGGCTTGTTGAGAGTAACTCGAAATAATTAAAAGTAAAAAATTAATTAAAAGAAAAAAAGCCTTTTTAAAAAAGAGCTTTTATTTAAATTCTCTAAAAAAAAGAAAATAAAATATTCCTTTAAAATTGATCATAAAAGTTTGTCTCGAGGTTTGCGTAAGTACCTTTAAGTACTTAATATTGAGTAAATCATTACAAATTATAGTTTGAGAAGATTTTGCTCGCGACTTCAAATTTGCAGATAAATATGGCGCATATCATCTCTTAGTGCTCGTCAACCCTCCCTAAGGAACTTACATGCCAAATTTTACTTCTCTACGGCCAGTGGTTTCGGATGTGCGTTGTCTGTGAGTCACACAGTTGAAGAATATTATGTATATGATGATGACTGATTGATGATAGTACGTCTTTTGTCGTCCATGTAATACTAATTACATTTTTAAAAATATAACTAGATAGTGTAATAAACTAGAGAGGTTACTTTCACATTTTAATATTAGTACGGATTTTGCAGCTCATTAAAGCGCCGACTAGTCTGTATGTTTGTCGACTTACTGCCAACTGAAAATTTTGGTCGGCTTTCTCGACTAGTCGGCGACTAGTGGGCCCAACTCTAATACATTGCAATCATGTATTTCTGGGAACCTTCCATAGTGACGTGGTATGTATGAACTTTAGATAAAAGAAATGCAGCTGTGTATTCTCGTGAAATATGGGCGTTTGGTAAGCCTCTACCTACCTCTTCTCGGAATATGATCATGATGTTACGAGTACATTGTTAGTAATTGCAAAAAGCATTAAAATATCTATCACGAGTTAAAAGAAGCGAAAAAAGATCATTTGTTTGTACTATTGGCTCGCGTTTGACCATAATGTCACCTGACAGAAAGCGATGAGGTGCTTGATGATGAAGCACACTTGCCAGGAAGTAACCTAATCTCTCTTAGTAACTTTTCGCTAAGGCTGTGTTTACACCAGAGATGTGCGAGGATGCGTAGCGAGGGATGTGGTTATTAACATGTGATCACTTGGTTTTGGCAACAACAATTGAATAGTTTTAATTGTAAAAAAATCGGCAGCCGCCATGTTTTTTGGTCGATGGGGGGCCATAGGATATTAAACACTGCGTTTTAAAAAAAAAGAAGTTTAAACTGCGTGATTTTGTATGGCATATGGGATGACATTAAGCGTCCATTTTCGTTAACGCCCAATGGCACACACGTGTGCCAACTACAACAGACAGGTTAATACTCCGGAGAGTAGCTGATTTTAAATTGAGAATCACGTCTCGGCTAGTCGTAATTTTTGAAAAAAATATGTATTACATTAGACTATTTCCTTAAAAATTTGAAAGGTGAAAATTTTAAGTTTTATTCGTTCAACATAGTGTAATTAATTTGTAAAGTTAAGTCTAAAAAGTACATAAAAACGACAATCGCAATAATATCGCCAGACGTATTTTAATGAAATTTCCATTAACTCAAAGACAATTTAATTATGTACATTTTGATGTGCGGTTATTTTGTTTAAAGTCTTGGAATAATAGGATAAGTACAAAAAACTACTGAATTTTGGGTCGCACGGGTATTAAACGAGTACGCGTTTTGTTCCCTCAAGTCACTGGCGTATGTCGTAGCTTCAAGAACTAATAGAATCTAGCAGGTAATTCCAATCCTTAGGGTATCCAACGGAACCCTATTACTAAGCCTCCGCTATCCGTCCGTCCGTCCGTCCGTCTGTCTGTCAGCGGGCTGTATCTCAAGAATCGTAATAGATAGACAGTTAAAATTTGCACAGATTGTGTACTTCTTTTGCCGCTTTAACAAAAATGAATAAAAATCAAGGTTTATGGATCGGAACCCTTCGTGTGCGAGTCCGACTCGCAGTTGAACAGTTTTTCAATTTGTGTTTTCTTTAAAATTCTTTTATTTACATTCTTTTCTACATAAAAACTAAAATTAACAAATCCACTAAACTAAAAACAAACTAAAATATAACTTACTTGACTTTGGTTCCTGAGTCCCCTAGATGGGGCAGAGGGCGTCCACAGTGCGCCGCCATCCCGAACGGTCTTGAGCCTCGCGCTTTATTTCGCACTAAAATGTGGCATCAAAAAATTTGTCCTCAACGCTGGCAGCTGGTAATGTGCCCAAGAGACTGGCGGCATTGCCACGTTGAATGGCAATGCTTAAACTCTGCCCAAAGTAAAAGCCAGCTCTTGGGTCACGTGAAGTGTCAACCAGCCGTCTGGGGAATTATTTCTATCTATTTTGTTATTGATTTTTTGTGGTTCGAACAGCTACAATCTTGCTAATTTTTTATAGTACTGAAACTGACATTAATTAATGTTATGAAATCAAACCTGGACCAGAATGTTTGTGTAGATTTCAAATATAATTATGTTTATTTCTGAAATACGTGTAACTATTATAAATCAATATTGTAGGGATATTTAATGAGTTCACTGGACCAGAATATTTGCGTAGGCTTCTGGTCTCACCACATTAGTTTAACGGGTCATGTGACCTTTGCCTTGGTATTCAATACCGAGTTGGTATAAATAGTTATGTCAACTATTTCAGATTGAGTTACCATGTGACCACATTTCACATTTTGACTTTATTTAGTGAAAACCCGATCTATAATCTTTGAAAATAAATAATTTTACATGTAAATGTGTATGTTCTTTTGTTTTCAATCATTCATAATCATCATATCAACTAAAAGACGTCCTGCTGGATATAAGCTTCCCCTAAGTGTCGCCACAACAACCGGTCCTGTGCGTCTCGCATCCATCGGCTACCCGCGACCCTCACCGCGTTATTGGTCCACTTTGTGGGAGGCCTTCCAACGTTTCGTCTTCCGGTAGATGGTCGCCAGTACAACCGTGTTTCGGTTTAAATAATTGTAAGAAAATAAAATAAATACTGTTCACTAAGCAAATTCACTAAGCAAATACCGCTCGAGTTATTTTAACAAAAATTACAGTGGGGCAAAAAAAAACGGATTATAACAAATGTCTTGGGGCGCTGTGAAAACTATTTGAATATTGGCCCGTGTTTATTTGGTCAAATCAAATGTAACACTTACCAGTATCTGTTAATCCTGATATATAAAATTCTTCCGACATGTAGTTTCCTTGGGGAGTGTTGGGGAGCAAAAAGAGGATTTCCCAAAATTCCCACGGGAACGGAAAAAAACGGGATATGCGCGTACGAAGTCGCGGGCTAAAGCTAGTTCGACATATAATTCTAACCAAAGACATTGAAAAGAAAAAAGGCCAATTTTTCTACTTGAGCGGAGTTGTTTGCATCTTACGTGGTACATATTTCACCTCATATTTGTGTGAGGCAAAATATGTATCGCCGCATATTGTAAGATATAATTTCACTTTATTCATTTCTGGTATATTTACCGGCCGGTGCCTGCTGGGGCTGCGGACTTCGTTCGAAAGTGGCACCGTTCCCTGGAACGCAAAGGACACTAGGAAGAACACGGATGGGTTTTAGTCAGTAAGAGTCTGACACTCCCTTCTGCTTCACAAAAAGCGGGAGGAGTCATTTGATGATTTCCCATCCTTAAAAAAAGTTATAGGTATTTTCCGACTAACCTATCAGTTAGCCTTAGTATATTTGTCATGTTCTAATCTACCAACAGAACCCACTACCTCCAAATAAGTTCAGCACTAAAACTGAACAAGTCTCATCCTTTTACCAAACTCAAAAAAATAAATAAAAATCGTTCCATTCACTTTAACTGGACCAGCTAACCTTCTCGCGCTGCGCCAGCCGATATTACGCCAGTAGACCGCATCGGGTCTAATTGGACCGAGCCATAAATACCGCGTTTTAGGGCTGAATTCGGACTGGTGTTAGCAGTTATGAAATGAACGGTTTTTTGAGGAACTAGTCGATATTATCAAAGTGTGTTTTAGTATTTGAGTTCAGTTTCACTATTTATACTAACATTGTAAATGGTAAAGAAAATATGTGTGTATTTTTGTTTGTTGCGTTTTCATGTCTCAGCTGCAGTAAATTTGATGAGTTTTTTAAAACGCACAGATAAATTGAATCGCGGAGTCAAAAAAACAAGAAAAAAAGGGTTTGCCAAGAGTCTTGGTAAAATTTCCGACTTTCACGCAGTGAAAATTAATCCATGGTAATATATAAAATTGTTAAAGTAACGCTATCTGTCTGTTTCTTACCACTTTATGTCTTAATTTTCAACTCCCAAGCAAGCGAAGCCGCAGGCAGCACCCTAATTCTGAATGTAATGTTTTTGGTAATGGTTTGATGCTAGTTTTTTAAAAGTCTGGGTTAATTACACTTGGCAAAATAATGTTAGGTATGATATTTATTTGGTAAGCTGAGTGAAAACGGGCTGAGTTGTGAACATAACTATATTGTTACTATGTATCATTTTTATTATTAATCTGTTGTGAAAGTGATAGTGCTATTCGTTCTGTATAGCTTTGTCTCTCTCACAACGGAACTATTAGAATTTTTATATGTCAAGCATTTGTATGTACGGGTTCTGTTTACATAGGTATTAGGTATGCAAACGGAGGATTGAAAACTATCATCAGGGATGTTTCGAATATGAATATGATTTTGGATTGATGAGGATGATGAAGAAGACTAAAGAAACTATTAAATAAAGGTGATAAAGGGATTCCCTTCCCACTCAGATGGACCGTCTGTTTAAACGAAAGACAGCGGATGGACGTGCGTGTTCACAGTTAGATAGACCGTCTGTTTAAACGAAAGACAGCGGATGGACGTGCGTGTTCACAGTTAGATAGACCGTCTGTTTAAACGAAAAACTGCGACCCATGCGGGTGTTTAGAGGGTTCTTCGCAGTGGGAAAACGTCCGTCTAAAAAGCCGGATCCGTCCTTTTTCTCAGATCTGTCTAAATGTGAACAGTGTCATATAAATTGTACAGCCACTGGCTTAACCGTATCCTCAGGCAGACCAAGGAAACAGACCGTCCGTCTGAGTGGGAACGGACTTACGTCTCGAAAGAGGCTGACCACTGAAATTATAACTAACACAGAAGAATGGAGTCGCTAAGAGATGTGGCACTAACCCCAAAAAAAATCGTAATGAATATTGATGATGTAAAAAAAACTCGTGTGACGTCATTTGTAGTTAAATAGTGTACTGAACTCAAATGACAAGTTGTCACACGAATTATCAATACACTGTATCGTCTTAATTTTTTGTTTCCGTGAAAAAAGAAAAAATACGTGTCGGATATTTTTTGGAAATCTATCTGATGGACTTAGTCCTCTCCCCCTATTGTGTGTTGTTACTTAGTTTTCTATCACTGAAAAATAAAAACTCTTAACTTCTACGTGCACCAGTGGAATCAAAAGGTTCCATTTGCGATACAACGGTGGGGCATTGGTGAGCCAAAAGGTTAAAAGTCCGTCCATATATTTAAAGGCCTTACAAATAACTTGCTAGTGCGGAAATCAGAATCTGCAACCGATAGCTCTGCAAAACAATTGTTTCACAACCCCTTCGTTATTGTTTGCAATCTTTTGCTTCGATCTTTAGAATTTATCCTACGAAATGTTTCAGGTATTAAAAGCTTTCTTTTTGTTTATTTTCAGGTAAGAGATGGACACAAGTAACGGAGAGGCAGAGCGACTGGGTTGGGTTAATTTAATATTTATTCTAAGATAGATAAAACACTAACTTGATAGCACATGAAAAGAAAACTCAACACACAGTATCACAAAAACGTTACTTTTTGTAGTAACGTTTTTACACTCGGCCAAACTGACAAAATTATGTCTATTTAACCTCTCGCTACTCGAATTTGCACAATGTCATGTTTACGTCATACTCCGTCGCGTATCGCGGGCGCCCGCTTATCGCAAGCGTAATATGACCCGCAGCACAAAAAACCTAATCTCTCTGCTCACAAAGCAGCTATTCACACACTTGAAACTGTTATGGGTTCTTTAATTATGTCACTATGTATTAGAATGTAAACAATATTCTTATAACAAACCGAAATATAAACATTTTGGATAGATACGAGAGTACTTGCTGAAAGCTATTTTGTTGTATTATTATGTTGATTTCTGACACAAATATTGGATCAATTTACACAAAATTTTGGAATTAAGGTCATAAAAAGACAAGTAATCTAGTGATGATGTTATTTTACGAGATCAAAAATCGACTGCCGCAATATTTAAGCTCAAACTTCATAGTACGCGGAGCAGACATTTTGATTTACGTAATTTGTATTTTTGTAAACAAACGTCAAGAATATTCCAATAAGATTCCAATAAGAAATGTTTCTAGATTACTAGCCATGTATTCACGAACTCATTTTTAATTGTTTATCGTTACAATATGCCACTATAATTCTGAAATATCAAATTACTTACGTACGGGAAGAAATCCGGTAACTAGTTTTGTTTCGTAATTTTCACCAGATAATTTACACTTTTGACTTTGAATATTAGTTGAAATGTAACGAAAATAAAGTAAATTATGAATTTCTATCAATACTTGGCTTACTTTCCACAGAAAAACACGTAAAAATCGAAAATTCTCGCGCACAAGTTGAACGAATGTTTGTTTGATTTGACAAACGTATTTTGTGACATTTCGCTTCTTGTCAAGCGTATTTTTTTTTTCCGACAGTGTTCCCATATGAAAAATATTATATACCATAGAGTTCAATCATTGAGAAAAGAAAATTAACCGTAAAAATTACTAAAATTTAGTTTTAAATCCGTAGGGTCGGGTGGATCCACAGGGACCCACCTGGGTGTTGACGGAATTAGACGCTAGTGGGTCCGTGAGTCCCTTTGATACCCGAGAGGTTAAAACAATTTTTGTTAAAAAGCATTTTATTTGGTTTTCGCTGTGTAACTGCTTTGGGGAGAACTGATTATCGCACAAAAATTGTAAAAAACTGTGTGTGATAATAAAGAGCCTGAGGCAGGAAACATTTAGATACTTATACATCGCTAACTTAAAATGCAACGCATTTTCGAAGTAATCTGGTAGAGGTCTTTCTTGAAAAAGTTACTTGTAAGTACACTTTTTTTTTCGAAATATGTCACGAAATACCTGTAATTTTGTTGTGGTGACAATATTATTCATAAAATTGATGACAATTCAAATTCATCCAAAACACGAATGCCTTTCCATTCATTTCAACCCTATTCATAATTACTCTGCACAACAATATTTTAAGTCCCGGAAGAACCATTTGATATTTCTATAAGTGGCTCCGCGGCAATTTGAATACCTTGCCAGTCGCTGACGTTTTCCGGCATGATGCGATCAATCATTTACAATGTTGGCAACACTGTCGGGCGGACGAGTGACCCGTTTTTGTGCGGTTGGTACCGTGAGACGGCAAAATATTTCGGTGTCATGGTGTTGGTATAATGTTAAGTGGGGGTAAGTAGTTGGTGGGCTTTTTCATTAGATCAGACTATTTTTAGAATTGAGGCGTAGCTACAAAACTGTTCCTTGTATATTTTTTTTTCTGTCTGGCGGTTAGTGTGATTATTACTAGAGAAGCATTGGTATAGTTTTATCGGTAAAAAGTAAAAAACGTATAAAATTTTCAAAAAATTATTGACAGTCAAACCTTCAAGGGCAAAATAGAGACATATACAGACACAATAGAGACAGAAAGAGTCAGACAGAGATCGTTTATGTCATATTTGAATTTCATATCCAACAAGATAGACGTTTAGTGATGTTATTACAAATTCCAAAAAAAAGAACCAAAAAACATGCAATCATATGTGTAGTTTATTAATTTTATATAAAAACTATTTACGCCAGCTTTGAAATTCTCCAAACAAAAACATACAGAAAAATAAAACAAAACATAATTTTCACAAAATCATTTTCTCTTTTCCAACGAAAACAACAAAACTACTAACCGCAACTAACAATTTTGAATATTCAAGCGTAATAAAAAACAAAACATTACGGTCCATATGTTCTTTAATACTTATTATCCACAATGCAACGGTAGTTGGCATGGAGCCAAAACCCGTAAATGATGGCCATCTCATAACATCTGATATACATATCATTGCAGATTATTTCCCTTTCGTCGTATCAAGTCCTATGAATCTGTTGAATGGTCAATTTTGCTGTCATAATTATATTTTACTCTGGTATAATTTGTGGTCGTGGTCCAACTGACCGCGATCGCCGTTTTTGGGTTAACAGTTTCATTTTAGAGTAGATGAGGACTTAATTTTGGGTTTAGGTAGTTAATTTTGAAATAAATTTGGAATTAAAAACCGATGCAGTAATGTCGAGAAATATAGTAAGTATGACTAGTTTTGCCAGCAGCTTCGCCTGAGTCAAAGACAAAAATTATTCCATGGGAAGGTCACACGGAATAAAAAAGTATGCTCTGTCCAGTGTGTATAGAACGTGGTCAAAACCTGTCCTAAGTTCGTCTAAATCCGTTCAGCCGTTTATACGTGAAGAGGTTAGAAACAAACTTACTTTCAGATTTACAAAATTGGTTTATATTAGGATTGTGGTATAATTTGTGGTCGTGGACAGATGACCGCAGCCGCAATTTTTTGTTGACAGTTTTGTTTTCAGAGTAGATTAGGACGCATAGTTATGTTATGAGATCGTTCATTTTGATATAATAATAATAATAAATTTCTATTATATATTACGTTTAAAAACTGATGCATTGTTTACAGGATGTTCTCATAGCATTATTTTCACTGTATACAAATATAAGTAAAAATATTTTAAATTATGTTGACACTGTGAAAATTATGTCAGTTTTGAAAAATGTGATGAATGTGAAAGTCATCACATTTTTCTATGATGTCTTCAGACTATGGCCTGGATTCGAACATGTACGTTGGTACCCCGTTAGTGCATTACGATACGATTTTGCCGTGGATAATGTCGTGTTGAATTGTTTTTCCGTTGATAATGTCGTGTTTCCAGAACTCTCTTCATCATCTGCCTAGCCTTTTCCCAACTATTATTGGAGTCGGCTTCCAGTCAAACCGGATTCAGCTGAATACCAGTGTTTTACGTGGAGCGGCTGCCTACCAGACCTCTACAACCCATTAACTGGGTAAAACAGTACTTCTTGGCAAGACTGGAGTCAGATTTACAGGCTTCTGACAACCCGTAACGACTGCCAAATGACAGCCGGAACCAACGGCTTAACGTGCTATCCGAGGCACGGAGGAAACTCGTTATGTTAAGATGGTCACCCATCCACAGACCAACCTTGGCAAGCGTTGTTTTGTATACCACAGCACACGTAAAACATTGATTTGAAAAGAGTAACTATGGAGTTTCTTGTCCGTTCTTCTCCATAAGAATCTACCCTTCCGAATGGACAGTAGAGTCTCTATGTTATTTTAAATGTAATGATGACGTTCAAAAGTGCCGTTTATTGGCCTAATTGAAATAAACGTTTTTGACTTTTTTGACGTTGCTTAACCTTAAAAATCGACCCGTGCGGCTGTTATTATTTAGCCATATTTTCACTGTATACAAATATAAGTAAAAATATTTTAGATTATGTTGATACTGTGAAAATTATGGCAGTTTTGAAAATTGTGATGAATGTGAAAGTCATCACAGACTATGGCCTGGATTGGAACATGTACTTCGGTACCCCGTTAGTGCATTACGATACAATTTTACCGTTGATAATGTCGTGTCGTACTGTTTTTCCGTTGATAATGTCGTGTCGAACTGTTTTTCCGTTGATTATGTCGTGTCGAACTGTTTCTCCGTTGATAATGTCGTGTTACTAGAACTCTCTTCTGAAAGCAAAATTGGTTGCTTGTATCCAACCTATATCTATAATCCATGGCTTATGTTCAACATAAGCTGATACCCCTCCTCGCAACAAAGACATGTCTTGTTTTTGTGTTTGTTGTCTTCTTTTACAGACTAAAATGTTTATAGAATAAGTAATTCTGTTAATTTAATTTAATTTACATCTGTCTGTTTTGTGCGAGTCCCAAATAAACAATTTTTTTTCTTTCTTTTTCTTTCTTTCAATTTGCGAAATCTTATTCTTTTCGAGTGGGCAGTAAGGTCTAACGACCCCACCACACACCCTAGTATCAGAGTTTCTAAACCGTCTCAAGGGCCCCTGACAAAGTTAATTTGACGATCGCCATTTGGCGGCCGGGACCACCGGCTGATGGAGGAAACAGATGATTCAAGCCTGCAATGTCCTAGGCAAACTGGAAGCAACTTTACAAAGTATGCTTCCCGTGGGAATCGAACCCACGACCACCGAGTCACTAGGCAAACGCCTTAACCACTCGACCATAGAGGCAGTTGCGAAATAAGACACTCCTATGCTTATAGAAACTAACCGCGCAAAGTATTTTTTTTTTGTTGGTGGCGTCATGTTTTACTGTTTTCATTACTCTCTTCTAATAATAAGCATAATTGGTTGCTTATTTCCAACCTACCTACATCTATCATCCTTGGCTTATGTTCAACATAAGCCGATACATCTCCTCGCGACAAAGACATGTCTTCGGGGTATTGTTTCAGTCGTGTGTTCAGAAAAAGATTGGTTTGTGTTTTTGTCAGATATCTTGAGCCGTGTAAGTAGTTGATATTTTATAACGATACCCACAGTTTAGGGCTAGGATTTTGTAGGCTATTTCTTTCTTTTGTACTATATTTTTATAATTACTTTTATGCCGCTCCGATCGATGTCATACTTAACGCCGGCTGTCGCTGAAAACCAGCGCTGTGGCTCTGTCTCGCACACGAGTCCCAGCATTATGCTGAGCGATGGCCGTTTTGCGCGAATATGACGCATATCTTCCCAATTTTTATAATTTAGTTTTATTTAATTTCTATTTTATTTTTTTGGGTATGCGTCATGCTTTGCGCAAATAAACGCTTTTTCTTTCTTTCTTACTAGCTGTCCCGTGCCCACTTTGTTAGGCGGTATTTTTCGGGTTAATATATAGCATATGACACTCAAGTAACGTGGCTTTCTATTGGTAAAATAATTTTCAAAATCCGTCGATATGGTGACACCTGAGATAGGCATAGGCCTAGCATAGCCTACTGCTGCACTAGCCAAATATATAGTAGCCACGAATATATGGCTACTCATATAACTGAACAATAATCGAGGTAACGCGAGCGTGAGAAAATAATTAGACGTCACGAACCGAGCTTACCCCAATATCGACCAATTTAAAGTTAATTTACTATTCAACAGTATTTGTGATAGTTTTTTCTGTGAGGAGCTCGTGGCTAGATTATAACAGCCGCACGGGTCGATCTTTAAGGTTAAGCAACGCTTGGCAAGGTTGGTCTGTGGATGGGTGACCATCTTAACATACCGAGTTTCCTCCGTGCCTCGAAAACCACGTTAAGCCGTTGGTCCCGGCTGTCATTTGTAGATCTTTGGCAGTCGTTACGGACAGTCAGAAGCCAGTAAATCTGACACCAATCTTGCCATGTAGTACCGTGTACCCAGTTGATGGGTTGTGGAGGTTTGGTAGGCAGCCGCTCCTTGTAAAATACTGGTGTTCAGCTAAATCTGGGTTGACTGGAAGCTGACCCCAGTATAGTTGGGAAAAGGCTAGGCAGATGATAAGTATTTGTGATGTTTCGAATTAACTACATTTCGATACGTTGAATTCTTATGGTTGAGCTTGATTGATACGTAATAACTTATTGACTAATTCGAAGTCACGGAACAATAATTACTATATCTGTTCCAATAAGGGAAATGGTATGTAGGTGTAATGTAATTGGCCAAAGGTGATAACCAGTATAAGCTGGCCCCTAATTAAAACTACTCAGGATGCTGGACCATCTTGCACTGATGTACGATTGACTGTAGTAGGCACGCCAGTAGTATTAATACCAATAAAGTTAGCCTCGCAATCTTTTGAAACTACGCACTATGCTGGGTTCAAAGTGTTAGTATTGTTGAACAGTTGACTGTAGTAGGCATACCACTTGTAACAAAACCAGTATAAGTTGGCCTGCCTATCTGAACTCCACAACCAAGTTACAGGCTCACGGCAAGACCGAGGATAAAGTAAATAAGAAATCCTGAAGAATTCATGAACCCTCTTGCAGAAAAATGCAACCCCAACAAAATTACAAGGCATTAGGAGGAACACGGATGGGTTTTAGTCAGTAAGAGTCTGACACTCCCTTCTGCTCCACCCAGAGCGGAATAATACATTTGATAATTTCCCATCCTTTAAAAAAAACAACATAATTAAGGAAAAGGTTCCGCAAATTTACTCCAATTACTGTGATCCTCAGAATAAACGAAGTACGTGGTTTACCTAGGTAAGACTATTTGTTTTTTAACCGACTTCTTCAAAAAGTAGGAGGTTCTATATTCGGCTGTACGTATTTTTTTTATGTACGTTCACCTATTTCTCCGCCAATTCCAGACCGATTTTAAAAATTATTTTTAAAATCTGTTATTTTATTCAAAAGCTTATACTCCTGAGGTGGTCCCATTGTCAACAAGTTAGAATAAGATGATGGGATCCCTTGAAAACACAGGTACAGCCGAACATAGAACCTTCTCCTTTTTGAAGAAATCGGTTAAAAGTAAGAAACTTTTTACAGTCGGTGTCAAAAAACGAAATAACCAAAAACACCGACTTCCGAAATTAAAGTTGTTTTATACTATGTAGTGTTTTGTTTTTGGAAGTTGGTTATATTTTTTGTAAAAAAGTTTTGTGTCGTCCTTAATTGGTAGCAAAAACTGCGAATCGATTCAAAATGAAACGTCTCAGTCTCTCAGATTAATAAATGCAGAAAAAGAACAAAACTTGGACGGAAAAGTTTTTAGTTGGGAGCTTCAAATATAACGTTTTACAAAGTGGGGTAAACTTATTGCAAGTTTTGCGACGATATTGTGCGAAAAATGGACGGTGTGCTAATTTATAAGATTTAGCGTTTCATCGTGAGTGGGGGAACTTTCGATGCCTTGAAATATGCTAATAAAATGAAACTGGAATTTGATCCGCGTTGTTAATGACAGAAGTTGGGCTTAAAAGTCAAAGTCAATTTATTTGCATTCAATGCGGTAAAATAACGTTTGTCGCCATTAATTGGCATGCAAATCTTAAAATGTAAGGTTCATAGTAAAGAAAGCTCTTCAAAATTAATAAATTATTAAATACATTTTGCTGGTATAGGTATTCGTAGTTTACTAGTTGTGCCATGTCGGAACCTATCTTTTAGAGGTCTTAGGGAAAAGCGGGTCTTCACTATTTTGACTTTTCTTTTCCAAATTGATATTATTACTGATTATTAATTTGCGTCTTGCAAATCAATGTTCTCATAGCAACCAAAACAAATCAACAAATTAAATCACTTAAAATTCAAATATATAAGTCGATAATTGAGTGGCCATGGATTGAAATTATATCAAACTAGCCTCTGCCAGCGGCTTCGCCTGCGTGGTCCCTAGGGAACATACTCCCGGGATAAAAAGTAGTCTATGTCCTTTACCAAATTTCATTTAAATCGGTTTATTAGTTTTGGCGTGAAAGCGCGACAGACAAACAGACAGAGTAGTAAATTATAAGACCAAGCCACGACTAGTTTGTTCCTAAATAAATCAACTCTTCGCTTATCACTCGTCCCACGCAACAAGGAACTGTAAGACAAAGCGGTGTTCGTCCCGCGCGTGAGCTGCGTCCCTGATTGTCGGGGCAAACCGGGACAAAACGGGGCGAAACGAGCACTGATCATTTAAGTGTCACGCGCGTAGACGGGGGTTGACGATATATGACAGGATTGGCTTTTTGTTTAGAATACAAAAACATAGGTGTGATATTGGATGAGATTTTTTGAGTGGCGGAGGCGCTGTGATTTTGAGGTTATTATTTCTATTGATTGACTACTGTCTGGGAAAGGGAGAGTTGTCTTTGCAACGCGGTGGGATGGTATAAATTAATAAGAATAGATTATAATGATTTACTACTGATAGCGCAGGATTCTTGGTTTATTCATGGAGCCAGAAACAGAACCAGGAACCAGAATCTAACTAGGCTTTCCATTAGAAAATAAATGTAGTTGATTTCAATAAAAATCACCCACAACAATTTTCTATTTGGTCCGTCCGTCATTTGCAAAAATATTGGACGCGAATTTTTTGCCATTTCAAATCGATAAAAAATTATAAAGATAAAACGCATTTAAGTTCAAAAGCGAGGGCTGGTGACGTCATGTCGCTAGTTAAATCTGTTCTATTGTATTGACGTCACGCGAGTTTTCAACGCAATGTCAAACAACACAATTTAAAAACACAAAGAAAAATTACGTGCCTGATATTTTTTTTTCAGTACCCTAATACTTTAATGCTTGGTTTTTAATTTGATCTAAATTTAAATTTTGATTTTAATTTTTGTTTTTAATTTAAATTTTGTTTTTAATTAAATTTTTGATAATAATTTAATTCTTGATTTTAATTTAATTTTTGATGTTAATTTAATTTATGACATTGATTTAATTTTAATTTCATTCTGATTTTTATTTTAATGATGTTATTATTAAATGTTTAAATATATTTTATTGGTATCTGAAGCAAATAAATTATTATTATTATAAAACACGGGACTTATAAAATATCTGAGGAAATCATCGTACGAGTATCTCTTGGTTGAATACAAGGGCCCTATCTCACTAGAACACCATGGTGGCGTAACTAGTCACGGGACCGTGGTGTTTTGAGCTACTAAGCGAGAAACATCAGAAAAAAACAGCGGGTGGTTCTGTTCACCATCATAAATCGGCCTCATTACGGGCAGTCAGAGGCCAGAAAACCTGAAACCAGTCTTGTCAAGAAGTACTGTTTTACTCAGTTAATGGGGTTTTGGAAATCAGTTAGACAGCTCCACTTTACACACGATAGATAATCATCATCATCATATCAGCCGAAAAACGTCCACTGCTGGACGTAGGCCTCCCCCAAACGCCGCCACATCGACCGGTTCTGCGCATCTCGCATCCATCGGCTACCCGCGACCTTCACCAGGTCATCGGTCCACCTTGTGGGAGGCCGCGCGTTCCGGTATGGTCAGAAGCATCAGTGTCAAGTATAGTTTCAATCCTCGGTCAAGTGTGAGATGGAACACCGGGGTGGTTTTTAGTCAGTAAGAGTCTGACAGACCCCTTCGCCCGCCCCAGGCGAGGGACATCCATGAGGATTTTCCACCCCGGCAACAAAAAAAAAATAGAAAAAAAGGCCTTCCAACGTTGCGTCTTCCGGTACGCGGTCAGCACTCCAAAACTTTGTGGCCCCATCGACCATCTGTTCTGCGAGCAATGTGTCCTGCCCACTGCCACTTCAGTTTGTTGACCCTTCGGGCTATGTCGGTAACCTTGGTTATCTAGTAGATATCATCATTTCTGATTCGATCACGCAAGGAAACTGCAAGCATTGCCCTCTCCATTGCCCTTTGAGTGATTCGGTTACCAGTATCAAAATTTTTGTGCAACTAAGCGACCAGATACCAGGTCAACTAGGACAACAACAACAGAACATGCACACATCACACAACTGCATACATTTTGTTGGTGGCGCGACCGGTGGCCGCCACCATGGTGTCGCAGTGAGGTAGGGCCCCAAGAGGAATAAAGTTTTTATGTGATAGGTACATGTCAGTGTCTTGTAATGAGCATATTTTATGACCAATCGCCATATTGCTGTGATAATGATTAGATATCGCTTCGCAAATTGGATATCGTACTTTGAAGGATAAAGAATATTATACTTAATCTACTTCCAAAGTGAGAATAAGTGGGTTTTTTAGAGTTCCGTATCCAAAGGTTATCCAATGGAACCCTATTAATAAGCCTCCGCTGTCCGTCCGTTCGTCTGTCTGCCAGCGGGCTGTATCTTAAGAACTGTAATAGGTAAACATTTGAAATTTTCACAGATTGTGTATTTCTATTGCCGCTGTAACAACAAATTTTTTTTAGTGTAACACAATTGAAATTAGATTTTTGAAGTCCAATTGTCGTACTTATAAAGCGTTTAAATTCAATGGGCTATTAATTATTTTAGTTATTTATTTTAGAGGTACTCGTATTTAAGGCAGTTTTCAACTGACATGCGAGTAGTAACGCATCACAAAAAATACGAGAAATGCCCCTTTGGACTCCCATTGTCAAGATATAATTACAACAACAATGTTCATACGAGATTGTTATAAAAGAATATGTCTTCATAAAATTTCTTTATTAAATAACGTGCCGCGCAAGTGCAGGAAGTCGCAAATGAAAAGATAATGAACACTGGATTGTCAGGAAGGGTAGAATATAAACGAGCTGAATACGTCCCTCAGGCGTGCGTTGACGAATTGAATGCGTCGCGTAGACGTGCGTTGTGTTATTGATTAGCTGGGAACTGTAGCTGCAGTTGAGTTTAGAACTTTGAAGTTTGTTAGTTGATTTGGCATTTTGTTGTTTGTTTGTATGCATGACCTTTATTTTTTTCTTGCATAGTTGAAGCTGCAAAATAAATTCAGATTTTTTGCATATATATTTTACAAAAAATCTAAATTTATTTTGTTTTATTTAAAATATATACTTAACTAACAATTATTGCATACAATTAAATATGAAAATTCTAACCAAGTGAAACCTTAATTCGTGTCTACTTCAGAATAGAGTGTGCCCTAAGGACTCGCGGCATTGTCACGTAGTATGGAAAGTCAATTCTTTGTCTAAAAGCCCGCCAAAATTAATACAAAATTTAAGTAACTAAGCATTTAATGAAATGTCAAATACGTTAGGAGGGATTATTTAATTATGTTTGGGCTCTTCTACAACGAGTACACTCTTAAACTATTATTACCTGCATCAGTCGGCTACTTATCCAAATCTTGATAAGTCATGATAAGATAAGCTTCAGCTGCACAGATCCACATCTTGAAGATTAGAGGTAGCACAGATTGTAGATTGCATGCAGCACACGAAATTCATGTGCCTAGCCTTTTCCCAACTATATTGGGGTCGGCTTCCAGTCAAACTGGATTTAGCTGAATACCAGTATTTTACGCGGAGCGGCTGCCTACCAGACCTCCATAACCCAGTAACTGGGTAACACGTACTCCATGGTAAGACTAGAGTAAAGACTGCCAAAGATCTATAAATAACAGCCGGGACCAACGGTTTAACGTGCTTTCCGAGGCACGGAGGAAACTCGCTATGTTAAGATGGTCACTCATCCACAGAACAACCTTGGCAAGCGTTGCTTAACCTTGAAGATCGATCCGTGCGGCTGTTGTTATCTAGCTGCGAGCTCCTTAATCACATGCAGCATACGACATTCAAGTAGTGTCAAAACATCACCAAAGTTTCCACGTTAATCCTGTGCTATACTAAGCTCCTACACATCACGCCAAAAGCGTGACTTTAATACTTAACTGAGAACCCAGCTGCTATGTCAAAGGTCCAAAACTAATTACAACAGAAAAAGGAAGTTAAAAAAGGTACGTCTGTTGGACGTGTGAGTAGCATCCGTAATTGTTAGGACGACGTCCAAGAGACGTGTCGAAGGTCAAACAGGACCGTCTGTAGATGTAGGGTTGACGAAGTTTACGGATTACAATAGGGTTAAGTTACTGCGTAACACGACATGTATAGGGTTGTTTTGAAGAGCGTGGTCATAATTCAAGGTTGATGTTTTATTTCTGTGGTATATCAAAATATCACCAGATGCCAGATGCCATGTAAACTTGGAAAAATAAATAACATCTGAGCATAATACATAAATATATCGATAAACTTTGGTACCGATATAATAATTATTCGATTGTATGACTATCTTTGTAAATAAATAATTTTGATTTCAATAGGATTGGCAAGTGAAAGCTGATCTCAGATGGCGCCACCACTACACGAACCTTTGTCAAAGTGAGATAAACACTAGTCTGTGATTCCAGTCTTTAAGATTAATTTGTTCGTTTGCTTGTGTATTATAGGCAGTCTGATTTATTTTAAGGTTTATAACATCGAATTCGCATTATAGGTTATGTGATGCAGGTAGGTTTGGGATCGTACAAATAATTGGAAATAGTTTTGTCGATCGAAACTGAAAGTAATCATTTACTTAAGCATTTACACATCTTTTTATCAAAAACTGCTTTGATATTGGTCTGTGCGCTACTAGCGCAACTTTGACAGTTGTCGGCCCCATTGATTTGACATAGCAATCACTCAAATTGTACTTATTATAACCTCAAATTATTTACGAAACTCGCAACAAAACAGAAAATTCCAAATTCAACAAAAGAAAAAACAAGAAAATGGAACGCACAACATTCAAAAGTAACGTAGATTGCATTTTCAAAAAGGAGTCGAATAGCGAATTGCGAACATACGCGCCGCCACTTTGTTATTTCATTTTTGGGTTGCGAATGTCGCGCAAAGGTTACGGTTCCGTGTACAAGCTATGAATTTATGGTACAACGATTCTGCACCCGCTTTTTTTTAAAGCTTCACTTTTTAGTCTATGATTTATGCTAGGATTATGATGTGCCGTTGAAAAGGGATAAAATAGAATATTTGGGATTAAATTGTTATGGGAGAATTTTAGTTTTCTGAATTACTATTTTTAGTCGCGGTTCGTGGAAATATCTGCTGCACAAAAAGTTAGCCGAAGCTAAGAAACGCTTGCCAAGGTGGGTGTGTAGATGGGTGGGATTTATAACATAACAAAATCCCTCCGTGCCTTGCTTTTTATTTTTTTTAAGGATGGGAAGTCATCAAATGACTCCTTCCGCTCTGGGCGGTGGAAGGGAGAGTCAGACTCTTACTGACTTAAACCCATCTGTGTTCCTCCTCCTTTGCGTTCTTGAGCCGCGGTGACTGTTTCGAACAAATTCCGCAACCCTGGTCCCTGCTTATGAAAGCACATTAAGTTGTTGGAACCAACAGTGAAATTTGACATTTAAAACCTAACGCTACACTTTTTGATTTTGAATTACGAGTCGTTGGTCCCGGCTGTCGTAATTATGTAGATTTTGACATACGAGTCGTTGGTCCCGGCTGTCGTAATTATGTAGATTTTGACATACGAGTCGTTGGTCCCGGCTGTCGTAATTATGTAGATTTTGACATACGAGTCGTTGGTCCCGGCTGTCGTAATTATGTAGATTTTGACATACGAGTCGTTGGTCCCGGCTGTCGTAATTATGTAGATTTTGACATACGAGTCGTTGGTCCCGGCTGTCGTAATTATGTAGATTTTGACATACGAGTCGTTGGTCCCGGCTGTCGTAATTATGTAGATTTTGACATACGAGTCGTTGGTCCCGGCTGTTGTAATTATGTATATTTTGACATGCGAGTGTACTATGGACAGTTAGAAGCCACAATGTCTGGCAAACGTCTAAACCTATTGTTTTACCCAGTACCTTATTATTGGCTTGTGATAGGCAGCCGCATCTCCATGTGAAACACTAGTAGTCAGCTGCATTTGGAAATACTGGTTTGGAGGTAAGCGGTACAGAGAGTAAAGTCCCGCAAACCTCGATTGTAAAGGGAGGATCCTCCGACGGACGGTTATTGTGTCCGGTGTAGGCAACTGCCCGATAATTGATATTCAGGCTGATGTATATGTTCAAATCGCACGATAAACTCTGCTTGCGCGATACAGGATTTCAACGTAGTAGTTCGCTGCTAGTTGGATAGATGGCGTCGCGGTTCTTTTTGTTGTAATGTAGATTTGCTCCGTTGGTTTTTCTTGTGGCGGCATTGATACCGCTGCAATATAAGCCGGTTCAACTATAGACTGGAAGAAAATTGATTGACATTCAGATTTTTATTAATTTTTGATGGGTTTGCTCTTGACTCTAGTATAGATTTTAGATTTTTTGCCAAAGAACCTAAAATGAGTTCATCTTTGCAAACTACCTAGATTTGAAGGTATCTAAACATTCAAAAGGTAAGTAGGTATTATGCTGCAAAAACAATTAATTTAGCTGCATCGCGGCTTACCAAGATTGAAACAGTTTTCCCGGAATGCGAAATAAGCGGTATGAGCTAATCCGAAGTCATTTTATCTTTTGCAAATTAATTCATCTGTAACAGAGTGGCTGGCTTGCAGACTTTCGAATACTATCTGAGTTTTATGCATTTTAAATGTGGTTCTAGTGGTCTAGTTTTTAACTGGTATTTTTATTCTTTTTTTTTATTTATTAATTAATATACTATTTTTGTTAGTTTAATTCTGTTCGACTGGATGCCAACCCCAATATAGTTTTACCAATCCACTAAACGTAAAAATTTTGCCCAGCTACAACACTTGTTTCGCTTATTATATTTACTTCAATTAGATACTATATTCAAACTTTTGAATGATATAAATTGTGTATATCCCATAAAATTAACCAAAATACTGTGGGGTTGTAGTTAAACACATTCTAAACTCCCTTACGTTAATGTTACTATACGTTGGAAGCCAGTAGATCTGACTCCAGTCTTGCCAAAAACTATAAACCGTGTTATTCAGTTAATGGGTTGTGGAAGTCTGGTAGACAGCCGATCCATGTAAAATACTGGTATTCAGCAAAATCTGGTTTGACTGGAAGCCAACCTTAATATAGTTGGGAAAAGGCTAGTCAGATGATGAGATTCCCTCCCATTCACCGATCTAAATATAATACAAACAAATCTAAACGACTGCTTTGAACTCGTAATTAATATTAATAAATAAAGAGATGTCTCATAACGTCAGCTCGAATCACAGTGGCAACATTATTTATGGCTGGACCACTGCTGTCCCGTCTTTCATCGTAGGATTTATGGTGATGCTTTTAGGATTTGGTCTATAGGTCAGTACCTACTCCAGTTGATCTATAATTTTAGTGTGATTTGGCAAAAGCCGGAGTTATGTAGTAAGTAATAATGATGATGATATTTTACTGTTTAATTTTGAGATCATATAGCAGTTTTTAACTGGTGGAGCTCGTGGCTAAAGAATAACAGCCGCATAGATCGATCTTCAAGGTTAAGCAACGCTTGCCAAGTTTGGTTTGTGGATGGGTGACCATCTTAACATACCGTGCCTCGAAAAGCATGTTAAGCTGTTGGTCCCGGCTGTAATTTGTAGAACTTTGGCAGTCGTTACGGATTGTCAGAAGCCAGTACTTACCTAAATGTCGCAGTCGCTCTACGTAAAATACTGGTATTCAGCTGAATCCGGTTTGACTGCAAGCCGACCCCAATATAGCTGGGAAAAGGCTAGGCAGATGATGATGGCAGTTTTAGACTGGTTATGTTTTTAATCAGCATTGGAGTCCTACACTTGTAATAACAAATTTTCATCGTGAAAATCATACTGAAAATCACGGTACGAACAAGTTTGTTTTTACTAATTGATAGGCACTCGTTTGACCACCATCTCACTTCATGATAAGCGATGATTTGGTCGAAGATGCCTATTTTCGGCGTCGATGATCAACACTTAGGAGCTTCATCGCGACGGGCCTAACATTTCCGATGATCCTCTTGGCTCGTTTTTCAATTGACCCAAGAGCATCAAGCTGGTATCTGGCAGATCCGTCCCAAAGATGAGAGCAGTACTCCATACACGATCGAGCTTGCGCTTGATAGAGTTTGAGCAGCTGTTCCGGCGTGAAGTACCGTAGGATTATCAGAGTTTATAAGGCAAATCAAGTTTTAGCATACGTCCATTTCAAGTCATAAGCCAAGTGTATGCACATTGACTAGTCATGTGCGTCTTGCCACCAGCGGAATCCCGTGACCTTCACCAGGTCATCTGTTCACTCTGTGGGAAGCCTTCCAACGAACTCTTTCGGTGCGCAATCACCACTCCAGAGCATTTCGACCCTATTGACAATAACTATGTTTTGTGCTCGTAGAACATAATTGGCTTGACATGTGCCACTCAAATTTAGTAATTCTTTGGGCAAATAAATCTTCATTTTTGATTTGGTCACGTAAGGTAACTCCAAACCATTGCCCTTTGAGTGTGCGTGTAACTCACCAAAATCAAAACAAACAGCTGTTTTTTTTTTCGCCAATTCCATGTTAAAAGTTGTTCATATGGGATCATCGTACCCATAAGAAGAAGAAGATAGATAGATAAAACATTTATTAGGAACAAGAAAAGAAACACAACACACAAAAGCACATAACCCCCTTCCCCTCGGACCGCGAAAGCGTTTAGACGTGCATTCCGTACGAGTTTTTTCAATTTTTATTTAAAATTAATAGTTATTTCGAAATTAAATTATAAATATAATTCGCAAAAGTACCAGGCGTGCATAAGTTTGAAGAGAACGCGAAACGCAAGCAGAGCAGTGGAGGAAACGGGCCGGCAAGTGTCAAGACAAGGATAGCACGCGGACCCGCTGCGCTTACGCTGTGCGTGTGTCATATTTGTCGGCGGCCCAACTTACGAGCGATAACGATTAGCGAGTAACTTATTTACGCGTACCTCGCCTTGTCTTGATTTTTAGTCAGACTAGACAAACTAACAAGCTAAGGCAACATGTATAAAACTCCACCCAAAACACCTCCAAATCAGTACTCATCGCGCTCGGAGTCTGATATCCGGAAGCTGCATTCAGACCAAGACCCAGTGGGAAACATCACCCAAAGAGCTAAACGCAGATGCCTTTCAGGCGAAGTCAGTGGTGATGACCTGGATATGTTTAAGAACGACATCAAGAAGATGATCAACGAAATGATATGTACCCAGAGCTCCCGTCTGGACAAATTAGAAGGTCATATTAAGGAGATAAAAAATCACTACTCGGAAATTAAGGCCACAAATACTGATCTCGAGAAGGCAATGACATTGGTCTCCGATCAATTACAGTCCCTTGAAAATAAAATTACGGGACTAGAAAATCAACGGGGTTCCATGGCAATGCAGTTAGCTAAGTTGGAAAACAAGTTGGAAGTTCTCGACCACAATCTCTCATCAAAACCTCTATAGAATTACGTAATGTACCTAAAAGGCAGAATGAGACCAAGATAATGATATATGATACAATATCGCACCTCTCAAGACATCTAGGACTTGATATGGAATCCACTAGTATCCGTGATGTTACAAGACAACCCTCAAAAAAGGAAAACGTAACATCAAGTCTAACGGTTGAGTTCTGTAATACCCTGGTGAAAACGAAATTTCTTGCTGCTGTTAAAGACTACAATAAACTTAATCCCACAGACAAGATAAAATCAACCCACCTAAACTTAAAATCTGTACCGGAATCACCTATCTACATCACAGAGCTTTTAACAGCGAATACAAAAAGATTATTTTACCTTACTCGAAACCACGCTAAGACACACCAGTATAACTATTGTTGGACTTCGAACGGAAAAGTTATGCTTAAAAAGAATCCTGATAGCCAGACTATCGTGGTGAGAAGCGAAGAACAACTGAAGCAGCTGGCGGCAATCATCAAAGCATGACTACCTACGTTTAAGTATACCCTGCGATTTTTTATGTATAATTTGATTACTTTTACGAATTCTTTAAATTGCTATGTTAAAACACTAAATACAGACAATAACAATACTCACACATATAACTTTTTTCATCAACACAACATACTCTCAACATACATGCCTCACTCAACTCCTACATATAAAAACTTCACAATGTCATCACATGTACTCCTTACATCTGCATGCGTTCATATCCATCATTCTTTACTTAGCTACTTCAACATCATAAAAAGTAAGTTTTTAAACTTAATGACCCCGAACATAAGCCTTCCATACGTTCTTAAAATATATACCATTCCATTTACTCGTAACCCACTAACTATTTTTGCCTTGCCAGTAAAATGACTACTAACATAAACAATCTAATTAACAGTATTGACAAACTGTCTGTATCAACTACCTATACGTGCACACCTGAAGAAACCCTCTCCATCGTGAAGTGTCCTAATAACTTTATTACAATCCTATCACAAAACATTCGTTCGATAAACCGTAATTTTTTAAACTTGCAAACGCTACTGCACCGAATTTCTTTCGATTGCGACTTGATTGTCTTAACTGAATGTTGGTTACCATGCTCTAGCAATATTATTATCCCCATCCTCAATAATTACTCGTCATTTATGACCACCAAATACCTTAACCAGAGTGATGGTGTAGTGGTATACTCGAAGTCGAACCTGTCTGTTACTTGTGAAGAACCAGATTTTCACCAATCCGCATCTGGTCTTATTATAAAAATTAGCCCAGACCTGAAGAAGTTCCGCTTTGCCACCTGGATCATTGGCTCCCTAACCGGACGTTGCCAAGAACTCGCAGACGTACTTGCGAAGCGTCGGGTCCAGTGCGCCTTCCTTCAGGAGACGCGCTGGAAGGGAAATAAGTCACGTGACATCGGGCAGGGGTACCGGCTAGTGTACACCGGATCACCAACGGGTAGGAGCGGAGTGGCCGTGGTGCTGTCTAAGGACCTTCAGGATGGACTCCTTGAAGTAGACCGATGCAGCGACCGGTTGATGCGAGTTAGGGTGCTGTTCGAAGGGTCGGTAACGAACCTAATCAGCGCCTATGCTCCTCAGACTGGTTGCTGTGAGTCTGAAAAGGAGGCCTTCTGGGATGAGTTCGAGGACGTATTACGCGCTATCCCGAATTCCGAAGGTGTTTTGGTTGGGGGGGATCTCAACGGTCACGTAGGTCAGTTTGCTGGAGAGTATGGACGTGTTCACGGTGGTTTTGGTTATGGCCAGCTAAACGCAGAGGGAGTCAATATACTTAGCACCTGCGCTGTGTCTGACCTAGCCATCGCGAACACATTCTTTCAGAAGAAGCCCCAGCATCTTATTACGTACCGTAGTGGTGCCTACTCAACCCAAATAGATTACCTGCTGGTGCGACGGTGCCACATTGGCAAGGTTACCAACTGCAAAGTCATCCCAGGCGAAAGCCTAACGGCTCAACACCGCCTCCTTGTCCTGGACTTTGCGGTTGTACCGAAGAAGAGAGTGAACGAGAAACGCAAACCCCGCACTAAGTGGTGGTTGCTTGATGGTCCTAGGCAGTCGGACTTCATCGCGGAGGTCGAGCATCTTAAGATCAGTGCTCCGCATGAGTCCGCTCAAGAGATCTGGAGTAGGATCCATTCAGCAATCACCGGTGCGGGTAAGCGCGTCCTTGGCACTTCTCGTGGTGGCCGCACCATAGGAAAGGAGACGTGGTGGTGGGATGACGGGGTGCAGGAGGCGACTCGGAAGAAGAAGGTTTTGTTTAAACAGTGGCAAGGGTCCAACTCTCCGGATGACAGGGAGGCATATGGAGCGGCTAAGCGCGCTTGCAAAAAAGCTGTAGCCAGAGCCCGCAGCAAAAGTCTGGCGCCCTTATACGACAAGCTGGAAACTGCGGAGGGGCAAAAGCTTATCTTTAAGCTGGCGCGTGGCCGGGAGAAAGCTACACGGGACATTAGCAAATGTCTTTGTGTAAGGGACGCCCAGGGTAAGCTGCTCTACGATGCCCCCTCTGTTAAGGAGAGATGGTGTACATACTTCGCGGAGCTGTCTAACAAACAGCATCCCCATAACCTTCCTCCGGAACCGCCTCCTAACCTTGGGCTTATTTCCCCTATTTCCCCCGACGAAACCCGCATTGCTCTTCGCCACATGAAGAACCGGAAAGCGGTCGGGCCTGACAATGTGCCAATTGAAGTGTGGAAGGCGATGGGCCCTCATGGTGTGGACCTTCTGACGGATCTTTTTAACCGCATCCTGATCACCAAGGAAATGCCGAACCAGTGGCGATTTAGCCTGATTATCCCTGTTTACAAAGGCAAAGGTAGCGTACAGGATTGTGGTAGCTACCGCGGTATCAAGATCATGTGCCACACCATGAAGCTCTTCGAGCGCATCATTGACACACGGCTCCGTAGCGAGTGTACTGTCTCTGAGTGTCAATATGGCTTCCGGGCGGGTAACAGCATTATGGACGCAGTGTTCGCCTTACGGAATCTGGCTGAGGCTTACAGAGAGAGAAGGAGAGCTTTGCATATGGCCTTTTTAGACCTGCAGAAGGCCTTCGACTGTATACCTCGGCAGTCCATCTGGTGGGCACTGCGCTTCAAGGGCGTTCCCGAGGCCTATATTGACATTATCAGAGACATGTACCGCGATTCCGAGTCCTCTGTCCAGACCGCTGTTGGCGAATCGAATGGCTTCCCAATATCTGTTGGCGTTCACCAAGGCTCGGCTCTTAGCCCGTTCTTGTTTAACGTAGTGCTCGATGTAGTTACGGCAAACATCCAAGATCAGCCTCCATGGCTAATGATGTATGCCGATGACATCGCCCTCGTTAATCAGAACAAAGCCCATCTTGAGCGCAAAGTCAACATTTGGAAGGACACGCTTGAAAACGGTGGTCTGAGACTAAATGTGGCGAAGACTGAGTACATGTCCTGTGGCAGCACGGATACAAACACCATCCGAATAGGTTCGGACCTGATCAGAAAGTCCGATACGTTCAGGTACCTTGGATCCGTGCTGCACGAGTCTGGCATCGTGGACGACGATGTCCAAGCACGTATTGGCGCGGCTTGGGCGAAGTGGCGCGAGGTGACGGGCGTTGTATGCGACCGCAAAATGCCTCCGAAGCTCAAGGGGCAGATATATAAATGCATCATTCGGCCTGTCCTACTGTACGGGGGCGAGTGTTGGCCAGCACTAAGCAGACACACCCAGGAGCTTCGCGTCACGGAGATGAAGATGCTGAGGTGGATGAGTGGCGTAACGCGATCCGATCGCATGCGCAACTCATACATCCGAGGTAGTCTTGGTGTCCGTGACGTGGGGGAAAAACTGCAAGAGTGTCGTCTGCGATGGTATGGCCACATCATGCGCCGCCCTATGGAGTACGTTGGTCGGAGATGCATGAATATGGCTGTTCTTGGGGCTAGGCCCCGTGGTCGCCCTCGCAAGCGCTGGCTGGACGTCGTCAAGTCCGACATGAGAGCCAATGGCCTGACTGAGAAGGATGTTGAAGATCGGGCAAAGTGGAGGAAGCTAAGTAGGAAGGCGGACCCTGGCAATAGCCGGGATTAACGCCAGGTGGAAGAAGAAGAAGCCCAGACCTGGCAATAATTTGTATTTATAGATCACCATCAATAGACAACATAAACAGCTTTCTCACAGCTCTTAACAGCATACTCGCATCGTTGCATAGATTTAAATCGGTAGTTCTAACAGGCGATTTAAACGTGGACATCAAACCTACCACATCTGACATGCGCTCCCATGAATACCTAAATTGCCTCGCCTTTCACGGTTATCTCCCTGCTCACACCCTTCCGACTAGAGATGGAAATTGTTTGGATCATACGTTTCTCAAAACAACTACCCCTACCCAAACCTTTGTATTAAGTTCTACAATAACTGATCACTCTTCTTCCTTACTTTGCATTTATAATAAATCTATATGGTCGGTCGCAAATCAATTTATAACAAAAATTGACTATGATGGCCTTGATAAAACAATGTCACAGCTAGATTTAACCTCTATTTTTAACACAAAGGACCCAAATATGGCTATCGATAAATTATTAAATTTAATGAAGGTATCCATTTCTGAAAATACCATAGTTAAAAAAGTTTCATCACAAAAGAGAATCCTAAAACCATGGATCACACCTGGTCTATTACGGTGCATAAGAAACAGGGACGCGCTACATAAGAAAGTTAAAAATTTCCCTGAAAATGAAGTTATTAAAATTACTTATCTTCGATACAGAAACTATTGTATTCGTATTTTAAAGAAGGCTAAAAGAATTTACGATAAAGAGGAACTAGAAAAAGCTAGTAAAAACCCTAAAACACTATGGGATACTATTAAACGAGTAACTAACACTACTAAAACTAAAAATACATCTGATCAATTACTTACCTTGTCACCTACACCTAATAAATCCTGTAACTCTGTAAACTCATTCTTCGTTAATATTGGCGAGAGGCTTGCAAATAATATCCAGTCTAGCACTACGCAGCCTTTGACAGTCCCTCAAAACACTTCTGACATCTCGGCAACTTCGTCGTTCGTCCTTGAACCTATTGATCTTGACGAAATTACAGCAACTATTCATTCATTGCGCTCTGATGCTGCATCTGGCTGGGATGGCATATCACCTTTCATACTAAAGAGGTATTCAACCTTCCTGGCACCCATATTATGCCATATTTTTAACCTCTGCTTTGAGACTGCAGTCTTTCCCTCTTCTTTCAAAAAGGCAATCATTCACCCAGTCTACAAGGGAGGCGACGGGAACTTGCCGAATAATTACCGACCTATTGCAGTTCTAACTGCCTTATCCAAGGTACTTGAACGTCTCATTAATAAAAGACTTGTAAACTATCTAGAACATTACCAATTAATATCACCACAACAATTTGGATTTCGTAAGAACAAATCAACCTATGACGCAGTTCATGAATTAACTAACAATATTGTAAAACACCTAAACAGTAATAAAAAAGTCCTAACAATATTCTTAGACCTTGCAAAGGCGTTCGACACCGTCCCCGTTCGTTCTCTCTTACTTAAACTTGAAAAGATGGGTGTCAGGGGATTGCAACTTGATCTCTTTCAAAGCTACCTCACAAATCGCTCCCAGATGGTCAAAATTCATCAGCATAGTAGCAATGAACTTCCCATCTGCTGTGGCGTGCCACAAGGAAGCATTTTGGGTCCCACCTTATTTCTAGTCTTTATAAACGACTTATGTAATTTAGATATCCCAAATGCTAAGATGACATCATATGCGGATGACACTGCTATAACTTTCGTCGCTAACACATGGTCTGAACTCGAGGACAAGGCACAGAATGGCTTTAACGAAGCGCTGACCTGGCTTACTCTAAACAGGCTTACACTTAATACATCAAAAACTAAGTTTATTACGTATTCGGTAAGTTCTGCTACTCAACCCAACCAAACAATATTAGTAAAAGCTCACACCTGTAATTTACAAACTCAAATGTCATGCCAATGTACACCCATATCTTCTACGGACGAAATCAAATACCTAGGTATAATCATAGATAAGAATCTTAAATTTAAATCTCATATTAATATCCTCACTGGCAGAGTTCGTAAACTTATATATATATTTAAAACCCTTAGCATTGCTTATCCTACCATTATACGTAATGTTTATTTTGCCTTATGCCTATCTATTATTACTTATTGTATTCCCTGCTGGGGTGGTGCTGCAAAAACAATCCTCAAACCACTGGAAGTAGCGCACCGGGCCATACTGAAAGTGGCTACCTTCCGTCCAATAATCTATCCTACTAATAAATTATACACAAATTGCAAAGTCCTCAATGTGCGGCAACACTTTATTTTACAATCAATTTTATTGCAACACCGCGTAACCCCCTATATTGAACTGACCAAACGCCGAAAAGATATAATATGTACGACGCCAAAAACCCACTTGACTTTTACTAAAAGATTCTTTTATTATTTAGGTCCGTCCCTTTACAATGTAATTAACAATAAATGTCCAATTTACAGACTCTCCTATCATAATTGTAAAAAGGCTCTTCGCACATTCCTCCAAAATAAAACCTATGACGAAACAGAAAAATATTTAACTTAATGACAAGTTTGTAACTTGTACCACACCCCAAAACATAAACACACACTAATCAACCCATTAACTCAACACGTTTACACAGCCACGCATGCTTTCATTGCCGATTACTTACGCACATACACTCATTCACACATCCAAACACATTCACAGACCAATACACGACACACACAACACACGTACACTCACACACATATACACACACAAAAGTACCTAATAAGTTCTGTTAAACATTTTACTTGAATTTAAGTTGTTAAAATAAAATTGTAGTAATACAACTCTAGGGGATAGGCACTGTTACTTCTTAATACAGGCTATTTCATAGCCTAGCAAGGAGAACAGATTGATAGAACCCACTTGATTGTAAGAAATGTATAACTACCCACTTTCTGAAAACATGTAAAATGTACTACAATCTGTTTTTTTTTTATAAATAAAGATTTATTAGTATTATTATTATAACACTAGAAAATACAAATAATTATATGAAAACATAAAAAAGAAATAGGCGGAATATGGCAATGACTACACCAAGAAATTTACCAGATTACCTACCTACTTAAAAAAAATTACATAGATACTCAAATGTGCGGTGTGTGTGTCTCTTAGCTGCACCAAATAGGAGTCCAACTGAGCATGTGCCAGGCAAATATACCTGACGCAGGTATTCTGCTGGATCCCAGTAGCGACATACGGATGTCAAGCAGGATGCCGTAATAATAAAGTAAATAGTGGTTTTGTGTATGGTGAGTCCAGAATTGTTATTTTAAATATTTTGCGTAGGTACCTATTTTGTTGTGTTTAGGTGTGTGTATAATATTAATGGATAAAAATTTGTGATGGTAGAAATATACATAGGTACTGATTGTGACATTATGATTGTGTAATTGATAAAAATTGGATTGATTTGAATTTTTTCTCTATTTTAAATTATCGACGTGTTCGAAATCGTCACGCCCAGTTCTTTCTGAGAGTTGATAAGGACTTAAGAGATTAAAGAGGTGACGCGTTTAGTCTGTAACAAGTTGTATAAAACTCTTCCATTACTGAGTGAGTGACAAACAGACAGTCAACGCACAGCCGATACAACAGGACTTTGAAAGCTGAAATTTCGCATATAGATTGCTCGGGGAAGGTAAAGGAGCAGTTTTTTCACGAAACTCCTACGGGAACGGGAAAAACGGGATATGTGCGAACAAAGTCGCCGGCAAAGCTATTTTCCAGTACCCTTCATAGTATAACACAACTATACCCCTTAATTTTAAAATAGTTTAGACGTTTAGATTAACGTGAAAGAGACGAACAATAAAGGCTAAACTGAATTGTATTTCATAACCAACAAAAGGAGAAATCGAGAGGCTAACAATAACTACTTGACCTAAAAGGCGAGTCGTATTGACTCCGGTTTTAATAAAGCGAACAACGCTTGAACAGAAATCTGACCTAGGTACGGATTTATTGGGACCTGTTAATCTTGAGTTAGACTTTAATGCCTTGCTTTTTATAATTAAGAAAAACGATCTGGAGGAATTATTATGAGTGTTATGGTTTTACGTTAAGGATAAAGACAGTTTTATGTACCTATGTAACGTTTTTTTAAAGATGGGGAATTATCATCGTCTTCCTGCTCTGTCCCATGTTCCTTCGAATCGGCGCAACACGTTTATTTTCTTCCATTCTGTCCTATCAGCCGTCAAGCTATCACGAACTCCCTTATCTTTCATATCGCTCCTCATACAATCCATCCATCTTTTCTTCGGCCTTCCTCTCCCTCTTCATCCATCCACATTTATATTCATAACTCTTCTAGTTACATGGGTTTCATCCATCTTCGTCACATGAACATACCAAGGATGGGGAATCCTACTGAATAAAACCCATCCATGTTCCTCCTAGTGCCCTTTGCGTTCCAGGGCCACAGTGACTCTTTACAACAAATTCCGTAACCCTGGTAGGCACTAACCCTAGCGAGCCCTGCCTACAATGCTGAAATCTCTTTGAGGCGCGCTTGGAACACAACGCGCCGTCGACTCGTGCCTGGTGCTGATCGGACGGCGAGCCAACCAATGCTCACCGTCCGTAGGCCCGCGCCTACGGTGGCTGGGAATCATTCTGCGACTGTCGACGACCGAGGCGTCTTCTTTTGTTGCGACGGTTGTAGCGTGGGGTTTGATTTCTCCCTCACGCGGTTCGAGGAAGAGGGGACTGCTTCCCATGCCCGCTCCGGACCAGGGATTGAACCAGGGGGGCTACTCTCTAAGCCCAAAGTCCGTAGTTTCGGGCTTAGTTGCGGGCGTATTCTACTCCGTATTATTTAACCACTAAGAAATAATGACAACACGATTGGGCAGTTACTGTCAAATCGTGTTGTCATTCATTCTTAGTTCGGGTTTGGGACTAATAACGTAAATCTGTAGGTGATAGCCCCTCAGGGCGGGACGCGAGAGGTCGCCGATCGCCTCGACGAGAATACGGCGGTGCTCCGCCCAAGCAGGGCAGATCTCCACCTTATGCTCCACCGTGTCGTTCGAGCGATCTTAATAGTGATAACACCCGGCTAGTTTAGGTACCTCCTACTGCAGCTCTATTTTCTGATTCACGGTCAATTATGAAATCAAAACTACAGCATTCCAGTCTCATCAGCATATCAAACTACGGCAGCAGCATTATGTTTTATCCGGAGCGCTATGCTCTCAATTATAATGACCGGAGCACAATTTCTCTGTTTATAATCAGAGTACGCCAGCTAAACAGTACGGTTACCGCTCTATTAACTGGGAAAGGACTTAATGCTTATTATGCTGGTTTTTAATAGGAAGTTCTGGTTTTTTAGAAGCTGGATTTTGTTCTGGTTATTTTTGTCGATTACCTATTCCAAGGATGGCTTTTGTTGTTGTATGAAGAAGGAAAATATAGTTAGGAAACCAGAGTAGAAGCCACAATTCGAAGACATGTGATTGGATTTATTATTTCAGTCGGTAAACTTCCACTGCTAGAGATAGGCCGCCTATCTCAAGGATCGACACAACGTCCGGTTCTGTTATTCTCGCGGCCCAGGGATCGGGAGTTGAGTATGGGGCGCGGGGCGCACGTGTTTGAGTGGTATGGGTCTATCTGAATATTCACAAATGTCATTTAAAGGCAAGGGTGGCAGGGGGCTGGTCAATGAAAAATCACGCGTCATCTTTATCATTTAGAGAATAACATTCTGGGAAGATGGGAAGTCCCATTATAATTATCATCATCTGCCTAGCCTTTTCCCAACCATATTGGGGTCGGCTTCCAGTCAAACTAGATTCAGCTGAATACCAGTATTTTATGTGAAGTGGGTCCCTGCCACATGGATGTGTGGGAGTCCCATCTCATTTCATTAAATGTTATAAGTAGTAGTGGGGCAGTGTTTACCAAATTTTGAGAAAATTAGCTAACGAAAAATAATTTTTTTGTCACATCAATACAAATAACAGCCCCATTTCATGTTCAGGAAAATTTTAATATTGCCCACAACAGGTTACCTGGAATAAATCGCAGAATGCGATAAGGCCACCCAATGTAAGTACCCACGTGTTTTAGTTTTAATTTTCCTTTTCTGTTGTACTTTATTGTATAATAAATATATAGTAATATATATCTAGACTAATATAGAGGTAAAAGCTGAAGAATTTGTTTGCTTGAACTCTCTAATCTCAAGAACTACTGGTCCGTTTTGAAAAATTCTTTCAGTGTTAGATAGCCCTTTTATTGAGTAAGGCTGCACATTATGACCAATAGGAGCGGAGCAAACGAAGTTGCGCAGATCAACTAGTAATTAAATAAACGGACGTACCTTAACATGTTTCCCGGTGGCATGGAACTAACATAGTAAACCTACATATCTATTTGATATGTAGATACTATTCACATCTGCCTACACCCTTCGATAAACACAGCCATGATATTATATAATCAAAACATGGAACGGTTATGTGAGTGGGAATCAGAATAATATCCAACCGGTAATAAGGTTAATGCAAGCGAACATTCACGCAATATCCAGCCAGTTTTATTAACGCAATGAGGTCAAAATGCCATACCTATTCGCTCTGCTAGGTACTTTGAATACGTTGAGTTGTTGTGCATTTATAGTTGTTTTTTTTTTATTTGAATGTAGAGTTTTTACCCGACTGCGAAAGAAGGAGGGTTATGTTTTTCGAGTATATGTATGTATATTTATTTGGCACGCCCTAGAGCTTAAACGGCTCGATGGATTTTAGCTTGAGAGGTGTTGTTAGATTCGTATTTACTGTGAGAGTGACACTGGGTATACCAAAATGAAAAAAAAAAAAACAAAATGGTGGATTTTTGGCGCCAAAATATGCCTTTAAAAAAAATATTTTTTTTCGAAACCTATCAAGTGGGGTATCAAGTTAAAGGGCTCGAGGAGACGATTCCATAAAAGTAACTCACTAAAATGTTTCTTCACTTCGATCACTGATCCAATGCCACCAACTGCATCAGACTGCTTGAAAAGCGACTTGTTTCGTAATTTTTAGTCGTTTTTAGCGGTTTTTTTGACAGTCTCATTTTTTTTATTTTGTTTATATTTGGAGTAGCTATGAAATTGTTGCAGTGACAGCCTTAAGAGGAAAAGCGGGCGGAGACTTTTGAGTAGAAAGTCATAATTCGAGGTTTGGCTTTCGCCTGTTTACTCCTCCAATATTTGACCGATTCAAAGTATATTTTCATAAGCTGAATAAGAAGGATATTAAACTGGGGCCCCATGTTTGTCTTTTTCATTAAAAGTTGTCAAATTTTGAGGGTTCTAGTGCTTATACGTCCTATACAATATATCACCATAAAGGATTTGTTTATTCTTACCTTTTAGAACTCCTAACAAAGCCTCCAATTGAAGTAATTTTATACTATTTGACATTAACTTTGAACAAATATGCCCCATAATACACTACCACCCTTGCCTACCCTGCTTCACAAACATTCGTACAAACACACAATAATTATATTTCTCTTTGAACTAACATCAAAGCTGCATATATAATGATTCCTACGAATCGTATTTAAACGTAAATCGATTGAAGGGAAATATTGCCAGTCTTGCTCTGCCAATATAGTTCACCTACAAATGTTTGTGTGTCTTTACATATTTATCTGCCTAGCTTTTTCCCAACTATATATTGGGGTCGGCTTCCAGTCAAACCGGGTTCAGCTGAATACCAGTGTTTTACGTGGAGCGGCTGCCTACCAGACCTCCACAACCCATTAACTGGGTAACACGGTACTTCTAGGCAAGACTGGAGTCAGATTTACTGGCTTCTGACAACCCTTAACGACTGCCAAAGATCTACACATGACAGCCGGGACCAACGGCTTAACGTGCTTTCCGAGGCACGGAGGAAACTCGTTATGTTAAGATGGTCACCCATCCACACACCAACCTTGGCAAGCGTTGCTTAACCTTAAAGATCGACCCGTGCGGCTGTTATTATTTAGCCACGAGCTCCTCCTCTTTGTCTGTACATATTATGCTGCTTAAATTTGGTCGGTAGCGACAAAAGCTCAATTTTTCTACAGCTGCCATCTAATTTGCGGAATTTGTTCGAAGTTTACGACCCTGGAACGCGGATGAGTTTTAGTCAGTAAGAGTCTGATACTCCCTTCTGCTCCGCCCACAGCGGGAAGAGTCATTTGATGATTTTAAACCCTCAATAAAACCCTGTTAGATATTTTTATGGAGTTCCACAGCTAGCGCGATACTCGTGAAACCAGTATTGCCATACTGCCCAAAGGCTCTAGAAAAGTGTGATTTTATTGGCGAATGCAATAGGGAATATGCATAAAAAATATATTTATCGTCTATACAGTCTATTTAAAAATATACAAAAATATGATACTAACGGTGAAGATAGAATCAAAATTACTCGAAAAACGAAGGAGATATAATTATTTTAAACAAATATGTCCCTCTATTGAAAACGCTGTTTTCTATGGCAGCTGTATAGGCGTCGTAGACGATGACGTTAAAGTTTACATCGGACTTCTCTTTCTAATTGTAATTTTTGAAGCTTTATGACTTCGTCACTTATGAAGGTATTTAAATAATAATTTCATGAATGTTCATTAGAGCTAATAAGTATTTCATTTTGCAAATCAAAAAATTGCGTGCATATTTCGTCGAAATGCCAAAATACGAGGTATTGATCACGTGATTCGATAGCGTTTCTAAGAAAAGAAAGAAAGATAGAAAAAGCGTTTATTTGCGCCAAGCATGACGCATACCAAAAAAGAAAACAAATAGAACTAAATTAAAAAAAAATTGGGAAGAAATGCGTCATATTCGCGCAAAACGGCCATCGCTCAATCCAATTTTTTTTTTTTTTATTTTGACAATCACCTTCGCAACGCCACCTCTGACAGAAGTTATTCTGTTTATGGTAGGCACCAGATAAACTTACAAAGAAGTACATTGACCTTTCCGTAATATTCCTTCGTTGATACCCGAACAATAAATTTTAAACCGGATTTCATTACTATAGAACTTGAAGGATCACGATAGAAGACGATTCAGAACAGTTTTATGTCTTTATTTCTGTTTTTGATATTATTATACATATTATAGTGTACTTTTATTGTATCTTGTTAGTACGTTCATATATTTTATAAAGAATCCCAGTTACAGAGGGAAAACTATTATTAGCCAAACAATACTTTTATACGAATAATCTGTAATATATTTTAAGTATCGTCATTGGTTATCTAAATAAAGAAAATCAAAATTAAGAAATTCAACGAATGTATGTACCAAGGGCTTTTTTTTTTAAGGATGGGAATCATCAAATGACTCCTCCCGCTCTGGGTGAAGCAGAAGGGAGTGTCAGACTCTTACTGACTAAAACCCATCCGTGTTCCTCCTAGTGCCCTTTGCGTTCCAGGGTACGGTGCCTCTTTCTGGCTGGACTTATCTTCGACCAAAGAATCAGCATTGCGATTCAACGCGGCAATGCTGCCAGTGTTCTGGGCACTTTTGCCATTGACAGCGTTGTGGACTATTTTTTTGATGCCCAATGATTAATTTTATTATTTTATACTCGCTTGTACATAATTTATTGTTAATTGGTGTAGTTTTTTAAGTCTGCATGCATATATTATCTAAAGTTTGCTATAATTCCTAATGAAATTAAATTAAATTTTAGGAATGTATGTGGGTCAATGCTATTTATCTGACACTTGCCATAGAGCCTTTGACAGACGGAGTCTTCTGTGACGGAACCTGTTTCTCAAAGAAAGCGACTGGAACCCGCAAATCAGTGTGCATTGTATACCGAATATAATATAGGAAGTAGTGTCCTAAGTAAGTTTTGCTACTCATAGCGGTAGGTAATGAAATCCGCTTAGGTTTGAACAGTAGGATTATCGCATGCATGCCTTACCTTTCTCTTCCGCTCTGGGTAGTGAATACCGCATACGTCTGAACAAGCCTTTAAAAGCCTCTTTTAAAAGATAGTTTTGTACGGAGAAGGGGCGAGAAATTCCATACTTCTATGAAATAAAAAAAGCGGATTTATTGAGTGATATCAATAAACTTTGACACTCTATAGTGTCTAGGTTTATTAAATCATTCAACATGACTCCCATAATTATTATTGTAGGTCATTTCCTGTAGTTATTAGTATGAAGACTACGATAGTGTGGGATTTTCTGGAAATTGTTCTGGACTATTGTGAAGGCTGGTTGAGAATTAGACAGACAAGACAGCAAGACTCCCTCCGCTCTGGGCGGGGTGGAAAGTAGTGTCAGACTATTACTGACTTAAACCCACGTGTGGTCATCTCTTTGAGGTGTGCGTGGAGCATAAGGCGCTGCCGCCGTCGACCCGAGCCTGGTCTTTCTCGGATGTCGAGCCACCCCTCACTTGTCGTCCGCTTGCCCTCTCTGTTCCACTCTGCGTATTTAATTTAAATTCCACAGGCAAAGTCATGTTTCAAAGCGCTAGTTTTGTATAAATAAATAAAAGACACTCTTCTTTAAAGGTAGTCATCGACTAGTAATGATAGGTCGTCAATAAAAACAGTTTGAAGACTACGATAGTGTATGTGGGCTTTTCAATTCAATTTATTTATTCCAGATAAATTACAATCATAATAATTACAATTAAACATTCATAAATTCAATTTAAATAAAATACCAAGAGACACAAACAAAACAAGGGAAACAAACACATATCATTGGAAACATTGGATCAGGTCCGCACTACCCGTATATGTAACTTTGTCCAATGCTTCATGAAGTGGCAATCCACATCCATTCTCCCTACAATGAGCTTCAGTAAGTTGTTGGGGTTGCCCCGTAAGCAGCGCATCAGAGAGGCTATTCTTTTGCGATGAATCGCCTGAAAGCCATCTACTTGAGCATCTGCAAACATACCAGATGTGCTCCAAAAGCGTGGCAACCCCATCAACATCCTGAATGCGTTATTGTATTGGAAACGCAGGGCATTGTAAGTCCTCTGCGTATGCCGCACCCATAGGCTGCATGTATAAAATGACTGACAGTACGCCTTGAATAAAGTCATTTTTATCTGTGTAATACAGTGTGCAAACCTACGGGTCAACATATTAGCTCTGAATGACAATGCCCTGCGTTCCCTTTCAATATCCACGTCATCTGTGAGGGCCTCGGTGACCCAGTGGCCCAGGTACTTAAGGCTTGTATATTTGCCAATGACCTTGTGCATACAAACGGAGCTAACTACACCTCGGCGCGCCACTCCGCTAGCCGTCTTTTTATTTTTTTATAATAAAACAAATACATATTTTAAAAAAGTAACAAAACCAAGTTCTCTCCGTTTGTATTGCACAACAGTAGATATTATTTTTTTAGTCTTTTGTTAAAAAATGAAGGAGTAAAATGGTTTCATCTCAACGATTTGGAGTTGATTTGGAGATTTTTTTTCCTATTATGTGATATCAATACGTAAATTCTGGCTAAACCAAGTTACGTGCAATATCATGTAGATTACTACCTATTTTTTTCAGATGTAATTTTTTAGTAAATGCCGACGAAAAACTGCTTCATCTGCACGCTATTTTTAAGCCTTTTCGAGAGAGCACCCTTAAATTGCGCCACTCTTTTGAGAGCACTGCCGTTCATTGTGACCTAAGGTACGGTGTCATAGCTCTTCGTACCGGAATTGAACACCACCATCTCACTCTTGGCCGTGCTATACCTGAGCCCATGAGCCTCCGCATAGCACTCACATAACTTACTTAAGCGCCTGAGGGCACTGATCGATGGGCACAGCAGCAGTTTTTCTGGTAACTAACTGTGTGAAAAGTTAAATTCCGTAGGCAAAGTCGAGTTTAAAAGCGCTGGACTATATAAATAAACAAATGACACTTTTATTTAAAGGTAGTTGTCGACTAGTAATGATAGGTTGTCAATAACTAATAAGTTTGAGAATGGTCGTTAGTTTGAAGACTACGTTAGTGTAGACTTTTCTAGAAATTCTTCTAGGCTATTGTGAAGGCTGTTTGAACGTTAGACATAAGTGGTCAAATGAGTATCATTATGTAGACAGGTATAGGAATTGTAAAGAATTGTGCCGAAGTGGCCAAGGTTTAATTTTTTTAAGCGCTATAGTCTTTGTATTGGTAGTGTTTGTTGTAGTATAGAGGTATGCGAAACAGGGTGAAAAATCACGCTTACTTCCATTGAAAAGGGTTCTCCGACCAGACGATAGTTTTGTCTGATGGTTTCCGGGCAGTTGTACATGTTCAAATCACGCGGAGAATGTTGATACCGCTATGGAGTATTTGTGTGACGTTAGGTCTTTGGTTCGTATTTGGCTGTATAGATACCACTATACCTTAGTTTTCTCAATTTAAACACGAGAGTTGAAGCAACATTAGAAGCGTCGTCGAAGCATTTGGAGCCCTTACACAAGGAGGACCGATGACCTGATGAAGGCCACGGGAATCCGCATGCGAGAAGCACAGGATTGTTCGATGTGGCAACATTTGGGTGAATCCTATTTTCATCAGTGGACGTCTTTTGGCCGATGACACGAAATAATAATGATGACGAAACAGGAGGACATGCTTTAAAATTGTTAGGTAATGTATTAATTTTATTGTGTACTAGCTGACCCGCGCGGCTTCGCTCCCGTCAACTGGCTACCCTACCTACCCTACCTACCCTATCTACCCTACCTACCCTACCTACCCTACCTACCCTACCTACCCTACCTACCCTACCTACCCTACCTACCCTACCTACCCTACCTACCCTACCTACCCTACCTACCCTACCTACCCTACCTACCCTACCTACCCTACCTACCCTACCTACCCTACCTACCCTACCTACCCTACCTACCCTACCTACCCTACCTACCCTACCTACCCTACCTACCCTACCTACCCTACCTACCCTACCTACCCTACCTACCCTACCTACCCTACCTACCCTACCTACACTACCTACGCTACCTACCCTACCTACCCTACCTACCCTACCTACCCTACCTACCCTACCTACCCTACCTACCCTACCTACCCTACCTACCCTACCTACCCTACCTACGCTACCTACGCTACCTACCCTACCTACCCTACCTACCCTACCTACCCTACCTACCCTACCTACCCTACCTACCCTACCTACCCTACCTACCCTACCTACCCTACCTACCCTACCTACCCTACCTACCCTACCTACCCTACCTACCCTACCTACCCTACCTACCCTACCTACCCTACCTACCCTACCTACCCTACCTACCCTACCTACCCTACCTACCCTACCTACCCTACCTACCCTACCTACCCTACCTACCCTACCTACTTTTTTTTTTTTTGTTTTTAAACCTTCCCTGTATTCTGGCGAAACTAACAAAAAAAGAATTATTTAAATCGGCCCCGCCGTTCTCGAGTTTTAGCGAGACTAACGAACAGCAATTGATTTTTATATATATATAGATGATTAATGGTTCCTTTAAGCCTATTATAAGATCTTCACACATTACATTACAGAATGCAAATAATGATGAATATCGTCAATTTCGAAAACTTGCTCGTCGACCGTGGTGAAGAGAAGAGAAAGAATATTTCACATGGACCGACTATCTACCTGACCTCCACAACTCAGTAATTGGGTCCTCTTCTTATCGTGTGGGCAGTAAGGTCCACACACCCTAGTGTCAGAGTTTCTACACCGCCTCAAGGGCCTCTGACATGGTTTACGTGCTTTCCTAAGTACGGAAACATCTTTTTTATCAGACAATCAGGTGATTCAAGCCTGCAATGTCCTAACCAAACGGGTAAACCACTTTTTAAAATATAATTTCCCGTGGGAATCGAAACCACGACCACCGGGACACAAGGCAAACACCTAAACTACTCGACCACGGCGGCAGTCTTTGTAGTTGGGTAACACGACACGATACCCCTTGGAAAGTCTAGAGGCAGATTTTCTTGCTATCAGTTATAACTGTCAAAAATGTTCAACGGTAGCCGCTACCAACGTATTTGCATGCTTTTTAAGGCACGGAGGAATTTTGGTACGTTAAGATGGTCACCCATCCACGGGCAAACCTTAACAAGCATTGCTTTACCTTGAAAATCAAACCGTGCAGCTGTTATTATTAAGCCACGAGTCTATTTCAATATTATTATCCAAAATTAGGCAGAAATATGTCGCCAGGCTTAGTCTCTAAGTGCTACTTAGCAAACGCCGTAAAATTACTATAGCTATTAACTTATATTGGGTCAAATCTATAACATTGACCTTTGATAGAGATAGGTCGACGTAGCGTCGAGAATAACTTACCATGTATTGATTTTGTGTGTATTTAGATACTGGGTATTTTTGGTAAAACAACTGCCTCCGTGGTCGAGTGGTTTAGTGAAATCTTGAATCACCTGATTATCTGATAAAAAAGGTGATTCCATGCTTCGGAAGGCTCGTATAAGCCGGTGGTCCCAGCTACCAAATGGCGGTCGTCAAATAAACCATGTCAGAGGCCCTTGAGGTGGTTTAGAAACTCTGACACTAGGGTGTGTGGGGTCTTTAGACCTTACTGGCCACACGATAAGATGAAGATAAAGCCCTATTTGTGTTTTGAAGTAGAAGTGAAATTTTTCATGGTGGGACCAGGAAAAGTTCGTGGCTAAATCATAACGGCTGTACGGGTCGATCTTCAAGTTGCAATGTTTCAATGCTTGCCGAAGTCGGTCTGTGGATGGGTGACCATCTTAACATACCGAGACTGCTTCATGCCTCTAAAAGAACACATTAAGCTGTCCGCTCGCAGTTGGATCCGATCCGACACGATTTCGGACCTCGGACCAGATTTCGGGTCCGAGGGGATCCAACTGCGAGCGGAGATGTCACAGATATTTTTTGCAAACCTTTCAAAGTCGTTACGGATAGTCAGAAGCCAGAATATCAGACACCTGTGTTGCCAAGAGGTACCTACTGTATTGTTGAGTCACTGGGTTGAAGAGGTCAGGAAGGAAAACTCTCCATGTAAAATACTGGTTCTCAGTGGCATCCTGGTGAGCGTATTGCATCAATTCTTAGAATCCTCCCATGTACCTATAGCGGCATCACAGCATTGATGCCACAAGAAAAATCAATGGAACAAATCTACATCGCAACAAAAAGAATCACGACGCCATCTACCCAACTAGCAGTGAACTACTACGTCGAAATCCTGAATCGCGCAAGCACAGATTACCGTGCGATTTGAACATATACTTACATCAGCCCAAATATCAATTATCAGGCAATTGCCCGCCAGGCACAAAAACCGCCTAGTCAGAGGATCCTTCCTTTTCAATGGAGGTTTGCGGGACTTTACTCTCTGTACCGCATCCCTACAAACTGGTGAATGGAAAGGTTCTTCTACTGGGAATTTCTTGTCAGAGAAACCCTTAGACCATTTCGAAATCGCCCCAATAAAAAAAAAAACAGTTGGAAAATTCCGCAACTATGAATGAACGTACCGGTAGGCAAATCTGATGCTAGCTACTGTGAATGGTTGCTTAAAATGAGTAGCACCAATCCAATCACTTGACATGAGGTTGAATAGGCTCCCACAATGCTAGTCGATTGTACCAGATAATGGCTTTCAATTTAGATACAGGGATCCCAGAGTGACATAGGTATTTGGCAATCACATCACATGCACCACTGTCACAGGACAATCTAGAGTGCAAACAAAATCAAAATGGCGGAATCACACCTAACATCGGGCTTATATTCCACGATAGAAAGTGTATCTTTAAATACCCATTGATATTTATTTTGTAAGTAGGTTTAAAATAATACTTTTACACGTTATTTCTTGATAATTTAAACATGATGAGCCCAGTGTTTCCTAGCTGACTGCCCTGAAAAAAAAAAAACACTAAAACAGTGGTGTGAATACAAACATTTTGCGAGATAAGCTTGGTAAATCTTGGTAAATTCCTAAGTTGCATGTAATATTGCTATTAAACATACAAATTCCTTGCTAGGTACTTCCCAGAATACCCAATAAGGCCTGTCTCTTGACGCGAAGCGAGGCAGCAGATTGAAGTAGCTGAGCGGAGTTGCGGACTTTGCGGAGCTGATCCAAGTTCACGCAACCAGTAATTTGAGTGGGCGGCCGGCAGCTTTTCCGCTTCCTCGCTCCGCTTCCCCACTCTGCTGCCTCGCTCCGTTTCCAGTTTTAAATATGATTTTTTAAATTCGTTCGCAAATTTTTGTCCACTGCAGCAAGATATTTTGCAATTCCATTGGTTAATATGTATCCGCGCTTTTCGTCTCCGCTTCAGTGGACAGTCAACCTAACACTTCTATACTCAGAATTGAAAACATAAGCCCTCGCTCTGCGTTCGAGGAATTCTAGATATAACGTAACAAGGTCTGGTTCTGGGAAGGTAGGAACATAATATTAAAGCTTATTGGCTTCCAAGTTTTAACCGACGACTCAACTGCATGGCCACGTAGTACACGTATAAGCGATATGCGTCATACGAAAGTGACTGGGGATGACAAACGAAACAAGACCCTCTGATACAGTCACATTCTGTCAGTGATAGATAATGATGGTCAATGAGTTGATAATGTTTTGCGATTGATATGCGCTATCTAAATATAAATCCGAGGTCTATTTTTAACTATTAAAAGTTACGCGTTAGACCACTTATCTTGATAGTAAGCGGTGATGTGGTCGAAAATGGAGCACACTTGCCTAGAGTCTATTCTCTCTTGACTTAAAGACTTCGAGGTTGTAGCTATCAGGAAGCACGGACTCTGGCACGGAATTCTACTCGAATATGTTCCCGAAACAATCAAACGACCGTAGCCGATGGATGCGAGACGCACAGGACCGGTTGTTGTGGCGACACTTGGGGGAGGCCTATGTCCAGCAACAGCAACAAGGGGACGTCAACGAGCAACTCAGCGTCGATGCTCAAGACTTCGGAGCTTCGACTCGATGAGCCTATCATTGCCGATGCTCTTAGCGCGTTTCTCAATTGACTTAAGGGCATCAAGCTGGTAACTGGTGGCTGATGGAGGTTAAGTATTTTGACAATTTGATAATAGCTACCGTCGATAAAATACCATTTTGTCGCTATTGTAAAAATGTCAAACTGTGCCTTTCTTTTTGGCATCGTACCTATCTTTATGGAATTTTGACAATTGTTGGCATTTTGACAGTCGCTTTCATTTGTACAACAAAATCGAAGTCGCATTGGGGTTTGCCGAAATGATTGCGTATCCGCGCGATAATCGCGACGCTAATAATCGCTCGAATTCGTAAACATATCCTTATAGTTTCCTAAACAAACATACTCTACCTAGCCCATTCATTCTCAACCTATTTACAAATTTACCTCACAGCCGAAAACGTCCCGACAAAAGCAATATTTCAGACAAAGTGGGTAAACACTAGTTAAAAAGTTGCTACCACTTGGCCAATTTAACTTGGCTAACTGCTCCACTTTAGCCGGTTGTTTCGAGTGGCGAGCAAGGAGTTTGTCACACCGTACCGTAATACGTGACGGTAAATAAGTGGCTGAGTTATTTTCTGTTGCGGTGTGACCGGAGTTTTAAGTAGGAGCTTGAATGTTTACAGAAATATATCACATCTTAAGGATGACGGGGGGCGAAACCTTGGGTAGATGTTACCATGGAGTTTCTATACCATGTTTTTTTTTTCCATTGGATTTTTTTTTGTATTGGACCAATCTTTTTACAGTATTGTGCCCGAAGGGTAACAAAGGGAATCCTATAACTAGGCCTGTGCTGTCCGTCCGTTCGTCTGTCTGTCAGTGGACTTCATTTCTTGAACCGTAATAATAATAAGTAGACAGCTGAATTTTACACAGAGTGCGTATTTCTATTGCCGCTGAAGCAACAAATAGTAAGTATATAATAGAATACCCTTTATTAAATTAAACGTTAAAAAAGGCTCACATACAAGACACGTATTTTTTTTGGGTTTATGGTACGGAACCCATCGTGTGAGAGTCCGACTTGCACCCATTATGTCATCACAACTTTGAGCAGTAGTGATGATCAATGCTGGTCTCTTTAAGAGAGCTTTTCTTAAGTTTTATTAACAACAACGTTATGATAGCATCTAACATTGTTTCTCATCATAAAATCTCGAGGTACAGTCAGTAATAAAAGTCGTTCGCTGGAGTTTGTTCCGTTGATTGACATTTTTATGCGAGCGTCCGAGTTCAGTACATACGATCATAAAAATGTTATGTAATATTATTTTATAATGATACTGCTTTGACCTCGCTTCGTTGTTTGAGCAAGAAATTGGTTTAGTTATGTTTCTTTTATAATATTTGGTTCGTAAAGTCCCTTCGGTCGCTGAGAAACTTTGTTGTATTTCGAATTGACATACCTACCCTTCAATTCAAAATACAGCATCGTTGCTGATCGGTATATTCGACATTTTAGTGACGTCCTTAGGATGGCAACGCCCCTGAAATTATAGTTTTAAGGGTTCCGTACCCAAAGGGTATCCAAAGGAACCCTATTACTAAGCCTCTGCTGTCCGTCCGTCCGTCCATCTGTCCATCCGTCCGTCCGTCCATCCGACCATCTGTCTGTCAGCGGGCTGTATCTCAGAAACCGTAATAGGTAGACAATTGAATTTTTTTACAAATTCTGTATTTCTATTGCCGCTAAAACAAAAAATGATAAAATAAGGTTTATGGTACGGAACCCGACGTGTGCGAGTCCGACTCGCACTTGACTGTTTTTTTTTTATTTCCCACATTTTAGTGACTTACATAGGTAATATCGTCTCCTCAAGCCATTTTTATACCTAGACTATATTGCTACGTTGTTTCTTTTCCAAAATGATATAGCCTATAACACTCCGGCCTTTAAAGACGAATCTTATGATAGCTCATTTTATAAAGTCCTTCCAGCCGTTTAGGGTACAGAGCGTGCTAAATAGACAAACATACACCGTCTTGAAAAATATGGCCCTTCTCCTGGGTCAGTCGACCAACTTTAAATTCCTCAAAAGAGGCAGTGCTTCCCCTAATCGTTTGATCCTAAATCCAATTGGGTAAAGTTTTGACCTATTGTATAATTCCATAAGAAAATTCTCAATAGCACCTTAGAATTTAGAACAGCGTTCGTTTAAAGGTTCCCCTGAATTACATGGCATACATTTAATTCTCCTTCAAGCGTAAAATTCGAATACCCTACCTGAAAGACTGTCATTGTCTTGTCGCTCTTCGTCATTATTATTGTGAGTTCTCTTAAGGTGGATGCTCCAGGGTAGCCCGCGAAATTCAAATATTTTTATGTTTTTTGCAATTTGCCGGTCAGTGTGAAGCTGTATGTGGACCAAATGCATATGAATATTTCAGAAATAATCATTCTTTCGAACTACATGAACTTAGAGGGCTATATTGATGATTAAAATGGTTATAATTCTTTAGATAAATACGCGTTACGGTCGCAGATCGCATTTGGTCCACATACAGCTTCACACTGACCGGCAAATTGCAAAAAACATAAAAATATTTGAATTTCGCGGGCCACCCTGGAGCATCCACCTTAATCAGAAATAATATTATAAAATCAAATTGAGTATTTTATTATTTTATCATTATTTACGTTTTTATTTATTTTTATTTTCGATATTTTCTTTTATTTTATTTTTGTATTTTATGTCGTTTTTTTGTATATTTATTCCGTATCTAAATTTTATTTATTTGCTGTATACCTACTACAGTGTATTTCTTCTTAACCCAAAGGCTGACTGGTGGAGAATGCCTCGTTGCATTAAGTCCGCCGATGTACCACTACTGTACATAAAGTTTAAATAAGTAAATGAATGCTGAGAACATACCAAAAATGTAACAATTTCCTCAGCATTTCCAGGAATATTGGCTTTCATACTATACGTAGCAAACTGAGGAGCTCGTGGCTAAATAATAACAGCCCCACGGGTCGATCTTTAAGGTTAAGCAACGCTTGCCAAGGTTGGTCTGTGGATGGATGACCATCTTAACACAGCGAGTTTCCTCCGTGCCTCGGAAAGCACGTTAAGCCGTTGGTCCCGGCTGTCATTTGTAGATTTTTGGCAGTCGTTACGGGTTGTCAGAAGCCAGTAAATCTGATTCCAGTCTTGCCAAGAAGTACCGTGTTACCCAATTAATGGGTTGTGGAGGTCTGGTAGGTAGCCGCTCCACGTAAAACACTGGTATTCAGCTGAATCCGGTTTGACTGGAAGCCGACCCCAATGTATAGTTGGGAAAAGGCTAGGCAGATGATGACTATGCGTAGCAAACTTGAACGTACAAACTAACTATTTCTGTGAATTCCATTTTTAGGTTACCTGTTTAATATTGCAACTCTAGATTAAAACAGGATTATGTACTGTTTCATATTTACAGCTTTCGGGATTGTCAGGCCTAACATTCCATTAAAATTGGCTTAGTTATAATGTGCGAACTAAGCGAAAATATTTTTTTTGGTGGGTATATACGGTATGACCAGAGAGTACGGAATCGCCATTGCTGCGACTAAAGATGTCATTACAAAAAATATTCGTTATAATTTACTACCTTCTGCCAGCGGCTTCGCCCGCGTGGTTCCTAGGGAAGATACTCCCGGGATAAAAAGGTATTATATATCCATTCTCAGGCTCTAGACTATCTATGAACCAAATTCTATTTAAATCGGTTCAGTAGTTTTGGCGTAAAAGCGCGACAGACAGACAGAGTTACTTTCGCATTTATAATATTATTAAGGATTTTTCGATGAATTTCGATTCTGTTTCCACTGTCACTATTCTAGTCAGAATATTTTTCGATAAACTTGTTTAAAAAACAAATATTTTTTTCATGCTTTTAAGGGTTCCGTATCCAAAGGGAACAACGGAACCGTACTACTAACCGCTGACCGTACGTCTGTCTGTCAATCGGCTGTATTACAAGAACAGTAATAGGTAAACAGTTTAAATTTTAACAGAGTATATTCTTCTATTGCCGCTATAACAACAAATTATTAAAAAAATAAAAGCCCACATACAAGAATTATGTTTTTGTTTTCCGTTTACGATACGGAATTCTTGGTGTGAGAGCGCTTGGCTGGTTTTTGTCTATTGTACTCTGCAAGGTTCCGGCTGGTATAGCCAAAAACCGTAGTTTAAATTGTCGCGGGCTGTCAATTTCTATTTTTTTTTATCGGTTTGCTCTTGACTCTAGTTTATGTCAAAGATGACAGAGACAAAGGCCACAATGGATCGAGCCTACCCAGAAGGAGCCTGTTCACTCTAACTTTGAAGAGGTTAAGTCAACTATGAGAAGATGTTGACTGCACCCACTGACACGCTTCGTTCATACAGAAAGTTTGACAATGCCGCCTCTAGAAGTGCCCACTGGCGTGTCTCTGTGGTCTGACGAGACCCATATCTTCTTGTGCGTGTCACGGTGTGTGTGTAAATAATTATGTGTACTTATACCCTTTTAGGATCATGAATTAAGAGATTATGAGGACACATGTATTTTTGGACACAATAAGCTCTTTTTGTTCGTGTATTCAATAGGATATTTTACTAAAAAAATCTAATAAGTCCGTCTGATAGATTTTCAAAAAATATTCGACACGTATTTTTTCTTTTTTCACGTAAATAAAAAATAAAGGAGATACAGCGAGTTGGACACGCGTGACGCGTCATCTGGCTTGGTAAATTTGGTATATTTTTACCAAGCCGTCACGAAAAAATACGTGCCCAATATTTTTTGAAAATCAATCAGACGGACTTATTCGATTTTTTTAGTAAAATACCCTATTGTCTGTTAGCTACAAGAATCCGTCTTCAATCAATTTAGGTAGCCATTTCTTATGTATGTGTGTATGTTAGGGTTTGTTTCCAGTATAACCAGATGCTGAGTATATTTTTTTTTTTTTGAAGGATGGGAGTACATCAAATGAATCCTCCCGCTCTGAGTGGAGCAGAAGGGAGTGTCAGACTCTAACTGATTAAAACCCATTCGTGTTTCTCCTAGTGCCCTTTGCATTCTAGTTCTACGGTACCTCTTTCGAACAGATTCCGCAGCTCCAGCAGGATGCTGAGTACCATACCACTGACTTGCATTATAGATTTTTGGGAAATTTCATAAATTATAATGAAAAAATAATCAACTTAATCCACAGCAGGATCTGTTTTCATTATTTCAATAAATATGTAAATTACTGACCGCATAATAATTGTCAAAATAATTGGATACGTGTTACACCGTTCAACTTTTGTAAATTCGAAAATAATTCAAGGCTTTTAAAAGTTTTAATCGGTTTTTGTTGCGGTGTAATTAAGCGGGACTGTTAGAAAAAGTTTTTCTTTTAATACTTTAAGCTTGTTGGGAAATTGTCGAATATACATAGAATAAGACTAAAAAAATCTAATTGGTACGTCAGATAGATTTCCAAAAATATTGGACACGTATTTTAAAATTTTTCACGTAAACTCATAGTTATGACGATACGGTGCATTGAAACTCGTGTGACATCACATTTTTGAACAATTTTTATCTAGTATTGACCTAGTAGTGTCGTCACAAGCCCGGGACTCCTGATCTTTGATGCGTTTTGTCTTCGTATTTTTAGGGTTCCGAACAAAAAACGGAATCCTTATAGGATCACTCAGGTGTCTGTCTGTCTGTCACAACCAGTTTTCTCCGGATCTACTTGACCGATTCTATTGAAATTTGGTGCACATATGGACTACTGTGACCCAAACACGGGCGTGTTACGTACATTTGTTTTTTTTTTAGTATGGGGGTCACTTTTGGGGGTCAAACTAGAACAATATCGAGTGACATATCAAATGAAACGGTTTACTATGGGGTTTTACGTGTATTTTTTTCATAATTTTAAAATTAGGTAGTAGTTTTGAAGTTATTCAAGAAATTAGACGAAAAATGACCATTCCCCCGTCCTTATCTCTGAAACTACTGAGCCTAAAATAAAGAAAAAAAAGAGATAATAGATGACCTATGGATTACAGGAAAATCTGTAAGAAGTCTATAGTGTTAAAATAACATGTTGAAAAAAAATAAAAATTCGTTCGGAACTCTTTGCACGCGAGTCCGACTCGCACTTGGCCAGTAATTTTACATGTTCATTGCTGGTCATCAGAATCCTAAGTGAGGACACAACGACCCGTTCGGTGCGTCTCGCATCCAGCACATTCCCACGGTTTTCACCACGTCATAGATCTATCTTGTGGGAGGCCGGTCCCTACTCCATAACTTTCGATCCCATCTACTATGTGGTCTGCAAGGAATATACCCGCCACCACTTAAGTCAGGTCATTTTTCAGGTCATTTTTTTTGGATGATGGGAAAACAACAATTAATGACTTCTTCCACTCTAGGCGGAGTGGATGGCAGTGCTAGACTCTTATTGACAAAACCCATCCGTGTTCCTCCTAATGCCCTTTTGCGTTCTTGTGCTGAGGGGACTCTTTCAATCTTGGTTCTCCAGAATTTATGGCCCCGTCTCTCTGCTTTCACCATCCCATCCCATTTTTTTAAATTTAATTTAATCCTTTAGCATCTAGCGCTCATAAATAAAATACATAGACATAAAACAATAACAGCTATAAATAAATTAATACATATTTTAGAGGTAGCGGTACAGAGAGTAAAGTCCCGCATACCTCATTTGAAAAGGAGGATCCTCCAACCAGGCGGATGTTGTGCCTGGCGGGCTACTGCCCGTTAGTTGATATTCGGGCTGATGTATATGTTCAAATCGCACGGTAAAAACTGCTTGCGCGATGCAGGATTTCAACGTTGTAGTTCGCTGCTAGTCGGATAGATGGCGTCGCGGTTCTTTTTGTTGCGATGTAGATTTGCTCCGTAGGTTTTTCTTGTGGCGGCCTTGATGCCGCTACAATATAAACAATTGATTGACACTATAAACTACTGCACGCGAAATTACAGCTTCATGTTTCTCTGACTGGTGTCGCTCAGCTGGCCACAGAAACGGCGATACACAACTCCCTTTGGCCAAAACTCTGCTTTGAGGAACTTTTTGAGATGATGAGTTGGAAGGCGCACCACAAATGACTTGAAGTTTGTGTTGTGGCGCGACTACCAACTTCTCGGCCCTCAAAGTCCAGCTGGTCTTCACTCTAATGTACTCCACAATCTCCTCAACCTTTGTGGAGCGATGTAGCCGGGACATATAAAGAATATCGTAGGTATTGCTGGACGCAGCAGCATGTTTGGTCCTGACAGCGCGGTGCCGCACTGGTTCCGACAAGCAGGCTTCTTCTTCTTTCTCTTCTTCACCTTGATGAAGCCATCCTTATCACACGTCTTCTTGTCTGGAACCCTCTGTTTCTAACCCATGTTGGATGTACTGCGGCTCTGTATAACTACCTTTGTTATGACCGATTGTCTTGCTTGCGAATTTTGCGACTCAGTAGGTTTGTAAGCGGTGACGATGTCTGCGTAGGCCGCACGTTTACGGGTCGACGTACCTACAAAAATCGTTTGCTTTTAATACCCTAATGGCTGGTCGAACGTTACCCCGTCTAGATCCCAAGAAGAACATTTAACCGAATCGAAATCCCGAATATCCCCGACATCGAGTAAAACTAATCGGCACAATAACATGCGTGTCGTATGTATGCGACTATTTCTGTCGTACGTGTTACTGCGGCCAATAGGAGGGTCGGATCCCAACAATTGTTCGACCCTACTCTCATTTTATTTATTTTCGCTGACTCCGTTATGAAGGTTTCTGTTTAATTAATTGTTTAATTTAAATGGTTTATTTTATTTTGTTTTTATGTGGTTCTCGTCCATGGGAGTTAGGTCCAGTTCTCGGTTTGAAAGATAAGTATAGGTCACCCAGGGCCTCAAGCAGGCTGACTCTCAGAAGATGAATGAGAGTCGAAATCAATTGCATTCAATTTGTGTATCCTACGTCCATAACTTGTAGATAGAATTCCGTAAATATAATACAACAAGCTACCGCGCGGCTCCACCCGCGTGAATGGGATATTTTACAAAAACAAAACTAATAAGTCCGTCTGATAGATTTTCAAAAACATTTTGGACACGTATTTTTTTTTTACGTAAACAAAAAATAAAGAAGATACAGTGAGTTGAAGACACGCGTGACGTCATCTGGCTAAGTAAAAATGTACCAAATTTACCAAGCCAGATGAAGTCACGCGTGTCTTTGTATATAGCCTATAGCCTTCCTCGATAAATGGGCTATCTAACACTGAAATAATTTTTCAAATCGGACCAGTAGTTCCTGAGTATAGCGCGTTCAAGTAAACAAACAAACAAACAAACTCTTCAGCTTTATATATTAGTAAAGAAGTATGGATATATATATGGGCGGACGCACGGACTGACGGACAGACAGCGGAGGCTTAGTAATAGGGTTGCGTTCCTTACAGATGTTCGGACCCCTAAAAAGAATAATATTTACTTTCTCGAGAATTAATCCGCTGGCAAAATCTAATAAGTAACATGTTTTAATGTGAATAAAGGATTTTGAACCCACGAACCTTGCTTAACTCCGGGGTAGCCAACATTTCCTTTCGCCACAAAATATGATTTTCTTAATTAGACTTTGTCTGTATCACTGTGAATCGTAAGAAAACAAATTATCCAGCGTAATGAGATCTTCCAGAATTAACAAGATACTGCGTTGTTGGCAAATATTAAGTTATTTTTTTCTTTTTTTATATTATTTATTTTGTGTTGAATTCTGTGATGAGATTTTTAAATGTTTCAAAGGTAAGTGTTGTTTTATTTGTTTTGTGATGTACAATTTTTATTAGTAGCTTATATTTTTCCATTTTTGTTATTAAAAGTCGTAGTTGCACAGTTGTGGGTATTTATTTTCTAAGTAATAGTTTTATTTAAATAGAATTTATGTTTGTTTGTTGTTTTTTTTTACAACAGCATGTAGTTACAATGCAGATGCTAAAATATACAAGTATCTTGACTAATAACCAGCTGTGACAGATAGATAGACTTAGTCACACCGTAAGGGTTCCTTTTTATCATTTTGGTACGGCACCCTAAAAACATAGTACCAAAACAGGTGTTCCAGAAGTGTATAGTCATATTTAGGAGTGATGTTGGGTAGCTGATATACATCATCTGCCAAGCCGCTTCCCAACTATATTGGGGTCGGCTCCCAGTCAAACTGGCTATTAGCTGAATACCAGTATTTTACGAGTGGCTGCCTACCACAACTCATTAACTGGGTAACACGGTTCTTTATGTCTGGACTGGAGTTAGATTTAATGGCTTCTGACAATCCATAACGACTGCTAAACCAATGGCTTAACGTGCTTTCCGAGGCACGGAGGAAACTCGGTATGTTAAGATGGTCTCCTATCCACTGATCAATCTTGACAAGCGTTGCTTAACCTTGAAGATCGACCCGTACGACTCTTATTATTTAGCCACGAGCTTCTCGGGTAGATTAAGGAAACAATATCATCATCATCATATCAGCTGAAAGACGTCCACTGCTGGACATAAGCCCGTCATAACGATCGGTCCTGCGCATCTCCTAACCATCGACTTTCACTAGGTCATCGGTCCACCTTGTGGAAGGCCTTCCTACAGATGGTCGATGGGGCCAAAAAGAGTGGCGACCGCGTACCGAAGGACGTGAAAGAGTAACTTTCGTTGGAAAAAATATCAAAACATAATAAATTAGGTTTTTTTATAAATCGGCTACTAAAAGTGACTAAAAAGTTCCGAAGACTGCTTGAAAAGTATTTCAAGCAGTCTGATTCAGGTTGGATCTATGAATGATCTAAAGTCAACACAACCTCAAGAAAATAAATAAATGAATAAGTACTCACTTAATTTAGTGATGTCCATTCTGAAATAGTGTCTGTATTTCGGTACCCATCCCATTGATAACGAGTTTACGATCTCTGCACGGAAAGTAATGTGGGTTCCCGGTATTTTTATGTGTCGCAACACTATATGTTTGAAGTTTGCTTTGAAGAATAGTTTGGCAGGAATTAAAAGAATTTTGAAGATGCTATTATTTCTATTCGTGTTATTATGTGTAAATTTACTTTTTATTGTTTGGGTATTAAACCATTTTCTTTGTCATTTTGCTTTGAACTTTTTTTAAAGGTTAACTTACAACTGTGGATAGGTGACTACGTAACGAAAAGCATTTTAAGGCTGCCTGTTCATTGACGGAAGGTAGTGGAGCGAAGAAATGAAGAAATAGTAACCAATGGAATTGAATAAAATATCCGCACCACGTGAGTTTCTGAGTTTTTAACCGACTTCCAACAAAGGAGGAGTTTTATGTATGTACACCGATTACTTCGAGGTTTCTCATCCGATTTGTGTGATTCTTTTTAGTTCGGTGCTCGACTGATGCCAGGCATCGGCGATGTGATGCTTGCCATTTGGTCCCGCTATTTGATTTAGTTTTGTACAGTAGTTTTTTGAGGAGCTCGTGGCTAAAGAATAAAAGCCGCACAGATCGATCTATAAGGTTAAGCAACGCTTGCCAAGGTTGGTCTGTGGATGGGTGACCATCTTAACATACCGAGTTTCCTCCGTGCCTCGGAAAGCACGTTAAGCCGTTGGTCCCGGCTGTCATTTGTAGAACTTTGGCAGTCGTTACCGATAGTCAGAAGCCAGTAAATCTGACTTCAGTCTTGCCAGGAAATACCGTGTTACCCATTTAATGGGTTGTGGAGGTCTGGTAGGCAGCCGCTTCACGTAAAATACTGGTATTCAGCTGAATCTGGTTTGGCTGGAAGCCGACCCCAATGTAGTTGGGAAAAGGCTAGGCAGATGATGATGAGTTTTGTTCAGTAGTTTCTATTTTATGACCATTTTTACTTATTTCAATTTCTGCGTAGATAAAGACGTCGTCCACCACTTAAAAAAGAAAAATGAAAAACTTCGGAAGTCGGTGTTAAAAAACGAAGGTACAAAACAAAAATACCGACTCTCGAAGTTAACCTCTCGCGCGTTTCTCGTACACACGGGTGTACGAGAGAGTTGAGTGCCCCATCGCGCAATTGTACACACGGGTGTACGAGAGTGAATGTGTGGCATGGTCATTTTATACTTTTAGCTAGAAAAGTAAATATTTATTAAAACAAAATATGGAAACTTAAAATAAGAAATCTTAACTAAAATAATGCGTCAAAAAATGCGTCCGCATCGCTGTCCACTGGAAGTGAACTCAAAAGACTGGCGGCATTGCCACGTTGTATGGGAATGTTTATCCTCTGTCCGAGGTAAAAGCCAGCCCTTGGGTCACGCGAAGTGTCAACTAAGCGTTTAGAAAGATCTTTAAATAAGGCATGAGCACTCGTACTTTTAGGGGTTGTTTTATTGAAAGTCAGTTATTTTTTTTTTGTTAAAATTTCTTATACAATCCATTGTTTAAAATTTCTACGTTTCTCCGTTCCACTACCTCGCTCCACGTCAATGGACCAGCAGCCTAAAGCCGAGTACTGACCGGTGTTACAGGGCGTAATATAAAATGTTACAAAGCGAGCATTCGTGCAGTCAGTACGTGGAAAGGAGCACGAACACGCACATGTTGCTCGAGTAACATTGGCCGCGAGCATGATTACGATATGCTGCGCCGTACATTACGGCCCGTAACACCTTACGCTGTTAGTTCCTGACGGACAGATGGACGAAGGGATGGTCAGACAGCAGAGGCTTAGTAATAGGGTTCCGTTGGTGACCCTTCGGGTACGAAACCCTAAAAAAGGTGGATGGATAGTTTTTTGAGAAGAAAACAAAATATACTACAGGTGCATTAACTGTAGTTTTATGAGAACCTACAATAAAATGTAGCACTTTTCGATTACCAGTGTCTGACGTCATCACATCAAGCTCCAACAATCGGTCAAATTTATTTAATAGATTTTCAACTTTATCGCTAAAGCATTAACTTCAAAATGGAAAATTTGACAGTTTCGGGTAGCTTGATGTGTCTGTACTTACAATAGAATAAGACAACAAAACTTCTCCTGACGACAAATATTTTATTTTATAAGTCAACAAACTGTAGATGTTGCCACTCTAACCGCGTACTACTTATTTTTCACGCTCCCACAACTGTCGAAAACTTTTTAAGTATTTTTACGTTGGTAACATTGTTATAACTCCGCCTAGAAGTGTACAGGGGAGGCCAAAAAGAATTGGCCAGTAAATTTTTATTTGTTTTGTCGTATTTTACGACAATGTTACAACGTAGGCCTTGATAATGTTACATTGATCTCTGTTTTATTATTTTGACATCAGTATTATTAATTTACACATACTAACATTTTTTTTTTTTAAAGAAACAGTGACAGACCCCAGTCTCTAAAAAAAAATGTAATGTTTTCACATCAAAACGCGTTTTGGTTTAGAGAGAGATTGAACCAGTAGGACATAAAATACGTATAATCCCGGGAATACCTTCCCTTGGGATAATTTCCGATAATCACGCGGTATTTTCATTAAATAGTTTTGAAAAAAAATCGGCCAAGTGCGAGTCGGACTAGCACACGAACGGTTCCGTACCATAAACCTTACTTTTTATTATTTGTAGTTATAGCGGCAATAGACATACACAATGTGTGAAATTTTAACTGTCTACCTATTACGGTTCTTGAGATACTGCCCGCTGACAGACAGACGACAGACGGACGGACGAACGGACGGACGAACGGACGGACGAACGGACGGACAGCGGAGGCTTAGTAATGGGGTTCCGTTGAATACCCTTTGGGTACGGAACCCTAAAAAAATGAAGTAGATGAAGATACATACACGTTATTTTACACCGAAAATAGTTACATAACTCATTATACAATGATATCTACCCGACAAACTGTTGATGTACTAAAAGAACTTCAAATAAAAGGGCATAGACTGTGGACTTGTGGGATCCCTTCCAACGCTACGCATTCCGGTACTGCGGTGTACTGTTAGTAAATTATGTATGTTTTTTTTACCATTGATATGCACGTGTTTGACCTCCTCTCACCTGTTGGTAAACGATGATGTGGTCGAAGATGTAGCACGCCTGCCTAGAAGTAACCTATTGACTCTTGACTTAAAGACTCCCAGGTTGTAGCTATCAGGAAACAGATCCAGCAGGGAATTCCACTACTTGGCTGCACGCACTATGAATATGTTCCCAAAACGTTTTGTGCGTGTGGGTGGGAGGTCTTTCTGTAATGTTAGTTTCTAATCACTTCTTTTTTATGGTTCCGTACCCAAAGGTTAACCATTGAAACCCTATCACTAAGCCTTCGCTGTCCGTCCATTCATCCGTCCGTCCATCCGTCCGTCCGTCTGTCTGTCAGCGGGCTGTATTTTAAGAACCGTAATAGGTAGACAGTTGAAATTTTCACAGATTGTGTATTTCTATTGCCGCCAAAACAAAAAATAATAATGGTTTATGGTAGGGAGCTTTCCGTGTGCGAGTCCGACTTACACTTGACCGATTTTTTTTGTTGTTTATCTTATGCGAGTCCCAAATGAACGTCTTTATCTTTCTTAGAATACTGTCACAAGGCTTTTAAGTTAATCAAAATAACTCCCCAGTCAGTTGTCATTCTGCTCTAGGGTGAACTAAGATAAAGCAACTATTTCATTGAGATAACACCAGCCGTCTCAAACGGCATGTCAGATCATCAGTCACTGTGGCGGCTGACTAACGTCTGGTCCACGGCATGAATTTCACCACGAGTCAATCAATCAACTCGGGGTGACTCGGTCAGAGGAGAACTCTGTTGTGGAGCATGTTTGTGGGTTATAGTAGACAAAAGGGTGAAAATAACGGGAATAGCCAAAAACATATTGGAAATAGCCAATTGGACTTGTTAAGGAGTGTTTTCGATATTATACACCTATTCATGCGTATTATTTTTTTTTATGTCAATTGGTTTTATTAATTTTTATAGATTTTTGCAGCTGCTATAATAAATACTTAACTAACTATATACACTAATTAACACAAAATTATGTTTAAACGCGTATAAAAACAAAATTAATCATTCGGCATAACAAAATAAGCCACATCGCTGTCAACGGCAAAAGTGCCCAGAACACTGGCAGCATTGCCGCGTTCAATGGCAATGCTGATTCCTTGACCGAAAAAAAGCCCAGCCCTCTGGTCATGTCAACAGTCGACAAGTTGTTTGCTAATGTCCCGAAAGACTCGATGCGCAGTCGGACCCCCTGGGCCTAGTGTTTCAACGCCAAACGGCTCAAATATGTAACTTCCAATTAAGTTGTTATATTTATGCCGTTTGAGGTTTTCTGCACCTGAAGCAGCCGCCTTTTTTGACAAGGTTGGTCTATTGATGGGTGACCATCTTAACTTAACAAATTTCCTCCGTGCTTCGGATAGTACGTTAAGCCGTTGGTCCCGGCTGTCATTTGTACATCTTTGGCAGTCGTTACGGATAGTCAGAAGCCAGTAAATCTGACTCCAGTCTTGCCAGTAGTGAGTTGAAAGATCCCGGCCAAACAAATTCTGATCTTGAAAAAGATCTTTTTTTAATTGACATGTTATTTTAAGCGGATCATTCCACTAAATCCTATTATATATATATATCCTATCCTATCATATTTATTCCACCTTAAAGGTGGATTAAATGTATGGACCGGTAGAGTAACCTCAAAATATTTCAATGCTTCAATTCCACTTAAACCCCAAAACAGTTTTCGTAGAGTCTACAGCAAAAGATATTTAATATAAATATATAGTACAGTATTTTAAAGTAAGTATTGAAATATTTTGAGGTTTAAGGTGGAATTAATGTAAGGACCGTAGAGTTTTGAGAGCAATGGCTTTGGGGTTTAGTGGAGTGCCTTTCAAACTTGAACGGGTAATCAGTCGTTTTTAGGGTTCCGTACCCGAAGGGTAACCAACGGAACCCTATTACTAAGCCTCCGCTGTCCGTCCGTCCGTCCGTCCGTTCGTCCGTCTGTCTGTCTGTCAGTGGGCTGTATCTCAAGAACCGCAATAGGTAGACAGTTAAAATTTTCACAGATTGTGTATTTCTATTGCCGCTATAACAATAAATAATAAAAATTAAGGTTAATGGTACGGAAACCTTCGTGTGCGAGTCCGACTCGCACTTGGCCGGTTTTTATTGATTTTTTGTACTAATCAACTGTTTAACACTACAAGTTTAATAGAGTTTTACATAAGGCTTAAGACTCAGTTTTAAAGCCTAAGTGCTAAAAAATACATAGTAACTTAATCAGCCAACAACTGCTTCTTTTAAATTGAAATTACCAATGAAGCGAATATTTTTGTTCTTCGCTGTTACATCTAGTATATCTCCCGATGAATCCTTTTCGTTAAGGACGCTTTCACGATTCGCGACGAAAACTTCATGTTTTTGAATTTTTTGAGATCAAAATCGTAATGATGTGAGCAGATTGTTTCACAGAATATTACGGATTTAGAAAGAATAAGTCTTAATTTAGTGTACTTCGGCCCGGCACGAACTGATCGGCAAACGATTGCGCGCGGGGATTTATAGTGTTTTTTATAATAATCGTGTAAAATAAATGAGTACCTACATAAAAAGAACTGAAAAAAAAACAGGATATTTAAAAATACCTTTATTTTCTTAAAATAAATATAATAATTATGTTTCTTATCAAAACACAGTAAAAAAAATGTTAAAGTTAACAGATTTTGTATTTTTTTAATTTGGTTTTTTAAATACTTATTAGCCTTATTTTCATAATTAGGCTCTGTACAGCCCTTTGAGACTATATATCCTATTGGACAAACGTATAAAATAAGACGTTTTAGCACACTACAATGGTTGTATTTGTCCTGAAAGATAACTCTGACGTCTATTTTCGTAAAACGCTGTTCGTGGATTGCCTTCTCTTTAAAAAACTGTCTATAAAATTATAATTTTACGTTGAAGTACACTAAATTAAGACTTATTCTTTCTAAATCCGTAATATTCTGTGAAACAATCTGCTCACATCATTACGATTTTGATCTCGAAAAATTCAAAAACATGAAGTTTTCGTCGCGAATCGTGAAAGCGTCCTTAATATTCCCCATAAATCTGCCATTTCAGTTTTACAATGACAATAAAATCTTCATTATCTGTCCTTTTGATTCTTAATCTTTTACCGCCGAATATTGAATCACTGTGAAATCGCTTTGCTAAATAGTCAATTTAGATAAGATTACTTGAAAGATATTTTTGAATTTATAAAGTAATTTGAAACTTTAATGGCTTAGAAATATGAGTTATATTTGTTGACTCGTTTCTGCTTACTATTATTTAATTTTATCAATCTAACTATTAATAGTTTGTTGTAGTAGGATAAAACATGGATTGGGCCTACACAAAAGAGAATCGTATCCAATGTTAAATATTTTTTTGACGTAATAACGTTTAATAAATCGATGAACGCTGGCTGCACGCATGAAAAAGTGCCACGTTCCGCCTGAGCCGAGCGTGCAAGCGAGATCGCGGAATAAGCGATAATAGAAAGGCAGTATTGGCCTAAGCGTTCGACTTGTTCGTTAAGAATTCAATTGTTTTCTTATGACGTGATCACGTCAAATTATTGTCCGTAAACCGACTTTACAGACAGCCAATTTTTTTGACGTAATAACGTCTTATAAATCGATGAACGCAGGCTGCACGCATGAAAAAGTGCCACGTTCCGCCTGAGCCGAGCGTGCAAGCGAGAGCACGGAACAAGCGGTAGAGAGGCACGATCGGCCTAAGCGTTCGACTTGTTCGTTAAGAATTCAATTGTTTTCTTATGACGTGATCACGTCAAATTATCGTCCGTAAACCGACGTAGACAGCCAATTTTTTTATTTGAAAAGGGTTTGTTCTTGGGTCTAATCTAAGTGAGAGGTGATAGAGACAAAGTTGACAATGGAGTGAGCTTACCCAGAATACACCTGTTCACCCTAAATTTGAAGAAAATCCAGCATAACGAGTTATCAACTCATAATGTAAGCAATCTTTTAAAACTGACTGAATATTATGTCTGTAAACAGTCGTGTTTGACATATTCGAAAACAGATTACATTTCAGAAGCTGATGGATTGAACATTTGTCTCAATTGTTTGTTTAGGATAAAAGCGAGAGTTAAGATGTCTTCGTCTGACCTTTATAGAAAAATGACACGTAATCTTTACATAACAGACAGGAATAATACGGTTTTCCAATAACATGATAACTTTTATGACTTAGCTTTCGTTACTGTTGAGTGACTGAGTGACTTGTAGACAACGGACAGCCGAAACTACTGGCTTTAGAAAGCTAAATTTTGGCATGTAGGACTCTCCGTAGGTGCGATTTCCGGCCACCGTAGGCGCGGGCCTGCGGACGGCGAGCATCGGGTGGCTCGCCGTCCGATCAAAACCAGGCCCGGGTCGGCGGCGCGCTGTGATCCACGCGCGCCTCAAGGAGTTGTGAGCATGGGAGTCGAGGCCCGCTAGGGTCAGTGCCTGCTAGGGTGCGGAATCCGTTCGAAAGAGACGCCGCAGCGCTGGAACGCAAAGGGCATTAGGAGGAGCACGGATGGGTTTTATTCAGTAAGAGTCTGACACTCCCTTCTGCCTCGCCCAGAGCGGAAGGAGTCATTTGATGATTTCCCATCTTTAAAAAAACAAAAAAAAAAGGACTCTCCGTAGGGGAGCAGTAAGATAGAATTTCTCGAAATTTCCACGGGAACGCGAAATAATGGGATATGAGTGTACGAAGTCGCGGGCAAAAGCTAGTCCTTGTATAATATTCTTCCGTTACTGAGTGGGTGAGTGAGTGAGTGAGTAAGTGAGTGACAGACAACGCACAGCCGAAACTACTGGTCGTAGAAAACTGAAATTTGGCATGTAGGTTCCTTGGGGAGTGTAGGGGAGCACTAAGAATTCTCGAAATTCCTACGTGAACGGGAAACAGGCGATATGCGCGGCTAAAGCTAGCATATTATATAAAACGGGATATGCGCGTACGAAGTCACGGGCAAATCTTAGTATAAAATATATATCTTTTTAATTAATTAATTCAATTTATTTATTTCGAGTAACGGAGACTCATATACACAAACATAAAAAAAAAATACATAAAACGCATAAAATACAACACAGAAAACATAAAACACATATACATAAAAGACAGTTACAGACAGGACTTAGCAAAAACGGACACGAACATTCACACCGTAACAATATGCCTGCTACAGCATTGCCTGATGTAGGGGCAATCCAGTCTGTTAGCGATTATTGCCAGGACGGTGTTGGCGCTGCCCCGCACTCTGCGCACCAAAGACGCGAAACGCTTGCTCACGGCTTTCCTCGCGTTAAAAAAGCTTGTATTCGTGTACCCTTTCAAAAAATCATAAAAATTGGTTCAGTAAGTTAGGCGTGACATCATTAGAACCCAACTCACGTTCTCATTTATAAAACTAGCTTCTGAAATGCTAGAAATTATCCCCAGGGGACACACTCTCGGTATAAATAGTAACCTATGTGCTATTCTAGACTCTATATACTACTCTGTCAAGAAAGTACCGGGAAAAGATCAATAATACACAAAATGTCTGTTATTCATCCAAATTTATTTTATCACCTTCAAAGTATGCTCCTTTAGAAACGATACACTTGCGCCAACGAATAATCCATTCATCAAAACATTTTTTAAACGCTGCTTCCGGAATTGAGTTCAGTTCTCGCCGCGAATTCTCCTTTATGTCTTCTATCGATTGAAAACGGGTGCCACGAAGTGGTAATTTGAGTTTAGGAAAAAGAAAAAAGTCAGCAGGAGCCATATCTGGTGAATATGGTGGTTGCTGGATGGTATTTGTTGAGTGTTTGGTTAAAAATTCGTTCACAATGATAGCCTTGTGCGAAGGCGCATTGTCGTGGTGCAAAATCCAAGAATTTTCTTTCCACAAATCTGGCCTTTTTCGTCGAATTTGCTCTCTTAAACGCCGCATAACGCTCAAATAATATTCTTTATTTACCGTTAGACCTTCCGGTAAGAATTCAGAGTGCACAACACCGCGATAGTCAAAGAAAAGAGTCAACATGACTTTGACTTTTGATCGACTTTGGCGTGGTTTTTTCGGTTTCGGTTCAGTTGGAAGGCGCCACTCCGAAGCTTGTTGACTAGTTTGCATGTCAAACTCGTAAACCCACGTCTCGTCACCAGTAACAATGCGTTTCATGAATGTTGGGTCCGAACTGACTCGTTCTAGCATGTCCTCAGCGACTTTCATGCGATTGAGTTTTTGGAGAAAATTCAGATCTTTTGGGACTAGCCGAGCAGCAACATGTTTCATACCCAAATGATTAGTTAAAATCGACTCGTGAGATACAGAAAGTTCGGCGGCTATCTCTCTCAGAGTTGAATGGGGATTTTCAGTCACTATTTCCTTCACTTTTGCGATGTTAACTTCAGTTGCAGACGTTGACGGCCTACCAGAGCGAGGCAAATCTTCCATCACATCTCGACCGCTTTTGAACGCTTTGAACCACTCATAAGCACGAGTTTTTGATAAAGTCGATTCACCGTAAGCCTTCTGTAACATTTTCAGTGACTCCGAACACGAAATTCCATTGGCGATGCAAAATTTAAGACAAACTCTTTGTTCGATATTTTTGTCCATTATGAAATTCGCAATACACACTATATATGATATTACTAAAACCAGCACTGTATTTAATATAAATAACAGATGCAACTCAAACTCCGCGCCAAAATGGAAAACAGTTGTGCCAATCTAAAAACTACAAAAAAACAAAAATTTGAATTTGGAACCATAAACAAATCATCCATTCCCGATACTTTTTTGACTGAATGTATATTTGTACTAAACTTCATTCACATCCGTTCACCCGTTCTGGCGTGATTGAGTTATAAACATGCATTCAAACTTTCGTATTTATAGTAGTTAGAAGTAAGATAAAGAAAGGATATAACTAAATTTAGTTTCTCCTGGCCAATAAAGATAAAATTACTGGAAACATCAGCACTATTATATCAAATTATGTGGTCAGCACTAAACATCACATAAAACTGGCCACACACACTCGAGGTTTGAACGTTCAGGTCTTAAACCGAGGTTTAACTCCGATCTAAACCATTCCGACTCTTAATAGTAACTCTAAAACCTCGGAACCAACCATTAATGTAGCTGTAAAATTGAACGAACGACTTTGTAGAACTTTTTCAAATTAAGTTCTTTTAATTGTTTGCAATAAAATCTTAGTAGAAAATAAAGAACTTTTTCTTTCGACACGGTTGGCGCAGTGATTAAGCAATTGGCTGCTGCGCTGCGTGTTGTGGGTTCGATTCCCGCTCTTAACAAATATTTATACGGCCTACAATCAATGGGCCTACAGATAGTTGTTCCGGGTCTGAGTTTGTATGTTTATGAACGAACCCATGATACAGATTCTTAGTGTGAGGTATCGTTTTATTTAAGAACTTTTTTTTTCCTTTTTGTTTTATTGTTTAATCTAAGTATGTTTTATAAATATCATTGAGGAGCTCGTGGCTAAATAATAACAGCCGCACGGGTCGATCTTTAAGGTTCTCAAAATATTATTTTAAAATTCGTGCTGCTGAGAGTTGAAGAAGTAATAGCAATTACGATGTCAAAGGGAAAATTCGCAGCCAAAATAGGACAGAAAAATATTTTCACTAATTAATTTTGTAGATCTTTGAAAACGACAATTCTCTTCTTAATAAAAATCCGATGAAAACTTGTCACTACAAATTTAATTAAAGTTTTTCATTCCCCTACACTCGTAGCTCAATTTCTTTTAAGAGGCCAAGTGGATCAAATCCAGAATCTACACTTAAAATAAGAACAAGAAACCTTCTTTACTGCACAACCCCTTGTTCGTTTAAAAGGTCACGTTCTTCAAGGCAACTTTAAACTTTACCTGTAGGTAATTTTTTCTGGCCGGCAGTGTACGAAATGAAATAGAGAATGCCAACAGAATTTTTAGTAGAGAACTTAGTGCCGTGTCAGATGACTTTAAAATATTGTTGGGTGTTTTAAAATGCCATCCGGTGTAATGGATGCTTCGTACGGAATGTAGAACAAGTGAATTTTGAAGAAGTGTCTTGTAACGAATGTCGGAGTAGTCTTGAGATTTCAGTGAGTTGTTATTTGATGACAGGAAGACGCAGTTGCCAAATCTTTTTTGTGCTACGTAATCCTACTCATAAATATTTGTCTACTACATTTTGCCTGCAGCGCAGATTTTAATAAACAAAAAATGTTGGGAACACGGTGCCCTAAAGTGGCACGTTATTAGATAATCATGACTATAATTAAAAAATACTTAATTATGTGCTTATATGCATTAGATTAACTTCAAAAACTAGTTCCTAGCTTGATTAAGCATTTATATAAATTAAACACTATTGTTCGGCGAAGTTCTTACTACAATAAGCAAAGAAAATACTGAAATTAAGAAATAAGCGATGTACAGAAATGATTGAATTTGAATAAAACACTATTGAAGTGTTTTTTTATCTAGCTATCTAAATTAAAATTTACAGTTGTAAACACGTCATCATCTGCCTAGCCTTTTCCAAACTATATTGGGGTCGGCTTCCAGTCAAATCGGATTCAACTGAATACGAGTATTTTACGTGGAGCGGCTGTCTATCAGACCTCCACAACCCATTGACTGGGTAACACGGTACACATTGGCAAGACTGGTGACATATTTACTGGCTTCTGACAATCCGTAACGACTGCTAAACATCTACAAATGACAGTCGGGACCAACGGCTTAACGTGCATTCCGAGGCATGAAGTAGTCTCGGGATGTTCACCCATCCACAGACCAACCTCGGCAAGCGTAGCTTAACCTTGAAGATCGACCCATGCGGCTGTAATTATTTAGCCACGAGCTCTCTTTAACTGTAAAAACGTTGAAAACTCTACTTAAAATCCAAATAAACATCTAGATTCTAACCTCACCAACTAAAATACCTTTTACACAAAATTCGAGCATCAGACTCTTTCGTTATGACGAATAATTTCCGCTTTTCTGAGTAAAAATGGCTCCCTCCCGCACTCTGGTACCTCGGAGGCCATTATTTAGATAGCCCGATGTATCTGGAAGGTTTTGGAAACTTCTATAGCCTATAGATAAGCTGGAATGTTCTAGAATGAGGTGTTTCGGTCTGGGGTTAAAATTTTGCCGAACGAAAATAGTGATGTGTGTTGTGCTTGTAAAAGATATGGAATGGGATAGGGATTTTGTGATTTTGTAATTTAGGGTAGATTGAAAAAGATTTTGTGGAAGATGTTATAGCAGTACCCAACTGATATGGCTTACCGATGTACCTGCGCAGAAGACGAATTTTTAAAGCGCGGGAAATACTATTAACCAATCGGCACGATGGAGCGTGCCGATTCTTTTTCCTGTATCGCTATTGGTCGGCAGCCGCCGCCATGTTAGCGCGCGCCGCATGGCATGCACGTGACTTGCGAGTGCGACGGAACTAACATCTGCAGTGTATTATGAACCTTATAGTAGTCATCTAAGGTGAATGCTCCAGGGTAGCCCGCGAAATTCAAATATTTTTATGTTTTTTGCAATTTACCGGTCAGTGTGAAGCTGTATGTGGACCAAATGCGATCTGCGACCGTAACGCGTATTTATCTAAAGAATTATAACCATTTTAATCTTTCAGAAATAATCATTCTCTCGAACTACATGAACTTAGAGGGCTATATTGATGATTAAAATGGTTATAATTCTTTAGATAAATACGCGTTACGGTCGCAGATCACATTTGGTCCACATACAGCTTTACACTGACCGGCAAATTGCAAAAAAACATAAAAATATTTGAATTTCGCGGGCTATCCTGGAGCATCCACCTTAAGATTAATTGTTTAAAAGTTTTAAGCATTATTTCGTTAGTCTTCGGGCATGAATTCTTTCCTGCGCGAACGAAGATTCACGACGCGCCTTATTAGTTGGGTACCACTGTACACATAAATTCGTATTTCAGTTCGTATTTTTTTTTACTCTGACTTTTTCGCCTTAACAAAAAATGGAACCACGAGGTTTTGCGTCGATAGTCGACCATGCATTGTCATAACATTCTTCCAGTTGGTTGGTCCAGGTTGTCAGTCTTAAATTTTCAGTTCATGTCCCAGAACTTAAAATCAAAGATGATTGTTAGGACCAATCTTCTAATATATAAAACTCTCATGAGTCAGGTCACAGTGTTTGTTATCGAACTCCTATGATTTTTTTTCTTTATATTTAGTAATTTCCCCCCAAATTCTGGGTAAGGACTATGTTCAGCAGTGGACGTCTTTCGGCTGATATTTAGTAGGTCTGAGAATAGGTCGTAGGCTATTTTTTAATGTGGCAAAACAACGTTTGCCGAGTCAGCTTGTATAACGTCTGTCTTCGATTTGTAGTCATTATATTCATCATCATCATCTGCCTAGCCTTTCCCCAACTATATTGGGGTCGGCTTCCAGTCAAGTCAGATTTAGCTGAGTACCAGTATTTTACGAGGAGCAGCTGCCTACCAGACCTCCACAACCCATTAACTGGGTAACACGGTACTTCATGGCAAGACTGGAGTCAGATTTACTGGCTTCTGACTATCCGTAACGACTGCCAAAGATCTACAAATGACAGCCGGGACCAACGGCTTAACGTGCTTTCCGAGGCACGGAGGAAACTCGATATGTTAAGATGGTCACCCATCCACAGACCAACCTAGGCAAGCGTTGCTTAACCTTGAAGATCGACCCGTGCGGCTGTTATTATTTAGTCACGAGCTCCTCATATTATTTACTGTTTAAAAAGCTGTACAGACGGAAAAAATAACAGAAAGTTAAGAGTCTTCCATACTTTAATCATTATAATGGTTACAGAATACCAATAAGCATGATAGGTTCTTAAATTAATCTGCTAAGTTGTTGGTTTCAGTCTAACCGAATACAGCAGAATTAATAAAAACCCAGTAATTAGAAAACAAGATATCTCTATGCAAGATTGGTGGCAGATCTTCTGGCTTCTAAAAACCCACAATGATTTCTAAGTCTTTCAATTGACAGCCGGAATCAACAGCTAAGAGTGCCTTTCCAGCGGTGCGAGGCAGCGGAGCGGAGAAATGGAGAAATTTTAACCAATCGAATTGCATAAAATCTCCGTACCACGTGACTCAGTGACATTTTGACCAACATGATTGGTTAATATTTCTCCGTTTCTCCGCTCTGCTGCCTCACTCCGCTGAAATAGACAGGCACCCTCAAAGTGCTTTCCAAGGCTCGCAGGGACATCGGTACCTATGTCACGAATGATCACGTATCCATGGACCAACCTCAGCATCCGTTACTAAACCTTGAAGATCGGCCCGTAAGACTGTTAATCACGAGTTCTTCCTTGATAAGAACTTTGAAAATAAGAAAATACAGTAACCACTTAAAGTAGTTACTGTATTTTCTTATTTTCAAAGCTAGCTTGCAGTTATTTATTAATATTTATTTATTATATACTTTATTGTACACCGATAATAATATACAAAAACAACAAACTAAAACACATAAGTGCAATGGGCGGCCTTATCGCATTCTGCAATCTCTTCCAGGCAACCTGGAATGGACAATAATGTAATAATATAATTGCCTGGACATAAAATGGGGTTGTCATCGGTGCGACACTACTCAATCATAATATACTAGTAGTATATATGTAGTAGTTCTTATATCGGCCGTATCTGTAATTAAAAACTTTAAACAAACATGCAGTGTCACTATTTACTATTTAATATCCTTACTTCACAACATTCCTACGTTTTTCTAAGTAAATCTCTCGGAGATTGCCTCACATTTTTCTAAAGCAACATGTCAAAGAAAATCAAGTAGCTCGTTTAAACGAAACATTAAGGCTACAATATCTACATAGGGTGCTTGCTATGAGTAAATTAATATTTTTAGAGGAAGGCTCTTGAAAATGTTTATTAAGTTTTTTTGGATGGTAGAAAAGAATGTGTGTGTTAACAGACTCATTAACCGACTTTTAAAAAGGAGGAGGTTCTCAATTTGGTGGGTATTTTTTTATGTATGTAGGTACACCGATTACTCCGAGGTTTCTGATTCGATTTCTGTGATTCTTTTTTAGTTCGATACGGTATACTTGCCATTAGGTCCCGTAAAAATTTGATTCTGTTTGGTTTAGTAGTTTTTATTTTATGAGCATTTTTGCTTATTTCAATTTCTGTTGTGCAATTTCGTCCAAGTATCACCACTTAAAAGTGAAAAATAAAAAAAAAACATTTTACAAAAAAATATAACCGAATTCTAAAAAATAAAACACTACAAAGTATAAAATAAACTTAATTTCGGAAGTCGGTGTTAATGAAAAAAGAAACAAAACCAAAAACAGCGACTTCCGAAATTAAGGTTATGTTGTACTTTGTAGTGTTTTCTTTGGAAGTCTGTTATTTTATTGTGAGGTTTTTTTTAAGAAAATCTTTTTTTTTTTTACTATTGATAAACACAAGGCACGCGTTTGACCACTATCTCACCTGATGGTAAGCGAGGATGTGGTCGAAGATGGAGCACGCTTGCCTAGAAATAACCTATTACCCTTAGTTTTGTCTAGAAATTGAGCTGCGGATAAATGATTAGTGAGGAGGTGAATTGAGGCTGTCTAATCAAAAGCTGTCGTTATGGTGGTAATAAAGAGAATATCATCATATCAATATATTTAATGAGTCTAAATGTAACGTGAAGTTACGGTTTGTGTATCTCGGAGTTTTTGTATATTAAGGAGCTCGTGGCTAGATAATGATAGCCGCACGGGTCGATCTTCAAGGTTAAGCAACGCTTGCCAAGGTTGGTCTGTGGATGGGTGACCATCTTAACATAGCGAGTTTCCTCCGTGCCTCGGAAAGCACGTTAAGCCGTTGGTCCCGGCTGTCATTTGTAGATCTTTGGCAGTCGTTACGGATAGTCAGAAGCCAGTTAATCTGACTCCAGTCTTGCCAAGAAGTACCGTGTTACCCAGTAACTGGGTTGTGGAGGTCTGGTAGGCAGCCGCTCCACGTAAAACACTGGTATTCAGCTAAATCCGGTTTGACTGGAAGCCGACCCCAATATAGTTGGGAAAAGGCTGGGCAGATGATGATGACGGTTTGTGTATCTCTATATGTGAATCTCAACAAATTACTTTTTGACAATCGTTTTTTCTTTCTAAGGACTTATAAAATAATAATATATAGAAAAACCAGCCAAGTGCGAGTCGGACTCGCACACGACGGGTTCCGTACCATAAACCTTAATTTTTATTTTTTGTTGTTATAGTGGCAATAGAAATACCTACACAATTTATGAAAATTTGAACTCTCACGGACGGACAGCGGAGGCTTTGTAATAGGGTTCCGTTGGTTACCCTTTGGGTACGGAACTCTAAAAGTAAAAAAACCGGCCAAGTGCGAGTCGAACTCGCGCATGAAGGGTTCCGTACCATCAAAATATGTCTATTTGTTGTAATAGCGAAACAGAAATACACATTCTGTGAAAATTTCAACTATCTACCTATTACGGTTCATGACGTATAGCCCGCTGACAGACAGACGGACGAACGGAAGGATAGCGAAGCCTTAGAAATAGGGTTGCGTCGGTTACCCTTTGGGTTCGGAACCTTAAAAAAATCCCGATGTCAACCGAAATAAATAATTAAACTTTAAAACTCGATTCATAGTTCAGCAGTTCGATTATTTAAACATCTCGCCGTAATACTTAGGAGTAGCGAACTTGAATCTATTCCAACAAAACGGAATGACAGTTCACTTCATGCTTATAATATAATCATTTTTTTTATTTATTTTTTCCAAAAACTTAGCTTACTTCACCTAAAATGACGGTGTGACGTTTGTTTCGTTTTTAGGGTTTCGTACCCAAGGGGTAACCAACGAAATCCTATCACTAAGCTTCCGCTGTCCGCCCGTCCGTCAGTCTGTCAGCGGGCTGTATCTCAAGAACCGTAATAGGCAGACATTGTTGACATTGTGTATTTCTAATGACGCTATAACAGCAAATAATAAAAAATAAGGTTTAAGGCAAGGAACCCTTCGGGTGCGAGTCCGACTCGCCTCGGGAAAAAGCAAGTCAAATATAAATAAAATTCATTCAGTAAGTTGTTTAAAACAACTCAAGTTGGTTTTGTCCTTTAACGTTTAAACAAAACCAGTGTTCCTAAAACTATACACACAGTGCATATTAAATGACCCAGCACAACATACAAACATAAAGGTAGCACAGTTGTCCCCCTCACTTATTCATAAGCTGTATCTCTATCGCGACACAACTCTACAACATACATATTAAATCACACGGGTACGGCCATTCTGTGTAGTAAATCTGACCTTTCGTTGGCTTCCGTGTAGTTTTATTACTGGTCCCCTTTTTCGGTTACGAAGTGTACGGAATTGTTGGTCGTTGGGTTGTAAATATTTTGCCGTGGATGGCTTGATGAAAGTGGTGTCCAGTTTTTATATTCACAAACGAATTGTTTTGTGTGACGGCTTGCATTTTAATAAATTTTTCTACAGCCAAAATTACCGTTTCTTCAACGAAAATTATTTCAGTCTTTGGTCAATTGGACCCTCGAGATCACTCGATCCAATCACATTATGAATAGGTCAACTGGACTCACTGCTCAATTTTGTTATTAGTACAGCCATGGAGAAAAGCCGAATCTTAAAATATCCGCGCTGCGCTGCGTGTCGCGGGTACGATTCCCGAGCGGACCAAATATTAGTATGGCCTACAGATAGTTGTTCCTGCATGTGTATTATATGGAGAAACTAGTTGACCCGCGCAACTTCGTCTGCGTCACCATTTTCATTACTGCACCGCTCCTATTGGTCTTAGCGTGATGATATATAGCCTATAGCCTTCCTTGATAAATGGGCTATCTAACACTGAAATATTTTTTCAAATCGGACCAGTAGTTCCTGAGATTAGCGTGATCAAGAAAACAACCAAACTCTTCAGCTTTATATATTATTATGGTTCCTAGTGTGGGGCAACGATAAAAATAAACCAAAATTAAAACACCCTCGCGCTCTGCATTCGTGATAGCGACTGGCTGAACTCGAAGTATGATTCTTGGTTTCAAAATTTGGTTATACGGAGACATTCAGTATTCAAAGGCGAGGCGATCGCCCTTCCACGTACGATTTCCTAAATGAAGTTTACATGATTTTATTTATTTTCTTACTTTTGAGAATCGTATCTGTAAATGGCCCTGTATCGTATTGAAGTTTTTCATATGCATTAAATGCTTTATCTCTAAGATGGCTACGAATCGTCACTGTACCTCTGGTGTTGCCGATGTCCATGATACCACTATGACAATTTACCATCGGATATGGGCCTGCAATTTATTTTTAAATACAAAACAAAAAGATAATCATTTAACCCTTATGTAAACATGACTAAAAGCATGGTTGTGAGCTTGGTCTGGTTTAGAATGCTGCTGGCTTTTAGTCGGTCTTTGTACCTTTTTTTTGTGCCTCCTTTATTTCTGTATGGTGGGTGCGTTCACAAACATATAAACTTACATATACAAACAACCAGATCCGGAACTATCTGTAGGCCATACAAATATTTGTTACCTGCGGGAATCAAACCCGCGACACGCAGCGCAGCAGTCAATTGCTCAACCACTGCGCCAACTTTTGTGCGAGCAGTTTAAACAAATAGACATGTTTGCGACTCACTAACATGAAAAAATCTCTCTTATACCGATATATATACTAAGTACTGAATCATTTACTTATTTCCCAAGTATAAATAAAACACTCAAACAATGAACACCAAAACTGCTCAAACCAAAACAATACAGTAAAATATAGAGGCTTCACCCAGCACCATTGTTGTAAAATTACTCGCCTCTGTCGGCCCGCAGTTATGCAGTTAATAACGCACAAACAGACAAACAGTCTAATTAAATCTTGGACTGAAATTGCCTCAAATGTTAATAGAGCGGCTCCTGGCTCGAGTTTTGAAAGGCTTTGTTGCAAAATGATATGCGGTAAAGGATTTTGTGAAAGTTAAGTGTGTTGCTGTCTCTTACTAACAGGTGATGTGGAAGATATTTAAAGTTGTCATATTCATTTAAACAGCGATAGCATTGGGGTATAAGTCTAGATTTTTAGGGTTACGATTTTCGATCTAGAAATGTGGAACCCTTATAGGATTAGTCGTGTGTCTGTCTGTCACACCCAGTTTTTCTCCAAATTTACTAGACCCATTCAGTTCAAATTTAGAACATGTATGAACTCCTGTGACTCAAACACGGATGCGTCAAGAAAATAAATACATTTTTGAAAATAACTTCACTTTTGGGGGGAAATTAGAAAATTAGTAAAAGGTTTTTCCAACTGTGGTTTGTGGCTTATAAAAAAGGTCTCAAAAATATTATACGAGTATTCTTTGTTTTAAAATATTCGATTCTAAAGTTATTATAGAAAATAAACTAAAATTGACTCACCACATATCTACGAAACCCTACCCGAACCCAAACCTTATTCTTTATTGACAAAACTTACAGGCACAAATGTAAAAGGACGACTTATGTACAAAGGGGAGCATTATTCTTTGTCTGACCCTAAGGTCCATTTTACAAAATCACGATAAAGCAAGAATCTCGAGTCACAACTGTCAGATTTCATACTTATCGATACTCTCATCGAAATTTATGCGTGAGTATCGTTCAAGGATACTAAAATAATGTTATCTGAATTTAAGGTACCCATACATAACCGAATGAAACTAAGGTCGACCCTTAAAATTAAAATATTTCACTGTTTATCCAGATTTATAGTAATAAACGGACAGATAAACATACTGTAGGACCGTTTAATTAAATCTCGGCGTGAAATATTTTACTTGTGACCGCTTAGTTTAGTTTTTAGGGGGGTGTAGTCTGATTTGGGTGTTTTATGATAGGTAGGGATATTTTGAAATGGTACTAGATGTAGTTTATTATTTAAATATACAGAATGTTTTACGCTTAAAATTATGTTTTTGTCTGAAAACTATAAAATGTCCTAAAATACCTTACTTCAGCATTTAGGTTTGTAGGAATTTCAGTAAATCTCTCAATGCTCCTCTACACTCCTCAAGGAACCTAAATTTCAGTTTCTATGACCAGTAGGTTCGGCTGTGCATTGCCTGTCAGTCAGTCAGTCACTCACCAGTAACGGAACTCTTAGTGCTCCCCTGCACTCCAACATCAAGGAACCAACATGCCAAATTTTGAGCATCCTAGTTTCGGCTATCCGTTGTCTGTCAGTCACTTAGGAATGGAAGAATTTTATATATATTGATGTTACGCTGCCTTTTATTCATAAAGTTATCTCAAAGATATGACAGAATATGCTCTGCAATTGAACTGTGATTAAAATAACTTACATACTGGAAAAACACATGAGTAATGATACTAACAATTACATTTTCTTTTTCAGGTACGAACCCGAGATATTTGACTCGAAAACGAGTAAGAAGTAAAAGGTAGTATAGTAATATTAAAAGGTATTTTAGTCTTCTCTTGTATTTAAAATTTTAACCCGTTTTGGGGCGAAAAACGGGGCCAATGCGGAACAACACTCATGAACAAACGTTTAAGATCGCAATTTTAACCATTTAGAAAAAAGTAAGTACCTACTTTTACTTTTGTTCCTAAGAATTTTAACAAAAACTTTTTATTCTTCGAAGACCAGAGGTGTATAAAAATCCCTAACAATTTTGAACTTCTTTTTCAACTAACAATTATTCCAGAACATACTAATTCCAGATTTTTACTTATCCTATTTGCTCACAACAGCCCTTCATCATCTGAATGACGTCCCAAATAATTCTCTAACTGTAGTTAAACGTAATCAGTCGCCATCTTAGTTAACCATTAGTTACGAGTCAAGCATTTTGATGTCGCCTCCGTATGTACTTAGTAAATTTATTTTTTAAAGTTTGTAAGAAATTGGTGCTTAAGGTTTTATGAGTGTGGCATAGGGTTGCTAGATTTTGATATGAAGGCCAATTCGCGTACTTAACAGCGTACAATGTTGCATTATCATTTTAGAGGCAAAAAATTTAAAAATGTGTCGAAATGTAGGGAAATTAGGTGTTTTTAACCGACTTCCAAAAAATACTCTCATATCGTTGTTGTTTTTTTTATGTATGTACACCGATTATTCCGCGGTTTCTGATCCGATTTTTGTGATTCTTTTTTAGCTCATAAATTCACATTCATTTTTATTTGCATTCCATAATGTCTTTTCTGAAGATCTTATCATCTGCCTAGCTTTTTCCCAACTATATTGGGTTCGGCTTCCAGTCAAACCAGATTCAGCTGAATACCAGTGTTTTACGTGGAGCGGCTGCCTACCAGACCTCCACAACCCATTAAGTGGGTAACACGGTACTTCTTGGCAAGACTGGAGTCAGATTTACTGGCTTCTGATAACCCGTAACGACTGCCAAAGATCTACAAATGACAGCCAGGACCAACGGCTTAACGTGCTTTCCGAGGCACGGAGGAAACTCGTTATGTTAAGATGGTCACCCATCCACAGACCAACCTTGGCAAGCGTTGCTTAACCTTAAAGGTCAACCCGTGCGGCTGTTATTATCTAGCCACGAGCTCCTCATTTCTGAAGATCTTATAATATAGCTAAACATTGTCTGCCAGACAAATAGACACAATAGAAAATGTATTGTTTGTCGGTCACCGGTGACCGACGCGGCAGTGAATGTGTTACCTATAATGATAGGCTTAAAGCTAAGAGGCTGGGCTATTTCGATGCGGTATTCTTTCTATTTGGTTCCGTAACAAAATTGACTCATTTTGGTTCAGTAGTTTTTATTCTACTTATTTAAATTTTTGCGTAGACGATGACGTCGTCCAAGTATCACCACTTAAAAGTCAAAAATAAAAAACTTTTTACGAAGCCGGTGTTAAAAAAAACAAAGAAACAAAACCAAAAAATACCGACTTCTGAAATTAAGGTTTTTATATACTTTGTAGTGTTTTCTTTGAAAGTCGGTTATATTTTTTTGTTAAAAATTTTTCGTCAGTTAGCGAATGCGAATTTTGCCTTCTTCTGCCTAGCCATTTCCTAAGTATATTGGGAACGACTTCCATTCAAACCGGATACAGCTGAATGGATATCAGTATTTTACGTGGAGCGGGTGCCTACCAGACCTCCACAACCCATTGACGGGATCACACGGCGAAAGTTGGCGAAAGCGAACGATCTTTAAAAATAAAAGAATTGGTCTTCAGAAGTATTTTTTATTATTAGCCAGATGAATGGCCAAAAATCGGAGAAAGTTTGAGTTTAATACAGCTGTCACTTTTAATTGGATTAGAATCATTGAGAAAAGTTAGGTAGTTCAAAAGTTGCTAGTAGTTAGTATCTAGATAATGTTATGCTGATTTGTCCAAAGATGTGGTTGAAAGCTGCTTAATAGCGGTTGAGAAATTCCACTTTTAAATTCTCAGTTTCGGGTTGCCTGCCTTAATATTTTCAATTAGTTTTCAAGCTATAACGACAAGTTTTCCCCGAAAACTTTCCAAGGTTTCTGCTCAATTTAGCACTTCTTTTTTATTTTAATATTCATAAACAATAAACCAACTTCGCAATTCGGAGCGCATCGCAAAACCGTTCTCCTGTGGGAAAAACAACATTTTAAAACCGAATTTTCGGCAAACTCGTACCAACCCTGACGGTAGTTTAAACAGAAAATTACTTTTTTCGCGAGATTACGAGGAAAATTGAGTCGTTACAGTTTCCCACCGAAAATGATTACTAGTACAAGAGGTTGAACGAATTGCCAGAATAAAAAAATATAATATTTTACGGCGAAAAAGGTGGGGAAACTCGAAATGTTTATCGTTAATCGAAGGTTAGGTTTACGGTTTTTCTGAGGCTAACGTAATAAATTGGTTTCGTTATAAAAGGACGGCAAGTTGATATTTTTAGGAACTTAGCAATTTGTATCGTGATTATTTTTTGCGAAGGAAATTGTTTTAGTCTAAAATTAATTTGAAGTTAACTTGATTGATCGGTTATTAAAGTCAATATCAGATATTTCAAAGGTTTTTGAGATAAAAATTGACTGTAATGTTTTCTTGCCACCCGATAACATTTCTTTCAGATTTCGGGGGCTATTCCTGTGCTTTTGGGAACATATTTATTCTAATCTCTGAGAGGAGCTCGTGGCTAAATAATAACCGCACGGGTCGATCTTGAAGGTTAAGCAACGTTTGCCAAGGTTGGTCTGTGGATGGGTGACCATCTTAACATAGAGAGTTTCCTCCTTGCCTCGGAAAGCACGTTAAGCCGTTGGTCTCGGCTGTCATTTGTAGAAGCCAGTAAATCTGTTTCCAGTCTTGCCAAGATGTACCGTGTTACCCAGTTAATGGGTTGTGGAGGTCTGGTAGGCAGCCGCTCCACGTAAAACACTGGTATTCAGCTGAATTCGGTTTGACTGGAAGCCGACCCCAGTGTAGTTGGGAAAAGGCTAGGCAGATGATGATGATGATTTATTCTAATCTCTCCCTTAAAAATACCTTTAACACATATCAACTAAGGGGATCGTCACCGTATCAACTCAAGCCATACAGTATTCTTTGTATGAAACTCCCTACTGCAACGCACACTAATCGTCACGTAATCGCCTCGCCTTGGGACAAGCTCACGAACCGCGGTGCGCTGCGTAGTCAACTTGCAGTTTCCGAGTTTATATATCTCTCCGAGTTCTCTTTCACTCTCACACCTTCCGCGGACTGCCTGCAGCTCACTACTGTTGCAGTCGGTCGATTCTGTAAGTATGTCGAAGTGAGTTGTCATTCGATCTTGATTACATGAATTGACAGCTCACTAGGTGATCACTTCATCCAAGCCTTCACATCGACTTGTTCACAGAATCGCACTGCTGAAAGTTTTTGTTTTTTTTTTTACCATCTCACCTGTAAGCGATGATGTGGTCGAAGATGAAGCACGCTTGCCTAGAAGTAAGATATTCACACTTGACTTAAAGACTCCCAGGTTGTAGCTATCGGGAAACACAGACTCGGGCAGGGAATTCCACTCCTTAGCTGTACGCATTATGAATGTGTTCCCAAAACGTTTTGTTCGCGAGGGTGGGATGTCCACCATGTACCGGCGGCGCATCGCCGTTCGTCTTGTACCATTAGCGCGAGTCAGCGCGACATGACTTACCCTTGCCGAGTCAACGTACCGGAGCTGATGATCCGCTTTGGTTACGTGCTTATAAACCCGCAGTATTTTTTTTCGAGTTATGCGCACGGGACAGTCGATTTTTTTTAGGATTTTAGAAAAAAAAAATTGAGAGATTGAGGCCGCGGACACGAACTCGAACTCAGCGGCGCGGCGGGCGTCGCGGCGGGTGGCGCGGCCAGTTACATTATACATCTCTGCATTTGAACGCGCCACCGCAGCGCTGGTCACGCTTATGACTAAAATTACCACTTTTTAGATATTGCTTTTATTCTGTTACGTTTAGAATCACTCGTGTGTCTATCTAAATGATAACAGTAAAATTATATAGGTAGCACTTAAGCAGAGACATCCAGCCACGCATATCAAACAGTATTTATTACAGCGTGGGTGGCAACTGGATACGACTTCGGTAAACCTTTAGTAAGGAGAATAACCGTGGGTGTGCTAGTGCAATTAATGAGGCTCTAAAGATAGACGAAACCCGTAATAAATACGTTCATATCAAGTCACAAGCGTGAGTGATAATCGTAATGTGTAAATTCTTCCGTTACCGAGTGACAGACAGACAACGCACAGCCGAAACTACTGGACGTAGAAAGCTGAGATTAGGCAGTAGGTTCCTTGGAGAGTGTAGGGGAGCTCTAAGAGAGGATTTCCTGATATTCCTATGGGATCAAACGGGATGTGCGCGTACGAAGTCGCGGGCAAAAACTAGTCTTGTATCTAAATAATAACAGCCGCACGGGTCGATCTTCCAGGTTAAGCAACGATTTCCTTTAAAGTGGCAGTCGAACATGTATGTATGGGCAGAGGACACTTAAAGAAACAAAAAATGTTGGCAACATAGGTCTCGACTTGATTTAAACATTTATGTAAATTAAACACTATTATTTGAATTTAATCTCATGCATAAAGAACATAATCAAGTCATTTTCAATGATCGCAATGATTGACACAAATGGTAACTTTACCTCGAAATGTCTCGACAACGTGACACTTTAGGCCACCATGTTCGTAACATTTTTGGTATGTTGACTACTCAAATATGCATATTAGATCGTAACTTAGAAAAAAAAGGCTATGCCACAATGGCTCTATGCGCCTTAAGAATTGAAATCACGTTTGATTTAGGTTCAATCACCTACACCAGTAGTTACTAATATGTCGCATGTTACTCACTGATTGTAAGAGAAGAACTGATATACATTTAATTTGTTTGCATTTTCTAGTTTTACGTGCTTTTGTGTTTCTTTTCCTAATAAATGTTTTATCTATCTATCTGATCTTCTATCTTGAAATGGGCCATGGTGACGTGACATGGTAATTCTATGAAATCATATTTTTAACGTGACTTTTGTCTGTAATAAACCTTCAGACGTTATTTTGACAGATTGAGGTATCTCGCGCACTAGACAGCAGTCGCAGTCGCAAAGCTAAGGTTGGGCTGCGACAAAGATTGCGGCCACGACCACGACTGGTCGTACCGTGGTCATTTATCGAGATGCTGCTTTTGTTGTTCTGAGCTTGGACAGTATGGACATAGAAATTGTTTATTTAATTAATAAAAACTCTGTATAAAAATTCATTGCAGAAAATAACGTCGTTGTATTGAATTGTGGAATGATACGAAGCGTCACAGTCACGAACTGTCCGCATGACTCTGAGAATGGCTGGTCGCGGCCGGGCCGCATTCGCGGTCTATTACAAACTATACGTAAGTTGGTCGCTAGGACCAGTTGTACCGGCTCAGTGTGCGGCCAATTGACCGTTGCGGCCAAGTGGTTTCACAGGGAGACGTTCATTTGGTTTTTTTCAATAATCTGGTCATTGCGGCTACCACTGGTCGTAGTCGTGACCGCGTAGTGCGCGAGGTCCATAAGAGTTGGAATGCGTCCGTTTCTTGTTAAAACCAGGAGTTAAGAGTTCCAATTTTGAGTTCACCAATTGTTTATTTCTATATCTTCAAACTGTAAATCACTTACTCATTTCTATTTTCAGCCATATTTAACACTGTTAGCCCCAAAACAGTTAAATGTCAAAACAGGAACAGACTAGAGACTCAACATTATCCACGCCGCGGATACGGGCCGCACTAAACCTTGCGGATATCCGGGATTACGTTTGTGAGCTAGTTTTGTGTACTCTAAAATGTAATTAAAACATTAATTAATTAGAGTTCTCTGGTTTTGTATGAAGTGAGAAGGGTTAAAGGTCAATATTATAAGGCTATATATGTTTGTCATTTTATGCTATTCGCGTTATTAAACGTAAATGCCTAAGTAAGTTATTTATTTTATAATGCGGTGACAAAGTTAGATACAATAAAATTTTATCGCTATTCTACCAGTCACATGCAAAAATTACATAATTTGGCGCTTAACTAGGTACTGACTATCCGTAACGACTGCCAAAGATCTACAAATGACAGCCGGGACCAACTGCTTAACGTGCTTTCCGAGGCACGGAGGAAATTTGGTGCTTAATTAAGCTTAACGAACACAAATCATCATCATATCAGCCGAAAAACGTCCACTGCTGGACGGGGCGGTCTTCCCGCACGTTTTACCACAGCAACCGGTCGTATGCGACTCGAATCCATCGGCTACCCGCAACCCTCACCTCATCGGTTCACCTTGTGGGAGGCCTTCCAATGTTGCGTCTTCCGGTACTCCGAAACGTTAACGAACACGTTTTGGCTAGTTCTTTGTAAATTATTTTCAGTTCGTTTCGTTTGTCCTTACTATCGTAGTATAATTTTAGAAACAAATCACACTACTATCTTAGCAGCGTAATTAATCGATATTTTTGTGTTGATGTACATGTCGGCGCGGGCCTGCGGACGGCGAGAATTGGGTGGCTTGACGTCTGATCAGAACCAGGCCCGGGTCGATGATGCGTTGTGTTCCACGCGCGCCTCACAGAGATGTCAGCAAAAAGACGGGACCTGCTAGGGCCACTGCCTGCTGGGGCTGCGGACTTCGTTCGAAAGAGGCACCATACGCAAGGCATAAGGGCACTAGGAGGAACACTGATGGGTTTTAGTCAGTAAGAGTCTAACACTCCCTTTTGTGTCACCCAAAGCGGGAGGAGTCATTTGATGATTTCCCTTCTTTTTGTCCTGTATATATAAATATAAAACTAGCCTAGAAACCGAAAAATAATGCGCATGGCCTGTTCACAAATATCAACTTACTGACGCCCACAGCTTTTATCTCACTCTATTCAAAGCCTCAAAATATAAACACATTTTGTCAGCTCCTCATTTTCTCGCAACCTTATATCACTCAAGAGCCAGCAAGATATCTTTCAGAGTTTTCCTCACAAAACCCTAGTTTGTCGCTGAAGCGAAAAAAAAGGTATTGTGTTGGAACATTTAAAAGGCAATTTCGGTATCATTACGTCGTTTTGGCTACAATAGTGTGTGGCCGATGCTTGGATACAATGGTGGCTTGTAGCCGGATCCGACAGCGCGGATAATGTGGCCGATGTGTCGGATATGTCGGATATATTTGATGATGGGAACAACACTTATGTTTAGAAAAGGGTATGATTTTTGGCTTATCTTTTTTACGTTTTTATATTTTGTAAAAACACATTGTTATAAGGTGGCTGTAGGATTTGGTTTATGGTTGTCGTTTTATTGTTTGGGCCGATAAGGCGCTGACCGTGAAGTTTCGGGTTTTATTTTATGGTCACGCAAATATTTTCGTGAAGCTAGACTATTTAGCTGTAAGTAAGTATAAACCTACAACTGTATAACCTTCATCATGAACATTATCTAGCTACAAATATTTAAATATCTGACGCGATTAAACAAAACTCCTTGGATCTAACGCTTCATCATCAAAATAATTAAAGCGGAAAGACGTTTTCTGCTGGACATAGGCTTCACCAAGTGTTGTCATATCGACGGGCCCGGTGTATCCCGCATCCAGCGGATTACCGCGGTATTCACCATGTCTTCACTCCGCCTTTTGGGAGGCCTTCAACCGCTGCATCTAGCGGTACGCGGTCGCCACTCTAGCACCATTCGATCCCATCGACAGTCTGTTCTGCGAGCACTATGCCCTGCCTACTGCCATACCAGTTATGGCGAATTTTCTGGAACGGCATCTTCTTAATGATACATGGCTGAATGTCAACGATCGGAAAGTTAAAATATTAATCTTTAGTTAAATCATCCTAGATAGTTTTATTTAAGAAAAGTAAAACATGTACTGATGACATCACAGACGCCATTATTATGGGCCGATATGAGGCCTTCCCTATGACCCTCTTAGGGCCGTTATTAAGAATTCCCTTTCTCTATTGAGATTAACTCATTACTTTTTACACCACCATGTCGTTCAAGTAATGACCAGCCATATCAAAGACAAGGTCTTTTTAGGGTTCCGTCCCCGAAGGGTAACCAACGGAACCCTATTACTAAGCCTCTGCTGCCCGTCCAGCCGACTGTCCATCCGTCCGTCCAACCGTCTGTCAGTCAGCAGGCTGTATCTCTACAACCGTAAAATGTAGGTAAGTACACATGTATATCTATTACCGCTGTAACAACAAATAATAAAAAATAAATTGAATTAAAAATTAAAGGGGGTATACAAGAAACGTGTTTATTTCGGTTTATCGTACGGAGCCCTCCGTGTGAAAGTCCAACTCGCACTTGGCCGGTTTTGTACCACCATGTCGTTCAAGTAATGACCGGCCTTATCAAAGGGAAAATGAGGAATATTCTTTTTTTAAATAAAGGAGGGAACAGACAAAATGACATTGCGGTTGTCAGTTAATTTGGCGGGGAATTGAGGAAACAGAAAATAATTTAATTTTTCTTTTTAAGGTCTAGTCCTTTTTGTGACAGGTTATTATGGTTTCAGAAGGGTCAAAATTATATTACCTTAAATTTACCGTAAAAATGAAATCCCGAAAAAAAATCAGATGTTCAGTGCATTTTGTTTAGTTATGCGCAGTAATTAATGTATGAGGCAGTTGATTTTTTTTTTCGCGATTTCACTGTTGGTTCCGTAGTAAAAGTTTTTCATAATTATTAGTACAGTGACCGCTTTTCAGGTGTTGCGTTTTAAGTACTTTGAAACTTTATCTATATTCAGGTACTACTGAGGGCCGAGCACGAATGTTTTTAACCGACTTCAAAAAAAGGAGGCAGTTCTCAATTCGGTTGTATTTTTTCCAAAAAATAAAACCGAATTCCAAAAACAAAACACAAAATAACTTCGGAAGAAAGAAAAAAAACTTAAAAAAACAATATGCGTATGTGGCATAAAATTAAACCAAAATACTAAATGTTTATATAATAAACAAAAACAAAACTAAACTACAAAATACTAAGTTTTGTTTTTGTATATTCAAAATTTTGTTACGTTTACGATACAACCAGTCCATTCAGTAGTGCAATTCTGTGAATATTTTCAAAGTGTAGTCTTCACTTCAACATTTTTAGGGTTCCGTACCCAAAGGGTATCCAACGGAACCCTATTACTAAGCCTCCGCTGTCCGTCCGTCCAACCGTCCGTCCTTCCGTCCGTCTGTCTCTCAGCGGGCTGTATCTCAAGAACCATAATAAGTAGATACTTAGTTGAAATTTTCACAGATTGTGTATATCTATTGCCGCTATAACAACAAATAATAAAAACTAAGGTTTATGTTACGGAACCCTTCGTGTGCGAGTCCGACTCACACTTGACCGGTTTTTTTCAGAATCACACTGCAGTCGTTACTATTCCTCAATACATTCATGATAGGCCCTCTGTTTCGAACTTGTTGCATTATGCCATACCAGGTTAAACCTACATATACTCCCCTGTAGAACATAGCCCCCCAAATGAACGCTCAAAGGAGCAATCAGCCAAACCACGATCTTTAGCAAAGCTTACAAAATCAAATCCAGAACAAACAATTTACTCAACTCCCAATGCAAATCGATTTCGATAGAACTCTACCGATTTTCTCCAAATTCAGTATTCCCACCGAATTAACACGTTCGATGCAAAGCGTCTTGGATTCGGTCCCGGAATACAAATTACCCGTACCGTGTTACCCGGGTACGGTCCGGGTACGTCTGATTTATAACCGGACCGTACCGGGCGTATTTATTGTTATAGCCGGCACGGTATTGTAAGAAATTTGCAAGTGTGAATAGAATATTTTCAGGAGGCTCTTTGTATGATGATTCCTTTTTGTGGTGCGAGGATGATACCTATTCATGAGATAAGCTTGGTTTTTGTTTAACTCTCGATGCTAAAAGTGGGTAAACAAATATATTATCAAATACATGAGTCTTAGGGTCGATTTCTGAATTGAATATTTAGAGTTTAAAATATGTCCTTTTAATCTTTAGAAGTTGAGTAATTGTGAAATTCTATTTTAGCTCAATTTTAAACCTGTCTTTTAATTCCAAAGTTACATTTTAACAGGCTAAACCGGGCAAAGGAAAATTGATGTAAATAGGGGGTAAAACGTGTGAGATTTTAACAACTCAGCATCCGTCAGAATCGTTTTCAACCGTCAGAATCCGTAAGTCCCTATTGGGCCAAGTGAAAATAAACGCAAGACGCCTACAAATAACGTTTAAATTGCGCCAGCATCGGCGTCGGCTTGTCTCGAAAAGGACTTACGGATGTTGGTGGTTAGGTTTTTAATTTTTCAGTCAAAGATTGAAAGCGTCCCTTTTTTTGAAGTAGATTTCTCAAGCTGTTTCTCGCATTATCTTCCTTAACTCTGCAAAAACATCTACCCTTATTTACTCCACAGCAAGACGATAGCCCCTTCTCAAAAACTTTACGAAACTCCCTTAAATTAATAAACACATTCTAAAGCCGTTGCACTTAATTTACTCAACATTTTCATAAGCAGATGAAGTTTGAGTATAAATAAGGAAACGGCCGAGTACCTACGCATATTTGCTCAACTCTAAACTTCGCTGAAAGTTACACATTTTAAAACAAGTTGCCAAGATATTAAACTTTGGTATTTCAACACAAAAACTCGAAAGATATTAATTTTCGTGCGTTCGTTAAAGGGCGGGATCGATGAGGAGCGTGTATTTGCATTGTTACAAGGAACTTTGGTTTAAGTGATAAGGAGAGTTTTCATTTTCGTTCGAATCCAAGACAGTTGAATTGTTTCTCCGAGACTCGTCAAGCTTGATTGACTCGGCTTTATTCTTGTGGTCGCCTTGATTTTGGCTCTAGGGAGATGGCAATAGTGTGGCAGGTTTTGTATAAAGAAAAAATGAAAGTGAAGTGATGCCTTAATGGTAGTAATTATCGATCCCAAGAAAAATTAGTTCAGCGAAGTTACTTTAAAGACTAGTAAGAATCACCTATTACGCATCAACAGCTCACTTTTTAAGTTTTATGTGGAGCGCACTCAACCCACTCTTGGGGTAAGCGCACTCGCTTCGCTCGCTTGCTTTATGGGGAGCTCGCTTAGCTCTTTCATCGTTTTAGTAGAATGAGCGTAAGTGTTATCATCTGGGCTCATTACACTGGCTATGTAACGTTACGGTAGATATTCAAACACTTCATGAGTGTGTTTAATTTAAGGGAGTTTTTGAAAAACATTCCCTCTTTCTAGGGCAAACGGGTAAAGATATACGGCTCGGAATGGAATTGTTTTGTTTATGTATTGTAATAGAAGACTATTTCCCGCCTCACCTCATGTCTTGTGCCACACATAACTCAACACGGTGTAATGATTGCGCGACTCGGAATACAAAGTGAAGACGAAACGTTTTGATTGTCACCTCTGTTCTGTATTGTTGCCTCTGTTCTGTATTGTTTATCGTGTTGTCTTTGGCGGGATTCGTAAATGTGAGATCAGATACTGTAGTTAAATATGTTTGGATATGTTCTAATTAGAGGTTTTGATTTAATGTTTGAGGTTGTGGTGCAGATCTTTGTTTATGTGGTAATTATAAAGAAACTGTCTTTCGTATCATATTCGCATTACACAGTTTCAGATTCTTACAGATTCAAATCTACTCATAAGCATAGCATAAGCATAATCAGCCTATAATGTTCCCACTGCTGGGACACGGGCATCCTCTCGGTGAGAGGGAGTGGGCCGTAATCCACCACGCGGGCCCAGACCCTGCTGAAAAACGCATTGATGGACGGACGGACGGCTGGATGGACGGACAGCGGAGGCTTAGTAATAAGGTTCCGTTGGATACCCTTTGGGTACGTAACCCTAAAAAAAAAGCCGAAGTAACCCGAATTTTCCCTCTACTTTAGTTTCTTTAGATTTGTCCTTTGTCAGAACCAAAAAACTTTAATGGTTAGAAATGTTCTCCATTCTGGGAAGTCAACTGATTCTTTTATAAAGACACCGGAAATTATTACTACTTGTCAGTTCAATTGACTTATTAACGCTTGAAATAATATCGATTATTTTCCGCGTCCCGTCAGCACTTTAAATCTTCCAGATAACTTTACGCTTCATCTGTAATCAAATCAAATTATATTCTGAAAAGGCCCTTCCTTATTTTTTTTAGGGTTCTGCAGTGGAACAAGGATAACTTTCCTCTTGATATAGCATCTTTTACTAGAAATACTTATAATCTTCCAATTATAATCTTAATATACCGAGTTTCCTCCGTGCCTCGGAAAGCACGTTAATCCGTTGGTCCCGGCTGTCATTTGTAAATCTTTGGCAGTCGTTACGGATAGTCAGAAGCCAGTAAATCTGACTCCAGTCTTGCCATGAAGTACCGTGTGTTACCCAGTTAATGGGTTGTGGAGGTCTGGTAGGCAGCCGCTCCGCGTAAAATACTGGTATTCAGCTAGATCTAGTTTGACTGGAAGCCGACCCCAATATAATTGGGAAAAGACTAGGCAGATGACTTATAATCTTCCAATTAGGATAGACAAAAAGAAACAATACTCGTAAACATACACACATCTTTTCCCAACTATATTGGGCTCGGTTACAATTCAAATCAGATTTAGCTGAATAGGTACTTTGCTATTCCACCAATTCGCACTAAGCGTTTCCCTCTTTTATAATGCGCATAGCAAAGGAGTAGAACTCTCTGCCTGCGTCTGTGTTTCCAAACGCTTACAACCCTAATCTCTTCAAAGTTAGAGTGAACAGGCTCCTTCTGGGTAAGCTCGCTCCATCGTAGACTTTGTTTCTGCCATCTCTGACTTAGACTAGATTCAAGAGCAAACCCATCCAAAATAAAAAAATAATAATAAAAGAATACCGATATTTTACGCTGAACGACTTCCTACGCAATCCAGTAATGAGTAACACGTCACTGATAACACGGTACTCCTTGGCAAGACTGGTGTAAAATTTTCTGGCTTCTGACAATCCGTAACGACTACCAAAGATCTACAAACGACAGCCGAGACCAAGCGCTTAATGTGCTTTCTGAAGCACAGACGAATCTCAACATGTTACCCATCCAAAGACCGACCTCGGCAAGCGTTGCTTAGCCTAGAAGATCGGGCCGTGTGACTGCGAAATAATTTACATTTCAAGTGTGTTGAAAAATTATGTTTATGTCGCTTGAGCTAAGCGAGGCTAAGTACCTACATGAAGCGATTATATTAGTTCTAACAAACACATCCCTCGCCTCGCATTGTCGCACATCTCTGGTGGAAACGCAGCCTTAAAGCTTGTATTCATGCCAATGACCTTGTGCATACAAACGGAGCTAACTACCTCTCTACGCGCCACTCCGCTACTCGCATTTTTTATTTTTATAATAAAAATAATACACGTTTTTAAAAAGTAACAAAACCAAATCATTTTCGTTTGTATTCATCATTATTTCAGCCGAAAGACGTCCACTACTGGACATAGGCCTGCCCCAAGATTGAGGGGGGGTTTGCCATAATCGCCACGCTTGGCAAGCGGGTTGGTGATCGCAGTGTCGTTGAGTTTTGCAAAGAACGCTGCAGCCCATTATCTGGCGAGTCCCTTAGTCGCCTCTCACGACACCCACGGGAAGTAATGAGATGGTACTATTCTTTTACGGCACCGGCCGACACCATACGGCAGTCGTTTGTATTGCAAAGCAGTAAATAAATTTTCTCTTCTCTTTTGATGAAAAAATTAAGGAGTAAAATGGTTCTATCTCAGCGATTTGGTGGTTTTTTTTTCTCTTATTATATGATACCGATAGTTAAAATTCTGGCGAAACCAAATTACGTATCATATGTCACTATGATGTATGATGTGTTCTCTGTTGGTGCCGACGAAAACCTGCTTCATCTGCACGCTGTTTTAAGCTTTTTTCGAGAGAGCAGCTTTAAGGTGCATCTTTTTTTTTTTTTTTAAGGATGGGAAATCATCAAATGACTCCTTCCGCTCTGGGTGGAGCGTAAGGGAGTTTCAGACTCTTACTGACTAAAACCCATCCGTGTTCCTCCTACTGCCCTTTGCGTTCCAGGGTATGGTGCCTTTCGAACGGATTCCGCACCCCGGCAGGCACTGGCCCTGGCGGGCTCCGTCTCCCTTGCTGACAGCTCTTTGATGCGTGCGTGGAATACAGCGCGCCGCCGACACGGGCCTAGTTTTGATCGGATGGCGAGCCGCCCAATGCTCACCGTCCGCAGGCCCGCAGCCTTAAGGTGCATCTGCATCTGGTCTAAAAAGGCCACTTTTGTAGAACATTAACCACACAACAATCTGTCAAATTTCATTTTCATCTTTATCGCTAACGCATTAGGTTCAAGGTTGATTGGGAAAATATGACAGTGACGGGTAGCGTGATGTGCTATCTGATTCTGCTAAAGTGGCCTTTTTAGACCCGCTGACTAGTCTAGAAACCTACTTCAATATAGTCGTGAAAAGGCCACGCAGATTAATTTATCATTGCAACATTTCCATCCATACGGAACCCCACTTCATACTTTTTATAAAAAAGAGTGTCTGCCATTCATCCGTACTCATAAATTCGACCCTCGGATATTGAGTCCATAGCTAATATTGATATTCTCCAGCCAATTGATTAGATTACTGAGGTAACAGGTTTTCATCCTTATTTATATTCCTATTCAGCCAACATTCTCCCTTCGAAAGAAGACGTGTTTCTTTCTTATAGTTTTTTTTTTAATATCATTTGATTAGGTTATAAGGTCTTAAGACCATCATCTGCCTAGCCTTTTCCCAACTATATTGGGGTCGGCTTCCAGTCAAACCGGATTCAGCTGAATACCCTGGTGTTTTACGTGGAGCGGCTGCCTACCAGATCTCCACAACCCATTAACTGGGTAACACGGTACTTCTTGGCAAGACTGGAGTCAGATTTACTGGCTTCTGACAACCCGTAACGACTGCCACAGATTTATAAATGACAGCCGGGACCAACGGCTTTACGTGCTTTCCGAGGCACGGAGGAAACTCGGTATATTAAGATGGTCACTCATCCACAGATCAACCTTGGCAAGCGTTGCTTAACCTTAAAGATCGACCCGTGCGGCTGTTATTATTTAGCCACGAGCTCCTCCTATAAGGTCTTAAGATATCTTTTGTAATATTAGGGTTTCGTTCGTCTGAGCTCAAAACGGAGCCCTGAAGAGGAAATGCTGGCGGCGAGACTTTGTATATAAAAAGGCATAAGCGCTAGAACTCTCACAAAGTGCTCAAAATTGTCCGAGAAATCGCTGACAACAGAGCCCTAGTGTACAAATTTGGCAACTATTAACAATAAAAAGAAAACATAAGGACACAGTACACATCCTTCTTATTCAGTTTGTGAAATAACTCTTATATCGGTTCGATATTGGAGGTGGAAACAGTCGAGAGCTAAAACCTCGAATTAAGACTTTTAACATACAAAGTCTCACCACCAGCATTTACTCTTGCACTTTAAGACCTGTCCATTACAGCGGAGCGAGGCAGCGAAGCGAAGAAACGTAGAAATATTAACCAATCATGTCAGTGACTCACGTGGTACAGAGATTTTATGCGAGTGCATTGGTTAAAATTTGTCCGTTTCTCCGCTTCGCTGCCACGCTCCGCTGTTTTGGACACAGGCACCCTTAAGGGCTGGCCCATATGTAACGGAGCGCAGCGCAGTCCTTTTTACCGACAAACTATTATCGACGTTGTCCTCATTGAAATACTATCTAAAATCAAGTGACACAACAAATAATTCCTGAAGAGCATCGAAGCGACTACATGCGAAAAATAGCACGCACGAACGCAGCTGCGCGAGCATACGCGCTACTCCGCGCGCATCCGCTTCCGGTCCTTCGTTTGAACTCTAAAAAATTGCAAAACGAATGACAATGTTGTGTCGAGTATGTGCATTCTAGCGCAAACTTGCGAATCCGCGCGCAGTCTCGCGCATTTTCGGGTAAAAAGTCGCCTAATGTGTCATGCTTTTAGAAAACTACGCGGGTATGCTCTGCAATGCCCTAAAAGATCACTCGTGTTTGTCTGTCTGACCGTCAGTCTGTTTGTCCGACTGTAGCGGTATATAGCTTTCAAATATGAAAGAAAGAAAAAAAAATATGATCCGAAAAAAATCCAATTTATTTCCTTGTCCAATACTAAACTATATCCTTGCTACGATATAAGCCTAATGATCAGTAAAACTAACTTTCCTTATAGTCCAAACTACTATTAGAAGCAACCATTAAGAATGTTTTGACCGAAAGTCGATGAGAAGCCTCGGGGCATTATCAATCGTTGATGGGCGGACTGTTTCCTTAGTTTGGATCATCTTTTTACCTCTATTAGAAATATACGTCTGAAGATTTTTGTGCCTTCAATGAAATAGGATCACAGGCGAGTCTTTTTACTTCAAAAAGGAGTCGTTTCGACCAAACTCCTACTATTCGGAGTACATCTGTTCCTGTGACTGATCGGCTCGAGCTCTTAGGCATTGAGTTGACATCCAGTCTCAACTTTGGCCCCAACATTGCGTACCAAGTCCAAACTGCAGCCAAAAAGCTGGGCATCCTATATAGGGTGAAGTTATACTTCAGGCCTGGACAGCTTTTAACTCTATACAAAGCACAAGTCCGATCCTGCAGGCAGTATTGCAGCCAAATTTGGGATGGCTCAGCTAAGTACCTGCTGGCCGCGCTTGACTCGGTGGAACGCAGAGCCAAAAGGCTCATCGGCGACGTAAAACTGGTGGTTGCAAAACTACACAGCTTGGCTCATCGTGGCAAGGTTGCCTGCTTGTCGGCCTTCTATAGAGTGTACTTCGGTGAGTGTGTACCAGAACTCCATGACCAGCTAGCCTATTCTTTAAATAATCATTTCGATAACGAGCTTCACCTGAGTGACATATCTCACAAATTTAACTTTATAACACAACACAAAAGTCTTATGTTTATACAAATTTGATACTCACCTCGGATTCCGCTGTCGAGACACAGATGTTGTTACAGAATAGCACTACCGATCACACCGGCCCCCTTCTACAATCGGACATCCAGACGCATTGCAACTTGCCATCCCTACCTTATTGATATTCCACCAATTCGAACTAAGCGTTTCCAAACGTCTTTTAAAATGCGCACAGCAGAGAAGTAGAACTCTGCCCGCGTTTGTGTTTCCGAACACGTGCAACCCCAATCTCTTCAAAGTTAGAGTGAACAGGCTCCTTCTGGGTAAGCTCGCTCCATCCTAGACTTTGTCTCTGTCATCTCTGACTTAGAATCAAGAGCAAACCCACTACAATAAAAAAAGGATTTATAAATAACGTTGTTTTAGTGTACTTATTAGTAACCTGGCCACGAACCATCAATTTATACTGTTTTAAAACTAAACAGTTTGTTTGTTTGGTTGAACGCGTAAATCTCAAGAACTAAATCCAATTTCAAAATTCACTTAATGTTGGATTGCCTATTTGTGGAGAAAGGCAATAGGCTATTTAACATCACGCTACGTCCAATAGGATTAAAATGTAAGGCAGACGAAGTTGTTTGGGTCAGCTAACCTACCTTACCACAAAGTTAACACGAAAACAAACCGCAAAACGTAATATAAGAGAAACCATCAAGCATTACTGACATTATTTACTGATACCGCCATCGATCAAGCCGAACTGATAGCGTCACCGCTTCTCAAATTCTCGCCATTCCACCTATCTGTCATTTAAGGTTGAGTTTGGAACAACTTTTTATTTACTGAGAGTCAATGTACTCTAGGGAGCTTTTAAAAAGGGAACTTGAATGTATTTGCATGTATTAGATTACAGACCTTGAATTTTGGGAAGGAAAACTTGAAAAGACGATTTGTCACTTGATTGTAAATTGCTTCTTACTGGATGATGTCTTATGGCGCTTTTTTTTTTTTTATTTGTAATGGGCTTGCTCTTGAGTCTAGTCTATGTCAGAGATGACAGAGACACAGTCTACGATGGAGCGAGCTTACCCAGAAGGAGCCTGTTCACTCTAACTGCGTTTACATTAAGTCGGTGAGCAGTTGAGTCGGTTGGCCATTAAGAGAGTTATGGCAGCTCTGGGATCACAGTCTAAAAGTTTTATTTGCAAAATGCCTGTGTCATCTAAGTATTAATTCATCGACTTTCAGTGTCAGTGTTGCTCGTTTCACACAGCGCTTTCAATTGCTTTATTCTTTTTGTAACTAAAAATCTTACTCCCAGATCAAGCGCTAAGAGTGCTTTTCTCAGTTTGACGTTCTTTTCCTTCTTATGTGGGCAGAAGCCCACACGATAAGAAGAGGTTTAACGACTCCACACACCCTAGTATCAGAGTTAAGACCTTATTGCAAGTACGGTTCTTAGAATTTAAGACCAACTTTTAACGCCTGTCAAAAATCTATAACGGACAACTGGGGTTGGTCAAGAGTCTCGGCAGGCGTTAATTAACTTTAGAGAACGAACCGGGCAGCTTTTATTATTAAGCCATGATTGCCAATTCTAAACACCATTTTAATGCTACGTTTACACGCTTGCCATGGTTTGGCAAGCGTCCACCAACGCAAGCATGTGAACGAGGAGTTTGGCATGGCTTGCTTGAGCTTGCCTCCGATCCAGACTGGTGTCGGTTTTTGAACACAGATCAAAGGAAATTTGTGACAAGCTTTTGGGACGCATTCACAGGTTGGCGCGTTTTTAGTTTTATGCAACGATCATCTAATACCATTATTGTATATATGGAATCTCGGAAACGGCTCCATCGATTTTCATGAAATTTAGTTTTAGGTTCTGTAACCAAAAGGTAACCAACGGAACTCTATAACTAAGCCTCCACTATGCGTCCGTCCGTCCTGTCTGCCAGCGGGCTGTTTCTCAAAGATGCAAAGAGGTACTTTTGAAATGTCAAGGTCGGTCAAACAAAAACATGGAAGCTATTTGCACGTTCCAAAGCGTAGATCTCTATGAAGAAGAACGTGCAAGAAACTCCACGGACACTCTTTTAAATCATGTTATGTTTTACAAAATTCTTAGTGACATATCCTTGTTGCTTCTGCATATGAGGACAATGCAAAGGAAAAAAACTAATTACATGAATTTAAAATATAAAGATTAAAATAAGCTTATAGCAGTTAAGAGATGACCAGTCTCAACTGACAGCGCCCGTTCACGAACCGAATGATCCAACCCACGCGCCACCATCAGCGAGACATTTGAGTCAGCATGACATGCTCTCAACCACCATGCTCCTTCATGTCCAACAAGTAAAACTATAATTTATCACAGAATATTATGTGAAAGGCTTCATGGTACTCACATTTGCAAAATTTTAAAAATAGGTATACTTCTACATTACACAAAACTATGGTTGTCAATGACCAAAAAATTATAAATAAATAAAAAAAAAAAGATTTATATTATAAAACAAAGAGGCTGAGCATCTCTCCAGACATAAAAACCTAACAAGTGGACCCAAGCGGCAGTGACTGTGGAGCAGTACCGGCATTTAGCCAAGCAGCTTAAGAACCGTTATACATATGTTGTATGAGTAATACAAGACCTTTTGCCAAAATGGTGTTTATAATTTAGGGTCAATTTTTAAAACCTGTCAAAGATGTATACATGACAACTTGGACTGGTGAAGAATCTTGGCAGGCGTTAATTAACTTTACAGAACGACCCGTGCGGCTTTTATTATTAAGCAAAGATTGCCAATTCTACTCCTCCGTTTTTAAGGTTTTGTACCCAATGAGTAAACAACGGAACCCTATTATTAAGCCTCCGTTATCCGTCTGTCCGTCCTTCCGTATGTCTGTCAGCGGGCTGTATCTCAAGAACCGTTTTAGTTAGACATTTGAAATTTTCACAGAGTTTGTACCTATTTCTATTGCCGCTATAGAAAAAATAATAAATTTAAAAACAATTTAAAAAGTAAGGGGGTATACGAGAATTGACGTTTTGAATACGCAAATACCTACAGAAAATAATGGCGCCGGGGAATGAGATCGAATAGTATAGCAGTAATTTGAAGAGCTCGTGGCTAAATAATAACAGCCACACGGGTCGAACTTTAAGGTTAAGCAACGCTTGCCAAGGTTGGTCTGTGGATGGGTGACCATCTTAACATACCGAGTTTCCTCCGTGCCTCGGAAAGTACGTTAAGCCGTTGGTCCCGGCTGTCATTTGTAGATCTTTGGCAGGCGTTACGGATTGTCAGAAGCCAGTAAATCTGACTCCAGTCTTGCCAAGAAGTACCGTGTTACCCAGTTAATGGGTTGTGGAGGTCTGGTAGGCAGCCGCTCCACGTAAAACACTGGTATTCAGCTGAATCCGGTTTGACTGGAGGCGGACCCCGATATTGTTGGGAAAAGGCTAGGCAGATGGATGATGGGGAATGAGATCGAAGTGAATTACTTTTTAAAAAATGTTTTCGTTATTAAGAAGTGTTCGATCTATTGTCATGATTAAAATGTAAATTATAAAAAAAAAATGGTACAATACATCATCTCATACGTCTTCTTAGCACTTAAGGTGTCTTAATCTTCTTAATATACCAAAACACATGATATATGTAAATTTCTATAAAGATTAATCCACATTGAAAAGAAAACTTCCACAATCAATCTCTCGTAGGTGAAAATGTGAGCAAACCCAAGGGGCACGCTAATGTATTGATATGGTACATGTTGATTCACTTCGCAGTGCGATCTCTGATTACAATGTTACGTAGGGGGAAATAGATCATACCAGCGGTTCTCGAATTAGACTCACCCTGTACTTATTTAAAGAACTGAAATAAAAACCGGTCAAGTGCGAGTTGTACTCGCACACGAAGGATTTCGTACTTTTAACCTTGATTTTTATTATTTGTTGTTTTAGCGGCAATAAAAATACACAATCTGTGAAAATTTCAACTGTCTACCTATTAAAGTTCTTGAGATACAGCCCGCTGATAGACAGACGGACAGATGGATGGAGTACGAAACCTTAAAAACGGAGGAGTAGAATTGGCACTCGTAAAGCCGCACGGGTCGTTCTGTAAAGTTAATTAACGCCTGCCGAGATTTTTCACCAGTCCAAGTTGTCATGTATAGATCTTTGACAGGTTTTAAAAATTTACCCTAAATTCTAATCACCATTTTGTCAAAAGGTCTTGTATTACTCAGTTTCTGGGTTTTTTCTTTTGATATGGACAGATTTGACACATAATCATCATCAACAAGATCATGATTTCGGCAGTAATCAATTCAATTAATTTTATTTTTATTATTCCTACACAACACAAAACATAAAAATAAACTAATACATATAATATATAAACTAAGACACACGAAGTAACGACGTCGTGTTAACGGCTTAACGTGCTTTCCGAGGCACGGAGGAAACTCGGTATGCTAAGATGGTCACCCATCCACAGACTAATCTTGGCAGGCGTTGCTTACCCTTAAAGTTCGACCCATGCGGCTGTTATTATTTAGCCACGAGCGCCTGCACTGGAGAAGCATAGCACCATTAAAACTAAGGTAAAGTAATTGTCACTCCAAGTTCGCTTCACCTAAGTCGTCATAGTGACATTTTTGCAGAATTGAGCTGCTGGGCTAAAATAATGTAGTTTTTAGCAACCACATAATTACTTATTAACCCTTAGTAGGAGCTCCAACGACAGCGCACAACAAAAGAGTTCTTCGCTGTCAGATTAGACAGAAGCGTATAACACATACACGTTGGGGATCGGGGAATTTGCTCGTGCTACCTCGTTTTACCCCCTCCCCGTAACTCCGATACATTTGTTTAGCAAAAGATATGCTCTTTGTTCGCGATGATGTTTAAGTGAATGGAACGAAATTGGGAATGTAGAGATACGAGTATATGTATTTTTTTTTTTGTGGCTTTCCATCGAAATCTTGATTTTGGATTTCTGAACACGTGTAGGCAAACATTTGGGAGAATAGATTTTTTTCTTTTGAAAGTACTGTCACAAGAAAATAATCTATTCTCTGTTCTTCATCTGTGTACAGATAATTCTTTTGTAGAACTAATCGGTCTACGAATCAAAAGGCTAGTAGAGGATTCTTCTATGATATTGGTCCACGGTTGATCGTTATCTCACATTGTGGTAAGCGATGATGCAGTGGATTCGAAAACGATAAACACCTAGGTTATCTCGCAACAAAAGATAAGAAAAAAAAATTACGGTCAGATGGCCAGGTATATGCCTTTTAACCTAGTTCTGTTCTGAGTTCTGTTCTGTATTTTTTTTTTCATTTGTTATGGGTTTGCTCTTGACTCTAGTCTATGTCAGAGATGACAGAGACAAAGTCTACGATGGAGTGAGCCTACCCAGAAGGAGCCTGTTCACTCTAACTTTGAAGATATTAGGGTTGTAAGCTTTTGGAAACACAGACGCAGGCAGAAAGTTCCACTCCTTTGCTGTGCGCATTATAAAAGACGTTTGAAACAGCTTAGTGCGAATTGGTGGAATAGCTACAAGGTAGGGATGGTAAGATGCAGTGCGTCTGGATGTCCGATGGTAGAACGAGGCCGGTGGGATGAGATCGTGGAGTTCTTGGGCACACTCACCAAAGTACAATCTGTCTCGTGTTTGATAAGTTGAAAATATGTTCTTCTAAATAATTTAGTTTCGGAATTTAAAACAGTTGAATCGTTTTTCCGATACTCGTTGAGTTTCATTGACACGACGTTTCCGATGGTCGCCTCTGGTAATTCTTAGGAGTTGCAGTGGTTGGAAGTACTGTGGCGGGCTTGCACATTTCTATTTACATTCTATGCAGCTGTGAACATCCTTCTTTACCGTACGTATGCTGGAAGTTCTTGGTCAATTTACATTTCCAAATCAATTATCTATATACCATTCAATTTCCACAATTGACATGGTGATTAAATCCAGAAACAATTGACAGTAGCGGTTGATGACCACAGAACAATTAGATAATAATGGATAGACACGTGGTTTGGGCGCGTTCTGCTTCACAAATTAATTGTCATAATAGTGCAGTCAAATAATTATTCGTACGGAATTTGGTTTCAATTAGTGTTTTGTAACATATTGGAGTATGATCGTTATTGTATTTCCCCCGAAGCAATGAAAGGTGTCTTAAATTAATTTTCTTAAGGTATCTTTTTTATTATTTTCTTTATTTATTAACTTTGATGTACTTATTAGGATATGCTAAAGAAACTGGGGTTACGTAACATAACTCATTCATTACAAATACATCATCTATTAGGTCCTCACAACTGCTTTGCGTTCATCTTCAATTGCATTTTTAGTGCTATTCTGTAGAAATCATACCGTGAAACGTAACGGAAATGATCCTCAGATTAGTTGTCAATCCCTAGGATTACGTGAATTTAAGAGTTCACTTCAAGTTCACCTGTTTTCACAGTGAAATGTTTATAATACAACAGTGCATGAGTTACTCAGTCTGATTTTGTTTTTGTAGTCACATAGACTATCATCGCTAACGCTTTCAGAAGAAATAGTTTACGTAGGTACCTACCTATACAGTTTTCAATTTCAAGAGAACTAAAAGATTTACTTTTGCAAATAGAAAATTTCCAGTAACTAAAAACTGAAAGTAAAGCAAAAATAGTTCACACATCACACAAAACAGTAGTAACACCCCGGCTTGAGCAGATGATATCATCTCACTCTAATGCCCGAAGCCATCGCCAAACGCGCACGAACGTACGAGTACTTCGTATAGCCGAGCTTCGTCTGTAACGACCATTGGAAAACGCTTTAGATTGAAAATTATTCTATTTTCATTCAATGGACGAGTGTTTTTGTAATTATTACAGATTATGAGGGATTCTGGTATATAAAATTCCGAATGACAAATCAAATTATAAACCTAGGTGTGGTAACAAATCATCAGAATCAGACAAAATACAAATATTTATTAGATCCTTCGTTTTTTTTTAACTATTAATAGGCATACGTTTGAGCACTATCGCACCTGATGGTAAGCGATGATGCGGTCAAAGATGGAGTACGTTTGCCTAGAAGTAACTTTTTTACTCTTGTCTTAAAGACTCTCAGTTGTAGCTATCTGGAAACACAGACTCTGGCAGAGAATTCCACTACTTAGCTGTACGCACTATGAATGTGTTCCAAAAACGATTTGTGCGTGTGTTTGGGATGTCCACCATGTACCGGTGGCGCATCGCCGTTCATCTTGTTCGTGTTGGTCGATAAAATACTGCTAAGAAAATGGAGTTCGATTCTTCAATAAGGCAAAATTTTATCACATTTTTCAAAGACAGCCTGACGATACCTCAGTCTTTCTTACACATTCAAACAAGTTATGTATAAAATGGAATAATTTATTAACTTTTGGTGATTTTTAGGGTAGGGTACCTGAAGGGTAACCAACGGGACCCTATTACTATGCCTCCGCTGTCCGTCCGTCCGTCCGTCCGTCTGTCTGTCAGCAGGCTGTATCACAAGAACCGTAATAGGTAGAGAGCTGAAATTTTCACAGATTGTGTATTTCTATTGCCGATATAACAACAAAAATTAAGTTTTATGGTACGGAACCCTTCGTGTGCGAGTCCAACTCGCACTTGGCAGGTTTTTTTTTGTTATTTGGGGATCTCTGGAAATAAGTACTGAACCAATAAATACTTACTGCCACTTATTTATCTACTAAAAAGCAACATGTGGAAATTGTGGATGGCAGTATCTTTACTCTACTTACCCCATCGGGACAAGCAGCTAGCTAAATCCTTTAAAACCATCTTAAGTAAAATATAAAAAGCTTTCAACAAAAGAAAATCCTAAAATATAATTCCACAATCAAAATTGACGGCATCATTATTCCGTCGATACAATTACGGGCCCGGAACCGGCAATACGCTTCGGTACGACGTTCCGTATTACCCCATTTGGCTGGGGTAATACGGTACATTTCGTAGTCGGCGTATCGGACCCGTTTCTGCGTTTCATTATGAAAGTCTATGGCCTGATGAAACGTAATAATTACTTTCGAATTGGACAGTTGATGAGGTCTATAGAACATTTAAATGTTGTTATTTGAGTATTTTGGAGTTAGGCCCGTTTTAGTAGATTAATGCGTATCTTTGGGCTTCGATAAAGCTCCTTTTGGGCTACAAAAGCCCAGCCTTTTGGGCCTCAGTGTTTTAGTATAAATAGTAACAATTTCCTTTTTAAATCCTTTTAGAATAGTTTTATTAACTACGCAAAATGATTGTGAATTTAACACCTATATGTTGGAAACTTTAAAATTATATTTTTCTAGCTTCTGCCAGTGGCTTCGCCCGCGCGATCCCTAGGGAACATACTCTCGGGATAAACCTTCCGTGTTATTCCAGACTATAATCTACCTCTGTGCCAACGATTTTCATTTCATGAAGATCCTTTCAGGCGTTCTGACGTGAAAGAGTAACAAACATCCATCCATTCTCACAAACCTTCGTATTTATAATCTATCTATACTAATATATAAAGCTGAAGAGTTTGTTTGTTTGTTTGTTTACTTGAACGCGCTAATCTCAGGAACTACTAGTCCGATTTGAAAAATTCTTTCAGTGTCTGATAGCTCATTTATCGAGGAAGGCTATAGGTTATATATCATCACGCTAGGATAAGGTCAATAGGAGCGGAGCAGTTATGAAAATTGTGACGCAGACGAAGTTGCGTCGGTCAACTAGTTTATAATATTAGTAGGATAAGATGATTTTTGAGCTTAGGGTCAAGGTCATGTCACCTTTTTGTACTTTAATTTTCATTTTAATACGTGATCGGAAACATAATAAGGTAAAAAAAACTAACCTTAGTATTTTTATTTTTAGTTAACCTGTAGGTATTGCCCTTTTTTAAGGATAGGAAGTCATCAAATGGTTCCTCCCGCTCTGGGCGGATCAGAATGGAGTGTCAGGCTCTTACTGACTAAAACCCATCCGTGTTCCTCCTAATGCTCATTACGTTCTAGGGCCCCGGTGCCCCTTCGAACAAATTCCGCAAACCTGGTAGAACCTTTATTGTCCTACTGTCGGGAAACCATGGTTTTCCAGTGTTCTTTGTCTTCTCCGGCTAATCTGTCAGGGACGTGTTCAAATCGTAACGCCAGCATTTTTTGGTTCATCGGTCTTGAGGCGTCCTGTAAGTGTTTCCAGAGCAGTCCCATTTAAGCCTCGCAGACATTATAGTCAACATAAAAAAGAATATTGGCTAACGAAAACTGTTTTTTTTTCCTGCCACTTTTGCCCATCCGTCAGAAAAGACGGCCTGAAGTTATTACAAAATGAAAAGAAAAATAGTTTAAAAACTAATAAATAACCAAGCAAAACCTATATTATGACGGCCAAGTTATGTCACGGATAGATATGTCAAGTTATGTCTTGAATCGCATTATGGTGTTGCGATTTTGATGAAGAAAATTTTAAGTGTAAACACATTTAATGTGTTTAACACTTAAAATTTTAGCAGTATGTTTAAGTACTCTTACCTATATCTACTTTCTGACTATGACAATATAGATATTATAATATAATGTAAAAAATTAACCGTCGAACCGTCACTCGTCCTTTTAAAAGGTTAATTTGAAAACCAGCGTCAGACAGCATTAGTCAGTCTGACATATCGCTGAAATGGACCTTTTTAGTGCAACCGTGAGACACACACTAGTTTCTGGTATACCCTTTTTTTGTTATTTCTATGTACCGTGCGTGTTTTAGGTATGCGCTAAATAAATTTTATTCTTTCTTTCTTTAAACCAAAAAGAAAGTTTTATTTTATCGCTTTAACTTTTCATTTAATTATTGTTATGGCGGCAATAGAAATATATCCTCCGTGGACAACTGTCTACATATTACGGATTTTGAGATACAGCCCGCTGACAGACAGACGAATGGAGAGTGGGGGCTTACAATTAAGGTTCCGATGGTTATCCGTCCGGTACCGACCCTAAAAAAATGAATTTGAAACATCTGACATAAGCACCCATTGAAAAATCATATCGCAAACATCAAATCAAACTTTCATCCGAACATCGTTTAACATTTAAAAATCTCCATAAAAAGGAAATGAAAAATGCTTACTTGTTGACAACAGTGCAATAAATAACAGTATCTTCATCCCATCAGTATGATTGGTCCCTGAAATTCAAAATGGCCGCGGTATGGACTAGGGATGTAACGAAGCTTCGACTCCTACTCCGATAAGTTGGAACTTCTGATCAACATAACACCGGTTCTGACTTCTGCTCTGTCACTTGTAAAGTGTAGCTTTTAAGTGTCGGTGCGGTCAACTTGTACGAACAGGTTTACCCATGCCGCGTGGAAAACCTCCCCGCTTATGTGTTTTCTGTTGTGATTAGTCTTTCACCGGCCTTAGCACATCTCTTTTCTGTCACTGCCTTTGACTCCGATTCCGATTCCGACTTACTGAATTTAAAATTATTTTATTATTGATATATTGGACTGATCTTTGTAGCGACGCTTGCCTATGTCCAGCAGTGGACGTCTTTCGGCTGATATGATGATGATATATTTGACTATAATCTCATCTGATTGAAAGCAACGATACGGTCGACGATGGAACACGCCTGCTTTTTTATTTGTGCTGGGTTTGCTCTTGCCTCTAGTCTAGGTCAGAGATGACAGAGACAAAGTCTACGATGGAGCGAGCTTACCCAGAAGAAGCCTGTTTACTCTAATTTTGAAGACATTAGAGTTGCAAGCGTTTGGAAACACAGACGCAGTCAGAGTGTTCCACTCTTTTGCTGTGCGCATTATAAAAGACGTTTGGAAACGCTTAGTGCGAATTGGTGGAATAGCGACAAGGTGAACAGGTTGCTTGGAAGTAACCTGTTCAGACTTGAATTAAAAACCCCAAAGTTGTAGCTATCAAGAAACATATAATCTGAAAGGAAATTTGAATCTTTAGCTCTAGTTTTCAATATGGAGAGTGTTTCGCTACACGTTTGACATTCGTTTAATAGTGAGAGAAGCCATTCAGGGGTAATTTGAAACAAGTCTGTTAGTCTCCGGGCGCTTTTGGAGATTGGCTGTGCAATGGGATACAGGTGCATTTTGCCCCCTTCAGTGAGATTGTGTCTGTGTGGTTTTGGTAGATAGGAGCACAAATTACTAACTCGGTGATTGTTGAAAATTTGCGATGTTGATTGATAGTACTGTTCAAAATCATGCAATATACTGTCCCACACACCGCTCTGGATTTATCCATTCGTCTTTCTTTGTCCAAGCAATCTTCCTTTGGAATGCGCTCCCTCTAAACATCAGGACGGCAACCAGTCGGTTGTTCTTTAGGGTCAACTCACACCGAAAGAGCGGCGAAGGGCAGCGAATCGGAGCGCAGTTTCAGTGTCATATGAACTTTAACTTTATTTTCATTACTATAGGTACTTATTATCGCATGAGAAACTCGAACGAGTCGCGCGGATGCCCGCGGCGCCGCAGGAATTCCGGGGAATTCCTTAAACGGAGCCGTGCGTTGACGGGGCTGTGAGTTGACCCTTAAAGTAATGAAAATAAAATTAAAATTTATTTGACACTGAAACTGCGCTCCTCTTCGCTGCCCTTCGCCGCTCTTTCGGTGTGAGTTGACCCCTAAGGTGAAGGCACGTGAGTACATTCGCAAGAAGTTGGTAGATTAATCTCAGCGTTAGTTCGTTGAATTGTTTTTTTCTAAACGTCGTTATTTTTTTTTTGTGTGTATGTATGTATCTATGTATTTATGATTGTCTTTATTTTCCACTCCGTTTGTCTTTCCTCTAAGTTGCACCTGCCATGTTGTCTCTGCACCATCCTAAGGTCGACTGGTAGAAAATGCCTAAGGCATTAAGTCCGCCTTTGTACAGTATTTTTACTAGTGCATCAAGTTTTAATAAATAAAAGGCTCAGACGCGATGCACAGCTAAATTTCTATTTCATAACTTATATTTCATATTTTATTTATTTTAGTATAATTTTGTATGCCATTCGGTGCTTGTTGAAAATTAGATGTGTTAATTGATAGAACTGTTCAAAATCAGGCAATATACTGAAGACAGCTTGGTTTTCAATTCATAACTTAGTAGTACGAGTGTCCGTGGAGTTTCTTGCACGTTCTTCTCCATAGAGATCTACGCTTTGAAACGTGCAAATAGCTTCCATGTTTTTGACTGACCTTGACGTTTCAAAAGTGCCTGTGAATGGTTTATTTGAAATAAAATGCTTTGAATTTTGAGTATAATTTTGTATGCCATTCTCAATGATTTTAGATGTATGTTTACTTGCATTAACCGGTGAAATTCATACCACCTAACGTTACGTCACATCATAGACAATACCAATGTGTTCCTTGTATGATATGACCAACTCATGGAGTCATTCTATGTTTACCCATACTTAAAAAGAAATAGCATGACACCTAAACGGCGTTCGCCAACGCTAAAGAACTCCATGGCCTGCTTTGCTTTAGTTCAATCTGCCTAGTCTTTTACCAACAATATTGCGGTTAGCTTCCAGTCTAACCGAATGCAGCTGAATACCAGTATTTTACACAGAGCAACTCCTTATCTGACCTCCAAAACCTAGTACCTGCCCTCTACATCTATCTTCCTAATCTAATACCTTTAAACGAGCAATTCTTCTACAGACAACCAAAAAGAAATCAGCTGTTCTGTACATTTTGTCGAGTTATGCGCACAGAAATGTATGAGGGAGTCGTTTTATAGGGTCCCCTCCGTTCGTCCGTCCGTCTGTCTGTCAGAGGGCTGTATCTCAAAAACCACAATAGGTAAACAGTTGAAATTTTCACAGATTTTGTATTTCTATTGCCGCTATAGCAAAAAATAAAAAACATTAAGGTTTATGGTACGGAACTCGTCGTGTGCGAGTTAGACTCGCACTTGGCCGGTTATTTTTTCGCGATTTCGGGATTGGTCCCATAGTAAAAGTTGTTCATAATGATGAGTACAATGACCCCTTAATAGGCATTGTGTTTATTCTATTACACGTTGTATATATAATATAATCTGAATCTCGTTAACGGCTCTAATGATTTTCATGAAATATAGTATGCAGGTAGTTTCGGGGGCGATAAATCGATCTAGATAGGTTTCATTTTTAGAACACGCTGTAAAAAATACCAGGTACTAAAATTTAAAAAATACGATAGTATTTTCTGTCGTTATAATAATACGTCTTTATTATCAACAAGATGTAAAACTACAGTGAAAACTGCACCTCTAAATAACCTTGCAAAACAGACAGAAAGAATTATAGTTTTTATAATTCTTCGTGACGACAAATTGCAGAATCCACAGTGACACACTAACGACTGCTCGGTAGATATCTAGATAACGTACTTGTACACATAGATATATAGACTCGTATATAACGGACATAAATACAATGATAATCATTTACTTCGCGCTAACATTAAACTAATCACACTAAAAGTTTGGTTATAATTAGGGTTGTCGCAACTCTAATTTAACTTCATCATCATAACAGCCAAAAGACGTCCACTGCTGGACATAAGCCTCCCCCAAAGGGGGGGTTTGCCATAATCGCCACGCTTGGCAGGCGGGTTAGCGATCGCAGTGTATGGTGTTGCGTTTTACAGAGAACGCTGCTGCCCATTCTCTGGTGAGTCCCTTAGTCGCCTCTTACGACACCCACGGGAAGTGATGGGCTGGTATTATTCTTTTACGTATTTTTTTAAATTGTATTTTATTTATCTTAAATACGAAAGGATAGATGAATGGATTATTATATGGAATAGCAAAAAGGATACTTTTTATCCGTAATAAATTAGCCGCCTTATTTTTTGGTAAATTTAAGTGTAAATTCATAATTAATGTGAAATAGTTGCTATTGTTCTAGTTTGCATTTATCACACGAGTATGGTCCCTTGGGATGATTTCCGATATTCACACGGACGAAGCCGCTGGCACAAGCTTGTAAACTATATAGGACTTCTGCTTATATTTTAAATCGCATAGGTAGGTATGTTCAGATTTTATTTCTTTTTCGCATATCAGACAAATGCCAATTAAAATAAGCGTAAGCACTACAGAGAAATTACAAATCACAATAATTATTCTTTTATAGACGGAAAACAAACGGTTTCATTCTTCTTTCAGAAAATAGCTCTATCTGTCTGTTTGTTTGTTATCTTTTCAAATCTTAACGGCTGACCGGATTTCGATTAAACTTGGTACACAGGTATACCATATCATCATCATCATCATCATTTTGTGCTTCAGTTACTGTAATTGGTTATAAACCGTTGTAATTAAATAAATAAATAAAAAAATCATATCAGCCGAAAGACGTCCACTGCTGGACATAGACCTCCCCCAAGCGTCGCCACAACAACCGGTCCTGCGCGTCTCGAATCCATCGGCTACCCGCGACCTTCACTAGGTCATCGATCCACTTTGTAGACCATATCCTGAGATAGAATTGATCCCGGGCACACGTTCCCTTGAAATAATTTTCGAATCTGAAAGTATTTGCCGCTTCCAGAAGCTAGGATACTGTAAAATACTAACATTTTCCCGCGACTTCGTACGCGCATATTCCGTTTTTCCGTTCTCGTATAGCTTTATAGCCTTCCTCTTGAATCAAACGTCGCTATCATATTAAATACAAGAATTTTATAAATCCGACTGGCAGTTCCAGAAATTTATTCAAAAAAACTCTTCAGCTTTATTTTATTAGTTTAGATGTAATGTACCAACTGTTGGTGAACTTTTAATTCCGTGATTGTTGTACTATTTTGCCGTATTCAAAGTAAAACACTTTTATTTTTGTCAACCCTACAATTGGCCATAAAGCTCCACACACGTTGTCACACTAATTTATTTTCTCAAACAAGAGAGACATTAATTACGATCTAAATCAAGATTTATTTGAATTAAAGTAACATTTGTGTCTCATTCGAATAATCTAGTGTGAGATATCCTGACTGGATATTAAAGCAAAAATAACGCTGTTATAAAATTAATTAACAAATGAAAATCGCTAAAGCGTTATGCACAAGACGCAGATTAATCAATATAATATTTGAAGCACAAGTGCATGATAAAGAACCGTATTCATGGTACAAATGTTTATCTATACTAATATTATATAGAGGTAAAGTTTGTGGGGTTGTAGGGGATAATCACTAAATCTACTGAACCTATTTTGAAAATTCTTTTACCAATAGAAAGCCATGTTATTTGTGAGTAGTATAAGTATATAAGCTATATCATCTGCCTAGCCTTTTCCCAACTATATTGGGGTCAGCTTCCAGTCAAGCCAGATTTAGCTGAATACCAGTATTTTACGAGGAGCGGCTGCCTACCAGACCTCCACAACCCATTAACTGGGTAACACTGTACTTCATGGCAAGACTGGAGTCAGATTAACTGGCTTCTGACTATCCGTAACGACTGCCAAAGATCTACAAATGACGGCCGGGACCAACGGCTTAACGTGCTTTCCGAGACACGGAGGAAACTTGGTATGTTAGGATGGTCACCCATCCACAGACCTTGGCAAGCGTTGCTTAACCTTGAAGATCGACCCGTGCGGCTGTTATTATCTAGCCACAAGCTCCTCCAGTATATAAGCTATATATTATCCCTAAAAACGAAGTGGGCATGGGGCAGTTAGTTGTTTATAAGCACACTTGGGGAAGGCCTATGTCCAGCAGTGGACGCCTTTCGGCTGATAAGGTGAAGATGAAGATGGACACGACAGCAACTCAGCAATACATTGATTCAAGTATCTAGTTGAATTAACGTATTGCTGAGTGGCTGGCAACACTGCGTGTTGATTACTGCTTGCATATTGAAATGTTCTTATTCGATGAGCAAATAATACATCGATTTAATCTACAATAGCTGCAGAAGTATAAAGCAAGTTTTATACGTGACATACAGATAACACGATAACAGAAGTGTACCAGAAAAAAAAAACATTTACACACAATTTCCAGCAACTTCGTTGCTGCTCATCAACAATGTTGATCAATGCCTAACTTTCTATACCGAATAAGAAGAGCAGCTGTATCCATCCTACTAATATATACCTAATTTATTATATTATTTATTTAATATTACAAATGTAAAAGTTTGTGAGGATAAATGGATGTTTGTTGCTCTTTCACGTCAGAATTCCTGAAAGGATCGTCATGAAATTTAGCACAGAAGTAGATTATAGTCTGGAGTAACACATCGGCTACTTTTATCCTAGGAGTATGTTCCCTAGGGATCACGCGGGTGAAGCCTTTGGCAGAAGCTAGTTGAACATAAAATGCTTGTGACTAATGCCTGCCCTGCCCACTTACCTAAGACAACAGGTCCCAATAAACGCGGATGCACCAAGAACTTGGAGTGTTCCCAAAAAACAAACGATCGTTACGAACTTCAGAAATAGCCGCTGCATTTAATATCTAGTTTATTTACACACGTAACAGTATTGCTTGGAATAGTTCCACTGTTCTGTTGTTATACAAGATCGTCTGATCATTTAATTAATCCTAGTAATTTCGGATTTTGTAAGTGGTTTGGTGTTCCATAATAGGGGATATGCAAGCGATTTTTTTATTTGCAAAATGAAATACTTATTAGCTCTAGTAAACTATCATGAAATTATTTTTTAAATACCTTCATCAGCGATAAAGTTATAAAGCTTCAAAGATTACAACTAGAAAGAGAAGTCCGATGTAAACTTTGACGTCATCGTCTGTGACGCCTATACAACTGCCATAGAAAACAGCGTTTTCGCGAGAGTGACAGATATATTTGTTTGAAATAATTATATCTCCTTCGTTTTTCGAGTAATTTTGATAGATACTATTTTTTTTTTTTTTTTTTAGATAAACTATAGATGATAAATATGTTTATCATGCATATTCCCTATTCGCCTCTTTGTTTCAATAACGTCATAAGTCCGACAGCAATTTATTTAATTTTTATCGGTAAACTTTTTGAGTTAGTGATGTTGTGAGAATGTGAGTTTGTGAGGTTGTAGGGAGTAATCGATGCGGGATCGGTGTGGGTAGCCGATGGATGCGAGACGCGCAGGACCGGTCGTTGTGGCGACGCTTGGAGGCCTATGTCCAGCAGTGGACGTCTTTCGGCTGATATGATGATGATGAGGGGGTAATCTCTAGATCTACTGAACCGATTTCAAATATTCTTTTACCTATAGAAATTCACGTTACTTGTGAGTGTCATAGGCTATATATTAACCCGAAAAATACGATACAGTTTTTTTTTTTGCTACCCTTGTACTATATATCCCTGGGCAAAGGCGCCCTTTCTCTATTCACACCTCTGTTTTTGGCGATCTCTGACCAAGTCTACCCCACGAGATCATCACACCGCCTTCGCCGCGGTCGACCTCGATGACGACGTCCTTCCTACATTCAAGCAGCCGGAGTCACCGGTAGAAGCAGTATAATCCTTATATAAAAAACTAGTTGACCCGCGCAACTTCGTCTGCCAGATGATCTTCGTATGACAGCTGGGACCAACGGCTTACCGTGCTTTCCGAGGCACGGAGGAAACTCGGTATGTTTAGATGGTCACCCAACCACAGACCAACCTTGGCAAGTGTTGCTTATCCTTGAAGATCGACCTGTGCGGCTGTTATTATCTAGCCACGAGCTCCTCAAGACGACTGAAATGACACCGTGTATAAAATACTTCCGATACTGAGTGATTGAGTGAGTGAGTGACTGACAACGCACAGCCGAAACTACAGTACAGCACAGTAGAAATCTGACAGGCATGTATCTTCCCTACGCTCCGTAGGAAAGCACTAAGAGAGGATTTCCCAAAATTCTTACGGAAACTAGATAATACGGGAAAAGCGAAGTTGCGGGCAAAAGCCAGTCTATACTCTATATACTAATATATAAAGCTGAAGAGTTTGTTTGTTTGTTTGAACGCGCTAATCTTAGAAACTACTGGTCCGATTTAAAAAATTCTTTCAGTGTCAGATAGCTCATTTATCGAGGAAGGCTATAGATCATTACGCTAAGACCAGTAGGAGCGGAGCAGACGAAGTTGCGCGTGTCAACTAGTATCTATACTAATATGTTAAGGTGAAAAGTTTGTTTGTTTGATTGAACGCGCTAATCTCAGAAACTACTGGTCCGATTTTAAAAATTCTTTCAGTGTCAGATAGCTCATTTATCGAGGAAGGCTATAGGCTTTAAATATATCATTACGCTAAGGACCAATAGGAGCGGAGCAGACAAAGTTGCGTGGGTCAACAAGTATACAATATAAGAAGTATTTCAGTACGTAAATGAGATTAAAGATTAAAATATTATCGAATCAATTTCTTCAACTTACTCCAACTAATTAGTAGTGATTTCCTTTTCTTTCTATTAGTTCGTTTTAATCCTTCCCCAGTCTGCATCGCCGCGGGCTGTACCTATCAGCTTTTTAATATCTTGCTATCTAGCTTATCGACGTTATCTCTCAGTAATAGAGAGAGAACGTCGATATTCTTAATTGTAAAACTTCACTACTAATGGTATTATTTCTTTTTATTTGAGATGGTTTGCTCTTGAATCTAGTCTAGGTCAGAGATGACAGAGACAGTCTACAATAGAGCGAGCTTACCCAGAAGGAGCCTGTTCACTTTGACTTTAAAGAGATGAGGGGTGTAAGCGTTCGGAACGACAGACGCAGACAGAGATTTTGCTGTGCGAAAAGACTGGAAATGGATGGCGATCGCTGTAATTATTTTGTCTTTATTAGAAATAATATGGTATGGTAATGTAGGAATAAGCCACCATCCCTCACTCCATTGTTTCCCACATCAGCGCTCTCCATCAGGTGAGATTTGTGGTCAGCAAGCCTTTTAATCATCATCCGCCTAGCCTTTTCCCAACTATATTGGGGTCGGCTTCCAGTCAAACCGGATTCAGCTGAATACTAGTATTTTACGAGGAGCTGCTGCCTACCAGACCTCCACAACCCATTAACTGGGTAACACGGTATTTTATGGCAAGATTGGAGTCAGATTTACTGTCTTCTGACTATCCGTAACGACCACCGGGACCAACGACTTAACGTGCTTTCCGAGGCACGGAGTAAACTTGGTACGTTAAGATGGTCACCTATCCACAGACTAATTGACCCGTGCGGCTGTTACTATCTAGCCACGAGCTCCTCACAGTACAGTACAGTGCACGTATTGGTATATGGTATCCTATTTGTTTTTTACAGATAAAAACTACGGAGACTTAAAATTTAAAAAAATTACGTTATGTGCTTCGCGGCTGCGCCAAATAAGCACAGTTCAGCAAAACGCAAGACAATAAGAAGTCCCTTGAAGCTGAATTTTGGAAGTCTGTTCCCGATTCTTATAAGTCAAATGTACAGTGAAATCCATCTGCGTGGGAAGTGTGTGGTGACGTGCCAATAATTTGCCCTCTGACAAGTGTCAAGTTGTCAACATCTCTCACGCTCTGCCCAACTACCTCAGGATCAAATCAGCCTAAAGCCGTATCTTTTTCAATTGATTTTTGTCACCATCCAAAAAATGTTTAAGAATTAGAAATCAGTTGATAGCATAGAAAAATCAGGCAGTATTTTATAATAAATATTTCGCTGAGCACAAGGCTAAAAAACCAGCCAAGTGCCAGTTGGACTCGCACACTTAGGGTTTCGTACCATAAACCTTAATTTTTTTTTTATATTTGAGTTGATCGAATGAAAGGTAAATTGCGGTTTACGATTTATGACGTATTAAAAAAAACTACTTACTAGATCTCGTTCAAACCAATTTTCGGTGGAAGTTTGCATGGTAATGTACATCATATATTTTTTTTAGTTTTGTAATTCTCTTATTTAGTTAAGTTAAAGGGTGGAGGACACACATTTTACCACTTTTGTGGTCTCTCGCACAAACTATTAAATTAACAAAAAAATGATATTAGAAACCTCAATATAATTTTTGAAGACCTATCCATAGATACCTACGTATGGGTTTGATGAACAAAAATTTTTGAGTTTCAGTTCTAAAGTTCAAGTTTCTTCTCTTTTTGTAAGAAAATCTTAATGCGGTTCACAGAATACATCTACTTACCAATTTTCAACAGTATAATTCTTATAGTTTCGGAGAAAAGTGGCTGTGACATACGGACGGACAGACAGACAGACAGACATGACGAAACTATAAGGGTTCCATTTTTTTGCCATTGGCTACGGATCCTTAAAAAAACTAGGTGGCCAGGCTTATATTCCACAAAAAAATGCATTAAATTAATCTTCAGAAAAGTTTAAATATAACAATAGCATCAGCATTCCGTGTTTAATAGTTGTAACTATTCTAATCGACTTTGACAAAACGCTGGCAGACTTCAGATTAATGGCGACTGTGGCAGAATAACAAGAATTGTTGCTTTCAGTTTTAAAGTATTTCAGGCTGAAACAAATGGGTTAGTGAGACGCGGAAATAAAGATGAATGTTTTGAGTTTAGCTTTTTTCTTTGCGGTGAATAAATTTTGAATGATGTTGAAACATCGCGGTGGTGTAAAGAGGGAACATTAAAAGAAAAGGTGGAAAAATAGAGTTAAGCTCTGGAATAAAAAAAAAACATTAACCCTTCGGGTACGGAACCCTTACATTGACCGAATGATGAAACTCTTTTTCCTACAGATAATTTGACACAAAATTACTAAGAAAAAATATTCATATTTGCATTTCCTTTCGTCTCTTTTTATGAAACAGATATTTCCTCTAACAGAATAAATAAAAAAAGTTGTAAGTACACAGTTGGTACAGCCAACGAGTTCAAAGACGCACTCTTTCACGCCCAATTGATTCCGCCGCAAACTGCTAAGAAAGTTATAAAATAACATTTATTTGAGGAGAAAGTTATCCCTCTCCATTGTGGCGAAGGCTTTTTGATGTAGTTTTGTCTGTTTTTGCTCGAATTTGAGAGCAATGTGAGGTTTGGTAGGAAATAACAGAGAGAGCCCATTTAGTTCGATTCTTGGGAGGCTTAAGTACAGGGCCCCAATTCTGCTATTTTTTATTCTATATAAATTCGTCATTCCAACACGATTTTATTGTCATTTTGCTGGAAGTTTGTAATCTGCTAAATTCATAATGGTCGATCATTGGTCGGTCAATGGTCTCGTAATAAAATCGTGGTAGAATGATATTGCCGTATATTTTTCGATAAACTACTATTACATTTGAATATTAAGTTATGCCAGATTTATATATATTTATATTTTAACATATTATTTATTAGTGTTCATCTATGCAATCTGAAGTAGTAAGAAGTTTTTTTCATTCATTAGTCATTATGTACGAGATTACCATTCTATGCCATTTCTTTCAATGGAGTGTCAGTGGTTGACCGTTGGAAAGTCATAATGACGCTTATATATTAGTAGATTACCAAACTTGTCAAAATCAACAGTCATGAAGTCAATGATAGACCCTTATGACAATATTGTAATAGCAGACTTAAGGTCCAGGGCCCCAAGTCTGCTAATTTTTATAAATTCGTCATTTCAACACGATCCCATTGTCATTTTGCTTAAAGTTCGTATTCTGCTAATTCATAACGGTCGATCACTGGTCGGTCAATGGTCTCGTAATAGAATCGTGGTAGAATGACATATTCGTAGTGCCATTATTATAAAACCCGTTACTAGAGATGACTTTCGAAAACCTACTACTAAATTTGAACATAAAGTTATGCCAGATTTCTTTTATATAAATATATTTTTACATATTATTTATTCATTTGTCTATATACTATTATCTATGCCATTTCTTTCAATGGAGTGTCATTGGTTGACCATTGGGAAGTCATTATGATGTTTTTATATTAGTAGCTTACCAAACTTTTCAAAACCAACAATTATGAAATCAATGTTAGACCATTCTGACACTATTGTAATAGCAGACTTGAGGCCCAGGTAGGATGTAAGAGCACCTTCCAATTCATCGCAAAGTGCCACGCGGCAGCAGCGCTGCAGCCGCACTGCGGCCGCGTGTTTATTATTTGTATGGATAAACAAAACAGCGTGGCAGTAGCGCTGAGACAAATTGCTTCTGCTATTGATACATTGTGAATGATTGGAAGTTATGGTCCATTATTTTCCTAAAAAAAATGTTCATCCAATTCTTATTTTGAGCTGATGATGCATGGAAAAATATAATAACGACCATGTACTATACTACTCTCATGTCAAAGTCAAAAAGGTTTATTTTAATTAGGCCATTAAACGGCACTTTTGAACGTCATCATTACATTTAAAATAACATAGGGACTCTACTGTCTATTCGGAAAGGAAGATTCGTATGGGAAGAAACTCCATAGTTCCTCTTTTCAAATCAATTTTTACATGTGCTGTGGTATACAAAACTTTTGTAAATATATGTGAGGACCATGAACCTAGAGTATGCAGAGGTAGACTTATTAATTTTCTAAATAAGTACATGGTACTCACATATTTACAAATATTCGAACCATCAATTAGCAGAGTGTGAGTGAACAGAAAAATAAAAACCCAAAAATGAAACAGTAGGTACAACTATGAAGTAAATACATAAACCAACCAGTTTGATCTTGTCTCCACCATTGATTGTCCTATGGTGCAGGACCAGCGTGTTTCTAAGCATTCTTGTCCTGAATGTAATCTTCTAATTTGTAATATGCTTGTTTACACAGTGTGCTTTTAATATAGGTTTTAAATTTTCTATCATTCGGTTCTAATATGTCACATGGTATTTTCATCATCTGCCTAGCCTTTTCCCAACTATATTGGGGTCGGCTTCCAGTCAAGCCGGATTTAGCTGAATACCAGTATTTTACGAGGAGACCTATCAGACCTCCACAACCCATTAACTGGGTAACACGGTACTTCATGGCAAGACTGGAGTCAGATATACTGGCTTCAGACTATCCGTAACGACTGCCAAAGATCTACAAATGACAGCCGGGACCAACGGCTTAACGTGCTTTCCGAGGCAAGGAGGAAACTCGGTATGTTAAGATGGTCACCCAACCACAGACCAACCTTGGCAAGCGTTGCTTAACCTTGAAGATCGACCCGTGCGGCTGTTATTATCTAGCCACGAGCTCTCAGGCTAAAACTATCTCTATACCAAATTTCATTTAAATCAGTTCAGTAGTTTTGGCGTGAAGGCGCGACAGACAGACAGACAGAGTTACTTTCGCATTTATAATATTAGTAAGGACTAGCCCGCGTAGTCCCTAGCGAACATACTCCCGGGATAAAAAATAGCCTAAGTCCTTTTTCAGGCTCTAGACTATCTCTGAAAAAGAGAAACTAAAGAGTAACTATGGAGTTTCTTGTCCATTCTTCTCCATAAGAATCTACCTTTCCGAATGGACAGTAGAGTCACTTCAGAACTTATATATATTTGAAATGTGAATGACGTTCAAAAGTGCCGTTTAATGGCCTAATTGGAATAAACGTTTTGACTTTGACTTTGACTTTGACTTTGACTCTGTACCAAATTTAATTTAAATCGGTTCAGTAGTTATGGCGTGAAAGCGCGACAGACAGACAGACACAGTTACTTTCGCTTTTATAATATTAGTAAGGATAATGTAGCCAAAATGAATATTAATAAGGAATGTACAAAAACTCTCTAAGTGTTAATGTAGGTAAACAACATAATGCTCTAACCTACACACACACAAATCAGTATCAAAACATACTAGAAACTCCTTGACACGGATCTTCCGACCTATTTCCCGTATACGTTAGTTGTACGGGCACATCTGAACACGCGTGCGGTGTGCAATCAGCCGGACGTCCGGTTTTACCGCCGTACGGGATATTATCGGGCCTATATCTGGGGAAAGTTTGTTTGAGCATTTGTAGATTGCGATATTTAAAAGGAAATGAGGTGTGTAACTTTGAGGAGCTCGTGGTTAGATAATAACAGCCGCACGCCTCACAGGTCATGGCAATTTTAAGATTAAATTATTTTCTTTTAAGCTTGTGGCCTCGCCTTTATGTCAATATTCTTCAGCTGACCATGAATACGAACAATCCGCACATCACATCTTATGGGAGTGTAGTCTTTGGCAAACTGAACGCAATATTATGTTAGATAGTATTAAGGTTACATCTGGGGTGGTTTACTATACGGACCTTGTTGAAACCAGAACAAATTTCCGTGCGTTCAAGCGATTTTGCCATACCTATTACTGGAATCAAAAGTAGCTCACAATTTAGGACCCATTAGTTTAAGTGGTAAGATATAATCCGTGGTGCTTGGCAACTGGGCTTAACCCAGTTGTATTTGTCCCTTGGTGCCTATTGGCCTAGTTCTATTCTGTCTCCTGCTTGATACGGAGGGAAGTGGAAATTATATATTTTTTTTTTCCTACTCCTCCGCTGTACTTTTCTGATTAATTTCGTTGCAGGATCCAAGACAGTTGAATCGTTTCTCCGGGACTCGTCGGGTTTCATTGGCTCGGCGTTTTTCTGGTGGTCGCCACTGTTGATTCTGGCTTTCAGGAGTTGCAGTGGTTGGGAATGTGTGGCGAGCTTGTCCCAAAAAAAAAAAAAAAAAAAAAAAAAAAGCCGCACGGGTCGATCTTCAAGGTTAAGCAACGCTTGCCAAGGTTGGTCTGTGGATGGGTGAACATCTTAACATAGCGAGTTTCCTCCGTGCCTCGGAAAGCACGTTAAACCGTTGGTCCCGGCGGTCACTTATAGATCTTTGGCAGTCGTTACGGACAGTCAGAAGCCAGATAATCTGACTCCAGTCTTGCCTTGAAGTACCGTGTTACCCAGTTACTGGGTTGTGGTGGTCTGGTAGGCAGTCGCTCCGCGTAAAATACTGGTATTCAGTTAAATCCGGTTTGACTGGAAGCCGACCTCAATATAGTTGGGAAAAGGCTAGGCAGATGATAATGATGAGCTGTGGAACTTTATATAGGGAACTATTAGGTCACAGTACGCAACGTTGACAGAGCCGGTCTATAACGGTTTTAGGTTTAGGGTTCCTTACCTAAAGTGTTATCTACGGAATCCTATTACTAAGCCCTCGTTGGCCGTCCGTCCGTCCGTCAGTCTGTCTGTCAGCGGGCATCTGTATCTCAAGAACCGTAACAGGCAGACATTTGAAATTTTCACAGAATGACACCGATGATTGCTGGTATAACAAAAAATTAAATATACACTAATATTCTAAAGAGGAAAAATTTGTATTTTTGTGTGTGTGTACATATGCTTGTAACGAATAAACTCAAAAACTACTGGACCGATTTGAAAAATTCTTCCAGCAATGGATAGCAACATTATCAGGGAGTAATATTTTATAAGGCTATTTTTATTCCCGAACTCTCATGGGAACGGGAACTACGCGGGCAAAACCGCGTGACGTCCGCTAGTTAACAATAAATTCATACTAGAAATGCGTTTTTCTCGGTTTATGGTACGAAACCCTTCAAGTGAGAGTCCAACTCGCACTTAGCCGGATTTTTCAATTCATTACCGTAATTATTTTTACTGAGGAGCTCGTGGCTAAACAATAACAGCCGCACGGATCGATCTTGTAGGTTAAGCAACGCTTGCCAAGGTTGGTCTGTGGATGGGTGACCATCTTAACATAACGAGTTTCCTCCGTGCCTCGGATAGCACGTTAAGCCGTTGGTCCCGGCTGTCATTTGTGGATCTTTGGCAGTCGTTACGGATTGTCAGAAGCCAGTAAATCTGTCTCCAGTCTTGCCAAGATGTACCATGTTACCCAGTTAATGGGTTGTGGAGGTCTGGCAGGCAGCCGCTCCACGTAAAACACTGGTATTCAGCTGAATCCGGTTTTACTGGAGGCCGATCCCAATGTAGTTGGGTAAAGGCTAGGCAGATGATGGTGATGACTAATATATAAAGCTGAAAAGTTTGTTTGTTTATTTATTTGTTTGTTTGTTTGTTTGTTTACTTGAACGCGCTAATCTCAGGAACTACTGGTCCGATTTGAAAAATATTTCAGTGTTAGATAGCCCACTTATCGAGGAAGGCTATAAGCTATATATCATCACGCTAAAACCAATTGGAGCGGAACAGTAATGAAAATTGTGACGCAGACGAAGTTGCGCGGGTCAACTAGTATCATATAACAGTTCCATCTTTGATGTGTAGAACGCGAGGCAGTGACAATAGCATCCTGAAAACAGTTGTGGAGAGTCCTTACTCACCTTTTCTGAGGCACTATGTGGGGAGAATGGTCAGGTACTCGTAGCTTATTTCTCACTTTAACGTTCTCTGCACATCCTGCCATAGACACCTACTTTGTGTTTCTGTTTTTTATTCTTGTTTGTTTACTACTAACACTAGTTTTTAAGATATTTTACTTACTAAATGGGCTATATTGCTGTCCGAAATTGATAAATAAAATAAATTAAATCCTATTATTTAGGGTATATTGTAGGCACTTTAAAAGTGGCGCCAGTGACGGAAAAGTTAAAAGGGAATCGCTTGTCTTGGTATGGTCATGTGAAGAGGAGGGATGAAACGCATATAACTAGAAGAGTTATGAATATAAATGTGAATGGATGGTGAGGGAGAGGAAGGCCAAAGAAAAGATGGATGGATTGTGTGAGGAGCGATATGAAAGAAAAGGGAGTTAGTGATAGAGTGACGACTGATAGAACAGAATGGAAGAATAAAACGTTTTGCGCCGACCCCAAGTAACATGTGATAAGGGCAGGAAGATGATGATATTTAGCTAGGGCCAGTGCTTGCCAGGGTTGCGGAAGTGTCACCGCGGCCGGGAAATAAAGGTCGTTTGGAAGATCAATGATAGGTTTTAGTCAGTAAGAGTCTGAGTCTGAGTCAGAGAAGCTCGTGGCTAAATAATAACAGCCGCACGAGTCGATCTTGAAGGTAAAGCAACGCTTGCCAAGGTTGGTCTGTGGATGGGTGACCGTCTTAACATAACGAGTTTCCTCCGTGCCTCGGAAAGCACGTTAAGCCGTTGGTCCCGGCTGTAATTTGTAGATCTTTGGCAGTCGTTACGGATTGTCAGAAGCCAGTAAATCTGACTCCAGTTAATGGGTTGTGGAGGTCTGGTAGGCAGCCGCTCCACGTAAAACACTGGTATTCAGCTGAATCCGGTTTGACTGGAAGCCGACCCCAATGTAGTTGGGAAAAGGCTAGGCAGATGATGATGAGTCAGTAAGAGTCTGGAAGGAGTCATTTGATGATTTCCCATACCAAAAAAAGGGTTTTCTTATTTCGTTTCCTGATTAATTTTTAATTCAGATTATTACCGCATTCGCATTTCAAAAGTAATCTGTCAAAAATTTATGAAAATGAAGGCTCTAGGGAAAAATCTTTTGTCAGTTTGCGAATGTTTATTAAAAATTTGTAGAACAGAGTTCGAATATTTTTAACGTCTGTACCTATACCATGAGTTTTATCATCCATACTCGCTAGCGACAAAAAGAAATGAAAAATTAAAAAAAAAAACCAGTTTCTAATTTATTTTTTTAGTTGTTAACTAAATTTTTACTTACAACTTGCTTGTTTGTTAGTTAACAACTTTAAAAAAATAAATTAGAAACTTGATTTTAGAAGTTTTCATACATATTTTAACTACAGTCGCTAGCGAGTATGGTTTAATAAAACACATAGTAGACGTACTGGTAACGTAACGTAAATTTTACTCCTACTAAAATCCTCGTTTTGCGCGTAATATTTATTTGAATTGGATACTTTATACTTTTGAATGATACAAATTGTGTATATCGCATGAAATTAAACCAAAATACTATGGGGTTGCAGTTTTTTATAATCCATAATCACTTAGGTTCGTTAACGTTACTATTCGTCAAAATATTCATGCTAGGCCCTCAGGTCTTCAGATTGCGCTCACGTTACCGCTGAGAGAACGTCACTGGTTTATGACTATAAAAACCTTATGATAGTCAGCTTGTGGATTTCTAGCAATAAAAAGCTACAAAGTGAAATTCATTGAAAGAAAAATTCATAATACTTACTATTCAAAGTCAAAGTCAAAAACGTTTATTTCAATTGGGCCATTAAACGGCACTTTTGAACGTCATCATTACATTTAAAATAACATGGTGATTCTACTGTCCATTCGGAAGGGTATATTCTTATGGTATAGAACGGACAAGAAACTCCATAGTTACTCTTTTCAAATCAATGTTTTACATGTGCTGTGGTATACAAAACTTTTGTTAATATATGTGAGGACTATGAACCTAGAGTATTCAGAGGTAGTCTTATTAATTTTCTAAATAAGTACATGGTACTCGCATATTTATAAATAATGGAACCACTAATTAGCAGAGTGTGAGTGAACAGAAAAATAAAAACTCAAAAATGAAACAGTAGGGACAACTTATAAAAGTAAATACATAAACCGACCAGTTTGATCTTGTCTCCACCATTGATTGTCCTATGGAGCAGGACCAGCATGTTTCCAAGCATTCTTATCCTGAATGTAATCTTCTAATTTGTAAAATGCCTGTTTACAAAGTGTACTTTTAATGTAGGTTTTAAATTTTCTTTCATTTAGTTCTAATGTGTCACAATATTTTATTGTAACATTTAACACAGTACCCCATAAAAGATGTGTGTATTCAGATCAAAATCAATTGCTTTACACATCCCTAAAGACATATAATTTAAAATGAAACCCTTGAAGATCCCAAACACATTATAATGAAATAAAAACTATTCATCAAAATGCCATTTGAAATCCTAAAATACTTTGCATAACAAGAGTGGATCAAGGTCCCCTTAAACCCTTTCGGGACATAAGGGATGAGGGGTTGGGGTAACGCGGCATAAAATATTTCAGCAAAAATTGGGATCCTTCTGGATTTAATTTAGATGTAAAAATAGATTTAGGATGATGTCTCTAAAATTTGTTAATTTACTTTTTGATTTAGCAGCAGTTTTAGATGTCAAGGCCAAACAACATCCGAATAGGTTCGGACCTGATCAGAAAATCCGATACGTTCAGGTACCTTGGATCCGTGCTGCACGAGTCTGGCAACGTGGACGACGATGTCCAAGCACGTATAGGCGCGGCTTAGGCAAAGTGGCGCGAGGTAACGGGCGTTGTATGCGACCGCAAAATGCCTCCGAAGCTCAAGGGGCAGATATATAAATGCATCATACGGCCTGTCCTACTGTACGGCGGCGAGTGTTGGCCAGCACTAAGCAGACACACCCAGGAGCTTCGCGTCACGGAGATGAAGATGCTGAGGTGGAAGAGCGGCGTAACGCTATCCGATCGCATACGCAACTCTTTTATCCGAGGTAGTCTTGGCGTCTGTGACGTGGGGGAAAAACTGCAAGAGTGTCGTCTGCAATGGTATGGCTACATCATGCGCCGCCCTATGGAGTACGTTGGTCGAGGATGCATGAATATGGCTGTCCTTGAGGCTAGGTCCCGTGGTCGCCCTCGCTAGCGCTAGCTGGACGTCGTCAAGTCCGACATGAGAGCCAATGGCCTGACTGAGAAGGACGTTCAAGATCGAGCAAAGTGGAGAAAGCTCAGCAGGAAGGCGGACCCTGGCAATGGCCGGGACTAACGCCAGGTGGAAGAAGTCTGTCACTTGCTTCCGTTCCTCGGAGAGAGACATTTGCTGATAGCCCATTAAAAAAAAAAGTATTAAAAGAGCTCGTTGTTCAATAATAACAGCCGCACCGGTCGATCTTCATGGTTAAGCAACGGTTGCCTAGGGTGGTCTGTGGATGGTTGACCATCTTAAAATACCGAGTTTCCTCCGTGTCTCGGAAAGCACGTTAAGCCGTTGGTTTCGGCTGTCATTTGTAGATCTTTGAGAGTCGTTACGGATTGTCAGAAGCCAGTAAATCTGACACTAGTCTTGGCAAGTGGTACCGTGTTACCCAGTGAATGGGTTGTGGAGGTCTGGTAGGCAGCCGCTCCTCGTAAAATACTGGTATTCAGCTGAATCCGGTTTGACTGGGAAGCCGACCCCAATATAGTTGGGAAAAGGCTAGGCAGATGATTAAAAGAGCCCCTATAAAACCAGCACTCCATTACATAGCACCCCTGTAAATCTACTTCATTTAGTTTCAATAACCATTTTAAGACGAAGTATCAAAAAAAAAGTGTTATATTTATAGATACCTTCACTCTAGCTTTATTTAAAATAAGAACAAATGTCAAAACTAATCACGTGCTAAGAAAATATTAACAGCCCTCGGGAAATCAGAATAATCACAGATAACATCAGCAGGCGACTTTCTATTACCAAAGATAAAATCAATACATACTTAGCACCTTAATGTCCTTACACAACCCAAGCAAAGATACACCTTAACACTGTAACAAAAGGTTCAATTTAGAAAAATAAAGAAACTCATTAAAAGAAGAAGGTACCAGGATTGTACTGATTTGAAACGAAATGAATTCTTAATACGGTCTTTAAGCCAATACTAAATGTAGAAAAACGTTAATGGTTCTTTTAGGTCAGTGGCTCCCAACTTGTGGTCCGCGGTCTACTGGTGGTCTGCGAGGGCCAAAATATGGTCCGTGAAAGTTTTATCTTTTCACCTCAAAAATAACATTGATGCAAACTAATTCTAGTTTTTATCAATGCACATTACTTTTTCTATCAAAGAAGATATACTTGCTTCTACCAGCGGCTTCGCCCGCGTAATCTCTTGAGAACATAATCCCGGTATAATATAGCCTATGAGTTATTCCAGACTAAAACCTACTTCTGTTCCAAATTTCATGAAAATCCTTTTGGCGTGAAAGAGCAACAAACATCCATACATCCATCCTCACCTTTTGCATTTATAATACTAAGTACGAAGTAGGATTAATAGGATATAATATTATTAGTAGACAGGAAGTTTTCTGTCCCTGCTAAAAATAACGACACTAGAGTAGTCCTGAGACACATAAAGGTTGGGAACCACTGCTTTGGGTGGTAATAGTTTTTACAAGACCGTTTTGTACTAGGATCCGAAGCGATAATGTTTCGTTCTATTGCAATTTGAAATAGGGAACGAATAGTAGGTCGTTTTTTTTTTTCTTAATGGCGTTTCTCTGATACTTTTTTTAAAATCGAACGTCGAGGTGAAAACTACGAAGATTTTATTAAAAAAAAAAGTAATGAGTAAAATGGGCACTGCAATGGTCAGCTATGCAAATTAAAACCTGGCATTATCACAGCTTTTCCGACGTTTATATGCATTAGGCAAAAAAAATATATTAGAATAATTTGTGCGTTAGACTTTAATACACCAATTTTAAGATTCGAATATCGAATTGATACCTTGCCTTGATAGATGGCGTTGTATAATTTTGACAGTCGACAGCTGATTGGCTGTTTATGATTTACCGCGGTTAATGAAGCCTCTTGTAAATACGAGAGTACACTACAGTATGTTATTTTAACTGCCTCCGTGGTCGAATGGTTTATGCGTTTGCCTTGTGACCCGATAGTCGTGGGTTCAACTCCCACGGGAAGCATACTTTGCAAAGTTGTTTCCAATTGGGGTACGACATTGCAGGCTTGAATCAACTGATTGTCTGATAAAAAGATGATTCCGTGTTCGTCCCGGTGCTAGGACCACTGGGTCCCGGCCGCCAAATGGCGGTCGTCAAATAAACCATGTCAGAGGTCATTGAGGCTGCCCACACGATATAAAGAAGAAGTATGATGCAAGTGTACACTCATCCGAGCAAGTACGGCTAGGGAAAAAGTGAGAGAAATAAATTCCAAGATTTTTCTGGATTATTGAACCATAGATCATTGAACGCATACATTGAATCACATACATTTTTTTTACTTTGTTAATACCAAAAATAGAAATAAAGACATAAAGCTGCCCTAAATTTTAAGTAAACGGATCATAATTTATTATTCCGGTATTTACGAAGAGATATTAGGGAAACGTCGTTGTACTTTTTTACAAGTTTATCTGGCGCCTTCCATACTAGCCTTACTTTAAATAATGGGATAAGGTTGGACAAAGAAAAAGAGACAAAACACACAATAGGTACATACCATATAAGCTAATCCGAAGCAGACTAATCCTAAGATTTTTCTGGATCATCGAACCATACATAATATGTATTCCAATTTCAAATACAATTTCATTTTAGTTTATTTTCTGTCCGGGCCTGTCATTAAGAAAACTGGCCGGTCATCAAGGACAATAAAATGAAAGTAGACATCGATTTTTCCGAGAACCATTCACCCTAAAACTATTAGATCGGGACATGACCTATTGGGTAATTTGAACTTTTTATAGGTTTTGATATAGCTTCAAAATTATAGTATGACGGAAAATAAAATTTGAGTGATTGATTGATACTTCGATAACAGCGTTTTCCAGAAAAAAAAACTAATTTGATAAAGGTTTTTAGGGTTTCGAATCATCATCTGCCTAGCCTTTTTCCAACTATATCGGGGTCGGCTTCCAGTCAAACTGGATTCAGCTGAATACCTTTGTTTAAACAGGAGTCTTTAAGTCAAGAGTGAATGGGTTACTTCTAGGCAAGTGTGCTCCATTTTCGACCACATCACCATCAGGTGAGATAGTGGTCAAACGTGTGCCCATCAAAAGTAAAAAACAAAAAATGATGGGTGCATCTGTTCCTGTGACTGATCGGCTCGAGCTCCTAGACATGAAGTTGACATCCAATCTCAACTTCGGCGCCACCATCGAGTACAAAGCCCAAGCTGCGGCCAAAAAGCTGGGCATTCTAAATAAGGTAAAGTGATACTTCAGGCCTGGACAATTTTTAACATAGGGTTAAAAACTGTCCAGGCCTGAAGTATCGCTTACATAAGAACTTGGCCTTCCGTGCCTCGGAAAGCACGTTAAGCCGTTGGTCCCGGTTGTCATTTGATCTTTGGCAGTCGTTACGGATAGTCAGAAGCCAGTAAATCTGACTCCAGTCTTGCCATGAAGTACCGTGTTACCCAGGTAATGGGTTGTGGAGGTCTGGTAGGCAGCCGCTTCTCGTAAAATACTGGTATTCAGCTAAATCCGGCGTGACTGAAAGCCGACCCCAATATAGTTGGATTTCAAGATTCCAAGATTGTCTAAAAATAAAAGAAAGATGCTCTTCGAATCAATTAATTCCACAAAGTAAACAAACAAAACCCGCCCCTTTCTGTAGCCGGGCGCAATGAATTGGGAACTGTATTTAATTCTCAATTTTCTTGGATGGAAGGGTTGCTCAACATTTTTATCAGTTTATTTCCTGTTCAGGCGCCCTTTGGACGACCTGATGAAGTTACAAATAAGTAAGGGGTGGTTTTAGAATATTTTTTCTTTCACTCTTTTTATATTACCCATAAACGTTATTTATAGCATAATATTTAATCCCGAACCTAATATAAGTAAATTACTCTACTGTTAGTATTATAGGGACCGTGTACGGCGTTGACTAGCTAGTGTCGCATATTCGAAGTTTTAAGGGTCAAAATACTTGACATTAACGCTTCTGTGCTGCCACCTGTGGTTCCTGCACGCTCAGTTCAGGGGAACGTGCGCGAAGAAGACTGTGCCATCTAGCGTAGCTATTTCGAATTTTGTACGTGAAACATACTTGACAGTGACATTTCTGTGCTGCCACCTATAGTTTCTGCACGCTCCCTATTGTAAGTAGTATTCTTAGTGTTCTGTTTTCTACAGGAATCCCTTAATGCGTTATAATGATTGTCATATTTTGTAGTCTTATACGTAACTCTTTCCTTGTGTGTCAAACGCATATCCCGTTTGTTCCCGTTCCCCTCCGTTAAAGGGAGGATCCTCCGAACAGACGGTTGTTGTCTGGTGTAGGCAACTGCCCGATAGTTGATATTCGGGCTGATGTATATGTTCAAATCGCACGGTAAACTCTGATTGCGCGATTCAGGATTTGGCGAAGTAGTTCGCTGGATTTGGATAGATGGCGTTGCGGTTCTTTTTGTTGCGATGTAGACTTGCTCCCTTGGTTTTTCTTAAAATCTTCTTTTAGCACTCCCCAAGGAACCTACACGCCAAATTTCAGCTTTTCTACGACCAGGAGTTTCAGCTGTGTGTTTTCTGTCAGTCAGTTATCAGTAGCAATGTTGATGTTGTAAAATTAGGGGTGAATAGGTTACTTATAAGATTACGTGCTCCATCCGTCAACCATAATAATGCTATACATTGGTTTATAAGAAGGTTTTGAGAAAGAAGGTAATTCCAAAATAGCTTAAACAAACCTATTTTCATGCCTAGTTTGGTCAAACCCAGTTTATTTCATAGAATGAAGAAAGACAGAACAAGCGTTTATTTGTACCACACATGACGCATATAAAAAAATCATCATCTGCCTAGCCTTTTCCCAACTATATTGAGGTCAGCTTCCAGTCAAACCGGATTCAGCTGAATACCAGTATTTTACGTGAAGCGGCTGCCTACCAGACCTCCACAACCCATTAAATGGGTAACACGGTTTTTCTTGTCAAGACTGGAGTCAGATTTACTGGCTTCTGACAATCCGTAACGACTGCCAAAGATCTACAAATGACAGCTGGGACCAAAAGCTTAACGTGCTTTCCGAGGCACGGAGGAAACTCGTTATGTTAAGATGGTCACCCATCCACAGACCAACCTTGGCAAGCGTTGCTTAACCTTGAAGATCGATCTGTGCGGCTGTTATTCTTTAGCCACGAGCTTCTTAAAAATATATTGACCAAAATTTAAATTTTATGAAACAATGTAGGATATAGGTTTATATTATTTTATTGAAAGAACGTGGTATTCATGCACAGGCAATTTGAAACAGTTCTCTTAAACGAAAATGGATAAATTAAACATAAAAACAGTATAATTTACAAACCAGAATTCAAATGGCATGTTTAACTTTTAAATGTTAAATGTCTTATATATTTTTTGTTTAATTTTCACTGCCGCTGCAGCTGCTGAGAACCTCAAGCGGCGAAAATATAACAACCTTGTTGGCAATTATATTTTTGAGCCGTTTGGGGTTGAAACTCTTGGACCGTGGGGTCCGAGTGCTCAAGCCTTATTTAAAGATCTTTCTAAACGCTTAGTTGACACTTCGCGTGACCCAAGGGCTGGCTTTTACCTCGGACAGAGGATAAGCATTGCCATACAACGTGGCAAGGCCGCCAGTCTTTAGGGTTCACTTCCAGTAGACAGCGATGCGGACGAATTTTTTGACGCATTATTTTAGTTAGGATTTCTTATTTTAAGTGTATATAATATTTTGTTTTAATAAATTTATATATTACTTTTGTATTAATTGAACCTTGTGTTGTAGATCAGAATTCAAATCTGTAATGAAAATTATGTTGATATGTTCACCATATAAGGTCAGAATGTTCGAAGGTCATCCAACTCATCATCTGGCAATAGCGTTTTCTATTCTATTCTATTCTATTTTCCCAACTGTGTTGGGGTAGGTTTTTAGTCTAACCAGATGCAGTAAAATACCAGTATGAGGATGTTTACACACACGAAAGCCTACCCAAATATATTTGGGAAAAGACTAGACAGATGATGAGTTGAGTACCTTAACAAAAATTAATTTCAAATCAGAACTTCGGTCTACTGTTGCAAGGCCCTGAGACGGCTTCGCGTCAATACCCCGTGTCTGTGGCAACGCTACGTAATGACGCCGTCAATTTTGACGTTATTTTCATATTTAAACTATTTCTATCTCGCACAAACTTGCAAAGAGTCGGGAGACGGCATTTTTTCTCGTGTCTATGGCTAAATACCCAGATGCTTTCGTTGTCACCGCCATCAGTTTTAACGTAATTATTTTTAATTTTTATTTGAAAAACTAGTCTACTGTAAACTGTCCACTTAAAAATGAAAACTTTTCAAACAGCTGTTAAATTGCAGAACTTTTCTTTCAATTCTAGAAAAATCTCTCTTCTCGCTACTTTTCCTTAAGTCGCTACTTCCGCCTTTTCCTTTGATCTTTTTATTCTATTAGACGTTTTTCTTTTAATGAAAGTCTGGAACAAACACGAACATTACTCAAGAATGTCGCCTCTCGACACCTAATTAGCAATGTCGTTACGTTCAAACTAATTTCAACTATTTTTAGCTGACGTAGTCAAGTTTTGTTTGTTGCAGAACTTTGGGAAATGATATTGGATGGGTTCGAATTTTCGTTAAAATATTGGTACCTAAAGGTAGGTATAATTTCAATCGCTTTTAATTTTTCATATTGCAACTACCACTATTCTCTGCATCACCCAAAGGTTGACTGGTAGAGAATGCCTATGGAATTAAGTCCGCCTATGTACATTCGTGTGCTGAAAGTGTTAAATAAATAAATAAATAAAGTCACCAAAATACTTCTTAGAAGTTCAATTTGACAGCTGAGTAGAGAGAGATAGAAGATTGCTTTACCACTAAGTGCGAAAGAGATTTATTTTTATGTCTCTTTCATACTTACCAGTAAAACAATGTCGTATCCTGCTGTCAAATCGGACGTCATAGACACTGATCGCCTTCCGACTCAATTCTGTCGTTAAGGGTGTCCTGTCCATTACAGCGGAGTGAAAAACGGAGAAATTTAACCACTGGAATTGCATTAAAATTTCCGTAACACGTGAGTCACTGACATTTTGACTGACATTTCTCCGCTCCGCTTCCTTGCTCCGCTATAAGGGACAGGCACCCCAACCCAGGTCTTAGGGCCAAGCGATCCACGATCAAAATCAATGATCTCTGGCTACCTTTTTTTTTTTTTTTTTTTTACTAGTGATAGGCACGCGTTTGACCACTATCTCACCTGATGGTAAGCGAGGATGTGGTCGAAGATGGAGCACGCTTGCCTAGAAATAACCTATTCACTCTTGATTTAAAGACTCCCAGGTTGTAGCTATCAGGAAACACAGACTCCGGCAGGGAATTCCACTCCTTAGCTGTACGCACTATGAATGTGTTCCCAAAACGTTTTGTGCGTATGGGTGGGATGTCCACCATGTCCGGTGGCGCATCGCCGTTCGTCTTGTGGTCCGATGATGGAACGTGAACACTAGCGTGAAGCATGTCAGTTTCTTAGTCATAACATAATCTCTGGATCCACTCACGTGGACAAAGGTGTCATCTTTGATCTCAAACCATCTATCGTTATATCGCTAGACTATTGACCTCGGCAACGCTTGCTTTATTTTTTATTTTATTTTATGTGGGACGGAAACACGGTCGTCTGAAATAGACTTTAAATGTATGTGTTTAGGTTTGTTTTGTAGTTCGAGCGAAGTTATGTGAAAGCGATCATCTGCGGTTCTAAAAAGGCCACTTTAGCAGAATCAGAAAGCACATCACGCCACCTGTCACTGTCAAATTTTCCCAATCAACCTTGAACCTAATGCGTTAGCGATAAAGATGAAAATGAAAATTGACAGATTGTTTTGTAATTAATATTATAATTCTCCTAAAGTGCTCTTTTTAGCCTGTCTTTTTTCAACTGTTGGTGTCAGCTTTCAGTCTAATCGGAGACAGTTGAAAACTAGTATTTTACGTGGAGCCACCAGCTATGCGCAATAAAAAAATTGTAAGGTATTTTGTTTTTATTTAGGTCTTCATCTGCCTAGCCTTTTCCCAACTATATTGGGGTCGGCTTTCAGTCAAGCCGGATTTCACTGAATACCAGTATTTTACGCGGAGCGGCTGCCTACCAGACCTCCACAACCCAGTAACTGGGTAACACGGTATTTCATGCCAAGACTGGAGTCAGATTTACTGGCTTCTGACTATCCGTAATGAATGCCAAAGATCTACAAATGACAGCCGGGACCAACAGCTTAACATGCTTTCCGAGGCACGGAGGAAACTCGGTGTGTTAAGATGGTCACCCATCCACAGACCAACCTTGGCAAGCATTGCTTAGCCTTGAAGATTGACCCGTGTGGCTGTTATTATCTAGCCACGAGCTCATTACCTAGCCACGAGCTTTTTTTTATTTAAGTGTGCGACATATTTTTTACAACAAAGCCGGTTGCTTATTGTTTGCTTATATTTTTATTTAGAAAAATTGTTTCAATTTGCCTTATAGGGTAAAATACTTTGCCTTAAAATTCGTATAGTTTAAATTACGCCCAATACGTGTTTGTTCTATCAAGACACCTAACTTACAGCAACTGCATTGTGGACGTCAGAAATGATTTTATCGGTTCACGTAAAATACTAAAAAAACCGGTATCGTCCTCTGTACAACGCAACACCATACACTGCGATCGCCAACCCGCCTGCGAAGCGTGGCGATAATGACTAACTGGGCCCCCCTTTGGGGGAGGCCTATTTCCAGCAGTGGACGTCTTTCGGTTATTATGATGATTATGATGACTACTCAACTCTTGAATCAGGTATTCACTACTAAATCAGTATATATATAAAAAAAAAACAAAACGAAAATCGCGTCGTATTATCAGTGTGACATAAGCCTCGCCGCACATTTTTTCAATTTAGTTGTAATTCATTAGTAGATGTCACGACAATCATTTGTCGCTGACGGGCGGATGTAGCCACGATTTATATGTAGCGATATTTAGATAACGTAGGGTTTGGTGCCAATTATCGCGATTGCTATTTATTCAAACTATTCATAGTTTCACCATTTTCAAAAGAGATTTTGACCGCTTAGTTTGTTTTGGTGTTTCTTCTTAGAGTCATCATTTCAGTCAATTTCCGTCCACTGCTGAACGTAAGACTTCCCTAAACAGCGCCAAGCCATACATCCCGGTCTTGAACAGTCCGCATCCATCCGCTGCCTGCCAGATCCATCGTGCCGCAGGGCGTCCCACACTACGTTTGCCCATACGCGGTCTCCCGTCGATCGTCTGTCCGTCTGCAGACATGACCGACCCACTTCCACTTCAGCATGCTGATTCTACGCGCAATATCGGTGACTTTAGTTCTTTGGCGAATGACTTCGTTGCGAATTCTATCCACCAGAGCAAAGGATTAAGTCGTAAAACACAGTTTTATTACAATTCCTTTACTAATTAATCCAAAGGAACTTCGTTCCATCCGGGTGTCCCTTGACACCTCTCAAGTTTTTTAATGATATAATTACACATGTATTGTTATATGTAGGTCAACGGGAAATACCGTAAACATTTTGATTCCCTTGAGAGTGTCGAAATATACGTTATAAACGACAGTATCTTTTTTAAAATTACCTTAGAAGTTTAATTTTTTCACAGCTTCAAGAGACCGTAGACTTGAAAACATGGTTTAAATTCCAACTTGATACCTCTACGCGTTCCCGATATAAACGGTCTTGATAGACAAACGGATGGATAACAAAGTGATCTTATACGGGTTCCGTTTTATTTTTTTGAGGTACGGAACCCTAAAAAAAAACGATTCACTTCATAATTTTTTTTCATAAGAAGTTTGTCTGCAATATCTCTGCTAAGTGCTGTGATTTCTTCTTGCAAATTGATATTTCTTTATTTTATTTTGGGGTTTATGATATGTATGATCAAATGGAAGACCGTGAAAAAATTTTATAGAAGAAGCTCTTGTGATGACTTCGTTCACACTGACTCACTAGTTTTTCTGTCACTATAATGTTTAACATGGAAAATGATGGGTGGTCATTTTGTGGTCCTATTATTTTGTTTTTCTTATTCAACAACAACCGTCTTGTTATTCTCTGATTTAAAACCATAGATTATCTGCAGAATGGATCCATTATAAAGTTATTTATTATATTAAAGAATCAGATTATTTATATTCTTAAAAAGAAACCCATTATGAAGAGGAAACTAAAATGTAGTTGTTATATGATGTATAGAATATTATTTTTGTGTCTGAGTTGTAATAAAATTGATATATTTAATGGGTTTAAAGAACTGGAAATGGGGTTATAAATGAATAATTTATGAGGGACAGCCATTGACAGTGTTAATGTTAAGTAAGCGAATAAATAGAAATACGGTGATTCCCACTTCTGTCACTCACAAAAAAAAAAACAAATAACAAAACAAACAAATGTTTGCAAATGTTTTTAACAAATGTTTTCATGTATGTTTGGATGTTTGTTAATCAATCACGTCTCAACGGGATTTGAATATAACTCAAAATTTATATAAAAACGGCCAAGTGCCAGTCGAACTAGCACACGAAGGGTTCCATGCCATAAACTATAACGTTTCTTGTATGCGAGCCCCCTTTATTTATTTAATTTTTACTACAGCTGTCTACTTATAACGGTTTTTGAGATAATGCCCGCTGATCGACGGATGGCTGGGCGGGCGGACGAACGGATGGATGGATGGATGGACGGAGCAGAGGCTTAGTAATAGGATTCCGTTGGTTACCCTTTGGGTAGGAAACCCTAAAAACAGTCCCCCTTAACAACCACCCGTTACCACTTCCTGGTATTTTGGCTGGAAAAAAGAAGTAGCGCAGCAATTCCCCAGCAACTCTGTCTGTTAAGTTTGAAAAGCTTGAATTTATACAATAGTGTATAAATTAGGAATATAATAGAATAGAATGGAATGGAATGGAATGGAATGGAATGGAATGGAATGGAATGGAATGGAATGGAATGGAATGGAATGGAATGGAATGGAATGGAATGGAATGGAATGGAATGGAATGGAATGGAATGGAATGGAATGGAATGGAATGGAATGGAATGGAATGGAATGGAATGGAATGGAATAGAATAGAATCGAATAGAATAGAATCGAATAGAATCGAATCTTTTGTGTAAACCTTATACGTTACAGAAAAGATAGATGAGAAACATTACATAGGGTGACACAATGGGTCGCCTTATCGCTAAAAGCGATCTTTTAAAGACAAGGTTTGGATGGATTTTAAAAGAAAAAAACTGCCCAAGTGCGAGTCGGACTCGCGTGTAAAGGGTTCCGAACGACGGTTTTTTCAAAATTATTGGTTCAGTAGTTTCGGAGATAAGGGAGGGAATGTTCATTTTTCGTCTAATTTCTTGAATAACTTGAAAACCATTTGATATTGATAGGTCACAAAATATTGTTCAAAAATCTTTTTTTTTAATTGTCTAGTTTAACCCCCAAAAGTGACAATCGTACTAATAATAATTTGTGTTTCGGTCCCAGAAGTCCATATGTAACAAATTTCAACAGAATCGGTCCAGTGGATCCGGAGAAAACTGGCTGTGACAGACCGGCAGACAGATAGACAGACAGACCCACAGACAGACGGACAGACAGACACCCGAGTGATCCTATAAGGGTTCCGTTTTTTGTTCGAAACCCTAAAAAGAGAGACAGTACTGTAGTAGGTACCTACTGTCTGTCTGTCATTCTGTTTACTTGTGCTGCAGTAACCAACACTTCGCCAAAGCAAGGTGTTAATAGTCCAATACCCATATTCTCTGTTCATTCACCTATTACATTCTTTTACTCACATTTCTGCTGACCCAGTAACTCGCTGCCACAGCCACCAGCCCTATTGGCTCAGTGCCAACAAGAGTTTACGCAACAGCCCGAGTTTGAGTCCGGCCCGTACATTTGGACAGATAATAAAAATTTTATGTGATTCCTGAGAGAGTATTGTGATTTTTATGGTGATACTGATACCTACGTCAAATATACTAGGTAAATGTTGTGGTGCTGCCTGCTTGCAGGATACCAAACTAGAACTTCTATCATAGACTAGTTGACCCGCGCAACTTTTTCGTCTGCTCCGCTCTTATTGGTCTTAGCGTGATGATATATAACCTATAGCCTTCCTCGATAAATGGGCTATCTAACACTGAAACAATTTTTTAAATCGGACCAGCAGTTCCTGAGATTAGCGCGTTCAAGCAAACAAACAAACAAACAAACAAACAAACTCTTCAGCTTTATAGATTAGTATAGATATGGATTTAGGTAGTACTAAATGTCCAGTATCTTCCACACAGGCAGTCCCATATATGATTAAAAAAAACTAATCGTAAGATTTGTTTAGGTCTTTAATGGCCCAGAATTACGTACAGGTCTATATGTACTTCTGATGTATCTAAACTAATATTATGAAGCTGAAGAGTTTGTTTGTTTGTTTGGTTGAACGCGGTAATCTCAGGAACCACTGGTTTGAAATGAAAAAACATTTTAGTGTTGCTTTGCCCACTTATTTAGGAAGGCATCACGCTACGACTAATAGGAGCGGCCGCTGCGTTTTGTAGACGAAACTGCACGAATCAGCATACATTCAGTCAAAAAAGTATCGGGAATGGATGATTTGTTTATGGTTTCAAATTCAAATTTTTGTTTTTTTTTGTAGTTGTTAGATTGGCACAACTGTTTTCCATTTTGGCGCGGAGTTTGAGTTGCATCTGTTATTTATATTAAATACAGTGCTGGTTTTAGTAATATCATATATAGTGTGTATTGCGAATTTCATAATGGACAAAAATATCGAACAAAGAGTTTGTCTTAAATTTTGCATCGCCAATGGAATTTCGTGTTCGGAGTCACTGAAAATGTTACAGAAGGCTTACGGTGAATCGACTTTATCAAAAACTCGTGCTTATGAGTGGTTCAAAGCGTTCAAAAGCGGTCGGGATGTGATGGAAGATTTGCCTCGCTCTGGTAGGCCGTCAACGTCTGCAACTGAAGTTAACATCGTGAAGTGAAGGAAATAGTGACTGAAAATCCCCATTCAACTCTGAGAGAGATAGCCGCCGAACTTTCTGTATCTCACGAGTCGATCCGTACCATTTTAACTAATCATTTGGGTATGAAACATGTTGCTGCTCGGCTAGTCCCAAAAGATCTGAATTTTCTCCAAAAACTCAATCGCATGAAAGTCGCTGAGGACATGCTAGAACGAGTCAGTTCGGACCCAACATTCATGAAACGCATTGTTACTGGTGACGAGACGTGGGTTTACGAGTTTGACATGCAAACTAGTCAACAAGCTTCGGAGTGGCGCCTTCCAACTGAACCGAAACCGAAAAAACCACGACAAAGTCGATCAAAAGTCAAAGTCATGTTGATTGTTTTCTTTGACTATCGCGGTGTTGTGCACTCTGAATTCTTACCGGAAGGTCTAACGGTAAATAAAGAATATTATTTGAGCGTTATGCGGCGTTCAAGAGAGCAAATTCGACGAAAAAGGCCAGATTTGTGGAAAGAAAATTCTTGGATTTTGCACCACGACAATGCGCCTTCGCACAAGGCTATCATTGTGAACGAATTTTTAACCAAACACTCAACAAATACCATCCAGCAACCACCATATTCACCAGATATAGCTCCTGCTGACTTTTTTCTTTTTCCTAAACTCAAATTACCACTTCGTGGCACCCGTTTTCAATCGATAGAAGACATAAAGGAGAATTCGCGGCGAGAACTGAACTCAATTCCGGAAGCAGCGTTTAAAAAATGTTTTGATGAATGGATTATTCGTTGGCGCAAGTGTATCGTTTCTAATGGAGCATACTTTGAAGGTGATAAAATAAATTTGGATGAATAACAGACATTTTGTGTATTATTGATCTTTTCCCGGTACTTTCTTGACAGAGTAGTACATACTTTCGGCGTGAAAGCCAAAAGTTATCACCATAGAACGTGCTCCCAGACTCAAATGTATCATAATTATTTCTTATTCCAAGACATGGTCTACCCCTGCCCGAAGTTTCATCAAAATCCTAGAATGGCGTGTATTACCTCACTATATTTTCCTTCACTGATGTCAGAGAGGTCCAAATTAAAGTTGATAAGTAGTTTTTAGGGTTCCGTACGCATAGGGTTACCAACGAAATCCTATTACTAAGCCTCCGCTGTCCATTGATAGTGTATTTTTACTGCTGCTGTAATATGTTTTCCTTCTTTTGTTTCAGGTAATTTCAACAGAAGGTGTTTCTAATTAGGAAATGCTCGAGCCTATATAATAACAATCCACACAGGTTGATCTTTAAAGTTAAGTGACGCTTGCCGAGGTCGGTCAGTGGATGGACTAACATCAATTATATTATTTACCGAGATTCCCCGTGCCTTGGAAAGGACGTTAAGCCGTTGGTTCCGGCTGTCATATGGAGATCTTTATGGTCTTACGGGTGGTCCGAGGCTATTGAAACCAGTCTTGCCATTGGGTAAGTCAGTCACCAGTAATGAAAGAATCTATACTCTATACTAATATATAAAGCTGAAGAGTTTGTTTGTTTGCTTGAACGCGCTAATCTCAGGAGCTTCTGGTCCGATGTGAAAAATTATTTCAGTGTTAGATAGCCCATTTATCGAAGAAGACTATAGGCTATATATCATCACGAAAAGACTAATAGGAGCGGAGCAGACGAAGAAGTTGCGCGGGTCAACTTGTAGTCTTATAAGTTTGTGCCGGGTCCAGTCTAACCGACTATTTTACGTGGAGTGACTGCCTGTTAGACCTGCACAGCCCAGTAACTGTTGTGACGTCTGATAGGCAGTCGCCCGTCGATCTTCAAGGTTAAGTAACACTTGCCAAGGTTACTCTGTGGATGGGTGACCATCTTAACATACCGAGTTTCCTCCGTGCCTCGGAAAGCACGCTGAACCGTTGGTCCCGGCTGTCATTTGTAGATCTTTGGCAGTCGTTACGGATAGTCAGAAGCCAGTAAATATGACTCCAGTCTTGCCATGAAGTATCGTGTTACCCAGTTAATGAGTTGTGGAGGTCTGGTAGGCAGCCGCTCCTCCTAAAATACTGGTATTCAGCTAAATCTGGCTTGACTGCAAGCCGACCCCGATATAATTGCGAAAAGGCTAGGCAGATGATGATCTTGTTGACCTCCCGAAGTATCTTCTCTGTTTCTCCGTAGGTTCCTATATAAATACTGTTTAGTCTAGCTAGATTCGACACCGTTAAAATGTCTATGATGCTGTCGTACTTTTTAATTCTAATAATTTAGCAGTGGTGACACCTGGAGGTGACAAATCAAAGATAATTTCTGCCCTGTGGTTCTTAATGAAAGTTTTTCCGCCAACAGTAATAAAATTCAAGTATTTAGAAAATAAGATAAAATATGTACATTTATATATATTTAGAGTGTAGTAGGTCTGTACGTATATCTTTTCATCCGTCTTGAGGCGTAACAAATGATGGACATTTTTTTAATTAAAAGAAATACTTCAAAAGTAAGACATTCGAAGGCTCCCACAAGGTAGACCGATGACCTGGTGAAGGTCGCGGGTTGGATGCGAGACGCATAGGAGTGGCTGTTGTGGTGACGCTTGAGGGAGGCCTATGTCCAGCAGTATATTATGTATTTAGGCTAAAATGATGATGTTGATAAACTAAAAAGTTGATCAGGCAGATTTCATAACCATCAGTTTTTTTTTTTCATAGACAATTGAATCGTTTCTCCGGGACTCTTCGGGTTTCATTAGCTCGGCGTTTTTCTGATGGTCACCACTGTTGATTCTGGCTTTCAGGCGTTGCAGTGGTTGGGAATGTGTGGCGGGCTTGTCCCAAAGAAAACTATCAGAAATTACCAGTTTTATTTTTATGTACTCGTATTTAGGTACATAAACCAGGACAGCATTAGAATACCCTTATGATAAAACGTACTTTTGCAGAACGCGTTTTTGTAACACACTGCTGTAATAAAAGCAAACTTAACATATTTTATTTCAATAATTAACATTTATACAAGCATCGCCGCAAAATAAGCCTAGCAAAATTAAAAACAATAATAAATACGTACGGTACCTACTTCAATAAAACCGACCGATACATAATTTCTAACCACAGCAAGAGCGAAGTACTTTATGATCATCGTACTTGCGAGGTCTGATACTCATTTTTTACTAGTAATCGTTTAGGCTTAGTATACAATAGTGCTGAAAGTTGCTTGAAGCAATTCTTGTGGTAATTTTTCAATTTTTTTTTCAGGAAAGTTTAAGTAACATTACATTGCTGCCGGACAACCAGCAGTTCTTCGAGTGCCTCAACGCAACTCGATCACTGACAAGGCGCCTTGACATATATTCTGAGGCTCTAGACAAGCTCCACAATTATTGTGTTGGTTTTGAGGTTGGTCAGTGAGGCGCCACTGGTCTTCTTCTTATCGTGTGGGCAGTAAGGTCTAACGACCCCACACACCCTAGTGTCAGAGTTTCTTAACCGCCTCAAGGGCTCTGTTTATTTGACGACCGCCATTTGGCGGCCGGGACCACCGGCTTATACGTGCCTTCCGAAGCATGAAATCGTCTTTTTTTCAGACAATCAGGTGACTCAAACCTGCAATGTCGTAGCCAAACTTGAAACAACTTTACAAAAGTATGCTTTCCGTGGGAATCGAACCCACGACCACCGGGTCACAAGGCAAACGACTAAACCACTCGACCACGGAGGCAGTTTGACATCCCAGCCATACATCCTACGTTCTTTGTGCGTACAGCTAGTAATGTTTTGAATTCTTTGCTGGAGGCTGTGTTTCCGGAAATATAGAATTTAAACAGACAAAATGCCATTCACGGGATCACTTGATATTTCGAGAGCGCTTGTCAATTCCATACTTTTTGATATTTTGACAATCGCCTTCGTCACTCTACCGCTGACAGAGTGTCAATTGTTTAGAGCTTCTGGCCAACTAAAATAGTGATATGTCTACACAACAGCACGATCCTCGTAGTTACAACCTTCACAACCCATGCAGTGGCTTTTCTTAACGTCCTGAATAAAAAAAAGTTAAAATAAATTGAGCAATCGAAATACCAATTTTAAAAGCTTCTGTGAGTTTCAAAGCAAGGAGCTCGTGGCTAAATAATAACAGCCGCATGGGTCTATCTTTAAGGTTAAGCAACGCTTGCCAAGGTTGGCCTGTGGATGGGTGACCATCTTAATATACCGAGTTTCCTCCGTGCCTCGGAAAGCACGTTACGCCGTTGGTCCCGGCTGTCATTTGTAGATCTTTGGCAGTCGTTACTCAGAAGCCAGTAAATCTGACTCCAGTCTTGCCAAGAAGTAGGTACCGTGTTACCCAGTCAATGGGTTGTGGAGGTCTGGTAGGCAGCCGCTCCACGTAAAACACTGGTATTCTGCTGAATCCGGTTTGACTGGAAGCCGACCCCAATACCAGTGAAGACCCTAACCTCTCAACTCTACCGGTATAAAATTAAATCATTTCCCTCCATTTTATATACGTACCTTCCAACTTTCTCAGGTTTGCAAACAAATGACACTCTATTCATCCTCAAGGAAGGGTGACCTCTATGATAAAATACTACAATCTTGGCCTTTTGACCCTAAATATCTAGACCCGTATTTTGAATGGACATACTCACAATGAATGTCGTACCTGGATTCCAACCAACTTTTATCCGAGATTTCCGCATTCCAATTCTGGCTTTATCGGTTGTCAAATGTAGAATGAGCTTTTTTTGCTTTAAACCTTTAAAAAATAAGCTACTGGTGTGAAGCATAAAGATCTAAGGTAGATAAATAATAATCAGAAACACTGATAGGAAACTGGTATTCAGCTGAATCCGGTTTGACTGGAAGCCGACCCCAATATAGTTGGGAAAAGGCTAAGGAAACTCGAGCCCAAGTTTTATGAAAAGTAAAACTTCATTTTTGAATAATCGTCATTCCTACCCCGAATCGAACCGGTTGGTTTTGAAAAAAAAAATACACCCTTACATTACACCATCCGAAATTGTAGCTAATAAGGATCAAATTCTAGTAAGGGCTCCATCGTCATGATCATGACATTTCTTGATATAAAACATCCAACATTGTTATTATTTCACTCAGAATCTCTCTAGCCATACAAAATAATAACCATAAACAAAGAAAAAAAAAAAACAAAATAATTTTCTTTTAAAGTATTAAATTCCACAAATCTTTTAAAATTCAACAGTGTACTCCTATCTTAAGAACACAATATTACCGTTGGCTTCCCGCCAAACTGTTTGATTCTAGAATTGAATTTAAATTATTGAGCACTTAATAATACACGGAAATCTCAGATATTATGAACACTGATGCTGAAAGGAAGACAGCGGTATTCTTAATTGGTGAACGAAATGTTGATATATGACGGAGTGGTCGCATCTGGTCGGAATGGATCTGTCTACATTGCTGGGAAATGGACGGCATTCTCGACTTCACAGAAATTATTTTTGATTTTCGGCATTCTAGTAGAGTTATACTAGATTTTTTTTGTAATTTTCTATCAGTGCTTCAATTTTACCAACGTAAAATTAAAGAATTGACTGTTTTTTTTTAAATTACAACGTTTTAAAACCAATAACAGTAACAAAAGCACAAAAACTACTAAACACAAACAAAGATAAATTTTAAAAAATAAAATGGGTTAGGTTCTCTGTCATGAATCCCTCTCACAGTACTTCTGACATGCCAATAAAATCTTCGTCCATTCATCCGCAAACAGATCGCTTGTTGGATTAAAATCCAAGAGATCATTAAGTACAACCAGAGTTCGAGGAATTGGAGACTTAGCACGCGCAACGGTGCGACACGGAGGCACAGCGAACAATCTGTGCTTTTTACCCCTGCAGAAATTGTCCGGCACAAAGATGCGAGCCAGCATTGCAAGCAGATCAGGCGCGTCAATGGTTTCACGGAGCGTCTTATAGGCCATTGTGAGCTGATCGAAAATGTATGTTGTTGGTTATAATATTAGTAACTTTATTGATAAAAATACCCTTCATTCTAATATTTAAAATTCTTCGGTTACTGAGTGAGTAAATGAGTGACCGACAGACAACACACAGCCGAAACTGCTGGTCGCAGAAAGCTGAAATTTGGCATGTAGGTTCCTTGGGGAGCTCTAAGAGAGAATTTCTTGAAATTGCTATGGGAACGGGAAAATATGCGCGGACGAAGTCGCGGGCAAAAGCTACTACAGTATACAGGCTTATAAAGTGCCAGAAGTCAGAAAATCTGACACCAGTCTTGTCAAGAAGTGCCGTGTTACCCAGTAAATGGGTTGTGGAGGTCTGGTAGGCAGCCGCTGCACGAAAAGTACTAGTATGCTGCTGAATCTGGCTTGACTGGAAGCCGACTCTGATATGGTTGGGAAAAGGTTGGACAGATGATGAAAATTAGCGTTTCACCGCAATATCACTTGATGGAAAGTGATGACGACGAAGGTGCGCGCTTGCCAAGAAGTAACCTCTTAACCTAAAGAGGTTGAATCTACGGTAGGCATCCGATAAACTTGCAATAAAGTATATTGACCTTTCCCTAATGTCCCTTCGAAGATACCCGAACAATAAATTATGAACCGGTATTCATAACTACAGAACGTAACACGATAGTATTCAGGACAGCTTTGTATTTATTTCTGTTTTCTTTGATATTGAGAAAGTCAACAAATGTATGTGGGTCAATGACTGTTATTGCACATTTATTTGGTATCTACCATATCAGGAAACACAGTCTTCAGTATTAATGATATATTCCTACTTACGTGCCGCAAAATAATAATTAAAATTAAAAAAATCCAATGAACTATTTTTACCGAACGGTCTGAAAATAATTACCGTTTCTGCAATTATAGTAACTCTGCATAATCCCGGGTTAAAATCGTAATGGATAGTTTGAATACAGAAAATTGCTGGGAGCAAAAAATAATGAAACTGAATAAAGTATTTTTTTTTAATAATTTTGTGGCAGAATGCCAAATTGTAACTAGCCAGATACTTGATGAAACAATGTTCCTTTTACGAAGTATTTTGGTGACTTAAAATAACCCCACGGACCAATCAGAGAGGCTTTTAAAATGTCATGGGCCAACGTAGTGTCTTGACTTATAGTTTTATTTAGCCAAGCTAGTTATACAGGGGTATTTGTAAAACACCAGCAACCTCTTAGGCAGTGAAAGCATTATAAGCAACTTTTACTTTGGGAAAACCCCGAAATATCAAGAAAAATATCAGCTGTTTCATACAAAATGCAATATTTAGCCAATGAAAATGTATGAAACAGCTGAAATTTTTCTCGGGGTTTTCTCAAAGTAAAATTTGCTTATAATTATGTGTACTTTCACTGCCTAAGAGGTTGCTGGTGTTATACAAATAACCCTGTATATTTTTGCATCTTTCTAATACTCTTTTAAAAAAACCTGTCTTTTTTTACTATTGATAGGCACGCGTTTGACTACTATCTCACCTGATGGTAAGCAATGATGTAGTCGAAGATGGAGTACGCTTACCTAGAAGTAACCTATTCACTCTTGACTTAAAGCCCAGGTTACAGCTATCAGGAAACACTGACTCCTGCAGGGAATTCCATTCTTCAGCTGTACGCACTATGATTGTGTTCCCAAACGTTTTGAGCGTGTAGGTAGGATGTCACCATGTACCGGTGACACGCCGCCGCACATCGCATCGCCGTTTGTCTTCTGGTCCGATGATGGAACGGGCTTGGCGGTATTAAATTATGCAATTCCGTCGCACATTCCCCAAATGCAACCGATAGAAAACCGACAGGCCAGCAACTCGGCGTCTTGTAAAAGGCGTAAGTTTATGTACAATGTGTGAGACAATAAACGCAATCCCTGTAAAGGGGTCATTGTTCTCATCATTATGAAGAACTTTCATTAAGGTACCAAACCCGAAATCGCGAAAAAAACGGTGAAAAAAAAGTCAATACTTAACTTTTTTGCGATCGGTGCTAGCCTTAATATTTGGTAGGAAGATAAAACGCATCACAGATCAGGAGTGGGGGCTTGTGGCGTCACTATTATGTAAAAAGTGCACTGAAATGTGACGTCACACGAGTTTTATCTTGGTCAATTTTTATTGATTTGATGAAGCAACAAACTCGTGTCCAATTTTTTTCGATAATCTATCTGTCGGACTAAATTAAATCATATTTTGTTTACTCAGGCGTCATCCCCATTGTTTGACCTATTTTTCAACGCACTGGATCGTCTTAATTTTGTGTTGACGTAAAAAAAAAAGTAATTATAAGTTAGCGGCGTGCACTTTTCTTGTGACGGGTAAAAAATGTTAAACTCGCGTCAGGACACGTGACCTGATCGAAAATTCGTAAGACGGAGGGAGAGAAGCACATATTCATGTTTTCACTTCTGCCGGCACTCCCGTAGTGCAACCCGTTGGTGTTTTAGTCGTCAAGCCTATTCTCATTCCTCTTTAAAAATAGATCTCTGTCTGATCTCTGTCTGTGTGTGTCTGTCTGATCTTAAATAGCTCGAAGTAGGATTTATTTGACGTCAAATCTATTTTTGAAATAAATATTTCTATTTTCAGCATTTCCCAAGTTTGTATTTAAAATGTTACGCACGTTTGGATTGACGTGGGTGGCCGCCCACAACAAAATATTATATTCCCGAAATCCCGAGGTAGTATTTATGTCGACTAGGGCTCATTTGCAATACCGATTAAAGAGGCAATGTTTATATTATTTATAAGGCAAATTATACAGTGGAGTTTTTTTTAAGTACTGTTATTAGTCCTGAATGAATAAAAAACAATGCCAACCTATAAAATGGAATGAGTGTGAAAATCTGAATTGGTTTTTATTAATTTTATTTTTAGTATTCAACCTGTTTAGATTCCGATAGATTGATGGACAACAATGTAAGCAAGTCTTACATAGATATAAGTGCACCATTTTTCGTTGAAATATGATAATTATTTCATAAGAAGGCTTCACTGAATTCAGCTGCAGATGAGAATGAAAGGCTTCACAGACCAGAAACCACAGACCGTCAGGTAAGGTGGTCGCTTGTTTCCACCAACAACAAAAAATCAGATCATTAAAATGGGCCGATTATCAGTGCGAAGATATTTTTATTTCCTGTGTTGTTTAGCACCCACGCCATCCGCTCATGAATCAAGAAACACTTATGCGAGAAACACACTGGTCCCACGTACGCAACGTATGCAACGCTTTTGTATCGTATCGTATGTTGCGTTGCATACGATAAGTATGTTTCTACTGCATAGTTTTTCGTATAAAATCAAGAGTCCAGATATCATAATGCGTTACGTTACGCATACGTTGCGTGCGTAGGACCAGTTTGTCTCTAGCTTTAAATGCGACTGTAATATTATTTCAATAGCAAAGACAATACAAACCGGAAAGTGCAATGCGGACTCTCACACGAAGGCTTTCGTACCATGAAACGAAAAAAAACACGGTTCTTGTAGGGGAGCTCCATTTAATTTTCATTTTAATTTAATTATTATTTCTTGTTTTAGTGGCAATTGGCACACACTATGAAAATTTTAACTGTCTATCTATAGAATAGAATAGAATAGAATACTCTTTATTATGTACACCATATAAGTTACAGAAAAGATAGATGAAGAAAACATTACATAGGGTGACACAATGGGCGGCCTTATCGATAAAAGCGATCTTTTCAAGACAACCTTTGGATGGATTTCAAAGATAACGGAAATACAGTACTGCAGCTAGTAAGAATGACGTTACAAAGCGACGTAACTTGCAAAAAGAAACTGTTATAATCTGTCATTATCAGTAAATTCGTGTTGAGTTCAGTTTCTCGCCACTCGCAATACTAATTGTGTAAGTTTTAGATAATTTGCAGATTTTGCTCGAAAGAGTCACCGCGGACCTGGAACGCAGGGCCGCGAGGAACACGGATGGGTATAAAGTCCGTAAAAGTCGGACATTCCCTTCCGCTCTACCCAGAGCGAATATTCATCATATTTTGATGATCTTTAAAAAAAAAAAATTAGATTATGTTTGTATGCCAACTGCTTGCATCATTAACAGTGACTATTAAGAAAAAATAGTCGAAAACTGAGACGGTAAAGTGATGTTTGCAGAACGTTATTTTATTTTTTCAGTTTGATGTTACTGTCAAAAGTATTGCTGAAAGAAATGTGGCGTGACATGCAATTGCCGTAGAAATGGTGTCAAAACAATGTTACATTACATTACATCGTAGTTGCATCATTTACGAGATATGTGGTTACGTGGTATTCCTGGCAAAGACGGCTCATTTTTTTATATTGTAAATACATATTGCTTGCGACTACGTACGAGCACTTCCCGTTTTTTTCTCGTTCCCATAGGAATTTTGGAAAATCCTTAGTACTCTCCTACACTAACCAAGAGGAATCTTCATACCAAATTTACGACTAGTAGTTCTGCAGCCTATTTAGGTATCAAAATAGGCTGCGCATATTGCTCGCAGAACAGATAGTCGATGGAACCGAAAAGTTCTGGAGTGGCGACAACATACCGTAAGACGCAGTGTTGGAAGGCCTCCCACAAGGTGGACCGATGATCTGGTGATGGTCGCGGGTAGCCGATGGATGTGAGACGCTCAGGACTGGTTGTCGTGGCGACACGCGTGGTGACGCCTATATCCAGCAGTGGATGTCTTTCGGCTGATATGATGACGCAGCTGGTGGTGAAATGCAAACCTGTTCATGCGAATTGGATTTACGCTCCAAGGGTTTGCGGTGCCGTACTTTTTGACTGTCGCTTAATGTGTAGGGTAACAGGTAGACAATTGTTTATGGTACGGAACCCTTCGTGTGCGAGTCCGACTCGCACTTGGTAGGTTTTTATTATTCAATTAAAAAATATGAGATGGTAGACGTGCAGTTACTGTTGGTTATATTTTAAGTTACAAAAACAAAAAAAAAAAATATTTTAAGTTTTTAACAGTAGACATTGAATTTTTCACTAAGTGTGTATCTCTATTGCCGCTATAACAACAAATATTAAATTAAAAATTAAAGGGTTCTCCCATACCACCCGTGGAACCCTTCGCAAGCAAGTCTGACTAGCAGTTGAGTGGTTTTTTATATATCTGTGTACGTTCACTCTCTGAAACATTGCAAACAATTCAAACTCGTCCTGTATTATCACCTACAATAAGGCTGCCTGTCTATTGACGCGGACTGAGGCAGCGGAGCGGAGCAACTGATTAATGCAAAGCAGAGTTACGGACCATGTCTGTCCATTGATGCGGAGCGGAGTTGCGGTCTGTGTGGAGCTCACGCGAAGATTAATTTAAGCGGGCGGTTTCGCCGTTACCCCGCTCCACTTTGTCGCTCTGCTACGAGTACCCCACTCCGTTTCCCGGTTTTGTATGATTTTTTAAACAAGTTCGCAAATCCCAGTGTCCCTTGAAGCGGAGCGGTGATTCCATTGGTTAATATTGCCACAGCTCCGCTCCACTCTTCTACTCTCCTCCACAGTGGACAGTTAGACTAAGACTGAGCGGAACCCATTTGCCTAGTCACGATGTTTCCTTTCTTGATCTTCTTTTTACAATCCGCATCACTTACTAATACTACTTCACCGTATGGTGTCGGCTGGTGCCGTATGGTGCCGTAAGAGTATAAATACAACCCCATCACTTCCCGTGGGTGTCGAAAGAGGCGACTATGGGACTCACCAGAGAATGGGCAGCAGCGTTCTCTGTAAAAGGCAACACCAAACCAATCGTGGCGATTATGGCAAACCCTCCCCCTCTCTCCTTTGGGGGAGGCCTATGTCCAGCAGTGGACGTCTTCGGCTGTTATGATGATCCCTTGCTAATGCAACAAACAAAGAACTACTCCACAATAATGGTGGAGTACACGAACATTATACAGAGTACACAGAGTTCGTGTACTCGAATACACAGTGTACACAGGTTAGTCTGAAAGCTAATGTACTGCTAGCGTAAATATATGTATGTTTGTCTTACGAATTGTGCTCCAGTAGTGAGTGACTTGAAATAATACTCTTCTTGTGAATTCTGCGAACGATGTATGTATGTTCTAGATTTCCTGTTTCTATAGTAACATACATACTGGTTTTAATAATAAAATTTAGAAATTATGGTTTGTTGAATACTGATCGGTGATTTATTTTAGTTTCCGGAAATATATTGTTTGGTTGGTACTAGCATTCCGCTCGGGCTTCGAACGGGTAGCAGAGGTCTTTAGCATGATTTTCTCAAATATTTTCAACAGTAATTATCGTCATTATTCATCCAATTTACACAAAACTATAATCACGAACCTATATCTTCCTCAGAAACACGTTCGGTAGTTTTTAATCGACTTCTTCAAAAATGAGGAGGTTCTATGTTCGGCTGTATCTTTTTTTTTTCACTTTTTAGTGGTACGCAGGTACAGTCGGTGTTCAAAAACGAAATTACCAAAAACACCGACTTCCGAAATTAAAGTAACTTTTTTCTTTGTAGTGTTTTGTTTTTGGTAATCGGTTTTTAAAAAAGTTTTTTTAAACTTATGGCGTACACTATTGCTGAAATGAGATTCTGTAAAGGTTGATGTGAAAACTATGAACGACTAGTGACCTGTCAAACTATAGCAACAAGATGGAATGACAGCTTACTTGTCATTCACTCCATTTAAGTTTATATGGTGTAATGTCGTGGAGCTCGTGGCTAAACAATAACAGCCACACGGGTCGATCTTTAAGGTTAAGCAGCGCTTGCCAAGGTTGGTCTGTGGATGGGTGACCATCTTAACATACCGAGTTTCCTCCATGCCTCGGAAAGCACGTTAAGCCGTTGGTCCCGGCTGTCATTAGTATATCTTTGGCAGTCGTTACGGATTGTCAGAAGCCAGTTAATCTGATTCCAGTCTTGCCAAGAAGTACACTGTTACCCAGTTGGGTTGTTTTTTTTTTATTTGTAATGGGTTTGCTCTTGACTCTAGTCTATGTCAGAGATGACAGAGACAAAGTCTACGTGTTGTGGAGGTCTGGTAGGCAACCGCTCCACGTAAAACACTGGTATTCAGCTGAATCCGGTTTGACCGGAAGCCGACCTGAATTTAGTATAGTTGGGAAAAGGCTAAGCAGATGATGATGGTGTAATGTCGACAGAATAGACCGGCTGGTAACCTCTGACTGAGTTAACTTAAGGCGAATACAGACATTGCAAGCAATGCATCGTGCGTGCCTCGTGACGTTCACGCTTCGATATAAATTTGCCTGGATATCCATACCTCACCACCCCCCCCCTAAACGACGCCGCTGAGCCGAGGTCCGTACCCCACAGGGGGTGCCCTCAGCGAGCGGAGTTCTAATAAATATAAATTTTGTAGCCTCGGCTGGGGGCCTTAAATTCTAGAGGCCCACACAGGCAAGTCCGGTTCAGTAGTTGACAACCCTCTAGGGTTGATAACTGCGAGTGGCCATCGACAAAAAAAAAAAAAAAAAAATACCTCACCACGAATATGAAGCCGTCACCCGTGCGCTGCACATGCCTTGCAATGTCTGTATCCGCCTTTAGGAGAACTGAACATAAAGTGAGCAGTGAATCTGTACATTAAACGAGATGGAATGATGGAATTAGTTTTATAACAAACATGTAGTGATGTCATAGTGATGTAGTGATAGTGTTAAGAGTTCTTTGAAAGGTTTTCCCGAGACGTGCCTCAAACAGGTCGTTAAAGACTGCTCTCTCGAAAAAAGCTTAAAATAGCGTGCAGATGAAGCAGCTTTTCGTCGGCACTGACAGAGAAATTACATCTGGCAAAAATAGTTAGAATCTGCATGATATGATTCGTAATTTGGTTTAGCTAGAATTTGTCTATTGGTGTCAAATAATAAGAGAAAAACCACTAAATCGTTGAGATGAAACCCTTTTACTCCTTCATTTTTATCAATGGAGTATAAAAAAAATATTTACTGTTTTGCAATACAAAAGAAAATTATTTGGATTGTTACTTAAAAAAAAAATATAATTTTTATTATAAAAATATTAAAAAAATCGGGTAGCGGAGTGGGGCGTAGAGGGCTAGCTAGCTTAGTAAGCTCCGTTTATATGCACAAGGTCATTGGCATGGATACAAGCCTTAAGCTATTGTTCTCTGAGTTCTGAGAACGATGTATTTACATGTTTAGATTTCCTGTTTCTATAGAAGCAAATATATTGATCTTTTAATAAAATATCGAAGTTATAGTTACTTGGATTCTAAAAAGTACTTGGATCGGTTGATTTATTTGAGTTTGCAGAAATATTTACATTATCGTTTTAGTTGGAAAAAAACCTTTGGAAATGTCGATATCATGCTGTTTCTTTATCCAAACAAACTCAAGCTGTTTTCGAGTTTCCAGCTTTTACAATTGATGGTGTTTTTACAGGCATTTTGAGACGTACATATTTAATGTCCTACGTAATTGGGAAAAAGCTTGCAAACGATTGGCGGAGAAACACGTTTTTCATTAATTACGACTCTGGTTTGTTACACAAACTGTGTCAAGTACTAAGGTAGCATATAGAAGCCCGTTTCTATCATAAAATTGCCGCATAAAAACCAGAAACAAACGGCTTTTTTATTACTTTAGTAGCTTAAAAATTGTGTGCCAACTGTTTTCATAACAACACTGGTCAAGTGCGAGTCATCTATTTCCATACGGACTGTCGGACAAGTTTTAGGGCATATAAGTAATTCCTACATGACTACGAAACCGTAATGCAGTTCCAATACCTTGGCTCACTGATCACCAACAAAGGAAGTAGCGAACCTGAAATACGACCTAATAATAATACCTGGGAGTCTTTAAGTCACAGTCACAGTTAACATTGAATAGGTTATTTCTAGGCAAGCGTGCTCCATCTTCGACCACATCATCTCTTAACATCAGGTGAGATAGTGGTCAAACGCGTGCCTATTTACAGTAAAAAAAAAAAAACGGAGACGGATTGGCATGGCCAAATCTGCAATGACCCATTTGAGCAAAATTCGGAGAGACCGTAACATCACCCACCGAACCAAAATACAGCTGGTCCGCACGCTCGTCTTCTCTATTGTTCTATACGGTGCAGAGACGTGGACATTCAAAGCCGCAGATAGGCAGAGAATTTGCGCTTTTGAGATGTGGTGCTGGCGACGCATGCTAAAAATACCGTGGACGGCCCACCGTACCAACATATCTATTCTCAAACAGCTAAAGATCGAAAAGACTCAACGCTATCCACAATCTGCCTACAACGAATACTGCGGTATTTTGGCCATGTTGCACGCAGGGATACCGACAATTTGGAACACCTTATACCGGCAAAATCGAGGGAGAAAGGCCTAGGGGTTGAAGTCCCAGGCGATGGTCAGACCAAATAACGGAGGAGTTGAAAATACCTGTCAGCCACGCACTCTACCAAGCTACAGAACGGGACCGATGGAGACAACTCGTTGACGGAATCAAACGGAGTCACGATCCTCAGTAGTGAGGGACCGATTGAAGAGAGAGAGAGAAGTAATTCCTAGTCCTTCGAGACATACGGCGCGGATAACTAAAACAATATTCGGATGAGTCCCACTGTGCCTACTTTTTTATAGAAATTGGTCTACAGGTACTTAGGTACATATTATATTATCCGCAGAACAATTTTATTTCTATGACAAATACTTGGTCACCGCATCGTTGTCGCATAGTCGCGTCATAACTGTAAATTATTGTTCGGTACACCTTTAACAAGCTTTTAAATATGAAGACTATTTTTTTACTTGTATTAAAATGTGCTTTCGGGGGTAAAATAAGCTCGCATAAGCGATAAAGTGGTCGACGATGAAGTATGCTTGCCTAGAAGAAACCTATACACTCTTGAATTAAATATCCCCAGGTTGTAGCCAGCCATCAGGAAACACAGACTACGGCACGAAATTCAACCTTAGCTGTACGCACAATAAAAGCATTCCCAAAACGTGTTGTATGTATAGGTGGGATGTCTATCGTGTACCGATGGTGCATCATCATACATACGTCTGGTTGAGAGTATTGATTTAGACTCTTAGTCTACATAAGCTTAGGAGGAAATTCGGGCGGGGCCCGGCCGTCCCACATGTGGAACGGGGGCTATTGTCTTTTAATTTACAAGGCTTGACGGGTTACGAGTAAAAAGTCACAAAGAGGTTTGGCTTTCGCCTGTTTCCTCCTCCAATTTTGGACCGATTCAAAAGATATTTCATAAACTGAACAAGAATGATAAATACTGTTCCCCTATGTTTTTCTTTTTCATTATTCTTTGTACACTAGGGCTCTGTTGACAACGGTCTCATCATCATCTGCCTAGCCTTTTCGCAACTATATTGGGGTCGGCTTCCAGTCAAACCGGATTCAGCTGAATACCAGTATTTTACGTGAAGCGGCTGCTTACCAGACCTCCACAACCCTGTCTGTTGACAGCGGTCTACATGGCAAATTTTTAACATTTTGTGACGGTTCTAGTGCTTTTACATAACATAATTTTCATCAAAAATAAAAGCATAGGAACATAGAATAAGTTTAATATTGATTTTACTGCAAAAAACTTTGCTTTAAGATCATAAACCAGAAAGAAAAGAGGCGAGAGCGTTAGTTTGGAGAAAAGTCCAACCCATTTCCTCTTAATAGAACTCATGTCTATTCAGCTAACGATGACAGTTACAATCCTAGGTAAATGTCAGATTAGTCTAATTTAATCTAGCAGTAAGCCATCGCCTCCGGAATACATTAAATACTAACAGGCAGATGAAATCATTGCAATAATTCTATTAGACGTTAGATGCGAGGAACTGTGAATTAATATTAATGTATACGTTCGTAGAGGAAGCAATAAAACTGTCTATACGGAACTACCTGCCTCCTTTATGTATATTTTTGTAGTTTTCTAGCTAACGTCGCGGCTCCGCTCTCGTGGAATGAGTATTTCCCCTCTTTATAAATTATAGTCTAATAGCTTTTGCCCGCGATTTCGTACACACATATCCAATCTTATCCCGATCCTGTTAGAATTTCGGGATATTTTCCTCTCTTATTGCTCCCCTAAACTCCCCATGGAACCTACAATACTACATGGCAAATCTCAGGCAATTTTACTACCAGTAGTTTCGACTGTGCGTTGTCTGTCAATCACATAATAACTGAATCATTTAATGTACATATTACGTTCTGAAATGATGTAACAGCTTACAGAAAATCATCATCTCCCTCTTTTCTAGCGTTTTCCAGACTATATCGGGGTCGACTTCTAGTCAAACCGGATTCAGCTTAACATCAATATTTTACTCGGAGCGATAAGCTGTATTACTGTAAAGTTTTATCAAATTCCAGTCTGTAGTTATTGTGTTAAAGAGAAACAAACAAACGTCCATCCATCCGCACAAACATTCACATTTATAACATAATTAGGATTAATCGGATAACAGGAGTAAATATTGTATTAATCGCTTGAATAATAAATTCAAACGTCAAAACGCTACCGCAAACAAAATGTCAAAATAAACGTCAAACTTGACATTAATGTTTATATTCGCTCAGTGACCCACTCTTACTGCCCCAAAGTGTAACATCAAGATGCAACGCAAACACTCGACGTTGTCGAGCGGACCACAAACACGTGATCAATTTGAATTGTGTGTTTATTTAATAATACAGAGGTATTATTAAATTCACATCTCTATTTAGATAAACAATAATAATAGCGTGCCGCTGTTCTATTGCGGAGTAAATTTGAGTGGTCTAATGTACTCTAATATAGAGCATTGTACTTTATTTTGCGTAGGTTTACATATAACCAACGCTAAAATACTTTATTCATTTTGAACTGGCATCGAATTAAAATATACTAATACACTGATTTTAGAAGTTTGTAACTAAGTATACGAAAGCCTAGCTTAGCACTATCAGCCTATAATGTTATTCTCACTGCTAAGACACAGGTCCTCGTTGTGAGAGGAAATGGACTGTTATCGACCAAGGGGTCTAAAAAACCACTTTAGCAGAATCAGAAAGCACATCGCGCTACCCGTCACTGTTAAATTTTCCCAGTCAACCTTGAACCTAATACTTTAGCCATAAAGATCAAAATGAAATTGGATAGATTGTTGTGTGGATGATTCTAATATGATTCTGCTATACTGGCTTTTTTAGACTCGCAGGTGGGAGCAGTGCGAATTAGTGGATTTCACATATCTTCGAAAGGGCCAAAAACCTGCAATTTTTTGCAAATTTGCGGCGCACGAACTAACATGCATTGTCTATATGGTTATAGAAACTTCAACAAACAAAAAAGAAACCGGCCGAATGCAATTCAGAGTCGCCTACTGAGGGTTCCGTACAAAGTAGGTATTTATTATTACTTTAAATAAAGACTGTTTTTTAAATTTTTATAATAAATGTATAGTTTTAGATTTATCCCTATTCTTGTAGTATAAGACGGTATTACTTGCCAAATTTCGTAGTTCTAGGTGAACGGGAAATGTAGAAATGTACGTTTTTTTGCGTCATTATTTAGTTTATTCACAGCTTCAGGGGAATCAGTTTAAAACTTGAGTACTTATATTGTGTTAATTTCAACTTGATACTTTTAGGGTCTTAGCAAACAGACGGACAGACAACAAGGTGATCCTTTAAGGGTTCCGTTTTTTACTTTTGAGGTACCTACAGAACTCTAAAAACGAAAAATGTTAGGAACATGATGCCCTAAAATGTTACGTTGCCGAGATATTTCGAGTAAAGTCGCAATGTGCCAAATCAAAATGGCGGCAAAATCAAATCAAAATGGCGGAAAAAAAATCGAACCACTTTCAGTTCACAAACACACACACACACACTAAAAGATGACAGTAAAGGTTTTAAGTTATGTTTGTGGAGAACACCGTAAGCTGGGACTGATAATTTATTAGCTGCCTCGGTTTATTACAATTACTTGTTTAAATGTCAGCTTAACAATGTTAACTGATTACGTGCTGTTGGTTTCTTAACAACCATAGTGCTTTTTTTATGTATGATGGGTTTGCTCTTGACTCTAGTCTATGCCAGAGATGACAGAGACAAAGTCAACGATGGAGCGAGCTTACCTAGAAGGGGCCTGTTCACTCTAAATTTAAAGAGATTAGGGTTGTAAGCGTGCTTATATTGCATCTTGATTTATATGTTGTTGTTTGAGTTTATTTTCTTAATGAGTAATATCGATGTTACGTTTTACGTAGGAATAGCTGACTAGATGATGCCCGCGGCTTCGCCCGCGTCAATGTCGGTTATCGCGTTCAAAAGTAATCATGCAATTTTGATACCGTTCCCAAAAAGTATCATTACATTTAAGTCAACGTTTACAAAAACTTGTATATTAAAACCTACCCTGAGAACCATTTATCCATTGGCGAAAACAGCATAAAAATCGATGCAGCAGTTTTTGAGTTTATCGCGAAAAGACAGACAGACAGACAAGACGCGGTGGAGGACTTTGTTTTATAAATATGTAGTGACAAAGTAGAAAAAATATTTTACGGTGTTTCCAGTGAGCTGTTAGTCTGTTACCTGAGGATCTTTAAAGCAATAATAGGTTATTACTACTAAGCAAGCGTGCTTGATCCTCAACTTCATCCTCTCATGTAATCAAAAGGGATAATAGTCAAATGCATGACTACTATCCTTATAATGGTGAGGTGAGGTGTCACTGCGGCCCTGGAACGCAAATAAATACGGATGAGCTTTAGTCAGAAAGAGTCTCTCACTCCCCTTCCGCTCCGCCCTGAGCGGAAGGAGTCATTTGAAAATTTCCCATCTTTCAATAAACTTTTCATAAAAAGTGTGGCTTCTACCAGCTGTTTTTCCTGCGTAAACATTGAAAACGATCCCGAGGGAATATACTCCCGGGGTGAAAATTATCTCATGCTAATAATGAAATAATAATACAATTAATAACGGCCACACGGGTCGATTTTCAAGGTTAAGCAACGCTTGCCAAGGTTGGTCTGTGGATGGGTGACCATCTTAACATACCGAGTTTCCTCCATGCCTCGGAAAGCACGTTAAGCCGTTGGTCCCGGCTGTCATTAGTAGATCTTTAGCAGTCGTTACGGATTGTCAGAAGCCAGTAAATCTGACTTCAGTCTTGCCATGAAGTACGCAACACATTCATGATAATATAATCAAACTAATGTTTTATACCAATCAACAGAATCTACGATATAGCGAATTTCTATGAAATAAATATTTATTATTTGCAAACTCAATACGCAGAGTACACTCACAGAGTAAAGTGCCAGCTCAAACAAATATTTACTTTAGGCGAATTTTAAATTGTGAAGTGGTACGGGAGTTTATATTGAACGTGTAAAAAATAATAAAAATAGATGTAGAATTGTTGAAGGTATCGTTTGAACTATGTGAAACTACCTTTTGCCGGTGGTTTAACTCGCTTGTAATTTGGAAATTGTCCAACGGTAACTTACTACTGGGATAAAGCTATCGTAATGTCCTAATGCAGAACCTGGTCAAGGACTCTTGTGTCAAGTTTTATCGAAACCTGTCCAGCCGCTGTAGCATATGCTTTAACATTTTATAAATATTACTAAGATTTTCAAGAACCTACGTGGGCACCGGTTTTAAACTTTAAAATATACATAAAGTCATGTCGTCTTCCCCTATGGGTGTTAAGAAGTGCTGAATGCCATATGCTACCACTTTAGCACGTCTTTTTTGGTTCCGTACTTTTTTCGAGTAAAAGCATGTTGCTTACATGAACCTAAAATTAATGAGTACCGTACAAAACTTTTTAGTCGGTTTAGGCTTTTAAGGTGAATATAAAGGAAAAACACTGTCTTGAGATGAAAGGGTAGGTAAGATGTTTGGAAGTCTTGCTCTGCTGATCCTAATTTAAGGGTAGGGATGATGGTTTTGCTTTTTTAGGGTTTAGTACCCAAAGGGTAACCAATGGAATCCTATTACTGAGCCTCCACTGTCCGTCCGTCCATCGGTCCGGCCGTCCGTCTGTCTGTCATCGAGCTGTATCTCAAGAAACGAAATAGGTAAGTTGTTGAAATTTTCATAGATTGTGTATTTCTATTGCCGCTATAACTAAAAATAATAAAAATTGAGGTTTATGGTAAGGAACTGTTCATGTGCGAGTCCTACTCGCACTTGGCCGGTTTTTAACTAGAAGTAATTATATGGATAGTACATGTTGTTGCAAGTGAGCTAACTTAATGATTGCAACCAAAGTGGAAATATTTACGAAACAAAACGTTGCCATTCACAAATGCCCACATGTTTCTACCGACCTTTTCTAACACATTTACTAGAAAAAATGTCATGAACATCACCTCTAGGATTCGTGTTTATTATGTACAAGTGAAGTAATGAACGGCTCTAATAACGTTTATTATTTCACTTGTACTTTTAAACTCAGAACTAATAAATGAAAAACAGCAGTCTACAACATTAATTTTCTCAATCACAAAATTAATTTCTTAATCCACACAGAATTACAAAAATACCCTTTGCATTTAATTCAGCAAAATTCTCGTTAATTATCTGAATTTCTATCCCCTCCAGGTCTCGACGGCGCCATGAATTCGGTAATGGTTGGTTGTGAGCCGTCAAATTGACGGCGTGCATGTCATTAATTTGCGTGCAAATTTAAATTGCAAACCACTTGTGAAGTCGAGTGTACTTTGACAAGTTGTCACTTTATTTTCTCTTTGAAATGCGTGTGTTTACGGGTAAAGCTTGTTGTTTATTTTGTAAAATAAGTAATTTTATAGTTTATTATTTTTGTCCTTTATCTCATTTTACATACGTATGAACCAATAGATCTAAAGATGGAATAAACTTTATTTTATATTGAAAATATTTGCTCAACTCAAACGCTACTTTAAAACTTGTAGACTCAATTTGTTTAAACAAACATTGATGAGATATATACCAATTTTGATATGATCTGACCGAGCATTATCTCCTACGAATAATCTTAATTCGCCAAAAGTAAAAACCTAAATCAAATCACATCAAAATAATACTTAAACTAAACAGTACAATCACGTCCAAAACGCGTTCCGAATTAAATAAATCACACCATTTATCCCATCAGCAAAACCGTTGATAAATTATAAAACAAATGACAGATAAAATTGGAACAACAATATTGCCAGCAAAAAAAAAAACACTATCAATGAAAGAGATATTTTTTTAGCGTGGCAATAAATTCTTTTGAACAAAAAGGAGGGCAATAATAACGTGTACGTCTGATTCTAAATGGAGACCAAAAGATGATATACGTTTGTTAATAAAAGCATTAAGAAAAATAGCACTCTTTTTTCTAGCCGTCAAAATCTGTCGCGGGAAGCATGCCAAGATTTTATGCTCGGGAGCTGGGATGACGAAAATGTGTTGGAGTTAATAAAGTTTTTGAATATGTTGGGATTTATACAGCTTTTAGTTTTATTTTAGCTTATGAAGAAGACATTTTGAAGGGTTATTTTAGACGTGAATTGCTGCTTGATTTGGTTTTTTTAATAAAATGTTTTTTCGGAGTTTTTGTAGTTAATGTTAGTGCTTACACTACAAAAATTTCGTATATGTATCCACATATACGAAATTTTTGAAAAGACATAATTTATCCAAAGCCATCCGGCTTTAAGGATAAATTATACCTTTTTTTTTAATAGATTAAAAATTATACTATAGCAGGTCAATATTTTTTACTCAGTTTAAACTCTAAGCCGGTGTTTCCTAGCTGAGTACCATGAGCCCAAAACACCGAAACAAGCTCAGGGGAACAGTCAGCGTTTTATGTAAAAAAAAAACTTTTTCAGTGAAAGATTTCTGACTGAATTACAGACAAATAAATAATTCTTGTACCACTGGAAACCAAGTTTCTGAATTCATGTTTAAGACTAAATTATTCTACCGTTGGACATTGTTGTCTAAAACATCTACTAAAGTGACATTTTATACAGAATCCTAAAAGGCTGAATATAATTTATTGTGTCCGCGTACAAAGGAATTGCCAGCCCAGTGCACAACGTTCGTACCCACAGAGCACAGAAACGACACTGTGGTCACTAGTGGAGACGGCGTTGGCAAAAGTGAGTGTCACCGTTTACTCATAAAAATTGTCAATTCTGTCTATAGCTGTGACAGCTGAAGTTTATGCTCCGCGGACAATACACGGCCACGAATACCATAATAACGTTTGTGATTCATTGGGAACGTTCTACCGGAATAAAAGAAGCCTACATAACAATCTAGGTCATGGTTAACACGTTTGCCATGACTGGGTGATGCTGGTGGATAAGGCTGGTTTTGGGTAGCTTAGACACGTCGCAGAGCAGTCGAAACGCTACGTAAAAACTGTTGTGGGTATTTACTATGGTGGATTGGGGCCGGCTAAGGTTCTAATTGTTCATCTTGCTACCCGAAGACAGCCTTGGCATCCTTAGGTATGCTTACGACTGCCGAGGCGGCCCGATGCCGCCCGAAGCAGCTCTCAGGCGCCCGAAGCAGATCTTAAGGCGCCCGAGCTGTACCAAGCCGCACCGATGCCGACCGATAGTGGGCGCCACGCCTAGGGTTACTTGCTGCCACTGCTGTAGATTCCGTGCTCTATGTTCGTACCTAATCTATTTCTCCATTGACTCTTGCGTAAGCTTCTTATATTAGCATAGAAATGTTTTGTCCTAGATTCAAAGCTAATTTCCCGCCTCATTGCTCCAACGGCACGCCCCGGTAAAGCTGAGGTTCTAGATTTGATCCTTAATCTATGAAAATGTAATTTGTTTTTATTCTTGGTGTATTTTTGTATGAGTGAAGAACGGCTTTTGTAACATCAAGAGCCTTTTTGGGAAAAACATCGTAAGCGACAATATAGGAAAAGGTTTTTTTTTAAATTACAAAGCATTTACAAAATCTTTATAAAAATATAGGTACTATTGTTACCAGTCAGTACCTAGTTGTATGAATAACACGTAATTAAAAAAATCCCTTTTCTATAAAAGTGAAAATTTGTGTCGCTTACAATGTTTTGCCTGAAATGTTTTGCTAGTTCTGTTCTGTCTCCTGCTTGATACAGGAGTGTGGATTTTTTTTCTTACTCTTTCGCTGATTTTTTCTGATTAATTTATTTATGGTATTCAAAATACAGATTCCCCAAGACTCGTTAAACTTCATTTCCTTGGCTCTATTCTGATGGTAAACACTACCGGTAAAATACCACTGGATCCAAAAGGACCTACTTGTTCATATTCAATGTATAAGTGGATAATCGGCCGGTTAATTTTTGCTTTTAAGAATTGCAATGCTGGGTAGCTGATTTGCCCATAGATTTTAGTTTTTGTCAATGAGTTTTGTGACAATTTTTGTTGGACAAAAAAGTGTTTTCTATCCAATAGTGTTTTTTGGTGTACTATACAGTTTTTTCTATCTATCTATAGTATGATGGGCCTTTATCAGTTAAATATACTTATACTGCAGTAACTTCACTAGGCCACATAGTCACGTGACTCATGAATAAGGTAGCTGATCGCGTACGCCCAAAATATGCACATACGACTATTGCGTGTAAGTGAGGAAGCCTTTTTTTTTTTTTTTTTTTTTTTAAGGATGGGAAATCATCAAATGACTCCTCCCGCTCTGGGTGAAGCAAGAGGGAGTGTCAGACTCTTACTGACTAAAACCCATCCGTGTTCCTCCTGGTGCCCTTTGCGTTCCAAGGCTACGGCACCTCTCTCGAACAGATTCCGCAGCCCCAGCAGGCAACTGCCCTAGCGGGCCCCGTCTTCCACGCTGACATCTCTTTGAGGCGCGCTGGGATCGCAGCGCGCCGCCGACCCGGGCCTAGTTCTGATCAGACGGCGAGCCACCCACTGCTCGCCGTCCACAGGCCCGCGCCCACGGCGGCCGGGAATCGTCCTGCGACTCCCGACGCCTGGGGCGTCTTCTTCTGTTGCGCCGACTGGGACGTGAGGTTTCCCTCTCTCTCACACGTTCGGCCTCCTCCTTTGCTAGCATTACTGCTTCGCAGAAGGAGGTGATCGCTTCCCATGCCTCCTCGCTCCGGACCAAAGATTGAACCAAGGCCGGTCGCGAGAGGTCGCCGCCGCCGATCGCCTCGACGAGGACCCGGCGGTGCTCCGCCCAAGCAGGGCAGACCTCCACCGTATGCTCCACCGTGTCCTCCGGGCAATCCTCGCAGTGATGACACCCGGGCGCGTCCTCCCGCCGAATCCGAAACAGGTATCTCCCGAAACAACCGTGTCCGGTGAGTACCTGTGTCAGGCGGAAGGTAAGGACGCCGTGGCGCCACTCCAGCCACTCCTCAAAGAGGGGACTTATCGCCTGAATTGTTGTGTGCCCAGCGCTGGGTTGCGACAGTCGCTGTCTCCATACCGCCATGAGATCCTGCCGGAGCTCCGTCCGCCTTGCTGCGATTTGCCGCGGCAGAGGTGTCTCGCCCCGGCGTTGCGCCTCCACGCGCCACTCGTAAATGTGCGCGAGGGCTCTCGCCTCCAGATCCCATGGCGGCAGTCCGGCAAGGAGGCTCGCCGCCTCGCCAGAGACCGTGCGGTATCCCCGGGCCAGCCGGATGGCCATGACCCTCTGAGACGCGTTGAGGTAACGGGCAGGTCGCTTCCTCAAAGTAGGCGCCCACACCGGCGCCCCATAAAGGGCCATGGACCGCACGACCCCCGCGTAAAGCTTCCGGCAGGAGGCATTTGGACCCCCTAGATTGGGCAGAAGCCGCTTGAAGGCAGCCCCGGCTCGTCCCAGTCTGGGAGCCAAACGTCGGAAGTGTTCGACGAAGTTCCATCGGCTGTCAAGGACGAGACCTAGATACGTCATCGTCGACCCGACGCCGATGTGAACCCCTCCCACCGTTATTTGAGATCCCGATGGTGGCCTGTTCCGAGAACCATGGAAGCACATGGCTTCGGACTTGTGCAAGGCCACCTCGAGACCCAACTGCCGGATCCTCTCAACGACTATCGCAACCCCGCGTGTCATAGCGTCGGTCGCCGCCTGGTGCGACCTCCCCTGCGCCAGGACCAGCGTTTCGTCAGCATAGCAGACAACGTTGACGCCGCCAGGGAGGTCGGCGCGCAACACCCAATCGTAGCCAATGTCCCACAGAAGCGGCCCCAGAACGGAACCCTGTGGAACACCGCACGACATCTCTCGCCGGTTCCACTCTCCCAGGTGACCGGGGTAGATGACGGCTCTGTCCGTCAAGTATGCCTCAACTACGCGACGGAGGTAGTTCGCGACGGAGGTAAAGTGAGGAAGCCTAAATTCTGATAATTCTGGTGAGCACAAACTCTTCACAAATGTATGGCATTGAATAGCTCAATGGGAATATCACTTTTTTATATTTGTATGGGTTTGCTTTGGACTCAAGTCAAGGATAGAGATGACAGAGACAAAGTCTGCGATGGAGCGAGATTACCCAGAAAGAGCCTGATAAATCTCTTGTATTTTGGCGTTTCGACAAAAGTATTCGGTCATGGCACTTTGTCTATCGTCTCAGGTCAAATATCAGTCGGTAATTTAGCTAACACATAATCTTCCATTTTCTTAGAACCACTGCCAACTTCAAAATGTAAAACAATACATAAATTCTCCCAACAATGTGGATTCAAGAGCCACAGTAATACATCTTAAATAACGCCCTTAAATTAGCATAGAAACACATTGTTCTAGATCACAGCGTAATGTTTCTAGCGTTGCAGCGACTGAAATAGTGCCTTATAGTGATGGGCTATGGAATGGGCGACTATTCAAGTTTCAACTAGACCACTAAATGCTTATTATGGGCAACTTGGAGTATATTGTGGCCGGATTGTGGCATCCACTACTAGTTGTTCCGCATCTAAACATTTATTTTGTTTTTAATACGTCTTTAATAACGCCTTTAATTTACCATGGTAATACATCGTCCTAGATCACAGCGTAATATGTCTAGCGTTACACAAAGCGACTTATATATAATGATGGGTTCACTATGGAATGGACGACTATTCAAGTTTCAACTAGACGACTAAATGCTTATTATGGCCAACTACGAGTATATTGTGGCCGGATTGTGGCATTCACTACTAGTTGTTCCGCATCTAAATTTTTTTGTTTGTTTTTAATACATCTTTAATAACGCCCTTATATTAACATAGAAGCACATCGTCCTAGATCACAGCGTAATGTGTCTAGCGTTACACAAAGCGACTTATGTATAGTGATGGGTTAACTATGGAATGGACGACTATTCGACTAGACGACTAATTGCTTACTATGGCCAACTACTCGCCAACTACGAGTACCTATGCAACGTGTAACAGAAAAACCGATCAAGTGCGAGTCGGACTCGCACACGAAGGGTTCCGTACCATAAACCTTAATTTTTATTATTTAAAAAAAACTATTTCGCCATCTGGGATAGTCCGCGATATTGGATTTAGAATGACGCCACCCAGCTTATTGTATATTGTCATCCAAAGCAAACGTGTTTACAAAATTTCAGCTCAATCGGTTGAAGATATCTGCTTCAAAATTGAGTAGCAAGATTCCACCCGAACAAACATACATACATTGCAAGTTAAATTAAAGCTTTTAAAAAACAAAACGTATTAAAACTAATAGATTTTAATTCTTTAAGAATCAATAAATCGTCATTAGTGAGTTCATAAGTAGGTACTTGTGGTTTCTTACTTTTATTTCCTTCCTTTCTTATTTGGTATCTAGCTACGTGCCAACTAGTCGGGATCTATTGCCGAATAATCGCCGACTAGTTGCTGACCATTTTACAACAAGTTGGCCCATCCCTACTCTCTTGAAATTTTATGACGTGCAGACAATTGCAAGACCGGAGCAATAAAAGCCATGGCAGATGCTACTGGTTGTAAACAGAAATCTAGGATGCCATTTCAATGTGTCGAAATTGGCCAATCTGGATCTAATATATTTACTCATAGATTGGGTTCTAGACAGAGTTCGGTGACAGTACAATGATATTTCAGTAGCGCAAATCAATTTTAATACATTTTGGACTTTTAACGTTATTTTTTTTTTTACTTTCTCGGGTCCCTCTTCCTAGAGACCCGGTCCTTTGGTAGGCGTACGAGGGGCCGAAGCCAACTCGCAGAGGCCTCTTTAGACATTTTAAATGGAATGGGACACCAACCGACGATTATCCCTGTATGCACTGTGAAAGTATACCCAAGGACAATCCCCGGTTGGAGCAGGACTATTGCAGAATATGGAAACAAAAGATGAAACGCTATAGGTTTGGCTGGTTTAGTGGACTAATAATCGTTTAATATGGAAGATTTATTGGCCCCTGCCTGACCATTGACAATTAAAATGACGTTATTATTATTAGCACATTTATTTCAGATTAGATTTTCGTATGCAGATACATAAAACTGTCATAAACAACAAAAAAATATCGGCTCAGGAATTAAAATGAAACATTAAATTAATAGAAATATAAAATCAAATTAGATAATTTAATTTTAAGAAAGTGGATCATAGAAAGGAAGAAGAGTGGATAAACAACAGCAGACCCAGGATTATTTTCAAGGTTAAGCAACGCTTGCCGAGGCCGACCATCGAATGTGACCGTTTTAAGATACCGAGGTTCCCCCTTTCCTCGGAAAGCTGTTAGTCCGCGGACGCGAACTCAGCAGCGGCGGCTGCGGCGGTGGAAACGGCGTTATGAGAATTTACCTATCTATGACTACGTCACTGCAGACGCGCGGGCACCTCTCGACAGGCGCGCGCCGCTCGTACGCCGCCGCCACGCCGCTCCCGCGCCGTTAACAGTTCCATATGAATCTTGCATTTGAACTCTCCGATGCGCGCTGGTCGCGCCGTCGCCACCCCGCCATTGAGTTCGATGAGACAGCCGTTACGACCGTCAGTAATCAAGGAAATCTGACACCAGTCTTACGAAAGAGTTTGTGAAAAACTGGTAATTAGTTGCATCCAGTTAGACCCCCTTTTGGGGGAGGCCTGTGTCCAACAGTGGACGTCTTTCGGCTGTTATGATGATAATGAGTTAGACTGAAAGCCACCCCAACATGGTTGGTAAAAAGCTAGACATCGTTATAGAAAAATAGATTGTCACTTTTGTCTACGCTGTCTAATGTATTTATAGCTTGGGATTCTGCTGGTAAGGGAATAGCTCTGAGAATTACTGAGTTGCTGATTTAACTTATCGCTATCGAAGTCATTCGGTAGATTAACCTCTGAAGGACCTTTGTTTTGTTGACTAACTGGAGAAATAATAAAAAAATAAACGAAAATAAACCGCAAGACGCCAAGCGAACTCGCGCGCTGTAAACGTTACTTGTACACACAGTTACACCGCGCGAGTCGGCTTGGCCTCACTATGGCATTACGGATTCTGACGGCAGAGACGTATTGGCTCCAATCGGTCCTTACAGATCCTGATGGGTTAAATATTTCAAAAACGGAAACCAGATTACAGATTAGTAAAGAAAGCAAAATTTGTAGTAATATGCTTCTAGTCATTTCAGATAGGTTACGGGAGCAAAGACATGTGAAAAACTTAGTTTTTGATATAAAAACTCTTTAGATATTCAAAGCCTGTTTGACGTAAAAAGAAAAAAATGTATTATCGTATGACGTGCTGGAATTCATTCTGAGAGAAACTGCAATACAATTTCATCATCCAGGAATTAATGAGGAACCTTCTCAATCGAAGGTGGCCTATAGTTGCTGTATCTTAAGCAGATAAACTAAACTGCTTTATTGGCAAATTTTTTAACTGCCCTGTAAAGCGGTTCTTAACTAAAACAGTTCAGAGGTTAAGTAGAAAAGATTTTCAAGCAACTCGTCTAAAATAGTTTTCCGAGCAGATGCATCAGCAACTTCTAAGTTGTAACTTCGAAGTTATGTACTTAGCGGTAACTTGTTAAATTAACAAGACTCCAAGAAGTGTAAGCTAGTTAATTAATACTAGGAAAATCAGCGGTGTTATGAGAAACATGGTTAAATTTTAATTGACTTGTGCGAAAAGACTGCTCATTATACCTACACTTGGTTTTATAATTGACTATAATTAGCTTCTACTAGCTGCTTCTCCCACGTGGTCCCTAGGAAACATACTCCCGGGATGAAAAGTAGCCTATGTCCTTTCTCAGGCTTTAGGCTATCTAGACTAGACTAGACTATTTGCGTACCAAATTTCATTTAAATCAGTTCAGTAGTTTTGGCGTGAAAGTGCGACAGGCAGAGTTACTTTTGCATTTATAATATTATAGTCAATTTTATTTTTTAATATTAGTAAAAAATGTGTTTCCTGATAGCTACAACCTGGGATTCTTTAAGTCAAGAATCAATAGGTTATTTCTAGGCAAGCGTGTTTCATCTTCGACCACATAATTGCTTACCATCAGGTGAGATGGTGGTCAAGCGCGTGCCTATCAACAGTAAAAAAAAATATCTTTAATTTCGGAAGTCGGTGTTTAAAAACGAAATAATCAAAAACACCGACTTCCGAAATTAAAGTTATTTTTTACTTTGCAGTGTTTTGATTTTAGAAGTCGGTTTTTTTTTCACTTTTTTATTGAGGAATGGGATGCTTGGGCAGGTGTAATTGTGGTTTGTACCACAATTACACCTGATGGAAAGCGATGGATGAGGTCTATGATGGAGCGAGCGTGTCCAGAAAATGACTGTTCACTCTTGATTTGAAGGCAGACAGACGGGTTTCAATTGAATGGGGACACAGACGTTGGCACACAGACTTTCGCTGTACGCATTATAAATGTAGAGGAGACGCGCTGGGTACGACTAGTCGGATTATCGACCAAGTACAGATGATACCCTACAGTACGTCTGGAATTCCGGTAGTAAAAAGGCGGTGGGACTAATTAGGGAAGAAGAAATGTTGTACCAACCTCAAATAAATTGTGATAAGGGCAAGAGAGAGGGCATTTAAAATGAAAAAATCAATAAAAACAATACAATACGTTTATTTGGGATTCGCACAGGACAAATAACAAAAGAAAATAAATCCTTACTAATATATAAAGCTGAAGAATTATTTTGTTTGCTTGAACACGCTAAGTCTCAGGAACTACTGGTCCGATTTGAAACATTCTTTCAGTATTAGATATCTTATTTATCGAGGAAGGTTATTTATCATATCACGCTAAGACCAATAGGAGCGGAGCAGACAATGTTGCGCGGGTCAACTAGTTAATAATATAAACTGATTACTTAGTACTAAGAGATAACAACATAAAAAGACTTTTTCGATACATACGTGGTACCAACCTCGGCATAATATGTTGTGGTATTTAAAAATGGAATAACGCAGCGCTGATATTATGAAAGACCCTGTGATATTACGGACTCGTTCACGGAATACAGACTAAATACAAAATGATGTTTTTTTCCTGGAAGTTAATATATCCCAGTAAATGTAACATTTCATCAGTTTTGCCCACAGATATAGATAGACATAGATAACGCAAGAGCAACTACTTCGCGTGCCTAGCTTACGTACAAAAATCGTAAGTGGTCACTTTCGCGCTCAGTCTGCATCGGTATACAGCGCTAGTTGGACGTCAGTTTAAAATATAAAAATGGTTAATTGTGCTGTTATAAATTGTAAAAACTGTACAAATGCGAGGAGAAAAAATAAAGTAAACGTTTCCTTCCAAATAGTGCTTGTGACGTCATATTAGGTAGTCAAAAAATGGCACGCTTGGTTTTCATACAGATCGTGATACTTACGTTATCTATGTCTATCTATATCTGTGGTTTTGCCTGTTCACAAATTTAAATGAGGTTATTCCGAATTCCGTAGTAAATTCCCAACTAGAACTGTGCCCAATAAAATGTCCAATTTATTCACACGAGACATAAAACAGTCATCGTTAAAGTTTACGTGTACTTTAGCACATTTCTTATCCCTTACAGAAACACGGTTTTTATGTTACGTCTATACGTTATTAAATACGGATTTACGGCTTTTTATATCCATCAACATCATCTAAATACTTTTACGAGCAGTAAAAGTTAAATAAAATAAAGATAGTCTGGCTCCCGAGCTATTCGAACATTTGTAAAAATAGTGGCGACTCGAACCAAACTCGACATCAGTTTATTGTAAGCCACAGGCGGAAAGCAACCGTTGCCCGCCGTGCCAAATTTGAATAGTCGGGTTCGGTATTCGAAATTCTGAAGTGTATTTTTTTTTCCTTTTTTTTTCTAAAGTGGCAAGACGTGCTTTCTCGAAGAAGGTTTTCAAAGATTGATTTTTATTGCAAGAAGGATTTATTTTAAACTTATTTTTGTTTGTGTTTTTAGTGAATGGTAGTGAATGAAATTGTGCTCAAGTGTTGTTCAGGGAAAAAAGCTTGTATCAAGCTTGTAGAAGATTAAAGTTAATTCAGTAATTTGTTATAACAAGTAAGTAGTGCCTTGTTTTCCAATACTTAGATACAAAGTTATTTAAATACTATCCAAACAAAGAAACCTTAGATATTTACTCCAATAATACGCTGTAAGACGTTTCAATAGCGGTCCAGTCAACGTTTGCAAGACTAGCTTCGATTATCCTGTTCCAAGAAATTGTTTATGCAAGCTGTATAAACTAGATAATCGTACTTGTATTCTGAGATGCCTTTAGTGTTCCCGCCAGAACAGGATTTTCAGGTAAAATAATCTGCTTTAAACCCAGAGTTCTGAATAAATAACTATAGTATGACGTAAAAGTGTTCTGTTTATGCAAATATTTTTCTTGTTGGTTGGCTTACACAAATGTGAACTGACATTTGCAACACTGTAGGAAAATACCTAAGTCGTCAAGTAAATATTTAATATGTATTTATATTGTATTTATACTTTACATAATGTATTTTGTTCATTATTGTATTTAAAGAATTATCAATCGCTATTAATTCTCTTTATTGCACCTACGACTATTCTCTGCAACACCCAAAGGTTGACTGGCAGAGAATGCCTATGGCATTAAGTCCGCCTCTGCACATTTGTGTGCTGAAAGCGTTAAATACATAAGTAAATAGATTGCCAAAAAGTATAAAATGATCAGAATCGACGTCACATTTTGGAATTTGACTACATAGTTTAAGCAATATTTTTTGTTTTCGATTCACTCATAAACGCTTTTGAGAAACAGGTTCATAGGTATTAGAGACAGGGAACGACACTTAAAACAGAAAACGACACACAGCTACTTCAACATATCTTCTTTCAAGGTTATTTTTTTTTCAATGGGAACATAATTTTTAACTGTTGAATAAATATGGCTGGTTTCTATACAACATCGTCAAACTACCATTTGTAGGGTTCCAAGAGTAACCAACGGAACCCTATTACTAAGCCTCCACTGTCCGTCCGTCCGTCCGTCCATCTGTCTGTCAGAGGGCTGCATTTGAAGAATCGTGATAGGTAGACAGTTACACATTATAAAAACAAATAATAAAAATTAAGGTTTATGGTACGAAACCCTTCGTGTGCGAGTCCGACTCGCACTTGGCCGGTTTTTATTATTTCAAAAGTAAAACTTAAATCCTACTATTGAAAAATTGATTAATTGGTTCACTTTAGTGAACCACATCCTCACACCAAAATTTCATGAAATCATGAGCGAAGAAGGCGAAGAAGGCTATTCAAAATTAGATTAAAAATTAAACTTTTCTCACAGAAATATTCTGAAATTCTACAGGTGTCATAAGGTGTGTCTCATCTCCCGTTCTCGGAAAACATCATTAATGATGTTCGTGACATACAAATTTTAATAGACTTTCTTAGAAGTTCCCACCATCCGGTGGTTGGGAAGTTTTAATTCTTCGTATATTATTTTCAAAGAGGTGAAAGTATTATGTTATTTATTTATGTTTGTTACGGCTTCGGCTGATGAATATTTTATGGTTTCGAAGTTTGTTCTAAATTGTGTGGTTTTCTTTTAATACTAATATTATATAGCTGAAGAGTTTGTTTGTTTTGAGGAGCTCGTGGCTAGATAATGACAGCCGCACGGGTCGATCTTCAAGGTTAAGCAACGCTTGCCACGGTTGGTCTGTGGATGGGTGACCATCTTAACACACCGAGTTTCCTCCGTGCCTCGGAAAGCACGTTAAGCCGTTGGTCCCGGCTGTCATTTGTAGATCTTTGGCAGTCGTTATGGACTGTCAAAAGCCAGTAAATCTGACACCAGTCTTGCCAAGAACTAGCGTGTTACCCAGTTAATGGGTTGTGGAAGTCTGGTAGGCAGCCGCTCCTCGTAAAATACTGGTATTCAGCTGAATCTGGTTTGACTGGGAGCCGACCCCAGTATAGTTGGGAAAAAGGCTATGCAGATGATGATTATTTAGTATGTATTAGTGTCATATTTATTTTAGTTGGTACTATTTACGTATTGCATGTTATATTTAAAGTTTCATGATCATCATCATATTAGCCGAAAGACGTCCACTGCTGGACATAGGCCTCCCCCAAGCGTTGCCACAACGACCGGTCCTGTACGTCTCGCATCCATCGGCTGCCCGCGACCTTCACCAGGTCATCGGTCCAACTTGTGGGAGGCCATCCAACGTTGCGTCTTCTGGTACGCGGTCTCCACTCCAGAGGTTTTCGGCTATTGATAGTTTTTTACATACCCATAACTTTACATCTCTCTTCGACTCTCCTTTCGCCTTTTCTACAAATTTATCTGTTTCCTTCTTTTTATCTTTTTATTAAATGTGTGTACACAAACTGTTATCTTATCTATACTAATATATAAAGCTAAAGAGTTTGTTTGTTTACTTGAACGCGCTAATCTCAGGAACTACTGGTCCGATTTGAAAAATTATTTCAGTGTTAGATAGCCGATTTATCGAGTAAGGCTATAGGCTATATATTATCACGCTAAGACTAACAGGAACGGAGCAATAATGAAAATTGTGACGCAGATGAAGTTGCGCGGGTCAACTGGTATAAAATAAATACCTACGAATACCATCTGACTCCCAACCCACATAAAAAAAAACTTGCCTCCCACTTTCACGCCACTTACCGTCTATACCTATAAAGCAATATTCCCCGAGCCATAAGTAAATAAATACCATCAAAAAGGGTCTCTCGTAAATTAGGGTACATTTCTTAGCTGGAGACGGGAGGCTGCGGATATTTCCTTATTTCGTGTGTCTCGTTAGATGAAGGGGCAGTTCGAATGAAGAGCGAAACGTTTGGATAAGATTGTAGAGTATAGATAGATAGGCGATTGGGAGCGATAAAGAAGCTAGCACTGCTGTTTTAGTGGATTGGTAAAATTTTAGACTTTTTTACTACGGTAAAAGAAAAATGTTACAAATAAAAACAGAATCTGTTGTTACACACGCTGGGGTGCGATAAAAATGGGGAGGTGAAGAACACCGCTGTCGAAGAAAGCCGAATTTTTTGCCGAAAAATGAACCAGTCCTCTGGTCATGTGATGAGTCGGCTAACTGCTTGGTGATGTCGCGAATAGTTTGATGAGCATCCACCATAGCCCTAGGCGTTTCAACCCCAAACATAATCATAATAGCACTTTTTTACCCGACTGCGAAAGAAGGAGGGTTATGTTTTTCGAGTGTGTGTATGTATGTATATTTCTTTGGCACGCCCTAGAGCCTAAACATCTCGTTTTAGCTTGAGAAGTGTCGCGAATAGTTTGATGAGCATCCACCCTTAGCCCTAGGTGTTTCAACCCCAAACATAATCATAATAGCACTTTTTTACCCGACTGTGAAAGAAGGAGGGTTATGTTTTCGAGTGTGTGTATGTATCTATGTATATTTCTTTGGCACACCCTAGAGCCTAAACGGCTCGTTTTACCTTGAGAAGTGTCGTTAGATTCGTATTTACTGTGAGAGTGACACGAGGTATATCAAAATGAAAAAAAAAAAAAAAATTGCGGATGTTTGGCGCCAAATTATGCCTTCAAAAAAAATATTTTCAAAACCTATCGAGTGGGATATCAAGATAAAGGGCTCGAGGAGACGATTCCAAAAAAAGTCATCATCTGCCTAGCCTTTTCCCGACTATATTGGGGTCGGCTTCCAGTCAAGCTGGATTTAGCTGAATACCAGTATTTTACGAGGAGCGGCTGCCTACTAGACCTCCACAACCCAAGACTGGATTCAGATTTACTGGCTTCTGACTATCCGTAACGACTGCCAAAGATCTACAAATGACAGCCGGGACCAACGGCTTAACGTGCTTTCCGAGGCACGGAGGAAACTCGGTATGTTAAGATGGTCACCCATCCACAGACCAACCTTGGCAAGCGTTGCTTAACCTTGAAGATCGACCCGTGTGGCTGTTATTATCTAGCCACGAGCTCCTCACGATTCCAAAAAAAGTAACTCACTAAAATGCAGGAAATAAAAAATTATGACTGTCAAAAAACCCGACCCGTAAAAACGACTAAGAAGTTCGAAACAAGTGGCTTTTCCAGCAGTCTGATGCAGTTCAATCACTGATCCAATGCCACCAACTGCATCAGACTGCTTGAAACGCGACTTGTTTCGAAGGTTTTAGTCGTTTTAGCGGTCGGGTTTTTTTTTCTAAATTGTTAAATTGTAGAGTTTATATCCGTAAATCTGAAAACTTCCATGTTTGTGCTTGTGAGTAACCAGCTAATTTACAAATAGCTTAAAACTTTTAAAACTCAAGACCGCTGTAATTCATACTCTTGCTCTGACAGTTACGCTACGGCCTGTCTTACTGAGATAAAACCTTGTCACAGACGTTAACGATGACTTTAGTCATCTTTTTTTGGCAGCGTTGGCATCTTGTGAGTAGGTACTCATAGAATTGTACTAAAATCTATTCTGAGTATTAACAAATAGCACGCGTCAAAATTTTATACAATTAAATAAATGTTAGTCTTTGAGGAGCTCGTGGCTAGATAATAACAGCTGCATGGGTCGATCTTCAAGGTTAAGCAACGCTTGCCAAGGTTGGTCTGTGGATGGGTGACCATCTTAACATACCGAGTTTCCTCCGTGCCTCGGAAAGCACGTTAAGCCGTTGGTCCCGGCTGTCATTTGTAGATCATTGGCAGTCGTTACGGATAGTCAGAAGCCAGTTAATCTGACCCCAGTCTTGCCATGAAGTACCGTGTTACCCAGTTAATGGGTTGTGGAGGTCTGGTTGGCAGCCGCTCCTCGTTAAATACTGGCATTCAGCTAAATCTGGCTTGACTGGAAGCCGACCCCAATATAGTTGGGAAAAGGCTAGGCAGATGAAATAAATGTTCGTCTTTCCCATAAAATTAAGCTTTCTTTTGAAGATTAACTAAAAACAAATAAACTAATCTTACAACAAACGATAATTTACATAAAAAATGATGAAGCTGGTAATTTGTCGAAGAAACTGGTGGCATTGCCACGTTGAATAGCATGAAATTTAGCCTCTGGCCAAAGGAAAAGTCAGCTCTTGGGGACACGGGATGTGTCAAACAGTCGTTTCGAAATTTCTTTGAAAAGGCTGTGAACACTAGGGCCATAGAGTCGAAAATATAGTTACCAACACCGAACAGAAAAAACAGGTTACCAATATGGTTACTACTCGTACATTTATGCCGCTTGAAATTTTCCGCAACCGCAGCGGCAGCGCTTGCACAACACGATGAAGCAGTTTTGTAACTATTTTGGCGTACAATAAATAAATAAACACTATTTTTCTGTTCTCATCGTTTTGATGTTACCTGGGGTCGCAAATAGCCGTCGCGACGCCACAACAATTGAATAGTTTTATTTAAAAAAAATCGGCAGTCGCCATGTTTTTTGGTCGATCGGGGGCTATAGGATATTACACACTAGGTTTTTTTTAAAAAAAGAAGTTTATACTGTGTGATTTGGTATGGCATGTGGGATGTCATTAAGCGTCCATTTCCGTTGACGCCCAATGGCATCGACAACTGACAGGGTAAACTATCATAATCAGCTACAACTTAAGAAAGGCAAGTGTAGAAAGAAAAGCATTATTAATTCAATAAAACACTCCAATACCTGACCACCAAGGAAACCCGATCTTTATGAAGAAAACTTCAGTGACTCGCCACTTGGCGCATCATATATCTATGTCGAGCATTTCATGCCCGAGGTGACACGGCTGTGTTCTGTGTCGCCGGCTGACGGCACGACATGTGGCGACCATAGAGCTCGGAATGTCGCACCGGCTGTGACTAGAGAAACCATTTAATCTACCGAAACTTTTTCCGACTATGTTGGATTTGTTTTCTAGTATAACCGGATGCAACTATTCAGTTACCTACTGGTATTCACCAGTAATTGTATTCTATTAGTTACTTTAAAGAATAGAGAGGAGCTCGTGGCTAAATAATAACAGCCGCACGGATCAATCTTTAAGGTTAAGCAACGCTTGCCAAGGTTGGTCTGTGGATGGGTGACCATCTTAATATACCGAGTTTCCTCCGTGGTCCCGGCTGTCATTTGTAGATCTTTGGCAGTCGTTACGGATTGTCAGAAGCCAGTAAATCTGACTTCAGTCTTGCCAAGAAGTACCGTGTTACCCAGTTAATGGGTTGTGGAGGTCTGGTAGGCAGCCGCTCCACGTAAAACACTGGTATTTGAATCCGGTTTGACTGAAAGCCGACCCCAATGTAGTTGGGAAAAGACTAGGCAGATGAGTTACTTTAAAGAATAGAATAGAAAAGAATACTGTTTATTATGTACACCATACAAGTTACAGAAAAGATAGATGAAGGAAACATTAAATAAGGTGACACAATGGGCGGCCTTATCGTTAAAAGTGATCTTTTCAAGACAATCTTTGGATGGGTTTTAAAGATAAGGAAAGACAATAATATAAGTATTTGTAGGTGTACGATTTATACAGGGTTATTTTGTAAAACACCAGCAACCTCTTAGACAGTGAAAGTACACATGATTATAAGCAACTTTTACTGGGAAAAACCCTGAAATCTCGAGAAAAATATCAGCTGTTTCATACAAAATGCAATATTTAACCAATGAAAATGTATGAAACAGCTGATATTTTTCTCGTCACCATACGGCATAACATTATATACATATTTATTTTCCTAATTATGTCAAATTCCGAATTAAGGGGCCGCTAAGACATCTCGGTGATCTGTGGGAATGGCACTGCAAGCGATTGTCTTTTATTATGAACGGGTGCCGTGTGCGTGCAATATGAGCCAATGAAGGCCAACAAATGAGCATCAGGTATAATTGCGCGTGATGATTCTCATCTATCGTCGGTCTAAGAATGGCGCTGATGAATATGACACGCCTTAAATTATATATATAAGACAGCAGAAAATGAGTTGAGGCCTTTTGGCTCAATGTTTATTTTTATATATTTTCATCATCATCTGCCTAGCCTTTTCCCAACTACATTGGGGTCGGCTTCCAGTCAAACTGGATTCAGCTGAATACCAGTGTTTTACGTGGAGCGGCTGCCTACCAAACCTCCACAACCCATTAACTGGGTAACACGGTACATCTTGGCAAGACTGGAGTCAGATTTACTGGCTTCTGACAATCCGTAACGACTGTCAAAGATCTACAAATGACAGCCGGGACCAACGGCTTAACGTGCTTTCCGAGGCACGGAGGAAACTCGTTATGTTAAGACGGTCACCCATCCACAGACCAACCTTGGCAAGCATTGCTTAACCTTAAAGATCGACCCGTGCAGCTGTTATTATTTAGCCACGAGTTCCTCCTATTTTTTTTATATATTTTCATTTAGGTTTATTTTTATGCCACAATTTTGCTCGAATTCTGACCCGTGCTAGTTCTTTGGGCGTGCTAGTTTTTTTCGGGTTAATATATAGGGTAAATTTTCGAAGTGTGCTTTGGCCAAATCCGAAACCATGAGGAATATCAAAAAACACTGAATGGAGTTTCGAGCCCGATTTTGATGAAAACTAAAACTGCATAATTGGATTTTTTTTTAAATATCGTTATTCCTAACCAGAAATCGAACCATCCAGAATTGTAGGTAATAAGGATCAAATTCTGGGAAGACATAACACATGGCAAATTAAAGGAAAGCTCTAATTTTTAACAAATTAGTATTAACATTTTTGACTAAATATACCTTTAAGATTTGCATATTATTGTATAGATGTTTGTGTTTCCAGTTCAGCAGACAATATTGGGGAGTTCCTTGTTACGCCACTTCTTCCCAGCTAAAATAGGAAGTGGTGACGGGCGGGGTGTGTAAAAAAAAACGCCGTGCTCGTTCCCTCTTGCTGAATTCTAAATTAATGGCAGGTTTAGAAAGTCTCATCAAAGATACTTTCCAACTTTATCTTCTTCCCAGTTAAAATAGATAGGAAGTGGTGACGGGCGGGGCGTGTAAAAAATGTTTCCAGCTCAGCAGATAATATTGGGGAGTTCGTTGTTAATTTTCTGAATTCTAAATTAATGGCAGGTTTAGAAAGTCTCATCAAAGTTACTTTCCAATTTTATCTCTACAGCAAAACATCGACTTTTCTCTCTCATATCCCTTTTATTTTTACCCAGATCTGGATTTCGCTATCCAACGAGCAAAGTGCTTCAAAATATAATAAGAAAACAAATAATGCGACAAAGGAAATGTCAGTCAGTGCTACTTGGCACGACATGTATGTATGATGTCAGAGTCTTAGTTTATGAGCGACGGACGGACATTTAATACGGTTAAATATATATTACAAGCTGCGTCCATTCAAATCACTGTAGTATTATTGTCTGTAAGTGCTCTTCGTGGTACGAATATAATGGCCAACGCATACCAGTACGTCTACCATGAGTTTTAGCTATCTATACTCGCTAGCGACTGTAGTTAAAAATTGTATGAAAACTTTTAAAAACCAAGGTTCTAATTTATTTTTTTTGTTGTTTACTAAAGTTTTACTTGTAACTTTTTCGTTTATTAGTTAGCAACTTAAACAAACAAATTAAAACTTTTTTTTTAAGTTTTCATACATTTTTTTTATTACATTCGCTAGCGAGTATTCGTATAGATTAATAAAACTCATGGTAGACCAACAGGACGGAATGGCAAATGATTTAAATTTTTACCTAAATACATTCAAACTTATCTAGTAGAAATTGATTCCGTGGCATCGAAAGGGATTTTTTGACAAAGCATTGGAGAGGGCGCTAAGGGATCCCGTGGATGCCACGGCATGTCGCGTGATGACTTGTTAAGCTGCCAAAATGCTGATGATATTGTAATTCCTTTTTCTAATTTATTTTTGACTTATTTAATAATACTGCTTTTTTCCATATTTAATTTTCTAAATTCATAATACTGTACCTGCACTGTACTAATATTTGATTTTTGTTATCCGTGAAAACGCAGTGGGTTGTACTGTAATCACCCTTATATTTAATTTAATTTTTTTATTATGTGATCCTCACAGTACAATTGTTTGTCTTCCCAAATAAATAAATAAATAAATGCTACAGTTAGAAATACGGTGGTGCCGCGGCATCCCGCCGCGTGGTTTAAGCGACTAGTGAGCACTGACCGGTGGCAAAAACCTTTGCCATTTCGTCCCGTGTGCGTAGGCCTTTATTCTGGTTTGTTGGAGCTGGTACTAGGTTTACGTAATTTTCGTTTGAGTAGTCGTAAATTATAATTTTAGTAGTACGTTGGTTATTGTTTTTGGGAACTGGCACGCGAGACCACTCCTTGCATTTAATACCTAGTTGGTGTAAGTTTTGCATAGTCAGATCTAGTAATAAATTGTTGAATAAACTTTAAGGTTTTCTGTGTAGATTTTTGTGTCTCCTTAGTTAGACATTCGTTTATATCGAATATTGTGCAGAGGTTGTATTTCCTGATATCAATTATATGGAGAACTAATAAGAAACTACTAATTTGTTTTATATTATTATGTATGTCTCTCTATTAATATTATTTATGATGTTTGTACACTGACAGCCCTAAATCTAACTTCTTTAGTTCAGTCCACCCAAAGGTTGTCTGTAAGAGATTGCCCTGTGCGATAAGACCGCCCATTGTACACTAGTTTTTATAAGCGTTTTTACTGTGCTTGTTATGAGGTGTACAATAAAGTATATAATAAATAAATACTAATTAAAAAAAAAAGACTGTCAGATAGATTTCCAAAACATATTGAAGACGTATTTCTTCCTTTTTAAAGATTAAGACGTTACAGTGCGTTGAAAACTTGTGTGACGTCATATTTCAGTACACTTTATCGAACAGTGACGTCACAAGACCCACTCTTGATCTCTGGTGCGTTTTATCGTCGTCAATTTATGGTGATTTGATAAAGCAAAAAATACGTGTCCAGTATTTTTCGCTAATCTAAGTGACGGTCTAAATAAAATCATATTTTTTACTCAGGAATCCTGCCTATTCTCCGTGACTTATCCAGCTACATTTAATAGTTTTTTTTCCGGTAGTTGCTAATGAGCAACCACTAAATCTCCTAAGAGACAGAAACTAATGAGTTTCTGGCTCTTAGGAGATTCAGTGGTTGAAAATAGTGCAGCGGGTATTTATCAAGGTTTTTTTTAAAGGATGGGAAGTCATCAAATGACTCCTCCCGCTCTGGGTGAAACAGGAGGGAGTGTCAGACTCTTACTGACTAAAACACATCCGTTTTCCTCCTAGAGCCCTTTGCGTTCCAGAACTACGGTACCTCTTTCGAACAAAGTCCGTAGCCCTCATCAAGGTAACCTATAACCGTACGTGAACAAAATATTAACATTCAGTGTCAATTTTTTGTTCACGTTTATCGGTTCGTATTGACGGAGGCCTTCCAACGCTGCGTCTTACGGTAAGCGGTCGCCACTTCAGAACTTTTCGGCCCCATCGACCATTTGTTCTGCGAGACTTTTGTCTTGAGACACTATGGTATATGAAAGTATGACCCGCGTGAATGTTAAAAATTATCTAAATGGACTCCCGTGATAAATAGTATACTATTCTTAGGCACGGTCTATTCGTATGTCAAGTTTCACATAATTCCGTTTTTATTATTAGGGTTCCGTTCCAAAATGGTAAAAAAGGAATCCCTATGGTGTGACTAAGTCTGTCCGTCTGTCACAGCAAGATTTACAAACTTGAAATTTGGAAAGTTATAGATGACGTTTGCTTAAGTATTTTGCAAATAAGAAAGAAATAAAAATGCTTTTTTTTTGGCACAAGCGACTGAAAGGGGTTCTTAAAAATTCTCTCAAACATATTATGCTTTTTTTTTCATGGTTCACCTTTTGACGAAAAATTTAAAAATATCACCGTTCTCCCCCTTATCTCCGAAGACTGCATAGAAAAAAATCTGAAATTATTCAATGTCATAGAAGTTTATGTAAAGACTAGTTTACCCGCGCAACTTCGTCTGCGTCACAATTTTCATTACTGCTCCGCTCGTATTGACCTTAGCGTGATGGTTAGTCTTCCTCGATAAATGGGCTATCTAACACTGAAAGATATTTTCAAATCGGACCAGTAGTTCCTGAGATTAGTGCGCTTTATATATTAAGTATAGATTACAGGAAAAATACAACGAAATCTATAAATAACACATTTTTTTAGAAATCATCAAGAAAAATTATATTAGTTTCACTCGGTCTAGAGATGGCGCTGATCTAAAACTGCAATATACACCGCAGTGTTAAAATTCTCTAACGAATATAAGCCTTGCCAATGAAAATTCAAAAAACATTTCACGTTTTATTTGCATTGACACTGAACTACAAACTTGTCGTCTTCTAATACAATAGCTATAATATTTTAACGATCTTTTGGCACAATGTATGGATATTACGACTTGAGTTTATGACCACGGCGACACCTGAAGCTTACACTTTACACCTTTGCAGGAAGACATTCTTCGGAGACATGTTTGTTACTACATTTTATTGTTGTTACCTGTTGTTTGTGAAGTGTGGAATAATACTTGCATATTAACTTATTTAGTTGAGGAGCTCGTGGTTAAAGAATAACAGCCGCACGGGTCGATCTTCAAGGTTAAGCGACGCTTGCCAGGGTTGGTCTGTGGATAGGTGATCTTAACATAACGAGTTTCCTCCGTGCCTCGGAAAGCACGTTAAGCCGTTGGTCCCGGCTGTCATTTATACATCTTTGGCAGTCGTTACGGATTGTCAGAAGCCAGTAAATCTGACTCCAGTCTTGCCAAAATGTACCGTGTTACCCAGTTAATGTGTTATGGAGGTCTGGTACAGCCGCTCCTCGTAAAATACTGGTATTCAGCTAAATCCGGCTTGACTGGAGGCCGACCCCAATATAGTTGGGAAAAGGCTAGGCAGATGAGTTGATAAATATTTTTGTCTTTATTGAAATCAACCAGACCAAATTTCGATCTCGGAGCTCCATCTTAACTAGTGATGACTAGCCAAGTCTTCATAACAGCTGGAAGATGTCCACTGCTGGACATTGGCTTATTCCAAAGGGGGGGTTTGCTATGCTTGGCAGGCGGGTTTGCGATCGCAGTGTTTGGTGTTGCGTTTTACAGAGAACGCTGCTGCCCATTCTCTGGTGAGTCCCTTAGTCGCCTCTTACGACACCCACGGGAAGTGATGGGATGGTGTTATTCTTTTACAGCACCATACAGCACCGGCCGATACCATATTACATGCGTAGTCAAATATGCAGGAAATAATATTATAGTTCGCAAACACATGTACTGCCTAGTTCCTTTAGCCGTCATTATTAAAACATCTTAATGAGCTGGCAGGCATCAAAACAAAAGATGGACAGCTTCTTCGGTGAATCGTATATATTCATCAACGTGTTGAAAATGGGGGATGACAGGGCCTTCAAAGGCCAATAGGTCATTACTGCCGCATCTTAAGAGGACGCATTGGAAATTTTGGCGCCAATGATCTCAATTTTTTTCAGTAAATACAAAACGGATCAAAATATAAGTAGGTGACCTGAAAGTTCATGATAAAAACCTTATTTTGTTAGTTTTCAATACATGATTAGGTAACTTTTTTAGCAGAGAAAAATATATCAAACATACCTCTTTTTAAAAAGAGATTCACATCTTATGGGCAAACGGGACCGATTTAAGCCTCTTAACTTTCTATGTAGATGCGTCTATACATACTCTTTAAAATTCTAGAAGGAATTTCTCAAATTACCGTTTCTAACTAAATAAAATAACAAAAACCATTTTGTCGCTTACGTCCTTTAGTTATAAGCTAGCGCGCGTATGCAATCCTCGCCCCGCTCAGACGCTCACGTCCCCTCTTGACCATTGTCAGCGACGGGAATAATTGTTTAACAATTCGTCGCCTTAAGATAATTTTAAACTTTCAGGCTAAGCCGCTGGGGTCCTATAATAAACAGCAATTCTAATGGGCGGAACTGTCGTTGTAAATTCCCGTATTTAACTTGTTTATTGCCATATACCATGGTGTTTATGTTCAAATGGTGACTCTTTGCCAGGAAAGTATTGTTTAATGTCTATTTGATTAAGCTCTGTTTATAATTACTAGCTTATCGCCCGCAACTTCGTTCGCGCGAATTTAGTTGGTACTCTACGAACTTCATCTCCCTTACTTATTTAGACTAAACGTAGGACAGTTCGCTCAAACCGCAACATTTTTCATACTTAGAGTATTTTTACACCCATTGTAACTTTTAAACGAAAGGTCCGATTTGAATTGAGGAGTATTGAATGACTATTAGATTAGTCAACTTTTTGGTGCTTCGTCTGCATACTCATAGCTGTTTATATAGTTCTACATCATGGTTTTAATGTTCAAATGGCAAATCTTTGACATGAGAGCATTTTTAATGACTATTTGGTTAGTCAAATGTTTGTTGCTTTGGCTGCGTGCTCACAGCTGCTGTTTATCCGCTCAACCATGGCGGCCATATTGCGCGCCATAATAGTTGCAATGCGGTATCCGGGCGTTCATATGGCACAACGCAATATAATAATAATAATGGTTTATTCATATTAACAAGTATTCCTTAGCAACTAGTGATTGAATAGTAAGTTAAGTACCTAGTAATATTGAAGACAAGGACGGTTCGGTTGTTCGAATTTTTAGAGCACCACTCAGACTGGAGTCAAGTTTTGTACTTAAAACTACTTACGTTCTAATTTAATTTCAATCTCATCAAAGCGACAATCATCGTCAAAAACTTGACAAATTATTTTGAAATTAGAGGTGTCTTAGACAGTTGAAAAGCTTTATTTTTTAATTTGCTGGTTTTCCTTCCAAACAGCCCATTCCATTTCCTAAATTTATTTTTAGGGTTCCGAACATCCGTAAAAAATGGAAACCTTATAGAATCACTCGGGTGTCTTTCTGTCTGTCTGTCCGTCTGTCACAGCCAGTTTTCTCTGGATCTACTGGACTAATTCTATTGAAATTTGATATGCATTAGGGTTTCAGTAACCCAAACACGGACGCGTTACGTAAATAAATACATTTGACATTTTGAGTCTGACCCCCAAAAGTGACCCTTTGGGGGTCAGACCAGACTGGAAAATAAAAAAAAAGTTTTTTAAACTGACGTTTTTGACTGACTGACTTTTGACTTATGACTTGTGACTTATGACTTATGACTTGTGACTTGTGACTTGTGACTTGTGACTTGTGACTTGTGACTTGTGACTAGTGACTTGTGACTTGTGACTTGTGACTTGTGACTTGTGACTTGTGACTTGTGACTTGTGACTTGTGACTTGTGACTTGTGACTTGTGACTTGTGACTTGTGACTTGTGACTTGTGACTTATGACTTATGACTTAAGACTTAAGACTTAAGACTTAAGACTTATGACTGTATGATGTGAAATATCAAATGAACGCGCTTACAGTCAAGGTTTTAATAATATTTTTTCTTTTAAAATAAACATTCCCTCCCCCTTATCTCCGAAGCTACTGAGACAAAAATTAAAAAAAAAATGCAGGTAATGGTTTTACACCTAAAGATCCCAAAAAAAGCAAAGCCTATAAGTCTGTAGTGTTAAAATAATATGTTAAAAAAAATAAAAATAAAACTGAAACGGAACCCTTTGCACGCGAGTCCGACTTGCACTTTGCCAGTTTTTTTTCGTTACGCGTCCCAGTTTGGGTCACATACATAATACAAAACTTCAACGGAATCGGTCTTGTAAAGTCGGAAAAAATCGGCAGTGATAGATATACAGACAGACAGACCGATATTCTGAGAGATTGACAACCGAGTGGAACCCTAACAATAGAAAATCTTTGAAAGGGGCGACGAGATAGCTAGCCTTGTTGGATAGGTAATGCAATTTTAAAGTGACAAAATTTGATTTCCCTATCACGCCCGTGCCACCTGTGTCACCTACGCTAAATAAATAATTTAACCGTGTCTGGAAACTTCCTGTTTAAACAATATTCTTTATTAAGTTTTTCCAAAAACCGAAAAGATAGTAAAGCGATAAATGTCAGCTTTCACTGGAAGCGCAGCTTTAGGTTTGGTCCCTTCTGGCTTACACTTAATTTGATAATTTAATAAAAAAATAATTTTCCTTAAAAAGTTTGTTGCGGCCCTTCGCGGAAGCCTTTGATATTATAATCCGTACTTGAACATCTTTTGTGAAAAGGGATGAAATGAGTCAGTATTGTTTTCCGGTATGAGGAAAGAGACATCATCATCATCATCATCATCTGCCTAGCCTTTTCCCAACTACATTGGGGTCGGCTTCCAGTCAAACCGGATTCAGCTGAATACCAGTGTTTTACGTGGAGCGGCTGCCTACCAGACCTCCACAACCCATTAACTGGGTAACACGGTACTCCATGGCAAGGCTGGAGTCAGATTTACTGGCTTCTGACTATCCGTAATGACTGCTAAAGATCTACAAATGACAGCCGGGACCAACGGCTTAACGTGCTTTCCGAGGCACGGAGGAAACTCGGTATGTTAAGATGGTCACTCATCCACAGACCAACCTTGGCAAGCGTTGCTTAACCTTGAAGATAGACCCCGTGCGGCTGTTATTATCTAGCCACGAGCTTTTCAAAACTAACTATTTACTAACTACACGAATCAGCAAGTGCAAGACATCCTTATCAAGGCGTGTCATTTTCCACAGAAATTATATAGTATGTGACACACACACACACACACTATGAAGAGGTAGAATACTTGTATAGTAAGCGCCAAATTTTGAAATAACGGTAACTGACCCCACCTGTGTTTATTGACATTCTCAATTTAAAAAAACAGAAATAAACACTGTCCTGAATCAGAGAATCCATCGTAATCCACTACATTCTCCAGTCATGAAAAACGTAAACGTTTTTCATGACTGGAGAATGTTAATCATTTTTTTCTGGTTCCTACGAAGTCATATTACAATGGAGTTTATTACAAATTTATCTGGCGCCTACCATAATCAGCTGCATCTGGGAAGACTGGAAGCCAACCCAGACACAGTTAAAAAAACTGACGATGATGAATAGTTTAATTTGTTCTAACAACAATTTTCTCTCGTTCCAGGTATAGTGTCAGTGAGTGAAGTGATGAGTGACCAGTAAGTGAGTGAGTGAGTGCTGTGATGGAGGCGACTCCGCTACCTCTTGAGGTGGATGAGGAGGGCCGCCCTCAGCAGGGCTCCTCCACTGGCAGTGGATCCTCTTCAGGGACTGGGTATTATGCGCATAAGAACGGTGAGTTCAGGTTTTACTTTTTTAGATTTTGGCTATCGGGTTTTGGGAATACTAGCTCAATGATATAAACGCCAAAGTTCAAATTCCATTGTATATTTTTGATTTGGACATTTTAATGATTACAAACTGTCAGACAAAAATAGATGGACTAATTATGTTAAAGACCTACCTTCTTCAACATTCAGTATAAGCTGGCCCTCTATGACTAAAGAGGGCTAAAAGTCATTGTAGAATAGGGCTTTCGTGCGCATTGACCTTTTGTAGGTGCGCAGATCTTTTCGTAGGCGCATAGACCTTTCGTTGGCGTGTAGATCTTTTGTAGGTGTGCAGATTTTTTCGTAGCCGCGTAGACCTATTGTAGGTGCGTAGTCCTTTCATAGGCACGTAGACCTTTCGTAGGCGCGTAGACCTTTCGTAGCCGCGTAGACCTTTTGTGGGTGCGTAGTCCTTTTGTGGGTGCGTAGTCCTTTCATAGGCACGTAACCTTTCGTAGGCGCGTAGACCTTTCGTAGCCGCGTAGACCTTTTGTAGGTGCGTAGTCCTTTCATAGGCACGTAGATCTTTCGTAGGCGCGTAGACCTTTCGTAGCCACGTAGACATTTTGCAGGCGCGTAGACCTTTCGTAGGCCCGTAGATCTTTCGTAGGCGCGTAGACCTTTTGTAGGCGCGTAGACATTTCGTAGGCACGTAGACCTTTCGTAGGCACGTAGACCTTTCGTAAGCGTATACATTTGTAGACTGCAACAGTTAAAAATATAATCAATAGGATTTAAAGTAGGAATCAAACATATTTATTATGTAGTTTCCAACGGTTTTGGCAGCCTTAAGACACAAAAAAAAATCATAATATATATTTTTTTCTTTTTTAAAAACGTTGCTCCACACTAGGAATTTCTCCTGTATCGTGGGTGCGTTCACAAACATACAAACTCACATACACAAACAGCCAGACCCGAAACAACTATCTATAGGGCATAAAAATATTTGTTCCGTGCGGGAATCGAACCTGCAACACGCAGCGCAGCAGCCGATCGCTCAACCACTGCGCCAAACGTGTCGTCAAAATAATGAATAAAAAAAAGTATTTCATAATCTGTTTTAGTAACGAATCTTAAAAATAAATCTCAGCATTTTTACTACCGATCAATTTTTTTATAAACCAACCACATTATAAACTAACGTCCACTATAACGTAGGCGTAACATAAGTATGATTATCGAAGTCATTACAAGAGACTTAAGTATGATTATACCGACGAATAATTACGACAATCACGGCGTACGCCTACTGAAAACCGAAAACTAACATAATGACAGACTGTGAGGCGACATTCGTTGTAAATTACTTGAAAGTCAACACAAAGTCAACTTATCTGATTCACTTATATTTTATGAGTTCTGCGACCGAATCTAAGCTATGAAGTTAGGGTTTGGTTCCGTTGCTGCGCTCCTTTAGGTTTACATAATAGCATACTTACGTTTTTAGTGGCTTCTCCTGAGTGTAATTATTAAATTATCCTACGGAAACGCACTGTGACATGCAGTTTCAAAAAAGAAAATAATACTGCGTTTATCCATTGAGACATGATTGATGAACCAACAAACTTGCAAATAAATAAACTTACGTTTATAATTTCGCATTTAAAATTTATTACGATAGTTGGCTACCGTATGAAAATGTTAGCAGAATTGTCCTCATGCACTGCACGCACTGCTTCATGCGACTGAACAACAAATCCACACAGCTGTCGTAGCAGCAGTAGCTTAGTAGCCTCGCCGTGTACATTACGCAGCAGTAGCATCACGCCTTTATGCTAGAGTTCAAGATTGACGTTGATACGGTTTTTGGGTCGAATTTTCGTCGCCAAATGTCGTTTGAGCGTAATGCGTGGAAATTGTGAAAGATTTAGTTTTTGATAAATCGGTTTAATTCGCTACGGCAAAGTTTGAATAGGTCCAGTTGTGTTATTCTTAAGGCTTAATTCGAATTTTTTATTTATATATGTACACACAAAAAACTTACAAAAGATAGTAACATACAGACAAAAGAACACAAAGGTACCTACTGCTTATTTCAATAGGAATTTCTTCCAGCAGACCTGCGACAGGAGAGTGGGTATTCAGCTGAATCCGGTTTGACTGGAAGCCGACCCCAATATAATTGGGAAAAGGCTAGATCTGCCTAGCCTTTTCCCAATTATATTGGGGTCGGCTTGATGATGATGATTACAGTGGACAGATAATACTCTTTGAGTTCTTTTTTGAATAGAGAAATGTTTTTGGGTACGTATGTTAGGCGGGAGTGAGTTCCACAATTGTACTGCATGAAACGAGAAGAAGTGGGTATATGAAGGAGATTTATAAGACGGGAAGTTTAATTTTAATGTACTCGATCGCCTTAACTATGTAAGTGCCCCCAAAGTACAGGTGCATGGGCACTTGGGGCACTCCTACATGTGGCCCATGCTCTGAACAGAAGCACCGCACTCACAAAACTATAGAGTATTGCAGCCACTTATGGGATGGCTCAGCTAAATACCAGCTTGCTGCATTGGACTTGGTGGAACGCAGAGCAAAAAGGCTTATAGGTGATGATACGTTAGTGGCTCAGCTTCTCAGCCTAGCTCACCGGCGTAGAGTTACTTGCCTGTCGGTCTTCTATAGACTGTACTTTGGAGAGTGTGCGCAAGAACTCCACGACCTGATCCCACCATCGCCCTTTTACTACTGAAATAACAGACGTACGGCGGGGTACGTACATGGTCGATATCCCGTCTAGTCGTAACCAGCGCTCGTGCCAGCTAAGGTGTGGAACTCTATGCCGTCTGTGTTCCCGTCCACATATAACCCGTCTGCCTTCAAATCAAGAGTGAACAGCCATCTTCTGGGCACATTCACTCCATCATAGACCTCATCTATCGCTTTCCATCAGGCGTGATTGTGATCAAGAGCAAGCCCATTACCAACTAAAAAAACTGTTTTGTAATTTGTGATCCTTGTAAAATACTTTTATTTTCTGAAAATAATGTATTATTAGGGTTCCGTATCCAAAGGGTAACCAACGGAAGCCTATTACTTACCCTCCGCTGTCCATCAGCCCGTCTGTCTGTCAGCGGGCTGTATCTCAAGAACTGTGATAGGTAGACAGCTGAAGTTTTCAAGGATTGTGTATTTCCATTGCCGCTATAACAACAAATAATAAAAATTAAGGTTTATGTTACAAAACCCTTCGTGTGCGGGTCCGACTCGCACTTGGCTAGTTTCATAACATTTTACATATTTATATACATTTATGTATAGTAATTTATTTGTAGGTAGCAGTACGATGGAATTGACATCGTCACATAAGTGTACAAAAATCCCTTCAATAAATAATGATTAAAAAAAAGAACATATTTTTGTAATTAGAAGTAAGCTTACAACCTTCAACAGAAAATAACAAAAATAAGCATTAAGTTCACCCTTCGACAAACAAGGTTAAAGTAACTCACACTCGTATATCATTACAACGTAACGACAATATGATTACCACTGATTCCGAGAAATGAAGGGTTATTCACAAATACTGGCTGGATTGATTGAGGTTGTAATCAAGACTCAAAACACACCATTGCCAACATTATATTTTCATACTCATTTATTTTGTATTCCACAAGGTAAATCATCATCATCATCATCTGCCTAGCTTTTTTTCCCAACTATTGGGGTCGGCTTCCAGTCAAGCCGGATTTAGCTGAATAACAGTATTTTACGAGGAGCGGCTGCCTACCAGACCTCCACAGCCCATTAACTGGGTAACACAGTACTTCATGGCAAGACTGGAGTCAGATTTACTGGTTTCTGACTATCCGTAACGACTGCCAAAGATCTACAAATGACAGCCGAGACCAACGGCTTAATGTGCTTTCCGAGGCACGGAGGAAACTCGGTATGTTAAGATGGTCACCCATCCACAGACCCACCTTGGCAAGCGTTGCTTAACCTTGAAGACCGACCCGTGCGGCTGTTATTCTCAAACGGACCGAACCCTAAAAGTCCCAAATGAATGGTTTCTAATTGATATAAAGCTAACAAAGAGATTAATGTACTGTGATGTTACAACACCTGGGTTTAATGGCTTTCAGATCTGTTCTCGAGATTATTTTGATGATTATAATGGATAAGGAAGGTTTGTTTCAAGGAAAGTGGATTATCTAAACTTATATGATAAAGATTTAATTTCTGTCTGTTGGAGATTATCTCTGAAAAATTTGATCAGATTTAAAATTATATTGTAGATACTTTTTTTTTTCAACGAACTCGAGTAAGCCTGTCTTTAATTTTATTGTTAGCGTCAAATGGTTGTGACGAAATAAAGGAGTGTCCAGGAAGGAAAGACTTTGATAAAAATATAAAACAGTCGTGTTATAGAATCGTTATATTCTTTAGCCATTCGATATTTCTTTTAAAAATCACGTTATTTTAGTGATCTTCAAATAAAAGTATGTTTTACAAAACGGTTTTTTTCCGAAACAGGCACGTGTAAACCAATTCAAATGTTTTATTTTATTATTCGCGCCAAATTTTTGTCCAAGAAAATGTTTGAAAAAAAAATAAAACTAAAAAAATCATAATAAAAAAACAATTGTCTTTTAAAAAATTGTTTAACAGAATAGCTTTTTTCTTTAACAATTTAATATTTGTTCTAAAAGTCACGTTATTTTTCTTTAATTTTCAAATAAAAGTGAATCAACGTTTATTTAAATCAAATTAATTGGATCATTACGAAGTTTCAACATTGAATTGGTTCAAAATACGGTTTCAATGGATGTCCAAAACTATCCCATTCGTTACTATAACTAATGGGCAATAAAAATCGAAGAAATCCCCACAATTTACTACACCAAAGATATATTTTTACTGTCTCGGATAACCATGTTGAAATATTAAGAAAGATTAATGCAATCGGGCCTTAACACTGAGATTTCAACCTTATGTCTATTGTTTCAAAGTTTTAAATACTAAATAAATGTAATAACTAACAATCAGGAAGTTTTCAGACTACATGATTCAGTGCAGTGAACTTTAAATCTTAGGATTATTAAAATAGAGTTCAAAATTAATGTGATTCCTTAGTTTTTCCTATTGAGAGATCTCGAGTAGGTATGTGTAAGTATCTGTTTGTTTGTACTGGAAACTTGTTCAATCGATTTGCCAGTTTGTGATAGATCTTCTTCTTATATTGTGGGAAACAGTAAAAGGTGTGTAGACGCCCTAGTGTCAGAGTATCTAAATTCTAAACCACCTCAAGGGCCTCTGACATGGTTTATTTGACGACCGCCATTTGGCGATCGGGACCACCGGCTTCCGAAGCACAGAATCCTCTTTTTATCAGACAATCAGGTGATTCAAGCCTGCAATATCCTAGTGTAACTAGAAAAAATTTACAAAGCATGCTATTCCCGTGGGAATCGAACTCAGGACCACCGGGTCACAAGGCAAACGCCTAGACCACGGAGGTAGTTATAGATACGTAAGTAGATATTTGGATAATTTGCCCTTTTTTTTTTAAGTATGGGAAATCATCAAATGACTCCTTCCGCTCTGGGCGAGGCGGAAGGGAGTGTCAGACTCTTACTAACTAAAACCCATCCGTGCTCCTCCTTATGCTCTTTGCGTTCCAGGGCTGCGGCGTCTCTTTCGAACGGATTCCGCACCCCGGCAGGCACTGGCCCTAGCGGGCCCCGTCTCCCATGCTGACAGCTCCTTGAGGCGCGCGTGGAACACAGCGCGCCGCCGACCCGGGCTTGGTTCTGATCGGACGGCGAGCCACCCAATGCTCGCCGTCCGCAGGCCCGCGCCTACCCGGTGGCCGGAAATCGCCCTGCGACTCTCGACGCCTGGGGCGTCTTCTTCTGTTACGGCGGCTGGGTCGTGAGGTTTCCCTCTCTCTCACACGTTCGGCATCCTCCTTCGCTAGCATTACTGTTTCGCAGAAGGAGGTGACCGCTTCCCATGCCTCTTCGCTCCGGACCATAGATTGAACCAGGGCCGGTGGATAATTTGCCCTACACTGACAAATCACTTGATGACAGACACACGTAATTCAGGTTTAGGGTGCGTAGCGAGGGATGCGAGAATATCTGGCGTTAAGCGAGGCTAGGTAATTTTTTATTTATTTATCTCTATACTAATATATAAAGCTGAAGAGTTTGTTTGTTTACTTGAACGCGCTAATCTCAGGAACTACAGGTCCGATTTGAAAAATTATTTCAGTGTTAGATAGCCCATTTATCGAGGAAGGCTATATATCATCACGCTAAGACCAATAGCAGCGGAGAAGTAATGAAAATTGTGACGCAAACGATGTTGTGTGGGTCAACTAGTTTAAAAATAAAAGTTTACACACACAAAGAATTTCTCCTTGATCGTGGGTGCCATGGCCCTGGAACGCAAAGAACACTAGGAGGAACACGGATGGGTTTTAGTCAGTAAGAGTCTGACACTCCCTTCCGCCTCGCCCAGAGCGAGAGGAGTCATTTGATGATTTCATATCCTTAAAAAAAATCGGGGTTGCGATTCTATTGGTTATTTTTAAGTAACGTAGCAACGGATGTGGCTACGCATTCTCTGCACATCTGTGGTGAAAACGCAGCTTTCTGGTTTATTTAATCAGTTGTGTGGATGATTAAATAATCATCAAACAGCATCTAGGTTGTGGAAAGGCAGATTATTAGGTACAATACAGTATTTTGTTTTTCGATTTTATTAAAATTCACCCCGAATTTATTAACGCAAGGATATGGTCTTTACTTTCTTTCAATATTTGGGGTGACTTATATAAGTGGCACTCAACAAAATATACGAATTTAAACCAAACAACATCATGAATAAAACGTATAGGGTTATAACAAATTCCTGTCTCGTTGACGAATTGTTTTGTCTACTGAAGCCGAAATAAAAAACGTTTATTGGTCGATAAGGCCCTTCAGCGCCCTCGGGATTATTGGATACGCATTGGCGGTAGTTATTCTAGTATATTGCCTCTTAATTCGTTTGCTTTTGTGTATGTTTGTAAGAAATGTTGTAGCGTAAAAAATTGGTGGTGACGTTTATGGGAATATTTATTGATAAAAACTATCTTCTGCCAGCGTTCGTCCGTGTGAAAATTGGAAATGGTCCAAGGAAACATACAGCCGGGATAAAAAGCCTCTTCATCATCATCATCATTATAATTATCAGCTGAAAGAGGTCCACTGCTGGATATAGGACACCTCCAAGTGTCGCCACAACAACCGACTGTACGACTCGCAACCATTAGCTACCCGCGACCCTCACCAGGTTTTCAGTTCAGCTTGTGGGAAGCCTTCCAACGCTGCTTCTTCCGGTACGCGGTCAACACTCTAGAACTTTTCAGCCCTAAAAAGCATTCATTATAGGGTTTTTTTGGCATTTATAATATGAGTATGGGTAAATTTGTGTTGCAATTTAATTTTTTGTAAGAAATTAGAAGGCGCTTGATTAAGTTTGAGGCCTGTTCAAGGTGGCGTAAGAAAAAGGTTTGTCAGGAAAGATGTGGGGGAGGGTTTTCCCAGAAATTGCTAACAGTAAACTAGCAAAAATATGATTTGAAACTCAAGTTTTAAGACTCACTGTGCAATTCAAAACTTTTTTATCATCCAAACTTCAAATATAAATAGCTCAACCTTCGTATTAAAATATTCTACCAACATACACATACTGCAAACATCTTGAAGCTTCATCCGAAACATTATTAAAAGTCAATCCAACAACAAATTTAATAAAACAGAACAAGCACAAACAATAATCCCTTGTTTGGTAATTGGCGCGCAGTTGTACTCACAATCACGTGACCCCCCCACCTCTTAATCCCTCTCCTGGGCAGAATATGGGTCAATCGCAAACCTGTAATCAGACCGACTGCGAATCATGGTCGTCATTCGTTGATAAGCACTGAACGGAGTGGATTTTAAATTGAAATTGGAAATTTTAAAAATGATTTTAGTTTGTGATTTTAGTCAGTTATCCTTACTAATATTGTAAATGCGAAAGTAACTGTTTCTGTCTATCTGTCGCGCTTTCACGCCAAAACTACTGAAACAAATTAAATGAATTTGTCACACAGATAGTCTAGAACCTGAGAAAGGACATATGCTACTTTTTATCCCGGGATTATTTTTCCTAAGGACCACGCGGGTGAAGCCGCTGGCAGAAGCTAGTTGACTAAAATTGAGTGATTTGTCGTTATCATGGCGACTGTATCGAGTGGAGTGGAAGAAGTTTGCTTCTAAGGGCTTATAATATAGGTATAACATTGCAAGAACAGCGAAGACTCTCACATATTTTATTAACAGAACCATTCAATTACATTGATTTGGTCCCACGCTGGACGCCAATTTCATTCACTCAGTCATACTACTTCAGTATTCGACGCTTACTTGTAACGTTTGTGGTTTACTCTGTTAATTATTACGTGTATTTCATTATTAAAGTCGATGAGAGTGTATGCTTTAATAGCTACTTAATATTTTAGGGCGTTGGAGTGGTCCCGCGGTGGGCGCCAATTGCTTTAAAATGGTAGATACGTCCAAAAAGACCTTGAACATTTAGAGCAGATTTTTAGCATACCTGTCAAGTATGCAGGTAGTGGTTTACCTTTTAATAATAAAGTTTACTGGGATTATTTAGTAGGTACATTAATTACTAAACAATGTGTAGAAGCAGTGTTGGCCCGGTGGTAATGGCTGTGACTTACGAGTTGTAGGTCGTAGGTTCGAACCCAGGCAAGCGCTTTACTTTGTGTAAATTATTTCATCATTACTGCTCTCAAAACGGTGAAGGAAAACATCGAGAGGAAACCGGCATGTCCTAGAATCAAAAATTCAAAGACATGTGACATCCCGCACTGGGCCCGCGTGGTAGATTACGGCCCATTCCCTCTCACAGAGAGGAGGCCTGGGTCCCAGCAGTGGGAACATTATAGGCTGGTTATGCTTATGCTTATGCTTTGTAGGTCGAAAGTTGGCTCGCGACTCGCGTTTGAAAATCTTCTGTTGAAGAAACTGTTGCTGTTCAAAATAGATTCCGAGTGATTACCAATATGTGGATATTTTCCTGGAGCAAAAACCGCATCTTTATTAAAACTGTGGGTCGTTCCAGTCCCATGGTGGGCGCCAATTCTACTTCCTTCAGACCGAACAAACAAGCCGTCGTAAAAATTATGTTCCTTATACATATTGGCCGAAAATAATGGACGTAAATGCATTTTCTACTACATAATGTATTTTTACATTTCGAACCTCATGAGAAAATGTCCAACTTCTAAGCACATGCGTATATCTCAGGTTATTAAAATTACGTTATTTAAAATTGCAACTAGTTCTTTCGGTTTGCAATTTCATGAAACACTAAATAAGAGTGACAGGGTTCTTATAACAACTAAATAAATTTTGATTAAGTGATTTAAATATAAAACGAGAAAAACGTATTTTATAAAACAAGGTTCATTGACCACCAGTCATGACTGGGTATTTCCCTATCGTTTAACGCTGCACTTTTTTCTATGCGACATAAAGCATTGTTTTTTACTTTTAATTTCTTATACGAATGCGCATACTTCCATATTATTTTTTACAAACTAATAAATAATAATTTAACAACGTCTGAATGGTCACGCGAGGTCTTTACGTCATGAGCCAAGTAACTAGTCATTTCTCATAGTTACCGGTCAAGATATAGATTAATAGTCTTTAGTGTTGGCTTAAAATTACTGTTTTATGAAAGGGATTCTAAAAAGATTACAATATTTTTTACGTTTAAAGTTGCACTTCAAGTAACAGAGGTGATAAATTTACAACAGTGTACTTAGTTGTGCGACAGAAAGCTACATATCTTAGAAATCAGCATAACGCATCCGATATTAGCTAATGATAAGTACGATTATGAGATGATACTTTACAAGTATTTTATATCTGATTATAAAATAATGACATATCCTTTTTTAATGACAAGTAGGACTGCATACGACTTCTTTAGCTGGAACTGTTACTGAGAAAGCAGCAATTTTTTTTATTTTATTTTTTTTGAGATATTTAAAATTGCAAAGCGTATAGCAGCGTTTTAAAATATAGCGAAATTACTGAATCAATTTCGAGCATGAGGGCAAAGGAATTTTTAACAAAATAAACAGCGATTTAGTACCAAAAATTCGACATTTACAGCCTAATATAATTGAGCTGGTATAACTGTAAAAAACACTATAAATGTCACATTGTTTTAGCAACAGCCATCGTTATTCGACTATTTTATTTTGTACCAGCTGTCACAGTTGGAATAAATACGCGCCGAGACAAATTAATGTAATTAGTTATGTTAGGAACGCCGGCAGTTATTTAAATATTATTGTACCTACTGTTATTTTCTGCAACAAAGTAGGTACCATATGTGATTTATAATGTAATTTATGTTAGCACTTCTTTCAAGAATCTGGTAGTTAAAACTATCATTTAACTGCAACTCGTCTTGAGTTTTCAGCAAGGGTTTGTCAAGATACTATGACGGTTAATACTATTTCGTTAATTTTATAGAGCTAAATAAATAATGTATTTTTGAGAGCCCACGTGCGGCTTCCATGAGTAAGATTCCTTTCTAATGATGATATGATTCGACCGATTTCGGCCAGTGATTGCTTCAACTCCGCTTTAGTTATCGTTTGTGAGCTCGCATGTGGCTTATGTAACCACACATTGCGGGCACGTGAGCACACAATCTAAGAAATTATAGTTAAATGCCGCAGGTGGTCGGGCTTTCAACTGCCTGGTCTGGTTGATGCCAGGCGTGACAAGTTTTCTTCCTGCTCAAGCGCCGTAACTCAAAATCATGAACTTTTGGTTTAAGTCAAGTCAAGTCTTTGGTGCTTACTAAAGAGTTAATAAAGAAAAAACTATTTATTGTCACTGAACTGAACCAAAACCACAAAAATAGTATGTTGCTTAGTAAAACCGAATACAGAAAAAAAAGACTACGTAAGATATCCATAATTACCATTATTAACCCCAACATCGATTGCCAAAAGACTTCGAACTCCAACTGCTGTTACCGTCACCTTTTCTTCCAAAATCTGTTACCACGTCAAACTTCCCCCCACACTATATTTCCTAGTAAACATTTACGAGTATTTTTATTAACACACCCATTACGATTGCGTGTTTCAACCCCGTTAGCTTTGGAGGGTAGTATGCAAAAGTGGTAGTTTGATTGATTGGCTGAACATTGCAGTACTGGACATGCCGTGTTAACATAATGTATTTAGTTGAAAAAGAGGGAGGTGTTTGTCGTTACTGTGAAATTAATCAAGATGCTATAAAATGTAGGTCAAATTAGTTCCACGTATATCGAGCTATATTTATGAATCATCAACATCATCATTTCAGCCGAAAGACGTCTGCTGCTGAACATAGGCCTCCCCTCGTGTGTCGCCACTTCAACCGGTCTTGTGCGTCGCGACCCTCACCAGTCTATTCTGTAAATAACCACTTCGATATTGAGCTTCACCTGTGTGATAAAACTCACAAAGTGAGCTTTATTGCACACAACATAAAGGTCTTAATTTGATACTCACCCCGGATTCCGCTGTCGAGATACGAAAATGTTGTTACAGAATAGCACTACAGATCATTGGTCCACCTTGTGAGAGGCCTTCCACTGGCTTCAACTCCAGTTTCCCAGCAGACGAAGCGTGCGTGCGAGCGTGCGTCTTCGTAGTTTTGGGTTTAGGATATGCCAATATTTTCGTTGTCTTCCTTCAACATTTTTAGAGCACTGGTGATGAAAATAATTAAAGAGCAAAACGTCTATCTGGGTTAAAAGCCTTTCTACTACACAACGATTAAGTTGCAGATGTTACTACTAAGCCGGTTAAAGATATTGATATAATAAATTACACCTAAGAATATGCTCGCTTGTTATACCTAAATACTGTGATACCACTAATTTATAAATATTTATCAAAGACACTTAACGGAAATAATTAATCATCCTAAAACCATCACGCCAAAATATCACAAGAAGCACAATAATCTAAATTTGAAATCACAACGATAGAAAAGCCGATTCAAAGATGGCGGTCCTCCTCATAAAAGCTTAAATGAATAAGAAACCCAATTTATCGTAAACACTGCTCGGAATTCCATTCACCATAACGTAAAAGCCAACAGACTTAAATTCAAAAGAAAATAATTTACCAAAACATCCGAATTAATATGAAACGAGCCGCATAATACTCCACTTTGGCGCCAAAACGCCGCCATATTGAAAATGTTGTCGTGACACAAGTAAATTAACATAAACCACTCTGATTGTATGAATATTTACAAACCGTCGATCTTACGCGTTATTATATTCAAATAAGACAAAATTTCCCTGTAATCTGCATTGCACTGCGCTCCCCTAGAGAATGTTAAACGACTGAATAACTTGACCTGTTCCCACTAAAATTATTCGAAGTTTCAAAGCTCAGCGTAAAATGGCCGTCGAATATGCCTTTATCGCTGTCGTTAGCATAAAAAATACGTAAGTAATGTTTTCTTATATTATTTTTATACGCATAACAAATTCTTAATAAGAATATGCCGTAAGTCGTTTTATTATTTTACGTAAAATTAGAACGGCTGAAATAAATTGGTACGAGTGCGTAATTTTAAAACGGATTAGACTTTCAAAGAGGACGATAAAAAGGTGACATGATGTATTTTTCTCGTTTAGACTGAATTAATTTTGAGAAATTAAGACACGGCCGTAATAAAAAGTTAAAGAGCAGATGTTACCGTTACCTAAAAATATCTTAGACTTTATTTTAGTTTGTATTTTATTTACTCCATAATGAACTAGTTTTAAAGTTATTTATGTATAGTTTTTTTTTGCATTTTGTAGGCAAGAGCCTAATGGATGCGATGATGAGGTCGACAACAGAACATACTTGCCTAGAAGTAATCTATTCACTTTTGACTCATAGATCAAGGCGATAGTTATCAAGAAACACATACTCCAGCAAGGGCATTAAATAAATGAGTTTTGAGTGGTACTTTCATGCCACAGATTGACCGGTTTTCAGGCTAAACTAGAGTCTAACAAATACAATGTTCAAATCCTACATTCTAAAATCGTGGGTTAGTTTCAAAGTGTGCCATACCTGTTTGACAGCTTGAAAAACTGAAAACAATTTTAGTTTTCGATCAGTATCACTCGGTGATTCAAAACAGAAAACGAATTCTTGACCAAGGCTACGTAGCAAGATTAAAAAAAAAACTGTCCAAGTGCAAGGTTCCGAAACATTTACATTTTTTAACATGTTGTTTTAACACTACAGACTTTTTATAGGTTTTCCTAGAATCTTTAGGTAAGTATAGAACTATTATCTGCATTTTTAACAAAATTTGAAAAATAAAATTAAGACCCTCACAGTAAGCCCTTTCATTGGATTTGTCAAACGATACAATTTCATTTAAAACGTCCGGGTTTGGGTCACAGAAGTCTACTATGAATACCAAATTTCAACAGAATCAGTCCAGTAGATCCGGAGAAAACTGGCTGTGATAGACGGACAGACAGAACAACAGACAGACAAACAGACAGATGGTTAGACAGACAGACAGACGGACAGACAGACAGACACCCGAGTGATTCTATACGGATACCGTACTTTACGTATGTTCGGAAACCTACAAAAAGTAAAGAGAATATATTTTTTAATTTTGCGTACTCCCTAGCTAAGGAGTAGAATTACCTGTAAGAGTCCATGATTTGTGGTAGCTATAACCTCGATCTTTATGTAAAAGTGAATAAGTAACTTCTACAGCAGAGTTTCTTCTTCTTGAGTTTGTACTTAAACGCGTACATATCGATATTAAAGAAAAACTATCCTAATTCATTTTCAATCCCTATCTAATCACGTTCATCCTCAAATAGCGATATTCATTTAGAAATCAATTCAATTTATACTATTTTTATTATCCACAAATATCACTAGCACTAAATTACACAAACTATTTACTTCACAAACAAATAATAATTAACAGAAACAAACACGAACACAAACAGAATAATTCCCTTGAATAATTCGGTTTAAATATGAAATAACAGTTATAAATCTGGTTTTAAAATTACTCTGGGCTAACCAATATCATACTAATTATCATGCAATCAAGGACCGGCAAATAAAATTATTGGCATACGAATTAAACGGGACGTGGCATTATTTCCATTCCCGTATTTGCATAATGCCGACCATCCGTGTAATGGCGTCGGCGGCATGGCACGTTGTGATTGGTGGAAAATCAAATGGCCGGTGTTATGCAAGAGTGAGCGTCAAAACTTAAAGACACGATACGACGACGTTGCGTCGTTGCACGTTGCGATGTCCATTCCACGTGTGTGATGTCGTGTTGATATGTGATGTCGTGTATATTTGCGATATCGTGTCCATTTTTTATGTCTTGTCTATTTTCGATGCCTTGTCCATAATTGCGATGTCGTGTCCATATTCGATTTTGTGTTCGTGTCCGTTTGCGACATCTTATGCGTGATGCTTTGTCCATGTGCGATGTCGTTTCCTTACGAGTGGTCGTGTTTATATGCGATATCGTATCCATATGTGATGTCCTGTCCGTTTGCTATTTAATTACCCTGGAGAGAACGTCCAGTGCTATGGGACAAAACAAATAATGATAACAAGTATAAAAATACGAAAATGACAGCAATGTAACGTCGACCCGCGAATCGCTACACATTGCGACGTCGTGTAGCGATTTACGACACACCATCGCATCGCAATGCGACATAATATCGCAACGAGTCACAACGCGATATAGGACCATGTCATTGTGTTTATGCCCTTATCCAGCTTAATTCAGTTTTGCATATCCCAATTGATTTTGAATGCAAATTAAGTAGTCGCTTTATAAAGTCGGATTAGTAATATGTTTATTAAAGTTTATTGGCATTGCAGTTTGTTCATGCTTTCATTATTTTAAAATTTATTATTTGAACGCGTTTTTCCAACCGTATTTATTTTTTCAATTTATTTCCGGTCTCAATGGAGATTAATTAATAACGCATGAGTATTTTTTGCACAAGTGTATGCGCAAACACAGGTGCTTTCTGTTTCTTTAGGCGCCTTCAAAATTTTTGCAGTGCCGCGCGACAGTAGCGCAACTTCGCGGTGCTTTGTTAATCCATACAAATAAAAACACGCGGTCGCAGCGCGGCTGCACCGCGCGGCACTTTGCGACAAATATGAAGGCGCATACTCGTGGTCCAACGGGACGGCAATACGATACTATCGGAGAGAGTTCAGATGCAGGTCCTACGGTTTTATGTGCTTTCCGAGGCAAAATACGGTAGTACTTTGTGGTATGGTAACCACCAACTTCCTCCTGGTTGCTACTGTAAAATTCCTTGTGGAGATACTCAATAACACTTCTAGTAGATCTTTGGCAGTCGGTACGGGTTTTCAGAAGCCAGTAAATCTGTCTCCAATCTTGCTAACTACCGTGTTACCCAGTTAATGGGTTGTGGAGGTCTGGTAGACAACCGCTCCACGTAAAACACTGGTATTCAGCTGAATCCGGTTTGACTGGAAGCCAACCCCAATATGGTTGGGCAAAAGGTAGCTAGATGATGATGAGTTTTTGCCCGACATGAGAATTGAACACAGGTCCCCGCATTCGGGAATTGCACTTGCGACCTCGTGGAGAGCAACGAAGAAAACTCATCTTTATTTTAATGTAATAAAGCTGAAGAGTTTGTTTGTTTGGTTGAACGCGCTAATCTCAGGAACTGACGGTTCGAAATGAAAAAATCACGTGGCGCAGATGAGGAGGTTTGTTTGAACCTCTGGAGATACTAGTCGGATTTAGAAAATTATTTGTATATACACAAATAAATTTCTAAATTCGACTATTCATTGCCACATTCATGAGGAAGGCTTTAAATAGGATATACGGGAACGGGAAACAATAGGATATGCGCGAATGAAGTCGAAGGCAAAAGCTAGTTAAGAATACACAAGAAACCCAGCTTTGAACTGTGCCAAACTATCTAATGATATCATTTGCCCTTTGAAATCAGCAACCACAATTTAACATCAACCATTTAAACGCAACGAAACCAATCCACAAACAACTACCCAAAATCAAAGTTTAAACCCTTATAATTAATTGAACACCCCAAAATAATGGAATTATTAATTAATATTCGAGTTAAATTGAAAGCCATTGAAACGAATTAATTTATTACTTGGGCCGCTTTGATTGGCGACTAATGACAGTAAATTGAGCAATTAGTACGTAGAGCTTTTTGTTGAGGAGTTTTTGTAATTAATATTAATATTTGAAGTGATAGTCCGTACCGTGTTACCCAGTTAATGGATTGTGGAGGTCTGGTAGGCAGCCGCCCTACGTAAAACACTGATATTCAGCTGAATCCGGTTTGACTGGAAGCCGAACCCAATGGCAAAAAAAAAATTGAAACGGCTAGGCAGATGATGATGATTAATGTTTGAAGTGGCGAGGGATATTGGACATGAGGCGAGTAATTGAATGCTCTTTTTATTCGACGTTCCCATACGGAGGTTCTCATTCAGGTTTTTCTTTTGTCTCTTCACTATTATTTTATCGCTATATCTCACTGCTGTAGGTACTTCATAGTGTATCAATAATATATTCTTTACCTGTGTCATGTATTTTTATTTTAACGTTGCCCCTCCTATTAGACTAGGAATTTATCCTGTATCGTGGATGCGTTTACAAACATACAAAGTCACATACACAATCAGCAAGACCCGAAATCTGTGGCCATAGATATATTATTTCCGCGGGAATCGAACCCACGACACGGGGCGCAGCAGTCAATCGCTCAAATACTACGACAACCGTGTCTTCAAATGTTTATTATTAATGTAATGTTTATTTTTCACAATAATGACTGTGTGTGAGAGGAGCTCATGGCTAAATAATAACAGCCGCACGGGTCGATCTTCAAGGTTGAGCAATGCTTGCCAAGGTCGGTCTGTGGATGGGTGACCATCTTAACATAACGAGTTTCCTCCGTGCCTCGGAAAGCACGTCCCGGCTGTCATTTTTAGATCTTTGGCAGTCGTTACGGATAGTCAGAAGCCAGTTAATCTGACTCCAGTCTTGCCATGAAGTACCGTGTTACCCAGTTAATGGGTTGTGGAGGTCTGGTAGGCAGCTGCTCCACGTAAAATACTTTTGTTCAGCTAAAATCCGGTTTGACTGGAAGCCGACCCCAATATAGTTGGGAGAAGGCTAGGCAGATGATGAATGACTGTATAAATCAATAAGTGTTATTTTGGGTCACCCTTTTCAAACAACGGTTTTTTTTACACCGGCCATACATCCACTCACGTCTAGTGAATATGAGAGACGCACAGGACGTCGTGTAGAGCCTATGTCCAGCAGTGGGCTAGGTCTATGATGGAGCGAGCGTGCCCAGAAAATGCGCGTCCACTTTTGATTTGAAAACAGACAGGTTATATGTTAAACGGAACACAGACACTGGTAGAGAGTTCCACACTTTGGCTGTGCGCATTATAATATTTTAATTTAGGGTTCCGAACAAAAAACGGAACCTTTATAGGATCACTCGGGTGTCTGTCTGTCTGTCCGTCTGTCACAGTCAGTTTTCTCTGGATTTACTGGACCGATTCGGTTGAAATTTGGTATACATCTGGACTTCTGTGGCTCCAACACGGACGCATTACGTAAATCATTATTTTTTTTTTAGTATGGGGGTCAAACAAGAAAATTAAAAAAATGACCATACCCCCCCCCTTATCTCTGAAACTACTGAGCCCAAAATTTTGAAAAAAAAATGGAGTTACTAGATCTTTACCTATAGATTACAGGAAAAACTATAAGAAGTCTATAGTGTTAAAATAACATGTTAAAAAAAAATTCGTTTGGAACCCTTTGCACTCGAGATCGACTCGCACTTGGCCAGTATTATTTGATGACGATGCTTCCACTGATTATCATCCATAACAACTTACTTTTTACTTGAATACTTATTTTTGAGCCTTTTACGAGTAATATTTTAGTAAAACAAGTTACTATAATTTTTTTCTACCTAAACCGCACTATTTTTGCAATAGAAAATCTTTCTGACACGGAATTAATTGTAGCTAGCAACACATAAATATGACGTCTCTATTATTTGATTCATTGGAATCGGGAATTGGACCGAAATGAATTGCTATCGAAGCGCGGATAGTTTCACAAACTAACTATCTATCCAATTTATATTTCTAAAAGTTTTTTTTTCCATTTCTACTCTAACAGATAAATTGGCAGTTATTGGTGTTGATAACCTATTAATGTGCAATATGTGTATTTTGTGTGTGCGTTTAATATTTAAGGAAATGTTTAGGTACTTTGAAAACGTTGAATTTTTTTTACACTGGCCATACCGAACACAATGTATGTAGGAGCCGGAAGTCGTCTATCATGGGGATTACCCAGGATAATTCCTGAGGTTCGCCGATGGCAGTATTTCGGAAGAAGAATGACTTGCTGCGCCAACCTCAAATTTTGAATGACATTTCCAGAGCTGTAAAACTCTCAGTTACGAAGTTCAGGTTTGTGATAGAATATCTATATATACCTAGGTATAAAAATCAATTGCCTTTATCTCGCAAAAGCTCGAAAATGGCTCGACCGATTCGATTTTTGTTTGATCCGCGTTAACTTAAAATACAACTGAATTGAGAACCTCCTCCTTTATTTGAAGTTGGCTAAAAAGTTTTACGGTCGAACCAATTTTAGGTGTTTCGAAGTTCACTGGGCCATCTAGATAGCAATATTTAAGCTAGACTCCTCCTGTAACCTACATATCTGGGTGGGAGAGGCCTGGGTTTTAATTAAAGAAACATCACCATGTATTAGCGACAAAAATTGACAAAAAATAAGAAAAGATATGATTTGTGTTACCGAAATATAAAGGAATCTTCAACACTCCCACAAAACAAACAAAATATACAACTTTCAACTACCTAGCTGAACTCATTCAGATTCCAATATTACGGAGAGAAACTTGGTCTCGGTACTAGGAGCTCGTGAAACAACAAGATAGATGAGAAGTGCGGACTGCATCAGAAGTAACAACTCAGCATTTACGTCAAAGCTGCAAAAATACTATAGAATAGCCTAGCCTTTTCCCAACTATATATTGGGGTCGGCTTCCAGTCAAACCGGATTTAGCTGAATACCAGTATTTTACGCGGAGCGGCTGCCACCTGCTGGCATTTCTTGGCAAGACTGGAGTCAGATTTACTGGCTTCTGACAACCCGTAACGACTGCCAAAGATTTACAAATGACAGCCGGGACCAACGGCTTAACGTGCTTTCCTAAACTCGTTATGTTAAGATGGTCACCCACCCCATCCACAGACCAACCTTGGCAAGCGTTGTTTAACCTTAAAGATCGACCCGTGCGGCTGTTATTATTTAGCCACGTGCTCCTCATGTTGCATTAGAACCTCAAAATTGAAAATGCCCTTTATCGAAAACAAACAAAATTCAAAACTTTCAATCAACCTATTTCCCATCTGAACTCATTCAGATTCCAACATTACGAAGAGAAACTTGTTCTAGGTACCAGGAGCTCATGAAACAACAAGATAGATGCGGAGTGCGAACTGTATCAGAACTAGCAAGTCTATAGATACGAGTACCTTGTAAAAGTTCTGAAAGTTCGCCGCGGGTTGTAATCTTGTATTCATGTTGATAGTTGGTCGGAGCCTAGGAAATTTGTTTTTAAGGTTGAATGGAGATACTCTTTGAGTTTGTGCGCGCTGTGGCCTTTAATGTGATAGGTTTTGGAAGTTAGCACACTCTTTATAACTTTATAGATTTCAACTGATATGATGTTAAGAGTAAGTAGTACGAAATAATCCCGTCTTAAGGCACGATCCAGTAATAATCCATATCTGGGCGTCATGTTCACACCTGGGCGAGAAGTCTTGACATAGTTATCGATCGCCTACCAACCGAATTCAGTCGTTAAGCCACGGATCAGATCAGGTCCACGGATAAGATCATTGATTTTGATTGTGATCGCGATCGTGATCGACTACGTACGGGCGGCCTTATCGAATCCATCGCACGATGGATTACAACACTTATTACTATATCCCAGTTGTAAGGCATATTAGAATTAATTAGTCGAAGAATATTAAAATCACAGTGGACTCCATGTATTACTTTTATTTATTCAAATATAAATAACTTATTACACACACACACACACAACACAGACACACTACAGACAGACAGAGCGAATAGCGAAGTCGGCATCGATTTTTTTTTTTAAGGATGTGAAATCATGAAATGACTCCTCCCACTCTGGGTGAAGCAGAAGGGAATGTCAGACTCTTACTGACTAAAACCCATCCGTATTCCTCCTAATCATCGTAATCCCTTTGCGTTCCAGGGCTGCGGTGAAACTTTCGAACAAATTCCGCAACCCCGGCACTGGCCCGAGCGGGCCCCGTTTTATCGATAATATTCGAACAAATTAAGTCAAATTGACTGATGATGCAGTCAGGGAGTTTCTTGCACTACTTCTAAATGATAAGCGTCTCGGAGACTGTCTTATGTAGTCTTTGACCTTCGAAAACTTCTTGTTCTAAGCCTAATTTAGAATTCTGAGTAGATATCACGTGCCAAGATAAGTGACGCCTGAAACGGTAAAGGGTCGGATTATTGAAGGACTTTCTATTGTAACTTAGAATTTTGGAGAGTGCTAGCTTTCAGTCGATTTAAAATCTTAGGATGACTTTTAGATTTTTTCAGCCGTTTTCAAGGGTTCCGTACCCAAAGGGTAACCAACGGAACCCTAAACCTGCGCTGTCCGTCCGTCCGACCATCCGTCTGGCCATCTGTCTGTCTGTCTGTCAGCGGGCTTTATCTCAAGAACCGTAATAGGTAGGCAGTTGAATTTTCACAGAGTGTGTATTTCTATTGCCGCTATAACAACAACTAATAAAAAAAATAAAAAAATGGTCTATGGTACGGAACCCTTCATGTGAGAGAACGACTACACACGGTCGGTTTTGGAATTATCTCCTTTTTCAGACAAGTTTTTTCACTTTCTTGGGCGAAATTACGGGCCCATATGAAAATGTTATTTGTCGGTGTCAATATTTTCTACGAGTATCTATCAGCTGTAAATTATAGTGACAAAATATTATCTAGTCATTTTTAAGTTTGTTTAAACACTTAATTCAGTAATAAAATAAAAACTAGGGCAGCCAAACTTGAAGCCACTTCCGAAACTAGAGCCAAACGAGCTCCGAAACAAATTGTTTAAAAGTTGAAGTTTGAAGTTAAAAATAATTTAATTTCCTAACCCGTCGTGAACTTGGTAACATCTGTTTCTAACGTCGGACTGAACCTTGAACAACTTTGATTAATTTCGACACAACGACTTCTAAGGGTCAGCAGAGACTGAGAATCAATATGCTTGAGCAGTTTTTATTTATTAGTAAACATCATCATCTGCCTAGCCTTTTCCCGAATATGTTGGGGTCGGCTTTCATTCAAGCCGGATTTAGCTGAATACAAATATTTTACGCGGAGCGGCTGCCTACCACACCTCCACAACCCATTAACTGGGTAACACGGTACTTCATGGCAAGACTGAAGTCAGATTTACTGGCTTCTGACTACCCGTAACGACTGCCAAAGATCTACAAATGACAGCCGGGACCAACGGCTTAACGTGCTTTCTGAGGCACGGAGGAAGCTCGGTATGTTAAGATGGTCACCCATCCTCAGACCAGCCTTGGCAAGCGTTGCTTAACCTTGAAGATCGATCCGTGCGGCTGTTATTATCTGGCCAGACAAATTATACAAAACTCTTCCATTACTGATTAACTGAGTGACTGACAGACAACGCACAGCCGAAACTACTGGTCGTAGACAGCTAAAATTTGGCATGTAGGTTTCTTTAGGGAGTGTAGGGGAGCACTAAGGCTGAGGCTACAGTAGGCAGCGATTTGCGATGCGACTGGAAGAGCGAAACGAGAAAAACATGGTACGGCTACATTACAAGCGAGATTCCGGCGTATTTTCGATCAATTTCGCTGATATGTTGATGTAGCCGATGCCGTGATTACAGTTATGTTGTTCCTATCGCATAAAGAAATCAAAGATCGCTAGTAATATTTGATTTACGGTGTAGCCATATACGTGAGCATTCAAATTACTAATAATACTAATTATTTACTTATTTTAATCGCTCAAGTGTCGCAGGTCGCGTCGCGGCCTAATGTAGCCTCAGCCTTAGAAAGGATTTCCCGAATTTCTTGAAAGAACAGCAAATGTGCATGCGAAATTGTAGGCAAAAGAGGTTTATGAATGTCGGGCTCGATATTGGTCCTTGTATCTTCGAGTAGCTTGCGCATTAGTTCAAGGTGTTTGGGTTTTACACCAAGGTATTACTGATTTCTAGCTAATTTTGTTAAATTATGGAAGACTGCTTTGTTACAAAAGAGAAGAGACAGTAAGGATTTTAGAGGTATGGGGTACAGGATATAAAGTTCCGCAAACGTCCGTTGAAAGGGGAGGATCCTCTGACCAGGCGGTTGTTGTGCCTGGCAGGCTACTGCCCGATCGTTGATATTTGGGTTGATGCTTAAGTTCAAATTGCACGGTAAACTCTATTTGCGCGATGCAGGATTTCGACGAAGTAGTTCGCTGCTAGTTGGATAGATGGCGTCGCAGTTCTTTTTGTTGCGATGTAGATTTGCTCCATTGGTTTTTCTTGTGAATACTTAGTTTGGTTTTGTCTCTTAACCTTTACTTGACACTATTACAACCCTCGAGATTTTTGGGTCCTATCTACGCTGACCTTAAACGGACCTATAAAATTCTAGCTTTGATTGCGAAATATTGGCAATTGTTTTAAAGCCGGTTGGAATTGAAAACGTTAACAAAATGGACTGTTTCAATTAATATTAGGTAGGTATTGTGCTTAGTTTATATAGCTTTACTAACAGTGAAGTTGGTAGTGATTCTTGGTTTGGAACAAAGCCTTTTTGGCACATTTCGGTGACACTTATTACGTCTTGTTCCAGTTCCATCAGTTTCTAGTTTAAAATTAATTCATAGATTTTTTTTTGCACATTTCCCTTTACAGTTAAAATGTTACAACCCATGTAGGAAGCTGTTAAAACTGTAGCGGCATCAATGCCACCACAAGAAAAACCAACGGAGCATAATTATGCACCGTTTCAAGTGATTTTTCTTGGAATGAATGAACCGATTGTAACGAAACCTTGGTAAGCATACAAAAGAGAGACAAATGCTCACTTTCTCTACCTAAGCTCGTTTTTGACCTTTCCTTCCTCTATCTTCCTTCCTTGTTTTTCCGTTTTCCTTCTTCTTCTTAAGACTTTAGTATCTTGCGTTTACGCACCAAATTCCATTACAATAGTTCAATCATATCTCATGAATTCTCTTAATCGTTGCTTACTATGGCCCTTCACAACCTTAAAATTGATATTTCAAGTTCACCCATTACTTAGGGACAATATGAAAACTAAACGTTCTTACTTAAATTCAAATTTAACTACCAAAGAGACTAAAATTACTAGCCATCCTGTCTAAATTACGAGCTTGCCTTTCAATTTATTTACCTTCATTGGAAGACACAATACATCAATTTGCCTCTAATTCTGCTGACTCGGTATTGGACAGATGCCGTAGTAAACCTTTTTATTGTCGTCCCGGGCCCGTTTTATGCCTCGCGAGTGAGTTTGGTGTGAATAATAAAAAGAAGGTGTTTTTAGTGTGAAATTGGAAGTTTTTTTTTTGGGTCGAGTAATCTTCGTGTTTATTGGAAGGTACTTTCTGTGAAAGTTGCTTGGTTAAACTGATTTTCACGTTCAGAATATTATCGAGGAAGCTAGTATGCAAACTACTATCAACCAGCTGTTCCCCGCGACGTCGCGGTGTCGTCCGTGCCTGTAAGAAACTTCATGGCTTTTAATTTATTTATTTTCTTGCACATAACGCGCTCTGAGTATTCTAAAATAAGCCTTAGATACTCCGTTTTGGACCGTTTTTCAACCAGCCGTTTTTCTCATGCAGGCTGGTTGAAAAGTTTAAAATAGAAGCAGGCTTATTCATAAAAAAATAGCAATAAGTTTAAACCGAAACCCAGTTTTCCTTACTAGCATTTATTTCTTTCAGCATAAGTTCAATCAATAATTAATCTATACTTACATACATATAATTAAAATTGAAGTATCTCTTTGCTGTAACAAAATAACAGCCTTTGTTATTGTGCCTATCATCTTAAAACATACAGACATAACATAAACAATTAAGACTAATAATCACGAAATTATTTACAAACGCGTATAAAAACAAAATAACTCATTGGGCATCAAAAAAATATACACACACTGTCAATGGCGAAAGTGCCCAGAAGGTATTCTGGGCACTTTTGCCATTCACAGCGATGTGGTATATTTTTTAGCATTGGGGTACCAATGCTGATTCTTTGGCCGAAGAAAAGCCCAGCCCTCTGGTCACGTGAACAGTCGACAAGTTGTTTGCTAATGTCCCGAAAGACTCGATGTGCACTTGGACCACATACGCCTAATGTTTCAACGCCAACTGATTCAAGTGGAAACTCATATAACAAAAACACATTTTCTGTTTGTTTTTGCTTCTCTGTCTGTTTTGGCTTATCTCCAAAACGGATGGACTGATTTTGATGATATTTTCACTAGCAGATACCTAGCCGATGTTATACGGAGTAACTAAGGCTTATTTTAGAATACTCAGAGCGCGTTTTGTGCAAAAAAATAAAGAAATTAAAAGCCATGAAGTTTCTAACAGGCACGGACGACGCCGAGCGACGTCGTGGGGAACAACTGGTTGATAGAATTATTCAGTTTATTTATTTTCTTCACATGTAAATTATGTTTTTAAATATTTCAATAAAAATAAATAAAAAAACATCAAAAAATATTAAAATAGTAGCCCATCGGTATCGGGAACAGGGTCCAAGCTACCGGCGGTCAGGGCTCCAGAGAGAGGAACCTCCTAACAATACGAGCCGTGTCCAGAAGTACCGCTTTCTGAATCAAGCCCTTGATCCAGCAGCCTAACGAAAGCCTCTTGAGGTGTTGGTCGAGCCTCGTGGCTATTAAGCCATTGGCTGATACGACTATCGGTACAATGATTGCGGAATCCGCATCCCACATGTCGACAACTTCGCGAGCCGAGTCAATATACTTGATTTGTTTATCTTTCTCGGCTTTCACGAGGTTCTCGTCATGTGAGATGGTTATGTATTATGTGTTATAGTATTATTTATTTATTTTCTAGCTTTCTCAATAATATTCTAAATGTGAAAGTCAGTTAACTCTTATTACATGTCGACAACCTCGCAAGCCGAGTCAATATACTTGATTTGTTTATCTTTCTCGGCCTTCACGAGGTTCTCGTCATGTGGGACGGTTATGTATTATGTGTTATAGTATTATTTATTTATTTTCTAGCTTTCTCAATAATATTCTAAATGTGAAAGTTATTATTTGTTCGCCCTTTCACGACTGAATGCCTCGAGCGTAATTTAGCACACGAATTTTATTATGCTCAGACCATTTTATACGATTGCTTATAAATAAAGGCTAAAAGCAGAGTCTAGTTAGCGGTTTTATTGTTATTTTCTAAGAACTAAATTCTCAATGAGGCCACTCGTAGTGTTTGTTGGGGCCATTATTCTCCAATCAGTCTGCCTGTTTTTTTCCCAAAAATATTGAGGGTATTAAAAATATAGGGCCTGTCAGATAAGATAAGATAATATTTATTTGCTAAAACATACATGACATGCATTCTAGGTGGTAACAACATTATTGGTCCAGACTTGTTTGTTTGTGTTATCTGAGGGCCACTTTGATTCTACTAAGTTTTAGGGTTCTGTACCCAAAGGGTAACCAACGGTACCCTATTACTAAGCCTCCGCTGTCCATCCGTTCCTCCGTCCGTCTGTCTGTCAGCGGGCTGTATTTTAAAAACCGTAATAGGTAGACAGTTGAAATTTTCACAGATTGTGTATATCTATTGCCGTTATAACAACAAATAATAAATATTTAGGTTTATGGCACAAAACCCTTCGTGTGCGAGTTTTAATTAGCCGATTTTAAGTAACGTTCACATTCGCATATCAGTCACATCATGATCATCATCATCTGCCTAGCTTTTTCCCAACTATATTGGGGTCGGCTTCCAGTCAAACCAGATTCAGCTGAATACCAGTGTCTTACGTGGAGTGGCTGCCTACTAGACCTCCACAACCCATTAACCGGGTAACACGGTACATCTTGGCAAGACTGGAATCGGATTTACTGGCTTCTGACTATCCGTAACGACTGCCAAAGATCTACTAATGACAGCCGGAACCAACGGCTTAACGTACTTTCCGAGGCACGGAGGAAACTCGGTATGTTAAGATGGTCACCCATCCACAGACCAGCCTTGGCAAGCGTTGCTTAACCTTGAAGATCGCATATCAGTGACAATCTGTCAAAATTAAGGGAAATTAGAGACATTTTCCTCAGATTGTGACTGAGATGCCAATCCGATGAATACTTAAAATAGAATAGGGTATTTTACTAAAAAAAGTCTCTGATTTAATTTTTTTTTTAGTAAAATAACCTATTCTATTTAAGTATTTAACCGACTTCAAAAAAAGGAGGAGGTTCTCAATTTGGTTGTATTTTTCTTTTTTTTATGTTTGTTACCTCATAACTCCGTCATTTATGAACCGATTTGAAAAAATATTGTTTGATCTGAAAGGGTATACCCTTTCAGATCAAACAATATTTTTCGATTGGTCCCATTGTCACCTAGTCAAAATCTGATGATGGGATCCCATGAAAATCGAGGGAAACCATCAAATTTTATAGACACATACAATGTTGTTTTTCATTAACTTTCTAACGCAATTCAGATAATTGTGCCTGGTAATCATCATTTCATGTTGCACAGCTGATGATGGTAGGTATAAATTAGGATCTGTTAATGAGATCCCATGAAATATGTTTGTTCAGCGATATTTTCGCCAATTGTCAGCCGATTTGGATGATTATTTTTTTGCTTAGAAGGGTATTTTCAATTTGGTGAAAATCTGACGAAGAACGGGGTAGGCAACGGACGGAACACTTCAATAAATGATACCAAATGGATCGGGATTGCTGAAATTGCATGCTTTTCATTCTTCCGAGACTATTTTGTACCTTGTAATGTTTTGTTTTTGGAAGTTGGTTGTATTTTTTGTAAAAAAGTTTTTTTCGCATTGGCATCTATCATAATCTGTCAGATAGATCGTTGAAAAGATTGTACAATTTTTACCAGCGACGTGATGTCACGCGTGTCTGTTGGCCCTCAGATCTCCGAAACTCAGTCACTGGGTGACACAATATATACTGGTAAGACTGGTGTCACATTTTCTAACTTTTCACTTTACGTAATTATTGTCAAAGATCAACAAATGACTGCAGGGACAAACTTTACGTGCTTTCCGAGGCCCAAAAGCATCCATATGAATAGGTACCCATTATGGATCCGTGCGATTGTTATAAGGTAGCCATGAGTCCCTTAGATAGAAAAAGAAATAGCTGACTTCCAAACAAAACACCACGAAGTATAAAATAACCGTAATTTCGAAAAACAAAGAAACAAAACCAAAACCACTGACGTTTTTGGTTTTGTTTCTTTGCTTTTAACACCGACTTGCGAAATTAAGGTTATTTTATACTTTGTAGTGTTTTTTTTATTTGGAAGTCGGTTGTATTACTTTGTAAAAAAGTTTTTTTATTTTTCCTGCAACTTTTTAGTAGGTAATAAAACCACTACGCAATGACAAACCAAATACGTCATCTAAGTGAACGAATTCCAGCTATTTTGATTTGAAAGCTAAACTACCAAACCACTGATTTTGGCGAAATATAAATCGGACCAATCGAGAAGCATAAAACAAGAATTTTTTAAATCGGTTCATAAATGACAGAGTTATGAAGTAACAAACATAAAAAAGCAATGTATATATATACAACCGAACTGAGAACCTCCTTTTTTTGAAGCCAGTTAAAAAGAGAAAATGAATATTCAAATATGAATGGCTATAAGCCACCGAGAACACTAAAACGGACAATCTCTTTGTTCTAAGCAAAGTTCTTAGCCAAGCTACTGAATATAAAATAGAAGAAGTTTCTTACCCAGGGACCACATGATATTAGCCTTGACAACACTCGGGAATTCTCACCGAGAACTAAGCCCGAGACGGTTCCACATGATTGGTGTTCCGTACGCTGCGCATCAAAGTTGCTCGGGCGATAATTAAACATTTTGAGAGGTGGCTTGGCTAGAATGTCTGGATGAAGTTTGGTCTGTACTCAAAGGTTATAATTTTGAGTTGGAAGTAGGAATGGTAAATATTAATTCGAATTATTAAATAGATGTAAATACTGAAAAATAAATTATAAAGCGGAATAATTTAGAATACTATTTTTGTTTATTATAAAACCATTTATTATATTTATATTTATTCGTTTTTTTTTTGTTTTGTATTTTTTTTTGTTTTGTTTGTTTTGATACCGGTGTATTTATTTATTTATTTATTATACACTTTATTGTTCATCAAAAGTATGAACAAAAAGAAAATTTAAAACTAAACACATATAATGAGCGTTACAATGGTTTTTCAGTAGTAAATAAATTCAGTGCAATTTTTTTTAATGCTGTTTATAGGTTATTCATGGCTCAATTTGAAAAAATAATGTTCTTTATTGTGTTGTATCTAATATTGTTATTTTAGTTAGATTGTAAATAACAAAAATAACTTGGCAGAAACAGTACTTGCTTTTTATCAATGATAAGCTCGCATTTGACCACAATCTCACCCGGTTATGGTAAGCGATGATGTGGTCGAGGAAGCTTGAATAAAAGTATCTGAGCACATCACGCTACCCGTCACTGTCAAATTTTCCCAATCAATTTTGAACCTAATGCGTTAGCGAGAAAGATGAAAATGAAATTTGACAGATTCACATCTCACCGTGTACACTAAGGTGAAGTGAACGACAAATGAGCTGACATTCCATCTTATTTGTATGTTTTGACAGCTCACTTGTCGTTCACTTCGCCCAAGTATTCACTTCAACATGTTTACAGAATCGCACTGCTGAACCCAAACAGTAATTCCAATAAAAATGGTTTCATTAAAACCGATAAGGAACCCCAAAACTATACTCGAAGACAAACTAAAACCATTTCGAGAGAGAAAGTTATCGCTATAAAGATATTAAATGTCTCCCGATGTCCGTTTCTTTTGTGAGACGAAAACAATTTGGTCTGCCATTAGTTTTGTGGAGAACATGTCATTTGTTAAGATGTAGCGTTAATGGTGCGAATGGTGTGACATTTGAGACATTTATGGTGTTTTCTATTTTGTTGTTTTATTTTAGGGTGATGAAGAAACTCGTGGTTGAATAATAACACCTGCACGGGTCGATCTTCAAGGCTAAATGACACTTGCCAAGGTTGGTCTGTGGATGGGTGACATCTTAACATACCGAGTTTCCTCCGTGGCTCGGGAAGCATGTTAAGCCATTGGTCCTGGCTGCCATTTGAAGATCTTTGGCAGTCGTTAGGTACGAATTGTCAGAAGCAAGTAAATCTGACTCCAGTCTTGCCAAGAAGTACCTTGTTACCCAGTTAATGGGTTGTGGAGGTCTGGTAGGCAGTCGCTCCACGTAAAATACTGGTATTTAGCTAAATCCGGTTTGACTGGAAGCCGACCCCAATATCTATAGTTGGGAAAAAGCTAGGCAGATGATGATGAACAAACTCGTGGCTGAATAATAAAACCTGCACGGGTCGATCTTCAACAACTCTTGCCGAGGTTGGCCAGTGGATGGGTCTGGATATGGTCTTAACATATCAGTGCCACGTTAAGCCGTTGGTCCAATGTCATTTCTAAATCGTTGGAGTTAAAAGCCAGAAAATCTAGAGGGCGCACCAATCCGGAGTTCGGCCTCAGTTGCTGACCTACCACTAAGAATGAATGAGAACACGATTTAAATGTATCTGTGAAATAGTGTTGTCATTCATTCTTAGTTTGGGTTCGGGACTTATCGTAAATCCGAAGGTGATAAGGAATAGAAAACGCCCGCAACTAGACCAAAACTGTGGACATCGGGCTTCGGGAGTAGCCCTCCTGATACCAATCTTGCCAAGGTATTTCGTGTTACCCAGCAAAGGAGTATTAGAGACAATTATTACTCTATGTTAAAAACTAGTAAAACCCTCATTATTGTTGAGAAAAAGAGGACTGATTGGAAAATAATGGACAGACAAACTCCATGGGTGGCAAGATCGACAATTTAGTTCTAAGAAACAACTCGGTCCTGCATTTAGCATAGTGTCACAATCAATCATATAAAATGATCTGAGTGTAATTCGTGTGCCAAATTACTCTCGAGGCGTTCAGTCGTGAAAGGGCGAACAAATAACACAAGCAAACTGAGTTTCACGTTATAGTTAGTATTCAAATTATATGGTTGGACCTATTCTCGATTTACGTTATTCCAGTCCAGTAAACTTGTAGCGCTGGACTGGACTGGCGATACCGTCTACATAATTCTAGTCATTTAAAAGCTGACAAACCGTTAAGACTACAGTAACAATGAGTTCGACAAAGCAGTTGAGATTTTTTGTAAAGAACGAATCGGCGCTCTACTTTTTCTTAAAAAATAAAAAATGTGTGAGAGAATGCTAATTGAACGTTTCACAGTGAAGGATGCGAAAAATTCCGCCGTTTCTCCGCTCCGCTCGCAATGCCACAGCGCAGCGGGTTAGTGGAGCGAAGAAACGGATTTTTAACCAATCATGTCAGTCAAAATGTCAGTGACTCACGTGGTGCGGAGATTTTATGTAATTCCATTGCTTAAAATTTCTTCGCTCCGCTGCCTCGCTCCGCTTTAATAGTACCCTAAAGCAACTGCTTGGGTTCGAACTCACGTGCTACAACTCGTAAAGTAACTTGTCAAAATTACGTATAGATGACGCTTTTACGAAGGCTTAAAAATGTGCAGCGGCCAGGCCTAGCTATTTTCGGGTAAATTTTTTTCACATACTGTGAAAACAGGCTGCCACAGTTTATTTCCTACTGATTAAACAGACTGCTGTACTGAAGTACTGGTACAGCAACCAGTCTAACTACATTAGATGGTCAGTACCATGTCTGATGCGCACTGGTTGTAGTGCAGCATGAGGCAGGGCGGGCTTACCTGGTGTTCCCGTGCGCCCCTCTTTGACGTCGCGGGGGGAGTTAAACACCTCACTCCCCCCGCTGACCTAAGGTGGCACGCGGAGCCGGGGATTACGGAAGTCGCTTTAGTTCCCGTGATCCTCGGCGTAGGTGAGATCCCTCCAGACCCCTCCGGCCGCCCCAAGGTAGAGGACATCCATGAGGATTTCCCTCGGTAAAAAAGGGGGCAAAGCTTACCCAGGCTCTTAAACCTGTATGTCAACCGACTGATATCGACAGCCTAAAAAAAAGGCCAATATCACTTCTTTATCTCGAGATACTGGCAATCCAACTAGCACAGATTCCACTATCCTAACGCTATATCAGTCATCAGACATTTCGGTTTACCGACTGACGGACGACCGTGACGCTTATCTCAGATTGACATCAAGACCAGGTCAGGCTTGGCAATAGCAATGTTTAATCTTGTTCACCAATCAGTCTGTTCCAATTTGCCTCGGGCTTGTTCGGCTGTGGTCATCGTGAGAGCGAGGTTGAACTTGCGAAGCTAAAAGCCTTGAAAGTGGGCTGTAAATGGTTTCTGTTTATCGCTGTTTATAAAACCTGTTTCAAATATTTATTTAAGTATTTATTGAACTTTAAGCACTACTTTTAAAACAACAACTGTACAATGCTGCACTTTCTACCATTCCATTTTACAGTGCAGTAGAGCCAGAACATGACTGGTGCATTAATTGAAAATGATAATTAAAAAGATATGTTTATAGAAGTAAACAATGTTTTTGTGAAAAAACGAATCCAAAAAATCAACGCTGTACTTTTTATCAGCGAATGCATTAGTCGAATTGCCAATTTCTCAATAACAAATTCACGTTTTGGCAGTCGCCTTTACCACGCTATCGCCGAAAGAACGTCACTTCTCTAGAGCCTCTAAACCAATGACTGGATGAATAAATTACTGTTCCAAACAAAGTGGATTCTGCAGTTTTACCTTACAATGCTTCCAGCCTGTAAAAAAACAAATCCAACAAATCAACGCTGTGATGATTCTACCGACTGCTTGTGTAAGTGATCACGTGCCTTCAACTTAAATAACGGATGACTGAGTGCTATTTAGCTGGTCTATTCTCACAACTTTTATTTTTGTATTAATTTGTCAGGCTTTTTACATTGATAATTTTTTTTTAAATATTTTAATTTTGTTTGTTGTGTTTTATGTACAGACCAAAAACTTGTTTGTGTGGTTTTTAACTGTTTATTCAAGTTGGTTAATTGTATAATAATAAATACATAAATAAAACTACAACATCTACACTTAGGTGGAATCATTCCATCTTTTTTAACCGACTTCCAAAAAAGGATAAGGTTTTCAATTCGATGGTTTTTTTTTTTGTACGTACACCGATTACTCCGAGGTTTCTCATCCAATTTGTGTGATTCTTTTTTAGTTGGTTTACGGCATGCTTGTCGTTTGGCTCCGTAAAAATTGATTCAGTTTGGTTTAGTAGTTTTTATTTTATGAACATTTTTACTAATTTAAATTTTTGCATAAATGAAGGCGCCGTCCAAGTATCACCATATAACAGACTTCCAAATAAAAAACACTACAAAGTATAAAATATCCTTAATTTTGGAAGTCGGTGTTAAAAATGAAGATGCAAAACCAACAACATCGACTTCCGACATTAAGGTACAGGTACTTTGTAGTGTTTTTTACAAAGTATAAAATAACCTTAATTTCGGAAGTCGGTGTTAAAAAATGAAGACGCAAATCAACAATACCGACTTCCGAAATTAAGGTATAGGTACTTTGTAGTGTTTTTTACAAAGTATAAAATAACCTTAATTTCGGAAGTCGGTGTTAAAAAATGAAGATTCAAAACCAACAACAACAGCGACTTCCGAAATTAAGGTATAGGTACTTATTGTTTTTTTGGAAGTGGGTTATATTTTTTTTGTAAAAAGTGTTTTTTTTTTCATTAAATGAATTGACAGCTCACTTCATGATCTTTCATTTAATTTTAAACGTGAGATGTTTACAGAACATACATGTTTACTGCACTGCATTAACAATGTAAAGTGGAGCTTGTGGCTAGAGCTGGCGTTAGTAAATAGTTAGTTTTGAGGAGCTCGGGGCTAGATAATAACAGCCGCACGGGTCGATCTTCAAGGTTAAGCAACGCTTGCCAAGGTTGGTCTGTGGATGGGTGACCATCTTATCATACCGAGTTTCCTCCGTACCTCGGAAAGCAGGTTAAGCCGTTGGTCCCGGCTGTCATTTGTAGATCTTTGGCAGTCGTTACGGATTGTCAGAAGCCAGTAAATCTGACTCCAGTCTTACCATGAAGTACCGTGTTACCCAAGTCTGGTAGGCAGCCGCTCCGCGTAAAATACTGGTATTCAGCTAAATCTGGTTTCACTGAAAGCCGACCCCAATATAGTTGGGAAAAGGCTAGGCAGATGATTAACAATGCAAAGTGCCATATTTTAGAATTTAGAGGAAGTGATCTTGATGTTGATCCATCAATTGGAAATGACAGATCACTTCACTATGTTTTTACAGTCAGTACTTTTTATCAGCGAATACGATCGTCGAAATGCCAATTTCTCAATAACAAATTCACGTTTTGACAGCCGTCTTTACCACGCTATCGCTGAAAGAACTTCACTTCTCTAGAGCCAACCAATGACCAATGACTGAATGAATAAATGTCTGTTCCAAACAAAGTGGATTCTGCAGTTTTACCTTACAATGCTTCCAGCCTGCTATAAGCCTCCCTCACACCCACGCGTCTATTTAAACACACACAACCTGCACCACTTATCAGCAAAACCGTCAAGATCTGATAATAGTTAAAGGCACAGGTGTGTTGGCACTGTTGCCGTTCCGCAGCTGAGCTGGCAACGCGTGCCTGACAATGGCTGGCTGCCAGACGTAATAGCCCGTTAAGTAATGTTATATCGGCATAGAATCTTAAATGCTGGACTGAATGCCGAAAACTGCGTGGTTTAAGGAAAAGACTTGTGGTTAGATTTCTGCAGCAGGCTTTTTCTTTCTGTCTGCAGAATTTAAGGCTGCTCTCTCGAAAAAAGCTTGAATAGGGTGCAGAAGCAGTTTTTCATTAGCACTAACAGAGAAATTACATCTGAAAAAAATAGTCAGTAATCTACATGTTTATGATTCATAATTTGGTTTAGCCAGAACTTGTCTATCGCTATCACATAGTAAGAAAAAAACCACCAAATTACCTCCAAATCGTTGAGATGAAACCATTTTCCTCCTTCATTTTTTATCAAAAGAGTATAAAAAAAAACATTTACAACTTTTCGATACAAACAAAAAGATTTGTATTTGTTATTTAAAAAAAAAAGGTATTATTTTTTTATAAAAAAATAAAAATGGGGGTAGCGGAGTGGTGCGTAGAGGCGTAGTTAGCTCCGTTTGTATGCACAAGGTCATTGGTATGAATACAAGCCTTAAAATAACCTAACATGAATGGCATGACGTGGGCTAAGTTCGCTCGCGTCGCTCGCTCGCTCACTCTAGTTCACGACATACCATTCGAACTTAACCAACCCATGTCGGGGAACCCTAAGCTCTCTGTGCTCTATTTGTCGCTATTTGACTAAGCAAGTCATTCAACGATATTGAACCAAGCCATTTATCTCTGGTTAATTTGATTTGCAATCCGTGTAATATTTGATTTCAATTTTTTTTTTTAATATTTAATTGATGTAAATATAAGTTTTTTGATTTATATTTAATAATCTATATCTATATTAATATATAAAGCTAAAGAGTTTGTTTGCTTGAACGCGCTAATCTCAGGAACTACTGGTCCGATTTGAAAAATTGCTTCAGTGTTAAATAGTCCATTTATCGAGGAAGGTTATAGGCCTATATTATTATAGGGATATATCATCATGCTAAGACAAATAGGAGCGGAGTAGTAATGAAAATTGTGACCCAGACGAAATTGCGCGGGTCAACTAGTAGGTCAATAAAAAGGCCTACCTGCCAATTTAATAACTTAAATAATCAAACAATTTTTTTTGTAACATAATCTAGTAATTACAGTTACAGCCTATTTACAGCAACGGAATATTCAATACACGATGAGCCGAAATACAGAAAATTCAGGCCGAAATATAAAGCCGAAAAAAAACCTACTCATTCACAACCAGAAAGTAGGTCACTCCCACAAAAAGATTGAATTTAACACATGTTTTTGAATGTTGAAAAAAATATTATCGTTATAATTCCTGTTTGGCTTTGCAGCGAATGTTTTCAGATATTTTTTTCAGTGTTTATTTGGATTAAAGTTGTATTTTATTTGCGAATGATTTCGGTCATGTGGGTTCTTATCAACGTGTATTTTGTTATTATTTATTGAGGAGCTCGTGGCTAAATAATAACAGCCGCACGGGTCGATCTTCAAGGTTAAGCAACGCTTGCCAAGGTTGGTCTGTGGATGGGTGACCATCTTAACATACCGAGTTTCCTCCGTGCCTCGGAAAGCACGTTAAGCCGTTGGTCCCGGCTGTCATTTGTAGATCTTTAGCAGTCGTTACGGATAGTCAGAAGCCAGTAAATCTGACTCCAGTCTTGCCATGAAGTACCGTGTTACCCAGTTACTGGGTTGTGGAGGTCTGGTAGGCAGCCGCTCTGCGTAAAATACTGGTATTCTGCTAAATCCGGTTTGACTGGAAGCCGACCCCAATATAGTTGGGAAAAGGCTAGGCAGATGATTTTGTTATTATTTATTCAACTAAAATAACTATATACATTATGAATATACAAAACCAAATACAATCAGGCGTCAAAAAATTCCTCCGCATCGCTGTCATCCCGAAAAACGTGCCCAGAAGACTGGCAGCATTGCCACGTTGAATGGCAATGCTAACTCTTTGAGCAAAGAACGAGCCAGCCCTCTGGTCACGCAAAGTGTCGACCAGTCGGCGAGAAATGTCCTTAAAAAGGAGACGCGTACTCGGACCCCATGACCCTAGCGTTTCGACATCAAACGGCTCAAAACTGTAATTACCAATAAGGTTACAGTACCTACTTGCGCCGCTTGAGGGCAAAAAATTGATCCACCCAATGCTCGCCGTCCGCAGGCCCGCGCCTACGGTGGCCGGAAATCGCCTTGCGACTCCCGACGCCTGGGGCGTCTTCTTCTGTTGCGGCGGCTGGGTCGTGAGGTTTCCCTCTCTCTCACACGTTCGGCATCCTCCTTCGCTAGCATTACTGTTTCGCAGAAGGAGGTGACCGCTTCCCATGCCTCTTCGCTCTGGACCATAGATTGTACTAGGGCCGGTCGCGAGAGGTCGCCGCCGCCGATCGCCTCAACAAGGACCCGGCGATTCTCCGCCCAAGCAGGGCAGACCTCCACCGTATGCTCCACCGTGTCCTCCGGGCGATCCTCGCAGTGTTGACACCCGCCGAATCCGAAACAGGTATCTCCCGAAACAACCGTGTCCGGTGAGTATCTGCGTCAGGCGGAAAGTGAGGACGCCGTGGCGCCGCTCCAGCCACTCCTCAAAGAGGGGACTAATTGCCTGGATTGTGGCATGCCCAGCGCTGGGTTGCGACAGTCGCTGTCTCCATACCGCCATGAGATCCTGCCGGAGCTCCGTCCGCCTTGCTGCAATTTGCCGCGGCAGAGGAGTCTCGCCTTGGCGTTGCGCCTCCACGCGCCATTCGTAAATGAGCGCATCCCATGGTGGCAGTCCAGCAAGAAGGCTCGCCGCCTCGCCAGAGACCGTGCGGTATCCCCGGGCCAGCCGGATGGCCATGACCCTCTGGGACGCGTTGAGGTAACGGGCAGGTCGCTTCCTCAAAGTAGGCGCCCAAACAGGCGCCCCATAAAGGGCCATGGACCGCACAACCCCCGCGTAAAGCCTCCGGCAGGAGCCGTTTGGTCCCCCTAGATTGGGCAGAAGCCGCTTGAAGGCAGCTCCGGCCCGCCCCAGTCTGGGAGCCAAACGTCGGAAATGCTCGACGAAGTTCCACCGGCTATCGAGGACGAGACCCAGGTATGTCATCGTCGACCCGACCTCGATGTGAACTCCTCCTACCATTATTCCGAGTGGCCTGTTCCGAGGACCATGGAAGCATATAGCTTCGGACTTGTGTAAGGCCACCTCGAGACCCAACTGCTGGATTCGCTCAATTATTGTCGCAACCCCGCGTGTCATAGCGTCGGCCGCCGCCTGGTGCGATCTCCCGTGCGCCATAGCGGTAATACACTACATACTCAATGAAAATTTCGATTGTCTAGCTAATTACGGTATTTGAGATGGGAATACGGATCAACAAACGGACAGCGGAGGCTTAGCAATAGGGTTCCATTGGAAACCGATTGCGCACGGATCCCTTAAAACTGCATCGTGCGCAAATTCACTTGCATATTATGACTGTCTCCAATAATATAAAATTTACCTATTTATTGCCTTTTTTTATTTATTTTTGTTAAGGATGGGAAATCATCAAATGACTCCTCCTGCTTTGGGTGAAGCAGAAGGGAGTGTCAGACTCTTACTGACTAAAACCCATCCGTGTTCCTCCTAGTGCCCTTTGTGTTCCAGGGTACGGTGCCTCTTTCGAACGAAGTCCGCAACCCCAGCAGGCACTGGCCCTAGCGGGCCACGACCTATTTATTGCCTTGACTCGACAGTATAATAAATTGCTTCTTACATTCATTCCTTTATGTAAAATGATAGCGAAATAAGTTAACTGTTATCAAGCTTGTTATCACACTAATGGCCAAAACATTTAAGTATCTATCATTTAGAAAGTTGAAAAGATCTTTGAAAGATTAACTAAACTTTTCATAATATTTATTCTAGCATAAACAACGTTTAAATTTGGAAATATTGGAGTGCCCCATGAGCCTATACATCTGTGGGTGGGTATAAAAAGGCCACTTTAGCAAAATCAGACAGCACATCACGCTACCCGTCACTTAAGGTTACTGATGACATCCGCTGGATTTCAGCAGCGCCTTCAACTCCGTTGACTTTGATATCCTTCTTGGGATACTCAAAACTCTCAATATCTTCTCTTCCATAATTAAATGGCTGATGACTCCTATCTTCGAGGTCGCTCGCAGCGGGTGCGCCTTGATGAATATTTTTCGGATTGGTGTGCCCTTACTGCGGGTGTTCCTCAGGGTGGCGTTCTCTCTCCTCTTCTTTTTTTATAAACTCTGTCACTAAAGTCATCTCCTCTAACTTCCATCTCTATGCCGCCGATCTGCAGCTTTACCATCACTTTCTAAGGCAAGATGCAGAAGCTGCTGTGTCCTCCGTGAACCGTGACCTAAGGTTATTTGAGGAGTGGTCGCAGTCCTTTGGGCTGCAAATCAATCCCAAGAAGTCTCAGGCCTTGGTTATTGGCGGCAGGTATATGCGGAACAGGCTAGATATTGCGACGCTGTCTCCACTCTGGCTGAATGGAGTACAGATTGAATACGCAAAGACAGCTAGAAACCTGGGGGTGATCATGGACTCCTATTTATCGTGGACTAACCATATCGCTGAAGTCAGTCGTAAGGTCCATTACACGTTTCATTCGCTGAAGTGCCTCCAGAGTTTTTTGCCCTTGAAAACCAAAATTTCCCTTGCTCAAACTCTCATTCAGCCCATCACTGACTACGCTGATGCCTGTTATTTGGATGCCACCGAGGAGCTTTTATATAAACTTGAGCGTTTGCAAAATATCTGTATTCGTTTTGTGTTCAATCTTAAAAAATATGATCATGTTTCAGGATTTCGCAAGGTTCTCAAGTGGCTCCCTATTCGACTTCGCAGGAACTCTCGGATATTGTGTTTGCTATTTAACATACTTCACAATCCTAAAACGCCTTCCTACCTGCGAGAACGCTTCTCCTATTCCCGTCCTTCGGATGCGCCTTGCAGGTCGCATCTTAAAAATCTCCTTAAATCCCCTTCCCACTCTACCGATTTTTACTCCTACTCCTTTACTGCACATGCGGTACGGTTGTGGAATTCACTACCGCCTGACATTAGGGATTGCCAAACTCTTGCAGCTTTTAAAAGAAGAGTGAAAGAACACTATCTTTCCTTCTCGTCATAGTTGCATATAGGTATGTATTATTATTTATCTTTTATATCATATAGTATGTATTAGTATATTAATTATGTATTGTATGTTATATTTAATATGTATAGTTTTTATTTTAGCTTCTTACTTTACACACTATATCTACATCTCTTTTTACTCTACTCTCCTTTCGCAGGTATGCTGGAAGAGATTTCTATTGAAATAAGCATCACCTTTGTACCTATTTTTCTGTTTCTTACTTCTTATCTTATTAAATGTGTGTACATAAATTGTTAAATAACTAAATAGGGGACCTGCCAAAAAAAAATATTTTGTAGTCCTTCAACTTTTTTACAAAAAGGGTTTACTTTTTAACCAGTAAAATGTATCGCAATATCCGCGAAACAAATGCCTAAAATAAAACTGAACTATGATAGTATCATAATATTACAAAGACCAACACTTTACGATAATAGCAATGGCAGCCGATAGTCTCCCGCCAAAACGACTTTCGCGCCAAAGCGAGCGCGACATTTGCAATTCGTTTCTTAGAACGCGTTTGAAGAGGTAGGGGACATACGGGTGACATTTTTGTCTAGCGAAGGTCAAGGTGAACAATGGCATTGTCTTTAATGATTTTTTCTTTCAAATCGATTATTATTTGAGGCGTATGATGTATAGCTGGTAGAAGGAGCCGAATACTAAAATAATGACTGGTTAAGAAATCCGTAGAATGTATAGATTATAATATATGCTCTACCAAAAATATTAGTTTTATTTCCGTATTTTAGTGACTTAGTTTTGGAATTATTTCGTCCAGCCCTTTATTTTGATAGCGCATATGATTATGTCACGGAAAACTAAGACTTCACTTACCTACCGGTGGCCACCATCTTTTTTTTTCAGAATGTATTATAACCTATGTCACATTGACACTTAAAACGAATCTACTGATATCGCATTCGTTAAAATCTATGCAACTGATATAACAGGGCGTGCCAAATAAATATACATACAGTAGCCGCCTCGAGTCGTGAGCACAGATGAATGCAGCAGGGTGATCTTGCTAATGCACGGTGGGCGAACGAAACTTGCAAGCCCAATAGTGGAACAGCATTGACTGACGAATCAATAACGTGAAGCGTCAGAGCTGTCAAACCTACTAATGGAGAGGGAGCACAATACTCGTGCCAGTATAATAATGTATATAGGACCCTACAATACTTTCGAAAAACACTGCTCTTTTTCAGGAGCAGTCGGGCAAGAACTCCAGTTTTGCCAACCAGACACTCTAACCAAGAATCCCTATCAAAATTCTGAACGTCATTTTGTTAGCGACCTCTCTCCAACTAGGCAGTTCTTCTTCTTCTTCTTATCGTGGGGGCAGTAAGGTCTAACGACCCCACACACCCTAGTGTGAGAATTTCTAAACTCTCCGCAAGGGCGTCTGACATGGTTTATTTGACGACCGCCATTTGGCAGCCGGGACCACCGCCTTATAAGTGCCTTCCGAAGCACGGAATCATGTTTTTATCAGACAATCAACCGGTGATTCAAGCTTGCAATGTCCTAACCAAACTGGAAAACAAATTTACAAAGTATGTTTCCCGTGGGAATCGTACCCACGACCACTGGGTCGGAAGATAAACGCCTAAGCCACTCGTATACGGAGGCAGATAACTAGGCAGTTGAAAAATGATGAAAACATTTCAATACGTTCTTAAGTGAGGGTCAAAGCAAAATAGATCTATATACTTGATATACTCTACCCCAAAGGAATGTGAAGATTGATGAACTTTTCTCAAACTGAAGGGTCGACAGGGAAGTTGGTAAGGTTTTCAAAACCCAAGGAAATGACAGGATTGATTAAGATTTTTACGCGAATGACTTTAGATGTACTTTGAGACCTTAAATAAGTTACCCAAATAAGTTTTGAAAAAAAAAAAAAACATAACGTGTTCCTAAATATGTAAATAGTGAAATCATCGAGAAACTCAGCTTCCTTCCTTGAAAGTAGTAGGAATATTACTAGTATTATAGGTAGTAACTTTGAACTAAGGAGTGAAATTCTCTGCCAGAGTTTGTGTTTCCTGAAAGCAACAAACTTGGGGTCTTTAATCAAGAGAGAATAATTTTCTTCTAGACAAGCCTGTTCAATCATCGACAACATTATCACTTTCCAGTGAGATTATGGTCAAACACGAGCGTATTAATAATAATAAACGAGGCAAAACCTACTACGATATCATTCGCATAAAAATATTCCATCATACAAATAAACGTACCTTTATCCCTCCAAGTACTCCTCATAGAACAGCCTTTGCCAAACGTCAGTATCTTACTCTGAGCTCCCACATTTACAGAAAAATTAATAAACACCTAAACATACTTGATCTGACAATACGGAACATTAAGCAGAAACTTACAGAGTGGCTACTTCAACAAGATTACGATCACACAGAATCAATAATTAACCTACATAACCTAGTATTTGGACACTTATTTCTACATGCACATACATACACACACAGACACAAACACATACATACACATTCACAAGAATTAAGTTCTTTTTTTTTATTAAGTTGATTGTTGTAATGTAATTATATTCAATGTTAATTACCATTACCTTTCTCTGTTAATTAAGTATTGTTTAAATTGTGGGTAGATCGACAGGGTCCTCGCTTAATAAATGGATAATACTAAAGCACAACCTTATGGCCGTCCACTGTCTCTTAAGATACAGGTATAACCTAGTTTAAGAGACAGGGTTACCTGATTTGTCAACAGATGAACCACACGTCAACATGTTCTTCCATAAAATGTAGAATAGAATAGAATACTCTTTATTATGTACACCATATAAGTTACAGAAAAGATAGATGAAGAAAACATTACATAGGGTGACACAATGGGCGGCCTTATCGCTAAAAGCGATCTTTTCAAGACAACCTTTGGATGGATTTCAAAGATAACGGAAATATAGTACTGCAGGTAGTCTTAGGTGTACGATTTATATAAATAAATACACAGTAGAAAAATATATACAATTATAATTATGTAACAAATAAATAAAAAGCATAGGAACCGAGTGAAAACGATCAAACAGAAAGGTAGTGATTTTTGACCATTGTTTTAAAAATGGACAGGCAAGTGCATCGGCATCTCTAATCTCTCTCTAACCATCTGTAATTTCTTGGTCAATAAACAATTTATTTATTTATATATCTAGTTTCCAGCTTCTTCGACTCAATAACCCAGTCACGATTCCACGAGTTTTCAGTTTCAGCTTCAAAAGACTGAAAGTTACACCAAAACAAATTTCACAATCCCGCAACTCCCAAACGGACCATAACATCAAACGGTGCACCCAAAAGAATATCTTCCAAACTTATTCCTGCGTAGACCAAAAATTCCAGCGACCACACTCCGCTTATAAATATTAAAACAAGCCCATATTAACTACAAAGTTTCGGCTTTTGATGAAACCACTGTTGCAATATACACTTCGTTTGTAAGGGTAGGTGTAGACAGCATGAAAGTCGAGAGGCCGAAACGGACGCCGAAACCGCATTACCACATTTGATGAAGGCAAGCGGGAGCGACGTGTTAATTTGCGGTTTTTCTCGCGCTGGCACGGTGTCCACACATATATAAAATATGTAAACGATAACCGTAAAAAAACCGTACCAATATACCTTCCAGCAGCTATGTCACCCGATTCTTGCAAAATACCGAAGTTTACTATAAATCTTGTTTGATTGTAAACTCTTTCTTCTCTATAAGGCACGTATATACATATTGTAAATTGCAATGGTTTGTTCACATTATACAAAAAAATAATTAAAAAAACCAAGATTTATTAAAATCTCATGGCGTTTACAATAATCCAGTGACAGCTCCTACGAAAAAAAATTAATTAAGTAATTTACTCTATCATTAAATTCATATTTTAAAATTTTAACCAGTAGTAATTGGCATTTCCTGAAACTGAATTTTCAGTTATTCAGTTTAATTATTCATATGAATTTTATAGCTCTTGTTTACACGAAATACAGTTTCAGCCTCGCTCCAGCCTTGAACACGGATTCGGCGAATAGAATTTTTGGAGAACCCAACCCTGTGTTTAAAAGCGGGTTGTGTAAACTAAGCTTAACGGTCTCCACAAATAATTCATAGGGTAAAATGCCGTAAGAAACAAAGTCGTAGTACTGAATTTTACACTACCTCTAAGCATACGTCACTTTAGGACAAACATTTTGAAGGGTAGTGGAAGATTTTTATGACTTTGTTACGTTTGAGGGTTTTATAACTTTTGCTATAGGTGAATGTTTGTGCTTCCAAATGATAATTTAAGGTAGAATTTTTATAGTTATTCAGGGTTTTAACTTCCTATCTTTGTAACAGGTGTTCTTTTGATTGATTTAATGGTTCTTTTCAACTTACACAGCTGTTTAAAAGACACTCTAAGCTAATAAAGACCTCAACAGTGAAAGAATAACAGTCTTGATTACGACTTCGTATCTAATGGATGCACTTAAGTACTGCCTTCGTGGTCGAGTGGCTTAGGCGTCTGCCTTGTGACCCGGTGGTCGTGGGGTCGATTCCCACGGGAAGTATACTTTGTAAAGTTGTTTCCAGTTTGGCTAGGACATTGCAGGCTTGAATCACCTGATTGTCTGATAAAAAGATAATTCCGTGCTTCGGAAGGCACGCATAAGCCGGTGGTCCCGGTCGCCAAATGGCGGTGGTCAAATAAACCATGTCAGAAGCCCTTGAGGCGGTTTAGAAACTCTGACACTAGGGTGTGTGGGGTCGATAGACCTACTGCCCACACGATAAGAAGAAGAAGTACTGCCTTCGTGGTCGAGTGGCTTAGGCGTTTGCCTTGTGACCCGGTGGTCGTGGGTTCGATTCCCATGGGAAAGCATAGTTTGTAAAATTGTTTTCCAGTTTAGTTAGGACATTGCAGGCTTGAATCACCTGATTGTCTAATAAAAAAGATGATTCCGTGCTTCGGGAAGCACGTATAAGCCGGTGGTCCTGGTCAAATAAACCATGTCAGAGGCCCTTGAGGCGGTTTAAAAACTCTGGAACTAGAGTGTGTGGGGTCTTAAGACCTTACTACCCACACGATAAGAAGACTTGAGTACTAGTATTGTACATAGAGCGGCTGTCTTTCTGACCTCCATAACCCAGTTACTGGGTAACACGATCCTCTTGGTAAAACAGGTATTAAAATTATTTTCTTCTGACTACCCTTAACGACATGCATGCTGATGTGGGAGTGGGCCGGCCATATCTGCAGACGAACAGACGGTCGATGGAGCACATATGCCGCGAATGGGCAAACGTAGTGTGATACGCTCTGCGGCACGATGAATCGATTATTTAAATATGGTGGCTGGCAGCGAATGCGTACTGCTCAAGACCGGGATAGTTGGCGCTCTTTGGGGGAGGCTTACGTTCAGCAGTGGACAGAAATCGTCCTTTAATGATTGTCGAAAATCTACAAATTCAACTGAGACCAATTACAGCTTAACGTGTTTTCTGAGGCAAGGAGGAATCTTGGTATCTTAAGAGTCCCACCCATCTACGAATCGACCTCGTCAAGTGCTCACGAGCTTCTTATTATAAAATACTAGCCCTTTTACCTGTGACTTCGTACACGCATATACCTTTTTTTCCTGTTCCCGTAGTAATTCCGGAAAAATTCTCTCTTATTGCTCCCCTACATTCTCCAAGGAACTTACATGCCAAGTTTCAGCGTCCTACAGCCTGCAGTTTTGGCTGTGCTTTGTCTTTCAGTCACTCACTCTGTAAAGGAAGAATTTTATATATTAAAAATAGGATGATAAAAATCAATGACATAAAATGCCTCCATCCCCCATCAGTAAAAAGCCATTAAAGATGGCACCCAAACACAATAACTACGTACAGAAACCAATAAATCTCTCTGATAATAAAGGCTTTCCACACAACCCATCAAATGAGCATCACGGTAACAGGTGACGTGGCCCATTCAAAATACATTACAGCCAACCCGTATGAAAGGGCACAAACAAGGGCAACAACACAACAACAAGCTGCCATGGGAAGTGTCAAACGTGATAGTTAATGACAGTAGCACAGATTAAATATCCCTTGAGTCCTTTTTGAAATGTAAATAAATGGTGGAAAGAACGTTAATAAAAATTAGCTACTTATTCTGGATAGCCATTGTAAAAAAAATACAATTGCATTTGTAGAGTTGTAATTGCAAGCGCAACTGTTAAAATTGCGGTCCTCGATTCTTGGGTGCAATTTTAAAGAAGAAGAAAGAAAAACAGATAAGTCTTTTTTTTTTAGTTTAGTTTATTAGTCTTTGTTAGAGATGACAGAGACAAAGTCTACGATGGAGCGAGCTTACCCAGAAGGAGTCTGTTCACTCTAACATTGAAGAGGTTAGGATTGTAAGCTTTTGGAAACACAGACGCAGGCAGAGAGTTCCACTCCTTCGCTACGCGCATTATAGACGTTTGGGAACGCTTAGTGCGAATTGGTGGAATTGCTACAAGGTAGGGATGGTAAGATGCAGTGCGTCTGGATGTCCGATGGTAGATGGGAGCCGATGGGATGAGGTCGTGGAGTAATTTGCGCCAAACATGACGCATACCAATTGCATTCCTCCAACTTCTATAGTGCAATTTTTGAATTTGGAACATTGGCATTCGCATCATTATCGCAAACTATGAGAAACACTTTTAAATTTTAAGAAAGTTTTTGACATTGATTGTGACTTGAATATGAATGAGTTTTTAGGTACGAGAATTCTGGTTTTTAAGCCTTTTGGGTAAACAAAGTGCTGCTTTTGTTTATCATTTGGATTGTTCAGTCGCAGCCGTGAGACTTTGTGGCAATTTCCTCGCCTCCGTAATATTCTTTCAGAAAATAAAAATCAAGTTGTAAGTCATTCTTTTGTTTTACATTTTCCATATCAATACTTTGTAAACCAGCATCTTCAATGAACAAAGACAACGCTACATCAATGTGTTTGAAAGCTACAACTGATTGATCAATATTCGATTAAATTGACAGCCTTGTATTGTACTCCTAGTCTTCAATAGAATTCCAGATTGATTAGATGCTTAGATTATTCCTTTGTGTGACTGACAGCAATATCACAAAACAAATATAGAAGGTCTGTTGCTAAAATAAAAAAAAATTTAGACGTCTGAGTTCTCCGATGTTCTTCATCAGACCTTCACCAAATTGAAATTGGACCAATCCGAGAAAGTACTCTTCCAAAACTTTCCAAAACGCTTCAAATGTGCCTATAAAATTTTAAGATCTCATCATCAGATCCTGACTTGATGATCATGGGACCACCTAGGAAGTCTTCCCTTTGATACAAAAAAAAAAACCAAATTGGTTCTGGCATCTTCGAGTAATCGGGGAACACACAAAAAAATCTGGTGAATTGAGAACCTCGTCCTTTTTGAAGTCGGTTAAAAAGGGGTCATCATTTTAGGTCAAATTTTTACTATGGAATAGATTCTGAAATCGTGGAATAGTTGGTAGTTACATTTTCCACCCGTTTGGGGTTGAAATTCTTGAAGCATAGGTTCAAAACTTAAATGTTTATTGCGAACTAAGTGTACCTACAATGTTGGTGTTATGGTATTACTTATGACTTCACTATTTAATGATCTATCTAAACGCCTCGTTGACACTTCGTGTGACCCAAGGGCTGGCTGTCTCTTTGGTTAGAGGGCATTGTCATACAACGTGGTATTACTAATTCTCTGTGTTTTGGGCACTCTTCCAGTCGACAGCGATGCGGAGGATTTTGTTGTCATGGCATGGGCGAACGATGTTCAGATGAAGATAATTTCTTATCGAAGGTATGTGGATGACTAAGAGGAGGGGAAGACCAAAAAAAACGATTGGTGGACCCAACTGCGTGAAGGATTTACGAAAAAGATGACTGTATAGAAGAAAAAGACACGTTGCACTGACCCTGAATATATTTGGATAAGGGCTAGCTAATGATAAGGTACAGAGGGTCGGTTCTAGATCATTGAACACCACCATACAATGATCTAGAACGCACACAAAGACGCGTGTAAGAGGCGACCTCAAACAAATGCCGGTCGCAAGTGCACTCTTGCACTCGCTGTACGTGAAGCGTGTCTATGTTAACGTCATCGTAAGTATGGCGATCTCCAACAGATGGCGTTCGCGAGTGCGCTTCTACTCGCTGTACATGAAGCATGTCTATGTGTGCGTCCTCGTACGTACAGCGATCTCCAATAAATGCCGGTCGCAATTATGTGTGCGTACGTTTTCCCTCCTTGTACGACTCGATCCGACCCTTCTGTATCTTGTCTATTTTGTGGAGAAAGCTGGTACCTTTTTATATGTACATAAATGGTCCCTTGTTTCAATTTATTTCTATATTCTTTTCGACATAATAATACACGTGTCATGATTATGACGGAGACGATTTCATTTTGTGGAGTTTTTAGGTTAATCTGTTTCTCGTGTTCTTATAGTAAACTAGCTTTGCCGTCGGTTTCGGCCGAAGTCACACGAAAGGTGGTTTAGTACCATAAACCTTAATTTTTATTATCTGTTGTAGCGGCAATAGAAATACACAATCTGTGAAAATTTCGGACAGCGGAGGCTTTGTGATAAGGTTCCGTTGGTTACCCTTTGGGTCAGGAACCCTAAAAATACAAGGCGGTCAGTTCAGATGCATCCAGTTACACTTGAGTCGAATACAAAACAGTTGAAATAAAGCTCGGCAGATGGTAGCAAACTTGTTAAAGTCTACATCGAAACGGTTTTCAGTAAAATGAATTCTCAACGGTCAGTTTTACCTACTTGAAAAGGAAAAATGCAAAAACTTTTAATCCATGGCTCTTGTTTTTAGGGTTCCGTACCCGAAGGGTAACCAACGGAACCCTATTACTAAGCCTTCCTATTCCTATCCGTCCGTCCGCTCGTCTGTCTATCAGCGGGCTGTATCTCAAAAACTGTAATTAAGAAAAAGAAGAAAGAAAAAAAAACTAATTTACAGACACGAATACACACAATGTAGGAACAATTGTTTTTATAATTATGTGTTCTCCGCGGCTTTGCCAAATAGGTTCAGTTCAGCAAAATGCCAGACAACTAGGTGCTGACTGACGCTGGTTTTCAACAGGCTCCTTCTGGGTAAGCTCGCTTCATCGTAGACTTTGTCTCTGTCATCTCTGACTTAGACTAGAGTCAGGAGAACCATCTCAAATAAAAAAAAACTGCACCTTACGTTGAAGAAACCAAACGAAGTTGACCCGCGCAACTTCGTTTGCATCACAATTTTCATTACTGCTCCACTCCTATTGGTCTTAGCGTGATAATAAATAGCCTATAGCCTTCCTCGATAAATGGACTATCTAATAAATAATTTTTCAAATCGGACCGGTAGTTCCTGAGATTAGCGCGTTCAAGCAAACAAACAAACTCTTCAGCTTTATCTTAATCTTAATATATATAAATCTCGTGTCACAATGTTTGTCCTCAATGGACTCCTAAACCACTTAACCGATTATAATAAAATTCGCACACCATGTGCAGTTCGATCCAACTTGAGAGATAGGATAGTTTAAATCTCAAATTATAGTAGGTAGGGTAGGTAGGGTAGGTAGGGTAGGTAGGGTAGGTAGGGTAGGTAGGGTAGGTAGGGTAGGTAGGGTAGGTAGGGTAGGTAGGGTAGGTAGGGTAGGTAGGGTAGGTAGGGTAGGTAGGGTAGGTAGGGTAGGTAGGGTAGGTAGGGTAGGTAGGGTAGGTAGGGTAGGTAGGGTAGGTAGGGTAGGTAGGGTAGGTAGGGTAGGTAGGGTAGGTAGGGTAGGTAGGGTAGGTAGGGTAGGTAGGGTAGGTAGGGTAGGTAGGGTAGGTAGGGTAGGTAGGGTAGGTAGGGTAGGTAGGGTAGGTAGGGTAGGTAGGGTAGGTAGGGTAGGTAGGGTAGGTAGGGTAGGTAGGGTAGGTAGGGTAGGTAGGGTAGGTAGGGTAGGTAGGGTAGGTAGGGTAGGTAGGGTAGTAGCCAGTTGACGGGAGCGAAGCCGCGTGGGTCAGCTAGTATACTATAAGTATAGATATAGATTAATAAGGTATTAAAATACCTTATTTACCTTATTTTTACTCTGCTTTAAGTATGAGGTGTACAATAAAGTATATATATATACAGGTAGGTAAATATATAATATGTTAATGTGTAGAACGTGAACGATACACAATAATTTTAGTGTCTAGCGAAAAAAACAACAAAGGACAAAAAGGAAAGGCAAACTGTAGAAATTTTCACAGAGTGTGTATTTCTATTGACGCTATAACAACAACAAATAAAATAAAACGTAATGACCTCTTATAAATCGATGAACGCCGGCTGAATGCACGAAAAAGTGTCACGTTCCGAGAGCGAGAGCGAGAGAGGCACAATTGGCCTTAGCGTTTGTTAAGAATTCAATGGTTTACTTATGACGTTATCACGTAAAATTATCGTCCGTAAGCCGATGTTACAGACAACTATTTTTTCAATTTATGGTAGCTACGGAACTCTTCGTGGGAAAGACCAACTCGCACTTGGCTGGTTTTTAAGTATGTGCGCTCGCTTGAATATTACGTTTGAAACTACTCAGACATACCCAAAAAGGCTGGTAAAGCTAGACTTTGTAAACACGAATGTCTTTCGCCCATGAAATGTTATGACATGTTGCAATTTCATTTTTGCCTACAATGTTTTAAATTTAAATTGTTTTTATGCAAAGTGTATTGCAGTTCGTCGTGTTTCGGAGTTCGTTCGAGACAGGAACTGTTGAATACTTTGTAAGTTTGAATTTATGTTTTCTGTATATGTTGATGCAGGTGTAATAAAAATATATTGACTAGCATGTTGGTTTTGTGGACGTAAACTCAAATTCTAAGCGAAATCTTCCCAGATAAATGCGCCCGGCGTCGGGGAGTCGCAGGGCGATTCCCGGCCACCATAGACGCGGGCCTGCGAACGGCGAGCGTTGGATGGCTCGCTGTCCGCAGATCAGAACCACGCGTTCCGCGCGCGTCTCAAAGAGATGTGAGCATACAAGATGGGACCCGCTAGAACTAACATCTTCTTTTAGAACTATCGCGTCAGTGGTACTCAATGTTTAGGAACCCAATCTGTATCTAAGTTCGCCTAGTTCCCTAGTAGTATGCGGCAAATACGGCCTGCTCAACATGGACTGTGCAGGCCATATTTCCGTATACACAGGTTTTAGGTTTCCGTACCCAAAGGTTAACCAACGGAACCCTATTACTAAGCCTCCGCCGTCCGTCCATCCGTCCATTTGTCCGTCCGTCTATCTGTCAGCGGAATCTGTCTGTCTATCTGCATCTCATGAACCGTAATGGTAGACAGTTGAAATTTTCACAGATTGTGTATTTCTATTGCCGCTTTATCAGCAAATAATAAAAATTAAGGCTTAGGGTACTGAACCCTTCGTGTGTGACTCCGACTTGCTTAGCCGGTTTTTTAATAAATAGACTCTCAGTTCTACAATCACATTTAATTAAGTTTGTTTTCAATCAAAGGACACACCCGTCTGTCACATCTTTGTGGAAACATATTCAGTTAAAAACAATTTACCCGCAGTATGTTGCTTTATATATTACAGCATATTTTTTCATGAGTCCCTTCCTATCATTACAGTAATTTGTATAATAAAATATAATGGCAGAGTTAATGGCGAAAAAGACCTAATTTGAGCACGGTATGATTTACAAAATGTAAACTTAAGGTGAATGCTCCAGGGTAGCCCGCGAAATTCAAATATTTTTATGTTTTTTGCTATTTGCCGGTCAATAATTATTATTTCTGAAATATTCATTCTTTCGAACTACATGAACTTAGAGGGCTATATTGATGATTAAAATGGTTATAATTCTTTAGATAAATACGCGTTACGGTCGCGGATCGCATTTGGTCCACATACAGCTTCACACTGACCGGCAAATTGCAAAAAACATAAAAATATATGAATTTCGCGGGCTACCCTGGAGCATCCACCTTAATGATGGGACCACGTCGTGTATTGTACTGAAAATTAATTATGATCGGTTAATGTAGGTAAGGTGTGTTTTACATAATCATTTTGCGATGTGAAAATATTTTTTTTTTATAAATACAGCGTATCCACCTTCAAAAGAGGACTGTGACTTCAAAATTAAAGTTATACAACTTCAAATCCACAATAATTTTGTCATAACTAAATTACACCCTTAATGACAAGTATGACAACGCAGCTCATTCAAAATTAAAAACACTACAAGGTACAAAATAAACTTTGAAGAAAGAAAAGAACTTAAATTTCGGAAGTCGGTGTTTTTTGTTATTTTTTCGTTTTTTTGACACGACACAAAGTTCTTTTCTTTCTTCCGAGTTTATTTTGTATTTTGTAGTGTTTTATTTTTGGAAATTGGTTGTATTTTTTGGTAAAAAGTTTTATTTTTTCACTTTTTAGTGGTACCTACCCATTAACAGCGTACCGGCGCAATGTTAAGTACTGGTGTAAACACTAAAAAACATGCAATTTCAGCAATCCCGATCCATTTGCTATAATTTATTGAAGAGTTCCGTCCGTTGCCTACCTCGTTCTTCGTCAGATCTTCACCAAATTGAAAAAACGCTTCTAAACAAAAAAGAATCATCCAAATCGGCTGACAATTGGCGAAAATATCGCTGAACAAACATATTTCAGATCCAAATTTATACCTTCCATCATCAGCTCAGCAACATGAGATGATGATTACCAGACACAAATATCTGAATTGCGTTAGAAAGTTAATGAAAAACATTGTATGTTCCTATAAAATTTTAGGAACATACAATGTTTTTCATTGTATGTTCCTAAAATTCATGATTCATTCATGACTATTACAGACTGTACAACAGCCATGTTTTTTAGAAACCACTTTGAAATTCAAATAAAACGATTTTCCGAAAAAAAAAAACAAATGAGTTCGCTTTCAAATAATTTGCAGTTACTTGAGTGAGGTTCCAAGTAAGCTTTACAGCAGATCTTTTCTGTCAACATCTCACCGTGCGATGAAGACGTGAACTGTCATTCCATCTTGTTTGTATGGATTAACAGCTGACTTCGTGTTCACTTCACCTAAACTGACACGTTAGAATGTTTACAGAATAGCACTGCTAAATATAACCACAGATCAAATAGACTAAGTTAGCAGTAACGGAGTAAGTTTCACAGTACTAGTTGCAAGTTTGTTTTCATTAGCCACCGTGCGACTTGCTTTACATAGGTATTTGGCAATTCTTTGATGTTCGAGTTTTGGTCAGCTAAGAAGTAACTTTGGCAGTGAAATCTTAATAATTGTATTTCGCGAGCTTGTAATATTCACTCTTCTATAATAGTCTATTCTCAGATTATATTAATTTATTTAAAAGTAGCTAAAATTTATAGCTGCCAGTTAAAGTTTCGTCAAAATCGGGCGAGCTGTTTCGGAGAATAGCCGGAATGAAGTGACAGTTAAAAAAAAAATTTAATAGGCTAGCCGCCGGGCAGCCTATTAAGCCATCATCATCATCATCATTCACAGCCCGACTTGACCCATTGCTGAGCATAGGCCTCTATTTTTTTGTGCCAGTCCCCATGTTTTTGGGTGAGCTTTATCCAAGTTCTACTCGCAATGGCAACAACATTGTCGTTTGCCCATCTCGCTGTAGAGAAGCCTCCACTTCAATAAAAAATAAACTAATATTTTATTTCTAGGTACTTTTAAGCGAAAAAAAAAACACACTTAGTCACTTAATTTCTCAACTTAAATTACACGCACAACTTCAAAACCTTTTTACCTAACACAAGACCAAAGTCTCGCGTGTTTTTCTAAATCCTAAAGCGTACTAATAGTAGTCAAAGTTAATTGCCAGTCCTTAACTTAGGGACTTAAGTTAACGCGGCTAAGTTGAAGGGCGCTCTGCCCCAATACCCTGGTTTATAGCCCGCTGGGACCAAGTGTTGTGTTTGCCCCAGATCTTCGAGATAAACATGGAGTTCGTAAAACTAAACACGTTCATACCGCACTAGTATTGCGAAAGTACTACTTTAACGTATTACTTTGTCTTTTTCGCGGAGGAGCTCGTGGCTAAAGAATAACAGCCACACGGGTCGAACTTCAAGGTTAAGCAACGCTTGCCAAGGTTGGTCTGTGGATGGGTGACCATCTTAACATAGCGAATTTCCTCCGTGCCTCGGAAAGCACGTTAAGCTGTTGGCCCCGGCTGTCATTTGTAGAACTTTGGCAGTTGTTACAGATTGTCAGAAGCCAGTAAATCTGACTCCAGTTTTGTCAAGAAATACCGTGTTACCCATTTAATGGGTTGTGGAGGTCTGGTAGGCAGCCGCTTCACGTAAAACACTGGTATTCAGCTGAATCCGGTTTGAATGGAAGCCGACCCCAATATAGTTGGAAAAGGCTAGGCAGATGACTTTGTCTTTTTCGCGTTATAACGGTTAAACTCTGACACTAGGGTGTGTGGGGTCGTTAGACTTTACTGCCCACACAATAAGAAGAAGAACGGTTGAACGGTTTTGAAGCAAGCATGTTGTAAAATTTCATAAAATGGCCACCTTAAACCTCACCGCGACGAACATGAATGGGATGACGGGAGTTAAAAGTGTCAATACTACTTTTTGCAACGTTCGCGTTTGCCTTGCAGTCAGAACCACCGCGGTGTTTCATCTCTCACCTACGCCGGGTATCGCGGAAACTTATGCGACTTCCCAACCTAACCTGGGCCACATCATGCTATGGCCGATTTTATGTACCGACGACATATAGATTGCTATATATAAGCATTAACGGATAAACGGATATATAGACAGACAGCTTGAATATTAAAAACTGCCACAGATATAATAGGTATAACAAATCAAAACCTTATTTATTTTTAATATGTTTATTTTGAGCATACTCAGAACACCTTAGTATATTCCCCATCTTCTAATCTCAGGGTAAGGTCCGCAATATATTTCAATAGTAAGGATAAGTAAGTTAAGTGAATGCGGCTAAATTAAGGTGTATAATTGTACTTGATTTTAAGGGTTCCATACCTTTGTCCGTTTAATTTACTTACGGGGACAAGAAAAGGTTTTTCCTTTGTGCTTGTGGGACCCTAGTTAAGACTAGCTACTTATTTGCTATTCTGTTGAGTAGAGTAAATACGTCTTTGTGTTCAGGGGTGGATCCAAGTTTGTCTTTGGCCCTGCTGTGGGTGAGTTTTAGCAACATAAAGTAACACATAACATTTTTGATTTGGCCTAACACATAACAAGCATCTTTGGATTACTTTTCGTAATTTGCTTGAGCCCTGAGCCCCCCCACCCTGGATCCGCCCATGTTTTTATTTTCACTTTGTATATTTCAGGAAGTTTAGTTATAAAAAGTGAGCAATTCTAGGTCTGTGTTTGATTGAATACCAGCGTTATGTAATTGGCTGTTACGTCATAAATTATCTTGTCGTGTTTTTGTAGTCATTTTTGTTGTGTTTTTCAACAAAAAAGCATATTGAGTTTTGTCCAATGCTACTTTAGCCAGAAAACCTCAGTAGCCTTACTCAAAATACTCACAAACCGTTCCTAACTGATTTTAATATAGAAAACATTGTAATTTTCCTCCGCCTTAAGTACACAAAAATAAATTACCATTACGCTTCCAACTCAGAGTAACTTCTATATAATTCAAATTACAAACACCACTGAAAATGCCAAAAGTCAAGAACCGAGGCTGTATGTTCGTATGTCACTGTTTTCATCCTAAACAAACATGGCCGCCTCAAAACATAATATAGGGGTCACAATGAAAAATAACTCCCGTTTTCTTGGGTACGGTCGGCAAAAAAAAACAACAGAACATCGTGAATTTATGTCCGCACTTTGTATTGGTTGGGTTCGGGGACTTTTTGCCACAATTATGCGAAGTCGCGGTCGACTTCTACTTCTTTTATGCTGACCGTATTTGGTGAGGCAGTTCATTTTATTTTATTTTTATTTATTGTTTTGCTAGGGCCTTTTATGAGACTGTGAATACATTTAGAAACCTTAAAAGAGTTTTGAAACAATTATTATGTCCACTTGTTCTTTCTTTCATTTTTGCTATCCTGAATCATCTTTGGGTATTAGAAAGACACTTAAAATTTGCCAGGCGTTTTTCTATGGCATATCAAAGCTCTATTCTCAAATGAGAATTACTGATCGAACTCATTTGAACTTTGAGTTGGATGTCACTGACAGAACCAGAACAGACAAGAACTTACATCAGTTTTGACGTAAAATGTTTTGCTATCTCGTTCTAACTTGCACAGAGTCTAAGAGAGAAAACGAGGAAGAGTTATACAGCAGTGCAAATCTGTGAACATGTCGATTTCAAACATGTCATTCCGTCTTGATTACATGGATTGACAGCCCACTTTGTGATCACTTCAGCCAAGCGTTCACTTCGACATGTTTACTGAATATACCGGCTCAAGTTCCCAAAAACTCGAAATCTCACTCTCATTACAGTGCCACTTATTTTTACTGATATTTATTTAGGAAAGTGCCCAAATAGTATTTACCCTCGTAAAGGTTAAGTTTCCAAAAAGACTTTCTTAGTGCTAATTTCCATCATAAAAAAAGCCCAGTAGTTTCGGCTTTGCTCAATGCGTGTAAGTCAGACAGTCAGTTTCCATTTTTAAACGACTTCAAAAAAAGGAGGAGTTTCTCAATCCGTTTGTATTGTTTTATGTTTGTTACCACATAACTCGGTCATTTATGAATCGATTTGATATTCTTTCCCGATGAGACCATCCCATAGAAATTTTATCAAAATCGGTTAGGAAGTTTAGCTTTTAAATCAAAATATGTGGAATTCGTTTACTTGGATTCCGTTTTTTTATCATCCAAGTAAACGAAATTGCGTATTTTGCTTTCCTGCGATTTTCCAGTGGTGTTGTTAGGTGTGGGGGTACCAGTAAGAAGTGAAAAATTAAGTAAGTCGGTGTCAAAATACGAATAAACTACCAAAAACATTGACTTCCGAATTTAAAGTATTTTTTTTCCATTTGTAGCGTTTTTTTTTTTAAATTGGAAGTCGGTTGTATTTTTTTTTCATGTATGGTAGATCAAGGATACCAGTGAAAGGCACAGTATAGCAGAAGCTGAAACAGTGTTTCCATTATCTTAACGACAGTTTAGCAAGATGGATGGTTTAAAGACATTACTGTTGCCGGTGCAACCGGCGCTACTACCTATATCTTTCAATTTATCATCATGACTTTGAATTCAATATCATGCATACATTTTCGTGGGTATGAGTCCATTATTGTGTGTTTCTTAAAGGTGAGGTTGCTGCATTTTATTCTTCTTTCTTCGAATATTAACCAATAGTAGGTAACTGCACGTTTACCAACTCATATTTCTTCTATTATTAATAATATATAAACCTGAAGAGTTTATTTATTTGTTTGTTTGCTTGAACGCGCTAATCTCAGGAACTTCTATTCCGATTTGAATTTTTTTTTCAATGTTAGATAGCCCATTTATTGAGGAAGGCTATATATATATCATCGCGTTAAGACCAATAGGAGTGGAGCAGACGAAGTTGCGTCGGTCAACTGGTATTAAATAAAAACGCAACCCTTATAGAGGCACTCGTGTGTAGTGTTGGCTATTTTGTATGTGCCGTGACCACTCTTATTTAGATTACGTGTAAGGCTATGGCATGGACCACTCCCGGGATTAGGAATTTTCGAGACTCAGGGGGCAAATTATTTGCAGTAATAATAAATAACATTAAAAAGACTAGAGATCGTTTTTCACCTATTTAAAAACTATGGTCACCAAAAAACTAGCCTATTTCACCCCAGACCGAAAACTGCCAAATAACCTAAAACTAAAACCTACTCCGACCAACTTTATCGATGCGTCGTATTTTTTTCTCAGCGGAGTTAGTTCATTATTTCTCCAAGACTTTTTTAGTGAAGCCCATTATTTATCAAATGTATTTGCTGACGGTACGTGTAAGTGGTTCCTTGTAACATAAACAAGTTTATTTATTGACTGTACCGAATTGTCGGGGCTGTCTCACTATTACTTAGTGTATTTTTTGTAGGTTTATTTTTAATAGGTAAGATACTTATTGGAGCATTTTGTGAATGTCATGGCCAGATAGTTACTATGATGTTATGTCAATCATATTAATTTTTTAACAGACCTCCAAAAATGGAAGAGGATCTCAATTCGGTTGGTATTTTTTTAACCAACTTCCAGAAAAGGAGGAGGTTGTCAGTTCTGTTGGTATTTTTTTTTTAAGTGAAAACTTCTTTAGCGGCGTTGTGCACTTTTTTGTGATGGATAAAAAATGTTAAACTCGCGTCAGGACACGTGACCTGATCGAAAATTTGTAAGACGGAGGGAGAGAAGCACGTATTCAAGTTTTCACTTCTACCGCCACTCCCGGAGTGCAACCGTTGTTTTTTGATATTCTGTACACTGATTACTCCGAAGTTTCTAATTCGATTTCTGTGATTCTTTTTAAGTTCGATGCCACATCATCATCATCATTATCATCATCTGCCTAGCCTTTTCCCAACCATATTTTGGGGTCGGCTTCCAGTCAAACCGGATTTAGCTGAATACCAATTTTTTTTCACGGAGCGGCTCCCTACCAGACCTCCACAACCCAGTAACTGGGTAACACGGTACTTCATGGCAAGACTGGAGTCAGATTAACTGGCTTCTGACTATCCGTAACGACTGCCAAATATCTACAAATGACAGCTCCCGGCTGCCCGGCAGCCCAACGGCTTAACGTGCTTTCCGAGGCACGGAGGAAACTCGGTATGTTAAGATGGTCACCCATCCACAGACCAACCTTGGCAAGCGTTGCTTAACCTTGAAGATCGACCCGTGCGGCTGTTATTATCTGACCACGAGCTCCTCCTAAGATCGAAGCCTGCCCGTAAAAAAATCATTCAGTTTGGCTCAGTAGTCTTTATTTTATGAGAATTTTTGTTTATTTTAATTTCTGCGTAGAAGATGACGTCGTCCAAGTAAGTATAACCACATAAAAGTGAAACAAAAAATCTTTCGAAAGTCGGTGTTAAAAAACAATCAAACAAATCCAAAAACAACCGACTTCCGAAATTGAGGTTATTTTATACTTGGTAGTGTTTTGTTTGGAAATTGGTTAAATTTCAATGTCATTCAGTAGTTTATTTAACTTCCCAGTTAAGAAATATTTACATGCGGTATTTGACTGCTATCAATAAACTACATGAATGAATACTTACTTGAAAGATACAACTTTAAAATAGTACGATTTTTGCTAACATATCCAAGGTAAACTCAATCTAAGATTTGTGAAAAAAAAAAAAATCGGTGGAAAAATAGACTACGTTCGTTGAACTAGATGTACACACAATTATTGTGTGTAGAACTCTCTCTGTTTATCGTAGATTTTAAAATTGAAAACTCACAACTCGGTTATTTTTGGAACGAAGTTCCTTATCGCGCGTTGCGAAAGGGGGCTAGACGGAAAAAATTAAGACCAAAAGTTGTAACGACACTTTTTGCTATAGTTGTAAGCCGTGCGGCGTGCGCGTTTCTCTGTCTGTCTCTCTCTCTCTCTCATAGAGACAATATGACATAATTATAATATTATTATTATATTATGTTTAAGCGTTTTTTATATACATATATTATGTAAAATTTTATTACAATTTCTTCACTAATTAATCGAAAGGAACTTTGTTCCATCCGAGTGTCCCTTGACACCTCTCAAGTTTTTTTTAACTGCGTCTTGACTTTCTTCTAAGTTTTGTGAAAGCAAAGAAACATATAAATAACATATAATGGTCTCTGTTTGATAAACTTATACTTGTCTATAAAAAAAAACTTTTTTATAAAAAAATAAAACCAACTTCCAAAAAAAAAACACTACAAAGTAAAAAATAACTTTAATTTCGGAAGTCGGTGTTCGAAAACGAAAAAACCAAAAACATTTTTTTTATTTTTCACTTTTTAGTGTTACGCAGGTACCACTAAAAAGTGAAACCACAAGCACAGCGTGCCGGCGTGATGTTATGTTATGAACTGGTGTAAACAATCAACAGACATGCGATTTCAGAAATCCCGTTCCATTTGCTATCATTTATTGCAGAGTTCCGTTGCCAACCTCCGAAGTTCTTCATCAGATCTTCACCAAATTTAAATGGTACCAGTCCAAATAAATACTCTTTCAAACACAAAAAGAATCATCCAAATCGGTTAACAATTGGCGAAATTATCGCTGAACAAACATTTTTCATGGGATCCCATCATTAGATCCTGACTTATACCTTCTATCATCAGCTCAGCAACATGAGATGATGATTACCAGGCACAAATATCTGAATTGCGTTAGAAAATTTATGAAAAACAGTGTACGTGCTTATAAAATTTGAGGGTTTCCCTCGATTTTTATGAGATCGCATCATCAGATTCTAACTTGGTGACAAATGGGACCACCTCAGGAGTATAGGCTTTCGAATAAAAAAATATTTTTTTAAATCGGTCCAGAATTGGCGGAGAAATCGGTAAACATACAAAAAAAAAAAACATACAAACAACCGAACATAGAACCTCCTCCTTTTTGAAGAAGTCGGTTAAACAGACAATGTGACATTCAAGTTAGCAAGATGATTTTTAGGTTCATTGTCAGCGTAAATATAAATAACATAGCAAGTAAATAAGGCAGATTGAAATAATTACTTCACAAAAACTGCTATCCCTAAACCAGCAAACTTCACCGTCATCATCTGCCTAGCCTTTTCCCAACTACATTGGGGTCGGCTTCCAGTCAAACCGGATTCAGCTGAATACCTGTGTTTTACGTGGAGCGGCTGCCTACCAGACCTCCACAACCCATTAACTGGTTAACACGGTACATCTTGACAAGACTGGAGTCAGATTTACTGGCTTCTGACAATCCGTAACGACTGCCAAAGATGTACAAATGACAGCCGGAACCAACGGCTTAACGTGCTTTCCGAGGCACGGAGGAAACTCGGTAAGTTAAGATGGACACCCATCCACAGACCAACCTTGGCAAGCGTTGCTTAACCTTGATGATTGACCCGTGCGGCGTTTTTATCTAGCCACGAGCTCCTCCCCAGCAAACTTCACCGTATTACTTAATAATTCAACATGTTTTATAGAGGTCAAAACTTATAAAAAATGCTAAGAAGGTCACATAGGATAATAGCTGTAAAAAATTGGCAATGTCCTCGCAAAGTTCGGGGGTAACCCCATAAAATATTTTATGGGTTCGCCTCTCATAAATAACTCTGAAGTCAAGATAAGAAAAGAGATAAATGTACAAGTGTGTTCAATGGGGTTCTTTGCCTTTGACCCTTTGGAGGACATTGGCGAAATATATAGTTTGATAGTTTACGCCTTTACCCCATGCGGGTCCGTAGAAGCTACAGTACGTTCTCCTGCTACGATCCTTACAAATACTGTTTTTACCCCACTACCACGGAATGGTTGTTTTCGCGCGTTTCTTGTATGTATGTTTATTTGTTTGTTTGTAAATTTCTTCATTACCCCGTACCTTCCAAACGGCTGGGTAGATTTCGAATATTAAGGTGTCGTTAGATTCATTTAAAAAACCTTTAAAATAGGTGTTTAAAAAAAAGCAATATGGCGGATTTTGGGCGATAATATTGTGTCGTTAATATTTTTTTAACAAAACCTATCGAATGAAGGAAATTAAATGAAGATTACAAAAATATGTATTAGTATTAATTTAGTAACTTCTTGAACCTCTAAAGGGTAGCAGCCTTCGATCAGCATTCTTTCTTTTTATTTGTGCTGGGTTTGCTCTTGACTCTAGTCTAGGTCAGAGATGACAGAGACAAAGTATACGATGGAGCGAGCTTACCCAAAAGGTCCCTGTTCACTCTAACTTCTAAACATTCTGTATTTATACGCGGTTTCTCACCTCATCATCATCTGCCTAGCCTTTTCCCAACTACTTTGGGGTCGGCTTCCAGTCAAACCGGAATACCAGAGTTTTTACGTAGAGCGGTTGCCTACCAGACCTCCACAACCCATTAACTTGGTAACACGGTACATCTAGGCAAGACTGGAGCCAGATTTTGACTGGAGCAAGAGCGTTGCTTAACCTTCAAGATCGACCCGTGCGGCTGTTATTATTTAGCCACGAGCTTCTCCACCCGGTTTCTCACCTAACGGGTCTAAAACTATTAGTGGAATGGAGGTGTACTATAATGTACACCACTGCCTCACTCTTCGGGGAATAAACATGATGATTTTTAAGTGTGTAAAAATTTGCACTTTCCATTAGTTTGCCATGTGTTCTTACTTCCCAGAATTTGATCCTTATTAGTGACACTATCGGATGGTGTAATAAGTATAATAAAACAGGATGCGTTTTTTTTTCAAAATCAGCTGTTTCGATTCCTGGCTAAGAATACCGATTTTTCAAAAATACAAGAATACAGTTCTAGTTTTCATCGAAATCGGGCTCGAGGATCCTTTCAGTTTTTTTCGATATATCTCATGGTTTAAAAATGAACCTGTACAAGTGAGTTAGGGAGCAACTAGTCCCATGTCGAAACTGGGCCCAGGGACCAATTTTCACATTTTCTAATGTTGAATTTATGTTATGTTAGTTGATGTAAAATTTTGTTTACTACAGTTCAATAACCTTGCATTTATTTTATTTACAGGTAAGACGTCGTTCGAATACCTCTCAACTCAAGGTAAATTAGATTAAATTAAGCGAGTTTACATTCATAATTAATGCTAATTCTTGAACGGCGGGTTGTCAGCATTTAAAGGGGTTGACTGGGATGGGTGCGATCGTAAGTTAATTGATTTAATGAACTTTACTCCTTTGTTAATAAGAGTCAGTTTTAAAGATGTTGATGTTTAAGATTTTGACAAAATCTCAAATAGTTAAACTCCAATTTTCGAATTTAACGCTTTCTTACTCCGGACGCTTGATCATGCACGTCTTTCTAAAGGAGAACGCTTTACATAATGTTTGTAGAAGTCAAACGAACGATGTAATCATATCACTGTAAAAACAATAGGTATTGATATAAAATAGTGTCCGTGGAGTTTCTTGCTCGTTCTTCTCCGTACAGGTTGCTTGGAACGTGCAAATAGCTCTTTTGACTGGCCGGCCTTGACTGTCATCAGCCTATCTTTTTCCCAACTAAATAAGGGTCGGCTTCCAGTCAAATCGGATTTAACTGAATACCAGTATTTTATGAAGAGCGGCTGCCTACCTGACCTCCACAACCAATTAACTGGTTAACACGGTGCTTCATGGCAAGACTGGAGTCAGATAACTGGCTTCTGACTATCCGTAATGACTGCCAAAGATCTACAAAATGACAGCCGGGACCAACGGCTTAACGTGCTTTCCGAGGCATGAAGGAAACTCGCTATATTAAGATGGTCACCCATCCACAGACCAACCTTGGCAAGCGTTGCTTAACCTTGAAGATCGACCCGTGCGGCTGTTATTATCTAGCCACGAGCTCCTCTGGCTGGCCTTGTCTATTTTACTCAAAAGTGCCTGTAAATGATTTAATTATTTGAGTTTTACTTTTCGCTTTGCAAAAAGCTATTTTTTTATAAGTTCAACAGAACTAGCAAGCAAGAGCTAAAGTGGAGTTTTACAATTTCTTAACTTCGTTTTGGTAGCCGTAATACTAAAACCGGCCAAGTGCGAGTGGAACTCTCACATGAAGGGTTCTGTACCATAAATAAAAATTAAAATCACTTTTCTTGTATGGGAGTCCCTTTCATTTTTAATTTAATTTTTATTATTGATATTTAAAGCTGCAATACAAATACACACTGTGAAAATTTCTTTAGTTACCCTTCGGGTACAGAACTCTACAAATGAACGCAATGGGCCGCATATGCTTTCATTTTGACATTGCAACCATAATTATAATACTGAGTGAAGTAGATCCTGATATAGATACCTGAAGCAAAAGATCAGCAGGTCCATTCTGTAAACATCGTTATGTATGCTGGGTGTGAGCTGGGTATTTCACTTCACCTTAGTTTACAAACTAAGGTGAAGTGAAATACCCAGCTCACTTCATACTCACTTCGCCAAGCAGTCACGGTAAGGTTTTTACAGAAAATATTACTGGAGTTTCTCAAACTCAAAGCATATACATATTTCAAATTAACCATTTGCAGGCACTTTTGTATTGCCAAGGTCGGTCAGTCAATAACATAAGCTATTTGCACGTTCTTCTTTATAGAAGAACGTGCAAGAAACTCCACGGACACTTTTTTAAATCATGTGATATATTATAAAAATCTTGTTAACACCCTTCTTTAATACAAATAAAGATACACTTTTATAAGTAACGCTATAGGGTGTGACTGTGGGTGTCCACCCCTATATTTATTAAGCTAGAGACAAACTGGTCCCACGTACGCAACGTATGCAACGCATTATGATATCTGGACTCTTGATTTTATATGAAAAACTATGCAGTAGAAACACACTTATCGTATGCAACGCAACATACGATACGATACAAAAGCGTTGCGTACGTTGCGTACGTAGGACCAGTGTTTTCCTCGCTTTATTGTGTGGTAAAACTATAAATACATAAAATACAGTGTATTTTCTGGAAAAGAAGTATTTGATTATGTACACACAATGGTGTTTACAGACTATTGTGCTTACACACAAATCCTCTCTTTGTTGTAGTATTCATATACATTTTATATTCGTAGTAGCTACAGAAGTGAGCTTTGTGAAGTACCCTCAATAATGTCAATGAATAACAAGCCATAACTGTGAAATCGATGATTAGATCTGGAGTCGATTTAGGTAAGTTTTTAAACTTCTAATGCCTTTAAAACCATTCTTGAACACGAAGGAGTCCGTACCATAAACCAAAAAAATAATGCAAACAAAAAACACTTTAGGGCACCATGTAGCTAACATGTTTTGTTTGTTCAAGTGTACTACCCCTACCCATATATGCAAGTAAGATTGTGCGCCGCAATTTAAAAAAAAAGGCGGTAGGTTACTATGCCAGCTACTATTGAAAAAAGTTTGAACCCCTTTAAACACTTTTCTTATTGCGAACATGAAATACAGCCCGCTCATAGACAGACGTACGGGCAGCGGAGGCTAAGTTAAAGGGTTCCGCTGGTTATCCTTCGAGCACCGAACCCTAAAATGTATTTCTAAATAAAATTATGAATTTAACTAAATGCCATAGGTACACCTGTCACTTAAAACGTGGAACAAAAAGAACAAATTCATTAACGTCGTTTGACTTTTAAAGTTTCAGAAAAAAATACATTATCATTCGTACAAAAACACCCCGACGGGGAACATTGTTTTTCAACAAAGTTTTGTTAAAAAATGGATTTGAAAAGTTCTTTTAGGGTTCAGTAATGAAGCTAGGGGAGTTTTTATGAAAATGTTTGGTTGAGACTAGGGTTTGCAGTTATTTTGTGCCTTTAATTCTTTAGGGCCGAGTCGTCTAGTGCACGATATAAGAATCGTGTGCGGCTAGTCCACGCGCCGAGCGTCTGCACCCGGGCTCCTCGCTGTCCCCGCTATCATCCTACCTAGCGTAAAAATTTGACACGGTCGGAAAGTTGCTCTAATAAGTCATTATCATCTGCCTTGCCTTTTCCCAACTATATTGGAGTCGGCTTCCAGTCAAACCGGATTTAGCTGAATATCAGTATTTTACGCGGAGCGGCTGCCTACCAGACCTCTACAACCCATTAACTGGGTAACACGGTACTTTATGGCAAGACTGGAGTCAGATTAACTGGCTTCTGACTATCCGTAACGATTGCCAAAGATCTACAAATGACGGCCGGGACCAACGGCTTAACGTGCTTTCCGAGGCACGGAGGAAACTCGGTAGGTATGTTAAGATGGTCACCCATCCACAGACCAACCTTGGCAAGCGTTGCTGAACATTGAAGATCGACCCGTGCGGCTGTTATTATCTAGCCACGAGCTCCTCAAAGTTCTCAAAGTAGCTCTACTAAGTATTAGTCAATATTTATTTATATTTGAAAAGAATAACAAAGAACGAAGTTGGCAGTCGTTACGGATAGTCAGAAGCCAGTAAATCTGACTCCAGTCTTGCCATGAAGTACCGTGTTACCCAGTTAATGGGTTGTGGAGGTCTGGTAGGCAGCCGCTCCTTCTAAAATACTGGTATTCAGCTAAATCTGGCTTGACTGGAAGCTGACCCCAATATAGTTGGGAAAAGGCTAGGCAGATGATAATTTATATTTTTTTAAAGCTGTTTGACGATTTTCAAATATGCTGATAAACAAGTACAATTAATAAAAATTTAATTAAATCCTTCTGCAAACTTATCTATGATTTCATTAATGACTTCGCAACAACATTAGCTTATTACTTTTAAACGACGGTCAAAAATTAAATGAATCAATTCAATTCATTTAATTGTTCATTTATTTACAAAATTAATTGTATGTAAAGTTATTATTATTATTATTATTATTATTTTGTGTATAATGTCATTTAAATGTTATTAAATAGTTAATTTGATCAATTCAACGTTTGTGAAGTGAGTAAGTGGAAAGTTGTGCAGTCATTCTTATATTTGCATCTTATTCCTGGAAGGACACTGACTTCTAAGATACAGGCATATGCCTAGTTTGGAAGTCAGGGTTTCGTTGCTTGTAATTTTAGCCTTTTACATATATTTATCACCACTTAGAACTGTTCTGTATGGCTTTGATGATGAATAAATAAATAAAAGAAATAAATAAAGCCCCGTCACTGCACAATACTTCATTCGTCCCTTCACCCGCCCGTCTGTCTGTCTGTCAGCGGGCTGTAACTCAAGAACCTTACTTGACCGCTTTTCATACATATTCTAACTAAAAAATCATACATTATTCTGTTAATACTTTAGTTGTGAAAATATTTTCAGAACTTTAGTAAAATCTCAACCATAGAAGTATAATATTTCTATGATCTCAACATTTGATTTGCAGATTTTATTGCTGAAAAGAAAAGGTATGCTTACAATGTTTTTTGGCTCAGTATATTATCACGATATTGCACGAATAATGAGCGAAATAATAAAAAAAAACCGGCCAAGTGCAAGTCGGACTCGCACACGAAGGGTTCCGTACCATAAACCTTAATTTTTATGATTTGTTGTCATAGCGGCAATAGAACTACACAATCTATGAAAATTTCAACTGTCTACCTCTTACGGTTCTTGAGATACAGCCCGCTGACAGACAGATGGACGGACGGACGGATGGTCGGACAGCGGAGGTTGGTTACCCTTCGGGTACGAAACCCTAAAAATGAAGCTTCAGGCTAATTTAGAATTAGTTGAGTTGCTTCTTCTTTTTTTCGGATCGATGGGTAATTCCGTAAATTATACTAGCTGACCCACGCGATTTCGTCTGCGTCACATTTTTCATTAATGCTCCGCTCCTTTAGGTCGTATCGTGATGATATATAACCTATAGCCTTCCTCGATAATTGGGCTATAGAACAACAACATATTTTCTTCTATTCGATCCAGTGGTACCTGAGACTAGCTCGTTCAACCAAACAAACAAATAAAGATTTTGGCTCATTGATTAAGTTGCTAGGTTTTTTTTTTTTTTAAATACTGCTGTTTTTCAATTTGAGTGTGTAATGAAGAGTTATTTCAAATAGCTAAATTAGTTTCAATACGAAGCGTGTTTTGTCAAGACGTAAGTCCAAATAACAGTTCTCCAGACAAAACCAGTCACTGTAATTCTAACAACAAAATATAAACTTCTACTTGAATACATTTGGTACCAAAGCTGAACAAAACGGCATTTTTTTTCAATAAAAGTCTATTCAAAATAAAGCATTATCTATGCTCCTTCTATTTAGCAAACATTTATATTAACTCTCGCAAACTATTTCAACGTTTTTAAACAGACGATAAAATAATTAAATCAGGTTCTACTAGGTACGCTCAGGTCACACTTGCCTTTAAAAAGGCAGCCTAACTTCTCAGGCACTTTTTTTCCATTAAAGCAAAATATTATTTTCTATTTCACACCTATTTTGCACAACACAACTCTCTCAACTACCTCAACGCTTTTAACATGTTATACTTATCTATATTTTAATATATAAAGCTGGAGAGTTTGTTTGTTTGTATACTTGAACACGCTAATCACAGAAACTACTGGTCTAATTTGAAAAATTATTTCAGTGTTAGATAGTTCATTTATCGAGGAAGGCTGTAGGCTATATATCATCACGCTAAGACCAATAGGAGCGGAGCAGTAATGACAATTGTGACGCAGACGAAGTTGCGTGGGTCAACGAGTAAAACAATAAAAAGAAAATAAAATCAGGTTCTCCTACAAAACTCGGCTCACGCTTGCCAATTTAAAAGACTCGGGGGTCAAACAAAAAACAGTGATGCACAGATAAAACTTTGTCAAAGCAATAAACTGTCTCGTCCACAGAACACGGCAGCCATTGCTAGCTTAAATATTTGTCAAAGTTTGGCATTAAAGAACACTCTAAATTCAAAATTCAGAAATCCGTCTTTTTTATGAATACACGTGCTCAGCCCACATTGCGCGGATAATTGAATAACTGGCTTCTGCCGTTCCGTGTGGAGGATGAAAATTACCCAAGCGGAATACGTTTGGAGTAATTTCCCAGAGCAAAAGTATCCTATGTGCTTCTCCAAAGATCAATCCCTCGCTATTTGTTACCAACCAGCTTCTGCCAGCGGCTTCACCCGGTCACTAGGGAACATATTCCCGGGATATATATAGCCTATGTGTTATTCCAGATCATTATCCACCTCTGTGCCAAATTTCATTAAGATCTTTTCAGGCGTTCTGACGTGAAAGAGTTACTCTTTCACGACAAACTTTCGCATTTATAATATTAGTAAGAAAAGTAGGAAGTAGGATTTTCGTCAATAATATTACGGCCTTTAAAATGGAACAAACAATAAGAGTTATTTTTGCATTTCTAAGATTAGTCCGAATTTGTATGACATCTATATTTGCTGCCAGCGTAGTTCCCAGCTCTGTGGTCCCATTGGTCGTTGTCCCGAAGTTGTGCCGATCCAGAGAAATTATATTAAAGGGACAAACACTTGGATGTTAGATGGCACTGAATAATTACCGACTGTTGCTGAAATTGGGGCTTTGGGCGTTATTAGGGTTGGGACACACTATGAGGCGCGTAGTTGCGTAGTGTTACGATTGTTTTTGACCAATTATACATGCATATGCTATCTTCGTTGTAAAATCTCTCTCCTGGTTACATTTTAATTAGTGCAAAGCATTATACTTAAGCTTCTACAATGACAACTTTACTTTTGAACTTAGTTCTCAAAAATTTTTAAACATCTGTATCGCACTGAGATTTGTTGTTATAAAAATATAACCGACTTCCAAAAATAACACCAGGAGGTTCTCAATTCGGTGGGTATTTTTTTATGTATGTAGGTACACCGATTACTCCTAGGTTTCCGAGCCAATTTCTGTGATTCCTTTTTAGTTCAATGCAGTATACTTGCCATTTGGTCCCGTAAAGGTTCAGTAGTTTTTATTTTATGAGCGTAAAATAAACTTGATTTCGAAAGCCGGTGTTAAAAAACAAAGAAAAAAAAACAAAAAGAAAAGAAATCAAAGTTTTTTTATTATTTGTAGTGTTTTGTTTGGAAGTCAGTTATTTTTCTTTTTGTTATTTTTCACTTTTAAGTGGCAATACTTGGACGACATCTTCGTCTACGCAGAAATTAAAATAAGCAAAAATACTCATAAAATAAAAACCACAGCCAAACTGAATTAAACTTTTACGGGACCAAATGGCAAGTATGCCGCATCGAACTAAAAAAGAATCACACGAATCGGATCAGAAACCACGGAGTAATCGGTGTACAAACATAAGCCAAAAAAAATACCCGCCGAATTGAGAACCTCCTACTTTTTTGGAAGTCGGTTAACTTCTACTTCTAAGGTTCCATTTGCGATACAACGGTGGGGCATTGGTGAGCCAAAAGGTTAAAAACCCCATTCCGGCTAAAGCTCAACTGCAATATTTCGGTGCAATTTAATCACAGTACAATTTAGTAATGACTTTAGATTATACTTTCCATTATTTACAAAATCACAAACATATTAGTTACTCATTTGTGAATTTACTAGCAGTTTAATCAACATTTCTACCTACCTCAGCATAACCTTAATTACATGAAAATGACAATTATATTATTCAAAACACATTTTGCGTACTGTGTAAAATAATATGGCACTACCCTAACAGTTTGCAATTCGGCAAACGACACCGTTTCACCGTGGTTATTTACTGTCAAACCCGCGCTTTTGGGTGTTCTAAAATTGAATTAAACTGTCATTTAAGACAAAATGGCGGATGTAGAACGGTAATGGGGTTTTGACGAGTGCAATCTTGGAATAAAATTAAAATAAGTATACAGATATTAAAACTGTTGATATAATTGATTATTGTCTAAACAGTTGTATTGTTGTCTGCTCATCGAGTTATTGAATTGAGTAATTATCAAGCTCTACTAGTTTCACGCTAACACTTTGACGGTTTCTCAGGCGTCATACACAGTTCAGCCTGTCGATTATGTTAACATGTGGAAGTGAAGGCTTGCGTGACGTGATCACAAAGTGAGCTATAACACTAGAAATAGAAAGAATAACAAAGTAGAGCAAGATCAGATTAGACTAAGCCGCCTCCGATACATCTACACTAATATTATAAAGAAAAAAGATTTGTTTGTTTGTTTGAATTGAATAAGCTCCGAAACTACTGGACCGATTTGAAAAATTCTTTCACCATTACAATCGTACAGTATCCCTGATGAACATGGGCGAATCCCTGATGAAGTTAGGGATCCGTATGAAAACTTCGATAATGAAACCCAAGGTGTGAAAAAAATACCAAAAAAGATCCTTATATCGCGTACGCTGTAGAAACTATTGACAATAGAGCAAAGTGATGTATTACAGTTTTATAGAGGACATTAATATCTACAAAAAAGTCCGCAAGGGTATGTTTCTAACTATTATGTTTAAGTCACAATGACCGCTTTTTTTTAAATCTTTCGTTTAAAAGTTACGATGGTTTCAAAAATACTCTAAGAAAAATCTTGCGAGTGAACAATCTGCCCTACGTTAAGTCTATTAATAAGTAATTTTCATATACCCTGTATGAGATTAGATGGGAGATAAAGTTCGTGGAGCTGTAACTAAACCCGCGCGAACGAAGTCGCGGGCGAAGTGCAAGTAAAGTAATAAAACACAAAGTTGGACAAATTACAAATTAATCCCCCACAAAATTCAATAAAGATTCCATTTCAATTCAACCTGAGAGCCAACACTACACCATAACCTCGAAAAGTAGCAAAAACATTCGAGCCAATTCATAAATCCCCTACAAGACAAATGGTCACCATTGTGTGGATGGCGGAGACAAAGTCTTGGAGTCCACCGTTGTTCGATGGCTTAGGCCTTCGCCCCCGAGCCCCTTTTCGGGCTTATCACCGTCCGCGTAATATGAATGGATGGTAAGTAATAGTTTTGCGACATAGAGGTCTGTTGGATGGCTAGCAAATTGTGATTTAGAGGTGTATATTGGACTTATGTATACGTATTGTAGGCATAGGTTTGTTTTTAGAGTCTGGGTATACGTATTCTACATACTAAATGTTTTACCATCGCTCATGTGGTCAAACACAGGCTGACACAGAGGTAATATTTTAAGTAAAAAAAAAAAATTAATTTTTCAATTAAAAACAATAAGCGCGATAAGGCCGCCGATTGTATATTGTTTAAGTTTAAGTATTCTTTGTTTTTTCTTTTTTTGGTGTACAATAAAGCATATATAAATAAATAAATACCTATTCTTTTTTTGCATGCCCCTTTTAAAATTCCGCCAAACTATTTTATGACAACATTCCGCGAATCTTGCATAAATGCTTATGACAGTCCACGCTGCCTTTTTTTTTCAGGATTAAAACTAGCTCATAGCTGCAATAGGGTAGCTCGCTATTAGTATAACTTTTGGATAGAAATTAAATCAGGACTCTTTTTAATTTACCTATTTATTAAATGTTAGTTTAGATAACATTCCGACTTATTCCTAGATGATATAATGGGTGCAACTATATTAATTGGCCAGAGATCCCATTTTGATAAAAGGGGCAACAAAACAAAAAAAAATGTTTGTTCTAGTTTACAATATCTTTTACGCAATTTCACTCTGCAAAAAAAAGCATCTTACCACAGAAAACTCCCAAAAAATAAAACAATATCTACCCTCCACCATAATTTTTATCCGATTCGATAATATTTTCACAATTTATCTCACCTATCTTATTTTTTCATTACAATGTTCGACGAATTATGTGGCAGTGTGTATCGCATCTGCCAAATCGGCTTTAAGACTATCAACTTTATGTTCGAGGTGATAGAGTTTAGTTTCGTTTGGCGGGGTAGCAAAATGTTATTCTTGAAAGACATTCGTTTTTATTTACTTTAGTTTCAGACGTAATCTAGTTGGTGATCATTTTGTTTGCCTCTGTAGGTTTGTTTCTATTGGTAAGAACTATTTGTTGGATATTCTGTGATTCTGTGTGGGACTGTCAAGTGATTTTTTTTATTTTTATTGGTTTGTTTTTTATTTACGGTGTTTCTGGCTTTTTAGGGTAAGGCGCCCAATACATGGTAGGTTTTGCGGTCAATTTAACTACAGTTAAGGCTGTGACTGACGGATGACCGATGTTTAATGCAGTGCATGAAATTGTTTGTAGAAAATCTGGATACTTCATTAGTCACTACTTTTAAGTGAATGGGTCTGTTTTCAAATAGTTATCTATTTGGAATGGATAATAGTTCAGTCTTTGCCCTGTTTTGAATCCCATATACCAGCCAATAATATATCGTCGCGTATTTAAGAATGAGCGTCTAATTTCGATTGAATTCCATCGCTCACCATTAGTCATTCGTCATTAATGACTTTTGGAATTGAAGGACGCTTACAAGAGCGTGTAATGGGCGTCTAATTGTATGCGACACAGAGTATAAATTGAAAGAAAGAAAGAAAGAAAACTAATTTATTTGGCACACACGGAATCACACAATGTTTATAACAATAAAAGGAAATGCAAATTGATTATAAAAACAAAAACATCGTGTGCCCCGCGGCTGCGCCAAATAGGTCCAGTTCAGCAAAATGCCAGACAACTAGGCGCTGCCTGACGCTGGTTTTCAACTGCACCTTATGTTGAAGTGTACGGATATAAACCAGTTTTGTAAGGTATTAAATAGAGTACAGATTAATATAGATATAATATGCTAAAGTGTAGTTAACGATACATAAATATAATTTAGTGTCCAGTGATAAATAATACACAAAAAAAAACAAAGGATAGAAAACAATTGAAACAAGAGCAAATAATTCTGGAAATTGACAGAAAGAAAGAAAGAAGAATTGCTATAGCCTCTATCAAAATAGGAGATTCCTCGAAGGTTTGTGTTTGGTGGGCAACTGCCTGATAATTGGTTTCGGTCTGCAGGCTGTTTATGTACAGTCAACAAAGCTATTCGGTATGCAGGCAGCTAACTTGCGACTACTTTTAAACAATGTTGTGAATGTGCTGAGTAGAAAATTATTGTACACCTCACTCGTGAGTATGTCATTAGCTTAAAAAGTTATAATGCACACATTGGAAATAAAAACTGGCAGGTCCAGTAGAAAAGTAAATATTTTTGCAAAGAAAATTGTTGAAAAGCTTTGTTGACTGTACATATCGCGCGGAGATCTTTGATAGCGCGATTTGGATTTGAGTGAAGTTATGACTTTTTAACCGACTTCTCCAAAAAGGAGGAGGTTCTATGTTCGGCTGTAGGTACTTTTTTTTTTTTTTTTTTTTATGTATGTTCACCGATTTCTCCGCCAATTCTGGACCAATTTTAAAAATTATTTATTAATCAAAAGCCTATACTCCTAAGGTGGTCCCATTGTCGCCATGTCAGAATCTGATGATGGCATCCCATGAAAATCGAGGGAAACCCTCAAATTTTATAGGCACATACAATGTTTTTCATGAAATTTCTAACGCAATTCAGATGTTTGTGCCTGGTAATCATCATTTCATATTGCTGAGCTGATGATGGAAGGTATAAGTCAGGATCTGATGACGGGATCCTATGAAAAATGTTTGTTCAGCGATATTTTCGTCAATTGTTAACCGATTTGGATGATTCTTTTTTTGTTTGGAAGAGTATTTTCTCGGACAGGTCCTATTTAAATTTGGTGAAGATTTGATGAAGAACTTCGAAGGTAGCCAACGGAACTCTTCAGTAAACGTTCTGTTGATTGTTTACACCAGTTCATAACACGCTGTGTTTGTGGTTTTACGGTACCACTAAAAAGTGAAAAATTAAAAAAAAACTTTTTAACAAAAAAATAAAACCGACTTCCAAAAACAAACCACTATAAAGTAAAAAATAACCTTAATTTCGAAAGTCGATGTTCAAAAACAAAATAAGCAAAAACTCTGACTTCCGAAATTAAAGTTATTTTTTATTTTATAGTGTTTTTTGCATTTCACTTTTGTATGCAGCTATTTTTTAAAGTTCTATGCAAGCGAGCCGCACGTTTGAGGTATCGGAAGACGCGACTCGGCGCGACCAAGCTAGCTAGTGTTTTCGGAAATTTGGAAGGAACATTTGCACAGTGGCCAAAAAACCACTTTATTTAGGAAAAAAAATCGGCGCAGGCAAGCTAGTTAAAGTGTTTTCGGAAAATTGGAAGGAACATTTGCACAGTGGTAAAAAAACCAGGAGAAAATCGAATTTTTAGCGACCAATCACAATTTCAGTACTGACTGTTTTTAGAACAACCTCGACTACTAAAATGGCACCATGTATATTGGTAACCGGAAAATTAACAACACTATAATTTAGGCAGACCCACTCATAAGAGAATCTTGTACACTAGAACAACAAAACTAACCCAAATAAGATAAGTTACAACGCAATATCTTGAATTTTATCGCTCAGCTCAATGAGTACCTATTGTGTGAGAGTTCTAAGTGGCTTTGTTTGCGAAGGCCTAAAACAATAGTAATAACGTTTGCGAGGGTTGAAACTATATTAGTTATAAGTAAACTAATAATAACCTGTTTTATTCTTAACTGTGTTCGATTAAGGATATTGGATAGATTTATTTATAGGATATTAGCTGACCCGTGGCCTCTTCGTTGGGCGGTATTTTCGGGTAAATATATATAGCCTATGACAGTCACAAATAACGTGGCTTTCTATTGGTAAAAGAATTGGCAAAATCAGTTCAGTAGATCCAGAGATTACCTCCAACAACCTCACAAACTTTACCTTTTTATAATATTAGTATAGATTTGAGGAGCTCGTGGCTAGATAATAACAGCCTCACGGGTCGATCTTCAAGGTTAAGCAACGCTTGCCAAGGTTGGTCTGTGGATGGGTGACCATCTTAACTTACCGAGTTTAGATGTTACGTTAAGCCGTTGGTCCCGGCTATCATTTGTAGATTTTTGGTAGTCGTTACGGATAGTCAGAAGCCAGTGTGTTACCCAGTCAATGGGTTGTGGAGGTCTGGTAGGCAGCCGCTCCTCGTAAAATACTGGTATTCAGCTAAATCTGGCTTGACTGGAAGCCGACCCCAATATAGTTGGGAAAAGGCTAGGCAGATGAGTATAGATTTGAGCAGAGGCCCAGTTACCCTGATGCGAATGCGAAAGATGGTTAAAAATAGTAAAATTGGCCATTAGATTTGAAAAAAACCGCCTAAGTGCAAGTCGGACTTTCACACGAAGTGTTCCGAAAACCGAAAAATATACGTTTCATGTTCATACATAAAACGTATTTTTATTCGGTTTAGTGTTTAATTTTTAATTTTATTTGATATTTATTATTTGTTGTTGTAGCAGCAAAAGTTAATTTCACAGTGTGAAAATTTTAACTGTTTGGGTGTGTGTGTTTGGGTACGGAACCCTAAAAGACAAGACGTAGTAAAAATCCAGCTAAGTGCATTTCGGGCCATGCACAATGGGTTCTGTAGTTTTATCCCGCAATTCTTGACAAAAAAAATTTCGAGCCCATTTTAGACGTCTCTGAAAATCATGGAAATTACACTGTAGAATATTGTAGGAGAAATATTTTTTTGTCCCATCTTTGTTTTTGGACAAGCCCGCCAGACATTTCAAACCACTGGTACTCCTGAAAGCCAGAATCAACAGTGGCGACTGCCAGAAAATCACCGAGTCAATGAAGCTCGACGATTCCCAGAAAAACAATTCAACTGTCTTAGGATCCCGCAACGAAACCTGTGATTGACGGGGCCCCATAGCTGTCGCGACGCAAAAACAATTGAATAGTTTTATTGTAAAAGATTGGCGGCCGCCATGTTCTTTGGTCGATCGGAAGCCATAGGATATTAAACACTGCGTTTTTTTAAATAAGTTTAAACCGCGTGATTTGGTATGGCATGCGGGGATACCATTATGCGTCAATTTCAGTTTACGCCCCGTGGTGGCACGATCACTTGCCGAAGGTTTACCACCGGTTTATCAGGAAAGTACAGCGGAGGAGTAGGGAAAAAAAATTTTCCGCTTTTCTCCCACCTATTTCTACCCACTATCTTATCTGTTGATTTACTACTTGAATGATAATTTGACATTCCAAATGAATTGTTATAATTTATATACTTTGACATCTATTCTTACTCTTTGACATCCTCGATAAATTGTGTGTTTTTTATGATTTTATTTTTAACCGAGACATCTGAAATATTGTTATTTTAATTCAATTGCAATCAATACCTATGTTAATCCTTATAATCTGTATGCACCTAACATTGAAATTTGCACGCCATAATTGGCAGAATGTGATGAGATCACTATAATTAATCTTAAGACCATTATGTACCATATTCTAAAAATAAATGATTATGATTGTCTAAAATCTCTTACCTACGTGATTACTTCCCAACAGTTTCCAACTCAGTTTCAGGTTCGTATCCCAGCTCTACGACCGCAGGCTATCAATTTTCCCACCGCCCCGGGCGCTAAGTTCGTGGTCCACTTGCCTATGTACTAAATATAGAGTGTTTACTATCAACAGAGGTGTTTTGTGTTGGGTATATTATTTTTTATGAACGCTTATTAATAGATGTATGGCTATAATATACAACGTTGATACGACAGAGGGGCTTTCCTTTAAACTGCCTATACTAGGTACCATTTTCAAGCTCTGTACCAAAAATAAATTAATTAGGAGCAGTAGTTTAGTCGCAAATGATTTTTAAAGTTTTTGCACGGTTTGAACACGATGTATCTTTTCTAACATCTGATTATCGTCTAAGCATAGGTCATGCACCTTACAACGATAAATCTACGATGCGTTGTTGCCGCTCTGACGCATGTCGACATTCACTAAAAATTGGCAATGCAAACAAGGAAACAATCAATACACACACACTTGCACTTTCACTACGAAAGCGACTAACATAAAGCGAGCGAATGAAATAGAGATAGGTCAGTTTGTTGCATCCTTGTTTTTTGCGATCGGTAAGTGGGGCCTCAGTGCGCCGACGCTTGTTTTTCGAAACGTATGTTTTGTGGAATTCGCGCGCAAACAATTGTAATTTTATTTTGTTATTGTGAGAGGACACGTAACTTGGGATTATTATTATTTAGTATTAGTGTTTTTTTTGTGATTGACTGTTTTTTATGGTGATAGGACACGTAACTTGGGATTATTATTATTTAGTATTAGTATCTCCGGACCTCACTCCCATGGATTTCTTTTTGTGGGGTTACATTAAGGGTGAAGTGTATGCCTCAGAGGTAAATACAATTGATGAGTTAAAAAATAGGATTATTTTAGCATTTCACAAATTAAAGTGCTTAGCGACGGACAGTGATCTAATTAGAAAAATAAATAACAATATTCTCTGTCGGTATAATTTGTGCATCAATGTGAATGGAGGACACATCGAAAATTTAAAAATTTTGTGTGTTTTGTGCGCGTACTTCGAAACGTTACCTAACATAAAAACCAGTGCGAGCGGAGGCCTAAGTCGCCGGCCGCCACCCCGGCCCGGCCCCCACCGAGCACACGAGATACCGTACACCGCGCTCCGGCGCGCGCGCGACGTTGCCGCTTTGTTACCTAGCGGTATCTAAGGTCAGTGTCATTTTTTTACAAAGGGTGGTTGCGTTTTATTCGGATTTGCAAGCTATTTAGTTTGTTTGAAAAAAATATTTTCGTATTTATGGCGCTTTTTGTTTTTGTACCGTATCGAATTAATACTGAACACGTATAGTATACGTAGTTTAATTTAATGCCCCTCTGTCGTATCAACTCTGTATAATAACAACTGCAACAACAACAACAACAACAACAACAACAGCAACTCAACTCCTCAACTTCCTGAGGTTGGTCTGTGGATGGGTGATGATTAATTATGCATCATAGGTGTAATTGAAAATCAGCGTTGTTGCTTTGTCTCGCACAAGACTACCATCCTTAGGGTGCTTGTTCATTTGCGCCGAGTGGGGCAGCGGAGCGGAAACGGGGGAATAATAAATAATCATGCCAGTCAAAATGTCAGTGATTCACGTGGTACCGAGATTTTGTGCAATTCCATCATCTGCCTAGCCTTTTCCAAACTACACTGGGGTCGGCTTCCAGTCAAACCGGATTCAGCAATTTTGTGCAATTCCATTGGTTAAAAATTCTTCGTTGGTTCGCTCCGCTTCATCGCTCCGCTGACACCCTTATTCTGATCAATGAACGTTTTGTGCAGTTATAACGCATGTATTACCAACCTGTTTGTCCAATGACGCGGAGCAAGACAGCGAAGCCGAGCGGATTTGCGGACTGAATCTATTCATTGATGCGAAGCGAGGCAGTTTGGCGCGGAGATACAGACTATGCGGCGCTTACGAGACGAGCAATTTGTGCTGGCTACCGGTTTTTTCAACTTCCCCGATCCGCTTCCTCGCTTCACTGCCTCGCTCAGCTTCCCGGTTTTGTATGAATATTGCACTATTTCGCAAATCCCTCTCCACTGAAGCAGAGCGGGACATTTTATGCAACCCCATTGATTCATATTCCTCCGCTCCTCTCCTCTCCGCTTCAGTGGACAGTCAGCCATAAGTCAATCTAAGTCTAAACCCTAATCTCTTCAAAGTTAGAGTGAACAGGCTCCTTCTGGGTAGGCTCACTCCATCGTAGACTTTGTCTCTGTCGTCTCTGACATAGACTAGAGTCAGGAGCAAACCCATTACAAAAAAAAAAAAGTCACTATTTTTGTAATGCGTCATAAAAATTAAAGCGCGTATAAAAACTTTATTTTGTTTTTTTTTTACTGTTGATAGGCACGCGCTCAAAGATGAAGCACGCTTGCCTAGAAGTAATCTATTCACTCTTGACTTATATACTCCCAGGTTGTAGCTATCAGGAAACACAGACTCCGGCAGGGAATTCTACTCCTTAGCTGCACGCATTATGAATGTGTGCCCAACACGTTTTGTAACAGCGACAAAAAGCTAGGCAGATTGGCTAGACTTTTTAGGGTTTTGTACCCGAAAGGTAACCAATGGAACCATATTATTACTAAGCCTCCGCTGTCCGTCCGTCCGTCTGTCTGTCAGCGGGCTGTTTCTCAAGAACCGTAATAGGTGGAGACTTATAATTTTCACAGATTGTGTATTTCTATTGCCACTATTTTTTTTTAGCCTGTACTTTCCCACTGCTGGGCAAACGCCTCCCCTAAATCTTTCCAAGTAATATTTTCCCGCGCCACCTCGTACCAGCCCTCACGGTACGCGTCCAGCTCGTCTCGCCACCTCTTTCTGGGCCGGCCTTGGCGGCGCCGCCCATCTTCGGGCACCCATTGTGTGGAGATTTTTGCCCAACGGTCGCTGTGCATGAGGCTTACGTGACCCACCCAATCCCACTTGAGCCTGGCAGCCTTCTTACCCACGTCCATTATTCCCGTTTTGGAACGCAGCGTGGTGTTTCAGATTCTGTTCTGTCTTTTAACTCCCAGGATGGCGCGTTCCATCGCTCTTTGGCAAACCCCAAGGCAGAACTTTTGCGACTCGGTGAGCGACCAGGTCTGAGCACCGTAGGTTAGGATAGGCAAAATACACATGTCGATGAGTTTTCGCTTCAGGGAGATAGGCAGATCGCTCTTCATTAGCGTCTTCATGGACCAGTAGCTTTTCCAGGCGTTTTCTATGCGGCGCTATAACAACAAATAATAAAAATTAAGGTTAATGGTACGGAACCCTTCGTGTGCGAGTCCGCCTCTCACTTGGCCGGTTTTGAAATCTACACTGAAATAGAGTATCGAGCAACTCCTACTTATTCTTTATAGATCCCATAAAAACCCCGTGTACCTATTACTACGAGTATCCTCGTTTCTTTTTCATTGCTGCGCAAGACAGGCGGGCCTGTCGTTTTAACTTTCTTATTTTACTTCAAGCGTCTTTATATCTTTCTATTTTTACATCGGATAGATGTTTCTAAAGATTACATTTTATCTCTACGAATGGAAAATTATTAAAAACTTCGTTGCTTATGTGACAATTGATATGGTCAAGTAACCATTTTGCGTGGCGTTAGACCAACAATGTTGCTGTCAGTTTCCAGTCGAACTGGATGCAATGCCGCGAGTATTATACATAAAGTTAAGGTTATCTGACCCAAACCCTGTAGTAGCATCAATGCCGCCACAAGAAAAACTAACGAAGCGAAATTTGTACGGCAACAAGAAACGTAGCGCCATTTATCCCACCAGCAACGAACGATATCCTACATCGCGGCATCAGTTTTCTGAGCGATTTGAACATATACATCGGTCCAAATATCAACTATTGGGCAGTTGCCCACCGGACACAATAACCGTCCGATCGGAGGATCCGTCCTTTTCAATGGAGGTTGCCGGGACTTTACTCTTCGTTCCGCATACTTCTATAACCCAATAGCTATAAGCAGTAAAGATTTTCAGTAACTTAAAAATCGTAAATATTGCTTTTGAAGTCATCATCATCTGCCTAGCCTTTTTCCCAACTACATTGGGGTCGGATTCCAGTCAAACCGGATTCAGCTGAATACCAGTGTTTTTACGTGGAGCGGCTGCCTACCAGACCTCCACAATCCATTAACTGGGTAACACGGTATATCTCGGCAAGACTGGAGTCAGATTTACTGGCTTCTGACAATCCGTAACGACTGCCAAAGATCTACAAATGACAGCCGGGACCAACAGCTTAACGTGCTTTCCGAGGCACGGAGGAAACTCGTTATGTAAAGATGGCCACCCATCCGCAGACCAGCCTTGGCAAGCGTTGCTTAACCTTCAAGATTGACCCATGCGGCTGTTATTATAAATATTGCTTTTGAAGTGCCTTCCATTTAATAATGCATTTGTGGAAGCTCCAGCTGCCCGCGGCTCTGCTCGCGTGGATTTAGTACCTACTTACTTCCTCCTTTATTAGAGTTAGCTATATTACTGTAGTTCAACAGTAACAGTAACAAGGCTAAAGAACAGCCGCACTGGTCAATCTTCAAGGTTAAGCAGCGCTTGCCAAGGTTGGTATGTGGATGACCATCTTAACATGGCAGTTTCATCTGTGCCTCAGAAATCACATTAAGCCGTTGGTCCCGGCTCTCATTTGTAGATCTTTGGCAGTCGTTACGGATAGTCAGAAGCCAGTAAATATGACTCCAGCCTTGCCATGAAGTACCGTGTTACCCAGTTAATGGGTTGTAGAGGTCTGGTAGGCAGCCGCTCCTAGTAAAATACTGGTATTCAGCTAAATCCGGCTTGAATGGAAGCTGACTCCAATATAGTTTGGAAAAGGCTAGGGCAGATGATGCGTAACAAACATCCATTCATCCTCACAAACTTTTGCATTGATAATATTACTAGGTTTTGTTTTCCAATAATACAATCAGAAGTAGCGAAACCTTTCTTTTCTCCATCGAAAAGGCATTCCATCCACCATATGTGGCCTTCAATTTCATATACTTTCTAAGCTTCTTCTCACTAAGTGCACTCTGCGCAATTTTAACACAATGTAAGCTTAATCCACCACACACTCACACTACACACTCACACTTCACACACTAATAAACACACCATCACTCACGCACGCAGACACACACACACACATACGCAACACACGCATTTTAATTTTGTTTTATATTTTGATTTTAGTTTATAAGTACCAACACACGCATTTTAATTTTGTTTATTTTTTTATTTTGGTTGATAAGTACATTTTCTTGTATTCTTTTCTCACAATGGTTCCACAATTATTGTTGTAATCCTATTCTCGGCGAGGGGGGCCAGGAATCCATAGCACAGGGTATCCTAGTTTGGATTCCTGTCTCCCACAAACCTTTGTACCTCCTTTATAACCTAAAATATTGTAAATTGTAATTTTGTATTTTGTGGGAGAAAATAATAAAATCTTATCTTATCTTATCTTATCTAATGAACTGGTAGTCAGCATTACTTAGTAATCCCTCTCAGAATAAAGCACTTTTACAAGCCATAAGGAAAAAGGATTTAGGATTATACCTTCATAAAGGTAATTTATTACAGTAGGAGCTTTCTTAAAGATGGGAAAACATCAAAAGACTCCGCTCGCTCTGGGCGGAGCTGAAGGAAGTGTCAGACTCTTACTGCCTAAAACCGTGAATGAATGGTCACCAACCTTGTAGATCGACATGTGGCTGTGATAACTAAGCTCATCCTGTGGTTGCGGAATAAGTACGAAAGGCTCACCGCGGCCCTGGAACGCAATGGGCATTAGGAACATGGGCGGGTTTTAATCAGTAAGAGTCGGACATTGCCTTCTGTTCCGCCCAGAGCGAAAAAAGTCATTAATTTCCCACAAAAAAAAACAACCGGATCCTTTTCAGTTGGATTCACCTATTATAAGAGAACAAAATCTATTAGAAGTTGGCATTATTATACAGCAGAAGTTCACGCACCCTTGAACCGCTGCCCACCCTAAATGTGATACATCGCTAAGCCCACATAATCCCATACAAATTGAGCTCTGTTTAAAAATAGCACCCAAATGTCACACGACAAAATTATCAAAGAAGTTCAATAAAAACATGAAACAAGATTCGATTATTATTTTCCTATGAATCTATTATTTATGCCGTATGGTGTCGGCCGGTGCCGTAAAAGAATAATACCATCCCATCACTTCTCGTGAGTGTCGTAAAAGGCGACTAAGGGACTCACCAGAGAATGGGCAGCAGCTTTCTCTGTAAAACGGAACACCATACATTGCAATCGCCAACCTGCCTGCCAAGCGTGGCGATTATGGCAAACCCCCCCTTTGGGGGAGGCCTATGTCCAGCAGTGGACGTCTTCCGGCTGTTATGATGATGATGAATCTATTTTAATCGGCTTATAGGCTAGTTCGCCTTCCTGGCCATCCTTGGCGCGTGCCTGCGGACGGCGAGGGTTGGGTGGCTCGCCGTCCGCTCAGAAGAAGGCCCGGGTCGACGGCGCGGCATAGTAGACGGGGCTCGCTAGGGCCAGTGCTTGCCAGAGTGCAGATTTTTTTCGAAAGAGTCACCGCAGCCCTGATACGCAAAAAGCATTAGGAGGAACACGAATAGGTTTTAGTCAGTAAGAGTCTGACACTCCTTTCTGTTCCCCATAGAGCGGTCATTTCAAGTCATTTTGGCTAAAGTACACACTTCTTTTATGGGCTACTATGTTACATTTTATAATAAAATACCAGTTGATATTCTCGAACTGCATGAGAGAAAATTAAAGCATGCATAAAACGCACACTATGTAGACAAGCGTATTATAAACTGGAAGATTATATCCTCGATAAAAACGCTTGGCTAAATGCCGGTCCTGCTCCACAGTCACAGCTGATTGGATCCACTTGTTAGGTTTTTATATTTGGAAGAGATGCTCACCCTGTTTTTTTATAGGTACTTACATAATTATAATCATTTATTTATTATTTTTGGTGTAAGAACTTAATCGTTGTTTTTATTAATTTATTTTTCATTATTTGGTCATTGACAACCATAGTTTTGTATAAAGTAGAAGCATATTTTTAAAATTTTGTAAATGTGAGTACCATGAAGCCATTTACATAATTATGTGATTAGTTATAGTTTTAATTGTTGGTCATGAACGAGCATGGTGGTTGAGAGCATGTCATGCTCACTCAATGGTCTCGCTGATGGCGGCGCGTGGGTTGAATCATTCGGTTCCCTTCGAAATGGTTGGGCTGAATGGTGCCGATACACGCGTCATGTTCGTGAACGGGCGCCGTCGGTTGAGACTGGTCATCTCTTAACTGCCATTGGCTTATTTTAAATTCTTATAATAAGCTTTTTTTTCCCTTTGCATTGTCCTCACATGCAGAAGCAACAAGTATATGTAACTTAGAATTTTGTAAAACAGAACATGATTTAAAAGAGTGTCCGTGGAGTTTCTTGCACGTTCTTCTCCATAGAGATCTACGCTTTGGAACGTGCAAATAGACGGCCAACCGACATGACCAGGGAGAGATCAGTAGCAGGTCAAAACACGGGGCGGCTTTTTGTGCTTTCTGAGGTACAGAGGAGGTCACACCACCAACAACCAAAGTTCAGGCCGCTACTGCGAAATTCCTTATGTCCGACCCGGAAATCGAGTTCAGAACCCCGTTCAGCAGACTCGTTTGCGAGACCAACCAACGGGCCTGTCAAAATTCAAACTGCCTAACATAGGTATGTATTAACATGACCTTCCAAATCTACGTTTAAACGACTATTGTCATTTACCACGAAACAATGGGATTACTCGCTAAAACTTCTGCGTATCCCTACCTCGCGAACTGATCCCCAAAAAGTAATTACGTCAGCAAATTACGCGGGTTCCGTATAATTTCATTTATTTTGTTGGTCCGTCTGGCGGTGCTTATTACAACATTTCGTTGTGGCTTCATTTCTGGATTAACGGATGTGCACGCGGATTTACGATGGCTGTTTTGGAGAGGGCAACATTGTTTTATTGATTTTATAATGTAATGATTTAATGTTTTCAAAGTATTAAATTCCGTTTTTACAAACGTGATATGATAAGTTTGGGCAAGTGTGGTTTTTAGAAACAGCTTTACCATCAGGTAAAGCTGTATATCTGCGAATCGGACTCTCACACTAAGGGTTCCGAACCATAAACCGAAAAAAAACTCGTTTCTTGTATGGGAGCCCCTTTTAACTTTTAATTTAATTTAATTTTCATTATTTGTTATTATAGCGGCAATAGAAATACACAATCTGTGAAAATTACAACTGTTTACCAAATACGGTTTTTGATATGCAGCCTACTGCCAAACAGACGGATGGATGGAGAGCGGAGGCTTAGTAATTGTGGTCCGTTGATTACCCTTCGGGTACGGAACCCTAAAAAGAACCACAGCAAAGAGGGAAATGGCAGGAATTGGCAGAGGTCTCCTCCGAGGTATGAGATACGAGTAGTTCGGGCTGATAAAAAATTGGTATGATAAAGTGCCATATCCAAAACCAAAAATTGTACTTACACAAAACGAATGAATCCATGTTTTTCTTACACCCCATATCACATTGTCCGATTGTTTATTGAACTAATTATATTAAATGGGTTTCATATTTAATTCAATACGACCACTCTGAACACAAAGGCGCAAGGGGGGGATAATAGACACAATAATGGAATATGAAGGGAAACTCAATTTTTTGACAAATACGGATAAGTTATTAATTATTATGAATGTTAAAATTTGTTTTCTTTTAACCATTTTAATTTATTTTTTGGTTTGGTTGGGTTGTGTAGATGTTTTTTTTTGTTCTTTCAACATTTTTTCTCTTGTAATAAAAGTTTATTTATTTAATCTTCATGTACAATAGTGGTACATAGGCTGACTTAATGCAACGAGGCATTCTCTACCAATCAACCTTTGGGTTAAAAAGAAATAATACACTGTGGTAGGTGTACAGCAAATAAATAAGATTTAAAATACAATTCTATTACGGAAAAAAAATATAATATCTACATAAAAAAATACATATATAATGCTAAAATAATAAACTAATAAATATGTTGTTTTATAATAATCTTTCCGATTAAGAGAACTCATAATAATAACGACGAAGTCCAAACTAAGAATGACAGTCTTTCAGGTAGTGTTCTCGGATTTTACGCTTGAAGGAGAATCTGAAGATCGAATCTAAGAAAAAATAAACAAATTCATTCTAAAAATTCCTCTTCACCGCACCGGGTTTTTGTACGCTTACTCTATTTCTACCATTCATCATCATCATCATCTGCCTAGCCTTTTTCCAACTATATTGAGGTCGGCTTCCAGTCAAACCGGATTTAGCCGAATGCCAGTATTATACGCGGAGCGGCTGCCTACCAGACCTCCACAACCCATTAACTGGGTAACACGGTAGGTACTTCATGTCAAGACTAGAGTCGGATTTACTGGCTTCTGACTATCCGTAACGACTGCCAAAGATCTACAAATTACAGCCGGGACCAACGGCCTAAATTGCTTTCCGAGGCACGGAGGAAACTCGGTATGTTAAGATGGTCACCCATCCACAGACCAACCTTGGCAAGCGTTGCTTAACCTTAAAGATCGACCCGTGCGGCTCTTATTATCTAGCCACGAGCTCCACTACTCAGAACGTAGTGTGTGAATGAAAAAAAAAATTGTTACTTGAACTTAAAACCTAATCATTGTTTTCAGTAAGGTGACAGAGAAGATGTTGTAAAATTTAATATTAACTCGAATCCATTTCAAATATGCTCCGGAAAATAACAGAAAAAAAATGTTAAAGCTTAGATCGGAATGTTTTAAAATTCAGTATTGTCACTTGATACTTGATTCCTGACATTATCCAATTCACAAGGGCTTTTGAGACAAAAGAATAAAAGACATCCCTTGAATGCCACTTAGATAACAACATACCCTAACACTATAACGATAAAGTCTTAATTACATTGGATGTGGATGTGATATTTCCCGCCAAATGGTAGGAAAATATTCTTTTGGTTTATTTTTGTCTTTTCTACTTTTTATACATTTCTTTGCGAAATTTTTTATGGTTAAGCTTGGAAAAGTTCGAAGCACTAAGAATAATCATTGTATATGAGTGTTTCGAGGGATTATATGTTACTTTTACTGTCTCTAAAGACTCGCACAGACAGGTGCGATGCTACAATCTTCACAAAGCATAGAAAAAGAAAATATTAATTTCTCATTTGTCTGTGGAAGCCTTAAGGAAACTTGCGTTGAAGGCGAGTGAAGAAGAGTAATTTTATTTATTAAATGACTCTAGGGTCATCAGTCAAGGGAACACATGAAAAAAACTTAGTTAAATAGGATAATTTTCACCACTAAGTCCTTCTTGTTTAAATATAGAAGTACTATTATAAGTCTTAAAGTTTGTTATGGTAAGCACCCGATAACCTTGCAATAAAATACATTGACCGTTCCCTAAAATACCTTCGTAGATATCCGAATAATAAATCATGAACCGTTTTTTATTACTAATGAATGTAAAGGATCATGAAAGAAGTCGATTCAGGTTACGTTTATGTCTTTATTTCTGTTTATGAAATTATTAAAAAGGTCAATAAAGTGTATGTGGGTCAATGACTGTTGTTGCTCATTTCTCTGGCGCCTACCATAGGATGGAATAATTACTCTTTCACCAAAAAACTTCTGGACGAATTCGGATACAATGTGGCACTCATAAAAATGACCTTAACACATCAAATATATTTTTTTTTTTCAATCTAAATTCTAATATAGCTAAACCTATTTCTCCTATAAAAAACACATTCACAAATCTAAAACCTATTTAAATTCAAAAAATTTCAATGTAATTGACGTGCGTGTAACAAGTATCACCTTAACTAAAAATAAAAAAAATACGACCACTAATTGCGAGCCAAATAAGCCATAATAACACCCCAAATTGTGATTCTGATCTAAGGCGACTGAATTTATAAATAAACACTTAAATATTATGTGAACAGAATTGGAACTATGTAGCTTTTTTCCCGTGGCGTTGCTTACATGGCCTGTTATTTCAATTCATTGAATGAATGTAAGTTAAAATTAAGTATAACAGAAGTTACTAGTACGTAGACTATCGCATTAGGTTAAAACCCTGTAATGATAGCTCTTTATGATGAAATAAATAGATGTTTGATCTGTTTCAATATTTATTGGTCCAATTTGTGGGAGGCCTTCCAACGCTGCGTCTTCCGGAACGCAAAGGGCACTAAAAGGAACACGGATGGGTTTTAGTCAGTAAGAGTCAGGCACTCCCTTCCGCTTCGCCCAGAACGGGAGGAGTCATTTTTAGGGTTCTGTACCCGAAGGGTAACCAACAGAACCAGCCTTCGCTGACCGTCCGTCCGTCTGTCTGTCAGTGGGCTGTATCTCAAGAACCGTAATAGGTAGAGAGCTGAAATTTTCACAGATTGTGTATTTCTATGGCCGCTATAACAACAAATACTAAAAATTAAGATTTATGGTACGGAACCCTTCGTGTGCGAGTCCAACTCGCACTTGGCCGGTTTTTGATTATTTTCAATCCATGTATAAAAGGCTTTTTGGCCCATCGACCGTCTGTTCTGCAAGCAATGTGTCCTTCTCACTGCTGCTTCAGTTTGGCGATCCTTCGGGTTATATCCAGCAGTGGAAGTCTTTCGGCTGATATGATGAACATTATAATATATGAACAGAACAACTAATACCTACTCAGCTACATCCGATGTGAATACCAACATTGTTGGATAAATGCAAAGCTGATTAATTGATTGTCATGAATATTCGTCTGAAGTCTTACGAAAATACTTTTGTTTTTTTTTTTTTTTTACTAATGATAGGCACGCGTTTGACCGCTATCTCACCTGATGGTAAGCGAGGATGTGGTCGAAGATGGAGCACGTTTGCCTAGAAATAACCTATTCACTCTTGATTTAAAGACTCACAGGTTGTAGCTATCAGGAAACACAGACTACGGCAGGGAATTCCACTCCTTAGCTGTACGCACTATGAATGTGTTCCCAAAACGTTTTGTGCGTATGGGTGGGATGTCCACCACGTACCGGTGGCGCATCGCCGTTCGTCTTGTGGTCCGATGATGGAAAATTGGCGGAATTAAATTATGCAATTCCGTCGCACATTCCCCAAAATGCTTTTTTAAATAATTCAAAGCCTACATTCCATTGTGAGATAGAGACAGAGCCATGCAGATCGTATAGGCTAAACAAAATGTTTTCAAAGAGTTCTGCAACTATTTTTGGTGTACAACAAAGTAATCTTTATAACCTATCTATCTCTTTTACACAACAAAAGATAATGGTCTTGGCACTCTGTACGACAAGAACTTTTAGAGATTAACTTTTACAAACAAATAAAGTAACATACAAACAAACACTTCGATTACTGACTAACATTTTAGTTAAGATTAGATTGACCTTTCAGCAACGACTTAGTTGTGGCTTTAACTTACTTTTCAGGGAAATTTCGTTATGTAAGGAGCCAGGCTACATAATAGGTGTGAAAAATTAAATTTCAACAAGGGGCCTTAAATTATGGGCCTTAGTTACAGATATGCTGAATCTGTAACTCAGGCCCATAGTTAAAACGGAAGACGTTTTCCGGGAAGAAGATTTAAAATTCTTTTTGAACACTTGATGGTTACCGATCCGCTGTAAGTACTTCTTGTACCTTTTTTACACAAGAAAAATTAATGAAAAATAATAACAGAAAGTACCTAAATGTATAGGAAACCACATCATTGAAACGTATGTTTTTTTTTGTTAAAGGTTGTTTATTTATTTTTCGTCTTGGTGTAAAATAAGTAAATATAAAAAAAAAATTCAAATTTAACTAAATGACGTAATTTTCAAATAGCACAGCGTCCCTTAGAAAGTTTTGTACCTTATCAGTATGATGGATAACTTCAGTATGAGGAGCTCGTGGCTAAATAATAACAGCCGCACGGGTCGATCTTCAAGGTTAAGCAACGCTTGCCAAGGTTGGTCTGTGGATGGGTGACCGTCTTAACATAGCGAGTTACCTCCGTGCCTCGGAAAGCACGTTAAGCCGTTGGTCCCGGCTGTCATTTGTAGATCTTTGGCAGTCGTTACGGATTGTCAGAAGCCAGTTAATCTGACTCCAGTCTTGCCATGAAGTACCGAGTTTCCCAGTTACTGGGTTGTGGAGGTCTGGTAGGCAGCCGCTCCGCGTAAAATACTGGCATTCAGCTGAATTCAATTTGACTGAAAGCCGACCCCAATACAGTTGGGAAAAGGCTAGGCAGATGATGATGATGATGATGAGTATGATAGATAACTTATATGTACTGTTAGACATCAAGAAATAATAAAAAATGTTTACTTGAGACTCCCACAAGACAGACAAAAAGTTAAATAAATAAAATTCTAAAGGCCTGTTTCACGATCTCCGAGTAACCGTAACTCACCGAATAAATTCGAAAATGGAACATAATTTTTATAGAATTATTTACCAAGTAACGGGAACTTAATCATAGGTGGTGAAACAGGCACTAAAAGTTCCTAATAATTAATCAATAAAAGCTAACAAACATTAATTTAATCTGTGCGAGGCCAAAAAGGTCCGTATCTCAGCATAGGCTGCGATATTTAAAAAAAAATATCACAGCGCTGGTATTCTGATAAGGCTTGTGACATCACGAACACACTCACAGAGCACATACTAAATATAAATATACAGATGCAAATAAGAAAAATATGTAAACAATGTGTGGACATAGTGGTCTCCCATAAACCCCAAACAATTATATCATTCCATCTACCGGTACGGCCACAAAACACGCGTACGCCTTCGTCCTTTTAACGCCCCGCTCTAGGCTTGCAAATACGCGGATTCAAAATGGCGCATACGTTATTTGTATGCGCCGCGGGCGGCAATTTCACGTGCGGTCACTGGGTGCAGCTTAACGGTGAAGTGCCCCACCTTTATGCGCAATTAAGGGTTCGGACTTGTTTAACTGCCAGCTGTTTTTTTTTTTCGTGTGTTGCCATTGGTAACTTATGGAACTGAAACGTGGTCGCTCGTAGGCCTCATCTATCTGCATAGCCTTTTCCCAACTATATTGGGGTACGCTTCCAGTCAAACCAGATTCAGCTGAATACCAGTGTTTTACGTGGAGAGGCTGCCTAACAGACCTCCACAACCCATTAACTGGGTAACACGGTACCTCTTGTAAGACTGGAGTCAGATTTACTGGCAACCCGTAATGACTGCCATAGATCTACAAATGACAGCCGGGACCAACAGCTTAACGTGCTATCCGAACACGGAGAAAACTCGTTATGTTAAGATGGTCACCCATCCACAGACCAACCTTGGCAAGCTTTGCTTAACCTTAAAGATCGACCCGTGCGGCTGTTATTATTTAGCCACGAGCTCCTCACAATAGGCCTCATCAGAAGGCTTAAAGTAACTCAAAAGGCGATGGAAAGGACAATGCTTGGAGTTTCCTTGCGTGATCGAATCAGGAATGATGATATCCGCAAGAGAACCAAGGTTACCGACATAGCCCGAAGGACCACCAACAGATTGCTCGCAGAACAGATGGTTGATGGGGCGAAAAATTCTTAAGTGGCGACCTGAAGACGTAACGTTGGAAGGCCTCCCACAAGGTTGACCGATGACCTGGTGAAGGTCGCGGGTAGTCGATGAATGCGAGACACGCAGGACTGTCCGTTGTGGTGACACTTGGCGGAGGCCCATGTCCAGCAGTGGATGTCTTTCGGCTGATATAATGATGATGATTTGTTTTGTTCTAAGAGCGTTTTCTTCTCATGGTGTTTCATACAAAACAAGTCCTTATTCTTGGAAGTGTATCAAACGATTTTAACCAGCTTTTTACGAAAGATTTACGCTTAAAATACCTAGTTCTAAAAAGTTAGCCTAAAAGTTCTTCGAAAAAAAGTGTTCAGAGGAAAGGAGAGCAATTTTTGTTTTCTTTAAAAGAGTACAGGGGGAAATCCTCCCCCCACTTCCCTCCTACCCCGCGCTCTTTTTCTTTGATTAGAAATGTTGTATGAAGAACTATTATAAGGAATGAACGCTCTTAATATATTTTTCTGGCTCTGCTCAATCTTCTTGGAAGTAAATTGTTGTTTTTAAGACAACATAATTTCTCTTTTCATGTGATAAGTTTCCAACTTGATGAGAAAAACGCGTCATTAAATAATTGCGACTCACACATCGCGAAGAACGTATTTTATTGTTGACCAAGAAATAAAACAAATACGTAATATACCCTAAAACCCTAAAACTTTGTTACCCCCAAACTAAATAGTATGTGAACGAGATATTATCTATGCAAATCAACCCGGACTTACCACCCCTAGCTAGGTGGTACAGTGACCTGAATTTACTGGATTACGTATTCCAACTACGCGGTCCGGCTAGAGTGCGACTGTCAATGAAATTTTAGAGACCAGTACGGTTTTCTATGGTTGGCGGTTGGAGGGTTAATTTTGAAAAGGCGGAATAGAAAGCAGTCGAGTTGTCAATGTAGAAGAATATATACTATCGGGTCACGATAAGACCACCAGTTGCGTTATTGGTTTAAGAACTCTTGTATGTCATTCCTAATTTAAAATAAAGCATAATTTTATAAATAACTCACCCATACGCAAATATATTTTTGGGCATACTTTCATTGTGCGTACACTTATGCAATATCGTAGTGTGTTTCCTGAGACTCAACACAAAGTGACTGTTGAAATGTCAAATCTATCGCGAGACATTTCTACAGCGTTTGTAAATACCATACATTCTTGTATTTTTGACTCATTATCATCATCATTATATCAGCAGAAAGACGTCCACTGCTGGACATAGGCCTCCCCCAAAGGCGCTTGCAATAATCGCTACGCTTGGCAGGCGGGTACGCGACCGCAGTGTATGGTATTGATTTTTACAGAGATCGCTGCTGCCCATTCTCTGGCGAGTCCCTTAGTCGCCTCTTACGACACCCACGGGAAGTGATGAGATAGTATTATTCTTTGACGGCACCCTACAGCACCGGCCGACACCATACGGCATAATTTTTGACTCACTTGTCACTTTTTTTTACTAATTGATAGGCACGCGCTTGACCGCCATCTCATCTGACGGTCAGCGATGATGTGGTCGAAGATGGGGCACGCTTGCCTAGAATTAACTTATTCACTCTTGACTTAAAGACTCCCAGGTTGTAGATATCAGGAAACACAGACTCCGGCAGGAAATTTCACTTCATTTTTCACTTGTCTAGAGCCTACATCTGATAGCTACAACCTGAAGCCTAGAAGTAACTTATCCACACTTGATTATTTTATATCTAATGTGAAGAAGTTATTTCTAGGCTAACGTGATCATCGTCGTCCGATGGGAGAGCGGTCAAACGCAAGCCTATCTATAATAATCGGAAAAGTGTTAGCAACAATTTTGTAAGACAATAAAAATTGCTTTCCCAAAACGAAACTATTTTGTGGACAATCCGAGTACACAGAAAAAGCATCGCCGTGAGTATCGATACAAAATAACAAAAAAAGATGCAAATCCATCAATTCAAACCCTCTCTAACACCTCCATCACAAAGGCATTACACCTCCGATTCCTCTCATTCCCTCTTCTATCGAATCTCGTTGGAAATTTCCAATTTTCCTCACATTATGTTTCCAAACTTAATTTCCTTGCTGCCATCACGAAATGCTTCGATTATTGCGCAATTTTAAATTGAAACTGTCGTACAATAGAAATAGTGTTACCTCTCGTACTGAGGTGGGCCATGAAAATAGCGGAGAAATTTTAAATATATTTTTTGAAAATGTTATTGTAACCGAAAAAAAAGCAGACATAGAGTTTAATAGAAATTGTTTTAAAATCACTGTCGCATCGCTTACGCATTGCCAGCTTGCCACGTCAAAAGATTAAAGATAACACTTTTACAGGTCAATCTATTTGTCAATTTAAACAAGATGAGGCTTGCGGACCCATCTATTATGACGGGTGTTATGGGCCGTAATATACCATTCGCAGCGAGCATGTTTCAATACACCGTGTTCTATAATCAGAGTACCTAACATTCCGTGTTCGTGCTCGTTTCCACGTTCAGTTTGCACGAAGGCTCGCTTTGTATCATGTAACATTTCACCCCGTAACACTGGTCAGTACCCAGCTTACCTTTAAGAATTTATAATTTGATAAATAATAACTCAGAACGTTAGAAAAAAAAAATGGAGTACGCCCAGTACTCAATTTTCACTGATTGTTTTCGGTTAGATAATAAAGAGTAAGAATAAAAATAATTTATCAAATTAACATAAGCTACCAAAACATTAACAAGTTTGTTGTTCAGTTTTTAGGAACATTGTATATGGAGTATTAAATCTTATTATTTCGAGTTCCAAAAACAGTAAAAAGTCAAGGCTCCTCGAGTTCAAGTATAAAACTTTTAAGAAGCAAATGCCACATTCCATTTATCTCACAATTCATAACTGCTAAACATTTCTGTCCACCGAAATAGCTTTTGTTCAAAACAAACTCTCCTAAGATAAATAGTCTTTACTAAATAAATAAGAAAACCGACCGAGTCTCTAAACATAATTCAGTTTATTTAAACATTTTATTTCTGTCAAGAATTTAGATATAAATCATACTCTTTTTAAATATTTAATTAAGGGCACTGGCTTAAAAATGTTTGGGTACATGCCAAAAAATGTTCTTACAAATACGTCATGTCTTATGAAACGTTATTATTTATCTACAGATAAAAAATTTGAATCATAGACATTGTTTTTTTTATTATTTACCTACGCTTTTAGTCCACACTAATATGTTTTGTTAAACAGAATAAAAGAAAATCATAAGTAATAAATATTTTAAAGTTATTTTTTCCTCAAAATGTTTTGGGATAATAAAGAAATTATCAGTTGGTGAAAAAGTTGTAGAATGAGTTTTTTTAGTTTATTTTAAATAGTTATGATGGCGTAAAATGAAAGATGGTGCAGGCCTCATTTGAAATGTTTAAAATATTTTTATGAGTGCTCTGGAATCCCAATAAAAAATCTACATGTCGGGTAACGACTGTTAATTATAGAAAAATAGAGCATTTAAAATGATACTCGTAGTAGTTCAGTTTAAAACACCTCATTTAACACGAATAAATAGGCTGGAGAAATTAAAACAGACACTATATTAGTTGTAGATTTTAAACATGTTTAAATTAAATGTAACATTCCAGATTTTTTTCCCGTTCAGAGTTAGCAATGATCTATTTGCTCTTATAAAATAAAATTCTCTGCTGTCAGCTACATATACTACCTGCCATGGGATGCGGAATTAGTTCGAAATCAACACCGCGGCCCAGGAATGCAAAGGGAGGGGAGGAATACGGATGGATTTTAGTTAGTAAGAGTCTGAAACTCCCTTCCACTCCACCCAGAGTGGAAGGAGTCATTTGATGATTTCCCATCCTAAAAAAAAGCTCCTATACTAAAACACCTGTATCCCAATCTATTAAAACCACACTCCACAAACTTTAAAAACTAAAACTGTACTTCAACAAACCCACGATTTAAAAACTCTTAAACCATCCCGGACACTCACTAACATACAATATTTTCTAGTCGCGGCGAGAGAGTAAAACTTTGAACATAAATCCGCTGGTTTTATGGCCCCACAACAGGCAAGGCGTGCTGTTATTACTTGCTATTTTTCAAGCTATTGTGATGATTGGTGCTCGTGAGCTGCTTACTGAGCAGCATTTGACCGACTTCGGAGCAAAATATTGTGTGTTTAGCACCTTTCTGGGCTTTATTTTCGCCAATAACATCAGTAAGTAGTCATGAAGTAGGAATGGACGACTGCGGGTAAAGAAGGATTGGCTAGAGAAATGGAATTACGTCAATGTCCATCAAATAGTATTGTTTGTGTCGTGTATAAAAACGTTGCTGTGTTTCGGTCTTAAGGTGAGGCTACACGAGGCATTAGGACGTTATAGTGTTCATATTGCTCGCAGAACAGATACTTTTACGGGCCGATAGATTCTGGAGTGACAAACGCGTACCGGAAAGCTTATCAACAGATGGACCGATAACCTGGTGATAGCCACAGGAATCCGTAAACGGTAAACTTTGCTGATGGCAGTTTTTAACGGCTAGAGCGATTATAAGCGATTCGTTTCCGAATATATGCGATACATCTCCGAATATACGCAATTCAGCTCCTCACATACCCGATGCAGCGTATTGATGCTGTATCACTGCAGCGTATTGCGCTCTTGTTAAACAAGAGCGCATAAACCGCTTTAGTGGTTGTTGCGACGGCTTGTATATCACTTCATAGTAAAAAACAAAGTCGCTTTTGCTGTTTGTCTGTCCCTATGTATACTTAGATCTTTAAAACTACGCAACGGATTTTGATGCGGGTTTTTTTAAAAGAGTGATTTTCGAGGAAGGTTTTACTATAGTATATAATTTGCACCATGCGAAACCGGGGCGGGTCGCTAGTTAGCCTATATTCAAAGATTCGCAATGAAAATACAGCTATGAAAAACAGTAAAAAACCTTCTAACTTAGTAGGTATTAGGGTATAATTCAAAGTGATAGTAACAAATGGTTCTCATCGGTTCTAAATTGTCAAACTTTATGATTTCGAGAGAAAGGTGATTTATTAATATTTTAGTTTGAACAAAGTTTTGAATAATATTGATGGAAATGGCGATTAGTTTTGAAAGGACATTGGACAAGGTTGAACCGTCCATACGTCTTGTTGTAAGTTCTAACTGTGGTGTATTTTTTTCCAGCGTAATAGTATAAAAAAATAAACATAAAAATGTGGACTCACTAAGCTAGAACGCTACAATATTCTATGGGTTTCAATAGTAGATTACACACTGAGAGGATAAAGCAGTGTCTTATGTCACGGGGGTCATATTGACCCCGAAACTAATAAAGGATTCGAAAGTGAATCCTGAATGCAGCGAGAGATTAAAGCTAGCCCAAGGCAAAGACACCTTTATCCCGGAGAAGCATATTCTACTTTTCACACCTACTGCTAGCAAACTGTTCGCAAGTCATCTTAAGAAAGGTGGCTGGCTGCGAACGGTGTCTGTCAGTCTCCAAGTTGAATTCCAAAATGCAGTTACATTATTGACCTCCGGGCAATAATATTGTACTGATTTTCGTTATAAACCGCCAGGAAATAATGACCTATGGATCCTCCGACCAGATGGTTCTTTTGTCTGGTGGGCAACTGCCCGATAATTGATTTTCGTACATGCTCAAATTGCACGGAAAACTCTGATACCGCGATATAGGATTTCGTTTAGTAGTTCGTTGATGGCGCTGTGTTTCTTTTTGTTGTGGTACAAATTTTGCTGTATCATTTCATAGTGGCGGCATTGTTACATAATGATTACTTTAAATATGGATTAAGGCAGCTATATTGAACCTGCGGCCTGCCGGCCGCTTGTAGCCCTCAAGCTTTTCCGTGTGGCCCTCCCTGTAGCCTGTGGCCTAGCACATTATTGAAGGTACATTTAGTCAGTATATCAAAAGTATGTATCTATACTGTACTGATTCACTCCTTGACGATGTGCTGAGACTATTCCTCATCCAGACTATCAATATGAAACAGTTGGCCTATGCCATATGATAACGGTGTTTTTGTCACAAATTCAAAGGTCTCATTCATGTAGATACTATTAAAATATGTAGAATTTTATTTTACTGAATGTTATTCCGGCCTCTCATGACAATGGTAGATGCGCAATGTGGTCCAGAGAGAAAAAAGGTTGAGGACGGCTGGATTAAGGGAAAGTTAATTGGTGCAAATTCTCTATTAGAACAATTATTGAATATATATTTGCTAACGAAGCATTTGCATAAAAACTTTCAAGTTCCACTTGGCCAGTCTCAACATTGTTATTTCTAAATTCTTTACTGCTTTGACTCACATTGAAACACATTTCTCATACAAATTGCACTTTCCATTGTGTTACACAGTCTGTCAGTTGGGCACTCACGAAACTGTTTCCTATTTTTCTCCGTAGTTTCGTATTTCTCACTTCCCGCTGGCCATTTGAAACGAGTACAACATGAGTGCATTTGTTATTTCGTCGTGACAAGGAGTGATCTCTGGCCAGCACTAGGTACAAATGTAGCGATGTGGTGTTTGGTCACTGGTGTACTGTATTGCGTGGGGTGTGGCTTTGAAGTCAGCGGAAAGAGCGGATTTATGGGTGTAAAGATCTTTTGCAAACCAAGGATGGGATTGAATAAATGAGGCATGTAAAGCTGCTGTGTTTCCTGTCATTGTTGCGTGAAACAGACATTTCAGTACTTGTAAGTAGATAGTTTACTTTTGTATCTTATTTGCGGTATAAGTCATTTTTGGCGCAAATAAAAAATAACTTACTGCAGTCATGTAATTTTTTAACATAGTGATGTTTGAAAACTACGGCTCACATTGGAAATTTGAAACGAGTACAACATGAGTGCATTTGTTATTTCGTCGTGACAAGGAGTGATCTCTGGCCAGCACTCGGTACAAATGTAGCGATGTGGTGTGTGCTACAGAGGGGGTCACTGGTGTACTGTATTGCGTGGGGTGTGGCTTTAAAGTTAGCGGGAAGAGTGTGTGCAAAGAAACCAAAGATGGAATTAAAAATATAATGCATGTCAAGCTGCTGGGATTTTTTTATATCATTGTTTTGAAACAGGTATTTTAGCATTGAAGTACTACTCTGTCAAGAAAGTACCGGGAAAAGATCAATAATACACAAAATGTCTGTTATTCATCCAAATTTATTTTATCACCTTCAAAGTATGCTCCTTTAGAAACGATACACTTGCGCCAACGAATAATCCATTCATCAAAACATTTTTTAAACGCTGCTTCCGGAATTGAGTTCAGTTCTCGCCGCGAATTCTCCTTTATGTCTTCTATCGATTGAAAACGGGTGCCACGAAGTGGTAATTTGAGTTTAGGAAAAAGAAAAAAGTCAGCAGGAGCCATATCTGGTGAATATGGTGGTTGCTGGATGGTATTTGTTGAGTGTTTGGTTAAAAATTCGTTCACAATGATAGCCTTGTGCGAAGGCGCATTGTCGTGGTGCAAAATCCAAGAATTTTCTTTCCACAAATCTGGCCTTTTTCGTCGAATTTGCTCTCATAACGCTCAAATAATATTCTTTATTTACCGTTAGACCTTCCGGTAAGAATTCAGAGTGCACAACACCGCGATAGTCAAAGAAAACAGGCGAGAACTGAACTCAATTCCGGAAGCAGCGTTTAAAAAATGTTTTGATGAATGGATTATTCGTTGGCGCAAGTGTATCGTTTCTAAAGGAGCATACTTTGAAGGTGATAAAATAAATTTGGATGAATAACAGACATTTTGTGTATTATTGATCTTTTCCCGGTACTTTCTTGACAGAGTAGTATATATTTTTTGTTGAGAACTTGGTATATTTTTAAATCACTCCTTATTACCCTAGAAAATTTTGACTGTGTTCTACTTAGGTTGAGCAATAACCCTTCCTTGGCAGTTGGGTTAAAATAATTTCTTAGTAGGTATTAAAAAAAACAATTGGCACCCACTGCGTTTTTTTACTCAAGAACACACAACAAATTACATTACTGCCGGTAGGAACGGAGTATTCAGTTTCATTGCATTATTTATTTTCGTCTAAAGAATTTGGGAAACAAAAACAGGAAACGAATTCAATTTCTTTTTCTGTATTAATAACGTTCATGTTGAATGTATGTTAGAGATATGTATCTCAGAATCAGGTCAATTTTCCCGTAAAAAAATGTTGACGTAAGGAAGTCCCCACTTTTTGTCTCTGTTCTTTGAAGTTTAGGTAAATTAGTTAACCTTTTTCCGATCAATAGTCATGTATTCATGATCGAAGGTTGCTTTTATAAGTTTTTTTTTAAATCGCTCCTGCTACCTCCTCCGCTCGTTTCCTGGCCCCACACGACGGCTGTTAACTATCTAGTCTTCTGTTCTGTTTCACCGAAGACACTTGAAGTTTACCAACTGTTGTTTTTGTTATCTGTGGCACTTCTGTGCTAGTGTTGCCAGAACTATGAAACGGGAGCGTGTCACTAATTGAGTACATTTAGTATGTAGGAGTGGGGTATTATTTACCGGGTTATTTTTGTTTGGTAGGAATTTATGTAAGAGTCGCAAAAAAATGGTAGGAATTATTTTTGTTATGTTTTCCTTTTTTTGTAGGAAAGAGAAAGTTCGATCCAAAAGTAATTTAGATTCTAAATAGTAAATAACATAATCAGCCTATATTGTTCCCACTGCTGGGGCACAGGCCTCCTCTCTTTCGAGCGGGAGTGGGCTATAATGCAGTGCAGATTGGTAGATCACATGTCTTGGAATTTTTGGTTCTAGGACATGCCGGTTTCCACACGATGTTTTTTCTTCACCGCTTTGAGAGCAGTGGTGATGAAATAATTTACACAAAGTAAAACGCCTGTCTGGGTTCGAACCTACGACCTACAACTCGTATGTCGCAGCCATTACCACCGGGCCACCATTTCGCTAATTTTGATCAAAGTCTGAAAAAATTAGACAACATTTTTTAAATTCTTAATAAGATTTATTTATTATTAATTTTATTTATTCATTCATTATTATTATAACACCAATTAAGATAATCTAATTAAGATCTTATCTTAGTTTGATTTATTTTAACAACTTTGTGTACTTTTAAAACTTTTTGAAGTAAAACTGACTAGGTACTTTGATTAAATTAGTTTCTTTTTTCGTAATCCAATTATCAAAAGTTAATTTAGAATTTAAGCCCTCTTGATTTTTTCATCTTTGGTAATACCGGAATATTCCACCCAAATATTAAAAGTACACATATATTGACGAGCTCGTGGCTAAAGAATAGCCGCACAGGTCGATCTTCAAGGTTAAGCAACGCTTGCCAAGGTTAGTCTGTGGATGGGTGACCATCTTAACATACCGAGTTTCCTCCGTGCCTCGGAAAGCACGTTAAGCTGTTGGTCCCAGCTGTCATTTGTAGAACTTTGTTAGTCGTTACGGATTGTCAGAAGCCAGTAAATCTGACTCCAGTCTTCCCAAAAAATACCGTGTTATAACCCATTTAATGGGTTGTGGAGGTCTGGTAGGCAGCCGCTCCGCGTAAAATACTGGTATTCAGCTGAATCCGGTTTGACTGGAAGCCGACCCCAATATAGTTGGGAAAAGGCTAGGCAGATGATGATGATTAAAAGTACCCATATAAATAAAATCCAGTTTTCTAAATACTAACTTGATGAATAGGTATCGAACAGAGCACAATATAATGTTAATCTGAGCATACTGCTAATAATGACTGAGGAGCTCGTGGCTAGATAATAACAGCCGCACGGGTCGATCTTCAAGGTTAAGCAACGCTTGCCAAGGTCGGTCTGTGGATGGGTGACCATCTTAACATAGCGAGTTTCCTCTGTGCCTCGGAAAGCACGTTAAGCCGTTGGTCCCGGCTGTCATTTGTAGATCTTTGGCAGTCGTTACGGATAGTCAGAAGCCAGTTAATCTGACTCCAGTCTTGCCATGAAGTACCGTGTTACCCAGTTAATGGGTTGTGGAGGTCTGGTAGGCAGCCGCTCCGCATAAAATACTGGTATTCAGCTGAATCCGGTTTAATTGGAAGCCGGCCGCAATATAGTTGGGAAAAGGCTAGGCAGATGATGATGATGACTGCTAATAATGACTAAGTTGAACTCAAAAATTAACCTACCAAACATTATTAAAACCTCAAAAAAGATTTTATCTTTATTCCAGAAATAGACGTGAATTTGAATGTTATCATTAAGTAAAATCATAATACTGCCTGAACTGAGATAACAATCAGTAACTTTACCTGTCCCTTATAATCATTTAAAAAGGGTCATAGTGGTACAGCCGGTAACACAAGTTATTTAACTTTTCCTACAATAATTCCAATTGAGTATTTGGAGTTAAGATCGTGCCAATCCCAGTTTTAATGACAAATTTTGAGTTTATGTTACTCAGATCTTATTCTCCATTCAGAAATAAGGGAAAAAGATGAGAGATTTCTGAGATTAGGGTAACAGACATAAGTAACTCAATTTTCTATGAGCTCAAATAGCTCAATTATTTCTCAATTTTAAATGGGACTGATGAATTATTAAGACTCTAACTACTCTATTCGCACTAAGCGTTTTCAAGCGTCTTTTATAATGCGCACAGCAAAGGAGTGGAACTCTCTGCCTGCGTCTGTGTTTCCAAAAGCTTACAACCCTAATCTTTTCAAAGTTAGAGTGAACAGGCTCCTTCTGGGTAGGCTCGCTCCATCGTAGACTTTGTCTCTGTCATCTCTGACATAGACTAGAGTCAAGAGCAAACCCATTACAAATAAACAAACAAACTCTTCTTTTCCTTTCTCTTTTTTTCTCTTTCTCTTTCGTTTTTATTTTTTTCCCTTTTTCGTTTCTTTTATTATTTTTGTTCTTTTTTTCTTTCGTTTTTTTTTTTTACTTCTTTTCTTTTAACTACTCTTACTCTTTAACTATTGCTTCCATTTGATAGGTCTAAATAGCCAACAGCGATAGCGGTATGTCTAGTCTAATTAAGCTCACTCCATCGTAGACTTTGTCTCTAACATCTCTGACCTAGGCTAGAGTCAATCATCACAAATAATAAAGACTAAAACAGACCACAGTTTCGTCCAAGTCCAAGAAGAAATCAAGAGTGAAGTTCTGGGCAAGCGTACTCCATTGGCGACCATATGCTCGCTTCTCATCAGGTGCGATAATGGTTGAACGCGAATGACTTAATATCTATACTAATATATAAAGCTGAAGAGTTTGTTTGTTTGTTTGAACGCGCTAATTTCAGGAACTACTTATCCGATTTGAAAAATTATTTCAGTGTTAGATAGCCCATTTATCGAGGAAGGCTATAGGTTATATATAATCACGCTAAGACCAATAGGAGCGGAGCAGTAATGAAAATTGTGACGAAGACGAAGTTGCGCGAATCGACTAGTATTATGTAAAAGTAGTTGACCCGCGCAACTTCGTCTAGCCTTCCTCGATAAATGGGCTATCTAACACTGAAAGAATTTTTCAAATCGGACCAGTAGTTCCTGAGATTAACGCGTTCAAGTGAACAAACAAACAACAACTCTTATATATTAGTATAGATTATTCTGCTACTGACTGATTGAGTGATTTAGTGAGTGACTGACAGACAACGCTCAGTCAGCACGAAGTCACGAGCAAAAGGTAGTAAAATATAAAAAAATGCTAGTATTTGCCCGCGACTTCGTACACGCATATCCCGTTTATTCCCGTTCCCGTAAGAATTTCAGGTAATCCTCTAAGTGCTCTCCTACACTCCCCAAGGAACCTAGGTACATGTCAAATGTCAGCTTTCTACGAGCAGTAGTTTCGGATGTGCGTTGTCTGTCAGTCTAACATAAAAGTTTTATATAGTCTTGATAAATCATCTGCCTAGCCTTTTCCCAACTATATTGGGGTCGGCTTCCAGTCAAACCGGATTCAGCTGAATACCAGTGTTTTACAAGGAGCGGCTGCCTACCAGACCTCCAAAACCCATTAACTGGGTAACACGGTACTTCTTGGCAAGACTGGAGTCAGATTTACTGGCTTCTGACTGTCCGTAACGACTGCCAAAGATCTACAAATGACAGCCGGGACCAACAGCTTAACGTGCTTTCCGAGGCACGGAGGAAACTCGGTATGTTAAGATGGTCACCCATCCACAGACCAACCTTGGCAAGCGTTGCTTAACCTTAAAGATCGACCCGTGCGGCTGTTTTTATTTAGCCACGAGCTCCTGTATGATGTATAATAAAGACTTGCACCCTAAGGTTTCCGGTACTTTTAGCCAAAACTTAAAAAAAGACAACACAATTTCTAAAAATATAGCTTTTCTATACCTAACGTGTAGATATCTATTTATTTTAATTCATTACCATCAAGCGACTTCTGTCTCCACCAGTACAAGACGACCATTAATTCAGTTTTATCCAAGGGAAGTACCGGGCACAGGTGCGGCCATCTTGAATGTACAATAAACGTCAGACGCATTACGTAAGCGCCGCACACGATTAATATTGAAAGGAGTCGGTTCTAATGTACCTCGAGATGGGATGCTGTTGGTATTTAGCTTTATTTATTAAACTAATGATTTTCTGATTGGATTTAGTTCTAGTAGTGCTCCTACCACCAAACCATAAATGCGTGGGGTGACAAGTTACAGTCAGCAAAAGTACTTGGCACACAGGCAAAATTATTAACTATTCTACTGCACTGCCAATATACATTTCAAATGTCTGTATTATAACTTTTTAACCGACTTCTTCAAAAAGGAGGAGGTTCTATGTTCGGTTGCATGTATTTTTTTTTTTTTTATTCGAAAGCCTATACTCCTGAGGTGGTCCCATTGTCACCAAGTCCGAATTTGATGATGGGATCCCATAAAAATCGAGGGAAACCCTCAATTTGTTTAGGCAAATAAAATACTTTTAATCCCGGGAGTATGTTCTCTAGGGACCACGCGGGCGAAGCCGCTAGCAGAAATTAGTTATCCATGATTCACATAACTTTAAAAATTCAATGAAAAGAAAAAAAAGAAGAAACCCAAAGGTTGACTGATAGAGAATGCCCCGTTGCATTAAGTCCGCCCATGTACCACTTCTGTACATGAATTTTAAATAAATAAATAAATTCAAAAGTCATCGCATCCAATGATTAATCAGAACACCCCTAACGAAAAAGCAGTGCAAACATGATTAATTTCAGTTATTCATTTTCTTTGTTTTTCTCCGAACGCAATGCAGATAAATAAACTACGCTCATCCGGCCGAAAACCAAATTGAATCTATCTGATTGTATTTTACATTTTGTCCAGCGGGTCGAAAAAGGCCAATTTAGCAGAATCAGAAAGCACATCACGCTACCTGTCACTGTCAAATTTTCACAATCAACCTTGAACCTAATGCGTTAGCGATAAAGATGAAAATTAAATTTGAAAGATTTTCGTGTGATTTATATTATGATTCTCCTAAAATGGACTTTTTAGCCATATTCATTCAATCTATTTTATTTTATTTGCTAGTTTTGACTGGTTTATTTTGGCAAAAGTTATTCATATTGATAAGTACTGTCACCTTGATCTATACTAATCTTATATCTTATCTTATATCTTATACTAATATATAAAGCTGAAGAGTTTGTTTGTTTGTTTGTTTCTTTGCTTGAACGCGCTAATCTAAGGAACTACTGGTCCGATTTGAAAAATTATTTCAGTGTTAGATAGCCTATTTATCGAGGAAGGTTATAGGCTATATATCACCACGCTAAGACCAATAGGACGGGAGCAGTAATGAAAATTGTGACGCAGACGAAGTTGCGCGGGTCAACTAGTTACTAATAAATGCCACTCCATCGGAGTGCATGAATAGTGTTTTTTTTTTCGAACTTTTGGTCATTTTTGTGGCCTAAGTTTAGGGTTCCTACCCGAAAAGTAACTAACGGAACCCTCTTAGTAAGCCTCCGCTATCCATCCGTCCGTCCATCTGTCAGCGGGCTGTATCTCAAGAACCGTAGGTAATAGGAAGACAGTTGATCACAGAGTGATTATTTTTATTGCCGTTAACAACAAATAATACTAAAATAAATTATATAAAAAATTAAAGGGTGCTTTCATAAATGAAACATGTTTTTATTAGGTTTATGGTAAGGGGGTTCCTTGGCTGGTTTTCGTAGTCTAATTTTAAGTATTTTTGTTTTAGTAAAAAAATACGATCTGTATCATCACCTTTAATATGACCACGCATTTCTGAAACACCCTTTATTATGCCCATGAAGTGTATGCTTTATTTTCACCTTCTTATGAAAAATAGCTATAATTTTCATCTCAGCTTCAGGGAGTCGGATATAAGCGCAATGACAAAATTAATAGTTTCACTCCCAGGGTTGAATAAAAATATGTTTGTCAGGCACTCGCAAGCCTTCCGGAGAGAAATGCAGGAAATTATACAGAAGATGAACGTTATTTATACCTATTCAGGTGCAAGGAATATTTAATAAATATCTACATTTTAAATGAGTTTGTCACTCTATGCAATTTGAACACTTAAATAAGGCTGTCACTTGGTACAGTAGCAATGTATTTCAAATAGGGGTTAAAGAGAATAACTTACTATTTTACCCACATACACTTCGCTTCCTTTTCAGAGCCTTGACCTCTCAAGGGGCAGGTGAGCTCGCTCGTTCTATTCTCTAAAAGCTTGATCAGCAGCTCTTTGTCATTTAGCCGTTTTAAAGGATATTCACCTTGCTCGCTGTTCTATGCGCTTTGCTCACTCGTAGGGACGATGGGCTCGCTTTGCTTACTCGTGGGGACGATGGGCTCGCTTTGCTTACTCGTGGGGACGATGGGCTCGCTTTGCTCACTCGTGGGGACGATGGGCTCGCTTTGCTCACTCGTGGGAACGATGGGCTCGCTTTTGCTCACTCGTTGCGTTTACTCTATGTGCAAATAAAAGATTCTGAATTTTGGAATTAATTAATGTGAATAAATTGTCTTGACTTGATAGCAGAGTTGTTAAATTATTTTGGATTAACGAAACTTAAAAACCTAATAACCCTAATCTCTTCAAAGTTAGAGTGAACAGGCTCCTTCTGGGTAAGATCGCTCCATCGTAGACTTTGTCTCTGTCATCTCTGACCTAGACTAGAGTCAAGAGTAAACCAATCACAAATAAAAAATAAATAAACCAGGAAACTTATAACGATGTCGCAAGTATGTTTGATTGTTCTTTCATAAAATAACATAGATGACTACAAAAAATCTTCTGTAACTTAACTTTACAACAGCACTCCCTAAATTCCACCTGCAACCTGAACTCGCCCGCGAAATACTCATAAAACGCAATGAATACAAATAACAGTATTTCAGCCACCTGCACTTTTGCCCACCCTTCCCGAAGTCACAGGTGAAGTCTCTCTGTATAAATATTTCCAGGCTACTAAATTATTCATGGTTCTTGCAGCGCCATCTCGCGGATGCAAATATCGGGAGTCCGATGGTTGCAGCCTTATGCTTGGGGGTTGAGGGCTGAGTTATAAGCGGAGGCGTTTTTAATCAAGACAGACTTGTATGAGTACTGCGCATACGTCTTAAAGTACCTATTTCTTTTTGTATTTTATGAATTTTGGGATTGCAAACACTTCGGCATGTCTGTTCTTTGGCAATTTAAAAGCGTGTGTCAATATAATGTTAAAAGTTACAATAGCGGTCAACTTATATTTAAGACACTTCTCTCAGAAGTTTTCTTTTTAAAGAAGGAAATGCAACTTATATGGCTACATGTAAATACTTGTAAGACCGTTGATTTTTGTCTCGCTTTTGGCAGTGATGGTTGCTGAGATGATAAAGCCTAGATTTAACTATGATACTAAAATAAAACAACCGAAAATCAAGATCCCACTCTAAACTTTAAGAAATCTTCTTCATTTATAACACAGTTTTTCTTTCGAACATGTTGATCTAGGTGAAAAGTCTCGACATGGTCTGATCGCCTAGCGGCCGAAATTCGGTAAGGCCATCCGTACGCAGTCAATTTCGAACACAATCTACGATCAGAATAAAAAATCTGATGCGTGGATAGCGTTCAGAATTGGGGACGTTGCTTTAAAATAAGTAGAATTGCCGCTCTGCTTCTGAATTGCACCACACTCAACCCGTAAAATAAGTACCGGTTTATTTACACTCGGCTCAAGACGCTCCTGAAATTTATGTGAAGCATTAATTTCAGCATTTATTGCGACGTAGGCTTATCTTAGCAAATTAGTAATGACTGTGCGTACCCTAAATTGCTGATTTTGCTGATAAATCTTCTGGTTAACTTGGTGAGTCTTGAAGTAAAGAGAACACACTGATGTCGAAATTGAATTCAGTAAAATTAGAAACATTTATAAATATTTATTTATTATACACTTTATTCTACACCAAAAGTATGAACACAAGGAAACTGAAACTAAACACATACAATGGACGGCCTTATCGAATTCCGCGATCTCTTCCAGACAACCTGCGATGGACAGTATTTGCCAGGACAAGAGATGGGGTTGTCATTACTGTGACAAAAACCTTAGATAGTTGAAAGTACAGGCTTTGTCTGCTGATATACAATTTTACTGCCAGTTATACTGAGTATAACTGATGTAGTATAACTGATGATCTAGCTAAAAAAAACCATTCATCATCATCATCATAACAGCCGGAAGACGTTCACAGCTGGACAAAGGCCTCCTCCAAAGGGGGGTGTGCCATAATCGCCACGCTTGGCAGGTGGGTTGGCGATCGATCGCAGTGTATGATGTTGCATTTTGCAGAGAACGCTGCTGCCCATTCTCTAGTAAGTCCCTTAGTCGCTGCTTACGACACCCACGGGAAGTAATGGGATGGTATTATTCTTATACGGGACCGGCCAACACCATACAGCAAAAAATCCATTGTTGGGTCATAATCCTATCCCCTGTAAGAGAGATTGTGCTAAATCCAACTCCAGGAGGTAGGCCCTCTCCGTACGAGGAGGCATGGGAAGCGATCACCTCCTTCTGCGAAGCTGTAATGCTAGGAAAGGAGGAGGCCAAACGTGTGAGAGAGAGGGAAACCTCACGTCCCAGTCGCCGCAACAGAAGAAGACGCCCCAGGCGTCGGGAGTCACAGGACGATTCCCGGCCGCCGTAGGCGCGGGCCTACGGACGGCGAGCAGTGGGTGGCTCGCCGTCTGATCAGAACCAGGCCCGGGTCGGCGGCGCGCTGCGATCCCAACGCGCCTCAAGGACATGTCAGCACGGAAGACGGGGCCCATTAGGGCCAGGCCTGCAGGGGCTGCGGACTTCGTTCGAAAGAGGCACCGTACCCTGGAACGCAAAGGGCACCAGGAGGAACACGGATGGGTTTTAGTCAGTAAGAGTCTGACACTCCCTCTTGCTTCACCCAGAGCGGGAGGAGTCATTTGATGATTTCCCATCCTTAAAAAAAGCCCTCTCCGTAAGAGTTCCCTCGGCCCTGGAACGCAAAGGACATTAGAAGGAACACGGGTGGAGTTTAGTCAGTAAGAGTCTGACACACCCTTTCGCTCTGCCCAGAGCGAGATACATTCAGTCAAAAAAGTATCGGAAATGGATGATTTGTTTATGGTTCCAAATTCAAATTTTTGTTTTTTTGTAGTTGTTAGATTGGCACAACTGTTTTCCATTTTGGCGCGGAGTTTGAGTTGCATCTGTTATTTATATTAAATACAGTGCTGGTTTTAGTAATGTCATATATAGTGTGTATTGCGAATTTCATAATGGACAAAAATATCGAACAAAGAGTTTGTCTTAAATTTTGCATCGCCAATGGAATTTTGTGTTCGGAGTCACTGAAAATGTTACAGAAAGCTTACGGTGAATCGACTTTATCAAAAACTCGTGCTTATGAGTGGTTCAAAGCGTTCAAAAGCGGTCGAGATGTGATGGAAGATTTGCCTCACTCTGGTAGGCCGTCAACGTCTGCAACTGAAGTTAACATCGCAAAAGTGAAGGAAATAGTGACTGAAAATCCCCATTCAACTCTGAGAGAGATAGCTGCCGAACTTTCTGTATCTCATGAGTCGATCCGTACCATTTTAACTAATCATTTGGGTATGAAACATGTTGCTGCTCGGCTAGTCCCAAAAGATCTGAATTTTCTCCAAAAACTCAATCGCATGAAAGTCGCTGAGGACATGCTAGAACGAGTCAGTTCGGACCCAACATTCATGAAACGCATTGTTACTGGTGACGAGACGTGGGTTTACGAGTTTGACATGCAAACTAGTCAACAAGCTTCGGAGTGGCGCCTTCCAACTGAACCGAAACCGAAAAAACCACGCCAAAGTCGATCAAAAGTCAAAGTCATGTTGACTGTTTTCTTTGACTATCGCGGTGTTGTGCACTCTGAATTCTTACCGGAAGGTCTAACGGTAAATAAAGAATATTATTTGAGCGTTATGCGGCGTTTAAGAGAGCAAATTCGACGAAAAAGGCCAGATTTGTGGAAAGAAAATTCTTGGATTTTGCACCACGACAATGCGCCTTCGCACAAGGCTATCATTGTGAATGAACTTTTAACCAAACACTCAACAAATACCATCCGGCAACCACCATATTCACGAGATATGGCTCCTGCTGACTTTTTTCTTTTTCCTAAACTCAAATTACCACTTCGTGGCACCCGTTTTCAATCGATAGAAGACATAAAGGAGAATTCGCGGCGAGAACTGAACTCAATTCCGGAAGCAGCGTTTAAAAAATGTTTTGATGAATGGATTATTCGTTAGCGCAAGTGTATCGTTTCTAAAGAAGCATACTTTGAAGGTGATAAAATAAATTTGGATGAATAACAGACATTTTGTGTATTATTGATCTTTTCCCGGTACTTTCTTGACAGAGTAGTAAGTCATTTCATGATTTCCCATTGAAAATAAAAGGTGCGCCCTGTTTAGTTTGGTAATTGTCACACATGTCTTCGAAGTTTTTGGATCTAGGAAACCAGTCCCTCACAATGTTTTCCTTCGCAGCTATATAAAATCACCCATTACATGAAAGAATAGCTATAATTTTTGTGGCAAACCTTTTGACACTTTATTTTAGACTCAACATGGACTTTTCCAAAAGGAGGGTTATGGTTTTCAAGAGTATGTATGTTGTTTGGCACACTCTGCGGCCCGAACGGTTCGATGGATTCCAGCTTGAGAGGTGTCGTTAGATTTGTCTTGATTGTGAAAGTCACACTGGGTATATAAAAATGAAAATGGCCGATCTTTGGCGCCATATTATGACATCAATTTTTTTTTTTAGATTTTATATGAGATGGGTATCAAGATTAAGGGCTCGAGGAGACGATTCCGAAAATGTAACTCAGTAATATGTAGAAAACAAAAAAATACTTTGTCGATAAACCCGACCTAAAAACGACTAAAAAGTTCGAAACAAGTAGCTTTTCTAGCAGTCTGATGCAGTTGGTTGATTGAACTGCATCAGACTGCTTGAAAAGCGTTTTTTCTTTTAATTCTATATATCGTGCTTGTTTCAAGTATGTGTGTGTTCTTATTCTTTTCTATTCTCCAACGTTATATTGGAGGCAATCGAAGAAAATAAATTAATCAAAAGTCTGTTTCTGACTTTTATGTCTTCAGTCTAATTTTAATACTACTCTTATTGGAATAAGAAAAAATAATGGGAAACCCTTTTGATGCTAACTTTTGTCATAATAATACGAGGAAATAATTTCAGTTTAAGAAACTCAGCACGACTGTGTATTATGAGCATACTTTATAACTTTAATTTCGTGAGCAAAAATGTCGTAAAACATGTATGTAGTTTGTCATCGCGTAAAAGAAATGTCAAAAGGGAAACATGAGTGAATAAGGCATTTTTGTCGTTAATAAAATGTACCATGTTCTTTTTTCTGTCTCTTTCTGGTAGGTAAGATAAAGGGTTGAGTTTGTACACCCCAGTCTTTTTTTAGAATTTTTAGGTCAGACTATCGTTTCAGAAAAGACCACTGACAGACTTGTAAAATTGACCAACAAGAGACAGCCTATCGCGAATATTTTTGACGTATAGTAAATTAACGTAAAATGTTACCATATAAATTAGCATAAAATGTTACCATACCTACTACAATACTCGTTTCGAACAAACTATTTATTTTAATTGAATACTATATTCATATTTTTGAATATAGTATTCAATTTTATTAAAATAAATATTTGAGCTCGTGGCTAGATAATAACAGCCGCACTGATCGATCTTCTAGGTTAAGCAACACTTGCCAAGGTTGGTCTGTGGATGGGTGGTGGGATTTTAACATAGTGAGTTTCCTCCGTGCCTCGGAAAGCATGTTAAGCCGTTGGTCCCGGCTGTCATTTGTAGATCTTTGGCAGTCGTTACGGATAGTCAGAAGCCAGTTAATCTGACTCCAGTCTTGCCATGAAGTACCGTGTTACCCAGTTACTGGGTTGTGGAGGTCTGGTAGGCAGCCGCTCCGCGTAAAATACTGGTATTCAGCTAAATCCGGTTTAACTGGAAGCCGACCCCAATATAGTTGGGAAAAGGCTAGGCAGATGACTATATTCATATTTTTGCATGATATAAATAGTGTATAGTGAAGCATAAAATTAAACCAAAATAACATGGGGTTGTAGTTTTTTATAATCAAAATTCACTTTCTTTAACGTTTCTATATGTCAAAATAATTCCGTTAGGCCCTGGGTGGACAAGCGTCATTCTGTTAGTGGTAGCGTGGCGAAGTCATTTGTCAAAACTTCAAAAATCTATGGGATTGACAAACGCTATCGAAATATTACGTGTTCAAGCCCTTAAGTATGTTTTGTAATTTCGATAGTCACATTCGCAAATCGAATTTCAATTTGTCTAGCGCCTATGGTCTCCTAGTTTTCTTTCTTTCTTTAATTTCTTACCTATTTCGAGCACTTGTTTTCAGCTTCATCATCATCATAACAGCCGAAAGACGTCCACTGCTGGACATAGGCCTACCCCAAAGGTTTGCCATAATCGCTACGCTTGGCAGGCGGGTTGGCGATTGCAGTGTAGCGGAAGGGAGTGTCAGACTCTTACTGACTAAAACCCATCCGTGTTCCTCCTAATGCCCTTTGCGTTCCAGGGCCTCGGCGTCTCTTTCGAACGGATTCCGCACCCCGGCAGGCACTGGCCCTAGCGGCCCCGTCTCCCACGCTGACAGCTCTTTGAGGCGTGCGTGGAACACAGTGCGCTGCTGACCCGGGCCTGGTTCTGATCGGACGGCGAGCCACCCAATGCTCGTCATCCGCATTCCCGGGCCTACGGCAACCCCCGACGCCCGGGGCGTACTGCCCGACACCATTCGGCGGTTTCCAGCTTAGATGGAAACAATTCCCATTCGTTTCTTTGACGGGTTCTGTGTTTCCTGATAGGTGCAAACTGGGGACATTATGTCAAGAGTGAATAGGTTATTTCTTGGCAAGCGGGCTCTATCATCTACTATCGCTTTCCATCAAGCATCAAGAGAGATAATGGTCGAAAACTTCAATAGAAAAATAACATGCAAAAAACTGGAGAAAATAGATTAACTGTAAGCCTTAAAGTCAAAGACCGTAAATCCTAGTACCAAAATTACATATTTTATGCCCAGCTATAAATAACCTAAAAAATAAATAAAAATAAACCCTTTTGCTACAAAAACCCTTAACATTTAACAGCGCAACATAAAAAGGGAATCCGCTTTTCAAGTAACATCTTAATTTGTGGCTCAAATTATCTTTTTTCCCGTAAACAAAACCGTTCTTATGGTGCGTTAAATTTATGCGCGTGAAACCGCCCCGAATGATGTTAAGGTGTAAAATATTGACTTCATTAATATTTTCCTTAAGTAAGGGGGACCGTTTTGGTAAGTGACTGTTGGAAAGATGGCACTAGGTATATATATAAGAATCCAGGAGCTTTTTAAATTAGGTGTATATTATTTTTTTTAAATAATATAGTCTGTTGAAAAATCTCGCTTGTTACGCGCGGACATTTGTAATTGCAGTGTCTCAGATGAACCACATTCATCTGCCATCATCTGCCTAGCCTTTTCCCAACTATATTGGGGTCGGCTTCCAGTCAAACCGGATTCAGCTGAATACCAGTATTTTACGAGGAGCGGTTGCCTACCAGACCTCCACAACCCATTAAATGGGTAACACGGTATTTCTTGGCAAGACTGGAGTCAGATTTACTGGCTTCTGAAAATCCGTAACGATTGCCAAAGTTCTACAAACGACAGCCGGGACTGGGTGCTTTCCGAGGCACGGAGGAAACTCGGTATGTTAAGATGGTCATCCATCCACAGAACAACCTTGGCAAGCGTTGTTTAACCTTGAAGATCGATCTGTGCGACTGTTACTCTTTATCCACGAGTCTTAAATCTGGAGTCTGCATAAAAATCTCGTTTGTTACTCGCGGACATTTGTAATTGCAGCGTCTCCACCACATTATAGGTAAGTGTAATCTTCCTTTTCCTCCTTTACGTCTCTTGTGGATGGACGGAACGTAAATACATTTTCTTCTATCATTCAGATGAACCATCACCTCCTTCGCCCACTTTTTTGTCATCACCATGAAAGCATCAAACAGTAAACTTGGTTTTAATAGAGACGTCATGATTTTATTTTCCATAAGTCCAACCTACATAAATAGGTGCAACTGCCTCCGTGGTCGAGTGGTTTAGGATTTGCCTTAATTGTGACCCGGTGGTCGTGGGTTCGATTCCCACAGGAAGAGCACACTTTGCAAAGTTATTTTCCAGTTTGGCTAGGACTTTGCAGGCTTGAATCACCTGATTGTCTGATAAAAAGATGATTCCGTGCTTCGGAAGGCACGTATAAGCCTGTGGCCCCGGCCGCCGAATGGCGACCGTCACTTAAACCATGACAGAGGCCCTTGAGGCGGTTTAGAAACTTTGACACTAGAGTATGTGGGGTCGTTTAGACCTTACTGCCCACACGAGAAGAAGAAGGGCACATTGCTCGCTAAACGGACCGGACGTACCGGACGACACAACGTTGGAAGACCTCGCGCAAGGTGGACCGATGACTTGGTGAGAGTAGCAGGTAGCCAATAGATGCGAGACGCAAAGGACCGGTTATTGTGGCGACACTTGGGGGAGGCTTATGTCCAGCAGTGGACATCTTTCGGCTGATATTATGGTGTTGACGATGAAATAAATAGGTACGATTTGAAATCATCAACTTAGTGGGATTTTTTTTCAGAGTATCTCCTGTTAAAATAGTTAGTTTACCGGGAGATGAATTATTAATAATGAGGGAATGAATAATATAATATAATCAATACTGAGATTATACCTGATGGTAAACGACGCAACGATGCGGTTGAAAATGGAGCACGCTTTTTTTTTCTATTGATAGGCACGCGTTTGACCACTATCTCACCTGTTGGTAAGCGATGATATGGTCGAAGAGGCAGCACGCCTGCCTAGAAATAACCTGTTCACCCTTGACTTAAAGACTCCCAGGTTACAGCTACCTGGAAACCACAGACTCCGGCAGGGAATTCCACTCCTTAGCTGTACGCACTTTGAATGTGTTCCCAAAACGTTTTGTGCGCGTGGGTGGGATGTCCACTACGTACCGGTGGCGCATCGTCGTTCGTCTTGTGGTTCGATGATGGAATGGGCTTGGTGGAATTAAATTATGCAATTCCGTCGCACATTCCCCAAAATGCAACCGGTAGAAAACCGACAGACTAGCAACTCGTCGACGATGCTCAAGACTTTGGAGCCTCGCTACGCTTGCCTAAAAGTAACCAACATATCTTCACTCTAAAAACAAACACCCCAAGAAACAAAAGGAAACAAGGACTTCGGCTGGGAAATCCACTCCTTTGCCGGAAAAGTAAAAGCAGTGAAAGTGTCCCGAAACGTTTTGTGCGTATTTGTAGGACAACAACAAAAATATTTGAATTTCAAATTAATCATCACAAATTCATAACATGAACAGTCTACAGGATATGCATTACCAAGATAATAATTCAGTTTCATCTAATGTAGGTACTCTACGATATGTACTTAAGTGTCAATATTCAAACATCATGATTAATGGCATTTCAACCAATAATATCTATACTTGATTAGTGGGTAGTAGAACACCTAAATCGCTGGCCTCCATAAATCCAAAATTCAACCTTGCAACCAGTGGCACAGGCTTCAAAATCTCTTGCAACTTGCAAACCAAACACACGATTGATTAGCTCAATCAATTCTGAACTGAATTTGATAATGAGTAAGGTTCGGTTTCGTATACCATGGGCATGATTATGCAACTCTAATGAGAAGTTTCAATTAGATTGGACTGTTTAGATCATTAGGGCTCTATAATTTATGGGCGATTGTAAATTATTTGTGACGTCATCGATCTAGTTGAGTACGTCATCTGATGTTATTGAATTTGAGATGCATGAACTATCTAGATGAACAATTACCTTGGGACTAGAATGATGTTAGATACTAGCAAATCTGAATGCTATGAGACATGATAAAAGATTTCGATCATGGTGATGAAGATGCGGAAACCCGGATGTGTTCCAGTCCCGAAAACTTCAGGATTAAACCGTAACGAAACTGTTATTCCCGGCTTTAATTGGCAGCCTCCATGTTTTGATGCGTATTTACAAACGTTTACAAAATTTTGATGCGTATTTTTTTTCCCAAATGGTTAGTTGACAATTAATCGAGAGTTTACAATCTCTCAAGATATTTTGAAATCTTACATAGTCTGTAATTAATAGGAGGAGTTCTTGGCTAAAGAATAACAGCCGCACAGATCGATCTTCAAGGTTAAGCAACGCTTGCCAAGGTTGGTCTGTGGATCGGTGACCATCTTAACGTACCGATTTTCCTCCGTGCCTCGGAAAGCACGTTAAGCCGTTGATCCCGGCTGTCATTTGTAGAACTTTGGCAGTCGTTACGGATAGTCAGAAGCCAGTTAATCTGACTCCAGTCTTGCCAAGAAATACCGTGTTACCCATTTCATGGGTTGTGAGGTCTGGTAGGCAGCCGCTCCTCATAAAATACTGGTATTCAGCTGAATCCAGCTTGACTGGAAGCTAACCCCGATAGGGTTGGGAAATGGCTAGGCAGATGATGATTATGATGATATGGGTGCTTTGCTGAAGCTGCCATATGTCAGACCTCTTCTACCTGATAACGCTACTTTTAACAAATGGATAAAACCTCACATATCGGTACTCAATCCAACTCCTACTTATCCTACTAATATTATAAATGTTTGTGACAATGGATGGATAGTTGGAAGTTTGATACTCTTTCACGTCAGAACACCTGAAAGAATCTGATACTGGTATTCAGCTGAATCCGGTTAGTTACTTTGGTAGTAATAGTTGGGAAAAGGCAGACAGATGACATAGTTTGTAATTAATCGGGGACATAACCATAGAATGGAGTATATGTAAAAGAGTTTTGTAAATATTTTTAGTGTACAATAAAGCGTTAATTTTATATATCTTATTATATAAAATTCTTCCATTACTAACTGAGTGAATTACTGACAAACAACGTACAGCCGAAACTACTGGTCGCATGTAGGTTCCTCGGGGGGCGTTAGTGAGCAATAAGACAGGATTTCCCGAAATTCCTACGGGAACGGGGCGGAATAGGATAGTCGCGGGTAAAAGCTCGTTTGATTATATTTTAGTGATAAGCCAGTATCCTCACAAATCTTAGGAAGAAGAAAACATGGCCCTGCTTCAAGCCATGGTTCGGAGCGAGGAGACATGAGAAGCGGTAACCTCCTTCTGCGAAGCATAAAAGCTAACAAAGGAGGAAGCCGAACGCGTGAGAGAGAGGGAAACCTCACGCCCCAGCCGTCGAAACAGAAGAAGACGCCCCGGGCGTCGGGAATCGCAGGACGATTCTCGGCCACCGTAGGCGCGGGACTCCGGACGGCGAGCATTGGGTGGCTCGCCGTCTGATCAGAACCAGGCCCGGGTCGGCGGCGGGCTGCGATCCCATCGCGCCTCAAGGACATTTCAGCACGGAAGACGGGGCCCACTAGGGCCAGTGCCTGCTGGGGCTGCGGACTTCGTTCGAAAGAGGCACCGTACCCTGGAAACGCAAAGGGGCACTAGGAGGAACACGGATGGGTTTTAGTCAGTAAGAGTCTGACACTCCCTCCTGCTGTACCCAGAGCGGGAGAAGTCATTTGATGATTTCCCATCTTAAAAAAAAAAAGCATAAAACACGTTCGTAGCATTTTCCCTTTATTTCCAGAATCAAACATACAAACCAACAACAAACACTGTAAGCACAAAGTAACAAGCCACCAAACAATTCATATCTCACACATTGTACACATATCTTAGGGAATGTTTGCGAGTTTATATCTGGGGCTTCCGCCTCACTGGGCCGCTAAATAACGGTTTAGGCCACGGACACGAAGTCAGCGGACGCAGAGCAGCGACAGCGGTGGCGCGGGCAGTGGCGTGGCGGCGCAGACCCCGACACGAAGCCATCGGGTAGATCGCGCGGCGCTAGAGAGGCGTAGTGTAGTGTTGTGTTCTGAGAAGCTAGTGTCTAAATCGCGAACAAAATGTCTTAACAGCGATGATAACCACTTTCTGATACAAATTTTGAAACGTCGATTGTTAAACAGTAAAAAATAAAATGCTTAACACTACGTCAATGCAGACACGCGGGCACCGCCAAAGTCCGCTAGTCGCCCCCCACGCCGCTGCCTTCGTAGCCAGTTCCATATAAATCTAAGCATTGAAATGCGCCGCTCGCCGCGCCGCCGCCGCTCTGCGCCCGCTGACTTCGTGTCCGCAGCCTTACTGTGTAAGGAATTGTGCGAATTCGCTGTGAAGTGGAGCGATGGAGGGTTACATTTTATTTGACGATATTATTGAGTTCACAGTTTGTGTGGAAGGATATTTTGTAAAGAAATGCTGTGTCTTCGTGATAGTTTGTCACATATCATAATGCCGAGCCTTTTCTCAACTACATATTTGTTCAAAAATCAACTGCAAGAAGTTTAAGAGGCATATGTATCCATCTTTATGAAAAACTTTTACAACGGGACCTAATAATTTTTTTTCGCGATATCGCGAAAAAAAATTATTCATCTGTTCAGTGTATTTTGTCAAGTTATGCGCACATGAATGTCTCAAACCTCAAATCGTTATTGGCAATCCATAATGTACACAAATAGGTGGTAAATGTTAATAAATAGAAACAATTATGGACCATGTCGGGCACAGAAATACTTTAAACAATAAGGAGAGAGGAAGAGCGCTTTATTAATTTTATGTGTAGATTTTTTTTTTGTATTAACATTTAGTCACTTATTTTTTTAAATAAATTTGTGGGGCAGTCGATTATTTTTTTTCGCGGTTCAGTGTAGGTTGGGAATCAAAAGATATATGTTGTATATCTTTTTTATTTGAAATGGGTTTGCTCTTGAGTCCATTCTAGGTCAGAGATGACATAGACAAATTCTACGATGGAGCAAGCTTACCTTGAAGAACCTGTTCACTTCTACTTTAAAGAGATCCTTAATCCTATCAAATACCCCATACAATAAAATATAGAAATCATGATAAACAGTTACATAGAACAAGAAAACGCCAAAATTAATAGCTGCCGTAACAATTTGTCAGATATTTATCTAAACTCGTTCTGAGCGGTCCAGACCAGAGACATTTAACATGACAGTTACAATTTATTACCTTACCGTAGTTTAACGTTATTTACGACAAACTTATAGTTTAGTGCGCGGTTAAAATTGTGGAAAATCTGGCTAAATGTCGTGCGCTCACGTAAATCTATACTAATCCTAGCTTCTGCCAGCGGCTTCGCCCGCGTGGTCCCTAGGGAACATACTCCTGGGATGAAAAGTAGCCTATGTCCTTTCTCAGGCTTTAGACTATCTGTGTACGAAATTTCATTTATATCGGTTCAGTGGTTAAAGCGTGAAAGCGAGACAGACAGAGTTACAATATTTGTAATATTAGTAAGGATTATAAAGCTGAAGAATTTGTTTGGTTGAACGCGCTAATCTCAGAAACTTGAGGAGGTTCGAACTGCAAAATTATGTAGGTTAGCTCATTTATCGTAGAAGGCTATAATTATATAGGCTATATAACATCACGCTACGACTAATAAGAGCGGAGCATTACTGAAAAATATGACGCAGGCAAAATTGTGCGGGTCGGCTAGTCTATTTAAGTTAGATTGTAACCAACCCTATGGACTCCGGTCTGAAATAAAAACTTTATATTCTATTCTATATATATATTGAGATTTATGGTCTAAACGCTGGTTTAGTGCATGCTGCTTCTGCTTCAACTGGATACCGATCCCAATATATGTAGTTGGAAAAAAACGGCTTTGAAGATTGACTGGCTGGAATGTTTTACTTAGAGAAAAGGCGGAACAGAAAAAAAAAATTGTTTAACCGGCCAAGTGCGAGTCGGAGTCTCACACGAAGGGTTCCATACCATAAGTAGTAGGGAAAATAAGTTTCTTGTATGGGAGCCCTGTTTGCTTTAATTTTTATTACTTTTTGTTGTAGCGGCAATAGAAATAAACGAAAAAAGTTTTTGAGATACAGCCCGCTATCAGACGGACGAACGGACGTACAGCGGACGCTCAGTAATAATAGGGTTCCGTACCTGAAGGGTAATCAACGGAACCCATTGTCTAAAAATGTATAACAGACAGAGTTGTAAAATCTACATTTAACAGAGGCAGCACTAATTATGTGTGACGTCATTTGCAAGTCATTTTCTTCTATGCTGTCCACCATTTTGTGATTGTTCTCAATTTAAAATCAAAGGTACACCCGATCAAAAAGCTTGTTTGATTAAAACATGTACCGTGTTTAACACATCTGAAATGCAATACGTTAGAACTTTGACTGCCATCGGAATATAAATTGTTCATATTTCTATGCATATGCAATGTTTTTTTTTTAAAAACATGCGACAAATACGTTATGCGGATGTTTTGGCTATATTCGACGGTGAATAGATTTTAATGTAAACTCAGCTAGTAAATCTTTTTATTGTAGACTATTCGACGCGCGCAACTTCGTCTGCTCCACTCCTATTGATCTTAGCGTGATGATATATAACCTATAGCCTTCCTCTATAAATAGGCTATCTAACACTGAAAGAATTTTTCAAATCAGACCAGTAGTAGTTCCTGAGATTAGCGCGTTCAAACAAACAAACAAACTGTTCAGCTTTATATATTAGTACTAGTTGACCCGTGCATCTTCGTCTGCGTCAAAATTTTCATTACTGCTCCGCTCCTATTGGTCTTAGCGTGATGATATATTTGGGTTGGAGAAACTTTTCGAGTTAGTCTGCTGAAAAGGTCTTTTTCTCTGGGTGTCATCTTTAACCTTACAGATGTTTCAATTTACTAGCAATCAATTAACAATAATAACAACTAAAATTAACAAATACACTAACTAACAACAAACTGAGGAGCTCGTGGCTAAATAATAACAGTCTCACGGGTCGATCTTCAAGGCTAAGCAACGCTTGCCAAGGTTGGTCTGTGGATGGGTGACCATCTTAACATACCGAGTTTCCCCCGTGTCTCGGAAAGTACGTCCCGGCTGTCATTTGTAGATCTTTGGCAGTCGTTACGGATTGTCAGAAGCCAGTAAATCTGACTCCAGTCTTACCAAGAAATACCGTGTTGTTACCCATTTAATGGGTTGTGGAGATCTGGTAGGCAGCCGCTTCACGTAAAATACTGGTATTCAGCTGAATCCGGTTTGACTGGAAGCCGATCTAAATATAGTTGGGAAGAGGCTAGGCAGATGATGAGTGCTTAGAACATTTTCGTGTCTTGATAGCGGAATCCGAGGTGAGTATCAAATTCGTATAAACATAAGACCTTTATGTTGTGTGCAATAAAGCTCACTTTGTGAACTTTGTCACTCAGGTGAAGCTCGATATCGAAATGGTTATTTACAGAATAGAATAGCTGTTCATGAATATAATTGGGATTGTGTAAAAGTGTGCACAGAAAACTTTTAGAGGTGAAAACAACTGTAACTTTATTCAATAGTTTTTGTTGAATATTTCCATTGTTACAATTGGTTTTTGAAAACACATCCACCGGAACAATTCTCTAGATACGCTGTGTGGTTTTTCATGCATGTTAAAGTTTTAGTTTTGCCAGTATGAAATAGGAACCAAAATACACGTGAATATATTAATAAAACCAAGTTAATAAAGATATTTGCAAGATTTGATAGTTGAAAAAAAAATAGCTAGGTCTTTAGAAAAACCGACCCAATAACACCAAATTTTTAACTGCTGGAAAACGACAAAAGAGTGTTATGATAAGCTATTTACCCCCAAAATAAAAGTAAAAAAAAACATTTATTCAAATTAGGCTGATAGCCAGCGCTTTTTGAACGTCAGGTTTTCAGAGTCCCTCAAAACGCCCGCCCGTCACCACTTCCTGCAGTTTTAGCTACGAAGAATAAACGACGCAAAAACTCCCCAGCAGCACATACATTCAAAAATTCCTTTCAGAAAGATCGGATCGAGCTCAAAGCCCAAACTGCGGCCAAAAATCTGGACAGCTTTTAACCCAGAAAAAGCACAAGTCCGATTCTGCATGGAGTATTGTAGCCACATTTGGGATGGCTCAGCTAAGTAAGTAAGTAAAACTGGTGGATGCCAAGCTACATAGTTTGGCTCATCGCCGTAACGTTGCCTGCTTGTCGGTCTTCAACAGATTGTACTTCTGTGAGTGTGCCCAAGAACTCCACGACCTTATCCCACCGGCCCCTTCTACCATCAGACATCCAGACGCACTGCATCTTCCCATCTCTACCTTATAGCTATTCCACCAATTCGCACCAAGCATTTCCAAACGTTTTTTATAATGCGCACAGCAAAGGAGTGGAACTCTGCCTACATCTGTGTTTCCAAAAGCTTACAACCCTAATCTCTTCAAAGTTAGAGTGAACAGGCTCCTTCTGGGTAAGCTCGCTCCATTGTAGACTTTGTCTCTGTCATCTCTGACATAGACTAGAGTCAAGAGCAAACCCATCATTAATAAAAAACTAAAGACCACAGGCGCAAAGGAAGCGAAAGTTAAAAGTTAAAAAAATAGCTAGATGTCAATTTTTACCTATTTGAAACAATGCCAACGCTTAACCACCAAACAACTTTATACAAAGAGAATAAAAGCAAAAAGTGACAGTTTGCGACCCCGAAAAGATCGTAGATCTTAAGACATGAAACCACTTTCATTCCGTAACAGTAAGGGTGCTTTTCCATCAGAGATCTACGAAGATGTGTAGCGAGGGATGTTTGTTAAAATTCAATAGAATTGCTTCATTTAATCGCTTGCACTGAATCATTTCAGCCAGTTTTCGTCCACTGCTGAACGTAAGCCTCCCCTAAAGCGCGCCAACCATCCCGGTCCTGAGCAGTCCGCATCCATCCACTGCCAGCCACCTTCCTTAAATCATCGATGCTCGGGGTTTCTCTGGTGGATAGAATTTGCCAGAGAACTAAAGTCACCGACATGGCGCGTAGAATCAGCATGCTGAAATGGAAGTGGGCCGGCCGTGTCTGCAGACGCACAGACGGTCGATGGAGCAGGCATGTGTTAGAGTGGAGACCGCGTATGGGCAAACGTAATGTGGGACGCCCTGCGGCAATCTATTCTATCTTGACAAACCCATCCCTCGCTACGCATCTTCGCTCATCTCTGGTGGAAACGCAACCTAAAGCTTGCACAGGCAGAGTCACGTTCACACATAGTGTTATTAAAAAGTCAAAATGGTATTTATGAATTCGAAAAAAGAAAGACCTTTGTATTTTTCAAACCAGTATGTCACTATTTTTTTTTCTTTTTTAGGGTTCCGTACCTGATGGGTAACCAACGGAACCCTATAACTAAGCCTCCGCTGTCCGTCCATCTGTTTGTTAGTGAGCTGTATCTCAAGAACCGTAATAGGTAGACAGTCGAAATTTTCAGTGTGTATTTCTATAGCCGCTATATCAAAAATAATGAAAATAAAAATGGCTAAGCTTCCATTTTTTTCGGTCTATGATACGTGTTCCTTCCTGTGAGAGTCAGACTCGCACGTGGCCGATTTTTTTTTGGTTTGCATCATGCTTGGCGTAAAAAAAAAACGCTTATACTCTCGTTTCCTTTCCTTTTCAGTTTTTTTTTTAACAGTGTCTTTTACAAAATAATACGGCATAACTCAAGCGTGGCCGTGATTGTGTTTTTGATAATTTTTTTGTAAAAGAAAGCGGTGATATCTTTATAACTAAGGATAGGAAAGGAAAAGAAAAGATGCCTTTATTTTTCTCATATAATGTGCGTTTTATCGCCCGTTTCACACGTAAGTTTTTGGGGTAAAAATCCTGAAAGTATTTGACAGTAAAATAGAATCGGAGACACTTCAAATATATCGGCTAACGTATAGTCCCTAAGGTCTGAAAAGGGATCCTACTTTAAATCTTTATATTATATACGTACGTTATGAGTGTTTTTTTTTTCTTAAAGGGAAACCGGTCGCACTCTCACACGAAGTTTCCCGTAAAAATACCGAAAAAAAAAACACGTTTCTTGTATGGGAGCACGCTTGAATGTTTAATTAAATTTAATTTGTGTTATTAGTTGTTAAATTGGCAATAGAAATACACGCTTTGTGATCATTTCAACTGTCTACCTATTACGGTCAGTCTTGAGATACGACAGACAGACGGACGGACATACGGACAGACAGCGGAGGCGTAGTAATAGGGTTCCATGGTTTACCCTTCTGCTACGCAACCTAAGAAACGATTTTTAATTAATTCAATGATATTTAAAGCTGAAATTACAAAAAGGTAGAAGCGCGTTTCTTGATAAATCAAATGACGTAAAAATCATCAAAATCGGCCCATACGGTGGTCTCTATAATATAAAGGTTTATGTAGTAAGTTTATATTTATTCCCTAATTATTATGTGTTTTGTGCGTCGCTTTTGAGGAAATAAACGTATTTCTTTCTTTCTTTTCTTTCTTTCTTCTAGTTTATAAAGGTAAACACATCTTGACCTTGATCCTTTTTAAGCTTTTTTTTTTATTTGTAATGGGCTTGCTCTTGACTCTAGTCTATGTCAGAGATGACAGAGACAAAGTCTACGATGGAGCGAGCTTACCAGAAGGAGCCTGTTCACTCTTACTTTGAAGAGATTAGGGTTGTAAGCTTTTGGAAACACAGACGCAGGCAAAGAGATCCACTCCTTTTTTTAATTAAAACTCACTTAAAAATAAAATGCAACGAAAAACCAATTTAAATACAACAATAACGATTACTAAATCAATTGAACCGTTAGTTTAATCAGTAGTTTATTGGTTTAATATTTGTGTTTGTGTAAAAAGTCACGTCAAGATTGTGTGCCTTTATTTTTCCAGTAGTTATAAGTACGAGTACTAACATTAGTTTTAATGTGCATGTGCTAACCAAATAACGGACTCTTTTTTAACTTACTTCTTCAAAAAGGAGGAGGTTCTATGTTTGGCTGTATTTATCTTTCTTTTTATGTATGTTCACCGATTTCTCCGACCATTCTGGACCGATTTTAAAAATTCTTTTTTATTCATAAGCCTATACTCCTGAGGTGGTCCCATTGTCACCAAGTCAGAATCTGATGATGGGATCCCATGAAAATCGAGGGAATCCCTCAAATTTTATAAGCACGTACACTGTTTTTCATAAACTTTCTAACGCAATTCAGATATTTGTGCCTGGTAATCATCATCTTATGTTGCTGAGCTGATGATGGAAGGTATAACTCAGGATCTGATGATGGGATCCCATGAAAAATGTTTGTTCAGCGATATGTTCGCCAATTGTTAACCGATTTGGATGATTCTTTTTTGGTTTGGCAGAGTATTTTCTCGAACTGGTCTCATTTAAATTTGGTGATGATTTGTTGAAGAACTTCGGAGGTAGGCAACGGAACTCTTCAATAAATGATAGCAAATGGATCGGGATTTCTGTAATCTCATGTCTGTTGATTGTTTACACCAGTTCATAACATAATAACACACCGGCACGCTGTGCTTGTGGTTTCACTTTTTAGTGGTAAAAAAAAAAATTACAAAAAAATAAAACCGACTTCCAAAAACAAAACACTAGAAAGTAAAAAATAAATTTAATTTCGGAAACCGGTGTAAGTACTTCGTTTAGTTTTTTAAGTACCTAAATATTTCTAGTATATAACGCCCCAAGGGGTCAAAGGGCTGATAAATCACATTACACAATTAATTTAACGATACAACAGACCTATAACAATACACAAACAGTCCTCCGGCCAGCAAATAACATAAAATAAAGCAATATATTAAGGAAAATTCAGAAAGGAACCATACCGCCCGCAGCTTGAATCGGAAACTATAAAATTTAATATTGCAAGGCTAGCATGCGTTGTTTTTATTTTAGCTTGCTCACTCGCGTGGTTTCGCTACGAAATTAAGGTTCCGTAGGGGCCTAAGGAATACCAGCTGGACAGATCTATTTATATTTTTATCTAAACCACGTTTCCTGCAACGTCTTTCACGGGACTGTATTTTTAATGTAGCTAGGCAGTTGAACTACTGAATATGCGTTTGGGCAGCAGGAGTCACTCTCAAAGAACGTAACGTCAAAGTGCTTGAAAAACATAAGAGGGAGTTTTAAAGTAACGCCTATTACTAAAAAGATCACAGAGTCCAGGCTAAGATGGTACGGACATGTTATGCGCAGACCCGATGACCATGTCGTGAAAAAGCTACAAGAAAGAGAGGGAGAGGTAGACCGCAAACTAACTGGATGACAAATGTCTGGAAGGACATGCAAAAGCTTGGCCTTACGGACTACGATGCGTACCAGCGAAGTAAATTGCGCCGAAAGATTAAGAAAAATGTACCGGACGGGCGTGATCGACTGGAACGGGGTTGTGATGGGGTAGGTCTATCCTTTTTCTTCTCCTCCGAAGTGAACTGTGACCGACCGACGGCGTCCAGCCGCGCTGACGTCCTGTACCGGAAACTAAGGCTCTTCCGCACCTAACGTACAACGTTCTTCTATCTTGCCAAGTACTTGCTGTCTTCGGGGTAGATTGGGGTGCAGGGTGAATGCTTACCAGGGTTAAATAATAGGCAGGAATTTGACAACACTGCAGCTAATGGTTTAAGGGCAAAGTCGCGAGTACTGTGATTCTATTTATAGATTCTAGGGTTTCTTCTGCCGGTGACTACGAATTAGCTATTTTTTACCATTTACTAAGGTACGAGGTTACTTTACCGTAACGAGGCCCATAAACCACTAACTGCTTCAGTTTATTTTAACTGTGAATTTTAACTATAGTTCTAGAACATTTTTGGCTATATCTAGGTCTATTCTAGGTCTGGATAGGGGTTGACGCACCTCTATTCAAATCCCCCGAAATTCCCCGTCGAACGGGGTGGAAACCAACCCCTCAACCCTGCCCACTAGTGGGCTTGTTGCATCTAACTATCGAAAATATCACAAGTTTTGAGCTTGCTTACTATTTGGGGTTGATTCCCCGGAAAACTGTGCCCCATGGGCTATGAAACTATCTATATTCGGGTAGGTGCATCATCCCTCCATCCAGCTACACAACTTACCAAGCCACCCCTCCAAGGGTGGAGGTACTATAGGTCAGGAACCCGGAAGAGGATAAAAAACTATGTTTATCTTCTTATCTATTTTGTGGCTTTATGCCTTGCCTGACCATGAAGATGTGTACATATCTGGATAGGGCTGAGTGCCAGCTTTCCAGTGCTTATGGTTTAAGACCTAAATTCCTAGATGCCCTAAAAACTTAGCACTGAAGGTGCGTGTACATGGTGGTTTTCTTCAACCACCCTACTATGTTCGAATGTGAAATGACTATTTTGTGTATACCTTCGATTAGGCTGATTTCCATCAGCCAATCAGAACACGCCCTCAGGGTGCTATTGGGAATGTGTAAGGGAAATGTGTAGCCCTACCTATTGACTATAATTTTCTTTGAAAATACGTTTTCCCCAGAACATCTTTTACGTGTTTGGGGAAAACGACAAACATATGATTTTAAATTGATTACATAGCTTACAAACTATCACTATGCAAGTACATAAGCTTCTAAATTCAGTACATAGGCTTACGACTATAGGTACATAGGTACTATCTATGCGAGTTACACAATGTTAAATGCGTCTCCGCGAACATTTCTATTACTATTTAAGTATATAAGCTTCTAACTTAAAAAACATATAAGCTTACGAATATAAGTACATAAGGCTGTTTATGCGAGTTATATAAATCAAAATGCTCCGTCGCGAACAAAAGCCGACCCCACGTAACGGGGGCAGCCATGGCAAAATAATAAAACTCAACAAGGTCCTTCACAAAGATACTAGAAAAACCTATTCAACGTTATTTGCTCCCACTGTATTTAGAAAATAAATAAAACACCAGCGCAAGCGTCGCCATGATCATCATCATTACAACCTAACGTCCACTGCTGGACATACGACTCCCCTAAGAGTCACCACTTTGCGTTCCACTTTCTATGCGTCTCGCAACCAGCTGATCCCGCGGCGGAGGCAGTCAGTCAGGCCGGTACACAGTCGACTTTAAAATCCATCGACTCCCTGTTCTACGAACCAACCGTTGATTTTGCCATGTGCCAAATGCCACTTCAGTTTAGCGATACTTCTGTCTATGTTGGTAACCTTGGATATCCTGAGAATATCTTCATTCGCTCCGAAATAAAAACATAGGTGACTTTAAGACCTGCGTCAATAGAGATCAAATTCTAATGCATTCTTTAAATTGAAACAACAAGAACTGTGATACCTGATAAGTCAGTTATTCCAAAGGCATACGCGTATTTCCACGAAACCCCTCATACGCGATTCCGACTCGAGCTTGGCCAGTTTTTTCCTGATGTTCCATGTAAACCTGGGATTGAAGAAAAACACTGCACATATGAGAAATAGCGGAGGCTGCTGGTTCCGATAAGGGTAATTGACGCTTGTGTCCTTTGCGGATAAAAATATTACTATATGCAAATGACTCAACAGATTTTCTATCCAAAAAAAAGTCTCAATTTTGGTAAAATTATAGTTGGTTAATTCTCAGCATTAAAACAAGTGTGACAACGAGTATTCCCTAGGTATTATTAGTTGTATAGAACCCGTCGTACGCGAGTCCGACTCAAGCTTGGCCAGTTTTTCTCAATATTCCATGCAAACCTGGGATTGAAGAAAAACATCGCACGTATGAGAAATGGTGGAGTCTGCAGGTGTTATACTCTGATAAGGGCGAATGACGCGTGTATCCTTAGCGGGAAAATATTGCTGTATGGAAATCACTCAACGGGTTTTATGCGGAAATTATTAATTTTGATCGCGTGGTGGATTGGCATTGCTTACAAATTTTTGGTTGTACAACATTTTGAAAGCATAAAGAAGGTTTCCTTTTTGCATGCGTTACGACCTAAAAATAATAATTATTAAAGTACTTATTTTAGGTCAGTTACGGCAAATAGACATAAAATAATTGAAGATACACACAATATTTCACCAGAGATATTGTGTTTCAATTCTAAATTTTAAAGGTTTTTTTTATATGGGCCTATCTGGAATTCATGGGCACTTATAAATCTAGTGCAATTTTGAAAAATAAGTAAATTTTGATGACTTTTTGGAAGAAAATTGAATTAACCAATATCTTGGGATGCAGTCTTAACATTAGATATTGCTATTAATACGAACGATGATGTTCTTCAACAAAATTAATCTCGATCTCTTTAATGAAATAAAACCACTTTAATAAAATTTCTACCTCACAAAATAATCATTTTCGCAGCCTATCTCCAAAATCCCCGCAAACATCTGTAATAGGTCAAAGCAATAAATTCAATAAAATTTTCAACAAACCACAAACACTTGCAGAGCTATTACAATCACAAAATACAAACTCTGAAATAGCCGGGTAATTTGGATAATGTCCAAGTGCATATTTTGATTTAATGCAACAGTATTTGCAAGAAGGAATTCGTTTAATTTATGACTCTCGAAGATAATGTTGAAATATCTAGTATCCGGGTTCATAAAAAGAAAGAAATTGTCTATAGTATCAGATGTTTTCTATCCAGAGAGATTTATGTCTGGACTCTGGACGCCATTATTTCGATATTGGCTGCAATTCTCTTTGTTGGAATTTTTATTTTGTTCTTGCAATTTTTCTTAGCTTTGCCAAGTAATTGTGCTGTTTGCCACATGTACACCACATGTGGTTTGTTATTTTAAAATCAAAGTGATAAAGAAAACTAAACTCAAAGCTTATCTTTTTGACATTAAAATAAAGACAAACTACAATTGTTTTTGAAAAAAAAATCACGGGTTTTCAAAAACCATTTGAATTTTATAATATATAAATCAATCTGACGAAAGTGTTTGGAAACAAAATGCCTGGGAAAATATTACTACTACCAACTTTGGAACAGAAATCAATAGTGGTCAAGAGAATCCTCCAGAAAGTAGTATATTTGATTCGGCTAGTATTGTAAGTTATATCCGGAAGTATTTCTTTCTTTTAGTGTGGTTATAGTCTACATTTGCCGTATGGTCGGCCTGTGACGTTAAAGAATAATACCATCCTATCACTTCCCGTGGGTGTCGTAAGAGGCGACTAAGAGACTCACCAAAGAATAGGCAGCAGCGTTCTCTGTAAAACGCAACACCATACACTGCGATCGCCAACCCGCCGCACAAGCGTGGCGATTGTGGCAAACCCCCGTAGCTATCTTGGAGGAGTCCTATGTTCAGCAGTGGACGTGTTTCGGCTGATATGATAATAGTCTACATACAAATCCAACTTTTTATCTCATTCCCCATTACAATACATACAATAAAATTAGTGCTGCATTTAAGGAATTCATCATCATCATCATCATCATCTGCCTAGTCTTTTCCCAACTACATTGGGGTCGGCTTCCAGTCAAACCGGATTCAGCTGAATACCAGTGTTTTACGTGGAGCGGCTGCCTACCAGACCTCCACAACCCGTTAACTGGGTAACACGGTACATCTTGGCAAGACTGGAGTCAGATTTACTGGCTGCTGACAATCCGTAACGACTGCCAAAGATCTACAAATGACAGCCGGGACCAACGGCTTAACGTGCTTTCCGAGGCACGGAGGAAACTAGGAATGTTAAGATGGTCACCCATCCACAGACCAACCTTGGCAAGCATTGCTTAACCTTCAAGATCGACCCGTGCGGCTGTTATTATTTAGCCACGAGCTCCTCGCTGCATTTAAGGAAGTCTTAGCAGTAAAATGTTTGGTAACTAAACTTTAGTGCACGTTGATGCGTGCGTGTGTTTGCTGAAGTGCGAAGCTGAGTACCATGGTACGAGTATAAACGGTTTTGGGGTACAAGTTAAGAACGCCAGCGGATGTGATTTAGGGTTTTGTGCCCCAAGACGGATAGCGGAGGCTTAGGAATGAGGTTCACTTGGTTACCAATGAACCTTATTACTTAACATCTGCTGTCCGTTCGTCCATGCTTCTGTCAGCAGACTGTAGTGCATGAACCGTAATTATGTAGATAGCTGCCACAGAGACGTAATTTTTGTTGCCGCTATAACAAAAAATAATACAAAGACAATAATAGTAAAGAGACATACAAGAATCATGATTTTTCGGCATTTTTTTTTGGAAAAAATATATTTTCCAATTCTCTAAAAAAACATATGAATGCGTCAAACTTCAAAAAAATGGAATAATTGTGGTGCTGATGTTAAGGTATAACAACAAATAAATAAAAAACAGTCAAGTGCGAGTTGGACTAGCCTACCGCTACCTTAAGCTAAGGGTCGCTATGCCTGGGACCCGACCTGTCGCTGCCGGCCGTCGCTCGTTCGATGGTCGGGAGCGCGGAGTCATGGAATGCGGTGATCTCCTTCTGCGAAATCGTAATTTCGCAGAAGGAGGCTGCGGAGAGGGAGAGGGAGGCCGTGGCCACTCTCCCGTGCCGCAGTAGGCGAACCGGGCGTCGGCGGAGGGCGGACAACGCCCTCTTCCAGCCCCCGTAGAAAGGTCCGGAGGGACGGTGGACTCGGGGTCGTCCGCCGCCCCCAATCCAGCAGGACCCGGGACGGTGGCGCGTGTTGTTCCGGACGCGCCCCCACTGGACGTTGCGGGGGGACCTTGTTCCTCCCGCGGGCCTGAGGTGGCCTGCATACGCGGGCAATAGCCGGGGATTATGGAAGGCGTACTAGCTCTCACAATCCTCGGTCAAGTGTGAGATGGAACACCGGGGTGGTTTTTGTTCAGTAAGAGTCTGACAGACCCCTTCGCCCGCCCCAGGCGAGGGACATCCATGAGGATTTTCCACCCCGGCAACAATAAAAAAAAAACAAAAAAAAAAAAAAAGGATCGCTATGCCGCAGTTTTTGAAAGGATTAGATAAAGAAGGCCTTTTTGCATTTAATTTAAATCAATAAGTACTTTTTGGTTGTCTTGCAAAAGATCGCTTTTAGCGATAAGGCCGCCCATTGTGTCACGCTATGTTATATTTTCCTCGTGTATCTTTTCTGTAACTTATACAGTGATGTACATAACAAAGAGTATTCTATTTTTGGAAAACGGGCTTTTTCATGTATTAGGTACTAAGATAAGTTGAGTGGATTCTAGTAGACCTAAAAATTAAATCGCTTCGTCTCTTACCTGGGACCCGTATCAAACTTCCACTGCCACGCTTGGCTGCGAAGCTAAAATATGTCTTTGAAGTTTTACAATTTATAAGAAAATGTCTGTGCGGGCGGGAAGCGCACACTATTTTAATTATTCTGGACGGTGGAATGCATACTGGGCCATTACGGGATTTTATTTTGTTTTGTTAAGCGTTGGAAATGCAATATTCTTTTTATATTTAATCCCGAAACCAACTAACAAACGTTTCAAATATATTTGTTGGTTGGTTTGGGTAGATTTTTTTACGGCTTGGAAATCATCAAATGATTCCTCCGGCTCTGGGTGGAGCGGAAGGGAGTGTCAGACTCTTACTGACTAAAACCCATTCGTGTTCTTCCTAATGCCCTTTGCGTTCCAGGGCTGCGGTGACTCTTTCGAACAACTTTCACAACCCTGGCAGGCGCTGATCCATATCACGTAGAAAATGAAAATCTTTTGCCAAAACGCAACTAGAGTTCTAGTCACGCTTTTCGTAATGAACATTGACCTTTAATAAAGCTCAAAACATAACCTACACGAAAAACGCTTCAACAAACCCTGAACATAAACAAAATATTTTCATTAAAACTTATCGCTCACTCGAATACAAACCGTCACACTCAACTAAAAAGAACGAATGAGTGAATGAACGAACAAGTGAACTAAAGCGTTTGTGAACGACGCACCGCTCGTTAGTCAAATGAACGAACGCGTCCACTGAATGAACGCAAATAATTATCAAAGGCGTCATTGTTTTGGTACGCTTTTGTAACTAAATAAACATGAATGGAGAACGAGTGAAGGTTTTGTGCTAAACTAACGTAATACAAAAGATTTTGTGAACAAAAGAGTGAAGGGAATGAATAAGATGTGGGGGAGTCTTGAGGAAATACAATGACCCTTCACAGTAACGTGCCTATTACGCTTTGTTTGTTTCCGTAATAAAAGAGGTTCTTTAATATGAGACGGTTTAAGCGTTTATCCAGCTCACACTGGACAGCTTTGCTAGAAATCCGTTGAATGGCTAATATTTTGGACACGTGTCTTGTCGGCACGAGTGCTTTGTCGGCTTATAGTTATAATCACATTACATGAGGTGTCATGGAACTGTCATTGCATCAAAAATTATGTAACTGTATAAATTATGTAACTTTTACAAAACGTTTTGGGAACGCATTCATAATGCGTACAGCTAAGGAGTGGAATTCCCTGCCGGAGTCTGTGTTTCCTGATAGCTACAACATGACAGTCTTTAAGTCAAGAGTGAATAGGTTACTTCTAGGCTATCGTGCTCCATCTTCGACCACATCGTCGTTTACCATCAGGTGAGATAGTGGTCAAACGCGGGCCTATCTATAGAAAAAAAGAAGCAAAAAAAAACTGTTTTCAACGCGTTAACCAGAAATTTGACTTTTATTACACTGCCTAAAGGCTCACAATGCAAAATATTTTACAAGTTTGCAACAATGTGCTTCTTTTCATATTGCACATAAGTATTTATACTTGTTTGACGTACCCAGCTTGTAAGAAATAATGCAAAACATGTAAAGGGCTTCATTGTACTCATAATTATTTTACTTTTAAATGGGACTAATTCTGAAATAGTGAAACAGTATCACACATTCATGTTCGACAACATTTATTGAACAGCTGATTCTTTTTTTTTACTATAGATAGGCACGCGTTTGACCACTATCTCACCTGATGGTAAGCGATGATGTGTTCGGAGATGGAGCACGCTTGCCTAGAAATAACCTATTCACTTTTGACTTAAATACTCCCAGGTTGTAGCTATCGGGAAACACAGACTCGACTCCGGCAGGGAATTCCACTCCTTAGCTGTACGCACTATGAATGTGTTACCAAAACGTTGCTGTTCTTTTTCATGATTTCAGGCTTGATCCTATAGTATAGGTTGTTGATGAGTACAATGCAGTGACCCCGTTTCATGTTCTTCGTTATTCCTGAATATTACGAAATTGTCAAAATACCAGGCAGATTAATATGATGTTGTGTGATCTGTCTGATGATGATGATGTGATGAGGTGATGTTGTGTGTACGTTTTTTATTCAGTAAAAGCATTTAAAGAAACAAATTAAAAACAAACACTTAAACATTAAACAAAAAACAACCAAATTGAATTGAAAACCAGAGCAGCAAACTAAATAATTCCATAAAAAATTCACACGGAATCTTGTAACGGATCCGGAACTAACTTTTATTGACCGGCGCGGACCGTGTCCGATCCCGTCCGGTTTGGTCCAACGGCGTCCGCTGGCGTCCGGTTTGGAGCGACGCTAACTCGATTGAACCAGTTGGAACTAGTTAGATCCGGGGAACAATATGGCTGAAGGAACTTCCGGGTTCATTTGATGGTAACAGGTAACAGGCATCATGTGGAATTTGCTTTGTTTAGGGAACTCAGTTATTTTGAGAGCAAAATAAGGATTTTAGGGAAACTTTTTAAAAGCCTATTTCGCTTGCGGCGCGTGGAAAATTGCTCTGAAACTGTTTACCGCTCATCGGCTTGATTCTACAACCAGTATGTACCTTACTCATAATTCGCATTGTGCGAATATACATCGGTTACTAATTGAGCTGACTGTTTAGGGTTCCGTACGCAAAGGGCAACGGAACTTTATTACTAAGCCTCCGCTGTCCGTGCATCCGTCCGTCCGTCTGTCTGACTAGACAGTTGAAATTTTCACAGACTATGTGACCTATTTATGTTATAACAGCAAATAAAGCAGACCCTTTATGGTCTAAACCCCACTCGTGTTCCTATGCCCGCCGCGTTCCAGGGTCGCGATAACTCTTTCGAATAATCCACAACATTTTTTAGAGTCCGTGGAGTATCACATTAACAACCGGAGATGAACAAAAACGCGGTCAGCTTCAGTTCGATCCCGGACGAGAACTAATGGCTTCCAATCACATTTACATTTTAAATTAGTTTTCACATTGAAAAGGGTAAACTGAAAGATGGGTAAAAATTCATTGCGTGGGTAAAAGAATCCTCTAAAGGATGCCTAGTTCTTAGACGAGAAAATTTTAAGAACTAACACATCAGAAGTGGGATGATTCTTAAATACATTCACTGTAAGATAGTAAAATTATATTTAGGTGAGCCGTGAACTTATAATGTACTTATATTATAACTTATAATCACATATAGTTACTTATAATTACTAAATAATAATCATTAGGACAAGAAACTCAGTATGTAACATATGGTCACCTGTCGATGGGTGTCCACACGGGACAGAGTTTCCTCCGTGCCTCGGAAAGCACATAAAGCTGAAATCAAAATGAAATACTACAAAATTCAGCGATAGTGTAGCTTCCTTTGAGTGAAATTATTTTAAAAATAGGATCAATACTTCAAAAGATTGCCTTTTGCAAACATGACCAAACACACAATTTGACCGACACTTCGTATAACAGAATTTTATTATTATAAAGGGTACATAAATAGGAGCTCGTGGCTAGATAATAACAACCGTACGGGTAGATCTTCAAGGTTAAGCAACGCTTGCCAAGGTTGGTCTGTGGAAGGGTGACCCTCTTAACGTGCCGAGTTTCCTCCGTGCCTCGGAAAGCACGTGAAGCCGTTGGTCCTACTGTCATATGTGGATCTTTGGCAATCGTTACGGATAGTCAGAAGCGATTTATCTGACTCCAGTCTCGCCATGAAGTACTGTGTTACCCAGTTTATGGGTTGTGGAGGTCTGGTAGGCAGCCGCTCCTCGTAAAATACTGGTGTTCAGCTAAATCCGGCTTGACTGGAAGCCGACCCCAATATAGTTGGGAAAAGGCTAGGCAGATGATGATGATGATGAAATAATTCAACCAAAGATAGTTTGTTGGGTGTCGTATGTCAGACTTTGAGACTAGCTACCTTGCTATCCATCAGATATTTTCATTTCGGCATTAGCTATTCTTGTGTGCTCTTTGAAGAAGAATCTTGGCTTTTGTGGTTCCATCAAAGGTGAACTTACCGAAAATGCATACCTTTACTATACCGTTAGTTGCGGAATTTGTTCGAGAGATTCACCGCGGCCCTGGAACGCAAAGGGCATTAGGAGGAACACGGATGGGTTTTAGTCAGTAAGAGTCTGACACTCCCTTCTGCTTCACCCAGAGCGGCAGAAGTCATTTGATGATTTCCCATCCTTAAAAAAAATACTCTACCGTTACGTCTATCTAAACTTATTAAACACAATACCTTCATCTTCTTATCGTGTGGGCAGTAAGGTCTAACGACCTCACACACCCTGGTGTCAGAGTTTTTAAACCACCTCAAGGGCCACTGAAATGGCTAAAAGTGGTTATTGTGTATTAAACACAATACCTTAAAAGTGTCATAGTACTCATTATTAAAATAACTTTTACAACATGAATCAGAAGGTTTAAAGTCACTCAATAGGCAATGGAGAGGGCAATGCTTGGAGTTTCCTTGCGTGATCGAATCAGGAATGATGATATCCGCAAGAGAACCAAGGTTTACGACATAGCCCGAGCGATTGCCAAACTAAAGTGACAGTGGGCAGAGCACATATTGCTCGCAAAACAGATGGTCGATGGGGCCAAGGTGGACCGATGACCTGGTGAACGTCGCGGGTAGCCGATGGATGCGCGCTGGATCGGGCGTTTGGCGACGCTTGGGGGAGGCCTATGTCCAGCAGTGGACGTCTTTCGGCTGATATGATGATGATGAGACTAACACTGAAAACGCGAAAAAAAACCGACTTCCACATACATTTCTGTGTTATAAAATGTCATAAAATGATTTGTGTCTTAAATTTTTGCGCACTTTATATCAAAGGCACTTGAAGTTAAGTCACTAGAGTTAACCCGAACTTCCTTACAATACACCCTCAAAACTACATCCCATTCGCAACGCTCGCGCTCGTTCGCCAAACAAAAGCCACAGTGTATTCAAACTAACTGTTAAATTGTTGTGACACTCAATTAGAACACAATGTAAGTGGTGCAACGTTGCGAGGCTGTGGTCTCGTGACGTAGGCAGGGTTCCAAGTGGCTTGTGAAATGGGCATTGTTTTACTTAATGAGAGTGTCGTTTCGCGATGGGTGGTAGTTATGTAGTTAAAAGGTACGGATAAACATGGTATGGTGGAACAGGGTAGGAAACTTCAAAAATAAACAGGTCTATCGGTTGCATTTTGGGGAGTGTGCGACAAAATTGTATAATTTAGTTCGATGCGCGATGCGCCACCGGTATTTGGTAGACATCCCACCCACACAAATAAAACCTTTTGGGAACACATTCAATGTGCGTACAGCTGAGGAGTGAAATTCCCTGCCAGAGTCTGTTTCCTGATAGCTACAACCTAGGAGTCTTTAAGTCAAGAGTGAATATGTTACTGCTAGGCAATCGTGCTCCATCTTCGACCTTATCATTGCTTACCATAAGGTGAGATAGTGGTCAAACAACTTTTTAAAAAGGTACTATGACACAGGCAAGGCTCGAATGATGTTTGTGTACAGTACATTGATTTAAATTATTAATATCTATGGGCTGTTTGACACTTTGTATGATAACGTAAGTCCTTCAGTTTTGTATTCAACTAAAAACTATGTGCAACAAAATTATCTGTGTATCCAAATCACGTAGATAAGCATATCATAGTGTGCGTGTACAGACCCCCAAACCCTCAAAACTTTACTTTATTTGAGTCAACAATGGAAGATATCCTTGCGAAACTTGCAGCAGGTAACAAGCCCGCGATTATTTGTGGGGATTTTAATATTAATATTTTAGAAATTAATTCAAATAGCAGCAGATTTATAAGCCTTTTTAAATCGTTTAATTTGTCTAATGTGTTTACAGAACCGACTAGGGTAACAACAACTTCTTCAACCTGTATTGATAATGTATTCTGCGATTGTGAATATTTAGATAAAGCCATAGTTAATTACCTTCCCTCTGATCATAGTGGTCAATTGGTTACATTTCAGTTTAAAGCAGCCTTGGAAAAAATTCATATACAATATAGGCCAATTACAACTGGCAAACTAGCTAAATTCAATGGTACCTTACAAAATAAGTTAAATTTTCTAGGCCATAACATTGAAGATGCTAATAAATTTTATGATAATTTCTTTTCAGTGGTTCTTAAGGAATTCAATGCAACTTTTGAAAAGAAGTCTAAGGATACTTTCCCTAAGTATGTATTTAGTGACTGGGCGACTAAAGGCATTAGGATAAGTAGGGAAAGACTATATGAGCTATATGGCCTTAAGCCTGTCATAAACACTGATTCTTTTAATAAGTTTGTAAACAAATATTCTAAAGTGTTCAGAAATACTTGCAAGGTAGCTAAAGCCCTATATATTAGCAAGAAGATCAAATCGTCAGAAAATAAAATAAAGACAGTTTGGAAAGTTATTAATAATGAAACTAATAGAAATAAAAAACGAAACACTGATTATTTACTGGAGACTACACATGGTGCCAAAAGCTCTAATTTAGAAGTAGCTCAAGAATTTGTAAATTTTTTCACCAATATACCAACTAAAACTACGGAATATTTAAATTCTTCACCTGAGGTCTCATATAATTTATTAAAAGCTAACGTTCCAGGTTGTACGGTTGAATTCCAGTTCAAACATATCAACCCTGTGACAGTCATAAAAGCTTTCCGGCAAATCAAAATCAAATTGACCGAAGACATATGGGGAATGTCTATTAAAGTGTGCACGTCCATAATTGAAACTATAGCACCATACTTGGCTTTAATATTTAATTTATGTGTGGACCAAGGAGTCTTTCCGGATATAATGAAATATAGTAAGGTTATACCACTATTTAAGTCGGGCGACAGCAAAGACACCAATAATTATAGACCTGTATCTGTTTTGCCGGTTTTTAGCAAAGTGTTTGAAAAAGTAATGCTCAATCAGATGCTCAATCATTTTAACATCAATAAAATTTTACACGATCAACAGTATGGTTTTACCAGGGGTCGTTGTACGACTGACGCTGGTGCCACGTTGTTAAAACACATATACTCAGCGTGGGAAGAGGCACAAGATGCCATAGGAATCTTTTGTGACCTCTCCAAGGCATTTGATTGTGTAAATCACGAAACCTTGCTCCTAAAGCTAGGACATTACGGACTAGGTAAACTTGCACTCAGTCTAATAAAATCTTACTTAAATGATAGACAGCAGCAAGTTCAAATAAATGGTGTCAATTCACGGGGTTTAAAAGTCAAAATGGGGGTACCACAAGGCTCTATTTTGGGTCCTTTCCTCTTTCTAGTATACATTAATGATCTACCCCATCTTTTAAAAAATCAACCTCATATGGTATTATTTGCTGACGATACGTCCTTAATTTTTAAGATAGATAGACGTTCCATAAATCTTGACGACGTAAATAACGCCCTACAGCAGGTCCAAAATTGGTTTACTGCTAATAATTTAGTATTAAATGGGAAAAAAACTAAATGCATCAGATTTGCCTTACCGAACGTTAAAAGAAATGATTGCGACATAGTATTGAACAAGGAGAAACTTGAATTCGTCGAAAACACGGTTTTCCTGGGGATTACGCTTGACTCAAGGCTACAATGGGGTCCTCATCTAACATCTCTTGCGGGACGGCTAAGTTCAGCAGCATACGCTGTCAGAAAAATCCGTCAATTTACCGATATAGATACCGCGAGGCTGGTCTATTTTAGTTACTTTCATAGTATCATGTCTTACGGTATCTTATTATGGGGACGTGCTGCAGACATCGAGTCTATATTTATCCTGCAGAAAAGAGCCATCAGAGCCATTTACAATCTCCGTCGGCGTGATTCCCTAAGAGAACTGTTTAAGGATATCAACATCATGACGGTACCTTGTCAATACATTTACGAAAATATTATGTATGTTCGGAAAAATCTTCATCTCTTTAGCAAGATTAGTGACAGGCATAATTTTAATACTAGAAATAGGAACAAATTAGATCAACCCCGATTCAGATTGGCCAAAGTACACACTTCTTTTATGGGGTACTGTATTAAATTTTATAATAAAATACCAGTTGATATTCTCGAACTGAATGAGAGAAAATTTAAAGCATGCATAAAACGCACACTATGTAGACAAGCGTATTATAAACTGGAAGATTATATCCTTGATAAAAACGCTTGGCTAAATGCTGGTCCTGCTCCACAGTCACAGCTGCTTAGGTCCACTTTTTAGGTTTTTATGTTTTTATATTTGGAAGAGATGCTCGCTCCTTTTAGAGGTTCTTACATTATTTCGTTTATTTATTCTTATATACATACAAATTATATTATTATATTAATTACTTATTTATTCTTTTTGATGTAAGAACTTAATCGTTCTCTTTATTAATTTATTTTTCATTATTTGGTCATTGACAACCATAGTTTTGTGTAAAGTAGAAGCATATTTTTCAAATTTTGTAAATGTGAGTACCATGAAACCATTTACATTTTATGTGAGTAGTTATAGTTTTACTTGTTGGACATGAACGAGCATGGTGGTTGAGAGCATGTCATGCTCACTCAAATGTCTCGCTGATGGCGGCGCGTGGGTTTGATCATTCGGTTCCCTTCGAAATGGTTGAGCTGAAAGGTGCCGATTCACGCGTCATGTTCGTGAACAGGCGCCGTCGGTTGAGACTGGTCATCTCTTAACTGCCATTGGCTTATTTTAATCTTTATATTTAAAATTCTTATAATAAGCCCTTTTTTTTCCTTTGCATTGTCCTCACATGCAGAAGCAACAAGTATATGTAACTTGGAATGTTGTAAAACAGAACATGATTTAAAAGAGTGTCCGTGGAGTTTCTTGCACGTTCTTCTCCATAGAGATCTACGCTTTGGAACGTGCAAATAGCTTCCATGTTTTTGACTGACCGACCTTGACGTTTCAAAAGTGCCTGTGAATGGTTTATTTGAAATAAAATGCTTTGAATTTTGAATTGAATTTTGAATTTTGAACGTATTGAATTTCAGTTATGTATTCAAAACTCCTACATTATCAGATTTCCCAAATGTTTCAGTTTCAATACACTGTAAAAGTTAAAAGCAAAGCAAAAAGCCAGTATATATCAGAGCAACAGATAGTGTGCCCTCATCCTGAGATTTTATCGTCTCAAACTCTCACAGATTTTAAGGGTTACTTTTCACTGAGTAGTCATAAATGAAGCGCTTAATTTTGTTATTTGTAACGAATCCATTGAATCAAAGATTTTTTTTTAAAGTTCGCATTGAACTAATCAGAAAAAAAAACGTTTTTATGAACTTTTTGAAGTGAAAACTTCTTTTGCGGCGTTGTGTTTTTGTGATGGGTAAAAAATGTTAAACTCGCGTCAGGACACGTGACCTGGTCGAAAATTTGTAGGACGGAGGGAGAGAAGCACGTATTCAAGTTTTCATTTCTGCTGGCACTCCCGAAGTGCAACCCGTTGTTTGTATTTTTCTTCTATTTTAGGATAACCTGACTTCACTTTCGTATCTGATTTACTTATCTTCGTTATTAAAATTTGTAATAATTCTATCTAATATTGTTTTGTTTATTCAATATAATTATTTAATCCATGTTTAATAATATTCTACAACATAAAAAAATCTATATCAATTTTATTTATATTTGATTATTCATTTTCATCACCATCATCACTAACCAATTAAAATTTTGTCACCGCCTTTGTATATTTGTGTCAGATACATCACCTTTGCGACATAGTTCGTATCAATGTTAAAAATTAAGAAACTTCAAGACCAACTTAGGTAAATCATTCAGATAGATATAATCATCATATACACAGGTAGGTACTCCTTATTTCGCCATGACTAAATTTGTCCCTTTGAGTCGCCACAAAACTCCGATCATACTCATGTATAAGCGGCGTTTTATGAATTTTTGGGACCTCCATTTGAATTTTACATGATTATTTTTAATATAGTTTAAACGCATCCCTTATCAGCAGATACGCCTAATTCCACCAACAATTAATGAAGTGTACCCTTAAATCGCTACAGAACTCTGCTCACATGGGCTCTCCATCCTCTCCTCACTCCGTGCCTCATCTAAAACTTCCGGAACTCCTTATCAGTTGGCGCTGACCCAACGCCCGCAGCTGCTCGAAGCACGGCTTCCTCTCTTTCGACACCATTTCGGACGATCATTTCGGACTATTGCAGCTCAACTTCTATATTTTTGGTGGGTTATCTGAACTGTTTGCCTCAGTTGTTATTTACTTAGGTGGTTTGTTTTTTAAGGTATAATTTATGGTTATTGAGTGTGCAATGTTTTCGGAAACATTTTGTTCGAATTATGGAAACTTTTTGAACTTTTTTGCTCGTTTTTACCCGACTGCTGAACAGTTGCAAGTTCTCAGTTATGTTTTTGATAATTTACTTTACCCCCTCACAGTATTTGATACTTAGTTGCAAGAAATCGGTTTATTCACTGCCAAGTAAGGGCTTGCAAGTTGGTATGAAGTAGCGTGAGATTAGAATCGAAATACCTTTCAAAGACTATGAGCCTTAAAGTTTTCCGATTTGTTTCCGCAAATTTTATGATTGTGATATTGATATTATTGAGGACGCCTAAAAATTGCTCGAATTATTCTGAAAATCAGTGAAAGTTCAAATGATGTTCTGTCTCAGACATTACTAGGTCAGGCATCACTTCAAAATTTATCAAACATCACTGCTCTACTTCGACCAGACTTTTTTATTCTAATGAAAACTGATCTCTTCACATCCAAAGTTTTATTTTACACTTAACAAAATAGAGTTTTCCACTATCTAAACCGAAACTAGGACAGTCGCACTTCTAAAATGTCCGCTTTCATCGAGATCTTCATTCCCCCGAACCGGATTGAACTGGTTTCAACCGGTTTACGGCGGCGCGCACCGGATAAGTCCGCCATCGATGTGACGCGAGGGATTTGTCACGCTTTCTGTTATCTAAGCTATTTTGAAAAATAAGGGCAATAGAGTTGAGTTTATGGACGTATTCGTATTTTTACGTCAAAAATTCTGAATGCTCTTTATATAAGTTCAGTCGTGCGTCCAGTGTCATAAAATTGCACTTTGATGCGTCTGCTGAATCAACTAAATATTATGGTCAAAGCAGGATTATAAAAGTGTATTTTATATAAATCGATGATTAAATACATTGTATGGAAATGCACTAAATTAAATTTTAAAATAATCCTGAAAATGTACAAATGAAATCGAGAAAAACCATCATACATTTATTTTGTCAACAACTCTCAGTTTTATATTACTGAAACTTTTTTTTTTTCAATTTATACGATAAAATGAAAAAAAAATCTTCTTATATATTTCCTTTAATTTTTTATTGTATTGTATGAATGTAATTTAATATGTATAATTTGTTAACGAGAATGGATAAAGTGAGAAATGAGAACATTAGAGGTACTTTAAACGTGGCGCCAGTGACGGAAAAGTTAAAAGGGAATCGCTTGTCTTGGTATGGTCATGTGAAAAGGAGGGATGAACCGCATATAACTAGAAGAGTTATGAACATTTATGTGGATGGAGAGGGAGAGGAAGGCCAAAGAAAAGATGGATGGATTGTGTGAGGAGCGATATAAAAGAAAAGGGAGTTAGTGATAGAGTGACGACAGATAGAATGAAATGGAAGAATAAAACGTGTAGCGCCGACACCAAATAATGTGGGATAAGGACAGGAAGATGATGAAGATGAATTTGTTGTTATAGCAGCTTTAGAAACACACTGAAAATTTCAAATGTCTACCTATAACAGTTCTTGAGACGCAGCCCGCTGACAGATAGACGGACGGACAGCGGAGGCTTAGTAATGGGGTTCCGTTGGTTACACTTTGGTAACCCTAAAAACAAAAGAACATCAAGCATAAATGTTTAACGACCCATTAGTTACTGAATCAGAATCAATTAAAACCTCAGTCAGACCCTGGCATTACTACACAGTCAGTCTAGGTTTGTAGATTGACCCAATCGTCGGAGTTGTCAAGTCAAACAATTCTGGGGTGATATAGACCAGGAGTTCGTTTGTTTAGTGCAGGGGCCTAGTTAGCGCGGTCGGGGTTGGGTCAGATCCGTTTTGTTTGAGTTGCTAACTGGACATTGAAATTAGATGGTAGTTAGGTTAAGACGAAGTGGTCTTGTCTATCTATGTGTGGTAAGCTATCTGTATGTACACTGCGATCACCAACCCTCCTGCCAAGCGTGGCGATTATGGCAAACCCCCCCATCTGGAGTAGGCCTATGTCCAGCAGTGTACGTCTTCGGCTGTTATGATGATGAAGCGATCTGTATGTTCGTGCCTGAGTAACATAGCTCGAAAGTATTTGGCGCCCGACAAAAACGGTGTTTAAGTTTGTATCAGTGCAACGGTATCATGGTAACCTCGCCCGCGACTTAGTCCGAGCTGCAATTTTCTTAAAGGTCCCTTATTTTTTCTAGTAATAAATATAGCCTGTGTTACTCAGAAATAATGTAGCGTTCCAATGGTGAAATAATTTTTGAAATCTGTCCAAAATTTTTTGAGTTCATTCGTTAAAAAAAAATACAAATCTTTCCTCTTCATAATATGTATTAGTGTAGATAACAATACTAAGTTAAGTTTAAGAGAAATTTAAGTCTTTATATCCTTTGATTTTAGTGCCGAATTCACAAAGCGTTTGCCTTACATAATGCAGCTGGCCGAAAACTTTAGAGCGGCAGTGTAGGTTCTTAAAAATGGAAGCTAAAGCAGATCAACTTTTTTCTCTGCATAAGCTAAAAAAGATTAACTTAACAAAATCTGTAACATAGCCTGCTTTCATGACACACTTAGTTTGTACAAAAGTGACCTCTTTCCTATGAAAAAAAATGTCTGAATTTTTAACCCCATCTAATAATTACTTGGAATAAAATTGAAATTATTTTGCGACATAGACACAACACATCAGTAAAAACCACATAGTAAAAATCTTTTTATTCTTTCGAGTCGGATACTACAAAACTTTGGTCTCTCGAATCGGATCCTGTATCTTTTGGCTCCATCGGCTGGGACATTCCCACAACACATTCCCAACCACTGCAACTCCTGAAAGCCAGAAGCCACCAGAAAAACGTCGAGCCAATGAAACCCGACGAGTCCCGGAGAAACGATTCAACTGTCTTGGATCCTGCAACGAAATTAATCAGAACGAAGTACAGCGGAGGAGTAGTAGGAAACAATATGTCGGCTGTATATAGATATATACATACATCTAATATTGTTATTTTTTTTTTATTTGTAATGGGTTTGCTTTTGACTCTAGTCTATGTCAGAGATGACAGAGACAAAGTCTACGATGGAGTGAGCCTACCCAGAAGGAGCCTGTTCACTCTTACTTTGAAGAGATTAGGGTTGTAAGCTTTTGGAAACATATTTAATAAAGTAATATAATATTATAAAGATGAAAGATTTGTTTGTTTGTTTGTTTGTTTGAATTGAATAGGCTCCAACAGTCCTGGACTGATTTGAAAAATTGTTTCACCATTAGAATTCTACATTATCCCTGATGAACATAGACTGAAGAATATTTTCAAAAAAGCTAGGGATCCGTATGAAAACTTCGATAATGTAACCCAAGGTGAGAAAAAAATACCAAAAAAGATCCTTATATCGCGTACACTGCGGAAACTGTTGACAATAGAGCAAAGTGATGTACTACAGTTTTATAGAGGACATCAATATCTAATATCAGATTTGGTCCTATAGTAAAAGTTGTTTGTAACCGTGAGTACAATCACGTGTTTCAGTATCGGTCACTAGGGTAGAAGTACCTTTTTTGGCCACCGTAGCACCGTTTTTGGCCAGTTAACATTTGAATTAATTTATAAAAAAATATAATATGAAAAAAACTAAAAAACTATAAAATAAAAAGTTTATATTAAAACAAATTGAGTTTGTAATGGTTTTTTTTATATAAATTCATTTCTATCGTTTATTTAAACAATAAATGGCCATAAACGGTACAGTGGCCACAAACGGTACTTCTACCCTAATTACCAGTCACCCTATATATAGCCGATGGTTCCATCGGCTGGATACTTATATAATAAATTTTATTGTGGAATTGTTTGGTAATGGAAAAACTGGCTGGTAGGAATTTTATTTAAAGTCCACAATTTCCCCTACTTCTTTAAATCAAATCTTTCCACAAACATAAATACAAACAAAATATTACCGTCCGCTGCAACTGACAACCCATCCACATGATCCACTTTAAAACTTAGAACTATTCTGTCACGCTAAATTCAACTCTACTAGTCAACTACTACCAGTGGTTTTCCCCAAACTGTTTGTTTTTGAAGTTTGACAGCCGTTGGATGTCGGATTAGGTATGAGGCATATAGAATTAGAGATTCTAAGCTTGAAGCAATGGGTTGAATGAAGAATAGTTTAGTTGTTCTGAATTTGATTGTATGGTAGCGAATGTTTTGTTTATTTGATAAGCTGAATATTGAAAATTTACCAGGGTTTAAATACTAGATATGGTAAAAAGGATCGCTCCGAGGACATGGTTGAGTATAGTCGTTTCCTTCTTTCCGCGGCGGCAACCTCTCGCATCCTGCTCAGGATCAATCCATGGTCAGAAGCGAGGAGGCATGGGAAGCTGTCACTTCCTTTTGCGAATCAGTAATACTAGCAAAGCAGGAGGCAGGCCGCGTGAGGGAGAGGCAAATTTAAACTCCAAAACAAGGAACTTGTTTTCCGTGAATAAACACATTTTCATTTATTTTTTTGTCTTTTTCGGTTTATGGTATGGACCCCTTCATGTGAGAGTCCGACTCGTACTTGGCCGGTTTTCATTAAAATCGTAGATGGTTGCAGGACCACGTAAGTTGTTGAAGCGTCACTCCACTTTTAGTTGAAGAAGTTGAAAAGTATATAAATCTTAAAGCAGCTTTGACTTGTAGTAAAATACCAACAATAAAATAAAATATTGCCATGAGCAACCGTACGGAAACTGCAATGAATTGCTAACCATTTGAAGCAGCCCATTAAACTTCCGATCAACTAATTGGATTGCTCGTGGCTGTTCATTCGATACGAATTAATTCAATACTTTTTAATTACTTCTAATGTCTAATTGCATGAAAAAGATCTCTTTTGCTTGTAATTTTCTTGGTACTTATGGGCATTTGTTTCAATGTGCAAATATCGTACATAATGTGTTTTAGTTTGTAGTTTTCATTTTATGTTATTTTCGGTGTAGGTACAATTTAGTATATAATTAATAAATCATCATCATCTGCCTAGCCTTTTCCCAACTACATTGGGGTCGGCTTCCAGTCAAACCGGATTCAGCTGAATACTAGTATTTTACGTGGAGCGGCTGCCTACCAGACCTCTACAACCCATTAACTGGGTAACACGGTACATCTTGGCAAAACTGGAGTCAGATTTACTGGCTTCTGACTATCCGTAACGACTGCCAAAGATCTACAAATGACAGCCGGGACCAACGGCTTAACGTGCTTTCCGAGGCACGGAGGAAACTCGTTATGTTAAGATGGTCACCCATCCACAGACCAACCTTGGCAAGCGTTGCTTAACCTTCAAGATCGACCCGTGCGGCTGTTACCTAATATATAATTAATAAATAAATATATAAATAACCATCGATGCTTACTAATATTATAAACTAGCTGACCTGCACAAATGTAGCCTTTAGTCGCCCTCGATAAATGGGCTATCCAACACTAAAAGATTTTTTCAAATCCAATTCCTGAGATTAGCGCGATTAACCAAACAAACAATCAAACTCTGATTTATAATATTAGTTTAGACGCGAAAGTTACTTTCTGTTTGTTTATTTTTCACGATTTATCGGCTGTACGGATATGGATTAAAATTAGCATACAGGTAGATCATATCCTGGGTGAGGACAAAGGATGCTTTTTAATCCATGCAGTATTTTTCCTTGGGACGATATACACGCGGGCAAAGCCGCCGGTAGAAGGTAGTAAAAAAAAAGAGGAAGTGCTGGCAGAAGTGAAAACTTGAATATGTGCTTCTCTCCCTCCGTCTTACGAATTTTCGATCAGGTCACGTATCCTGACGCGAGTTTAAGATTTTTACCCATCACAAAAATGTGCACAATGCCGCTAAAGAAGTTTGCAGGACACGTGATCGTCTTAAGAATTTTCAATCAGGGTCACGCGTCCTAACGCAAGTTTAACATTTTTAACCCATTACAAAAAGTGCACAATGCCGCTAAAGAAGTTTGCAGGACACGTGATCGTCTTACGAATTTTCAATCAGGGTCACGTGTCCTAACGTGAGTTTAACATTTTTAACCCATCACAAAAAGTGCACAATGCCGCTAAAGAAGTTTGCAGGACACGTGATCGTCTTACGAATTTTCAATCAGGGTCACGTGTCCTAACGTGAGTTTACCATTTTTAACCCATCACAAAAAGTGCACAATGCCGCTAAAGAAGTTTGCAGGACACGTGATCGTCTTACGAATTTTCAATCAAGGTCACGTGTCCTAACGCGAGTTTAAAATTTTTTACCCATCACAAAAAGTGCACAATGCCGCTAAAGAAGTTTGCAGGACACGTGATCGTCTTACGAATTTTAGATCAGGTCACGTGTCCAGGCGCGAGTTTAACATTTTTTACCCATCACAAATAGTGCACAATGCCGCTAAAGAAGAATGCAGGACACGTGATCGTCTTACGAATTTTCGATCAGGTCACGTGCCCTGACGCGAGTTTAACATTTTTAACCCATCACAAAAAAAGGCGCAACGCCGCTAAAGAAGTTTTCACTTCAATAAAACTAATACAAACACATTTAAACCATGAACTTCAAAAAAATACCAACGCCACATTCATTTAAAGCCGCGAATCTTATAAAGATAATGCATTATTCAAATTAATTTAAATACACTGTGGGCCAAAATAAGTATATTCACTACATCTAAAAGTCAATTCTTGACACGGTTCTTTAAAGTTCACGTCTGAGAGAAGGTTTGCATTCGACGCTGAAAAATTTTTCATCCACTTCCATATTTGAATCTACATTTTGAGTACCGGCCGCCATACTGGAGTAGCAATTAGCATGTTTAGAAAAAATTGCCACGTCTGTGTTTGGTGAAGATTTTTTGCATCATTTGTAAATGAGGTGTTGGTTCATCATCACCATCATAACAGCCGAAAGACTTCCACTAAGCATAGGTCTCCCCCAGAAGGAGGGGTTTGCCATCATCGCCACGCTTGGCAGACGGGTTGGCGATCGCAGTGTATGGTGTTGCGTTTTACAAAGAACGCTGCTGCCTTTTCTCTGGCGAGTCCCTTAGTCGCCTCTTTACGACACCCACGGGAAGTAATGGGATGGTATTATTATTTTACGGCACCATACGGCACCGGCCCACACCATACGGCTGAAAATGCATTTGTCTAAATACAATTACAAATCGATACACGTTCAAATTGCCAAAAGCAAGGATATAAAGCTATGTACACAACGGTCATTAGTCGACTATCTGCCTGCATTAGCGCTAAGCGATTCGTTCATTAGTGGACGAGATATCTTGTGAACCTGCCTTTAGATTCGTTTTTACGTACATTGGATGATCAAAGACGTAGGTTGGAGTTAAGGAATAGGTGGTATTATCGGTCTGTAATTGTTTTAATGTTACCTTAAATACACGAAGAAGAAGAAGCTTTTCCAGAATTTGTGCTACCAGTTGGCACCACATACATAGGCGAGCAATCCTCTTCTTTGAACAAGTGCGAGTTGAACTCGTACACGAGGGATTCCGTAACATAAACCCTAATTTTTATTATTTGTTACCTATAACGGTTTTTGAGATACAACCCGCTGACAGACAGACGGATGAACGGATGGATGGACGGCAGAAAGGACGGACAACGGAGGCTTAGCAATAGGGTTCCGTTGCTTAATACTGCAATAGTGCTTTTAATCCAGACTATCTTCACAAGATGATCGACTTCATAACCCCATCAGCAAATCCACTCCGGAGATCCGCCCCTACTTTGCCGGAAGCGAAAAGTATTATTGATTCATAATGTTGGCAACACTGGCGTCCGGTTTGTATAGTAGGCAAAGTTACAGCTACCAGGTCCCACGGGGTGTAGGATGTATTCTTGCTGTAAGTTGTTGTAGCTTGAAATGTTACTTACCTTGTCTTCGGGGAACAGCGAAGAGAAAGATGCCTTCTCTAAGGCTACTTTATCTTGGCTCTACAATACAACATATGAATTTCATGTACCAACTTATGGAGGAAGCTAAAAGGCTTGTTTGCACCATCAATAAAATGCAAATCTATTTAGTCCCTCAGTTAGAGTATTGAAAAATAATGGACACATAAAATGGAATTTTATTTTTGTTTTGGAAATCAATTAAGGGCGCTCTCACAAAAAAAAGGCTTAAAATAGCGTGCAGATAAAACAGTGTTTCGTCGGCATTTACTGAGAAATTACATCTGAAAAAATAGGTAGTAATCTACATGATAGGGTACGTAATGTATCGGTATCACATAAAAAGAAAAAAAAATCACCAAATCACCTCCAAATCGCTGAGATGAAACCATTTTACTCCTTAATTTTTTTACAAAAGACTAAAAGATATCTACTGCTTTGCAAAACAAAAGAATATAATTTGGTTTTGTTACTTTTTAAAAATATGTATTATTTTTATTATAAAAAAATAAAAACATGGGTAGCGGAGTGGCGCGTAGAGGTATAGTTAGATCCGTTTGTATGGACAATGTCATTGGCATGTATACAAGCCTTAATATTGACAAAGATACAACGCATCGAAACTTGGGAGTTTTGATGCGTTTTGACGCGAGTCCCCGCTCGTGACGTCAGAACACACTAAAATGTATACCACCGCGTGACGAAAGTCCGCCTATGTACCACTATTGTACATGAAGTTTAAATAAATAAATAAATAAATTATCTACCAGACGGACTAATTAGATTTTTTCAGTGGACAAGCCTGTTGACTACTCTATACGAGTATCTTTACGAATTCGGGTCATACACGTTCAAGTAATTTGATCTAACAGGCTTGTCCAAACTGTTTGATCAAATAGAAATACGAAATTTCGTTCATTCTTCAGGCCATTTGACGACTCCTTTATTATCTATACTTCACTACATAGTATAAAACAAAGTCCCTTCCGCTGTCTGTCTGTCCCTACGTATGCTTAGATCTTTAAAACTACGCAACGGATTTTGATGCGGTTTTTAATATATAGAGTGGTTCTCGGTGAAGGTTTTAGTATATAATTTTAAAGCTTATAAAGAGTTGATTGTTTGTCAGTTTGTTTGGTTGAACGCGCCAATCTCAGGACATTTTAGGTGCGAATTGAAAAATGATTTTTGTGTTGTATAGCCCATTTATCGAGGAAAGATATAGGCTATTTTAACATCACGCTACGATCAATAGGAGCGGAGCTTTAATGAAAAATGTAACGCAGGCGAAATTGCGTGGTGCTTGATGAGGTTACGACATTTTTACTCCCTAATCCGACACGACACTACCCACATGCGATTGGTACCTTCAATTTGGGTAAATGTCAAGCCCCTTTCAGGGAAAGAGGTTATCTGAAAGGTCTACCAAGATATACAGCTCTCATTACTCATTTATACTACAGGTTTCCTGCATAAGTTTAAATTATTTGGTCAGACAGAAGCCCCATTTTAGGGATAAAGTTTATTTCTGAAAGGATTATGTACATAGGCAATTGTCTTTTTTTTATTTGAATTTGTAAAGGATGAATGTCATCCTTTACAAATTCAAATAAAAAAAGATGGATGAATGTCAGAGGAGCTCGTGGCTAGATAATAACAGCCGCACGGGTCGATCTTCAAGGTTAAGCATAGCTTGCCGAGGTTGGTCTGTGGATGGGTGACCATCTTAATATACCGAGTTACCTCCGTGCCTCGGAAAGCACGTTAATCTGTAGGTCCCGGCTGTCATTTTTAGATCTTTGGCAGTCGTCACGGATGGTCAGAAGCCAGTTAATCTGACTCCAGTCTTGCCAAGAAGTACCGTCTTAACCAGTTAATGGGTTGTGGAAGTCTGGAAGGCAGCAGCTCCGCGTAAAATACTGGTATTCAGCTAAATCTGGTTTGACTGGAAGCCGAACCCAATATAGTTGGGAAAAGGCTAGGCATATGATGAAAGGATGAATGTCAGGTCGATGTAGCGATGCTTGGGGCAGAACTCAGTCACTGCCAGGGTTGCAGAATCTGCCAGACTTGCAAATTTTTTTGGAAAGAGTCACCGCGGTTCTGGAACGCCAAGGGCATTATGAGGAACACGGATGGGTTTTAGTCAGTAAGAGTCTGACACTCCCTTCTGCTCCGCCCAGAGCAGAAGGAGTCATTTGATGATTTCCCATCCTTAAATAAATTGAAACAGAATTAATTTAAGAAATTAGGTCACTATTATTGGCTAAGTATTGTAAAATACTACTTCAACGGTCAACCTCGCAATATAAAAATGTTTTTAAATAATAAAAATAACTAAACCACAGCTATGAATTCTTAAATTAAATATTCTTTTAAATAATAGAAGGCACGCAATCCCAAGTGCACAGAAATACACTTTATTGCCAACTAGAAAAATCTAGTAAAAGGCTAAGGAAAATGAAAGAACTTAACTATTTTAATTTACTTGGGTAACCTCAAGTAGACATTTTTATTTAACTTGGCTGTATTATTGTTATTACTTTACATCGTCACGATTTGTTTAAAAAAAACAAATATGACACCATAGCGTAAAATAAATAATTTATTGATCAATGTAGATTGGTGTACTGTATCTACACTAATATTATAAAGAGGAAATCTTTGTACTTTTGTGTGTGTGCGTGTGTTTGTAATGAATAAACTCAAAAACTATAGGACCTATTTGAAAATTCTTTCAGCAATGAATAGCTACATTATCAGGGAGTAGCATAGGCTATTTTATCCCTGTACTCCCACGGGAACGGGAACTACGCGGGTGAAACCGCGTGACATCCGCTAGTTTTCATATAAGTTGAAATGAAACGTTAAAAACTTTCGGATGCATGTTATGTGCATCAATATTAAAAACAAGATTACTATTATTATAGCCGTATTTACATTGACATCAAAAATTTGACAACAATTATAACAGAATCAACAACAACCGTAAAATTCTAATCCTAAATGATCCTATCCACATCAAAATTAATCATTTATGTTTTCACAGCCATGCTTCTAGTTTTGACACGGGATTATGTTGCCACGTGAAAAATGAACGGTCAAAGGTCGAATTGGCGGGTAAAATGACAGGTGTCAAATGGGAATTAAATATGGAGGATGTCGGTTGAATGGAACGATAGGAAAGGAGCTAAGCTGTGTTGATTTTATTGCTGTGTATTTTTATTATACCACAGATAATAATGTTATTATTTTAGTGTTGGATAGCCCATTTATAGAAGAAGACTAGGCTATATAACATCACGCTACGAACCAACAAGAATGAAACATTAATGAACAACGGAGATGCGCGGTTTTTGATTATCCTATAACTATGGGTATAATATGATTTTAACTTTAGGATTTGGAAATAAAAACCAATTGAGTTGAGAGTAGGTACGAGTCTTGGAAGATGAACTGGCGAACAAACACCCCAGCAATACATCTGAGCCCCAAGTCTGCTATTTTTTATAAATTCGTCATTCCAACACGATCCCATTGTCATTTTGCTAAAAGTTCGTAATCTGCTAATTCATAGTCGTCGATCATTGGTAGGTCAATGGTCTCGTAATAGAATCGTGGTAGAAAGACTTCTTCGGATTGCCATTATTATAAAACCCGTTAGTAGAAATGATTTTAGAAAAACTACTACTAAATTTGAACATTAAGTTATGCCAAATTTCTTTTATATTATATTTTTACATATTATTTACCATTTTATGCCATTTCTTTCAATGGAGTGTCAGTGGTTGACCATCAGATAGGCATAATGACGCTTTTAACTTAGTAGATTAACAAACTTGTCAAAAACAACAATAATGAAATCAATGATAGACCATTCTGACACTTGTAATAGCAGACTTGAGGCGCTGTTTGTAAGGCGCCCATTACATGCTCATGTAAACGTCTCTCAAATACAAAAGTCATGAATTTCGAATGACTGATGGTGAGTGGTGGAGTTCTATTAATTGTCCATCGGCAAACTTCGTGTTTCGTCAGTCGTCGGGTTTCTATCAGTCGCCCTTTGCACTTGGTGCAGACCGGACGCTCTCAATCAACTTGGAAGTTCTATATACTTCATATTTGTTGTCTATACTATTTGAACTTAATGTAATTTATTTCATTTTAAAAATTAGAGGAAAGCTCGTTTGTATTCGGAAACGCGATGATTGCCGAGGCACATTAAGTAAATTGTTGTACTGTACTTGAATGTGTAGGTACGATAGGTAGTAGTATCATCATCATCAGCCTATAACAGTCCACTGCTGTACATGGTCTGGTCACACTAGTCTCTCCAAGTGCACGCCATTTGGTTCGATCTTCAGCAACTCTCATCCAGCCGCTACCAGCCACTCTTCAAAGATCGTCGCTCCACTTAGCCTGAGGACGTTCTACCTTTCGTTTGCCGTTTCGCGGTCTCCACTCAAGAACTCGTCTACCCCAACGGTCATCGGTTCAACGGCTAATATGGACGGCCCGTTGCCACTTCAGCTTGCTTATTCTGTGAGCTACGAGTATGTCCACAACTTTGGTTCTCTGTCGGATCACTTCGTTGCGGATTCCAAGAAACCCCAAGCACAGCCCGTTCCATAGCTCGCTGAGCGACCTTGAATTTATGGACCAGCCGTACCGTGAGTGTTCACGTTTCAGCTCCGTAAGTCATAACAGGCAGGACGCACTAATTAACTCGGCGAAGCTTCCCAAACGCAGTAGATCTATAGTTATACATTTAACGCCACAGGAATACAATCAAATCAAAACAATGGCATGTTCTATTCAATTTCATTATTTTGACGTTTGTTAACAAGTTGCTTTTCAAAAAAATGACGTTGTGAAATCTAAACAAAAGTTCTGAGCGACAGTATTTGAGCGACATTGTGTAAACAGGGATCTACAAGTTGTTTTAACGCAAAATATGTGAAAAATCGAATAGCTACGAATTTTTATTGTTGTTAAAATATGATGTATGTATAATGTTTTGCCAGTGGCATCGCCCGCTTTTAATTTAAAAAATTCCTCTCACCGAATACCATAAAGTATTGTAACTGTATCCGTGTTCCAAAACTAATCGAAGTTATTTAAGTGTGATTGATTAACAAACATACCGACTCATCTGCCTGGCCTATTCCCAACTATATTGGGGTCGGCTTCCAGTCAAACCGGATTTAACTGAATACTTAGCTGTATTTCGTCGCCTTGGAGGGTAATAGAGCTATTCCACAAAACTACACTTTTGAGTTATGGACGTTTAAAAAATAAATGATGCGCGTAACAATGGTTATTTTAACATAAATCAGCGCCATATTTTAGTAGAGAGTTCAAATTTTCACACTAGATTATTAAAACGTGTTACCGTTGAATGCTACAATTAAAAAATTCCAAAATGTCATGGTTTTTAAGTTATGTTGATTACACCTGTTGACTACTAGCAAATACAATGTCTCTTCTCTTATTACGGGGTGTAAGTCACTTAACTCTCTTGTCTTGTTGACTATTTATCCAGAGGACTAATTTTACTATTTTTAAGCAACGTTCGCATTCGCATGTCTGTCAAAAATGTATGGAAATTGAGGTCTTTTTGCGAGATTGCGACTGAGATGCAAATGCGAACGTTGTTTAAAATATTAGTAGACTTGGCCCTCTGATGACATTATTCTAATGCATACTAATATTATAAATTTGAAAGTGTGTGTGTCTGTTTGTCCGTCTTTCACGGCAAAACGGAGCGACGAATTGATGTGATTTTTTAAGTGGAGATAGTTGAAGGGGTGGAGAGTGACATAGGCTACTTTAACGCGAGCGAAGCCACGGGCAAAAGCTAGTTAGTTATAAAGGCCTAGTGGAGTGTTTTAAAATAAGTACAAAATAATATTATTTTTCGTCTATTTTTAGAGGGAAATAAACCAAATTAACAATTAAAAAGTAATGTTGAAAAATGATCAAGATAAAATTATTCACTTTCTGAGTTATCACTAATTGGTCCTTCTTCCAGGTCGTTATAAAAATCATGATATACTGGAGGTATGGTACCTTTTGCGCAGAGATCCTTTAGATCCTTAAGTTAAAGGCCAATAAGGCCGGGATTTTAAGCTTTTTGCTATAGAGCTTCTGCAAATCGCAACATGGCGTCATAGTAGATTTACGTGGAGCTCTGCGCTGTATTGGTAAAGATTTAAAATTTTCTTCAGATAGTTGATTTTTGAAAAATATCGTTTTAGGACTTCCTTTTCGATATTGAATCCATTTTAATAACAGCCAGTTCATATTATCACCGGTATCTGTTTTATTTTTATTTGTGATAACTGTGTTACTGTACGACTTAAAGTCAATAAAATCTGAGTATGTCAACTCTTTAATTTTATAATAGGGCTTTGTTGTTTTAGCCGTACGTGCGACAGTGTACCAGCCCTCTGGTGTGTAGATGTCCACATGTCTCCCCCTGTTTTCTACTGCAGAGTGAACACTATCGCATTCCATCTCTGAATGTCCTGACTCCATAAACTTTTGGTTGATGGTTTCGATTGGCAAAACTGTTACTGCATATAAAAACATTGCGGCAATAATAGTGTTCCGATTCTGGCCAGAAGCAGTATCAGAAAAGAAAGTTATTTCTTTTATCTCAGGAGCCAATGATGATAAATGCATCCAAATGCAAGTGGCAATCTCCGATGCACCTTTCGTACCCACTCCTTCATGCCACATATAATTTGTAGCTTCAGAGTCTCCCAAATTATAAACTGTAAAATTGTATATCTTTAACTTTCTCTTATAATATACCTGACCAGCCTGTAAACTTGGAGCTAATAGTATTTTTTCCAGGTCCATAGCAAAGGAAACAAAGCCAGGGTCTACTTTGGTACGATTTTTGTCACAAACTTTATGCTCTCTCGCTTCGTTTTTACGAATAATGTGTAATTCATACTCTTCTTTATGAAGTTGCTGTTCTTGCTCTGGTCTATTCTTAAATTGAATACAATGGTCACATTGATCCTTCTTAGGGCGGTGGAAACCATAATTAAATTCGTTTGTGAAAATGGATTTGTAAAAACTGGCCTTCTCAGGAACAACTTGACGTTCTTTACAATACTCTATATAGTCTAAGTATAAACGGTTTTCGCTTAAACCTGAGGGCAAATATTTTCTCTTTGTCGTACTGCGACAGTAATGTGATGACACAGTAGGTAAAGACTTAATATGGTCTCTAATTATTTCCTTAACCACTTCGGATTTCTTGTTGGGTGGGTCTTTCTTACCTCTCTTATCCGGTTCAGTAACTCCAGATGGTGTCAACTTACTTAGAGCTGTTTCAACTTTCTTCGCAGATATATTAAAAGTAGTCAAAAAAAATGCCTTGCATACTTGAGAACTCTGGCTATCTCTAAACAGGCTATATACCAACGTGTTTTTACGTCTACTCTGTTCTCCTTTGTAGGTTCGTTTAACAGGTACACGCTTTACACACTTACCTATGTAACACCATCGTGAATGTTCAGATTTCAAAGATAAATATTCTTGTAGTAGATTTTCTCTTTCTTGTAAAGAAAATTTCAAGTTACAATTATAATGGCACTTACACGATATATCTTTAACTTTTTTAACGCCTTTTATATTTCCTGATCTTGTTGTATATTCTTTTCCAGCTAGCCTTAAAGTATTTTGAGCATTACGTTCCCACTTAAGTGGATTTCTTTGACGTTTTCTTGTCAAATTGTCAGAGTCTGCTGTTTTACTCGTAGAGGTGACGGGTTTTCTAATATATTTAGTCCATACTTCATTATCTTCTTCAGAACTGTTAGATATTTCAGAGGAAGATGTCTCCGAAACCCTCATTACAGGCTGGTACATAGGATCATTATCAGAATCAGAGGTAATGGAGGGATCATTTTCAATGATAGAGCCTGAAAATATAAAGAAATAAAAATTGTAACCATTGCCTGAAAGAGAATTTAAATTTTTACCTGAAAATAAGTCTGGCTATAGGTAGCCAGACTTATTTTCAAGATTCAGAAATTCCTAAATAACTTTGTAAAGTCTGCGATAAATAAATACAGTTGATAAAATTATAGATTGAAATAAAATTTATGGCTAGATTACCAAAATAAAATAACACAAGTTGTAAGTATACCTGTTTGTTCTGTAAGTGCTACACTAGAACCATCTGTTGTCTCAACTGTCGGAGGCACAGTTTGAAGTAAATGATACGAGTCTTCGAAATTTTCTTCAATAACTGAAACGTAAAAAATAAAAATGTAATATAGGTAGGTAAAGATCCAGAAATCCTTACTAGGCTTGTAAAGTCTGCAACAAATAACTAATTACAGTTGATGGAGTTCTACATTAAAACAAAAATTTATAGCTAAATTACCTGAACAAAAATAAAACATGGTGTATGTATATTTACCTGTTTGTTCTGTAAGTGCCACACAAGAACCATCTGTTGTCTCAACTGTCGGAGGCACAGGTTGAAGTAAATGATACGAGTTTTCATCAGCGTCTTCAAAACCTAAAACAATAAAATTAAAATAAAATAGTATTAATATAAAATGGTACAAGATGAACCCACAAATTTTTAATAAACGAAAAGTATAGGTAAGAAACAGAAGAGCCGCGCGCAGCCAAACAGCGGGGGGACACCCCACCCCGCATGAATTTCTCGCCTCCCAAACATGATGTAGGTATTTGTTTTATCGACGGACTTATAAATTGATTGATCTTAAACGGATTATGAAACTTGTGTTATTGTTGTCTATAACTTAGTAGTAATATTTAAAATTGTTTAGGTAATTATTAATAACATAAGTACATAGTTACCTTGATTGTTTTGATTGTCTAAATCAGAAATCGCCGCAACCATCTTTCGTCCTCGTGATAAATTCATGTTAATATAATACCACACGCTGAATAATTACAAACTAATAAACATCAATTGCTTAAAATTCACAAGTTATGTAGTTAATATTAATAATGAACAGTTATTGTCGTTTGACACAAATCGTAGATGTTACTCGTAACTCACTCTCAAACCAAACTAAACAATGCACGCAGAAACTCGTCGAAATGCAGAATGGGGATTGGTGAACAGGAATAAACACGATTTTTTTCTGCCAATGAAATAATTCCAAATAAAATCGGGATTGGCTTAAATAATTTATGAATCACAACAACTATAACACAATGTAATGATGTAATAATTTTGGTGGTCAAGAGTTCTACGAGCTCTTACAACTATTGACCACTGAGTACTTTACTTCTTAGACTTGTAATCACAATACATTTAGGCGGCATAGAATTTTTGACTTTTATTAAAACTGCGCTAAATTTTATTGCCAAATTTAAAAAAACCTGCTTACAGTCATGATATCAGTTAGATTTATTGACTAATATAAACTTTGGCTCTTCCACAACACGTTGATGCACTTAACTCCATTTCGCTAAAATTGTGGCTTAGCTCCATTGCCCTCCAAGACGACGATTTTACGCGAAGCGGCTGCCTACCAGACCTCCACAACCCATTAACTGGGTAACACGGTACATCATGGCAAGCATGCGTTTAACTACAATCTTACCTGATAGCAAGCGAAGATGGAGCAGGCTTCCCTAGAAGTAACCTATTGACTTAAAGACTCCTAGATTGCAGCTATCAGGCAACAGAGACTCTAGCAGAAAATTCCAATCCTTAGCTGTATGCACAATGAATGTGTTCCAAAAACGTTTTGTGCATGTGGGTGGGATGTCCACCATGTACCGGTGACGCATCGCCGTTCGTCTTGTGGTCCGATGATGGAACGAGCTTGGCGGAATTAATCTATTCAATTCCGTCGCACACTCCCCGCTTGTAGGATCACATCTCTTCCCTTCTCTACCGTTTCTTTTCTCTTTTCTTATGTTCCTCCACTTCTTCTATATCACGCTTTTTTCTTATTAACAGAATTTGCTACGATTTCCTCCAGTTGAAAGAGCAATAAACGAGACAAGTTTGTGTATATAATTTGCACAAGAGCGACGCCGGGGCGGGTCACTAGCATTTGATAGAGTGTTTGTTTATTGAATTTGCTCATTTGATTTTGCTCTGTTAGTTTATTCGATTAATTGTATAAATCAAGAAGTATATTTGTATGGTGACAGGTTTCTGTTAGTATTTATCTGGCTTAGATATCTAGGTGTTTTGTGTGATATTTGCGCATAAATATGAAGCTTATACTATCTGTTTTCACAAACGTCAAACAAAGCCAGTTGGATAATGTCTAAAGGAAACTGGTATACTATGTCATCTACGATTCTACATGGGCAGAAGCAGGTTATCCGAATACTAGTTGACCCATGCAACTTCGTCTGCGTCAAAATTTTCATTACTGCTCCGCTTCTATTGGTCTTAGCGTGATGATATATAGCCTATAGCCTTCCTCGATAAATGGGCTATTTAACATTGAAAGAATTTTTCAAATCGGACTTGGTTCCTGAGATTAGCGCGTTCAAGCAAACAAACAAACTCTTCAGCTTTATATATTAGTCCTAATATATAAAATTCTTCCGTTTCTGACTGATGGAATGACTGGCATGGGTACACCGCACAGCCAAAGCGACTAGTTGTAGGAAACTAAAATTTGGCATGAAGGTTTTTTGGGTTGTGGGAGCACTAAGAGAGGATAACCCGAAATTCTTACGGGAATGGAATAAATCGGGATATGCGCGTACGAAGTCGGATACAATGTTTTCAAGGGCGTCCCACGGCTATGCCACATGGAGGGAAAGTAACTTGAATATTGTCATGCAATCAAATTATAATAAGGGCGTAATGATGCGTACTTCTCAAGTGGGTACATTTATTAGTAATAGGTACCTATGATAATGTCACTTGTATGTCCTTACGGCAATATCAGATTTTCATTTTTTTTAACAAAATTTCACATCAAATGTTAGAATTCATGGGGTATAATTTAGACGGTCACCAAAAATAATATTTTTAAGACTCTAAGCCTAGGCACCAAAATGGATCAACGGTCACCACATTCTATCCAACTCAACTGTGATTGCCATAAAATGTAGGCTTGGGGTTACAAACTGGATAAAATAGGTTAAGTTAGGTTAGAATTGTGACCAACCGCGCGCGAGCCGAGCGAGCGAAGCGAGCGGTGCCGCGGCAGCGGCCGGCGAGCGCTACTTCTCGAATATTATTTGGTGACCATTTATCTGTTTTGGTAACCGTTTAGAACTTTTTTGGTAGTAAAATAGGTACTTTTTTGGGCGGTGTTTAAACACAAGCCGAATTCATGGTCTTCCTTTTATTTCTGACGCTATGTAATTTAGCAAAAAATAATCCTTATGATGAAGCCTTTCTGTCAGTAGCTACAGGGTTATTTCTTTTCTCGTGTAGATTCCCGGTTCAACCATGTAATTATTTAATAATCTAGGAATTCAGTTAAAATTGTTTTTTAAATTAAAATAATTGTCTTCTTTCAGTAAAATATTTCATTACAATATAAAAGCTATTTTCCCTCCATGTGGCATAGCCGTGAGACGCCCTGTGTAATATACTCACCTTGCAACTATTAACATTGTTTATATGAATGAAAAAAAAAATATAAACTTTACTGTGCCAAATATATAAACTATTCATAAATACCTATCCAAGCTATGCATCCATCGACAAGCTAAACGATTTCACTCGACGACAAAATTGGCGGGCAAAATGACAGCTGTCAAAAATGAATTCAATATGGCGGAACGGCTCTGAAAAGTCGATTGGCGTAAAATCAAATTGTGTTTTATTTGATGCAATAAATGTTGAGATGCAATGATCGACATTTAAACTAAAATAATAATGTTGACACTTATGTCAGGGGCTGTCAGATTTTTCTAACTGTCGTTATTTACAAATTTAAAAAAATTAACTGCCCAAGTGAAAACAGCCGGATTGCGGAATTTGTTCGTAAGAGTCACCGCGGCCCTGGAACGCAAAGGGCACTAGGAGGAACACGGATGGGTTTGAGTCAGTAAGAGTCCGACACTCTCTTCTGCTCCGCCCAGAGCGAGAGGAATCATTTGATGAATTCCCGTCCTAAAAAAAGAGTTCTGTTGTTATTGGTCACATGTCCAGAATAAAGGCTATTGAGAAAGTTCTGACAGAAAAATTAAATACATTACTGATCACAGTCTGATTGCGAACACTGCCAATATTATTTATATGCAGCAAGAACCTAATTATATTCACAGCTTTACCTTTAAAAATAATAAAAACACACCGGCTTGTTAAAATAAAAGTTCAATCAACCACGCTTTAAGAGTAATTAAGCTCAAAAGGTGAGTACCAAAATAATGAAACCAGCTCTATAATTATATGCATTTAATTACCCATTCTCTGTATTTAAAAGCAATGAAGCGTTATACGGTTTCCAACGAGTATAAATGTATTCCTGTAATTGATTTTCTGATTAAAATAAAAAAAAATAAACCTACCTATCTAAGGTAGGTATGTTTCTTTTTCACATTAGGGGTTTAGTCAACGGTTTCAATAAGTGTTAATTAACAAGTTTTAATGATGTTTACTATTTCTTAAAATAATCTCTTACTACATTTTTGATTATGCCGCCGTATGGTGTCGGCCGGTGCCGTATGGTGGCGTAAAAGAATAATACTATCCCATCACTTCCCGTGGGTATCGTAAGATGCGACAAAGGGACTCGCCAGAGAATAAGCAGCAGCGTTCTCTGTAAAACGCAACACCATACACTGCGATCGCCAACCCGCCTGCCAACTTTCTATTGTCGTTATAACAACAAATAACAACAATAAATTATTAAAAATAATAGGGTTCCCCATATAAGAAAACGTGATGTTTTCAGTTTATGGTACGTACATTTCGTGTGAGAGTCCGACTCTCACTTGGCTGATTTTTTTTATATTAATCTTACAGTTCAGGAACAGGATAAATAAAGAAAATCATACTACGCTCTAGCCCATGAGTCAGATTCGTTGTTTTATAGAAGATAGTTTCATAGAATTTCGTTTCACATAAAAATTTTCACGTATTATCATTTCATAGAATAATCAATACGCAGAATACTTACTTTGAATAAATTTAAATCATAGATTTTTGTTACAAAGAAACTTTGTTTCGATATTTATGATCAAAGAAATACAAATCAAATATTCTTTATCCGCATAATGAGTAGTTAACATAAAACTTGTAACCAAGAAAAACATTTCATCAACTGACAGTTTCTAAACGCTTGACAAATACATACCCTCCTATAAAATTGCAACATCGCAGTCACAATAAAAATGCAGGTAAGTTCTACTCAAGTAAAAGACAAAACTATGCAAACAAGCCTAACCACTAATATAGCAAGCATATAGCTAGCATGCAAGAAGCATACAGCAAGCATGCAGCAAGCAAACGACATGCAGCATGTAAGTAAGCAAGCATACAGCACATAAACGAGCATGCAACATGCATAATGCAAGCAAGCATGCAGTATGCAAGCGACCATGCAATATGCAGAATGCAAGCAAGCATGCAGTATGCAGGCGAGCATGCAACATCAATGCAGCAAGCATGCAGCAATCATGCGGCATGCAGCAAGCATGCGGCATGCAATATGCAGCAAGCATGCGGCTTACAACATGCAGCAAGCAAGCATGCAGCACGCAAACGAGCAACATAGTATGCAGGCAAGCATGCAACATGCAGCAGGCATGGTTTCTGTCACGGCTCCGGCGCTGCGGGGCTCCGGCGATCCCACGCGAACTTATCGTCGCTGATGGTTATAACGCTCACCACCGCGGCTGAGGCTGGCCGGCGGAAGCGTCCAGCAAGCCGAAGCTGTGGTGGTGACCGTTCCTCAGCTCGCCTCGCCCCTCCGCGCCTACGCGGGCTTAAATTACACTCTAGGGGTAGGGCAGACAAGACTACGTGGGGTCGGTTTTACAGCGATTCATTTCTGTCACAATTTTTTTTACCACACATGTTGATTTTTAAGATCATATTTTATTTTGGTTAAATGCTATTTTATAAAAATGGCAATATGTGAAGTTAAATTATTCCGAATAAAATTCTGCCATCTTAAAAGTATGCCATGGACATATTATAAAACAATAATATTTAATTATAATTACATTTCACTGAAGTATAAAATACTGTGGAAAAAAACACCAGACAAACAATATTCGTTAAAAAAAAAATCTACTTTTTGATAAGTTTGTTAAATAAAAAAATGTGATCATGAAATGCATTGAACTGTGTTTCTGTGAAATAGGTTTCATTCAAGTAAATAGTCTTTGAAATAATAATATTTCACATAAAATTACAACAACCAAATATTATGTGAAATATTTTCTGCGAAACGATATTCTATGAAAATTCTATCTACGAAACAAGGGTACACCGTCAGAGACATCAATAGAACTTTGTTTTTTAACTCTTTATTGCTTTACCGAATACTGGGCTTTTGATCGCAATGATTATAATTCATATTAGTATAGATTTTATCAGATTTATGCAATATTTCTGTAACCTATTACGCATACATATCTCGATTTACAAAAGACAACGAACCCAAAACCCAAGTACCCGACCACAAAAATAACACAAGTTTCGAAACTAATTTCGAAACTACCCGCGTTTCGAATAACGCGAAACAAACAAACTAATACAGAACATTAAGTATTTTCACTATTTGTGTTTTAAAGGATTTGCAATTTGAAAAGTTTGCGGAGTTGCCTCGACCTTAACACCACGAGTTCGCCTGTTTAAATAGCCCGCCGTATAGCCACGGTACAATTTATGGCTTTAATTTTAAAAACTCTTAAGCTACGTTAAATAAAATTATCCAAGCAAGTAGAAATGCTCATAGCTTAAGAACTACTGAGCCAAACTGAATTAAATTTTTACGGGACGAAATGGCAAGCATACCACATCAAACTAAAACAGAATCACAGAAATTGGATCAGAAAGAAAAAAATCCCACCGCCTCTCCTTTTTGGATGTCGGTTAAAAAGAGGTTCCTACGAATACTGATTTCAAGTGCTTTAAGGCAGCAACAGACATCAACGATCTTGAAGGAGTTAAACCGACACGCGCTTCACATCTGTGTGAGCTGAAGCGAAGCCAGCCATTTACGAAAAAGAATTCAGGGGGAAACATAGTTTCATTCTTCCCTTTCTATGCAAAGCTTAAAAACACTCTTCCACTCTGAACTGTTTTAAATGCACACTATCTTACCGTATACCGCCCGTTTACCGTAATAATTATGGTATTAAATTACTGCCTAAATGGCCGTGTGAAGTTGTGTGGCTACACTACAGTTTACTTAGATATGATAATGAACTAGGCATAGATATTGCCCGTCATATGCCATATTGATTGACATTGCAAAAATATGGCTGTAAACCATGGCTACACCTAGGTGTTGTTTCAATTATGGCCAAAATTATTGCCATATTACGGCATGTCCGTGACTTCATTATAAAATGTTCGCAACTAACCATTTAGACCTGGATATCTAGCGTAGGTATGCATACCAAGTTTCATTAAAACCAGTTCATTCATTTCCAAGAATAGGGACTTGAAAATTTATATGAAACACTGAGAGAAATTAAATACTTTTAAACAATTTTATTACCTATACTAGTGTTGCTTAAATAGAGAACATTATATTTAAGATCATTTTGGGGAGTGTGCAACGGAATTTCATAATTTAATTCCGCCAAGCCCGTTCCATCATCGGACCACAAGACGAACGGCGATGCGCCACCGGTACATGGTGGTCATCCCACCCACAAGCAGAAATTTTTTTGGGTACATATTATTAATGCATACAGCTAAGGAATGGAACTCCCTGCCTGAATCTGTTTCCTTATAGCTACAACCTGGGAGTCTTTAAGTCAAGAGTGAATAGGTTACTTCTAGGCAAGCGTGCTCTATCTTCAACCACATCATCGCTTACCATCAGGTGAAATAGTGGTCAAACGTATGCCTATCAAAAGCTTAAAAAAATCTGACTTAGAGCAATAACTAAAAAACTGAAGTAACTTTACTGAAACCCCAAAATTAGTACAATTAGGCTCTTTCGCAACAGTTGGCAATTTCGACACGCATTTGACATTTGCACAAAAATAAAGTTATTTATCGAATCCATACCTTGAAAAAAAAAACAAGCCTAGGGTGAGTCAGACTCGCATACAAAGGGTTCCGTACCATAAACCGAAAAAAAACACTATTTTTGTATGGGAGTTTAATTTGAAATGAATTTTTATTATTTGTCGTTATTGAAATTCATACCATGAAAATTTCAACGGTCTCTTACGGTTCTTCAGTTACAGTCCGTTGACAGATAGATGAACGGACGGACGGACGAAAGAACAGCGAAGGGTTAGTAATAGGGTTCCCTTGGTTACCCTTCGGGCACGGAACCCTGTAAATTAGAGCTTGATCATTGCGAAATTCTTGGCTTGTCAAAGTAAGTAAATGAAAGTCCTTCCAAAAGATTTCCCAATCCATCACGTTTTTGAGAAGCATTTGAATGTCCAACTTCAGAAGTTCGTTAGAATTTGCGTCCTTGCGACACAGGGAGAGGGAGCTGTGTTGCCAATTGTTTCAAATTAATATAAAAAGGGGAATTCCATTTTTAATTTTCAGTTTCCGACTGCCAGTCACTGAGAGAGGATCTCCTTTATACTAGTTTTCTTACTGCTAGTCTTGTAGACGTTTTTTCACCAAGTCAACGTTTTCTTTATATATTTCCATTTTCTTCAAGCAAAGTGTCAAAAAGTGAAGGAATATTGCCGAGGCGTTATTCTGAAAAACCCTGCCACTCCAAAAGGACTTTGTCATACTCTTTTTCCCTTCGTTCAATTCGCGTTGGCGAAAATCTGTATCGTTTCGCCATCGCACAAAACTCCTAATAATTTTATCAAAACCTGTATTTAAATATTTGTTCTGAGTGGATACAGACAACCTCTGTGGATATTATCCCATTTTACAAATAGGGTATAGTGATAACTAATTTCTGGGTTCAGGTCATCATCATCTGCCTAGCCTTTTCGCAACTATATTGGAGTCGGCTCCCAATCAAACTGGATTCAACTGCATTCCAGTATTTTACGTGGACCGGCTGCCTACCAGACCTCCACAACCCATTAACTGAGTAATACGGCAGTTCTTGGCAAAACTGGTGTCAGATTTTACAGGCTTCTGACAGTCCGTAACGACTGCCAAAGATCTACAAATGACAACCGAGACCAATGGCTGGGTTCAGGTCATAAATATATGGAATACTTGTTAGCTGCATCGAATTAAACGTTGAGCTCACAATAATATATGGTAGGCGCCAGGTAACTGTGCAATACCGGTCATTGACCCAACTAAATTTATTGGCATTCTTTATTTCAAGAACGGAAATAAAGACATAAAGCAGTCCTCTTCTTTTAAGCAGTCTTCTTCTCAATCTTTCGTAATCCTTTACATTTTCCATTAATGAAAAAGCAGCCAAGTGCGAGTCGGACTCGCACACGAAGGGTTCCTTACCCTTGATCTTAATTTTCATTTGCTGTTATAGCGGCAATAGAAATACACAAACTGTGAAAACTTCAACTGTCTACGTATTTCAGTTCTTGAAATACAGCCCGCTGACAGACAGACGGACGGACGGACGGACAGTGGCGGCTAAGTAATAGGGTTTTGTTGGTTACCCTTTGGGTGCGCCTACCCTAGAAAGGATTCCATACTTATTTATTTTTCGGGTATCTACGATATCAGAGGAAGGTCAGTGTACTTAATAATAAAGTACACTGACCTTCATGCAATAGCAAGTTTTTCTGGTGCCGACCATAGTTGTCTAAAGGCAACGCAGATATATATTACCAACTAACGATATTTGCCAACAGAAGGATCCGTATCGGTTAATTTCATCCCAGTGAAGCGTTAACTTTCCTCCAAAATGTACCCTCAAAGCTTAACCCCTAGGAACTGGCTCAAGCCAAACCCTCAACCAGGAAGGCTCTTTCCTAACGCAAATAACTGTCCCCTATGTATGTTTAAGCATCCCAATGCTGTACAACTATCTGGTACTTTAGTTTTGGTATTAAATCGTCCTGTTTTATTGCCTCCAGGTGAATGGCGAGGGGAGCGCAGGATGCTGGACATCACTCGAGATAAGCCTGTAAAAGTCTGCGTGAGAGTCGTAGTGCCTGTACGGGATCATCCCAAAGTGAGTACAAGTTTTTTTTTTATTCTGGTCAGCAACATTAACAATAAATCTCTGCAAGGCAGTTTTTTGGCAAACTGTTTGATAGTAGCGACTCCACGGACCTGATCTCCAAGGAGAAGTCTTGTTCTTCACTTCCGGCTTGCCTTTATTGGCTGGCCGGAATGAACACTGACGAAAGACAGAGCTCCCACCTGCAAGAGCAAACATGCTCGGGTGAAGGATGTATAATCCAGTAAGATGCTGGTAGGGATCTTGACCGTACTTTCGGGATTGTCCTGATAGCCGTGGTATAACTCTCCACTCCATAAGCACCTAAGAATATGTTGCCCCGTTGGTGCTACGTCACTTTGTGCTAACGACCGTTTTTGAGGGACCCATATATTGAGTGTGCAAGTCACTTCCTGCCATTGTAAAGCAGATTTAATTGTCATTGATCAGGAAGGGGCCAATAGTTCTTCCATAGTAAACGGTTATCAGTCCACTAAACCAACCAAACCGTTTCATCTTTTGTTCCCACATTCTGCAGTAGTCCTGCTCCAGCCGGGGATTGTCCTTGGGTATACTTTCACAGTGCCTACAGGGATAATCGTCGGTTGGTGTCCCATTCCATTAGAAATGTCCAACGTTGCCTCTGCGAGTTGGCTTCAGCCCCTCGTACGCCTATCAAAGTACCCGGTGTCCAGGGACCCGAGAAAATAAAACTCTTTATTTCAGGCTTTTTTGGCCCATAGATATACCTTACAAAATAAGATGTATGTAATAATAATACAGGTTGTGTTAGTAGATACAAACTTAAATCTATATTAGTAAAACACTTAATTTCACTTAACACTACGTCATTGTGCGTTCTGGTGGCACCTGTCCGCGGAAGCGACGGAACGCCACGAACTGCGGCCCCAAGTTATCCTCCATAACGAGGTGCAGAAAACATGTTGGTACGCGCACCACAAACGCCAAACGCCGCGACCACGTCATCCCTTACCAACAGGTGAGATAGTGGTCAAACGCGTGTCTATCAACAGTAAAGAAAAAATGTTAACGTTGCGGCGCTATTCCAACAGCTGCACCCTCAATGCTTACTTGAATATTCTGGTCAGCTTAGCTGCCTTTCACATGTACTTAGCTGCTATGTCCGTTGACTGATACTGTTTGTGTCTGGTTATATTATTGGGCTGCGAGAGGAATCCATTGATCTCACTTACTATAAGTTGGGGATTTGACTATACTTAAATTGAGAGTATTTATACACTCATCTGCCTAGCCTTTTCCCAACTATATTGGGGTCGGCTTCCAGTCAAACCGGATTCAGGTGAATACCAGTATTTTACGTGAAGCGGCTGCCTACCAGACCTCCACAACCCATTAAATGGGTAACACGGTAATTCTGGATAAGACTGTAGTCAGATTTACTGGCCACAGATCTACAAATGACAGCCAGGACCAACGGCTTAACGTGCTTTCCGAGGCACGGAGGAAACTCGGTATGTTAAGATGGTCACCCATCCACAGACCAACCTTGGCAAGCGTTGCTTAACCTTGACGATCGTTCTGTGCGGCTGTTATTCTTTAGCCACGAGCTCCTATCCCTGAGAGTATTTATACACGATCGCCGCCTGATAGATTTTTATCCAAAGCATTAAAATGATTTGATATTTTATACCGTAAAATGTAAATTTTTTTAATAAACGAATTTTGTTTTTGAACGTAGCTCCAAACTAGGAATTTCTGCTGTATCGTGGGTGCGTTTATTAAGAAATAAACTCATATACGATACTATATATATTTTCTTTCTTTTCGTATATATATTTTATTAGAGATCTTATCTAGCGACAACATTTTTCTTTCCGACTTACTCGCGGACGAAGTCGCGGGCAACAGCTATGTAACAAATATCTGTAGGCCATGCAAGTATTTGTTGAGTGCGGGAATCAAACCCGCGACACACAGCGCAGTAGTCGATTGCTCAACCACTGTGCCAACCGTGTCGTAAAATTTATATTTTTGTGACGAAAAGTGTTTTTCCCTTGGGAAACTACCTATTTATCAAACTGCTTATGTACTGGTTGCAACTTCCTACATTTTATCAGATTATGTTAGCAAAATTGTACTAAACAGCTGATTGTTTTTCCTTTTTTGCCGTTTAATATCAAAAATTTTATTATGGAGATACATTTTTATTATTTTCCTTTGCGTAGGATAACTGAAGCCACTCTACTACACTTCCATGCAATTTAAAATTCACACAGACCGCCTAGTCTGCGGTGTTCATTATCCATACGTTATTAATTAGGAAGTCGCCACACAGGCCGTGCCTACAAAGTAGTAGTTGGCAACTTTTGACCGCTACGGGCAGTAAATGTGGCGGTCGCCTTATGTATCAAACTATAACTGCGAACTACGAAACACCGAAAATGTTTTAACTGAAAAAATCTTGTGTAGCCAAGTTTTAGTTTACCTTACATCATGCTTGTATTTCCCGAAAAGTAAAGCAGAAGTGTATGTACGTATATTTTGCTTACTGTTTCATGCTTACTGCTTCTGTTACTTAGTTTTCTCACATTTTTGCTAACTGCTTTCATCACGGTGGATAGGGACCCATACGCACAAAACGTTTTGGTAACACATTCATAATGCGTACAGCTAAGGAGTGGAATTCCCTGCCGGTGTCTGTGTTTCCTGATAGCTACAACCTGGGAGTCTTTAAGTCAAGAGTGAATAGGTTATTTCTAGGCAAGCGTGCTCCATCTTCGACCACACCATCACTTACCATCAGGTGAGATAGTGGTCAAACGCGTGCCTATCTATACAGTCCACTGCATTTTTTTTTCTTCAGTCGTTCGGAACCCTGAAAAGAAGAAGAGACACCTCTTAATAATTTAAATAAAGTACGAGTCGGACTCGCGTGTAAAGGGTTTTGAACCTATTTCATTTTTTTAACATGTTAATTTGACATGACACACTTCTTATAGGTTTTTTACAGGAAACCCTATAAGAAGTGTTTATATCTATCTATCTTTGGGTACAAAGAAAGAAAAGATTTTTTTTTAAGTTTCTAGTGTGACCCCCATACTCAAAATTTCTTTATTTACGTAACGCCTCCGTATTTAGATTAGAGAATTCCATATGCATACCAAATTTCAACAAAATCGGTTCTGTAGATCTGTAGAAAACTGGCTGTGACAGACGGACAGACAGACCGACAGACAGACACCCGAGTGATCCTATAAGAGTTCCGTTTGCCACAAATGTTCGGAACCGTAAAAATTTAAACAAACCAATTTTCACCCTTTAGTACCACAAAACTGCTTGTTCTTTAATAAAATAAATAGCTAATATTTTCGCTCACGTAAATAAGGGCAGTCTCCCAGACACGTTCACTCGACGAATTGAAATCGCTTCGACGTAAAAATATCGCCTTGTCGGAATACCACGTGCGTTAATACACGGATGGGGAACGCAAAACGTTTAGGGTTCCGTAAATTGGTAATTTGGATTAGTGAAATCGATGGAATGGTGACGTTGCAGAAATGTGTTTTGTATCTGTAGTAGCGAGATTATAGTAAGGAAATTCGTTTAGGAATACGGAAATGTGTCTTTTTGTAAGCAGCTTTGATATGTTAGTATTTGGAGGTGAAGTTAATATGAATTTAGTGATGAACCTTTTCTAAATAAATCTGTGGGCGTTATTTTATTTTTAAAGATACCCACTAATATAAAAGAACCCTCCGCAAGTGAAGGCATCCTCCAAGGAACCCCAGTTTTCTCTAACTTGGGCTGTTTGCAACCAGCTGTATTAAAATAGACAATCAGCTTAAAAAAAATACTGAGTCAGAATTACAATATTATTCGTCTTAACTCTGTGTGACAGTGGTATGGCATCTCAAAGGAGCTATTGATGGGCAGGCAATCGCCCAAGCAATATGCTCATTGGCTAATCTGCATGCAACATTATGGTTTTGGCAATTTAGGTTTAGCTCATGCGATTTAGGATTGCCATTGATAAAAATGGACTTATTTACAAATACATTTTAACCACCTCATCATCTGCCTAGCCTTTTCCCAACTACATTTTTTTAATATAATAATAATAAATTAATATAATAATAAATTTATTCAAATAAAACGTTTACTAAAGAGTTTACATTTAACTCTTTTGTAAACGTGCCAACAGTGATAAGATTTCCATACAATTATAGTGCCTGAAACTAAACTAAAACTAATATATTATTATTATAGGTGCAAGTTATGGTGGTTCGGAATTGCAATGTTATGTAGCAACCAGCCTGATCTAGGTTAATTTAAACCTGTGTTTCAGGCCACCACTTTACAATTCAACTACATTGGTGCAGTACTATTTAAAGGTTAACTAAATAAAAATAAAGAATATTTTAACAACTACGAGAAAAACCTTAATATCTAAAAACTAAGCCTATGTATTATACAAAAGTAAACAATTACGAGGGAAACAAATATCATCATGCCAAGATTTCTAGAAGTTGTTCTGTGTCTGTGTAATGTAGAGTCTCTAAATATTCACACAACATTTTACTACTTTTTTATACCTAATACTATAGAAACTTAGAACCTTGTTGAGCCTGTTATATAGAAAAGGTCCCAAGAACAGATAAAAACGATTAGCAAACGCATGTCTAGTTTGAGAATTAATGCAAACCAAGTCCTTTCTTCTTTTGTCAGAAAGCACAGGATCAAAAGGAAGTGCAGTGTGCTGGTGAAGTACTATGTTTAAAATAAATAATTGCCGTACTTTGACATGCTGCGTAAAGCTGGTGCGTTGGAAATCTAAAAGGGCGAAATGTAGCAACCTTTAGAATTTCTCTTTGAGCACGCTCTATTGGGGTCACATTCATTGGGGTCGGCTTCCAGTCAAACCGGATTCAGCTGAATACCAATGTTTTACGTGGAGCGGCTGCCTACCAGACCTCCACAACCCATTAACTGGGTAACACGGTACATCTTGGCAAGAATGGAGTCAGATTTACTGGCTACTGACTATCCGTAACGACTGCCAAAGATCTACTAATGACAGCCGGGACCAACGGCTTAACGTGCTTTCCGAGGCACGGAGGAAACTCATTATGGTAAGATGGTCACCCATCCACAGACCAACCTTGGCAAGCGTTGCTTAACCTTCAAGATCGACCCGTACGCCTGTTATTGTTTAGCCACGAGCTCCTCAAATACATTTTTTTTTCAAATACATTTTAACCACCTATGGACACTTAAATGTGGAATTTGCTAATCAGATATGATTACATTTTTTATAAATAGTGCTGAAAATGGGTTGAAAGAGGAATGCCACATCATTTTACAGAACGATATTCAACCAAAGAAGTACAGAATCACTCATATAAACAAACAGTATCACATTTTCAACCTTTATCTCCGACCTAAACAAAATGTTTGCAGAAACGCCATTTTTCTTCTCTCATTCTCAATCTTATGAAAACATCATGGAGGCCTACGGAACCCGGTCGTGTTTGCTTCGACGCTCAATTTTGCTCGAATGAACGAGTTTCCCCGTCATTCCATCGCTCTGCGTGGTATAAATAAAGTATTACTTTTTCTGTTAAACGTTGAGTAGGCAGGAAATGGAGTGAGAATTTGGATGAGATGGCTCAATCAACATCGATGGTTTTTTAACCGACATCAAAAGGAGGCTGGACGTTATCCATTCGGTTGTTTGTATGTTTTTTTAGTATGTTTGGGCATAACTCCGAAAGTTAAAGTTAGTTCCATAATTCTTTTTTTATTCAAAAGAGATTTATAAATTCCCATTTGAAATTTGAAATTTATAAAGATGATAAAAAACTGTAGTAGTTTTTATTTTAGTCTTTTATCTTTCTGACGTGTGATGCCTCTATGCACGTCACTAATTATCGTCGTGAAGACTTTGTTTAGTTTGTCTGCTTTTTATTAGTTGTGTATGATAGCCGTTGGTCCAGCACCTGCTGTCTTTCTGGATGTTTTGAATTGCAGTCCCATCGATTTGTGATTAACACGCACGAAGAGAGAGTACACTTTCTTTGTGCAAATAAAACATTTAAAGGGGAAGATATGGTTTTATTTTGTGATTTAAATAACATTCATCATGTTTGAGGTTATGTTGAAAGCATGACGTCTAAAAATATATTATACCTATTTCGCCGCAATCTCTCATATTTTAAATGTTTATGCATTTTTTAACATAATTGTGCTTTTTATACGTTTCATTTCAGCTTATGCTCAGTTTTAGCTGACAATATAAGACGAAACTATCAATGCAAATTAGGTTCAAATAAATAGGCATCGCTCCACAACTTTTTACGTAACTTTGTACTTATCTCTACAAAATATCCTCTGCGCTTTGCTTTAACAAACACCTACGCTTGGACACTCCATTGGCTCCTTATTCCGTGGCATCAAAACTACCCCACGTACGAATATGGCTAACTAGTATTTTCTCGCTATTACACGTTGAAAAATTACATACATTTACTTTGGAGGCTTAGGCCGAGGTTGTATAGGTACGCGTAGTCTTGTGAATTTATTTCCTGAGCAAAAAATAAGTTAGTGGATTCAATCAAATAGTTAGTATACACTATTTTTTTTTAATAGATACTTACAATAACTTATAATTTTCTTCAAACCGAGTTAATGTATAATGCCAATTATTCCACATTTTTCGCAAACTTATTTAATTAACTCTAAAAATAATCGATCTGCCAATACCTATGGCGCTGGAAAAATATCACCCGAAGTGAAAAACTATGCTTCCTTGCCGAACAATGGAAGTCTCTAAGAACCATATCCGAATAACGATCAATAAGGATTAAAACCCCATGACCATAAAAACTCACTCCATGAAGATAAATCAAATCGCTCCCTTAGGGCGATAAAAACCACAAAAAGTGGCATTAGCGATAACACACTGAAATTGATTGAACCGCTGGATAAATGTGAAAGACAGTTTTTTGGTAAGTGCACAGGCACAAGGTTTAAAAAATTTTCATTACAAATATAAAGTTTTATGCATTTTATTTCACCAAAAAAAAACCGGCCAAGTGCAAGTCAGTCTTAATTTTTATTATTTGTTGATATAGCGTCAATAGAAATACACATACTGTAAAATTTCAACTGTCTACCTATTACGGTTCTTGAGATACAGTTTGCTGACAGACAGACAGACGGAGGACATCAGAGGCTTAGTAATAGGGTGTAATTGTAACCAATTAAACCCTTTTTAGGGTTCCGTACCCAAAAGGTAACCTCTTTAGGTAAGGAGCCCTAAAAATGTATCATTAAAAACTTTTCGCTGTCAATGGCAAAAGGCCTCAGAGGCTCAGCGACATCGTAATTCGTAAGTGACATTCTGTCAACGATAGCGTGACGAAAGCAATTGTTAAAACGTCAAGAGTTAAGGGATCGACAAACGCTGTCGAAATGTCATCATCATCATCATCTGCCTAGCCTTTTCCCAACTACATTGGGGTCGGCTTCCAGTCAAACCGGATTCAGCTAAATACCAGTGTTTTACGTGGAGCGGCTGCCTACCAGACCTCCGCAACCCATTAACTGGGTAACACGGTACATCTTGGCAAGACTGTAGTCAGAGTTACTGGCTTCTGACTTTCCGTAACGACTGCCAAAGATCTACAAATGACAGCCGGGTCCAACGGCTTAACGTGCTTTTCAAGGCACGGAGCAAACTCGGTATGTTAAGATGAGCATCCATCCACAGAGCAACCTTGGCAAGCGTTGCTTAACCTTGAAGATCGACCCGTGCGGCTGTTATTATCTAGCCACGAGCTCCTCAATTGCAATGCTGATTCTTTGGCCCTAGGAAAACCCAGCCTTCTGATTACGCGAAGTGTCAACTAGCCGTTTGCTGATGTCCCGAAAACTCGATGAGCACTCGGACCCCATGTGCGTAAATATTTCAACCCCAATTGGCTTAAGCATTTAAAGAAAAAAAAAATACTTACAATTAACTTCAATTTCGGAAGTCGGTGACAAAAAATGATGGTTTCTACGAATTGAGAACTTCCTCCTTTTTAATTTGGTTAAAAATACTAGACTAGTTCGAGTATAACTCGCGCACCGAGAGGGCTCCGTACTTACTCACATTATGTAGATAGTTCGTCTATATTTTTTATTTGTAATGGGTTTGCTCTTGACTCTAGTCTATGTCAGAGATGCCAGAGACAAAGTCTACAATGGAGCGAGCCTACTCAGAAGGAGCCTGTTCACTCTAACTTTGAAGAGATTAGGGTCTTTCCTCGAATATACAAGTATTATCTGCTGAAATTTATAAACTACTAACTTTTGCCCGTGACTTCGTACGCGCATATCCCGATCTCCCTGTTTTCTCGTTCCCGTAAGAATTTCGGGAAATCCACTCTTAGTGCTCTCTTACACTCCCCAAGGCACCTACATGGCAAATTTCAACTTTCTGCGGCTGTGTGTTCCAAATCAAATGATTAGGTTTGGTTTGGTTTTTTCAGACATTTAGTCGTACCGGAGTTACGGAAATGTTTCATTTTGATTGTTTGATTGATGTAAGTAAAGTATTGTCATAACTCTAACAAAAAGATTTAATAAGTAGGTAGGGTTGAAGGAAAAACTTAACTTTTTATTTTATTAATGTTCTTCCATAAATAGATGTATTTCACGATCAATTTTTCGGATTTCTCTTGACAGAGTAACTCGTCGTTTCCTATGTTAGATGCTCCGAGTGTACAAAGTAATATTGGATTTATCAAACAGAAAATTCCCAGAACCAGCCTAGATTTGTGCTCGATATTGGCAATATTACTGGTCTTATACTATGCTATACTACTAGTTGTAGGAAATATAAATCACGGTCTATCCTTAAGATCATGTCGAATTTATTCAAAATTCGAGATGATTTTATCTTCTATAAAATTTCTAAATTAATTTTGTAAAATGTCGATTATACAATTACTACTTAAAGAAAAATAAAACGTTTTGATTTATGCATATAAAAGTATTTAGTATACTTTTAAGAAAAAATAAAACTTTTTTACAAAAACTATTTTTTCAAATCGGTTCATAAATGACGGAGTTATGAGGTAACACATAAAAAATACAACCAATTGAGACCCTTCTCCCTTTTTTTAAGTCGGTTAAAAAAGAAGCAATTTTTTAAATTGGAGGTCTGTCTGTTTATTCCAGCTAATCTCTAAAACGGCTGATTTTGACGGAACATTCAGAATTAGGGTTTTGTGCAAAGGAATAAAGTTCTATTCACTAAATAGCGATGACAGCTTGAAAACTGACTTGGAAAGCTTGCAGTAGAAAAATGCAAACACAATGGTAACTCAACCTTTCATTGAAATCTCACTTGAAGAAAGTCGAAACCAAAGAACCAAAAAAAATAACTATTCTGTACCAATCCAGCAATCTACAAAGATCAAAAGGCACCCTTTCCTTGTTAAACCTCCCTCACACCTTCGACTAACAATCGCGTCACAAATGTCGCATTACCGTCCAATGTGTCGCCGCCTTTCCACCTCGTATTTGGTCGCCATTCCAGAGCAGTCCAATGCTAAGCTACGCAAGTGCTAGCTTCGCTTTGTACGGAAATGTAGGCGGGATTGTCCAATATGACATTCAGTCACACAGGACAGTATAATAATAATCGGTAACGTTGGAACAGCTGGAACACAGTAAGGCCTTTACACCTCGTATTTTTGGTCGCCATTCCAGAGCAGTCTAATGCTAAACTACGCAAGTGCTAGCTTCGTTTTGTACGGAAATGTAGGCGGGATTATCCAATATGACATTCAGTCACACAGGACAGCATAATAATAATCGGTGACGTTGGAACAGCTGGAATACAGCTAGGCCTTTACACCTCGTATTTGGTCGCCATTCCAGAGCAGTCCAATGCTAAGCTACGCAAGTGCTATCTTCGCTTTGTAATGAAATGTAGGCGGGATTGTTCAATGTGGTATTCAGTCACACAGCACAGTATAATAATGATCGGTGACGTTGGAACAGCTGGAACACAGTAAGGCCTTTACACCTCGTATTTGGTCGCCATTCCAGAGCAGTCCAATGCTAAGCTACGCAAGTGCTAGCTTCGCTTTGTAATGAATTGTAGGCGGGATTGTTCAATGTGGCATTCAGTCACACAGCACAGCATAATAATGATCGGTGACGTTGGAACACCTGGAACACAGTTAGGCCTTTACACCTCGTATTTTTGGTCGCCATTCCAGAGCAGTCCAATGCTAAGCTACGCAAGTGCTAGCTTCGCTTTGTAATGAAATGTAGGCGGGAATGTTCAATGTGGCATTCAGTCACACAGCACAGTATAATAATGATCGGTGACGCTGGAACAGCTGAGATGTGTCCCAGCTGTTCCAATGTCACCGATTATTATGGGCTAAGCCTACTTCGGATGAAATCTTTCAAGTCAAGAGTGAATATAGTTCCTCGTTCGTCTGATCTGTAACTTAAATGGTGCAAACAATGAAGAATATTCTGTGCATATATGTATCTCTGTTTACCCACTTCCTGTACCTTGATGCACCACGCGAAACACGTCATCAAAGGGCCCACCGCCGTCAATTTTTTTTTTTTTAATTTCGGAGCACGATCTAACATGCATATATGGGTAGAGTACACTTCAAATAAACAAAAAATGTTAGGAACATGGTGGTCTAAAGTATCCGTTACGAGATATTTCGAGGCAAATTCACTCCTATACCAAAAATTTCGAAACCCTTTATAGTTGTAGAACATGCATCAGTTTCCTCAACTTTTATTTCATTCATAACTACTTTTGAAATTAATAATTACACAAAGTAAAACTGGCCACCATTGCTCGAGACCAATTTTGATGAAACCATGACATATCGTCATGGTCTCATCAAAATTGGTCTCGGATACATAGCTTTAAAATAAATAAATCGCGCAGCTAACATGGCAAACTGATCACTCATCCTACGCAACACTGGATGGTCGACCTTACTCCTTGAATTACCGTCAATGTACCTACACCCTAACATCTCGTATTACAAACAAACCAGTCTATATATATAACACGGCCTCTACAGCCAATTTCTCTTTCAAGCCTCTCCTGTCATTGTTAACAGAAAAAAAATCGCGCCAATTCCGGGTAACATGATGCTGTGAATTCGTGAAATGCTTTTGATGGATTGTGTGAAAAGGGGATCACAAAGGTAATAGAGTAGTTTTCGGAGTTTAGGGGCACTTGTGACCTTTTTGACATGTTAAAAATGGGTTGAAGTTTAGTACTGCGTTTTTTGTGTGTTAAAGTGAAGTGGTGTGAATTTGTGTCAATTGGTCATGTGTCATACGTTAACACACAAAACACAACTTACACTACTAAAGAGAGATCTGAGAGAACCAACATTGACGATTTGTACTATAAAAAAACCGATAGTATGAATTTACATACAAAATTTCGTTCCCTACACAACTCCTTCGTGGGATGTATTTTCAAAAATCCTTGTTTGCTCTCACCTTCACTACATTAGAAACTTTTGCGATTTAGGCTTTGAATATGAATTTCTATTATGTAGCTTTTGGAATATTCGTAGCACCGTAGTAACTGTTCGTAGAGCTTGCTACGAGCACAGCTGAGTTCTTAGCAAGCGCTAGAGCACAGCTGAGTTCGTAGCAAGTGCTACGAGCACAGCTAAGTTCGTAGCAAGTGCTACGAGCACAGCTAAGTTCGTAGCAAGGGCTACGAGATATTGTATAAGTTGATCTACACAATCATATTATTTGGACCGCGCCGAAACCAACGGCTTACCGTGTTTTTTAAGGCACGAAGGATTATCGCAATGTAACCCGTCAACGATCAACGGCCTAACGTCGACAAATGTTGCCTAACTTTAAAACTTACCATGATCTCCTTTAGTTTGTTCCTATGTTTAACCGAGAAATGCAAATGACTACAAATATGTTTTATTTTCTAACCCTACAGAGGTATAGTTCAACCTAAGGGCCTTTTCATACGGCGTTTTACTAACGCGTCGACGACGCAGACACTACTTTTTTGTACTGCTTTTTGGTCATACCTACAGCGCTATGATCGCGCGTTCGTAAAACTCGCGTTATCGGTGCGTTAAAAATGCGCCGTGTGCATGGGCTCTAATACTCCTGACAGACCGAACATTTAGTTACCTATCTTTCACATTAAACCAAACAGCCTTAACATAACCTGAATCATTCTATTCTTAGGTCCAAACTACAGCTCTCCACATCCTAAGTATACAAATATAAAATCTCTATCACGTAGAGAGAGCAGACGATATCCCGGGGCTACAAATAGAGAGCTAATAGGCCACCGTGGAGTCATTACTAGTGCTGTCACGAGTTCCGGGATTTTGAGGGATTCCCGGGATTTTATGACGTGATGTTTCATTTTTAATTCCGGTGGTTCTGTGCTTGTTTTTGGAATAGTGTTTGTGAAAAATGGGTATTCAATATAACCTAATTGGTAAAAGTGTGTCATTCTGTAAGAATCTCACAGTGTAAACTTGGGCGAAGTGAACTTGAAGTGAGCTTTCAATCTATACAAACAAGATAGAATGACAGTTCACTTCACGCTCCCTTCCTCATTTTTTTTTTTATGTATGGGAAATCTTCAAATGACTCATTCCGCTCTGGGTACAGCAGGAGGGAGTGTCTAGATTCTTACTGACTAAAACCCATCCGTGTTCCTCCTAGTGTCCTTTGCGTTCCAGGTTACGGTACCTCTTTCGAACAGATTCCGCAGCCCCAGCGGCCACGTGCCCTAGTGGGCGCCGTCTTCCGTGCTGAAATCTCCTTGAGGCGCGTTGGGATCGCAGCGCGCCGCCGAACCGGGCCTGGTTCTGATCAGACGGCGAGCCACCCAATGCTCGCCGTCCGCAGGCCCGCGCCTACTCCCTTCCCCTACGTTCTCACTGTGTTATGTTAACAAAATAGGTTGGCAGGTACCCCTACCCATACTAATATTAACTATTTGATTGTTAAAATTATATTTGTTACGAACATCATGCATTTTGTAACGCTTTTTATTTTAAAGTTGACCATAATTTCAAGTAAGTGCTTTACTCGCCGGTTTTATTGCTAGTGAATATTCATGCTCAATCCTTTCATTATAAATTATGGTCCCGCAGCTGCATTAAACCTATTTTTGGGTTTCATTACCCTACTTCCACCGCTCTTCACGAGTCCCTTAAATCCCGAAAACGGTTGCATAGAATAACCAAAATGTATTAAACCAAGTTGACTTTATACCTTTTTAAATCCCGTTTACCTACTTCACGGAACGGAATACAACGGCACATTTCACCATAATCTTAATAAAAAAAAAAAACAAAATTCTCATAACAAAATATTTACCGACTCAATCCCGGATTACTGGCAGTCCGATCCCGGGATGGGCCGTCACTAGTCGTTCAGAATACGGCCTCTAACCAATCACATTAGGTACTTTATTGTAACTATAATGGCCTGATATAAGACCGTAAATGACAATTAGGAGGCCACTTTATATCAGCGTAGTTACTATCGATTTTGGTGCAAGGCTTGAGTGAAAAGCGAGCACGTACCTATTTGATAATCAATTTACCTTTAACTTTTGATTTATTTGCCTTTTTAGGATTCCGAACAAAAAACGGAACCCTTATAGAATCACTCGGGTGTCTGTCTATCTGTCCGTCAGTCACAGCCAGTTTTCTTCGGATCCACTGGACCGATTTTTTTGAAATTTCAAAACCGATTTTGTGCACAAATGGACCTTTGTGACCCAAACACCGAAGCATTACGAAAATCATTTTTTTTAGTATGGGGTTCACTTTTGGGGGTCAAACTAAAAAATATATTTTTTAAATATCGTGTGTAGTATGTGGTCCCGTTGGTTACCCTTTGGGTACGGAACCCCAATAAAACTTAAGTTTCCCCTCTACAAAATAACATATGACCTTGATCCAAAACCGCTAGTCTCTTCCACCTCACCGCCTCCCCAGGTCACTGGAGGCTCTCAGCGCCATGTTTGTTCAACTCTCGCGCTCCAGCTCACTATCCTATCATACGGCACTTGTCTATATCACTGGTACGGTAGTCATTGTTGAGTGGGCTAGAGACCTTTAAGGACAACTAGCGCTTGCCGAGGACCATCGGTGGATGGGAGACCATTCATTTTATATCGAAACTTCTCCAAGTTGTGATAAGTCAGTGGCGTAACGCGTAGGGGGGTAACAACATGAAGCTAAGTAAGCTATACAAACTTGCCGTGTCATAAGACAAACAAAATCTAAAATCTTATAGATCACACTTAAGTTTCCTCTGACCTTGATACAAAACCGCTCGTCGGTCTCACGCTACCGCCTCCCCAGGCCACTCGATGCTCTCCGTGCCATGTTTGTTTAACTCTCAGCACTCCAGCTCACTATCCTATTATACGGTACTTGTCCACATCACTGGTACGATAGTCATTGTTGAGTGAGCTCATTTAAGTCGGTCTTTAGTATGTGCAGACTTCGAACTCTGAACAAAAATGGTATCGTATGTCTGCACAGAATTGTTGCTGGATTTGTTCGAAAGAGTCACCGTGGCGCTGGAACGCAAAAGGCATTAGGAGGAAAACGGATGGGTTTTAGTCAGTAAGAGTCCGACACTCTCTTCTGTTCCACCCAAAGCGTCAAGGAGTCATTTAATGATTTCCCATCTTTATGTCTGCACAGACTAACGATAAAGTCTGTGCAGAGGGCCTAGCACAAATATTTTTGACGTGTAGTAACGTATCATAAAATTTTACCATAGCTATAATACTCGTTTTGTACATATTATAACTCTCTCAAGGTTTCTGCTTTAATTGAATTGAGATCATATGTCTTCTTAGGGTTTTTAATTGAGTCCAAATTGATCCTAATTATATTTTGAATGTCAATCCTGGTTACCCATACATCTAATGAAAACATATCTAAAATCGGAGATGACCTTATACTTTCCCCCCTAACTTCCTCAAAAACACTAACAAGTAGTGGAGGCTTTTTATTTGCCCAATATCTGGTATGTCTAATAGCGCTTAACTCTGATAGTTGCTTTATTACTATGTTATCGAATATAGAATATGACTTTAAGCAGTATTTAAATGCTAACCATCTTCTCCTAACGTGCAGTGGAGGAACACAGAGCTCGCACTCCATAACGTGGATCGGTGTGCTTTTTATAAAACTCCCTACTACTCTTAAAGCCTGATTTTGGATTTTTTCTAATTTGTAAATATTTGATTTAGCACTATTGTCATATAAAAAGCACCCGTAGTCCAGCCTACTTCTAATTAAAGCTATATATAGCCTACGAAGATGAATCTGGTGGACACCCCAAGAGGGACTCGTAAGAATTTTAAGTAAATTGAGAAGCCTCTGAATTTTTTCGACTATTTCGTTGATTTGTTTACCCCAGCGTAGCGTCCTATCCAGCCAAATACCCAAATATTTATAATTACAAACACTGTCGAGTTCACTATTATTTATATGAAGTTGTACTTGCTGTTGCCTAAATCCCCTATTAAAAACACAATACTTCGATTTACTTGCAGATAGTTCTAATCCTAATTCATCCAATAAAGCTGTAAAAGTATTCAAAGCAATTTGAATTTTGTTCCGACCCTCTGTGATATCTTTACAAGAAAAATACATTACGAAGTCATCTGCGTACTGGCATGAATACACTTCAACAATATCTCGACAAAACTTATAAGTGGCTATATTAAAAAGTAACGGAGAGATGGGATCACCTTGAGCTAAGCCATTTCGTGCATATCTGACCATATCGATTGAGGATTCATCAGCAACTTTAAGGTGCCGTTCACAAAGAAAGTTCCATAAATATCGGCATATATTTTTACCAACACCCAAGCTATCAAGAACCTGCAATAACTTGTCTATTAATATATTATTATACGCACTTTTTATATCGAGAAAACAAGCTATAGTTGAGAAATTCTTTGTGAAGCCTATCTGAATTTGAGTCACTAAACGAGTAAGACAATCATAGCTGGATTGTCCTCTCCTAAAACCTACTGTATTCGGAGACAAAATTCGATTCTTCTCCACATACCATTCGAGTCTTTTAGTTATCATAGCATGAAATATTTTGCATGTACACGACATCAACGAAATAGGTCTTGGTTTGCTGTTAGTAGTGTTTGAGCCAGCTTTTGCAGCAGACTTTGGTATGGGGATAACTCTAATATCACGCCACTGCGATGGAAAATTGCCGGAATTTAGTATAATATTATAGATTTTGAGTAAGTACATTTTACCAAGAGGTGGTAGATGTAAAATCATGGAATACGTAATCTTGTCTTCACCTGGAGCAGTATCCTTTTTCTTTAAACAATTATTTAGCTCCTGTAACGTGAACTCAGATTCGAGTAATAAATGTCTAGATGTAAAGATAGGTCTTTGTGAAACGACGTAGTCTGGTGTAAGATCACATAACATTTCTTTCTTTAACTCCTGAGAACACTGAATATTAGATTTCCTGTAACCCTTCACCCATCGCAATCGACGCCACATGTCTGAAGCTGAAACTTTGTAATCAATATTTTCACACAGTTTCTTATGATCATTAGATCTCGCTTTTTGAATAGCCTGTTTAGCCTTTAAAGTTTTTCTTTCAAGTGATGCAAGATTCCTTGGAGTTGGATTGCCCCTAAATGTTTTAAGTGCCAGTCGACGCTCAGCAACTAACTTAGATAAATCTGGACCCCAATATCCCTTCGGCTTAAATTTATTATTTGGCAAAGTACAAAATTTAACAAGGGGTATATTTTCATCGGCTGCTCTATTTATTTGACAGGTGAAATAATCATATAAAACCTGAATATCACCGCCCCCACAAGAAAGGGAAAAACAATCGAGAAGACAATTTCTGTAACCAGTCCAGTTGGCCAATTTGTAGTTACGTTTTTTATAAACGTAAACATCCTCATAGTAATTTACTTTAAATTTAATAAATAAATGATCACTACCTAGGTTTTCGTTCATAACATTCCACTCAAAATTAATAGCGATATCCACAGATGCAAATGTAACATCGGGTGAAGAAGATTGCAAGATATTATTAACTAATTTAATCCTAGTGGGTTGTCTATTATTTAGAGAAGTGTAGCCAAATTCTAAAGCTGACTCAAAAATTTGTTTACCTCTATTATCGTTTTTATACGACCAATTCGTGTGATGAGCGTTAAGATCTCCCGCTATTAAACAATTATTTGGAAACAAAGAAAAAATTCTATCCCAATCGGATTGTGTGGTATGAACGGAACCAGGACAATAAATTAAAATTATATTTTTAATATAGCCACAATTATTAAGTTTTATACACAATAGCTCAATACCCAGATTATTTGAATTTACCTGTATTTCCTGTACATTTAATGAATTATGAGCTACGATGGCAACCCCACCATACGAATCCTCTCTATCTCTTCTATAAATATTGTATGGATAAATATTTACATAAACCTCCTCATTCAGCCAAGTTTCACTAATTAATGCTACATGAATTTTTTCTTGCAACAGTAAACATTTAAATTCCTCTAGCTTGGGTTTCAAACTCTGTGCATTCCACTGCAATATATTTAGATTGATATTTTTACGTGAACAAGCCATCTCTAAACAAAGCAATAAATCTATTAAAAACATCTCCTTCCGTAAGTAACCTCCAAACTAACTGAAAACATTGTTCAAATAAAAGGTTACATACTAATTTAACTTTGACATCGAAGCTACAATCGGACAAACACACTTCTTTTAATTTATAAAATATAGTTTTAAAGTCTACATTACGCTTTGAGGGCTCTTTATTGCTTTCCACTCTTTCTTCTTGCAAATGTGTTTCCTCTTCATTATCAAATGTAAAATTACGACGACTCTGATTTGACTTTCTTTTCTTCTTCTTTTGTTTTCTTACAGGTATACCCAGAATGAGTGAATCTACCGATTCTTCCATACTTTGTTCTCCTCTGTCTTCGCTATTATTATTTTGTTCACTTCTTTCCGGAATTTGTTTCTCTGGCCAAGCTTTTGTGACTAAAATATCTCTATATGAAAGTTTATCATTATTTAAAGTATTTACTTTGTTATGCGTTATTTCCTCTGTACTCTGATGTTCAACTGGTGCTTTTCTTCCCTCTAAATATGTGGACAGGGCTTTTCGGTATGTAGTATTTTTCACACACATAATTTTTCGTATTTTCTTTTCTTTAATAAATACGGGACATGATTTTTCTAATGCCATGTGTGGCATCTTACAATTTATACATTTGTAGTCGGTAGTGTCACAATTGCTATGATTTTCCCCACATTTCGGGCAACGTATTATTTTTGTTGGACATGCCTTTACTAAATGCCCAAAACGCCAACAACCGGAGCATTGCGTAACTGGAAACATATATGGTTCCACTTTAAACCGACATCCATACATAGACACATATGGGGGTAAAGTGGAACTTTTAAAACATAGTCGCACTGTCTCACTGTCCACCCATTCTTTAGATACATCAAGGCGTTTTAATCTTCTCACATTGAAAACTTCATATTCACTTTCTAAGCTCAGCTGTATTTCTTCTATATCTATTTTTAAATCTATCTGTTTAACAACACCATAGGATAAATTGACTTCATCTATAAATTGGCACCTGTAACCCATATCTTGAAACTTTTGACACTTAACCAGTTTTTCAGCGTTCTTTCTATCTTCAAATTCTAAAATTATTTTGTATGCATTTTTATACTGTATTTTGTTAATGTTTATGATGTTTTCTGACTTTAATAATTTAGCTAAACCAAATTGTTTTGGCAAAACTGTATCTTTTCCCGTAATGCTCACTACATTACCCTGCAATTGTACACTTCTTTCACCGCTTGTATCAGATTTCCTAGATAATCTTCTTGCTAGCTTTTTGTTTCCTCTTCTAACTGTTATAAATCCATCATCTTCTTCTATAATCTCCTCACTATCCTCTCTAACTCTTTTTTCTGAGACCCTCTGGTTTTCGATCGCAGTACTACAGCTCCCCTCCATTATGCAAGGATTAACTTGTTGCTCACTTTCTTTTAATATTTCCTCTTCTATAATGTCACTTCCACTCGATTCACAAACGAAATCCGTTACTTTATCCATTATCAGTAAACATTTGGATAATACAATGATACGTGGGTAGACGAAAAAAATGTCAAGAACAGAAATATCAACTATTTGTAATACGTGCGCTCGCCTCGGCTCTTCGCGCGGCTCTGGTGTGTATTACTTGGATAAATAAACAATTTATTTATTTATTTATGTACGAAATTTGTCGAACGAGTCCGGAAATGTACGAAAGATTCCGATGTTTTAAGGGCTATGGGAGTGCTCACTGGTTGCTAAAAGAGAAACAAAAACTGTTCATTTGGGTCAAGTATGACGCCACCAAAAGCAGAAACAATATTAGTATTTTATACAGGTTCGGAAAATATGCCTTACATTTGCGCAAAACGGCCATCAGCATAAAGCTGGACATCTTCTTTGCTGATTTTCAGCGACACCCAGCTAGTTGGAATTATAATTTTATTCATCATCATCTGCCTAGCCTTTTCTCAACTATATTGGGGTCGGCTTCCAGTCACACATGATTCAGCTAAATACCAGTGTTTTACGTGGAGCGGCTGCCTACCAGACTTCCACAACCCATTAACTGGGTAACACGGTATTTCTTGGCAAGACTGGAGTCAGATTTACTGGCTTCTGACAATCCGTAACGACTGCCAAAGATCTACAAATGACAGCCGGGACCAACAGCTTAACGTGCTTTCCGAGGCATGGAGGAAACTCGGTATGTTAATAGGGTCACCCATCCACAGACTAACCTTGACAAGCGTTGCTTAACCTTTAAGATCGACCCGTGCGGCTGTTATTATTTAGCCACGAGCTATTATTATTTTATTACGTTCTATAATTTACACTAGCTGAACCACGTAACTTTTCACTAATGCTCCGCTTCTATTGTTTGCAGCATGATGTTATAGCCTATATCCTTCTTCGATAAATGGGCTATCCAACACTAAAATATTTTTTTCAAATCGAAGTAGTAGTTCCTGAGATTAGCGCATTCAACCAGACAAATGAACAAACAAACTCTTCAGATTTATAATATTAGTTTACATTGTATTTTCAAAATGCTTGAATTCGCTCAAATCAATTCGATTTAAAGCGTTTCATTTCAACTGAACCATTTTCAGCCACTATTGAGATGTCAAGTATACAAGCTAAACAAGAAGCTGTTTCACTTTCGAAAGTGTACATTTTATTTGAATGGTACTGAAAAGAGTTGAAACTCATTTTCATCGTTGCGTTTATTCACGACAAACGTATACAAAGTGACATCCGTAATATTCTCCAAGAATGTATTAAAAATAAGATGCTACCTACTTATTAAATAAAAGTTTAAAAAGCTTCCTTTTACACGTTAATTATCCAAAGATAATAAGCAAAGCGGTGCATGTAGCCAGTGATGACATATGGAACTGAAACGTGGTCGCTCACAATGAGCCTCATCAGAAGGCTCAAAGTCACTCAAAGGGCAATGGAGAGGGCAATGCTTGGAGTTTCCTTGCGTGATCGAATCAGGAATGTTGAATTCCGCAAGAAAACCAAGGTAGGATTTCCGATCCGAAGGATCGCCAAACTAAAGTGGCACTGGGCAGGGCACATTGCTCGCAGAACAGATGGTCAATAGGGCTGAAAAGTTCTGGAGTGGCGACCGCGTCTCGGAAGACGCATCGTTGGTAGGCCTCCCACAAGGTGGACCGATGTCCTGGTGAAGGTCGCGGGTAGCCGATGGATGCGAGACGCGCAGGACCGGTCGTTGTGGCGACGCTTGGCTTTGCGCCTATGTCCAGCAGTGGACATCTTTCGGCTGATATGATGATGATAATTATGAAAATTAAACACATAAAATATTGTGAAAAGCTGCTTTCTAATTTTATTTTTATTTCTAGCGCTGTTTAATAATATTTACAAAACCTAGCTGCAAATTCAATACAAAGAGAAGAAGAATCTATAAAACCCTTGCTTAGCTTTACACAAAATTACTTTAACCAGGAAAACGCCTAATCGATCAGCTTTAAGCCCATTATTCCCCACTTCTATTTGAACAGCAAATCATTCATTCCGTTCATCCATTCCCCTTCACTCCCCAGGCAATAATAAGGGGAATCAGACGGGCCGTTAAAAAGAACAATGTTTTAATTTTTATGAGCACCAATTAGTTATGTTGACTCGGTCCGAAATCGCAGGATATCGTGCGATTTATCGCTGGGGGACCGTAATTGGAATAACAATTAGGAGAGATAAAGAAAATTTTAACGTTATTTCCGATAATTTTGGTGGATCCGACATCGGATCCGAGACTTTAGTATCGTGTTTTTTGCTGGTGAATTAAGGTTTATTGATAACGATGATGATGATGTGGTCTTCACACAATGGGAATTGGGAATAATTATTTTTAATGAAATAACATGTATTTTCAGTGCAGAAATTGTGTTAACTTCACTCGAACCTCACACAAGTTACCAACCAATTATTATATGTTGAGTGTGTGTGCAGTAGAATCTACAACAGTACTATCTACTTACTAAGGTCAATAAGATACAGCCCTCTGGTGAACTGACAAACAGACGTTGGTGATATCGACATACAGTGGAGGCTTAGTAATGGGCTCCGTTGGATACCCTAAAAACAATTTAAAAAATCAATGTGACTCGCAAAGACTTCAATACTTTTATTTACATTGACCATTCGTTTACTGTATTAATAACTTCAAAAAACAATGTCTTCACAGTCAACATAGAACAGCTTAAATCCCCAATCCAGAGGAGATCTCCAGGGATACATAAAAACTTTTGTCCGCGTTGGAACCGAAATCATAAAACAGTTGCCCAACTTTTCAGGAACTAGTGTTAAATGATTTGCCTAGACTGTCTAAATACAATAGTAACTGCTTGGCAATGTGTGTGAGCATTTATAATAAAATACCAAGGCATGGTTAATCGAGTGTAGTTTTTATAGTTTAAAAGAATTTATAGATAAAAAATGTTGATGTTTTAAAAAAAAAAAGGTTGTTGTTGCTTAACTTGTTTTTTAAAATTTTGCATGCTATGTTTTATCCTAGCTAAACATGCTTGTGCCTCAATTTGTATACAGAGTTGATACGACAGAGGGGCATTAAATTAAACTACGTATACTATACGTGTTCAGTATTAATTCGATACGGTACAAAAACAAAAAGCGCCATAAATACGAAAATATTTTTTTCAAACAAACTAAATAGCTTGCAAATCCGAATAAAACGCAACCACCCTTTGTAAAAAAATGACACTGACCTTAGATACCGCTAGGTAACAAAGCGGCAACGTCGCGCGCGCGCCGGAGCGCGGTGTACGGTATCTCGTGTGCTCGGTGGGGGCCGGGCCGGGGTGGCGGCCGGCGACTTAGGCCTCCGCTCGCACTGGCTTTTATGTTAGGTAACGTTTCGAAGTACGCGCACAAAAACAAACACACACAATTTTTAAATTTTCGATGTGTCCTCCATTCACATTGATGCACAAATTATACCGACAGAGAATATTGTTATTTATTTTTCTAATTAGATCACTGTCCGTCGCTAAGCACTTTAATTTGTGAAATGCTAAAATAATCCTATTTTTTAACTCATCAATTGTATTTACCTCTGAGGCATACACTTCACCCTTAATGTAACCCCACAAAAAGAAATCCATGGGAGTGAGGTCCGGAGATACTAATACTAAATAATAATAATCCCAAGTTACGTGTCCTATCACCATAAAAAACAGTCAATCACAAAAAAAAACACTAATACTAAATAATAATAATCCCAAGTTACGTGTCCTCTCACAATAACAAAATAAAATTACAATTGTTTGCGCGCGAATTCCACAAAACATACGTTCCGAAAAACAAGCGTCGGCGCACTGAGGCAGTGAGGCCCCACTTACCGATCGCAAAAAACAAGGATGCAACAAACTGACCTATCTCTATTTCTTTCGCTCGCTTTATGTTAGTCGCTTTCGTAGTGAAAGTGCAAGTGTGTGTGTATTGATTGTTTCCTTGTTTGCATTGCCAATTTTTAGTGAATGTCGACATGCGTCAGAGCGGCAACAACGCATCGTAGATTTATCGTTGTAAGGTGCATGACCTATGCTTAGACGATAATCAGATGTTAGAAAAGATACATCGTGTTCAAACCGTGCAAAAACTTTAAAAATCATTTGCGACTAAACTACTGCTCCTAATTAATTTATTTTTGGTACAGAGCTTGAAAATGGTACCTAGTATAGGCAGTTTAAAGGAAAGCCCCTCTGTCGTATCAACGTTGTATAACACCCTTGTATACCATGTTTTACGCAAATAAATATTCTATTCTATTCTATTCTATTCATTGATGCATTTTTATTGTTATCGTATAGTTTTAGTTATAAATGAAACTTTGTCTATCATTATGCTGTAGACAATTTTATCTTTCGTTATCATCATCGTATCAGCCTAAAGACGTCCACTGCTGGACATAGGTCTCCCCGCGCGCGTCGCCACAATGACCGGTCCTGCGCGTCTCGCATCCATCGGCTATCTGCAACCTTCACCAGGTATCGGCCAACATTGTCTTTCGTACTTTTACTTATTCAAGAATAGCTTTTGCTCGCAACTGCGTACGCGCATATCCCGTTTTCACCCGTCTCCGTAGGAATTTCGGAAAATCCGCTCTTAGTGCTCCCTTACATTCTTCAAGGAACCTTTTTTTTTAAGGATGGGAAATCATCAAATGACTCCTCCTGCTTTGGGTGCAGCAGAAGGGAGTGTCAGACTCTTACTGACTAAAACCCATCCGTGTTCCTTCTAGTGCCCTTTACGTCCAGGGTACGGTGCCTCTTTCGAACGAAGTCCGCAACCCCAGCAGGCACTGGCCCTAGCGGGCCCCGTCTTTTGTGCTGACAGCTCTTTAAGGCGCGCGTGGAACACAGCGCGCAGTCGACCCGGGCCTGGTTCTGATCAGACGGCAAGCCACCCAAAGCTCGCCGTCCGCAGGCCCGCGCCTACGGTGGCCGAGAATCGCCCTGCGACTCGTGACGCCCGGGGCGTCTTCTTCTGTTGCGGCGGCTGGGGCGTGAGGTTCCCTCTCTCTCACACGTTCGGCTTCCTCCTTTGCTAGCATTACTGCTTCGCAGAAGGGGGTGACCGCTTCCCATGTCTCCTCGCTCCGGACCATGGCCTGAACCTCAGTCTGAAATCTCAGTCATTCAGTAATGGAAAAATTTTATATTAAAAAACGTATTTTAACGAAATTATTCACAAAAAAGTTTTAACCACAGATAAAACACTCCCCCTTAGGAAAATATAGCACCAAATTACATCAGTAAATAAGTACCTATACAAATACAACTCAAAACCAAATAAATACTACTAATATACACCACAGAGCAAGAGATTCCCAGTCGACGCAATTAGCTCGGATAATAAATCAGCCGTGGTTTAGTACCCGATTGTTGATTAAGAGCTTTAAATCCCTTTCATTGGCAATCCCCGCTGATCTGTTGTTCGCTCGAACTATTTACCCCTGTAATGGGTATACAAGATTTATCGGGAGATTCTTCGTATGTTATATGGCCCTGGTACTTTTACTCTGTTTTTTTGTGAATGACTGCTAATGTAGCCGCTAGGGCAAGTGCCTGCTGGGGCTGCGGAATCTGTTCGAAAGAGGTACCGTAACCCTGGAACGCAAATGGCACTAGGAGGAACACGGATGGGTTTTAGTCAGTAAGAGTCTGACACTCCCTTCTGCTTCACCCAGAGCGGGAGGAGTCATTTGATGATTTCCCATAAATAAAAAAAAGGCCAGTTTGCTTAATGTGAATGGAAATACCAATTCAACGGCAAAAAAATAGTGATTATGAATAATCCTAATACATAAACACTTTAACACAGACAACTCACAGCTGAAACTAGTTCGCAGAAAGCTGAAATTTGGCATTTTGGGTACTTGGGAAGTACAGAGAGGGTTTCATAAGAGAAGAGAGGGTTTCACCCTTTCGTAAGAGAGAGTTTCATAAAAATCTTACCAGAACGGGAAAAACCGGGATATGCGCGTACGAAGCTGCGGGAAAAACCTAGTCAATTATAATTTGCTTATTTATATTGTGTCGACGGTTCATCAAACTATACTGTTTGCGACCAGTAGCTGGCCAACTTTATTGCTGCGTTTGAGGCGTTGTTGCTCGATTGGGGTCATTCCAGCAATGGGGACATAGTCTGAACCGCATCCATAAAATTAATCCCCTATTTTGCCAAATAACAATTGCAGCTACCTGTGGAACAATCATACTTACTTTCTCATCTATCTATTTACTTCTATATACTAACTAGTTGACCCGCGCAACTTCGTCTGCTCCGCTCCTATTAGTCTTAGCGTGATGATAATTAGCCCAAAGCTCACAAAGTGAACTTTATTGCACACAACATAAAGGTCTTATGTTTATACTCACCTCGGATTCCACTGTCGAGACACTAAAAATGTTGTTACAGAATAGCACCACTGGTCTGATTTGAAAAATTATTTCAGTGTTAGATAGCCTATATAAATAGGCTATCTAACACTGAAATAATTTTATTTTAATAACGAGGGAGGCTTTAGGCTATATACCATCACGCTAAGACCAATAGGAGCGGAGCAGACGAAGTTGCGCGGGTCAACTAGTTTATAATATCAGTTGGGACTAAAATGCATTTCAAGTAATTTCGGTCAACCAATCACAAGCAAACCTGAGAGCTTCAGAAACCAATTATCAGACACGCTACGGTCCCATCCAATTAGGGTCACAGACTAGAAAACTTGCGAACAACTAATTGATCGATACGCCCGTGGTGCAAGTAGTGGTGGGGGGGCTGTGTGTACACTGTTGCCTGACCGGCAATTAGCGACGCCGTTCTGCACCGGTGCTGAGGGAATAAGGAGGCAATGGAGATGGTGTTTACTTTCGTTGATTTGTGTTATTATTTTATATGTGATTTATTTGTTATAGAGTGTGTATTTATATTGAGATAGAATTTCTAGGGAGATGTTACAGTAAATTGGATAGGTGTACGAGGTACCTTGATAGAATAGAATCTTTATTTGCTTAGAATCATCTGCCTAGCCTTTCCCAACTACATTGGGGTCGGCTTCCAGTCAAACCGGATTCAGCTGAATACCAGTATTTTACGTAAAGCGGCTGCCTACTAGACCTCCACAACCCATGAAATGGGTAACACGGTATTTCTTGGCAAGACTGGAGTCAGATTTACTGGCTTCTGACAATCCGTAACGACTGCCAAAGTTCTAGAAATGACAGCCGGGACCAACGGCTTAACGTGCTTTCCGAGGTACAGAGGAAACTCGGTATGTTAAGATGGTCACCCATCCACAGACCAACCTTGGCAAGCGTTGCTTAACCTTAAAGATCGATCTGTGCGGCTGTTATTCGTTAGCCACGAGATCCTCAAAAAAAAAACTCTTTATTTGCTTAGAATGTAGTAACATAAAAACGTCAAAAATGTTCAATTTCGGAAAAAGTACTGTTTTCACTGATTTTTTTACAATTTACGAGTACATTTTCAATATTATGCAGTTTCCTTAAAACTTGTAATTATTATACCTTAAAACAAATAATTAAAATAATGCCAGAGATTAATACTCGTACAGTGAACAGATTATGTAAAACAAAAATAAAATAAATAATGCACCATTGCCAGTTTCTGAAACTGAAAGCCTCGCTTTGGAAAACCTTAAACATTTTTCTGAAGCACTAGAACTGTTCAGCATACTAGTAGGATATTTATGCAAACACACTACTAATCCAACCTTTGACACTTGCAACAGTGACTCATCAATATAAATTTTACTTCCATCTTGTATTTCATTCCTTCTAGTAATTGTACGGTGCAGCCAACGGACTCCTTGATACTTGAGAGAACGATGCACAATTATACGGAATAGCAAATAAATGGTCTTCATTTGTAGCTCTCAGATAGCAAATGAAGTAACGGAATCTGTCTTGTATTTGCAGCGAATATCGGTACAAATACAGGAATGGATTTGAAGTGGAGGACGTAAGGAAAGGTTTTTCATTTAAAATCCGTTATTTTTTTGGTGTCACTATACCTAATTCATGTTCATCACGTCAAAAAATAAAAATAAACTAAATATAAATAACTCATTTGCCGTATGATGTCGGCCGGTGCCATATGGTGCCGTAAAAGAATAATACCATCTGATCACTTCCCGTGGGTGTCGTAAGAAACGGCTAAGGGACTCGCCAGAGAATGGGCAGCAGCGTTCCCTGTTAAACGCAACACCATACACTGCGATCGCCAACCCGCCTGCTAATCGTGGCGATTGTGGCAAACCTTGGGGGAGGCCTATGTCCAGCAGTGAACGTCTTTCGGCTGATATGATGAAATAACTCTTTGTATAACTAAGGTCAACACCCAAATTGTGAATTACAAATTAGACATTTGAGCATAAGGCAACCGCTCAAACTTTGGCATTCAAGAAGAGTTAGACACGTGCTTCACTCAAAATTCTCAATTTAGAAACCACCCCATATTCACTTTGAATTCTAAAACAATAAATGCTCTCTCTCAGGAGTTAAACCTGCTAAAATTCTACTCACTTAGCTTTTTACTTCTTTATATTTTCTAACTCCTCCGCTGAACTTTTCGGAATAATTTCACTGCGGGATCCAAGATAGTTGAATCGTGTCTCCGGGACCCGTCGAGTTTGTAGTGGAATTTGTTCTAAACAGTTACCGCGTCCCTGGAACGCAAAGGGCATTAGAAGGAACACGGATGGATTTTAGTCAGTAAAAGTCTGACACTCCCTTCTGCTCCGCCCAGAGCGGGAGGAGTCATTTGATGATTTCCCATCCATAAAAAGGACCCGTCGAGCTTCATGGTCTCGTTGATTACCTGGTGGTCGCCACTGTTGAATCTGGTTTTCATGAGATACAGTGGTTGGAACAAGTTTGGCAAACATAATGATAACGTCAACAGCGGATCTTAAAAGGCCACTTAAGCAGAAGCAGAAAGCACATCACGCTACCCGTCACTGTCAAATTTTCCCAATCAACCTTGAACCTAAAGCGTTAGCGATAAAGATGAAAATGAAATTTGACAGATTGTTGTGTGGTTAATATTATGATTCACTAAAGTGGCCTTTTTGTTGCTTGGCTTGATCCACAGTCAAAGCCGCTTGGGTCCATTTGTTAGGTTTTTATATCTAGAAGAGATGCTGACCCTCTTTATTTTATATGTTCTTTCATAATTATTATCATTTATTTATTATTTTTGTTGTAAGAACTAAATCGTTTTTTTTTTATTAATTTAATTATCATTATTTGGTCATTGACAACCATGGTTTTGTGTAATGTAGAAGCATTTTTTTCAAATTTTGTAAATGTGAGTACCATGAAGCCATTTACATATTATTTTGTGATTAGTTATAGTTTTACTTGTTGGGCATGAAATAGCATGGTGGTTGAGAGCATGTCATGCTCACTCAAATGTCTCGCTGATGGTGGCGCGTGGGTTGGATCATTCGGTTCCCTTCAAAATGGTTGAGCTGAATGCTGCCGACACACGCGTCATGTTCGTGTACGGGCGCCGTCCGTTGAGACTGGTCATCTTTTAACTACCATTAGCTTATTTAAATCTTATATTTTAAATCATGTTATTAGTTTTTTTCCCTTAGCATTGTCCTCAAATGCAGAAGCAACAAGGATCTGTAACTAAGAATTTTCTGAACATAACATGATTTAAAAGAGTGTCCGTGGAGTTTCTTGCACGTTCTTCTTCATAGAGATCTACGCTTTGGAACGTGCAAATAGCTTCCATGTTTTTGACCGACTGACCTTGACATTTCAAAAGTGCATGTAAATGGTTTATTTGAAATAAATTCTTTGAATCTTGAATTTAGACCCGCAGAACTATCTTGGATCAAAAGCTTGCTTCCCGATTCTCGGTCCAAAATGCAAAAATGTAGTCTTACTAAAAAATACATTCGTAAAATCGTGTCTACTCCCGTCTCTATTCCGAGCAACTCTCGAGAGTGTTTGCGATTCATTGTGCCAACAGTCAAAAATCGCACAGTTTTTGTCACCGCTGAGTTTGAGCAAAGAGAATAAATAACTAAGGAAATATTCCCGTGGTGATACTAGCATGGATTGTTCGATTTATTCTGGAACATTCTAGGTAACACACCATGTCAGATGCACATAAAGTGGCAGGTTATTACATAGAAATTATTAGAGTTCATTTGTGCTAAGTATGAAGCATTCCATAAAAAAGAGGTGAATATAATCGCAACAGAAGTTATTATGTATTTTTTATTTTATTTTATGTGGCTATAAACTCGGTTCTAAGACGAAATACCGTTATTTTCATCAGCAGAAAACGAAAGCAAGTTTTAATTTTAATTTATAAATCACGTATATTTTTTTGTCGATGTCCACTCGCAGTTTCAGCCCTAGAGGGTTGTCAACTACTGAACCGGACTTGCCTGTGTGGGCCTCAAATTAATTTAAGGCCCGCAGCCGAGGCTACAAAACTTATATACTAAACTCCGCTCGCTGAGGGCACCCCCTGTGGGGTCCTCGGCTCAACGGCGTCGTTTTGGGGGGAATCACGTATATTCGCAGCCGTTCTGTCAATTTTGTCATGCCATTGCCCTTTATGTTTTTAATTTTTAAAATTACAATCATACTCAAATTAAACCCATCTTGAACGTACTCTACGAGAACGACAATACATTCAAAACGAAGTTTATTGAAACTTGAACATCGAGAATACATTACCAACTGTAATGAAAATTCCCAGTAAAAACTCAAAGATATCGCTGAAGAACTAAAAGTATGAATGTCGGAGCAAAACACAACAGGCTAGTAAAGTTCCAGATGTTATTTCAAGGAAAAATAATACAGAGACTCGCAGAGCTTTCCCTGTCTCAGATAATTCTAAGTTTGCAAAAAAAGCCAAAGATAAAACGAAGTGGAAAAGATTGTTTGAACATCAAGACAGAGTAATTTAGAAAAGTTTTCGTTTCGCGATTAAATCATAGATTGTTTTATTAATTGCTGATGACTGATGACTGATGACAACCTTGTGGATTATGTCATCATTATCATCATCATATCAGCGGAAAGACATCCACTGCTGGACATAGGCCTCCCCCAAAGGGAGGGGGGAGTTGCAATAATCGTCACGCTTGCCAGGCGGGTTGGCGATCGCAGTGTATGGTGTTGAGTTTTACAGAGAAAGCTGCTGCCCATTCTCTGGCGAGTCCCTTACTCGCCTCTTACGAAACCCACGGGAAGTGATGGGATGGTATTATTCTTTTACGACACCATAGCAGGAATAGCGAAAAATACTCATGCATGTTTGGTTTTTTGAAATTTACCCAACTAGAATAGCATGCTCTGCCATTCACTTTCAATTTAGAGGGTGTTTTGGGGTTCCATCATTTTCTGTATCCATACTAATATTATGAACAAGCTGACCCGCTGTCTGTGTCACATTTTTAATTAATGCTCCATTAAAAGGATTTTTCAATTCGAATCAGTTCCTGAGATTAGCGATTACTTATTTTAAAAAACTTCATCTGCCTAGCCTTTTCCCAACTATATTGGGGTCAGCTTCCAGTCAAACCGGAGCGGCTGCCTACCAGACCTCCACAACCCAGTAACTGGGTAACACGGTACTTCATGGCAAGACCGGAGTCAGATTTACTGGCTTCTGACTATCCGTAACGACTGCCAAATATCTACAAATGACAGCCGGGACCAACGGCTTAACGTGCTTTCCGAGGCACGGAGGAAACTCGCTATGTTAAGATGGTCACCCACAGACCAACCTTGGCAAGCGTTGCTTAACCTTGAAGATCGACCCGTGCGGCTGTTATTATTTATCCACGAGCTCCTCACTTATTTTAAAAAACTTACATAACATCATACTTTTTTTGCTCGAAGGGTTTGCCAGACATGTACGGTAACATCCTCACATTTTTCTATGCCTCAATTGGACAGTGTATTTGCTACGTCATAGAATGCGAGGTCTGCGATCCTCCAAGCTGCTACCGATGAGTTATTGATGGAAGAAATTATTTTTGTTACAGTTCAACTTCGTGGGCAAGCTGCTAGGACCCAAAGGCAACTCGCTGAAGAGGCTACAAGAAGACACCATGTGCAAGATGGCCGTCCTAGGACGAGGATCTATGAAAGACCGACAGAAGGTTAATACAGCTAATTTATTTATAGTTTTGTGCGCCGAACCTGGTCAGTGTAATATTACGGGAGATTCCTAAAAACACAGAGGCATTTTTTTTTGCAAAGAAAATTGAAAACGATGCAGCGTTTCAAAATGTTACACTTTTTACCCATAAGTGGCAAGAAGAAGAAGTGAATGAGAAAAAGTGAGTGAAAAGTGAGTGAGAGTGAATAAGAAGTGGTAAGAAGTCCACACTCCTGTGTTGAAGTAATAATACTATTCAAATTATCAGTTTTTGAAAACTTCTTTTCAGAGTAGACTTTTTGGTACGTTTCCAGTGTTTATGTTGAAAATGAATGACCCAGTTCGTCTCATCATTTTTTAGGGTTCCGTACCCAAAGGGTAACCAACGGAACCCTATTACTAAGCTTCCGCTGTCCATCCGTCCGTCCGACCATCAGTCAGTCAGTCTGTCAGTTGGCTGTATCTCAAGGACCGTAATAGGTAGACAGTTGAAATTGTCACAGTTTGTATATTTCTATTGCCGCTATAACAACAATTAATAACCAGTAAAGTTAATGGTACGGGACCCTTTGTGTTCGAGTTCGACTCGCACTTGACCGGTTTTATTTTTACTATAACTTTTAACAAATCCCCAGGAGGAAGAACTGCGCGTATCAGGGGACCCGAAGTTTGCACACCTGTCGGATGAGCTACACGTTGAGATCAGCGCGTTCGCCACACCCGCTGAGGCGCATGCCAGGATCGCGTATGCGCTGGCTGAGCTGAGGAGGTTCTTAGTACCGGTGAGTGGAACCAGAAACTATGTTGCCCACAGAGCATTACTACGCAGCTGTATGGTGTCGGCCGGTGCCGTATGGCACCGTAAATTAATAATACCATCCCATCACTTCCCGTGGGTGTCGTAAGAGGTGACTAAGGAACTCTCCAGAGAATAGGCAGCAGCGTTCTCTGTAAAAATCAACACCATACACTGCGATCGCCAACCGGCCTGCCAAGCGTGGTGAATATAGCAACCGTTTTGGGGGAGGCCTATGTCCAGCAGTGTCCGTCTATCGGCTGATGTGATGATGATAATACAGCTGCGGTGCTGGTAGGAACAAGGGGGTACAGATAACATTACAATATGCCCATGCAAATTGCGGTTCAAGATACAGCTGCAAACACGTTCGTTATTGGCCGAACAAATAGCGATGGATGCTCATTTCCTTCTTTTCGAATGTCGCTTGAGCTGATGCTTGTATGTAGGCGGTATAATGAAAAGGCGAGGCTGTTCTGTCCTTGATCTTGTGTCAAACTGCATCGTTTTAGGGTGCCAAAAACATAAAGAAATATTCTTACGAAGATCGAAGTACTTGGTATACAAAAATCCTTGCCTCTTTTTAGAAAATAAAAGTAGAAAGGCATTTCAACAACAACAAACATTTTTCAAAGTATAAATCCAAAGTTAATATTCCCAAAAAGAACACTCCGACACTTAAATATAAGAAAATACGCAGACAGCTCTGGCTGTCACACTAGTATTAAATATACACTACGCACGCACGATACGCGGCGTATTAAAATTCAGGAGTTAATATCTCAAAGGCGTTTGCCTCTCTGTATGTGCCAAAAGCATTGGCGGCGTGATCATTTATGTAGTGAGCGCGTATTGGTACGCAGAGGTAAAAATATGGCTGTCGAAATTGGAGTTTTGTAAAGGTTTTTTTTTCTTTTGTCTGCGAACGTTTCTTGTTTAATTTTTCAATGACAGCGGTGGAAATATTATCTCTACTTTATGGTCTTGATTTTTTTACTCACTTTTCTGTTATGGTTGTTTTATATTCTCGCAAGTGTAAGTGTAAAGATTTGTTACCAATATTAAATCGTAATATCTCTTCCGTGGCTTGGAAAGTACCTATTTTCGTTGGTCCCGGCTGTCATTTGTAGATCATTGGCAGTCGTTACGGATATTCAGAAGCCAGAAAATCGTACCTAGTATTGCCAAGACATATCGAAACCCAGTAAATGGGTTGTGGAGATCAGATAGGCAGTCAATCCACGTAATATACTTACTGGTATTCAGGTGAATCCGGTTTGACTAGAAGCCGAGCCCAATATAGTTGGGAAAAAGGCTAGGCAGATGATGTTTTACTAATAATGGGAGTAATCTTGAAATCACGTTCCCAATGCATTTATATTTGCATATATAAAAACTGGCTTTTGCCCGCGACTTCGTATGCGCATATGCCGATTTTTCCCGTTCCCGTAGGAATCTCTACCTTGACCTATACCTTAATCTATACTCTACCTACTCTAACTTTTACTTTGGGAAAACTCCGAAATCTCGAGAAAAATATCAGCTGTTCCATACATTTTCTTATTTGATATTTTTCTCGAGCTTTCGGTGTTTACCCAAAGTAAAAGTTGCTTATAATCATGTGTACTTTCACTGCCTAAGAGGTTGCTGGTGTTTTACAAATAACCCTGTATATTAGGATTTACTGACCAGTTAAGTTTTTTTCCATACCACGGATTGATTTGGAATTTATCCCGGAAAAACGTTCCATTTTTTTTTCAGTTTTACTTTTGATAGGCACGCGTTTGACCACTATCTCACCTGATGGTAAGCGAGGATGTGGTCGAAGATGGAGCACGCTTGCCTAGAAATAACCTATTCACTCTTGATTTAAAGACTCCTAGGTTGTAGCTATCAGGAAACACAGACTCCGGCAGGGAATTCCACTCCTTAGCTATACGCATTATGAATGTGTTCCCAAAACGTTTTGTGCGATGTCCACTATGTACCGGTGGCGCATCGCCGTTCGTCTTGTGGTCCATTGCATAATTTCTGACGTACACGAGAACAAAACTGCCAGCAGAAAATAGCAGAACTATAATTTAAATGCGATAGTCTCTACTTGACAGCTAAAGTGCGTATAAAAGGCGAGTCACATCACCTAGCGGCAAAGGACATAAACAACCACCTGTGGGAAAATAAATATCCCAAGAAAATAGATGCTTTAACGACAACTCGTAAGCAAAGTTAGTGGGTAAAGCTAGTCTTGAGATATAAGTTTAAAATCAATTTAACATTAATGTCGTTGATGGCGCGTTCAAATGCTATGAAAATGCCATCAAATCCTCCGTTGTGATTTTCTCGTAAAAGATAGATTATAGTAAAATTATATTAATATATTTTAATGGGTTTTACATAGATACGGATGATTGAATCTTAAAGAATACATAGATACGATGCATAAAAAGGGGTTAATTTTACGCAGCATTGCTCGTCGTTTTTAGGATTCCGTGATCAAATGTTCAAAATGGTGCCTTTTCACAAGGGTCCAGGGTATAGGTTTTTTTAACTAAGTTTTGACCTAGAAACTAGAAATTTTGTTGATCTGCTTCTTATTGAGTATATTTTACCAATACATAATGATATTTTATAGTAGAGTTTTTTTTTAGTTTCTCAATTTTCTTTTACCAACAAAGGGTAAAACAGGTTTAGGTATTCATGTTTGGCTTAATAATGATATTTGGAAAGAATACAGTTTGATTGAAGCAAGATTTATCTAAGTCTGTATTTTTCAAATATTCATCCAACTGTTCTCATCATCTGCCTAGCCTTTTCCCAACTATATTGGGGTCGGCTTCCAGTCAAACCGGATTCAGCTGAATACCAGTGCTTTACGTGGAGCGGCTGCCTACCAGACCTCCACAACCCATTGACTGGGTAACACGGTACATCATGGCAAGACTGGAGTCAGATTTACTGGCTTCTGACAATCCGTAACGACTGCCAAAGATCTACAAATGACAGCCGGGACCAACGGCTTAACGTGCTTTCCGAGGCACGGAGGAAACTCGTATGTTAAGACGGTCACCCATCCACAGACCAACCTTGGCAAGCGTTGCTTAACCTTCAACATCGACCCGTGCGGCTGTTATTATTTAGCCACGAGCTCCTTCATCCAACTGTTCTGTTGCGTCAAAATAGTCCTTCTGACATTTCGATCATGACAGACAATCTAATCGGTGACCAGCCATCGACAAAGGTGATACCGAGCACTTTTAACTGACTTCCAAAAAAAGGAGGAGGTTCTCAATTCCGTGGGTATTTTTTGTGTATGTATACCGATTACTTCGAGGTTTCTGATCAGGCTTCTGTGATTCTTTTTTAGTTCGATGCAGCAAACTTGCCATTCGGTCCCGTAAGAATTTAATTCAGTTTGGCTCAGCAGTTTTTATTTTATGACCATTTTTGCTTATTTAAATTTCTGCGCAGACGATGACGTCGTCCAAGTAGCTACCACTTAAAAGTGAAAAATTAAAAACTTTTTTACAAAAAAATATAACCGAAAGTGTTTTTGGTTTTGTTTCTTTGTTTTTTAACACCGACTTCCGAAATTAAGTTTATTTTATACTTTGCAGTGTTTTGTTTGGAAGTCGGTAATATTTTTTTGTAAGTTTTTATAATATTTTAGTATTCAACTTGGAAAAGTACTTGTCAACTCACCAACGCAAACACAATACATTCCTAGATAAGACGGAATGCGGAAACCCATCACAAGATTGGACGTCAGCACATAAAATGGCGCATAACACACAGGACTATAATGTGAGGTTTTATAGCTTAGTCGCCGTAAACGTCAGTGGAAATCAAACAGCGTTGTTCAGGAGTGATGAGCTGTCCAAATGGTTAAGGCTATGTATAATTTTAATAGTGCAATTTGGCAATACATAAAACTTATCACAGTTACTCGTCGGCATTGGCGCAAGAACGTTTTTTTTAGGTTTCCGAACAAAAAACGGAACCCTTGTAGGAGCACTCAGGTGTCTGTCTGTCTGTCCGTCCGTCACAGCCAGTTTTCTCCAGATCCACTGAATCGATTCTGTTGAAATTAGGTACACATATGCATATTTGTGACCCAAACACGGACGCGTTATGTTAATTATTATTTTTTTAGTAAAAAAAGGGTTTTTAAATGAAAAGGCTTACTGTGAAGAATTTAATTATATTTTTTCATAATTTTAAAATTATCGGTTTTGAAGTTATTCAAGAAATTCGGCAAAAAATTACCATTCCCGGGGGGGGAATGGTAATTTTTTCCCTTATCTCCGAAACTAATGAGCCAAAAATTTTGAAAAAAATGGAGATAATAGATCTTTATCTAAAGATTATAGGAAAATCTATAAGAAGTCTACCTACTGTGTAAAATGACACGTTGAAAAACAAAAATTCGTTCGGAACCCTTTGCACGGGAGTCCGACTCGCACCGGCCATTTTTTTTTTTCAATGTGTCATATTTAAAAAACCGGCCAAAAGAATCTCCTGGGTGTTTACAAAGAAACCTATAGATTTTCCAAAAGTTCTGAAAAAAATCCACATAAGTTATCAGATGCCTATATTACCTATTTTGTAAAGCCATTTTAAAATATTGAAAAAAAAAAACAAAAAAAAAACCATAATCTGTAGGTCAAAAACTATTATTGTGTCTGTAGGTACACATGACAGTTTTGTACCTACAGATTATAGGAAAAAAAATGCAGAAACTTTAATAAACTTTTACAATTACTCTAACCTACATATCCTTTTAACTGAAATATATACCTGTACTAGGAGGTCCCTCCGTTTAATTAAAAAACCTATAAGAAGTCCATATTGTTAAAATAACATGTTACAAATATGAATTTCGTTTGAAACCTTCTGTACGGGAGTTCTACTCGCACTTCGCCAATTTCTCAGCATAATCGTTGCAAGTATGTGACATTTATAAACATTGGGATAAGGTTTAAATTAAAATAACCGATGCAACAACAAAACTAGATGTAATATCTCAACTTGCACTAGATTTAAACGTATTGGCTGTGTGACTTATGTGTTTACTAATGTTTCGTGAGGTGGAATTGTTACTCGGATGTACAATAATGGTTTAGTAAGATTTATGGGGGATACAAGACGAATGAAAGATTGGCTGGTCTAACAGAGGTCGAGAAGAGTAAAAGATACTAGCTGTTGTTCACGGTTTCTCTCGAATACTGCGCTGATTCTAACACAGTGATAAAATCATCATCATCATCTGCCTAGCCTGTTCCCAACTATATTGGCGTCGGCTTCCAGTCAAACCGGATTCAGCTGAATACCAGTGTTTTACGTGAAGCAGCTGCCTACCTAACACAGTGATAAAATGTTTAATTAAAAATACACTTGTTGTACAAGAAAGGAGACAAAGGAGATGTTTACCCGTCGGTGTTTGCAAGCCAAGAGAACGCGAGCTTCAAAGCGATATCGCGTTGCTATCTTCGCAGTTATCAATTTTATGATGCTTCTCGAGCGCCATCTGTTGCCTTACACTATAGATTACAGGAAAAGTCGAAGAAGAGGTATTTCATGTAAAAATAACATTAAATTCGTTTTTATTAATTATTATGATAGGCTCGCGTTTGATACCTATTTCATAAAAAGGATAGCGTTAACGTTAGCGATAACGTTGTCGACGATACTCAACACGCTTGCCTAGAAGTAACCTATCCCCCAGGTTGTAGATCAGGGAACGCAGACTTCTGCAGGGACTTGCACTCATTAGCTGTACGCACAGAGAAATTGTTCAAAAAAGTATGCGTATGGAAGTGGAAATGAGATAAGGAACAATCTTCCATGTGTAGATTTTGCCGAGTTCTGTAAGCTAATTTGTGTGCAAAAATACATGATTTTAAAAGTATGTAGAATAATAATAAAAAAGAAATTACCTTGTCAAAAAACTCGACTGCTAAAAACGACTAAAAAGTTCGAAATAAATTGCTTTTCAAGCAGTCTGATGCGGTTGGTGGCATCAGATCAGTGATTGAATTTACATTTTAGTGAGTTACATTTTTGGAATCGTCTCCTTGAGCCCTTTATCTTGATACCCCACTCGATAGATTTTGAAAATTAAGCCATAATATGGCGCCAAGAATCGGCCATTTTAATTTTTATATACAATGTGTCACTCTCACAATCAAGACGAATCTAACGACACCTCTCAAGCTGAAATCCATCGAGCCGTTCAGGCCGCAAAGCGTGCCAGTATATATTATAAATCTATATCTATACTAATATATAAAGCTGATGAGTTTGTTTGTTTGTTTACTTGAACGCGCTAATCTCAGGAACTACTGGTCCGATTTGAAAAATTCTTTCAGTGTTAGATAGCCCATTTATCGAGGAATATCATCACGCTAAAAATAGAACATAATATAAACTCTCGAAAAACAAAACCCTCCTTCTGGCGCAGTCGGGTAAATAGCTGTAGCAACAGATTAGTTAATTCTGAAACTGCCTCTTGTTACAAAAGTTTTAACACATCCAAAACCTACGAAGTCCCAAACTCAGAACAACGAAGTAACCCAGTCTTAGGTAGTTTTTTCCGTATTATTCTACCAGTGAAGGCAATAAATAAGTCCAAGTATGTCTTATCGGGTGACGTCTACGTTTGTGGAATATTCGTAACGACCAAAAAGTCTGGACAGAAGAGATTAAGACAGAATTTATAACTGTGTTGTTGTGCAAATAGCCGAAAGTGAATAGCGGGTTTTTTTATGATTCCGCTTGATTCGGCCTGTGGTTCCTGGAGACCCGGTCCTTTGGTAGGCGTACGAGGTGCCGAAGCCAACTCGCAGAGGCCTCTTTAGATATTTCAAATGGAATGGGACACCAACCGAGAACAATCCCCGGTTGGAGCAGGACTATTGCAGAATATAGAAACAAAACATGAAATGCTATGGGATTGGCTGGTTTAGTGGACTAATTTATTATTATTATTTATTACTGGTACAATAAATATCTCATAGCTGAACCTAAATAGGCCATATTTTGGATTCGTAGTTCCAAAAAATGGCCTACTTTTGGAGTGAAAAAACATTCAAAAATTTATTTTTCGCGACTTTGTGGTTGGTCACATAGTAAAAATTGTTCATAAGGAGGAGTACAATGATCTATTAAGAGTTATTGCGTTTATTCTGTTACACGTTGTATAAGGCCGCGGACACGAACTCGGCGGCGCGGCGTCGGCGGCGGCGAAAGCGGCAGCGCGTTCAAATGCATAGATTTATATGGAACTGTTCACGAAGGCGCCGCCAGTCGAGCGGTACCCGCGCGTCTGCAGTGCCGTAGTTATAGATAGGCAACTCTTTATAACACAACACTACGCGCGTCGCTCTAGCACCGTCCGATCTGCCCGCTGTGTTCGTGTCCGCGGCTCAACAGTCTTATCTAGCTTTTGCCACCGACTTGTCAAAAATTCTCTCACGGAAAAGTACCATTGAGACCATAACCCTACCTTGGCAGTCGGTTAATAAAAGTAACCCCCCAAAGTTCATGATCTATCCGAGTGTCAAAGTTCATATAAATACGTTCTACTGTTGAGGTGTGAAAACAAACAGACATTCCCTTTAAAATATTAGTACCTAGATTATCTGGTGAAAGAACCTTTGTCTGGTGCGGGGGCAATTGTTTTTGTTATTGCGGCCTGTTTTTTCCAACCAGTTTTATTAAACTCGGTTCATTTTCTTTTGTCCACACTGTATTTTATTACCCCGTAGTAGCCGCAAATAAATAATTAATTAATTTCAAAGAATTCGTGGACGCCACGAAGGCTGGTTCGAGGTGGGGCTTAAAAAGAGTGAATGGAAACATATCGACTGGCTTTTCCCTTTTTTTACTATTCATAGGAACGCGTTTGACCACTATCTCACCTGATGGTAAGCGATGATTTGGTCGAAGATGGAGCACGTTTGCCTAGAAGTAACCTATTCACTCTTGACTTAAAGACTCCCAGGTTGTAGCTATCAGGAAACACAGACTCCGGCAGGGAATTCCACTCCCTAGCTGTACGCACTATGAATGTTGTCGCAATTCGTTTTGTGCGCGTGGGTGGGATGTCCACCATATACCGGTGGCGCATCGCCGTTCATCTTGTGGTCCGATGATGGAAAAGACTTGGTGGAAATAAATTATGCAATTCCGTCGCACTCTCCCCAAAATGCAACCGATATGCTCAATTGTTGACCACAATATTGCCGCTTACTATCAGGTATAATACGGAGTTCTTTCTTCTACCATACTTCCCGGTCTCGTGCATCAAGATATTACAAGCTCGTGTGGCGTTTTATCATAAATTCCGCTGAAACCAATCATCATAACAGCCGAAAGACGTCCACTGCTGGAGATAGGCCTCCCGCAAGTGTCGCCACAACAGCCGGTCATATGCGTCTCGCATCCATCGTCTACCCGCGACCCTCACTAATTCATCGGTCCCCCTTATGGAAGGCCTTCCAACGTTTCGTCTTCCAGGACGCGGTCGTAACTCCGCTAAAACCAATATTTAATCGTAAATTTTCTTTCCAGGACTACAACGATGACATTCGACAGGAACAGATGCTGGAGATGCAGATCCTGTCCTCACAGAGCGAACAGCGTCGCCTCACTCCTCCAGAGTCCTCCCGCAGTGGCAGCGAGGAGGCCCTCCCTCTTAGAGACACTACACATAAACAGAGAGTGAGTATGATGTAGTAGTTTGTTATCAATAATGTTTATGATTAGGTCCCAAGATGTTAATTGGTGCAGTTTTGGTTTGATTTATTTTGATATCATATAAAGGAGTCACGTTATTTTGAATTCGAATCTTCATAACTTAATTTTGAAAATAATTTTTAAAATCAAATAAATTAATTAATATCCAGTCAATATTTTTTTTACTTAAATAAAGTAATTATTTTTTTTGTATTAGTTAATGATTTATCATTTTCTCAGTAAGTATACTTATTTAATTTGCAATGTTGCTGATCATACAGTAACAGTCAACTCAATAAGAGTAAATAAATAGGTAAAAACACTGGTCTCTGTCGGAATAAGTTTATTCACACTCTCACAAATTGTACGTATTTACTATTCCGGTCTTGTTTGATAAACAATGTCGCTTGATTAATGGAAGATTGCTGTCAGGCAAAAAGGTTATTCTACAGCCTTACATGAAAACAGAACCAGCCAAATACGTCAATTTGGTATGTCCCAAAGAAAAAGAAGTTTTTTTTGCATGAGAAATCGTCAAATGACTCCTTCCGCTCTGGGCGGAGCGGAAGGGAGTGTCAGACTCTTTCTGACTAAGACCCATCCGTGTTCCTCCTAATGCCCTTTGCGTTCCAGGGTCGCGGTAACTTTTTCGAACAAATTCCACAACCCTGGAACAAACTCCGCAATCTTGGAAGTTTCGTTTAGTGGTAATATGCTTTGGATCCTTCAAGCTTGTAGGTAAGCTTATCGAGCACAATTTTGTCAAGAATTCCAAAACGTTAAACAGATGTACCGTGTTACACATCGCAGTAACTGGATTGTGGAGAGTTACTATCAATTAGCTTTTTCCCACGACTTCGTACTCGTATATCCCGTTTTTCCCGTTGCCGTAGGAATTTCTGGAAATCCTCTCTTGGTGCCTTTTTTTTTTTTTAAGGATGGGATATCATCAAATGACTCCTCCCGCTCTGGGTGAAGCAGGAGGTAGTGTCAGACTCTTACTGACTAAAACCCATCCGTGTTCCTCCTAGTGCCCTTTGCGTTCCAGGACTACGGTGCCTCTTTCGAACGGATTCCGCACCCCGGCAGGCACTGAGCAAAACCACTGACAGCTAATAGCACACTCCCCACACTCCCCATGAAACTTACATGCCAAACTTCAGCTTTCTAAGGGTGCCTTCAAATTAGTCGCTAAGTGCCGCGCGGCAGCAGCGAGACAGCAGCGAGACAGCAGCGCGACTGTATGAAGTGTGTGTGTTTGTAACACGTTTGTTATTTGTATGGATTAAAAAAGATGAGCGAAAGTCGCGCTGCTGCCGTGCGGCACTTAGCGACTAATTTGAAGGCGCCCTAAGACCAGTAGTTTCGGCTGTGCGTTGTCTGTCAGTTACTTATCCGTAACGTAAGAATTTTATATATCAGGATTTGGAATTCTTTTTAACAGATTTGGGTTTGAACTGGGACATGGTATGAACTTTAAAACTTATCAAATAGCTCAATCGGAAAATCCCGAAAGGCGAACTTACAAAAGAAAATAATAACAAAACTCCGTACTCCATTCTAGAACTATTTTATGAACCGAAACATACCGATACGGACAGCACGGACACCCACGCCCGAATGAAAATTGTTACAGTACCCGAGACACAATGGCCCGTAGATTGGACGCGCCCTATTGACGGATAAGGGTCCAGCGATCCGTTATTAGGCCATTCAGAGCTACCGGATGAAATATTATATAGAGACGTATGAGTTATGTAAAAATTGGGATTGATTTGCGAATTTCAGAGGGTAGAGGGAGTGAATTTTGATGTGTGGGTCCGATTTGTAGGGATATGTTCTTGGTTCACATCTGTGATACGTTTGGGTAAGGAGTAAGTGGATTGTCCGTTAGTTAGGGGTCTATTGACGCGTTTATTGGGTACCTTTTCTTTACAAATGATTCCATTTTTTGTGATTCCATTCCATGTTTTTGACAAAATTTTAAACTTAACTTTAGACAGATTTACATACGACTGAAATTATGAGCGGTAACTTTTATAAAAGAAAAATTGTTGACCAAAGCTTTCCAATCATAATGGAAGATTCGAAGCGTGTGGCAATACTTTTCATTGCCATTCAGAACTAGTACTAAGTCAAAGTCGTTCATTCAAATTAAGCTGAGTGCCAGCACTTTTTGAACGTCAAAGTTTACAAAAAGACCTTAAGAAACATTTTTTATTAAATTAAATTATAATTAAATAAACCTTTATTTAGACTATACAGTCCATACATTTAGTTAGTATTGGTGTTAGTAACAATGGGGCTTACTTAAGTAGGTTAGTGTTGTTAGTTTATATAAAACATTTATTTATTTAAGTAAACCTATGACTGTCCCTACCCAGTGTCCCTGAAAGGGCAGGGACAGTCCGGTCTGGCAGCTATCATTTTCAGGATGCTGTTGTCACCACCATGCAAAGGAGGCCGCTTTCTATCGCATGATGGCATGGATACCATCTGTGTCTATGTGTGTGTGTGTTTGTGTGTGAACCTTTTTCAGACGCAGCCAAAATTCTTTATTGGCACTCCGTAAATAACTCCCACTCTTTTTTAAAGGTGGGAAATAATCAAATGATTTCTTCCGTCCTGGGTGAAGTGGAAGGGAGTGCCAGACTTCAACTGAATAAAACCCATCCGTGTTCCTGCGAATTCCCCGGCAGCCAAGGTTGCTCGTACTTAGGAATAAAATAACTAATTAAAACCTTTGTCAAAAACCAGCCAAGTGCGAGTTGGACTCGTACACGAAGGGTTACCTTAATTTTTATTATTTGTTGTTATAGCGGCGTTTGAAATACACAATCTGTGAATATTTCAAGTGTCTACCTATTACGGTTCTTAAGATACAACCTGTTGACAGACAGACGGACAGACAGCGGAGTCTTAGGAATAGGGTTCCGTTGCTTACCCTTTGAGTACGGAACCCTAAAAATCTGCGTTTTTTCTTGGAGTAACAAAAAATATCAATCTAAGACAAAATCAGATATTCCTACATTGCCAAGTTAGCGAACAAAAATGTAGAGAACAGGGTGGCTAAAAAGGCCACTACAGGATAATCATATCAAAATTATAATATGATGAATTAATCACGCAACAATCTGTCAAAGGAGATGTTTCAAAATGGGCCAGGTCTATGTACATTATCTCATAAAAAAGAGAAAAATCCGTAGAATTCGCGAAAAATACATTTAATTCATTGAAATGTTTACTGTTGTGGTAGTTAATTGATGTTTATAAATTACTTTTATCGATTTTCAACATGGCGTCGCACCGATTTAGTTACAGATCATAGAAAAATAACTGTCAGCTGTCATAACAATGTCACTTTAGTCACTTTCATCTCGTTGCCGGTAAATAAATATGTCAGAAATAAATGTCAAACGTCAATATTCAATCAAAATGACAGCTTACCGTCATGACGGGTTTTTGTTGCGTGTTGCAATTTCAAGTGTAATTTCTTTTGTTTTACCAGCTAACAAAGCCATTTTAAAGAAATTGGATAGTTGAGAACTGTTTTAAATATATTTCTCTTTTTTTAAGTATAGTACAAGGACCTGGCCCAGGGTCCATACATTTTGGAACATCTCCTTTCATTTTCATCTTTATCGCTAACATTCTTTAGTGATAAAGACGATCAACCTTGAACCTAATGACGTTCAAGGTTGATTAGCAAATTTGACAGTGACGGGTAGCGTGATTTTCTTTCTGATTCTGCTAAAGTGACCTTTAGAGACCCGCTAATGATTTTTGTACTATATTTTTTCTGGTTGGTCATTGAAAACGAACTATGTATCTTTGTTTTTGCTTTCCGGGCACAAGCATGACGTTGTGTTATAAACAGTGATCAGAATTGGTAGAACGACCTTAAACGTTGTATTACTATGGACAGGCCTTGTGTGAAGCGGGATTTTATGATTTGTTATAATAATCATGTTTTTCTTCTGACTAAAATAAATATTTACTTCATTGCATTACTTTGAATTTTTTTTTATTTTTTTAATCTCCACCGCCATAAAAGTCACTGTTTATCAATCATCACAACAATAAACAATGCATTAACTTTAACCATGTCGTTCAATACTTATTTGTAGAATGAAATTGACCGCATTAAATTCCAACTAAGTGGGATTTAAAGGCGTATCCACATTAAGATAACGTAACGAAATCCCACAAAATTGCACAACCTAAACTTGATATAAATGTTAAACTTAATTATCTGCCAATCTCTTTAGAGAATACAACATTTACTAATGAACCTTTCTTCTCATCCACCAGCTCTCCGTAGTGCCACCGTCACCAGCGCCGGCTGCGCTGCCCGGAGGTATCACCCTCAACCATGGTGCCAACGCTCGGGACTTCTCCCCGCCGGCGCCGACCCCAGCTCCAGATCATCTGTCTGCTGCACATCATCAGGTAAGGAACTCTTTGGCAAGACTGCCGTGTGAGGAGAAAAAAAGTGTATAGAATAGAGAGAAATACTCTTTTGTGTGCACTATAGCAAATTACGTATGGTGTCGGCCGGTGCCGTAAAAGAATAATGAAGGAGCTCGTGGCTAGATAATAACAGCTGCACGGGTCGATTATCAAGGTTAAGCAACGCTTGCCAAGGTTGGTCACCATCTTAACATACCGAGTTTCCTCCATGCCTCGGAAAGCAAGTCAAGCCGTTGGTCCCGGCTGTCATTTGTAGATCTTTGGCAGTCGTTACGGATAGTCAGAAGCCAGTAAATCTGACTCCAGTCTTGCCATGAAGTACCGTGTTACCAAGTGAATGGGTTGTGGAGGTCTGGTAGGCAGTCGCTCCTCGTAAAATACTAGTATTCAGCTAAATCCGGCTTGACTGGAAGCCGACCCCAATATACTTGTGGAAAGGCTAGGCAGATTATGATGATCACTTCCCGTGGGTGTCGTAAGAGGCGACTAAGGGTCTCGCCAGAGAATGGGCAGCAGCGATATCTGTAAAACGCAACACCATACACTGCGATTGCCAACCCGCCTGCCAAGCATGCGATTATGGCAAACAATTTGGGGAAGGCCTATGTCCAGCTGTGGACATCTTTCGGTTATGATGATGATGATAGCAAATTACTATAGGAGTTGAAAAATAGAAGGTTATGACAATGGGCGATCTGCTCACTAAAAGCGTCGTCGGTCTTATCTTATTACCCATTCGGCCCACTTTAAAAAAAAGTTACTTTAAAGTGGCACCATTGCGCAACAAATCAAAAAAATGTCCACAGGTGTAGTCAAATTATCAACTATTTAAGAATAACTGTTTTAAAAAAACTGTTGCCTATGAGATAATTCTGATACTCAAAGCTCTGTCCAAAGGATCTCTTACAGACAAAGTTTTAGCTGGTACGAGTAGAGACCGATCGATAAAACTTTATTTTTAATTTTTATTTGTGATAGCTTTGCTCTTGACTCTAGTCTAGGTCAGAGATGACAGAGACAAAGTCTACGATGAAGCGAGCTTACCCAGAAGGAGCATGTTCACTTTTACTTTAAACTCGGATTAAAAACTTTATAGTTAACAATATACTACCAAAAATGCTCTGACGAAGCATTAACAATACAAAATCTGATTTTTTTTTTGTAATTTAGCCTAGCCTACAATTTGGCTTTTTTTTGGTTTCTCATAGCTTGAAGGCGTCATATCCGAAATCATTATGGAAGATTTACAAATAAATCTAGCCGTTGACTTCGAAAAGCCGTTGCCTATAAATTCGGCCATTCCTACTAAAGCTTTTGGTCTAAATCTGAATACCTACCTAGTTCCCCTCATACAGCCTTTAATACTCTTTAGTTTATCGTCCGACTTCAGAAATAGTAACTCACAAAGTTGTACGTCGGTGCCAAATCTCTTGCCAACAAACTTGGTGTAGTTGTTGCGTTTTAGCATGGCGACGAGGTCATTGCTCTTTCCCTGACATATTTTTGTAGGAACCCAAAAATCTTTACTATCTATACTAATATTATAAATACAAAAGTCTGAATGGATGCTTGCAACTCAATCACGTCAGAACGGCTGAACAGATCTTGATGATGATCTTGGCGGAGACGTAGATTATAGTCTGGAATTACACATATGATACATTTATCGCTGGATTACGTTCCCTTGGGATAAATTTAGACATTCACGCGGACGAAGCCGCGGGCAGAAGCTAAAAAACTACAATTTTTCGGGGAACTAAAATTACAATATTAATAAAAAACCGGTCAAGAGCGAGTCAGACTCGCATCGTCATAATGTTTTAGAATATTCATCGGCGAGTCCTATAATATTCGTCGAAAATTAACACTGGCGGTGTAGAGTATTGTAGTTTTATATCAGCGCCATCTCTTGACCGCTAGTGGAACTAATGTATTTTATATTGATTATTTCTGAAAAATTGTGCTATTTAGAGACATCGTTATATTTTTCCGTAATCTTAACATAAACTTCTATTACATCGAATAATTTCAGAATTTTCTGTATGTAAACTTCGGAGATAAAGGGGCCACAGTGTTGTGACAAGCGAAAAGACTGAGTCGCACCATAAGAGTTTTTTTTGACCATGTTGGTATGGAACTCTAAAAATGTTGACAATCACAATTGAACATAAATTATTGTAATCGTCAACTATCCGACAGCTTTATGTCACGTTTCGGTTTTCGAAAGCAAATAAAGAAGATAAATCCCGTACTTTAAAACGTTCAAAATTAAATCGTTTTCCCTCAGTGACAATTTACGTTAAAACTTGTGTGTAAATGATTTTAATACAATGCGGTTGTTCTCAAAAATATGAGAAATGACCCTCTAAGTAGAAGGATCAATGATATACGCTATTGACATTCTTAAAACGAAACAACTATATCTACCATCACTTGGTAGGTACAGTATAATAAACAATAAAGTTCCTCAAAGATGATGACATTAAAAGTTTGCTTCGTTAACAGATTCAGGCTAAACAATATTAGGTTAACTTTTATGGCAAACTAATTTTTGTCATCGGTCATCCTGCTAACCTCCACTGAAAAGGAAGGATTCTCCGACCGGGAAATTGTTGTGTCCGGTGGGCAACTGCCCGATAGTTGAATTCAGACTGTTGTATATGTTCAAATCACACTGAGAACTTTGATACCGAGATGCAGAATTTCGTTAGAAGTTTGCTTCTTGGGGGTAGACGGCGTTGCGATTCTCGTTGCGATTTGAATTTTGCTATGTTGGTTTTTCTTGTTGCGGCATCGATGCTGCTACAGTTCTGTGAGAAAAAAATTGCAATTATTATTATGTTTTTATACTATCTCTGAGTCCAATCCTAAACACAGTTCACAATTTGCTACGCTAGATCTATTCCATGTGCTACGGCGTAGCTTATGATGCTACGGCGTAGCTCTCGCGTAGGCTTTAGATGTGGCGAACTAGTTACGACTCAGAATGATGAGGACTTTAGCTGTTGAAACGTGTATAAAATCTTATCTGCCTTGGGCTTACTAAGTTATCCACTGTATTCATCACAACTTTATTGCCTTCAGTGGTTGGCGGATGAATAAGTAATAGTTGTTGTTTAAAGCGTTTACAATAGGGTATTTCACCACTCTTTGAATGTAATTCATGTTTTTCGTAAAACAGGCCACCTTTAAAATTCACAGCCAAAATTGACCAAAAACCGACTAATTAGTCCCAGGGCGCAAAGTAAAAGGAAACAATCGAATCGAACGGGATTTTCGCTTCAATAGCTCAAGTCTTTAGATTTTGGGAGGAAAAAAGTATTTTTCACTGTGAATTTGTACGGTGAAATTTTTGGCTGCTGCAAATTGACACTCTGCAACGTCGCTGAAATCGTACACGTATAGGGATGGACTGGGCGTTCTCTATTCGGCTATGAAGTGAATACGGTCAAAAAAGTGCGAGTGAGATAAAGCATATTTTTCGCTTTACCGAATCAATAAAATTGATAAAAAGAGTTTGTTGTTACGTTACTGTTAGGTTTTTAAAAGGTGGTACTCACTTTATGTAGACATGACGTCACGCAAAATTTCGTCACACTATTTTTTGTTGGTAATCGAACTGACGGACTTAATAAATGTAAATTAATTTAACACTCTTGACGATTCAACTTCTTCGGCATTGCTCATTTTATTCCAAATGTATTTTCTATGTCAGAAAGATCCCTTTAGCAGATTTTGGAACGAAAAAAATATTTTTATCGCTGTTTTTTGTTTTTTAGGTTTTTTAGTTTCGAAGAAATTTTTTTTTTTTTTTTTACTAATAATAGGCACGCGCTTGACCACCATCTCACCTGATGGTAAGCGATGATGTGGTCGAAGATGGAGCACGCCTGCCTAGAAGCAACCTATTCACTCTTGACTTAAAGACTCCCAGGTTGTAGCTATCGGGAAACACAGACTCCGGCAGGGAATTCCACTCCTTAGCTGAACGCATTATGAATGTGTTCCCAAAACGTTTAAAACGTTTAAATGATCGCGTTGCTGAAATAAATCTGACCAGGCCATATTTACTCAGTGCTATGCACGTCATACGGTTCAAAGCTATATTAGACGACTTCATGTTTCAGTGAGACCGGATTTCGACGAGCATGAAACCTTTTTGGTTACTTTTGACGAGCGTAAAACCTGTGCGGAAAAAGTGCACGAACATTTTGGGGCTTTTGTTTAAATTGGATACTGCGTCTGTTATTAAGTTGCTTTCTACCTTTATCTGGACGTGAGTTTATTCCCTAAACTTTTGTTTATTCAAAGACTGTCCAGTAACTTTGTTGCGTGAAAGTACGGGGTAGTTTGCATCAAACCCGGTAGTTGTGATTTTCTGCAGACTTGTTTATAATATTGGCCCAATGAATAATCCAAATTTTTGATCTCGAGCGCCAAATGCATCTTTGTCAAAAATCGAAAAAACCGCGAAAATTTCGGATCTGTTTTAGAATTTGCCGATAATAACCCTAAAGGACTAGTTTTTCTGATGAATAACGTTACTGAACTACAATTATATTTGTCGGCGTCTGTCTGGATTTGAAACTACGGCCTACATCTCGAAAGTGGAAGCAGTTTCCTCTGAGCCACCACTGCCAAAATCCATTTACTGGTTTTAAAGACGATGGAACAGAACTTTCAAGGAAATCTGTTACAAACAATCAAAATAGCCGAAATAAGTTTTAACTGAACTGTTAACTCTCAAAAAAAAGAATGAGAAGCCATCGTATCATAGACTTCATCTGTCACTTTACATCAGGCGATATCAAAACAAGTATCAACAGAATATTTTTTAAAACAGATCACGTTTCTTCAGTTCTAATAACCTAATACAAATCATTACCTCTTCTATTTACAGCTGGCAGCCGGCCACACAGGACACGGGGTCCTGGTGGGAGGGGGAGTGCTGCAGCAGCCGCCCACCCATCACCTGCTCACACAGAACTCTATACTTGGTAAGTAAAGTCATACTGATTTATTATGATTAAGCTGCTTGTCCGTCTAACGGCCAAACCCAATAATATTTCCATTTGCAATATACGTTTTGAATAAAATACGACCCGTATCAGAAACAAGGTCCAAGCCAGGACAGGGTTCCCGAGGTCTCCTCCTAACAAAACGAGCTGTGTCCAGGAATTCTACTTTCCGAATCAAGTCCAAATGCCAAACAAGAATCTCCTCAGATGGTTGAGGCAATAGGGTATTTTACTAAAAAAATCTAATTAGTCCGTCTGATAGATTTTCAAAAAATGTGACGTCATATGGCTCGGTAAAAATGTACCAAATTTACCAAGCCATATGACGTCACGCGTGTCTTCAACTCGCTGTATCTTCTTTATTTTTTGTTTACGTGAAAAAAGGAAAAATACGTGTCGAATATTTTTTTTGAAATCTATCAGATGGACTAATTAGATTTTTTTATTAAAATACAATGGCAATGGCTGTCACGGCTATCGACAAAATGACTTCTGTATCCACATACCACATGTAACCTCACGAGCCAAGTCGAGATACTTGGTTCGGTTATTTTTCTCAGACAACTCAAAGACGTCTCCCCATTCTTTCCAGTGTTACCGATTCTGTGCCATTTGTTATCAATTCCTAAGGAAGTTCTCAAATCATCCAGTCATCTCCTTCATGGTCTGTCGCGGCACCGTCAAGCGACAACCAAACCACAAAAAAATCGAATTTTGACATATGTAAGGCATTTGTCTCACCGCCGGCGATCAGCGAGTAGCGAGTAAAGCTTCAAACTCGAAACGAGTTGGCGAGCAGCGAGTAGCGAGTGAAAAGATTCGATAGTTTTGACGCTCTATTTTCAGCGAGTGATCTTATGCGACGGGCTTTAACTCGCAGTAATCGCTTCGGCCCGCACTATAGGTAGAAATGACCACTGTTTGGTGAGTTCGGACCTCCAAGCGAGCATCGCCGAGTGAGTGTCGCTGAGCGAGTACAATCTTTGATAGCTCTTGTCGCTGCGATCAACTAGAGGTAACTATAGTTAGAAATTACCACTGTTTGGTGACTTCGGACCTCCAAGCGAGCATCGCCGAGTGAGTGTCGCTGAGCGAGTACAATCTTTGATAGCTCTTGTCGCTGCGATCAACTAGAGGTAACTATAGGTAGAAATTACCACTGTTTGGTGAGTTCGGACCTCCAAGCGAGCATCGCCGAGTGAGTGTCGCTGAGCGATTACAATCTTTGATAGCTCTTGTCGCTGCGATCAACTAGAGGTAACTATAGGTAGAAATTACCACTGTTTGGTGAGTTCGGACCTCCAAGCGAGCATCGCCGAGTTAGTGTCGCTGAGCGATTACAATCTTTGCTAATAGCTCTTGTCGCTGCGATCAACTAGAAGTAAGAGCTGCTCGCCGGCATTTTGAACAGCCAGCTATCGACTATGAATGTATGTGTCTCTTTTACTCACACAAGATTCCTTCCCCCTCCCGCCCCCATGATTTCCCCCCTTTTGATTCTTTTGTCCCTTTCCTCAGCGACCAAACAGTCGACAGCTACTCATGTAGTAAGTAAATCTACTGATAGATTAATAAAAGGGTTTGGTCGTTAGAGACAATGGTTTCTGGTATACGGTCGGCGACATAAGAAGAAAACAGTTTAAATTTTCAGTAGAGATTTATTTGAAAACCATACCACATTGAAATAAAAATTTATTGTAGACAAAAAGCCAAAAAAAAATATGTTAAAAATAAAAAAGATTCCATTATGTTCAATCCGAAATAATTATCGACTTATATCGCTGCCTGTAACAATGTTACGTAAAACCATTTTGGTCTCTTTTTTTGTAGTGAATTATTATCATCTATTAGGTTGATAAAGGTCTAAATCTATTAGGTCGAGGAGCTCGTGGCTAGATAATAACAGCCGCACGGGTCGTTCTTCAAGGTTAAGCAACGCTTACCAAGGTCGGTCTGCGGATGGGTGACCTTCTTAACATACCGAGTTTCCTCCGTGCCTCGGAAAGCACGTTAAGCCGTTGGTCCCGGCTGTCATTTGTAGATCTTTGGCAGTCGTTACGGATAGTCAGAAGCCAGTAAATCTGACTTCAGTCTTGCCATGAAGTACCGTGTTACCCAGGTAATGGGTTGTGGAGGTCTGGTAGGCAGCCGCTCCTCGTAAAATACTAGTATTCAGCTAAATCCGGCTTGACTGGAAGCCGACCCTAATATAGTTGGGAAAAGGCTAGGCAGATGATTAGGTTGATAAAGGTCTGCAGAGATGCGACTTCATGACGTTATTTTATTAGTCGATATTATATTATTTTACATAAATAACGTATCTGGATCACTAGAAATCCCCCTGTATCGTGGATGTGTGTACAAACATCTGAAAGTCAAACTCACAAAATAATGTCAGACAGCCAAACCCAAAGCAACTGATTTGTTCCGTCCGGGTAACAAACCTGCAACACGCAGCCGCTGCGCCAACCGTTACGTCAGACTATAACACCAATGGGATTTTTAAACAAACATATTTGTCGATAGCCAAAATACTAAAGAATGCCCATTGCTCTCCACGAAAACAATACCAAGTACAAAAATAGAAGCTTCATTTAATTACATTAAAACTTATCGTAACGTAATAACACTCACCGAAGTCCCGCTACCAACTTCAAAACTTAACAACGCAGCGCAAATTTCCCAGCACCCCCGATTCACCAATAACCAACAGTATTTACGCAAAGCAAAGTGAAAACTACCCTCTTTCTCCACAGTCTACAGAACTTGGGAGAGTTTTCTCAGAAAACAACGGACCATTAACTTTTAAACAATTCTGAACTTTCAACTGTTGATCATTAGGTGCAACGATACTTTCAAAACTTAAGCACAGTTCAAAACCTAAGCACAAAGCAACGCGCCAGAACTAAGCTCGGAAAATATAGTGTGTATTTGAACACAGGAAAGCTTTAAATAAGGGGTTGGCAATATGTTACTGAAACTTTTGCGAGAGGTAAAAAAAACTTTTTAGGACTCAATTTGAGGTTTATCTTTGGAGAAAATTTACCTAGAATATATACAGGGTTAAAATAATAGTAGAAACATATTTTAACAGTGCGCAGGCCTTAGATTTATTGTGTATAATAAGGAAATTTAACTGAAAATGTTGAATTACCAAACTTTAATATGCTTACGCTCTGCGAAGTCTTATGTACCTAATATTCAGTGGTAAACATCAGATTTTCTTCCTCAAATTTTGACTGAGAACCTCACTGACCAATACAGATGTTTAAAAAAAATAACTTTGTTACACTTCCACGTCAAGGTCGTCAAATACAGCAGCTGAAGGGTGTTAACGTGTATTATTTGATTCAGGCTTATGTTAAATTACGTTGCTCCGTTACTGTACTAATATATAAACAATTTTAGATCAAAACTAATCCAACTAAAAAAATAACGTGGTGGGGTTGATATCCTGGGGCTCAGCAGACCCATGGTTGGAACAAGAACCCAGCTGCTCAACTGGCTAGTAACATTGAACAATATTGAATTTTTTTAAAGCTTACTTTCAAATTACCGAATATTTAACTAGCTATGCGCTCTCTTATCATACAAATTTTACAGTCAAAACTAAGCTCACTATTGTAACTAACAAACCTGGTAGTTGTGACATCCCGGGGCTTAGCAATCCCATACTGGGGGTAGTGTTGTTTGCCGACCATGCGCGGCGAGGCGTAAATTTCACTAGCGTCCTTGTAATTTTGCATTTTAATAATATAAATAGAACTTACTATTACCTATTATTGCTTTAACACTAAAACCTAAACCAAGTTCACTAGCTTAACTAAGAAGCCTGGTGAATGCGGTATCCTGGGGCTGACTTGCCGGCTGTTATATGCTTACTCTGCGCTGCAAGGCGTGAAACTAGCTAGCGTATTTGTAAATACTTTACAACCTATATAACAAGACTAAGCTCACTAACGTAACTAACCAGATGGTGGCAATAACCCGGGTTGATCAGCCCCTGCTGGGGGGCGTGTTGCATGCCTACCCTACGCTGCGAAGCGTGAAGCTAGCTAGCGACCTTGTTAATACCAATTTTACAAGCTATATAACAAAACTAAGCTCACTAACGTAACTAACCAGGTGGCGGCGACATCCTGGGGCTGAGCAGCCCCGTGCTGGGGGGCGTGTTGCATGCCCACCCTGCGCTGCGAGGCGTGAAGCCAGCCGCGGTGCACGCGCTCGCGACGCAAGGTCGGTACGTCGCACTTTATTTAGCTCCCAGACTAAGCTCGCAGCTCCCAAATTAAGCTCACTGAGAAAAAAGCTAGAGCCATTAAGAAAATATTTATATTCAAACCACGAAATATACAAAAACAAAATTCATACGCTAAGACATCAAAGTACTCTTCCACATCGCTGTCATCTGAAAACGTGCCCAGAAGACTGGCAGCATACCGAAGATAAATGGCAAGGAAAAATTTCCATCAAAATATTTTTCTTACCTAAACATATTGTTTTAAAGCAAAGAACAACATTACAACGGTAAAAAGCTATATTTTTACATACAGTCCTTAAAATAATAAGTATAAATATGGCTTTATACCTGTATTACATTTCCAAGAGTAAGCCTAATTTATCGTTAGTAGAAGTTCAATATTTATTTAATAAAATGTTATTATTTTACCTAAGACAAAAATATAATTCATAAAATAAATAGCCCCTGAATTGAAAGCTTCACAAATAATGCTAATCCATTCATAACGATAAATTTCTAAAAGAAATAAAAATAAGCAGAGCATCTTATTAATATTAAGGTACCAAACTTCAAATTATTGTTTTCATCGTCATTTATATTGGGGTCGGCTTCCAGTCAAACCAGATTCAGTTGGATACCAGTATTTAATATAAAGCGGCTGCCTACCAGACCTCCACAGCCCATAAAATGGGTAACACGATAGTTCTCATGCTTCTGTTATTCTTTAGTCACGAGCTCTTAAAACTTCAAATTAAAAAAAAGAAAATTGAAAAAAAATCTTGCGAATTATTGTTTTATATTTAACGAAACTGTGGGTCCTCGGTATGTTAAGATGGACAGGGACACCCATCCACCGATTAATCTTAGCAAGCGTTGCTTAAGCTTGAAGATCGATCCATGCTTCTGTTATTCTTTAGCCACGAACTCTTAAAACTTCAAATTAACAGTAAATAAAATAAAAAATGAAAAAAAATCTTGCGAATTATTGTTTTATATTAAACAAAACTGTGGGTCTTTTCGTAATAATTACTACACTTTTGATTTACGATTAGAAACACTTGCTAAAACACGAACTAAGAACAATCGCGACTGTAAATCTCGTTATAAATTGGTTAAAGTTTTGATTAAAAGCAAAACTAATATTAAACATAGCATTTCACCGTCTCAAAAGCACTCTTAGTTATAACTTGCTGACCCGCGTAATTCGTATGCATCGCATTTTTCATGAATACTCCGCTCCTGTTGGCCGTAGCGTGATGTTATATAGCCTATAGCCATCCATCTGTCTAGCCTTTTCCCAACTATATTGGGGTCGGCTTCCAGTCAAACCGGATTCAGCTGAATACCAATATTTTACTTGAAGCGGCTGCCTACCAGACCTCCACAACCATGAAATGGGTAACACGGTATTTCTTGGCAAGACTGGAGTCAGATTTACTGGCTTCTGACTATCCGTAACGACTGCCAAAGTTCTACAAATGATAGCCGGGACCAACAGCTTAACGTGCTTTCCGAGGCACGGAGGAAACTCGGTATGTTAAGATCGTCACCCATCCACAGACCAACCTTGGCAAGCGTTGCTTGGCTGTTATTCTTTAATAAATAAATGGGCTATCAAATACTAAAATAATGTTTCAAATCGCCCCTCTTTTTTTTAATAATGGGAAATCATCAAAAGACTCCTCCCGCTTTGGGTGAAGCAGAAGGGAGTGTCAGACTCTTACTGACTAAAACCCATCCGTGTTCCTCCTAATGCCCTTTGCGTTCCAGGGTACGGTGCCTCTTTCGAACGGATTCCACAACACCGGAATTCGAACTTCTAGTTCCTTAGATTAGCGCGTTCAACCAAACAAACAAACTCTTCAGCTTTATTAGTAGAGATTTCAAGGATTTGAATAAATCTCTTAAAATCTTAGCAGTAATTATTAAATCAGAATTCTAGAATTAACATTGCAAAGAGAAATTTTAAGACCATAGTTGACTACAATTAAAACAGAGTTGTTTTCAAACTTATCCGTCTGTTTTACTGCTATTAGTAATAGCAGTAACAAAATAACAATACTGACTATGAATTTCAAATTCGAACTCGTTATATTCAAATTGGTATTTAGAAACGTCTGAGTATTTTAAAAGGAGCAGTCATTTGAGAGTAATTGCTTTGCGACCTCTGAATCGAATTGTTTTGAAGAGAGTCGAGCGAGGAATCAGTTATTTCAGGAGATTATTAGTGCAAAATATTGGAAGCGACTTGTTTTTGATTAATTTTTGATTAACTTTTAACAATTTTTTTCTAGTGTTTACTAGAAAAAAATTGTTAAAAGTTGTAAAACATAATTAACCAGTTGGACAAAGGTATCTCTCCAAAAAAAATTTCGTAATGTGGACTAACTTCGTCTCTGTCACAATTTTTATTACTGCTCCGCTCTTATTGGTCTTAGCGTGATGATATATATCCTATAGCCTTCCTCGATAAATGGGCCATCTAACACAAAAATATTTTTTCAAATCGGACCAGTAGTTCCCGAGATAAGCGCGTTCAAGCCAACAAACAAACTCTTCAGCTTTATATATTAGTATAGTATAAGATATATTTAAAATATCAAACATGTATGAGTAATTCATCCTCAAATATCATACTAGCTTTTGCCCGCGACTTCGTCCGCGCAAATTCAGGTAGGAATTTCGGGAAATCCTCTTAGTGCTCCACGGAGTGCAGGGAAGTTCCTACCAAATTTCAGCTTTCTACGAACAGTAGTTTCGGTTGTGCGTTGTCTGCCAGTCACTCACTTAGTCATTCAATCAGTCAGTAAAGGTTGAATTGTATACATTAGGATTCTGTGCATCCAACCATGAGTTATTTATGTTAAACAAGTGGTCCCCGCAACTTCGTCTGCGTCACAATTTTCATTACTGCTCCGCTCCTATTGGTCTTAGCGTGATTATATATTAGTTTATATAAGATGTACGAGTAGTACCAATACTTAAATTATGATGCGACGGAAAAGCTTGCACATTAGAAAGAGTAAAACAAAAAGGTTTCGCTCCAAAGTTACAAAAAAAATCTATTCAGGAAATGTCTCTGTATTTTAACCTACACACGCTCCAAACATCTACTCCATATTCCTTTACAAACACGTTTATTCAAAAGAATCACAGCTCGACCAAAGCTAAGCTCAAAATCATTCCTAAAAACCAATTAAGCTTACTTCAAAAACTACAAAGACAGCCGCAACAAAGCCTGGCTCCTGTATTTCTTTTAATCTAAAACTAAGCTAATTGTTTGAGCCCATTCAGAACAGAGACAAGGTTTTAATTGAAACGTCTGAGACCACGGGACCCTTAATTGGAAACCATTTCAAAGTATTCCGTTGAATATTGTAAAGTTAAAACGACATTTTGAAGGGTAGTCGTTTGGTACAAGTGACAAGCGTTTGTCTTTGAGATATTTTGACACAGAAAATAGCTTTTGCAAGTTTTTGTCTTGTCCAGTTATTTCGTCTTAATGTATACAAAAAATTAACTTAATGCTTTTAAACATCAAGCGAGACCATTTTATTTTGTTTTAAGATCATTTCCATTTAGATTTCGATTAGGTATCATGTTCAACTTATCAGGCGTCGATCGGGTTTACCGTACAAATGAATGCGACAATCGCGTATTCGCCGCGTGTTGCCGAATTGTTTTTATTAACTCGAGAATACGATGCTCGCCACGCTTGGCAGGCGTGTTGGCAATCGCAGTGCATGGTGTTGATTTTTACAGATAACGCTGCTGCCCATTCTCTGAAGAGTGCCTTAGTCGCCTCTAACGAAACCCACCCATTTATTCGTGTCAAAACAATGCTCAGTTTCATTTTAATATTATTTCTCTCTTACTGTTGGGTATAGGGCTCCATTCCGGTCTGCCAAACTTGACAATTCCGTGATATCAATATGACACTCCCGGAAAAATTTCTCAATTACCAAAAACGCTTACCGCTGCTCACTTGAGCAGTACTAAGTAGCATCGTAAAGTGAACCAAGCTGAGCGATTCGTCTAGACGTCATTTAGTCGTGTCTTAAGACAATGCTCAGTTGCATTTTATTGGTTCAATTGACTTAATTGTTTGTTGTGACGTGATCTGGGGCGAGTCTAAGGGTGACTGAGGGTTTAAGTTGAATTGAAAACTTTGTATTCAATACTTTGTGCTTGGTTTTTGTTTTTGTAGTTTCAAGTTGAATAAAGCGAGAAACACACTGGTCCTACGTACGCAACGTATGCAACGCTTTTGTATCGTATCATATGTTGCGTATCATAATTATGTTGCGCATAGTTTTTCATATAAAATCAAGAGTCCAGATATAATAATGCGTTGCATACGTGGGACCAGTTTGTCTCCAGCTTTATGTGTTTTAGTGGTCTTTTGTTGCTTATATAATAAAGCTTAAACATAATATTATCGGCGTTGTAGATTTTATAGAAGCCGAAGCCAAGATATATTGGAATTTGGAAAAGGCAAAGCAGATTTATTGAAAGACATGAACTGTATCCTACCTCTCCGAACGATGCTGCCAATGCAATTAATTTGAATGCTAATAAAAATAAGTTCTTTTTCTAATCTTAGGAAAAACATATATACACATAAGTACCTATATAGAAAGAAATAGGTCCTTACTTATTATAACACTAGTAGACCCGCGCAACTTCGTCTGCGTCACAACTTTCATTACTGCTCCGCTCCTATTGGACTTAGCGTGATAATAAATAGCCCTCCCTCAATAAATGGGCTATCTAACACTGAAAGAATTTTTCAAATCGGACCAGTAGTTCCTGAGATTAGCGCGTTCAAGTAAACAAACAAACAAACAAACTCTTCAGCTTTATAATATAAAGTACTAATATAATATATTAGTACTAGTTGACCCGCGCAACTTCGTCTGCGTCACAATTTTCATTACTGCTCCTATTGGTCTTAGCGTGTTGATATAGCCTATAGCATTCCTCGATAAATGGGCTATGTAACACTGAAAGAATTTTTCAAATCGGACCAGTAGTTCTTGAGATTAGCGCGTTCAAGTAAACAAATAACTTTATATTTTAGTATAGATTGAGTATAAGATATAAGATAAGATACTACTTAGATAATGATGTTTTGTAACAGTAGCAGTAGCTACTTCAATCAATTTAACGAATGAATACAATTTTGACGGATGAACATAACAAAAATAAAACGTCTTCATATACGCCAGTAATCGAAGAGGACAAGACAAACAACCGATAGTAGCCGAATGGCTATAAGTTGACCAACCGCGTAATCAAATCACCTCGACGTATTGATTCTGCCGCTAGCCAGTAAAGACAAGCAATTCAATCTATGTACGTTGATGTAACGTGACGTCATATGGACGTGTCTGATTGGCTAATAGAAGCAATCGAATTGAATTATGCTCCAGTAGTTTCTGCCAGCAGCTTCGATTGTGTGAAATGTGTTTTATAATACTTTAGAGGGATGCGGAACAGAGAGTAAAGTCCCGCACACCTCAATTGTAAAGGAGGATCCTCCAACTAGGCGGCTGTTGTGCCTGGTGGGCTACTTCCCGATAGTTGTAATCGGGCTAATGTATATGTTCAAATCGCACGGTAAACTCTGCTTGCGCGATGCAGGATTTCGACGAAGTAGTTCGCTGCTAGTTGTATAGATGGCGTCGTGGTTCTTTTTGTTGCGATGTAGATTTGCTCCGTAGGTTTTTCTTGTGGCTGCTACAATACCAAGGGAAGGTACTGCTTGGTTCAGTAGTATCCTTTGGCCAAGTCCAGGTCACGATTAGCACGTACTAGTTGGTAGGATGCAATATATCGGAAACTGATTGGATATTAGACCACCTTTACATTTTATAAAAATATTTCATTAACTCGTTACGGTCTACACCAAGCGATATGCAGTAATATGAATGAGTGCATGTACAATTTACCTGCATATGTTGCTGTTAACGAGTAGTTAATATTGTGCTTATTCTAAACGCGTATGGGTTTTGCAAAAATCTTTTTCCAAAATCATAGTTACCTTAAGTTACAAGGTCAGGAGAATGATTACCATTGAATTGCTCTTTATTGAAGGTAGTTTTAAAATTCATGATCATATTTTACTTAATATTTATATGCTCCCAGCCCCTGAAGACGAGGTCACTGTTTAATCCAGTCCCAAAAAAATACATATATCAAGACCAGTTCATATTGCGGCGACAGTAAACAGTGATCTCGTCTAGGCCCCAGAATTAACCAGAAGCATTAGCCAAAGTGATATTCTATCAGCCATAACGAAGTCATAATTTATGTAATGGACATGTGTTACCGTAAAGTCGGGTAACTTTGGCCCTGGAGTATAACTTTGCCCTGGGGTATAACTTTTGCCCAGGAGTATAATTTTAACAATTAAGAACATGGTAAACACAGTATGCTCTGTTCTTATTGGTTAACGGCAAAAATTATATCCAAGGGCCAAAGTTATATCCTTACTCCAAAGTTATATCCCTGGATTAGTCCAGGAATATAACTTTGATATAAATTTAGTACTGTGATTTGGGGTTACTTTAGAATAACCCCACTTTACAGTCACATGGTCCATTCCAAACATTTAGGCGTCGCTGTCGCTGATAGATCACTTAGGCTAGAGCTAAGGGTTGCCACACTCGTGTGCATAACTGGACCCTTCAACAAGACGTTTGATGTGGCAGGTGCAGCTGGGGCCGGGGCTGCGAGCACAGCGCGCAAGCGACCTCTGCTGGGCGGTGCTCGGACCGCTATGTCGCCGACTAAGCGGGCTGTGATGACCCTGCTCGCGCGTGCTAGGGCAGCCACGCATAAGCACGCACCCGCGTGGCCGGCTCCCCATGAGTGAGTATTCAAACTACATAGCCAATAGAACACGGAATTGTCTAAACGGTGTGACTAGAGGTGCCAGAACGAAATACGTACAAAAATTGCGAGAGTGACTAAAACTCATACTAGGTCACATGGACTTTAAAACTGACGTGTCAGAAATAGGATTGGTTTTGTAAGAAGTAAACCGTCGTACCTTGTGGGAGCGGCTGCGCACTCGATCCGAATTCCAACTAGCTGAATGTAGAACGTTTAAAATTGGAATAGAAGTCGCAAGTCAAATTCGAATTCGGATCGGATGCAGTACAGACTCTCTCTTAAGCGTCTTTCTAATAGAAAGCGATCGTAGCGTGAATATGCGATCGTCGCGATCATTTGTACGGCAAAACCGGATAGCACCCTCCGGCGGCGCGTCAACGCGGATTGACCGAAAAAATAATCGCGAAGGATGCATTTTCGCACAACGATTCCTTTCAATCGGAGGGCCGATTCTACTACCTTTCAAGCAACGCTCGCATTCCCATCTCAGTCTCAATTTGTCAAAAATGTATGGAAATTATGGCATTTTTTACAAATTCCGACTGAGATGCGAATTCAAACGTTGCTTGAAAATGAGTAGGATTGGCCCTCGGGACAGCGCCACACTTCTATCACGTCATTTTTGTACTAGTGTGGGCTTGAGACACGGTTAGCTCATATAAAAAATTGTGTGACTGGAGCCTCTAGTTTCAGCCGTCATGGCATCTTCGTGCTCTATATTAGTTACAGCCCTAGGATTGCTTCAGTTTTCAGAGTGGCTTTTTATGAGGCATGGTTTGTGTCACATTAACAGTTTTAAACCTTTCTATGTAGACCGCAGCTGACATACTACTCAGCGTATCCCAGTCCTCTGCTGGACATGAGCCTCTTCCAAAAAGGGATGTAGATGATGTGAGTATTTTATAGTTAACTTTTATGACGTAAGCGACCTCTTTGGTTGCTAAAAGTGCGTTTGATGACCCGTACTGGCTTGCGTTGGCACACGTTCTAGCCTAACCCATCCATGAGATAAAGATGAGGTCGTCCACCCTATAAGGTATTCACTCTATTAGCCATAAACATATTTTAAAAAAAGGTCGGTGTGAATATATCGTGCAGCTGGGTGACAACTGATACAGGTATTTAAAACTAGCTCGCCCGTGCCCATTTCGTTGGGCGGTATTTTTCGTGTAAATATATAATCTATGACACTCACAAATAACGTGTAAAAGCATTTCAAAATAGGTTCAGTAGATCCAGAAATTACTCCCTGCAAGCTCACAAACTCACAAAAATTACCTCTTTATAATATAAGTAGAAGTAATAAAATGATTAAATTATTCTAATAGATACGAAGAATGAGGTTCTAATCGATGTCGTCCTAGAAAAGTAGCAAAGCGATTGTCGCGCAAACACACGATCGTCGCGTTCATTTTTACAGCAAAATTGAAAGGTTTCGCACTAAAAATAAACGCAGCTATTTGGACGACACCTCAAAGATACATTATACAACACCTACCTACCCTTACCTTTTTTTTCTTTATTTTCTGTTTGTTTTTGTATGCGTGTTTCATGAATGTGATAAATAAATTTGATTCTAGTCTATTCTATTCTATTCTATCGCTTTTACAACGTACAAAATAACAAACGCAATCCCTGAAAAGGGAACATTGTACTTTATCATTATGAACCACTTTTACTAAGGGACCAACTCAGAAAAAGCGAAAAAAAATATTAGCTGTTCAGTAAGTACATTTTTGTCGAGTTATGCGCTAACGTATGGGGCAGTCGTTTTTAACCGACTTCTTCAAAAAGGAGGAGGATTTTTTGTTCACCGATTTCTCCGCCAATTCTGGACCGATTTTAAAAATTATTTTTTTATTCAAAAGCACTTCTGAGGTAGACCCATTGTTATCAAGTTAGAATCTGATGATGGAATTCCACGAAAATCGAGGGAAACCCACAAATTTTATAAGCACATACACTGTTTTTCATAAACTTTCTAACGCAATTCAGATATTTGTGCATGCTAATCATCATCTCATGTTGCTGAGCTGATGATGAAAGGTGTAAGTCAGGATCTGATGTTGAAATCCCATGAAAAATGTTTGTTCAGCGATATTTTCGCCAATTGTAAACCAATTTAGATGATTCTTTTTTTGTTTGGAAGAGTATTTTCTCGGACTGGTCCCATTTCAATTTGGTGAAGATCTGATGAAGAACTTCGGAGGTAGGCAACGGTACTCTTCAATAAATGATAGCAAATGGATCGGGATTTCTGAAATCGCATGTCTGTTGATTGTTTACACCAGTCCATAACATAACATCACGCCGGCACGCTATGTTTGTGGTTTCACTTTTTAGTGGTACGTAGGTACCACTAAAAAGTGAAAAATAAAAAAACTTTTTTAATTTCGGAAGTCGGTGTTCGAAAACGAAAAAACTAAAAACACCGACTTCCGAAATTAAAGTTATTTTTACTTTGTAGTGTTTTGTGTTTGGAAGTCGGTTTTATTTGTTTGATAAAAAGTTTTTATTCTCGTTTTCAATGACCGCTGCGATTGCTTTTATTCTGTAATACGTTTAGTCTATCTATGTCCCAAGACGTGTTCAAGTTTCATCCAAATCCATTTAACTGTCAGATAGACGGACAGACAAACTGGCAGGGTAACTGTTGTATTTACATTTATTATTAAGCATGAATTTATTTAACGTTATAATTTAACGTTGTTAACTAACTAAGCTCCAGAATAATAACTGGTCAGCAAGCGGTTTAAGTATCGATATTGAAACGATCAATAGTATAATGTTCAAGAGCATTGACGAGCACCTGAAGAGGCTCTTGTTCGGTAGTTAGGTCAAGGGTTTGCAGAAGCAATACGGTACCAGCTTGCACTAACGAATTTCGTATCACTGTACTTTTACAACCATTGAGTCTAAGCATAAGTTAAGTAAATATTGTGAGGAATTTTTGCCTATTTCTCGCAGATGATTGACCAATAGTAAATAAATAGAGAGGAGCTCGTGGCAAGATAACAGCCGCACGGGTCGAACTTCAAGGTTAAGCAACGCTTGCCAAGGTTCGGTCTGTGGATGGGTGACCATCTTAATATACCGAGTTTCCTCCGTGCCTCGGAAAGCACGTTAAGCCGCTGGTCCCGGCTGTCATTTGAAGATCTTTGACAGTCGTTACGGATATTCAGAAGGCAGTTCTGACTGCCGACTGATTGGATCGGACTCCAGTCTTGCCATTAAGTACCGTGTTACCCAGTTAATGAGTTGTGGAGGTCTGGTAGGCAGCCGCTCCGCGTAAAATACTGGTATTCTGCGATAGTTCGGTTTTGACTGGAAGCCGACCCCAATATAGTTGGGAAAAGGCTAAGCAGATGATTGACCAATAGTAAAGGGGTTAAAACTTTTTTCAATGGTAATAATAATGTTTCTGAAAACAATCCGTTGTCCAGAATGTGCAGCTAATATAACGCAATATGTTCTGAGATAGACTTGTGTTTTATCGAATTTAGACATTCTTTTTTAAATTGTAACTCAACACTATCGTTTAGTAACTTCTCCATATTAAATATGTAACCTTAAGTTTCACTATTGTCACTAATGAAGCATATTACATATTGAGCGCTGTGTACAGTAATAATTGGACTTCAGATTTATGTATAGTATTATTATTAGTATTATTATTATTATATATATTGTCATAGCTGTTCTGAATTGTCTTTGTCTATAGTATGTCACTGTACTTATTAAAATAAAATAAAATAAAAAACAGCCCCCAATTTCGTTTTTTTTTTTTTTATTTAGTTGCGGTGCACTTGAAAAACTCATTTAGTGTTGAATAGCCCTATTGAGGAAGGTTATTGGCAATTATATATATAACACCACGCTACGACCAATAGGGTTGGAACATAAATTATAAAAATTTGCTGCAAACGAAGTTGCGTGGGTCAGCTAGTGTTTTTTTTTTTTTTTGTAATGGGTTTGCTCTTGACTCTAGTCTATGTCAGAGATGACAGAGACAAAGTCTACGATGGAGCGAGCCTACCCAGAAGGAGCCTGTTCACTCTAACTTTGAAGACATTAGGGTTTTAAGCTTTTGGAAACACAGACGCAGGCAGAGAGTTCCACTCCTTTGCTGTGCGCATTATAAAAGACGTTTGAAAACGCTTAGTGCGAATTGGTGGAATAGCCACAAGGTAGGAATGGTAAGATGCAGTGCGTCTGGATGTCCGACGGTAGAAGGGGGCCGGTGGAATGAGGTCGTGGAGTTCTTGGGCACACTCACCGAAGTACAATCTGTAAAAGACCGACAAGCAGGCAACCTTACGGCGATGAGCCTAGCTATGTAGCTTGGCATCCACCAGTTTGACGTCGCCGATGAGCCTCTTAGCACTGCGTTCCACATAATGGCGACTGAATCGAATGAAGCGAGTAGAATACGGAATCTCGACACGCAAAATATCGATTAATGTCAATACGATGCTACAAAATCGAAATGTTACCTTAATTATTTGCACCAATTTGGAGTCCTAGACCCCAGCTGGCTATTACAGGCTCTCCAAACGGCGTGAAACCTGAATTACCAAGTGCAAACGGCAGTTGATGCCACTGTATTGGTACGCTTGTTCTCCACTGTATGTATGTATAAGCTAGTTAGGGCTGCTACGAGAGTGAAAAAGCCTTTCAGAGGGAAATAAAACGTAATCTGTTAGGGAGTATCTTACTAGACCTCTGCAGCTGCATAAACATTTTCAAATCAGATCATCATCTGCCTAGCCTTTTCCCAACTACATTGGGGTCGGCTTCCAGTCAAACCGGATTCACCTGAATACCAGTGTTTTACATGGAGCGGCTGCCTGCCAGACCTCCACAACCCATTAACTGGGTAACACGGTACTTCTTGGCATGACTGGAGTCAGATTTACTGGCTACTGATAATCTGTAACGACTGCTAAAGATCTACAAATGACAGCCGGGACCAACGGCTTGATTGTGCTGTCCGAGGCACGGAGGAAACTCGGTATATTAAGATGGTCACCCATCCACAGACCAACCTTGGCAAGCGTTGCTTAACCTTAAAGATCGACCCGTGCGGCTGTTATTATTTAGCCACGAGCTAAACATTTTCAAACCAGATATCATATACAAAATCTGGGTATGTGTACTTTTCAGAGGTGTTTTACATCTGACAACAAACAAAACTTCTCTTTGAAAATCAAATTAAAAAAAAAATGTCTGTACATGAATGACTTTTCATATGCACCAAGATTTTTAAATCATTAACGTATGTGTATTAACTGCCTCCGTGGTCGAGTGGTTTAGGCGTTTGCCTTGTGACCCGGTGGTCGTGGGTTCGATTCCCACGGGAAGCATACTCTGTAGAGTTGTTGACAGTTTAGCTAGGACGTTGCAGGCTTGAATCACCTGAATATCTGATAAAAAGATGAGTCTGTGCTTCGGAAGGCAATAAGCCGGTGGTCCCAGCCGCCAAATGGCGGTCGTCAAATAAACCATGTCAGAGGCCCTTGAGGCGGTTTAAAAACTCTAACACTAAGGTGTGTGGGGTCGTTAAACCTTACTGCCCGCACGGTAAAAAGAAGAACGTATGCGAGTGGTTTAGGTACCGTCTAGCTACTTCCTATTCATACCGAAATACATGTTCAGACTCTCATCTCATCTCATCGGCACAGATTTCTTTCTTTATTAAGATTTCGTTAATAACCCCCATAAGAGCTATATAAACCAATGCAATGCTATTACTACATGATCCCTGTGAACATATTTGTAACGAACTTTGCTTTAAGTCACTATTAATACTCGTAATTCAATTTAAGAACCATAGTTAGAGACAATTATATTTAAATACATTTTTGCCGTATAGTGTCGGCCGGTGCCATATGGTGCCGTAAAAGAATAATACCATCCCATCACTTCCCGTGGGTGTCGTAAGAGGCGACTAAGGGACTCGCCAGAGAATGGGCAGCAGCGTTCTTTGCAAAACTCAACAGCATATACTGCGATCGCCCACCCCATCTAGGGGGAGGCCTTTGTCCAGTAGTGGACGTCATTCGGCTGAAGTAATGATGATGATATATTTTGAGGGACATAAAGTTGCTACGTTAAAAAAAACATTTGTGACAGCGACACTGTCCCAGCCCTACCAAATCAGAGAGTTGTCAACAAACAACACATACGTGCCCCTCCACACGACGGCCGGCTCAGTACGTTTATCGACCAGGCTGGCAGCTGACAGAACGTGACATCCCTACAGCCCACGGTTTGAGTCCTGTGCTAGTCAATTTGTAAACAATGTCTTTGTTTTACATATTTATTGGTGGAATAATTTGGATATTTTAGAGCCGCAAAACGTGTCAATCCTTTGATGTCATTCAAGAAAGGGACCTACATATATCGCGTTCCTGGTCAGTCATGTAAAAAATATAGATTCGTAGAATTTAAAGGGCTCGGATCATGTCACGTCAGTCACGACTCACGACACGATCGGTGTGTTTTATTCAATCACGTGCAATCAGTGAAAGTGTTTAGTTGAAAACCACTGCAATGGCGGCATTGCAGGCTTGAATCATCTGATTGACTGATAAAAAAGATGATTCCGTGCTTCGGAAGGCACATATCAGCCAGTGGTCCCGGCCACCGAACGGCAGTCGTCAAATAAACCATGTCAGAGACCTTTCAGGCGGTTTTGAAACTCGGACACTAGGGAGAAGAAGAAGAAGAAGAAGAACAGTGACTGATCAGCAATGTGACGGTACTATCTTAAAACCAATTTCAGAAGTGGCTCCTCGAGTACCAGAGTAGAACCTGTTGCCCAACTGTGGAGATTCAAGCCTTCAGTTAAAACTTCAAATTTTAAATGGTGCAAAAATCACTTCGTTATTTAGTCACAGATGTTAACAAACATAGCATTTAAAACTGAAGCTGCCTAACTACCCACGGACAGTGCAACGACAAAACAACTCTAGCAAGGTTTTGTTCACACACAGTTTCGTTGCTTCTACCTAATAGCTCTGTTTGACCGACGAAGCGAAGGAGGATTTGTCAACCAAATGGACAATTCCACCATTTTGATTGAGTGGCCGCTGGAACTGAATTTTGTGAAGGCAAATCCTGGTTGAACGACTGTTTGGTTGTATGCTAGAAAGAAAGAAAAAGAGTTTATTTGCGCCAAGCATGACGCATACCAAAAATTTTATAAAAAGAAAACAAAATTATAAAGGTTATTGCAAGTTATGAAGATATGCGTCACATGTTAGTCCCAAAACATGGACTCTCTGTACAAAGTTTTCATCGTCTAATCAATATAAGTGACAAATTATTTATCTCAAATATGCTTGGAAATTTGAGCATTATTTTGACAACCTTCTTCGAGATAAATCGAAATTGCTGTACTGGCCAAAAACATGCGAGCAGCGGACGGCAAAAGTTGTATGAAAAATCCATAACTGTCGTGGTTTAGCGGCCAAATAAATAACATAATAAACTTACATCTGTCGTGTAATTTAAAAATGGAACGATTTTTACTCCGATATATGCCAACCAAGGAGGTAACTTGTCAAAGGTTTACACGTTCGTCCATCAATGCCTCTTTTGCTGTGCGCTACAGTAATGTACTTACTATTTTAATTTTACGAGGAAGATATAATTCAAAACCTCAATAGGTGTCATTGTACTCATCATTATTTATAAACAACTTTAGCTATGGGACCAACACTACCTAATCGCGAAAAAACACCTCTCGAATACATGTTCATGAATTATGCCAACACTAATGTATGGGACAGTTGTTTTATATTAGAGTGCAAGACAAGTTCCCATCCATCATCTGCCTAGTCTTTTTCCAACTATATTGGGGTCGGCTTCCAGTCAAACCAGATTCAGCTGAATACTAGTATTAATATAGAGCGGCTGCCTACCAGACCTCCACAACCCACTAACTGGGTAATACGGCAGTTTTTGAGCAGTTTTTGGCACCAGTCGTGCAGTCTGGTGTCAGATTTACTGGCTTCTGCCAATCCATAACGACTGCCGAAGATCTACAAAGCACAGCCGGAACCAACGGTTTAGCGTGCTTTCCGAGGCACGGAGGAAACTTGGTATGTTAAGATTGTCACCCATCCACAGACCGACCTTGGCAAGCGTTGCTTAACCTTAAAGATCGATTCGTGCGACTAGTATTCTTTAGCCACGAGCTCCTCCAAGACCAGTTTCCATCCAGATAATATGAGCACCTTGCATTCTTACGACACTTTAACTATGTCTCAATGACTACTTTGCTAACATCTCTACTATTCGGCTCTCTTTAGAAACACATTCTAAAACTCCAGACAGAAAACACAAGCAAAAGTAAGCAAATGGTTGTTTTCTTTACAAGCATATTATGATGAATAGAGACATCAGTATTATATCTATCTCGCTCCATACACGTGCCATCCGACACGTGTTTGCTCATGTGGTTACCTATTATTAGATAGGAGCCTGGTGGGTGTTGGTCGAAATAGGAACCTGCTGTAATAAAAGTGTGCGTTGGTACAGCAATTTGCAGCAAGTTTTTTTTTAATATTACTAGCTTTTGCCGGCGAATTCGTAACCATAACCCTTTTTTTCCTTTTCCCGTAGGAATTAATTTCAGGAAATCCTCTCTTAGTGCTCCCCTACACTCTACTTTCTTTCTTTCTACGACAATTTATAATATACCTACATTTTCCTTTTTTTATTAACTGTTATTTTGTTATTATTTTTCTTATTTACCTGCTGCATGTATTCCTTCCTTTAATTATACTCAATATGTTTACAGGATAAGAGAGCGCCTTGACTTCCATAATACAAGTTTTACTTAGTTTGGAAGTCAAGAGTTCCCTTCTTTGTACATTTTTAATTGCAATAAACCTTTTTATTATTATTCATTATTTTCCATGTGAAGAGGAGGGATGAAAAGCATATAACTAGAAGAGTTATGAACAGAAATGTGGATGGATGTAGAGGGAGAGGAAAGCCAAAGAAAAGATGGATGGATTGTGTGAGGAGCGATATGAAAGAAAAGGGAGTTAGTGATAGAATGACGACTGATAGAACAGAATGGAAGAATAAAACGTGTTAATGGTTATAAGAGCAGGAAGATGACGATGATTTGCTAAACCTTGTCGATCAACCCGTGCGGCTGTTATTATTTATGATGTTATGAATTTAAGAATTTTTAATAATAAAAATACGTAGGTTCTAGGTTACACAGGGTGAACTTGGATGGCCAAATACGAAACTACGAGGAATATCGAAACACACGGAAAGGAGTCTCAAGTCCGATTTTGATGAAAACTAACAACATCATTCGATTTTTAGACTATCATCACTGTAGAGCATCACTGTATCTAAAAGGATCCGCTTTTTGTATGAAAACATATCCGTGATGCTGTACCGGTTAAAATCGGTATTAATATAAGATAGGTACCTACAAGATCTGCTGGGGCTGCGGAATCTGTTCGAAAGAGGTACCGTAGCCCTGGAACACAAAGGGCACTAGGAGGAACACGGATGGGTTTTAGTCAGTAAGAGTCTGACACTCCCTCCTGCTTCAACCAGAGGAATCATTTGATGATTTCCCTTACTTAAAAAAAAGGACCTACAAGATGACAGTCTCTTTATATATTATTTTGAGCGTGTTGTGTCCCACCACAGGCAAAATAGCATGCTCCTTGAAAATTACAAAATGACAGCTTATTCTAATCATAAACTGACCCGACGTATTAACAGGATGTCCCAACTTTTAATTTTGTAATCTAAAAATATATTTTTTTATTTTTATAAAACATTATTAAATATCTTTTTTTTTTGTTACAGGCACACAGCCCTTCTACCACTTATAAGGGACGAGTTCGTGGCTGGTGTAGGTGTCAATATCAACCTAGCATAATTGATAAATATCTAGTCGAATGATAACTTAGTCTATATCTAGTCGAATCAATAAATCGAATTATTTCTAGTATTATTTAAGATAAATGTTAATTCGTACCTGCTTTATGAAAAATATTTATAATACATAAATTGTTTAAAGTGTTCTTTCAGATGAATGACATATTTATATCATGGAATGAAAGCTGAATACTGAATCGAGTGTCAGATATTTTTTAGTTTTTATACTTTACCCAGTACGATAAAATAATAAATCGTTAGCGAATAAATTTAATATAATGCTCTAAAGATTTACTATTTTATTCACAAAAAAATACGATTGAGAATCTTTCAAAATATTATGACCCTCGATTTTGTAACTCTGCTCACTTTAGAAGGAAGAAAAGGTGTGATTATTTTTATTTAATAACTTGCGCTGTATATTTAATTTTAAGCTAAATAAAGAAAAATATAGTCGATACCAGGATAAAATGTGCTATTTCGTAAATAATCAAGAATTAAATGACAAGAATAAAGATTATTTAAAAAATAGACAACGTTTCTGGATTTTGCTAATTATGTTTGTAGTAATATATAAAAAATGTGTTTTGGTTCTTTTTGCATGTAGGTATGATAATTATAATTTAATTATAAGAATAAGTATTATTTAAGGACAATATGTGTTCTATGGAAGAGAGGAAAACGAAAATCATTAGGATAATAAAATATGACACTCACTTGGGGATAGGCAAAGAATCAGCTAATATGAGATACAGAACTATTTCAGGAAAAATAATAATATAATCTCTATGCACTAATGCACAACCTGGAAATCATATTCCAAACCTCGCGATATGAGGCACAATTCATAATAAATACTCTTCGATGTCAACATATGTGCAAAAAAAAAACCCCGCGAAGTTTTTTTTTATTCCCTAAAAAGTTTTTTCTAGGCGGGCCTATTACACTGATCAAAAAGCTTTTCAATTTTGTATATTATAGTTTATTGAACTACAAAAACATGAAAATTTCGTGCCATTTTCATAGGTGTTAAGAGCTTTTTGGTCAGTGTTAGTAACTATTTTTGAAAAACCCCATAATAGTAGGGCTTTTAGATAATAATTAACGGACCACTGTGTATTTATTATCCTATGCCTTTTAGGGGAATATTGTATATACAGAATATATCACTATATATAGCGGTAAGCCAAATTTGAGCAGACGATGATATATAATTAATGTATATTTCAGAATATAAAATTTTTGAAAAAACTTTAAATGTCGGTTTTAATTCAAATTATAACTGCTGACTAAGTAAAAAAAGGAAAAAAAACGCACGGAACACGTTACACTCAATGCCCACACACCATTATATACAAAAATATCATTTACTCAGACACATACGTCACAATCATAAATTTTCACACCTGCCTTACTGCATTTGAGCTTCAAGCTGAAGTGTCAAATAAATTACTTGAAGTCCGAATGTTCCAATAAATCAAATTGGAGAGGATTACAAAAACACGGAGGGACAAAAATAATGAAAAATGACCACTCATTTTGATATCTACTGTTACCCAAAAAATGAGGCAAATTGTGATTGAAAAATTGAATCTTTCAAATCATCAGAATTGATTAATAAAATAAAATGACAAATGCTGACATAACATAATTTGAAATACAACCGATTCATAATCATAATAATATTTATATTTTATTAATAGTTAATATCACCGTATTCAAAAATAGAAAAACTGATTCAAAGCACAGTGCACATGATTTGAAAATTCTTTTATCAGATTACAGTATTAAAATAAAATAAAAATATGTCAGGCACAGATTAAAATCGTTTAAAAGCACATGTTTTTACCAATAGAAAATTCGAAATATTTAAATAAGTACCAATGAAAAGTTATGTGTATGATAAAATATAAAATTAATAGTTCCATATTTTTGCTTTAGAATAAAAATGTCGATGACTTTTTTGACAAGTAGTGGAACTTTAAAATAAATGTTAAATGGTAGATAATAATTCTAAATTATTATTATTGTAATTAATTACGAGATTAACAATTGTAAAGTTTAATAACGAACGATAAAGGCGACGTCCACGTGCAGTTCAAATTGTAACGTTTAAAATAAGTTGCGAAACGAAATATTTGAAAATGGCTAGCAAACAACGAATCAAGTTTCGAAAACACAGGATTTTCCCCCAAAAAGGTTTTTTTTTGTATCACTAATAATATGGGATTGTAAAAACTTTCTGCTTAGGTGCAATTTCAATTGCAAAACAGTGTTTATTATTTAAGCTTAAAAAAATGTGGCGAAAATACCAACGCAATTATGTCATTTTCAAATATTTAAAAAATAACATTATGTGTAAAATTAATATTTTAAATGAGTGTCAAATAATTATAAAAGTAAGTTTTAACTTAAAGTACCTAAGCTTAAATCTTAAGTAAATAATAAAATAACAATGAAGTATTATAAAGTAATGTAAATAATTATAATGTTTAATCGCTTATAAATCTCGTCTGTGTTTTGTGATATATTAGGTAGTTAGAAAAATTCACATGTATGAGCGTGGTGTCGACTGGTCATATTTTATTTCATGTCTGAATTACGAATTTTGTATGGAAGTATTTTATGCTGTCGCTTTCATCTCGTTACATAAATTGAATTTATTCAATAGTTGACAACTTTTTAACCGACTTCAAAAAAAGGAGGAGGTTCTCAATTCGGTTGTTATTTTTTTTTTAAATCAGTCATGTTCATAAAATCACTGATCTCTATTTAGCACTCGTAAAGCAGCTACAGCATAGTTGCTTAACAAATGCTAAAAATGTAAAAAAAAGCTGTTTGTGCAGGTCAAATTTTTTATGAATAAGAGTGACTATATTTCACATTACCATTTATCATATTTCCGACATGAAATAATTACAAAAATTGCTGAAACATTTTACGTTATCACTGTCAAATATATACTTGTAAAACTTGGTTCAAGTTTGGTTAATTATATTTAATTCGATTTTATTTTAGTACTATTGTAATATTTCAAGGTGTAAAATATATTAACTATTTTCAAATCAAAGTTTTCGAAATATTTAAAGATATAATTTATTTACCGTTTAGATCAACTTACTGTACAGACGCCAGCACATCACGCTACCCGACACTGTCAAATTTTCCCAATTGACCTTGAACCTAATGCTTTAGACACAAAGTAGAAAATCTATTGAAGTTATTTGACAGATTTTTGTAGCTTGACGTGCTGGCGTCTGTACAAGAAATAGAAAAACATTATATTATATCATCCTTTTTAAATAACAAAATATTTTTTTAAAACATCCTGTAAATATTCTTTTCAATATGTATTGTTAACATTGATAAGTTTCAATTAAGTCTTCCATTACTTTCAATGCAATGCTTGTTTAAATTAAACGATTTAATTATGTTATTTTGTGGTTGTTTAGGTTTATCTACATGTGACTGGAACGATCTATTTATGGTAGAATTACATCAATAAATAATTATTAACGAATTTATGAGTTTGATGTATCCATTCTGTTACGCTATGTTGGTTTAGGAGGTAATCAGAAATACAAAAACACTCTCTTTGGAAAAGAGCGTTATCTCTCATGTACAAACAAAAATACCTCTGTAAACAGAACGAAAGTCATCTTTTGTAAGAAGTGACAACGAAATATACAACATCAGGAGGGCTAAAAAGGCCATTTTTGGAGTATCATAACATTAATCGCGCAACAATCTGTCAAATTTAATTTTCATCTTTATCGCTAACGCATTAGGTTCAAGATTGATTGGGAAAATTTGACAGTGACGGGTAGCGTGATGTGCTTTCTGATTCTGCTAAAGTGGCCTTTTTAGACCCGCAGGGGGGCAATTCCCGTATTTTCAAGCGACGTCCGCATTCACTTCACAGTGGCAAACTATCAAAAACACCAGTAATTTCCTGACATTGATAGTCGTCATTGAATTCGAACGTTTTTAAGTAAGTACGAGAATTGGCCTTTTGGCCTAAAAAGGTCATACCCAGATTGTTTTTAACTCGAGCAACACTGATGAGGATAGTCGAGAGGAGGCGACATGTCGAGAAGCATGATTCTACTTGCTTTCTGTAAAAAGAAGAAAAGGGACAGTGAGAAAAGGAGAGTCGAAAGAGTCCACTTGGTGTAAATTTTACCTTGACTTTTCACGGTTGAACCTGGTTAGAAGGTTTCGTGATAAAATCTGGCAAGGGTTTTCGAAGGCACAAGGTAGACCGATGACCTGGTGAGGGTCCCGGGATACCGCTGGGTGCAAAAACACTAGTCGATGTGGAGACTCTTGGGGAAGGCTCATGTCGTATTTTCGGGTGAGGGTGAAAAGTCAACTTCTGCAACAACATGGTTTCGCATAGATTATCATAAATATCCATATACCGCAACGCGTTGTGACCTGCCTCATAAAAATGGCTCCACGGGCGTGGCCTATTTAAAATTGCGCGCTTCGAAAGAAGTGTCAGCGATTCGATGAAAATTCATGTTTTGTACTTACTGCATTTAAAATGGCGCCATTTTGAGGTGACACAATATCTACCTACCTGGAAAATTATATCAAAAGTTTTTTAGTGGAAAGATCCACTAAAAAACTTTGTTATATTTTAGCAAGAATTAAGTAACAGCTGATATTAATTTGTATCATTTATTTAGTTCTATTATAAAAAAACCGTTTTAGTCACTATATTTTATGATTGTTTGTTTACAAGTGTGCACTGAACATGAGTAGTAATAAATAAATACGATCATAGAAGATGTTGTGTTTTTTATTTCTGCCTATATTATACCCTTAGTAATTTCATGGACAATATGTTCTTTGGTGAGCATGGACTTGCGAACCAATCAATTTGCATACACTTTTCACAACTACATAATAACGTTGAGACTTGAGATACGATACTGTAACAGTGTAACTCTTCATCATATTGATTTAAGCAGGTATCGGTAATAACCCGGTCAAGTGCGAGTCGGATTCTCACACGAAGGGTTCCGTACCATAAACCTTATTTTTTATTATTTGTTGTAACAGCGGCAATAGAAATACACAATCTGTGAAAATTTCAGATCTCTACATATTACGGTTCTTGAGATACCGCCCGCTGACAGACAGACGAACGGACGGACGGACGGACAGCGGAGGCTTAGTAATAGGGTTTCGTTGGTACCGTTCGGGTACGGAACCCTAAAAAGGGGTGAATTGAAACAAAACTATAAATGCCATTTTTACTTGAATGCCACATTATTGGTTTCTAAAAACTAATATTGATTCTAAAATTCCTTTAAAAGAGTCCTTTTCTCTTTTCTAAGAGTCCTTTAAAGCTGCTTGCAGAATTTAAATAAGCAAGAATCCCCTTCAAAGTTTCTATTCAACCGGTTATACCGTACCAAAGTAATTTACTTTTCTTACATGGATTTCAACTGATAATGAGGACTTTCTGAAATGACGTACATCAGGTGGCTGCACTGAGGCGCCAAGTACGGGCCCCGGTGAAAACGCTTGTGTTAAATTGATCGCAGAACGCAAGTAAGAAGGTGTAACTACAACTTCGTAAAGTGGAGCTACCGTAACGAATCATTTATAATCAGAATGTGCTTAAATCCTAAGTAAATAATAAAATAACAATGAAGTATTATAAAGTAATGTAAATAATTATAATGTTTAATCGCTTATAAATCTCGTCTGTGTTTTGTGATATATTAGGTAGTTAGAAAAATTCACATGTATGAGCGTGGTGTCGACTGGATATATTTTATTTCATGTGTGAATTACGAATTTTGTATGGAAGTTTTGTATGCTGTCGCTTTCTTCTCGTTACATAAATTAAATTTATTCAATAGCTGACAACTTTTAACCGACTTCAAAAAAAGGAGGAGGTTCTCAATTCGTTTGTATTTTTTAACAAGCAGTTATTTTTTTTTTAAATCAGTCATGTTCATAAAATCACTGATCTCTATCTAGCACTGGTAAAGCAGCTATAGTATAGTTGCTTAACAAATGCTAAAAATGTAAAAAAAAGCTGTTTGTGCAGGTCAATTTTTTTATTAATAAGAGTGACTATATTTACCAAAACGTCGTCTACGTTTACCATTTATCATATTTCCGACATGAAATAATTATAAAAATTGCTGAAACATTTTACGTTATCATTGGCAAATATATATTTGTATAACTTGGTTCAAGTTTGGTTACTTATGTTTAATTCGATTTTATTTTAGTACTATTGTAATATTTCAAGGTGTAAAATATATTAACTATTTTCAAATCAAAGTTTTCGAAATATTAAAATATATAATTTATTTACCGTTTAGATCAACTTACTGTACAGACGCCAGCACATCACGCTACCCGAAACTGTAAAATTTTCCCAATTAACCTTGAACCTAATGCTTTAGACACAAAGTAGAAAATCTATTAAAGTTATTTGACATATTTTTGTAGCTTGACGTGCTGGCGTCTGTACAAGAAATAAAAAAAACATTATATTATATCATCCTTTTTAAATAACAAAATATTTTTTTAAAACATCCTGTAAATATTCTTTTCAATATGTATTGTTAACATTGATAAGTTTCAATTAAGTCTTCCATTACTTTCAATGCAATGCTTGTTTAAATTAAACGATTTAATTATGTTATTTTGTGGTTGTTTAGGTTTATCTACATGTGACTGGAACGATCTATTTATGGTAGAATTACATCAATAATTAATTATTAACGAATTTATGAGTTTGATGTATCCATTCTGTTACGCTATGTTGGTTTAGGAGGTAATCAGAAATACAAAAACACTCTCTCTGGAAAAGAGCGTTATCTCTCATGTACAAACAAAAATACCTCTGTAAACAGAACGAAAGTCATCTTTTGTAAGAAGTGACAACGAAATATACAACATCAGGAGGGCTAAAAAGGCCATTTTTGGAGTATCATAACATTAATCACGCAACAATCTGTCAAATTTAATTTTCATCTTTATCGCTAACGCATTAGGTTCAAGATTGATTGGGAAAATTTGACAGTGACGGGTAGCGTGATGTGCTTTCTGATTCTGCTAAAGTGGCCATTTTAGACCCGCAGGAGGGCAATTCCCGTATTTTCAAGCGACGTCCGCATTCACTTCACAGTGGCAAACTATCAAAAACACCAGTAATTTCCTGACATTGATAGTCGTCATTGAATTCGAACGTTTCTTAAGTAAGTACGTGAATTGGCCTTTTGGCCTAAAAAGGTCATACCCAGATTGTTTTTAACTCGAGCAACTCTGTTGAGACTAGTCGAGAGGAGGCGACATATCGAGAAGCAAGATTCTACTTGCTTTATGTAAAAAAAAGAATAAAAGGGACAGTGAGAAAAGGAGAGTCGAAAGAGTCCACTTGGTGTAAATTTTACCTTGACTTTTCACGGTTGAACCTGGATAGAAGGTTTCGTGACAAAACCGGGCAAGGGTTTTCGAAGGCACAAGGTAGACCGATGACCTGGTGAGGGTCCCGGGATACCGCTGGGTGCAAAAACACTAGTCGATGTGGAGACTCTTGGGGAAGGCTCATGTCGTATTTTCGGGTGAGGGTGAAAAGTCAACTTCTGCAACAACATGGTTTCGCATAGATTGTCATAAATGTCCAGATACCGCCACGCATTGTGACCAGCCACATAAAAATGGCTCCACGGGCGTGGCCTATTTAAAATGGCGCGATTCGAAGGAAGTGTCAACGATTCGATGAAAATTCATGTTTTGTACTTACTGCATTTAAAATGGCGCCATTTTGAGGTGACACAATATCTACCTACCTGGAAAATTATATCAAAAGTTTTTTAGTGGAAAGATCCACTAAAACACTTTTTTTATATTTTAGCAAGAATTAAGTAACAGCTGATATTAATTTTTATCATTTATTAAGTTCTATCATAAAAAACCGTTTCAGTCACTATATTTTATGATTGTTTGTTTGTTTGTTTACAAGTGTGCACTGAACATGAGTAGTAATAAATAAATACGATCATAGAAGATGTTGTGTTTTTTATTTCTTCCTCTATTAACCCTTAGTAATTTCATAGACAATATGTTCTTTAGTTAACACGGACTTGCGAATCAATCAATTTGCATACACTTTTCACAACTACATAATAACGTTGAGACTTGAGATACGATACTGTAACAGTGTAACTCTTCATCATATTGATTTAAGCAGGTATCGGTAATAAACCGGTCAAGTGCGAGTCGGACTCTCACACGAAGGGTTCCGTACCATAAACCTTATTTTTTATTATTTGTTGTAACAGCGGCAATAGAAATACACAATCTGTGAAAATTTCAGATCTCTACATATTACGGTTCTTGAGATACAGCCCGCTGACAGACAGACGGACGGACGGACGGACGGACAGCGGAGGCTTAGTAATAGGGTTTCGTTGGTACCGTTCGGGTACGGAACCCTAAAAAGGAGGAATTGAAACAAAACTATAAATGGCATTTTTACTTGAATGCCACATTATTGGTTTCTAAAAACTAATATTGATTCTAAAGTTCCTTTAAAAGAGTCCTTACCTCTTTTCTAAGAGTCTTTTAAAGCTGCTTGCAGAATTTAAATAAGCAAGAATCCCCTTCAAAGTTTCTATTCAACCGGTTATACCGTACCAAAGTAATTTACTTTTCTTACATCGATTTCAACTGATAATGAGGACTTTCTGAAATGACGTACATCAGGTGGCTGCACTGAGGCGCCAAGTACGGGCCCCGGTGAAAACGCTTGTGTTAAATTGATCGCAGAACGCAAGTAAGAAGGTGTAACTACAACTTCGTAAAGTGGAGCTACCGTAACGAATCATTTATAATCAGAATGTGCTTAAATCCTAAGTAAATAATAAAATAACAATGAAGTATTATAAAGTAATGTAAATAATTATAATGTTTAATCGCTTATAAATCTCGTCTGTGTTTTGTGATATATTAGGTAGTTAGAAAAATTCACATGTATGAGCGTGGTGTCGACTGGATATATTTTATTTCATGTGTGAATTACGAATTTTGTATGGAAGTTTTGTATGCTGTCGCTTTCTTCTCGTTACATAAATTAAATTTATTCAATAGCTGACAACTTTTAACCGACTTCAAAAAAAGGAGGAGGTTCTCAATTCGTTTGTATTTTTTAACAAGCAGTTATTTTTTTTTTAAATCAGTCATGTTCATAAAATCACTGATCTCTATCTAGCACTGGTAAAGCAGCTATAGCATAGTTGCTTAACAAATGCTAAAAATGTAAAAAAATGCTGTTTGTGCAGGTCAATTTTTTTATGAATAAGAGTGACTATATTTACCAAAACGTCGTCTACGTTTACCATTTATCATATTTCCGACATGAAATAATTATAAAAATCGCTGAAACATTTTACGTTATCATTGGCAAATATATATTTGTATAACTTGGTTCAAGTTTGGTTACTTATGTTTAATTCGATTTTATTTTAGTACTATTGTAATATTTCAAGGTGTAAAATATATTAACTATTTTCAAATCAAAGTTTTCGAAATATTAAAATATATAATTTATTTACCGTTTAGATCAACTTACTGTACAGACGCCAGCACATCACGCTACCCGAAACTGTAAAATTTTCCCAATTAACCTTGAACCTAATGCTTTAGATACAAAGTAGAAAATCTATTAAAGTTATTTGACAGATTTTTGTAGCTTGACGTGCTGGCGTCTGTACAAGAAATAGAAAAACATTATATTATATCATTCTTTTTAAATAACAAAATATTTTTTTAAAACATCCTGTAAATATTCTTTTCAATATGTATTGTTAACATTGATAAGTTTCAATTAAGTCTTCCATTACTTTCAATGCAATGCTTGTTTAAATTAAACGATTTAATTATGTTATTTTGTGGTTGTTTAGGTTTATCTACATGTGACTGGAACGATCTATTTATGGTAGAATTACATCAATAATAAATTATTAACGAATTTATGAGTTTGATGTATCCATTCTGTTACGCTATGTTGGTTTAGGAGGTAATCAGAAATACAAAAACACTCTCTTTGGAAAAGAGCGTTATCTCTCATGTACAAACAAAAATACCTCTGTAAACAGAACGAAAGTCATCTTTTGTAAGAAGTGACAACGAAATATACAACATCAGGAGGGCTAAAAAGGCCATTTTTGGAGTATCATAACATTAATCACGCAACAATCTGTCAAATTTAATTTTCATCTTTATCGCTAACGCATTAGGTTCAAGATTGATTGGGAAAATTTGACAGTGACGGGTAGCGTGATGTGCTTTCTGATTCTGCTGAAGTGGCCTTTTTAGACCCGCAGGGGGACATTTCCCGTATTTTCAAGCGACGTCCGCATTCACTTCACAGTGGCAAACTATCAAAAACACCAGTAATTTCCTGACATTGATAGTCGTCATTGAATTCGAACGTTTCTTAAGTAAGTACGTGAATTGGCCTTTTGGCCTAAAAAGGTCATACCCAGATTGCTTTTAACTCGAGCAACTCTGATGAGACTAGTCGAGAGGAGGGAACATGTCGAGAAGCAAGATTCTACTTGCTTTATGTAAAAAAAAGAAGAAAAGGGACAGTGAGAAAAGGAGAGTCGAAAGAGTCCACTTGGTGTAAATTTTACCTTGACTTTTCACGGTTGAACCTGGTTAGAAGGTTTCGTGACAAAACCGGGCAAGGGTTTTCGAAGGCACAAGGTAGACCGATGACCTGGTGAGGGTCCCGGGATACCGCTGGGTGCAAAAACACTAGTCGATGTGGAGACTCTTGGGGAAGGCTCATGTCGTATTTTCGGGTGAGGGTGAAAAGTCAACTTCTGCAACAACATGGTTTCGCATAGATTGTCATAAATGTCCATATACCGCCACGCGTTGTGACCAGCCATATAAAAATGGCTCCACGGGCGTGGCCTATTTAAAATTGCGCGCTTCGAAGGAAGTGTCAGCGATTCGATGAAAATTCATGTTTTGTACTTACTGCATTTAAAATGGCGCCATTTTGAGGTGACACAATATCTACCTACCTGGAAAATTATAACAAAAGTTTTTTAGTGGACAGATCCACTAAAAAACTTTTTTTATATTTTAGCAAGAATTAAGTAACAGCTGATATTAATTTTTATCATTTATATAGTTCTATTATAAAAAAACCGTTTCAGTCACTATATTTTATGATTGTTTGTTTGTTTGTTTACAAGTGTGCACTGAACATGAGTAGTAATAAATAAATACGATCATAGAAGAGTTTGTGTTTTTTATTTCTGCCTATATTATACCCTTAGTAATTTCATGGACAATATGTTCTTTAGTTAACATGGACTTGCGAATCAATCAATTTGCATACACTTTTCACAACTACATGATAACGTTGAGACTTGAGATACGATACTGTAACAGTGTAACTCTTCATCATATTGATTTAAGCAGGTATCGGTAATAAACCGGTCAAGTGCGAGTCGGACTCACACACGAAGGGTTCCGTACCATAAACCTTAATTTTTATTATTTGTTGTAACAGCGGCAATAGATATACACAATCTGTGAAAATTTCAGATCTCTACATATTACGGTTCTTGAGATACAGCCCGCTGACAGACAGACGGACGGACGGACGGACGGACAGCGGAGGCTTAGTAATAGGGTTTCGTTGGTACCGTTCGGGTACGGAACCCTAAAAAGGGGTGAATTGAAACAAAACTATAAATGGCATTTTTACTTGAATGCCACATTATTGGTTTCTAAAAACTAATAGGTATTGATTCTAAAATTCCTTTAAAAGAGTCCTTTTCTCTTTTCTAAGAGTCCTTTAAAGCTGCTTGCAGAATTTAAATAAGCAAGAATCCCCTTCAAAGTTTCTATTCAACCGGTTATACCGTACCAAAGTAATTTACTTTTCTTACATGAATGCCAACTGATAATGACGGCTTTCTGAAATGACGTACGTCAGGCTGCACTGAGGCGCCAAGTCCGGGCCCCGGTGAAAACGCTTGTGTTAAATTGATCGCAGAACGCAAGTTAGAAGGTGTAACTACAACTTCGTAAAGTGGAGCTACCGTAACGAATCATTTATAATCAGAATGTGGAGCCTTAAACATTGACGACGAGTTGCTAGCCTGTCGGTTTTTACCTGTTGCATTTTGGGGAATTCGCGACGGAATTGCATAATTTAATTCCGCCAAGCCCGTTCCATCATCGGACCACAAGACGAACGGCGATGCGCCACCGGTACATGGTGGATATCCCACCCATACGCACAAAACGTTTTAGTAACACACTCATAATGCGTACAGCTAAGGAGTGGAATTCCCTGCCGGAGTCTGTGTTTCCTGATAGCTACAACCTGGGAGCCTTTAAGCCAAGAGTGAATAGGTTATTTTTCTAGGCAAGCGTGCTCCATCTTCGACCACATCCTCGCTTACCATCAGGTGAGATAGTGGTCAAACGCGTGCCTATCTATAGTAAAAAAAAAAAGCCGAGTGCTCAGACCATGCCCCAAAAAATGCAGCCAAAGAGATCTACGTGCTACCGTCAACGATAACGCGAAAGTGGCAATATTTTGGGCCACCCAAATCTAAAAAAAACTTGTCGTGTCAGGGACTCCTAGAAGACCTAATCTATACTAATATCATAAAGAAAGATTTGATTTTTTGTTTGTTTGTTTGTTACGACTTAACTCAAAAACTACTCGCTTGATTTTAAAAATTCTTTCACCTTCAGAAAGCTACATCTTTACCGAGTAACATAGGCTATATTTTACTCCGGTATTCTTATGGGAACGGGAACTAGCGGATAAGCGCATCTGAGGAGCTCGTGGCTAAAGAATAACAGCCGCACAGGTCGATCTTCAAGGTTAAGCAACGCTTGCCAAGGTTGGCCTGTGGATGGGTGACCATCTTAACATAACGAGTTTCCTCCGTGCCGCCTCGGAAAGCACGTTAAGCTGTTGGTCCCGGCTGTCATTTGTAGAACTTTGGCAGTCGTTACGGATTGTCAGAAGCCAGTAAATCTGACTCTAGTCTAGCCAAGAAGTACCGTGTTACCCAGTTAATGGGTTGTAGAGGTCTGGTAGGCAGCCGCTCCACGTAAAACACTGGTATTTAGCTGAATCCGGTCCGAATGACCGGAATCCACTATCCGGTTTGACTGGAAGCCGACCCCAATATAGTTGGGAAAAGGCTAGGCAGATGATGATGATGATTCTTATGGAAACGGGAACTAGCGGATAAAACCGCGGAGCGCTGCTAGTGATGAATATTAGTGCTCATCGATACGGCGACGAAACGACGACATTCAACCATCAGAAAGGGCCCTTATAACAGCGTTCGAACTGTAATAAAAAGGGGCCAACTACAATCGAATGTTATGACAAAAACTTATTCTTATTGGCAGTAAAATTTTATGACTATCGGGAAGACAGGAACGTTATATTTGCGTTTCCTATGAAGAGGGAATATGAAGATATGTGTAGTTTATTACCTGCCTGTAAAATGTGGGAAATCAATAACACATGGCGTCTTAAGTAGGTACACAGCGACATCTACATCGCTACAAAAACAGACCAGGGGGACTAAAAAGGCCACTTTAAAGGAATCGTGTTAGAATCATAATATTAACCACACAACAATCTGTCAAATTTCATTTTCATCTTTATCGCTAACGCATTAGATTCAAGGTTGATTGGGGAAATTTGACAGTGACGGGTAGTGAGATGTGCTTTCACGCGTGTCTTCAACGCATTGTTTCGTCTTCAATTTTGTTTACGTGAATAAAGAAAAAAATTGTGTCCAATATTTTTTCAGTAAAATATGTACCTTATTGTATTTAGCGAAAGGGTTATCTAGGTTAAGCTACGCTTGCCAAGGTTGGTCTGTGGATGGGTGACCATCTTAACATACCGAGTTTCCTCCGTGCCTCGGAAAGCACGTTAAGCCGTTGGACCCGACCGTCAATTGAAAATCTTTTTCAGTCGTTACGGATTGTCAGAAGCCAGTAAATCTGATTCCAGTCTTGCCAAGAAGTACAGTACCCATTACCCTGTTAATGGGTTGTGGAGGTCCACGTAAAACACTGGTATTCAGCTAAATCCCGTTTGACTGGAAGCCGGTCCCGATATAGTTGGGAAATGGCTAGGCAGATGATGAAAGGGTTATCTACCATCTCAGCATTTTCTGGGCGTCAGACACCCAGAGTTGTTTTTCAATTGGCACCCCGGAGGGGTTTCGAACGTGCGGCTTCCAGCAGTTATGGAGAGCTTACCGTTAGGACCTAGTTGTCCAAGGACCTTGTGTAAACGCCAATTTCCAGCCGAAGTCGACCAAATGCGGCAGCGAACATACGATACGGATACCGAAATCGGCAATCGCCTGTATCTAACTATTTTATGCTAGCACTCCACGGAGGTTGTATTTATGACAGTACTGTTAACAACGCTTTTACTAAGCAAGATTCGGCTTGCCGACATCACGCCCACTTTGGCATAAGGTTTCGGGGACAGCCTTCCGAAATCGGAGACGACCCAGTGTACATAACTAACAGCAGATTTCGCCAATGAAACTGAACGCGATCAGTGCATCTAAACTGCGTTTAAGAGCTGTCAGTGTCAATATTCCACGTTCAAGAGCTGTCAGTGTCAATCCCATGTAATCAAGATGGAATGACAGATCGCTTCACCCAAGTCTTCACTTCGACATATTTACAGAATCGACCGGCAGATCGCGTTCAGTTTCATTGATGAAATCCGCCCTAAGTCATTAGCTATACAAATACACTAAACTAACATCAAACTAAAATATAGCAAAAAAAATTCGGCCTCAACGCTGTCAGCTGGTAATGTGCCCAAGAGACTGGCGGCATTGCCACGTTGAATGGCAAAAAAAAAAACCAGGTCTTGGGTCACAGGAAGTGTCAACCAGCCGTTTCGAAATTTCTTTGAAAAGGCTGTGAGCAAAATGGCCCCACGGCCCGAGGGTTTCAACCCTAAACGGCTAAAGGTTACCAAATAAGCATTTCATAGTGCACATAGTCTCATGTACATATTTCGTTAGATCCAGCCATCCTGAGGTTGATAACCTTCGCCTCGATTTGCCACGATGTCGCCTAGTATTGAAAGGGACTCAATTAGTGGTTCTTTTAGTCATAACATCACGATGAATCTGAACTCGACAAGAAAATTATATGGGATTGAGTGTTTGCCCGATTGAATGTAATTGAGCTAATTGAATGAGTTATGGAGAAGTCCAATCAAAAGGACAGGTTGAAAGGTTCCCATGAATATTGAAGACGTCTTGAATTACTTGTTGACCTACTTTGAATTTATTTTATGATCAAAGAATTTCTGATTGTTGAGGTGCCTACTTCCCTACCTACGTCTTAAAAGAAACTGATGAACTGATTTTTCTTTTTTTTTAGATTTTTATATTTAATTTAACTCACACACTGATCCATTGTTATTATTATTTATTTATCATAACAAGTTTCACAAAAAATCAGTTTTCATCCGTTTCGTATAAATCAATAGTTGCTTACTAGAAAACTTATTAATTTTACCTCTGTTGCCATTTCTTTATTGTACGTATTAGTAGCGAAATAAGTGTTATTTTGGGAGCGTCGTCCTCACATATCAATATACAATAAAATATTGTTAAGCTTATTATTGAAAAGAGTAACTATGGAGTTGGAAAAGAACGGACTATAAACATCATATAAAAAAAAAAAAAACAAAAAAACTCAACCTTTAGTCTCTCTAACCATAATATTTTATTTTCATTTGACGTTAAAAAATGCCTTTAATGGTCTAGTTGAAATAAATAGACTTTGATGCTACGCGACTTTGCAGCAACGATGCTCATTAAAAAAACTATCCATAGAGCAATATTATGTCTGAAATAAAGATATATATGTTTTTTTTTTAATTCTATAAAGCAACACAATTTAATCATGTCGATGAACAAGCGTGGGTCTTATTCTTAATCTATGACTAAAACTTTACAAAAATAAGCTTGCAAAGCTTGCCAGTGTGGAAATGTTCAAAAGAGTCACCGCGGTACTGGAACACAAAGGGCATTTGAGAACACGAGTGGATTTTAGTCAGGAAGATTCTGGCACTCCTTTCCACTCCGCTTAGAACGGAACAAGTTATCAATGATTTCCCAACAAGACAAAAATAAGGACCAAAGCTGCCCCTTTACAAACCCTACAAAAATACCCGTCAGGCGTCATCCCATCCTGTGCCGCGATAATGCCCTGACTGTCTCGCCTTCCTGCTTTGGGGCTGACGATAGCAGTTTACGAGGTCCTTCAGTCAGACCCTAAGTTTATAGCTCCATTGTTGACGGATTATCTCGGGCATTGTCGAGTAGAGCCGTCAGTGTGTTGTGTATCAGGGATTGTATTGTTCATCTACTTGCGATGACTTTTAGAATATTTCATAGATGAGTAGTGATAGCGGTAAACATGCAGCAGTCCAAGACTGATTTCACAGTTGAAAATGCACTGTTTTTAAATCCGTTATAATACGCACATTAGCTGTCGCAATCAGGCAAAATATATAGAAACTAAAGTTTATTTATGCCCGGTTTCTGAAGTACTTTATGTCTGAAGTATTATCTCGGGCTTTGTCGAGTAGGGCCGTCAGTGTTATGTATCTGGGGATGGGGGTAGTGACGTTTTGTTGGCTCTCAAAGCTACGCGGATTAAACGATAAATATGTTAGTTATTTATCAATTACGATGACGACGATTTTTTTGAGATCGCTTTGCTATTTGATTACTTTTTATTTGTATCGACCCTAGCGGCGTGATTTGCTGAATTGCATTTTTGATATTGTACAGGAACGTCAGAGCCGGGCAAGCCAGTCGCTTACATACCTCCGTTCTGCCACGTCATATTTTACTGTAATAATACAACCGTAAGTAAGAACCGTAAGTATTGTCAAAATATTAGACGCGGCAGGATAGGTACTATGATTTATTCGAAAAAGCTCACTACGCGCGCTTTAACCTTTCAAAACTGATCCAACCTCTGAAAACTTCCTTAAAAAATCATTATTCCTAGGCAGTACCTACCTCGCAAAAGGCCGATCTTGCTCAAATCAAATTTTAGTCTTGCCCCGCCACTGAGTGAAGCTGAATACCAGTATTTTACGAGGAGCGGCTGCCTACCAGACCTCCACAACCCATTAACTGGGTAACACGGTACTTCATGGAATACTGGAGTCAGATTTACTGGCTTCTGACTATCCGTAACGACTGCCAAAGATCTACAAATGACAGCCGGGACCAACGGCTTAACGTGCTTTCTGAGGCACGGAGAATACTCGGTATGTTAAGATGGTCACCCATCCACAGACCAACCTTGGCAAACGTTGCTTAACCTTGAAGATCGACCCGTGCGGCTGTTATTATCTACCCACGAGTTCCTCAAATTGAGTGCAGTTATGATCCACAAAATGCAACGTCTTTGAAATTCTATTTCAGACCCAAAGCCATAAACCAAGCAGCATTTCCTCACCCAATAACTAACAGTATTATAACTCACAGACAATACTCTATACATTTGCATGATAAGCAGTTATATTGTCCTATCATTTGAGACAATGAGTCGATTTATAGGTTTCGGTCATCCCGGGAGCTCATAAATCATATGTGATGACATTGGCGATAGCTCTGTATTTATCGTTTGTTTTGGACTGCTCTAGATTACCAAATTCAGGGATATGATCAAGTGTAACTTGTTGAAACATTTTTGAATGGGTGTCCATTTTTAAGGTTCCGTACCAGAAGGGTAACCAACGGAACCTTATTACCAAGCCTCCGCTGGCCATCCGTCCATCCATCCGTCCGTCCGTCCGCCCGTCTGTCTGTCAGCGTTCTATACCTCAAAAACCGTAATAGGTAGAGTCCTCCACTCCATTCCACTCCATTCTACTCCATTCCACTCCATTCCAATCCACTCCACTCCACTCCGCTCCGCTCCACTACACTCCGCTCCGCTCCACTCCACTCCGCTCCGCTCCGCTCCACTCCACTCCGCTCCACTCCGCTCCGCTCCACTCCACTCCGCTCCGCTGCACTCCACTCCGCTCCGCTCCACTCCACTCCACTCCACTCCGCTCCGCTCCACTCCACTCCACTCCACTCCATTCCACTCCATTCTACTCCATTCCACTCCATTCCAATCCACTCCACTCCACTCCGCTCCGCTCCACTACACTCCGCTCCGCTCCACTCCACTCCGCTCCGCTCCGCTCCACTCCACTCCGCTCCACTCCGCTCCGCTCCACTCTACTCCGCTTCGCTGCACTCCACTCCGCTCCGCTCCACTCCACTCCACTCCACTCCGCTCCGCTCCACTCCACTCCACTCCACTCCACTCCACTCCGCTCCACCCCACTCCGCTCCACCCCACTCTATTCCACTCCATTCCATTCCATTCCACTCCGCTCCGCTCCACTCCGCTCCGCTCCACTCCGCTCCGCTCCACTCGACTCCGCTACACTCCGCTCTACTCCGCTCCGCTCCGCTCGACTCCGCTACGCTCCGCTCTACTCCGCTCCACTCCGCTCCACTCCGCTCCACTCCGCTCCACTCCGCTCCACTCCGCTCCACTCCGCTCCACTCCGCTCCACTCCACTCCACTCCGCTCCACTCCGCTCCACTCCGCTCCACTCCGCTCCACTCCGCTCCACTCCGCTCCACTCCGCTCCACTCCGCTCCACTCCGCTCCACTCCGCTCCACTCCGCTCCACTCCGCTCCACTCCGCTCCACTCCACTCCACTCCACTCCACTCCAATATATACGTATAAACAAAAAAATATTTTAGGTACGTAACACTTTTTTACGCGATGGCACCTGCGCGGACTTCACTCAAACCTAACTTCCGAGGGGCAAACCACGCTGACGCGAACTGTAAAAGAAATGGAAATATGGATTTGGTCCAAAATTGCTTAATTTAGATAGACAGTCTGTCAGTGCGACTGTGAGACAAGTCAAAGTCAAAGTCAAAAACGTTTATTTCAATTAGGCCATTAAACGGCACTTTTGAACGTCATCATTACATTTAAAATAACATAGTCTCTTTGACAAATAAATTATAAGAGCTATGCATTAACCTATTCAGATTGAACAGTAATATCGCCATTCACAAAATCAAAGACAGTTCCCAATAATACGACCGAAGCACGTTTCAGCTTCGATTCGTCGCCGAATTTCACAAATTTCACATCACTTTTGCCGAAAATGTTTGAAGTTCGTTCAGGCGTGTTCAAATGGCCACGAAGAGTAAATTGTGTTGTGGTCTTTTTGACATTAAAGTGAATGCGCTCGTAACTGAATATGTTGGTTTAGATTTTAGTTCTTTGTTGATAGGGATGATGCGGTGTTGAATTGATACACGACCTCTTTCAGACCTTATTATGTAAGAGACACTTTTGCCTATGCTGCATTTAGTGTTCTGAGCTTTGTTTGCAATTAATGTTAGTGATTATTTCAATCAGTAGCAGTGGCTATGTTTTTGGGGGTCCTTTTTACCCGAGTGCGAAAATGTCCAAAAGGGCAGGGTTGTTTTTGGAACGAAGTTCCTTATCGCGCGTTGTGAAAGGGGGCTAGACGGAAAAAATTCTTACGAAAAGTTGTCACGACACTTTTTGCTATAGTAAGCTATTGCAAGCTGTGCGGCGTCGCATTTTTCTCTGTCTCTCTCTCTCTTATAGAAAGCAAGCCAGATATTTTCATTTCTATTTCGCAGGTGTCCCTTGACACCTCTCAAGTTGGAATGGAATGGAATGGAATGGAATGGAATGGAATGGAATGGAATGGAATGGAATGGAATGGAATGGAATGGAATGGAATGGAATGGAATGGAATGGAATGGAATGGAATGGAATGGAATGGAATGGAATGGAATGGAATGGAATGGAATGGAATGGAATGGAATGGAATGGAATGGAATGGAATGGAATGGAATGGAATGGAATGGAATGGAATGGAATGGAATGGAATGGAATGGAATGGAATGGAATGGAATGGAATGGAATGGAATGGAATGGAATGGAATGGAATGGAATGGAATGGAATGGAATGGAATGGAATGGAATGGAATGGAATGGAATGGAATGGAATGGAATGGAATGGAATGGAATGGAATGGAATGGAATGGAATGGAATGGAATGGAATGGAATGGAATGGAATGGAATGGAATGGAATGGAATGGAATGGAATGGAATGGAATGGAATGGAATGGAATGGAATGGAATGGAATGGAATGGAATGGAATGGAATGGAATGGAATGGAATAGAATTTCTCATCTCAATAGAGACTGATTGAGATGAGAAACAGTGGGTCATTAGTTGCCAACGATACGATACCATCTTAGGGAAAAGGATAAAGTCGTAAAACACAGTTATGTTTCTAGTTTTATTACAATTCGCGCGTTGAGAAAGGGGGCTAGACGGAAAAAATTAAGACCAAAAGTTGTAACGACACATTAAGACCAAAAGTTGTAACGACACTTTTTGCTATAGTTGTAAGCAATGCGGCGTAGGAACTTCGTTCCATCCGGGTGTCCCTTGACACCTCTCAAGCTTTTTTTTTTCTTCCAAATTGACAGTACTCGCACAAAACTTTCGCTCATATCATCATTTGTCATCCATCATAGGCGTCTTATGGATTGATGATACTAAAAATGATTTGTGGTTGCAAACAGTATTTAGTCTTACTGCCACACATCGGCGCCCCTGTGGTCCGGGGGCCCCGTATAACTGATACGGCAGTAGCTGCACCCCTGCTCAAGTAGTAGACCATTTAAATCTAGTTATTTTTTAATATTTTTTGAAAGACAAAATGTGGACTCGCAAGTGGTCAAAGGAGTGTGAGGCTTGACTAACATACCAAACTGTATCTTGAATTATTTTGGGAACCCTCCCAATATTCAACATTGTTATTCAGGGGAAGCCTATGTCCAGCAGTGAACGTTTTTCAGCTGATATGATAATAATGATGATTCAGTATTGTATAACGTTGTCAGAGTTACCTAATGAATATAATTTCATGTGTTTCCATAAATGGCGACTCTAGAAACACTTCTACTGATGGACATATGCCTCCCATATGTCCATCAGGGGACGTGTTGCGGCTGGAATTATGATGATGTGTTTGTTCAATACCGTTCGATCAGTATAAAATAAATATGTATCGATTCTTCTTCCTACCGTGTGGGCAGTAAGGTCTAACGACCCCACACACCCTAGTGTCAGAATTTCTAAACCGCCGTTTTATATGCATCGATGTCCCGGCTATACACTGATATCGGTCACCGGTATCGGTAGCGGGGTGGGTGTAACGGAACTGATATCGGTCGGCAGTCACGTCAGCATGATCCAGTGGCACCGGATGCACTCTAGTTAGCAAGTACATTTGCCCTACTAACTGGCAACGGGGACATCTAAAGCTAATTTTATGTTTTAAATACGCTTAAGAACAAGGGTTGATATGACACGGTGGAGCCTGGTGGAATTCACGGTAAAATTTTGTTCACTACGTCATATATCCATAGCGACACAAAATTAAAAAAATAATAATAATAAAAATAAAAAATTTTTTTTTTTTTGTTTTTATGTATGAAATTTGACCGTCAATTCAATAAGTATGGGAGAAAGCTTTTTTTTTAATATTTCCAGCAAAATTTCCAGAATTATGAACTGAAAGACACCTTTCAGGACCAGGTGAAACTATCAGCCAGCTTAAGGCTGCGTTTTTACCAGAAATTGCGAGGAAGCGAGGGATAATTATCTTTGTTAAGAAACAATAGTATTTTTTTACGACTTTTTAGACTTCCAAAAACAAAACACTACGAAGTATAAAATAACTCTAATTTCGGAAGTCGGTGTTAAAAAACGAAAAAAATGTTATGACTGTGGGTAAACAATTATTGTACAGTACATTCGTAAGTATACCATAAGCTTAAAAAGTTATAAAGCACACATTAGAAATAATTATTAGCAGTGCAGTGGAAAATAATAATAATATAATATTTTTGCCTGTGTACCGAATAGTTTTGTTGACTGTATTGTTGAAAAATTAAGAAATACTTCAACTGAAACAAAATAAGAGAAAAGCACACAATTGAGAACAGGATCATCATCATCTGCCTAGCCTTTTCCCAACTATATTGGGGTCGGCTTCCAGTCAAGCCGGATTTAGCTGAATACCAGTATTTTACGAGGAGCGGCTGCCTACCAGACCTCCACAACCCATTAACTGGGGTAACACGGTATTTCATGGCAAGACTGGAGTCAGATTTACTGGCTTCGGACTATCCGTAACGACTGCCAAAGATCTACAAATGACAGCCGGGTCCAACGGCTTAACGTGCTTTCCGAGGCACGGAGGAAACTCGGTATGTTAAGATGGTCACCCATCCACAGACCAACCTTGGCAAGCGTTGCTTAACCTTGAAGATCGACCCGTGCGGCTGTTATTATCTAGCCACGAGCTCCTCACAATTGAGAACAGGATAATAAACTATTATTATTTAAATCTTGTGGTGTAACTAATGTGTACGATAATTTTCTATGTAGTTTATTGTTATTCTTACCATCCGAAGAAATTGAACTCGCCGGGTCAGTTGAAACAGTGAATGTTTGAGTGCATCGCGAGCCTTCGTACCGTTTCACATGAGCAGACTACAAACATGCATCTAATGAATTTGACATCTCCCTGACCTACAACACTGGCTGGGGTGTTTCCAAGTATTGCTGCTGTGGGATGTGTTGCTATGTAGTTTATTCAGGCGTTTGCTACCTCTATATCGAAAGACATTCGTTGAATTGATCGAGAGGGTCTTTTTTTTTATTTGCATCTACCACAGTGTAGTCTCTTTAACCCAAAGGCTTTTTATTTATTAAAACTTTATGCATAAGTAAAAAATATTGTGCAAAGGCGAACTCAATGCCTTAGGCATTTTCTACCAGTCGACCTTAGGTTGGTGCAGAGACAGAGAGAGAAAAATACAAAACAAGTTTTTTCGGCTTATGGTACGGAACCCTTCGTGTGCAAGTCCGACTTGCAATTGGCCGGTTTCTTTTCCCAATTTCGGTATGGTCCCATAGTACAATTTATTCATAATGATGAGTAGACCCATTTTATCACCTAAGATAAATTCCCACACCTTACATAATAAAGTAAATGTGAAAAATAAAACACATGTACAAAGCATTGCAATATAAACCTAAGAACAGTGCAGTAAGACCCAATTTGCGACTGAGTATTTTGAAAATTAATTATTACGACAGGACTGCACTAATGAAATATACGGCATTACTCAATTAAGCATTAAATGGTAAGCCGTGTAATCTTATTGACAAAGTGAATGGATGACTCGGTAATGCAAAGCTATCCTTTAATTAAACGCATTATTGATGACACGTGGACTTGCCGCTGCATTGAAGGGCTACATGAGATAATTATCCAGGCCATACACATTCCAATAATTTGAGGAGCTCGTGGCTAAATAATAACAGCCGCACGGATCGATCTTTAAGGTTAAGCAACGCTTGCCAAGGTTGGTCTGTGGATGGGTGACCATCTTAGCATAACGAGTTTCCTCCGTGCCTCGGAAAGCACGTTAAGCCGTTGGTCCCGGCTGTCCTTTGTAGATCTTTGGCAGTCGTTACGGGTTGTCAGAAGCCAGTAAATCTGACTCCAGTCTTGCCAAGAAGTACCGTGGTACCCAGTTAATGGGTTGTGGAGGTCTGGTAGGCAGCCGCTCCACGTAAAACACTGGTATACAGCTGAATCTGGTTTGACTGGAAGCCGACCCCAATATAGTTGGGAAAAGGCTAGGCAGATGATGATGATGACACGTTCCAATAATTTGATCAAACAGGGCGTTTGACCAAATTGGCATGAACGTATGTGGGAAAATTTGATAAAAAATCAGTCTCAAACGGCATGATATAACGACTCAAATGGCAGGATAATTGATCAAATAGTTTGATCCGGCCCTGTTCGATCAAATTGAACGCGTATGGCCCGCAGTCAATGAGTACGAAGGCAGCCCATACACTACAATAATAAAAATGACTAGCTTTTCTCGACTTCGTACGCGCATATCCCGATTTTTCCCGTTCCCGCAGGAATTTCGGGGACCTCTCTTAGTGCTCCCTTACGGAGTGCAGGGAAGCCTCTTGTCAAATTTCAGCTTTCTACGATCAGTAGTTTTGGCTTTGCGTTGTCTGTTAGTTACTCAATCAGTCAGTTACGGAAGAATCTATACTTCTATACTAATATATAAAGCTAAAGAGTTTGTTTGCTTGAACGCGCTAATCTCAGTAACTACTGGTCCGATTTGAAAAATTCATTCAGTGTTAGATAGCCCATTTATCGAGGAAGGAGGTTATGTATATAGTATATCATCAAGCTCAGACAAATAGGAGCGGAGCAGTAATGAAAATTGTGACGTGGGTCAACTAGTTTTTAACCGACTTCTTCAAAAAAGAGGAGGTTCTATGTTCGGCTGTATGTATCTTTTTTTTTTATGTATGATCCGATTTCTCTGCCAATTGTGGACCGATTTTAAAAATTCTTTTTTTATTCGAAAGCCTATACTCCTGAGGTGATCCCATTACATCACATCACATCTCATGAGGTGGTGTCACCAAGTCAGAATCTGATGATGGGATCACATGAAAATCGAGGGAAACCCTCAAATTTTATAAGCACATACTACTCTGTCAAGAAAGTACCGGGAAAAGATCAATAATACACAAAATGTCTGTTATTCATCCAAATTTATTTTATCACCTTCAAAGTATGCTCCTTTAGAAACGATACACTTGCGCCAACGAATAATCCATTCATCAAAACATTTTTTAAACGCTGCTTCCGGAATTGAGTTCAGTTCTCGCCGCGAATTCTCCTTTATGTCTTCTATCGATTGAAAACGGGTGCCACGAAGTGGTAATTTGAGTTTAGGAAAAAGAAAAATGTCAGCAGGAGCCATATCTGGTGAATATGGTGGTTGCTGGATGGTATTTGTTGAGTGTTTGGTTAAAAATTCGTTCACAATGATAGCCTTGTGCGAAGGCGCATTGTCGTGGTGCAAAATCCAACAATTTTCTTTCCACAAATCTGGCCTTTTTCGTCGAATTTGCTCTCTTAAACACCGCATAACGCTCAAATAATATTCTTTATTTACCGTTAGACCTTCCGGTAAGAATTCAGAGTGCACAACACCGCGATAGTCAAAGAAAACAGTCAACATGACTTTGACTTTTGATCGACTTTGGCGTGGTTTTTTCGGTTTCGGTTCAGTTGGAAGGCGCCACTCCGAAGCTTGTTGACTAGTTTGCATGTCAAACTCGTAAACCCACGTCAGTGACTCCGAACACGAAATTCTATTGGCGATGCAAAATTTAAGACAAACTCTTTGTTCGATACTTTTGTCCATTATGAAATTCGCAATACACACTATATATGATATTACTAAAACCAGCACTGTATTTAATATAAATAACAGATGCAACTCAAACTCCGCGCCAAAATGGAAAACAGTTGTGCCAATCTAACAACTACAAAAAAAAACAAAAATTTGAATTTGGAACCATAAACAAATCATCCATTCCCGATACTTTTTTGACTGAATGTATATCATCCCGCTAAGAGCAATAGGAGCGAAGCAGTAATGAAAATTGTGACGCAGACGAAGTTGCGCGGGACAATTACTTTTATTTATTAGGATTGATTGATGATCGCACAATATTATTGAACGTGTAGGGGTAGTATTGAATGTTTGCAATAACCCCATTGCTTATCTAATGGGCCGCCTAGGTGGCGTTGATATTATTGAATGATGGAGACTTTACTGAGGTGATTATTTGTAGTTCAGGAGTTACGACTATCGTGGGGCATCCGATGACAATATTTTAATGCCAACATTCTTACAAGTAAAACTGTAGTGCGGTTCTGTGAACCTCACCTGTATGCATAGGTGAAGTGGATAGGACTGAGCTATCAATAAATACAAGCAAGATTGAATGACAATTCACGTATGTATTGGCATCAATGCCGCCACAAGAAAAAACCAATAGAGAAAATCAACAACGCAACAAAAAGAATTGCAACGCCATCTATCCAACTAGCAGCAAACTACTACGTCGAAATCCTGCATCGTGCAATCAGAGTTTGCCGCTTTGAATATTTACATCACCCCGAATATCAGCTATTTGGCAGTTGCCCACAACGGACACAACAACCGTCCGGTCGGAGGATCCTTCCTTTTCAATAGAGTTTTGCGGGACTTCACTCTCTGTACCGCATACCCTCCAGACGCTCACTCCAACTAATTTAACAGGGTGAGATGTTGACAGAATAGACCAGCTGGTTGAAAAGCTTGACCCAAAGCTTAACAGCCTCACTCAAACCAGACTAACCCAAACCCACTCAGACCCTTTTCGTCGACCTCACGAAAAGGCATCCCTCCATTCTAACCAATTTTTTTTATTAATAGTCCCTTTTAAAGAGAATATTATCGCGAATTAATCGGAAAGCTGTAAAAAATATAGTAAAACCGTCAGCAATACAGCAGCCATTTGTAAATTCGCATAGGTTTGATTAAAATCCAGTACTTTGTCGGTTGCAAGGTATAGGATGAAGCGGAGAGATATTGTCATTTTTTTTAATTCAAAGGCAAAGCCAACACATTTTTTTCAGAAAACGCATTTAAGAACGTCAATACCGCACAGATGATTTGAATGAAAACTCATCGATCTGGAAACATCATGATTTAGAAGTTTAAGCACATAGAAGTAAATTAAACTTTATTTTGGTACTCGTAGGTTGTTGTAGCAATGCCCCCCACCCCCCTACATTACTACAATGACAAGTTCCTATCCTATAGAACAGTTACTTGGTAAGTGAAATTCATATTGATACACTGACTGTCGACCTCAGTACAGCACAAACCGTGGTCGCAAAGAATCAAATATAGTGGGACACCTCTGTTTGCGTCTATACTGAGCGGGCACTAATCCTTTGTTAAGAGGAAATGCTGGCGGCGAGACTTTGTATGTAAAAAATCATAATTCGAGGTTTGGCTCTCGACTGTTTTCTCCTCCAATATTGGATCGATATAAAAGATATTTCACAAACTGAAGAAGAAAGATGTTACTGTATTTCTATGTTTTCTTTTTTTGATTAATAGTTGCCAAATTCGTACACTAGAGCTCTGTTGACAGCAATTTATCGGTAAATTTTGAGCAATTTGTGAGAGTTCTAGTGCTTATACAGTTAATAAATCATCAAAAAGGAAAACATAGGGATACAGTATACAGGGTGGCCAGAACGTTGACAACCAAAAAAGAAAAATATAGATCCCTCGTATCCCAGGGTATCCGAATCATCCCCACATTATGTTTCACGATTTTCCATTGAAGGATATACAGGGTAATAAGGTTACAAAAATAAAACTCAGGTTCCTCGCATCCTGGGGTATCCGAATCACCCCAATTATGTCCCGCGACTTTTCATAGTTTTCGAGCTAAGAATTTTATTTTGAATTTTTGAGAATTATCTACCTGAGCTATAATAGACGTATCGCGACAAAGTGTTCTACTTCTATTTTCATATTTTTTTTCAATTCGGTTAGATTTCTTTGAATCAGGTCAGAATTCTCAAAAATTCAGAAAAAAAATCATAGCTCGAAAACTATGAAAAGTCGCGGAACATACATGGGGGTGATTCGGATACCCCAAGATGCGAGGGACCTGAATTTTATTTTTAGACGTCAATGTTCCGGCCACCCTGTATATCCTTCTTATTCAGTTTGAGAAATATCTCTTAAATTGGTCCAATATTGGAGGAGGAAACAGTCGAGAGCTAAACCTCGAATTATGACTTTTTACATACAAAGTCTCGGAGCCCGCATTTCCTCTTAATTTATTGCATAAAGATCGGAATACAAAATAGCTCTATCACTATTGCGAATTGAGCTCCCATCGCGGGAGAAAACTGCTGTTAGGTGATATTGATTGGGCAAGTGCCTGCTGGGGCTGCGGAATCTGTTCGAAAGAGTCACCGTAGCCCTGGAACGCAAAGGCAGGAACACGAATGGGCTTTAGTCAGTAAGAGTCTGACACTCCCTCCTGCTTCACTCAGAGCATTCATTTGATGATTTCCCATTCTTAACAAAAAAAAAAAGTGATATAGATTGTCATTTTTTTTTCGCTAGCCAATAACATCATGAGGAGTTTATTATCATTTTGGAGCAGTTTTTTCGTGTCTCAGTCATCTGCCTAGCCTTTTCCCAACTATATTGGGATCGGCTTCCAGTCAAACCGGATTCAGCTGAATACCAGTGTTTTACGAGAAGCGGCTGCCTATCAGACCTCCACAACCCATTAACTGGGTAACACGGTACTTCATGGCAAGACTGGAGTCAGATTTACTGGCTTCTGACTATCCGTAACGACTGCCAAATATCTACAAATGACAGCCGGGACCAACGGCTTAACGTGCTTTCCGAGGCACGGAGGAAACTCGTTATGTTAAGATGGTTACCCATCCACAGACCAACCTTGGCAAGCGTTGCTTAACCTTAAAGATCGATCCGTGCGGCTGTTATTATTTAGCCACGAGCTCCTCCTTTTCGTGTCTCAGTAACCGGTTGTTATTCTTGTAACTTGCACCACACAAAAGCACCCGAACCAAAATTAATTTGCTTTTAGGCAGTAACATAAATAATTGTAACACTTGTATTAATACAGAGAGTGTTTTTGTATCGTGTTTGTTGCTTGGAGTTGTGTGAATTAAACGCACGCTCGTTTATTAAAGCTGGATTAAACTGAATTTTATGTACCTACTGTGGTTTTAAGGGCGCCAACAAAACCCAGCGATATAAATGTAGGCTTTATAATCACCGTCTGTGTCTCCAATAACCTGTCACTGGTATAGGCCATGTATGGGACAAGGCCTAGCCGAAAAAGTAGCATCAAAATTTAACTAAAATCATATAAATAATACAAAATACGCGTCGTCTTGAGACTTTTTCGTCGATTAAAAACCAAACCAAGAGCTAGTACGAACACACGCTTGTACGTTTTTTGCCCCTTTTTGTTTTTTTTTTATTTGTTGTTTTCACAAATTAAAACAATTAAAGATTCAAAAAAAATACCGTACGCGGTAATAGAAAAACACAATCTTTGAAAATTTCAACAGTATGACTATTACGGTTCTTGAGATACAGCCCGCTGACAGACAGACCGACGAACGCACGGACGGAAGGACGGACGGACAGCGGAGGCTTAGTAAGGGTAACAACCTTTAGGTACGGAACCCTAAAAATGGCGTTTCTCTTATGGGCTGCTTTAAATCATTGTTTGCCTAGCCTTTTCCCAACTATATTGGGGTCAGCTTCCAGTCCAACCGGATTCAGCTGAATACTAGTATTTTACGTGTAGCGACTGCCCCTCTGACCTCCACAACCCGGTAACTGGGTACGACGTACTTCTTCGCAATCCGGGTCGCTTTGAATACACCAAGAAAATTTCAATGGTCTACCTTAATAGACCCTTGAAAATTTGCATCAGCGGGCTGTATCTCATGAACTGATAACAGTTCATGAGCTTGCTGACGTACAAACGGACGGACGTACGAACAAGGAGGCTTTATAATAGGGTTCCGCTCGTTACGCTTCGGGGTTCGTCCTCTAGAAAAATAGGGAGACTATAGTAATTTTATGGTGCGGCACACTTAATGTACAAATCCATTTTTACCACAAGTCCTGGCTTATGGCTGCGTTTAAAGTTTTTAATTTTATTTCATGAAATTGTTAAACTGCTGGTAACGAGCGGGTTTGTCCCGAAACGTCATAATTTGAGAGGGAAATTATGTTTTCATAATATTTTTTGCTGCAATGGAATAATGTTTACAACTTTGTTTTTATTTCACGATTTCCACGAAAGAGAGAGCTTTGATTGCGACGTTTATAAAGAGAGAATTTTTGCACAGAGTGTTGGGTTTTACAGCTTTGTGAGAGTTAAGCGCCATGTATGATTTAACAGTACTTAGCTGTATAACAGCATGTTTCATTTTATTATAGTTTAGTGGTACAAGGGGTAAGTATAGAAGATTTAGCGGGAACAGTTAGTTGTGCTGTGCTTGAGGAGTTCGTTACTAAATAATAACAGCCGCACAGGTCGATCTTAAAGGTTAAGCAACGCTTGCCAAGGTTGGTCCGTGGATGGGTGACCATCTTAACATACCGAGTTTCCTCCGTGCCTCGGAAAGCACGTTAAGCCATTGGCCCCGGCTGTCATTTGTAGATCTTTGGCAGTCGTTACGGATTTTCAGAAGCCAGTAAATCTGACTCCCGTCTTGCCAAGAAATACCGTGTTAGGTACCGTGCCAGTTAATGGGTTGTAGAGGTCTGGTAGGCAGCCACTCCACGTAAAACACTGGTATTCAGCTGAATCCGATTTGACTGGACGCCGACCCCAATATAGTTGGGAAAAGGCTAGGCAGATGATGATGAGTTCGTTGTGCTGTGCTGCGCTGCCGCTGCGGCTGCGGAAAACTTCAAGCGGAGTAAATATTTATAAATATATTACAGTACCCTCAGGCCGTAGGGCCCTTGTGCTCACAGCTTTTTCAAAGAAATTTCGAAACGGTTGGTTGACACTTCCCGTGACCCAAGAGCTGGCTTTTACTTTAGCCAGAGGCTATGCATTGCCATTCAACGTCAGTCTGTCGTCTGTCAGTCTCTTGGACACATTACCAGCTGATAGCGTTGAAGAACATTTTTTTAAGCTTTTTTTTTAATGATGGGACCAATCATCAAATGACTCCTCCCGCTCTGGGTGAAGCAGGAGGGAGTGTCAGACTCTTACTGACTAAAACCTATCCGTGTTCCTCCTAGTGCCCTTTGCGTTCCAGGGCCGCGGTGACTCTTTCGAACGAATTCCTCAACCCTGGCTGGAACTGGCCCTAGCGGGCCTCGTCTTCTATGCTGATAGCTCTTTGAGGTGCGCGTGGAAAGAAAGAAAGAAAGAAAAATGTTTATTTGGGACTCACACAAAATAGACAGATGTAAAATTAATTAAAACTAACAGTAGTCTATTACTTAGTCTATAAAAATTTTAGTCTGTGCGAGGCTAAAAAGATCCCTATCTCAGCATAGGCTGCGAAATTTAAAATAAATAACACAGCGCTGGTTTTATGATAGGGCCTGTGATGCCACGGACGCAGTTACGTAACACAAATATTAAATATAGTAGATACAGATAAAATATATAAATGATGAAAAGAATCAAATAAAAATGCAATACATAAAATACACACAGTCAATCATTTAATATTATATTTTTTAATAAACGAAGTATTTCTCGCGGCACATAGTTGCTAACAGATAGAAAAGGTAAAATTAACCCCCCTCTCCCTACACGCATTCACACATGGTCGTAGGGTCGGTTACCAACATTATCTGACCCACTTGACTATTAGCGATAAATAGTCAAGTGGATTAGGTAATGTTGGTCACAGACTGTACATGGTGGACACCCTTCTTAAACGCACAAAACAATTTAGAGACTTTCATTGAGCTTTTTTTTTACTATCTATAGGCACGCGTTTGACCACTATCTCAACTGATGGTAAGCGATAATGTGGTCGAAGATGGAGTACGCTTGCCTAGAAGTAACCTATTCACTCTTGACTTAAAGACTCCCAGGTTGTAGCTATCAGGAAACACAGACTCCAGCAGGGAATTCCACTCCTTAGCTGCACGCATTATAAATGTGTTCCCAAAACGTTTTGTGCGTATAGGTGGGATGTCCACCATGTACCGGTTGCGCATCGCCGTTAGTCTTGTGATCCGATGATGGAATGGGCTTGGCGGAATTAAATTATGCAATTCCGTCGCACATTCCCCAAAATCTTTGGCCCGGCATTTAAACGGTCAACATACGTACTTTTTCACTCTGTGTTTTAATATCAGTTAAACAAAACAACGCGCGGACAATTAGCAAATAATAGTGACACAGTGACTCGATTCCATTGCTAATGTGTGATTAACTAGAAAAATCTAAAATAAATTGTGTAATTAGAACATTATAAAGTGCAAACAGTTACCAGTTATAAAAGTTAACGAATCAGTTGGTGGGTGAATGACAAGACACTTTACGCTCAGTGCACGGAAATTCACACGGTTCGGCAGAGCGCAGAACAGTCAATATCGCTTGCAGCGGCGACCGATGACTCAAGCGACGGCTCGCGTCAAAGATAAGTCAACACAGACGGGACAGCACTTTATGCCTATTATTGACTGCCTCTAAGAAGACGACATATGCACATTATTATTTTTTTTTTTTAAATAATTGGTTCTTGTTGCTGTCTTGCTAACTATAATAATAAATAATAATTATTATGGCTGAAAAAAATGCACAATGGGGTTGTTGCACTAATGAATGTGAAACAGGTTTAGAGGCGAAATCCATAAAGTGCCCAACTTGTGCAAAGTTTTATCATTATGCTTGTATATCACTAACCAAAACCCCAAATAAGAAGGCTACCTGGAAGTGCCCGTCATGTTTGAGCAAAACGCCAAAGTTGGGCAGGGACGACTCTACTCCAGTTCGTAACGTGTCTACGACCAGAGGCCCGAAAAGACAAGCCACTGAACCGCCTTCGCCTCCTTCCACGTCCAATGATAACGACGAACTGCGTTCCATTATAAGTGAAATAATTAAACATGAATTAAATGAGATGTCGGCGAAGTTTAATAACACTATTATTACCACGATTAGCAAAGAACTGGCACCAATTAAGAAGGAAATGGCAGATATTGTCGAGTCTATGTCTTTCATTGATAGGAAATTTGAAGACATAATGAAGGCACATGAGCTGTCTAAGGAAATTATCAAAAAATTAGAATTGGAAAACACAGATCTTAAGGTCACCGTAGAGGACCTCAACGACAGACTTGCTAATCTGGAGCAACAGTCAAGATCGAACAACATAGAATTGCAATGTGTACCGGAAAATAAAAATGAAAATGTTTACAACATAGTAACTCAACTAGCGCGTGTGGTTAAATGCGAAATCAGTGAAAAAGATGTATTGCATTGCACTCGTATTGCTAAGGCCAACCCATCAAGTAACCGCCCTCGCTCAATAATCGTCCAGTTGGCCTCACCAAGGATCCGCGATCATCTTCTGGCAGCAACAATTAAGTACAATCATGATAACCCTCAAGAAAAGCTGAACTGTTCACACCTTGGATACGCTGGACCAAAATCTCCAGTCTTTGTTGCTGAACATCTGTCCCCGACAAATAGAGCTCTTCATGCAGCTGCGAGGATAAAAGCCAAAGAGAAGAATTATAAATACGTGTGGGTCAGAAACGGCAGAATATTTGTGAGGAAAACTGATGGCGCAGATTATATACAAATTAGGAACAAGAGTAGTCTTGGTAAGGTTGTGTGATGACTGCTTGTTGTTATTGTTTTTTGAATTACAATAGTAAATTTAATGCATGCATTAGGTTTAAATTGCTCTATATAGTTCAAAGATATTTCAATTTATTACCAAAATTGTAGAGGCTTGCGAACCAAAACGAATATTTTTTACTGTAATCTGTGCAATATGAATTATGATGTTGTAGTATTAACAGAAACTTGGTTAAACAGTAATGTATTGAGTAGTGAGTTGTTTGATGATCGTTATGAAGTTTACAGACGGGACAGAGAAACCACTGGGTTCCAGTTTAACAAAAACGGAGGAGGTGTCTTGATAGCAATTAATAAAAAAATCAACTCCGCACGTATCGAACGCTGGCAAAGTAATTGTGAAGACCTCTGGGTCACACTTGACGTATCGACATCACACAAGTCACGCCAAGTTGCTCTTTGTGCCGTCTATCTTCCACCACCTGTATGTCTCGCAACGTTGGATCATTTTGTGGATAGCTGCAACAGAGTGCTCGACTCAACGGATATCCCCTGTTACATAATTGGTGATTTTAACCTAAGTAAATTGAATTGGGATAAAACCGCGGTAAATGGTTCTTTACCTAAGGCTTGTCAAAATTTGTTGGATTTTATGAATGTAAATCAATTATCACAACATAATCATGTAAAAAACTGTTCTGGCCGAATACTGGATCTGGTCTTATCAACAGAGCCTACTTGTTTGGTGAGTGAGTCTAGCAATTCTCTGGTAGCTATCGATAAATTGCATCCCCCCCTTGAACTTACTATGTCTTTGCTAAAGAATTGTAATTTACCATATGCTATGGACTCAAGACCTAACTTTCATAAGGCTAATTACCCTGAAATTAATAATTACCTAAATAAACTAAACTGGAATGAACTTTTTCTAAATACTTGTGATGTGAATGAGATGGTGTAAATTTTTTACAAATGCCTCCGTGATGCTATTGGCAAATTTGTACCTGATCGGAAACCAAACAATGGTCGCTATCCGCCGTGGTTTGACATAGCATTAATAAAATTGTTAAAAGAAAAAAACAGGCTGAGGTTGCGTTACGGAAAATACAAGAATCCATTAGATAAGATTGAACTAAAACTGGTTTCCAAGCGGTGTGAAAAACTAGCCATGAATTTATATAATGACTATATCGATGGAATTGAAAGGGACATAAAAGATAATCCCAAACTTCTCTGGAGTTACATAAAAGCGAAACGCGGTGGCTCTAGTGGCTACCCCTTGGCAATGACTGATGGACAGGTGGTTACATCTAACGGTTCTGAAATCTGCGATCTTTTCGCTAACCATTTCGCAACCGTGTACACGACTGACAAAGATTCAGAAATTAACTGCCATACAAAGTACCTCCAAGCACTACATAATAATAGTCAGGGCCTGAGTATTCCAGTGATTGACCGCGATTGTTTACTAAAAAAACTAAAAACAGTAAACATTGGTAAAGGACCTGGCCCGGATGGCATCCCACCTGTTTTTATTTCTAACTGTGCCACAGCTCTAGTGTCTCCTTTACTAATAATATACAATGCATCGCTGGCTACTGGAACTTTTCCGTCAGAATGGAAAAAAGCCAAGGTAGTCCCAGTGCATAAGTCAGATAAAAAAGATTCCGTAAGCAACTATAGGCCAATTTCAATTTTATCCACATTCGCAAAGATTTTTGAATCTATTATATGTCCACACATTCAGCAACATTTAGGATTGTATCTTAATAGCAATCAACACGGTTTTGTAGCATCTAGATCTACAGCTACAAATTTAGTGTCATTCACGGAGTCCCTGATACAGGCTGTAGATGGAGGCAAACAATTTGACGTAGTATATACCGACTTTAGTAAGGCATTTGACAAAATGCCCCATTCTATACTTATATACAAACTAGCAGCCTATGGTATAACAGGGCATTTATTAAGTTGGTTCAAGTCCTATCTTGCTGATCGCGAATTCTATGTCGTTGTAAACGGTTTTCGATCGGCTGCACACAAAATAACATCGGGCGCCCCTCAAGGATCTCACTTAGCTCCAATTCTATTTATCATGTTCATTAATGACCTTCCTGAGTGTTTTCGTTTTTCCGAACCTTTTCTTTATGCTGATGACTTAAAATTTGCACGAGTAATAGAGTCAAAAAGAGACTGCGAACTTCTGCAGCACGATCTTAACCAAGTTATAAAATGGTGCCACAATAATAAAATGCAACGAAATCCGAAGAAATGTTACCATGTACAATATACGCGAAAAATAAGTTGTATTGACACAGAGTATTTCATAGACCAGGAGCGAGTCCAAGAAGTCGAAACAATAAGGGATCTAGGAGTGCACTTTGATAAAAAGGTCACTTTTGTGCCGCATATTGAAAACATTATTAATAAGTCATCAAAAATGTTAGGGTTCCTACTTTGTAACACCAAAGGCTTTCGAAAAAGTAGCACCAAGATAATGTTATATAACAGTTTCGTACGCAGTGTTATGGAGTATTGTAGTGTTGTGTGGAGACCTCACTATGCCACTCACATGTTGCGTCTGGAAAGGGTCCAGAAACGTTTCGTGTGGCATTTAGCCTTTAGTGAGGGGAAATCTAAGCGTCTGCCCTCTTACAGAGTCCGTCTGTGCCATTTCAAGATGCAGTCGTTGTCTATGCGTAGAGATATAACCGATGCTTTGTTTCTTTACAAACTGTTGCGCAATAAGATCGACTGCCCTGGTTTATTGAAGCTTATTAGATTCCATGCGCCTTCCAGATATCCTAGGAATAGGATAACACCCCTGTGTCCGCCACTTCGAAAGTCTGTGCTAGGTGCAAATTCCCCGATACCTAGATTGTGCAGAATCCTTAATGGCCGCAGTGACTTAGTAGATGTACATCACGATAGTATTAATAAATTCCTACGAGCTTTTGTAAATAATCTAAAGGTGACTTAATTTTAATTTTAAATTTTATACCTGTCTTCATTTTAATTTTTTTTTTCAATGTTTCAGTTTATTTTATTGTCTTATCAATTATGGTCGTTATATTTTTTCATAATTCTATCAATCAGTCAATCATCAAATTTTAATCAATTATAATTTTAATAAGTAATTTACATTCCAATTTTGTAAAAGAATTGAATGATTTAATAATTTTCTTTATTATTGCTTTTAATTATTATTCTTTGAATGTATAAATTCTAATTACAATAAGTTGTAAATAATGTTATGTAAGCCGTTTTTTGTGCATGTGGTGTTAACCAGTAATTAATTGTTGCATTTGAATATGTTACTGTAGTTATTAAATCAGAAATGTATATAGTGTAAACAATTGTTGGTTAACCTAATAATAAATAAATAAATAAATAAATAAATAAAATGCAACCGGTAGAAAACCTTTGGAGCTTGGAGCTTCGTCGCGACGAGCCTATCATTGCCGATGATCCTCTTGGCTTGTTTCTCAATTGACTCAAGGGCATCAAGCTGGTATCTGGCAGATCCGTCCCAAGCTGCATTCCATACACGATCAAACTTGCGCTTGATAGAGTTTGAGCAGCTGTTCCGAGCGTACAGCTAAGAAGAGTGAGATCTCTGTCTGTGTTTCCTGACAGGTACGATATATACAACTAGGTTACTTCTAGACAAGCGTGGTCCATCATCGACCACATCATCAGGTGAGGTTCTGTTCCCAAAGGGTAACCAACGGGACCCTATTACTAAGCCTGCTGGTCTGTCTGTCTATCCATTTGTTTGTCAGCAAGCTGTATCTCAAGACCCGTAATAAGTAGACAGTTGATCACAGATTGTGTATGTCTACTGCCGCTATAATAACAAATAATAAACATTAAGGTGTTTATGGTACGGAACCCTTCGTGTGCAAGTCCAACTCGCACTTGGCCGGTGTTTTTTTTTTTTTTTTTTACTTTGCGCTTTTATTTTTATTTCCGTAGATAGGCATGACATCGTATTTTAATGTAAGCCCTATCACTAAAACTTTATATTATGAACTAGATTTTTTTCATTACTGCCATTTATTGCGTATAAAAAAAAAACAATTTATATAAGCTATAGGTACAACCATAGAAATAGCTCAACCACAGTCGGTACGCAATAATATCGCGTATATTTGCCGGTAAATCAGAACGAATAGCTCATTACAAGCTCCGTATAGCCCGGAATACCTTTTATTATATCTTCACAAATGGTCTAATGAAAGTACATCTTTTTTTTCGTAACTATTATGAGAGAGTCAGTTTTTAGGATTCAGTACCCAAAAGAGTAACCAATGGAACCCTATTGCTAAGCCTTCGCTGTTCGTCTGTCCGTCCGTCTGTCTGTCAGCGGGCTGTATCTCAAGAACCGTAATAGGTAGACAGTTGAAATTTTCCCAGATTGTGTACATCTATTGACACAACAAACAACAAGAATTCAATTCAATTAAAAAAAATAAAAAGGTCTCCCATACAGGAAAGGAACCCTTCGTGTGAGAGTCCGACTCGCACTTGGCCGGTTTTTATTAGTTAGAAGAACATGGTAGGTATTGAAAAAGATTTCTGTGTTCGTTTTTTATGATACTCACTTAGTTCTTGGAAATGAGCTCGTGGCTAAATAATAACAGCTACGGTTTGATCTTCGAGGTTAAGCAGTGGTTACCGAGGTCATTTCGTGGATAGGTGACCACCCATTAGTTACCGAGACTCTTCATTCCTCGGAAAGCGCATTGAGCCGTTGGAGTAGACATCATTTGACGATCTTTGACTGTCGGTACGTAAATTCAGAAACCAAAAATAACACCAGTCTTGCCAAGCGATACCGTATTACCCAGCTACCAGGGGCCCTATTATGACGTGTTAATGCCATCATGATTAAACTGTGAAAAAGGGATAGTGTTATGCACCTTGTATAACTCCGTCTCCCTCCCACACCGTTATCATGATGGTTTTACGATGTCATAATAAGTACCCAGGTTGTGGAAGAAACATAGGCAGTCTCTCCATGTCGATCGTCAAAAGGCGCACATCAAGCTACAACAATCTGTCAAATTTCATCAATAGGATTTCAACTTTATCACTAAAACATTAGGTTCAAGGTTGACTGGGAAAACTTGACAGTTTCGGATTGTTTGATGTGGTGGCATACAGACATTTGAACGGCAAACCCGAACGTATGGTCGCTCCGATAGAGGGCGCTTTTCAGAGTACAGTAGTGTAGAGTAGGGACTCTACTTCGCACTTGACTCCCTTTCCGTAGGTGTCCTGGCTAAGTTAGTCAGCTTAGCTCCGCCCAGAAGCACACAAGTTTCCTGGGAGCTTCACAGGCTTCGCGGAGCAACCTCACTGTTCCCAGGATTTGTTCACGTTGGGTATCTATTCTGTAATTGGCACCCCACCACATCATCGGGCGAGGCCACACGATGCGTAAGCGGTGCGGTGCGGCAACGGAGCGGTGCCGCTTCTTCAACCTTTCGATTTCGGAAACGAGGCGGGGAGGGGTGATCCGCTATGGCGCCGGAATGACAACGTGCGGAACCGCAGTATTGTTAGTGTATCGAACTTAAATGAATGAGTGCCACAATTGTTTAACTTATTTATTTCTTATCATGAGCCCCAGTATTATTGATATTATTCCTTTCTTCAATAAACTATACTTATTTATTATATTTTTAAATATTTCAATAAAAGTTAAAAAAATATATAAAAATAGTAGCCCACCGGTATCGGGAACAGGGTCCAAGCTACCCAGGGCTCCAGAGAGATGAACCTCCTGACAATGCGAGCCGCGTCCAGAAGTACCGCTTTCTGAATCAAGCCTTTGATCCAGCTGCCGCAACGAGAGCCTCCTAAGGTGTTGGTCGAGGCTCGTGGCTATTAAGCCGTTGGCTGTCACGACTATCGGTACAATGATTGCGGAGTCCACTTCCCACATGTCGAGAACCTCGCGAGCCAAGTCAATATACTTGATTTGTTTATCTTTCTCGGCTTTCACGAGGTTCTCTTGATATTATTGTTATTATATACTTTATTGTACACATCATAACCAGCACAGGAAAAATGCTTATAGGCCGTATATTGGTTTCCTTTGGTGCCAAAAGACCTTCATTATGGGATAAAACACACCATAACACCCACGCCCGCACCCCTTTCATTGCGCTGCACTTTCCGTCCCTATAGCTTGAATTCACAACGGTACGACACGGCACCGCAGCGTCAAAGCATCGTGTGGGGTCGCCCTTCCCAGGGCCTCTCCCTCACCTTAATATTGCTACACAACAGTTCCATTACCGCGCTCATTAGGGAAACCTCACTAATCAAATATTCCTGCTTAGTTATAATTAGTTGCGCCCACGTTAGTTTCAAATGTCAAGCGTATTGATGATTGATTTGTTTGAAATAGTTGTACTAGGCAAATATAACATGTATTTCTCATCACTTATGTTTAATTTCATGAGAGTTTTCACCAACGATCCCTAAACCATCAACTAAGCAAAAGCCCCTTAGCTAAGGTGGCTTTTAGAAACAGCAGGTCAAATGCAAATCTGACTCGCACACGATTCATAATTGTCACATGGTAACGAGTCATGATGGTCACATGGTGACTTAACCTCGAAATATCTCGATAACGTAACACTTTAGGGCACCAAGTTCGTAAAAATTTTTGTTTGTTTGTTCTCTGATGATGATGATGATGATGTAATCCGACTGATTTCGGCCAAGGCGATTATTTCAACTCTCCTGTAGTTGTCGTTCGTGAGTTCGCACGTGGCTTATGTAAGCAACCTTCTTTGTGAAGATCCTCGCACGTTGCGGGCACGTGAGCACACCATCTATGAAATTATAGTTAATTGCCGCAGGTGGTCGAGCTTTCAACTGGTCTCGCTTGGCATCAAGCTCAAGACGCCGCTATAATTCCTAATAACTATAACTTAACCTTATAACTTTGGTTTTTACCAAAGTCTTCCACTCATGTCTTTGAGAGGCTTGCTGCTCCCACCGGGACAGCTCCAGGTTGCACCTGGTAAAGTGACGCTTTAGCACATCTTTATACCTGAGGGGCTGTCCACCATGCTTGCGCTTGCCCTCCTCAAGTTCACAATAAAAGATGCGCTTCGCCAGTCACTAGTTTGTTCTCTGCTCATATTATAAGAAGGAAAGACTTTTATTTTTGTTAGTAACGAATAAACTTAAAACAACTAGACCGATTTGAAAAATTCTTTCAGCAATGGATAGCTACATTATCAGCAAGTAACATAGGTTATATATTATCACCGTACTTCCACGGGAACGGTTACCACGCGGGTGGTAACCGCGTGACGTCCGCTAGTACTATATATGCACGTTAGATCGTGCGCCGCAACTTTGACAAAAATAAAAATGGGGCATGGCGCTAATCAAAATGGCCATGCCTTATTGATTAAATATGCCATGGACTCACTCACTATATTTGTATTATTTTTTGTTGTATAACGGCAATACAAATACGCAGTTTGTGTGAATTTTAAACTGTTTACCGATTATTATTCATGAGACAAACAGAGGATTCTCCATTTTGTATCCAAACTAGATCTCTAATTTTTAGCCAATAAAGGCATTGTTATTGGATAAGTAACAATCTATACTTCTATAAACTAATATATAAAGCTGAAGAGTTTATTTGTTTGTTTGCTTGAACGCGCTAATCTCAGGAACTACTGGTCCTTTTTTTATATAAGTATGGGATATCATCAAATGACTCCTTCCGCTCTGGGCGAGGCGGAAGAGAGTGTCAGACTCTTACTGACTAAAACCCATCCGTGCTCCTCCTAATGCCCTTTGCGTTCCAGGGCTGCGGCGTCTCTTTCGAACGGTTTCCGCACCCCGGGAACTACTGGTCCTGGTTACTGGTTTGAAAAATTCTTTCAGTGTTGAATAGCCCATTTATCGAGAAAGGCTACAAGCTACATAACATCACGCTAAGACCAATAAAAGCGGAGCAGACGAACTTGCGCGGGTCAACTAGTATGTTATATATCATTTTTGGAACGCCTGTTACTATTTCTCGGAAAATCTGCCACAGACAAGTTCTCACTACATCAACAGACCTTTCACAAAACAACAATAGCCAATCAGGGTTCCGTATCAAAATAAGCCATATTTTCCTCTGATGCCAACAAAACCATCTATCATTATTCTGCCAGCGTCGCACCTCATATCTTTCATAACTAGACCTTCCACCTCTCGCTCACGACTAAGATAACATAAAGATGAAAGGGAGATTGCAAGGCATGTGAGAGTTCAAGATAATTTGGTATGTGTAGCCACTGGGCTTGGAGTAAATCATTTTGATTCTTATAGCAGAGTATTTAGTGTTGTGCAAGTCCTTATTAATGTGGAGTTATTTCTGTGTTGGAACGTGATATTACTTGTTATTACGCGTTATTGGGGCAGAAAAGTAGGTTACTTTGAAACTTTTTACTTTTTCTTGTACCTAGGCAACCGTTTAATTCAATGAGTGAGAGAATGTATGTTTAGATGTTGGTTCATCACTCCTAAACGCCTGCTTTCTTAGATTTACTGGAAAATCGGTTGGTAAACCATGGCCTGGATAAGAACACAGAATAATTTGAAGATGAATTTTGAAAATTATATATTTTTTCAACGTGAGGAGCTCGTGTTAAATAATAACAGCCGCACGGGTGAGTTGGAGAGATATTTAAGTGGTGGGAGATCTTTAAGGTTAAGCAACGCTTGCCAAGGTTGGTCTGTGGATGGGTGACCATCTTAGTAGTTATTTAGGTAGTTTCCTCCATGTCTCGGAAAGCACGTTAAGCCGTTGGTCCCGGCTGTCATTTGTAGATCTTTGGCAGCCGTTACGGATTGTCAGAAGCCAGTAAATCTGACTCAATACTTGCCAAGAAGTACCGTGTTACCCAGTTAATGGGTTCTGGAGGTCAGGTAAGCAGCCGCTCCACGTAAAACAATGGTATTCAGCTTAACTGGAAGCCGACCCCAATATAGTTGGGAAAAGACTAGGCAGATGATGATGATTATTCCAACCTCAACGTGAAAGAAGCTGGGGGTTTACAGTACGTTTCTAAAAAAATTAATCGGAATAAAAATTAAACGTCAATCATATATAGCTTTTTATTAAAACAATTCACTTTATTTATCTACTTAGCTTACTCTCTAACCTGCTCAAGAACTGCTTAATCATTTCAAGTTCTACAGACACCTGATCAATCTTAACATTCAGCGTCTCCATCGCTGATTTAGACTCTTCTACATACTCCTGATTCTGATGCTTCATTTCTATGACAGCGTCATCTAACTCATGTAAAGTCGTTGCCACTTCATCGTAGATCTTCACTTCTTCTTTCTTTTTAGGCTTAGGTATCTCAATAGCAGGTATCTTAGGAGCTTCTGGCTTCTTTTTCTCCTGTTTCTCCTCTTTCTTTTTGTTGATACTCATTATAGCATCATGCATTTCATTGAGTTTCGTTTTGAATGCTTGGAGACCCATTTCATCTTCGATTTGTTTCTTCTGTGCCTGAGCTTTCGTAAAAATGGCGTCTTTAATTCTTGATGGGAGAGCCCTCGAGTGCTTCCACCTCGGTTTCCCAGGTCTTAGCGTCATCACACTAAGAACATTCCTTTTATTCTTCAAGCTAGTGTTCACTCTTTTCGGCAATATTGCGTTAAATATTCTGTTATAAACCAAAGTGTCTAAAGTTCCTAAGAACTCGACTTGTTTGACTAATCTTCTAATGTTACCAAGGACTTCTAAATCATTGATGTCGTTGACTGCAACACCGACTAGTAAGTTCATGAGTACTATAGCTGCTAGAATAAGGAAAATGAGGAAGATGATTCTGACTATGATGAGGGAGGTAGCCAGTTCCTTAGAATGCTCTTCATCAAAGAGGGCGACGTAGTCGAACTCTGACGTCATCATGACTATTGTCTTGACGAGGGCAGCCCAGGGACCGTCGAAGGGTATTTGTGAACGGAACTGTATCATGAAGCTGAGGGAGAATCCGATGACCAGGAACATAAATGTTAGGAGGATCTGTAAAAAATCACAAACGGTAAACTGTAGAAATGCTTCAATAATTTCGATGGGTAAAAGTGTGTTTTTCTTTGAAACAAATAAAGTAATAGACTCAAAAAAAATACAGGCAGATGGACTTGTATAAAATAATTACGTCACAGTTTTCCAAAGGATTTCAATAAGCTTATTTTGAAACGTAATATTAAGAACAGTTTTCAGTAAGGAAATCCAAGAACACATTGATAAACTTAAAAAATCATAAGACCCACCTTCACAACATTAGAAGCGACCTTCCCAAACATCAGCACATAGTATCCCCAGTTGGGAAACCTGGACAGTAGGAACATCATCTCCAACCAGGACAGTAGCAGAGCCACTGTGGCCACGTGTCGAGGCCACTCGTCATTATTCAAGTTCACCACTACCACTGTATATGGAAGGATGACTGCAAAGCCGAGGGACCCAAACTTCACCCAGGTCTCAAGTTGTAAGAAGTATCTACTGCTTTTAACGTTCATGTAGAGGAGTTCCTGAAATTAAAAGGATCCAGTTAAATTGCAGTGAACCCCTATTGGCTGATATGAAATATTGTTGAATTATAGAAAAGCTATTGAAAAATTTTATGTGTTCTGAATGACTTGGTTTGCGAGGTGTAACAAAAATAATGCAAAACCTGAAAAGTGTTCGTTATAATGAACCAATGGGAAAAACACTGAATTCGTGGAAAAAAATTTGGATTTTGTCGAGTTATGCAAATTAAATGTATGTAGGAGTTGGTTTTTTGACGTTTCAATTTTGGTCCCAATCAAAAGTTGATCATAATGATAAGATTATAATTATTGAAACTAACCTGTAAAAGTATCAAAGCTATCGTAGCATAAACTATATAACTCCAAATCGTAGGATTCAACCATTCCGGCGTTGTTTCCTTTGTATCTCTAAAGAAGAATACGGACACAATGAAGATCGTCAAAGACGACAAGAAAATTGCATATAAACCTATGATGGTGTAGAAAAATGGTAACAGCGCCTTCCATTTTAAGAACAAAAAGCTCTCTGCTAAGGGATGAACGAGTAACTTTCTCTGCCCATATCTGTTCCCAGTCTTTAAGAGAGCTTCAATGACTTTCATTTGTTCCATCTCACAGACTGTTGGCATCAAGATTCCGTAATCTACAGTCACTTCACAGTTGTGATCCTGCAAATCTTGACCGTTACTAGATATGTATGAATCAAAAACATCTTCCATAAACTCGGTTGGTTTCGATAGGTTGTTGATAATCATATCTATAGCTGTTCTTCTGTATTTCTTCGGGCCATCTGTGTATCCTGAGAGGTCTGCTCCTTCACGTAGTAACAGGGTTATAACATCTCTACTTCCATGATGACTCGCTGTATGTAAAGGGAACCAACCCATGCTATTAACTTCATGTACTGTCGTCTTGTCGAATTTGAGGATAACTTTCGCTATATCTACTGTATTCTTGACAGCAGCTAAATGCAGTGGAGTTGAAGATTTGTGTGGACTGCAAGTTGTTCTTAGTCTGATATCAGCCCGTTTTGATAGCAGTAGTTCTACGCACTCCGGATGGTTGTTAAATACTGCGAAGTGTATTGGACCGAAGCCTCTTCTGTCTCCTGCTGTGATTGTGTTGATCATAGCTTCTGTTACTGCTTCATTAAATTCCAGAAGTAGTTTTAGAACTTCAAAATGTCCATAATCAGCTGCTACGTGTAGGATATTTACTTCTCCTGGTAGAGTAATTTTTAAATTAGCTCCTTCATTAAGAATTTGTCTCACACAGTTCACATGACCGTGTATAATGGCTTTGAATAGAGCAGTTTCTCCCTCTTCATTTTGATAGTCTAGTGCATCTCTTTGTTTGGCGACACTGAGAATTTCATTTAGGACATCCAAGTTTCCTAGTGCAGCTGCTGAATGAATTGGAGTTTCTCCATCGTTGGCCTGCAAAAGATTAAAATTGCCAAAAAAATCTTTGTTAAGTTTATAATAAAGAAATTTGAGTCGAAAAATATTCAAAAGAAGCTGGGATGATAGGTGTCAGTAGTTATTTGTCAATCGATATTATGATATTTAATTGGTAAACACTTTACCTTTGAAGTAACATCAGCTCCAGCTTCCAAGGCGATGCAGACTCCTGGAACCCATGCAGCTTCTACAGCAGCCTGCAGCACTGAATGACCTTCTCTGTCCTTCACATCTACTATGGCCAGCAGTGGGTTCGCGTTCATATAGTCGTAGTTGGCTAAAAGCTGCAAAAACATTACAAAGTTGGAAATAACAGGGGCTTACATTTTCGAAAATAAATAATTTTACTTTGAAGTCTCTTACTGGAATTCCTTTTATAGGTACCTACTTAATATTATGTTTGATGACGAATGTTTCGTAACGATTACATCACGATCTTTAAGTAAGGAAGGTAAGTACAAATACGAACTTAATATTGGCATTGACAAATATTAAATTTTTCGTGATGAAGCAACTCAAAAAACCAAATTACCTCCTCGTAATAAATAAATGCCGGAAGTTGAATAATGATGGAAAAATGTGTTTGAATTATGCCAACAATTATCATCAGAATCATCATCACCATCATGACAGTTCAGGGAAATCCCTGGATAAAAAAAAAATCGCCTTCATTTTCATTCTTCCAGAAAAAAGTTAAATACCTGTCCAATATTTTTCGGTCATCTAACTGACGAACTAAACAGATTTTTGAGAATCCAATCAAATCTGGTTATTCTTTAAGTAAAATAAAATCGCAACCAGGTCTCACCTGCAAATGTTCCTCCAGATGCTTTTTCACACACACATGCAGCGGCGTCTGCCCCGCCCTGTTGAGACACGTCACAGCTGCCCCCGCATCCAGCAGCTCCTGAATAGCATCCAGGCTCTCGATCTCTACAGCGGTGTGGAGTGGAGTGTCCATGTTGTTCAGGCTGTTCGTCTTCATTGTGTTGAAGTTGCCGCCAGCTTTGAGAAGCATCTTTATCACTTCTACTAGACTGGAAAGAAGGTTGTTTAACTTCAGTAAATCTTTACTAACAAACGCACTCAAGGCAGAGCACCAACAAGATGGACAGATGCAGTAAAGAAAGTTGTATAGAGATTCGTGATACAAAACTGTCAGACAAATGAATTTCGTGATATGAATTGTACGCAGGCATAGCACGCTGGTAATATTATGATGCTAATATGATCAGTGGTGGCCTTAGGGGGTGCGAACAGGGCAATCGCCCGAGGCCTCGCTATTTCGGGAGCCCCGCGCAACCCAAGTTTAAACGGCTATTACTATAACTAATATTTATTTTTTGTGATAAATGAAGATATTTTATAGTAAAAGAAATGCCGAAGCCGACCCCAATATAGTTGGGAAAAGGCTAGGCACAAGATGCTTTTATAGTAAAAATATACCTAATAATATTAATAGATATCATAGAATTTAGACACAAAATGGCATGAATGGTGGCATGGTAATGTTTCAGTTGAAAATTTCGTGGCTCATTGTGATTTCATTTAAAATTTTAGTCTTAGGAAAAATCGCAAACATTATCAGAAATACTAATTTTCGATTCATTTATATTCCAAAACGAACAAGGTCTTTGCGAAAGTTCACCGCCTAGGACCTTGCAAGGATTGCCGCCCAGGGCCTCACAACGGTAAAGGTCGCCACTGAATATGATTCTACAAAAGTGGCCTTTTCCCGCAGAGCAGTCTACACTGCAGAAGACCGTGAGAATTGGAGACACATCGTAATTGGACGCGATTCTCAGCAGTGAGACAACGACAAGAAAGAATAAGAATAAATCATTATTAATGAACGACTAGCTTCTGTCAGCGGCGTGTTAGAAGAATATTCGAAGTGTCTCAAGGAAATATTCTCCCGTGATAAAAAGGATCCTATGGTCTATTTCCCGCGTACTGGAAGTCGCAGCGTTGGAAGGCCTCCCAGAAGGTGGACCGATGACCTGGTGAAGGTCGCGGGTCGCCGATGTATGCGAGACGCGCACGACTGGTTGTTGTGGCGACACTTAGGGGAGGCCTATGTCCAACAATGGACGTCTTTCGGCTGATCATCATATCAGCCGAAAGACGTCCATTGTTGGAACTAAGTCAGTAAGTCAGTCAGTCAGATTGTACGTAATATGGAAAATTTCCGATTTTCACGCGGGCAGCATTACTTTTTTATTAATATGAAATGAAAAAATATGAATTTTAACGGGGACTTTTTGTAACCTTTCGAACATTTTCTTAAAATAAAAATCGATAGCCAATCAACATACACGGGAATTCATTTTCCCCGAACAGACACGACATCTTTCATTTTTACCTATATTTAATTCATATCCCAAAATACGACCAAAAATTCTTATAACCGCGATTTCCCTGGAGCACCATACATCTTTCCTTGAAGAATAATATTCGCATAATTAGAATGCTCTATGTTCATAGGAGATTTTACAGTACGTTTAACACAGAACTGGATTTTCTAATGGTCGGGCCACACCTGCGTCCATCGTCACGAAGAAATGCTAGCTACTTTTAGAGGGTAAAAGATTCAAAGATTTGCTTCGTAGGTATGACTAGTTGCTGAATATAAATCTAACAACTAGACAAACCTACGAAGTATCTTTCAAGTTATGACCTACACCAATCCATCGATCGTCGATCGAACGCATTGATCGATTGTCAATCAATTGTTTATCAACCGGTATCTGTCGATCAGCCAAAACTACCACACTAATCGATCTTCTCAATCGATGTTGGTCGATTGATGTAGTAACACCCTTAGGGTGCAATAAAATTGCCCTCACCGGGCATAAATCTGAGCTACAAGAGAACAAGAAAGTCCTGATGGATAAAATCCAATCAACAAACCAATAAAAAATCCAAGGAGGCAGAAAAAAAAATACTGTGCAAATGTTATCTCATAGAAGAATCGTATTTTTTTCAGTCAGAATTTATGCTACGATAGACAACAATGCATGGTAACACCCACGTGAATTGTATCGCAGCCATCGTGCGATGAGTTGCGAGAACAAACAGTAAGGCGGCACTTTTTTATGGATGGGGAATTATCAAAAGACTTCTGCTGCTCTAGGCGAACCCGGAGGGAATGTCAAACTTTTCCTCACTAAAACCCACCCAAGTTTGCGAAATGTCCCTTGCGTACCAGTTCCAGTAACTCTTTCAAACAATTCCGCTAGGTACCCTGGCATAGTGTGGCCCTAGCATAAGGATTTCTACTAAAGCTGGAATAATGTAGTAATTACAAAGCGAATGTCTAATTAGGATTTAATTTATGATAGAGTAGCTCGTTGCTAGGTATACCTATGGATACCTACTGTGATGGAGGTAAGACGGGTTACGAACTACATATTACTTCTAGACAAGGTTGCGTCTTGAATGGGCCTTGTGGATTTTAGGTTAGAGTCTAGTCCAAATCTTAAAAGTTCTTCCTATTATGAGTGATAGTAGTGATAATTTCAAAGTCGAAAACTACAAATTACTTTTCGTAATAATTAATCTTATTTTTTCTTAATAATTAAGTTTATTTTTTCGAAATTCAAATTTTCTTAAGTTTTTTGCTATTTGCAAGTTAGTATTAGGATATATGTTGATTAAAGTGTGATTCTCGGGCGTAAGAATTATGTATTTTCTAAATTATTATCATAAATTATTTGCTTAGCATGGCACCAATAAATCTAAAGCGTTGCGACCTAGTTGGCTAACAATCGTACGAATTAACGAATGCGATTTTGTCCCACGACGACTTTAAACACACAAACACACATTTCTTTAGAGTGTCTTAATTGAAGCTTGTCATCGCGCGAGCATCGGAATCATTTTCATCGCACGACGAAATCGCATGCGCTATTTTAAAACGATGTCTATGTCACAGGCCGTTTCTTTAAATCAGCAATTAACAATGACTTAGTGACATACCGTATTGTGTCAGCCGGTGCCGTGTGGTGCCGTAAAAGAATAATACCATCCCGTCACTTCCCGTGGGTGTCGTAAGAGGCGACTAAGGTACTCACCAGAGAATTGGCAGCAGCGTTCTCTGTAAAACGTACCTACACTGCGATCCCCAATCTGCTTGCCAAGCATGACGATCTCTGTAAAACGTAATACCTCACACTGCGATCGCCAACCCGCCTGCCAAGCGTGGCGATTATGGCAAACCCCAACCGTTCTGGGGGAGGCCTATGTCCAGCAGTGGAAGTCTTCTGGCTGTTATGATGACGATGATAATGACATTCTTGATTAATTAATTAATTTCCATTGCGGTGTCCCTCTACAACACAGATCTACTCACTGCTTCTCATTGACTTCTTGTTCGTAGTAGTAGGCGTAGCCGGCCACGTCTAGTGGCGTGCGTCCCTCTACATCCGTGATGTTAGGATCGGCTCCAGCCGCCAACAGGAGACGGGTGCAGTGCTTGCGAGCGCACGAGCTGGCAACGTGGAGTGGGGTCCAGCCCGGTTGGAAGAGCGGCATCTGGGTGGTATAGGATGGAAGATTAGAGACGTATCAATGTAGTACCTGCATGGTTTCAACTGAGTATTTGTAAACTATATTTTTATTTCTTCTATTTTTATTTTAGCTGTTCCTAGAGAAATTTTGACGTATGCGTTATTATGCTGTAAAAATATATTGTACTATAAATAAAGAGTCATCAAAATCTATTCAATGTTTGCGTGGAAGAGTTACAAACATCCATTCTCACAAACTTTAGCGTGTGAAGTAAATACTAAGAGAGAACTAAGAGAGAAGAGTTTGAAATGAAGAAGAAAGAACGGGTAAGAACGGGTTGGGAGTTCAAATGTTTTCCGCTACATCAAGGTCTGTTTCGTTTTCATTACATCCAATTCCAAAATATTTAAATAACTATCTCTTATATCTAATGATAATAAAATATCTATGAATAATTTAATCTATCAGTTACATAAACTGGGGAGCATACCTACATCTTCGTAGCCTACATCCTAAAACATTTCTTTCCGCTACCAAATCTACGCAGAACTAAGTCAATCTTCATCTAGAGATCCGGGTGTGTCGTAATATCCGTGGTTTCATTAGCCGGGGGTCGGATTCCGGACATAGAGAATGGATTGACCAGTTGTTGGAAAGAGAGAAGCTACTCTGCGGCCATTACCTGTCTCTTTTCTCGCAGGTTATGCCAGGCAGGCAGGGTTATGTCATAGGACCTAGCCCAATCAGAATTATAGAAAGAGACAGCAACTATGCAGATAGTTCCTGTCTCTTTCTATAATTCTATAAGTGTTACAGAAATAAAGCCGTAATGATTTCTGTCACACTTAGAATATAAAAAAAACATCTCAGTTTTGCGTAAAATATAGACAATATCTTTCCGAGGGAAGCAACTCCAATTTAAGCGAGACAATAACAAAGTTAAAACTTGATTATTTGTGATGATTACTTCATACTACGACGTCTTTAAACCATAAAGATTCCGTTGTGAGAGAGAGACGGACCTATTCTGAACGAATAACACTATCCCTTTTTCGCAACCGAATCATGATGACATTAACACTTCGTAGTACAGCAGCTGGACAAGAGAAGCTCAATCCATTCCCGCTGTGTACGGTTGTATCCGAGACATTGGGAGCACGTTCCAGCGCCATTCATCAAACATGTCGACGGTAACTAGCCTGTGGCCGCAGCCTGGCTTAATACGAAATTATTTTACTGAGAGGGAAAGAACTGAGTGACGTAAGCGGTAGCGGGTAGCGGCACATTTTTCTCCAATAATGTTAAGCCTGCACTACTACACCACTCGCGCAGTTGAGCGAATACGATAGTGTAGAAGGGTACTTCGGTTCGATTCGTGCAACCTCGGCTCGCATCAGGCGACTTCCAATCGCTGTCGGTTTTTGCGCCCGAGTCAAAGGACTCGAAGCGTCCCGAAGTTCTAACACGAAGCGAGTCGAGCCGAGTAAGTGTAGTAAGAAACTACACTTACTCGGCTCACTTCAGTTCGCGTCGATACGTAATAAGTACGCACGTATTTATAATAAGCGAAAGTACACATTGCAATGGCAGCTGCCACTTGAACGTTATCCATGATGCCTATCGTGTGGACGCCGGGTGACGGAGCTCCTCGCGAGGTTGCATGACTGTATAGTCACGTACTTCGGACTTCGGTCAACGTCGAAGAGTACTTCATCGAAGCATCTTCGCGAGTAGTATAGTGCAGGCTTTAGGCTTCTTGGTCCTAGTACCTATTGTGTTGATTTGTGGGACAATGAATTTTTGAGATATACTGTAAAGAGAGACGGGCCAAACACCATGTTAGATTGTATCTACTGTGTTCAGCCGTTTTATTTTTTCAACATCTCACCATGTGAACTTAGGTGGTGTAAGCATTAGGTGAACTGTGATCCTATCTTGTTTAAAGCCTGCACACTACACTACGCGTGAAAGAAATCTCATGCCCCGGCTGCCGCAACAGAAGACGACGCGACGCCCCGGGCGTCGGGAGTCGCAGGGCGATTCCTGGCCATGGTAGGCGCGGGCCTGCGGATGGCGAGCATCGGGTGGCTCGCCCTCCATACAGAAACATGCCCGGGTCGACGGCGCGCTGTGTTCCATGCGCGCCTCATAGATCTGTCAGCATAGAAGACGGGGCCCTCTAGGGCCAGTGCCTGCTTGGGCTGCGGAATTTATTCAAAAGAGTCGTGGCCCAGGAACGCAAAGGGCATTAGGAGGAACACGGTTGGCTTTTAGACAGTAAGAGTCTGACACTCCCTTCTGCTTCACCCAGGGCGGAAGGAGTTATTTGATGATTTCCCGTCCTTAAAAATAACCAAAAGCACATTACTGCTGTGAGAACAGACGGGAACAATTTTCACCGCCAGTCCGCTATCGCTTATGCTCTCTATTGACACTATGACCAAACCTTAAGGTAACGAAAGAAAAAACGCGGAAGTAAACCTGGGAAATAGGCAGTAGGAATCAACCTAAGACTTATGGAATCAGGAACCCTTAATTACAAAATTTTCTTTAGGGCAGAGAAAACGCGTAATCTCGAACATCCGTAAATAACGGAACCCTTAGAGGACACTCGGGTGTCTGTTTGTATGTCTGCCCGTCTGTCACAGACAGTTTTCTACATATGGACTTCTGTGACCCAAACACAGGCGCGTTACTTAAATAAATAAATGTTGAGTACAGGGGTCACTTTTAAAAACGAGAAAGAAAAAAAAACTATCGTTTGACATATCAAATGAAAGGGCTTACTATGACGCTTTTAAATTATATTTTTTTCATAATTTTAAAATAAACAGTTTGTTTATTCAAGAAATTAGAACAAAAATGACCCTTATCTCCAAAACTACCGAGCTTAAAATTTTGGAAAAATTGCGTATAGATAATATTTATTTACCTACAATTTACAGGAAAAACTATAAGAACTTCATAGTGTTAAAATAACATTTTACAAAAATGAAATTGGTCAGGAACCCTTTTCATGCGAGTCCGACTCGCACTTGGCGAGGATTTTTGAACAGAGTTAAGGTGCAAGGCAGAGTGATGGTATACGCTTTTACCAATTACTTGAACGCTTTAATACTCTCAAAGACTGGCGGGACAATGCGACAGCGATACGACAATACGACAGAGGAAAAGTTCTAAACTAAATTGATTTGTTTGATAATGCCTTGTCACTCTCGCTTCGATCCCATCTGCCGGTAGCCTTATGCCGTGAACATTATTTAATACAATACCGACGCATTCAAACCATGGACCAAAATTAATTTGATGAATAAAACCATCAGCATACTGTGCGACACTATTCGATGCAACGTGCGTCGTAATTATTCAACGGTGATTAATGTCCTGATGCATAGTTTATCGCCGATACGTGTTTTAGTCAGCCACAGTGGACACGAAAATAATTACGGAGATTTGTACGTGCGTGCGGGTTTGTATATGCGTTCCTTTAATATTGTTTTTTTTTAATTTTTTTTATTATTTATCTGACTATGTGGGTTAATCCATTTTTTTAAAGTAGTTATTTACTTTTAGCTAACAATTGATAAATAATATTTACTTATTTTTATCTTGTTTTCCGTTTTAAATATTGATTACGTTGTATACTTATTGTATAAATTCAGGTTCTTAAAACGTATCAGACAGATGTGTTGCTGGGGAGTTTGTTGGCCACTTCTTCTCCACAGCTAAAATACTAGGAAGTGGTGACGGGCGGGCGTTTTGGGGGGCTGTCTTTTGTAAAACTTGACGTTCAGAAAGTGCTGGCTCTCAGCCTAATTTGAATAAACGACTTTTGATTTTGATTTTGTTAGTAAGTTTTTTGTTTCTTTTGTTTATATCAGGAACTGTGTCAGGATTGACATGTCACTGACAGTCGCTGTCGCGGCCACACATGTCAGTCTCTTCTATTTTTTGTTATTATTTTGTTGTCCTTGGGATGTCTATGATGTGGCCGAGACACGCCGAGACAGTAATGACTTTTTTAAACTCCCTGACACAGGCAGTAGTTTTATACGGACGAATTTATGCCTCTCATTTTGTTCTATTGTTGTTTTTATTTATATATTATAAAAAAAAAAAAATATGTGCGTCTGTTTGGGCGGAATAAACTATTTCTTTCTTTCTTTTCTTTCGGGTAATTTTGGGTCAGTCAAAAATAAGACTTAGGTACTACGATTATCTTGCCAGTAGCTTTGCAAAATCATTTGAAAGAGTAACTGCAGCCCTGGAACGCAGAGGGTATTTGAAGGAATACGGGTGGATTTGATTCAGGAAGAGTCTGACATTCCTTCCCACTCCGCTAAAAGCGGGAGAAGTTATTTGCAGTTTTCCTATCCACAAGTAAAACGTACACAGATGAGAATATTAGTGTATTTTTGGGCATACGACTTAGCATACGATTTGGCCTGTCTTCATGTAAATTTTGACGTTCAAAAAGTGCTGATTTTTAGCCTAGTTTGAATTAATGGCTTTTGATTTTGATGCCTTCAATGAAAGATAAAACAGACATCGTCTGGGCTCGGTCGTTCATTGTAAGTCTAATCGATCGCTTTTCATCAAAGTTACAACTGCCATAGCTAAGACAAAAAAAAAACCGGCCAAGTGCGAGTTGGACTCGCACACAAAGCGTTCCACAGGTATCAAAAACACATTTCTTGTTTGGAAGCCTACTTTAATTTTAATTATTTGTTGTTTAAGCGGCAATAGAAATACATACTGCGAAAATTTCAACTGTCTACCTAATACGTTTCTTGACAGACTTACGGGCGGACGAGCAGACGGAAATCTTCAGTTCGACATGTTTACAAAATCGCACTGTTGAATAATACTACAGTCACTAAGTTCTGCCAACATATTATGTCAACATCTCTAAAAAGTTCGTTTTTTAATCTCAGAGACTATATCTAAATTGACAAGTGAAAATGGCAAACTGACATAGATTTCAATAGAATTAGAATTTAGGTCAGTTTTGACATTTGTCTCCGAGATTAAAAAACAGTCATTAGGTGGCGTGAGCTGTCAATCCATCTTATTTGTATAGATTGACAGAACAATAAATGTTCACCTCACCCAAGATTGCACGGTGAGATGTTTACAGAATCGCTCCGCTGATTCGTCTCTAAAAATCACAAATATCTCTCAACCAAACATGATTAAAACTTGGCCATCACAATCTAATAGAGGCGGCAATCTTGTGAGTGTTTCTAACTACTCACGAAATTACATGTTCTACTTAGTTAATCTTGTTCGTTTTAGTTTGGTTTTAGTTTAGATACGGGATCGCGTGTTAGTCCCTAGGTGGGAGCAAGTTATTTTGATAAAAATCTTAATAAAAAAAAATATATTTAAAAAAAAGTTTAAAAAATTGGCCGTCGTCGTCGGCCCAAGCTAGCAAGTATGCGGTTTTTTTTTTTAAGGATGGGATATCATCAAAAGACTCCTCCCGCTCTGGGTGAAGCAGGAGGGAGTGTCAGACTCTTACTGACTAAAATCTATCCGTGTTCCTCCTAGTGCCCTTTGTTCCAGGGCTACTGTTCCTCTTTCGAACAAAGTCCGCAGCGCCTTGTTTTATTTCCTACGTTAGTTAAATCGAGTCGTGCCTTTTAGAGTACCTGTCCATTTGCGCTGAGCAAGGCAACGGAGCGGAGAAACGGAGAAATATTCAACAATCATGTCAGTCTAAATGTCAGTGACTCACGTGGTGAGGAGATTTTATGCAAATCTATTGGTAAAAATTTCTCCGTTTCTCCGCTCCGCTGTCTCGCTCCACTGTAATGGATAGGCACCCTTATGCTGGACAAATGCGAACCAATTACATTTGAAAGTGTCTATAGAGGTCGACATATGGGAGCTTCGCTGAGGAGCTCGTGGCTAGATAATAACAGCCGAAAGGGTCGCTCTTCAAGATTAAGCAACGCTTGTCAAGGTTGGTCTGTGGATGAGTGACCATCTTAACATACCGAGTTTCCTCCGTGCATCGGAAAGCACGTTAAGCCGTTGGTTCCGGCTGTCATTTTTAGATCTTTGGCAGTCGCTACGGATAGTCATAAGCCAGTAAATCTAACTCCAGTTTTACCATGAAATCCAGTTTTGCATACCGTGTTACCCAGTTAATGGGTTGTGGAGGTCTGGTAGGCAGCCGCTTCTCGTAAAATACTGGTATTCAGCAAAATCCGGCTTGTCTGGAAGCCAACCCCAATATAGTTGGATAATGGCTAGGCAGATGATGATGATGATGATATGGGAGCTTTGCTGAAGCTGCCATATGTCAGACCTCTTCTACCTGATAACGCTACTTTTAACAAATGGATAAAACCTCACATATCGGTACTCAATCCAACTCCTACTTATCCTACTAATATTATAAATGCGAAAGTTTGTGACGATGGATGAATAGTTGGAAGTTTGTTACTCTTTCACGTCAGAACACCTGAAAGAATCTTCATGAAATGTGTCACAGAGGTAGACTTTAGTCTGGAATAACACATAGAATATTCTTTTTTCGTCATTCACACAGACGGAGCCGCGGGCGACAGCTAATAATAAGTTCTACTTACACTCCCTCGAATATCCCGGCAGTTGTGGTCGATATTGTCCTTCCAGGGCTTGGGCAGCGTCTGGTCCACCTCGCCCAGGTCGCAGCGAACGTTCGTCAACTCCTTGATGAGGGGGCACAGCTTCCTCACGTCCTCCTCCGTCTCTGAGGACATGCTCTCCGTGCCTACCCTCTCCTGGATATCTGGAAGATTGAAGACAGTGGTTATAAAAATGGATCCGAAATAAATTTTTCTTAGTTTGAATTCAACCTTTATATAAAATCAAAGATAAGGAAAAATATAGAAGAAGAAAAAATAAATGCTTTCCTTTTTCAAAAACTCAAGACAATAAACAGTGTTCTGTCAAACGTGTTTTGTAATTTGTTGAGCAAGTTTTTGAAAACATTTTACAGTTTTCTTTCAGATACAGGTCAATAGGAAGAAAACTCAGCAATTTCACAGCAGCCATGGAAATTGCTAGCAAATTTATGGTGCGTATTACTTTTTACACGTCCAACATAAAATCCTGGTAAGAGCAAAGTTGAATGCTTGAAAACAAATCTGACAGACCGTTTGACTAGCATTAAACTGCAACCCTTCTCCAAATATATTGGGGTTATCTTTCAGTATATCCTCATGAACCGGACTGACTCTCTGTGCTACACAACACGACATGGCCCTAAAGCTGCGTACAGACTTCTGCTGTGTACAAACTGCTGAAATTAAAGAATTTACAGTCCACGCACACGTGCGGAGCGATCCATGATTTGTAGGTTTTTCAAACGTTCATAGAGGGGTGTGCAGTGTGCTCAGAGCGCCAGTCTGGAGGGGTGTTCACGCCTGTCTTAACAAAAAGACGCGCGTTAACACGAAATGAACCACATATGGACACAGCGGACAAATCGTGGAGTGAAGAAGGCGTGTTCTCAACAGACCGAGACGCTAGGTTTGCGCGCACGCTGGAATCAGAAGCGAGTAGGTGCATGTACGGTTCGCGCACGCGATACGTCCACAACTCCACACTGATGAAATGATGTTACCTTTCGTCGTGTCCCTCGCACATGTCTGGAGACCGCCTTGCTCGCGCAAACTGAGCATTTCAATCACACGCAAGTTACATCCACAACACTGATGAAATGCTTCTTTCACGTTACATTGCGTGTAACCTTTCATACGTCTGTACGCAGCATAAGACGTCGTCCTACAGAACGCAAATGCACGATCGCCGATCCTCTGATCTTTACGGCTAAACAGGAAAGTCTTCTGTAGGCGAGACTGCGCTTTCAGGTTTGTTGAACAAATTAACGCCACGATCGCGAATTCGCGCGATCACCGCTCTTTGTAAGGACAATATATGAATCTTTAAAGGGTATGTGTTTTATCTACGTGAAGAAATAGCGTGTTTAATTAGAAAATCTTTAATTCCAGGGCCCTGGAGCCACCAATACGATGGTACGCATCAATGAAAATGGAAGTGTCGTTGGAACCATCATAGTAAATTGCGAAGGTAAGAGAGTAAAAGAGAACTGTTTACTTATTACGGTTCTTGAGATACAGCTCGCTGACAGACAAACGGATGGACGGACGGACGGATGGATAGCGGAGGCTAAGTAGTAGAGTTACGGTACTCTGAAAACTATTTCTTCCTATATCAAACGTGTTAGAGCCGCACGGGTCGATCTTCAAGGTTAAGCAACGCTTGCCAAGGTTAGTCTGTGGATGGGTGACCATCTTAACATACCGAGTTTCCTCCGTGCCTCGGAAAGCACGTTAAGCCGTTGGTCCCGGCTGTCATTTGAAGATCTTTGGCAGTCGTCACGGATAGTCAGAAGCCAGTTAATCTGACTCCAGTCTTGCCATGAAGTACCGTGTTACCCAGTTAATGGGTTGTGGAGGTCTGGTAAGCTGCCGCTCCACGTAAAATACTGGTATTCAGCTAAATCCGGTTTGACTGGAAGCAGCCGACGCCAATACTTGATCAAACGTGTTAGAGCACCGTCAGTCACTAACACCCGTATTCACAAACAATACGTATCTCAGTAAAGAAGCAACGCTATGTGAAGTAAGGCATTTCTCACTGCATTGCGTATGGCAAGCCTTTCAATTCGTAAGCAATACTCAAATGACCCTTGACTAATCAAACGCACAGCGTTGAATAAAGCTCTGTGAATGGTTCGTTTGTGTTGCGTAGTTCACTTCGCTGCTTGACGTTAATTCCTAGGTCTTCATTTATCAGCGGTAAGAGTATAAGATTACCTCATCTTTGGAAAACCTGTAGCGTCGTCTAAATTCATCCGAACTGTAATAATCAAAATGATTTTGGAAATCCCGTATCACTTTCCTGGAATTTATTGTGCTTCTCTCATTGATATAATTATCAAATTCTTCTTCACTAATATAATCCATTGTAAAAGGACGCTATTTAAATGGAAAATTATCACAAACAGTAAAATCCAACCCCGAAAAATATTTCTCGTAACACATAATAGACCACAGAGAATCGAGAGACACTAGCTATGCGTTGCTTAAAATAGCTAGTAGGCTACCTTAGCTGTGCGCTCATTCTAAGGGACGCATAGTGCTAGCCGCCACTCATGTAATGTCTATGAATAAGTTTTAGGGGCCCTGTGCGCTCGCGCGCACTGTGAGACCACATAGTAACGTTTATGAATACAGGCGTTAATGTTTTGCAAGAATTATTACTTGAGTTGTTGAGTCTTATATTATTGACTAGAAGCAGTGAAACACTTCCGTTTTATGGTTTCTGTCTTAATTTAACACAAAAGAGTTTTCATTCTTTGAATATAATCACATGATTGTATACTTAGCTGGCAGTTTGGCCATTACAGTGAAAAGCGAAAATTCTAAATCCTAAATTAGAATTTCATTTGTTTATCCTATAAATGAAATGATTCACTGTTTTGTTACAAATGTGTGTTTAAGTTGGAGTACATTTCAGCTTTGAAAACTAAAATTGTTAGCGTTTATATTAAAAACTTTTCGTTCTTTATTTGTTTACTGTGACTTTAGGACGTCTGAAAAAGTTTTTTTTCTAAAACATATGGATACTTCGCCTGCAGAAGCCGCCCAAGTGGTGGCATTGCTGGATTCTGGACTTAATCAGCGTGTTGTGGCTAAAAGATTGCATCTAAGCCTGTCGTCTGTTCATAGAGTCTCGCTATCGGGAGACTGACTTGTTCATGCGCCGTTCAGGATCTGGCAGGAATCGGGTCACTTCTGAGCGAGATGATCGAATTATTGTAACAACCTTAATGCTTTTCAACTGCAGCAGCAGCTTCATGTTGTACGTAGGGTGTTTGTAAGTGACTCTACAATTAGAAGAAGTTTGAAGAATCGTCGACTGGTACCGCACAAGCCAGCAAATGGGCCGAAATTAACTGCAAACCATCGAAGAGCGCGCCTTAACTGTGCACGTCAGCATCTAAATTGGTCATACCTCCAGTGGAACAAAGTCCTCTTTTCTGATGAGTGTAAAATTATGCTGTATAGTAACGACGGAAGGAACAAGGTCTACAGAAGAGATGGAGAACGCTTTGCACAATGCTGCATTGAAGAAAAGGTCAGTATGGAGGCGGTTCGTGGACGGTTTGGGGAGGAATCAGCGCCGACGACGGTAAGACAGAGCTTGTCTTTTGTTATATTATGTATGTGTTACCATGGAGTATGTGTGCGTGGGCTGCGTCCCCGCCTGCTCTAACACAGTAATTAAACAGTGTGCTATTAGCTGTCAGTGGTTTTGTCCGGGGTGCGGAATCCGTTCGAAAGAGGCACCGCACACAGGCGAAAAATCAATAAAAGTCGGACAAAACCAAAAAACTTAAAAGTACTCCAAATGAATAAAAACATGTTTTATCGACAAGTCTGATAGACGATACACGCTACCTGCGCACGCGGCGCGGACCCTTTTTTATCTACGCGCCTGGGTCTCAGTCCAAAGTTCGACTTGATCAACAGCGGATGTGTCTAAAAGTGAAAGTGTTGCTTTTAATTATTACGATTTTTATAATTTGCTTCGTGAAAGTCTTTGTTTTTTCGATGGATTCACTTCCAGGAGGTAATAAACCAATTATTAACACCTACTTTTGATAGTAATGCTTGATATTTTATATTAAAAAAAATATTTACTGTGACATTGTACTGTTTTGCATATTTTTAAACTTCACAAAAGGGTAAAGTATGACTTCCCGAGAGATACGGCCTTGTTATTAAAGTTTTTAGAAAGTGTGGACTTTGTTTATCAATATACAATCATAGTTTTATGCGACCGTAAGCGACGCTTTAACAAATTTGTCTTTTTAGTCGACCACATCTGTTTTGGACGCAGTCTACGTAAAACAAAACATATTATAAAAACAGCATCTTTTTATGTGATGAATTACCCATGGTATTATATGTCAACAACACTTCACAAAATATTAATACAAATTCTGAAATAGCCATAGGGTTTATGAGCGAAAATGCACTAGAAAGTCGAAACAAGGATGTTCGAAAGTACAGAGAGCGGTTTTCATGAAAGTTTTCAAGAAAATTAGCCATGGAAGACACTTTTAATAGACTTATGGTGTCTTCCGATCCTTTTATAACGGGACCAAGGAAACTTATCGCAAAAAAAAATATTTCTATGTGCCCAGACGTTTTAAATCTATTAAATGAACCAAATAATGAATAATAAAAATGTCTAAAAATGATAGATATGTGTTTTTATGACGTAACAACCCTTGTTTACCCATTTTGTAGAATAATAATGAATGTTTAGGTTTTTTCCGACTTTTATTGATTTTTCGCCTGTGTGCACCGTAGTCCTGGAACGCAAATGGCACTACGAGAAACACGGATGGGTTTTAGTCAATAAGAGTCTGACACTCCCTCCTGCATCACCCAATGCGGGAGGAGTCATTTGATGATTTCCCATCTTTAAAAAATTACTGTCATTGGTTTCACTTGTGTCCCTTCATACCTACCTACGTACACAACGTATTTGTGTCTGGGTCACGGCTGCCTGCATAAGCAGTCATCGGTACATTGAACAGTATCTTTGAGCCTCACGTGATGCTTATGCACATTTTATTGGCAACGGTTTCATATTCATGCACGACAATGCTAGGGCTCACACCGCGAGCGTCGTACGAGATTATGGTACCGAAGACGGTATCTCCATTATGGAATGGCCAGCGAGAAGCCCGGACATGAATTCGATTAAACATCTATGGGATGAATTATTAAAGAGACGAATTCGTGCAAGAGATTCTGCCCCAGAAACACTTAGCCACCTGCAAAATGCAATCCAAGAGGAATGGAATGGAATGCCACAATATTTGCTCGTGACTCTCATCCGATCGATGAATAACCGCATGGAAGCAGTAATATCAGTTCGGGCAGAGAATACAAGTTATTAAATCAACGTTTCTTAGGTTTTTTTTTACATTTACTTGTTGTTTTATCAATTTCCTTCATACTCCATACAGGATAAAATGACTTGTTAAACAAAATAAGTAACCTATGAAAATTTAATTTGAATTTAGAAAATCAACATTAGGATTTGAAAACCTCATATTATTCACTATTAAACGAGATTTCACATATATTCCTAAATATACACATTTTTCTAATAATCCTTACAGAACATAAACTTGCTTAAAAGTGTTTCGATTTTTCAGATGAGAAGTTTAGTTTACAGATGTGTAAAAGTTACCAGTTTCCATCGGTTGTCCCCATTTTATATTGCATAATTATTTTTTTTTTTACTTCTCGCACAGGTTTCCCTGAGACCACAACCCTGGACAGCTTGACAGCTGCCACCTACTCCAACCACATGAGGAACCTCTCAGCCAGCGCATCCAACGCGCTCAAGGAAATTGTAAGTAAACAATGCCATCGTTTATGTATAGCTCACTGCTTCCTTAAATTAATGGTGGTTCTCCCGAGCTCCAACTCTCTTGGATCAAGATACACGAATTCATCGACTTTCACATAGCCGTATGAGAAAGTCGAAGAGTTCATCCTTCTTCTTATCGTGTGGGCAGTAAGGTCTAACGACCCCACACACCCTAGTGCCAGAGTTTCTTAACCGCCCAAGTGCCTCTGACATGGTTGGTAGTTGGGTAATGAGTTCATGGATCTTTGATCATGAGTACCAATCTGGGAAAAAATTGGAATAACCGCGGCATCCGAAGGAACACCAAAGTACGATTTCTTTATGTGCTAGTCTTCACAATCTTTTTGTATGGAGCAGAAAAATGGTGCATCAAAAGTCGCGAAAGCAGAAAGATCGATGCTTTTGAAATATGTATTTGGCGAAGACTTCTTCGTATACCATGGCCCGCCATAAATGAGAATAAATGAGTCCATGCTTGTAGAACTCAGTCACCAAACGGCTTTCTGTTATACGCCAGAAGCTTGCCCCCAGCCTTTTCAGACATATTATGCGTTCATCCTAGCATAGTCTGGAAAGGCTCATCAAGCTGGGCCGGGTCGAAGGAAAACTCACTCAAGGTTGAAAACCGGGCAGATGGACAATAAGATTTGAGTTAAAGCCGAATTAAAATATTTTCAATCAATTCGAATTAGGAATTATGATATCCGCAAGGGAATCAAGGTCACCGACATTACCCGAAGGATCGCCGAACTGAAATGGAAGTGGGTAGGGCGAATTACTCGCAGAACAAAAGGTCGATGGGGTCACAAATTTCTGGAGTTAGGGTCCGCGCACCGGAAGATGACGCAGCGTTGGAAGGCCTCCGACAAGGAGGACCATGACCTGGTGAGGGTCGCCGGTTAGCCGACGGATGCGAGATGCACAAGACCGGTTAATGTGTCCAGTAGTGGACGTCTTTCGTCTGATATAATGATGATGATGATAATTTTTTTAGCAAGACTTTTTGTAATTTTTTCAGGATGTTACAGACGAACTAAGGGTCTTGCGACTGGTCTCTAAAAAGACCGAGGCAGTGGTGGCACCCGATGAGGAATTCCATTTGGTTGTAGTTATGAGAAGACAGAAGAAATAGTTGATCCAGATGGATCCAATTTTGGAAAGAAGAGGAAGAGTTTTGTAACAACTTTGTCAAAGGTTTTATTTAGTCTTTCGTCGCTGTTAACGGTTTCTATTTTTTTTTTTTTATATATCAGTAATATTTTTTCAATTATATTTGGAAAAATCCGGCAAGTTCGTATCTATTAACGGTTCCTATATAAATAATAAAGTTAAATATAAAGTTCATATTATTATTCAATTATTTTGAGAAAGGTCCGTCAAAATTACTGCTCAATAGTTTTCCAGTTTTATCAGTTTGGTTCACAGCCGAACTAGTTAGTGACATTAAGGGCGGGTTGTTCAACATCCACTTAACGCACGCGAAACTAAACACACTTAACACAGTAAAAGATGGTTTAAACACTGGTGAACGTTACTTTAGTTGCGCCAAATAGAACAATACTATGGACTTCCTTTTGAATTCCTCAATAGCTGTTCTTTTGATGATACACAAAAAAGGTAGAACGTAAAAAAAGTATGTAGGACACGTGTTAATAATTTAAGCTATTGCACAGGAATTTGTACCAAGAACAAGATAGTGCATCAATATTAGCGATTCGTAACTCAGATACCTTGGAGTGGACTTGCAGCGAATGTCACTGTCATACTCCTGTCAGGAAGTCATTCATAGTCCCTGAGAACGATGATGATGAGGTCGACGAAGCAACTACAATGCCGACTATATCGTCTAACTTTCCTATAGATATGAAGCAAATGCTGTCGAATATTTCAAAAGAGGTTCAAAAAGAGCTAGAGCCTTTACAGTCTTCTATTGAATTTTGCACTGGGAAGATCGATGATTTTGTGTAGTCGATTAAAATGATGAAACAAAAACTGAAACCTTCTTTCCAATAAAGTCATCCACTACGAAACAAAAATTTCTTCTGTAGAACAGCGCTTAAATGAATCAGACCGAGATAAATTTAATAATCTTATTGAAATAACTGGAATCCCTTACATGCAAAACGAAGAACTTGTGCAGATCTCAAATAGTATTGCTGAAAAAATGAACCTAGATAAGTCCGTGATAAAAAGCGTGAAACGACCAACCTCGCACAAAAATCTAGACTTGATACAGTTGGAACTAGGTAACACCAAAGATGTGGAACGCTGGATGCGTTCCGCTAAGCAATTTAATCTGACAACTGCTGATATACTGTCTAACTTACCTAGTAAGCATAAGTTTGTAAAAGTACACGTGCGATTTGCGTTATCTCAAGTAAACAGAAAACTCATGAGGATTGCTAAACAACGGTTGCGACAGGAATTTAAATATATTTGGTTCCAAAATGGCAAAGTGCTAGTGAAAAAAGGTGAAGTACACACAAATGGTAAAGACAAGATTTATATTATGATTAGATGTGAAGACGACATAAATAATCTATGTCACAATATAAAACAATACCAAACTCTTTGTCATGTTTTTAATTAATTGTCATGCCTATATTTAACAATGTTTAAAGGAAATTTATATGATTGTAGTGATTTATCTACCGTGAGTAAGCTACCAAAAAACCACGAATAATTTAAATGTAGTGCATGTTAACATTGGATCGTTGATAAAAAATTACTCTGTTAAATTTCAGTAAAATCACGTATAGACGTTATGGTAGGTACTCACGGAAGTGGGGATATCGGAACATATTGTATCTATGTATCAATTGGATGGGTATACACTGTACAGTATCTTACGTAAGAGCAGGAAAGGTGGGGGAGTTATTATTTACATAAATAATAAGCATACAACGACAATTAAAGTCGCAAATTCGTCGATCCAATATTCAGTAAGTTGTAAAGGGTAGGTTATAACTATGACCGCGCAGTCGAAACATCTCCATGTTTAACTGAACGAACTGCGAACTGAGAACTGCGTGACCGCGCGGTCGGAGTACCACGCGGCCAAACAGTTCTCTTAAATGAGGGACCTCTACTTAGTTCCCTTTGTAGAGATCCCATAGGACTTTCATTAAGTAGTATTTTACAAATTCATTCGTAATGTTGACATAGTCGTTTTTCTACTACGACTCTATGTCCGAGCATTCGAAACAAACACTAAACGCCTCATCGGTTGCTTAGAAGCGTCGTTGGCGTTCAAAGGTTAAGCAGATTATATCGTGAACGGAGTAAACAATAATCTTTAATGAACCTATTTTTACCTTCACTTGGTGGCTTTTGATTAGTGTAATAAATAATTTTAAATAAAATGTTTGTCTTTAACTTTTAATACACACAGGAATAGACTGTGGGTTTACACATGACCCTCTTTTAATCCTGGTTTATAGAGCTAGGCGGTCAAAGGGTTGCGAAATTTTTACGAGATTCATTTAATGGGGTTTGAGAAATTCTCAACATTAATTCCTTAACTAATTAGAAATCGGGGGTAAGACTGACTCTTCACTAGACCGGTAAGGACAGGAGTGGAGAAATGTTAACCAATCGAATTGCATAAAATCTCAAAGACTGACGCGGAGCGGAGATTTTATGAAGTTCCATCGGTTTATATTACTCCGCTCCTCTCCTCTTTGCTCCAGTGGGCAGTCAGCCTAAGGCTCATGTAATAGGAGCAACCGTTTTCCATCTAAATTCTGGGCAGCTGCTACTCAAGCTTTGCTTGACCGTGTAATAGAACCCAAACTCAACAGCAGTAAGATGCTTAAGACATACCTTCAGGAAAGTCCAACAGCACAGCAACCTGCCTGGCATTCCCCGCCCATGCAGCCAGATGCAGAGGAGTCCTTCCAAGTTTGTCGATCCTCAGCTTTTCGGCTCCAAACTTGATGAGGAGGCTGAGGGAATCTCCTCCGATGAGGGCTGCGGTGTGGCAGGCGGAGACCAGGCCTAGGCGACATGTGGCGTTGGGGCTGGCGCCGGCGTTCAGTAACCTGGGGTAAGATGGGATTTGTTGTAGTATTGTAACATATGTATCATTGTTCAGCCGTCAGGTCATTTCCACCTCCAACTAGCATGCATGCAATAGATTGCGGGCTACCGAGAAATAATTTTTCCGTCAATAACATTGGGGCTCGTGATTATATATAACAGCTGCATGGGTTTATCTTTAAGGCTAAGGCAAGAGATGCGACACCCATCTGTTCCGAGGATCCCTGCTTTATTTTTTTGACTATGAATAAATTTCCACCCTGACCCGAACCACCTACGGCATCTTTTACAAAGGTCTAAAACAAGCTACACTATTCCCAACCACTGCAACTCCTGAGAGCAAGAAGCAACAGTTGCCACCAACAGAAAAACGTTGATGCAATTAAGAAGCTCGGCGAGAGAAAACGTAGTTCGGTAAAATAATACCTATGGTACAAGATACTTCGATGATCTAAAAATACGTCAATTTATGCATATAGCATAAAAGACGTCGATCAATAGGTAGTTTTCGCTAAATGAAATCCGATAAAAAAAAAATCGGAATAGTGATCAGTTCCCCACCCAAGTCTTCACTTCGACATGTGTACAGAATCGACCGGCAGGCTTCTTTTGTGTAAGTTCACTCCATCGTCGCTTTGTCTCTGTCACCTTTGACCTAGACTAGAGTCCAGAGCAAACCCATCTTAAGTAAAAAAAAATAACACTCACCGTTCCACCTCCTCAAGATCATGAGTCTCAATAGCTTCCAGAAGTTCCGTGTTCAGTCTCTGAAGCCGCCTGTCCCCGCGTCTCCAGGGTTTGGACATCATAGCCCCGGACTCCAGAATCGGGGTGCTGTTGACCGTAGACCCCACTGATGATGGAGTCAGGTCTGGCATCATCAGCTTGGGTAATGGTGGACGTTCTGAGGCACTGTAATAGAAAATGGAAAGAGATGATTTTGGACTTCTGAGGAGTTTTCTTTTTTTATCCATATGTGACTAAATGGTAGTTGTTAGTTTTGTCGATAAATGCTACGTTCACTTTTTGGTTAACTATCATCAGTGGAGTGTGATATAATAAATGAGTGGGGAATCGAATCATATAAATATTATCTGTATTGGTCATAGATAGATATCATTTCACCTAAAAGCTTTGATTGTTCATTAGGGACCTTGTGATGATTAATCTTTTTTGCTTTTTCAGAAATGGTTCTAACACATTTTGTTGATTTAGACGATATTTTTATTACGCAGATAGAAGTTCAAGAAGAAAAACGTTAACCCCAACTGAATATTTAATCCGTCAAAGACACTATCATTGATCACTGTCGTCAGGATATCACTGAGACCAACCGGTCGATCCTGTAGACTTCATGTCGAAGTGAAGATTTGGGTGAAGTGATCACGAACTGAACTGTCATTCCAACTAGATTACTTGCATTGGCAACTCACTTCGTGATCACTTCGCTTCGACGTATTTAAAGAATCGCACTGGAGAAGTTTGCACGGAATTATTGTACACGTTATTACGGTATTAACATTGTAACATTGAAGTTTGATCCAGTTTGAAGTTTGAGCTCGTGGCTATATAATAACAGCCGCAGGGGTCGATCTTTAAGGTTAAGCAACGCTTGCCGAGGCTGGTCTGTGGATGGGTGACCATCTTAAAATACCGAGGTTTCCTACGTGCCTCGGAAAGCACGTTAAGCCGTTAGTCCCGGCTGTCATTTGTAGATCTTTGTCAGTCGTCGTTACGGATAGTCAGAAGCCAGTAAATCTGACTCGTCTTGCCATGAAGTACCGTGTTACCCAGTTAATGGGTTGTGGAGGTCTGGTAGGCAGCCGCTCTTCGTAAAATAATGGTATTCAGCTAAATCCGGTTTGACTGGAAGCCGACTCCAATGTAGTTGGGAAAAGGTTAGGCATTGATTGAAGTTTGATCCATACATTACACAGCAAAAAGACGTGTAATGCCGTGTAAACGTGGGTTACCGTTACCGAGAAAAGAATTACACTCACACATACAAACGGACAGACAACATCATATTCATAAACGCTCTCGACATAGTTGCTGGTGCACTTTACTCAATAAGTCACGAATCCATTAAATAAAAAGAATCGTCAATATGTAACGTACTGTAAGCCAGAAAGTCCCAGATGTCTGGGCCTCTGCATCCTGATTCGGTAGTCGCCCCCCTCATTGGGATTGAGGAGTGGATGAGTGGCCTCGTCCTCTTGACCACGCTCTACATCTGTGAAGAAAAGTACATATTATTATCACCATCTTCTCTCTTATATTTGGACTAGTTGACTCGGGCAACTTCGTCTGCTCCGATCCAATTTGTTTTAGCGTGATGATAAATTTAGTCTATAGCCTTCCTCGATAAATGGGCTATCTAACACCGAAAGAATTTTTGAAATCGGACCAGTAGTTCCTGCGACTATAAGCGCGTTCAAGCAAGCAAACAAACTCTTCAGTTTTATATACAGTAAAACTTGGTTAAGTGGGACCTGGATAAATGAGAAACCTCCATAGCTGGAATTGATGCTGCCCGACACTTTAGCACTGAATTACCTCTGTTAGTGGGACAAAACAAACCTCTATATCTGGGATTAGTTCTTTCGATTTTATCATCATAATTACCTCTATAATTGAGAAAGCGAGTGTATTTTACCTCTTTAACTGAGACTATATTTTAGGGATTAGTTTTTTCAATTTTATTCGTCATAATCGAGACAGCGTACCTCTATAATTAAGACAGCGTGTATATATTGCCTCTTTTACTGAGACTATATTTTGTTTACCGTTTTGTTTACTAATTCTTATTCTACCCGCAAATTTCGCACTTGACTAATTGTGTAAAAATCTTCTTCTTCTTCTTCTTCCACCTAGCGTTAATCCCGGCTATTGCCAGGGTCCGCCTTCCTACTTAGCTTCCTCCACTTTGCCCGATCTTCAACATCCTTCTCAGTCAGGCCATTGGCTCTCATGTCAGACTTGACGACGTCCAGCCAGCGCTTGCGAGGGCGACCACGGGGCCTAGCCCCAAGAACAGCCATATTCATGCATCTCCGACCAACGTACTCCATAGGGCGGCGCATGATGTGGCCATACCATCGCAGACGACACTCTTGCAGTTTTTCCCCCACGTCACGGACACCAAGACTACCTCGGATGTAAGAGTTGCGCATGCGATCGGATCGCGTTACGCCACTCATCCACCTCAGCATCTTCATCTCCGTGACGCGAAGCTCCTGGGTATGTCTGCTTAGTGCTGGCCAACACTCGCCCCCGTACAGTAGGACAGGCCGAATGATGCATTTATATATCTGCCCCTTGAGCTTCGGAGGCATTTTGCGGTCGCATACAACGCCCGTCACCTCGCGCCACTTCGCCCAAGCCGCGCCAATACGTAATTGTGTAAAAATGACCTCCAGTTTTAGTTTGGTTTTTCAAATAAACATCCGGACGATCCGGTTGTTTATTTGAAAATGTTTAGAAAATACATAATTTTATTTTATAATTGCACCTCTATTAGGTACTGGAAAGCTCTGTAAACGAGACAGATATTTATTTATATCTCGACATCTGAGACACTGGGCAAGCGGAATACTTCTATAAGTGAGACAAATTTGCAGGTCCCTTAAGGTCCCAGTTATCCAGGTTTCACTGTATTAAGTATAGATAGATGTCTGACAGCCTCCGTATCAAAACGTCTCAAAATAAGCTATTAGCAAAACGTCGTTTCGCAAAATGACCTTTAAAGTCAACAAAATCTAAAAAGTCCGATTTGACAGCTGAGTAGAGAGGGATAGAAGATTGCTTTACCACTAAGTGCGAAAGGGATTTATTTTTTCTCTTTCATACTTACTAGTAAAGCCATGTTGTATCCTGGTGTCAAATCGGACTTCTTAGATTTTGGTGGCTTCAGCAGAACGTCCTATTGTGAAAGTACAGTTGTGCTGAAAAATTACTATCGCTTTTTCGTCATGACTCATTGCTTAGTTTATTTTAAAATTAAAATTGAAACGAAAAAGAGATATTATACCTCTGGCAAAATCTGTGTCGACAGCAAACAATATTATGTTCAAAGTACAGAGGCTTGAGGTGAATGCTCCAGGGTAGCCCGCGACATTCAAATATTTTTATGTTTTTTGCAATTTGCCGGTCAGTGTGAAGCTGTATGTGGACCAAATTCGATCCGCGACCGTAACGCGTATTTATCTAAAGAATTATAACCATTTTAATCATCAATATAGCCCTCTAAGTTCATGTAGTTCGAAAAAATGATTATTTCTGAAATATTCATTCTTTCGAACTACATGAGCTTCACACTGACCGGCAAATTGCAAAAAACATAAAGATATTTGAATTTCGCGGGCTACCCTGGAGCATCCACCTTAAGGACATTGAAGCTGTGATACGCAGTAAAAATTCTCAAACTACCAGGAAACCAGAATTATAAATAAGTATTTCCGGGGTTGGAACCATCATGAGTGGTAAAGACTCGCAAATCACTGAACAAGAATTCCAAGATGGAGCCGCTGGCAAGATAATAACATTTTTTTTTAATTTCACTGTAAACCCAGACCTAAACATCTCTACTCAGACGAAGCCGCAGGCAGAAGCTAGTATTGAATAAAATCTATGAATAGATCGCGAAAAAAAATCTTTCGATATTTACCTACTTGGAACATTGAAATCATTGTGTGGGATGACTGTATTTTTTCCCATTCTCTTGTTTTAAGAACATTATGCTAATAGGACGATTTGCTAATGGGATCTTGTGCTAATAGTAGATACGTTTTGATACGGAGGCGTCTGATAACGAAAAGTTAAATCAGCAGAAACTGTTCAAAGATAACGCAACAAAGTTCAGGGGGGGTATTAGGCACTTGTCTCATCGCCAACGAGCAAGCGAGTAGCTATCGACCATTTGCTCGCTGAGGAAAGGGACAAAAGATATAGATCTCGTGTGAGTAAAAGAGACACATATATTCATAGTCGATAGCTGGCTGTTCACACTGCCAGCGAGCGAAAAAAACAACGGGTTGCACTCCAGGAGTGCCGGCAGAAGTAAAAACTTGAATACTTGCTTCTCTCCCTCCGTCTTACATATTTTCGATCAGGTCACGTGTCCTGACGTCTTACGAATTTTCGATCAGCTCACGTGTCCTGACGCGAGTATAACATTTTGACCCATCACAAAAAATTGTAAAACGTCAAAGGCGCTAAAGAAATTATCACTTCAAAAAAAATTGAGACTTGTGTGCTCAAGTACTTGGGACCCAAGTGCAATAAATATAAATAAAATATCTTTATTTCAGACATTACTCGTTGTTAGTAATGAGTTTCTTTTTTTTTAAAAAACAGATTGCTATGTTGCAGGACAACTTAGCAATCTGTTTTTCTAAACAATAATCTAATACTTTGTCAGGTTTCCCTTGTCAAATTGTCATTAGCTGAGTAATACATCCAGTGATGCTAATCACTGTTAGTAATGAGTTAGTAATAGTTTGGGGTGTATGAGGTCCGTTACCATCTTAAAGACCCAAGCCAACCTCACCTGCTAGCGGTGCACCCTGCTGTCCAACGGACGAGGCTCTGGCGAACCTGGTTTCCCTTTCGTAGGGTTATGGGGGTCAGACGGCTGGTCGCCCCACGTAAAACCAACTTCAGTCATATAATGTAGTATATGGACAGGAACAACTTAGGTAAGGGTAATCAGTCGGTAGGGCGTCGCCGCACAACGACGCGCAGGCACATCGCCCTAAACCTGCGATAAGTGGGCTAGGGCTACCGTGTCAAGTACGGGCACGGCTAAAGAGGATAGTACCCAAGAAGTAGTTCCGCTTTGCCACCTGGAACATTGGCTCCCTAACCGGACGTTGCCGAGAACTCGCGGACGTACTTGCGAAGCGTTGGGACCAGTGCGCCTTCCTTCAGGAGACGCGCTGGAAGGGAAATTAGTCACGTGACATCGGGCAGGGGTACCGGCTAGTGTACTCCGGATCACCAACGGGCAGGGGTGGAGTGGCCGTGGTGCTGTCTAAGGACCTTCAGGACGGACTCCTTGAAGTAGACCGATGCAGCGACCGGTTGATGCGAGTTAGGGTGCTGATCGAAGGGTCGGTAACAAACCTAACAAAGCACAAGTCCGATCCTGCATGGAGTATTGTAGCCACCTTTGGGATGGCTCAGCTAAATATCAGCTTGCCGCGCTTGACTCGGTGGAACGCAGAGCTAAGAGGCTCATCGGCGACGTAAAACTGGTGGATGCCAAGCTACATAGCTTGGCTCATCGCCGTAAGGTTGCCTGCTTGTCGGTCTTCTACAGATTGTACTTCGGTGAGTGTGCCCAAGAACTCCACGACCTCATCCCACCGGCCCCCTTCTACCATCGGACATCCAGACGCACTGCATCTTACCATCCCTACCTTGTGGCTATTCCACCAATTTGCACTAAGCGTTTTCAAACGTCTTTTATAATGCGCACAGCAAAGGAGTGGAATTCTCTGCCTGCGTCTGTGTTTCCAAAAGCTTACAACCCTAATCTCTTCAAAGTTAGAGTGAACAGGCTCCTTCTGGGTAGGCTCGCTCCATCGTAGACTTTGTCTCTGTCATCTCTGACATAGACTAGAGTCAAGAGCAAACCCATTACAAACAAAAAAAAAAAAAAGTTTACCAACTGCAAAGTTATCCCAGGCGAAAGCCTAACGGCTCAACACCGCCTCCTTGTCCTGGACTTTGCGGTTGTACCGAAGAAGAAAGTGATCGAGAAACGCAAACCCACTGCAATGCACTAAGTGGTGGTTGCTTGATGGTCCTAGGCAGTCGGACTTCATCGCGGAGGTAGAGCTTCTCGAGATCAGTGCTCCGCATGAGTCCGCTCAAGAGATCTGGAGTAGGATCCATTCAGCAATCACCGATGCGGGTAAGCGCGTCCTTGGCACTTCTTGTGGTGGCCGCACCATAGAAAAGGAGACGTGGTCGTGGTCCATATGGCTTGGTAAAAATGTACCAAATTTACCAAGCCAGATGACGTCACGCGTGTCTTCAACTCGCTGTATCTCCTTCATATTTTGTTTACGTGAAAAAAGAAAAGATACTTTTCGAATATTTTTTGAAAATCTATCAGACGGACTAATTAGATTTTTTTAGTAAAATATTGTCAACCTAATCTAGGTACATAGGAAAAATGTAAATTGACATATTTTGTCCGATGACATCATGTACCATAGAACAAATGGGAGCTATCGCTCAATAGGCCATCTAATTTCTAAAGGTAACGTGCGGGAACTATAGGTGGCGGCACAGAAGTGTCATTGTCAAGTATATTTAACGTTAAAGTTTCGAATATGCAACACTAGATGGCGTAGTCAACGCCGTGCACATTTCCTATAAGATGGTTTCATATTTTAAACAATTATCCCTTGATGTTAGGCCACTACTTTACAAATTACTACGAGAAAACCAAAAATAACATGAATTTCACCTAAATTCTATCTCAAAAGTACATCCATATGTGAAGATGTCCATAAATTACGCCACTTACGCCTCTGCCCACCCCATTATGATTTACAGCGCTATACTTGCCTTCGGAGAATAATGAAGTTATTTTTTTACAGCTTTTACAGTCCATTTTCCAGTCCATTACGTCCGGCATTTTGAATTTTGGTGGTTGCGAGATATTACCAGGTAGTGTTCGGGAATTCTTCGGGTATTGTCGGTTAGTGTCCGGGTATTAACCGAGTAGTATAAACATTTATTTTACCTATATTTTGTTAGGTATGCTATAGATTATTTCTATAAAAAAAAAAACAGATTCTTTAGAAAATGTTATTAAACCGTCTCGAATTAGGATATCTAGTGTCTGGATTTGCCCCGATTAGTTTTGGACATTGATTTGACAGTTTTTTAATCTATAAAAATAGTCATTTGCAAACAGATTCATTAATCAAAGTAATGGGAATATCTGGAAGTTTCTTTTGAATTTGTGGTGTAGTTGATGATTTTTGGATACGTAACCCTGTTGATTGACAAAGCACTGTGGCTTATATGGCCTCGCACTCGAGCTCAAGTCTATATGTTCTTATCTTTTATTACGGTATGTACAGACGCCAGCACAAAGAATCTGTCAAATTTCTTTATATATTTTCAACTTTATTGCTTATAGAGGGACGGAGAGTAAAGTCCCGCAAACCTCCATAAAAAGGGAGAATCCTCCAACCGGACGATTAATGTGTCCGGTGGGCAACTGCCCGATAGTTGATATTCGGACTAAGTTCAAATTGCACGTTAAACTCTAATACCACGATGCATCCTGCATTCGTTCGTAGTACGCTGCTGGCGAGATAGATGGCGTTGCAGTTAATTTTGCTACGATGGTTTTTTCTTGTGGCGGTATTGATACAACATAGAGGAGCTCGTGGCTAGATAATAAGAGCCGCACGGGTCGATCTTCAAGGTTAAGCAACGCTTGACAAGGTTGGTCTGTGGATGGGTAACCATCTTAATATACCGAGTTTCCTGCGTGCCTCGGAAAGCACGTTAAGCCGTTGGTCCCGGCTGTCATTTGTAGATCTTTGGCAGTCGTTACGGATAGTCATAAGCCAGTAAATCTGACTCCAGTCTTGCCAAGAAGTACCGTGTTACCCAGTTAATGGGTTGAAGAGGTCTGGTAGGCAGCCGCTCCTCGTAAAATATTGGTATTCAGCTAAATCGGGCTTGACTGGAAGCCGACCCCAATATAGTTGGGATAAGATAAGGCTAGGCAGATGATGGTATTGATACGACATCCTAAAGTGTTAAGGTTCAAGGTTGATTGGGTAAATTTGTTAGTTTCGGTAAGCTTGATGTGTAGCGGATCAAAAAGGCCATAAAGCACATCAGGCTACCCGTCACTGTCAAATTTCCCCAATCAACCTTGAACCTTATGTGTTTGCCATAAAGATGAAAATGAAATTTGACAGATTTTTGCGTGATCAAAATTATGATTCTTATGATTATCCTAAGTTGACCTTTTCAGGTCCCCTGGCGTCTGTACTTTGATTGCCAAGTTGACAGTGTCTCTTATATAAAAATTAATTGCTATTCGTTAGTCTCGCTAAAACTCGAGAACGACGGGGCTAATTTGAATAATTTTTGTTAGTTTCGCCAGAATACATGGAAGGTTAAAAAAAAAACAAAAAATAAAAGGGTAAGTAGGTAGGTATAGTAGCCAGTTGACGGGAGCGAAGCCGCGTGGGTCAGCTAGTATATTTTATTTATTAATTATCAGCTAATTGGCCTGTGCGACTCCATAATGACATAATTTATTTCTGTGGCTTTAGTCTGGCTTAAATGGTTAATACGCACTTGACATACCAAGTTTTATCTCACGGTGAAACAAGACCGTGCTATGCGTAATCATAATTATGATTTCCTGTCTCGGTTGTTAAACAAATACAGAGGTTAGATACGAAACATCGTGATTTTTTCATCACCATTCAAAATCGAAAAGACACGATTTATACAAAAACCGGCCAAGTGCGAGTCGGACTCGCACACCAAGGGTTCCGTACCATAAACCTTAATTTGTATTATTTGTGCGGCAATAGAAATACACAATCTGTAAAAATTTCAACTCTCTACCTATAACGGTTCTTGAGATACAGCCCACTGAAAGACAGACGGACGGACGGACAGCAGAGGCTTAGTAATAGGGTTCCGTTAGTTACCCTGTACGGAACCCTAAAAAGCAAGTCTTTAAACAGAAAATTAAAAAAGATTTTCCGTGCATTTATCGTCGTACTATGATAACGTGAATGTATTGAACAGCATTTTTTTTTCTTTTTTGGCCCTTTATATGGCTCACAAAAAGTGGCCTGTCCGCGCTGCGATTTTTATTCGCGCGAATTAAATTCCGTCATTGGGATTGTTTTTCCGCCCGGCCTTTTTTCTGCCAGTGCATATACTCGCATAGGATTCAATGAGTTGCGGAATTGCGAAAATATTCGCGCGAATAAAAATCGCACTGTCGATAGGGCCTAAATTGCAACTTATAAACGTTGACGACCCGAGGAGCTCGTGGCTAAAGAATAACAGCCGCACAGATCGATCTTCAAGGTTAAGCAACGCTTTGCAAGGTTGGTCTGTGGATGGGTGACCATCTTAACATTCCGAGTTTCCTCCGTGCCTCGGAAAGCACGTTAAGCTGTTGGTCCCGGCTGTCATTTGTAGAACTTTAGCAGTCGTTACGGATTGTCAGAAGCCAGTAAATCTGACTCCAGTCTTGGCAAGAAATACCGTGTTACCCATTTAATGGGTTGTGGAGGTCTGGTAGGCAGCCGCTTCACGTAAAATACTGGTATTCAGCTGAATCCGGTTTGACTGGAAGCCGACCCCAATATAGTTGGGAAAAGGCTAGGCAGATGATGAAACGTTGACGACCCCTGTGATTTGATAACCAATTTTTTTACGTGTTTGTTTACTATTTACGCCGCTTGTAATAAATAGAAATAAAAAAGTTCAGTAGGTACTACTTAGGCGGCAACATAACACCAAAATTATTATTACCCAGGACAAATGTTTGTGTGATGAGCATGATCATTTGTTCTGTGTCTGGGTGTAGTTTATCTATAATATGTATGTATTTAGAAATATATAAGTATGTTTATCAGTTGTCTAGTACCCATAACACAAGCTCTGCTTAGCTTGGGACTAGATGGCGTTGTGTGATAGTTGTGTGGAATATTATTATATTATATTATTATGTATGTATGTGTTAACGACACGGATGTCATTAACCCCATATTTGAACATCTTAATGACGAAACATAACCCACTATGCATTTATCTAAGATCCTCATGTAAATATATGTTATGATCAAACATACAAATGACATGTCAACAAACAGATAATTTTGAATAACGATGGAATTAGTGAAGTCGAGGTTTAATCTGTCATTATATGTATTAAAATGGGTCAAGTGCGAGTCGGACTCCCATGCAAAGGTTTCCGAACGAATTTAATTCCCTGCCGGAGTCTGTGTTTCCTGATAGCTACAACCTGGGAGTCTTTAAATCAAGAGTGAATAGGTTATTTCTAGGCAAGCGTGCTCCATCTTCGACCACATCCTCGCTTACCATCAGGTGAGAGTGGTCTTGCAAACGCGTGCCTATCAATAGTAAAAAAAAAAAAAAAATTGTAACATATTACTTTCAAACCATACACTTCTTACAGATTTTCCTGTTACATTACAGGAAAATCTGGCAAAGAGTATTATTATATGTATTTCTTTCAGTTTTAGACTCAATAGTTTCGGAAACAACCATCTAATTTTCTTCGTCGTAATTTTCTAATAGACTCAATGGTAATTTCTCAGCTTCTTGAATAACCTCTGATTTAGACTTTTATTTACATTCGTTACACGTCCTGCTTGGTCAGGGTCACAGAATATTATATGTGTACCAAATTTCAACTGAATCGGTCTAGTAGAATCGGATAAAATCGGCTGTTAGGTACAGACAGACAAACAGATATAAGAGTGAGCCTATAAGGGTTCCAGTTTTTCATAACGAGGTTCGGAACCCTAAAAAGGTTCTAATCTCTGCAGGTTATTTTCATTCAGTACTATATGGGATATAATAATATTTAAATCTAAAATATCGTTACAATAAGATTCCTTTCAAAAAAGTTCCACAATGTGCCTCGGTAGGCCAACTTTTAGGACCACCTTGCTTGTAACTCAATAAGGTAGGACTTGGAGCAGCCAGCTCTCGGACTATAAGAAATAATCGGCGTACGAATAGGTTTACTTTACAGGCAGAGTTAAGATTATACCAGCGGGTCTAAAAAGTCACTTTAGTAGAATCGGAAAGCACATCACGCTACTCGTCACTGTTAAATTTCCCCAATCAACCTTGAACCTAATACGTTAGCGATAAAGATGAAAATGAAATTTGAAAGATTTTTAATCGAATTAAAATGAGGAGGTTCTCAATTCGGTAGGTATAATCTTTCAGTGTTGGATAGCCCATTTATCGAGGAAGGCTATAGCCTATATATCATCACGCTAATACCAATAGGAGTGCAGCAGATGAAGTTGCGCGGGTCAACTAGTAAAGTATAAAATAACCTTAATTCCGGAAGTCTGTGTTAAAAAGCCAAGATACAAAAACCGAAAACACCGACTTCCGAAATTAAGGTTATTTTATACCTAGTAGTTTTTTTGTACGATTAGTAGGTATTATGATCCTAATATGATTCCATTAAAGTGACCTTTTTAGACCCCCTTATACAAAAAATACAATCAAGGTCAATGGAATCTCACCAAAATTTGCATCAAACTTATCATGAAATCGACACTATACCTACATTTTCACAGCATTACCTATTTGCATAACATTAGTGAACAAATATGACTATCAGTAATATTAATATAAATAAATATGGCTATCTTTAGCTGAATTGGGTCGATGTACTTGCGAATGGATCATGACATTCGGAACGGTTCTATTGGGGAGATAAGATAGTACGGCAATCCTTTGCTAAGTACTCTCAAAGTTATATTCAAATAATATTAACAAATCGACCTAATAAGTTCATGAAATCATCTTCCTAATATTTTATCTGGAATTATGATATCTGCGAGAGAACCAAGGTTACCGACATAGCCAGAAGGATTGCCAAACTGAAGTGGCAGTGGGCACGGCACATTGCTCGCAAAACTGATGGTCATTGGGACCGGAAAGTTCTGAATTGGCGACCGCGTACCGGAAGACGCACTTGGGGGAGCCCTATGTCCAGCAGAGGACGTATTTCGGCTGATATGATGATAATGATGAATATTTTACCATCTTCCTGCCCTTATCTCATGTTACTTGGGGTCGACGCGACACGTTTTCCTCTTCCATACTGTCCTGTCAACATCAGAATGACACCCTTTTAGTTCTGTATCTAAGGGGTAACCAACGAAACCCTATTACTAAGCCTCCGCTGCCGTCCGTTCGACTGTCAGCGGGCTTTATATCTCAAGAACCGTAATACCTAGGAAGACAGTTGAAATTTTTACAGTGTGTGTATTTCTACTGCCGCTAAAATAAAAATCCCATCCGGAATTATGCCGATGACCCTGATTATGTTATTTTGAGAAATCTAGATTATAATGTTAGTTAATTTTAGGTTAGTTTATGATGGGGCTGACATGCCTTACACGGATAAAAGTCCCTAAAAAATAAATACAAAAAAAAAACCATTTAAAACCGAAATGTGAAAAAGGGAGCCAAACTTCAATGTTAATAATATTCGTAATTGTCGACTTCAGCAAAAATTGAATTGAGATCTAAATGGGTGCCAAGTTCTGTAGATAATTGTGAAATTATGGTTCATGATATTGCATACACAACAGACAAGCTAAGGAGCTTATTTAGATTTCGAGTTGGGTCAAAAGTAACTCGAAATAGTTCGTGTTGTGTAAGTATATTACACACGGCTGCTGCGTCGCTAGTTCCTGTTTTCTTTGAACTATTGGCTGGACAGGCTGCCGCGTGTCTAGATTAAATGGAATCAAAAATTGAAGGTAAAGTTCCCATACAAGAAACGTGTTTTTTTTTTCAGTTAAGGTATGAAACCCTTCGTGTAAGAGTCCGACTCGCACTTGGCCGGTTTTCTTCCATATTATTTCACACGTAATCCATTCATTTATAAATATGTTTATTACTCGTTAATACCTTTTAAATTACTGATTACATTTTCATGAAATGAGTTGCTAAGATAGACGAGCAAAGTTAGTCGTATATTAATAAAACGAAGCACTAAAAATCCGGAATCGTTTCACAGATTGATAAGAACACGATAAGAATAATCAGATAATCGTCATCACTCAACATATTGAACTAGTATCGCCTCGAGACAGCTTCCTAGACAATTTAACGACTCAAATCGACACGTGACTCGAAAAACAATTAATGGAATCCTACAATACACCATCATCTGCCTAGTCTTTTCCCAACTATATTGGGGTCGGCTTCCAGTCAAGCCGGATTCAGCTGAATACCAGTATTTTACGTGGAGTGGCTGCTGCCTACCAGACCTCCACGACTCATGGGTAAGACGGTACTTCTTGACAAGACTGTTGTCAAATTTTCCGGCTTCTGAAAATCTGTAACGACTACTGCAAAAGATCTACAAATGTTAGCCAGACTAACAGATCAATTCCAACAGTACAAATATCTTTACTTCTGTGATATTTGTAAATAGGAGGTACTTGTCTTATGTTCTATGTATTGTGCAACCGTCAGCTAGTCTGCGAATATACGCCCTTTAGTCCAGTCGTGGTTTCATTACCTGTCCGATATTCCTCAGTGGCGACGAGCAGTATCGAATTACGCGTAAAATAGTTTTATTTGCAAAATGTCGATCGGTAAGATTGCGGAATTTAAAGTACAAAGTGACGATTGGAAATTGTACATGGAACGTTTAGAACAATATTTTCTTGTGAACAAAATACCCGTTGATTTACAAGTGCCTACACTAATAACGGTTATGGGGGCAGAATCTTACGAACTTTTGGTCAATTTGTGTACGCCAGAGAAACCTAAAAACAAAACATTTACGCAGATTACGGACATTATGGAAAAACATTTGCAACCCAAACCTAGTGAGTTAGCCGAGCGTTACAAATTTAGAAATAGGAAACAAAAGGAGGGTGAAACTATTTCGGAATATACCGCTGTTTTGAAAAAAATGACCAAGACCTGTGAGTTTGGAAGCTGGCTGGAAGAAAGTTTGAGAGACCAGTTAGTTTGTGGCATAACTAATGAAACGATACGACAACGATTATTCGCCGAAAGTAAGCTGGATTTCGGCAAGGCGTATAAGTTAGCGATTAGTATGGAGGCGGCAGAAAAAGACGCGGCAGAAGTGGTGAGACAGGGAGGGACGGCGAGCGAGACAACGGCAGCGGCGACGTCGGTGACGTGCCAGGCGATGTCGGCTGCGAAGTCATCACGGTGGCGGAGCGGGCCAGCGGCGGCGGCTCGCGGAGCGCGGGACGGCAGCGGAGTGGTGCGGGAGGCCACTGCGCAGCCCGCGGGGAGGCGAGGCCCGCGCGCACCACCAGCACCCGCGCCCGCGCGGCTGGGTGAGCGTGCGCAGCGGCAGTGTCAAGTGTGCGGCGCAGGTCACGACGCGGCCACGTGCAAGTTTTCGCGTTACGTTTGCCGAGTATGTAACCGAGTTGGACATCTGCGACGCGTGTGCCCGAATTTAGCGAGACACTTCAACGTCGACATCGATCAAACAAGGGAGGAAAACTTAAACGAAAGTATGGGAAGTGACGAGGTAATTTTTATCGATGTCTGTAAATTATCCGCTATAGAATGTAAACCAGTGTATCTAGAATTAAACGTAAATGGAAAAAACATTAAAATGGAGTGCGATACGGGTAGTGCTATCTCATGTATAAGTCGGGAATGTTACATGAGATTATTTAAAAATCTATGTCTAAAGCCATGTCAGTTAACGCTTAGATATTATACGGGGGAGTTAGTCAAACCCCTAGGAGTCATATTACCAACTGTTAAGTACAAAGATCTGAGTAAGACATTAGAATTATTTGTTGTGGAGAATGGGAAAACTATTCTTTTAGGACGGCAATGGATGGCCGAATTAAAAATACAGTTACCTATTGTAAATTACGAATGTAACAATGTGGCTATGTACAAAAATAACGTATTTGACTTGCATGCTTTCAGTTCCAAATACTCTGAGGTGTTCGCGGACGGTCTGGGGCGATTCACCGGTGGCAAAGTGAGCGTGCATGTGCGCGAGGGCGCGCGGCCGGTGTTCATGCGAGCGCGGCCGCTGGCGTACGCGCTGCGCGAGCCGGTGGAGCGCGCGCTGGCCCAGCTGCAGCGCGACGGCATTCTCTCGCCGGTGGAGCGCTCGGACTGGGCGACCCCGATCGTGCCCGTCGTCAAGAAGGACGGTAACATTAGGATTTGTGCTGATTATAAATTAACACTCAATAAAGTTATAGAAGTTGACCGTTATCCGTTGCCTAGGGTGGAGGAACTGCTGCTTCGACTGAGGGGTGGTAAACACTTCAGTAAAATTGACTTATCTCAGGCCTACGCCCAATTTGAGCTAGATGACACCAGGAAATATACAGTGATAAATACCCACAAGGGTTTATTTATGTACAACAGGCTAGTATACGGTCTTTCGTCAAGTCCGGGTATTTTCCAAAGACGGTTAGAACAATTATTTGCGGATATACCACAAGTAGGTATTTTCTTGGATGATATTATTATCACAGGGTCAAATAAGGAGTCTCACATGCGAAACTTAGGTAAAGTATTTGATCGTTTAAAAAAATATGGCCTGAGGGTAAACAAAGAAAAGTGTGTATTCTTCGCGGAGTCAGTTAATTATTTAGGGCACACCATAAGTAAAGACGGCGTTCACACGTGTCCAGACAAAGTTAAGGCTATAATTAAAACGCCCGCCCCCACGAACGTCTCCGAGTTGAGAGCCTTCATCGGTATGGTCATGTACTACGGCAAGTTCGTAAAGAATGTTAGCACAGTTTTAGCACCCCTTTATAACCTGCTCAAAGCGGGTGTTCAGTACAGTTGGAGTAAAGAGTGTCAGGACGCGTTTAGCAAAGTCAAATATTTATTAACCAGTAGTGAAGTTTTAATGCATTATACACCGGAGTTGCCTATAATATTGACGACGGATGCGAGTAGCGTAGGTATCGGCGCGGTGATATCTCATGCGACGTCGGACGGCGAGCGGCCAGTGGCGTACGCGTCGCGCTCGCTGACGCAGGCTGAGCGCGCCTACTCGCAGATAGACAGGGAGGCACTCGCAATTGTTTTCGGGATTCGTAAATTTCACCAGTACCTTTATGGGCGCAAGTTTAAATTGAGAACTGATCATAAGCCTTTGACTTACATTTTTGGAGATAAGGCAGGGATTCCTGTAATGGCCGCATCCAGATTACAACGTTGGGCGGTGCTATTAGCGGGTTACACCTACGATATTGAGTATGTTGCGTCAAGTAAAAACTGTGCAGATGCGTTGTCACGGTTGCCATGTACAGAAGTAAATCATGTAGGTACACAGAACGAGAACACTTATGTTAATTTCGTAGAAGATTTTTTACCGATTACGAGTAAAGATGTTAAGGAAGCAACAGCAAGTGATAAGGTCCTTAGTAGAATTTTAACATATACTCAATCCGGGTGGCCTCTAACTTGTTCAGATGAATTGATTCAACCCTATTTTAGAAGGCGTAATGAATTATACACGGAATGTGGGTGCTTAATGTGGGGGTACCGTATGGTGATACCATTTTCTTTACAAAATAAAGTTTTAAAACAACTTCATAGTAGTCACATGGGGATAGTGAAGACAAAAAGTCTAGCTCGTAGTTATGTGTGGTGGCCTAACATAGACGCGGCAGTAGAAGCAATGTGCAAGCAGTGCGAGACTTGCGCGGCAGAGGCGTCCGCGCCCCGGCGGGCTCCGATACAACCGTGGCCATATCACACGCGCCCCTGGAGCAGGCTTCACATTGACTTCCTAGGTCCGTACAAAGGCTTAACCTTTTTAGTTATAATTGATTCTACCTCCAAGTGGGTAGAAGTTTTTGAGATGAACCGTACTAATGCTTCAAATGTTATAAAAGTATTAAGATCAACATTCGCGAGATTCGGTCTACCGGAGGAATTAGTTTCTGATCAAGGTCCACCATTTACCAGTAATGAATTTAAAAAATTCCTTAAAAATAACGGAATAAAACAGAATTTTTCACCGGTTTACCACCCATCCTCTAACGGAGCAGCAGAGAACGCAGTGAAATTGTGTAAACAAGCAATCAAAAAAGCGTACAGGGATAAGGTAGATATTGATACGGCATTACAAACCTTCCTACTAGCATACCGCAATACGGTACACAGTACAACCGGGGAAACACCAGCCATGCTCCTGCAAAGGCGGACGTTACGGTCAAGACTAGACTTATTGCGTACTGATCGTGTCGTCGAAGACAGAGTACGTGCAGCCCAGAGACGTCAGGTAGAATACGCTGGTGGAAAGTCACGTACCTTTAGAGAGGGGGACTCAGTTTGGGCTCGGGAGTATGGCTCTGGGGATAAATGGATGAAAGGCACCGTACAAGGGGTGGACAGTTGCCGTAGGTATTCAATAGCGACGGATAGCGGTCAATCACATAAAAGACATATAGATCAAATGCGCCGTAGGTCCAGATTTTCTGATGTTACCTGTCCGGAAGAGCATGATGAGGGCCAGCAGGGTGAAGAGAATGTGGTCGAGCTGTTAGGCAAGGGTTCAGAAAAAGTTATGCCAGAAACCCTAATAGTAAACACCAATAAAGAGGCCGGAAATGTTAACCGGGGCGATCAAGCCGACGTTCCTTCTGAACATTCCTCACCTAACGTACTATCGCCATCTCTGTCACCGGTGAGTCGTTATTCTAGGCGGACGCGGAAACCAGTGGAGAGATTTAGGATAGAATAAGTTAGTTCATAAGAATACCTAGTTTAAGTAAGTTAAGTGATTAAGATATATATTTTATTTGGCAGTTCTTTCCATTGTTTACCATTGTTGTCGCAAATAAATTATAAAACTTAGTAAGTATTGTAAGTTCCCTTAAAGTGTAATTATTTCTATACGGAACAACCTGTTAATTATAAGTCAAGACCAGTTACCCTAATTCTAGTATAGTGGTGGAGGTGTGATATTTGTAAATAGGAGGTACTTGTCTTATGTTCTATGTATTGTGCAACCGTCAGCTAGTCTGCGAATATACGCCCTTTAGTCCAGTCGTGGTTTCATTACCTGTCCGATATTCCTCAACTTCCTTACTAATATTATAAATGCGAAAGTAACTCTGTCTGTCTGTCTATCTATCTGTCTGTCTGTCTGTTTGTCTATCTGTCTGTCTGTCTGTCTGTCTGTCTGTCTGTCGTGTTCCCTAGGGACCACGCGGGCGAAGCCGCTAGCAGAAGCTAGTTCACAATACCTATTTCAATGTCGACACTACTCGGTTAATTCTCGAGATATTTTACACACACAAATGGACATTATTTTGAAAAGAGATTCAATTTTAGCCACTATCACACGACTCAATCATTATTTCTTTATTTTTAGGTAGATTTATTTATCTTTTAACTATTCCAATGTTGAAAAAATAACTTAATAAGTAATTATTTATGTGTATAGGTTTGACATAAGTCACTGTTTATTGTTTTTAATTGACCACTCCACGTTTTAACTTCCACATTTTCCTTGAATCACTTTTGAAATTGTTTTAACTTATTCAGATAGATAATTAAAACGTATAGGATTTACATAACACACTAACAGATTGTTTTGTATTAACCACAATTCACAATTTTCAAATTTTCTTAAAGTAAATCACTTTTCCGGTTTTAAAACTAAATTGAAGCAAGTTCACATTGTCGAAATATCGCGTGACTGATCTAAACTGGTAATATAAACTATACAGACTATACTCGTGCTCGTGCTAAGAATGTCGGCAAACTATCCGAAGGTCAAACAATGACGAATTACGATGACACGAGAATATTGTTTTTTAAATAATCTGTGTGTGAGAAGATAATGGAATCTCCCCCCAACGGTGACGGGGAGATATAGCGGCTTGTTCCAATTTTTTTTTTGTGTTGCTATTTTTTTTAGGGTTTCGTACATCAAAAGGAACAAAAACGGAACCCTTATAAGATCACTTTGTTGTTCGTCCGTCTGTCTGTCACGACCCTTTATCGGGAAAGCGTGGAGGTATTGAGTTGAAATTAAAACCATATACTCAGGTTTGCAGTCCCTTAAAGCTGTGAAATAATCAAACTTCTAAGTTACTGTAAAGAAAAGGTACGGTCGTTTAAGCCGTTAAAAACGTTTATTTCGACACTCTCAAGGGAATCAATATGACGTATAGGGTATTTCCCGTTGACCTAGAACTATGAAAATTGGCAAGTTTACCACCTTATACTAGAAGTATTTTATTTGGTGTCAAACACCAAAAAATAACCAAAAACGCTGACTTCCGAAATTAAAGTTATTTTATACTTTGTAGTGTTTTGTTTTTGGAAGTCGGTTTTATATTTTTGTTAAAAAGTTTTTTATTTTTCACTTTTTGTGGTACTTGCGAACCACTAAAAAGTGAAACCACAAACACAGCGGCATGATGTTATGTTATTAACTGGTGTAAACAATCAACAGACATGTGATTTCAGAAATCCCGATCCATTTGCTATCCTTGATTGAAGAGTTCCGTTGCATACCTCCGAAGTTCTTCACCAAATCTTCACCAAATTAAAATGGAACCAGTCCGGGAAAATACTCTTCCGAAAAAAAAAAGAATCATTCAAATCGGCGAAAATGTCGCTGAACAAACATTTTTCATGGGATCCCATCATCAGATCCTGACTTATACCTTCCACCACCAGCTCAGCAATATGAGATGATGTTTATCACGCACAAATATCTGAATCGCGTTAGAAATTTCATGAAAAACATTGTATGTGCCTATAAAATTTGAGGGTTTCCCTCAATTTTCATGGGATCTCATCATCAGATTCTGACTTGGTAACAGTAGAAGCACAGCTCTAGCTAGCTCAGGAGTAGGTATAGGCTTTTGAATAAAAAAAGAATTTTTTAAATCGGTCCACTATTGGCAGAGAAATCGGTGAACATACATTAAGAAAAAAAATACATACAGCCGAACATAGAACCTCCTCCTTTTTAAGAATTCGGTTAAAAATAAAGATTATGCTCCCATTAAAAAACTGCTGAACCTAAGCCATGATGTGGCCGACGATGTAGCAGAATTGCCTAGAAGTAAAGAAACCTGTTTTGTAACACTTTTGCTTGGACCCCCAGATTACAGCCATGAGGATTTTAAACTATAATGATTTAAAAGACAAGGCCATAAATAAAAACATATTTCAATTTAATTCTACTACCTACTTATATAAATTTTAAAGTCTGTCTACATTTACACTATAATATTATAATATTTTTAATCTTATGTATTTATTTTTCTGTTCACTTATTCTGTTTTAATTACTTTTTATGCCACTCCGATCGACGTCATACTCAACGCCGGCTGTCGCTGAAAACCAGCGCTGTGGCTCTGTCTCGCACACGAGTCCCAGCATTATGCTGAGCGATGGCAGTTTTGCGCGAATGTGACGCATATCATCCCAACTTTTATAATTAGGTATGCGTCATGCTTGGCGCAAATAACCGCTTTTTCTTTCTTTAATTCTACTATAAAGAAGAAAAAAATTTATTTTTGTGTGTGTGTATGTTTGTAATGAATAAACTCAAAAACTACTGGACCGATTTGAAAAATTCTTTCAGCAATGGATAGTTACATTATCAAGGAGTAACATAGGCTATATTTTATTCACAAACTTCTACGGGAACGGGAAATACGTGGGTGAAACCACGTGACGTCCGCTTGTATTATGTACTAGTTGACCCGCGGAACTTCGTTTGCGTCACAATTTTCATTACTACTCCGCTCCTATTGGTCTTATGATATATAGCCTATAGCCTTCCTCGATAAATGGGCTATCTAACACTGAAATAATTTTTCAAATCGGACCAGTAGTTCCTGAGATTATCGCGTTGAAGCAAACAAACAAACAAACTCTTCAGCTTTATATATTAGTATATAGATTTTGATCTGTGTTTATCAATCACACGTAAACGTCAAAACTAATTCGGACGTTGAACCTAGCAACCGCGTTGAGCATAGAATTCTATACCTACAATATCAAAGTACTAAAACGGAGCATGATAACTTTTGTAGGTAACTGTTTCGGTTACACATGGGAACTCCCCATATGTATACCTAAGAATAGCTTTGTCTAATCTTAGCTAACAATAGAATTACACACTTACTGCCTGAAAAACTGCAATTGTCTTGAAAATTACCGCACAATAACTATAGTTCATTTCGCCGAAGTAGTGACGTTATTACCTAAGATTAACTGCGTTATTCAAAACTTTAAATAATAAAAATATAACTGTGATCCTGGCGGGCAGTGATTCTAAAGATGGCTTGGAACCATCGTAATCGGAGCTTATAATTATATTACGAATGGCACTGTCCCTTTTTCACAACGGAATCATGACTAAAAAGTTCGAAACAAGTCGCTTTTCAAGAAGTCTGATGCAGTTGATGACATCAGATCAGTGATTGAACTTTTTAGTCATTAATAGCGGTCGTGTTTTTGAAAAAGTAAAATTTTTAAATCTTAAAATTTAGTTAGTTACATTTTTGGAATCGTCTCCTCGAGCTCTTTATTTATATACCTCACTCGATAGGTTTTGAAAACTAAATAATTTTTGAAGGCATAATATGGCGCCAAAAATCGGCCATTTTGGTGTTTTTTTTATTTTATTTTGAAGTACCCAGTGTCACTCTCACGACTTACACGAATCTACCATTTAGGCTCTAGGGCGTGCCAAAGAAATATACATAAATACATACACTCGAAAAACATCCCTCCTTCTTTCGCAGTCGGGTAAAAATAAAATAAAACTGACATCAATCAACAGAGCCAATTTAAAAAAATAGCAGCTGGTGTGAGTAAGTGTGAAGTGTAATTCACTTACACTTCACGCTTACTCACACCAACTGCGACTTGTAACTTGTGAGTTTTTATAGGTGTTAAGTTGAACAACGAAGTGGATTTTCGGTATAATCATAACTCCGGTCCAGTAGAACTCTCTTTTTACCCGACTGCGAAAGAAGGAGGGTTATGTTTTTCGAGTGTATGTATGTATGTATTTATGTATATTTCTTTGGCACGCCCTAGAGCCTAAACGGCTCGATGGATTTTAGCTTGAGAGGTGTCGTTAGATTTGTATTTACGGTGAGAGTGACACTGGATATATAAAAAAAAAAACAAAATGATGGATTTTTGGCGCCAAATTATGACCTCAAAAAACAATATTTTTTTTAAACCTGACGAGTGGCAAGATAAAGGGCTCGAGGAGACGATTCCAAAAACGAACTCACTAAAATGTAGGAAATAAAAAAAATGATTTTTTTTAAAAACCCGACCGCTAAAAACGACTAAATTGTTCGAAACAAGTCGCTTTTCCAGCAGTCTGATGCAGTTCAATCGCTGATCCAATGCCACCAACTGCATTCATATCCTTCGTAGTACGAGTAAGTACAAAAATATTAGCTAATCTTTAGTAAAATATTAGTCATCATATTAATATGTGGAACACAGATAAGCCTATACGCCAGTCTCTGAGAAAATATTCTTAGTCATGGTTAAAAATATTATTTTCTTGTTTAAAATTTGATAATGTAGATAAATCTTTCTTATCAATGAGCTTGCTTTTCTGGCCATTTCCTGTGTTGTTTTTCAATATATTTTCTATAGGATATTAGACTAATATCACAATTTCAATGAAATAATACAAATTGAAATTGACTAGTGAAATTGAATGCTAATCGAAATAATGCAATCTATACTCTATACTAATATATAAAGCTGAAGAGTTTGTTTGTTTGTTTGTTTGCTTGAACGCGCTAATCTCAGGAACTACTCGTCAGATTTGAAAAATTCTTTCAGTGTTAGATAGCCCATTTATCGAGGAAGGCTATAGCCTATATATCATCACGCTAAGGCTAATAGGAGAGGAGCAGTAATGAAAATTGTGACGCAAACGAAGTTGCGTGGGTCAACTAGTTTTAAATAAAATAATACTAATTTGAAAGACGTTACTGGAATAGAACGATTTGTGAAAAAAATAAATACTTAGATTTCAAACGCTCTTGACTTGCGTAATATTTAATCATATTTTATACCACAAATTGCGTCTTACACCAAAAATTAAAAACAAAAAAAGTAATACATCTTATAATTTTGTTACCATCGTGTATGTTAAAAAAAAAAACACCTTTATTTCGAAAAATAAACAATTTACTATCAGAAACATTTCCTAAGGTTCATTTTCCCGTACTTGAAAATTGTAATAATGTATTAGTAAAACTGTGTTATGTAAACTGTATATATGTATTGTTTCAATGCACACTCAGAACACCTTATAAATAAAGAAAACATGGTATTGCAGTTGTCAAAACAAACTACTACAGGGTTTCCAGTTTTTTTGGATAAGAAACTTAGTTTTTACTATTTATGGTGCTTGTGTATTGTATTTTTTGTTTGGCATTGAATAGATAAAATTGACGAGCTCGTGGCTAGATAATAATAGCCGCACGGGTCGATCTTCAAGGTTAAGCAACGCTTGCCAAGGTTGGTCTGTGGATGGGTGACCAACTTAACTTACCGAGTTTCGTCCGTCCCTCGGAAAGCACGTTAAGCCGTTGATCCCGGCTGTCATTTGTAGATTTTTGGCAGTTGTTACGGATAGTCAGAAGCCAGTAAATCTGACTCCAGTCTTGCCATGAAGTACCGTGTTACACAGTCAATGGATTGTGGAAGTCTGGTAGGCAACCACTCCACGTAAAATAATGGTATCCAGCTAAATCCGGCTTAACTGGAAGCCGACCCCAATATAGTTGGGAAAAAGGCTAGGCAGATGATGATTGAAAAGATGAAATGATTTATCTATTGAACACTAGCAAAACACTTTATCAGTATATCACTACTAGGTATTAGTTTAAGAACTTAGAAAACTGTGCCCTCTCCAGCCCTTGAGTAGCTACTCGTTCGTACAGACCGCAGGGTCAAACAGATTCCTCAAGTAACAACAAACTTTAAGATCCAATAGTTGATTTACTTAGAAGATTAACAAGTAGGCAGAGGCAGTACCGTTGAAGTAACTCTATAACTATTCCAGTAATAAAGTACAACATTGCAAATATAATAAAGTTGAAAGGAGTCTACGTTTTTCTAAAGTCGAACCATTATATTTACTGACGGACACAGAAAGACGTCCACTTAATTATATACCTACAACCTATGAATACTACAAATTAGTCAGTAAATCTGACTCTAGTCTTGCCATTAAGTACCGTGTTACCCAGTTAATGGGTTGTGGAGGTCTGGTAGGCAGCCGCTCCACGTAAAAACATTGGTATTCAGCTGAATCCGGTTTGACTGTACGCCGACCCCAATATAGTTAGGAAAAGGCTAGGCAGATGATAAAGATTTAAATACTATTATCGAATGGAAAAAAATAACTTTAGATATCGGAAAAAGAAAGAGAGTAATTGAAGTGGTACTTTTAAATAAATAGCAAACTTTCGACTTTGGACATGACCAAATCGTTACATCTTTTTCTAGACCTGATATGGTGATCTGCGACACTGGCAAAAAAAAGTTTTAATCTAGAATCATGTACTGCAACATGTATCCTTGTATAAATAACAAATGACAAACACTGAAAAAAACAAATAAACCATCCCACTTCTGACGTCAAGCTCTCCCGCTTCACAAGCAAAAAAAAAAACAAACGTACCTTTTATAATAGGCATGGTTACTCCTCCTCACACATTTTAAGGCACAACACACTCACATACACCTCACTCGGACACTGCACAACGTCTACAGCTAATGATTGTGCCTTATCATTATCAATTTCCTTTTCAAATATCGGCAGGCAGACTTCGGAATGTCGTAGAGGTGGCTAATTGATGTATTTTTTATTTTTGTTATTAACTAATTAGGATTGCGGCTACAAGACGAGAAATAGATTTTTCTTTTCGTTGTCACTTTAACGTTACTGTGATGAGAAGTTTTTTTTAATTCTCTAAATATGGTATCTTTTTCACTGCTACATATCTTAGGGTCGTGTTCTAGTCAAATGTTGCAGCCTGAAATCAGTATTTTAGCCACTACCTATCTGACCTCCAGAACCCAGTAACATATAGTAACAGTATATGGTTAACACGACATAAAAAAAAAACTATTTTTGGCTTCTGACCACCCGTAACGACAAAGTAACGTCCAAGATATTGTTTTTATAACGTTTTTTTTTTCACTCCAAGCACGTTTGCATTCGACGGTACCTTTGTGAATACTAGTTTTAAATGAAAATTACTTTTATACAATAAGAAGATATAGTTTGACGTAATGATGCGGTAAGAAGGAGGAAAGAGTAAAGTAAATACGTGTTACCTACCTAACGGTACTCAATTGACGTCTCATTGACTCATCCAACCCATGACTTCATAAACTACGATTATAAAAGTCCTAACTCCTAAAAATACCCTATTATATTGCCGTCCTTTATAGGGTTCCGTATCCAAAGGGCTCAACTGTCTATCCGTCTGTCTGTCAGCGGGCTGTATCTCAAGAACCGTAATAGGTAGACAGCGTATATTTTCACAGATGGTGTAATTCCTTTGCTTTTTAATTAAAATTAAATTACAAATTTAACGGGCCTCCCATACAATGTTGCGTGTGTGTTTGTGACACATGCATTCCATGACCTTGATAAAGACATAAGATACTTTATATCCCAGTTGTTTTCATGACATTTCCTTTAAGCGTAAAAACAATATTCGCAAATAAAGTAATACTTCTTTTCTGTTTTACACTCGTTATAAAGACATCAACTGTAGAACACCGGCACCGTGACTATAAAATAATATATTTTTGTAGGTACATAGCTCTATCGCCCTTTCATTAAGTCACGTGACTAAAACGCTGCTATCTCTTTCTCATAATGACTTCAAATCACCTGCAGTCAGTACTTTAATTATATTTAATTAACTTAAACATACTAGCTTCTGCCAGCGGCTTCACCCGCGTGGATGTCATCAGATCCGTTCAGCGTTCCAGTTCCAGCGTGATTGAGTAACAAAAAATTGAAAAAATACCCGAAACCTCTTAATCCTGACTTCGTATCATGACCCTGAACAACATTTGTTCTACGACTTTTCAAAATTCGTTACATTTTTTTTCGATACAAAATATTTAAAAATTAACAAAAATAAGAGATAAATAATTAATAATAAATTATTTTTATAATACCGCCCGCGGGCTTGGTTGCACGCTCGCGCGAAACAAATAGATTTGGCTACATTGTTTACATAACATCATACATAATCAGCCTATAATGTTCCCACAGCTAGGACACAGGACTCCTCTCGGTGAGAGGGAGTTGGCCGTAATACACCACGCGGGCCCAGTGCGGGTTGGTAGATGCCACATTTCTTCGAATTTATGGTTCTAGGACATGCCGGTTTTCTCACAATGTTTTCCTTCAGCGTTTTGAGAGCAGTATTGACGAAATAATTTACACAAAGTAAAGCGCCTGCCTGGGTTCGAACCTACGACCTACAACTCGTAAGTCGCAGCCATTACCACCGGGCTACCACTGCTACATTGTTTAGTTGAGGTCAAAGTCGTAGAACAAAAGTTGTTCAGGGTTACGAAGCCAGGATAAAGAGGTTTTGAGTATTTTTTCAATTTCCCCGTATTTTAATGGTTAGAGACATAGTAATCGGAAATCGATGTAAATTAAAGTGATTTCTTAGGCTCTTTTAATATTTAATGTTAATTAAAAAAACTATTTAACAATAAAATAAAACCGACTACCAAAAACAAAACACTGCAAAGTAAAAAATAACTTTAATTTCGGAACTCGGTGTTTTTGGTTTATTCGTTTTTGAACACCAACTTCCGAAATTAAAGTTATTTTTTACTTTGTAGTGTTTAAAAAGTTTTTAATTTTTCACACCACAAACACAGCGTACCGGCGCGGCGTGATTTTATGTTATGAACTGGCGTAAACAATCAACAGACATGCGATTTCAGAAATCCCGATCCATTTGCTATCATTTATTGAAGAGTTCCGTTGCCTACCTCCGAAGTTTTTCATCAGATCTTCACCAAATTTAAATAGTGGTCCTATAAATTAAAAATAAAAAAAATAAAAAAAAAAATTTTGTAAATTTACCTTGTAAATTTAAATAGGACCAGTCCGAGAAAATACTCTTCCAAACAAAAAATCCAAATCGATTTACAATTGGCGAAAATATCGCTGAACAAACATTTTTCATCAGATCCTGACTTATACCTTCCATCATCAGCTCAGCAACATGAGATGATGATTACCAGGCACAAATATCTGAATTGCGTTAGAAAGTTATGAAAAACAGTGTATGTGCTTATAAAATTTGAGGGTTTCCCTCGATTTTCATGGGATCCCATGATCAGATTCTTACTTGGTGACTATGGGACCACCTCAGGAGTATAGGCTTTCGAATAAAAAATATTTTTTTAAATCGGTCCAGAATTGGCGGAGAAATCGGTGAACATACATTAAAAAAAGAGATACGTACAACGGAACATAGAACCTTCTCCTTTTTAAAGGTTCGGTTAAATATCAACCTAAAATACATAACGCTAAAGTAAATACTTGGTGGTTAGTTTAATGGATTGCAATTATCTCGAAGGTTGCGTAATTTGTTCGAAAGAGTCACCGCGGCCCTCGCAAAATACATTAAGAGGAAAACGGACGGGTTTTAGACCGTATACAGTCGTTGCCGACAAGTTCCGGCGCTTATCGGCGCTTGTTCATATAAATGACTGCGCCGGTTACCTGAGTGAACCGGAACCTATAAGCGCTGGTAGGCCGCCAGCTTTCTTTCTCTAGAAGGCCTTAGTCAGTAAGTCTGACACTACCTTCCGCTCCACCAAGAGCAAAAGGAGTTATTTCATGATTTCCCATACTAAAAAAATACCGGCCAAGTGCAAGTCGGACTCGCACACGAAGGGTTCCTTACCATAAATCTTAATTTTTATTATTAGTTGTTATAGCGTCATTAGAAATACACAATCTGTGAAAATTTCAGCTGTCTACCTATTACGGTTCTTGAGATACAGCCCGCTGACAGACAGACGGACGGACAGTGGAGGCTTAGTAATAGGGTTCCGTTGGTTACCCTTTGGGTACGGAACCTGTAGCAACCTGCGGGTCTAAAAAGGCCACATTAATAGAATGATCATTATTACCTGCGTACAATTCAAATTACGCAATTCGTCTGTCTGACAGCTTTTTATTGAGACTCATAATAAAAAACAGTGTTAGGCAAATTAATTGCGTGGCCTTTTTAGACCCGCTGTAGGTACCGTGTCACGTCTAAACCTCTTCTACGAGTAACTCTGTATTGCGGTTAGCGTTATCAGTTGATAAGGGCCAGTTATAGATAATATTACATAGGAATGTAAACGTAGCTGTAACGAAAATATAATTGTTTGATATCTTTGCAATTTTCTTAATCTGTTGTGTGTTTAGTGAAGTTCTGATTAAATGTTATAATTACTAGACTTCTCATGCAGTGTATATATCCGTCTTCGGTTGTCTTTGACTCAAAATCAAAACAAAATAAGAAAGAAATGGGACATTTTGGAAAGATCGATTAATCTTTTTCTGGTTATTTTTACGGTTCCGTACCTACTCAAAGGGTAACCAACGAAAACCAAAAACCAGCTATAATCTTGCTGATTCTTATTAACAGAAACATACCAAATTATAACACACACAGGGTGAATTTCTCGAGAGTGAGGAATTGCTAAAAACACTCAGTCGTCTCGAGACCGATTTAGATGAAAACTATAACTACCTTCCAAACTACATTCCTAGCCAGGAAACGAACCGGTTGATTTTAGAAAAAAACCACAGCCTGTATACACCATCCTAAATTTTTACTGATATTTTTTCAAAAATCGAACGATAAATCCGCATTTTCTCCAAACCCACTTTGAGTTACGGCTCTTCAGCTTCCGAGAGCAGTACAATGGTCTCATAGTTATAGAGACCTTCGGGAACTTAGTCCGTTTTATTTGTTGTAAAGATAAACATCGGCCTTTGAGCGTAAACTTTGTACTGCAAACTGGACGGTACTATTGGAACTCGATCTAATCTCGAAAGCTAGGGCCTGTTTATTTTAGCGGCATTTGTTCGAAAGAGTAACCGCAGCATCTGAAGGTGGAAGATTGACACAGATTGTACTTCGGTGAGTGTGCCCAAGAACTCCACGACCTCATCCCACCGGCCCCCTTCTACCATCGGACATCCAGACGCACTACATCTTACCATCCCTACCTTGTAGCTATTCCACCAAATCGTACTAAGCGTTTCCAAAAGTCTTTTATAATGCGCACAGCAAAGGAGTGGAACTCTCTGCCGGCGTCTGTGTTTCCAATAGCTTACAACCCTAACTTCTTCAAAGTTAGAGTGAACTGGCTCCTTCTGGGTAAGCTCGCTCCATCGTAGCCTTTTTCTCTGTCATCTCTGACATAGACTAGAGTCAAGAGCAAACCCATCAATAATAAAAAAAACACGAATAGATTTTAGCCAGTAAGTCTGACACTCCCTTACGCTCCATGCAGAGCGGAAGGAGTCATTTGATTATTTCCCATCCTTAAAAAAGGCTGGTTTATTTATACTCAATAAAATATATACTTTTTAAAATGCTTAATATACCTTCTGATAAAAATAATAAAATATGTAGAAGCGCTTACAAAAAGGATGCAGGGAAGAATTAATTGAGCAAATACAAATACAAAAATATTTATTTGATCTCAAAACATTGTGAGCATACATGAATTGTGGCAGTCCCGGGAAGTTACTCGTACAATAGTACTTGTGTTGGGACTGTAACGCATCTTCGTGTCTTGCATCTTCGCCAAAATGGAAAAGTCAATAGGAAAGTGCCAAGAAGATTGGCAGTGTTGCCACGTAAAATGGCAATACTGATTCTTTGACCGATCTCGAATACTCAATCCTTTAACCAAGGAGCGGAACTCCCTGCCGGAGTCAAGTCAAGAATGCATAGGTTACTTCTAGGCAACCCTGCTCCATTTTCAACCACATCATCGCTTACCATCAGGCATCGGCGGTGGCGACCTCTCGCGACCGGCCTTGGTTCAATCTATGGTCCAGAGCGAGGAGGCATGGGAAGCAGTCACCTCGAAGCAGTAATGCTAGCAAAGGAGGAGGCCGACGTCCCAGTCGCCGCAACAGAAGGAGACGCCCCAGGCGTCGGGAGTCGCAGGACGATTCCCGGCCGCCGTAGGCGCGGGCCTGCGGACGGCGAGCAGTGGGTGGCTCGCCGTCTGATCAGAACTAGGCCCGGGTCGGCGGCGCGCTGCGTTTCCAGCGCGCCTCAAAGAGATGTCAGCGTGGAAGACGGGGCCCGCTAGGGCAGGTGCCTGCTGGGGCTGCGGAATCTGTTCGAAAGGGGTACCGTAGCCTTGGAACGCAAAGGGCACCAGGAGGAACACGGATGGGTTTTAGTCAGTAAGAGTCTGACACTCCCTCTTGCTTTATCCAGAGCGGGAGGAGTCATTTGATGATTTCCCATACTTAAAAAAAAAAAAAAACCATCAGGCATCAAGTGATTTAGAGAGCAAACAACATCTTTTTCGATATATCGAAGGTTTTGACAGAATTTGGCATGAAAGCCTTATGTATGTATGTATGTATGTATGTAAATCGGGCTGGTTTCCGCAACTCCACGACTAAGCGCGTATTTTGCGTGCAGGTGGGCCAAATGCGTCATTCGATCCACCCCAGCTCCCCAAAGAAGGCCAGCAACGCCTTGGTGTTACCAACTATCTCACAGAGGGTACCTGGGTTTCCGAAGTATTTTGCCCTGTAATCCGCGACTACCGAGCAGCTTAGAAGCAGGTGTGCTGCTGTCTAATTATCCTCCATGCAGGCTCTGCATAGCGGGGTGCATGGAAGCCTTATTGGTAAGCTTCTTTTCTTCGGTTTACCGGTCCATGCAAGTGGTTATCGATGGTTGCACGTCCGGTCAATTGGTTATTAATGCCGGGAACCCAAAACCTTTGTCTCAGCAACATTGTTCTTGCTGCACATATTAATCAAACTGCTGCTGCTGTCAAACTTCCTGACAGTCTGTTCTTACCTGATTGTAAGAAATGGTGGAGTCGGCGATTGAGCACGCTTGCCTAGAAGTAACATATTCAATCTTGACTAAATTACCCCTTTTTTTTAAGGGTGGGAAATCATCAAATGATTCCTCCCGCTTTGGATGAAGCAGAAGGGAGAGTCAGACTCTTACTGACTAAAACCAAGTGCCCTTTGCGTTCCAGGGTACGGTGCCTCTTTCGAACAAAGACCACAGCGACCAAAAGACCCCTAGGTTGTAGAAAAGTTGCAAGGTAGATGTGGCCCACTTTTTTTGGATGTGAAATCAAAGGGCAAAACTCCCCCCCCCCTGTTCCTCTAAAATATGCCCTTTGCATTCAAAGGCTGCGGTAACTCTTTCGAGCAATTCTGTAAAGATTTGACCTGCACATCACAAACACACACACTTCAGCCGAAAGACGTCCACAACTGGACATAAGCCTTCCCCAAGGGTCACACCAACAAACGGTACTGTCCGTCACGCATCCACCGTTTACCCGCGCCCCTTACTAGGTCATCGGTCCACCTATTTTTTTTTCCGTGCGAAGAAAATGCCAAACGCATACCACATCATCCCGGGGAGACGACGTGGTTATGTGAGACTTGCACCCACTAAAAACTTCGCCTGTGCACCTACTTTCGCCTTGATGGGTGGGTCGCGAGGACTGCTACGCATGACATTCGCGACCCATCCAGCGTGGCCTACTTCTGGGCTCCCTCTTCTTTCAGCGATGTCCGGGTGCACTGGGACATCACCACGACTCCAGGGACCTTACAGCGTGGACGATAGAGTCCCCGATCTATCGTCTGCAGGCCCCTCCTATGGCGGCATCAAGTCGGCATTTCGCCGCCTGCGCCGTCCTGTCCTTTTGCGGCAAATTGCGTCAACGAGAGAATCTTCCTCCCTGACCCGCTCCGCCGCTTCCTTCTGCGAGATTACGTCCTCGCAAAAAGACGCAACCGCCTCCCATACCGTTTCACTGCCGACCATACCCCTTACAACGACCGGCAGCGATAAATCTTCTCCAATTTCTGCGACCAGAACACGCGCTGCGCTTCCCAGGCAGGGCACTGCTCGAGAGTGTGCAGAGCCGTGTCTTGGCTGCAGCCGCACTGGTGACACACTGAAGTCGCCTCCCGTCTTGCCACTGTATGCAGTTATTTGCCAAAACAGCCATGCGCCGACAAAACCTGCACTAAACGGAAGGACAACGTCCCGTGTTGCCTTCGTGCCCACTCCTCTAGGATTGGCTGGATAGCCCCAACAGTCCAGTGACCAGCACCAGGCGTCTCCAGCCTCTCCGCCCGTTACCTCATGATAGTAGCTTACGCCTCTCTGCGCCATCTCATCACCACTTCAGAGGTCATCGGTCCACCCAGTGGGAGGCCTTCCAACACTGCGTCTTCCGGTACGCGGTCGCCACTCCAGAACTGCAATGTGCCCTGCCCACTGCCACCTCAATTTAGCAATACTTCGGGCTATGTCGGTAACTTTCGTCCGCACATACTACTAAAAACACAAGTTAAACAAAATCTTCGCAAAAGTGACTTCCAGCCCTTCTTGTTTCCATAGTAACAAACCACAATGATGGGGGCAGGCTGAAGTTAAAGCCACTGGAGATTTTAGCCTGGTTTAATCTAACTTGCCTCAAGATCCGCTTGTATACTAACCGCACTATATATTTTCAATGTTCACTTGAACTATGAACGTTAAGTTTGATCGATATTTTAACTTCTTAAGTGGGTTATTAGTATATCTCCTGTGGTTATTAATTCAGAGATCATTGTCTTACTTGTGGAAGACAATCATGTCAATATTTAGTTCCGAGTTCTGTGAAATGAGTGTCGTTAACAGACTTCCAAAAAAGGAGGAGGTTCTCAATTCGGTGGGTATTTTTTTATGCACACCGATTTCTCCGATTACTCCGAGGTTTCTGATCCGATTTCTTCCATTTTTAGTTCGATGCGGTATACTTGCCATTTGGCCCCGTAAAAAAAAGATTCAGTTTGGTTCAATTTTTTTTTATTTTCTGAGCAGTTTTGCTTATTTCAATTTATGCGTAGACGGAGACGTCGTCCAAGTATCACCACATAAATGTGAAAAATAAAAAAAAACTTTTTACCAAAAAAAAATATAACCGACTTCCAAACAAAACACTACAAAGTATAATATAAACCATATTTTCGGAAGTCGGTGTTAAAAAAAAACAACAAAAAAAAATTAAAATCACCGACTTCCGAAATTAAGGTTATTACTTTGTAATGTTTTATTTTTATTAAAATAAAACTAATAAACAAACGGTGGAAGAAAACCTAAAATTAAAAATAATCTCAAATGATAATTTTTCGAAAAATTCCATCGCATCGCTGGCCACTGGATAGGTGCCCAAAAGGTTGGCAACATGGCCATGTTGTACCTATAGCAATGCTTTTTCTTTGCCCGAGGAAAAGCTCTCGGGTCATGAGGTCCGAGTGCTAATAACTTGTTTAAAGATTTTTACCTTTGGTAGAGATCAGACAAAACATGATTTATTCTACACATACTTCAGGTTAAAGCAAAGCTTTTTTTTTTATTTTTTTTATTTAGGAATGGGCTTGCTCTTGACCACAATCACGCCTGATGGAAAGCGATAGATGAGGTCTATGATAGAGCGAGCGTGGCCTGATGAATCACGCTTGCTATGGACATTTCGTGGATAGGTATCCATCTACATACCCACAGTCTCCTAGACTTCTCTCCTCCGTGCTGTGAAAGGCGTTGGTTCTGGCTGTCATTCGCAGATCTATAACTATCGTTTAGGAAGAAACTGACTCTAGTCTTGTCAAGCGGTATCGTTTTACCTAATTAGCTTGCGCAATATAAAATTCTGTTATTGCATCCAGTCTGCCCGGAGGCTGACCCCAACATAATTGGAAAAGACTAGGCAGATTGATTTTGACTTGAAAAAACAGATTTATGGAACATCTACTATAACTACTGTACATTAAAATTCTAAAACAAGTAAAACATTAATTTGAAAAGAGTAAATATGGAGTTTCTTGTCCGTTATTCTCTATAAGAATCTACTATCATAACTTTCCGAATGGACAGTAGAGTCACTATGTTGTTTTAAATGTATTGATGACGTTCAAAAGTTGAAATAACCATTTTGACTTTGACTTTAAAGGTTTCCAGTCCCCCACAGGCACAAAAACTTTTTTTTTATTTTTTTAAATAATATATTATAGGTTGTCGCAAAAAAAAATTGTACCTGCCTTGTAGCCTCGAGGTTTAGCACGGATCTTTAACAAAATCGATTTGTTATTTTAACTTTATTCTCTGTTTGGATTATGTTTTTTTTAACCTGCTATTTTTCAAAATCCAATGCGGAAGACAAAAACTGAATAGAACCATGGAAATATTCTTGTGAGCAATTTTCAATATTAAACAGCAACGGTGACCAATTCAGTATTTAACAATTTAAAGAACAATAAAACAAGCTCCCGTCCACCTGAAACGTAAAATATCCTCTAAAAACGCCCACGATCCGAAACTAAACCGACTTTCGGATCAAATAGTGTTGGACACTTTAAAATATGTACTGTTTTGCAAAGCATGCGACCTCTCACACGGCCTTACGGCAATGAAACATGCATCAGCCACTCGGAGTCGCACTTCACAGAATTTTGATCCGAATTTATGTACAAACACAGGCAGGACCTTTGAATATTTGATCCGCACGACCCCAGCCTTTGTCTCGGTACATTTTAAAACAAAGCACCTAATTCTGATGGCGGAATTTGTTTAAAATTAGGTATTAGGTTTTAGAGTCGAGTGTATTTTGTTTTGGCGTGTGAGAAAACCGATTAGTTTTCCCATTTTTGTGGGTGATAGAAAAATTATGTAATTTTTAGGGTTCTGTACCCAAAAAGTTACCAACAGAATCCTATTACTAAGCCTCCGCTGTCCGTCCGTCTGTCTGTCAGCGGGCTGTATTTCAAGAACCGTTATAGGTAGACAGAAATTTTCAGTGTGTATTTCTATTGCCACTATAACAACATATAATAAAAATGAAATTCAAAATTAAACGGGGTCTCCCCAAGAAACTGTTTTTTGTCGGTTTTGGTACGGAACCCTTTGTGTAAGAGTCCGACTCGCACTAGGCGGGTCTCTTCTGGGTTTTATTTTAAAAAATGTAGCTCTAGACAGGAATACCAATGAATTTCATAGCGTTGTCGACTTCGAAGATGATATTGTTATAATTAAAAACTCATTTAATAAACTTTCAGGAAAGATTGATGGATTTGTGAGAGTATGGAAAAAAACAGAGTGAATAATAACGTGACAGAAGAGAAGAAGGCAGAAGGAAATAATCTTTGTGTCAACTCCAAATAACATGGAAGAAGAGCAGAAAATGATGATGACAAACATCCTAATATATAAAACTAAGTAGAAGAGTTTTGACTGACAGACAACGCGCAGAAACGACGAAACTTCCTTGGGGAGTGTAGTAAATTCCTACGGGAACGGGCAAGAACGGGATATGCACGTACGACGTCGCAGGCAAAAACTACTTTTATTATAATATCTATAACTGACTAAGGGCCGTTCAATAGCCACAAGGCAATGTGTCAGCCTTTTTTTTAAGAATGGGCAATCATCAAATGGCTCCTCCCGCTCTGGGCGGAGCAGAAGGGAGTGTCAGACTCTTACTGACTTAAACCCGTCCGTGTTCCTCCTAGTGCCCTTTGCGTTCCAGGGCTCGGTACCTCTTTCGAACAAAGTCCGTAGCACTAGCAGGCATTGGCCCTAGCGGGCCCCGTTATCTTTGCTGACAGCTCTTTGAGGCGCGCGTGGAACACAGCGCGCCGTCGACCCGGGCCTGGTTCTGATCAGATGGCGAGCCACCCAATGCTCGCCGTCCGCAGGCCCGCACTTACGGTGGCCAAGAATCGTCCTGCGACTCCCGACGCCCGGGGAATGTGTCAGCCTAGTTCACTAACATTAATAAAAATGACGATTTGGCAGCTTTTGCATAGATAAAACCTACATATGCCAAACAGCAATCTTTATGGTTAATTGAAAACTGTATGAATTTGAAAATTTTCCAGACAAAAAGCCCGAAGCAAAAACAAAAACATCTTAAATAATTTCAGTAGGTACTAAAATCAGCCTACTAGCGACAATGTCCAAACATATTAATAAACCAATACCTAAAACCTAAAGTCTTATTAAATAGCCGCTATAATAATAGCTTATTATTTGAAGTTTTAATCAAGTTAGCTAGACTGTGTAACACAATCAAAGTTTTTAAGAAAATAAGTTGAAAACACAGGTATTCCATCAACGCCCCTGTTAATCCATCCGAGGCGGCTGATACAGGGGGATCTACGGGCTGATATTGTGTTCGAGCCCGTCAAGCTAATCTTCCCGTTAAATAGCTATAGCGGTTTGCGGCCGACTTGACAGGTATTTTAGCATCATTTAACAGTCTTTAACTTTTCGACGACGGCTACTGTCTTACCATTGTCTTTTAATTACCCCTCTTTTAATTAAAAGACAATAATAAGACAATTGCCGTTCCAAATGTGGGAGACCTAGCCTGACGGGTTAACAATATAATCTCAGGTGTAACATTATGCAAAGGAGGTCTGAACAGCCACACAGTGAACTCTGAGTTGATTCTCGAGTGTCACCAACGTCTCAACCAGGTTGGTAGACACAACAAAGTAACCGTTCAATGGATCAAGGGACACAGTGAATCTCGAGGCAACGACGCTGCGGATGAACTCGCCCGAAGGGGGTCGAGTTTGTCAGCAATGGGACCTGAGCCCATCGTGCCGCTGCCTTTCGGGTACTTACGCAATCTGGTAAGGAAACGCACCGGAGATAAGCTATGGGTTGACCATAGTGAGTGTAGGCAGGCCAAAGAGGCACTTCCCTCTATAAATGGCCGTTTCACAAAACAAGCCCTAAGACTGACTAAACAACAGTTGCGTTCAGTCACAGCCGTAACAACTGGCCATGGGTCTTTTAATAAACACCTCTATGCTATAGGAGTCACTGACAGCCCGCTATGCAGAACCTGCATGGAGGAGAATGAGACAGCAGCACACCTGCTTCTAAGCTGCCCGGTGGTTGCGGATTACAGGGCAAAGTACTTCGGAAACCCAGGTACCCTCTGCGAGATAGTTAGTAACACCAAGGCGTTGCTGGCCTTCCTTGGGGAGCTGGGGTGGATCGAATGACGCATTTGTCCCACCTACACGCAAAATACGCGCTTAGTCGTGGAGTTGCGGAAACCAGCCCGATTTACATACATACATACATACATACATATGCAAAGGAGGAAGCCGAACGCGTGAGGGAGAGGAAAACCTCACGCCCCAGCCGTCGCAAAAGATGAAGACGCTGTGTTCCACGCGCGCCTCAAAGAGCTGTCAGCATTAAAGACGGGGCCCGCTAGGGCCAGTGCCTGCTGGGGCTGCGGACTTTGTTCGAAAGAGGCACCGTACCCTGGAACGCAAAGGGCACTAGAGGAACACGGATGGGTTTTAGTCAGTAAGAGTCTGACACTCCCTCCTGCTTTACCCAGAGCGGGAGGAGTCGTTTGATGATTTCTCATCCTAAAAAAAATAAAAAAGGCGTAACATTATCGAAAAATCGAACATCATTCACAGCACAACTGAAAATTGAGCACACACATCGATCACAGTTAGTCACACTCATAATCCTTAACGGTTAAGGCTTAACCGTTTCAATTTAGGCAGAATGATAATTAGTTTTCAATATACTGTAACAATTTTATGGTGTAAAGTTAGCACAAAGGCATTCATTTCTAGAGGATTATGCCTTCTCGCTCATTCTGCGTTCCTCAAAAGGATATCAACTTCAAATATTTATTCCACAATAGCAGCTGTCGCAAGCCAGTCACCTAATATCTGATTTCGGGTTTCTTAAGAAACGCTCTTATGATTTGCTTTCTAATTTTAATTATTAACACTACGTAACCCCAGGCCATTAATCCATTTAGTCAAAGTACACTATAAGAACGAAAGAAAATTGCATTTATTGGCACAATAAAAAACATTCACTGCAACATGACCTGTATCTGAAAAGGTCACTTTGGCAGAATCAGAAAGCACATCACGCTACCCATCACTGTCAAATTGTCCCAATCAACCTTGAACCTAATGCGTTAGCGATAAAGACGAAAATGAAAGACAGATTGTTGTGTGATTAATAATAATGATTCTAATATGATTCTACTAAAGTGGCCGTTTTTAGACCCGCAGCAGTGCGATTCTGTCAACGTTTCACCGTAAAAACTTAAGTGTAGTGAATATGAAGTCAACGTTCAGTCCACACGAACAAGATTAAACGACAGTCACTTCATCTAAGTTTACACTGTGAGATGTTTACAGCCAGTCGATTCTGTAAGCATGTCGAAGTGAAGGCTTGGGTGAAGTGATCACGACGTGAGCAGTCATTCCATCTTGATTACATGGATTCACTTCGTGATCACTTCACCCAAGCCTTCACTTCAACTTGTTTACAGAATCGCACTGCTAAATAGACCGGCTGTAAACATCCCACCGTGTGTTTTAGGTGAAGTGAACATGGACCAAGCTTTCAAAACATACAAAGAAATGGAATGCCAATCACAGTCACTTCATGCTCACTTCACTTTATATTATAAGTTTTAACGGTGAAATGTTGAACAGAATATACCGGACGAGCGAACGTCACGCGGTTTCACCCGCGAAGTTCCCGTTCCCCTGGCAGTACGGGGATAAAATATAGTCTATGTTACACGCTGAAGTTTTCAAATCGGTCCAGTAGTTTTTAAATTTATTCGTTACTCATCAAAATACAAATCTTTCCTCTTAATATTACTAGTATAGAAGTATAGATGAAGTGACGGTATTTCGCCGTATGTAGCGACGCTGGGAGCGGACGCAAGTCCGCACACTTCTCCAAACCCTATGTTTACAAACCCGATAACTTGAAACTTAGTCGGTTTAGTTGGAAGTTGGGCGTTAGGACCGCTCATCGACGTGTTCATAAACCTGAGATGGCGGTAATATCGGGTCCATTGTGGCCAGATCTAGCCGATCTAGGCACGATACTGCCCGCATGACGACTATCGGCTCTTCTTTGAAGCTGACGGTCACAGGACAGGGATAATCTAGAAAAGTTTTAGGTCAACTTTTAAGTAACATTTTTTCCAAGCAATGGAATGGGCTGATAAAATACGAACCATCGGGGTATTTCAAAAAAAATTCTCTCAAATATATTGAAGTCGGTTTCCAGTCTAACCAGATGCTACTGGATATCAGTGTTTTAAATGGAGCGACTGCATATAAGACTTCCATTACCTAGAAACTGGTTAACACGATAGATAATGCTGGTCCTGCTCCACAGTCACAGCTGCTTAGGTCCACTTTTTAGGTGTTTATGTTTTTATATTTGGAAGAGATGCTCGCTCCTTTGTTTTTTTTTTAGAGGTTCTTACATTATTTCGTTTATTTATTCTTATATACATACAAATTATATTATTATTATAATTACTTATTTATTCTTTTTGATGTAAGAACTTAATCGTTGTCTTTATTAATTTATTTTTCATTATTTGGTCATTGACAACCATAGTTTTGTGTAAAGTAGAAGCATATTTTTCAAATTTTGTAAATGTGAGTACCATGAAACCATTTACATTTTATGTGAGTAGTTATAGTGTTACTTGTTGGACATGAACGAGCATGGTGGTTGAGAGCATGTCATGCTCACTCAAATGTCTCGCTGATGGCGGCGCGTGGGTTTGATCATTCAAAAGTCAAAATCAAAAGTCAAAATAATTTATTGTTTGTCACAGGTTTAAAGCAGTTCTTATCAACATAATATGTTGATCGCTGTAACATACCCATAGGGCGTACAAGTACAATATGCATATTTATATGTTTTCATTAATTAAAATCTAATCCAAACCAAATCTATTTTATCATGCAAAAATACATTATAAATTAATGATCTCTCATGTCAAAATACATTAAAATTCGTCAATATGATACGCATGTCAAAATGTTATTATTAAATAATTAAATTATACATAGTCAAAATTAAATCAAATAATTATATAATAACAGTCAATCCAAAAATAATTAAAACAATAAAATGAATAAAACTATCACATATAAAATTATCAAAATTTGTCATTTAAAAACTCCGTAATATTATAGTACCCCTTACTAATTAGCAATTTTTTTAGTTCTCTCTTAAATGAATTAATGTTCATTACCTTTAGATAATTAGGTAGTTTGTTGTATATTAATGGGGCCATGCATATTACACTTTTTCTCAAAAATGCTGTTTTTGCAGAGAGAGATTGCACCCAAAGTCTGTACTTCTCACGTCTATTTCTATTATCGATCAAACGGGGAAACAAATGAGGATTGGTTTTTACAAAAAGCGATATCTCCAATATGTATAGTGACAGAAGTGTTAGATTTTTGTGCTGTATAAACATTGGTTTGCAACTGTCAGTAGTTAGTAACCCAAACATAGCACGTATACAACGCTTTTGTGCTTTGAAAGCAGTGTCCTTCTCAGTTGAATTGCCCCAAAAAATTATTCCGTATCTTAAAACTGATTGATTGATTGACTATGTTGACAGTTGGTGCCAACATATAAAGAGCATATGATGAAGTACTAATTTTTTTGCAAAGTTCAACTATGTGTGTTTTCCAATTTAATTGCTTGTCAATGATTAATCCCAAAAATCGGGTTGTTTCAACTTCTTGTATTACATTATCTTTATATACTAAATTAAATTTTGATGTGTTGCGAAAGTTTTCTCGTTGTCTAAAATGCATAATGTTAGTTTTGTTAAGGTTAATTTTTAAATTATTATCATTTAGCCAGGTAATTATAGAATTCAATGAATCACTAGAGTCAGTATGGTAGTTGAGTATATTTTTAGGTGCTATGGTTACAGTACTGTCGTCAGCGAAAAGTGACATGGGTTCTTTAGTTGCTTTTGGCAAATCATTAATGTATAGCAGGAACAAAGGAGGACCTAATACACTTCCCTGGGGAACACCATATGAGATGCAACGCTTGTCAGAGGAGAAAACCTGTTCCCTTTTAGTTTTAACATTAAATTTTGATATTTGGGTTATTTGTTGGCGGTCTGACAAATATGATTTTATCAATTCTAGGACATTACCTCTTATACCATGAGCCTCAAGTTTAGCAAGCAGGATATTATGGTCTACATAATCGAATGCTTGAGACATATCACAATAAATCGAACAAACAGGTAAAGATTTGTCAACTTGTGAAGAAACAACGTGTAAAAAGTCGTAAACCGCCATATTTATGTTTTTATTTTTCCTAAAGCCTTTTTGCTCATCACATAGGATTTCATTTTGGTCTAAATAGTTATTGATTTCATGGTAAATACATTTTTCAAAGATTTTTGAGAAAACAGATATTAGTGCTATAGGTCTGTAGTTCTCCATTAGGTATTTATTATCTTTTTTAAATATAGGTTTAATAATTGACAACTTGAGGTCCTTTGGAAATGTCCCACTTTGTATACAAAGATTCAGAATATGGCTTAGGTGATGAGAAATATCTTCATTTACTGCTTTGATTACTCTAGTAGAAATACCGTCATACCCTACACTGCTAGTGTTTTTAAGATTTCTTATAATTTTCTGCATATGAAAAGGCAAACAGGGTGACAAAAACATTGAGTTCGTTTGGGGATTAATTAAGGTTGTGGACTTTTTTCCAGTACCTGGAATAGGAGCCACTTTTTCGATGAAATAATTATTAAACGCATTGGCAATTTCTGTAGGATTTGTTGTTAATTTATCGTTAATTTTTAATTCAGTTATCGATTCTTTTGGAGTATTTAATTTATTATTATTTATAATTTGCCATGCCGTTTTACTTTTATTAGTCGATGTTTTTATTTTATAATTGTTTTGGGCCCGTTTAGTAAGGTTTATAATTCGTTTTAGAAGTTTAGAATAAGTTGAATATTTTTGTTTGTTAGCTAATGTTGGTTTCCGTCTGAAATTCCAGAGTAATTGTCTTTTATTTTTACTACAGGTCTTAATTCCACGTGATATCCATCTTAGTTTGGTATTCACTTGCACAGTAATTTTAGGTAAAGGAAAACACAAATCATAAAATGATTTAAATGTTTCTATAAAATAATGATAGGCTACTGTTGGATCACTTGTGTTATATATTTCACAAAAAGAAATGTTTTTAATGCAGTTTTTAAATTTTTTAATATTTTCTAAGCTGAGGTCACGCTTCATTTTATGCCAACACTTAAATAAAAATATTTTTTTAACTGGAAGCTTAATTAATTGGGCAGTGTGGTCTGATAAGCCAAATTCTAACACATCAGTCTTACACTGTTTTTAAAGTCATGTGCAAAGTTGTCTATACAAGTCTTACTCGATAGCCTCGTGGGCTGCTTAAGAGCTAATGTGAGATTATAATTTAATAATAAACATTCGAAATCTAATGTGGCATTATTGCATTTCATGATATCTATGTTTAAAGTCACCAGCTATAACAGTATTATGACTATTATTAGTTTTAGAGATGCAATTTAGAACATTGTCAAGTCTATCGAAAAACAAATTGAGGTTACTTTGTGCCGGTACACGGTATACACAAACTATTATAATTTTAAAGTCAAGTAACTCGACTGCACAACATTCAATTACATTACTAATGGACAATTTACTGACTTGAGAAAGTTCTTTATGTACCTTATTTACCAGTATACAAGCTCCACCTCTTTTATTACAAGAACGACTAAAACATGCCGCTAGTGCGTAATTAGGTATGCTCAGGTGTTGCTCATAACCTGCCAACATAAAATGCTCAGTGATACATATTACATCAATGTCAGTATTTTTGTCTTTAAGCTCTTCTATATTTACTAAAAGTGGGTCAGATTTGTTTAGTAGTCCCGCTATATTTTGATGCAAAACATTGAGATATTTAATGTCGAAAAAACAATGAAGATTTAGCTTCTGAACCATGTACAATATTTTCAGTAGAGGTAGTCATGTAACTTACAGTAATGTCATTAATTAAATGCAACAGATTTTCAAAAATAATGCGTAAGCCGTAGTTATTTATACGGCCTGTCGATATGTTAAACATTGTGTGATCATACGTCAAATTATAATTAGAATCAAAAGAATATGCATGTTCATGAGTCAATAAGTCCAAGTATAATAAATTATTAAATGTTTCTATTCTCCAGTTATAGATATCGTTAAAGCTTCCAAGTTTAAATGTAGGAACACAAATTATGACATTAGTGTGAGTAATTTCTTTTAGAATATCCCTAACGTATGCAATAGTTGCTAGTAATTTTAAAGTCCTCTTCTCCAATTAATAATATACAAAAGTCATTCAGGGTATAGTCACATAATTTTGTTTGAATTCCGCTAAGTAGTTGCTGCAATGTTCCGTTTGGAGTTATATAATGACATATGTCGTACTTGTTAGTAAGTAAATCTTGAGCTATCGACTAGACTTTATTTTTATTATTTGCGCTCAGTATACATACCTTTTTTTTTTTTGTAAGGTACCGGGTACAGAGTTTGTCCCTGTTGTTTCATAATCTCAGTACTGTTAGTAACATTTCTGGACGATTGGTTTATAAGGGATGTTGTTGATGGCTCGCTGTTTTCCTGCTCTATAGTTTTATTTAGTGTTTGTCTGACTTTCTTAGCTTTGTTTGACTTCTTCATCGGAGATGGACTAAGCGTTATCTTTTTGTATAAACTATTTTTCTTTAACAATTCTTCATTTGTTTTTCTGAGTTTGCAATTTTCTGATGATAACAACTCAATTTCTCTGTGTGCACTTTGTAGCTGAGTCTCTAGATCAACTAACTTGTTATTTAGATTCTTGAATTGATCATCTTCATGGTCGGATAAGTCGGGCATACTGTTCACCGTATTCTCTAGGGTTTGTGAGATACAGTCACTGTCATCGTCCGTTGTAACCGAACGTGTTCGGTTACGACGAAATGTGACGTTTTCCAGAAAGTTCATAATTAACTATACTTTTTTACCCAACTGCCTTTTTTATTATTTAATTTGGTTCAATATCCACTACGTCTTGTCTTGATAGTTTCTAATATAATTTCATTTGAACTTGCAAGAAACATTCACAAAAAGACATCGAAAGAACTCAGATTTGAACTTGAGACACCTTGATTCATAGACCAATGTCGCGTCTGTGGCCGTTAAGCCAACTGTTAAGTTACAAAGCCGATCGAAATTATGGTTCCCGTTCCAGTGTTTATAAAAAAAATAAAATATTGTCAACTGAAGGTATGTTAAATTGTTTTAAACAATAACGAAAACCGCAATAGTTTTTATGTTTCCAATACCACTAAAATAATCACTCAACTTGAATATTTAACAAAGATGATTACTGTAACACGAAAATAATTTATTCATTGCACTGTGTTTATTAGGTACTAATATGTACCAAGTTCATTCTCCTTCATGTAAACAACACTTTACTCGACTGGACTGTCACTTTGTTTGGGTTAGTTTATGCACTTTTCTTGAGAATATCGAAGATTTAATACTGTCACATGGTATTTGCACTATAATTAAGATGTTTTACTAATTGTTAAGTTCTTAACTGTATATTTACTATTTTTAAGTTATTTAAATACGCGGAGCTGATGTTGATCGTGGCACTAGGTAGGGTAGTCCCGTAGTGAAGTCAAAATTCGGTTCCCTTCGAAATGGTTGAGCTGAAAGGTGCCGATACACGCGTCATGTTCGTGAACAGGCGCCGTCGGTTGAGACTGGTCATCTCTTAACTGCCATTGGCTTATTTTAATCTTTATATTTAAAATTCTTATTATAAGCCCTTTTTTTTCCATTGCATTGTCCTCACATGCAGAAGCAACAAGTATATGTAACTTGGAATTTTGTAAAACAGAACATGATTTAAAAGTGTCCGTGGAGTTTCTTGCACGTTCTTCTCCATAGAGATCTACGCTTTGGAACGTGCAAATAGCTTCCATGTTTTTGACTGACCGACCTTGACGTTTCAAAAGTGCCTGTGAATGGTTTATTTGTAATAAAATGCTTTGAATTTGAATTTGATACCCTGATTTACTGGCTTTTGAAGGGCCTACAAATGACAGCCTAGAACAACGGCTTAGCATGCTTTTAGAGACACGTTACAGTCTCGCAGTTTTAACTGTACACTGCATATTCTGAAAAACATACTTATTTTTAATATCGATAGGTACGCGTTTGACCACTGTCTCTCCTGATGGTAAGCGACGATGTGGTCGAAGATGGAGCACGCTTGCCTAGAAGTAACCTATTCAGTCTTGACTTAAAGACTCCCAAGTTATAGCTATCAGGAATCAGACTCCGGCAGGGAATTCCACTCCCTAGCTGTACGCACTATGAATGTGTTCCCAAAACGTTTTGTGTGTGTGGGTGCTGTCTACCATGTCCCGGTGGCGCATCGTTGTACGTCTGATGATAGAACGGACTTGGCGGTATTAAACTATGCAATTCCATCGCACACTCCCTAAGATGCAACCGATACAAAACCGATAGGCCAGTAACTCGGCCTCGAGCTCAAGACTTTGGAGCTTCGACTCAACGAGCATATTATTCAAGCTGGTATCTGGCAGATCCGTCCCAAAGATGAGAGCAGTACTCCATACACGATCGAACTTGCGCTTGATAAAGTTTGAGCAGCTGTTCCGGCGTGAAGTTCCTTTTCACCTTTGCTAGGATTCCCGACTTTTTGGCAGCCACTTGAACCTTTGCCTATAGAGGCATATCTACCCCCAATTTTAATCCTTTCGTAGGAAAGGACCAACATTTTTACGTAAAAAGGTCGCCTGTATGTGTTAGCAGCATTAAACTTGATCAGATTGGCATCGCCCGATTCAGAGACAGCCTGTAAGGACAAGTACCAAGTAACAAAGTAGTATACTAATAAAAAACTTTTTAGGGTTCCGTACCCAAAGGGACCCTATTACTAAGACCCTATTACCCTAAACGGAACCCTATTACTAAGCCTCCGCTGTCCGTCCGTCCGTCCGGCTGTCAGCGGGCTTTATCTCAAGAATAGGTCGACAGCTGAAATTTTCGCAGATTGTGTAGGTATTTCTAATGCCGCTATAACAACAAATAATAAAAATTAAGGTTTATGGTACGGAACCCTTCGTGTGCGAGTCCGAATCACACTTAGCCGGTTTTTTAAAGTATAAGTACTTCAGTTACACTACCTCACGTAAACACTTTACAAAATGGAGCAGTTTACTTTTAATTTACTTGGGCAGTGGAGTTTACAAGCTCAGCTAATAATTTCTCACCGTCTTAAATAATCAATCACACGACGCGAGCGTTAGTTCTCGACGTATGTGCTTCGGGAGCATAGCATGAGGAACAGGGTTCCGTAGGAGGCTTATAATATAACCTATAACCGTTTCCTGGGACTCTGTACAAAAACTCATCAAAATCAAATGGGTAAATTACGCTCGAAAGCGTAAAAACTTAAAAGATGTTGGAGCACTGGGCTATTGAGCTTTGGTCGTTTTTAAATTATTTATTGTATGGATGTATTTAACTGTTTATATTTTACACAATTTTTTATAATATTTGTTTAAATTATATTTATAATATTTTATTTTAATATGATGTGTTCCGTAAGTGTATTTGTGGTATCACAGCAAGCGGCAAGCCCTGTCATACCAGCGCTGCGATATTTTTTTTTAATATCGCAGCAGATGCTGAGACAGGGACCTTTTTTGGCCTCGCACAGATTAATCTCATGCTGGTAGCTTATATATGTTATTTTTTTTTTAAGACTGTTAGCTGTTTTACTTTATTTTATTATTCTGTGTGTTTGTGCGAGTCCAAAATAAATACTTTTTCTTTCTTAAAAAAAAAATCACTTTCGAATTTATAATAATATTTTTGCAGCAGAACCAAGGTGAACGACAAGGTCCTATGAACCTTTTCCATTCCAAAGACAAAAGCACTCACAGAAGATCTTACTGCTAAGCATCGGTCTTCTACTATGGTTCTCCTGACCAACTTCGGCCATGGTGGCCTATCCCAACGGAGATTAACCATTGGGGCGGGATATATTTTAGTGCACAAGTGCGGGCTTCAATTTCAGCTTTACGGAAACTATTGAGTTGTTGTGAATCTTACGCGGAGGCCCATGGGCTTAGATATAATCCTAAGAAGAGTGAATACATGGTCTTTAAAGCGGGTGCTAAAAGCTACTCGACTGTACCTCCTGTCACTCTTTGCGGGTCACTTTTGAACAGAGTAAGTCGGTTCAAGTATCTGGGTCACTGGGTCACTGATGATTTGTCTGACAATGCGGACATTCTGAGGGAACGTAGGGCGCTGTCTTCCGGTGCAACATGTTGGCTCGCAGGTTTGCGCGCTGTTCTGCGCAGGTGAAGGTAACCCTGTTCAAGGCGTACTGCCAGACCTTCTACACATGCAGCCTGTGGACCAACTTCACTCAGCGGGCGTACAGCGCGTTACGTGTCCAGTACAATAATGCGTTCAGGATTCTGTTCGGGCGGTCGCGTTTTTGTAGTGCATCAGTAATGTTCGCTGAGGCCAGATCTGATGATTTCTACAGCATTATTAGAAAACGAAGTGCGTCGCTTCTGCGCCGCAGCCGCGACAGCTCGAACGGGATCCTGAGTGCGTTATCCGAGCGGTGAGATTCGCCTTTCTTGCGGAAAAGGCTGCAACTGCATGCCAGCGCCTGCGCTTATTATATACTGTAGGTAATATGTTTTATAATGATATTTTGTATTTAGATTCAGTGTTTACCAACATAATAACATAGTTAATAAGCTCATACTGTTACTAACCATAATGGATCTGGTAATCTGATAAACGAAATAAATGAATGAATGAATGCGCAAACACAGGTGCTCTCCCTCTTCCATCACTCACATATTCCAGGGACGGCAACCCGAAACGACCGGATAGAGATCTGGCCCAGGATCAACGGCGTAACGTGCTGTCTGAGGCACGGGGGTATCACACCACCAAATTCCAAACTGCGGGCTGTCACAGAGAAATTCCTAGTGGAAAAAACCCATTAACAATTTCTGCCCGACCTGGGAATCGAACCCAGCGGGTCTAATTCACTTTAGCCGAATCTATACTAATATTTAAAGCTAAAGAGTTTGTATTGTTTGTTTGTTTGTTTATTTGAACGCGCTAATCTCAGAAACTACTAGTCCGATTTGAAAAATCTTTCAGTGTTAGATAGCCCATTTATCGAGGAAGGCTATAGGCTATATATTATCACGCTAAGACCAATAGGAGCGGAGCAGTAATGAAAAATGTGACGCAGATGAAGTTGTGCGGGTCAACTAGTCATATTAGAATCATAATATCATTAACCACACAATATTCTCTCAAATAGCATTTTCATCCTTACCGCTAACGCATTAAGTTCAAAGTTGATTGGGAAAATTTGACAGTGACGGGTAGCGCGATGTGTTTTCTGATTCTGCTAAAGTGGCCATTTTAGACCCCCAGGACTCTACGCTCGGAAGTCGCGCTTGTGACGACGAGAAGTGCCGAGCAATTATCAGGAAACGCTACTACTAGCTCTTCTACTAACGCGATACGGAACCTTCAAAATAAAACCGTGTTCCATCCGGAAAGTTTATTGTTTTTAAAATTCATGGCACGCGGTGGATGGTGCCTGCCTGCGGATGGATGGATGGAGCACATACCGGGGATGGAGTTATACGTCTACACGGCTAATATGTTAGAGGAAATGTGGCGATAAATATACGAGATGCGGTGGTTTGACTTGCGAGTTTAAGAAAATTTGTTAGCCGCCATCGGCCTACTAGGATTTTAACTATGAAATGCATTTTATTAAACGACTCACTTTAACTTTAGTATTTTATATGAGATTCGTTTGCTCTTGACTTAAGTCTAGGTCAGATGTGACAGTGACAAAGTCAAACTTTTCATTTATTCTAGAATTCATCAAAAGGACACTAATCTTTTACAATCTAACCTAACTGATAAATTGTATTTTTAATGTGATCAATAGGGATTAATAGGCAATTCGGCCGCTGAGTTTCGTCCGGTCCGGTCGAAACAGGAATTTCATTATTATTAATTCTTTTCAGTAATGTTTCGGACGATACATTTTTTTAAGCTTTTGTACAGTCAGAATGAAAAACCTTAGGTAGGGTTATTTAAATGTTAGGGAATTGTTGGAAAAAGATAAGTTTAAGACAAAAGCTCTTTTTATCATCAACCTTTTTATCACTCATGTGCTAGAAAGAGACACCAATACTTTGAAATGATAGTTTTTGTTTTGTTGTGTTTATGTGTCAGTGTGCGTAAAACACGTAAAACACTGGTATTCAGCTGAATCAGATTTGACTGGAAGCCGACCCTAATGTAGTTGGGAAAAAGCTAGGCAGATGATGTGCGTGCAACATGCCAAAAGTCGATAACAAACTGACCCGTGAGATTTTAATGTTTATTTTATTTATATTAATATTTATCCGTGGCCCCAAACTAAAACAGGTATTATTAAATTATGTTTCTGACGTTACTTTGCCTCTAAAAAAAAGATTCTGGCGAAACAACATTCAAAAATATTAATAATAATGAAATTCCTGTTTCGACCGGATCGGACAAAACTCAGCGGCCGAAACGACTACTAATTCAATAGCCATCAATAGCATTTTACTTATTATCTCTATTATTATCTACTTACGTTCTTTCGTTTATTTGGTAACTTTATTTGAATTGAAATAATAAATTAAAATAAACTATCATTCCTTTTTCGAAATTTTCTTTTCCATCCAGCCTGTTCCATTATTGAACTATAAGACCTAAGATGACGCTCTGCCAAAATACACAAACATACAAATTTTCTCATTTTTACCTGTTGTACTTAGTCATGTGTAAAATAAACTTTTATTATTATCAAACACATAAGTTCTAAAATGTATAACAAATTAAACAAAAGTCAGATATAGACTTTTGACCCATTAATCAAGAGTAAATGCAAAATAAAACTTGACACCTGGCTAAAATCGCAAAATTATGATGAAAGAGAGAAACTCGTGGAAGTGTAAATGCCACACACACACAACAGACATGCCACTAACACCACAACATACATAGAAAGAAAGAAAAAATATTTATTTGGTACTCGCACAAAACAGACAGATGTAAATTTAATTTAATTAACAGAATTACTTAGTCTATAACATTTTAGTCTGTGCGAGGCCAAAAAGGTCCCTATCTCAGCATAGGCTGCGAAATTTAAAAATAAATAACTGTAAATAGCTGGTTTTATGATAGGGCCTGTGATGCCACGGACGCAGTTACGTAACACATAACAAAACACAAAACATAACACACAACAACACAACACACCACACACAACATAACTCACTACACTCATTACTCATATACACCCATTCACCCTACAGAAACACTCACCACTCTAACTCAATGTCAAATCAAAATACATCCTAATCATAGATCCTATACTGCTTATTTTTATCTTGCTTGTTGTTAACTTTTATCTGTTTAACACATTTTGTATGGAACATCATTCCATTCTGTATTTGGAGAAGGGCGTTGTTAGCTGCGCTACAGTTTATACTTTTGCTGCTATATCTTTTTACCTGTAGTACTTAGTCATGTGTTATTGTTCCAAAATAAACTTTAATTATTATTATTTATAGATAATATTAGCAGGATACAGATAAAATATCAAGCCTATCAATCAACATTCATTCATGATTTCTCAGTAACTATGCATTGTTTATGCCATGTCATTCTTATACGTTGGAATTATTTTAGAAGTTCAAACACTTATCTGGGCTGTTTGACAATATCACGACAAATTAATATGTGCCTAATTGGCTTGTGCATTGTCAAAATTTAATTAGTCCGTCAGTCAGATTATCAAAAAATATTTGACCAATTAAAAAACCGGCCAAGTGCGAGTCGAAATCGCACGCGAAGGGTTCCGTACCATAAACCTTAACTTTTATTATTTGTTATTATAGCGGCAAGAGAAGTACACAATCAGTGAAAATTTCAACTCTCTACCTATTACAAATTAAAAAAAAAAAAAAAAAAGGCCGCTGACAGACAGACGGACGGACGAACAGTGGAGGCTTAATAGTAGGGTTCCGTTGGTTACCCTTTGAGTACAGAACCCTAAGAAACAAACATTTGAAAATTTTGTTACTTGTATGCAAACGTGCTCCACCATCGATCACGTCATCATCAGTCATAAAAATCCGTTCATCCGTTAAAACATAAAGATAACAAACAAACAAACAGTCAGAACTACGGACAAACACAGTTACTTTCACATCTATACTTCTATATCTATCTATACTAATATATAAAGCTGAAGTTTGTTTGTTTACTTGAACGCGCTAATCTCAGGAACTACTGGTCTGATTTGAAAAATTATTTCAGTGTTAGATAGCCCATTTATCGAGCAAGGCTATAGGCTATATATCATCACGCTAAGACCAATAGGAGCGGAGTAGTAAGGGACGCAGACGAATTGTGACGCAGACGAACTTCCGCGGGTCAACTAGTTTTTAATATTAGGTATAGAGCATGGATTATGGTTATGAATTGGTGATTCAGAGCCAAGCAGAAGTCAAGAGAGCACGCAGTCGATCACCAACTCGCTGGACTGACCTGATACAAACAACTAATGAGTTCACTATGGTCCAGTGTACTCATAACGTGACCAACCGGCAGAAATGGAAGCGCATCGCTCAGAGAACAGTCTTCGGGAAGTCAACGACCCACCGAACGTCTCTCCATGTACCTCATCTGAACAACTACGACCACTGAAAAGAGCGTCTGACTAAGAAAAAGATGGGTTTTTAAGCATCAAGAGTTCCCTGCCATCATCCCCATTGCACTATTTATTTATTTATTTAAGGAAAAACAAACAGTAGCACAATAAAAAACAGTCATTATCTCTTAAAAATTACAATTTAAACAATTATGCTACCCACTACGTTCTCCACAGATTACAATTTGAAACATTTAAAACTAGCCAGAGACACCGATACAATTAAATACTACAACGGTGATTGTCCCAGAACTCATATCTTAATTTTTATAAATATTTAAAAGAAAAGTAATAATGTGTGCTTACATTATTAACAAAAAGATGGGAACTATAAAGTTTAAAGTATGCAATGCAACGTAAAGTGAAAATTCTCACGCTTTTCTCCATTTTCTCCCTTGAACCGTGCAGCACCTATAACTCCGGAATAAGGTGAATACCACGACTTTTCCAAGATTGTATGGCTATTGGATTTCAGTGGAATTCCTGTATTGATGGAATATTAAGATGCCTCTGTGTCCGAGTTAGCCGTGACGGTACATTTCATAAAACATGCAGGAAATCAAGCAGAAGTACGAGTATCATCTATTTTTTTTAAATTAAAATCAAACCACATTGTTTTGTTTTGTATGTAGTATGTGCGTCTATAGGTATTAAATATAGACCACCTAGTAAAAATTTGTCCTGAATTAAATAATTATAGTGTTAGAACATTAAGTAACAAATATTACAGTAATATAAAAGTTATTAAAGAAAAAATTATTAAAAATTGACCATTCCCTCACCCTTATTTCTGAAACTACTGAGGAGCTCGTTGTTAAAGAATAACAGCCGCACAGATCGATCTTCAAGGTTAAGCAACGGTTGCCAAGGTTGGTCTGTGGTGGGTCGTAACATACCGAGATTCCTCCGTGCCTCGGAAAGCACTATAAGCTGTTGGTCCCGGCTGTCATTTGTAGAACTTTGGCAGTCGTTATGAATTGTCAGAAGCCAGTAAATCTGACTCCAGTCTTGGCAAGAAATACCGTGTTACCATTTCATAGGTTGTGGAGGTCTGGTAGGCAGCCGCTTCACGTAAAATACTGGTATTCAGTTAAATCCGGTTTGACTGGAAGCCGACCCCAATATAGTTGGGAAAAGGCTAGGCAGATGATGATGACTAAATAATTGTCCTGAAATAAATAATTATTATGTATAAGAACAAATATTACAATAATATAAAGTTATAAAAGAAAAAAATAATAAAAATTGACCATTCCCTCACCCTTATTTCTGAAACTACTGACCCAAAGTTGTTAAAAAAATACAATACTATAGTTCTTTACATGGAAACCCCTAACAAGTCAATGTTTTTCAAATTCCATGTTAAAATCACAATATGTATCGTTCGGGAAGTTCCGAACAAGTCCAACCACATGACCGGTTTTTCAGTTGACTTTACTATGAGTGTTTTGAAATCTACTATATAAAAAAAAGTCGGGTTTTCCTTCCTGACGCTATAACTCCAGAACTCACGAACCGATTTCCACGGTTTTGCATTCGTTGGAAAGGTCTCGGGCTCCGTGAGGTTTATAGCAAAGAAAATTCAGGAGTAGGGTAGGTAGGGTAGGTAGGTATAGTAGCCATTTGACGGGAGCGAAGCCACGTGGGTCAGCTAGTTAATAATAAAATTAGATACTTGAATTTCTTAAATCACACCTACTTCATTTCAAACAGTTTATCGAATTTAGTATTGAGCTTTCCATATTTATATTTCTTTACTTATATTAAGCTTTTCATCAGTTCATCAGCCGGTCGATTCAGTAAACCTCTCACTGTGAAAACACAGATGTAGTGAGCGCGAAGTGAACTGTCATACCGTCTTGATATGGTTTTAACAGCTGACTTTGAGATCACTTCACCCTTCACTTCGACAAGTTGACAGAATCGTTCTACAGAATCGCACTACTGATCCTTTGATCCTGACGATTAAATCTTACACTTGACCTTCTTACATTTCCCTGTACAGTGAACATATTAACAAATTCCTACCTGAGGAACGGTCCATTCTGAGTGACATTAAGCCTTTGATAGGCCATTGGGCCGCTTTACATTGTTTTACAGGCCGTAAAAATAGTCAGGTAGCATTACCTGAACAATAGTTAGCCTAATTTTATCTCAAAATAAGAAGATATTTGGAGCTCTCCCTCCTCGCAAAGTGGGGTTACCTTTAAGGCCTACGCACACTGGAACGGAACAGCAGACGATTTTGCCACCGGTCAGTGCACACTAGCCGCTTAAATACTGCAACATTCCGGCGTCCTACCGAGCACAGAACGATATAATCTAATAAGGGCTAATTTCACCAATGAAACTGAACGCGATCAGCCTACAAACCACGTTTACAAGCTGTCGATGACGTTATTTTCTGTAGAATATTGACACTGACAGCTCTTGAACGCAGTACAGGGGGCTAAAAAGGCCACTTTAGCAGAATCTTAAAGAAAATCGCGCTACCCGTCACTGTCTCCCAATCAACCTTAAACCCAATGCGTTGGCGATAAAGGTGAATATTAAATTTGACAAATTGTTGTGTGATTAATAATTGTTTCTAATAAAATTCTGCTAAAGTGGCCGTTTTACCCCCCAGATGTACTGATCGCGTTCAGTTTCATTGGTGAAATCCACTCTAAGGCCGCGGACATAAACTCAGCGGGAAAGGAGTGGAACGGCGGAGGCGCGGGTATACATTTCTGCATTTGAACGCTCCGCTGCAGCGCTGGTCGCATCAAATGCATAGATGTGTAATGTAAATGCCCGCGCCGCTGCCGGACCAGAGTCGGGCTTTTTGCCCGCTGAGTTCATGTCCGCTGCCTAAGAAACATGTCCTTTAAATTTCCTTTAGTAAACATTTAAATCCTCTGGTATTCCGTCCCGCAGCGTTCAGTAGACCCTTCATCATTTCAGTCAATATCCGTCCAGTGCGGAACGTAAGCCCCAAAGAGCGCCAACCATCCCGGTCCTAAGCAGTCCGCAACCATCCGCTGCCAGCCGCCTTATTTAAATCATAGATCCGTCGTGCCGCAGGGCGTTCCACGATCAGGGTCAAAATGCCCGACTCTCAAAATGTCCAATGGTGTCAAAATGTCCAAAAACTCTAATGTCCAAATTCTAAAATGTCCAATTCCCGAAATGAGAATTTGAGAATTTATTTAAAGAAGTCGGTTAAAAATGAACTTACCACGCACTTATATGCAGTAGATTGTATTAAAATAATATTTCTAGGCTTGATTTAACTATTTATATAAATTAAACACTATTATTTGGCGAAGTTCTTAATAAAGTGGTTTTCATGTCTTTTTATTTTTACTTACTTCCAAAAAACGATTAAATCAAGCTGGCAACTATTATTGAATTTAATTTAATGCATATACGTAAGCATATAATTATGTATTTTTTTATGTTTGTCATGATGTGACATGGTGAGTTTACCTCGAGATATCTCGGCAACGTGATACTTTAGGCTACCATATTTCTAACGTGTTTTGTTTGTTGAATTGTCTTCTACCTCATATAAGCAAGTAAGATTGCACCGCTACTAGTCTCAAAAAATTTCTTAGTTCATTACTTATAAATAAAACACATTTTGATTATTTACCGTTGTGGCATAGCCCCCCGCCATTTTATTTTATTTCAAAAAAATATCAAAATGGCGACGGAGGGCTATGCCAGCTTCCATACAAAAAAGTTCGAACCCCTTTACCAGATTCGCAAAGATTGGACATTATGGGGGTTGGACATTTTGGGAATTGAGCATTTTGAGAATTGGACATTTTGAGAATTGGACATTTTGGGAATTGGACATTTTGAGAATTGGACATTTTGAGAATTGGACATTTTGAGAATTGGACATTTTGAGAATTGGACATTTTGGGAATTGAACGTTTTGAGAATTGGACAATTTGGGATTTGGACATTTTGACCCTGGCTCTTAAGAAAAAAGTATCTAAATATTTTTATAGATCTACAATTTTGTTACAATTAATTTTATGATAAAACTTACCGTTTCGCTGAAAAACGCGTAAAACCCGTTTTTGTGACTTTTGACCCGAGTAGTTTTTTTTCCAGGTATCGGATCGATGAGTACTGTTTAGATTTCATTTAGATAGTGTTTTGAACAATCCTACCAATTTTGAGCTGGGTGAGAATTCTGTACCTTCACACCTATTTTTTGGTCTAATTTGACCGGACTATAGTTATGTACTTAAAACGAACTAGGAATAAATAAATAGGCTAAATGAAAGACGCACAGAAGGGATTGATGTGACCAAGCTTGGGAGAGGTATGTCTAGCAGTGGACGTCTTTCGGCTTAAATGGTGTTCATAAGAAGTCTGGAATCTGAATAAAGAAACGATCACTTTAAGAAAAATATTTTTTATGATTTCTTATTCTAAAATAGACTGAAATTGTATGTTGCTGTGTGTACAATAACTTAAAAATACAATGAATTGCTGACTTAAAAGTAATGAATTTAACTCTCCTAAAAAAAAATAGGCTTTATTTTAAGTAACTACATACTTACACACTCTACAAAATAATAGTCTCTCAAAATAGAATTCGTGAATGAAAATCTTAAGTATTATATTTTCGATATTATTGTCAAAAATTCTCCCTACTAATTTCTTTCACTAAAGTTACTATCTAATTTTCTCAAAATCAAGTCCATTTTAAAGCTAAGGTCATCTATAGACGATTGAATTTGGTTAATAGATGATTTTGTTTGGTTTTTAATATCAAAAAGCGCTTGATCTAGTTCTACCAGATGTTTTGTAACAGTTTTACAATTTTTATCATTTTGTAACTTTGTATTTTTCAAGTTTTTTACAGCTAAGTTCTCTTGTTTTATTTTAACAGTGGCTTTGTATATCTCGTCCAACTTTTTCTTATAATTTTGTGATCCTAATTCGTCCTCTCTTTGTTTCTTTCGAGATTGAGCTTTCTCAAAAATAGCCTCTCTTATATGGGATGGTAGAGATCTGTAACATTTAGATTTAGGCACACTCAGACTGAGGACGAAAACATTCAAAATTTTCTTCTTATTCGTCAACATATCTTCTAACCGATTCGGCAAAAGTTTCTTGAAGATTCTATTGTAGACTAGATGTTCAAGAGATCCTAAAAACTCGACTTGTTTGGCGAGTCTTCTAACGTTCCCTAAAACTTGTAAATTGTGAAGATCATTGACAGCTACACCCACCATCAGATTCATGAGAACTATGGATGCCAGTATTAGAAATATTAAAAATATTATGCGAACTACGAGAAGTGAAGTGACAAATTCTTTAGACTCTTTTTGTTCCACTAGGTCTTCATAGTCGAACTCGGAAGTCATCATAACTATAGTCTTGACGAGGGCAGCCCACGGAGACTCGAAAGGTATTTGTGAGTGGAACTGTATCATGAAGCTGAGAGCAAATCCTACCACCAGGAATGCAAAAGTTAAAAGAATCTGAAATTAAAAAAAATATATATTGAATCTTTCAAAAGCCTGTAGCTAAACAAAAATAGCCGCACGGGTCGATCTTTGAGGAAAGAAACGCTTGCTGATGTAAAAACGCTATCCGTGGAAAGCATGTTAAACTGTTGGTCCTGGCTGACATTTGTTGATCTTACAGTCATAACGTCTGGATACTGAGCTCTCCTCTGGTTGTGGAGATCTGCGAGGCAGACGCTCCAGGTAAAATATTGGCATCTAGTTGCATCCGGTTGGACTAGATACTGACCCAAAAATATTTGGGAAATGGTTAGGGAGATTTAACGTTTTGTAACGGAGGTGCTTTTTACCACCAATTTTTAAAAATAGTCAGAGGCAGATCATGGAACGTCATTAATTTAATACAAACAAAACACAGTCATCACCTTGATGACGTTTGTGGAGACCTTCCCAAACATCAGCACATAGTATCCCCAGTTTGGGAACCTGGAGAGAAGGAACATCATCTCCAACCAGGATAGTAGCAGAGCCCCCGTGGCCAAGTGTCGGGGCCAGTCGATGTCGGTTAGGGTGGTCCCTGTGGCATATGGCAGGATCACGGCCAAGCTGATGGAACTGAACTTCACCCAGGTTTCCAACTGAACGAAGTATCCGTTGCTTACATTCATGTAAAGGACTTCCTAGAAGAAAAACAACGGTATAGGCTAAAGTAAAAATTAAATAGCAGAACAAAAGTTGATTCGTTGATTGAGCGTTCATCAGAAGCACTTTTTGTACGTTAAAGTTTTCCATAAAGACAGTTCACCAAAACGCCCGCCCGTCACCACTTTTTAGTAAGCTGGGAAGAAAAAGTGGTGCAACTCATCAGTAAGGTTCTAAGATTAACAATTTCAGAACTTACCTGTGAAACTATCAGGGCAATAGTAATATACAAGACTACTTCCCACCCACTTGAATTTAGAATCAGCGGTGCCGGGTACTTTGTATCTTTGTAAAAAAATACAGATATAATAAATGTTGTCAATGATAGCACAAAGAAAGCATAAACGGCTAACATTGTATAGAAGAAAGGTAGGAGAGCTTTCCATTTTAAGTAGAGAAAACTTTCAAGTAATGGATGAACCAATAGGCGTCTCTGTCCATACCTATCTCCTGTATTTAGTAGCGCATTTATAACCTTCATTTGTACCTTCTCTTCAGCTTTTGGTACTAACATTTTATAGTTCACTGTTACTTCACAGTTAGGATCTTGAAGATTGGAATAGTTGGCAGAAATACAAGCATCAAAGATATCCTCCATAAATTCTGTAGGTTTGGACAAGTTGTTCATAATCATTTCAACTGCAGTATTTCTACATTTATTGGGTCTGTTTGTGCTGAGAGATAAATCCGCACCTTTTTTTAGAAGTAGCCTGATCATTTCTCTGCTTCCGTAGTGACTGGCTGTGTGAAGTGGCGTCCAGCCCAAATCATTAATGATATGTACAGTGTCTTCATTATTAAACATGATGATTTTTGCTATTAACACATTATTATGTATTGCAGCTATGTGCAAAGGCGTGGAGCCTTTCTGGAGTCCGTATGAAGTCCTCAGACTTCTATAAGTGTTTCTGGCTAAAAGTCTCTTGACGCATTTGGGATGATTATTCTCTACTGCGAAATGTATAGGACCATAACCTTTTTTGTCATCAGCTGTGAGGTAATTAATCATTCTTCTGGTGATTGTATAATCGTGATCAAGTAATACTGTGAGTACCTCCAGGTTTCCTTTTTGGGCACCTACATGGAAGATGTTGACTTGTCTATTCAGAGTTTTTGTTATTGAAGCACCCTCTTCAAGCAGTCGTTTGACGCATTCTAGGTGTCCATTACCAACTGCTTTAAATAGAGCGGTTTCTTTGTCACTGTTGGGTATGTCGATGGCATCTTTTTGTTTTGCTACATTCAATATTTCATTTAAAATATCAACGTTGCCTTTCATTGCTGCTAAATGGATAGGTGTCTCACTTTTGTTATCCTGAAATATAATTGGACGACTTTTTAATTTTTTGACTTGAGTTGTGAACTAATTACTTCAAAATGTTGTATCGCTGTCGCTAGAAGTGGACGTCGTTGCTTAGTCCTTTGTAAGTTTAAGCGATAATAGTGCACAACTGCTAGTGAACAATAGTCATTATTGTGTGAATTTTCTGACAATTATTTCGAATAATTCCATTAATATATATTTTAATAGTAGTAAATTTGTGTTTGACTGCAGCGTGCGGGGTGCCCGCGCACCTCACCGCTGCGATAAGCAATAGTTGCCATAATTGCTGTCTCGTTTTAACATATCGCAGCGTGAGCCTTTGAGTTTGGGTCGAGTGCACCTGTACCGAATAATCGTCAACATGTTATCCTGTGTGGCTTGTAACACGGATATTACAAACAATAACTTTATAAAATGTATTCGTTGCAATAAAAGCTACCATATGCTTTGTATTAACTTCTCGCATGACACACAGGATAAGGAACCTCCGATTAACTGGGTATGCCCGCATTGTTTAAGTAAACAGCCAAAGAGTGATAATTCTAATATACCGGTGCGTCCATCTACGCCTACATCCATGGCAGACATGACCTTCAACATCACCCGTCGTAAGATTACTCAAACCAGGCCAGAGATCCAGCAATCGTGTACAAGTCAATCTACGGAATTCTTGCGTTTAGAGACAAGAGATAACATACGTAAAGAAATACGTAATACGCTGCAAGACACCAAATGCGAGTTTAAAGTGTCAATATCTGCTAATCTAAAGGAAATTAAAGTGATGGCTCTTAAGGATTCTATGAACTTCCTAAGTGATGAATTTGACAAATTAAAGCATGATAACGTTATACATCGGAATGAAATTAAGCAATTGAGGAAGAAGAATGAGATATTACACTGTGAGTTGTCAGAGATTAAAGGAAAATTCATTCAAATTGATCAACTATCACGGGCCTCTAGTATTGAAATACAGTGTGTTACGGAACATAAATCGGAAAATGTTGTAAATATCGTTAAGCAGATTGGTCGAACGGTGAGCGTCTCGATTACCGTCAGCAATATACATTATTGTGCAAGAATTCCGAAATAGAATCCAGACAGTGCCCGTCCGCGGTCCATACTAACCAAATTTAATTCACCCCGTACCCGTGTTTCATTTTTATCTGCTGTCCTGACATATAATAAAAAGAATGTTCAAGACAAGTTAAATACCCACGACCTGGGATACGGAACGAGTCAAAAATCTCCTGTGTTTGTCGTTGAAAACCTATATCACCGGAAAATAAAAACTTGCATGCTGCAACTCAAAGTGCAAAGGAGCTAAAGTATAAATTTGTATGGGTGTGGGAGGACGCATCTACGTGAGAAAATCTGAAACTAGTGATACAATATTCATCCGTAATCTTGATATGTTACATAAACTTAAGCCCCAATGATCTACCGTACTATATAATAACGTAACATTCATTTGGTATCACAGTTTAAACGTAAAGTACTTTAGAATTTGTAAATTTTGGTCAACAGTGGGCTCGTGCTTGGGTAATGTTTGCATAAATAATGGTTCCGTGAGGTTGATTGTAATTATAAATATAAAATGTATGTAACTGATTGCATTTATTATAATTATCTTACCTCTAGTTATATATTTTGCATGCCTGCATTGATGAGTTATAGCACAATGGTCATAAGTTTATGCTCGATTTTTGTCATAGTTTTCGCCACCTACCTACAATGTGCGAGCAGTTGGCAAAATGGATACTTATTGAAACGATCTAAAGTGACTTTTTACTTTCGCTCGATTGTCGTTATATTACATGGTTCTAATATAGTGATTAATGATATTTATAAATACCACTCAGGCTACATTTACATTACGAAGCCATTGCCCGTCAAACCGATTCTATCTCCACCGTCAAGCTACCGACTTGTGTTATCTTATTTCAATTATAAAAATAAATTTTATTCGATTTTATTTATTTCATTCTTCGTCTAGTTATACATTTTTCATGCTCACTTTACTGAGTTGTGGCACAGTGGTCGTATGTTTGTGCACGATATTTGACATAGTTTTCACCACCTACCCACCCACATTGCGTGTGCAGTCGGCAAAATTATTGCCCTTTGAATGGACCTATACTGATTATTTACTATCGCTCCAATTTCGTAATGTTACATGCTTCTCTTACAGTGATTATTGATAGTTTATTCCTTTCAGACTACTTTCACATTGCGTTTAAGCTTTTGCCCCTTGAAGCGATTCCTTCTCCACCGTCAAGCTACCCACATGTGTTATTTTATGTGCTCTTTGTATCACCGTATTTAGGCTTTCTATAAATGTTTCTTGTAAAACTGTTGGCCTCTTTTGTGTTTATAAGTATCTACGCATAGCAGCAGGTATGCGTTAACACTTTTATATTCAAATGGAACTGATTTACGAGTCTTATATCGGTTATTTTAACGTTTGGTGCTTGTTGGTAGAGATCTGGCGGACCAGCGGTTTCACAATGTTTTCTGAGGTGTCACAGAGCCAAGAGCTGTCACACCACCAACTTTGAAACTCCTACTAATTCAATACGGGCGGAGACTTGAGCATCATCATCATCTTCCTGCCCCTATCCCATGTTATTTGGGGTCGGCGCAACAAGTTTTATTTCCTTCCATTCTGTTATCAGTCGTCACTTTGTCACTAACTCCCTTTTCTTTCATATCGCTCCTCACACAATCCATCCATCTTTTCTTTGGCCTTCCTCTCCCTCTCCGTCCGTCCACATTTATGTTCATAAATCTTCTATTTATATGCGTTTCATCCCTCCTCTTCACATGAACATACCAAGACAAGCGATTCCTTTTTAACTTTTCCGTCACTGGCGCCACTTTTAAAGTACCTCTAATGTGCTCATTTCTCACTTTATCTAATATGAATGTATAATTAAATATGGCTAACACACAGTTAAGCTTTTACTACCAAAATGCTCGGGGTATGAGAACTAAGATATTAGATTTGTATAACAGTATTTTACGCTCTAGATATGACATTGTAATCGTTACGGAAACATGGTTGCAGGATGACATTTTTGACACTGAATTATGTGATAACAGATATCAGGTGTTCCGTCAAGACCGTGATCTTAATTCAACTGGGAAAAAGAGTGGTGGTGATGTTATGATGTGCGTCAATCGTAAATTTGACGTTGGACGACGTCAGGACTTTCAGTGTGAGGGTGTAGAGATGTTGCATGTTACACTCTCATCTCATAGCGTTGGTACTCAGGAAGACTTGCATATTATTCTTGTCTATACGCCCCCCGATTCATCCAGCATCCCATCGCGTCTGAATAACATTGGGCAGGCTGTGACGAACACAATGGCTGTGAATACTAATCATAATTTTATTCTTATCGGTGATTTCAATTTACCCTGTTTAACGTGGAACGATGAAGGCTATTATATTGAGGAGCTTGTGGCTAAATAGTAACAGTCGCACGGGTCGAGCTTGAAGGTTAAGCAACGCTTGCCAAGGTTGGTCTGTGGATGGGTCTAACGTAACCATCTTAACACAATGAGTTCCCTCCGTGCCTCGGAAAGCACGCTAAGCCGTTGGTCCCGGCTGTCATTTGTAGATCTTCGGCAGTCGTTACGGATAGTCAGAAGCCAGTTAATCTAACTCCAGTCTTACCATGAAGTACCGTGTTACCCAGTTACTGGGTTGTGGAGGTTTGGTAGGCAGCCGCTCCGCGTAAAATACTGGTATTCAGCTAAATCCGGTTTGACTGCAAGCTGACCCCAATATAGTTGGGAAAAGGCTAGGCAGATGATGGATTTAATTACAATGAGATCGAAAGGGTTAATGTAGTCAAAGATCTTGGTGTAACATTGGATTCCAAATTGCTCTTTGACCAGCACATTGATACCATCACCAGTAGAGCCTCTCGTAACCTTGGTTTCGTAACTTGTAAGCCTTTCAGTAACTGTCATAGTCTTAAGATTATATACTTTGCATATGTGCGCAGTATTTTGGAGTACTGTAGCCCAATCTGGTCACCCTAATACGAGGTGTACGCTAAAAGATTAGAAAATCTGCAGAAAAAGTTCGTAAAATTTCTTAACTTCAAATCCCGAAAACGTCATGACTCCTATGCCCGAGACTGCAAACGCTATGATATGCTTCCCCTTGTGGATAGGCGTAAGATTTGGTATATGCTTTTACTCTTCGATATTCTGCGAGGTCGTTTGGACTACGACGATCTGGTATCATGTATAGACTTCTGTACCCCAAGAACTCGGACCAGACTTACAAAATTATTCAGTATCCCTGGCTACCGCACAAAATACGGTAGAAATGCAGTTATGACCCGACTGCCTCGCATCTACTCTGAGAGTTATGAGGGTGTCGACATATTTCACTTATCCAAGCAAACATACCAGAGAAGACAAGTCAAACAAATTTTGTTCAGTATTGTGCCATAACTCATATTATATTAATTATGTTATACATAAAAAGGACGATACATATTTGAAATAAGCATGAAACTTCACGATACTAAATTTCTGATTTCTCGAAATACTATTTGTTTTTTTTTGCCTTTGTCTAATTTAATATAGCCATATTATTTAATGTGAACAATGTGTCCACTATCGCATTATTACAAATATTATACTTCTATATAGTTTTTGTTTTTCACTTTTTTTTTCTTTTGCCACTTTCTAGCTAACCTAGTTTTACCAATGCCGTGTAACTCTGTTATTGGCTTAAGAGATTATTGTCATCATCTCACTGTCACTGTGCAGTGTGTGCAGACTTTATGGAAGATGCTAGTAACAGTGGTAACCTTGACTAAACTGCACTGGGGTGCTCATTGATAGTGAGATGAATATTTGTTATTCATGTAATTTAATTATAAGCTGTTGAGTCCAAATTAATAAATAACGTAGCTGAATATTTACGATGGGATTCAACAGTGTTGGAACTCATTCTTTTAAATTATAAAAAAACTTTGCAGTTTGAAACGGAAGTAAGTTACTAACGGTTGCTGTAATGCTGGCTCCTGCTTCTAGCGCGACGCTCACTCCAGGTCCCCATTCCTCCAGAATAGCTTTATGAAGCACAGTATGTCCATCTTTGTCTTTGACATCTACTACGACTGGAATGTCTGCATCGCTGAATCCGTGTGTTGCTAACGTCTTGAAAGACCATAACTGATTTATTATCAAGGAGATTTTGATATATATTTTTTTCAAAACAAATATTTTTATTGTAGAAGTTAACACAACTGTGGCAACTTTGGGTAAAAATAGTGTAATTTGTAAAATACTGTGTCATTCAATTAATATTCTTATTAATGCACATATCAGGAAGATTTTCTCTCGTATAACTCATGCCGGCTGGGGCAATGCATAAACTAGTCAGCTAAATGGTAGCTAAGCTGACTACCCAGTGTGCTTTAACACTAATGAAGGTTTTTTTTTGCACTCTACCATGATATTCTCGCAATGGATCATATTCTCACCTGCAAATGTTCTTTAAGTTTCTTCTTAACGCATATATGGAGTGGGGTTTCGCCTGCTCGGTTCAACCAGTTGACTGGCATGTTTGCAGCAACCAGAACCGACACGGCTTCCAAACTGCCCAGTTCTACTGCAGTGTGAAGAGAAGTGTCTACTGTCTTCCTATTCTTGATGATGAAGTTCTTGCAGTCCGTATCGATGAGCATTGTCACTAGATCTGCGAAACTACAATTCAGTCATATTTTCATGCTATTATTGTGATGGTTAACGTTGAAAAAATCTTTAGTTTTCTTGCAATCAACAGATTTATAAGACAGTTTAAAGTTGATGCGCCATCTGACAATGTTCTTGGGGAAGGGCTGCCAACTGCAATTTCAAATGAAAAACAGGTTCATGGCGTTTAAACAGCACAACAAGTTCCAATTTCAATTTTGTCCAATTATTCTTACTCTGCGGAAATGACTGCATATTTATTTATTTAAAATATATTATATAGAGTAGTGGTACATAGGTGGACTTAAAACAACTTGAATTTTTAAAGAGTTTAAGTTTTTCTCCCCTAATGCTTACTCATTCAGCTTAGTAAGCTGAGCCGGCGATGACAAGCGCGGTTCTGTCGACCAGGTCACGCACGCACTCTAGGAATCGAACCTAGAGCACCACGCTCAGCAGCCGTAACCACGAGGGCAGTGATAGAGAGAGATCGATGATGATGATAATAAGGTCAGAGTGCAGTCAATGGCACACAGAACAACATACTTCTGTGGATCTTTATTCTAATCACAGCAGTAGGCTGAGCCGGCAATGACGAGTGGGGTTCTGCCGACTAGGTCACGTGCGCAGAGAACCCAATGCAATTAACATAGCCACCTGCTGGGCCCAAGCACCCTAAAGAGTAGGTACCATCAACCCGAAAAGAAGAAGACAGAAAGACTTACTTCTGTGGATCTATAACCTGGTCAGCATAGTAGGCTGAGCCGGCGATGTCGAGTGGGGTCCTGCCGACAAGGTCATGAGCGCAGGGTTCAGCACCGGCTGCGATGAGTAGGCGCGCGCAGCGGTACTGGCCCCGGGCGCTCGCGGCGTGCAGGGCTGACCAGCCCATTTGGAATATCGGCAGCTGCAGGTGGAATAGGAAATTAGGTATAACTACCGATTATTTTCTCAAAAATGTAGTAAATAAATACATAAGAAAAAATAATTTGCAAGTTCCGCCGTAGTGAATTTGCGCTATCCAGTACTTACAACGAAGTTTTGCGTGACTATAACGTACATAACATAATAAGTAAATCTTTCAAATAAATATTCATTCATGTTAATTTTTGATAGTAGTCAAATACCCTATTCAGCAATATCGTAAGAAAATGCTTTTGTGGTTAATGCAATAATGATAATTGTCAGTGGCAAATTAGTGGATCAATATTTTGTGTACATAGAAAGAAAAACATACGTTTTTTTCAAACTCCTTGCAGTTATGATCAACGGCGTTATCCTTCCAGTATTTTGGCAGCTTTGCCTTGCTCGTGCCGAAGTCGCACTTCACGTTGACCAGCTCTTTGACATTCACCAGTTCTTGGACGCCCTCGCTCAGTTTCTTTACTTCCTCCTCCGTTGCTATTGACATATCTTCTTCGTCCAGTCTGTTCTGCAATTCTAGAATAGGATCTTGGTGTTTAGGTTATATTTATTGTTTTTTAGAGTGCGTTTTTACCAGAGATGTGCGTAGCGAGGTATGTGTTTGTTAAAAACCAATAGAATCGATTGCGCTGAACGAGGCTCGGTAAATGAAGCGATTTTATTGGTTTTCAACGAACTCATCGGTCGCTACACATCCTTGCACATCTTCAGGTTGTCTCGCAAATCATAAAGAAATCGTATTTCTCTCTTACTAATTTAATTAACTTTTCGATCTCGTCGGACATCGTGACCTTCCAGCTTTTGCAAAAAAAAATAGATTCTAAACCAACGCATAGATTACAGTGAACGCGGAACGTAGAACACGGAACTCTGACCGCTAGACCGCGCGCAGTGGGGTTGGCGCCTGATGCCGCTGATGTCGCTTTAAATGTGGCAACCTACTGGGCACAAATTGTTTAGGGTCACCATCGATTGACTCGAAAGGAAGAAGGAGACGAAAATAGAGATTTTGACAAAAATGATCTGCCTCTAGTAGATCAAATCACCATTTCTTAGCCGGAGGCTGTTCCTCAATTCTTTTGCTCGTTATTTGTCACTTTCACGGAACCAAAGCTTTGTGTAGTTAGTTTTTTATTTACCACATGTAGCCTCAATTTAAAGTCAAGTTACAATGTTAATAATACATATCCTTGTTGTATCTATCTTGCCTATTTTGTCCCACTTTTGGTCATAGGTATTTAACTTTTCACAGAACTCTGTTCTTTGCTAGTTCAGACCATCACCATATACGCCTTGGACTGCTGCGATGTCTTCTGTCATTTCATCGAACCCATTTAGTTACACACCGAAATGAAAAGTCATAAAGTCAAGGCGATGAAAACGAACCTTCGGGAAATCCAAACAACACAGCAACCTGCCTCACATTCCCAGCCCAGGCGGCTAAGTGGAGCGGTGTTCGACCGAGCCTGTCCAGCCGATGTCTCTCCGCGCCAGCGTCGAGGAGGACAGAGAGAGCATCGTCAGACCTCATGGCAGCGATATGGCAGACTGAAACACAGTCCATGCCACACGTTGCGTTGGGGTTGGCTCCAGCCTTGATTAGTCTGGAAAAAACAATTGATTTTATTAATATTAAGTCTGTAACGATGCACAACTTTTGTTAAACTGCCTGACATATTATGTATTATTGTTTTTTTGGTGTGAGGGATGCAGACGAGAGTAATGCTGGGAACAGCGCGGGTCTAAAAATGCCACTTTAGTAGAATCGGATTAGAATCATAACATTAACTACACAACAGTTTTTCGAATTTCATTTTCATCTTTATCGCTAACGCATTAGGTTCAAGGTTGATTGGGACAATTTGACAGTGACTGGTAGCGTGATGTGCTTTCTGATTCTGCTAAAGTAGCCTTTTTAGACCCGCAGATGGTTCTGTCAATATCTCACAGTGTTAAATATAGTGAGCATAAGGTCATTCCATCTTGTTTTTTTTTATTATTATTTATTTATTAGGAATAACTAACAATTACATAATATACAATACAGAAAATGAAATATAAAATAAACAATTATGCAATCAGCGGCGTTATTCACAGAAAACAATGAAAATATTAATTACGCGCTTCAAAGAACACCCAAGGATATATAAAAAAGAATATTCAAATAAATGTAGCAAATAACCATAAGTAACATTAAATTATGACTACAATCACAGAATCAAAAGTACAATAAAATAAAAAACAATAAAAATTAAAATATAAAATAAAATTCAATAATAAATGCAAATCAATGAAAACAATAAAATAAAATATGACAATAATTAAAAAAAAACAATAATATATTAATACTTTTAAACCATCACTGTTATAAAATAAATCATGACAATAAAAAAATCTAATTAATTTCAATAATAAATTCAAATTAATCCCAATTAACAATTGATAAAAAATTACAATGATAAATTTAAAATTGAATAAGTTACAAGAATGAAATCAATAAAATCTAATCAATTTATTTAAATCACAAGTTCAATTTAAAAAATATCAACAATCATAAATTAATTAAAAATAAAACATTAGAAAGGACCTAAAATCTGATGAACGGGATGAGGTGTCTATTTTCTTTGATTGCTTCGGGAATAGAATTTCGGAATGGTCCGGGAGTAGTGCAGAATAAATCAGTACCGACAAAATACTTGTCTTGTTATAATTCTCAGTCAGACGTCGCAATGGTGCTCGCACACCAGCATTTGTTCGGCATGCTCTCACTGCAAAAAATGATTGCCGACGCATTGCACGCAAACGTGTTCTTCTGGGAACCAAATAAGAAATCCTGTTACATATGTCAGAACAGACATAAGCATTATTACAAAGGTCGTAAAGCAGCATGGTTTCAAGAAATGTTCGTCGATTAGCAAGGCTTAGTAGGTTGTATATCCTCAGCTGATCAATGTAAGACGTACAGGAATGGAAACATCTGTAAGTCATGGATCTTAGAAATTTCTTTTGCACCCTTTCTAGACATTCAGATTATTTATTGTAGAGAGGGTTCCACACCGCGACTGCATACTCTAATTGAGATCTAATTAAAGCTTTGTTTAGAAGTAAGTAGGTCTGGGTTACTGATTGCATAACGAAACCGTACATACGCCAGGCCTTGTTAACTATTGCGTTGATGTGTGCATCCAGATGGAGCTTATCATCAATCACTATGCCCAGGTCACGTACCAAGCTAACTCTATTCAATACGGTATCATTCAGGGAGTAACAATACTTGTAGACGTTTTTATTTTTAGTCACATTTAAACAGCAACATTTAGGAACGCTAAGTATGAGTTTATTACGCACGCAATATTCAGATAATCTGTTTAGATCAGATTGCAAAGTAAAACAGTCATTATCATTTTTAATTTGCCTAAATATTTTTAAATCGTCTGCATATAACAGAAATTTTGAGTTTTGAAAACATGTTCCTATGTCGTTTATAAAAAGTAAAAACGAAAGAGGTCCCAAAATCGATCCTTGGGGAACACCTGACGTCACCAATATACTTCCCGATTGATAGCCCGATGAGACGCAAGTTCCCACGTATACCGTTAAACGCGATTTTACTCAGTAACAGCTTGTGGTCGACCTTGTCGAAAGCCTTCTGAAAGTCTGTGTAAACTGAGTCTACTTGAATGCCAAAGTCCATATTATTAAAAGCATATTCAAGGTATACTACAAGGTTAGCGACAGTAGATCTTTTTTTGACGAAACCGTGTTGTTGTGGAGCAATAGCACTATGAATTAAGGGATAAGTCTCTCAAACACCTTCGACAAGGCCGACAATATTGATATTGGGCGATAGTTTTCGACGTCGTCTTTAGGGCCCGACTTGTGCACAGGTGTTACATTGGCCTGCTTCCAAGTATCAGGAAAGATTCCCTCAGACAGAGACCGATTAAAAATAATTTGCAGGGGAACGCATATATTTTTCGCAGTTTTTTTTAGAAATATTACAGGAACTGCGTCGGGACCCGGCCCCTTTGAGATGTCTAGGGATCCGAGTTGCCTCAATACTTGCTCAGTGCTAAATTGAATGCTATCCACAACAATGCAGTCCTCGGAACATTCTGCGTTTGTACAAAATTCACCAGACACAGTGGAAGGTTCATAAACTGATTTGAAAAAATCAGAAAATATCTTACAAATACCGCTAGGTTTGTCTGAGGATTGGTTTTTGAAGCGCGCAGTAGTAGGAACACCCTTAGAGGACTTACGGTTAGAAACAAACTTCCAAAAATAATTAACATTAAGTTTAATGCTTTCGTCGACCTTACACGTGCACCGCTCGTAACAATTTTTACACTCAACATGAAATCGAGATCGAAAAAGCGAAAATTGTTCGTAATCTGATAAGTTATGATATTTTTTCCATTTTTACCAAGCTTTAGCCTTGATCTTAAATATATTTATGAGAGCCGGTGAAAACCATACTGGAAATTTCGAAGAGCGGACCGCTGTTAAGGGTACATTTGTTTTAATTACAGTGAAAAGTATGTCTGTTTGGACGTCGTTAAGTCCGACATGAGAGCCAATGGCCTAACTGAGAAGGATGTTCAAGATCGGGCAAAGTAGAGGAAGCTAAGTAGGAAGGCGGACCCTGGCAATAGCCGGGATTAACGCCAGGTAGAAGAAGAAGAAGAAGACAGTGAAAAGTATGTCGTAGAAAACTTTTAACGCTACATCCACTGAGCAATCATGGAACGAAGCATTCCAGTCTATTTCTGACTCAACTCTTATTAATATTATCGTAATTGACTTTGAAATAGTTGTATCTCTTTATTCTGTTACACTTCATGTTATTATTTTGTAACTTGAATGGGATTAAAGCATAAAACGGAGAATGATATTGATCTGCAGGTAGCAATAGATCAATAGTCTCGCGCAGCGTGCAGCCACCGTTACTGATGAAGAGATCCAATATTTTATCCCGCATGTTTTTAATGATGTTGTATTGCGTAGCATTATGGGTAGACAAAAATCGTGGCCAACTTTACCAACGGGGGAATCACCTCTGCAAGGGTCAAAGGTGGAGCGATTAATGGTAAATTGAAATCACCGATAAGATAGAATCGCTCAAAATTTGTATTCCCAAAGATCGCATCCAACAAGTCAAAGTAGGCAGTGTAGACCAATTCGGGGGTTTTTGGGGGTACATAAGCTGCGCTAATAATGTGCAATTTACCCTTAGTCACGCTGGGCACCTGTATAACAACATATTCAATGTTCGCATGCAGTGTAGTGAAAGGATTTATTCTGACCGAACGCAATGTTTTCAGAACCGCCACTAGGGTTCCACCTTCCTCCTTCTTACCAGTGGCGTCACGGTCACGATCACACCTGTGCACGGTATAGCGATCATCAATGAATTCCTCGTCAAATATCTCCAGCGTCAGCCAGGTTTCCGTCAGCACAATAACGTCGTAACAATTAGCCAATATATTTGCGTATAAATTTTCATTATAATTGTTTGTATGAATTGACAGCTTACATCATATTCACTTCACCTAAGCTTACAAGGTGAGTGGTTTACTGCAGTGCGATTCTGTAAACATGTTGAAGTGAAGACTTGGGTGAAGTGATCACGAAGTGACCTGTAAATCCATGTAATCAAGATGGAATAACAGCTCACTCAGTGATCACTTCACCCAAGCCACTTCACTTCGACATGTTTACAAAATCGTCCGGCAGAAACGGCACTGCTGTCATATATCTTGTTTGTATGGACTGACAGCTCACTTCACCTGAGCTAATACGGTGAGATGTTGACAGATAGACTGACAGAATCGCACTGCAGATTGAGTCCTGAATGAGGCGAAGTTTCATTAGATTTTCATTAAGGATTTTTTCAGAAGCTTTGGCAGAACTTACGCAGCAAATTAAGAGAATGTGTTGTATGTATTATGCCTATTGGGGATTCAGCCCAAAAAAAAAGTTACATTCCCGAGACCCCGAAAATTTTCCAAGAGTGATTCGGACTACGGACTCGCTTACCTTTAAGTTCTCGTAGGCAAAACTGGTGCACAATTTGAAGCATCTCAGATGGGTTACGTTATGACTTTTGCAGAAAAGCATTTAATGCATGAGCGAGCGAAGCGAGCTCGAAATATTTTAGATACGATACCTTGTTTTGGGTACATTAGAATTTGTTTTTATTTCGAACTAAGGTTTTTTTGCCGACTTAGACGACGAAGCGTTAACCGGAGTACAAAAGGACGCTAAGGCGAGCAAAGCGAGCCCGAAAATTTTTAGTTCCTTGACTCAGAAACGCATATGTACATACATATGTTTTGTTTTTCAACTTCACGAAACTCAGAAAGCCTTGACTCAAAAACGCAATTTTTTTTCTTGTCGAATTAAACGAAAACCGGAAAGCTGAGAAAGCTACAGCGAGCGAAGCAAAATCGAAAAATTTTGAGTCATGACCCCCACGACGCCCCCTCCTCGAACCCCGCCTGTAATTGATCATGTTGCCACATACGATTAAAAAGCTTTTATAAATAGTTCTGATACAATAATTTATTTCGCGATTTCAAGATTGGTTCCATAGTAACAGTTAGGTACGAGTAGACATGAATACACTCTTCTCTTAAAAATTCCTAACGAATTTAAGTTCACGCTGTACAATTCCTCACCTCTCAATTTCAGTTACATCCCGATGCTTGACTGCTTCCAGAAGTAACGTGTTTAATCTCGTGAACCTTCGGCTGGATCCGAAATTAATGGGGAGCGTGACAGCAGAAGGTACCATCAGCACATCGTTAAGATTACAGGCTTCGAATGGCTCATCTTCTTCCTGTCCAGATCCTGAGGTGGTCAGTTTTAGAAGAGGCTGGCGTTCTCTGAAATTATAATTATTTGCACCGATGGTTCCGATCGAATCCTGAGTTTGAATTGAAAAAAAAAACTGTTTTTACAAAAAAAAATAAAACCGACTTCCAAAAACAAAATTCGGTGTTTTTGGTTATTTCGTTTTTGAACACCGACTTCCGTAATTAAAGTTATTTTTTCCCTTGAAGTGTTTTGTTTTTGGAAGTCGGTTTTATTTTTTTGTAAAAAAGGTTTTATTTGGCCGGCGTGATGTTAGGTTACGAACTGGTGTAAACATTCAACAGACATACCATTTCAGAAATCCCGATCGAACCGAGTTCCGTTGCCTACCTCGGAAGTTTTTCATCAGATCTTCACCAAATTTAAATGGGACCAGTCCGAAAAAATACTCTTCCAAACAAAAAAAAATCATCCAAATCGGTTAACAATTGGCGAAAATATCGCTGAACAAATATTTTTCATGGGATCCCATCATCAGATCCTTACTTATACCTTCCATACAATTGCGTTAGAAAGTTTATGAAAAGCATTGTATGTACTTATAAAATTTGAGGGTTTTCCTCGATTTTTATGGGATTCCATCATCAGATTCTCCTCACCTCAGGAGGCTAGGCTTTCGAATAAAAAAATAATTTTTAAAATCGGTCCAGAATTGGCGGAGACATCGGTGAACATAGATACATAAAAAAGAAATACAAACAGCCAAACATAGAACCTCCTCCTTTTTCAAGAAGTCGGTTAAAAATAATCCCCCATACATCAATGTAAGTCACAAGTAAGTCATGTAAGGTGTTTGTGTGGTTTGTAATCGCAAAATATGATCTTTTATATGAAAAAACTACAATTTCCCAATTTTCACGCATTTTTCCTGTACTTGTACAGTAAGATCTTACCAAATTTCATGACTCTAGGTCAACGGGAAGCCAATAGGTTTTAATTTCCTTGCGAACGTCGAAACATGCGCCATAAAAATTGCATAAATTTTCCAAAAATAATATAAAATACTCACTACTACTCTACTAGACCTGAGTATTTTATTTTAATTTTAGATTGATTGCTCCACGCGTTCTTGAGAAAAACGGTCATGACAGACAGACAACAAAGTGATCCTACAAGGGTTCCGTTTTTGCTGACTGAGGTATGAAACCTTAAAAATCTTGCGCTTTATCTTAAAAACGGTTAACAACTCAGCATTCGTCAGCCCCAGAGGGTGCAAAATCGTTTTCAACCGCCAGAACCAGTAAGTCCATATTGGGCCAAGTGTAAATAAAAGGCGATAAATACGAATTCTGACAGCAGGGGCGATTTTGTCCTGAAAGGGACGGTATTATAAGAATAATCACGATCAACTATGCAGTTAAAATAATCATAATCATCTGCTTAGCCTTTTCCCAACTATATTGGAGTTGGCTTCCAGTCAAACCGGATTCAGCTGAATACCAGTGTTTTACGAGGAGCGGCTGCCTACCAGACCTCCACAACCCATTAACTGGGTAACACGGTACTTCTTGGCAAGACTGGAGTCAGATTTACTGGCTTCTGACAATCCGTAACGACTGCCAAAGATCTACAAATGGCAGTCGGGACCAACGGCTTAACGTGCTTTCCGAGGCACGGAGGAAAATCGGTATGTTAAGATGGTCACCCATCCACAGACCAACTTTGGCAAGCGTTGCTTAACCTTAAAGATCGACCCGTGCGGCTGTTATTATTTAGCCACGAGCTCTATGCAGTTAAAATAATAGTTTATTTTATTTCTCTCCTTTTGTTTAATTACAGACATGTTTACAGGAAAGGTCCGAATCGCGATTTTAATGAAGAGCGATCAAGATTCCTACATAAACAAGATACTCACTCCCCCGCATCGAAGAGGCTGACACTCCTGGGCCGATACATCGCCGCTCGTTGGACGTCGCTGCCACTGGCAGTTGGCTGCAGCAGCGACTGCTCACTGCACCCCTCATCTTTTGCTGAATAGTGGTCTGCTTAAAAGTTAGCGAAAAATTGTGAACTTGTACAATGGAATGAATAGAGTTTTGAAGAAGGATTGAGAAAAAACATTACGTACAGTCTGTGCCTGAGAATGCCTCACCCACTATCTAGATAAGCCATTTTAATCACTATCTTGTTGTAGTTAAAGCTGAACGGCTTTTAAATAACAAAGAAACTGTATTTTTTTAAATGGTATCTTGTACTGATGACCTTCATACCATAAATTTTGACTTCCTACCTGTACGTGTACTGTACGTGTTCCTACGTGTAGTTTTAAACAAAAGAATAACAATCTTACAAAGATAAACAGCATTTATTACATTTTCGTGTACATAGAAAATTTATTTTGCGCGACTTTCGTGAAAGAGGTGTATCAGTGCAATTCTGCCGTGGTATATCTATACTTCTATACTAATATATAAAGCTGAAGTGTTTGTTTGCTTGAACGCGCTAATCTCAGGAACTACTGGTACGATTTGAAAACTTCTTTCAGTGTTACATAGCCCATTTATCGAGGAAGGCTATAGGCTATATATCATCACACTAAGACCAATAAGAGCGGAGCAGTAATGAAAATTGTGACGCAGACGAAGTTACGCGGGTCAACTACTCTAAATTAATATGCGTGGCGATTATGCCCCCCCCCCCATATTGGGGGAGGCCTATGTTCAGCAGTAGACGTCTTTCGGCTGATATGATGATGTCTAAAATGCCGTTATCCGACATCTTGTCGATTCTTAACTTTGATGATATATTAATGAGCAAACATGTCTATCGATCTGTGTTTGCGAATTTCCAAAGCTACTTATTCAAGGTTCTATTGAAAATTCGCAAACAGATCGATAGGTATTTTTTTCTCATTAAAACAGTTAATAATCGACCAGATGTTGGATAACGGTATTTTAGATATACCACGGCAGAATTAGTCAGCCATCATATGTCGAACCCATCGGCCTTGGTACCTATCATTTTCAGATCCTGATGAAACTACTCCCCTTATCTTATTCCTCGCTATAGGATCCAAGATTCTGTGAGAATTGGCCAAGGTGACTGTGAAAGTAGTGCACTTTGATGAGCATACTACACCCTAGTTCTTAAGGCAGAGGTTCCTGAGAGTAGCTTTATAAAATGAGAATCACGTCTAAACGGCTAGTCGTATTTTTTAGGAAAAAATATGTGTTGCATTACACTATTTTCTTAATAATTTGAAATGTGAAAATTTAGAGTTTTATTCGTTCAACATAGTGTTAGTAATTTGTAAAGTTATGTCCAACATGAACGTAAAAACGGCAAAAGGATCAAAACCACCGCCCTATTTTAATGGAATTTACACTATGTCAAGGACAATTTAAGTAATTATCTACATTTAGACATACCTACGGCTAGTTTTTTAGTCTTAGAATAATAAGGTAAGTACCAAAAGCTAGTGAATTTTGGGTCGCGCGGGTGTTAAACGACACAGCGATCTTGAGGGCACATTTTGTTCCCTCAAGATCGCTGCTGTATTATTGGCCTTATACTCTAGCATTACATTAACAATGTTAGAGTAGTTATTTGACTTGTGATTCCGAGAATTTTTGACTTAGTTCACTCAAAAAACGAAGTCCACGCAGGTCGTTCCAATTTGTTTATTGAGCTTAAGAAATTAGTATGATAAACAGATATTAAAACCAATGTTGTCATAGAAATGTACCGATAAGTTAGCAAACAGCACACATCAAAGTACTGATTACAGCCAATTTTCACACATTAAACTGTAGTTAAATCCAAACAAATACACGTAGGAAAAAAGAATAAAAAAAATAATTTCAAAGTTACCAATGGACACTGCGCTATTTCATTATTTGTTGACCTGTGTAATGCAATCCTTGTGGCTTCACCCAGAGTACAACAGATTACAGAAACTCACACAAACTTACCAGAGAATCTAACATTTTTGTTACAAACCACTGCACTGTTTTTTTTAAGCATGTTTTTCGCGCAATTCAAGTAAATTACATTGATGCTGTCGTTCTCAGAACACAGTCCACACTAGACTTAATAGTACACAAACTTGTTTATTATTCTTGTTTTGCGCCTAACCGGTCATCAGAAATATCAGGCTTATTATTTGTGCGTGCCGAGTATTAAATATTACGTAAATTAAATCACGAACAAAACAAAAACAGGTTTATTCTTAAAAAAACTCTTAACATGATGAGATACTAAATTCAGAATCTCTACAAAAAAAATACGTGAAGTGGCTGCCTACCAGTCCGTTATCTGACTAACACGGTACTTCTTGGCAAGACTGGAGTCAGATTTTCTAGCTTCTCACAATTCTACTACCAGAGATCTACAAATGACAGCCTGGACTAACGACTTTACGTGCTTTCCGAGGCACGGAGGAGTCTCGGTATGTTAAGATGAGAAAGTAGAAAACATGTGTTAAGTAATACAGCGACCAGAATATTAGCTCACAATAGGAATGAATGAAAGAAAGAAATAAAACAGCGTAGCTGGATTTTTACTGAACCTTACGATGATCGTATGGATGTAAATTAATTTATTGCGATCAATATAATTCAAGGTGTGTGCTCTTTTAGTAAGTACTCGTAGTTTTAGTTTTACTGTTTTCCTCTTACTGTGGTCTCATATAACTACAGCAAGAGGAAAACAGTAAAAAATATATTAATAGTTTATTTATTAAAAGAGCCATTACTATGGCACAGAAACTATTGTAGTTAAGACAGTGTGGAAAAATGCATTTACCTCACAGAAAGATCAACTGGTTTACGCATTCTTACACCCACAGTTGTTTTCTACTTATTTTTACTAACTACTAGTAATGGCACAGACTTATTGCTGCAAAGGGAACGACGTTTAGTTGTATTTATAAAGTTTTTAATCATTTCTATGTCACTACGCATTTTATCGATATGTTCAATTATTTTGTTCAATGCGTTATCGCCCTCTGACTTCAGTGATTTGTTACCGTCTTTTTGTACAATAACTTTGTATATTTCATCCAGTTTCTTTTGGAACAGCATCGTCCCTTGCACTTCATCTGATTGCTTCTTCTGTGATTGAGCCTTTTCAAAGATGGCCTCTCTCAAACGAGCCGGTAAGCGGTTACAGTTGCTGCAGGTAGCCTCACGTGGACGTAAAACGATGACATTCTCCCATTTTTTGTTCTTTAACCATCTCTTGTACAGACTCTTTGGGACTATCTTTTTGATGAATTTGTTAAAAACCATGTCTTCGAGTGATGTTATGAACTCCACCTGTTTTTCTAACCTCTTGATGTTTCCTATTATTTCTAAATTATTGACATCATTGACGGCAACACCTACTAAGAGATTCATTAGAACTATTGATACAAGAATGAGGAATGAAACAAATATGAGACGTAATATGATGTTAGAAGCCGATGTATCAACTTTCCCATTGCTTAGTGTATCAATGTAATCAAACTCTGAGGTCATCATCACCATCGTCGTGACAAAAGCGGACCAAGGACCCTCAAACGGTGGTTTTGCACGAAATTGAATCATGAAGCTGACGGAGAAGCCAAATATGAGAAAGACGAATGAGACCAGAATCTGAAAAAAATAGAAAAACGTTTTACTTTGAGTATTATAAAGTTAGTAGTTTTATTTTCTATTGTAAGTGTATATTGTTTGTTATTTGAATGTACTAATGATTTATTATGTTACCGTTAACCGACCAAAAACTCTAAATAACTTAATTATCTTAACAAATACTTAATTATCATACACTAATTAACACGAAATTATGTACAAACGCGTATAAAAACAAAATTAATCATTAGGCATCAAAAAAATAATCCACATCGCTTTCAATGGCAAAAGTTCCCAGAACACTGGCAGCATTGCCGCATTGAATCGCAATGCTGATTCTTTGTCTGGTCACGTGAACAGTCGATAAGTTGTTTGCTAATGTCCCGAAAGACTCGATGCGAAGTATTATAAAGTGATTATAATATAAATGTGATGGGAACTCATCGAACACACAAACAATAAAATATTCTCACCTTAAATACTTTGCTTGCAACTTTTCCAAACATCAGAACATAATATCCCCAGTTAGGGAACCTGGAGAGTAGGAACATCATCTCAAACCAGGACAGAAGCAGCGCCACTGTTGCGATCAGCCTGGCCCACTCTAGACTGGACTCAGTGTCCCACGACACAACTCGAGGCAACACCAATGCTAGCACTATTGACCCGAATTTCAACCACGTCTCCAAGCTTAGAAGGTACCTCAAACTTTTAATTTTGATAAAGATGATCTCCTGGCGAAAAGAAATTCAAAATTATTTTCCATTTCATGTTAAAACTTCAAAAATAATTCATTAGAAAGTCGTGTTCAAATTACCTGTATTGTTAACAAGAAAATAGTCAAGTAAATAATATGTATCCATACACTGCTGCGTAAAAAAAGTGGCACATATTTAATTTTATCTGTATAATAGAACACAGAAATGGCGTATACGTTCAGTGACAAGACAAAGCACACATACAGTATCAAAATACTATAGAAAAATGGTAACAATGATCTCCATTTTAGGTACAAAAAGCTTTGCACCAAGGGATGCAGGAGTAGCCGGTCCTGGTCGTATCTATTTCCTGTATTAATTAATGCCTTGATAACTTTCATTTGTTTCATGTCGGACTTATTTGGGACTAAAACCCCATAGTCTACTACAACCTCACAATTAGATTCCTGAAGACTCACACCTTGACTAGATATATACGAGTCAAATATTTCTTGCATAAATTTAGTTGGTTTAGACAAGTTATTCATTAGGAAATCTATGGGTGGTAGCTTTGATTTACTAAAACCATTTTTTCCGGCTTCAGACAGATCAGCTCCTTTGCGTAGGAGTAATACAATCATTTCTCTGTTTCCGTGACAACAAGCTTCGTGCAAAGGTGTCCGCCCGGCAGAATTAGTAGCATGAATAGTTTCACAATCATGTTTTATAATCAGTTCTGCTATATCGGTATGGTTTTTACTTGCAGCTATATGCAAAAGTGATGTCCACGTTAAAATGTCTTTGTCAATTAAATTACGGCATTCCAAAAAAGCATTGACTTGAGCACCTTTACAAATAAGTAGTTCTGCACAAATGAGATGGTTGTTTGAGACAGCGTAGAGTAACGGTGGACCCGTGCTGTCAAACCTGTTTATCAATTTTGCTGTGATGTTGCTGTTATATTCAAGTAAATATTCTAGTACATCTCTATTGCCATATTTAGCAGCTACATGGAACACGTTCGCTTTGTCTGATATCTCCACTTCTATGCTAGAACCGGCCTCCAGTAACAATTTGAGGGCATTTAACTGATTGTGACTGATTGCATTAAAAAGTGCAGTTTCTCCCTTTTCGTTGCGAAAATCAATGGTGCTGTTGTATTTCGCAACGGTTAATATCTCCTGGAGTATATCTACGTTCCCCAATTTTGCTGCAATATGGATGGGTGATTCTCCGTTGGCCTGTATGTGATTAAATTTTTAATATTATTAGAAATAATGACTATTTTTTGGCGTTACTCAGTAATGTGGAAATGTAAGAAGTACCTTCATGGTGATGCTGGCTCCTGCACCTAGAGCTATACAGACTCCTTGTAGCCACTCTGCTTTGACAGCGGCACAGAGCACAGTGCATCCCGCCCGATCCTTTACGTCCACTATTGCTAAGTACGGATCTTCATTGCTGCTCTTATGATTTGCTAACAACTATAAATAAAATGCCATTATACTTTAGTTTGCTTCTGTTTCTGCAAATGGGAGGAAGGAGGTATACAGGAAAACCTGTAGATCGACACCGAGGTTGCCATGGCACTTGTAAGTTTTTTTTTTTTTTTAATTTGAGATTAACATATTCATTTCATTGATATTTTTTTTTAAAGAAGGGGACCTATCGTAAATCCTTGAGGTGCTCGTGACGTATCAACATTAGTATGAGACTCGTCGTACTATTAACATTTTTTGGGGTAGAAATAAAAATGTGTCATAACGAATCATTAAAGCAAATATACTACATTAATTTGAAGATTTTTTTTTAAACAGTGAATGGTCCACTTATCAAAGCCTTCTGAAAGTTCTTTTACACGAAACACGGACACTGTGTGTGAAATGTAATCAACAATGATATGTCCCTCTTAAAACACATTACAACACACATTGAATTAAGACAAATCTTTATAATATCAAAGTTATGATTGATGATTTTTGCTATTGAATTTTCTTGGTCCTTTGAGTGGGCATTGACCCTAAACCTTAGGGTTTAATAACCTACCTGCAACAGTTCCTTATTCCGTTTCTTAACACAAAGATGCATGGCCGTGATCCCCTGACTGTTCCATATGCTGACAGAGGCACCAGCAAGCAACATCTGTTCCAAGGCTGCCTCGTTTCCGAGCTCCACCGCTGTGTGCAGCGGAGTGTCCAGAGGACTACTTTTTAAACAGCACCGCTGGAACTTGCCGCCAGCTTTTAATAGTAAGTTTATCGTTTCCTTAAAACTGGAAATACGTGCACAATTTTATATTTGGACCTGTAGTGATGTTGTGTGACAATCTGCAGTGCAATGACTTGGGGGAAGTAATCACGAAGTGATCAGTCAATCCATGTAATCGAGATAAAATGACAGATCACTTCATCCAAGCCATCACTTCAACATGTTTACAGAATCGACTATAAGGCACTTTGAGTACAAGGTCACTTCAACTTAGTTTCCACGGAGAGTTTCTTACAGAACCGACCGAATAGACAGAGTTCAAAGTTGCATATCACAATCACCACATTTTGGTTAGATAGCTTACTTGTTTAAATCAATATTGTGCCCCATATACTGTGCACAGCCAACAACATCCAGTGGAGTCCTACACAGCAGGTCCTGCGCGCTCGCATCAGCGCCGGCGGCGAGTAGTAACTGCACACAATGGTGCTGTGCGCGGGCGCTGGCCGAGTGCAGCGCTGTCCATCCTTGCTCGAATACAGGCAACTAAGGAAAAACAAGAAGAACAAAAAAACAAGATCAATATTAATTCTGGATATTAGGATGTTACGGATGACAGATGGATGGTGTGAGGAGTAATATGGAAGAAACGGGAATCCATGATAGCATGACGGACAACAGAACAGAATGAAGGCAAAAACGTGTAACGCCGGTGCCAACTGAAATAGGATAATGGAAGGAATATGATGATTCGGATCTAACCCTTAAGTTCCCTACTGAATAACACATAAAATACTTGATAGTCATATTTGCTCCACACCACATATTTGAGAGTTAAATTCGCCCCTTTTTTTTAAGGATGCGAAATCATCGAATTGCTCCTCCCGCTCTGGGCGAGGCAGGAGGGAGTGTCAGACTCTTACTGACTTAAACCTATCCGTGTTCCTCCTAATGTTCTTTGCATTCCAGGGACGCGGTGACTCTTTCGAACATATTCCGCAACTCTGGCAAAGTCATATTCGCCCCTGCAATTGTTACTTCCGGGGCATCAAGCTTAATGTAAGGATGGAGAAAGCTGGCCCCTTTCTCTCTTAGGTAATTATTAATATTTTCTCGCGGTAAGTATTTCATTTGTGAATATTCAAAGGGTTAATCTGCATGATGCATTCAATTTCCTGAAGTACCCACAATTTCTTTGATATTCCTGCAGTTGTGTTCCATGCCGTCGCTCCATTCATCCGGTAGAGTCGACTCCACGTTTAGTCGACAGGGTATGTTCGTCAACTTGTTCACCGGTAAACTGTGCCTCTTCACTTCTTCCACAGTTTCAGGAGATAACGCGACGCGATCTAGAATGATTTTTTGCAGAGCTGAAAGTAATATAGCAGATCTTTGGTTAAAACTAAAACTGACGATTTATGGGAATGCTACAGAGTTGAAAGTTGACAGAAGTTACTCGCTTTAACGTTGCGATATTATATTGATTAATTTATTAAACAACCATTATGAGCATTTTGCACAAAACGTCTATCAAGACAACAAGATAAAATATTATATTTTTGATAATTGTAATCTATCAGTGTACGGAAATATATCGATGCCTGGATCCTGAGCATTCAGGTCGTTGAACATCGTTTGGGCCGTTGCGGGATACCTAAACTTTGTTCTTGTGGTGCAATTGTTGGGTCAGTCGCTATCAAATCAACTCACCTTCCGGAAAGTTCAACAGTAAAGTAATCTGCTTCGCATGCCCTGCCCAGGCGGCCAGGTGGAGCGGTGTCCTGCCGTGCTTGTCAGACCTGGAGACGTCAGCTCCTGAGCGGAGGAGCAGGTCGAGGGCATCGTTGTCGTGCATGGCTGCTATGTGGCACGCAGACACGTGGTTCAGACGACACGTCGCGTTTGGGTTAGCGCCCATTGCCAACATTCTGGAAAAACCAGCGTCATTACTCAGGCAAAAAAATTATATCTATTTCACACTTACTCAATCACTCCCTGTCTTTACTTCTGCGGAAGAGCTCGTGATTTAATAATCACAACCACACGGGTCGATCTTTAAAGTTAAGCAACGTTTTGCTGAGGTATAGTGACATGTCAATGTGTCATTGAAACTGACCGTGCTTCGGAAGCCACGTATAAGCCAGTGGTCCCGGCCGCCAAATGGCGGTCATCAAATAAACCATGTCAGAGGTCCTTGAGGCGGTTTAGAAACTCTGACACTAGGGGTGTGGGGTCGTTAGACCTTACTGCCCACACGAGAAGAAGAAGATTGAAACTGACGGTCTTTTGTACTGCAGTGTGATTCTCTTACCATCTTCAAGTTTAAACTTAGGTAAGTGAAGTTAACATGAAGTGACTTGTCAATATATACAAACAAGTTGGAATGAGAATTCGTTTCATGCCTACCTCACCTCAGTTTACACGATGATATAATAATCATCATCATCTGCCTAGCCTTTTTTCTAACTAAATTGGTGTTGGCTTCCAGTCAAGCCGGATTTAGCTGAATACCAGTATTTTACAAGGAACGGCTGCCTACCAGATCTCCACAACCCATTAACTGGGTAACACGGTACTTTATGGCAAGACTGGAGTCAGATTAACTGACTTCTGACTATCCGTTACGACTGCCAAGTATCTACAAATGACAGCCGGGACTAACGGCTTAACGTGCTTTCCGAGGCACGGAGGAAACTCGGTATATTAAGATGGTCACTCATCCACAGCCACACCTTGGCAAGCATCGCTTAACCTTGAAGATCGACCCATGCAGCTGTTATTATCCAGCCACGAGCTCCTCGATATGATGATACAATAAACCGGCTGATAATAGGGATTACATCCCGTCGATTCTGTAAACAAGTCGAAGTGAAGGCTTGGGCACTTCACCTGAACACATCATAATGTTTACAGCATAGACAGGCTGACTCGTAATCAAATGAACCGTGCTGTTAACGTGCTAAGTATCGTTAATTCATTAGTGACCGAATATTGCCGAATGTCTGGCATTATCTCACCTATTCATAAATGGGATGTCACCCCACGGTACCGACTCTATAAGTCTCGTGTTTAACTTCGTCACGTGAGTGGCACTTCGTCTCATCGTTAGCGTTCCTTCGAGTATCTCCAAAGTATTCATTGTCAGGTTCGTTGCAAACGCTGCAGGGAAGAGTGGTTTGGCACCAGCATTATAATATTTGGTAGAATTTGGTACTTCTGTCCTGTAAATAAATGGTTTTGACTGGGTTTCAACATAATGCCAGATTTTTAATTAGAACACAGTTAATTGGAACCGGCTGCTGTACCTATATAAAATTTCTAAGGGCGAGAATTAAGGTTAGGGCGAATAAATCATCGTCTTTCAGCCGAAGGACGTCCACTGTTGAACATAGGTCTCCCCAATGTGTCGCCATATCGACCGGTCCTGTGCGTCTTGCATCCAGCGAGTTGCCGCGGCTTTTTATAAGCAGTGCGATTCTACAAAGTTCCCGTATAAGCTTAGGGCGGTGAAGTAAACAATATTATGAAGTGAGCTGTCAATGTCAATTCATACAAACAATACGGAATGACAGATCACTTCGTGCTCACTCTACATAAAGCCTATTTTTTGTCATAGATTTCAATAGCATTTAAGTCAGTTTTGACATTTGAACTTGTCAATTTAGTCTCCGAGATTAAAAACAGACATTAAGCTTAACCTGTGATCATCAGACACAATATTGAATAGTTTTATTGTAAAAAACCGGCGGCCGCCATCGTTTTTGGTCGATGGGGGGCCATAGGATATTAAAAATTACGTTTTAAAAAAAAAATAAGTTTAAGCTGCGTGATTTGGTATGGGATGTGGAATGCCATTTAGCGTCCATTTCCGCTGACTACCAATGGCACACACGTGTGCCGACGACGACTCACAGGTTAAACGATGAGATGTTTACAGAATAGATCAGCCGGTCGATTCTGTAAACATGTCGAAGTGAAGGCTTGGGTGGAGTGATCACGAAGTGAGCTGTCTTTCCATATTTATTACTTGGATTGACAGCTCACTTTGTGATCACTCCACCCAAGCCTTCACTTCGACATGTTTACAGAATCGCACTGCTGCTGGTCATCGGTCTAACTTAGGGGAAGGCGAATTAATATTTATTTAATTTATTTAAGACTGATGGCCCACCCCGTCTATCGCGCGGATTAGGGAATATGCATGAAAATAATGTTTAATGTTTATCTATAAATATACAAAAATATAATACTAACAGTTAGTGCAGGAAAATTAGCTCAACTTGATATTTTGCTCTACTTTAGATGACAAAAAAACTACGATAGGTCTCAACTCTGTCGGCTTCTGGGTAAGAAATTACCATTCGTCTTTGAAAAAAAATATTTTATCAATTTTAGATACCCTCTATCTCCTAAAGTATTGATCCTACAGTTAAATGTAAAGACATAATGTATATAAAATTTAATGTAGATAATTAATGCAGAAGTGAGCAAAGAGATAATTTCAAAGGTTTTGGAGATACAAGCAAAAATCTGAAAAAGGTGCCTTCCCCCCCTCCCCCACCGCCGGGGACTTTTAGTATGTTCATCTGGACCTCAAAAAACAACTGTACCAATTTTCAAAACTTCACGAGTTATTCACTCTGATTTCCTTAATTTTACAGCACTAAGTGAACATAGAATCAAAATTGCTCGAAAAACAAACGAGGTATAATTATTTTAAACAAACAAATATATCTGTCCCTCTCGCGAAAACGCTGTTTTCTATGGCAGCTGTATAAGCGTCATGGACTTTGACGTCAAAGTACACACCGGACTTCTCTTTCTAATTTATATGTGAATAAATAATTTCATGATTATTTACTAGAGCAAAAAAATTATATTCCTTAAATCTACCCATTTCTCCAAATAGGTTCAGTTGTTACCGGAAATAAAATCCATGAGAATAGAGAAAGAGATACCTGTATGCTTGTTTAGCGTCCAAGCTCCTGGTCTTGAGCTGACGCTGAAGCACTGGGTCCAAGTCATTTTGGACTTCGTCCTTTTTTTCTTGACCTAAAATATCAAAATAAATTTTAACACATTCGTATGTGTGCGCGAACGGATGACGCCAAAAGATAATTGGTTATAAAAGTTTATCTAATAACTAGTTGACCCGTGTAACTTCGTCTGCTCCGCTTGTATTCGTCATAGCGAGATAATATATAGCCTATAGCCTTCCTCGATAAATGGGCTATTTAAGACTGAAAGATTTTTTCTAATCGGACTAGTAGTTCCTGAGATTAGCGAGTTCAAGCAAACAAACTAACTTTTCAGCTTTATAGTATTAGTATAGCTTAAGTATGAAGTATAGATGTTAAGAAAAGATATTAGTATAGATTATGCAGTCTATGTACAAAACCAGACTTCTGATGCCCTAAGCAATCCAAGCCTGTGGTGCCCCCTATCAACTAGTCAACTAGTACCGATCTTTAACATAAAACATATTTTTAGGGTTCCGTACCTCAAAAGGAAAAAACGGTTCTATAGGATCACTTTGTTGTCCGTCCGTCTGTCTGTCAAGAATTTTTATCTCGGGAACGCGTCGAGGTATCGAGTTGGAATTTAAACCATATACTCAGGTCTACGGTCCCTTGAAGGTAAATAATTATAATTATTTTTATAAGGTTACTTAAAAGCAAGATATGGCCGTTTATGCCGCAAAAAAATTGCGTTTTTTTTTAAGAATGGGTAATCATCAAATGTCTCCTCCCGATTTCAGTGAAGCAGAAGGGAATGTCAGACTCTTACTGACTAAAACCCATCCGTGTTCCTCCTAGTGCCCACTTTCGAACCGATTCCGCAGCCCCAGCAGGCACTGGCCCTAGCGGGCCCCGTCTTTTATGCTGACAGCTCTTTGAGGCGCGCATAGAACACAGTGTGCCATCGACCAGGGCCTGGTTCTGATCAGATGGCAAGCCACCCAATGCTCGCCGTCCGCAGGCCAGTGCCAACGGTGACCGAGAAACGCCCTTTTTTTTTTTTTTTTTTTGTTTTCGGGGGGGAAACCTTCAAAAGGCGCCTGGACTTTGGGGTTAAGACCAGGGAGTGTGGGATTTTTACCTCACTAAAACCACCCCGGTGATCACCATCAGCACAAAGAAAGAGCCCCGTTACCACTTAAAAGACCACTCCGGAACCCCCTCTGTGCAACGCCTGTTAGGGCACATCCCTGGGGAGACTGTACAGGGGTCTCCCCTTAGCTTCGCTATGTACGGCAGCACGTGATCACTGTGCCACCGCCTTTCCTAGGATCACTGAGTTGGCGGACAGAGACCCCACTCTGAGCGCCAGCGACCCTGGAGACCCACCTGCCTTAAATAACGCAGGCGGGGTATCGGCATTTAGGCGTCGAGGCGGTTGCCTCCCTGACGCCTCCTTCTCCGAGCAGGATCAGCCCTCTCACGATCCCGCTCGGCGGCCTTTTTCTGCACCATCACGACCTCGCAGAAAGCAGCCATTTCTCTCCAGTTTTCATTATCTGCCAGCATAGCACTCACTACGGCTGGCAGAGTCAGGTCTCGACCAATCTTGGCGACCAAAACCCGCCGCTCAGAAGACCACGCAGGGCACTCCTCGAGCGTGTGTTGTGCGGAATCCAGGTCGCCTCCGCAATGGTGGCAATTTGCCGTGGCTTCTCGCCCAATCCTGTTCAGGTACTCACCAAAGCAACCATGCCCGGTCAGCACCGGAGTGAGCCTGTAGGAGATGCGCTCCTCTATTTTTAGCCAGGCTTCGAAGTGGGGCAAGACGGCTTCGACAACACGCTTGCGCGAAAATTGCGGTTGCTGTAGCCGTTCGCGCCACCGTTCGAGCGCGAGTCGCCGTTCCTGCCGCCTTAGCCTTACAAAAGCGATTCCTGGCACGCTATTGCCACTTTGGCGTATAGCGCGGATCCGGTTATAAACCCTCGCATCCATATCCGCCAGGATGTCTAACGGTGGAAAGCGTGCCAGGAGCGTTGCCGCCTCAAAGGACACTGTTCGGTATCCTCGTGCGATGCGAATGGCCATTTTCCGCTGCAAGCTGTTGATCTTAGTCCTGCAGCGTCGGACGCCTGACAGTCTATGTGACCAAACAGGCGCACCATAGAGGACCATTGATCGCACAACACCTGCGTAGAGGCGGCGAACTTCTTCTCGTGGCCCCCCGAGATTGGGTAGTAATCTGTGCAAAGCACCCACTGCCCTTCCAACACGGGGGACCAGGCGCTCAAAATGCTCTTCAAAGCCCCACCGACCGTCCAGGGTTAGGCCAAGATACTTGATGTGCCGACTCACTTGGACTTGCGCATCTCCAACTGTTACTAACGAGTTGGGTGGCTCCCTGCTCCTCGGTAGTTTATGGAACCATAGCGCCTCAGTTTTATGAGGTGCTATCTCTAAGCCCAACTCGCGGATCGAAGCCACGACTTTTGCCACTCCAAGCTCTGAAAGCTGGATAGTCTCGTGGAAGGTGTTTCCAGCAGCCAACACTAAGGTATCGTCTGCGTAACAAACAATGTTGACGCCAATGGGAAGGTCGACACGCAGAACCACATCGTAAGCCAGATTCCATAAGAAAGGACCTAAAACTGACCCCTGCGGAACCCCACACGTAATCTCCCTCCGATGAACACTACCATCCCGGTCCACATAGCGAATGTGCCGGTCTCGTAGATAAGCCCCGACGATGCACTGCAGGTAAGGGAGACCGACCGAGAATCGCCCTGCGACTCCCGACGTCCGGGGCGTCTTCTTCTGTTGCGGCGAATTATTCCCAATAGTCCCCTCTAGCCCTGTCCTCCGGGGTGACAGCTGGGAATTGTCTTCCCAGGTCCTCTATCTCACACGTTCGGCTTCCTGCTTTGCTAGCATTACTGCTTCGCAGAAGGAGGTGACCGCTTCCCATGTCTCCTCGCTCCGCACCATGGCTTGAACCAGGGCCGGGCGCGAGTGATCGCCGCCGCCGATGGCCTCGGCGAGGACACGGCGGTGCTCGGCCCAAGCAGGGCAGACCTCCACCGTATGCTCCACCGTGTCCTCCGGGCGATCCTCGCAGTGTTGACACCCGGGCGTATTCTCCTGCCGTATTCGAAACAGGTACCTCCTTTAACAACCTAGATTTGGAACCCAATCTGTGGTTTATGCGTGATTCTCCCTCAAACGCACAGACAAACAGTTAAACAGACAAAAATTTCAAAAATAGCATATTTGTGTTTTGTATCTTTTTCCTAACTTTTCTATGTAATTTTTATGCAATTATAAAAATAAAAAATCGTAGACCAACCGTGTCTGTACATTGAAATGTACAGACACGGTTGGTCTACGATTTTATTATATGTATAGAATAGATATAGATAATTTACTTATTAATTTGATAAGCGTAGAAGTATCGTAAATTTTAGCTATCAACAAATTCATTCAGAAATAAGACTTATTTGGCCGATTTCATTACAGAAAAGGTAAGAAATGATAAGAACACACGCTGCAAGAGCAAGCTTGAACGTTTTAGCACTCTGCCTTTTGACTATTAGATTTTTTTAACTGGTGTCTTTAAAATCCACATATGGTAGTTTTTTTTTTGCGCAGACTCCTCAAAGTCGGCTCGTCATTTTTGTAAGTGCACGTTTCTAAAGTGACTTTAGGGTCTTGTAACACCTTGCTGACTTTTCGGAAGGTTTGCGGAATTTCGTCTCACTTGACCAAAATAACTAAATACCTAACTAAAGTCCTGTAGTTTATCTGTTTATGGTGCCCCCCAGTCGTGATGCCCTAAGCAATTGCTTAATTTGCTTATGGGATAATCTGGTACCAACAAAACAATGAAATAGATCTGATGTAGATTCGGAGAAAATTGACTGTGACCGACCATTTGTGGTCATATTAGGGTTCCGTGTTTCCATAAGGACGTTCGGAACCCTAAAAATCATTAACGCCTTTAATTAAACATGCTTAAAACAAAGGTAATAATGCACAATTGTTGTATTTATCTACTGTTTTGTATATCTACTTCGTAGGTAGGTAAGTATGTTATTTTTCCGTCACCGATATTAAAATTAATTATTAAAATTATGACACATCACAAACCATTTTAACCACAACCATAATAATTACCTAACCTAATAAACATGATATTTAGCAAAAATACCTTACTTTAGTTGCAATTCTTCTAAAATGGAGGGACGTCCAAGTATTATGGAAATTCGGCAAAAATGGGGAGATTTTAAATAATCATTATAACCATCCTCATGGATGTGTGAAATTCTTCCGTTACTGAGTGACTGACAGCAATGCACAGCCAAAACTACAGTATTATTATATATATATATATATATATATATTATATATTCTGTAACAACATTTACGTGTCTCGACAGCGGATTCCGAGGTGAGTATAAACATACGACCTTTATGCTGTGTGCAATAAAGTTCATTTTGTGAGCTATCTCACTCAGGTGAAGCTCGATATCGAAATGGTTACTTAAAGAATAGACTAGCTGGTCGTAGAGAGCTGTAACTTGGCATGTAGGTTCCTTGGAGAGTGTAGGGGAAAACTAAGAGAGAATTTCCCGGAATTCTTACGAGAACGGGAAAATACGCGTACGAAGTCGCGAGTAAAAGCTAGTTTATGATAATTGTGAAAGTGCTTTTGTTTGTTACGCTTTCACGCTTAAAGCACTAAACCGATTTTGCCTATAGCCTTCCTCGATAAATGGGCTATCCAACAATAAAATATTGTTGAAAGTCGAACCTGTAGTTCCTAAGAATTGCATAAGCATAATCAGCCTATAATGTTCCCACTGCTGGGACACAGGCCTCCTCTCGGTGAGAGGGACTGGGCTGTAACCCCCACACGGGCCCAGTGCAAGTTGATAGATGTCACATGTCTTCGAATTTTTGGTTCTAGGACATGCCGGTTTCCTCACGATGTTTTCCTTCACCATTTTTGAGAGCAGTGGTGATGAAATAATTTACACAAAGTAAAGCGCCTGGGTTCGAACCTACGACCTACAACTCGTAAGTCGCAGCCATTACCACCGGGCCACCACTGCTCCCTAGAATCTAAGAATTGCGCGTTCAACCAAACAGTGGCGTAACTCTACCATTTGAGGCCCGTGGCAAATTCATCGGAAGGCCCCCCAGTAAAAATCGTGACATTGTATTTTAATTTCAATAAATCACTGAAGTAGATACCAAACAGTACTTATTACTAATATTGTTTCTACTTTAGTTAAAAACCTGAAAAGATAAGATCTGTTATGACATAATTTATTTGTATTTGTTTATAATCTTTTGTGTCTAAATTTTGTTTAAAATGCTAGGTTACTTTGAGCTAGCGGCCCCTCGGACCGGGACCCCGTCGGGCCGGGGCCCCGTGGAATTTTGCCAGCCTTGCCACCTTATATCTACGCCACTGCATCATCATCAAACAAACAAACTCTTCAGCTTTATAATCTATATATACTAATACTAATTACTAATTACTAATTACTAATTACTAATTACTAATTACTAATTACTAATTACTAATTACTAATTACTAATTACTAATTACTAATTACTAATTACTAATTACTAATTACTAATTACTAATTACTAATTACTAATTACTAATTACTAATTACTAATTACTAATTACTAATTACTAATTACTAATTACTAATTACTAATTACTAATTACTAATTACTAATTACTAATTACTAATATTAATTACCAATTACTAATTATGAATTACTAATTACTAATAATATATAAAGCTGAAGAGTTTGTTTGTTTACTTGAACGCGCTAATCTCAGGAACTACTGGACCGATTTGAAAAATTAATAATAATAATACATACAGTGAAACCTGAATAACTGGCACCTTAAGGGACCTGCAAATTTGTCTCACTTAAAGAGGTATTCCACTTACCCAGTGTCTCAGATATCCAGGTATAAATGAATATTTGTCTCATTTACCGAGGGTTCCAGTAATAGAGGTGAGAACAGAGGTTATTTCATTTATAGAGGTGCAATCCTTCCTTACTAATATGAATGCGAAAGTAACGCTGTCTATCTGTCGCGCTTTCACGCCAAAACTACAGGACCGAAACTTGGTACAGAGACAGTCTAGAGCCTGAGAAAGGACATAGGTTTCTTTTATTCCGGAAGCATGTTCCCTAGAGATCACGCGGGCGAAGCCGCTGGCAGAAACTAAAACATTTTCAATGTAGATAGCAAAGCCAAATTAAAACTGTAGGTTGCTTTTACAAAATTAGCCAAGTGCGGAATTTGCTGGTAGAATAAGAATTAGTAGGTACCTAAACAAAAGGGTACACAAAATAGGGTTATTATGACGAATAAAATCGAAAGAACTAATGCCTAAAACATAGTCTCAGTGAAATAGGTAAAATATACTCGCTATCTCAATTATAGAGATAATTATGACGATAAAATTGAAAGAATAAGTTATCCCAGATATAGAGGTTTGCTTTATCCCACTAACAGAGGTAATTCAGTGCTAAAGTGTCGGGACCTAAGCATGAGTTCCAGTTATGGAGGTTTCTCACTTATCCAGGTTCCACTTAACCAAGTTTTACTGTAATAATAATATTTATTTTTTTATTTTTTTACTATTATCTTTATTGACATAATAGGATACAAAAAACTTGTTTGAAGCCTCTGACTCCTAAACTAGGTGTACCTGTATGTCAGGAGCCAGCGCCCTCTCCCGCTTAGATAGTAATGTCAACACAGAAATAGACAAACATGCAAGAAATACAATTGCAAAAACAAAAAAAAAAATTAAGAATAAATAAATAATGAATTGAAACATGGAGTGGAACAAAAATATATCATTGAAAAGAATTCATACAATTATTATCTATTACCTAAATTACATTTAATTTCTATTATATCGTGCTGTGTGTCGATATGTATGTGTGTGTGTGTGTGTGTGTGTGTGTGTATGTCGGAGTTGTGTACGTGTGCGTGTGTACCTATTCTTGTTTGTGTATGAGTAGGTGTATGTATATTCTATAAATAAGTTCATTTGTAAAATTAGATTAATTATTTATTATTTTCTCAACATCCTCATAACCAAGAGAAAAGAGCCAGTTCTTTACTTTAGGTTTGCATTACAAAATTCATTCAGTGTTAGATAGTCCATTTTATTTTATTTTATTTTAAGTTTTCGGAAAACTTACAGCTAGGCAGACACAATATAAAAGATACTAACATGATGATGGCCAATTACAAGTTTTCACAGTTAACATATAGATAAATAAAAACTTATGAAACTTGGGTAGTAGACAGCGTTACATTCGCGGTTTTTGCATGATTAGTAATTACTATACAGTGCAAGCATATTATTAAAAAGCCAGTCTATTTTATGCTATAAAAAAGTGGTTGCAAAGAATCTTAAATTTATACACACTAGTATTAAAGAGATCTATATCAACTTCCTGACAGGCTTCGTTATACATACGGCTTGCTCTAATAATGTAAGAGTTTTTTCGATGGTATGTGTAACAAACGAGGTTTACGCAGAAACGAAGAACATACTCGCAGACCAATTTTGCTCACTAAGGCAGGGATTTCGCTGGATCCATTCACAATTTTAGATAAAAATGCTAAATCAGCTATTTTTCTTCCTTCACAAAGAGGCATAATGTGAATTTTTTTACAACGCTTGTTATAATTCGGTAGGTATGTTTTCGAACGAAATTGAATGTACCTTAGGAATTTTCTCTGTATGCCCTCCAAACGATCGATATAAATATTATAGTTGGGGTTCCAGACTTGAGAGGCATACTCGAGGTGGCTACGAACGAAGGAGCAATACAGGATTTTAACAGTCTTAATGCTTCTGAAATCAGATGAGACCCTGAAAATAAAACCTAATGCTTTCGACGCTTTTTTGACAATGTTATCAATGTGAGTGTCAAACATAAGCTTAGAGTCAAAAGTAACCCCGAGGTCTTTTATAGAATTGACTCTAGTTATCGGGGTATCCATGAGTTTGTATGGGAAGTATAAAGGATGAGGTTTACGTGTGAAAGAGCAAACGTAGCATTTGGAGACATTAAAATCCAACCTATTCAAGTTGCAATAGGTTTGGAATGCATCTAGGTCCTCTTGCAGTAAGAGAGCGTCTGTATGGGTGGTGACCTGTTTCATGATCTTCATATCATCTGCGTATAACAATATTTTAGAATGCTGGAAACAGGTAATTACGTCATTAATAAAAATATTAAATAAAAGGGGCCCTAACAGCGACCCCTGCGGAACGCCCGAGGGAATACGCATAGCTTTGGATGAGTAGCCATTCAGCACCACAGTTTGACACCTATTCTCAACATACGACGCGAACCACCTGTATAGATTACCCCTAATACCCATCGATAAGAGTTTGCGCATTAAGGTAACATGATCGATTCGGTCGAAACATTTACTGTAGTCGGTATATATAACGTCGACCTGGGACCTGTGTGACATGGATTCTGATAGGTAGTCGCTACAAAGAACTAGGTTGGACGTGGTCGACCGACCTCTTAAGAAACCGTGCTGATTATCACTGAAGCTTTGTTTGATAGCCGAGTAAACTTGTTTATAAACTATTTTCTCCAGGATTTTTGAAAACACACACAACTTAAAGATCGGTCTATAATTCTCGATAGAAGTTCTTGGCCCCTTTTTGTGGATCGGCGTTATATATGCCGACTTCCAGATCGAGGGTACCACACCCGTATCAAGTGATCTTTTGAACAAAATCGAGAGCGGGACAGAACGGCTTTTGGTGCAGTTCACGATAAAAATCGGTGGAATGTTGTCTGGTCCAGCTGATTTATTTAAGTCTACTTGTTTAAGTAGCCTATAGACTTCGTCCTCACATATTTCTACGGAACCGATATCAGATGTGCTCTGTGTCACACTATTATGATTCACATCATATAACAGAAGACTGTTGCCTTGTTGACTGCTGCTTGCACTAGTACCCGGAATAAAGTTGGAGTGAAAATAGTCACTAAACATGTTGCAGATTACGTCGCCGTCACTAGAAGACTGCTGTCCAAAGTGTAGAACTGAAGGATAGGAGTTTGAAAGTTTCCTTGATTTAACATAACTCCAGAAAGCTCTAGGGTTATTTATTACTTATATCTGATTCTATTCTGGCTATGTAATCATCAAACATAATCTTTTCCAGGTCATTAACTCGTTGCCTCAATAGAACAAAACAATGATAGTCTGATAAGTTCCCATATATTTTATATTTGTTATGATATTTAGCCTTTTCTTTAATAGCCTTGATCAATGGACTTCTGTACCAGGGCGGGTACTTTGATTGGGAAACTACTGTTTTAGTTGGTATAAAAGTCAAAGTCAAAGTCAAAAGTCAAAGTCAAAACGTTTATTCCAATTAGGCCATTAAACGGCACTTTTGAACGTCATTCACATTTCAAATATATAAAAGTTCTGAAGTGACTCTACTGTCGACCTATCGATAACAGAATAAAAATATGTAAAAGCGTCTTCCAATGGGCGACAGTTAAGTTCACTGTGCCAATCCACAAGGTTAAGTTCGTCATTTATTGCATCAAAGTCAGCCAAATGATATAGGAATTTTACATAGGGAGGAACAGGAAGACTATGCAATTGCACGAAGTCCGCAGTGATACATAGTGCATTGTGATGTGAGTCCTCGGGCACTAGCGGATCACCACAACGGGTGACAACAACTTGGTCATTAGATAGCACCAGATCCAGAATCCTGTGGTTGTTGTTTGAATGGCTATTATACTGTGAAAGGGTACATATATTGAGATTATCAATAAAGTTTGTTTGGACACTGCCCTGCAGGTTAGTAGGGCATAAAGTGTAACCGTCGGAAGTCAGCTGCCACTTTATGTTGGGTTGATTAAAATCACCAAGAATAACAAACTTATCAGCAGGATTCTGAAGGACAATATTCGATAGATTGTCTGAGAAAATGCCTAGTTGGGTTGTTAATGAGTTACCAAGGTTCTGGCAGCAAATATAATTCATCATATTCAGAAGCATTTTGTTTTCGTATGTTAAATGGTCGTCGTTAACATAGATTCTGTTCATGCCACGCAGTCCCAGGTCACCAGCATTCAAGGTCTTGTACTTTTTCGTGGCAGCTACAAAATCATTTTTCAAGTATTTCAAATTATGTTTTTATTTTCCTTGTCGTTGCGCATTGGCACCCTAGCTACATAATTAATCTGTTCTTTAGGAATATGACAGTTAATGACATCTCCGATTTTAGCTATTAGTGAGAACAGGTTTTCGTCGCTGGACATCGGTACTCCTTTGATCTCAATATTATTTAGCCGGGATCTCTGCTCACTCTCACATTGCTGGTTCTCAAGTTTCTCCGCTCGGCTTCGCAGAACTATAATCTCTTCCCTCGTCTTCTTCATGGCCTCGGTTTTTTTCTCGAGTGTCGATAACTTGCATGTTAAGGTCTTCATATCTTCGTTGATAGTGTCCATGGATGACTTCATTTCCGAGAATTCAGATTTGATGGCCTTAAACTTCAAGAGCTCCATTTGGATTGCTTTTACGCTTTCAACCAGCGCTGGCAATGAGTCCATTTGGGTTGAGAGTCGCCTGAGCTCAGCCAAGATGGTCTCCGCGTCAGAAGTGGAAGCCTTGAAAGAATCAATGCGGGGACTGGCTGCCGCTGTTGATTTGCAGCCAGCACATTTCCACGTTCCTTTTCGATCCCCTAGCTTTCTCCATGCAATTTCTGTTATACCGGCGCATGGGAAGTCAAACTGCCCATTGCATAGTGTGCACGTTACGCCATCCCTAGCCTTCACTTGACAAGCCTTGCACGTGAACATCTTGAGAAACTTAGGTACAAGCTTGAGCAACGTTGTCAAGTGTACGTTCACGGAGTAATAGAAAATTAAAATAATATACATAATATACATATATATATTATTTACGCGCGCGTTCGGCAAGATGTCTACCGCTGGATTTATCGAGGAAGGCTATAGCGTATATCATCACGCTAAGACCAATAGGAGCGGAGCAGTAATGACAATTATGATGCAGACGAAGTTGCGCGGGTCAGTAGTATTAGTATATGTAGATTGGTATTTACCTGAATCGCGTGGAGTATTATAACTAACACGTTTTACTTCACGACTAATGTTTTTCCCGGACTTTAACATCGTGTGCAAAGCTCTCCGAGCGAGCAAGTACTGCTGGGCTCGAAGTAAATAGTAAAAATGATTAAACTATATATATAATTTTCCTCATTACACATCTCTTTGAAGACAAATAACTAGATGACATTGTGACTCATTCGGAGTTTTGAAAATTATAATAAACAAGTGTTGTAAATCAATAGTAAACAAGTTGTAATTATCAGTGCCCTTTAAGTGCAAAAGAACATTTTGTGCTATTTTTTAACCGACTTCAAAAAAAAGGAGGTTTTGTTGTTTCTTATGTATGTAGAAAGCGCCTAACACCTATGTGGGGATACAGGGTTCTTCAATAAAATAGCAGTCTTCAATAATGATCGTCTTTTTATTTTATTTTTTCTTACAAAGTTACGTCTTTGTACATCGTTCCAAATACCAATCTCAATATTGCGTCCTTCTCCATCTCTTCCTTCCTCGTCTATCCTCTCTCACTCACACACAGCATCCCCTCCTTATTCCCACACACGTTCCATTTCCCACACCTATATGAAAATACTGAGTCGAAAACAAAAATTCTAAATCACTATGACTCATATCCAATAGTCAATTAGTCGGTCGATGTAGAGCATGCGGGGATTCCCCGCTAGCAGCCATATTTATTTATTTTTTTATTTTATTTTAAATAGAACGGCCGAAGCCAATTACACTATTAATTTATTTAACCCACTCATGCATTCTTCGCATAAAAAATCAAACATTCAGCATCACACAACCCAACAGAAATTTAGTGGGATACATGAAGGGATAAAACCCGTACATGTGCTTGTAAAGATATCTGAGGAATGCTTTTTGTACTTTCTCTAAAGCCAACACAAATTGCTTCTCAAAAGAATTCCACACGCATGCACTAGACTCAAGTTTGCTACGGACCAATGCCCCAAAAACAAGCTTGTTAACGTGGGGGTTGTGGAAGTCACGACAGTTCCTTAAAACAAAGCCAAGGCTCCTGAAGGACTCCTTAGCAGTGGATGTGATGTGATCGCAAAAAGTGAGCTTACGGTCGAATATGACTCCCAGGTCTTTCATGGACTCACTTCTTGTAATTGTATCTCCATTCAGTTTGTATGGAAAGTTGACTGGGTGCCGCATTCGACCAAAATACATCACGTAAAATTTTGACTTAATAAATTTCATTTTATTTTCTAAACTCCACTTATATACTGCATCAATGTCTGATTGCAGAGCTTGGCAATCGCGCTCAGATTTTATTTCATAAAATAGTTTTAAATCATCAGCATATAAAGGGATCTGGCACTCGCAACCACATCAGGGAAGTCATTAAACATCAAAATGAAAAGGAGTGGGCCTACTACCGAACCTTTACTCACACCCGAGCGAGTGTGGTATGGGGGTGATTTGTAAAAACCTAATCTGATAAATTGTTGCCAGTCCCTCAAATAATCTGCAAGAAGCCGTAGAAGTCCCGGGGCAACACCTATCGCACTGAGCTTTGACAAAAATACGTCATTGTTGACTTAGTCGAACGCCTTTTGGAAATCAAAGTAAAGAACGTCTACCTGGCGTCTGCGTTCAAGACTAGTAGAGATATAATTCAGTAGTGTAAGGAAGTTAGTATTGACGGATCTTTTTCGCGAAAGCCATGTTGCTCATTGCACAGGTACTGTTGATTCACTTGCTTGTAAATTCCTTGATGTAGGACATTCTCGAAAACTTTTGCGGGAGAAAATAGTATCGCTATTGGACGATATTCATCGACTGATGATTTATTTGAAGATTTTGGTATGGGAGTCACACGTGATATCTTCCATGGTGGTGGATAGACTCCGGATTTTACAGATAGATTAAAAAAGTGGTTTAGGGGCCAAATGAGAAATTCCTTTCCCTCTTTTAGGAACCATGGAGGAATACTATCAGGACCAATAGAACTGTTCCGGTGCTTATATCACTTTCGGTGAAGTTAAGAATATTAATATAATTACTAATACTGCGGTTGCTTGGATTGGCCATTTTCTCAAGGTCTAACTTTGGTACTTCAGTTTGGAAGACGCTCGCAAAATATTCTGCAAACGCCTCAGCAGCCGCGACACCACAGTGAATTTTACCTTTGTGGGTTACGTTAGGCTCAAACCCGCCCTTTGATCTAAGGTTAGAAATATGCTGCCAGAATTCTTTGGGGTTTTTCTTAATGTTCCCTTCGATGCGCCTAATGTAAGTAGCATAAGCAGTCGATATACGAGACTTTAGGCTAGATCTATATTCAGAGAATTGCTTATATTAACATATAAGCAATTCTCTGACTATATTCACATTTACTCTTTTTCCAGGCAGAATGTAATTTTACTTTTTGCTGGATATCTTGAATAATATCCGATGTAAACCAGGTTGGATATCTTCTATTTATCTTTCTGTTTCGGCGTTTTTTAGGGATACAAGCGTCAAATAAGCTATAAATAATATCATAGAAAACTTGAATGCTAGTGCAAACGTCATTGGATGATATAACTGCATCCCAAGTTACCACAGAAAGAAGTTCGTAAAGCAGACTTCGATTACATTTTTTTGAAATTCCAGTCCCTACTACGGTCGACGTTACTAGGTTCAAGTCTTTCACTTTCATCAGATGACTGGTCGAACTCTCTGCCTGCGTCTGTGTTTTCAAAAGCCTTCTGGGTAGGCTCGCTCCATCGTAGACTTTGTCTCTGTCATCTCTGACATAGACTAGAGTCAATAGCAAACCCATTACAAATAAAAAAAGTAAAAAATAAAATGTTCAACGGCGGATGGTACGCATCAGGGGTTACCAAACCTTCAACTGCTGTACCAGAAACGTTATGTAGGCTTGAGCTTTCCTGAACTAACACAACATCTAACATTCCCCCATGCATGTTCTCAACAATATTTCTTTCACACATATTAGAAAATAACAACAATAATTGCGAACATTTAAGGAAGCACTGTTTAAGTTTAAATCTCCTAAAATGGTAACTGTCCCTTTTAAGTCATTTATAAAACTTTCCACTTTTGTAAACCAGGTCATATAGTCGCCAGGTGAGTCGGCACATCAAGTATCTTGGCCTAACCCTGGACGGTCGGTGGGGCTTTGAAGAGCATTTTGAGCGTCTGGTCCCCCATGTTGGAAGGGCAGTGGGTGCTTTGCACAGATTACTGCCCAATCTCGGGGGGCCACGAGAAGAAGTTCGCTGCCTCTACGCAGGTGTTGTGCGATCAATGGTCCTCTATGGTGCGCCTGTTTGATCAAATAGACTGTCAGGCGTCCGACGGCGGATATGGATGCCAGGGTTTATGACTGGATCCGGTACATACACCAAAGTGGCAATAGCGTGCCAGGAATCGCTTTTGTAAGGCTAAGGCGGCAGGAACGGCGACAAGCGCTCGAACGGTGGCGCGAGCGGCTACAGCAACCGCAATTTTCGCGCAAGCGTGTTGTCGAAGCCGTCTTGCCTCACTTCGAAGCCTGGCTAATAAGAGAGGAGCGCATCTTCTACAGGCTCACTCAAGTGCTGACCGGGCGTGGTTGCTTTGGTGAGTACCTAAATAGGCATGGGCGAGAGGCCACGGCAAATTGCCACCATTGCGGAGGCAACCTGGACTCTGCGCAACACACGCTCGAGGAGTGCCCTGAGTGGTCCTCTGAGCGGCGGGTTTTGGTCGTCAGGATTGGTGGAGACCTGACTCTGCCAACCGTAGTGAGTGCTATGCTGGCAGATAATTAAAACTGGAGGGAAATGGCTGCTTCCTGTGAGGCCCTGATGGTCCAGAAGGAGGCCGCCGAGCGGGATCGTAAGAGGGCTGATCCTGCTCGGAGAAGGAGGCGTCAGGAAGGCAACCGCCTCTACACCTAGAAGCCGAAACCCCACCTGCGTTATTTAAGGCAGGTGGGTCTCCAGGGTCGCTGGCGCTCAGAGCGGGGTCTCTGTCCGCCAACTCAGTGATCCTAGGAAAGGCGGTGGCACAGTGATCACGTGCTGTCGTGCATAGCGAGGCTAAGGGGAGACCCCTTTACAGTCTCCTCAGGGATGTGCCCTAACAGGCGTTGCACAGAGGGGGTTCCGGAGTGGTCTTTTAAGAGGTAACGGGGCCCCTTCTAAATGCTGATGGTGATCACCGGGGTGGTTTTAGTGAGGTAAAAATCCCACACTCCCTGGTCTTTACCCCAAAATTCCAGGCGCCTTTTGAAGGTTTCCCCCCGAAAACTAAAAATAAAGAAAGGTGATATAGTCGCTGTCAGTGGCACTTGGTTTGATGTACAAAACGCACACGTAAACAGGGGAACCATGCCACGTGTAACTCGACCAAAGATCCTCACCAAGGTGTGTCTCAAGTTCACGTCGACGGTGCAGGACTATGAGGGCGCGCGCCATAAGCAGCACGCCTCCACAAGGTGTATCTCTGTCGCGCCTTAACACATCCACTCGCCGTTGGAAAGTTCTGTATCTTCAACCGAGGTATCTAAAAAAAGTATCTGTGGCCGCTATTAAATCTTGTTCGGCTATGTGCTGATAATTGCGCCACATCTGGAGTTTTGATTTAATTCCACGAACATTCTGGTATACACAATTTATTATTATAGTTCTGGAGCTTCCTCTGCAAGCTGCTGTAGAGCCGGTCACCATACCAGCACTATGCTGCCTTGTCTCTCTGTGTAAGCTGTTCATGAAAGGGCTGTGGAGCAACTTCACGCTGGCTGTTAGACTGGACGGAAGACTGTTTCCTATTATTGATCCAGGCCTTGATTCTTGCATTCACTGGCCACACATCTGGAGAATAACAGCGCTCATAGCAAGCAGTGGGAACGCCAATTTTGAATGACTTGTAGTTTCCTTTGGGAGTGAGTTCATCAACGGCATCAGTGTAACATAAACTGCGAAGGTAGTCTCTAATTTCGTCGGCTGTAGACTCCATGTTCCATAGGTGCAAGTATTTACGAGCTTCCACGGCCCTTAGTGATGTTACGCCAGGGCCAGCGGCTCCTTGAATTGAAACTGGGTGACGATTTTTAAATTTTTTCATATGACTAATGTAAGAAATAAGTCGGTAACGTGGTATCGCTATGGGGAAATACCCGCACATCCGCGGTCGCATGAAATTCACCTGTGTATACTCTAAACTTTAGAGTATACCTATAGAAACTATTTAATGCTTTGAAGCGTGCGAAGACACACTTTTGACCAAATATGGGCTCTCTGTATGGCATGTGTTACAGAAACCACCTGAATGAAATGAAAATCCCGCATGCGGGGTTCAGATGGTTTGACCAATGAAAAATTTTCCTGAAATCTATTCTACCCATTGAATTCTACCTGTATATTTAATGCTGAGTGTCATAGGTTACTTTTTATTTCAAAGAAATCACGTTCTCTCTGATATAGACTACGGAAGCAAAGCTGCCCGAAAAAACCTAGAAATGTGGAAAAAAAAAATAATTAAACAAAAAAAAAGACATTTAGCACAAAATAGAACTAAATAAGCTGGATGACCCAAGCATAGGAGTATAGGACTGGTTGAAGTGGCGACGCTTTAGAGAGGTCTAATCTCCAGCTGTAAACGTCTTTTGGCTAAAATTATGTGAAATCATGACAGGTCTGGCTAAATAAAGAAATATCACTTTATAGAAAAACATTTTATTTATTTTCTTATTCTTAAACAGTCTGAAGTTGTATGTGACTCAGTGTACTATAACTTAACAAAAATACAATCAAATGCTGACTTAAAAGTAATAAATTTAACACTCCTAAAAAATAAAATAAGCGAAATTTTATTTTAGGTACTTACACAATCTACAAATAGTCTCATACGTACACATTCAGAATCACCTACAAATTCTATCAGCCGGTCGATGGTAAACATGTCGAAGCGGACGAAGCGATCACGAAGTGTGCTATCATTCCATCTTGGTTACCTACTTAGATTGAATGCTCTCTTCATGTTCCTTTCACGCAATCCTTCACTTTGACATGTATACAGAATCGACGGGCTGTTAATTATACTCGTATAACATTCTCGGTAATTGTCAAAATTTATCCCTACTTCTTCCTTTTGCTGTAACTATCTAATTTACTTAAAATCATGTCAATTTTAAAACTAAGGTCATCTATAGACGATTGAATTTGGTTAATAGATGATTTCGTTTGGTTTTTAACATCAAAAAGCGCTTGATCTAGTTCTATTAGATGTTTTGTAATATTTTTACAATTTTTATCATTTTGTAACTTTGCATTTTTAAAGTTTTTTACAGCCAAATTCTCTTGTTTTATTTTAACCGTAGCTTTATATATCTCGTCCAACTTTTTCTTATAATTTTGTGATCCCAATTCGTCATCCATTTGTTTCTTTCGAGATTGAGCTTTCTCAAAAATAGCCTCTCTTATATGGGATGGTAGAGATCTGTAACATTTAGATTTAGGTACACTCGGACTGAGGACGAAAACATTTAAAATTTTCTTCTTATTCGTCAACATATCTTCTAACCAATTCGGCAAGAGTTTCTTGAAGATTCTATTGTAAACTAGATGTTCAAGAGATCCTAAAAACTCGACTTGTTTGGCGAGTCTTCTAACGTTCCCTAAAACTTGTAAATTGTGAAGATCATTGACAGCTACACCCACCATCAGATTCATGAGAACTATGGATGCCAGTATTAGAAATATTAAAAATATTATGCGAACTACGAGAAGTGAAGTGACAAATTCTTTAGACTCTTTTTGTTCCACTAGGTCTTCATAGTCGAACTCGGAAGTCATCATAACTATAGTCTTGACGAGGGCAGCCCACGGAGACTCGAAAGGTATTTGTGAGTGGAACTGTATCATGAAGCTGAGAGCAAATCCTACCACCAGGAATGCAAAAGTTAAAAGAATCTGAAATTAAAAATTGTGATATTATTTATTGAATCTTTGAAAAGCCTGTAGCTAAACAATAATGCCCGCACGAGTCGATCTTTGAGGAAAGAAACGCTTGCTGAGGTAAAAACGCTATTTGTGGAAAGCAAGTTAAACTGTTGGTCCTGGTTGACATTTGATGATCTTACAGTCACTACGCATGGATACTGAGCTCTCCTCTGGTTGTGGAGATCTGCGAGGCAGACACTCTAGGTAATATATTGGTATCTAGTTGCTTCCGGTCGGACTGGATACTGACCCCAACATATTTGGGAAATGGCTAGGGAGATTGAACTGTTTGTGACAAAGGTGCTTTTTACTAACAATTTTTAAAAACAGTCAGATGTAGATCATGGAACGTCATCAACGTCATGGAATCTAATACAAACAAAACACAGTCATCACCTTGATGACGTTTGTGGAGACCTTCCCAAACATCAGCACATAGTATCCCCAGTTTGGGAACCTGGAGAGAAGGAACATCATCTCCAACCAAGATAGTAGCAGAGCCCCCGTGGCCACGTGTCGGGGCCAGTCGACGTCGGTCAGAGTGGTCCCTGTGGCGTATGGCAGGATCACGGCCAAGCCGATAGAACTGAATTTCACCCAGGTTTCCAACTGAACGAAGTATCCGTTGCTTACGTTCATGTAAAGGACTTCCTAGAAGAAAAATAACGGTATAGACTAAAGTAAAAATTGAGTAGCAGAACAAAAGATGATTCTTTGTTTGAGCGTTAATCAGAAGCATCTATTGAAATCAGCCTGAGAGCCAGCACTTTTTGTACGTTAAAGTTTTCCATAAAGACAGTTTACCAAAACGCCCGCCCGTCACCAATTCTTTTTTTTTATTAATGATGGGTTTGCTCTTGACTCTACTCTATGCCAGAGATGACAGAGACAAAGTCTACGATGAAGCGAGCTTACCCAGAAGGAACCTGTTCACTCTAACTTTGAAGAGATTAGGGTTGTAAGCGTTTGGAAACACAGACGCATGCAGAGAGTTCCATTCCTTTGCTGTGCGCATTATAAAAGACGTTTGGAAACGCTAAGTGCAAATTGGTGGAATAGCTACAAGGTAGGGATGGTAAGATAAAGTGCGTCTGGACGTCCGATGGTAGAAGGGGGCCAGTGGGATGAGGTCGTGGAGTTCTTGGGCACACTCACCGAAGTACAATCTGTAGAAGTCTGACAAGCGGGCAACCTTACGGCTATGAGCCAAGCTATGTAGCTTGGCATCCACCAGTTTTACGTCACCGATGAGCCTCTTAGCTCTGCGTTCCACCGGGTCAAGCGCGGCACGCTGATACTTAGCTGAGCCATCCCAAAGGAGGCTACAATGCTCCATGCAGGATCGGACTTGTGCTTTGCAAAGGGTTAAAAGCTGTCTAGACCTGAAGTATCGCTTCACCCTATTTAGGATGCCCAGCTTTTTGTCCGCAGTTTGGGCTTTGTACTCGATGGTGGCGCCGAAGTTGATATTGGATGTCAACTACATGCCTAGGAGCTCGAGCCGATCAGTCACAGGAACAGATGCACCCCGAAAAGTAGGAGTTTGGTCAAAACGACTCCTTTTTGCGGTAAAAAGACACGCCTGTGTTTAGGTGGCGTTAAAAGTGACCAGATTATCATCACCCCACTGGGAGATAACGCTTAAGGTCAAACTTGTCCGCTCTACCATGGCCTCTCTTAAGGAACGGACTTCATCCCCGCTGGTTGTTGCGCTGGACAAGTATCTCTCTGAAACCGTACTGTCATCTGCATACCCAACAAGACCAGTCTGAAGTAGGTCATTGATGTGCAGCAGGAAAAGAGTTGCAGTGAGAACAGACCCCTGAGGAACTCCTGCATCAATAGCCATGAGGTCAAAGGAGCAGCCGTCAAGGACTACTCGGATCGACCGTTCACTCAGGAAGTCTGATATCCAGCTATAAAAACCAGCTGGGATACCATAAGCAGGAAGCTTGCTGAGTAGACCTGCGTGCCAGACCCTGACAAAAGCCTTCGAGATATCGAGCGACACGGCAAGTGCTTCGCCGTGTCTCTCGATGGCTTCGCCCCAGCAGCGCGTGACATACACAAGAAGATCGCCAGTTGACCGTCCCCGGGGAAAGCCATACTGACGGTCACTGAGGAGATCATTGTTTTCAAGGTAGGTCAGCAGCTTACTGTTCAGAACCCTTTCCATAACCTTGCATAGGATGGAGGTAATGGCGATCGGACGGTAATGTGCAGGGTCAGCACGGTCTCCCTTTTTGGGCACCGGTTGCACATTCGCAAGCTTCCATAATTTCGGCACCGTTCTTTTTTCAAGAGAGAGGCGTTAAAGGCATGTCAACATAAGAGACAGTTCAGGTGCACATTGCCTCAACACTCTCGATGGAATGCCGTCAGGTCCGATGGCCTTATTCACGTCTAGACTGCACAATACTCTTCGGAACACTTTAACGTGAACATACTTCTTATTAAGCTGGGAAGAAGAAGTGGTGCAACACATCAGTATGGTTTTAAGATTATCAATTTTAGCACTCACCTGTGAAACTATCAGGACAATAGTAATATACAAGACTACTTCCCACCCAGTTGAATTTAGAATCAGCGGTGCCGGGTACTTTGTATCTTTGTAAAAAAATACTGATATAATAAATGTTGTCAATGATAACACAAAGAAAGCGTAAAAGGCTAACATTGTATAGAAGAAAGGTAGGAGAGCTTTCCATTTTAAATACAGGAAACTTTCTAGTAACGGGTGAACCAGCAGGCGCCTCTGTCCATACCTATCTCCAGTCTTTAGGATTGCGTCTATAACCTTCATTTGTACCTTTTCTTCAGCTTTAGGTACTAACATTTTATAATTAACTGTGACTTCACAATTAGGATCTTGAAGATTGGAATCGTTGGTAGAAATGCAAGTATCAAACATATCCTCCATAAATTCTGTAGGTTTTGACAAGTTGTTCATAATCATATCTACTGCAGTATTTCTACATTTATTGGGTCCGTTGGTGCATCGAGATAAATCCGCACCTTCTTTGAGAAGTAGTGTGATCATATCTCTGCTTCCGTAGTGACTGGCTGTGTGAAGTGGCGTCCAGCCCATATCATTAATGATATGGACAGTGTCTTCATTATTGAACATGATAATTTTTGCTATTTCCACATTATTATATATTGCAGCTATGTGCAAAGGCGTGGAGCCTTTCAGAAGTCCGTAAGAACTCCTGAGACTTCTATAAGCGTTCCTGGCTAAAAGTCTCTTGACGCATTTGGGGTGATTGTTCTCAACAGCAAAATGTATAGGACCATAACCTTTTTTGTCGTCAGCTGTGAGGTAATTAATCATTCTTCTGGTGATTGTATAGTCGTGATCTAGTAATACTGTGAGTACTTCCAGGTTTCCTTTTTGGGCAGCTATATGAAAGAGGTTCACTTGCCTCGTCAGAGTTTTTGTTATTGATGCACCCTCTTCAAGGAGTCTTTTGACGCATCCTAGGTGTCCATTGCTAACTGCTTTAAATAGAGCGGTTTCTCTATCACTGTTGGGTATATCGATGGTGTCTTTTTGTTTTGCTACATTCAATATTTCGTTTAGAATATCAACGTTGCCTTTCATTGCTGCTAAATGGATAGGTGTCTCACTTCTGTTATCCTGGAATATAATTTGATAACTTTTTAATTTTTGAACAGGAATTGTGAACTAATATTTGTAACTCCCAGATATTTACGATTTAAACTAACAGTGTTATAAATTGTTGTTTTAAATTATACAAACTTAGCAGTTTAAAACAGAAGCAAGTTACAAACGGTTGCTGTAATGCTGGCTCCTGCTTCTAGCGCGACGCTCACTCCAGGTCCCCATTCCTCCAGGATGGCTTTATGAAGCACAGTATGTCCATCTTTATCTTTGACATCTACCACTACTGGAATGTCTGCATCGCTATGCCCGTGTGTTGCTAACATCTTGAATGAAAATAATTGATTTATTATCAAAGGAGTTCTTTTTTTATGTACTTTTCAAGTCAATCATTTTTGTTGTAGCAACTGTGGCAACTTTGAGTAACAACAGTGGAATTCGTAAAATATTGTAGGGAATATGCATGAAAAACATATTTATCATTAATTCAATTTATCTAAAAATACACAAAAATATAATACTAACAGTGAAAATAGAATCAAAATTACTCGAAAAACGAAGGAGATATAATTATGTTAAACAAGTATATCTGTCCCTCTCGCAAAAACGCTGTTTTCCATGGCAGCTGTATAGGCGTCATGGACGATGACGTCAAATTTTACATCGGACTTCTCTTTCTAAAAATTGCATGCATATTCCCTATTACTATCCTTTAAAAGTAATTATCACAAAGATTTTCTCCCGTTTAACACATGCCGGCTGTAGCTAAAAATAAACCAGTCAGCAAAGTGGTAGCTAAGCCATAAACTAGAGTGCTATAGCACTTCTGAAGTCAATTAAGCACTGAAGCACTATATCATGACCTTCTCGCAATGGTTCTTATTCTCACCTGCAAATGTTCCTTAAGTTTCTTCTTAACGCATATATGAAGTGGGGTTTGGCCTGCTCGGTTCAACCAGTTGACAGGTAAGTTGGCAGCCACCAGAACCGACACGGCTTCCAAACTGCCCAGTTCTACTGCAGTGTGAAGAGGAGTATCCACTGTCTTCCTATTCTTGATGACGAAGCTCTTGCAAGCCGCATCGATGAGCATTATCACTAGATCTGCGAAACTATAATTCGGTCATAATTTCATGATATAATATTATTGTGATGGTTAATGTTGCTGTTGAACAAATCATTGATAGGTGCTGTAATAAATTCTCTTGCAATTAACAGAATTATAAGAGAGTTAAAAGTTGATGCGCCATCTAACAATGTTCTCGGGGAAGAACTGCAATTTCAAATGAAAAACAGCTTTATGGTCTTTACCAATCAGAGAACAAGATAATAATTTGTTAATTATCTTGCAACTAACAGATTTATAAAAGTTAATGCGCCATCTAACAATATTCTTGGGGAAGAACTGCAATTTCATAGGAAAAACAGCTTTATGGTGTTTACCAATTAGAGAACAAGATAAAAATTTAAATGTTATGTAATTGTTTCCTCTGCGGAAACAATTGCGTATTTATTTGTTTAAAAATTTATAAATAGTAGTGGTACAAGTGTGGACTTAATGCAACAAGGCATTCTCTGCCAGTCAATTGTATACATTTTTTAAAAGTTTAAGTTTTTTCCCTTTATGCTTACTCATTGTGTTACAAGAAAAATAGAACTGGAGACATTGCATCTAGTATGGTGCCATATGGTGTCGGCCGGTGCCGTAAAAGAATAATACCATCCCATCACTTCCCGTGGGTTTCGTAAGAGGCGACTAAGAAACTCGCCAGAGAATGGCCAGCAGCGTTCTCTGTGAAACTCAACACCATAAACTGTGATCGCCAACCCGCCTGCCAAGCGTGGTAATTATGGCAAACCCCCCCAGCTTGGGGGAGGCCTATGCCCAGTAGTGGACGTCTTTCGGATGAAATGATGAATTTCAATAAAGTAAAATCTGAATAAAGTTCTACGTTGAGATCCCACTGAGGCCGTGCTGAGCAGCAGGCAAAATGGGTAGATGACGACGATGATAATTTAGTAGATAAACGTACATGGTAGGTGCCAGATTAACTTGCAATAAATTACATTGACTTTTCCTTAATATCCGTTCGTAGAAACCGGAACAATACATTATAAAGCGTTATTTCAGTTTTTGATATTAAAAAAAAAAGAATGTGGATCAATGACCATGATGATGATCATCATCATCATTTCAGCCGAAACATTCACAGCTAACAACATCAACATTCACAGCTAACAACATCAACATTCACAGCTAACAACATCAACATTCACAGCTAACAACATCAACATTCACAGCTAACAACATCAACATTCACAGCTAACAACAGCTACATTATGTGCATAAAATTGTATAACAAGATACCTAATACCTTGAAGACGCTAACTTTATCTAGATTTAAGAATAATTTGACGAGGTTTTTAATTGAAAAATGCTTTTATAGTGTACATGAGTTTTTAGATTATAAATTGTAAATTGCACAGTCATTTGTATTATTATTATTCCATTTATTCATTTATATATACATACAAATTACATTTTTAAATATTTCTATAAAAATACAAAAAACATTTAACAATATAAAAAATAGTAATTATTATTATTATTATATTGACATGCTATTATTGACATGATGTTATTGACATTTTACTATTTTTATTATCATGTTGACATTTACCTAATTCAATAATACAATTTCAATGGGATTATCTGTTTAGATGACTGCATGACTGATCATTAATTCACTCAAATAAAATAATTATGTAACTGTATTTATATTTGCACGCCGAAATTAAAGGCAGAATAAGAGAACAATTTTTATGCATTTTACCAACCTTCTGTACCTTATTTATGCAAATATGATTTTGATTTTTTTTTTTTGACAGACACCCACTGCTGGATATAGGCCTCCCCCAAGCGTCGCATCAATGACCGTTATTGCACATTTATCTGGCGCCTTGCATAGTCAGTTGATATAGAACAACATACTTCTGTGGATCTATAATCTGATCAGCGTAATAGGCAGAGCCGGCGATATCAAGCGGGGTCCTGCCGACCAGGTCACGCGCGCAGGGGTCGGCCCCCGCGGCGATGAGCAGGCGCGCGCAGCGAAACTGGCCTCGCGCGCTCGCGGCGTGCAGGGCGGACCAGCCCATTTGGAATATCGGCAACTAGTAGTAGAACAAGAAAACAACGTTAAATATTTTTGACTTGCAGTTTTGAAAAACTTAACTGCTATAATCATGAAAAGAACACCTGTATCTAGGAAACTGAATGCTGTAATTATTTTGTTTAATTCTGTGTGCAAATGCTATGCAGTTTTAAGTCACTGTGCTATTTGGCAACTGTTTTATTAAGCAGTACTTAATTTATGTATTAGTTCTATAGATTATTTTGCTAATCAGATGCTTAACAAGTTAGTAAAATCTTGTAAGAATAAGCTTAAAAATAGATAGGTATCTGGACTACTATTAACAGCAAATATTTTTGATTTCGCGTTAACATACATTCAGTCAAAAAAGTATCGGGAATGGATGATTTGTTTATGGTTCCAAATTCAAATTTTTGTTTTTTTGTAGTTGTTAGATTGGCACAACTGTTTTCCATTTTGGCGCGGAGTTTGCTGTTATTTATATTAAATACAGTGCTGGTTTTAGTAATATCATATATAGTGTGTATTGCGAATTTCATAATGGACAAAAATATCGAACAAAGAGTTTGTCTTAAATTTTGCATCGCCAATGGAATTTCGTGTTCGGAGTCACTGAAAATGTTACAGAAGGCTTACGGTGAATCGACTTTATCAAAAACTCGTGCTTATGAGTGGTTCAAAGCGTTCAAAAGCGGTCGAGATGTGATGGAAGATTTGCCTCGCTCTGGTAGGCCGTCAACGTCTGCAACTGAAGTTAACATCGCAAAACTGAAGGAAATAGTGACTGAAAATCCCCATTCAACTCTGAGAGAGATAGCCGCCGAACTTTCTGTATCTCACGAGTCGATCCGTACCATTTTAACTAATCATTTGGGTATGAAACATGTTGCTGCTCGGCTAGTCCCAAAAGATCTGAATTTTCTCCAAAAACTCAATCGCATGAAAGTCGCTGAGGACATGCTAGAACGAGTCAGTTCGGACCCAACATTCATGAAACGCATTGTTACTGGTGACGAGACGTGGGTTTACGAGTTTGACATGCAAACTAGTCAACAAGCTTCAGAGTGGCGCCTTCCAACTGAACCGTTTTCAATCGATAGAAGACATAAAGGAGAATTCGCGGCGAGAACTCAACTCAATTCCGGAAGCAGCGTTTAAAAAATGTTTTGATGAATGGATTATTCGTTGGCGCAAGTGTATCGTTTCTAAAGGAGCATACTTGGAAGGTGATAAAATAAATTTGGATGAATAACAGACATTTTGTGTATTATTGATCTTTTCCCGGTACTTTCTTGACAGAGTAGTACATTTGTAAAACCGTACGGGGCAAACAAGCGTAATAAAGGGTGTCCATACTAATAAAAAACATACGCTTTTTTCAAACTCCTTGCAGTTATGGTCAATGGCGTTATCCTTCCAGTATTTCGGCAGCTTTGCCTTGCTCGTGCCGAAGTCGCATTTCACGTTGACCAGCTCTTTGACATTCACCAGTTCTTGGACGCCCTGGCTCAACTTCTTCACTTCCTCCTCAGTTGCTATTGACATGTCTTCTGCGTCCAGTCTGTTCTGCAATTCTAGAACATGGTTTTGGTACTTTGGTTGTTTTTTGTTTTTAGACGGGGTTTGGTATAGTGCGTATTTGCAGCGGCCGAAATGCTGTTTTACTGATCCGTTACTCACCAAATGTTAGTGCGGCATGTTTTGTATAAGGGTGTCCAAAAATGGCCCCATTGTTGCAGTGCCCCAAATGACCTTACACTATCGAGGATCTAATGAATGCCACAATAAATGTGGTAACCTATTGGGCACAAAGTTTTGATCGCCACTGATTCGAAAAAAGAAGAAGACGTGGTTTATAAGTCAGATTCAGATTGGGTGTGGATTTCATTCCACAGCCGGAGGCTGTTTATGAAGAGATGCCTCAAGCAAATGCAATCAACATTTTAAAATGACATAATAGTTTTTGGTCGTTATTTGTCACTTTTAAGGAACCAAAGCTTTGTGTAGTTAGCTATTTATTAACCGACTTCAAAAAAAGGAGGAGGTTCTCAATTCGGCTGCATTTTTTTTTTTTTTTTATGTTTGTTACCTCATGACTCCGTCATTTATGAACCGATTTGAAAAAAAATTGTTTTATCTGAAAGGATATACTTTTCGATTGGTCCCATTGTCACCATGTCAGAATCTGATGATGGGATCCTACAAAAATCCAGGGCAACCCTCAAATTTTATAGGCACATATAATGTTTTTCATGAACTTTCTAACGCAACTCAGATATTTGTGCCTGGTAATCATCATCTCATGTTGCTGAGCTGATGATGAAAGGTATAAATTAGGATCTGATGATAAGATCCCATGAAAAATGTTTGTTCAGCGATACTTTCGCCAATTGTCAGCCGATTTGGAGGTTTTTTTTTTTGTTTGAAAGAGTATTTTCCTGAACTGGTCCCGTTTCAATTTGGTGAAGATCTGACGAAGAACTTCGGAGGCAGGCAACGGAACTCTTCAATAAATGATAGCAAAGGGATCGGGATTGCTGAAATCGCATGTTTTTTTAGTGTTTACACCAGTTCTTAACATAACATTGCGCTGGTACGCTGTTAATGGGTACGCAGGTACCTAGGTACCACTAAAAAGTGAAAAATAAAAAACTTTTTACAAAAAATACAACCGACTTCCAAAACAAAACACTACAGGTACAAAATAACTTCAGTAGAAAGAAAATAACTTTAATTTCGGAAGTCGGTGTCAAAAAACGAATAAATTAACCAAAAACATATAAACATATCCTTGTTGACATTTATGTATCTATCAAGCCTATTTTGTTCCACTGATGATCAAAGGGCTCTCTCTCTCTTTTTTCCACACAATTTCCTATCCTTTTGTTCGGGCCACCGTTTCGGTAACAGTCGAGCTCGTCCCACTATCTTACCTTGGACTGCTGCGTTGTCTTCGGTTATTTCATCAGACCCATTCAGTTATAGAGACATGCGGTTCAGAGAGTTAAGTCCCGCAAAACCCCATAGGAAAGCGAGTTTCCTCCAACCGGACGGTTGTTGTGCCCGGACGGCCACTGCCTGTTAGTTGATATTCAGATTATTGTATCGTATAAGTTCAAACCACATGGAGAACTCTGATACCGCGATGCAGGATTTCGTTAGTAGTTCGCTGCTGGCGATAGATGGCGTTGCGGTTCTTTTTGTTGCCAAACAAATTTCGGCATTGAAAAAGTCATGGGGATGAAAACGAACCTTCGGGAAATCCAAGCAAAACAGCAATCTGCCTCACATTCCCAGCCCAAGCAGCTAAATGTAGCGGCGTTCGACCGAGCCTGTCCTGCCGATGTCTCTCCGCGCCAGCGTCGAGGAGGACAGAGAGAGCATCGTCAGACCTCATGGCAGCGAGGTGGCAGACTGAAACACAGTCCATGCCACACGTTGCGTTGGGGTTGGCTCCAGCCTTGATTAGTCTGGAAAAAATAATTTCGATTTGGGCAACATGTATAAATGAAGAGTACATGGGCAAAACAAGAAATGTCACAAAAACCAGTTTTTGAGTAATTTAAATTTAATTTTTCAAAGTGGACTTTCTTTAACGTTTCAATTCTTAGACATCACAAATAGGACCTCAAGTTTACCTCACAAAGATTATCTTTAAGTAAGTACAAAGAAGCCTTTGTGATTATTTAAGAAGTAAAAAATTAACAAATAAATTTTATTTGACATTCCTTGTTTTTCCCCTTCAAATGGAAAACGGCAACTCAAAGTATAACATATTATCAACGCACAGCGGAAACTGCTGGTACTAGAAACATGAAATGCACAAAGCTTTTTTTATGATGTAGGTTAGCACTAAGAAGGGATTTTTGGAAATACAACCAAAATAAAAACCTAAGGTAGCGGCGAAGACTATTTGCAAAAATATTGTGTTTCTACTGTGAGGGTTCGCGCAAGGGTCATTCTCAGAATGTCTTTTCCGCAAGTGTCCTGTTACCAAACTTCTTGTGTCGCGGTGATAAAGGACCATGTAATGAGACGCTCTTATTTAAAACAGTCAGGAACATTATAAAAAATAAATATCTAACATTATGTGCATAAACTTTAGCCTTTTCCATGGCGGGAGGGCAGTAACTGCAGAATGTCACTAGCTATGATTTTTACATAGCCCGTTTGCTTCGTTATGTTTGTTACCTCATAACTCCGTAATTTATGAACCGATTTGAAAAATTCTTATTTCATTTTAAAGAGTATACTTCTCGATTAGTCCCATTGTCACCAAGTCAGAATCTGATGATGGGATCCCATGAAAATCGAGGGCAACCCTCAAATTTTATAGGCACACACTATGTTTTTCATAGGTAAACTTTCTAACGCAATTCAGATATTTGGGCCTGGTAATCATCATCTCATGTTGCTGAGCTGATGATGGAAGGTATAAATTAGGATCTGATGATGAGATCATCTCGTACCATATAGTGTTCTGTTTTTGGAAGTCGGTTGTATTTTGTAGAAACTCCTCACCTCTCTATTTCATTAACATCCCGATGCTTGACTGCTTCCAGTAGTAACGTATTTAACCTGGTAAGCCTTCGACCGGATCCGAAGTTCTTGGGGAGCGTGACTGCGGGAGTCATCATCAGTTTATCGTCAAGAGAGGCGGCGTCGAATTGGGCATCTTCTTCCAGTCCAGATCCAGAGGTGGTCAATTTTACAAGAGGCTGGCGTTCTCTGAAAGTATAATTTTTGACGATTAATTATAGGTAGTATTAAAGCTTCAGTCATTGCTCTCGGTACGGTAAATTAGGAGTACAGGGTCTGCTAAAAGTGCCTGTGCCTGCAAGGGTTACGGAATTGGTTCGAAAGAATCACCGCGAACATGGATGGGTATTAGTCAGTAAGAGTCTCATACTCCCTTCTCATCATCATCTTCATCTGCCTAGAGTTTTCCCAACTATATTTAAACTGATTTAGCTGAATACCAGTATTTTACGAGGAGCGGCTGCCTACCAGACCTCCACAACCCAGTAACTGGGTAACAAGGTACTTCATGGCAAGACTGGAGTCAGATTAACTTGCGTCTGATCCGTAACGACTGCCAAAGATCTACAAATGACAGCCGGGACCAACGGCTTAACATGCTTTCCGAGGCACGGAAGAAACTCGGTATGTTAAGATGGTCACTCATCCACAGACCAAACTTGGCTAGCGTTGCTTAACCTTGAAGATCGACCCGTGCGGCTGTTATTATCTAGCCACGAGCTCCTCATACTCCCTTCTGCGGGTCTAAAAAGGCCACTTTAGCAGAATCAGAAAGCACATCACGTTACCTGTCACTGTCAAATTTTCCCAATCAATCTTGAACCTAATGTGTTAGCGATAAAAAGAAAATGAAATTTAACAGATTGTTGTGTGATTAATATTATGATTCTAATAAGATTCTCCTGAAGTGGCCTGTTTAACCCCCCCGCTACTCCCAAAGCGAGAGGTGTCGTTTGATGATTTACCATCCTTAAAACAAAGGACCACAGAACCATTTAAATTGGCTATGTGTTACGTACCGTTCTTTCAAAGGTGGATATTAATTCTTAGGATTTTTTGGGGTAATTTTTTCACCCCTCGACGAGTACTGTCTTGGTTTACTTATTTTATTTTGTCGTGAATTTTGTGCAACCTAACATTGACTGGGTCGCTATATCTGTTTTCCTAAACCTGGATTGGCTAAGGAAAAGAACTAGTTACATAGTAACACTAAAACTATTGCGGTCTCACAACTAGAAGAGTCAAGTTTACTTCATGAACAAGCCAAGTGCCCAATAGGTGTTTGCAATAATGATGAGTAATCTAACTTTTTTTTGTGTCGATGGAAAATCATCCGTGATCCTTCAAATACATTTCGCGTTCTAAGGCCAAAAATCTATCAAACTGTTGGGTAATTATCTGCATAAAGATTTTAATGAAGTGTCAAGATTCTTTCATCAACAAGATACTCACTCGACCGTATCGAAGAGGCTGATACTCCTGGGTCGATGCAGCGCCGCTCGCTGGATGTCGCTGCCGCTGGCAGTCGGCTGCAGAAGCGGCTGCACACTGCATCCCTCATCCTTTGCTGAGTAGTGGGCTGCTTTCAAATCAATAAAATCGTTGTCGTCTAATTCGGGCCATATACGTTCAAGTCATTTGATCAAACAGGCGTGTTCAAACTGTTTGATCAAATATAAATACGAAATTTCGTATATTACTTCATGCCATTTGACAATACTTTGATCAACCTTGTAGGTTACAAGGTTGATCAAAGTAGTCGACCTTGGTCAAAATCAAAATAAAAAAGAAAAAAATCGGAATCGGTCCAAATCGGCCATATAGGTAGGTACGATTCATTGGGCCAAGCGTCTTCGCCTAAATATACTTTTAGCGGTCCCCCGTCGCGGTTACGCTTGGCTCAATGAATCGTACCTATATTAAAGTAAAAGAATCAATGTATATTATTTTTAACTGTTTTAATTTTACTTTTATTTCATTTTTTTTTAAACATAATTACTTAAAAGGTACCTACTACTACCAACCCTAATATCTTATCTTAAGGTCTTTTTATTACAATTATCTTAGGAATTTATTTTACAATTCTTCAGGTTAAATACCTGATACACTGCACTCACCTATACGGCACTACATCGTATACCAAAATATCAAATAGGTAGAACAAGTGAAAGTAGCTTAAGGCCAGGTATTCCCAATTTTCCCAATATTCAATCACTTTGAAACAATAATAAACAAACAAATAGTGATTGTTTAAAGCCAAAAAAAAAAACATTGAAGTTTACTTTATGTATCTACCTACTTTGACAATTTCTGGTTCAAAACATAATGTAGAAAACTTTACTCGATCAAGAAAAAATTGGAAGTATAACTTAAAAATAAATAAAAATAAGAAAAACTTAATAAATAGTTGAATTTAGACTCCTCAAATTCAACTATTTTTTAAGTTTTTCTTATTTTTCTTGAAGCTTATGAAATTTATACTTCCAAAAACCATATCTAAGAAAGGTTAATAACATATAGAAGAATAATTTGTGGTTTAATTTTGCATAATAGTTTTATTTTTTTTGTAATAATAAATTATTATGGCCGTGCGCTCACGTGCGACGTGAGCGCACGGCTCGCTTCGCGTAAAGTATGGTATGTTAGATACCTACTTCACTCGGTCTACCTGCCCTTAACATCTTTCAATAAGGTGGTTATGCATTTCTCTTTTCTACTTCATCATTAGACCCTTATCACAATAATATATTTTTATAACCTGTTCATTAAGACCATTTAAATGAATACAAAAACGAAAGGTCTGCTGTAAATAAGTTAAGTTAGTTAGTTGTTGTGTTAAGTTGGGTATATTGCAGATTTCAGGACATGCTGCAGCATCAGGTCACTGTTACCGTGTTTTTCCAATCTTTCGAACCGAACAAACCAATAGAAGTTGTTCACATCCCTTCATCGACTAGAAAAGAGCTGATGATCTTAAAACGGCTAAACCGATTTCAATCATAGCTAAAAACACTTTCTATTAAATTATCTTTCAAATAAAAAAAAACGTAAGTATACAAATCGGTTCACCCGTTTAATTAAAACCCGGAGTCTGTGTTTCCTGATAGCTACAACCTGGGAGTCTTTAAGTCAAGAGTGAATAGATTACTTCTAGGCAAGCGTGCTCCATCTTCGACCACATCATCGCTTACCATCAGGTGAAATAGTGGTCAAACGCGTGCCTATCATTAGTGTAAAAAAAAAAAAGTTATGGTGCCACAAACAGATACACAGACACATATAGCAGTCAAACTAATGGCACCCCTCTTTTATGGTTGGGGTTAATAAAATAGCAATTCTAACGATCAAGCACGTAACACTTCATAGATGGAACTGCTAGAGGTTCTAGACCAGCCATACCATAGATATCTATCTTTACTAATATATAAAGCTAAAGAGTTTGTTTGTTTACTTGAACGCGCTAATCTCGGGAACTACTCGCTTATCGAGGAAAGCTGTAGGTTATATATCATCACATTAAGACTAATAGGAGCGGAGCAGTAATGTAAATTGTGACGCAGAAGAAGTTGCGCGGGTCAACTAGTAATAAATATTTCTATAAGCCATACTCTACCTTTTCTCTTCTTGGGCCACATATAACTTCTACTTTTATCATGATGGGTCGCAATAACCTATTTTAAAAATATAATTCTACATTTAACAGTATCCATTGTTTTGAATACGCGAAAAATGGACGGTTTTCGATAAAATTGCTAGGTATTGTCAACAAAGTTATTTGGTATACAGGCAAAAAGTATTATTTTTTTCCACTGCACTGCCAATATTTATTTTTCATGTGTAAATTGTGAAATTCCCTGCCGGAGTCTATGTTTCCTGATAGCTACAACCTGTGAGTCTTTAAGTCAAGAGTGAATAGGTTACTTCTAGGCAAGCGTGCTCCATCTTCGACCACATCATCACTTACCATCAGGTGAGATAGTGGTCAAACGCGTGCCTGTCTATAGTAAAAAAAAAAGACATTATAACTTTTAAGCATATGACACACTTACGACTGTGCTGTACAATAATTGTATACTCAGCACACTCACAACGTTGTTTAAAAGTGTTTACAAGTTAGCTGCCTGCATACCAAATAGCTTTTCTGACTGTATGACAGCGATGGCTTAGGCCAACTTTTATGTTTTGCTAGCGGGTGAACAGCCTCAGCATATCGTGAATAAATGAATCAGAACCACGGAAATAAATTCTCACAGTTTTGTACTCAATAAATGCTACCGAGTCATCTGCCTAGCCTTTTTTTCCCAACTATAATGGGGTCGGCTTCCAGTCAAACCGGATTTAGCTGAATACCAGTATTTTACACGGAGCGGCTGCCTACCAGACCTCCACAACCCATTAACTGGGTAACACGGTACTTCATGGCAAGACTGGAGTCAGATTTACTGGCTTCTGACAATCCGTAACGACTGCCAAAGATCTACAAATGACAGCCGAGACTAATGGCTTAACGTGCTTTCCGAGGCACGGAGGAAACTCGGTATGTTAAGATGGTTACCCATCCACAGACCAACCTTGGCAAGCGTTGCTTAACCTTAAAGATCGACCCGTGCGGCTGTTATTATCTAGCCACGAGCTCCCCCAATAAATGCTACCGATTATCTAAGTAAATATAGACACAATAATAAGGTCGCAGGTTGGTTCCAAATCACAATATTACCAACCACAGAAAGTTAAAAAACGCTTTTTCTAACACTAAAACGATATTGAAAAACGAAATAGCCACAAACTTACCAGAAAATCTAGTATTTTTGTCACAAACCACTGCACTACCGTTGGACATGTTTTTTGCTATCAAGTAAATAACATTGCACTCTCAGACCACAGTCCGCACTTAATTATACACAAACGTGTTCATTTTCCTTGTTTAGCGTCTGTCTACTATAACCAGTCATGAGAAATATCACTTTTATGCTGATTCACTCATATACCTACTCGTAGTGACTATGAATTTACGAAATGACCAGTGCAACTTCGCCTGTGTCATATTTTTCATTAATCTTCTTTTTATCAGCCGAAAGACGTCCACTGCTGGACATAGAACTCCTCCAATGGGGGGGTTTGGCATAATTGCCGCGCTTGACAGCGTGTTGGCGATCGCAGTGTATGGTGTTGAGTTTTACAGAGAACGCTGCTGCTGTTCTCTGGTGAGTCCCTTAGTCGCCTCTAACAACACCCACGGGAAATGATGGGATAGTATTATTCTTTTACGGCACCATACGGCAACGGCCGACACCATACGATTTTCATTAATAAAAACCGGCCAAGTGCGAGTCCGACTCGCACACGAAGGGTTCCGTACCATAAACCTTAAATTTTAGGGTTCCGTACCCGAGGGGTAACCAACGGAACCCTATTAGTAAGCCTCCGCTGTCCGCCCGTTCGTTCGTCCGTCTGTCTGTCTGTCAGCGGGCTGTATCTCAAGAACCGTATTATGTAGAGAGTTGAAATTTTCACAGATTGTGTATTTGTATTGCCACTATAACAACAAATAATAAAAATAAAGATTTATGGTACGGAACTCTTTGTGTGCGAATCCGACTCGCACTTGGCCGGTTCTTTTTTATTATTTGTTGTTATAGCGGCAATAGAAATACACAATCTGTGAAAATTTCAACTGCCTACCTATAACGGTTCCTGAGATACAGCCCGCTGACAGACAGACGGACGGACGGACAGGGGAGGCTTATTAATAGGGTTCCGTTGGATACCCTTCGGGTACGGAACCCTAATGATCCGCTCGGTCGTAGCTTGATGTTATGTGGCCTATCTGTTAACTGTGATGTTATGTGGTCTTCTCGATAAATAGGCTATTCAACACTAAAATATTTTTTCAATTCCAACCAGTAGTTCCTGAGATTATCTCGTTCAATCAAACAAACATATTCTTCAGAATCAGAATCAGAACTTGTTTGTATATTTATTATATATTTATATTGTATGTATGGTTTATATTTGTATGTTGTTCATTATTGTATTTGAATCGCTTTAAATTTCCTTTATTGCACCTACGACTATTTTCTGCATTACCCAAAGGTTGACTGGTAGAGAATGCTTATGGCATTAAGGCTTGTATATTTGCCAATGACCTTGTGCATACAAACGGAGCTAACTACACCTCGGCGCGCCACTCCGCTACCCGTGTTTTTATTTTTTATAATAAAATAAATACATATTTTAAAAAAGTAACAAAACCAAGTTATTTTCGTTTGTATTGCACAGTAGTAGGTATTATTTTTGTAGTCTTTTGTTAAAAAATGAAGGAGTAAAATGGTTTCATCTCAACGATTTGGAGTTGATTTGGTGATGTTTTTTCCTATTATGCGATACCAACACATAAATTCTGGCTAAACCAAGTTACGTGCAATATCATGTAGATTACTGCCTATTTTTTCAGATGTAATTTCTCAGGAAATGTCGACGATTCAACTGCACGCTATTTTCAAGCCTTTTCGAGAGAGCACCCTTAAGTCCGCCTCTGTACATTTTTGTGCTGAAAGTGTTTAAATAAATAAATAAAACTGAAGAGTTTGTTTGTTTGTTTACTTGAACGCTCTAATCTCAGGAACTACTGGTCCGATTTGAAAAATTATTTCAGTGTTAGATAGCCCATTTATTGAGGATAATACACATGTGATATGGTGTGTACGTGTGTCGTACGAGGGCAGTAGCCCGTCAGGAGGAGCTCGTGGCTAAAGAATAACAGCCGCACAGGTCGATCTTCAAGGTTAAGCAACGCTTGCCAAGGTTGGTCTGTGGATGGGTGAACATCTTAACATAATGAGTTACTCCGTGCCTCGGAAAGCACGTTAAGCCGTTGGTCCCGGCTGTCATTTGTAGATCTTTGGCAGTCGTTACGGATTGTCAGAAGCCAGTAAATCTGACTCCAATGTTACGTGTTACCCAGTTAATGGGTTGTGGAGGTCTGGTAGGCAGCCGCTCCACGTAAAACGCTGGTATTCAGCTGAATCCGATTTGACTGGAAGCCGACCCCAATGTAGTTGGGAAAATGCTAGGCAGATGATTGTGTGTACGTGTGTGTATAGTGTTACTTTACCACGAAATCACATATTACATTCTTTCCTGCAACTTTGATTTAAGGTGATTCACACTCTGCCCCGCTATATGCTGCCGGGTGCGTGGCGACGAAGTCAAACACTGCGCGTGAATGCGTTTTCTGTGTTTTGCACTACGCGTGTTTTTAACCGACTTCCAAAAAAGAAGGAGGTTTTCAATTCGGCGGGTATATATATATATTATGTATGTACACCGATTACTCCTATGTTTCGCAACCGATTTGTGTGATTTTATTTTTTTAAGTTCGAATCGGCATGCTTGCCGTTTGGTCCTGTAAAAGTTTGATCCAGTTTGGTTCAGTAGTTTTTATTTTATGACCATTTTTGCTTATTTCAATTTTTGCATACATGGACATGTCGTCCAAGTATCACCACTTAAAAGTGAAAAATAAAAAACTTTTTTAAAAATAAATATAGCCGACTTCCAAAAAAACACTACAAAGTATAAAATAAACTTAATTTCGGAAGTCGGTGTTTTTGGTTTTGCATCTTCGTTTTTTTACACCGACTTCCGAAATAAAGGTTAATGAGGATATCATCACGCTAAGACCAATAGGAGCGGAGTAGCAATGAAAATTGTAACGCAGACGAAGTTGCGCAGGTCAACTATGTATTAATATAGACGAAATGGATATGAGACAGGCCTGATGTTATAGGAACTAAAACTGCTCTAAATAAATATTACGAGTACTATGTCTGCCTAATTATATTTTCGCAGTCAAAATTATAGAAGGAATATTTCCCAAAAATTATCGTGTCTTAATGAGATAATACAATCTATAGTTTTAATTAACCAAAATACATTTTATTTTTTCCGTAAATGTGGTTTATTTACAGATAGGTAATTTGTTTTCAGATTTCAAACTTAATGAACTAAGCGATGTAAGAGTGCGTTTCCACCAGAGATGTGTGTGTGTGTGTGTGTGGTGTGCGTGCGAGGTGTGCGTGTGTGCGTGTGTGTGTGTGTTGTAAGAGTTAGCGAGGCTGTGCGAGGTTGTGAAGAGGAACTGTAAAACAGTGTGTAACTGAGTGATACGAGGATGCGTTGCGGACTCGCGAACGTATTCCTCGCCCACATCTCTCGCTTTATTGCATTTAAATATCGAGCTCTGTTAGCCCTTTTCCACCAGAGCTGCACTAAGCCAGGCTAGGAAAACAAAGTAATTACATTGGTAGAATTTTTTCGCGGTCACCATTCACTTTTCTTTGGTGGAAAAGCACCTAAGCTAAACTATTTTAGCTTAGCTCTTGGTCTGCAACCGGCTTTATACTCGGAGATGGGTTAGGTTGTCATCGTGACGACTCACTTTAGACTTTTTAATAATTACGTAATGAAAATAATATAAATGAAATAACTGACGTACGCTGAATTTTGTAGATAGTAATACCTATAGGTACGAGCAATGTTTCCTCTTTTTTATAATTAATTAAATAATCTAAAATAAAAACAAACTAAAATATAGCATCAAAAAATTCATCCTCAACGCTGTCAGCTTGTAATGTGCCCAAGAGACTGGCGGCATTGCCACGTTGAATGGCAATGCTTAATCTTTGCCCAAAGTAAAAGCCAGCTTTTGGGTCACGGGAAGTGTCAAACAGCCGTTTCGAAATTTCTTTGAAAAGGCTGTGAGCACAAGGACCCCACGGCCCGAGGGTTTCAACCCCAAACGGCTCGAAAATATAATTAACAATAAGGTTACTGTATTTCCGACGCTTGAGGTTTTCCGCAGCCGCAGCGGCAGCGCCAGCACAACACGAAGAACTAGGAAGATGGGATGGCGCCAGAGTATCGACATAGGTTGCGTCCCACACTAAAGGCCTACCCATCTTCCAAGGAAACAAAGACATGCCGTCCGGTCTTTTGCCATCAACTCGTGCCAAGCCATTGGGTTCTAAAACGGCTGGAACGCCGACGATGACGAGAGCCCGTCGGATTATGTCGTTTAAATTAGCGTGTCGTGCAAAACGGCCTGCACTGCGGCTACAATAAAGGCCGTGGTGCCCGAGGCTGTTGACAACTTCACCACAGTGACAGCGATGAGAAGAACAACAAGGGGCTCCTAAACGTAAAGAAGCAGCGAGGCGAAAATACCGACTCCCATTTTCCCACAGCCAGCAGGCGCGCACGCTCAGCAGTAGTAGCAGACGTGGACAGACTCTGCAGAGCGGCTCGTCCCACCGCAACTGGGAAGATGGTTTGTCAGTTAGGTCAGTATTCGGACAAGCGAGTTTCCAGGCATCGATAGCATCGGTGAAGCACAGCACATCAAAACCAACCAGTGTGGAAGCCAGGATATTCCAGATTAATTCCTCAGTGCCGTGAACCGAAGATATAAAAGCCGGTATACTTATACTAGAAATTTTGGACGCCGAGTCCTCCCATGCGGATGGGAAGGGAAGCTTGTGCCCAAGCTCGGTCATCCAAAGCCATATTCAAAATTAATGACAATCGAATAATTTGAACCATTTGGTCTAAAAGATGAGTGTGCTTCCATAAACACAGACAGCTTAAAGAACACCTAAATTTAAATGATGCACAGTTCGGTTTTAGACCAGGACTATCGACAGAATGTGCGGTTATGTCTCTCAAGCAGACACAGATAGGAACACGCCTGTGTATGCAGCCTTTCTTGATCTCTCCAGGGCATTGGACCTGGTTAAGTATGATATTCTCTGGCGAAAATTTAAGGATACAGGTGTGTCGGGTGAATTAATTAATATTTTTAAATATTGGTATGACCACCAAACAAAGCAGGTCAAATGGCGTGGCGAACTTTCTGATGAGTACGGGTTGGAGTGCGGAGTGAGACAGGGGGGGTTGACATCTCCTTCACTCTTCAACCTGTACGTGAACGGGCTGATTGTTGAGCTGATCGATACCGGAGTAGGATGCTCGATCGATGGTCACTGTATCAACAGTATTAGTTATGCAGATGATATGGTGTTGCTCAGCCCATGCCCCAGCGTGTGTGAGGAGTATGCGAGGGTACACGGTCTCCTGTACAATGTTCAGAAAAGCGAGCTCTTGGTATTTCAAGCCAGGGGACGTAAACTGGGGGATGTGGCACCTGTGCTGCTTAACGCTGTCGCTCTTCGAAGAGTGAGAGAGTTTAAATCGGCCATGTGGTTACCGAGGATTTAAAAGACGATGGAGACATTGAAAGGGAGAGGAGAGCGATGGCGGTCCGCTGTAACATGTTGGCACGCAGATTTGCGAGGTGTAGTTTAGAGGTAAAAATTACTCTTTTTAAAGCATTTTCCCAAACTCTCTACACCTGCAATCTGTGGGTCAGCTACACTCAGCGGGCCATCAACGCTCTCCGAATACAATATAATAACGCGTTCAGGGTGCTGGTGGGGCTCCCACGCTATTGTAGTGCGTGTGCGATGTTTGCGCACGCGCACACAGACGGGTTTCACACTGTGCTGCGGCGCCGTATCGCTTCGCTGATGTTCCGCACGCGTCAAGCGGAGCGCCAACACTATCCTGAACGTGCTCAGCCACAAGCTGGACAGCCCCCTTCTGGGGCACTGGGTTCAAGCACAAGTGCGTGTGCCCGGGGCCCCAGAGGGCGGCAAATACTTAAATTAATTTAGTTTTTTTTAATGTACCTAACATAGTTTTTAAGTCTTTCTACTAACAAAATTATGGACCAAGAATGTCTGAAATAAAAATATTTTATTTTATTTTTATTTTTTTATAAATGGGAAGCACGAAGAAAATATGTCAATTTAGGGCCGAAACAGCAGAAACGAATTATGGTGATAGCCGAATATGTGTTGATTTGGAGCATAATAATTAGCTAATATTCTATTGTTTTTTATCATTTAGTATTATCATTTAGTGTAGGTACGGAAATTTATTGTACCAAAATCAAGAGTTAAATAAGTTTAAAATTAACTATTCGGATGCCTCCAACCACTCGGCAACGTTCAGCTGCTGTCTTGAGACAGCGGAAGGCGCAGTAGCGTAGCGAGGGGGGGCGGTGGGGGCCGCACAAGGTGACAGCCGTTTAGGCGTGACACCCGATCGTTCGTTGACTGGTGTTTGTCCCTGTTGGATGTCACCCCTAAACGTTTGGCGCAACGAAACCTGTCGAGAGTGAGCTAAAAGTATTATTGAGCTCGCTTCGCTCACCTTTGCATGCTGCACGATCTAACATCACGAGCTTTTCTGTATAAATCAACAACTGTCTTCTCTTTGATATGAATAATCAAAAGACAATTAAACCCTTCCGAGATGAGGGCAAAAAATAGTTTAGTTCCTGAGGTTTTCGCATAGGGGTGATACTCGACCGTTCGTTGACTATTTTTACGGTCGAGTGTCACCCCTTCGTATTGAGACTCGTCCGAGTTGGGGTGTAAAAATTTTGAGCACGCTTAGCTTGTTCTTACATTCTGCACTTTATTTGTTCTCAAGCTTTTCTATATAACTCAACAAAATGATTTTGTGGACGTAAGAAAAAAAAAAATCTCTGGGTGCATGAACTTTCGAGCTCGCTACGCTCGCTCTTGTGTTCTGCCCTACCTCAATTAATGAGATTTCTTGCATCAGTCCATAATCTATATTAATATGAATAATCAAAAATAACAGCTTTTAATAAAATAAAACCTATCCGAGATGGGATGCAAAAAATTTCGAGTTTGTTCTTGTGTTCTGCCCTCTCTCAATTAATGAGCTTTCTTGCATCAGTCCACAAAGTTAATATCTGAGGTGGAATGCAACATTTTCTTAAATATCTAATCAATGTGTGAGTCTTCAGGAATCTAATTTTGAGGTTGTAGTACTACGGGGTTTTAGTCCCAAATAAGTCCGACATGAAACAAATGAAAGTGATCAAGGCACTAATTAATACAGGAAATAGATACGACCAGGACAGGCTACTCCTGCATCCCTTGGTACAAAGCTTTTTGTACCGAAAATGGAGATCATTGTTACCGTTTTTCTTATGTTATTCGTTTTATAAAAGCGATGAAGTTAATTGATAACTGTAAGAAGATCTTCAGTTGCTTCGACAGAAGACTAGGTACATGTATGCTAGGCATATTTGTTTCTCAATCACACTAAAACGGCTGCACGGATTTGGATGAATTTGGCTATGATGATTTGGCACAGATCTCTGTGCCAAATCATCAAAGCCAATTACGTGCAGACTAATCTATCTAGATTAGTCTGCACGTAGTACAGTGGGCAGGGCCCACCATCTGCAGACCTTCTAGAAAGAGGACGTTTTGCCGAAAGGTTTCGTATTTCGACGTTTCCGAGGACGGTTACGCGACACCACGCAGCGACACACGACGCCTACGTTACGTGTATTAATATGGTTGTAGTTTTAATATGGTTCATAATATTTATTAGTTTATTATAGCTTAGGATAATGTTGTGTATTTTATCTATGGGCCTCAGATGCCTTAAAATAAAATTATATTATTATTATTGCTCGCAGAACAAATGGTCGATGGGGCCGCAAAGTTCTGGAGTGGCGACCGCGTACCGGAAGATGTAATGTTGGAAGGCCTCCCACAAAGTGGACCGAGGGAATAGAATAGAATACGCTCTATTATGTACACCACACAAGTTGAGGGAGGGCGAGTCGCATTTGCGGGTTGCGGGTAGCGGATTGATGCGAGACGAACTGGACCGGTTGTTGCGACGACACTTGGGGGAGGCCTTTGTCCAACAGACCCAACAGTGGACATATTTCGGCTGATATGATCATGATGATAGCACATAGGCTGCTCTTGGTCTTGGTCGGTTCTCTTGGAATAATTTCAAACATTAACGCGGACGGAGCCGCTGACCGGAGCTAGTATTACATAAACTATTTACGAACGTTTTTCATAGCCATCAGGATGACGCCGACAAGTTGCTCGGATTTCGAATGATCTCTCGGTGGCTATGATGATGAATTCGCGGCTTGCGTTTGGCTATCGAAAAGACAAAACAACAGTGCCACATCTAATCTTACTCCTTCGAAAGCAAGGTATTTCATGAATTCCAACTCACTTTACTAGCAGTACCTTCACCACTGACTTATAACCCCCTTTTTACCCCCTTTTAATTTTAAATTCGCTCATTGCATCCAATTGTCTGGAGATATCAATGCCAGATAAGGATTTAAAAGATTTTAAAAGATATTCGTACTTCTATAAGTCAATGCCCCAAATTGACTTATAGAAGAACGAATATCTTTAAATATCGTCCCCAAGAAAGTATACGGTAATACGGTGGTACGAGTGTTTTTATTAATTAACATTGTAGGCGGAGAACGCGCTTTTTTTGGCATCTTAATATATTTATTCTTCGGACGGTGAGCAGTGGGTGGGTCCCAGCGCGCCTCAAAGAGATGTCAGCACGGAAGCCGGGGCCCGCTAGGGCAAGTGTCTGCTGGGGCTGCGGAATCTGTTCGAAAGAGGTACCGTAGCCCTGGGCCTGGAACGCAAAGGGCACTAGGAGGAACACGGATGGGTTTTAGTCAGTGAGTCTGACACTCCCTCCTGCTTCACCCAGAGCGGCAGGAGTCATTTGATGATATCCCATCCTAAAAAAAAAAGAAAAAGCTAGTTATTGATTGATTGAGTACTGACAGACAACGCACAGCCGAAACTACTGGTTGTGGAAACCTGTAATTTGGCATGTAGGTTCCTTGGGGAGTGTAGGGGAGCACCAAGAGAGGATTTCTCGAAATTCCTACGGGAACGGGTACAAACGGGGTGTGCGCGTACGTAGTCGCGGGCATAGGCTAGTATATCCTAAAACAAAGCCGCGGAGGTGGCCAGATTCCTGGCAAAGTCAACTTAGTCAACATTATACGCTGTTGTGTGGTTTTTACAGAAAATTCTAACAAGACAAACAAACATTGTGGTCATAATGAAAATAATAACTAACTTATTGAAAGATTCGAAAGATGAGTGGCTGGTGAGAACGGTAAGTCGCAGAGAAATAGTTCATTTTTGATTTCATGCAAGTGGGCAAACTTTTCTTAGCATCCGAAGTAGAAAAGTAAGCCTGAGCCGAAGGCGTGGCTGTTTCGAAGCCAAGGGACTGCAGTGAGAAATGCCCACATGTATCAAACGACTTTTTTCAACAAACTGTCTTGAATTAATCGACTTTAATTTAACATTACATTTGATACAATTAAGTATTGGTAACTAGCTTACATTGGTTAGTAAAAAATACTTAATTGTAGTCAGAAATGGATTGTGGATTTTTTTTTTCGTTCGATGTCCTCTTCCGGGCTGACCGACTCGCAGTTGGGAACTGGCCGGTGCACCTTTCCGCACAACTGCGAAATACACTTCAAGAAGCAGTGGGAAAAGGAGGCAGTTAGTTCAAATTGGTCAAAATGTAGTTCAAGAACTGATTTACTAAATTATATCATATTGCTGCCATAGATGTCCATGAATCATGATGCATTCTCTCTGAAAAATTATTGAGAAAAAGGTGATCCCGTATTTTTTCTTCTATTTCAGACTGCGACCATAAACACATCAAATCCGATTGTTGATAGAATAATGGACGACGATTCAGTAGAAGGGGTGATAATGACAAACAGAGATGGTAGGTAATGTCTAAGCTGAAAAAGTCGTGATCCATACGCACCTTTCCTATTTTCATTGACCGCCAAGCGCCATTAATGTAAAAAGGTGGACCACTATCTCACCCGATGATAAGCATGAGCACGCTTGCTTAGAAGTAGCCTATAGGGAGCGTGCAAAAACTATAGGTGGCAGCACAGAAATGTCACTGTCAAGTGTGTTTCAAGTATAAAATTCGAAATAGCTACGCTAGATGGCACAGTCTTCTTTGCGCACGTTCACCTAAACTAAGCGTGCAGGAACCGCAGGTGGCAGCACAGAAGTAGTAAAACTAACTCGCATGCCGTGACGGAAACAACGAAGTAATGTCGTGATGCGCCCACTACGCCGCCTGTTACGAACGGCGGACTTTGGAACTAATTTATATATTTTTTATTCATTACTAGCTGACTCGGCAAACGTTGCTTTAATCGTGTAGAATATATACAGGAAAGGGTGTTAAAATGTGTCTCACAAACTCAACCCACGCGTATAGGGTACGCCGTAATACTGACGGTAAGACTCCGTAGGTAAAGAGTGGCTGGAGACACGGCTGGCGTCCTCGCTTTCCGGCTGACGCAGGTGCTTTCACGGACATTGGTGTTTTGGAAAGTACAGGCTGTGTCACATAGACTGGGCCCATGCCTGGTTGCCACCATTTTAGTAACGTTTCAGACATCATTTGCCTAGCCTTTTCCAACTGTATTGGGGTCGGCGTCCAGTCAAACCGGATTTAGCTGAATACCAGTATTTTACGAGGAGCGGCTGCCTACTAGACCTCCACAACCCATGAACTGGGTAACTCGGTACTTCATGGCAAGACTGGAGTCAGATTTACTGGCTTCTGACTATCCGTAACGACTGCCAAAGATATCCGAGACCAACGGATCAAACGTGCTTTCCGAGGCACGGAGGAAACTCGGTATGTTAAGATGGTCACCCATCCACAGACCAACCTTGGCAAGCGTTGCTTAACCTTGAAGATCGACCCGTGCCGCTGTTATTATCTAGCCACGAGCTCCTCAGTAACGATTTAGACAGATTCCTCATAAAGGCGAAAAATAAAACAGACAAATACTGTATCTTGATATGTTACCTACAAAAATAATCTGCATTTTATTTTATCATTTTACTTATTCGACCGGAGACAAAGGCATTCGTCCTTGAGTAACATTTCATCTCTGGAGAATGATATCACGCAGAATTCAGACAGAATAAACATCACGCCAGTATTAATATTAATATGGACGCTTTCCCCAGGAGCCCCGATATTGACGAATGTAAGTTTGACAAGCGCCACGAATTATGGACGAGCTCTTCATAAGTTTGGTGTGCTGGCACAGATGTATGTCAAGGAATTGGTATGATTTTGTTAAGATTCTCTTTTCTACCTTTTGATGGTAGTCTAAAGTACCTAGATTTATTAAGAACGTCAATAAATGTAGGTTAATGACCGCTAATACCATGACGAAACTCAACAGCCATAATAATGTGATCACATAATTATATCAATTACAAATAATTTTGGTTTCGTATCATTACATCCATAGATATACATTCAGTCAAAAAAGTATCGGGAATGGATGATTATTGATTTTATTTCTCTTTGAGATTTGTTTATGGTTCCAAATTCAAATTTTTGTTTTTTTGTAGTTGTTAGATTGGCACAACTGTTTTCCATTTTGGCGCGGAGTTTGCGTTGCATCTGTTATTTTTATTAAATACAGTGCTGGTTTTAGTAATATCATATATAGTGTGTATTGCGAATTTCATAATGGACAAAAATATCGAACAAAGAGTTTGTCTTAAATTTTGCATCGCCAATGGAATTTCGTGTTCGGAGTCACTGAAAATGTTACAGAAGGCTTACGGTGAATCGACTTTATCAAAAACTCGTGCTTATGAGTGGTTCAAAGCGTTCAAAAGCGGTCGAGATGTGATGGAAGATTTGCCTCGCTCTGGTAGGCCGTCAACGTCTGCAACTGAAGTTAACATCGCAAAAGTGAAGGAAATAGTGACTGAAAATCCCCATTCAACTCTGAGAGAGATAGCCGCCGAACTTTCTGTATCTCACGAGTCGATCCGTACCATTTTAACTAATCATTTGGGTATGAAACATGTTGCTGCTCGGCTAGTCCCAAAAGATCTGAATTTTCTCCAAAAACTCAATCGCATGAAAGTCGCTGAGGACATGCTAGAACGAGTCAGTTCGGACCCAACATTCATGAAACGCATTGTTACTGGTGACGAGACGTGGGTTTACGAGTTTGACATGCAAACTAGTCAACAAGCTTCGGAGTGGCGCCTTCCAACTGAACCGAAACCGAAAAAACCACGCCAAAGTCGATCAAAAGTCAAAGTCATGTTGACTGGTTTTCTTTGACTATCGCGGTGTTGTGCACTCTGAATTCTTACCGGAAGGTCTAACGGTAAATAAAGAATATTATTTGAGCGTTATGCGGCGTTTAAGAGAGCAAATTCGACGAATAAGGCCAGATTTGTGGAAAGAAAATTCTTGGATTTTGCACCACGACAATGCGCCTTCGCACAAGGCTATCATTGTGAACGAATTTTTAACCAAACACTCAACAAATAGGTACCATCCAGCAACCACCATATTCACCAGATATGGCTCCTGACTGACTTTTTTCTTTTTCCTAAACTCAAATTACCACTTCGTGACACCCGTTTTCAATCGATAGAAGACATAAAGGAGAATTCGCGGCGAGAACTGAACTCAATTCCGGAAGCAGCGTTTAAAAAATGTTTTGATGAATGAATTATTCGTTGGCGCAAGTGTATCGTTTCTAACGGAGCATACTTTGAAGGTGATAAAATAAATTTGGATGAATAACAGACATTTTGTGTATTATTGATCTTTTCCCGGTACTTTCTTGACAGAGTAGTATTTTCTTCCACCTCAGTTAAAATGAATTTGAAATTGATAGCCATGTGGTCATATATAATTATAAGTATAGTAACTGGCGCAACGCCCGCCATCCGTACGTTGATTTAAGTATCTAAGTATACCTACCCTTAATAATATAATAATATAAGCCTTTATTCAGACAAAATTATAGTTTACAAAATAATATTAAATTAGAGACTCTGTTGAGTCGTTGACACCGACAGCTTCGTCTGTTTGCCCAGCTTTGGCAAAGGCCTCCTCACATGACAGACATGGCGAAGCTATTGAGGAACATGATCACTTCATATTGTACCACAAAGGTGAAAATACCTACCCTTATCCTTAATATAATAAATGCGAAAGTAACTCTGTCTGTCTGTCTGTCTGTCGCGCTTTCACGCCAAAACTACTGAACCGATTTAAATGAAATTTGGTACACAGATAGTCTAGAGCCTAAGAAAGGACATAGGCTACTTTTTATCCCGGGAGTATGTTACCTAGGGTCACGCGGGCGAAGCCGCTGGCAGAAGCTAGTCTATCTATATACTAATAATAAAGCTGAAGAGTTTGTTTGTTTGTTTGTTTGCTTGAACACGCTAATGTCAGGAACTACAGCTGTCCCATTTAAAAAATTCTTTCAGTGTAGGTAAGATAGCCTATTTATCGAGGGAGGCTTTAGGCTATATGTCTATCATTACGCTAAGACCAATAGGAGCGGAGCAGACGAAGTTGCGCGGGTCAACTAGTGAATGATAAAAAAATATTGGTTCCTCCTGCTTTCGAGGGTATTACGCAAGAGCGAGCGAAGCGTGCTCGTTCTTTCTTGAGCTTACTTGTGTCAGTCAGAAAAGTTAAGTTTAAATTATGAAAAGAAAAACAAACAATCCAAGGCAAGGAACACTTGAACATTCCTGAAAATAAAAACCTGCAGCAAAAATGGAGCACCTCCCACATTTCCGAGTCACCAGAACGAAAGGCGCAACTGACAATTATTTGAGGGGGGAGGTTTATTTTTGGGGTGACACCACATTATCCGCCCCGGGTGTCACCCATGCTAGTTACTGCCTGTATTCAGAATAGTAGTAGGCTGGAACTAGCAAATCTAAAGATTATCTTTGGCCAATTTTTTTAACCAGGGCCGAAACAATTAAGGAAGCCCTAGACATACGATAAGACTTTTTTTTCAGGATCCACTGGAAGAAATAATGATAATACGAATCCATACGAAGAAGAATGAAATAATAATGGCGCCTGACAATGAATTCAACATCGTGGTCATACAACATTCGCGGCCTCGGCATAAACTGAAAGACAAGAAGGGAAAAGACAAGTGATATGAAATGCAGGAAATAATAAAAATCTATTGTTTAGTACTTCATTCATACAGACTTATTCATAGTAAAACCATAGTATAAAGAGAACCCAGTAGGTTATCTTCATACAAACGCACCGCGCGCGGCTTGTATGTGTGCGCCATAGTATCTATGCATCGACGCACGCACACTTTGTATTAGCCCCGACTGGCGCACTGAGAAACGGGTCGAGATTTTGTTAAAGTGTGCGTGCGTCGATGCATAGATACTATGGCGCACACATACAAGCCGCGCGCGGTACGTTTGTATGAAGATAACCTACTTCCCTTCTCTTTATACTATGGTAAAACCGGGCAAGTGTGAGTCAAACGTTCACACGAAGGCTTCCGTATGTACCATAAACCGAAAAAACACGGTCCTTTATTTATTTATTTTTTAATTTTTATTATTTTTTGTTATAACAGTAATAGAAATACACACTGTGAAAACACAACACTGTGTAACAACTGTATCAGTAACAGTTGTGTATGTTACAACTGTATCAGTAACACGTCCTGATATAACAGGAACAGAGGGCCTGGCACGAATATTTTGACGTATAGTAACGTTAACGTAAGTGAATTTTAAATGTGAAAATCTACAAGCCCATAGTATTTTGGTTTAATATAATGAGACACACAGAATTAATATTATTAAAAAATATGAACAAAGTATCTAATTCAAATAAATATGTGCGAAACAAGTATTGTAGCTATGGTAAATTATTACGTCACGTTACTATACGTCAAAAATATTCGTGCTAGGCCCTCGGCTCTATTAGTAACAGCTCTATCAGTAACCGCTCTATCAGTAACAGCTTTATCAATAACGGTTCTTGTGGACGACGGACGAGGACGAATAAAGTTCATACGAATTTATATGGATGGAAAAACATTTAGGTAGATTTAACAGTCAGTTTAATATCCAAGTACAAATTAAAAGTCAAGAAAAATAACAAGAGTGGTAACCAAGCAACTTAAACTAGCTTCTATTCAGCCAGTACAGAATATAGGAGTGAACCTCTTTATATTTTAACAGTTCTATCAGTAATGGCTCTATCAGTAACAACTCTATCATTAACAGCTCTATCAGTAACAGCTCTATCAGTAACGGCTCTATCAGTGACGGTTTTATCAGTAACGTTTCTATTAGTGTAACAGCTCTACCAGTAAGAACAACAGCTCTTCGATTGTATCAATGGGGTTGGCAAGTGAAAGCTGATCTCAGATGGCGCCACCACTACACGAGCCTTTGTGAAAGTGAGATAAACACTATTAGTCTGTGATTTTGTTCGTTTATTTGTGTAATACAGGCAGTCTGATTTCATCGAATTCGCATTATCTTACATTATAGGTCATGTGATGCAGGTAGGTTTGGGATCGTACAAATAATTGAAAATAGTTTTTGATAACCTAATCAAACTGAAAGAAATCATTTGCCTAAATAATTACCAATTTTCATGAAAAACTGTTTTGTTATTAGTCTCTGTGCTTCTAGCGCCACTTTCAACAGTTGTCGGCTCCATTAGCAGGGACCGAATTACCGTTTTTTTTTTATAACATTACCAGTTACCGTTACATTAACGATATTAATAACGAAACCCATGAGCTGGTTAATGTTATCTAAGACTAGTATTAGTAGCGCACAAGACGCTTATAGATTTTAGCGAAATAACGCTATTAGCATCGCTATTTAAATACCTGTAAATCCTTTAACGTTACAGAACGAAATGTTTTGGTAATTTTATCGGTATTTTTTTGGCAACGGTAACCGTCCCTGCCCATTAGAGACTTGTAGCATGGCCGTAGTAAGTACATGCGAAGTAAGCTAGTATTGCGGAATTGTTCGAAAGAGTTAGCCCTGGATTCCAAAAGGCATTTTGAAATATTATGGATGGGTCTGGGTTTGAATCAGTAAGATTCTGTCACCGGCTCGTGCTGAGCCCAGAGCAAGAGTCATTTAATAATTTCCTATCCCCTAAAAAGTACATGAAATATTGTTCGTAGCTCGCCTCGGCTCGCGCGTCTGTCAACGACGCGGGTCGCAAGCCGCGAGCCATGACTTTGTTTTGTGACTCGTCGAGTGCTATTGTGTCGCAAAAATTACTAATTTTCAACAGAATTATTTTCTTTGGTTCTCTCATACAATTATCGTGTCTGGTTATCTTTCCTCAATTGACGACATCGCGGTCCACCTAGTACCAAAGTAATGAGCAAGCTTTTACGAGTCGAGCCGAGTATGTTCACGATCTAAACCGCGTACTATAAGGTGGAAGCGCCAGAGTAGCCCGCGAAATTCAAATATTTTTGTGTTTTTTGCAATTTGCCGGTCAGTATGAAGCTGCATGTTGAACAAAATACGATTCGCGGCCGTAACGCGTATTCATCTAATGAATTATAACCATTTTAATCATCAAATAGCCCTCTAAGTTCATGAAGCCCTATAGAATGGTTATTTCATGAAAAACTCATCTACTTGGTATTTTGTTCAATATACAGCTGATACAGCTTAACACTGACCGGCAAATTGCAAAAAAAAACACAAAAATATTTGTAATTCGCGGGCAGCCCTGGTGCATCCATCATAAGTTCGTACATCTATCACCCATTTAGAGTATCCCCACTATACAATGGAAGTCCGTAAGTGAGTATCCCGTTCCAAACAGAAGCCGTTTTGGCTGTCTAGGACACCCTTTAAGACCATAGACGATTGAACTACAGAAGAAAGTAAGGCAACAGCCAATAGAAATGCCTTATTTTACCGGATGTCACTGAAACCACAGACTACAAACAAATTGTCAAATCCCGGCCGGCTCTTTGAGTCTTTGCTTCGTTCGTCCGGCCTCCGCGTCATTGATTTCTCGCATGGTAGACGCTGTATTTGTGTGATTGTGGAATAATTAATTTTGCGGTGCTAGTTGATACATTTTGTAGCAACGGAGCTGTTTAGAAATGGCTGATAAATACGATAAGAACGGATATAACAGTAGTGACTTCAAACGTAATGCGCCACAAGACGCAAGTATGGACAACGATCAAGAACAAGATGGCGAAGATAATCCTAAAATAAATGAAAAAGCCGGTGAATATATGAGAGAGTTAATGAGTGAGAAGATAAAAATTAACAATGCTAAGTTTCCCATTGTTACTAAACTTATTGATCAAGGTATGTACCATACAAATTATATATTTTTTTTTTACTTATCGAGGCAAAGCATGCATAGGTAGTTGTTCAAAAGTTAGCTACAAACGTGAAGCATCACACTCTTATTTCAAAATATTGGTAAAAGATATTTATTTCCGCCTTGTAATAACGTTACTTGAGTTTAAATCATCAAGTTACCGAATACATAAAAAAAATCACACGAGTTTTAAGACCATTTTATCTAAGTAATTAACTCGAAAATAGTTAACAGTCAATTACTTACAAGATAAGTAATTATGAAATCAATAAACATTTGCAATCATTAGTTTTGCCAAACTGTCCCTCAAAAATTCTGTAGTATGATTAATTTATGGTCATTGAACCCTTACAAGTGGTAGGTATGTTGCCACCAAACACCAACTTTGCTGCAATATGAGCCAAGCCTGCTTGTCTAGAATCTCAACAGATTAGATGGCAAGTCTTTTATGAATAGCTGGTAGATCTTAATCATAATACTGACTCATGTGCTATATTGTGCCACTTTTCTCAAAACCTGTTCTTTCAAAAGGTCATCGACATTATGGTCATTTTAAATTGCAAAGACGAGTTGATGATGATGGATACATCATCATCATATCAGCCAAAAGACGTCCACTGCTAGACATAGGCATTCCCCTACGAGAACAACCGGGCCTATGCAACTCGCATCCATTGGCTACCCACGAGGCTACGACTCTCGCCAGGTCTTTGTCACACCACATGGGAGGACTTCCGGTATGCGGTTGCCACTCCAGAACTTTTCGACCCCATCAACCATCTGTTCTGCGAGCAATGATGGATACATCCAAAGATAAAAATTCTACATTTACAATATTAGAAGGAATAACAAAATAATTCTGTATTTCAGAGGTCACAAAAGTCCAAGCATCTGGAAGAATACCAGGCAGGGACTCTAAATATCTAGATGTTTTCCGGGACAAGCCTACCAAGGTGACTGTTAAGGTCTTGGTACCTGTTAAGGAGCATCCTAAGGTAAGGACCATTCTCTTTACACAGTTTACACTTTCGGTGCCCAGCACCAAGCATATGGGTTGAACAATTATTTGTTTGTATGTCCTCAACTTGCATCCCAATCATCATTATAGTAGCGACAAACCACTACCTGTTGTTAAGGTACCTAATTTACTGACATGATTGCCTTCCAATAATCCTTACTTTTTTTTTTAATAAAACATTGCCCCAAACTAGGATTTTTTCCTGTATTGTGGGTGCGTTTACAAACATACAAACACACAAACAGCCAGACCCGGAACAACTATCTGTAGGCCATACAAATATTTGTTCCGTGCGGGAATCGAACCCACGACACGCGGCGCAGCAGCCGATCGCTGAACCACTGCGCCAACCGTGCCGACAAACCACTAATATTATAAATGCGAAAGTAACTTTGTCTGTAAGTCGTGCTTCACGCCAAAACTACTGAACCGATTTAAATGAAATTTGGTACAGAGATAGTCTAGAGCCTAAGAAAGGACATAGGCTTTTTATCCCGGGAGTATATGCCCTAGGGACCAAGCAGGCGAAGCCGCTGGCTTTAGATAGTCTGACAATAAATCATAGTTGTGTTTGATGTCCAAGAGAGTTTTAAGGCCAGTAAGAGTGTATGGAAATTTAGATTCTGATGATTTAGATCAGCATTGTCATTAGACACCAAATTCCAAAGGTAAGGTTGTTTTTAAGCCATTTCAGTCATGAAATCAAAAATAGTCTTTTAAAATACTTGTGAAAAAACTGACTATAGTTGCTAGATTTTTCATCTGAACAAGTGTAGTTTCTTTCCACACATTTCAGATAAAACCTGTTAATTCTACTAAACAACTTGTAGAATAATAAGCAGTAGGTTGTATACATGTGCTAAATACTAATCTTGGCTATATGCCATGAAGAAGTTTAGTCATGTAATGCAAGCATCTGTTGAATACTAATTAAATTACAACACTGACAAACAAGTTTTTTCCGTACTGACTGAGTATTTGTGACTCATTCACCAACTGATCAAGTAATAAGTTTTTTTATCTAGCCATTGCTCTCCCACTGTTGGGTTAAGACCTCCCCCAAGTCCTTCCAGACATTCTTCTCACACACTGAGACGGTGTGCCTCAACCAGCCCACATGGTCAGAATCCAAATCTTCTCGCCACATAATTCTGCACCGGTGCCACCCATTTCGAGGAACCCACAAAGAATTTTGTTTTTACATTTAAAATGATAAGTGTTGAGCGAGCATTATTAATCAAGTTGACTACTAGAGTATTCGAAAAACTTTTTATTCTTTCCACTCACTGCCTTTGGAAGTGAGTGCCTATCTGACAGCTACAACCTAGTTGTCCACTTCTGAAGTGTACTTATTTATTCAGAAGGCAATTACAACAGGTTACAATCTCAAAATTAAAAATAAAACACATCATAAGTTTTTACCTGATTATGACCTATAGTGTAATTGCACAATATGTGCGAAACAGATTCTTCTATATTGGCTTACAAAACTCTTTCTTCCACAGTTCAACTTCGTTGGCAAGCTATTAGGACCTAAGGGTAACACAATGAAGCATCTACAAGAAGAGACTATGTGCAAAATGGCAGTTCTAGGAAGAGGATCCATGAGGGACAGGTATTTATCAAAATTATCATTAAGCCTTTTGACTGCTTTTGAAAAACAATGATTAATTGGTTTTCGATTAGATGTTGGAATCCAATTTTTTTTTTTATATTGTTGCTGAATATGTGCTAGGAGTGGGAGGGTCGCCGATACGTTTACGCGCTGGCGGTCAAAAGGTTAAAGCAAAAATCTAACATGCCAAAGTAACAAAAAATACTATTATCTAGTATTTGATTATAGTATTTTTCATTAAGGTGGATGCTCCAGGGTAGCCCGCGAAATTCAAATATTTTTATGTTTTTTGCAATTTGCCGGTCAGTGTGAAGCTGTATGAGGACCAAATGCGTTCCGCGACCGTAACGCGTATTTATCTAAAGAATTATAACCATTTTAATCATCAATATAGCCCTCTAAGTTCATGTAGTTCGAAAGAAGGTTTATTTCTGAAATATTCATTCTTTCGCTGCCCTACCCTGGAGCTGTGTTTTGTGTTACCACCAGATGCGAAGTAATAATAATAATAATATTCCACACAACTATCACACAACGCCATCTAGTCCCAAGCTAAGCAGAGCTTGTGTTATGGGTACTAGACAACTGATAAACATACTTATATATTTCTTATCAATCATGCCTCAGTGGCTGAATGGATTTGGAACAGTTTAGCCTGGATTATATTTTATCTTGGTGTAGTAATATGCCATTGGGCTATGCTATGCTAGTAGGTGTTTCAACTTTCTCAGGGGTTAAACTGCTGGGCGGATGTTTGTTACTGTTTCACACAAAACCTACTGAATAGATTATGATTGAACTGCCATATTATTATAACATGCTAAAATTTTAAAGAGGGCAAGTACTTTACCCTCTCTGCAGGCAGCTAGTGTCAAATAATCTCTTTAGTGTTTAATTACTCTTTCCTTCCACAGACAAAAAGAAGAAGAGCTCCGAAACTCCTTGGACCCGAAGTACTCGCATCTAACGGACGAGCTGCACGTGGAGATCAGTGCGCTTGCGCCGCCGGCCGAGGCGCACGCACGCATCGCGTACGCCCTCGCCGAAGTCAAGAAGTACCTCATACCCGACACCAATGACATGATCTGGCAGACTCAGATGAGGGATATTGACAGAGGTATGTGCTACAAAAAATATAGCAGCGAGCTTCATGTATTTGACTGGCAATTCCATACCTTGACAATCGAAAAGTGCCTGTAAAGTGGTTTTTAAATCAAATTGTAACCCACAAGCAATTCTATGGTAAAGCAATAAAGATTATTTTGATTGGGGAAGTGACTCAAAATCAGTGGTGCAATAATTGTAAATGCACTGTATATTCACTTGGTTTGAATTAGAGTGTAGTATGTCATTGTCATACCTGGCTTTTTTTTAATCCAATAAAGGTGTGATATTGTTCAATCAATGAACAAGTCAGGAATGACATTGCTAACTAATCCACATCAGCATAGTATACAGAGTTGATACGACAGAGGGGCATTAAATTAAACTACGTATACTATACGTGTTCAGTATTAATTCGATACGGTACAAAAACAAAAAGCGCCATAAATACGAAAATATTTTTTTCAAACAAACTAAATAGCTTGCAAATCCGAATAAAACGCAACCACCCTTTGTAAAAAAATGACACTGACCTTAGATACCGCTAGGTAACAAAGCGGCAACGTCGCGCGCGCGCCGGAGCGCGGTGTGCGGTATCTCGTGTGCTCGGCGGGGGCCGGGCCGGGGTGGCGGCCGGCGACTTAGGCCTCCGCTCGCACTGGCTCTTTTATGTTAGGTAACGTTTCGAAGTACGCGCACAAAAACAAACACACAAAATTTTTAAATTTTCGATGTGTCCTCCATTCACATTGATGCACAAATTATACCGACGGAGAATATTGTTATTTATTTTTCTAATTAGATCACTGTCCGTCGCTAAGCACTATAATTTGTGAAATGCTAAAATAATCCTATTTTTTAACTCATCAATTGTATTTACCTCTGAGGCAAACACTTCACCCTTAATGTAACCCCACAAAAAGAAATCCATGGGAGTGAGGTCCGGAGATACTAATACTAAATAATAATAATCCCAAGTTACGTGTCCTATCACCATAAAAAACAGTCAATCACAAAAAAAAACACTAATACTAAATAATAATAATCCCAAGTTACGTGTCCTCTCACAATAACAAAATAAAATTACAATTGTTTGCGCGCGAATTCCACAAAACATACGTTCCGAAAAACAAGCGTCGGCGCACTGAGGCGTGAGGCCCCACTTACCGATCGCAAAAAACAAGGATGCAACAAACTGACCTATCTCTATTTCTTTCGCTCGCTTTATGTTAGTCGCTTTCGTAGTGAAAGTGCAAGTGTGTGTGTATTGATTGTTTCCTTGTTTGCATTGCCAATTTTTAGTGAATGTCGACATGCGTCAGAGCGGCAACAACGCATCGTAGATTTATCGTTGTAAGGTGCATGACCTATGCTTAGACGATAATCAGATGTTAGAAAAGATACATCGTGTTCAAACCGTGCAAAAACTTTAAAAATCATTTGCGACTAAACTACTGCTCCTAATTAATTTATTTTTGGTACAGAGCTTGAAAATGGTACCTAGTATAGGCAGTTTAAAGGAAAGCCCCTCTGTCGTATCAACGTTGTATAATCAGGCTAAAATAGGGCGCAAACAGGCTTATTCATTAAAAAAATAACCACATGCTTAGTTTAATACTAATTAGCATATTCTTCATTAAAATTATCCATAGAGGCTTAGATTTAGAATTTACTAATCAGTAAACTAAACATGGCATAGTTAAAACTTTAATTTTTATGCTGCAGCTTTTTATTCAAACTTTTCTAATGAGAATATGTTTAGAAATTTTATCATAATATTGATATAACTCTTTGTAAACAAATGCACTCACAATTTCCTCTCTTACTAATGACACATGTTCCAATCTGTGGGCCACTGTATCACTAAGTTAAGCAGCGAGGCGAGCGTGGGTCGCACATGCATATAACGTGGCGTTTTGGCAGGCTATCCGGCCGGCCCGCAAGGCCCAGGCGGCTTCGGTCGCTCGGCCCCGCGCTCGTTCTCGTTCGAGCCTGTCTCTAGCGCCCCCCCCGCAGGAGCCCCGCGCGGCAACCGCCCCCCGCCGCGCATGCCGCCCGCGCCGCCCATGCAGCGCGCCATGCCGCCCAAGAACAAGGTCATCAGCATCCTGGACCGCGCGCGCTCCGCCATGGAGACCTCCTACCCCTACGATGACGGGTATTCACAGCCGCCAGAGCCACCGGTAAGTAGATATTGTAGAAGAACCTGTTTCACTATCTCATATTCATCATCATATTATTATCAACCGAAAGACGTCCACTGCTGGACATAGGCCTGCCCCAAAAGGGTTGCCATAATCGCCACGCTTGGCAGGGCGGATTGGCGATCAAAGTGTATGGTGTTGAATTTACAGAGAATGGTGCTGCTCATTCTCTGGAGAGTCCTTTAGTCGCCTCTTACGACACCCACGGGAAGTGATGGGATGTTAGAATAGAATAAAATACTCTTTATTATGTACACCATATAAGTTACAGAAAAGATAGATGAAGAAAGCATTACATAGGGTGACACAATGTGGTATTATTATTTTATGACACCGGCCGACACAATACGGCATTATCTTATATTATATCATCTAAATCCTTTGCATCATCTTCCTGCCCTTTTCTCATGTTACTTGGGATCGGCACAACACGTTTTTTTTTTTCTCCGTTTTGACTTCACACGTCACTGAACACGAAAGAAAAGTGAGCTTTTTTATTATTTTACTCCAAACACAATCCATCCATCTTTATTTATTGCCTCCATCTATCTCCTCTTCTTCCTTTCATAACTATTTTAGTAAACGCATGTTGCATTTCCATACCAATACAAGCAAATCCCTTTGTTGTCCCATTTACTGTCTCTTGGATACTCTTATCTGTCATACATCTATCTATACTAATATACAAAGCTCCGATCTCGCCCCCGAATCTCAGGAACTAAAGGTCCGATTTGAAAAATTATTAGTATCCTATAAAAACCTAACCTCCTGCACCGCAGACTCACACCTTATGTTTTTTCCTTTGTTGTCCCTCTTACTATCTCTCGGATACTCTGTCTGTCACACATATTGTATAAAAAGCTAACCTCGTCCGCAGATCCGAGGCCCAGTGCGAGGCTCGGCGCCCGATCCCGAGTTCTTCTACGAGCGCCACGAGCGCTACGGCGGCTACGAGGAGGACAGCGGCTACGGCTACAAGGACGACAGCCGCGAGTACAAGTCGGCGCGCGCGGTGGGCACGCGGCGCCAGCCCGCGCTGCACGGCGCCGCGCCGCGCCACTACGCGCGCGCCGAGCCCTACGCGCGCCCGCCCAAGTAGTCCTACTCGCCGTTCGTACTTGTTTTAGTGCACGATGGCGCGATCCGATCTAAGGCTTTTTATTTTATATCCTACGAGGTGATGGTTTTGCTGAGATGAGCGTCGGTCTTCCTGGATCGCCGTTAGACGAACTTAGACCGGGATCTCATTGCGGGATTGTTCGAAAGAGTACCGCGGCCCTAGACTGCAAAGGGCAGTTACAGGAACACGCTTTAATCTAGAAGACTCTAGAAACTCCCTCTCACTCCGCCAAGAACGGGAGAAGACATTTGATGATTCTCCACCTGTGATATCAGTGTCAATTTGCCTTTTATCCATTGAAAACAGCTTTATTATATGAAGATCAAACACATACAAAACAGCTGTCTACAATCAAATGTGTATAGATGCTTATAAATAATGATTCAGGCTTTAAGCTACTCACATATAACTGCTATGAACAACAGTTAAAATATAAACTAATTTATTGATTTTCATTAATATTAAATAGTGAAGGAACCAACCAAAATATCGAAGCGTTATCGTCACCTTGTAGTTGAAACTCATTCATCATTGTCCCCCACAATTTTACCTATTAAACAACCAGTATTTATGTCCACAATCACACATTTTTATTTTCAATGTATCCCATCAAAATTAACCAGCTCAATTGGAAAAGCGCCCGTGCACAACCTTTTAGTTCCGCTTTATTAACAATGGTTTTGGGATACTTTATTATCTTTATGTTGCCTGTAATATTATTTTTTTTTTTTTCTTTCAAACATTCTCCTCACAATATACTTATATTTACCATTTCATTTTTCAGGACAGTTAAAAAGCGCTCCCACTAAACTGGTGAGTAATAAAGTTGTATTGGATCTAAAACCACAGGATAAATAAAATATACGAGACAAAACGAAGACTAAAAAGCTAAATTCTGCAGAAGAAAAACAATACAACTTCTCAAGTACACAAAATGTTTTCCACCTTACTAAAAACTAATTATTTTATGGACCAAACAACACATATTGTGTATTTTCCATTTGAAAAACCTAGATACTGACATAAAAATTTAAAATATTATGTTGCAAAAGGATAACTTTTTGTTTTGTAATACAAACAGCATTTAAGCATGACAGTGCTGCCAACCTAAAAAATGTAAAATGCGTATACGCATTCAAATAGGTGAACCGCAATAAAAGTATTGTAAAATTCCAAAAAAGCAATTTTATAAAATAAAAAGTATCTTTGTTAGTAAGTAATTTTTAATAATATTAGTACTCTAAAAGCGACTTCAACATGTTTTGAAATAGTTAACGTTAATGCACTTAGATAGTAGACGTCAACAGAAAGTTGCTAGCCGTAAAAGTTACAAAAGTATCTAAAAAGGTTTTGCACTTTCTTAAATAAATAAATAAGATATAACATTGAAACATGTTGAACAAGAGAAAACCATTATAAATGTATTCAATTTTTGTGTGACTATGAAATAAATAAATAACAAAAACATTAATGTTTAATTTGTATAGTTTACAATTGGTATGGCAACCCAAAAATGGTAAAATGGCACATAGAAAACGTAAAATGAAGATTTCGAAAACAAATGAGGCCCTCAAAACGAAACCAGTGAGTCAGAAGTCCTTGCTTCAAATAAAGCATTCATGTTTGATAAAAAACATTCCAAAATACGAGAGGCCACAATACACGGTACCATTTTAATCGTCCTGCAAAGGCGGCCCACTAAATGTACCCGACATAAACTGCCTCTAGGCGCTATAATAAAAAATAAAAAAAACAAGATAAAAAGGGTCAATAAAAATAAATATGTAATGCATTCGAATTATGAAACAACCTGTTAATAATGTTAACGTATCAAAACAACGTTCCATTGCGCGCCGTCCTCGGAAAGCAAGGCTCGGACTGTGCTCGCTCCTGGATATTTCAAACTACCTCATGATTATTGTTTTATATTTTCAAATGCTCATTTATAAAATGTTTTAATGAAAATGTAGTATTGGATAGATGAAGTGAGCTGCCGTTCTGAGACGACTAAAATCGCATCGTGTATAAATGCTAAGAAAAACCGTAAAAGTGACAATTTTCAACAAGATTTCAAGTAGCTAGCTGGCCAGCAACTGCGCTATAGTGCGGATTAATTTAGACATTAATTTGTTTATAGCAAAAAAAAAATAATAGTGATGAAACCATTGATAACAAAATGCTGTAAGCTCAGGATACTTCCAACAAACATTGAAGAAAAAAAAATCAAGGTTTAGATTAAAAAAACAAAGAGCTAACTAATACAAGACAATGGTTTGAAGACAGGCAATACTGAATTAATTTCGAAAGAATGTAAAAATTTATAAATCGTAACATTATTTTTGTACGAACTACTTACTGCAATTAAATACGCAAAGGAACAAGGTGCCTCAAGACTGGACCAGACTGATTAAATACTAAGTTTTAATTTAAATATAAATACATAATCAACGTAGTGGAAACTTAGTGACTAAATGATAAATAAATCAAATGAAATGGGACTATGGAGCTGATTAAATTATACTCAATGGAAGAAATCAACAGAAGCAGTCATTGTGTAAGTACCCTATCTGCGCTTATCCGCGGTTTCGTTTCGACTACCCTCATAGTAGTGGATGGGAAAACGCGAGGAGGTGCCTAACAGCTAGGGCCAGCTTTAAAAGAGGACTTTTTAAGGGAGGATCGAGTGATCAAGAAAGCAATATACTAGTTTAGTAGCGAGTCTTTTAATCTTATTATTCAGTAACTTTCAGCCAGTCGATTCTGTTAACATGTCGAAGTAAGGGCTTGGGTGAATTAATCACAAAGTGAATGGTCATTCACTCATTCCATCTTGATAACTTGGATTGACAGCTCACTCACTTCTTGATCACTTCACCCAACCTTCACTTCGACATTTTTACAGAATCGCACTGCAGTTCAGTTTAACTAATGAAAGAATGAGCTAAATTCAAAGTAGCACTATGATTTTCAAAACGTGAAAATCCGATACTTTTCTGCTTTCTTGGTCAGTGGTTTGTATGTCTATTCCCAGACGAATAGTGTGTGGACCACGGAAAAAAGGCCTTGTGTTGTGTATAGGTGGGCTCATCACGGATGTACTAGTCCACCACTAGAGTTTCAGCTCAGCATTGAGAATCCAACTGTGAGCGCTATGGGTGCACCTGTTTGATTTCCAGCTCCGATGGTGGTGGGTTTTTTACCACTTCCCGCTTTTATAGTGCTCATTTTGGCGAAGTCTACTATAATTTCATTTGGGTATGTGCTGTTTTCGAGTCTGTATGGAATTTGGAATATTTTCAGGGTATCAATAAAGCATTATTACAGTATTTTCGTGGTTTGATTTTGACTTCTTTCCCACTACACCCCTACAATGATTAATTTAAAAAATCTGGCTAAGTGCGGGTCGGATTCGCGTGCAAGGGTTTCAGAACCAATTTAATTTTTTCAACATGCTGAGTAAGCACGCGTCGGCGCGTTAAAAAAACGCTGCGTGTTTAAAGGCCCTTAGACCGATTTAAAATGGCAGAGTGCAAGACTGTTAGTGATGTGCGGAATCGATTATCAATAATCGATTATGAGAATAATCGCTTGCCAATTGATTATCATTCACATAATCGATCATGATCGATTGTGACAAAAAGCATTTATTTATTATTATTTATTACACTAGCAACTTTTACTATTTCTAAAATTTTTTTGTTCGTCATGCGTGCTTTATGGTAACCCTACCCTCTGAATTTTGTCTAATGCTGGGGAATTCCCTACGAATGAATTGCAAGCTGCTTAAGGAAGTATGTGGCACTTTGAAGTGAAAGTTCACGAGGCCTGTCGCGTAATTACTTAAATAAGATTTATTAATTAATTAAGATTTTTTTCTTATCTATTTTTTTTTTTTTTGGATGCAAATTGGTCTTTGCTTGAAAATATAAAATAATAAATGTGTCAACTTTCCTTTTTGTATGATTCATTGAATAAAAATTAATACTTTCATCTTTTTTTAATCTAATAAATATTATCACTAAGATTATGTTTTCTTTTTTTAGAAGAGTATACCCTAAGAAATCATATTTTTTGTTAGGATATGTTTCAGACATGTTATCTAGATAGAGCCGATTACAAATTTCGGACGTTTTAGACGAGGTTTTCAATAATCGCTTGATAATCGATGATAATCGATTATTGGTCGATTACGATTATTAGCATAATCGATTAATCGATTATTAATATAATCGAATCGGTACATCAGTAAAGACTGTGTAGATACTCTCATATCGACAGGCACTTGTCTCACCTCTGACGAGGTAGCGATTAGCTATCGACTATTTCCTTGCGGACAAAAGATATAGATACCGTGTGAGTAAAAGAGACATTATTACAGTCGAAAGCAGGCTGTTCACACACTGCCGGCGCGACATATCATTGGTAGCAGCGACAAGAGCTATCAAAAATAAAATACCAGCGCGGCAGCGCTCGTTTTTACCTGTAGTGCGGGGCAGAGCGAGGAGTGGTGTCAATATTCGCCCGTCGCACGAGCACTCGCTTATAGACGAGCGATAAAACTGTCGGCACTACACATTCGCTGCTCGCCAACTCGTTTCCAGTCCCCAGCTTTACTCGCTTACCGTCGGCATTATTTAGACAAGTGCCTTAGCATTGACCTGCGTTCTCCGACCGTACCAGCTGTCGTATATAGCTTGACGCTTATCAAAACTTGATCGGTTGCCTGATGCACAGAGCACATTTTGTTTTTCCTATCAATACCAGGGGGGGGGGGCTACTCTCTAAGTCCGTAGTTTCGGGCGTATTCTACTCCGTATCACATACGGACTTTCGTTAGTCCCGAACCCGAACTAAGAATGAATGACAACACGATTTGACAGTAACTGTCATATCGCTTTGTCATTAATTCTACGCCCTTCGTGCTTAGAGAGTAGGCCCCCTGGTCCGACATTTTGTTTGCCGTAACTTTCCCAATCAAGTTCAATAAGAACGGTGTCGTGCAATATTTAATTTTAATAAAAGGTACATACGCGTTTTTACATTTAAAAAGATTTCTGGTTTTGTAATCAAACAGGCGAATACGTCGGTGTCATGGGAGAGCAAAAATACGTATGAACGAATGAACTGACAGTATTCTCAAATATTGAGAATACTGTCCGTTTGGAGCGAATAGCGTCCGGGTCTGGCTGTGTTAGTGTTTAAAAAGCGGGCGATGGACGTAGGAACAAGTAAGCGTACTTATTGCTCGACGACCTTTTTCGCTCGTGTGTAGCCCTAAATAAGCGTACTTAAAAAAAGACGCGTAGAGAAGAAAATTGACCTTCTGTTTGTTTTTATAGCGGCAATAGAAGTACACACTGTGATAATTTCCACGGGAACTTATTTTTTGTCACCAAAATTTATATTTGTCATCAAGTTGTATCACCTAATAAATAGATCTATCGCCACGAAATATTTTCGTTCTCAGATAAACAAAGAGTGTTCCCAGGTATGAATTACCAAATTATTGTTAATATAATGTGTAAAATATGAGATGGATTACCAATAAAATTGTAGTGCATTACATGAATATAAACTTCGTTCTTATAATAATAGTTTTATTACTTAAATAATAGCTTGGTGCTCAGAATGGTAGATCTGTCACCAAATAAATCGATTAATCGATCCCTGACTGCGACTCCTTTTTATTTGTTATTTTGTCACCAATACATTAGTTACATTTTATTTCGTTCAGTTATTAAAATAATGTATTCGTTACCAATTTAATACATCAGTTTATAATTTTAATGAAAATATGTTCAAAGGGAAGAGGAAGGGAAGGGAGACAAATTGGCGCGCTTTCGGGCCTCAACAAATGGGTTGTAGGTTGGTTGTAGGTACGATCATACGATGCGCGGCGCGGGCAGCGAGATGCAAGTTTACTTCGTTCGCGACGATTACGTTCATTGTTGTGGGTGCATTTTATTATCGTTGTGGATAATTTGTTGTTTTAGTTAATTTCTTAACTGTTTATTTTGGATTATGGCATCAAGTAGTGGTGAAGGTAATGCAATTCATTCAAAAAGTTTATCGACGTTCGTCGAGCAATCATTTGTGGAGAAAGTGCCGATATTGGAGTCTGGTGAGGAAAATACAGACACTGATGAAGGCACCATACCAAAGAAGAAACGGTCGCAAAACAAGGTTTGGATTTTCGTAAAAAAATTTGAAAACAAACACAGTGCTGAGGAGTACGTACTAAAGGCTGAAAAAACTTGGTCTTTTCTACGAACGCATGATATAGAGGAAGGGAGAAAAAAGTACTTTAGATGCAATAAAGTGGTGCGGAAGGGACCACAATGTTCAGCTCAGTTGTATTTACTCATGTATTCATTCTCGGATGAAGTGTTGTTGTTTCGGACAGATTCTGATCATGACCACGATTCGAAAACGCTCGCTTGTTATGGGCTTAGTGACAGAGTAAAGGAAGAAATAAACAAGTTATACGACTTACATCTCAAACCAAAAGCCATACTTGCAAATTTAGCTAAAATTGATGGTATTAAAGTGCCAAAAATGTCCCAACTAAGGACTTATTTAATTGACAGACGCCGTAGTAAATATGGACAGCCCACGATCAGCCTAGGCGAATTGGAAGCTTGGCTAAGGTCTCATTCGCCAATTCCTGACAACGAACATGAAGTTTATGTTATTGGGTATGAAGTGATTGAAGATACTAGTTCATCGCGCTTTAGATTTGTACTATCAACAAAATATTTGCTGCAAAAAGCACGTGACGTAAAAGTTTTTCATGCTGATGCTACATACAAGTTGGTATGGCAAGGATTTCCCGTTCTCGTCGTTGGAAGTACAGACAAAAACAAAAGATTTCATCCATTCGGGCTTGGGGTTGCAACTAATGAGGAAAAAGAAGACTTTAAGTTGTTGTTTGATGCCATCAAGATTAATATCTTTAAGTTGTACTCGCAAGACTTGAAACCTGAAGTTCTAGTCTGTGATGCAGCGAAAGCAATACAAAATGCATTTATAGAGGTATTTGGTAAAGATGTCACAATTCGTATGTGTTGGGCACATGCTAAAAAAAAAATTCAAGCTCATGTAGAGAAAGATACGCGAAAAAAATTTCACAAAGATTTATTGTCAGATGTGAATTCTCTGCAAGCAGTAACTGATTCAGAAACGTTCGAGTTAGCTTCAAAAGCATTCTTGAAGAAATGGGAGAATGAGACAACTTTTGTCCATTATTTTAAGGAGCAATGGCTCATACAAAACCGGAACTGGTACTTGGGTGCTCACATGGGTTCACCAGCGACTAATAATGCATTAGAATCACATAACCGAGTAATCAAAGATGAATACACGCTCCGTGAACGTTTGCCACTGTCTCGTTTCTTGACAGTTGCCTCAGAGTTTGTAAATGGATGGTCATTAGCTGTCGATGAAGTATTTGCGACATTACCAACTATGACTCTGAAAGACTGGACAGAAGCCTACCAATGGGCGAAGTTGCCTAAAGAAGTAATACTGACGAATAGTGACGATACTTTTAAACACTACGAAGTACCTGCTGGGAAGGCAGACAAAATACAAAACTTTGAAAATGCATGGACTGATTTTGATGACTACAAAGTTCAATGGTTCAGCAAATGGAGAGTGGATCTACCGCACAATATTGATTGGATACATGGAAAATGCAACTGCCCTGCGTTTTACAAAAATTATAAGTGCAAGCAAATTATCGGATTAGCCATACGCTTAAAGCTGGCCAACCCCCCACCAGAAGCAAAAAATTTACTTATCGGCCAGAAAAGAAAAAGGGGGCGCCCTTCAAAATCCAAACCAGCGCTGATTATTCAGTGATTGTTATTTTTAACAATAAATATTGATTATTTTGACTTTAATTAAGTGTTTTATTTACTATTCAGCTAGAAATTTAATTTAAATATATTTATACTACCTGTGGAAATTAAGACCCTTGGGGGAGGCACATGGCCAGTTAAGTAGTAGACTCTTTTGGTTGAAAGGATGATGACGACCACCCTACATTTTTAGACCTTCATGAAATTTTCTAGTGATATAATATATGATTTATTGGTGATCTCTTTAAATTAGTTTGCTTAAATACTATTAGGACAAACCTATTCTAATACATACAAAACCATTTATTTGGTACTTGACCCCATATCTCCATGATTTTCGGTAATTTATTGAGGAATTGATTTTATATTGTTTGGTGACTACATTTTGGTGACAAATCTACTATTTTGAGGGCAAACCCTATTATTTAAGAAACACAAAATGAATTAAATTGGTGACAGCTTAAATCATACCCAATTTCCACTACCTACCTACCTATAATAGTAATAGTACTGTTGTGATACAGCCTGCTACAAAACATGCAGCCTGCTCAGACTATCAGACGGCTGGATGGATGGATAGCAGAGGCTAGTAATAGGATTCCGTTGGTAACGGAAACGGTCAGGTACGGAACTCTAAAAACTAACTTCCTTTTAAAAGTAGTCGTTATTTTTTTTCAATTTTCATTATAACTATAAAATATATTTAGGTACATTTGAAACCTTTCTTCTTAAAGTTCTTATTAAACTGAAACACGAAAACGAAGTTTCATAGTGGTGTATAAATATTTATTAGTGTTCTTATGCATTACATAAATTTAAAACAAATCACAGTCAAAAATCTATGATGAGTAATCCATAGAATCATGAATTTTGACTTAAAATATAAGTATGTGAGCTTATAATAACAAAAACCAAGTAATTTAATTAAATATAATATGTTATCCCTACCACTAATAAAAAAAAATTCAACATACTCCTTACTGTTAAATATTTTGATTCTTGAAGATACATAAGCAACCCTCTACATGTAAACCAGCATAAAGACCATAATACACATGCCTGTGAAGGTGCATACAGACATTGCGAGGCATGCGCCGCGCACGCCTCGCAACGCACACATTTCGATGTTAATTTGACGTAGCCATGCATCACCACGAATATGAACGACGAACGTCCACACATGCGATGAGCGCCCGTGCGCTGCGCCTCGCAATGTCTGTATCCACCTTTATTTGCACAAAAATATGAAAATAGTTTGCATTCCAGTGACTCCAATCAGAACCTGTCATGGCTCAATGGCACGCAAGATACTTTGTGCACACATGCTTAATGTGATACATAGCCACCATGCAGAAGTTTACAGCATGCTCAATACAAGAATTGCACTATAGAAGTAATATAGCCAGAATGCAGTTGTGAAGTTTTTGAAATAAATTATTCTTAAATTACATTCTTGAAAGTTTAATTTAACCTAGTGACACTCTGTCAGTTCTACAGTGCAATGTGTGATTTAAGGGGCCACCACATTGTGCCAAATTAATTTCTTATGTAGCATAACTATTTGAATTTATAGTTGTACAGGGCTTGAATTTTCCCCTGCTTTTGTTCCAATTGTGTAGACTTGTAGTGTAATGGCCCTTTCTTCAAGACTGAGCTAGGTACATGTTTGCACTGTGCAGCTAGTCCGAAGTATTCTGTATGACAATTAGTATGAATTCACGATCCGGTGCAATCAGGATCTCGTGTCTCCTACTCCTCACACGCAGGAATGTCAGCTCATTTGTAGTGTCCTGGAAAGCAAAGATTACCAAGGATAAGTTTAGAAGTTCAAGTAACTAGGACATAATGTCAGAAGGGGCCTTCAGCCAGCAGTTTGTGATTGCAGGCTAAAATTATGATGGTGGGACTAGGTGCTGAAGGCATATAAGTGTAACAGGAATAAATACAAACAAACTATTGGACTGTTTACACAGGTGTGAACACATGGAAAGGCAAGAACAATAATACAGTACACAAAATAAATATTTACCATTTCACGAACAACATTTTTAGCTTTTTCTGTGAGTTGACCAATCAGACCGGAGTATAGCACAGATGTAGCATTATCCAGTGAGCTTTTTATTGGTATGCCTGAAATTAGAAAGTAGAAACAAAAAATCAATAGCCTGTCTTTACTAAGAGGTACATTGAATAACCAATATTAATTGGGGGTGCTCATAGGGTCAGAACGTACCAGGCTTGCATAATAAGTCAATGTAACCATGGAAATATTTTAAAATCGACCAAACCTTCGTGATTCACAATGATGACTCCCATAACACCCTTATGGGCTTGAATTCGCTTGATAGTGTCCTCAACTTCAGTCGCCTGCAATATACATTAAAAAGTATAATAATTGTAGCACTAATCAAAATAAATTACTAGCTAAAACAAAATAAATACCATTTTGTTAAAAAAATACTGTGACTAATTGATGACAAACTCTGCTATAAAATAAACGAAGTAGGAGCTAAAGGAATGAAATGAATGAGTGACAATTGCAGACAGCTGTCAAACAAAACAGATAAAATCAGACATCTTTAGAGAGGCGGGCGTAAACGTCCGGAGTGCTCCGTAACTAAATGTTCCCGGATTTCAAAACTACCTTGGCTCCAGCCAATCAAGTACAAGAACCATCAAAATTATAATTATGGACCAGACTCATTCAGTGCCGTGCCAATCAGCAAGCAATTCAGAACGGTCTTGTTTTTTGGTATGAATTTCGGGATCAACCAGACCAGAAGCCCTCAGTCTGCGCTCAGATTTATCAATGGTTGACAAAAACAAAGAAGTTGTTCTATGATAATTCATTAAATGATGGAAAAAGTTTAGAAAAACATTAACAAAAAGTAATTTAAAATGAACAAGCATAAAGCCGGTTCTACATAATTTACAAAAACCCAATAATCAACTAACCAGAACAAACTAATCAATGACATTTCATTTTATAATCTGTGGTCTGGCAGCGGGCGGTATTGAATCAAAGAACCAAAGTTATTTGATATTTCTTTTCTTTTTGTTTTCAGCGATGATAATGTTTATTTTACAAAAAAACGAAAGTAATAACAAGAGGAAAGGTTCTGTTGACTTTTGCTTTTCTTAAAATGTCTAAGGTTTGAGGAAACAATGAACGATAGCGCCGCTGAATGCTCCGAAGCATTAGATCCTCGCGTTCAGGTAAGGGTAATCGATATTTCCAAAAGTAATTTACAACGAAAATTACTGTACTTTGTGTGACTACATCCTGGTTTTATCGAGTCATGATTCCCTAAGAATAAAAATCGAGAACCTGTATGTTTTCAATCATATAAGTATTGTAATCTGTTGATAAATGAGTTTTAAAAAGAATCTCCGATTCGATCATATGTTTTTGTTATGCAACAGAATTGTGGGCATTCAAACAATAAAAGAATTGAGTACGTGTTGTCCTTGATAGGTTTACCGAATAATAAAAGCTTCAGCTTTTAGTATTTATTGATAAAGTGTTGAATAATCAAAGTAAATTGTCTACCAGTGCAAAGTCTTTTTTTTTATTTAATAAAAATACCAATTTAGAATTTGTTTATTTAAAACATTCTTGAATAGACAGAATCAACTAGATATTGTCAGCATCATTAAAAAGTATTTTATAAAAACATAAAAAATAAATCTTTTTATTTCAGGCTCTTGGCCCATAATAATTGTTAGTGACTAGTATAAGTTTTGAAATAAAATTATTACTTAAACTGACAACTGTTTCTGATGGGCTGAAACTTTGAAAGAACCATTATTCTTCTTGGTTCTTTTTTGCCATGTTATGCTGAAATATTTATTACTGACTAGCACTACAACTAACAGGATAATAATTTTACTACATTGGTAATGTAGTAAAATTGTTGTCCTGCGATCCTGGTGGTAGGGAAACAAATGCCTAGGCCAATCATTATTAAAAATTTGTTCTTCCAGATTGAACTAGAGCGTCTAAACACTGCCACAGATGAGATCAACCGCCTTGAGGTTGAGTTGGATGAGGCTCGGCTGGCGTTCCGTCGACTGCTCGCTGAGGGACACCTGCGGATACAGCAGCTCACTAAAAAGTTGGGCACGAGCGTCCATAAAGCCAGGCCTTACTATGAAGCCAGGTTTAGAGCTAATATTGTAAGTAGTAAACATTTGTAACGAAGTAAAGTTTTAAATAAAATATGAAGCCCCTGCTCCCTTAACTAGTCTGGATTAACTGTATTTTATGGACCGACTGGCAAATTTTTAACAGTCAAACAAATTCTACCTTGTGTCACACAGACAAAGTTGCTTGGCAGTGATATTCCATTGCTGCACATTGTATGGAACTCTAAAAAGATCTGTTTGTCAGCTACCACCAGGATGTTTTAATATAGTTATTCAATAAGGCCCCAATCCTGAACAATTAAGTAATTTACAAATTTGGATATTGGTCAGAGAATGTCTCTTAGTTCAGTGTGCCTCTTGGAATAGGCCTCCTCCAACATCTTCCATTGCTTCCTATCCCTAGCAACCCTTCTCCAATTGGGACTGGTGGCCAGTTTCAGCTCTACCTTCCGTCTCTCTTGCCTTCCTCTTCTCCTCTTACCATCTCTAGGATACCATTTCGTGACTATCCTACTCCACTGTTCTTGGGGACAATGCAGTAAATGGCCATTTCATCTCCACTTTAGTTGGTCTCTTTAAACTATTATATTTTAAATTATTGTTTACTAGTACTTAAAAGATAAATACAAAACCTGAAATAATTACCATCCAAAGTGTAGTTTTGCAACAGGTTTCCAACTATTGTTTCTACCAAATACCTGCAAAATTTGGAATGAGGAGAATTATTTCAGATACAAACATGCAGTCTTTCTGCTGAGAACATGGACAGGTTCAAATAACAAATCCCGATAGACAGATATACATAGATGTCCAAAGGGAAGTGTGAACACAAACAAAAAAAATACAAATATTTTTTATCTCATTACAGACATCACAAGACCTGCAAACAGCGACGATCGCGTACGATAAAGCCAACAGCGCCCACGCAGCTGCTCGCGAGATGGTGTACCTCGCGGAGCAGGGGCTGGCGCGGCTGGCGGAGGGCAACGCGGGGCTCACGCTCGACCCCGCCTGGCAGGAGATGCTCAACCACGCCACGCATAGAGTCAACCAGGTCAGACCTTGTAGTACGAGATGGTTTACCTCGCGGAGCAGGGGCTGGCGCGGCTGGCGGAGGGCAACGCGGGGCTCACGCTCGACCCCGCCTGGCAGGAGATGCTCAACCACGCCACGCATAGAGTCAACCAGGTCAGACCTTGTAGTACGAGATGGTGTACCTCGCGGAGCAGGGGCTGGCGCGGCTGGCGGAGGGCAACGCGGGGCTCACGCTCGACCCCGCCTGGCAGGAGATGCTCAACCACGCCACGCATAGAGTCAACCAGGTCAGACCTTGTGGTAAAGTACTCCGCTCTCGGCACATAAGCGCTCATTGCGGTTGTTGTTAGTGACTTGGATAACATAGCCAGCCTAGAAGAAGCTTCCTAGGGGCTTCAAACGCTTCGGCTGACTCACGGATGACCTCACCGTTTCGAGGACTGTGCTCGTTGAGAAGCCACGGCCAGTCCAGGATCGTGAGCTGCAAAATTTTCGGTGCCAAAGCAGCCTCTACCTAGAGTGGGGTGGTCAGGCCTATTAATGACTTGCTTTTGCCAGTGTTTTCACTCGCGTGAAATTCGAAAATTCTTTCATAGGTTACTGAATACTAGATACAAATATGCTATATCTTCTGTTCATGGTGTACCTGCGTGATAAGTTTTATACTAGTTTGAAAATGTTAATAATTCTATTGAGGTAATTCCCGCAAGCCATAGGAAATTCCTCTAGGATAAAATCTTTGAAGAAATTCTCCCTAACCAAGTCTTAACAGCATGGAAGAGGCTCCCGGAACATGTGAAAGCTCCCACACTGAACTGCTTCAAGAACCGGTTGGACAGATTAAATAAGTACAAGCTATTTAAAACGGCGTGTGTTTTATGTAGCTTGCCTGCTAAAAGCGGCTAGTGTGACTTCTGAATAATAAAATGTACGCCAATTAGCAGCGGTGTTGAGTTCTTCACTTCTGTACGCATCTCATGGGTCTTCCGGATGTTGAATTTAAGTCCAGTTTTCGCAATTTCTTGGCGAAGGTCGCAGTTTTGCTTGCATGTCGACGTGTCTATGACTCAACCAGCACAAGTCACAGGTCTTCCGAGACGTTGGATAATCCCCACTCTAACCCGCAGTGCCTTTTTTCACATATTAATACTGAGAGTTAATAAAAAAGTTAAAATATCACGGGACGCTCGGCAGATATGAAACATCTATGTTAATATTAGAATTCATAATTAATAAATTCTTTTTAAAATTCCAAAGTTCGTCGTCCGTAAAAGGCGGCGTAGTGGGGGTGGGCGTCACGACATGACTTCACATCGTTCCCGTCACGGCATACAAGTTGATTTTACTGCCAAGGCGCGCCAATAGATGAATTTCACATCAAAAACAATAGAGGACCATTGACTTTTAATTATTCATATTTGATACCTGTCGATCTATGCCGTATAGTGCCAAAAAGGATAATACCATCCCATCACTTCCCGTGGGTCTCGTAAGAGGCGACTAAGGGACTCACGAGAGAATGGGCAGCAGCGTTATCTGTAAAACGCAACACCATACACTGCGATCCCCAACTCGCCTGCCAAGCGTGGCGATAAAGATAAACCCCCCGTTCTGGGGGACGCCTGTGTCCATCAGTGGACGTCTTTCGGCTGTTATGATGATACCTATCTAGGTCTAGTCACAGAGACATAAAATGTAAAATATCAGTGTCTCCCAGGCTGAAAGCGACCGCGCCAGTGCCACGGTGACGCAGCGCACCAAGGCGGCGGCACATCGCGCCGCGACCACCTTGGTCCAGCAGCTGCAGAATGGACTCAAGAGGCATATCGCCAAGTCCAGGTCAGTGGTGTATTAGACTAGGTACGAAGAGAGGGGTTTTAAAAGATTTGCAGCCAGTTTCTGATACGAAAATCAATTAAGTGTCAAATTAGACTTTTTAAAAGGCTAGTGGTTTTGTAGCTGACTATTTAATTTTTGTATTTAGAATCGTACCAGAAACTGGGTGTCAGTAGTCTCTTTTCAAGTCTTATGATTGGAAACACTGGCCTTTTCCATGGCTTTTTCAGGTGCCAAAAAGAAAATTACTTTGCTTCCTTTACCATTTCTTTTAATTCAAAATGGTGGAGTCATTTACAAATATTTTTTGATGAATTTTTTGTTAATTATGCAGGAAGCTTAAAAAATATAGTTTTAAAATTTAAATTACCGCGTACCGGAAGACGCTACGTTGGCGCGGCCTCCCACAAGGTGGACCGATGATCTGGTGAAGGTCGCGGGTAGCCGATGGATGCGAAACGCGCAGGACCGGTCGCTGTAGCGACGCTTGGGGGAGGCCTATGTCCAGCATTGAACGTCTTTCAGCTGATGTGATGATGATGACTTAAGGGCCCCTTTTCCCGACAGCACCTTTTACCGGCAGGACACTAGCGCGATGCGCGCGAGCCGTTTGTCACGTATTTATTTAATATAAAAAAAATAAGTTCCATATTATAAATCTATCCAATAATATCTCTGTCAAACCCGATTAGTAAATGAAATGTTAAATTTTCATAAAAATTGCGTTCCCACAAGTCTCATACAACTTAAAATACTTTCAAAATCGACTTTACTTCCTGATTTTTTTTTTATCAATCAAAATGTTAAATATCGTGTTTTTAACCAAAAAAGTCACTAGATCTCACATGTATCTATACTATATATTTTTTTACGAATTTATATGACGTACTTACGATGGTGATTTCTCTGAAAACAACTCGATCTAGAAACGTAAATTGGGGCCCTTAAATTAAATGGGGTTCATTAAAAAAAAATACTTACTTTGAACTCTCCGACTTCAATATCAATATATATTTCTCGTACAAGAAGTTGGCAACCATACTGTAACTGCCTTTGGTCAAGTACAGTGCGTCCACAGCTATTTTACATCAGATAGCAACTTTATGGCTACGAGAATAAAGGTCATTGTGCAAAATCATAGGAAAAATAACTGTGTCAGAGAAATAATAACAGAAATTGAAGTTTTGACAATAGGTTTACTGAATCATGCCATTTAGTTAGACAATCTTGTAGTCAGTATTAATCGTTTTAACCTTAATATTTCATAATTTAAAAAGCCTATTTTACTTAGTAATCGCTTCACTGAATGCTTGCAGTGCAAAGTAATATATTTTCCCTCTAATTGCAAGTTTTTCTACTATCCATACTTCGTAGTTGAAGAGCTAGCTAATCTCTGCGCCAGAAAAATGTGTAATAACGGCCATTGACCCACATACATTTATTGACTTTCCATATCTGAACAAGAAATAAAGACGTAGGGCTGTCCTGAATCGTCTTCTATTGTCTAGTAATGAAAAACAGTTCATAATTTATTATTCACGTATCTACGAAGGAAAGGTCAATGTACTTTGTTGCAAGTTTATCTGACACCTACCATAGATTTAATATTCTTAACACTAACAGAAGTAGTTTGTATGGTGGACTGACAAATGCGATTAACATTGTAGATTTTATTTTCTGTGTTTGTTGATTTTGAATATGAGGTAGATTAATTGATGTTATGTGATGCTAGGTTTTGGAAGATGGCCAGTTTTTTTTTTACTATACAGAAAACCGATTTGACTTTTAACCAAAGTAACTTACCTACCATTAGTGTTTCATAAGAAAATGAACTTTATTCTTATAGTAGTAATGTTCATATTCCTATAAAACGTTAAAGCAGTCTCTAAAAGTAAAATGAACAAAAAACATGCGGATAGGGTTCATTTGTATGAAAAATACAATACAGGGTGTAATAAGTTACACACAAAAACTGAAAAGGGGTCAATGTACTCATTATTATAAACAACTTTTTCTATGGGAACTCTGAAATAGTAAAAAATCATTCGCACCGTATGCTTACGTTTGCATAACTCGACAAAATTTATTGAACAGCTGTTTTTATTTGCGTTTAGTTGACTCGCGCAACTTCGTTTGCGTCACAATTTTCATTACTGCTCCGCTCCTATTGATCTTAGCGTGATGATATATAGCCTATAGCCTTCCTCGATAAATGAGCTAACACTGAAAGAATTTTTCAAATCGGACCAGTAGTTCCTGAGATTAGTGCGTCAAGTAAACAAACAAACTCTTCAGCTTTATATATTAGTATAGATATAGATTGCAGAGTTTTTCATAATAATGAGTACAATTACCCCTTTTCTAGTTTTTCGTTTAATCTGTTAAGAGGTGCACGCACGAATGAACATAACACAGTTCTACTTGGGTTCGCGCTCAACCCCTCAGTAACCATGTATTCACCGTTGACAGTGAAGTACCTAGCCAAAAATTTCTCCGAACACTGGTCTGCACAGAACAACCAAATTGGATCACCACGAACAGTGTTTGATGTTCGTCAGCGGTACGCACTGCGAACAGTGTTCGATGTTCACCATGTTTTTGTTCGTTCGTGTGAACTCGACTTCATAGGGAACGGCGTTGACTATGCTATCTAGTGTCGCATATTCGAAACTTAAAGGTTCAGATTACTTGACATTGACGTTTCTGTGCTGCCACCAACGGTTCCTGCACGCTCAGCTAGTCTGTTCTGAGGGCTTAGTGTAAGTTTTTTATCGCGTTAACGTAAACGTTCGCTTATGTCAAATTGTATAGGAAAAAAAAAGTTTTCCATTATTGTCACCAGACGGCGCTTATCCAGTTTCAATACAAATTGACGTTTACGCTAACGCGATCGAGAACGTTAAAAAACTCGCACTAAGGCCACTGTAAATAACTATTTCGATATCGAGCTTGAGCTGAGTGGCAAAGCCCACAATGTGAGCTTTATTACACACAACGTAAAGGTTTTATGATTTTACGAATTTGATACTCACCTCGGATTCCGTTGTCGAGACACGAAAATGTTGTTACAGAATAGCACTACAGTCTAGGGGAACGTGCACGAAGTAGACTGCCTTCTAGCGTTAAAATATAACCTATTTTACGACATTTCTGTGCTGCCACCTACATATAGTTTCTGCACGTTCCCTATACCCTGTATAGGGTCAGACACTGCGAGCTACTCTAATAAATCTTATCAGTCATTTAAAACCTTATATTTTTCAAACTGCATTTGTCTGTCCACATATATGAAACGCTAACCTGCACTATATCTGCTTGACTAGTCGCACAGTGCTCTCTCTTTCAGACACGCGCCGGCGCCGCAAGCTCACTGTTGGTACTGCATTTTATTATTATTATCTTTGCATGATTTTAGTTATTTTTAGCGAAATATACGAGTATGTGCGTTTTCTGGCAAAGAGAATCTGTCTACCTACATGATGACTTAATTGAGTTCATTCCTTTCAGAGCTTCTTTGCCACGATAACCCTGCTAACTTGGAGTTCAAATTGGGGTGTTTTCGAGAAGTCGAAAATTAGAAGTTTTTATTTTATTTATTTTTTCCCCTATGACTCAAAACTGCTACTTGAGTGAAATCTACTCCATTATGATTAGTAAATGAATACTTTTATACGATGAATAATAAATAGAGAACGATGAAATCCCCCAAAAAATAATTTATCAAAAATAACTTAAACTTGCTGGAACTGGAAATTCCCTGTATTCATTATCAAGAATATAATTCTTTCCCAGAAAACGCATAAAAATAAATTGATAATGCATGTTATTTGTAGAGACTGTGTGTGCAATAGTTACTTCCACATCTTTTAAACGAAAACAGAAAGTAAAATATTATACGATTTTAATTTTTAAATGAAGGCTTGCATGCTTACTTAATAAGTAGTAATAAATAACTACTGTTGAAGGTAAGTGAAATATTACTATAAAATTAATATATATTTTTATTTTATTATTATTTAATCGTGCTTTTTTTATCAAATTAATAAACCCATTAAATTCCAGACCTTACTTCGAGGAGAAAGCACGAATCAACACGGCCTTAGAAGCCCAGAAAGCGAGGATCCAAACCCTGGAGGAGCAAGTAGCTGACGCGAAGCAGCAATACTCCTCAGCGCTGAGGAACCTGGAGAGAATCTCTGATGAAATACACAAGCATCGGTCCAGGAGACAATCTACTAGGAATGGTAAGACGGAAGTTATTATTATTATTATTTTTTATTATTGCTATGCACGCGTTTGACCACTATCTCAACTATTGGTAAGCGATGATGTGTTACTACGAGTTGCTAGCCTGTCGGTTTTCTATCGGTTGCATTTTGCCGTTTATATTTTTAAATTACCCTTTATTTTTTAGTCTTGCATGATTACATTGTCTACATTTCAATTGCATATAAATGTAAAGTGGAAGTGCGGAGTCTCGTAATACAAGCAATCCCTTGCTTAAAAGGTGATCTCCAATAATATGTATCGAAATGCCTATTGAAATTGAAATAAAGATTTTATATTTTTTATATTTTGAGGAATGTGTTGAATTTGATTTTCTGATTAAGACTCACTGAAAAATATTATTAAAATGTGTGGTGGTCGATAATCGCCCCGGGGAGTTGCGATTAGCGTTGAAAAGAGCAGGAAAAGTTCCTGTTTCTTTCCAATTCCGTTGTTTTTTTTTTTTTTTTCAATGATGCATTCGAAAGTTTGAAGAAAATTGGCCAGGATATATTTCATGTTTTTTTTTTTTTTTTTTTTTTTTCAATAAAACCGAAGAATATGAAAGAAACAGGAAACTTTCATGTTTTTTTTTTTCAAATACGGACTTAGTATATTCTATGCTGTAACTGTTCCCTTATTACTATGTATTACGTGCTAAATCCTTACTAATCCTTACTAATATTATATAAATGCGAAAGTAACTCTTGTCTGTCTGTCTGTCTGTCTGTCTGTCTTTCGCGGTTTCACGCCAAAACTACTGAACCGATTTAAATGAAATTTGGTACAGAGATAGACTAGAGCCTCAGGACATAGGCTACTTTTTATCCTGGGAGTATGTTCCCTAGGTACCATGCGGGCGAAGCCGATGGCAGAAGCTAGTATCTCAATAAAACTTGTTTTTTTTTTTTAATTTTTCAAAACATTCGGCGCAAAATTCGAACAGAACTTGTTTCTTTCCGAAGGATTTCTTCTCTTAATTTTTCTATGTAACATGCGAAAAAAACGAAAAAAAAAACATAATTTGTTTTTTTTTTCTGAAAAAAAAAAACAAATTTTTAATTTCGGCATTTTCAACGCTAGTTGCGACGCACAGTTTGAGGACCCCTGGGCTAAAAATAGCTTAATGTTCCGTTAAAATATGTAAGTAAGTTTGGTGGCGGGGTAATATGATCTAAATCACTACATATTTAAGACAAAGACCGGCCGCCACGTCTGTCTCTCTGTACGCGATCAGCTGAAAAACTACCGAACAGACTTTCACATGGTTTACTTAATTCTACTAAACCGTACACATTACATCGTTCATTACTGAACATCGTCTTTTCAAATCAGCGCTATAAAACACTTGTATGTCATATTTCATCAAACGTTTTGTTGCAGACATAGATCGCTCAACAATAACAGACACAGCGAGCGACACAAACACAACGTCCAGCGACAAACTAGAAGAACTGTGCGAGACCAGCACTGACGCCAGTGTCAGGGAGTGGCTGCGACGAGCCGCTGACGCGCAGCGCCCACGGTGTCTGCCCGACAACGACACCTGGACAGAGATCGACCTGGACTACTCCAGTCCTGAGGAGGTAGGCTTCTTAGTGTTGACCTGGATGTAGCTGTGCGAGTGTCAGGGAGTGGCTGCGACGAGCCGCCGACGCGCAGCGCCCGCGGTGTCTGCCCGACATCGACACCTGGACAGAGATCGACCTGGACTACTCCAGTCCTGAGGAGGTAGGCTTCTTAGTGTTGACCTGGATGTAGCTGTGCGAGTGTCAGGGAGTGGCTGCGACGAGCCGCCGACGCGCAGCGCCCGCGGTGTCTGCCCGACAACGACACCTGGACAGAGATCGACCTGGACTACTCCAGTCCTGAGGAGGTAGGCTTCTTAGTGTTGACCTGGATGTAGCTGTGCGAGTGTCAGGGAGTGGCTGCGACGAGCCGCCGACGCGCAGCGCCCGCGGTGTCTGCCCGACAACGACACCTGGACAGAGATCGACCTGGACTACTACAGTCCTGAGGAGGTAGGCTTCTTAGTGTTGACCTGGATGTAGCTGTGCGAGTGTCAGGGAGTGGCTGCGACGAGCCGCCGACGCGCAGCGCCCGCGGTGTCTGCCCGACAACGACACCTGGACAGAGATCGACCTGGACTACTCCAGTCCTGAGGAGGTAGGCTTCTTAGTGTTGACCTGGATGTAGCTGTGCGAGTGTCAGGGAGTGGCTGCGACGAGCCGCCGACGCGCAGCGCCCGCGGTGTCTGCCCGACAACGACACCTGGACAGAGATCGACCTGGACTACTCCAGTCCTGAGGAGGTAGGCTTCTTAGTGTTGACCTGGATGTAGCTGTGCGAGCGTCAGGGAGTGGCTGCGACGAGCCGTCGACGCGCAGCGCCCGCGGTGTCTGCCCGACAACGACAAAAATGGCTTTCAATTCCTGGGTTGCTGCCCAAATAATGTACTGAGTCTATATAGGAGATTTATTATGCCTATTTATACAACGTTGATACGACAGAGGCTTTCCTTTAAACTGCCTATACTAGTTACCATTTTCAAGCTCTGTACCAAAAATTAATTAAATAGGAGCAGTAGTTTAGTCGCAAATGATTTTTAAAGTTTTTGCACCGTTTGAACACGATGTATCTTTTCTAACAGCTGATTGTCGTCTATAGTGTTGCCCAAATTCAGTCTTGGTCTTGCAGTCTTGGTCTTGTTCTTGCGTTTTTGCAAGACCAAGACCAAGAACAAGACCGCGTATTTTTAGCAAGACCAAGACCAAGACTGACCGTGCAAGACTTGAGCAAGAACAAGACATAGCCTGCAAGACTCTTGCGTCTTGCAGCTAGGACTTAGCGCTATTTCACTGAGTAGTTAGGTGTAACAGTTCGGTGTATAGGTAGGTACGCTTAGGAATTCTATGAGACGCAAAAAACTGTATCAAAGAATATGAAAAACTGGACCTATGCGCATTACGACTAATACCATAAACATAGCGAATAAAAAAATATCTATTAAAATCAAACTGAGTGCATGCATAGTTATGTTTTAACCATCGGCACTTTGATAATGCGGCATCAAAGGTTTTGTACTTACTTCTCAAAGAAATTTGCCGCTTTTCGGAAGTACATGGTTATGATACACGCGCCGGCGGCTTCTTTTGAAATCTAAAACAATTTGCGTTACGATGTCCCGGACACCCTGTATAGGTCAGTTGATTTTTCGAATTTCTTATCAAATCTTCAGTTATTTATTAATCTGCTTGATCTTTACTATGGCTATGTTAATTCAAGCTCACAATGTTCCAATTCTAATACGTTTTTCTAAGATTTAAAGTAAACTTTAATAAATAGTAATAGACTAATAGGTAATTGCAAGACTTGCAAGACTCTTGCTGCAAGACCAAGACCAAGACCAAGACTGGGAGCGCAAGACCAAGACCAAGACCAAGACCAGGTGTATTGGCGCAAGACCAAGACCAAGACTGGCTAAGTCTCGTCTTGTTCTTGCATTTGGGCAACACTAGTCGTCTAAGCATAGGTCATGCACCTTACAACGATAAATCTACGATGTGTTGTTGCCGCTCTGACGCATGTCGAAGGACATTCACTAAAAATTGGCAATGCAAACAAGGAAGCAATAAATACACACACACTTGCACTTTCACTACGAAAGCGACTAACATAGAGCGACCGAAAGAAACAGAGATAGGTCAGTTTGTTGCATCCTTGTTTTTTGCGATCGGTAAGTGGGGTCTCTTGTTTTTTCAGTGCGCCGACGCTGTCTTTTCGGAACGTACGGTTTGTGGAATTCGCGCGCAAACAATTGTGATTTTATTTTGTTATTGTGATAGGACACTAAATAAGTTTAAGACAGTATTTCTTTCTTTTATTGTGAGAGGACACGTAACTTGGGATTATTATTATTTAGTATTAGTGTTTTTTTTTGTGATTTTTTATGGTGATAGGATACGTAACTTGGGATTATTATTATTTAGTATTAGTATCTCCGGACCTCACTCCCATGGATTTCTTTTTGTGGGGGTACATTAAGGGTGAAGTGTATGCCTCAGAGGTAAATACAATTGATCAGTTAAACAATAGGATTATTTTAGCATTTCACAAATTAAAGTGCTTAGCGACGGACAGTGACCTAATTAGAAAAATAAATAACAATATTCTCCGTCGGTATAATTTGTGCATCAATGTGAATGGAGGACACATCGAAAATTTAAAAATTTAGTGTGTTTGTTTTTGTGCGCGTACTTCGAAACGTTACCTAACATAAAAGCCAGTGCGAGCGGAGGCCTAAGTCGCCGGCCGCCCCCCCGCCCCGGCCCCCGCCGAGCACACGAGATACCGCACACCGCGCTCCGGCGCGCGCGCGACGTTGCCGCTTTGTTACCTAGCGGTATCTAAGGTCAGTGTAATTTTTTTACAAAGGGTGGTTGCATTTTATTCTGATTTGCAAGCTAATTTAGTTTGTTTGAAAAAAATATTTTCTCATTTTTGGCGCTTTTTGTTTTTGTACCGTATCGAATTAATACTGAACACGAATAGTATACGTAGTTTAATTTAATGCCCCTCTGTCGTATCAACTCTGTATACATAGATATGTAAAAAAACTGGCCAAGTGCGACTCAGACTCGCACACGAAGGGTTCCGTACCATAAACCACAATTTTTATGATTTGTCTCTATAGCTGCAATAGAAATACACAATCTGAAAATTTCAACTGTCTACCTATTACGGTTCTTGAGATACAGACCGCTGACGGACGGACGGACAGCGGAGGCTTAGTAATAGAGTTCCGTACCCTTTGGGTACGGAACCTTAAAAAAATACTTTAAGATCAAGCTGACATGGTTCCTTATATTTCTCTTCCATATGATTCATTTTCCCACTCTCAAAAACCTTTATTCCACAGGTAAGCTTCGAAAAATGCTCACTCCGCGCCCGGTCGACCCCCGAAAAGTGGTCCCCTCCGAGTCCGGTGGAGTCCCGGGCTTCTGCGGCGGAGCCCCGGCGCATCATCCGCTCGGCGCCGCGCACGCACGTGTTACGCGAGGACCTGGAGCGTCCGCGCAGACAGAGCCTGGACGCTCTGCTGCATGACACCGGGGAGAAGGTCAAGGAGATGTTCCAAGGTTAGTGGAAGCAGAATAATACTGACTGATCTAGGATTGAACCCTTATTGAGACGAACTTTACCGTGTCGTTCGGGGAGTGTAGGGGAGCACTAAGTGAGGATGTCTTGTAATTCCTACGGGAACGGGAAATACCGGGATTTGCGGAAGTCGCGGGTAATAGCTGTTGTTGGGAATGGGCGATAGTTGAAAGGAATTATTTAAGGAATTAGCTGCTTATTTATTATTTATTTTTTAATTATAACACAAGGCCTATACGTCCGACTAATCAGCTTCAAACTTAATAGGAAGAGGGCACAGACAAGGTCGGTACCACAGATGTAACATTAAGGATGACATTCTCGGAAAAGTGGTTGTTAATAATTATTTTATTTTGAATCAGCACAGATAAAATTTTTGCTTACTAAATCAACAGTTGTTAAATATTATTTAACTTTTTTGTTGGTCTTAAGGTGAATGCTCCAGGGTAGCCCGCGAAATTCAAATATTTTTATGTTTTTTGCAATTTGCCGGTCAGTGTGAAGCTGTATGTGGACCAAATGCGATCTGCGACCGTAACGCGTATTTATCTAAAGAATTATAACCATTTTAATCATCAATATAGCCCTCTAAGTTCATGTAGTTCGAAAGAATGAATATTAATAATCATTCTTTCGAACATACAGCTTCACCCTGACCGGCAAATTGCAAAAAACTTAAAAATATTTGAATTTCGCGGGCTACCCTGGAGCATCCACCATAAGGAAGACCCAAATAATGGTGTTTCCCCGTGGGCAGGCTTGTCCCTGTTCGGCGAGCGGCGCGGCTCGTCGTCCGCCCCCCGCAGCCCGCGCCGCGCCGCCTCCCCGCGCACCCCCTCCGCCGCCAGCGACGAGCGCTACTCCGATACTGAAAGCTTAGCCAGGTTAGTTTAACACCATGCTTTTGTTCTAATTTTCTAAGAGTGAAATGTTATCTAACGTTGGCTTTTCAAAAGAATATTGCAACGCCACCTATCGGGTTTTATTTTTATTTTACATTCTTTTTTTAAGTAAAAAAACACACTTAATAAAGAGATAATAAGCTAAAAACTCGTGTACACATTTATTTTGGCATTCTTATAATTACTGTGTCAAGTCTCACAAAATTTCATGTTTGCGTCGTAAGTTATTGAAGGTCAAAGGAAACAAAAATCGGATTTCGCAATTATCTCGGTTTCTATTGTTCCAAAATTTTACGCTCTACAATTTGTATCATGTCAATGTGCAGCGCTCAGCTACATACATTTTTCTAGTATTCTAGTGTAAATATTTTTGTTGATCTTTTGCTATAATAGTATTATCATACCTTATCACCCTTGCCACCCTTGTTGTTCTAGTGTGTATCTTGTCTTGTCTCCGTAAGGACATTTTAATCCAAATCTTTATTATTTTGTAACCCCTAATATAAGTTTCAAGTGGACTACATATACACTATTTATAATAATAAACATTTATTACTCACAAACGCACAACCTAGCCTGCTTGCTACCATAGACAGTATGCTGTTGGTGCTGCTCCGTCTCCTACTGACCAGGGATGCGCACTGCTAATTATCCACGGATTTCAGTACTCGGTCGTCGGATATACTAATGTAAACACATCAATAATACTATAATGCTATAATAGGGCACTCACGTCCGCGAAAATATATAAATACCATGAAAATATCATTTTTATAAGGTCCTCATTTAAACCTACCGCATCAAATAGTTTTCCCTAATCATTGGCATTTTGATCTGACAGGAGGATTTATCCTAAGTTTACATGCATTTATTTGTCTATTATTTCCAGCGTGGAAATGCTAACAGACGACCAAATAGCGTCGCTAATGCTGGACGCACAACTGGAGGCAGTATGCGAGCGACTCGCTGGTGTAGTTGTACGACAGCCGCGCTCACCGCACTCGCCCGAGCATAGATACTGACGAGGTAACTAAGCCTTAACTATATTTTACATTTTTTAATTCGCCAGAACCCTGTAATTTCCCGAGACCGTAAGAAACGTAAAAAAAATCCATCCGCTATTCATTATCCTTATTATCCTTATCCTTATTAACCTTATTCTCTTATCCTTATCCCATCCTCGCAATGGTGAGGTCGCTCCCAAGAAACTTCTGTGCCTCTGAGCTTGCGAATGGGAGTCTCTAATCTACTACCCTTATCCCAATTTAATTGGGGCCGACGCAATATGTCTTTATCTCCCATACTTATATGTGTACCTTTCTAGATATATGGTCTTCCACGTAGTCCATTCATCTTTTCTCTGGTCAATCCTTCCCCTTATAGCCAAAGAAAGTCAAAACTGTAATTAGACCTACTTATGTTAATAGAAACCAACCCACGCAATGATAACGTTGAGAAATAGTTATAGGGGGATGCGGAACAGAGAGTAAAGTCCCGCAAACCTCCATTGAAAAGGAAGGATCCTCTGACCGGACGGTTGTTGTTCAGAACCAATGAATCTGGAAGTACTGGATGATCGGAATCGCCGTCTCAGTCCCCGTCTTCTACAAGATCCACAAAATGGCTAACTCCCGCGGCAACGTCGCCAAATGGGCAGAGATCAGGAGGAAGGAAGCTGCGGGGCATCATTAAATTAAGAAAAATTGCAATAGTACTGGGTTATAAGCAAACCAACTTGTGTGATTTATTTATGTTGTAAGCGAATATTAAATCATGTAATAGTAGTTGTGTCCGGTGGGCAACAGCCCGATAGTTGGTATTCGGACTGTTGTAATTATGTTAAAACCGCACGAATAATCCTGATACCGCGATGCAGGATTTCGTTAGTTGTTCGTTGCTGGTGGGATAGATCGCGTTGCGGTTCTTTTTGTTGCCGTACAAATTTCGTTAGTTATTCTAAATTCTTTAGCCGTAACAAATACACAATTTAGACACGAACCTACTTTTTGGTGTGGGTTGGTTCCTATTTGCATACGTAGGTCCAATTTCTCTGTAAAAGACTTGATTTCTCTCTGAAAAAGCAATTTGAAACCAAAAAGTAATCTTTTCCAGGTCATCTGTGCAGTGAAACCATGAATAGTTTTAAAAAGAAGCACAGTTGAAAAGTTACGCTTAATAACAGTATAAGTACATCGAGTAATGCATTCCTCCTAGTGACCGCGAGTGGTTGTGGCACTAACACTTTTAGTACCAAGAGTAAACCACTTAGAAAAGACGTGGTCGAAATATTTCTCAACTAACCGCTTAGTATAGGGAGCGTACAGGGACTAAAGGTAGCACAGAAGTGTCAATGTCAAATATTTATAAAGTTCCAAATTTGAAACACTAGATGGCACTGTCTACATATGCGCGTTCCCTGTATGGTGTTGTCAATTATGAATTATAATTGAAGAACTAAATAAGTAATTTAATGGCAGTAATTTAGGCAAGCAAATCGTGGCCGGTACACTTTGATATATTTTTTTCTTAATTTTTTGTGATAATTCATGAAATATTAGACGCTTTATAGAAAAGTGTTAGTGCCATAATTATGTAATTAAATAATAGATCACGTAGAAGTAAGGTTGGAGTGATGATAGCTGTATGTAAAGTTAGTTAAAATAATAGTCTCGTAGACAAAGATTTTTGTTGGTTTATGAATTGCAAGACACATTCAACCTTTTTATTGGATGGGAAGTCACCAAATGACTTCTCCCGCTCTGTGCGGATCCGGAGTGTCAGACTCTTACTGACTAAAACCTGTGTTCTGAAATGTCCTTCGCGTTCCAGGGCCGCGGTAGCCTATTCGTACATTTACGCGACTAATATTCAACCTTAGGGTGATCATACAAGGTTGAATGTCTCTTGTTGGTCATAAAACAACAAGGTCTATTCGTGACGGAAAGTTTCAAGCTCAGTAGAAATTCAATTTGCTAGAAATTGTTGTCAAAAATGTAAAACACAAGATTTTACTGAAAACTGACTCCCTCCATCTTTTTCTACTTGGCAGAAAAGGATAACAATACATCTCTCACTCCATCCTTACTTCTTCGTTTAATAGACAAATAACGCCCTCTAGCGGCAAGTAACAGTAATACGAACACAAATTAAGCTGGTCTTTAACTATCATCTAATATTGCGTTTTTATGCTTCCTGTGTCTTGGCGAATTTCTCTAGCGAATTTACAATAGTTTAAAATATATTTTAACATGACATTTATAAAAAAATGTAAATAAGTGATTTTCTTTTGTATGGGCACGAACTAGAATACTCTTATTCCCGGTTAATAAATTAAGAATTTGATTTAAAGAACGACTAATTCAGCTTGAAAACCTGACAAACCAAACTTCTGTTCAAAACCACAAATTCTTCATTCAGAAACCGGAGAAGTTAAGCCGTGCGGTGGTTACGTTGATTAACCAAGTTATGGAACCCTCCTCGCGTCCATTTGGCAGCCGGGGTGGGGACGATACTGCGCAGCCAGTATTAGGGTTGAAACGTACTGCAGTTATCTCAGATCGTTTTGCCCCTATGTTGGAAAAACGTTTGTCATGTCTGTCGGCTATTTACTAGTTATTTAAATAACACAACCAACATGACTTAGAGATCTCACTTATGCAAAAAGAATCTTTAAACAGATCTCTCATATTTTATTTTTAAATAACTTACGATTATTTTAAGAATAATATATAATGAAATATAGTAGAAATTCGCCAATATAAAAGAAGTCGTGTTTAATTGTAAGATCGATAAAATGAATGAAAGCTACTCAAATTAACGCTTATTGGTCGATTATTACACATATCAGCGTGGAGTTGTGTTCACTGGGCAATGTACACTGGGTTATATTATTCGGAGGTAATATTTTCTTATTTATTTATTTTTCTTAAATTAAACAAATTGTTGTCAAAAATTATATATAATTATCACAAAATTATTTTGTCAAACGCGCGTTATCAAGCTGTGATTGCTTTAATGAGGTTTCAACATTAAATCGCGTCAGTTGACTTGCGTTTCGATTGTGACGAGTCGCAGTGATTGCTTTAATGAGGTTTCAACATTAAATCGCGTCAGTTGACTTGCGTTTAGTTTGTAACGAGTCGCTGTTATTGGTTTAATGAGGTTTCAACATTAAATCGCGTCAGTTGACTTGCGTTTAGTTTGTGACGAGTCGCTGTTATTGCTTTAATGAGGTTTCAACATTAAATCGCATCAGTTGACTTGCGTTTAGTTTGTGACGAGTCACTGTTTTTGCTTTAATGAGGGTTCAACATTAAATCGCGTCAGTTGACTTGCGTTTCGATTGTGACGAGTCGCAGTGATTGCTTTAATGAGGTTTCAACATTAAATCGCGTCAGTTGACTTGCGTTTAGTTTGTAACGAGTCGCTGTTATTGGTTTAATGAGGTTTCAACATTAAATCGCGTCAGTTGACTTGCGTTTAGTTTGTGACGAGTCGCTGTTATTGCTTTAATGAGGTTTCAACATTAAATCGCATCAGTTGACTTGCGTTTAGTTTGTGACGAGTCACTGTTTTTGCTTTAATGAGGGTTCAACATTAAATCGCGTCAGTTGACTTGCGTTTCGTTTGTGACGAGTCGCTGTGATTGCTTTAATGAGGTTTCAACATTAAATCGCGTCAGTTGACTTGCGTTTAGTTTGTGACGAGTCGCTGTGATTGGTTTAATGAGGTTTCAACATTAAATCGCATCAGTTGACTTGCGTTAAGTTTGTGACGAGTCGCTGTGATTGGTTTAATGAGGTTTCAACATTAAATCGCATCAGATGACTTGCGTTTAGTTTATGACGAGTCGCTGTGATTGCTTTAATGAGGTTTCAACATTAAATCGCGTCAGTTGACTTGTGTTTAGTTTGTGACGAGTCGCTGTGATTGGTTTAATGAGGTTTAAACATTAAATCGCGTCAGTTGACTTGCGTTTAGTTTGTGACGAGTCGATATTTTTAATTCCCAAAAATTCAACGGAAGCAATTTTCCTTGTACACAATTTGAAGTAATGGCAACATTGCGCCATAAACTTAGCTGTCCAACAGTCGCCCAGTGAACAAAGCTCTAATTCTCTTAATTTCGTACAAAAGTACATTTAATTTAGAACAAGATGAACATTAGTATTTATGTTCGTGTCGAATTGTTGTTGAAAACGCTTAGTCTTAAGAGTTCCAGTGATGTTTTAAATGTAATACGGGGAGGAGATATGTAACTATGTGATAACTTTAATATTTAGCTTATTCTTGCCTTCGTTTAAAAAAAATCTAGTTATTTGATTTGAAATAAACTTATAACAAACATGTATCCTTTTGCTTTCCGGATATGTGTACTTGTTTTAACCAGGTTCAAGATATTCTGACGAAGAGTCGAAACGTTAAACTATAATTATTTCAGCGTCAAATCGTCAATTTAATAAAGACTCACGCATACGACCGGATAACGTATAAAATACTGGTATTCAGCTGAATCCGGTTTGAGTAGAAGCCGACCTAAATATAGTTGGGGAAAGACTAAGTAAATAATACATGCGACCGGATGCGTTCGCCTTTTTATCAGGATAGGAAAAAGTTCATTACGTTGTGGAGATACGGGTCAATATTCTATGTTCAATATTTTTAGACCCGTTATTGATGCTCCGTCTCTGCGTCAGTATGCTGTAGTTAATTTTTGCCATAAAAAAACTATGTACTTTTAGTGTAAGAATAGGTCGTACAGCAAGTTTTTCTGAAAATTGGCCAAACCAGGCGAACATAAGTGCGCGAGACATTAGAAATGACGTGTTTCTCGAATTGTGAACGCGTATAAGTAAACTTTTGCATGGCCTCCTTGGTGATTGTGTCCTTGAATGGGATAATCATCAAACGATTCCTCCCGCTCTGGGCGTATCTGAACTTCTTCGAACAAATTCTTGTACCCCGGCAGGCACGGCCCCTAGCGGGCCCCGTCTACTATGCTGACTTCTATTTGAAGCGCGCATCGAACAAACGCGCTGTCGACCTGGGACGACCTTGTCTTCAACCTGTCTTTAATATTATTTTTAAACTATAACAGTCGAATTACATGGAACTTTCAGAAGTGATCATTTTATTTTCTAAACTGCAATATATTTCCTATTTAACAATGGTATCTCCTCCCCAACACGTAGGTTAATAGTGAATTGTTGATCGTTCGCAATAAATACCGATAATAAAGTACTGTAACGTAAGTCGCGCCTAACACTTGCCTATGACTCAGTGTCCTAGAACAATTAGATGTGTACTAGTTGCTGAGAATGTTTGTGGAGTGACTGACTGGGTTGAGTGGCTGCTACTGTGTCTTTGGTTGAAAAGTTGATGATACGAGTATCTTCAAGAAATGTATGGGATTTATATTTTTAAGGGAAAGCGTTGTTTTGGAATTTAAAGAAATTATTTCGAAATTTACTTAAGGCGATTTTTTTTATCCCTAGTTATCCATTGGTTATAAAATGTTTGCACCTAAATCAATTCTTTACCAATAGTCAAATAAACAACTATAAGTTTAATAATTGGTCGAATAACGCATCATCACGAAGTATTAATCATAATTTTAACCATTGGTTAACTACTATTACCGTAAACCGGGGTGAATAGAAACAAAAGTTTTAAGGGGATTTTCACCGTATTAAATTCTGTTTGTAGCATTTAAAGACTCCAATGTTTAATTCAATTTTAGTTTTAAAAGATTGATTATTTTTAGAAACCAATAATGTGGCATTCAAGTGAAAATACCATTCAAAGTTTTGTTTCTATTCAACCATGTGTTTATATTCACCCCGTTTTACCTTATAACACAACGCTCAGCCTTAAGCGTTGGATCTATAAGCACAAGATTTTCTTAAATAACGAAGGTACGCACTAAAGGTTTTTGGAAAATTCACCCCCTTGCGGGGATGAAAGTTTTTATGGAATTTCACCATACTTAGCAATGGAAAGTCCTATTGGGCACACAGCTTATATTTGCGTACTTTTTCAACTATTAACCAATAACACAGTAGCGCCCTCTATGTTACTAAGATCAATATTTTGTCTCAATTAATTTTATTAAAAGGATAGTTTTTAATTATAAAATTAATATTATTTCGTATTATTGTCGGCTGTGCAATCGCCAAGTGCAATTGTTTAACGTCGAAGGCTCAAGAGTTCAAGACACATTACAATAGGTCGTAGGAAGACAACTAATATTGCCCAAAAGGGTAGATAAAGAAAAAACTGTTTTGTCCACCAGTCTGGTTAACAAAGAAATGAAGACGATACAGTGCGTAGAAATTGCGCGTGACGTCACTCTTTGGTAACACTTGTTACTTAGTCGTGACGTAAAGAGCCCCCACTCCTGGGGGTCTATGAAGACCACTTCAGCAGAATCAGAAAGCACATCACGCTACCCGTCACTGTCAAATTTCCCCAATCAACCTTGAACCTAATGCGTTAGCGATAAAGATGAAAATGAAATTTGATAGATTGTTGCGTGATTAATATGATTCTGCTAAAGTGGACCTTTTAGACCCGCTGATCTTTAATGCGATTTATTTTTGTCAAATTTTATTTGTTTGATAAATAAAATTTATCCCTCTTTTTTAACCAGCGAACCTCTCTCCTCTTGGCGTCCTTCCAAATGTTTCTTGGACTGTATATTATAAAATTCTTGCCGCAGACGAATTTAGTTTACATTTAATAATTTATGTGTTTTCACAGGCGTCCTTTTTGACGTTGTGTGGCCTTTATTTGGTATTATGAATAATTTATGGTGAATATTTGAATCTCTATGTTAACAGTATTATATTTATTTTATAATTTATTTATCATTAATTTCGTAATGTCAACAATTTTGTGAATAGCCATGTACGAAGTTCAATCACCCGCCAATTTTATTTATAAGGAGTTTAAATATATATAAAATAATAAGAAATAGTGATATTATCAATATTTTGATTAATACTAAAATCATGACAAAATTTTTATTACTAGATTTATTTTGATTATTTTATTATTATTTAAATAAAAATGATGTGTTCTAAATTGTATACCGTTATAAAATATCCATATAATATAACAAAAAAAACGTAAAATATGAAAAAAATGTCTTCAGATTGTACACCCCCATGTTTTATTTACGCGAAGTTTAATAACAATAATTATTCTTACTAAAAGGATATAATTTATGTAATGAAATCTAAAGCAATGATAAAACACTGCTTATTAATATAAGTGTTTATTTTTTTACACATTTTTTTTCTGAGAGCAGAGGAAATTGGGGACACAAGTAAAAATAAATCAGGATCGGTGCATCTAATTAGGAGCTGCAATGCCAGAGATTTATAACCTTCTTCTTTTAATTCGGGGGTTTAAAAATGAATGCCCGACTCAATATAGAAATTAGACAGTTTGAGTTTATCCTTATAAAAACCTAAGTACATGATTACTTAACATACTGATTACCAGATTTGAAATTCAAATTCTCCATAGATTTTTTTTAATTAAAATCTGCTTATCAGTATTGAATCGTATAGTTAGATTTTTTTTTGGCTTAAGTAGTTGCCAAGAACATTGTTACCCAGTTAAAGGGTTGTGGAGGTCTGGCAAGCAGCCGCTCCACGTAAAATACTGGTATTCAGTGAGCCTAGCACGAATATTGAATACTAGTTGACCAACACAACTTCGTCTGCGTCACATTTTTCATTACTGCTCCGCTCCTATTGGTCTTAGCGTGATGATGTATAGCCTATAGCCTTCCTCGATAAATGGGCTATCTAACACTGAAAGATTTTTTCAAATCGTACCAGTATTTCCTGAGATTAGCGCGTTCAAGCAAACAAACAAACAAACTCTTCAGCTATATATATTAGTATAAGATATATTTGACGTATAGTAACGTTAACGTAAGTAAGTGAATTTTGAATGTAAAAAAACTACAACCCCATAGTATTTTGATTTAATTTAATGGGACATACACAATTTGTATCATTCAAAAATATGAATTTAGTAAAAAAAAATATTATGTGCGAAACGAGTCTTGTAGCCATGGTAAAGTTTTACTTTACGTTACTGTGACGTCATAAAAATTTGTGCTAGACCCTCAGGTGAATCCGGTTTGACTGGAACCCAACCCCAATATTGTTGGGAAAAGGCAAGGCAGATGAGGTTTTATAAATAAACCCGATTTTTGTTCTCCTCATTTTACTTTAAATTATTTTGCTTCGCGTAAATAAAGCACCCGTCTTCCATTCATACTCGTTTAATATATAAAAAGTATATTTGTTAAATAATTTCCATTACGTTTGATCACAAGTATATAGAAATGGTTGGAGTTGTGTAAATGAAATTGTTAACTATTGTAAGATGTATTTCAGCAGTTAGTTGTAGTTCGCGACTCTAGTTGAAACATTGTTAATTATACTTGTTTTTGGCTATGCGTAAATCAAAATGGCGTAAAGTGGGACATTTTTTTATATACACAAAGTCAAACAGTAAATGCAAAAACTTGAAAACCTGTCCGATACTAAAACTTGTACATAACATACTTTTCAGGTTGACTTCAATAAAAGGTGAACAGAAATACAGAATAATAATTTATTGATCCAATAACTTTAAAATTAGATACATGAGCTAAATAATCTAGAATTTAATGGATACATAAGTCTTGTGTACTCTTTGAGGAGCTCGTGGCTAAATAATAACAGCCGCACGGGTCGATCTTGAAGGTTAAGCAACGCTTGCCAAGGTTGGTCTGTGGATGGGTGACCATCTTAACATACCGAGTTTCCTCCGTGCCTCGGAAATCACGTTAAGCCGTTGGTCCCGGCTGTCATTTGTAGATCTTTGGCAGTCGTTACGGGTTGTCAGAAGCCAGTAAATCTGACTCCAGTCTTGCCAAGATGTACCGTGTTACCCAGTTAATGGGTTGTGGAGGTCTGGTAGGCAGCCGCTCCACGTAAAACACTGGTATTCAGCTGAATCTGGTTTGACTGAAGCCGACCCTAATGTAGTTGGGAAAAGGCTAGGCAGATGATGAAGGTTTATGTATGGTACGGAATCCTTTGTGTGCGAGTCTGACTCGCACTTGGCGGGTTTTTTACGAAAATTACTCGGACGGAGGGGTATGAAATTAAAAAAAATGTAAATCAAAGCCTCCCCTTTGCCATTTGTTTTACGCATAGCCAAGAAACTAAACTTTAATATAAAATATCGCAATAATATATTAAGCTGTAAACTAGGGTCGCCTTTTTAAACGCTTTGAGCTGAACAGACGCATAATATTATAATGTTGTAGCACAAATAATTGCAAGCATAGCAATATTCAGTCATCGGCAGAAAATATGGCACGTCGGGTTTTAGAAAGGGACAGATAGGAGTGAGAAAGATGCCGCTCTACAAAGCAGAATTTTTTTCTAAAATTTGATGTCCCATGTTATCTGTTGGTTACTTTTACTAAATATAAGAATAATGCAATGTACAGTCACTATATTTTATAAGACAAACAAAATGGCAGGTCGGTAAGGAGAAGTATATAAATGCTACATAATATGACCCTATTTTTATGAAATACTCAGAATTGCAGCTATTTTTAAAAGAATTATGTCTTGTCATTTATATTGAGGAATATATAAATCAGATATAATATTGCCCGCTTCAAATTTATTGTAGTTGTTGGCAACATTATAAATTGATTCATTGAACAGTAAGGATCACCGCAAATACAACTGATAATGATCTGTACTGGAATATGACGACACTGAATGTTTTTCATTATGAAATAATAAATATTCATTAATTTTTCATTATGAACACTATGCCAGTGCTAATTTTGGACTGTCCCAATCCAGGGCATATTCTACCTGCTAGAGACATATTCTGCAGGAGCTCGTGGCTAGATAATAATAGCCGCACGGGTCAATCTTCAAGGTTAAGCAACGGTTGCCAAGGTTGGTCTGTGGATGGGTGACCATCTTAACATACCGAGTTTCCTCCGTGCCTCGGAAAGCACGTTAAGCCGTTGGTCCCTACTGTCATTTGTAGATCTTTGGCATTCGTTACGAATTCAGAAGCCAGTAAATTTGACTCCAGTCTTGCCAAGATGTACCGTGTTACCCAGTTAATGGGTTGTGGAGGTCTGGTAGGCAGCCGCTCCGCGTAAAATACTGGTATTCAGCTGAATCCGGTTTGACTGGAAGCCGAAGCCGAATGTAGTTGGGAAAAGGCTAGGCAGATGATGATGATCCAATTTTACAGACTTACTCAGTTGTATGTTAGCAGGATAAATCGAAATGGTGGAGCAGTTTGCAGTTGTATACGCGCTGACTACACCAATCGGTCGGTGATCAGCCGACGTCGATAGTTCCTACTATCTAATAAATAAATTTAAAAAACTACTACTGGTGTTGTAAGAAACACAAGTCTTTTAATCTTCATTTCGAGACTCGAGTAGATTTCCAAGACTAGGACTCGTTAGTCACATGAGTCCGAGTTCTTTGAGTCTTCTGAGTCCTTTCGAATCTTTTTTTGACGACACGGTTGGCGCAGTGGTTGAGCAATTGACTGCTGCGCTGCGTGTCGCGGGTTCGACTCCCGCACGGAACAAATATTTGTATGGCCTACAGATAGTTGTTCCGGGTCTGGCTGTTTGTGTATGTGTGATTATGTGTCTGTAAACGTAACCACGATACAGGAGAAATTCCTAGTGTGGGGCAACGTAAGTGAAGTTTTAAGTTCTTTGAGTTAAACTGATTCATGAACTTGAGTTGGTGTATTATAATAGGTAATACTGGGTGATTTTACATAGTCATCCATATTTATTTACTGATTGAAAATAAACCGCACAATAAAAGTTTGTTGTGCTATTTTATTTAGTTCAAACTACAGCTTTGGATTAAGAGGACTCAGTCATGAGTCCTTGTAAAAAGACTCAGCCTTTGAGTTCTTTTTGGCAGGTCTCAAGTCCTTTTACAAAAAAACTCCAAATTCTAAAGGAATTAAGCTCTAAGTTTTATTTATAAGACTAGAGTCTTCAAAAAAAGCTCAAGTCTTATTATATAAAACTCCAAGACTCGAGTTTCTTACAACACTAGCTAGTACACCAATCGACCGACGTCGATAAATGTTTTTGCTCGACAATAGGGAAGAGGCAAATACAGAATTTATGAGAATTTTGTCAGTAAAATGATAAAAAAGTATAAAATAAAGGCCAGGCCACGTTTTTATTTTGGTTTATATCGATTTTTAACAAAAATAATGAATAAAGTAACGTGAAACGGAACGTATTTAAAAACAACAATCAGCGTTTAGTGACGTATCTGCTGTTATGCCAACGAAAAGGCACCCTTATGTCTTTGAGTTAGGACAGTTCTTGACCAGTGATAGACACGAGTGACGTCATCGTCCGTTTTCACGCCAACCTTTAAACTGTCGGTTTCAAAACGCAATTTTAGCAATAAATTAAAGCGTTTTAATTTCTTATTTATGTGGTGGTCTATTCTAGATGGAGTTCTTTAAAATTAAAGCAAAAAAATTGCATGTTCCCTATTGGTAACACTCTTACTGTTCTCTGAACGAATAAGCTCAACTGATTAAGCTCATGTAAGGCCGCTGAAACAAACCGCTGTTTTCTACCAGTATTAACTCCGAGTTAGTTGCTAACCCGGGGCTATTATTTATGAAAAATATGTTCGTTAACCTCGTTTTAGTAAATAACTCTTAGTTAAAAATATAACTGGTTTTTGGTTTTTGCAAGCGGCCTTATCAATCGAATTCACTAATCGTTCATAAATCGTTATGTACAGAATTCTACCCACAATTTCAATTTTGATCATGGTGACATGCACTTCAGCTTTCTCCATGCTTGCAAAGCTTTATATAAAACTTACATTCCTAAATACTTGCAGCAAATTATAATATTTTTCAAACAAATGTAATAAATTTGTGCAAATGGTTGAAAATGTTTTGTAGCATAACAGTTATTATTGTATGTTTTAATCAGGGATCGGTTGTAGATAGATGATGTGAAGATTTTACTATTTAATATAATGATAACTTGCAATAATTCCATCTTACACAAGGTCAATTAAAATTATTTGGTGTTAATTCAGACTGAAGTTTTTTGAAGCACGTTTGCCTAGAAGCAAAATCTATTCACTCTCGACTTGAAAGACCCTCAGGTTGAAACTACCAAGACACAGACTGCGGCAGTTCAATTAATTTAATTTGACCTTGTATACTGTGTAAATTGAATACAAAGCAATCTAAGCTTAAGTGCGGTTGCTCCGACAATTTTAAAACTTTTTTTCTGTATCTGAGGGCGTTGCACGAATATTTTGACGTGTAGTAGTAACGTTAACGTAAGTGAATTTTGAATGTCGAACAACCCCATAGTATTTTGGTTAAATATTATGGCACATGCACAATTATATCATTCAAAAATATGTTTATAGCATCTAATTCAAATAAATATTATGTGCGAAACGAGTATTGTAGCTACGTGTGGAAAATTTTACGTTACGTCAAAAATATCCGTGCTAGTCCCTCTGACAATGTTTGAAGTTCTCAGGGGCAGATGTTTAGCGTTAAATGTATTAATTTATTTGTGGTGTAAGCAGGTATTATACTGGCACTTAATTTGGCGTGTATTTTTTAAAATATTCACGTTACTTGTGGAATACAAAGTTTACCTTACGCTGTTCTGAATAAGGTTGATTTTGTATTGACAAAGTAGAGAAAGAAATATTTTGTGTTACTGCGATTTATCGAAATGTATGTTATATTCAAGATCCATCAGCATTTATTATTACAGAACATTTTCTATCCGCAATCGATCTGTGACTCAGCTTTAGTGATTACGTTGTCTGTTGTGATAAAGTGTACAAAAGTTAGAGGTAACGTGTACGATGTACAGTTGTACATACGAGGAGACGCCTTCACATTATATTATAATAAATTAATATTAATAAAACTGAAGTTGTTTTATTTTATAAGTACTTTTTCTTGTTCTTACTATTGGGAATATGCATGAAAAAATATTGATTATCTATACAGTTTATATTATATATTTGAGGATCTCCTGGCTGGGTAATAACAGCCGCTCGGATCGATATTCAAGGTTAAGCAACGCTTGCCAAGGTTGGTCTGTAGATGGGTGACCATCTTAAAATTCCGAGTTTCCTCCGTGCTTCGGAAAGCACGTTAAGCCGTTGGTCCCGGCTGTCATTTGTAGATCTTTGGCAGTCGTTACGGAGTCAGAAGCTAGTAAATCTGACTCCAGTCTTGCCATGAAGTACCGTGTTACCCAGTTAATGGGTTGTGAAGGTCTGGTAGGCAGCCGCTCCTCGTAAAATACTGGTATTCAGCTAAATTGGCTTGACTGGAAGCCGACCCCAATATAGTTAGGGAAAGGCTAGGCAGATGATGATCTATACAGTTTATCTAAAAATATAAAACTAACAGTGAAAATGGAATCAAAATTACTCGAAAAACAAACGAGATATAATTATTTTAAACAAATATATCTGTCCCTCTCGCGAAATCGCTGTTTTCTATGGCAGCTGTATAGTATAGGCGTCATGGACTCAATGACGTCAAAGTTAATATCAGTCTTCTCTTTCTAATTGTATTCTTTGAAGCTTTATAACTTCATCGCCGATGAAGGTATTTCAAAAATAATTTCATAATTGTTTACTAGAGCTAATAAGTATTTCATTTTGCAAATAAAAAAATCTCAGCGCATATTTCCTGTTACATTTATTTTTCTCACCAGAAAATACAGGTGATACAATAAACAGGTTTACAAAGAAACAATACGGGTAAGTTTATACTGTGGAGGACTAGTGCCCAAGCTAGGTTCGAGAGCTGTTGCAGAACACCAGGATCCCATCCATTTGAGGCCGCTATCCCACTGGTGTTATCAACTATGTCTAGACTCTCACCCCACATTCCAACCCTTATGGGCGAGACAACCAAGACCTTACAGCGTTTATTGATTAATTTTGTTTGCTAACATTAACTACAAGGCTGAATTAAAGCTAATTACATTGCTTATAAATACCCCAACCTAACCTAAATGAAGAATACGCGAGCTACTGATTCGGTACCTAGTGTAGCTCTACTGGATGCAAGTACAATCCTGTTGCTGTTTTCACCCGAACTATACCTACGTAGTTAGTTTACAGTGCGTTGCGTCATTCTGATAGATATAATATTTTTAGTCATTGTATATACAAATCACTATACCATGTCACATGACGCGTTGGGCCGCCGCGACTTAAGAGACACGAAGGGGAGGGGTTGTGCTGCGGTGGGTGGGTGTACTCCGACGAAAAAAACATCGAAAATTTTGTTCGCAAAAAAATATACCTACAACTCGTTCCCGAACAGAGAGCCTCGCACGAATATTTTTGACGTAAAGTTACGTAACGTAAAATTTTACAACAACTACAATCCTCATTTCGCACGTAATATTTATTTGAATCAGATATATACATATTTTTGAATGATATAAATTGTGTATGTCCCATAAAATTAAACCAGAATACTGTAGGGATGTAGTTTTTCATATTCAAAATTCACTTACGTTAACGTTACTATTTGTGTAGGTACATCAAAATATTCGTTATAATACCTTAATATCATATTTTTTGTTGGAATCAATTACTGATTGCCAACCGCCGCTTTAATACCATGCCAAGTTATGGGAAAATAAATATAAACGCAGATATAATTTTCAATAATGACTTTATTCAGTACAAGTACAACAGAACAAAACTCACAGGACGGAAACAACAATGAACGCTAAACGAACGCATAAAGAAACATCAATACTTATACATACACAAATCAGTTACAAAAATACGTCTTTTTGGTTACATTTTGGCTCCAAGAACTAATGATTTATTTCTGTTGAAAATATCAGGTACATTTTTAAAAAAATTTACTGTCAAATTATGAATTTGACAGTAAATTTTTTTGAAAAATTTGTATGAAAATATCTGCCAGATGTATTTATTACCAGAACCTGAATTAATTAACTCTAGAGGTGGCTCGAAATAAACTATCGACGCGCCACATATTATAAGCAAGTAAAGCATCTACCTACCTACATGAAGGGTACCTAGTACATACACTGCGCTTGTAAGCCTCGACCTTAACCATAAACTTTGCGGGAACTAGACCACACCAACTTTTTACGAGGTAGATAGGATATTTGGATGTCATCCAAGTTTCCAGAATAGCCTCTATGAATGCTCGTGCTGCTTACTGTCGACATTAGCTTAAGGAAAGATAAAGGAAATATTATGGCATCTTTTGGCTACAAGAGCTTGGTAATTTTGCTACTATACTGGGCGAAATTCAAGGAAGCCAGTCGCAACGTATATTGTTTCTAAACGGTCAAGAGTGTGAATGCGAAGATGATCCACAAATCGCTTATTTTACTCTCTGCATCAATAGCTGGCTAAGGATTTGACAACTGCTGGATTTTGGGCATAGAAGCTGGGCTCGATCTATAACCCAAAACATTTGCACCGTAATAAGGTATGATACCAGAGAATGGGCAGCAGCGTTCTCTGTAAAACTCAACACCATACGCTGCGATCGCCAACCCGCCTGCCAAGCGTGGCGATTATGGCAAACCCCCCCCCCTTTTGGGGGAGGCCTATGTCCAACAGTGAACGTTTTTCAGCTGATATGATGATGATGAAGGTATGATTGTGAAGGGCGGTAAATAATGTGTTTGCCCGGAGCGGCTAAATAGCCAGATCGGGCCCGGCAGGAAAACGGACTAAACAGTTATTATGGAATGTGGAACCAAACACATAATACATATTTTCAACAGAAATAAACACAAAATCAATTAAGTATCTACTAATAACTCGCGTTACGATAATAATATATGGAAATTGAGCGAATAAATACGAAACGATAATATTACACAACAGCTACTTTCGTTACATTTTGGTTAACATATTAAAACTTACTAATCCACTATTCGCTTAATACTAAATCGCTTCTCATATAGCTAAATACTTTTCTTAGGCGCTTTGGGGTGAAAAACTTGATTCTTTTGTTTTTTTTAAATAATAAAATAAATAGGTAACGGACTAGATTAAAGATAACAGTGTCATAGCAGATTAAAATCGCGCATTTTTCTAGACACAGATGATGTTCAAAAATATAATAAAAAATATGTAAAGGCCTGGCTAAATTCAGTTTCTGAAAATTTTATGTTACCATTATAATTAGTAGCCGACCAATCAACGGCTTGGAAACTTCCAGAAATCGAGGGTTACCGTCAGTTTCTCAATTGATCTTGAGCATTAAAGTAAATTCTCAATTCAGAAAGAGCGATGGTTAGCCAAGCCTACTTAAATAAAAAAAAACTTTAAAGAATCTAGTTTTTAATCCATTCGCGTACCCTGTCCATCTATACGATATAAATAACGCTACTATAGATACAGTTACAACAAGGGAATGCAATGAACAACGTGTACTATCACAATAATTCACTATTTGAGCACGAAATCCAACCATAAGCTTCATATACATTGTTACTGTTTAAGTACGAGAAACTTGCCGAAACGTGTCTTGAAACTAGTCTCTAAAATCTATAAAATTGCAAACTTCGTAAGATTATAAAATAATATCGTGAGCGTGATTATAAAATCTCGATAAATTGTGAACTGAAGGTTTCTTCAACAATGATACGACTCAAAATTAGATGATTTGTTTGTATCTCTTCGTGTCGTTCCGAGAAATTGTGAACAGGTCTACAATTCCTCAGTCTATCGAATTTTGATTCGTATTATTGTAGAAATGTTCAGAATATCATGAGTTCTTATTATAATCTGAGAAGGTAGTTTATAATCTTACGAACTTTGTAATTATCTGGTGACTAATATATTAGAAATATGGAGGAGCTTGTGGCTAAATAATAAAAGCCGTAAATGTCGAACTTTGAGGTTAAGCAACGCTTGCCGAGGTCGTTCCATGGATAGGTGACTTTCCTTTATGTACAAAGTTACAGTGGTACCCAACTAATAAGGCGCGTCGTGAATCTTCGTTCGCGCAAATTCATGCCCGAAGACTAACGAAAGAATGCTTAAAACTTACAATTAATCTTAAATAACTACTATAAGGTTCATAATACACTGCAGATGTTAGTTCCGTCTCACTCGCAAGTCACGTGCATGGCATGCGGCGCGCGCTAACATGGCGGCGGCTGCCGACCAATAGCAATACAGGAAAAAGAATCGGCACGCTCCATCGTGCCGATTGGTTAATAGTATTTCCCGCGCTTTAAAAATTCGTCTTCTGCGCAGGTACATCGGTAAGCCATATCAGTTGGGTACTACTGTACCTGTAGTCTTGGAACGCACGGTAAGCCCGGCTATCAATTAAAAACTTTAACAGTCGTTAGGTACGGGTAGATAGGAGCCAGAAAATCTGACACCGCTCCACGTAAAATGCTCAGCTACTTGATTAGACTGGAATCCGACCCCATTTCGATACCTATAGTAAGATCACCCATCCACAGACCAACCTCGGCATGTGTTGCTTAACCTCGAACATCGATCCGTGCATCTGTTATTGTTTAGTCACAAACTCGTCTACCATGTCATGTAGTTAATACAATTATATTATTTCAATTCAAAACAACGCTTCAGCAACATCAACATTCAGTCACTAGAAACGTTACAATAAATAAACAAGCTAAAATATGAATAAATTATTACAAGCTTATAATTTGCATAAACTTTTTGTAAAACTTATTGTGTGCAGACAGTTTTTTGGCGCGTCACCATAAAGTAAGTTTTTATTTACTTACTCTTTTATGGGGTTCCTGATCATGGTGGTCTTGCCCACCGTCTGTTTACTGCATCCCAAAAAGAAGCTTGCAATTTTAACGTAAATATATTTACGTCAAAAACCATGACTTGCTTGGCAACTACGTTGCATCCGTTATTGTAAGACGTCGTCCCAATGCAACGCGATAATCGCACGAATACGCGATCGTCGCATTCGTTTGTATGGCAAACCCGACCTGATTGCGTTGTCGCGACAGAGGGCGTCTTCCGCTTTAGCCGAACAAATGAAGGTGACGATCGCTTTTGTGCGCGATTATCATTTTGTATTAGACAGACGTCTATGAATTAATAGCATCATTTGTTTTAATAAATAAGTTAAAACTAAGATTACAGTTTTTGGAATCAATTGTACATACGAGAATTCATTGCATTTATAATTTGGGAATCACGCATAAGCTACGTTATACATTTGCAATTATATTGTAAAGTAAAGGGAAAAAGGAGGTACGATTCTACGACTTTTAGGCTGCGGACACGAACTCAGCGGGCAAGGAGCGGCGCGGGCAGTTATATTATACATCCCTGCATTTGACGCGACCAGCGCTGTAGCGGCGCGTACAAATGCAGAAACGTATAATGTAACAGCCCGCGCCGCCCGCCGCGCCGCTGTGTTCGTCCGCGGCCCTAGGGCTGATGTTTCAAGTCTTATAACTTTTGACTCAGGAATAAAATAGGCGGATACACAGCGTCTGTATAGGAAATAAGTTAACCAGCCGTATTTTTTCTTCAGTTAAAAATATGCAACTATTGAAAAAATTGGCCTTATCGTATTTAGTTACTCGGCAGCTAAGACTTTCTACCATTTTTTTGACAAAAAAAAATAGTTTGTTTTTGTCATCATTTTACAATCATTACTCAATTTCAAAATATGTACAATGTAGCGATTAAAAATCTAATTGTGCGGTTTATAACAATTTGTTTAATTAAAGTACACAGATTTATTTTTAAATATAATTTCAAAAGGATTTCCTCTTTCTAAATTACAGAGATAGAGAGACAGACACCTAAGCTCCATAAAAATATTCCCTTTTTCTTTAGTAGGTACTTTGGATTACGTAACTTATGAGTGATCCCTAACAACTTCTAAAAAAGGATTTTTCAACATTGAACAGTCAAAAACATACAAAACTGCATTATAATTTCAATTTATACACATTATACAATAACTAGGTACTAAATAATAATTGATTTTTAATAATTCGCTTACAATCTAAAACATACATTTTTTAATAATAAATTACCTAAATATAATATCTTTTTTTAATTTAATACATCGAGTCAACGATTTGGAATGCATTTAATATTTTTATTTTTTCAAAAAAATTGGCACGAATTATAATACTTTTCTTTTACAAAGTCTACTTTTTGTTTTTTTATTCTACATTTTTATTAAAAAATAACAATAATATTATGCGTTAATCTTAATATATATAAATCTCGTGTCACAATGTTTGTCCTCAATGGACTCCTAAACCACTTAACCGATTATAATAAAATTCGCACACCATGTGCAGTTCGATCCAACTTGAGAGATAGGATAGTTTAAATCTCAAATTATAGTAGGTAGGGTAGGTAGGGTAGGTAGGGTAGGTAGGGTAGGTAGGGTAGGTAGGGTAGGTAGGGTAGGTAGGGTAGGTAGGGTAGGTAGGGTAGGTAGGGTAGGTAGGGTAGGTAGGGTAGGTAGGGTAGGTAGGGTAGGTAGGGTAGGTAGGGTAGGTAGGGTAGGTAGGGTAGGTAGGGTAGGTAGGGTAGGTAGGGTAGGTAGGGTAGGTAGGGTAGGTAGGGTAGGTAGGGTAGGTAGGGTAGGTAGGGTAGGTAGGGTAGGTAGGGTAGGTAGGGTAGGTAGGGTAGGTAGGGTAGGTAGGGTAGGTAGGGTAGGTAGGGTAGGTAGGGTAGGTAGGGTAGGTAGGGTAGGTAGGGTAGGTAGGGTAGGTAGGGTAGGTAGGGTAGGTAGGGTAGGTAGGGTAGGTAGGGTAGGTAGGGTAGGTAGGGTAGGTAGGGTAGGTAGGGTAGGTAGGGTAGGTAGGGTAGTAGCCAGTTGACGGGAGCGAAGCCGCGTGGGTCAGCTAGTTATCCTTTATAAACCAAACAATTAGAACTTCGCCTTACTGTTTGTAGCATTTGTAGGGTTTCTTTTTACTTTTAACAAATTCTAAGGCAGATGACATACTAAACAGGCAACTATCCGGTATTTAGCGGAAGCAATACCATTTTAGTGTGCAATAGACCTTAAAATTAGTTAACATAAAGAGCTTTTTAGAAACTCGATGGACACTTTAAAATTATACAGAAAAGTTCCCTGAGATCAGAAACGCATTTCATTATTACAATATTCCCATTTCAAAAGTCCTAGCCATATTAAATACACTAATTCAACAATTTAGTCTATCAATCAATCAATCTTTCAATCACATTGATGATTGATGCCACTTATCACTTGGTCCTAACTAATCAACCGTTTCAAAAAATACAAAACTCCGACTTTATCAATCATTCAATCACTTTTTCATCAATCATTTCGACGATTGACAAACAACACTACTTTGTCCTTGTTCAATAGCTTAGCCTACATTATCAACACTGTTATTCAATCAATCTATCAATCACTCGGTTGATTGTTAGCTGGCCCCTTTAAATGCATCGTGTACAACTTGCGTCAATCGAATCAATTGTCTGAGGGTTCATTTATTACGTTGTCACTTCCTGCAAACGCAAAAACATTTACAAGTTAAATTCATGTTTAGAATTTGTCTGTACTAAGTAGAGAAATCTCTCGACCGCTAGATCAAGCGTCACCAGTGGAGATGGGTTGGCCACACGCTCCGAGGGAATCCCGATCATATATCCAAACAAGCGATGGATTGGAATCCCCAAGGGAAAAGAAAGCATGGCAATCCTTGTACAATTTGGCGTCGCACCGTGTTGGAAGGAGTTACGAGCATCGGAATAGCGATGAGTTAGGTGAACTGTAAAGACCGCTCCAGACCGCTCGTGATGGAGGACTACTGTGAACGCTCTCTGAACCCCCAAGCTAGGGGACTTGGGGCATTAACTCAAGGTGGACCGATGCCTGGTGAGGGCCGCGATAGTCCGGTGGTGAAGGTGGATACAGGCATGCGCCGCGCACGCCTCCCAACGCACACGTTTCGATCTAAATTTGCCTGCGTAGCCATGCCTCACCAAGAATATGAACGTCCACACATTGAGAAGCATGCGATGAGCGCCTTTGCGCTGCGCATGCGTCGCAATGTCTGTATCCGCCTTGAGAAGCACAGGGCCGGTCGATGTGGCGACGATTGGGGGAGGCCCAGTCCGTGCGCGCCAGCTGCTGGCAAGAGTGGAGGACGGATGCGAGGATGCCTTTGTTAAGCATATCAGATATACAGACCTGCCTAGGCGAGCGTGGTCAGATGTCAGGGCGTGTGTGCGGGCTGCAGGCTGCAGGTGTCGCAGGCCAGCATGCGGCCGCTGTAGCGCTCTATCTGGAACGTGGCGGAGGCGACGCCCCACTCCGTGCGCGCTAGCTGCTGGCACGAGTGCAGGACTGCTTCTGGGTCCGTGAGCTCGTCTGTGGACATGACAAATATGAGTTTTGAAAAGGCGTGTGTGTCAAATTTCCGTATACTGTTAATCTGTCTAGCCTCTTCCCAACTATGTTGGAGATCGCTTCTTCCTGATGCTGCTGAATATCAGTTCACTGCTTCTGAGGACCCTAAGAGCTACCGATCTATATTTCTTCGATGTCATACTGCTCTGACCTCTATGATGTTTGAAAGACTGCTACTAAACCACCTGACAGATAGCCATCGACCCAGCACTATGCCTTGCTCTAGCCTGGTCCCCCGACTGACAGAATTCATAAAAGATGCATATGAAGCTAATCATTTCCGGAGTCGTTATTGTTGACCTTTCGGAAGCTTACGACACCATTAACATCAAAAGTTTTGTTGGCAAAATTAGCACCCTTACTAATGATCAGGGTTTTGTACGCATATTAAGCGAACTTCTGCGCAACTGTTGCTTCAATGTATGTCTCCAGTCCACCAAGAGCAAATGGCGACGGCAAAAGAAAGTGTTCCTCAGGGCAATGTGTTGGCGCCGACGCTATTTCAATAATTTAACATTTACACAAATGATCAGACCACCTGGTGGTGGTCTACACACGGAGCGGTTCCTGTACGCGGATGATCTGGCCCCAGCGACACAAACAGCAACTTTCGCTGACGTAGAACGTAACCTAAGAATGACACGATACGCGCTAGAAAAAAGGTCCATGTACTCGATTCCCGACATCCCCACTACAACTATTCGACAACTCCTCTTGGACTGAATCGTCATACGTACCACACAGGCATTCCAGGACAGGCGACGTAAGGAGAGGAGCAAAACACAGCCAGGAACAACGGCTTAGCACGCTTTCCGAGACACGGAGGCGTCTTGGCTTGTGATGAATGGTCACTTTCCAAGTTTCCATGGACTGATCTAGGCAAGCGTTACTTAACCTTGCCGATCACTGTTATTATTTAGCTACGAGCTCCACGACGTGAGTAGATCATCAAATGACTCCTCCCGCTGTGGGCGGAGCAGATGGAAGTGTCATACTTTTACTGACTATATTCTGCCCGTGTTCCTCTTAATGCCCTTTGCGTTCCAGGGCTGCGGTGACTCTTTCGATCAAATTCCTGTACAGGCACTGTTCCTAGCGGGCCCGTCTACTATGCTGACAACTCTTTGAGGCGCGCGTGGAACACAACGCGCCGTCGACCCGGGCCTGGCCCTGATCGGACGGCGAGTCATTCAACGCTCGCCGTCTCCAGACCCATGCAGTAGGTGGCAGGCACTGGCCCTAGCGGGCCCCGCTTACCGCAACCATGGACTGCGATACGAGCTCGGACATCATTACTGTCGTTAACTTACCGATAGCCACATGTGCCGTGAGGATGACGTAGTGGGTGGACAGCGCCCACACGTGTAGCGAGTGCACGTGGCGCACGCCGCTCAGTGAAGACAACATGGACACGCACTCGCGATACCTGCGAATAAATAAGCAAAATTATAATTAACTGGGTATAGGAAGAAAAAATTTATAAAAAAAATTTGCTGTATCAAAATCTTTCTAGTCTGTGGTTCTTCTTCTTATCGTGTGGGCAGTAAGGTCTAACGCCCCCACACACCCTAGTGTCAGAGTTTCTAAAACGCCTCAAGGGCCTCTGACATGGTTTATTTGACGACCGCCATTTGGCCTCCGGGACCACCGGCTTATACGTGCCTTCCGAAGCACGGACTCATCTTTTTATCAGACAATCAGGTGATTCAAGCCTGCAATGTCCTAAATTGGAAAATAACTTTGCAAAGTATGCTTCCCACGGGAATCGAACCCACGACCACCGGGTCTCAATCTACACTACAGCATAGCTTTGTTCTTGTCTCTATGCAAATTGAAATAAATGTCAGTCGTCGGTTTGGAAAGTCTCAAACGGTCGTTTTATTAATAGGTTATGGGCCCAGCACGCATTAACTACGGAATACAACACTCATTTTCAAAACACTTGATCGAAATCCAGCTCTTACTTCAATGCTTTTGGGATCACAAAATCACGATTTTTAATTCACTAATTTAAAAAGCGTGCTATTTACTTTGCATTTGGTAAACGTGTTCGTTGTAACAAAACCATTAATTCTCTTGACTCTCTCAACATCTCGTTTACGGGCGACGTTGCCAGCACAAACAGTCCCAGTTACCTGAAGTTCTTCGGCACAGCCTGCATGAGCATGGCGAGCGCGTCCCGCACGACCTGCGCCGACGTCAGCAGCACCAGGAAGCTGAACACGAACGTGCAGATAGGGTCCACCACCTTCGCTTCGGGCTGGAGACAAATCAGAAAGTAGAGAAATCAGCTCAATAAACAAGGTGTCCTCTACATCGGTTTTCGAAATAGGGCTAGAAAATCATCATCATATCGCCTGCAGACGTCCACTGTTGGACATAGGCCTTCCTGCGCGTGTCGCCACAACAACCGATCCTGTGCGTCTCGCATCCATCGGCTACCCGTCTAGAACATAAGTGGCAAAACACATAACCCTTCCTCTTGGCTTTGTCGTAGTCGGGTATAAATGGCAGATGTTTTTGGGGCCCGAAACTTGCTACAGTGAAACTGCTAAGACTTGACCTAACCCATGTTCTGATTTAGGTTGTATTAAGTTTCCTTATCATCAAACGATGACAAAACAATTTAATTTTGACGGCATATCTTGTCTTACTATTGAAAATCGATTAAAAATTAAGGGTTTAAGAAAAAAAGCTATTTTGTTTGATTATTCCATGATGCAACTTGACTAAAAAGGGGACTGTAAATAAGTACTTACATAAAACTTAATAAGTATTGAAGCGAGCAGTACACCACAGCTCTGAATGAGATCACCTATGACGTGAATCAGCGCCGCTCGAAGGTTGATGTTCCTGCAGCAATAAATATGACTTAAGACTAGTATACAACCTATAACAGAAGAAACGCAGTACCTGCGGGTCTAAAAAGGTCACTTTAGCAGAATCAGAAAGTAAATCTTACTACCCGTCAATGTCAAATTTTCCCAATCAACCTTGAACCTAATGCGTTAGGGATAAAGATGAAAATAAATTTGACAGATTGTTGCGTGATTATTGATTCTCCTAAAGTGGAATTTTTAAAAATAGAATAGAGGTCACTGTAGTCATCATTATGAACAACTTTTCGTATGGGACCAACATTGAAATAGCGAAAAAAAAAACAGCGCCAGGGTAGCTCGCAAAAACAATTTTTTTTTTTTTTGTAATTTGCCGGTCAGTGTGAAGCTGTTTGTTGAACAAAATACGATTTGCGGCCGAAATTTTAAACAAGTTTCTAATTTATTTTTTTAGTTGTTAACTAGTTTTACTTACAACTTGCTTGTTTATTAGTTAAAAACCTTAAAAAATAAATAAGAAACATGTTTTTTAGAAGTTTTCATACATTTTGTTTAACTACAGTCGCTAGCGAAAATAGTTTGATAAAACTCATGTTAGACGTACAGGTCTTTCATAGTACAGTCTCCGTTGACCAGGGCGCAGTTACTTTGCTTTTGTTCTCGCCTCTCACCGTGTACTCTATATCTAACCGTGTACTCTGTGTACTCACCTCGGCTGCGAGCCCACGACGTTGGTTTCAACAGTCGCCAGGTCTTTCATAGTGTAGTCCCCGTTGACGAGGGCGCCATTGGTCTGCTTGTGTTCCCGTGACCTTCGGAACAGTCTCCAGCCGCGGGATGCGCCTCCGGGGGACCCGTGGGAGTGAGCGTGCGCGCAAGCTGCTCCACCGTGTGTGTGGTGATGGGCTGTGGACAAAGACGTCGAGTTGAAAACATCACTTTTTAACTGACGTATGAGCTTACTCTTTACCTCGAGCACGGCTGATGGAACGCTTTACATCAGGCATCATAGACCTCATCCATCGCTATGAATGAGGTCTATATGGAGCGAGCGTGCCCAGAAGGTGCCTGTTCACTCTTGCTTTGAAGGCAATCGTGTTATATGTGGAATTAACGTTCACTTAAGGCATCATCATCATATCAGCCGAAAGATGTTCACTGCTGGTCATAGGTCTCCCCCAAATTTTGGGAAGGGGTTTCTCATAATCGCCACGCTTGGCAAGCGGGTTGGCGATCACAGTGTACGGTGTTAAGTTTTACAGAGAACGCTGCTGCCCAATCTCTGACGAGTCCCTTAGTCGCCTCTTACGACACCCACGGGAAGTGATGGGATGGTATTACTCTTTTACGGCACCAAACGGCACCGGCCGACAACATACGGCATCACTGAAGTACATATAGTCAACTATACAGGTCCTATACCTGTAAACTCAAGTATACAGTTTCTAAAGAACAGATTTACATATACGACAAATCAAGAGATGGCAAGCAGTGAAAATTCAACGTCATACAATCATCTACCCAGTCTTATCCCAACTATGTTGGGGTCAGCTTCCAGTCTAACGGGAAGCAGCTGAATACCAGTATTTTACGTGAAGCGGCTGCCTATTTGACCTCCACAACCCAGTACCTCGTTAACACGATACTCCTTGACAAGACTGGTGGCAGATTTCTTGGTTTCTGACCACTCGTAACGACTGCCAGAGATCTCCAAATGATAGCCGGGACCAAAAGCTTATCGCGCTTTCCGAGGTACGGAGGAACCTCGGTATGTCAAGGAGGTCCCATCGATCCATCCACGGACCGACCTCGGCAAGCGTTGTTTAATATTGAATACATATAAACGGCTGTTATTATTTAGGCACGAGCTCCTCACATGTTCTCAAGAACACGCAGAGATAATAGAAATGTAGGTTTCTTTTAATTTGCAATTTGTTAAATAAAGGACATGTCCAGTTTATGCCTCCTCTGGTAAATAAATGATTGATACATGTTCATGATTTTACAGTAAGAGTTAGTATTAATTCAGTATTACTTGCGAAACATAATTCTCAAAAAAAAAACAGTACTCAATCGTAGCTTCCGCTTTGCCATTTTTAACGGGGAGTACCAAAAATGTTTTTGACGTTCAATTATTTTCCTTTAAGGTGGATGCTCCAGGGTACACACATACAGCTTCACACTGACCGGCAAATTGCAAAAAACATAAAAATATTTGAATTTCGCGGGCTACCCTGGAGCATTCACCTTAAATAGAGTGTACAATAACTATAAGCCATATATTTATTTTATATTATAATTGAATTAGTTTTTGTCACAGTAACGACAGCCCCATCTCATGTCCTGGCAAATACTGTCCATCGCAGGTTGTCTGGAAGAGATCGCGGAATTCGATAAGGCCGTCCATTGTATGTGTTTAGTTTTAAGTTTTCTTTTTGTTTATACTTTTGGTGAACAATAAAGTGTATAAAAATAAATAAATGCCGTTTATTTAGATCAAAGGACTATAGTAACGTATTTGAGTATAAATACGACAATATTACTAAAATATTCCTGTGTACACATCAAACGTAATTAATAAATAGTTACCTTCATGTTAGTAAGTTAGTATTCAAAGAAAACATCATTGAATACCCACTTACTAACATGAAGTTAACTATTTAGTACTTTTTTTAGACATGACATTGACATAATACCAGTTATTATTTTTGTTACACAAATAGAAATATCCAAAAAATCTATAGAATATCTCGGACCAACAAAACATTAAATGAACGCCCTAATCGTTGGGCTCAGCAGCCAGCATGTTGGTTGCCATGTGGATGGAGTATGCGTCAATAATTTGAGCTACGCTGACGACATGGTGCTGCTGAGCGCATCGGTCTGTGGTCTTAGAAAATTGATGGGTGCCTGTGAAGAGTATGCCTCGAGTCATGGGTTGAAATATAATGCAGAGAAGAGTAAATTCATGGTTTTTGGGGCTAGTCTCAAAAGCGTGAATAGTGTACCCCGTGTGTGTGTAAATAATGCACCGCTTGAGAGAGTATATCTGTATAAATACTTAGGTCACATTGTTTCAGCTGACCTAAAAGACGATGCAGACGTTCAGCGGGAGCGGAGGCCGTTGTCAGTCAGAGGTAACACGATTGCTCGTAGGTTTGTGCGTTGTTCGAGGGAGGTAAAAATAACGCTCTTTAGAGCTTATTGTACATCCCTCTACACGTGCAGTCTGTGGGCAAAGTATACTCGGGCGGCATACAGCGACCTCCGCGTCCAGTTCAATAACGCGTTTAGGGCGATGTGGAGGCTGCCCCGACACTGCAGCGCCTCGGACATGTTCGCGGAGGCGCGCACCGACTGCTTTCATGCGACGATGCGCAAGCGGTGCGCGTCTTTGGTGCGCAGAGTGCGGGGCAGCGCCAACACCGTCGTGGCAAAGATCGCTAACAGACTGGATTGCCCCTACATCCGGCAATGCTGTAGCAGGCATATTGGTACGGTGTGAATGTTCACGTTCGTCTTTGCTTAGCCCTGTCTGTAACTGTCTTTTATGTATATGTGTTTTATGTTTTTTGTGTTGTATTTTATGCGTTTTATGTATTGTTGGAGTATATGAGTCTCCGTTACTCGAAATATTTTTTTTATTTTTTTATTAACCTCACATAGACATACCACTAATCAGTGTTGGGCAAATCAACTAAATTTTTCAATCAACTGATCAATCATGACTAATGTTATCATGATTGACGAGCTCACTCATAATCATGACTAAATCAATTAGTCACTAATCATTTAATCGTTTGTTTCAATCATGGCATTATGATTGAGAGAGAACAGAACTGTGGACTAGATTTTTTGATTTTATTTATTTAAAGCGACATTTTGTACTAATTATAGTTTTATTTGAAATTGATTAAAAACATAAAAGCGTACATTCATGAATGATTTTTCCAGCGGTTTCTTATTTTTCTTTTATAACTAATATGTTCATAAAATTGCGCAAATGGATAAAGAGCGCTTAGACGGATGGCGTACAAAAAATAATGGAGTACTCCATTATTTTTTGTACGCCATCCGTCGTAAATTAAATTTACAACCCTTTACTATTTGTATCTGGTTTCTTTTTTTATTTGACGGTAGTTAAAAAAACAAATCATAATAATCAATCATGATTTGTTGACTAAGACTAAAACTAATCAATCATTAGTCATCAATCACGATTGACCTATTCTATCGTTAGTCATTAGTCAAACTAAATTTTGCCCAACACTGCCACCAATTAGTACTTATATTCGCTCACAGATGGCGTTATACTAAACAAAACAAAGAAAAATTCCCAGTAACCCTTATTTTGACTAGTTTTGGCAATATTCTGACTCCTGAAACTTATTAATTGATAAAGTATAAAATAAGAGGATTGTAACAATGTAAAAATAATTACTGAACATTTTGTTTGACTACCTAGGCCATCGCCCATTGGCCCACCAGACATGTCCTTTGCATATTAATTGATTATTAGTAGTTTAAGTAAATAATGCGGCTACAGATGCATGTTGTTTTGATATTGACGCCTTGCAAGTTAAGTTCACTATCAATCCAATATTTAATTTACATCGATTTTTTGCACGGTTAACCTTTGCGATTTTGTGTGCGCCGTGTGCCGGTGTTAGGGCCTACGCAGACCGGGACGGCATGGCAAGAGATTTTAATTTTTACTAATGGACATTCAACCGTACTGTTACAGAAATACGACATAAATTGCTATGCTTTAAAATGATGATAAAAGGGATTTTATCGCACGGCATTAAAAGACGCGCCACAGGCTCCCGTGGCGGGATGCCGTGGCATACTGCGGTAGGCAACGGCATGCCACGGACTCCGGCGCTCGTAGTGATATACCGTAGCGTGCGGCGGCGGCGGCGGCATGCCGTGGCAAAGTGCTGGAATGCCGCGGTATCTAAGCGGCCAGTGTGCGCTGACTCACGGCAAAATCCCTTGCCATGCCGTCCCGGTCTGCGTAGGCCTTAATTGAACAGAGCACCCGCTAGCTGGTCAAATATTAATCCAGTAGGTATGTAAGTGGATTTAAGAGCTATATTGAAATGCTGGAGCAGTTATAAATGGGTGCTCCGTTTATTTGGTCTCGAGTTGTACTCGCTACAGTACTCACCGATGTCAGACGCGCAGCCATGCAGCACTAGCGCCAGTATGACATTGAAGCCGACCCCGCAGCCCGACACGATCATCATCATGTCGGGCTCGATGTTGTACTCGCCCGTGTGCAAACGGACCACGGCCACGTATACGAAGATGCCAGTCAGGATCCAGATGAGAAGGACTGATAGCATGGCGCCGAGGACCTCTGAAACAAGAAGTTAGGATGTAAGGTTTTGGGATGGCAAAGAATATATGTAACGAAAAATGTTTGTTCTCTTAAAAACCACGTTTACATGGTTGACAAGTACTAAGTTTGAAGTCGATTATAGTCAGTACAAAATGAGCAGTCGAGGTAAGTGAAATTCCAGTTCCTTATATTTGTATGAGAAGAGGTCTTTTTCTTGGAAGCGTCATGAAATTGTACTTTTGCAAACTATTCACCATGCCCCATTAAAAACCCTTTTCTAATAAGCTCCTCACCACAACACAATTTGTGACCATGGCCGTTGCTTGGCCCAATGGAAGGAAACCAATATTTCTTAAGAACCTCCCCATTTTAAACCCTGGAACTGCCAGTTTCTTCACCACTTACCAGCACGCTTGTACCCATAACATATGGTGACATCTCGCCGTCGCTTAGCCCAATGGAAGGCAAACAGGATCTCGTTAAGAACCTACCTATTTGAGACCCCAGAACTGTCACAGTTTCTTCACCACTTACCAGCACGCTTGTACCCGTAAGACATGGCGACATCAGGCCGTCGCTTGGCGCAGTGGAAGGCCAGCAACGCCAGCGCGAACCCGCCGCAGTCGCTCAGCATGTGCGCGGCGTCGCTCATCACTGACAGGCTGCCGGCTAGGTAGCCGCCTATCAGCTCGCATACCTGGACAAGGGAAATAAGATCATGGTGCTTATTGAAGGCATAAGCAGAGATTTATGGAGGCACTGTACACTCACATCCCACATTACGCAAGGGTAAGACTGCCAGCTTTCTGAAAAATCTCCGAAACTGCTGAACCGATTTTGGCAGGATTTCCACTCGCAGATAGCTGGTGTTGTAAGCAGTAACGTGGGTGAAGTTTTCAGATGATCTATTAACCCAATCTATCTGAGTCTATTGCTAGACATACCTATGCCTCTACAATGTTGCGCCAAAAAAACTAGTTCTCTGCTTTCTTAATCCATTTTCTCCCAGACGCCTTTTAAGGTTCCAATAAGTAAGTTGAAAATGTCTGCAGGTAGAATACGGGCATTCGTCTGCAGAGATTTTCAACTCGTTTTTTTTAATTTTCAAAAGCCCGAATTCTGAAAGTAATTACAGAATTCGGGCTTCTATGTACAGACGCCAGCATATCTACTCGTAGCTACCCGAAACTGTCAAGTTTTGCCAACCAACCTTGTACCTAATCGATTTAGCGATTAAGAAAATCTTTTGAAAGATTGTTGTAGCTCGATGTGCTGCCGTCTGTATCGTCTATTTAACAAATGTATATCTATATCGCAAAATATCTGTTTCGCTATATAGATTACATTTGTTGTTACAAAACAACAATAAGCTCGCTCCAATTGTAATAATATGGAACTTTTAATATTACTCGCGAAATGTACTACATCAAACCATCCCTTCGGGAAAACTGGCATGATGTCAACATACAATTCAGCTCGCGGAAAATTGTGCGTTGACCTATAAACGACAGTCCCACTTGCCATAATTTCCTAAGAGCATGGAAACAGTCTGTATCACATTTTATAGGTCAGATCGCTATATAGCAAACAATACTTCGATACGCGAGTACGTAACGTTTCGGCAACTGGAACAAATAAATAGCGTAACTGATAAAAATAGGTTAAGTAGAGTGAGGCCATGTGTGAGGTCATGGAAGCACGGGGAGGCACTAGCGGTCTCCCTTGATATCTCGAAGGCCTTCGACAGGGTCTGACACGATAGCCTTATTAGTAAGCTTCCTTCCTTCGGTATGCCCGCTGCGTTTACCGGTGCTGGCGGGTGTTCTCGCAGTCGATCTAGAGGTGCAGCGGCGTGCTGCAATGTACTACTACGATAGAAAGATCACGGACCCAGAGTTTTTACCGCAACGCGACCGTGCTAAGATCTCTAGATTACTAATAAAATCCCAGACTGACGTCTGGGAGGAACTTTTATCCGAATAGCAATGTAGGTGGGAAAATTCCATCAAAGGCCGTCCAAACGAACGGATGGAAAAAACCTTCACCAGTTTTTTCCATCCGTTCGTGAGCGGCTGGATAGGACATGGCTGGAGGTGGATCAATATGCTGCCAATTTCTCACAGGTCATGACATCTTTAAAAGTAAATTATTTTGCTTTAGGCTTGTGACCTCGCCTTTATGTCAATGTTCTACAGCTGACCATGAATACGAACAATCCGCACACCACATCTTATGGGAGCGTATTCTTTGGCAAACTGAACGCAATATTGTTTGTATTCAGGTTACATCTGGAGTAGTTTACTACACGGGCCTTGTAGATACCAGAAAAAAATTCTGTGTGTTCAAGCGATTTCGCGAATCCGTGGTGGTTGGTAACTGGGCTTAGCCCAGTTGTATATGTCCCTTTGTGCCTATTGGCCTATTTCTATTCTGTCTCCTGCTTGATACGGAGGGAAGTGGAAATTATATATATATACATATTTTATATTTTTTTCCTACTCCTCCGCTGTACTTTTCTGATTAGTTTCGTTGCAGGATCCAAGACAGTTGAATCGTTTCTCCGGGACTCGTCGGGCTTCATTGGCTCAGCGTTTTTCTGGTGGTCGCCACTGTTGATTCTGGCTTTCAGGAGTTGCAGTGGTTGGGAAGGTCTGCCCGCTGGATCGTGTGATTGGATTGCAGATTTCTTGAGGGGTCGGTCTATCCGAGTGGTCATAGATGGCTGCTCGTCCGGACTGCTGGATATTAATGCGGAGTTCCTCAGGGGTCGGTGCTCTCGGCAATATTGCTCCTGCTGCATATTAATGATCTGCTAAAACCACGTAGCTTTGGGTATGCAGACGACAGCACTGTTGCTGTGAGATACGTGTCCGACACACGAGCTGGTGGGTCGCAGATTCAGTCTCTCCGGGAGGCTATGGTTGAGCGCTAAAAACTGTCTTTACAGGCTGTCTCTAATGGGGCGATGCCAATCTGGTCAAGTTTGTCCGGAGATGCACTCCCTCCTCCATCACTCTCATGGTCTGATGGACAAGAAATCTGACACAACGGGAGAAAGATCTAGCATAGGGCTAACGGCTAACGTACTTTCCGAGGCACGAGGCTATCACACCATTAACTTCCAAACTCGGGGCTGTCACCATCCCTTATGAAGCCCGTTCCATCATCGGACTACAAGACGTACGGCGATGCGCCACCGGTACATATCCCAACCACACGCACAAAACGATTTGGGAACACATACATTGTGCGTACAGCTAAGGGAGTGGAATTCCCTGCCGGAGTCTGTGTTTCATGATAGCTACAACATGTGCGTCTTTAAGTCACGAGTGAATAGGTTACTTCTAAGCTAGCGTGCTGACCAATCAAGTGGTCACACGCTCCGGAGGGAACCTGATCACTTTCCTCCTACGATTTCCATGAAATTTAGTATGCAGGGGGTTTTTTGTTAGGGGGGCAATAAATCGATCTAGCTAGGTTTCATTTTTAGAAAAAGTCTTAAAAAAAAACGAGCAAAGCTCGGTCATCCAGGTACTGTATCTCTATTATCCCTTAGTTTTCAGAACAGGCGCTGAAAGAAACGGCGAAATCAGATGTAGTCATATCAAAAGTATTTATTTTTGGCTTATTCCGTTCCACTGCAGGGCAAAGGGCTCACATTAAAAGTAGATACCACATTTTAGATAGTACCTGTACCTCTTTTGTCAACCGTACTTTAGATAAAGAGAGACCCAATAATGAGTACGACAATAGCAGGGTTGGTAGAGCACGGATATCAAACATTTTCCTTTGAGACAGGGCGCCTTTTACCGTCATTTTCGGCGGGCCATATATCCGGGCCATTATCCATTGTCTGCGCCGATATTGTGTCGTAGGGGTCGTTTATATGCTCGTATAATTCTATAGACCTTTGGGTTTTCGACTCGTACAAGCGGATGAGCAAGTCGGTAATTTTAGGAAGTAACGAACCTTATTCTTATTACTGATGTCTTACTTTTCTTTGGATAATAACTTTATTATTTGAGTACTATTTGCTTGTGCCCACGACTACGTACGCGCATATCCCATTTCGCGTTACCGTAGAAATTTCGGAAAATCGTCTTTTAGTGCTCCCCTAAGGAACTCTACATGCCAAATCTCAGCTACCTACGACTGGTAGTCTCGTCGTACGTTGTCTGTCAATCACTCATCCATCAGTAACAGATTTTTAAAATATTGTATTACGATCTTCTTCTTCTTGTGTGGGCAGTAAGGTCTAACGCCCCCACACACCCTAGTGTCAGAGTTTCTAAACCGCCTCAAGGGCCTCTGACATAGTTCATTTGACGACCGCCATTTGGCGGCCGGAACCACCGGCTTATACGTGCCTTCCGAAGCACGGAATCATCTTTTTATCAGACAATCAGTTGATTCAAGCCTGCAATGTCCTAGCCAAACTGGAAACAACTTTACAAAGTATGCTTCCCGTGGGAATCGAACCCACGACCACCGGGTCACAAGGCAAACGCCTAAACCACTCGACCACGGAATAGGATACGTTTTTAGTAACCAACATTTTTATTTAGGTACGGTCTGCGTTAAAAACCGATTAACACTACTACTTTCATATAAATCGAATCGATAATCTGCTTTACCGTTTGATTTATGACAAGTAAGAGTAATTTTGTAAATTTTTATTTTGCTCATTTTCTACGATTTCCAAATTCGAAGCGATTATTGACTTTTGTGGCTGACAGTCATCATCTGCCTAGTTTTTTCCCAACTATATTGGGGTCGGCTTCCAGTCAAGCCGGATTTAGCTGAATACCAGTATTTTACGAGGAGCGGCTGCGTACCAGACATTCACAACCCATTACCTGGGTAACACGGCAAGCACGGTACTTCATGGCAAGACTGAAGTCAGATTTACTGGCTTTTGACTATCCGTAACGTCTGCCAAAGATCTACAAATGACAGCCCGGACCAACGGCTTAACGTTTTTTCTGAGGCACGGAGGAAACTCAGTATGTTAAGATGGTCACCCATCCACAGACCAACCTTGGCAAGCGTTGCTTAACCTTGAAGATCGACACGTGCGGCTGTTATTATCTAGCCACGAGCTCCTCTTTTGCGGCCGACAGTATCTATTCAAAAACACAATTTTCAGAATATACAACTATGAAGGTTTGAAAAATAAGGATTTCTTTATAATTCCTTAACCATAGCATTTGAGATCCTTGTGATGTAGGTAATTTGTGTGATGTGGACGGTTGGCGCAATAGTTGAGCGATTGGCTGCTTCGCCGCGAGTCGCGAGTTCGATTTCCGCACGGAAAAAATATCTGTATGACCTACTAATAGTTGTTCCGGGTCTGGCTGTTTGTGTACCTCAGTTTATATGGGTGCAAACGAACCCACGATACAGGAAAACTTTTCCTAGTATGAGGAGTTTTTAAAAAAATAAACGAGCTACATACCATAAAAATGCCACACAGCACAAGCGCGGTCAACAGCTGCGGGATGGCGCTCGGGGGCTCCGCTTGCGGCTTCCAGTGACAGTGCTCCACGTCAGAAGAGGGCGCCACCGGAACGTCCGTGTACGTCTCCTGGAAACAACAGAAAAGATTATTAGAAATATTGACATCTTCAATTGTGCAATCAGTGGATTTAGAAGCCTCATCTTCCGGTCTTTGTTAAAATAATGATCATGATCGTGTATTCCTTCTGAATATTTTTCTCAAATGAACTGTTATGTTATTTTACCATTCATTAATCATTATTTATTACATTGAGAGTAATCTATACTTCTATACTACACTAACACAATAAAGCTGAAGAGTTTGTTTGCAAACTTTCCGACGGGTAGTTCCAGAAATTAGCGCGTTAATCTTTGGCACTTCCAGTCGGATTTGGAAAATTCTTTTTGTAAAAGATAGCCACATTCATGACGAAGAGGTTATACGGGGATGGGAAAAAACCGGCAAAGTGCGAGTCGGACTCGCACATGAAGGGTTCCGTACTATAAACCTTAGTTTGTATTATTTGTTGTTATAGCAGCAATAGAAACACACAATGTGTGGAAATAGTAATAGTTTTTATTTCATAAAGGGATTGTAAAGTTTACAGATGTTGCATTTACATATTTGTAGGTTCACTAACAATTTACAATAAATATGGGTGAATTACTGTTCTCCTAGCTAGGCTAAAATTTAGCCTGTGTTTAGGAGAGACAGTGCCGGTACCCTGATTGGCGGATTTTATAAAATAGTGAGCGCTTAATATAAAATTTGAAACAGCATTTGTGACTGTAGTTACTATACAATAGTTATTTTTACTATTATTTATACAAGACATATTATCTAGAGTGTGTGGGTGCGTGTGTGTATGTGTGTGTGATGGTGTGCGTGCGTGTGTATATGTGTCTATGAGTTTACTTTGCAAGGAATAATTCAGCGTCATCATAATTGAGGTCCAAAAGGAGTGTCCGTACAGTTTTTTTAACTGTCTATCTATTACGGTTCTTGACATACAGCCCGCTGACAAACAGACGGATGGACGGACGGACGGACAGCGGAGGCTTAGTAATAGGGTTCCGTTGGTTACCCTTTGGGTACGGAACCCTAAAACGGAATATTGCGCGTAATGAGTCGCGGGCAAAAGCTAGTAAAAATAAGTATATGAGATTACTTTTATCGTATATTTTTTTTTTCGTTTGGGGGATGACATTATTACCAAGATATATATTTGTTAGCTGCCTATGCCTAGCCTTTTCCCAACTACATTGGGGTCGGCTTCCAGTCAAACCGGATTCAGCTGCCCAGGCAGCTAACAAATATATACCAGTGTTTTACGTGGAGCGGCTGCCTACCAGACCTCCACAACCCATTAACTGGGTAACACGATACTTCTTTTCAAGACTGGAGTCAGATTTACTGGCTTCTGACAATCCGTAACGACTGCCAAAGATCTTCAAATGACAGCCGGGACCAACGGCTTAAAGTGCTTTCCGAGGCACGGAGGAAACTCGGTATGTTAAGATGGTCACCCATCCACAGACCAACCTTGGCAAGCGTTGCTTAACCTTAAAGATCGACCCGTGCGGCTGTTATTATTTAGCCACGAGCTCCATTTTTGTTAGCTGTACAGTCTAATAATGTAACTGTATAGTACTGCTCATTTTAATAAAAAAATTAACTTCTTAACTTTTTCATTCTAGCTACTTACCTACCTATCTTGCTATACGTTTCTAATCAATTTCTTGTGGCAAGGTAAATTGTTAGGCAAATTGTACCTAATTTATTTGAGCAAATTCAAAATGAATCTTGACGAATGTTTTCATATTTCACAAAAGGCTCTAGCCGGTCAGTTCTGTAGACATCTCACCTTCGACACTTAGATGCAGGGATCATGACTGTCATTCCATTATTAACCGACTTCTTCAAAAAGGGGGAGGTTCTATGTTCGGATGTATGTATTTTTTTTGTATGTATGTTCACCGAATTCTCCGCCCATTGTGGACCAATTTTAAAAATTCTTTCTCTATTCGAAAGCCTATACTCCTGCGGTGGTCCCATTGTCACCAAGTCAGAATCCGATGATGGGATCCCAAGAAAATCGAGGGAAACCCTCAAATTTTATAGGCATATACAATCTTTTTCATGACTTTTCTAACGCAATTCAGACATTTGTGCCTGTTAATTATCATTTCATATTGCTGAGCTGATGATGGAAGGTATAAGTCAGGATCTGATGATGGGATCCCATGAAAAATGTTTGTTCAGCGATATTTTCGCCAATTGTTAACCGATTTGGATGATTCTTTTTTGTTTGGAAGAGTATTTTCCTGGACTGGTCCCTTTTCAATTTGGTGAAGATCTGACGAAGAACTTCGGAGGTAGGCAACGGAACTCTTCAACAAAAGCAAAAGGATCGTGATTGCTGAAATCGCACGTTTTTTTAGTGTTTACACCAGTTCTAAACATAACATTGCGCCGACACGCTGTTAATGGGTACGCAGGTACTTTTTACAAAAAATACAACCGACTTCTAAAAACAAAACACTACAAGGTACAAAATAACTTCCAAGGTCAACAAAGTCGGTGTCAAAAACGAAAAAATAACCAAAAACACCGACTTCCGAAATTAAAGTTCTTTTCTTTCTTCCAAGTTATTTTGTACCTTGTAGTGTTTTGTTTGAAGGCATTGACAGCTCACTTCACGCAAGCCTTCATTTCGACATGTTTAAAGAATCGACCATTGCAGATACACCACCACGTTTAAAGGGTGGTGTGGGTTTAAATATCCATCATCATCAGCCTATGCAACAAGAATTAATATTCTGATCAGTACATTTTTGTTCGCATAACTAGACATATAAGGAACAGCTGCTTTTTCTCCTTTCCTAAAGTTGTGTTTGCATAAATCGTGTGTATGTTTAATGTCTTACTAACTAAACCCTGCAATTATTTATAATGGTAACAAAAACCAGGTATCTCCAAATTGAACTAAAACTGAAGCGAAACCATCTGAAAATGCGTCATAAACTTGTACACAAGTAGGTATAAAAACAGCAATCACCTTCAACACGTAAGCGCTTTATACAATAGGTACCGTAACAGCGCTGCAGCGTAAAAATCCGTTATACGAACAAAATAATCTTATACGCGTGTTCTATCGACGTAACACTACGGTTAGAATTTTAAGGTTGAATCAGTGGCGTAGCTAGTCCAAAGGGGGGCCCTGTATCCAACATTTTTGTGGGTTAGTTTTTAGGGGTCTTGCTTTTTAAACAAAATAGGCCCTTCTAACTCAGAACTGTCTTGGCAGGCCACAAAGGAGATGAAAGGACTAAATGTATAGCTTTGCGTCCACACGTTGGGGCCCTTGTAGTCCGGGGGCTCCGTTTCTTTGATACGGCGGTAGATACGCCCCTGGGTTGAATATTGCCAAGGGGAACCATAGCGAGCGAGGGATGTGCTTGTTATGAACTAGAATCGCTTGCGCTGAGCGAGGCTTGGCATAAGAAGCGATTCTATTGGTTCTTAACAAACACTTCCCTCCCCCCAATGTCTACGTATTAAACAGCCGCACGGGTCGACCTTCGAGGTTAAGCTACACTTGCCGAGGTCAGTCCGTGGATGGGTGATCATCCATTTAGTAGGTAAGTATCGAGTTTTCTCCGTACCTAGGGAAGCCCGTTAAGCCGTTGGTCCCGGCTGTCATTTGAAATTGAACATATTTGAGAATCATTACAGGTAAGCCAGAAAACCTGACACAGTCTTGACAAGGGATATCGAATTACCTAGTAATTGGGTTGTGCAGGTCAGGTAGGCAGTCGCTCCATTTCAAATACTGGACTGAGCTGCATTAGATTAGCGTGGAAGCGGACCCCAACATACATAAACATACATAAATAAAGGCTAGGGGGAATCATCATAATCATACGTGGAGCGGCTGCCTACCAGACCTCCACAACCCATTACCTGGGTAACACGGTACTTCATGGCAAGACTGGAGTCAGATTTACTGGCTTCTGACTATCCGTAACGACTGCCAAAGATCTACAAATGACAGCCGGGACAAACGGCTTAACAACATGCTTTCCGAGGCACGGAGGAAACTCGGTATGTTAAGATGGTCACCCATCCACAGACCAACCTTGGCAAGCGTTGCTTAACCTTGAAGATCGGCCCGTGCGGCTGTTATTATCTAGCCACGAGCTCCTTATAAAGGCTAGGGGGTATGATGGATATTAAATATGTCAAATTAAAAGATGGATGGTTGGTTGGGCGAAATTGGAGGAAGAATGCACAATTCGATTCCCACCCAGGACAAATGTTTGTGTGATGAGCATGATCATTTGTTCTGTGTCTGGGTGTAGTTTATCTATAATATGTATGTATTTAGAAATATATAAGTATGTTTATCAGTTGTCTAGTACCCATAACACAAGCTCTGCTTAGCTTGGGACTAGATGGCGTTGTGTGATAGTTGTGTGGAATATTATGGAATATATTATATTGTTAGGAATAATTAGTGAAATAAGTTAAAAAAATAAACAATCTTTAATTTCTTTAAATTACACTTTAACAAAAATATGGAAATATCTAAATGAACACTTTAAATATTAATCAAATAGAAATCACACAATCCAAAAGAGATAATTAGTACACGAACCAAAATATAACCTAAATTTAACCTAGTACACAATAATGGTCAGGTAGCACGTCCGTTCCGACCGCCGTCCAAGCAAAAAAAAAGCCTGCCTCCTTTTATACTTCCATCGGATGACAGCTGGTGGCGTGACTTCTTCATAACGTCACCTCGTCTTCCGTTACCAACAATATATTATATTATTTTTATGAAAATCTTTGTTCTATGAAGCGAACATCTACACGGACTAAGTCTCAGCCATCAGTTAATTTTAATCTCTAATTGGTTTGATTCGGAAAATCAAACCAAACATCACATCATAAAAGTTATCGTAGTTCAAACTGGCCTGTAAAAAATACGGCAATTTCATAGTTAAAGAACTATTTTAACCAGGCCAACTAGCCCCTCTCAAAAAAACATAATGGGTAGTCTAATACTAGCCTATATTAGGTCGGTACCCAAAAGAAATTGGCAAGGAAAACAGACTTACATCTAGTTTCTCCATGTTGGCACAGAAACAAGTATCTTTTATTTGAAAATCACAAGAGCTTAGCCTCTAAATCAATTCGCAGAGACTAACATAACTTAATTCGCAAGTGATGTTCCATTTTTTCACAATGTGGGTAGCAAAAGAAAATAAGGCGGCCGATGCATGGGCGCTGCGTCTGTTTCTTGATGCTTCTTGAGACAGTGTCAAGGCTACGTTTTTATTGTTTCGGTAAAACAATGGGGTTTTTGTTTTGTTATTTTACATTATGTATGAAGCAACGGTGAATTAATGAGCAATGAGTATCGAACATTCGAAATGCAATAAGAATTTGTATAAGTTTGTGCACTGCACAAGTAATAACGTACATTTATTTTTTTTTGAAATGTTGACTGTTTGTGTTATTTTCTGTTTGTTTTACTTATTAACAATTATGATCCTTATTGAACGAATTGTTTACCTATTAAACGTATTGTTTTTAAAACGCAATAACTAAAGTATTTTGTTTCGTTTGTTAACGACAGCATAAACCTACATAATAACGTATACTATGTTGCATAACCCGCATTTTATCACAACATCACATCTAATCAAGTCGCACGCATGACAGTTTCCACACATAAACAAAGGCCATTCAATTTTCATTGACATACCCAGACTATGTCGCACCGTGAATGCCACGCTTTATTACCGTGTTATTTTAAAAAAAGTTTTAAGTGGGTATATATTTTTACTTCCCACTTCCAGAGGGTAGTATGTTTTTGTAAAATTATTGAGTAAAGCGTCGGTATAATGAACGGTTTTTTACGAGTTTCTGGTTTTAATTTCGAAGTTGTTACAAAGTTTTACAAAGAGATATAAGTTAGGAACGCAGGAATTTAAAGAATTTTCTCATTTAAGCGTTAGCGAGGGTCAATACCGGGTTCCTGAGTTTTTGTACATAATAAAGAGTATTCTATTCTAAAGTCCTACCATTTGTTAGGACGGCTACAGACCTACAAATAAAATAAATGGAATAAAATAAGTTCACACACAGAGTTGTAATATCCCACGACAGGGCAAACGCCTCTTATTGTGATCATCATCATCATATCAGCCAAAAAACGTCCACGACTGGATATAGGCCTCTTTCAAGTGTCACCACAACAACCGGTCCTGTGCATCTCGCATCCATCGGCTACCCGCGACCCTCACCAGGTCATCAGTCCACCTTGTGGGAGGCCGCGCCAACGCTGCGCGCACAGGTACGCGGTCGCCACGACCCCATCATTTTCGGCCCTATCGATCATCTTTTCTGTTGGCGTTGTATGTGACCGCGAAATGCCTCCGAAGTACAAGGGGCAGATATATAAATGCATCATACGGCCTGTCCTATTGTACGGCGGCGAGTGTTGGTCAGCACTAAGCAGACACACTCACGAGCTTCGCGTCACGGAGATGAAGATGCTGAGGTGGATGAGCGGCGTAACGCGATCCGATCGCATACGCAACTCTTTCATCCGAGGTAGTCTTGGTGTCCGTGACGTGGGGGGAAAACTGCAAGAGTGTCGTCTGCGATGGTATGGCCACATCATGCGCCGCACTATGGAGTACGTTGGTCGGAGATGCATGAATATGGCTGTCCTTGGGGCTAGGTCCCGTGGTCGCCCTCGCAAGCGCTGGCTGGACGTCGTCAAGTCCGACATGAGAGCCAATTACCTGACTGAGAAGGACGTTCAAGATCGGGCAAAGTGGAGGAAGCTCAGCATGAAGGCGGACCCTGGTAATGGCCGAGATTAACGCCAGGTGGAAGAAGACCATCTTTTCTGTTCTCATTTTACAACGACAATATTGCTCTGAACAATTAGAAACAATTTCAGCAACCTTCAATACTTCCTATTCTAAACGGGACACGGAAAAACAAATAGCAGTGACTGGAGATACCGTTATTATCTACCTGAGCCATTATTTTTGGTAATGTATTGTTTTAGACCAAGCATACTCGGCCAATATCATGATCGTTTGGACCCACCCTCCTCCACCCAACCATTGAGATATCTCTATTCTAGCTAGCACTCCGCAGATTAGAACTACCGATAATGTCTAAAAATGGAACGTCTATAGCTTTACCACACCTCCATCTATTAGCAAATAGGGAAATATGAATGTGATTTTCTTATTTGCTAAATTAAATACTTATGAGCTCTAGTAAACAATCATGAAATTATTTTGAAATACCTTCATCAGCGATGTAGTTATAAAGCTTCTAAGATTACAATTAAAAAGAGAAGTCTGATATAAACTTTGACGTCAAAGTCCATGACGCCTATACAGCTGGCATAAAAAACAGCGTTTTGGCGAGAGGGACAGATATACATATTTGTTAAAATAATTATGTCTCTTTTTTCGAGAAATTTTCACTGTTATTATTATATTTTCAGATAAACTGTATAGATAATAAATATTTTTTTCATGCTTATTCCCTATTAGACCAAGCATACTCAGCCAAATTTGAACCTTCCACCCAACCATTGAGATATCTCTATTCTAGCTAGGCTAGCACTTCTTAGATAAGAACTTCCGATCATGTCTAAAAACGGAACGTCTTTACCACACCTTTATAAATTTACTGCTCCAAATTTGCAGTCCGCACTAAGCCCTTGTATGAATCTACAGCAGATATGCATTAATTAAATTAATTAATAATAATAATTTTATTCACCAATAATTTACATTTTACAAAATTCACATTTATAGATATAAATCGTTAAAGGCTTTTTAAACATTGTAGTGCAATTAATTGTCAATTAATTGCATCAGACAAAACTAAAAACTAAACTACAGGCTAAACTGCACCTAATTGCTGCTGCTGATTAAACTGCAGTCGCGAGACGAACCAGCGCCATTGTTGTTAAATATTGGTCAGGTTTGATTGTTTTGAACTTTTTATTCGTAAATAATTTAGTCAAAGATACCAAAACTATCAGAATAGCTAAGCAGTGCGTTGTGCGTACAGCTATGGAGTGAGATTCTATTACTACTTCCTGTGAGTTTTTCAATGAATAGGTTACTTCTGTCCAAGCTTGCTCCATCGCCGACCACATCATCGCTTTCCACCTGGTCATTGTGGTCAAACGAGAGCATAGGTACGAGTAAAAGAAATAGCATAGCATAATCAGCCTATAATTTTCCCACTGCTATACAAGCCTCCTCTCGAAGAGAGGGAGTGGGCCGTAATCCACCACGCGGGCCCAGTGCGGGTTGGTAGATGTCACATGTCTTCGAATTTTTGGTTCTAGGACATGCCGGTTTCCTCACGATGTTTTCCTTCACCGTTTTGAGAGCAGTGGTGATAAAATAATTTAAAGAAAGCAGGACGATTTTTCAAAACTTTTTAACTTATTTCATCAGAGGGTCCCTCAGTGTCCATTAGCAAATAAGTGCTCCAAATTCACAGCTTCCCGTACAAATCTACAGCAAATTTGCATTGTCAATGAATTGTTCAGCTGCATACAAACTGCAGTCACTCTGGAACGAACCGACGCCATTGTTGTTAAATAGGTCAGGTTTGATTGTTGTAGCACTGAGTAGTAGCTGTGAATAATATACGGAGCAGATGTTCGCTGGTACCATTCTTAGAGCACTCTGAGAGATTGCTTATTGGGTTTGTGAAGTATTGTCAATTCAAAGGCAAGTATTTCTGTTGTAAAGATGTCACGTCAAATTGTGTTTTATTACGTTGGTGGTTTGCCGTATCATTTCAGAAGAAGTTCGCGGTAAATCATAAAGCCTCCTTTCCTTCCAAATTGACAAGTGCTATGCTTCTTTCATCCTCGGCTTTGCGTCCGTAGCCTTTCCCACAGGAATCGTGTAGTACTCCACGTTTAACACACCTTATGACACTTAAGGCCCTATGTCAGTCAACGAGGTGCCATGGCAACGTAACGAGTGTTGTCTTGAACCAACAAGAGAAACACCAGAACAAACAGCGGGTGATTCGGTTGCCGGTAACTTTGATGCGCAACCAAGCTGATACCACGCGAAGTACCTTTAAACAACTGCATACTTTTTGTTAATGGCGCGACCGGTGGCCGCAACCACGATGTCCTAGTGAAGTAGCGAACTTAGGGAACCCAATTTTGGGTTAAGCTCCCTAAGATAGGGCCCTTAGAGAACCCAATTCTGGGATAAAGTCGCCTCAGAATTAATAACAATGTATTGTTTTCTATCGTATCTTATTATATACTATACAATATCCTAATATATAAAGCTGAAGAGTTTGATTGTTTGTTTGTTTACTTGAACGCGCTAATCTCAGGAACTGCTGGTCCGATTTGAAAAATTATTTCGGTGTTAGATATAGATAGCCCATTTATCGAGAAAGGCTATATGCTATATATCATCACGCTAACACCAATAGGAGCGGAGCAGTAAGTAAAATTGTGACGCAGACGAAGTTGCGCGGGTCAACTAGTGGTACATTATTTTTCTTAATGAAGTCAGGATTTCCCGTGTAGATTCCAAATAAGTCAGGTTTGATTGTTGCTCTGTTAGCTGTGAATAATATATCTATGGAAGTTCGGAATAGATGGGAGACAGACGGCATCTTATTCTTAGAGCACTCTAGCACTCAGCGAAATTGGTTATTGGGTTTTGTGAAGTCTTGTCAATTCAAAGGTAAGACAACGCTATTTGTGTTATTAAGGCTGCCTGCTGCAAGCGATATTTTGTAATGTAGATGATTATTTTGTTAGTTGGTTGTCGTCTGATGTTTTATTATTGTGACTCGTATAACACCAAACTTAAATAATTAAAAAAAACTTTTTTACAAAAATATGTAACCGACTTCCAAAAAACACTACAAAGTCTAATTTAATTTCAGAAGTCGGTGTTTTTAGTTTTGTATCTTCGTTTTTTAACACCGACTTCCGAAATACCCGCCGAATTGAGAACCTCCTTTTTTGAAAGTCGGTTAAAAAAAGATAAAAATTGTGCTAATCTCTGGAGCAATGAGAACAAATCCGATTAAAAGATCCCAAAAATTATTTAATTGAATAGGCTCATCACTTCGAAAAAAATGTTCGGTACATGTGGGATGGGATGGGCAAGGAGTGGGAAGCTGCAGGAAAAGGCTAGTAGTATGTTATATTTAATCATAATATCAGTTGGTCTAGCGCGTGTTGTTGAGAATAATCGACCTTCTCTTCACCTGTGGGTGTCGTGAAAGGCCAAAAGTGATATAATTATGAAGATAGCTATTGTGCTCATCGTAAGGTTAATTTGAAGTTATCAACAAACTGCAATCACCAATTTGTTTAAGTTTACCCCAAGAGTGCTGTAATTTATGCATTATCATATGTATAGTTCATTTGAGTTCGAGTCTTTGTAGTGACATGAAAATGTCAAACTGTACCAACCCATCATTATGCATGATTGGCGTTTTAGACCACGAGTAATTAAATAAACGTAGATAATGTTTTTTTTTTAAGAGGAAATGCTGGCGCCGAGACTTTGTACGTAAAAAGTCATAATTCGAGGTTTGGCTCTCGAATTATTAAGATATATTTCACAAACTGAATAAGAAGGATGTTTATTGTGTCTCTATGTTTTCCTGTTTTGATTAATAGTTGCCAAATTTGTACACTAGGGCTCTTTTGACAGCGATTTATTGGACAAAAAAACTTTTTTACAAAAAATACAACCGAGTTCCAAAAACAAAACAGGTGTTTTTGGTATTTTTTTAATTTTTGACACCGACTTCAGAAATTAAAGTTTTATCTTTCTTCCAAAGTTACTTTGTTTTGTTTTTGGAAGTCGGTTGTATTTTTTGTAAAAAAGTTTTTTATTTTTCACTTTTTAGTGGTACCTAGGTACCTGCGTACCCATTAACAGCGTACTGGCGCAATGTTATGTTAAGAACTGGTGTAAACACTAAGAAAACATGCGATTTCAGCAATCCCGATCCCTTTGCTATCATTTATTGAAGAGTTCCGTTGCCTACCTCCGAAGTTCTTCGTCAGATCTTCACCAAATTGAAACGGGACCAGTCCAGGAAAATACTCTTTCAAACAAAAAAGAATCATCCAAATCGGCTGACAATTGGCTAAAGTATCGCTGAACAAACATTTTTCATGGAATCTCATCATCAGATCCTAATTTATACCTTTCATCATCAGCTCAGCAACCGGAGATGATGATTACCAGGTACAAATATCTGAATTGCGTTAGAAAGTTCATGAAAAACATTGTATGTGCCTATAAAATTTGAGGGTTGCCCTCGATTTTCGCGGGATCCCATCATCAGATTCTGACATGGTGACAATGGGACCAATCGAGAAGTATACCCTTTCAGATGAAACAAAAATTTTTCAAATCGGTTCATAAATGACGGAGTTATGAGGTAACAAACATAAAAAAAAAAAAATACCAACCGAATTGAGAACCTCCTCCTTTTTTTGAAGTCGGTTAAAAAACGCTGGGTGTCTGATACCCAGCAAATGCTGAACAAATGGTAAACCTTTCAGTATCTATGGGCATGCTCAGCGCAATTCTGTACCTAGTCTTTGTGACTGTCATATAAATGTTTTCTATTCTATTCCATCATAGCGCTTGCCTTGTGGTTTAGGCGTTTGCCTTGTGACCCGGTAGTCGTGGGTTCGATTCCCACGGGAAGCGTACTTTGTAAAGTTATTCCAAGGTTAGGACATTGCAGGCTTAAATCACCTGATGGTCTGATAAAAAATGATTCCGTGCTTCGGAAGGCACGTATAAGCCGGTGGTCTCGGCCGCCAAATGGCGGTCGTCAAATAAACCATGTCAGAGGCCCTTGAGGCGGTTTAGAAACACCAGGGTGTGGGTTCGGTTAGACCTTACTGCCCACACGATAAGAAGATAGCATGAAACGGATAGGCCACCGTTCATTGACAAAGTTTACCGAACTAACGGTGAATGAAATGCGTCGACGACCAGTCGCTCTGTTTACCGCATGATGGGCGGCGAAGCGTGCTACCAATTAGTTACAAGAATGGAATAATTATTAACTGATGTTACTGCTTAATTAATTTAGATAAGACTTTTCCTGTTGCATTTCAACTGTAGCTGTGTTTGTTTTATGAAGCCATTGGTATGAGAAAGATGGATAAATCCCTTGATATCTTGGTAAGCGGTACGAAACTTCTGATGGTGGTAGGGTTCCAGCAGAGAATTAGTGTATAAAATGGTGATAATGATGATGGACAAACAAGGATTATGGGCAACTTCCAATTTTTTACGGTTACGGTACGGTTATTAAGATACAGCCCGCTGACATACATACGGACGGACGGACGGACAGCGAAGGTTTAGTAATAGGGTTCTGTACGTTACCTTTTGGGTACGGAACCCTAAAAAGACTCTGCACCCAAATCCCTCGATTCAAGACGCTGTGTCTTGAATCGAGAGATATGGGTGCTATAATAATGGACGGTAAAAATTGATACTGTAGGTCCTTTTTCAGATAAACTATTCAACAAGGAGCAAAGGTTGTATAAGACCATTTTTTTGGGTTCCGTACCCAAAGGGTAACCAACGGTACTTACCCTATTACTTAGCCTCCGCTGTCCGTCCGTCCGTCCGTCTGTCTGTCAGCGGGCTGTATCCCAAGAACCGTAACAGGTAGACACTTGAAATTTTCACAGATTGTGTATAGCTATTGCTGCTATAACAACAAATAATAAAAGTTAAAGTTTATTGTACGGAACCCTTCGTGTACGAGTCCGACTCGCACTTGTCCGGTTTTTTTCTGCAAAACACGTATTACCCGTATCCTAATTTTCTGCAAAATCGAAGCCAAACGATAAATTTTGACAAATAACTCAACTGCCCGTGCTAACGACCGCATGTCAGAACGACCTTTCTCAAAGAAAGGCTGACGCGCCCGAGTCAATGGAGCAGAAACGAAAACAACACAGGACGCAGAGCAGATGACATATAGGTCACATAGTCTTGAGGTATTCTGTGTATTTCGTAAGACATAGACGACCTTTAAATGCTAAACTTTAGTGGTGTCGTTTTGACTGTATAAGTTGGGTCAAGTAGTTTGCACTACAGAATTAAGTGGGCTCCGATTCATTTTAGCTGTTTAGTTAAGTTTGAGCATGGATGATTTAGAAAATGATTACTTAATGATATCATTTAGACTGTATAAGTTAGGTCTTTAGGACACATTACAGAACTCGGGACATCCTATATATTATAAAATCAAGTCCTCCGCCGCGTCTGTCTGTCTTTTCACAATAAACTCAAAAACTACTGCACCGATTTTCATGCTGTTTTCATCATCATCATCACCATCATCATCATCATCATCATCATCATCTGCCTAGCCTTTTCCCAACTATATTGGGGTCGGCTTCCAGTCAAACCGGATTTAGCTGAATACCAATATTTTACAAGGAGCGGCTGCCTACCAGACCTCCACAACCCAGTAACTGGGTAACACGGTACTTCATGGCAAGACTGGAGTCAGATTAACTGGCTTCTGACTATCCGTAACGACTGCCAAAGATCTACAAATGACAGCTGGGACCAACGGTTTAACGTGCTTTTCATGCTGTTATCTCAAATGGAAAGAGTGTTCTCGAGGAAGCTTTTAGTTAATAAAAAAATAATAATAGGGATCCTTACGAAAATTACAGCGCAGACGAAGTCGCGGGCGAAGGGCTATTTTGTTATAAATGATTTAGCGTATCAAAATCAAGGACGTTACCCAAAAGTCGCTTAGTTTGAGTGGGATTTAGCCGGATATGTTAAACGAGAGATAGGCAGAAAGTATCACAGAATGGGTCCCACTGAATATCTGACATCGTGCCAGACCAAGGCGAAGATGGTAGGATATACATATAGCGCAAAGACTGGCCCAAACTAGGAAAAGATAGAGTTGTGGGGATAAGGGTTAGGGAGTTCTTAGCCCAGCAGTGGGAAAAAATACTTTTTTCCTTGAGATGGAGACAAAGTCGAAGATGGAGTGAGCTTACCCAGAAGAACCCTGTTCACTCTTACTTTGAAGAGATTAGAGTTGAATGCGTTCGGAAACACAGACGCACGTAGAGAGATCTATTCGTTTGCTGTGCGCATTATGAAAGACGTTTGGAAACGCTTAGTGCGAATTAGATAGATAGATTTTGCATATTTCATAGTGATAAATATACTGCTGTTCAGGCTAGAAATCGGCCTAATTATTTCATTACCTCACTTCTAATGTGCTTTGAGCCTTGAAAAAGTACTCCTAACGTCCAAATACTTTGGATTCCACATTTAATTTAACAGTCGCATTATGCAAAGAACGCGAAGGGTCATGCCAATTTACGTCTCAAACGAAACTTTTTGTCTCTTTCAAATTGCCAACTGTGTAGTCCAATAAGCCGGGCCTATAAATTCAAATTGAGCCGCATTCAAATACGAAGCAGACTTTGAATCCGTCGAGGAATATTCTGTAGCTTTTAGGGAGATTACAGCCATATAATATGGCGGTTAGGAAAGTAAAGTAAGACGGGCTTAAAATATTCTTTTGGGTAAGAAAATTACAGAAGCGTAAATGGGTGAAAACGGAGGCTTGATGGGAAGATGTAACTTATAAAAATAAGATGGGCTTTTCAGGTTAAATGAGCTTGGAAAATGTCGTTACGTTTTCTGCAATTTAGAGCATGATATTAGGTTATATTGTGTCGTAATAAAAAACTGTCAAAGTGCGAATCGGACTCGTACACGTAAGGTTCCGTACCATACCTAAATAAATACGGTTTACGTATATTTTTTTTTTTGTTGTTTAAAGAGCACTGTACGAAAATATCAACTGTAACTATTACAGTTCATGAGAAACAATACAGCCGCTGGAAGAATAATTTAAAGGGCATAGAAGGGCATGGCGACTTTAGCTTAAAATATCTCGGCAACGTAACACTTTAGGGCACCATTTTGCTATAATTTTTTGTTTGTTAAAGTGTCCTCTATCCATTTTATGCATGTTAGATCGCCGCAACTTTGAAAAAAAAAATCAAATTGGCGGCATGCCAAGCCAGCTCCCATGAAAAAAGTTCGAACCCTTTTGAGCTTCGACCAGTACTCGGCCTTATCGACGGTCTCGCAAAGTTCTTCCATGGTGCCAAAGGTTTTTTTTAGCCAAAGACCAGGATTACATATGGGGCATCGTTTGTAGTGACTGGTGCGGTTGCACAGTCGCATTGTGGCTCATCATCTTTCTTATATCCATGGGATCTTCGTATACATGGTAGATTTAATCTGCCTAGCCTTTACACTATGTTGAGATCAGCTTCCAGTCCGACCGGGCGTAGCATTTTTTTGTGTTATTTGAGATGGATTTCCTCTTGACTCTTGTCTAGGTCAGAGGTGACAGAGACAAAACCGGCGATGGAATGAGCTTAACCAGAAGTTGGGAAAGAGCGACTATACGACCGACCGCAACGTATATCGTATATATACCAGGTACCACGTTCACAACTCTACCCAGTAACTGGATGACACGAGAACGCTTCGTATTAGATTTCTTGACTTCTGACTATCTGTTAACGATTGAGAAAGATCCAAAAATGACAGCCGGGACCAACAGCTAAACGTACTTTCCGGTGCAAGCAGGAATGTAGCTAAGTTAAGAGGGGACCACAGAACAGATAAAGAAGGTGAGATAGAGGAACCCCTTTTACTGTTCTGTGTGGGGTGTGGGCAGCCATCCCCGGACTGCCCTAAACAAGCGGTGCTTAACCTTGAAGATCGACCCGTGCAGTTATTAGTCTGAAATAAATGAATTTTATTTCTTTTTTCAACTACCTTGCTTGTGCGTAAATATATTCACGTTGTCAATGTGTGTGCAGCTGCACATTTCTATGAAAAAAAAAAACACTTGAAAAGAAAGTTCATTATTGTCTAGATAATGTTTTTGATAAGTAGGTAACTGTATTGTGATAGACTGTAATTACTTATTTATATTGAAAAACAGCTGTGTTATCTACGTACTCGAATCAGCTAATGAATATGAATAATCAAAATCAAATGGAATCATTCGAGTTTGATGACAGTCGACAGTCGTTGAATGTGAAAAATGCAAATATTTTTCTAGAAGAGTAAGTTGAATGAATTTGTCCTCCCTTTAATAAAATTATAATTCCCTTTCTTCTGTTTTTATATTTCACTAGCTGACCCGCGCGACTTCGTCTGCGTCACATTCCTATTGGTCGTAGCGAGATGTGATATAGCCTATCTATAGGCTGTGGTATAGCCTATCCTCGATAAATGAGCTACTTTTCGGTTTTATAATATTAGTATTGTTTTTTTTTCTTTATTCTGTCATTTTCTTATCTTCTTTTTTCAGTAGTTTAAAAAAATATATAAAATACTAGTTGACCCGCGCAACTTCGTCTGCTCCGCTCCTATTGGTCTTAGCGTGATGATATATAGCCTATAGCCTTCCTCGATAAATGGGCTATCTAACACTGAAAGAATTTTTCAAATAGGACCTGAGATTAGCGCGTTCAAGCAAACAAACTCTAAGCTTTATCTATTAGTATAGATGAATAGATAATCGAAATACTAAATTATTCACAAGCGCATATAAAAAGCCGGCCAAGTGCGAGTCGGACTCTCTAACGTGTTTAAAACCATAAACCGAAAAAAAAACACGTTTCTTGTATGGGAGCCCCCTTTCATTTTATTTAATTTTTATTAAGTGTTCGTTGTTATAGCGGTATTAGAAATATACACTGAAAATTTCAACTGTCTACCTATTACGGCTCTTGATGATAGCCCGCAGACAGACGGACAGACGGGCGGACAGACGGACAACGGAGGCTAAGTAATAGGGTATCCTTTGGGTACGGAACCCTAAACAAAACTTATCCACACTCATTCAGTATTGCCCTGCGTTTTTTTTCTTCTAATTCATAGATGAATACTCTGCCTAGATTCCAAGTTTGCAACATCGCCTAACTTAACACACAGTTATCTATAAATAAAACTATATAATCTACGCAACGGATGTAAAAATCCTGCCACTAAAAAATATTATATAGTCCACGCTTATCAGGGCACGTATATATTCAACAAAAACGTTTGATAACGTGTGACGTCATGACGATCACTCGGCATATTTCGCCAGCAGCTCTGCGGGTATTTGCATCGTGAGATAACTTCAGCTTTACATTGTTGACTGCGATATTATTTGTTTAAACTGGGTCATGGTGTAGAACAGTTATTCTGACACGGATTCTGTGAAACATCGATTAAAATTAAAATGCATGGATTCTGTAGAAAACTGTAGCGGAGAAGTAATTACAAAATTTACAAATGGTGTTTTCTGGAATAAGGAGATGACAGTAGACTATGGCTTTTAAAATGGAGCGTTTTCAATCGATTTGATTGAAAATATTCTTCAGCTCTTCAATCCATCCAAAGGTTGTCTTTATAGATCGCTTTGAGCGATAAGGCCGCCCATTGTGTCACCCTATGTAATGTTTTTTTCTTCTATCTTTTCGGTAACTATAGTCGGGAATATAACGAACAGTATTCTAGTTTTATTTAGGTATCAAAGGGTAACCAACGGAACCCTATTATTATAAACCTCCACTGACCGTCAGTCCGTCCGCCCGTCTTGCTGTCAGCTGGCTGTATTCTCAATTTCTCAAAAACCGTATTATATAGACAGTTGAAATTTTCACAGATTATGTACTTCCATTTCTGCTATGACAATAAATAATAAAAATACAAGCGTTTTCTTTTTTTGGTCGAAACTTCCTTCCTACTACTTTCTTTGTGTGCGAGTACGACTCGCACTTGGCCGGTTTCTCCAATTTATTTGGGTAAGGTGCAACATGTCTTATTCACTTCTCTGTTTATTAATCACCATCTGCCTAGCCTTTTCCCAATTTTATTGGGGTCGGCTTCCAGTCAAACCTGATTCAGCTGAATACCAGTATTTTACGTGGAGCGGCTGCCTACCAGACCTCCACAACATATTAAATGGGTAACACGGTATTTCTTGGCAAGACTGGAGTCAGATTTACTGGCTTCTGACAATCCGTAACGACTGCCAAAGTTCTACAAATGACAGCCGGGACCAACAGCTTAACGTGCTTTCCGAGGCACGGAGGAAACTCGGTATGTTAAGATGGTCACCCATCCACAGACCAACCTTGGCAAGCGTTGCTTAACCTTGAAGATCGATCTGTGCGGCTGTTATTCTTTAGCCACGAGCTCCTCAATCTCTTCTCTGTTTATTAATCACCATGCATTTATTTTTAGAAAAGATAAACGGACAAAACAAAAAAATAGATTTAATGCAAAAAATGCTGCATCGTGAATTGTTATGATAGCGGTGAAAGAGGATGCCTCTTTTGGCCTCTAAAAAATAATTCGTTCTATTTCTAAATTCGCGAAGATAATTTTTGCAGGTCAAGTTATCCTTGCCAAGCCCAGGCTCCCTATCTGACAAAATAAGCTTAGTGGCCTGTAACACACTCCCCATCCTCTACAGTGCGAAAATTGTTTGGCCCAACTTGGCCCCTTCCCAAAAAGGCCGACTTCAGGCATTTTAATTTAATAAATAACTCTGCGTTTGCTACATACATAGTTTTAATTAAAATCACGTGGAACACAGTAGGTACACAACGATTTACATTTTGCTGACGCTAAAATAATTCACGTTAAAACCTCCTTCAACCTTTTTTTTTAATATAAGGAGCTAAATAACAGCAGCCGAGGTTGGTCTGTGAATGGGAAATGGGTGAGCATCTTAACATACTTACCGAGATTCCAGTACCTCGGAAAACACGCTAAAACCGTTGGTCCCGGCTGTCATTTGTAGATATTTTTGAGAGTCAGTTACGGCTCGGTAAAGACGGGTAGTCTGAAAAGCTAAGGCATCTCCGCATCACCAGTTTCCCACTGGAATGTGGAATTGTGGAGATTAGATAAGCCACCCACACTCACACAATAAGAAGAAGGCTGGTGCTCAGCTGCATTTGGGTGGACTGGAAGCCGACCCAAATATAGTTGGGACAAAGCTAGGCACATTCATTCCCAACTATATTGGGGTCGGCTTCCAGTCAAACCGGAATAAGCTGAATACCAGTATTTTACGTGGAGCGGCTACCTACTAGACCTCCACAACCCATTAACAGGGTAACACGGTACTTTTTGGCAAGACTGGAGTCAGATTTACTGGCTTCTGACAATCCGTAAAGACTGCCAAAGGTCTTCAAATGACAGCCGGGACCAACAGCTAAACGTGCTTTCCATGGCACAGAGGAAACCCGGTAAGTTAAGGTGGTCACCCATCCGCATACCAACGTCGGCAAGCGTTGCTTAACCTTTAAGATCAACCCGTACGGATAGCCGCACGGGTTGATCGTGAAGGAGATCGTGGCTAAATAATACTGTTATTATTATTGATAAATTAGAAATATTGTAACTTTGTAGCGAAAGAACGAGTTATTGATCGTCCAGCCGCGTCTCAAGTGTTGGCAATTTTATGACCTTCAACTCGAAGTTACCGAGCATTCCATTACCGTAAATTAATAACCTCTAACGTTTATGTTCGAATGGTGTTAAATACGTGTTTGTTTCTAGTTTTTTTTGCTCTTGACCCCGATCTAACCTGATGAAAAGCGATTGATGAATACTACAATCAAACGAGCGTGTTCAGGAGGCCTGTCCATCCTTGGTTTGAAGACTGACAACTTAGACTTGAAACACAGACCAGATTACGCTTCAGCTGTGAATGTGATTGTGCAGGTGAGCAGCTGAGTACGACTTATCATCATCATAGGTATCAGCCGAAAGACGTCCATTGCTGGACATAAGCCTCCGCAAGCGTCGCCACAATAACCGGTCCTGTGCGTCCCGTATCCATTGGCTACCTGCACATCAGGTCAACGGTCCACCTTATGGGAGGCCTTCCAACTCTGCGTCTTCCGGTACGCGGCCGCCACTCTAGAACTTTTCGGCCCCATCAACGATCGGGCGATAAGGGATCATCGCAAAATCTACGAGGCAGCAACGCTCCTGCCTGGATCAACGCCCTGGGATCTAGACCTGAAAACTCTTGCGTCTCTATATCGCTGGCAGAAGGAGGAGTTAACGTGCGGTCAGCAGCCGCGAGGCAAAAAAAAGAACGAAGAAGCGAACTCTGTTAAATCCTAGTGGCCGAATGGAGGGAGCGACTAGCGGAACCCAGTTAGGGTAAAATAATCAGACAGATACACGAGTGATCCTGTAAGGGATCAGTCTTACATTCGGACGAACAGAACCTTAAAAAGTCGTAGACCAAATCTACGCATATCAGTCCAACGACGTCATATCAAGTGTAGGTTGATCTAATATTTTTAAATATTTAATTAACTTCGGACATGATTGAGTAAGAATCGAACAGGTAAAGCCGAACTATCTCGATTCTCGATACGCTCACGAGTAATTGAGCTCAATTCAGCCGACGACGAGGATTGTATAATACCAGCGAGATTAGAACGTGAGAATCGATTTAATGCTCTAATTGAAGACTATCGTATTTTAATTGAATCTACTTACATATGAGCCTACCAGCCAGAATGACAGAGTTGAAGGACAGATGTGGAATCTATAATTATACTTCTATACTAATAATACAGAGAAAAGGAGGAACACGAGGAGCTCGTGGCTAGATAATAACAGCCGCACTGGTCGATCTTCAAGGTTAAGCAACGCTTGCCAAGGTTGGTCTTTGGATGGGTGACCATCTTAACATAACTAGTTTCCTCCGTGCCTCGGAAAGCACGTTAAGCCGTTGGTCCCGGCTGTCATTTGTAGATCTTTGGCAGTTGTTACGGATAGTCAGAAGCCAGTAAATCTGACTCCAGTCTTGCCATGAAGTACCGTGTTACCCAGTTACTGGGTTGTGGAGGTCTGGTAGGCAGCCGCTCCGCGTAAAATACTGGTATTCAGTTAAATCCGGTTTGACTGGAAGCCGACCCCAATATAGTTGGGAAAAGGCTAGGCAGATGATGACTAATAATGTTTGTTACGATTAAACTCAAAAACTGCTCAGCCGATTAAGAAACTTCTTTCACCATTAGAAAGCTCCATCTTTACCGAGTAACATAGGTTATATTTTATCCCCATATTCTCACGCGTGACGACCGCTATCTATACTAATATTTAACGCTGAAGAGTTTGTTTGCTTGAACGGGCCAATCTCAGGAATTTCCGATTTGAAAAATTCTTTGAGTATTAGATAGCCCATTTATCGAGGAAGGCTATAGGCTATATATTATCACGCTAAGACCAATAGGAGTGGAGCAGACGAAGTTGCGCGAGTCAACTAGTATCTTTCTTATAAACGCGAGAAAACATCATGATTCTCAACGCAGTTACAAATCGGTCGACATGGCCCAAGTGTTATTGATGCTAATTTTCATTTTGCCAACATCATCATAATTTCAACCGGAAAACCAATCTGGACATCGGCCATCCCCAGGTCTATTTGATGTACCTGTAATGTGTGTCATATTATAAGTTTTACTAGCTTCGTACGCGCTTAACCCGTTTGTTTTCCCGTTCCCATAGGGATTTCCGGAAAACTTCTCTTAATGCTCCCCTATGGACTGTAAGGGAGATATATTATTATATTAATTACTTATTTATTCTTTTTGATGTAAGATCTTAATCGTTCTCTTTATTAATTTATTTTTCATTATTTGGTCATTGACAACCATAGTTTTGTGTAAAGTAGAAGCATATTTTTCAAATTTTGTAAATGTGAGTACCATGAAACCATTTACATTTTATGTGAGTAGTTATAGTTTTACTTGTTGGACATGAACGAGCATGGTGGTTGAGAGCATGTCATGCTCACTCAAATGTCTCGCTGATGGCGGCGCGTGGGTTTGATCATTCGGTTCCCTTCGAAATGGTTGAGCTGAAGGGTGCCGATACACGCGTCATGTTCGTGAACAGGCGCCGTCGGTTGAGACTGGTCATCTCTTAACTGCCATTGGCTTATTTTAATCTTTATATTTAAAATTCTTATAATAAGCCCTTTTTTTTTCCTTTGCATTGTCCTCACATGCAGAAGCAACAAGTATATGTAACTTGAAATTTTGTAAAACCAGAACATGATTTAAAAGAGTGTCCGTGGAGTTTCTTGCACGTTCTTCTCCATAGAGATCTACGCTTTGGAACGTGCAAATAGCTTCCATGTTTTTGACTGACCGACCTTGACGTTTCAAAAGTGCCTGTGAATGGTTTATTTGAAATAAAATGCTTTGAATTTGAATTTGAATTTATGCCAAATTTCAGCTTTCTACAACCAGCTAGTCTATTCTGTAAATAACCATTTCGATATCGAGCTTTACCTGAGTGACAAACCTCACAAAGTGAGCTTTATTACACACAACATAAAGGTCTTACGTTTGACGTAATTTGATACTCACCTCGGATTCCGCTGTCGACACACGAGAATGTTGTTACAGAAAAGCACTACAGCAGTAGACGGCTTTCGGCTGATATAATGATGGTGATGATGAAGATTTAGATCAGCGTATCTGATAGTTCTGGCGATTTTTTGAGGTGGCCTTCGTACAATAGTTGGAAGTTTTTCAATTGTTTGACGGTGCAAACAAAGAACAAGTAAAAGTAGTATTTGAAAAACTGTTAATTTATTTTGGCTACACAGGAATAGCCAAAATAAATAAACAGTTCTTACAAAATCCTTATTCAATCTTGGTCTAGCTTAGTACACCTGAGCACTATGATGGAAAGACTATCGAAACAGAAAGACGTTCTACCCACACAAATATGTTCATCACTCGGCTCAAACAAGCTGCAAAACTGAGGCAATCTCATGAATCCATAATAAAATACTAAGTGTGTTGACTCGACGCAACTTGTTTACCCGCCCCGCAAGTTGGCAACATGTAAGTACTTATTGTACAGTCAACAAAACCAAATGGATTATTACTTTGAAGATCGCCCTCGGGCGTACGATGAACGAGTAATGGAATATTCGGATTTACGAAGACTGCCGAACATTTATGCTTATGGCTCGGAATTTGACAAAGAATAGGGAGGGACATCCGCTTAGATTTAGGTCGATGCTTCAACGACATGCTTTGCATAAAAGTTAAGGGCTTTTAGGCGCTACCTATACGAGCGTGTCTCGCGGCGATATTATCGTACTGCCACTTCAAGAACGTGTCTCCATACGGCGATATTAGATCTTGATCGTGACGACCAAAAGGTCAACTCGCAGCGATTCCCTCGCTCGTGGGGGTGGCGCCTTTGAGGCTTACTTTACGATCCATCTTCAGAATTGATACAGTCTCCTACTTTTAAAAGCTTTTAATTTTATTGAAGCTTCGACGATGTGGTATACAAAAGTCGTCCTTATTGCTTTAAGCCTTGAGCCCTTTGAGAAGGCGTTCGTTCTTTTTTGAGCTGCCTTTCGAATCGGATGCATCCAGTCTACCATTAAGACGGTAGAATAATGGGATGTTTTTGGTACCAGGGAAATAAGCTTGACCGAAAGGTACTATTATTTTTTGCGCGTAATCTAGAATGAACCAATAAAAATATGTAGGTACAACGAAACTAATGACATTTTTCACCAACTTTTTTGTAACATATTAACAAGCTGAGTTGGCTGGCTGAGTTCAGTAAATAAGAAGATATCTCATTGACCGTAATTTTATTTTTAACACACGCCAAATCATTCTTAAACATGAGGTAATTATGTTAATTAGTCCGTCTTAGCTATTTATAAACTAGGTATGCTAAAATAGCCGTATAACTTAATACCATATATTTATTTATCGTTTCCGTGTTATATTATCAATTTATCATTGATCACTCGTTTTTCACCAGTCTCACCTGATGGTAAGCGATGATGTGGTCCACCATGGCGCAAGCTCAACTAGTAACCTATTCACTCTGGACTAAACGTACCTATTTGTAAACATACCATTTTAAAATTATTTCCATCTAATTGCTCTTTATTCATTCATTTATTTATGAAATCCACGTGTTTCTAGTTATAATTTGTTATCAATATAATTGACCTACTGTGTCTGTTTATGCTCTTCATCACCATCATCATAATATCAGCTGAAAGACATACACTGCTGGACATAGGCCTCCCTCAAAGGGGGGGGTTTGCCATAATCGCCACGCTGGGCAGGCGGGTTGGCGATCGCAGTGTATGGTGTTGCGTTTTACAGAGAAGCTGCCCATTCTCTGGTGAGTCCCTTAATCGCCTTTACGACACCCACGGGAAGTGATGGGATGTTATTGTTTTTTTACGGCACGATACGACACCGGCCGACACCATACGACATGGGTTTATGTTCTTGCTTCTAAAATATTAAGAATAGAATAGAATTGAATATTCTTTATTATGTACACCATATGAGCTTGGTCCATGCCCCATGGCAATACCCTCGCACCCTATTACATGGACCTTAAACATAATTGGCGAAAGAGGGTGTACTTTAGGTATACCTCTGCCTATCCGTTAAAGGAATACATACAAGCGTGATGTTTGATGATATCAAACATCACGCTTGTATTCCTTTAACAGTGATACGTTATAACGTGCTGATATAGGGGCGTTTTTGGCCTCGCATAGACTAAAATTTTTATAGATTAAGTAATAGAGTAGTTAGTTTTAATTAATTTTACATCTGTCTGTTTAGTTCGAGTCCCAAATAAACATTTTTCTTTCTTTCTTTTGATAGAATTGCTCGTCTACAACGTAGGACACACAAAATTACACACACAGTTGCGCGATAGTCTGCCGATTTTAGTTTAAGTTCGAAATCTAGACGGTTGAAAAGTTTGTAGGGGAGTGTCTTGCAGTACTTGTATCTTCCCACCTCTAACTCTAGGAAGTGGTGAAGGGATTTGAAGGTTATTTTATCAGAGAGTGAAGTTAACGAACCAGACCCCGCTTACAACTCAAACTTCGGACTCTAGTAAAAAAATGCCTGAAGCTAACCTATTCTCACCAGACAAACGGAAGAGAGGTAAGAACCGACGCGACGCAGACGTGTTCTTGAGTAGATACCGCAAATCGGCAAGAGGGTGGGATGGAACGTCTTATAGCTGGGTGGACTGACAAATCAAGGGGTGAGGTGGGTGTGGAGTTAATTGAGACACTGACCGAGGGTCGAATTAAATGGATGTAATTGTCGGGAGTGGACTGTTATCTAGATGATTATTGTTACGTTGGAAGGCTTCTGACGTTACGAATCATCAGCTATAGAGGAGATGCCTAAAGTTGGACCAATCACCTGGTGCAGGACGCGGGAATCCGATCGATGGGAGTCGAACAGGATTACAGGACAAATCGTTGTAGCAAAACGCTTAGAAGAAGTAAATGTCCAGTACAGGATACCTTACGGGTGCGGTTTCACGAGGAGGAATATTTATTTAAAGCGATCTTCCTCTCTCCTAATTAGTTAAAGTTTTGCTGAGCCCGACAGGGTCCATAATTGTTTCTGTTTATTCATTTTACCACCTCCATGTGTACACTAGTTGTAGTGTACACATGGAGTGTACACGCAACTTCATTTGCGTCACAATTTTCATTACTGCTCCGTTCCTATTGGTCTTAGCGTGAATATATAGCCTATAGCCTTCCTCGATAAATGGGCTATCTAACACTGAAATAATGTTTCAAATCGGACCAGTAATTCCTGAGATTAACGCGTTCAAGTAAACAAACAAACAGACTCTTCAGCTTTATATGTATATTAGTATAGATTATGGATTGCAATACACGATTTGAGATTTGAATCGCTTGTGCTGAGCGAGGCAAGTAAATGAAGCGATTATATTTATTGGTCCTTAACAAACACAACCCTTGCTACGCATCCTCGCACATCTCTGATGGAAACGCAGCCTTAGGCTGTAATGATGGTGACTACAACAAGCGTAATTTGCTGACGAAACTATGAGAATCATAAGTAAAATACTCAGATCGTAAGATTTTGATTATTACAATATCGCGCGTCATAACAATCTGATGTACAAGGTTCCATTGAATCGTGGGAATAATATCAATATTGTATGAATAATTTTCATTGTAATGTCAGCCTAACGGTTCTTTAAGAAAAAGGAGAAAAAATGGCTGTGTTAATTAGAATTGACACAGCCATACTCTGTTTGCTACCAGTAGGGTGAATTTAAAGATGTTTGTGAGAACCAATAGAATTTACCTTCCCTCGCTACAGGCTAGGTAAATTAAGGGATTCTATTGGCTTGTAGATACTTTTTAGGGGTCCGTACCTAAAAGTAAACCAACGGGACCCTATTACTAAGCCGTCTGTCGGTCCGACCATCCGTCCGTCCGTCTCTCTGTCAGAGAGAGCTATATCTAAAGAACCGTAACAGGTAGACATTTGAAATTTTCACAGAGTGTGTATTTCTATTGCCACATATCTTATATCTTTCTATATAACAACAAATACATAATAAAAATAAATTAAATTTAGAACTAAGGGGGGCCCGATACAAGAAACGTGTTGTTTTCTTCGTGTGAGAGTTCAACTCACACTTGGCCGGTTTTTGGGTATTTTTATAATATACAGCTTTAATAGACTGGCATCCTATCCAAAGAAGCCGATTGTAGATAAAAATAACTTTTCGATTACCATAGCATCTTTGTTTTCAGTTAACCTACAGCACAAGGTTGAATAACATTATTGAACAATTTTTAATTTTGAAGTACTTTGCACTGAGGCTTAATAAACACTGATGTGACACTTAGAGCGTTTTGGGAGATTTATTGGGGAAGGCAGCTCCCTGGGAAAATGCTATGGGGGAGACCTTTGCCCAGCATTGGGAGTTGGGACAATGTATGTAAGACGTGCGGGTGTCCGCAGCTCCATGTTTAAGCGAGTATATTTGAGTATGGGTGAGCGATGGGTAAATAGGTATTTGATCCACCCCAACTCTTCATGTAATGCCAGTTATGCCCTGGTACTACTGACTGAATATTTACTCTACTACTAACTGCCTCCGTGGTCGAGTGATAGGTGATTGCTTTGTGACCCGGTGGTACTGTGTTCGATTCCCACGGGAAGCATACTTTGTAAACTTGTTTCCAGTTTGGTTAGGACATTGCAGGCTTGAATCACCTGATTGTCTGATAAAAAGATGATTCCGTGCTTTGGAAGGCACGTATAAGCCGGTGGTCCCGGCCGCCAAATGGCGGTCGTCAAATAAACCATGTCAGAGGCCCTTGAGGCGGTTTAGAAACTCTGACACTAGGGAGTGTGGGGGCGTTAGACCTTACTGCCCTCTCGATAAGAAGAAGACTGACTACTCTCACAGGAGGAAACAATGGAACAATATTCTAGGACCTATATTATATTCATTACAATATTCAAACAGCTTGGTCTAGATTAGATTTAGAGCCACGATTTTACATTGTATTCTGTGATAAGATGTCTGTACCTACATTTTTATCAGTTGTATCTAAAATATTGATAAACCACTTTTATCTAATACTAAACTAAGTTTATTGTGTGTTAAACCAATAAATAAGCTTCTGTGCCCTTGTGAACAGTATTGAATTAAATTCAGATTATAATCTGAGATTAGGCCAATCATGTTTCACATCCAATTTGTGGAAATCCTACGATAATATTATAAATACGAAAGTTTATACTCTTTCATGCCAAAACTACTGAACAGATTTTGATGAAAATGCAGGAGGAGTCGCAAGCCAAGTATTAATGAGTTCCCGAGTAATTAAATTTTCTTCTTGACCAATTTCAAGTCTTATAAAGATCAAAACTCATCCCACTTTTAGAAAAAATTGGTTGTTTGTAAAGTCTGTTTACGGACTATAATTTTACGTGATAACATATGAGAAAAAAAATGCTGAAAATGAATGCTGATTAAATAAAAACTACTGAACCAAACTGAATCAAATTTTTACGGGACTAAATAGCAAGTATGCCGCATCGAACTAAAACATAATCACACAAATCGGATCAGAAAACTCGGAGTAATCGGTGTACTTACTCGTATATAAAACAAAAAAAACCGAATTAATTGAGAAACCCCTCCTCTTTTGAAAGTAGGTTAAAAACAATTGAATTCTTAACAAATAAGCCGACCGCTTAGGCCGATCGTGCCTCTCTATCGCTTGTTCCGCGCTCTCGCTCACGGAACGTGACACTTTTTCGTCACTTATCACGTCAAAATTTGGCCAATTTTAAAAAAGACCTAAAAGACTCCTAGCTATCTACACTGGGCCGCATGGTGGATGAAACTACTCCATTTAGAATGAAGGCCTCTGTCCCACCACTGGGAATATTATGGTCTAATTAGGTACCTATTTTTTAATTTGGACGTCATACCAATTTATTGAAGACTGTAATTATTGATTGTATCCTACTTCCTATCCTACTAATATTATAAATGCGAAAGTTTGTGAGGATGTATGGATGTATGTTTGTTACTCTTTCATTTCTGAAATCTTCCTAGCATTTAGTCTGGATTAACTTTTCTTATTGTTTTCTTTTATCATATTTTTTATTTTGTGATTGCAGTCTTAATTTTAATGTTACTTGTGGTTATTTGAATTTTAAATAATGTGTTCTTTGAAGCGCATAATTAATATTTTCCTTGTTTTCTGTGAATAACGCCGCTGATTGCTTAATTGTTTATTTTATATTTAATTTTCTGTATTACATAATAGGTATGTAATTTTTAGTTATTCCTAATAATTAAAAAAAAAATAAAACATAGGATATTTCTTTCGTCATTCACGCGGGCGCAGCTGCGGGCGACAGCTAGTTAGTCAATATATTTAAAATTCTTCCGTTACTGAGTGATTGGAAGACTAATTGGCTGACAGACAACACACAGCTGCAACTATTGGTTGAAATTTAGCATGTAGTTTTCTTGTGGAATAAAGGGAAGTAATAAGAGAGGATTTCCAGAAATTCCTATGAGAAAGGGAAAAGCTGGGATGTACGAAGTTGTACGAAGATGTACGAAGTTACGGGCAAAAGCCAGTATAAAATAAAATTAAAACTAAGTTGCTTATGTTATTGACATAATAACAAAGCCTCACAGATAATAACTAATTATTCTATGATAATGTTTAAATGAAATTACCGAAACTTGATAATATGTAGTACATTTTGCTATCTTAACAAGATCAAATATTTACTTTAGCAATATGTCCATCAGAGTCTTGGTATGTCCTCCTATTAATCATACTCGTTTTTATAACACTAAATTTTAAGCACGCTTTTTCTTGATACATTTGAATAATGAATTTTTGTTAAGTTTGTTTTTACTATGTTCTTAACTTAAAAAAAAAAACAAGTTTTTGTAATTTTGTGAAAGCTTTTTTGTATTTTTTAATAAAAACCCTACAATAACAATAATAATACAATATTTTAATATATAACATCAGTCACCTGGTAGAATGACAAATGAATGGAATCATTAATGTATATTTATCAACTTTTTATACTCATATGCTTGCAAATTATTATTCTATTCTTATCTTATTTGTGATTATTATAGTATTGTTATAAAATTTTATGTTTTTTCTAAGAAAATAAACATAATAAATTAGATAACATCATAAGACAATATGAATTTTGTTAGAAAATATTAATGAAGTTACTAGAAGTACTGGAACATTTTATGCGACAACGCATAAATATTTTAAGCCCACTAACCAATATCATAACTTAGGGCGATGAAAAAAATATATAAAAATTGTTTTACCTCAGACAACAAAGGGGCTCTGTCCAAATGCTCGGACGAGGCGAAAGCCGACTCGAAGTAGGGCCCACGGCTCCGGGACTCATACCGGGAGCCCCCATCGTCCCACATACGAGCCTCAAGCTCATCAGACATTCTGGCGCCGACAATCGCAAACAAAAAACAAGCAAAATCCTTCACTCTATTTAGCACATTTTTTGCCTTCAATTACACATAAAACTCTCGCCCGTGTCACAGAATACCGAAGTCTGTATAAATTTAGAAATATTTTATCATAGAATTATTGTATTTTATTAGTGAACGACATAATACAGCGATAAATATCGGTGGACTCTGTTCGCGTACACCGCTGGCGACGGAACTTGCGTTCTGAAACTACAGTCGGCGAGAAAACTTATCAGTGACGTTTCTGTTTTTCGTTGACTCGACTATAACTTAAATCGAAAAACAGAAACAAAAACCTGTGAATCCGAGCTGAATATATTCAATTTTTTTGGTATTCATTAACTTTAATTTAGTTAAGATTTTTACAAACTGTATTTTTTTTGCACGCCTGAGTTACGTTACCGAATTCTGGTATTAGAACAGTCGCAGACAGAGCGGTGACAGCTTAACTGACAGCAATCGATATGAATGCGTTCACGTAATGACGCATTCAAAAGGAATACATTTGAATAAAAAATCTTTCATTTACATATTATTTATCGTGAACGACTTATGACTCGCGAAGTTTATTGACTTTGTATGCTCATCAATTTTATTTTTTTGAGCAATTGCGTATTCAACTGCAGACTGCACAAGGTCACTCAGCCAACTGACTACTCGTTTTTACTAGTCACGGATTATCCGTAAATAAAAACCAACATTTGATTCATTGTTTATTGAAATATATTCTCCATAAAAATTACAAGATTAAAATTATTAAATTACACAAGATGACAAAATATAACAATATTATTACAATACCACTCCATTTGAAATAACATTGCGGATATTAAAAATATATTTTCAAGTATCGCCGCTTTATTTTCCGGAAACGGTAGAAGCTAAAGAGGTATATAGAAAGACGTAATTAGTATAGATTAGCTACAATACATAGAAAAAAATCACAATAATTAAAATAGGATCTATATCTACTAAAAAAAATGTAGAAGTTTCTACCGCTTAACAAAATCTAGCGGTCGTTAACCTTCCTCTAAAAAAATAAAATAAACAAAAAAAATATACATTCCTGATGTGGTCAAAGATTTAAAGAGTAAAAGCCTTACCTAGGTTTTAAATGCTATAATGATTTATATTCGCAATGTTATTTCTATGGATATGAATCATCCAGCCGTCTCGAGTCGTCGTTTAGGATCTGTACTGGAAACGGAACTATACAAGAGCGTTTGAGTTTTTGAGTATAGTAGAGTTGAATAACTAGTTTGAATTTCGTCTGTGACGAAAATCATCAAAATTGGTTCAGTAGTTTTTGAGAAATCGCGCACATAAGTACCTACGTGCATATCCGTCAAATACAACCTCCTTTTTTGTCGGATATTATTTTTTAGAAATACTTAGCTATCATTTGCCTTAGACTAAACCTACGTCAATATTAGTGGCCAGATTGATCGAAACTTATTATTTTTTTCGTTTAAGCAGACCAAGGCTTTGTCCAAGACAATGTCAGTGTCGTTCTTTGTCTTGTCAGACACAATGCAAGGGTCAATGTCACGAACGAATCAATTGTTTTAGTGGGATGTTTACGTCTGGGAAATATATTGGTACTTGATGTTGAAATATTAAAGATTGAGCAGTAATGTAAACATTTTGTATTTTAGCTCAAAAATGTCATGTACAGTTTACAAAAATATGTAAATTTTGTTTTTGTGAATATTTAAGTAGATAGAATAATGATTATTTCCAAAAGCCCAACACATAGACCTGTCTTATTGGCTTTATCACAAACCCTAAAATAACTTCTGCCTTTGGCTTATATTTTTTATTTGGTAAATATTATGCGAATTTTCTTGAATGAGAATCATGTCAAAATCAATGCTACAAATTGTCAAAGAATTAATTTTTTAACAGCCAGTCACATAACATGACTTGCGTTAATTTGTGACGGGGCATTTGTTCTCAAGAACTGGGAATTAAAATAATATTAATGATAATTTCGTGCTAAGAACCTTGAATAAAAAAAAAACTCTACCTTAAAACCCCAAACGCTAATGTAACCACACAATAAAACAGTCAATTCCTTGACCAGGAAATTGGCATAGGACCACACCGACAAACCATTCTTTCAAACTATAGAAGCTATCACTAAACGCAGGTGCGACTTTATTACCAATACGCTTTGTTCTGTCGCGAATGCGATTTGTCGGACCTTTGTTAGAAACTTATAAACGACAAATTATTTTTTTTTTCATGAGTATGTTAAAAAGAACGTCTGTAATCTCTCAACGTTTTTTTCTGTTATTATTAGGCTCACGTTTGACCACTATCTCACCTTTATAAGTGATGATGTGGTCGACTGAGGGGTGTTTTCGGTGATAAATTGATAAATGAGAGATGGCAATAATGGAAGACTTGCAGGGTTGTGTTAAACTTTTGTTCAGCAGTGACACCATAGATGGATATAAATATGATTGCTATGTTGGATTTTCGACTTTCGAAGCTAAGCCGAGAGTATAAAATCTAACAGTGTGCTTTTATTTCGACATTAATTCCAGTGTCATACAGAATTAATGAAAAAGTCATTCAATTTCACCAAAAAAGGTTATTGCTTTCACTAAGGTGACCGACGCAGCCTTATTCCAACGATAAATTGAGTATTCAAGATGACTAAAAACAATATGGGAGGTCCGACAAATGGCATGCGTTAGTCATTAATGGAATGCTAATATATACTTTATATTCGTCAAATATACAGGCGTATACCTGAACCTAAGCAGACCCAAGAATCTCATACATATATCTGTCCAAAGTGAAGTTGGTTGTACACTCATTTTAAACGTTCATGAACAGACAATAAGGTACAAAATTCAGATTTGCTTTGGTTCAAATATTCGCCCAATAAATATACATCTCGGTTGACACACTAAGCAAAATAGCAACAAGTTTGGTCTAACGAATAGTCTTGGGAAACTATTCATGTAGGCAGAGATAAATGTATCATGTATTATATTATATTAACGGTTTTGGCTTCCGTTGTCCGTCGTAAGCTTAAGGTGAATGCTCCAGGATAGCCCGCGAAATTCAAATATTTTTATGTTTTTTGCAATTTGCCGGTTAGTGTGAAGCTGTCCAAGCCCTCTAAGTTCATGTAGTTCGAAAGAATGAATATTTCAGAAATAATCATTCTTTCGAACTACATGAACAAATAGGGCAATATAGACGATTAAAATGGTTATAATTCTTTAGATAAATACGCGTTACGGTCGCGGATCGCATTTGGTCCACATACAGCTTCACACTGACCGGCAAATTGCAAAAAACATAAAAATATTTGAATTTCGCGGACTACCCTGGAGCATCCACCTTAAGCATGGTAGCTCGGGACTGATTTTTGCCAATATAACGACATGATACGACAGTCATGCCGTTATGTTGGCAGATAACGGTGCTGCCAACATAACGGATTGAAGGGATAACACACCTACACTTCGCCAGTTGTAATAAGTTCCATTTTATAACGAGCGAAAGTTGATGAAGTTATTTCTAACAGTTCTTTTATTTTAGATGCCTACATAAACAATCCCCACAAGACTTGAATGTTTCATTATTTGTACAATTGGACATTTGATATCTTTGTCAAAGACTCAAAATGAACTCTATATTAAAAGGAAAAAAGTACAATTTAAACTGTGGTAGACTTGGATTGATGTGTCCTAATTGAAGAAAAAGGTCGTATGTAAGATGTTCTTAGATTGGCGTTTTATACTGGTGTTGTTTTTGTACTTAATATTTGATTGTTCTAAAAATTATCCCATTTATTAGGGGACCCCAAACAATTTCGGATTTTTTCTGTTTTAAAAATAACGCGGAACTCCTTTAGTCCCGCGGTTATTTCAGAAAAAAAACGATCCCCGTTTCTACCATAACCATAAATATTTTCATCATAAATATATTTTACTACATATATATCTACCGTTGTACCCCAATCATACCGTTGTACCCCAATCATACCGTTGTACCCCAATCATACATCATCTGCCTAGCCTTTTCCCAACTATATTGGGGTCGGCTTCCAGTCAAACCGTATTTAGCTGAATACCAGTATTTTAGGCGGAGCGGCTGCCTACCAGACCTCCACAACCCACTATCTGGGTAACACGGTACTTCATGGCAAGACTGGAATCAGATTAACTGGTTTCTGACTATCCGTAACGACTGCCAAAGATCTACAAATGACAGCCGGGACCAACAGCTTAACGTGCTTTCCGAGACACGGAGGAAACTCGGTATGTTAAGATGTTCACCAATCCACAGACCAACCTTGGCAAGAATTGCTTAACCTTGAAGATCGACCCGTGCGGCTGTTATTATCTAGCCACGAGCTCTCCTGTACCCCAATCATACATATATTTTATAATTATAATACACACATTTTAAGAATACGGAAGTCTTTCAGAACTTTAATTATTCAAAGATATTTTTACTACCAGAGTTAGCTGTCATAAATTATGTTAGTTTCTACCAAAATAATAGTAAACAATAAATAAATAGTCCGATTTTACGAAACTCTCTCTTCAAAATAACCTCCATTTTTTGAAGTCGGGTAATAAAAAATCCTAGTGTTGCTATGATTATTCAGTTATTCTCTAATGAATTTTGTCAGTCTTAAACAATATTGTCACCAAAGAAATAAGACAGCAACAAAAATTATGAATTAGTTCATCTCTTCAAAGTCAGAGTGAACAGGCTCCTTCTGGGTAGGCTCGCTCCGTCGTAGACTTTGTCTCTGTCATCTCCGACATAGACTAGAGTCAAGAGCAAACCCATTACAAGTACAGGGAACGTGCAAGGCGTTGACTATGCCATCTAGTGTTTTATATTCGAAACTTTAAGGTTAAGAATACTCTTGACCTTGACGCTTCTGTGCTGCCACGTATAGTTCCTGCACGCTCCGTTTAGGGGAACGTGTACGAAGTAGACAATGCCATCTAGCGTTGAAGTTTCGAACTTATTGGTAAAATATATTTGACAATGACGGTTCTGTGCTGTCACCTATAGGGAGTGTGCAGAAACTATAGGTGGCAGCACAGAAGCGTCAATGTCAAGTTTCTGACCCTTAAAACTTCGAATATGCGACACTAGATGGCATAGTCAACGCCCTGCACGGTCCCTATAGTTCCTGCTCGCTTCGTTAAGGGGAACGTGTACGAAGTAGACAGTGCCATCTAGCGTTGCAATTTCAACACTTATAGGCAAATATACATGACAATGACACTTTTGTGCTGCCAGGTGGCAGTTCCTGAACGTTCCTTTTAACAAATCTTTAAACGAGACAACTGCTATTTTATTTTACAATACTCTCATCTCGTGACCTATACAGCTACGATTCACGTTCGACAAATATACAAATATTCCATTTATCTACTGATAGTTCAACGCAATATTTGGACTAATCACACATCAGATTGAATAATGACCTTTAACGAAACAACACCAGTATAACCGCACAATCTTATCTTTCTGTCTCACTCTCTCCCTGTGACGAAAACGATAGACAGAGAGACATTCTATCAACGTTAACGATTGTCGCACAGCCAAAAACGTTTAGAATTTATTACGTGACATTTCGGTAGCTATATCGCAGTATTATCAAATACTAGCTTCTGCCAGCGGCTTTGCCCGCGTGATCCCTAGGGAACATACTCCCGAGATAAAAAGTAGCCTATGTGTTACTCCGGACTATAATCTACCTCGGTGCAAAATTTCATGAAGATCCTTCCACGCGTTCTGACGTGAAAGAGTAACAAACATCCATACATCCTCACAAACTTTCGCATTTATAATATTAGTAGGAAGTAGGAAGCAGGATAATTATAATGTGACCAAGGTTAGGTTAGATTTGAGGTGGTCTAGTTTGGGACAGCATACACATCCGCAGCCCCGGACACAAGTTTACAAGGGATCGGTAAGACCGGGGTGGCCATTTAATGAAGTGGCCAACCACCATGTCAAATGACCTACTACTCCATGAATTGGCCAAATTTACGTTGATATGGCTACGATAATCGCTAACGCATACAGGCAGTCACTTCATCTACAGGCTAAGCAGATGTGAGAAGCTCTACGCACATATTTGAGAGGGAGACGCACATATGCGAGAGCTCGACGCAATGTAAGAGGGAGATGCACACATGTTAGAGCTAGACGCACACATGTCAGAGAGACGCACATATGTTAAAAGCTCGACGCACACATGAAGAGAGACAGAACACGCGGGGGAGCGAGACGGGTAGTTAGACGACGACTACGAGCGGCAGGTCGGCGATCATAAAGACGACGGCGGCGGCAGGGCGCGCGCGGCCGCCAGCCCGCCCGCGTCCAGGCGCGGCCAGTCCACGAACTCCTTGCCGTGTCTGGAACAAATGTTACAATATTTTTATTATTTACTAGTTGACCCGCGCAACTTCGTCTGCGTCACAATTTTTATTACTGCTCCGCTCCTATTGATCTTAGCGTGATGATATATAGCCTATAGCCTTCCTCGATAAATGGGCTATCTAACACTGAAATATTTTTTTAAATCGGACCAGTAGTTCCTGAGATTAGCGCGTTCAAGTAAACAAACAAACAAACTCTTCAGCTTTATATATTAGTATAGATAGGGACCGTGCACGGCGTTGACTATGCCATCTAGTGTCGCATATTCGAAGTTTTAAGGGTCAGAATACTAGAAATTGACGCTTCTGTGTCATAGTTTTCGTCTGTCAGTTTTAACGAACTCGATCGCGTTCCATACAGCGATAAATCAGTACGCCACCAGATACAATCCTTGCATGCTACTTTTGCTTCATTCATGTTCATACAGGCATGCCGTTTGTGAGTACCACAAACCTGATTTTTTACCGCTACTTATACATTTACATACGTGTAAGTATCCACAAGGCGGTCGGCTAGATTCGTTCATTATTAAGTTAACAATGATGTGGTGAACGATAGATCGTGCCGTATGGTGTCGCCACCGGCCGACACCATACGGCACGCTTGCTTAGACCTAATTTATTACTCAAAGTTAGAGTGAACACGCTACTTCTGGGTAAGCTCGCTTCATCGTAGACTGACTCAAATAAAAAAAAAATACTATGCTAGGAACCTACCAACCAACCAACAGACAACCTCTACTGGTATTATGCATTTACACGAATATGCGCTTTACTCACTTGAATATAAAGCTGAGAGTGGCGGTGACGGCGGCGCCCCAGAACATAAGATACAGCAGCACTTCGCTGGTGTACCGCTGCGGGAGAGTTGCGCTGGCGCAGAACATTGACACTGCTACCAGCAGCACTGATGGGAACTGAAACATGAAAGACACCATTTTGAAGACAAAGATTTACGAGCAGATTTCAAAGATAAAAGTAATAAAGACCTTTTTTGGGGTTTCGAACGTCCATATGGAAAAACAGGACCCTTGTAGGATCATTCGTGTGGCTGTTCGTATGTCCGTTTCATCATCATCTGCCTAGCCTTTTCTCAACTATATTGGGTTGGCTTCCAGTCAAGTCGGATTTAGCTGAATACCAGTATTTTACGAGGATTGACTACCTACCAGACCTGCACAACCCATTACGTGGGTAACACGGTACTTGAGTACTTCATACCAAGACTGGAGTCAGATTTATTGGCTTCTGACTATCCGTAACGACTGCCAAAGATCTACAAATGACAGCCGGGACCAACGGCTTAACGTGCTTTTCGAGGCTTTTTGTACAGCAAATTCGTAAGTATGCCATAAGCTTAAAAAGTTATAATACACACATTAGAAACAATTATTGGCGGTGCAGTGGAAAAATTAACATTTATGCCTGTATACCAAATAGCTTTGTTGATTGTACATATGACCTTTTGTTACCCAAACACGGTCGCGTAGCGTAAATAAATAAATATCGAGTGTGAGGCCACTTATGAAGAAAAAAGACATTCAAACTGTGCCATGTTCACCTATTTTGAATAAAAATTTGAAGTTTACCGCTCAGGATCCGTAAGTCCCTTTCGGGACAAGCCGACGCTCGCGCGTTACGAAACGTTATTTTTAGGCGTCTTAAGTTTATTTTCATTTGGCCCAATAGGGACTTCCGGGTTCTAACTCCCCTATTTACTTACTGTAATGTACTTCCAGTCTCTGTCGCGGCGCAGAGGGCACGGCAGCGTGTTGCCCTCGCCGTCGGATATCACGTACTTGCCCAGGAACAGGTCGATTGAGTCCTAAGAAAAAAAATATCATTACAGCGCTTATTACACTACACGGTATTCAGGGCCCGGTGGGGCGGGTGGGCGTGGCTCCTAACTTGGGAGCCGCTTATTACACTAGCCGGTCGATTCGGCCTTAACGCAGTTGTGAAGTGACCAGCGCTGCCACTGTGTGGGAATTCCCCCAAACTGCGGGGAATTTCAAATTGATTCGGGATTTATTCGAGATGGGCTTACCAACTATCTCACAGAGGGTACCTGGGTTTCCGAAGTACTTTGCCCTGTAATCCGCGACTACCGGGCAGCTTAGAAGCAGATGTGCTGCTGTCTTTCCATGCAGGCTCTGCACAGCGGGCTGTCAGTGACTCCTATAGCATCCCGGTTTAGGGTGGTGTAATCTACACCACCCTAAACCGGGACTTAGGGCCCTGAATACCGTGTAGTGTAATAAGCTGTTTAGTAAGGTAACTCAGATATCTCAACATCATCATTAAACAGAACGACGAATGTTATTATAAACCTCCCCTTTTTTATGGATGGGAAATCCTCGAATGACTCCTCCCGCTCTCGTTACACTCTTACTGACTGAAACCCATCCGTGTTCCTCTAATACCCTTTGTGTTCCAGGGCCGCGGTGACTCTTTCGAACCATCCCGCATCCCTAGCAGACATGACCTTACTACCGTCGCAATAAGGACGGTTTTATATTTTTTAATCAAATGGTTTCTGCAACGTCGACAACTTTGAGGGGGTTAAAATAGTTTTAAGGAAATCAATGTGCAACTTTCTTATACAACGTTGATACGACAGAGGGGCTTTCCTTTAAACTGCCTATACTAGGTACCATTTTCAAGCTCTGTACCAAAAATAAATTAATTAGGAGCAGTAGTTTAGTCGCAAATGATTTTTAAAGTTTTTGCACGGTTTGAACACGATGTATCTTTTCTAACAGCTGATTATCGTCGAAGCATAGGTCATGCACTTTACAACGATGAATCTACGATGCGTTGTTGCCGCTCTGACGCATGTCGAAGGACATTCACTAAAAATTGGCAACGCAAACAAGGAAGCAATGAATACACACACACTTGTACTTTCACTACGAAAGCTACGTAGCGCATTTGACAGAAACAGAAATAGGTCAGTTTGTTGTATCCTTGTTTTTTTGCGATCGGTAAGTGGGGGCCTCTATTCAGTGCACCGACGCTGTCGTTTCGGAACGTACGGTTTGTGGAATTCGCGCGCAAACAATTGTGATTTTATTTTGTTATTGTGAGAGGACACGTAATTTGGGATTATTATTATTTAATATTAGTGTTTTTTTTTTTGTGATTGACTGTTTTTTATGGTGATAAGACATGTAACTTGGGATTATTATTATTTAGTATTAGTATCTCCGGACCTCACTCCCATAGATTTCTTTTTGTGGGGTTACATTAAGGGTGAAGTGTATGCCTCAGAGGTAAATACAATTGATGAGTTAAAAAATAGGATTATTTTAGCATTTCACAAATTAAAGTGCTTAGCGACGGACAGTGATCTAATTAGAAAAATAAATAACAATATTCTCCGTCGGTATAATTTGTGCATCAATGTGAATGGAGAACACATCGAAAATTTAAAAATTTAGTGTGTTTGTTTTTGTGCGCGTACTTCGAAACGTTACCTAACATAAAAGCCAGTGCGAGCGGAGGCCTAAGTCGCCGGCCGCCCCCCGGCCCGGCCCCCGCCGAGCACACGAGATACCGCACACCGCGCTCCAAGGCGCGCGCGACGTTGCCGCTTTGTTACCTAGCGGTATCTAAGGTCAGTGTCATTTTATTACAAAGGGTGGTTGCGTTTTATTCGGATTTGCAAGCTATTTAGTTTGTTTGAAAAAAATATTTTCTCATTTATGGCGCTTTTTGTTTTTGTACCGTATCGAATTAATACTGAACACGTATAGTATACGTAGTTTAATTTAATGCCCCTCTGTCGTATCAACTCTGTATATTTTTTGATGTTGGCACATTTCAAAGGATGAAGTCATATGTAGCTGCAAATAGCTTTATTTAATGATCTGTTAGGAGATACTCCCAGGATGAACGGTGCGCGTCTAGTGTTGATTATGTTCTACACATGTAGCGACATCAATGCCGCCACACAAAAACCAACAGAGCAAATCTACATCGCAACAAAAAGAACCGCGACGCCATCTATCCAACTAGCAGCGAACTACTTCGTCGAAATCCTGCATCGCGCAAGCAGAGTTTACCGTGCGATTTGAACATATACATCAGCCCGAATATCAACTATCGGGCAGTAGCCCGCCAACAACGCCGGAGGATCCTTCCTTTTCAATGGGGGTTGGCGGGACTTTGCTCTCTGTAACGCTACCTCCAAACACATACCTGTCTGAAGCCATCACTGAAGTTGTTCTTGTAGTAGCGCGTGAGCGAGTTGATGCCGTCGCGCAGGAGTCCGAAGTGCGTACGCTTGCCGGTGCGCGTGAAGTCCGTCTTCAGCGCGCCCGTGCCCGAGTACTGCGTCGAGATCATGTCCGCGTGGTCGGCCCATACCTGGGGATGCATAAAATAAAATATAAAAAACTAGTTGCCCCGCGTAACTTCGTATGCGGCACAATTTTCATTACTGCTCCGCTCCTATTAGTCTTAGCGTGATGATATTATAGCCTTCCTCGATAAATAGGCTATCTAAGACAGAAAAAATTTTGCAAATCGGACCAGCTAGTCTATTCTATAAGTAACCATTTCGACATCGAGCTTCACCTGAGTGACAAACCTCACAAAGTAAACTTTATTGCACAAAACATAAGATCTTACGTTTGACGTAATTTGATATTCACCTCGGATTCCGCTGTCGAGATACGAAAATGTTGTTACAGAATAGGGGTACAGTAGTTCCTGAGATTAGCGCGTTCAAGCAAACAAACAAACGAACTCTTCAGCTTTATATATTAGTATAGATAGATGTAGACAGTAAATTGAAGACCATAACTCTCCAGGAAAGAAAACCTATCCATCACGTAAGTCTACAACGAAGTACCGTCTTTTTTTAGTATTCAAGTTAAGGAGTTGGGAAGGTTTTTTTTGCGCAAGCCTTTTTCTACCCGATTGCTAAGGAAGGGTTAGGTGTTTCGCGCGTATCTTGCATTTTCTGGACGGGAAATCACAAAATGACTCTTGTCGCAGGCCACGCTGGCGCGACGCGTCTTGTGTCTGCGATGAGCGGGAAAAATAATAATACGGGTCGAACGGGGGCCGCCATGTTGGCGCGGCTGGCGTGCGCGTCAGGCGACCGCGAGCAGCGGAGAGAATATACGAGTTCGCGCGTCCTGCGTATTTATTAAATATTGTTGAATTAATAAAAAGGGGAGGAGCTCGTGGCTAAATAATAACAGCCGCACGGGTCGATCTTTAAGGTTAAGCAATGCTTGCCAAGGTTGGTCTGTGGATGGGTGACCATCTTAATATACCGAATTTCCTCCGTGCCTCGGAGAGCACGTTAAGCCGTTGGTCCCGGCTGCCATTTGTAGATCTTTGGCAGTCGTTACGGAATGTCAGAAGCCAGTAAATCTGACTCCAGTCTTGCCAAGAAGTACCGTGTTACCCAGTTAATGGGTTGTGGAGGTCTGGTAGGCAGCCGCTCCACGTAAAACACTGGTATTCAGCTGAATCCGGTTTGACTGGAAGCCGACTCCAATATAGTTGGGAAAAGGCTAGGCAGATGATGATGATGATGATGTAATAAAAAAAAATGGGATCAAATAAGACAAAAAATCCCAGGAACTCAAGGTTATTAATTCATTTTCATTTGTAATATATCCTGTGCAAAAAAAAACTTCCTTCTAAACATTCCAATTTAGACAGACTCATTTTAACCCCGAGCAATAATAGCAGATAAAAATCACGTGTCACCCGGCCGCTTTGCAACGTGGCACACTACAGCGGCAAGCTCAGCGTCTTTACTCCTCCCGCCCCCGCAGGTCGCCCCCGCAGGTCGCCCCCGCAGGCCGCCCCGCAGGTCGCCCCCGCAGGCCGCCCCCGCAGGTCGCCCCCGCAGGTCGCCCCCGCAGGCCGCCCCCGCTCACCGCAGTAGCTCTAGCGTGGCCTGCGGCTTAGTGTCTAAACCGCCAGTGACCCTTTACGTTCCAGGACCGCGTCTATTCTTTGGAACAGTTCCTGTACCCGGTAAGCACTGGTCCTAGCGGGCCCCGACTACTATGCTGACCTCTCTCTGAGTCGCGCGTGGAACACAGCGCGCCGTCGACCCGGGCCTGTAGTGCTATTCTGTAACATAATTTTCGTGTCTCGACAGCGGAATCCGAGGTGAGTATAAACATGAGACCTTTAATGTTGTGTTACAAAGTTAACTTTGTGAGCTTTGACACTCAGGTGAAGCTCGATATCGAAATGGTTGCTTACAGAATAGACTAGCTGGTTCTAATCGGACGGCGAGCCACCCACCCAACGCTCTATGTCCGCAGGCCCGCGCAGTAGGTGCTCGGGAATCGCCCTGCGACTCCCGCCGCCCGGGGCGTCGTCTTCTCCTGCTGCGGCTGGGGCGTTATGTCCGTCTGGCGCAGTCCTGGTGGTGGAAATATTACAGTATACTTACATTATTAAACAACTTGTCCAGCTGTGGATGCTTCTCGTCGTCGTTGCTGGTGACTGCTAACAGCCTGAGGGCCGTGTTCAGCTGCAGACGCGCGAACAGACTCTGCACTACGTTGGTGCGATCGAGGCAGTCTATGCAGTTGGTGCGGAACACTCCGTTTTGACGGAGAAGGACGGTGCCTCCTCGGGAGAGGAAGTAGCCGAATTCAGTCTGTTGGGAAAGAAATTTAATTTTAGTATTGTGTTTTATTTTTTGTCTACTCTGTATGAGAAGAGGCCTGTGGTTTGCAGTTTTAATAGGCTGGTATCACTCGGTATTGTTTTGAAGTTCTTTTTTTGTTGGCGTTGAATGAATTGGCATTGTAGCATATCAGTTGAAATGAACCCTTAAAACTTCTTTAAACTTTTTACAGAAGTTTTAAGGGTTCTTTGACTTTTTTTATTTTGGACAGCGATCCCAGTCGGACTACAGTTAAGTAAGGTATTCGGAAATGTTCGGGAGTATTCGTACCTGTTCGTGCGCTATCCTGTCGATGAGCACGTTGAGGCGGTAGTATCTCATGCCGCGGCATTCTGCGTGAAAGTCGAAAGGCTCATATCTGACGCCGGGCAGAGCGGCCGCGGCGACGGCCGCGCGGAAACCTCGCTCTAAGGATTCTTCTTTACCGTGCTGGTCGATCTGAAGAAGTGAAAATGATAAGATTGATGGTTTTTAAGGTTCCGCAGCTCAGTGTGGAAACGGAACCCTTTTAGGATCACTCGTGTATCGTCTGAAAGATGGGTTGCGTTGCGTTAACGTTACAAGAAAATCCTAAATTCATATCTTTATATAACCGATCGCTTAAAAATATAACCCTTTAAACTATAACTCCCGAAAGGAGGGTTATATTTTAGATAATTTTTCAGATATTAATTCAGGACTCACCAGATTGACTAACACCTGGTTCCCATATCTCTGCTGCTGGTCCCTCAAGTGCTTGGTGTAAGCATCCACGTGGTCTTCGACAGACAACTGCAGCGCCGGCTTGTACTTGATGTCAGGGCACTGGCTCCAGAACAGAGGGATGGAGCCTCTGGTCTGGACGAAAGAGGACTTCTCACCTCCTCGCTCTATGATCTGTTCTGTTTCCACGAAGTTTGCGACGTTACCCTGTGGATAAGAAGATTGAGTAAGGGAAAGGTTTGTGAGAGCTGCCGCCATCGAGAGGACTTTTCCTGTCCAGAGGGGCTACTCTCTAAGCCCGAAGTCCGTAGTTTCGGGCTTAGTTGCGGGCGTATTCTACTCCGTATCACCTACGGACTTACGATTAGTCCCGAACCCGAACTAAGAATGAATGACAACACGATTTGACAGTAACTGTCAAACCGTTTTGTCATTAATTCTTAGTTTTTAGGCGGTACGGAGTAGAATACGCCCGCAACTAAGCCCAAAACTACGGACTTCGGGCTTAGAAAGTAGCCCCCTGCTCACACTTTTTGTGAGATGGTGTTTGGTATAGTTGTTGTTAGTCTGATTTTACGGCTAAACAAAAACATGGTTACAAATCTCAATAGCGCTGATTGCTGGCCTGCAGTTTAAAGAAAGTAAATTGTCGATAGTAGTTAGAGCGTTATTCAAGCAGTGCGCTATAAAAGGCTCACGAAAGGCTCTAAGGGCCTACTTTTTAAAGGTTTATTTGGTACTTAGAATTAGTTTTTGACATCTGAAAATGAAATGAGTGAATGAAAAGCACAGTCCGCAGTATCGGCCGATACTCTCATAATAATACACCAGTTCACTGTCACCTTGTGTATAGACACACACGAGCACGACTAGTACACAAGCAGACAGTGACACTACACACTGATGTGACTCACCTGAGCATCGACCCCCCTCATGAAGAAGCGCGTGCCGGCCCTGTCGACGCAGCGCCGCGACACCAGCGACCACGTCAGCTGGTGCCCGTTCACTGTCAGCTTGTGTATAGACACAACTGGACACAGGTTAAGGAAATAGTCAAATTTATAGTAGACTGTATGAAGTCATGCACAAATTTGATGGGTAATCGTCATATGACTCCTCCCGCTCTGTGTGAAGCAGCAGGGAGTGTCAGACTCTCACTGACTAAAACCTGTCCGTGATCCTTTTAATGGAAAAGATGCCCTTTGCGTTCCACGGCTGCAGTGACTCTTTCGAACAGATTCGGCATCCCCGGACTGAGACCCAAGCTACACATGGCTTCTGTAAAATACTCGTGCACATAGCAAGTTACATCATCATATTAAGTTACCCCGCCACGTCTGTCTGTCTGTACGCGATAAACTCAAAAACTACTGATCGGCTTATCATACAGTTTTGGCCAATGGACAGAGATGATTCCTAAAAAAAAATTGGTTGCCTGTAAAGTCGGTATACGGGCGAAAGTTTTACGTGACAACGACTTTTTATGTCTGTCTCTCTCGCTCTTAGGCGGGCTAACCATGCCCGAGTGGAAGGGACGCGTGCCTCTCACTCGCTCTCATTGTGAGCGCATAACGTGAGCGGAGCGTAACGCAGTTTCTTGAAGTGTCACCCGGCAAACCAATTTATAAGACGTTGTCACGTCAAAAGGTAAAAGTTTTTGTACATTAAGATTTTGTGTAAATTGACTGAAATATAACGATTATTCTTTCTTCATATTCTTTTATTACCTATTGTTGAAAACGTAGGAAAAGATCCTGCGGATTGGGAGCTTATGAATGCTCTGCTACATGATCATTATCATATATGGATATTATGATTTTAACACCATCCAAAATTTTCTAGGTAACAATCAATGAAACGATTCATGCAAGTGGCCTGTGAAAAAACGTCAAAATTGTTCAATATTGTCGGTTTGATAATGTTTGTTTTAAAAAGGATACATCCTTGTATGAGTGGAAGCGTGAACCGCGAGAACTGGTGATGTGAGAAGTCCCGCAGAAGGAAGCCATTCCACAGAAACCGAGGGTCGGCTCGGTTTGTGATGGACATCTGAAACAAACGACATTATTATAGCAATGACGAAGTACATGCCAGGCGTATCGAGCGCTAGGTGTCGTATGTGTCGTGTTGTCATGTCTTACCTTGTGGAAGTCGGGCGTGACAGAGTGCAGCCTCTGCAGGCAGTGCGTCAGGTCGTGGCTATATGAGAAGTACATGCCGGGCGTGTCGAGCGCTAGGTGTCGTATGTGTCGTGTTGTCATGTCTTACCTTGTGGAAGTCGGGCGTGACAGAGAGCAGCCTCTGCAGGCAGTGCGTCAGGTCGTAGCTATATGAGAAGTACATGCCGGGCGTGTCGAGCGCTAGGTGTCGTATGTGTCGTGTTGTCATGTCTTACCTTGTGGAAGTCGGGCGTGACAGAGTGCAGCCTCTGCAGGCAGTGCGTCAGGTCGTAGCCATATGAGAAGTACATGCCGGGCGTGTCGAGCGCTAGGTGTCGTATGTGTCGTGTTGTCATGTCTTACCTTGTGGAAGTCGGGCGTGACAGAGAGCAGCCTCTGCAGGCAGTGCGTCAGGTCGTAGCTATATGAGAAGTACATGCCGGGCGTGTCAAGCGCTAGGTGTCGTATGTGTCGTGTTGTGTTGTCATGTCTTACCTTGTGGAAGTCGGGCGTGACAGAGTGCAGCCTCTGTAGGCAGTGTGTCAGGTCGTAGCTATATGAGAAGTACATGCCGGGCGTCTCGAGCGCTAGGTGTCGTATGTGTCGTGTTGTCATGTCTTACCTTGTGGAAGTCGGGCGTGACAGAGTGCAGCCTCTGCAGGCAGTGCGTCAGGTCGTGGCTATATGAGAAGTACATGCCGGGCGTGTCGAGCGCTAGGTGTCGTATGTGTTGTTGTGTTGTGTTGTCATGTCTTACCTTGTGGAAGTCGGGCGTGACAGAGAGCAGCCTCTGCAGGCAGTGCGTCAGGTCGTAGCTATATGAGAAGTACATGCCGGGCGTGTCGAGCGCTAGGTGTCGTATGTGTCGTGTTGTGTTGTCATGTCTTACCTTGTGGAAGTCGGGCGTGACAGAGTGCAGCCTCTGTAGGCAGTGTGTCAGGTCGTAGCTATATGAGAAGTACATGCCGGGCGTCTCGAGCGCTAGGTGTCGTATGTGTCGTGTTGTCATGTCTTACCTTGTGGAAGTCGGGCGTGACAGAGAGCAGCCTCTGCAGGCAGTGCGTCAGGTCGTAGCTATATGAGAAGTACATGCCGGGCGTGTCGAGCGCTAGGTGTCGTATGTGTCGTGTTGTCATGTCTTACCTTGTGGAAGTCGGGCGTGACAGAGTGCAGCCTCTGCAGGCAGTGCGTCAGGTCGTAGCAATATGAGAAGTACATGCCGGGCGTGTCGAGCGCTAGGTGTCGTATGTGTCGTGTTGTCATGTCTTACCTTGTGGAAGTCGGGCGTGACAGAGAGCAGCCTCTGCAGGCAGTGCGTCAGGTCGTAGCTATATGAGAAGTACATGCCGGGCGTGTCGAGCGCTAGGTGTCGTATGTGTCGTGTTGTGTTGTCATGTCTTACCTTGTGGAAGTCGGGCGTGACAGAGTGCAGCCTCTGTAGGCAGTGTGTCAGGTCGTAGCTATATGAGAAGTACATGCCGGGCGTCTCGAGCGCTAGGTGTCGTATGTGTCGTGTTGTCATGTCTTACCTTGTGGAAGTCGGGCGTGACAGAGTGCAGCCTCTGCAGGCAGTGCGTCAGGTCGTGGCTATATGAGAAGTACATGCCGGGCGTGTCGAGCGCTAGGTGTCGTATGTGTTGTTGTGTTGTGTTGTCATGTCTTACCTTGTGGAAGTCGGACGTGACAGAGTGCAGCCTCTGCAGGAGTGCGTCAGGTCGTAGGTATATGAGAAGTACATGCCGGGCGTGTCGAGCGCTAGGTGTCGTATGTGTTGTTGTGTTGTGTTGTCGTCTCACCTTGTGGAAGTCGGGCGTGACAGAATGCAGCCTCTGCAGGCAGTGCGTCATGTCGTAGCTATATGAGAAGTACATGCCGGGCGTGTCGAGCGCTAGGTGTCGTATGTGTCGTGTTGTCATGTCTTACCTTGTGGAAGTCGGGCGTGACAGAGTGCAGCCTCTGCAGGCAGAGCGTCATGTCGTAGCTATATGAGAAGTACATGCCGGGCGTGTCGAGCGCTAGGTGTCGTATGTGTCGTGTTGTCATGTCTTACCTTGTGGAAGTCGGGCGTGACAGAGTGCAGCCTCTGCAGGCAGAGCGTCATGTCGTAGCTATATGAGAAGTACATGCCGGGCGTGTCGAGCGCTAGGTGTCGTATGTGTCGTGTTGTCATGTCTTACCTTGTGGAAGTCGGGCGTGACAGAGTGCAGCCTCTGCAGGCAGAGCGTCATGTCGTAGCTATATGAGAAGTACATGCCGGGCGTGTCGAGCGCTAGGTGTCGTATGTGTCGTGTTGTCATGTCTTACCTTGTGGAAGTCGGGCGTGACAGAGTGCAGCCTCTGCAGGCAGTGCGTCAGGTCGTGGCTATATGAGAAGTACATGCCGGGCGTCTCGAGCGCTAGGCGCAGCATGCGCTCGTATGTGTTATTGTCTTCTATCTGTTGAGAAAATATATTCAATTTATACATCGGACTAAATAATAGTGTACGCTTAAGCGGCGTCAGCTAGAGACGGCATTGCAAATACTTTGCATACAAACCGAGTATGTCAGTGTCAACCTGTCGAAACTGTCAGTCCGTGACAATTCTAAGTAGACCTGTGACAGCTGATACTTGCACCCACTGCATTCGGCCTGGTATAATACGAGCAATGGCGTTTTCCCAAATCCAGTTCTAGCTCAAGTTGTTGTCGAATCAAAATCAACCATAAAGAATTTTATTTGTAGTGCATACGATTTAGTGTTCAGAAATGCAATCGGTTGAAAGATTTGCTTTTTAAAAATAACAAAATAGGCTTTTCCAGTGGCTTCACTCCTGTGTTCTATCCCACAGAAATCATGAATTTGTCTGGGATATAGTCTATGGCACACAGTGATAGAAACTCTATTTTTTTAAGAGAAAAAAAAAATATTAAGGCTCTCACTTCATCCAAACCCTCTGGCTTCGGAACTTATTAGTAAAAGTACCTTAAGACTGAAGAGGAAATCCATATTCTAAAGGGCCTGTCAGTGGTGACTGCCAGCATCCTCACGACAAATTCTCACTCAACAGATCTAATTATAGTCCTAGATTACTAATTGCAGATATTATTATAGGAAAAAAACGAGAAAAAATAATCAAAATTTCCAAAGACCATCTATAAACATCCAATCAATTTTATATGTAAACTAGTTGACCCGCGCAACTTCGTTTGCGTCATAATTATCATTACTGCTCCGCTCCTATTGGTCTTAACGTGATGATATATAGCCTATAGCCTTCCTCGATAAATGGGCTACCTAACACTGAAATAATTTTTCAAATCGGACCAGCAGTTCCTGAGATTAGCGCGTTCAAGTAAACAAACAAACTCTTCAGCTTTATATATTAGTATAGATATAGATTGGATATTAATAACACAAACCTGTTTGTTGGTAAGATGTGTGTTGGATCGCGCATACGGTATGATGTCCGCGCCGGCCAACTGGTATATGTCATGACCATTTAGCTTGCCCATCTGCAGGCAACGAACACATAATAATTAGGTAAGTGGCTAGATTGATAATCTGGACAGAAAGTGGTGGCATTATGTCCTGGACTCAAATTGCCAAGGCTGGTTCAAGGTGGCACAAGAAAGGAGAGTTTGGAAGGATATGATATGGGGAGGGCATTGCAAATACTTTGCATACAAACCGAGTGTCAGTGTCAACCCGTCGAAACTGTCAGTCCGTGAATTAGGAAAGTGGCTATATTGATAATAGGGAATATGCATGAAAAACATATTTTATTTTTATTTTTTTCAGTTTATTTAAAAATATAATACTAACAGTGAAAATAGAATCAAACTTACTCGAAAAACGAAGGAGATATAATTATTTTAAATCAAAAATATATCTGTCAAATATATCTGTCCCTCTCGCGAAAACGCTGTTTTCTATGGCAGCTGTATATGCGTCATGGACGATGACGTCAAATTTTACATCGGACTTCCCTTTCTAATTGTAATCTTTGAAGCTTTATAACTTCATCGCTGATGAAGGTATTTAAAAAATAATTTCATCATTGTTTACTAGAGCCAATAAATATTTAATTTTGCAAAAAAAAATCGCATGCATATTCCCTGTTGGGACAGAAAGTGGTGGCGAGATGGAAGAAGACATCAATCACACAAGGAGAGTTTGGATGGATATGGGGAGGGCTTTAGCCGGAACTGGGACATTCTAGGCTAATAAATGATAATGGGGTATTTTACTCATCATCTGCCTAACCTTTTCCCAACTAAATTGGGGTCGGCATCCAGTCAAACCGGATTCAGCTGAATACAGTGTTTCACGTGGAGCGGCTGCCTACCATTAACTGGGTAACACGGTACTTCATGGCAAGACTGGAGTCAGATTTACTGGCTTCTGACTATCCGTAACGACTGCCAAAGATCTACAAATGACAGCAGGGACCAACGGCGTGCTTTCCGAGGCACGGAGGAAACTCGGTATGTCAAGATGGTCACCCATCCACAGACCAACCTTGGCAAGCGTTACTTAACCTTAAAGATCGACCCGTGCGACTGTTATTATTTAGCCACGAGGTATTTTACTAAAAAATTTAATTAGTTCTTAAAGGAGAATGACCAAATTGGACCAAAAATTGGTAAAAAAAGTCAAAGTCTGCCCCCAGATTTGCCACATAGCTCATTTGAAAGAAGAGTTCAAATGCAACATTTTATTCTATGGAACCGAAAAAATCTGTCCCACAGAAACATAAATATAACCTAAAATGTGATTTTATGAAAAAGTTGCATATTTTACTTCTTTACACAGGTAGGTGACCTTTTCTTATCGCAGATAATGAGCTTACACGCGAGTTTGCTTTCTTTGAACATTGTTCAATAGTAGTGTGAGCGAGAAGGCGATAGAGCTACGTTCTCGCTCACACATGTATGCGCTTTGCATTGCAACTGTGCAGTCCTTCTGTAACTCTCTTCGCTTATAGTTGTGTACTGTGCGAATATTTTCTGTGGATATCCTGTGATTACGTTTTTGACCCTTGCATTACGTTACCTGGACCTGATTTTAAGCCCTGTGATTTGGATACAGTTTTAAAGATGTTTCGTGCATCTGCTGGACAAGTGTGTCTAGTGTGTGGTAGATCAGTGCGGTCGATCAGAAGAAGAACACTAACTACGCAGCTTTTTGAAGAATATCCAATCGCTGCAAATAATATAACTGAACGAGTTCTTCCTTATCATGTGAGTACTTACATAAATGATTGCAATAATGACTTATTTAACCATGTAACAATGCATAGAGTGCATATCACGAATGAAAGCCCGCGGAAATGGAACTACATTTTTTTATGCAATGTAATGTAATGACATAGACACTAGCGCCGCGTCAAAGGGACTTCAGTAGCGGCGCTATTCATTCATTGGTATATTCATGTACTGAATAACATTTGTTAAAAAGATGTGTATTTGTGATGTGTAATTGTATCTGAAACTATTTCTTTCAGATACAATTTAACAACGCCGAGTTTATCTGTCAGCGTTGCTGGCGACGCGAGGCGTACCCACCAAGACGTCGTACGTCCAGTGAACGAGAACAAGAACCACCAGTACGCGCTTCTGAGCAGCCAGCAGATCAACCTGTGATAGAACCAGATCAAGCCGAGGTACAACCAGATCTAGCTGTGGTACCGCATGCTGGTGATCAACGTGGAGCAGTAGTTGACGAACAAGACATTCAACATTCTATTATACATTTACCACATATTAGTCGGGCACCGAACACTTCAAACTCTTGCATTATATTCGGATGTACAGGCGAGACAAGGCATCGAATACCAAAGCACATGAAAATCCGTTTGTTGAAAGATTTTAACTACTACGCCCCACCTTTTGCACGCGTTTGTGAAGAACATTTGCTTTTAAATGATTTTGAGATTTTATTGTCAGCCAGAAATGTAAGTCATGACTTTAACGAAGCTCACATCATGGACATGATGCAGATTTTGAAAACTATGCCGCAAGAGGGAAGGGTGGATTTTGAAAATATAGAAACCATGGATCCAAATGAAGTTTACTTTCTGACTGGTCGAAGTTTCGAACAGTTCAACAGAATGTTTGTAGAAACGCCATCTTTGTCTAGAAGGAGCAAAAGACCCAAAACCGCTTTAGCAGCATATTTGATTAAGTTAAGAACTGGTGAACCCAATACAAGACTGGCAGATATGTTTCACATAAGCATTCTATATTACCATCTGTGCAGAATAGTGAGTCATGAATAACATTTAAAATAAATTGTTCGAAAATAAACAATTATTAAATAACTATGTCGTTTTTTTAATTCATTATTCATCTATTTTTATTTAGTGAATCCTTCTAACAACATTTTAACAAGCAGAAATAATATACAAAAAAAAAAATTGGTGCAAGCGAAAGTGTATTGTTGCAGTATTATATAACGTCGAATTACTTTGTAATTGTGGGTTTGAATTTGATTCGCATTTGCACACATAGTTAGTCCAACAGTATTAACCCACCAACAAAGAGTCAACCCTGGGGGCAGCAATTTTTTTTTTGGTCCAGTGCCCATACTAATTTGGTCATTGGCCTTTGGTACATTTTTACCAAGCCCGATGACGTCTCGCGTGTCTTCAATTCGCTGTATTTTCTTTAGTTTTTGTTTACGTGAAAAAAATACGTGTCCAATATTTTTTGAAAATCTATCAGACGGACTAATTAGATTTTTGTAAAATACCCTATTGGGATAGTAGAGATAACTCTTCAAAGTATTTCGTACAAACTTTCAAGTCCTTATTCCTGGAAATGAATGAACTAATATTATTGAAACTTGGTATACATAGTTATGCTGCATATCCAGGTCTAATTAGAATAATAATTATAATAAACGCTCTTGACTCATAAAATCTTTTTAACCAATTTTCAAGTAATACTGAGTGCAATGAGTTCAGGTCTTTGCAAAATGGCGGTTATTACAAGTGCACAAAGGTTTTCTTTTCTCTATTGTTCAAGCCAGATAATGCAGAGAATTTTAAGTAGTAGTGAATTATTTTAGCAAGATTATTATTTTTAGATCAGACAAGATAAGAAAACGATAGATATAACGAAAAAAATAGGAATAATGTGGTTTTACTGATCTAGTAACTATATATTATTTGGTAAGTCTACTGCTCTGTTGGTCTCGCGGCCGCAAGCGCGACTTCCGAGCGTGGAGTATTGGCTTCGACTCCCAGGACAGGAAAACAGTTTGGGTTTTTCCATTAGGAATTTCTCTTCTCCCCCCGTGCCTCGGAAAGCACGATGAGCCGTTGGTCCTGCTCCAGATCACTCAGGTCGTGTTGGGTCACTGTCCCATCGGAATATGAGAGTGATAAAGAGGGAGAGCACCTGTGTTGGCGCATACACTTGGGCGCTATAATGTACCCCGCGCCGATGTCTTCTCGGTTGAGATTGGCCACCATTGCCGAAATCGGTCATCATCATCATCATCATCATAATTAAAACGCCAAAAGACGTCCACGACATAGGCCTCCCCCAAGCGTCTCGCATCCATCGGCTACCCGCTACCTTCACCAGGTCATCGGTCCACTTAGTGGCGAAATCGTTTAGCAGTTCTATATATTTGGTAAGTAGCATACATAGTTACTGTATCTGTAAATCTAAATTTTTTTCCTATTCTTTTCCTCTTGGGCAAGGAAACCTATTCTAAAATTCTAAATACATACTCACCGTAATTCTGTATTTGGCTACAACTAAATATAATCCAGATATTAGTTTGATTGAGCCGAGGAAGCCACATACTGGCCGGTATGCACTCGCAGGTATAGGGATTTTCACTTGGCCAAATTCTGAAAAAAAAAAAAGAAAAATAAAGGCTTTTCTAAGTTTTTAAATTGTATGTTTTGTCTGCCTGTCTCATTGTAATACTCTGGATATTTCTGGTTTTTCTTCCTGGCTCCTGAGTCTTTGTGGGTTGGCAGTAACAAGCACAACCATTGAGCACGGGTTCAATTCCCAGGTTGGGTAATGTTTTTGTGTATGCATCTTTGCGCCCAGAAAGTTAAAGGCAAACGATTTTAAGCCATTTCACCGCCACAAAGGTTGAATTTACAAAAATCTCAACTTGGTGCTCACCTACATCATAAACCTTGTGCATAATTTGATGTTCCCAGTCCCAGTATTTTCGGCTGTGCGTTGATATGTCATTCATGTAGTTTCCCCTTTATATATTATGTTTCTACTTGTCCATGACTTCGTATGTGCATCATATCCCGTTTTTTCCCGAACCCGAGGAATTTTGGGAAAACCTCTCTTAGTGCCCCCAAGGAACCTACATGCCAAATTTCATGTTTCTTTGACCATTAGTTTTTTTTTTTTACCATTGATAGACATACATTTGACCACTATCTCACCTAAAGGTAAGCGATGATGCAGTCGAAGATGGAGCATGCTTGCCTAGAAGTAACCTATTCACTCTTGAATTAAAGACTCCCAGATTGTACCTGTGCTTTGTCTATCAGTCACCAGTAATGGAAGAATTTTGTATATATTGATTTGGATAAATAAGTAAACATACCTCTAACAACAGCCTCCCCAGTATTGCGGTCTATGATCAGAATCTCCGTGGGGTTGATTGTGGGCTCGAAATAAAACTTATCTGACGTTGTGTATCTGCAAGTTAATTACATACATTACAGTTAGAGATAAGATGCAGTGATAAGTTGTCTGAACAATAGCTCACAGTGTGCTGATAACAGAATATTGATATTAGAGTTCTTGCTTCATTGAAAGTTTTAGTGTCCATTTTTAATAAACAAAGATTGTAATAAGTTATTTCAAATTTAATGCATTCCATAGTGTTAAAATAATACAAAAAGGCTTATAGGTAAGTTTGAATATGGAGTTAAAGAACAGCAAGCAGTTATGGTATATGCCACATAAACTTGTAATAAAGAAGGTAAAATCCCTTCATAGATACCCAAACAAAAAGAAACGTTTTTCATTACCAGAGAATTTAAAGGATCACAATAGAAGTTGATTCAGGACAGATTTGTCTTTATTTCTGTTTTTGATTTAACCTTCAAGCGGGCGCGTGGGTATTTGTAGCGACAGCGGTCGCGCGTAACCTAAAAGACCTATGTGAGATTTCAGGAATTTAGAATACTGGTACATTAACAATTATTTATGTTCTATTTTCAGACATTATCAATTTTAACCTAGGCAACAATTGTTTTGAATTAAAATTAAAACAATCCACTATCGTTCGATTACAAACCAGCTATGCACGCCAGACTCGCCAAACCAAAGTTTTGTTCTCTTAGGAGAATGATTTGTGTTCTTATTTTTATTTAGATGTTTTTATTTTTTATTAGTTCTATGCAATCGAATAATTACTATCAAAGTGTTTATTTTATCAACTCAGGTATTTTACTTAGAAATTAGTCATCTCGTCAAGGTAAAAGAAAGAGCCAGGCGCGTGTAGTCGTTTCGACGCCTGCGCCGCGACCTAAACAAATGCATTCTACTCAACTACAAAGGTTCGGAGAAGAGTGGAATGCATTCATTTTCGTGCATAGTGAATTAATGAAAAGCTACTGGTAAAGAGAAATACTTGTGGCGAGAAATCTCGATGTAATCAGCGAAAACTTATCGAGCGCGGTCGATTCGACGCCGCGCGACCGCTTGAAGGTTAAGAAAGTCAATAAATGTATGTTTGGGTCAGTTATTGCACATTTAGCTGGCACCTGCCATAGTTTCAAAAACACATGTGTTTTGAAATTGGCGAGCGCTACTTCTGGAATATTATTTGGTGACCATTTATCTGTTTTGGTAACCGTTTAGAACTTTTTTGGTAGTAAAATAGGTACTTTTTTGGGTGGTGTTTAACACAAGCCATTGGTAAGTAAAATTAAAAATACCTAGTATTAAAAACTAGTAATAACAGATGAAAAAAACAATGACTAGTGCCACCTTGTCAAGCCAGTTTCACTTTTTCTAATTAAAGTTGTTCTTGGCATTTTCCAATCAAATCAAAGTGGTTTTATTTGTAAACATAGATGCATGATGCAAAGGTTGCTGCAAATAATGTGAGCAGACACAAACTAGATTCTTGTACAGGTAATAAGTTTTAGAAAATGCCTTAGCTTGTAGGTAGGAATATGATGTATCTATGGAATGATTAGGTATATGGCTCTCAATGCTCTCATTTACAAAACTACAAGTGCAGTCATCAAATTATATCACGTGACGTAATAATTAGACACAGCTCGGTTGAGTTTACGACCGGAGATGCCGTAAACCGTGTCTATAATGTGTTATGAATGCGACTAACAAAACGTAAATAAAGCATTAAATACTGTGAATTTCCGAGATGATATGGTTTTATATACGATCTAAAATAACTATTGCTAATAATCACGCAGCCTAATGGACAAAATTTTATACGGCTTCAGGGAAAACATGAATGCAAGACATACGAAAAGTAACCATCCGAACAAGCTGTTTTTACAATATTTATCGGGTAAACACAAATGTTTTACAAAGAATAATTAACTTACAATTTAATATCATCGTGAATACTAAGCAGATCTGCCATTTTTAATGATTTATCGGCAAAATATATTTAATTTTCTGCCATACACTTGCGAAAAGTTGACATGTATGACATGACACTAATAGTGATGGACAATTTTTTTTCATCTATCATTCATATGCGAATTGTTTTCATGTGACACATAAATCGACTAGATAAGTCTTTTTTGTTTGTTTATTAGTTCCGTAAAATATTACAATTTTTTTATTTATTTGGATCCTAAAACACCGGTTTATTAACTTTGTGATCGAACAAAAACATCAACATCATTATACAGTACATTATTGTAGTCTCTTTGGCACAGTACGTTTTCCGTTTTCGATCTTATTACTTTGAGTTGACGTTTTATGGCTAGCTAATTTTGATAAACGGAACGTTGCTGCAACATGCGATTTTGAAGGATAACCTCAAAATTACATTTATTTACAAAAATAGTTGGAGCATGTTGAGTATAACATAAAATAATCATGAAGGTATCCACAGAAGTACCTGGATTTATCAAAACAATTGAAGATGGTGAGGAAGTTGAGGATTTCTCCGAGGAATCAGACGAAGAAATTGAGGTAAATCACATTTTAAATTCAGTTTAAAAAAATCGCTAAATTAGCGATGAGTGTGATTTCAAAATGTAATTACAACAAGTCGGTGCTTCAAAATCAGCTTTATAAGAGATTTTTATTTTTTTCAGTAAAATGCACTTTCGTGTGTCTAACGTTTTATTTATTTTTCAGTATCAGCCCTCTAAACAGAAAGTCAAACGAAAGGCAGATTTCAACCCTAAGTTTCAATTTGTTGGTTCAGTAGATGAGTACAATAAGGTATGTCATTATTACTATTACAGTTTGGTCTTCAATTAAGTGAAACAAAACATTTGTTTGTCTATACTTCAACTCTGTCACGGTCACTAACTACTTCTTGTTTATCAAAATTTAAGAAAAAATACAGTTATTTATTTCACAATATTGAGTTAATACAATCTGACTATCTGCAAGTTTATAATATGTCAGTGCGCTTGCCAAAACCTCTATGTGCATTTCTATGATATTTTTCTTTGTAGTAAATATCTTTCCCACAGCAAATTTTTTAACGGCTTCTAAGCCCATTGGCGGATTATCTAACAAAAAAAAAACAAAGTATCTTTAAAATCAAGTATGTTAACAGTACATTTTATAATTTTCACTTGTCTCAGTTCATACTGCATTTTTAAATTATTAATTTGTTAATTAATCATTTGTTCTAAGAATATTGTTTACATTCTATTACATAGTGACATCATTAAAGAACCCATAACAGTTTCAAGTGTGTGAATAGCTGCTTTGTGAGCGGAGAGATAAGGTTTTTTGTACTGTACGCAACGGAGTATGACGTAAACATGACATTTGAAATTTGAGTATCGAAGTGAAAAACAGTTGATTGTCTCCCTTGACAACCTCATGAAAAACATATAGCGGTTTTGGCAAACGCACCAACAATATATATGTCTTAACGTATGTTAATCAAACAACTCATTGGAATGGAATGAAAATGGGAACACAGGTTGATCATAGACTGGATTGGGACATAGAATACTTTTTATTCCAGTAGCATGATTCCTGGGGACAAATTTAGTAAAAGTATCAGACAACACACAGCAAAAACTACTGGCCGTAGAAAGCTGATATTTGGCATGTAGGTGGGAGTATAGGGGAGCATTATGAAAGGATCTCCCAAAATTCCTTCCATTTGAAGTTGCACGCAAAAGTTCATTCATATTCTGCAATACATGATAATACTTTGTTCACTCACATTATTCATCTCAATATTTATTGCATTTTCCAGAACACATGGGATGATCTGCAGAAGTATGTAAGACGCAATGTAAAACGGACGTTAGATGAAAAAATTGAGAGGAGGAGGGCTGCTGTGAAAGTACACGGCAATGCTGATGACGTTGATACAGACTCGGATGTGGATAAGAAAGGTAACAATGATCAGTTATTATTATTAATCGAAGTCCTCCCACCATGTCTAGTTGTCAGTATGCAATAAACTCACAAACAATGGAGAATTTCACTAACCAATGGAGTTATGGAAGGCTTAGGTGTATAATTCATTAAAGTTCTTTGCAAAGCTACAATATGATGATGATTGTTGTCAATATTGATAAAATCAGCTTTGATGCTTATAATGCTAGTGTCCAGGTGAAGCTGAAGCGGTCTGCTGGTAGCATATAAAGTACTGGTTTCTGCCAGCGGCTTCGCCCGCGTGGTCCCTAGGGAGAATACTCCCGGAATAAAATAAGTAGCCTATGTCCTTTCTCAGGCTCTAGACTATCTGTGTACCAAATTTCATCTAAATCAGTTCAGTAGTTTTGGCGTGAAAGCGCGACAGACAGACAGACAAAGTTACTTTCGCATTTATAATATTAATTAATAAGGAATGATGTTCAGCCTATATTTTTCCTGTGTCAAGCACAACAATTGTCTACTCTGTGTCAGGCACAACAATTGACTGGTACTTATGGAAATCTAGCTTTTGCTCGCGACTTCGTACGCGCATATCCTGTTTCCTGTCTGTCAGTAACCCAGTAACGGAAGAATTTTAAATATTTATGTCACTGGAAAATTATAGACACTGTAAGTTGTAATAGATCATTATTAAATTATAATTTCTCGATATATTATGAAAAAAATATACGTTTTGTATACCGTAAATTCCATCCAAATTCTAAAGTTTCCAATATATCTGTGGCGAAAGAATAGTTTACAATTTCATGCGTTATTTTACAACCTTACGGCGTTTGCAATTTTCCGGTGACAAATATATTGTTATTGATAGAAGTATATGTTTCAGTAGATTTATAAGGTAAAAAAAAAAACGGGTTGCACTCCGTGAGTGCTAGCAGAAGTGAGAACTTGAAAACGTGCTTCTCTCCCTCCGTCTTACGAATTTTCGATCAGGTCAGGTGTCCTGACGCGAGTTTGTCATTTTACCCATCACAAAAAAGGTGCACAACGCCGCTAAAGAAGTTTGCAGGACACTTGACTGCCTTACGAATTTTCGATCAGGTCACGTCTCCCGACGCGAGTTTAACATTTTTAACCCATCACAAAAAAGTGCACAACGCCGCTAATGAAGTTTGCAGGACACTTGACTGCCTTACGAATTTTCGATCAGGTCAGTTGTCCTGACGCGAGTTTAACATTTTTTACCCATCACAAAAAATAGTGCACAACGCCGCTAAAGAAATTTCCACTTCAATAAAAAATCTTTATCTTTCAGACAGTGATGTTGGTGAGCTAGAAATATCAGACGATGAGCTCAAAAAAGATGAAATTAAGACGAAGCCTAAAAAGCTTACCAAGAAACAGAAGTTGAAAGAGGTAAGTCTTGTTGTGTGATACAATTGTACTGGTCAAATTATATGAGAATCATGTTAATGTCTGAAGTGATCTTTGTCGTTGTCAGTGAATTGAATAAAATAACAAATATACTAGAATGACTACTGCATGGTCTCCTGATAAGTACCATTCAAGTAATCTCTCAGATAAATTATTTAATTAAGTTTAATGCCACCAATCATATCTGTGATAGAAATAAAATAAATACTGCTAACTGCATCACACTTTTTGAAAAGCCACTTTTTAGGGTTCCATACCAATGGGTAACCAACGGAACTCTATTACTAAGCATCCGCTGTCCGTCCGTCTGCCTGTTAGCGGGATGTATCTCATGAACAATAATAGGAATGAACACTTGAAACTTGCACAATGTGTGTATTTCTAATGCCGCTATAACAAAAAATAATAAAAATGAAAGGGGGATCCCATACAAGCAACGTGTTTTTTTTCTGTTTATAGTGGCCTTCGTGTGAGAGTCCGACTCGCACTTGGCCGGTTTTTATACTTTTTAGACGTTTTTGCTGTCTAGTTTTTTGATACATGAATTTTTCTTTTATGCTGAGCAAAAATGTTTACTAACCTAGGAGCTAGAAGACGATGTAGAGCAAGGCGCCCGCATAGAATACGATTCGGACTTCTTCGAGGAGCCTCCGCCGTACGACGAGAATGCTTCCTTCTATATGATGAACCTTTCTCGGCCGCTGCTGAAAGCTATCGGCGCGCTCAACTATGTACACCCGACTCCTATTCAGGCGGCTACTATACCTGTGGCATTACTTGGTAAGTCCTTAACTTTTTAACCGACTTCTTCAAAAAGGAGGAGGTTCTATGTTCGGTTGTATGTACCTTTTTTTTGTATGTATGTTCACCGATTTCTCCGCCAATTCTGGACCGATTTTTTTTTATTTTTTTATTCGAAAGCCTATACTCCTGTGGTGGTTCCATTGTCACCAAGTTAGAATTTGATGATGGGATCCCATGACAATCGAGGGAAACCCTTAAATTTTATAAGCATATACACGGTTTTTCATAAACTTTCTAACGCAATTCAGGTATTTGTGCCTGGTAATCATCATCTCATGTTTCTGAGCTGATGATGGAAGGTATAAGTCAGGATCTGACGATGGGATCCCATGAAAAATGTTTATTCAGCGATATGTTCGCCAATTGTTAACCGATTTGGCTGATTCTTTTTTTGTTTGGAAGAGTATTTTCTCGGACTGATCAGACATGCGTGACGTCATATGGCTTGGTAAAAATGTACCACATTTACCAAGCCAGATGACGTCACGCGTGTCTTCAACTCGCTGTATCTCCTTCATTTTTTGTTTACATGAAAAAAGAAAAAATACGTGTCGAATATTTTTTGAAAATCTATCAGACGGACTAATTAGATTTTTTTGTAAAATACGGCCGCGGATCGTATTTGGTCCACATACAGCTTTACACTGACCGGCAAATTGCAAAAAACATAAAAATATTTGAATTTCGCGGGCTACCCTGGAGCATCCACCTTAAGGCGTTAAATCGTAACAATCATAACAACTCTTTGCATCCCAATCTTATAAAAGCAAAAGTAAGTTGGTCTTCCATCTCTTCTCGTCTCGGACGGCGGGACGAATTTACATGAAACTTAGTGCAGACCATGTCCTCGAATAGAACATGAAATAATTTTCATTCCGGGAATATTCTGCCTTGGGATTATTTTATTCTTTTACGCGGGCGAAGCTAGTTGTGCCTATTTTCTTTTAGGAACTTTACAGGGCATTGTAATTACACGAATCTTTAAAATGGTCCCGTGTCAACAGTATTTTATTCTGCGTTTTTAATAGAGTGTTGAAAGGATATGAATCAGTATCTTATACATATCCTTAACCTTCCCATTGTTTTTTACTAATAATACGCACGCGTTTCACCTGATGGTAAGCGATGATGTGGTCGAAGATGGAGCACACTTGTCTAGAAGTAACCTATTCACTCTTGATTTAAAAACACCTTGGTTTTAGTTATCGGGAAGTACAATCTGGCAGGGAATTCCACTCCTTAGCTGTACGCACTACGAATGTGTTCCCAAAACGTTTTGTGCGTGTGAGTGGGATGTCCACTATGTACCATTTCACTCTAAAATCGTTTTTTCTCGCTCTGTTACTAACAGACCATATTCAATACTCATTTTTTCCTTGCATCCCGCAGGTAAAGACGTCTGTGCCTGTGCAGCGACAGGCACGGGTAAGACAGCGGCCTATATGCTGCCCATCCTGGAGCGATTGCTGTATAAGACTGCTGGAGGAGAGAGATTGACCCGAGTGCTGGTGCTAGTCCCTACTAGGGAGTTGGGAGCCCAGGTATGTTCACGTTCATTCAATTCTGAACATGTATCTACTAGGGATGTTACGGAGGTGGTTTTATCGGAACCGGAATCGGAGTCGGAGTTTTTAAATTTGGCTTTTCTGAGTCGGAGGTGGAGTTGGAGTCGGAGTCGGAGGCGGAGTCGGAGATGGTGACATAAGAATGATGTGTAAATAAAATAGTAAAAACATCAATCGGTCAGGCTCTTTAATTTCAATAAAAAAATAATAAACCTATATGATATAGGAGTCACAACCAAAAATAACCACATTTTTATAACAGTTAGCTAATTAAATCAAATTAATTGACTCCATAAGTATTTAATAAACCTCCGATTAAACCTCCGATTTAAAAGTATCGGAACCGAAATCGGAACCGGAATCGGAAGTTCCGACATATCGGAGTCGAAGCTCCGTAACATCCCTGGATCTACATTCTACATTCAATTTTAGATCGTCGAAAAGTTCTCAGAGGTAGGGTTACCAAATATTGGCAGCGAATTTTCTATAACCCCAGTTTGTATAACCTTACTGACGAACTGTCACAAAGTTATACGCAAGTCAAGTGATGTCACAGCAAAAAATGGGCGGGTGACAATTTGTCACAATAATTTTTGTGGTAATTTTGCATTCGGCGCAGAGAAGTTGTATTTGTTAATTTTCGCTCCTGGTACAGGTTATTTCTACAGCTCGAGTTTGTACTCTGCAAAACAAATTTTACAATGTGTAAGATGATCATGATCACAATAGGTCCACTATACGTGCAGAAACTATAGGTGGCAGTGCAGAAGTGTCAATGTCAAATATTAACAAGTTAAAAGTTCCGAATTCACAACACTAGATGGCACAGTCTGCTATGTGAATGTTTCTCTAAAGGGACCGTGTAGGAGCTTGAAGTGGCAGCACAGATGCGTCAAATTCAAGTTTTTATAAGGAAAATGTTCCGAATTCTTAACACTAGATGGCACAGTCTTCGTCTTACACGTTCCCTATGCTGAGACGCATGTGACGTAGATCCACGTAGCGCAAGGCAGAGCAGATTTTGTAATGCATGAACCTACTAAGAGCTGCGTACGATGCGGCGCAGGCACGTGGGACGTAGACGCTTATTGTTTGCCTCGCCTGCCCTGCCCTGCAAAATCTGTACCGTACTGTGCTGCGACACCTGCATCTTATTGAGAAAAAATGCAAACTTTTGAAGGAGCACAGCTTTATAACAAATTACCGTCCTGTATAAGAAATGTACACTCTTACAATGCATTCAAAACTCAACTTAGCCAGCACGTAATTGCGGATCGATCACTTCTGGAGAAATGAATGCATTGGATGGGTAACTATCAAATTGTAATACTGATGACGAACATATTGTAATCTATATTTTTAGTATTGTTCTCAAGTAAGTGACTTATGTCTTTATTGGGAATAAAGTTTCTTTAAACCGAGATAGTCATCAAACGCGTGCCTATCAATAGTAAAAGAAAAAATCTTAGCATACGCATACTCTGAAGAGAGCAAGTAGGATCTAAAGTGGCAGCACAGAGACATCATCATCATATCATCCGAAAGACGTCCACTGCTAGACATAGGCCTCCCCCAAGAGTCGCCACATCGACTGGCGCGTCTTGCATCCATCGGCTACCCGCGACCTCCACCAGGTCATCGGTCCGCCTTGTGGGAGGGCGCGCCAACGTTATGGTAAGGTCATAAGCATCAGTGTCTACGCAGTACATGTCGCTACAATCGGGTTCGGTTCCACATGGTTTCAAGTAATACTTTTGTTTGCTTGCAGGTACATTCAGTCACGAGGCAGTTGTCACAGTTCACAGCTGTCACTGTCGGCTTGTCCATCGGTGGACTGGACGTCAAATATCAGGTCAGTATTTATTCAATGTCTATTAATATTCCAATGTCCTAGGATTGTCCTCGTTTAGTGTGTGTCGGTGATTATATCATCTGCCTAGCCTTTGCCTAAATATATTGGGCTCGGCTTCCTGTCAAACCGGATTCAGCTGAATACCAGCAGTATTTTACATGGAGTGGATGCCTACCAGACCTCCACAACCCATTAACTGGGTAACATATCATCTGCCTAGCCTTTGCCTAAATATATTGGGCTCGGCTTTCTGTCAAACCGGATTCAGCTGAATACCAGCAGTATTTTACATGGAGTGGATGCCTACCAGACCTCCACAACCCATTAACTGGGTAACATATCATCTGCCTAGCCTTTGCCTAAATATATTGGGCTCGGCTTCCTGTCAAACCGGATTCAGCTTAATACCAGCAGTATTTTACATGGAGTGGATGCCTACCAGACCTCCACAACCCATTAACTGGGTAACATATCATCTGCCTAGCCTTTGCCTAAATATATTGGGCTCGGCTTCCTGTCAAACCGGATTCAGCTGAATACCAGCAGTATTTTACATGGAGTGGATGCCTACCAGACCTCCACAACCCATTAACTGGGTAACATATCATCTGCCTAGCCTTTGCCTAAATATATTGGGCTCGGCTTCCTGTCAAACCGGATTAGCTGAATACCAGCAGTATTTTACATGGAGTGGATGCCTACCAGACCTCCACAACCCATTAACTGGGTAACACGGTAGTTCTTAGCAAGACTGGAGTCAGATTTACTGGCTTCTGACTATCCGTAACGACTGCCAAAGATTTACAAATTACAGTCGAGATCAACGGCTTAACGTGCTTTCCGAGGTACGGAGGAATCTTGGTGTGTAAAAGATAGTCGCCCATCCACGAGGCAACCTCGAAAAGTGTAGTTAAACCTCGAAGTTGTACGCGTGCGGCTGCTACTATTTAGCTATTAAAATAAAATAAAAAATCGGTCAAGCTGTTTTTGAGGTTAATCGAGACTAACAAACAACAATTTTATATGTATAATTAGAATGTCTTTGACTTAAAGCTCATTGTTGATATCCATATGTTCCAGGACCTGATAAAATAATATTCAGCCAGAATAAATTTAATGCTGGGCTGAAATTGAACCTTGTTTAATCCAATTTTAGACAAACAATGTAAACTAATGTGAGGGTGATGGGAGGCTTACGTTCGATGGAACGGCCGGATTCAGCTGAATACCTGTGTTTTACCTGGAGTGGCTGCCTACCAGACCTCCACAACCCATTAACTGGGTAACACGGTACTTCAGGCAGGACTGGAGTCAGATTTACTGGCTTCTGACAATCCGTAACGACTGCCAAAGATCTACAAATGACAGCCGGGACCAACGGCTTAACGTGCTTTCCGAGGCACGGAGGAAACTCGTTATGTTAAGATGGTCACCCATCCACAGACCAACCTAGGCAAGCGTAGCTTAACCTTGATAATTTTAATTGGTTGATAAGATGATGAATATAAATGACACTTTTGTTATAGGAAACCATGCTCCGTCGCAACCCAGACATAGTGATAGCCACCCCAGGTCGTCTGATCGACCATATCAGGAACACGCCATCGTTCGGACTGCACTCCATTGAAGTATTAGTACTGGATGAGGCTGACAGGTGAGAAAGTCCACAATCCTTAGCACTCCTATCATCATCATCTGTCTAGCTTTTTCCCAACTACTCATTATATTGGGGTCGGCTTCCAGTCAAACCGGATTCAGCTGAATACAGTGTTTCACGTGGAGCGGCTGCCCAACAGACCTTCACAACCCATTAACTGGGTAACACGGTACTTCATGGCAAGACTGGAGTCAGATTTACTGGCTTCTGACTATCCATAACGACTGCCAAATATCTACGGCTTAACGTGCTTTCCGAGGCACGGAGGATACTCGGTATTTTAAGATGGTCACCCATTCACAGACCAACCTTGGCAAGCGTTGCTTAACCTTAAAGATCGACCCGTGCGGCTGTTATTATTTAGCCACGAGCTCCTCAGTCGTCCTTAGTCCTTAAATATTGTGTTGCATAAGTTAATGTTTTTTTTTCCTTAGGAGTAAGTTAGAAATCAGAACAGAATGCTGTTGCGCCATCAATACACAAAAACTAACTTAGCGACATCTATAACGCCAGATACAAACTAAAGACTTGACGTCAGATAGTGGGAATGGGCAGCATCGTTCTCTGTAAAACTCAACACCATTCACTGCTATCACCAACCCGCCGGCCAAGCGTGGGGATTATGACAGCCAACCCCCCCCCCCCTTTGGGGGAGGCCTATATCCAGCAGTGGACGTCTTTCGGCTGTTATGATGATGACGATGACGTCAGGCTCCGTAATCGTTATCGGTAGTACTAATTGGTCTTCTATTTTTTCTTCCTCCACCAAAGGATGCTGGACGAGTACTTCGCGGAGCAGATGAAGGAGATCATCCGGCAGTGCTCGCCCAAGCGGCAGAGCATGCTGTTCTCGGCCACCATGAGCGAGCAGGTGAAAGACCTGGCCGCCGTGTCGCTCAAGAAGCCCGTCAAGCTGTTCGTGGACTCCAACAAGGATGTCGCCTTCAATTTGAGGCAGGAGTTTGTGAGGTGAGCTTTGTTTTAGTAGTTATTTTTTTACCCTTTTGTCTAAAATCTACATTTTCATTTTTTTTTCTTTCATGATAATGTGGTGTGTACCGTGTGCATTATTAACAGACTTCAAAAAAGTACAACCGAATTGAGAACCTGCAGGAGGTTCTCAATTCGGTTGTATTTTTTTTTAATGTTTGTTACCTCATAACTCCGTCATTTATGAACCGATTTGAAAAATTCTTGTTTTATTTGAAAGGATATACTTCCCGATTGGTCCCATAGATATGTTATCAAAATCGGTTAGGAAGTTTGGCTTTTAAATCAAAATAGCTGGAATTCGTTGTTAACTAAAATTGCGTATTATGCTTTCCTGCGATTTTCCAGTGGCGTTGTTAGGTGTGGGGTACCACTAAAAAGTGAAAAATAAAACCTTTTAAAAAAAATACGACCAACATCCAAATAAAAAAAACACTACAAAGTAGAAAATAACTTTAATTTTCGGAAGTTGGTGTCAAGATACGAAGAAACTTCCAAAAACACCTATTTCACTATGATATTAAACCTTAAAAACTCACATATTTTAGGATCCGTCGTGAACGCGAGTGTGACCGCGAGGCGATGTTAGCGGCGCTCGTCTGCCGAACGTTCAGGGACAGAGCGGTCATCTTCGTGCAGACCAAGAAGCAGGCGCATCGGCTGCATGTGGCGCTCGGCTTATTGGGAGTTAAGGTAATTCATTTCTATATTATTTTTGTATGGCAACATCGAAGCAGGCCTAGGCAAAGATGGCTAGGTGCCTCCTCTCCCCACTTTTTTAACTATGCCCGTATATTTTGTACGCGGTAAGTAAATAAGTTTCAATTACACTTCTGGAATTCAATTCGTCCGCGCTGCAATAAACTCGGTTCAGTAGTTTCGAAGCCTATTCGGAACAAACAAAAAAATGTTTCTTCTATATAATATTAGTATACAAGGTGTTGTTTTGCATCCTCGTCAAATTTCAGGAGGTTGTCATAAAAGAAATAAATAATCAATTGAAAGTAAGATAGTGGGCAATAACTAATAAGCGCTGCTTTTATTTGTTGTTGAAATTTAACAGTATTTCAGAATTAAACCCTTAATTCAATACAAAGAAAACAGAATCACCCGATTACGCACACAGCGACAATGCAGCTGAGTGCGTGAGTGTCGACGTCTTACCTACGAAGTGCTAGCGCGTGCGCGGATTGACCGCTACATAATTTTACCTAATTTTATTTCGAAAATCACCTACATTATTGTCATAAATTTCGCTTGATAATTAACTCATATTTGAGCATCATTGGATTACGGAAATCTTACTAAAGACAGTAATACTAGTGCGCCAAAGAAAAGTTCACTGACCTGGTCTCAGATGATTAATAAGATGTTAGTTTTACTTTATCCTTCAGCCTAAAGTTTTCGTAGTGATTTTGTTTTATTTGTGGATTAAATTGGTTGATTTGAAATTTTCCTTACTACTTAACGGTCTTCGGACCGGCAATAATACCTACCTTAGTTGGTGTACCGATCTACTAAGCCTAAAAATGTTTTCTACGTTTGACGGGAATGGGAAGACGTGTTAGTTAAGTGTAAGTACGTGGTGATACTTTCGACTCTTAGGTATTTTTGACGTAGTTAAACATTTGAAATCAACTTATTTACACTAATAAAATTGATTAAGCTAACAGCTATTTAAAAAATGTACAAATAAATAAATTACCTACTTGGTCAGTGGGTCTTGGTTACCCGGAGGTATTGTTCAAAGTTGCCACCATCACATCATACTTTTCGCACAATCGAGCACAACGTAGCTGGTTTTCCTTTAGCTTACGTAACACTAACACATTCGTTTTTAAAGTGTCGAAAGCCACCATAACGCTCTGTTTTGGGGTTCCCGACCGGAAAAGATTTTCGTGAACATCCGGATGGCTCCACGTAGGCTCTCTCCACTGATGGCATCACATGGCGGACCATCTCTACCAACTCGACATTAGTATAATTGTCCGTCATCTTGCACTTTGTACCTACGTCCGAGAGCGGAAACCGCACACCGCACGCGCGCTTCGGCACACACTACACACTGGTAGTTCCGGGGCCGCGCGGGCGGGGGGGCTAGGAGCTTGCGCGGGAGAGTACCTTTTTTAACACAGACTCCGGCAGGGAGTTCCACTCCTTAGCTGTACGCACTATGAATAAAACGTTTTGTGCGTATGGGTGGGATGTCCACCACGTACCGGTGGCGCATCGCCGTTCGTCTTGTGGTCCGATGATGGAACGGGCTTGGCGGAATTAAATTATACACTGTGATTAGTTGGGGTGGAATTGATTACCTACGAATTTATTGAATGATCGTTTGCGTATGTGTTGTTTGCGTTTGTTTGTGTGTGAAAGCGCGGTTACAGGGCTAGTAACAGACGGGCCGCTTTTAAATATGGCTGGCTCACACTTACCGATTTCCGTAAATAAGAAAAAAAAATACCTACCCATTTTATTGTTGATTTGGGTCGAGAATCATTAGCATAATTACGTCCTTGAATTTGACTAGGATGCAAATCAACATCTTGTAGATGTGAATATTAGTACAGATGTGAATATTTGCTTATTCCTCTTTTCTTCTTCTCTTCTCCTGTGAACTGCTATGAAATTAACCCTTTTAAGTCTACGTCATTCAGTCGTTATTTTCCATGAGTTCACTAAGAACATTCATTCATACCTCATTTCGATGACATTTTTGTTCATCTTCCAGGTAGCAGAACTCCACGGCGCACTAAACCAGCCCCAACGTTTAGACTCTCTGAAACGCTTCAAAGAGGAACAAGTTGACGTACTAGTAGCGACCGACGTAGCCGCCAGAGGGTTGGACATACCCGGCGTCAAGACCGTGCTCAACTTCACGCTGCCCGCCACGCTCGAGCATTATATACACAGGGTGAGTAGCGATGTAGTGTATGTTATATAGCAAGTGACGTACTAGTAGCGACCGACGTAGCCGCCAGAGGGTTGGACATACCCGGCGTCAAGACCGTGCTCAACTTCACGCTGCCCGCCACGCTCGAGCATTATATACACAGGGTGAGTAGCGATGTAGTGTATGTTATATAGCATGTGACGTACTAGTAGCGACCGACGTAGCCGCTAGAGGGTTGGACATACCCGGCGTCAAGACCGTGCTCAACTTCACGCTGCCCGCCACGCTCGAGCATTATATACACAGGGTGAGTAGCGATGTAGTGTATGTTATATAGCAAGTGACGTACTAGTAGCGACCGACGTAGCCGCCAGAGGGTTGGACATACCCGGCGTCAAGACCGTGCTCAACTTCACGCTGCCCGCCACGCTCGAGCATTATATACACAGGGTGAGTAGCGATGTAGTGTATGTTATATATCAAGTGACGTACTAGTAGCGACCGATGTAGCCGCCAGAGGGTTGGACATACCCGGCGTCAAGACCGTGCTCAACTTCACGCTGCCCGCCACGCTCGAGCATTATATACACAGGGTGAGTAGTGATGTAGTGTATGTTATATAGCAAGTGACGTACTAGTAGCGACCGATGTAGCCGCCAGAGGGTTGGACATACCCGGCGTCAAGACCGTGCTCAACTTCACGCTGCCCGCCACGCTCGAGCATTATATACACAGGGTGAGTAGCGATGTAGTGTATGTTATATAGCAAGTGACGTACTAGTAGCGACCGATGTAGCCGCCAGAGGGTTGGACATACCCGGCGTCAAGACCGTGCTCAACTTCACGCTGCCCGCCACGCTCGAGCATTATATACACAGGGTGAGTGGCGATGTAGTGTATGTTATATAGCAAGTGACGTACTAGTAGCGACCGACGTAGCCGCCAGAGGGTTGGACATACCCGGCGTCAAGACCGTGCTCAACTTCACGCTGCCCGCCACGCTCGAGCATTATATACACAGGGTGAGTAGCGATGTAGTGTATGTTATATAGCAAGTGACGTACTAGTAGCGACCGACGTAGCCGCCAGAGGGTTGGACATACCCGGCGTCAAGACTGTGCTCAATTTCACGCTGCCCGCCACGCTCGAGCATTATATACACAGGGTGAGTGGCGATGTAGTGTATGTTATATAGCAAGTGACGTACTAGTAGCGACCGACGTAGCCGCCAGAGGGTTGGACATACCCGGCGTCAAGACTGTGCTCAATTTCACGCTGCCCGCCACGCTCGAGCATTATATACACAGGGTGAGTGGCGATGTAGTGTATGTTATATAGCAAGTGACGTACTAGTAGCGACCGACGTAGCCGCCAGAGGGTTGGACATACCCGGCGTCAAGACTGTGCTCAATTTCATGCTGCCCGCCACGCTCGAGCATTATATACACAGGGTGAGTGGCGATGTAGTGTATGTTATATAGCAAGTGACGTACTAGTAGCGACCGACGTAGCCGCCAGAGGGTTGGACATACCCGGCGTCAAGACTGTGCTCAATTTCACGCTGCCCGCCACGCTCGAGCATTATATACACAGGGTGAGTGGCGATGTAGTGTATGTTATATAGCAAGTGACGTACTAGTAGCGACCGACGTAGCCGCCAGAGGGTTGGACATACCCGGCGTCAAGACTGCTCAATTTCACGCTGCCCGCCACGCTCGAGCATTATATACACAGGGTGAGTGGCAGGGACCAATCTTATTAGCTTTATGAAACTGTCTGTAGATACTAACCCCCTGATCTGCTGGCTCGACGACTCAATCAAGATTGAAATAGACTTTGATTGGAGTTTGAGTATAATGCGACTTTTATTTTTGAATGAATTTCTATACATTTATCAAAGTATGCATGTATACCAGACGAAACAAAAAGGATCATTAAAAAACGGGAAGTGGATGTGTATCTGTATTCTTGATACATTTCATCAACTTACCCCACTGTTTTTGATGTTATTTGTCGGAAGATTACTTGGTTAGGTATAGTCGACCCAATAGGGAATATACATGGTAAATGTAAATATTAGGTGTTTACCTATGAAATTGCCGTTCTGCAGTACTGGCCATTTCAAATCAAAATAATTTTTTTTGGCTAAGAATTCTAATTTCAAATTAATTTTATTTTAAAAACATGGTTTTTTTTTCCAAAAGTAGTCATTTGTTTATTGATTAGTGTAAGATTTTCATCGCATTTCAATCTTTTTCGTCATCATGGATACGTTAAAAATTCGAGTAATTATGGAATATGAATACCGTCGTGGCAGCAACGCGGCATAAGCGGCACGCAACATCAACGACGTTTACAGAGCTAACACTACAAACTAACGCACCACCTGTTATTGGTTTGCTCGCTTCCGTTCTGGAAATTTCGACCTGAAAAATGAACCTCGTGGTCGTCCGAAGACTTAGGTCGACATTGACGAATTAAAGGAGATTGTGGAAGCTGATGATACACAATCTACGGCTGAATAAGCAGCAGCTTTCGACGTTAGCGTCAAAACAATATTGGTCCATTTGCGTCAAATTGGCAAGGTAAAAAAGCTTGACAAATGGGTGCCCCACGAACTCAATGATCGCCAGCGCGAAGTACGCGTCGAGACGTGCCTTGCACTGCTCAACAGACACATAAATGAAAGAATTTTGAACCGCATTGTTACCTGCGATGAAAAATGGATTCTGTTTGATAACCGCAAGCGCTCAGCAAGTTGGTTGGATCCTGGTTCAGCACCTAAACAATGCCCTAAACGAAAACTTACCCCTAGTAAAGTGATGGTCACTGTTTGGTGGTCTAGCGCCGGTGTGATTCATCACAGCTTCTTACCGAACGGGGTGAGCATTACTGCAGATGTGTACTGTGAAGAACTGAACACAATGATGGAGAAGCTGGCACATCTCCAACCAGCATTGGTCAATCGCTCGTCTCCGCTGCTCCTGCACGACAACGCGCGACCTCATACTGCACAGCAGACGGTCTCCAAGTTGCAAGAACTGGGGTTGAAAGCTCTCCGTCATCCGCCCTACTCACCAGACCTTGCGCCTACAGACTACTACTTTTTCCAGAATTTGGATAACTTCTTGGCGGGAAAAAAATTCAATACCCGAGAGGCAGTACAAAATGCCTTTGAAGAATTTGTTGCCTCCCGTCCAGCTGATTTCTTTAAGAAGGGCATCAATAAACTGCCACTGCGTTGGCTACGATGCATTGATTGCATAGGTGATTACTTCGATTAATACAAATAAAAAATACATGAAAAAAATGCGTTTAAATTTTTTCATACAAAACGGCAATTTCATAGGTAAAGACCTATTATCATCTATACAGTTTATTTAAACATTTACAAAAATATAATACTAACAGTAAAAATAGAATTTAAACTACTCGAAAAACGAAGGAGATATAATTATTTTAAAGAAATTTATCTGTCCCTCTCGCGAAAACGCTGTTTTCTATGGCAGTTTTATAGGCGTCATAGACGATGACGTCAAAGTCTTGTGTTGAGGAGCTCGTGGCTAAAGAATAACAGCCGTACAGATCGATTTTCAAGGTTAAGCAACGCTTGCCAAGGTTGGTCTGTGGATGGGTGACCATCTTAACATAACGAGTTTCCTCCGTGCCTCGGAAAGCACGTTAAGCCGTTGGTCCCGGCTGTCATTTGTAGATCTTTGGCAGTCGTTACGGATTGTCAGAAGCCAGTAAATCTGACTCCAGTCTTGCCAAGAAGTACCGTGTTACCCGTTAATGGGTTGTGGAGGTCTGGTAGGTAGCCGCTCCACGTAAAACACTGGTACTCAGCTGAATCCGGTTTGACTGGAAGCCGACCCCAATATGTAAAAAAAAAAGAAAAAAAAAAATTGTAATCTTTGAAGCTTTATAACTTAATCGCTGATGAAGGTATTTAGAAAATAATTTCATGATCGTTTACTAGAGCTAACAAATATTTCATTTTGTAATTAAAAAAGTCGCATGCATATTCCCTATTATTGTTCAACCACTTCTGAAAACAAATTATCTCTTTATTAAAACGTCATCATGGTCGAAATTGTGTAACTGTCAGATGGTCAAGAGACTTAGTATTTTTATGATGTGCAAGCGACATTCAACCTTGAGCAGCCACAGTAATTACAAGAACTATTTTGAATCCAGGTCACAAATAATTTGGTTTTATAAATGTTTTTGCAGGTAGGTAGAACAGCGCGCGCGGGCCGCGCCGGCGTGTCCGTGTCCCTCGCGGGCGAGGCGGAGCGCGCGCTCGTGAAGGCGATCGTGAGGCGCGCGCGCCGCCCCGTGCGCTCGCGCCAGGTGCCGCCCGACATCGTCGCCAAGTACGGCGCCAGGCTGGCCAGGCTCGAGCCCGAGATCGGTGAGTGCGAAGGTGCTACCCAGCCAGTCATGAGCTGGACAGAGCTCCGAATTAGGTACACTTATTCATGTACTCGCATCTTTGACAGATTACTCAGATCTTTGGCAGTCGTTACGGATTGTCAGAAGCCAGTAAATCTGACACCAGTCTTGCCAAGATGTACCGTGTTACCCAGTTAATGGGTTGTGGAGGTCTGGTAGGCAGCCGCTCCACGTAAAACACTGGTATTCAGCTGAATCCGGTTTGACTGGAAGCCGACCCCAATGTAGTTGGGAAAAGGCTAGGCAGATGATTTATGTACTCGCATCAAAATGTTTCCGGGATTAAGTGGGGAGTGCTCCGCATTTCCGCTATTGTTCTTACATGCTATGTTGTGTGAACTACAAAAACGGCAACATCCTACGTGTGCGCATTGAAATATTGCAACTTCGGACATCCGATGACGTTGATGTAAACTTGGCAATGTCACGCGTGCAGTTGTTTAAATTGTGTAAAATAAATTACTTCTTATTTAATAAATTACGGGATTTTTCTGCTCTTTAAAATAATTAATCTCGAGATTTCAGGCATATCCACTTTATTCTTTCACTGTATAAAATTACTGTTAGTGCATAAATAACTCGACCTAATTCCGACCTCTGACTAATGAGGCTCTAGACCAGTGGTTCTTTACCGATGGTCCGCGGACCACTGGTGGTCCCTGACAGAACCTGAAGTGGTCCGCGAAGCCATTCTATAATGCAATATTTTCGCAAAGCTGAATAATTTCAATGCAACGGTTCAAAATAAAGTAGTGATTGATATGCTATAGAATACTAACTTGGAAGATGTTTTAGAGACATGAAATGAATTAGAATACAACATTTTTTAGATAATAATAACAATATTTCTTCCTAAGTTTCGAAATAGTGCTACACGCTACGTAATGTTGTTTCATCGGCATATCTATGCCAGCAGAGGTTCTCAGCGCTTCTAAAAATTTTAAAGACAAGCACCAATATCAGCTGGATGCAGTATTGGCGTTTGGCCTTGAGCAGCACTGAACTGGATTCAAATGTTAGTCAAGATTCATCATCTGCCTAGCCTTTTCCCAGCTATATTGGGGTCGGCTTCCAGTCGAACCGGATTTACCTGAATACCAGTATTTTACCAGACCTCCACAACCCATTAACTGGGTAACACGGTACTTCATGCCTCTGAAAAGTTGGTGGTCCATGGGAAGAAGGAAATTTGAACAAATGGTCACTTATGACTAACAGTTTAAGAACCACTGCTCTAGTAAAAATGAAACTCTACCGGCGATAGTGATTGTCGAAATGCAGTTACCACTATTCGTCTCTGCATTTGTGAGAAATGCCGAAGGCATTAAGTGCCGCCTTTGTACATTCGTGTGCATCATATCAGCCGAAAGACGTCCACTGCTGGACATAGGACTCCTCCAAATGTCGCTATATCGACCGGTACTGCGTGTCTCGCATCCCGAAACCTTCACCTACCTGCAACCTTCACCAGCTGCACGCTCCACGTTGTGTCTTCCGGTACGCGGTCACCACTCCAGAATTTCTCGGCCCCATCGACCATCTGTTCTGCGAGCAATGTGCCCTGCCCACTGCCACTTTAGTTAGGCGATCCTTCGGGCTATGTCGGTAACCTTGATTCTCTTGCGGATATCATCATTCCTGATTCGATCACGCAAGGAAACTCCAAGCATTGCCCTCTCCATTGCCCTTTGAGTGACTTTTAGTCTTCTGATGAGGCCCATTGTGAGCGACCACGTCTCAGTTCCCTATATCATCACTGGCAACACACACTGGTTATAGACTTTCGTCTTGAGACACTGTGGTATGTGGGACGAAAAGATACATTCGTGTGTAAAATGTTAACAAATAAATAAATCCCAGGTTGTCTGGAAGAGATCGCGGAATGCGATAAGACCGCCCATTGTAAGTGTTTTAGTTTTAAGTTTCCTTTTGTATTACTTTTGGTGTATGTACATTCAGTCAAAAAAGTATCGGGAATGGATGATTTGTTTATGGTTCCAAATTCAAATTTTTGTTTTTTTGTAGTTGTTAGATTGGCACAACTGTTTTCCATTTTGGCGCGGAGTTTGAGTTGCATCTGTTATTTATATTAAATACAGTGCTGGTTTTAGTAATATCATATATAGTGTGTATTGCGAATTTAGTGAAGGAAATAGTGACTGAAAATCCCCATTCAACTCTGAGAGAGATAGCCGCCGAACTTTCTGTATCTCACGAGTCGATCCGTACCATTTTAACTAATCATTTGGGTATGAAACATGTTGCTGCTCGGCTAGTCCCAAAAGATCTGAATTTTCTCCAAAAACTCAATCGCATGAAAGTCGCTGAGGACATGCTAGAACGAGTCAGTTCGGACCCAACATTCATGAAACGCATTGTTACTGGTAGTAGACGTGGGTTTACGAGTTTGACATGCAAACTAGTCAACAAGCTTCGGAGTGGCGCCTTCCAACTGAACCGAAACCGAAAAAACCACGCCAAAGTCGATCAAAAGTCAAAGTCATGTTGACTGTTTTCTTTGACTATCGCGGTGTTGTGCACTCTGAATTCTTACCGGAAGGTCTAACGGTAAATAAAGAATATTATTTGAGCGTTATGCGGCGTTTAAGAGAGCAAATTCGACGAAAAAGGCCAGATTTGTGGAAAGAAAATTCTTGGATTTTGCACCACGACAATGCGCCTTCGCACAAGGCTATCATTGTGAACGAATTTTTAACCAAACACTCAACAAATACCATCCAGCAACCACCATATTCACCAGATATGGCTCCTGCTGACTTTTTTCTTTTTCCTAAACTCAAATTACCACTTCGTGGCACCCGTTTTCAATCGATAGAAGACATAAAAGAGAATTCGCGGCGAGAACTGAACTCAATTCCGGAAGCAGCGTTTAAAAAATGTTTTGATGAATAGATTATTCGTTGGCGCAAGTGTATCGTTTCTAAAGGAGCATACTTTGAAGGTGATAAAATAAATTTGGATGAATAACAGACATTTTGTGTATTATTGATCTTTTCCCGGTACTTTCTTGACAGAGTAGTACAATAAAGCGTATAATAAATAAATAAATGGTCAAATGTTCGGGACTGTCCATGACAACGGATAACATAAGATCCCAACAAAATGTAAAGTAAAATAAAATGAGTAAATTATTTTTGCAATTATTCAGATGTTTTTGTATGCAAGATAAGTTTTATCTACGAGTATGTTCAAAGACAGGGAATTTTATTACCGTTTTAAGTTTTATTCTTTGTCATTGTAACAGTATTCAGGTTTATAAGTCTAAATAAATAATGATGTTCTTAACAAAAACTGTGACCCTTCTTCCAGCCGCAATCCTCGATGAAGAATACGCAGAGAAGCAGATGAACAAGATGGAGAAACAAACAGCCAAGCTGGAGGGTGCTATAAAGCCCGAGGGCTCCGAGCAAGTGGGGCCCAAGATAGAGCTGAAGAGGCAGCGGGACTGGTTCCAGTCGCCGCGGGAGAAGAGGGAGGAGAAAGAGAGGCTGGCGCTCACCAAGCATCCTGATAAAGGTATCTACATATTTTTTGACTAGGGGATATTTTAATTAGTAGATTCTGGGCCCATAACATAACCATTTACAGGACAAGTCTACAGTTAGAGGCTCCCCACATGGTTCAAATGTTTCAGATATGCATCTTGATAAAGGTATCTACATATTTTTTGACTGAGGGATATTATACCTAATGTAGATTCTGGGCCCATAACATAACCATTTACAGGACAAGTCTACAGTTAGAGGCTCCCCACATGGTTCAAATGTTTCAGATATGCATCTTGATAAAGGTATCTACATATTTTTTAACTAGGGGATATTATAATGTAGATTCTGGGCCCATAACATAACCATTTACAGGACAAGTCTACAGTTAGAGGCCCCACACAAGGTTCAAAATGATACAGATATGTGTGGTCGTTTTTAAGTCTGATAAACGGTAAAAAAATACTCCAACGAATTGAAAACCTCCTCCTTTTTAAGGTCGGCTAAAAAGAGATGACTTTCATCTTAAAAACCGACTCACTCATCAGAAATTCAATGATGCAGATTTAGTTTTTATCGTATTTAGGCTCGAGACTTCTTTGTGTCATCATCATCATCATCTGCTTAGCCTTTTCCCTACTATATTGGGGTCGGCTTCCAGTCAAGCCGGATTTAGCTGAATACCAGTATTTTACGAGGAGCGGCTGCCTACCAGACCTCCACAACCCATTAACTGGGGTAACACGGTATTTCATGGCAAGACTGGAGTCAGATCTACTGGCTTCGGACTATCCGTAACGACTGCCAAAGATCTACAAATGACAGCCGGGACCAACGGCTTAACGTGCTTTCCGAGGCACGGAGGAAACTCGGTATGTTAAGATGGTCACCCATCCACAGACCAACCTTGGCAAGCGTTGCTTAACCTCGACCCGTGCGGCTGTTATTATCTAGCCACGAGCTCCTCGAGACTTCTTTGTGTGTTTCTTGCTATTTTTCATTGTTTCGTATTTGGCCATCCAAGCCCACTTGAAAAATTCACCTTGTAAGTAAAGAAAATTGAAAAAACCGGCCAAGTGCTAGTTGGACTCGCACACGAAGGGTTCCGTACCATAAACCTTAGTTTTTGTTATTTGTTGTTATAGCGGCAATAGATATACACAATCTGTGAAAATTTCAACCTTTCTACCTATTACGGTTCTTGAGTTACAGCCCGCTGACAGACAGACGGACGGATGGTCAGCGGAGGCTTAGTGATAGGGTTCCGTTGGATACCCTTTGGGTACAGAACCCTAAAAATTAAGATTTATTAAGCTTTATCAGCGTGCGCTGTCCGGACGGTCCGATATCAATTTATATTAAAATCTTCCGTTAGTGCCTGATTGAGCGACTGACAGACTACGCACAGCCGAAACGACTGGTCGCAGAAAGCTGAAATTTGTTTATACGCCCTATGTCAGATACGCAAAATGCCAGACACGTATATTGTCAGAAATCGCAGAATGCCAGATACGTAAAAAGTCAAGAACGCAGAATGTCAGATACGCAAAAAGTCAGAAACGCAGAATGTCAGATACGCATAATGTCGGAAACGGATCAGATATTATATTAATTTTCGTATTTTTTAAAGTTTGCTTGTAGTACTAGTACCTACTTTTTTATACCACATGAACGTTGGCCAATTGGAGCTCGTGGCTAGATAATAACAGCCGCACGGGTCGATCTTCAAGGTTAAGCAACGCTTGCCAAGGTTGGTTTGTGGATGGGTGACCATCTTAACATAGCGAGTTTCCTCTGTGCCTCGGAAAGCACGTTAAGCCGTTGATCCCGGCTGTCATTTGTAGATCTTTGGGCAGTCGTTATGGAGTCAGAAGCCAGTTAATCTGACTCCAGTCTTGCCATGACGTACCGTGTTATCCAGTTACTTGGTTGTGGAGGTCTGGTAGGTAGCCGCTCCGCGCAAAATACTGGTATTCAGCTAAATCCGGTTTGACTGGAAGCCGACCCCAATATAGTTGGGAAAAGGCTAGGCAGATGATGATGAACGTTGGCCAATTGAGTGAAGTTCAATTTATTAATCGGTACTCAGAAATGTTTTCTAGGCAATCTAACCCTGGCAATATGCGTATTTGACATTTTGAGTATCTGACATTCAGCGTTTATGGCATTTCCCATATTTGTCACTATCATTTTCTGATGATTTGCAACTTAGAGAGAGAGAGAGAGACTTTATTTTGCAAATAAGTCTGCCAATCCGACAATATGCGTGTCTGACATCTTGCGTATCTGACATAGGGCGTTTAAACCAAAATTTGGCATTTAGGTTCCTTGGAGAGTGTACGGGAGCACAAAATTCCTACGAGGACTGGAAAAAACGGGATATGCGCGTACGAAGTTGCGGGAAAAAGCTAATAAATCAATATAATGTTCTATCAATTTTTTGTCTATATGTGACTCTCAAATGACTTAAACTTGACATCTTTCATTTACAGACAAAAAGAAAGGCGGGCGAGGCAAGAAGCGCAAACACGACGATGACGACGATTCGGGCGATGACGGCGGACGCAAGAAGAAGAGGCCCACCAAACACAAGCCTAAGGACACGCCCGAGGAACGAGTCAATAGGGAGATGGAGAAGGTATGTTGGGAGTTAAGCCTTTTAGTAATCAACATAAGGTTCAAAGTCGGACGCAAGAAGAAGAGGCCCACCAAACACAAGCCTAAGGACACGCCCGAGGAACGAGTCAATAGGGAGATGGAGAAGGTATGTTGGGAGTTAAGCCTTTTAGTAATCAACATAAGGTTCAAAGTCGGACGCAAGAAGAAGAGGCCCACCAAACACAAGCCTAAGGACACGCCCGAGGAACGAGTCAATAGGGAGATGGAGAAGGTATGTTGGGAGTTAAGCCTTTTAGTAATCAACATAAGGTTCAAAGTCGGACGCAAGAAGAAGAGGCCCACCAAACACAAGCCTAAGGACACGCCCGAGGAACGAGTCAATAGGGAGATGGAGAAGGTATGTTGGGAGTTAAGCCTTTTAGTAATCAACATAAGGTTCAAAGTCGGACGCAAGAAGAAGAGGCCCACCAAACACAAGCCTAAGGACACGCCCGAGGAACGAGTCAATAGGGAGATGGAGAAGGTATGTTGGGAGTTAAGCCTTTTAGTAATCAACATAAGGTTCAAAGTCGGACGCAAGAAGAAGAGGCCCACCAAACACAAGCCTAAGGACACGCCCGAGGAACGAGTCAATAGGGAGATGGAGAAGGTATGTTGGGAGTTAAGCCTTTTAGCAATCAACATAAGGTTCAAAGTCGGACGCAAGAAGAAGAGGCCCACCAAACACAAGCCTAAGGACACGCCCGAGGAACGAGTCAATAGGGAGATGGAGAAGGTATGTTGGGAGTTAAGCCTTTTAGCAATCAACATAAGGTTCAAAGTCGGACGCAAGAAGAAGAGGCCCACAAACACAAGCCTAAGGACACGCCCGAGGAACGAGTCAATAGGGAGATGGAGAAGGTATGTTGGGAGTTAAGCCTTTTAGTAATCAACGTAAGGTTTAAAGTCGGACGCAAGAAGAAGAGGCCCACCAAACACAAGCCTAAGGACACGCCCGAGGAACGAGTCAATAGGGAGATGGAGAAGGTATGTTGGGAGTTAAGCCTTTTAGCAATCAACATAAGGTTCAAAGTCGGACGCAAGAAGAAGAGGCCCACCAAACACAAGCCTAAGGACACGCCCGAGGAACGAGTCAATAGGGAGATGGAGAAGGTATGTTGGGAGTTAAGCCTTTTAGTAATCAACATAAGGTTCAAAGTCGGACGCAAGAAGAAGAGGCCCACCAAACACAAGCCTAAGGACACGCCCGAGGAACGAGTCAATAGGGAGATGGAGAAGGTATGTTGGGAGTTAAGCCTTTTAGCAATCAACATAAGGTTCAAAGTCGGACGCAAGAAGAAGAGGCCCACCAAACACAAGCCTAAGGACACGCCCGAGGAACGAGTCAATAGGGAGATGGAGAAGGTATGTTGGGAGTTAAGCCTTTTAGTAATCAACATAAGGTTCAAAGTCGGACGCAAGAAGAAGAGGCCCACCAAACACAAGCCTAAGGACACGCCCGAGGAACGAGTCAATAGGGAGATGGAGAAGGTATGTTGGGAGTTAAGCCTTTTAGTAATCAACATAAGGTTCAAAGTCGGACGCAAGAAGAAGAGGCCCACCAAACACAAGCCTAAGGACACGCCCGAGGAACGAGTCAATAGGGAGATGGAGAAGGTATGTTGGGAGTTAAGCCTTTTAACAAGCAACATAAGGTTCAAAGTCGGACGCAAGAAGAAGAGGCCCACCAAACACAAGCCTAAGGACACGCCCGAGGAACGAGTCAATAGGGAGATGGAGAAGGTATGTTGGGAGTTAAGCCTTTTAGTAATCAACATAAGGTTCAAAGTCGGACGCAAGAAGAAGAGGCCCACCAAACACAAGCCTAAGGACACGCCCGAGGAACGAGTCAATAGGGAGATGGAGAAGGTATGTTGGGAGTTAAGCCTTTTAGTAATCAACATAAGGTTCAAAGTCGGACGCAAGAAGAAGAGGCCCACCAAACACAAGCCTAAGGACACGCCCGAGGAACGAGTCAATAGGGAGATGGAGAAGGTATGTTGGGAGTTAAGCCTTTTAGCAATCAACATAAGGTTCAAAGTCGGACGCAAGAAGAAGAGGCCCACCAAACACAAGCCTAAGGACACGCCCGAGGAACGAGTCAATAGGGAGATGGAGAAGGTATGTTGGGAGTTAAGCCTTTTAGTAATCAACATAAGGTTCAAAGTCGGACGCAAGAAGAAGAGGCCCACCAAACACAAGCCTAAGGACACGCCCGAGGAACGAGTCAATAGGGAGATGGAGAAGGTATGTTGGGAGTTAAGCCTTTTAGTAATCAACATAAGGTTCAAAGTCGGACGCAAGAAGAAGAGGCCCACCAAACACAAGCCTAAGGACACGCCCGAGGAACGAGTCAATAGGGAGATGGAGAAGGTATGTTGGGAGTTAAGCCTTTTAACAATCAACATAAGGTTCAAAGTCGGACGCAAGAAGAAGAGGCCCACCAAACACAGGCCTAAGGACACGCCCGAGGAACGAGTCAACAGGGAGATGGAGAAGGTATGTTAGGAGTTAAGCCTTATAGTAATCGTCATAAGGTTCAAAGTCGGACGCAAGAAGAAGAGGCCCACCAAACAAGCCTAAGGACACGCCCGAGGAACGAGTCAACTGGGAGATGGAGAAGGTATGTTAGGAGTTAAACCTTATAGTAATCAACATAAGGTTCAAAGTCGGACGCAAGAAGATGAGGCCCACCAAACACAAGCCTAAGAACACGCCCGAGGAACGAGTCAATAGGGAGTTGGAGAAGGTATGTTAGGAGTTAAGCCTTATAGTAATCAACATAAGGTTCAAAGTCGGACGCAAGAAGAAGAGACCCACCAAACACAAGCCTAAGGACACGCCCGAGGAACGAGTCAATAGGGAGATGGAGAAGGTATGTTGGGAGTTAAGCCTTTTAGTAATCAACATAAGGTTCAAAGTCGGACGCAAGAAGAAGAGGCCCACCAAACACAAGCCTAAGGACACGCCCGAGGAACGAGTCAACAGGGAGATGGAGAAGGTATGTTAGGAGTTAAGCCTTATAGTAATCAACATAAGGTTCAAAGTCGGACGCAAGAAGAAGAGGCCCACCAAACACAAGCCTAAGGACACGCCCGAGGAACGAGTCAATAGGGAGATGGAGAAGGTATGTTAGGAGTTAAGCCTTATAGTAATCAACATAAGGTTCAAAGTCGGACGCAAGAAGAAGAGGCCTACGAAACACAAGCCTAAGGACACGCCCGAGGAACGAGTCAATAGGGAGATGGAGATGGTATATTAGGAATTAAGCTTTAAAGTAATTAAAATAAGGTTCAAAGTCGGACGCAAGAAGAAGAGGCCTACGAACTATCGCGCTGCTGTTGCGCTGCACTTTGCCAAATTTGAAGGCGCCCTTAAAGTAAAAAAAAATGGTTGTCTGTAAAGTCGGTTAACGGACGATAATTTTACGTGATAAGGTCAAAAAAAAAAAATTAAATTCTTAACAAACTAGTCGAATGCTTAGGCGATTAACACATGGCACCGCGCACTGCAGCGGTAGGCGGTGAAGCGGATCTCTTGTCGCACTGGACTCTAAACCGCCTTACCGCACGGGGCACCGCTACGAAATCCGTGCCGTGTAATAATCGCCTTAGGCCGATCGTGCCTCTCTATCGCTTGTTCCGCGCTCTTGCTTGCACGCTCGAATTTTCAGAAATCTAAATAAAACCTGTGACACTGGTAACTAAAATGCACAATTCAATAACAAACTTACTTAAAACCCAACAGGTGGCTCTCCTCCAATCCCGAATGGAAAAACGCAAGAAGAAGCAACGCAGGATCCGCGCCGTCGACGACAATGATGACCTCTCGCAGAATAGACCGAAAACATCCAACAAATCCAAGAAAAAACAGAGCAACTTCGCCAACGACCTCACAGACACATCCCGAGCGGCGGCTAAACGTTTGCGGTATGACGCTAACAAGGCCCAGAAAGACAACAAAGGGATGTCGCAAAAGGGCAACAAAGGGCCGCCGAAGAAAGGAAAGGGAGGGCCAGGGAAGGGTCCAGGGGGGAAGGGAAAGCCTGGTGCCAAGACGTTTGGCAAGCCGCAAGCTGGGAAGCAAGGGGGACGTAGGAAAAATAAATAAATTTTATTGATATATGCGTAATTGGTTGTTTTATTTACAGCTTATAGCCGTCTCCATAGAGTCCCATCTTTGTACCAAAATCCATCAAAATTAGTTCGGTGATTTAGCCGTATGTAAAAGAGTTAAAAAAGCTCAATTTCTTATTTATAATACCAGCTAGGATATTCGATACATTGCACGTTATAGTGCAGCAAACTTATCTGGCCCAGTGGCTTTAATTGGAACTACCGAAAATTAACAGGATCAATCATTTTTGTTCCCCAATAGCCGTCAGCTATTTGACCCGCCATCAACTGTAGATCTTTGGGTCGTCAGGGGTAGTCTGAAGCCAGAACAACTAATATCATTTGTGCCAAGGAACCAAGCCATTGACGTCTGAAATCATTGGTAGTTTCAGTTTTCTACTCTATGGAAAAAAAAAACAGAAATTGGCAACACTGGAATGTCATTTTTGAACGATAGTGAGGTGCTCGTGGTATATATATCTGATTTTATACAATCTGGTTATCAGGTTCAGGTTGACTACTGATAATTATCTGCAAACGCATGCACTCCTAAAAACGGATACATTTTTTTTAGTTTTAACTTTCGGTTCAAAATCGCGGAAAGATCAGAATAAAACTTACTTTAGGATCAAATTATTATGCGTGTGTGTGTCAAGATTCTCTATACAGAGTTGATACGACAGAGGGGCATTAAATTAAACTACGTATACTATACGTGTTCAGTATTAATTCGATACGGTACAAAAACAAAAAGCGCCATAAATGAGAAAATATTTTTTTCAAACAAACTAAATAGCTTGCAAATCCGAATAAAACGCAACCACACTTTGTAAAAAAATGACACTGACCTTAGATACCGCTAGGTAACAAAGCGGCAACGTCGCGCGCGCGCCGGAGCGCGGTGTGCGGTATCTCGTGTGCTCGGCGGGGGCCGGGCCGGGGGGGCGGCCGGCGACTTAGGCCTCCGCTCGCACTGGCTTTTATGTTAGGTAACGTTTCGAAGTACGCGCACAAAAACAAACACACAAAATTTTTTAATTTTCGATGTGTCCTCCATTCACATTGATGCACAAATTATACCGACGGAGAATATTGTTATTTATTTTTCTAATTAGATCACTGTCCGTCGCTAAGCACTTTAATTTGTGAAATGCTAAAATAATCCTATTTTTTAACTCATCAATTGTATTTACCTCTGAGGCATACACTTCACCCTTAATGTAACCCCACAAAAAGAAATCCATGGGAATGAGGTCCGGAGATACTAATACTAAATAATAATAATACCAAGTTACGTGTCCTATCACCATAAAAAACAGTCAATCACAAAAAAAAAACACTAATACTAAATAATAATAATCCCAAGTTACGTGTCCTCTCACAATAACAAAATAAAATTAAAATTGTGTGCGCGCGAAGTCCACAAACCGTACGTTCCGAAAAACAAGCGTCGGCGCACTGAGGGACTTACCGATCGCAAAAAACAAGGATGCAACAAACTGACCTATCTCTATTTCTTTCGCTCGCTTTATGTTAGTCGCTTTCGTAGTGAAAGTGCAAGTGTGTGTGTGTATTGATTGCTTCCTTGTTTGCATTGCCAATTTTTAGTGAATGTCCTTCGACATGCGTCAGAGCGGCAACAACGCATCGTAGATTTGTCGTGCATGACCTATGCTTAGACGATAATCAGCTGTTAGAAAAGATACATCGTGTTCAAACCGTGCAAAAACTTTAAAAATCATTTGCGACTAAACTACTGCTCCTAATTAATTTATTTTTGGTACAGAGCTTGAAAATGGTACCTAGTATAGGCAGTTTAAAGGAAAGCCCCTCTGTCGTATCAACGTTGTATATTTTGTTACATTTGTCGCAAATTTTAGTTCAGATCAAGGAAAATTTGCGTTTTTTCGGAAGAAGGCCCACTTCTCAGTAGGTAATCATAACTCATTATTCCCGGTCTCAGATTAAAATAAGATCAGTCCGTCCAAATGATTTGCCTTTTATCCTTTAAAATTAAGAACTTGTAGAACAACCCTGTTTCAGACGCTTTATCTGAAAACTGAGATATGATTGAAAATTGAGGCAATAAAAATTGCCAAATTTAACTATTCGTTTTGTATCCATTAGGTATACGATGTTTTGCATTATTTAATAGAAATTACAAAAAGCTACTACTTCCAAATTATGTGTAAGGTAAGTACCTAGTGTAGGTATTCAAAACGATTACTATCGATGCAATTCGGCTTGTATGAATTCATTGGTTCGCATCTTTTGTGACTTGCATGAGTTGAGTCGATATGAGAATTAAACCCAGGGATCGTATGTTTTTAAGCTACGCTGCTAACTTCACTTTTGATTTGACAACTATTGAACCATTTAAGTACTTAAACCTAGTACTTATAAAATAACCTAACACCTTAACCAGTTTTAGATCCCGACATACTGTAAAATACACCCCTTACCGACTTTGATAATGATAAAACCGTTCCTGATTCATACGATTGTATACAACCCTCTTAACGATGAACGTCACGCACACCATGTCATCGATCGCTCGCGAAAACTGGGCCAAACGAAACGTGTTCCAGATACAAACTCTTCTAAACTCGTACCTATAGACTTGTCTTCTTACTTCAAATATTTTGTCTCACGACAAGATTCTGTTATGCTACGGCTACACTAGCGTAATATGGCCATAATTGTAACAACACCAATAGGGTATTTTACTAAAAAAATCTAATTAGTCCGTTTGATAGATTTTCAAAAAATATTGGACCCCTATTTTTTCTTTTTTCACGTAAACAAAAAATAAAGAGGATACAGCGAGTTGAAGACACGCGTGACGTCATCTGGCTTGGTAAATTTGTTACCCACTGTATCTCTTTATTTTTTGTTTACGTGAAAAAAGAAAAAACACGTGTCCAATATTTTTTGAAAATCTATCTGATGGAATAATTCGATTTTTTTTCCTAATGATAGGCACGCGTTTGACCACTATCTCACCTGCTGGTAAGCGATGATGCGGTCGAAGATGGAGCACGCCTGCCTAGAAGTAACCTATTCACTCTTGACTTAAAGACTCCCAGGTTGTTTTTGTAAAATACCCTGTAATAGACATAATTATTGCCATATTACGATAGTGTGGCCGTAGCATAAAGAATCACAAGCTAGGGCTCAAGCCACGCATCCTCCACTTCTCTTTCACATTTGACAGCGCACAGTTTGTCAAATCGTTCCTATTTATGGCCTATAAAGGTAGGAAGATGGTTTATTTAGGTAGCTACATCCTGTAGACCTGTCAGTTTCCTGCAACCAATGAGCAACGCTGAGCGGGTGACCGAAGGGATGGCGGGGCGTGAACTGCATACTATACTGCAACTAGGTAATCTAGGTACTTAGTTATCAATCGCACGGGACATAAATCACAGTTCGTTTGATCGCTTGCCGAAAAATAAAGGTAGCACAGGTATTTTCGTTGCCGGAAAATCTTGGATACAAACTTGAACAGTAACAAGTGGTTGGTGTTAAATTTTTGCAGTTTTTGTTCTCTTAAACGTGATGATTACATTTGTTTTTCCCTAAAATTGTGAGGAAGCGAAGTGGGCGGGCTCCAAATTATTGATCGACCGTTCAGGGAGGTGTGCGTCGCTGCGCAGTTTCGTTTACGTTATTACGCGTCCGTGGAGATGATTTGGAGGCGTCTTTGTGAAATATTCTCGTCAGATGGTGCGGAACGGAAGGTTTTCAAAATGTTGTCGTGGTTGCTGATGCCGCGACCCCGGCCGCCGACCCCTGCGGAGATCATGTTGTTTCCTATGATGCTGAAGTTGCCCGACCCGTCTATTGCCGTCAAAGAACTTTTGTCCGACGGCCCATTTTTTATTTGCCGCGGAAGCACGACCTAGAACGAGTAGGTAACTCGTAACGATAAGTCTATCTAATTTGCAAGACGCGTGGTTTCACAATGTGGAGCCATGTGACGTATCTTCTCGGCGGCGTCACAGGGTTGTATGCCGGAGGCTATGAAGTGCCGCGGCAAGGAGTTGCGCATCATACGCTGTAGTAGGCTGGTTGCGTGCTACCGGCGGTGCAAAAAGACGTCATTTATATTCAAGAATCTCGCAGTGACGCGACGAATACCGCCTGTTGCGCTCCCAACAGGCTCTATTCGTCGCTGCGTGACCTTGTTGTTAAAATATGTACAGGCGTTTTATGACTAATTACTTTTGTTATAGTACGTACTTACGATCAGCAGTGAGATTCTGTAAACATGTTGAAGCGAAGCGATCACGAAGTGAGCTGTCCATCCATGTAATCAAGATGGAATGACAGCAGTGCGCTTTTGTAAACCGCACTTCGTTAAGTTTACAGAATCGACCGGCTGTACTTTCCAAGAGCGGATCCAGCTTTCATGTCACATCGTCGTGATCTAGTCATGACAGGCTCGAATTCGATTAATAATTTAAATTAAAAAGAAACTGTTTTATTGCTAAACTTCAAAATATATTTAGGTACTTAATTAAATAACAAAATCGATTTTTCTCTTGTATCTTCTCTTAAAACGAGTTATGAGTTTCTCTACTTGTGGGTATGCTTTTGTGAACGTGGAGAAGTGACAGTCCAGTCAGGGCCCGATCTAGCTATTTAACCGTTCCGAGCAAAAAATAATATTCGTCGCCCTTACACTAACACCACATAAGTCATGACTTGCTATTCAAAAGATGGGATGATAACATACTGGTGAATTTTTAAAGCACATTTTAAAAATTCTTGATGATCCTTATTAGCTACACTTTCAGATGGTGTAACTATACAGGATGTTCTTTTTCCAAAATAACCGGGTCGATTTTTTAAAAATCCAATGATGATTCAGGTCGAAATTTCCAGAACGGAAGCGGGCAAACCAATATGGTGCGTTCGATTGTAGTATTCGCTCCATATAAGTCAATGATGTAGCGCGCCGCTTGTGCCGCGTTCATGCCACGACGGTAGCTCATATTCCTTAATTACTGGATTTTTAACGTATCCATGTTGACGAAAAAGATTCAAATGCGATGATAACATAACGCTTATCAATAAACAAATGACTAAATTTGAGAAAATTATTACTTGTTTTAAATTAATTTGAAATTAGAATTCTTAGCCAAACAAAAATTTTTATTTGAAATGGTCAGTACTGCAGAACGGCAACTACATAGGTAAAGACCTATATTAGTATAAAAGTAAATATACTACTTTATTAACAAATAGAAAATATTAAAATTATAATTTTTCCCAGTCCATGGCTATGGTACATGGCCCCCATGACCCCCCGTGGATCCGCCCTTGGTACTTTCCGCAACTTTAATGTTTGCCCTGAGTATTTTAACAATGAAACTTATAAGATAATTATTTTCAGGTTTAAAATTTACTTTTTAAAATGTGGTTTGAGAACCGAATAATATTCTCATAATATTATTCTGTTTCGATTAAATATTTTCGTCAACTTTCTGAGAAATAGTTTGCAAATAAGTAGTCAAAAATCCGACTAATTTGATATGTGTCTTTCAGGTTAACTAAACCGGAAAAATGGAAGACGGTCATAGACATCTAATTGACGAAGACGAGGACGCAGAGGAAATAATAGTTCTATCAGACTCTGAGGAGCTGGTGTCGAAGAGGAGCTCGCCGCCGCCGGTGCCGATCGTGATGCCCTGCACATCAAGCACCGACGCTGTTCGACCGGACCAAGGACGACGAAAACGAACTCGAACCTACATCGAAGTCGTTGTCACTCAGACAGACAGACGCTCTTCAGACGAAGTTATTCGCAACGACGATGGGGAACACGGAGTCGCCGAGGACGGTGACATCAGCGACGACCAACCTAGGGACCTCACAGTACCCTTACAATCCAACAATCATGAAGGCATTCCGGCCGCCTGGCTGATTGTAAAAGCCGTTAAAGAGCCTGACGAAGTGGATCGCTTCCTACCGTACGCTGGTGCGATGCTCCGAAGCATAGAGGACGAACAAAAGCAACAGATCCTCATGAGAGATATAATGCGAATTCTTATTAATGCTAAAACTGAGGAAATGGAGACATTAAGTCAACGCCGTTAACAGTATACTGTGGTTTTATTTCGTACCCCTTGTTAAATAGTTTTTTCTTTGTTAGGGGCATCCCTAACAGAGAAAAAGAACTTTTTAACAAAAAATTAAACCGACTTCCAAAAACAAAACACTACAAAGTAAACTTTTCTTTGTTAAAAAGTTTTTTTCTTTATTAGATACGGGCCTCCCTAACAAAGAAAACTTTTTAACAAAAAAATAAAACCGACTTCCAAAAACAAAACACTACAAAGTAAAAAATAACTTTATTTCGGAAGTTGGTGTTTTTGTTTATTTCGTTTTTGGACACCGACTGTGATATTATGTTATGAACTGGTGTAAACAATCAACAGACATTCGATTACAGAAATCCCGACCCATTTGCTATCATTTATTGAAGAGTTCCGTTGCCTACCTCCGCAGTTCTTCATCAGATCTTCACCAAATTTAAATGGGACCAGTCCGAGAAAATAATCTTCCAAACAAAAAAGAATCATCCAAATCGGTTAACAATTAGCGAAAATATCGCTGAACAAACATTTTTCATGGGATCCCAAAATCAGATCCTGACTTATACCTTCCATCATCAGCGCAGCAACATAAGATGATGATTACCAGGCACAAATATCTAAATTGCGTTAGAAAGTTTACGAAAAAAAAAAAACAAAGAAACATACAACAGAAAATAGAACCTCCTCCTTTTTGAAGAAGTCGGTTAGAAACAGTGTATCTTATACTAATATATAAAGCTGAAGAGTTTGTTTGTTTGCTTGAACGCGCTAATCTCAGGAACTGCTGGACCGATTTGAAAAAAAGTGTTAGAGAGCCCATTTATCGAGGAAGGCTATAGGCTACATATCATCACGCTAAGACCAATAGGAGCGAAGCAGTAATGAAATTTGTGACGCAGACGAAGTTGCGTGGGTCAACTAGTGTGCTTATAAAATTTGAGGGTTTCCCTCGATTTTCATGGGATCCCATCATCAGATTCTGACTTGGTGACAATGGGACCACCTCAGGAGTATAGGCTTTCGAATAAAAAAAGAATTTTGAATTTCGGTCCAGAATTGACGGAGAAATCGGTGAACACACATAAAAAAAAAAAAGATACATACAGCCGAACACAGAACCTCCTCCTTTTTGAAGAAGTCGGTTAAAAACTATTTAAATAGGTACATACTTACATAATTTACTTAGGTAACCTACATAAAACATAAATATGTTTCTTCTTGCATACAACCTGCAACAGAATAAACGCAATATTTCTTAAGGGATCATTGTACTCATCATTATTTACAACTTTCACTATGGGACCAACACCGAAATCGCGAAAAAAAGGCGACTCCCATACATTTACGTCCGCATAACTCGACAAAATGTACTGAACAGCTGATTTTGTTTTCGCGATTTCGTGATTGGTCCCGTAGTAAAAGTTGTTCATAATGATTTGTACAATGACCCCTTAAGAGATATTGCGTTTATCCTGTTACACGTTGTATGAAAATCTCGTCTCACGGTGTTTTTTATCGAAATCCTCCAAAATATTTTTTGTGTACCTACCTAGCCTTATGTAACTTAGGTATATTCGTTAGGCCTGAGAATAGGTTGTAGGGTATTTTTTTTTCTATGGCAAAACAACGTTTCCCGAGTCAGCTAGTAATATATGTGATCTTACTATTATGATGAATCTCAATCAGGATGTTATATGTTAATGTTTTAAAGGCTAATTAATCTTTTATTAGCTGCGAAGGAGTATCAGCGAATCACACGCAACATGGAATCTTGAAGCAGTAATGCTAGCGATGGAGGAGGCCGTCCGCCGTCCGATAACAACTAGCGCTTTGCGTTCTACGCGCGCCTCAAAGAAATGTAAATATAGTAGACGGGACTCGCTAGGGTAGGGCCAGGGGGGGCTACTCTATGTCCGTCGTCGCCCTCCATTCATTCGGTCGCGAGGTGGCGGCGCGTGGTGTTCCCGTGCGCCCCTCTTTGACATCGTGGGGGGAGTCAAACACCTCACTCCCCCCGTTGACCCGAGGTGGCCCGCAGAGACGGGCCGGCACCAGCCTGGTATTACGGAAGTCGCATTAGTTCTCGCGATCTCCGGTTGGTGAGAGATGGAGCACCGGGGTGGTTTTAGTCAGTAAGAGTCTGACAGACCCCTCCGCCCGCCCCAGGGCGGAGGACATCCATGAGGATTTCCCCCCGTTACAAAAAAAAAAGGGGGAGCTACTCTCTAAGTCCGAAGTCCGTAGGTTCGGGCTTAGTTGCGGTCGTATTCTATTCTGTATCACCTACGGAATTAGAATTAGTCCCGAACCCGAACTAAAAATGAAAGACAACACGATTTTACAGTACTGAACTGTCAAATCGTGTTGTCATTAATTCTTAGTGTTTAGGTGATACGGATTAGAATACGCCCTCAACTAAGTCCGAAACTACGGACTTCGAACTTAGGGAGTAGCCCCCCAGTTCCGCTCTTCTCAAATCGTCGAAGATTAAATGATGGCGAACGTTGCCACGCGACACGAGCTGAGTGTAGGTACCTAGTTCACCCCACCGAGGGTGTCCCCACGTTGCCGTCGTGGTGGGGCTTGCGTGTCTCAATGATCTTGAAGCTCTGCCGGTAGAGTTACTCATGCCGGAAAGGTTCAAGTGAGAGACCAGACAAAGAGGGACACGCGAGGGGCACAGCGTTCGGAGACTTGAGCAGTGGTCAAGTCTTCGAACGGTGTGCGTTTCATTAGTAGGAATCTTGCTCACTGTTCTCTGGTACGCGTCTGATTATCAGACGTGACTAGGAGGGCAGTGAGCAAGCAGAGAGAGAGGGAGAGAGGTTGGAGGAGGATGGGACCACACCCTTTAAAGGAAAAGAAAAATGAAAAAGACAGACGCGAAAAAACTACCCCAGGGCGGTACCAGCTGCACAGCAGCTGGAGAATCCGCCACGTCTCCATTGGAGGCGTCATGCCCCTCGTATTCTGGGGGGGGCAACGGATGTCTTCCACTTGCCAGTGGCAACAAGGGCCGAGGAGGCTCCTGATCCGTAGAGTCCCTTATGGACATGATCGGTTCTAATTTTAACACGCCTGACAAGGTGTCGGGGGAGCGCGATGGTGTAGATGCTCCCTCCAAATATTGGAGGAAAGGCTCGCTCATGCGTCGAGGAGATGCGGGGTCAGGCTCTGACTCTGCTTCTGGCGGCGGCTCAGCGGGCTCTGAACACGAGGAAGCGGGAGCTGCTGTGAGGAACTCCGAGTTCTACCGCAAGCGGCCCAGACCGGCGGATGACGAGGGGTCGTCTTCCGATGGAGAGAAGGCCTCAGCCCGAAAAATCTCCACCAGCAGGCGAGGTAAAGGACGAGAAGGAGGCAAAGGAAGAGGGCTCGCCTCCCAAGAGGCTGCGCAGCGAGCCGTGAAGCTTGCCGAGGAGGTGCCTCTCTCGTTGTCTTCCGGCAGTGAGCCAGACGTCGCTGGCGGCTCCGAACAGGAGCGCAAGGCCAGATTCGTGAAAGTCTTGGAGGCTGCGGTCCGCGATGTAGCTTTAAAGAGGTCACAAGCCTCTAAAAACAAGGCCATAAGCGCGGTGGCGGCTTCCATTTTGGCGGCAGCGGAGAACAACTGTTGCGGCCCTCCGTCGGACGAAGTGTCTAGGCTGCGGGCGGAGGTCGCCCGCCTGGCGGCCGCCACGGAGCTTCTCCAGAAGGAGAACCAGAAGCTCCGAGCAGATCTGGCCGGGCTCCGAGGAGCCGGCCCAAAAGAGGTACCTCAAGCGGGACGGAAGCACGGGCAAAGCCAGGCCGCGCCTGTGGAGGAGCAGGTCCTGAACCTGGTGCGACAGGAGATGGCCAATTTTGCGGCACGATTCTCGGTTTTGGAGGGCATCGTCTTGCGTCCCCCGCTAGCGGCGAGCCAAAAGGTAACGGGTCACCCGAAGGCGTATGCAACCGCCACGGCTGCCGAACCGGGGCCGTCCAGCCAGACCAAACGAGGGGCCGGGTCAAAACCCAAGAAGCAAGCACCGAGAAACCCAGCATTGGCCAAACGTAAGAAAGGTGGAGTGGCTGCACAAGCGGGGAAGGCTCCAGCGCTAGCGCCAGCGGTGCAAAAGGCGCCCCCGCCTTCACTCTCCTGCGGCTGAAACCGGATGGCAAGTGGTCGGGGATAAGAAGAAGGCGGGCAAAGCAGCCAGGGCGGCCAAGAAACGACGAAGGAAGCGGCAGCGCAAAGTGGAACGCGTTGCGGCTAGGCTCCGCGCCCCGAAAACCGCAGCTGTAGTGATGACACTACAGCCGGACGCGGAGAAGAGGGGCGTGACTTACCGCGACGTGATTAATAAGGCAAAAGAGGCGGTGAACCTCCAGGAGCTCGGTATCACGGGGGGCCTCCGGCACAGGTTGACCATGACTTGGGCCCGGATGCTGGAGATCTCCGGTGCAGCCAGTGGCCCGACCGCTGACGCTCTGGCCGAAAAGCTCAGAGCGTCCTTAAATGCGGACGAGGTCCGAGTGTCCAGGCCCACCATGTGCGTCGACATGCGCATCCTGGGCCTGGACGACTCCGTCACGGAGGAGGAGGTGGTGGCCGCCGTTGTCAGGACTGGGGGGTGCTCTGCCGAGCAGGTGAAGGCAGGCACCATACGTCCTGACAACACGGGCATGCGAACCGTCGTGGTGAGCTGCCCAGTGACGGCGGCCAAAGAAATATCAGAGGGCCGAAGACTCCTGGTGGGCTGGGTTTCTGCGCAGGTCAAACTGCTGGAACCCAGACCTCTGAGGTGCTTCCGCTGCCAAGTGGGTAACCATGTGGGAGTTCAGTGCACTTCGGAGGTGGATCGCAGCGGTCTTTGTTTCCGCTGTGGTCAGCCCGGTCACAGGGCCGGTTCGTGTAACGCCACGCCGCACTGCTTTGTATGTGCGGCAGCTGGCAAGCCGGCCGATCACTGGGCTGGGGGTAAAGCCTGCGCTCCACCCACCAAAACCAGGGGCAAAAAGAAGCCCTCCACCACCGCCGTCACTGCCGCCGCCGCCGCTTCGGTTGCTGCGAGAGAGCCCTCACAGGGGATTCAGGAGGAGGCTGAAATGGAGTGTCAATAACGGCTCCATTACGCTTCCTCCAGGCGAATATCAACCACTGCGTTGCCGCTCAGGACCTGTTGGTCCAGAGCATGGCGCAGAGGTTGATTAACATCGCCGTGGTCGCTGAGCCGTACTTTGTTCCGCCCAGGGATGACTGGGTGAAGGACCTGAACGGCTCGGTGGCCCTAATTTCGTCGGCCGCTGCCGGTACCCCGTCTCTCGAAAGCGTCAGGAGAGGACAGGGGTGCGTAGCAGCACGGTTTGGGGAGATTGTCGTGGTAGGAGTGTACTTCTCCCCGAACCGAACTCTCGCCGAGTTCCAAAACTCCCTCACGGAGTTGGGCGTCGTCGTCGCCGGGTATCGTTCCCTCCCCGTGCTCGTTCTCGGGGACTTCAATGCCAAGCACTTGGTTTGGGGTTCCCGTTACACGGACACGCGGGGCAGGATGGTGGAGGACTGGGCTCTGGAGACAGGCCTGGTCGTCTTAAACATGGGTTCTGTCCCAACGTGTGTGCGGATGCAGGGGGAATCTGTGGTGGACATCTCATTCGCCAGCCGTGCTCCGTCACCGCGTGTCATTGACTGGCGCGTAAAGGAGGTGGAGACCTATTCTGATCACCGGTATATCCGGTTTGACGTCTCCACCCAGACCTCAACCGCGCCAGTCCGGCAGGCCCCGAGTGGTCCGCGGTGGGCACTGAAACAGCTTGACCGGGAGCTCCTCCTGGAAGCTTCGATCGTGCAGGCCTGGGTGTCACCTCCGGACAGGCTTGCTGACATCAATGACGAAGCGGAGTGGTTCCGGGAGGCCATGTCCGATATTTGTGACGTGGCAATGCCCCGGGTTAAGCCAGGACGTGCCCGCCGTCAGGTGTACTGGTGGTCGCAAGAGCTGGCGACGCTGCGTCAGGCATGCGTTGCTGCACGGCGCCGGTATACCAGGCACCGCAGGCTCCGCATCCGCCCTCCGGATTCGCAGGTCAGAGAGGCGGAGCTGTACGAGGAGTACAAAGTGGCGAAGGCCGCCCTCCGAGCGGGGATCCTGCAAGCCAAGGATCTGGCTCGCAAGGAGATGCTGGAGTCTCTGAACGGGGACCCGTGGGGAAGACCCTACAAAATGGTGCGGAATAAGCTCCGCACCTGGGCCCCCCCGTTGACGCAGAGTCTTCGGCCCCAGCTGGTGGAGGACGTGGTGAGCGCTCTGTTCCCCTCGCGAGGGGAGCATACTCCCCCGTCTATGGTTCCGCCACCTGCGGTGCCTGATGCGGACTACACCGCTGACGACGATGACGATGCTCCTGAGGTGACTGAGGTAGACCTGAGAGTGGCGGTTAATAGGCTGAAGACCAAAAATACCGCCCCAGGACCCAACGGCTTACCTGGGAAAGCCTGGGTCCTGGCCTTGGAGGCTCTTGGGCCTCGACTAAGAGGGTTCCTAAGTGCATGCTTGGAGAGGGGCCAGTTCCCACTTCGTTGGAAGACGGGGAAACTGGTCCTCATCAAAAAGCCGGGGCGCCCTGCGGACTCTCCGTCCGCATACCAGCCCATCGTGCTGCTCGATGAGGTGGGCAAGCTCTTTGAAAGAGTAATTGCAAACCGCCTCGTCGAGCACCTAGTGCGGGTGGGGCCGGATCTGGCAGAGAACCAGTTCGGTTTCCGCACGGGCCGCTTGACGGTGGATGCCATCATGCGCGTGAGAGCCCTCTCGACGGGGGACGCGGTTTCCCGGGGTGGGGTCGTCTTGGCGGTGTCTCTAGACATCGCTAATGCCTTCAACACCCTGCCCTGGAGTTGCATCAGAGAGGCACTTCGGTATCACCGGGTGCCGACCTACCTCCGTCGCGTAGTCGAGGCTTACTTGACGGACAGAGCCGTCATCTACCCCGGTCACCTGGGAGAGTGGAACCGGCGAGAGATGTCGTGCGGTGTTCCACAGGGTTCGGTTCTGGGGCCGCTCCTGTGGGACATCGGCTATGACTGGGTGCTGCGAGCCGTCCTCCCTAGTGGCTTCAGTGTGGTTTGTTACGCTGACGACACGCTGGTCCTGGCGCACGGGAGATCGCACCAGGCGGCGGCCGACGCTATGACACGCGGGGTTGCGACAATAATTGAGCGAATCCAGCAGTTGGGTCTCGAGGTGGCCTTACACAAGTCCGAAGCCATGTGCTTCCATGGTCCTCGGAACAGGCCACCATCGGGATCCCAAATAATGGTAGGAGGAGTTCACATCGAGGTCGGGTCGACGATGACATACCTGGGTCTCGTCCTCGATAGCCGGTGGAACTTCGTTTGGCTCCCAGACTGTGGCGGGCCGGAGCTGCCTTTAAGCGGCTTCTGCCCAATCTAGGGGGACCAAACGGCTCCTGCCGGAGGCTTTACGCGGGGGTTGTGCGGTCCATGGCCCTTTATGGGGCGCCTGTTTGGGCGCCTACTTTGAGGAAGCGACCTGCCCGTTACCTCAACGCGTCCCAGAGGGTCATGGCCATCCGGCTGGCCCGGGGATACCGCACGGTCTCTGGCGAGGCGGCGAGCCTTCTTGCTGGACTGCCACCATGGGATCTGGAGGCGAGAGCTCTCGCGCTCATTTACGAGTGGCGCGTGGAGGCGCAACGCCAAGGCGAGACTCCTCTGCCGCGGCAAATTGCAGCAAGGCGGACGGAGCTCCGGCAGGATCTCATGGCGGTATGGAGACAGCGACTGTCGCAACCCAGCGCTGGGCATGCTACAATCCAGGCAATTAGTCCCCTCTTTGAGGAGTGGCTGGAGCGGCGCCACGGCGTCCTCACTTTCCGCCTGACGCAGATACTCACCGGACACGGTTGTTTCGGGAGATACCTGTTTCGGATTCGGCGGGAGGATACGCCCGGGTGTCATCACTGTGAGGATCACCCGGAGGACACGGTGGAGCATACGGTGGAGGTCTGCCCTGCTTGGGCGGAGAACCGCCGGGTCCTTGTTGAGGCGATCGGCGGCAGCGACCTCTCGCGACCGGCCCTAGTACAATCTATGGTCCAGAGCGAAGAGGCATGGGAAGCGGTCACCTCCTTCTGCGAAACAGTAATGCTAGCGAAGGAGGATGCCGAACGTGTGAGAGAGAGGGAAACCTCACAACCCAGCCGCCGCAACAGAAGAAGACGCCCCAGGCGTCGGGAGTCGCAAGGCGATTTCCGGCCACCGTAGGCGCGGGCCTGCGGACGGCGAGCATTGGGTGGCTCGCCGTCCGATCAGAACCAGGCCCGGGTCGGAGGCGCGCTGTGTTCCACGCGCGCCTTAAGGAGATGTCAGCATGGATGACGGGGCCCGCTAGGGCCAGTGCCTGCCGGGGTGCGGAATCCGTTCGAAAGAGACGCCGCAGCCCTGGAACGCAAAGGGCATTGGGAGGAGCACGGATGGGTTTTAGTCAGTAAGAGTCTGACACTCCCTTCCGCCTCGCCCAGAGCGGAAGGAGTCATTTGATGATTTCCCACCCTTAAAAAAAAAAAAAGGTATCTAGTTCAAATATTTGGCAGTTAGATTTATTGTTAGGTCTCAATATGTGTCTTTTTCATGTGTTAATTTTCACTGACAATGAAGCAGATCCACAGCTGTGTTAACAATGATCCATGACCCGCTATAGTTTCATCACCTACCTACAGTATAAAGTTACGTCATTCGCTGACGCAATAGCTTCATTGTACCGAGTCCATCAGCACTGAACGAGTGTTCCGACAATAGTTTGACACGGAAGCTGTACAAGTTGCCTTAATGCCAATGGCGTACGTAGTGTCAAACCCTGTATCAAACATTTTTAGAGGTTTTGTTTTTTTTTATGTGATACCGTCTTATAAATCGATGAACGCCGGCTGCACGCACGAAGAAGTGTCACTGTCCGTGTCCGCAGCGAGCAAGCGAGAGCGCGCAACTTGCGATAGAGAGGCACGATCGATCGGCCTAAACGTTCGGCTTGTTTGTTACGAATTCGATAGTTTTCTTATGACGTTATCACGTAAAATTACGGACGATAATTTTACAGACAAATAGACTTTACAGACAGCCAATTTTTTAAATAGGCTCTATTTGATAAGAACTGTCTTGGCAGGCCACGGAGGAGACCTAGACGGCGGGACTAAATGTATATATAGCTTTGGGTCCACAGGTCGCGTCGGGGCCCTTGTAGTCCGGGGCCCCTTATCTTTGGTAGGGCTGATAGGTACGGCGGTAGATACGCCGCTGCCTAATGTATTCATTTTGAAACAACGCACCTTCTACGCGTTGATATTGACCAAGGAGACTTCTAAAGGCTGCGGACACGAAGCCAGTGGCGCAGGGAGCGGCGCGGTGGCGGCGTACGAGCGGTTAGCGGTTCCCGCTCGTCTGCATTGGCGTAGTGTTGTGTATTTTATTTTTTTACGTTTAAACGACTGACGTTTCAAAACTCGTTTGATAATTTGTACCAAAAAGATGGTTTCGTTGCTGTTTAGACATTTTGTTCGCGAACAGTACACTAATATCTCATAACACAAAACTACGCCGCTCTAGCGCGTGATATACCCGCTGGCTTCTTGACCGCGGCCTTACAATCTAAGCTCCTGAACCGCTGTGCCATTGCCATATCTTCGTTTGCCATGTAGTGAGAAAGATGTCGCGTTACAAACGCCAAAATGGCGTACTTCAAGCCGTACATATAGGTTACGTTAAATTCGAAAAAGAGGGGGGTAACTTTTTTTACACCGATTACCCTGATTACTGGGGTAATCGGCCGACTCGCACTTGGCCGGTTTTTTTTGTGACAATAAATGCAATATACATTATTTTGTGCTCTTTTGGATGTTGCAAAAGAGCACGAAATAATGTTCTTGTGTCTTTTGGTTTTATTAACGTTTGTTCTTTTATATCTGTACTCAGAACATTGTTATGAAATAGGGTGTAGTTGAAGTAAGGGGTGCCTAAGTGATAGCACCGATTACTATTAGGGGAGATTGATAAACGTTTTTTCACAAATAAATACTTAATTTATCATAATAAATTACAAATTATAAACTTACAACTAGAATTAAGTACTTAATTAAGTAATTTTTGATTTTCATATAGGTACCTACTGACTTTACCACGAAATATCTCGACAACACACACTTTAGGGCACCATTTTCCTATTTTTTTTTTGTTTTTATGTGCTCTTTACCCAATACCCAATACATAAGTATACACAACACGTGCACATACATACACACACACACACACACATGTACATGTGTACAAAGTATATGGGTAGAGGACACTTCATGACATAAGTCAGATCGTGCGCCGCAACTTTGAAAAAAAAAAAAACAAAATGGATGCTGTGCCACAATGGTTCTATACCCTTATTTTTTAAAATTAAATAGCTTAAACTAATGCATATCATGGGGTTATTAACATTTCAGTCTTTCTTCTCGAAGTTAAAAACTTCTTATCACAATCTCTTTAAGAATACCTATTTAATATGTAATAATTAATAAGGACAACATAAAATAGTACCTAAGAGTATTGAGATCAAAGATCAAATTAAAATTGTCGAGAAATGCAATTGTATTTGGCATGCTATGAAAGGCGCATCAGTGATCATCTGCCTAGCCTTTTCCCAACTATAGATATTGGGGTCGGCTTCCAGTCAAGCCGGATTTAGCTGAATACCAGTATTTTACGTGGAGCGGCTGCCTACCAGACCTTCACAACCCATTAACTGGGTAAGACGGTACTTCATAGCAAGACTGGAGTCAGATTTAGGTACTGGCTTCTGACTATCCGTAACGACTGCCAAAGATCTACAAATGACAGCCAGGACCAACGGCTTAACGTGCTTTCCGAGGCACGGAGGAAACTCGGAATGTTAAGATGGTCACCCATCCTCAGACCAACCTTGGCAAGCGTTGCTTAACCTTGAAGATCGACCCGTGCGGCTGTTACTATCTAAGCACGAGCTCCTCAGCTATGAACAACTGATATTATGACAAAATGTACTGTATGGTACAGGACTTCACTAACACTGTCCTGTTTGAGTTCTTGCCCCGCATTTTCAGAACAAATGTTTACAGTAGTTACCTACACTATAGATTGATTTACCGTTACCAGAAGGTACTCTATGGTAAATCAATCTATATAAAAAATCTTCCGTTACTGGTGGTGAAACTACTGATCGGAGAACGCTGAAATTAGGAGGATTTCCCGAAGTTTCTACGGAAACCGGAAAATACGTGAATACGGATGCGCGTACGTAGTCGCGGGCAAAGCCTAGTAAGTATCTTAAAAACTAAACAAAATGTAATTTCTAGTATTCACAAATAGAGGTAGATTGCGGCAGAATATCTTAACAACTATCGCTTATTCGAAGAAGATGATATAACACTGTTTTCCGGACTTTCACGTTCCTTCCTGCAACCAAATAGATGTTCATTAATTTATCACTGAAAAATATATACAAGGTAGTAGAAAATATATTTAAATGTACAAGCTAGAGTAAAAAGAAGGGGATAAACTCATAGGGCATCGTCCACATCGCTGTCAACGAGAAAAGTGCCCAAAACACTGGCCGATGGCAATGCTTCGTTGGCCAAAAACAGGCCAGCCCTCTGGTCACGTGAAGAGGCGAATAACTGCTTGCGATGTTCAATATACAGGGTTATTTGTAAAACACCAACAACCTCTTAGGCTCAAGTCACACCGAGATGGCAGCGAAGCGGCGAGCAGGTTCAGTGTCATATAATTTTAAACTTAATCCTTATTACAGTAACGCATAGTATCGCTTGATTGCTTGAGAAACTAGAAAAGATCGCGCGGCCGCCCGCGGCGCCGCGAGCATTCCGACGACTTCCGCGATAATATGTGTTATAGTAATGAAGATAAAGTTTAAAATTACACGACACTGAAACTGCTCGCCGCTTCGCTGCCATCTCGGTGTGACTTGACCCTTAGGCAGTGAAAGTACACATGATTATAAACAACTTTTAATTTGAGACCAACCCTGAAAACTCGTTACATTACATTTTCATTGGCATTTTTTATATTTTTTTCGAGTTTTCAGGGTTGGTTTTTTTATATTAATGATGGGTTTGCTCTTGACTCTAGTCTATGTCAGAGATGATAGGGACACAGTCTACGATGGAGCGAGCCTACCCAGAAGGAGCCTGTTCACTCTAACTTTGAAGAGATTAGGGTTGTAACCTTTTAGAAACACAGATTTATACGTAATACGTAATTTAACTTTTCTGATATGTCGGTACTGGACGGATCCTACGGCGAGTCGGCGACACTTTCCATTGCTTTATTTGAGGTTTGTATTAGATCCAGACTTTAATATGAGAAAAATCAACAGCTAACTTGAATACTAACCTTTTAAAGTTCTCTCCATCTTCAAGAGTCTCCGGTAGTTTGCAATTCATGGTTTCCGGTAAAAAGTAGCAAAATGCAGCTCCTAGGATCGGAGCTATACCAAAACATAATGGGACTATCCAATAGGCTATTTTATCGACCTGGAACAAAGTTCATAATTCATCGTTATTGGCCGTCACATATATATGTATGTTATGTATGGCCGTCACAAGAGGATACATTCAATAATAATGATGATATGAGCCCTGAATTCTCCAGCAGTGTGCTTAGAGGTTTCAAAGCTAGGCCAAACCAAAGTGGACTCAAACTATCGCCCTGAAATATACCCCGCTCGATTCTTACTGGTTCCTTTGAATATTTCGACATCCTGGATAGCCAGGAACTGTCCTCAATTGCCCCATACACAACATCAGGAAGGTGCGTAGTGTTGCATCAATTTTATACAATTTAGCACCCTCATAACTTCATGAGCCATGTGAGGCACCGAGTCATAGGCCTTCTTATAGTCTATCCAGCATATTGACAGATCCTTTCGGGAGCGACGAACCTGTTGGCTAATGGCCATATCAATGAGGCGCCGCTCCTATTGGTACCGCGGGACCCATTCCTACATTTTGAGAGGCAGATATGTTGTTGTTATTGTTAAAATGGCTATTAATCATTGCTCTCAAAATGGATTATGATGATAATAATGAAATATGTCTTACATATACAATCAAGAACGGTGCAATCGTGCTGCCTGATTTGGACGAGACATTGCAAATGGCGTATCCAATGTTCCTGACGACTGTCGGAAACAGTTCTCCAGTGTACAGATTGCCCGTCAGGAAGCTGAGCGTCAAACCAGTCGATCCAATTGACATGACTATTAATTTGGCAGTATCGTTGTTGTAAAATGGGATGATCAGAAGCATACTTATTCCGGCCACAATATTGGAATAAGCCATAACTTTCAGACGCGAGACTCGGGGTGCCAAGAAGTACGCCATCACTAGTGCGGGAAATTGAGAAAGAGCTGAAAAAAACAAAAGAAGAAAGATTAAATAATCGATCTCGAAAATCTACTAGTTGTATTGGCATTGGCAAGACTTTATCAAATATTTTAGTTGCAATCTCCTAAACGAAACAACTTAGATAGAACAAACGCGGTTTGCGGCAAATGAGGTTGCTTTTTTGGATTCTAAAGTCGCTCGATACAGCAGTTTACAAGCTTACAAGTTATATCAATAGGCTTTTGAGATTTTTCAAAGTTTATCGGCCGAATTAGTTCAAATTCATGTGAAATTTTAAGATCATTAGTACCTAATCTTTTGAGAAACTATAGGTAGATAGATACCTGAGAATGTGAGGTTAGTTAGAACACTGTCACTCATGTGGCCAAGGTAATATTCAGAACCGAAGAATACCAAGCCGTCTTTGAACCAATTGAAGGCAATAAACATTGTCCTCATCCTCATAGTTGGTGTTCGGAGCAAGTCCGTGATGCCGTAACTCCTTCGTTTGGGTTCAATCTCAATACTTTTGGCGGTTGTTGACAATAATTTTTCATGACTTTCTATTGCTTGATTTACTGTTTCTGGGGGTATTTTGTTCCACTTGGCAGCTTTCAGCAATACTTGGCGTGCTTCTTCTACCCTTCCGTGCGCTAACAACCAACGTGGAGACTCGGGTATCAGCCTGCGAAACAAAATTTCATTAGTGTTGAAATGTAATCTATACTAATACATAAAGATGAAGAGTTTGTTTGTTTGCTTGTTTACTTGAAAAATTCTATCAGTTTTAGATTTATCGAGGAAGGCTATAGGCTATATATTATCGCTAAGATCAATAGGAGCGGAGCAGTAATAAAAATTGTGACTACTTTTTATAAAGCTGAAGAGATTATTTGTTTGATTTAACGCGCTATCTCTGAATCAACTGGTTCGAATTGAGAAATTATTTTAGTATCGGAAAGTCCATTTATCGAGGAAGGCTATAGATAGAGTATAGGGTACTTATATAACATCACGCTAAGCCCAAAAGGAGCGGAGCATTAATGAAAACTGAGACGCAGATGAAGTTGTGCAGGTCAACTAGTGATTAATAATGTTCGAGGATTAAAGAAAAATGGGTTACCAGTAGTAGGATAGCAGGAAAAATGATGGAATGGAGATCATAAACCAAAATCCGTTCCAGGTCCTTGTGAGATATGAAAATCCAGGCACCATCAAATATCCGAGCGCAAAGGAAATTTGGTACAGTATGAGAACGCTCGAACGGTAATGAACGCTGACGATTTCGACAACTGAAATTAAATTTTACGGTTATTTAAAAATGTTTAGTTCGTTGCATATGAACGTGAGTGATTTTGCATGTCCTTCACTCACCGATTGAAAAACCAATAAGCATAGTGCCACCCGTAGCAATGGCTTGCACCAATTTGAAAAGTAAAAACAATTCAAAAGTCGGCATGAACGATGTAGTGAGTCCTGCTAGCGCTTGAACTAATAGTGCAATCATCAATGGAGTCTTCCTGCCGATCCTACAATGAACAACAAAACGATTAAGTTGTGTACAAACAATGAGCGGCAAGAGCGCGATGGCAACGCGGCGTTGCATGGTTTGCAGGGCACATTTCTGCCTCGCCCTAGTTTAGGACTTCGCTGACGTATGTTTGCGCGGCACATCCGGTGCATCTGAAACACGCCACGCCCTTCAGTCAGTTGGCGAAAGCGGTTGCGTGTGTCGCGGCTTATTATTCGAAAATTGCGGAGAAGGACTAAGAAAAAAGATTACCTAAAATAATGAAATGTTGAATGAAACACACACATCGGAGCTTACAGAATCTTGAATCAATAAATTACGAAATACATTACTGACACAGTGACACCACAGTTTTTATTTTTATCCTGGGAAGAATTTGAACATGTACATCAGAAATATGTCCTAACACTATTACCGACGACCGATTTAGTAAAATTATATTGCAGCGGCATCAAGGCCGCCACAAAAAAACCTACGGAGCAAATCTATCCAACTAGTAGCGAACTACAACGTTGAAATCCTGCATCGCGCAAGCAGAGTTTACCGTGCGATTTGAACATATACATCAGCCTGAATAACAACTATCGGGCAGTAGCCCGCCAGGCATAACAGCCGCCTAGTTGGAGGATACTCCTTTTCAATTGCGGTATGTGGGACTTTACTCTCTGTTCCGCATACCTCTAAAGTATAATTAAAATGTTTGTGCGCAGCAGATAGGGACCGTGCACGGCGTCGAATGCCATCTTGTGTCACATATTCGAAGTTTTCAGGGTCAGAATACTTGACATTTACGCTTCTGTGCTGCCACCTGTGGTTCCTGCACGCTCAGTTTAGGTGAACGTGCGCGAAGATCTAGCGTAGCTATTTCGAATTTTATACTTGAAACATACTTGACAGTGACATTTCGGTGCTGCCACCTATAGTTTCTGCACGCTCCGTATAGAAGAGTTCGCGCGCGGCAGTCGTCGTCCGATCACAGCGCCGAAGGCTACGCGTGTTATCCTCGCGCGTTTGCCGCTTTATGTTGGGCCCATTTACGGTACGATCCATCGTTACGATGAATCTGAAGGAAATCGTGACAATCCATCGCGCCGAATTCCCGCTCAACACACGAAACGATTGTTCGAAACGATTGGTCGTTGCGGTCGGCGATCATTAATATTGGAGCTAATGCCTGAGACGAAAATCGAAAATAGACCGCAAAGAGCCACATACCTTTCTTTTTTTTTAAGGATGGAAAATCATCAAATGACTCCTTCCGTTCTGGGCGGGCGGAAGGGAGTATCAGACTCTTACTGACTAAAACCCATCCGTGTTCCTCCTACTGCCTTTGCGTTCCAGGGTACGGTGCCTCTTTCGAACGGTTTCCGCACCCCGGCAGGCACTGGCCCTGGCGGGCCCCGTCTCCCATGCTGACAGCTCCTTGAGGCGCGCGTGGAACACAGCGCGTCGTCGACACGGGCCTGGTTCTGATCGGACGGCGAGCCACCCAATGCTCGCCGTCCGTAGGCTCTCGCCTACGGAAAGAGCCATATACCTACACATTTGATCTCGTTACGTATTCGTGATTGAAATGGTTTGTGTTGCGATCACGATATCGTCTTCGATCAAGTAAGTCTTATGATTTGGACATAGGTACACCATCGTTTCTTCGTTGCGATCGGTCTGAAACGACGAATCGTACCGATATGGGGCTCTTTAAGAGTCCAGTCCATCTTTCTTCTTTAGATCGATTACTCTAATTATGAATGTACTCACTTATCAGCAACTATTCCAGAGATCAAATTGCCAGACAGAATGCCCAATGATGTTAAGGGTTGAACCAAGCTCAGGAGGAACGTGCGATCGCATACCAAGTCCCACTGGAAAATTAATTTGACACAATTAGTTGTCATATTGGTACTAGCTTCTGCCAGCGGATTCGCCCGCGTGGTCCCTAGGGTGTTACTCCCGGAATAAAAAGCAAAACTACTGAACCGATTTAAATTAAATTTGGTACATCTAGAGCCCGAGAAAAGACATAGTAGCCTATGTCTTATGTTATGTTATGTTTGTTTTGTTATGCTGTGTTTGTCTTGTGTTGTTTTTTTTTTACCAAATTTCATTTACATGGGTTCAGTAGTTTTGTCGTGAAAGCGCTACAGTAAGACAGACTTTCGCATTTATAATATTAGTAAGGATTATTAGTAATTGTTGAGAAAATTGAAATCATTGAATTACCTCACTCATGATGGTAGACTTAAAATCAGTGACATCGTAACTGAATTTTTCGCATTTAACATCTGGTAAGCTCTCGTTGACTTTCACGTAACAAGCCTTTAGCATCAAGTCATTGCGATTAATTGGCGCCGGAGAAATACAGGTGAAGTCTTGATCAGGGGCAATCACAGGTATCGCAAGTTCATGCCACGCTGCAGGCATATCTACTAACGAAAGTGCTACTGTAATTACCAGTTGCCATATTCCCAATCGACCCATTGCATCCTGGATAGGATCTCCTTGATTCATACCTGAAACACAAAAAGATCTATATGTGGGCGTCCAAGCAAAAAGGATCCAGTAGTGAGTTAAGACTTGATTCGGTAACTAAAATAGTCAATTGAAAATCATCATCATAGCCGAAGGACGTCTGCTGCTGGACATAGGCCTACCCCAAGATTCGCCACAGTTATCGGTCCTGTGCATCTCGCATCCATCGGCTACCCGTGACCCTCACCAGGTCATCGGTCCACTTTTTGGAAGGCCATCCAACGGCCATCTTTCGGTACGCGGTCGCCAGTCCAGAATTTTTCGGCGCCATCGACCATCCGCTCTGCGAGCAATGTGCCCTACCCACTCCGATTTCAGTTCGGCGATCGTTCGGGCTATGTCGGTAACCTAGGTTCTCTTGAGGAAGTCATAAATTCTGATTCGACCACACAAGGAAAATTATATAATCCATCATAATATTACATCTTAAAACAAGATAACGAGACACCGCACGTCGACCGCGTCAACGTATCGCACGGCGGTAGTCAATACTAAATTCTTAGAAATTACCTTCATATATTCGTAATGTTAACACTGAAACTAAACCTCTCGATACTCCTGAAATGTATTACCTAAATCTAGATAAGTTAAGTATTTATTTCAGTACCTACAAGTGATTTGTATCTTTAGAAATAAATGAATTCAAACCGTAAACCGTATTATATTCTATTTCACTGCAAATTAATTACTTCATGAATTACTTACCACTGTCTGCAGAAAGCCCCATTATTGTTAAACACCACTTATCGTATTAAAACACAAATAAACCACTTTGTATTTATCAACACGTATTTTTCTACTATAAAGTACGGCAGACTTTTCTTTCTCAAATCGTTGAAGCTAAATGATGCGCGTCACTCTCCGTCCGACCGTAATATATACGTACTTACGCAGTCGGGTGTACAGCAGAGAGTAGTTCAAAAATATTTTACAGTTAGTCTTACTGCCATAGGTCTCAGTATTTCATCAGCTACAGTACAAGGTTACATCATTCGCTGACGCAATAGCTTTATCCTTTAAGCGAGCAAAGGAAATTATTCCTAATATTTTAATGGTATTTTTGATAGGTTTTTCCTGGTTTATTATGATCAGCGTTGCTAACACCAATTTATCAAATTCCCCGAAATTCCAAGTCGAATATAATCTTAATTTGGGGACAAAAAATCTACTGATTCCCCACTTTGTTTTATGAAATCAAACAGATATCATCTATTCTAAGATATTTCTTTTACTTAGATTTTTTCTTTTTTAGGGTTCCGTAGCCAAAGTGCAAAAACCGGAACCCTTATGGATTCGTCATGTCTGTCTGTCTGTCTGTCCGTATATCACAGCCACTTTTTTCCGACTCTATAAGAACTATACAGTTGAAACTTGGTAAGTGTGATGTATTATGTGAACCGCATTAAGATTTTCTATCTTTGGATAGGTCGTCAAAAATGATATTGAGGTTTCTAATATTTATAAATTGAATAGTTTGCGCGAGAGACACTTCCAAAGTGGAAAATGTGTACAGGAGGGCCCTGTAACTTTTAAAATAAGAGAATGAAAAAACTAAAAAAAATATATGATGTACATTACGATGCAAACTTCCACCGAAAATTGGTTTGAACGAGAGCTAGGAAGTAGTTCTTTTTTTACGTCATAAATCGTTAACCGCATTTTACTTTTCATTCAATCAACTCAAATATAAAAAAAATAAGGTTTATAGTACGGAACTCTTCGTGTGCGAGTCCGACTCACACTTGGGCGGTTTTTTATATGTTTAATTTTTTCACACTTTTTCCATATTTTACAAGCCATATTTTTTATATGTTTAATTTTTTGACACTTTCCATATTTTACAAGCCATATTTTTTATGTTTAATTTTTTGACACTTTCCATATTTTACAAGCCATATTTTTTATATGTTTAATTTTTTTACACTTTCCATATTTTACAAGCCATATTTTTCTCGATCAAGTATACTTTACTTTAAAAATATTGAGGGTGTGCAAAACCATTTTTCAACCCAAGGATCCCTTTGCAAAATACCTAGTAAGCTTAAGTGGGCCAGGTCTTTTACGTCTCCAAAAACCACCGCTTAGCTGGCCTAAACGGTGGTTTTGGAGACGTAAAAAAATGCATGGTAGCAGCTAAGTAGGCTTAACGAGTAGGTAATAGTCGACTAACCTAAAAAATTGTCTTGGTGAAGGAAAAATTAATACAAATTCTATTGAAAATCGGCAAGTGTGACGTGCAACTACTAGTTTTTAATTGCTTCCCTTGTTGCCGTTAAAAAGTACCTACTATAATCTGTATTTAGGTAGGTATATGATTTAGGTTCTCTAAATCGCTCGATATTTCGAACTCATCGGTCGAGCGATATAGGTAACTCAATTCAGAAAAAGGGAGTCATTCGATGTCCATTAGTAGGTACCCAAATTTTTTATTTTGATTGGATTTTTTGTAAAAGTTTCTGACTTGACTCGGACTATCTCGGATAATGTCAATCTCCAATCATTCCCTTATCAACTTGAGATTCCCCACAGTTTGGGGAATTCCGCATATTATTATGTTAGCAATGCTGATTACGTTCCCAGAGGACTGAAAAAAAAAATGAGGAAAAACCTACATTATTAGTTATCTATGTACTTCGGGAAGTACAATGCCAATTAAGTTTCCTATTATTTGTAAGAACATTGTGTGTAATGTGTGTATCAATGTATGCCATACCACTGTGTGCTTTCTTTCTTAAAGATTCTGTTTTTACGTTTGTACTACGTGGAGCACGTTACTAAGATACCAGTTAAACTCATTTTAGTTAATTAAATCTTTTTACGCTGTATGGTGTCTGATGAAACATATTTTCCCTATTTTTCCTTCCATGGGTGGGCTATGTGCAGATAAAGATATCATTCCGCTTGCATGAGAGCACTTGAGAACGGCTCGACCGATTTGGATGATTCTTTTTTTGTTGTAATCTTAATTATTAGGACAAGGTTTCTGTAACAGAAATAACAGTGCAGTGCGGTGTGGGACAGTCGCAACAAATAAAACACCGTTGTGTCGGCAAGCATTTATTCACAAGTCGGCCTGCTCGCCGCTCGCCGCTCACCACAAACTTGTTTAACCTATACATACGCTAATTATAGAATAGATCCTGCGTCTCCACTCTCCGAGCACGCCGCCGTCACCTGCGTGATACGTCACAGTGACGTCACACTGTGCACGAGTGCGTACCGCAGCAGGTAGCGTTCTACTAACGACGTCGTGTGAGCGAGTCGTTTACACGAGTCGTCTGCGAACTAGGAGACGAGTGACGACGAGCATCAGAGATTATTAACAATACACTTTGTGTCGAAATTATATTCAAAACACGACGCGTGTGATTATGATACAACCACGAGTCACTATTTACATTTCGGGCTTCGAAGCGATGTCTTGGAGAAGTGACACTGAGTGCTCATAAGGATATTAGAGGAAAGTATAAACAGTGGACATTGTAGAATAGAAAAGAATCTAAAATATGATTAGTTAGCATAACATGCAATACAATGTTCACTCAAGTAAAAGGTTTAGTATAAGCTGACAGCTTCGAAGCCTAAAACTAACAATGTAGAACTTAACGATAAAGACAGATGAAATAAGAACAATTTTAGTAAACTGCTCGCTTTCTGAGAGCCTAGCCGCGTGTGAGCAGTGTCGCGCCTCACGCGGGATCCAACCCGCACCCACTCAGCACAACTGTCTCACACCACACTGCCCAGTGCTGCTATTCTATAAACATATCACCGTGGAATCTAACGTGAAGTGAACTGCCGGTCAATTCTGTAAACATGTCGAATTGAAGCCTTGGGTGAAGCGACCACGAAGTGAGCTGCCATTCCATCTTGAGAACTTGGATTGTCAGCTCACTTCGCGATCATCTCACGAAAGCCTTCACTTCGACATGTTTACAGAATCGCACTGTTGTTTAATGTCAGTTCACTTCGAGCTCACTCACGGAGGGATGTTCACGCTCACAGTTCGGCGACACAACTCGAGCAGGCTCTCACAAACCGAGCACAATCATTTAGCTATGCACTTCGTTCTGAGATCGTTCGCTCTCGGTTCTGTTCTCAGGCGTCATTAAGATAAGATAAAGTAAATAATATAGAAATAGTTTATTTTCATAGCCCACGCAAAGTCCCGATATCCTACCGAGCCATCTGCTTCGGCGCCTCGCTCGAACCAAAATAATATACCCCTTATGAATACACTCTATGAGAGTCCTAATGATAAAATGCTCTATATCTTCACTTATTATCGTAGACTTATCAACACTTATAAAGCCTTGCATAGATTTTATATTTTGTTAAAAACTATGACAGTAAAGCACTTTTCTCACCGCCGACGATCAGCGAGAAGAGTTGGCGAGCAGCGAGAAACGAGTGAGTAGTTCCGATAGTTTTGTCGGCTATAAGCGAGCTCTTGTGCGACGGGCAATTACTCGCCCTACTCGCTCGGCCCGCACTATAGGTAGAACTGACCGCTGGTTGGTCTCGCGACGGGAGTTCTGACCGGCGAGCGAGCATCGCTGAGCGAGTATTATCTTTGATAGCTCTTGTCGCTGCGACCAATTAGTGGTGAGAGAGTTTCCACCGGCAGTGTGAACAGCCAGCTATCGACTATAAATGTATGTGTCTCTTTTACTCACACGGGATCTGTATGTTTTGTCCGTTTCCTCAGCGAGAAAATATTTGACAGCTAATCGCTTCTTCGTCGGCGGTGTGACAAGTGCCTAAAGCCCGGTTTGTGAAAGCAAGTGAACAAGTTTCTAATGTGTCTCCAGCGAGTTGATTGCTTGACCAAATGTTTATTTGATATTAAATTGGACATGCTTTCACAACCCGGGGATATAGTATTAAAATACATTCTTGTAAGCATACATTACAACACATGCACAGTACTTCCATGTACGTCTGTCTGTCCGAGACACCGAGGCGCCCCCTACCGTCACTCACAAGCCCTTGTACTTCATGATACAAGTCTAAAAAATAATATAATTCAAACATTGCCACATAATTTTACTACTAAATTATTTGTATAATAAAGAAAACTGTTGTTTGTCTGCACCGGTCACAACGCGGACTGCACTAAACGTATGTGGGGCGAGTGTCAGCTTGTCATGTATCGCTAGCTCGCGTAGTGTCCGCTCAGAGCGTGCTCAGTACAGAGCTGGGCTCTAAAAAGGCCACTTTAGCATAATCTAAGCACATCTCGCTACCCGTCACTGTCAAATTTTCCCAATCAACCTTGAACCTAATGCATTAGCGATAAAGATGAGAATGAAATTTGACAGATAGTTGTGTAGTTTGGTATGATTCTGCTGAAGTGGCCTGCTTAGAGCCGCTGGCTGTGGTGCGGCTCCGCCTGCCCGCGCGAGCCCCGATCACTTGCACATCTCAAACAGTTCGTCTCTTCTCTATTACAACAGCACTCACTTATAATCTCGTCGCATTCGTTTTATCTTTAGTAGTCTTAATTATAGCCTTATTAGTGATTCAGTCTTGTTTCCTTACATTTCTCATACGTTTACGATGTTTTTTGGTAAAATAAGAAAAACGGAATATGGAATCACTTGCGCTTTTCGAGATCAGTGGGTATTCTCTTGCACTCGGATGCAAGTTGATTGATTTTTGTAAAGACTCTTCAGATATGCAAGCAATCGAAACTACAATAAAATAAAATAAAAAACCCACACGGAACCTAACCTCGCCGGTTAATATGACGTACAAATCAATATAGGCACTCACATTAATTAATTTATCTTAGAAAATATTTACAAGTCTTAACGTTAAAACATTTTATATAATATTTCTATGTTCGTAATAAAACTAATAACTTTCAATCATAATATTATTATAATCTAGAAGTTCATTTACAATAATTGTAAGACCGCAGTCGATTGTGTGTGGAAGAGATGTGGGAGTTACAAAAATATATCTATGTATGTACCAAACTTTATAATTATGCGCTCTGTTTACTAAACGCGTCTGTTGTGCGACACAACGCACGCTTGAGTTTGCGTAGCTTCTTTCAGAAATGAAAGATTTTATGAAAGTGGAACAACGATCTCCCATTTTTATCGACGACTGCTTTTTTTGTGTCAAAATAATTTAAAAATAACTACTTCCGAGGAAACGTTGCCTCAAACCAGTTCCAGTTTACATTAATTTTAATTTGTCCTTTAGTGAAAATCAGCAATAGTTTAGAATCAAGCCCAATTTCAAGTAAATACCGATCAAAAAGATTCAAACGACGTTAAAAAACCAGTTTCTTAGAGCGCAGTATGTCGTCGTCTTGTCGTTTAGCTAAGCAAGCTATGCAGTCAGTTAACATAACGTCTCGTCATTTCCAGCCGCAGCCATAGTAAACGTACTGCAGGACACAGTACACAGTACAGACACGCACACTAGCTCGGCACACAGCCGCACACGACTTCTGTGCCAGTCTATACTGTGACACTACACTGTAACAGGTACAGTCCCAATCACGCAAGCTTGCCTCCGGAAAGTACGCCGCAATCGGCTGCGCAGAATGTCAATTTGACAACAAACATACCACCGCGCATGCGCGGATTAGCGCAAGCGCGCGGGTGTAGTGGCATCTCACTCGCTCGTATACGTTCGATGCATAAGCGTGTCCCGCTTGCTCAATGCAATACGACTGTGGATGCGAAAAGTGTTACACGTAGTTATTGTTTTTAATAATTTATTATAGTTATTTCTTACAGTTTGATTTGTGTTCTTGTGGTGTATGTGTTTGTTGTGTTACTTTTTGATATTTTATTGTTACTGGTAGTCTTTGTTACTTGTTTATAGTATAATACGTATAAACAAAAAAATATTTTAAGAACGTAACACTTTTTTACGCGATTGCACCTGCGCGGACTTCACTCGAAGCTAACTTCCGAGAGGCAAGCCACGCTGACGCGACCTGTACCTGATGGTACAATCAACGTCATTGTTTTATCTAAAGCGTGTTCTCTTTGCTTGGCTCGTTTCTTAAACAAATATAGCGTACTTGTGTTTAGCGCTTATTACACTACACGGTATTCAGCGCCCGGTGGCAAGGGTGGGCGTGGCCCCCAAACTGCGGGGATGCTAAATATCGATATTTTAAGCTTCTGATATTATTCTAAACATCGAATTTGTGGGGAATCAGTAGATTTTTTGTCCCCGAATTAGTAGGGTATTGACTTGCATTTTCGGAGAATTTATTAAATTGGTATTGGCAACACTGCTCCCTAATGCCCTAAACGCTATTACACTGCCTGGTAGTAAGGGAGTTAGGGAGCTAGCTAGACCGGGCCGCTCCGGTCACCCTAATTAGGGATGCTAACTACCTAACTCATAATACACCACCCTAAATACGACGAATACCGCGTAATAAGCGCTTTAGATGTCTAAACGAAGCGTCGTACTACTAAATGCCTGGCTGGTGTGTCAACGTGCAACTTTGGCACCACACGTGTTTAATAAACGAGACAAATAAGGAAGAACACAGTGTACTCATCAACCGTCACTTAACTCTGCACTGAAGCGCCAGTTAAGTCGACGCGTCAACTACATCAGCTATAATATAACCTTTGTATATCGAACAAATTTATAATAAAATATAATATACTACTATGTATGTATCGTGCCCACCCCCTCAGTGGGAACGTGATGCAGCAATTATGATATCGAATATATTCTGTGCATACATATTCACATTTATGTACATAATATAACAATATAGATCTCCTCTAATACTAATATACCCCATAATTGATAAGATGAGTTTCTTTAAGGCGTTACATTGGCTATTTCTTTCCTATTCTGCAAAATATTGAATTTAATTATGGTACTTTTATTGCTTGTGTTTTTTAACCTTAAAACAGGTGGATACTATACTATCTGTTGCTACATATATATTAAGGGCAGGTTGGTACTAGCGACAATGATCGGGACATTCTAAACATTACACATTCACAGGAACTTCTCTGTATCTCCGTTTGACGTCACATTGACAAGAATTTAAAGATGAAACATGTCAATCAAGTCTGTCAGAGTGATAGTTTTGGAGTGCTCGTCTGAAGGCGGGCAGCGATCAATTCCACGTTTAGCTATTAGTTTCCCTAGTGAGCCGATTCTGCGTACGTTATATACAGTATGATATCGCAGTGTCGCTACTGGAAGTCGGCCAGCGACTGGCGCCACGTGGCGTGGAAGGGGATGCGCAGCAGCTTGAGCTTGGTGTGCGGCAGCTGCTGCGACAGCAGGCGCTGCAGCGTGGGCAGCGGCAGGATCTCCACCTGCGGCGGGCCGGCCGCGCCCGCGGGCCCGGGCGGCAGGCGGCAGCCCGGCACCGGCTTCAGCACGGGGATGCACTCGCCCACGTCGCGCCGCTTGGGCTCGCCCGCCTGCTCGCACTGGTCGATGAACAGCTCCGTGACGCGCAGCAGCTCGATGGTGACGCCCCACATGAGGTGCGTGAGCGAGTCCTTGAGGCGCAGCACGCCCGACAGCACCTGCCGGTTGGTGGTGGCGGACTGCGACACGTAGGTGGGGATGATGAGCAGGCGCCGCACGTTGCTGCAGGCGGCCAGCGCGTCGTCGAAGCCCAGCTTGACGTCGATGTTGACGAGCTCCAGGCGCGTCAGCAGCGGCAGCGTGGCCAGCGCGCGCAGGATGTCGGGCGCGGCGCAGTGCGGCGTGCCGCGCTCCAGGCGCAGGCGGCGCAGCAGCGACAGGCGCGCCAGCACGCCCGCGAACGACGCGCGGAACGTGCACTCCCCCAGCTCCAGCGACTCCAGCAGCGGCAGCGACCCGATCACGTCGCACGCGCACCACCCCAGTTCCTGCAACCACACTCAAGTGTCAACCACTCCAACACAACAAGCGAAGTCTTCATCGATTATCAAGTCTCGGTTCAACGCCAATATCTGAAACAGCGTGCGTTTATTTATATATTTTTTAGATGTCTTTCTAATGAAAATTTAGACGTTTCAACAGAAAAACGTCCACTGTTAAACATAGGTTCGCCCCAAGCGTCTTCACGTCGACCGGTCCTATGTGTCTCGATGCGAGACACACCGGTCTACCTAAGGCAACAAAATGGACCAATAATCGCAGAACCGAGCACCTTGACCTTTACAAACTATATCTTCCGGTACACAAAAGCCACTTCAGAACATGTCTCAAACCTGAGCTGCTGAAGGACGTGGTCGCAACCCTCTTCCGGCACGAGCGGACCATACTCCGCCGCCGATGGTTCTGCCCACAGCCTGAAGAGAACACCAACGTCCCAGAGGTGACAGAAACAGAGTTGAGGGTGCCCGCGATGCGGCTCCAGACAAAAAACACTACCCCAGGGCCCAATGGGATTCACGACTGTTGTTGGCCCTCGCTCTGAAGGAGCTGGAGCCTCAAATGAGGAGACTCTACTCAGCGTGCCTGGAGCAGGGCCAGTTTCCCGTTCAGTGGAAATCAGGTCGTTTGGTCCTGCTCAGGAAGGCGGGACGCCTTGCGGACTCGCCGTCGCGTACCGGCCCATAGTGTTGCTGGACGAGGTGGGAAAGTTGTTCGAGCGGATAATCGCAGCCCGCCTCGTCGGCCACTAGAGGGGTCGGACCGGGCCGAATGCCAGTTCGGGTTTCGGCATGGGCGCTCCACTATCACGGCGATATCGCAAGTGAGAGTCCTGGCGGAGGAAGCGATGTCCCAAGGCGGGGTGATGTTGGCGGTGTCCTTGGACATCTCTTACGCCCTCAACACCCTGCCCTGGAGTTGTATTCGGAAGGCACTGCGCTATTATCGAGTGCCTCCCTACCTCCTACCTCCGCCGCGTCGTTGGGGCTTATTTGGCGGACAGGTGTGTCACCTATCTGGGACGTGATGGCAGACACCAGCACCCCATGTCGTGCGGTATTCCACAGGGCTCGGTCTTGGGCCCACCCCTGTGGAACATCGGTTACGACTGGGTACTGAGGGGCGAGCTCCCCCCGGGAGTGGACCTGACGTGTTACGCTGACGACACACTGGTGGAGCTCGTACAGGGAGGCAGCGCTGCTAGCGACGGCCGCGGTCTCACAAGTGGTGAGCCGCATAAGGCGTCTTGACCGCGAGGTAGCACGAGACAAGTCGGAAGCTATAGCCTTTCATGGCCCCCCGGCGGGCGCCGCACATAGTGCCGGGAATCGTACATAGTTGTTGGGGGGGGGCCCGTATCGCTGTCGAGTCCATTATGAAGTATCTGGGATTGGTGCTCGACAGCCGGTGGAATTTAGGCCCCCATTTCCGGCGGCTCGCGCCCAAGTTGTTGGGCGCGGCTGGGGCGCTGTCATCGCTGCTTCCCAATCTGGGGGACCCGAGCACCGCCTGCAGGCGGTTGTACGTGAGGATCGTGCGATCGACGGCTGCAGAAAGGGAGAGGGAGATCTCGACCTCTCTCCCGGCCCGCAGCAAGCGTACCGGGCATCGGAGGAGGACATACGCTGCCCTCTTCCGGCCCCCCTAAATGGGTCCAGAGGCAGCGGACTTGGGGATATCCGACGCCCCCCATTCATTCGGATCCGAGGTGGCGGCGTGTAGTGTTCCTGTGCGCCCCTCTGTGAGGTCGCGGGGGGAGTCAACACCTCACTCCTTCCGCTGACCCGAGGCGGCCCGCAGAGGCGGGCCGGCCGGGGATTACGGAAGTCGCATTAGTTCTCGCGATCCTCGGTTGGTTGGAGATGAGCACCGGGGTGGTTTTAGTCAGTAAGAGTCTGACAGAAACAGGGTGGAGGACATCGATGAGGATTTTCCCCACGCTACAAAAAAAGGCCGTAACAGTCTAGGGCCTAGACGGTTCGCGATTACTCTTGTTCACAGTTTGCAGACGTGGCTCAGAAGTGAGATGGGCGTATTCTTAAGCAGAGCATTTTCGCCCTTCTTCGACATGAATACTACCACAATTTTGGCTCATGTTCGAAAGCTTCTGAAGGGCTTTAAGAATCGATTTTCACCCAGACATCAAGAGTTCGGCTGTGTTTTTAAGCTGCTTCCGATCTATCCTCATCAAGAATCGTACAGGCTGCCGTACAGGCTGCCGTACGGGATGTCTTCGGTAGTCGGAAAGAAGAGAGTCTTTTTACTGTTCACTGGACTCGCGTTAAAATCCCGACCATAATTGGGTTTACTTGTCGACGCATGGAACTGTCCATAGAATCTCTCGATCTCCCTCAAAAGATCCGGTTTGGCAGATACTATTCTGCCATTGTCAGTCTTCAGTTTCGTGAGTACGAAGACCATCAGTATTAAAGCAGCAGTGGTCGGTATTCAAGGGCATGGAGGGATGATTATTGAGCAGCTGGATTTAAAGAAGCATCATCTCACGCATCTCCTTCATGAGTTTGAGAGTAGTATTAGAAAGCTTCTTGTTCCTAATTTTAAATGTTGTATTCGTTAACGGAGTTTCCTAGATGTTGCTTTTTGATAATAGACTATCAATTTGCAAACACTTTGCTACTGACTTTTTAACATTCTATGTTTTTTTTTTAATTTGAAGCCATAATCACGCGAGATGGACAGGGCAGGTCAGGTCGATATGGTGACATTTGGGGGAGACCTATATCCAGCAGTGGACGTTCGGCTGAAATGATGATTCAAAATTAGCGGCTGTTGAATCCACTAAACTTTTATTTACGTCTGTCGTATGTCGAACAGTTCATGGGCTACATCCACCACAATGTAGGTCCCAGAACATGCACACGGCAGTGTGCTACACAACGACACATACCTTGATGCTGGTGAGCGAGAGGTGCTGCAGCTTGGTGAGCGCGGCGAGGTGGCGCAGGTCCTGCGTGAGCGACAGGCCGGCCATGCTCTTGAGGCGCAGCTCGTGCAGCAGCGGCAGTGTGCTACACAACGACACATACCTTGATGCTGGTGAGCGAGAGGTGCTGCAGCTTGGTGAGCGCGGCGAGGTGGCGCAGGTCCTGCGTGAGCGACAGGCCGGCCATGCTCTTGAGGCGCAGCTCGTGCAGCAGCGGCAGTGTGCTACACAACGACACATACCTTGATGCTGGTGAGCGAGAGGTGCTGCAGCTTGGTGAGCGCGGCGAGGTGGCGCAGGTCCTGCGTGAGCGACAGGCCGGCCATGCTCTTGAGGCGCAGCTCGTGCAGCAGCGGCAGTGTGCTACACAACGACACATACCTTGATGCTGGTGAGCGAGAGGTGCTGCAGCTTGGTGAGCGCGGCGAGGTGGCGCAGGTCCTGCGTGAGCGACAGGCCGGCCATGCTCTTGAGGCGCAGCTCGTGCAGCAGCGGCAGTGTGCTACACAACGACACATACCTTGATGCTGGTGAGCGAGAGGTGCTGCAGCTTGGTGAGCGCGGCGAGGTGGCGCAGGTCCTGCGTGAGCGACAGGCCGGCCATGCTCTTGAGGCGCAGCTCGTGCAGCAGCGGCAGTGTGCTACACAACGACACATACCTTGATGCTGGTGAGCGAGAGGTGCTGCAGCTTGGTGAGCGCGGCGAGGTGGCGCAGGTCCTGCGTGAGCGACAGGCCGGCCATGCTCTTGAGGCGCAGCTCGTGCAGCAGCGGCAGTGTGCTACACAACGACACATACCTTGATGCTGGTGAGCGAGAGGTGCTGCAGCTTGGTGAGCGCGGCGAGGTGGCGCAGGTCCTGCGTGAGCGACAGGCCGGCCATGCTCTTGAGGCGCAGCTCGTGCAGCAGCGGCAGTGTGCTACACAACGACACATACCTTGATGCTGGTGAGCGAGAGGTGCTGCAGCTTGGTGAGCGCGGCGAGGTGGCGCAGGTCCTGCGTGAGCGACAGGCCGGCCATGCTCTTGAGGCGCAGCTCGTGCAGCAGCGGCAGTGTGCTACACAACGACACATACCTTGATGCTGGTGAGCGAGAGGTGCTGCAGCTTGGTGAGCGCGGCGAGGTGGCGCAGGTCCTGCGTGAGCGACAGGCCGGCCATGCTCTTGAGGCGCAGCTCGTGCAGCAGCGGCAGCGCGGCCAGCGGCGCGGGGTCGAGCTGCGCGTCGCGGATGGCGAGCGCGGACAGCGCGCGCAGGCCGGGCAGGCCGCGGCACACCGCCTCCACCGCGCGCGCGGGGCAGCGGCACATCTCTATCCTGTCACCCGGACGATATAGGTTGAGGAGCGTGCTAAATATGTATAACATCGACTTGATAGCAGCGTCATGCCACTTTCGTCGATATCGCACACAAATATCATTGAAGTACAGCAAATCTTTTGATAACAAGACACATTGGTAATAAGCTAAACTGACCTCTCCAGCGTATCGACTGTAGATATGTGTTCGGCGAACTGTTCCCAGAACACGGTGTCGTTCTGTGGCAGTAGCATCTTGCGCAGGTCCAGTCTCTTCGTGCCGTGGCGTTTGAGAGCCGCGCACAATCCTCCCCAATCACTTACCTATAGACAATGAAAGACACTATACATCTGCATGTATGGGAAACGGTACTTTGAAATGAGTAAAGGGGGTCTAAAAAGGCCAATTTAGTAAAATCAATCATACAATCAAAATAAGTAATCAAAATTAATCATACAATCTGTCAATTTTTTTTTTTTTGCATTATGTGCTTTCTGATTCTGTTAAAGTGGCCTTTTAAGACCCGCAGAAGAGGAAGTTTAAAATTGGTGCCAGTGGCAGAACAGTTGAAAGGGAACCGTTTGTCTTGATATAAAAGTGGATATGGAGGGAGAGAGAGACTTTGACCTCCCTAAAGAAAAGATGGATGGATTGTGTGAGGAGAGATAAGAAAGAGAAGGGAATCAATTAGTGATACTAGCATGACGGGTGATAGAATGGCGGAAGAAAACGTATTGCGCCAGCAGGAAAAATATGATTTATGGAAAATGGTTGCTCAAGATTAGTACCCTAATTTTTATTTTAAGAAAACGATGAACGTTATGATGTAACCAGTAACATGTATCTCGCAACTTAAAATACAATGTTGTGTAAGTTTGTTAGCTGTGAATGATTTGCAATGGCGTATCCGCAATATTTTTAATCGTCGTTTAGTTTTTGGATGAGAACTGGGAGCTAAAGAGTAACAGCCGCACGGGTCGATCTTCAAAGTTAAGCATCGCTTGCTAAGGTTGGTCTGTGAATGGGTGACTATCTTTAATTATTTTGGGTTTTTTTTTTGGTTTCTGATTTCCGAGTTTCCTCCGTGTCTCGGAAAGCACGTTAAGCCGTTGGTCCCGGCTGTCATTTGAAGATCTTTGGACTGTCAGTAAATCTGACCCAGTCTTGCCAAGAAGTACTGTGTTACCCAGTTATTGGGTTGTGGAGGTCATACAGGCAGTTGCTCCTAAAATACTGGTATTTGGCTGAATACGGCTTGACTAGAAGCCGTCTATATTTTAGAATAGTCAACCGAACGTATATGTTAAAACAGAATAGAAAGAAATAAAGTATTTTTTGTTCGTAGTTAAAATTTTACCATTTCCTACCGGTTGCCTGGACATTCAGAATAACAGAGCGAAGGAGCGTCTCCGTAAAATGGTGTCAAAGTACACTTACATGTGAATTCTTCATCCTAACGTGTCTCCAGAGAGCAGGCGTGGTAGCTAGTTGTCTCCATAGCTTGCAGACGCGTGCGCAATGCGCCAGGTCTCGCATGCCTAGGTATTGGAAGATCTGCAACAAATATACGGGCTATAAACACTTGGGCGTCGTCGGGAAAATTCAAGATGTAGATCGAATGGGTTCATTGACTACATTGCGGTGTTTATTTATCGTAGTTTCTAGCCTATCCCTTTTTTTAAAGGATGGAAAACCATCAAATGTCTAAAACCATGCGTGTTCCTCCTAATGTCCATTGCGTTAAAGGGCCGTATGACCAGTGCATTCTTTATTTTGTATATTCAACGCTAACCCTAAAAAAAAAAACGCAAAATTCACTATGTATACAGATTACATACTTAATCATACACACACACACACACATATTTACACTGGTCAGCAAATAAACCGAGCCACCCGCTACGTAGGAACTCGGATTCGATATTCTCAAAAAGTATAAAACTATCAAAGTTATACCTAAAAAATGTGCGTTTCATTCTAAGATTTTATCGTCAGGCTCGTAAGGTCGATGATGGTCGAATTGATTAAACCCAATGAGTTTCCTTTCATTTTAATAACCATGAAACGCACTTTCTGTAGGTATAACTTTGATGTAAGTTTTTTACTTTTTGAGAAAATTGAATTTGAGTTCCTAGGTACCAAGTGGCTCGGTTTATTTGCTGTCCAGTGTAGATACCTTATCGTTAGGCGCATTTAAGAGAGCATGCAAAAAGAAATGTAGAAGGTAATGGGTCTCTGCATATTTTACTATTTTCCGTACAAGTTTTTTTTTTATCTATATACTTATACTTAATATATAAAGCCGGAGAGTTTATTTGTTTGCTTGAGCACGCTAATCTTAGGAACTACTGGTCCGATTTGAAAAATTCTTTCGTGTTATTAGATAGACCATTTATCGAGGCAGGTTATATGTCTCTATATATCATCACGCTAAGGCCAATAGGGGCGGAGCAGACAAAGTTGCGCAGGTCAACTAGTAATTTTATAAAACGGTACAATAAGGAGTATTCCATGTATCTATCTTACCTGTACAACAACATTGTAATTCATCTCCTCAGCTTTATTATAGAACGCAGTAAAGTGGTCGGTGTCATCGACTCGCTGTCGGCCGCGGCGTCGCGGCGACATCGTCGCAGTGGGAGGCGACGCCGCGCCGTTGACTGCGCGACCTCGTCGCTTGTCGTCACTGTAGACAAACGTGGATTCGAGTATATGGGAGTTGGACACAATACGTCAACGTTCGTAGCAAAACGCGGTCATGAAAGATGGGAGCGAGATGGAAAAGGACTTGCCTTGGATTCGATATTGTAGTGGCACACAACTGATAAGGCACGTCGTGAATCTTCGTTCGCACAGAAAAGAAAGTATGGCCCGAAGACTAACGAAAGAATGCTTAAAACTTACAATCAACCTTAGATCAATACTATAAGGTTCATAATACACTGCAGCTGTTAGTTCTGTCTCACTCGCAAGTCACATAGCGGCACAGGAAACAGAAGCGCGGTGCATGGAGCATGCTGATTGGTCAATAGCATTTCCCGCGCTTTGAAAATTCAAATTCTGCGCAGGTACATCGGTAAGCCATATCAGTTGGGTACTACTGTATCCGTCCTGCTCCCACGTTTTAAGACCGCGACTGCCTCGAGAATTGTCATTATGATAGCTGAAGAATTCTAAAATGCCAACGAAATTGCACGATCTTTTAATGAAGCGTGGGTGATGACTGTCTTACATTTACTTTTGTAATACAATCTGTTTATAAAATAAAAAAAATAATTATTATTACATTTGTTTACAGGAACGCCTGTTTATCGTGCAAATTCGTAAAACATGCGAAGTTTTAACAAAAACGAAAGAAAAATCTAAAGAAAAACTAAGAATGACTGAAAAATCTAATGAATACATACCTTTTACGTGAATAAATTAATTCCGGTGTACCGTCAAATCAAAACGTGAGACGCATTCCGAATATTTATTTTGCACTTTGTTTTAAAGTTTGATACATTCCTTTACAATGTGTTTGATAAATAAATTAAGGTAGAAAAAAGTTTCCACAACAGTAAGATGTGGCCACTTCATTACAAACAAATACATACAATGAAGCCGATACAACATCACAAACTAAACTGAAATGAGATCATTTCTGTCTCTTTCGAACAACAGACCAAACGAATAAAGGACAGGAACTTTTTAAATTTTTCTAAAAAACTGTAGTCGCAAGCACATTAAACAACCCGAGACTGTCAAATTTTCCCAATCAACCTTGAACCTAATACTTCAGCGATAAAGTTGAAAATCTATTAAAGAAATTTGACAGCTTAATGCGTTGGCGTCTGTACCTTGAATGACGTCCCTTCTTTACGTTCTCGTCCCTTTCTTGTTTTATGTCTGAGAAAGAGAACAAAATAGTCTAAGTTCAGTTTAGTTGGTGCACTACTGAATACTGAAGCCAATCGATGACCACATAATCTTCTCACATGTGGATTGCAGTCTGAAGTTTTACAGCTATGGGATACAAAAAAAAGACGAAATTACCTCCTCCTTTTAGAAGTCGGTTAAAAAGAGGCGACAAACAAATTGTGTTTCTTTACTAAAAAACTGTAATAATTTAAAATAACACAAGGTCAGTACATTTGACCATAAATGACCACATTGCCATGAAATTAGAGTATTTTCTTTGAATTTAAATTCATATTTTAAGATCATAATACCTGGCGATGTGGTCACATTATGGTCTTTAAAAATAAAAATATATATTTAAAAACATTTGTGGTTCATATTTTTAGAATGTTAAACAAAGTCATGGATTTCACAAGACACTAGTTTCAATAATTTTATGTCGATCAACAACTTTTTAATAGGTTAGGTTAGTGGTTATTTTAACCCGGCGTCATTGGGGTTGGGTCTGTGAGACCAGATATTTTATTTTGCTTGAACTTCGGTTACTACCTTTCCGACATTGCTGTTCCTCTCAGTAGCTGAAGGTACGGAGTTGTTTTAATCGTCGCAGGCAACACTTTAATCGTGCGGCAGTCACACTGAGAGTTACACGTGCGCAAACTTGAAAAAGTTATATGAGACCCATCCCCGCGCTTAGTGTAAAATTTTTGCGCCATTTTGTGAACACATTATTTTAATAATTTACTGTGTATTTATGCTTTTATACAACGTGTAACGAATAAACGCCTCTTAAGGGGTAATTTTACTCATCATTATGAAGAACTTAAATTTTTGGCCATAGTGTTAATCATAATGATGAGTACAATGACCCCTTAAGACGTATGGCGTTTATCCTGTAAAACGTTGTATACAGTTTTTGCTTATGATTTTAGTTGCCAATATGTAGTTTAATGTATTTTATTTGTGTTTTTTGGAGGTAGTAAAAATTTATAGAGAAGAGGCGGAACGACAGACAGCGTATGTGCCAATGATATTGATGTTAAGTGATTAATATTATAATTATTTTCAGAAGATAGATAGTTTCCTATAAAAATATATCATTCAAAGTGATTGTTCATTAATAATAGGGTTACATTTAACTAGAAGAGTTTTTTTTTTTTGATATATTTTTTTTAATACTCTATTAAAAATCATTAAAACGTAATATTATATGATATTTTTCTTTTATTTATTTACATTAATACCTACTAAACCCGAATAAATTTGATCTTTTTTATTAATGAAGTACTACAATAATTCCTATTTAATAAGCCGGTCTGTATGACCCACCCCCTACGTCCGTGTTACACTTTTTCACCCCCATGACGCCGGGTTAAAAACTCCTTAAATAATGTTATTGTAACGTTAGACAACAGGTGGAATTACAAAAATCAGTCTGTATGACAATGTTTTACTTACTAAACCGTGCTAAACTGACAAAAAGGAAACCGAGGCTAAACACGCGCAGCGCTTCTTGTGAACTTTAAAGGTGCGTTTCCTCCGGAGATGTACGAAGTGTAAGAACCAATAGAATCTCTTGCGTTGAACGTGGCTCGGTAAATGAAGCGATTCTATTGGTTCTTAACAAACACATCCCTCGCCACGCATCCTCGCACATCTCTAGTGGAAATGCAGCCTAAAATACCTCTTTTACTTTTGAAATAATATTTAGTTTTAATTTTGAGATTCTCGATTTCTTAGGACGAGTTTTTGATCCGTAGTTAACTCAAATGACCCTAAAATTCGTCGAATAATTTTTAGACTTTAACTAATAATAAATTTATCATCAAACATTATTTATTTATTTGATAATTGGCAAGCTAAAACCTCTTTTTAACAAATTTTACCCACAATTTTTGGCTCAAAATGATTTGCAATAGTCAAGCGCGCGCCGCGTATGGTTACCCACGCCCTAATGAGACTTGCACGTGTAGATAGCCAAGACAATGGCTGCAACATATGCTGTGAATAAGTGCAAATAGCAACGATACGTACACATATAGCACCTTTTCACTAAAGTATTTTCTTGTTGTGGAAGCCTAACAACTTAAGGCGCTCGCAGATAGACGATAGTGAACAAAACCTCTCGAAAGGGCATTTATCGGCCAACTCAAAGTAACATACATCATCATCTACCTAGCCATTTCCCAACTATTTTGGGGTTGGCTTCCAGTCAAACCAGATTCAGCTAAATACCAGTATTTTACGTGGAGTGGCTGTCTACCAGACCTCCACAATCCATTAACTGTAGCACGGTACTTCATGGCAAGACTGTAGTCAGATTTACTGGCTTCTGACTATCCGTAACAAGTGCCAAAGATGTACAAATAACAGCCAGGACGAACGGCTTAACGTGCTTTCCGAGACACTTAGGAAACTCGGTATGTTAAGATGGTTACCCATTCACAGACCAACCTTGGCAAGCGTTGCTTAACCTTGAAGATCGACCCGTGCGGCTGTTATTATCTAGCCACGAGCTCAAAACATATCAATGCGTTTATACCGCTATATTCCCAATCTAGCCTTTTCAGTGGCTAAAATATGACGTCCTGATAATGCCATCAAGATAAGCTGTGAAAAAGAGATAGTGTTATCCGTGTTGTATAACTCCGTCTCTCTCCCACACCGTTATAATGATGGTTAATAACATCACGCTAAGACCAATAGGAGTTGAGCAGTAATGAAAATTGTGACGCAGACGAAGTTGCGCGGGTCAACCTTTATAGTTCTCTCGGTCTATTGTCATTTGCATTGATATTTTTTTTTCATTATAGAGTCCACTCGCACGTTTATTTTACTCTATGAGACCCATCGTTATGATCAAATCGTCTTGCTACGGGCGCCCTATTGTAACCCTATTTCATGTTCACAGTCTTATAAATACTAACTATTAAAAACTAGATATTTTTATTTGCTAATTGTGATTACAATCGTAATTAATGTCTATTTTTATATTAATTAATTATCTATGTGCAAGTTTGTTGTAAGTCGTAGGCACTTTTAAGCGTAAAATGAATGCCTGCCATAAATGCATGCATGAATAATTTAATTAGGAGTTTAAAATGGTTGTTTCCTGGAATATAAAACCACGCCTGTATTTCTTGTAAGGGCAAGCAAAGCGAATATTCTCAGTATTCGCTTTTCAGGATTGCCTGCCCCACAAAGATTGCCACCAGGTAGCAATCGGGAATTACATTCCCAGTAGCCACCGGGTGGCAACTGGAAGTTATTGCCCCCACTTCAATTCACTGTACACTACGGTGTGGATAATAACTTCCCAGTCACCATCCGGTGGCAACTGGGAATTTTATTCCCGATTGTCACCTGGTGCCAATAGTACACTTGGCAAGTAATGATACCATAAATCGGACACATATCCAGATTCCGGGTTGGTGAAGAGAACTTTAACATTTGTTTTGTATGTCATGTCCCAAGTTATTGTATAGTAAGTTGGTACGTAAGGCCAGCCCTAAATTGGTACCGGTATCGGTCTCGATACTAGAACTGGGACTGGTATTGATATTAGCTCGTTTAACTTGCGATGTAGCTGTCATCTAGTGTTTTTACACAACTTTTGTCTCCTCGAATAAGATCTCTCTCCGTGAACAACACACACCATGTGATGTAAGGAATAAATAAGTGTCATCATTTAGCGGCATGTCCGGCCCCCGCATGCACCATATTCCTCGGCACGACCACGAATCTTCTTCCATTGAGTATCGCCAGCCCCTGCGGTAAGGCGGGGCGTGGTCCGCGCGCCCGGCCCGCTACGGCGGCGGCCACGGGCACGGGCACGGGCACGGGGACCGGCTGGGGCGCGGCCGGGGCGGGGGCGGGGGCGGGGGCAGGGGCGGGGGCCGGGGCAGGGGCGGCGGGCTGCGCGGGCGGCGCGCCGGCCACCGCCCACACGCGCTCGCCGTCGGGGGTGCCGCCTGCTACCTAAGGGGAAAATGGACGGTGAGTTTTTTTTGAAGCTGAGTTGGTTTGGCACCTATGCTATTACAGCTTTTCCGGAATATTTGCGCGAAAAAAAAAAATGATCTTTTGAATAAATAAACGTAATTAAGTAGTATGAATGTACAGATTTTATTTTACTATATACAGAATTAGCAAAAACTTTAAGTAAGTATTAAGTATTACAAATCTAAAATTTAAAATCCTGTAAAGCCCAAAATAACATCTAAAATATGTCAACTCAAACTTCATTCGCTTTGAATGGAATATGTACAATACATTTAAAGATGGAACATTCGCCTGTAATGTAACGTTACAGAGCCAAGCATTGCACCACTGAGTAGAATGAAGCATTAAGTGAAACCTGTAATGATGACATAACCTGTAACATTTTGATACAACTTGTAACATACATTTTAAAATATTTATTGTCCCCAATATCGTTTCCAAAATCAAATGAATACCGTCGCACTCAACACAACGACCACTGTTTCGTTTAACATTGTGAAAATAACCTAATTAAGCTACAGGCAAATGTTCAAAATTAAATTTGAATGGTTTTTCTTTATTATTTGGCATGCGTTTGACCGATACCTTACCTGATGATAAGCGATGATGTGGTTGAAGATGTAGTTGAACCTGTTACATTACAAGGAAATATTTGTCAATCAGAGAAGCAGTACTGTAATGTAATGTGTCGTTTCTGAAATGTTACATTACAGGCGAATAATCCCGGTGAGGGAGCACCTTAGCATATAAATAGAAACAACAATCTTCGTTCACCACCAAGCTGTGACTTACCTTCATCCTCAGTAGCACCCGTTTGTCCCGGGGCACTTTAGCGGGCACGGGCACAGGCACGGGTACGGGCACCCGTCTCGGTACGGGCGCGAGTACGGGGACCGGTACGGGTATTGGTACCGGGACCGGTATACTGGTCGTTGTCGCTCCAGACTTGTGTGTTAGAGGCGGCGGCTCCATGGGAGGGGAGGATGATTTGCGGCAGTTCTGTCGAAGAATAAAGATGTCGAATATTGTAGCCAAACGCTATTTAACTTCAGCAGTAAAATTTGCCTTTAAAAATCCACAAGCCAACATGCACGGTTCAAGACTGCCATCTTGTGTTGCATATTCGGATTTTTTGTGCGGCTGTTATTATTTAGCCACGAGCTCTTCAACAACTTATAAGCCTGTGATCCACAATAAATGATATGATTATGAAAGAGTCACCATACCTTGCAGAAGAAGGGGTCGGGCGGCGCCTGGCTGTGGTAGCCGGCGCAGGCGGGGTGGTAGAGGCACAGACAGGCCGCGCACGACAGCGACGGCACGGCGCCGCGCCCGCACGACATGGAGCACGGCTGCACCAGCGCGCGCGGGGCCTCCGGGCTCGGGCTCGGGCAAGGGAACATCTACATGCGGTGTACAACATTATTGAAGGATCTTTAGCGGGCGCTTTTCTATGGAAGGTGCCAGATAAATGTGCAATAACGGTCATTGACCCTTTAATGATTTATTAACCGTATAAGCACTAGAACCTTGGGTGCGGAATCCGCTCGAAAGAGACGCAGCGGCCATGGAACAGAAAGGGCATAGGAGGAACACGGATAGGTTTTAGTCAATAAGAGACACTCCCTTCCGCTCCGCCCAGAGCGGAAGGAGCCATTTGATGATTTCCCATCCTTAAAAAAAGCACTAGAACCCTCACAAAATACTCAAATTATCCGATAAGTCGCTGTCAACAGAACTCTAGTGTACAAATTTGGCAACTATTAATAAAAAAAAGGAAAACAGGGACACAGTATATATCCTTCTTATTCAGTTTGTGAAATATCTTGTAGCAGCATCAAGGCCGCCACAAGAAAAATCTACATCGCAACAAAAAGAACCGCGACGCCATCTATCCAACTAGTAGCGAACTACAACGTTGAAATCCTGCATCGCGCAAGCAGAGTTTACCGTGCGATTTGAACATATACATCAGCCCGAATATCAACTGTCGGGCAGTAGCCCGCCAGGCACAACATCCGCCTGGTCGGAGGATCCTCCCTTTTCAATGGGGGTATGCGGGACTTTACTATCTGTACCACTACCCATAAAATCTCTTATTGGCCCAATATTGGAGGAGAAAACAGTCGAGAGTCAATATGACATTTACATACAAAGTCTCGCCGCCCATGTTTCCTCTTAATATCAAACATATAAGTAAAGACAAAGCTGTCCTGAATCGACTTCTATCGTGATCCTTTACGTTCTCTAATAATGAAAAACGGATCCTAATTTATTGTTCGGGTACGAAAGGATATTAGGGAAAGGTCAATGTACTTTATTGCAAGTTTATCTGGTCCCTAGCATAGGCGAATGGGGTATTTTACAAAAATCTAATAAATCTAATTAGTCCGTCTGATAGATTTTCAAAAAATATTGGACAAGTATTTTTTTTTCGCGTAAACAAATAATAAAGAGGATACAGCGAGTTGAAGACACGCGTGAAGTCATATGGCTTGGTAAAAATGTACCAAATTTACCAAACCAGATGACGTCACGCGTGTCTTGAACTCGCTATATCTCCTTTAGTTTTTGTTTACGTGAAAAAAGAAAAAATACGTGTCCAATATTTTTTGAAAATCTATCGGACGGACTAATTAGATTTTTTTAGTAAAATACCCTATTTGTCAAAATATTCGCGTCATTTGTGCAAAAACAAAATGTAGCTTATTATTTTACCTTTATTTTTTTTTTTATTAAACTGTTATTTTACTCCTTTAATGTGAATGTAAATATGGACCTTGTATGGTCTACAATAAAACATAATCATATTATATTATTCCGCATTGTACACGTACTTTCACGGCGAAAATAGGCTATATTAGCCATATTTGAGCACATGCTCGCCACCCTGCCATAGCCAACAGAAATCAGTCACCGTAAAAAAATCGGATATGTGCCTTATGCTTTTCGAAATAAGATTAATTTTGTATTGCACAAGTGATAAATATGCCAAATGAAGCGCCAGCTTGTGTTTGCAACTAGTTTATACATAGCAATAGAATGAAGCAATTAAAAAAGCAGTTAATAGAGCTACTATCTCTGGCAAAATTTTGATACAGACTCTTCATGTGGAAAAAAAAATAATTATATAAATTAGTTTCCAGCAAGTTTGTCACCATTCATCAGCAATGTTGATCAACTGTTGCTCAACAAAAGTTGATCATGAATATGATATGGGGCTTTAGTCAAAATGACTTGTTTTGTATTAAAACAGTGAACAAGATTCCAGTTTTCAACAGTAACAGGTATTGCATGCTTCCTGCATAGCAATTAGTTAAAATAATGATGAAGATGTTTTTGTTATTTCGTAGACTTATGAAAAATATTTTAACCCAGCCATTTATTTTTTATTTAAATGGTTAAAATGGACAGTACATCAGATACTGCTTACTAGTCCCCAAAGACCAAAGTATATTAGAAAAGAGTAATGTTGGGTCCACACGATAGAGACTTCCATAAGCTTATAGAACTTTGTCTTTGCAACAAAGCAATGCAGACAAATGTCGGTGTGGTAGATTTTTGATATGAAACATCTAATGTCGCGCTTTGACAGTAAAACTTAGCCGTGACGTCATGTCGTGAATACGCCCCCACTACGACACCTATTACAGACGTTGAACTTCGGATATAAAAAGTGCGAAAACAGTGTTTATCTCACATTACATTTACTAGATTTTTATAAATTATGAATTCTAATATTAACATAGATTGTTCCTGGGGAGTTTGTTGGCCACTACTTCTCCACAGCTAAAACACTAGGATGTGGTGATGGGCGGGCGTTTTGGGGGACTGTCTATTTGTAAATGTTGAGGTTTAAAAAGCTCTGGCACTCAGCCTTATTTGAATAAAATTACTTTTGACTTTTTGACTCTTGATATTTAACATCTGCCGGGCGTCCCGTGACGGCTATTTTGTATTTTATTCAAAGTTCATGGTCTGTACCGACAAGTCTGTACCGTGCGGTCCCAGCATACCGATGTATAGGAGTGTGTCCATACTCACGCATTTCCCAGTGTCCGGCGGGGTGAGGGGCGGCGCGCGGGGCGGCGGCGCGGCGGCGGGCGGCGGCGCGGGGGGCGCGGGGGGCGGCGGCCTGCCCGGGAGCGCACTACACTCGCCTCCGCTCAGTACCCGCAGGGGGGGGTTAATTGCAGCGCGTCAATTAACCCCCCGCACGCAACGGGACACGGGATCGTGATGTAATCTCATGCTTTATATCAATTATTAGGTTTAAGTCGAGGTAAAGCCTTTGTGTGCAGCGATCTTGTAAGACTAATCTATACTAGTACTAGTTAGCAAACATTGTTTGGCCATACAAAAAAAACCTAACCGAATGTACACAAAATTTCATGAAAATCGATCGAGCTGTTTCGGAGGAGTTCGGTGACTCGAGGTTTTTATATATTAGAAGATACTGAACGCGCTAATCTCAGGAACTACTGATCCGATTTAAAAAAATATTTCAGTGTTAGATAGCCCATTTATCGAGGCTATAGGCTTAATATAATCACGCTAAGGACCAATAGGAGCGGACGAAAATGCGCGGGTCAACTAGTTTTTCATATAGCTTAACGACAATATGTGGCAACGATTCTCTTACTTTTTGCTGTCAAAGCTTCACTGACTGATTACATTTAATGACTATTTACAATCGGGATTTCCCTCGGGGGTTCCCTCCTTCTATTAAAAAATATTCGTTTTAGAGATCATAAGCACACAAAGAATTTTTTTATACAAAGATGGGGCTCAAATGGAGAATAGTCAGCATGGATTATATCACATTAAAACACATAAATACAACATGAAAAAGCTTTGAAAACTGATAACAAAATCAGTAATCAGAGTTATTATCTAAAAATAACATAAGGACGGTACATAACATAAATAAAATAACACCCTAACATTTATTTGATTTGTAAAGGAATGTATCAAACGTTTTTCGTAACCGTGCAACGTGACGTAATCAATTTAATAGCGCTTATAAACTAACATAAATTATTTTTACTTGGGCTTTCGTTTGTTTGACAATGTAAACAAAACTTTGTCGGAAATCGATTCATTCAAAATGGCTAACTAACTTCATTTAGTTTGGACGGGACACAGGGCGTATCCAACCTATTTCGATTTTAAACTCGTTTACACAAGAATTTCAATTCTGTGCGAAGTATTTATCCGGTTTCTTAAATAGTAAATATCCCAAAATAAACCCAAATATTTATTTAATATCCATGCACCAATACTGATTTTTACTTGACACATTCACAAGTGCGTCACGACCAACGTGAAAGTTTCATGACCAACTCAAACAATGCGTATAATTTTGACACTAGCAAATAAATCAATTAAAAATGAGTAAAAATACTAGTCTTAAATGCTAAACACAAACTGGTCCCACGTATGCAACGCAACATAAGATAAGTGTCTCTATTGCATAGTTGTTCATATAAAAACATGAGTCCAGATACCATAATGCGTTGCATACGTTGCGTACGTAGGACCAGTGTATCTTTCGCTTTATTTAGTCTGTTATGAGCGTTTCTTTTTCTGCCTCTCTACACTTACCGTTGGTACTAAGTATTTTAGGGCGCATCAGGTGATAACCCGATTCACCGTTATTATGTAACTGTAGCATAATACCGAAATAACTATATCTTAGCAACTTCACTAGTTTTGGCAAGAATCATACGAACCGATCCTATATCTATATAAGTTTACAAATAATCTCCTGAGAAAATTTTGTTTAGATTGCCATAACACACCATAAAAGTTATAATATTTTGTTGGTACCTCGGTTTCTTCCACGCGGCGCTGTTGTTGTTGTCGGTGTTGCTGGCTGTTGTTGGCGGTTGTTGGGGCGGCGGCGGCTGAGCAGGCTGCGCGGCTTGTTGTTGGGGCTGCGGCGCCGGCTTCTTGTGTTGTTTAGCGGGCGGTGTGGGTGCCGCGGGTGGCGCGCTGTTGCTTAAACGGGAACCCATTGATTTGACCTTGGGAAAAAATAAATTGGATATTTTTATACTCTTTTAAATCTGACTAGAGACCTAGTCAGGACTTGGGTAGATAGTTAATTTGTATTGAGAACAGTTACAGTTAGTTAATTTGTATTTCTTCTTATAAGATAACCTATAACAATCGATGTCTGCTTAGTGATTTGTATTCTTCTTCCTCATGTCAATGGCACATCCATTTTTACCAGCCCAATATGACAGCAGGTTTTGGGACACAGAGAGCAGGAAATTAAATAACTAAATAAATGAAATAATAATGTTTATTTATAAAATCACTGTAATAAGTTTATTTACCACACAGTTTAAAAAAAATATCTTAATTTATCTCAGTTAAACAATGGCAATTTGTAACAATAAATGCTTACGAGATAAAAAAATAAGGCACATTTACAATAAAATTTCTTACAATTTTTAAAGAACATCATTTTATGTTATGTCATAAAACATCGTGACCGTGGACATTGTTGTTGGGTCATTTTGTGTTTTGTTGTTATTGTGTGTGTTGTGTTTTGTTGTTACTGTGTGTTTTGTTTTTTTTTTTTTTTTATGTTATGTGGGATATGGTCTGATTTCTTGGGACGTTTGCTAGTCGAGATGCAGTTTTAATAAATAGCATCATACATATTAGAAAAGGAATTATCACAATCAACCCTCTTAACATGCTATTCCCAACTGGCTGATTTGTAATATTCCTAAAGTCACAGTGCAACATCAAAGCAAATCATTTATTATTTTGTAAACATGGGTATTTATTTATAATAAGTCCTCCATATTCTATATATGTAAATGCTACATCTGTAAACTTTACAATTTCTTTATGAAATAAACTATTACTATGGGGTATTTTACTGGTAAAATCGAATTAGACCGTCTGATAGATTTTCAAAAAATATTGGACACGTATTTGGCCTTTTTTCTCGCAAACAAAAATCAAGACGCTACAGCGCGTTGGAAACTCGCGTGACGTCACTACGATAGCACAATTTTTAACAGCGCTGTGACGTCATCAGCCCCCTCTTGATCTTTGATGCGCTTTATCGTTATAATTTTTTATCGATTTTAAATGGCAAAAAATATGTGTCCAATATTTTTTGAAAATCTAACGGGCGGATTAAATAGAATTATAATTTTTCTATCAAGTGAAATACCCTATTACTATTCTACCATCAGGTAAGCATGCAAATAACATTAATATCAAATTAAATATTAACAAAAAAAAATGCAGAAATAATAATAATGTCAAATGGAAAAATAGTGTAGTAACATATTTCAATCAAAATATTTTTAGCGTCTTTTTAACCGTCACATAGGTTCAGTCTCATGAACCACATGTGGTTTTCACTGATTGTTTAACTATTGTGTCTGCTGTGCGGACAGTGAACCGGTTTAATTATAATACAGTTACTAGATATTCACCTTAATTTTAGCTGGTGGAGACTTGTTGGCAGCTGCGGCGGAGGCGGGCGGCGCGGGCGGCGCGGGCTCGGGGCTGGCCCCTTTGGGCGGCTTGGGCTTGGGCGTGCGCTTGCCTTCCACCGGGGGCGGCGCCGTGGCCGCCACGGGGGACTCCATGCGCCGGATCAGTTTTGCATCTCTGTGGAAAAATAATACTTTTTAAACCACCTGCCTGAAACGTCAAATTATGCGGTCTAAGTGAGGGTTCAAATTAAAATAACATAATCGCTCGGCGGGTTATAATAAAATTAAACCTGTGGTTACCCGGTCGTTAACAACAATTGAATAGTTTTATTGTAAAAAAAATAGGCGGCCGCCATGTTTTCTGGTCGATGGGAAACACTGCGTTTTGTTAAAAAAAAATACATGTTTAAACTGCGTGATTTGGTATGGCATGTGGGATGCCATTAAGGGTCCATTTCCGTTGACGCCCCATGTCACACACGTGTGCCCACGACGACTGACAGGTGTATGTGCGGTGGGCCGGCGCATGGACCGGACGCACTCACAGCTAGCACGAAGGCAGACGCTCGTCAGCTCTCCTGACGGCTAGAGCACAATTTTCTAGCAATAGGTGTGAAAAGTAGAGTATGCTCAAAGGGAATAAAGTAGCGTCTTCTTTGTGAGACTAGCCATCGGCGCGCAAATCCAAGAGCTAAATAGTAATTGAGCTCTTGGATTTGTCGCCATGGCAGAAATCAGTCAGGAGAATAACTACTATTAAGTGGTTTAAAATTATGATAGTAATTTTTTCTGTCATGTCTTGGCTATGGTGCTTGTATTTTTTTTTCTTTCTTTTCGTGTCGATGGACTACTCAACTTTCAAATTTTGTCCGATTAATGTATGTAGCTCTGTCATTTGGCACATTCAGATCTTGGAAGGTGGATTTGGTTGAAGAAAGACAGCAGTGCGAAGACTGTGACAACTAATGTCCGATGGCATTTGATCAAACTTAATATTCATTACCAAAAAGTTCTCACCTTATAATTTCTTTCTCAGGGTCATCAACTCCGAGCGGTTCTTTGAAGAAGGAGAAGTTTTCTACTGTCAGTCCTGTGCCAGCAAGATGTTCTGATACCTGTAAAAATAGGACGGTTCAGTAAAACGTTACGACTTCATTTTCCAGTCCTATTTTAAGATCAGAATATAGCTATCTATTAACTTCGTGAATGTTTATACAAGAGTTGGAACTGGAGAGTCATTAGAATTTAAGGCCTATGCCCTGTTCTTTAGAATTCACTTTTGTGTAGTGACGCCCACAGAATATAGAATCTTAACAGAAGTGGTCGCGGTAGTGATTGGGTCGCATACAAGCATAGGAAGCACCATGATGGAGGATTACATACCTCTCTAGTAGACCTCAGCTTCTTTCCGTACGGCGTGTAGTAGTAGATATCGGCGTTACGCCTCGAATGGGTGTCCAAAGCCGCGCGGTACACCAGCTCTCTCTTCCAGCCCCTCTCCAAGGGTACTCGCAGCATGGGGGAGGACATCTCCGTGGTGGCCCGCCGGCCGCCACGCTGCGCAGGCGACGATGTGGCACTGGCCTGTGATTGGTTGATTGTAGGTTACATTTTTGAACAGGGGAGATCGAAAGAATTTTGAATACTGTTCCAAATAGTTACAAAAGACGAGATAAAATGTTGTATGAATAAAGCACGCTTCAAAAATTATTTGACAATTTAAAGTTTTTAAAAAGGATATAGTGGGTAATGGAAAAATTTTGATCTTTTAGCAAAGGCAATTTTTAAAACGCTTTCAGCGAAGCCACTATTTGCTACAGCTTGTCCGTTTTTTTTTTGGGGGGTTTTTTTTGATAAAATAAACAGCACAGTTAACTTAACATCAATATAAATCATGCAACCATTACTAATATTTATTCCCATAGTTTTATGCTTTCACTCTTGTACTAATACCTTTCTGGACAGACATATATCTTAACTAATGCATAATATCATCGCTGTATTCCCCGAAAGGGTAGACAAGTGAACCAATAGTTCCTTACTTATATCTTTATTAGAACGATTTTTTACTAAGTAAACCACTAAAGTCGCAAAAATTAAAAAAGTCCGATTTAACAGGAGGATACAACATTTTTTATTACTAATAGTATGAAGGAGACATAAAAATAAATCTCTTTCGCACTTAGTGGTAAAGCAATCTTCTATCCCTCTCTTTTTTGGTGACATTAAACAGATTTAATTAAAAACGAACACACAAATATACCAATCCCTGTATGACCACATAGAGTACATGCATGCCCTGTAGATGCGGGTAAAACCACAGGTAACAGCTATGAAAAACATCAAAATTAAGTACTAAATAAAATACAAAGATTGATTTCAATTTTTACACTCTTCATTATTATTTTTATTCTCTTTATTATACTTTTAACTATTTTTTTTTTGTAAAATGTTATCTCCAACTTCCACCTGCTACGTCCTACGAAAAGCATGCATTAAATATACAAGAAATAGGACAAAGTCCTAACCTTTCTGCGTTTGATTTGAACCTCAATATGGAATGCTGGCTAGATAAAAAAAAATACGTGTAAAAGTGTTAGTAACAAAACAGTTGGGGCCTACAACCTTTGCTCGGTTCTTGCAGATAGTAATGTACTTGCTGTGCTAGACATTTTTAACTTAAAAGTTTGTAAAGATTTAAGTATATTTAACCCTTTACCGCATATCGTCACAAATTTGGAACATTCAGCTTTTGGTATAATATATTTATTCCTGTGACATCTATGATCTTTTCTTGGAACTAATTCGTATGTAGGGAGTGTAACTCACCTAATATGCGCCAGTGGCGCCTCTACAGAGGTGCCTAGGAACTAAAATCGACTATTTCGTCAGTTGGTTTCCAAAATTTGACAGATTGTCAATTCGCTGGTTTTCAATACGATTTTTTATTGGTTTTTTGTTAATATCTGAAGAAAATTAGTGATTCACCTGATACAACAATGGACCCACAGGCTTTTTACGGCAAAAGAAGTAAGTTCAAACCATAATATGTAGTGAATATTATCATTTTTTAAATGTTCCGAATTTGGAACACCATGCAGTTGTTATGTTTTTTGAAGTACCAAATATGGAACTTTATGCACTCCAGTCAATAGTTTGAAAGTTCCAAATCCGGAACATTATGCAGTGTTAGACCACAATACTTTATCACTAAATATGGAACAATATGCGCTCCAATCAATCATTTACAATTTCCGAATCGGGAACATTATGCAGCGTAAGATCTTTTATACTTTCAGGGTATTATTAAACCCTGCAGCTAATGTAATTTTTAAGTAGGATAATTAAAAGTAGCGCATAACAAGTTTATAATAATTGTATTTTATGGGCTGTATGATCTCCCAGCCCTGAGTATATATAATATAAAATTATGTGTTTAGGTACGTAATTATTTTTAGTAAATTTGCTTAATTATTTTATTGTAGAAAAAATGGAGATGCGTCCTCGACAAACAATCGTCGTAATTCCAGAGAGCAGTGAGGATGAAAATGTATCAGATGAAGACGATTACAATACTCAAGATCCTTTACACATAAATGAAGAAAAAGAAACGTCTTCCTCAGACGGAGAAGATGAAGGAGAAGAAGATGGAGAAGGAGAAGAGGAACTGACTGAGTTTCTTGAGTGTACTGAAGAGCATGTGGAGATGTTTGAAAATTTTACAGACAATCAACCTTCTACTTCTCAGGCAGCTTCTTCACGTAAGAAAAAAAAGAAAGATAAGTTGGTGTGGTCGAATGACAATATTCAGTATGATGAATCCAATATTGCTTTTTTGGGATCTGAAACTCTTCCGGATGAAATTATGCAGCTAAATACTCCAATGGAGTTTTTCAAATTTCTTTTTCCGTCATCTGCTGTAAATTTAATTGAGGAAGAAAGCAACGTATACGCAGCACAAATTTCACCTGAAAACTTGCATTCAGTGAAACATGAAGACATCTATAAATTTATAGGTATTATTATATACATGTCGGTAGTACACCTGCCAACTACTCGGCATTACTGGAAGGAAGGCACGTATATTGAAAAAGTTGCAAATGTAATGACGTGCAACAAATTCGAAGTGATTAAAAGATTTTTGCATTTTTTCGACAAAACAAACGAACTAAAACCAAATGACCCACAGTTTGACAGGCTTCAGAAAATACGCCCACTTATGAAAATCCTTCGCGAAAGGCTACTAAAAGTTCCGAAAGAGGAATTTTTGTCAATCGACGAACAGATGATCCCTACCAAGGCCCGAACTTCGGGGATCAGACAGTACAATGCGAAGAAACCCCATAAATGGGGTTATCTAAATTATGTATTAAGCGGAGTCAGTGGATTCAGCTATGATTTTGAATTATTCGGTGGAAAATACCCTGATCAGCCAGAAAACTGCCCCGATCTTGGAGTGCCAGGAAATGTGGTACAAAGACTAATGGAGACTGTCTCAGACAATTTGAATCATAAGATTTTTGTAGATAACTGGTACACTAGTTTGCAGCTAATGGCAAACTTGCACAAAAGAGGTTTTCTGCCATTAGGCACAATACAACTAAGAAGAGCTCCAAATATAAATATATCTAAAAAAACTTTAGGAAAGAAAGAACGAGGTTATTGCTCCGAAAAAAGTGTTACTGTTGATGACGTTCAGCTATCAGTTACCAATTGGGTCGACAATAAAGCAGTCAGTTTGTGTTCATCCTACGTAGGCAAGGAACCAATGGGAGTTGTGAAAAGATATTCCAAAAAACAAAAGTGTAGAGTTGATATTCCTTGCCCAAAAGCAGTAACTATTTATAACAAATACATGGGTGGTGTTGATTTACTAGATGCCATGTTAGGCTTCTATAGGATCAAAATCCGCAGTAAAAAATGGTACCACCGGCTGTTCTTCCATTTCATTGATCTCTGTTGCGTGAATAGCTGGTTACTATGGCGAAGAGTCATGAAACAGAAAGGTGAAGATATTTACATTCCATTGCTTGACTTCAAGTTAGCCATAGCAGACGTATTGATGCACAAAGATTCAAAAGTATATACTCCGACTACACGCAAACGAGGACGACCACTGAATCAAGATGTTGAGGCAATTAAAAAGGGGCGATCAAGGCGACGCATAGAACTACCTCCAATGGAAGTAGCTGGAGATGGGTTCAACCACTGGCCTGATTGGAAAACCGATCGCCAACGGTGTAAACTGGAAGGATGCAAACAGAAATCCCAAGTGATGTGCGAAAAGTGTGGTTGTTATCTTTGTTTCAACAAAGATCGCAACTGTTTTAAAAACTTTCACACATAATTTCTTTAATTAAATAGCATAGTTTCACGTTGTTTCTTTTAATTCCTGTTTTTCAATGTTATACATAATTCGATCACACCGCATGTTGTACCAAATTTGGAACGTCTGAGTTTTAGAACTAGAACGCATGGCGTTCCATATTTGGAACAATTACTTTTACCTATGTATCTTTTTTACATGGTCTTCTATATTTTTTTTTATATTTTTTTGGGGACCTATAAATGCCCTATACCGACATATATTTTTTCCAAAGGATTTAAAAAATCCATGCGGTAAAGGGTTAACACTAGCACTTCGCCCGCGACTTCGTCCGTATTGTTTTCTTAAGGATTCTTATTTTTTTCTAGTAATAAAATATAGCTTATGTTACTCAGGGATAAAGTAGCATTCTAGTGGTGAATTTTTGAAATCTGTCCTGTAGTTTTTAAGTTTATTTATTCTGACTTTAGCAAAGTTTTTGTCTTACAAAAATTAAGATTTGTTCAAGATTTCCTAATACGCAGATGTTATAAAGAAAGATTTGTAATCATTAGCGTAAAGGAGTTAAATAAATTCGGGAATTAATTAAAATTCACACTACCGAATAGAAGGCTAAAAGTTGAACCTATCAGATCTATTAGGAAGCGCTTACACATCATGGCTGATCGATCGACAAACATACACTATCAAAAAAATCGAGCAAAATTGTAGGCACCCTAAGCCTTGTATTCATTGGGAAACAAGTTTGCGCAACATTGTTTCCAGAAGAATGTTATGTTGCGAAAACATGTTTAGCAATAGTTATTAAGTCTTGTTTCTTAATGAAAACGAAGCTTTACTGAGTCAAGATGGTAGGTAATAGGGTGCGTTTCTACCAGAGATGGATGCGTACCTAGCTACACGCTAGGTATAATAAATAGCCGGCACGAGTCGTGAACACACTCCATTGGTCGGTTTGCCGTCGACAGCTCTGTCGCTTCACGTTATTGGTTCGTCAGTCAATGCTCAACGACTATTGGGCTTGCATGTATCGTTCGCCCACCGTACATTGGCGAGACCGCGAGATCGTTCTGTTGCATTCGTCTGTGCTCACGACTCGTGCCGGCTACTTTAAATCGATTCTATTGGTTCTCACAAACATATCCCTCGCTACGCATCCTCGCTCATTTCTGGTGGAAACGCACCCTTAAAGTCCCCTGTTATGAATAGGCCCTTTCCTATGTTTGGTTTTGTATAAAATTTGTTTAAGATCAATCCTAAGATTTTAGGATTTTGAACAGATCGATTATATTAATTATTTAAAAGAAAATAAAGGTCTACTTTATATCAATATGATAATTGCAAATATTATTCAACACATGTTCAGATTGTTTCCGGTCACTAAACTCAATTTCCGGGCTTTGTTCTTGGCCACCTTTCTACTAGGTATTTGAAAAAATGAACTATTTGCTCTCAACTATATTTTATGATTAAAACGACAATGCTTTCCAATCAACAATTTTATATTTAAAACGACATGGTTACGAATCATAATTTTATAATTAAAACAAATGAACAAATTTGAATCAACAACTATAAAAATACAACCGAATTGAGAACCTCCTCCTTTTTTTGAAGTCGGTTAAAAATTTAAACGGCAATACGTTTAAATCAACAATTTTACAATTCAAACGGCAATAGTTTCGTATAAGCACGTTTACAATTCAAAAGGCAATACTATCGAATCAATAATTTTAAAATTCAAACGGCAATAATTTCGAATCAACAATTTTAAAATTCAAACGGCAATAATTTCGAATCAACAATTTTAAAATTCAAACGGCAATACTTTCGAAACAATATCGAATTTTTCTCTCAGAAGGCTCCTGAAATAAATTAAATCTTACGAGAAGTAATTAATTTTCGTAAGATTTTATTTGGTAACGGATATAGCCTGTCCTTTTTAGATATCTCTTTTTAAAACCAGCCAAGCAGACCTTTGTGGTCTTTATTTTATACTTTTTTATAATTTTACTGACAAAATTCTCATAAATTCTGTATTTGCATCTTCCCTATTACACCAGCGTTTACGGACGCATTTTTGACGCCATAATTAAGTTAAAAGTTGTATTTTAAGTCTTTTTAAAGTTAGTTTAGTATTTAAAAAATATAAAATTATCCGCAAATTTTACATGACACACAAATCAATAAAATTTATTACACCTTCACTATAAATTACGCACATTTTTTTCCCCATTTTTTTTTTATTTTCATTCAAATGATTGTATTTAAAGTTTTACTTTTAAGATAGTACTCTACTAGAAAGCAAATGGTGCATTATTTTCAAATACTTAGTACTATTGTAGTAGAAATAATTTAGTTGATGGTGGAATCTAATCATGAGAAAATAACATTTTCTTCTTTGACGATTTCAGGTTTTTTCAGCTATTGTGCCGCTGAGGTGTGTAGAGTACAATGTGTATATGTGGTTAATATCATGTTACACAGCTTACAATAGTGCTATCTTTGTCTAACACACGATTTGAAAACAGAACCTTAAAATATAGTTTTTTTTTTTCTGTTGCATTTTTTTACATATTAAATGTCATCTATTGTAACTGTTCAAAGAAAGGGCCATACCCAACAAAGGACAGCGAGAAAATGTTAGTAAAAGCGTGGTTATGAAGAGAATGAAAGAACTCACATCAGTGGCTCCATCGCCGTCAGATCTTGATGATAGTGCTGATGATGGCCTGGATCCATCTGTAACAATAATATATTTCGTTACATAAAGTATGCAGAGGAGCTCGTGGATAAATAATAAAAGCCGCACGGGTCAATATTCAAGGTTAAGCTCTTCCTGAGGTCAGCCTATGGATTTCAAGTCTCCTCCGTGCCTCAGAAAGCACGCTAAGACGTTGGTCCCAGCTGACAGTAGTAGACCTTAGGTTATCATTACAGTGTCAGAAACCAGGAAATCCGACTCCAGTATTGCCAAGAACTACCATGTTACTCAGTTACTGGGTTGATGACGTCAATTGAGGAGAGAATCTGGTTTGGCTGGAAGCCCACCCAAATTTAGTTGGGAGAAGGCTAGTCAGACGATGATGGACATCATAATTAGCGGCCCCTGTCCGTCAGAGGCAGCAAACCATCTTTAACCACATGCCCACTGCAAATTGGCTGCTTGGAATATTTGGGCCTCCAAACCAAAACAATAACAATCACAGTAGATTTGACTATATTTTAAGGATAAAACATAGGCATTGCATATGGCAATTATTATTTTCTGTCAATACTTAAGTTGTTCATAATGCATCAGTTTAGTTTGTGATAAAATTCTGTTATTGAAAAACCTTTTTGCTCATAAATGTCAATGAATTTAGTCTGTGATTAACTGCAAGTTCTTTCACAACACTTTAAAACAATGATTATGCTTTCGGTTTAGTAGAGAATGTTGCAACTGCATCACTGGTGCAGTTAGCATGCAATTATAAATTCAAGGCAGTCTGTGGTAAATTATGTCTATTGCAACTAGATTTAGTTGTGGTTTTACATTCCAGAGTGTCATGGTTTCCAGTATCCAGTAGTATTATAGTTTAAATCATTATAATTGACAAATTGTCGCTTTATATCTGCACTAGCGGACGACTCGCGGTTTTACCCGCGTAGTTAACCTGTGTTACTTGCTGATAATGTAGCTTCCCATTACTGAAATAATTTTTCAAATTGGTCCAGTAGTTTTTAAGTTTATTTATTACATACAAAAATACAAATCTTTCCTCTTTATAATATTAGTATAGATATGACTATACTTCCAAAGCATACAGCCACCAAAACATTATAAAAATACACCTTTTTTTTAAAGTATGGAAAATCATTAAATAAAATAATTCCTTCCGCTCTGGGCGGAGCGAAAGGGAGTGTCAGACTCTTACTGACTATTAACCTATTCATATTCCTCCTCATGCCCTTTGTATTCCAGAGCCGCAGTGACTTTCGTACAAAACCAGGCCAGGGTTGCAGAATTTGTCTAGCAGGCCCATAACATTTACCTCTAAAAGGAATTTTACGATACCTACCAAAAACACACTATTTTCTGTTTTTTTTTTTTTTTAACAAATGACTACTGAGTATGTCTCTTGCACATTTCTGATATTGATAGATGGATCATTGGTCAGGGTGGGGCCAATAGAAACGCAGTAGGAAACGGTACTCTTTTGTTAAAAAAACAGACTATAGTTTCAGTCTGTGGTAGTGTGAGTAGTCTGTAGCATATTCGTTCATGTAGTAGTATTAGGTTTGACGTCATTTACTTTCTAAAGTTTCTCTCTGGGAGTTATTTTATTCATTGAATCTAATTAATCTCTCATTCAGGCCCATAGGCTTTACTACCATTAATATCTTGCACAGTAACATAATATTCGTATTTATGTATGTGTATAATATTTATAGTTATGTATGTAGGTTTATTTATTAATTATAAAATAAATGTAATAATGTGGATCCTACCCTCCATTGTAAATTGTAATCTTTCTCTATCATTCAAAGGTATGCTGGGAGAAAACTCATTTCTGAGTTAAGCTCGCCTTTGTACTTACATGAACTTTAATCACAATAAAGAATTAAAAACTGTGTGCTTACCAGTATCTTTCCGTGGTCGCTTGGAAGCTCTACCGGGTGCGGGGGGAGTAGCCATCACGGTCCTCAGCGGCACCAGGTCCCTGCTAGCTGCTGTCACCTCCGCCTCCAGTCGCTCTGAACATAAGCACAACAATTAATATTACTACTTAACCTTTTTGTAGGTTGTAGGGGCTCGTAGCTAAATAATAACAGCCACAAGGATCAATCTTCAAGGGCCAAGTGTTGCTTACGCATGCCAAGGTTGGTTTGTGGATGGGTGACCATCTTAACATACCAAAACTCCTCCGTGTCTCGGAAAGCACGTTAAGCCGTTAGATATCATTTGAAGATCTTTGGCAGACGTTACGGATTATCAGAAGCCAGAATATCTGACACCAGTCTTGCCCAGAAGTACCGCATTGCCCAGGTAATGGATTGTGAAGGTCTGATAGGCAGTTGTTCCACATAAAATAGCAGGTATTCAGTAGAATCCAGTTAGATTGAAAGCCGACCCCAATATAGTTGGGAAAAGGCTAGGCAAATGATGATGATGTGATGACCTTTGTGGTTTAGCAATATATTGCCTCACTCTTTACTTCGTATAGCTTTATTAAGGACAGCTGGTGTAACAAGGATGTATGAAAAAGTGCTTGCGGCATATTGTATTGCTTGGAATCACAGCCAGAATGGCTCATGCACAACACATGGTCCAATGGGCTTGGTGCAGAAACCAAATCCTGATAGATGGACATCCTGATCTTAGGAAAGAAGCTTATAGTAGAAAGGTTTAGGTAGTTAAATAAAGGTATACAATCTTGCTGTCTTTTTATCTGAATTATTAAAAAAAATAATCTATGCTATATTTGCTAGAACGCACTAATCTCAGGAACTACTGGTTCGATTTGAAAAAATTTTTCAGTGTTAGATAGCCCATTTATCGAGGAAGGCTATAGACTATATATCATCATGCTAAGACTAATAGTAGCGGAGCAGTAATGAAAATTGTGACGCAGAGGAAGTTGCGCGGGTCAACTAGTCTTATATCTACTATACTAATATATAAAGTTGAAGAGTTTGTTTGTTTGTTTGTTTACTTGTACGCGCTAATCTCAGGAACAACTGATTCGATATAAAAAAAAATTTCAGTGTTAGATAACCCATTTATTGAGGAAGGCTATAGGCATATATATCATCACGCTAAGACCAATAGTAGCGAAGCAGTAATGAAAATTCTGACAGAAAGGAAGTTGCGCGGGTCAACTAGTTTAAAAATAAAATACAACTAAAAACCAATTGCAATGTAAATAAAACAATATAGATTACTAAATCAATTGAACCATGCATTACTTTAACGCACCGGAGAGATATATAATGTAAAACTGCCGCCCACCGCGTAAAAAGTCACATCAAGATTGTTTAACTTTATTTAACTGCCTAAATCTTTCTAGTAACAAAAGTTCAAGAACCAGGCTGGGGTCTGTGTGTACGTCCGCGATGACATCTGTTGTCGTCGTCTCCGTTGTTTTGAGAAATCGGGTTTTTGCCATATGGCTACTTTAAAAAATTTAAATTTATATTCTACAGATTGTACTTCAGTGAGTGTGGCCAAGGGCTGGTGGGATGAGGTTGTGGGACTTCATCCCACCAGCCCCCTTCTACCATCGGACATCCAGACGCACTGCATTTTACCATCCCTTCCTTGTTACAATTCCACCAATTCGCACTAAGCGTTTCCAAACAAGTTTTATAATGCGCACAGAAAAGGAGTGGAACTTGCTGCATGCGTCTGTGTTTCCAAAAAGCTTACAACACTAATCTCTTTGTTACAGTGAACACGGTCCTTCCGGGTAAGCTCGCTCCATCGTAGACTTCATCTCTGACCTTGACTAAGAGTCAAGAGCAAACCCATAACAAATAAAAAAATAAATAGTATTGTTTTTGTAAGCATGTTGACTCTCTAAATATGAACAATGTTCTTAGCAAACACATGTAAATACTCTATCAGGCCAATCTACAACATAGCTTCTGTAACATATTTTGAACCAACCATCCAGTACTCACCCAAAATACGACAGTAGTCTGCAGCCTTAACTTCAAGTTTGATCTCATCAAAACCTTTAAACTCTTCATCGCCCGCATCGCTGAAGGCAGCTGAAGCTCTCCGCTTGATTCCTCTCGTAAGGTCCTCCTCAATATTATGCTCAAACGTCTCAATTTCATCCTTCACATCATCTTCTTCCTCCTTCTTAATGTCTAAGTCAGCTTCTGGGGTCTCTAGTGGTACATCTAGGTCGTCAGATTTCGGTTCTTCTTTAACTTCTGTTTTCTTTTCAATGTTTAGTTCGATTTCAGGGTCTGGTGCTGGTTCTTCTGTAAAGATAAGGTCTGTTAACAATGGATGGTGAGTGAAAGATGTTATTTGTCAACACAAATCGTGCGAAGAGGGTCAGATAATGTTTGAAGAACAACCTGCGCGCTGAAACCAAATCAAACAAAATGAGAAACAAGATGGAGTGTGAGCATTACATGTGTAATGGCACAACTAGTAGATGTCAGCCAAATCATATTATTCTTATTCAAAACTAGCTGTGCCCTTTTTTTTTTTTTTTTAAGGATGGGAAATCATCAAATGACTCCTTCCGCTCTGGGCGAGGCAGAAGGGAGTGTCAGACTCTTACTGACTAAAACCCATCCGTGCTCCTCCCAATGCCCTTTGCGTTCCAGGGCTGCGGCGTCTCTTTCGAACGGATTCAACACCCCGGCAGGCACTGGCCCTAGCGGGCCCCGTCTCCCATGCTGACATCTCCTTGAGGCGCGCGTGGAACACAGCGCGCCACCGACCCGGGCCTGGTTCTGATCGGACGGCCTAGCTGTGCCCTGCCATTTTCAGATTTTTTTTGTATGGCTCCTAGGTGTCTTGCATATTTTTGCTTATATAAAAACCTTGTTCTGACAATAACAAACAACAAAAAAACCATTCTCTAATATAGTGCAGTTGTCCTGAAGTTATGCACATACATGCATTTTGTTGATTATTTTTTATCTTAAAAAATTTGCCTTGTTAAGGATGCTCTAAAACCAGGCTTTCCAATGCAAATTGCTTAGTATGTTGCTGTTCTAATAAGATATACATTTCATTTACAACCCACTTCAGAGCTTAAAATTAACACAACACTAACTGCATATGCTGTGTAATTTAGGCATAATGTTCTCTTTCCAAATTAGGAAGAATCTTGGTGTTGTTATCAATCATACCATAGCATAACTAATAGCAAGGGCAAAAAGCAAATTCTATACAATCAATGTTTATAATGTATATCTTAACATGTTTGTCTATATCTTAACATGCTTGTAGCAAAAAATTATCATCAACCACAAAAATTGGCACACACGGGGACTGCCAGCGTCATAGGGTCAAACCATACTATTGAACAGTTACTAGCAAGCTGACCTGTATGCTATCAACTACACCATCTTAGCTCCCACTCACATCATTTTAGATTTTAAAAATACCAAAAAAAGTTTAATTTACACTCTCGGAGCCTAAAGAAATAAATGCTGTGCATAAATTCTGTTTAGAAAAAGGGTGGAAAGTTTAGGTAATTCTGACCAATAAGACACACGTCTTATCATTAATTTTTGTCTATTTCATAAACCATAAATACATTCCGATACAACCATAAACAGGTCATAGTTAAAAAATCAATCTCAATAGCATACACTATGAGTATTCAATTTACAAAATATTGATATTACACCTATTCACATTATTATACGGGAAAATTTAATAGGTCATATGCCCTTTAATGTAGTGCAGCTAAGTTATGATGTCACCATCTTGAACCCACCGACACCAAGCCGATCAAAGATTTCAATATAAAGACTGGAACGAGTTCACTGCAGCATTACAAATACATTAGTGTGTCTGCGTCTGTTAATTACTGCCTAATTGCTACTAAATTATGCTCTACTGACATTCTAAACTGATAAATAACTACCAAGCAATGAAATTTTATTGTAAACTAACTTTTGCTCTACAAAAATAAGTTTAGGAAATGCGGCTATCTGACCTCAATCTACAATTGAAAGGTTGCAACTGCACTTTAGCATGAATAAAACTAAAAAAATACCATCCAATTGACTAAAAAGTTAGTCGTGATGTTGGCACTTAGGTTATGTGAAAGTTTTTGTATTACCTTCTGCTAAAGCTGGGGGCTGCTCGACAGCAGGAACTATAGGTTCTATTGGCGCCTCCACCGCCACCTCTTCGGGCTCCGCCACCGTCGCCGTCGTTGCCTCATCGTTGCTAACTTTAGCTTCGTCCCCAGTTGTGTTATCAGACACCGCCATTTCCTCCGACATTGTCAAATAAAACAAATTTTATCACGAGTCCACTGTCAAAACATAAATGGCCACATAACCAGGCTGTTACGACACTCCGCCAGTGCTCGCGACGAATAATCACGGTTTGTGCGCGTCACAACGTAGATTTCCCGCTATAATGGTCGCGAAAAAAACTTTAGCCTTATTGGCATACACATAACGTTCATACGTCACTTTCGATTGTGTCTTTACACAGTTCCAGCAAACATACCAATTGCACACAAGTTTTAAAGAAAGTTGCACCAAATAGACGGAATTTTGGTAAAAATTACGTCTGATATCTAATTTCCAAAGGATTTAGTAAAATGTCGAGCATAAACAATATCCGTTCGGACGACGCCACAGTTATTGTCTATGGTTTTGACCACAGAGAGCAAATGAGCATAATATCACAGTTTCGTTCACTCATTTACTGCTAGAGTGCTAGGTCACACTATGGTTATTTACGCGCGGTTTTTTGATATAATAATTATTAGTGTTATTAGTAGATGACGATCACAACACCGCACAGTGGGCTGAAAATCGATTTTCATAGACTTAGGCCTCTGTCTCGGGTTTTGCGGGCAGCGGGGCGGCGGTGGCGGCGGCACGGGAGTTCAAAATCAGCGTCGAGATATTTATTTTTATTCGCGAACGAAATGTCTGAACAACGGCGACAACATTTTTTTAATGAAATTTATTCTTAACGCTCGATTTATTGTGGGCGAAAGAAGAAATTAAATTGCACAACACTGCAATGCAGACGCGCGCGGTCACCGCTCGACTGGCGCGCACCGCTCATTGCCCGTCAACGCGCCGCTACCGCGTCGCTCCGAGGGTTAGTCCATTTGATGAGATTATACACATTAGATCCTGACGCACCCGCGCCGCTGCCGCCGCCGCCGCCGCCGCCGCCGCCCCGCTTCCCGCAATACCCGAGGTAGAGCCCTTAGAGATCAACTTCGAAAATCTTTTATTTTTTTGGCAGAAATGGGTATAGGTATCGTATATCTGTCAATTTAAGGAATAGAAAGAATAGAATAGAATAGAAAAACATTTATTCAGCACAGACACAAACGCACAGCGACAAAGAAATCAGAAGTAGTAGTAAAGTAGCACTAGTAGCAGGTACACAAATTGCGCTGAGCGTGCCCATGCCGAAAGGGTAACCATCTCAGCATTTGCTGGGCGTCAGACACCCAGCGCTGGTTTTCAGTTGGCACCCCGCAGTGCTATTTCAGTTTTTCAGTCAACGTTTTTGCTTACTTTATAGCTATATATATATAGATTATTTCGACTCTGGGACAAGTGCTCGTTATTTCCTTTGGCACATACCTACCCCTTATTTTTCTGCATTTTTTGACATATCACACAAAGCGCGCTATTTTAATTTTTGGAAAAAAAATGTGTTTTTAGAACATAAAAATTTTAAAATCTGTTTGTTTGTTTGTCAATGTCAATTCATTGGGTACTTAACCATATATTTATTATATAAACAGAAATATAGGTAATACTCGTAGTTACCAGTTAAACATAATTTTGGTTTTGGAAATTACTTAAGTACTTAATATTTTTTTTTGTAATTTAAACTGTTTAATTAAAATTTTTAATTAAAGTTTTTTAAAATTTAATTGTTGGCTCACCAATGCCCCACCGTTGTATCGCAAATGGAACCTTTTGGTTCCACCGGAGCACATAGAAGTTAATAACGAGGGTGATTAATTAATGAGATCTTTTGATCTATTGGCCATTATCTATCATAATGAGATTTATAGTACTACTACTTAGTTGACCCACGCAACTTCGTCTGCGTCACAATTTTCATTACTTTTCCGCTCCTGTTGGTCTTGGCGTAATGACATATAGCCTAAGCCTTCCTCGATAAATGGGCTATCTAACACTGAAATATTTTTTCAAATCGGACCAGTAGTTCCTGAGATTAGCGCGTTCAAGTAAACAAACAAACAAACTCTTCAGCTTTATATATTAGTATAGATTACTGAGATATTAGATCTCATTAACTAACTACCCCCCTTTCTACATAGTCTTTCGTATGCATTTAATTATTATTTTCAATCGACTTTGTTTTTACCCGACTGCGAAACATGGAGGGTTATGTTTTTCAAGTGTATGTATGTATATTTCTTTGGCACGCCCTAGAGCCATAACGGCTTGTCGTATTTTTATTTGAGTGGTACTACACAAAAAAAAAACAAAATGGCCGATTTTTGGCGCCATATTAATAATAATAATAAGCGGTCCGGCTGTCAACTTGATTGACAAGAAAAATTTTCATCCCGATTTTTTATATTATTTAAATTAAAATCAATTATCAAAATGAACTTAATCCTGGTAACTTCGATAAAAAAAACAGCAAACATGTAAACTAGTTGAATTTGAATGGAAAAAATAACAAATATCAGATCATCAATTAAACATCAATGCTGACAAGAAGCCGGACTCGAATACAAGTCGCACCAACTCCATCTTCGGGTTCGTCGCTCAGTTCCGCCTCGCAGCCGCCGGGATCAGCGCCAGCCGTGAGTCCTGAGATTCCGGTAGCTGCAGTTGCGTCGAGCTCGAGCGACGAATACTTCTCGCCGCCGCCGACACCACCACCTGAGCGTCGGCGCGGACGAGGCCGACCACCGGCCAGCTTGGGACCTCGAGGCCCACCGGTCTCTGACAGGGTCCCCGCTATCGGTGGAAGTGTGCAGCGTATAAAATGGACTCAAGCCATGAACGAGAATGTTATACGCTCATACTTTGGGGCTACAGAGGGGGGAACTAACCTGACTGCGTACCGTGGTCGGATGCTCTTTCTGTTTCAGGTACTTGAGCCAGCTGTCAACGTTTCAGCCCAACGATTATCGGATCAGGTGCGGGTTATCCAGCGTAACCGTATGTTGGATGACGCCGTACTTGATAGACTGCGTCTGGAATCACGGAGCAGCCGCGTCTCACCTACTTCGCCACCGGCCGCGGTGCAAATACAACCCAGTGCAAGTGTTTCACCGCGACCCAACTACGTCGGTGAAGATGATGATGACGGGGCCACATCCGTGAGTACCCAATGCAATGAGCGATTGAGGAGCGCATTGGAGGATGCCTTCCGAGAGTATCGCTCCACACCGCCTGGGCTTAGACCTCGTCTACCTCGTTTGCCCATGCATAATAAAAATAGGGCGCTGGTGTGTGCTCTAGATTCGCAGCTAACCAGTTATTTTGATAGCAGCGAAGACCTTGCCGATACCCACTCGATCTTGTACTGTGCGGCTGCAGCAGCATGTCGTGTAGCTCATGTCAAATTTCCTAGTAGTGACAGAGTTACACGACCAGCTGTACCAGCTTGGCAGTGCAGAATCGAGCGTCGTATCGGTGAGGCTAGAGCACTCATTGGCAAACTAATCTGCTTCAGGGAGGGCAACACTCGTCGCAGAGTGATGCGCTTTGTGAGGCGGGCGTTCTCGGGGACTGATATTAGTCCTCGGGATTATCTGACCCACGTCACGGAAAGTATCGACTTCCTGAAGCAGAAAGTCTACGCATGGGCAAACCGTATACGTCGGTACAAGCGGCGAGTGGAGCGATACACTCAGAATCGCACATTCCAAAGCAATGAGAGGTGGGTTTATAGGGCTTGGGAGCGACCAGACCAAGGTGTGACTGATACGCGCCTACCAGATGATGATGCCATGTGTTCATTCTGGCGCAGCATCTGGTCGGTGCCTGTCAGTCATACCGAGGGCGATTGGACTCGGGAGGTCGAGCGCGCGTGCGATCCGATACCAGAAATGGGGGCAATTAACATTAGCCACCAAGACGTAGCTCGTGCAGTCCGTCCGTTGCCTAACTGGAAATCTCCGGGACCGGACGGGCTGCACAACTTTTGGATTAAATGGTTCAAAAGATCGCACGCTCGCTTGGCATCTCAATTCCAGTCTGCGTTAGAGTCAGGGTCGCTGCCCCAGTTCCTAACTACAGGAATAACCCACCTGCTCCATAAATCAGGTAGTACCGCGGAGCCTAAAAATTATAGACCGATCACGTGTTTACCGACGGTCTATAAAGTTCTTACATCCATTTTGAGAGGAAAGATTAACCATCATATTGATAGTAATTCAATAATGTCTTCTTCTCAGAATGGATGTAGGATCGGGTCCCGCGGTACTAAGGAGCTGCTCCTCATCGACATAGCCATTAGCCAACAGGTTCGACGTTCCCGAAGAGATCTGTCGACATGCTGGATAGATTATAAGAAGGCCTATGACTCGGTGCCACATACATGGCTCATGAGGGTGCTGGAGCTGTACAAAGTTGATGCAGTTTTACGCGCCTTCCTGATGTCGTGTATGGGGCAGTGGAGGACGGTTCTTCACTATCCAGGGTGTCGACAGACCCAGGCGAACAGCGAACCGATAAGGATCGAGCGTGGCATATTTCAGGGTGACAGTCTGAGTCCACTGTGGTTTTGTCTGGCCCTCAACCCTCTCAGTACATTATTGGAGGGTTCGGGCCAAGGCTACCGGTTGAGAAGAGGTGGTCAGGTCATATCGCACCTCCTTTACATGGATGACTTGAAACTCTTTGCTCCTAACAACTTGCAACTGATGAAGCTACTGAAGGTAACAGAAACCTTCAGTGGCGCCATCAGGATGGAATTTGGTTTGGACAAATGTGCGGTCATGCATGTAAAGCGAGGGGAGATTATGGAATCCGAGGGAACACAACTCTCGGATTCCATAGACCTTAGGTCCTTCTCCTCAACCGAAACTTACAAGTATTTGGGTATGTCGGAAGCGTTAGGCATCAGTGCTACGGACATGAAACAATCGTTGAAGGAGCGCTTCTTTGGCCGCCTGAACAAAGTACTTAACAGTCTTTTGTCAGGCGGAAACAAGGTGCGCGCCTTCAACGGTTGGGTCATGCCGGTTTTGATGTATTCTTTCGGCATACTCAAATGGACTCAGACGGAACTAGACGCCCTGGATAGGAGGGTACGTTCACTGCTTACCGCAAATCGGATGCATCACCCACGGTCATCGGTGATGAGGCTGTATATCCCGCGGAAGTGCGGGGGTCGTGGCTTCTTAAATGCTAAGACCCTTTTTTTTTTTTTGAGCCGTGTCCTCCGCGCCGCAGTCGTGGCACGCCGGGGTCTCCTCCCTCCCGATCCGGTGCAGGTGCTTGCCGAAACAGCCGTAGCCTGACAACACCTGCACCAGACGGAATGAGAGGAACCCGTGGGAGCGCTCGAGCCAGTCTCGCAGGACCGGACCGAGCGCGTCCAAAGTACGGCGGCCAAAGGTGGCGGAGGCGAGGTCCTCCGTGCAATGGCCCTTTGGGGCCTGCGCATCACAGTAGCATTCTCCCTCCTGTGGAGGGAGTCCGCCCAGATGGGGGCCCCGTACAGGGCCATGCTCCGCAGGATGCCGGCATATAAACGCCGGCACACGGGACTGACGGCGGTGACTGCACAGGGGACTTCATCTGAGCCTGGACGCCCACCCTGACGCCCTCCACCACAATGTGGGCGTTGGGAGGGCAGCGCTGCCGAGGCCCGTGAAAGAACACGGCCTCGGTCTTGTTCAGCGCCACCCTCAAACCCAGGCGGCGGATCCTCCCTGCAACCAAGGACCCGAAATGCTAAGACCCTGCACAACCGCGAGGTATGCAGCCTTAGGGAGTACTTCCTAGAGGCCGACGTGGGTATGCATCGAGATGTGGTAGCGGTGGACAAAGGCCTCACCGCGCTCTCCTTGGCTAACGACAACTGGCGCAAACCTGTGGTATTAGATACTAACGACCGCAGGGAAGTATGGCAGAGCAAGGAGCTTCACGGACGCGTTTATCGGGTCCTACATGGGCCCGATGTAGACTTCTTAGCGTCCGTAGCCTGGCTTCGTTTTGGTGACCTCTTCGGGGAAACCGAAGGTTTTGTCTGTGCAATTATGGACGAAGTTATGATGACTAATAACACCGGAAATACATTGTGAAGGACGGTACGGTTGACATATGTCGGGCATGTCACCGGCCCGGGGAATCCATCCGCCACATTATTTCCGGTTGTTCTAGTCTGGCTAACGGAGACTATTTGCACAGGCACAACCTTGTAGCCAGGATTATCCACCAGCAACTTGCTCTTAAATACAATCTTGTGGAATCGGAAGTACCGTACTATAGGTATGTGCCCGACCCAGTTCTCGAAAGTGGTAGTTGCACATTGTATTGGGATCGGTCTATCATCACTGACAGGACTATTGTTGCCAATAAGCCTGATATAGTGGTGATAGACCGACTAGAGCGTCGCGCAATGATTGTTGATATAGCAGTCCCTCATGACGAGAACCTCGTGAAGTCAGAGAAAGATAAACAAACGAAGTATCTTGACTTGGCTCGCGAGGTTGTCGACATGTGGGATGTGAACACAGCAGTTATTGTGCCGATAATCGTGACGGCCAATGGCATAATTGCCAAGAGCCTCGACCAACATCTCAAGAGGCTCTCGTTGGGCAGCTGGATCAAGGGCTTGATCCAGAAAGCAGTATTCCTGGACACGGCGCGCATCGTTAGGAGGTTCCTCTCTCAGAAGCCCTGACCACCGGTAGCTTGGACCCTGTTGCCGATACCGGTGGGTTACTATTTTTTATATTTTTAAATGTTTTTTGTATTTTTATAGAAATATTTAAAAATGTAATTTGTATGTATATATTAATGAATAAATGGAATAATAATAAGAATCCATCCGCCACATTATTTCCGGTTGTTCTAGTCTGGCTAACGGAGACTATTTACACAGGCACAACCTTGTAGCCAGGATTATCCACCAGCAACTTGCTCTTAAATACAATCTTGTGGAATCGGAAGTACCGTACTATAGGTATGTGCCCGACCCAGTTCTCGAAAGTGGTAGTTGCACATTGTATTGGGATCGGTCTATCATCACTGACAGGACTATTGTTGCCAATAAGCCTGATATAGTGGTGATAGACCGACTAGAGCGTCGCGCAATGATTGTTGATATAGCAGTCCCTCATGACGAGAACCTCGTGAAGTCTGAGAAAGAGAAACAAACGAAGTATCTTGACTTGGCTCGCGAGGTTTTCGACATGCGGGATGTGAACACAGCAGTCATTGTGCTGATAGTCGTGACGGCCAATGGCATAATTGCCAAGAGCCTCGACCAACATCTCAAGAGGCTCTCGTTGGGCAGCTGGATCAAGGGCTTGATCCAGAAAGCAGTACTCCTGGACACGGCGCGCATCGTTAGGAGGTTCCTCTCTCAGGAGCCCTGACCACCGGTAGCTTGGACCCTGTTCCCGATACCGGTGGGCTACTATTTTTTATATTTTTAAATGTTTTTTTTCATATATTTTTTTAAATGAAATATTTAAAAATGTAAAATATATGTGTATAAAATGAATAAATAAAATAATAATAATAAATTTATTCAGTTCATTAACACATTGTACCATAGATAGACAATATTGCAATACATAAAAGCCTTAAGTGCTAGGTTTCTTCAGATTCCCTGGATCCCACACTAGGATGCCCTGTGTCGTGGATATTATGGCTTCAAATTTTTTTTTAATTTTCAACTCCTATCGAGTGGGGGTATCAAAATAAAGGGCTCGAAGAGACTCTGTAACTCACTAAAATGTAGGAAATAAAAGACTTTACTTTGTTAAAAAATCGACTAATAAAAAGACAGCTAAAAACGACTAAAAAGTTCGAAATAAGTCGCTTTTCAAGCAGTCTGATCACCAACTGTATCAGACTGCTTGAAAAGCGACTTGTTTCGAACTGTTGTTCTTCAGTTGACAAGATAGTCTATACTTTATTTGAAATTTTGCACGACGTTACCAAGACACACGTAGTACGTACTACTGAAAACCATATCTAGGAAAGAGTACCCGGCATGGTACACACCCAAACTTAAGAGACTTTTAAATGAAAAAAACAAAATCTGCGTCAACATGAAAAAATACAACAACCCCCTTGACGTTATATATTTCGAAACTCTGCGCGCCAACTGTAGCAAGCTGAGAACATGTTGCTACAGAAAATATATGGAAAGATTAGAAACCGCAGTGCTTACCCTGCAGTTATGTATTACAAAGACAAAACCGCGTCAACTGGCCACGATATATGTAACTTGTTTGCTGAAAACTTCGCAGATGTATAATATCAATGCATCGTCACCGCGACTGTCAAACCTTATCACAAATAGTAACCTGACAACTTTCTGTAGGCTAGAAATTAAGGCCTGTGAAATATTCCGATGCCCTCACATCATTGGATGAACATAAAAAAGTAGGAGACCGGTATACCACCCGTGTTCATAAAAATATGTGCGAAAAAGGCACTAGTGGTGCCTATTTTCAAAGCAGGAGAAAGAAAATTAGTGTCGAACTACAGACCTATTTCTATCTTAGTAATCTTTGGCAAAGTATTTGAAAAGCTCATAACTGAACGTCTTTCATCGCACGTCAAACACCTGGTCTCCGCCCACCAACACGGCTTTATTAAATCCAGGTCTACTACCACTAATCTATGTGGTATGTGTCGTCCCTTTCAGAATCTGTGGATAAACGTATTCCTGTTGATACCATATATACAGTCTTCAGTAAAGCATTTGACAAAGTGGATCATTATCTCCTTATAACCAAACTTCAGCACGTGAGTATAGGAGGAACAATGCTTGAGTGGTTTCGGTCTTATCTTAGCGGCAGGTCCTCAAAAGTTGTCATGGGTGGTCATAATTCTAAGCCCTTCATAGCTACATCCGGTGTTCCACAAGGTTCACACTTAGGTCCAATTCTCTTAATGACATAACACACTGCTTTATTCATTCAAAATTCTATCTTTTTGCCGATGACATGAAAATAATGAAACCAATTGTAACTAAATTTTACTCTGTTTTATTACAGGATGACCTGAATAGACTGACTAACTGGTGTACAAATTTCAATATGCTACTTAACGTGTCAAAGTGTTACTACATGCAATCCTGCCGTAACGAAATCTCCAAACCTAACTTTTACACAATAGGTCAGCAAAAATTAGAACAAGTAGACCAAATACGCGATTTGGGAGTGATATTAGAACAACAATTAAAATTTGACAAACACATTCTCCAAGTCTCATCGAAGGGTTTTAAAATCCTTGGATTTATTCTACGGAATAGCAAAGACTTCAAAAAGGCCCCCACTAGAATAAAATTATTTAACTCACTAGTACGTCCAATACTTGAATACAGCAGTCCAGTTTGGAATCCTCACTACGACATAAAACACCTGGAAAGTGTTCAGAGGCGTTTTCTATACCAGCTTTGTTTTAAGGATCGATTAGCGAAAACAATTACTAGCTACAAGGATAGATTAAAACACTACAGCATGGTCCCTCTCGCTGACAGACGAAAAACAGCTGATGGTACTTCTGCATAAAATTTTCAGTGGGGACATAGACTGCAGCGAGCTTCTAGAGAAACTTAACGTAAATGCGCCATCTCGTCTGCCGCGGAAAAGCAGCTACAACTTATTTCATGTGCCAGGATCTAAAACGAATCTGGGACATTTCGCCGTTCTCCCAAGACTCTGTAGGTAACACAACGAATAACAAACTAAGTTTTAAACTCTCTCAATTTCAAAGTACAAAACTTAGCCATTGAGAATGGATGATGTGTTTATTATTTTATGTTATTTTTATAGGTACTTGACTTTATAATCTTCTGTCTTATTTGAATTTTTAACCGACTTCTTCAAAAAGGAGGAGGTTCTATGTTCTGCTGCATGTATCATTTTTTTTATGTATGTTCACCGATTTCTCCGCCAATTCCGGACCGATTTAAAAAAATATTTTTTTAATCGAAAGCCTATACTCCTGAGGTGGTCCCATTGTCACCAAGTCAGAATCTGATGATGGGATCCCATGAAAATCGAGGGAAACCCTCAAAATTTATAAGCACATACACTGTTTTTCATAAACTTTCTAACGCAATTCAGATATTTGTGCCTGGTAATCGTCATCTCATGTTGCTGAGCTGATGATGGAAGGTATAAGTCATGATCTGATGATGGGATCCCAAGAAAAATGGTTGTTCAGCGATATTTTCGCTAATTGTTAACCGATTTGGATGATTCTTGTTTTGTTTGGAAGAGTATTTTCTCGGACTGGTCCCATTTAAATTTGGTGAAGATCTGATGTAGATCTTTGGAAGTAGGCAACGGAACTCTTCAATAAATGATAGCAAATGGATCGGGATTTCTGTAATCGCATGTCTGTTGATTGTTTACACCAGTTCTTAACATAATATCACGCTGGCACGCTGTGCTTGTGGTTTCACTTTTTAGTGGTACCTGCGTAACACTAAAAAGTGGAAAATAAAAAACTTTTTAACAAAAAAATAACTTTAATTTCGGAAGTCGGTGTTTTCGGTTATTTCGTTTTTGAACACCGACTTCCGAAATTAAAGTTATTTTTTACTTTGTAGTGTTTTGTTTTTGGAAGCCGGTTTTTGAATTTTAAACTTGACATAACTTTCTACAGTGTAAGTAATATAATGAAATCACAAACATTTAATTTAATTTTAAATCTTTTGTCTAATTTACTTGAATAATTTTAATTTAATGTATTGGAATAATGTGAGTCTACTTTAATTTAGTGTTATAATTTCATTCAAATTTTAATTAAATTTTGTGAAAAAAATATTTTTATTTTGTAATATGAGCCTAGTTATAAGTGCATGCTGTGGTCTCCTGTAACTGAAGGAGCACACTTATATGAAACTTGTATAACTGTCTTGTCGGTGTATCTTTTGTTGGAGATCCAAATAAATAAATAATTTTTTAATCGTTTTTGGGCCGTGAAGCCCTCAAGTTCATGAAGCTCTATAGAATGGTTATTTCATGAAAAACTCATTCTATAGGGCTTCATGAACTTAGAGGGCTATATTGATGATTAGATGCAAAACAATTATGAATGAAGAGTCGCCCGCGAATCGTATTTTGTTCAACATAAAGCTTCACACTGACCGGAAAATTGCAAAAACCATAAAAATATTTGAATTTTGCGGGCTACCCAGGCGCATCCAGCTTAAGTACTAAAAATCAAACCTAATAAGATGGAGTGAAAATTTTGCAAGCTCGCTTCGCTCGCTCTTGAATTGTTCATTCTCTGAGTTTTTTAACCTTTGGATATTAATGGCAGAAAATCAAACCTATCCGATAAAGGGTACTTACATAAATTTGCGAGCTCGCTTCGCTTGCTCCTGTATTCTACACTGTCTAAATTCTTGAGCTTTCCTGCATCACTCAACAAAGTCACTTGCATCACTCAACAAAATCATCCCCGGACCCGGGGCGGTATGAACATCTCTTAAAATCCATAGAAATAGAATTGGAAATATTGATTTACTGTCCTAAGTTTTCTGTACCATGATAGTCACAAATCTCATAACCAAATGTCGGTGAGAATAAAGGGTTTTATCTGTTGCATAGTGTCATTTTTGAGCTCGCTTCGCTCGGTTTTGCATACTACACTCTCAAGTGTAGAAAACGGTGTGTGTAACTTATGGGCATTATGTAAAAAAAGTTTTTTCTATTTAGGTATAACAAATAAAACTTATTGAGATGGAGTGCAAAAAATGTGAAGCTTGCTTCGCTCGCTCTTGAATTTTAAATTCTCTGAGTTTCTTAACCTTTCATGTATGAGGTAAAATATATAAATTGCCATTAAGATCTAAATGGAAATAACTTTTTGCCTCATAAAAATCGAACCTATCCGATACAGGGTACAAAAATTTTCTAGCTCACTTCGCTCGCTCCGGTATTCTGCACTGTCTGAATTCTTGAGCTTTCTTGCATCAATCAACAGTCACTTATATCGTCCCGGGACCCGGGACGATATGAACATCTCTTAAAATCTATACGTGACTAAAAAGTTTGATTTACTGTCCAAAGTTTTCTGTTCCATGATAATTACAAATTACATAATCAAATCTCGGTAAAACAGGATTTTATTTGTTGCGCAGCGTAATTTTCGAGCTCGCTTCGCTCGGTTTTGCATGCTACATTCTCAAGTGTAGAAATCTTTGCGTGTAAGTTTTGTGCATTATGTCAAAAAAGTTTTTCTTCCAACTACGCAATAATTTCATCACAACTAGCCTAAATAGTGAGAACAAAGCAGCACTTTACTGCTTCTTCTTTGCTGCTTTAAAAATAGCTGTAATTACATTACTGCACTGTTTGCATGGCCAAGTAGATTTGTACTAGCCAATCAGCGCTATTTTGACTACACAACAGACCAATCGCAGGCTACAAGCATGACCAACTAATTTTCTACCAGACAATCAGCGCTATTTTTACTCCCGGGAATAATGGCAGAATAAATGTACGACCATTGGAAAAAAAATGAATTAGCGCGAATCGAATCGCAACTAGAACGTGTAGTGTTTTTATAGTTTTCTGAAGTGACTTCAGTTCTTTATTCAGTAGTTAAAAGAAAAGCAGATTATGAACCTCGCAAAAGTGAAATTTATAATTGCACTCGCGTTTTAGAGCACTCGCTAAAGCGCGGGCTCCAAACTAACACTCGATGCAATTATAAATCACTTTGTGCTCGATGCAACAATCCATTCTTCCATTTAAGTATAACAAATCAAACCCAATGAGATGGAGTGCTCGCTTCGCTCGATCTTGGATTTTAAATTCTGTGATTTTTTTAACATTTCCTGTATGAGGTAAAATACTACAGGTAGGTACCTAATAATATAATCTAAATAGAAATAACTTTTTGCCTCATAAAAATCAAACCTATCCGATAAAGGGTAGGAACAAAATTTTCTTGTATTATATCCTCTCCAAATTCTGGAGCTTTCCTGCATAAGTCAACAAAGTTACTTATATCGTCCCAGGCCCCAGGATTATGGAGAGCGACCTGGGCCTTCTGACTATCATCATCTGCCTAGCCTTTTTCCAACTACATTAGGGTCGGCTTCCAGTCAAACCGGATTCAGCTGAAAGCCTTCTGACTATGACTGACCTAAAATTCCACTTTTGATCGCATCTCAGGTTGGGAGCCAGGCCCGCCTGGAAAAAAATCGCTAGATACGCCAATGACTGGTGCCATTTCAATTTGGTGAAGAGCTGATGAAGAACTTCGGAGGTTGGCATCGGAACTCTTTAATAAATGATATAGATAATGGATTGGGATTGCTAAAATCGTATAGTCTGTTTATTGTTTATAACACAGCCCTTTTTTGAAAGTAGGCAAGTTGGTTGCATTTAAGATGAGATCAGTGCCAGATTAACCCATAAGCAAATTAAGAAATTGCTTAAGGCATCACGTCTGGGGGGCACCATAAACAGATAAATTACGAACAGAAATTAGAGGTCGTAGGTACCTACTTATTCTGGTCAAGTGGAACGAAATTTCGTAAACCTGAAAAATCAGCAAGGTGTTAGTTACAAGACCCAAAAGTCACTCATACAGACGTACTTACAAAAACTGGCCAAGTGCGAGTCGGACTCGCGTGCAAAGGGTTCCGAGCCAATTTCATTTTCGTAACATTTTTTTTTTTATCACTATAGAGACTTCTTATAGTTTTTTCTGTAATCTGTAGGTTTACAGGAAAAGCTTTATAGGTTTGTGCCAACTGCAATTTTTTCCAAAATTTAGTCTCAGTAGTTTCAGAGATAAGGGGGAATGATTATTTTTGGTCTAAAAACTACCAGATGTGGATTTTAAAGACACCAGCTTATGTTCTTATCATATCTAAGGTACCTTTTCTGTACCTAATGGATAGGAGGCACCAAAGGCGTGGATTGCTTAGGGCATCATCTGCCTAGCCTTTTCCCAACTACATTGGGGTCGGCTTCCAATCAAACCAAATTCAGCTGAATACCAATGTTTTACGTGGAGCGGCTGCCTACCAGACCTCCACAACCCATTAACTGGGTAAAACGGTACATCTTGGCAAGACTGGAATCGGATTTACTGGCTTCTGACAATCCATAACGACTGCCAAAGATCTACAAATTACAGCCGGGACTAACGGCTTAATGTGCTTTCCGAGGCACGGAGGAAACTCGGTATGTTAAGATGGTCACCCATCCACAGACCAACCTTGGCAAGCGTGGCTTAACCTTCAAGATCGACCCATGCGGCTTTTATTATTTAGCCACGAGCTCCTCACGGATTGCTTAGGGCATCAAGAAGTCTTAATCCGGCACTGGATGACATAAGCCGTAGACTAAGCTGTAGACCAATATAGTTGGGAAAAGGGTAGGCAGATGATGATTGGGGTTGGGCTTCCAGTCAAACCAGATTCAGCTGAATATCAGTATTTGTGGCTGGTTGTGTAGTATTTGTGTGTGTGGCTATTGAATACCACAATAATAAACCCCGCGGCCCAGCCGGGTCTTGCTTGTCATCTAATACTCATAGTTTTACACAATTAGCCCTTTTTTTTTTTTTTTTAAGGATGGGAAATCATCAAATGACTCCTCCCGCTCTGGGTGAAGCAAGAGGGACTGTCAGACTCTTACTGACTAAAACCCATCCGTGTTCCTCCTGGTGCCCTTTGCGTTCCAAGGCTACGGCACCTCTTTCGAACAGATTCCGCAGCCCCAGCAGGCACCTGCACTAGCGGGCCCCATCTTCCACGCTGACATCTCTTTGAGGCGCGCTGGGATCGCAGCGCGCCGCCGACCCGGGCCTAGTTCTGATCAGACGGCGAGCCAGCCACTGCTCGCCGTCCGCAGGCCCGCGCCTACGGCGGCCGGGAATCGTCCTGCGACTCCCGACGCCTGGGGCGTCTTCTTCTGTTGCGGCGACTGGGACGTGAGGTTTCCCTCTCTCTCACACGTTCGGCCTCCTCCTTTGCTAGCATTACTGCTTCGCAGAAGGAGGTGATCGCTTCCCATGCCTCCTCGCTCCGGACCAAAGATTGAACCAAGGCCGGTCGCGAGAGGTCGCCGCCGCCGATCGCCTCGACGAGGACCCGGCGGTGCTCCACCCAAGCAGGGCAGACCTCCACCGTGTCCTCCGGGCGATCCTCGCAGTGATGACACCCGGGCGCGTCCTCCCGCCGAATCCGAAACAGGTATCTCCTGAAACAACCGTGTCCGGTGAGTACCTGTGTCAGGCGGAAGGTGAGGACGCCGTGGCGCCGCTCCAGCCACTCCTTAAAGAGGGGACTTATCGCCTGGATTGTTGCGTGCCCAGCGCTGGGTTGCGACAGTCGCTGTCTCCATACCGCCATGAGATCTTGCCGGAGCTCCGTCCACCTTGCTGCGATTTGCCGCGGCAGAGGTGTCTCGCCCCGGCGTTGCGCCTCCACGCGCCACTCGTAAATGTGCGCGAGAGCTCTCGCCTCCAGATCCCACGGCGGCAGTCCGGCAAGAAGGCTCGCCGCTTCGCCAGAGACCGTGCGGTATCCCCGGGCCAACCGGATGGCCATGACCCTCTGAGACGCGTTGAGGTAACGGGCAGGTCGCTTCCTCAAAGTAGGCGCCCATACCGGCGCTCCATAAAGGGCCATGGACCGCACGAACCCCGCGTAAAGCTGCCGGCAGGAGGCATTTGGACCCCCTAGATTGGGCAGAAGCCGCTTGAAGGCAGCCCCGGCTCGTCCCAGTCTGGGAGCCAAACGTCGGAAGTGTTCGACGAAGTTCCATCGGCTGTCGAGGACGAGACCTAGATACGTCATCGTCGACCCGACGCCGATGTGAACCCCTCTAACCGTTATTTGAGATCCCGATGGTGGCCTGTTCCGAGAACCATGGAAGCACATGGCTTCGGACTTGTGCAAGGCCACCTCGAGACCCAACTGCCGGATCCTCTCAACGACTATCGCAACCCCGCGTGTCATAGCGTCGGTCGCCGTCTGGTGCGACCTCCCCTGCGCCAGGACCAGCGTATCGTCAGCATAGCAGACAACGTTGACGCCGCCAGGGAGGTCGGCGCGCAACACCCAATCGTAGCCGATGTCCCACAGAAGCGGCCCCAGAACGGAACCCTGTGGAACACCGCACGGATGAAGACGGCTCTGTCCGTCAAGTAAGCCTCAACTACGCGACGGAGGTAGTTCGGCACCCGGTGATACCAAAGTGCCTCCCTGATGCAACTCCAAGGCAGGGTATTAAAGGCATTGGCGATGTCTAGAGACACAGCCAAGACGACCCCGCCCCGGGAAACCGCGTCCCCCGTCGAGAGGGCTCTCACGCGCATGATGGCGTCCACCGTCGAGCGTCCCGTGCGGAAACCGAACTGGTTTTCCGCCAGATCCGGCCCCACCCTCACTAGGTGCTCGACGAGGCGGTTTGCAATTACTCTTTCAAAGAGCTTGCCCACCTCATCGAGCAGCACGATGGGCCGGTATGCGGACGGAGAGTCCGCGGGGCGCCCCGGCTTCTTAATGAGGACCAGTTTCCCCGTCTTCCAACGAAGTGGGAACTGGCCCCTCTCCAAGCATGCGCTTAGGAACCCTCTTAGTCGAGGCCCAAGAGCCTCCAAGGCCAGGACCCAAGCTTTTCCAGGTCCTGGGGCGGTATTTTTGGCCTTCAGCCTATTAACCGCCACTCTCAGGTCTACCTCAGTCACCTCCGGAGCATCGTCATCGTCGTCATCAATGCAGTCCGCATCGGGCACCGCAGGTGGCGGAGCCATAGGCGGGGGAGTATGCTCCCCTCGCGAGGGGAATAGAGCGCTCACCACGTCCTCCACCAGCTAGGGCCGGAGACTCTGCGTCAAGGGGGGGGGGCCCAGGTGCGGAGCTTATTCCGCACCATTTTGTAGGGTCTACCCCACGGGTCCCCGTTCAGAGACTCCAGCATCTCCTTGCGAGCCAGATCCTTGGCCTGCAGGATCCCTGCTTTGAGGGCGGCCTTCGCCACTTTGTACTCCTCGTATAGCTCCGCCTCTCTGACCTGCGCATCTGGAGGGCGGATGCGGAGCCTGCGGTGCCTGGTGTACCGGCGCCGTGCGGCAACGCATGCCTGACGCAGCGTCGCCAGCTCTTGCGACCACCAGTACACCTGGCGGCGGGCGCGTCCTTGCTTAACCCGGGGCATTGCCACATCACAAATATCGGACATGGCCTCCTGGAACCACTCCGCTTCGTCGTTGATGTCAGCAGGCCTGTCCGGAGGTGACACCCAGGCCTGCACGATCGAAGCTTCCAGGAGGAGCTCCCGGTCCAGCTGCTTCAGCGCCCACCGCGGACCACTCGGGGCCTGCCGGATTGGCGCGGTTGAGGTCTGGGTGGAGGAACGAAATGTCCACCACAGACTCCCCCTGCATCCGCACACACGTGGGGACAGAACCCCGGTTTAGGACGACCAGGCCTGCCTCCAGAGCCCAGTCTTCCACCATCCTGCCCCGCGTATCCGTATAACGGGAACCCCAAGCCAAGTGCTTGGCATTGAAGTCCCCGAGAACGAGTACGGGGAGGGAACGACAACTCCGTAAGGGAGTTTTGGAACTCAGCGAGAGTTCGGTTCGTGGGAGAAGTACACTCCGACCACGACAATCTCCCCGAACCGTGCTGCTATGCTACGCACCCCTGTCCTCTCCTGACGCCTTCGAGGGATGGGGCCGACGAAATTAGGGCCACTGAGCCGTTCAGGTCCTCCACCCAGTCATCCCTGGGCGGGACAAAGTAGGGCTCAGCGACCACGGCGATGTTAATCAACCACTGTGCCATGCTCTGGACCAACAGGTCTTGAGCGGCGGCGCAGTGGTTGATGTTCGCCTGAAGGAAGCGTAATGGAGCCGTTATTGGCACTCCATTTCTGCTTCCTCCTGAGTCCCTTGTGACTCACTCGCGACAACCGAAGCGAATTCGGTGGCAGTGACGGCGGTGGTGGTCGCGGCAGCGGCGACAGCAGTGGCGGCGGCGGCGGCAGGGACGGCGGCGGCGGCAGGACGGCGGCGGCGGCAGGGACGGCGGTTGTGGAGGGCTTCTTTTTGCCCCGGCTTTGGCGGGTGGGACGCAGGCTTTGCCCCCAACCCAGTGATCGGCCGGCTTGCCAGCTGCCGCACATACAACGCTGTGCGGCTTGGCGTTACACGAGCCGGCCTCGTGTCCGGGCTGACCACAGCGAATACAAAGATCGCTGCGGTCCACTTCCGAGGTGCACTGGACTCCCACATGGTTGCCCACTTGGCAGCGGAAGCACCTCAGAGGTCTGGGTTCCAGCAGTTTGACCTGCGCAGATACCCAGCCCACCAGGAGTCTTCGGCCCTCCGAAATTTTCTTGCCCACCGTCACGGGGCAGCTCTCCACGACGGTTCGCATGCCCGTGTGGTCAGAACGTATGGTACCTGCCTTCACCTGCTCGGCAGAGCATCCCCCAGTCCTGACGACGGCGGCCACCACCTCCACCTCCGTGACGGAGTCGTCCAGGCCTATAATGCGTATATCAACGCACTTGGTGGGCCTGGACACTCGGACCTCGTCTGCACTCAAGGACGCTCTAAGCCTTTCAGCCAGAGCGTCAGCGGTCGGGCCACTGGCTGCACCGGGGATCTCCAACATCCGGGCCCCAATCATGGTCACCCTGTGTCAGAGGCCCCCAGTAATGCCGAGCTCCTGAAGGTTCACCGCCTCCCTTGCCTTTACGAGCACTTGGCTGTACGTCACGCCCTTCTTCTCCACGTCCGGCTGTAGTGTGATCACTACAGCTGCGGTTTTTGGGGCACGGAGCCTGGCTGCGACGCTTCGCTCTTTTTGTCGCCGCCTCCTCTCGCGTTTCTTGGCCGCCCTGGTTGCCTTTCTCGCCTTCTTCAACTCTCCAGCTATTTGCCATCCAGCTTCGGCCGCAGGAGAGTTTGAAGACGGAGGCGTCTGCTGCACAGCTGGAGCTGGAGCTCGTGCTGCCTGTGCAGCCATCCCACCTTTCTTCAGCTTGGTCTTTGCCAGTCCAGCCCCTCGGTTGGCCTGACCAGATGACCTGATGGTTTGGCAGCCACGGTTGCCGCATACGAGGCCGCCTTCTGCTGGCCCGAGCCCGTCTGACTCGCCGCTAGTGGGGGGCGCAATACGATGCCCTCCAAAGTGGAGAATCGTGCCTGGAACCGCTCCTGGAAGGTAGCCAGCTCTTGGCGCACCAGGTTCAAGAGCTTGTCCTCCACCAGCATGGCGTGGCTTTGCCCGCCTTTGCTTCCCCCTTGAAGCGCCTCGTTTGAGCCGGCTCCTCGAAGCCCGGCCAGGTCTGCTTGGAGCTTCTTATTCTCCTTTTGGAGAAGCTCAGTGGCTGCTGCCAAGCGGGCGATCTCCGCCCGCAGCCTGGACAATTCGTCCGATGGAGGCCCGCAGCAGTTGGCCTCCGCTGCCGCCAAAATGGAGGCTGAGGCCGCACTTATAGCCTTGATCTTAGAGGACTGCGACCTCTTCAAGGCTACATCGCGGATCGCGGCCTTCACGACCTCCGCAAACCTAGCCTTACGCTCCACATCGGAGCCGACACCGGTGTTTGGCTCATCGCCGGAAGATGCCAAGGGAGCCCTCCGATCGGTCACTCCAGGGTGGCGCCCCTCCTCGACGAATTTTGAGGCTCGCTGGGCCACCTCCTCGGAGGCGAGCCCCCTCCCTTTACCTCCTTCTCGGCCCTTACCCCGCCTACTGGTGGGGATTTTTCGGGCCGAGGCCATCTCGTTTGAAGACGACCCCTGGTCATCCTCCTGCCGGGTCCGCTTTCGAAAGAACTTGGAGTTCCCAGCAGCAGCCCCCACTCCCTCGCGTCCAGGGCTTGCCGAGCCGACGCCTGACGCAGAGTCCGAGTCTGACCCGGCATCTCCTTGACGCTCAAGACCGCGCAAGTCCTGGTCGGACATATTTGGATCCTCTATCGAGGATCGGGAGCCTCCTCGGCTCTTGTTGCCGTCGCCGGCAAGCGGTACCTCCACAACATCTTTTCTATTTTTTGGGTTTTTAGAAATATTCATATTGATCCCACGAGTAGTAAGGAAAAAATATCCACCCAGGCAGAGCCTATTTACCTGGGTAAGCCTACATAGAATAGAATAGAATAGAATAGAAAAACATTTATTCAGCACAGACACAAACGCACAGCGACAAAGAAAAACAAAAGTAACAGTTAGCAGGTACACATTGAGCTGAGCGTGCCCATGCCGAAAGGGTAACCATCTCAGCATTTGCTGGGCGTCAGACACCCAGCGCTGGTTTTCAGTTGGCACCCCGCAGTGACACACGGACGATGGTAAATACAATAAACAAAATACTTAAATATTCTAAAATAAAAATAAATCGCAATTAAATACAGTTAAAAATAATATTTAAATGTCTGTGTAGTGTGTGTAGAACAAATGTGTCTTACTGCCAACATGGCGCACCAGTCGACCAATGGCAAGCCACCGGGCTGGTTGAATTTTGACGTATTAACGTAGTAAGCACGCGGCAACTATCATTAAAACCAAAAAAGTAAAAGTTAAAATAGCAATGACTGTCGCAGAAAGAAAGGTAAAATGATAATGAAAAACGTGTGGATCCCGGCGATAGACGTAACATACTGCAGAGTGCGGCAGGTGCTCTACAAGGGAAGCGCTCGCGACTGGACTCCCTCCAGCCATTCATCCTCTCACCGCGCTTCAAAGCTTAGGATTAGGTGGTTTTTTATCTTAGAGGTAGCCTTCCTCTGGGCCAGGCGGTCAAGCCAAGCCCCCGGCGGTGGCATTAAACATGCCTCCGTTCGCTGTCCGGCCAACCCAGCTCAGCGAACCCGCCGAAAATTCTCTCCTCAAGGAGAGAAAGGTGCGCCACTTTGGTGCGCCTGCACCGCAGTGGCATGGTCACGTCATCTGTCGATCGATTACCGTCGATCAATCAGGAGCAACCACTTCCCGGTATCTCTCTTGGTCTGGTCTCTCACTCGGACCTTTCCGGCATGAGTAACTCTACCGGCAGAGCTCCAAGATCATTGAGACACACAAGCCCCACCACGACGACAACGTGGAGATACAGCGGTGGGGACACAATTAGCCCTAAACCCATTACCGTTCGTGTATTGATTTTGGATTTTTGTCACTATCGGGCAGCGTTGCCAGTTTTTTTTTGGCAAGTCGGGACTTTGAATCTTTTTGAGTGATAAAACGGAATTCTTTCGTCGAAAGCGAGACATAGTAAAAAAATTGTATTTATTCGGAAGTTTTTAAATATTTGTCTTTGTATTGGAGTTTTAAATTACGTTTACATGACAATAGATAGCAAAAATAGCCATTAAAAATGTATTTTAATAAAAATATGATATTTAAATAAGATTTGCCCTATCGTTAGGTAGTTGAGTCTTCTTCTTCTTCAATAGGTATTCGTTATTCCTTCGTATACGTGCGTTTTCGCGGTAGATATTTACACTGTGGTCAAGTTATCCCCAAAAAGCGGGACTGAACCTGTTCCGCGCGGGACATCCTGCACGGCACATAAAAATCGGGACGTCGGCAACGCTGCTATCGGGTGTCAGTGTCACCCATAGAGGAGAGTAATATATCGGGTAGTGTCACACTTAAATGTTTAACGCAGTGGAGTGGGCTGCAAACATTTTTGAGCTCGCTCTTGCATTCTGCACTCTGTAACTTCAAGAACTCTGTGTCCCCAGTATATTCCTTCCACACGAAAACTACTACACATGCAGTTCTGTAAAAGCAATAGATACGCAGTCGCGCACACACCCGCATTTCTTAAATCAGAGTGTACTACACAATCAATTATAAACCTTATCCCATCAAACACAGCGTGTATTCACCGTTCACCGTACAACTCACGCACACTAAAACAACGGTCGCTATCATTGCGCTGTGCAAAAGCAATTTATTTCTCATATACGCTAGTGATTGACTAAACCGAAAAGTTAGCGAAACTTCAATTTTTTTATTGTAGAAAAAAATTTTTTGGGGTCACGAAAAAAAAATAATAATAAAAAAAACAGCATGTACAGAAAATAATAGAATAAAAATAAACAAATGTAGCTAAACAAAAATCTTCTTTATTATCTATACTAATATATAAAGTTGAAGAGTTTGTTTGCTTGAACGCGCTAATCTCAGGAACTACTGGTCTGATTTGAAAAAATCTTTCAGTGTCAGATAGCCTATTTATCGAGAAAGGCTATAGGCTACCTATACAATATCATCACACTCAGACCGATAGGAGCGGAGCGCAACGAAGTTGCGCGGGTCAACTAGTAACAGCATAAACAGCGTCGCTTTTTCCGTTTGTAGGCTTATTTACTCAACGGATTTTAATGCTGTTTTCGTAAGTGAACCGAACATACAGTACTACTTTTTGTAGGAAACCAATTAGGTGGCCCGCCTGTGGCATCAATCCATTCCTTTTTTAAATTCGCATCTAGGGAAGCTAGAAAGGTAAAAACAACTTATTTATCATTTACATCTATCCTAAACTACTTCTAAACCTCACCATGAGGCAGCAACCTAATTGCGTAACACACTTTCAATCTACAAAGTCATTCAGATCTACATTTTTTTTTGTAGATCTGAATGACTTTGAAACATATTGCTTCATGTGTGCGAAAAATTGGTCGGCTCAACACAGTAAATAACGCAATGAATGTTGTTGAACTGACTTAATAAAACTGATTACTACTGTAAGTTTGTTACGCAATTACCCCGCATGTTTTTGTTATAAAATAAACCCTAGTTAGTTAATATTTTTTTATTTATATGACAAAAAAACACACCCATGCATAACAAACAAATAACATGAATATGTTAACTTATCAAAAGCAAAAGTTGATATTATGTCATCTAAACCATGCCGATACCATAACGCATTCGAAGCTTTAACGGAAGTCAAATACAAAAACCATACAAAAGTACGGCAAAGCCAAAAACACTCCACCGATTATTAACCTAAGATTTTAATTAACTTACTTTACGAAAGTTGGATTCACGACGATTCTATTAGGTACACATTTCTGTACCTACTCCACTGTAAAAAATCAAAATACGTAAAAATCATTATTTCAAATCGATCTTACAACCGGGTTAAAACGGTTGATAAATAAACTATAATAGCAAAATTTCATTCGTCAATCGACATTGTTGTCGATAGCCTACGTTAGTGGATCTGCACACGCACACCACTAACTCATCGCAAGGTGCAGCGGCCGTACTACGCGAATCAACTGCTTAATACTGTATCTTTTTGTGATTTTTACATTGCTCGTCCAGTCACTTAGCGACAAACTTAGGTAGTGGTTAAGGAGCAATGTATTTGTTGCAAAAATAATACAGTCGCTATGATATTTGGAAACAAACATACTCGTAACATAGTAAGAGCCAGAAATGTTTTACGATTTTTTGTTTTTGTTGATTTTAAAAACAAATATAGTAAAATACTTGTACTTACGTATGATAAGTGATTCCATGACTAACAAAGTTTTGGTTTGTGCTTCGGTTTTTACAAGAAACCACTGAACAACACGGCATTCTTATTAATTTTCACGATCGCGGTCGAAAGCGCACTACGACGTTCACGGAGACGGCCATTTGATTTGCGTATTATATGATCAACTTCCGCATGTCGCGCGGACACCGACACGCCTCCTTGCCACTTCTCCTGTTTTTTATATTTCTGTGGGTGTCACCCAACGGGTGACGTAATTAAACAAGTCCGAGGTGAAAAAATAACGAGCTCGCTAAAAGACTACAATATTTATATAAGCTCGCTACGCTCGCTCTTTCATTCAGCACTTTTGTTCTCGGGCTTTTCTGTATAACTCAACAAAATGACTATGTTTATGTATAGTTTGTATGAATGCTCAAAAGAAAATAAAGCCTTTCTATGAATTTTTGTTTTGCCCTCTGAGCTTTCTTGCATCAGTCTATACAGTTATGTACTTCTATTTAAGTATGAATTATCAAAAGCTAATAAAACCTATCCAAGGTGGGATGACAAAATTTTCGGGCCCGGTTCGCTCGCTCTTGCGTTCTACCCTCTCTTGTCAGTCCATAAAGTTGAGTTTATATAGGTACTTAAGTTTATCCAAAGTTCGTTCAGCCATTAAGGACGTGAAGATGTAACAAACAACAAACAAATATGTAGGCATAAAAATAAGTCATTCATAATGGCCGCCCTTGTAAAGGTTCCGTACCCAATGGGTAACCAACGGAACCCTGTTACCTACTAAGTCTCCGCTGTCCATCCGTCGGTCTGTCTGCCAGTGGGCTGTATCTCAAGAACCGTTATAGGCAGAGAGTGCATTTCTTAGTGTCCGACCGAAATTGGTTTTTCAGCTGAAACCGAACCTTCGGCCTTGCTCTCTGTTTCGGCCGAAACCGATTAAAAATGATTTAAAATTACGATACTGGAATTTACTGCGTTTTTAACATTTATTTGCATACATATATAGAAAGTTAAATTGTTAATCGATCTTCAAGGTTAAGCAACGCTTGCCAAGGTTGGTCTGTGGATGGGTGACCATCTTAACATTCCGAGTTTCCTCCGTCCCTCGGAAAGCACGTTAAGCTGTTGGTCCCGGCTGTCATTTGTAGATCTTAGCAGTCGTTACGGATTGTCAGAAGCCAGTAAATCTGACTCCAGTCTTGCCAAGATTACCGTGTTACCCAGTTAATGGGTTGTGGAGGTCTGGTAGGCAGCCGCTCCACGTAAAACACTGGTACTCAGCTAAATCCGGTTTGACTAGAAGCCGACCCCAATATAGTTGGGAAAAGGCTAGGCAAATGATGATGATAGAAAGTTAGTGTTAAATAAAAAAAAAAAAAAACGACCATTAAAATCGTAACAATTTTTTTTTTTTATGTCATGAATATACAAGACTCATTCTTGGAAGTAAACTTAAAAAAAAAGAAACAACATTCAGTTAGAGTGCTTTACAAAAATATACTACATAACTAACTAGTAATACGTTGTGTTCACAATATTTTAAAGATAAATCTAAGTAATAGTTATTTTTTGAGATTTTTATTTCCAACTTTTATTACCTAGTTACCACAATAATCAGTCTAAGACAATCTAGGTATATAATCAATCTTATCATTCATCATTAAATTTTCAGTCATATAATAAAATTATTATAGGTATTCAGCAGAATCCGGTTTGACTGGAAGCCGACCCCAATGTAGTTGGGAAAAGGCTAGGCCGATGATGATTATATATTATAGGAAATAAATATGATGAAGTAACGACTTACTCTTGGAAGTACATACTTCAACATTAACATATATTTATGTTAATGTTGAAGTTTAAGTACGTACGTCAAAAAAAACTTGGGATCGCATTTAACTTTATCAAGAAAATTTAATTTGTTGTGTTTTCTTTAAATAGAACACCTCTGTTTGAAATTAAAAAATAAAACTGAAGAGACTATTTAGTAAAATATGCATGAAAATCTAAGTTAAACTAAATCCAATATAACTTGTATTTTTATTTTTACAAAATAAAACGCAACAAAATGGCCGGCGAACAGGTACGAGTTACGTGTGAAGTTTAACGACGCACGAAAATTCACGAACACTCGAGTTTAGGCGGGGCCGAAAGTTTCGGCTATATTGTGGGCCGAAGCCGAAACCGAAAGTTTGGTCGGTCACTAGTATTTTTATTAGATACCGCTTTAACAACAAATAATAAAAATTAAGGTTTCGTGTGAGTCCGACTCGCACTTGGCCGGTTTTTTATAAGATCACTCTCTTGTCCGTCTCTTTTTTTAATGGAGGCCTACAAACGCTTGGGCAATGCATTTATGACAGCACGAATCCGTTTCGATGAATAGCTTCACGGTAGCAGAAAAGTTTAACCGTTAGTCAGACCAGTATAGTAGTTATAAGAGATTATGCAAAAATAGATAGCTGAGGAGCTCGTGGCTAGATAAAAACAGCCGCACGGATCGATCTTCAAGGTTAAGCAACGCTTGCCAAGGTTGGTCTGTGGATGGGTGACCGTCTTAATATACCGAGTTTCCTTTGTGCCTCGAAAAGCACGTTAAGCCGTTGGTCCCGGCTGTCATTTGTAGATCTTTGGCAGTCGTTACGGATAGTCAGAAGCCAGTAAATCTGACTCCAGTCTTGTCTTGCCATGAAGTACCGTATTACCCAGTAAATGGGTTGTAAAGGTCTGGTAGGCAGCCGCTCTTCGTAAAATACTGGTATTCAGCTAAATCCGGCTTGACTGGAAGCCGACCCCAATATGGTTGGGAAAAGGCTAAGCAGATGATGAAGAGGTTATGCGAGAAGTTTATAGGGCATCTAGCCTTAGACTTTTATGCAATGTTCAGCACTCATCAATACTCACGATCTGGCAAGACTGATGGAATGGTGGGGTGTTTCCTACGATCGGGCGTCTTTTCGCTTAACTTTTCCAGTAAGGCGTCAAAATTACCAAAATTACATTGGAAGAGGCTGTAAAATCATTGAGTGGTATGCTACTCACCGGAAAATACTGGGTTTTTCAACAGGAATCTGCACCTCCCATAAAGCTAAGAATTTTCCAGCCTTCATTCGGAGCGAAGATTGGCCGTCTTCGAGGCTTGTTTCAAATCCTTTGGAGTCTCACCACAAATTGGATTCTCTCAAGCGAGCCATTATAAGCACTTAATCGAAATAGGTTCCACCTTACGGTACTGCATTGACGGCCATTTTGAATTAAGATTGTAATATACGTAAACAATAAATGAATATTTAACATTGCTGCAACAATATTTAGTTTTACTTCGTCTCAAAACTTAGGAAAACACGAGGTAATAATTATTAGTTAGTATTCAAGAGGAATATTTATAAAAAAAAAAAAAAACAAATATAGAATTTTCAAATAAATTTTAATAACAACAATAAATCATCAGATATATAATGTACTCTTAAAACTAGTGATTATGAAATAAATATCAGGACATTGACCTTACACAGTTACACACTATCAAACTAATAGATTACAAGACAAAAGTAACTAAATATAGATAAAATAGAACCTTTTGTACGAGCGTTGAGTGTACAATTTGTATAAAAAATGGTACAAAAACTATTTTTTTTACATTTTTTGAAATAACTTGACTGAATTTTGTCAGTGAAAATATTTAGACCTATTACAAAGTTAACTAGTATAAATTATTGGAAGTTATTTTGGCTTATTTTAGGGTTTTTCGACACATTACATCCGGACATTTCGAATAATTCTTATAGGTTACACATCCATGCATTTACAAGGCATTCTCTTACTATAGTGCAGAGTGACAGTTTTTTTTTAATTACAGACGTAGCCAGTAGCTATTTAGGGATTTTATTATTATATTTATCCCTAAAAAGTTTAACAAATTCTCAATAAAATAAACTATATCCTCTTTTCTTAAATTTTGTCACACAGCCAACAACTTTGCAACCATCTTTAAAAAAAAGACATTATATTTTTCGATCAAATTCAATGTTGCCAACATCACAGAATTACATTTTCTGTGTTGCCACATCACTATTTCTGCTGCCAATGTTTGTTGAACTAAGTTTTCGTCCCGACTACGTCCATATTCTGATGGTTTAGTTGCAGGTGGCATCGGGGTGTCTCTCCAAGATCATGGCGACGCCCTGTCCACCGGCCGCGCAAGCTGAGATGACGCCGAACTGGCCATCCTCGCGCACGAGACGGTGAGCGGTGTGCATGGCTAGACGGACCTGGGAGCAAATAAGGAATAATAAGTATTCGATTCTAACTTAATGGCAGGTGTGAAGTGCGCTATTATTGACATATTACTTAGGTTAGTGGCGGCTCCGAATACTTCGGGTGTCGCTGCGCATTAGCAAATTCAAATGCTATTCCAATGATTCAATTATTTGCTACTGCATCTGAGTCCTCACTAAGTTTGAACCATAGTATACCTAAGTATTGTTTAATTTTTAATGACTAAATAACAAGAAAAAAATGTTCTAATTTTGTGCATAAAATTGAAAGAAAGAAAGAAAAAGCTTTTATTTGCGCCAAGCATGACGCATACCAAAAAAATAAAATAAAAATTAGTTAAAACTTAATTTTTAAATTGGGAAATTGGGATTTGGTTCCAACAGGGAACATGCAATATTTCCATTTTTGCCTTAATTTTAAAGAACTCCATCTAGAATAGACCACCACATAAATAAGAAATGAAAACGCTTTAATTTATTGCCAAGAAAGCGTTTTTAAACCGACAGTTTAAAGGTTCGCTCGAAAACGGACGATGACGTCACTCGTGTCTATCACTGGTCAAGAACTGTCCTAACTCAAAGACATAAGGGTGCCTTTTCATTGGCATAACAGCAGATACGTCACCAAACGCTGATTGTTGTTTTTAAATACGTTCCGTTTCACGTTACTTTAATTCATTATTTTTGTTAAAAATCGATACTAACCAAAATAAAAACGTTGCAATGGTCTTTATTTTATACTTTTTTATCTAAATCCTGTATTTGCATCTTCCCTATTGTGTGCATAATTAACCAATGATGCAATCTATTCAGTACGATAATCAAGATAATTGAAGAGGGAGTAAGTGGGAAGAAAATTGCAGAAATTGGATTTGATTTTGTTTTGTTTCACCACTATTACTTCTATACCTCTTCTTCTTCCTCTGGCCTTGTCCCATTTCTAATTGGGGTCGGCTCTCCTCTACGTTGTTCTCCAGAGATTTCGTTTCTGGGTCGTCAGTGGGTCTACATTGTCTATGGCGAGATCTTTCATTCTTGTCTTTTTTTTTTTTTTATAACTGACATCCATGTTAGTCGGGGTCTGCCGCGGCTCTTTGGTCCTGAGTCAAGCTGAAGCACTTGTTATGTCATGTGTTCTTCGGGTCTTCTCATGACGTGGCCGTACCAAAGGAGGCGCGACTCCGTAAGGTAGTCTGGTATTGGTCTGCTTTTGAACCTTTGATGTACTGATTTTGCACTTTGTCAAGCATAGTGACACCTTTTTTTTTGTGGGGAAATCCTCATGGATATACTCCGTCTGGGGAGACGGATTATTATGTCGGACTCTTACTGACTAAAACCCCACAGTTCCTACTGTTACCATGACTGGAGGGCCCGGGATACCATAAAATTCAGACGCACAGACTGGTATCAGACCGCCATTGCTAGCGGGCTCCACCTCTTAGTGTGGCCGCTTCAACGACCTCACATGCTGCAATAAAGGCGCGCATGGAACTACGCACCACGTCTATTCGGCCTGGCTGGTCAGGCGACTACTCAGCCCCAAGTTAGTCGCCCGCAGGCCAAGCATAGTGACACCTGCTTTTACTTCTATACCTCTATGAAATAAAAGTGCCGCTAACGTCCAATACTTGCCATTTATTATTCACATAGGAAGTTTATACAGTGCCATTTTGGTCGTGTTACAACTGCAGCCCACTTCATTAAAATAAAAATGAATTTATGAACTTTGAATTATTAAAAAAAATAAAATATTATTCATTTTCATAACGCATCGGCATGATGTAGTTTGAAACCGTTTTTTTTTTGAGCGAGTGCGGTCCGAGCCTTGTGTACCAAAGACGGCGCGGAATGGAATAGTGGCATTGTGTCATACGTAAACATTATTTATATAACACAGGGTGTTTCATAATAGGGTATTTTACTAAAAAAATGTAATTAGTCCGTAACATAAACAAACTTGGCTTGGTAAAAATATACCAAACTAGTCGACCCGCGCAACCTCGTTTGCGTCACAATTTTCATTACTGCTCCGCTCCTATTGGTCACAGCGTGATGATATATAGCCTATAGCCTTCCTCGATAAATGGGCTATGTAACACTGAAAGAATTATTCAAATCGAACCAGTAGTTTCTGAGTATAGCGCGTTCAAGTAAACAAACAAACAAACTCTTCAGCTTTATATACTAGTATATAGATTTACCAAGCCAGATGACGTCACGCGTGTATTCAACTCGCTGTATCCTCTTCACTTTTGTTTACGTGAAAAAATAAAAAATACGTGTCCAATATTTTTTGAAAATCTATCAGACGGACTAATTAATTTTTTTAGTAAAATACCCCATTCTAATGCATTATTTATTTTGTTGTACCTATTATCTTAATTAATTATTTAAAAAAATAATCGCGCCTAGAGGTAGTTTGCATACAGTCGGGTACATGTAGTGGGCCGTCTTAGTAAGACGACTAAAACCGCACCGCGTATAAATGAACGCGACTCACCCCAGTGGCAGCGAAGGGATGTCCGATAGAGAGCGATCCTCCCCAGTTGTTCCACTTGCTGAGGTCCGGAGAGCCGACCTGCACACAAACAAGATTAAGTTAGAAGTTAATTAGTGTTCAATCGTTTACCTTGAGATTGTGGCGAGAGAGGCGAATTGGAATTCTGTTATGCTAGGGCTACACTATCGCGATAACACGAACTTTTCTTCGAGCGCTCTCTCTCGCACACAGCTCAAGGTCCTGCTGTGCAACAGAGAGCGCGTGAAGAATAGATCGCGTTATCGCGATCGTGTCATCATCTGCCTAGCCTTTTCCCAACTATATTGGGGTCGGCTACCAGTCAAACCGGATTTAGCTGAATACCAGTATTTTACGCGGAGCGGCTGTTTACCAGACCTCCACAACCCAGTAACTGGGTAACACGGTACTTCATGGCAAGACTGGAGTCAGATTTACTGGCTTCTGACTATCCGTAGCGACTGCCAAAGATCTACAAATGACAGCCGGGACCAACGGCTTAACGTGCTTTCCGAGGCACGGAGGAAACTCGGTATGTTAAGATGGTCACCCATCCACAGACCAACCTTGGCAAGCGTTGCTTAACCTTGAAGATCGACCCGTGCGGCTGTTATTATTTAGCCACGAGCTCCTCGCTTATCGCGATCGTGTAGCCGTAGCATTAGTCGCTGGCAGGCCCGCTAATACAGCACGCGTCATGATAAGGCACATTGGGTTACATGAAGAGAAGGAAGATATAATAGGGAATATGTATGAAAAACATATTTATCATCTCTACAGTTCATCTAAAAATATACGAAAATATAATACTAACAGTGAAAATAGATTCAAAATTACTCGAAAAACGAAGAAGATATAATTATTTTAAACAAATATATCTGTCCCTCTCGCGAAAACGCTGTTTTCTATGGCAGTTTTATAGGCGTCATAGACGATGACGTCAAAGTTTACATCAGACTTTTCTTTCTAATTGTAATCTTTGAAGCTTTATAACTTCATCGCTGATGAAGATATTTAAAAAAACAATTTCATGATTGTTTACTAGAGCTAATAAGTATTTTATTTTGTAAATAAAAAATCGCTTGCATATTCCCTATTCCTGCCTGCTCTCACGCAATCCCTATTCTATACCAATATTATAAAGAGGTAAAGTTTCTGATTTTGTGACGTTGCAAGTTTGTGAGGTTGTAGGGGGTAATCTCTGGATCTACTGAACCGATTTTTTTTTCTTTTACCAATAGAAAGCCACGTTATTTGTGAGTGTCATAGGCATATACAACGTGTTACAGAATGAACGCAATCCCTCTTAAGGGGTCATTGTACTCATCATTACGAACGACCTTTACTACGGGACAAACCGCGAAATCGCGAAAAAAAAAATCTGCTGTTCATTACATTTTGTCGAGTTATGCTCACAGAAATGTATGGGAGTAGTTTTTTTTCGCGATTTCAGTGGTGGTCCCGTAGTGAAAGTTATTTGTGTGTGTCAAGTGAAAGTTTATTCTTTTACAGTTTGTATATTAACCTGAAAAATACCGCCCAACGAAGTGGGCACGGGTCAGCTAGTATTTTATAACTACGAGGATTCACCCAATTTTTTCCATCGCGGACCATAGTTTTTTGCTCAACAGATCTCTAAAATATTTTATATTTCTTTTTTGATTATACTTTTGAATGCCTGGAACGCTGTCGTCTCCCTCTTGGAGGTGGGCGCTAATGACCGCGACACTGTATTCCTATACTAATGCGGTTGTTAACGAACACAATCTTTTGTAAAATTGTTTCTTGTTCCAATAAATATTTGTATTTGTATTGTTCTTGGAACTAAATTAGTAATTAAATCGATTCTATTCAGTATGATAAAATATTTAAACTTTAATATTATCTTACCTTGCTCTGACGGCCAAGATAGGTTTGCGCGAACCAGTCGGAATCCATGGCCTTCAAGTTAGCCAGAATCTGGCCCTGAAAATGTACAGATTCATGAAAATCTTGGCAAAAACGGAACAGCACATTTGCACGAAATATGAGGAATAAAATGAACATGACAAATACAAAGAGAAAAATAAAACAAAAGGGGAGAATATGCGTCATATTGCTCATACTTATTTTTTAACCGACTTTCAAAAAAGGAGGAGGTTCTCAATTTGTTCTTATCTACCACGCACTGGTAATGCAAACTGCGGGCAGTACTAATGAGAAATCCTAGATTGAAAAACTTAATTTTATTGGGTTTCTCCTGGCCCGGGAATCGAACCAACGACTAACAAGGCAGTCAATTTCTTTGATTTCTATGTATATTTTGTTAAGCTCACAGCGAAAGCCTCGTGGATCTCCCAGGTGTCGATATCGCTCATCTTAAGGCCGGCTTTGTCCAAGATCTTGGGGATGCCGTACGTGGGTCCCAGCAGCAGCTGGTCTACGGGATCCTGTACAAATCGAATTTTTATTACTGTTGTGATAAAATATGTTCATTGTAAGATGCTTAAAAAAGAAATAATGCTTTTGATTTATGTTGATCCGACTGAACGTTTTTTAATTTTTATTCTTCTCACTAGTTGACCCGCACAACTTCGTTCGCGTCACAATTATCTTGACTGCTCCGCTCCTATTGGTCTTAGCTTGATGATATATATCTATAGCCTTTCTCGATAAATGGCCTATCTAACACCGAAAGATTTATTCAAATCGGACCAGTAGTTCCTGAGATTAGCGCGTTCAAGCAAACAAACAAACTCTTCAGCTTTATATATTAGTAAGTATAGATATAGATATCAGTGATTTTTGTGTTTGTAAATCATTCGCGCCTCAATGGCTAAAATATACAGAAAAAGTAAACCATGGACTGTATTAGGACACATGTTCTTGTTATACCGATAGCTTGCGGCTAAGCTTCTGGCAAAAGCAAGTTTTCTATAGTTGAAATGCATCAGGGAATTCTTTTTCTCATTTATGGAAAGATCAATCGACATTATTCACTTTGAAGAGTAAATCTAGGGACATAATATATCTTTCGGCACCAAAACACACAAAATCGTAAATCTATACTAATATATAAAGCTGAAGAATTTGTTTGTTTACTTGAACGCTAATCTTAGGAACTACTGGTCCGATTTGAAAAATTCTTTCAGTATTAGATAGCCCATTTATCGAGGAAGGCTATAGGCTATATATCATCACGCTAAGACCGGAGCGGAGCAGTAATGAAAATTGTGACGCAGACGAAGTTGCGCGGGTCAACTAGTCGTAAATATTAAAAGTGATTTCCTTACCTGAGCGACGTACGTGAAGTCACGCAGGTAAGCCTTGGGCTTCAGGCCGAGCTCCTTAGCCTTGGCTTCGGACATCACCAAGCACGCAGACGCGCCGTCAGTCTGTACGGAGCAGACAAGTTTAAGTTTTGTAAGAAAAACTTGTTATGATATTCCCTAAATTTGTACAACCTGTAACAGAATAAACGCAATACCTCTTAAGGGGTCATTGTACTCATCATTATGAACAACTTTTACTTTGGGACCAACATTGTCTCGACAAAATGTACAGAACAGCTGATTTTTTTTTCGCGACTTCGCGGTTGGTCCCGTAGTGAAAGTTGTTCATAATGATGAGTACAATGACCCCTTAAGATGTATTGCGTTTATACTGTTACACGTTGTATATGTCGAAATGTCATGTCAGCTTTTCGGTGATCCTTGACTGGTGATAGTGTTGGCGCTGTTCTGAGATGATGAGTCAAAACGCGTTCACTTTTGATTTTATTGTCAAAATGTAAAACAGCTGTGTTAGAACTGTGCTAACTGTTAAAAACAACAAAAAACACATCCACAAGAGGATCAAATGCCGAATATAAGCTATAACAGTAAGTCTGCAACTATCGTTTGAAACATTCTTGCAATTTTCATGCACCCCCCCCCCGCATGATTTTTGAGGGTGTTGATATCAAAGTTAGGTATATTTTCTGATCCACCATATTATATTGAATAAAAAAAAGTGCTTGATTGTCATGAGCATAATATTTATGGCTTTTGGACAGTGTGACCTGTCTAAAAAGAACTAAACACTGTATTTCAAGATGGCTGCCATTTTAGATTTTGCTATCTATCCATCTTGGTTTCCGCACTTAGTCCTGAAGTTGGACTATTGTATGTGAGCTATGACGGCCATGATTCCGTCCAACCTCACGCCAGAAGCCAATTAGGCTTCCCAGTTTATTCAATTTGTGTTAGTGGCGGATCCACATTTGTCGTTTAGCAAAGTAAACACTTAAAAAACACGTTTTATTTCGCTTAACGCAAGCCCCGTTGTTAAGTTTTCGTAAATTACTTAGATTGTAGACCACCAAGGATATCTTGGTCTTTTCGGAGAGAGGGAGAACTTGAGCCCTTTAGCCCCTCCTGTATGCTATGCTAGAGCAGGATATTATATTGCTGTATGTTATACTTACCAAGAACGAAGCGTTGGCGGCGGTGACAGTGCCGTGCGGCTTGACGAAGGCCGGCTTGAGCTTAGCGAGCTGCTCCGGTGTGGACACGCGGATACCGTTGTCTTTGTCTATCACGCCGTCCTTGCCGTCAACTGTGCGGAATAGGTGCGTTAGAAAGGGACAGGGAGATGGTATACCTAGCCGAAGGTAGGTTTTGGACCATTCATATTTGTGTGGTTTTTTCATCTAGAGACCATCTCAGACCATCAGCATGGTTCTTAAAGAACGTATTATAAATGTGAGATATATGCAAGTCACAATTTTTAACCGACTTCAAAAAGGAGGAGGTTCTCAATCTTTGGATTTTTTTTTTATGTATATTTTCCAATTCCTCGAGTATTTTCCACATTGGTCGGTATTGGTTAGAAAATTCTTTTTTTATTTGAAAGTGTGACTTCCCGGGTGGTCCCATGGTCAACAGGACCAGATCTAATGATGTGATCCCCTTGAAGTTGGTTGTGTTTTTATTTTTTTAACCAACCTAATATATTTTTTCTTGTTATACATGTACTCTGATTACTCAGAGGATTCTCATCCGATTTATGATTCTTTTTTAGTTCGATGCGGCTTACTTTAAAAAAAATTATATAGTTTGGATTAGTAGTTTTTATTTTATGACCATTTTTACTTATTTCAATTTCTATGTAGACGATGACGTCTCACCACTAAAAAGTGAAAAATAAAAAACGTTTTTACAAAAAAAAAAAAAAAAAACAACCGACTTCCAAACAAAACACTAAAGTCGGTTTCAAAAAACAAAGGAACACAACTAAAAAGACCGATTTCCGAAATTGAAGCTATTTTTACCCGACTTCAAAAAAAGGAGGTGGTTCTCAATTCGGTTGTATTTTTTTTTATACTTTGTAGTGTTATGTTTGGAAGTCGGTTGTAACTTTTGTAAAAGAGATATTTATTGTAAAATTTCTTTTACGGGTTTATTTATTTATTAGGATCGTCAACATTGCATACACAGTACCTTAAGCTATATACTAGCTTTTTGTTCTCTACAGGACACGCACCTTTGACAGGGATGAGGTCAGTGAAGTAGCCCTTCTGCTGTGCCTCGTGCGCCAGCTTGTGCGAGCGCAGCGAGTAGTCGTCCTGCTCCTGGCGCGAGGCCCCGAAGGCGGCGGCCAGGCGGTCCGCGCTGTGCCCCATGGTCTCCCCGGACGAGAACTCCGCCACTGCTGGCAGCTGGACGGAGACAACTCTCATTCATTTCTTATAATGTTGATGTTAGTATTAGCCAGTGTCAATAGAGACTTGTTAGGGTGTAACACTACTTGTCACTGTGACTACTTTTTCGATATTGATTGTCGGGCTCGCACACGAAGGGTTCCGTACCATAAACCTTAGTTTTTATTATTTGTTGTTATAGCCAAAGTCAAAGTCAAAGTCAAAACGTTTATTCCAATTAGGCCATTAAACGGCACTTTTGAACGTCATTCACATTTCAAATATATAAAAGTTCTGAAATGACTCTACTGTCCATTCGGAAAGGTAGATTCTTATGGAGAAGAATGGACAAGAAACTCCATAGTTACTCTTTTTAAATAAATCTTTTACAATATTTGGTAAGCATACAATATTTTTTTTTTTTTTATTATGTGAGGACCATGCACCTAGGGAATGCAGAGGTAGACTTATCAATTTTCTAAATAAATAGGTACATGATACTCACACATTTACAAATATTGGAATGACTAATAAACAGTGTGTGAGTTAACAGAAAAATACAGACACAAAAAGAGACAGAAAATCTATAAAGTTAATACACAAAGCAACCAGTTTGATTTTGTCCACAACATTGACTGTCCTATGGAGCAGGACCAGCATGCTTCCAGGCATTCTTATCCTGAATGTAATCTTCTAATTTGTAATAAGCTTGTTTACAAAGTGTGCTTTTGATATACGCTTTAAATTGTCTTTCATTTAGTTCTAATATGTCACAAGGTATTTTATTGTAACATTTAACACAGTACCACATGAAAGATGTGTGTACTTTAGCTAATCTATAAAATGGTTGATCTAATTTATCTTTATTTCTAGTATTAAAATTATGTCTATCACTAATTTTACTAAAAAGATGGCGATTTTTCCGTACATACATTATATTTTCATAAATGAATTGGCAAGGGACTGTCATAATATTAATCTTTTTAAAAAGTTCCCTTAGAGAATCGCGGCGGCGCAGATTATAAAGGGCTCTGACAGCTCTCTTTTGTAAAATAAATATGGATTCAACATCACAGCTCGACCCAACAACAAAATTCCGTATGACATAATGCTGTGAAAGTAGCTAAAATAGACCAAACGTGCGGTTTCTACGTCTGTTAACTGTCTTATTTTCCTAACAGCATAAGCAGCTGAGCTTAGCCGCCCCGCTAGAGATGTAATATGAGGTCCCCATTGCAACTTCTCGTCCACTGTGATTCCCAAGAAAACTGTCTGATCAATAAACTCCAGTTTTTCTCCATTCAATATTATGTCACATTCGGTACTTTTAACATTAGGCAAAGTAAATCTAATACATTTAGTTTTTTTTTTCCATTTACATATATAGCAGCAATAGATATACACGATCTGTAAAAATTTCAACTGTCTACCGGTTACGGTTCTTGAGAACAGCCCGTTGACAGACGGACGGACAGCGAAGGCTTAGTAATAGGGTTCCGTTGGTTACCCTTTGGGTACGGAACCCTAAAAAATTATCACTTATTTTCTTTTTTATATGTATTTGTATCTATTTTAGTATATTTTATTGCTTTTTTTTGTAACAAAGTTCTTAACTTTATATTTGCACAAAACCCATTTCGTGTCCAGACTATCCCTATACATTCCAGGTTGCCTGGAAGAGATCACGGAATGCGATAAGGCTGCCAATTGTATGTATTTTAGTTTAAATTTGGTGTACGATAAAGTAAATATAAATAAATAAAGTAACAAACACAGACCGATCAATATTTATTATTAATCGACTAAAAAGTTTCAAATACGATGTAAGAACTTAATCGTTGTTTTTACTAATTTATTAAGCTATTGCATAGCTTCTATCGCGGGCCTTGAGCGTGGAGACCGAATCCAGAAATTCCGTAACGAAAAAAACCCAACACCCCCACTCCGACCGGCACAGCGGTGATACTTTTTACTTTTACTTTTTACTTTTTTTAGCTCAAAGTGTAACTTGAATTAATATCAAAGAAAAAAAAACAAAGAAAAAAAATACTGCATAAATAAAATAAATATATAATTGCATAAGTTGATAAAAAATGCTATGCAATAGCTTTACCGCGGCAGTCTCCGAGTGCCACACGTCTTTTTTTTCATTATTTGGTCATTGACAACCATAGATTTGTGTAAAGTAGAAGCATATTTTTCAAATTTTGTAAATGTGAGTACCATGAAGCCATTTACATTTTATGTGATTAGTTATAGTTTTACTTGTTGGACATGAACGAGCATGGTGGTTGAGAGCATGTCATGCTCACTCAATATCTCGCTGATGGCGGCGCGTGGGTTGGATCATTCGGTTCCCTTCGAAATGGCTGAGCTGAAAGGTGCCGATACACGCGTCATGTTCGTGAACGGGCGCCGTCGGTTGAGACTGGTCATGTCTTAACTGCCATTGGCTCAATTTAATCTTTATATTTTAAATTCTTATAATAAGCCTTTTTTTCCTTTGCATTGTCCTCACATGCAGAAGCAACAAGTATACATTCAGTCAAAAAAGTATCGGGAATGGATGATTTGTTTATGGTTCCAAATTCAAATTTTTGTTTTTTTGTAGTTGTTAGATTGGCACAACTGTTTTCCATTTTGGCGCGGAGTTTGAGTTGCATCTGTTATTTATATTAAATACAGTGCTGGTTTTAGTAATATCATATATAGTGTGTATTGCGAATTTCATAATGGACAAAAATATCGAACAATGAGTTTGTCTTAAATTTTGCATCGCCAATGGAATTTCGTGTTCGGAGTCACTGAAAATGTTACAGAAGGCTTACGGTGAATCGACTTTATCAAAAACTCGTGCTTATGAGTGGTTCAAAGCGTTCAAAAGCGGTCGAGATGTGATGGAAGATTTGCCTCGCTCTGGTAGGCCGTCAACGTCTGCAACTGAAGTTAACATCGCAAAAGTGAAGGAAATAGTGACTGAAAATCCCCATTCAACTCTGAGAGAGATAGCCGCCGAACTTTCTGTATCTCACGAGTCGATCCGTACCATTTTAACTAATCATTTGGGTATGAAACATGTTGCTGCTCGGCTAGTCCCAAAAGATCTGAATTTTCTCCAAAAACTCAATCGCATGAAAGTCGCTGAGGACATGCTAGAACGAGTCAGTTCGGACCCAACATTCATGAAACGCATTGTTACTGGTGACGAGACGTGGGTTTACGAGTTTGACATACAAACTAGTCAACAAGCTTCGGAGTGGCGCCTTCCAACTGAACCGAAACCGAAAAAACCACGCCAAAGTCAATCAAAAGTCAAAGTCATGTTGGCTGTTTTCTTTGACTATCGCGGTGTTGTGCACTCTGAATTCTTACCGGAAGGTCTAACGGTAAATAAAGAATATTATTTGAGCGTTATGCGGCGTTTAAGAGAGCAAATTCGACGAAAAAGGCCTGATTTGTGGAAAGAAAATTCTTGGATTTTGCACCACGACAATGCGCCTTCGCACAAGGCTATCATTGTGAACGAATTTTTAACCAAACACTCAACAAATACCATCCAGCAACCACCATATTCACCAGATATAATAATAATAATAAATTTATTCAGTTCAATAACACATTGTACCATAGTTAGACAATATTGCAATACATTAATAAGGCAACAATATTTTATTTATTGATGAATAAAATTAAAAAAAATTAGAATAAATTTAAAAAAAAAAAAAAAAAAAAAAACCTCCTGGCTCAAATTACCACTTCGTGGCACCCGTTTTCAATCGATAGAAGACATAAAGGAGAATTCGCGGCGAGAACTGAACTCAATTCCGGAAGCAGCGTTTAAAAAATGTTTTGATGAATGGATTATTCGTTGGCGCAAGTGTATCGTTTTTAAAGGAGCATACTTTGAAGGTGATAAAATAAATTTGGATGAATAACAGACATTTTGTGTATTATTGATCTTTTCCCGGTACTTTCTTGACAGAGTAGTATGTAACTTAGAATTTTGTAAAACAGAACAGTTGTTAAAAGAGTGTCCGTGGAGTTTCTTGCACGTTCTTCTCCAAAGAGATTTACGCTTTGGAACGTGCAAATAGCTTCATGTTTTTGACTGACCGACCTTGAAGTTTCAAAAGTGCCTGTGAATGGTTTATTGGAAATAAAATGCTTTGAATTGGAATATGATCATAACTTTTCAAGCAGTCTGATGCTGTTGGTAGCTTCAAATCTGAAACTGAATTAAAATAAATGCCACCCCATCAAACTGCTTGAAAAGTGACTTGTTTGGAACTTTTTATTACTAGCTTCTTGCGTTTATGATAAAAGTAAATTTTCATTTGCCAACTCATCAATAAAATCAGTGTTTACCTCGGGTGCGAAGAAGTCGGGCCTGATGGACGCGATGAGCGACAGCCTCTGCGCGGGAGTCTTGGCGCGGTTCAGTCGTAGCAGGAGGGACCTCATCTTGCGCGAGTGTCGGATGGGCACGTCGGACATGAACTCCACGCCGCCGGCGACGATCACGTCGTATGCGCCCGCCGCTATCATGCCCACGCCTGGGGGTGGGAAAATAATTAATAAAGTGGCTATTATTGGCTAGAAATAGTACAACAATAATGCGCTTGCACAGTCCCTTCTGCTTCCCATCTTTAACTATGCTGATGTCAGTTATCTCGATCTTACTCAGGCACAACTAGATAAACTTGAGCGTCTTCAAAACCTTTGCAAAGATTTATTTTTGGCCTGCGCAAATATGATCACATTTCTGAATTTCGCACAAAGCTCAGGTGGCTTCCCATACGTCTTCGCCGGGATTCTCATATTTTATTTATGCTCTACAGTATTCTGTTCAATCCTACAACCCCCTCTTATCTTAAAGAACGCTTCAAGTTCCTTCATGACACACATAATAGACGTCTGAGGTCGTCGGAAAACTTGAGATCAGAGATGCACTCCACCAGCTTCTACGACAAATCTTTTACGGTTCAAGTGGTGCGGTTATGGAATGCTTTGCCCGTGTCAGTAAGACGTGCTCAATCTTTGTCCATTTTTAAAACAATGGTCAAAAATCACTTTCACCTTTCTGTTTGATCGTTTTCACTTGGTTCCTATGCTTTTTATTTATTTTTTTTTTTATTTGTTACATAATTATAATTGTATATATTTGTCTATTATGTATTTATTTATATAAGAGTATTCTATTCTATTCAATAAAAGTGTGGACGACCTCAGATGTTTAAAAAATGGCTGTCATTTATTTTATTTTATAAATACTCTGAACTTTGATCTAAAATATTTCTTGATGGCTTTATTGGCTAGAGCACGTGTCATCTACTAATGATAATGTTGACTGCTTTTTAGGAATTTATTCATTCATTGTCTTGTATGTATGTAAATCGGGCTGGTTTCCGCAACTCCACGACTAAGCGCGTATTTTGCGTGCAGGTGGGACAAATGTGTGCCAAGGAAGGCCAGCAACGCCTTGGTGTTACCAACTATCTCGCAGAGGGTACTTGGGTTTCCGAAGTACTTTGTCCTGTAATCCGCGACTAACGGGCAGCTTAGAAGCACGTGTGCTGTTGTCTCATTCTCCTCCATGCAGCATTCATTGTCTTTATCAATGGTGTAGTATAGGAGTCATCAAAGTAGCTAAGCAGTCGCGGTGTTCACATCAATTTGTGGACATTGGCACACACATTCAAAGTGACGATAACCTGAGCAACTAATATCTCAACAGGGAACATGCACTATATCCATTTTTGCTTTAATTTTAAAGAAATCCATCTAGAATAGACTACCACATAAATAAGAAATTAAACCGCTTTAATTTATTGCCAAAGTTGCGTTTTTAAACTGACAGTTTAAATTTTCGCGTGAAAACGGACGATGACGGCTTTTTACCCGACTGCGAAAGAAGGAGGGTTATGTTTTTCGAGTGTATGTATGTATGTATATTTCTTTGGCACGCCCTAGAGCCTAAACGGCTCTCGAGTGGGGTATCAAGATAAAGGGCTCAAGGAGACTATTGCTAAAAAGTAACTCACTAAAATGTACTAAATAAAAAATTTACTTTGTCAAAAAACCCGACCCGCTAAAAACGACAAAAAAGTACGAAACAAGTCGCTTTTCAAGCAGTCTGATGCATGTTTTTTGACAAAGTAAATTTTTTTATTAACAACATTCTCATAAATTCTGTATTTGCATCTTCCCTATTATGTATGAGCACAGATATGGTCAGCTGTGTATGAGATGTTGTCAGTCGGCTTCTAGTTGGCGTGCAGTCGGCTTCCAGTCAGCGTGCAGTTGAAAATTTAAATTGTTCTCTACCTGTGGTGATGGCCTGGTTGGACGAGATGCAAGCCATGGTGACGGTGTGCGCGGGCGTCTTGTCGCTGAAGCCCGCCGCCAGCGCCGCCTCGCGCCCGATGTTGGAAGTCTTCACCTCCTGAATGACTGTACCGTACACGATGTAGTCGATCACATCCTTCGATACGCCGGTTTTTTGGAGGAGACCCCTATGAAGAGAAAATAATGGGTCCATTACTAAATACCGAGACAGAATGGGGTATTTTACTAAAAAAATCTAATTAGTCCGTCTGATAGATTAAAAAAAAACATTGGACACGTATTTATTCTTTCGCGTGACGTCATCTGGCTTGGTAAATTTGGTACATTTTTTACCAAGCCAGATGACGTCACGCGTGTCTTCAACTCGCTGTATTCTCTTTATTATTTGTTTACGTGAAAAAAGAAAAAAATACGTGTCCAATATTTTTTGAAATTCTATAAGACCGACTAATTAGATTTTATTAGTAAAATACCCTATTGAGACTACCCTATATGTATGACTCTTCATACACGTACATGTGCTTTTGATTAAGATAGTTATAACTCGTTTGCTTTTCGATCAATTTTGATACGGTTTCCACGGCTACTATTCTATATTTGTACTAGCTTTAGCCCACGACTTCGTACGCGCATATCCCGTTTTTTCGCGTTCCCGTGGGAATTTCGGGAAATCCTCTCTAAGTGTTCTGTGCTCCCCTACACTTCCCAAGGAACCTACATGCCAAATTTCAGTCTCTACGACCAGTACTTTCGGCTGTGCGTTTTCTGTCAGTGACTCGAATCAGTCAGAAACGGAAGAATCTATATATCTATACTAATATATAAAGCTGAAGAGTTTGTTTGTTTACTTGAACGCGCTAATCTCAGGAACGAATGGTCCGATAGCCCATTTACCAAGGAAGGCTGTAGGCTATATATCATCACGCTAAGACCAAATAGGAGCGGAGCAGTAATGAAAATTGTGACGCATACGAAGTTGCGCGGGTCAACTATTTTTATATATATTGATTCCCTGTTAATATTGACTAGGCGTAGTAGGCGTGCCCCCTTACGTACTCTTGTCTACACCTTCAAGAAATACAGGCACGAATGTACGTAAATGGTATACATTTACGTACATTCGTGCCTGTATTTCGCCTATGACGTATATCTGTTCATTCATAATATACATTATACAAGTTCATATGCTAGGCTTATATAGCCTAGTAACAGCTACTGCCAAATTATATTTAGGTACTAGTACTACATATTTGGCATGAACATGAGATAGCAACCATATGCCAGCAATGATGGGAAAATTTTATGGTTAGATATAAATAGGAGCATTCATTAGAATGTGAATTAAGAACACTATTTCTCCTTGTGGATACCAACTCAAGTCCTTATTCTTGTTAGTAAATGAACCGACTTTAAAAAATGGTATGCAATCACGACAAATTGAGGTCTATAAAGTTAGGTGATAATGAAAAAAACTGTTTTTGCTTTCCAAAGAAAATTTAAATGCCAGAAAAAAAACAATGATTTTCAAAAATAATTGGTGAATTCATTGAACACCAGTTTATCATAATTTTAACACTAAAGTATTAATGTACAAAAAAAAAAAATTACATTACATTAAAATTCAATTTCAATTTAGAAACTTAGTTGAAAATTCATGGTCAGTTTTATATACCGAATTTATTTTCTAATGCTTGAAAAAAAAAATGTAGTGAATTGTAATAAATTGCACCCATTAAAATTCAATTTTTATCTCTTTTGTTTTTTTCTAGCTTGTCACATTACATTAACATTATAATAATGTGAGCAAAAAAAACTAAACTGCAATTTTAATGAAAATGTTGTTTTTATAAATTGTCTTTTTTTATTATTCGTTTTTATTTTACTTTTTCTTAATAATATGATATGGTCATGTAAGTATGTTCATCAATTAGACTTAACAGAGAAATGGCTTTGAATTTCTGGCTACCGATGAAACATTAGACAATGAGAAATGTCCCGTGCTATAGGAGTCACTGACAGCCCGCTATTCAGAGCCTGCATGGAGGAGAATGAGACAGCAGCACACCTGCTTCTAAGCTGCCCGGTAGTCGCGGATTACAGGGCAAACTACTTTGGAAACCCAGGTGCCCTCTGTGAGATGGTTGGTAACACCAAGGCGTTGCTGGCCTTCAGTGGGGAGCTGGGGTGGATCGAATGACGCATTTGTCCTGCACGCAAAATACGCACTTATTTCGTGGAGATGCGGAAACCAGCCCGATTTACGTACATACATAAGTCCCGTGTTTTTTTTTTCTACCATGCGGGCAAAGCCTTTGACAAAACCTAATAATCCAATAAATAGTTAATCATAAACAAAAATAAACTATGGCATATAACTCAAACACAATCAGTTGTTCAAGTAGGTACAACAAGATGGACTTTGGTCAGTTAATTAAAGATACTTGTTTACGAAAATTCCATCTACATGAATGAATTTCGATTTTTTATGCAATATTTTGCTTTTGTCTAAGAAAAAAACAAACTACAAAGGTTTGTTCTCTGAAAGTCAGTTTGATTTTTATTCTTTGCCAATTTTTTATATTGTTTGAGATTCCACATTCAACAGTAGGTACCTATTTGAGATCACTTAATGTCTTTTTTTTATTGAATTAAACATGATTGAGAGAGACAAGCTGATGTGATGTAGAAAAATATAAAACCATGCATCAATTGCCAGTTTTAAGAATGATTGCAGAATTAGTTCTAGCAACTGGAGAATTAGTTTTGACATAAAACTAGAAAATTATCATGTCAGGATGGTAAAATAAGTTATAATCAAACATCAATTGCGGATTATAGACTAAAGTAGGTGAGATATCAAGGTCAGCCTTATTTATAAACATTCATAGGTAATGCTTATTTTAGCAATGTCCACAAATCATATTTTTCAGTAAAATTGATGTTATTTAACCCTGACTTAGCATTAAGTATTCTGTTATTGGATTTCCTTAAAAATTAAGTAAATAAAGGTATTTTTTAGATGAAGGTATCAAAATGATTGTTTATATTATTTGACCCATGCAACTTTGTCTACTCTGCTTTTGTTGGTGGTTTTTGTTTTGTTGGTTGGCAGGATGTCTTGGCCTTCCTTGATAAATGGGCTATCTAACACTGAAATTTTTTTTTTAATTGAACCAGTAGTTCCTGAGATTAGCGCATTCAAGCAAACAAACTCTTCAGCTTTATATATTAGAAATAATAGATATTGATAATATGACCTTTTGGAGGTATGCGGAACAGAGAGTAAAGTACCGCACACCTCAATTGAAAAGGAGGATCCTCCGACCAGGCGGCTGTTGTGCCTGGCGGGCTACTGCCCGATAGTTGATATTCGGGCTGATGTATATGTTCAAATCGCACGGTAAACTCTGCTTGCGCGATGCAGGATTTCAACGTTGTAGTTCGCTGCTAATCGGATAGATGGCGTTGCGGTGCTTTTTGTTGCGATGTAGATTTGCTTCGTAGGTTTTTCTTGTGGCGGCCTTGATGCCGCTACATCCTTACAAATATTTTGTAAATATTTAGAAACCCATAAGGAATACTCACAACAAGGAATGTCTAGCAAGTTCATGAGGCATCATCTTGGCATAGTCAGTGAAGGACACCAAGAAGGGTGTTCGTACTCCGTCAACGAGGACCACATTCTTGCCAGTGCGGTCCGGCAGCGACTTCTTCTTCTGCTGTAATGCTGCTCCAACACTGAGAGCCCGTCTGGCGGTGTCTAAAAGAACATTTTCCGAAATTTAAGATGTTTTCTTTGAAAAAGGACCCCGAATCATAAAAGTACATATTTAGAGCACAGAATACCTTCCAGTGTGTATATAACACGAACCTTGCACTCATAATTTGGCAAGGAACTTAACAAAATTAATTGCCAACAATGCCAATAAAAATTTCTTACAAAAGTCCAAAGTTTACGTCCATATACGAATTATGGGAAAATGCTAAAAAAATAACTGATGAATACACTTTACACATTTGCAAACTACATAATATTTAAGATATTAGTTTAATCATAGTAAGCAAAGTCGTAGAGTAGTATAAAATTAAAGAAGTAATGCAAAACCTACCGAATTTAGCCGTGGAACCGACGTGGGAAACTTTCAGTAAAGATTTTGATATTTGAGATGCCATGGCTGCCGGAAAACTAATACCAATTATCACTGGACAAGACGGAGACTTCTAAAACAATTAATGTAAATTAAAAACTAGGGAAAATACTAATTTAAAACTTAAAATAAATTTATATGAAAGTTGGACTCTGACCTGTCAACCACAGACAGAGTAAAAACAGGGTTGCTAAGATCAAACTGGATCAAACTGTAAAATGCACTTTCAAGAATATGTAGGAAATATTTTTCATAATATTTTAGTTTTAATTAATTAAAACTAAAACATTATAAAAAGACCTTCACACGGATAAACAGAATACTTTTTGATGGTAATATTAATATCTATGTGCTGAGAAGCCCCCTAGTAGTAGCGAAACTAAGAAGTGGTTCCAATTTACCATTCATTGGGATCCAGAAAGTAATTGGCAACTTTATACATCGGCTGTCAATACCACGTTTCGGCACAGCATCTGCATTATCGGGTAAACTAAACATTGCATATATTTAATTTTATTTTTAAGTTTTTCATGGATTTGATTTTATTAATAGGTACTTGACTTTGTGTAGCTTTAACATTTCAAAAAGGTTTTTTTTAGCTAGAATTTTTTTTTAAACCTATTTTCACACCAACGTTTTGTTATTTATTCATAAAATGAAAAGGCGGGTAGACAAAAATATTTTCAACTTCTTGAATAAGAACAACAATTTCCGTTCTGTTTGTCTTCCGCTTTGCTTGCAGCCACGTGAAATCGTCAAAATTATTTTGTTTTTACTTACCGATAAACTTACAATCGTTTAATTATACCGTTACAATTTATTAAATGAAGAAACCATAGAAAACATGTAAGTTTTCTTGCTTAGATATTGTTTTTTTGTTCAATTCTTCATCGTAATCATCCCACACGAAAAATATTCACGACTGGATAAATAAGCTATTCCTAATAAATAAAGCAAAGTAATGACCCCACATTTGCTTCAGTTTTTATGTATTTTATTCTCGGGTTTCATTACCTTTTTTCAAATGTTTTTTTTTTTCTTTTTACACGTGTCTCATGAAAGTACAGTAACTGCCAAAAATATTCAACGAAACTGGATTTCAACATCTTTTCTGTTCCTGTTTTTATTTTACTCTTCCTATACATTTAGATTGAGAGAGAGAGGTACCTTCAAACAATACGGCAATTTTTTATTATTATTGACCTGATGGATAGCGATGATGTGGTCGACGTTGGAAAACACAGAATCTGTCAGGAATTCCCACATCCAGACATTTTTTTTTCAACTAACATGATTTTTTCTTTCCCTAGAATGAAATTCCAATGCCTAATATTAGTGGTGTACCTCACGTGGTGCTCGGCGCAGTTTAAAGACGAAATGCAGAGTTTTGATGCAGAATGCATGGGCGAAGACAAGTTCCCGTGCATGGGGGGAGGGTGCATCTTACAGGATCAGTACTGCGACGGGTTCGTTGATTGCGATGATGGGTCCGATGAGAACTTTTGCGGTAAGTTGAATACTTATTTTAAATAATCTGTGGTGCTTGGCAACTGGGCTTAACCCAGTTGTATATGTCCCTTTGTGCCTATTGGCCTAGTTTTATTCTGTCACCTGCTTGATACGAAGGGAAGTGGAATATTTTTTCCTACTCCTCCGCTGTACTTTTCTGATTCATTTCGTTGCAGGATCCAAGACAGTTGAATCGTTTCTCCGGGACTCGTCGGGCGTTTTTCTGGTGGTCGCCACTGTTGATTCTAGCTTTCAGGAGTTGCAGTGGTTGGGAATGTGTGGCGGGCTTGTACCAAAAAAAAAATTATTTTCGTATTTTATTCACTAATTCCAAAAAATCACGAATGTCGAATGACTGATGGTCAGTGATGGAATTAAATCGACATTAGACGCTTATTATTTCATTTCATTGGCTGATACAAGGGATTCTAAAAAGAACAAGGATCTATTCCATAAACATACATACCTACCCATATTCCATAAACATATAAAAACAGACTCATTTACTTAAAAGTCGAAATTTATAAATATTCAGATTTTCGTCAGTCAATTTCATGCAAGCGTCAGTCATAGTCCGGTCAATTTAGACATCCGAGGTTACACTAATTCGCACCCAGCTCAAAATTTGTAGGACTGTTCAAAACACTATCATAAATGAAACCTTAAAAGTCCTCATCGATCCGATACCTGAAAAGAAAAAACTCGGAGTCAAAGACCACAAACGCGATTTTCAGCAAAACGGTAAGTTTTATCTCAGAAACGGTGGCTCTTAGGAAAAAAGTATCGAGAAATTTTTATAGGTAATCATCTGAGCTAAAATTTTATCTCAACAGATGTTATGATAAATCTTACCGTTTTGCTGAAAATCTCGAAAAACCCGTTTTTGTGATCTTTGACCCCGAGTAATTATTTTTTCAGGTAACTTGTATCGGATGAGGACTTTTAGATTTAATTTATTATAGTGTTTTGAACAATCCTACCAATTTGGAGCTGGGTGCGAATTAATGTACCTTCACTCCTATTTTTTGTTCTGATTTGACCGGACTATCACTACATAATACGACTCGTTATAAATCTGTCAATGACAGCGTTGACTGCGGTTAAACTGACAGCAAAATCTGCCGTGTAATGGGATAGAAAGCGACCATCTCGCGAATAAGCGGTAGAAAATTTACGGATAAGGAGCTTTTGCCCGCGACTACGTATGCGCGTATCCCCTTTTCTGTTCCCGTAGAAATTTCGGGAAATCCTCTCTTAGTGCTCCCGTACACTCCCCAATGAACCTACTTGCCAAATTTTAGCTGTCTACGACCCGTAGTTTCGGCTGTGCGTCTGTCAGTCACTCAGTATTCAGTAACGCATGAATTTAAATCTATCTATATCTATACTAATATATAAAGCTGAAGAGTCTGTTTCTTTGTTTGCTTGAACGCGCTAATCTCAGGAATACTGGTTCTATTTGAAAAATTATTTCAGTGTAAGATAGCCCATTTATCGGGGAAGGCTGTAGGCTACTTATCATAACGCTAAGACCAATAGGTGGGGAGCAGTAATGAAAAATGTGACGCAGGCGAAGTTGTGCGGTCAATCTATACTAATATATAAAGCTGAAGAGTCTGTTTGTTTGTTTGCTTGAACGCGCTAATCTCAGGAACTACTGGTCCGATTTGAAAAATTATTTCATTGTTAGATAACCCAATTTATCGAGGAACGCTAAAGGCTACATATCATCACGCTAAGACCAATAGGAGCAGAGCAGACGAAGTTGCGTGGGTCAACTAGTTGTAGTAGTAGTTATATATAATATAAGGATGTACCACCTACCACATTAATTGTCGGTAGTTCGGCACCACACGCCTAAAAATTCACCGAACTTGTTTTTCATGGTACCCATTTTTCATCCGCAGTAGACCAAAAGCCAAACGAAGAGCGTTGCAATGAGACGCACCAGTACACCTGTCCAGACACGAAAAAGTGCATTCCTTTGACGTGGATATGCAATAACGAGACGGACTGTGATGATGGCAGCGACGAGGTCAACTGCACTGCGTTGCCGACCGCTAAGGGTAATGTGAGTATGGCTTACACGCAATAACAATTTTAAATTTTTACAATTGTATCTCCTTGTAAAAATTATTAACTGCTCGCCCATAAGAATCAAAATATTGGCCACACAACTCTCTTCGATATACATGGGAACCCATTGCGACCCTGGCTTATCATCCTTCTCCAAATTGCTTATTATTGTATTTGGCCGGCTCTTTGGTCTAAATCAACATCATCATCATACATGAGCACGAATCACAGGAAGAACGTGAAATTAGAGAGAACACTAGAAGAAAAGTTATTAAAAACAAAATTGCACCTAAATTTAATATTGCTAAACATTGCTCTAAATATCAAGCAGTAGAATTATTTAATAGGTTGCCTACTGATTTGAGATCACTGATTTACAAGGGTAATATATTCAAAGCTAAACTAAAAGCATTCTTGTTAAATAAATGTTTATATTCCTTATCTGAATTGGAGCCAAATGATGGCGAATAATTTTTGTATTCAGTAATTGTGACATTAAAGATATCTAACGTATTAATAGACGTTTCACACTTTAAAAGAATAGAATTTGTAACCATATCATTTGACTAGTGATACTTACAATCTAATGACTATTTACAATCTTTTGACATCATAATTATTTATCATTATTGTTTTAGTATTTATGTAATTTTTAGTGTTTTATTAATTATTATTTTTGACTAAGAATTATTGATTGTTAATTATTGTTATTATTTTTGACTATGAATTACTATTGATTATTGTTTCATTGACTATTATTTTTGATTGTTTATACTTGATTATTGATTGTGTTCCTGGTGTTACAAAAATTGTTATATAAATAAATAAATGAAATGAAAATCATATCAGCCGAAAGACATCCACTGCTGGGCATAGGCTCCAAGTGTCGCCACAACAACCTGTCCTGTGCGTCTCCAATCCATCAGCTACCCGCGACCCTCACCAGGTCATCTGTCCACCTTGTGGCCTTCCAACGCCGCGTCTTCCCGTACGCGGTCGCCACTCCCGAACTTTTCGGCCCCATCGACCAGTTCTGCGAGCAATGTACCCTGCCCACTGTCAGTAGTAGTGTTCACTTGAATAAACATAATGTTTGTGCACAGTCGACCTGCAAAGGTTTCACATGCGGCGACGGCAAATGTATCTCATATCTGTGGACCTGTGATGGCGTGTACGACTGCGAAGACAAGAGCGACGAGTATGATCAGGATCTGTGCCGTAAGTGCTCCTTGTAATTTCGACGAATTATTCGGCCTTGCCTTTACCAACTGTGTTGGCTTCCGCTTCCAGTCTGATGCAGCTGGACTGGATGAAGCTGAGTACCGTTGTTTACACGACTGTATATCTGATCAACCCTGTAGCTGGATAATACGGTACGGTATTAATTGAACACCTATGGGTCTTTACCTGAAATAAATGTTTTTTTTTATAATATCGAGCATTGTCTTTTTAAATCACGCTTAAAGTTTAGGTGCCACAAAAAAATGTGTTTTGTGTCACGCGTGCTTACTAAAAACTGATGCAAAAAGAACAACTGAAGCCATATGAAATTAACTGTCTCTTGCTCATGATCGCGAATAACCGATTGATCTCCTGATTGATCAACTACTGCAGTAACTAAACTTATAGAACTGCTGTAAGCTGTAAAATCATAACGAATTGACGAAGCGACATTTTTATCAAGAAGATTTGAATTTCGGTTTGGCCTCCTCGCAAAATCTTCTCAGAAGCAACATTTTGTGCAATAATTAAAATGTGACTAGACCACACATGTGACAGACGCAGTACCGTGTTACCCAGTTATTGCGTTGTGGAGGTCTGGCAGGCAGCCGCTCCGCGTAAAATACTGGTATTCAGTTAAATCCGGTTTGACTGGAAGCCGACACCAATATAGTTGGGAAAAGGCTAGGCAGATGATGAATTAAAATGTGACTAGAAATAAAAAAATAACAGGTTTCTTGAATTTTTCATCGTTTTCCACAGGACACCACTCAATTCCCGAATCGATCGTGGATACCTCCTTCTGTCAACTGCCCCCTATAGGAGATCGCAACTACCTGTGCCTGGACTTTTCCTACTGTCTACCGGCTAGGATGATGTGCAACGGTATTCAGGACTGTCGCGATGGTAGCGATGAGGGGCCGTTCTGCAAAAATTGTGAGTATCTACCCGAGTTCCAGGACGGTTTCTACTGTCAGGAACTGCGCAGTCTAGGAGAACAGTACTACAATTGCTTGGACTCTTGCTACTGTCTGCCGACCAGCAAAATGTGCGAAGGTATCCAGGACTGTCGAGATGGTAGTGATGCGGGACTGTTGACTGAGAGAATTCTGAGTATCTACCGTCAGATCTTCGATGGCTTTTACTGACAGGAACTGCCCAGTCTAGGAGAACCTAACTACAAGTGCCTGGACTTTTCTTTCTATCTGCCGGCCAGCATGATGTGCCGCGATGTCGTATTCAGGATTGTCGCGATGATAGTAATGAAGGGATGTTCTGCAAGAATTATGCCTATCCCCATGAGATCTTAGACGGCTCCTACGGATAGGAACAGTCCAATCTAGGACAACGGTACTAAAGGTGTCTGCTGGAGTCCTCATACCATACTGTCAGCGGTACTCAGTACTGTCGCGATGAGGAGCTATTTTGCAAAAATTGAGAGTGTCTACCTCCAAATCCCTGTCGGTTCTAACTGTCAGGAGCTACCCAGTTTAGGATAATGCCACTACAAATGCTTGAAACTCTACTGTCTGTGGTATTCAGAACAGGCTCTTTAGCTATTCGCGGAAAAAGTCTACTCCACCATACTTTTATGTGATGTGTGTGTGTACGTGTGTTTTTGTGTGTGTGTGTGATTTTTTTGGAGGAGTTGGTTAACAAAATGTACGTTTTGTCAAGTTAAAAGAAGTATTGCGTTTTTAGGATTCCGTACCCAAAGGGCAACCAACGGAAGCCTATTACTAAGCCTCCGCTGTCCGTCCGTCCGTCCGTCTGACTGTCAGCGGGCTGTATCTCAAGAACCATAATAGGTAGAGAGCTGAAATTTTCGCAGATTGTGTATTTCTAATGCTGCTATAAATTAAGGTTTATCGTACGGAACCCTTCGTGTGCGAGTCCAATTCGCACTTGTTTGTTACACGTTGTAGACCGTCTTAAAAAAAAATTGAGGCGAGTTGTCTTTTTTACTTCTTCAGTTTTTATGGCGAATTTGGGAGATTTATGAGTAATATGTTGTTGTATTGTTGTTGTTGATATATTGATTGATTGTACGTCTTTGAGATTAAATGATGATGCTATTGACTTCCAGTTCTCTCTTTTCCCAGGGCACACAATGTGCAACAACTATACGTGCTCTGGCAACCGCTCTATGAGTATATGCTCTCCGGAGCGCTACGGACCCACCTGCGTCTGCGAGCCCAGGAGGTCTATGCACCAGTACAACTACGTCACCAAGCAATGCGATGACGTCGACGAGTGCCTGATAGATAAGCCGCAGTGTTCTCATACTTGTTTCAACGCTGATGGACACTTTACGTGCGGATGCGCTCCCGGGTATCGGAGGGATGAGTTTGGGTATCTCTGTTTTGCTAATGGTGAGTGGATTTTTTTGTTTTTTATTGAGGGTGAATACTAATATATTTTGCGCAGCTCAGTCTGTCAAAATGTAGAGAAAATAGAGGAGTTTTTGAGTGATGCGAGCGAGATGTGAATGCGTTATCTTAGAATTACCCATCATCATCTGCCTAGCCTTTTCGACTTCCAGTCAAACCGGATTAGGTGCCACCTATTATCTGCAACCAGATTCTGTATTACTATAGCTGCCATTACAACCAATAATAAAAAATAAGGTATATGTTACGGACGGAACCCTTCGTGTGCGAGTCCGACTCGCACTTGGCCGGTTTTATTTTTATTTTAGACTCAGTAGTTCCGGAGATAAGAGTGGGGGGTATGGTCATTTTTAATGTAATTTCTTGAATAACTTCACAATTGTTTTTTTTTTTAATTATTTAAAAGAATATAATTAAAACCCTCACAGTAAGCCCATTTATTTATGTCACACAATACAGTTTGAAATTTTTTTTTTTTGTATTTTCTAGTTTGATCCCCAAAAGTGACCCCATGCTCAAAATTTAACAATTTACGCAACGCGTCCGTGTTTGGGTCATAGAAGTCTATATGCAGCAGAATCGGTCCGGTAAATCCGGAGAAAACTGGCTGTGACAAACGGACGGACAGACAGACAGACAGACAGATGGACGGACGGACGGACGGACAGAAGGACGGACAGTCTTTTTTTTCATAATTATAAAATACATGATTTTGAAGTTATTCAAGAAATTAGACCAAAAATAACCATTATTATCCTTTTCTTTATCTTCGAAACCTTTACCTTATCTTCGAAACTGCTGAGGCAAAAATGTTGAAAAAAAATATGCAGATAATAGTTATATACCTAAAGATTACAGGAGAACCTATAAGAAGTCTTTAATGTTAAAATAACAATTAAAAAAAAATTGGTTCGGAACCTTTTGCACGCGAGACCGACTCGCACTTGGCCAGGTTTTTACCAATATACGGAACCCTAAAAAAAAACTAGGAATGATGTTAATTCATAGGTCACATTTTACTATGTCTTTTAAAAAGTAATTTAACACTTTAAAAATTCGCCCTGTAAACGATAAACACCTACCTACAGCTTCGGAGGACCTAGTAAGTATGTCGAAGTCACCATAATTGTGTTAATTTTAGGCCCCGAAGCGATGCTGTTCTTCAGCACACGCAACGACATCAGGTACTTTAAGATGAAGACCAAACAGATGGTCACTGTAGCTACCGGCATCAAACAGGTAAGTTGTGCTATGAATATTCTGTCTAATTTTACAAAAATCAACCGAATATTCAAGTTTAAAAACTGATTTAGCATTGCAGTTTTGCCCGATGAGTTCTTCCCCTCCCTCTTTTTAGGGTTCCGCATCCAAAGGGTAACCAACGGAATCCTGTAACTAAGCCTCCGCGGTCCATCCATCTGTCTGTCAGAGGGCTGTATCTCAAGAACTGTATTTGCCGCTATAACAACAAATAATAATATTTTTTCAAGTCTACCTCCTTATTCTAATCATACGGATCTTATGGTGATAGAAATAAAAAAAAAACTTGTTAATATGTATAATTATCTATGTACGTAGTATTATAACTTCTCTCTGACGAGCAATTGTGTTTATTTGTCTTCCTATTCATTTGTTATGCGTTTTTATTTCGGAAATCTAATTAATCGGTACTTTAATAATATGAATTTGTATTTTTGTTGTTTCGAAATATCATTAAGTCGGACTGTTTGTTAATCGATCTATTGAAACTCGGTGTTTTCTGGATAGTTATTATAAACGTTAGGAATATTGAAATTACGGGATTATAAAAATAGGATTAATGATTTAACGGAGTTGTTATTCTAGGAATTTATAACCAACTTATTAAAACAAGGAGGAGGTTCTATGTTCGGCTGTTTGTATTTTTTTCTATGTATGTTCACCGATTTCTCCGCCATTTGTGGACCGATTTTGAAAATTCTTTTTTTGTTCGAAAGCCTATACTCCTGAGGTGGTCCCATTGTCACCAAGTCAGAATCTGATAATGGGATCCCATAAAAATCGAGGGCAACCCTCAAATTTTATAGGCACATATAATGTTTTTCATGAAATCTAACGCGATTCAGATATTTGTGCCTGATATTCATCATCTCATGTTGCTGAGCTGATGATGGAAGGTATAAGTCAGGATCTGATAATTATATCCCATGAAAAATGTTTGTTCAGCGATATTTACATCAATTTTAACCGATTTGAATGATTGTTTTTTGTTTTAAAGAGTACTTTCCCGGACTGGTCCCATTTTAATTTGGTGAAGATCTAATGAAGAATTCAATCAATGATAGGTAGCAAATGAATCGGGATTTCTGAAATAGCATGTCTGTTGATTGATTGTTTACACCAGTTCATTACATAACATCACGCCGCCCCGGTACGCAGTTTTTGTGGTTTCACTTTTTGAAGCATTCGGATCGGAATTATGAAAATCGAACGTTGGAATAAAGTTTTTCGTATTTATGTAGTGTAGTGGACCCATATAGAACACCACCCGTGAATACACACACACTTCTGGAACACCCTGTAGGTATAGGATTTTCTTTTTCTTAAAAAAAATATTTACTTGCCAGGCGCACGGAGTTTCCTTCGATGGTACATACATCTACTGGGTGGAGACCGCACACGGTCATCAATCTATATTCAAGGCACAACTCGATGACGTCAAAGATACTAAACAGGTGAATATTTAGAATTGTTTTGTTCCTTTCCTTTATATATTTTGTACTTATCCGTTTGATTAACTGAAAAGAGATTGAGTTCTAAACATGATCATCAAATTTGTTGCTTAAATGTCTCCTTTTCACTTCTACAACTCAAAATACACACGAATAACCTACTGTATCAATCCATCTTAGAGTTGCTCCCGTGACTCATGAGTTGTCCCTCCCATTGTTAGCTGCGAACCTTTATAATGCTGCGAATCTATGCTGCGAACTCAGAGAAAAAACACTTTGAGACTTAGTAACCATCCAAAAATGGCTGTTAAATATCTTACCAACCTATGTAAGACCCTGAACTTAAAATAGTAATACCATTGCTGTTTTTTTTTAATTCCTGATGAGCCTGCTCTTGATCTCGGTCATGCTTGATGTCAAGCGATGGACGCAGTCTATGATGGAGCGAACGAGCCCAGAAGGTGCAAGCCTGTGCACTCCCGCTTTTAACAACGGGGTGTGGGTAGGAGGAACACATATGCTGGCTGAGAGTGCCAAACTTTGGCTGTAAGCTTAATGTGGAGGATGAACGCTAAGTTACTGGCAGCAATTCGATGCGTTGTATAGTGTCGTATACCAAAATGTACTATTCCATTCCTTCCCTTCACAGGTGCTAGTAGGCCTCGGTCTCGAAGACCCGGGTGACATCGCAATAGACTACTTAGGAGGCAACATTTACTTCAGCGACGCAGAGAGAGGCATCATCTCCACATGCCGCGTCGATGGCTCCATCTGTACCACCATCAACACCGACACTAAGCATCCCCGATTTGTTACCCTTGATCCTAAGGAAGGGTGAGTTGTAACCATGTCCTTCCGTCACACGGTCTGAGTGCCTGAAGCAAGCCATCGTCGTCAAAGGAGGCCTACAAAACGGAAGAGGCCTCAAAATGAAGAAGCAACTTTGTTGCGGAAGAGTCGAAAGTTTTCTGTAGGTCACAGTATTCTTTACGACTCGATCTAGGAGACCCGGGTGACATTGCGGAAGACTACTTTACTTCAGCGACGCGGAGAGAGTTGCATCTCGGCTAGCAGGGCAGATGGCTCCATCTGTACCACCATAAAACGGACACCAAGCTAGAATGACACAATAAATTTCCATGTAAATAGCAGTGGCGTATATTTTAGTTCAGTCACAGATACGATGCCGGCAACTGCATCAGACTGCTTGAAAAGTGTTTTTTTTTTTACTTTTTAGTCGTTAATCGAAACAAGAGGTCGGATTTTTTGAAAAAGTCAACAAGTAAATATTTTTAAAACTATTTCTTTACTGTATTGTAGCAACAGAACATCTCCTAAAAATAAACGTGCCATTCTGGAACACCCTGTATTACTATAGCAGTTGTGTATTAAATTAGTACTTGTTCTGTATAAAACACATTTTCAAAACTAGTGTAGCTCATAAATCTTCCACAGTAAGATGTACTGGGCGGACTGGCACGGACGCGCCGTGATAATGTCAGCCCGTATGGACGGTAGTATGCCCGACGTGTTAGTGGATCACCTGTCCGTGTTCGCTACTGGCCTGGCCATCGATGCTCCCAACGGACGACTCTACTTCGTCGATAAGACCGTCAAAGCCGTCATGATACAAGGGAAGCTTGTTTATGTAAGTCCTTGTACTATTATTAATATTTTTTTTTTTTTCACTTTCTCGGGTCCCTAGAGATCCGGTCCTTTGGTTGGCGTACGAGGGGCCGAAGCCAGTTCGCAAAGGCCACTTTAGACATTTCAAATGGAATGGAACTGTTATTATTATTACGTTGTTTTTTGTATACCCTTATTAATTCTTATTTCAGACCTCATAATTTTTTTTTTTTCTTTCTTTACTTTTTTCTTTCTTCCACATCTCGTTTTTAGGGTTCCGTACCAAAATGGTAAAAAGGGAGCCCTTATGGTGTGACTAAGTCTGTCCGTCTATCACAGCATATTGTGTCGTCTATCATACATGATTATCTCAAGAACTACTAATGCTATCAACTTGAAAATTGGAATAGTTTTAGTGACGTTTGCTCAACTTATCTCCGAAATTTACATAAACAAAAATCAGATATTATTTTATGTGACAGAAATATATGTATAGATTATAGGAAAAATAAAAAGATGTCTCTAAATAGCACACGTATTCAGAAATCATCAACAAACATTAAATAAGTTTCACTGGCGGTCAAGAGATGAAGCTGATCTAAAACTAAAAAAAAAATGGCAAATATAGGCCTCACCAATGAAAATTTAAGAACATTTCACGTTTTAAATGATGATATGGAACCATCGGTGCGCGAATCCGACTTACTCTAGACCGGTTTTAAGAACGAGAGGTGGAAGTTTTTCATAATGACCCCTTGAGAGGTGGTAAAAGGCTAGGCCGATGATGAAGCAGTTTCGGTTCTCATCATCGTCACATCAGCCGAAAGACGTCCACAGCTGGACATAGGCCTCCCCCAAAGGGGTGGGTTTCGGTTCTCATTCTACATTAATGACAGCCTGAGGTTGACTGGTAGAAAATGCCTAAGGCATTAAGTCCGCCTTCGTTCAGTGTTTTTAATAAATAAAAAATAAACTAGTAACACTCCTAAATGATCACTATCTTCTCCAACAGTCAGTCTTCGAAGAACCCTTCCACCACCCATACTCCATCTCGGTGTTCGAGAACACCGTGTTCTGGAGTGACTGGGTGTCCAACAGCGTTCTGACGACGGACAAGATTCACGGCACTGCGCATAAGAGGCACGTGCTCATGAAGCTTGATACTCCTGTGCTTGGTGAGTTTGACTTTTTATTATCATCATCATTTCGGTCAATATTCGTCCACTGCTGAACGCAAAGAGCGCCAATCATCCCGGTCCAGAGCAGTCCGCATCCATCCGCTGCCAGCCACCTTCTTTAAATCATCGATCCATCGTGCCGCAGGGCGTCCCACACTACTAACTTTCTATACAGATAGAATATTCCTTACCTACTTACAAGTCCTTGGAACAGTGAGGGCGCTCCACGAAGCCTATGATGCCTCCTGGAGGCTTCTGCGCTTCCGGGTGGACCTTGGTTGGCTATGATAGCCAGGACTTCCACAACAGATCGAATGTGAGTCTAAGTGCGGATTATGGAGTCCCTACTCTACTCAGCTATTTTTACTTTAGTTGCTATTTGAATTGCCCTTCCAACACCCATACTCCTTCTCGGTGTTCGAGAACACCGTTTTCTGGAGCGACTGGGTGTCCAATAGCGTTCTGACGACGGACAAGATTCACGGCACCTCGCATAAGAGGCACGTGCTCATGAAGCTTGATACTCCTGTGCTTGGTGAGTTTGTCTTTTATACCTATACTGGATAGAATATTTCTTACAAATTTGTGCAAGTTCTCGGAACAGTGACGGCGCTTATGATGCCTCCAGGAGGCTTCTACGCTACGCTTCTGAGCGGAGCTTGTTTTGCTATGATAGCCAGTACTTCCACACAGGACTTTAATACCATTTTTTTTTTTCATTTTATCCACAGAGTTCAAAAAGAAAAACTTCTACATCTATGCTTTATCTTTACTACCTGGTATTAAGCTGAATCCGGTTTGACTGGAACATGACCATAATATAGTTGGAGAAATACCCGCTGAATTTAAGTCTGTTAAAAAGGATAGGCAATTCATGAGGGTTCAAATCTCGCGAGCCTCACTGATACAAAGTTATTGCCTTTTTCTATATTAAAATTCAGTACCACTCCTTCTGTTGTCGAGATTTCAGAAAACTGTGTTATTAACCCCCGCACCTTAGCGCGCCATATCCATATGAACTTAACTGTTTCTAACTAAACAGCCTAGTTGGCATTCCAAATGTAGACCATCTGAAAAGACATTTAATACCATCTAGCACCAACCGCCTGTTTGGTTGCCAAAGACTTCTTTTTAAGTGTTAATGTTTTGTTTTGTAGGCATGCACATGTACCACCCAGTCTTGATGAACGCGACCGTCAACCCTTGCAGCAACAACAACTGCTCGCACATCTGTCTCGTCAACTCCAACGTCAGCCACGTGTGCGCCTGCCCCGATGGCATGGACATCGCCAACAACGCCTGTCGTCGTAAGTACAAGTGAACATTGTAGTACTAAGTACATAGTGCAGCAACAACAACTGCTCGCACCTCTGTCTCGTCAGCTCCAACTTCAGCCACGTGTGCGCCTGCCTCGATGGCATGGACATCGCCAACAACGCGTGTCGTCGTAAGTACAAGTGAACATTGTAGTACTACATAGTGCAGCAACAACAACTGCTCGCACCTCTGTCTCGTCAGCTCCAACTTCAGCCACGTGTGCGCCTGCCCCGATGGCATGGACATCGCCAACAACGCGTGTCGTCGTAAGTACAAGTGAACATTGTAGTACTACATAGTGCAGCAACAACAACTGCTCGCACCTCTGTCTCGTCAGCTCCAACGTCAGACACGTGTGCGCCTGCCCCGATGGCATGGATAATGAATAATTGACCAATTGAATGACAATTGTTGATGACTATGATAATTTATTAAATTATATTTTGGATTAAAAAGATAATTTATTCATTGATTTATAATTTTGATGATAATTTATTAATTAATCTATTGAATGTATAGGTTAAATACTAATCAATAAATTAATCATACAATTTTACGAGTATTTGAAATGTCATGTGCATAAATAATGTAAATGTTTGCATGCCGAATGGTAAAATATGGCTGAGCTCTGATATATCTACAACTGTGTATTACTACTGTGTATTACCCATATTTTCAAAATAAAATTCTATTCTATTTTATTCTATTCTAAGAACCGTTCTTTGCATGCTCTATCGACGAATGCGTGTTCTTATGATTCTCATGCTATGCATTTGGCGTCTTGAACGCCACAAGGGGCAGCGGAATACCTTCGAGTGTATTTCAATTTCCTCACTGAAGTCTCCCATCTTTGCGTCATAAATACAGTCTATATTGTTGTGTTACCTTTATGTGAGCCGAGCCTCATCTTGTATTTATGTTAACAGATGTCGGCAACTATCGCCCCAAGTACCTGGTGGTGGCAGGAAAAGAGTTGTTCACGAAGATTCAGTACGATGCGCTTGGCAACCCGGAGACCCACGCTACGCACTTCGACATCGGACGCGTGCAGGCCATGGCCTACGACCAATTCAGAGGTAAGATAAGAGCTCCGGCTACGTCAAGAGTTGGACAGAACCAAAGCAAAACATCGTGAGAAGTGAAAGGAGAGGGTTAGGACTTTTTTTGTGATGGTTTTGCTCTTGACTCTAGTATAGGTCAGAGATGACAGAGACAAAGTCTACGATGGAGCGAGCCTACCCAGAAGGAGCCTGTTCACTCTAACTTTGAAGGGATTAGGGTTGTAAGCGTTTGGAAACACAGCAGGCAGAGAGTTTCACTCCTTTGCTGTGCGCATTATAAAAGACTTACTGTGCTCAGAAGTGGGATAGCTCAGGCTTATTACGAAAAATCGAAATCGGAAATCTGATAGTGCGTTATGTTGGAAACTTAATCACCTTATTAGAAGGCAAATTGGCAAAAATGTAATGCAAGCGCTGCGTACGGGATGACGTCTTTCGCCTTTTACCGTTCTTCTGATCCGAACGCATAGCTTGTCTTGGAAAGGAGCGGAAGGTTTCTTTTCTCATTTGGAAAATATTCAAACGCCTTGTTGAAAATTTTGTATGTAAGGCAAGCATTTAGGTCTCCGAATCTGAATTCTTCATGAGGAACCCTAATCAGAAAACCATACGTATGTGACCAGCCTTGAGTATGTGTTTATTCTCCATTTTTACAAAAAAAAATCTATTTCAGATGCGTTATTCCTTTACGACGGTCAGCGTAAGACGGTGAGCTACATCAACATGACGGACTTCAGTCTGGGCATCACTCATCCGCTGCTCTACAACGGAATGGAGAATGTTGTGGACATGGATTACGGTTAGTCAGTTTTATTAGTCGGGAATTAAACTTTAAGGGCTTACCTAATTTATTTATACTTAGGTTGGAACTCCATATTATGCATTTGAGAGCCAGTATTTTGCAAGGTTAAGCAACGCTTGCCAAGGTTGGTCTATGGATGGGTGACCATCTTTACATACCGAGTTTCCTCCGTGTCTCGGAAAGCACGTTCAGCCGTTGGTCCCGGCTATCATTTGAAGATCTTTGGTAGTCGTTACGAATAGTCAGAAGCCAGTAAATCAGACTCCAGTCTTGCCATGAAGTACCGCGTGTTACGAAGATAATGGGTTGTGGAGGTCTGGTAGGCAGCCGCTCCACGAAAAAATACTGGTATTCAGCTAAATCTGGTTTGACTGAAAGTCGACCCCAATATAGTTGGGAAAAGGCTAGGCAGATGAAAATTTTGCATGACGCGACTGCCCATCTGCCCTCCACAACTCAAAAACTGGGCAGTACGGTACGTAATCGTTAGCAAAACTGGTGTCAGATTTTATAGCTTCTGACTTTCCGTTACGGCTTCTTACGTCAGACTGGAACATAAAAAGACTCAGGTTGTAACTCTGAGGAAACACTACTCCATCTTGCCTGTACGCAAAATGTAAGTAGGTATTCCCAAAATATTCTGTGAATGTGACTAGGATGTCCACCATGTAACAGGAGTGAATCGCCGCACTTCCACTTTTGAAAAAGATTGAGATATTATTAAGGGTACTTTTGAACTACCTATTCGTTGTGTTACACTGCAAATCACCCCTTTCTTTATAGACTTCGCCACAGACAACCTGTACTTACTGGACGCGGGCCGGCGCCTCGTAGAAGCAGTGTCTCTCCGCACTCAGAAGCGCGTCATTGTGCACCGGTTTGAGGAGCAGGAGGTTCCTATCAGCATGTGTGTGCTGCCGGACTATGGGTGAGTCCAAACAGAAGGCTCTTTGTGTAGACTACCATCGTCTCGTAGAAGCAGGGTCTCTCCGCACTCAAAAGCGCGCGGTGGTGCACTGGTTTGAGGAGCAGGAGGTTCCTATCAACATGTGTGTGCTGCTGGACTATGGATGAGTCCAAACAGAAGGCTCTTTGTGTAGACTACCATCGTCTTGTAGAAGCAATGTCTCTCCGCGCCGTGGGGCACCGGTTTGAGAACCAGGAGGTTCCTGTCAGCATGAGTGTGCTGCCGGACTATGGGTGAGTCCAAACAGAAGGCTCATCATGTAGACTACCATCGTCTCGTAGAAGCAATGTTTCTCCGCGCCGTGGGGCACCAGTATCGTCTTTTCAAATATTGTTCGCATGTGAACACGTTATTTAATTTCTTCTTTATGGAGTCCCACTAAAATGTGAAATTAATTCAGCCTATTTTATGTATATTTTCCTCATGTAGATTTTCTGTAACTTATATGGTGTACATAATAAATAGTATTCTATTCTAATTTAAACGATTTCATCTGTAGGAGGATGATGGTAGCCATAGTGGAGAGTGAGATACACAATAGCATCCACATTGACAGCATCGGACTCGACGGGGAGGAGAGGAAACATGTCATCTTGAACAACTTGAGAGGTACCGCCTTTTTACCCGACTGCGAAAGAATGGGTTATGTTTTTCGTGTGTATGTATATTTCTTTGGCACGCCCTAGAGCCTAAACGGCTCGATGGATTTTAACTGAAAAGGTGTCGTTAGATTCGTATTTACTGTGAGAGTGACACTGGTTATATCAAAATGAAAAAGAAACAAATCACGCCTTCAAAAATTTTTTTTTTATATCAAGATAAAGGGCTCGAGGAGACGAATCCAAAAAAGTAACTCACTAAAATGTAGGAAACAAAAAAAAATACTTTGACAAAAAACCCGACCGCTTAAAACGAATAAAAAGTTCGAAACAAGTCGCTTTTCAAGCAGTCTGATGCAATTCAATCACTGATTTTATTCTATTCTATTCTGTTCTTGATCCAACGCCACCAACTGCAAAACAAACTGCTTGAAAAGCGACTTGTTGCTAACTTTTTAGTTGTTTTTAGCGGTTGGGTTTTTAGACAAAGTCAATTTTTGTAGTCCTCACCGAATAATTGCAATCTCTTTAAGATTATAAAGTCATCTGCCTAGCCTTTTCCCAACTATATTGGGGTCGGCTTCCAGTCAAGCCGGATTTAGCTGAATACCAGTATTTTACGCGGAGCGGCTGCCTACCAGACCTCCACAACCCATTAACTGGGTAACACGGTACTTCATGGCAAGACTGGAGTCAGATTGACTGGCTTCTGACTATCCGTAACGACTGCCAAAGATCTACAAATGGCAGCCGGGACCAACGGCTTAACGTGCTTTCCGAGGCACGGAGGAAACTCGGTATGTTAAGATGGTCACCCATCCACAGACCAACCTTGGCAAAAGATTATAAAGTATCTTGAGATAATTCTCGATAAATTGTGATCCGAATATTTCTTCCACAATGGCACGAACTAATCGATCAATCACTAGTTTTTGTTGGTCCACACAATATGAAATAACCACGTGACTTTAGTCAGTGAGAGACAGACAAATCTTTTAGGTAAAACTGTCGTGCTATGTTCCCAGGTCCTCACGTTCGTCTGCGCTATGTCCAACACATGGACCAAGTGTTCATATCGGACGAGAGCAACGGCGTCATCGATTATATACATCCTGAAGGTTAGTGAAGCTGCCAATTTATTCGGGTTTAACCAACGGAACCATTACTAAGCCTCCGCTGTCCGTCCGTCCGTCTTTTTGTCAGCGGGCTGTATATCAAGAACCATAATAGGAAGACAGTTGAAAATTGCACAGATTGTGTATTTCTATTGGCGCTATAACAACAAATAATAAAAAATGGTTTATGGTACGGAAACCTTTCTATGCGAGTCCGACTCGCACTTGACCGGTTTTTAGGGTTCCGTACCCAAAGGGTATCCAACGGAACCCTTTTACTAAGCCTCTGCTGTCCGTCCGTCCGTCTGTCTGTCAGCGGGCTGTATCTCAAGAACATATATAGGTAGAAAGTTGATATTTTCACAGATTGTGTATTTCTATTGGCGCTATACAAAATCAGGTTTATGGTACGGAACCCTTCGTGTGCGAGTTCGAATCGCAATTGGCTGGTTTTTTATTTTGCGTCACTATTCCTGTTTTTCGATCGTAAATAGTTACAAATTATAGTCTGCTCTGAGTTCTCAATGTTACATTTGCGATAGTTTGTATTTGTAACAAGGTTCAAATTCAAATCAATCAAGCCACTTTCGAGTTTTTGCGAGTCCAACGCAGGGTAATTGATTTTAAAGTTTTCATAGATAGATTGCATAATCTCCAAGGTTTACAAGCCCAGATTTTATTTTTTTGAGGGATCCACGACAGTTGAATCATTAATCTGGGACCCGAGCTACATTGCTTCGGCGCTTTTCTGTTGGTCGCTGATTATGATTCTGGCTTTTAGGAGTTGCAGTGGCTGGCAAGCCCAGACCCATAGTGGTTCAAGCCAAAAGCAATTAGTGGGCGTTTTGTGACGTTTTCGAGATCTTGGTTTATAAATTGCACCGACGCATACATTAAAAAAATCTTCCAGACTTCCTTAACTTCACCATTACTATTTCCATCAGGCACCGGAAGAGAAAACTACCGCGAGCTGTCAACAACGGTCACCAGCCTGGCCATCGCAGACAGCTACGTGTTCTGGACAGACAGACGCACCTCACGCCTCTTCTGGTCTGACCTGCATCAGACCTCGCACAGGATACGCAGGATCGACCTCGGTAATATGTAGATCTTGTAACATGTAGCCTGGCCATCGCAGACAGCTACGTGTTCTGGACAGACAGACGCACCTCGCGCCTCTTCTGGTCTGACCTGCATCAGACCTCGCACAGGATACGCAGGATCGACCTCGGTAATATGTAGATCTTGTAACATGTAGCCTGGCCATCGCAGACAGCTACGTGTTCTGGACAGACAGACGCACCTCGCGCCTCTTCTGGTCTAACCTGTATCATAGCTCGTACAGGATACGCAGAATCGACCTCGGTTATATGTAGATCATGTAACATGTAGCCTGGCCATCGAAGAAAGCAGCGTGTTCTGGACAGGCAGACGCACCTCGCGCATCTTCTGGTCTGACCTGCATCAGACCTCGCACAAGATACGCAGAATCGACCTCGGATATACCAATTAAGCGGTGAACTGGTCTCAAAATCTCATAAGAGCAAAAATTTGCGAATAATTTTATGCGACCGAAAGCAATACACTTTTTGGGCCCTCCTTATTCTAACTTACAATTAATTTTAACTTTCTACAACAAATTTTAACTCTCGACCAATTGATCAGTTCTCGCATAATCATTTTGAAGGTTGTCTGGCAGATCGATAACCGCCCTCTTTGGACCCTAATTAATGGTTATCGCTTTTTAAATGTTGGTGTACAGTATTACAGTATTGCTTATATCTCTCACTAACATTCAATTCTATTTTCAGCCCTCTTCCCAAACAACACACAGCTCTTACTCCAAGCAACAATCCCTCTTCCCAACCCAAGCGACCCCCTGATGAACCACCCCTGCCTCAAGAACCCCTGCTCCGACGTCTGCGTTCAAGAACCTCACGGAACCCCACACGAGAACCCAGTCCTCTTCCAAATGGGTTACAAATGTTTGTGCCCCCCTGGCTTGTTGCTGAAGGGCCGTCAATGTACCAAGTTGGCCGTATGCAAAGTTGATGAGATTATGTGCCATAAGAGCAATTATTGCGTGGCAAAATCTGCCTTGTGTGACGGTAAGGTGGACTGTCCAAATGCTGAAGATGAGGAAGGTTGTAAGGGTGAGTTTGTATTTCTTCATATTATTGGATGGATTGGGTGCAGTGGCGCCGCAAGACTAAAATTTGATATGGGCAACATTGGCATTTTGCGAGGCCCTCTAGTTCCTACCAAAATTTCACCAACAATTTACAATTTTTGTACAAAAATTGAAAGTTGTTGGCAAACGTGAGAAAATTCAAGAAAGAAAGAACCATAAGAGCTGTAAAAGAACAGTAAGAGCGACTGCAGTGAGCTTGTAAATCATAATGCCTATCCCACGGCTGCGGCTGATATTTGACAGTACAAAAGACTGAACTAACTTACAATAAAAGTAATTCAAACAGCACAGCAAGCAAAGCGAGTTCAAAAAAATGCAAATAGATTCGCAAAGTTGGATTTTTTATGGCCTTAGCTACGATTTCTTTCTCTTTTGAGTTGAAAAAAGTCAAAGCTGCAAGGCCCTTAGGATCACGAGGCCGTAGGTGGTGTCCCACGTCGCCCGCGCCTTGCGCCGCCTCTGATTGGGTGTAATTAATGCTCTGCGTACACACCGCATCTAACTGTGACACGGTATGGCGTATCCGAGCTGGTGTAGTACGAGAAAGCTACGCTGTGGCATACGTAGCACATTGTTAGTTACACCGTAGCGTAGCTCAGATCAAGCTATGCTGTTGCATTGTAGCATATACAGGTGAATTTTTTAAGTGTGCTTTCATGGCCAAATCCGAAACTATGAAGAATATTTATTTATTAATTAATTTATTTATAAGAATATTAGTAGTACTCTCGAGCCGAATTTTGATGAAAACTAAAACTGCATCATTGGATTATTGGAAAATCGTTATTCCTCCTCTTGGTGAGAGGGAGTGGGCCGTAATCCACCACGCGGGCGCAGTGCGGGTTGGTACATGTCACATGTCTTTGAATTTGCCCTCTCACCGAGAGGAGGCCTGTGTACCAGCAGTGGGAGCAATATAGGCTGATTATGCTATGCGTTATTCCTTTTCGGTTGATTTCGAAAAAAAAACCAGCCCTGTATTATACACCATCCGAAAGTGTAGCTAATAAGGATCTAATTCTGTGAAGTAATAACACATAGCAAACTAAAGGAAAGCTCGCATTTTTAACAAATTTGTGACTAAAGCAAACAATTTAAACCGTAACCATCGATCACTAATAAAGAACTAGATATACAATCCCAAGTAAAAATTCTCTAAAAACGGTCACCAAATTGTGTTTAGGTAATGCAAGTTGAAATAAATATACATTAATGTAAATTCAACCTTACTTGCATGTCTTAAAGTTCGAATTCGTTTTACAACAAATGGAACAGAATCAACGCGCATAACCCGAACAATTTAAGTGGGCATGCGAAAGTATGATTAATACGTTTAGTAAGAGTACAATTGAGATGCTTTATAACTCCTACTGTTTATACAACTTAATTTCAAAAATGTTTTAACATGATTTATTGACAGAATATCAACATTTACAATATAGTGATGACAATTATATAATTATAATATTAATACTTTACCGAAAATATGAAACACCATTCTTTTTTAACGTCCTAGATGTGTGATTTTTGCAATTTTTAAACGAGCACTGTTTACCGTCAGAGCGTACGAATGCTACTAAATTAAAAGCGCACCGAAATGTTCCATTAAGTGCTCATTCGGTGAGGACATTTTTTGCCGTTGATTGTGTATCTAGTTCTTTATTAGTGATCGATGACCGTAACTGACATTTTTAAAAAAAATCTACGATGCAGTTATAGATTCTTGGGTCCGATGTTGATGGAAACTAATACTGTATTGATTTTTGAAAAAAAAAAACAGTTTTTTTTTTAATGAAGCTTAAAAAAAACATTGTTAAAAATGAGCTCTTTGCGATCGGCTATGAAGACACACTTTAAAAATGCTGTAGTGTGTTGTTCAATACGGTGTACTCCTCAAAAGCGTAGCCAGCTTGTGCTACGGCGCAGCTTGTTTATGCTACGGCGTAGCTGGTTTGTGCTACGGCGTAGCTTGTTTGTGCTACAGCGTAGCTTGTTTGTGCTACGGCGTAGCTTAATAGTCCTGTGGCGTAGTTAATTAGTGCTATGACGTAGCTAACTAGTGCAACGCCGTAGCTTAACGTGCTACAGTGTAGCTAACCAGAGAAACGGCGGCGTAGCTTATCTTGCTACGGCGCGGCGTAACTTGTCGTGCTGCAGCATAAGGCGATTATCACACTGCCACGCATCGCGCTGCATGTTGCGTGTCAACGCACCTACGCGCGTACTTGCGGGAGTGTTTTTTAGACAAACGGAGATACTTACAAGCAACGTTAGAACCAGGGAGCATTTCGGTTACCCATTGAAGGGGTTTTCGATAGGGTTTTCCTAAGCAGTTAATCAAAAACCCATACGATGTGGGTAACCCTTTCGAATGGGTTATCTTAATGAAGGGGTTACCCTTTCAGTGGGTTTCAAGTATAGAACCTATTCAATGGGTTATCATAATGATTGCGTAACTCTTTCAATGGGTTTCAAGTATAGAACGCATTCAATGGGTTATCATAACGATGATGTAACTCTTTCAATGGGTTTCAAGTACAAAACTCATTCAATGGGTTATCATCGTGATAAGCAAACTTCATAAACGGCTTACCTTTTCGAAAGACTTAAACACGAACCATTGGTTATTTATTGAAAGGGTTTTTGATATGGTTTTTCTAAGCACTTGAATAAAAACCCATACGATGTAGGTATCCCTTTCGAATAGCTTGAAGGACTATTTTGATTGTCCATTGAAAGGGTTTTTGGAAGGGTTTTTGAGAGGGTTTTGAAAGGGTTTTCGAAAGGGTTTTTGAAAGGGTTTTTGAAAGGGTTTTCGAAAGGGTTTTTGAAAGGGTTTTTGACAGGGTTTTTCTAAGTATTTAAATAAAACCCTTACGATATGTATTACCGTTTTGAACAGATTAATTTAAGCCGTTAATAAGAGCGTGTTTTTTGTATGGGAATGTCTTAGTTAATTTGGTTGATTAGGAACGGCCAGATCAATACGTACCAAATCAAAATTGATAACCTCATTAAAATAACTAACACACAACATGGCGTAAAACTACGTTCCTCGAGCAAATATGTTGTCGTTTTCATCATCATCATTTCAGTCAAAAGTCGGCCACAGTTAGACACATGCCTCTTCCACGTGTCGCCCGCCCCATCGACTGGTTCTGTGTTCTGTCATAAAGTTCAGTCCTTCAGTTATATGTAGATCTGTTCACGAAGGAAGCAGCGCGGGAGTGGCGCGGCGGCATACGAGCGGCGCGCCTAATCCAGTTGTGCCCGCGAGTCTGCAGTAACGTACTCATATATAGGCAATTTTTAATATCATAACACTACGCGCGCCGCGCGATCTGCCCGCTGGCTTCTTAAACGGATATATTTTATGCGTCGCCGCGCCGCTCGATTTCGTGTCTGCGGCGACAGGGTGACCATAATCGACTGAATGAGTTAAAAAATGGTAATCAGAGTATACAGTGTCAAAGATTTACACTAAATAGGCTGGTATATGTTTAGGCGATGTATGTTAGTGACTGAAATGGTTTTCTGAAGAACCACACAGATTTAGTGGATTTTTCCAGGCAGTGCACGCATTTGCAGTACCTAATCGTGAAGCTCAACTCAACAATTATAAAATTAACTAGAACGACTTTGATCTTTTTCATTTTAATTTTATCAATATTTTGACTTTTGTGTTAGAAATTAAAAAGAAAGTCCGAGCTAAAGCCGGACCGAGGCCATAAAGCAACACTTGTCCAGACAAATATGGCCGTATGTGAACCCTACCCCAGGCGATCCGGATAAACATCAAAGTACCTACAAATACGAGCAGTGTCTTTGAGATAATCACCTGTATGCCCACCCGAGTGATGAAACGGAACAGTGACATTACAAAGCTTGTAATAAGTAGATAATACAACTGCGCTGTGATAGGTGTCTACCCACCGATTAATATTAGTAATGAAACGGATTGGTAGTTTACTCTTTTGTCCGGATACAGATCACAAGGATACAAATGTACCTACTCATTTAAAATTTAGGTCTACACAACTAGGTACCTATTTATTAGGTAAATACCTACATAACCACCCACTATTTTTTACAAAATTTACTTAGGAAGTGAGCTCTTTCAATTTAAAAATATTTTAATAATTAGTAGGTAGCTAAGAAGGTAGGTAAGTAACTTATAATAATATCATTGGGTTGTACCAAAGGTCCTAAAAATATACGTAACTTGATACCGAATTAAAAGGCAAATATCTAAATCCAAGTTCATAGCTTAGGTCAAGTGTCAAAAATATTATAATACAAGTTAGAAAACAATAATGATTACGCACGCACAGCACAGTAAAGTACCTAATCGTCTAACACTGGCAATGACAAAACAGCGCCCGCGTTCCCGCTTAGCGTTAGTGTGAGTGCCTGTCGGAGCGACACACACAGCAGTTACTTGCCGAGACAGAAATACTAACGATTGAAAAGTGATAAATTTGGATGTGTTCCGTAATACCTACCGTTATCAATGAAAACTTAATGATTTTCTATTTTTTTTCCATAAGTTGTAACTTGATAATATGTACGAGTATAAGCTATGTTTCTGCGGAAACAATATTGGATTTTTTTTCGTTTATAATATAGAAGAAACAAAATTAAAACATGCCATTTACACCGTTAAAATGTGCGAAATTAAAGAGATGGTTTTTTTTTTTTAAATGACATAGGAACTTAGAAAAATACTGTCTAAATCCGAATATCAGCATAATATGGTGAAAATATGTTCAAACAGTAAATAATTTTGGCATTACGTTTGTATGGACAGTTTATGCGTCGCCGGGCCCTTCATAATATAGTCTGTGTTGCTATTTGTCAGGAAAAAAATACCCGCACTTACAATTTTCTTCTTATTATTGTGTAGAATGTTTGATGTACCTATCCACTACCTACGCTATTGAATACGACGTAACATTATGCCAGTTTCGAGAAACTTACTTAGCATTAGGTTAGCATAGCACAAGGTAAGTCTTTGTAAATAGGACATTGGAGGCAATAGGCTAGTTTCCACCATCAATAAATTGCAAATCTATTTAGTCAGTCAGTTAGAGTATAGAAAAATAATAGATAAGTATTTTTTGTTTTTGTAAATCATTGAATAGGTATTGACAGAGATAAAACGCATCAAAACTCGAAAACGCATCAAAGCTCGTGACGTCAGAACGCACTAACAATTTAATATACCACGGCGTGACGTATTGAGAATTTTAAAAACGTCGTATCTTCGTCAATTTTGGTAAAAAAACGTGTCGGATATTTTTTTAAATCTATCATTATCTACTCTGTGTGCTTCAAACTAAACTACTAATTATTATTATTAAACTGTATATATTTATAGCCTCTTTATTATGGTCGTGAAACTTATGACTAATTTTGACTAAAAGTTAATTAGTACCTAATTTACTTTACTACCGTTAAATAAAACTGGGCCAAATAACTACTTGTTTGTAACTGATGAACTTCCGTAAAAATATGTCATATTACATGAAATCTCATCTTCATCTTATACATGTCCTGATATAGAATAATTGTGTTAATTTGATCCAGCAACATAAAAGTGCGTTTTAGGGTTCCGTACCCAGAAGGTAATCAACGGAACCCTATTACAAAACCTCCGCTTTCCGTCCGTCCATCCATCCGTCCTTCCCAAGAACCGTAAGGCCGCCTTCAAATTCGTCGCAAAGTACCGCGTGGCAGCAGTGCTGCAACACTGTAGACAGTTGAAATTTTCACAGATTGTGTATTTCTATTGCCGCTATAATAATAATAATAATAATAATAATGAATCGCATGTTCCAAAGCGATGAGAGGTGGGTATATAGAGCTTGGGAGCGACCTGAACAAAGTGTGACGGATGTGTGCTGCCCGGATGATATCGCCACGAATACATTCTGGCGAAGCATCTGGTCGGTGCCCGTCTGTCATAGCGAGGATGGCCGGATGTGCGAAGTCGAGCGCGTATGTGAAGCTATGCCACAAATGGAAAAAAATAACATCTCCCCATTAGATGTAGCCAAAGCAGTCCGTCCTTTACCAAACTGGAAATCTCCAGGACCAGACGGACTGCATAACTTCTGGCTCAAATGGTATAGCAGCTCACACGCGCTCCTGGCAACTCAATTCCAGTCATCCTTAGAGTCTGGGTCGCTACCACAGTTTCTAACAACTGGCGTTACCCACCTGCTCCACAAGACCGGTAGTCCCGCGGAACCCAAGAACTATAGACCAATTACTTGTTTGGCGACGATCTATAAACTTCTTACATCCATTTTGAGAGTGAAGATCAATGAACACATTGAGACTAATTCAATTATGTCTACCTCTCAGAATGGATGTAGGAAGGGGTCCCGCGGCACTAAGGAGATTCTTCTCATAGACTGGCAATAAGCCAACAGGTTCGTCGATCCCGCAAGGATCTGTCGACATGTTGGATAGACTACAAGAAGGCCTACGACTCTGTGCCACATACATGGCTCATGAGGGTGTTGGAGTTGTACAAAATAGATGCAACTCTACGCACCTTTATTGAGTCATGTATGAGGCAATGGAAAACAGTCCTTCGCTATTCAAGATGTCGACCAATTCAGGGGGACGATGAGCCTGTGTGGATTAAACGGGGAATATTTCAGGGCGACAGTTTGAGTCCGCTTTGGTTTTGCTTAGCTCTGAATTCCTCTAAGCACATTGCTGGAGGGTTCAGATCTAGGCTATCGGTTGAGAAGAGGTGGTCAGGCCATATCTCACCTTCTTTACGTGGATGATCTGAAACTATTTGCCCCCAACAATTCGCGACTGATAGAGCTACTGAAGGTGACTGAAACCTTCAGTAGTGCCATCAGGATGGAATTTGGTGTGGACAAATGTGCAGTCATGCATGTAAAGAAGGGGAGATTATGGAATCTGAGAGAATTCAACTCTCGGATTCCATACAGGTTAGATCCCTTAGCTCAACCGAAACCTATAAGTATTTGGGTATATCGGAAGCGTTGGGCATTAATGTTACTGACATGAAGCAATCGTTGAAGGAACGCTTCTTTGGCCGCCTGAAAAAGGTTTTGAATAGCCTTTTGAAAAAGGTTTTGAAATAAGGTGCGCGCCTTCAACGGTTGGGTCTTGCCGGTATTAATGTACTCTTTCGGCATACTCAAATGGCCTCAAACTGACCTTGATGCCCTGGATAGGAGGGTCCGTACACTGCTGACCGCAAACCGGATGCATCACCCACGATCGTCAGTGATGAGACTGTACATCCCGCGAAAGTGTGGAGGTCGAGGCTTTTTAAACGCCAAGACTCTCCACAAACGCGAGATGTGCAATCTCAGAGAATATTTTCTCAAAGCTGATGTGGGTATGCACCGAGATGTTGTCGCGGTAAAAAGGGTCTCACCCCGTTATCCATGGCTTAGGAGAACTGGCGCAAACCTGTGATACTTACCACAGATGACCGCAAGGAAGTATGGAAAAGCAAGGACCTTCACGGGCGCTTCTATCGGGCTCTTCATGGGTCCGATGTAGATTTTTCAGCGTCCGTGGCCTGGCTACGATTCAGTGATCTCTTCGGGGAAACTGAAGGTTTTGTCTGTGCGATTATGGACGAAGTTATCTTGACAAATAACTACCGGAGGCATATTATGGAGGATGGGACGGTGGACGTGTGTCGGGCATGCCACCATCCGGGTCAGTCCATCAGACATATTATCTCTGGTTGTTCTCGTCTGGCTAGCGGCGAATACTTGCACAAGCACAACCAAGTGGCCAGGATTTTCCATCAGAACTATTGTTGCCAATAAGCCTAATATAGTGCTGATAGACCGATTAGCGCGCCGCACAATGATAATTGATGTTACTATCCCGCATGACGAGAACCTCGTGAAGGCCGAGAAAGAGAAACAAATCAAGTATCTCGACTTAGCGCACGAGGTTGTCGACATGTGGAATGTGGACTCAGCTGTTATTGTGCCGATAGTCATTACGGCGCAGATGCATTCGGCTCACGCACACCAAGAAAATAAAGTGGACACATGATATAATAGTATTTAGTTCATGTTTACCTCTAGACGCGGTTTCTATGCGTTATTATTTTAAGGTGGTAGGTAACTTTGGTATCGTAAAATAGTCATTCTTCACAATAGACAGAAACGTTCAATAAGGGATGATTTATATTAGACCGGGCCGGGGTGGGGCCGAAGTGGAGCCCGTCCGTGCTGCACTGCACGTTTATATTACACCGAGTGTTAAACGAAGTGTTCGTTAAATAAGCGAATAGTGTTCGTATGACGTGGGACCGTGCAACAACCGGGGCACAAAATATATGTAACGTTACAATGCCGTGCCCCGTCCGTCCGGGTCGCGTAAATACGAAGGCGGCTGCAACACAGACAGCCGTAGTCTGTGCTGCAGTATGTTGCTGATGGCTTCAAGCAGTTATAGTCTGTCTAAACCCAGCTGCAACACAGCGGTCTGTCTGTAGTGCAGCTGCATTTGTTTCTAAAATTCAATGAAAAATGAAAAGGCGGCTGCAACACAGACACCCATGGTCTGTGCTGCTTTATCATGCGAATGGCTTAACGCAGTTGTAGACTGTCCACACCCACACCCAGTTGCAAAGTAGAGAGCCGCGCTTCGCAGGGCTCCAACTTCTGGATGGTTAAAAAAAAATAACCACGAAGGCCATGGCGGGATCTGAACCTAACCTGTCCGAGTAGGGGTGCCCCAAGTCCCGTCATCTTCATCATCATTTACCAAAATCATCATTCACCATCATCATCATCATCATCATCATCATCATCATCATCATTTACTAACATCATCATCAACCAGCATCATCATCACCATAAACATCATCATCACCAACATCAACATCAACATCATCATCATCATCATCATCATCATCATCATCATCATCACCATCATCACCACCATCATCATCGTCATCAACCAACATCATCATCACCATCATCAACCAACATCATCATTATCATCATCAACCAACATCACCATCATCATTTACCAACATCATCATCATCATCATCACCATAAACCGACATCATCATCACCATCATCATCATTTACCAACATCATCATCACCATCATCAACCAACAACATCATCACCATCATCATCAATAACATCATCATCACCATCATCAATAACAACTTCATCACCATCATCATCAACCAACATCACCACCATCATCATCATCATCAACCAACATCATCATCATCATGTTCATCATCTTTTGGAAGATTACTTATCACGGAAACCAATCATCATAATCCTTATTAATGGAGGGGGAGAAGATATTCCCCTTATGCCACTTAACGTGGTCCTTGTCGCTATGTCAAGGACAAACTAAGAATCGATCTGTCTGCAAAGCCGAGGCATTGATCATAGTACAGACACTAGACACAGACGAACGGTCGGACACCGGAGGCTTAGTAATAGCGTTCCGATGGTTACCATTTGGGTACGGAACCCTAAAAATAAAAACCATGCTTACACCAAAAGAAAGATAACGAAAACGTAGAAGTAATCATGGTATAACAACCAGGGAGCATTTCGGTTACCCATTGAAGGGGTTTTCGATAGGGTTTTCCTAAGCAGTTAATCAAAAACCCATAGGATGTGGGTAACCCTTTCGAATGGGTTATCATAATGAAGGGGTAACCCTTTTAGTGGGTTTCAAGTATAGAACCCATTCAATGGGTTGGTATAATGAAGGGGTAACCCTTTCAGTGGGTTTCAAGTATAGAACCCATTCAATGGGTTATCACAATGAAGGGGTTACCCTTTCAGTGAGTTTCAAATATAAAACCTATTCAAGGAGTTACATCATGATAAGGTTACATCTTAAACGGCTTACCCCTTCGAAAGAGTTAACTCTTAACCGGGGTTGTACGGTCCCTGGTTAGAACACGCATTCACGCGCTACGCTGCGTGGTGCGTGGCAGTGTGTTAATCGCCTTACTCTCAAAATCGTGCAACGGCGTAGCTTGTTCGTTAAATAATACAGCGAAGTTGACTTTGCACTGCGTTGCTTGCTAGTTTGTCTTTTATTTTATTTTATTTTTTCAGTAGATCCTTCAAACGTTTGTCCGCCCGAAGAGATATTCTGCAACGGGCTGTGCATCAACAGAAAGTGGGATCCGTTATGTTTTCCTACTGAAAATCCAATGTTTAAACGTGAGAGCCTTTCTTTTTGTAATAGAAAACAGCATTTAATTCATACTTTATTTATTTCCTAATCACTTAGTAACTTTTTTATGATTTGTTGCGGTTTCGTGTTGACGAAAATAGTTTATAAAGCATATTTTAAGATCTATAGTATCTCTTATTAACTTTAAATCCATTAGAATCTATTAGTAGACTAATAACGTCTTCAACAAACAATTACTCAAAAAACAGCCAACAATAATATTGATGCTATCAAAATACATAGAAAAATGTAATCTATAATAAAAAAAGCTAGGAGCAGACGAATCTGTCTACCATCCTTCTTAAAAAATCTATTCTCCATCTAAATTATTCGCCTTCTACCCACCAGCCCCTTCAAACGTGTGCAGTGACTCAGAGTTCGAGTGTACAAACTCGTCGATCTGCTTGTCGCGGCCGCAGCTGTGCGACGGTCACCGCGACTGTCCCGACGGAGCGGATGAGAAGGCCACGGAATGTGCCAGGCATGTCTGCTACGACACCGAGTTTATGTGAGTCAGTCAACCTTCTCTAACAAGACAGCCCGCCTCACTATTCCCAACTGCTGCAACTCCTGAGAGATATCTTATAGTAGGTCGTTAAGTACTACAGTCTCGAAGAAGCGGACAAGCAGGCCTCAAAGTGCGCCAGGCATGTCTGCTACGACACCGAGTTTATGTGAGTCAGTCAACCTTCTCTAACAAGACAGCCCGCCTCACTATTCCCAACTGCTGCAACTCCTGAGAGATATCTTATAGTAGGTCGTTAAGTACTACAGTCTCGAAGAAGCGGACAAGCAGGCCTCAAAGTGCGCCAGGCATGTCTGCTACGACACCGAGTTTATGTGAGTCAGTCAACCTTCTCTAACAAGACAGCCCGCCTCACTATTCCCAACTGCTGCAACTCCTGAGAGATATCTTATAGTAGGTCGTTAAGTACTACAGTCTCGAAGAAGCGGACAAGCAGGCCTCAAAGTGCGCCAGGCATGTCTGCTACGACACCGAGTTTATGTGAGTCAGTCAACCTTCTCTTACAAGACAGCCCGCCTCACTATTCCCAACTGCTGCAACTCCTGAGAGATATCTTATAGTAGGTCGTTACTACAGTCTCGAAGAAGCGGACAAGCAGGTCTCAAAGTGCGCCAGGCATATCTGCTACGACACCGAGTTTATGTGAGTCAGTCAACCTTCTTTAATAAGACAGCCCGCCACACTATTCCCTACTACTGCAACTCCTGAGAGATACCTTATAGTAGGTCGTTATAACAGTCTCAAAAGAGCGGACGAGCAGGCCTCGGAGTGTGCCAGGCATGTCTGCTACGACACCGAGTTTATGTGAGTCAGTCAACCTTCTTTTGTAAGACAGCCCGCTAAACTATTTCCAACCACTGCAACTACTGAGAACCAGAATTAAAAGTGGCACCGCAAGTCGAGTCAGTGAAACTCGACGACTCCAGGAGAATAAATCACACTTTATACCAGCATAATATATACATATTTCATAAGTTTTCACAACTGTACATTACCGCAGGTGTGCGTCAGGCTCCTGTATCATGAAGACGTGGACTTGTGACGGCGATGAGGACTGTAACGATGGATCTGATGAAGTCAACTGTGGTAAGCAATGCAGTAGCTTTCTATCAGCTCCCACTGCTTATACGTACGTCGTAAATCAGCTGTAGAAAAAAAAAACCCGGACAAGAGCGAGTCGGACTCACGTACCGAGGGTTCCGTACTATCCCATAAAACGTGAAACATTTTTAAATTTTCATCGGCGCGGCCCATATTCGTCAGAGAATTTTAACACTGCAGTTTTAGATCAGCGCCATCTCTTGACCGCTAGTAGAACTAATGTAATTTTTGTTGATAATTTCTGAAGAAATGGGCTATTTAGAGAAATTATTTTATTTTCATGTGTATCACATATAATAATTTCAGATTTTTCTCTAAACAAACTTCAGAGATAAGGAATGGTAATTTTTACGTTTTTCGTCAAAAGTCGATAACCATGCAGCCTAAAAAAAAAAAACCACCCAAGTGCGAATCGGACTCGCACAAGAAGAGTTCCGTACCATAAACCTTAGTTTTTGTTATTTGTTGTTATAGCCGCAATAGATATACACAATCTGTGAAAATTTCAACTGTCTACCTAATACGGTTCTTGAGATACAGCCCGCTGACAGACAGACGGACGGACAGCGGAGGCTTAGTAATAGGGTTCCGTTGGATACCCTTTGGGTACGGAACCCTAAAAATGAATGCTTGAAAATGTGTAAATAGCGCTCTTGAATTTTTAAGAAACCTTTTCAGTCGCTGTTGCAAAAAAAAGAATACAAACTGTTCAAAATTTTAAGTTAATGGCATAAGTAGTTCTTGAGATATCAAGTTGTGACAGACTGACAGACTTCACACCATAAGGTTTCCTTTTACCATTTTGGTACGGAACCCTAAAAAGACGTTTACTTTGTAAACGTCTTTTTGGCAGCGCTAGTTATAATTCATTGTTTGCTTGCATCACTTGTTCAAGTATAATTGTGTACCTATTAGTTTATTAATTTGAGTACATATTATAGTATTTTATTGTATTTATAGTTTATATATATTTATCTTTGTATTAATTTAAATATTAATCGCGTTTCTGTTATTTTTTTTTTCACAATTTGCACCTACTAGTATTATTCTCTGCATCACCCAAAGGTTGACTGGTAGAAAATGCCTCAGGCATTAAGTCCGCCTCTGTACATCTGTGTGCGTAAAGTGTTAAATAAATAAATAAATTATAGAAGTAAAGGCTTTTTCAAATAAAATACTTAGTCCCATAAGCTGCGCCTCAAACAGCTGCTTAAAAATAAACACTACAAAATTGACAACTTAGGCCCGGCTTTAATGTTAGTTTTTGTAAATGCTTTGACTAACACTGCGGGCGGTTGCTTACGCATTACACGCACAAACAATCATACCTACACATATGTAAAATATTTTCATCACTTTTGTTTTATTTATATAAGTATAAAATTTATTGTTACTTTTATCGATAATAATAACCATGTACATTTGTCACAAATGAAAATGAACCGTCACTCGTCCTTTATAATGTTCATTTGAAAATCAGCGTCAGACAACATAAGTCAGTCTGACATGTTGCTGAAATGGACCTTTTTAGTGCAGCCGTGAGACACACACTAGTTATTTGGCTCACCTTTTTTATTTTCTGTTTGTTTTTGTACGCGTGTTTCATGAATGTGCTAAATAAATTTTATTCTACGTTATTTCATACCGTGTCCGGCGCCTTTTAGCTTGATTTAGTCACCCTGGCCCGCAGGGGAAACTTAGCCAAGCTAACCGGCGGCGCCGCCTGTAATGGAATATTTGTAAACTCCGAAAAGGATACTTTGAAAAATTCCTTTGCAGCGAACATGACGTGCAGTCCAGGGTTCTATCAGTGCAGAAACAGAAAGTGCATAGAAACGAGGAAACGATGTGACGGCCACCAGGATTGCTTCGATTTCTCTGATGAGGAGGACTGTGACGAGCCTCCGATACCAACTACGGTGAGTGTTCTTCGAGGACATCGGATATTTCACTAAAAATATATCTACTTATAGAAATGAGCACCAAAGTTTTTATTACTATTTTTCTTTGGCTACAAACTAAGTACTTATGTTTTAGTTTGTGAATGATAAATTAATTTATCTATACTAATTCAGTCAGCATTCAGTCCACCTCTGTACACTGCGATTTGAATCTATTCTAATATATAAAGCTGAAGAGTTTGTTTGTTTGTTTGTTTACTTGAACGCGCTAATCTCAGGAACTACTGGTCCGATTTGAAAAAATCTTTCAGTGTTAGATCATCACGCTAAGACCAATAGGAGCGGAGCAGTAATGAAAATGGTGACGCAGACGAAGTTGCGCGGGTCAACTAGTGATATTATATAAGAATTGTTGGAATCCGTCCGCGTAAGTTTTCTTATGGGCTACATTTTAGACGAATATGGACGAGTCGTGAAATGAGTAGTGAGTACATTAGAGGTAGTTCATAAGTGGCACCAGTGACGGAAAAGTTAAAAGGGAATCGCTTGTTTTGGTATGGCCATGAGAAGAGGAGGGATAAAACGCATGTAACTAGAAGAGTTCTGAACATAAATGTGGATGGATGGAGAGGGAGAGGAAGGCCAAATAAAAGATGAATGGATTGTGTAAGGAGCGATATGCAATATCCAAAAATTGCGTTACGTAATACTTCAACGCTCCTTTACCTATAATAATTTTTCAAATGGGACCACACTGAACCCCTTTTCAGGTTCTGCGTTGAATCTGTAACAACTTGAATATTCCTGTGGTTTGGTGTTTTCCTTCGTCCAAACACTGATTATTTTCATTGCCTTCATTATTTCACTGTACTGATATCATATCGCTATTCTATTCTCCTTCAACCGAATGTTTACAGGAAGAGACTCCAAGGTGTGCACCGTGGGAGTACACTTGTGAACACAACACTAGCATTTGCTTGCCCAAAACCGCTCGGTTAGAACCGCTTACTGCGACTATTGTGATGTCCATATGTTGACTGTAAAAGCTCGAACTACGGTTAAACCTAATATTTATTGGCAAAAGCTGAGAGTTACTCGTACCAAGGCTTTCTGGTACGGTACGTTGCGGTATTGTCCGAAAGATTACCGCGGTCTTGGAACGCAAAGGGTATTTAATGGAACACGGGCGGTTTGTAGTCAGTAGAGTCTGACACTCCTTCCCGCACCCCCAAAGTGACATGATGATTTCCCATACAAAAAAAAAACTGGTCAATTTCGAGTCGGACTCGCCCACCGAGGGTTCCGAACTTTGTAGCTACAAATTAATTTAAATAAAGACTATATTTTTTATGGTTTAATTACCAATGTATAGTTTTCAGATTTTTCCCTATAGGTACTTGTTGTATGGCAAATAATACCAGACCGTATTATTAGCCAAGTTTCATAGTTCTAGGTCAACGGGAAATACCCAATTACCGGGAAAAACCCAAAAAAAATTGATTTGATTTGAGAGCGTCGAAATACACGTTTGCGGCATAAACGACCGTACCTTTTTTTACGTTAATATAGAAGTTTGTTTTTTTTCACAGTTGCAAGGGGCCATAGACCTGAATATAGTTTTAATTTCAACTCGATACCTCGATACCTCCACGCGTTCCCGAGATAAACGGTTTTATCAGACAGACGAACGGACAACAAAGTGGTCCTATCTATAAGTTAGTTCCGGTTACGTTTTTTCCTTTTGAGGTACGGAACCCTAAAAATTACTTTGGGTTGCGGCATTATTCGGAAGAGTTACTTAGTCCTGATACGCAAAGGGTAGGTATATGTAAAAGTTTGACACTCCCTCCCGCATCGCCCAGGGCGGGAGAAGACGTTTGATATCCCACCAAAAAAAAAAACCGTAGTTTGGGCTTTGACAGTAACCCATATTTGTTGGTGATGGGATCACTAGATGCGGAAACTACTTACGTTATAGATTATTTGGGTGACGGATTATAATATAACAAACATGAGGGATGCATTGCATTCATGGTTATTTGCCCCGTGTAGATGGAAACTCGAGACGGAGGAGCTCGTGGCTAGATAATAACAGCCGCACGGGTCGATCTTCAAGGTTAAGTAACGCTTGCCAAGGTTGGTCTGTGGATGGGTGACCATCTTAACATAGCGAGTTTCCTCCGTGCCTCGGAAAGCACGTTAATTAAGCCGTTAGGCCCGGCTGTCATTTGTAGATCTTTGGCAGTCGTTACGGATTGTCAGAAGCCAGTAATCTGACTCCAGTCTTGCCATGAATTACCGTGTTACCCAGTTACTGGGTTGTGGAGGTCTGGTAGGCAGCCGCTCCGCGTAAAATACTGGTATTCAGCTAAATCCGGTTTGACTGGAAGCCTGTTGCCTGAATGATGATGAGATGGAAACTCGAGACGCATTTTTGGTGGCAAGCATTGAATTATACAAAATATTTCAAACGTATGTCATATCTAAGGGTGTTCTGTATCTGCTACTTATACAGTACAGATTTTTTTTATAAGAACTTGAAGGTTTGAATGAGACAACATGAGGAGCATGCTCTTAATTTTCTTTCAAAATTACCAGTAACCCGTATCAAATGTAATGTAACTGAAACAATGTTGGGCTTGAGAGTCTTCCTCAAACTATTTCAGGACCAAGAACCTTATCCAACTCTTTATTCTAGCTGCAACTTGAGGATCGACTGCCCAGGCGGCACAGATGAGCATGGTTGCGAAATACGATGTGCGCCGCTCGGCTTATTCTCCTGCAGGCAGCAGCTCAACTGCATCTCCATGCGCAGAGTGTGCAATGGATACATGGACTGCGTGGATGGGTCTGACGAGACGCCTGACGCTTGTGACAGGGGTAAGTGGGTTGTTCAGCTACTTAGCTTTTGCAGCTGAGCTGCCGAGCCATGCACAGAGTGTGACCACCTAGGGGTACCTAGGTCAGACTTGTGTCGAACATTCAGGCGACTTCCCACCCGTACCGACAGTCATCGAGGTACAAATGACAGCCGAGATCAACGTCTTCATTTACTTTCAGAGACATGTGGTAGTACCGTTGTGTTGTGGATGGTCACCCATCCACGGGCCAGCCTTGGCAACCGCTACTTAACCTTGAAGATTAGACGACACGGTTTTGGCGCAGCGGTTGAGCGATTGACTGCTACGCTGCGTGTCGCGGGTTCGATTCCTGCACGGAAAAAATAATTGTTGTTCCGGGTCTGGTTGTTTGTGTGTGAGTTTATACGAGTAAGTTTGTCATTGCACCCACGATACAGAAGAAATTCCTAGTGTGGGTCAACGTTAAGAACGACCCTTGCGACGCTTATTATTAGACAAAAAGCTAAAACTAAAAATATGTAGTCTATATATCTTATTTTTAGTGAACAAATCCAGTCATCTCTCCGGTATGGTCCATTCCTTAGCGGAATGCGAAGACGGCTTCCTCTGCAGCAGCGGACAGTGCATCGAGTGGAAGCAGCTGTGTGACAAAAAACCGGACTGTGCCGATGGTTCAGATGAGAATGGATACTGTGGTATGTACATAGTGTTGTGATTTGCTTGAAGCTGTGTCGTCTTGTGGGTTTAATACATTTCCCGTTTATCACTAGCTGACCCGCGCAACTTCGTCCAACACTATCAGAATTATATACTTTATTGTACACCAAATTTAAAAATACGTACATAAAATCTTAACGGGTTGTTATCTGAGTTTTGGCTGTTTTTGAATCAATTGAGAAATAATATTATTTTCTCGATCAAAAAAAAAAAATTGAAAAAGGTTCGATTTAAAAATGCTTTTTTCAATCTCATTTCCTAATTACAGCATAGAAAAAACATACAATTGTTGGCTTTATCGCATTCCGCGATCTCTTCCAGGCTCTTGAATCTCTCTGTAATGCGCTAATCTTAGAATGTACTAAACACCACTGTCTGCCTCGGGCATACAGTCGTGATATTTTAGTGTCTGTCTCCACAGAAAACGCGTGCTTCAACAGCTCCTGCTCAGTGAAGTGTCAGGCCACTCCCTTAGGAGGGCGGTGTCAGTGCAACCTCGGCTATCGCCTGGCAGCAGACCAGCGTTCCTGCGAGGATATCGACGAGTGCACGCAAGAGGTCTGCTCTCAAGGGTGCATCAATGTTCCTGGCTCGTTCTTGTGTACGTGTCATCATGGATATGCTCTCCGCAGGTAAAATACTTATTTACTTAGTTGATTTAGATAATAACAGCCGCACGGGTCGATCTTCAAGGTTAAGCCACGCTTGCCAAGGTTGGTCTGTGGATGGGTGACCATCTTAACATATCGAGTTTCCTCCGTGCTTCGGAAAGCTGCTCCTCGTAAAATACTGGTATTCAGCTAAATCCGGCTTAACTGGAAACCGACCCCAATATAGTTGGGAAAAGGCTAGGCAGATGATGAAAGCTGAAGAGTTTGTTTGTTTGTTTGCTGTTTGCGGCTGCTTACCAGACCTCCACAACCCACGGTACTTCATGCAAGACTAGAGTCAGATTTACTGGCTTCTGACTATCCGTAACGACTGCCAAAGATCAACAAATGACAGCCGGGACCAACGGCTTAACGTGCTTTCCGAGGCACGGAGGAAACTCGGTATGTTAAGATGGTCACCCATCCACAAGCCAACCTTGGCAAGCGTTGCTTAACCTTGAAGATCGACCCGTGCGGCTGTTATAATTTAGCCACGAGCTCCTCAAACAAACTCTTCAGCTTTATATATTAGTAGGTATAGATGTGCTGGCTCTTACATTAATTTTGAATCATTTATCAGTTTTTGTGCATTTTCGTCAACTGCACAAAACTGGCAAACCAATCTCTTACAGAGCCTTATGAGGATAAGGAGTCAAGAGCCAGATTCATGCTTTATCAATGCCTTCCTCTCACGTCTCTCTTCCATCGGCAGGTCAGACCGACGCTCATGCAAGGCGACACGCGGCACCATGTCAGTCTTGTACATATCGGGCAACACCGTGCGCTCCATTTCCTCCGACGGCTATGGCGCCGTGGAGTACACCGACACGAGTGAACCGGCCATCACTGATATGGACTATAACGTCAGGTTAGTAGACCATGGTTGTACGATTGTGCGGAAGAGTCACTACGGCCCTGGAACACGCATAGTCCAGTCAAATACAATGACTGGCCTGTTGGTCTAGTGGTTAGTGACCCTGACTGCTATGCCAGAGGTTGTGGGTTCGATTCCCACCCAGGACAAATGTTTGTGTGATGAGCATGATCATTTGTTCTGTGTCTGGGTGTAGTTTATCTATAATATGTATGTATTTAGAAATATATAAGTATGTTTATCAGTTGTCTAGTACCCATAACACAAGCTCTGCTTAGCTTGGGACTAGATGGCGTTGTGTGGAATATATTATTATTATTAAATAATCATAAAAATAGGTCAATCTCGATGAGAGATAATAAGCTGAAAACTTGTATACATCTTCATTTTGGCGTTCTAAGTGTTGTGTCAAAAGTCTCATAAAGGTGATTTCTTAATTTTAAACAAGGTATTATTCACTGAGATTCACGGTTAACCATGTACACAGTTTATGTACTCGTATTAACGGTTGAGCGCGTGAAAAAATGTGCATTACAAAAACTGTTGCAAATTTAACACTCTACAATTTTTGATCGTAGGTGTTAATCGTGTTAATAACATCTTTGGAGCTATATAAACGTTTTTTTTTACCTTAACCTTCAATGACGCAGACACGAGATTTTATGAGACGTTTGACACAACATTCAGAACGCAAAAATGAAGGCGTATTAGAGTTTCCAGCATATCTCTCATTCCGAGGTTTGACTGAACTAAAAAGGCATTTGAAGGAACACGGTTAGGCTTCAGTCAGTGAGAGTCTGATATTTCCTAGCTCGCCCAGAGCGGAATTAGTCATTTGATGATTTGCCATCCATTTTTGCGTCCAGTTCGTAGACCATCTCGACCAATGGGTACGACACCGGAGCACTCCGACACAGATGAACCGGCTATCACTTATATAGGCTACAATGTCAGGTTGTTATTGTCTAGACAGGGGGTCTAAAAAGGCCACTTTAGCATAATCAGAAATCACATCACACTACCCGTCACTGACAAATTTTCCCAATCAAACTTGAACCTAATGCGATGGCGAAAAAGATGAAATGATACAGATTGTTTGTGTGGTTAATGTAATGATTCTACTGAAATAGCGGCCACTTTAGCAGAATCAGAAAGCACATCACGATACCCTACTAATTACATTAAGTTAGGCGATAGCGATAAAGATGCAAATGAAATTTTACAGCATAAATATTAGGGATTCTTTATCTACGTTTCACAGATTGTTGTGTGGTTAATGCTATGATTCTACTAAAGTGGTCTTTTTAGAACCGCAGGTCTACTCAAATCCGTGTGGAAGCACTACAGAGATTTGAGTGGATCTGTCCTATCGTATGTGAAATAAATAAAATTATTTTGACTTTAGAAGATTTTATTGTAGGAGTGAACAGATTCACAGACACATTACCTAACCTGTTTTCTTTGCTTACTCTCAGGCAAAACAAGCTGTACGTGACGTCTGAGGAAGCCGGGAAACTGGTAGAAGTGAACAGAACGCAGACCGCCATGGTAGTCACCAACATCGGTAGACCGACACGGGTAATGTTCTCATAAACTTGTCAGTTTTAGTTTAACCGACTTCAAAATAAGGAGGAGGTTCTCAAGTGTTTTTGAAATGAAAACTTCTTTAGCGGCGTTGTGCACTTGCTGTAATGGGTAAAAAATGTTAAACTCGCGTCAGGACATGTGACTGATCGAAAATTCGTAATACGGAGAGAGAGAAGCACGTATTCAAGTTTTCACTTCTACCGGCACTCCCGGAGTGCAACCCGTTGTTTTTTTTTGTGTTTTACCTCATAACTCCGTCATTTATGAACCGATTTGAAAAAATCTTCTTTCCTGTGAAAGAGTATGCTTTCCGATTGGTCCCATTTAAATTTCATCAAAATCGATTTAGCAGTTTGGCTTTTAAATCTAAATAGCTGGAATTCGTTTACTTAGATGACTTGTTTTGTTTGTCATCCAAGTAACGAAATTGCGTATTTTGCGTTCCTGCGACTTTTCAGTGGTGTTGTTAGGTGTGGCTACCATTAAAAAATAAAAAGCTTTTTTTAATTGCGATTTTGCTCTTGACTCTAGTCTAGGTCAGAGATGACAGAAAAAAAAATACGACCGACGTAAAAATAAAAAAAAAAGACTAAAAATAACTTTAGGAAATCGGTGTTTTTGGTTGATTATTCTATTATTTGGAAGTCGGTTGTGTTATTTGTAAAAAAGCTTTTATGCTTGAGTGAACGTAACTTAGAAGTAGCGTTGCATGTTTTGAAATTAAGTCAAGAATGCATCCTTGTTAAGTGGTAATACAAAACGACAATTCAGGGTGCGTCCCTCTTTTCCTCGTCACAGACTACGTTACTCTAATCTGTCTTATCTAGTTACCTAGTAAGTTATTTTTTCGATCATGTATACGGTTATGTATGTTTTGGATCTGACAATTTGAATTTAATAATCCGTTATTTAGTGTGACGTATTATATCATCATCATCATCATCATCAACATCGAGGAGCTCGTGGCTAAATAATAACAGCCGCACGGGTCGATCTTAAAGGTTAAGCAACGCTTGCCAAGGTTGGTCTGTGGATGGGTGACCATCTTAATATACCGAGTTTCCTCCGTGCCTCGGAAAGCACGTTAAGCCGTTGGTCCCGGCTGTCATTTGTAGATCTTTAGCAGTCATTACGGATTGTCAGAAACCAGTAAATCTGACAACAGTCTTGCCAAGAAATACCGTGTTACCTATCCAGTTAATGGGTTGCGGAGGTCTGGTAGGCAGCCGCTCCACGTAAAACACTGGTATTCAGCTGAATCTGCTTTGACTGGAAGCCGACCCCAATATAGTTGGGAAAAGGCTAGGCAGATGATGTTGATGATGATGATCATCATCATCATCATCAGCCGAAAGACTTCCACTGCTGGACATAGGCCTCTCCCAAGTGATGCCACAACAACCAGAATATTATAATTACATGCGAATACAGTATTCTGGAATCAGCACCACCTTTTAAACTGAACTAACATTCCAGGTGGCAGTGGACTGGGTGACTGGAAACGTTTACTTTGTGGACACGACTCCTTCTAACAGTCGCATGCGAGTGTGCCACGTCGCCAGGAAGCGCTGTGCTACCCTGCAGAAACTGCCTTCTGATGCTAAGGTAACCTATGCGATTAAATATGTTAAGAATAGTCTCCTTCGAAAATGAGATACAATGGGGCCGACAACTGTCAAAGTGGTGCTTGTAGCGCACAGACCAATAACAAAGCAGGTTTTGATGAAAAGATGGTAATAATTATTCATAATTTATTTGTCAGAACATGGTCAGTATGTATATTACATGGTCTTAAATTTAAAAGGATTGTTTCTTCATATTGTACCACATGAGCGTACAAATACTCTTTCAGTTTGATTACGTCGTTAAAAACTATTTCCTCTTATTTGTACGAACCCAAATCTACCTGCATCACATAACCTATAATGTAAGATAATGCAAATTCGATTTTATAAACTTTAAAAGAACTGACTGCCCTGTGTATTACACAAACAAACGAACAAATGAATCTCAAAGACTGCAACCACAGACTCCAATACTGTTTATCTCACTTTGACAAGGGTAGGTACGTGTAGAGGTGGCGCCATCTAAGATTACTTTTTTTTTTACTATAGATAGGCACGCGTTTGACCACTATCTCACCTGATGGTAAGCGATGATGTAGTAGAAGATGGAGCACGCTTGCCTAGAAATAACCTATTCGCTCTTGACTTAAGGTGGATGCTCCAGGGTAGCCCGCGAAATTCAAATATTTTTATGTTTTTTGCAATTTGCCGGTCAGTGTGAAGCTGTATGTGGACTTGAGAATGAATATTTCAGAAATAATCATTCTTTCGAACTACATGAACTTAGAGGGCTATATTGATGATTAAAATGGTTATAATTCTTTAGATAAATACGCGTTACGGTCGCGGATCGCATTTGGTTCACATACAGCTTCACACTGACCGGCAAATTGCAAAAAACATAAAAATATTTGAATTTCGCGGGCTACCCTGGAGCATTCACCTTAAAGACTGCCAGGTTGTAGCTATCAGGAAACACAGACTTGTCAACCCCATTAGATCCATATGAGAACGAACGAGCCCATACTGGTAGAATTCAACATCCTTAAACTTTATAGACTGTAATTTACAACAGGGAGAGTGCTTTCAGCGTTTCTGAAAACATTGGAAAGGTTCATAATACTGGGTCGGGTCAAAGAAAAATGCACGTAAGGCAGAACCAGCAAGATTAGAGCCAGCATTTACTGAGTGGTCCACACTGCTGAAAACCTCATGACTTACGACGTAACGCCGATATAAGAGCATGATTAAACGTTGTTCCTTGTGACAATGGTAGCAGTACGAATCACCCCTGCCAAAGCCTTTCGGAAATTCAGGCATCATGTTTAAAATCTAGTCGTTTCATCCATAAACCATCTTCCATCCGTTCCCCAGATAACAGCCCTGGTGGTAGACCCAAGTTCCGGCCGAATGTTCTACTGCGTGACGCGCGAGCTGGAGTCAGTGGTCTGGTCAGCGAGCCTCACTGGCAGGCACATGACGGACCTGACCACTGTACACAACTGCACCGGCCTGGCTGTGGACTCCTTCAAGAAGAAGCTCTATGTGGCGGAGACAGGCCCTGCGCATATCATCAGGATGGACTACGAGGGGGAGAGCCAGTGAGTACTCTACACTTTTTAACCAATCAAGGAGGGAAACCAGGCTAGGGGCCTTAGCTAGGTTCAAGTGTCTTCTACCACCTAGTCACCAAGGAACTGCCATGGGTTGTAGAGATCAAATAGGCAGTAACTTCATGTACAGTACTAGTATTCAGCTGGCTGATTAGTGTAGAAGCCGACTCCATCATAGTTATGAATGACTAGACATGATGAAAGTAAGCTAGGGACAGTTGAGTCAGGGGTGTGGCCAGCGAACCTGGCCGGCAGACACAGACCACTGTGCACTACTGCACCGGCCTGGCTGTGGACTCCTTCAAGAAGAAGCTCTATGTGGCGGAGACAGGCCCATATCATCAGGATGGACTACGAGGGGGAAAGCCAGTGAGTACCTATTCATATGCCTTAGCTAGGCACATCTAGTCGTGCAAGGGTCATCGTGTTGCTCAGTAACTGGTTTAGGGGTGGTTAGATAGGCAGTAGCTCTATCTAATGGCATTCAGCTACGTCCGGATGGGCTGGAAACCGACTCTATCTTAGTTGGGAATGGCTAGGCAAGTGATGAGGACTTAAGGTATTTTTATCAGCCCTGCGCTGCTTGATGCTGACAATACTGAGACTTCGACTAGAAATATTTGCCAGACATAATTCAGTTTCAGCTTTCGTACATAATTTAACTACCTAAAGAAAAAAAAATATTTGTCAGCCTAAAATATCTTACTGCAGGAAAATGAACTGTCCCCTAATCCTGATTACCTACTGCCACTTATTTTAGTTACAATTTAAACCTTCATTTATTCTAACCTTCTCTATCCCTCTCCTGGGCAAATGCCTTACTCCACTCCTTGCATCTACTCGTAAAGCCTCGCATCCCTTTATAAAAAAAAAAATCTATACGGGGAACAGATGGTTTTAAGGATCTCAGAATATTATGCAAATCTAGATACATAGTAATTCGTTCTGACATTTTCCAGCAAGAAGATCCTAGCCGACCAACCGCAGCTAGAAGCCCCTCACGGGCTCGCCATCTTCGAAGACCACATCTACTACTTAGTAGCCAACTCTTTCCGCCTCAGCCGCTGCCTCCTCTTCGGTCCCAAGCACTGCGAGACTTACATCTACCGCGTATTCGACGCCAACACCTTCGTGTTACGCCACGATAGCATCCAAAGAGATGACTTGGTGAACTTGTGTAAAGGAAATACGTGTAGCAATATTTGTGCCTTGGAGGAGGATGGCCCCAAATGTTTGTGCGATGATGGGTCTTTGGCGCAGAAGGGGGTGTGTCCGACCCCGGATAAGAAGGATGTGAGTTTTGTCTTTTCTTTGTAGTTCTAATATTAGGTTTGAAGGCACTGCGAGACCATCTACCGCGTATTCGACGCGAACACTTTTGTCTTACGCCTCGAGAGCATCCAATAGGACGACCTGGTGAAGGAGTGTGAAAGAATTAAGTGTGACAATGTTTGTGCCTTGGAGGAGTATATGGCTCCAAATGTTTATGTGATGATGGGTCTTTAGCGCAGAATGGGGTGTGTCCGACGCTAGATAAGAAGGATGTGAGTTATTTTTTTCTTTCTAGTTCTGGTAGGTACCTAACAACCACCGGAGTACCACCGTAATACCTAGATTATTGTATGGATTACTTAAATTAGGAACTTTACCTAGTTAAATTTAACTTTTTTATTCGTACTTTTAACTATTTTACTTTTTTCGAGGAGTTCGTGGCTAAATAATAACAGCCGTATGGGTCGATCTTCAAAGTTAAGCAACGCTTGCCGAGGTTGGTCTGTGGATGGGTGTCCATCTTAACATACCGAGACTCCTCCATGTCTCGGAACGCACGTTATAAAAGCCATTGGTCCCGGCTGCCATTTGTAGATCTTTGGCAGTAGTTACAGGTTGTTAGAAGCCAGAAAATCTGACACCAGTCTTGCCTAAAAGTACCTTGTTACCAAGTTAATGAGTTGTGGAGGTCTGGTAGGCAGCCGCTCCACGTAAAATGCTGGTATGCAGCTGAATCCGGTTTGTGTGGAAGCCGACCCTAATGTAGTTGGGAAAAGGCTAGGCAGATGATCGGCTTCCAGTCTATTACGTGGATCGGCTGCCTACCATACCTCCACAATCTATAAACGGCATAACTTGGCAAGACTGGAGTCAGATTTGGAAGCCGAACCCAATATAGATGGGGAAATATGCAAACGATTTTTTTATTTGCTAAATGAAATACTTATTAGCTCTAGTAAAAAATCATGAAATTATTTTTTAGATAAATACCTTTATCAGCGATTAAGTTGTAAAGATTACAATTAGAAAGAGAAGTCCGATGTAAACTTTGACGTCATATCTATGACGCTTATACAGCTGCCATAGAAAACAGCGTTTTCACGACAGGGACAGATATATTTGTAATAATTATATCTCCTTCGTTTTTCGAGTAATTTTGGTTCTATTTTAACTGTTAGTATTATATTTTTGTATATTTGCCTACAGCAAAGGAGTGGAACTCTCTGCCTGCGTCTGTGTTTCCAAAAGCTTACAACCCTAATCTCTTTAAAGTTAGAGTGAACAGGCTCCGTCTGGATAAGCTCGCTCCATCGTAGACTTTGTCTCTGTCATCTCTGACATAGACTAGAGTCAAGAGCCAGCTCATAACAAATAATAAATAAATTTTTAGATAAACTGTAGGTATAGATTATAAATATGTTTTTCATGCATATTCCCTACTGTTTATTTATTTTAGTTTCATGCCGGTAATGTCTTTCGTACGTTGAATCGTGTTATCCCCAGATACCGCTGTTCAACGGCTGGACGTACGAGGAGCTGGCGACGGCGCACAAGGCGCCGCTCACCGCCGTGTCCGCAGTACTAGCGCTGGCCGCCATCTACCTCTGCGTGTTCTTCTATTACCACTTCGTGTACGTGCCCAGGAGGAACAGAGCCTCGGCGTACACTGAGTGAGTAGATCTAAGAATTGAATATAGGCACACCCAGCTGATCCACACCACACCAGTGGCGGCGTGAGGTGGATCACGTGGATGTGGTGTGGCACACACCACAGTTCCACCTGATGGAAAAAGATGATGTGGTCGAAGATGGAGGCCATTTGCCTAGAAGTAAAGTAACCCACCTACTCTTGACTGGGAAGACCCCCAGGTTGTAGCTATCAGGAAACGAACACTCCTACAGGGAATTTAACTCCTTAGACAGCAAAGGAGTTAAATTCCCTGTCAGAGTGTTCAGGTAGGTTTAAAAAAATTTTAAAACTACCCTCATATTTTACTGCCTTTTTAGGGTTACTAACGGAACCCTATTACTAAGCCTCCGCTGTCCGTCCGTCCATCTGTCTGTCAGCAGGCTGTATCTCAAGAGCCGTATGGTACGGAACCCTTCGTGTGCGAGTCCGACTCTCACTTGGCCGGTTTTTAGGGTTCCGAACAAAAATCGGAACCCTCATAGGATCACTCGGATGTCTGTCTGTCCGTCTGTCACAGCCAGTTTTCTCCGGATCCACTGTACCGATTCTGTTGAAATTTGGTACACATGTGGGCTTCTGTGACCCAAACACGGACGTGTTACCTAAATCATATTTTTTTTTACTTCTTTCACTTTTGGGGGTCAAACTAAAAAATTTCAAAAAATAGTTTTGGAAATTAACATGTCGAAAAAATGAAATTTGTTTGGAACCCTTTGCACGCGAGTCCGACTCGCACATGGCCAGTTTTTTAGAGCTTGCATTTAAGTGACCACGAAAATTGGGTTCCTTAAGTACAACATACCCATTTAATTGTCTTGGACTTGTCACTGCGAAAAGATACCCACTTTTCGGGGTGGCAAGACCTAGGATATTTTTCTGCATGATCTGCATCCTTCTTTGGGAATAGGACAAGTGCAGACGATTTATTTCATGCTTTTTTCCAGGGTCCGGTTCCAAAACACGACGTCAGATGAGGAGTCCTTTCCTGCAAATCCTGCAGTTCAGATGACCACAACAAGGCAAGTACCTTATACACTTCTAGTAGCCAATATAAGTATCTCGTCCTACCCGGTAACTAAATGGTTGAACACTCATGTTTCATGTCATTTTATTGAGTTTAGGTCATTATGATATTTGAGGGTCGGTTAAGGACGCTTTCACGATTCGCGACGAAAACTTCATGTTTTTTAATTTTTCGAGATCAAAATCGTAATGATGTGAGCAGATTGTTTCACAGAATATTACGGATTTAGAAAGAATAAGTCTTAATTTAGTGTACTTGGCACCGCTCGCTTCGCTCGTTCGGCTCGCGCGCGGTTGGTCACAATTCTAACCTAACCTAACCTATTTTATCCAGTTTGTAACCCCAAGCCTACATTTTATGGCAATCACAGTTGAGTTGGATAGAATTTGGTGACCATTGATCCATCAACCATTTGGTGACCATTGATCCATTTTTGGTGACCGTCTAAATTATACCCATCTTTTTTTATGTTAACTTAGAAGTCTGATTTTTTCACAGCCATATACTCAGGTCTACGGTCCCTCGTAGACCTGAGTATATGGCTTTAATTTCAACTCGATACCTCCACGCGTTCCCGAAATAAAAGGTCTTGAAAGACAGACGGACGGACAACAAAGTAATCCTATAAGGGTTCCATTTTTCCGTTTGAGGTACGGAACCCTAAAAAGGAGCCCTAGTTACAGTTTCCTACGTGATAGTCGTGGGTCTAAGTACGCTACTAGGTAATAAACAATAATAAACATGCCCTTGTAAATTCTGCTCACAAAATAAAACTTTTTGATTATGTTTTCAGTGGCATGCCCCACGAGTTCGTGAACCCGCTTCAGTTCGTGAGAAACATGTGGTTCACTGAGCCCACGCGACCTAGCGTAAGTGGACAATAGACCCGATCGGGTCCCAGCCGACTCGCGCGGTTTAAACCTCTATTATTAGATTTGGCAAGGTTCCCACACTCGGAAACGATTTGACCCGATTGGGACTTACATGGGTTTAAGTATGGTACGGTCGTAACTACAGACCAGCCAGTCGATTCTGTAAACATGTCGAAGTGAAGGCTTGGGTGAAGTGATCACGAAGTGTGCTGTCATTCCATCTTGATTAACTGGATTGACAGCTCACTTTGAGATCACCTCCAAGCCTTCACTTCTAGATTTTACAGAATCGAACTTCACTTCTGTACCATCTCTGCTGCCCATCCAGCGAAAGTTGGAAAGTCACCGCGACCCTGGAACGCAAAGGGCATTAGGAGGAATACAGATGGATTTAGTCAGTAAAATTCTACCCTCCGCTCTGCCCAGAGTGGAAGCAAGTCTGACACTACTCAAATGAAGGAGTCATTTCGTGATTTCCCATTCTTAAGCTAGATGACAGACTGGTGTTACCATTCCATTGTTAAAATTGGTTCATTTTAATTTCAGACAAGTAGAGGTTTAGTATTCAACATGCCAGAATCGCCATCTCAACAAGACTTTTCCGACACAGAATCAGATTTAGATGAAAAGGAGAATAGAAGAATCATAACAAATAAATAGTATCATAGGTTTTGCCAGTCTAGTTAGGTACCATGTGCAATGGTACTTCTACAAAACTGTAGATCTTGGCTGCGTTTCCACTGGACATGTGCAAAGAAGCATAGCGAGGAATGTGTTTGTTTAGAACCAATAGAATCTCTTGCTCTGAGCGAGGATAGGTTAACGAAGCAGTTCTATCAAATGCATCCCTAGCACATCTCTGCTGGAAAACAGCCTAGAGAGAAGAACTAGCCCTGCAGAAGGACAATATGTGGGATAATTAATTGATATTTATATGAAATTATTTCAAAATCTATTTCCATGATTTGAATTTAGAATAAGTTTAATTTCAATAAGCTTGAAATGATAAAGCTTTATTATTGTTTTTATTCAAAATTGATACTATGATTTAATTATGATTAAACATAATTAATTAAGGATTTTACCAATTTTATTGAATTGCACAAATTAATTAAAGATTTAATTATGATGAGTATAATATGATGTCTTTTATTTCCTGATTTGTGTTGTCAATGAAGCTTCTAACTAATACTAAATTTACTTGTAGATTATCATTGAAGTGTACAAATTAATATAAATTTAATAATTATGATACGAGTATAATATGTTGTTTTATTTCCTGTTTTGTGTCTGAAGCTTCTTAACTACTACTACTATATTTATTTATAAATTATTATTACTGATATTTGTTTATATTTAGAATTGGTGAGAAAATAAAACTAACAATTTAATTACAAAAAAAGACTTATTAATTTCCTAAAACATAGAATACAGTTAAAAATATTAGGATTACTTTTTACTTCCAGAGTTTCTTGATAGACATGTTCTTCTCCGAATCCTTCTGCATAACCTTAGCTACAGCCATTTCAAAATCTTCCTGAGTAACATGAACTCTGCGCTCACGGAGAGCATACATACCGGCCTCTGTACACACTCCCTTGACTTCAGCACCAGATGCACCAGGCATCAGCTCTGCGATCTTACGAAGGTTGATTCCTCTGGTAAGATTCATCTTCCTAGAGTGAATTTTCAAGATGTCAAGACGAGCCTCCTCGTTTGGTGGGGGGAATTCAATCTTCCTGTCAATACGTCCGGGTCTCAGCAGAGCTGGGTCCAGAATATCAATCCTGTTAGTAGCCATAATGACTTTGATGTTCTTTGTTGCTTCAAAACCGTCAAGCTGATTCAGCAACTCCAACATAGTTCTCTGTACCTCAGAGTCTCCACCACTGCCAGACTCAATTCGAGATGAACCAATAGAATCAATTTCGTCCATGAAGATGATAGATGGAGCGTGTTCACGGGCCATAACAAAAAGCTCTCGGACCATGCGGCTGCCCTCACCAATGAATTTCTGCACCAGCTCAGAACCTGAGACACGGATGAAAGTGCACTCAGTGTGGTGGGCAACAGCACGAGCAAGCAGGGTCTTACCAGTACCGGGAGGTCCATATAACAGCACACCCTTAGGTTGAGCTATACCTAGAGCATCAAACAGCTCGGGATGTTTCACTGGAAGCTCAATCACCTCTTTAATCTCCTTGATCTGCTTGTCCAGACCTCCCACCATCTCGTAAGTAGAATCAGGAACCTTTTCTACCATCATGAGTGACACCAGAGGATCTACTTTGTTCGGAAGGATTTTGTGAAGCGTGTAGCTCTCGTTGCGGAGCGCGACGCGGCAGTTTGCGGTCACATCGTTGATATCGACGTTCTTGTCCAGGTCTACCACGAATTTACCCTCAGGGTGCACCTTGACCAGGACTTTCTTCTTATCCATGGGTTTGACGACCTCGCCCACATATGAGCCCTGTTCTTGCAAGAGTTGGAGCTCCTCGCGCAACATACGAACTTTAGCGTTGAGCTCATTACGCTGGGCTTGCAAACGACGAAGATTTTGAGATTTCTCGGCGACAATCAACTGCAGCTCTTCAATCTTTGTTATGTAGTAAGGCCGGAATCCTTCGCCTTTCCCCGAGTCCACCTCCATTTTGGTGAGAGTCATTTTGCTTGTTTATTTTCACCACATTCAATACAAAATGCTTCTCGATGCAAACTCAACACAATAATTTCGGCCCCACAATATTTTTCCAAGTCACGATGACGTGAACATTCAAAATTTTAAAATTCTACCAGTACCAATAGTAAGTTGTCTCTATGTAGTACTTCTTGTAAATTAATGTTCAATTATTCTTAATACGATAAATATTGTGACTATTTTTACTATAACAGTGCATTCAATGTTGAATTTATTTAGTTACAATTAAATTATTTCTTACTTTTAGCGGTGCTATTTCAGTAAAGAATTAAATTTAAAAAATAAATTTTCTACCAATACTTTTTTACCTTTTACTCTTACCACACCGTAGAAATTATGCGTTCATAAAATGTGAATCAAAACAAAAAGTGCGTTCATATATTTAGTTTCAAAATAAATATCGTTTACATGACATACTGGAATAATAATTATGTTCAGTATGTTTGATGAAAATAGACTTAATTTATTTAAAGTTTATACATGAACGCTTTCGTGATACTTTCCACTGCCACTTTTGCCATAACCTTGCCTGCTTTCGCCACAGTCGTTAGTTTGATGTCTTGGCATGGTCACATGATTACATAGATCAAAGAGTACAGTTTATAATCTATTTATGAGAATGTAGATGTCAGTGGATGTCATTTTTACGCCGGTTATCAAAATCAACGTTTTATTTTTGTTCAAATACAATGCAATAGTGAAGCTTTACGTTAATAATTTCGAATGGCTGCAGATCAAAATATGAAGCTGAAAATTAATATGTGATTCAGCATCTTGAGAATCTTACAGAACTGAAACTCAAAATGTTACTTCTCACATTTCCACTAAAGAATGTAGAAAAATCAATACAACCAGTACAAGTAATCCCATTAATATATATGTGTTTCTTAACTACGGTAGCCCTCCTTTTTTGTAGTACAGTGATCTTGAAGCTACTATGGCTGATACGAATGTGCTCATTGGCACATTGGAGTTACATAATTGGAAATTCATTGTGCTCAGGAGATCCCTCAGCATGTTTAATGCTGAGTAGTGGCATGTTCCTTGTAATAACTGTCGGAACTTTGGTGCCCGCGTTTTTATTTCCAAGATTTAAATGTTTTGCGACTGCATTGACGATACCACCACAGCTGCACATGCTATTATTGTTACATAGAAACGTAACGCAACGCGTTCAAAACGAAACGGTTCTTAAAACTGTAAAAGCATACTCAGCGCTCACTTTAATTTCGACTATATGGACAGCACTATCTCTATATCTTTAGATGAGAAACTAAATGAGTACAGGAAACCTCTACATCATGATGAGTTTAGATTCCAGTGGGACTCAAGATCTATGTAAAAGAAATTTTAACCCTGTGAATCAATGAATTGAATACGTTTAATTTTATTTGATGGTTACGGAAAAAAAAAATCCATGCCCCATGTGAGCGATATGGCGTTTATAGGGTAACCTATAAACGCCATATCGCGCACATGGGGCAAGACGATATCGAATATTCTTTGCTCGAATAACCGAATCCTGAAAACTAGATCTCGAATGTACTAAGATTTCGATCTTCAGTAGTAAATTCGCGCTCTAGTTTTCGAGAAAAGGTATTAGCGGTGTAATGGGCGCGACAGTTAAATTAAAATGATGCAAAAAATTGTTAAATAATTAGCTGTTAGATCGGAACATCGATCGCGCAAATAACAGTACCTACCACCTCGAAAGGCCTATGGCCTAGAAAAAAATGGATGGAGATTAAAAATCAAGGCCGTATTGTACTAACATGAAATATATCCTTGAAACAATTCGGTAAATCCGATATATGATCGTTCAAGAAATTATGTAGATACCTTCTGCCATTCTATGTTTCGAGCTAATAAACATTGGAGATTTTTATGCACCGAGATAATTAGCTTACGCGCTGATGACACTTCGAAATTAAACATTCGAACAAAGTAATTTTTCCGAGATTAGGTCCTTCGAGCAAACAAAATTCATTCGCCTGGCATAATGATAGTAACTTCCATTCAGACTCATGACTTAGAGCTTTTGAGCCTGGATTAGGCATCCAGACTAGAGGCTGTAAGCTTCAAAATTAATATTCCTAAGACTGTTATTATTATAATCAGCTACACAACATTACTAGATTATGCTGATCGAAAAATCATGTACCTATTAAAATAAAGTAATGAGCCTCGTGATTTGTTATTCTTATTTCCATTATCAATTAAAGTCACAGCATATACGTTCAATTTTTACATCAAAGCAACAAAAAGTCTCGTGATAAAAGTTTATTTACACAAGAGATTCATGCTAATGGATCGTCATGAATGAATGAAATTGACCTACGTACGTTTGATCTGCAGTTGATTATTTTGTGAAACTGTAAGGTAACTAGGTGCCTCGAATGCATTAACTCCATCTCAAAAGCTAGTACTGCGATCAAATAATGCCTGATCAATAGGTTAACTTCGAGGTGAAATAAACTTCAAAGTATTCTTTGCGGTTTATTTCCAGTATCCAAACCGAAATTCGCGATAAGGCAGTCGCTGTGACGCGACGACGAGCACTAGTCGTTTCGTGCGTGGTTATTAAAACGTTTTGCCAACACCTTTTCCGACCGGCAGGAAAAAACTTAAAAAAAAAACCCTTGACATTGACGTTGACAGGTAACCTATTTCTTAATTTGTGATTTTGTCAAAAAAATATTGATTTATTACGTACGTTCAATATTTTCTGCGACGTATCTTTTATTACTTAGTTTATTAATATGATAGGTACTTGAGATTATGTGTAATAAAAGTTTTCAGTTGATAAAAACAGTCATTCAGTGTGCAGTGTATTCGTAAAGTTTCAATTGCTATTGTTTTTATCAGTAAAAGGTAATGTTTATGTTATGTTTACGTCGTGAATCGTATTTAGATATCTATCAATTTAATCTTCTTTTACATTTTTTCCCAATTTCGCATTATTATTTACAGTACATTAGTAGTAAAATAATATTTTCCTATTCAATTTTTTCATAGACATTTTTTTAAGCATTTGTTTTTCAGTATAATGTCGTAGGCAATGACATTTCACTACAAGTTTTCAGGAAAATAAATGGAGGTTTTTCATATCCTAATGTAGAATCAAATATGTTTCTTCTGCTTAGCTTCCTGTTGATTCAAGGTAGAATATTAATGTGGCAAGTTTTCCTTTATGTCATGTTAATGATGTGCTAAAACAAACAGTATCACATGACTATAATAGTAACAAGAGCTATCTTTAGACATAGCATTTTTTTTACTTTTGCTAGGCATGCGTTTGACCACTATCAAACGAAAATTGTTTAATTTTAATCATCTTGAACTTGTTCTGTGTGCTACTGCATACAGAACTACAACCTACTGCTGCCCATTGTTAATTAAATAATCTTACATAGTTTCCCATTTTCATATACAAATATAAAAAGTACATACAGCTGAACATAGAACCTCCTCCTTTTTGAAGCAGTCGGTTAAAAATGAGATAGCCTGTAGGTTTTTTAAACTCAACTGCTGTTAAATTAACCAAATAATAAATAAAACCGATCTGATTAGGTCTGAGTATAATTTGGTTCTTTTGCCTATTCCAGTTTTTACGGTCTATATTTTAACATTTCATACAAGCAAAGTCACTGGCAAACATATCGTAATTTAAATATAAATAAATAGTTAATAGAAGTGACTAGCTTGTGAATAGTAGTAGCTAGTAGTTAATAATTGTTTTTAATTCATCAAAATCAATAAAAGAAAGTAATTATAAAATAAATAAGCTAGCAATACTGTTTTAAATTTGTATGCTCCAAATCTGAACATATTATTATGCTAAAATTTATAACTACAAAGTTTACATTTGCAATGAAATATAATTATGTATAACATTACAGCATTCGGACTTTAAATTAAACTCATAATTCAGTTTGTTTTTCTTTTTTTTTTTCTGGACGAGCTTTTGGCTAGATAATAACAGCCGCATGGGTCGATCTTCAAGGTTAAGCAACGCTGGCTGTCATTTGTAGATCTTTGGCAGTTGTTACAGATAGTCAGAAGCCAGTAAATCTGACTCCAGTCTGGCCATGAAGTACCGTGTCACCCAGTTAATGGGTTGTGGAGGTCTGGTAGGCAGCCGCTCCTCGTAAAATACTGGTATTCAGCTAAATCTGGCTTGAAGCCGACCCCAATACAGTTGGGAAAATGCTAGGCTGATGATGAATTCACAGTTTTTTGCTGGTAGAAAGCTTTATTATTCCAGAGTGCTGTAATCTCTAATTATATTAATATCATGCTATATGAATAATGAGCTCTTTTATACTTAAATGTTTATGATTGGTTCACTCTGTTATCAAGAGTCCTGTTCTCAACAACTATGTTGTACAATAAAGTCAGTATATTCTATCATAATGCACCCATGTTTATGATTGGTTCACTCTGTTATCAAGAGTCCTGTTCTCAACAACTATGTTGTACAATAAAGTCAGTATATTCTATCATAATGCACCTATACTATGCTATCAATTTAGATTTATGGTCTGTGATTTCTGTTTTATTATTGATAGGCTTGCATTTTACCACTATGGCACCTGATGGAAATTGGTGATGACGGAGCAAGCTGGTCTTGAATTAACCTGTCCATTCTTGACTTAAAGACCCCCAGGTTGGGTTAACTCTGGGCATGGAATTCCACTTTTATACTTTATCTTCTCTGGGTACAATATTAATGATTAAATTTTTTGTAATTCTTAGTCAAATCATACGGGTCGAAGGACCCAAATGAAGGACAGGAAGAGATTTATAAACTAGCTTCGGTCTGCTATTGGCTTAGCCACAGAAAAGTCGGAAATTAATCTAAGGGAACATACCCATGTAATTAAAACAACCCTTTCTAATTTTTCAAGGATCTATCTATCCGTATACAGTAGTACCCAACTGATATGGCTTACCGATGTACCTGCGCAGAAGATGAATTTTCAAAGCGCGGGAAAGCTATTGACCAATCGGCACGCTCCATGCACCGCACTGCTTTTTCCTGTACCGCTATTGGTCGGCAGCCGCCGCCATGTTAGCTTGCGCCGCGTGGCATACACGTGACTTGTGAGTGAGACGGAACTAACAGCTGCAGTGTATTATGAACCTTATAATAGTGGTCTAAGGTTGATTGTAAGTTTTAAGCATTCTTTCGTTAGTCTTCGGGCCATACTTTCTTTTCTGCGCGAACGAAGATTCACGACGCGCCTTATCAGTTGGGTACTACTGTACCAAAAATCATAAAATTGTTTTTCTTATGGCATTTGAGCCGGTTTCGACTATTCTGCCAGTGTCGTCGGCTGACGTCGCGATGATGGCAGCAATGTTCATCGAACAACTTTGTGGTAGATGTTAGTCTTTGTTTTTTTTGGATGTCTGCCCCGCTCTGGGCGGAGCGGGAGGAAATGTCAGACTCTTACTGACTAACAGAAACCCACCCGTGTACCTCCAAATGCCGTTTGCGTTCCAGAGCTGCGGTAACTCTGCTGGGTTCCGTACTCAAAGAGTAATCAACGGAACCCTATTAATAAGCCTCCATTGTCCGTTCGTACATCCGTTTGTCTGTCTTCAGCAGGCTGTATCTCAAAACCTAAAAGGTAGACAGTTGATATTTTCTCAGTGTGTATCCCTATTGCTGCTATAACAACAAATAATACAAAATAAATTAAAAATGAAGAACCCAAAAAGTCCCATACAAGAAACGTGTTTTTTTTGGTTTATGGTATGGATCCCTGCATGTGAGAGTCCGACTCGCACTTGGCCCGTTTTTTCTGATTTTCAGGAAATAAAATAAACATCGTAGGGGTCGTCCATTAATCACGTGAGAATTAATGAAGGACCCCTAAGATGTTTATTTTAAAATCACGAATTATGACAAGGAGGGAGGGAAGGAGGTAGTGAGATATCACGTGTATTTTCCAACAGTAAACGCGAATTTTTCAGAATTGAATTAGATAATCCCTGCATTTAAAGATATTTTATTGTGAATTTTTAAGATACTCTCTTACAAAAAACAGAATAGAATAGAATAGAACACTCTTTATTATGTACAATGTACACCATATAAGTTACAGAAAAGATAGATGAAGAAAACATTACATAGGGTGACACAATGGGCGGCCTTATCGCTAAAAGCGATCTTTTCAAGACAATCTTTCGATGGATTTCAAAGATAACGGAAAGACAGTACTGCAGGTAGTCTTAGGTGTACGATTTATATAAATAAATACATAATAGATAAATATATACAATTATAATTATGTAACAAATAAATGAATAAAAAGCATAGGAACCGAGTGAAAACGATCAAACAGAAAGGTAGTGAGTTTTTGACCATTGTTTTAAAAATGGACAAAGATTACAAATATACAAATATTTTATTGGAACAAGAAACAATTTTACAAAAGATTGTGTTCGTTAATAACCGCATTAGTATAGGAATACTGTGTCGCGGTTATTAGCGCCCACCTCCAAGAGGGAGACGACAGCGTTCCAGGCATTCAAAGGTAGAAACAAAAAATAAATATAAAATATTTTAGAGAACAAAAAATTAAAAAAGAAATAGTAATAAAATCTTAAGCACTAATAATATATTATTTATGCATGTGAGTGTGTGTGTGTGTGTGTTAGCGTGAATTTAAGTGTAGTGTATGTGTGTGTATGCACTACAGTTTGTCAGTTTATGTAATTTGGAAGGCAGTGGGAATGAATGGAACATTTTTTTTTTTTTTTATATTTTCACAAGATTTTCAATCTCTTCATAAGTCAGGGAACCGAGCCACTTATTTGTAATTGATTTACACTCACGTAAAGTAAGGGGGTAAATATTCAAAACATCATTTATTTTGTTGTACAAAATTGGACTTATAAAGTAGTATTGTAGTCTAACTATCAAGATGCTAGGTGATACTACTGGGCAGACTTTAACAGGTCTACGTTTCTGCCTACTTTGGCTGTCAAAACACCGATCGAAACTAAGCTCTGAGTGTTTCCGTACGATTGAGTTCAAAAGAAAACTTTGTCTTACCCTAGGTATTTGCAACAGAGCATACAGTTCATCGGTCGAAAAACGGACTGCTTTGTGTGACATGACTTTCAGAACCGCTCGCTGTGCCCTTTCTAAACGAAGCATTAAGCACTTTCCGGAGCTACCCCATACGGTTATACAATAGGTTAGGATTGAGTTTGCCAGAGCATAGTAGACTGATTTAAGCGTAGGAAGATCCGCCGACGATCTTAGTTTTTTAAACACAAATATTAATTTTCTATCTCGTGCAACCAATGACCCAATGTGCTCGTTCCAGGACAAGGTGCTATTAATTTTTACGCCTAAGTATTTTATACTATTAGTTCGCAAGATAGAATTGCAACACCAGTTATTATTCATAGCGGATAGGCAATTGTGGATAGTCAAAGCAAAGGGTGAAGCCGGTTGAGAAGCTATACGTGGAGCAAATGTGATAAATTTAGTTTTTTCCATGTTCAGGGTAAGCAAATTATTTGATAGCCAGTCAGAAATCATTCGTAACGCAACTTCTGCATGGGAACGGGTTTCAAGCCAGTCTCTTCCTTGAACGATTATAACCGTATCGTCTGCGTAGACTATAAGATTCGAATTTGGTATTTTGAGTTTGCAGAGCTCATTGATGTAAATTAAGAATAAGGTGGGTCCAAGAACACTACCTTGTGGGACGCCATAGCTCATACTCTCTTCACTGCTCAAACGGTTTCCTATTTTTACAACCTGAGAACGATCACTAAGGTAACTTCTAAAGATATCCTGCGATAATCCTCTAATGCCGATTTTTTTAAGTTTACTCAGCAAGAGGGGAACAGAAACAGTGTCTAAAGCTTTAGAAAGGTCAAGGAAAATAGCAATCGTTTTGGATTTACTATTTAAGTTTTTAGCCACAGTACCAGTCAATTTGAGAACCGCATCCTCTGTGTTTTTACCCGATCGAAATCCAAATTGATTGTCCGCCAGAATATTTTTTGAGTTAAGATGGTTAAGGAGCCTAAGATTAATAATTTTTTCCAGAATTTTAGATAAAGTTGTAAGCACAGAAATCGGTCTATAATTGTTGACACTGCTTCTGTCCCCACTCTTGTGAATAGGGTGCACAACAGCTCTTTTAAAAACCGTAGGAAAAACTCCTGTTAACAAGGAGAGATTAAAAACATGACAGATAATTGGAACAAGGACGTGTCTGGCAGCCTTAATCAGGGCGGCAGATATACCGTCCCAGCCCACGGCACTATTTAGTTTAAGACCGAGTATTGTTTCTTTCTATTTCGGCATTGTCCGTACTAAAAATGGCCATTGAGGTAGGGTCAGAACTAATTACATCGGGCTCTACAGAACTGTAAGGCTGATCGTTTAGTGGTGTAATTTTGGAAGCGAGAGTTTTTCCTATGCTAGCAAAGTGATTGTTAACAGTATTCAGCGAGGCGGATGGATCAGAAGTAATCGTTAGCAGTTCACTAGCACATGATTTGCTTGTCTACAGACAAGCAAATCATGTGCTAGGTTAGAATTTTTTTTGATGAGATTCCAAGTAGCCTTAGGATTTTTAATTTTTTTTTTAAATTCTTCGCGTTCGTATAATCTTTTCAGTTTTTTTAGTAAATTATTGCAAAAATGCTTATATCGCGTGTAACTTACTATTAGGATAGTATTATCAGGATCTCTTAGTTTTACGAAACATTTGGTCGCGGTTACGGATGCATCTAAGAAGACCAGGGGTTATCCAGGGCGTTATTATTCGTTTTCTGCTAGGCGTCGCTGTTGCAGAAGTGTTGTTGTTAACCACATTGGAGATCTTGTTAACTAATTCAGTGGCTGCATCATTTGCATCGTAGCAAGTACTTATTGATGTAAAATCGGTCGTGTGGAGTTCAGCTACACAGGCAACGATATCAACGCGGCGAGATGTTACAGGGGCTTTAGGAATTCGATTGTGAAGTTTGCAAAATACAACAATGGGAGCGTGGTCAGTTATAAAGGAATCAATAACCAGAGTGATAGCAGGTTTGTCCGACTTAATGATCGCATGATCAATGCAGCTGTTACCACGAGTGGGAAGAAGATGCCCGGGCAGCATTCCGTGCGATGCAACAGTATTCAAGTATGAATCCGAAATTGAGTCATTATTATCAGGCGATATTTATATCCCCGAGTATAATTATTGTTTTAAAAGTGTTAAGTGCGCTTAGGCAATTGACAAGACTGTCTAGAAAGTTTTGGGCATTTCTGTGCGAGGGAGACCGGTAGATTGCCATTAATGCAACATCTTTTCCAAATTTTAAAATCAAACTATTGGCATCCACCATTTTTTTTTTTTTTTTTTTAGGATGGGAAATTATCAAATGACTTCTCCCGCTCTGGGTACAGCAGGAGGGAGTGTCAGACTCTTACTGACTAAAACCCATCCGTGTTTCTCCTAGTGCCCTTTGCGTTCCAGGGTACGGTGCCTCTTTCGAACGAAGTCCGCAGCCCCAGCAGGCACTGGCCCTAGTGGGCCCCGTCTTCTGTGCTGACATGTCCTTGAGGCGCGTTGGGATCGCAGCGCGCCGCCGACCCGGGATTGGCATCCACCAGCACTTGCGTTTCAACAGAAAAGTGCAAGTTTTGTTTAGCATATACCACAATACCGTCGTTTTGATTAGTATATTCAGACATGAATGATTCAAAGCCAGTTATGACTGGAAGTGATGGACATTTACTTAACCAACACTCTGACAACACAATAATGTCGTACTGCAGTTTAGTTCTGTGCAACAGTATGAGCAAATTATTAAAATTAACCGAATTGCCTAAACTTCTAATATTAAGATGAAAGATTTTTAGACCACTAGTGGCATCCTTAATGTAACCACTACATTCTTCAGGGGAGCAAAAATATGATTCTGAAACTGATAAGCGCTCGAGATCTTCTGTTAAATAAAGTGTTTCACTATCCACAATTTAAAAGAGTTAACAGGATCTTCATGTTTAAGTGACATTCGAATACAAAAATTTTAATTTTTTGGCTAACGATGCATAATGGTAGGGCTCGGGAATTTTTTGTGGTTTTGTTATTCCTTCCATTAGGGTACATTTGTGTATTTTTTTGTGTGAGTAACTCTGTGTGTGTGTGGTACAAAGTAAAAGTAGTTAAATTTACGTTTCTTAGGGGTAACAAGAATTTAATATAATCTAAAGCTAAATGAAAATTGCAGACATATTGACAAGAAATAGTAGCGCAGTTAGATAGTCACTTCGCGGGGTTGGCTTTAGGTATGTCGGATTCCGTTTTAATTAAGATATGAGGGGCTCCCTCATTTTCACGCAGGAAAATCTTGCCATTAGTAACCCAACAAAAACGATAATTATTGCTGCTGGCAAAGTCCTTAGCAAGAAACAAGAGTCTTTTCAGTTTCGCCGTAAGGTTTTCCGAGACAAAGACTGGTTTTGGTGTTCCATTTATTTTCAGATGCTCAGTTGATAGTTTTTTAGTGTTTTCCTTGCCTTTATTATAACTCTTATACTGTCGTAGAAAATTTTCTTTTTTTAATTTGGTGGTAAAATTAACAATAATCGTCCTGTTATTAGAATCAGTCGGTCCTACTCGGTATACATCGTTTATGTCGTGCGGTTGTATTGGGGCATTTAAAATAGCACCCACCTTAACAACACGGTTTAGTATACATTCTTTGGTGTCAGACTTAACCACAGGGATGTTTCTAATTTCTACACAGGTTGATCTTGCACTTTTTTCCATTTTTTCAATTTTCTCCTCCAAGGACCTTGTATATGCTACGTTATTTTTGCGTTCCGTTTCGAGTTTAGTTTCCAGATCGTCAATCTTGAACTTTAAATTATCGTATAATTCTGACAATGAGTTAACAGTCTGTTGTATGTTGGCGTTTTGTAATTTTATTTCCTGCATTGAAACATAGATCTTCTCAATTTTGCGGTTTTGCTCCTTTTTCAAATCATTGAACAATGATCTCATTTCAGCCATAAAATTAGACAGTTTGTTCTCATCTTCAGAAAGCGCCTCAACGCATCTGCGCTTAGTACGGTGGGTAATACTAGAAAAATCACTGTCAACATTCGCCGCCACTTCGGGTTCCCTAATGTTAAATTCAGATACACTAAGGTGCAGCGGATTCATGAAGAGCGGCGTGGACGACGTAGTGTGTGACGTCACTTGTGGCGGTGATCGGTTGATAGGCATGGTTCTAAAGCAGGCTCAGCAGGGCGCACGAAGTTCGTAGGAGCTTGGCAACGGTGACAGCGTTAGGGGTCAGCAAACTGGTCACGTATCGAGAAATTAGAACAATTATATTGCCTGCCACTCTAACTTGACCTCCAGGAACACATGCAAGAAATTATAGTGCTGTGTTTGTGTAGTCGAAATGATTTATCTATGTGTGGCGGCTTGAGACTGCGTGAGCACTCGTAGCGTTATTTCACACAGTGACAGTAACTATATGAAGCACTCACTGATGTGTTGCGCCTGTGGAGGACAGCAGCGATTGCGCTCGGGCTACGATCCTTCCGCGAAGATCCTTGGTATTTCTGCGCTCTTATTTCTTGAGTCACTATTTATTTAACGAAATTCGATTTAATTGTTGAAACATATTATAAATTGGGTCAACTCAAAACACGTCTGAACGCCTCAGAGGTCCGGGGGGGAGGTGAGATTGAGCACGTCTTACTGATGCGGGCAAAGCATTCCATAACCGCACCGCTTGAACCGTAAAAGATTTGTCGTAGAAGCTGGGAGAGTGCATGCCATCTCTAATCTCAAGTTTTCCGACGACCTCAGACATTTATTATGTGTGATAAAATACACGTGGTAGGGTTAGTATAAACCTGTAGTATAAACCTCACCAAGTATCACCAGGTTAGTAAAATACTAACAACTACGGCGTCATATTTTAAACCACGTTATTCAACGATGACGATATTTACGTAGATACTTTGACAAAATCGGTCTAGTTAAAAATAACAGTGACTCATTGTGAGTTCGGCAGTTTTATAACAATACTAGCTGACCCGCGCGGCTTCGCTCCCGTCAACTGGCTACCCTAGCTACCCGACCTACCCTACCCGACCTACCTTACCCGACCTACCCTACCCTACCTACGCTACCCGACCTACCCTACCCGACCTACCCTACCCGACCGACCCTACCCTATCCTACCTGCCCTACCCTACACCAAAAAAAAAAAAAAAAATAGTAGCCGATTCTCAGACCTACCCGATATGCACACAAAATTTCATAAGAATCGGTCAAGCCGTTTCGGAGGAGTACGGTAACTAACATTGTGACATGGATATTTTATATATAAGATGTTTCATAAGGGAAATGCCGGGAGATAGTGCTGATAGTAAAGAATATTACAGGTCCTTGAATCATTTCACATCCTGAAAACTTAAGCTTTTTTTATATAAAACTTTGCCCCAAATTAGGAATTCCTCCTGTGTTTGTACGTTGTTTGATAGAAGACAGTTTTACAGAATTTCGTGTCACATAATTTTTTTCTCGTATTATCATTTCATAGAATAATCAGTACGCAGAATACTTACTATGAATAAATTTAAATCATAGATTTTTGTTACAAATAAACTTTGTTTCGATATTCGTCTATACTAATATATAAAGCTGAAGAGTTTTTTTGTTTGTTTACTTGAACGCGCTAATCTCAGGAACTACTGGTCCGATTTGAAAAATTCTTTCAGTGTTAGATAGCCCATCTATCGAGGAAGACTATAGGCTATATATATCACGCTAAGACCAATAGGAGCGGAGCAGTAATGAAAGTTGTGACGCAGACGAAGTTGCGCGGGTCAACTAGTCATATCATATAATATCAAATCAAATATTCTTATTTCTCATATTGACAGAGTTAACATAAAACTTGTTACCCAGAAAAACATTTTATCGAGTGAAAGTTTTAAACTTTTGACAAAATGCATCCTATACATATAATTACAACATCGCGTTCACAAAAGCGGGTAAATTCTAGCCAAGCAAACCTTTTCATTCGGGCCCGGTCGACGGAACCCCACGAAGCGGCAATGGTGGCAAATGGCGATGGAAATAAACGACCAACATAAGCAAACAAGCATACACCATGCAAGCATTCAACAAGCATGCAGCAAGGAAGCAGTAAGCAAGCGGCATATAACATGCAGCATGCAGCAAGTATGCGATATGCAGCAAGCATGCGGCATGCAACAAGCAGCAAGCATGCAGCATGCAACATGCAGAATGCAAGCAAGCATGCAGCAAGCATGGTTTCTGTTACGGACTCACGGCTCCGGTGCTGCAGGACTCCGGCGATCTCACGCGAACTTACCGTCGCAGATGGTTTTTCACGCTCACCACCGCAGTTTCGGCAAAGCCGGCCAGCCTCAGCCGCGGTGGCTGGCGTTGTAACACCTGCTCCTCAGCTCGCGGGCCGCCTCGCCCCTCCGCGTCTTTGCGGGCTTAAATTACACTCTAGGGGTAGGGCAGACAAGACTACGTGGGGTCGATTTTACAGCAATTCGTTTCTGTCACAAAGGAGATGTTTCAAAATGGGCCAGGTCTATGTACATTACCTCATAAAAAAGAGAAAAATCCGTAGAATTCGGGAAAAATACATTTAATTCATTTAAATGTTTACTGTTGTGGTAGTTAATTGATGTTTATAAATTACTTTTATCGATTTTCAACATGTCACTTTAGTCACTTTCGTCTCGTTGCCGGAAAATAAATATGTCAGAAATAAATGTCAAACGTCAAATTCAAATTCAAATTCAAAATTCAAATTCAAATTCAAAGCATTTTATTTCAAATAAACCATTCACAGGCACTTTTGAAACGTCAAGGTCGGTCAGTCAAAAACATGGAAGCTATTTGCACGTTCCAAAGCGTAGATCTCTATGGAGAAGAACGTGCAAAAACTCCACGGACACTTTTTTAAATCATGTTCTGTTTTACAACATTCCAAGTTACATATACTTGTTGCTTCTGCATGTGAGGACAATGCAAAGGAAAAAAAAAGGGCTTATTATAAGAATTTTAAATATAAAGATTAAAATAAGCCAATGACAGTTAAGAGATGACCAGTCTCAACCGACGGCGCCTGTTCACGAACATGACGCGTGACTCGGCACCTTTCAGCTCAACCATTTCGAAGGGAACCGAATGATCAAACCCACGCGCCGCCATCAGCGAGACATTTGAGTGAGCATGACATGCTCTCAACCACCATGCTCGTTCATGTCCAACAAGTAAAACTATAACTACTCACATAAAATGTAAATGGTTTCATGGTACTCACATTTACAAAATTTGAAAAATATGCTTCTACTTTACACAAAACTATGGTTGTCAATGACCAAATAATGAAAAATAAATTAATAAAGAGAACGATTAAGTTCTTACATCAAAAATAATAAATAAGTAATTAATATAATAATATAATTTGTATGTATATAAGAATAAATAAACGAAATAATGTAAGAACCTCTAAAAGGAGCGAGCATCTCTCCCAAATATAAAAACATAGAAACCTAAAAAGTGGACCTAAGCAGCTGTGACTGTGGAGCAGGACCAGCATTTAGCCAAGCGTTTTTATCGAGGATATAATCTTCCAGTTTATAATACGCTTGTCTACATAGTGTGCGTTTTATGCATGCTTTAAATTTTCTCTCATTCAGTTCGAAAATATCAACTGGTATTTTATTATAAAATTTAATACAGTACCCCATAAAAGAAGTGTGTACTTTGGCCAATCTGAATCGGAGTTGATCTAATTTGTTCCTATTTCTAGTATTAAAATTATGCCTGTCACTAATCTTGCTAAAGAGATGAAGATTTTTCCGAACATACATAATATTTTCGTAAATGTATTGACAAGGTACCGTCATGATGTTGATATCCTTAAACAGTTCTCTTAGGGAATCACGCCGACGGAGATTGTAAATGGCTCTGATGGCTCTTTTCTGCAGGATAAATATAGACTCGATGTCTGCAGCACGTCCCCATAATAAGATACCGTAAGACATGATACTTTGAAAGTAACTAAAATAGACCGTCATTAATCAATCAAAATGACAGCTTACCGCCATGACGGGTTTTTGTTGCGTGTTGCAATTTCAAGTGTAAACCAGCAAACAATGCCATTTTAAAGAAATTGGACAGTCGAGAACTGTTTTAAATATATTTCTCTATTTTTAAGTATAGTGTACAAGGACATGGCCCAGGGCCCCAAGTCTGCTATTACAATAGTGTCAGAATGGTCGATCACTGATCTCATAATTGTTGATTTTGACATGTTTGGTAATCTACTAACATAATAGTGTCATTATGGCTTTCCAATGATCAATCACTGACACTCCACTGAACGAAATGGCATAAAATGGTAATCTCGTACATAATGACAAATGAATGACAGACGTATGCGGTAATCTGCTAAAATTTTGACAGTTGCATCGATCAGTGACCTACCATTAGAACGTAATTATTGTGTAGTCATTGCTTTTCCAGTCACTGCGCCCAGGACCACTGACATGTCACTGACCGATCAGTGAAGGACCATTATGAATTGAGCAGATTACGAACTTTAAGCAAAATGACAATGGCATCGTGTTGCAATGACGAATTTATAAAAATTAGCAGACTAGGGGCCCTGGGTCCATACATTTTGGAACATCTCCAAATTTTAGCACACATGTTAATTTTTTAAAGATCTTATTTCAATTTTAATTTAAGGTTAAAATGCTATTTTTGACTTTTGACTTTTTGAAACAAAAATATTTAATTATAATTGCATTTTTACTGAACTATAAAATTCCATGGAAAAATATACCGGACATGGGAATATTATATGAAATACTTTCTGCGAAACGAAATTCTATGAAATTTCTGTCTGCGAAACAAGGGTACCCCCTTCTTCGGTAAATGGGCTATCCAATGCTAAATAAATTGTTCAATTTGAACCAGATCCTGAGATTATCGTTTAACCAACTAAACAAAAAACTATTCAGCTTTATAAGATTAGTATAGAAGTACAGGTAAGCTAACCTTATCCCACTGATTGCCACAGGTTCAAGTTCGGGCAGGCAGCCTTTTCAATCTAGTCTTACTAAGCCCGCCTGCTTAGGGCCCAGGTCATCTTGCCACCTCTTCTAGGCCGGCCTCCAGGTCTGGGCGGCGCGCCTCTAAATATAAAGGATTGTCAAAATTAACACAAGATTTGAATTTGCCGCCATTTATGCGGAAAAGTGTTGGCACGCCGTAAATATAACAGTTTGATAGCTGATAGTTTAGGCGCCACGGCGTCCTCATCTTCCGCCTGAAGCAGTTACTCACCGGACACGGTTGTTTCGGGAGATACCTGTTTCGGATTCGGCGGGAAGACAAGTCCGGGTGTCAACACTGTGAGGGTCGCCCGGAGGACACGGTGGAGCATACGGTGTATGTCTGCCCTGCTTGGGCGGAGCACCGCCGGGTCCTCGTCGAGGCGATCGGCGGTGGCGACCTCTCGCGACCGGCCCTGGTTCAATCTATGGTCCGGAGCGAGGAGGCATGGGAAGCGGTCACCTCCTACTGCGAAGCAGTAATGCTAGCAAAGGAGGAGGCCGAAGGTGTGAGAGAGGGGGCAACCTCACGCCCCAGACGCCGCAACAGAAGAAGACGCCGCAACAGAAGAAGACGCCCCAGGCGTCGGGAGTCGCAGGGCTATTCCCGGCCACCGTAGGCGCGGACCTACTGACGGCGAGCATTGGGTGGCTCGCCGTCTGATCAGAACCAGGCCCGGGTCGACGGCGCGCTGTGATCCCAGCGCGCCTCAAAGAGCTGTCAGCACAGATGACGGGGCCCGCTAGAGCAAGTGTCTGTTGGGGCTGCGGAATCTGTTCGAAAGAGGTACCGTAGCCCTGGAAGGCTGGAACGCACCGTCGGGTCCTCGTTGAGGCGATCGGCGGCGGCGACCTCTCGCGACCGACCCTGGTTCAATCTATGGTCCGGAGCGAGGAAGCTTGGGAAGCAGTCACCTCCTTCTGCGAAGCAGTAATGCTAGCGAAGGAGGATGCTGAACGTGTAGAGAGAGGGAAACCTCACGACCCAGCCGCCGCAACAGAAGAAGACGCCCCAGGCGTCAGTAGTCGCAGGGCGATTTCCGGCCACCGTAGGCGTGGGCTTGCGGACGGCGAGCATTGGGTGGCTCGCCGTCCGATCAGAACCAGGCCCGGGTCGGCGGGTGCGCTGTGTTCCACGCGCGCCTCAAGTAGCTGTCATCATGGGAGACGGGGCCTGCTAGAGCCAGAGCCTGCCGGGGTGCGGAATCCGTTCGAAAGAGACGCCGCAGCGCTGGAACGCAAAGGGCATTAGGAGGAACACGGATGGGTTTTAGTCAGTAAGAGTCTGACACTCCCTTCCGCCCCGCCCAGAGCGGAAGGAGTCATTTGATGATTTCCCATCCTTAATATAAAGGTCTGATGGCATGGCTCCGAATGGGCCTAACGAGTATTATTGTAATGCAGAAAAATAACGAAATTTTCCTGCAGTCTGTCTAAAAGTAACTTCGAATGCATTTCAGGCCACTTCCTGAAAAATCTTTCATCCTGTCGGCAAATCTGATAAATAATGGGACTTCTGCCCTAAATATTGATTCAAATTATGTGCAGTTTTTGGGTGGCGTCCAAGTGCATTGTTTATGAATGAGACTTGATTTATTTTGATCCTTAAATCCTTTTGTACAAGGTGTACCGTATAGCAATTAATCCGTACTGGTTCCGCGTGGTGGATTAGGTAGAGCACACTCCTCAGAGAAACGTGGCCTGCGGGTCTAAAAAGACCACTAGCAGAATCAGAAAGCAAATCACGTTACCAGTCACTGTCAAACCCAATCAATCTTGAACTAAATTTGTTGGCGATAAAGACGAAAATGCAATTTCACAGGTTGCGTGATTAATATTATGATTCTCCGAAAGTGGCCTTTTTAACCCCCTGTACCTTAGAAGTGGAAACTTAGGCTTATTAAGCTTTTACCACATAGGCACCTATAATCTTGAACTTCGAGGTATTTAGGCAAGACTGTCCAGAGGGAAAAGTTTATTACTATTTGTGCTCTCGCCCATATGATGCTTACGTTACCAACAGGCAAGAGAGAGTGGTGAAACGCAAGCCAAAGCAATTTTCCTAAAATAATTTAATTTGTCCGTGCATACGAATAGAATACTCTCAGTAATGTACACTATACTCGTATAAGTTACAGAAAAGATAGATGAAGAAAACATAACATAGGGCGGTCTTATCGCTAAAAGCGGTCTTCTAAAAACAAGCTTTGGATGGATTTTTAAAGAGAGAAGGAAATGCAGTACTGTAGGTAGTCTTAGGTTTTCTGTTTATATTTACAGTAGGGTATTTTACTGAAAAATCAAATTAGTCCGTCCGACAGATTTCCAATAAACATTGGACACGCGTTTTTTCTATCACGTTAAGGCCGCTGTTTCGAAAAATCTTAAAAATAGCGTGCAGATGAAGCAGTTTTTCGTCAGCTTTTACTGAGAAATAACATCTGAAAAAAAAGGTAGTAATTTACATGATATAGTACGTAATTTGGTTTAACCAGAATTTATGTATCGGTATCACATAATAAGAAAGAAAAAAAAAAAACAACGGATTGCACTCCGGGAGTGCCGGCAGAAGTAAAAACTCGAATACGTGCCTCTCCCTCCGTCTTACGAATTTTCGATCAGGGTCACGTGAGCTGACGCGAGTTTAACATTTTTCACCCATCACTTTAAAAATCACCAAATCTCTTCCAAATCGTTGAGATAAAACCATTTTACTCGTTAATTTTTTAACAATTGACTAAAAAAATATATATCTAGGTATAGTGCTTTGCAATACAAAGGAAAAAAATTGGTTGTGTTTCTTTTTAAAAATATGTATTATTTTATTATAAAAAATTAAAAACACGGGTAGTGGAGTGGCGCGTAGAGGTTTAGTTAGTTCCGTTTGTATGGCAACAACCAATACGAGGTCATTGGCATATATATATACAAGTTTTATACTAAAATAAATTAAGACAGTGCTTTGAAAACTCGCTTGAAGTCACATTTTAAAATATTTTCTAAAATGTGACGTCACTCTTGAACTTTTATTTATAACTATTTCAATAATTTAAAATATTTAATGTTGTCAATAATTATGGCGAAAAATACGTATCCAATTTTTTTTTAAATGTCACCCATCTAAGAAAATACCCAAATGTAGAGTAAATGTAGAGAAATAGGCTATTAATTAGGAAAAAACGTGCATACCATATTTAAACTGTTTTTCTTTTTCAGTATGGGCAACACAAGCAAAAAATTGGCGGCAAAATGCACGCTCCTAACCAAAGACGAACAAAAGTACCTCGCGAGCACTTTCCGTGCGGCCAGCAAGAACTCGGAGAAGATTAAAGAGGAGGACCTCATCGTGAGTGGCACATTAAACGCAGTGTTGCTAGAAGTGTGTTCATTTTTCTTTAGTATTTTTGGTTAGTTTCCGTTTGGTTGGTGATCAGAGTTGTAGAGTTACCATTTTGGTTTGATTGTAAATTTCGTGGTTTGAACACCTATTATGAATCCGAATATTTGACGAAAATACCGATATTTATGGAACAATGGAATAGAATAAAATCGAAATATTCCTTTTTGTACACCATATAGAAATTGCATTGGTACCTGAAAAGTACAAATGTTTCTCACCAACGTTTTTGGAAATATTTTGCAACACGGTTCTCACTGAAAGAAGGCAGCTTGCTAATATTAACAAACCATCAAACAAACTCTTCTTTTATATAATCTATTAATAAAAAAAGATAAGATATTTTATGATTTTTCTCATCACCAATCAAACTTGTCGTTTCATACAAGATTCAGTAGGCATATTATCTTCCGTAAATAGTATAATTACGGTACCATTTATACCTTTTATGGTCAGATCACCAATGTACTCATACGATCCACCGTTGATATTTAGGTAAATTTTCGCACCCCTAGACTGATAATGAACCTAACTTAAAACTCCAGTAATTACTGATTTTACAATTAACTGACCTTAAGGAAAGCCTAATCTAAAACCCCGTACAAAATGGCTTCTAGAGAAGAGATAAGATTATCTGAAAACGGGATACTTAGGGTGGAAGCGCCAGGGTAGCGAATAGAATGGTTATTTCACAAAAAAGGCATTCAACCTATAGAAGCCCTAGCTTTATGAACTTGAGGGCTATATTATGGTTAAAATGGTTATTTACGGCCGCGAATCGTATTTTGTACAACATACAGCTTCACACTGACCGGCAAATTGCAGAAAACATAAAAATTTTTGAAGTTTCTGGCTACCCTGGCGCTTCCACCTTAAATAGAAGAGAAGGGGTGAAAAAAAAAACAAAACTTTGAATGGTATTTTGGCTTGAATGCCAAATTATAGTTTTCTAAAAAAACTCGCCAAGTGCGAGTCGGACTCGCGTGCCAAGGGTCCCGAACGAATTTTTATTTTTTAACATGTTATTTTTACACTATAGACTTCTTATAAATTTTCCTGCTATCTTTAGGTAAAGATCTATTATCTCCATTTTTTTTTACAAAATATTAGGCTCAGTAGTTTCGGAGTAAGGGGGACGGAACGGTCATTTTTCGCCTAATTTCTTGAATAACTTCAAAACCATTTATTTTATAATTATGATAAAAATATATTTAAACGCTCACAGTAAGCTCTTTCATTTGATATGTCACACGATATTGTTCAAAAACTTTTTTGATTTAATTTTTTCGTTTGACCCCTAAAATCACGATATTTTTTTTAGTATAAGTCTAAAGTATAAAGTCTCCCATACTAAAAAGAATATGATCAACGTAGTCCTTGTTTAGGTCACAAAATTTCATATGTGTACCTTTCAACAGAATCGGTCCAGTGGATCCGGAGAAAACTGGCTATGACAGACGGACAGACAGACACCCGAGTGATCTTATAAGGGTTCAATTTTTTGTTCGGAACCCTAAAAATATGAATAATTTAAAACCAATATTGATTTAAAAATGTGAGTCCTTAAATCTTGCAAGCAGAATGTAAATAAAGTGAAAATCCCCTTCAATGTTTTGTTTCTATTCATCCCAGAGTTTCTAATCATCCTGTATTACGGTATCTTGTTCATTTTCCACAAAAAATTGTTTTTGATTTAGGTGCGTTTTGGGGTAGGATGGAAATATCCATTTCTGCTTCGTCAATAGATGGCGTTGGTCGGCGAGACTATCATGCTAAATCGTGTCTGTTTGTTTTGTCTTCGTCACTTAATATTTGACTAACTATTTATAAAACTAACCTGATGCAGGCTTATATTTAACGTAGCGCAAATCCCTATTGGATTAAGAAAATGAATGCCTCTTGGCGAATGGGTCGAATCAAACTTAACGACGGCTATGAATTGCGCTTTTCGCTGCGCAGTACTCCACTTCTGATGGTCCACTTCTCATGTACATTAGGTCGTGTTGACCGATTCGGTTGCAGCCTTTATTGGGATACCGACTTGTGTAAACGGGTTTTCGGTTAGCCGTTTTCGACCACAGCCTGTATTCGGTCAGCAACCTAACCTAACCTCTTAACACTAGTCTGCAGATCGTTTTCCGAACTCGGTAAACCGACAACTTATGAATAAGGGCACCGTATTCGGTGACCGATTTAATGTAAACAGCCCAAGAGGCTAGTTTCTACCATCAATAAATTGCAAATCTATTTAGTTCGAAAAATAAAGGAAACGTATTTTTTGTTTCTGTAAATCAATGAATATTGACAAACATAAAACACGTCAAAACTCGGGAGTGGGAGCTCGTGACGTCAGAACGCACTAAAAACTATACCACGGCGTGACGTATTGAGAATTTTATAAGCGTCGTTTCTACGTCAATTTTGGTTTACATAACAAAAGAAAAAATACGTGTCGGATATTTTTTGGAAATCTATCTGACGGACTTATACGTTCTTTTTTTCAGTAACATACCCTATTCGATTAATCAATTCGGTTAAACCGAATGTAAACACGCCATTAGTCCCGCTGTTATCTGATTTTGTTAGATACTGAGCCACTTGCAGTGTTCTGAGCTGCGTTAAGTTTGAGTTGTACTATAATTTATAATAGAATAATAGAAAAATTGTTGGAACAACTGGGAGGAACTTATTTGTTCATATTATTTGGCAGTTCATCTTTCTTACGTTAAACCTGTGTACCCAAAAATAGGTTCATGCAAACTTTTTAAAATTTATCTTTGACGTCGTCCCCGGATGAGTACATTGGTCATCTGTAACTAAATATTACATGTCAAAGAATCTTGTATGTGTGGTAACAATTTAATTATAAGTTATAGTTCGTCCCGTTTAGTTTCATTATAACAATGTCTTTAATTTCGTTTATTTGTCCCAAATTAGAAGCTTATTTTTATGTAAGGTGGTGGTATAATTTTGTCACTAGTAATCTTGCCGTTTTTTTTTATTTTATAAATTTTTGAAAACAGACCTTGTCAGTTTCAAAAATATTTTCAAGCATGTTTTTTTTGTTATATTTCAGCTTATTTAAATTATAATTTAGGTCCTATTTGGGCCTGAGTTTTTGCACCGAGATTAACTTTTAACGGAACGTATTAGGTATTTTACTTTTTGTTTTTAAATTTTATTGTTATTTGGCACTTATTTGACACAATTAATTTGTCTGCTTGTTAAGCACAGAGCACAGTGTTTGAGTTCCGTTTTATTTATTTCGATACTTTTTAAAAAGATTTCTTATCCTAAGTCATACCTACTGGCAACAAAAAAAAAAAGAAATTTGAATTTAGAATATCTGCACGACGCCTGTTACCTTGAATAGACAAACAGGATTTTTTAATATTAGATATTTTTATGCATGATACATATTTCAGTAGACCATTGTAATCGATACAAGTTTGTCAGTGTACATATTCTTTGATAACACATTCAAATCTTAAGATTCGGTTTTTCAGACTGCTGTCTGAAGATTTATGGTTATTTTAAAGTTTTTTGTATATAAATTGACGAAATACGCATCATACAAACACAGCCTTATCTCAACAGATGTTTTTTTAAAGGAAATCCAAAGACCACAATCATGATTTTTGCTAATTTTGTCCAAAATCCTCTTCTGAAATCATCCAGGGTACAGAATTTTGAATAGCGGTTTAAAATGTAGAATAGATGACGAATCAATGAAAAAGTACTTGTACGTTGGAACACTGCAGGAAAAATAGTAAGGAAGAGAGGAACGAAGCAGTCGTTACGGATTGTCAGAAGCCAGTAAATCTGACTCCAGTCTTGCCATGATGTACCGTGTTACCCAGTTAATGGGTTGTGGAGGTCTGGTAGGCAGCCGCTCCACGTAAAACACTGGTATTCAGCTGAATCCGGTTTGACTGGAAGCCGACCCCAATGTAGTTGGGAAAAGGCTAAGCAGATGAAGAGAGGAACGAAGCAGATATTTTTTTATACTATACATTTCTGCCTAACCCAAAAAAGGCGTAACTTAAAGTATGTGATTGTATAGGTATAAATACTCCACGTTTTCTATCGCCCAATAATCACGCCCGCAAACACGCCGTCTAATTCTGTCCTAAACCATTATTCCATAGAGAACGCGCTGGCGACCTGTCAAAACTATAATGAATGATTGATTATGGCATTGTTTATGCCCAGTGCTAGGAGACTGGGTTTAAGTGTTACGCGCCGTCGTTGTACTGTGTATGGAATTAGTAAGAGCTGTTGGGTTTATTTTGGTCCTAAGGGCTTATGCACACTATGCCGCGACCGCGACATAAGTATTTAGCCTAAGCTTAGCCTAGCTTAAGCCCAGAAATCACGAAACATACACATCCATAACGACCAATTCTTCGTCTGTTTTTAGGGTTCCGTATCCAAAAGGGTATCCAACGGAACCCTATTACTAAGCCTCCGCTGTCCGTCCGTCTGTCTGTCAGCGGGCTCTATCTCAAGAACCGTAATAGGTAGACAGTTGAAATTTTCAAAGATTGTGTATATCTGTTGCCGCTATAACAACAAATAATAAAAACTAAGGTTTATGATACGGAACCCTTCGTGTGCGAGTCGCACTTGGCCGGTTTTTTGTTCTTAATTATACCCTCATTCCGGCTTCCATTACACATAGGTATTTTAAAAATTAACACAGTTCATTACCGGTGGTAAACCTCCCTCTAGCTGTTATGTTATAATATAGCTTACCAGTACTCCTGTACCGGATGCACCAACAATATTTAGTACGCCATAATTCGTATCATTTTGTGCAATGTTCCGTTTCCATCGCCCAGGTGGCTAGTGTCGTCAATTTATCAGTGAGTCGTACAAACAAACCGCTCCAATTTATAGCCGAAATAGTGCGAAACCATCATTTAGCTGTTTACATAATTTAAGGATTATTCGAGCTTTAAGTGCTGTGCAGTCAGATATGCGTACTTACGTTTCTGGTACGGTCTTCATAGCTGTTGTTTGTACGTAGATGAGACAAGGCATCTTTCTTTGCGTATCAACATGGGATCTACAATTTGTTTGTTAAACGTGGAATAAAATTTGAATACTTGCCTTGTAGTCAATCGACCTACCAGGATTGCGGATATTATAATTAATAATAATAATAATAATTGTGGACTCCGCAATCATTGTACCGATAGTCGTATCGGCCAATGGCTTAATAGCCACGAGCCTCGACCAACACCTTAGGAGGCTCTCGTTGGGCAGCTGGATCAAGGGCTTGATTCAGAAAGCGGTACTTCTGGACACGGCTCGCATTGTCAGGAGGTTCCTTTCTCTGGAGCCCTGACCACCGGTAGCTTGGACCCTGTTCCCGATATCGGTGGGCTACTATTTTTATATTTTTAAATGTTTTTTTATTTATTTTAATCAAATATTTAAAAATATAATTTATATGTATAGTAAAATGAATAAAGGAATAATAATAATTGAAACGTCTTAAAACAAAAAAAAAAAATGTAGCGACCCCACCCTGATCTCTAGGGAGAATTCTAGTACCTCATTTTCGGCTTGCCTTTATTGGCTGGCCGGAGTGAACACTTACGAGGAACAGAGCTCCCACCTCTTTCTTGCCTTAATCGGCCGGTCTGAGTGGAGATTCGCAAGAGCAAACGTGCTCGGGAGAAGGATGTATAATCCAGTAAGGTGCTGGTAGGGATCTTGACCGTACTTCCGAGATTATCCTAATAGCCGTGGTATACCTCTCCACTCCTCTAGCACCTCAGGATATGTTGCCCCCTTGGCGCTACGTTACTTTGTGCTAGCGACCCTTTTCGGGGGGCCCATTTATTGAGTGTGCAAGTCACCCCCTGCTACTTTAAAGCCGTTTTAATTGTCAATGGTCAGGCAGGGGCCAATAGTTCTTCCATAGTAAACGATTATTAGTCCGCTAAACTAGCCAAACCCGTAGCGTTTCATCTTTTGTTTCCATATTCTACAATAGTCCTGCTCCAACCGGGGATTGTCCTTGGGTATACTTTCACAGTGCATACAGCGATAATCGTCGGTTGGTGTCCCATTCCATGAAATGTCTAAAGAGGCCTCTGCGAGTTGGCTTTGGCCCCTCGTACGCCTACCAAAGGACCGGGTCTCTAAGGACCCAAGAAAGTAAAAAAAACATAAAAACAGTATTATTGTTGAAATTTTGATTTTGCAAAAAGAATAAAAATGAGCAACTGCGCCTGAGCTAGGCCGAGCCTGTACCTACTTCAGGACGCAGTTAACTTTCCAGAAGTTTTTTTTTTCCTCTTTATTTATTATTAGGGACTTGGAAGTGTACATGACAGTCCCATCGGACCTTAAAATTATGTAAAACGTAACAAGACAAATTAATTAGACTATGAGCAGCTCTAGAGTTAGGTGACGACAAAATATGAAGGAACATGCTAACATCGTACATATTTATCTCAAGCTCACTAAGTAGTTCCTCTCTTGCAGACTGAAATCTGACACACTCCGTCAATAAATGTATCACATCCTCCAGGGTGCGACACACATCACAATTGGGTGAATTAATTTTTTTAATTAAAAATCCAAAATTATTGAATCCAAAATGTTGACTTTCCAGAAGTTGATGTCCTTTAGTAATAGTAGTTAGGTTTTCCGTTTACACATTATATCAATCCGAAAAGAAAATATAACTTACATGAGATAGCATATAGCGTAAGTATTGTGTGAGTGTTGTAAGTGAGTTGTGTGAGTGTTGTGAGGGAGTTGTGTGAGTGTTGTGTGCTTGCGTTTATGTGTTTGCTGGTGTAGTTACTTAACTCAAAACTTTAAGAAGCTCTTCTGTAGTTTTATAATCACAAGTAAGTAGAAAATCGAACACTTTATTTTTGCATTCTTGTTTACATAATGGGTATAATTATATTGAGTGTAGTATTAAGTTTATTGTACAGAATAAATATTGTTCGAAAGAGTCCGCGGCCCTGGAACGCAAAGGGCATTAGGAGGCACACGATTGGGTTTTAGTCAGTAAGAGTCTGACACTCCCTTCCGCTCCGGCCAAAGGGAGGCAGGCTTCTTTGACAGTCGTTACGGGTAGCTGGCCAAAAGTCTGACCACCAGGCTGGCCAAGCGTGCCTTGTTACCCAGTCACTGGATTGTGGAGGTCAGATATGCAGTGGCTTCAAATAAAACACCGGTAGCAGCATCCAGGTGGACTGGAAACCGACCTCAACAGAGTTGCTAAAGGCTTCTTCAAGGAAAGAAGTACCATTTCTTCATATCGAAGGACCCTTCATTCTTCGTCTCTTTGCTCTTGGCAGAGCGGTCGTGGTCACGTCGAGGCGTCTACGTCGGTGGTAGAGGCTGACAGAGCTCCGCACTATCTCCCGCCTTCTCTCCCTGTTGGCAGACGGTCTGGCGCAATCAGATACACGGCTTCCAAATGCGGATTTAACTTGATCAATCCAGCGCATTGGTGTCTTGCCCCGCGATTTAGTTCCTTCTACTTTTCCCTGCACGACCAGCCGTTCTATGGAGTCGTTAACCCACCTAGAGACATGTCCAAACTACTGCAGTATGCGAGACTGTACTACGGCCGACAGACGATGCCTGATGCCTAGCTCCTGGAGTAGACATACATCCTTCATTGACAGATCCACTCGTATGATAGTAGGTATTTTCCAATGGTCTGGAGATAAAAATTCAATATTATTTTTACCGATTTGTGGAAATGATAATAGTGATCAAGATACGAGATGATATTACCTATATGTGCTTAGTTATCAACTTGTGCAATTTGTGTGACTCACCAAATGAGGAAAACCGGGTGTTGTATTTGGCAACAGTGCTTATAAACGACTTTGTTAGTGGTTCAGAGGGCGGCTATTAATAACTTTTTTACAAAAAAAAAAAAACTGACTTCCAAAAACAAAAGACTACAAAGTATAAAATAACTTTAATTTCGCAAGTCGGTGTTTTTGGTATATTTTTTTGGTATTCAACACCGACTTCCGAAATTAAAGTTTTTTTTTTGTGGTACTTGCGTACCACTAAAAAGTGAAACCACAAACACAGCGTACCGCCGTGATGTTATGTTTTGAACTGGTGTAAACAATCAACAGACATACGATTTTAGAAATCCCGATCCATTTGCTATCATTGATTGAAGAGTTCCGTTGCCTACCTCCGAAGTTCTTCATCAGATCTTCACCAAATTAAAAATGGGACCAGTCCGGGAAAATACTCTTCCAAACAAAAAAAGAATCATCCAAATCGGTAAAAAATTGGCGAAAATATCGCTGAACAAACATTTTTCATGGGATCCCATCATCAGATCTGACTGATACCTTTCATCGTCAGCTCAGCAACATGAGATGATAACGCAAATCAGATATTTGTGCCTAGTAAGGCACAAATATCTGATTTGCGTTAGAAATATTATGAAAAACATTGTATGTGCCTATTAAATTTGAGGATTTCCTTCGATTTTCATGGGATCCCATCATCAATTTCTGACTTGGTGACAATGGGACCACCTCAGGAGTATAGGCTTTCGAAAAAAATAAAATAAAATCGGTCCACAATTGGCGGCGAAATCGGTGAACATAATACATAAAAAATCTTACAGCCGAACATAGAACCTCCTCCTTTTTAAAGAAGTCGGTTAAAAAGGCTACTTGTATTATCTGAACAAGGCCATGAAAAACTCGAAGATAAAATCATCTTTTTTAGGGTTCCATACCCGAAAGGTAACCAACGGAACCGGAAGCCTATTCCTAAGCCTCCGCTGTCCGTCCGTCTGTCTGTCAGCAGGCTGTATCTCAAGTACCGTAATGGGTAGACAGTTGAAAAATTTTCACAGTGTGTATTTCTATTGCTGCTAAAATAAAATAATAAATTAAAGGGAGCTCCCATACAACAAACGTACTTTTTTCTTTTTATGGTACGGAACCCTTGGTGCGAGAGTCTCGACTAGCTCTCGGCCGGTTTTTTTTTCGAAATGGGAGCTATCCGTCGTCGAATCAAGAGCATACAGCTATATTTCTTTATTGTCCACAATCCCGCACGAACCTCACTAATGAAACCTCATATTTTTGCCCTTTTTTGTGAAGTATTAAATCATCATATGACTCTTCCAGCACTGGGCGGAGCGGGAAGGAGTGTTAGGCCCGTATTACAGAACCTTACTCAAGTACTACTTAAACTGCGTTCAACCGATTACTGCTTGAGCGAAGAATCTCGACTTAAGCATTCAGTTTATTTTAGAACTGTTCTCAAACTCAAATCAAACGAAACTACGCTTGAGTAGAGATTTTGATCTCTGAATACGTGAGAAAGAAATCATTATGGTAACCCTGATCAATAGTTTGTTTCCTATTGCAATTCTTTTTTTTCGTAAACTGGATCAAAACCGGATGACGAGGTGGACGACACGACGTTATTGACACTGACAGCCACCCTTAACCCTTCAGAGTAGGTACATCATAGGTACATATGTTCTGTGGACAGCTAAACTGTGAAACTGAGTTTTTTGGCGGGATTATTTCGAGTGAAGTTCAGTGGCTGTTTTAATTGATTCCTAGTGGATATTATGAAGTAAAAAAAGTCGGTGTCAAAAAACGAAAAAATAACCAAAAACACCGACTTCAGAAATTAAAGTTTTTTTCTTTCTTCCGAAGTTATTTTGTACCTTGTAGTGTTTTGTTTTTGGAAGTCGGTTGTATTTTTTGTGAAAAAGTTTTTTGTTTTTCACTTTTTAGTGGTACCGGCGCATTGTTATGTTAAGAACTGGTGTAAACACTAAAAAAATAACAATAATGCTTATAAAATAAAAACTACTAGACCGAACAAAAGAAATTTTTATGGGACCACCTGGCAGCTATTTCGCGTCGAACAAAAAAAGAATCACGCGAATCGGTCCATTAACCGCGGCGTAATTGATGTACATACATAGAAAAAAAAAAACATACCGGCCGAATTGAGAACCTTCTCCTTTTTGGGAAGTCGGTTAAAAATGCTGCCAAATACTGCAAAAAAAATTTGAATGTGTTGCACCCTCATTCTAATGAAACTCAAAAAAGATATAAATGAAAATAAAGACTTGACTTAAATCCAAAAAAAAAACTGTGAAACTTCATCTTCATTGTCAAATTACTCAAGAGTACAATAAAATATTGTTTACAATAATTATTGTGGTTCCGTGTGGTTCATATTTGGGTTAGGAAATATCTTAATAAAAAAGAATTTTACGCTTTAGGAAAGAAATTTATTAAGTACTACAAATATTAAAAGCATTTAAAATGTTATAGAAAATAAAATAAAAAAATATTATAATAATTTACTTCTGCAAATATATCAATTTTGATTAGGTAGGTACTCGATTTACTCCAAATTCACAACAATTTTCATGAATATATATGCTCAAGCGTGGTCTCGACTACACTTGCGAAAACAAAGATCAAATCTCGCCTCAAGCAGTGGTTCTGAGCTGATTGTAATTTTAAAATAAGGACACATTGAGTAGAGCTCAGTTAAGACTCAAGCACTGTTCTATAATACATAAAAAATGTCATTTTAAAGTGACATTGCTCAGGTGATTATTGATTGTAGTTTCTCTGCTCAAGTCAAGTTCTAAAATTAGAACTCCAACTGAGACTAGTTTTAAGTAATGCTTGAGTCTTGATTGTAGTTCTGTAATACGGGCCTTAGATTCTGAGGCTTCAGTGCTGGCCGCGTCAAATGCGTAGATGTATAATGTAACTGCCCGCGCCGCCGCCGCACCGCTGAGTTCGTGTCCGGGGCCTTACTGACTAAAACGGTTCGGTCCGTATACCTTCAATTGCCTTTTGTGTTCCACGGCAGCGGGAACTCCGAAACTATTCCGCATCCCGAGCTACCCTCACTTGGGAAGACTTAACGACGAAATTCAACATCTATGTGCATGCATAAAAATGCTTTTTGAACTTCAACAAGCTAAGAATATTTTGCGAAATATGTAGTAAGCAACATTAAATATTTAGTAATATTTACACTAACGCCCCACGTTTTGATTTATTCCGTGTTCCAAGTTTACATTACATTTTATCGATATTTTTAACTGCCAGTCATGAGTTTACCGTTGTTTTAGTTTTGTTTGCTTTACTGTCAAGAACTAAAACTGAAGTAAGAAAAAAAACAAGATCTATAAAAAAAGTCCTCCCGCCGCGATTGTCTCTGAACAGCGGGTTTAATAAGGCCACTTTAGCAGTATCAGTAAGCACATCACGCTACCCGTCACTGTCACATTTTCCCAATCAATCTTGAACCTAATGCGTTAGCGATAAAGATGAAAGTGAAATTTGACAGATTGTTGCGTGATTAATATTATGATTCTAATATAATTTTCCAAAAGCGAGGAGCTCGTGGCTAGATAATAACAGCCGCACGGGTAGATCTTCAAGGTTAAGCAACGCTTGCCAAGGTTGGTCTGTGGATGGGTTACCATCTTAACATACCGAGTTTCCTCCGTGCCTCGGAAAGCACGTTAAGCCGTTGGTCCCAGCTGTCATTTGTAGATCTTTGGCAGTCTTTACGGATAGTCAGAAGCCAGTAAATCTGACTCCAGTCTTGCCATGAAATACCGTGTTACCCCAGTTAATGGGTTGTGGAGGTCTGGTAGGCAGCCGCTCCTCGTAAAATACTGGTAGTCAGCTAAATCCGGCTTGACTGGAAGCCGAACCCAATATAGTTGTGAAAAGGCTAGGCAGACTGATGATGATGATAGTTCTCCATAAGTGGCCTTTTTAGCCCCCCTGAACTGAACTCAAAAACTCCCGAACGGATTTTCATGCGGTTTCCGCCAGAGGGCTGTGAGATTGACTACGTGGTTGGCACAGAGGTTGAGCGATTGGCTGCTGCGTTGCGTATCGCAGGATCGATTCCCGCACGGAACAAAAATTTATAAGGCCTACAGATAAATGTTCCGGTTCTGGATGTTTGTGTATGTAAGATTTTATGTTTGTGGACGCACACACGATATGTTTTATGGATTTCTTTTCACCAGGCGGCCTTTAAATATACGAGTAAGTAGTTTTCCAACATTCTTAAGAGCGCACCGAGCTTTTGGTTTAGGTAGGTATTCTATGCGGTCTGTGTGCGTAAGCGCAAGCGAAAACAGTACACGTACCGGGATCAAACGAAAGCCAATTACGTATCAATTCCTCTGTGCCCCCTTCAAAACAGTTGAAAATCAACTGCGCTGTCTTTCAAACTAACGTAACGTTTACGATAAAGGCACTTGTCTCACCGCCGGCGATCAGCGAGTAAAGCTTCAAACTCGAAACGAGTGGGCGAGCAGCGAGTAGCGAGTGAAATGTTTTGGTCGTTTTGACGCTCGGCTTTCAGAGAGTGCTTTTGTGCGATAGGCTTTTACTCTCAATACTCGCTCCGGACCGCACTATAAGTAGAAATTACCGCTGTTTGGTGAGTTCTAACCGCCAAGCGAGCATCGCCGAGCAAGTGTCGCTGAGCGAGTACAAACTTTGATAGCTCTTGTCGTTGTGATCAACTAGTTGTAAGAGCCGCTCGCGGGCAGTGTGAACAGCCAGCTATCGACTATGAATGTATGTGTCTCTTTTACTCACACGAGATCTATATCTTTTGTCCCTTTCCTCAGCAAGCAAATAGTCGATAGCTACTCGCTTCCTCGCCGGCGCGCGGCGGTGAGACAAGTGCCTTAACACTCGTTTAAGACCACATAAACGAGATGGGTAGGCAGTCGATAAATCATCGCACTATATCAATTAGGAAGTTGTAAACTTACTCGCAGCCAAAAGCATGTTGTATTCGAAATAGTACGTAAACAAAGAACTGCTAATAGTCTAATGGTTCAGTCGGGCTAGCAAGCTTTTGTAATTTTCAAATTTATATTAGCTCATTGCTTGTGTGAAGTTTTGAATTCAGCTTTTTCCTACCATACAATTGCCAGTGCGCCTAGTGTCTTATGTAATAAGCGCCCATGTAGGTCTGTTATTATTATGTTCTTTTTTTTTACAATCTCGGGATCCTGGGATTCTGGTCCTTTGGTAGACACACGAAGGGCCGAAGCCAACTCGCAAAGGCCCCGTTAGACATTTCAAATGGCATGGGTCACTAACCGACGATTATACCTGTATTCACTCTGAAAGTATCATCATCATTTCAGCCGAAAGACGTCTACTATTGAACATAAGCCTGACCAAGACGGGGATGTTTGCCATAATCGCCACGCTTGGCAGGTGGGTTGGCGATCGCAGTGTATGGTGTTGAGTTTTGCAGATAACGCTGCTGCCCATTCTCTCGCAAGTACCTCATTCGCGACACCCATGGAAAGAAAGTATACCTAAGGATAATCCCCAGTTGGTGAAGGACTATTGCAGAATATGAAAACAAAAGATGAAAGGTTCTGAGTTTGGGTGGTTTAGTGGACTGATGATTACCGTATACTATGGAAGAAGTATTGGCCCCTGCCTGACCACTGACAATATACACGGCTTTAAAAAGGCAGGGGGTGAATTACACAATAAATGGGCCCCCGAAAACGGTCGCCAGCATAAAGTGACGTAGCGCCAAGGGGGCAACATAATCCGGTAGTGTTTCACTGCAGAGCCAAGGCTTCCCTCCCTTCTTTCCATGTTAGTCTGTTAGGCAAAACGATTCTCCTTTCCACTCTAGCTCGTCGCGCCATCTCCTTTCCTTTCTGATTTTTAGGATCCAATATGTGTCTATTGGCGAGGGCAATTGAGACTCGTTGAGCTTAATTACCTCAGCGCTTTTCTGGTGGCCATCAATGTTGATTGTGGCTACTACTGCTGCTGCTTGTATTTATAGGAAAATTAATAAAATAAGGAACATGGTTGATTCATCTCAAAGTTAACACAGTAATCGTCTTTCAGGTAAGCTCTCTTTGCAAAACCAAGCAAGAGGTTTGGAGTATACTGTGGATCTGAGGTCATGCGTGAGCCGAAAAAATATCTTTGTTCCTCTTAAAAAGTCATAGTTACCCTCTTAATAACGAAAACAATTCCTTATCTAAAAAAACGGGCATAACTTGATATTTTTATTATCAACAATTCATAAGTCTACGCGAGTTCTGCCGTTCTGCTAAGTTTATAGTTCTCGCCTGTTCGCAAACGTTCGAGAAAATGATTTACGCAGCACTAAACCGGTGTTTACGTGAAACTGTTGGAAATAGAAAATGTAGTGTAGCTGTTGAATGGTTTGTGAAAGCTTGGACCTAGCTGGTTTATTTGTTTGTCTGGTGGTGAATCGAGTGATGTAGGTACTTTTGACGTAAACTGTCTGGTGGGCTAACCTCTAGGTTTTAATCTGAGGTATGTCTTAATTATTCGTGTTTTTGTTAAGAACTGTAGACTATGTTTCTGACTCTCCGTTAGTTAATTTTGGTTTCGGGTCCACGAAGGACTAAAACAATTTTCTGAACACATATGGAAATGTGTTTGTAATATAGCAAGTTGGACTGACAAATTACTGAAGAATTATAAAAACCGGCCAAGTGCGAGTCGGACTCGCACACTAAGGGTTCCGTAACATAAACCTTAATTTTTAGTATTTGTTGTTTTAGCGGCAATAGAAATACACAATCTGTGAAAATTTCAACTGTCTACCTATTACGGTTCTTGAGATACAGCCCGCTGACAGACAGACAGATGGACGGACGGACGGGTGGACAGACAGCGGAGGCTTAATAATAGGGTTCCGTTGGTTACTCTCTGCGTACGGAAACCTAAAAAGGTCTTCGGTTCCCATTTGGAGCAAAATGCTAGTTCTTCATGTCTAACATTCAAAAGATAACTCTTACCCGTAGTCTTAATTGCTACACCGGTCTGCCGAAGGAATCGGCTAAGCGCCTAAGGCGGTTGGCATAAATGAATCATTTTGATTTAAATCAATGATTTAATCAAAAATGGCCCGACAACCAGTTTTGGCAGTGCTTTTTTCTGTGAAATGTGCCCAAATCCCATCTCTTTGGCGAGGCATTTTATTTATAATAAATTGGTCACGCACGCATCACAGTAATAACAATAGGTATAGTAAACAAAACTGAACGAATGAATGCTTGTTAGAACGAAAGGAAGACCGTAATTGCTTTTGCTTGGCATTCATTGGTCGCGCGCAATCCCTTGAAGGCGCGTTCCGTTATATTATAATATATTTATATATAACTATAATATATAAAAATATATTATAGTTAAACTAGTTGACCCGCGCAATTTCGTTTGCGTCACAATTTTCATTACTGCTCCGCTCCTATTGGTCTTAGCATGTTGATATATAGCCTATAGCCTTCCTCGATAAATGGGCTATCTAACACTGAAAGAATTTTTCAAATCGGACCTGACCGTAGATTAGCGCGTTCAAGTAAACAAACAAACAAACTCTTCAGCTCTTCATATTAGTAATAAGATTTAATAATCAAACGAAAAAGCAAAAAAATCGTGATTAATTAGGATTTTTTTTAAAAATAGTACTTTAATCGATTTTTTTTATCATGATTTTTTCCAACCCTGGGCTAAGGTATACTTATTGAATACAACCTACATTTCGCAAGTTACCACCAAGCGAGCTTATTACCAACAACGCGGTACAAACCAGTGGCCTACTCTCTAAGCCCGAAGTCTGTAGTTTCAGGCTTAGTTGCGGGCGTATTCTACTCTATCACCTAACCACTAAGAATTAATGACAACAGGATTTCATAGTTACTATCAAATCGCGTCGTCATTCATTCTTAGTTCGGGTTCGGGACTTATCGTAAGTCCCTAAGGTGTTACGGAGTAGAATACGCCTGCAACTAAGCCCGAAACTACGGACTTCGGGCTTAGAGAGTGGCCCCCCAGATTTCAGGCTGAAAAATTCTAGATAGTAAACCCGGTAACACTGACCTACCCGTGAAATCGAACCTAAAGGTGGGTACTGCCCGGTGTTACGGGGTATAATGATACAAAGCGAGCATTCATGCAGCCAGTACGTGGAAAAGAGCACGAACTTTCGTAACATACGTAAGAGAAAAGGACGTATCGACACAAAACGAAGTAACCTATTTCCGACATTAAGAAAATAATGTAAGGTCTGGAATCGGTTATTTCGTTTGGTGTCCATACGTCCTTTTTTCTTATGGCGGCAGTAATTTATACTTCAAGATTCAGAAGACGTGATTTGTCCTTCGTAGTCGGTATCAATATTTAAAACTCGCTTAGTTAAACCGGTGTTTATGCACTTTTTATGTGCACAGTACAGGCTTTCAAGTAATTAGGTTGAGTAAACTTTGGTGCGCGGTGGGGAATAAACAGTCCTTTGTTGTCTTTACATAAAACGTTTTAAGTAAACTGTCTTTGTCGATGTTAGGCTTGTCGTCTTTAACCGACCGCTAATTACAACTTTAGTAGCTGAGTGTCAATTATAATTTTTTGAGTTCGATTCCAAGTATGGGGAAGCAAAATTTATTGTTTTTTTTTTTCTATTTTTGTGTGAAAATCTTAATGCGGTTCACAGAATACCTACTACTACTTACCAATTTTCAACAGTATAGTTCTTATAGTTTCGGAGAAAAGTGGCTGTGACATAAAGACGGACAGACAGACATGACGAATCCATAAGGGTTCCGTTTTTTGTCATTTAGCTACGGAACCCTAAAAAGAAAACAAAGGGACACAGTATACATCCTTCTCAAACAGTTTGTGAAATATCTTTTAAATCGTTTCAATATTGGAGGTGAAAACAGGCGAGAGCCAAACCCCGAAATATGACTTTTTACAAACCCTCGCGCCACCCATGTTTCCTCTTAACAAATACATCCATCGCTCTGCATCCTCATACTCTGGTAGAAACGCAGTCAGCCCAGCAGCAGGGCTACTACTCTACAATATATGTACAAACACAAGCACTAAATATTGACTTACACAGAACAGCCTTGTTTGTAGGGGCGAGCTCTGACGTCAGCAGTCTGTTTGACTGTCCGTATAATTTATTGGCAACTGTCTGGGGGGCGCGGTTGGCACGTGTTCAGCTCAATTTGCGGTATTGATTCCTAGGGTAGGTAGCAACGGAGGGTTTTCTTGTACTTTGTAGGTGTCTTTATTGTTTGGTACTTTGATTGATGAATTCGGTACTTGAGTTAGGTTGCTAGGTACTTAACGCTTTGCGGAATCACAACTACACTTGAAAGAACTCTGGTGGGTTTTAGTCAGTAAAAGTCTGACACTCCCTCCTGCTCCGCCAAGAGTTACAGAAAGCATTTGAAGATTTCCCATTATTGAATGGAAGTTCGGTCTTTGTAAAGGTTCTTAGTACGTATTGTTAAAATAAATAGCTCCTTAAAGTTCTCACCTCTAATTTGGGCTACACGATTTCTGAAAAATGCTAGCACTGTTTGGATTGGTTCACTCAAATCTGTGAGGTGATCTTTTCTTAAAAGATCAGATATTAACCTACATTGTATGGATTTTTAAAGAGACTGAGATATTTCTCAACGGGGTGGTAACCTAGGAAACACCATCTACTCGTTTAAACTGACAAAAAATGGATTTTAATTGGAAAATCCAATCTTTCAGGAACGAGTCCAATAGTCACGCATCGGTTACGATGCCCTTGCCCGTTCTGAGGCACCGACTGCTTAACGATCCTGGCTCAACGGTCTTGATGCATCCTTTAAGTGTGTCATAGACTCATAGGCTAGGTACTTTGCACGTCAGTAGGTACAGTCCGTCTGTTAGATTATCAAAGAATATTCGACCCGTTTTTTTTTTCTTTTGTTACGTAAACCAAAATTGGCGAACGCGATACGACGCTTTTAAAATTTACAATACGTCACGCCGTGGTATAATTTTTAGTGCGTTTTTTCGTCACTCCTACTCCCGAGTTTTGATGCGTTTTATATTTGTCAATATTCATTGATTTACCAAAACATAAAATACGTGTCCATTATTTTTCAGTACTCTAACTGACGGACTCTTATGGATCTGCAATATTTATTGATGGTGGAAACTAGCCGGTTGTATGTACAAAAATACGAACTACGATGTTAATGAGAATGGGGTATTTTACTAAAAAAATCTAATTAGTCCGTCTGATAGATTTTCAAAAAATATTCGACACGTATTTCTTCTTTTTTCACGTTAACGAAAAATAAAGGAGATATAGCGAGTTGAAGACACTCGTGACGTCATATCGCTTGGTAAAAATGTACCAAATTTACCAAGCGATATGACGTCACGCGTGTCTTCAACTCGCTGTATCGAATATTTTTTGAAAATCTATCAGACGGACTAATTACATTTTTTTAGTAAAATATCCTATTATTAGAATCTATTAACGAACCGAACTGATGCAATTTTCTGGAAAACAAGAAGTCATTTTTATTAATAGCGCTATTTTTCTGGCGTCGATCAACAGAAATGTCGAACTTAAGAAAGCTTTCACAAAAAAAAAACTGATTCTTGATCATAAAATCAACAGTTTAATAAGTAGGTGTTTGTGGATGGGTGACCATCTTAACATACCGAGTTTCCTCCGTGCATCGGAAAGCACGTTAAGCTGTTGGTCTCGGCTGTCATTTGTAGATCTTTGGCAGTCGTTACGGATTGTTAGAAGCCAGTAAATCTGACTCCAGTCTTGGCAAGATGTACCGTGTTACCCAGTTAATGGGTTGTGGAGGTCTGGTAGGCAGCTGCTCCACGTAAAACACTGGTATTCAGCTGAATCCGGTATGACTCGAAGCCGACCCCAATGTAGTTGGGAAAAGGCTAGGCAGATGATGAATTACAATAATAGTTTAATTAGACAATAAGTTTGTACGATACGACAACTAATTTGCCGATTTCTGATTTGAATTTTATTTATTTATTCGAAAAGGTTTACCAACAGCTTCTGTATAAAGAGTTTCTTAGCCTCATTCTTACACAGTCGCCAATTACAGGTCAACCAACATTCACAAAATTTTAAAAACACATTATATTAGAATTAGAATAAAATTACAACATATTAAAAAAAAAAAACATAATAAAATCAATAATCAAAGATAAATAAAATCAATAATCAAAGATAAATAATAGTAACAAAATAAATTAAATTAATCAAAAGTCGATATGTGAAAGAATTAGCTAAGTACTCAATTTCCTTGATTTGACAGCGGTTGGTAGCTTATCGCAGTGCTACTAACTTAACAACACAAATAAGGTTTTATTGCTACGAATGGTCTCATAATGTGTCTATTCAGCAATTACTTTAATAGAGATAGCGCGGTTGGGTGTAAATTAAACGGTGGCATTCGATGTCTATCTGTTCGCAATCAGCTAATGTAGTCTAGGTTTTATAAGGTCTTGATTTGTTCTTGAGTTTGAATAGATGAGGCTATTTGTCTTTGGTGGCGTTTTGAAGGCGTCTTTATTAGTAGGGGAGGGTCATTATTCGTACAATATACCTTTCTTAACAGTCGCACGGGGTTATCAAGGTTAATCAACGTTTGAAAAGGTGGTTCCGTGGATGGGAGACCTTTCATAGATGAGTATACTCCGTGTCTCTGAAATTCATTCAGTCATTTTTTCAATTAGGCTGAGATTCAGCACTTTTGACGTTCAAAAAGTGCTGATTTGACATAAGAACCTATTCTAAACAGTCCCCCAGAACGCCCGCCCATCTGCACTGACTAAAGATTTAGCTGGGAAGAAGAAGTGGCGCAACCACCTCCCCAGCAACACATCTGTCTGTTAATTTGAATCGAATCTCAATTTGCTATACGTACGACTGGATACTGTACCCCTATTCTGTAACAACATTTTCGTGTCTCGACAGCGGAATTCGAGGTGAGTATCAAATTATGACAAACGTAAGGCCTTTATGTTGTGTGCCATAAAGCTCACTTTGTGAGGTTTGTCAGTGGCCTTAGTGCGAATTTTTCAACGGTCTCGATCGCGTTAGCGTAAACGTCAATTTGTATTGAAACTGGATAAGCGCCGACTGGTAACAATAAAGGATAACCTTTTTTTTCCAAAACAATTTGACATAAGCAAACGTTTACGTTAACGCGATCGAGTGCGATAAAAAACTTACACTAAGCCCTTAGAATAGACTAGCAGTACGTGAGCTCAAAATTCTGTTCCTTTTTCGTTTGCTCACTCCACATTTCTTCCCAAATTATTCGCCAGTTATAGTGATAGCGAATAGCCTAAACACGCCACGATCGGTGCGCCATATTGCAATAAATCCGCTCAGCCAGGCACTGATCGAATGCCCGCCACCGATGGACGTCATCCGTGTTTACACGTCGGACAATGTGGAGGAATCTGGTCTGTAGGTGTTTGTGGGGCCACGAGGTTAGCGGGTTGACGAGCGGAGCGATTTAGGGTTTGTATAGGGAACGTGCATGATGTCGTACCACTCGTGCCATCTAGCTTTACGAATTCAAAACTATTACCTGTGCTGCCACCTTTTGGTCCTGCATGCTTTCAATAGCAATTGTTGTGGCTTTTTGCCTTCAAAAACCGCCTATTTGTGTAACTGATTATAGAAAGTTTAATTTCAAATTAGTGTGAGTGATTGATGCAGGGTATTGGGGACTTTTCAGAATTGTTTTGTAATGATAAAGGTGGGTCTAGGTCAGAACTTAAAAAAAGATTACTCCATATCAACATTTGCCATTGTAGTCGAGATTATTTTCAAGTATGATTTTATTATTTACTACTTGGCCCGCGCAACTTCGTCTGCGTCACAATTTTCATTACTGTTCCGCTCCTCTTGGTCTTAGCGTGATGATATATAGCCTATAGCCTTCCTCGATAAATGGGCTATCTAACACTAAAATATTTTTTAAATCGGACCAGTAGTTCCTGAGATTAGCACGTTCAAGCAAACAAACTCTTCAGCTTTATATATTATTACTAGCTGACCCGCGCGGCTTCGCTCCCGTCAACTGGCTACCCTACCTACCCTACCTACCCTACCTACCCTACCTACCCTACCTACCCTACCTACCCCACCTACCCCACCTACCCTACCTACCCTACCTACCCTACCTACCCTACCTACCCTACCTACCCTACCTACCCTACCTACCCTACCTACCCTACCTACCCTACCTACCCTACCTACCCTACCTACCCTACCTACCCTACCTACCCTACCTACCCTACCTACCCTACCTACCCTACCTACCCTACCTACCCTACCTACCCTACCTACCCTACCTACCCTACCTACCCTACCTACCCTACCTACCCTACCTACCCTACCCGCTGTCAAATAATAACAGACAAATAATTAGCAATAAATTAAAATTGCGACTATAATTTGAGATTTAAACTATCCTATCTCTCAAGTTGGATCGAACTGCACATGGTGTGCGAATTTTATTATAATCGGTTAAGTGGTTTAGGAGTCCATTGAGGACAAACATTGTGACACGAGATTTATATATATTAAGATAGATTCAAATCGCAGTGTACAAAGGTGGACTGAATGCCTTTAGGCATGTTTGAAAACCTTCCATGTGATAAGGACTCACGAATAGGAGATAATTCGGTTAAATGGTTTATTGCGACGGCATAATACTCTGTTTTATTTATTCATTTAGTGTCTGATAAATCAATCAAGATTGTGAGATACTACGTTCCCTCTCGCGCTCAATGAATCGCAGTTTTCGTGGCCCCAAATCTAAACAATGGTCAGTACAACCATAGACTGCGCTTGAAGAAAACCATGCGCAGACCATAAATATCGACGCCGACCTTAAATATTGTGAGAAAAAATATCATGAAGTCTATGGACGCCTGAGTGATTAGTTTATTTTTGTGAACTGTTTAAGAATTTTTGGGCATTTTTTACTGGTTTCTTTTTTCGGTTCCGCAAGTACAAATTGTTTTAAAGAAAAAAATTATGAATGAAATAGCACACATAGATACACAAAATGTAGAAACAAAAGTAAGGAAAGCCGTTTCGAAGGAGTTCGATAACAAACACTGTGACACAAGATTATTATATTTTAGGGATTTACCTAGTAAAGGTAAATAAAAATATATTTACATAAGAATACAATATTTTTTTTAAGGAACTAAAATATCAACTACTTATACTCAACATAACTACGTACACCTACACAACACATCTATCTAGCTAGATTATAGCTTATTTTGTCCCACTGCTGGGCAATTTAAAGACCGCCCTCTCCTTTTTCCACACAACTCAGTCCTTTATTAGAGCGGGCCAGTCTTTTCGGTAGAAATCGAGCTCGCCATCTTCGCCTTGTTCAGCCGCGATGTCTTTTGGCATTTCATCATCATCATCATAATAGCTGAAAGACGTCCACTGCTGAATATAGGCCTCCCCTGTATGGTGTTGCGTTTTACAGAGAATTCTCTGGTGAGTCCCTTAGTCGCCTCTTACGACTCTATACGGCACCGGTATTATTCTTTTACGGCACCATACGGCACCGGCACACTACAGTGTTCTCATAGGGAATTTCAACGCTTAAGTGGGAGTACAGAATTGCAGTGAATCGGTAGTAGGATCCTACGGGTTTGGCAGCAGGAATCATAGGGCCAAATGCTTGTCAACTTCCTTGAGAAGAAGGGCTTTTCTTGATGAATTCCTTCTTTAAGAAACAGCCCCAAAGAAAGTGGACGTGGGGAAGTCCCGACGCTGTGACGAAAAATGAGATAGACTCATCATAACGGATAAAAAGCACATATTGAGGGATATCTCGGTGGTCAACAGGTTCAATACCGGCAGTGATCACAGACTTGTTCGAGACTCTCTGAATATCAAATTCAAGTTCGAGCGAACTCGTTTGATGAGGTCTAGGCTCCGTCCCAATATGCTGCAAACTATGCTAGGGTCTGAAGCGTTCCAGTCAGACCTGGAGAACCGATTCGCTACCGTGGAAACGACGTTGACCAGGCGCTCGACCAAATGGTGGAAATCCTCAGGGAGGAAAGTACACGATTTTGCAAAATGCGGCGTACGGGCAGGAGGTCCAAACTTTCGGAAGAGACTTTAGAGCTTATGACGGAACGACGTGAAAACGCACCTGTCACTTCGTCAAAACAACGGGCACTCAACAAAAATATAAAAGCATTGGTGAAACGCCACCTCCGACGCTCTAATAAACGCTCTATAAAGAAAGTGATTGAGCAAAATCGGGCGTCGAAAGTGTTTGTTCAGATTCTTGGGAGGATTCACTTGACGAAGTTGACCAAATCTAGTGAGGATATTGTCGTTTCGAAGCTGGAGATCCTTTCGGAAGTCGAAAATTTCTACGGCAAATTGTTCGCATCGCATGCATCACGACCTGAATCCGATAATGAGGATTCCAGAGTCACCTTAACCCTCCATTTCACGGAAGTCCTGCCAGAAGTCAGCAAAGACGAAATCGAGGCGGCTATTAGACAGCTTAAAAATGGAAAAGATGGTGGTGAAAATGGGATTACGACCGAGCTCCTGAAAGCGGGAGGAAGTCCTGTACTGAAAGAGCTTCGGGAGCTCTTGAAATCTGTCCTGTTCTCTGGGAGGTTTTTTTTTTTTAAATAGAACGGCCGAAGCCAATTACACAATTTAACATCTAATTTATTTAACCCAGTCATGCATTCTTCTCACAAAAAATCAAACATTCTGATAGTATCACCTTCCATTCATCCGCAAACATATATAACCAAGTGCTGAGATTTCTTAATGAAAACGCGACAATGGCCGTCCAAATTCAGGACCAGCGAACTAAACATATCCCACTGCGTCGACGGGTGAGACAAGGAGACGTAATTTCCCCGAAAAGCCGAAACGTGGACACTCACGGTATGGCTGGTCCATAAATTCAAGGTCGCTTAGCGAGCTGTGGAACGGGCTATGCTTGGGGTTTCTTTGAGAGATCAAATCCGCAACGAAGTGATCCGACAGAGAAACAAAGTTGTGGACATGGCTCACAGAATAAGCAAGCTGAAGTGGCAATGGGCCGGACATATTAGCCGTAGAACCGATGACCGTTGAGGTAGTCGAGTTCTTGAGTGGAGACCGCGAAACGGCAAACGTAAGGTAGGACGTTCTCAGGCTAGGTGGAGCGGGGCGCCGGTGTGGGCCTACTTTGAGGAAGCGACCCGTTACCTCAACTCGTCCCAGAGGGTCATGGCCATCCGGCTTGCCCGGGGATACCGCACGGTCTCTGGCGAGGCGGCGAACCTCCTTACCGGACTGCCGCCATGGGATCTAGAGGCGAGAGCCCTCGCACTCATTTACGAATGGCGCCTGGAAGTGCTACGCCGGGGCGAGACTCCTCTGCCGCGGCAAATCGCAGTACGGCGGACGGAGCTCCGGCAGGATCTCATGGCAGTATGGAGACAAAGACTGTCCCAACCCAGCGCTGGTCACGCCACAATTGCGGCGATAAGTCCCCTCTTTGAGGAGTGGCTAGAGCGGCGCCACGGCGTCCTTACTTTCCGCTTAACGCAGGTACTCACCGGACATGGTTGTTTTGGGAGGTACCTGTTTCGAATACGGCGGGAGGATACGCCCGGGTGTCAACACTGCGAGGATCGCCCGGAGGACACGGTGGAGCATACGGTTGAGGTGCTTGGGCGGAGCACCGCCGTGTCCTCGCCGAGGCGATCGGCGGCGGCGATCTCTCGCGTCCGGCCCTGGTTCAAGCTATGGTCCGAAGCGAGGAGACATGGGAAGCGGTCACCTCCTTCTGCGAAGCAGTAATGCTAGCAAAGGAGGAAGCCGAACGTGTGAGAGAAAGGGAAACCTCACGCCCCAGCCGCCGCAACAGAAGAAGACGCCCCGGGCGTCGGGAGTCGCAGGGCGATTTTCGGCCACCGTAAGCGCGAGCCTGCGGACGGCGAGCATTGGGTGGCTCGCCGTCTGATCAGAACCAGGCCCGGGTGGACGGCGCGCTGTGTTTCACGCGTGCCTCAAAGAGCTGTCAGCAAAAAAGACGGGGCCCGCTAGGGCCAGTGCTTGCTGGGGCTGCGGACTTCGTTCGAAAGAGGCACCGTACCCTGGAACGCAAAGGGCACTGGGAGAAACGCGGATGGGTTTTAGTCAGTAAAAGTCTGACACTCCCTTCTGCTTCACCCAAAGCGGGAGGAGTCATTTGAGGATTTCCCATCCTTAAAGTGGAGCGACGATCTTCGCAGGGTGGCTGGTAGCCGCTAGGGCCAGGCCTGCCGGGGTGCGAATTCCGATCGAAAGAGACGCCGCAGCCCTGGAACGCAAAGGGCATTAAGAGGAACACGGATGGGGTTTAGTCAGTAAGAGTCTGACACTACCTTCTGCTCCGCCCAGAGCGGAAGGAGTGATTTGATGAATTCCCATCCTTAAAAAAAAGGGTGGCTGGTAGCGGCTGGATGAGAGTTGCCGAAGATCGAGCCAAATGACGTGCACTTGGAGAGGCCTATGTCCAGCAGTGGACTGTTATAGACTGATGGTGATGATGATGACGGCACCGGCCGACACTATACACCATAAAATACAACATTAATATTAAAGCCAAATACACTTATACAAGTAATCCTGTTCAATTGCACATCCAGAGACGTGCCCAGAAGACTGACAGCATTGCCACATTAAATTTCAATGCTAATTCTTTGATGGGTAAAAAACAGGTTATTAAGTAGCTAACAGTTTGTTTTGATATAAAACATCAGTTTAGCAGATTGAAAAACTGGAGAAAAACTATTAAATTATATTTTTCTAGCAAGCTCCAATAAAAAACACATAAAACGTTACATGAAAGCAAGCTTCACGCGCCGATATTATTTTATATTGCGTTATAAATGTATGCATGCAACTTCTTTATCATAGGCCAGCTTTTAGACGCGGATTTGCACCCATTGCGTAGCACACAGGGACCGTGCATTTTTTCGGCACAATTATATTCGTGAAGGAATTTCGCAATCGGATCGGGGAATTACCCCCTATAAACAAACAAACTTCTTTATAATATTGCATAGTTTTGCAGTACATAATTTTCAACTAGTGTGGTGCAAAGATTAAAAAAAAACTAAACGATGATTGTTGTCACGAACTCAGGGCTCTTGAAAACGCTGGTTTACACTGGATCGCATATTTCAGGATCAACCTGAATTGTAAATGAAGTTCAGGAGTTATAAGTAGACATATAAGAGCAGGGTCCTTGACGTCTTAAAATCATTATGATTCTGGTGCGAGAGGGAAACGGAGTTACCTATAAGTATATGAAGTTCGAATAGCACCTTCTCCTTTTTCACGAATGAATCATTACGGTATTGGCACTTCGTAGTACGGCCCCAGGTCCTTTCACCCTTAATTAAGGTCCTTTATGGCACCGCCGAAACCGAGGGGTTGGTCTTTTCACTGCCGACAGCATACTTTATCAAAATCGCTACATAATTTATGCTACGAAGGTGAATGCTCGAATACATTTCAATCTCGTTCGAGCAGTAAACCGTATTTTGTTGCTCCACTGAAATAGCTTCGTTAATTACAAGTTTCGGTATGCGAAATTACGAGGAAAATGTACTTTACTCATACGCAGCAAGGTTTGAGGAATTCTGTTTGTTTATGTTTGTTACACGTCTGCCGCTGCTTGATCGATTTGTACCGGATTATGTTAAAAGTATCGGCTCAATTTTGCGTTTAAATTTGAATTTCGCAGCCAAAATTGTATCGTGTAAACTATAAGCGCTGCCTACCTCAGTCTGCTGAGTGAGTAGTTGGTACGTTTTTAGGGTTCCGTACTCGAAGGGTAACCAACGGAACCCTATTACTAAGCCTCCGCTGTCCGACCGTCTGTCTGTCAGCGGGCTGTATCTCAAGAACCATAATAGGTAGAGAGCTGAAATTTTCACAAATTGTGTAATTCTATTGCCGCTATAACAACAAATAATAAAAATTAAGGTTTATGGTACGAAACCCTTCGCGTGCGAATCCAACTCGCATTGGGCCTGTTTTTTGGTAGTTCAACACTGTCTTCTCATTCGGTCTATGAACATGTCGTATGGAAACATTGTAAATAATCAAGACTAACCGCGGAGTTTCTTGCCGATTTCTGTTCACAAATTTGGAACCGCGCACGGACTAACTTTGACTGACGTTCTCGACAATACAACACCTAGACCTCCTTGGTCCAGGATTACGCGGAATACCTCGGGCTGTGGAATTCTTCTAAAAAGTTACCGCGACCCTGGAACTCAAAGGGCATTTCGGAACACGGGAGGGTTGTAGTCAGTCAGAGTCTAAAACTACCTCCCGCTTCGCCCAGAGCGAGAGTCGTCTCTTGGCGATATCCCATAAAAAAAAACCTCCTTAGGGTCAAGTCACACCGAGATGGCAGCGAAGCGGCGAGCAGTTTCAGTGTAGTATAATTTTAAACTTTATCTTCATTACTATAACACATATTATCGTGGGAGTCGTCGGAATGCTCGCGGCGCCGCGGGCGGCCGCGCGATCTTTTCTAGTTTCTCAAGCGATCAAGCGATACTATGTGTTACTGTAATAAGGATTAAGTTTAAAATTATATGACACTGAACCTGCTCGCCGCTTCGCTGCCATCTCGGTGTGACTTGAGCCTTAGTGGCCAGTCTGTCCCAGCTACCTTTTAAGGTCGTCTGTTCACCTAGCTAGAGATTCCTTGCCGGTATCGTGGTCCCCACTCTAGTAGTCGTCGGCTCCATCGACAACATACATCGCCGGCCCACTGTTTCTTCAGCCGTGCCATAGAAACACCTAAGTGCTTAAAAGTAACTCCCCAACAAAATTAACGATTAAAATAACATTAATTTCGTTGGGTAGCTAAAATTCTACGAAATGGTAATGCGCGGGTGTTTAATAGTGCTTTTCCATCTGTAGGGAATATGCATGAAAAACATATTTTTCATCTATACAGTTTATCTAAAAATATACAAAAATATAATACTCACAGTGAAAATAGAATCAAAATTACTCTAAAAACGAAGGAGATATAATTATTTTAAACTAATATATCTATCCCTCTTGCGAAAACGCTGTTTTCTATGGCAGCTGTATTGGCGTCATAGACGATGACGTCAAAGTTTTCATCGGACTTCTCTTTCTAATTGTAATCTTTGAAGCTTTATAACTTCGTCGCTGATGAAGGTATTTAAAAAACAATTTGACGTTTGTTTACTAGAGCTAATAAGTATTTCATTCTGGAAATAAAAAAATCGCATGCATATTCCCTAAACATATCCCTCGCTACGTATCATCGAGGTGCTCGTGGCTAAATAATAACAGCCGCACTGGCCGATCTTCAAGGTTAAGCAACGCTTGCCAAGGTTGGTCTGTGGATGGGTGACCATCTTATCATAACGAGTTTCCTCCGTGCCTCGGAAAGCACGTTAAGCCGTTGGTCCCGGCTGTCATTTGTAGATCTTTGGCAGTCGTTACGGATTGTCAGAAGCCAGTAAATCTGATTCCAGCCCTGCCAAGAAGTACCGTATTTACCTAGTTAATGTTGTAATGAACCATAAGAATATGATACAATTGAAAACATGTCCATGGCTACTTTTGTATAATACTCGAGGGGTTTGGCGCTAATAGCCGAAATACAGGCTCTGCCTAGTTCGGCTACAGATGACTACAACTTTTAATTTCTTATAAATTAACCTGTTAAAATAATGTCTAAGTTTCTTCTTTAAATAAACATTTTATAATGGGTTGTGGAGGTCTGGTAGGCAGCCGCTCCACGTAAAATATTGGTATTCAGCTGAATCCGGTTTGACTGGAAGCCGACCCTAATATTTTTGGGAACAGGCTAGGCAGATGATCCCTCGCTGCGCATCCTCGAACATATCTGGTGGCACGCTGCCTTAGGAGACTCTTCATATAAATATCTGACGTGCAAAAAAATCTCATTTTTTTTTACTGTTGATAGGCTTGTTTGACCACTATCTCACCTGATGTGGTCGAAGATAGAGCACGCTATTCTCAGTCCAGTTACCCGACTGCGCCAGAAGGAGGGTTATGTTTTTGGAGAGTACCTATGTATGTATGCGGCTCGGTGGATTTTAGCTTGAGAGGTGTCGTTAGATTCGTAATTACTGTGAGAGTGACACTGGGTTTATAAAAATTGAAATGGCCGGTTTGTCGCGCCTTATTATACCTTCAAAAAATACTTTTTTCAAAACCTATCGAGTGGGTGGCTCGAGAAGACGATTCCAAAAATGTAACTCACTAAAATGTAAACAAGTCGCTTTTCAAGCAGTCTGATGCAGTTCAATCACTGATCTGATGCCACCAACTGTATCAGACTGCTTGAAAAACGACTTGTTTCAAACTTTTTATTATTCGTTTTTAGCGGTCGGGTTTTTTGACAAAGTCAATTTTTTTTTAAATTAATAACTTTCGATTTCGGTTCAATGTCGTATATTTCTGCGCCTCTCAATCATTGACATTGAACAAAGAAAACTTTTACAGCAGACAATAACAAGATATATAAAATGTAGATAAAAGTTTCACACATTGACTGCACCAATGACCTATTTGAAGCTTTGTTTATTTTCAATAAACGCTGGCTTTCGGCGGCGCGTTATAAAATCAGTCCCACACGAATAACTCACACAGTTTTGTTTATCGTGACCTGTGTAAAATATGAAAAGAAACATTTAGTTAGAAAAATATCAGGCTTACTCTCTGCCTGCGTCTGTGTTTCCAAAAGCTTACAACCCTTATCTCTTCAAAGTTAGAGTGAACAGGCTCCTTCTGGGAAGGCTCGCTCCATCGTAGACTTTGTCTCTGTCATCTCTGACCTAGACTAGAGTCAAGAGCAAACCCGTTACAAATAAAAAAAATAATGCTTTTCACATCCTGGGAAACCAAACCAGATTCATTGACCATTCTTTTTTGTGATGGGAAATTATCAAATGACTTCTCCCGCTCTGGGCGGAGCGGAAGGGAGTTTCACTCTTTCTGACTAAAACCTATCCGTGTTCACCCTAATGCCCTTTGCGTTCCAGGGCCGCGCGGTGACTCTTTTGAAAAAATTCTGCAGACATGGGCCATACGGTTTACAAAAACTTAAATGCAAGAAAATTTTATTTTGTTAGTAAAAAACTGCATAATTATTTACTTTTCATAATACACAACGTCATGACGGCGCCAGTGCCGGAAAAGTTAAAAGGGAATCGCTTGTCTTGGTATGGTCATGTGAAGAGGAGGGATGAACCGCATATAACTAGAAGAGTTATGAACATAAATGTGGATGGATGGCGAGGGAGAGGAAGGCCAAAGAAAAGATGGATGGATTGTGTGAGAAGCGATATGAAAGAAAAGGGAGTTAGTGATAGAGTGACGACTGATAGAACAGAATGGAAGAATAAAACGTGTTGCGCCGACCCCAAGTAACATGGGATGATGAATACACAACGTCATGTTATTTCTGGTTGGGTTTTTTATTTTGACCTCACAGAATCAGTTCTTTAAATTTTACATTAATTTTATTATTTTTGAAAAGACATTCCGGATGCGGATGTTCATGCCCTAAATGATTTTTTGACCATCTCATCCAAATCATTCATTCATCAATCTCAGTTGTTAATCCAATTGTAATAGAATTTCCAAGGAAAATCATGCTCAATACTATTATTACCCATTGTTATGTCATAGTCTATTATTTTCGAACGTACCTACACTACGTAACGTCCACAGACTCCGGAGACACTTTTGTGGCCACTGCTGAAGACAGCATTAGCAAGCTTTTCCATACAAACAAAGCATGACGGTTTTTTTTACCCGACGAAAAAACGTAGGAGTTTCTCAAGTCGACGAGTATAAAGGTGCTACCACGTGGGATGTACTTAAATGAAAATACTTTTTCCGCTGTAAATGATAGCGAGTACACGGTCCCTGCTGAGCCAAGCCCTCTGTCTCGTGGTAGATAGAAAGGACTCTATGAAGATACTGAAGGCGCTGGAGTTGTATATTTTTTTTTATTCCGGCTCGGTCAATTTTTTTCAAGTTTTAACTCTGTAAAGGGTATAGAACCAACCGCCCATTATCGAGGAAGGCTTTAGTGCCTAAAGCCTTCCTCGATAATGGGCGACACTGAAATAATTTTTAAAATAAGACCAGTAGTTCCTTTGACTAGCGCGTTCAAGCAAACAAAGACAAACAAACTCTTCAGCTTTATGTACGTATTAGTAAAGATATGGATGGATTAATAAATCAGCGCTGCTGCCGCGCGGCATTTGAAGGAGCCCAAACTCCTGTGCCTGTGTGTGTGTGTGTGTGTGTGAGTGTGTGTGTGTGTGTGTGTGTGTGTGTGTGTGTGTGTGTGTGTGAGAGAGAGTGTGTGTGTGTGTGTGTGAGAGTGTGTGTGTGTGTACCTCCTGTGGGGTGCGGACGTCAGCTTAACGGCGTCATTTCGATTGGGAGGGCAGCAAGGGACAGGCTGGGTCAGCGGCACGGGCTGGCTCGTTAGGCAAAATTCGGGGAGGGGTAGTAGCAGAACGTCCCTTTGGATTAATTTTACAGCGTCGCCGCGGGCTGCCCTTCCGTACTCTGTGTTACAGTCCAAACGTTTCACTGCCCTGTTTGTAAACGTTAACGATCGTCACGATGGCATTGCTAATAGAATAACAAATAGTCCGTGGTTAAGTGGAGTGGATTGCGACCGGCGCGGCGCGCGGCGTGCCGAATGGTTTTAGTTGTGGAGCATGGCGTGAAGTACATGATCGTATAGCTATGTAACTATTGTATAGGGTTTTAGATGCATCTAATAAGCCTCACTCATCATTTGCCTAGCCTCTTCCCAACCATATTGGGGTCGGCATCCAGTCAAACCAGATTCAGCTGAATACCAGTATTTCACGTGGAGCGGCTGCATACCAGACCTCCACAGTCCATTAACTGGGTAATACGGCAGTTTTTGGCAAGACTGGTGTCAGATTTACTGGCTTCTGACAGTCCGTAACGACGACCAAAGATCTACAAATGACAGTCGGGACCAACGGCTTAATGTGCTTACCAAGGCACGGAGGAAACTTGGTATGATAAGCTAGTCACCCATCCACAGACCAACATTGGCTAGCGTTACTTAACCTTAAAAATCGATAATTATACCGTATTACCCCGTTAATAGGTTGTGGAAATGCTGGTGTTCAGCTGAATCTTGTTAGAGTGGGAGCCGACCAGATGATGATGATCCATTATCATTGCGATTGCGAAGCTTTTGAAGAGCTCGTGCTAAGAAATAAAAGCACGGGTAAATCAGGTGAAGCTACGCTTGTTGGGAAATCTCTTAATATACCGTAAAAACACTCCGTGCTTCGGAAAACACATTAAATCGTTGGTCCCTGCTGTCATAGTCAGTTACTTGAAAACAGGGGGTTACTTGGACAGTTTTCCGGGATTTTCGAAAATGGGTAATTTCATGTATTTTGATGTGTAGGACCGGTCGTTGTGGCGACGCTTTTGGGGGGAGGCCTATGTCCAGCAGTGGATGTCTTTCGACTGATATGAAGATGATGTGCTCTTTGCGAATTTCAACTTTGCCACCTCGTATCTTTGCCGCTCGCGTCGCCATATTGGAAAAAACTAGTTGACCGTTGTCGCGCAACTCTGTGTGCTCAGCTCTTATTGGTCTTAGCGGCTATCTAACACAGAAAGAATTTTTCAAATCGGACCAGTAGTTCCTGAGATTAGTGCGTTCAAGCAAACAAACAAACTCTTCAGTTTTATATATAAAATCGGCGACGTATAGCAGTGTTTTGACGATATCTCCTTTCCGACTCATTCTACGATAAAATCAATTGAAAAAAAAAAACTAGAGAAAATTTCCTACAGTTTGTCTTTGCAACTTTTTCGTAAAATTAAGATGTCGTATTAATTAATATATTATCTACGTTTTTCTATGAAAAGTCTAGGTAGGTTAAAAGAAACATGACAATAATATAATAGAGGTAAGACTATGAATTTTACAAGTATAACATATTTGATTTACTTTTGGTCTGTAGTTTCTTATAGAAATTTTTATTCAATTAAATGTCATTTATTTCATCATTCGCGTTCCGGAATCTTGCGGAATTTCTAATTTAACTTTCCCAAAATGTTTTTTAAACCATTTTTTTTTTAAGTACTATTTTTTATTTTTGTTTGCATTTCCAGAAGTTTTGGGGTCCTCAAATAGACCCGCGTCTAGCGCAGTACCTGACTAACTTTCTGTTCGGTTTCGGACCGAACAAGGCCCCCTCGTGCGACTTCAACAGATTTGCTGAGTTGTACGTTTATAATGTGAGAGGTGAGTCCGATTTGCTTTTTTTTTATTTTTGGGCCAAAAATTATAACATAAACTTCCTTAGAAATCTTTATGGAACATAGTTCGTGACCCCATATTTGTGAATTTAAAAAAATTGCTTGAATTATGTGCATCTGCATTGAATTAAAAAAAAATGACAATAGGGAATATGCATGCGATTTTTTAATTTGCAAAATGGATTACTTATTAGCTCTAGTAAACAATCATCAAATTATTCTTTAAATACCTTCATCAGCGATGAAGTTATAAAGCTTCAAAGATTACAATTAGAAAGAGTAGTCCGATGTTAACGTTGACGTCACCGTCTATGACGATTGACGCTTATACAGCGGCCATAGAAAACACCGTTTTCGTGAGAGGGGCAGATATATTTGTTTAAAAAAATTATATCTCGTTGGTTTTTCAAGTAATTTTGATTCTATTTTCACTGTTAGTATTATATTTTGTATATTTTTAGATACTTAAACTGTTTTGATGGTAAATATGTTTTTCATGCATATTCCCTATTGACAGACTTTCACTGACTATCCATATGATGATATTATTTATTCAAAGAGCGAAACCGTGGTCTGTTCATCAAAAAGTTTATAAATCTATCGGTTCGAAGTATGTTTAATAACACACATACTTCTAGCTCGTGCTAAAGTAGGCCTACATCTCTATTGCCACATAATAGAATTATTATTTTGCTTAAACAGGGGTACTCTCGGTGGTATGTCCTTACTCCAAAGTCAAGAATTGAAAGAAAATAATGCACTTGTTCTAATTGTGGTTCTAGCATCATTTGGTCATCGACTTTTCAGTCTGTCTAATTTGCATTTTTAATTTGAATCCAACGCAGACAACTCAAGCCTTGACCTTAGCTTAGTGGATTTTAAGTTGATTTTGAAATGACCATTGGAGACCAATGGGTAACCATCGAAACCTCCGCTGTGCCTCCGTCCGTCCGTCTGTCAGCGGGCTGTATCTCTAGAACCGTAATAGGTAGACAGTTAAAATTTTCACAGATTGTGTATTTCTATTGCCGCTATAACAACAAATAATAAATATTTGGGTTTATGGTACGGAACCCTTCATGTGCGAGCCCGACTCGCACTTGGCCAGTTTTTGTATTCTACTGAAATTTCATCCAACAGGTTATTTCGGAAATCTAGTATGTTTATCATCATTGGTGCGATTCTAATGAAATCTGGTCGCGTATAGCAAAAGTGAAGCGAACATTACTCGTACATACTCTAGAGGTGCATGGTCCTCACATATATTAACAAAAATTTTGTATACCAGAGCATATTGTAAAACATTTATTTGAAAAGAGTAACATGGAGTTTCTTGTCCGTTCTTCTCCAAAAGAATCTACCCTTCCGAATGGACAGTTGAGTCGCTATATTATTTTAAATGTAAATGATGACGTTCAAAATATTCTTCCAAACAAAAAAAGAATCATCCTAATTGCTTCATAATTGGCGAAAATATCGCTGAACAAACATTTTTCATGGGATCCCATCATCAGATCCTGACTTATACCTTCCATCATCAGCTCAGCAACATAAGATGATGATTACCAGGCACAAATATCTGAATTGCGTTAGAAAGTTTATGAAAAACAGTGTATGTGCTTATAAAATTTTAGGGTTTCCCTCGATTTTCATGAGATGCCATCATCAGATTCTGACTTGGTGACAATGGGACCACCTCAGGAGTATAGGCTTTCGAATAAAAAAAGAATTTTTAGAATCACTCCAGAATTGGCGGAGATATCGGTGAACATACGAAAAAAGAAAAGATACATACAGCCGAACATAGAACCTCCTCCTTTTTGAAGAGTTCGGTTAAAAAGTGCCGTTTGATGGCCTAATTGAAATAAACGTTTTGACTTTGACATGAAGTGAGCTGTCAAAAAACGAAATGACGGTTCACTTCATCCTCACTTCACCTATAACTGCGAGATATTTACAGAATATACCTGCAGATTACGAGTTGAATATAGGTATTAGTATATGTATCATTGCTCCTCTTGCAGGCACCACGGAGGAACGGATGAAGATGGCGTATAACAGCCTTGGCATGGTCTACAGCGACTCCATAGAGCTGCCTTACCAGCTGTTAAGAGAGGTATGCTATGATTTAGTAGCTACAGTAAGGACTGATCGATCTTCAAGGTTAAGCAACGCTTGCTGAGGTTGGTCTGTGGATGGGTGACCATCTTAACACACCGAGTTTCCTCCGTGCCTCGGAAAGCATGTTAAGCCGTTGGTCCCGGCTGTTATTTGTAGATCTTAGGTCGTCGTTACGGATAGTCAGAAGCCAGTAAATCTGACTCCAGTCTTGCCATGAAGTACCGTGTTACCCAGTTAAGGGGTTGTGGAGGTCTGGTAGGCAGCCGCTCCTCGTAAAATTCTGGTGTTCAGCTGAAGCCGGTTAGACTGGGAGCCGACCCCAATATAGTTGGCACAAAGGCTAAGCAGATGTTGATGAGTAATTAATGACTGGCTGATTATTGCGTTGGTTTTAGTCTAAGTTTCAAATTGTATCGGTTCAACGGCGATCTCGTGATGCTTTAGTGTAGTGTTTATATGCATCAATGTATACAGAGTGTGATCGAATCAGAGGCTTTAGACAAGTGGCATTCTGTTGGCGGTAGCGTGGCGAAGTCGCTTGTAAAAACGTCAAAAATATATGGGATTGCCAAGAGCTGTCGAAATATTACGTGATCAAACCCTTATTACAGGCAAATTGAAAAAATACCCGAAACCTCTTAATCCTGACTTCGTATCAAAAGCGACTTCCAAGTCACAAATAACAAACCCCATTGTCCACAGTATTGCGAAAGCATAGCTTCAACGTACATAAAAGTGCTGAAAACGTCAAACTCCCCTCGAGCTCAGACGTGGATCAGCAAGGGGTTCATGGGGCGCGCCTCACACGTGCAGGCACTGGGCGAGGCTATCGCGGCCAGCATCGAGAGCGATTCCGACATCGCGATCAACGCGTGTACCGCCAGCCAGCTTGACAAGTGGTAAGTACCCAGAGGTGATGTCCAACTTTTTGGGGCTCGCTTAAAGCCGCAAACCCACCGCAACGCACGGAGAGGCGTTGTCATACAAATGAACCCACGCAGCTGAAATGAGCCGCGTCGCCGTGGATAGCATGCACCGTGGTGGGTTCGTGGCTTAACAGAATCCTCGGGTAATTTTCATGAGGTAGATTCTACACTTCCTGATGTTGGAAGACTTTTGAAGAACCTTTCCCCCCCGAAACGAAAGAAAGAGATAGAGATTCCTGGAGACACTGTGATGCCTTCAGTATTACAGATATCCGAGGGCTAGGATCAGAACATACTACATATGTCTGCTTGTTCACCACTTAATATCAAGAGTCTAAGACGTGGGTCAGCAAGGGGTTCAAGGGGCGCGCATCTCGCGTACAAGCACAAAGCGAGGCTATAGCGGCCTGCGTCGAGGGCGATGCTGACGTCGCCTGTACCGCCAACCAGCTTGATAAATAGTAGTGAGTGGTGAGTGGTCAATCTACCTAGCCTTACAGTCATTTTCCAGTGGTGGGTGCAGCTGAATACCAGTATTTTAACTGGAGCGACTGTCTTTCTGACCTCCAGAACGCAGTCGTATATCATCACAGTCTAGCCAGGAATGTACCTTACTATAGAAGGCGCAGGACTGAGAGAGATCTGGACCTGGGCGGGGAGTTTCGACGTAGTTACCGATCACCTACAGATCGAATTCGGTAAGGCCGATCAAAATCAATGATCTGATTCGTGGATCGCGTGCGAGATTGACTGTGTGACCGTCCAGGTCTCTAGGTGGTCATGATGTGGTAAGAATTGTAAAGTCCTCATCATTTTCTGTCCATACGTAGCAAACCCTCCCCCTTTTTTTTTTTTTTCAAGGATGGGAAATCATCAAATGACTCCTCCCGCTCTGGGTGAAGCAAGAGGGAGTGTCAGACTCTTACTGACTAAAACCCATCCGTTTTCCTCCTGGTGCCCTTTGCGTTCCAAGGCTACGGCACCTCTTTCGAACAGATTCCGCAGCCCCAGCAGGCACCTGCCCAAGCGGGCCCCGTCTTCCACGCTGACATCTCTTTGAGGCGCGCTGGGATCGCAGCGCGCCGCTGACCCGGGCCTAGTTCTGATCAGACGGCGAGCCACCCACTGCTCGCCGTCCGCAGGCCCGCGCCTACGGCGGCCGGGAATCGTCCTGCGACTCCCGACGCCTGGGGCGTCTTCTTCTGTTGCGGCGACTGGGACGTGAGGTTTCCCTCTCTCTCACACGTTCGGCCTCCTCCTTTGCTAGCATTACTGCTTCGCAGAAGGAGGTGATCGCTTCCCATGCCTCCTCGCTCCGGACCAAAGATTGAACCAAGGCCGGTCGCGAGAGGTCGCCGCCGCCGATCGCCTCGATGAGAACCCGGCGGTGCTCCGCCCAAGCAGGGCAGACCTCCAAGCAAACCCTCCCCCTAAAAACAGAAAAAGTAGTGGGGGTTCTGTTAAAGTTGACCTTTTTACTTTAGCTAGCCTCGTATCTAAGTGTAAGCAGATCCATGTCTTAGCTGCCAAGACGTGGATCAGCAAGGGGTTCAAGACACAAAAACAAAGGAAAGTGTGAGGGTTCTGGGAAAGCTGTCATGCTTCTGTTAATATCGATGACCTATACGCGATGATGACTACTGACCATCAGGTGAATGCCCGCTTGTTTGTCTCTGAGAATCATTGAGGTCATAGCATAGCTCGTATCATGATCTTATCTGATCCATATTCAAGTTGCACAGACGTGGATGTATCTTACCAGGCGATTTTATGAAAATTTCCCTTAAAGAGGTTCTGGAGTGGATTTGGTGGGGTAAAAATCCCACGCACTACACTCCTCGGTGACGACATACAGTGGGTGGATTACTATTGCCACCCAAACACCAAATATCAAATGTGGAACCGAGAAGGAGACCTAACTCAATGTGTTTGCATTCCAGGTTACAATCCAACGTACTCCTGCAGCAGATGGCAGAAGCGGTCTTCGTGAACCTGTACGGCATCAACAAGCCTGGTGACGAGAACTTTGGGCAACTGGCGCGAATCGAGCCAGCGCTGCTGCCCATGCCTATAGGTAAACCGCTATATTGTTTAATAGCACTTGTTCACTACTGATAGCCTCGCGTTTGACCACAATCTTACCTGATGATAAGCGATAATGTGGTCGAGGATGGACCATGCTTGCCTAAAAGTAACGTATTCAATCTTGATTTAAAGACCGCCAGGTTCTAGCTGTCGGTCTCTCTCTCTCTCTCTCTAGTGGGAATTAGCTTCATCATTAGCATCATCATCATCATCATCTGCCTAGCCTTTTCCCAACTATATTGGGGTCGGCTTCCAGTCAAGCCGGATTTAGTTGAATACCAGTATTTTACGAGGGGCGGCTGCCTACCAGACCTCCACAACCCATTAACTGGGTAACACGGTACTTCATGGCAAGACTGGAGTCAGATTAACTGGCTAACTATCCGTGACGACTGCCAAAGATCTACAAATGACAGCCGGGACCAACGGCTTAACGTGCTTTTCGAGGCACGGAGGAAACTCGGTATGTTAAGATGGTCACCCATCCACAGACCAACCTTGGCAAGCGTTGCTTAACCTTGAAGATCGACCCGTGCGGCTGTTGTTATCTAGCCACGAGCTCTTCAATTCAAAGAATTAGCTTCATCATCATCATATATATCAGTCGAATATGTCCTTTGCTGGACATAGGCCTCCCCCAAGTGTCGTCACAACAACCGGCCCTGTGCGTCTCGCTTCCATCGTCTACCTTCCCTTCACCAGGTCGTCGGTTCAAGGTATGGGAGGCCGCGCCAACGCTGCGTCTTCCGGTACGCAGTCCCCACTCCAGAAATTTTCGGCCCCATCTGTTCTACGAGTAATCTGACCTACCAACAGCCACTTCAGTTTGGCGATCCTTCGGTCTATGTCGGTAACCTTGGTTCTCTAGCGGATATCATCATTCCTGAATCAATCACGCAAGGAAGCTCCAAGCATTGCCCTCTTTTATGTTCTCCCTTACTACCTCTATTTTTCGGTAATTAGTTTATTCACCTGAGACCTTTTTTACGGGAAGAAATCGTCAGTATGTCCCTCGTCTGGGCGAAACGAGGGCTAATGTCGTTTTTTTACCTTACATTTTGCTCAGGTGCTCCCCAACTAGTATTAACGTTTCCAGTCACTTTATCTGTCCTTTACAAATCAAGTTGTTAGATGGCGCTGTCTGGTGTACCGCAGCGCCATCTCTTCGCGAAATTTATACCTATAATAATACTAATCTTTACTAATATATAAAGCTGAAGAGTTTGTTTTGCTTGTTTGTTTACATAAACGCGCTAATCTCAGGAAGTACTGGTCCGATTTGAAAAGTTCTTTCAGTGTTAGATATCCCATTCATCGAAGAAGGCTATAGGATATATATCATCACGCTATGACTAATAGGAGCGGAGCAGACTAAGTTACGCGGGTCGACTAGTACTAATATATAAAGCTGAAGAGTTTTTTGTTTCTTTGAACGCGCTAATCTCAGGAACTGCTGGTCCGATTTGAAAAATTATTTCAGTGTTAGATAGCCCATTTCTCGAGGAAGGTTATAAGCTATATATACGCTAAGACTAATAGAAGCGGAGTGGACGAAGCTGTGCCCGGTCAACTAGTGTATAATATGTGTAATTAATCGGTAAATCTATTTCTTCCTCAGGTCTAGAAGCGATGCCCGACTACCCAGCCTTCATAGATCTATCTCACATAGCGTGGCTCAACAACCACATTCCCAAGAAGCATCAGGAGAAGTGGCGGTTCCTGTTCTCTTCGCATATACACGGGGAGTCGTTCTCAACCATGACCGGTATGTATCAGCTTCATAGAGCTGTCACACATAGCGTGGTCAACAACCACATTCCCAGCACCAGGAGAAGTGGCGGTTCCTGTTCTCTTCGCATATACACGGGGAGTCGTTCTCTACCATGACCGGTATGTATCAGCTTCATAGAGTTGTTGCACATAGCATGGTCAACAACCACATTCCCAAGAAGCATCAGGAGAAGTGGCGGTTCCTGTTCTCTTCGCATATACACGGGGAGTCGTTCTCTACCATGACCGGTATGTATCAGCTTCATAGAGCTGTCGCACATAGCGTGGTCAACAACCACATTCCCAAGAAGCATCAGGAGAAGTGGCGGTTCCTGTTCTCTTCGCATATACACGGGGAGTCGTTCTCTACCATGACCGGTATGTATCAGCTTCATAGAGCTGTCGCACATAGCGTGGTCAACAACCACATTCCCAAGAAGCATCAGGAGAAGTGGCGGTTCCTGTTCTCTTCGCATATACACGGGGAGTCGTTCTCTACCATGACCGGTATGTATCAGCTTCATAGAGTTGTCGCACATAGCGTGGTCAACAACCACATTCCCAAGAAGCATCAGGAGAAGTGGCGGTTCCTGTTCTCTTCGCATATACACGGGGAGTCGTTCTCTACCATGACCGGTATGTATCAGCTTCATAGAGCTGTCGCACATAGCGTGGTCAACAACCACATTCCCAAGAAGCATCAGAAGTGGCGGTTCCTGTTCTCTTCGCATATACACGGGGAGTCGTTCTCTACCATGACCGGTATGTATCAGCTTCATAGAGTTGTCTCACATAGCGTGGTCAACAATCACATTCCTAAGAAACAACAGGACAATTTTTTGTACACATTTGACCACTATCTAGCTTACCATCAGGTGAGCCTGATGTAAGCGATGATGTGGTCGAAGATGGAGCACGCTTGCCTAGAAGTAACCTATTCACTCTTGACTTAAAGACTCCTGGGTTGTAGCTATCAGGCCAAGTGGCGGTAAACAGCTACAAAAATACAAAATTGCACTTACGACAGTGCTGCCATCTCACGGTAAGCTTTCCAATTTTTAATTTCACTGTTATGCGGGCAGCATTAGACTTAAAATCATATCGTATTGCAAGTAAACTGTCTATTTAGTTAAAACTCGCAATTAGTGAACTTTATTTTTATATTTATTTAGGCAACCCAACTAAATACACACAAAGACATTCACAGCACATACAATTTCAAATATAATAATAGCATTGCATGCATCCAAATAAAAGGAAAGCACAACATTATATTTAAATTTTATCTTACAATAATAAGATCGACACACAGGCCACCGGCGAACCGGAGGGGAGCAGCCATATGCAGGCGTTCCCCTCTGTCAAAGTATAAGTCCACATGGTCCTACGCCTACAATAAAACTAGTTGCAACCGCACAGGTCACTAGACTAAATCTAGTTGCGTAACGGAATCGACGTCGTAAAAAAATGCCGAATTGTTCTGTATTTTGCTGCAAAAAGAGATCTGCCACGTCGTCTACAAAAAGATGGCATTACCTTTCATATGTAAGTAATTTTTAATCACATTATTGCTATTTACTTCTTTTAAATTAAAAAATCTGCAATATTATCAATCGTGTTGTTCGGATTTGTTTACCAACAAAGGCCGATCCGAGTCTTTTTCCTAGAAGTCGCTGTCGCCGAGCGGTAGTGATGTTGCCGATTTGTTTGTAGATACCTAGTTATCGATGAAAATGGAATTTTTGAGATTAGGTTTTCTGATTTAAATACCCATCATATTGTGGGCTTTATTTTTTTATTTATAGTTGTATACATAAATTAAATATAATACAATACTTACGCGTATTAGCACATTTTATTAAAATTACTCAGTAAGAACGTCAACTAAAATGTATTTTTTTTTAGGTTTCCTAAAGATCCAAATTTAAAGGATACATGGAAGGCATTTTGTAATAACAGACCAACCTGGATTCCCACGAGAAATAGTGTCATTTGCTCAAACCATTTTAAGTCTTCTGACTTTCAAGTGTTGGTGAACAATAGACGGAGATTAGTTGATGGCGCCAAACCAACTCTGACGCAGACCTGTATTTGTTCCGTAAGTTTTATTTATTCATGGACGAGGTAAACGAGCGTACATTCCACATGATTTGATTAGTTTTTTTTTACGGTGGGTAAAATCATCAAACAGGGGATCATGTTTGATGATTTTACCCACCGTACACCGTACCACCGCCCTTGAGTGGAGCGAGAGGGTATGTCAGACTCTTACGAACTAAACAACCCACCCCGTTCGTTGCCTTTAATACCAGGACCGAGCCTTCTTTTCGAAAGCGGACCTCAATCCCTAGTAATGATTTACTTAGTTGAACTTATTCATAGTGAAATGAAGCGTAGATTTTTACAATTAAAGATATTAAATCTAATTTTCCAGAACCATCAACAAACATTCAATATGCCAGATGAGAGACTATCATCTTATGATGCCATTAATGACACTCGTACTGTTCCTAATTCATTGACATCTCCGTGTAGATCGTCAAGTCCTCAAAATGTGAGTTGGTTTTAAATCGTTTATTGTAGAATCGCATATTGATAAAATGGTCATTTCCACTATTTTACTATTGAGATTAAGTAAGCTATGTAAAAATATGATAAGAGCATATTTATTTATTTGTTTTTCAGGCCCAATCAGAGGAAACATCTAAAAAATCTACTTCGGTTCCCACTACTGCACTTACTCCACGAAAAAGAAAAATGCAGCAACAATTAGATTATCAGAAAAAAAAAATTAAAAGGCTACAAGCTAAAAATCTTTTCTTAAAGAAAAAAGTTGCTGGGCTAGAAGAAATTCTTCAGAGTCTGGATGAAAAAGCTTTGATAGATAAAGAGGAAAGGATGGTCCTGGAGAAAATTGGCGTTGAAGAAGCTGAGCTTATTAAGCGTCAACTAAAGAAGTGTAAAAGTGGGAAGCTCTCACGAGCTAAGTATTCACCAGAACTGAGGTGCTTTGCTCTAACTCTCAACTTTTATTCCCCCAAAGCTTACAAATATGTTCGTAAAACGTTTGGGACGTGTTTACCTGCTCCACGTACTTTAACAAAATGGTATAGTAATATTGATGGACGGCCCGGTTTTACCAAGGAAGCCTTGGCGGCTTTAAAATATAAAGCCGATGCCAATCCACATAGTAAAATTTACTGTACTTTGGTTTTCGACGAAATGAAAATAAAGACACAATCACATGACAATCCAAGCGGTGACAGACGATTTGGGTATATTGATTATGGTTTCGATTTTATAACTGATAATACAGAAGAAGCAACAGATGTCTTAGTATTTCTATTAGTAGGCATTAATACTCCATGGAAAGTCCCAATTGGATATTTTTTTGTAAAAGGTACAAGTGCTAAGTTAAAAGCTCAACTTGTTACTAAAGCATTTGAATTAGTACATGAAACTGGAATAGAAATAAAAGCGTTAACGTGTGACGGCGCAAAGGCAAATTTAGCAATGGCTACAGAACTGGGTTGCTGCTTAGTTGTAAATAAATTGCAAACTACCATATTAGATCCTACAACGGGACAACGGGTTTACTTTTTTTTAGATCCAAGTCACATGTTAAAATTAATTCGAAACACTTTTTGTGACTACAAATGTTTTTACGATGATAATGAAAATAAAATTCAATGGTCATTTGTGGAAGCGTTACATAAAATCCAGGAAGATGAGTTATTTTATATGGCTAATAAGTTAAAAGCTAATCACATTTACTATAAAACGAAAATAATGAATGTTCGCCTTGCAGCACAATTGTTCAGCGCAAGTGTTGCTGATGCACTTGTGTTTTGCGAACAAGAATTAGATTTGCCAGAGTTTAATGGAGCAACCGCAACTTCGAAATTTATTTCACTGTTCACATTTTCAGATCTATAAAGAAATACGTCACATACGGTGTTCCTCAAGGTAGTGTGCTGGGGCCACCATTATTTATTATTTATATTAACGACTTGCCAAAGGTAACGACTCAACCTATGACATTATTTGCTGACGACAGTACAGTTTCGATTGCATGTAAGGACATTGAAAATTATAAATCTGACATAAATAATTCACTGACATCTATAATTTCTTGGCTTGATAATAACAATTTAAAAATAAATTTATCAAAAACAAATATAATGCACTTTGGACAAAGATTGCATAATCCATTTAATGTAAATTTGAGTTATGCCAATTACACTATAAATGAAGTAACTAATGCCCGTTTTCTAGGCCTAATTATAGACAGCAAACTTAATTGGAAAGAACACGTTGACGAACTATGTAAAAAAATCAGTAGTCAAGCATATGCATTGTATCAACTCGCTCCAACTATCAACGCTGATGTGTTACTCTCAGCTTATTATGGACTTGTTGAATCTGTCCTCAGATATGGCATTATCTTTTGGGGAAACTCAACAAATAAAGATATGGCATTTAAAATGCAAAAACGATGCATACGTTCCATGTTTGGCATCCTCAGTACCGAAAGCTGTAAGCCACTTTTTACAAAGCATAAAATCCTCACACTTCCTTCAATTTATATTTTAGACATATCCCTGTTTGTCAGAAAAAACCCCCATTTGTTTCCTCGGTTATCGGAAATTATAATACGTAATCGCCGGGATAATAGTAAGATACATGTTCAGCCAGCTAAGACAGCGCTGCTGCGTAAAAGCGTTGTATGCATGGCGCCTATAATTTATAATAATATCCCTAACCAAGTTAAAAAATTAAATACGGACCAGTTTAAGAATACTTTAAAAAAAATACTGGTAGAAAAAGCTTATTATAGTGTCACTGAATTTTTAAATGACAAATCGCTGTAATGACTATATTTCTTTATTTTGACTATTTACCTAATTATATTATTTAAATTTTAATTTTAATTGTTGATGTATTTATTGTTATTAATCTGTATTTATTTATTGTTAAAAATCTAATCATAGAATGTTGACATGCTAATAAAATACGCGAATTATTGTCCTCCTTAATAATTTGTATATTGACATTGGTATTGTATTTTGACATTAGTATTGTATTTTGACATTAGTATTGTATTTTGACTTTTGAACTGTGTATTGACATTGGAATTGTATATGGGCATAATCTTATTATCTGTTTTCAGACTGTGCCTTGACATGTACTGTTTTGACATTTGTTTATTATTGACATTCATTTATTTTAGTATTTTTATTAATTAATGTGTAGCATTTTTTTTTTATTATTGTCTGCTTTTTTTTTTTTGCACTTTTGATTTTTGTGGTCGAGGTTAATTGTTATTGTTATTATTATTTTTTAATTTGTTTGAATGACTTAGCTTAATTATTAACAAACATTTGTACGCCTTCCGGCATAACATAGCGCACTTTTTATTTCCACGATATACCACTAATTATACCTACCTATGTTAAACAAATGAATAAATGACTTATGACTTATGACTTATGACTGATAAACGATATTTTTGATACGGAACGAACTGCATTCCGTTGGAAAAAATTACTATACTAAATTGCACATCTGCACTTGACAAAATTAATGCTTCAACCGTACGACAATACAATAGCAATGACGCTACTGACGAAGTCAATTTTACCAATTTTATTGACGATTTAGTCGATGAGATTGAAGCTCTAACTTTTTTATCCCCGTTTGCGGAAAAAGTTGTGGAGTATATAGCTGGATATGTTATATTCTCGACAAAAAAAATAATTAAATGCGATACGTGCATTAAAGGTTTGCTTGGGCCGCTTGATGAAAAAAGTTTAATTAACCAAAAAAGCAAAGGAAAGTTACTGTATGCCTCAAAAGAGGTGATACTTTTATGCCGGATTTGTGAAAAAGAAATAAGAAGACATTTAAGTGCCGACAATAAACCTACACGATCTTGTACCACACATGAAGTCGTGACACGCTCTTTGAAAAAGTTTATTGGCAAAGACTTATTTCCCTCAATTAGTTATCATTCACACGAAAACGATTTTACAAATCATAACTTGGAACTAGCAAGATTAATCATGCAAAAATATGCTGATACACGAATTTCTTTCTTAATGAAAAAAACAAACCCCCAAAAATGTATTCGTCATATTTATAGAAAACTAATACATTTTAAAAACCAGTGATAGTTCTGTAACAGTACCTATTTTTAATCGCTGGTTTTTATAATGGATTAGCTTAAACTTTTTCCGTCCTATTACAAAAAAAAAATTCGTTAGTCCTAGGTTTAAAACAAGTTTGTTGACTTATTTGCCTAGCAACGGTTTTGTTTATGTCAATTATTAAGATTATATTTCAATATTTAATACAAAATCCACGTATTTAAAATATTTATATATTCAAATCTTCCAGATCCGTCAAGTCAATCATATTAATCTTAATTTGAGACTTGAATCTTTTTTTAAAGAAAATTTCACTAAGGATATACCAACCTTTGAATTTAAGCGTATCACAATCGATACAATTCAGAAAACCTTTAAGTCTCAACATAAAAAACACTAAGGACTTATGGGGTATATCCGTTAAGGTTCTTGGAGACATTATTGATACAATTGCTCCAGTCCTAACAGGCATATTTAATCAATGTTTAGCCAGTGGTACGTTCCGTGATCAAGTGAAACTTAGTAAAGTAATACCAATTTTCAAATCAGGTAGTAAGAGTGATCTCTCTAATTATAGACATGTATCTGTGCTTTTTAAAGATTATTCTGTAATACTATCATAATGTAGTAGTTAATACCTAAACTGAAATAAACGTATCTTGTGATTGTAAATGTTTTTTTTTTTTGCATTTAGCCATTTCCTCGCTGAGGTGGGATGAAAAGTTACGTATTGAACTCGAGTGCAAAGATTTTTCACTTTGTGCTCTTTTGATTCTCTCGCTAACGCTCAGGATTCTAATTTTTGAATCCTTCGCTTGCTCAGTCATCAAAATTGAGCACGCGGTTAAAAAGCAACTTTACAGGTTTGTGTAAAAAATTACCATTATTATTATCATATTCATTTTAAAATGTATAAAAAAAAATGAACGTTAATTTTATTAGTTTTATGATTATTGTGATACATAATAAATAAAGTCTATCATAATAATATCTACTTTTGAATAACTTATTAAACCTAATTTCCTTAACCGATTTCTTGAATTTATCGATAATGCGTATCGACAGTTGTTACAGCTATGGCTGCAAGGAGTTGTCAGTGTAGTTGCATCATATTATTATACTGATAAGACACGATTTATTCAATGTGTGTGTGAAATTGTTAGTGTATTTTGTAATTGTTATGGTGTGAGTTTCGTAGTGACAGACAACTGTTTTTGTGTGAGAATTTGAGAATGTGTGATTTCCCCCCGCGAAAAATGACAGACATATTTGTATCGGTAAAAAACGCAATGGCTACTCCCCTCCGGTTCGCCGGTGGCCTGTGTTGCTCTATGATGGTTCATGATAATAAAAATTATATTACAGAATTAAATAATATTTGAGTAGAATTTGGAATGTCAATTAACATTTACAGTTAAAATTGTCATGCCTTAAATGAAATTAATTAAATTAAATTAATTGAATTAAAATTGAAATTAATAACAAACTAAAAATATAATAAAAACACAGCAAAAGGAAAGATTATTGGGCAAAAATTACATATTATTGAGCACAGCTCTTTTAAACATAGTGATGCTGCCTGAAAATATGTCCAATTCACAATTGTGAAAAATGTCATTACATCTTCGGGAATTATGACCAAAAGTTTTCCATTGTTGTTTTTCTATAAAATTACAACACAGAGTATGTACAGCTAATGCAAATCCATACTAAACTATCCATATTTATAAATATGAATGCGTGAGTATGAATCTGTTTGTTACTTCTTCGCGACTAAGCTTCACGGCTGAACGGATTTCGATGGAACTTGGACACGGTCAGACCGTGTCCTACAATAGGACATAGGATACTTATTGAGATAATTTTCGACTTGACCGCGGTCGAAACCGCTGGAAGAAACTATTAAAATAAAACTCCATGTTTCAGGGCGCATCATAGACCAAGGCCCATCTATCCTGATAATCGAGGACAACGCGGGCTACATCTTCGGCGGCTACGCTGCAGTCTCGTGGGCCTTCGGGCCCAACTTCGTGGGCAATGACGACTCCTTCCTGTTCACGCTGTCGCCCAAGATGCGCGTGTACCCCGCCTCCAACTTCAACAACCACTTCCAGTATATCAACCATCATACTAAGACGCTGCCGAATGGCATGGTGAGTTAACTTATCTGTAGCCTAGGCTTTTGGCTTTTTTTATGATTCTGTGTATAATGGATGGTCACCCATCCAAAAACTGACCTCGGAAAGCGTTGCTTAACCTCGTGGCTTCGGAGAAGTCCCTCTATGTAATGAATGGTCACCCATCCAAAAACCGACCTCGGAAAGCGTTGCTTAACCTCGGGGCTTAGGAGAAATTTCTGTATGTAATGAATGGTCACCCATCCAAAAACCGACCATGGAAAGTGTTGCTTAACCTCGTGGCTTCGGAGAAGTCCCTGTATGTAATGAATGGTCACCCATCCAAAAACCCGCCTCGGAAAGCGTTGCTTAACCTCGTGGCTTCGGAGAAGTCCCTCTATGTAATGAATGGTCACCCATCCAAAAACTGACCTCGGAAAGCGTTGCTTAACCTCGGGGTTTAGGAGAAATTTCTGAATGTAATGAATGGTCACCCATCCAAAAACCGACCATGGAAAGCGTTGCTTAACCTCGGGGTTTAGGAGAAATCTTTGTATGTAATGAATGGTTACCCATCTAAAAACTGACCTAGGAAAGCTTTGCTTAACCTCGGGCTTCGGAGAAATCTCTATATGTAATGAATTGTCACCCATCCAAAAACCGTCCTATACAAGCGTTGCTTAACCTCAGAGCTACGAAAAAATCTGTATAAAATGGATGGTCACCCATCCAAAAACAGACCTCGGGAAGCGTTGTTTAACCTCGGGGCTTCGGAGAAATCTTTGTATGTAACCAATGGTCACCCATCCAAAAAGTCAGTCTCGTTGGGCTTTCGGGCCCAGTTTCGTGGGCACTGACGACGCCTTCCTGTTCACGCTGTCGCCCAAGATGCGCGTGTACCCCGCCTCAAACTTTCACAACCACTTCCAGTATATCAACCATCATACTAAGACGCTGCCGAATGGCATGGTGAGTAAGCTTATCTATAGCCTAGGTTTTTGGTTTTTTTATGAGTCTGTATATAATGGATGGTCACCCATCCAAAAACAGACCTCGGGAAGCGTTGTTTAACCTCGGGGCTTCGGAGAAATCTTTGTATGTAACCAATGGTCACCCATCCAAAAAGTCAGTCTCGTGGGCTTTCGGGCCCAGTTTCGTGGGCACTGACGACGCCTTCCTGTTCACGCTGTCGCCCAAGATGCGCGTGTACCCCGCCTCAAACTTTCACAACCACTTCCAGTATATCAACCATCATACTAAGACGCTGCCGAATGGCATGGTGAGTAAGCTTATCTATAGCCTAGGTTTTTGGTTTTTTTATGAGTCTGTATATAATGGATGGTCACCCATCCAAAAACAGACCTCGGGAAGCGTTGTTTAACCTCGGGGCTTCGGAGAAATCTTTGTATGTAACCAATGGTCACCCATCCAAAAAGTCAGTCTCGTGGGCTTTCGGGCCCAGTTTCGTGGGCACTGACGACGCCTTCCTGTTCACGCTGTCGCCCAAGATGCGCGTGTACCCCGCCTCAAACTTTCACAACCACTTCCAGTATATCAACCATCATACTAAGACGCTGCCGAATGGCATGGTGAGTAAGCTTATCTATAGCCTAGGTTTTTGGTTTTTTTATGAGTCTGTATATAATGGATGGTCACCCATCCAAAAACAGACCTCGGGAAGCGTTGTTTAACCTCGGGGCTTCGGAGAAATCTTTGTATGTAACCAATGGTCACCCATCCAAAAAGTCAGTCTCGTGGGCTTTCGGGCCCAGTTTCGTGGGCACTGACGACGCCTTCCTGTTCACGCTGTCGCCCAAGATGCGCGTGTACCCCGCCTCAAACTTTCACAACCACTTCCAGTATATCAACCATCATACTAAGACGCTGCCGAATGGCATGGTGAGTAAGCTTATCTATAGCCTAGGTTTTTGGTTTTTTTATGAGTCTGTATATAATGGATGGTCACCCATCCAAAAACTGACTTTGAACGCTTTCCGGCGTTGCTTAACCTCGTGGCTTCGGAGAATTCCCTGTATGTAATGAATGGTCACCCATCCAAAAACCCGCCTCGGAAAGCGTTTCTTAACCTCGTGGATTCGGAGAAGTCCCTCTATGTAATGAATGGTCACCCATCCAAAAACCCGCTTCGGAAAGCGTTGCTTAACCTCGGGGTTTAGGACAAATCTCTGTATGTAATAAATGGTCACCCATCTAAAAACTGACCTAGAAAAGCGTTGCTTAACCTCGGGGCTTCGGAGAAATCTCTACATGTAATGAATGGTCACCCATCCAAAAACCGTCCTATGCAAGCGTTGCTTAACCTCAGAGCTACGAAAAAAATCTATAAAATGGATGGTCACCCATTCAAAAACCGACCCCGGGAAACGATGTTTAACCTCGGGGCTTCGGAGAAATCTCTGTATGTAACGAATGGTCACCCATCCAAAAACCGACTTCGGCTAGCTTTGCTTAACCTCTGGGCTACGCGTCAATCTCGTGGGCTTTCGGGCCCAGCATCGTGGGCACTGACGACGCCTTCCTGTTCACGCTGTCGCCCAAGATGCGCGTGTACCCCGCCTCCAACTTTAACAACCACTTCCAGTATATCAACCATCATACTAAGACGCTGCCGAATGGCATGGTGAGTACAAAGAAGGGTCACGGTCCACACAAAATTACCCCACGTCTTGGGCTGTCTGAATTTGGTTTAGTTAAATGCCATATTTTAATTTTTTTGAGTTTTTTTTTTCCTGCTTTAATGGGCAACCACTAGTTTTAAATTCAAATTCAAAATTTTTATTTCAGACCATAGATCCATATAGTGTTAGTATGAACTTAGCCTAAGTTAGTTAAAACAAAATAACAAAACCACACAAAACAAACATTAAATGACTGCATGCACATGTGCACGCACGCCAGCCCAGAGCCTGATAAACGGTGCATCAACTTTGTCCGCCAGTGTAGCTAAAATACTGATAGGGCTGCCCCTGAATCGCCGCAACATCGATTGCGCATAATGGCATGAAAGTCATCTACTCACGCTTCCGCAAACATGCCCGATGCACTGCAAAACCGAGGCAGCTCCAACAATATCCTCAGCGCATTATTATACTGGACGCGCAGAGCGTTGTAAGCCTTCAGCGTAAACCTAACCCACAAACTGCACGAGTAAAACAACTTGACAGTAGGCTCTGAAGAGCGTCAGTTTTACCTTGTCAGTGCACCGCGCAAACCTGCGGGCAAGCATATTGCATCGGGCTGCCAACGCTCTGCGCTCCCTATCCATGTCTTGGTCATCCGTGAGAGAACCCGTGACCACATGACCGAGGTATTTAAAATGAGTGACGACTTCTAATGGTGTAATAAACAATGCGTTACGTAGTTACGTACTATCAAAAGTGAAATGATTTTCTGCTTGTCTTTTTACCCGACTGCCAAGGTTATGTTTGAAGGGTTATGTTTTTCCAAGCATGTTGGGGTCGGCTTCCAGTCTAACCGAATACACACAGATACTGTGGCTCCGACTTTTCGTACCGACTGTCAAAGATGTACGAAAGACGCTACTGGGTTTTACGTGCTTTCCGAGGTCGTTTATCTGTCCGTTAACGCTATTTCTCATTAGCTGGTTAGTGGTTAACGACCGATAAAGTACCTCAGAAACCGGGTACTAATCCCCGGCCATATTTTGCCAACTCCCCAGATAATGGGCGGCCAATTCCACTTCGGCGGCATCTGGATCGACGGCGACCCGTTCGGGCAGGGCTCGAGCGCCGAGTCGTGCAGCACGTTCCGCGGGTACAAGCGCCTCAGCAAGGAGCCCACCTTCCGCATCAAGAGCCTGGAGGTGTGGGGCGTGGGCGACAAGCCTCAGTCGGAGAAGGATTCGGTGAGTCGCTATCATTATATTAATCTGGATCGACGGCGACCCGTTCGGGCAGGGCTCGAGCGCCGAGTCGTGCAGCACGTTCCGCGGGTACAAGCGCCTCAGCAAGGAGCCCACCTTCCGCATCAAGAGCCTGGAGGTGTGGGGCGTGGGCGACAAGCCTCAGTTGGAGAAGGATTCGGTGAGTCGCTATCATTATGTTAATCTGGATCGACGGCGACCCGAAAAGGATTCGCTGAGCATAGTTTTGATCGATCTATAGTGTCCCACTGCTGACTATAAGTTGATCGACATACACAACGTGTACAGAATAAATGCAGTACTTTTTAAAGGGTTATTGTACTCATCGTTATGAATTTTTTTTACTATGGGACCAGACAATAAATCGCGAAAATAAAATCAGCTGTTCAGTACATTTTCTCGAGTAATGCACGCATAAATGTATGGGAGAGTCGATTTTTTTTTGCGATTTCAGTTCTATAGTAAAAGTTGATCATAATATTGAGTACAATGACCTCTTAAGAGGTATTGCTTGCGTTTATTCTGATAGACGTGTCAAAGCCGTCACATAGACGGACCGGACCGTGGTCCTGTTAATCTCTGCAAACACGTCCGTATCCGGGCTGAGACACGGACGTGAAACGATCCTGATATATCTAGATCAACCTTTAAAGTCCCCCTCCATACCTTCCACCCTTCCTGTATTGCCTTATTCGGCCAATATACCTAAACCCACGTCACGTCAACGTTTCCTGGCCAGCACGCCAGTTGCGTGACTCTCGCCTCAGATCCATGGCTTTATGTTTAAAATCCGTGGCTCGGCCACGCAATGAATTGCCGTTGCAATATCAAATCAAAGCATGTGCGTCAATTTCATTTTTGTGTAAATGCAGGCGGATAGACTTTGTATGGAATCAGTAGTAATTCGAGGTTTGGCTATCGCCTGTTTTCTCCTCCAATATTGGACCGATTTAAAAGATATTTCACAAACTGAACAAAAAGAATATTTATACTGTGTCCCTAAGTTTTTCTTTTTTCATTAATAGTTGCCAAATTTGTACACTAGGGCTCTGTTGACAGCGATTTATTGGTCAATTATGAGCAGTTTTTGAGGGTTCTAGTGCATGCACAGTTAATATATGTCATCAAAAAGGACTTCTCAACTAACAATTTTATCTGTCTATATTCTTAGTTGATTTTTGAGATACAATTTTTAATAAAGAGGTCTTACTTTAGTTGCGATGGATTTTAATCTTTATTTCATGTTAAATTGAGTAGAAAATAATAATTCCGAATTCAAGTTTAGACAACCTAGATCCTACCCTAACCACTCCTTTCCTCATACTAGGATGATGAAAGAAGTAGCAAATCAGTGAGCAGTAGAACAAGTGTGCTAGAAGCACACAAAACAGATCGGAACTTCCTTGAAATATTGGGAAAGAAGACGTCGCACAGCGTGGGGTTGACCGACGATAAATAACGATAGAAATGTAGTACTTGAAGTCAGTAAGTTATATTATGAAGTCTTAAAATTAGAACTTGAAGTCATAAAATTAGAAGTTACAGTCGGTAATACCATGGAGTCATGAAATTAGAAGTTACAGTCGGTAATATCATGGACTCATAAAATTAGAAGTTACAGTCGGTAATACCATGGAGTCATGAAATTAGAAGTTACAGTCGGTAATATCATGGACTCATAAAATTAGAAGTTACAGTCGGTAATATCATGGACTCATAAAATTAGAAGTTACAGTCGGTAATATCATGGAGTCATAAAATTAGAAGTTACAGTCGGTAATACCATGGAGTCATAAAATTAGAAGTTACAGTCGGTAATATCATGAAGTCATAAAATTAGAAGTTACAGTCGGTAATATCATGAAATCATAAAATTAGAAGTTACAGTCGGTAATATCATGGAGTCATAAAATTATAAGTTACAGTCGGTAATATCATGAAGTCATAAAATTAGAAGTTACAGTCGGTGATATCATGGAGTCATTAAATTAGAAGTTACAGTCGGTAATATCATGGAGTCATAAAATTAGAAGTTACAGTCGGTGATATCATGGAGTCATAAAATTAGAAGTTACAGTCGGTAATATCATGGAGTCATAAAATTAGAAGTTACAGTCGGTAATATCATGGAGTCATAAAATTAGAAGTTACAGTCAGTGATATCATGGAGTCATAAAATTAGAAGTAACAGTCGGTAATGTCATGGAGTCATAAAATTAGAAGTTACAGTCGGTAATATCATGAAGTCATAAAATTATAAGTTACAGTCGGTAATATCATGGAGTCATAAAATTAGAAGTTACAGTCGGTAATATCATGGAGTCATAAAATTAGAAGTTACAGTCGGTAATATCATGAAGTCATAAAATTAGAAGTTACAGTCGGTAATATCATGAAGTCTTAAAATTAGAAGTTACAGTCGGTGATATTATGAAGTCATAAAATTAGTTAAATTAGAAGTTACAGTCGGTAATATCATGGAGTCATAAAATTAGAAGTTACAGTCGGTGATATCATGGAGTCATAAAATTAGAAGTTACAGTCGGTAATATCATGGAGTCATAAAATTATAAGTTACAGTCGGTAATATCATGGAGTCATAAAATTAGAAGTTACAGTCGGTAATATCATGGAGTCATAAAATTAGAAGTTACAGTCGGTAATATCATGAAGTCATAAAATTAGAAGTTACAGTTGGTAATATCATGAAGTCATAAAATTAGAAGTTACAGTCGGTAATATCATGGAGTCATAAAATTAGAAGTTACGGTCGGTAATATCAGGAAGTCATAAAATTAGAATTTACAGTCGGTGATATCATGAACTCATAAAATTAGAAGTTACAGTCGGTAATATCATGGAGTCATTAAATTAGAAGTTACAGTCGGTAATATCATGGAGTCATAAAATTAGAAGTTACAGTCGGTAATATCATGAAGTCATAAAATTAGAAGTTACAGTTGGTAATATCATGAAGTCATAAAATTAGAAGTTACAGTCGGTAATATCATGGAGTCATAAAATTAGAAGTTACGGTCGGTAATATCAGGAAGTCATAAAATTAGAAGTTACAGTCGGTGATATCATGAAGTCATAAAATTAGAAGTTACAGTCGGTAATATCATGGAGTCATTAAATTAGAAGTTACAGTCGGTAATATCATGGAGTCATAAAATTAGAAGTTACAGTCGGTAATATCATGGAGTCATAAAATTAGAAGTTACAGTCGGTAATATCATGAAGTCATAAAATTAGAAGTTACAGTCGGTAATATCATGAAGTCATAAAATTAGAAGTTACAGTCGGTAATATCATGGAGTCATAAAATTAGAAGTTACAGTCGGTAATATCATGAAGTCATAAAATTAGAAGTTACAGTCGGTAATATCATGAAGTCATAAAATTAGAAGTTACAGTCGGTAATATCATGGAGTCATAAAATTAGAAGTTACAGTCGGTAATATCATGAAGTCATAAAATTAGAAGTTACAGTCGGTAATATCATGAAGTCATAAAATTAGAAGTTACAGTCGGTGATATCATGGAGTCATTAAATTAGAAGTTACAGTCGGTGATATCATGGAGTCATAAAATTAGAAGTTACAGTCGGTGATATCATGGAGTCATAAAATTAGAAGTTACAGTCGGTAATATCATGGAGTCATAAAATTAGAAGTTACAGTCGGTGATATCATGGAGACATAAAATTAGAAGTTACAGTCGGTGATATCATGGAGTCATAAAATTAGAAGTTACAGTCGGTGATATCATGGAGTCATAAAATTAGAAGTTACAGTCGGTGATATCATGGAGTCATAAAATTAGAAGTTACAGTCGGTAATATCATGGAGTCATAAAATTAGAAGTTACAGTCGGTGATATCATGGAGTCATAAAATTAGAAGTTACAGTCGGTAATATCATGGAGTCATTAAATTAGAAGTTACAGTCGGTGATATCATGGAGTCATAAAATTAGAAGTTACAGTCGGTGATATCATGGAGTCATAAAATTAGAAGTTACAGTCGGTAATATCATGGAGTCATAAAATTAGAAGTTACAGTCGGTGATATCATGGAGACATAAAATTAGAAGTTACAGTCGGTGATATCATGGAGTCATAAAATTAGAAGTTACAGTCGGTAATATCATGGAGTCATAAAATTAGAAGTTACAGTCGGTAATATCATGGAGACATAAAATTATTACTAGATGTCGATAAGTTTTATTAAGAAATCTGTAAGTTAAATTATGTTTCCATAATGAAGTCATAAAGTTAGAAGTTACATATAATTAAGTTAGTAGTTTACATTTTAAAGTCAAACAATTTGAATTACAAATCGATTAGTTCCATTAAAAAATCTGTAAGTAACATATGAAGTTATTAAATTAGAAGCAGTAGTCTATAAGTTACAATATTTCATCATACTCGTAAATCATAAAATTAGAATTTGAAGGCAGTAAGTTACACTGGAAGTTTTGGGATAGTATTCCGAAATATCGCCGTAAACAAAGAGAGTGAGTTTTATAAAACCGAATTTAATCTGTAGCTGATCGATGGACACCGAGCGATAAACATCTGATCGACCACCGATTGATGCCATCGATCGACGTTGATCGATTGGTGCAATTTAACATCGGTTTTATAAAACGCTCCGTCTTTGTTTACTGATCGGAAGAAAGAATTAGAAACTTATAGATCAATTTCGACTAATTCAGTCTACCATCGATCGACGTTCGATCGATTGCTGTAGTAGAAACTATCGATCAACGTCGACTAATTCATTCTAACATCGATTGATGGTATCGATCGATTGGTGTAGTAGAAACTATCGATCGACGTCGACTAATTCATTCTAACATCGATTGATGGTATCGATGGATTGGTGTAGTAGAAACTATCGATCAACGTCGACTAATTCATTCTAACATCGATTGATGGTATCGATCGATTGGTGTAGTAGAAACTATCGATCAACGTCGACTAATTAATTCTAACATCGATTGATGGTATCGATGGATTGGTGTAGTAGAAACTATCGATCAACGTCGACTAATTCATTCTAACATCGATTGATGGTATCGATCGATTGGTGTAGTAGAAACTATCGATCAACGTCGACTAATTCATTCTAACATCGATTGATGGTATCGATCGATTGGTGTAGTAGAAACTATCGATCAACGTCGACTAATTCATTCTAACATCGATTGATGGTATCGATCGATTGGTGTAGTAGAAACTATCGATCGACGTCGACTAATTCATTCTAACATCGATTGATGGTATCGATGGATTGGTGTAGTAGAAACTATCGATCTACGTCGACTAATTCATTCTAACATCGATTGATGGTATCGATCGATTGGTGTAATAGAAACTATCGATCGACGTCGACGAATTCATTCTAACATTGATTGATGGTATCGATCGATTGGTGTAGTAGAAACTATCGATCGACGTCGACTAATTCATTCTAACATCGATTGATGGTATCGATCGATTGGTGTAGTAGAAACTATCGATCGACGTCGACGAATTCATTCTAACATTGATTGATGGTATCGATCGATTGGTGTAGTAGAAACTATCGATCGACGTCGACTAATTCATTCTAACATCGATTGATGGTATTGATCGATTGGTATAGTTGAAACTATCGATCGACGAATTCATTCTAACATCGATTGATGGTATCGATCGATTGGTGTAGTAGAAACTATCGATCGACGTCGACTAATTCATTCTAACATCGATTGATGGTATCGATCGATTGGTATAGTTGAAACTATCGATCGACGAATTCATTCTAACATCGATTGATGGTATCGATCGATTGGTGTAGTAGAAACTATCGATCGACGTCGACGAATTCATTCTAACATCGATTGATGGTATCGATCGATTGGTATAGTTGAAACTATCGATCGATTGGTGTAGTAGAAACTATCGATCGACGTCGACGAATTCATTCTAACATCGATTGATGGTATCGATCGATTGGTGTAGTAGAAACTATCGATCGACGTCGACTAATCGATTCTACTATGGATCGATGTCGTTGATCGACGATCGATCGATTGGTGTGGTAACACCCTTATACACAAACCTATAACATGAATCTCTATTCCAGGATGAACGTGACGTAAGCGTCCTGGACGTGAACCCAGAAGCCAAGGCCATCCTAGACATGGCGGGCCGCACGAGACACAGTGAGGGCCTCCGTGAACCGCCGCCTTTATAATGTAAATAGCTAGGCTTATGTGAACCCTTCTGTAACTAGCCCAAATTATACAACGTGTAACAGAATAAACGAAACACCTCTTAAGGGGTCATTGTACTCATCATTACAAACAATTTTTACTATGAGACCAAATCTGAAATCGCGAAAAACAAATTAATGGTAAAAAAAAAACTTTTTTGGATTTAATGTGACGTTGTGTTAGTTCGTAGTCGTGTTCTCCTCAGCAAGCCCTTTCATTTGATACCCATACTATGGTAGTGCAGATAAAAATAACTAGTCTGCCATCTTGGATGATCCGCCATCTTGGATGATCCGCCATATTGGAATTAGAATGATGTCACATAGCTAAGCATGCATTGTCATCCAAAATAAGCGTGTATACCAATATTCAGCGCAATCGCTCAAAGATAACTTATTTGAAATTCTGTTGCAAGATTCCACCCGGATGAACATGCATACATTGTAAGTTAAATCAGCTGTTCAGTACATTAAGTCGAGTTCGCACAAATGTAGGGGGGAGTCGATTTTTTTTCGCGATTTCCGTTTTTGGTCCCGCACACATGTTTCAGAGCATTCTGTTACACGTTGTATATCTTTGTATAAAGTCTGAATTTTCGCATAATAAAATTAGTTTCGCATAAAGAAAGAAAGAAAGAGTTTATTTCCGTCAAGTATGACGCTTGCCATATTTATTTAATTAAATAATACTACATGCACACAATGTACAGACAGCATGTTCAGCCCAAATGTAAACCTTTGGGTGATGCAGAGAAAAGTACTGCCGTCGTAAGTAAAACGTACGTAACACAAAACGACGTAACCGATTTCCGACATTACAAGTATAATTTTAAGGTCGGAAATCGTTTACTCCGTTTTGTGTAATTAGGTCCTTTTTCTAATGGCGTCAGAATAGTGGGAATATAAAAATAAATAAAATTAGTGAGTTATACAATACAGAGGTTGGAAAAATATGAGGCACATCAGTAGCATTATGCTGAGCGATGGCCGCTTTGACTGCTGGGGACTCATGAGCCACAGTGCAGATTTTCAACCATAGCTGACGTTAATTGGATGAAATCGACCGGGGCAGCATACAAAAAAGTTATATAGTATTTAAAAAAAAATTAAAATAAGTCATTTTGACATAAGTCGATTTCATAAAGATGGTTGACGCTTATACGGATTAAACATTTATCTGTTCTCTTAGTAGTTTTAGTTTAAGACTGCGTTTCCAACAGAGATGTGCGAAGTCATAATTCGAGGTTTGGCTCTCGCCTGTTTCCTTGTCTAATATTGGGCCGATTTAAACAATATTTCATAAACTGAATAAGAAGGAAGTATACTGTGTCACCGAGGAGCTCGTGGCTAAAGAATAACAGCCGCAAAGGTCGATCTTCATGGTTAAGCAACGCTTGACAAGGTTGGTGTGTGAATGGGTGACCATCTTAACATACCGAGTTTTCTCCGTGCCTCGGAAAGCACGTTAAGCCGTTGGTCCCGGCTGTCATTTGTAGAACTTTGGCAGTCGTTACGGATAGTCTGAAGCCAGCAAATCTTACTCCAGTCTTGCCAAGAAATACCGTGTTACTCATTTAATGGGTTGCGGAGGTCTGGTAGGCAACCGCTTCACGTAAAATACAGGTATTCAGCTGAATCCGGTTTGACTGGAAGCCGACCCCAATGTAATTGGGAAAAGGCTAGGCAGATGACATACTGTGTCACCGATGTATTCGGTGTGTAGTGTTTGTGTGGAAATGGTCGAGAGCCAAACCTCGAATCATTACTTTTTACATATAAAGTCTATCCGCCCGCATTTCCTCTTAACAAACACAACCCTCGCTACGCACCTCGCACATCTCTTGTGGAAACGCAGTCTAACTATTGTTCTAATTCAATTATACCCAAAAATTTAGACTTTATACAAAAAACAATAAATAATACGATCGAAACCTAAACTTTATACCAAACTAGATTTATGGCAGTCATTATATAAGGTAGGCTTTATACGAAAAACGTCACGATTTATACCAACGTATTGAACAAAGTGAATAGTGTATAATATTTATATCTTTACCTTTCGACTTTTGAGCGAGTCCTTTATAACCCTGAATGGGGTATTTTACTAAAAAAATCTAATTAGTCCGTCTGATAGACACGCATGACGTCATCTGGCTTGGTAAAAATGTAGGTACCAAATTTACCAAGCCAGATGACGTCACGCGCGTCTTCAAATCGCTGTATCTCCTTTATTTTTTGTTTACGTGAAAATAGAAAAAATACGTGTCGAATATTTTTTGAAAATCTATCAGACGGACTAATTCGATTTTTTTAGTAAAATACCCATTGGATAACGATTTATATGAACAATGTAATATGTACCATTATCTAGTAGTTTTTATTAAAAAAAATGCTTTTGGTTTAGTCACTTGCTTTAACCTCTGAAGGACCTTTGTTTTGTTCACTAACTGGGGAAATAATAAAAAATTAAATAAACTAAAATAATCCGCAAGACGCATATAAATAAAGTTTACACCGCGCCAGTCGGCTTGCCCCCAATAGGGCCTTACAGTCCTTATGGATCCTGACAGGTTATATTGTCTACAAAAACTATGGCCTACAATAAGGCACAAACGGTTCGTATTTTTGTTTTGTATGAGAAATCATCAAGCGATCCCTACCGCTCTGGGCGGAGCGGGAGGGAGTGTCAGACTCTCACAGACTAAACCCACTCTGGAAGGAGAACCCTGGCAGAATCGATTCGCATAGTTCTTAATCTGTTTTCCACGGTTATGTATATTTCCTAACTATAATTACGGGACATGGAACTTAAAATTCAGAACACAGATATTTCTTACACAACTATTTCTTAAAAGTATTTCAAAGTCGTATTATCACTTGCGAGCAACTCGCATGCAAGTTTAATTCCATTACGAGCACGATTGGGCGATTGATGGTATTGTACCTCGTTAGCCCGCATTGTATAGCTGCATATCCATTAGGCGCGCCCAAAGGATGCTCTATCCTTTGGCCGCGCCGAAAACCGACAAAATATGGCGCTGCCCGCGGCAACGAATATGCTCATGACGCGGCATGCCTCAGGTTGAGGCGTCCCGTCTCCAGTTGCGAAGCCTCAGGTCTTCGAGGCAGCCTGTAGTGAAGCTTAATGCAACTTGCATGCGAACTGGTTGCAGGTTCAACCGTAACCAAATGATACAAGGTTATACTTTTGAGAGAGATTTGTTCAAGAATTTCATCATCCCTTACCTGGTGCAGATGACTAAATCAAGAGGATATATGTTTCAATAAATTATCCTGTATATTCCATTGGTTGTAATAATTGAATCGACTTTTCTGAATAGAATTTGTTCCTGGTAACCTACATTTAATTAAAAACAGTACAATTATTTAAGTGAAGGCCTGTTTTATCATCTCTGGATAAGCTTCAATTAATTTATCTGCTAGATTATAATTTATATAATGAATATTTGATCCTACCCGGTGTCATTTTATTTATTCTTAAAAGGCGGCCCACTTAATGAACCCAACATAAAGTACCTCTAGGCGCGTTTTTTTTTCATATTTCTTTAAAATAATAGGTACAATAAAATTAAATAATACATTAGAGTTATGGCTGTTTATATTGCTTACGTATCAGAACAATGTCCATTCCGCGCCGCCCTTGGAGCAATTGTTTCAAACTACGTCATGTGTCATGATAATAGATATATATATTCAAAAATATAATTTTGTTAAATAAATATGTAATAGTCATTTCGCCTATCCGGAGATTAAAAAACAAGTCCATATTCTCGTCCTTTGTTTCATAAACGTCCAATATACAATAAATACTATATGCGTATCGCACAATTTTGTACTTTATAAACTTTGTGTAAGGTCCATTATCTTATGATCTTATTATCGATGTTAATTTGACTAGCTTTTTTGTCTGTAACTTCGCTTATTTATTTATGCTTGTCTGTTACGTAGTATGAATTTGTAATGGGAAAAGTCCGGTGAGAATGAAATGTAGCTGAAAATGGGATATTATATAATATATGTAATATTTTAATACTACGGAAAATTTATGAAACGAAGCGTATACTCTTCTGCGTAAATGTATGTATGCTAAGTTAGCCCTTTTGCTGAATTCCATCAAAATCAGCTCAGTAGTTTTGCGGTAAAAATCTCCCATACGGAGTAAAAAATTCTCATTTTCAAGATATTGTTTTCGGGAATGCTTATCGGACTTGCCCCATAAGATTATGATCTGTTATTTATATAAATATAAAAGTATATATAAGAAGTGCATTTATTAATAGTGGGGTGCCTTTGTATTCGTGTCAGTTTTATTGTAGCTTATTATGCGATGTCGAGTCGGCCACAAGATGTTTTACTTAATTTTTACCCGACTGCGAAAGAAGGAGGGTTATGTTTTTCGAGTATATGTATGTATGTATATTTCTTTGGCACGCCCTAGAGCCTAAACGGCTCGATGGATTTTAGCTTGAGAGTTGTCGTTAGATTTGTACTTACTGTGAGAGTGAGTGAAAAAAAAAAACAAAGTGGCGGATTTTTGGCGCCATGTTATGCCTTCTAAAATTTTTAATTTTCAAAACCTATCCAGGGGGTATCAAGATAAAGGGCTCGAGGAGACGATTCCAAAAATGTATCTCACTAAAAAGTAGGAAATAAAAAAATTACTTTATCAATAAACCCGACCGCTAAAAACAACTAAAAAGTTCGAAACAAGTCGCTTTTCAAGCAGTCTGATGCAGCAGATCAGTGATAGAACTGCATCATACATTTTTTCACTGTTCTTATTTCCTTGCTTTTTTAAAAATGTGTGCTTCTGCTCTGGGGGGAGTGGAAGGGAGTTTCAAACTCTTACTGACTTAAAACAGCCCGCTCTAAAACCCATCCATGTTCCTTCTAATGCGCTTTGGTTCCAGGGCCGCGGTGACTCTTCGACCAAATTTCGCAACTCTGGAAAGTATCCTATGCTAGGACGTTGAGGGGCGATTAATTTAAAAACATTAAGCTTGCATCTTTCTAATGCAAGCGACCATTGCGCGAATATGCGACCAATGCGCGAATATACGACCATTGCGCGAATATGCGATCGACGCGATCATTTGTTCGGCAAACCCGTCTGCGGACAGTATTTCCATCTTTCCCCGAATAGGAACAAATGGGAATTTTCGTGTCATCTGTTCCCAAAACTGTGAATGGGGTCTTATAAATCGGGAATTAAAAGTTTTATCTGCTCCCGAAATATTTTTTAATTAGTCTCTTTCCCCAAATGGGGCCAGATAGGAATTTTCCGTGTCATCTTCCCCCGAATATGACTACGGGATCGGGTTGGCCGTACAAATGATCGCACCGCATCGTCGATCACATATTCACGCGAAAGTGGCTTTCAATTAAAGTTAAAAAAAAAAGAAGAAAAAATGTTGAAAAAAATAAGATAAATAATAATACTTCCTTTAAAATGGGTTAAATTCCTTTTCGATTTGTGGCCGACAAAAAAAAAAACATTCTAAATATTTGTAGGCATTAGCTATATTTGTACATTTGCTGTTGCGTAGCTTTTTAAGATGTCAGAATGTGTCAAATGTACAGGGGGTGGTTTTAACCTGTAACGAAGTGATTGTTTGAAAATACTACGACTACGTATATACTTGTTTGAGAATAATTTCATTGAGTGTACAGCTAAGGAGTGGTGGAGTATCCTTGAGTTTATTAAATCTATACTCGCTAGTAACTGTTGTTAAAAAAAAAAAAAAAAACAAGTTTCTTATTTTTGGTTTTTTATTAACTAAAGTTTTACTTGCAACTTACTTGCTTGTTCGTTAACCACTTTAAACAAATAAATTAGAAACTTGTTTTATACAATTTGCCATACATTTTTAACTACAGTCGCTAGCGAGTAGATATGAGTGAAAGGTGAACTGTAAAGATGCCAATACTAACAATATTCACACACGTGAAGTGTGCACTGAGAACAAGTTGCGGCTGTCAACCGTAGCCAGAATTGACACCACACGTCATTTTCTGTGACTAAACATTCACTGACAGCTTGATTTTTATGGAGAAATTAAAAAATGACGTCTCTGTACTTTGTAGTATCATTTGTGGTTTGGCTAAGTTATAACGACGAAGAACTATAAAGTTTCATCTTGAATAAATATGTACAAGTAAAGAACTGACAATGTATTCAGAAATTATTTCGTTAAAGGTTAAAACAACACCCTGTATTTAAATGTACGTAGTTAGTTTCAAATTGTCTCACCATCATAATTACTAGTCATTGCTGTGAGTTCATTAATATTATATTATTTACGTAAATAAACATGGTGGAAGAGATTAAACGTAACCTTAAAACCGGTCATTGTACACATTATTATGAATAACTGGTGCCAACGAAACCTGAAATTGCGAAAAAAAAACACCAGAGGGCTTGTCACGAATATTTTTGACGTATAGTAACGTAACGTAAAAATTTATACTCGTGGCTAGATAATAACAGCCGCACGGGTCAATCTACAAGGTTAAGCAACGCTTGGCAAGGTTGGTCTGTGGATGGGTGACCATCTTTACGTACCGAGTTTCCTCCGTGCCTCGGAAGACACGTTAAGCCGTTGGTCCTGGCTATCGGCTATCGGGTCGGGTCGTTACGGATAGTCAGAAGCCAGTAAATCTGACTCCAGTCTTGCCATAAAGTACCGTGTTACCCAGATAATTGGTTGTGGAGGTTTAGTAGGCAGCCGCTCCACGTAAAATATTGGTATTCAGCTAAATCCGGTTTGATTGGAAGCCGACCCCAATATGGTTGGAAAAAGGCTAGGCTGATGAAGATATTTTTGAATGATATAAATTGTGTGTGTCCCATAAAATTAAACCAAAATACTATGGAGTTGTAGTTTTTTCACGTTCAAAATTCACTTACGTTATAGTGCTATTCTGTAACATCATTCTCGTGTCTCGACAGCGGAATCCGAGGTGAGTATAAACATGAGACCTTTATGTTGTGTGGAATAAAGTTCACTTTGTGAGCTATCTCACTCAGGTGAAGCTCGATGTCGAAATGGTTACTTACAGAATAGACTAGCTGATACTATACGTCAAAATATTCGTGCTAAACCCTCTGTTCTGTACGTTTTGTCGAATTACGTGAACATTAAAGTGAGTGGTTAATTTTTTTCGCTATTTCAGAGTTGCTCTGTTGTTGCTTTGTCAAATATCAGTCATCAGTTCTGTTGTAATTCTTATAAGTTATGGTATTACTTTAACTTTAACCAACTTTTACCGTGTATCGAGCTCCGCTAATCGTTCGGTTCCTATGTTTAATATAGAAATCGTTCTCTGTTCTTTTAGAAAACTCTTTAAAAAATTCTCTGCAGTTATGTTATCAGTCGCAATAGGGAATATGCATGAAAAAAATATTTAATAGGTATACAGCTTATCTAAAAATATACAAAAATATAATACTAACAGTGAACATAGAATCGAAATTGGTCGAAAAACAAACGAGATATAATTATTAAAAAAAAAAAAACAATACATCTGTTCCTCTCGCGAAAACGCTGTTTTATATGGCAGCTGTATAGGCGGCATGGACTTTGACGTCAAAGTTCATATCGGACTTCTCTTTCTAATTGTAATCTTGGAAGCTGTAACTTCATCGCTGATGGAGGTATTAAAAAAAAAATTGTTTACTAGAGCTAATAAGTTTTTCATTTTGCAAATAAAAAAAAAATTGTACGCATATTCCCAATTATGACGCTGTAAAGATATGATTATTTGATTTTTTTCCTTATTTTATATTTCTGCAATAGATGTTAAGATATTCTTATTTATTATTATAAGACCTTACGAGTAACAGCGATGCGGTGGTGTTTTAAGTGTAGTACACTGACGCAGAGCCGAAACGTCATGCTAACATAATATTCACATAGCAAATTGATCCCGAAATGTGCGCATTGCTGTCAAAATAGGGGTCAATTTGATATGTGCATTACAAATTGACGCTTGTACGAAATGCACCGCCGTCAGTGAGATTCCAAAAAATATTGTATGGTTGTTCCAAATAAATTAAAACGAAGTCAAATCGAAATGTTAACTTTTTAAATGTGTCAACTATTAAATTAGTGCCAAAGCATTCGCATATTAAGTACATTTTTTTGGTCTTATTGTGCCAAGAATCTTCTCCATATTTATTCATTTTAAGCTTAAAATAAATGATTCAAACTTCTTGGATGCTCTGAATTTAGTGCTGAAGTTGGCATCATGTCAGATAGAAAAAGAGATAGCGCGGTACGTTCTGTAAAGCTCTTATCTCTTTTTTCTCACAGATTTTTCCATTTTGCCAAAGATTAAACCATATTTGAATTTATAATTCGAGATAATTTCAATTGGCATGTATTTAACGCGGCGACAAATTAATCTGAATTTGAGATTTAAAAAAAAACAGTAGCAAAAATAGTAGGTTGGCAGCTACAACGAAGGATAATTTAAAGCCTGCAGGGTTTAAGGGAACCTAACATGAATGGGATGACGGGAGCTCCCGTGATCCAATTCCCATGCGAATCTAATCTTTCCGTGTCGGAGTGCCCCTAGTCTTTGTTCAGCGGTTAGATAATTCCTTGCATTTTAAACCTCATCTAATATAATTATTCCTAAAATATTTAATCGCTGCCAAGTTATTTTGTTTAGTTAATCGCCGTTGAAGATGTTATTGGTGTGGAAAATAATTAGCTAATTTCAATGAATCACCACCAACCCAAGTATCGACTATAGCCTTGTGTATTTTAAGTCTATTTTTATGTGACCATTTGCATTAAAATGCCCTAAAAAAAGTATTGGTTGCAATAGAATTTCAACTTAGTCGTGTATGGCTTAGGGTATTTTGTTCCAAATTTGGTAATTATCTCGAATCCCAAATCCAAATATTGTATCTATCGTCAGCTCATTGTCCAGACATTAAAGCAACATGCGAGTTTAAAGTACTTGCGGCACAAACACTCCAGAAAAATTTACCCGTTTATAAGCAAGCGCCCTTACATCTCCGCGTATTATTCTGTAAAAATCTACCTAGGCCATTCTTCAGGGTTAACCAAGAGGTTTGATATTTACCCATGTCTATATTTTCATGCAGCGGACTTGCCTTATGTATAAAATGTTCAAAGCTTCAACACGTGAATAAAACTCTTTTTATTGTATGCCATGTCAATTTTGTGGTTAGGTGTGTGCTATTTAGGCTTCAATCAGGTATATTCTTGTAAGTGGTTAGGCAGGAGCACAGATGAATGCAGCGGGGTGATCTCGCCAATGTCTGGTGGGCGAACGAAACTTGCAAGCGCAATAGTCGATGAGCATTGACTGATGGACTAGTAACGTGAAATGCCAAAGCTGGGCCCCAAGACTGCTATTTTTATAAATTCGTCATTCCAACACGATCCTATTGTCATTTTGCTAAAAGTTTGTAATCTGTTAAATTCATAATGGTCGATCATTGGTCGGTCAATGGTCTCGTAATTGAATCGTGGTAGAATGACATTGTTTTATATATTTCGATAAACTACTAATCAAATTTGAATATTAAGTTATGCCAGATTTCTTTTATATATATTTTAACATATTATTTATTAGTGTTATATGCAATCTGAAGTAGTAAGAAGTTTTTTCATGTTTTGTCATTATGTACGAGATTACCATTCTATGCCATTTCTTTCAGTAGAGTGTCAGTGGTTGACCATTGGAAAGTCATAATGACGCTTTTATATTAGTAGATTACCAAACTTGTCAAAATCGACAATTATGAAGTCAATGATAGACAATTCTGACACTATTGTAAAGCAGATTTGAGGCCCTGTTCTCGTCAAACCGACCATTGGAGAGTGTCCTCACGAATCGTACCGGCTATTACTTATACTATAAAAAAATATTCAATAAAGATGTAAGACCGTTTTTCCATCATATAGAATAGAGTAACCATTTAATATCTTGCAAGCGAAGCAAGTTTTATTGCGCTAGTTAGCAAGTTAAAGCGGTGTAAAAGTATGGTTAAATAAATTTCACTTGCACAATAAAACTTGCAGATGTCCATCGTTTGTAAAAAAAAAATTGTTGACTTATCTACTCAAGGTATTCAAAGATTGTCTAACTCATTTACAAGAACTGCAAATTAATCCTGCTTATTATGGGGAATAATATGTAGTTCTGACTTCAAATACAAGCTTAAATGTAATAACAATGTGAAACTAAGTTGTACAAATTATATTTATTTAATTTATTACTATAATAAAACATTATTTCAAAATATGAGTCGTTAATTAATTTCATCTCTTGTATACTTGCCTCTAGTTACGTTCTCGATAGCTGGTAAGTATTATAAAGACCGGTCAAGTACGAGTTGGACTCTCCAATGAAGGGTTCCGTACCATGAAGCGAAAAAACACAGTTTCTTGAATGGGATTTTATTTTTATTACGCTGACCGCCCACGTTAGACTTTTTGTAGGACCGATAATCGGGCCGACTTTTCCTTGCTAGGTGAAAAAGAACGATTTTTTGTACGACGTGTGCATTACACTATTGCAACTAGTGGGTCTAGAAAAAGGTATCTTTAGAAGAATATAAGAAACATAATATTAATAAAATAAATCATACAAAAAATCTGTCAAATTTAATTTTCATCTTTACCAATCACTCATGAACCTAATCATGATTGATTGGGAAAATTTGACAGTGATGTGCTTTCTGATTCTGCTGAAGTGGCCTTTTTAGACCCAATGTACGTTCCATTTTTAACCGACTTCAAAAAAGGAGGAGGTTCTCAATTTGGTTGTATTTTTTTTTTTTTTATGTTTTTTACCTCATAACTCCGTCATTTATAAACCGATTTGAAAAAAAATTGTTTCATCTGAAAAGGTATAGTTCTCGATTGGTCCCATTGTCACCATGTCAGAATCTGATGATGGGATCCCATGAAAATCGAAGGCAACCCTCAAAGTTTATAGGCACATTCAATGTTTTTCATGAACTTTCCAACGCAATTCAGATATTTGTGCTTGGTAATCATCACTTCATGTTGCTGAGCTGTTGATGAAAGGTATAAATTAGGATCTGATGATAAGATCCCATGAAAAATGTTTGTTCAGCGATATTTTAGCCAATTGTCAGCCGATTTGGATGATTCTTTTTTCGTTTGAAAGAGTATTTTCCTGGACTGGTCCCGTTTCAATTTGGTGAAGATCTGATGAAGAACTTCGGAAGTAGGCACGAAACTCTTCAATAAATGAGAGCAAAGGGATCGGGATTGCTGAAATCGCATGTTTTTTTAGTGTTTACACCAGTTCTTAACATAATATTGCGCCGGTACGCTGTTGATGGGTACGCAGGTACCTAGGTACCACTAAAAAGTGAAAAATAAAAAACTTTTTTACAAAAAATACAACCGACTTCCAAAAACAAAACACTCTTCTTCTACCTGGCGTTAATCCCGGCTATTGCCAGGGTCCGCCTTCCTACTTAGCTTCCTTCACTTTGCCCGATCTTGAACATCCTTCTCAGTTAGGCCATTGGCTCTCATGTCGGACTTAACGACGTCCAACCAGCGCTTGCGAGGGCGACCACGGGACCTAGCCCCAAGAACACCCATATTCATGCATCCCCGACCAACGTACTCCATAGGGCGGCGCATGATGTGGCCATACCATCGCAGACGACACTCTTGCAGTTTTTCCCCCACGTCACGGACACCAAGACTACCTCTGATGAAAGAGTTGCGTTTGCGATCGGATCGCGTTACGCCACTCATCCACCAAAGCATCTTTATCTCCGTGACGCGAAGCTCCTGGGTGTGTCTGCTTAGTGCTGGCCAACATTCACCGCCGTACAGTAGGACAGGCCGTATGATGCATTTATACTACTCTGTCAAGAAAGTACCGGGAAAAGATCAATAATACACAAAATGTCTGTTATTCATCCAAATTTATTTTATCACCTTCAAAGTATGCTCCTTTAGAAACGATACACTTGCGCCAACGAATAATCCATTCATCAAAACATTTTTTAAACGCTGCTTCCGGAATTGAGTTCAGTTCTCGCCGCGAATTCTCCTTTATGTCTTCTATCGATTGAAAACGGGTGCCACGAAGTGGTAATTTGAGTTTAGGAAAAAGAAAAAAGTCAGCAGGAGCCATATCTGGTGAATGTGGTGGTTGCTAGATGGTATTTGTTGAGTGTTTGGTTAAAAATTCGTTCACAATGATAGCCTTGTGCGAAGGCGCATTGTCGTGGTGCAAAATCCAAGAATTTTCTTTCCACAAATCTGGCCTTTTTCGTCGAATTTGCTCTCTTAAACGCCGCATAACGCTCAAATAATATTCTTTATTTACCGTTAGACCTTCCGGTCAAATTCAGAGTGCACAACACCGCGATAGTCAAAGAAAACAGTCAACATGACTTTGACTTTTGATCGACTTTGGCGTGGTTTTTTCGGTTTCGGTTCAGTTGGAAGGCGCCACTCCGAAGCTTGTTGACTAGTTTGCATGTCAAACTCACGTCTCGTCACCAGTAACAATGCGTTTCATGAATGTTGGGTCCGAACTGACTCGTTCTAGCATGTCCTCAGCGACTTTCATGCGATTGAGTTTTTGGAGAAAATTCAGATCTTTTGGGACTAGCCGAGCAGCAACATGTTTCATACCCAAATGATTAGTTAAAATGGTACGGATCGACTCGTGAGATACAGAAAGTTCGGCGGCTATCTCTCTCAGAGTTGAATGGGGATTTTCAGTCACTATTTCCTTCACTTTTGCGATGTTAACTTCAGTTGCAGACGTTGACGGCCTACCAGAGCGAGGCAAATCTTCCATCACATCTCGACCGCTTTTGAACGCTTTGAACCACTCATAAGCACGAGTTTTTGATAAAGTCGATTCACCGTAAGCCTTCTGTAACATTTTCAGTGACTCCGAACACGAAATTCCATTGGCGATGCAAAATTTAAGACAAACTCTTTGTTCGATATTTTTGTCCATTATGAAATTCGCAATACACACTATATATGATATTACTAAAACCAGCACTGTATTTAATATAAATTACAGATGCAACTCAAAATCCGCGCCAAAATGGAAAACAGTTGTGCCAATCTAACAACTACAAAAAAAAAACAAAAATTTGAATTTGGAACCATAAACAAATCATCCATTCCCGATACTTTTTTGACTGAATATATATTATTATTATTTTTTTTTATTTTTTTTTTTACTTTCTCGGGTCCCTTTTCTTAGAGACCCGGTCCTTTGGTAGGCGTACGAGGGGCCGAAGCCAACTCGCAGAGGCATCTTTAGACATTTTAAATGGAACGGGACACCAACCGACGATTATCCCTGTATGCACTGTGAAAGTATACCCAAGGACAATCCCCGGTTGGAGCAGGACTATTGCAGAATATGGAAACAAAAGATGAAACGCTATGGGTTTGGCTGGTTTAGTGGACTAATAATCGTTTACTATGGAAGAACTATTGGCCCCTGCCTGACCATTGACAATTAAAACGGCTTTAAAATGGCAGGGGGTGACTTGCACACTCAATAAATGGGCCCCCCGAAAAGGGTCGCTAGCACAAAGTAACGTAGCGCCAAGGGGGCAACATATCCTGAGGTGCTAGAGGAGTGGAGAGGTATACCACGGCTATCAGGACAATCCCGGAAGTACGGTCAAGATCCCTACCAGCACCTTACTGGATTATACATCCTTCTCCCGAGCACGTTTGCTCTTGCGAATCTCCACTCAGACCGGCCGATTAAGGCAAGAAAGAGGTGGGAGCTCTGTTCCTCGTCAGTTTTCACCCCGGCCAGCCAATAAAGGCAAGCCGGAAATGAGGAACAAGAATTCTCCCTAGAGATCAGGTCCGTGGGGTCGCCAGTGCCCAACAGTTCGCCACAAAACTGCCTTGCGGATTATTTATTATTATTATTATTATTATTATTATTATATACTTTACTGTATCTGCCCCTTGAGCTTCGGAGGCATTTTGCGGTCGCATACAACGCCCGTTACCTCGCGCCACTTCGCCCAAGCCGCGCCTATACGTGCTTGGACATCGTCGTCCACGTTGCCAGACTCGTGCAGCACGGATCCAAGGTACCTGAACGTATCGGACTTTCTGATCAGGTCCGAACCTATTCGGATGAACCTATTTGAATCCGTGCCGCCACAGGACATGTACTCAGTCTTCGCCACATTTAGTCTCAGACCACCGTTTTCAAGCGTGTCCTTCCAAATGTTGACTTTGCGCTCAAGATGGGCTTTGTTCTGATTAACGGGGGCGATGTCATCGGCATACATCATTAGCCATGGGGGCTTATCTTGGATGCTTGCCGTAACTACATCGAGCACTACGTTAAACAAGAACGGGCTAAGAGCCGAGCCTTGGTGAACGCCAACAGATATTGGGAAGCCATTCGATTCGCCAACAGCGGTCTGGACAGAGGACACGGAATCACGGTACATGTCTCTGATAATGTCAATATAGGCCTCGGGAACGCCCTTGAAGCGCAGTGCCCACCAGATGGACTGCCGAGGTATACAGTCGAAGGCCTTCTGCAGGTCTAAAAAGGCCATATGCAAAGCTCTCCTTCTCTCTCTGTAAGCCTCAGCCAGATTCCGTAAGGCAAATACTGCGTCCATGGTGCTGTTACCCGCCCGGAAGCCATATTGACACTTAGAGACAGTACACTCGCTACGGAGCCGTGTGTCAATGATGCGCTCGAAGAGCTTCATGGTGTGGCACATGATCTTGATACCGCGGTAGCTACTACAATCCTGTACGCTACCTTTGCCTTTGTACACAGGGATAATCAGGCTAAATCGCCACTGGTTCGGCATTTCCTTGGTGATCAGGATGCGGTTAAAAAGATCCGTCAGAGGGTCCACGCCATGTGGGCCCATCGCCTTCCACACTTCAATTGGCACATTGTCAGGCCTGACCGCTTTCCGGTTCTTCACGTGGCGAAGAGCAATGCGGGTTTCGTCGGGGGAAATAGGGGAAATAAGTCCAAGGTTAGGAGGCGGTTCGAGAGGAAGGTTATGGGGATGCTGTTTGTTAGACAGCTCCGCGAAGTATGTACACCATCTCTCCTTAACAGAGGGGGCATCGTAGAGCAGCTTACCCTGGGCGTCCCTTACACAGAGACATTTGCTAATGTCCCGTGTAGCTTTCTCCCGGGCACGCGCCAGCTTAAAAATAAGCTTTTGCCCCTCCGCAGTTTCCAGCTTGTCGTACAAGGGCGCCAGACTTTTGCTGCGGGCTCTGGCTACAGCTTTTTTGCAAGCGCGCTTAGCCGCTCCATATGCCTCTCTGTCATCCGGAGAGTTGGACCCTTGCCACTGTTTAAATAAAACCTTCTTCTTCCGAGTCGCCTCCTGCACCCCGTCATCCCACCACCACGTCTCCTTTTCTATGGTGCGGCCACCACGAGAAGTGCCAAGGACGCGCTTACCCGCATCGGTGATTGCTGAATGGATCCTACTCCAGATCTCTTGAGCGGACTCATGCGGAGCACTGATCTCGAGATGCTCGACCTCCGCAATGAAGTCCGACTGCCTAGGACCATCAAGCAACCACCACTTTGTGCGGGGTTTGCGTTTTTCGGTCACTTTCTTTTTCGGTACAACCGCAAAGTCCAGGACAAGGAGGCGGTGTTGAGCCGTTAGGCTTTCACCTGGGATGACTTTGCAGTTGGTAACCTTGCCAATGTGGCACCGTCGCACCAGCAGGTAATCTATTTGGGTTGAGTAGGCACCACTACGGTACGTAATAAGATGCTGGGGCTTCTTCTGAAAGAACGTGTTCGCGATGGCTAGGTCAGACAAAGCGCAGGTGCTGAGTATACTGACTCCCTCTGCATTTAGCTGGCCATATCCAAAACCACCGTGAACACGTCCGTACTCTCCAGCAAACTGACCTACGTGACCGTTGAGATCCCCCCCAACCAAAACACCTTCGGAATTCGGAATAGCGCGTAGTACGTCCTCGAACTCATCCCAGAAGGCCTCCTTTTCAGACTCACAGCAACCAGTTTGAGGAGCATAGGCGCTGATTAGGTTCGTTACCGACCCTTCGATCAGCACCCTAACTCGCATCAACCGGTCGCTGCATCGGTCTACTTCAAGGAGTCCATCCTGAAGGTCCTTAGACAGCACCACGGCCACTCCGCCCCTGCCCGTTGGTGATCCGGTGTACACTAGCCGGTACCCCTGCCCGATGTCACGTGACTTATTTCCCTTCCAGCGCGTCTCACGCAAGGAAGGCGCACTGGACCCGACGCTTCGCAAGTACGTCCGCGAGTTCTCGGCAACGTCCGGTTAGGGAGCCAATGTTCCAGGTGGCAAAGCGGAACTTCTTCTTGGGTACTATCCTCTTTAGCCGTGCCCGTACTCGACACGGTAGTCCTAGCCCACTTATCGCAGGTTTAGGGCGATGTGCCTGCGCGTCGTTATGCGGCGTCGCCCTAGCCCGAGTACCCGTTTTCAACTTCTTGTCCATTTTAATATTTGGCTGAAGTTGGTTTTACGTGGGGCGACCAGCCGTCTGACCCCCACAACCCTACGAGAGGGAAACCAGGATCGCCAGAGCCTCGTCCGTTGGACAGCAGGGTGCACCGCTAGCAGGTGAGGTTGGCTTGGGTCTTAAGATGGTAACAGACCCCATGCACCCCACAAAAACAAAACACTACAAGGTACAAAATAACTTCGGAAGAAAGAAAGAAACTTTAATTTCTGAAGTCGGTGTCAAAAAACGAAAAAATAACCAAAAACACCGACTTTAGAAATAAAAGTTTCTTTCTTTCTTCCGAAGTTATTTTGTACCTTGTAGTGTTTTGTTTTTTTTACCTACAAAAAATCGGTAGCCGATTATTATCGGACGTGGCCGGGCAACCTAATTTGTTGTTATAGCAGCAATAGAAATACATACTGAAAATATCAACTGTCTACCTATTTCGGTTCTTGAGATACAGTCCGCTGACCTACAGTCGGACGGACGGATAGCAGAGGCTTAGTTCGGGTTCAGTTGGTTTCCCTTCGGATACAGAACCCTATAAACTTGAAAGTGTTACGTACAGTTTAACTTGCACAAGTTGACTTTCCCAAACAATTTTCATCGCAAAAAAAAGTTTTGTCAATATTTGGTGCACACTTCTCCAAAAATGAGTAATTTCACTGGCATCTTTTATTCTTTCACTTTTTTTTTTTTTTTGGGGCTTTTGTCTATACAGATATGCCAGCCCCATCACTGGCATCTTATACTTACTCTGAAGAGTTTGTTTGTTTGTTTGCTTGAACGCGCTAATCTCAGGAACTACTGGTCCGATTTGAAAAATTCTTTCAGTGCTAACACTGAAAAAATTTTTCAAATCGGTCCAGATAAACCGGCACCGGAACCGGAAGGCTATAGGCTATTTATCATCACGCTAAGACCAATAGGAGCAGTGCAGTAATGACGGGTCAACTAGCCAAAAAATAAAACAAAAAAATAAAAATCGGGCAACACACTTATCTTTATTCTAAATCGTATAATCTTAACCTACATTTTCTTCAGTCCTTCGCTTCCCTATAGACAGGTCTATGGGGCCCTCGCATTCACCGATGGGGTCCATAGCCTTCAATTCGGGGACACTGGGGGTCTCCAGAGGCCCCTTGGAGTCGGGGTTGTTGTGTCTTATAATACCGTACATGGGTACTGGCATTGTTACTTCAGGTCTTGTTAAAACTTTCATAGTGTTGTTGCATTTTGAGGAGTTTCGTGTGTGCATTCTGTGGAAAAAAATGAATTGTTTTGAGTAAGTTTATTTTGGCGTCGCGGGTAGATGCGAGATGCACAGAACCGGTTCTTTTTGTGACGGTTGGGGTAGACCTATGTCCAGCAGTGGACGTCTTACGGCTGATTACGATGATGATTTTAAGAAATCGCTCCACCTTGTGGTCGATGGGCCGAAAAGTTCTGGAGTGGCGACCGCGTACCGGAAGACGCAGCGTTAGGCACTTGTCTCACCGCCGGCGATCATCGAGTAGCGAGTGAAAAGTTTCGATAGTTTTGACGCTCGGCTTTCAGCGAGTGCTTTAGTGCGACGGGCTTTTACTCGCAATACTCGCTCCGGCCCGCACTATAGGTATACATTACTGCAGTTTGGTTGTTCTGACCACCAAGCGAGCATCGCCGAACGAGTGTCGCTGAGCGAGTACAACCTTTAATAGCTCATGTCGTTGCGATCAACTAAAGCTTAGAGCCGCTCACCGGCAGTGTGAACAGTCAGCTGTCGACGAATGTACGTGTCTCTTTTATTCACACGAGATCTATATCTTTGTCCCTTTCCTCAGCGCGCAAATGGTCAATAGCTACTCGCTTCTTCGCCGGCGGTGAGAAGTGCCTTAGATTAGCGATCACATTCAATAAAATTATTAAAAGAATAGCTCCGTTTAGGGGAACGTGCATGGCGTAGGTTCTGCCACCTAGTGTTGCAAATTTTACGTTATATATACTTGACATTGACACTTCCGTGCTGTACCTACCTGCACGCTTCCTTCACAGGAGATTCCATCCTCATGTTTCCTGCATGCGAGACTAGATGGCAGCACAGAATGACAGAAGTGTCATTGTCAAGTACAATTTACCTATAAGTTTCGAAATTGCAACGCTAGATGGCACTGTCTATTCGTGCACGTTCCACTAAACGGAGCGTGCAGGAACTACAGGTAGCAGCAAGAACATACCCAAGACTATGACGGACCAATGTTGCTGCTGGTAAAACAAGAAGAGTATAAGTATCTTACTTGTATTTGCGGCAGGCATCGTCCCTATGCCGCTCCAAATACCGTCGCTGACTGAACGCCTTGTCGCATGCGGAGCAGCGCCACTGCCAAGTATGGTGGCCGCGAGTTCGCTGGTGGGCGCGGAGGTTTGAACTGGAAATTAAAAGAAGTCGATTAGTCCCCCGATATGCCCTTTGCTTGCCAGGGCATCTTTCTCGCCATCAATAGCGCTATATAGTAAGCATTTGGGAAATACTTATGAAAAACACATTGAACCAAACCTTACAGCTAAGTCCTAATTTTTTCCAACTTCATATCTTTTTTGAATAATATTAACGTTCGAGTTTTTGCATCTATCTATACTAACATATAAAGCTGAAGAGTTTCTTTGTTTGTTTGTTTGTTTACTTGAACGCGCTAGTCGCAGAAACTACTGGTCCAATTTGAAAATTCTTTCAGTATTAGATAGCCCATTTATCGAGGAAGGCTATAGGCTAAATATCATTACGCTAATATCAATAGGAGCGGAGCAGTAATGAAAATTGTGATGAAGACGAAGTTGCGCGGGTCAACTAGTGTAAAATATGTCCCTTGAGCAGCCAAGGTCTGTCGAATCCGTTACCGCCATAGTGACATCAGTACTTAAGCTGTTGTTTTACTTACCGGTCAACAAATGTCCTGCCGCAATGCAGATGGGTACAGGGAAAGGGTCCTTCCCCCCTTTGAAGCCGCAGGAGCCCTTTCAGTACCCTGCGCCTGCCGAAGTCTTTACCTCACTAAGTGACACGAGTTCTTCAGCTGTTATGTTAGTTACCGATCAGCAGATGGAGACTGGGGGTGGGCTCTAGGGTCTGTCGAAACCTTTGCGCCATAGTACAAGCAATTGTGAGTTACATTAAGCCTTCCAGATGTTTTTCAGACGAAAAAGCGACTAAGTAACAGCTAGTAGTACTTACAGAAATACAATGTTTTGGGGCAAGCTTTCATTGTGCGTAAAGAGTGAAACTCACTGCCGGACTCATGTATTTCTTGATTGCTAGCTAGCAAGGGACATCTGGGAGTGTTTAAGTCAAGAGTGGTTAAGTTACTTTTAGAAAAATGCTTAGTGCTCACCGGTCAGCAAACGTTCTGCCACAATGCAGATGGGGACATGGAAAGGGTCTCTCCCCCGTGTGAAGCCGCAGGTGTCCCTTCAGCACCCAGGGCCTGTCAAAGCCTTTGCCGCAATAGGAACAGTTGTGAGTGTCGCGCGCGCAGCGACGAGGCTCAGACCACTCACGGGGCTCTTGAGGTTCTGTAGGTGTTGATTTGAAGTTTATTTTTAGCACTCCAGTGAGTACATTAATTAAACGATAAGCCCTAATTGAATTAAGGTCACGGTAGCTAATTCCAACGAAAATAACCCAAGTACTCTGTTCCTCTCTCTACTCTCATGGTCCGATGGCCGAAGCCGACACGACAGGCGCAGGACGGGTTTACGCAAGAGAAAAAGTTCCTACCTTGTCCGTCTATAGAGACCTTGCTTATTGTTTAAAATGACTTTCAGTTTAGTTAAAGCGTGAAACGCTTTTTCATTTTGTTCCGCCTTAAGTCAAATGTAACTAGCATCTCTTTGCGTTTCCACAAAAGCGTTCGGCCATAACTTTATCTAATAATAAGGAGAGATATTGGGCTCCGCGCAAACGGGCCACCGACCACAGCCACCGGTGGCTGTCGCGGCGCCCCTGGTAGTCGGTGGCCGCTACAATTTGTAACACTCTCCTCCTGTAGGTACAGTCTCACGATGGATTCTACAACTTTTTATCAAAATCTTGTCTTGTATGGTAGTATTCGGCCATGGTCCGTCCTCTGCAGATAAATGAAGAACGGCGCCACATGCATAAACAGCTTATTGCAAGCCACCCCGATGGCTGTGGTCGGTGTCCCGTTTGCACGGAACTTTAGTAAAGCCTAGAACCGAGCTTCGTTAAGATTGAGGGATGATCAAAACAAAACGAGCGTCCTCGAAAATCGTAGACAATAGAGAAATCATAGATATTTATTTTTATAACTCTTTTGTTCGACAATCTGTTTGTCAAATTAATTTCTAGATGAGTCCAAAACCAACTCAGAGGTCAATGTCTCTTTTGAGGTCCTAATGTAATCTCGATGGCCATGCCTATGCAAGCCAATAAATGGGTATCGTAGCATAGGATTTCGATCCTAGCAGCTCCCATATATACCTACCTAGGCGCTTGTGGACTGGCGAAAACGGCATGAATAAATTCTTGCATCGACGCAAACGCTTCTAGTGTCAGATATTTTATTCTTTAGATTTTCCATACATGATTTATGCGTCACAAGAAAGGATACATTCTATTCTAGTGTTCCGTTTTCTGTTTATTTATTTAGATTTAGTTCTGGCGGGTATCCGTTGGTTCGACTCGGACGAATAAGTTTCCTCTTTAAAATCCCTTGGGAAGTAACGAGAACAAAACTTTTCTATTTTCATTTTACTGACAAAAGAAAATGTATTCAACTTTTCATAGAGGTCAGGTGAAACAAGCCGGTTGGATTGTGGAAGTGGCCACATATATATCTAAAATACAGTTGGTCATGGTTGACCATGGGCTGGCCTAGCGTTGTTTGGTGTTGTTGGTACTAGAATATAAGGCTTCTTCCAAGTTAGAGTAATCATGCTCCTTCTGGGTAAGCTCGCTCCATCGTACATACAATTTTAAAATTGTATTTTGAATTTACTCAGCCTATGTTATTCAGAGTTCCTGTCACTACCTGCGATGCAATGAGGTTGACTGTTTGAGATCTCGCATAGGAAAAGGGGATAGATACCATTAAAAAGGTATAAGTGTACCTAAGCTACATAAAGCAGATATTGAACACAGTTTTGCATCATCATGATGATACCAATCGGGTCGTCCATCATCACCATCATCAGCATCATCATATCAGCCGAAAGACGTCCACTGCTGGACACAGGCCTTCCCCAAAGAGGGGTTTGCCAAAATCGCCACGCTTGGCAGGCGAGTTGGCGATCGCAGTGTATTGTGTTGCGTTTTACAGAGAACGTTACTGCCCATTCTCTGGTGAGTCCCTTAGTCGCCTCTTACGACACCCACGGGAAGTGATGGGATGGTATTATTCTTTTACGGCACCATACGGCATTGGTCGAAACCGGCCGGCATAGTTTTGCATCATCCCTAAAGTAAGCCATTAATTAGCTGATTGAGGAGCTCGTGGCTAAATAATAACAGCCGTACGGGTCGATCTTCAAGGTAAAGCAACGCTTGCCAAGGTTGGTCTGTGGATGGGTGACCATCTTAACATAACGAGTTTCCTCCGTGCCTCGGAAAGCACGTTAAGCCGTTGGTCCCGGCTGTCATTTGTAGATCTTTGGCAGTCGTTACGGATTGTCAGAAGCTAGTAAATCTGACTCCAGTCCTACCAAGTATTGCCCAGTTAATGGGTTGTGGAGGTCTGGTAGGCAGCCGCTCCTCGTAAAATACTGGTATTCAGCTGAATCCTGTTTGACTGGAAGCCGACCCCAATATAGTTGGGAAAAGGCTAGGCAGATGTGGTGTTTTTGGTTTTGATACTTTGTTTTTTAACACCGACTTGATTTAAGTGGTGATACACTGACGTCGTCTTCGTCTATACAGAAATTTTAATTTTATTTTATTTTTTTTATTTTATTTTATTTGGGAAAATAAACGGTTACACATTACAATATCGCTAAGAACTTAAAACAAAATGGTATTATAAATGTACAACCAACAACATTTTCCACATAATATAAAAAAGTTAAACTAAAATGAACATCGTGCGACATAGATTATGGATAAATGTTAACCTCTAATAATAATAAAACTAAACTGAAAGTCATTCACACAAAAAAAAAAAAGTAAAAAGAGAAAGAATAGTAAACTATGATTTTAAATGGTTATGTACTTAATTCTGCTATGGTTTTAAGAGCAATACTTCTAAATTTCCCAGCCGAAACAGCAAAGAACTCAATACCCTGGAAAATTTTATTGAACTGAGCGGTAAGACGTCGTAGGGGTGCTCGCGAGCCCGCGTTTGTCCGACAAGAGGTTACAGCAAACAGCGGTCGCGCGCGCACACCCCGACATATAGTTGTTCTAGGTACTACATAACTTATTCTATTGCTTATATCTATACAATCAAATTTATTGTTACATAAATCAAACAGAAACATCGATTCCAACATTATACGTCTAGATTTAAGACTTTGAAGTTTGAATTTATTTAGTAAGTCGCTGTAAGATGCATACGTACGAAAACAACGGTAATGCATGGCCTTTAAAAATTTGCGTTGTACTTTTTCTATCATGTTAGAATATTTATCATAGAAGGGATTCCACACCGGGACTCCGTACTCTAATTGAGACCTAACCAGAGTTTTAAATAGATATAGATAAGTACTAGGACGTTTAAATTCCTGAGCCGATCTCATTACAAACCCGTACATACGAAAAGCATTGTTCACAATTTTAGCAACATGAGCATCTAGATGGAGTTTGTCATCCAGCAGAACACCAAGATCACGAACTATTGTTTCTCTAGTCAGATCTATATTGTTTAAGGAATATGCATGTTTTATTATTTTTTTATTTTTAGTAAAACTAATGCAATGGCATTTGGATATGCTCAATTTAAGTTTATTTTTAACACAATATTCAGAGAATCTATTTAAGTCTTCCTGCAGCAGTAAACAGTCGCGTAGATTAATAATCGGCCTAAGAATTTTTAAATCATCTGCGTACAGCAATACTTTAGAATTTTGAAAACACTTACTTATATCATTAATAAACATAACAAACAAAAGAGGACCCAGTATAGAGCCCTGAGGAACACCGGAAGTGACATTTACGGTCGCAGAATTATAACCGTTTATCACAACTCTCTGAGATCTGTTAAAAACGTAAGAAGAGAACCATCTTAGTAGGTCGCCACGTATGCCATTAAAGGCAATTTTACTCAAGAGCAGTTGATGGTCCACTTTGTCAAATGCCTTTTGAAAGTCCGTGTATATAGTATCAACTTGAATGCGAGAATCCATACTGTTAAATAAATAGTCAACAAAAGTTATCAGATTAGTGGTAGTTGATCTTTTTTTGACGAATCCATGTTGTTGTGGGATAATGTTATTATGCAGTAGAGGATAAACTTTATCATGGACAAGTCTCTCAAATAACTTTGAAAATACAGATAATATCGATATAGGACGATAATTTTCGATATCCTGTTTAGGCCCCGACTTATGAACAGGAGTCACATTTGCGAGTTTCCAAGCCTGGGGAAAGATTCCTTGTGAAATTGATAGATTGAAAATAATTTGTAATGGCACACACAGATTAACGGCGGTCTTTTTAATGAACACGACTGGTAGACCATCTGGTCCCGGGCCTTTTGACGGATCTAATGCTTTTAGTGCACTTAATATTTCATCGGCAGTAAACTGAATGCTACTAAGAAGAGAACAGGTTTCAGAGTAATCTCCGTACTGCGGTGAAACACTGTGACTTGAAGTGGACGGCTCATACACCGAATTGAAAAAGCTTGAGAATAAATTACAGATGTCTTCAGGGTTGTTGGCTGAATGATTGCTATAGTGCATGATAGTAGGGAAACTTGAAGAGGATTTGCGGGAGGAAATGAAAGTCCAAAAATGCTTAACATTAGTCCGGATGCCGTCTTCTACGGAGGTAATGTACCTTCTATAACAATTTTTGCACTCAACTTGGAATCTAGATCGGTAAATGGAAAATTGTTCATAGTCCGAGATGTTTTGGAACATCTTCCATTTTACCCAAGCTTTAGCTTTGTTTTTGTAAATATGGATTAGCGATTTTGTGAACCAAACCGGAAATTTCAAAGATGTACAGTTATTCATTGGAACGTGTTTCTTTATAATACTGAAAACAATATCATAAAACGTGTTCAAGGTATCGTCAATGGTTTGGTTTACTAAGACTTCCTCCCAATTAATCCCTTTTAAATCCGCATTTATGTCATCATAATTTGCCTTGTAATAATTATATTTTTTAACTATCTTGCGGGCCATCGAATCGTATGGTACACTTAGAGAGATAAAGACATTAAGTGGAGGATGGTGGCTATCAAGCTGCAGTAAACAGTCTGTGGCTCTAGAAACATTGCATTCACTGTTACCAATAACCAAATCTAATATTTTCCCACCCGCATTCCGTATTGTATTGAATTGGTAAGCGTTTAGAAACGACAAAAATGCACTCATGTGATCAGAAAGGGGGGAGTTACCTCTACAAACATGAGCAGATAATGAAGTACTATCTGTGCAAGTGATCCAGTCGATTTCTGGTAGGTTAAAGTCTCCTACCACATAGAAATTATCGTTGTGTATGACACCAAGCAGTGATTGCAGAAGTTCAAAATATTCAACATATGCCAACTCTGGTGTTTTAGGTGGTATATATACTGCAGCAATAATTCGGCACCTACCTCCACCTGAGCTTGGCAATTGCACCAAGATGTGCTCAATGCTGGCATGAATAGCTGATTGCGGAGTCAATCTAACTGAATACAGACTCTTCAGTACTGCCACGAGAACACCGCCTCCGTCTTTTTTATTGGTGGCAATACGGTCACGATCGTACCGATGTACCACATAACGCTCATCAATAAACTCGTTATCTGATATCTCGGGCGTCAGCCAGGTCTCAGTCAAAATTATTAAATCATAACAATTGGCTAGAATATTCATATATAAGATATTTAATTTAGTGCGGAATCCCCTGCAATTTTGATAATATATAACTAGGTTATCTGTCATTATAGCGTAGAACTCTATGGAATATGGTCATAAATGCATTTACCGTTACTAACGCAGCCGCAACTAGCAGGGCATTATTGTACAATAGGACGTTAAAAAGATGCGAACAAAATACAAGAAACATAACATAGTACCTAGAGAAATGGATTAACATTAACAAACAACTCACAAGGCCGCATATTATGCAGTGTTCAACTAAAGTCAGTAGTAAATCAACTATTAAAAAAGTCCAAAGTTGAGCGCAACGATTATGTAGCAAACCGAAGATTGACGGATTATTCACTGTAGAGTTATTTTTCGATGGATACAGCGCATTGGTTGTCAATCGGTGCTGCGTAGCCAGGTTTGATTTTAGTGATGTCGTGCGCGTTCCGAATTGCAAAAGACCTTGTCCCCTCCTTTTCACGGACAAGGATTGTTCCATGCTTAACCCAAACAAATCTATAATTGTGTTGTTTGGCAGCGTCTCGACACTCACGAAATAATTGTTTATTTTTTAGTGTCAGGTGCTCATGCATATAAATCGCTAGAGATGTTCCTGAAACGCCAATTTGGTCCGTGGTAAGTCCCTTGCACAACCGTTGGGCACTAAGGACGTTGTCACGTAGTATACGTGAACCAAATTTAACTATGATGTTTTTAGGCTTATTGTTATGCTGGTGTGCATGTGGGACACGGTGAATAGAAATAATGTCATTTTGTTGTACATTGCACTTAATTATGGCACCAATTTTTTGCATCATGGTTACGAGGTTTTCGTTACGCCTTTCAGGGATGTTGCATATCTCAATGTTACAATTGCGGGCACTCTGTTCCATATTATCAATCCTTGCCACAAGCTCTGAAACGATAGGCTTTAAATCAATGGTCTCTTGAATATTTTTATTAATGTTGGTAACTTTCTTACTGAGATCAGCTTGCTCCCCAGCAGCAAACTGGACCGAGCTTTCGAGGGAGTTAATTCGTTCGATTGTACTAGAATACTTCACATCTAACTCTGTAACTCTCCGACGCAGGACTGATTGCTCCGATCGAAGAGAATTAATGTCATTTTTTATCTCTGACGTCACTTGATTAATTGAAGTAAGTTCGACTTTCATTGATACCATACTCTCTGATATTTTACTAATACTTGTTTCCAAGTCCCGTCGCCACTCGTTTATTGTATTCTTCAACTCCGTTGACAGCTCATATATAGCCAGTGTCCACTCAGAATCCGGTTGTTTACGTTTATTACGGACTGACACATTTTGATCGCCGCTCAATGGGGTATCAGCCACGGTACCAGCCGTTAAGTCGGTATCCGAATGGAATTTTTTCTTGTCGGGTGAATGGAACATTGTATTGTTTCCGTTAATATTCAATTTAACAATCTTTGTTCAAATTATAATATTTTTAAAAATGGAAAAAGAACTGCGTCTTGTGAGATTCGAACCAGCGGCACGCTGCGTCTAGTAGCTCTAGTAATACAAAAAGCACACCCGCCGGCCACTCGACCACGGTAACTTTAAGTTGTGGGTCGAAATTATGCACTAGTACTTAGTTTTTTGTTGTATGAATGACTTGCGATAAGTTCGACTAATGAGGTCCTTTGTTCTCGAAGTCACAAACAAGGTCACCTTGAACACTCAGAAAAGTTAAAGTTTTTAAGTATTTTGGCAAATACTAGTATTAAACTGAATTTAATTGATGAAAACCATATATATTTGGATTCCACAAGAGTCACTGTATATGTCACAATAAAAATTTGCCGAGATTAGCAGCAAATTACCACTTATTTCACTTAATTTTATGGACTGATTTTGACGCAGTACACTCAAAGCAACGGTCGCACGAATGATTTAATAAGCAAAAATGCTCACAAAATAAAAACTACTGAACCAAACTGAATCAAATTTTGACGGGACTAAATGACAAGTATACCGCATCGAACTAAAAAAGAATCACAGAGATTGGATCAGAAACCTCGAAGTAATCGATGTACTAAATGACAAGTATACCGCATCGAACTAAAAAAGAATCACAGAGATTGGATCAGAAACCTCGAAGTAATCGATGTACTAAATGACAAGTATACCGCATCGAACTAAAAAAGAATCACAGAGATTTGGATCAGAAACCTCGAAGTAATCGATGTACTAAATGACAAGTATACCGCATCGAACTAAAAAAGAATCACAGAGATTGGATCAGAAACCTCGAAGTAATCGATGTACTAAATGACAAGTATACCGCATCGAATTAAAAAAGAATCACAGAGATTGGATCAGAAACCTCGAAGTAATCGATGTACTAAATGACAAGTATACCGCATCGAACTAAAAAAGAATCACAGAGATTGGATCAGAAACCTCGAAGTAATCGATGTACTAAATGACAAGTATACCGCATCGAACTAAAAAAGAATCACAGAGATTGGATCAGAAACCTCGAAGTAATCGATGTACTAAATGACAAGTATACCGCATCGAACTAAAAAAGAATCACAGAGATTGGATCAGAAACCTCGAAGTAATCGATGTACTAAATGACAAGTATACCGCATTGAACTAAAAAAGAATCACAGAGATTGGATCAGAAACCTCGAAGTAATCGATGTACTAAATGACAAGTATACCGCATTGAACTAAAAAAGAATCACAGAGATTGGATCAGAAACCTCGAAGTAATCGATGTACTAAATGACAAGTATACCGCATTGAACTAAAAAAGAATCACAGAGATTGGATCAGAAACCTCGAAGTAATCGATGTACTAAATGACAAGTATACCGCATCGAACTAAAAAAGAATCACAGAGATTGGATCAGAAACCTCGAAGTAATCGATGTACTAAATGACAAGTATACCGCATCGAACTAAAAAAGAATCACAGAGATTGGATCAGAAACCTCGAAGTAATCGATGTACTAAATGACAAGTATACCGCATCGAACTAAAAAAGAATCACAGAGATTGGATCAGAAACCTCGAAGTAATCGATGTACTAAATGACAAGTATACCGCATCGAACTAAAAAAGAATCACAGAGATTGGATCAGAAACCTCGAAGTAATCGATGTACTAAATGACAAGTATACCGCATCGAACTAAAAAAGAATCACAGAGATTGGATCAGAAACCTCGAAGTAATCGATGTACTAAATGACAAGTATACCGCATCGAACTAAAAAAGAATCACAGAGATTGGATCAGAAACCTCGAAGTAATCGATGTACTAAATGACAAGTATACCGCATTGAACTAAAAAAGAATCACAGAGATTGGATCAGAAACCTCGAAGTAATCGATGTACTAAATGACAAGTATACCGCATTGAACTAAAAAAGAATCACAGAGATTGGATCAGAAACCTCGAAGTAATCGATGTACTAAATGACAAGTATACCGCATCGAACTAAAAAAGAATCACAGAGATTGGATCAGAAACCTCGAAGTAATCGATGTACTAAATGACAAGTATACCGCATCGAACTAAAAAAGAATCACAGAGATTGGATCAGAAAACTCGAAGTAATCGATGTACTAAATGACAAGTATACCGCATCGAACTAAAAAAGAATCACAGAGATTGGATCAGAAACCTCGAAGTAATCGATGTACTAAATGACAAGTATACCGCATCGAACTAAAAAAGAATCACAGAGATTGGATCAGAAACCTCGAAGTAATCGATGTACTAAATGACAAGTATACCGCATCAAACTAAAAAAGAATCACAGAGATTGGATCAGAAACCTCGAAGTTATCGATGTACTAAATGACAAGTATACCGCATCGAACTAAAAAAGAATCACAGAGATTGGATCAGAAACCTCGAAGTAATCGATGTACTAAATGACAAGTATACCGCATTGAACTAAAAAAGAATCACAGAGATTGGATCAGAAACCTCGAAGTAATCGATGTACTAAATGACAAGTATACCGCATCGAACTAAAAAAGAATCACAGAGATTGGATCAGAAACCTCGAAGTAATCGATGTACTAAATGACAAGTATACCGCATCAAACTAAAAAAGAATCACAGAGATTGGATCAGAAACCTCGAAGTTATCGATGTACTAAATGACAAGTATACCGCATCGAACTAAAAAAGAATCACAGAGATTGGATCAGAAACCTCGAAGTAATCGATGTACTAAATGACAAGTATACCGCATCGAACTAAAAAAGAATCACAGAGATTGGATCAGAAACCTCGAAGTAATCGATGTACTAAATGACAAGTATACCGCATCGAACTAAAAAAGAATCACAGAGATTGGATCAGAAACCTCGAAGTAATCGATGTACTAAATGACAAGTATACCGCATCGAACTAAAAAAGAATCACAGAGATTGAATCAGAAACCTCGAAGTAATCGATGTACTAAATGACAAGTATACCGCATCGAACTAAAAAAGAATCACAGAGATTGGATCAGAAACCTCGAAGTAATCGATGTACTAAATGACAAGTATACCGCATCGAACTAAAAAAGAATCACAGAGATTGGATCAGAAACCTCGAAGTAATCGATGTACTAAATGACAAGTATACCGCATCGAACTAAAAAAGAATCACAGAGATTGGATCAGAAACCTCGAAGTAATCGATGTACATATATAAAAGAAAAAAAAACCCACTGAAAAAAAAGTTGGTTTAAAATAAAAACCCAATATGATCCCCATCATTACCAAGCCCTAGCGTTCGTCACTTACCTTTATTCTCCTTAGCCTCTCCATCCTTATCAGCACCCTCAACGACATCCTTGTCGAACGACTCCGTGCAGGTGAGCAGTTCCTTGTCCAGCTTCTCATCAGCACTGGCCTTGACCAGGCTCTTCAGTTTCTCCGCGATCTTGTCGATCTCTGAACCCCCTAGCGACAGAGACATTTTTAATTGATGATAAAAAATAAATATGTAAATAATACTAAATCTATAGGTACATATTTATATTATAATAAATCAAAAGAGTTTGTTTGTTTGGTTGAACGCGCTAATCCCAAGAAGTACCCGTTCGAATTAGAAACTTTAAATACTTATTTGGGATTTGTTTTTGTTTGCACTTTTTATATTTTATAACCTAAAATATAGGTACCTACACTATACCTACCTTTAATATTTACACTTAAAATAAAAATAAAAACCGGCCAAATGCGAGTCGGATCCGCCAACCGAGGGTCCCGTACAAATTTGTAGCTACAAATTGTTTTAAATAAAGGGTTTATTTTTTATGATTTAATTACAAATACACTTCTCATCAGAAAAATCGAAACACTTCCGTTTTTATTGTTTCTGTCCTAATTTAACACAAAAGAGTTTACATGATTGTATAGCTGGCAGTTTGGCCAATACAGTGATATGTGGAAATTCAAAATTCAAAATTAAAATTTCATTTGTTTATCATATAAATGAAATGGTTCACTGTTTTGTGACAAATGTGTGTTTAAGTTTAAGTACATTTCACGTTTAAAAACTAAAAATTAGCGCTTATCTTAAAACTTTTTGTTCTTTATTTGTTTACTGTGGACATTGCGACGTCTGAAAAAGTTATTTTTTTTTTTAAACATATGGATACTTTGCCTGCAGAAGCCGCCCAAGTGGTGGCATTGCTGGATTCTAGACTTAGTCAGCGTGTTGTGGCTGAAAAATTGCATCTAAGTCTGTCGTCTGTTCATAGAGTTTACGACTGGTTTGTTCACGCGCCGTTCAGGATCTGGCAGGAATCGGGTCACTTCTTCGATTTATCGTAACAACTTCTTTACGAAATCGACGCCTTAATGCTTTTCAACTGCAGCAGCAGCTTCATGTTGTACGTAGGGTGGCTGTAAGAGACTCTACAATTAGAAGATGGTTGAAGGATCGTCGACTGGTACCGTACAAGCCAGCAAATGGGCCGAAATTAACTGCAAACCATCGAAGAGCGCGACTTAACTTTACACGACGCCTCTGGAAGACGTCTTAGAACGACGGCTTAGGAAGATGTATTGAACGACATATTGAACGACGCCTTACAACGACTCCTTAGGAAGACGTCTTAGAACGACGCCTTAGAAAGACGCCTTACAACGACTCCTTAGGAAGACGCCTTAGAACGACGCCTTACAACCACTCTTTAGGAAGACGTCTTACAACCACGCCTTAGGAAGACGTCTTACAACGACGCCTTAGGAAGGCGTATTAGAACGACGCCTTTGGAAGACGTCTTAGAACGACGCCTTAGTACGACTCCTTACGAAGACGTATTAGAACGACACCTTACAACGACGCCTTAGGAAGAGGTCTTAGAACGACGCCTTACGCCTTAGAATGACAACTTAAGAAGACATCTTAAAACGACGCCTTAGGAAGACGTCTTAGAACAACGCCTTAGAAGGACGCCTTATACCGACGTCTTAGGAAGAAGTCTTAACACGACGCCTTAACAAGACGTCTAAGAAAGACGTCTTAGAATGACGCCTTAGGAAGACGTCTTAGGAAGACGTCGTAGAACGACGCTTTAGGAAGACGTCTCAGAACGACGCTGAAATTTGCCATGAAGGGTCCTTGGATAGTGTACACTAATAGAGGATTTCGCGAAATTTTTACAGGAACGGGAAAAACGGGATATGTGCGTACGAAGTCGCGAGCAAAAGCTGTTTATAATACGTGCCTACAAATTTCTACGGTACCCTCGGTGCGCGAGTCCGACTCGCTCTTGACCGGTGTTTTTATAATTGAGTGTATTGCAACTTGTGACCTAGAAAATTGTTTCAACGATTAACTGCTTCTTGTAATTTTGGTGGGCTCTGGTTTATCACTTGTGGCGTCGAGTAACCGTTATATTGTTAGATTCTACCCTGCACGTGTAGGCGGGCACGCCCTTTATGTCTGGAGGCATACCCATTAAGTTTGGTTTGCATTGTTTTTATGTTTGAGTTGTCTGCTTGTGATGGCAATGGAGCTTACAAATGGCAAATAATTTTGTTTTTAGGTTGTATGTGTTACCCACGTTATGTTTCATTATTTTGTATAAATGCGAGTTCTTCTAACTCAACAGACAGATGTCTAGCTGGGGAGCTTGCTGGCCATATCTTCTCCACAGCTAAAACACTAGGAAGTGGTGACGGGCGGGCGTTTTGGGGGACTGTCTATTTGTAAACGTTGACGTACAAAAATTGCTAGCACTCAGCTTAATTTGAATAAACGACTTTTGATTTTGATTGAATTTAATTAAAATTAAAGGGGGCTCTCATGAAAGAAACGTGTTTTTTTTCGGTTAACGGAACCCTTCGTGTGAGAGTCCGACTCGCACTTGACCGGTTTTTTTCCACTGCTGCTTAAGCTCTGCACAATCAGCTGCCCACGTCATTTTGGAAATTTATGTGCTTCTGGGCGGAACTAAGCTAGCTATGTTAGCCAGGACCCTCACCACAACAGACCGAATGGGAGATAATAAGTAAAGATAATGGAGACTGTAAATTACATAGTCATCATCTGCCTAGCCTTTTCCCAACTATATTGGGGTCGGCTTCCAGTCAAGCCGGATTTAGCTGAATACCAGTATTTTACGCGGATCGGCTGCCTACCTGACCTCCACAAAACGTTAACTTGGGTAACACGGTAGGTACTTTATAGCAAGACTGGAGTCAGATTTAAGGGCTTTTGATTAGGTATCCGTAACGACTGCTAATGATCTACATCCGGGACCAACGGCATAGTGTGGTTTCCGAGGCACGGAGGAAACTCGGTATGTTAAGATGGTCACCCATCCACAGACCAACCTTGGCAAGCGCTGCTTAACCTTGAAGATCAACCCGTGCGGCTGTTATTATCTAAAAAAAATCGGCCTAGTGCGAGTCGGACTCGCACACGAAGGGTTCCGTACTATAAACCTTAATTTTTATTATTTGTTGTTAGAGCGGCAATAGAAATATACAATCTGTGAAAATTTCAGCTGTCTACCTGTTACGATTCTTGAGATACAGCCCGCTGACAGACAGACGGACGGACGGACAGTGGAGGCTTAGTAATAGGGTTCCGATGGTTACCCTTTGGGTACGGAACCCTAAAAAAATACATAGTGTAGCTGAATAAGACAAACAAACCTTTAATACTGAACTTCAGCGGCTCCCTGCTTCTAATTTCTTCAATAATTGGCGCCAACGGTTCCTTCCTCTGCTTCCTTTTCCTATTAGCTTCCTGTATCGGTTCGGAAATGGATCGCGTTTCGTTGTCGCATCCGTTGCGTTTCCTTCTATGCGTCTTCTCGTACGTTTTGCGTTCGGTTTTTGCTTCGAGAGATCTTAAGTTATACGTTTTTTCTGTATCTTTTTTAATTACATTCTTGGTTTTAGGGACAGTAAGTTCAGGGGATTTTACAGCTTTTTCGCTTTCGGAAGCGTATTCGTAAGGTTCCGTGTCTCGAAAATGTTGCAAGAATTGACTTTTCTTGAGCAGTTGGAGATAGAATCGCGTGGAAATTGGTACTTTGTCGTGGTAGAGTGTCTCGTTGGTTTTTAAAAGATGCTTCTGACGCTTAATGCTTAGTTTTGGTAATCGCGTCGATTTCGTTTCATCTGAAAACGAAATAATCTATATTTAAAATTACAAAGCTGAAGAGTTTGTGTGTTTGTTTGGTTGAATGCGCTAATATCAGGAACTACTCGTTCGAATTGAAAAATAATTTCAGTGTTGAATATCTCATTTATCGAGGAAGACTATTGGCTGTATAACATCACGCCACGACCAACAGGAGCGAATCATTAATGAAAAATGTGACACAGACGAAATTGCGCGGGTCAGCTAGTTCATATCTTTACTTCCTTACTTAAGGTGGAAGCGCCAGGGTAGTCCGCGAAATTAAAATATTTTTTTATGTTTTTTGCAATTTGCCGGTTAGTATGAACCTGTATACCTTGGCGCATCCACCTTAATATGGCTGTCTGTCTGTCGCGCTTTCACGCCAAAACTACTGAACCGATTTAAATGAAATTTGGCACACAGATATTCTAGAGCCTGACAAAGGGCATAGGCTACTTTTAATCCCGGGAGTATGATCCCTAGAGACCACGCGGGTAAAGACGCAAGACCACCCATTGTACACTAGTTTTATAAGCGTTTTTACTGTGCTTGTTATGAGGTGTACAATAAAGTATATAATAATAATAAAATGTGATCTTTGATATTTCGTACTTAAATGTCGATGGAATCTAGCAAATAAAATATCGAAGTATGTTATTCCAGGTTTCCCAGGTCTAGAATCGTAGATCTAAAAAGCGCAGATCATAAAAATGCTTTCTATTTTGCATTAGTTTTAAGAATATCATGTGATGGGTCGTTATTTTAATGGGCTATTTTACCTTTAACGTATGCAGAGGGTAAAACCGACTATACCGATTTAACGTATGCAGAGGGTAAAACCAACTTTACTGTAGCTCTTCAGATTAGGTATAAACTGTTATAAGCTAAGTAATATTGTAAAGAGTTAAAATGTTTAAGTAGTGGGGACTTCTACAGTAGAAGGACAATTTCTTTTTAAATCCAAAGCTGTGTCTCTGTGTGTCTCCTATGTAAGGTTATCTTCATGTATCTGTTCTGTACCTTATGGTAATTTAGTAAATTAGGCAAGTTTTTGGGAAAACATTCATAGTGCGTACAGCTAAAGAGTGGAACTCCCTGCCAGAGTACCTTTACGTGTTCCCTGATAGCTACAACCTGGGAGTCTTTAAGTCAAGAGTGAATACGAATAGGTTACTTCTATGCAAGCGTGCTCCATCTTCGACCGCATCATCGCTTACCATCAGGTGAGATAGTGGTCAAACGTATGCCTTTCAGTGGTAAAAAAATAAAGTTTTCTTATTATTGTGTGGACAGTAAGGTCTAAAACCCACACCCTAGTGTCAGAGTTTCTAAACCGCCTCAAGGGCCTCTGACATGGTTTATTTGACGACTGCCATTTGGCGGCCGGGACCACCGGCTTATACCTACGTGCCTTCCGAAGCATCTTTTTATCAGACAATCAGGTGATACAAGCCTGCAATGTCCTAGCAAAACTGGAAAGAACTTTATAAAGTGTGCTTCCCGTGGGAATCGAACCCACGACCACCGGGTCACAAGGCAAACGCCTAAACAACTCGAGCACGGAGGCAGTGCATGAAGGTAAAAAATGTGGTAAAAAGATGTCACTTACATAAATATTTGGTGCAAGACACATTCCACCATATAATGATAGCTTGCAAATATTCATACATAAATTGTGGTGTACCTACATAATGAAGAGTATTTTACTCTATCCTAAACCCGATTATTAACATTATATCTATGATTGAAAGCTACATTATAGCTGAGTGCCTTTGGCTACTTTGACCCTCCAACGGTACGGATCACAGCCCCAAGAAAAAGTAAGCTAGCAGTTATCCATTTCTGTAATTCCATAATAGGGAATATAATAATAATAATAACATCTCGTGAAAGCCGAGAAAGACAAACAAATCAAGTATATTGACTTGGCTCGCGAGGTTGTCGACATGTGGGAAGTGGACTCCGCAATCATTGTACCGATAGTCGTGTCGGCCAATGGCTTAATAGCCACGAGCCTCGACCAACACCTTAGGAGGCTCTCGTTGGGCAGCTGGATCAAGGGCTTGATTCAGAAAGCGGTACTTCTGGACACGGCTCGCATTGTCAGGAGGTTCCTTTCTCTGGAGCCCTGACCACCGGTAGCTTGGACCCTGTTCCCGATATCGGTGGGCTACTATATTTATATTTTTAAATGTTTTTTTATTTATTTTATTCAAATATTTAAAAATATAATATATATATGTATAGTTAAATGAATAAAGGAGATAATAACATTTATTACAAGTATCAAGACTCGAAAGTGTTAGTAACAAAAAACTTACAAACTATGTTAGTAATACATTAACAACACAAAATTGCGACTTCACTGCTGCAAGGCGACAGGCCCAGCTGATACCCTGCAGCAGTGGTTCACAAACGCACAATCTAGCCTACTTGCTATCATGGACAGGATGCTGTTGGCGCTGCCCCGCACCCTTCTGAGCAGGGATGCGCACCGCTTCCGCATCACAGTAAAAAAACAGTCAACGTGAGCTTCAGCAAACATCCCCGATGCACTACAGTATCGGGGCAATCCCATCAGCACCCTGAAAGCGTCATTGTACTGAACTCGAAGGGCGCTGTATGATTTCTGAGTACAATGAGTCCATATGCATGCGTTTTTTTTATTTGTAAAATTAAATACTTATTAGCTCTAGTAAATTAGTAAACAATGGGTATAATTTAGACGGTCACCAAAAATAATATTTTTAAGACTAACTAAGCCTAGGCACCAAAATGGATGAACGGTCACCAAATTCTATCCAACTCAACTGTGATTGCCATAAAATGTAGGCTTGGGGTTACAAACTGGATAAAATAGGTTAGGTTAGGTTAGAATTGTGACCAACCGCGCGCGAGCCGAGCGAGCGAAGCGAGCCGAGCGAGCGAAGCGAGCGGTGCCGCGGCAGCGGCCGGCGAGCGCTACTTCTCGAATATTATTTGGTGACCATTTATCTGTTTTGGTAACCGTGTAGAACTTTTTTGGTAGTATAATAGACCAGGTACTTTTTTGGGCGGTGTTTAAACACAAGCCGTAAACAATCATGAAATTATTTTTTAAATACCTTCATCAGTGATGAAGTTATTAAACTTCAAAGATAATAATTAGAAAGAGAAGTCCGATGTAAACTTTGACGTCATCGTCTATGATGCCTATACAGCTGACATAGAAAACGGCATTTTCGCGAGAGGGACAGATAAAAATAGATTGTTTAAAATAATTATCCCTCCTTCGTTTTTCGAGTAATTTTGATTCTATTTTCACTGTTAGTATTGGATGTTTTGTATATTTTTAGATGAACTGTATAGATTATAAATATGTTTTTCATGCATATTCCCTATTAAGGAACTTGTCGCACCGCCGGCGATCAGCGAGTAGCGAGTAAAGCTTGAAACTCGAAACGAGTTGGCGAGTAGCGAGTGAAAAGTTTCGATAGTTTTGCAGCTCGACTAAGCGAGTGCTTTTATGTGACGGGCGGATTATTCGCAATACTCGCTCTGGCCCGCACTATAGGTAAAAATTATCGTTGGTTAGTGAGTTCTGACCGCATGAGGAGCTCGTGGCTAAATAATAACAGCCGCACGGGTCGATCTTGAAGGTTAAGCAACGCTTGCCAAGGTAGGTCTGTGGTGACCATCGTAACATACCGAGTTTCCTCCGCGCATCGGAAAGCACGTTAAGCCGTTGGTCCCGGCTGTCATTTATAGATCTTTGACAGTCGTTACGGATTGTCAGAAACCAGTAAATCTGACTCCATACTTGCCAAGATGTACCGTGTTACCCAGTTAATGGGTTGTGGAGGTCTGGTAGGCAGCCACTCCTCATTAAATACTGGTATTCAACTGAATCCGGTTTGACTGGAAGCCGACCCCAATGTAGTTGGGAAAAGGCTAGGCAGATGATGAGTGAGTTCTGACCGCAAAGCGAGCATCACAATCTTTGAAAGCTCTTGTCACTACGATAACTATAGTGCTAAGAGCCGTTTGAACAGTCAGCTAGCGACTATAAATGTATATATAAATGTAATGTCTTTTACTCACACGAGATCTATATATTTTGTCCCTTTCCTCAGCGAGCAAATAGTCGATAGCTAATCGCGTCCTCGCCGGCGGTGAGACAAGTGCCTAATCTATACTAATATATAAAGCTGAAGAGTTTCGTTTGTTTGTTTGCTTGAACGCGCTAATCTCAGGAAATACTGGTCAGATTTGAAAAAATCTTTCAGTGTTAGATAGCCCATTTATCGCGGAAGGCTATAGGTTCTAGGCTATAGGTATCATCACGCTAAGACCAATAGGAGCGGAGCAGACGAAGTTGTGCGGGTCAACTAGTGATTCGATAAAAAAAACCGGCCAAGTGCGAGTCGGATTCACACACGAAGGGCTCCGTACCACAAAACTTAATTTTTATTATTTGTTGTTATAGCGGCAATAGAAATACATAATCTGTGAAAATTACAAATCTCTATCTATTACGGTTCTTGATATATAGCTAGCCCGCTGACAGACAGACGGACGGACGGACGGACAGACGGACGGACAGCAGAGGCTTAGTAATAGGGTTCCGTTGGTAACCCTTCGGGTACGGAACCCTAGAAAACTATCTGTGTCTTCCGTGGGATGGGAACCTGGTGATTTGCAATACAGGTATTTATGCCTAACTCAGACACCATCACATTTTTAATTAGACAATTAAGATTAGTTATGTAAAACACCTAGAATTAGACTATTGTGAGGGAAAATAAATATATTATTTTTATTTGATTTATGCAGTTATGACAAATACATATAATAGCCGGCCCCTTCCTTATACGAGGTACGAGTTTCGGGAAACATTATCTAGCAAATATTTTCATACAGCCCGCTGGTCATGAACTATCCGGAAAATTTTACTTTGGCAGTAAAATAAGTCGGTAGTATGTTTTACCGTGCTAGCCGTTGGACAATAAAGGTAGAATTTACAGGAAAAGAGTCGTCAGTCGTCACACCAAGGTATTTTCTTGATGTTTATAATATAAAATGTTACAAGAAAATATACGACATTAGTTTTGTGAATCGTAAAAATTCCAATGGTCTTCAACCGTAACAAATTCTGTGTTATTTCTCAACCTATACCTAAAGGAAATAATAGAAATCATAATTCATGATACCGTTACGTTTTCGAGAGGAACATTTTTATATAAATTTGCAATCACAAAAATATTTTAATTGAAATAAATATCTTGACACTGTCAGTCTGGTTCGAAAGATAAAGTTTGGAAAATAGTGAAAAAAACGCTGAAAATGCCGTAAAAACGTAGAAAACGGTGTGAGCATTGTAGAACGACGTATTCCCTAGCGTTTTATCCTATTAAAAGGTCACGTATTACATAGCATAGCAAAATATTCGTGAAAATTCATAGAACGCAAAGTGACTTACTTTCGACCGAAAATTCACCAAGTTCCTGTATGAAACTCCTCTTGAGACGTCGCACAGAGTTTATAAAGCACCTGGGCATGATGCCAGCGACAGAAAATTATTATAATATATTACAGTTTACTTAAAATTACAAATCAAAATATGAGAAGTTCGTAGTACTTGTGGGCACTTGCTGCAGGGACAGACAGAAACAAACGACATTAAATTTTATTTTAAGAATTCCAAATTCGAATGTGGCGGTCATGCTTGCCAGTCGGTGGAGGTTTTACACATTTCTGGAGTTCCTATTAAACCTCTATGGATGTGTTTTTCTACAGCAAGTTTTCACTGTTATAGTAATAAATATCATAAATAACGTTGTGTTGCGTCGTATGAGTGGAGAAGAAAAGTGTTTTTTTAAGTGTTTGTGATGTAGCGTGCCTAATCTTTTGATCTCCCGCCAAGATGTCATTAACTTCAGTGAAGAATCTATGAATTTATTGATGACTAGGCGGTTAAAATCGAACCCGACGTGATCGATTTAAAGGTTAAGTGGATTTTACAGCGTAAGAAATTGTAAGATTTATGCATACAGTAGCGGAATTAAAAGATTGCCAATATAGAAAATGGGGAAACCTCTACGGTTCGGAAAAGCTCTGATCGCGGCATGTGTCGTGAAAAGCGTAGATAATGAGCAGGCGCGCAAGAGGCGCGCGCGGGTGTGTAGAGGGCGAGGGAGGGGAGACTGCGCATCGATTATTCGGCAGCGAGCGCGCGTCGCGACCGCACGTCTGTACGCGTGCACTCACGCTCGCGTTTACCGCCCGAAACGATCGCGACGCCGGGAAATGTTAAATTATTACAAGAAAATATCAATTAGTTGGTTCGGACGCGTGTGTACGTGTGACAACTGTGTGTAGTGCATGAGGTGACGTGCGGGGGATGACCAGCTAAGGGCGGCGTGGCCGAGCCGGCGACGACATGGGCAACTCTTGCAGCTCGGGGCAAGCACACAAGGACAAGGATAATGTATCACAACATTCTGAGGAGTGAGTACCGCTGACTATGGAGTGACGCGTGAAGGTCGACCTCACAATACCCTCGTTAGCTAAACGACTTGAAAGAAAACAACGTAGTTATTTATGTGTTATATTTGTTGTACGGTAGCTAAGATAAGCGCACTGTTGTGAAATCGTCAAAATAAATCAATAGGTACATCGATCGCGCTCGTCTACAGGTTGCCTTTTCAAAGAGACCAGAGTATTTGAGAAAATTTTCAAAACAACCTTGGACATGGTCTAGAAAAATTGCAATAAAAATGTTTGTATGAATATTCAGCTCATTTAATTATTGCAACAACACAGACGCACAGGAGCAGATAAGTAACATGAATGAACACATAAATGACATTAATTTTATGATTAAAACAGTACACATTGTACAGCTACTATCTCATTTAGATGACCAATTATATAGGACGTTTAAGTACTTAACCGTGGACAAATCTTAATCTTGGAACTTCTTTTAATCTTCGCAAAGGTCAAAATCGGAAAAAGCATGATGAGGTACCCAACAATTATATAAATATAGAAAACATGTATACTCGTGACATAGACAAAATGTACAAATTAAATAATGATATAGGTCCCTAAGATAAAAAAAAATGGATGCACTCTGTTGCACTTACCTTCACCAAAAAACCTAAATGGATCCGTATTTTAATAAGACATAAGTACTTAGGTAGATAATCCTATGATTCACGCAATATTAGAAATAATTTAAAGTACTTAGGTAGATAATCCTACAATTCACGCAATATTAGAAATAATTTAAAAAATACGGGAATGAATTTTGCTGGAGGCCTTTGAAACTAACTTTGGACCTTTGAAATATGTAGGATTAAGTACGAAAACGAACTAAATATACAATAGATAAGTCTAGCTAGATCCTCTTGTTCTATAAGTTTCAGCTGACAATCCCTAAATATTTCCATCGAAAAGAAAAATTATGTCTTCTGCGTTCTTACTTGAATGATTGTATACCTACCCACTTAAACTCTGCAACACAGCCTGCAAGCTAATTTTCGTGCTTAAAATTAAATTCATCAGAATCTTGTCAAAATCAAAGGGAATGGATTGTCTAGGGCAGGGTACTTTGCTCGTAGAACAGATGGTCGATGCGGAATGTTTCGGCATTCTGGAGTGGTGACCGCGTACAGGAAGAGGCACGTTGGCGCGGCCTCCCACAGGTTGGACCGATGACCTGGTGAGGGTCGCGGGTAGCCAATGGATGCGAGACGCACAGGACCGGTTGTTGTGGCGACACTTGGGGTCTATGACCAGGAGTGGACGTTTTTCGGCTGATATGATGATGGTGATGTTGACTTGCTTCTTCTGGCGCCTACCCAATATGGAGAATCATCATGAATAATTTACATCGGAACTGAAACAACATGCATGTAAAACAACTCTGTAAGATCAAGAGAAGTGGTTCTAATTTGCAAGTTGCAGAAACGGTTGCAATTAGAGATGTTTTTACAGATTGAGGCTGCATTTACAACAGTGCTGTGCGAGGATGCGCCGTAACAGCCGTATCGAAGATACGGGGCCCCGGACAACAAGGGACGGCGTGTGGACGCAAAGCTATACATTTAGTCTCTTTGGTCGCCTGCCAAGACAGTCCTTGGCTATTTTGTTAAAAAAAATAACGATAGGTACCCTTAAAACGGGCCCCCAAAAATGTTTGATACAGGGCTCCTTTAACTAGCTACGCAACTGATGTGTCGCGAGAGATGTGTTTGAATCATTTGCGCTGAGCGAGGCTAGGTAAACGATTTCATAGGTTCTTAACAAACACATCTCTACACATCCTCGTACATCTCTGGCGGAGACGCAGCCTGAGACAGACATAATGCGAACAGATAAATTATTGACAGACGCATATCTATCTACACTAATATAAAGCTGAAGAGTTTGTTTGTTTGCTTGAATGCGCTAATCTCAGGAAGTACTGTCAGTGTTAGATATTTGATAGAAGGCTATATTTATATATTACCACGCTAAGACCAGCAGTAATGAAAATTGTGACGCAGACGAAGTTGCGCGGGTCAAGTAGTAAACTAATAAAATAGTAAATATATATCATCATCTGCCTAGCCTTCCCAACTATATGCCCAGTATTTTACCTGGAGCAGCTGTCTACTAGACCTCCACAACCCATTAACTGGGTAACACGGTACTACATGGCAAGACTGGAGTCAGATTTAATGGCTTCTGATAATCCGTCCCGACTGCAAAAGATCTACAAATGACCACGGCTTAATGTAGTTTCCGGGGCATGGAAGACACTCAGTATGTTAAGATGGTCACCCATCCACAGGCCAAGCGTTGCTTCACCTTCAAGATCGACCTATGCGGCTGTTATTCTTTAGCCACGAGCTCCTCACTCGATGTTTCTTCAAAAAATAATATTTGCCCCTCTGAGAAATTCAACAGAAATATTATCCTCCTTTTGGAGCAGTCGGGTTCGGCTCTTTCTAGATATTAAATAACAAACACCACTGCAACTAATCTCCCGATGAATTCCGAGTACCCACGGCAAAGGATGCTCCTTCAAACAAATTTCCCAGAATCTCCTTTTTCCAAGCCTTGTGCCTCCGAATCATGTGTGTGATTATGGAGTCCTCCATTTCGCGTTTTATTTTTAGGTACTCTATCCGTATCGAGTGGAAAAAGCCAGGCAAATATAACCTCTATTCCTTATTCAATCAAGGATGCATGCTCCTATTTCCAATATTTTTGAAACGGTGTCTTCTTGCAGACTCTTGCTGGTTTTATTTTGAGTCCATTACTTGATTTCGCTCGTCCCATCTTCAGGGTTAAGCACTGCTTGTCGATGGTTTACTTGGTTGGGTGACCATCTTAACAAACCGAGACTAGCTAGTATCTTTGGTCTTTTTTTTTAATGGAAAATCCTTAAATGGCTCCTGCCGCTCTGGGCGGAGCGGAAGAGAGTGTCAGACTCTTACTGACTTAAACCCATCCGTGTTCCTCCTAATGCCCTTTGCGTTCCAGGGCTACGGTGACTCTTTCGAACAAATTCAACGACCCAGGCAGAGAGCATCGCCCTGGAGAGTGATTAAATAAAGCAATTTATGCATACAAAACATGTATGTTCTCTTGTAGCTATTCCACCAATTCGCACTAAGCGTTTCCAAACGTCTTTTATGATGCGCACAGCAAAGGAGTGGAACTCTCTGCCTGCGTCTATGTTTCCAAAAGCTTACAACCCTAATCTCTTCAAATTTAGAGTGAACAGGCTCCTTCTGGGTAGGCTCGCTCCATCGTAGACTTTGTCTCTGTCATCTCTGACATAGACTAGAGTCAAGAGCAAACCCATTACAAATAAAAAAATAAAAAAAAACAAAGATTTTTCGTTACTGATAACTCTGTCAAAAGAAAACTTGTGTATAATAGTTTTGTGTGCATAAAATATGACCCATGGGAATATGCAAGAAGCATTTAAATTTTCCAGAATCAAGTGCTTCAAGCTATGAATAAAATATGTCTTTTTCTAACAAGGAAGAACGTAATTACAGAAAAGTATAGAGAAGCGGTCTAAATGAGCGGACTTTACCCATTTGTGGCCACAGATAAAATCTCCGCAAGGCATCATTTTAAAAAATGGCGTGGCCCTTCTAATGAAGAAAACTAATAAAATGTAATCCAAACTCTGACCCAAGTTTTCTTGTGCGCAAACAGCAGTAAAATTCAGGGTTTCTGTCAATATTGATATTTTATTTAATGCAGATTAGCTATTTTTTAGGGTTCCGAACATCCGTAGAAACGGAACCCTTATAGGGTCACTCGGGTGTCAGTCTTTCTATTTGTCTGTCCGTCTGTCATCATCTGCCTAGCTTTTTCCCAACTATATTGAGGTCGGCTTCCATTTAAACCGAATTCAGCTGAATACCAGTGTTTTACGTGGAGCGGCTGCCTACCAGACCTCCACAACCCATTTACTGGGTAACACGGTACATCTTGGTTAGACTGGAGTCAGATTTACTGGCTTCTGACTATCCATAACGACTCCCAAAGATCTACAAATGACAGCCGGGACCAACGGCTTAACGTGCTTTCCGAGGTACGGAGGAAACTCGCTATGTTAAGATGGTCACCCATCCACAGACCAACTTCGGCAAGCGTTGCATGAAGATCGACTTGTGCGACTGTTAATATGTCGCCACGAGCTCCTCAGCTCGTGTCTGTCCGTCTGACACAACCAATTTTCTCCGGATCTACTGGACCGATTCTTTTAAAATTTGGTACACATGTACCTAGCGGCATCAAGGCCGCCACAGGAAAAACCAACGGAGCAAATCTACATCGCAGCAAAAATAACCACAACGCCATCTATCCAACTAGCAGCGAACTAAAATCCTGCATCGCGCAAGCATATTTACCGTGCGAATTGAACATATACATCAGCTATCGGGCAGTAGCCCCCCGGGCATAACAGCCGCCTGGTCGGAGAATCCTTCCTTTTCAATACGGGACTTTACTCTCAGTTCCGTCTACCCTCTAACACATATGGATTTCTGTGACCCAAAGACGGACGCGATATGTAAACAATTTATAGATTTTGAGCATGTTACTTTTGGGGCTCAAACTAGGAAATTAAAATAAAAAATTTTGACTGTATTGTGTGACATATTAAATGAAAGGACTTATATGAGGGTTTTAATTTTCATATTTTGAAATAAATAGTTTAGAAGTTATTCAAGAAATTAAACCAAAAATGACCATTGCCCCCGAAACTACATTACAAAGCCGTTTTAATTGTCTGTGGTCAGGCAGGGGCCAATAGTTCTTCCATAGTAAAAGATATCAGCCCACTAAACCCGTTTACCTCCCTACCACCCAAAATAGCGTTTCATCTTTTATTTTCATATTCTGGAATAGTCCTGCACCAACCGGGGATTGTCCTTGGGTATACTTTCACTGCGCATGCAGAGATAACCGTCGGTTGGTGCCCCATTCCATTTGCAATGTCTAACGGGGCCTCTGCGAGTTGGCTTCGACAACTCCAGGGACCCGAGAAAGACATGCAAAAGTAATTTGACGCTAAAACAATAAATAAATACTTTGCAATTAATAAATACATTGAATATTTTGAATCACGACTCATCTAGATCCCTGCAACAAAATGCACATATACCAAGACACACTTCTTTAACGGGTAACACGGTACTTCATGGCTAGACTGGAGTCAGATTTACTGGCTTCTGACTATCTGTAACGAGTGCCAAAGATCTACAAATGACAGCCGGGACTAACGGCTTAACGTTCTTTCCGAGGCACGGAGGAAACTCTGTATGTTAAGATGTGCACCCTGTTATTTATATTTCTGTGTGTGCACCCATCCACAGACCAACCTTGGCAAGCGTTGCTTAACCTTGAAGATCGATCCGTGCGGCTGTTATTATCTAGCCACGAGCTCCTCTAAAAAGTACTGATCTAATTTTGATGATAATGCAGATACTGCAACCCCCAACATGTTCACCGTAGTAAATACGAGAAAGAAAGAACGTTGTAGAACAGTATAGAAGACACTGGCATATTTTAAAGTCCATAGTTTATCCGTCAGAATTACACATTAGCCATGACTTTTAAAAAGGAGAAGTGATAGGTACTACTTTAATAGGGAAGATGCAAATACAGAATTTATGAGTATGTTGTGAGTAAAATGATAAAAAAGTATAAAATAAAGGCCATTGCAGCGTTTTTATTTTGGTTAATATCGATTTTTAACAAAAATAATGAATTAAAGTAACGTGAAACGGAACGTATTTAAAAACAACAATCAGCGTTTAGTGACGTATCTGCTGTTATGCTAACGAAAAGGCGACCTTATGTCTTTGAGTTAGGACAGGTCTTGACCAGTGATAGATACGAGTGACGTCATCGTCCGTTTTCGCGTGAACCTTTAAACGGTCGGTTTAGAAACGCAATTTTGGCAATAAATTAAAGCGTTCTCATTTCTTATTTATGTGGTGGTCTATTCTAGATGGAGTTCTTTAAAATTAAAGCAAAAATGGAAATATTGCATGTTCCCTTTTGGGCGGAGCGGCGAGTAGCAGCTAGTATTAGTATATTGAGAAACGAGCCAAGAAGATCATCGGCAACGATAGGCTCGAGTCTAAAATCCAAAGTCTTGGTTTTTACTTGCTAGCCTGTCGCTTTGTCTACCAGTTGCATTTTGGGGAGTGTGCGACGGAATTGCATAGTTGAATTCCTCCAAGCCCTTTCCATCATCGGACTTTAATACAAGACGTACGGCGATGCGCCACCGGTACATGGTGGACATCCCACCCAAACGCCGCGTTTTGGGAACACATTCATTGTGCGTACAGCTAAAAGAGTGGAATTCTCTGTCAGAGTCTGTGTTTCCAGCTACCTGGAAGTATTTAAGTCAAGAGTGAATAGGTTACTTCTAGGCAAGCGTACTTCATCTTCGACCACATCAACGCTTAAAATCAGGTGAGATAGTGGTTAATCAAACGCGAGCCTCTAAGTAGCTTTTCAAGCAGTCTGATGCAGTTGGTGGCATCAGATCCGTGATTGAACTGCATCAGACTGCTTGAAAAGCTACTGGTTTCGTACTTTTTAGTCGTTTGTAGCGTTCGGGTTTTTTGACAAAACCAATTCTTTTATTTCCTACGATTTAGTGAGTTACATTTTTGGAATCGTCTTTTCGAGCCCTTTGTCTTGATACCCCACTCGATAGGTTTGAAAATTAAAAAAAAAATTGAAGTCATAATATGGCGCCAAAAATCGGTCATACTTTTATTATTTTGATGTACCCAGTGTCAGTCTCACGACTGAGACGAATCTATTGATACCACTCACATAAAAATACGACAAGCCGTTTTGGCTATAGGGCGTGCCAAAGAAATATACATACATACATACACTCGAAAAACATAACCCTCCGTCTTTCGTAGTCGGGTAAAAAGTATTCTGTCTTTATAGTATCTAATGTAATAGTGTGCTGATTAAATCTAAATTTCCCATGGGAACTAAGCAGAAACCATAGAACACCACTTTCCACGATCCTAACATACTCCTTTTGCTAAACTAGTGATTCAATCCTTGTTTAATTAACTCTACCTGTAGGTATTAGCGGTCGCCATTGTCTTGGCCGGTCGAATGAGCTCATACGGGTAGGGTGACAATGGGCTGAGCTCGCGTTGGAACCCAAAGGGCGGGATAATAGGTCAGCCGGTGTATTTATACGAAGGTTCAGACTTACAAGTAATTCTGGTATTTATAAACTAGCTGAATAAGTAAAAATACTTTTGTTGAATACAGTGATGAAGAAGTTAACACCTTTTGATTATGTAGGGGTCGGTTTTCAGTCGAACCGATTTTTTTTTCTTTACTATTGATAGGCACGCGTTTGACCACTATCTCACCTGTTGGTAAGCGATGATGTGGTCGAAGATGGAGCACACCTGCCTAGAAGTAACCTATTCACTCTTGACTTTAAGACTCCCAGGTTGTAGCTAACAGGAAACAAAGACTCCGGCAGCGAATTCCACTCCTTAGCTGTACGCACTATTAGAAGACGGGGCCCGCTAGAGCCAATGTCGAATGAAGCACCATACCCTGGAACGCAAAGGGCATTAGGAGGAACAGGAATGGGTTTTAGTCAGTAAGAGTCTGACACTCCCTCCTGCTTCACCCAGAGCGAGAAGAGTCATTTGATGATTTCCCATCTTAAAAAAAAATAGCTGTACGCACCATGAATGTGTTCCCAAATCGTTTTGTGTGTGTGTGGGGGAAGTCCACCATGCGCCGGTGGCGCATCGCCGTTCGTTCATTTTCTACGGAGCGTGTGCCTGCCTATCATCTTTACAACCCTGTTACTGGATAATGCGATACCCAGATTAGTTAGACTAGTTGTTGTTGTGTGTGTATTGTTTTAGTTGTCTGGTTGTTGTTGATGACATTCGAGACCAAAAGCCAAATATCCTTTTTTATTGTCACTACATATTATAAAACACGACCTCCGCCGCGTCTGTCTGTTTGTTCGCGATAAACTCAAAAACTACTGCACCGATTTTCATGCTGTTTTCACCAATGGATAGAGTGATTTTCGAGGAACGTTTTAGTATCTATATTATTTGTGTAGAAAATAATAAGGATCCTTAAGAAAATTGCTAGTAAAATATAAGCAGATGAATGGATCTAGACTCTAGATTATGAAAACGTGAATGACCAAAAATAAGAACATTCCTTCATACAATAGAAGTCATAATAATTCTCAACAGATTTGCAAGTAATCAGGAAAAGCGGTGTACGAGCGTGCGTAGCGAGGGATGTGTTTGTTAAGAACCAATAGAATCGCTCGCGCTGAGCGAGGTTAAGTAAATGAAGCACGTGATGACTACCATTTTTAACCGACTTCAAAAAAAGGAGGAGGTTCTCAATTCGGTTGTATATTTTTTTTTTTTATGTTTGTTACCTCATAACTCCGTCATTTATGAACCGATTTGAAAACTTTTTGTTTCAACTGAAAGGATATAATTCTCGATTAGTCCCATTGTCCCCATGTCAGAATCTGATGATGGGATCCCACGAAAATCGAGGGCAACCCTCAAATTTTATAGGCACACACAATGTTTTTCATGAACTTTCTAACGCAAAACGCAATTCAGATATTTGTGCCTGGTAATCATCATCTCATGTTGCTGAGCTGATGATGAAAGGTATAAATTAGGATCTGATGATAAGATCCCATGAAAAATGTTTGTTCAGCGATACTTTCGCCAATTGTCAGCCGATTTGGATGATTCTTTTTTTGTTTGAAAGAGTATTTTCTTGGACTGGTCCCGTTTCAATTTGGTGAAGATCTGACGAAGAACTTCGGAGGCAGGCAACGGAACTCTTCAATAAATGATAGCTAAGGGATCGGGATTGCTGAAATCGCATGTTTCTTTAGTGTTTACACCAGTTCTTAACATAACATTGCGCTGGTACGCTGTTAATGGGTACGCAGGTACCTAGGTACCACTAAAAAGTGAAAAATAAAAAACTTTTTACAAAAGAAAAGAACTTTAATTTCGGAAGTCGGTGTCATAAAACTAAAACATTAACCAAAAACACCGACTTCAGAAATTAAAGTTCTTTTCTTTCTACTGAAGTTATTTTGTGTTATGTTGTGTTTTGTTTTTGGAAGTCGGTTGTATTTTTTGTAAAAAGTTTTTTATTGTACTCACCAGTTGGCGCCACTGTCGAGTAAGGTTCTTAATCATAGCATTAAAGTTGTTATTACGCGCATGTGAACAAAGTTAGAAGGAATATAATTCAATGATGCCGTTAACGTGCGATTTATTACAACAAAGATAGTGTCGCTGTGTTTCGTGGATTCATCATTATGGAAAAAAGAAGGACATCTACATATTTCCAACAAAAAAAAGTTCAAGGCCGTGGTTGAGAGAACCGTTAGGTACTTAATCTGCCATAGTCAGGCTGTTTTACAAAAAATATTCACAAAAAACTTTTTACAAAAAAATAAACTACCAAAAACACCGACTTCCAAAATTTCAAATTCAAAGCAGTCTTTTTTTTGTTCACTTTTTAGTTGCTTTTCTGCGATTTTCCAATGGTGTTGTTGCACCACTAGAAAATCGCAGGAAAGCAAAATAAATGCAATTTCATTTACTCGGATAACAAAATGACCGTCATCCAAGTAAACGAATTCCAGCTATTTTGATTTAAAAGTCAAACTTCATAACCGATTTTGATAAAAAAATCTATGGGACAATGGGGAAGTATATCTTTCAGATAAAACAAGATTTTTTTAAATCTGTTCATAAATGACGGAGTTGTGAGGTAACAATCATAAAAAATACAACCATATTGAGAATCTCCTTTTTTTGAAATCGGTTAAAAACAAATAATCTTTTCAAAGCTCTAAAAGTTACATCATTTAGGCCGCGGACACTAACTCAGCGGCGCGACGGGCACGCGGCAGTTATATTATACGTCTCTGCATTTAAACGCGCCGAACGCTGCAGCGCTCATCACGTCAAATGCAGATATGTAAAATGTAACTGCCCGCGCCGCCCGCCGCGCCACTGATTTCGTGTCCGCGGCCTTAAAGATACGATCGAGATATCGCTTTGAGATTATGGAAGATCACCTGCAGATGTCCGAAAGGTTCTGGAGATTTTCTGTGTATCTAGATATAGTTTCTATTCTCCGCGAGGCAAGTGTTCGAGACGTGTTTTATCGTAGCTGCATAATGTTGAGTTGTGCAGTGCAGTCTCGCATAGCAGATTCGGAGATCAATATCGTATCCTTTGGGTTTGTTTTTCTTTTAGCATAGAGCTCTGTTTTGATGGTAGCTTTTGTACCACGTTATCTATGGATCGTTGTCTACTTCAAATAATTTTAAGGTTTTAGCAAACCTTAAGATTTTCCAGGGTCTCCAAAAGAATCGCTATCAGCAATAGGAAATTTCACAGGATTTTAGAACAAAACCTAAAGAAAAGGCAAGACGCAGTAAACTGTTAGAAAATAAATGAAAAAAAATATACGATAAATTATTAATTGCGTGTGATGTCACGCGCAAGTCACGTCATAGTGAATTTGCGCCATCCAGTACAAATGTCGTTTTTCGTGACAAGGACAGAAAAATTCCACTGATTGAATTTATTTTTTCACTTTTCACGAGTACTATTAGTAACATCTTTCATTCGTGTAGATTTCTGATAGTGTCAATACTTACCTTATTTTATTGTTCTCCTTATTGTAATTTCCTTATGGCCATATTATCCTGTTCAGTATATTTTGTACACGTAATTTATCTATTTTACTTTCATGTTACAGCTACACGTAACTTGTTACCCGAAAGTAACGTGAAAATCATTTTCCCTCAATTCCTACAAGTATCTCTATGAGGTATTATAACATACTACTACGAACTTTCTAAACGCGTGACCCAAGAGCTGGCTTCGATACGGATAAGCATTGCCATACAACGTGGCAATGCCGCCAGTCTTTTTTTTGGTCTCAGTCCCAGTTGACAGCGATACGAACTTTTTTGACGCCATATTTTTGTTAGGAGGTGTATATAGTTTGTTATGGTAAATTAATTAATGATCCTAACATGGTTTTTAAGTAAATTGTAATATTAATACGCTATGGGCCTTCGGTTCGTCGCCCGTTCGGTTCCCACTGCGTAAAGCCTCTCGCCCATTTGTCTGAATACATTCTACATATCTGGCCTGCCCAATTCCACTTCAGCCTGTTTAGATTTCAGAGAAATTTAGGATTCCTGACTTTGACGCACAGCCTATGAAGTCGAGAAAACTTCAAAAAAGGTATATGTTATAGCGTAGAAAGGATTTTTGGTTTCCTGGGACGGGAAACTTTCTATTGTGATAATATTCATCATGGGCGCCGGAAAGGGAGTGCAAAAGGTGCACTTGCACCCCCCTGACTTGACGTAAACATGAAGAAATAAAAAGAGGCGAGTTAAGTACTCCGACCTCCCTTCGCTCGGCCTTGCACCCCTCTTCTTTAGTTCTACCTATCTATCTTAATTAGTAAATTGGCAGTAGAAAACCTCTCTTATTCGAGGTGGGGTTTTCTCTCTGATAATAGTCCTGCTCGCGCCTATGTACCTACACGTGCCAAGCCGGGGCGGGCCAACTAGTATGTTCTTCTTCTTATCGTGTGGGCAGTAAGTAGCAGCCACACCCCACACACCCTTTTTTTTTTTTAAGGATGGGAAATCATCAAATGACTCCTCCCGGTCTGGGTGAAGCAGGAGGTAGTGTCAGACTCTTACTGACTAAAACCCATCCTTGTTCCTCCTAGAGCCCTTTGCTTTCCAGGGCTACGGTACCACTTTCGAACAAAGTCCGCAGCACTAGCAGGCATTGGCCCTAGCGGGCCCCGTCTTCTTTGCTGACAGATCTTTGAGGTGCGCGTGGAACAAAGCGCGCCGAACCCACACACCCTAGTGTCAGAGTTTCTAAACCGCCTCAAGGACCTCTGGTTTAATGTAAATAGTATGTTATAATATACAATCAAATAAATCATGACTGCTCTCAAACTAATCGATCACCTCAACCATAGTTCTCCTAACTCCCGATGAAGAATGACTCATAGTTCAATCTCGAAACTTCGCGAAGCAATATTGATGTCTCTAGCTCTCTAAAGTTTTCAAGATGTTCCGTTTCACGCGGACCTTCCGAATCAAGTCAACTGCGACCAACCTTGGCTTTTCTTTTCTATCGTTTCATTCTTATATATTTACTAGCTTTACACATATCCCGTATTTTTCCCGCTCTCGTGTGAATTTCGATAAATCCTATCTTGGAGCTCCCCTACACTCCCCAAGGAACCTACATGTTTCGGCTGTGCGTTGTCTGTCAATTTTGTCACTATTTTTTATATTTTTTTATTTGTCATGGGTTTGCTCTTGACTCTAGTCTATGTCAGAGATGACAGAGACAAAGTCTACGATGGAGCGAGCCTACCCAGAAGGAGCCTGTTCACTCTAACTTTGAAGAGATTAGGGTTGTAAGCTTTTGGAAACAAAGACGCAGGCAGAGAGTTCCACTCCTTTGCTGTGCGCATTATAAAAGACGTTTGTGCGAATTGCTTTCAGTAACAGAAAAGAATTTTACATAATTAGGATTTGTTCTAATTTGTTGGGAAGCTTGGCGCGCCACTTCTTCCCAGGTAAGATATTAGAAAGTATTGACGGTCAGGCATTTTGGGGGACCGTCTCATATGTTTTTTAAATATTTACAATTGTTTCTTTACTGTATTAACTGTATATCAGAAGCAGAAAATCATCTTTAATGACCACGCACTTCTTAAACACCCTCTATGCAAATGCGAAGTAAAAAAAAAGTGTGTGGGTACCTATATATACAAGCACTAGTTGACCCGCGCAACTTCTTCTGCATCACAATTTTCATTACTGCTCCGCTTCTATTGGTCTTAGCGTGATAGTATAGCCTTCCTCGATAAATGGGCTATCTAACACTGAAAGCTTTTTTCAAATCGGACCAGTAGTTTCTGAGATTAGCGCGTTCAAGTAAACAAACAAACAAACTCTTTAGCTTTATATATTAGTATAGATATACAAGGGAGGGGAAGAACTCATTGGGCATCGAAAATCTCGGCCGCGTCACTGTCAATAGTGCCAGTGCCAGGGTTGTGGAATTTGATCGAAAGAGTCACCGTGGTCTTGGAACGCAAAGGGCATTAGGAGCAACACGTATGGGTTTTAGTTAGAATGAGTCTGACACTCCCTTCCGCTCAGGAGAGGCTCAGGAGTCATTTGATACTTTCCCATCCTACCAACCCAACCTAGCCTTTTCCTAACTATTTTGGGGTCGGCTTCCAGTCAAACCCGATTCAGCTGAATACCAGTGTTTTACGTGGAGCGGCTGCCTACCAGACCTCCGCAACCCAATAACTGGGTAACACTGTACTTCTTGGCAAGACTGGAGTCAGATTTACTGGCTTCTGAAAATCCGTAACGACTGCCCAAGATCTACAAATGACAGCCGGGACCAACGGCTTAACGTGCTTTCTGAGGCACGGAGGAAACTCGGTATGTTAAGATGGTCACCCATCCACAGACCAACCTTGGCAAGCGTTGCTTAATCTTGAAGATCGACCTGTGCGGCTGTTATTCTTTAGCCACGAGCACCTCAATCAATGGTAAAAGTGGGCAAAACAGGGCCAAACAAGGCAGCATAACTAAAGGGTATCCTGCGAATTCCTAAAAGATGGTAAAATATTTAGTCGACTCAACGTTTGCGTGAAAACTGTCAAACGCTCTATGTTTATCTTCTTCCCAACCAAAATAGAATGAATCATATTTTAGTATTCTACTAAAATACTTTACGCACGCTGAGTGTGTCTGATTCATCCGCTATATTTGAAGGAGGCGACAAGACAAGTTTAAACGATGAGGAATTTAAACATAAATAAGTACTTTCAGTCTATTTTTGTTGGTAGACACTCGTTTGAGATGCAGCATGAAACAAATTGTCATTTGTGATCTGAATTTGTCATGTTCTGGAGACTTCACATATGTACATAGGTACTACCCTTTTTTAAGGATGTCTTCCGCTCTGGGCGGAGCATCAGACTATTACTGACTTACCCCCATCTGTGTTCCTCCTGCAAGTCCGGTTCAGTAGTTGACAGCCCTCTAGGGTTGAAACTGCGAGTGGCCATCGACAAAAAAAAAAAAAAAAAATGTGTTCCTCCTAATGCCCTTTGCGTTCCAGTGCCGCGGTGACTCTTTCGAACAAATTCTGCAACCCTAGCAGGTACTGGCCCTGGCAGGCCCCGACTATTATGCTGATGCTGACATCTCTTTGAGGCACATTGGTACTACCCTAGATGTACAATTTTTCTTCAAGAAAGTCATTAGTCAATAAAGACATAAAAATTTTTATAAATTAACTTTGATCAACTGATATTTCTTTGTACCTATAGAAAATTTAATGTTATATTTTTGGAAATGCACTATTTCTTTATTGAATTTTCTTTTTATTAAATTCACCTTGAAGAAAGTTTATCATTCACGTAAACAAAAGCAGTTTTTATTTTATGACGTTACGTTTCCGTTCCTCTAAAACTCAGTTTTTCGCAACTCGACACCCGTTCATCATCTGCCTAGCCTTTTTCCCAACTATATTGGAGTCTTCCAGATCTCCACAACCCATTAACTGGGTATCAAGGTTTTCTGGGTTCTCGCTATCCTTAGCGACTGCCAAAGATCTACAAATGACAGCAGGGACCAAAGGCTAAACGAGTTTTCTAAGGCACCGAGGAATCGCGGTATGTTAACATGGTCTCCCATCCACAGAACAACTCGACACCCCTTCATCGTCATCATATCAGCCGAAAGACGTCCACTGCTGGACATAGGCCTCCCCCAAGCGTCGTCACAACGACCGGTTCTTCGCGTCTCGTATCCATCGGCTACCCGCGACCTTTACCAGGTCATCGGTCCACCTTGTGGGAGGCCGTGCCAACGTTGCTCCCCCTTTATATATTAGTACTAGTTGACCCGCGCAACTTCGTCTGCGTAATGCTCCGCTCCTATTGGTCTTAGCGTGATGATATATGTATAGCCTTCCTCGACAAATGGGCTATCTAACACTGAAATAATTTTTCAAATCGTACCAGTGGTTCCTGAGATTAGCGCGTTCAAGCAAACAAACAAACAAACTCTTCAACTTAAATATTAGTATAGACTTCACCTACTCAACAACAAGACATGCAAACAACAGCATTTTGCCAAAAATCACAACTCCAAGTCCAACTTCCATATCGGACCAGAATCTTATTCTTCAAAAAAACAAATAACTTAAAAAGCTTTTAATTTAATTATTCCATTGTTCGTGTTTCGTACGGAACGCCCATTGTCTTGTGAAATCTTATCTTAATTATAAGGGTTCTTTTTAAATCAACTGCCGGCTGGAACTTGTTGGAAAATAACAAGTATTTTTGTTTTTTTTTTGCTCTATAAATAGAACATTAGGGGAACCGTTGTGATAATTATAAGTCCGGTCTTTTTTGAAAACGGTTCTTTTTTCAAAATTTTTTTTGAGGGCATGTGTGACGTAATGGCACAACTTAATTCCGCCTAGCCCGTTCCATCATCGGTCTACAAGACGTACCTACGGCGTTGCGCCACCGGTACATGGTGGACATCCCACCCTTACGAACAAGATCGTTAGGGAATATTTTCATTGTGCGTACAGCTAAGGAGTTTAATGCCCTGCCAGAGTGTCTCCTGATAGACTGAACAGGTTACTTCTAGGCGAGCGTGTCGACTACATCTTCGCTTTCCATCAGGTCTGATTGTGGTCAAACGAAAAAAGACACAAAAAGCAAACACATACATTGCAAAAACTACCTACTACTTCTGGTCGTGAGCACAACTTTTGATTGCGATGTTGTAAGTACTGTTTTTAGCAATTTACATTGTTGAACTCCTGATCTTCCCGATAACCTTTAAAACTTCATGCTTTCTGAAAAATTTTTGAATTGTTTTTTTTTCCGGATGTTTCACACCCCCGCAGCCCTAAGGCGAATTTATCTAGAAAAAATCTTTACGAGGAACTACTCAAAGCCTCTGCCTGCAAAATTAAATGCAAACTACTGCAAAGAAGGTCCAAGAAAAACTAATTTAGTCACATCAATTAGTTCTCTAAGCGACTTCCAAGTTAAATAATAATGAAAATATTCTCTTTCTTTTACTCGTCGCAAGGTAAAGCTTTCTTATTTAACCTTATAAACGGAAAAAGGCACTTTTATTAAAGGAAAACAAATGCTTGCAGTAAAGGGCAGGGGTGCATAGCTGAGAAGTTAAAATGGCGGACAAAATGGCGCGTTTAATATTTTATTCTAAACGATTGGTAGCAGTTCTTTGATGTCATGCAAGTAACAGCTGGTCATTGATTTTGTTGAAAAGCAGTTGTTAATCGATTGTTGATTTTAAGAGGATTATGTCATGTCAATGCCATCATGAATGAGGAGCTCGTGGCTAGATAATAACAGCCACTCGGGTCGATCTTCAAGGTTAAGCAACGCTTGCCAAGGTTAGTCTGTGGATGGATCACCATCTTAACATACCGAGTTTCCTCCGTGCCTTGGAAAGCACGTTAAGCCGTTGGTCCTGGCTGTCATTTGTAGATCTTTGGCAGTCGTTACGGATAGCCAGAAGCCAGTAAATCTGACTCCAGTCTTGCCATGAAGTACCGTGTTACCCAGTTAATGGGTTGTGGAGGTCTGGTAGGCAGCCGCTCCTTGTAAAATACTGGTATTCAGCTAAATCCGGCTTGACTGGAAGCCGACCCCAATATAGTTGGGAAAAGGCTAGGTAGATGATTAATGCCATCACGATTCCGCTGTGAAAAAGGGATAATGCTATTTGTCCTGTTTAGCTCTGCCTGTCTCACACCGCTGCGTTTGAAGGCGTGTAGGTACGATTTTTCAACTCTATTTCTAAAATGCAGCCTAATTGTGGAACGTGTTTCGGAAAAGCCACTGCAATACATTTGCAATCCCTTTGCCTACGATTTGCTTAAAATAACGAAAAGTATCCGAATTGTGAATAAAAAAACATGGTGATTTGACATAGTACACACAGCTCGATCCTTATTCGGGGGCAGAAACGAATAAACACCGAAATCGCATTTCAAACATCTCGCCTTCGTAATATTTTCGCATACAATGTCCACACATGGCCGAATGACCATCACCGCTGATACCTACTCATAATTGTGGCAATTACGATGCAACGTCGAGTGTCTATGGTCAGCTGTCAGACGGATCAATCACGTGACGGGTAGCTGACGTGTTGACTCGACCGAGTGCTCGGAACTGATAGATGTGTTGCTAGAGGGGTTTTGTGTGTTAATATGAGAGAAAACTTTGCAAGAATACTACGTTTTGGACAGACAATGTTACTTAGGGACATATCGCGTTAACCTCTTGGGCCCCTCCTATATTTCTCTGGGACCGTGACCTTAGAGTTTCGCTTTTGAACGTCGTAATGTTGACAAGTATATTTTTTCTGTCAGTGGTGTGTAGTTGAAAAATATTATATACCATAGAGTTCAGTCGTTCAAAAACGAAAACAAACCGCAAGACACGAAAAAAAAAAAAGTTTTACTCAGTTTCTCTTGTGGGACCAATGGTCCCGCAAGGGATCTACCCGATAGATTTTAGCAAACTAAAATAAGGAGACAACCGTCTCCAATCCCTATACAAAAACATTAATAACGGTTCTGCGATTTAAGCGTGAAAACGTAACAAACACTCGTGTTATAAAAGCAAAGCTGTGAAGGCCAGTTGTAGCTGTAAAGCAGGGATAAGCATAATATAAATAAAATATAAGCATATAACTAGGTTGCATGTTGAATTGCAGCTTTAGGTTAACGATATTTTTGTCACTTTTGAAATTTTAAATAAATAACTTAGCTGTTTAAAACAAAATCAAATAGAAATAAAGGCTAAATAAAGCTTGTTCAGCTCTCGAAAAGGACTCATGCCTGATTTCTGCAGGTCTAAAAACGGCCACTTTAGCAGAACCAGAAAGCACATCACACTACCCGTCACTGACAAATTTTCCCAATCAACCTTGAACCTAATGCGTTAGCGATAAAGATGAAAATTAAATTTGACGTATTGCTGTTTGGTTAAGATATGATTGTACTAAAGTGGCCTGTATGACCCGCTGAGTGACTAGTGCCCGATAAAGTTATCACTAGTCGACCCGCGCAACTTCGTCTGCGTCACAATTTTCATTACTGCTCCGCTCCTATTGGTCTTAGCGTGATGATAAGACCAATAGCCTCTAGCCTTCCTAGATAAATGGGCTATCCAACACTGAAAGAATTTTTCAAATCGGACCAGCAGTTCCTGAGACTAGCGCGTTCAAGCAAACAAACAAAAAACTCTTCAGATTTAAATATAAGTACTAGTTGACCCGCGCAACTTCGTCTGCGTCACAATTTTCATTACTGCTCCGCTCCTATTGGTCTTAGCGTGATTATATATAGCCTATAGCCTTCCTAGATAAATGGGCTATCTAACACTGATATAATTTTTCAAATCGGACCAGCAGTTCCTGAGATTAGCGCGTTCAAGCAAACAAACAAACAAACTCTTCAGCTTTATATATTAGTATAGATTCATCTGTCCTTTAACGCTATTTGTCATAACTCCATCAGTTGGTTGGTGGATACACGACCAATAAAGTCCTTTGAAACCAGGCACAAGTTTATATTTTTACCCTGGAAAATACTCAGGTTACTATTACTACCACATTGGCTTCCGAGCTGCCTTAACCATTAGTAATTTTCACTGCGCAACGCTTTGTATGTAATCATCTGTCATGTTGTTCATCTTCATCATTATCATATCAGCCGAAAGACGTCCACTGCTGGACATAGGCCTTGCCATAATCGCCACCCTTGGCAGGCAGATTGGCGATCGCAGTGTTGTGTGTTGCGTTTTACAAAGATAAGAACGCTAAGACGTACCTATAGAATATATCATCACGCTAAGACGAATAGGAGTGGAGCAGTGATGAAAATTGTGACGCAGGCGAAGTTGCGCGGGTCAACTAGTATTTGTATATGTAGATTGTAGATTATAGTACAGATATCTAAACAAACACATTTTCAAACAACTGCACAATTAGTTTTTCAGCATCGACAATTCTATTAAGTTAAGTGCTTACGTACCTACTATCTACTGGATGTCATCTTCATTAACGGGCACAAGTGCATGCGGTGTTAATTCGTCGATGTTAGGTATTATTGCAGTTGCAGATCTTGGTAGGATAGTGGGCGCTGTGGGTGGCCGGTGAAGCTTAACCCGGACCCGTACGGAAACCCTAAAAAAAACTAAAATACATTTTTTTTGTATAGGTTTTGCATGCACTAAAGTTCGCACTATTTTATTAGACAGCCGATAAATCGATACTACATACCATTTTCAATTTCAAAAATCGAAATGATCCGTTGCTTCATTCACTACTCTCATCTGTCATGAAGTGATTATCCTGGGGTTACCAGGTATTAGTTAAAAATATTCATCATCATCTTCATATCAGCCGAAAGGCGTCCACTACAGGACATAGGCCTCCCCCAAGTGTCGCCACAACGACCGTTCCTGCGTGTCTCTCATTCATCGGCTACCCGCGATCTTCACCAGATCATCGGTCCACCTTGTGGGAGGCCTTCCAACGTTGCGTCTTCCGGTACGTGGTCGCCACTCCAGAACTTTTCGGCCCCATCGACCATCTGTTCTGCGAGCAATGTGCCCTTCCCACTGCTACTTTATTTTGGCGATCCTTCGGGCTATGTCGGTAACCTTGGTTCACTTGCGGATATCATCATTCCTGATTCGATCAAACTCAATGCATTGCCCTCTTGTTAAAATATTGTGGACTAGCGACCCGCCCCGGCTTCGCACGGGTGCAAATTATATACTAAAACCTTCCTCGAGAACCACACTATCTATTACAAAAACCCGCATCAAAAACCGTTGCGAAGTTTTAAGGATCTAAGCATACATAGGGATAGACAGACAGCGGAAGCGACTTTGTTTTATACTATGTAGTGATATTCAAATGTTAAACATCATGACAAATTTTTCCCACCTTACCAACGGGTTTTCAGGAGATACGATCTCTACCTAACCAAGTACCTACTTTGAGGTTGTATTACGGCCCACTAATCCTTTCATGCGGCCTGGCAGGGGGCGAATGGCCTCTTTCCGATAATTGAGCACAATATTGAGTATACACCCCTACCCCTACCGAGAATTGTTAAATCTAAAGAGGATTTTACAATTTTCAGGCTGGAAATGTCAAACTTCTATGATGTTTATTCTTTCGTTTCGTTAATTATTTTATTATAGAATGAACAATAGGACCTGTTAGGAACAATGAAGACTATCGCGTTTGAATTCACCGCTGGAGGCGCTAGTGTAGCGTGAGGATTTTGTTATGTCAAATTTCACTGTTGGTTGGCTTTTGACGCGAGTTTATTTACTTATTTGTTTTGATTTTTGTGAATATTTTACTAAAACAGTCCGACTGTGGCAGATTAAGTTACGGTTCTACCGACCACTGCATTGAACTTTCTTGTCGGAATTATGTATATACATAATTCCGACAAAAAAAAATTAAATATGACAAAAAGACATAACATGCCACACTGCGGCGATATCTATGTTGTATTAATCGTACGTTTCATCATCATCATAACAGCCGAAAGACGTCCACTGCTGGACATAAGCCTCCCAAAAGGGGGGGGAGGGGCACGTTTACGGCATCATAAATTATTTTCCTTCTACCTTTGTGCACATGCGCGTAATAACTACTTTAATGATTAAGGACCTTACTCGACTGTGGCGCCAACTGGTGAGTATAAAAACGGTAGCTCTCATTCCACTAATTTTTAAACAACGTTCTCATTCGCATGTCAATCGCAAACTGACAGATTGCTTAAACATTAGTAGAATAGTGTTGTCCACTGAAAAAAATAACTCGTCCGTCAGTTAGATGATCAAAAAATATTTGACCCGCTTTTTTTTTCTTTTGTTACGTAAACCAAAATTCTCAATACGTCACGGCGTGGTGGAATTTTAGTGCGTTCTGACGTCACGTGCTCCCTGGAACTTAAAGGGCACTAGGATAGGAGGAACACGGATGGGTTTTAGGCAGTAAGAGTCTGACAGTTCCTTCTGCTTCACCCAAAGTGGGAGGAGTCATTTGATTATTTCCCATCCTTAAAAAAAGGCCGGAAGCCGACCTTAATGTAGTTGGGAAAAGTCTCGGTAGGATTTTTGGTATTGTTATGCACAGTTCCAATGTCTAAGCAGGTTCCCTTGAAATTCGCGAGCGCTATGGTCGAATTGAACTTGTTATAAGGTAATTTTACCAACAAAACGGACTATAATATAGACAGCAATATATGTTATTGTTGCCCGAAGAAAGCTATTCCTCACTTTTTTTATAGAAATGTTTATGATACTCACATTCCATTTATTATTTAGAAAATTACTCATCAGATACCCGAAGCCGGAAATTGAAAATTCGCAGTTTAAATTCCATAAAGCATTCGCGATTAGGCTCGCACACGCGCCAAAATCCTCATTAAACGCTTAAGTAATAATAAATAGCAATAAATACGCTATTTATTATTCTATGAATTAACCAATAGCCATCATTGGCGTGTGACGAGTACTTTACGAGGTGTATGAAGGCCGCGTACAGATATAAAAATAAATTATAATGTTTGTTAAAATATACTCTGTGACGTGTGGCGAGCCATAACGCGCGCCTACGTCCTGTTCGAATTAAAAGTTTTATGTCAAGCCATTTCTATTTGTACTTGGAATGTGAAATATGAAAGCGAAAAATCGAATAATTTCCTTGATGCTAATAAATGGCTTCCAGAGATTTTTTTTTGCGCAAAGTGTTTAAGTCACACAATCCCTTTTGATTTTGTCCGCTTGATTTGACTCTACTTATAAACATACCTAATTAATCTGCCAGTGCTACAACTATGTTGCGATCGGTTACCAGGATAACCGAATGCAGCTGAAATCCTGTATTTTACTTGGAGCGATTATCCTATCTCACCTCTACGGCCCTGTAACTGGATATCTTGGCAAGACTGGCGTAAGCATAGATATATTTCTATGGGTCCGATCTGTTTCCTAACAACTCCTAACGACTCAAAAAAGCTACAAATGACAACCGGGACCATTATCTTAACGTGCTTTCCGAGGCATGGAGGAGTCCTGGTATATAGCAAATGGTCCCCCATCCACGAGCTGACCTCGTCAAGCGTTGCATACCCTTGAAAATCAAGTCCAAAGGCTATCATTATTTAGCCACAACACATGTGTGTTTATGCATTTTTCGTTTATGCAAAGCTTAAAGATTTCCTCACTTTGCAATTAACCTCGCGAAAAAAGGACATTAATGGCCACTTATGTCCTTTTTCGCGACACTACGTCACAATCGTGACGTTTTTAGAACATATTTGTATGTTATCTTATCAGCTATCATAATGGCTCGTTAATCTGTCATAATAAGGTGATAAGCTGAACAATGGACATGATACAACATTGATTTAGTTCAGGTTGCTTGATAAAAACGTTGTTTATCATTTACAAAGCTTTTATTCTGTTTCACTTAGGTACGTAAGTATGTATAATGGGTTCTCGCAAGCTAAGATTGATCAACTTTCTGCTTTTTAATTAAAAAGCGCAGCGTCTTTGTACTGCGCGGCAATGTACGTACATATGTCTGTTCTATTGTTCTATATATACATATTTGCTGCCTAGTGATGGTTAAACTGCCAGGGTTGAGGATGGTTCGAAAGCGTTACCGCAGCCCTGTAACGCAAAGGGCCTTTGGAGAACACGGGTGGTTTTCAGCCAGTAAGAGTATGACACTCCCGCTACGCCCGGAGTTGGAAGTCATTTGGCGATTTCCCGTCCAAAAAACAAATTTGTTGTTGGTCAATACTTTATTTACGATTATACAGTTAGCAAAATGACGTATCTACGACAACGTAAATTGGTACGCATTTCACAGTTACCAAGCCATATTTATGACCAACAGAAAAAAATACAAGAAAGCTTTTATTTCAGCTTCGTACGTAAGCATAGAGCTTTCAGACTGATGCAACCATTATCTATGACGCTCTTCGTCTAGTTTAATGGCTTGGTTACAATTTTTTCAGTCAAAACTCTGACGCATGACTGATCTGACGCATTCCGACGTCAACCGTGACGAAATATGCATGGGCGGACGTAGACTGGCTAATAATAAATCGAAGTTATTGATTAAAAAAATATTGGTGTTTATGAAGATTTTCTTCATATGATGAGTAGTCAATTGGTCATAGATAATGATAAGTGCTGACGCGGTCGACGATGATGTACGCTTGCTAGAAAGTAGGAACTATTCACTCAAGACTTGAAAACCAAGGAAACAGGCAGGTTGCGATGTTCCAAAAATAAAAAAGTACAGCAACAGAATGCACAAAAAAACAAAAAAAACACAAATGATGGTGATGTTCAGAAGTTAACTTTTTTGTTGATACCATAAAAAAAAGTAACTTTGTGTAGCATTTCCACATGGAACAAAACTTTTTGCGGGAAATGCCATTGCCTGTTGTGTTGCAACTTGCCAGTGTTGTCTGCCTGCAAGTGCGTGTGATAATGCTTGCAAAATGTTACAATCGGGCGTAAGACATTTCTTGCAAAACTTTCCCTCCATGTAAAATGCAGCTTAGAAAGTCGCTTAGCTATAAATCACTCGTTGACGAAGCACTTTAGTTTTAAATATGATAGTTAAAAGTTTTAATAAATGTGCTTACGCACATGCTATGCTTTTAAAAAGGCAACTAAACTAAACTAATTCTGCGAAAGAAGCCGCAGATTGCTTGCCAAACACCAGAAATCTGTCACATGAGAATCCTAAAAGGAGATTGCGAAAGCAAGTTGGACTCCTAACCGAATGTTAATGATAGGGAAAATGGAAAGAAGGAACGCCTTTTCTCTGCAGTGGAACACTACGGGCTCATAATTAATCATTCTTCTGCCTTTTTTTTTTTTTTTTAGTTGGGGAAATCATCAAATGACTCCTCCCGCTCTGGGTAAAGCAGGAGGGAGTGTTTCTGTGAGATTCATAACAAAAATTAGATAAATATTTGATGGCACATTAGCGCAATGCCACGTTTCTATTAAAAAAGTTTTTGACGTTTGAGTTGGCGGGAAATTATTTTCATGAGAAATAGCGGGATGGAAATTAATGTTAAGTGCACGTGAGATAATTAGTTGAATGTTTATACTGTAAATCTGAATTAATGTGACTAATATGAATGTTAACGTTGATACCTATTTAAATTAATTTCAAATATTTAATAACGTTGAAATTTAAATTAAGTGAAAATATTTTATAAAGTACCTACCTAGATATTTAAATTATTTAAAATTACTCGAGTAGAATGAGTGGAAGAACTTAAAAAAAATACTAGACTGTGTTGGTTATGATTGTAATTTTTTATCAATGATTGCAATACTTTACAATAATCGCACTATCCAGTCGCTATTTTAAAACAAGCAATCCAATGAAATCTAGAGCGCATCAATTAAATCGAATGACTATTTCGATGCGAGGATCATCTGCTAGCCTATTGCATGCTTATCGTGTGTAAACACGACGTTGTGAAAAAAATGGCGGTACGTCAACTTTTGGCGCGCTGCCATAGACAACGTACTAAGATGATTCAATACGAGGTATTCGTTCCTCTGCCTAATAGGCGTGTTAAATAGTGAGTGTGTCGCGGTTTAATTTGTTGTAGTTAATTCTATTAGTTATGATGACCTAGTCGGTTCGACAGCTCAAAACCTTAAGGTGGAAGCGCCAGGGTAGCCCGCGAAATTCAAATATTTTTGTTTTTTTTTTTCAATTTGCCGTTCAGTGTGAAGCTGTATGTTGAACAAAATACGATTCGCGGCCGTAACGCGTATTTATCTAAAGAATTATAACCATTTTAATCATCAATATAGCCCTCTAAGTGCCCTAAGCCCTATTGAATGGTTATTTCATGAAAAAGTCATTCAATCGGGCTGTACTTAGCCTTAACATTGAACAGTACTTACATAGATACTACCAACAAACAAATAAACGATATTACGTTTTTCGTTATAAATATTGCTTTTGATATCCTGGCATGAATCCTGACATCGTCCTAAGTTGATTTTTCAAGCAATTGGTAGTACAATGAAGTAAATAATGGAATTTTCCGGAACTCCCCACACCTTTGCCTCGCGAAAGGTCAAACCTTTAAACGTATGTCACTCCGTTACTTACAGTTACATATTACATTTCATACCTACTGGAAGAATTTGGGCGTGTCTGGCCAAATCAGAAACTATGAAGAAAAGCGAATCAGAAACTCAAAGCAGTTTCGGGCCAATTTTGATCAAAACTAAAACGGCATCATTGGGTTTTTGAAAAATCATTATTCACAATGTATGAATCAAAGACAAGACCTACTCATCTGCCTCATCATCTGCCTAGCCTTTTCCCAACTATTTTGGGGTCGGCTTCCAGTCAAACCGGATTCAGCTGAATACCAGTGTTTTACGTGGAGCGGCTGCCTACCAGACCTCCACAACCCATTAACTGGGTTACACGGTACTTCTTGGCAAGACTGGAGTCAGATTTACTGGCTTCTGACAATCCGTAACGACTGCCAAAGATCTACAAATGACAGCCGGGACCAACGGCTTAACGTGCTTTCCGAGGCACGGAGGAAACTCGGTATGTTAAAATGGTCACCCATCCACAGACCAACCTTGCCAAGCGTTGCTTAACCTTAAAGATCGACCCGTGCGGCTGTTATTACTTAGCCACGAGCTCCTCAAAGAAAAGAAAAGACCTACTACTTACTTTAAAATACGATTCAGTCTGTTTTTATTTTAATTCAAACGTTTCTACAATTTTGTAGTAGGTACAGTCAACAAAGCTATTCGGTATACCGCCAAAAATATTATTTAGCCCAGCACTGCCAATGTTTATTTCTAATGTGTGTATTATAATTTTTTAAGCTTTTGACATACTAGTGTGTTGTACAATAATTGTCTACTCAGCACACTCAGCTAGCGTTGCCTTCCGCTTGCCGTTGCGTTGGCGTCCGGGTAAAGCTGGACACAGTCAGGCTTTTTGATTGTGTGTCCGGCCAAATTAGACGGTGTCCGGCCTGTCTGGCTTTTGTTAGGCCATTTGAGCATTTCTTTTTTTTTCATTTTTTCATATGTTGATTACCTTGTATCGCTTACTTAATAGAAATAAATACAGTAATGATTATTGAATGATTAATAATAAGAAGACTGATTCATTCAATTTTATTGTTGTTCCATTTGAATTTTATGGTAAATAACGAAAAAAACCTTGTATTTCTTTTTTTTAAATTGTCGTGTTATAGGTAGAAAGACTAAAAAAATAAGGGTGTCCGGCCTTTTTACCCAAATGAACGGCTAAACTGGCTGGCCTGTCCGGCTTTTCGGTTTGAAGACCTGGCAACCCTACTCAAAACATTGTTTAAAAGTAGTTGCAAGTTAGCTGCCCGCATACCTAATAGCTTCTTCTCAGACTAAGGCGTCGTTCTAATTTAGCTAACGATCGTACGAGTTGACAAAGCTATTTCTGTGTCCTAATTGAAGCTTGCAAATAATCGCGCGAGCACAGGAACCATTTTCATCGCACGACGAAATCGCATCGTTAACTCGTCGGACCGTTAGCCAGTTAAGACGTCGCCTTAGATTTGAAATAATAGCATGGTATTAATAAAAAAAAAGATGCAGTTATAATTTAAAACAAAATTGCGATGAGGAATAATGTAAAATACAAGGGATTTGGCGCGGATTTGGTCATCCACGAACAATTGAAAAATTTACCCCTGTATGTATAACATACCTAAGTATTTACCAAAGTTGGTTATTTACTGACGATAGGTGTAAATAAACCTACGCGTTTACCCTCTCCCAATATTTATTTAATGAGGATATTTAATGTTACGTCTTATTTTATTTAAGGTCACTGTTATAATATTGTCGTTAACATGTTGGTAGGCACGTAATAATATGATCTGATATGTCTGTTTGATTTAACGAGGTATTCGGGAAAAGTATTGCGTATTAAAAGTAAGCCATTAATTAGCTGATTGAGGAGCTCGTGGCTAAATAATAACATTCGCACGGGTCGATCTTCAAGGTTAAGCAACGCTTGCCAAGGTTGGTCTGTGGATGGGTGACCATCTTAACATACCGAGTTTCCTCCGTGCATCGGCAAGCACGTTAAGCCGTTGGTTCCGGCTGATATTTCTAGATCTTTGGCAGTCGTTACGGATAGTCAGAAGCCAGTAATTCTGACTCCAGTCTTGCCATGAAGTACCGTGTTACCCAGTTAATGGGTTGTGGAGGTCTGCCGCTCCTCGTAATATACAGCTAAATCCGGCTTGATTGGAAGCCGTCCCCAATTTAGTTGGGAAAGGCTAGGCAGATGATGATTAATTAGCTGAATAAAAATATAATTCGCATAGCATCAAGTGCTACTAGCACCGTATTGTGGACCAAATGTATTAAAACATGTATTACCAAAACATTTTGTGCGTATGGTTGGACCTCTATCGCCGTACGTACGTCATGTAGTCCGATGATAGAAAAAAAAAACGCAATTCAAAGCGTACAAGCGACGGTTGGTAATTCGATTTTTAGGAAGATGCAATTTGAGAATTTTGATTGATGATAAGTAATAATTACTATTATCGGAATAAAAGAAAAAGAGCAATGGCCGTTTTGCGCGGATATGACGCATATCTTCCCAACTTGCATAAGTTATAATTTTATTTTTATTCGTTTTTGTAATGGTATGTGTCATGCTTAGCGCAAATGAACTCTTTGTCTTTCTAAAATATAGCTGTTTTAGAGGTTAAACACCATAAAATTCACAGATTAAGATTACGCTAAACTTCCAAGCTAGTGGTCGAACGCCATCGTTACGCCACATAACACAAACGTATACGTCCAACAATTACACGCCTTACAATGTAGGAACATAGACAAAGCGTGACGTCACTAGTGCGTCATACAGTAACTAGGTCACCACGGAGCCATAGAGAATGGAAGCGCCTTTGAATCACAATGACCGCTTCGTTACGGCAACTTCGGTTTTTTTTCTTTGCATTTTTCATGGTGGTTTTAGTGATGATTGTTAATAATAGTACATACATGTTTTGAAATAATATGGTACCTATAGAATTTGGACCTTGGAGGTCATTTAATTTTTATTAAGGATTTTTTAATTGCAAATCATCACTTAATTTTTCCCAATATAGACAGCAAAAATCAGTGAAAATAATATATCGAAATTACCGCAAACTTACGCGCATTTCACCAACTTTGATGGCACCAATTTTCAGTGTTTGTGTGGCGTCTCTCCGCAGTCCATGTCCCTCCTTTCCTTCTGTTACACTATAACCACCTGTACATGTGACGACCTTATGGCTGCGCGCGAATGATATTACCGTTGCTAAGTACTGGGCCAAACACACAATTAAAAAATACTAATTTGTTCTAAAAAATACGAAAAATGAGAAATAGAGTTTTTTCGTACCTACTTTTTGACCGACTTCCAAAAAAGGAGGAAGTTCTCAATTCGGTTGGTATTTTTATGTATGCATGTACACCGATTACTCCGAGGTTTCTGATCCGATTACTGTGATTCTTTTTTAGTTCGATGCGGTATACTTGCCATTTGGTCCCGTAAAAAATTAATTAATTTTGGTTCAGTAGTTTTTATTTTATGAGCATTTTTGCTTATATTAATTTCTGAGCAGATGTCGTCTAAGTATCACCACATAAAAGTGAAAAATAAAAACTATCAAAAACAATGAAACGAAACCAAAAACACCGAAATTAAGGTTTATTATACTTTGTAATGTGTTGTTTGGAAGTCGGTTATATTTATTTGTAAAAAAGTTTTTATTTGCAGCAATTTTCATTCACATTAAATAAAACACTCGTTCCACACTAACGACATCCACTACCAAACAATAATAATAATAAGGTAACTATATAATCATCCCATAACTCGGCATCATCTATCATCGGCAATGATATTAAAGAGCTGCTTAAATGACGCACGTAAAGTCCTCGCGGCCATACTGGAGAATAAATAGACGTATATCATTTTAAAATAGACGCTCGATATACATATTGGCGGGACAGTTCTTTCGTTTGTTTAACTTTGACGAGGGGATTTGGTAAATAAAACCTGTTTGAATTTGAAACTAGCAGTAAGGAACGAAATCTATCTAGATTATTTTGTACCACTGATGGGCGAAGGTCTTTTTTGAGAATGGGAAAGATCAAATTTCTTCTCCCGCTTTGGACAGAGTAGGAGTGAGTGACAGACTCTCACTTACTAAAACCCATTCGTGTTCGTTCAACTGCCCTTTGTGTTCCAGGGGGTTCTTTAGACAAGAGTGAATAGATCACTTCTAGGCAAGCGTGCTCCATCACGTAACTGCGTCCGTGGCATCACAGGTCCTATCATAAAACCAGCGCTGTGTTATTTATTTTTAAATTTCGCATCCTATGCTGAGATAGGGACCTTTTTGGCCTCGCACAGGTTAAAATGTTATAGACTAAGTAATACTGTTAGTTTTAATTAAATTTAAATCTGCCTGTTTTGTGCGAGTCCCAAATAAACATTTTTCTTTCTTTCTTTATCATATCGACCACATCATCGCTTAATATCAGGTGAAATAGCGATCAAATAGGCGGAGATACCTGAGAATAGCTGATTTTAAAATGAGAATCACGTCTTAACGGCTAGTTGTCAGTTTTTGTAAAAACTATGTTATGTTACCTACATTTGACTATTTTTTTAATAATTTGATACCTATATGAAAATTTTGAGTTTTATTCGTTCAACAAAGTGTAATTAATTTGTAAAGTTATGTCTAACACGGACTTAAAAACGACAATCGGATCAAAACCGGTGTATTTTTATGGAATTTACACTATCTCAAAGATAATTATTTAACTATATTTATATTTTTTAAAGTCATATAATAAGGTAAGTACAAAAACCAGTGTTTTTGTTTTAATTCAGTACGTGTTTTGTTCCCTCAAGGTCGCTGGCGCATGTCGCCGCCTTAAAAGAAAGTATTTTAAGTATCCACGGTGAAACCACCGTCACTGGTGCTATCATGCGTGACTTACCATCTTCGCTAACATTAAGTAATTTGCATAGCTGAACACTGAGCACACCAGAATATTTAGATCCACCCCTGAATATCGTGATTCTGTTTCACATGTTACTTAGTAGAATTGCATAAAGTTACTCGACTCTTCGCGTAGCCAGAGAGAAGGCTGGTTTTTTTTTTGCCCAAAAGTATTGGGCGTTTTTTCGCGCGTCGATTGGGCATCGAAAAGCTCTTTGGAGGTACACACGCAAATAAAACTCTTGGATATCGGAAATGGTTTCTATTCGTTACTATTTGCAATACACAATATATATAATGAGAGCTCACGCTCGCTGGCTCGAATGTTCATCTGTGTCCATTTTACACTGGCGGCAGACTTATGTCTGGCGCCGGAAACATTTGGTGTTGCCACCCAAAATATTGTTAACGGTGTTGCGACATAATACGCCACAACCACCCCCCTACGGAGAAAATAACAAGTTATTTAAACAGGAAAAAAAATAAATAAAAAATAATACACACGAAGTAGATTACACCAGATAGGAAACAAAAAAGTTAAAAACAAAACTTAAGCTAAAGATCTAACCTATCCTTAAATCTAACAGTGCGACCTGACCGGGTGGTAACTGGTTGTTGTGCTACAGGGGGCATAGTCGGCTGTGCAGACGCGGAGGGCGCAGGTAGCGCGGGCGCGGAAGGCGCTTGCATGGCAGGCGCAGGCGCTGCGGTCTGTTGCGGAGTGGTTATCCGGGAGAGGTCGCTCGCTAAGTCAGGTGCGATGTATGCAGGCTTCACGCGGTCGATACTGACAGTCACGCGTTTACCTGCAATGTCAATGTCGAGTAACTTTTCGGTCCGTGACATTACCTTGTAGGGTCCAGTGTAGGGCGGCTGCAGTGCACGGCGAACCGTATCGTCTCGCAGGAAAACATGAGAGGCATCCTGAAGGTCCTTGAAAATAAACGACGTCGGTTGCGTGTGTCGCGACGCCTGTATTGGACGCAAATTGGCCATTTTCGTGCGCAGAACTGTCACAAAATCGTTAGCGTTGTCAGTGTTATTGGGGGTGCTGGCTATCAGGAACTCTCCTGGTAGGCGAAGCGGCTCCCCATAAATAAGTTCGGCAGCCGAACACTCGAGATCCTCTTTCAAAGCAGATCGAATGCCGAGAAGCACGATGGGTAGGGCTCGGTGCCAGGTGTCGCTGTGGCACATGAGAGCAGCTTTCAGTTGTCGATGAAAGCGCTCGATCATGCCGTTAGCTTGAGGATGGTAGCTGGTGGTTCGCCTTCGCTCGGTCGCGCCAACATTCATGAGCCGTTTGAAAAGGTCCGACTCGAATTGACGGCCTTGGTCAGTCGTGACTGTAGTGGGAACGCCGAAGCGTGCAACCCAACCCTCAACGAATCGATCAGCTACCTCCTCGGCGGTTATCGAAGCCATCGGCCAAGCCTCGGGCCATCGAGAGAAACGGTCGATCGCCGTCAGGCAATATGAATAGCCTCTCGATGTGGGCAGAGGGCCGATTATGTCCAAGTGGACATGGCGAAACCTGGATGATGGAGCGGCAAAAGTTCCGAGTGGCGCGGACACGTGGCGCGTCACCTTGGCGCGCTGACAGTTGAGACATTCTTTTGCCCAGGCGCGACAGTCGCGCGCAACACCAGGCCACACATAACGCTGTGCCACAAGGCGCGCGCTGGCGCGAGCACCGGGGTGGCTGAGCGCGTGCAGGCGATCGAAGGCGGCGCGGCGCAGCGGTGCTGGCAAGTAGGGGCGCGGTTTGCCTGTTGAGACGTCACACTGGACGGTGGTGTCCGTGCCTGGAATTAAAGTATGTTGCATATTGAGAGACGAGTCAGATAAGGTTTTTAACTCATCGTCGGCGTCTTGTGCTCGAGCCAATGTGGTATAATCGCACTCGAGCGAGACGGCTTCGATGCGCGACATCGTGTCGGCGACGACGTTGTCGTCTCCCTTTACGTGCCGTATGTCGGTAGTAAATTGGGAGATAAAGGTGAGCTGATTAAGTTGGCTGGGTGGCAGCTTTTCTCTGCGTTGCTTGAATGCATACAACAGAGGTTTGTGATCCGTATATATTGTGGCGTGTTGCGCCTCTAATATATGCCGGAAATGCTGCACCGCCAAATATACTGCCAACAGTTCCCTATAATACGCTGGCCACACTGACTGACTCGTTGTAAGCTTCTTGCTGAAAAAAGCAAGTGGTTGCCAGCCCTGTTCACTTTGCTGCTGTAAGCACGCGCCCACCTGTGTGCCAGAAGCATCTGTGTACAACGCCAATGGGGCGTTAGGTACGGGATGTGCTAACCTAGTGACCTGAGAGAGGCTGTCCTTACATGCAGTGAAAGCGTGCTCCAGTTCAGGAGTCCAGGGCATTGGCTTGGCTCCCTTAAGCTTTGTAGCTGTAAGGAAGTCAATGAGCGGGGCTTGAGTCTCGGCGGCATTGGGCAGAAACTGTCGGTAGTAATTTAACATGCCCAAGAACCTGCGGAGACCTTGGGCTGTTTTAGGAAGTGGGAAATCTTTCAAGGCTTGGACTTTTTCTTCCGGGGGGCTTATGCCATCACTGGAGACTTTATAACCGAGGAAAATAACCTCGGATGTACCTAGCACACACTTTGTTGGATTAACTACTACACCATAGTTAGCCAATCGTTCAAAGAGCGTGCGTAAGTGGTTACAATGCTCCGTGGCGTCCCTGCTAAATATTAAGATGTCATCGACATATGGGAAACAAAAATCCAAACCCTGGACAATTTCATCAATGAAACGCTGAAATGTTTGTCCAGCATTTCTGAGCCCAAACGTCATATAGGGGAATTCATACAAGCCAAACGGTGTTATAATGGCAGTTTTGCAGATGTCAGCTGGCTCCACCGGAATCTGTTGGTATGCCTTAACTAAATCAATAGTACTAAAGATGGTGGAACCAGCGAGAGCGTGACCAAAATCCCCTATATGGCTCACGGGATACCTATCCGGTATAGTCCGAGCGTTCAGCGCTCTATAGTCGCCGCAAGGGCGCCATGAAGAGTCTTTCTTCGGGGCTAAATGCAGTGTTGAGGACCACGGACTCTTGGAAGGGCGAGTGGTGCCAGTTTGCACCATATCCGCAAACTCCTTCTGCGCTGCGCGCAGTTTGTCCGGCGCGAGGCGGCGCGGCTTAGACACCACGGGTGGGCCGTCGGTCGTCTTGATGTAATGCACCGTGTTGTGCTTCACCTCGCGATGGATGCCGGGGGGTCTCGTGATAGCTGGAAATTCAGATAAAATTTTGTGGAATTCTGATTCTTCAATTTTAACGGTTTTTACGCTGAGCTGGTTGAATTTGGCTACAGAGGCTGGAGCTGTGAGACCAGTAACTCCGCAGCGTATTATTTTGTTTCTGCAGTCGGGAAGTAGGTTGTAAAAGGCCATGAAGTCAGCACCAATGATGGCGGTATCAACATCAGCTATGACAAAGTTCCATTTGAAGGCACGGCGGAGACCAAGATTGAGTGTAAAGGTATGACAGCCATAAGTTTTTATGGAACTGCCATTTGCTGCACATAAATTGTAATTTGGATCTGCTCTTTTGCTTCCTATCAATTTTTTAGGAAAACAACAAATGTCAGATCCAGTGTCCAACAAAAATCGGAACTTGGTGTCTTTGTCCACAACAAATAAGCGGCTACTATTGGAACAATCGGTCGCCGCTGCTACAGATTGTTCTGTTGGTTTCCCGACCAAGAGCATGGTTTGGTACATTTACTTGCTTTTGCACCAAATTTATGGTGGTACCAACAGAAAGGCTGTTGGGCCACCTGGGACGCAGATCTGGATCTAGGTTGACGAGACCTAGAACCAGACCGTTGTCTAGAACTGGACTGTCCTGTAGTTAAAACAGCCACCTGACGTGCAAGTTCTTGAACTTGCACAGTAAGGGCAGCGAGGTCAGGGGCACTAGCTGGAATAGGAGAAATGGCGTTGACAGAGACAGAGTTGACCTCTAAAATTTTGTCAGCCAGTTCGGCAACTTTGTTCAAGGTGAGGTCACCTTGGGCAGTCAAAATTGCCTGTATGTGTTTAGGCAGACGTTGTAGCCACAGTTCTCTGATTATTGTATTATCTTGGAAAGACCTACCAGCTAGAGACTTCAGATGACGAAGAAACTGGGTAGGTTTCCGGTCACCAAGCTCCTCACCTGACAACAGTTGTCTGACCTTTTGTGACTCGGAAGTGGAAAAACGCTTAATAACTTCTTCCTTTATCCATTCATACCGGCCACCTTTTGGAGGAGGGTTAGTGACCAGATCCTCGACTTCATGAGAGATCCTGGAATCAAATTGAGAAATAACATAATTATATTTGGTTTCATCAACCGTAATATTGCATAAAACAAACTGTGATTCTAGATGAGCAAACCATCCAGCAGGATGCTCGAGTCAAAAAGGAGGCAGTTTAGGACGGACTGCATATGCTGCTGGATTCTGCACACTATGGGCATTTAATTGTGCTCGCAAGTCCGCATTTTGTTGTGTTAGCCTTTCATTGATAGCCAGAATTTGGTTGAGTCTCTCCTCAATTTGTTGGCTCTCCATGTCAAATATGTGTATAACAAATGTATAAATATATTATAAAACGAAGTAAATGTTCAAGTTACAGTTACCACTCAGTCAGGTTGCTTAAAACTATAACAAGCAACTTATAACTATAAAAACACGAGGTATGTACAGAATGCGCAAGGTAAATAAGCATGTGCTGCGGATAATTATGTACAGAGATAATTCACATAAAATTCAATACCTTTTACCATTAATACAAGCCTCAGCCAGTGCTAACTTTTAAACAAACACACACGAAAAACCAATACGAAAAATATGTAAACAAACATGAACATGTGTAAAAATAAAGATAAAAATGCTATTGTTATTTACATTTGAAATCACCGAGCACAAAGTTAGTTTTTTAGTAAGATGCACATGCAGGCACTAATTATTTAGGGGGAAGTCAATCGTATTTTCAAGTCTTCAAAATCCCGCGTTGCGATGACATTGACGTATCGGGCCGACGACAGTTCAATCATTCATTCGATCATAAATCGGGAAGTTCCGCTACTCCCCGATAGGTAGCGCATGGCGTCGAGATAGGTAGCGTCTTGATGGAGTTCCGTTTCCGGGTCGATGGCCTCGGAACATTAAAAAAACGAAAATGATGCGTAGGATGTACGTGAGATGATGAAAACTGCTTGCGAATGATGCACTAAATAGCACAAACTTGCTGCAATCCGTTGTTGCGCCTTCTGACTTACGCAGAGGCCGGTGTGAGCAGTTAGGTAGGTACCTAGGTATCTACTCGGCAACTTCCCGTTCAGCGAATTTCCCGGCGGTAAATGGTAAAACCAGCCTGGAAAACGTTGCGGCGTAGTCGGATTGGGCAGGCTGAAGATCTCAGCGTAGCTCACTGCTGAAGTCCGGTTCCACGTTCACTGCTGTAGGTACCTCCTCGCTGTATAGTTGCGTCTCGATCACGTCGGGGTCACCAATTTGGAGGTACACACGCAAATAAAACTCTTGGATATCGGAAATGGTTTCTATTCGTTACTATTTGCAATACACAATATTATATATAATGAGAGCTCACGCTCGCTGGCTCGAATGTTCATCTGTGTCCATTTTACACTGGCGGCAGACTTATGTCTGGCGCCGGAAACATTTGGTGTTGCCACCCAAAATATTGTTAACGGTGTTGCGACATAATACGCCACAGCTCGTCCACATACCTATATAAGTACGAGTAGCTTCAACATACCAGCCGAAAGACGTCAACTGCTGGACCTAGGCCTCCTCCAAAGCAGGGGGGGTGCCATAATCGCCACGCTTGGCACGGGGATGTTGATCACAGGTATGGGGTTGCGTTTTACAGAGAACGCTGCTGCTCATTCCCAGTCCCTTAGTCGCCTCTTACGACACCCACGGGAAGTGATGATATCGATATCGGCACCGGCCGACACCATACTGCGGTATAAGCAAGCTTCCATACATAAATATGTACACAAGCATGAACACTCATCTGCCTAGCCTTTTCCCAACTACAGCGGGTCGGCTTCCAGTCAAACCGGCAAAAATTTCAGCTGAATACCAGTATTTTATGTGGAACGGCTGCCTACCAGACCTCCGCAACCCATTAACTGGGTAACACAGTACATCTTGGCAAGACTGGAGTCAGATTTACTGGTTTCTGACAATCCGTAACGACTGCCAATGATCTACAAATGACAGCCGGGGCCAACGGCTTAACGTGCTTTCCGAGGCACGGAGGAAACTCGTTATGTTAAGACGGTCACGCATCCACAGACCAACCTTGGCAAGCGTTGCTTTACCTTCAAGATCGACCTGTGCGGCTGTTATTATTTAGCCACGAGCTCCTCACACAAGCATGAACACTGTCGCTTCTTAATAACGTAAGTGAGCACTAAATAGGATTTTTGAAAATTCATTCCTTAAAGAGGCTAAATAAGTACAAAAGATTTTATGGAAGTTCGTCATATGCCGACGGAAAATCCCGTCTAGGGCATAGCTTTCAATAAATACGGTTTCAGTTTTGGCAACACGTCGCTTCTAGGCACATCTAGCCACAACACATCGGTGTACACTTTCAACACAAGGGTGGAAAGCTGTCCAGTCATAGTGTGTCGCTAATAGGATTCATACAAGCGCCTTTAATACTTTTGTTTCTGCGCTAACAGGCGAAAATTCATTAGACTTTTAATAGAATACGTGTTTTGAATTGTTCCGTATCCAAATGGTAACCAACGCAACTCTAACTAAGCCTCCGCTGTCCGTCCGTCCGTCCGTCTGTCTGTCAGCGGGCTGTGTCTAAAGAACCGTAATAGGTAGACGTTAAAATTTTCACAAAGTGTATATTTCTATTACCGCTATTACATTTTTTTTTTTAATTAAATTAAATTAGAAATGAAGGGGGGCTCCCTTTCATTTTTAATTTACTTAATTGACCCACACAAGAAGCGTGCTTTTTCGGCATGTGGTACGAAACTCTTCTTTTGAGAGTCTGACTCGCACTTGGCCAGTTTTTGATGAACAAGGACGATAAACAATCATGAAGTTTTTAAAATTACTTTCCGAGGTTTGGAGGGTAGTCAAAGGTGGGTTCGGAGAATACATTATTTTTTTACCACTGATAAGCACGATGGCCTAGTGGCCATCTGATATAGTTCTCACCCTGATGGTAAGCGATGTTGCGGTCGAAGGTGGAGCACGCTTTCTAGGCAAGAGTTCTCCATCTTCGACCGCAACATCGCTAGTACCCTATTCAGTATTAGTGCAGTAACATATTCACTTTTAACTTAAAGACTCCCAGTTGCAGCTATCAGGAAACTCAGACTCCGACTGGGAATTCCACTCCTTAGCTGTACGCAGTACGCACAATGAATGTGTTCCCAAAACGTTTTGTGCGTGTGGGTGGGATGTCCACCATGTACCGGTGGTGCCTCGCCGTGCGTCTTGTGGTCCTATAATGAAACGGGCTTGGTGGAATTAAATTATGCAATTCCGTCGTACATTCCCCAAAATGCAACCGATGGAATACCGACAGGCTAGCAACTCGAAGTCGATGCGCAACACTTTGAAGCTTCGAGTCAACGAGCTCGAACGATGATCCTCTTGCCTCGTTACTCGTTTTTCTGATTCTGAAAGAGATTATGCTCTACCGTTTCTTTTCGTGCATCTGACGGTAGTACCTATTTTTTATGTGTTTTGTGAGAAGATAAACAATTCAGGACTTGATTTTGTGTGTTCAACAAACTGTTTCAGACTTTAGTAGGAAATAATATGTAGATTTGCAATCTCCGGGTGAATTTCTCGAGTCAGCCCGACCTGAGGAAATGACTATGTTATGGTGAATTTGAAATATTGGCCAATGAGTACTTACCTACCTGATTTCGTTTGGCACTATGGTAGTCGACAGATCACGGTCACGGTCATTGACCCACATGCATTTAATAAGACAAAACTGACCTAAATCGACTTTTATCGTGATCCTTTACGTTCTCTAGTAATTAAAATCGGTTGAGGAGCTCGTGGCTAAAGAATAACAGCCGCACAGGTCGATCTTCAAGGTTAAGCAATGCTTGCCAAGGTTAGTCTGTGGATGGGTGACCATCTTAATATACCTAGTTTCCCCCGTGCCTCGGAAAGCACGTTAAGCCGTTGGTCCGGCTGTCATTTGTGAAACTTTGGCAGTCGTTACGGATTGTCAGAAGCCAGTAAATCTGACTCCAGTCTTGCAAAGAAATACCGTGTTACCCAATTTAACAGGTTGTGGAGGTCTGGTAGGCAGCCGCTTCACGCAAAATACTGGTATTCAGCTGAATCCGGTTTGACTGGAAGTCGACCCCAATGTAGTTGGGAAAAGGCTAGGCAGATGAGTAATGAAAATCGATTCATAATTCATTGCTCGGGTATCTACGAAGGGATAGTAGGGGAAGGTCAATGTAGTTTATTGCTAGTTTATCTGGCACCTACCATAGAAGAAAGTCAGGAGCATAGTTTCCTCTTCACTTACGAAACAACAATAAATCCTCCTTACACATACCTTACTTTCGACCCGATCTTCTAACCATACTAAAAGAACCTAAAACTTAAAGATAAATTCCATTACGAAGTCCACACAATAAATCTCCTGCAGGCAAGGCAAGGACAGCTCTTCAATCCACAGAGTATGGAAGCTACTAGAGATGCTAGAACCGATAACATTCGTGACCGCGCAATTTGAGCACGAGATTTGGCTGTCGTGATAGCCACTACAATAGGCACCTCCACGACCGAGTAAATTGCTCCGAGTTGACGTTTTGCTCGTCAATCGTCAAATCACTGCGAGGAGATTCGTTCATGGAGTTGGTATCTATTGAATTTGGTAGGACGATATACGCTGCCTGTCTGCTTTAATACCGGTATCTAACTAAATCACATTTTTAATTACGCAGTAAAAAGCATCATACAAATCAGGGGAACAGTTAAAGTAATTTTTGACGTGAAAAATTTGGCAATAAAACCAACTCCATTGATACCTCCGCCGCCTGTTACTAACGGCGAATTTTGGAACTAACTTATAAGATTATTTAAAATTATGAATTCGAATATAACAGAATATTAAGATAGTAGACCCGCGCAACTTCATCTGCGTCACAAATTTCATTATTGCTCCGCTTCTATTGGTCTTAGCGTGATGATATACAGCTTATAGCCTTCCTCGATAAATGTGCTATCTAACACTGAAAGAATTTTTCAAATCGGACCAGTAGTTCCTGAGATTAGCGCGTTCAAGTAAACAAACAAACTCTTCAGCTTTATATAATTATTAGTATAGATAACAGAAAATGTTTCATAGTCAGATCGATAGACAATTTTTTGTTGATCAAAAATGGAAGGCTATTAAAAACGGAAACCTACTGAATGTCAATTATCGGCACTATCAGGTTATAAAGACGACAGATTGAAATTCCCACTCGTGGAGGTGAATTCTTGAAATGCACCCGGAGAGATGGGCGAAGATCGTCACTCACGAAAAACTCACGGAAAACGTCCCCCTCGAGGTCGACCGGGACGAAGGTAGTGTGACGATCTGGCCACAAATCGCTCAATATACACAAATAGGCGGACTTTTCCCAGCAGTGGAGCACAAATTAGGTTATTAATAAAAAAAACCGGTGACACTCACTGATTCCATGTTTGTATGGAAAGTTTTGGTTATGCCGTATCTAGCTGTCCGCCGAGTTGTCTCCGCGCTCTATGGTTTAAGTCAACAGCTGAACTAAGTTTCTTTCAAGAAAGTTTAGCAGAAAACTTGGGCCAGGCGTCTAATACTTTAATCTTTGATCGCGTTCATTGATTGATTTGTATTGTCTTAGTCTAATTATGAGTGGGGGCTGGCAGCGCGGTGAATTTTCGCAGTAAATTATTGTTGATTAGTTTTGATTTGTTTATAATCGCGTTTTGATCTCGTCATAAGCATGACGAAGATATCAACTTTATAAAGGTCGTCCTTGAATTGACTTATAGCTCTTGGAGAAATATTTTCGTTTACGGAATAAAATAGAATAGAAAATACTCTTTATCATCCACCATTACAAAGTACATAGGGTGCATAAAATAGTATCGTAAGAAAAACTAATAATTAACTTTAAACAACAAATATCTAGACTACAATGAAAAAAAAAGTATACTGTTTAGTGACGAAGAAGTCGCAAGTTACATAGAAGATTTTATTATTATATGCAGACGTGACACTTTTAGCGTTAAGTAGTTTATTTTTTAATCTCCTAAAAACTAACAATCCATCATTAGATTGCCAGAATATACTCACGCTTAATTATCCTCTCAGCTCTTTAATATTTCAAAGAAACTAATCTGCCAACAGTCCACTGCTGGACTTATGCCTCTCCACGCCACTCTTCCCAATTCTCGACAAGACCCCAGAAGGAGCCTGTTCACTCTAACTTTGAAGAGATTAGGGTTGTAAGCTTTTCGAAACACAGAAGCAGGAAGAGAGGTCCACTCCTTTGCTGTGCGCATTATAAAAGACGTTTGAAAACGCTTAGTGCGAATTGATGGAATAGCTACTAGGTAGGGATGGTAAGATGCAGTGCGTCTGGATGTCTGACGGTAGAAAGGGGCCGGTGGTATGAGGTCGTGGAGTTCTTGGGCACACTCACCGAAGTACAATCTGTAGAAGACCGACAAACAGGCAACCTTACGGCGATGAGCCAAGCTATGTATCTTGGCATCCACCAGTTTTACGTCGCCGATGAGCCTCTTAGCTCTGCGTTCCACCGAGTCAAGCGCGGCAAGCTGATACTTTGCTGACCCATCTCAAAGGTGGCTACAATACTCCATGCAGGATCGGACTTGTGCTTTGTAAAGGGTTAAAAGCTGTCCAGGCTTAAAGTATCGCTTCACCCTATTTAGGATGCCCAGCTTCTTGGCCGCAGTTTGTATTCGATGGTGGCGCCGAAGTTGAGACTGGAGTTTCTAAGTTCTTCTAAGTTTCTCTGTGCTGCTCCCAGCCACCCTGCAAAGCTCTATGATAAGCTATATGAAGTCATTACCTAAGCTAGATGTAAGACCACGAAATCTGAGTCAAAAACTATCCGAGATCTGTCAAGTTCTTGCTACATCATGAGCCGTATTCGAGGTAGAGCGATGCGCTGCACACTGGCAGGTTACTGCAGAAGGACAGTTTAATTAGCATCATTTAATAAAGTAATCGAAGAGTAGTGAACCCTGTGTATACTACTAGTGATGTGCTGTGTACAAATAGTGTGGAATAGTAATCGTTGGATCGGTGTGAGGTCAGTGGTGTGGCAGGCGATGCGAGCGCGTCGGTACAGCGATGCACTGAACGCGACAAGACTGAACGCAGAAGGTCTACATTTATAGTATTTTTATTGCATTTATTAGCCAGCTATTAGATGATCGATGGTCGAGCAAAGCGTCAGTGGGTTTTGCCATTACAAATTGGCTTATGTTTAACTTACCACCAGATATAGTAACATTTAGGAGACAAAAATAGTAAATGATCACCAAAATTAAACACGCATTTTAATTTAAAATTATAACCAAAATTTTAACGTCTCGCTATCCTATTTAAGTAAAATGACTCCAAGCAAATCATTGTTAACCCAAAAGTAGTAAATGATCACCAAAATCATACCAGCATTTTAATGTAAAATTAAAATCAAAGTTTTGACATCTTGCTAAAACTAATGTCAAACAAATCATTGTTAATCCAAAACTTTTAAGTAAATATAAAGCTTTATTTTAATTTATAAGCTTTCTTTCATTTTTATTGGTAGCTATTGTTTGGTGTTTGGAGTTAAAAAAGTGTGAAATAAATAACTTTTTCCAAAAAAATATTCGAGAAGTAGCGCTCGCCGGCCGCTGCCGCGGCACCGCTCGCTTCGTTCGCTCGGCTCGCGCGCGGTTGGTCACAATTCTAACCTAACCTAACCTATTTTATCCAGTTTGTAACCCCAAACCTACATTTTATGGCAATCACAGTAGTTTATTTAGGCAAAAATAGCACATTAATTTGCTCGCTAAGATTTGGTGATCATTTACTACATTTGGTGTTCGAATACAATTTGAGGTGCAGTCGTGACTAAAATAGCTAGTACTATTGTAATTTTAGACTTCATTTTTCTGGTGTCAAATATATATTTTTGGTAAAAGAACTAAGGGTATCAAAGCATTTTATGGTGGTCATTATATTTAATCCCTTACAAATTTCTCTTTGATAGCTGGAAGTTTGGAAGTTGGTGGCTTGACCACCCCGTTCCTCGGAAAGCACATTAAGCCATTGGTCCGGAGCCAGATATATCCTCGGTCGTATCGGATTGCCGTGCCATCGGATTGTAAAAGTGGTGGAAGAGGCACTACATTTAATTCGTATCGCGTCGAAGGCTAGTCCCCGTTGAGATTGGTCCTCGTGGCTGAAATCGGTGATAAACAAATTCCACGATATACGGCTTCTACCACCGTCCGTCTACGTCTCGATTGAACAACTGAACTTCATAATAACAATGGTCACAGGCTACAGACTGCAGACAGTCAAAAATGGCAATGCCAAGTCTACATCCGCGACTAACAAAACGACTATTCAGCCTGAGTAGAAATAACCTCAGAATAATTATACGGATAATCACAGGCCATTGCTTCCTCTCTTTGACATAGGCGCCACAGACAGCCCCCCCTGCAGGGGCTGCTTTGATGCCGAAGAATCAGCCGCCCACGTCATCCTGGAATTCGAGGCCGTGGCTACCCAACGTCAACAAATTCTCGGAACGGTGAGGTCGCTCCGCGGAGCCTGTGAAGCTCCCAGGAAACTTCTGTGCTTCTGGGCGGAGCTAGGCTGGTTAACGTAGCCAGGCTAACCACGCACAACGGACCTAATGAGAAGTGCGGAGAATGGAGTCCCTACTCTACTCCACGTCCCTGATACGTGAGATCAACCTTTAGTCGGAACTTTATAACAACTGACCCTACTGTGATTCTCTGCTGAATGTCTAACAGTCGGTTGGCAAAACATCAAAGTGTAGCCGACGATTGAGTTGGTCTCGTTCATCAGCTGTTGCTACAACCGATCTCGCTTGATGCACTAGTGATGGCCTTCACCCCGCTTATGAGACTGCAAGAGCGTTTGTTATACTATCAATGTTGTAACATCATGGAGACACGTTTTTTTTAATTTTTTATAATAATAATAATAAATTTATTTCAGACTTAGTCCATAACGTGTCAATAAATAAAATTATCAATATTATATTATATTATTATTATATTGTTATCAATATTCTTAGCCTAGTGTTAGTAAATACAAATAGTTAGGCGCTTGCTCTCGCGTGTAGGCCTATCCAGTGCGCCATCAGTACCGAGTCCCACCGGCCGGAGGACCGGAGGAGGATCATTTGAGTCGGGTTGACCACAATCTCACACGATGGAAAACGAAGATCCAGGTTTGCGGAATTCGCGGGCCTGCGGACGGCGAGCGTAGGGTGGCTCGCCGTCCGACCAGAACCAGGCCTGGGGCGACAGCGCGTTGTGTTTCACGCGCGCCTCATAGAGATGTCAGCATAGAAGACGGGGCCCCCTGGGGCCAGTACCTACCAGGCAGAATTTGTTCGAAAGAGTCACCGCGGCCTGGAACGCAAAGGGCACTAGGAGGAACACGGATGGGTTTTAGTCAGTAAGAGTCTGACACCCCCATCTGCTCCGCCCAGAGCGTGAGGGGTCATTTGATGATTTCCCATAATAAAAACAAACATTTTTCTAGTAAACGTATTGAAATAATATTCAGAGAAAAGATAATGATTTTAGACACTGTTTGCTCTCAATTATAATCAATTTGCATTTCCTTTTGTTGTAACAAACATTGTGTGATTCCGTGTGTGCCAAATAAATTAGTTTTCTTTCTTTCTTTCTCTCTTTGGTAACACTTAACTTACCATTTAAGTTCAGACTAGCTTTCGCCCGCGACCTCATACGCGCATATCCAGTGTTTTCCCGTTCCCGTAGGAATTTCGGGACATTCTCAAAATCAAACTCTTAGTGCTCCCTTACACTCCCCAAGGAACCAAATTGCAGCTTTCTACAACGTAGTTTCGGCTGTGCGTTGTCTGTCAGTCACTCAACGGAAGAAATTTATATATATTGATTGACAGTTGATTGATGGTTATTTTTTAATTTCTACGGTAAATTCTCCTTCTATTTATATATTATCTCTTGAACTTGACATGTTGGCTAACTGTAGGTACGTACTTGTGTCCTATCCTTGTGTCCGTTCCATCATCGGACCACAAGACGAACGGCGATGCGCCACCGGTACATGGTGGACATCCCACCCATACGCACAAAACGTTTTGGGAACACATTCATAGTGCGTACAGCTAAGGAGTGGAATTCCCTGCCGGAGTCTGTGTTTCCTGATAGCTACAACCTGGGAGTCTTTAAATCAAGAGTGAATAGGTTATTTCTAGGCAAGCGTGCTCCATCTTCGACCACATCCTCGCTTACCATCAGGTGAGATAGTGGTCAAACGCGTGCCGATCAATAGCAAAAAAAAAAAAAATATCCTAGTTAAAACGTAAGAGGCTTATACTGCAACCAATTTCGAAGGTTCAGGTACATAAACCTTGTTTAGAAGACAGGGTTTTCAATTTATTGTCCATTTTAGCCTTTTTTAATGTTGGTGTACAATTTTCGATGTAAATATTGAGAAATAAATATATTATATTATATTGTATTATTATTATATTCTTATCGGATGAACAGTAAGGTCTTAGTGTCAGAGTTTCTAAACCGCCTCAAGGGCCTCCGACATGGTTTATTTGGCGGCCGGGACCACCGGCTAATACGTGCCTTCCGAAGTACGGAATCATCTTTTTATCAGACAATCAGGTGATACAAGCATGCAATGTCCTAGCAAAACTGGAAAGAACTTTTCAAAGTATCCATCCCGGTTGAATCGAACCCACGACCACCGGGTCACAAGGCAAACGCCTACACCACTCGACCACAGAGGTAGGACGGCTAATTCAAACACCGTAACATAATATAAGTCCCTTCAACATGCACTAAACATTTGTCAGTTATTTCTGTCCAAAAGTACCGGCGCGTAACGTAACGCTATCAAATAAATTATTAGATATATATATTTTCATACAGAGTGGTTGAAATACTTGCTCGTCACATAACATTATTTGCTACCATTTGCCAACCACGACAGTTTTAATAGATACTGGAATAACTTTCTTGGATTAGTAAAATAATTTGTTGGTTTTTTGTAAAGTATTTAGAATATTCCTCCACCACGACTATGAGCTAGACAACGCAACGATGAATAGGGTGGAAACTGTACGTGATCTAGGAGTACACCTAAACAAGGAGTTGTCATTTCGCGATCACATTGTCAAAGTTTGCAAAAGAGCGTACAGGAGCCTAGGTTTCGTACTTCGTCGTTCTCAAGAGTTCAAGGGCATTAAAGCTATTACCACCTTGTACAATGCTCTGATACGAAGTCAGTTGGAGTGTAATGCAATCATTTGGTCACCACATGAAACTAAATACAGTCTCATGTTGGAACGCATTCAAAATAAATTCATTAGGTATCTGTACATGAGACTTTATGGAGTATATCCTTATTATCCATTGATGTACCCAACATTGTTTGTTCTAGGCATGGTTGGGTACAACAAATTAGAATTAAGAAGGGATATGGCTCTCACCATTTATATATTCAAACTGATCAACGGTAAAATAAAAAATCAGGGGGTTTTAAAAGAGGTGAATTTATGCGTGCCCGATAACTACGTGCTGAGGCGGAGACGGCCGCAGCTGCTGGCGGTGCCGCGCGGCAGGACTAACTTGCTTCAAAAAGCGCCAGTTACTCGCGCCTTACGTACACTCAATGAAGTCGCCGAAAGGATTGACATTTTTCACTGTTCATTGAATGAATTCGCAAGAATGACTGCATACCATTTATGTTACAATTTGTAAAGTAAGACCACCCACCCTATCGCTTTGGGATATCCTGTAATGGTAGAAGTGTTGTGATAAATAAATAAAAAAATAAACTCGTGAAGATGTTATTATTTGAGATCGTACAGCTAGAGACAAACTGGTCCCACGTACGCAACGTATTATGATATCTGGACTCTTGATTTTACATGAAAAACTATGCAGTAGTAACACACTTATCGTATGCAAAAGCGTTGCATACTTTGCGTACGTAGGGCTAATGTGTTTCTCACTTTAAGGTGGATGCTCCAGGGTGGCCCGCGAAATTCAAATATTTTTATGTTTTTTGCAATTTGCCGGTCAGTGTGAAGCTGTATGTGGACCAAATGCGATCTGCGACCGTAACGCGTATTTATCTAAAGAATTATAACCATTTTAATCGTCTATATTGCCCTCTTTGTTCATGTAGTTCGAAAGAATGAATATTTCAGAAATAATCATTCTTTCGAATTACATGAACTTAAAGGGGTATATTGATGATTAAAATGGTTATAATTCTTTAGATAAATACGCGTTACGGTCGCAGATCGCATTTGGTCCACATACAGCTTCACACTGACCGGCAAATTGCAAAAAACATAAAAATATTTGAATTTCGCGGGCCACCCTGGAGCATCCACCTTAAGGGCCCCTTCTCCCGACAGCACCTTTTCCCTTTTCCCGGCAGGACACTAGCGCGGTGCGCGCGAGCCGTTTTTCACGTATTTATTTAATATAAAAAAAAATAAGTGCCATTATATATCTATCCAATAATATCCCTGTCAAACCCGATTAGTAAATGAAATGTTAAATTTTCATAAAAATTGCGTTCCCACAAGTCTCATACAACTTAAAATACTTTCAAAATCGACTTTACTTCCTGATTTTTACTATATATTTTTTTACGTATTTATATATGGTGATTTCTCTGACAACAACTCGATCTAGAAACGTAAATTTCGGATAAGGGGCCCTTAAACTCGTGAAATCATTCGTCGTCATTATTTGATATCGTAAAGGTGGCTGCTAGACATAATCTGCTCCTGTAGCTACTTAAAATAATCGGTGCCTCTCTGCCTGCGTCTGTGTTTCCAAAAGCTTACAACCCTAATCTCTTCAAAGAAAAGGCTTCTTCTGGGTAGGTTCGCTCCATCGTAGACTTTGTCTCTGTCATCTCTGACATAGACTAGAGTCAAGAGCAAACCCATTACAAATAAAAAAGTCGGTAAAACTTATAGAATAGAATTATACAATACTCTTTATTATGTACCCACACCATATTAAAATAGTTTATAGCCTAGTCGCTGAACACAATTTTTTAATGTTCCTTAATATTTTTTTTATGTAATTAAATAATCTTTGTTGTACACCACATAGAGATAGGGCCAGTCAGGTACAAACTTATCGACGACGCAATTTCAGAAATACAACCTTAACAAAAACTGAAGGAATAAAAAAAATATCCTGTAACGGTAAATATATCGGTAACGTGACACTTTAGGGCACCATGTTGCAATTTTTTTTTGCTTTTTCAAGTGTCCTCTAACTATGTAAGCATGTTAGATCGTGCGCCGCAACTTTGAAAAAAAAACTAAATTTGGCTGCGGGGCGGCTATGCCAGCTCGCGTAGAAAAAAGTTCGAACCCCTTTCAACTGGATCGGTCTGTGACTGACGGACAGCCAGCCAGACAAACGCATGAGTCTTATTCGATTTCCTGAGATAGAATATTTCGGATCTGATCTAGGACTAAAATTATATCGGTTTCGGATATGTAATTATTTCGGATTATCCATTAGTTTCGGATAGTTTCGGTTACGGATATAAGATTGAAGTATAATATAAACACAAATAGTATGTAATATATATATGTATGTAAGTGGAAATTATATATATATTTTTTTCCTACTCCTCCGCTGTACTTTTCTGATTAATTTCGTTGCAGGATCCAAGACAGTTGAATCGCTTCTCCGGGACTCGTCGGGTTTCATTGGCTCGGCGTTTTTCTGGTGGTCGCCACTGTTGATTCTGGCTTTCAGGAGTTGCAGTGGTTGGGAATGTGTGGCGGGCTTGTCCCACAAAAAAAAAAAATAAAATATATGTATGTATGTAGAAAAGTAGAAATAGCAAACAAACTACAAGATTCACGTGACGCGCGAGCGGTGAAACAAGAATCTGTCAAAAAATTACGTTTTATTTAGACTCCGCCCTTATCCGAAACTATCCAAAACTTGTGAAACGGATACGTTTAAGGATATATTTTTATTTCGGACTAGCTGACCCGCGCGGCTTCGCTCCCGTCAACTAACTACCTACCCTACCTACTTACCCTTTTTTTTTTGTTTTAAACCTTCCCTGTATTCTGGCGAAACTAACAAAAAAAGAATTATTTAAATCGGCCCCGCAGTTCTCGAGTTTTAGCGAGACTAACGAACAGCAATTCATTTTTATATACGAGTATATAGATATCCGATAGTTTCGGTTACGGAACTTCATAACATCCCTGGTGTAAACAACCACGAAATGATTGTAGAACGTAGAACGTCACATAAAATGAAATACCAGTCCATGTTAATATCAGTCCGCGTTAGTCCGATGACAGCGAGCGTTTAAAATTAAATTGTCTAAAAATAACTCACGCAGTTGTACTCGCTCTCGGAGTAAACAATTAATAAAGAAAACATTACAAGGAGATACGGAAATTATTGCAATGTTTATAAATTGATGTATTTTGAAGACGCTGTTCTTTGTTTTTCGGAGAGCTAATTTAAAACTACAAAAAAAAAACTTGAGAGGTGTCAAGGGACACCCGGATGGAACGAAGTACCTACGCCGCATGGCTTACAACTATAGCAAAAAGTGTCGTTACAACTTTTGGTCTTAATGTGTCGTTACAACTTTTGGTCTTAATTTTTTCCGTCTAGCCCCCTTTCTCAACGCGCGAATTGTAATAAAACTAGAAACAACTGTGTTTTACGACTTTATCCTTTTCCCTAAGATGGTATCGTATCGTTGGCAACTAATGACCCACTGTTTCTCATCTCAATCAGTCCCTATTGAGATGAGAAATTCTATTCCATTGCATTCCGTTCCATTTCATTCCACTCCATTCCATTCCACTCCATTTCATTCCACTCCATTCCACTCCATTCCATTCCACTCCATTCCACTCCACTCCACTCCACTCCACTCCACTCCACTTCACTCCACTCCATTCCATTCCATTCCACTCCATTCCATTCCACTCCATTCCATTCCATTCCATGCCATTCCACTCCATTCCATTCCATTCCATGCCATTCCACTCCATTCCATTCCATTCGCACAGCTTACAATAGCTTACTATAGCAAAAAGTGTCGTGACAACTTTTCGTAAGAATTTATTCCGTCTAGCCCCCTTTCACAACGCGCGATAAGGAACTTCGTTCCAAAAACAATAGTTAGCACCTACTGAGTTTTTGTTTGAAAGAATTCATTAGCACTACCGGACTTGCAGATCAAATCCAGAGTGATTAGAAGTGGCCATTCTCAACAATTTTGGATCTTTGATAATCGTACAAATTACTTTAAGTTTTATAATACACACATTTCAGGGTCGTGGCCGGGACTAATTTTTCAGACACGTTCCTGTCATGGCCTGGACACGGACGTCTGATCAACCTTTAGAGCTCGAGATCATCGCACTCAGCAGTCGCGCAGATCAATGGAGATTTTGGTCAAAACTGTGCCCTCCTATTCTTTCTGAGAAAGAACTGAGTAGTTCCCATTTGTTAGTGTAGCGGCATCAATGCCGCCACAAGAAAAACCAACGGAGAAAATCTACATCGCGACAAAAAGAACCGTAATGCCATCTATCCAACTAGCAGCGAACTTCTACGTCGAAATCCTGCATCGCGCAATCAGAGTTTCCGTGCGATTGAAACATACACATCAGCCCGAATATCAACCATCGGGCAGTTGCCCACACCAACCGTCTGTTCGGTGGATCCTTTACTCTCTGTTCTCCTACCTCTAAACTAGTTTTTACTTACTCTAGATAACACCTGAGTTCATGTCAAAATTAAAGCGCACATTAAAACTTTTCAACTGTCGCCGCCAAGCTGAGCGTTCAAAATCCAAAGAGCAATTATATTCGGGCATACATTCAGTTGCTTCACAGTGTTTATATTAATTAGCGAACAGTATTTGCTGTAATACAAACAGCATTTTTCCTCAATTAATTCTTATTATTTCGTCCAGGTACACCATATCACCTGGGGGCCGCGAAAGGTTTTTACAAGGAGTTCCGTGTGTTTTACTCTAATAACACTAACTAACAATTTGCAGTGTTTTTGAAGTGATAAATAACCTAATAAGACTGTATTGGCTCATCAATCAAGTTTGAGGCCTTTGTTTTTGAATAAGTTCTTTGTTTGCAGCCGACCTCATCTGCCTAGCCTTTTCTCAATTATGCTTGGGTTGGCTTCTACTCGTAATCGTATAGTCGTGCCGATAGACTTATACTATATGTTCGAGTTTGCCGTCCGCGCCCTATGGTTTTGCCGAACAAATGGTCGCAAAACGTATGACTTGACTGGTTGTCAGAATTTTGGGCTACCTACAGAACCCAGATATGTACTGCAGGTAATACTTACAGGTGTCCTCGCCGAGGCGATCGGCGGCGGCGATCTCTTGCGTCCGGCCCTGGTTCAAGCTATGGTCCGAAGCGAGGAGACATGGGAAGCGGTCACCTCCTTCTGCGAAGCAGTAATGCTAGCAAAGGAGGAAGCCGAACGTGTGAGAGAAAGGGAAACCTCACGCCCCAGCCGCCGCAACAGAAGAAGACGCCCCGGGCGTCGGGAGTCGTAGGGCGATTTTCGGTCACCGTAAGCGCGAGCCTGCGGACGGCGAGCATTGGGTGGCTCGCCGTCTGATCAGAACCAGGCCCAGGTGGACGGCGCGCTGTGTTTCACGCGTGCCTCAAAGAGCTGTCAGCGTAAAAGTCGGGGCCCGCTAGGGCCAGTGCCTGCTGGGGCTGCGGACTTCGTCCGAAAGACGCACCGTACCCTGGAACGCAAAGGGCACTCCCTTCTGCGTCACCCAAAGCGGGAGGAGTCATTTGATGATTTACCATCCTTAAAAAAAAAAAAAAAAGGTAATACTTTGTACCTAAGACTGGTTGTCAGAATTTTGCGCTTCTTACAGAACCCGGATGGGTACTACAGGTACCACTTGGTACCTAAGACTGGTTGTCAGAATTTTGGGCTTTGATTACCCGTAACGACTGTCAAAGATTTGCTTAGACACCGTGCAACAACGATTTACATGCTTTCAAAGGCACGAAGGGGTTTCAATATGTAATAAACGTGTAGCGGCATCAATGCCGCCACAAGAAAAACCAACATCAGCAAATCAACATTGCAACAAAAAGAACCGCGAAACCATCTATCCAGTTGGAACGTCGACATCCTGCATCGCGCAAGTAGAGTTTACCGTACGATTGAACATAACATCAGCCCGATATACCCATATCAACTATGGGGCAGTTGCCCGCCACAACAACTGTCTGGCAGGAGGATCTTCCCTTTTCAATGGGGGTATGCGGGGCTTTACTCTCTGTACCGCATACCCTCTAAAAACTTGCATGTAAATTGCTATCAAAACGCAGCCCATTCGCAGTTGTAACGTTACCCTAAACTAAACTCTTCTTTATCAATACTTTATTAAAAGGACGTCCAATGCTGGACAATATAAGCCTTACCCAAGCGTCTCTACGAACGGGGGGTTAAAAAAGCCACTTTAGGTTATGAAGAATCATATATTGTTAATTACAAAACAATCTGTCAAATTTAATTTTCATCTTTATCGCTAACGCATTAGGTTCAAGGTTGATTGAGAAAATTTGACAGTGACGGGCAGCGTGATGTGCTTTCTGATTCTGCTAGTGGCCTTTTTAGACCCGCAGATGCTTTATAGAACGGCATTTTGTCAAGAGTTCACCTCGTGGGAGGCCTAACAATGAAAGCTTCTTGAAAGACGTCAATCTCAATTCCAAACTCACTTCAATCCTCTTTTCACCACTCTGTCCGTCCATCATCATCATCATCTGCATCTGCCTAGCCTTTTCCCAACTATATTGGGGTCGGCTTCCAGTCAAACCGGATTTAGCTGAATACCAGTATTTTACGCGGAGCGGCTGCCTACCAGACCTCCACAACCCAGTAACTGGGTAACACGGTACTTCATGGCAAGACTGGAGTCAGATTAACTGGCTTCTGACTATCCGTATCGACTGCCAAAGATCTACAAATGACAGCCGGGACCAACGGCTTAACGTGCTTTCCGAGGGACGAAGGAAACTTGGTATGTTAAGATGGTCACCCATCCATAGACCAACCTTGGCAAGCGTTGCTTAACCTTGAAGATCGATCCTTGCGGCTGTTATTATCTAGCCACGAGCTCGTTTTGTTCAAGGTTGATTGGGAAAATTTGACAGTGACGGTAACATAATCATAATAAATTTTGACTGGCCTGTTGGTCTGGTGGTTAGTGACCCTGACTGCTATGCCAGAGGTTGTGGGTTCGATTCCCACCCAGGACAAATGTTTGTGTGATGAGCATGATCATTTGTTCTGTGTCTGGGTGTAGTTTTATCTATAATATGTATGTATTTAGAAATATATAAGTATGTTTATCAGTTGTCTAGTACCCATAACACAAGCTCTGCTTAGCTTGGGACTAGATGGCGTTGTGTGATAGTTGTGTGGAATATAATCACGTTAAAGTAGCCTTTTTAGACCCGCAGTAAAATACTGGTATTCAGCTGAATCCAGTTTGACTGGGAGCCGACCCCAATATAGTTGGGAAAAGGCTAGGCAGATGATGATGAGAATGGCATTTTGTCAAGAGTTCACCTCGTGGGAGGCCTAACAATGAGAGCTTCTTGAAAGACGTCAATCTCAATTCCAAACTCACTTCAATCCTCTTTTCACCACTCTGTCCGTCCGTTTGTGTCCAAATACTCGTTAACAAGCATTCATACATTCCGTGGCAGTTCAAGGCTAAAACATTTTTCTTCTTGGCACGTTTCACAAGCAAACTGTTTACTACGAGTTAAAAGAATTTGTAACTATGATAAAAACGTTATAGTTTCTTAGAATATTTTTGTGTGTATGAGAAATGTATGGAAGTTTCTTGCAGTGTATATTTTCTTTGTTTTAAAACTTTTCTGACGTTTCCTTCCTCGTGTTTTGTTGAAGAGTTTTAGTGTTTTTGAAACGTGTCTTGGAATTTCATGAGGATAAATGAAGTCACTTCTTCAATACGGTAAATCGCAACTAGAGCAAAGAGAAAATTCATCTTCATCATCATTTCAGCCGAAAGACGTCCACTGCTGGACATAGGCCTCCCCCAAGTGTCGCCACAACAACCGGTCCTGTGCGTCTCGCATCCACCCGCGACCCTCACCAGGTCAAGAGAAATAATATTGAAAGCCATAAAAAGATTATAGCTGTATCGGTAACAGCTTATTGAAATCCATATGCAGACGTAGACCTTGCTAATTGCAAGCCATTTCGCTCGATTCTCGGCTACTCTCATCTAGACACCAGCCACCCTCCGAAGATCGTGGATCGTCCCAGCCTGAGGTCGTCCTCAACCTTGTTACCAGTGATCTCTACGTTCGCGTCCGTCTTGTAATATGTTATACTATTGGTTTCCCGCGGCTTGGTCCTGTAACCTATTCCACTGAAACCGTTCTGTTCTTCCCGGATAAAAGTAGCAATAGCAATAGCAATCAGCAATAGTGTAGCTTTTTAGGGTTCCGTACCTAAAGGGTAACCAACGGAACCCTATTAATATCCTCCGCTGCCCGTCTGTCTCTCTATCCGTCCTTCCGTCTGTCATCTCAAGAACCGTAATAGAGTCACAGAGTGTGTACCTATTTCTATTGCTGCTATAACAACAAATAATAAAAATTAAAGGGGCTCCCATACAACAAACGAATTGTTTTTTTTTTCGGTTTATGGTACGGAACCCTTCGTATGAGAGTCCGACTCATAAACTTAGCTGGATTTTTTTCGAACCCTAAAAATATCGTTGTCAAAGAACAGAAGTTCGATTATAGCCGATAAGCTGTACAGTTGGTTTATTAGCGAGAACAAAGCACAAAGCTCGCTACGGCTTCAGACCTGAAACCAAGGACATTCGCTCACAAACAGGTAATACGCAGTTTCAATGACGCTTGTTGCTTCAGTCATGAAAGGAAATAAAGGCGTTTAGAAATCATTGTTTTTATAGCATTATTTTGTTGGCTTTGGTTTCCGAAGACTCGGCAGGGGATTACGGAAGTCGCATAAGTTCCCGAGATCCCCGGCGTAGGTGAGAGATGGAACACCGGTGTGGTTTTAGTCAGTAAGAGTCTGACAGACCCCGCCCCGAGCGGAGGACATCCATGAGGATATGCCACCTTAAAAAATGGTTTCCAAAGACTGGTCCCAATAATGTTAAAGTATACATTTGTTCTTCCGTTATTGACTAAGTGACTGACAGACAACGCACAGCCGAAATGACTGGCCGTAGAAAGCTGAAATTTGGCATATACGTTTATTGGAAAGTGTGAAGAGAGAAATTAAAAAGCTAGTACAAAAATATTGCTAATATACTGGAATTCATCTGCATGCGGTTTGACTGGAAGCTGTCTCCAACGTAGTTGGATAAACGCTACGTATAGTCTGTTTTTTAATCTCAGAGACTAAACTGACAGGTGGAAATGGCAAACTGACATAGATTTCAATAGCATTTAAGTCAGTTTTGACATTTGAAGTTGTCAATTTAGTCTCTGAGATTAAAAAACAGACATTAGTTGGATAAATTCATGAGGAACGTTCGCATTCGTGAACAGACTGCCAATTCTACTAATTTTAAAGCAACATTCGCATTTGTATGCCTCCGAAGCTCAAGGGGCAGATATATAAGTGCATCATACGGCTTGTCCTCCGGTACGGCGGCGAGTGTTGGCCAGTACTAAGCAGGGTTAAAATTTCCATTAGAGCCCGCTGATTTAAGGGACGCGGGGGGTGGGAGGGGGAGGGGGGAGAGGTAGGTTTGCCCCCTGCACCACCCCCACCCCCCGGAGCCCCATGGTTATGGAGATATCCATGGTTAAAGTTTTGAGGTTAGAATAGAATTTAAGTTAGAAAAATAGGTAAAATTGAGTATTGTTTAGCAGGAGGAGGGAGTGGGGAGGTGCCCCCTGTGCCCTAGCACCACTCCCATGTAAAGGCGACGCACTGTTCTTGAGAAAAAATAATTATAGTAACCTAACCTCAAAACGTGTTATAGCCACTCAACATTGCAGTCACGGGAGGCCCAGTCGACGGAGCCCCGCTTCGCGGGGCTCCTACTTCTGAGTGGTTTATAAAAAAATAACCACGAAGGGGATGGCGGGGTCTATTCGCTCGCTTCGCTCGCTCACTCGACCCCGCCATCCCCTTCTAACCTAACCTGTCCGAGTCGGGGTGCCCCCGAGTCCAGAGCTCGCTTCGCTCGCTCTTGCGTCCAAGTTCTCCTATTAGCAGTAGTAGTAGTCAGTGGAGATTTATTGGGGACTTTATTTATGAATTTTTTGTTATCGAAAGCTGAGAGATAGCATGGCGGCGCTTCACGTTCCGTTCCACATAGTGTAAAAAAAAATCGTAATTTTTTGTGTAAAAAAGTCAATGTAATTGCATAATACAACAACAACTATTGTGCACATTTATTACACACCAAAAGTATGTGAACATATAAAAATAAAATTATATTTATGAAAAAAACAGGACATAAAGTTTATAAAAAATACTTCTAACGTCAACGGAACGTAAATGGTCAACTTTGACGTCTACCACGACAATTTATCTAACCTAAAAATTTGCAAATGGCGCACTATTTTCCAATTTTTATTGAAACTTTAATGAATTTTATCTCGTAAATTGTGACTCCCCGAATCTTGAAACTTTGTAAAAAGCTTTCTATTTGTGAGTACTATCTACAAAAAAATACGAACTTCCAAAGTAGCGGGCTCTAATGGAAATTTATATCCCTAAGCAGACACACCCAGGAGCTTCGCGTCACGGAGATGAAGATGCTGAGGTGGATGAGCGGCGTAACGCGATTCGATCGCATACGCAACTTTTTCATTCGAGGTAGACTTGGTGTCCGTGACGTGGGAGAAAAACTGCAAGAGTGTCGTCTGCGATGGTATGGCCACATCATGGTGATGGTATGGCGAAGATGCATGAATATGGCTGTCCTTGGGGCTAGGTCCCGTGGTCGCCCTCGCAAGCGCTGGCTGGACGTCGTCAAGTCCGACATGAGAGCCAATGGCCTGACTGAGAAGGACGTTCAAGATCGGGCAAAGTGGAGGAAGCTCAGTAGGAAGGCGGACCCTGGCAATGGCCAGGATTAACGCCAGGTGGAAGAAGAAGAAGATTCGCATTTGTATGTCAGTCGCTATCTGTCAAAAATTTATGAAAAATGTTTTTTTTGACAAATTGCGATTTCTACGTGTCTAAAAAGCCCACATGTAGAATTATATAAGAATCATATATTAACCACACAACAATCTGTCACATTTCATTTCCATCTTTATCACTAAAGCAAGTTCAGGGTTGATCGGGAAAATTAGTTCCGAGTAGCTTGATGAGCTGGCTGATACTACTAAATTGGCCTTTTTAGACCCGCGGTCCTGGATTCATATAATTACAAGCCCCGCATAATTAAAAGACAATAAACAAAGACAATAGACAATAAGGCAATAGACTGCGTTCCGCATGTGGGACGGCCGGGGCCTGACGGGAGGTGATTTTGACAGATGTTGGCAGATATGCGGTCTATTATATGTACTTACGATATTGTTTCCTTAGTTCCTTTATTCTCATTTGTACGGTTCCTATAACTAACGAACAGGGCCTCAAGTCTGCTATTACAATTGTGTCACAATGGTCTATCACTGATTTCATAATTGTTTATTTTGACAAGTTTGGTAATCTACTACTATAAAAGCGTCATTATGACTTTCCAATGGTTAACCACTGACACTCCATCGAAAGAAATGGCATAGAATGGTTATCTCGTACATAATGACACATGAATAAATAATATGTAAAAATAAATATAAAATAAATCTAGCATAAATAATGTTCAAAAGTAGTAGTTTTTCGAAAATCATGTCTACTAACGGGTTTTAAAATAATGGCAATACGAAAATGTCATTCTACCACGATTCTATCACGAGACCATTGACCGACCAGTGATCGACCATTATAAATTAACAGATTACGAACTTTTAGCTAAATGACAATGGGATCGTGTTGAAAAGACGAATTTTTTAAAAATAGCAGACTTGGGGCTCTGGTTTATTAACTTTATCACTGTTGCAAGTGTTTGTTCTAAACTAGCACAATGATTCTTTAAATAGCCGCGTCCCGAAGACAAATATATACTTTCAAACGCTACTAATAGATTTGAAGGATTCATTCTGTTACGCCACAGTGATTACGCTAGGATAATAAGAATAGATAATTATTTTAATATAAATTGTAATCCTAGACTTGTACAGTCAGTTGCGGAAATTGTTCGAAAGAGTCATCGTGGCCCTGGAACGCGAAGGGCACTAGGAGGAACACGGATGGGTTTTAGTCAGTAAGAGTCTGACACTCCCTTCCGCTGCACCCAGAGCGGAAGAAGTCATTAGATATTCCCATCCTTAAAAAAAATACTCTTGTAAAGTCTTTTTTATCCCAATTCATGACCAGGGCATTTTCATAACCAGAGAAGAGATAAGTATTGATTGACACTGGCTCAAGGCCGATCTGCAACTTCAGATGAATGTGCCGTATTTAAGAATAGTTTTTATTTTTCGGAACAAGCCCGTCACACTATTCCCAAGCACTGCAGCTCCTGAAAGCCAGAATCAACAGTGGCGAACACCAGAAAAACGCCGAGCCAATGAAGCTCGACGAGTGACCGAGAAACAATTCAACTATCTTGGATACCGCAACGAAGTTAATCAGAAAAAAGTAGCGGACAATTTAGAAAAACATTATTTCGAAACGAATCTTACTAGATGCAAAAGTTTGGATGGATGTATGTTCGTTACTCAATTATGCCAGAACATCTTTTACGTGGTCTGAGCCGCTGGCAGAAGCAAATAGCTTATTAAAGGAGCTCGTTAAACTTACTATCAATGATGAGTCAAATATATGAACCGGTGTAATTTGTAAACCTCGCTAACCGTAGATTTGTAAAACGAAAAACCGAATCAATGCACGCAACAGAATCTCTCCGTTCTGAAAGTAGGTCGGCAACGCGTCACTCTGACGTAGGCCGTGACGTCACCGCCCCTCCCCTTGCCACGCCTCGCACGTACTTGCGTAGTTGCTGTGTTTGTATGTGTGTGTGAGTGAGGAAGTGTTGGGGTTTCAGAGTATTTCCTGGGTGGAAAATAGCTATGGTTTGGTTGGTTTAAAATTCCTGCGATGGTTAGAAATGGCAAGCGTGCTCCATCTTCGACCACATCATCGCTTACCAACAGGTGAGATAGTGGTCAAACGCGTGCCTATAAATAGTAAAAAAAAAAGAAACTCCTCCATTCAAATACGATCGTCATGAACAACGGAAATAAACAATATAAGTTAATTATACTGTTAATGATGTAGTCGAGTGGGGGAATAGACTTACAGTTCGTCGATAACTCAAGAAATGGCATGTGTTGCGGAATTTATTCAAAAGAGTCACCGCGGCCCTGAAACGCGAAGGGCATTAGGAGGAACTCGGATGGGCTTTAGTCAGTAAGAGCATGGCACTCGCTTCCGCTCCGCCCAAAGCGGAAGAAGTCATTTGGTGATTTCCTATCCTTAAAAAAAAAGTTAAGGAATGTCAGACGCACAGGACCGGTCGATGTGACGACGGGGAGGCTTGTATCCAACTGTGGACGACTTTCGACTGGAAAATAGCAATAGATTTGGTTTTCAGGAGCTTTAGAGTCCTGGTGGCCTAAAAAGGCCATTTTAGCAGAGTCAAAAAGCACATCACGCTACCCGACACTGTCAAATGTTCCCAATCAACCTTGAACCTCATGTGTTAGTGATAAAGATTAAAATGAAATTTGACAGCTTGTTGCGTGATTAATAATAATTATGATTCTCGTCGAGTAGCCCTTTTTAGCCCCACTGTTATAAGTTTGTTGTAAGTTGAAAAAAACATTGTTTTTATTGCTTTTCTCATTGACATTGACTTTTTGGGACATTGTGGAGGAGCTCGTCGTTGGCTAGATAAAAACAGCCGCACGGGTCGATCTTCAAGGTTAAGCAACGCTTGCCAAGGTTGGTATGTGGATGGGTGACCATCTTAACATACCTAGTGTCCTCCGTGTCTCGGAAAGCTCGTTAAGCTGTTGGTCCCGGCTGTCATTTGTAGATCTTTGGCAGTCGTTACGGATAGTCAGAAGCCAGTAAATCTGACTCCAGTCTTGCCATGAAGTACCGTTTTACCCAGTTAATGGGTTGTGGAGGTCTGGTAGGCAGCCGCTCCTCGTAAAATACTGGTGTTCAGCTTAATCCGGCTTGACTGGAAGCCGACCCCAATATAATTAGGTAAGGCTAGGCAGATGATGATTGAAGTTTTGGTACATTGGTTTTTCATCAATTAAAACGTGCAACGATCCATACCGCATTACTCGTATGCAGAACTTACCAAGATCCCTCCGTACCTCGGAAATCACGTTAAGCTGATGTTAATAAATGGTATTTTATGCTGGATGCTTTCAAAGCCTGCTAAAATATGAGTTTTCGAGTGAAACGCTAATTTCTACTATCCATTTTTAACCTACCTATTCTTCAACGCTAATTACCTATAGTCGCTAACATAATAAACATTCAGTAACATTAAGATCGTCTGATTTCATAGAACATACCTAGGACAAAACAACTCTTTCCGAGTTGCCTCAGTAACAATGAAAAGGTAAGGGTCGCGCTAGTAAATAAAATGCCTTGACGTCAGAGCGTTTGTCAATATTGTCTGCTCCGAGCCCTCACCTAGCGCGCTCTAGGAGAGTTACTAACAGCTGTTTTAGTTCCAAGAAGGGTGCCTTTTTATTCGTAGTTAACCAACGGTTAAAAATGAGGGGAAACTATTTTCGTTTATGCGCTTTCTTCGATTAATATTGAACTTGAACAATGAATAACTACTAGTAACGAATACTACAACAATTAATAACAACAAAAAAAAACAAGCAACAACAATAAATAACAACAAAAACTACTACAACAATAAATTTAAAAACGCTTTTTAATCAAAGACATTTTCATCATGATTTTAACCAGTGGATTTGGAGAAGAAAAAACTTTTACTTCGTAGCTAGAAAGGGCTCGTGGTTAAGTAACAATAATAAAAATCTATATATCCCGCGAAAGTGTGGAGGTCGAGGCTTTTTAAATGCTAAGACCCTCTACAATCGCGAGATACGCACTCTCCCACACTTTCCTAAATGTCGACGTGGGTATGCATCGAGTTGTAGTAGCGGTGGACAAGGGACACACCCCGCTCTCCTTGGCAAATGAGAACTGGCGCAAAACTGCGGTGCTTGACACTGACGATCGCAGGGTGGTATGGCAGAGTAAGGAGCTTCACGGACGCTTTTTCCGGGCCTTACATGGGCCCGACGTAGATCAACAAGCGTCCGTAGCCTGGCTGCGTTTCGGTGATCATTTTTGAGAAACCGAAGGTTTTGTCTGTGCAATTATGGACGAAGTTATCATGACGAATAACTACCGGAGATTTATTGTGAAGGACGGCACGGTTGACATATGTCGGGCATGTCGCCGTTCGGGAGAATCAATTCGCCACATTATCTCTGGTTGTTCTCATCTAGCTAACGGAGGATACTTGTATAGGCACAACCTCATAGCCAGGATTATCCATCAACAACTTGCTTTGAAATACTCTCTTGTGGAGTCTACAGGTATGTCCCCGACCCAGTTCTCGATAATGGCAATATCACATTGTACTGGGATCGGTCCATCATCACTGACTATTCTTGCCAATAAGCCTGATATAGTGGTAGTAGACCGTATCGAGAGGCGTGCAATGATTGTAGACATAACCGTCCCGCATGATGAGAACCTCGTGAAAGCCGAGAAAGATAAACAAATCAAATATCTTGACTTATTCCGCAATTATTGTACCAATATTTGTGTCGACCAATGGCTGAATAGCCACGAGCCTCGACCAACACCTCAGGAGGCTCTCGTTGGGCAGCTGGATCAAGGGCTTGATTCAGAAAGCGGTACTTCTGGACACGGCTCGCATTGTCAGGAGGTTCCTCTCTCTGGAGCCCTGTCCGCCGGTAGCTTGGACCCTGTTCCCGCTACCGGTGGGCTACTATTTTCACACTTTTAAATGTTTTATTATTTACTATTATTGAAATATTTAAAAACATAATTATATGTAAAGAAAGTAAATAAACGGAATAATAATTTCATCCGCAAGTCAGTTTTGTGGCGAACTGTTGGGCAGTAGCAACCCCACGGACCTGATCTCCAGGTAGAAGTCTTGTTCCTCATTTCCGGCTTGCCTTTATTAGCTGGCCGAAGTGAACACTGACGAGGAACAGAGCTCCCACCTCTTTCTTGCCTTAATCGGCCGGTCTGAGTGGAGATTCGCAAGAGCAAACGTGCTCGGGAGAAGGATGTATAATCCAGTAAGATGCTGGTAGGGATCTTGACCATACTTCCGGGATTGTCCTGATAGCCGTGGTATACCTGTCCACTCATTTAGCACCTCCTCTAAACTCCCCAAGGAACCTACATGCCAAATATTTAATGCTTTTCATAAACTATTTTGTAAATAAATATTTAAACCGCTTTATTTCACCAATAGATTAATACAACAGCTAATGGTTTGTATTAAAAACAGGCATACGGAAAATTTTCACCTATTTTAAATAAACATCCAGTACCAAGCCATGCTTTGGAACACTCCCCCGATTTGAAGCACCCCAGTACCCCTAAATATTAGCAAAGTAAACCGGGCGCCCCCAAGTTTACGTTGCTGCCGTTTTTCACCCCCATGGGGTGGGTCACCCCAGATCGAATTATGGGGAGTTCTGTGTACTTGCTTTACTTATTATGTCGTGTGTTTTGGTAATTGTGTTAACTAGACAGATGATTTTGGTAATTAAATCTTGGATAGTGTTTGGTGATGGGGTTTTTAATTCGTGTATTGGCGTATTAAATCAGAGTGTTAATAGGGAATATGCATGCGATGTTTTTATTTCCAAAATTAAATACTTATTAGCTCTAGTAAACGATCATGAAATTATGTACAAACGCGTATAAAAACAAAATGAATCATTGGGCATCAAAAAAATAATCCACATCGCTGTCAATGGCAAAGGTGCCCAGAACACTGGCAGCATTGCCGCGTTGAATCGCAATGCTGATTCTTTGGCCGAAAAAAAGCCCATGGCCTAGTGTTTCAACGCCAAACGGCTCAAATATGTAACTTCCAATTAAGTTGTTATATTTGCGCCGTTTGAGGTTTTCTACACCTGCAGCAGCCGCCCCACAAGAATAAATAATTTCGTGTTAATTACTGCATATAGTTAGTTAAGTATTTATTATAGCAGCTGTAAAAGTCTATAAAAATGAATAAAATAAATAATTTGAAAAAAAAAAACAAGAAATAATTTTTTTAATACCTACATCAACGATGAAGTTAAAAAGCTTCAAAGATTACAATTAGAAAGAGAAGTCCGATGTAAACTTTGACGTCATCGTCTATGACACCTATACAGCTGCCATAGGAAAACAGCGTTTTCGCGAGGGGGACAGATATATTTGTTTGAAATAATTATATCTCCTTCGTTTTTCGAGTAATTTTGATTCTGTTTTCACTGTTACTGTTACACTTTTGTATATTTTTAGATAAACTGTACATGTAATAAATATATTTTTCATGCATATTCCCTATTCCTTTTGTTTAAAACGTTCGCATTCAAATGTCTAAATGTATCAAAAATATTTTTTTTTTTAAAACGACCGCTAGAAACTAATAAAATGTTCCAAACAAGTCAGTTTTCAAGCAAGACATTTTTTACTGAATTCCTTAGGCATACTGGCATACGGCATTCCGATTCGGCAGAACGACCAAGTGTAATTACGCCTTTAGACCACATCGTCATCTCAACGCGCTTTTGGATAGCCCTGATTTCTTTAGCCTGACATTCTTATTGTAAAAGATTGACAAACTGATTTAATAGAAACCTGTAAAAGATCTTTAAAGAAAACTGGCTATTCTTGAAACAACCCATACACATCAAAAGTTTTGGGAAAACATTCAATGTGCGTACGCCTAAAGAGTAGAATTCCTGCCAGAGACTGTGTTTCCCGATAGTGGCCTTAGTGAGAGTTTTTAACGTTCTCGATCGCGTTAGCGTAAACGTCAATTTGTACTGAAACTGGACAAGCGCCGTCTGGTGACAATAACGGAAAACCTTTTTTTTTTCTATACAATTTGACTTAAGCGAACGTTTACGTTAACGCGATCGAGTACGTTAAAAGACTTACACTAAGCCCTCAGGGCTCTTCAAGTCATGAGTGAACAGGTTACTTCTAGGGCGTGTTCCATCGTTGACCTCATCATCGCTTTCCACTAGTTCAGCATGTGGTTAACGTTGAGGCTAGCTCAGCAATAATAAAAAAAAAAATAATATCACACAGCTGTTTTAAAAAGAACCCTTTTCTAAAACCAATTCCTCACACCGCTACACTCGGCTTACAAAAAGCCACGCCTTTCCAATGCAGGTAAGGGATGATTAGGGGCTCATGATACGAGGTGGACGTGATACGAGGAGCTCGTGGCTAAATAATAACAGCCGCACGGGTCGATCTTTAAGGTTAAGCAACGCTTTCCAAGGTTGGCCTGTGGATGAGTGACCATCTTAACATAACGAGTTTCTTCCGTGCTCGGAAAGCACGTTAAGCCGTTGGTCCCGGCTGTCATTTGTAGGTCTTTGGCAGTCATTACGGGTTGTCAGGAGCCAGTTAATCTGACTCCAGTCTTGCCATGAAGTACCGTGTTACCCAGTCAATGGGTTGTGGAGGTCTGGTAAGCAGCCGCTCCACGTAAGACACTGGTATTCAGCTGAATCTGGTTTGACTGGAAGCCGTCCCCAATATAGTTGGGAAAAGGCTAGGCTAGATAGATACGAGGTGGACATGCCTCAAAATGTATCTCGTAGAGGAAACATACTGGTAACACTGCCGAGTCTATGGCAGGGAATAGTCCTTTGGATAACGCGACGGATAAAGCAATATATTGTTGTTTCTTTCGAGTTTTTGTTTCGCATGCTTTTATTCAACAACTCGCTTCTGCCAGCGGCTTCGCGTGGTCTCCAGGGAGCTCCCGGGATAAAAAGTAGGCTAAGTCTTTTCTCAGGCTCTAGACTATCTGTGTACCAAATTTCACTGCGTACCACTAAAAATTGAAACCACAAGCACAGCGTGCCGGTGTGATATTATGTTATGAACTGATGTTAACAATCAACAGACATGCGATTACAGAAATCCCGATCCATTTGCTATCATTTAATGAAGAGTTCCGTTGCCTACCTCCGAAGTTCTTCATCAGATCTTTAACAAATTTAAATGGGATCAGTCCGAGAAAATACTCTTCCAAACAAAAAAAGAATCGTCCAAATCGGTTAACAATTGGCGATAATAACGCTGAGCAAACATTTTTCATGGGATCCCATCATCAGATCCTGACTTATACCTTCCATCAGCAGCATAAGATGATGATTACCAGGCACAAATATTTGAACTGCGTTAGAAAGTTTATGAAAAACAGTGTATGTGCTTATAAAATTTGAGGGTTTCCCTCGATTTTCATGGGATCCCATCATCAGATTCTGACTTGGTGACAATGGGACCACCTCAGGAGTATAGACTTTCGAATAAAAAAGGATTTAAAATCGATCCAGAATTGACGGAGAAATCGGTGAACATACATAAAAAAAAAACGTACAGCCGAACATAGAACCTCCTCCTTTTTGAAGAAATCGGTTAATAAAAGGGGGTAGAACCTATGTGACATTTTTTAAGTTTCGGCGCACGATCTAACATAACATATTGATAGGCATGCGTTTGACCACTACCTCACCTGATGGTAAGCGATGATGTGGTCGAAGGTGAAGCACGCTTTCCTAGAAGTGACCTATTTACTGAGAATGGGGTGAGGAAGCCGATGGATACGAGACGCACAGGAGCGGTTGTTGTGGCGACACTTGGGGAAGGCCTATGTCCAGCAGTGGACGTTTTTCGGCTGATATGATGATGAATCCAAATAATAAAAACTTAAATGAAGGTGTCGTCTTGACTGGCTAACGATCATACGAGCTAACAAAAATGTTAAGAACATGATGCCCTAAATTGTCACGTTAACGATATATTTCGAGGTAAAGTCGCCATATTATAGTAGAAGTGAGAACCGCTTACTTCTGCTAAACTACGCAACGTATTTTGATACTATTCCCACTAAAAGAAAGACCGGTAAACGAGAAAAAAATGTGTATACTCTGCAGCTGTGCGAAGCCGGGGCTGTCGCTATTTCAAACTAAAATATAACTGTAAGGGATGCAATCCGACACCCCTGGCAACCTGGCAACCCCCACGTGGGCTACAAATGTGACGTCTATTTCTTTTTTTTTCTCATTGTATATCTTCTAATTAAATAGAAGTTAAATCTGATATATCAATTAGTTATAACGATGTTGATATTTCTCCGCCAACGTCTTCCAGATTTATAAAGGTTTGTTTTTTCTGTAAGAACAACAAATATCAGTAACTTAACACCCCAAAGGAACGTGGGTTTCTTGAGGGTTTGACGTAGGTGGGTTCTGTTGCGTCTGTCGCCATGTAACGGTAGGGCACTGACCCCTTCTCATAGATATAATTATGATTACTTGAGAATAGAAATGCCGATGCATTTCACCAGCTTCTACGATAAATCTTTCATGATTCAAGAGGTGAGGTTATGGAATGACTTGCCCGTGTCGATAAGTCTTGAAAAGATCGCTTTAAGGGATAAGACCGCCCATTGTGTCACCCTATGTAATATTTCTTACCTATCTTTTCTGTAACTTATATGTTGTACTGTACATAATAAAGAGTATTCTATTATATTCTATGTACTATTTTTTGCTCGCAGCAGCAGCAGAAATTCTGGAAATCCTCGCTTAGAGCTCCCCTACACTCCCCAAGGAACCTATTTACCAATTTCAGCTTTCTACAACCAGTAGTTTCGGCAGGGCATTGTCTGCCAGTCGCTCAATCACTCAGTTAGTAGGTACCACAAGAGTTTTATATTTAGTGAAATCCTATAACATGTTCGGCGTCATCACGGCAGAACCAATCGAAGATGCCGGGACGAACTAGAGGCTTATTGTTAGGATTCGTCCACACTTGCCTAAATCCGGGAGAAATGGAAAGAAGATATGGACGCCTGTGTTCAACCTGTTCTGCAAAAAAAGGTTGAACATATTAAATAATCCTAATTTATAAAATTCTTGCGCTACTGAGTGACTGAATGATTGATGAGGAGCTCGTGGCTAAATAATAACAGCCACACGGTCGATGTTTAAGGTTAAGCAACGTTTGCCAAGGTTGGTCTGTGGATGGGTGACCATCTTAATATGTTTCTTTCCTCCGTGCCTCGGAAAGCACGTTAAGCCATTGGTCCCGGCTGTCATTTGTAAATCTTTGGCAGTCGTTACGGATTGTCAGAAGCCAGTTACCTAGTTAATGGGTTGTGGAGGTCTGGTAGGCAGGTGCTCCTCGTAAAACACTGGTATTCAGCTGAATCCGGTTTGACTGGAAGCCGACCCCAATGTAGTTGGGAAAAAGGCTAGGCAGATGATGATGATATGGACGTCTGTGCCCTCCAGTGGTGCAGAAAAGTTTGAACATATTAAATAATCCTAATATATACAATTCTTGCGGTACTGAGTGACTGAGTGATCGAGTGACTGACAGACAACGCTCAGCCGAAACTGGGTCGTAGAAGAAATTTGGCATGTAAGTTCCTTGGGATTTCCCGAAACTCTTACAGGAACGGGAAAAAACAGAATTTGCGCGTACGAAGTCGCGAGTAAAAGCAAGTAATAATATACTACACTTGTTTATTGGCAATAAACAGTACATATTAAAGTGTGTCTAAACGCTATCTCAATAAAACTGGGCTACAGTTTCCGGATATGGAACTGGGTCGCAAACTTGCTCTCACCTCCTATCCTGTTCTGTGTTAGAAATATTCTGAATGAAAAAAATACGATTATTATGATTGTAATCTTCGAAAATCTACATACTACGACCTTGCTTCAATACTCGCTGAAACTCGTGGCTTTCAGGTTATCATAACAGACCTTTTTATGACTGAAGAAATCTGTACAACGTAACACTTTTTGTTATCAATGAATTCTTCACAAAACGGGTACTTAATAAAAACCTTCTTTATTTAAACTTTAGGTAGCATCGCGGACTTTTGTGGTGAACTTTTTGACCTTATTTCTGTAGAAATAAGGTTCAAAAATGGTTCACCGCAAATGTCCTGATGGCACATAGGCGGACTAAAAGCAACGAGGCATTTTTTAACTTTTTGTTGAAAACACTACACTGTCTCATCAACCCAACCAACCGACTATATTGGGGTCGGCTCCCAGTCAGCCCAGATTTAGCTCAATACAATATTTTACGTAGAGCGGCTGTCTACCAGACCTCCACAGCCCATTAATTGGGTAACAAAGTACCTGGACTGAAGACTGGTATCAGATTTTCTGGCTTATGTACAACAAATGAAACATAAATAACAAAATTAGAAAATTAATTTCCCGACAAACAACTCACTTTTAATTCTATAGACCTCAAGCATGGAGAAATGAGAATGAATGCGTACGCATTTTCTTACAAAATATATTTTTTCAATAGGTAAAATGCAGTGCTGAGAAAATAATTATAGGTTTTAATTAATACTTTAATTTTTAATTAATGTTAAAAATATTGTGAAAGGCTACGTATAATTATGTACGTCAGTAATATTATTAACCTGGGATAAGGAAACATCATTTATTTGTAAAAACCCAGAACAATTTAAAAAAAAATGTAGTTTATTCAGCCCTTAAAGCCTGATTTTGTTCTTGGGAATTCGTATCATCACTACATAGTATAAAACAAAGTCGCTTTTGCTGTCTATCTGTCCCTATGTATGCTTAGATCTTTAAAACTTCGCAACGGATTTTGATGCGGGTTTTTTTAATAGATAGAGTGATTCTTGAGGAAGGTTTTTGTATATATAATATGCAATCGCGCGAATCTGGGACGGGTTGAATACAACAACACCCTACACTCCATACACAATTCCAGTATTCAAACAAAATCTAGATACTACGCGGCTGCTACGCCGCTACGAATTTCGTAGGCCCTCGTAGCAAATAGTGTCGTAGCGCTACGAGGCTACGGTTTTCAAAGGCAACCTTACATTTTTGTAAGTTTTAATATAAATACGAGTAGGTTTAACTTATTATTGTTAATGAATTAAGTAATTATATTGAATACTAAATATTGTTTCTGGACTACGATGAACGATGGTAAACTACAAAAATATTTTGTTTTAACATTTACATACAGGCTTTTATAAAACCGTTCATATGCTTGTAAAGTTATTGGCAACATTATAGATACGCTGTATCAGCATCCACCAAGATAATTTAACAACTATACTGTAAACTATATGTATACGTTACCCCACAGTTGAAACAGTTAACTAAATTTAAAACGGCGCCACGATTTACAGTTGTCTAATTACCTTGGTAGACTAGTGCAAAGTTTCCACCTCACCAAAATAAAAACTCTGCAGTTTCACCCAAAATTCTGCAATATCACCCCAAACTCTGCAATTTCACCCCACATACCATTTCACACTCAGCAATCAGCAATCATTCTCATCAGGTCAAACTGCTGCTCGCGCAGGTCTCCATCGTACCGGGTCACGAAGCCCTCCATCGATGCCAGCGCAGACCCACAGGCGATGCCGGCGCACCATCTGCTGGAGCCCTCGTCCTCCGTGAAGGAGGCCCGGCCGCAGTTGAAAGGACCCCGGCCGATTGGGTCCAGTGTGTCGGGTGAGTCACTTTGAACTCTTATTTAACTAGGTATACGCTTTTACTTAAGCAAACTCCCCCTTTGGGGACCTATGTCCAGCATTGGACGTCTTGCGGCTGTTATGATAATGATGATGTTTTTACTTTGGCCAGGAGCTAAGCATTGCATGATTTCCGAAATAAATTTGTATTATTATTATTCCATTTATTCATTTATATATACATACCTACTCATTACATTTTTAAATATTTCTATAAAAATACAAAAAACATTTAAAAATATAAATTATATTTTATTATATTTTTTTTGTTTTTTACTTTCTCGGGTCCCTCTTCCTAGAGACCCGGTCCTTTGGTACGAGGGGCCGAAGCCAACTCGCAGAGGCTTCTTTAGATATTTCAAATGGAATGGGACACCAACCGACGATTATCCCTGTATGCACTGTGAAAGTATAGCCAAGGACAATCCCCGGTTGGAGCAGGACTATTGCAGAATATGGAAACAAAAGATGAAACGCTATGGGTTTGGCTGGTTTAGTGGACTAATAATCGTTGACTATGGAAGAACTATTGGCCCCTGCCTGACCATTGACAATTAAAACAGCTTTAAAATAGCAGGGGGTTATTATATTTATTATTATTATTGTCATATAACCTAGAAGTCTAGACATAGACTAGAGTTTAAGAGCAAAACCATCACAAAAAATGTCTCTTGTGTACATTACCAGCTGAAAGCGTTGAGGACGAAATGTTAATGCTTAGTTTTTTGTTAGTTTATTTTATTTGTTAAATACTAGGTTTAAGTTCATCATGTGAAAACGTTGCTGCGTTTTGGACTTTGTTACACTTCTTCTTTTCGAGTCGATGGTTAAAGCCTTAGATTGTTTGGCCTAGTAGGTGGATACGTTAATTGCAGCGTCATCGGTGGAATTTATTACATCCCCCAAAGGACAGGGGGTCTAAAAAGGCCATTCTAGCAGAATCAGAAAGCACATCACGCTACCCGTCACTGTAAAATTTTCCCAATCAACCATGAACCTTATGTGTTTGCGATAAAGATGAAAATGAAGTTTGACAGATTATGTGGTTGATATTATGATTTTAATATGATTCTGCTAAAGTGGACTTGACGTATAGTTAAAATAACAATAGTAAAAAAATAAAAAATAAAAACAAAGTTGCAAATGCGGTGAAGGTTTTCGCAAATCTAATGTATTTTAAATTGATTAGATGCGGTGTTCATTTGTGTATCCTTGATAACCTATGTATAGTCAAAAGATAAATGTTGAGTACACAATTCCGAAATAGGCCTAAGATTATCATATTTGAAACAGCAGATCTCGTTGAACTGTGCGCTAAAAATGATTTCCTTACATTTGAGAAATTATATGTCCTCATACTGCTACAAACATATGTTTTGCGCCATGTTTGATGCACTATCTATTATAATTTTATGTAATAGATAGATAATCCACTGCGTAATGAAATGAAATGAAATAAGGGTTCAGTGTACAGTTACTTTCGACCGTACCTTATTTAGATCAACAAGTTGGCTGGTTACGCCCTTAAAAGCTTATTTTCACAGCCTTCTGGGGCAAGGTTTACCCCAGGCAAGCGAGGTCGTGAGGAAGCTAAGAATACCGTTTCTATTATTTGTTTTACCTCTAAATGTTGGGAACTCTGACATTATTTATTTAAACTTCATGTACAATAGTGGTACATGGGCGGACTTAATGCAACGAGGCTTTCTCTACCAGTCAACCTTAGGGTTAAACAGACTACGCTGTGGGTAGGCGCACAACAAAAAAAAGATTTTAAATAGAATTTGTTTCGGAAAGAATATACAAATAATATATAATTATTATCGGGGATCATGTCATTTTTATTTGCTAAATATAATACTTACTAGTTGTCCCGCGCAATTTCGTCTGCGTCACAATTTTCATTACTGCTACGCTCCTATTGGTCTAAGCGTGATGATATATAGCTTATAGCCTTTCTCAATAAATGGGCTATCTAACACTGAAATAATTTTTCAAATTGGACCTGAGATTAGCGCGTGCAAGCAAACAAACAAACTCTTCCGCTTTGTATATTAGTATAGATAAGGTCTAGAAATAGTCATGAAAGAATGTTTAAATATCTTCATCAGCAACGAAGTTATAAAATTGTTATAACTCGTTAGGTTTACTTTTGAAAAACTAGGTTAAATTTTTTATGAATACAAATATTTTTTCCTTGTATATTGCTCCAACAGCAAGTTCTAATTAAAAGTAACTCAATTATTTTAAGTAATTGTTGACCTAATACACTTCAATTTATATGTTAAATTGAAGTGTGTCTAACTTTGAAACGGGAACCACAAATAAACAAGGAACAATAACTACGAACACGTCTAATATCAATAATAGCATGGTCGGCAACAGGGTTGTTTAGCTCCGTAACCGTAACCGAAACTATCGGATATCCGAAATAAAAATCTGTCGGTAACCGAGTGAATCCGATATAAAAGTTTCGGATAATTTTGGATAGAAGTGCAGACTTCCGTACCCAAAGGGTAATCAACGGAACCCTATTACTAAGCCTCCGCTGTCCTTCCGTCCGTCTGTCCGTCAGAGGGCTGTATCTCAAGAACCTTAATAGGTAGACAGTTGAAATTTTCACAGATTGATAATAAAAATTAAGGTTTATGGTACGGAACCCTTCGTGTACGAGTCTGACTTGAACTTTGCCGGTTTAACTGCCCGCCCGCACCACACTAGCCGTGCGAGGTAGTTGCGTGTTTTTTGTTTTTAACTTTCACAATTCCTTAAAAATCTAATAACCGAAACTAACGATTAATCCGAAATAGTTCCATATTCGAAACCGGCAAAATAATATTATTATTTCTATATCCGAATCCAGATCCGGAATTTTATATCCATAACATCCCTGGTCGGAACAATGAAAGAACTTTCATTTCCATTTACGTAATGAATGTGCTGATAAAATATGGATATTTCTGTTTTTATACCTGCCCCTTGTGGATCATAACTTGTTAGTTTATTTGGGTGAAGATGCATATGTGGGATTAAAAAGTTTTGTTGCTTTTTGAAGTTCTTTGGGGGCGGTTAAGTTATTAGTTTTGTATTGATACTCGTAACATTGAATTTTTTTGTGTAAAAAACAGAGTTGTGGCTTTTCTGTTATTGGTTAGTGGTTTCCGTAGAATAGGTTCGTTGCTAACTGTTAATATCTATGCGGTTTTAGTATGTTGTTATATTAGGTTAACAGACACAGGTGCGGTCGCAGAGATAAACTTTGGGGGGAGGGGTTAGATCACACGAATAATACCTTTTTTTTATTTATTTTTTTCCGTGCGAAGGAAATGCCTAACGCATACCACATCATCCGGGGAGACGACGTGGTTATGTGGGACTTGCACCCACTAAAAACTTCGCCTGTGCACCTACTTTCGCCTTAATGGATGGGTCGCGAGGACTGCTACGCATGACATTCGCGACCACACGAATAATACCTACACTAAGATGAGAAAATTTAAGATTTTTGCACAAAAAAAGGAAATCAAATTAGAAAATCATTCAAATCACGTGGATTCTAAAAAAAGTTGTTTTCCCGGGGTCCCGAAATTTTTCCAAATGTAATTGGAACTTGCTTACAGTCAATGAATGGTACCCCATTGCATTCTTGTAAAGAAGCCGTTTACAAAATTTATGACGTCCCTGCTAAAAATACCTTTGAGATCTCGCAGGCAAAACTGGGGGAAATTTGAAGTACCTTAAATGGGTTACGTTAGTGAGTTTTGCAGAAAAGCTTTACAATTTTTGTCTCAGATACCTTCGATTTTTCTTAACATAACACAAATATAATTATGTTTGTTTGTCGACCTTAGTTTAAGTCGGAGAAGAAAGTATGCTAGAGAGAGCGTAGCTAGCTCAAAAAAAATTGTACGATTGTTTCGGATACCTTAAAATTTTCTTATCGTATGTTGTTACCGATATGAGCCAAAATGAGGCGAGCGAAGCAAGCCCGAAAAGATGTAGTTCCTTGACTCAGTAACGCAAACTTTCTTATTATTATACATATGTCCTACATCCAGTATGGCTCTTAGCAGTTATGGTCGTACCTACAAAACTTATCTAATAAGATTTTTTTTTTTTTACTATTGATAGGCACGCGTTTGACCACTATCTCACCTGATGGTAAGCGAGGATGTGGTCGAAGATGGAGCACGCTTGCCTAGAAATAACCTATTCACTCTTGATTTAAAGACTCCCAGGTTGTAGCTATCAGGAAACACAGACTCCGGCAGGGAATTCCACTCCTTAGCTGTACGCACTATGAATGTGTTCCCAAAACGTTTTGTGATTGACAAAGTTCAAGTTAAAATTTTATAACTATTACCCCCGGACCGCGCCTGAACAGACGATGATTTACATGAAAAGATTAGACTTCCCAATGGCTATTAAGTTTGTCTTATAATGTCAATTTTGTTTTTTCGTCATCCCTAAATTAGGGGATCAAGGATCTAGTACATCATAAAACAACCACAGTCATCATCATCATCATCCACAGCCCGACTTCGCTCACTGCTGAGCATAATGCTCCCTCTCTTTTCTTGTGCCAATGACGCTCTAGTGCCAACTTCATCCAGTAGTTCAAGATAAACAACTTTTATCACATTGATGCGATACTATGTTTGCTATGTCGGCAAAATCAGTCAGATGATTTCCTTAGCAATCTGTAATCAGCTCATAACTCAACTGTTTCTTAATATTTCATAATGTACTGTCTATTCCTCAGATTCAATATCCCTGTCCTCCCCGGTGGCATGTTCGTCTCCGCGGGAGGACGTGCTGGGGCCTCCGATGCCGAGCAACGTGTGTGCCCTGCCGGAGGAGCACCGCTGTTGTCTTCTCGGCAAGGTTCCCGGCCTGAGGGTCCGGAGACGCAGGGCCATGCTGATCTACGTGTGTGCTGCTGACTCGCAAGGTGAGTTTTGAGCTAGTTTTATTTTAGCTTATATGCTGTTAATAGGTGAAAATAAGCCGGCATTATTGGGTAAAATTAGGACGCTCATAGAAGGAGGCTTCGGGTAGGCAACAGACTTTGCCTAAAACGCAGAATCCCCGCTTTTATTCATACAAGCGGGGTTTTGGTGCACTCCGCGCTCACGGGTGCTTATAGAGGGGACTGTCTAGAACCGCCTACCGAGTGACCCGAGAAAAGATAGCGGTACAGTGATCACGAGCTTCCCTGTACAGCGTGGCTCAGGAAAGCCCAGGTCCAGGCGGCTGTTGTATTTGACCTCACATTTTTCCATTTCCAGACTGCTGCGCAGAGAAAGGCGCGCTGCAGTGCGGGGCAGCTGCACGACTGCGCGTGCGCGCTCGGAGACGCGGCTGGCGCGTGCACGTGGCCGACCTGCACTGGCGCTCACCGCTGGAGCAGCAGCGCGACCATCGCTTCCCGGTGCTCTGTATCGCTGAGCTGGCTCGTAAGTATCTCAGTCGGCGGCGCGTGCACGTGGCGACCTGCACTGGCGCTTTTAAAATTGGCAGCCGAATTACCAAATGCAACTTGAATGTCATCATTATGTAGGCCCTGCCATTATACACTTCTATTTTTTATAATAAGGTACATTATAGCGACAGAAAAACGTATAAATCTTCAGGATAAGAATCGGTTTGAGAATTTCGAACCTTAGCCAGAGACCATGCATTTCTCAGACAGTCAATATCTGATCTGACCGTCAATCCACTATCATCTTCCAGGGCAATCAGACCTGGGAGCAGTGGTGCCGGTGCTATTCCTCAACTCGGGGCTGGGCACTCCGCTGCTGCCTCACACCCTTGAGTGCGCAGATTTCAAGGCCGCCCTTGAGACGGCGGAAGACGAGAGCGATAAGGCGCTGTTGAATAAATGGTAAGTTAAGTTCCGGACCGTTTTATAATTGGGTTTTCTCACGTTCATTTTAAAGATCCCTTCCTCAGAATCTGATATAATCTTCTGATAAGTCTTCCTAACCCTCAATTGCTTCTAACTCCAGGTACACACTAGACGCGAGCACAACGCCGCCATGCTACCGGCTGGTCCGGGGAGCGCCGGCGCGTTGGCGCCGCGAGATGGCCAAAACGCTCAACGTACTAGTTCGCACGTTACCACAGGAGGCCTGCGACGCATACCTGACTACTGTGGTGGAACAGGTCAGTATCACTCAGCACCGGCTGGTGACTGGCACCGCGAAATGACCAAGACCCTCAACGTGAGGTCCGCACGTTACCACAGGAGGCCTGCGACGCCTACCTCACTACTGTGGTGGAACAGGTCAGTATACCCCAGCACTGATGGCTGGTCACTGGCACCGCGAGATAGCCAAAACGCTCAACGTGCCTCACTGACGCAGGAGAGCCTGCGACGCCTACCTTACTACTGTGGTGGAACAGGTCAGTATCACCCAACACAGGCTGTTCACTGGCGCCGCGAGATGGCCAAAACGCTCAACGTACTAGTCCGTACGCTACCACAGGAAGCCTGCGACGCCTACCTCACTATTGTGGTGGAACAGATCAGTATCACTCAGCACCGGCTGGTCACAGGCGCCGCAAGATGACCAAGACACTCAACGTGTGGTCCGCACGTTACCACAGGAGACCTGCGACGCCTACCTCACTACTGTGGGGGAACAGGTCAGTATCATCCAGTACTGGCTGGTCCATGGCACCGCGAGATGGCCTAGACCCTCAACGTACTGGTTCGCACACTGCCACAGGAGGCCTGCGACGTCTGCCTCACTACTGTGGGGGAACAGGTCAGTATCACCCAACACAGGCTGTTCACTGGCGCCGCGAGATGGCCAAAACGCTCAACGTACTAGTCCGTACGCTACCACAGGAGGCCTGCGACGCCTACCTCACTTTACAGCGACGCATTAGGAAGACGTATTAGAACGACGCCTTACAGCGACGCCTTAGAACGTCTCCTTAGGAAGACGTATTAGAACGTCGCCTTACAACGACGCCTTAGAACGTCGCCTTACAGCGACGCCTTAGAACGACGCCTTCCAGCGATGCCTTAGAACGTCTCCTTAGGAAGAGGTATCAGAACGACGCTTTACAGCGACGCCTTACAACGTCGCCTTACAGCGACGCCTTAGGAAGACGTATTAGTACAATGCCTTACAGCGACGCCTTAGGAAGACGTATCAGAATGACGCCTTACAGCGACGCCTTAGAACGACGCCTTGGATCGTCTCCTTTAGGAAGCACGTCGCCTTACAGCGACGCATTAGGAAGACGTATTAGAACGACACGTTACAGCGACGCCTTAGGAAGACGTATTAGAACGACGCCTTAAAGCGACGCCTTAAGAAGACGTATCAGAACGACGCCTTACAGCGACGCCTTAGAACGAAAATACAGAAAAAGTGGTTTTTCGCCTGTATCTTTTAAATGCACAATACCTAGTTAGTCAAAGTTCGAAAAAATTCTTACTTACGAATCATCATTATATCAGCCGATAGAAGTCCTTTAGGAAGCACGTCGCCTTACAGCGACGCATTAGGAAGACGTATTAGAACGCCACCTTCCAGCGACGCCTTTGAACGTCGCCTTACAACGACGTCTTAGGAAAACGCCTTACAACGACTCCTTAAAACGTCTCTATAGGAAGACGTATCAGTACGACGCCTTACAGCGACGCCTTACAGCGACGCCTTAGAACGACGCCTTACAGCGATGCCTCAGAACGTCTCCTTAGGAAGAGGTATCAGAACGACGCTTTACAGCGACGCTTTACAACGTCGCCTTACAGCGACGCCTTAGGAAGACGTATTAGTACGATGCCTTACAGCGACGCCTTAGGAAGATGTATTAGAACGACGCCTTACAGCGACGCCTTAGAACGACGCCTTACAGCGACGCCTTAGAACGACGCCTTACAATGACGTCTTAGAATGTCTCCTTAGGAAGACGTATCAGTACGACGCCTTACAGCGACGCCTGAGGAAGACGTATTATAACGACGCCTTACAGCGACGCCTTAGGAAGACGTATTAGAACGACGCCTTACAGCGACGCCTTAGGAAGACGTATTAGAACGACCCCTTACAGCGACGCCTTAGAACGACGCCTTACAACGACGCCTTTCGACGATGCCTTTCGACGACGCCTTACAACGACGCCTTACAGCGACGCCTTAGGAAGACGCCTTACAACGACGCCTTAGAACGTCTCCTTTAGGAAGACGTATCAGAATGACGCCTTACAGCGACGCCTTAGAACGACGTCTTACAGCGACGCCTTAGGAAGATGTATTAGAACGACGCCTTACAGCGACGCCTTAGAACGTCTCCTTAGGAAGACGTATCAGAACGACGCCTTAAAGCGACACCTTAGAACGACGGCTTACAGCGACGCCTTAGAACGACGCCTTACAGCGACGCCTTAGAACGAAAATACTGAAAAAGTGGTTATTATGACATTGCTTGTTTTTCGCCTGTACCTTTTAAATGCACAATACCTAGTTAGTCAAAGTTCGACAAAATTCTTACTCACGAATCATCATTACATCAGCCGATAGAAGTCCACTGCTGGAAATAGGCCTCCCCCAAGTGTCGCCACAACGACCGGTCCTGCCTAAAGGTACTTGTCTTACCGCCGGTGAGGAAGCGAGTAGTTATCGATTATTTTTTGCTCGCTGAAGAAAAGGACAGATCTCATGTGAGTAAAATTAACACATGCATTCATAGTCGATAGCTGGCTGTTCACATTGCTGGCGAGCGGCTCTTACCTCTCGTTGATCGCAGCGACATGAGCTATCAAAGATTGTACTCGCGACACTCGCTCGGCGATGCTCGCTTGGTGGTCAGAACTCACCAATTAGCTGTGATTTCTACCTATAGTGCAGGGCGGAGCGAGTAGTAGTATAGTAGTAGGGTCCATTCTCCGAACTTAGACTCTCAGCGACGCCTTAGGAAGACGTATCAGAACGACGCCTTACAGCGACGCCTTAGGAAGACGTATCAGAACGACGCCTTACAGCGACGCCTTAGATCGTCTCCATAGGAAGACGTATTAGAACGACGCCTTACAGCGACGCCTTTGGAAGACGTATTAGAACGACGCCATACAGCGACGCCTTGGGAAGACGTATTAGAACGACACCTTACAGCGACGCCTTAGATCGTCTCCTTAGGAAGACGTATTAGAACGACGCCTTACAGCGACGCCTTAGGAAGACGTATTAGAACGACACCTTACAGTGACGCCTTAGGAAGACGTATTAGAACGTCGCCTTACAGCGACGCCTTAGGAAGACGTATCAGAACGACGCCTTACAGCGACGCCTTAGATCGTCTCCTTAGGAAGACGTATTAGAACGACGCCTTACAGCGACGCCTTAGGAAGACGTATTAGAACGACGCCTTACAGCGACGCCTTGGGAAGACGTATTAGAACGACACCTTACAGCGACGCCTTAGATCGTCTCCTTAGGAAGACGTATTAGAACGACGCCTTACAGCGACGCCTTAGGAAGACGTATTAGAACGACACCTTACAGTGACGCCTTAGATCGTCTCCTTAGGAAGACGTATTAGAACGACGCCTTACAGCGACGCCTTAGGAAGACGTATTAGAACGACACCTTACAGCGACGCCTTAGATCGTCTCCTTAGGAAGACGTATTAGAACGACGCCTTACAGCGACGCCTTAGGAAGACGTATTAGAACGACACCTTACAACGACGCCTTAGGAAGACGTATTAGAACGACACCTTACAGCGACGCCTTAGAACGACTCCTTAGGAAGACGTATTAGAACGCCGCCTACAGCGACGCCTTAGGAAGACGTATTAGAACGACGCCTTACAGCGACGCCATAGGAAGACGTATTAGAACGACGCCTTACAGCGACGCCTTAGGAAGACGTATTAGAACGACGCCTTACAGCGGCGCCTTAGGATGACGTATTAGAACGACGCCTTACAGCGACGCCTTAGAACGTCTCCTTAGGAAGACGTTTTAGAACGACGCATTAGAACGACGCCTTACAGCGACGCCTTAGAACGACGCCTTACAGCGACGCCTTAGAACGTCTCCTTAGGAAGACGTATCAGAACGACGCCTTACAGCGACGCCTTAGAACGTCGCCTTACAGCGACGCCTGAGGAAGACGTATTATAACGACGCCTTACAGCGACGCCTTAGGAAGACGTAATAGAACGACGCCTTACAGCGACGCGTTAGAACGTCTCCTTAGGAAGACGTATTAGAAGATTGCTGTACAACGACGCCTTAGAAAGACGCCTTACAATGAAGCCTTAGGAAGACGCCTTACAACAACGCCTTAGGACGTCTCCTTAGGAAGACGTATCAGATCGACGCCTTACAGCGACGCATTAGAATGACGACTTACAGCGACGCCTTACAGCGACGCCTTAGGAAGACGTATTAGAACGACGCCTTACAGCGAAGCCTTACAGCGACGCCTTAGAACGTCTCCTTAGGAAGACGTATCATAACGATGCCAAACAACGTCGCCTTACAACGTCGCCTTACAGCGACGCCTTTGGAAGACGTATCAGTACGACGCCTTACAGCGACGCCTCGGGAAGACGTATCAGAATGACGCCTTACAGCGATGCCCTAGAACGTCGCCTTAGGAAGACGTATTAGAACGACGCCTTACAGCGACGCCTTAGGCAGACGTATTAGAACGATGCCTTACAGCGACGCCTTAGATCGTCTCCTTAGGAAGACGTATTAGAACGACGCCTTACAGCGACGCCTTAGAACGTCTCCTTAGGAAGACGTTTTAGAACGACGCATTAGATCGACGCCTTACAGCGACGCCTTAGAACGACGCCTTACAGCGACGCCTTAGAACGTCTCCTTAGGAAGACGTATCAGAACGACGCCTTACAGCGACGCCTTAGAACGTCGCCTTACAGCGACGCCTGAGGAAGACGTATTATAACGACGCCTTACAGCGACGCCTTAGGAAGACGTAATAGGACGACGCCTTACAGCGACGCCTTAGGCAGACGTATTAGAACGACGCCTTACAGCGACGCCTTACAGCGACGCCTTAGATCGTCTCCTTAGGAAGACGTATTAGTACGACCCCTTACAGCGACGCCTTAGAACGACGCCTTACAACGACGCCTTTCGACGACGCCTTTCGACGTCGCCTTACAACGACGGCTTAGAACGTCTCCTTAGGAAGACATATTAGAACGACGTCTTACAGCGACGCCTTAGAACGTCTCCTTAGGAAGACATATTAGAACGACGCCTTACAACGACGCTTTAGAACGACGCCTTAGAACGACGCCTTAGAACGACGCCTTAGAACGACGCTCTAGAACGACGCCTTACAACGACGCCTTAGAACGTCTACTTTAGGAAGACGTATCAGAACGACGCCTTACAGCGACGCCTTAGAACGACGCCTTACAGTGACGCCTTAGAACGAAAATACTGAAAAAGTGGTTTTTATGACATTGCTTGTTTTTCGCCTGTACCTTTTAAATGGACGCCTTAGGAAGACGCATTAGAACGACGCCTTACAGCGACGCCTTAGGAAGACGTATTAGAACGACGCCTTACAGCGACGCCTTAGGAAGACGTATTAGAACGACGCCTTAGAACGTCTCCTTAGGAAGACGTATTAGAACGACGCCTTACAGCGACGCCTTAGAACGACGCCTTACAACGACGCCTTACGACGACGCCTTACAACGACGGTTTAGAACGTCTCCTTAGGAAGACGTATTAGAACGACGCCTTACAGCGACGCCTTAGAACGACGCCTTACAACGACGCCTTACGACGACGCCTTACAACGACGGTTTAGAACGTCTTCTTAGGAAGACGTATTAGAACGACGCCTTAGGAAGACGTATTAGAACGACGCCTTACAACGACGCCTTAAAACGACGCCTTACAACGACGCCTTAGAACGTCTCCTTTAGGAAGCACGTCGCCTTACAGCGACGCATTAGGAAGACGTATTAGAACGACGCCTAACAGCGACGCCTTAGGAAGACGTATTAGAACGATGCCTTACAGCGACGCCTTAGGAAGACGTATCAGAACGACGCCTTACAGCGACGCCTTAGAAAGAAAATACAGAAAAAGTGGTTTTTATGAAATTGCTTGTTTTTCGCCTGTACCTTTTAAATGCACAATACCTAGTTAGTCAAAGTTCGACAAAATTCTTACTCACGAATCATCATTATAACAGCCGATAGAAGTCCTTTAGGAAGCACGTCGCCTTACAGCGACGCATTAGGAAGACGTATTAGAACGACACCTTCCAGCGACGCCTGAGGAAGACGTATTAGAACGACGCCTTACAGCGACGCCTTAGAACGACGCCTTACAACGACGCCTTACGACGACGCCTTACAACGACGGTTTAGAACGTCTTCTTAGGAAGACGTATTAGAACGACGCCTTAGGAAGACGTATTAGAACGACGCCTTACAACGACGCCTTAAGACGACGCCTTACAACGACGCCTTAGAACGTCTCCTTTAGGAAGCACGTCGCCTTACAGCGACGCATTAGGAAGACGTATTAGAACGACGCCTAACAGCGACGCCTTAGGAAGACGTATTAGAACGATGCCTTACAGCGACGCCTTAGGAAGACGTATCAGAACGACGCCTTACAGCGACGCCTTAGAAAGAAAATACAGAAAAAGTGGTTTTTATGAAATTGCTTGTTTTTCGCCTGTACCTTTTAAATGCACAATACCTAGTTAGTCAAAGTTCGACAAAATTCTTACTCACGAATCATCATTATATCAGCCGATAGAAGTCCTTTAGGAAGCACGTCGCCTTACAGCGACGCATTAGGAAGACGTATTAGAACGACACCTTCCAGCGACGCCTGAGGAAGACGTATTATAACGACGCCTTACAGCGACGCCGTAGGAAGACTTTATAGAACGACGCCTTACAGGGACGCGTTAGAACGTCTCCTTAGGAAAACGTATTAGAACGACGCCTTTCAGCGACGTTTTAGGAAGACGTATTAGAACGACGCCTTACAGCGACGCCTTAGGAAGACGTATCAGAACGACGCCTTACAGCGACGCCATTGAACGACGCCTTACAGCGACGCCTTAGGAAGACGTATTAGATCGACGCCTTACAGCGACGCCTTAGGAAGACGTATTAGAACGACGCCTTACAGCGACGCCTTAGGAAGACGTATTAGAACGACGCCTTAGAACATCTCCTTAGGAAGACGTATTAGAACGACGCCTTACAGCGACACCTTAGAACGACGCCTTACAGCGACGCCATTGAACGACGCCTTACAGCGACGCCTTAGGAAGACGTATCAGTACGACGCCTTACAGCGACGCCTTTGAACGTCGCCTTACAGCGACGCCTTAGGAAGACGTATTAGAACGACGCCTTACAGCGACGCCTTAGGAAGACGTATTAGAACGACGCCTTACAGCGACGCCTTAGGAAGACGTATTAGAACGACGCCTTAGAACGTCTCCTTAGGAAGACGTATTAGAACGACGCCTTACAGCGACGCCTTAGAACGACGCCTTACAGCGACGCCATTGAACGACGCCTTACAGCGACGCCTTAGGAAGACGTATCAGTACGACGCCTTACAGCGACGCCTTTGAACGTCGCCTTACAGCGACGCCTTAGGAAGACGTATTAGAAGGACGCCTTACAGCGACGCCTTAGGAAGACGTATTAGAACGACGCCTTACAGCGACGCCTTAGGAAGACGTATTAGAACGACGCCTTAGAACGTCTCCTTAGGAAGACGTATTAGAACGACGCCTTACAGCGACGCCTTAGAACGACGCCTTACAGCGACGCCATTGAACGACGCCTTACAGCGACGCCTTAGGAAGACGTATCAGTACGACGCCTTACAGCGACGCCTTTGAACGTCGCCTTACAGCGACGCCTTAGGAAGACGTATTAGAACGACGCCTTAGAACGTCTCCTTAGGAAGACGTATTAGAACGACGCCTTACAGCGACGCCTTAGGAAGACGTATTAGAACGACGCCTTACAGCGACGCCTTAGGAAGACGTATTAGAACGACGCCTTAGAACATCTCCTTAGGAAGACGTATTAGAACGACGCCTTACAGCGACACCTTAGAACGACGCCTTACAGCGACGCCATTGAACGACGCCTTACAGCGACGCCTTAGGAAGACGTATCAGTACGACGCCTTACAGCGACACCTTTGAACGTCGCCTTACAGCGACGCCTTAGGAAGACGTATTAGATCGACGCCTTACAGCGACGCCTTAGGAAGACGTATTAGAACGACGCCTTACAGCGACGCCTTAGGAAGACGTATTAGAACGACGCCTTAGAACATCTCCTTAGGAAGACGTATTAGAACGACGCCTTACAGCGACACCTTAGAACGACGCCTTACAGCGACGCCATTGAACGACGCCTTACAGCGACGCCTTAGGAAGACGTATCAGTACGACGCCTTACAGCGACGCCTTTGAACGTCGCCTTACAGCGACGCCTTAGGAAGACGTATTAGAACGACGCCTTACAGCGACGCCTTAGGAAGACGTATTAGAACGACGCCTTACAGCGACGCCTTAGGAAGACGTATTAGAACGACGCCTTAGAACGTCTCCTTAGGAAGACGTATTAGAACGACGCCTTACAGCGACGCCTTAGAACGACGCCTTACAGCGACGCCATTGAACGACGCCTTACAGCGACGCCTTAGGAAGACGTATCAGTACGACGCCTTACAGCGACGCCTTTGAACGTCGCCTTACAGCGACGCCTTAGGAAGACGTATTAGAAGGACGCCTTACAGCGACGCCTTAGGAAGACGTATTAGAACGACGCCTTACAGCGACGCCTTAGGAAGACGTATTAGAACGACGCCTTAGAACGTCTCCTTAGGAAGACGTATTAGAACGACGCCTTACAGCGACGCCTTAGAACGACGCCTTACAGCGACGCCATTGAACGACGCCTTACAGCGACGCCTTAGGAAGACGTATCAGTACGACGCCTTACAGCGACGCCTTTGAACGTCGCCTTACAGCGACGCCTTAGGAAGACGTATTAGAACGACGCCTTAGGAAGACGTATTAGAACGACGCCTTACAGCGACGCCTTAGGAAGACGTATTAGAACGACGCCTTAGAACGTCTCCTTAGGAAGACGTATTAGAACGACGCCTTACAGCGACGCCTTAGGAAGACGTATTAGTACGATGCCTTACAGCGACGCCTTAGGAAGACGTATCGTATCAGAACGACGCCTTACAGCGACGCCTTAGAACGAAAATACAGAAAATGTGTTTTTTTATGAAATTGCTTGTTTTTCGCCTGTACCTTTTAAATGCACAGTTAGTCGAAGTTCGACAAAATTCTTACTCACGAATCATCATTATATCAGCCGATAGAAGTCCTTTAGGAAGCTCGTCGCCTTACAGCGACGCATTAGGAAGACGTATTAGAACGACACCTTCCAGCGACGCCTGAGGAAGACGTATTATAACGACGCCTTACAGCGACGCCGTAGGAAGACGTTATAGAACGACGCCTTACAGCGACGCGTTAGAACGTCTCCTTAGGAAAACGTATTAGAACGACGCCTTTCAGCGACGCCTTAGGAAGACGTATTAGAACGACGCCTTAGAACGTCTCCTTAGGAAGACGTATTAGAACGACGCCTTACAGCGACGCCTTAGAACGACGCCTTACAACGACACCTTACGAAGACGCCTTACAACGACGGCTTAGAACGTCTTCTTAGGATGACGTATTAGAACGACGCCTTAGGAAGACGTATTAGAACGACGACTTAGGAAGACGTATTAGAACGACGCCTTACAACGACGCCTTACAACGACGCCTTCGAACGTCTCCTTTAGGAAGCACGTCGCCTTAAAGCGACGCATTAGGAAGACGTATTAGAACGATGCCTTACAGCGACGCCTTAGGAAGACGTATTAGTACGATGCCTTACAGCGACGCCTTAGGAAGACGTATCAGAACGACGCCTTACAGCGACGCCTTAGAACGAAAATACAGAAAAAGTGGTTTTTTATGAAATTGCTTGTTTTTCGCCTGTACCTTTTAAATGCACAATACCTAGTTAGTCAAAGTTCGACAAAATTCTTACTCACGAATCATCATTATATCAGCCGATAGAAGTCCTTTAGGAAGCACGTCGCCTTACAGCGACGCATTAGGAAGACGTATTAGAACGACACCTTCCAGCGACGCCTGAGGAAGACGTATTATAACGACGCCTTACAGCGACGCCGTAGGAAGACGTTATAGAACGACGCCTTACAGCGACGCGTTAGAACGTCTCCTTAGGAAAACGTATTAGAACGACGCCTTTCAGCGACGCCTTAGGAAGACGTATTAGAACGACGCCTTAGAACGTCTCCTTAGGAAGACGTATTAGAACGACGCCTTACAGCGACGCCTTAGGAAGACGTATTAGAACGACGCCTTAGAACGTCTCCTTAGGAAGACGTATTAGAACGACGCCTTACAGCGACGCCTTAGAACGACGCCTTACAGCGACGCCATTGAACGACGCCTTACAGCGACGCCTTAGGAAGACGTATCAGTACGACGCCTTACAGCGACGCCTTTGAACGTCGCCTTACAGCGACGCCTTAGGAAGACGTATTAGAACGACGCCTTACAGCGACGCCTTAGGAAGACGTATTAGAACGACGCCTTACAGCGACGCCTTAGGAAGACGTATTAGAACGACGCCTTAGAACGTCTTCTTAGGAAGACGTATTAGAACGACGCCTTACAGCGACGCCTTAGAACGACGCCTTACAGCGACGCCATTGAACGACGCCTTACAGCGACGCCTTAGGAAGACGTATAAGTACGACGCCTTACAGCGACGCCTTTGAACGTCGCCTTACAGCGACGCCTTAGGAAGACGTATTAGTACGATGCCTTACAGCGACGCTTTAGGAAGACGTATCAGAACGACGCCTTACAGCGACGCCTTAGAACGAAAATACAGAAAAAGTGGTTTTTATGAAATTGCTTGTTTTTCGGCTGTACCTTTTAAATGCACAATACCTAGTTAGTCAAAGTTCGACAAAATTCTTACTCACGAATCATCATTATATCAGCCGATAGAAGTCCTTTAGGAAGCACGTCGCCTTACAGCGACGCATTAGGAAGACGTATTAGAACGACACCTTCCAGCGACGCCTGAGGAAGACGTATTATAACGACGCCTTACAGCGACGCCGTAGGAAGACGTTATAGAACGACGCCTTACAGCGACGCGTTAGAACGTCTCCTTAGGAAAACGTATTAGAACGACGCCTTTCAGCGACGCCTTAGGAAGACGTATTAGAACGACGCCTTAGAACGACTCCTTAGGAAGACGTATTAGAACGACGCCTTACAGCGACGCCTTAGAACGACGCCTTACAACGACGCCTTACAACGACGGCTTAGAACGTCTTCTTAGGATGACGTATTAGAACGACGCCTTAGGAAGACGTATTAGAACGACGCCTTACAACGACGCCTTAGAACGTCTCCTTTAGGAAGCACGTCGCCTTACAGCGACGCATTAGGAAGACGTATTAGAACGACACCTAACAGCGACGCCTTAGGAAGACGTATTAGAACGACGCCTTACAGCGACGCGTTAGAACGTCTCCTTAGGAAAACGTATTAGAACGACGCCTTTCAGCGACGCCTTAGGAAGACGTATTAGAACGACGCCTTAGAACGACTCCTTAGGAAGACGTATTAGAACGACGCCTTACAGCGACGCCTTAGAACGACGCCTTACAACGACGGCTTAGAACGTCTTCTTAGGATGACGTATTAGAACGACGCCTTAGGAAGACGTATTAGAACGACGCCTTACAACGACGCCTTAGAACGTCTCCTTTAGGAAGCACGTCGCCTTACAGCGACGCATTAGGAAGACGTATTAGAACGACACCTAACAGCGACGCCTTAGGAAGACGTATTAGAACGACGCCTTACAGCGACGCCTTAGGAAGACGTATTAGAACGACGCCTTACAGCGACGCCTTAGAACGAAAATACAGAAAAAGTGGTTTTTATGAAATTGCTTGTTTTTCGCCTGTACCTTTTAAATGCACAATACCTAGTTAGTCAAAGTTCGACAAAATTCTTACTCACGAATCATCATTATATCAGCCGATAGAAGTCCTTTAGGAAGCACGTCGCCTTACAGTAGGGATTTCGCCCCGGGAGTCTCGATTCTCGAATCCCGGGAGTCTCGCCACTTTTATCATCGAGACCGAGACTTAATAAAAATTCCCGGGAATTTCGAGACCAAATGTTTCGGTAGAAAAACATTAAAATATTCTTAACACCAGAATTTATTTGTACATTTTATACTTATAAATTCTCCGCCGCGCACTATGTACCGCCTAGTGACACTGCCGCTTGCCGAATGCGTCCCGACAATGCCCGAGCGAGACCCGAACTTATGCCCCGCCCCGCGCGCGCATCCGACTCGTTGTTTTCACACCCGCTGGCCCCAGTAGCCCCTAGCGAGTGAAGCGCGTCGGTCTGTTCTGTAGTGAGTGGTGAACTGGTGACATGACAAGTGATTTATAAAAACGTAAGTACAAATTAATCTCGTTTTGTGATAGCAACAGTGCCTAAGCAAAGAATGGTAACTATTACTTTACTACGTTTGTTTTTTATGTAGGTAGTAGTAGGCTATTATATGTGGGCGGTTGTATGGAGTGTCAGACGCCTGGCCTATCACAAGTACATACCTACCTATTTATTTACCTGTAAATAAATAATGTTATATTAAAGTAATATGTATTTTTTCTCACGACTTCCCAAAAAATTGTGTGAAGGTAAATTAAATGGTATATGTATTATGTATATTTATGTTGTGTTAGCTGTGTAGTGCTAAGTATGAATGAATGTGGAGGGATACAGAGGCAGAGTAAAACCGAAGAGTGCGTGATATGTATGTGAAAGATTGCTATCTTATTTTTTCTATTTGTTATAATATTCTATTGTAATGTTTGGTTTGGTCAGATTGATCAAAGAGTAAATTTGTAATAAATGTGATTTATAAACAGTTACAATCGTAATTATCATTTACTTCACAGTTCACCACCACACACTTCAGTCAGTTTCACTACTACCCTCACCCTCTTATAGTTTATCATTTACTAAGTCAAACTATGTCATTGCCATTTCTTTTATTTTTACCAAAATAAGTCTAGTTTACCTTCCAAAACAATATTAAAATCACCATTTTCTTGCACACCTGCAATACCTCCATCCATAACGTAACGTATCCGTAAAAAACCATTCTAATATAAAAAACACGTGGGTCTCGAATTTCCCGGGAGTCCCGGGACTAGCTTCCGAGGTTCGAGACTGGTCCCGGGACTGAAAATGCTTCCGAGACCGAAATCCCTACTCACTACTGTGGGGGAACAGGTCAGTATCATCCAGTACTGGCTGGTCCATGGCACCACGAGATGGCCAAGACCCTCAACTGCTGATCCCCACACTGCCACAGGGGGCCTGCAACGCCTAAATATCCTTGGCCAGATACTGATTAAGAATAGGAATTTTAATTTGCTCCTCTTTGTCGGAATCATTCCTAGCGGTTTTTAAGAGGTTTACTTGATCAAGACACCAAATTCAAAAGCAAGCTGTAATAAATGGTTTTCGAATAGTAACATATAAAATTAGATGATGTCTCGTCTACGCAGATAATCGAATCAAGTAACAAACCTCTGGCCATGATATTTCCTGTACTACTGGAATATCCCTAACACCTATTCTTCTTCGCCACAGGAGGTACAGCACACCGTCCTGATGAGCGTGGAAGCGGCGCGGCGCTGTGTGTGGGTGTGCCGCGCGGGCGGCGCGGCGCCGGCGTCGGAGCCCCAGGATCCCGCCGACATGGCCCACCATCACGAGCTGCAGCGGAGGCTCAACAACCTACAGAAGGATTTGAAGGTCAGAAGGGAACAATCTTCATTTTCGAAGTATATTGAGGAAAGATAGTTAAGGTATACTAGAAATAGTGTGGGTCCTAGAATACTGCCTTGAGGTACACCGAAAGCAATGTCGTGTGTGTTATTTTTTAAAGAATTCGTTTTAGTGCATTGTTTTCTACTGGTAAGATAGCTACGAAACCAATCATGGCAAATACGTCGTAACCCAATAGACAACTTTTTTCTCAGGAGAATAGGGATTGGAACGGTATCGAAGGTTTTTGCCAGATCAAGAAACATTCCGATGCATGATGATCTGTTATCAAGGCGATCACCGACGATTTTTGTCAAAAATGATCCTGCATGCGCAGTTGATCTGCCCTGTCGAAAGCCAAACTGTTGGTTTGATAAAATCTTAGTCAAATTGTTTGTTAACATTATAGAGAATGTACGTAGAAGAGAAGTGGGTCTGAATTTATTAGGATCGTCAATGATACCACCTTTTCGAGTATGTATGGGTGTCACAGCTGCAACTTTCCAAATATTTCTCGTCTCTTAGCTTCCAAATTTTCCTTCACAGCAACACCTAAGCGAACGCAATGTGATCCGCGCAAGCGTGCGCGGACGATCCGCGCCTGGAGGCGAGGATGAGTACACAGAGGGAGTCAGCAGCGCGCTAGGCGACAGGCTGGACTCGCTGCTCGACGCGCTGATCGCGGACAATGACATGCCGGCCGGGTACAACGGGATACCTACCACGTAAGTGCCAATATTCTACTAGTACACGAAGGGAGTCAGCAGCGCGCTAGGCGACAGGCTGGCCTCGCTGCTCGACACTATGACGCGCCGGTCCCACAACGGGATACCTACCACGTGAGTGACAGTATACTACAAGTACACGAAGGGAGTCAGCAGCGCGCTAGGCGACAGGCTGGACTCGCTACTGGACGCCCTGGAACAATTAACCCATGCAACTATGTACCCCTTTGCCTAAGTAGCCTGAGTTTCATAAACTGTTTATCCAAGTCCTTGTGTTCTAGTCCATCACAATAAAGACACTCTAACGTTTTCTTTGCAGTTTGTTCGATGAGGTGAACGAGCACCTGGCGTTTTGTCAGAAGGCGGCACAGTGTACTTCCAACAGAGAGATCACACTCAACGAGCTCAAGACGTAAGTTATCGAATACGCCAGTTTCGACTTATAAAATTTGACTACCATACGTCAGAGTAAACTGGCTTCTGACACCTATTAAGGCTTAGTACGTTATCTACAATCTTTATACCTAGAACTGAACCAATCATAAACTAATACATGTTAAAAGTCAACGTATAAAACTATGACTCAATCCTCAATCTATGACTAGTATCAGCTTAGCCTTTGCCTCATCTCTTGAGATATTGTGTTTTAAGTACCTACGTGAAGAATGTTCATATGGTTCAGAACAACTATTGCTACGAGTACCATGACAGCCCATCACAGCACATCTCTCATAACTTGTTTTTCAACACCCGGTTTTCGGCATTGCATTTGTGGCCACAGTCAGCTAATGCTGTATCAATTCTTCAATACTCCAGGTACATAACAGGCGACAGCACAGTACCTCTCGCGCTGATCGGCGGCGCGGGCTGTGGGAAGGCCACGCTTGTAGCACGGGCTGTGACTCAGGCGCATTCCTACCAGCCGGATCTAGCTGTTATAGTCAGGTAAGAAACTAAGGTTTGGAATTACGTCAGACCTATCAAAGGGTAAGGCTGGGAATCTGATCACAACAGAAGTAATTTTTTTATTAAAATTACCAGTGTACCATGTACCAGTAAAAAATAATTCAAGGGTGGACTTTATGCCTTAGGCATTTTCTGTCAGTCGTCCAAGGGATGGTGCAGAGACAGAATGATCGGTGCAACTTAAGAGAAAGACGACCAGAATAAAATTATATAGTAAAAACACACAAATAAAAATAGTTAATATAAAGAAAAGAATCCAACAAATCAACGCTGAAGATTCTAATAACTTTTTGCTGCGTTGTGTGAGCTTATTAAACATATCATATTTTCAGAGAATTAAAATATCTTTTAACTTCGTGCGAATGTGTTCACGTGACTTTACCTTAAAGTACGACTGATTGGTTGCCTTCCTGAGGTTCAAAGAGTGCATATCGGTAGATTAAACACCAGCATCGTTCGCCAAAAATGCAACGAAAAAGCTTACTTATCGACTTTGAAGACAATTTATGCTGCCAACTCCCAGCATAGAGAAACAGATCAAACGCTATAGCTTCAAAAACTTCTACCTTCAAGAAATGTACCCTGTATGATGTCGTCTCCAGGTTCGTGGGTCTAACGCCAGCGTCCAGTAGTTCGCACATGTTGCTGAAGTCGATCGTGGATCAGTGTCATGTACTCATGACCGGCACGGTGTATCGAGGACGCAATGTAAGTATTGAATGAATTACATATTAATTAAACATCAAATACTTGGATGTCCAGATTTAGCGGACACTAAATTGTTTGCATGTTCAGAATTATCACACTATAAAAGTTTTCATGTCTAGAATTATTTGAAAGTCCAAAATACCGAAGCGTGAGACATGTATGCTTGTCCAGCATTATGTGATACTAAAATGTTTGCTTGACCAGAATTATTGGACATCGGTCGTATACTCCCCTGCACTGCATTCACGTATTCAGACTAGATTAGAAATCGAACGCTAAATTTGACGGCTTGAAGTGATGGTATCCAGAAATATCCTAATCTAATAAGCCATCTGCGCTGTGGTTGCATTTGGAGTCAATAGATAAAATTCTACTATCAATAACTCAAAACATTTTGTCTCCAGGACGTGTGGTCGCTATCAGCGGCCCTCCCCACCCTGCTGGGCGGCGTGGGGCGGTCCCGCGGCGCGCTACTATGCGTGGTGGGAGCAGACGCACTGCGAGCCGCGCGCTGGCTGCCCGAGCGACTGCCGCACAACGTCAAGATGATCGTCACCGTCACTGAAGGTATCACTATCACTACACTCCCCACCCTGCTGGGCGGCGTGGGGCGGTCCCGCGGCGCGCTACTATGCGTGGTGGGAGCAGACGCACTGCGAGCCGCGCGCTGGCTGCCCGAGCGACTGCCGCACAACGTCAAGATGATCGTCACCGTCACTGAAGGTATCACTATCACTACACTCCCCACCCTGCTGGGCGGCGTGGGGCGGTCCCGCGGCGCGCTACTATGCGTGGTGGGAGCAGACGCACTGCGAGCCGCGCGCTGGCTGCCCGAGCGACTGCCGCACAACGTCAAGATGATCGTCACCGTCACTGAAGGTATCACTATCACTACACTCCCCACCCTGCTGGGCGGCGTGGGGCGGTCCCGCGGCGCGCTACTATGCGTGGTGGGAGCAGACGCACTGCGAGCCGCGCGCTGGCTGCCCGAGCGACTGCCGCACAACGTCAAGATGATCGTCACCGTCACTGAAGGTATCACTATCACTACACTCCCCACCCTGCTGGGCGGCGTGGGGCGGTCCCGCGGCGCGCTACTATGCGTGGTGGGAGCAGACGCGCTGGCTGCCCGAGCGACTGCCGCACAACGTCAAGATGATCGTCACCGTCACACACTCCCCACCCTGCTGGGCGGCGTGTTTTCCATGAAGTAATTGGCAGTTGCGGCCCGGTGTATAAAAGTTTGAGACATGACACCCTAGTGTCTCAAAATGCACGACAAACCGGTGTTTCTGGGCCTGATGCTCGTGTCGGATTATTATCTTATCAGGCTATAAATAAAAGAAAGAAAAAATTGTATTTCCTGCAAACTTGGCAAACGTTGAGATAGACCACCGTGACCGAAAATCGTTCATAAGGATGTTCGCCTTAATTAATCTTTCAATCTAAAATTAAACTAATATTCGGTCCCGAACTATACATCTTAACGGTACTTCGAGCCGGATACTTTTTTCACATACAATATCCATTTCAACCCTATCTAAAAATGTAGAACAAAAGCCTCTTCTTCCACAGAAAAAGACGAGCCGTCAAGTTCAGCAATCATGGCAGTGTTATCATCGGAGGACGGGCCCAAAGTCGTGAGAGCGCCTCCCGTGGGGCCCGATGAGGCCAAGGCTGTACTGACGGCCTGCGCCGCCACGTATAGCAAGACTGGAGCCGCCTCGCCACCTGAGGCCGCTGTGAAGGCTGTGCAGAAGTGTACCCTACCGCTTTATGCTAAGGTTGGTTTTTAAATTCTTGGGTCCAGATTAAGCTAAAATTTTGTGCATAGCCGCTACGAAATCTGTGTTAAAGTTTTCCCTCCGTTTGATACTAAGCATAGTTTTTGACTGCCAATATAAGTATTCAGTTGAAATGTCTCTAATTAAATTACTCTAGTGAAATACGATCCTAGCTTCGTTATTTAAGGGGAAATTAAGTTACAGAGAAAACCATTACATGCATGGTCATGTTACGATTTCGTTTCGAATACCAAGCCTGGCTGCAGAAAGAGCTTACCAAACAATTTTTTTTTGCAGATCTTAGCATGGCAAATCTCACTATCAGCGGAAACCTTCACGGAACTATCAGAACCCGAGACCACCCCCGAGCTGGTCATCTGCGAGGACTTGGAAGGTCAGCTGACGCAGATCCTGATCACCACTGAGGCAGCATTGGGAGCTGACAGGGTGAAGACCTGCCTGGCACTGCTCACTGCGTCCAGGAGGGGGCTTGATGATACGGAGATACTAGATATTTTGGCGCATGATGAGCTGTTCAGGAGTGAGGAGACTTATTGTAAGTTGATGATGGTATTTAGGATTAATAATCGAGGTATAATTTTGAGGAAAACGGGGTTGTAGTCACTAACCACATTTGAAAGAAAAAACAATCTATTCAGCCTTTCCACAGCAAGTTGGAGACCAATTTGTGACGAGGTGTTAAAATGTTTTCATTTTCGATCTGAATAGGGTATTTTACTTACAAAAAATAATTAGTCCGTCAGATAGATTTTCAAAAATTGAACACGTATCCTCTTTATTTTTAGTTTACGTGAAAAAAGAAAAAAATTGTGTTCAATATTTTTTTTTTAATCTTTCTGATGGACTAATAAGTTTTTTTTTAGTAAAATACCTTATTGGGGAAATATCTTTTAGGTAAAATAGACACAGTGTGGGTCCTAGAATACTTCCTTGAGGTACACCGAAAACCATATCGAGTATGATATTTGTGATTGAATTAGTTTTAGAATGTTGTTTTCTACCGATAAGATAGCTGCGAAAAAAATTCAGGCAAATAGCTCGTACTGCAATAGACTCTTAATTGTCTCGGAAGAAAAGGGATTGAAAATGTATCAAAGGCTTTTGCCGGATCTACAGACTCAGATGCATGATGATCCTATATCGGTGATGCTTAAATGCGATAATAGAATATCCTATATTCTATTATCGCATTTAAGGATATGTTTCGATTTGAAAGGTCAATGGTCAATAACCTTGATTTCTACATCCACCAGGACTTCGATTTCGAAGTAACACGGCCACAATTTCCTACTCTTACTGCGCTACTCAAAAGTAATATATTATTTTTTCTTAAGCAACAAAATGATGAAAACACTAAGGGTACCTTCAAATTAGTCGCTAAGTGCCGCGCGGCTGTCACGCTGCTTTGTAAATCCATACAATCAATAAACGAAAAGTGTCGCGCGGCTGCCGCGTGTTTGTTATTTGTATGGATTAACAAAGTAGCGCGACAGTCGCGCTGCTGCAGCGAGGCACTTAGCCACTAATTAGAAGCCGCCGTAAGAGTCTACAAGTTTGACGATTTCTGTTTCTGCATAAAGCCGCGTTTATTTTACCACAAAATTGTTCGGGCAATCAAAATAGTTCTACTGTTGACTGCGCGAAACTCTTTGTCAACGGCATACGACGCAGCGTTCGAATTTAAATGTTGTAATTTATGATCTTACTTGCTTCCACAGTACCCTGGGCCCCAGCCTCTCTGGTGTGGCCGCAGCTGGCAGCCCTCCTGTCCCCCTGGCTGCGCTGGGACGCGCGGGGAGCGGCGCGCTGGCGGGACGCGGCGCTGGCCAGCGCGGCCTCCGACAGATACCTGGCCGACTGCGACGCCGCCGTGCGACACACGCTTATAGACTACTATGAGGTGAGGACATAGCACTACGCGCGTCCCCCTGGCTGCGCTGGGGGCGGGGGGGGCGGCGCTGGCCAGCGCGGCCTCCGACAGATACCTGACCGACTGCGACGCCGCCGTGCGACACACGCTTATAGACTACTATGAGGTGAGGATATAGCACTACGCGCGTCCCCCTGGCTGCGCTGGGGGGCGGGGGGGGCGGCGCTGGCCAGCGCCGTCTCCGACAGATACCTGGCCGACGGCGACGCCGCCGTGCGACACACGCTTATAGACTACTATGAGGTGAGGACATAGCACTACGCGCGTCCCCCTGGCTGCGCTGGGGGCGGGGGGGGCGGCGCTGGCAAGCGCGGCCTCCGACAGATACCTGGCCGACTGCGACGCCGCTGTGCGACACACGCTTATAGACTACTATGAGGTGAGGACATAGCACTACGCGCGTCCCCCTGGCTGCGCTGGGGGCGGGGGGGGCGGCGCTGGCCAGCGCGGCCTCCGACAGATACCTGGCCGACTGCGACGCCGCCGTGCGACACACGCTTATAGACTACTATGAGGTGAGGACATAGCACTACGCGCGTCCCCCTGGCTGCGCTGGGGGCGGGGGGGGGCGGCGCTGGCCAGCGCGGCCTCCGACAGATACCTGGCCGACTGCGACGCCGCCGTGCGACACACGCTTATAGACTACTATGAGGTGAGGACATAGCACTACGCGCGTCCCCCTGGCTGCGCTGGGGGGCGGGGGGGGCGGCGCTGGCCAGCGCCGTCTCCGACAGATACCTGGCCGACTGCGACGCCGCCGTGCGACACACGCTTATAGACTACTATGAGGTGAGGACATAGCACTACGCGCGTCCCCCTGGCTGCGCTGGGGGCGGGGGGGGCGGCGCTGGCCAGCGCGGCCTCCGACAGATACCTGGCCGACTGCGACGCCGCCGTGCGACACACGCTTATAGACTACTATGAGGTGAGGACATAGCACTACGCGCGTCCCCCAGGCTGCGCTGGGGGGCGAGGGGGGCGGCGCTGGCCAGCGCGGCCTCCGACAGATACCTGGCCGACTGCGACGCCGCCGTGCGACACACGCTTATAGACTACTATGAGGTGAGGACATAGCACTACGCGCGTCCCCCTGGCTGCGCTGGGGGCGGGGGGGGCGGCGCTGGCCAGCGCGGCCTCCGACAGATACCTGGCCGACTGCGACGCCGCCTTGCGACACACGCTTATAGACTACTATGAGGTGAGGACATAGCACTACGCGCGTCCCCCTGGCTGCGCTGGTTCGGCGCTGGCCAGCGCGGCCTCCGACAGATACCTGGCCGACTGCGACGCCGCCGTGCGACACACGCTTATAGACTACTATGAGGTGAGGACATAGCACTACGCGCGTCCCCCTGGCTGCGCTGGGGGCGGGTGGGGCGGCGCTGGCCAGCGCGGCCTCCGACAGATACCTGGCCGACTGCGACGCCGCCGTGCGACACACGCTTATAGACTACTATGAGGTGAGGACATAGCACTACGCGCGTCCCCCTGGCTGCGCTGGGGGCGGGGGGGGCGGCGCTGGCCAGCGCGGCCTCCGACAGATACCTGGCCGACTGCGACGCCGCCGTGCGACACACGCTTATAGACTACTATGAGGTGAGGACATAGCACTACGCGCGTCCCCCAGGCTGCGCTGGGGGGCGAGGGGGGCGGCGCTGGCCAGCGCGGCCTCCGACAGATACCTGGCCGACTGCGACGCCGCCGTGCGACACACGCTTATAGACTACTATGAGGTGAGGACATAGCACTACGCGCGTCCCCCAGGCTGCGCTGGGGGGCGAGGGGGGCGGCGCTGGCCAGCGCGGCCTCCGACAGATACCTGGCCGACTGCGACGCCGCCTTGCGACACACGCTTATAGACTACTATGAGGTGAGGACATAGCACTACGCGCGTCCCCCTGGCTGCGCTGGGGGCGGGGGGGGGGGCGGCGCTGGCCAGCGCGGCCTCCGACAGATACCTGGCCGACTGCGACGCCGCCTTGCGACACACGCTTATAGACTACTATGAGGTGAGGACATAGCACTACGCGCGTCCCCCTGGCTGTGCTGGGGGCGGGGGGGGGGGCGGCGCTGGCCAGCGCGGCCTCCGACAGATACCTGGCCGACTGCGACGCCGCCGTGCGACACACGCTTATAGACTACTATGAGGTGAGGACATAGCACTACGCGCGTCCCCCTGGCTGCGCTGGGGGCGGGGGGGGCGGCGCTGGCCAGCGCGGCCTCCGACAGATACCTGGCCGACTGCGACGCCGCCGTGCGACACACGCTTATAGACTACTATGAGGTGAGGACATAGCACTACGCGCGTCCCCCTGGCTGCGCTGGGGGCGGGGGGGGCGGCGCTGGCCAGCGCGGCCTCCGACAGATACCTGGCCGACTGCGACGCCGCCGTGCGACACACGCTTATAGACTACTATGAGGTGAGGACATAGCACTACGCGCGTCCCCCTGGCTGCGCTGGGGGCGGGGGGGGCGGCGCTGGCCAGCGCGGCCTCCGACAGATACCTGGCCGACTGCGACGCCGCCGTGCGACACACGCTTATAGACTACTATGAGGTGAGGACATAGCACTACGCGCGTCCCCCTGGCTGCGCTGGGGGCGGGGGGGGCGGCGCTGGCCAGCGCGGCCTCCGACAGATACCTGGCCGACTGCGACGCCGCCGTGCGACACACGCTTATAGACTACTATGAGGTGAGGACATAGCACTACGCGCGTCCCCCTGGCTGCGCTGGGGGCGGGGGGGGCGGCGCTGGCCAGCGCGGCCTCCGACAGATACCTGGCCGACTGCGACGCCGCCGTGCGACACACGCTTATAGACTACTATGAGGTGAGGACATAGCACTACGCGCGTCCCCCTGGCTGCGCTGGGGGCGGGGGGGGCGGCGCTGGCCAGCGCGGCCTCCGACCGATACCTGGCCGACTGCGACGCCGCCGTGCGACACACGCTTATAGACTACTATGAGGTGAGGACATAGTACTACGCGCGTCCCCCTGGCTGCGCTGGGACGATGGAAGACATTGACACAGAGAACTGGCCTCATCGAAAACATTACGAACGTGTCTTGACCAAAAATCGGTAAAAACATACGGAGCTCTTCAAAACCATTTCATTTTCACAATCCTAGAAAAGGCAGAATCTCCGAATGAAACGAGGAAGTCGTATTCCCCTTACACAGGGGTAAAGCTGCCCACCCGAAGCTTTTAAAAGTATTAAGTATATTTAAGACTATATCCAGCATTGTCACAAAAGATTCGTGTCTTCAAATCCTCAGTCCTGTCAGCGAAATTGGCACCATAATGACCCCTGTCTCATTAATCCTGCCTGTTTTCATTCTAGATATCCTAGATATCAGAGATTTTAATAATTTTAGAGTCACGCCGACAGTTGGCTCTGTTAGCGCCAGTGCGTAGCTATAATTTTCGGTTTAACTTAGCAAAATATATATAATATTCCAATCTAATTTCTTGTAATTTATTTGATATCTTACTGTCTAGCTAAAAAATTAGCATTGGATCATTATTGGGGACGCTGACCTAAACACTCATTTTTAGGGTTCCGTACCCAAAGGAACCGACGGACAACGGAACTCACTAACTAACTACGCCTCCGCTGTCAGTCCGTCTGTTAGTCTGTCTGTCAGCGAGCTGTATCTCAAGAACCTTAATAGTGTTGGCGCTATAACAACAAATAATAAAAACAGGATGCTCCTAAACAAGAGACGTGTTTTTTTTTTCAGTTTGTGGTACGGAACCCCTCGTATGCTAGTCCGAATCGCACTTGGCCGGTTTTACTGAAATCTGGCCTGTAGTAACTTAGGAACAGACTCATAATGTCGTGATGTTATACGTCCGTTCCGTCTATTTGTTACATCCTATGAAAAACTTGCAATAGTTACGCAATTTCTCTTGTTACAGGGTAAATGGTATTCAGAGAACGATGCCAAGATGGCGGGCCGTCTTGTGTCACAGGAAAACAAATTCTCTGATGAATAGTAAGTATTTTATAAATGAACTATGTGTAAAAATATGCGTTGATTGAAGTCACGTGGAAGAGGAGAAATGAAGAGGAAATATCTTCCTATTGCTGTGCGTGTTATGATTAGGGTTTGTACTGAATACGATAAAAGTTTATTGCAGGTTCACAGGTTATATTGTTACAGTTTAATAGGACGTGGCTGAACGTTGGTATGTAAGCGACTAGCGTGCTCTCTGTATTTCTTTACAATATCAAAAATTAAATTCAGCAAATCGCATCGCTAGGGTCGCTACACTGTCATGAAGTAGACTGACGAGCTTATGAGTAAGCTGAAGAGTTTGTTTGTTTGCTTGAACGCGCTAATCTCAGGAACTACTGGTCCGATTTGAAAAATTCATTCAGTGTTAGATAGCCTATTTATCAAGGAAGGCTATAGGCTATATATCATCACGGTAAGACCAATAGGAGCGGAGCAGTAATGAAAATTGTGACGCAGACGAAGTTGCACGGGTCAACTAGTCAGCTAATAAAAGAGAGTTGAGTGACAAATTTCACTTAAAGTGTCAAGTGACCTCTAGTTGCATTTGGCTGATAGACCGGGCCCCTGAGTCCCAAGTTATGTTAAAAGAAATATGAATGAAGTGGTTGAGAACTTACCGTCTTTACTTTCATTTTTACTAAACAGCCATGATTAACTGTCTATCAGTTTAAAAAAATAAAAAGCTTGTCAGTATCTTTGTAGCAGCATCAGTGCCGCCACCAGAAAAATCTAACCTCCTCCCAGACGTTCCTTCGACCACACGGTTGTTGTGTCCGGCAGGCAACTGCCCTGTCTGGTCGGAGGATCCTTCCTTTTTAATGGAGGTTTGCAGGACTTTACACCCTATTCCGCATACCTCTATAATCTAGCCAGAATATCAAAACACCAATAATATTCTCCACAGCTACAACACCCGAAAACTGGACGAGCTTCCGTTCCAGCACTACCACATTTACAAAGACGATCCACAAACCTTCGCCAACCAGCCGTACTTCACCCAACTAGACTGGGTGCACGACAAACTCGCGGCCACAGACTGCTGCCACTTCCTCGAAGACATAGCCCTCGTCCACATCGACCCCCTACCAGAACACATCGAGGTCCTCAAAGACGTGTTCGAAACACATTCTTACGCTTTAGACTACGACCATCGGCAGTTCTATGGGCTCCTTCGTATGACTATGGAGAAGAGACAGCGCAATGGACATCAAATCAAAAGTAAGATCGTCCAGGATTGGATGAGGGAGATCCGGGAGCCTCCAGTGCCTACATTGTATCCGGAGAACTTGGATTTCTGGAAGATTATGGATACTAAGGAGAAGAGGGAGTTTTCCATGAATGAAGGGTTCGACTCGAAGACTTATGACCTGATTGTGCGGTTCGATAGTCGGGGCAAGTTCGTGGCGACGGTGTCGACTGAACGAGAGGAAATCTGTGTTTGGGATGTGCTGAAGTAAGTATAAAATATGAGTACCTACATTTTAGGTTATTTTACTTCCAATGATAGCTAAACTGTTATAGGGGGATAACACGGGTGACTAATGCCGCACGATTTTTGCTGCGCGGCGTAAATCGACCATCTAAATGGCAATTCGGCTAAGTCGCAAATGACTAAAGCCGCAAGCCCCAAAGTTGGGTAGTATCCGACTTTGGCCGCGCGGCGACCGGCCGCATGCGACTGGTGACTAAAATCGACCGTCGTGTAAACGATCAGTTGCAGGCGATCGCCCGCCGCATGAAGGTGTTTCGCGCACGCACGTTTCGATGGAAATGACCGAGCCGCATGCGATTTTAGTAACCTGTGTAAATGGGCTAGCGATGCGGCTTGGTGAGGCAATTAGTCAAGCGACTCGCCGCACGGCGAAAATCGACTTGTGTAAATACCCCGAGGAGCTCGAGGCTTCACTTCAAGGTAAAGCAACGCTTGCCGAGGTCGGTCTGTGGGTTGATACCGAGACTCCTCCGTGCTTTGGAATTTTGGAAAGCACGTTAAGCCGTTGGTCACGGCTTTCATTTGTAGATCTTTGGCAGTCGTTACTGATTGTCAGAAGCCAGAAAATCTTACACCAGTCTTAGCAAGAACTACCGTGTTACCCAGCTACTGGGTTGTGGAGGTGTGGTAGGCAGCCGCTGCACGTAAAACACTGGTATTCAGCTGAATCTGGTTTGACTGGAAGCCAACCCTAATATAGTTGGGAAAAGGTTAGGCAGATGATGATGATAGATAAACTGTTACTTTTTTTTTTTAACTTATAAAGCTCCAAATATTTTTGGAAAAACTACTTTAACCTCACACAATATAGTTTGCTCTACAGCTGCAAAAATTGTAATGTAATTTTCAGTAGTAGAAGTCATTCTGAATTCAATTTTAAAACCACAAACATGAGGTTGAAATTCGTGATAATCTTAAAAATCTATACTCTATATACTAATTTCTAAAGCTGAAGAGTTTGTTTGTTTACTTGAACGCGCTAATCTCAGGAACTCCTGGTCCGATTTGAAAAATTCTTTATGTGTTAGATAGCCCATTTATCGAGGAAGGCTAAGGCCAATAGGAGCGTAGCAGTAATGAAAATTGTGACGCAGACGAAGTTGCGCGGGTCAACTAGTAGTTTAATAATAACAATTCGTAAAACTTTCAGATGTCAAATGGTGAGGAAGATGGTCGGCGTGACCCATCCAATAAACCTGGTGCCCATTGACGAATACAAGTGCGTGGTGCTATGTCGCAGGGAGCTCAGAGTTTACAACTTAGATCAGGTAAGATACGCTGAAGTAATTACTGCTTGACTTACTACCATCATCATCATACCAGCCGAAAGACTCTGCTGGATATATGCCTCCCCCCAAGTGTCGCTACATCGGTCCGGCCCTGTGCGCCTCGCATCTAGCGGCTGCCTTCACTAGGTCATCGTTCCACCTTGTGGTAGACTGCGCCAACGCTGCGTCTTTCGGCACAACAGTCCATATCTTACCGGCCTAGTAACTGCTTCCTTAAAGTGTATTATAGGTAAGCATTTTTAACGCCTGCAGCACGCACGAAATAGTGTCACGTTCCGCCTGAGCCGAGCGTGCAAGCGAGAGCACGGAAGTCGGAACAAGCGATAGATAGGCACGATCGGCCTAAGCGTTCGGCTTGTTTGTTAAGGATTCAATTGTTTTATAATGGACGGACGATAATTTTACGTAATAGGTTGTCCGTAAACCGACTTTAACGACAACCAATTTTATTTTCATCGTCCTATGTCCATGTTGCTTTACAGCACCTACGGAATAGAGCTTTGACGAGAGTTCGAACCCTTTTATACTTTTTTGGGAAGGCTTCATACTTATTCATGTCTCGCATTTTTCTCGAGAAGCACGTTAAGTCATTGGTACCGGCCGTCATTTGTAGGTCTAGATTACCAAGTTACTTGGGAGTGAATATCAGATATTCAGTTGTTCTATGTAAAATACTGGTACTCATCTGCATCCGGTTAAACCGGAAGCCGAGCCCAAGTTACTTGGAAAAAAGCTTTTTTTAGGATGGGAAGTCATCAAATGACCCATACTCACACTCCCTTCCGCTCTGGGTGGAGCGGAAGGGAGTGTCAAACTCTTACTGACTAAAACCCATCCATGTTCCTCCTAATGCTCTTTGCGTTCCAAGAGGGCCGCGGTGACTCTTTCGAACAAATTCCACAACCTGAAAAGCAAGCGGGAGATTGAAGAATGAACTTCTCCACTGATAACTCCCCTCATCTTCCAGGGTACGTTCCTGGTGGCGCTGAAGGGCGTGATGAACCAGAAGATGCCGTACTATGGGCTGCACGACCCCAAGCATCTGGTGGCGCTCTCCCGAAACCGGATGTACGTCAACCTCATGAACATTGAGACTGGTGAGTGTACAGCAGGCTCAATAAAACCTTGAAAGACACTTTAAAAACATAGGGACACAGTATATATCCTTCTTATTCAGTTTGTGAAATATCTCTTAAATCAGTCCAATATTGGAGGAGAAAACAGGCGATAGCCAAACTTCTTCTTTTCTGTAACTTATATGGTGTACATAATAAAGATTATTCTATTCTATTCTTCGAATATTTTTTTACATACAAATTCTTGCCGCCCATGTTTCCTCAAGTCAGCCAGAATTTGGAAAGTTAAATTAAAAACAAAAAAAAATTGGCCGTCGGCGCAAGCTTGCAAATATGCGTTCGTTGAAAGTATGTTCTTGTACTTAGCACTACTCTATCCAACACATTTTGCTCTAGGATCTTGATCTGGTTATTTCAGGTGACTGTGTGACGACTTTCAAAGCTGGAGAAGACAGATTCCTCAATTCCCTGCTGGTTTCAGGCGATGGAAGGTGAGAACTTGAATTGATAAACCAATTGAAAACCGACATATAGTAGCAGGCATGAGTCGTGAGCACAGATGAATGCAGCGGGGTGATCTCGCCAATGTACGGTGGGCGAACGAAACTTGCAAGCCCCAATAGTCGATGAGCATTGACTGACGAACCGACCAATGGAGTGTGTTCACGACTCGTGCCGGTTATTAAACCAAAGATTTCTTTTAAACGAAAATTATTCCTAGTAGTACCTAAATGTATGTTCGTATTAGTTTTGGGATCGAATCAGTTGAATTGTTTCTCTGGGATTCTACAATCTTTATTGACTCAGTGCTTTTCTGGTGGTCGCCATTGTTAATTCTGGCTTTCGAAAGTAGCAATGACAAAATTATGGTGAGCTATTGCCCAAAAAAAAACTCTTTTGAATTACTCTTTTTCAGAGAGTTCAACAAATACTATTCTTCGATTCCAGGGTTCTTGTTTGCGGCGACGAGACTCAGAAGCCGTTCCCTCTGCTCGTATGGTCGCTCACGTCTCGGAAACTGCTGTACGACTTAAGGATACCGCACCACGACTTCATCACGTCCAAGGCTGCTATCACTTATGAGGGTAAACTTTTAGCGTCATCAATACGAACACGTACACAAACCAACTGTAAAGATAGCCCAGTCCAACATCAATCGTCGGGCAGTTGCCCACCGGACACAACTCCCGTCTCGTCGGAGGATTCTCCCTTTCCAATGGCTGAGGGTGTTAACCCTGTTCCACATACCTCTATAAACTACACTAATCTGATTAAAGCATATTTCACTTGTTATTTTCATTACGAAATAAAACGGAGCAGTAAAGATCACTAGAATATGTCGTAGTAGCTGTAATGACATTAGAGTTTATGTATCTATAATGAAACAATATATCTTTCTCATTCATAATTATCTGTTCTCAATTAAAGTACGGTGGTCGTATGGTGTCGGCCGGTGCCGTAAAAGAATAATACCATCCCATCACTCTCGCGGTTGTCGTAAGAGGCGACTAAGGGACTCACCAGAGAATGGGCAGCAGCGTTCATTGTAAACGCAACACCATACGCCAACCCGCCTGCCAAGCGGGGCCATTATGGCAAACCCCCCCCCCCAAGGGGGAGGCCTATGTCCAGCAGTAGACGTCTTTTGGCTGATATGATGATGATGAATAATTAATGTAGGTTCCGCACAAGATCTCTTTTCTTATCCACCACGCGGACTTAGTACTTTTTACCCTCATTAATTGGGAAGAGGTAGCCCTCTTCTCAATTAATGTGGGTTAGGCAGAAGATCTCTGCTTCCATTCATCTCAATACGTCATCATCAACTTTACCATCCATTAATTGATTGATTCGTTCCCCAGGCTCGTACGTGTGCGTAGTGTCCCGCGAGCTGGACGAGCCGAGCCCCAACTTCATCGTGGTGTACGACCTGCAGTCGGGCACGCTGTTCAAGAAGTGGAAGCCCGGCTGCGACACCGTAGCGCTCGCCATCAGCTCGGTGGACGGCTGCGTGGTCTCCGGCCTCGCGGACACCAGGATACTGGTGTGGGATTTGGTTACAGGTCGGTTTTAATAGCTTATTTATTGGTTTTTAACCAACTTCTAAAAAGGAGGAAGTTCTCAATTTGGCGGGTAAGTATTTTTTTTAACCGATTACTCCAAGGTTTCAGATCCGATTTTTGTTATGCTTTTTTAGTTCCATACTTGGCATTTGGTCCCGTAAAAAAAATATTCAGTTTGGCTCAGTAGTTTAATTTATTGACGTGATAACGTCTTAAAAATAGATGAACGCTGGCTGCACGCACAAAAATGTCGCACGATCAGCCTGAGCCGAGCGTGCAAGCGAGAGCGCGGAACAAGCGATAGAGAGGCACGATCGTCCTAAGCGTTCGGCTTGTTTGTTAAGAATTTAATTGTTTTCTTATGACGTTATCACGTAAAATTATCGTCCGTGAACTGACTTTACAGACAACCAATTTTTAAGACTTTTTTGCTTATTTTAATTTCTTTGTAGACGAACATGTCATGTCGTCTAAGTACCTATTACACAGAAAAATAAAAACCTTTTTTTTCCAAAAAAAAATATTACCGACTTCGAAACAAAACACTTTTATATCTTTGTTTTTTAACAGGTTATATTTTTTGTAAAAAAGTATAAGAGATCTTAAATTAAAGTTAGTGTTAAGTGACTCCGACGCTGCGTGCTTTTTAGGGTTTCGTACCCAATGGGTAACCATTGGAACCCTATTACTAAGTCTCCGCTGTCCGTCTGCCCGTCCGACCTTCCGTCCGTCCGACTGTCAGCAGACTGTATCTCAAGAACCGCCTTCAAGTCAGCCGCAAAGTGTTCGCCGTCAGAGTCCATCGTGAAACTAAACGTACAACACTATGATTCTTGATCCTAGCGGTTACAGCGCGGCACTTTGCGGCTAATTTGAAGGCGCTCTAATAGGTAGACAGTTGAAATTTACAGAGAGTTTACACACGGGGTGGCTTTTGTTCAGCCCAAGCTAGCAGTGGGATGACTCAGACTAATATAGTCACTTAGAGTTGAAGAGTAAAGTGGACTGCCTCCACCAGGTAACTGCCGGCTGACGCTGCGCGGGCACGTGGCGGCGCCGTGCCTGCTGCGGCTGGCCAAGTCGGGCGGCGTGCTCATGTCCTGCGACGACACCTGCAGGGACCTCTCTGTCCGCCTCTGGGACTTGCATACTGGTAAGGACTGGCATATTTTTATCCGACTGCGAAAGAAGGAGGGTTATGTTTTTCGAGTGTATGTATAGTATATGTATATTTCTTTGGCACGCCCAAACGGCTAAACGGCTCGATGGATTTTAGCTTGAGAGGTGTCGTTAGATTTGTATTTACTGTGAGAGTGACACTGGGTACAGTTCCCGTCACGCAAGCTTGCCTCCGCGTCGTACGCCGCAATCGGCTGCGCAGGACGTCAATTTGACAACAAACATACAACCGCGCATGCGCGGTAGCTCGCGCATGCGCGGCGCGCGGGTGTAATGGCATCTCACTCGCTCGTATACGTTCGATGCATAAGCGTGTCCCGCTTGCTCGATGCAATACGACTGTGGATGCGAAAAGTGTTACACGTTGTTATTGTTTTTAATGATTTATTTTGGTTATTTCTTACAGTTTGATTTGTGTTCTTGTGGTGTATGTGTTTGTTGTGTTACTTTTTGATATTTTATTGTTACTGGTAGTCTTTGTTACTTGTTTATAGTATAATACGTATAAACAACAAAATATTTTATGAACGTAACACTTTTTTACGCGATTGCACCTGCGCGGACTTCGCTCAAACCTAACTTCAGAGAGACAAGCCACGCTGACGCGAACTGTATATCAAAATAAAAAAAAATAGCGGAATTTTGGCGCCAAATTCAAATGTTTGGCTCGCTCTGTAGCCTAAACGGCTTGAGGGATTTTAGCTTCAAAGGTCGTGTCTGTCTATATTAGATTCGTAGAGTGACACTGGATGCCTTTAATATTATTTAATTTTCAAAACCTATCGAGTGGGGTATCAAGATAAAGGGCTCGAGGAGACGATTCCAAAAATGTCACTAAAATGTAGGAAATCACTGATCTGATGCCACCAACTGCTTGAAAAGCGACTTGTTTCGAACTTTTTAGTTGTTTTTAGCTTTCGGGTTTATTGACAAAGTATTTTTTTTTTTCAAAGAAACTGCCCTACGCTAGTATCGTAGGTGCGTTTACTAATTAAAAAAAAATCTTTGGCTTTGCAAAACTAAAGATTTTTTTTTTAATTGGTACATTACAATGTTTATAAGCTCCTAGGAGCAAAAACTCGTTTAGCAAAAAATCTAACTTGATCGATCTATTTTTAGATAACTTTTTTAATGAAAAAAAAACCTTGATTTTTGCCACCCAGCGCTACTCCGGCTCATTCGACTGAGACCTTCAGACCATAAACTAACAATTTTTATCTTATCCACAGGAAAATTGATAGCAGTCTACACCCCACCCGAAAGAATAACATCCTGCGAGGTCCTACTCGGCGGGTCAGTGCTGGCTCTAGCCTTAGAGAACTACAAGGAGGTCCTGTGCGTGAAGCTTCATGGGCCCGCGGTGGAGTCGGTTCAGAACGGGAAGGATTCAGAGTTCGACGACCGGGACTATGGCGATGAGGGTCTGGAGGGAAGGACCTTTGAGGTCAAGGGGTTGGAGAACTCATAGCAGGTCTAGAAGTGAAGATAAGGTGTTGAGGGTTTGAGTATTGAGAGCCACTTTTTTGGTTTCCTTTTTGAGATGTCTGGCGCTAAATTTTGCAGAAAAATCCGGCGATCCCGTACATAATTTGACAAGATGTACTGATTTTTTATCACGATTTCTGAGCGACCGCCTTTTAAAAAAAGGACGTATATACACAAATCGAAGTAATCGATTTCTGACCTTAAGATATTTTCTTAATGTCGGAAATCGGTTACTTCGTTTTGTGTATATACGTCAGCAGAGTGTTGGTCACGTCATCACGTGTTAAAAGTTGTTCATAACGATGACTGCAATGGCCATTTTTTGGGTTTGGCCAACAACGTAATTAAATGTACAGTCTACAGCAGGTTAGAGGTATCAAAACCAGTGTAAGCTTGCCTCTGTTGGAATTCAGTACCTACAATCAATCGTATCTCAGTGATACTAACTTGCGTAACGAAAATCGCCCTTACTGCTACGTCATAAACATGGTTTCAATGTCGGACTGTTATCTTTATTGTGGTTGACTGTACTGAGGTAGGTCATGGTCCAAAGTATTGCCACTAAAGTGAAGGCGACAGTACAATACAGTACAATATACATCAGACTGTCTTGAAAATCCATAATTCTTTCTTTATGATCTTGTACTCTTTACTGTGCTTCAGATTGAGTAGCCGAACATGTGAACAAGTATGAGTTTTTGGAATAGCAACTTTAAGGACCACTCGTAAAGTTCAGTTTGGACTAAACTTCAAAGATTTGTATGTCAATGTTACAAGTCATTAAAAAGTCAACTTAATTTATACGCACGTAAAATTCATATTCGTTGAAGTTGAAATAACATCAAATTTTTGAAACAACAAAACTGAATCTCAAAACGAACCAACGATTTGTTTTTGGTAAAATTTTGTGTTTGACATCAAATTCTAGCACAAAAAAATCGATATTATAGAAATATAAATCCGATACCTACTTGTCTAAAATCTGAGACTCAAAAGCCCGGTATCTGGAATGAAAACTACCGGAAAATGAATATGGCGTTGACTGTTGTCATTGGCTGAATGAATTTTCTACAGCCAATGCCAACTTGACTTGCGTTAAATTTGCGATGCGTCGTATCTCACGCCTCAATATTTTTGATGAATCGGTAATTTATTTTCCAGAAACCGGGCGTAAAAAGTCTATACAGTAAAAAACTAATAATTTAATTCTGTTGTATTACTACTCTCTTTATTTAAGAAAAAATTGAGACCCAAAAACCTTTTTGGGTCATAGAAATCAAGCAATCAGAGTGGCTTAGAATCGCCGACAAAAAAAAAGAAATTAATAAAAAAAACATTAATGTTTTGATCTATTACGCTTATTAATAATTACATTACTTATTAATATTAAAAAAATTGTATTTAGTGAATTCTTTATCTGTAATGTTGATGTTTAGATGTAATTTTGTGAAAATAGATTAAGATTATGGTGTAAGTCTATTTCATGATTTGGACTATCTTTATTCCTCCCCTGATGTTTTTCTGTAGCTTTTATTCGATATGTTCTATCTTGGAAATGGCCAATTATGTAACAGGGAGGGTGGTCCTTTAATATGCTAAAATATGTAAAAAAAATTCAAACTTGCGTTTCTCGATTTTCGACAAACAATCGCATCTTCTTTCCAGAAACTGGGTTAAAATCATTCATTAGTAGGTAAGCAAATACAAATCGACTTTTAAGCTTTGATTAGCCACGAACATCCCCCATATATAGCAAAACGATTAGTTCAAGATTACCTTTGAGCTAGTTAATCTATTTTTAACTTTATTCCAACCGATCTAAAGTTCCTTATACAAAATTGGCAACTAAGAGATTCATCTCCCGGTTTTTGTATTAACAACTTTATTGTCATCGGAATAAAGTTCAAAATACAATAACAAGCTGGAAGGTTTGGGCTTGGATTATAGTAAGTACTCAGTTTGTATTAAGACTGAACGCGATCGTTTTTCTGTAATCCACGTCAACACGGCTACACGTCACGAAACTAGTCGGTCTATTCCAAAACCAGTCATTTGATAATTTATTGATTTCCCATCCTTAATAAAAAGGTGGACTGAGCATGGAGTGAGCTGTCAATCCATACAAACAAAATAAAATGACAGCTGTAATATGTTTAAAGAATCGCACTGTAGTAAATTTCGCCTCGTATTGGCTTACGCGCGATGTGCGATCGACAGCCACAAATCTTACTTCACGGAAATCTATAAGAAGGTTGTATAATAATTTATGATCCATTCAATAATTTTGAGTACCATGGAGATGTCAAAAGAAATCGGTAGTTAGACGTAAAAATACACTTATCGAACCCGGACTTTAGATAGTCTTCACTTCTGTGAAAGTAACAGACAACGCTCTACAACCCCGAAAAATTGTAAAACCTAATGTGGCATATTTAAGCCGATTTCTGTTTGTAAATAAAATTCAACTGGAAAATTATCTTCATCATGTCGTTTGAACGTGGCATAAATTGCGTCATACTTTTACAAATTATCTTTTTGGCGCCAGAATCCGCCATTTTATTTTTGACATCTGTCACCCTTTAAGGTTTGATTCCACTATTTATCCAATAGTCGGTATTAAATTCGCTTATAAAAACCTAGCTTAGTATCACCTGCGTTTTATAATCTTATATAAAATTTTGTTGAAACGTACCTCTATATTTATTAAAATGTATACTTCCACAAAAATATCCTTGTAAATGCCCTCATTTTATTTCTACTGCCATTTTATACTTCTTAAATTGTAAGCAAATAGTAAATTAAATATAGGATAATCATTAATGTTTGATAATTAATAAGGGATGCACACAATAGTTACCTACCTAATGCACAGACTTTGTGTTACTTTGTATGCGTGGGAGATAACATCGATGTTTAAATCAGGGATGTTAAGGAGCTCCTTAACCGTAACCGCAACTATCGGATATCCGACATAAAAAGTTGTTAACCATCATCATCTTTTTCCCAACTATATTGGGGTCGGCGTCCAGTCAAGCCGGATTTAGCTGAATACCAGTATTTTACGTGGAGCGGTTGCCTACCAGACCTCCACAACCCATTAACTGGGTTGTTACCCAGTTAATGGGCTGTGGAGGTCTGGGGTACCGTGTTCGGTACTTCATAGCTAGACTGGAGTCAGATTTAATGGCTTCTGACTATCCGTAACGACTGCCAAAGATCTACAAATGACAACTGGGACGAGAAAACTCAGTATGTTAAGATAATCACCCATCCCCAGACCAACCTTGGCAAACATTGCTTAACCTTGAAGATCAACCCATGCGGTTGTTATTATCTAGCCACGTTAAACGTTTTTAACCGAATCAGATATATAGACGGAGTGTAAATGAGAAACTTTATGACAGGTATTTCGGTCCGGCCGCGTTGACACGTAATCCTAAATTCATAATAAAAACGCACTGTTGGATTTCAACGCGCTCAGCTTTTGTGTCGTTTAAATGTTATTGAAAAGAGACACGACTGCGCTTGACGCATGCCTTGCGTTGCCGAGTATTCAATCTGTGATTTATATATCGATGTTAGATCACGGCAATCAATTTATTTACCATTTAGTCGTGCATTTTGGGTGAAATTATTCGATTGCATTGGACTTTGATTATTTCGGTGTACCTACAATTTATCTAACTTGAAATTTACGATACATAGGTAGGTACATGTGAAGCTTGATATTCTTTTGGATAGCTTTCATAGTCGCCAAGTTTTGGAGGCAAACCACCTCTAATCAGAAACGTTTACCCAAAACGCACGCATGCCCCTTATATATTATATTGGACGTTTTGGCTGGACTAAAGCGCAATTAATTTGAAAACGTTTATTTTGTCGGTGGCTGTAAAAACTATATACGACCAAAGCAATCTATACTGTAATCTAGTTGTAATCGTCTAGCTGTGAGATAAGTAATCACTGTTGTTACACTCCATAGAACCACACCTTAACTGGATATCAGTCGTTAAAGTACTCTTTACTGTCCTTTACTTTAAAACCACAATAAATAAATATAAATCTTAGTTGATAATTAACAATTGCCTTAAAAAAGAACGTACGTACATTAAAAAGGTTGTTATTACTGATAATAATATAAAATAAAGCCAAATATTCATACGTAAATACCTCATTTGACTAAAAATGCAGTCAACATTAAAAAAAAATACTGACAAACATGAATTATTTGAAAAGAATGAACGATGACTACTTATCTCATTCTAAATATAAATTATTGAGTAAAGTGATTGAACTGAATCTTAATGTCTTCTATGTGATTTATTTAACGTAACTTCCGCTGCCATATTAAACATCTAATTTTTAGAATTACCTTTGAATTTAAAAAATAACTGAGTAAGTAAGGCTACCTAAACACGAGCCACTTGTAAAAACCACAAGCACAATAATATTTATTATGATACTGCTGTCTTCGGAGAGGAGTGGCTCGCGTTTAGCCAGCCTTATTGTTTTAGTTTTAAGGGTTCCGTAAATCTTTCTTTGTTTTTGTTTGTCGTCCATTTTGTCCGTCCGGAGACTAAAGTAAGTTTAATTTCAAAATGCCTGGTGCATGAAGACAGCTTCCTGTTTGTACCTTTTAAAACCTTCGTTTAAGTATTTCATAGGATTCAAAATATTTTAAGCTGTTATGTTTGCTCAATGAGTTTCGTGATAGTATTTACGGAACCCTACAAGCGTACAATTCTGTATAGCTTGCCTAGATATCTATCGCACAAAATGTAGGAGTTCTTGATGAAGAGGCCATTTGATTTGATCCATTTGACCGCAGACAAGGATACCTGATAACCCGGTTGCAGATCTCGAGCTAATCCTATTTAGCTTGCGTAACTGACGTAATTCTTCTTACTAGTTACATATCTTGCAGTTTTCTGCAAAAGTACTTGCATAAAACTTTCCCAGCTAAACTAGCAAGGCAATCTAGCTAAGTTCTTGGACTGCATACGATTTTAGGCATGAGACAAGTGCCCCAGTGCTCGCATTAGCCACAACCATTTTTCATATATTTAGCGAGCAAGCCTTCCCAGGTTACACGTATGCGCCATACGGACTCTAACTTTATGAAAAGTGGCTGACGCTAACCACAACAAGCGTTCGCGAGTGGTTCGTCTGTGAATAACCTAAGGCATCATTCGCGTTACTAATAGGTTACTAACGAAAAAATTATTATAATATCGTTCCTTTTGTACCGGTCAATGAGTTGAATATCAAATGCGTTTAAAAATCAAAATATCCTTTCGTATTTTGAAAATGCGTTCCATAGTCGCTCGTTGGAGATCATTATAATATTCGCATGGTTTCGAACGATCATCAAATGGAGTGCATAACTGTTGCAGACCAAAAAAATTTTGGCGCGAAAATAAACGTCAATTTTTTTATTGTTATGTCAACAGATATTTTTTTTTAATATTTATTTTAGCATTGATAATACTTTGTAGTGGAAACAGGCTGGTCCCTGTCTTACTGATATTCTATGTTAGTCAAAGTAGCGATCAATTTGAAGTAAAATCTAAGCGACTAATGTAATATAATCGATAAGGCGGTGTAATCGATTGAATTGTTAAAATTATTTATGTATTCTGGAAAGTTACGTATTACTTGATGTCCTGATTAAATTATTGGAAAAATACTTGTTTGTCTATTTATTTATATCCGCACCAAGCGAGCTTGAAGATTTTAGTACCTCACCCCGGGTATGTATTAAATACTTTCAATTTGTCTATTTTTAGAACGTTCGTCAATTTGACGTACAAGATAATGGAATGCGCCTGGGCAATGTTCAGGAAAGAGATGGCAGATAGTAAGTTGCAACACCAACTTTAACATTACCAACTATTTTTACCCAAAAATGAAAGGCTTGTGTTTAAACACCGCCCAAAAAAGTACCTATTTTACTACCAAAAAAGTTCTAAACGGTTACCAAAACAGATAAATGGTCACCAAATAATATTCGAGAAGTAGCGCTCGCCGGCCGCTGCCGCGGCACCGCTCGCTTCGCTCGCTCGGCTCGAGCGCGGTTGGTCACAATTCTAACCTAACCTAACCTATTTTATCCAGTTTGTTACCCCAAGCCTACATTTTGTGGCAATCACGGTTGAGTTGGATAGAATTTGGTGACCGTTGATTCATTTTGGTGCCTAGGCTTAGAGTCTTAAAAATATTATTTTTGGTGACCGTCTAAATTATACCCAAAATGAAATGAAAATATTATAAATATTTGTAACCGAGTCAGCGCAACCATATTATGGGGTCTAGAGCATTAGAGCATTGCCTACCTTGTTCCTTAGCCAATATTTATTGCAAGAAAATTGGCAAACGGGTGATTCTTTAAAACCAAGGGAATTCGACTCATTGGTATGGCTTAACTAATTTTGTATAATATAATCTCAGTTAGGATATTAATTTGTCCGGGTCACTAAATGTAAAAACATATGTCAAAGGCACTCATTTGTATCCAGTAGCCTACGATTTAGAGCGTGCTGATTAATTGAACAGCCAGATTAATTATGAAAAAGGCAGAATAATGAGACATTGCGCCCGATTAATTTTAATCATGCAGATAAATGATAATGTCACTTTATTTTCAATAGATTTTATTTATTAAACATTCATAATCACGGTTGCAATTAAAATAAAAGAGTAAAATTTTAGGTCCTATTAAACATTAATTAAATTGAGTATTAAGTCACAATTTCGTCAGTCGTCTTTCGTTTCAAAGAAAATTCTTACAAACACTTTAAAATATAATCATAAAATTTTGGTCATACTAATCTTAGTCTTACGGCTGCGCTAACGAGTAGTAAAAGTAAAAGTAATTTTCTTAAAAAGGTAATAAATGCAATATAATTCAGCCTTCATTTTCAATTGAGGAAACTTTAAAATTTAAATAATATGAGGAAATTTTAAACAAAACGCTTAATAACATACAACAGAAACAGCAAAGATCTCGATTTTAAACTAAACCCCTTGTAACTACTTATAATAAAAACAGTAAAATCTTTGATTTAAACTAAACATTTAATAACACACAACAGAAACAGTAAAAATCTTGATTTTAAACTAAACCCCTTGTAACTACTTATAATAAAAACAGTAAAATCTTTGATTTAAACTAAACACTTAATAATACACAACAGAAACAGTAAAAATCTTGATTTTAATCTAAACCCCTTGTAACTACTTATAATAAAAACATTACAATCTTTGATTTAAACTAAACACTTAATAACACACAACAGAAACAGTAAAAATCTTGATTTTAAACTAAACCCCTTGTAACTACTTATAATAAAAACAGTAAAATCTTTGATTTAAACTAAACATTTAATAACACACAACAGAAACAGTAAAAATCTTGATTTTAAACTAAACCCCTTGTAACTACTTATAATAAAAACAGTAAAATCTTTGATTTAAACTAAACACTTAATAATACACAACAGAAACAGTAAAAATCTTGATTTTAATCTAAACCCCTTGTAACTACTTATAATAAAAACAGTACAATCTTTGATTTAAACTAAACACTTAATAACACACAACAGAAACAGTAAAAATCTTGATTTTAAACTAAACCCCTTGTAACTACTTATAACAAAAACAGTAAAATCTTTGATTTAAACTAAACACTTAATAATACACAACAGAAACAGTAAAAATCTTGATTTTAAACTAAACCCCTTGTAACTACTTATAATAAAAACAGTAAAATCTTTGATTTAAACTAAACACTTAATAATACACAACAGAAACAGTAAAAATCTTGATTTTAATCTAAACCCCTTGTAACTACTTATAATAAAAACAGTACAATCTTTGATTTAAACTAAACACTTAATAACACACAACAGAAACAGTAAAAATCTTGATTTTAAACTAAACCCCTTGTAACTACTTATAACAAAAACAGTAAAATCTTTGATTTAAACTAAACACTTAATAATACACAACAGAAACAGTAAAAATCTTGATTTTAAACTAAACCCCTTGTAACTACTTATAATAAAAACAGTACAATCTTTGATTTAAACTAAACACTTAATAACACACAACAGAAACAGTAAAAATCTTGATTTTAAACTAAACCCCTTGTTACTACTTATAATAAAAATAGTAAAATCTTTGATTTAAACTAAACACTTAATAATACACAACAGAAACAGTAAAAATCTTGATTTTAAACTAAACCCCTTGTAACTACTTATAATAAAAACAGTAAAATCTTTTATTTAAACTAAACACTTAATAACAAACAACAGAAACAGTAAAAATCTTGATTTTAAACTAAACCCCGTTGTAACCACCAATAATAAAAACAGTAAAATCTTCGCTGAAAACTAAACACTTAATAATAATGATATTCATGAGAATCAAAATCAGTCCTAATTTAAAAGAGGTTTTACTAACTTGAGATCAAAGAATCGAATCTAGGAATATTTCTACCTAGATATCAAAAAATACTTAAATCTTCGTCATCAGAGTCCCATAGATACGGATTGACATTTTCTAAATCAACACTAAAATGTTGGTTTCCATCCCTTGAAAAAGTTACCTCTGAAATATTATCGAATATAATATCTCCTGTAGATTCAATACATCGATCTGCTCTATCGATCCTTTCTCCTGTAGCTTCATTTTTTTTTCATCTCTGTTGATTCTTTTCCAATGACACCTTGTGTATTACTTATTCCTAATGATTTACTTTTACTATATGAACAGTTCCTTATTAAGGTGGTTTTATCAATGTCTGACAACCTGGTCCCTTCTATATTTACTGTTTTGTTAGGCGTTCCGCTAATATCTTGGTGTGCATTCGTTTTATTACTCATTGTCCAAAAAGATTCACCAATTTCTCGCAGTTATCTTGTTGAATTAACTAGCGGTGTGACTGGCAAGATATGAGGAACTTCTTCTAAGCGATAAAACCCAAGATGATTCATGTGGTTGCAACGAATGGCTTGATAAAGACATTCTTGATCAATGCAACTAAATTTTCGAACGGCTATCTTAGGTGATTCTAAGTTCCAAACTATCTGGTGCATTTTCATGCACCCTGAAAAAGCTTTAACTTTTTGTGGAAAAAGTAAGTCCTTCTCACTAGGTAACGTCATAGTCAGAAATAGTTCGCAATATAGTTTTTTTTAAGTTTTGCTTCATGATATTTAAAAAATCATCCAGATCTTTTATATCTTGGCCTTGAGAAACAGCTCGATCTGCAGTTCTTTTAATAATAGCACCCACTCCATCGGGGGCACCTTGAAAAGAAATCTAATTCATCTGGACATCTAAATTCATCTGGCCTTAAGAGCCAGATAAAACCAGACTAATGCGAGCCAGATAAATTAGAAAATTGAAGATAATTAAACTCTGCTCTTTTATTTATAAACTTACAAAGTAATAGTGTAATAAATGTAAATAAACACTTTGGTTTTATAACAAAACATAAGGTCATATGCACAATTCATAAATTAAGACAGATTAATTATGCCGCTTACCTTACAATTGCCAGACGACGGGTTTCAATCGCACTTATTCGCCAAATACACGCGACGCACGACCCCAAAGTACTCTGTGATCGGCAACGACTGGCGCAGCCAACCACGAGTTGATTTTATTAAATGAAATACTTGATGTTTTCGTTGAATTCATGCGCGGCGAAAATGCGCCAGACGAATTATCATTTTAGTCGGGGACAATTTGTAAAGTATTGTTATTACGAGAATATTCAAGTATCTTGAATATAAGTATGATAATATTATGAAATAAACATTCAAATATCGATACAACTTACAATTATTTTTGTATTTCGACAATTGGTAACAGGAAACAAAATTATTTAACAAAAACCGACGTTGGGACACAGCAGATTAATTAGAATTGACTGTTATCTGCAAACTTATATAATATTTGTTTAAATAAATCGCATTAGTAATATAAGGCCACGATAGATATTAACTATTTACATAACACCTACAAAGGATATTTCAATTGGACATTAATTTCTTATGTTCTTCAATGAAAATATTGTCAAAACGGTGGTTCAAAGAATCACCCAAACGCTATGCAAGTTTTAGAAAAATGGGGTTTTAGGCTATCCAGAAATCCTATGCCGCGGCAAATCACAGCACGGCATGGAGACAAAGACTGTCGCAACCCAGCGCTGGGCACGCCACAATTGCGGCGATAAGTCCCCTCTTTGAGGAGTGGCTAGAGCGGCGCCACGGCGTCCTTACCTTCCGCTTGATGCAGTTACTCACCGGACACGGTTGTTCGGGAAGTACCTATTTCGAATACGGCGGGAGGATACGCCTGGGTGTCAACACTGAGAGGATCGCCCGGAGGACACGGAGCATACGGTGGAGATCAGCTAGTCTATTCTGTAAATAACCATTTCGATATCGAGCTTCACTTGAGTGACAAATCTCACAAAGTGAGTTTTATTTCACCCAACATAAAGGTCTTACGTTTGACGTAATTTGATACTCAGCTCGGATTCCGCTGTCGAGAAACGAAAATATTGTTACAGAATAGCACTACTGCCCTGCTTGATCTCCACCGTATGCTTTACGTACGGCGGTGCTTGGGTAGAGCACCGCCCGTGTCCTCGTCAAGGCGATCGGCGGCGGCGATCTTTCGTGCGCTGTGTTACACGCGCGCCACAAAGAGCTGTCAGCAAAGACGGGGCCCGCTAGGACCAGTGCCTGCTGGGGCAGCGGACTTTGTTCGAAAGAGGCACCGTAGCCCTGGAACGCAAAGGGCTCTAAGAGGAACACGGATGGGTTTTAGTCAGTAAGAGTATGACACTCCCTCCTGCTTCACCCAGAGCGGGAGGAGTCTGATGATTTCCCATCCTTAAAAAAAAGGCTATCCAGAAAATAAGTGAGCTCATTAGTAGGACGCTATTTTCGATCAAATAATAAGTATACATCATAATACCCCATTTAATGACTAGGTTCCCGAACCAGATTGGTTTACCAGTTTCCGAAAACCTAACCAAAAATGAATTACATTAATAGTCCGGTCAATTTAGACATCCGAGGTTACACTAATTCGCACTCAGCTCAAAATAGGTAGGATTGTTCAAAACACTATCATAAATGAAATCTGAAAAGTCCTTATCGATCCGATACCTGGAAAAAAAAAACTGGCCAAGTGCGAGTCGGACTCGCGTGCAAAGGGTTCCGAACGAATTTTTTTTAACATGTAATTTTTACACTATAGACTTCTTATAGATTTTCCTGTAATCTACAAGTAAAGATATTTTTTTTAATTTTCTAGTTTAACCCCAAGTATTAGCAAGTTGTAGCAAGTTCGATTCCCGGTTTAACCAGGTAATTGTTTAAAAATATATGAATGCTGTTTAAATTGTTTTTAAATTAAAATAATGTCTTCTTTCAGTGAAATGTTCCATTTACAATATTCAAGCTACTTTCCCTCCATGTGGCATAGCCGTGGGACGCCCTGTATATGCTTGGATGGACCCTTCCAAGACAAAAGTAGTTAGAAAGAAGGGGGGGAGCCTACCCCAGGCTAACATCTTTTACCATGGGACCATTTTGATATGTGACCAACCCCAAAATTGCGAAAAATGAACCAGCTGTTCAGAACATTTTGTCGAGTTATGTGCACGTAAATCTCCGCTAGAGGTAACTCTCCTGCATGGTCATGACGGACTCAGTATCGAGCATCTACGCAATGCTGGGGTACATCTTCCTGTGGTACTGGCTATGTTCTTTTCATTAAGTGTTAGTCATTCGTATCTCCCCTTAGAAATGCTGAAGACGGTAGTGATGGTGCCGATACTGAAAAACAGAACTGGCGATATATCAGATCAGACGAACTACAAGCCCATTTCTCTAGCAACTGTCATTGCAAAGGTGCTGGACGGTCTGCTTGATAAACAGTTGGATAAGTGGCTGAACATTCACGACGCGCAGTTCGGGTTTAGGTTTGAGCTGTCTACTGAGAGTGCTATATTCAGCCTGAAGCAGACCGCGTTCAATACTATAGAGCAGATGCACACCAGTCTATGCCTGCTTCCTTGATCTCTCAAAGGGCTTTTGATTTAATGTCCTATAAAGTCCTTTGGGGTAAGCCCAGGGAAGCAGGTGTACCTCAGGAGTTGCTGCGCCTGTTTCAATACTGGTACTCAAATCAGGTGAACAATGTTCGGTTGGGTGATGTTCTTTCAGACACGTACAGGTTGGAATGTGGGGTAAGGCAGGGGGATATAAGTTCTCCCAAGCTCTTTGAACTAATTGCTGGACTCAGCAGCAAACCTGTTGGATGCAAAATTGACAACGTTAGAGTCAACAATTTATGCTACTCGGATGACATGGTCCTGCTAGGTCCAACGGCTGGCTCAATCAGGGAAATGTTAGACACATGCGAAAGGCATGCAGCCAGACACGGCCTAGTTTATAATGTCAAAAAAATTGAATACCTGATGTAGGGAGTCCAATTTCATATGAGCCTGTGCTGACTCTCAATTGTGAGCCACTTAAACGAGTGTCTCAATTTAAATACCTTGGCCACTATGTTACGGATGACCTTAAAGATCAGGTAGACATGGAACGCGCGTAGGATGCTAGCTGTAAGGTGTAACATGTTGGCACATAGGTTTGTCCGAACTTTGTAGTACAGAAGCTAAAATCACACTGTTCACAGCGTACTGTCAGAACTTCTACACGGGCAGAATATGGGTCAACTACATGCGTAAAGCTCTAGACCTCCTACGAATACAGTACAATAATGCTTTCAGGATGCTGAAGGGGCTGCCTCGGTACTGCAGTGCTTCCGCTATGTTTGCGGAACCGCGAATCGATGACTTTTACGCCATTCAAAGAATAAAGCTAAAGCTTCTTTGCTTACAAAAGTATTCAACAGCATTCTGAAAGCCCTAGCTTGACACCATGCTGCCCCAATGCTGAGGCATTTTATAAATGTATTGGTGCGACAAGGGCAACCAATTGTCGCTCATAAAGTATCCGTCTTGTGTGTGTGTTTCTAGATTAAGTTACTAACCCGTAGATTAAGATTTTCTTTGTTTTTATATTACAATTGGACCGTTGTATTCAAAATTAATTAATTAATAAATAAATAATAATAATAAATGTATGGGACAATCGATTTTTTTCGCGATTTCATTGATGGTCCCACATTAAAAGTTATCCATAATGATGAGTACCACGTGTGTTACACGTTGTATATTAAAAATAATCATCATTTTATTTAGGAAAATCCATAATTTGTTTGTACATGAACCATAATAACTATGCTAATAAACATGCACGTTGGACATAGAACGTACCAGCGGGCAATCAATTTTCCCCGCAATGACATTCAGGAGACTGCTCGAGCTGCCGCGGACCCTCTGCAGCAGCGACGCAACACGCTTACGTCTGATCGCTGCGAAGCCATCAGTTTGCGCATCAGCAAACATTCCCGTCGCACTGCAGAAGCGTGGCAGCCCCAGCAGCATCCTGAACGCATTGTTGCATTGGACTCGAAGAGCATTGATGGCTTTCTGAGTACAACTTGTCCAGAGGTTGCACATTTAAAATGTCTGACAATATGCTTTAAAAAGTGTCATTTTCATTTCACACGTGCACCGATCAAACCTACAACAAGCATGTTCGATCGAACCGCCTATGCTCTAGGTATAGGTGGGTAATGTAAATTACTAGCCTTTGCCCGCGACTTCATACGCGCATATCCCGGATGTCACTGGGTCTCGGATGACCTCTCCGACCACGAGGATATTGAGAGGGAGCGCCGGGCGTTGGCTGTCCGATGCAATATGTTGATTCGCGGATTTGCACGCTGTTCCAGGACTGTAAAAGTGACCTTGTTCCGGGCGTTTTGTGCCAATCTATGGGTCAAATATACTCAAAAGACAATCAACGCCCTGCGCGTTCAATATTGCTGCGGTTTTAGGATGCTGATGAGGCTGCCGCGGCACTGTAGCACATCTGCCATATTTGCCGACGCGTGTGTCGATGGCTTTCATGCCATCCTCCGAAAAAGAGCCGCTATGGTGCACTATGGCATTGTGTGCAGTTACCTACATGTCAAGACGGCTTTTTAATTTATCGAGTGATTAGATACATTTAATTTAATTGTTTTCGTTTTTTAAATCTTATTGTTGTTGTTTTTTTTTTAATCTTTAATTTTGCACATTGAAATTTGGTCACTTGAAATGTAATAAATTAATAATGACATGAAATTTAAAAAAATTTAATTTATGTAGTTACTTACATAGTGTAACTAATATAATATGGATCTGTGTTGTCCGAATTAAATGAATAAATTAAATTAAATTAGTGCTGTAAGTACCTATGTAAGTGTAAGTACCTATGCCAGGCGCCAGATAATGTATTAAATATTTGAACATTTGGAGGTAGCGGTACAGGGAGTAAAGTCCAGAATACACCCATTCAAAAGGGAGGATCCACCGACCAGGCTGCTGTTGTGCCTGGCGCTTCGGGCTGATGTATATGTTCAAATTGCACGGTAAACTTTGTTTGCCCGATGCAGGATTTTAAGTTCGCTGCTAGTTGGATAGATGGCGTTGCGGTTCTTTTTGCTGCGATGTAGATTTTTTTCGTTCGTTTTTCTTGTGGCGGCATTGATTTTTATTTTATTTATTGGGACAATAAACAGCTACAATATACATATTTACACAAAATTACGTTAAGTGAACGTTTACAATATTGCCCACTGCATTATCCACATATTCACATACAATAATATCGGCAGAAAATGCCGCTGGAGAAACAAATATAAATATAATTGATGCCGCTACAAACACTTGTTGAGCACATGAGTGGCACGAAACTTTGAATGTGTTCAAAGTTACACTACAAACTTCCTTCCTATAGGTTTTCCTGTAATCTTTAGGAATAGATCTGCATTTTTTTCAAAAGGCTCAGTAGTTTCGGAACAGGGATAAGGGGGAATGGTCATTTTTGGTCTAATTTCTTGAACAACTGCAAAACTACTTATTTATTTTAAAATTATTAAATATTAATTTACATAACACGTCCGTGTTTGGGTCACAGAATTATATATGTCTACCAAATTTGAATAGAATCGGTCCAGTAAATCACGAGAAAACTGGCTGTGACAGACGGATAGACAAACAGGCAAGCCCGCCACACATTCCCAACCACTGCAACTGCTGAAAGCCAGAATCAACAGTGGCGATCACCAGAAAAACGCCGAGCCAATGAAGGCCGAAGAGTCCAGGAGAAACGATTCACTGTCTTGGATGCCGCAACGAAATTAATCAGAAAGTAGAGAGGAGGAGTAGGAAAAAATATATAATCCCCACTTCCCTTCTATGTTCCCTCTTTATCAAGCAGGAGACAGAATAGACAGACAGACAGACTGACAGACAGACACCCGAGTGATCTTAGAAGTGTTCCATTTTTACGGATGTTCGAAACCCTAAAAACAGATATCCGAATATTTTGTTGCACAAATGTAATAAATAATAACATGCACTTAAATAATATAGGCACACTGCGTCCACGAAATCATCGTCCATTATTTATTTTATTTAATACTTTACGCACACAGGTGTACTGACCGTACACCGTGCACCGCCACGAAATACCAAAGTAGGGGTTGTAGTGAGATATCACATGTATTTTTTTTTTTTTGTTGAATGCAAATTTTTCAGAATTAAGGTGGATGCTCCAGGGTAGCCCGCGAAATTCAAATATTTTTATGTTTTTTGCAATTTGCCGGTCAGTGTGAAGCTGTATGTGGACCAAATGCGATCTGCGACCGTAACGCGTATTTATCTAAAGAATTATAACCATTTTAATCATCAATATAGCCCTCTAAGTTCATGTAGTTCGAAAGAATGATTATTTGAAATATTCATTCTTTCGAACAAAAAACATAAAAATATTTGAATTTCGCGGGCTACCCTGGAGCATTCACCTTAAATTTTGTAGATTATAGTTACATTTTTTTCTTAAAAATAAGTACTTATACTTTAAGCCACACCGTGCTTCTCACACCAAGCATTGCTGAAGGCGCCACCTGACCCTTGGCGCTTGGAACGACCGCTCCAGCATACTTTTGTAGAAGCTCATCATCATTTCAGCCGAAAGACTGACTGCTGGACATAGGCCTCCCCGAAGTTTCGCCACAACAACCGGTCCTGTGCGTCTCGCATCCATCGGCAGCGGCAACTTTTATAATACTGTTTTTTTTTTTTTTGTTATGCGTCATGCTTGGCGCAAATAAACGATTTTTCTTTCTTTTTCACCTTATGGGAGGCCTTCCAACGCTGCGTCTTCCGGTACGCGGTCGCCATTCCAAAACTTTTCGGCTTCATCCCCATTCTACCACTTCAGTTTGGCGATCCTTCGGGCCACGTCGGTAACCTTGGTTCTCTTGCGCATTTCATCATTCCTGATTCGATAACAAACGATTGAAGCTAGTTAATTTAGTCTTAAATAAAAAACCAATATTGTTATGTAATTTTATTTATAATTAAATCATTTTCACAGCGAAATAAAATTAATACTACTCTATAACTTTTGACATTTAGCAGGATTGGAACAGACCCTTCTTCTTCATTTCTTCGAATTCCTTCTCGGCGTCGTATGTCCTGGAACGAAAGATTTTATTTTTTTTAATTATAATAGATCAATAATATCGATAGAAACTATAGATGCATTACCCGCACTAAAAGGTGGCAGGCTAGAAAGAAGGTAGCTACCGCGATCCTATCGGGAACATGCACAGCGTTGACTATGCCATCTAGTGCTGCCTATTCGAAACTTTTAAGTAAAATAAACTTGAAAATAACACTTCTGTTCTGTTTATGCTGGCTACCGATTAAATCCGACAGTGCTTGCGCAGTTTTGTAGACCTATGATGTTGGTGCATGCCGCAACTATAAGTACTAACAATAAGCCATTGGGATGCATTGTTTGTAAAACACAATCATGCAGCATTTGACCGAGTGCCCTTTCCTTTCTTAGGCCAATTCTAAAATTATCCAACTATTCTCCACAAATCATATCAATAAAATACATTATTGGCTTATTAAACCAAACAAATATTTGTTTCATGCTCGATTAGAATTAACAACTTTTTACAATGTTGGTACAAAATTGTCAAGTGTGACAACAGCATTGATACCTTTGAACAAATATTTTTTTTTAACCCTTTCTAACTCACATCACAGATCGGACATTGGTCTGAGTGATGCGAGTTAGAAAGGGACCAATGTCAGTAAACAAACTTTAAATAATAACGATGTAGCCATTTATTCTTAACTTTAGACTGTTATTTTATCACCATAGACAGAATACATCTGTCAAATTTTTGTGTATTTTCGTATGGGCCAGCTCCAACTGCTTCCATACAACTTGTCTGCTGCTACCGTTGTCCAATATGGTCTGGTTCCCAATATCACAGAGATCATCTTCCCATCTTCTTGATGGCCACTTAGAAAAAAGTAAAATTCTATACCACATTAATAATTATAGAAACATTTCCTTACCTGTAGAACTCAGCATACTTCCTCTTGCGCTCGTTGCCGACTATCTGCTTGACAGCTACAGCTGAAATACCAGCGAGCACCAAAGACACGATCAGGTTGCGCTTGATCTGCGCGTTGAGGAGCCCCCTCATCATGGGCTTGCTAACAGTGGACACTGCCTTGTCTGCCATCTAGATTGAGAATTTGACTTATTACTACATTTTTCGAGTTAAGATGTGACACTGCAAGGTGTGGTACATATTAAAAACATGGACTTGCAGAATCTTTTATAATCTCAAAGAAATAGATAGATCTAAACTGCATATGTTTGGTGCTAATTAATACACAAAGGTAAAACAATTTTTATTGCTGTCCTTCAAATTGGACAACTGATTTCAACTGCCCCATCACTAGATAAATGAGTAAGTATTGATAGTAGGTTCATAGATATTAAGGTCTTGAGTAACAAGCAATGTTTAATATTACTCATATAAACATCCTCTAGAGATTTTTTTCCCACAACTCAAATTTTGCAATTTTACACTATGTAGTTGTATTTACAGTTTTAAATCATGTTTTAAGAGTTAACCTAAATAATTAGTCGAGGAGTATGTAGCATTAATCAATGATTTTTACTCTACTCCAGCAGATTAGGAATTGTCAAATCAGATAAGATGATAACAGCAATTCAAATTTTAACATCACCGAATTTATAAAAATAAAATCAATAAATGACACAGGAGGTGAATGCTATCCAGAAAAGATGAACTAATTTTATTTTAGTAGGAATTCATGAAGGAATGAGGAAAACTATTTTCATGAGAACGAGTGTCTATTGACGTTCTTACATAACATCTTCACGGCATTTTTTTTGTTACTATCGAGTTAAAACTTATCCTAAAGTACTTTAAATACAAGCAAATACATAAAGTAGTAAAATATATTGTAAAACTTACTTTTATTTAAATAGATTTACGAAAACTCGCAAAAGCACACGAGAACAGCAAGTGTGTGCAATAATCAATTGTTTTCTATTGCATTAAATAAAAGTCTGACATCTGAATGGAGAATACGGCAAACGGATCTACGTGCCTATTGGCTAAAAAATCCTGCATGAACCTTCAGCCAATCACAAGGCTTAGCAATGTCAAGTTTTAAGCTATCTGATTGGTTGACGATCACGTGTCTGTTCTCATCACCATTGATTTTCTGTAACGTTCCATGTCATGCAGATGTCTCTCTGATTAAATTAATTATAAAACTATGATTTACTAGGACATGGATTCATAAATCGTCAACAATATAAAAGATACAATTAAGAAAAGTAGACTGTTTGAGCATAGTACGAATATTTAGCAACTGCAGTGTGTGTAGTGTGTGCGTCACATAGGTTCGGTCCCTTTATTTTATTTATTAAAAAAAATATATTATAAAACACGCCTGCCGTGTCTAAAAATTAACTAAAAAATGTAAAACAAGCATTCGCCCAAAAATTTAAACTGAAAAACCCCTTTTTTGCATTAGGGGGACCTTTAGAGAAATCTATGTCTATACTAATATAATATAAAGCTGAAGAGTTTGTTTGTTTGTTTGCTTGAACGCGCTAATCTCAGGAACTACTGGTCTGATTTATTGCATGAAAACGCATACTTACTTCAGGAGTTGTAAACGTTTTCAATATAATATAATTCATTATGATACGAAAACCGATTTGATTTGTTTGAAACAGATATTTCATTGAAAAGCTATAATTAATACGTTTATTTGTTTATGAAATACTATAAAATAGGAATATTTGCGTTTTACACGACTAGCCTGGTAATATCCCGTTCTTTAATAAACAAAAATAATGGATCAGTCAATCGAGCCAAACATATACTAAAAGGTGTACGACACCTGATTAAATAAGTCACTTACCTTCCATTCGGTTTATACACGTATGTAGTCACATGTAAACACTTGAAACGAACTTTTAAAACCGCTCACGTTCGCTGTTGGGTTGCGACTACAACAATAACAAGTGGAATCCGACGAAAACGCACTACATACACACTCACACTACACTACATACACTTCATGGCAGGTGGAGCACGAGAGGAGCCATGAAAGTCCCTGGCGCTTGGCGCCTCAGAGGAGCTACGAAAAATTTGTTCGCCGCCAGGCGCTATAGTTTGAAAAAAATACCATCGCACTGAATCGGTTAATCCTAGATCGGTAAGAAAACTCAAACGTACACTACCCTAATTCATAGCTAGCGCAGCGCCGTGCTATCAGTATCAACAGAAAAAGCTTACTTATGTCTGGACAAAGCAGGGAGCTGCAAAGATTCACACATATCAACAACCTTAAGCGTTGTCTCCCAGTGGGGTGATGACAATCTGGTGAATTTTAACGCTACCAAAACACAGGCGTGTCTTTTTACCGCAAAAAGGAGTCGTTTTGACCAAGCTCCTACTTTTCGGGGTGCATGTTTTCCTGTGACTGATCGGCTCGAGCCCCTAGGCATGGAGTTGACATCCAGTCTCCACTTCAGCGCCACCATCGAGTACAAAGCCCAAACTGCGGCCAAGAAGCTGCGCATCGCAAATAGGGTGAAGCGATACTTTAGACCTGGACAGCTTTTAACCCTTTACAAAGCACAAGTCCGATCCTGCATGAAGTATTGTAGCCACCTTTGGGATGGCTCAGCTAAGTATCAGCTTGACGCGCTTGGCTCGGTGGAACGCAGAGCTAAAAGGCTCATCGGCGACGTAAAACTGGTGGATGCCAAGCTACATAGCTTGGTTCATCACCGTAAGGTTGCCGGTTGTCGGTCTTCGACAGATTGTACTTCGGTGAGTGTGCCCAAGAACTCCACGAACTCATCTTACCGGCCCCCCTTCTACCATCGGACATCCAGTCGCACTGCATCTTACCATCCCTACCTTGTAGCTATTCCACTAATTCGCACTAAGCGTTTCCAAACGTCTTTTATAATGCGCACAGCTAAGGAGTGGAACTCTCTGCCTGCGTCTGTTTCCAATAGGTTACAACCCTAATCTCTTCTAAGTTATAGTGAACAGGCTCCTTCTGGGTAGGCTCGCTCCATCGTAGACTTTGTCTCTGTCATCAATGACATAGACTAGAGTCAAGAGCGAACCCATAAGAATAAATAATAAAAAAAATTGTTATCTCTCTCTGATGCATCACATACAGTGGCGCAAACTTAGGTAAAGTAAACATGTATTGCCGGCCGATTCTGCAGACATGTCGAAGTAAATGCTTGGGTGAAGTGATCACGAAGCGAGCTGTCACTCCATCTTGATTACTTGGATTGACAGCTCACTTCACCAAAGCCTTCACTTCGGCATGTTTACAGAATCGACCGGCTGAGCTGTCAATCAATCCAGAGTGGAATAACAGCTCATTTCGTGCTCACTTCACCTAACCATTCACGGTAAGTTATTTCAGAATAGACAGACGGTAGTTTTGGCCCATCCATGCGTTTATGTAGTTATTTCGACGAGGTTGTAGATGTCGTGTAGGGAGTTGAAAAAATATTCCACAATTGAAACCACATAATATTTTTTTATTCATTTATTAATAAACTAACTTTACAAATTTAATAATAGCAGAACAATAATATTCCTTATTTCTTCATTCGTAATAATATGATAAATCAGCATGACTCAATCGTACCTTCATCAATATAATTTCTTCAATCGTTATAATATGATGATAAATCAGCTTGATTCATCGTACTTTTTATCAATATAATAATTATATGATTTTTAAAAATAATCTAGAAACGACAGTGAAAGCAACTTACAAAGAAAATAATGCACAATATAAAACTGAACTTCATAAATTTGCCAGCAACAAAAAATATTTGCAGGCATTGTTTATCATTGTCCTAAATTGATTCCCCGCGGCCAAAGCCGCACAACACGAACTAGAAAAAATATTACAAATAACATAAAGTTAACTTTATTGTATCAATTCTTTCATTTTACTATTTCTGCATGTATTTACAAGTTCCATAGAATGTAAACAAAACTATAACCTACTCTCGTGTGGTGTAACCCCTAAACTATATTTATAAGTGTTATTAAAACTATTTGTATTTCTCTTTCTTCATTGTAGATATATAAACGTACAATATAGATATTTATTTATCAGCATAAATTACTATCATTAGTCGAAAATAAAAACAAAACAAAATAAACTAAAATGATAACTATACACCCAATATACACAGCTAGTTGAGAGTTCATTCACTATAATTATATGGTACAAGCTTGCAAGTCATACTTTTATATTACAGTATAAGGCTTTTGCATGTTTACTGGAGTCGCTCCCCGGGGACCGATCCGCTAGGCTCCGTCTATGTACAAACGCTACTCCCCAAACTAAATATGATTTTAAAAGGAAAACAAGTACTTAAAACGTAACATATATTAATATCCCCATCTATACATAAAAATTTACAAGAGATTGTACATCGGCCGGACCGATTTAGTAATTAATAATTTAAGAAAAACAAAGGCTTGTTTACAAACAGTTTCCCGCCGTCCCGCGCTCGACTAGCCGCGCCTCGCTCGCTCTATACACTAATATTAACAGACACTTACCACGGCACACAGTTATAGGGCACAATTTATTCAGGCAATAAATTCATTACTAATTATTAAAATATTTTCTCATTATATCTACGTACGTACTATACACGTTATGTACGCACTATCACTGTCCGACTAACACTGAACATCATCAAACGAGGGGAGGGAACAGACGAACATATACTTCGGGACAAATTATAAAATACTGTAATGTACGGCCATCTAAGCTAATAGTGTAAAAGCTGTCTAAAATGTGCTTTTAAATAAAATGTCACATCCAAATATTATTGCTTTGGGTTTGTTTCCCTTCTCACAGGAACGAAACGCGTCTACACGATCACAGACGCCTACAGTGTGTCGACCGTTCGATATACCGCCGCGAATCGACCGATAAATATTATTCATTAAAAATAGATCTGTAGGACACCCCATGTCGTCTTGTCCACCATTTAATTATTAAATTTGTTAATTATTATTATTATGATTTAGTCCGCAAATAGTGTATTGCAAGGTTCAATTTAGATACAACCAATTGTTTATTGTAAATGATGAACATTAAGGCGAGCGAGATCAAGTTCCTTTACTCGAGTGATCAACGATCGTGATAAAAACACTAGCGTCTATATTAGAAAACTAAATTCATTCGATAATCGACTATGCTAGTGCGAAATAGAAGCTAACATTCACTGGTTCATTGACTATGGGATTTGGTGTTAAATCTTCGGATTAAAATTAGTTGAATCGATGGTGGGAACATAGGTCGACGAATGTAGGTAAAACGAAATAAATGGGGCGTCAAAATAAAATTTTAGTTATACTGGAAGCCCGAACAGACAAACTGTTAAAACATTCAGTCGCGATTATTATCTCATTCACTAAGAAATTATCAAGTTCCACATTTAATTACAATTATTGGTCGTGAATTCTCTTAATTATAAAAACGCTAACGTTACATCGTAATAGCGGCCAGCGTGTTGCGCGGGAGCACGGCGTCGAGCGACCGACGCCAGTTCGGACCTCAGTCGGCACTCCTTCAGGCTGCCGACGTGACGGTGGTCGACTCTCCATATTATATTACAAATAAAACCCGCCGTCCTCCCGCCAAAACATTTAAAAACTACGCTGCGTTCACGTCATCGAATCGACGTCACGAAGTTACGTGCAAAAACGTATGAAAATATTTAACTTTATGCATTTATTTCATTCTCTTTATATCTCTCGGGTATTTATACTATTATAACAATGTGCCTATATGTCGAGTGCATTTTGTACAATAATGATACACATCTATTCACTAGTAAACTAAGGCTCTCCACGGCGAACTCCACAGAGTCTTGCAAGTGGCAACGTTTCAAGTTTCCTGCCAACGCGCCAACTTTAGCATTGCAATTAGTCGATTTATCAACATCACTATTATGTACCTATGGTTACTAAATTCTTTATTAACTACAACTTGTTTTGATTGATAAATCGCCTAAATGGACTGCTAAAATTCGTGCGTTAACTTCCATGCTTAAACACATACACTCTTAAAATTACTGATAGAAATTAACTTACACTTAAAAGAACAAAAAAGTCGAGTGTTTTATAGTGAATGGTAACATTTGTTCACTAAAAATAAATATATGGGCAGTGTGACTGCCAGCATTTGATTGGCTCCGGCGTGATCGAATCTACGTTACGTTATCGATAGTGAATATCAACAGATTAAATTAACAGGACGGATTTAGAAAGAATTAATTTTAGAATAGATTTCGTCGTTGTTTCGTAATTATATGGACTATGGATTAATGATAAGTATGTCAATGAAATTGATATTTAGAACATTTTTATTGCCACCACATTTATTACTTGCTACTGTTTTATATCCTAGTGAAGTGGCACTTAGGATTATCGCCTAACTCCGGGATCGGACTCTTAAAAATTTAATAGATTTATCTACTAACTGTTTATGTCTAATTATAACAAAATGGAACTATTCTAAAATCAATTTCGCTAAATCCTTGTCTATTCCCAACCAACAGCGACGGAAGAGGTTTGTACAAGCAGCGACCACGCGACCAGAGATCATAAACATGCACTATTATTATTATTATCGTCAATTTTATTGATTGATTTATATTAGTCGTTAGTCAATATTGTATTGAAGCATACAATGGCTATGATAAACTTTGAATAAATAAATTAAATATAAATTTCACCCAGTTTTCATACTTATTTATTAACTGGGATGGTAAAAATTTTAATTTGCAACCATTTGATTTATATTTTTAGGTCTTGTCTATGGTTCGCGGTCGCCGTCTGTAGAACTCTAGCAAAGAGCGGCCGACGATTCATCCGAATTCATAACTACACATTAACACACAATTCTCATGTTAAACATCAACACAGTATCTCTCAAACGTTAGTATTGCAACCTTACTAGTCCTCACACTTTGGTGTTAATTCACAATCGATTTAATTAATTGAGATTCATTAAAATGAACAATTACCAATCGCATATTAGTGGAAATCACTTCGGATTAATTTTCAACTCGCAACGTATTTTACAATTTAGTTAATTTTAGATACATACTATTTTAATCGTGACCCAAACTGGTACAAAACAAAAGTTTGATGTAGTCTGTACTCGCGTCGTGCGGACCGGCGCTCAGTCTGCTAGTGTACGACGTGCGGCGCGCTGCGGCGGCGGGCTGGGGCGACACGATACCTAGGGGCGCGCGCGGCGCCGCGCGTCAGGCCGGCGGCGGGCCGGGCGAGCGCGGCGCCTGCTGCGGCTGGGCGGGCGGCTCGCGCGGCCCGTGCGGCTCGCGCGGCCCGTGCGGATCGCGCGGCCCGTGCGGATCGCGCGGCCCGTGCGGTTCGCGCGACGCCGCGCGGCGCCGCCGTCACTTGTCCTTGGAGGCGCGCCTGCGCCGCACGCCCGGCGCCGCGCCCTCGCCCACTGCGCCACACAACAGACTACGTCAGCACTGGCCGGCACACACACAACGATCAGGGGTCCGTATTGGCGCGACACTCACCGGCACTGCGGGTCTTCCGGCGCACGGGCGCGGCGGCGGGCGCGGCGGGTCCCGGCGGCACGGGCCCCGCGGGCCCCGGGCCGGGCGGCGGCCCGTGGCGCACGGAGCGGCGCGTGCCCACGCCCTCCTGCGGCTTGCGGGGCCCGCGCGCCGGCTTGGCGCCCTTGCCGCGCACCTTGCAGATGAGCGGCTCGTCGCTGTCGCTATCGGAGTCCTTGCGTTTGGCGGGCTGCACGGGAGCCGGGGGCTGCGGCGCGCGCGGCGCATCTCGGCGCGCTTTCTTCTTAGGGCGCGCGTCGTCGTCGGCGCTGAGCGTGGAGGCGCCGGAGCTCTCGGACTCGCGGCGCCGGCGCTTGGCGGGCGGGGCGGCGCGCGCGGGCGGCGCGGCGCCGCGCGGGCTGGTCTTGTCCACACAGTTGCGCAGCGCGGGCGAGTCGGCGCGCTCGAGCTTGGCCAGCGCGGGCGACAGGCGCGGCGTGCGCGGCTGCTCGGCGGGGCTGCTGAGCTTGCTGGACGAGCGCGTGCGCACGCTGCTGCGCGCCACCCGCTCCAGCGCGGACGGCGAGGGCGACTCCGGCCTCTTGCCCGCGTAGTCCGGCGTGGGGATCTCGATGAGCAGCTGTTCGAGGAGGCTCTTGTCCGGGAAGTCCGCCTTGAGCGGTAATCTCTCCAGCTTGGACTCCTTGGCGTCGGCGTCGGGTCGCTCCAGGCCGGCGTCGCCGTTCTCGGTGCGGTCGGCGCGCTCCTCCTTGACGTCGTCGACGGGGCCGAGCTTCTCCTGGTTGGAGTAGGTGTAGAGCGGCGGCGACACGCGGCTGGGCGGCGGGTCGAAGTCCTCCAGCTTGCCCTTGTCGCGCAGCGGCTCGACGTCGGCGGCGGCGGCGGGCTGCGCGGGCTGCGCGGGCGCGGGCGCGGGCTCGCGCAGGATGGGCGTGGGCGCGCGCGCCGGCGGCCCGGCGCCGGGCGTGACGTCCCCGTTGTGGTCGGCGTGCATCTTGGCGAGCTCGGCCTCGATGTCGCCCAGGTCGTGGATGTCGGGCGGCGCGGGCTCGTAGCGCGGCGCGCCGGCGCGGGACAGTCGCTCCAGCAGCTCGTCGGACGCCGGCGCCGCCTCCACCACACCGATGATGCGCTGCACCGACGCCGGCGACGTCGAGCGCGGCATGTCCAGCCGCTCTTTCCTATAATAACAAATTATAACATCACTTTAGTAACTCTCGATACGAAATCGGCGATCTAGGTCTAAATCGTTTAGATCTGATATTACCAAACGTTGAATATTATCAAAGTAAAAGACATTTTGACAGGATAGAATAAAGTTTTCTAGGCTAGAATAACTGCCACCCAACAACATGAAATGTAACTTCACAAATGCTGAATGTCATTGGACATTAATTTTAAAACTGAATGTCCGAGATGAAAGAGATGGAACATGAGTCCAAAGATGAACAAAAAAAAACATTTGGGTAAGCTGATTTCTACACTAATGTATAAAGCTAAAGAGTTTATTTGCCTTGAACGCGCTAATGTCAAGAGATAGATAGGTCATTTATCGAGGCAGGCTATAGGTATATTATCACGCTAAGAGCAATAAGAAGAAGAGCCATACCTCGCAGGCGGCGACTGGCTGGCCTGGTTGGGCGACTTCTCGGACAGCGCGTCCATGGACTCGATGCCCGAGTCCTCGCCCGTGGGCTGCGACGCGGGCGAGCGGCTGCCGAACTTGTCGGCGCGCTCGGCCACCAGCTTGCAGTACGACTTGTCCTTGGGGCGCTCCTTGCGGCGCGGGGACGGCGGCGGCGAGCTGCGCGCCGCCCGCGCCTCCTGCGCCGGCGAGCCCGGCCCTTCTGGAACTTAAGCAGATTAGGTTGGCATATCTGGAATGAGGTTTTGGTCATTATGAGATGATTAAAGGTGCCGTGTGTTGCGATAACAAAACTGCTCTTAGCAGTGTTTTATTTGAATGACTGTGAGAATCCTATGTCCACAAGATAACACAAGATTATATCGCTTTCGGGATAAGTTTTAGTGTAACGCAATTGCAAAATATTGACAGCTGATGCTCTCACTACATCTGCAAAATGCCAAACGCATTTATTTACAAATGCTGAGCATTTTAGCGAAGATATGAAGCAACTTTTAAACAAAAACCTGGCTACCATGCTGCCAGAACTGTCCTACAATTATGTAGGAGCATAAAAATGTGCTATTTACAGGCAGGCTAGTTTTACACAAACTTATATTAGCTACTAGTGTATCTTTTATGATCATGTGATGCCAGCTATACACACTCACCGAGACACACCGAGAACTTCAATTTGTCTCATTACTGCGAAGTGTTACATAAAAGATTCACTGCTCTTGGGGTGTTTTGCGCGAGTACGTACAACAGGAATTGCAGTTTACGTCAGGATAGTTTGCTGCTCTGAAACCAGGTTTTCATAATGTTATTGTTCATTACTGAGACATTTGTAGCCGAATTCAGAGTGACAAACTTACATGACACAAACTGCATAGGTAAGAAAGTTTATTGTGAAACTCACCTGTACAGGAACTATGGCTGACCTTCCTCTTCTTATCGGAGGCGAGCAGTCCATTAGGTGAGGTAATAGCACTTTCGGCGATTGTCCGTTTCAAGTTATTGTCGTCTTGGGCAACGCGCCGCGCCTCCGCGTACAGCTGAGCCTCGGCCGCGTCGCCACTGAGCGTCCACTCGAGGTCCGTACGACACTGTAACCTCTCGCACTCACTAGCACCCTGATTCACTTGGTTCACGTCACTATCAACGTCTGATTGCACTGTTTTCCCCTCTGACTTTACACTATCACATTTTACTTCAGTTTTTGTTATAGGTAACTTCTTCTTCGCCTCGTGGTTGTTCGGCTCTCTGTAGCCCTCGTTTTGCGCGTATTTCCCTTCCTTGTCAAGCGTGTCGTTTCTCCATTCTTTATCTCGCTCTTTCTCTGATGATTTCGAACTGTCACTGAGTATTTTTAGTTTCTTTTTCATTTTTAGGTCTAAGCTCTGGACTTTGTTGTTTAGTTTGTTATAGTCGTGTGACTTGGTGACTATGTGAGCGTTTTTCGAGATGGTTTTCATTCTGTAGACGACGTTGTTGTCGCCCGTTATCTCTGTCTTAACGCCGTCCGTCTCGTAGTGATTGTTGAGCTTGATCCCCTTCACGTTTAAATACTCGTCATCAGTCTTGTTCTCAGTACTTTCACTAGATTTCGAGGCTATCGATTCTTCGTTCGAGTCTCTCCGATGTGACTTGTCGTCCGATTCTGACGATTTCCTGATTTTTATTTTCTTTGAATGTAGGTCACCAGGGCCGAACTTTTTCTTTTCTTTTTTTGAGTTTTTTATAACGGCGGAGTTTCTTCCTCGTAAGCTAATGTGTAGCGGAGGGACCCTCAACTCTCCGTCAGTGGGCTTATCGCCTTTCTGTTGGTTGACGAAGCTGATGTCTGCTTTGTAAACCGTTTGGACGACGGGCTCGTTCTTGTCGAGCTTTAGCCTGAGTTTGATGGACTCCTTCTCCGTCTGCGGCGACTTGGGCGCGTCGATGGGCGGCGCCGGCAGCTTGAGGGGCGGGGGGCGCGGTAAGGCAACTTTGGTGGACTTGTTGTCGCGGACGATCTTGTCCTTGAGCGTGGCGGGCTTCTCCTTCGCACCCACCGTGCGAGGCTTGCCGCCTTTCTGCGCGAGCTTGTCGTCTCGCTCTTTCTTAGCCAGTTTATTCCTCATCCTGAGCTCTTCGTCTCTCCGCGAGTCGTCGTCGGTGGCGACCTTGGCGATGCCGAACATTTCAGGCGCGGCTTCGACGGTCGGCTCCTTGACTTCGCAGTTTGCGACGGTGATCTCTTCGACTTTCTTCTCTTGTTCTTTCGGAGGCGGTACGTCGTCGTCCCTCATGAGGGTTTTGATAAGGTACTGTTTGCTTTGCTCCTCGATTTCTTGTGCCGAGGCTTGTGAGCCGACGGTTGCCGTGGCTACGGAGGTAGTCGCTCGAATGGGCAGCTTGAGGGGTGGAGGCATAGCTTGGCTAGCACTCGACGGTGGCGACTTGAACGCTGGCGTATTCTGCGTATGCTGCGCTACATTCTGACGATGTATCGCATTTTGCATACTTTGCGTCACATTTTGCATACTTTGCGTCACATTTTGCATACTTTGCGTCGCATTTTGCATACTTTGCGTCGCATTTTGCATACTTTGCGTCGCATTTTGCATACTTTGCGTCGGATTTTGCATACTTTGCGTCACATTTTGATGTTGTGTCGCATTCTGCATGTGTTGCGCCAAACTCTGCGTATGTTGAACTGCGTTCGGTGGATGTTGCATCGCGTTTGGCATGTGCTGGACCGCGTTCATCGTGTGCTGCATATGCTGCGTGTGTTGTATCGCATTCGGCATATGATGGACCGCGTTCGGCATGTGTTGCGTCGTGGTGGACGTGTGCACAGCGATGGGCGTGTGCTGCGTCGTGGGCGTGTGTTGCGGCGTCTGTATCGTGGTCGGTTGGTGTTCAGTGTCGGAGTCCTGTCTGCGGAACTTGGGGTGTTGCGGCACGGGCGGCGGCGGCATGAAGTCCTGCGGCTCGCTGGAAGGCACGTCGTGGCGGGACTCGTAGCTGGCGGGGTAGTGGTCGCCGGTGATGTCCTGCAGCACGGAGTCGGGCGTGTTGTGGTTGGCGTTGTTGCCGGACAGCAGCATGTCGAGCTTGGCGCCGGCGTCCAGCTCGGAGATGGCGGAGAAGGCGCTCTCGTCGAGGTTGAGGTCGTCGCCCAGCGTGGGCATGAGGTGCTCCAGGTCCGAGTCGGGCAGCTCCAGCAGCGCCAGCTCCCGGTACGGCTCGTTCCAGTCCGCCTGCGCCGACGCGCGGGACGCGGCGCGCTGCCGCGCTATGTACTGCTGCTGATACCTCTGGAACTCCTGGAAATACAACAACTAAACATTAAACATATGCACTGTTTATCATCATCATATCAGCCGAAAGACGTAAACTGCTGGACATAGGCCCCCCCAAGATCCGAGTTAGCCATAATCGTCACGCTTGGCACGCAGGTTGGCGGTCGCAGTGCATGGTGTTGAGTTTTACAGAGAATGCTGCTGCCCATTCTCTTGCAATTCCCTTAGTCACCTCTTACGACACCCACGGGAAGTGATGGGATGATATTATTCTTTTACGGCACAGGCCGTCACCATACGGCAATATTTATGGTTGACCTTAACTCTTCTTGTAAACATAGTTCGCTGACATGTGATAGATACTCAATTCTCATTATTGACAGTGAAATTGTAAGTAGAACCTAAGGTCTTTTTATCAAATTTCCATAATTTGCACAAATGCCTTAGAAGATATAAATTCTTTTACGTTTATTTGGCGGTTGTACACGAATAAAGCGATATTACTGTTACGTCGACCCCAATAACATGGAAGAATTTCACGAACATTGGTTTTTATAGCTTACTCACTAATAGTTTCTGCAGTGCGCCCGCGTGCTGGCGACAGTGGTAAGAACCAGACAGACAGATACACATTTACTTTCACAGTTGTAAATTCATCATCATCATATCAGCCTGCAGACGTGCACTGCTGCACATAGGCCTCCCCGCGCGCGCATCCGTCGGCACCCGCGACCTTCACCAGGTCACGGAGTGGGAGTGGGAGGCCGCGCCAACGTTGCGTCCTCCGGTACGCGGTCGCCACTCCACTACTTTTCGGCCCCATCGTACAGTTGTATATGAATAGCGGATATGAATACTCTCACAAAATCTCACCTGAAAACTCGATTGCGTCTTCTGATCCATAGATGCCGTGGTAGGCGGCAACAGGGCCTGTAGATCCTCGGGCGTGACCCGGGGATGCTGCGTGTGCTGCGCGTGCTGCGCGTGCGGCGTGTGCGGCGCGTGCTGCGCGAGCGGCGCGTGCGTGGGCGGGCGCAGCGCGCGCGGCGCCTGCGTGCGGTAGGGGGGCGGCGGCGGGGGCGGCGCGGGGAAGGCGCCGTAGCTGGCGGGCAAGCCGCGCACCGGCGACGGAGACGCCGGGGACATCTGTAGGGGAAACAGTGGCTCAGTCGCTGGGATTTGTTGATTAAGACCTATGTAATACTTACCATGGTAGCATGACCATGATATAACTGGAAAAAACGTAAGCAACTTATCTCAAGTCTGATAGGCTAGCTGCTTCATATTGAGTATGTCATAATTATGCAAAAACGATATCAAAATCACGAAAATTCAAACTGAAAAGAAATTTTTTACTTATGTAAAATGATTTACTTTGTACAAAGTCAAAATAAAAATTGTTTAACGTACTCATAGTAGTTATTTGCTTCAAATTTATGCCTTTTTTAACCAACTTCAAAAAAGATGGAAATGATTTATTAGTCTGTATGTCTTTTTACATGTGTGCAGCCAAAACGTTGTTCAGATACGAACCGATTTCGATTATTATTTAAAATATAGGTTAACATTTTGTCAAGCAATGGGACATTTAGGACACCCTATCCCAGTTGAAAGTAAAAAAATAGATAAATACTTAGTTATAATAAACCATTGACAAAGTATGAACAAGAGAGTTAATTACCTGTACTCTATAAGGCTGCGGCGAGGGCGGCGCGGGGCGGCGCACGAAGGGGGGCGGGCGCGGGGCGGCGCGCGGCGCGGGGGGCGCGGGCGCGCCGCCCGCGGGGCCCAGCGGCGAGCGTGCGGGGGACGTCATGGGCGCCGGCGTGCGCGCCGACCGGTACTCCGCGAAAGGAGGCCGCCCTACTGCTAGTTCCACCTGCGGACACGAAGTTGGATAGGTAAGAAAAACGTTACTGTAACAGTGATTTTAAAAAGGCCACTTTAGCAGGATCAGAAAGCACATCATGCTACCTGTCACTGTCAAATTTTCCCATTCAACCTTGAACCTAACATGTTAGCAATAAAGATGAAAATTAAAGTTGTGTGGTTAATATTACGTTCTGCTAAAGTGGCTTTTCAAAATGCCTATTGTCGTACTTAAAAACACTGAAACTTAAGTTGAAATATTATCTCAATGACAATCGGAAATTAGAATTATTTTTCACAGTTTTAGACTGAAATGCACATGTGAATTTTTTTTAGTTTTTTTGACGAATACCCAGCAGTACTTACCTCTTTTGATCGCTACTTATAATACAGGTCACTGAGGCAAGTAGTAATTTTTTGTGTCTTCCGTATTATAGGCAGACATATTATTTATTTATTTATTTCAACATGATACAATCAAGTTTTGACGAGCATCATGATGTCCTTGCATATTGCACAACTATTACTATCAACTTTATAGTTTTTGACAAAATTCCCAGTGATTTGTCACATAGTAAATCAAACCTTCGGGTTTTAAGACCTGCAAGTGACATTCTACCTTATGGCAACAACCTCGGAGCTCTACTACGAACCTAAAACTTACTAGTGAAAAGACACAAAATTCAACAAAACAATTCCAAAACACAAACTCACCTGTCCATCCTCAAGCCTATCAAGCTTCGCGGGATGCTGCGGCGGCTTCGGCCTGGGCGACGGCGCCGGCGCATCATTCTGCAGAAGATTGACCAGCAGGGGCGACGACATGGCCACGGTGGGCGGCGCGGGGGGCGGCCCGGGGGGCGCGGGCGGCGCCGGTGACGCCGCGGGGTAGGGGGGCGGGGGGCCGGGGAACGTGGAGGTTGATGGTCGCGCGAACGGCCCGTCGGTTTGAGGCCTGATGTTTGGCGCTGGCCCGGATAGACCTGGAATGTGGTGGAGTTGGGGGTGAGAAGCTGTCGAGAAAGTGTACTGTCAGGTGGACTGAGTTTTGTTGGTCGTGGGTGCGATTCCCACGGGAAGCACACTTTGTAAAGTTCTTTCCAGTTTGGCTAGGACATTGCAGACTTGAATCACCTGATTGTCTGATAAAAAGATGATTCCGTGCTTCGGAAGGTACGTATAAGCCGGTGGTCCCGGCCGCCAAATGGCGGTCGTCAAAAAACCTTGTCACGAGGCTCTTGAGGCGGTTTAGATACTATGACACTAGGGTGTGTGGGGTTGTTAGACTTTATCACCCATACAATAAGAAGTTTTGTTTATTTGTTTTCATAAATAAGTCCTCCTATTATGCGAACTCAAACTCAAGCATTTATTTCAAATAAACCATTTACAGGTACTTTTGAATTGTCAAGGTTGGTCAGTCAAAACATGAAGCTATTTGTATGTTCCAAAGCAAAGATCTCTATGGAGAAGAATGTGCAAGAAACTCCACGACATTTTTTTATTATTTGTTGTTATACTGGCAATAGAAATACACAATCTGCTCTCTCCCTATTACGGTTCTTGAGATACAGCCCACTGACGGACGGACGGACGGACGGACGGACAGCTGAGACTTAGTAATAGGGTTCCGTTAGTTACACATCGGGTACGAAACCCTAAAAATACATCTGCTTCATACATGTAGTTGAAAGCTAGGCTCGCACCTATGAGACTTAAGTAAAACTGCTGAAATAAGGGAGGAATACTCTTCGTAACATTTCGAGGAATGCGTCGCTATGAAGTTAAAAGTACGACTCACCCAGCGTATTCTCCTTGCGATGTATAACCCTCGCCTGCGTCATACTTCCAAAAGGGAACTCGCAGCGGTCAGTGGCCGCGTGCGTGGGAATGTTGTGGGGTATCTTCCCGTCCATGGGGCACACAGTGTTGGGCGACTTGAAGCTGTCCGGGGCGGCGGGCGGCGCGGGGGGCGCGGGCGGCGTCGGCGGCTCCGCCGAGCTGCTGCCGGCGCCGTCCGGCTCCGCGAGGATGCGCCCGATGCCGCCCAAGCCAGCTAGAAGCTCGGAGTTGGGTTGCGATCTTGATGTACTGGCATCTGTGGTGGGAGGTTTGGTTAGGCTTGTGGGATTGGTTATATATGGCAGTCTATTGTTGAGACCCACTTTAGAAATGTTTTCGGCGTGGTCAATTACTGTTCAGTGGCAGAATATGGACGCCAACAAAGACTTTAAGATTAATGATATAAAATCTTGAAAGGCATAAATAAATCCCTGCCAGCTCGCTTCTTAATCTCAAACATTATTGGACTTCAGTCAGATTACTGAACTGAACTGGCAAAGCACTTGTTAATCCTGTGGTATGTGCAGGTACTGTGCTAGAAACAACATTGAAATATATCATCTCACAGTCGGTGGATATGGTGGTCATAGATCATCGAGTTGCCTAAGCGGTCAATTCTAAAGACTTACAAAAGAAACCAAAATTACTGTTTATGAAAACCAATACTTGTGTTAGCTCACATTGAGCGCGCACGAATATGGTCACCATGGTTCACCAGACACATTAGATTACCACGATCGTGCTCTATAGTGACGGTACTTATTCAGACCAACGCCTTCACAAATAACCCTTTTTTTAGGATGGGTAATCATCAAATGACTCCTCTCGTTCTGAACAGAGAAGAAGGGAGTGTCAGACTCTTACTGGAAAGGGACAAAAAAATATAGATCTCGTGTGAGTAAAAGAGACACATACGTTCATAGTCGATAGCTGGCTGTTCACACTGTCGGCGAGCGGCTCTTACCTCTAGTTGATCGCAGCGACAAGAGCTATCAAACATTGTACTCGCTCAGCGACACTCGCTCGGCGATACTCGCTTGGCTGTCGGAACTCACCAAACAGCAGTAATTTCTACCTATAGTGCTGGCCAGAACGAGTATTGCGAGTAAAAGCCCGTCGCACAAAAGCACTCGCTGAAAGCCGAGCGTCAAAACTATCGAAACTTTTCAAGCGTTTTCAAACGTCTTTTATAATGCGCACAGCAAAGGAGTGGAACTCTCTGCCTGCGTCTGTGTTTCCGAAAGCTTACAACCCTAATCTCTTCAAAGTTAGAGTGAACAGGCTCCTTCTGGGTAGGCTCGCTCCATCGTAGACTTTGTCTCTGTCATCGCTGAAATAGACTAGAGTCAAGAGCAAACCCATTACAAATAAAATAAAAAAACTTTTCACTCGTTACTCTCTGTTCGCCAACTGTTTCGAGTCTGAAGCTTTACTCGCTACTCGCCGGCGGTGAGACAAGTTCCTAAAACCCGTCAGTGTTCCTACTAGCCTTTGCGTGTCAGAGCCGCGGTGACTCTTTAGACTACCCTGGTCACCAATAACCCTAGAGCTACTCTCTAGTACTCACCATCAGGGTCGGTGTTGATCCTGAGCTCGGCGCCATGCTGCAGGCGCAGCGACACGGCCGCGTCGCCGTCCAGCTGCACCGACAGGATGCCGAGCGCGCGCAGCTGCGGCGCGCCCGCCGCCGCCAGCGCGCGCAGCCGGGCGGCGGCGGCGCGCGGCACTGACAGCGTCACGCGCACAGAGTTCCAAGGCTCCACCTGTCAACAAATACAATTTGGTTACATCATGAAGTGAAGACATGAAGGTATAGATAAAACTGGAGGCAACACTCTTACATCTAAGAGAAGCCGACTGTGGTCGGACGATCTCTTTCTGAATACATACATAAGAACGAGACAGTAATATCTGTTTTCTTTATCTTATGTGTGTAATTGTGTATACAGAAAGAGAGCGTCCGACCACAGTCGGTTTTACTTTGATATTTAGAGTGCTGCCTCCACTTTTATGTGGGTTACTTCCAAGCACTATAGGGAGCGTGAAGAAACTATATGTGGCAGTACAGAAATGTCACTGTCAAGTATATTTCAAATATAAAATTCGTAATAGCTACGCTAGATGGCACAGTCTACTTCGCGCACGTTCCCTTAAGCTGAGCGTGCAGGAACCGCCGATGACAGCACAGAAGCGTCAAAGTCAAGTATTCTGACCCTTAAAATTTCGAATACGCGACATTAGATGGCATAGTCAACGCCGTGCACATTGCCTATAACATGAACATTAAAGGGGCCTCCCGAGCGGCGTTAAAAATATCGTTTTGCGATTCCAAACCCCCGGCGCTCCCTAGATTGTTAGAATTCGGTAAGACGGAGTCTAGCTAACTAATCCTTTCCCTTAAATGATGGATGAAGTGCAGAAGACTTCCAGATGCTTCAACGTGGAAAATAAACGACCGGAAATCTAATATAAAAGCCGATATAACACACAAAACATCGACCGAAATATTATTTGAAAATCAGATACGTAGTAGGTAGTTCAAAACCCAGACAGGAAAAGCGTACTGCGCCATGGAACTCCCCATGAGGTTAAAAATACGAACATAAAACATTTTACACATATACTTTCTATTATTACATTCGACAGAAATACAACGACTAAAGGCCTCTTCAAACAAAATTAACATAACAATAGAGGATAAACTATTAAACTCGATATAAAAAGAAACGCATTAGTCAACTAGGAAGTGTCGTTACAAACGGGAGAAACTAAACGCGTATATTGGCTCATAAAATTTTTGTAGCTGATTGGTTAAGCCCACCCAAATAGCCTTGCAAACTTAGCTTTTATGACGAAAACTCGCAGCCAATTTTATCGTGAATAGGACGCTTAAGTCGTGCGTGTCCCGCTTTAAAATAAGGACGCATACATAAGAGTAATACGGAATACCTTTGCTAAAAAAGTATAAAGAAACCACTTTGTTATTTAAGAATTTAGCTGCAGGAAAAAAAAATGTTTTTTTTGTTGTCGTTTTAATTTTAACCTCTCGCTACTCGAATTTGCACAATGTCATGTTTACGTCATACTCCGTCGCGTATCGCGGGCGCCCGCTTATCGCAAGCGTAATATGACGCGCAGCACAAAAAACCTAATCTCTCTGCTCACAAAGCAGCTATTCACACACTTGAAACTGTTATGGGTTCTTTAATTATGTCACTATGTATTAGAATGTAAACAATATTCTTATAACAAACCGAAATATAAACATTTTGGATAGATACGAGAGTACTTGCTGAAAGCTATTTTGTTGTATTATTATGTTGATTTCTGACACAAATATTGGATCAATTTACACAAAATTTTGGAATTAAGGTCATAAAAAGACAAGTAATCTAGTGATGATGTTATTTTACGAGAACAAAAATCGACTGCCGCAATATTTAAGCTCAAACTTCATAGTACGCGGAGCAGACATTTTGATTTACGTAATTTGTATTTTTGTAAACAAACGTCAAGAATATTCCAATAAGAAATGTTTCTAGATTACTAGCCATGTATTCACGAACTCATTTTTAATTGTATATCGTTACAATATGCCACTATAATTCTGAAATATCAAATTACTTACGTACGGGAAGAAATCCGGTAACTAGTTTTGTTTCGTAATTTTCACCAGATAATTTACACTTTTGACTTTGAATATTAGTTGAAATTTAACGAAAATAAAGTAAATTATGAATTTCTATCAATACTTGGCTTACTTTCCACAGAAAAACACGTAAAAATCGAAAATTCTCGCGCACAAGTTGAACGAATGTTTGTTTGATTTGACAAACGTATTTTGTGACATTTCGCTTCTTGTCAAGCGTATTTTTTTTTTCCGACAGTGTTCCCATATGAAAAATATTATATACCATAGAGTTCAATCATTGAGAAAAGAAAATTAACCGTAAAAATTACTAAAATTTAGTTTTAAATCCGTAGGGTCGGGTGGATCCACAGGGACCCACCTGGGTGTTGACGGAATTAGACGCTAGTGGGTCCGTGAGTCCCTTTGATACCCGAGAGGTTAAATCTGCATAAACTGCGTTCAACTTTGCCATTTGGCGGAATAATTTCCGCGCGATATTTTAATTGACTAGGTAATTTTATTCACAAACTAATTTGTGCAACAGGGTCCGCTTTTATAGTGTAATAAAATTGGTTAATAAAGTTAATGGAAATAGGCAGATTAAGAAGGGGTCATAGCGTGTTCAGTATCAAAATGACGACAGATTCCTTTGAAGTCATAAAAGCCAATCAATCAAACCACCTAGCCATTTTCCAATTATGTCCTGTAACTGGGAAAACAATACCACTGTAGCGGCATCAATGCCGACACAAGAACACCAACGGAGCAAATCAACCTCATCTGCCTAGCCTTTTCCCAACTATTTTGGGGTCGGCTTCCAGTCAAACCGGATTCAGCTGAATACAGTGTTTTACGTGGAGCGGCTGCCTACCAGACCTCCACAACCCATTAACTGGGTAACACGGTACTTCTTGGCAAGACTGGAGTCAGATTTACTGGCTTCTGACAATCTGTAACGACTGCCAAAGATCTACAAATGACAGCCGGGATCAACGACTTAATGTGTTTTTCGAGGCACAGAGGAGTCTCGTTACGTAATGGATGGTCGCCCATCGTTGCTTAACCTTGTACATCGAGCCGCACGGCTGTTATTACTAAACCACGAGCCCCTCCTTCTATGAAATGATAAAATAAGATTGAATTGGAATTAATTAGAAAGGTTAAGTTGCTGATGACCGGCACTTGAGGCGCGTTTTGCACGGACTAACTTATTGAGTTGCGGTTTTGATTTGATAAAGATAGATTTCATATACTCATAATGTATACTTGTGTCGATGGATGCAAGACGCAGAGGACCGTCTGTTGTGGCGACACTTGGGGGAGGTCTATATCCAGCAGTGGAAATCCTTTGGCTGATATCATAATGATGACATTTGTGCGTTTTTTTCAAAATAGCTGTCTGGTTTCGTCCAAACTTTTCCGAGTTTTGCTGAGTATTCTCAAGGTTTATAAAATTAAAGGAAGTTATTTTTCTGACTTTTCAAATTAGCCAAATATCCTTTCCTTTCTTTGTTTCTTTATCTATTTTTAATATCCGAGTGGTGATAAATCTTTTAACTTTTACAGTGAAAGCAAACAATTTAGAAAACTAACATAAAAATAAAATTGTGTATGAACGCAGTTTTGCATAAAACGCCAAAGAATATATTTTTATGACAGACAACACCAGGATGTTGCAACCAATAAGAAGTTATAGTACACACTTGTAAAGCATAGCTTTTACACAGTTATTCAAAACGCACGTCTGGCTTCGCACCTTTGTCACTAATCCAACTACAGAACTTATTTCAAGAAATGGCTTACTACAACCAACTAACACCTCGGCAACACTCAGACAAGTCAATGATCGTAAAATCTCCCCAAAGTACCTGAAGGCAAATTCGCGTACCGGAGGACGCAGCGTTGGAAAGCCTCCCACAAAGTGGAGCGAAGAGTTGGTGAGGGTCGCGGGTGGCCGATGGATTCGAGACGCCTATGTTCAGCAGTGGACGTCTTTCAGCTGATATGATGACGATGATGTGGCCAATTCTTGTATTTACAAAGCAGTCAAATTCAAGTCCTCAGCGACAATCAATGTCAAAAACTTGTGCGAATGCCGATCTCCTTAAAAATACGAAAGTTGCCCTTCTGAGCGGTAAAGGCTATTCTTGGAGAAGGTCTACAAAAATGGTCGACTTTTGCGTGGATGTTAATGATAATGATGATTACGAGATAACGAATTTAATTTAAAAATTGATAAAACAGCGCTTAGTAAAGAATACGATTAAAAAAATTGAAAAAATTATAATAGGGACGAAATTCAAAAATCAGGTACTTATGAGGAAAAATATTTTTAAAACGCTTTTCTAAAAAGTACAAAATCACTCACAAAAAATCCTACAGTCTGCACGAGACTTTACAATCTCTGTGAGGAATCACGTTGAGTGGTGTCATATTTGAAATGCGAGTAGGGCACACGCTGTCCCTTGTCATGTGTGTCTTCTCATTAAGGATAGAGTAAAATGAATACAGGATTCTATAGTAAAACTAGCACAAACTTGAACTATCTTTTTTAAATTGCGTATTATTTTACCCAGCCAGCCAGGTTGAAGCCAAAGATATAGATGTATGGGAGTCCAAATCTTTCGCATTTTTTAACTAATTATTTTTAGACATCGCGGCAAGTCCTGATTGCGGGATGACCTAGATTCCTTCGGTAAGGACAGTTCCCCTTCCTTGCACTAGATAGTCAGAAGTGGAGGGATAGTACACAGGGCCTTTATCCTGATGTGCGAAAAAAACTTTATTTAATTGAAAGCGTCTAACAGGGTCTTTGCGAGTTGGCTCGGGGCCCTCGCCCTCTGAAGGTCTGGAACCCGAAACTAGAGGAGAAATGACTAAGACGTTTATTTCTTTGTTTTTTACACCGTTTTGTTTGGAAGTAATAAAAACTACTGAACCAAACTGAATCAAATTCTGACGGGACCAAAAGACAAGTATACCGGTCCGCATCGAGCTAAAAAAAAAATCACAGAAATCGGATCAGAAACGTCGAAGTAATCGGTGAACATAAAAAAAACATACCCACCGAATTGAGACCCCCCTCCTTTTTGGAAGGTCGTTAAAAATTATATCACACGATTCACACGTCACCAACATGTCTATTATCAAACAATACCGCGCGGAACTCTCAGGAGATACGTCTACGCTGCCACTACGTTGTTTACGTCATTCTATCACCGTACGGCGGCGGCTGACGCAAAAAATCGTCCGTCATATTATATTTCAACGCCGCCAGCTAACTCGTACAAATGTTTGCCGTCTTGATGAAGTGAAGTAAGGAAGCGTGCACATTTACGATAGTTAATTAAATAGGAGCTGACGGAGCTTTTTTAATTATTTTGGTATAGCTTCTGCCAGCGGCTTCGCCCGCGTTTTCCCTAGGAAACATACTCTCGGGATAAAAAGCAGCCTACATCCTTACCAACCAAATTTCATTTAAATCGGTCCAGTAGTTTTGCCGTGAAAGCACGGAAGACAGATAGACAGAGAGACAGAGTTACTTTCGCATTTATAATATAAGGAAGTAAGGAGGAGCGTGATTCTTTGTCAAGAGTAGAGAAGACATGCGAACCACTCGTAACCATTAAGGAACTATTTCGTAGATTTCGTGAAAGATTTCATAATGTGGCCCACCATTTCGTCAAATGGCCATCTCAAACCTAACTACGAGCTACGATGACTGAACCCTGCTGCGCGGTTCTCCTATTCTCTCCTGGATGGACCAGTCCATGTGGTGACTCATCGGCTGAAATGATGCTTGGCGCAAACAATCTCTTTTTGTTTGTATCTTTCTTCTATTATAAACATGTATGGGATACCGGGGCCCTAAAATCCCTCAAACCAAACCTATCCTCAGCCCATCATGAAATAGTCCACTTTCTTAATGCACATCTGTTCCAACTACGTGTAGTGTTGTGTTGTTTGCGACTAAATTAAACAAAATGAACGCGTCGAATTTACAAGTCGACCAAGTTTTAATCAATAATTTACTTTACTTTTCAATAACTCCAAATTATAAAATCCTTGATATTTGAAACACATCAAATGTTACCTGATTATCATTATCGTGTCAACAACAGAGAGATTTCATAATAATACCGCTATAAACACATGCACACACTACAGTGCTTCTATCAAAAGATACACCTAATACAATAACTTATGTCTTCATATTCCTGGCTGATTTGCACCTCAAACATTATGCCCAATTTTTGACACTATCACGATATTGGTACCATAGTGATTTTTTATATTTTAAGAGTCCTTAGGACAAGGCGGACCGCAAGTTTTTCTAACGCCAAAATTGGCCCGTCTAGACTTTTTTAATTTTTAGGGTTCCGTACCCAAAGGGTATCTAACGTAACCCTATTACTATTAGTAAGCCTCCGATGTCCGTCCGTCTGTCCGTCTGTCTGTCAGCGGGCTGTATCTCAAGCACCGTAATAGGTAGAGAGTTGAAATTTTCACAGATTGTGTATTTATATTGCCGCTATAACAACAAAAATAATAAAAATTAAGGTTTATGGTACGGAACCCTTCGTGTGCGAGTCCGCCTCGCACTTGCCCGGTTTTTTTTTAATTGTTTGCGACTGAAGCGAACTCGCCACGCGGTCGGTAATCTTCGGGAGCGGTCGTGTATGACGTGTGGATTAAAACTTTTATCATATAAACACTTGACATTGACACTTCTATGCGCCGTTGAATAAGTGATAATTTAAATCTATGAAATACAATAAAAAAAGACAGTAAATAAAATTATATAAAAAATCGGCGGAAATATGTATAATAATCTCGTTGGTAGTTTCGGATTTGGCCCTTGAGGCACGCTTAAAAAATCCCCCTGTATTTAGCGCATGTGTTATTCCAGACTATAATCGACCTCTATGACAAATTTAATAAAGATCCTTTCAGGCAAGTGTAACAAACATACATGCATCCATCCTCACAAACCTTCGCATTTATAGTATTAGTAGGATCATTAGGATTTACCTTGTTAACTTTGAGCGTGTGCGGATGCGGCTCGGCGAGCAGCGCCCGCAGTTCGCGCAACAACCGGCGCAGACGCGCGGGGAAGCGCGGGTCGCGCAGGTCGCCCTCGCACGTCACCACCACGCCGCACGACCCGCCGCCCGCCGAGCCTAGCCCATCGCTGTCCGCTGCCATGCTGCAAACGAACACACCGTTTATATTTTAACACTATAATCAAGTAGGGTAGATGACTAAAAATATCTAATTAGATCGTCAGATAGATTTCCAAAAGATATTGGACACGATTTTATAAAAGTAGTCACTTTTGAACCAGGCTGATACAGTTGGGGGCATAATAATTTAAATATTATATTTATTATTCAATCGCAAATTTTATGCCAGCAACTGTATCAGACAGCTTGGAATGTGACTCCTTTGCATCGCCGTCGCCCGATAGCCCGGGCGACGGTTATGCGTGATCCACCCCTCACAAAGATGCACGAAAACTCGAACAAATTCACTCAAATTCACGCGATGACGCGAGACGCGTCGCTACTACAAGCGAGTTAAAGTCGCGATAGAATCGCGGTGTCGCGCGTCTAGTCGCATCTTTATGTTCAGGGTGAACCTAAAGTCGAAATTACAAAGGCAAACCGTAAAAGTTACAAATTGTTTCGACATTGTCAAAAAAAAAAAAAAAACGCAGGGTGGGTGACTGGATGTCTAAGGTCTTTTGTGATGTAGCAGCATCAATGCCGCCACAAGAAAAACCAACGAAGAAAATCTACATCGCAGCAAAAAGAACCGCAACGCCATCTATCCAACTAGCAGCGAACTAAAAATCCTGCATCGCGCAAGCAGAGTTTACCGTGCGATTTGAACATATACATCAGCCCGAATATCAACTATCGGGCAGTAGCCCGCCAGGCACAACAGCCGCCTGGTTGGAGGAGCCTCCTTTTCAATTGAGGTGTGCGGGTCTTTACTCTCTGTACCGCTACCTCCAAAGTGAGTTAGATTTTTTTTTATTCTTATTATATTGACGAAAATCATAAAGCCAGCCGCATTGTCTACTTCAAATTAATACGCACATCTTCATGCAACAAGCCAATACCGCTCAAACCGCAAATTGTAGGGAATACTACAGATTCTGTGCGTCACTCTATACGCGTCAAGATCGGAGTGATAAGATTCTTATGCACTGATATACTTTAATTTTCCGTATGCTGCATATGTCGCATGATGAAGGGAATGTAGAGATACTACGACATGCTACTACGCCATGATTTTTAGGGTAAGCGCACACAGAGACGCGACAATAAGCACTGTTTTGTAATAGCGATACAATATAAACTTTATTACAGCACGACGCAGCGAAGGTTCACTGGTAGATGCGGCGTGCCAGAGCCTGCTATTGCTAAGTCTGTGCTACGCCCCCGTTTTGCGATGTTTCGCGACATCACACTATGTCACGTAAAATAAATAAGTTTAGTCCTATTCTGTAAAAATCTCTCAGTGAAAACCTATGTGAAGTGGACATGAATGAGCTGTTCATTCATCCAATTAAGGTGAAATGACAGTTCATTTCAGGCTCACTGTATCAAAGTTTTCAAGGTGATTCGCTTACAGAAAATACCGGCTGGACTCTTGTTGTATCATCGCTTCGCATCACTTCTGTGTTAACCATTAGACTTTTAGTATCCTACACTGTGTTACGAGGTTCGTTGTAAAGCCGGCTTAAGATAATAGGGTGTTTTAGTCATGCGTGAAATGTTACGCTGGGGAAACCTACTGCCCGCATGCGGGGATCGCGGATCAAAACAAAATACGTTGTGAAAAGGACACAGGACAGACTTGACACGAGAATACGATACCTTTTTTTTAAAGGACTAGTTCTAGGGATGTTTTTCGTTTCGTTTAACAAATAGTTGTCGCACTATCACATCGCGACAGTCTGCGGGAGCCATAAAATTAATGTCGAGAAAACTGTGTCACATTTTTATATTTCTTTTAAGGTTCGTGTGTTTGTTTCGGTTTTGTGTGTTTGCAATAATTAAGTTTCAGAATAGAATGGACTTTTTTCTTATACCTTGTTAAATAATTACCATAACTTGAAGTTTGTCATCTCATCAGTATGACGATGACGATGATGACGCTTTTTACGATTATCTTCAATTTTATGAATTTCTTGACTTATATCGTGACTGCACGAATTTTAATCACAGCCTTGAAAATTTTACCTATTGGTGTTTAGCAGGAATTTTGTAAAAGCGCCAAAAATACAGTAATTTAAAATAAATTATGCTTAGCACAAGTTGCTAAGCAGCCACATGGAAACTTCATGGGAAGACACATTAAATTAGTTATTTAAAAAAAAAACACCAGATTAAATACATTTAAAATAATTTACCCAATTTTTTAAATTAATTAATATTTTGAAGTAATTTATTAGGCTTTTTTTACTGTATTCAGTTGATACAAATTCATATAATATTGGTCAAAAGCTGTCTGATCTAATTTATATTATTGTTTTCTCAATCCAAAATAGGTATAAATAAAATTACTCAAAGAACATACTTCATCATCATCATAACAGCCGTAAGACGTCCACTGCTGGACATAGGCCTCCCCCAAAAGGGGGAGTTTCCCATAATCGCCAAATAAGAACATACTTGTTTAAATACAAATAAAGGTGTATACGCACTATGGCAGCACGTGCACAGTTGCGTAACACCGAACACGCGGCGTTCGCACCGCGTAATTTAACCCGCGCGGGCGCAACGCGACTGCACGTATAAAATCGCGCGGTAACCCGATGCTTATAACGTTACAGAGGACGCCAGATCCGCGGTTTTTAAGGTGACTAAAATGTACTGTTTGCTTATAGAAAAAATAAACTGGAATATTTTGTCCATTTTTTGCGAACATACAAGATTCGGTGTGGTTGAAAAATAATATAAATGATCAATTTGGTACACTTTCCTTTTGTCTTTAGTGCTATTTTTTTTTTCTATGTGAACTGCATTCAAAAATAATAACTACTACTTATTCCCGTAGTTACGCTCGCGTAGCCTTATCCTCAGAAATCTTGCAGTTTTTCCGGGATAAAAAAAAAAAAAACTACTTCCAGAGTTGATGAAATTTTAAAAACACAAGTTTACCTCAATGAAAGGTAAAATTAATTTTTAAATGCTTTGTTACAATATTATCTTAGTACCTAATTATTGTTTATGGTAGACGCCAGATAAATTTGCAATGGAGTACATTGTCCTTTCCCCAATATCTCTTCATAGGTACCCAAAAAACAAATTGGGAGTTCTTTTTCACTACTGGAAAATGTAAAGAATCAAGATAGATGTACCTAGATTCAGGATTGCTTTTACGTCTTAAATCCATTTTTTAATTAAAAACATCAATGAATATAGGTGGGTCAATGACCCTTATCGCAAACTAATTTCGTGCCTACCATTAGATATGAGCGCCAAAATATATTTCGTCCTAACTACGTAGCTCCACCTCTGTCAAAACAGAAAATGTCATAGTAAGGCCCCAGGCCGGTCAGTTTTGAGGTCTGACGCGACGCAAAATCGATTGACCATATATTCAACAGCGTACTGAAATGTCCATTGCACGTATGCGGCCACAAAATAGATACTACGTCAAGAAGTGGATGGATGAAGTGGTGCTGGCTGGATTTAAGTTACTCTAAATCGTGGACAAATGCATTGGATAATGTTAGAAACATGGATACTTTCCGGTCCATAACTATGTTGAAGATAACTCAGCCAGCTATAAAAAATCTTATACTCTGAAGGATCAGATATTCACAGGATGGCATCAGCTAGATGCGAATTGTGTAGAATCGAAATGAGTGACAGGCAATTGGAGACGCCATGCTTGCAATGGAATGGAGGTGGACGCTGGCAATGACGGGCAGAGCCCAAATGGGATTCGAAATTTCAAGATTTGTTTTTAACTTCACGCCACCCGATAGAAGACTATTTTCTTTATAAGGCAGCCAAAAAACCGCTCCTTCAGCGATTGGTCAAAGGCCGCTGCCCATTTGGATAATTTACCTCCACGCCGTCGCCGCTAAAAATCGCCACGGCGCTCATCTCTACCTACCATAGCTTTGGTTACTTCAATTCAAACCCCCAAGTTTTACCTTAGCAATATCATAATGTAGTTGTATAATTATGTTGTTATTTGTTGCAGGTGGATAGCAATTCATCCACCTGACTTGGCCCCAACCACCTGTTGACCTTCCCACCTTACATAGGGGGACATATTTGAGGGCAAAGCAGATTTGTGTTACTAACATAGTTTTAAAAGTATAATAAGAATTGAATACTCTTTATTATGTAAACCACGAAAGTTACAGAAAAAAAAATTGAGCAGATTTATTGTTACTTAAACTATGACACATTATTTATTTTAGTATTTTTTTAAATTATACTTCTTGACTTTGAAATATTTTTATTATATTATTTATAACTGTAACTAACCCTTTTAAAATATTTAACATAGAAAGTATGGTTTGATTTTTATGATTTTCAGTTGTCTTGTGGAGATAAACACACTTTTAATTGAAATCAAACACAAAGCTTATTTTCTTGTTTAGCCCTTACATAATATTAACTATTATTTAACTCTGGAATATGCTACCCCTGGACATCAAGAAGGCTGAATCTAAATCATCATATTTATTAGTTTATTATTTTACCAATATATGTGTATTTTATTGGTAATATATATTTCGTTTATTCATTTACTTGTATTATATATGTTATTTCTTATATATTTCTTTTTTCCGAAAAGTATTCTATTTTATATTTTATTTATTTGCTGTAAACCTACCACAGTGTGTTTCTTTTTAACCCAAAGGTTGACTGGTAGAGAATGCCTTGTTGCATTAAGTCCGCCTATGTACCGCTATTGTACATGAAGTTTAAATAAATAAATAAATAATATTTTCAATCACAAGAAAACCAACATACAAGCAGAAGTAACAGAAGATTAAGTACCTAATAGTTTCAACTAATGAAAAAGATAGAACTAAACAAGTTTAAATTAAGTCAAGAGTGAATAGGTTACTTCTAGGTAAGCATGCTCCATCTTTGACGGCATCATCACTTACCATCAGATAAGATAGTGGTCAAACATATGCCCATCAATAGTAAAAATAATATAGCAATAAATAACTAGTCTGTATTATCTTCCAATAAGAAAAAGGCCCTTTAAACGTCTTTTATAATGCGCACAGCAAAGGAGTGGAACTCTCTGCCTGCATCTGTGTTTCCAAACGCTTACAACCCTAATCTCTTTAAAGTTAGAGTGAACAGGCTCCTTCTGGGTAAGCTCGCTCCATCGTAGACTTTGTCTCTGTCATTTCTGACTGAGTGACGAGCAAACCCAACACTAATAAAAAAAAATTCAGACACTAATAAATTATACAAAACATTACCTAATTGCCAATTAAAATGGCGAATTGTTTCATTTTGAGATTTATTCAAACATGGACTACTTTCCTTTATTTGTGGATTCAATATAGGAACTTTTTGGACATTAACCTCATCAATCACCTGTGTTTATGTTTTTTTTTATAAAACAACCATTAAGTAAGCCATCAATTATAAAGATTAGTCATCAACAAAATAATTTTAATTAATCATGACTTCCTTTCCAACAAAAAACATACATATTTTATACTCATTTTGTTTTAGTTTTTATTCATTGGTTTACCATACTGTGACAGGGCCCAAAAATAGGGTATAAAAAAATCTACTGATTGGCTGGGTTATTGTAATAAAATAAATTGTATGAAAATAGTTACAATAATAAATAAAAATCTTTATCTGATATAAGTCACTAACCAAAAAAATTAAAGGGGTGGTTAGAATCTAATAATATCTGGTGGATAACAAAGACCAAAGGAAACAAAATTTTTAATTTAGTAATTGGGTATCCCAGCATTTTCCTTAAGACCAAATTGTACTTATTGAGAGTAGTAAATTGTTATTATTTTTAAACCAATTAAAACTGTATCAAGTGGGAATGACATCAGACTTTACATCACATTATGATAAGAAGAATATATTATTATTATAATGGGATTTATTCTGATAGTGTATATTATTATAATGATGGTGATGATGATCTGGTTTGACTGGAAGCCAAACCCAATATAGTTGGGAAAAGGCTAGGCAGATGATGATGATGGTGATATCATTTACTATCAGTGTGTATTGTTTCAAATTTTTGGTCCTCGTATGAATATCTTGTATGAATGAATTATTCATTCATACAGGACTTGAGTTAAACAAAACTGCTGATTTCTGTTTATTTTTAACACAATTCTTCAAGGTCATTTCTGAAATTATTATTATTATTAATTAAGTTAGAAAAAAATACTTCATAGAAAAGAAGGTTTTTAGTTTTTCTTATACACAGCAGTTAAATAACGAATCTATCAATAACTGGATACTGAATGTTAATCTTACCTTGTCATTTTTTGAATAAATTAAAATTATATTTTTATAAACCTTTTATTCGTGATTTTGAAATATACAATAGTAATGCAATATACAGTCTTGTCTCTTATTCACGAATTTTAATAGAGATGTTAATTTGACATAGTTAATTTTTTTCGACATCTCAACATTTATAATTAAACAAAAAAAACGAAAAGAAAGATAGTCCCTAATGTTTCTGTTGTATTTTCGTAGTAAAATATATATGAGTAATTCTTGGTTACAATGTAAATCACTGGAATAAACCCTTATCAAACTTTTGCGAAGAGCAATATTTAACTGCACACAAACAAGTAAACATACTTACTAATATTCAGCCTTATCAAACTACAGTGAAACTTAACCCTTATTTGAGAGAAAACATAGACCTATTTATGGTCAGACTGAGTTTGAGGGAGATTTAGTGCTCTTTTACAAGAAAGTCCGACTAGCATGACCTTTGCCCGGTTGTAGGAATTCAGAAGAAAAAGTTTTTTATTCATTGGTACATTTTTTAATATTTTTTTTTTCAACTACTATTACTGATACTTCAAAATAGAAGCTGTATAATAGGATATAATATTTAAAAAAAATTGTACCAAATTTACCAAGCTAGATGATGTCATGCATGTCTTCAACTCGCTGTATCCTCTTTATTTTTTTGTTTATGTGAAAAAATAAAAAATAAGTATCCAATATTTTTACAAAATCTATCTGATGGACTAATTATGTTTTTTTTAGTTAAATACCTTATTTATACTGTTATTCCTCAAAGGTATGGATGGATTTTGATTTTCAATTGAATTGAAAATTGTTGTCAAATTTTAATAATTATAATAAAAATTTTGCAATTGTATTTTGGGCTCCTGCTAAGTTAAAAAATATAGTTCTGGGAGTTACAATAAAGCCATTAAATACTAAAAAAATAAATCAAATGAGTATTTAATATTGTTGAGTTCATTAAACCCTGATAGCAACAAAAAAAGTGTTGCCACATCACGAAAAAAGTTTTGAAGCTAACATTTTTATGTACATTATGAGTAATACCTTAGTAACAAATCCATGATATTATACTCACATTTACCTTATCAAAAACATTGATAGTTGCTCCCAACTTCCTGAAGTAATCGGATGTGGTTAAATGCAAATCCTTTAGTTCTCATTAATTAAATTAATTCAATTAACTATACTTACTGATACTACTTATTTTGGTTTTTTATACTAAGTAATATATTGGAATAGCTTCCATAATGGGTCTTTTATATTTGTGGGCGAAAGTTATAGTAACTTAATTGTTTTATTGATTTTGGAGATTAAACAAATATGAGTGAAACAAAAATGCTTGATCATTCTTTTTAGATACTGAGTCCATACTGACAACGCTAAAAGAAATATTTAAATAATTTTGACATGTCATACAGAAAGTTGATGCAAACTTTTCTATTGCATAAAGTTTTGAATGAAATCTGAACAAAGATTTGTTTTTAACCACTGTGCTTTTTATCAGTTCTAAACCAAGTAAATTTTTGTTAAATATTATAATACCACTTCCTGCTACCAATATTTTCTAGTCAAGCAATAGAAGGTTGTGTATCTCCATCAATTAATCACTAATCCATCATGTGAAACAAATAGGTTATGTGTTTTGTCTATGGTTCTGTTTAGTTGTTAATTTGAGAAAATTAGTGCTCATTGTCTCATCAGAAGATAGGATTGTCACTCTGTAGAAGTCTAGAATCACTTTCAGAACTTTTTTATGTAAAGATGTTGTGTTGTTAAGTGCATTACTGAACTGATAACCTTATAACACATATTTTTGACAGTTTGCACTATTTGCAAACACTAAACAGGTAATAGGACGAAAATAACACTCCTCTAGCAACAATTTAGTTAACACCTACGGCTGAATATCCTTCAGAGAGCATCCCAATCGGCGTGCGTGCTAGCACGACTGCGTATCGACAACACGGCGGCATGTTACACAACTTTACAAAATCTAATGCTGTGACACTAATAAGAAGTTTTTCGGCTGTAATCGCCTCTTTCAGGCGGGCGCCGCGCGGGGCACGTCTTCGCCGGCCGACCGACGTCCTGTCACCCACCACTGTGTCCATTTTGTAATGAACATCGCAAAACCCAGCAACCCCGCGGAATGTAAATAAACTAAAAAATACACTCACCTCTCATACAATGTCACATTCCGCTCAATTCCACACAATTTCTATTCCCTTGTGTCCCAAATCATGATGGAAAATCAAGCGCAACATTACCGTCCGGCTCGGACGCAAAGCAATATCGGTCCTATGGTCAGTGTCCACTCTACACCAAAAACATATGACACACCACTACTGTCCCGGTTCAAACGCACCCGGGAAACTGTCCGGGGCTTATTTTCGCTTTTTCACAGACGATCACACGACTAGAATCACTACAATATCATCACGAATCGAATCCACTGAATTATATTCCAGTGACGCAAAGCTCATATATCGTGAAGAGCAGCAGCCATTTTGAAATGTACGGGGAGAACAGTCACAGCATGGAACATTCGTAAATTACAGCCGCTCCCGTCTTTCGCTACACTCTAATACTAGAGCGATAGTTGAAAAACTTTATGCAGTTTCCATTTTAACACTTTAGGTCACAGAACTTCACTCCATTTTCTTATTGAAACTATCCAAAACAACCTAAGCGACATCCGATAATTCCAGCTTACCCCATTTGCATGACACACATAAAATAGCAAAAAAACACTAAAAACACTTAAAAACGTACATAAGACGTGTCGCGCCGAATTATGAGAAGTTAAAGCATCGCATCAATATAACAGTCCATTAGAAAAATCGCTAAAAAGATTGGTATATAATTTACAAATAGTTAATTCGGTACGAACAATAACAACGGCCGCCATTTGCAATTTTCAACTTGACATGCGCACTGACTCGCAGTAGACAAACATACGTGACGTAGCTTTAGACAAGCGTATGTTTTTCACATTTTTTATAATCTTTTAATGATTGAAAAAAATATACTTAATTGTGAATATGTAAAATTATTCATAAATGATTCATAAAGTTTCACTTTAGTTTGTAATTTCATCATTGCGTTAATTTACTTTGAATTTTCTGCGCTGTTTCAAAGTCATGTCATCAGCCTTTCATGCTCCACTGAAGGCTATCTTTGATTGGTTGATTGTGTTATCTCCATGTTTTTGTAAAATACACGGCTCGTTGATTGGCTGCCGCCATGAAAAGTGATGAAACGATACACTTTTTCACTTCCTGTTATAAATTTTGTTAAAAATTAATTCTTGGATTTATATTTTTGAGTAACTTTAACTTTTAAAGACAACTAATCAATAGCCTCCTGCCAGCCCCTAAGACGACTGACCCTCGCGTGACCAAAGAGGGAGATAAATTAACACGATGAACAGCATCAGCTTCTCTTGCTTGTGTGCCAATTTGTTGGCCTCATCTATGGCATTCATACATTGTAAATTATTCATCTAAATCCTTGGCTGAATTTTCCTCCGTCTTCCTGTCACAGCCTCAAGGGGACGGTTTACTACATTGCGATTGCATAGCCTCCTCTCTGATCGTCACCCCATGCCTCACTGTGAGATAGGGGATTGTGAATTTAATTGCAGTTTGTTACAGAACTACAGACTAGCAACTTCAAGCAAGTTGCCCACCCTTGCCTTCGTTTGGGAGCCCACTGAGCCCAGTCTCAGTGCCAGCTCCATCTGTGCCTCATAATCTATATCAGGAGAGAGATAGCCAGCTGTAATAGCTAGGCTATGGCTTGGTTATGTCACTTGTTCTTTTCGTCTAAAGGGCTGTCCAAAACTCTAAACGTATCAGAGTTATTCGTTTCAGTGTTCTCCCGTCAGGGACGAGCCATCCGTCACCCATGTTCACACATATCAGGGAAATCGGTACTTATCAGTGTAATCTGTTTCGGTAGGTAGCTTATACGCATGTAACCTACATATAAATTAGGAGTTGTGAATGTTTGCTCCTTCACACTATGTCAGAGGGCTGGCTCGTTCTTTGCTCAAGGAACTAGCATATCTATTCAACGTGGCAATGCTGCCAGTCTTCTGCGCACATTTCCGGATGACAGCGAAGTGGAGGAATTCTTCGACACCTGAGTGTATTTTGTTTTTGTAAATTCATATTTATGTACATTTGATAATAAATGAATTTAGTGATTATCAGTTTAGGAATAAAATCCAGCAGGGGGTTGTACAAAAAGACAACTTTTAAAATGAAAAATATATTTCTTTTCATCATTAAAATTGTACTGTATTCAAAATAATATAAAGCTATACCACTGTGAGGACTCGGAAATAAAATAAAATTATTTTCATATTGAAATAACTAAAACCTCTTCCAACTTCTTGTTTCTCAACTTCTATTTAAATTATTTCAAGGACTCCTTTGGCACCGATTGAAACAGTCCTTTTCTTGCCATTTCATCAGCCCAGTCTTCAAAACAACCTCGCCTGAAAAATACGATAAAACTAAAAAAAAAACAGAATTTTCAATTTTAGTAAATAGAAATCGACTATGTAGGTACGTGGATATTCATTTCGAAATGTCAATCATTTATTTATAGCAAAAACTAAACTAGCAACACTATCACACAGAAAAAAATGTAGATGAATGAAATAAACGAAACGAACAGGACATAGTGGCTATTATTTTGTTTGCAGTAAAAATAGAAAAATAATCATCTAAAATAATATTGTCATGTGTTAAACGGTGCCCTAATTAAATGCCTGGTTCAATTTCCTGAGTGGAATTCTTCTTTATCGTCCGTAAATAAACTCAACTGCCAGTGTTTTGTTGACTTGGTCACAAACTGAAGAAACAGTTTATGAATGTAAGTATTTGTAACATTGGTATTTGCTATATTTGTTGAACATTTTGCTATGATACCTTAATGAAAGTGCCCTGTACGAAATTGTGTCGCTTCCTTGAATCATAATAGTGTGTCAAAGGCCAATGGACATCAAAATATCACCATTACTTTCTCAAGGCATAGTATCTAGATCTTGAATTGCGCTTTTCTAATTCAATTTTATCAAAAGAAATTGATGTGATGGTGATACGATCATTTTACTGAATGTGTGGGCCAAAGAGCATTTCCTAAAGAATTATGGTGAATCATAAACCTGTAATACATAGTTAAAAATTTGAAAACTGGGTACTTCCTACATAAACTATGTTTTAATAGAAAAAGGTGATCAGAGTAAGTGTAGGATAGTTCTATTAGGACGTATTTTTATTGTAAAAGTTACATTACAATAAACTAGAAATATTTGCATATTCTATGCTTGGCACAACCTCAAAAGAAAAACTGTTTCTGAGAGGCTAATTATGAGTTTACATGTAAGTCCTATCCCACTAAGTGATTTGCAAAATGCTAATATTGTAAATACGTCCAGAAATAAAAACATTTTCCTTAAAGGAGCTAGGAAGAGTGTGTGAGGGAGAGCACCATTTGCTCCCTATGGCTTTCAACAAAATATGTAAAAAAAAAACATTAAAATTTGAAAAAGGGAATAAAATTTATACTCTCACCAAAAGTCTTTAAATGGGCTAAGACCTATCATATTTGTGACAAGGTGCTGAAGGTTCACCCCACTTGATCAAGCTGGCGCCCATGACCCAAAAGTTGACTGGTACAGAATGCCTATGGCATTAAGTCAGCCTCTGTAAATTTATGCTTAGTAAAAAAATTAAAAATAAATAAATGGGCATCAATGGCTGAATGGAAGTTGATGAAGTTTTGACAATTGGATAGACTACCTGGAACCTGGAATAGGCCATATAATTTTTTCACAGTAGTTGTAGTACATTCTGTGGTATAATTTGCGACTTACATTTGTGCAAACCCAAGATAGCCCAGGAACCCATGCCGAATCTATACTGGAGTCTCATAGAGGATGTGTATAACTGGATGTATATAAATGGTTTAAATATGAAAAAGTTATAAATGGTGGGCCATACTGCTAAAGATTACTATCAGATGAATAATCTGCTTCATTCAGATAGAAATCCATAGAAAACATGCATGGATTGAGTGAGAAATGATATGGAAGGAAAAGGAATAAATGAAATGTGACATTATAGTGGAGAACGAAACGGAATATATTAGGCCAACCGTAAGTAACATAGGATAGGGAATATTTGCTTTTCTACCATAGATGTCAAGAGGTAGCGAGGCAGTGCGAGAATGCATAGCAGAACTCTGAAATCGTTTGTAACTTGAGTGGTGTGAGTACATTACTATGTACGCACTCATTCATCATACACATTCATGGTCCGCATCCCTTGTACACGTCGCTCACTTTGCTGCATGTAGAAATATGCAGCTCTGCTAGCCCTTGGCCACAAGAGCTGTGCCAAGCCTTGCCATGAAAAGTAAAGTGATCCTATTCATGATTATGTTAGTAACGCACAGCTTCGCCACTATCTGCATCAACACATCTTTGGTAGAAAAGCTCCCTAAGGGCAGGAAGTTGATGACAATCACCCAGTACCTGAAATCCTTATAAACACATTTTTTTTTTTGTTTTTTTTTTTCTCGGGTCCCTGGAGACCCGGTCTTTTGATAGGCTTATGAGGGGCCGAAGCCAACTCGCAGACTATTGCAGAATATGGAAACAAAAGAAAACGCTATGGGTTTGGGTGATTTAGTGGACTGATAACCGTTTACTATGGAAGAACTATTGGCCCCTGCCTGACCTCTGACAAATAAATATGACTTGCACACTCAATAAATGGGCCCCCCGAAAACGGTTGCTAGCACAAAGTGACGTAGCGCCAAGGGGGGCAACATATTCTGAGGTGCTGCTGAAGGAGTGGAGAGGTATACCACGGCTATCAGGACAATCCCGGAAGATCCCTACCAGCATCTTACTGGATTATTCACAACCTTCTCCCGAGCACGTTTGCTCTTGCGAATCTCCACTCAAGTTAGTTAATTATCAAGTTCATTGTTAATAACATTTATGGTAGCCATTTAGAATTAATATTATACAACAAGTGGCAAGTATATTATTTGTATGAGACATTGAAGTTGAATAAGAAGTGGAGTCCTTATAAACATTATTAGATTTTATGTAGGTCATTTTGTGATAAAATGAGTGCTCTTGCGAATCTCCACTCGGACCGGCCGACTAAGGCAAGAAAGAGGTGGGAGCTCTGTTCCTCGTCAGGAACACATTTTTCGTTTATTAATTATCTTACTTATTTATTACATTTTTAAATATTTCTTCAAAACATTAAAAAAAAACATTTAAAACCATAAAAAAAATCTGAATCAAGCCCTTGATCCAGCTGCCTAACGAGAGCCTCCTGAGGTGTTGGTCGAGGCTCGTGGCAATTAAGCCGTCGGCTGTCACGTCTATCGGTACAATAATTGCGGAGTCCACTTCCCACATGTCGACAACCTTGCGAGAGCTAATTCAATAATATACTTGATTGAAAACATTTTTATTATTAGGGTGTATTATTAGATAAGACAGACCACAACCCAAGCTTATTCCACATAGATTTTTCCCAAGAGTGGGACACCACATGATAACAAGAAATAGAAAACATCCTTACTTATAATATTCCGCATAGGCCGCCTTTCTGTTCATCCCCATAACTAAGATGGCTCCACCAGCGCAAAGGGAAGCAAAAATGGCCTGGGCCAGCTTGCGCTTTGTCTGAGCCCAGTGCAGGCCTCGCATGATCGGCTTGCTGCGGCAGGGCGGTAGCTCCGGGGGGGGCGCGCATACCTGCGGGCAGGGTGGATGGGGGGGTGGGGGGCATGGCGGGCACGGAGGCAGCTCGCAGGCCATAGTGCTGGAACGTGTGAAAGTGTGAGCGTTAAAGCCACGTAGCTGTGACTTACACAAAAGTAGGCAGGGCTGTGAAATTGTACGAGAGATTTACCACAGCCCAGGAACGCAAACAGCCTTTGAAGGAACACTGGTAAGTGTCAGCAGACAAAAAAAAAACCACACGCAAGTATCTTGCATGTCACTGTGTCACCATACCGAGTTCTGATTGGTGTCACTAAGGCATAGAAGCTACTTTCATACTTTTGTGGCAAGTTACAGGCACGTGTACTATGACGTTTTGTGTGGGTTAGCGGCGACTTGTTTTGTATAGTAGCTATTGCTGTCCCCTGCTTGGCAAGGGCCTTCCAGGTATCTTTTCAGCTCCGTCTCAAACCACTCCTCATAGTACTGGTCCAAGTCATGTTGCTAACTCTCTATGTGCCGTCCTCGAGGGCTCCTTCTATCTTCTGTAACACCACTTAATCTACATCTCTCTTCCGCAGATCCTAACACCATAAATGAAAAATGGCGCAAAGCTCACACGGAGGCAGTCACCGGCGTAGCAGAGATCACGATGGGGGCGGTATGCGATACACAAACACGGACTGGGAGGCCAAAGAGGCCCTTTACCAGCGAGAGCTCGACGAAGCCAGAGCTAGGGCTACGCAGATGGAGAAAACTATGCGGTGGTGGTCCGACTGCACCGCCAACTGGCGCGAAAAGTGGAGCAAGGTCCGCAACGAACGGAACAAGGCACGGGAGGAGTCTAAACAACTTAAAAACAAAGTTGACACTCTCTCCAAAGAGCTCTTAACCTCCAAAACAGAAAAGAATGACCTAGAACAACAGTTAATCGAACTAAAAAGAGACAACGAAAAGCTTTTAAGTATAGGAGAGAGCAGGATACTGGCTGGCGATCTCACGACTGAGGACGGAGTTGAGTTGAGGCGAAAGAATGTAGGATACCTGTCCCCCAATGAACCTTCGATGAGGCAGAGAGCCTCCTTAGACTCTCACAAATTCTCAAACGTAGACAATGTCCTCGCTAACAAGCTAAGCGAGCTCAGACTGCGGCTAGACGAAACATGCAAGACCCTTCAATCCGAGAAGGACGAGAAAGCATTCCTTCAATCCAAAATTGAAAACCTTACCGCAGAACTACACAGCATCAAATTGGAAGTAACTCACAGCGATAGAACCTTAGGATCTACTGATTCCAGTCATAGCGAAGTCGAAAGGCTGCAAAACGAGCTGCAAGACGAAATAGCAGCCAAACAAGTCCTAGAAGAAAAGATCGCCGAACTGAAAATGGAAATCGAGAGGCTGAAATCAGAGAACACTATACAATGGAGCAAACGGGAGTTGCTAGAAACTGAAAACATAGCAATTCTGAGAGAGAATAAGAAGCTGTACAGCCAAGTCTGTGAATTGAGGGAACAGATACACAAATTGAACCGAATATCGGACGGGAGTGCTTATTTCAGCGATCACAATAGACTAGATTCTAATATACTTTACGTTAGAAAGACGAGCGCGAGTCCAAGATCGCACGAATCTAGTAATGGGTCTTCTGAAGCTAATTTACACTTTGACGCCAAAACGAATACGTCCGGCGAAGACGACGAATTAGCGATAGTAGAACGAAATGATAATTGTTAAATAATTACCGTTTTTTCGGCTTATTACGTGATCTTTGAGTTGCCAGAAAGCACGTCTAACGAAGTTCTGTCAAATTTGAAATAAGAGCGCATAGTTTGTGGTATACGTAATTTATTCTTCTTCGAATTTAGAGCGCGGAGTAGTTGAAAGAGGTTGTATTAAATATCGTTGTTTATGGTTCTCGAATGCGAGTGGAAATGTAGAATATTATTTTTTGAATATCTTGGAATAGCGATCTCAAACTCATGTAGGTTTCATCTTGAATCATCTTGAAGATTTCTGAAAGGCGAACCCGATAATACTGATGACGATTCTAAATGATACAGGGAAAATGGTTTGGTATAGCAAGTTCAATCTTCTATTAAGTTGGTAAAAGCTTGCAAAGACAGAACATATTCAATTGGTTTTTTGACGTGACAACGTCTTATAAATTGGTTTGCCGGGTGACACTTCAAGAAACTGCGTTACGCTCCGCTCACGTTATGCGCTCACAATGAGAGCGAGTGAGAGGCACGCGTCCCTTCCACTCGGGCATGGTTAGCCCGCCTAAGAGCGAGAGAGACAAACATAAAAAGTCGTTGTCACGTAAAACTTTCGCCCGTATACCGACTTTACAGACAACCAATTTTTTTTTTATAGATCTGTGAATAAAAACGTTGGTTGGTATTTGGAACCAGTATCAGTAGTATAGCTACAGCATTCTAAATCTAGAAACCATTCGATAATTCATTATAGCAGATTCTGTATCACGCCTTGATGGCCCTGATTTTTTATAGTTCCGACAGTCGTTAAAATAGACAGAATACGTTGTCTCAATACAGGGCAAAGGCATCCCATTATTGTTAAAAATAATGTGTTACGAAAATTAATCATAAAGCTTTTTAATAATAACTGAATGCATTTATAATCATTCCATTTCGTTGGATATCATGGTAATAAAAAAGAAAAAACTACTAATCAATATACGCTTAGAGACATGAATTTTAGCTAAATGCTAAATTAAACGGCGCAAGGCAAAGGTTACGGAGAACGGAAACTAGTTTTTGAATGATCTTTATTTATTTTATAAATGGTCAGTTCGCAAGTGTGTTCCGTTCTGGCCCGGCCACGATGCCAGACAAGGTCATGATTGGCAGAATTATGTACGAATATGTACCTTTTAGTACCAGAAAGGTAAATAATATAGGTACCACATTATTTCATGACTTATACCCCAATTCAGTGTGGTGGCTCCTCGAAACATTCAAACATACATACAAGTGAATCCTACCAGTCCCGAGAATATCCGAGATGTATCTTGGAACCTACTTGGAAATTTTTACCTCTCACGATTTCGCCTTTGGTATACTTCGTTATGTTCAATCACTAATCGAAACCAGAAATATGTCGGAGTATTTTCCGGGCTGGAATTGTGAGCGGTTAAGATTCACAGGAATAGGAGACCAGAAACTTGTCTAAGTGTTTTTGAGGCTGGAATCTTAAGCGATAAAGTTTCACAAGTACCAGGAGACCAGGAAACATCGAAGTAATTCAGGGGCCGAAAGTACGAATAGTAAAGACTCATAAACTACCAGGATGCCAGTGTTGCGGGCAGAAGCTAGTAATAAACTAACACTCATTCGAACCAGCAGTCCATCACTTAATAAACACTCGATGAATCGTTCAGTCGAAGTAGCGTTTGTCGATATAAGGTTGTTTCGCAATAAAGTCCATTCGAACAATCGTTCAGTCGACTTTCCGCTCATCGAACAAATGACTATCGTAGTAAAATTACAGACCCCACTGGATGTAGCTGCATACAAGTATTTTACAGGAGCGACTGCCCATCTGACCACAACCTAAAAACTAGGAAACATACCTACCTACCCTCCTTTAAATAAAAAATGTGTAACCTTTGCTTTCCCCCGTAAATATCACTCTTCTACGTGACGAATAGAATCAGATAGGTGTTACATAATTATGCGTTAGTGATTGTTGATCATTGTGATAGTCTAGTTTTACAATTTAGGATGACTTTTAGATAAATTACTCCCGAGATACGTGACTATAGATAGACTGTAGTTTGTTCACACATTCATGATTTTCCGGGTTAAAAGAAGAAAAGATTGCTTGCTTATGTCGCCGGATAATTGCAAACACCGTCATTTTATAATCAATCTCGGGAGATTATAAACGGACGTAAAATTGGAACTGATAGTGACTACTTTGAACTCGACAGTTTATAATAAATCCGTAATCGAATTATTGCAAACACCGTAATAATTAATCGGGTTGTATTCAGCTAAATCCGGTTTGACTGGAAGCCGACCCCAATATAGTTGCGAAAAGGCTAGGCAGATGATGACCATAATAATAATTTGCTTTAGATTGTAAATCTTTATTTTCGATAAGACACATAATATTGTAAACTATCGGATTTGTATGGAATTTATTATATTCGAAATGATCTGTTTACAATACATACAGAATTTCGAACATACTGCATTAAGATTTATTACATCCCATTATCCTACGGTGATATCCGGTGACATATATCTGCTTATGCAATGTACCACATACTGAGAAATAAATAAATACTTTACTTTACTTTACTTTCAGTTTATCTTCATGTGTGCTCAAGCGGGAACTGGACACGAAATGTGTGGATAGACATAGCTATTCAACTCGCATATTGGAGAGTTGTGTTATAAATAGGTTATTCAATAAATGGTCACATTCTAGCACTATTTAATTGTTGAAATATTCGAAAACGTTAATGGCGCCCAACAATCCGCTGAAAGTACTGCCTTTCTTTACCTACATTATAACATTTATTTTTATTTAAAGAACAATAATTAATATAATAACAATGTTTAATTTAAGGCCTAATCTGCGACGTATTTTTTTTTTGTATATTTTTTAGTAAGTTATTTATTTGCTTAAAACTTGCCCGTAAGAATCAGCTTTATAATTTGAATAAAAAAATATGTGAATTATTTTTACAAAACAGCATTTATGACTTAAAAGATGTTTTAAGACTTTTTTTTGCATTGGCCTAAGAAATGAAGTTCAAACAAAGTGTCCTACGATAAATACGATATTATATTGTATAGTTAATATTTTAATGTACCTAATTATTAGATATCAATAAAGAAATGTCGTGTATAACATATTTTTGGTTTCTTTGTTTGCAAAAATACCAATACATTAACCTTTTTTTACCCGACTGTGCCCAAAGGGAGGGCAATTTCTCCATTTTTTCTTCATCATTTGTGACACTGGCACGGCTGTTTTAAGGATTCCGTACCCAAAAGGTAACAAACGGAACCCTTTTACTAAGCCTCTACGTCCGTCCGTCTGTAATAGGTAGACTGTTGATATTTTCAGTGTGTATTTCTATTGGCACTAAAAAACAAATAATAAAAATTAAAGAGGGCTCCCATACAAGAAACATCTTTTTTTCCGTTTATGGTACTGAATTACGTGTGAAAGTCCGACTCGCACATGGCCGGTTTTTTAGATTTGAGTGACCCAAAATATTCCACTTCAGCCACTTCACGGTTTGCATTAAGCCACAGAGGACAAGGTAGAAGGTGGAGCAAAGTTTGAAACGTTACCTATTATGTGAAAAGTAAACAGAAACTGATCTCAACTTCAGTCCAAATTTTACCCTTTTTTTAAGGATGGGAAATCATTAAATCACCCCTTCCGATCTGGACGTAGCGAAAGGGAGTGTCAGACTCTTACTGACTGAAACCTATCAGTGTTCCTCCTAACGCCCTTTGCGTTCCAGGGCCTCGATGACTTTCGAACAAATTCCGCAACCTTGGGAATATATATCCCTTCTACCGATTGATAAAATACTCCTATATAGATATGCGGAACAGCTAGCAGCAGCAGGCTAAAGTCCCGCAAAGCTCCATTGAAAAAGGTTCACCTACAGGACGGGAATTGTTCGCTAAACGACTGCCCGATAGTTATCGGTTAGTTGTATAAATGCTCAAATGGTACAGAGATTGTTGATACCGCGATGTAGAATTTGTGTGACGTCAGCCTATACTGTAATAACCATTTCGATATCGAGCTTCCCCTGAGTGACCAAGCTCACAAAATGAGCTTTATTACACACAACATCTTACGTTATACGAATTTGATACTCACCTCGGATTCCGCTATCGAAGCACGAAAATCTATCAAAACTGAAATATAAAGCTGAAGGGTTTGTTTGTTTGCTTGAACGCGCTAATCTCAGGAAATACCTAGGTACTATTTTATATTAAGTATATTCTTTCAGTGTTAGATAGCCCATTTATCGAGGAAGGCTTTCATCACACTAAGACCAATAGGAGCGGAGCAGTAATGAAAATTGTGGCGCAGACGAAGTTGCGCGGGTCAACTAGTACTAATATATAAAGCTGAAGAGTTTGTTTGTTTGCTTGATCGCGCTAATCTCAGGAACTACTGGTCCGATTTGAAAAATCCTTTCAGTGTTAGATAGCCCATTTATGAGAAAGGCTGTAGGCTATATATCATCACGCTAAGACCAATAGGAGTGAAGCAGACGAAGTTGCGTGGGTCAACTAGTGTTCTTATAGAATAGCACTACTGGTCTTTAGTTCATATATGGTGGTGTGTGGCGGTATAGATGTTCCTACACTACATTAAAAACCTTCGGCCAACTTCGTGATTCCGAGGGTAGCCGAAGATTCACTACTTTTACAAATACCCTCAAAAAGTGCAGAAGAAAAACACAAAAGTTTACTTCGAAATATTTATTAATTATTTACACTTATAAATAACCCTGTTTTGCTCTTTTAAAAGTTTTACATTTAATATAAAATAATATCACAGAAAATGTGAATGAATTGTGAGAAACGTCAGAAATATTTAAATGGAAATATAGAGTGACAACGGGGAACATTCCTTGGCTAGCTTTTGTAGTAGTCACGATAAAATAGGTGTTTTTCCTAGATAGAACAATAATAATTCTGTTTAGTATGTCCGTTACATTTTCAAAAAGTATTGGACCCGTAATTTTTGCCTTTTCAAATCGATAAATATTGACAAAGATAAGGCGCATCAAAGTTCAGAAGTGGGAGCTGGTGACGTCACTTTATCCGGCAGCCGGGATGACCGGATAACGTGCTTTCCGAGTCACGGAGAAGTCTCGGTATTGAAAAGATGTTCACCCATCCACAGACAACCTCGGCAAGCGTTGCTTAACTATGAAGATAGACCCGTACGTCTGTTATTATTTAGCCGCGAACGGCGGACACCTCTCTAATAAAAATAATGAACTTTAATAAAAAATATGTATGCCTACATAACAATACACTAATGATGTTGAGCATGCAGGATGAAATAATAACAAGTACTTAAAATAGTAGGAACTTAAAATTACCGGTTAAAAATACTTATAATCTTTATCCACAAAGTCGCACCCCTAACATAAAATTGAAAATGTGTGCCATTTTTCCATTATGGTAGGTTCTCACGATACAGGCTTCCATAAACTATTCTAGAACTTTGTGTTCGGTGTGATAGATTTTTTTTATTCAGATTGCAAAGTCTGTATCGTGTCGACCCAATAATAGTGGCCTTTGTGCAAGTTTTTAAAGGGAACTATAGGTGATAGCACAGAAGTGTCAAAATCAAGTATTCTTTACGTTAAAGTTTCGAATTTGCGACATTAGATGACATAATCAACGCCGTACACGTTCCATAAGGCCTCTGCCTCGGGTTTTGCGGGCAGCGGAGGCGGCGCGGGCGCGACAGGATACACAAGGCAGGAGGACTAATGTGTATAATCAAATGGACCGGCCCTCGGAAAGGGCGGCGCGGCAGCGGCGCGTTGGCGGGCAACAAGCGGTGCACGCCAGTCGAGCGGTGACCGCCCGCGCGTATGTATTGCAATGTTGTGCAATTTATTTTCTTCTTTTGCCCACAATAAATCGAGCATTAAGAATAAATTTTAATCAAAAAAATATTGTCGCCGTTGTTCAGACATTTCGTTCGCGAATAAAAACAAACATCTCGACGACACAACCACGAACACAACACTACGCTGCTATAGCGCCGCGCGATTTGCCCGCTGGTTTCGAAAACGGGTCTACGTTGCCCGCCCCGCTCCCGCACCGCCGCCGCCCCGCTACCCGCAAAACCCGAGGCAGAGGCCTAATACGTACTCAATCGCGTTAACGTAAACGTCAATTTAGCGCCATCTGGTGACAACTTCTTTTTCCATACGATTTGACATAAATGCAAATTTTTAAGTTACCGCGAGGTGTACGTTTAAAAACTGACAAAACAACTGGCTGTAGGAAGCGATAGCCAGTTGTAGTACGATAAAAAAAATGTTTTACGATATACTTATAATTTTTGAAGTAAAATAACCTAAATTTACGCCAGAATTTTCAAACACAGGAATGGTCCTATGAGAATCCGGTTGAACTCTGTTCAGGCTAATTGCGTTATTTTTGTTACCTCTTGTAGCTATACCTTGGGTGGATAAAAAAATTAAATTAGTATTTACTAATACATATAAATGGATACCTGAAGGTGCTCCTACACCGGAAGCATTCGGTAGTAGTGTAACGTTACAGCAGTGAGACTCTGTAATATACATATTACAGAGTCTCACTGCTGTAAAGGGAGGGCAATTTTTCCATTTTTTCTTCATCATTTGTGACACTGGCACGGCTGTTTTAAGGATTCCGTACCCAAAAGGTAACAAAAGGAACCCTTTACTAAGCCTCTACGTCCGTCCGTCTGTAATAGGTAGACTGTTGATATTTTCAGTGTGTATTTCTATTGGCACTATAAAAAACAAATAATAAAAATTAAAGAGGGCTCCCATACAAGAAACATCTTTTTTTCCGTTTATGGTACTGAATCACGTGTGAAAGTCCGACTCGGACATGGCCGGTTTTTTAGATTTGAGTGACCCAAAATATTCCACTTCAGCCACTTCCACGGTTTGTATTAAGCCACAGAGGACAAGGTAGAAGGTGGAGCAAACTTTGAAACGTTACCTATTATGTGAAAAGTAAACAGAAAGTGATCTCAACTTCAGTCCAAATTTTCAATGTTACCCTTTTTTAAAGGATGGGAAATCATTAAATCACCCCTTCCGATCTGGATGTAGCGAAAAGGAGTGTCAGACTCTTACTGACTGAAACCCATCCGTGTTCCTCCTAACGCCCTTTGCGTTCCAGGGCCTCGATGACTTTCGAACAAATTCCGCAACCTTGGGAATATATATCCCTTCTACCGATTGATAAAATACTCCTATATAGATATGCGGAACAGCTAGCAGCAGCAGGCTAAAGTCCCGCAAAGCTCCATTGAAAAAGGTTCACCTACAGGACGGGAGTTGTTCGCTAAACGACTGCCCGATAGTTATCGGTTAGTTGTATAAATGCTGAAATGGTACAGAGATTGTTGATACCGCGATGTAGAATTTGTGTGACGTCAGCCTATACTGTAACAACCATTTCGATATCGAGCTTCCCTTGAGTGACCAAGCTCACAAAATGAGCTTTATTACACACAACAAAAGGTCTTACGTTTATACGAAACTGATACTCACCTCGGATTCCGCTATCGAAGCACGAAAATCTATCTATACTAAATTACTAATATATAAAGCTGAAGAGTTTGTTTGTTTGCTTGAACGCGCTAATCTCAGGAAGTACCTTCTGGTATTCTTTCAGTTTTAGATAGCCCATTTATCGAGGAAGGCTTTCATCACACTAAGACCAATAGGAGCAGAGCAGTAATGAAAATTGTGGCGCAGACGAAGTTGCGCGGGTCAACTAGTACTAATATATAAAGCTGAAGAGTTTGTTTGTTTGCTTGAACGCGCTAATCTCAGGAACTACTGGTCCGATTTGAAAAATTCTTTCAGTGTTAGATAGCCCATTTATTGAGGAAGGCTGTAGGCTATATATCATTACGCTAAGACCAATAGGAGTGGAGCAGACGAAGTTGTGCGGGTGTACTAGTGTTCTTATAGAATAGCACTACTGGTCTTTAGTTCATACATGGTGGTGTGTGGCGGTATAGATGTTGCTACACTACATTAAAAACCTTCGGCCAACTTCGTGTTTCCGAGGGTAGCCGAAGATTGACTACTTTTACAAATACCCTCAAAAAGTGCAGAAGACAAACACAAAAGTTTACTTCGAAATATTTATTAATTATTTACACTTATAAATAACCCTGTCTTTTTCTTTTAAAAGTTTTACATTTAATATAAAATAATATCACAGAAAATGTGAATGAATTGTGAGAAACGACAGAAATATGGAAATATGAGTGACAACGGGAACATTTCTTGGCTAGCTTTTGTAGTAGTCACGATAAAATAGGTGTTTTTCCTAGATAGAAAAATAATCTGTTTAGTATGTCCGTTACATTTTCAAAAAGTATTGGGCCCGTAATTTTTGCCTTTTCAAATCGATAAATATTGACAAAGATAAGGCGCATCAAAATTCAGAAGTGGGAGCTGGTGACGTCACTTTAGCCGGCAGCCGGGATGAACGTATAACGTGCTTTCCGAGTCACAGAGAAGTCTCGGTATTGTAAAGATGGTCACCCATCCACAGACAACCTCGGCAAGCGTTGCTTAACTATGAAGATTGACCCGTACGTCTGTTATTATTTAGCCGCGAACGGCGGACACCTCTCTAATAAAAATAATGAACTTTAATAAAAAATATGTATGCCTACATAACAATACACTAATGATGTTGAGCATGCAGCATGAAATAATAACAAGTACTTAAAATAGTAGGAACTTAAAATTACCGGTAAAAAATACTTATAATCTTTATCCACAAAGTCGCACCCCTAACATAAAATTGAAAATGTGTGCCATTGTTCCATTATGGTAGGTTCTCACGATACAGGCTTCCATAAACTATTCTAGAACTTTGTGTTCGGTGTGATAGATTTTTTTTATTCAGATTGCAAAGTCTGTATCGTGTCGACCCAATAATAGTGGCCTTTGTGCAAGTTTTTAAAGGGAACTATAGGTGATAGCACAGAAGTGTCAATGTCAAGTATTCTTTACGTTAAAGTTTCGAATTTGCGACATTAGATGACATACTCAACGCCGTACACGTTCCATAAGGGCTCTGCCTCGGGTTTTGCGGGCAGCGGGGCGGCAGCGCAGGCGGCGCGGGCGCGACAGGATACACAAGGCAGGAGGACTAATGTGTTTAAACAAATGGACCGGCCCTCGGAAAGAGCGGCGCGGCAGCGGCGCGTTGGCGGGCAACAAGCGGTGCACGCCAGTCGAGCGGTGACCGCCCGCGCGTTTGCATTGCAATGTTGTGCAATTTATTTTTAATCAATTTAATTTATTTTGCCCACAATAAATCGAGCATTAAGAATAAATTTTAATCAAAAAAATATTGTCGCCGTTGTTCAGACATTTCGTTCGCGAATAAAAACAAACATCTCGACGACACAACCACGAACACAACACTACGCCGCTATAGCGCCGCGCGATTTGCCCGCTGGTTTCGAAAACGGGTCTACGTTGCCCGCCCCGCTCCCGCACCGCCGCCGCCCCGCTTCCCGCAAAACCCGAGGCAGAGGCCTAATACGTACTCAATCGCGTTAACGTAAACGTCAATTTAGCGCCATCTGGTGACAACTTCTTTTTCCATACGATTTGACATAAATGCAAATGTTTACGTTACCGCGAGGTGTACGTTTCAAAACTGACAAAACAACTGGCTGTAGGAGGCGATAGCCAGTTGTAGTATGATAAAAAAATGTTTTACGATATACTTATAATTTTTGAAGTAAAATAACCTAAATTTACGCCAGAATTTTCAAACACAGGAATGGTCCTATGAGAATCCGGTTGAACTCTGTTCAGGCTTTGCGTTATTTTTGTTACCTCTTGTAGCTATACCTTGGGCGGATAAAAAAATCAAATTAGTATTTACTAATACATATAAATGGATACCTGAAGGTGCTCCTACACCGGAAGCATTCGGTAGTAGTGTAACGTTACAGCAGTGAGACTCTGTAAAATGTAGGCTTAGGTGAAGTGATCACGAAGTGAGCTGTCAATTCAAGTAATCAAGATAAAATAACAGCTCACTTCCACATGTTTACAGAATCGACCGCCTGAGCCGACCATTTCACCAGTATGTGAGAAGAACAGAGCATTAAAACGCGCAACTTGTAAAGATACAACCTGTAACATTTTGATACAACTTGTAACATACATTTCGAAATAATTTGTGTCACCAATATTGTTTCTTCTGTTTTTTTGTACGTAAATAACCAAATCGAATTAATATTGTCGCGCTCAACACGACCGTTTCGTTTGACATTATGAAAACAACTAATTGAGCTACAGCCAACTGCTCAAAATTTAACGAGTTTAAAATATTTGAAGTGTTATATTACAAGCAAATGCTCGTCAGTCACAGAGGCAGTACTGTAATGTAATACTCAAAGTCGAACCAGAAATGTTACATTACAGGCGAATGCTCCCAGTGAAGGAGCATCTTAAATATCCCTATTTTGTAGCTTAAGAGGTGATTCTAGTCGGTAAAACAGATATTTGAAGTAGGGTTGGCATGGATGAATCATTTTGACTTAAATCAAAAATAGCCCGACAGCCAGTTTTGGCAGTGCTTTTTTCTGTGAAATGTACCAAAATCTTATCTCTTTGGCGAGGCATTTTATTTATAATAAATTAATAATAACAATAGTAAACAAACCTGAACGAATGAATGCTTGTTAGAACGAAAGGAAGACCGTAATTGCGAAATAAATAAAACTCTACACGGGGATTTCCCTTTTGCTTGGCATTAATTTGTCTGACAAAAGGAAATCCCCGCGCTGTGTCCGCGCAATCCCTTGAAGGTGCGTTCCGTTTTGCGCAAAAATATAGTATAAATAAAAATAATCGTGATTAATTAGGACTTTTTCATAAAATCGTTCTTTATTCGATTTTGTTTAAAAATCATGATTTTTCCAACCCTGATTTGAAGGAATTGTTGCTGATGCCGTCGCGATGCGCCTTACCAAGTAAAGTGCGAAAGCAACCACTGCAGCTCAGGCTGATTTTACCAATAAAAAACCTTGACCAAAATTCGTTTTGTATTCCGCTGTTTCTTCTTTAAAACTGAAATAATCTACAAAAATAATATCTCAAAATTTAGAAAAAGAGATATCTGTGCTTCTATTATTTTCTATTTTGTTAAAAACTTATCAAATTTGTCTGACAGTCGTCTGAACATGGCGGTAAAAGCGGGCTGTTTTTTTCGGGTTTATAGATTGTTATAATTCTTGAAAATGATAGAGGCACGTATTAATTCGACCTAAAATAAAAAAAAAACATTGCTCTAACAGCATTATCCACGAAGAAAACAGCGGAATGCGTTTGTATGGAAAAAGGCCCAAGAGTTACCGACCCGAATATTAATAACCTAGATATTGTCAAATACCTACATCATTTAGCTACAAAATTAGCCACGGGTAACATACCCATCCTTTTAAATCTAGACTTCAGGATAGTCTTCTTCAAATCCCTTTTATGCATATTCTTGGTGCTCTCAGACGTAGACGGTTGTTGGTCAGACTCATCAACCGATTCTCCCCTTATGGCGTCCAAAGCTTCAAATTCCATGTCTTCTGACATTTCATCTTGAGGGTCTTGGGACTCCGTTTTATTGAATTGGCTCAAGTCCAGTTCATCATCGGTTAGTAGTTCGTCTACGGGCCGCAAGTCCGAGTCTTCTGATGAAGCAGATGATGTTCTTTTACGTTTTTGCCCCCTGTATTGGTTGGTGTTCGAAGTGCTCGGTCCTGGTTTTGAGTCTTTCGATCTGTGAGGAAAGTGTTATTTTTGATAAAATTGGTCTTATTATTTTTTTGCATTTACAAATACAAACGCAACAATTATATGCAACTGGTCTTTGAAAGTTGAAATTTCGAATTTAAACTTCCCTGCTCTCCGTAGGGGAGCACTAAGAGAGGATTCCGAGAAATTCCTACGGGTACGGCAAAAACGGGATATGCGCGTACGAAGTTGAGGGCGAAAGCTAATACATAAGGCTGCGTTTTCACGAGAGATGTGCGAGGATGCGTAGCGAGGGATGTGTTTGTTGAGAAACAATGGAATCGCTTGCGCTGAGCGAGGCTAGGTAACTGAACCGATTCCAATTTTCCATATAAAAACAATCATGAATCTCGTCGACTGTGTACTTGTGTAGCTTTCCATTAGAAAAATAATTTCCGTAATCGGATCAGTAATTCTAGAGATTATCTGTTGCAAGTCAACGCGTTGCGCAATCTAAGACAGTTAAATCGTTTTTCCGGGACTCGTCGAGCTTCACTGACTCGGCGTTTTTCTGTCGCCGCTGTTGACATACGCTGCTTTTCCGCCATGTGCTATGCAACGTTGCTATGGATGCGTTTCATATCCACCAATCATATATATTACACATAGTATAGCACTGGTGGAAACTGATTTAACTTAGCTGCGTTTTTTATATGGAAGGACGCGTACTGTGGATGCAAGCTATGGATGCGTGTTTTGGATAGTCGCGAGTTGTAAAACTATGTGCAGAGCAGTGCATGCCTATTGTCGATACGTCGCATAGCTCGAGCTGCGCAACTTCCTCGCACAGCTACCGTGCGGCAGCGCATTTTCATAATGCATCTTAATTGTTCCGCTACATAGCTTAGCTTCAGTGGAAACGGTCACATAGTTTCCTAGCTTAGCTTTTGCATTCTCGCAGCACAGCACATCTCTGGTGGAAAGGTACACATAGGCTTTCAGGAGTTGCTGCGGTTGGAAACAATGTAGCGGGCTTATCCCACTCTAATCTGATCAAATTAGCCCGTTGCGTTCAACAACTGGGCAAAGGCCACCTTCTCCCTTTTCCACAAAAGTCTGTCCTCGCAACGGTGGACGTCTGCAGGCTGATACGATGACTCAAACAAATCAATACGAACCTATTTTCGACTCCAATGCGATGCCTTATGGGCTGCACTTGAGATTTCATCGCCTTGTTCTTAAGATTCTTGATATGGTCACAACTGGAACTGGAGTCGCCTGTAAAAAAAACATTGAAAGTTAACAGAAAAACCGGCCAAGTGCGAGTCGGACTCGCACACGAAGGGTTCCGTACCATAAACCTTAATTTTTGTTATTATAGCGGCAATAGATGTAGACAATCTGTGAAAATTTCAACTGTCTACCTATAACAGTTCTTGAGATACAGCCCTCTGACAGACAGACGGACGGACGGACAGCGGAGACTTAGTAATAGGGTTCCGTTAGTTACCCTTTGGGTACAGAACCCTAAAAAAGATCAATTTTAAGCATATTCTCGCCATATTTCTATGTAATTAGGAAACAAAATCATGTTATAACGTCGGGGATAGTGCACTACATGTAGGTTGACCGGGGAAGGTTATCATCCTAATATACAAAGTTGATACGACAGAGGGGCTTTCCTTTAAACTGTATATATACTAGGTAACATTTTCAAGCTCTGTACCAAAAATTAATTAAATAGGAGCAGTAGTTTAGGCGCAAATGATTTTTAAAGGTTTTGCACCGTTTGAACACGATATATCTTTCCTAACAGCTAATTATGTCTAAGCATAGATCATGCACCTTACAACGATAAATCTACGATGCGTTGTTGTCGCTCTGACGTATGTCGAAGTACATTCACTAAAAAGTTGGCAATGCAAACAAGGAAGCACACACACTTGCGCTTTTAGTACGAAAGTGACAAACATAGCGGGAGTGAGGGAAACATAAATAGGTCAGTTTGTTGCATCCTAGTTTTTTGCGATCGGTAAGTGGGGTCTCTAAAAAACTTGTTTTTTTCAGTGCGCCGACGCTGTCCTTTCGGAACGTACGATTTGTCAAATTCGCGCGCTAACAATTGTGATTTTGTTTTGTTATTGTGATAGGACACTAAATAAGTTTAAGACAGTATTTCATATTTTTATTGTGACAGGACACGTAACTTGGGATTATTATTATTTCGTATTAGTGTATTTTTTTGTGATTAACTGTTTTTAATGGTGGTAGGACACGTAATTAAACTTTGGTTGTGTGTGTGTAATTAAAGTGTTAAACAATGCCTCGTGTAACTTACACGGCGTCAGAATACACTGTCATGATTTTAATTTACGTCGAATGCCGTGGAAAGGGAAACGCAGTTTTAGCTCTGCGAACGTACAGAGAAAGGTATGGTGACAGCCGCAATGGGGATTTTACTGAAAAAATCTAATTAGTCCGTCTGATAGAATTAAAAAAATATTGGACACGTATTTTTTCTTTTTTCGCGTAAACAAAAAATAAAGAGTATACAGCGAGTTGAAGACACGCGTGACGTCATCTGGCTTGTTAAAAATGTACGAAATTTACCAAGCCAAAATACGTGTCCAATATTAATACTAAGTGTCCAAAACTAATTAGATTTTTTTAGTAAAATACCCTATTGCCCACAAAAGTGCTTGGCGACGGACAGTGATTTAATTAGAAAAATAAATAACAATATTTTCCGTCAGTATAATTTGTGAATTAATGTGAATGGAGGACAAATCAAGAATTTAGTGTGTTTTTGTGTGCGTACTTCAAAACCTTACCAAACATAAAAGCCAGCGCGAGTGGAGGCCTAAGTCGCCGGCCGCCCCCCCGCCCCGGCCTCCGCCGAGCACACGAGATACCGCTCACCGCGCTCCGGCGCGCGCGCGACGTTGCCACTGTGTTACGGTCAGTCTAATTTATTTAGAGAGGGTGGTTGCGTTTTATTCCGATTTGTAAGCTATTTAGTTTGTTTGAAAAAAAAATATTTTCTCATTTTTGGCGCTTTTTGTTTTTGTACCGTATCGAATTAATACTGAACACGTATAGTATACGTAGTGTAATTTAATGCCCCTCTGTCGTATCAACTCTGTATAACATTTTCCCGTTACTGAGTGCCGAAACTACTGGTTGTAAAAAGTTGAATTTTGGCATGTAGGTTGATTGGGGGAGTGTAGAGAAGCACTAATAGAGGATTTGCCGAAATTACAGGAACTACGGAAACTACAGGAACGGAAAAACGGGATATAAGCGTACGTAGTCGCGACTAGTAAGTTCATATATATTTTTTATTTCAACGGCTTTTGACTTCAGCGCGCGCTTCCGCTTTAGAGTGCCTTTCCACCAGAGATGTGCTATGCAGCTATGCTGCGAGAATGTAAAAGCTAAGCTGCGAAATTATGTGACCGTTTCCACTGATGCTAAGCTATGCGCGGTAGCGGAGTGAGTAAGATGTGCTATGAAAATGCGCCGCCGCACGGTAGCTGTGAGAGGTAAATGTGCAGCTAGAGCTATGCAACGGATCGACAATAGGGAAGACAAGTACTGCTCTGCATATAGCTACACCACTCGCGACCATCCACAGTACACATCAACAGCACGCATCCACAGCATGCAGCAGCAGCCTTAGTCCTGCTTCAGCCGTCGGACATTGAACTTTGTGTCTTGCACTTACGTACGGTTTTCGCTTGCGCTTACGCACACATGCACGGATCGCATAGAATACCTAAAGCAAAAGCTCAGTGCGCTTTAAAAACCGCCACAGTCCGGTTAAGCAAACGAACTAAGTGAATGTGGGAACATGCATCTTATAATAGTAAACTTGCATGCAATTTTTTTCTCTGCATAATTAAATTATTAGCTCTAATATACAATTATGAAATTATTTTTGAAATACCTTCATCAGCGATGAAGTTATAAAGCTTCAAAGATTAATTAGAATGAATATATGAACTTTGACGTCAAAGTCCATGACGTCTATACAGCTGCCATAGAAAACAGCGTTTTCTCGAGAGGGACAGATATATATCAGTTTAAAATATCTCATTGTTTTTCGAGCCATTTTGATTCTATTTTCACTGTTAGTATTATATTTTTGTATATTTTTAGATAAACTGTATAGATAATAAATATTTTTATGCATATTTCCTATTAATTAATTCTTACCATCGTCGCTCCCGTCATGGATTATCCCGCTGATGAGGTTCTTCAGAGTCTTTTCCAGATCGTTCGCGAAGTTCGAGTCCAAGTAGTTGAGGTTACGGTCATCGCGTGGTAGACCTGAAAGATAAGGATGGATTGAATAAACTAAAGCACTCAGGCATGGACACCGGGAGGGGGTACTTGTACCTCCCTAACTTCAATAATACGTGTAGCGGCATCAATGCCGCCACAAGAACTACGTTAACCGTATGTACGGCAACAAAAATAACCGCAACGCCATCTATCCCACCAGCAGTGAACGACTAGAGAAATCCTGCATCGCGGTATCGGAGTTCTCCGTGCGATTTGAACATAATATACAACAGTCCGATCCGATTATCAACTATCGGACAGTTGCCCACTGGACACAACAACAGTCCGGTCGGAGGATCCTTCCTTTTCATTGGAGGTTTGCGGCACTTTACCCACTGCTCCGCACATTCTATGCCTATACGAAAATATGAATATTGAAACATTAAAATGAAAGCAGTCTTATGCAGTTGGTGGCATCAAAAGCCGCGTATCCACTTGCGCAGGCTCGTGAAGAGCTGCCTCATCGTGAGCGTGCCGCGGGCTGTGGAAAGTTCACGCGTCTCTTCTTGAGGCACAAAATAGAGCCACGAGGCAGCAGGCCTCAGCCCGAGCCACGGTTCTCTCAGTTTCTCATTAACCACTGTGTAACACAACACAGGCATTTACCGACATAATTTGACTCGGCTCGCGGCGACGAATTTGCCTAGTGTCGCGGCGTGCTTCAGGTTGAGGCAGCGTCTAAACTTGCGCGGCCTCGGAGCGAGACAGCCGGTCAACCCGAGGCTGCCTCTAGTGGATACGCAGCTAAATATGTGATTGAATAAAATAATAGCCACCAACGATATCAGACTGGCGTGAAAAGTGTTTTTTAAACAATTTAGTAATTTTTTGCGATCCAAAAATAAATGGTAAAGGTATGATGTTATGATTAAGTTCTATACTTACCGGGGATGTTCTCTTTAGCCGTTGTGTATCGAATATTGAGGTTCTTTATTTCTTTTATAATATCCAGCTCTGTATTCTGCCTGTAGAATACTCCTTTGGGACGATCGCCGAGCCTGTTTACGGTTGCGTAGCCTGGAGACAAAGGAGTTTAGGTTTTAGTTTAGTCAGATATTTACTGTACTCGACCGTCCACACGATACAGACTTATATAAACTTCTAATATATAGAATTTTGACTGATGAAACAAAGTCTGTGTAGGCAAACGTCATCATCATTATCATCATATCAGCCGAAAGACGTCCACAGCTGGACATAGGCCTCTTCCAATCGTCGCCACAACGACCGGTCCTGCGCGTCTCGCATCCATCGGCTACCCGCGACCTTCACCAGGTCATCGGTCCACTTTGTGGGAGGTCGCGCCAACGTTGCGTCTTTCGGTACGCGGTAAACAGACGTCGGTGTGATAGATTTTTTTTTTATTCAGAGTTTAAAGTCTGGGCAGTCAAAAGTTTGCATTGTGTGGATCCATTATAATGAGGAGCTCTGATACCAGTCTTGCAAAGTCGATAAATACTGTTTTTTGGGGTTAAATTAGGGTGAATGCTACATCTCGCCAAATAAAAGCAAGTCTGTACAGTTTAAAACATATTTTCTATTTTAATTACCATACCTTCCAAATACTTCCTGAGAGGGAACTCCATGCCCCTCTCTCGTAATACAGCGTGGTACTGCACGGGTCCCTGTATGAGTACCGAGCCCAGTATGTACAGTACATCCTGCCTCCTATCCCGTCTGGCCACCAGCTCTATGCGTTCTATAGCTGGTATGTCTTCTTGGACGATGCGGAGAGCAGCGAAGTTTGAATATGGTTGTAAGTTCATTAGACTGTAGACTAAGAAGAGGCCCACTACTGATTCCTGGGGAGGGGAATTCGTTTTAGGAGTTGAAACGTGCTTGTTAAGACCTTCCTTTTGATACCAAACATGTCATGATTATCTCGATTTTTTTCAGAATCAAAAATTTACGTGTGAATTCTCTCATATAAAATTTAGTGAAAATTTAAATAATCTATATCACCCGGAGTATTTTAAAGTATCTTTTGATACCCCATTCATCGAAATCGGTTCAGTAATATGTATGTATGTATGCGCTACGGTGGAACAACCATAGGTACATACATAGACAGCTAAAATCATAACTCTTCCTTTTTGGCTTTGCCGTAGTCGGGCAAAAGAATAGAAAACATTTATTCAGCATAGACACTACACAACAGTAGGGTGTGTAGGGTCGTTAAGCCTCCACTACCCTACTCGCGAAGTTGAGCGAATACGACAGTGTAGAGGGGCGAGGTGCCCCTCTACACTATCGCTACTCGCTTCGCTTCGTGCAACTTCGCCTCACCTCGGGGGTCATCAGTTTTTGCGCCCGAGTCACTTCGAGTCTTTTGACTCGAAGTGTCTTACTACACTACTCGGCTCAGGTCGCCTATCGTGCGGGCGCCGCGCGACGGAGCTCCTCGCGAGGTTGCATGAGTGTGTAGTCACGCACTTCGGACTTCGGTCAACTTCGTAGAGTACTTCTTCGAAGTAACTTCGCGAGTAGTGTAGTGGAGGCTTTAGACCTTACTGTCCACACGATTAGAAGAAGAAGAAAAGAAGCATAGACACAAACTCACAGCATCATAGACAAAGTGAACAGAAATAATAGCAGTTACAAGTACACAACAATTGCGCTGAGCGTTTCTCTAAACTAGAAAGGTTTAGGTACTTATATTATATATTTTAATTTTTTTTTTTTTAAGAATTCCGTTTAAAAATAAAATGCAACTAAAAACCTATATAAATACAATAATAATGATGTGCCTCTGTCTCACACACGAGTCCTAGCATTATAAAAAAATTTAAGACACAAAAAAATCCATATATAGGCAAGGTTGTTAGTAACAATTATGCTGAGTGATGGCCGACGCGAATGTAACGCATTTCTCCCCAACTTTTTATAATGATTTGATTTATTTAATTTTTATTTTTTTAGTATGTATGCTTGGCGCAAATAAACGATTTTACCTTCTTTCTGCTTTTCCCACCAACTATGTTATAGTTGTCTTCCTGTTTTACTGGATATAGCTGAATACCACTATTTCCACTTTTAACATAAATAACCACTTAAAAATGAATGCTCACCTCAAAGTTACTAGTATCAGCCACCAAGTAATGTTTTGCTATGTGTAACAACTCTTCTGATAATTCTGCTACTTCAGCACCTGAAGTTCTTCCACTAAAATTAACAGATTCTGAGTTAGGACGATTTTATTTTATTATACAAAGTTGATGATTTATTTTGTGATAAAAAGGGAGCATTTCATCATATAAAATAAATTTAAAAAAATCTGATGTTCATACATTTATGTTTGATAAACTTCACAAAATTCAGGAATCAAATCATTGAAAAGCCTGCTGTTTCCTAAACTTGTTTACATAAATTGACAAAGTCCAAGAAAGACCCTACCAGTTATTTCAATTGATCAACTTGTATAGAAATACTCAATTTCATGTTTGAATTTGTAATAGTTTAAGTTCTTGTGCTATTTTAATTTTTTTGACTGTTTTGATCTTATCAAAACCATTAATTAGGTAAAGTGAAATTTTCCCAATAGCTCCGATAAAAAGTATTTTAGTCCCAAAATTTCTAAAAACCAACAAACTTACTGAAACACACAAGACAGCCGCATTTCCTTCCATATGTCAGAGAATGTCTCAAATGTGAGGGCACCATCTGCTGCTTGGAGACAGCGATGCATGAGCTCATCACAGTCGTCTGCGAAGCCATCAGCTATGTGCGCTCCTTGGATATTGAATGACATTGCTGGAAATGTGAATGTAAAAAAATAATTGTAATTGTTAAATTTTTTTAAATTTGTTTTTGAAAAGAGGTTGCAGTTAAGATACTGTGAATATCCAAGGATGTGTAACTTATCGCCTAAGACTAATAATTACGGGTTAAATACTTTAAACACAATTGTTGTTTGATTGTGGTCAAGAGCAAGCACATTCCTCAATAATAAAAAAAATAGAACACATGTCATGATGCATCTACTAGGAAAGAAAGAATAGTGTGTGGTGCTGCGAGGAAAAGTGGAGTCCATTCGGGTACAACAATGTTTTGTTGTGTTTTCACTGGGGACACCCATACTTAGTAAAGTTTGTAAGTAATGTTGACAAACAATGAGTACAAAATGGTATTCAAATTGTTCATTGCCTCTTGATTTATTAGGTAAGTACTGTATAACAACTTACCGCTTTATTGATCTATTACGAAACTGCAACAATATTAAATTAATTGCGCTCAATATCCTCATTCAGAAACAATTTTCTTTTAGTTTTTGACAGAATTTGATTGAATTGAATTTGAAAATTCCCGTCGAGCACGAGCGCAAAACGAGAGGAGAAAGAAATATAGAATTGAGTAAGGAGAAAGAGAGATAACGTAACTTTTATCAAATCAAATGTTTAGATTTCTGAACGCGTGAAACAAATGTCATTATCTCAATAGAGACGATACGTATACAACTAACTACTTTTCAAAGAAGTCGACTATTTTAGACGTTTATAGGCGTATATGGTTAGATTAATTAAAAGTAAACTATGTACTGATATGATTGTGATTATTCCTATGAGCTCATATAGAATTAAATCATTATTATAGCAATTCTTCCATCGATCACAGAATCTTGGAATAATTCATTGCATACTTAGCCAAAATGCAGTAGGGGTGCTGAACCTGTATCAAGATTCCAGAGTGGTTCTTGAGCTGTGTCGGCGATTCTTCGGCCTTCGCTTCCAGCCTACTATTTATATGTCTGTGCTTCCAGCTATTTCAGTCGGAGTTCGGGCAGAAGGGAGTAGATATCGGCTGCCAGAGAGAGAAAAACCATGCCTCTAATTCCACCGGTACCAAAAGGCCAGCCGGGCGTTGAATTAGTTTGTTTTTTTAATTATCTCGGACTACCAGCACGCACTTAGTGCGGCGCACGGTCGTGCAATCAGCTGCACTTAGTGATGTGAGCTGATACTATCGTAATAATGAGAATGTTTATGTATGAGTCTTGTGAGGTAGGCCCCTGACTCAAGTTAATGAAAGGAACTATGGCCAGACTACAATAGTATAGTAGACGCTATGAATACCCAACAGTACAATAATACAATTTAGCCTGGTGTAAGTCAATTCCTTGTGTGATAAGTACTGGGCTAACCGGATTCAGCTGAATACCAGTGTTTTACGTGGCGCAGCTGCCTACCAGACCTCCGCAACCCGTTAACTGGGAAACACGGTATGTCTTGGCAAGACTGGAGTCAGATTTACTGACTTCTGACAATCCGTAACGACTGCCAAAGATGCACAAATGACAGCCGGGAGCAACGGCTTAGCGTGCTTTCCGAGGCACGGAGGAAACTCGGTATGTTAAAATGGTCACCCATCCACAGACCAACCTTGGCAAGCGTTGCTTAACCTTTAAGATCGACCCGTGCGGCTGTTAATATTTAGCCACGAGCTCCTCAACATTTTTATATAATTATGAATTATGATATCATACGGCCTCTACGTCAACTCTTAAAAAATAAGGTTCATATTTGCTTATCCTGTATGCAATCTATGTGAGTTAAACAATAATTATGAAAGAATAGGGAGTATTAAGGTGAATGCTCCAGGGTAGCCCGCGAAATTCAAATATTTTAATGTTTTTTGCAATTTGCCGGTCAGTGTGAAGCTGTATGTGGACTAAATGCGATCCGCGACCGTAACGCGTATTTATCTAAAGAATTATAACCATTTTAATCATCAATATAGCCCTCTAAGTTCATGTAGCTCGACAGAATGATTATTTCTGAAATATTCATTCTGACCTTTTTCTATTTTTCTTCTTTTCGATTCTGACATACAGCTTCACACTGACCGGCAAATTGCAAAAAACATAAAAATATTTGAATTTCGCGGGCTACCCTGGAGCAGGAAAACGTGTTACGACGATGTAAAAAAATATGGGATAGCTATAGGAAGATGGTGATTTTACTATTGTGTATAATAATCGTCATCGTGAGCACACTCTCCATTGGTCGGTTTGAAGAAAGAGTTCTGACACTTCACGTTACTGGCTCGTCAGTTATAGCTCATGCTCATCGACTATTGGCCTTGCACGTTTCTATCGCCCACCGTATATTGGCGAGATCACTCAGCTGCATTCATCTGTGCTCATGACTCGTGCCGGCCGGCTACTATACCTATTCTCTTATATGATATGGGGAAGTTGTACCACCAAGCTTTTGATTTAGACTTTAGAAGGATCAAGGTCAAAAAGGGTAGTACCATCACCAAAAATAAAATCCTGCGCCGTAATTAAGTTTGTTTATTGAACTACACACTGACAAAGTGAACTCAACAAATACACCACTAACGCAGGCAATAAAACACGAGTTTAAGTATGCTTACAATTATTTAATGATTTGTCGATTTTGGTAATTATGTTCAAACTAACGCATCCTGATTTGTATTTATACACATGGCAACACTGACCATTGATGTGCGATGCGCATTATTGCGTGTTACACCACTACTGTAGAAACTAAAATATTTAAGAGGCGTTTAGACGGGCTGTTTCTCGATCAGTTTGTACCAGTGTCCACACTCGCAGCGGCGGGGGTGATCCTATAATAATAAAAACAATTCAAATTAAATAAAAATGCATTTTAAATACATAAAATGCATATTGACTTTTGCAATAAACGGGCAACACATGGTTTTACAAAGGGGAATTTTTGGAAGTAGAAGATTTTATCACATGACAACACTTTTTTTTTAAAATGTTTTACAATCAATCATTTTACCTCTCATTTTCGTGAAAAGGGACCAAAACTTGACACTTCAAGTAATCAAAAGAAAAAAAAAAGAGTAGAAAGAAAAATGTTTATTTGGGTCTCGCACAAGACACATAAAATAAAGTAAAACAAACTGTCATAAAAAATATGTTTACACAAAATTAATATGTGCGAGGCCAAATTATTTAAAAAATAATAAAACAGTGAATAATATTACCTTGTGTAACCAGAGCCAAGTGACGGCTGTGGCATGTTCTTCGCCTGAAAACAATAAGTCATCAATTATAAACATTGCTGCTGTGTTAAGGACGTACATGACATTAAAAAAATGTGTTCTACTACTACATCACCAGAGTCATAAAAAACCGGCCAAGTACGAGTCGGACATGCACACAAAGGGTTCCATACCATAAATCTTAATTTTTATTATTTGTTAATATAGCAGTGATAGAAATACATAATCTGTGAAAATTTTAACTGTCACCTATTACGGTTCCTGAGATACAGACCGCTGACAGACAGATGGACGGACCGTTACCGTTTGGGTATGGTACCTTAAAAATGATATGAGAGAAACTAAAATTGATTCATTATGAATTTTAGAAATCCTTTTCAAAAATCAGACAGGTTTTTCTATACAGTTCTTAATTAGTGAATATTTTTTACTTAAATCATTTACGAAATGTTTAGTGAAAGAACTGTGACATAAATGTCCCAAGAGTGGACAGACTTTATTTTTTTGTCAGAGGCCTCTCACAGGTCAACCTATGAGGTTGTCATATGCTTAATAGGACTTGCCTGTGGTCGATTTAATTTAAATTAAAGCCTCCAGCCAGGGCTAAAGAAAACTCAGCAACTTCATGCTTGTGGCCACCCCTTACTTTGGCTTAGGGTGTCACTACTGGAGGACACCTAGGGGACAACATCTTTAATACATTGTTTCTATGGAGATGTAAAAAACATGTAACAGATCACATGAGAACCATCCTACCCTAATATGGCACATTGCCATAATTATCTTGATGTCATAACACTATTGATTATATTATAATTACATTTGTATTGCTCTCTAAAGGTTATTTTAAGCTGTAACTAAGCAGAATAAGTACTGAGTTGATCCTTTGAGCTCATCAGGTATGCTACTTTTATTTCTTGGCAGCTATTTGACTAGTAGAGTAGTGCTAGTGACTGTTTTTCCATTTGGTCCTTGTGCATAGCTATTTGACTATTACTAAGCTTGCCTTAACTGAAATGGCAGACTTGTCTGAAAAAAAAAGTTGTTTCCTACAAGTTATTTAAACCATCATCATCCACAGCTGACTACCCCTAATCTCCACATTTCTGTGCCAATCTCATCCATTAGACCATATAAGTCAGTAGACTACAGTAATATAACTTTAGTAATCTATATACTAATAGCTGAAGAGTTTTGTTTGCTTGAACGCGCTAATCTCAGGAACTATTAGAACGATTCTTTCAGTTTTAGATAGCCCATTTATTGAGGAAGGCTATAGGCTATATATTATGACGCTAAGACCAATAAGAGCGGAGCAGTAATGAAAATTGTGACGCAGACGAAGTTGCGTGGGTCAACTAGTATAAATATACAACCAAGTCAGACCATACTAAGACTTAGCCATAATATTCAATGATTTAGTTGAATGTAAAGAGTGCTAACAGGAAAACATTTATTTTTTTGATTATCAGTAAAGTACTTGTGTTTTATATCTAACTTAGCTGTACACCATTGCGTTACTGCTTATGCATTTGACTTTGTAAGCACATTACTGTTCATAACATACTTCATTATTTTGGGTGTGTTATTTCAGCATCAAAGCAGTGTTGGAAAATTAACATTCCTTTTTATTCATTACTCTTGTCTAGACATATTTTATGTATCATTCATATCTATGTAATCTTGATAAATAAGTTATGAAACACGTTACTACAGAATCACAATGAAATGTGATTGTTTTTCCCCTGAACGGATTGAAACACTTTAAAATAGGCCCTTGAATAACTCAAACACACTTCAATTAAGTATGTTTCAAAGTGTATGCAGTACTTACATATGCACCCAACGATGCGGGCATCGAAGCAAGAGGGCACTAAAGTGGGGTTGTCACGGGTACCCGCATTCTTCTTGATCACCTTCATGTTGAAGGGATCGTCGTTGCCAGCCTGCATGGCCATCAGCTCCTTCCTCTCCATACCAGTTGCATGCTCCAGGGGATCGGGCATCACTGGTAGAAAATATGATCATGTTAAACAGTGCAATGTTTTAAGTTTTTTTTTTTATTTGTAATGGGTTTGCTCTTGACTCTAGTCTATGTCAGAGATGACAGAGACAAAGTCTACGATGGAGCGAGCCTACCCAGAAGGAGCCTGTTCACTCTAACTTTGAAGAGATTAGGGTTGTAAGCTTTTGGAAACACAGACGCAGGCAGAGAGATTTTATACCTGACTATCACAAAACAATGGTTGTTTTTGTTTATTACTGATTTTTACTTATTGTTATGGAAATGAATGAAAAAATTGTGGTATGGTTGTATAATAACTTTAGAATTATGAAAAGAAAATGCTTTTGAAAGTGTTTCCTGTGTATGACAATGCAGACACATGATTATGTCACACAAACGAATAAGTATATTGGGAATCAAAATATTCACAGCTTGAATATAAGGAAGTTACAATACTAGTTTAAACTCGTTAGAACTAAACATTCAGACAGGAAAACTCAGTACTAAAAATAAACTGTAAAACATGATTTTTTATTCAATGTCAGAAATTTGGAACTAGTAACATTATGAGTGTGGAGGAGAATTGAGGAACTAGGCTGCTCAGTCTGCTCATAGTCAGACATTTCCTTTCTATTGATTTTTCTCAGCTGTCACAAATGTGAATGACCTTGTAACATTATCATTTTGGTAGGAACGTAAATAAATCAATAGTTTTAACGAAGCAAGTTTATCAACTATAGTCTAGCAAGGGTTCACCTATCAGAGATTATAATTGATAAGAAAGATAACCTAAAAATCAATTTTATGATGTATGTAGGCATATTGAAAATCAATAAATATATTTTACTTGTAAAATGAGTGGACAGACTTTCGTTAAAATGGGAATATATAACATTTTTATTCATAATTAAAAAAACAACAACAAAAGTAATCAATAAAACGTGCATGACATGGAAAATGACGTCTTTATTTTTAACTTTACAACATAGTTTTGAGAGTAAAATCATTACTTTTAATAAAAAGATGGGACTTTCATCGTTCATTTCAGGATAATAAACATAAATATAAATCAGATCAGATGTAATTTTACGGGAATTTTGACATTACGTAACTTCAGTGACAGGGGTGGCGAAACTCATGAAAAACTTGAACTGAAAATATCACGATTACTTACTTTTGTCGGCGTATCCCCGCCGGGCAGTGGAAAACAGAACACTTTTAAATGCATTTCCTCTAATAATTTGCCTGCATAAGGATGCCATTGTGCTAAATTTCTCACTAGACCGCTTTTCACGAATGCAAGTGAAACAATTTTTTTTATTTCAAGTAAGGGAAAGAAACCGTACTTTTCCAGCACTGGTGACATCAACCGTTAAACCGGTAAAGTTGTGGGAAAAAAGAAATCTAATATTTTTGGAAAGCATATTTGCTAACTGTCAAATAAAATATTTTTCATAAAAGTTAAAAAGAAATTATTGTTAAGCAAGTCGTACATTTTAAGTGTCGTTTTAGTTAAAGAAGTGCAACGCCATCTGTGGGAGCACTTGGAAACTAAGAATAAAATTGTTCGGAAATTCTAAATAATGCAAGTGGTTACAATAGGCTACGTTTACACGCTTATCATGGTTTCACAAGCGCCCACAAACTCCAAGTCTTTACAAACGTTTGGATGTCATTTACACGCTTGCGAGTGCGACAGTGTCTGTGGTCCTGGTCAGTGTGTTCCGGACAGGCAAGCATGACGGACGTAGACGTTAAAGTTGTGAGGCCTCGAGTAAGGTCGTAATCTCGTCGTAAGACCAATTACTACTCAGTACCTGGATGATGGTTTTTTTACGACGTTTTCTAAAAACTGGCCAAGTGCGAGTAGGACTGGCGTGCAAAGGGTTCCGAACGAATTTCATTTTTCTGAACATGTTTTTTTAACTGTATAGACTTCTTATATGTAGGTTTTCCTGTAATCTATAGGTAAAGATCTATTATCTCTATTTTTTTCAAAATTTGAGCTTCAAAGGTAATTCGGGAATATGGTCATTTTTCTTCTATTTTCTTGAATAAGTTCAAAACCAAATATTTTAAAATTATGAAAAAAAATAAAACCCTCACAGAAAGCCCTTTCATTTGATATGTCACACGGTATTGTTAAAAATCATTTTTTTTTACGGACAGACAGACACCATTTTTTGTTCGAAACCATAAAAATTAAACCTTGCTAGCTAGATTGATTTATAGCTCCCGAAACCCCCTGCACACTAAATTTCATGAAAATTGATGGAGCCGTTTCCGAGATTCCATATGTACAATAATAGGGAAATGCATGAAAAACACATTTATCATCCATTTATTTAAAAATATAATACTAACAGTGAAAATAGAATCAAAATTACTCGAAAAACGAAAGAGATATAATTATTTTAAACAAATATATCTGTCCCTCTCATGAAAACGCTGTTTTCTATGGCAGCTATATAGGCGTAATAGACAATGACGTCAAATTTTATATCGGACTTCTCTTTCTAATTGTAATCTTTGAAGCTTTATAACTTCATCGCTGAGGTATTTAAAAAAAACAATTTCATGATTGTTTACTAGAGCTAATAAGTATTTCATTTTACAAATAAAAAAATCGCATGCATATTCCCTATTGCTCGTTTAAAGGTATTAGATGGTTGTAGCATAAAGCTAAAGACGTCCGTACGGTGCGAACTTGTGACCGAAACTGCGTCCCAAAAGCTTGCCGCAAATTTCCTTTGATCAGTGTTCAAAAACCGACACACGACGACACGTCCGGATCGGAGGCAAGCTCACGCAAGCTATGCCAAACACCCCGTTTACACGCTTGCGTTGGTGGACGCTGGCCAAGCCACGGCAAGCATGTAAACGTAGCATTAGACTGAGGTATCATTGCCTTTTTTTTAGTAACAATACTTATGTGTCATTGCTTATCAATTGAAAGTACGTTCCTTTGAACGTATCCTCGTTCCAGTTGTGACCTCTGGCAGAGCTGAGTCATATTTCTAAAGCCAACCTTTTTGGTTTTTCATTTAGTAGGTTTTAGTTTTTCTGGATATTCCTTTTTAACGCTGTATAAAACTCAAAAAAATATATCGTGATTTTTTATTGACAGTATTTTATTAGTGTTACATATTATTATAGTCTTGTTAGGTATAAGCTAAAAAGCCTAAGTATAGTAGCTGGTTATCGCTGTCGCCTTTTATGTGTATAGTAAATATTTAATTTGTCAGACTACTTTTTACATTTAATTTTTTATTGGGTAAACTGTACTAAATAAATTTAGTAATTCTAGTGTAATATTATTAATGCAGTGATAAAAAATAGGTATTAACAGAAATCAATGACATTCTGGCATCAATATACTCCGAAGCTGCTTGGCTATTATTTGAATGAGTCTTGTATAAAAACTATTTAAATACTTTTCGTATAACGCCATTTAAAAATGTTGCGTCTTCTGTAACCGTGGTCTTGAAGAGCTGAAACAAATTCAACAAATAAAAGCATTTTCAGATTCCATAATTAAATAAAATAAAAAAATCCTAAAAGTTGACACTTACTAGTAACATAAAACGCACTTTTCGATAGATTTTAATAATCTTATTAGCGCATAGTACCAGGAAAGATACTATTTTAGGACGAAATCAATTTCGCGTTCGACCACTTCTTTGTATGAAACATCCTTTGAAGGAGTTTAAACGGACATCGATTTCACCCTCTTCAAGCTGAAAAACATAAAAAAACAAACATTTAATAATTATTTATTTTTGGTGATTTGCTTTGCCCCAAGATGGGGAGGTTTGCCATAATCGCCACGCTTGGCAGGTGGGTTGGCGACCGCAGTGTATGGTGTTGAGTTTTGCAGAAAACGCTGCTGCCCATTCTGTCTTATTTTATTTGTATCAAGAATTAAACAAAATATAAATCCTTTTTCGTCCAAAGAGGAATATAATGGCTAGCTTCACAAGAGTGGTAATTAAATAAATATGCAATCCTTCTTCGTTTATCGCTATTTCCGTATGTTAATGACGAAGTAAGCTAAGAAATAGACAGAGGCAGTGACTTTCTATTATACTATTTGGAGATTACAATAAAATATTATTATGAAATGTGTTCGTTTTACAGAGGATAGAAAGCTCATAAATAATAGTGACATTTTACGGATCGGGTGAAAAAAAGAAATAACTCACGAGTTCAACCTACGTTTTTCGGTGAATCTTTATATTGATATTCCTTGAAAGTAAAAGTCACTGGACTTTTATCAGCAATCGTTTCCTGTATTCCACAAGTGCCTAAAATAATAAAACATCCAAAAAAAATGTTAAGGTACGACATTTTGATACAAACAAGAGATCTCAATTTGAACGCCGGCTAAAATCAATAATCTGATGTTGTGATTGCAAGTTGTAAAATTTTGCTAAATCTTACATTTACATATTTTTTTTAAAATTTTATGTTTTTAACATCATATGATTTCCTAGGTATTGACAATGACTAAATAATAAATGTTCTACACAACAATTTTTGCAACATTCAAACAGTGACAGTCGCAATCGAAAGAAAACCGTAGCTGAACCAAATAGACAGCACTATGAAAATCGATAAGTGTGAAGTTGAAATATAATCTGCACTTTTCAACTATCTGTGGTCTTCTCTAATGTTTCTGATAAGGATGTTCCACACGTTTTCAAACAATGAAAGTGGAATCGACTAAATCAATTTGATTTCATTTGTTTTATTTAGTGAATAACATCTAAAAATACAGGTAAAATACAAGTATAACTAAAAATTCAATCAAATATAGTTTTTCTGGTTCAAAGATTAATCGCTTAAATAAATTAATTAGTATTGGTAATATTTGGGCTAAATGCTCTGTAATATTACATTATCACACACACACAAGCCCCACACTATTTCTGTCAAAAAACGAAACGATTTCGACTGGTGTATCGTGTATTGCTGAATGGATTTTTGTTGATTTTCTGATAATTCTTATTTGATTTTCGCTACTTCACAACTTTCGGAACTATCTCTGGTGTCAAATCTCGGTGATTTGTTGTGTGTGCGTTGTTTGTTCTGTGTTTCGTTGTGCCAAAATAGGAAGAAACTTTCTGATGATTGACTGAGCAGAAATCACAATAACAACAAGATTTGGTGAGTAAAATTTATGTAATGCTTGTATTCTGTGTTTCCAGCCGTTCAGTATCTGAAATAAATATATAGGCGTTAGATAAACAGGCCTTGCGTCACTAAAATACCTGATCTAAGACAATGGACATATTGTACTTTCTCGTTTAATTCGTGTATTATTGTCATAAATACTAGTAACATTCTTTGTTTTTTAAATTTCGATTGAGCCACAGCATAAAATGAGTCAATGTAGTCCTTTTGACATGCCACACACTTTTTTCTGAAAACCTATTTAGTATTTCTATAGGTATTTAGATGGCTGGCATGCTCATAGTGATTATCTACTAAAGTAAAAGGCGGACAATGAAAGCTGTTAGTTCATCACATTGTTATGTGTTAATTCAAGTGTTACCTACACTTAAAAATTAAAATGATTCATGTCCATTCTAAATTAAATTTTAAATGATGTTAATTGGTTGTTACCACGTTAATAGGAAGCAATATTGTTGAATATATTGTCTGTTTAATGTTTTAGCAATAGGATAATTGACTGATCTCCCTCTACATACAAAATATTTGTATACCACAGCATATTGTAAAACATTTATTTGTAAAGAGTAGGTAACTATGGAGTTTCTTGTCTGTTCTTCTCCATAACAATCTACCCTTCCAAACGGACAGCTGAGTCACTATATTATTTTAAATGTAAATGATGATGTTCAAAAGTGCCGTTTAATGGTGAAATTGAAATAAACATTTTGACTGATAGTTTTTAATGGATTTCTAAAAGCTAGGTTCGATCACAATAATCATTGCCAGTGCAAAACTGCACCAAATAATTTCAATTTACAATCTTTATAAATGTGTTTAAAATTCTTCCATTACTGATGACTGATTGACAAACAAATGAAACTACTGGTTATAGGGAGCTGAAAACTGGAATATGCGTGTGAGAAGTTGCGGCTGTGTGTGGAATTGCAAAAAATTTTAAATTACTTTTTTTTATTTGCTTTTGATCTCCTGGTCATGTGATTTAGGAAAAAAAAGTAATTTTAAGTACCTAGTTTGAAGTTCATTGGGTCATCTAGTATTAAACAGATATTTCTACCATGACTTATTAAATCCTTACACTATTTTCAAATCAATTTATTTCTATCTACTCTTAATCACTGTACTACTTTCTCCATATTTAAATCCAGTCCATTTGCTTCCCATAAACGAAATACATCAATAGCAAAATAGTACCTACTCCTGGTGTTGCCTGTAAAGTTATGTGCATGTAAAACACAAAATTTATACAGTGTTTTGGTATTCAATGTTTGTACATGGTAAGTTTTTCAGCCTTTGCTGTCATGTGGCTGGCCATTGTGTTTTACCACGAAACTAGAAAAATATGTGTGATCAAATGAGAGAAGGCAGATACATTTTCATTTTTCATTTTTACAAGTTCTGTTTTTTCCGATGGTGTCCTATAGGTATATGGTGTCGGCCGGTGATACCATCCCATCACTTCCCGAGGATATCATAAGAGGCGACTAAGGGACTCGCCAGAGAATATGCAACAGCGTTAGCCAACCCGCCTGCCAAGCGTGGCAATTATGGCAAACCCCCCCATCTTGGGCGAGGCCAGTGTCCAGCAGTGGATGTCTTTTGGCTGATATGATGATGAAGATGATCCTGTAGGAACTGTGCATGAATGCAGTATGAAAAAAGGCATGGTAACTGAGAGAGACGGCTGGTTGAGAAATTGCAGCATAGCTCTCTCTTGAATCAATGATATTTTTAGGCAACGGACACGAACTCAGCAGCGTGGCGGGCGGCGGTTGAGATGTATGATGTACGAGTAACTTGCCGCGCCGCTGAGTTCGTGTCCGCGGCCTTACGAGATTACCTCCTACAAAGGGCAATCATCATTTGTGATGATCAAAATTGTTCTGCAAACTTGTGCTACTAAAAATCTTTAGTTAAAAACTTTATACTCAAATATTATGAGTTCTGAAAACCTTCAAAATTAGTGGACATAAAAGCATCACAAAAGCAACCTCACATGCATGAACTCTGCTTTTTATGAAGTTGGTTCAATAGAAATATGACCAGTATGTGATGATACATGACTATAATGCAAGAACATGGATATCATAATTATTTATATGCCTCTCAACCTTAGTGCCAATTGATGTATTGAGTTTAATTTTAGATCAGTATGGTGTTACACTTAGATCAGTTTTTAAATAGTGATGATGGATGACTGATGAACTGATGACCATAAATTGATGGCTTGTACATTTAAAAACCGGCCAAGTGCGAGTTAGACTCTCGTGTTAGGGGTACTCACACATAGCGATCCATACCAAAAACAAAAAAAGAAATATGTTTCTTGTATGGGTAGAAAATAAATGCTAATCATCATATCAGCCGAAAGACGTTCACTGCCGGACATAGGCCTCCCCCAAGTGTCGCCATATTAATCGGTCCTGTGCGTCTCGTATTCATCGGCTACCCGCGACATTCACTAGGTCATCGGTCCACCTTGTGGGAGGCCGCTATAACAACAAATAATTGTTGTTATAGTGGCAACAGAAATACACACTGAGAAAATTTCAATTGTTTCTGTTACTATTACGGTTTTTGAGATACAGCCCGCTGACAGAAAGTCAGACGGACAACGGAGGCTTAGTAATAGGGTTCCATTGGTTATCCATTGGGCACGGAACCCTAAAAGTGTACAAAGCTTGACGTCACGCGAAATTTCAACGCAATATGTATCATAGACAACATTTCTACGTAGGTACTCAAAACTCGTCCTTTAATCTCTATTGCCATGCAATCAAATTTTCGGATCAGATTAACCTCGAACACTTTAAAACCACGAAAAAAAGTAAATTTTCACTATCAACAAGGCAATCTAAACTACATTTTGCTTGGTAATCATAATCAAGTTAAGTGTATGCAGTTTAATTTATATTAGCATTATGTAATGCGGCTCGGGGATGGCTAGATCCATGTCATGGAGGCCGCCGGATCAATTACCGGCCTGACGTGTGGATACATTGAGTATCGTAGTACATAGAGTCTAGTAAAAATGGCAAATACAGGGTAGGGTTTTTTTTGTATTATTATTTGTATGGATGTGAAAACAAACTACCACATAGCTACCAAATCTCGATGCATACCCTTTTTTTAAGGATGGGAAATCATTAAATGAGTCCTCCCGCTCTGGGCGGAGCAGAAGGTAGTGTCAGACTTATACTGACTAAAACCCATGTTCCTCCTGCGTTCCAATGCCCTTTGCGTTCCAGGGTCGCGGTAACTCTTTTGAACAAATTCCACAACCTTGGCAGGAGGGTAGGGTAATATTTTCAGGTCATCTTTAATTTCTCTACCTATATCGTAGCTATTTGTATCCATCCGCTACAAATTCGACGAATTCACTCGTGCATTTAGGTATCTCCTCTACCTCGCTAGGTCATCAATAATCCGCCAATCGTTGTATGCTCAGCCACCTTGAGCGGTTGAAGATTAAAGGCTCGCAATCATATGAAAGAAAATTGGCCAAGTGCGAGTAAGACTCGTGTGCAAAGGGTTCCGAACCAATTTCGTTATTGTAACATGTTATTTTAACACTAGAGACTTCTTATAGGTTTTCCTGTTATCTGTAGAATGAACTACATTTTATCTGCATTTTTCAAAATTTTAGGCTTAGTAGTTTCGGTGATAAGGGGGGTCATTTTTGGTCTAATTTCTAAACTATTTATTTTAAAATTATGAAAATAATATATTTACCTAATTAAAACCCTCACAATAAGTCGTTTCATTTGATAAGTCACACGATACAGTTTCAAAAACTTTTTTCTTAATTTTCTAGTTTGATCCCCAAAATTGATCCCCATACACAAAATGTATTGATTTATACGTAACAAGTCCGTGTTGGGCCACAAAAATACATATGCGTACCAAATTTCAACAGAATCGGTCCAGTAGATCCGGAGAAAACTGGCTGTGACAGACGGACAGACAGACACCCGAGTGATCCTATAAGGGTTCCGTTTGTTACGGATGTTCGGAACCCTTAAAAGGGGAGTCAATTATAGAGTGACTGCTGCAGAGATCTAAAAAGAATACGTGTTACATCCTACCCGCTTGGTCCGGGGTGTACTATGCCTAATCGAATGACAAATAATCGAATATCAATTGATCGGCCACTATAAATCGAATGTCTAAATACTCGAACGTTCATAAAATCGAATGGTTATTAAATCGAACATTCAATACATCGCACACTCAATACATCGAGTTTTCAAAATATCGAATGTTTGTTTGATCGAGCGTTCAACGCATCGCATATTCATTCTATCGAAAGACCAATATATTTTTTAAGAATATAAGAAAAACACAAAATTTACTAATAAATCACATTTTAATCTTTAATTGTAATCATTTTTTAAAGGTACATTTTAAAATTTTGTGCAAATTTAACACAGATAAATTAAATAATTAAATGTATAATTTAATTGACATACATAAACTTTCGTTAAAAACAAGTCTATTTCTGAAAGCAACAATTAGGTAAGTCATATTTATTTCAGGCTACCCTCATACATTTTAGGTAATGTTGTTTTCACTTCATAAATAAACTCTCTTCGTGTGCAAAAAGCATTATGACTACGTAGTGCATTTGTAGTGAATTTTGTGAAAAATGTCTGTAGGGTCTTATTATAAGCCTGAATTGTCTCAAAAACACAAGTCGCTTTTACTTTTGGATGGCTATGAATGGCAATAAACAAAAATATTAATAAAAAATTCTACTGGCATTGTTCCTACAAATATAAATACCATTGTAATAGTACTGCAACAACAAAATTGCAAGGAAGTGAGGATCATTTGTTGGAAAGCTATGCAACAAAGCATAATCACGCACCAGATCCTGGTAAGGTAGATGAACTACGTTTTAGGAATTCTCTAAAAAGTGATGCTACCGGCTCGCTTGATAGACCGAGTCAAATTATTCAGCGAGATGAGGCCAAAATTTCGAAATCGAGTTCGTGTGCTCTTCCAAACAAAAAAGCAGCATCGCAAATTATACGTCGAGCAAGAAGAAAAGACATGCCGAAGGAACCAACTACTTTGGATGATATAAACGTCCTCGATAGATTGCAGAAAGTTGACGGTGAAAGATTTTTAGGGCGTCAGGTTAAGTTTGAAGAAAACTATATTATGTTATTTGCAACTAAATCTTTAATACTATTAAATAAATCTCAACTTTGGCTGATGGATTGTACATTCGAAACATGTCCTATACTTTTCAGACAAATATATAGTGTACATGGTTTGGTGGACACGGGTACAGGGTCGTTATTTCGTACCTCTAGTATATGCGTTTCTAACGAAGAAGACGCTAAATTGTTACTTGTATTTTTTCAAGCACTAAAGGCATATGCTCTAGAATATGGTATCGAATTGAACCCACGAGTAATAATGACGGATTTCGAGATGGCAGTCATTAATGGTGTAAAACAAGAATTTCCTGATGCGCAACACAAATGCGGTCTATTCCACTTAGGTCAAAATGTATGGCGTCAAATTCAACAAAATGGTTTGCAAAGTAAATATGGCCAGGATGCTGAGTTTGCTGTCAAGTTAAGACACATAATCGCACTTGCTTATTTACCCCAAGAAGAGATTCCAGATGCTTTCGATAAATTGAGAGAAGAAATATTACCCAATGAGGCAAATGATATCGCCAACTGGTTTGGAAAATATTATGTTTGGGGAAATATTCATTCTCATAAGACGGGAAATAATAAATTACTCATAGCACACTCATCACCTATGTTTCCACCTTCACTGTGGTCTGTGTTTCAAAATAATACACTGGGTTTTCCTAGAACTCAAAACAACATTGAAGGATGGCACAGAAGATGGAACACGTAGCTTGATAAGCAGAAACGGGGTCTTTATGCTACCATAGAATTCTTAGTTAAAGAGCAAGCTATAACAAATAGGACAATTGAAAAGGCAAACGCGGGATTGGGAAGACCTACTCCACGAAAAAGAGGCAAAAGGGATGATAATGCGATTGAAAAAATATTAAATAATAAAAACAACATGGATTTATTAGAGTTTCTCCGTGCAATTGCAATCCACACAATATATTAAAATGTACCTTTAAAAGATAACAGTTAAAGATTAAAATGTGATTTATTAGTAAATTTTGTGATTTTCTTATATTCTTAAAAAATATATTGGTCTTTCGTTAGAATGAATATGCGATGCGTTGAACGCTCGATCAAACAAACATTCGATATTTTGAAAACTCGATGTATTGAGTGTGCGATGTATTGAATGTTCGATTTAATAACCATTCGATTTTATGAACGTTCGAGTATTTAGACATTCGATTTATAGTGGTCGATCAATTGATATTCGATTAGTTGTCATTCGATTTGGCATAGTACACCCCTTGGTCCGGGCTCGGGGCTAGTATCTGATCTTACCGTTTTTTTTCGAGACCGCTGACCGTAGACCGAACCTCTTGGAGACAGGAAATAATTTGGCAGCTCTTTCCGTCCTAGGCCCATTCCTAGAAACTGACTATGGACGATAGTTTTGCCTTTTCTTGTAGTTGTTGTTGAATCAAGTTGACCATTCATCAACCGTCATTTAGAGTTTTTTTTTGTAGTTTTTCTTCGGACAATGATGCTGATAATGATAAAAGACACATAAACAAAATGTATCCTGAATATATCAAACGCGGGTCTAAAATGGCGCGCATAACTTATAAAAAAAGAAAAATTCAGCCAGCTCTCACAGAAAAAAGTTGATACCCCTTTAAAATATCTTAATGCCTATTTCCACGTAATTTATCGTCAAATCACACGCTCTGCTAAGGCAAAAACGTAACGGCCGAAAACCTTGCAAAGTTGAGTAAAAGTCATTGCTTCAGTTCCACTTAAAGTTCACCCAACTTTGACTTTGCCAAATTGCTACAGCATATAATTAAACCACAATTCTGATAACTCCATACGTATAACGTAGGCACATAAAACCTTTTTAGTTTTTGTTACTTCAATTATGTGACCATAAACAAAGGTGTTTTCCTCCTCCGACTTTTTATAACTCTACGTCAACGCTCAACGTGGTCCTCGGTGCAAACTGAGTGCAAGCGCACTCGTCGAGACTGAAATTCAAGCTAAAACACCTATTATTTCACTAAGAATAGAGTATCTTTTTCCCTGTATAGGAATACTTTCGTGAATCCCGCTGTCAAGGGATTTTGTTAGGTATTTCGTAGTCAAGTAGGTTGGTATTCAGTTGTATATCGTTGAGTGAATAACGTTCATTGTAGGCAGTTTTGCAATGTTACAGACTTTTTTCGACATTCATTGGCTTCGGTTGCCTACTGAAATGTGTTGAATGGTGGGAGCTTTAGTTAAACCATAATTTTTAGTTACCTATTTAAATTAAACACTCGCCTTTTTGTTATCTTTAACATAATTTGCAGAACTTTGCCAATTACTCGTGGAAATTCTCCATTTTGTTTGAAACATTAAGAACAATGCTCAGACATATATCTCGTTTTAATTTAAGATTCATGCTTCAGCAACGTTTTGCAATACCGACCTTAATCAGCAAGCAATGAATCTAATTTCTAGAGTCGCTCAAGAGCATTTGTTTTGGCCATTATCCCAACATGGCGTCGGCGTAGCATATCTTAATCCATGCATCTCAATTAGCTGTATTGTACGGTGTACTAGCTTTTTTCCGCTACTTCGTACGCGTTTATCCCGTTCCCGTAGGAATTTCGAGAAATTCTCTCTTAGTCCTCCTAAACTCTCCAAGGAACCTACATGCCAAGTTTCTGCTTTGTACGACCAGTACTTTCGGCTGTGCGTTGTCTGTTAGTCCCTCACTCAGTTACTCAGTAACGGAAGAATTTTATAATTAGGATTGTGCCAAGGTTGGTCTGTGGATGGGTGACCATCTTAATATACCGAGTTGCCTCCGTGCCTCGGAAAGCACGTTAAGCCGTTGGTCCCGGCTGTCATTTGTAGATCTTTGGCAGTCGTTACGGATTGTCAGAAGCCAGGTAATCTGACTCCAGTCTTGCCAAGAAGTACCGTGTTACCCAGTTAATGGGTTGTGGTCTGGTAGGCAGCCGCTCCACGTAAAACACTGGTATTCAGCTGAATCCGGTTTGACTGGAAGCCGACCTCAATATAGTTGGGAAAAGGCTAGGCAGATGATGTGATGATGAATCAGTCCATTGTATAGTTGGTCTTCGTCGGCACTCATATCCAGTCATGTCCTTCATACTCAGAACTTTCATTCGTCTTAAATACCCCTGCAAAGATAAGTTGGTTTTTAAGAGTTAAACACACTCAAGAACAGGGACCCTACGTATAACGTCTTAAAACCATCTTGACTCCGATGATGTCGGAGGAAAACGGAGGTATACAATACTATCTCTTTTTCTCAATCGAATCATGATGGCATTGGCTGGTCAGGGGGCAGGGTTCGATAATGTATGGCATATCATTTTTTTCATTGTTTATTTGGTCTTGCCCTTCTCATTACATTCTTTTGATAACACTCGGTGGACCGGCACTTCCCACCCAGACGCATACAAAGTTTTGGGATTACTTTATTGTGCCTACAGCTAAGGAGTGGAATTCCTTGCCGGAGTTTGTGTTTCCTGATAGCTGTAACCTGGATGTCTTTAAGAGCCCTATCACAGAATTGCGTTTTCACTCACAATACTCGCCTTAAAGGCGGAGTTACCTAAGAGTAGCCGAGTTTAAAATGGGAATCACGTCTAAAAAGGCTTGTCGTACTTAAAAAAAAACACTCGCTGGCTCTAATACCCTATAAGATGAGTCATAATATAATAGGTCTACCAGTTTACACGTTAATGCATTCTCTCTTATCAACGCAGTATCCAATTAATTTATTTCACGTGACTCGACTCCACACGCTTCAATTAATATAATCTACGTGGTACATGCTCACTTGCTCAGCTATTAATTCTGTCTAGGATTCGTTAGTATTTGGATAAGAAATGCAATCGCTGTTAGCAGCTATTTTTATTCTACCGAGTCTTTCATCTTCCTTGTACCGGAAGACGCAACGTTGGCACGGCCTCCCACAAGGTGGACCGATGACCTGGTGAAGGTCGCGGGTAGCCGATGCATGCGAGACGCACAGGACCGGTCGTTGTGGCGACGCTTGGGGGAGGTCTATGTCCAGCAGTGGACGTCTTTCGGCTATGATGATGAGTCCTTCATTAGTATTTGAATTGACTTATCCTGAAACTCTAGACAAAGTGCCATTCTATCATCAGCGATTGTGATTGTCGCAATGCCAAAATTATAGGCATTGTTTACGTAAAATTTCGACAGTGTTTGCAGAATATCACTTATTTAGAGAGAGCCTCTGGTTCTTCGAATCATGACGAAGTATGGCTTTTGTAAAAAGATAACGATCGATCCAAGGAAAAATCGCAGACTGAATAAAGCGTATTTCTCTCTCGTCGTCAAGTCAATGACGGTCTAAACTTACTTAATTGTTCGCTGAGCTGTCCTATTCTCGACAACCCATTCTTTAATGAGCTAGTAGTAGTTTTTAAACAGCTGAAAAAGTCATCGCGGAAGGTTTTTGCCAAGATGTATCTGTCATCATCATCTGCCTAGCTTTTTCACAACTATATTGGGGTCGGCTTCCAGTCAAGCCGGATTTAGCTGAATACCAGTATTTTACGAGGAGCGGCTGCCTTCACAACCCATTAATTGGGTAACACGGTACTTCATGGCAAGACTGGAGTCAGATTTACTGGCTTCTGACTATCCGTAACGACTGCCAAAGATCTACAAATGACAGCCGGGACCAACGGCTTAACGTGCTTACCTAGGCACGGAGGAAACTCGGTATGATAAGATGGTCACCCATCCACAGACCAACCTTGGCAAGCGTTGCTTAACCTTGAAGATCGATCCGTGTTCGATCGGCTGTTATTATCTAGCCACGAGCTCCTCAAGATGTATGACCGCTGTTGGCGAATCGAATGGCTTCCCAATATCTGTTGGCGTTCACCAAGGCTCGGCTCTTAGCCCGTTCTTGTTTAACGTAGTGCTCGATGTAGTTACGGCAAACATCCAAGATAAGCCCCCATGGCTAATGATGTATGCCGATGACATCGCCCTCGTTAATCAGAACAAAGCCCATCTTGAGCGCAAAGTCAACATTTGGAAGGACACGCTTGAAAACGGTGGTCTGAGACTAAATGTGGCGAAGACTGAGTACATGTCCTGTGGCGGCACGGATTCAAATAGGTTCATCCGAATAGGTTCGGACCTGATCAGAAAGTCCGATACGTTCAGGTACCTTGGATCCGTGCTGCACGAGTCTGGCAACGTGGACGACGATGTCCAAGCACGTATAGGCGCGGCTTGGGCGAAGTGGCGCGAGGTAACGGGCGTTGTATGCGACCGCAAAATGCCTCCGAAGCTCAAGGGGCAGATATATAAATGCATCATACGGCCTGTCCTACTGTACGGCGGTGAATGTTGGCCAGCACTAAGCAGACACACCCAGGAGCTTCGCGTCACGGAGATGAAGATGCTGAGGTGGATGAGTGGCGTAACGCGATCCGATCGCATACGCAACTCTTTCATCAGAGGTAGTCTTGGTGTCCGTGACGTGGGGGAAAAACTGCAAGAGTGTCGTCTGCGATGGTATGGCCACATCATGCGCCGCCCTATGGAGTACGTTGGTCGGGGATGCATGAATATGGCTGTTCTTGGGGCTAGGTCCCGTGGTCGCCCTCGCAAGCGCTGGTTGGACGTCGTTAAGTCCGACATGAGAGCCAATGGCCTAACTGAGAAGGATGTCCAAGATCGGGCAAAGTGGAGGAAGCTAAGTAGGAAGGCGGACCCTGGCAATAGCCGGGATTAACGCCAGGTAGAAGAAGAAGAAGAAGAGCTCCTCAAGATGTATCTGTCAGAAACCTGTGAGTTATGCTGTGGATAATATGCATAAGGATAATCGATATTCTCAAACACTTGTACAGGAAATTCCACTGTTACTGTGATTCAGTGACATGGCCTTGTGGCCCCCGCTCGCTTTTATCTCCCGACCCGTAGAATGTTATCACAGCCTGACCAGGAACATTAACCAATCCAAACAGTCTAACTATTCGGGAATTACTAATGAATTGCCGACATAATTGGTACAATATGAGGAAAATGTGTGGAAAAATTTCAGTATGAATGTGAAATGTGGTTGGTTGAAGGGTACAGCAAGGCCAAAGAAACGACGGATGAATTGTGTGAACAATTTTATAGCTAGAACGGATAATAATAATAAAGGGATAAAGGGCCTGATACAGAAGGCAGCTCCTCTTTACGGCTCGTATTGTGAACCTTTCTCTGGAACCCAAACCACTGGTAGCTTGAACCCTGTTCGCGGCACTGGCGGACTACTGCTTTTTATGGTTCCGTACCTACTCGAAGGGTAACCAACGGAAGCGGGCTGTATCTCAAGAACCATAATAGATAGACCGTTGAAATTTTCACAGATTGTGTATTTCACAAATAATAAAAATTAAGGGTCATGGTACGGAACCGGTTGGCCGGTTTTTTATATTTTTAAAAAACCAGATGCAGTGATGGAAGAGGAACCATTACTCGTATAGTCCGATAAGACGGCAAGTCACGACTGGTGCGAGATCTGGACCAGGACCAACGGCTTAACGTGCTTTACGAGGTCCGTGGGTGTCCCACCACTAGCTTCCAAGCTCCAGGCGAACAGAGATCATCATCATCATCATCATCATTTCAGCCAATATTCGTCAAACAGAGATCTTAGGAAGAAAACATGCCAAATAAATTGCATTAAGGGGAGGAGAACGATGATGTTGATGACAGATAGGCCATACTGTTTTTGTCTCTTTGAACCACTGTATAACAAATACAGTATAGCATTGTGTTAGTTAGTAGGGTTGGCAACAGTTGTTTCGGGAAATACCTGTTTCGGATTCGGCGGTAGGACACGCACGGGTGTCAACACTGCGAGGATCGCCCGGAGGACACGGTGGAGCATATGGTGGAGGTCTGCCCTGCTTGGACGGAGCATCGTCGGGTTCTCGTCAAGGCGATACGCGTTGGCGACGCGACCGGCCCTGGTTCAATCTATTATCCGGAGCGAGGAGGCATGGGAAGCGGTCACCTCTTTCTGCGAAGCAGTAAAGCTAGCGAAGGAGGAGGCCGAACGTGTGGGAGAGAGGGAAACCTCACGGCCCAGCCGCCGCAACAGAAGAAGACGCCCCGGGCGTCGGGAGTCGCAGGGCGATTTCCGGCCCCCGTAAGCGCGGGCCTGCGGACCGCGAGCATTGGGTGGCTCGCCGTCCGGTTAGAACCAGGCCCGGGTCGACGGCGCGCTGTGTTCCACGCGCACCTCATAGGGCTGTCAGCATGGGAGACGGGGCCCGCTAGGGCCAGTGCCTGCCGGGGTGAGGAATCTGTACGAAAGAGGCGCCGCGGCCCTGGAACGCAAAGGGAATTAGGAGGAACACGGATGGGTTTTAGTCAGTAAGAGTCTGACACTCCCTTCGGCACCATCCAGAGCGGAAGGAGTCATTTGAAAATCTCCCAACCATAAAAAAGGGTTGGCAACAGTATAACATTTTACGAAAATATAAACACACCTGTTCAAAAAGTGTTCAGCATTTTTATAAATGGCTGGTTTCGAGTAACAGAACGGATTAACACGTTATTGCCATATTAATTAAACTCATGTATATGATTCTAGGACTTTTTATGACCGTGGGTCCGTGGGTCCGACGTGTTATCGTCAAAGTAAATAATTTCAGCTGAACGACGTTCACTGCTGGACAAAAGCCTCGCGCTACTTTTCGCAACCATTGGACTTCCGGATGGATGCTAATAAAGAAAAAAAATAAACAAAATAAATTAGCTACAGTTTTTCAGTGTACCTATATTAATAGGCTCAACTTTCCAGTTGAGCAGTCCCTTCCGGGTATTAGAACATTTAAAACCCAAAATGTTATCTAGCGTGTTAATTAAAATAAGGATGACGGACAGCTCATTAATCCACCTATCATTATTCCTGATGTAAATATAGTTGGGAAAAGGCTAGGCAGATGATGATGAATATTCCTGATGTTACAGTCTCTATTGTAATAAATAGTTAGAAGTAAACAAAACTGACGTGACGTATGTTTAGACTGAACAGCTTTTCACTGGATGCACGTGCAAATGACGTTGAAGTCATAACTGCAAGCAAGCTACATTATACATCTCTGCATTTGACGCGACCAGCGCTGCAGCGGCGCAGATCAAATGCAGAGATGTATAACGTAACTTGCCGCGCCGCCCGCCGCTCCGCTGGGTTCGTGTCCACGTGTGCCTTAAAACTATCTTTTTCCCGTGGTTTTACTCCGGTGCTCTATCCCACAGAAACTGTTAATTGTGAACGGGATAAAAAGTCTATACTAAAAGCGATAATGTAGCTTTCTGTTAGAGAAAGAAATTCTCAAATTGAGCAGATCTTCTAGAGATTACCGCCGACAAATAAACAAACAATTTTACATTGTTATCGTAAGTACTACTTGTTTTCAAGTTTATACATATAGTAAAACGTGGAAATACACGTGATATAGAACTGCTCGAATCTCTGCTGACGTACTAAATCTCGGAAAGTATGTAAGAATGACTCAGAGATCTTGTAGACAGAGTGGTGTTGGCGTGCACAAATTTTTATGCACATTTTGCTGACAGATGCATTGAAATTTTGGAACGGATGGGCGGCTATGCCTAATAGTTAGACCTTTGTGTTAAACCACAATCTCACCTGATGCCAAGCGAAGTGGCAATGTGGTCAACGATGGAGCTCGCTTGCCTAGAAGGAATGTATTCACTCTTGACTTGAAGACGTCCTGGTTGTAGCTATCAGGAAACACAGACTTTGGCAAGGAATTCCAGTCATTAGCTGTGCTTATGCATAGCACCTTGGTTGTAGAAATCTAAATCTTGATAGACGAGGTGGACTTTGAAGTAAAGCCTTACTGGTTGTTGCTGTCATACAGGGTATGGTATTATATAAACGAGCTTTAGTTTTTGTTTGTAGTGACTGCCTGCGAATTTCAGGCCAATTGCTTCAGCTTTAGGCTTCCGACTTGGGAATCAGACTGTCATTGTCATGAAACTACCCGTATAGCATGCTAGAGAGTTAGTAGTTTCTATTCTTGAAAGTTTTGAAATTGCGTGACTATTATTTGGCAACATCATCAGGCTCCTCAAGATGAATACACACACCAGTTACGGGAAATGCTTATTTATATCCAGTCTTACCTGGCTAGACAGCACATGTTTTTAACATCATTACATGAAAATATAGACAAGAATAACGTTCGATTACAACAATGTGTATGAAGCATGTAATCCAACGGGTGGTTAAACAGTAAACAGCCTACTGTACTTCCATACGGCTTCATGAAAACAGGTAGTGTTTATTTACTACTGGATCTATAAAAAGATGGGCGTGCTGAACAAGTGCACCCAAGGCTGTAGGGCGGCCTTGGATGGGTGCCCGAGCAAACGCTGATATTGCTAATAGACTGAGTTACGGACGAATATTGATCCTTATTGAAACGATTCTGTGCAGCTGTTCTGCACCGCTTCCAACGAATATTGCTGTCTGTTAAATAAAATATGATAGAAATAGACAGAAAAAAGAGGCCATCAATCATAAGGCCAACAAAATGGACTCTAGATGATGATAAGGAGCATCTGTTTATGAAATTGTGTATGGTAGGGGCCAGATGAATGCAATAACGGTCATTAACCCACATACATTTATCGATTTTCTTAATATCAAAACCAGAAATAAAGACAAAGCTGTTCTGAATCGACTTCTATCGTTATCCTTTACGTTCTCTAGTAATTTAAAACGGTTCTTCATTTATTGCTTGGGTATCTATGAAGGGATATTAATTATAGGTCAATTTACTTTATTGCAAGTTTATCTGGCGTTACCATAGTAGCATCTGCTTTGTAAATCATGTAGTTATGCTCACATATTTGATATAAATATTAATTATTCATCGAAAACCATACGTCTCGGTATTGTCTGCTATATCGATCTTTGCACCTGCTACGTCAGTTGCACGTGATCGGCTCCACATTTATTTATTCAACGTATATTGATCGCTTCGAGTTCTCTTCACCTTGTGTGTGAAATGTAGTTGAACTCTTTATGATAGCTGCAAACCCTGTTATGTGTGACCCTGGCCCTTCCTTTGTTTCGAAGTTTTCAATGGGTTTCATGTTTTGAATCTCTTTGATTGTTTGAGCGAATATGTTGTCTGTTTTGCTATTTGAATCGGATCGTTAATTATTGCTGTGCTGACAATACAGTTGTACAAAGATCAAATTCTCAATTATTGTTGAATATAAATATAAATATCGACATCTTTAACCCCTGGTTGTACACCAAAACAACTTATCATCACACAGCCAAAAGACGTCCACTGCTTGTGTCCAGCAGTGTCCCCGAAATGTCGCCACAACAACCGGTCCTGTGCGTCTCATATCCATCTGCTACGAGGGTGCGTTTTTAAGTTCGCGGAATGGGAGGGTAGATGATAAAAATAGGTCATTATCGAGGTGGCCACGACTTCCACACTCAATATTAGTATAAATACCAGGTTTTGTCTTAATTGGGTCATTAGTCTTTGAACTATCGTCAAGCAAACAACTCAATCGGGAAGAAAGTGTGCATTATGGAAAAAATCGAGTACCGTGCCGTAATAAAGTTCCTTACCAAGCAAGGAAAGTCAGTTCAAAACATACTGGAAGAGATGGAATCCGTTTACGGGGACTCTTGCCCGGGTAAAACCATGGTTTACAAGTGGCATTGTCTTTTTAAACAAGGCAGGACCTCACTTGAAGACGACCCGCGGCCCGGACGGGCGATCGAGGTGACTACTCCGGAAATCATTAAAAATGACGAAAAAATAATATTGGAAGATGCCAGACTAAAGAAGAAACAGCTTGCAGAAATGGTTGGAGTATCGGATACAACAATTTTCAAAATTCTACACGATCATCTTGGCATGACAAAGGTCAGTGCAAGATGGGTGCCAAGAATGCTCACGCCGCCTCGGAAACAACGCCGCGTGGAGTGTTCTCGCACGTTTTTGGACCTCTGTAACGAAGATAAGGATGGACTATTGAGTCGAATTGTTACTGGAGATGAAACTTAGGTTCATCATTATGAGCCTGAGTCAAAACAGGACTCTATGCAGTGGCACAAAAAAGGTACACCACCACCCAAGAAGTTTAAAGTGTCACAATCGGCTGGGAAAATCATGGCAACAGTGTTTTGGGATTCGGAAGGGATTCTGTTGACCGATTATAAAGATAAAGGCGTTTCTATAACCGGAGAATACTATGCTTCTATCCTCGAGAGGTTGAAAGAAAGTATTAAAGAAAAAAGGAGGGCAAAATTGACCAAAGGTGTCCTTCTTCTTCACGACAACGCGCCTGTTCACAAGAGCCGTGTTGTTTTGGCTGCCATGCATAAGGTGGGCTTCGATATTTTAGACCATCCACCCTACAGCCCAGACCTGGCTCCCAGTGATTATTACCTCTTTCCAAATCTAAAAAAAAGAACTTGGTGGAACGTAATTTTCAACTAATGAAGAAGTGAAGGACGCGGTTTCAGTTTATTTTTCGGACAAAGACAAAACATTTTTTTATGAAGGTATACATAAGCTAATTGAAAGATCTGAAAAATGTATTAGGGTAGCAGGTGAATATATTGAAAAAGAAAAATAATTTAGTATTTTTATTTTCACTCCTTGCCCTCCATTCCGCGAACTTAAAAACGCCCCCTCGTACCAGCAACCCACACCAGTACCCCGATTCTGTAACAACATTTTCGAGTCTCGACAGCGGAATCCGAGGTGAGTATAAGGATAAGAACTTTATGTTTTGTGGAATAAAGTTCACTTTGTGAGCTATCTCACCCAGGTGAAGCTCGATATCGAAGTTGTTACTTACAGAATAGACTAGCAGGTCATCGGTCCACTTTGTGGGAGGGCTTCCAACGCTGTGTCTTCCGGTACGCGGTCGCCACTCCAGAAATTTTCGGTCCCATCGACCGTCTGTTCTGCGAGCACAACAAACAACTTATACATTTAAAATAAATTTCATGGACAAAGGCGATCTTAACTCAAAGTTGAATTTTCTCCCTACAAATTTTGGAGTGATAGAAAAAGATAATAATGGAGGGTAGGATTCAGTGTGTTGTTTTAGCGAAATTTGGGTTTAATATAGATACAGTTTTGCCTGACCTACGAGGGTTACAGGCGTGATGTTATGTCACGTAGATGTTCAAGAAACCAAACAATTCAACCGTCTACAATTTTCTTCGTTATCTGGCAAAGATTGCGGAGCAGCGAATATCTTAACATAACATTTTATGACTGCTATATACTTGATAATGTAATCACAATGGGAATCCGTGTAATTGCTGGGTTTTCCACTGACTTATCTGGAGTAACTGTGTTAGGCTGTTTGAAGATAAGTAGCAAGTATTTCGTCGATATTGAATGTATTAAAACTATCGTTCTGGAAAGTCCCAGTCCCCTTGTACCAAGATATCATACTATATCCGCAGATGTCAATATCCTGTATTTGCTCTAGGGTTAGAAGGCGTCCATTAATTACGTGAGCTTAAAATGGAGGGGAAGGTCCAGCAAACGGATGGAGGTCCATGAAATTATTAAGTAAACATTTTAATTCCGACGAACAATTATTATGAAGAAAATTAACAAAACTTCCTTGGAGGATTTTACGAAATTTCATAATAATGGCTCGTCTCTGAATTAATAAATTCTCGCTCCGATTTGACGAGAATTTGTTGTATGGGATTTGTAAAAATTGAAAAAAATAATCTCGTAATGAATTTACGCCACCTTAATGCTATAGGTAATCTGTGTCTATGATGAAGTCTTAGATAGACCATTTATGACAGGCCCCTCCCAAGTGGTCCCAAGCGAAGAAAGAACGTTGTTCTGTGTTCAGTTGAACATAGAACTCTCGCCAAGTTTTACCATAATTCTCGGGTCTTTTGCTTCTAGTATATTCCTTTACAAATTAAACATCTTTAGAAGCTTCCTACTCAAGGAGTTGTACAAATATTCTGACGAAACACTCCAAACATGGATTCTGTTTCAACTTCTCCTGTTGCCAAGTCACTAATTGCTCACTGTGTTTGTTCAGTGCAAAAACATAGTGATCTGTGTCATCGTTATCTTAAGTTCTTTCATTATCTTTCTTAATATTTTTAATTTTTACTTTTCTTGGAAGATTCGTGTAATTATTCTCAATGAGGTCATAGGTGTGTTTTGTGATAGCGTTTGTTTTCGTTACGTTTATTTTTATGCGCTTTTTATTATATGTTTTGGTTCAAGAGGGTCTTATCTATCTTCGTTGTTTTTGGTGCTGTTTCGTGTTGAGGAAGTTCTCCTGTCATCTATTCATCAATCAGTTGGTCGAAAGCCACGAAATCTTAAAATGGATCTTTCCATTTAAAGATTTCGTTTGTCATAAGTCATTTATTAATTTGTTAACATAGGTACAATAAACAGTTGACAGTAAATCCATCATCTTACTAATATTTAAAATTCTGTTTGTTTGGAGTTTTTTTATTTAAATCACGACTCAACTGCGGAACTGATTTGGACGAAACTTGGCAAGGGGGTAGACCATGTCATAAGATGATTTTGATCACGGTAGTAAGTTCCCGTAGAATAATTTCCATATGCACGCGGAAGAAACCGTTAAAAAAATTAGTAAAATCGTGATTTAAATTAAAATTTTATGGCAATTTGGTAGTATCGCAGTGATATTAATATGTTAAAAAGAGAAAGAATATGAGGCTGAATACCTCTAAACAGTTCAACATGCTAACTTTGAAAAGTCCTACAAAAGTGAACCGTTAGAATATCATGCTAATTCATCACACTTTCACACGCAAGCGTTTCGATTCGCCCCGCGCCTGGTGCACTGAGTGCAAACAATTCTGATATTATCAGCGAGCTTGAACTGAATGAATTCAATGATGTCCTTGCCAGTAAAATTGTTGGCAAGTCACAGTACAATGAGGCTAAAATAAGTGCATTAAGTACGGCCAACTATCTAATCAGACTGTATCAAAATTAAGTACTGTTAATGAATGTTGTGCTTGTGTTTGAAAATCTACAAAAGTGGAATGATGATATTGATAGAAAAGTTATGACTAAAGACGACGGCAAAAATAGATTGTATAGATTAAGAAGGTACTGTAAAATTTGAGGGTAGTACAGAATGATGATGATATGATAAATTGAACAGTCATACAAGAAAGAGGTTTGCTTTAGGTTATGTATGAATGCCAGGGTTGCGGAATTTGTTCCAAAGAGTCACTCAAGAGGAACGCAAAGAGCATAAGAAGGAACATGGATAGGTTTTAGTCAGCAGAAAAAAAAAAGCTATGTATGATACTTTATGATAGCTGCAACTCCGACTATGATTGACCCTTTTTTTGAAGGAGGGGAAAGCATCAAATGACTCCTCCCGCTCGTGGTGAAGCAGAAGGGAGTGTCAGACTCCTTCTGACTAAAACCCATCCGTGTTCCTCCTAATGTCCTTTGCGCTCCAGGGCCGCGGTGACTCCTTCGAACAAATTCCGCAACCATTATGATTGACCTTGGCCCTCCCTTTGTTCGAAGTTTTAAATTATTTTAATGTTTTGTTTCGAAACAAGTAATTCTTCGTACTTGCTGATGCACTGCAAATTTCTCGGTGCATCAAGTACCTTCATTATCACTCTACTCTAGATCTTATCAACACAAACAATAATGAATGACAACTATTGTGTTTTGATGTCTGCAGATTGTATGGACTAAGTTTAAATGTATGTTTGATTTCAGATTCATAGATAAAATCGTCCTTATCTTAGTACTTTCTCGTTGTTTTGTCATTGCAATCATCAAACTCAATTGGCATAGCCTTATTAGCAATTCTTTTGTAAATATCATAAAAGACTTTATGAGCCTCATATTGGATCATAGTATGTTTTATAGGCTCGCTTTTTACCACAATCTGCATCACATCACGAAACGATGATGTGGTCGACGATGGCGCATGCTGGTCTGGAAGTAACCTATTCATTCTTGATTTAAAAACCCCTAAGTCGTAGCTATCAAGAAATATAGACTTCTTCTCTACGAAGATCGATGTCTCCGAGGTTATGCAAACTTAACGTATTCAAGCTTTAGTTGAATGACCGTTACGTACAGATCCTTCGTTGCCGCTGAGAGTACATTCCCTAGCATATATCCAAAATCTTTATGCGAAAGTTTACGATAGTATTTCGGGCAGTTGTTAAACCCAAGTCTGTCATGCCAGCAACCTTTAGATAAGGTTGTAAAACTAGATGAATGGCTCACGCTTGGCAGAATTTTGCGTCCCTTTGAACCTAGTAACATTAAGAAGAAGACAAGGTAAAAGATGATTCCACCTGTTGTGATATTCTGGTTAAAACTAACTGTAAAGACTTAGATGAAGTGAGCTGTCGATAAGTCCGAGTTTCTAAACGTATTCGATTGGTAAATTTAAATTTGTTCTAAAACAGAATAAGCACCGTCTGGTGACGCCAATGGAAAGCACACTTTTTCGTACAAATTCAGAATACGAAGAAATGACGTAAGATTAAGTTAATGTTAACACGTTCGGGAAAGTCTAAAAAATGTTACTCGCACGTTTTTACCTGAATCTAGCTCGCATGCAAGTTGCATTACATTGCGGGCTATCAGGGAATGATGTGATCAATTGCTCGATCGTGCCCCGTAATGTTATTCAATTTGAATCCGAGTTGCTTGCAGGCGAAAAAGCAGCCTTAGTTGAAATGACAGCACACTCCTCCAAAGTTATTATGATCTTTAAAACTGATACCTAAGACCGCTTTTTCTTTGTTTTGCATGGAAAATCATGAAATGACTTTTCCCACCCTGGGGGGAGTGGAAGGGAGAGTCAGACTCACTAAAACCCTCCCGCATTTCTTCAAATGCCCTTTGCGTTCCTAGGCCGCGGTAACCCTATTGAACAATCCCTAACTTTGGCCGGCGCGATCTGCCTTCTGAATTAATTCAATTCCGCTTTTTGTTTCGGTAGAAAATGCCTTTCAGTACCAAACAATGCATACAGAGTTTGACCTTGTTCTCATACGGTCCAAACTGGTCCGAACAGTGTTAATTGTCTCGATCACATATCCGTGCGTTCAGTGCAATGGGTGCGAATAGAAACCGGTGCAGGCGCACTGAAACTTACAGTTGTGGTTTAGTTGTACTCTTTATTATGGAAATACCAATCGGTCCTGCCCATGTGTAATCGGATGCAGGCTTGCTTAGAGTCGTCCCTGTATACCTCGGTTTTTAATGTTACCTCGTCTTTTTACCTGACTGCGCCAGATGGAAAGTTATGTTTTTCGAGAGTATGTATAATTGTTTGGCACGCTCTGCGGCCTGAACGGCTCGATGGATTTTAGCTTGAGAGGTGTCGTAAGATTCGTCTTGATTGTGAGAGTGACACTGGGTATAAAAAAAATTAAAGTGGCCAATGTTTGGCGCCATATCCTGTCTTCAAAAAATTTTTAATTTTCAAAACCTATCGAGTAAAAAATATAACTCGCTAAAATGTAGGAAATAAAAAAAAATACTGTCAAAAAACCATCGTTTTTTAGAACATCTGTGCTAAAAAAACGAAGTACCTTTAAAGACCGAGCTACAATAGAAACATTTGTACAGTAGCCGGCACGAGTCGTGAGCACATGAAGAATAGCAGCGGGGTGATCTCGCCAATAAACGGTGGGCGAACGAGACTTGCAAGCGCAGTATTCGAAGAGCATTGACTGACGAACCAATAACGTGAAGCGTCAGAGCTGTCGTTGTCGACCAACCAATCAATTCACGACTCGTGCCGTTTATTATAACTCTGAAGGAAAAGGTATACTTTTTCTGCCGCTTATCGACGGTATTCCCCAATTGATTTGATAACTTAAGTTTTATTATAAAACTAGTTGACCCATGCAACTTCGTCTGCGTCACAATTTTCATTACTGCTCCGCTCCTATTGGTCTTAGCGGGATGATATATAGCCTTTAGCCTTCCTCGATAAATGGGCTATCTAACACTGAAATAATTTTTCAAATCGGACCAGTAGTTTCTGAGATTAGCGCGTTCAAGTAAACAAACAAACTCTTCAGCTTTATATATTAGTATAAGATAGATATGAATATTATTCTTTGTTTGTAGTATTAATCCGATAATGAAAATTCTTTCACGGAAAGAGAACCGACCCCCATATTATCCCGAAAAACGCATTGCCCCCTGAGCTCATGGGAACGAAGCCACGGAAAGAGCTACATAGTTTGTAAAAGGCATAGAGCTCTGAAAAAGTATCATACATAAACATAATACTTACAAGCCTTGTTCAATTCTTCAATTAGAGTCGTGAACGGGTAGGATTTTGAATATTCCGTTGCTGTCGTGAATTTATTTTCCAAACTACTTTTTCCTATATAATATTATAATAGTCCATTCTTCTGTTGTAAGTCACGAATATAATAAAAAAAAGACATTTGTCAAAAAACCCGTAAATAGTTCCAAAATAGCTTCATTCAAGCATTCTGTTGCAGTAGTTTTAATTCGATCACAAATTTGATGCTATCGTCTGGGGCAGTTTGGTAAGAATGAGTTATTCATCTTAATTCCCCATAAACTTTTAACGGCCCCTGTTATCTCTTCTCTATCCAATTTTCACCTTCGCTGTCCTAATCGATTGTTCCACGCCGTCGGTACAAAGTACGAACACAAGCGGTACACGGTAAAAATATATATTTATACTGTGGCAGTACAGCCAAGTGCATTGAGTACGTCTGCACTTGAACCAACACGAGGAAAAACGAGCATATCGTAAATATTAGTAATCGTGTACCTAAATACAAGTAATGTTTAAAAAATCTTTACTCAATTTACATAAACTTACGTCGTTTTCTACCGCCTCCTTATAATACGTTATTATTACATTTTGATCGAATGTTACAGAAATATGTAGGTATCTATCGGAGTCTTCTACGTTTATCCTTTGTCTCTGGTTCATCATTGTTACCATCTAGGTAGCTGAAACAGGTTCTTTGCGGTGGTTCTATATGGATAAGAACTCAGAGGAATAATAATATGAAAAGTTTTGTTGTACCCACTTGTAATAATTATTATGGTCGAAGATGTCGAAACTACTTGGTTCCAACTATTTTTTAATAACCTTCCGGTCGATATAGATAGCTGCGTCACAAAAGCATCTTATAAAAATAATTATATACAAGTACCTATTGAATATAATTATTGTCAGAGCCACACTGTGGAGAAAATATAAACTTGTACTTACTACAACTATGCATGTGATAGATAAAAGGAGCTACATCTGCCAACAAACAGCTTTGCAGTTTGGCAGAAGTAAAAATAATTTGTAGAATATATTTTTTCGTGAATAAACACTTTAATTATTTTTTTTTGCAAATCATGAATCTCCCCAAGTATTCTCCACATCCCACCCTTACAATGTTCTATAGATACTGTAAACAGCGCATGATACCAGTGTTTTTCACCAGGCCGTTCGTTCTCCTTGTGATTGTCTCTGATTATGATATTCCTCTTTTTTACTTTAGATAGGCTCGCCTGACCGCAATTTCACGTGATTGAAAGCGATGATGTGGATGTGCTTGCCTTGAAGTAACCATTCACTCTTAAGGTGAATGCTCCAGGGTAGCCCGCGAAATTCAAATATTTTTATGTTTTTTGCAATTTGCCGGTCAGTGTGAAGCTGTATGTGGACCAAATGCGATCCGCGACCGTAACGCGTATTTATCTAAAGAATTATAACCATTTCAATCATCAATATAGCCCTCTAAGTTCATGTAGTTCGAAAGAATGATTATTTCTGAAATATTCATTCTTTCGAACTACATAAAAATAAAAATATTTGAATTTCGCGGGCTACCCTGGAGCATCAACCTTAACTTAAAGACCCTCAGGTTTTACTCATGGCTATCAGGAAACACCGACCCCGTGCAGAGATTTCTACACCTTAGCTGTTCGCACAATGAAAGTATTTTGTGTATAGGTGGGTAGTCTGTGTCCTTCAGGTTTAGGAGTTATATCAACTGCGCAGTTGGCGTTTTGTTTGAAGGACTTAAGCGCTTTATATTTTTCTACAACAACACTAAACTTATCAGTGCCGGATCGATATTGTTATCAGTTAATGTAGAATCCCCTATCTAATAACAAACATTGCTAAAAGGAAAATAGTTTCATCTGCATCAATCTGCGTTGTTCGAATTGAACCAACTCTTCTAGGGCTTCTGTTGTCTTCATTACTCAGTAGCAGATCAATGTTGGATGCTTCTTCATATTGCACTCGCTATTACTTGGATGCTCGAGTACTGTCATTCAGCTGCTACCAGCTAACTTCCGAATATCGTCGTTGTATTTAGACTTGACCTCTTATGTTTACGTGTTCGCGTCTCCACTCAAGAACTGATCTACCCTAACGGTCATCATTTCTACAACCTATAGTTGTCATTACGGGCCCATTGTTACTAACGGTTACTTCAGACTTAATAAGGGCATTCGGTACAAACTCATACGTCACTGTTGCACAATGCCTATTATTATTACTTACTATACTATATGAGGTTACTGGTATTATTAATCAATTTTTCCTTCCATTACAGTACTCTGTGTTTCAGACTTTCAGTGCATGTGGTGCGCGCGTACTGAAACGTACTCGAGCGTTCTCGCTGTGTAGTGATAGTCATTGTGCGTACGCAGACTCTTGTGTCAGTAGCAATTTGTTGGAAGTTGATAAGTTTTTTGAGGTAAATTGTTTTAATGTATGTTTTTTGTATTAGTGTAGTGAAGGCCTTGGCATTAGTCGTATTGCGGACGTAAGAAAGAACTAAGGTATTGTTAAAGGTGCAGGATTGCAGCATCTTCTGTGATTATAAATTCGTTTGTCATGTTCGGAATTCAATGATACGGTGTTGAAAATACGGTACATATTTGACTTTAACCTATGTTTTTGGGACAAAGCTTCTACTGAATTCAACACATTATATTTCACATAGCTAAGTCTAAAATAATAGACTGTTGACTGTTGTGACTGTGTTTTGTTGTGGTTCCACCATTCAAAGAAACAGCCTAGTCTATAAATACCGACATTTATACAGTAGCTTATGTTTTATTAGTCATTTATAATTGAAATGTCGTACAAACGGAAAATATGCTATGACGATTGACGATTGCATAATGTAATGTTTCCTAGGTCTTTGTATCAACAATTTTATAACACTAAGAAACATCTAGAATCTAAATAGAAGTTTTTTTTTTGTTACGAGTATGACTAAGATTTGTTTTGCTTCTGTGGCAGTTATTGCAAAAATTCATCATTCCTGCCCATATCCCATGTTACTTGGGGTCAGCGCAACACGGTTTTTTCTTCCATTCTGTTCTATCAGCCGTCACTCGTATCACTAACTCCTTTTTCTTTCATATCGCTCCTCACACAATTCATCCATCTTTTCTTTGGCCTTCCTTTCCCTCTCCATCCATCCAAATTTATTTTCATAACTCTTCTAGTTACATGCGAATCATCCCTCCTCTTCACATGACTTTACCAAGACAAGCGATTTCCTTTTAACTTTTCAGTCACTGGCGCCACTTTTAAATTACCTTTATATTACTGTTATATGTAGGTATGTACTCATTTTATCTATTCTCGTTACTCCACACATCCATCTCAGCATTTTCATCTCCGCTACATGCAATCTATTTTCATTCGTCTTTTTCACAGCCCAACATTCTGATTCATACATTTGCAATAATTACGTCTTACTTATTGCTAAATAACAACAACTAAAAGGATGACCATCCATTAAATATCGAGCCTCCTTTGTGCCTCGAAAAGCACGTTTAGTCTTTGGTCCTGGTGGTCATTTGAATATCTTTGACAGTCGTTACGGGTAGCCAGAAAATTAACACCAGTCATATTAAGGCGTACCGTGGTATCCCGTTACTGGGTTGTGGAGGTCAGATAAGCATCTGCACCACTTAAAGTACTGGTACTCAAGCTGCTTCCCGTTGGACAGGAATCGACTGTGTAAGTTAGTTGGGAAAAGGCTAGGCAGATTGAGTCATTTAAGTAAATATTAAGTTTAAGAATATTCTAGAAACTTGTTGCTTCTACGCTTAATGCTTACCGGGATCCTTGAAAAAAACATGCAGCGTTACATACGTGTTTGAAAGACTTTACAATCGAATTTTGTTTTGAATTGTCAGATACTGAAATTCTTAAGTTTTAGTCATGTTGATCAACCATGCATGAGTCATGGTCATGAACAAACAGTTAGGCACAACAGCTAAACTGAATTAATCAGCGGATTGATTACTGATAAGGAACTTAGTCAGATTGAAGTTGGTTTAGATTTGGGATAGTCTCACACTCGATAGTCCACCCACTAGCACTACACCACCCATCATTATGATCATCTTCCTGTCCTTGCACCATGCTACTTGGGGTCGGTACACGGCTACTTCTGTCAGCTGGATCAGTGATTCCTAAACTTTTTTTGCAGGGACCTATTGTCCCGAAATCTAAAAACAAACAGCTATTCTTTGAAATGAAAAGTAACATGAGCTTGTCATAGATAGCACAACATTTCTGATAAAAAATTTAAATCTGTTTGCATCACTGTTATTTTGGAGCTGAAATATTTGCATTATTGGAAATTTCTCGGACCATATGTAAGCTTTGCGAACCATTGCTGATGATTCAGCTCAGGATGATTTGAGGCTTTATATGTGTGTTTCCTCTTACTGTCTGTTTACCAAAAGAAGACCTTCAAAAATGATTATATTAATAGATTATTTGCAAAAACACTCAGTGCAAAGTCTGACAACACTTACTAAAGCATGGTCATTTATAGCCCATAGCGTAAACTGTTGATGGCTCTGACAAATATTTTGTAAACATTGGAACAGATGTTATATATCCGGGAAACACGGGAAGAAGTTTACTTCGTAGAATCGTAGAGAAACAGGATCTTGAAAAAGGTGGCAAAATACTAATCATTGTAACGCAAGCAATTTTGAATCATAACTGTGTGGAAGAAGACTCAACATTCATTACTATCAACACGTTTGTTTTTCATGTCTAAGAACTACGTTTACATCCCTTGACATGGAATTCTGTAGGTTCTTTTAACTGCTGTACTAATAAAATGTTTTGTTTGGTTACAGGTATGTATTGGAATTGGACGGTGCAAAAACTTCAAGCCTATATTATATAACTTTGCCTGGTAAGCAAATATGATAACTTTTACAGAATAATTGGCAGTAATAAAAAGAGACACCTGCTGATATCAGTAACATGGGTAGATGCATCTCTTTCTGTGTAGTTATAGTAATACTACAAATACTAAAACGTTTTCATAGCGTGAGTTTCTGATGAATTCAATAAAGGCGTAGGAATGAAAGAACTATACCATAATCCATCATAAGTGGCCTTGAGTGACTTGGTGTCTAGACAAGTATTCAATACGAGTAACCTTTTATTCTTCAATGTCAATGTTAACGCTTCCTGATTCTGGAACTTTAGCAAGGGACAGGATACAAAACTGTGAACTTAGTGCGAGTTTTTATAGTCATTCCTTCGCTGTACTTTTCTGTTTAATTTCGCGGAATCTAAGACAGTTGAATCGTTTCTCCGAGATTCGTTATTTTTCTGGTGTTCGCCACTGTTGATTCTGGTTTTTAGGAGTTGTAGTGGTTTCCCCGTCTCCCGTCGGGCATTTTACACTTTAGCTGAACGCACAGTGAAAGTATTTCCAAAAAGTTTGGTTTGTTATTAACGTAATCGAGTTCGTTTAAATACTGGCACTAACACTAAGGCCTCTAGTTCAAAATTTCTCTCGGATTTTTTCAAAGTTTTAAGATTCCTCAAGTCTTACATGCACACATCAGCAAAACACTTCAGGTCAACCAGTGTCAATCAAGTGTTTATTCTGCAATATTGGCAATTGGTGGTCAACGTAACGATTCACCTCGGCCTTGGCTGATGTGTGAATCGATTGAATAGCTGGTTTATTTATTAGTGGTATAGCGATTACCATTCTGCGGTTCGATATGTTGGAATCGAAGGCGGGTAACAAACGAACGCGCGGAAACGCGCCAACGGCGGCGGGGAATAACGCCATCTTGTATTCTATTCTATGAAATTGTGACAGTGTGCCCTAAAAGTAAGATTTTTGATTCAAAATATTTGGATCCCTAATTGAATTTTTGAATATGCTTATGTTTTAGGTAGGCTTATTGTTGACTATTATATTAACGAAGATATTATTGTAGATCTTAACGTTGACAAGGGGGTGTGCGACACACCCCATTTTCTGTCTGTTAGTCCAATTTTATCCAATGATAAAAATCATCTCTACTTTCATGCTTCTCTACACAACATTTTTATAAAATGTATAGATTGGAACACTAATTTAAGGGGTCCTGAAATGACCAACGACAAGATTGCCGTCTCCACTACCATTCACTCGTATATTAATGCTAAACATCATCTTGTTTATATTATTCTTCCTGTGGTCTACATTTCTTAAATCTACACAACAGCTTGAATTCTAAGAAATACTCAATCTTTCTGACTACCTCCAAGTCTAAGTCCAGACACCAAACAGGTTTTAGAGAACCTGTCGCAATCATTAGTGTTCGCGTGACGACGACTGTCTGTCCTCTGTTCCTTGACAAACTGGTTTTTGTTAACATTTGATTAGTCTTATGAGTTCCTTCCTTATTTTTGTTGTTGTAATTTGTTGTTCATTGTGTTTGGGCTTGTGAATTCAATCTTAGGTTTAATTAGTATCCTCTTGCTGACTTTCATAATACCACAAATAAACATACTTCTTCAAACATGTAGCTTGGTTGTAAGTTGTCGTAACTGTTGATTCCAGTGTTTTGACTTTCAGGTGCTGCAATGGCGTTCTCGTCCGCTAATAAGCATACTTCTTCGTGGCAGGGAAAGATTTCGACAATCCCAAAATCGCCATTCTTAAAGGCTTTCTCAATATACCTATCTATTTTGCTGAATACCAGTATTTTACGCGGAGTGGCTGCCTACCAGACCTCCACACCCCATTAACTGGGTAACGTGGTACTTCATGACAAGACTGGAGTCAGATTTACTAGCTTCTGACTATCAGGAACGACTGCCAAAGATCTACAAATGACAACCGGGACCAACGGCTTAACGTGCTTTCCGAGGCACGGAGGAAACTCGGTATTTTAAGATGGCCACCCATCCACAGACTAACCTTGGCAAGCGTTGCTTAACCTTTAAGATCGACCCGTTACCAACGATCATCAACGATATTATCAATATTTTCTCAGTGTCGTGTGTTCAGCTGTAGATGTTTTTGTAAGACGAGCAGGTTTGAAGTGCGATGTTTCGTATTCCAGCTACAAATTTCAGTGCAAATGTAAACAGTGTTCTTATATCCCAATGATGTGTGGAATGCCCTCGTTAGCGTTCATTCGCTGAATATTTTCATGTGTGTTGTTGTAGATAGTGTGTCTTTTTAATCGCGAGCTTCCATTTTTATGTTGGTAAAACCTAATGGTGCTTTTACGAGAATCATGTCAGTCGGCAATGATGATTGGTGTATCTGTAGAGTTTTTGTTTGGAAAGAAGTTAGGAACTAGTTAAGGCTTCTTTTAACAGATATAGCATAGTCTGTAAGATACAGTGATTACTTTTTGATCTCGTCGCTTCACTCTATTGAATATGGTATGACTTTAGAGAATTCATTAGGGGCGGATATTGCAAAGTCGTCTCGCGTAGCTTACTGCTTAAAACAAAAACTTTTTGTAATTAATTAATTAAGAAACTAGGTCTTTAAAATTACAAACTATAAATAAAGTTTAAAATATATTCGGTGGAAGTTGAGTTTCCGCCAAAATAAACTCATATAAATCTTGAACCTTCCTCAATAAATATTGTGTGAAATCGCACCGAAGCCAGTCTAATAATTCTTGAGTTTTATAGTCAAGGACATACAGATTGACATAATATATTATGTTGATAGATACTCATACTGCACTTACTGCAGTTACAGTCTACAGTCCTTAAAAAAATAAAAGGCTAAGCATAGGATGACATTATGAAAGATATCGGAAGCAGCATTGAAAGGCTTCTCAAAAGGTAGATCGCAGACCTAGTCGGTCCGAGAGATAGCTGGTTACCAGTACAGAATTGATCGACGAGGTTAAGCTTGGGAAAGGTAGAACAATATCGGACATCGGAGGTCTTCCGGATGAAACGATGATGGTGGGATACATTTTTGTGTAATTAAATTCGAATTTAGAATACTATGTATGATGTCAATGTACAGAGGGTTGGTTTGGAAAACACGCGTTCCTATCAAGTTTCTTAGATCCATAATATTGTCTATGGATCCCTATGCCCGTGCTATAGTATCTTAATTACGTGACAGAGGTCAGGTTCAACAAAACGTCGTAGTAAAAGACAATGTAGAGAGCGGACGGACGTCGATCCGTATCCGGCGCGCGCAGTGACTAATACACATCTGCACTGCACGAAATGGTAAACGACTTGTGTTCAGCCATTTTTAGGACAAGGAACCTTTTATTACAGTTTATTGCAAAATATTAGCCCTGTTGGAGTTTGGAGTTCTGCATGTGGCCACGTTCAAATTTTTGTATTGCTTGTAACTTGATATTTTTATCATTCTATTTTTTTTTATACTATTGATGGACTTACTTTTGACCGCTATCTCACATGATGGAAAGCGATGATGCGGTCGAAGATGGAGCACGCTTGCCTAGAAGTAACCTGTTCACTCTTGATGCAGACTCCCAGGTTGAACCTCTCAGGAAACACAGATACTGGTAGGGAATTCCACTCCTTAGCTGTACGCACAATGAATGTGTTACCAAAATGTTTTTGCGTGTGGGTGAGATTCCACCATGTCTTCTTTGATTTCAGGGATAAATGCTAAACGATTTTACAACCCGCGATAAGAGAAGATACGTAACACCTGAAATCCTCATAGGCGTTACAAAACCACCTACAATATGAACTTTCCAAAAGTTCTTAGCTCCTTTTATGCCAGTTATAGAACAGTTGTAAATACGGCAAGCCCTTAAGACGGCCTAAATGTGCCTCGAGGGAGAAAGCCCCTAAGAAATGACGTCATGAAAATGTTCGCCGTAAATCTACCTACGATCAAGTAAAGAGCTTTCTTTCTTTTTCTGTCGAAGTAGAAAATTAATTTTTAGAGTTCTGTACCCGAAAGGTAGCCAACGGATAAACGGAACCCTATTTCGAAGCGTCCGCTGTCCGTCCATCCGTCCGTCCTTCCGTCTGTTTGTCAGCGGGCTGTATCTCAAGAATAAGCAGACAGTTAACATTTTCATAGGGTGTGTATTTCTATTTCCGCTATAACGTAACAACTAAAAATTTAATTAAATAATGGTATGGAACCCTTCGTGTGAGAATCCGACTTGAAATTGGCCGATTTGTTAGTTTAAGATCTTTTTTGTCGTTGTGGGCGAGTTTGTGATGTAATTATGGCCAGTGCCTTGTGAAATATGTGATGCAATAAAATGTTAAGCTTGGATTGATTGCCAATGTTTACCTACTGCTGAGTTATTTTTTGTCTTTTTTTTCGATGGGTATAGTTTTAAGGGCGATTTCTTATTTGCCTGTTTGCCTAGAAGTACTTAAAGACAGCTTTTAGTTATCACAGGCTCCGGCAGAGAATTCCACGACATAGCTGTATGCACAATGAAAGTATTTTCAGGATGTATATACCGTGCCGCATAGTCTGATGATAGAACAAGATAAATTGACTTTCCAAAATTGACTCGTCTATCTCTCTGATTCTGTCCGCGAACCCGCATTGGGTTCGCGTAATGGGTTACGCTCCTACGCTTCGCTTCCATTTTGGAGGAGGCTTGAGTCCCTGCTTGAACATTATGAGCTAATAACACTTTTTGCATTGAACATTATTCTATTCTGTATTTAGAGAAGGGCTTTGTTAGCTAATTTTGCAGCTATCAACGTTTTACTTGTTGTACTTAGTCTTGTCCTGTTGTTCCGAAATTAATTTTTATTATTTTGTATTTATTTTGTTTATTCGTTATCTTAACTTATTTCTACATTTTTATATAATATCTATATACTAATATATAGGGGCTCGTGGCTAAATAATAACAGCCGCACGGGTCGATCTTCAAGGTTGGTCTGTGGATGGGTGACCATCTTAACATAGCGAGTTTCCTCCGTGCCTCGGAAAGCACGTTAAGCCGTTGGTCCCGGCTGTCATTTGTAGATCTTTGGCAGTCGTTACGGATAGTCAGAAGCCAGTAAATCTGACTCCAGTCTTGCCATGAAGTACTGTGTTACCCAGTTTCTGGGTTGTGGTAGGCAGCCGCTCCGCGTAAAATACTGGTATTCAGCTAAATCCGGTTTGACTGGAAGCCGACCCCAACATAGTTGGGAAAAGGCTAGGCAGATGATGATGTTGATACTAATATATAAAGCTGAAGAGATTGTTTTTTTGTTTGTTTACTTGAACGCGCTAATCTTAGGAACTGCTGGTTCGATTTGAAACATTATTTCAGTGTTAGATAGCCCATTTATCGAGGAAGGCTATAGGCTATATATCATCACGCTAAGACCAATAGGAGCGGAGCAGTAATGAAAATTGTCACGCAGACGAAGTTGCGTGGGTCATTTAGTATTTAAATAAAATAAAAAAACCGGTATCGGGAACAGGGAGAGGAATCCCCTAACCATAAGAGCCGTGTCCAGAAGTACTGCTTTCTACTTTGAATCAAGCCCTTGATCCAGCTGCCTAACGAGACCCTCCTGAGGTGTTGATCGAGTCTCGTAGCTATTTAGCCATTGGCTGATAAGACTATCGGTACAATGATTGCATTTATTATTTTTATTATGATATACGACGAAAATTATTTACTTAACTATCAAAGCTGTGCGTTCGTTATCTCTGTTTTCGTAATAAAATCATTATTTTTTCTTTATCGCTATCTAGCATAAGTAATCATACACGTACCATCAATCAAATCGCCTCTAATGACGTCACGTCAAACATTATCACGTTACGCTGTAAACCGGAAAAAATGTGACTGGCTGTGTTTTCTTTTGTAGATTCATTTTGTTCTTTGATTTTTAATGGTACTACGAAATATGTTTAAGTGTAAACTGTGTTCGGCATGCAGGATGAGAGGTTTGAAAAATATTTAGAAAAGTCATGCTGCAGCGGTATTTTACAGCTGTTCACTGACATATTTCTTTTCTTTATTTAAAACCATGTAGCACTTCGTCTGCGACTTCGTTCGCGCGGGTTTAGTATTGCAATTTTCGTAGGGATCTCCACTTTTTCCAAAAATAAATTATAGCCTAAGATTCATCCTGATAATATAACTTTTAATTGGTGAAAAAATTCTTAAAATCGGTCTAGTAGTTTCGGAGCCTATTCAGTACACACAAACAAAACAATATTTCATCTTTATTTTTTTACTTTCTCGGGTCCCTCTTCTCTTAGAGACCCGGTCCTTTGGTAGGCGTACGAGGGGCCGAAGCCAACTCGCAGAGGCCTCTTTAGACATTTTAAATGGAATGGGACACCAACCGACGATTATCCCTGTATGCACTGTGAAAGTATACCCAAGGACAATCCCCGGTTGGAGCAGGACTATTGCAGAATATGGAAACAAAAGATGAAACGCTATGGGTTTGGCTGGTTTAGTGGACTAATAATCGTTTACTATGGAAGAACTATTGGCCCCTGCCTGACCATTGGCAATTAAAACGGCTTTAAAATGGCAGGGGGTGACTTGCACACTCAATAAATGGGCCCCCCGAAAAGGGTCGCTAGCACAAAGTAACGTAGCGCCAAGGGGGCAACATATCCTGAGGTGCTAGAGGAGTGGAGAGGTATACCACGGCTATCAGGACAATCCCGGAAGTACGGTCAAGATCCCTACCAGCACCTTACTGGATTATACATCCTTCTCCCGAGCACGTTTGCTCTTGCGAATCTCCACTCAGACCGGCCGATTAAGGCAAGAAAGAGGTGGGAGCTCTGTTCCTCGTCAGTGTTTACTGCGGCCAGCTAATAAAGGCAAGCCGGAAATGAGGAACAAGAATTCTCCCTGGAGATCAGGTCAGTGGGGTCGCCAGTGCCCAACAGTTCGCCACAAAACTGCCTTGACTCATCTTTATTATTATTAAAGTTGAAATATTGTTTACTAATCAAAGGCAAATTAATCTATTTTATAATAGTACTTATAGAATAGATCAATTTGCCTTTCTACGAATAAATTAAATAAACCAGGGAAATAAGGAGCCTTTAGCGCTTATTAATGAAATTTGTGATATAGTCTGTGGAAATTGTTTTAAAAAACAAGATGGTGGCAAGAATACATTACGCGTTCAAAATTCTTGTACAGTCATTTGAGTCAAACTTGTGGCAAGCAAGCAGCCGAAGATTTATCAATAGGGAATATGCATGCGATTTTTTTATTTGCAAAATGAAATACTTATTAGCTTTAGTAAACAATCGTGAAATTATTTTTTAAATACCTTCATCAGCGATGAATTTATAAAGCTTCAAAGATTACAATTAGAAAGAGAATTCCGATGAAAACTTTGACGTCATCGTCTATGACGCCTATACAGCTGCCATAGAAAACAGCGTTTTCGCGAGAGGGACAGATATATTTGTTTGAAATATCTATATCTCCTTCGTTTTTCGAGTAATTTTGATTTTATTTTCACTGTTAGTATTATATTTTTTTATACTTTTAGATAAACTGTATAGATGATAAATTTGTTTTTCATGCATATGTCCCTATTCATTACTTCGCCAGAAAATGATACTTTTTTATTTAGATATTTTGGTCGAATGTTTTTTTCAATTTCTCTACGTCATTCATTCTGTTTTTATTGCTGTTGTGGTTGCGATATACTTCTTGATACTGTGTTCAATTCCATCTGAATAAATTATTTTTATAGGCAAGACATTATCTAGCCTATCCACATAACAACAGGTTTCAAATAAATGCATAGTTTAATGCTTGCTGGGTTTAGTAGCATGCAATTATGCAAAATAACTCCTTAAAACGAAGTTATTAACTACTAAGACTACTTAGGGTTATTGAAAATTCATTCCCTAAAAGAGATTAATTTAAAAAAATATATTTTTCTGATCGAAAATCTCCCCGAGCTCACAGCTTATATTGTGCAAAATAAAAAAATATTCTCAACAGTAAATAAATTCTCATAAAAATACTGTAGCTAATAAATACTGCTAATTTTATAACTAGCGCGTTAATCGGTCTCTTACATCAAATAAAAACTAGGAAACCTTTGAAGTGGCTGTAAAATGTAGGTTAGACCTAAATAGTTAGTACGAGCTACAACCACGCATTGAACATGTCTTGCACACAAGATATCCATCGGCACACATTATAATGTAAATAGTTAATGTTGGGTTAATGTTAGACTGGTATTTATTTACAAAACTGCTAAAACCCCACTGAAGAAGTTACTACTGTACTGCTACTTGGGAATATCATATGTAAAAAATATACTTACTGAAAAAATTTAAATTCAAATCGGACCAGTAGTTCCTGAGATTAGCGCGTTCAAGAAAACAAACAAACTCTTCAGCTTTATATATTAGTAAAGAGGTGCAGATACTAAGGCTCGCATTCCATTACTCTCCTTACGGTAAGCTATCAATTGGTCGACGATAGGAAAAGATGGGAAAAATCATCAAATGACTCCTTTCGCTCTGGGTGGAGCGGAAGGGAGTGTCAGACTCTTACTGACTAAAAATCATCAGAGTTTCTTCTAATATCCTTTGCATTTCAGGGTCGCGGTGACTCTTGAACAATTTCCGCAACAGTAAACTGGCCTAGAACTCTTAGAAGTATGCTTTTCACTTTTGAAGTCTTGACGTCCCAAAACAATATGCGACTGAGAAAGCAGATAACTGGTGATTTTCTTCTCTCGCTTATCGTAGCTGTACCCTTTAGTCAATCTGCAAGTTTGGTAACAAAATGTCTTTCATTATATCGAAAGACATTGGCAGTCTTATCGCGAGACCAACTAGAAAATCACCATCAGTAAGTCCAACTGGCAGGAGTATTTAGAATTTCACAAAAAATCTCGAACGTACAGCTCCAATGTTATTCCATTTTTATCTCTGCGTGTACGCACACAGTAACTACAGTTGTAATTGCGTTATATCAGCCAGATGTCGTCGACCCACAGACCAGTTTATTTACTAACGTCCACCAATTCAACATGGCTGCCGAAAGCATTCGCGATGTATGATGCGTCATTGTTTGTCGAGCTGTCAGTTCGTGATTTGACTGTTGTTTCTCTGTTACTAATATGAAGGTACTGGTCTTCATCACTCCTTGGCTTATGAAAAACATCATTGGTGGTAACACAGTATTCCTGTCTTTTGCGATAAGATGTGAAGATAGGAACAGACCTCAATAGGTGTTATTTTATCATCATCATCACCATTTACAGCCTTATTTCATGCACTGCTGATCATAGGCTTCTCTTTTCTTGTTGTTCTTTCCATCTCTTAGCCGGACGATGGACTCTTCTTTTTCCAGTCCTCGGACGCCACTCGGTCACCGCCTTAATCTGTCAGCTTATATAATTTATAAACTGTCCATAACTTGATGGACCGAACGTCATTGCAGTAAGGTAACTAACAATGCCAAAGTGATGATTAGTATTCAAGCCATTCCATAGTCTTTCCGAAAAGGATTGCCAGTTTTGGCAAGCGGTTGCTGACCGAAGTACAAGTCTCCCTAAATAAAGGCCTTTGCCTTTATTTTCTACCAATGATTCATAAATTAATCATATTGGAAATCTATTGAAGGCTTAATCCTTAGTGATCTTTATTTTCTGATTAGATAGTAATGAGTAATTAAAAGATTTCAGATTCATTTACAACATTCGAGCTGAAATAGTTGCGGATGATATCACTAATGATGCACATATGTGTTTGTATTTCAGTATTTAATTAATGTAATTAATTGATTAAAGTATTTATATCTGCACTGACCTATGTAATGATGTCAGGGGGACGGGTTTCGAAAACATTCGATAGCCTTTTGGCCATGTTTTGAAGGAATCACGGTTATTTCAACAAACGGAGAATGAGAACCAATTAGTTCAAGGGACTCCTTAGAAGGATGTGAGAAATAGCCAGATATGAAGTTTACTAGTACATACTTAAAAATGGGTGTCGTAAGAGGCGACTAATGGACTTGTCAGAGAATGGGTAGCAGCGTTCTCGGCAAAACTCAACACCATACACTGCAATCGCCAACCCGCCTGCCAAGCGTTGCGATTATGGCTTCAGTATGATTAGACTTCAGAAAAGAGGAATGGAGGCGATGAGTTCATGGAAAAATTAAAATAGCCGCTTGGATCGTTGCAAGGTTAAGCTATACTTGCAGAGGTTGATCCGTAAATGGTTAAGTGTTACTTATCGAGCCCCTCCTTGTGACTCAGAAAACATGTTAATCCGTTGATCTCGGCTATCATTAATAGCTCTTTGACAATCGTTACGGGTATGGTAGTCAGAAGCCCGAACATCTGAAATCTGGTCTCACAAAGGAGTATGAAACCCAATATGTAACCCAGTCACTGGGTTCTGGATTTAGATAGGCAAATGCTCCATGTAAAATACGGATATTCAACTATATTCGGCTAGGTGCTGACCCGATGATAGTTGGATATAGGCTAGACAGATCATCATCATCTTCCTGCCCTTGTCCCATGTGACTTGGGGTCGGCGCAACACGTTTTTTTTTCTTCCATTCTATCCTATCAGCCGTCACGCTATCACTAACTCCCTTTTATTTCATATCGCTCCTCACACAATCTATCCATCTTTTCTTTGGCTTTCCTCTCCCTCTCCATCGTTCCACATTTATGTTCAAACCTCTTCCAGTTGCATGCATTTCATCCCTCCTCTTCATATGTCTATAAACTATACCCTTTTAACTTTTCCGTCACTGGGGCCACTTTTCTACCTCTAATGTACTCATTTCTCACTTTGATGCTAAGGCTTAAATACAGGTATGTCCTGGCCACAGGAATATTTTAAAAAGTTGCTCTTCGGCAGATTAATCTCACGGACGAATCTCTTTTGAACTTGACGTGTCTGTTGCGAAAGTATCGTAAACTTTTTCTAATAAAGCCCAGCTTGCTCGGTAGCCCTCAGAATACAAAGTAGGAACTAGGGTGAAGAAATTACCTTACTTTCTTAAACTAGAGAACTCAATAACTCAAGGACTTTAGGTGTTGCTTTATTTTTCTCGCATGAAAATTTGGCCCTGAGCCCTGACCCTTTCAGGAGCATTGTACTTTTTTTTTGGTTTGCGTCATGCTTGACTCAAATGAACTGATTTTCTTTCTTTGTTTTTTTTTCTTACTTTTTCCCCTTCAGAGTTGACGATGTTAGTATGTCAGTCATGGAACTGAGTTCAAACATTCACTAGTGTTTCCCATGGGTTTGCTCCTGTGGTGACTTATCATTGCATTCAACCCATCAGCTTTTTTATTACTGACTAGCGACCCGCCCCGGCTCCGCACGGGTGTATAACCTATCTCAAGAACCACTCTATGAAACCCGCATCAAAATCCGTTAGTTTTAAAGATTGAAGCGTATGGGGACAGACAGACAGCGAAAGCGACTTTGTTTTATACTATGTAGTGATATCATTTTCAAGATTGGTATCTATTTCCTTTGTTCCCGTATCCGTGTTCCTGACGGATCTAATGCAGCGTCCTTGAAGGGATCTTGGTTCCAGCCGCGGATTGTGTTTAAATTTGGATTGCATCTGCTTTCTAGATGGACGGCAACAAGCAAGGTCACCTTGGATGGGAAGCTGGATTTCATCCGTTCGGAACATGCTTTATGCTTTACCCACGCGCTTACTCGTTTACATACAAAATATATCTTTTAAAATAACGCATTATAATATAAATAAGCGTTAAACCAAGCTAGCAAGCTTCCACTATACCCGGATGCGTCACATCATCATAATCATCTGCCTAGCCTTTTCCCAACTATATTGGGGTCGGCTTCCAGTCAAGCTGGATTTAGCTGAATACCAGTATTTTACGAGGAGCGGCTGCCTACCCGACCTCCACAACCCATTAACTGGGTAACACGGTACTTCATGGCAAGACTGGAGTCAGATTTACTGGCTTCTGACTGCCAAAGATCTTCAAATGACAGCCGGGACCAACGGCTTAACGTGCTTTCCGACGCACGGAGGAAACACGGTATGTTAAGATGGTCACCCATCCACAGACCAACCTAGGCAAGCGTTGCTTAACCTTGAAGATCGACCCATGCGGCTGTTATTATTTAGCCACGAGCTCAACACCCGGATGCGCCATAATCCACACTAAATTGCCATAACCTTCAAGTTGCAAAGTTTATTAAGCAAAACAAACAACTGTCCAGTTGAATTCGCTTAGCTTGGCATCTTGACCTTGAACTAGGAAAACAAGTTTCAAACGGTATTTCAATAAATCTTAGTTATTGATGCATACGTAATGTGATGTTTGTGTCAATGGAGGTATCGGTCTTCCTGTGTTTGAGCTTAAACCTCTATTGGGCTTAGTTGCTTTTAACTAGTGTCTTTAAAGATCTGCTTTGATAAAACGATAATGATCCAGCAACTTTTATAGGGTTCCGTAGCCAAATGGCAAACGGAACCGTTATGGATTCGTCAAATTTATGCGCATTTAACAATTAGTCCCAATCACTTTGTGAATGTAATGTTTAGTCCAGGCGTATTCTACTCCGTGTCACCTAACCACTAAGAATGAATCGCAACACGATTTGACAGTTACTGTCAAATCGTGTTGTCATTTATTCTTAGTTCGGGTTTGGGACTATTCGTTAGTATGTAGGTGATACGGAGTACGTATATGCCCGCAACTAAGCCCGAAACTACGGACTTCGGATTTAGTGAGTGGCCCCTCAGAAACTGAGGCTGAGGGCCACGTTCTACGCCTAATTGTCATGAATTTGAATTTGTATTTATAGATAAGGTTATTTTCATGAGAAATTAAAAAAAAATACAACCGAATCGGGTATTTTACTAAAAAAAATCTAATTAGTCCGTCTGATAGATTTTGTTGGACCGTTGGAAACTGTTTTAAATGTATTTCTCTATTTTGAAGTATAGTGTACAAGGACCTGGCCCAGGTTCCATACATTTTGGAACATCTCCTTTGGTACATTTTTACCAAGCCAGATGACGTCACGCGTGTCTTCAACTCGCTGTATCTCCTTTATTTTTAGTTTACGTGAAAAAAAGAAAAAATACGTGTCGAATATCTTTTGAAAATCTATCAGACGGACTAATTAGATTTTTTTTAGTAAAATAACCTATTGAGAACCTCCTCCTTTTTTTGAAGTCGGTTAAAAAGTTCAACAGTCCTGCGTGTATTCGCTGAAATGACTCATTTGAAACAGTTTTGTTTCAATTAGGTACAGTAAATTGTTGTTACTTTATTAACGGTTCAATGAATTTAAACGCTGTCTTGTTGCTAAGAGTCTACTTTTAGAGCTTTAAAAAAAAGTCTGATAGCTTCTTCGAGAATAAATAGCCTATTTTCTGTTAAGTATATTATGTAGTCTACTATCTATTTCATTATATTATTTACATTACTTATACTATTTCATTAAATTATTATTATTATTACTTATTACATGTGAAAGCTTGTAATTGGCATTATTTTTTTTTAAATGCTTATTAGTGTAATTTTTAGCTGTAAGTTTTCCAAAAATTAATAAAATAAAACCTTACAGCTTTTTGATTTAAAGTAATTACTGCTAATCTTAGCTCAGTGTAATTAGTTGAATTAGGAATTTAGGGCGGATTTCTTGATTGAGTAGGAGTTTTTAAATGTATCAAATCGTGTTGTGATTCATTCTTAGTGGTTAGGTGATACGGAGTCTGCGGAATCTGCAAGGCTATTCTGTAAGTAACCATTTCGATATCGAGCTTCACCTGAGTGAGATAGCTCACAAAGTGAACTTTATTGCACACAGCATAGAGGTCTTATAATAATTATACTCACCTCGGATTCCGCTGTTGAGACTCGAAAATGTTGTTACTGTTCGAATGGGGTACCGTAGCTTTGGAACGCAAAGGGCACCAGGAGGAACACGGATAGGTTTTAGTCAGTAAGAGTCTGACACTCCCTCCTGCTTTACCCAGAGCGGGAGGAGTCATTTGATGATTTCCCATCCTTAAAAAAAAAAAAAAAAAGGTGACACGGAGTAGAATACGCCTGGAGTACCTAAACATTACATTCCCAAAGCGATTGGGACCAATTGTTAAAGGCGCATAAATTTACTGCTGTTGGTTTTAGCTGTTGTTGTTGTTTGTTGCTGTCGTCCTGTGTCTGTTTTGATGAAAGTAGAATAAAGAATATTCTTATCCGCTTTATTCCAGTACTAGTTGAACCGCGCAACTTCGTCTGCTCCGCTCCTATTGGTCTTAGCGTGTTATATACCCTATAGCCTTCCTCGATAAATGGGCTATCTAAAACTGAAATAATTTTTCAAATCGGACCAGTAGTTCCTGAGATTAGCGCGTTCAAGTAAACAAACTCTTCAGCTTTAGATATTGTATAGATTCATTCAACCATCAATTTGTCATTATTCTTGCGATAGTAATCCATACAGAAACTGGTAAAGAAGTAACAAATTCGCGATACATGTAAAAACATGAAGCTTTTGTTGAACAGCTTCGAGACGTTTCCATGCCAACTGATACATTATTATGATTAAAAATGGCATAAAATAATATTGTGTATTCTAGAACGACGTTCTGTCATGAACTCCTTTGATTTAAAAACTAGGTTTTTGTTTGAAATTGCAAAAATATCTGTCAGTTTTAAAAATACATTCAACACATTCTAGAATAACTGTTGGCGGCCTGTTCCATCACATCCTGTTAACTTCCGGCTAAAATTATTATTTAACAGATAATCCTGTTTGAATTCCGGTAAACGCTTCTTCGCGATACGATAAACGACAACAATTACAAACTATGAAATATGTCGATATTATAAATATGTTGTCGCATTGTCGCATTATTCGAGGTTTGGTAGGCAGGCGCTCCACGTAAAATACTGGTATTCAGCTGAATCTTGCAAGTTTGGAAAAATGCTAGGCAGATGGTGATTGTCGCGTTATTCGCAACACTCGTTATCCACTCAGGAGGCTTAAATCTTTATGCCACTAAAACTTTTTATATTTATTTGTATTATTTCTGGCTGATAAAGCCTTTCTTGCGTGGGATCCACGAAATTCAAATTTCGCACAACGGAATCAGATTTTAACGATCATCAAATAAAACTCATTACCAGAATTTGAGTAAACGGTTTGAATAATAAATGAGAAGGAAGTTCTTGTCGTGTTGCCATTCTGCCAAGTGCCAAGGTCGATGCCAAACAGCCAGTATCAAGGATTAGTTGTCTGTTTTTTTTTTATTCTCCTTTTTTCATTTATTTTCTGACGTGGTATGGGAATGTGTTGCAGAGGAAATTGGAAAATATCGTAAGGAGAGTTTTGTATGTGAATGTGGGAACCTCATAGAAACGGTGGGTCGGATTGAGTGAAGAGTAATATTTATGTCTAGAATGGGAGTGACTCACCTCCGACATGACGACTAACAGAGGAGTATTGAAGAAGAGATGTTGCGAATCTAAATAAATTAGGATACTTACAGGCTGAATTTTTATTTGTCATGGCAACAATATTTTAAATAATTTTAGATAATGTAATTATTAGGTGAAATATTAATGTTTTAAATTCACCAATATTTTTGTTACGAGACGATGAAATTCATACTGCTATTGAAATAAGCTTAATTGTATTCTTTCGGGATAAGTCACATATTCAGAGAGGCGTATCAAGTAGAAACAGATGCCTTTGCTGAAAACTTTGAGTTGGAGCAGAGTTTAACTATGAAAATATGCATTTGATAACAATACCGTTTTTTAATCACCTACTTAGCGTTACGATCATCTAATACATATTACATTTAATGTGAACTAGAAATAGTTGGATAGTAGCCAATGTACCCGAATAAATTCCAAAGAATCTATTAATATTGGTTTGTATGATACCAATGTAAATTAAATAGAGTTTAACAAACATACTAAAAGAACAAGTATTTACCAGCAGTTTTAGAATAAGGAAAACAAACAAGTTTAATTATTCAGGTCTCATTATAAGAAATGAAACGACCTAAATTAATCTTTAAATAAAATTCGTCGCGAAAAAACGTTTGTATAATGATAAAAATATGTAAAATTATCTACATAGATGACTCATAGTCCACTAGGTATTAAGATTAGACTTTGTTCAAAACTTTAAAAACTATGCGCGTCCCTATAAATAATTAAAATCCCTTTCGTGTTGAACCATTTTGCCGCCGTGTCAAAAGTCAACGTTCTATATATAAATCGAACAAAGAAGTTTGTACACACATCGAATAAATAAATACATAACGAGTTTTACATTTGGATAACATTATTCGCGATTGGTATTGGCGCGCAGTACGCGTCGAGTGTCCGAACCGGTATCATATTCACTTGATAATTATTTTATTTACTTTTGTAACGAGAATACGCGCGAAGCTTTGTTTGTGTTGTGCTTCCCAGCGCTGTGAACGCACGTGTTCCAATTTTGAAATTTTCTTTTTTAAAAGTTTAATCACGTACCTACCAAGGAGTTTTGAAAGCGTTTCTTTTTTTCTGTGTGATTAATAGATTAGTGCTGTATTTTTTTAATTGACATGAGTGTTTTTTTTGTTATTTAAAGTGATCAGTGTCTTTTTGGGAATATCATTTTTGGAGAGTGGAGTCCGCTGCCTTGTTTTTGGCATCATATTTTGACAGGAGTAACGGTTTCGGAATTACAGTGAAATTACTCAGAATGTCGCTGCGTGAGTATTTTATACAGACATGATTAAATTCTTTCTTATTTATGTGTATTTTGGCATTCGACATAGTTAAAGAACGTTGGATCTTTTGTTTGTTAGATAAAAAAGACAATTTTTTATGACTGTTTCGTTTGACTCATGTTTGGCAGTATGTGTTTGTCAGCGTTTTTTGAAGGGCAAATCAAAAACTGTCAACTAACTTATCTGTGCAAAAAAAAAACGATTTCAATAATAGATATTTCTGCTGTTGATTTCATCGGAGTGAAATGGAAATTACTTTTTATAGATATTGACAACGATAATATTGTTGGTAATAACTATCTGCTTGTTCTTATAATGTCTGAACGTAATCATTATCACTAGGTACTTAATCGTGTTTTTCTTTTGATTAATTAAAAAAAAATACATTACTATGTGAAGTAAATTCAATTAAATGCTTTGGTGTAGGTATTCTAATAATATAAAAACAAGAAAATTCCTGAAAAAAAAAAAAGTTTAATTATTTCAGAATAACTCAGATATATCCGACTGAAACTTCATTTTAAGGGATAAAACGTAGCATAGGACACTTAGCGATAGTGTAGTTTTTATCAGTGATAGAATTTTCGCAATCAGACCATTGTGCTTTTAGAGAATCCAACAAGCATACAGTTCTTACAGAACTTTACCTATTCCTAATAAAAATATAGCTTACACAGAAAAATGTGTGCCATCAACTTCATTTAAACCTATAGTCTGTCGTAAGTTAAAGAGGGATTTGCTCGTACCTTCAAAAGGGGAGCTTACAATACGTCTTCATTCAGAAGGATTTCGAGAAAACCAATAACGGAGATGAATGGGTCTCTCAGGCCAAGGTATACGTACTCTACAATGCACAGTATGAAGAAAAATACTTTAAAAACATAAAGTTACGTGGGACTTCGTATTCCCGATACCATAGATCTGTCACATCACTACTTTATATTTTTTCGTGATGATTTACTTTTTTTTTTTTGTTGCGTGGGTCTTCGGTGGTCTTCAATCTCGCCTGCTTGAAAGTGATGAATGAGTTTGCAGTTGCAAATTTTAGAAATCAATCTGCTTAGCCTTTTCCCAACTATATTGGAGTAAGCTTCCAGTCTAACCGGATACCAGAGTACCAGTATTTGACCTCAGCAAGGGTTGCTTAACCTCAAAGATCGACCCATGCTATTGTTATGACTACATCACTTCACTACATAACACTACATATTATAAAACAAAGACCTCCGCCGCGTCTGTCTGTTTGTTCGCGATAAACTCAAAAACTACTGCACCGATTTTCATGCTGTTTTCGCCAAAGGCTAGAGTGGTTCCCGGGGAAGGTTTTAGTATATATTTTGTCTAGAAAAATAAAAATAGGGATGGTTCATTGCAGCGCGAACGAAGTCGTGGTGCCAAGTGCCAAGTGCTGGTTTTATAATTAAGAGCTTCTCAAGTTCCACTCTTTAGCATTTCGCATAATAAAAGTAAAGATCCATGTATTTAGGCCAATAAGCTACCAGGTTATTGACTTATCACATTAACATCTGTTTTTAAAATACTACCATCTGCATAGCAACAAAGTCAGAGTGGTATTTTAATATTGTGTCTTGTTCCACACTGCGGCAACTGAAATACTTACTTAATGCGATTGTCAAATATTCACAAACACGGTTGAACTTTGATATACGATAAAGCTTAGTTTTCATTGGTGTAAATTACCGTTGGCCTTGTAATCTTGCTATAGGTAGGTAGTTCCTTTTGGATGAAAAATCGTCAAATTACTTCCCTCGCTCTGGGCGAAGTGGGAGGGTGTGTCAGATTGACTAAAACCCACCCGCGTTCCTTGCAATGCCCTTTGCGTTCCAGGGCTGCAGTAACTCTACCTCCTTTTGCGAAGCAATAATGCTAGCGAAGGAGGAAGCCGAACGTATGAGAGAGAGGGAAACCTCACGACCCAGCCGCCGGAACAGAAGATGACGCCGCGGGCGTCGAGAGCCGCAGTGCGATTTCCGGCCACCGTAGGCGCGGGCCTGCGGACGGCGAGCATTGGGTGGCTCGCCGTCCGCTGTGTTCCACGCGCGCCTCAAAGAGCTGTCAGCGAGACGGGGCCCGCTAGGGCCAGTGCCTGCCGGGGTGCGGAATCCGTTCGAAAGAGGCATCGTAGTCCTGGAACGCAAAGGGCGCTGGGAGTAACACGGATGGGTTTTAGTCAGTAAGAGTCTGACACCCTCTTCTGCTTCACCCAGAGCGGGAGGAGTCATTTGACGGTTTTTGACTATCGAAGAGTTCCGCAACCTTGATGCTTGCTAGGCTGCATATTAGCAGAATCTTGGTACCTAGCTTAAGAATTTACACTCTTGTAATCCGGCCATTAATTAGTAGTTAAAACATAATGGCCCAATGGTAGAAGTAGTGGCTGGTGTAATACAAAATTACTTTTACGTTGTAAACTGGGAGTTTAATAGGGCTATAGTAATGGGGTTTTAGATGGTCAATAAAAGGTCTGATCAGTCTAATCTACTTTTAAATTACTTACGTGTAAGCTTGATATTGGTTGATCTGATTAAAACCAGTCTTCTTTGGAGTCAAAAGATTTATCAACAGGTGAGGGTTATGACTACCGGAGGGAGTCGTCGTTTTTTTAAAGACACCTATTGATAGGCACACATTTGACTACTTTGTCACCTGATGGTCAGCGATGATGCAATCGAAGATGGAGCACGCTTGCTTAGGAGCAACTTATTTACTGTTGACTTAAAGACTCCCAGGTTGTAGCTATCAGGAAACACATGAATTTATTATTTTTGAATCATGAATATGGTACTAGCGGAATTTTCAACTTTTCATCCCCTATTTTTCTCCCTTTGAGGGTTAACTGCACACGGAGAGATGGGTCGCTACGTAGGCGTCGAAGTTGACCGTGGCGATGGTGATGTGACAATCTGACCATGAATGTGGGTCAAGCTTGGCTAGAGTTTTAGAAGGCAAAGAGGTCTTGAAGGATTTCTCCTTCTATCGCGCAAAGGGCAGGCCTTTGCCTAGCTTCGGGACACAGACAAGGCTAGCAAAAAAAATCTAGAGCCAGCTCTTTCTGCTGTTATTGAATGACTGGTAGATTTTCAGTTACTGCTACTGAACTTACTTCACCAATGTAAACTAGCCTTAACGTTTACCGCTTAAATGTATGTACCCAGTGTGAACATTTAAATATTTACATACATAAATGATGAAGTTAGTAGTTAGGTATCTCGACAGTATTTATTTGTTCAGTTAATTTGCATTGCGAGGTACTGATGAGTTTTACAAAAATGTATAATAAATTCACACCTGAAAACAGTGATGTTAAAATTAAGAATTAAATAAACAGTATTGTTATTGAGAAAATTTCCGCATATGTATGCCTGACAACACGTTTTGCGCATTGTTTCAGCGATTGGCTCTTGCACCGCTGTTGTGGGTTCGATTCCCGCACGGAACAAATATTTGTATGGTCTACAGATAATTGTTTCGGGTCTGGCTGTTTATGTATGTGACTTTGTACGTTTTTAAACGCACTCACGAAACAGGAGAAATTCCAAGTGTGGGTCGAAGTTAAAAAAAAAAATGAACAAGAAATCATGTATGAAATGGCTGAACAGATATTCTCTTACCAAACAGCGAATGAGTTGAGTTAAGGAAAGCTGCTACGTTTATTTTCTTGGGGTATTCGCAAAAAACAACCTAATGACGATCGTATACGGTTCAACCAAATTGGTTGAAAGGATTATGGGATTTCATTCAGCCATACCTTACTAGTATGGCTGACTGACACTGAATAGTTCACATTCACATATGAATATTTTAATAGTTCACGTTTAATAGTTTTTTTTTTTTACTATTGATAGGCACGCGTTTGACTACTATCTCACCTGATGGTAAGCGATGATGTGGTCGAAGATGGAGTTTACTTTAATAGTTCAAGAAGAAGACCAACTCTTCCTCTTAGCGTTTTTGCATAGTTAGTAGTTGTTCTATCTTCATACCAATGTGCCAGTTTATGGTTAACTAGATATTTTGGGGCCAGTAGGTCCTCTCACTGTCCATTGTGTTTGATTGTGTAGCGGCAAAACGGCAAAGGTTTGTTTAAAACGAAAAAAAAAAAAACAGCCTTTACTGCCCCACTGCTGGGTCTTCCCCAAGCCCTTCCAGATATTTTTGTCCCAAATTATGATTCTATGAAGTGGCCTTTTTAGACCTGCTGCTACTCCTTGGAGCAGTGAAAAAATCAAACTTCTAAGTCAACGCAATCTAAAGATAAGGTCGTTTTTGCTCCGTTTATGGCGCATATTTTGACGTTCGCAAGGGAATCAAAACCTATAGAGAGTACCCTGTGGGGGTTATTTTGATTTATTTCATGACTCAGAGTCAATTGAAAGTAGCCCGTTGCTAGGGTAACCAGCCCTAGCAGTAACTTATCAAAGCTAAAATTTCAGTTTCCTCTCCAATAAAGAGTCTTTATTTCAACTGAAAACAGACATACTTATCTCTATTTTCTACTGTGAATTACCAAGACATCAACAAGTTATTACGTATTTATGTTTACAAATATGTGTCAAAGGTTAACCTTTAACTTACGCGTGTGTGCCGTTACGTTCGAAGGAATGTCATTCTGTTTGTTTGTCATTCAAATACTAATAGTACATTGTACTATTGACATTAAAAAATATGTTGAGGAGATTCCGATGTTTTTTTTAGTAAAAAATAGGTTTATCGTGGGATACCCGGTTTTCTGGTGAGGAGCTCGTGGCTAAATAATAACAGCCGCAAGGTTAAGCAACGCTTGCCTAGGTTGGTCTGTGAATGGGTGACCATCTTAACATACCGAGTTTCCTCCGTGCCTCGGAAAACACGTTAAGCCGTTGGTCCCGGCGGTCATTTGTAGATCTTTGGCAGTCGATACGGATTGTCAGAAGCCAGTAAATCTGACTCCAGTCTTGCCATGAAGTACCGTGTTACCCATTTACTGGGTTGCGGAGGTCTGGTAGGCAGCCACTCCGCGTAAAATACTGGTATTCAGCTTAATCCGGTTTGACTGGAAGCCGACCCCAATATAGTTGGGAAAAGGCTAGGCAGATGATGATGATGACTGAGTGTTCTGGTGATTGTTGATAAAATTGGTGCACTGTAGTTTGTATTTTTACTTACACCGTTTGAACAGTTTGCAGTTCGTGTAAAATTGGTCTCAGTGTTTGGTACCTACTGGCATTTCTGCCGAAAAGTATAAAAGGTTTTCTGGAAAATACTCTGATGTTATTAATTCAATCCCATTGCATGCCGTGACTCAAGCATGCGTCAGAAAGAACGTTAAGCTGTTGGTACCATCTGTCATTTGATAGTCATCACGGTAGTCAGAGGCCAAAAAATGTGGAACCAGTTTTGCCAACGGGGTAGTGTTACCGGCGAAAAAGGAATTATGAAAGTTAATACTATAACTGTTTTAGGAAAATCAAATCTCTTACGTATATAGTGCAATATCGTATTGGAAAGATAGACCTATTTGTTGGACTCAGCTGTATTATAGGTAGGAATAGCATTCCCAAAAACTTTCATATGAGCATTCCTATAAAAGCTAATAATTTTGTTTACCAAGACTTGTAGATTGCGTACTACATAACGTCACTATGTCTAGGGTGGTAGTCATCCGGTGTCATGGCCGTCTCACTGATTAGAATCATTGCCAAGAATCCGAAATTTTGTGTCTCACACCTGCAATTGATGGGGGGCAATCAATTGCTGTTCATTGGTGGTTGGTATGTACCGAAGTACTACTACGTCAGTTTCATTTCATTCCGTCGCAAGAGGGGGGGGGGGGGGGAGGCCATGACGTGATTCCTCAAGTTTTCCTGCCAGTATGCTTACTGTAGTCAAATGTGCACTTTTGAATTACTTTGGAAAATCTTTCGTCGCAGTCACAGCCTACCCTACAGTCATAGCGTCTACCAATTTGCACTATAATACGATTGTAAAATCTTCAACCTTTTCCTGTCCTTTGGCATCACAAAACTATCAATCTATTTTCATACTAGACTTTAGTACATATTTTGCTTTTTTCCCAAGTGCCTAAATTTCCAATTTGCTCCAGATATTTACATATTAAATTCTAAATATAACCACCACCACCCTAGGCAGTATAAATAACAATTATAACCTTTTAATGACCTAACCTTTGACACTTACACCACAAAATATAATACAGTGACGTCACTACTATAGTGCTGTCTGGCCGGCTCGTAGCCAAGAATGCAGTCTTTTATGTACGAAGTAAATGAATTATGAAGAGTTTTGGCAATTGTCTTTCCAGTGGTTTCTTTAAAAGAAATTTATTTTTTATAGCAGCTTCGGAAATTATTGGTCGTTTTCTGGGTTTGTTCTTTATTGTTATGCTTTCGGCAGTTGGTGATTCGGATATAGAAAGGAGTTCTGAATATACTCCTCCTAAAAGTGTTGTCTCTTTCATATTTGAGTCTCTTTCCTGTTCATTGTATTTTCTACCACTTAAGGGTGCTCTCTCGAAAAGGCTTAAAAATAGCGCGCAGATGAAGCAGTTTTTCGTCGGCATTTACTAAGAAATTACATCTGTAAAAAATAGGTAGTAATCTACATGATATTGCACGTAACTTGGTTTAGCCAGAATTTATGTAATGGTATCACATAATAGGAAAAAAAATCACCAAATCACCTCCAAATCGTTGAGATGAAACCATTTTACTCCTTCATTTTTTAACAAAAGGCAAAAAAATAAATATCTACTGCTGTGCAATATAAACGAAAATAACTTGGTTTTGTTACTTTTTTAAAATATGTATTTGTTTTATTATAAAAAATTAAAAACACGGTTAGCGGAGTGGCGCGCCGAGATGTAGTTAGCTCCGTTTGTATGCACAAGGTCATTGGCAAATATACAAGCCTTAAGGCCGTTCTAAATCATAGGTGACCGTTTTATTGTCCATTGGGCAGTTGCCCTCATTAACTTTTTCAAGTTTAACCATAAGTTTAAAGCCACACAATCCTGAAACTTATCGTAAATGTAGAAGAGGCTCTTAGTCTTTTTAACTTGGTGAACATGTGCCTCTAGACTAGCGTGCATCACTTATCCGTAATTACATAATAGTGGACAACCGCAGGCCTGCGGAACTGCGGCTAACCGTTCCTAAGCATAAGTATACTTTGATAGATCTCCGACCTTGGCATTAGTCCAAAAAAAATCATTACAATAAAATAGAAGTACCCGTTTATCGAACATATTACATCAATCTATCCTTAATTCATTCTCAAGCATCAAAACATCACATTGGTTGTCGAATCACGTGCGATTCCCATTACTCCTGCCTTCGTGGTCCAAAGACACCGTCCCATAAATAATTCAATTCTACGATCACATTTGTCTATGGTTGGTTGTACTGACATTTGAGCATTTGCTGCTGTAGCACGTGTGTGTTCTATTTTGGTTGAAACGTGTATCTTTGATGAGTGCTTTTAACTGACCAGTATATTTTAGACTCTGACAGTAAAAAGCAGTGTTGCTAGACCAAAGTGATTGTTTTGAATTAGGTAGAATTAAATCTAGTACCAATTTTCATGTCTCTCAAGATATGTTAGTCGTTTTTTGAATGTATTCATTATAGGTTATCGGTTTTGGTGCCAAAATTGTGTAGTTTTTATACGTCGATGCCAAAACGGTACTTCAAATTAAATAACAGTCATCATTAATGTTGCGTTTAGATTAAGTGCCATTATCAAATTGGGAAATTAATTAACGATCTCTTAAAGATATAATTTATTTTTGTAAAGAGCAGAAATTGCAAAGTTAAGCAAGAGAAAATATAGCTGAAATCGAAAGTAACGCTTCTGACCATATTACAAGGTTCAACCAATTTGGTTGAAAGTGATTGACATTGAATGCACTGTCATTATTTAATTTTCGTCTTTTTTACAGTCTTCCCAAATAAGTTTATGTATTTACATAACAACAAGTAAATATCACAAAGCAAATACCGGCTGACCTCTACTATCACATCCGATTGTTACGAATACCGATTGTAAAAAAATAAATAATTACATGCCTATATTTTATTGTAATAATTATACAAGTTCTAGAAGGATCTAAGCAAGTGGCGTTCTGTGATTTCTGCCTCTAAAAAGTAGTGAGTTTACCTATGTATTCAAATGAACTTCTAGAAAAATGTAAGGGAGACAATGTGCATAGTAATGTCTGTTAAAATAAAGGTTGAGGGTCACGATGGCTGGACTGTAGATACCGGTTGCTCGAGGAGAGGGGTAAAAGGGGTCAAAGGTGGTACGGTTTGGGTCCCTGATTAAAACGTTATCACTTTTATTAAAAGGTAATGGATATTTTTCGAGAAACTACAAAAAATTGTTTCTAACCTAAAATCAGATAAAAAGGAGGATAACGAATAACGAAACGTAAATTTGGGCAATTGACAACCAAAACTGTACCAGTACACCCAGAATATTGTCTATGGTATAAAATGTCGTGGAAAATTGGTAAAAAGGAACGTAAAAAAAAAAGAACGCCATTTTGCGTCATGTCTCACTGTCATGTGTTGTCGTTCATTCCGTTTCTCCATTACCATACCATTTTTCATTACCTTTTATCTGGTATACAACATAAACACCTCTGCGTAAAGGTTGAATTATAAATATTATAATAATAATAATAAAATAATAATGTGATAAATTTTAGTTTCAATAAATGAAAAATATGAATGTTTTGTTGTTTCATTTCTTATATAACTACCTAGGAACTGTATTCAGTTCTTTATGGTTAAAATAAGTCGAATTTGTCTCAAAACCGAATCAGGGCACCCCGACTCCACCTAGTCTTTTGGCTGCTACCCCTAGAGTGTTTATAAAAACCGGAGGCGCGGAGGGAGAGCAGCCCCCGCCCGCTGTAACAAAGAAACGGCACCCGTGCGAGCCGGAGCGGCTGAGGCTGGTCGCCGGAGGCGACCAGCAAGCCGAAGCTGCGTAGGTGAGTAGGGGTGCCTATCCTTTGTTACGCAAGGGCGAAGGGGCTGCACTTCCCGCAGCGCCGGAGACGTTCCAGAAGCGACTTTATTGTGACAAAAAGTGTTTTGAGGTTAGTTTACAATAATTCGTTTTTCTCGAGAATGGTGCATTTTCTTTTTATAGGGGTGGTACCGAGGGGTAGGAGAGACCCCCCCCCTCGCCCCCTCCCCCTCCTAACCCCTCATTCGCGCGACCGGTAACTAAATTTTTACCTACACACCTGTCAAAATAATTATATACCAATTCGATTGAGTTATTTTTCATGCCGGCTGACCAAATACAAACGAAGATGGTGAGACGACAATGACTCCTGTTCTAAGACTGGTGAAGAGAAGATTAGAGAGCATCAATAACAGTTTGGGTAGTCATTTTTCAGCTTTACTTTTTACGATTCGGCGTTAGATAAAGCTTCTTTCCTGTACTACGACAGCTTATGAAGAGAGCGCGAATGACCTGGTAATTGATGTCAGTATGACTCTACCAACCATAATGAATTAATTGTAGCTCGTGGAAGAAACCCATGTTCAGTAAGGCCATAAATTAATTTTATGATCGAACAGAATACTGGTATATTCGTGACACAAATGCTTGTATTTTTCTGCCAAGTTTCGGATCTCTGTGGGTGCTTGCCAAATCATCTGCAGTGCCGGAGAATGTAGGAATATTTGGAGCCAAGTCTACCGTTCAATATGTCTTGCTCGAGATTTTATATGAGCAAGTCTTTGAGAACAATCATAAGTTGACTATAGGTATCAATCCCATGATTGCTATGATTGGATAATGACATAATGTTGTCAGTCGTTTAGAACTCGTATCAGGAGCTGTACTATGACGTAGCAATTCCGCCACGATTCTTTTGTGAAAAAGAGAAAGTGTCATTCATTTATTGATGCTCCGTCTCACTCTCTTACACATGAACAATGATGGCCGTAATACGTCAAAGCAAGTCCCCTGATGTTGAAAAATAAACTTGATATTCAGCAGTAGTTTAAGCTTTGAGTGCATACTGATCGAGTGTTAAATCTATGATGATGACAATTCACATTTATATCGAACAACGTTCCTACAAATAACTGCTGCTAGTTGTATAAATAACAAATTCGGTCGTATTTATAACATCTCAGCTATTGCGTTATTTCAACTTCTCATTTCTCGAATCCAGAGCACGCTCTAAAAATGTATAATTTACATGTTGTCTAAAAGCGATTAGCGAACTATCAACACGGCTGTGACGTAAACAATCAGTTTGTTGACAAGTGATAGGAATTCAAGGCGACTGCCCGACTCAGTAAACTTTTCGACAATGTTAACATTAGGCGGTTCGTCACTATTTATGGAACTCCAGTTATGTAGACGTGAAATAATAGTAGTTTAGGAACGTTTTTGTTTTGGCTGTGTGTGGTTCTTATTAATTTACAGTTTTAGAGAAGGGGTGTTTATTCATAACTAGCCTTTGATCTAGTTCTTTGAATAGTAGAGGAGCTCGCGTCTAGATAATAGCAGCCGCACGGGTCGATCTTCAAGGTTAAGCAACGCTTGCCTAGGTTGGTCTGTGGATGGGTGACCATCTTAACTTACCGAGTTTCCTCCGTGCCTCGGAACGTTAAGCCGTTGGGGAGGTAGTGGAGGTCTGGTAGGCAGCCGCTCCACGTAAAATACTGGTATTCAGCTAAATCCGGGTTGACTGGAAACCGATCCCAATATAGTTCGGAAAAGGCTAAGCAGATGATGAGCCTTTGACCTAGTTCTATAACATTCAGTTAATAATTAAGGTTAAGTTTTGCTCTTTCAGTCACTCAAGCGCAGTCAGTACTTTTGAAAACTGTCTGAAATTCTTCACATGAAAAGTATATATTGGCATGACACTGTATGACTGCGAAATAAGGGCTATCCTTTCTCCTTCTCTGTGAAATCCATCCAAAGAAAATCTGTAAAAATCACTTTCAGCGGTAGGAGCGCCCTTTGTTACACCCTAATATTTTTTTAAGCTCCTAATGTTATGGTGAAATTTTATGGTGTTTAATAAACAGTATTTGAAATAACCGTGTAAATAATAATAAAAAAACTGTATTTTGCTTCTCCTTATACTGTGTGTCAGTCGCTACGCATAATCTTCTTACGGCAAATAAAAAACATAGTCATCAAAATATTTTATCGTACAAAAATTACTCACTTCTAGGTTTCAAGAATTTTACGAGTAGCTGGCGCCCAGTATTTTGCCAACTTGAAAAGATAAAGCTCAAATTTTCAGACAGAACGATAAGTTTTTATAATCTGCTTTTTGACAGTTCTCAATTTCTTGCGCCTTTGTCTATTGCTGGTTGAAAATAGCAAAGTTGATAAAATAGTAATTGGAAGATTTGAGAAGACTTGAATGATAAAAAAGAGTTTGAAGTGACAACTGCTTTGATTGGAGTAAATCGAACGTGGGTTAAGCTCGCCAGTCAATCTACTTAATATATAAAATTCATCCGTTACTGAGTGACTGAGTGACTGAGTGAGTGACTGACAGACAACGCACAGCCGAAACTACTGGTCGTAGAAACCTGAAATTTTGGCAAGTAGGATCCTTGGGGAGTGTAGGGGAGCACTAAGAAAGGATTTCCCGAAATTCTAACGGGAATGGGCAAAACACTCGGGCAAAATTAGCTAGTGAATATATAAAAGGACTAGTTGACCCGCGCAACTTCGTCTGCGTCACAATTTTCTTTACTGCTCCGCTCCTATTTGTCTTAGCGTGATGATATACAGCCTATAGCCTTCCTCGATATATGGGCTATCTAACAAATCGGACCAGTAGTTCCTGAGATTAGCGCGTTCAAGTAAACAAACAAACAAACTCTTCAGCTTTATATATTAGTATAGATATCTATCTGTTTTGTGCGAGTGCCAAATAATCATTTTTCTTTTTTTCTTTTTCTTTCTTCCTTTCAAATAAAAATAGATAAGACGTGGCTAAGACAAAGCTTTAGTTCGTTAGAAACAGGAACGTTCTGAACATTTGTGCAGTATCGACGCGACAGGAGTCTTAGCTTCCTTTTAAAGCGTTTATTCGTTCAATTGAAAAGAAGTTAAAATTGAACCTATATAAAGTCCATTTATATTAAAATACAAATGTGCATAAACAAACCACCCGCAGTAGGTAATACCTATGTCTACACGTGCTTAACGATATGGGTATCAATCAACCAGTATCGTTTTCAGTATAATTATAAAAATAATCAATACTTAATCAAATTTCATGCGATAACATACGTTAATTAGAAAAGTTTTGGGTTTTAAACTGTTTGGTTAAAATGTTATGGTATGTTGCGCTGCGCTGTTTTAAGAAAAATTTTCGATTCAAATGCAAGATTTTGAATCCTCAGTTAGCTAGCAAATAAACTTTATTTCTTCTTTATTATTACTTTCATAATTCAAAGTTTTCCGTGCCATTGAACATTTTATCATAGAAATGAATACAGCTAGCACAGTTAAGATTGATTATGCGCCGGAGTATCATCCTACGTGACGCATCATGTATACCTCATAAACACACGCTATCAATTATCACACAAGGATCAGCTATTAGTCATACGTCATCTCAATTCATAATTAATTCTGATGGAAAACGTGTTTCATTTGAGCCCAATGTCACGGTCGTGTTTACGTTTAGAACGCTACTTTCATTTGTTTTCCTTGTTTGCGCAAAAATGTGACCAAGCAAACTTCATGCAGGTACAAGTTATTGTAATTTCAGTAGTGATATTTTGTATAAATAACACTGAAAACTAAGGTGAAGTGAACATGAGGTGAGTTGCCAATCAAGGTGGAATCTGTCATAAGATAGTCATCATAATATTATTATGATAGAGATGTGTACAGAATAGACCAGCTTTTATTTTGGTAGAAAAATAAATGTCAAGAAAAGTAACTGCCAATGAAAACCGAACTGGCACAAAACAGTTCTGTCAGAAAATTCAAAAGAGGTGTTATTCAAACGAGGAAAAGCAAAGTTTTCAAAAAAGGAACTAATGTTTTCTGCCGCGTAGGTTTGTGAAAATTGTCTGATATGATTTTATCATACTGTTACCTACGCTCACCATAAAAACATGTTTCGATTTTCAAGTATAGGTAGTTAGGATAGGCCATAGGTATAGTTTGCAGGTGTTTCGGATTTGATAAGGTTGATAACACATCATGATATACAGATTGCATCAAAACATAGCAGTAACGTTTGTAAAGTCACTGTGGCCATTGGTACTGGCTGCTAACGAGAAAGCAAGAAAGAAAATTGGGTTTAGTTGGAATTAAACAAAACGCAGTAGAAGCTTTAATAAACATGGAAGGTATATATCGTTTTTTTTATTAGTAAAGAATAATAATTATGAGTTTAATTATTTTGATGGAGCTTACGAAAGTTCTTTACATACATTTTTGTTGATTTCTTTTAACTTTGCATTTTTTTAGCTTTCAACCAAATTGGCTGAACTGTGTAATATGGTTATATTTTTTATCTATATTTTTATTAAGCCGCATTTCGCTTCCTTTCATGCAGAATTACTACAGTCCGACTTTGCGACGCGACGTCTGTTTTGTTCTTCATTATCAAAGAAATGTGTACATAATGTACCTACATTATCCTATACATATAAGATATTGGCACGTGTCGATATGATTCATAATAATCAACTGTCCTAATTATTAATTATATTAATTAATGCGGCCACACGAGGACACTCGTAAGTCGTAGCTAAATCATTATCATGCTCTTTTAATTCATTCACCCAAAGGAGATAGCTTGATAAAGTTTTGGCTGATGTCCAAAATTGTTTTTCCGTAATCACGCAAAGAGAATTGTTAACTCGGAAGTTACAGTGGCCTTATTGCGAGCTTTTTAACACGTTCTCGATCGCATTAGCGTAAGCGTCAATTTGTATATTTAAATAGAATAAGCGTTGTCTGGTGACAATAACAGAAAACTTTCATTTTTCATGTAACTTGTCATGTATTGGATTATCGGTTTTGCGTTTTACAAGCTGTAGAATCGTGAAAATGACCAAACGTTCAGTCACATTTTCAATCTTGCACAGATTGCTATTTGAGTAAGCAATATCTTAGGCGCTTTAAATAGCACGTTTGCGTGCACAACTGCACATGCAACTTTGGACGTGCAGCTGCATCTCAAGCCCACATCGCTATCCAGTCGACAACCGTGACCCAAGCAGCCGGCATATTGTCAGCTACACAGCCGACGACCCATCGTCTGAACAGCCGACATGTTGTAGCAGCCGACACGCAATTTGAGCCGTATTGGCCTGCAGGTCATAAGACTTACATCTTCCATAGTTTAGAGCTTATCCAAAGAAACTAAACAGGGTCTGCCGTGATCAAAGCAACCACTCAAGGGGTAATCTCGGAACTGGGTCAAGCGAAGGCTTAAACACCTATACTTAAAACTAGATTTCGCCATCATTTCTGCTGAAAGACGTCTTCTGTTGGGTATTATGTGTAATGCATTACATTTGCGAAAAAGAAGTATATACATATTGTACCAGAACTGACTTGAATACAAACATGAAGTATTTACTCCTTAAGGTGGATGCTCCAGGGTAGCCCGCGAAATTCAAATATTTTTATGTTTTTTGCAATTTGCCGGTCAGTGTGAAGCTGTATGTGGACCAAATACGATCCGCGACCGTAACGCGTATTTATCTAAAGAATTATAACCATTTTAATCATCAATATAGCCCTCTAAGTTCATGTAGTTCGACAGAATGAATATTTCAGATATAATCATTCTGTCGAACTACATGAACTAAGAGGGCTATATTGATGATTAAAATGGATGAAAAAAAAAATTGAATTTCGCGGGCTACCCTGGGTGGAAGCGCCAGGGTAGCCCGCAAAGTCCAAATATTTTTATGTTTTTTGCAATTTACCGGTCAGTATGAATGACTTTTTCATGAAATATCCATTCAATATAGGGCTTAATGAACTTAGAAGGCTATATTAATGATTAAATGGTTATAATTCTTTAGACAAATACGCGTTACGGCCGCGAATCGTATTTTGTTTATCATAAAGCTTCACACGTCGCACGTCGGCATGTAATGTTTTACCATCTTCCAGCATTTTACATTTTGGTTACAGTCATCAGTGATTTTCCTAAATCTGCCATTGTAAAACAATAAATAAAAGCAATCAAATAGATATGAAAATATCATTGCTATCTGTTGTCAATATTTTTATCTTCTTATCTACCAGAAGTTTTAAACCAATCGATATTCTTTTTGATAAAAAATGAAAGTAAACAAAATCTGACGTCATGATACGTTTTGCGTTTTCAAGGTAATTAACAAAGAGCAAATAAAACTTGTAAATCACCTAATGTCTGTTTTTTATTCTCGGAGAATAAATTGACAACTTCAAATGTCAGAACTGACTTAAATGCTATTGAAATCTATGTCAGTCTGCCATTTTCACTTGTCAATTTAGTTATTAAAACACACCATAAACTGTAGGTACGAGTAGGGTTGCCACTTTTGCCAGGTTTTAAAACTGAAAAGCCGAACAAACCAGCGTATTTAACCGGACTGTAAGGGTAAAATTGAATAAAAAGACAACCTGACTCTGAACATTTGAAGAAATTATAATCTAAGAAAGATATATTACAATCTTACAGAGTCTGCAATTTTCCGGTGACGTGAGTTTCCAGCTTATCATCTCTCATTCCGAGGTGAAACGCTAATTTAACTAAACAAATCTGACATATTATTTTACTGGTTCACAAAATAAAGTGTAAAAGTAGATAGGAAAAGGTAATCAAGTTTTTATTTCCTAAGAGTCAATATCGAATGGCTTTATCAACGGCATTGCTATTGTTTACAAACAAAACATCAAGGAATGTAGGTTAATTGACCGTGTAGGTCGTATTCGGAACTGTACAGGGGACGGTTTATTGTGGTAGTATTACGTAAGACTTAAATAAAAGTTTAATAAACAAAACATAACCATTCTTTGCGTCGCATAGCCAGTTAAAAAGGTTCTGGTGACTCCGCAATTTAGGTGCTCCGGCTTCCTGTGGTCAGGGTATTAAAAGTAACTGCCCAAATGGTCTCGTAGTAAACTGCAAGCCTTTTTCTTCGAGCAAATGACAACGTCACGCCTGTATTCCCCAAAAGTGTCCCATCTAGAGCCATCATCATCATCATTTCAGCCGATACACGTCCATTGCTAGACATAAGCCTCCCCAAAGTGTCGCCATAACATCCGGTACTGTGTGTCGCATCCATTAGATTCCCGCGGACCTCACCTGATCTTCGGTCCACCTTCTAGAAAACTTTGCGTCTTTCGGAACCCTAGAGCACACAAACATTTTTAACAGTTACATATTTTTAAGTCCCACGAGCCTGTTACCTCCAACTGGGCTCGAATCTAGACTGCTACTGAAACTTCCAGTTCAAATAGCTATTAAAAATTCTACTTTAAACACACTTGAACATACAAATAAACGGCCAGACTTAAATAGACCAACAGCCGTGCTAATTGCCACAGTTATCTAGAGTTTTGTGACCCAGTTCTGCGTCGGCGCACGTCCGAACCGCGAGGGCAATGCGCAGGAAAACGCCCTGTATTGTTTGTCTGTGTTACATATGGTTGAAAATTCAAAAGTCGTAAACGACATAAATTTTACTGTTAGATTTTCAACTTACAGCGTGTAGCAAAGCGTTGCAATTCCGACAGTGCAATGTATGGCTCTTACGACATTTGAAATTTTCATCAGCAATGTGTGTGTGTACCATATGTACGGGTTTGTATGACCTTGGGCCTTGAGGTTTCCTCTATCGAGTGCTGGCTCCATGGGCTTGCTTTGTTGTCTGATTAAGTACTTATCAAATGTTTTGTTTTGGTTTGGTTGGCGTTAGATGTTTGCCAATGTTGGGTGAGATTGGTGGCTGAGCCAAGGCCATCATTATGTCCTCTGAATAGCTGTTCTAAAGTTTTCAAAGCCGGTTTTAAATTCAAAACTAAATCAAATAAAACAAAATATTTCTGACCAAGAGATCCATATACTTAGTGTTGGTATGAACTTAGCATTTGTTAGAGAGAGTCAGTTTTCAAAATCAGCACTACATTGTTTGTAAGTCAGGCCTAGCCTAGCGTACTTAGGCTCAAGTCAAACCGAGATGGCAGCGAAGCGGCGAGCAGTTTCAGTGGCATACAATTGTAAACTTTATCTTCATTACTATAGAACATTATTATCTCGCGAGTCGTCGGAATGCTCGCGGCGCCGCGGACTTTTTAAGTTTCTCAAGCAATCAAGCGATACTATGTGTTAGAGTAATGAGGATAAAGTTCAAAATTATATGACACTGAAACTGCTCGCCGCTTTACTGCCATCTCGGTGTGATTTGAGCCTTAGGCCCCTTACAAGGTATAAGGACAATCTGGTGAAATTCAGCGGATCAAAGGGTGGTTGAAACGCAAAACCTGTCGTTTTGGTGATGCTTGGTAGTCTGGTAGAGGCTTATCATGTCCAACAGTGGACATTTTTGGACTAATATAGTGGCAATGATTGTTACTGTGTATAAACGAAAGTTAACTGTTTATACGTTTCGCGGTAGCTGTAGTTTCTTATAGCATTTTATTTGGATTTTATTTGGGTTGTCGCATAATATCTTCTTTCATACTTCTCTTCTAGTCCTTATCAGCCTTTTCATTGATCGTTGAGTGGGTCTTTCCCTACTCTTATACAATAACTTACTACGCCTTACAACAAAATTGTCGTATTATATAATGATTTATTTTTACTACGATAACAAACTGTTACCCTATATCGAGGTATTCGAAGAGGGTGTCGAGAACCTCTTGAATACAAAGTAGACAAGAGCTACTATCGGTACTTAAAAGTAAGGACTCAAGAGTGGTTTAAATGTGTCGACGTGTTGTGATTTTTTAGCGTCCACCAAATTCCTATTGTACAAATCGCCAAATCTGGCAGAATTGGCAGTATTACCCGTAATACTGCCAATTCTGCCAGATTTGGCGATTTGATAACGTTTTTATTGTCACCCCTATTTACCCGACTGCGCCAGGGAGAGGGTTATGTTTTTGTGCCGCATATACTTGTAAAAAACAACACATCGATGTCACCGGCTATGTAAGTGTCAAACCTAACTACAGAAATAAAAAGTTACATGTAAACAAATATATTGTAGGACGAAGGATAAGAAATTCCATTTATACCAGTTAAATCCAATCCCTTTACTTCTTCTAATCGTGTGGGCAGTAAGGTGTAACGACCACACACCCTAGTGTCAAATTTTCTAAACCGCCTCAAGGGCCTCTGAGATAGTTTATTTGACGACCGCCATTTGGCGGCCGGGACTACCGGCTTGTACGTGCTTTCCGAAGCACGGAATCATCTTATTAATCAGACAATCAGGTGATTCAAACCTGCAATATCCTAAGCAAACTGGTAAACAACTTTACAAGTATCGATTCCCATGGGAAACCGTGGCGTGGGAATCACCACCGGGTCACAAGGCAAACGCCTAAACCACTCGACCACGGAGGCCCATTGCTGTAAAAGCAACAAAAAAAACGCACGTTTTGTGGAGATTTTTGGTTATGATTTGCAGTCGATTTCTAGCTCTAGAGAGATTGAAAATAACCTTAGAGAAAATTTAATACTACTCACCATTTAACCATATTAATTATAACGATCAAGGTACACAGAGGACAGATGTTTCTATCTAAAGGAAAATACCATTCATTACATATTGTATATGTGCCTTTAAAGCCCTTTAAAGGCACATTAGCACACATTTTACCATAGTTTGTTTACTTAGTGTACCATCTGGTTATAACCCAAGGCTATCAAGTTTTTACGAACAAGCAAATGAAATACAAGTTTTTACCTTCATGAGCTCGAACCTTTGACAAGTTTCTTGGCGTTAGGAAAATCCCGGGACCGCTGGGCGGTGTCAAGGACGAACCTTGACTTTATTGTTGGCGTCCTTCGGGAAGGTCGAATGCGTAGGTAGACAGTACCTACTCGTTTTTGGTACGATCTAACGGAAAGTGAAATCGTTGACTAAAAAAATCTAATTAGATAGATTTCCACAAAAAATATTGAATGCGTATTTTTTCTTTTTTTCACGTAAACAAAAAAACCGGCCAAGTGCGATTCGGACTCGCACACAAAGGGTTCCGTACCATCAACCTTCATTTGTTGTTATAGCGGCAATAGAAATACACAATCTGTGAAAATTACTACTCTCTAGGTACCTATTATGGTTCTTGAGATACAGCCCGCTGACAGACGGACGGACGGACAGCGGAGGCTTAGGAATGGGGTTCCGTGGGTTACCCTTCGGGTACGGAACCCTAAAAATGAAGACGATACAGTGCATTGAAAACTCGTGTGACGTCACAATCCAATACACTTTTTATCGGAAAGTAACGTCACAAGCCCCCACTCCTGATATTCGATGCGTTTTATCTTCGTAATTCTTTATTGATATAGATAAAACAAAAATACGCATTCAATATTTTTCGATAATCTAACTGACGGAATAAATATAGGTAATTTTTTTTTTTTTACTCAGCAAACTTCCCTATTTCGGATGTTAAGGGACCGTTGCACGTGTTTCTATAATGTTGCTATCTGCTAGGGTCAAGGGTATATTAGCATAGTCTTTAATGTTCCCATTGCTGCAGAACGGAACTCCTCTCTTGCGAGAAGTGGCCCATAATCATTTACTGGTTATGATTAAAAAAACATACTTAATTGATTATTAATTAGGTTTTTATTCTGTACCTGCCTCCGTGGTCGAATAGTTTATGCGTTTTGCCTTGTGACCCGGTGGTCGTGCGTTGTGTGTGTGTGTGTGTGTGTGTGTGTGTGTGTGTGTGTGTGTGTGTGTGTGTGTGTGTGTGTGTGTGTGTGTGTGTGTGAGTGTGTGTGTGTGTGTGTGTGTGTGTGTGTGTGTGTGTGTGTGTGTGTGTGTGTGTGTGTTTGTAAGTTTGTAAGTGTGTGTGGTGTACTTATTTCAGACATAATATGCCCATTATGTCTGAAATAAGATATTATTATTATTTTTTATTTAATTGGAGGCTTGAATCACCTGATTGTCTGATAAAAAGAAAATTCAGTGCTTTGGAAGGCACGTATAAGCCGGTGGTCAAATAAACCATGTCAGAGGCCCTTGAGGTGGTTTCGAAACTCTGACACTAGGGTGTGTGGGGTCGTTTAGACCTTACTGCCCTCACGATTAGAAGAAGATTCTGTACCTTAAACCATAAAGCGAAATACTTATTATAGTCACATTATTATATCTCACTTATGTTCCTTCGAAAAAGAGTTCCGCCGTACAAGTGCATATATCGAAGAAGGATTCTGTCGAAGTAGTGTTTTTCGAAGGTGTGTGTTGTCGAAGTATGTTCTGTCGAAGCAATGAGTAGTCGACCAATTGTTTTTCGAAATTCGGATCGTGTCGAAATAATTAACTGTCTAAATTCAGAATGACACTCTACAAATACAAATACGAATACAAAATACAAGTCTTTATTTATGATCCAAAACGTTCGAGACTCTAGCGAACGAAAAACATAGCACTCTCTGATAAACTTTCTGCAAAGGACAAAGCCATAATGAGATCGTTGACACTATTGTTCATTTGATACCGATGCAAAATAAATACATATATTTACACAAACAGGTTAGTTTCAAAGGAAGGAAGGAATTGTTAAAGAGCTGTGGATTTTGTGAATAAATAAATGAATAAATGTATGAATGTAAATGGATACTAGAATCTAAATCGATGCTTCAGCATGAATCTTTAATTAAAACTAGTTTTGAGTTCTTCTTTTATAAATTAATAGCTCTTGCTCGCGACGTCAAAAGGTTTTGGTTAAGCAACGCTTGCCAAGGTTGGTCTGTGGATGGGTGACCATCTTAACATACCGAGTTTCCGCCGTGCCTCGGAAAGCATGTTAAGCCGTTGGTCCCGGCTGCCATTTGTAGATCTTTGGCAGTCGTTACGGATTCTCAGAAGCCAGTAAAATCTGACTCCAGTCTTGCCAAGATGTACCGTGTTACCCAGTTAACGGGTTGTGGAGGTCTGGTACTTCTGGTAGGCAGTCGCTCCACGTAAAAACACTGGTATTCAGTTGAATCCGGTTTGACTGGAAGCCGACCCCAATGTAGTTGGGAAAAGGCTAGGCACAGTCGCTCCACGTAAAAACACTGGTATTCAGTTGAATCCGGTTTGACTGGAAGCCGACCCCAATGTAGTTGGGAAAAGGCTAGGCACAATCGCTCCACGTAAAAACACTGGTATTCAGTTGAATCCGGTTTGACTGGAAGCCGACCCCAATGTAGTTGGGAAAAGGCTAGGCAGATGATGATGATGAGCTTTTGCCCGCGACGTCGTACGCGGACGCGCATATCCCGTTTTTTCCCGTTCCCGTAGGAATTTCGGGAAATCCTCTCTTATTGCTCCTCTACGGAGTGTATAGAAGCTTCATGTCAATTTTCAACTTTCTAGGACCAGTAGTTTCGGCTGTGCGTTGACTGTCAGTCAGTCAGTCAGTAACGGAAGATTTTTTTATTTATTGATATTTTCTTCTTTATTTATTTTTAGTGCACTTTCCATCTTTTTACCAAACTACGTTGACTGGTAGAGAGTGCGTAAGGTTTATTTGTATAATAAATGATCTAAGTTGGGCTATAAGGATAAAATCTACGAACAAATCACAGGAACATTAATACAAATAATACCTACACCAGAAGGAAAGTTTCGGATTTGTACCGTCGATAACAACGGGATACATTCCTAATTAAATTAACATAATTAAGTTGTTTATTATAACAATGATGGCGAATTACAAAATAATAATGTACCTAAAATAGTTGCTTTTCACAATAATTAGCGGTTTTGTTGTTTATCGCGAATACCGACTTCCTTCGTGATAACGTGTGCATGGCAACAATGAATGACTGCGTACATCGTGGAATGAACTGTAATTTACACAAAACGGTATCATTATTCATTTTAAAACGCAAAACAGTACCTACTGGAAATGTTCTGGCCAAACTTCAACATGTAGGTAGTGTATTTTCCTACAGAACCCGTTTGTTCTGTCTACCGTTATAAATATGATTGCTATATTAATAATATCAATCAAATACTGCTAGACCTCATCCTTTTTTAATTGTTTTTTATTTGGTAATGGCCTTGCTGCTTGTGGTCAAGAACCACAATCACGCCTGATGGAAAGCGACAGATATAGAGATATATAGAGCGAGTGTGCCCAGAAGATGCCTGTCCCTGATCCCTACTTTTATTATATTTTATTTTCCATGCTCCAATAATGAGGTTAGAGGATGAGGTTAATTTATAATTCCATCCTACGATATTTCTTAAAGTTTTCCACGCCCACAGTTTTTGTTTCGTTTACTATTACCACTTCACAGAGATACTTGTATAACTAAAAACCAATTTTCTCTCTTCAAAAATGTATGTCTCTTATAAAAGTTCTACTCCTATGATTAATTGACATTTATTCAAATATCATCCCTATTTCCTTAAAGCAAGACTGACTTTGCCAGCCAGCATAGAACTAATCAGCCGTAAACATTCTCACTGCAAGGATGCCTCCATTGCCTCCTCTCTATGAGCGAAAGGCCCCGTAGTCAACCACGCGAACCCTGCGTTGTTACTAGGCAGTTGGCAGCCAGCCTTTGTGATATTTGAAGACACCATCAGGAAGTGGTTTAGCAATATATTTTTAACCACGACAAGACATCATTCTGTCACAAAGACGTATTTAAAGGTGAAGAGAAACCATATAGATGTAGAGACATGACTTTTAAACGGGCACCGATTGTCTTGGTTGCATAAACACCATAAAATGTTACGTCATGTTCGCCATGACATAACTTGGATGCAATTTGAAATAAGAGTGTTCTGTGTTAGTAAACAAGGTATCAAGGTTTTGCAGCCCATTGTTTGAAATTGAGCTTTTCAACGGTTTTCCTGCTTAACACTTCATTAAAATCTAGGAAGGGCCGGAGCCCTTGTTACTAGCGGTTTGCGCAGTACGTTTTCTTTTTCTTCCCTGTCCACCATTACCCTGATGCTATTCCTGCTTTGCGGTTACATGAAATATGGTTTCTACAATGATATTACTTGCTTTTGAGCAGCTGATATTTGACTCTATTACATTGCAATGTCTTTATGGTCAACATTGCCCTTCTTCTAGGACAGTCAGGAAAAACACTATTGATTTACTATAAGAACCTGAAATCATTCTCAAAAAATCAAATTGATCACAATTTGTTACGAAACTGCCGTCCCACTTTTATCGAACTACAATTTCTAGCCGGAGGCTGTAATATCGCCACAGAGATCATAAAAAGATGTGCTCTATTCTTTTATGGGTCCTTCCGTCTATATTTCATTTCTATTCTTTATAGGTTTCGTACGTGACAAAAGTCTACTGGCTGCTGTATTATGTACGTTTTGTTCGTTCCCACAAACTGCGACCTTCATTATACAGGGGTACTCCAAAGATGATGCGTCATGCTCACAATTTGTTAACACCAGTACTTGTGTATTATTTATAGTAGTCGTACTTCCTATTTAATACGCAGTTTAAATATTGGCTCGTGTTTAATTAAGTCTTCCTTCTGTGGTTTTCCTACCCAAATTACGTAATTTCTTAAGCGGATTAACTTTTGGGTGCAATTGTTCTAATTGTACTTGTCAGCATATGGTGCAATCGCACTTGTACAGTCAAAATGTCAATGCACCCTTTGTTGCTATTGCTGATAACTTATATGGTACCAATAAGGCCCTAAGTGTTATCTGATAGTTGATTCCAAAGGTTAAAGGAAAGTCATAATACATTTTTAAACTAGGTAATTGTTTTTGGTGCATCGATATAAATTCTGACTCGGAATTCGAGTTTATTTTGGCTAGATTTGGCGCTTTGCGCAAACCCTTATGAGATAGTTAGATTCAAATCCTGTCATTGAAAAATAGCAGACATTTGCTCAGTTTGCACATTTTGCAGAGTTTCGGCCCTCTTCCTAATTTATTTTGGTTTTCAGCGAAGCTTTCTTTTTGTTCCATATGAAATATTGGTATTCAGGTGCATCTGGTGGACAGGCAAGCAAACCTCGGGGTCCGCTTAGTTGTGAAATGGTTAGGCAGATGATGATTTCATCTATTCCTTGAGACCTTAGACGTCTGTTTGATATCTAATAATCCTGAGCGATTAGAATAAGTCCATGTCCAAATGACAATGACATTACGCAATTTTAAAACTAATTTATTTGCCAAAACACACTTCAGAAGTTCTACGCACAAGACGTGAGACGCACTTTTCATATCTTTGTAAGGCCGCGTATAATTTTAGAGGCGCAGCAGTGCATCGACCTCGATAGCACGTGGGCGTTACGTAAGCGCAAGCGCAGATGTGAACGTCACGATCGGCTTACGAGTATGTCTCAGAGTGTGCGTAGTTTACCTACCTACTGGGAGAAAGGTGCCGAGTTTTATGGCGATTGGTCGGTATTGAAGTATGTGGGGTAATTATGACAGGTCTCGAAAAGCTGATACTAATCGCGAATCTGAGCTTGTTGGAAAGGTTACTGCTACAGGCTGATTCAGAAGTTGGTAGGTACTGTGTTAAACTTACCAAATGGCTATACTTAGAAAATGTGTGCCTTGGTGTTCTTTTTGTATCGAATTATCGGAAATATATCTTACTAGCTATTGCTCGGGACTTCGTGAGCTCATATCCCGATTTTCCCGTCCCCATCCTGAATGTGGCTATCATATACAAAAACAGTTTTTCAATTCCGATTGGTAGTTCCAGAGATCAGCGCGTTTATTCAAACAAACTAGCTTTTTATATTAATCTCAATAAGTAAAGACAATCTGATAAAGACCAACGAGCTTATGCTTTACAATACGGGACAGTCCCAGCACTTCTGGCAACAAGAACTTGAACACAAAATATCATTCTACTCGAGTTAACGGTTATAATAACACCTATTCATACTCCAAATGGTCTGTTAGGAATCCAATACCCATAAATATCTACCATTCGCACAACAATGTGTTCGAAATCATAATATTTCGATCATAAATTACAATGGCGAATAACGCGGAACGTATTGCGTCTGATACTGCTAAAGGGAATGGCGAAACGAGTAATCGATAACTTCACGGTCATAGACTATCGGAGCCCTTTACGTGTTTACTTTGATATCAGTTTGCCCGGGAAACGCGAAAACTCGCCCCTTTTTCTCGTGCGTGTGTGTCATAAAATTCGTTTACCTAAGGGTCTTACTACGTACTCATTAGGGTCAAGGCCCTCCGGGCTTCTGACGGCCCAGGCTGTCTGTTCAGGGACGGGTAAAACGAAATGTAGTTATGGTATCTAAAAAACAGATCGTTGACGTGGCTCAGAAGGCTGACCAGCTTAAATGGGGCTCGGCTGGACATGCCTTCCGCATGCCCATCAAGCACACAAAAAACGAAATTATATTTATACCATGAAGGAGATTGCGGGTCGACTTGGTTGTCTTTCTTAGGAATTGACAGAATGTAGCACAAAATTGGGAACAATGGAATTGGGAGCAAAGGCGTCTCGTTATTATAGGTATATTATTAGCTGACCCGCGTAACTTCGTCTGCGTCACATTTTTCATTAATGCTCCGCTCCTATTGGTCTTAGCGTGATGTCGTATAGCCTATAGCCTTCCTCGGTAAATGGGATATCCAACACTAAAGATTACCACAAAGAATTAATAAAGCTTACCACACTCTCGGTTAACATTGAAAACAACTAATTCCACTACAGACAAATTATTCAGAATCGAATTTGAATCATGTTAGGGTATTAGGTACATTATATACAGACCTTTTTTTGTAGGTAGGATGGAATCATCAAATGAATCCTCCCGCTTTGAGTGGAGCGGAAGGGAGTATCAGACTCTTACTGACTAAAACCCACCCGTGTTCCTTCAAATCCATCGTAGACTTTGTCTCTGTCATCTCTGACATAGACTAGAGTCAAGAGCAAACCCATTACAAAAAATGCAACAATTCCGAAACTCTGCTTGGGTTAGGGAGCACCTTATTGCCCTGTTCCGTGTTCCTCATGACAAGATATCTAACCAACCCTTTCTCTCTTATTCCAGTACCTCAAAGCGACGGTGACCGTCGCTCACCATAAGATGCGTTCGCTGCTAGCGTACTACGCAGACGCAGTGATGTCGGCGGCTGCTCGCGGCGCCGGCTGCGCGCTTGAATGCAGCGGCCGTGGGGATTGCATGAACGGCACGTGCCTGTGCGAGATCCGGTACTCCGGAGACGAGTGTGCTGGACCTAACATGCCTTATCATGCCTGTAAGTATTAGTGCAAAGTTTCGCTACCAGCGTACTACGCTGTTTCATAAAGAATGTACGAGTGCGAGACATGATACGCCGGGACGAGTGTGCTGGACCTAACATGCCTTATCACACCTGTAAGTAGTAGTAAAGTTTTGTTGCCAGCGTACTACGCTGTGTCATAATGAATGTACGTGTGTGAGACATGGTACGCTGGAGCGAGTGTGCTGGGCCTAACATCTTCTTCTTCTACCTGGCGTTAATCCCGGCTATTGCCAGGGTCCGCCTTCCTACTTAGCTTCCTCCACTTTGCCCGATCTTGAACATCCTTCTCAGTTAGGCCATTGGCTCTCATGTCGGACTTAACGACGTCCAACCAGCGCTTGCGAGGGCGACCACGGGACCTAGCCCCAAGAACAGCCATATTCATGCATCCCCGACCAACGTACTCCATAGGGCGGCGCATGATGTGGCCATACCATCGCAGACGACACTCTTGCAGTTTTTCCCCCACGTCACGGACACCAAGACTACCTCTGATGAAAGAGTTGCGTATGCGATCGGATCGCGTTACGCCACTCATCCACCTCAGCATCTTCATCTCCGTGACGCGAAGCTCCTGGGTGTGTCTGCTTAGTGCTGGCCAACATTCACCGCCGTACAGTAGGACAGGCCGTATGATGCATTTATATATCTGCCCCTTGAGCTTAGGAGGCATTTTGCGGTCGCATACAACGCCCGTTACCTCGCGCCACTTCGCTCAAGCCGCGCCTATACGTGCTTGGACATCGTCGTCCACGTTGCCAGACTCGTGCAGCACGGATCCAAGGTACCTGAACGTATCGGACTTTCTGATCTGGTCCGAACCTATTCGGATGAACCTATTAGAATCCGTGCCGCCACAGGACATGTACTCAGTCTTCGCCACATTTAGTCTCAGACCACCGTTTTCAAGCGTGTCCTTCCAAATGTTGACTTTGCGCTCAAGATGGGCTTTGTTCTGATTAACGAGGGCGATGTCATCGGTATACATCATTAGCCATGGGGGCTTATCTTGGATGTTTGCCGTAACTACATCGAGCACTACGTTAAACAAGAACGGGCTAAGAGCCGAGCCTTGGTGAACGCCAACAGATATGGGGAAGCCATTCGATTCGCCAACAGCGGTCTGGACAGAGGACACGGAATCGCGGTACATGTCTCTGATAATGTCAATATAGGCCTCGGGAACGCCTTTGAAGCGCAGTGCCCACCAGATGGACTGCCGAGGTATACAGTCGAAGGCCTTCTGCAGGTCTAAAAAGGCCATATGCAAAGCTCTCCTTCTCTCTCTGTAAGCCTCAGCCAGATTCCGTAAGGCGAATACTGCGTCCATGGTGCTGTTACCCGCCCGGAAGCCATATTGACACTCAGAGACAGTACACTCGCTACGGAGCCGTGTGTCAATGATGCGCTCGAAGAGCTTCATGGTGTGGCACATGATCTTGATACCGCGGTAGCTACTACAATCCTGTACGCTACCTTTGCCTTTGTATACAGGGATAATCAGGCTAAATCGCCACTGGTTCGGCATTTCCTTGGTGATCAGGATGCGGTTAAAAAGATCCGTCAGAAGGTCCACGCCATGTGGGCCCATCGCCTTCCACACCTCAATTGGCACATTGTCAGGCCCGACCGCTTTCCGGTTCTTCATGTGGCGAAGAGCAATGCGGGTTTCGTCGGGGGAAATAAGGGAAATAAGTCCAAGGTTAGGAGGCGGTTCGGGAGGAAGGTTATGGGGATGCTGTTTGTTAGACAGCTCCGCGAAGTATGTACACCATCTCTCCTTAACAGAGGGGGCATCGTAGAGCAGCTTACCCTGGGCGTCCCTTACACAGAGACATTTGCTAATGTCCCGTGCAGCTTTCTCCCGGGCACGCGCCAGCTTAAAAATAAGCTTTTGCCCCTCCGCAGTTTCCAGCTTGTCGTACAAGGGCGCCAGACTTTTGCTGCGGGCTCTGGCTACAGCTTTTTTGCAAGCGCGCTTAGCCGCTCCATATGCCTCTCTGTCATCCGGAGAGTTGGACCCTTGCCACTGTTTAAATAAAACCTTCTTCTTCCGAGTCGCCTCCTGCACCCCGTCATCCCACCACCACGTCTCCTTTTCTATGGTGCGGCCACCACGAGAAGTGCCAAGGACGCGCTTACCCGCATCGGTGATTGCTGAATGGATCCTACTCCAGATCTCTTGAGCGGACTCATGCGGAGCACTGATCTCGAGATGCTCGAGCTCCGCGATGAAGTCCGACTGCCTAGGACCATCAAGCAACCACCACTTTGTGCGGGGTTTGCGTTTTTCGGTCACTTTCTTTTTCGGTACAACCGCAAAGTCTAGGACAAGGAGGCGGTGTTGAGCCGTTAGGCTTTCACCTGGGATGACTTTGCAGTTGGTAACCTTGCCAATGTGGCACCGTCTCACCAGCAGGTAATCTATTTGGGTTGAGTAGGCACCACTACGGTACGTAATAAGATGCTGGGGCTTCTTCTGAAAGAATGTGTTCGCGATGGCTAGGTCAGACAAAGCGCAGGTGCTGAGTATGCTGACTCCCTCTGCATTTAGCTGGCCATATCCAAAACCACCGTGAACACGTCCGTACTCTCCAGCAAACTGACCTACGTGACCGTTGAGATCCCCCCCAACCAAAACACCTTCGGAATTCGGAATAGCGCGTAGTACGTCCTCGAACTCATCCCAGAAGGCCTCCTTTTCAGACTCACAGCAACCAGTTTGAGGAGCATAGGCGCTGATTAGGTTCGTTGCCGACCCTTCGATCAGCACCCTAACTCGCATCAACCGGTCGCTGCATCGGTCTACTTCAAGGAGTCCATCCTGAAGGTCCTTAGACAGCACCACGGCCACTCCGCCCCTGCCCGTTGGTGCTCCGGTGTACACTAGCCGGTACCCTGCCCGATGTCACGTGACTTATTTCCCTTCCAGCGCGTCTCCTGAAGGAAGGCGCACTGGACCCGACGCTTCGCAAGTACGTCCGCGAGTTCTCGGCAACGTCCGGTTAGGGAGCCAATGTTCCAGGTGGCAAAGCGGAACTTCTTCTTGGGTACTATCCTCTTTAGCCGTGCCCGTACTCGACACGGTAGCCCTAGCCCACTTATCGCAGGTTTAGGGCGATGTGCCTGCGCGTCGTTATGCGGCGACGCCCTAGCCCGAGTACCCGTTATCAACTTCTTGTCCATTTTATTTGGCTGAAGTTGGTTTTACGTGGGGCGACCAGCCGTCTGACCCCCACAACCCTACGAGAGGGAAACCAGGTTCGCCAGAGCCTCGTCCGTTGGACAGCAGGGTGCACCGCTAGCAGGTGAGGTTGGCTTGGGTCTTAAGATGGTAACAGACCCCATGCCCCCTATGACATGCTGGGCCTAACATGCCTGTAAATATTAGTAGTAAAGATTTTCTGCCAATGTATTACGCTACTGTATACGGCACGTGCTTGTGCGAGACATGTTCCGCGGAAGACGAGTGTGCTATACCTAACAGGCCTTATTATGCTTGTCAGTAATAATAACATTCGCTGCTAGCGTACTACGCTAACACAACGATTGCTCTTGATTGTGCGGACATGGTCCGCTGAATACGAGTGTGCTATGCCTTCTGCTTGTCAGTAATAGTAGTAACTTTCGCTGCCAGCGTACCACGCTGATACATTGAGGGCATGTGGTTGTGTGAGGTGATGCCTGTAAACATAAGGACAACTAGTTAGCTGCCAGCACGCCTACGCAGAGACGGTACGCAGCCCTCGAGCTGCCTTTAGTAACCCGAAGAGCCCTTGGAAAACTTAAGATTGAAAATATTCCTACTGATGTCAAAAAGACACCGACCTGTCCAATCCAAAGAAATCGCGTTACAAGAATTGAGTTATTTTCTTAGCACTTCATGACCTTTACTGTAAACAATCGTTTCTAGAATTCCTTTACATGAGTAATATTGTTTTCATTTACCGTAAATAATGGATTTTATTTGAGCGTCATATTTAAAATTGATTTCTTTGTAAATATAAGGTCGTAAAAGCCTAGTAGGTTTATAATTTATTTTGTGTTCTATTTGCTATGCTATACTTAATTCAGATAATGCGTTATTGAATGTACCAAAGTATTATTATATTTGGTTCGTCATTGTGGTCAAATGAAGCTCCTATTCAAATATACAAATCAATTTTTATTTGTGTTGGGGGCATAATAGCTGCTACTATCAATAAAATACTCAGCACAATTTTTTCATGGTCAATTTTATTTTGATATTAAGTACCATAATTTATTTATTTTCCAGAAAAATATAACATTTTTTATAGTTGTCACAAAGAGTCGAGTGTTGTCAAGCCATCATGGCTGTTATTATTTATTTGTGAGTCAGTCGTTTCCAAAACGAAATCGTTCTTTTGTGGCAGAAAGATTTTTTTCGGCCATCAAAGCTTTATCAGTGGACCAACTAGTAACTTTGATCAGCTGATAATAACTTTGAATTGAAAATCCATTTTATTTAATTCGCAATCGACTATTACATTCTTTTTCTTGAAGAAAGTGGCCCATCTACATGGGGAGAAATAAATTCATTTAATTTAAGTAACAAAACTCATACTATTAGGAACAATTGCAATATTACAAACTATGTTAGTTAAACATTAACAAAGACAAAGCAAACACCGAATCGGTTTGCGACATCGCTGCTGCAAGGGTTCAGTATCAAGGTTTTAGAATGCGAACGTGCCTTAAAAACATAGAAATGGATTATTTTCAAAAGAAACTTGCACGTTTCCGATCGTCTTCTGTTATTGCCATCAAACACCCCATCTCTACTTCTGTCTCACCCACCCAATCTTCTTTCACTTTCCAGGCATAGGCGGCGTGTTCCTCCTCGTAGCGTTTGTCTGCGCGGTCCAGCTCACGATATGCGTGGTGACGGAGTACAGGCGTCTGAAGGCGCCCACCTTCCTAAGAGCCTGCAAGGTCACCACACAGAAGATGTTGTACCTGGTTGCGTTCCTGGCTTCCTTGATCAGGGGAGCATACTTCGTTTCGCCGGTGAGTGTGAGTGCAACAGAAACTTGTTTTTGGGGGGAATTGGTGGCTTGGGAATGATGATACATGATGTAGCTGTTTTACAAAATTGAGGCAGAACTTGTTGTGCTGCTAAATATATTGCTATATGGCCTGGAACAGAGGACGCTTCCTGGTAAGAGGGACAGGGTAAAATTTAGTTACTCTATAACTGCCTTCAATAAATTGCCTTGTGATTTTGTTGTCGGTTTCGAAGCATGGGGTCCTGGGTTCTATTCCCAAGTCGGGTTCAAAGTGTCACTGGGTTTTTCCATCAGGAACTGTTTTGTGGCAACCCGTAGTTTGTATGTTGGTGGTGTGACATCCCGTGCGTAGGAAAGCACTTAAAGCTATTGAACCTGTTCGAATGGCGTCCCAGAAGACTATGGGAGTAGAAGCAAGGGATAGAGAGTGTACTTGTGTTTGCGCAAACACTTGCGCACCAAAAATTGCCTTTTTTAATGATGAGAAATCATCAAATGGTCCCGCTCTGGGCGAAGGCAGAAGCGAGTGCCAGACTCTTACTGACTAAAACGATGGGTTTTAGTCAGTAAGAGTCTGGCACTCGCTCGTGTTCGTTCTAATGCCCTTTGTGTTCCTGGGCCGCGGTAACGGCAACTTTTCGAACAATTTCCGCAACCCTGGACTAAAATATATCCTGAGAAGCCACCGAGATCGATATTCGGTTGGTAGGATTATAGTATTAAATTGGTCTGAGAAAATATAATGACGAAAAGTAGTCTTTCACACAAGGACTCTTCAAAACTTGCTATGATTGGTGGAGGAGAATCCTGTGAAAGTTTTTTGTTAATTCTGTTAGTGCGTAAAAGTATTTTGTTTTGAAAACAATTAAATTAAAAACATAACTGATAAACAAATAATCCGATAATTCGATTGTTTAACTCGATATTTAAAGGTTATCTAACAATAATATAAGACGCATTTCTTTGGGTTTTATTTCAATATAGTTTTGGTCTTTCCAGTCGGCGTTCCAAGAGGGCTGGGCGACTAGTCTACTGTCAGCCTACTACCCGCTGCTTATGTCTGGATCGTCTCTCATCGTCTGCTTTTGGGCGGAGGTAAGTCATTCATTCAGTATTTATTAGTCTTGTATGCCAGTATGATTATATTTAAAACTTCACGAGTCGGCGCTAAAGTTAAAAACTATTTTGTAGCAGAACTTTTTCACATTAGGTGTACAACGCCATCTATTAGTGACGGTTCGAAGTAGGAACGTTTAGTAGCGACATCTATGAGGATTGTTAGGAATTTGATAGTAGGCTTTCTATATGTGACACTAGATGGCATTATAGGGCTGTTGCGCGTGCGCAGAGGATGATTAAGATAAGTTTTGTTGTTCGAATATAGATGTCGCCTAAGGTCACTGTTTACATATTTTATTTCTTTCTAAAAAACATTTTCGTGTCTTGACAGCGGAATCCGAGGTGAGTATAAACATAAGACCTTTATGTAGTGTGTAATAAAGTTCACATTGTGAGCTTTGTCACTCAGGTGAAGCTCGATTTCGAAATGGTTACTAACAGAATAGACTAGCTGTATTTTACACGTAATGACTGCCTGTCCGACCTCCAAAGCCTCGTATGTTATACCATAATCCTGATATATAGCTTGTTATTAAAAACCGGCTAAGTGCGAGTCGGTCTCTGACACAAACGGTTCCGTACCAAAACCGAAAAAAAGTTTCTTGTAATGGAGACCCCTTGAATTTTTAATTTAATTTCATTTTTATTATTTGTATTTATAGCGGTAAATACACACTGAACATTTCAACTGTTTACCTGTTACGGTTCTTGAGTTACTGCCCGCTGACAGAAGGACGGACGGACAGATGGACAGCGGAGACTTAGTAATAGGGTTCTGTTGGTTAACCTTTGGGTACGGAACCTTTAAAAGAACAGAACATGCTGATACACTCATAATAATCCCGCTTATCCGTAATAATCTTAACCTTTTCTAGTTGTGCCTACTTTGTTTGTTACACGATACTTGAATGACATCGCTAATTAACCCACCCAGTGGTTGTCGTGTGTCAATTGTAAGATAAGGTAACAAGGTGCATGTCTATCAAAACTCCTCAAATAAAGATAAAACATAATGGCTGCCATTTAATTGTTGTACTAAGTACTCACAGCACGTGTTTCTTCTGAGCAATTTAGAACATTCATATTATAAAAATCAGCTTTATGTTATACGGGTGTATTAAAATTATTTGCTCTCAATTTTTTTGACTCAGTTTTGAGATTTTGTATTTACATCTTAGCTTGAGCTACAATTATTCTAACGTAGAATTTTAAAATAAAAAAAAAATATGATAATAATCTAATTTACCGTGATCCAAGCCTTATTTAACGATTCAAATGCTGAACGAATGAGGATTTTCTGAAAGAACGTGCACCAGGCAGCACTGGCGCGACAGATAAAGGCGCTTACGTTTTCGTCATAAGCTACGTTTAAAAAAAAGAAAATGTCTTCCCTAAGCGGCGTCGGAACATGGTGATCATCCCATCCATGTAGGCACTCCATTTTCCGCACTTAGACTCCCATTAGGTCCGTTGTGCGTAGGTATTCTGGCTAAGTTAGCCAGCCTAGCTCTGCCCAGAAGCACAGAAGTTGCCTGGGAGCTTCAGAGGTTTCGCGGAGCGACCTCACCGTTCCGAGGATTTTTTGACGTTGGTTAGCCACGGCTTCGCATTCCAGGATGACGTGGGCGGCTGATTTTTAGGCGTCAAAACAGCCCTTGCAGAGTCGGCTGTCTGTGGCGCCTGTTATAGAGATGTTTGTTTAGGGGGCAATGACCCGTGATTGTCCCTATTATTATTCTGAGGCTTCTACTTCGTTCTGAGTTCGTTCTTGTTAGTCGCGGATTTAGGCTTGGCATTGCCATCCCATCCACATTCACAAAACAGTTTAGGAATGCTTTCAATGTGCGTACAGTAAGGAGTGGGCTTCCCTGCCAGAGTGCTCCTTACTCCTTACTAATATTTAAAGCTGAAGAGTTTGTTTGTTTACTTGAACGCACTAATCTCAGGATCTACTGGTCCGATTTGAAAAATTCTTTCAGTGTTAGATAGCCCATTTATCGAGGAAGGCTATAGGCTATATATCATCACGCTAAGACCAATAGGAGCGGAGCAGTAATGAAAATTGTAACGCAGACGAAGTTGCGCGGGTCAACGAGTTATCAATAAATACATCATTATAAATTAGGTACAAGTTGGACAGGAAATAATACACATTTATTTGACAAGAAAAGTTATTTAAAGCGGTCTTCCTCTCTCCTAATTATTTAAAGTTTTGCTGTGCCCGATAGGGTCCATAATTGTTTCTATTTATTCATTTTACCATCTGTATGAACGATTTGAGATTTGATATGAGATAAATAGAAAATTCTCTTTGTTTTTCGAGTGTAGATATGAAACTGTCGTATATTGTCAGTCACATGTGCCCACATATGAAACCCACAATTAAAGCACAATTTATCCGGTCTCGTGTCGATTACAACAGCTCGTTTCGTCCAGCTATTACTACGTTATCAGACCATCTGTGATGTTATCTTAGAAGTGTTGTCACCACTGATGGTGGTCATTATATGGTAGTTGTGATTAATTGTGAACTGATTTGAGCTTGTTTGTTTTGCTTATAATAATCATAAATCGTACCTTTTTTCTAGTTGTACTCGCGATCGCCAACCCGCCTGCCAAGCGTGGCGATTTTGGCAAACACTCCCCCCCAAAATTTAGGGAGAGGCCTATGTCCAGCAGTGGACGTTTTTCGGCTGATATGAATAAATATGAGGAGCTCGTGGCTAGATAATAACAGTCGCACGGGTCGATCTTCAAGGTTAAGCAACGCTGGCCAAGGTTGGTCTGTGGATGGGTGACCATCTTAACATAACGACTTTCCTCCGTGCCTCGGAAAGCATGTTAAGCCGTTGGTCCTGGCTGTCATTTGTAGATCTTCGGCAGTCGTTACGGATAGTCAGAAGCCAGTAAGTCTGACTCCAGTCTTGCCATGAAGTACCGTGTTACCCAGTTAATGGGTTGTGGAGGTCTGGTAGGCGGCCGCTCCTCGTAAAATACTGGTATTCAGCTAAATCGGGCTGACTGGAAGCCGACCCCAATATAGTTGGGAAAAGGCTAGGCAGATGATGTTGAATGAATATTAATACGCACCAATAGCTTTAAAAACATATGCCTTCCTTGGCAGTCGGGTAAAAAACAGCGCCAGTATGATCGTAGCACTAGCTGACCCGCGCACCTTCGTCTGCGTCACATTTTTCATTAATGCCCCGCTCCTATTGGTCGAAACATTAATTTATAAGTATAGCCTATAGCCTTCATCGATAAATGGGCTATTCAACACTAGAAAAAAAAATCTATTCGAACCAGTAGTGCTATAGGGAGCGTGCAGAAACTATAGGTGGCAGCACAGAAATGTCACTGTCAAGTATGTTTCAAGTAAAAAATTCGAAATAGCTACGCTAGATGGCGCTCTTCTTCGCGCACGTTCCCCTAAACTGAGCGTGCAGGAACCACAGGTGGCAGCACAGAAGCGTCAATATCAAGTATTCTAACCCTTTAAAACTTCAAATATGCGACACTAGATGGCATAGTCAACGCCGTGCACGGTCCCTATTCTGTAACAACATTTTCGTGACTCGATAGCAGAATCCGAGGTAATCAAATTCGTATAAATGTAAGACCTTTATGGTGCAATAAAGCTCACTTTGAGAGCTTTGTCGCTGAGGTGAAGCTCGATATCGAAGTAGTTATTTACAGAATATACCAGCAGTAGTTCTTGAGATTAGCGCGTTCAAACAAACAAACTCTTAAAGATAGATAAAGGCGCGTAGGGGTAGCTTTTTTTTTTTTTTTTTTTTTTTTTTTTAAGGATGGGAAATCATCAAATGACTCCTCCCGCTCTGGGTGAAGCAAGAGGGAGTGTCAGACTCTTACTGACTAAAACCCATCCGTGTTCCTCCTGGTGCCCTTTGTGTTCCAAGGATACGGCACCTCTTTCGAACAGATTCCGCAGCCCCAGCAGGCTACCCTTTCTTTATTTTGCCATTTCAGTGTACGGGAAAATTTAATTTGTATTATAAAACCGGACCGCAAAAACCACTTTAAAAGTTCCAAACAAAGAAATCTGATGCAGTTGGTGATTTATTTAAGAGGCCTATTACAATTTGACTGTTGTTTTTGCGTAAAATGACCAACTTAGGCTTTCTTATTCTCAGAAACTGAAACATTTAGACAACTTTGGCTTATTGGGTAGTTGAAAATAGTTATTAGTATTGAACATAGCGACTATACTTTTCGCATTTTTCTCTTATCTATTTGTAAAAAGCCAAAATTCCGAAGTAAGTTTCTCATGAAAAGCGTGACGGTACTTTTTCGAGCTCGTGGATTGAACTACTGTACTAACCAAATGAAATGAAAAATATATCATAATATTACTTATATAGTGGTTTCGTGTATAGCGGCCTCAGAAATTTAATATAATAATGGAATATCCTTAAAAAAACTCCATTCAAATCCATATAAACTACTAAAAACGCTCAGAATTGTCTGTAAATTTCTCCTTAACACATTAATATTATTACGTAAAATTTATACCAAAATTAGCCATTATTTATTGAACAATTTAGTGAAAAACCTTAAAATAAACTTAATTGCAACTGCCTAATCTATTACTAATATATAAAGCTGAAGAGTTGGTTTGTTTGTTTACTTGAAAGCGCTAATCTCAGGAACTACTGGTCCGATTTAAAAAATTCTTTAAGTGTTAGATAGCCCATTTATCGAAGAGGAAGGCTATATATCATCACGCTAAGACTAGTAGGAGCGGAGCAGTAATAAAAATTGTGACGCAGACGAAGTTTTTAGTTAAGTTTTTATTTATTCCCTAATTATTTTGAGTTTTGTGCGTCGCTTTTGAGGAAATAAACGTCTTTTCTTTCTTTCTTTTTCTTTCTTTTAAGTGGCGCAGGTCAACTAGTTTCTACATAATGTGATTAGTCAGCAATTTTGTGAGTGAAAACGTAATTCTGTGATAGGGCTCTTAAGTTCATCATAGATCTGATTATAACGGCACCCACCATGTTCTGATTTCCAGTTTTAAGAGCCAGCAACCCTAGCTGTACCTATGTATAAGACCGTTTGGCTAAGTCAATATTATGGCAGATCAAAAAACCCAGTAATTGATACTTGAATCTTCGGATGCATGTTCTGTGAATTGTTCTTTGTTTATTTTTTAACTCCACGTTTCTGTCGTGAGTCGTAAGTTGTTATACGCTTATTTTATTCATGGAACTGTCTACAGATTTGTTGTTTTTGTAGGTAGATATTAAACCTGTGGTTACCATTCCTTCCGACCGATTATTTATCCGATTAACTTTTTGAACGCTATTGTCCCATGTGCGACAAACGAAAGCTTACCCTGTACGCCAAAGTTACAAAATGTGACTACAGAGAGTAAAGATCCGCAAACCTCCATTGAAAAGGGGGGATCCTCAAACTGTTGTTGTGTCCGGTGTGGGCAACATCCCAATCTATACTAATATATAAAGCTGAAGAGTTTGTTTGCTTACTTGAACGCACTAATCTCAAGACCTACTGCTCCGATTTGACTGTATATCACCACGCTAAGACCAATAGGAGCGGAGCAGTAATGAAAATTGTGACGCAGACGAAGTTGCGCGGGTCAACTAGTAGTTGATATTGGCTGATGTATGGAGTCGAGGTTATTTTTTGTTGCGATGTAGATTTGCTCCGTTGGTGTTTCTTGTGACGGCATTGGTGACAAACAATACGGTGAATTTGTGACTTGGCATGGAGGGTACGCTGATGCCTAGAACATCAAGGCATCGGTATGGCATTCAAAATGTTAATGATATTTTTGTTCAATAGTTCACTCTAGTACCCAATCAAGCTGCCTGGCTTTGTCTCAAATATGTTGGGGTCGGCTTCCAGTATAACCGGTTTCAGCTGAATACCATATTTTACATTTAGCGACTGTCTATCTGACCTCCACAACTCAGTATCTGAGTAACACGATTCCCCTTGTTACGACTGCTGTCAGATAACTTGGCTTCTGTCTAACCGTCAACTGACAAAGGTCTACAACAGAGAGTCGAGACCAATAGCTTTACGTGCTGTTCGAGGCGCGGAGAAGTCTCGGTCGTACGACTGTCCAATTAAGACCAATTTATTTTATCACACCTGCTTTCAAAACGGTGAAGAAAAATATCGTAGAACCAAAAACTTCAAGACATGTGTTGTGTCATCATCATACCCGCGCTGGGCCCGCGTGGTAGATTACAAACAACTCCCTTTAAGAGGGGTGGATTGCGTTCTAGCTGTGGAAATAGTTTAGGTTAGATATAACGCTAGGTTTTTCAACATCATATCAGCCTAAAGAAGTCCACTGCTGGACATAGGCCTCCCCGAGCTTGTCGCCACCAGTCCTGTGCGTCTCGCACCCATCGGCTATCCGCGACCCTCACCAGGTCATCGGTCCACCTTGTGGGAGGCCTTCCAACTCTACGTCTTCCGGTACGCGGTCGCCACTCCAGAACCTTTCGGTCCCATCGACCATCTGTTCTGCGAGCCATGTGTCCTGCCCACTGCCAGTTCAGTTTGGCGATCCTTCGGGCTATGTCGCTATGCCTATGCTATTACCCAATTGCCAATAGGTTTACTATTATAAAGACAATGAAGAGGATACAAAACAAAATATATTATACAAAATGGCTCAGTGCTAGAACTAATATTCGGAGTTAAATTATAACTCTTGTGTGTGCAAGTAGGCCTTGGTGTATTAAACAAAAGGCTCAATAACGTAGTACCTTAACCCCTTTAATACTTGGTTTAAATATCATCAACATGGGGGATCTCTCCGACGTTGAAAACACAGGCTAGAAATATTTCTAAAGATTTTCCAAGGTGGAGGTTATTTGTCAAGTAAGAGCTAAATATTTGCACACTAATGAGCCAACGCGCATATCTAAAGCAAACGATATGCTTTTAACTGTATTGAGAACACTTACATTTTTTTTTACTATTGATAGGCACGCGTTTGACCACAAACTCACCTGATGGTAAGCGATGATGTGGTTAAAGATGGGTCTCGCTTGCCTAGAAGTAACCAATTCACTCTAGACTTAAAGACTGCCAGGTTGTAGCTATCAGGAAACACAGACTGGCAGGGAATTAATGTGTACCCAAAACGTTTTGTGCGTGTGGGTGGGATGTCCACCATGTGCCGGTGGCGCATTGCCGTTTGTCTTGTGTTCCGATGATGGAACGGGTTTGCGGAATTAAACTATGCAAGTCTGTAATTCCGTCGCACATTCCCCAAAATGCAACCGGTAGAAAACCGACAGGCTAGCAAGCCGTTTCTTCTTTCTTCGACTCGGCGTTATTGTAGTGGTCTCCACTTTTGTTTCTGGCTCTCAGGAGTTGAGATGTTGGAGTGGTTGGGAACTGTATGACGGGCATGTCCTATAAAATAATCCCTGGCACTTATGGCAAAGAGTTCTCCCGTAAAGCAGATTTCAAACTATGAACTCGTCCATCCCAGGTATCCTAAGATGTCAAATGTCATGTGCAGCTCTTGAGAATCTATGCTCAGTCGCTGGCGCCATTTTGAAATCAGAGAGCCAATCAATAGCAGCTGTCAATGTCATTGGAATAATTAACATTCAATCATAACATTCTAACATAAAAAACGTTTATTTGAATGTAAAATTTAACGAAGGTTATTAAAATTTAAATCCTTGGTTGAGCTTAAATAAAAACACTGGTTGGACTGAAATTTTTGACAAGGCAAGGCAAAAAGATTTATTTGTGTCTGCTCAAAAATGACACTCAAATTAAGACTGATTATTAATTAAATCTGTGCATTGATTTCATTGAGGCTACATTTTCACCGCAGCCTCAGTTTCTTCCTGAGTATATTTATAAAAAACGTTTTAACAAATAATTTTACGTCTTTAACCGACTTCAAAAAAAGGAAGAGGTTATCAATTCGGTAGTATTTTTTTTAAATACCTACCTGATTTTATTTAGTAGTATTATTTGCAAGAATCATCGTGTGTTTGAGAATGCCTAGAAAATATTTAGATGCTAAAAAAAAAACAGGCAGTATTCGTCATATTTTCGTTACCATGCCATTGTCGCGGGGATTTCTAGCGATGAGCCAATCTATTTTCCTTTGCATGTATTTCCTTATTTATTATCCCATTTCCATGAATTATCACCTCATCTTGTAAATTACTAACAAAGGAATATGTATATTCACCTTATTGTAAAGAAAACATGTCAGACTTATATGTATGATCTCATTGATTTCATTATAGTAACCGTTATCTACATATACAATAGGAATCTGTGTGGTTACTACATGGTAATTGGTTTTGGACGCCATTCCTCCTCGCGTCGTATTCCTCATTGCTCATTGGTCGTGAATCCCTCGGTGAGTGGTCAATTTCCGCTGTACAATGTCTCTTCACCAGTGCCTGTCCCTGGCGTCATGGAGCGCATCATGCAGCTTGGTGTTAAGCGTTGAACAAATCTAATCGGACCATCTAATAGGGCTGCGACCTCTAGACCGTCTGCCACCTCTTGGATGCCATTAGAGTACAACAATTACATTACCAGTACAATCAATAATAATAATGTGACTATTTGCACAGGCACAACCTTGTAGCCAGGATTGTCCACCAGCAACTTGCTCTTAAATACAAACTTTTGTGATCTGAAGTACCGTATTATAGGTATGTGCCCGACCCAGTTCTTGAAAATGGCAATTGCACATTGTATTGGGATCGGTCTATCATCACTGACAGGACCCTGACCACCCTGCTGTAGCTTGGACCCTGTTCCCGATACCGGTGGGCTACTACTATTTTAATATTTTCTTGTATTTTTATAGAAATATTTAAAAATGTAATTAGTATGTATATATAGGAGTAAATGGAATAATAATAATTTAACATTAACATTTGTATGCAAGTGGGCACACAGCCTGCTTATGACATTTTCGCCTTCGGCTCGGGTTTATTCAGCTTCGGCTGAAACGACTCTCGTGTATAAAACGACGACTCGTGGCTTAAAGCGGTAAGGTAGCAGCCAGCTTTTTTATTATTATTATTTGTGATGGGTTTGCTCTTGATTCAAGTCTAGGTCAGAGATGACAGAGACAAAGTCTACGATGGAGCGAGCTTACCCAGAAGGAGCCTGTTCATTCTAACTTTGAAGAGATTAGGGTTGTAAGCGTTTGAAGTGTGAAGTGATAAATAATCTCGTCATCTGCCTAGCCTTTTTCTGTCTGACTATGTGGTGGTCCGATTTCAGAATAGAACATTCTTTATCATGTAGGTACACTATGTAAGTTACAGAATAGATATGAGGAAGAAAACAAGAGGTCGTGTGGCCTTATATCTAAGGGCAGTATTACTGTGCCTGGGTACTTATTGCATATTTTACGTCGTCGTTAATTTCAGTCTTACCTTTTTTTTTTTTTAATCATGGGTAATTATCAAATGATTCCTTCCTCTCTGGAGCCGAAGGGAGTGTCTCGTAGTGATAAAAGCCCATTCTGTGAGTCAGTGTTCCTCTTTAAAACCTTTGCGTGATTTTTTCGAATAAATTCCGCAACCCCGACAAGAATTTCAGGCTTATACAACTTGTAACGAATATACGATATACTCTTAAAGGGTCATTGTACTCATAATTATGAGCACTTTCACTGAAACCGCCAAAAAAAAATCGACTCTCCCAAACATTTATGTGCTCATGACTCTACAAAATTTACTGAACAGCTGATTTTTTCGTGATTTCGGCATTGGTCCCATAATATATTGTTCATAATGATGAGTACAATGACCCCTTAAGAGGTATTGCGTTTATTCTGTTACAGGTTGTATAAGGCTTAAGACTTAAGTGGCAGTAATAACATTAAGTAAAGTAAACAATAAAACTCCGTTATTTTTAGTCATTCATCACAAATGAACTAATGATAGATCTTCGATGCTAATTATGTAAAACATGTAATTAGAAACAAAACACGTTTGCGTCTAGTTCGAATAAGTACGCTTCTTACTAAGTAGAACATAATGCAGATACTTACTATGTTGTTGTAATAGGGAATATGCATGAAACACATATTTATTATCTATACAGTTTGTCTAAAAATTTACAAAAATATTTTTTATTTTTTTACTATTGATAAGTTTAAGTAAGTAATTAAGTAAGCGATGATGTGGTCGAAGATGGAGCACGCTTGCCTAGAAATAATCTATTCACTCTTGATTTAAAGACTCCCAGGTTGTAGCTAGCAGGAAACACAGTCTCCGGCAGGGAATTCCACTCCTTAGCTGTACGCATTATGAATAATTATAATATTATATAATTATAGTTAGTATTATATAATTATATTATAATTGTATGATACTAACTGAAAATAGAATCAAAATTACTGGAAAAACGAAGGAGATATAATTATTTTAAACAAATATATCTGTCTCACGAAAGCTCTGTTTTCTATGGCAGCTGTATAGGCGTCATAGACGATGACGTGAAAGTTTGCATCGGTCTTCTCTTTCTAAATTTACTTTCTTAAATGACGTGTAAAAGAGTTACTTGTAACCTATTTGCAAAATAAATATCATTTATCTAATTATAATCTTTGAAGCTTTATAACTTCATCTCTGATGAGGGTATTAAAAAAATAACTACATGATTGTTAAGTAGAGCTAATAAGTATTTCTATTTGCAAATAAAAAAATCGCATGCTTATTCCCTATTGATATTTATGAGCCTTAGTGCTTCAAGAGAATACCAAAATAGTAAAAGTTAACTGGTCATTATACATAAACCAGCCACGCCATTATCAAACACTGCCACTTGTGAAAGTCAATAATCAACAGTGGCGACTCCCAGAAAGGCGCCGAGTCAATGAAGCTCAAATAGAGTCCCGGAGAAACGATTCCACTGTCTTGGGTCACGCAACGAAATAATAAGAAAGAAGAGTGGAGAAGTTAAAAATACAGCTACATTTCGCCAGTTATATTTGTGAACTATTTAATTGGGAATATTCTTTTGCCTTAAACTGGGCACAATTCCAGCTTTCGGGCTTCTACTGAAACATAGATTGAAATAACCCAAAAAAAAACCCGGCCAAATGCTAGTCGGACTCGCACACAAAGTGTTCCGTACCATAAACCTTAATTTTTATTATTTGTTGTTAAAGCGGCAATGTCAATACGCAATCTGTGAAAATTTGAACTGTCTACCTATTACTGTTCTTGAGATATAGCCCTTTGACAGACAGACGGGCGGACGGACGGACGGACGGAAAGACGCACGGACGGATGGATGCACGGACGGACGGACGGACAGACAGCGGAGGTTTAGTAATAGGATTCAGTTGTTTACTCTTCGGGTACAGCACCTTAAAAAGACCACTTGGGAAAGCTCAATTCCACAGGCTCAGCAGTCTCTCTTGCAATGTCTGAGTAGACTAACGAGGCAATCTAAAAAGCACAACTTTCATCAATAAACACGCAGTAACATCACATACGATTTTAAGTACCATTCCGCTAAGCACCTACTCTTAATTGAAGTGAATTAAGGGATATTCATTAAAAACGAAGGCCATGTAGTAAACATCTTACCTCAATTATATATGATCGTGATCTTTAAGCAGCTCGTGACTTCGAGAACAATATGCCTTTTTGATTATTTAATCGATTCACAGAATGGAGAAAACGTACAGTCTCAAACAAAATATTTAAGTCAAGAGTTAATATGTTACGTCTAGGCTAGCATGCTCCAGGGTTGCGGAATTTGATCGAAAGAGTCACCGCGGCCCTGGAATGGGGCATTAGGAGGAACACGGATGGGTTTTAGTCAGTAAGAGTTCTGGAGTGGCGACCGCGTACCGGAAGACGCAGCTTTGGAAGGCCTCCCACAAGGTGGATCGATAACCTGGTCAGAGTCGCGGATAGCCGATGGATGTGAGACGCACAGGACCGGTTGTTGTAGCGACACTTGGAGGAAGCCTATGTCCAGCTGTGGACGTCTTTCGGCTGATGTGATGATGATGATGAAGAAGTCTGACACTCCCTCCCACTCCGCCAAGAGCGGTAAGAGTCATTTGATGATTCCTATCCATAAAAAAGGGCTACAAGACGACACGAGAAATACAGATCAAAAAAAGTTTAAACACCCGGACATGACACTTTAAAACGTAGATAAAACGTTTTGCATTCAATAAGTTATTTACTTAACTGAACCACATGGCTCCATGCACTGTCGTAATTTGAGTAGGTACACCTTGGAATCCTGCCTTCCCTGCGCAGTACCAGATGCATACGTATTGTCACTTAAGTCTGTATTTGCAATTTAATCTCCAGCTTTAAATAAATTCATTTGCTTTTGACCAAGTTAAATGTCTCTCAAAATTGTCATATTTTTGTGTAAACATATTACACTACGTGCGGAGTAGTCTTTGAGAATTTCGCCACAAAAAGGGTGTTTCCACACAGAACATTCAAAGGGTTCAGTTTATCGTTCTTCGGTCTGCCAAGGCCATTTTCGTCAGAAACCTCATCCTACCGGCCACCTTCTACAATCGGACATCCGGACGCACTGCAAGTTACCATCCCTACCTTGTTGCTTTTCCATCAATTCGCACTAAGCGTTTCCAAACGTCTTTGATAATGAGCACAGCAAAGGAGTGGTATTTGTGGTACTCTCTGTCTGCGTCTATGTTTCCGAACCCTAATCTCTTCAAAGTTAGAGTAAACAGGTTTTTTCTGGGTAAGCTCGCTCCATTATCGACTCTGTCTCTGTCACCTCTGACCTAGACTAGACTCAAGAGCAACCCATCTCAAATAAAAAAGTACTCTCAAAGGGTTCAGTTTGTTGTTCTTCAGTCTGCCAAGGCGGTTTTCGTCAAGAATGCTGTGTTAAACTTATTGGCGAGTCCTAAAGTCGAAAGTCTCACACGTCCGGAAATCTCAAGATTGTTTAATTTCTAGAGCTTTTGATCATTCTGATCATTTTCATGGTAACTCACTCAGTTACTCAGATCATTCAAAGTAAAACTTGTTCATCTTTAATTTCTTCTGCAAGATCCTTTCCCTCACAAATGACTGTATTGACGTTATTGTTAAGTTTGCATTCCCACACTTCTTAGAAATTCAAACCTCAATCAACACCATGAAAAATACCTGTCCCAAAAAACCAAAAAAATGTTTTATAGGTACAAACTACCACGTATTTGTATTGAGTCACTCATCAAAATTTAGCTAGTGGCATTTCCCGCTAACAAACTTAGGAATCCTTTTGACGAAAACTGGCGGTTATATTACAATGTAGGATTGAAAGTCGCGGTCATGTCCTTAGTTAGAATACAATGAAAGTTAAGCAAGCCCGTCATCTGCTTCTAACGACCCAAGTTTTTAGCAGTCGATTTTACGCATCCTCAGGTTTCAATTCTGCGTCTTCGTTGTCTTGTTTGCCTTTGCACTGGTCAGCTTCCTTCGAACCATGATAATTCATAACATATCGTTCCTCACCATTGTCTTATCAAATGTGTATGCTCCAAAATAAAACACTTTACTAATCCTTATGCCAATTTATTAAGATCGGAGAACCATGTCTTCTCCCATAATTCTCTATCAGGGTGTTAGCACTCCCCCGCATTCGGTGCGTAGTCGTAATTATTTATATGGATATTATTTGGATCAGCTCCATTAACTATTCGTAGAAAACACGAAATCTATACTAATATATAAAGCTGAAGAGTTTGTTTGTATGTTTGTTTGTACGCGCTAATCTCAGGAACTACTGGTCCGATTTGAAAAATTCTTTTAGTGTTAGATAGCCCATTTATCGAGGAAGGCTATAGGCTATATGTCATCACGCTAAGACAAATAGGAGCGGAGCAGTAATGAAAATTGTAACGCAAACGAAGTAGCGCGGGTCAACTGTGAATCATATGTCGTATCTGAAACAGGTTTAAAAATATGTTAATCTTAAAACGCAGTATTATGGCTGTTGTAGTAGATTAAGATTCCTTGTTGCTAATTCGTCAAGTAAATATAACCTTTTGGAAGAGGTTGCCAGTATTGACGAACTATTGTGCCGTGTTAGTCGTCCTACACCTTGGAAGTTGGCTTAAATGTGGTTCAAGGGCTCTATACAGGAAACAGTAGGTTTATTTAGACTGAATTTGTTGGTACATAATATGTTCGGCTTTATGAATGTAGTAAAAAGGAAGATAGAAAAACCGATTATTCCGCGAGAAAGGACGCACTAACTAACAAAGTTTAAATTATTGATTACATATTAAATAATAATAATAATAGTCGGTCTATTATCACTGACAGGACTATTGTTGCCAATAAGCCTGATATAATCATAAACCATTGCGCATGAATCATTGCGCGACGCTCTAGTCGGTCTATCACCAGATAGACCAACTAGAGCGTCGCGCAATGATTGTTAATATAGCAGTCCCTCATGACGAGAACCTCGTGAAGTCTGAGAAAAATAAACAAACAAAGTATCTTGACTTGGCTCGCGAGGTTGTCGATATGTGGGATGTGAACATAGCAGTCATTGTGCCGATAGTCGTGACGGCCAAGGGCATAATTGCCAAGAGCCTCGACCAACATCTCAAGAGGCTCTCGTTGGGCAGCTGGATCAAGGGCTTGATCCAGAAAGCTGTACTCCTGAACACTGCGCGTATAGTGAGGAGGTTCCTCTCTCAGGAGCCCTGACTACCGGTAGCTTGGACCCTGTTCCCGATACCGGTGGGCAACTATTTTTTATATTTTTAAATGTTTTTTTTTTAAATATATATATTTTTTTAATGAAATATTTAAAAATGCAAAATATATGTGCATAGAATGAATAAATGAAATAATAATAGTAAGTAGTGAAGAGTATGTCTTAGACAGTCTTGAGACCTAGGGGTCCTGCTCCTTTGGAAGTCGTACGAGGGGCCGAAGCCAACTCTTAAAGGCCCCGTTAAGACATTTGAAATGGGGTATCACAAGACGATTATCATCCCTGTATGCTGTTATGTGTATAAGGAACATGAAACATGAGATTGACGATGTGATCAACATCTGCAAAGTCTTTTTCCAAATATGTATGGATCAGCTTTTAATCCCTGATGCAGCCGGATACAAGTATCTTATATAAAGCTGCTGCCTACCTGACCTCCACGACCCAGTTCTTGGCACAATGTTAGGTACCTATTGTAATTATAAATTAATGCCACTGGCACAGGCAATTGCGCATTCACCTAAATTGATTACTTTCTATTTACCTAAAACAAAATAATCCGATTCATTAATCCTATCTTACCAATAAATTATATTTCAGAAGTGAGTTTTTACTTTTTATTTCAGGGGTATTTCATGTCAGAATCTTACGGACTAAAACCCAGCCGTGTTCCTTAAAATGCCCTTTACGTTCCAGGGCCGCGAGAACTCTTTCGAACATTTCCACAACCCTGGTAGATACCATTCGCCCTAAGCTACCCTTATACAACCATTGGTTTTGGAATAGGATCAAATAGTTGTAAATAGCTATGATTTGATCAGTTTACGAAAAAAATCTCATTAACAGACAGTGTAGATTCTGATAAAAAATTACACTGCCTTGTGTATTAGGGCTTCTTTTTATCTCAGGAAATGCATGTCGTTCTAGTGGTTAAGGCGACGGGAACACAGCCGTGGGAAAGGGCTAGTACCCAATAATTCGTTCAAAATCTCGCAATTATATGGACAGACGCTAGCACATAAAGGGTCCCGAAACTGTCAAATTTTCCCAGTCAGCCTTGAACCCAATGCTTTAGCGATAGAGTTCAAAATCTATTAAAGAAATTTGACAGATTGTTGTAGCTTGATGTACTGGCGTACTCGTTGAAAAATAAATTACTATTAACAGTACTGTCTGCGTGCATCCATTTAAGGAGTCCACGTGTTAGTCAACATTAGAGAAACAAAGCACATGCAATTGAAGAATCTATTGATCATACAGATTTGGTGTATTTATTGTAACACACGTGTTCTAGCTGGCCAGAAGTATGTGAATAGAGTTTCTTTTCTGCGAATTTAAATAGTTGTTGACCGTGTATTTCCCTTTGTCTTCTGCCTTCCCTTATCTCGAGTCGCTTTCGGCGCGAAATTAGTATATTTTGCTAGCGACCTGCCCGCGGCTTCGCAAGGGTGTAACTTAAAAAAAAAAATATCCTTGGCTTGACAATCAAGACCCAATAAAAAAAAACTGCCAAATCAGTCGAACCGTTCTCAAGTCTTTGAAACATGCGTCAAATTTATTGGTTGTACCCAGTTCTAAGACCAATTAAAGGGAATATCAAGATTATTACTTCAATTGCTGCCTTTTAACTAACTCGATCAGTTGATCTTCTAATTGGTCGGATATTGGTAATTGGTTCTTCCGTGGGTGACAAATGAGTAGTCCGTTAATTCATGTTACAAGACTGCCTGCTAGTGTGGGGCTCCTGCGATGTTGCTGATGCGGACGTTTTCTTACTATTACAATTATTTCTACTTCGACTAGTTACTACTATTCTACAAATAATTAGAATTTATTGACAAAAGGTCAGGCTTATTTAAGTCGTTGACTGTTTTTGTATTTCGTCTGTTGTGTTTGTGCCTGATTCAGACTTAGCTAAATATTACCATACCTAGATGCCTCATGTAAAACATCGTAACAATAATAGTTGTAATTTTAGGCCGTCAGGATTTGATTCGGTTATCGAACTCATTTTATTTTGCGTTTAGAAACCTTATTGCTAAGGTCATAAAGGAGGAAAGTAGTCTCAAGCATTCTCAAGCTCCTTCTGAGTGATGATAATTTACCTGTAAATGCTTCTATACCATGGAATATGAAAGGCCAAAATTACGATCCTTTAGTGTCGATAAAGGTTGATATAAGATTTTTCACATAGAATTGCATATAGGACAAGCAAAACTACGTTCTGATATATCAGACTTCTTACTACATAAAATGAGTAACCATTTTATACACTTTAGTCTCTCTCGACCAAAACAACCCTAATAATTATGTCATGTAACCTCCGTACCATAAGCATCCAAGACGACTTTGACAAGCGGCTAGCTGTAGTCTATAGCCATTCAGCTTTTTAATCGCGCGCGGTTCTAATCGCAAGCACGCCGGCCATTCTGCCAGTGTTGCAATACACCCTACACGGCATACGCGCCGCGCGCGCGAATTTAAACGCGTTCTTTTTCCAAACTGCGACCTTTTGTTTTTTTACGAATTATTGACAGTTGTTTTTTATTAAGTGATTTATTTGTGAAAGTTTTTTAGTGTTGTGCGTGTCGTTTTCGGATATCCTGCAAGGTGAGTGCAATGAACTCGCATGCACTGCACTTCCTTTTCTGAAGGCAGTGTTAAAAACAAGTTTTATTATCTTTCTTATTTTTCATTCGCCATGAACTGTTATTGTTGTAAAGTTCAAGTATGTTTTGGTTCAATTATGGTGTTTTCAAATTAACTCATTATAGCGTTATTTATATCTTGCGCGTGCTTATCTCATTAATTTTTTTGTGGTGTTAAAATAAAATAATAATATAATATAATTTTATTTTAGGCAAAAAGTCGAATAGATTGAATATTTAAATTTAGGCTTAACTTCGCATAAAGCATTCAAATAATGTGATATAAATTCCAAAACTAAAAATACATTTTCGCGGTACTTGAGGAATAAATAAGGTTTGTACGTAATTGAACGTAAACGTAGCTGTCAAGTTAATCAATTTTCAGGGTATAATAATTTGCGTAGGTAAATTTAAGGTACGATAGAAACAGTTTTGCTAATAACGCCATAGCATTACAGGCGTGACAAATGTGTTTTAATTATTGTCATGAAACTTGGTTTTTACTATGAAATCACACCTTTTTAAAACATTGACGCCGTTCAGATAGTTTACGGCAAGAAATTGTCTCGTCATTCTTTTCATTACTGAAAATGTAGCAATGGCTAGAGCAACTTACAATGAAATAGACACCTTTTTTCAGAACTTATTTCACGCTGATTTTTTATAAGAATTGTCCAATTTGTTACGTAAACAAAAAATAAGTACTTCATTTTGTATGTCTGTGTACATACAGCACAGGTACTTTTTTTTTTGTTTATAAATAAATAACGACATTCCAAAAATTGTCGCTACTTTTGTAATGCAACAATTTTACAGCCAATGTCTGTCTGGGAGGAATAAACTATTTTTTTTCTTTATAAAAATTAACAACTTTATTTTTATGCCGTCTAGTTTTCCGAGTTATCCATATTTTTGCAAAGCATTTCATAAAAAAATAGCTGGTTACTGTTAGCCCGTATGAACCCACTGCTGGGCAAAGGACTTTTCCTTTGTTTTCAGCAGTTTCCGTCCAAGATTAGTTAGCTAGCTTCTGGCTGTGGCCTATTACCAGCTAGAAATGTTATAGCCGTTCATCATATTCTAAGTTAATTATTCCGCTCCTACATTTTAACCAATAGCCATATTCTAATCCAATTAGACCAATCAAATCAAACTAAATCATTCATCAGCTAAACGAAAAAAAAAAACAACAATGTTTGCAACTACAGTAACCTTCAACTTCGCGCTAACATGAACTTGATACGAAGACCGCGTTCCAACGGTATAGTAACACGGCCAGTTATCAAAACATTATAATTATATAACAATAACTGTATATGTGTTTGTTTTCATTCAATTAACAGATCGTTTGCCTCCTGTTTGTGGCGGATTGTTATTGTAAATAGGCCCTATTTATCGGATCAATACAAATATTGAAAGAGATCCGATAAATTGTTTGCGGACGTTTTATATAGTGAGTTATGCGCATCACTATTCGAAACGATTGACGTTTCATTGGAATGGATCCTTTGTTTTATTGGAATGAGTACCTAACCGCATTTTTTCAATTTAAATTCTGGCTTTTCTTTCGTGGGAATCTCCGCTGACGATATTTTAAGTTATCCTCTTCGGAAAAATATGATAATTCTCTGTAGTATGATTAATAGGTCACCTCTAACAATATTGCTAATTACTGCTAATCAGATCGTAATCGCGAACTCTAAGAATGAGGAAGAAAGAGAAGAAATCTATAATATTATGTATCTATATTTTTATGTATTATCATTATTATTTTTTTCGGTATGCGTCATAATTATGTCATGCTTGGCGCAAATAGACTCTTTTTCTTCATTTTATTAAACATAACAGTACTTACTGGTTTTTGGTTTGCAATGGCTTTGCCTGTATGAAAGTTGGAAATTATACCAAGGGAACGTTATCGGAGTTAAAATAGGTGTCTTAGATATAACCCAGGCCATACTCCCTGGGCCCCAAGTCTGATATTTTTTATAAATTCGCGATCGCATTGTCATTTTGCTAAATGTTCGTAATCTGCTAATTTATGATGGTCGATCATTGGTCGGTCAATGGTCTCGTAATAGAATCGTGGTAGAAAGACATTTTCGTATTGCCATTATTATAAAACCCGTTAGTAGACATGATTTTCGAAAAATTACTACTAAATTTGAAAATTAAGTTATGCCAGATTTGTTTTGTATAAATTTTTACATATTATTTATTCATTTGTCATGTACGAGGTTACCATTCTATGCCATTTCTTTCAATGGAGTGTCAGTGGTTGACCATCGGAAAGTCATAATGACGCTTTTATATTAGTAGATTACCAAACTTGTCAAAATCAACAATTATGAAAGTAGTGATAGACCATTCTGACACTATTGTAATAGCAGACTTGAGGCCCTGGTTGGGGCATGATTGATAAACAAAAAAATATTTTTTAAATATTTTTTACATAGACAACTTCCAATCATAATCCGAAGATCTCAAAGCAATTATAATTTCGGCGGCAAAATTCATTCACACCTTTAAAGTTTTATTATCTGTGCATCCTTGACTCGCCAGCGGAACTTGCACTTGACCGAAATTCACAAAAATATGATAATTTCTAACGATAATATTATGTTTTATGAGCTTGTTAAAGGTTGTTATGTCTTGAATGTCGTTGTGAATCGTCGGATGTTATCTAATTCATATCCGTTTTAATTATCCGCTCTCGATATTGTCATTGGTGGGAGTGTCGTTTGTTTAAACAAACATTGTTAATTGAACATACGTATACGTAGGTACAATACTATTTTCTTAATGTCGGCAAACTTCGTGTTTCGTCAGTCGTCGGATTTCTTTCAGTAGCCACTAGCCCTTTGCTCTTGGTGCAGACCGGGCGCACTCAAACAACTTGGAAGTATATAGAGTAGATAAAACTTTTTTCAAATAATGTAATGTTTTTTAAAAATGGGAGGAAAGCTCGTCCGTTTTCGGAAATGTGATGACTGCTGAGGGATATTAAGAAAATAGTTGTTATGTACGTTACTTGGGCATAATACCGTTGACTGTTGGGATAGACTGAATGGGCAATCGGGTCTTCCACCATTTTAGATGGAACCATTATTCTTCCGTTCTTCTGGTTCTGTCGCGTAGTCGTTGCTAGATTTTATGAAATTATTCCTGTTTGAAAAACTTGGCTGGAATGTGTATACTAGAAGACTACTTCTATACTAGAAGTATAGAAGTATACTTTTAGTATAGAAGTATACTAGAAGACTTTATTTCTAGTATAGAAATAAAGCTGAAGAGTTTGTTTACTTGAACGCGCTAATCTCAGGACCTACAGGTCCGATTTGAAAAATTCTTTCAGCGTTAGATAGCCCATTTATCGAAGAAGGCTAAGACCAATAGGAGCGGAGCAGTAATGAAAATTGTGACGCAGACGAAGTTGCGCTGGTCAACTAGTGTCAATATAATTATGTTCGTTGTAAGATTTCGTCCATGGTAATACGACTAATTAAAGTAAACAATCGTTCATAGATTCTTTGTCTTTAGATCTTATTTTTTTGTTTCTTTAGAAATTGACTAGGATCTCCTTGTGTATAGTTTATCAAATGGAAAAGTAGGAGCTCGTGGCTAGATAATAACAGCCGCACGGATTGATCTTCAAGGTTAAGTTAAGCAACGCTTGCCAAGGTTGGTCTGTGGATGGGTGACCATCTTAACATAACGAGTTTCCTCCGTGCCTCGGAAAGCACGTTAAGCTGTTGGTCCCGACCATCATTTGTAGATATTTTTGGCAGTCGTTACGGATAGTCAGATAAATCTGTCTCCAGCCATGAAGTACCGTGCTACCCAGTTAATGGGCTGTGGAGGTCTGGTAGGCAGCCGCTCCACGTAAAATACTGGTATTCAGCTAAATCCGGCTTGACTGGAAGCCGACCCCAATATAGTTGGGAAAAGGCTAGGCAGATGATGATATCAAATGGAACACATTTTTTTCACAATCCAAAGGAATTTAAAGGATATTTCTAGTCAATTGCTAATTGCTACAAATGTTTGCCAATTGTCTGCTCGAAAGTGTAAATACCACAATGAATTTTTAAGAACCGTCAAATGGAAGTGCCATTGATTTCGTATAACGCAAAACCTTTTAAGGTAGTAGTAATCGGCCCTTCGATCCACAATAAACAGTAAAATAATTTAAACTCACTACAAAACGCAGTTTTCCGCAATAATAAATTGTTAAACACCGACTTATCAACTACGTAGTTCGCTTTCGAAACGTCAATTGAACTACGTCAAATACTCGTGACGTCATCGATAAGGTACCTTAGCCCTTAGAGTAGTGATCGCCTGCTTTCATCCGGTCGTGTTCCTGTCCAACCGGACGGCCTCGTATTGTTATACACCTTATTTTTACAAGTTTCTTGCGAATTATTTTGTAGAATACCTATACATCATCTATCTGTTTAGCCTTTTCCCAACTATATTGGGGTCGGCCTCCAGTCAAACCGATTTCAGCTGAATACCAGTATTCTACGTAGAGCGGCTGCCTACCAGACCGCCACAGCCCATTAACTGGGTAACACGGTACTTCTTGGCAAGACTGGTGTCAGATTTACTGGCTTCTGACAATCCGTAACGACTGCCAAAGATCTACAAATAATACCTACCTATACTTAGGTAACTATTTTATCAATAACTAGCTTTTGCTCGCGACTTCGTTCGCGCATATGCCGATTTTTTCCGTTCACCTAGGAATTTCGGGAAATCCTCTTTTCGTGCTCCCCTACGGAGTGGAAAGAAGCTTCATGCCAAATTACAGATTTCTACGACCGGTAGTTTCAGCTGTACGTTGTCTGTCAGTCACTCAAATCAGTCAGTAACGGAAGAATTTTATTTATATTGATTTATGACTAATGATTCTTAAACAGTCTAAATCCTTTAAAAAATGTTTGATATAGTTGGAAACGCATCTTTTTAAGGCTTCGTACCCAAACGGTACACAACAGAAGTCAGGACCTTATTACTAAGCCCCATCCATCTGTCTTTTAGCAGGCTGTGAACAGTAATAGGTAGACAATAAACTACGTAGTTCGCTTTCGAAGCGTCAGTTAAACTACGTCATGTACTCGTTACGTCATCGATGAGGAACCTTAGCCCTTGGAGTAATGATCGCCTGCTTTCATGGAGTCGTCTTCCTGTACAACCGGACGGCCTCAAAGTGTCATGCACCTTCACCACCACTTTCTCGAGAAATCCTTACTAATATAATAAATGCGAAAATAACTCTGTCTGTCTGTCTGTCGCGCTTTCACGCCTAAACTACTGAACCGATTTAAATGAAATTCGGTACATAGATAATAGCCTGAGAAAGGACATAGGCTACTTTTTATCCCGGGAGTATGTTCCCTAGGGACCACGCGCCCGAAGCCGCTGGCAGAAGCTAGTAATATATACATTTAAGGCTTGTATTTATGCCAATGACCTTGTGCATACATAACCAAATTATTTTCGTTTGCATTGAAAAGCAGTATTTTTTTTACACTCTTGATAAAAAATTATGGAGTAGAATTTTTTATCTCGACGATTTGGAGGTGGTTTGGTGGTATTTTTTTTCTTATGATGTGATGGCACTACACAAATTCTTGCTAAACTAAATTACGAATCATATCATGTATCATGTGACTTTTTTTTTCAGATGTAATTTCTCTATTAATGCCGACGAAAACTGCTTCATCTGCAGGCTATTTTAGCCTTAATACCTATATCATTTACTATCTGATCCGTGCAACTTCATTTGCGTCACGATTTTCATTGAAGCTCCGCTCTTATTGGTCGTAGCGTGACGTTTTAATAGCCTATAGCACTCCTCGATCTACAACACTAAAATATTTTTTTCACTTTGAACTAGTAGTTTTTTTTATTTGTAATGGGTTTGCTCTTGACTCTAGTCTAGGTCAGAGATGACAGAGACAAAGTCTACGATGGAGCGAGCTTACCCAGAAGGTCCCTGTTCACTCTAACTTTGAAGAGAAGGGTTGTAAGCTTTTGGGAACACAGAAGGTAGAGAGCTGTTCCACTCCTTTGCTATGCGCATTATAAAAGACGCTTGGAGACGCTTAGTGCGAATTGGTAGAATAGCAACAAGGTAGGGATGGTAAGTTCCTGAGATCTTCGCGTTCACCAACCAAACTCTTCAGCTTTATTATATTGGTAGTATAGGTCAGAAAGTTGCTAAGGTTGGTGTCAGTTGATATGGATGGTAGGCTTTTTCCATTGGCTTCACTCGCGTTAGTTGAAAATTGTCCCTCGACAATTTACTAATAGTTTCCTTAGTTTGGAAAACCGGCCAAGTGCGAGTCAGACTCGCGCATGAAGGGTTCCATACCATCGTATTTTATTATTTGTTGTTAAAGTGGCAACAGAAATACACAATCTGTGAAAATTTCAACTGTCTACCTATTACGGTTCATAAGATATAGCCCACTCACAAACTGACGAATGGACGGACGGACGGACAGTGGAGGCTTAGTAATAGGGTTCCGTCGGTTACCCTTCAGATACGGGACCCTAAAAACGATGTCGACTACACTTTCAATGACTAAAGTAAATGTCAATAGGCACTACTGCTATACTGACAGACGTTTTCTTCAGAAGGTATGTTTAAATATTTCTATGGGTTCACTCAATCGGAATCAATGGAATGTGGGATGGAATCGAGTTTCTGCTCGATTGAGCAGAAACTACCTCTGAACTTGGATAAATTGATATTTTTTTGTGGTAAAGTAATGGAAGCCTTTATAGTAGAAGGAAGGCATTCATAGTTTTATACAAGGGATGCAGCCCGTATATTATGTCAGTATCTCACCGTGTGTACTAAGGCGGAGTGAGTATGAAATTAACAGTCATTCCATCTTGTTTGTATGGATTGAAAGCTCACTTCATGTTCACTTCGCCAAACTAACACAGTAGATGTTTACAGAATTGCACTACCAGTTAGTCTGTATTATCTCGCTGCTGGACAAAGGCCTCCCCATGATAGATAGATAGATTAGGGAGTCCAATTTCCGCACTTAGACTCTCATTCGGTCCATTGTGCGTAGGTGTCCTGCTTAACTTAGCCAGCCTAGCTCCGCCCAGAATCACAGAAGTTTCCTGGAAGCTTCACAGGCTTCCGAGGATTTGTTGACGTTGGGTAGCCACGGCTTCGCATTCCAGGATGACGTGGGCGGCTGATTCTTTGGCGTCAAAGCAGCCCCTGCAGAGTGGGCTATGGCGATGTTAAAGAGATGTTTGTTTAGGGGGCAATGGCCCGTAATGGCGGCCTCCCCATACTCTCTAGACTTTTAGCGGATAAATTACTTAGTTATGATTTAATCTTAACTTTGTTTTTTTTAATGTTGAATTACTTATCGTGAATTTTTGCATGCCCTAAAGGTAGAATGTCGAGGAACCCTAATATTTGTAACATCGTATGTATACTATATTTACATTCTTTGCAAATAAAAATCATTCTATTCTATTCCATGACTTACTAGTTGTGGTCCATCATACATGAAACGTGTTTTTTCGGTTTACGGCACGGAACCCTTAATGTACGAGCCCAATTCTAACTTGTCCGGTGTTTTTAGTCGACTTAACTCTTGATTTTACGACCAACACGTGGCCGATCACGTTTAATAACAAATTAATTATGATAATCTATACAAATAATAAAATCAAAATACATATAAAGACCAACCGTGTCTGTACATTGAATATTTTTGCATAAAAATACATAGAAAATTTAGGAAAAAGATTCAAAAAACAAATAACTATTTTAAATTTTTTGTCTGTTTGTCTGTGCGTTTGAGAGCATCACGCATAAACCACAAATTGGGTTCCAAATCTAGGTTCTTAAAAATGTTAAGTGATAACCCGAGTAACATTTAGCGTTTATTTCATCAAAATAGACCCACAAAATCAAAAGATATTGAATTTTTATGTTTAGTAAGAAACTTCCTAATATATTCTGTTAAGTCATAGCGCCATCTATTGAAAAATATAAAAAGCACGAAAGCATGATAAACAGTAAGTTTTTAAAACTGTGCCGTGTGAAGTATGTACTCGTATCAATTATGGCGGTCTCAAATAGATACAGCATTTTAAATGTTAAAAAAAATCAAAAATGCCTGCCTTTGCATGATAAAGAAGAATCTTGATGGAGCGCTAAAATAGGTAGTTTTTATTGAGACTCCAGATACTTGCAATGCCATCTATTGAGAATAATAGTAGTAACAAATGTGTGAAACGAACACCAAAACATATTGTTGAGTTATTTGTTAAACTCTTAGTATTATGTAGCAAAAGAAAAGTGAACATGTTATTACGGTAATTTTGTGAACATGTTATTTGTACTGTGATGTTATTATCAGAATATCAAACTTATTTTTGACAGTTCAACTACATTGTCGATAGATGGCGATGTACTGATGACGCGTTTTTCTGAATCGCGGTGTTAAGATTCTCCACAGGAATATGACCTCAGCTGCCTCAGCCCAACGATGGACGTTTAATTCTTCATTCTGTTTTGTTAGAAGATGTTATTCCACGGGTCGACCAAGGTTAAGCTACTTTTTTCAAGGTTGGTCCATAGAGGAGAGTAATATAGATGGGTGACCATTTAAACATCCCGAGATTCCAGGTGTGCCTTGGAATATTCGAGTCACACGGTTTGATCTTCAAGATTAAGTAATACTTGCCGAGGTCGGTCTGAGGATGGGTGACCATTTTATCATGCACACTGGTCGATCGACACTCGAATATAAATGTGGATGGATGGAGAGGAAGAGGAAGACCTAAGAAAAGATGGATGGATTGTGTGAGGAACGATATGAAAGAGATGGGTGTGAATGATATCTGATAGGACAAAATGAAAGAAAAAAACGTGTTGTGCTGATCCCAAGTATCATGGGATAAGGGCAGGAAGATGATGATGACGGGTCGATCGACCCGTGTGACTGTTATTACTAGCACCTCATTCAGTACTTAAAAAAAAAACGATTATTCTTACACAATAAATAGATTCTATGAAACCGGTAAAACTGTAATCCTAATACATAAAATACGCTGTAAGAAGCAGTAAGAGAGGATTCCTCCGTTACTGAGCCAGACAACGCACCGCCGAAACTGCTGGTCGTAGAACGCTGAAATTTGGCATGTAGGTTCCTTAGGGAGTGAAGGCGAGCACTAAGAGAGAATTTCCAGAAATTCCTACAGAACGGGAAAAAATGGTATATGCGCGTACGAAGTCGCGGGCAAAAGCTAGTTTAATTAATAAAAGTTATAATTCTTGAATTCTTTAGATTTTAGTTTATTTATTAAAACTATGTGATCTCATGTATTTTTAGTAGTTTCGCAACTTGGCATATTGGCTGATTTGTGACCTCTACTTTTAAGATAAATTATATTATATCACAATATGTTATCGACTGTTACTCGTCGATTAGGATCAATGGCAATGAATGTTTTAAGGTATTTATATGTTTTTGTTGCTGAGCATGACGTCCTAGGTACAGTTCTCGAGTCGGCAAGCCCGTCACACAATCCCAACCACTGCAACTCCTGAAAGCCAGAATAAGCAGTGGCGACCACCATAAAAACGCCTAGCCAATGAAGTCCGATGAGTCCCGGAGGAACTATTCAACTTACATGGATCCCGCAACGAAATTAATCAAAATAGTACTTACCTTATCTATCAGGACACAGAACAGAGCTAGGCCAATAGGCACTAAGGGTCAGGCAGAGTGTGTATTGGGTTTTTTATCTGGAATGTCTCAGTAGCAACCCGGTTTCAGGATCCGTGCTCGGTTGCTGGCAATAGGCTCGCTCTTGACTTAAACCTGGGGCTCGCCCCTTACTTAAACTTGGGGCTTGTCCATGACTTAAACCTGGAGCTCGTCCCTAACTTGAACCTGGGGAAATGTGAGAGTTCTACTGGTAGGTACACTTCAAGCCTTAATCTTTTGGGAGTACTTGCATAGTTTTGTTTTGTTTATGATGTATCTTAACCTTCTTTTATGACCGATTTATTTGGAAAATCCTTAACGTTTTATGCGTGAAAATAAAGCCTGAAACAATATTCTGACAGTTGTTACTTATTCGTTTAGTAATCGTATCGTAAAACTTGACTTGAAGTCATTTTCATGAAGGTTCAGATTCATGAACCGTTGAAGCGAAAACAACCATAAGACTCTTCCGAAAACCAAAAATAGCCAATTGCAGTCCTTAAAATAGAAAACGGAACAAGTTTACTAGACTCGGTACATATGTTAATACGAGTGATCTCGGTGACCTTAAAATTGGGACGACTTCGCCTCGGGTATCCCAACACTTTTCGAAAATCAAAAATAGCTTATCATTCTCCTCAAAATAGAACACGGAAAAAGTGTTCTAGACTCGGTACAATTCTTACCTAATACGAGTAATCTCGGTGACCTTAAATATGGACGACTTTGGTCTTGGGCGTCCCAACGCTTTTCGAAAATCAAAAATAGCTTATCATTCTCCTCAAAATAGAACACGGAAAAAGTGTTCTAGACTCGTACAATTCTTACCTAATACGAGTAATCTCGGTGACCTTAAATATGGACGACTTTGGTCTTGGGCGTCCCAACGCTTTTCGAAAATCAAAAATAGCTTATCATTCTCCTCAAAATAGAACACGGAAAAAGTGTTCTAGACTCGTACAATTCTTACCTAATACGAGTAATCTCGGTGACCTTAAAATTTGGACGACTTTGCCTTGGGCTTGGGACGCCCTTTTTGAAAATCAAAAATAGCTAACCGCTCTCTTCAAATAGAACACGGAACAAATGCACTAGACTCGGTACAATAGTTACCTAATACGAATAATCTCGGTGACCTTAAATATGGACGACTTTGGTCTTGGGCGTCCCAACGCTTTTCGAAAATCAAAAAAAGACTAATCACTCTCCTCAAATAGAACACGGAACAAATGCACTAGGCTCGGTACAATAGTTACCTAATACGAATAATCTCGGTGACCTTAAATATGGACGACTTTGGTCTTGGGCGTCCCAACGCTTTTCGAAAATCAAAAAAAGACTAATCACTCTCCTCAAATAGAACACGGAACAAATGCACTAGACTCGGTACAATAGTTACCTAATACGAATAATCTCGGTGACCTTAAAATTTGGACGACTTTGCCTTGGGCGTCCCAACGCTTTTCGAAAATCAAAAATAGCTAATCGCTCTCCTCAAATAGAACACGGAACAAATGTACTAGACTCGGTACAATAGTTACCTAATACGAATAATGTCGGTGACCTTAAAATTTGGACAACTTTGCCTTGGGCGTGCCACGATGTCTCGAGAACAACCAGTATGCTAATCTTTAGTACAATTCGATCAATTAATGAAGTATTCAATATGACCTAAATTCGTTATTTTTGCAAGGAGAGGTTTTTGCTATTTTTAGTAGAAGGTTCTTATTATTTTAATTTGATAGTGAGATTTGTGACGACCAATTATACGATAGAAGTCGAGATCGGTCATTCGAGATCTCGCCTGGCATTCTGGCGAGATTTCTTGCTCTCGCTTACGAGAATTTCGTTCGTGAAATACGAATGATTTCTTGAAATCTCTTCACAAGAGGTCTTGAGATCTCGGGCCACTTTTCGATTGATCGAGATTGCATTTCTTAGGCATTACACACATAGCTAGCTGGACTTAAGTTTCAAAGTATACTATTGTCAAATAATATATCCTTTCTTAATAGTTTGAGCAGATAAAGAAAATAACAAAGTAAAATGCGTGGTTTTGCTTGGTGACAAGCAAACCACACATTTTATGGAAAAATCTAATGTGAAATAAGAATTCATTAATCATTTGTAATATGCTTGGCGTCTTGCCATATTATTGACCCATAACTTGATCCATTGTCAATGCCGACCTTGGAAGGGCTGTAGACATACCTGTTGAACCTTTAAGACTTGCTGGCTTTGTTTGATGCCTTTAACTTTTCTATTATTGTGTGGTAATTTGACGACACATGATGCGGTAAGATTAATTGTAGACGGAGGAATTCTGGCAGTTAAAAACATCAGTATTTAGCGTTTCCAAACGAGAGTGTTACTCTCTACCTGCGTCTGTGTTTCCGAACGCATTCTCTATTTCTTTTCAAAGTTAGAGTGAACAGACTTTTTCTGGGTAAGCTCACTCCATCGTTGACTTTGTTCACTAAAAAAAATTAATCGAAGAATCGAATTATTTTTCACTGGTAGAAACACTTTCATCACATCATCATCATCACAGCCGGAAGTCGTCCACTGCCGGGGGGGGGGGGGGGGGAGGGTTGCCATAATCTCCACGCTTGTCAGGCGGGTTGGCGATCGCAGTGTTTGGTGTTGCGTTTTACAGAGAACGCTGCTGCCCATTCTCTGGCGAGTCCCTTAGTCGCCTCTTACGACATCCACGGGAAGTGATGGGATGGTATTATTCTTTTACAAATATCATACTTGTACTTTATTATTCTGGAAAATGCGTAATTCCTGTGGTATAGGTAACTTGAGCGGTGCCGCGGAAAAGAGCTCATCACTAATTTACCGTGACAAAAGTATGTTCAAATCAGTATATGTATTTATTTTGGTGTTTCTCGTTATTTGCCAAGATAAATTGGACATTATGCAAAGTAAGTAATTAAGATTGAAGAGTCAAGCGAGGGCGCGTATTCACAGCCGATTGCCTACTAACCTCTGACTTGTGACTCCAAATAATATTGCGATATATTTCGACCATTGTTGATGTAGGTACCAATTTAGTGTCAGTTTCATACTTGTTTTCAACGTTGAGAATAGCTATTTTGAAATATGTTAACGATACCTCCTCGCGTCGTATTTCTTATTGCTGACGGTCGTAAATCCCCCGATGAGTGGTAAATTTCTGCTTTACAATGTCTCTCCACCAGTCTGTCCTTGGCATTAAGGAGCGCATCTTGCAGCTTGATGTTGAGTGTTGAACGGTTCGGACCATCTAATAGGGCTGCGACCTCTCGGCCGTCTGCCGTCTCTCGTGCGTGTCACCATAAGTGATTCGAGGTTGTGACAAATTTTTCGGATTATGTGGCCAAAGAATTCCAGGATCCTTCGCAGGCTGGTAGTGGATAGCCTAGTAGTTAACGATACAGCCTACGCTAATGAAGGTGGTGCGTATGTGAATCTGAACGGATCCTTTTTCTGAGCAAAATGAGAATCAACCTCAATTTTCTTCTTGTGCCCCCAAAGGACCAATTTTTGCTAAACAGAATCCTTGCCATGAAGGAACATTGTCTAGACATTTTCTTTTTAATCCAATCATTGTTTTTAGGTAGGCAATAACAGCCGCATGGGTCGATCTTCAAGGTTAAGCAACGCTTGCCAAGGTTGGTCTGTGGATGGGTGACCATCTTAACATACCGAGTTTCCTCCGTGCCTCGGAAAGCACGTTAAGCCGTTGATCCCGGCTGTCATTTGTAGATCTTTGGCAATCATTACGGATAGTCGGAAGCCAGTAAATCTGACTCCAGTCTTGCCATGAAATACCGTGTTACCCAGTTAATGGGTTGTGGAGGTCTGGTAGGCAGCCGCTCCTCGTAAAATGCTGAGATTCAGCTAAATCCGGCTTGACTGGAAGCCGACCCCAATATAGTTGGGAAAAGGCTAAGCAGGTGATTGTTTTTAGGTAGGTCATGAATTCCACCGTAGGTCTCACCTTGACCTCAAGTAATTACGGTGACATTTACAAGAAAATATTAAAATAATGCACAAATCCTGACTTCCTCATTTCTTTATCTAAGCTTCCGTTTACCTGACAAGCCAATTTGTTGTTTAGACAACAAACCGGTTTATCTGCTAACCTCAATGCTTCATTTGGTAATGACCGTGACCAACTTTCTGGTTGTTAATACAAATTCACATTTTTTTTCCCTATATGTACCTAAGTTTGTGTACTAACTTCCTAGGTTACTATGACCCTAGGATTGGCATCTATTTCTATGATTTCTTGCCAGGGTTGCGGGATTGGTTCGAAAGAATCAACACGGATGAGCTTTAGTCAGTAAGAGTTTGACACTCCCTTCCGCTCCGCCCAGGACAAATGTCTCCTTCATTTGATGATATCCATTTAAAAAAAAATCTATGGTTTGATACATTTTGTGTTTTGAATTGAGTATGTGATTTATTCATGAAATGAGAAAAGGAATAGAATAGTTCGTGACTAAGTAATAACATCCGCTAGGATCAAGGTTCAATCTTCATGGTTAAGAGCGCATTCACAATTTTTCTTGAATTTGAGCGTTTGATTCGAGTTTTGATGTCTGATTATGCTTTAGATATAGCACAAAAAAAAAACAAAAATACGCCTAAGAAAGTTTGATAGTTGATCTTGGGAGTGTTCTAAATAAATATATCAATTTGTTCACGTACATCAGTAAATTTCTTGTCTCCGCAAAGGGTGTTTCATAAAATTACGCTTTTGGGAATCTTTTGATGCTTTGGTACACCGAAGATATAATAATTTAATCAATTTTAAAAATGTCCATGATACAACTGTACCTTCTACTTTGGAATGATCAAATCAATTTGTTACGATTCATGCACTAATAAACCAAAAATAATTTTGTAAAACTGAGAATTATTGACAATTTTCCGTACGAAACTATATTTATTATCTATGAAAGTATAATCCAAATTAAAAAAAAAAAATATTTAATAATAAAGGAGGTATTGTTATAATGCATGAAAAAAAAAATTGGTCTATTTAAAAGTAAACTCATATTTTTAAGCAATTTTTATATACAGCCCCACAATCACTATAAATCTCGGGAATCGCGGTTTGTAGCTTTAGTCCGGGGCAAGCGCTCGATTTTGTAATAGCGCCCTTAAGCATCGCTTGCTATAGTTGGTCCGTAGATGGGACACATTAAGTCATTGATCACGGCTGCCATTTTTGGATATTTGACAGTCATTAAGATAGCCAGAAACTAGATAATTTGACACCAATCTTGCCAAGGAATATAGCGAAACTTAGTTTCTGGTTTGTGAAGGTTAGATACGCAGACGCTGCGAGAAATACTGGTTCTCAGCTCCATTCGAGTTAGATTAGAAATTGAAAAAAAATCCGGCCTCTTGTCTTCAAAATATACCCCAATACATACTCATGTATCCGATCACCTTTCTGTCTGCCATGCGTATAGATAAAAGCAATAATTCCCAATGCTCACTGTGAAGTCCATGGTCAAAGGTTGACCCTTTTATGTTTATCTTCAGCAACTCATTGACTTTGACCTCGTTATCTATCACATGTTGATGGATAACGATACGCCTTTCCATTTGAAAGACGAACCTATCGGCAGACTTCCTGTTTTCTCTGCCTTCTTTAGTCATTCGTTTCCATTATATTTATTCTACTAGCTTTCGGCCCGCGATTTTGTACGCGCACATCCCGTTTTTCTCGTTCCCGTAGAAATTTCGGAAAATTCTCAATCTACATGCCAAATATCAGCGTTCTTCGACCAGTAGTTTCGGTTGTACGTTGTCTGTCAGCCAGTCACTCAGTCACCAGTAACGCAAAAGTTATAAATATTGATTTTTTTCCCACATTTTCCTCTCATGCATTGCCTGTTGATCCCTATGTCCTGTTTGTTACTTTTGCATTTCCATTAATATCAAAGTATTAAATCTGCGGCGGAGACTTTTTGTTTCATAGAGGTGGTGGTAGGTATGCCTGTCATGTTGTTTCGCCCCAATTTTTAGGTACCTTTAAAGCTTTTTGGTAGCTCAATGTATGTTGGCGATAGATGTTTCGTGAACTAGTCTTATGTTTGAGTCTTCATTTTAGCAATGCTGAAGTTTCAGACTAGTTCAGAAGTTGCGTTTTAAACAAAAAGATATTCTATTAGCGATAACGACTGTCAAAACAAGTCTACAATTTTTAGGATTAACCACAAGATTCGTGACATTTTGGTAGCGCGTTGCAAAATCATACATCTTTCAGATTTTGACAGTCTTCTCTTGATGACAATGTTGCGTGGTCTCACTTTTCTCGCGTGAGAAAACTTCAGAAACGACATACACTTCTTAACAATCGTTATATCTGAAAAATTGTCTATACCCTCTTGCATCAATGCAATGTCGTTTTGTCCACACCCTCTTGCATCAATGCAAGAGATGTCGTTTCTACTAGTTTCTCGCTCCAAGTCTTAGACACGATGTTACAGTAAATGTTTACCGTTGGCTTGCAATTTTTATATTTCTTTACCGATAACAGGAGCACGTTTCGCAATTATTTTTTATCTTTATGTTCCTCGATTGAACGGATTTATTGGTAGTGCCAATTATTTGAATTTACTCGAGCAGGAAGTCATACAGTTGTTTTACGATTCTCGACAGGAAGTTAAGTTGTTACTTGTGTTTGTTAGATTATGTTGAAATATTGGATTTTGGAGTGAGGAATATTTTCGTAATTTGTGAGTGTATTTCATTTTCTTTTTCATAGTAAGACATGTTTTAATTGGGATTCAGTATCAATTCTTCTTCGTTTAGATTGTCTGAAATTAATGTTATTTTGTCTGAATAAAATTTTTAAGCAACCTTTACTGCTCTACCATTGTATTCGTTTAAATCCTGGAAGATGCAGGTGGTTGTGTAGGATGAGCCACTGAGTAGGAATTCTTAATGATTATTATTTGTGTGCTGTTCCTTGTCCTATTCCGAATTATATAATACTTATTACTCCGAATTTTATAATACTATCGTCTCTCCTAAAATCTGGAAAGTCTAACGTATCTCAGAATTTTAATTAGTTTAAACGGTCCTTTAAGCAGACCTTACTTTTAGTTTCTGGTTTCAAATCTGAGGACAACCACATACCGTACGTAGTACTAATAATACTATCGTCTCTCCTAAAATCTGGAAAGTCTAACGTATCTCAGAATTTTAATTAGTTTAAACGGTCCTTTAAGCAGACCTTACTTTTAGTTTCTGGTTTCAAATCTGAGGACAACCACATACCGTACGTAGTACTAATAATACTATCGTCTCTCCTAAAATCTGGAAAGTCTAACGTATCTCAGAATTTTAATTAGTTTAAACGGTCCTTTAAGCAGACCTTACTTTTAGTTTCTGGTTTCAAATCTGAGGACAACCACATACCGTACGTAGTACTAATTAATTTTATAAAATTTATATCAAACTGCGTAGGTACGAATGAAACTGACTATTCAGATGCCTGCCCTCTCACTTCCTCTCCGATAACCTTATAAAGTACGTTTGAACTAACGTTAATGGTTTGTGTATATTTGTTTATTTTGTTGATTAATTAACGAGTTTTCTTTGTTTGTTTTTCTTCTCGGTCAAGGATTTACACGAGTGTGAGTTTTTAATTTATGGTTCAATAATGTGTAATGGTTATGACTAGGATTTTTATTATTGATAGGCTCGCCTTTGACCACAGTTTTATCTGATGAGAAGCGATGATGTGGTGATGACTGGTCATCTCTTAACTGCCACTGGCTTATTTTAAGCTTTATATTTTAAACTAGTTGACCCGCGCAACTTCGTCTGCGTCACAATTTTCATTACTGTACCGCTCCTTTTGGTCTTAGCGTGATGATATATCCTCCGTAAATGGGCTATCAAACACTGAAAGAATTTTTCAAATCGGACCTGTAGTTCCTGAGATTAGCGCGTTCAAGAAAACAAACAAACTCTTCAGCTTTATATATTAGTAAAGATTCTTGTAATATTTTTTTTTGCCTTTACGTTGTCCGCACATGCAGAAGCAACAAGAAGGATATGTAACTAAGGATTTAGTAAAACATAACAATCATAATTTAAAAGAGTGTCCGTGGAGTTTCATGCACGTTCTTCTCCATAAAGATCTACGCTTTGGAACGTGCAAATAGTTCATGTTTTTGTCTGACTGACCTAGACATTTCAAAAGTGCCTGTAAATGGTTTACTTGAAATAAATACTTTGAATCTTTGATAGAGCACGCTTGCTTAGAATTAACCTAATAACTCTTGACTTTTTGGTCGAAGTAACTGTTATTCTAGGTTGATAGCGTGGTTTGCTCAGGTTGAAGTAAGTAAATAATATCTTGCTTGTAACCAAAATTAGCTTCAAGCATATACTTACAACGCATTAAGACTTCTTAAAGAAAAGAGTTCAATGGTCAATTCTGTGGACCGTTTTTTGAAGGATTAGACTTTTCAGGATTATTTCTTAGTTTTCCTTATTTATTCCGATCTTCTGCGTTTAAAGTTCCTGATAAAAGTAGATAATGGATACTGTCGTGTCTAAGTCAAAAACGATATACATACGTATTAACGTTGACCGAAATAACCTCCAATGTCGCGGTCACGGCCGATGGTGATAATAATATACGGCCTATAATGATGTTTATGCAGTTTCTGAGTATTTTGCGACGCGTTGTGTGCTTTCTACCTTGTCTACTTGGCTGCTTTTTAGAGAAATACGTCTTCTAGCTGTCTTTTTCTTTTTGTGATCTGTTGGTTGGTGTTCGGGGGATTATCGGTGGTGGTGGTTGCATATTGTTTGGTCCATGTAGGTGGCCATGTTTATTGCAGTATCGGTGGCATTCATTAAGTTCGCCAAAGTGCAGGTGTATGGGCACTTGGGGCACTGTCTCATGTGGCTCGAGTGTTGAAAGTTGAAAAGAGGCATCATTTAAGGTGGATGCGCCAGGGTAGACTGCGAAATTCAAAATTTCTTACGTTTTTTTGCAATTTGCTAGTCAGTATTAGGTTTTATGTTGATTAAAGTATGATTCGCGGGCGTAAGAATTACGTATTTTCAGAATTATAACCATTTAAGTCAGCAAAAAAACTCCATAGGGCCAGGTAACCCGAAAGAATAACTATTTTAAGAAATCTTGTCATTTTAGGATTATACTGACTTATGGAGTTATTTTATTGATTTTAATGGTTATAATTCTGAAAATACATAATTCTTACGCCTGCGAATCATACTTTAATCAACATATAACCTAATACTAACTTGCAAATTGCAAAAAACGTAAGAAATTTGATTTTCGCGGACTACCCCTTTTTTAACGGGGGTAATCCCCATGAATGTCCTCCGCCCTGGGGCGGGCGGAGGGGTCTGTAAACCACCCCGGTGTTCCATCTCTCACCAACGCCGGGGATCGCGAGAACTTAATTGGCTTTCCGTGATCCTCGACTGGTGCCGGCCCGCCTCTGCGGGCCACCTCAGGTCAGCGGGGGGAGTGAGGTGTTTGACTCCCCCTGCGACGACAAAGACGGGCGCACGGGAACACTACGCGCCGCCACCTCGGGTCCATATGAATGGGGGGCAACGGCCATCTCCAGGACCGCCGCCCCTGGACCCAGTTAGGGGGGCCGGAAGAGGGCAGCGTATCCTCCGACGCCCGGTGCGCCTGCTGCGGGCCGGGAGAGAGGTCGAAATCTCCCTCTCCCTTTCCGCTGCCTCCTTCTGCGCGATAACTATTTCGCAAAGGTGACCACCGCTCGCGGGCTACCCTGGCGCAACCACCTTAACTGTCTATAACTAATGTTCATTTCACAGCGAGAAGTTTTCTCTTGTTGACGATTTGCCATCGCAAATCATAGTGGTAGTGTGCATCAGGGTCTCAAAGTGTAAACAAATAAATACATTTGTCTGAAAATGTATTTGATTCTACTCTTAACTCTTAGACCAAAACATCTGTTCTACTTGGGCACTTGTACTAAGAGTCCTTGATCATAGAGACTCAATTATAAAATGTCCCTGTACGTTTCACAGGAGTTTTGTATAATAAGTCCCTTTCTCACAGGGGCTCTTGTAAAATCTGGTTATCTGGATACACACCCTGTATGTGTTATCACAGGACCCAAATATAGGAACCACAATATTACAATATTTTATTATTTGAACCTCAACCTTTATCGCCAAAATGCAATAAAGGAACATGACCCCAAGGATATCACCATACTCAGACAAACATATACGCGTGACTCCGAATTATTTATTACTAAGACCTAGACGAGATTATTTATGGTATGGAGCCAGATTGCATCAACGGCCTTGCTTCCTTAGACAAGATTTAAGGTACTTGACCTCCATTGTTGTTGCTTTAAACGCGTGAATTAAGTGCGTATAAATCTTATAAACATTCGAGTTATTTTTAGATATTCCTTCGATCTTTTTTTTGTCCATTATTTTGACTTAATGAGAAATCGGAAGAGACTTCGACATATTTTATGTCGGGCACTGGAAAGTTTTGTGTGTGAATGACTGCATTAGATCAGTATGGGAGAAGGGGAAATCAAAGATACGATGGATTATTTTTTAGGGTTCCGTACACAAAGGGTGACCAACGGAACCCTATTACTAAGCCTCCGCTGTCCGTCCGTCCGTCCGTCCGGCTGTCTGTCTGTCAGAGGGCTGTATCTCAAGAACCGTAATAGGTAGACAGTTAAAACTTTCACAGATTGTGTATGTCTATTGCCGCTATAACCACAAATAATAAAAATTAAGGTTTATGGCACGGAACCCTCCGTGTGCGAGTCCGACTTGCACTTGGCCTGTTTTTTAAAAGGTAACTAGTGAGAAGCTTGTGAAGCCATACTTCACTACCTACTAGTACCAGTTATATTTGTAAATGCGAAATATCTCTTTTTTTGTTTTATTTTTCCCTTAACGGGTTTGGATGAAACACGGATATACCATGGCTTATATGTATGGTTGTGGCGTTGTGGCGTTTGATATGGTTTTTTTTCTAAAAGTATATTCCATTGAGATAATTTCCAACTTTTTTGGAAGAAAAAGACATTCTAAACGGACCCCTAATGTATTTGGGGTAAAAGCAGGAGAATGATTGTATGTCAAAATCAGTCAGGATCATCATTTAATTTTTTTGCCGAAAAGCACCTCTGCTGCCTCCTCCAAGTGTCGGGACATCGACTGCTCCTGTACGTCTCGCGTCTAGCGGAGACTGGATATTCAGCCCCCTTTCCAGTCACCTTTCTTTCTGGACCATGTCAAGATATACAAAGATTAGTGTCCTGCTTGGACACTAATCTTTCTACGAGATCTAGACTAAACTATTTTTAGTAGATGCACACGATGACCTCAAATACTTAATTCATCTTCTCGAAAGTGACCCAAGTGCTGACAAAGAACTCGTTTGTAATTGTAACCTAGATCCGTATGACGTACAATTTGGCTTGTGATTATTTATAAATAAGTGACTGTAAGTTTTTGTTACACCAAGTTAACGGTTCATGACAGTTTGGATACAGGTTCAGATAGAATGAGCTCTGACGTAGCTAGGTAGGTTATTGAGTGTGAAGAACGGTCCTTTTCAGTCACAAGTCCTTTAAAAGTAAGAGTTATGATAGCTACAACCTGGGAGTCTTTAAGTCCAGAGTGAATAGGTTACTTCTAGGCAGGCGTGTTACATCTTCGACCATATCATCGCTTACCAACAGGTGAGATAGTGGAGAATGCATACTTATAAATAGTAAAAAATAAAATAAAAACCTCCCGACTGAATAGAGCATTTTGATCTGACTTGATGTTAGTACTGGTATTCGGGAAGTCTAGGTCCTGAAGGCGGTTATGGAATTGTTCCGAAAGAGTTTCCCCGACCCTGGAACGCAGATTGCATTTGAAGGAGCACGGGCGGTCATTTGATAATATCCAACCTCAAAAAAAAAAAAAAAAACCAGAGGCGAATGATTGGGTATCCGGGGAAAGTTCTTCCGGTACATATGAACGCTTTTTTATTCTGTCTTTGCCACCAGGTAGGATAACAGGTGATTAGGGGTCAGTTTGCTAAAATACTAAATATTAAAAAGGACAAAATAGCAGGCACACTCCTTTGAAGTCAGCCAGTTTCACACGCGTTATCTAATCTTTTGGGGATCAAACTAGAAAATTAAAAATAAGGTTTCCAAATCGTGTGACATATCAAATGAAAGGGCTTACTGTGAGGGTTTTAATTATATATTTTTTATTTTAAAATCATGACAAAATTTTTGTTCGCTCCATCGTAGACTTTGTCTCTGTCATCTTTGACCTAGACTAGAGTCAAGAGCAGACCCATCAAAAAAAAAAAAAAAAAACAGTTCTGAAGGTATTCAAGAAATTAGACCTAAAATGACCATTCCCAACCTTATCTCCGAAACTACTGAGCCTATAATTAATAAAAAAAAAATGCAGATAATAGTTCTATACCTAAAGATTACAGGAAAAGCCATAAGAAATCTGTAATGTTAAAATAACATGTTAAAAAATTGAAATTAGTTAGGAACCCTTTGCACGCGACTTCGACTCGCACTTGGCCAGTTTTTGTTTAGTAGCTCATTCTTATTAGGTTTACAAGGGCCCCTTAACTATAGGATAATAGAACGAGCGGATCTGGTAAAGGTCGAGAGAAATCGTAATCACAAAGGGTAATTTAGTTAATTGACTATTAAAAGGCCGCTGATAAGGTTTATAGTTGAATGCGAGGTAGAAGAAATTGAACGTGTAATTATTTGGACATTTTCGATGGTGCTGGCTTGTCTAGAAGTAACTTGGCGCTGATACGACTTATATTGAAAACTAGTTGGCCCGCGCAACTTCGTCTGCTCCGCTCCTGTTGGTCTCAGCGTGATGATATGTAGCCTTCCTCGATAAATAGGCTATCTAACACAGAAATATTTTTTTCAAATCGGAGCAGTAGTTCCTGAGATTAGCGCGTTCAATCAAACAAACAAACTCTTCAGCTTTATATATTAGTATAGATAGATTTTCAGAAATATTGACATGTATTCCTCTACAGTATTTCAAAAAGTTAATGTTCTATGTTTTAAACTATTATATATATATTTTCTCTTTTTGGTGCTATTTTGGAAGCCTCTGTTTACGCCCTTCAAACAATCAAGCAACCCACTGCTGGACATAGCCCTCTCCCAAGCTGCATTTCAACACCCGGTCCTCTGCCTTCGGCACCAAGTCTGTCCTGGCTATCTAGTTAAGGTCTCAACTAGTTGATCCCACGATAGGTTTGCTGATACGCTATCTTCTCTCTACGGCACTTGTCTCACCGCCGGCGAGGAAGCGAGTAGCTGTCGACTATTTGCTCGCTGAGGAAAGGGACAAAAGATATAGATCTCGTGTGAGTAAAAGAGACATTCATAGTCGATAGTTGGCTGTTCACACTGCCGGCGAGCGGCTCTTACCTCAAGTTGATCGCAGCGACAAGAGCTATCAAAGATTGTACTCGCTCAGCGACACTCGCTCGGCAATACTCGCTTGGCGGTCAGAACTCAGCAAGCAGCTGTAATCTCTACCTATAGTGCGGTTCGAAGCGAGTATTGCGATATTGCGAAAGCCCGTCGCACAAAAGCACTCGCTGAAAGTCGAGCGTCAAAACTATCGAAAATTTTCGCTCGCTACTCGCTTCTCGCCAACTCGTTTCGAGTTTGAAGCTTTACTCGCTACTTGCTGATCGCCGGCGGTAAGGCAAGTGTCTAAGACTGTTCGTTTGTACCTGTAACATCACCCAATTCAGCTACAATCCATACCAATTTTTATGACACCCTAACAGAAAGAAACGTTATTTTTACAGCGGAAGTCCACTTTCCCGCTATTGTTAGATATTGTTACATGATGCAGCCAAGCATAAAATGTGGAATAGGTCAGTAGGATACTCTCATTAACGTAATCAAAGTGATAGCTTGTTACTATCCTATGATGGGCTATAATACGAGTACCTACAAAAATGTCAATTCCGCTAGGGAAAAAAAAAATTCTTACAAAAAATACAACCGACTTCCAAATAAAAAAAAACAGTACAAAGTATAAAATAACTTTAATTTCGGAAGTCGGTGTTAAAATACGAAGAAACAACCAAAAACACCGATTATTAAGTTGTGTATGATAAGTGTTTTGGGTAAACTGATCCAATATTAGGTTTGACTAAAATGTGCAAATGTTATAATTTAAGTAAAATATGTAAGTGCAATAATAAGAGGAGCTCGTGGCTAAATAATAACAGCCGCACGGGTTGATCTTGAAGGTTAAGCAACGCTTGCCAAGGTTGGTCTGTGGATGGGTGACCGTCTTAACATAACGAGTTTCCTCCGTGCCTCGGAAAGCACGTTAAGCCGTTGGTCCCGGCTGTCATTTGTAGATTTTTGGCAGTCGTTACGGATTGTCAGAAGCCAGTAAATCTGACTCCAGTCTTGCCATGAAGTACCGTGTTACCCAGTTAATGGGTTGTGGAGGTCTGGTAGGCAGCCGCTCCACGTAAAAACACTGGTATTCAGCTGAATCCGGTTTGACTGGAAGCCGACCCCAATGTAGTTGGGAAAAGGCTAGGCAGATGATGATGATGTAAGTGCAATAATATTAATTGTGAACAAATGTTACTGAATGATGATTTTATTCGAAATAAAGAGTGGAATTCCCTGCCGGAAGTCTGTGTTTCCTGGTAGCTACAACCTGGGAGTCTTTAAGTCAAGAGTGAATAGGTTACTTCTAGGCAAGCGTGCTCCATCTTCGACCACATCATCGCTTACCATCAGGTGAGATGGTGAACAAGCGCGTGCCCACCAATAATTAAAAAAGAACTGTGATATGTTTTGATTTTAACATAGATACTTTAAAAAAAAAAACGCGACTTTCATCACAATTTGAAAGTCTTTTACTAAATTATAATTTAAAACCGAGTGTTAAAGAGCCAACTCGTATCATTAGTGGTACATGTATTGATAATGTCATACATAATATTTGGGGCAGCAAAAGTGAGGTGATAGGGTCAAGTCACACCGAGATGGCAGCGAAGCGGCGAGCAGTTTCAGTGTCATATAATTTTAAACTTTATCTTCATTACTATAACACATATTATCGCGGGAGTCGTCGGAATGCTCGCGGCGCCGCGGGCGGCCGCGCGACCTTTTCAAGTTTCTCAAGCGATTAAGCGATAATATGTGTTACTGTGATAAGGATTAAGTTTACAATTATATGACACTGAACCTGCTCGCCGCTTCGCTGCCATCTCTGTGTGACTTGAGCCTTAGAGTGAGCTTTATCTGATCATACAGCTCAAATCGCGAAATGTCCAGTAAAACATCATATACAATTACTCATTGGTATGCACTAAGGCGAGATTCATCATCATCTGCCTAGCCTTTTCCCAACTAAATTGGGGTCGGCTTTCAGTCGAACCGGATTCAGCTGAATACGCACTAAGGTGAGATTATAGTATGGAATAAATAAACAAATTTTTAAATGCTATAAGTGAACTTACCTTTAATAATGTCTATGAATGTTCTGACCCTGATAAAGCCTTTAATGAGTTCAATAATTTATTTAAGCTCTTGTATGATTTATGTTTCCCCGTAATTAAAATTAGAATACCTTTTAGAAAGAAACTAAACTGGGTAATGAAGGGTATCAAACTATGTTGTAAATGTAAGCGAGACTTGCCATGGCAATTAAGAAGACATAAAACTTTGGAAAACAAAGAAAAACTATAAACACTCTAATCGGCTCAAAAAATTATCTCTCTCACACAAAAATCTTGAAATAATCCTTATATTAAAAACTCTAAAAGTAAAATGAAAGCTAATCAAAAAATAAAATTAAATGAATCTGTCCAAAAGAAAACATTTCTAAAATAAGTATCAATAACAAAGAGATAACAGATCCACTAGAAATTACAGAAGCGTTCAATAATTACTATATTGATTTAGCTCAACCGCAAAAAAATGGTAAAAAAAAAATCCGACTTATCATTTACTGCTAACACACTTAATTTAATGTTTATGCCTGCAACAATCCCTTTCGATATATACAGCATTATCAGAACAATAAAAAACTATACAGTACTATGATGAGATTATAAACAAGTAATAAAAAGTGTAGCCGTTGAAATATCTCCTGTTCTTAGTTTCATTGTAAATTTATGCATAGAAAATGGTACCTATCCTAAAGATTTAAAGGTATATGTAATAAAACCACTTTATAAGAAAGATGACGGACAAAATCCTAAAAATTATAAACCAGTGGCGTTAATTCCAATTTTCTCAAAAATAATTTAAAAAGTCATGTATAACACATACCTGTATACTTATCTTGAAAAAAATCTAATATTTGCGGAAGAACAGTACGGCTTTAGAAAATGTAAAAATATAAATATGGAAATATATGGCCTTGTAAGTAAAGTTATAACAAAAATTGTTAGGCGGACACGTGCGACTGCCTTGTTCATGGATATGACCAGGGCATTTGATTTTGTAGATTTTAACATACTTTTGTCTAAATTGGAGGAATATGGAGTGAGGGGCAACGTATTAAAATTAATTGAATCGTATCTAAAAAATAGGTATCAAATAACCTGTATAACAAAGATTTGACAGAAGACAAAATTAGAACGAACGTGCCAATCGAAAAACAAACTAGGGTACACCAGGGTAGCGTCCTCGGCCTGTTATTGTTCCTCGTATCGATATGCCTAAAGTTATACAACATCCCATGATTGTTCGCAGATGATAGTACAATTTTTTTCACAGAAGAAAATTGTGGATCACAAAGCTATGAAATGGATATGTCTAAATCTAAGTTAATAAAATGGTTAAATATTAACAATCTTAATATAAATTTAGATAAAACCTGTATTATGTCATTCAAACAAAGAATAAATCAAGATAAACTTAATATTAAATACGCTGACAAATCTATAGAAGAAACAAAGCACAAAAAGTTCTTGGGACTCTATATAGACGAGAATAAAGGTGAAGAGATGTTGGTCTAGTGGTTAGTGACCCTGACTGCTATGCCAGAGGTTGTGGGTTCGATTCCCACCCAGGACAAATGTTTGTGTGATGAGCATGATCATTTGTTCTGTGTCTGGGTGTAGTTTATCTATAATATGTATGTATTTAGAAATATATAAGTATGTTTATCAGTTGTCTAGTACCCATAACACAAGCTCTGCTTAGCTTGGGACTAGATGGCGTTGTGTGATAGTTGTGTGGAATATTATTATTATTATTATTTATTGAACATGTAATAAAAAAAGCTCAGTAAAATAGCAAGCCGCGAAACTGTACTAACTGCATTGCATGAATACGTGTCTTCTACATTGCGTTATGGCATAATTTTCTGGGGAAATTCATCGGCTAGTGTTTAACGCACAAGAAACGTGTTAAGAGCGTGTGCCAAATTGAAGCTACTGACAGTTGTAGACCACATTTAATTGAGCTAAAAATAATGACATTTCCATGCCTTTGAAGTATGTATTTGAAGTAGCAATGTTCGTTAAAACACTTCATTTTATTTGAAACCCTGTCTAGTAAACGGCACCGGGACATAATTCACGTGATGCTTCATAAAACCGCATTGCACGCAAAAAGCGTTCTGGGAATGGCCCCTAAAATTTATAATAAGATACCCATGACTACAAGAGCTGAGAAAGAAAGAAAGAAAGAAAGATAAAATGTTTATTTGGGACTCACACAAAACAGACAGATGTAAATTTAATTAAAACTAACAGTATTACTTAGTCCATAAACGTTTAAGTCTGTGCGAGGCACAGACTAATAATTTGAATAATAATGTAATCATTTGAATAATATTTTTTTTTTACTATTGATAGGCACGCGTTTGATCACTATCTAATTTAAATAATAAAGTAATTATTTAATAATGGAATAATTTGAATAGTAATTTCATAGTTTGAATAATCATTTGGTAATTTGAATAATAATTTAATGTATCCAAAATTTGTACACCTATTAGGTTAAAAATAGCGATCCCAACATTAGAATAAGATCTTATTATTGAACCTCATACCTATGTTTTGCAAAAAAATCACTTGAATTTGAATTTGAATTTAAGCCTCCACCGGCCATCCGTCCGTCCGTCTGTTTGTTTGTATCTCATGAACCGTAATAGGTAGAGAGTTGAAAGTTTCACACATTGTGTATATCTATTGCAGCTGTAACAACAAATAATAAAAATAAAGGTTTATGGTACGAAACCTTAGTGTGCGAGTCCGACTCGCACTTGACTGGTTTTTTATTTGGAAGTCGGTTGTTTACTATCAAGTTTTTTATTTTTCACTTTTTAGTGGTACCTCACCACCTAACATCACATTTTGCAACACAGTTTACTTGAATGACAAACCAAATACGTCATCTAAGTAAAGGAATTCCAGCTATTTTGATTTAAAAGCCAAATTGCTAAATTGATTTTGATGAAATTTAAGACATTCACTGCCGCGTCGGTCACCGGTGACCAACAAACAATACATTTTCTATTGTGTCTATTTGTCTGGGAGACAATGCTTTAAATGGGACCAATCGGAAAATCTTTCTTTCTTTCACATGAAAGAAGTATCTTATAGGTAGCTATAAGACGAATATACACTGCATCATTGCTGTGTTCCCATTAAAAACAAATGGGTGCTAGGGGAACCTCCATACAGATATGTTTACATCTGCAGGAGTTTGCTTTGTATATCAGATTGGTGTTCACAACTCCACATCCAAGCGTATATCTTCTATATCAACGCGCAGCCTAAAGTTATTGTGTCTAGGAAGCCGAGATTTGGAGTACCGGATTTTTAAACATACAATTTTAATGGAGAAAACAGGTTGTAAAACACGTTGTATGCAAGACTTTGTTCTTTAAAGACGACATCCACGTGAAGGAAGTCGCAGCTATCTGCAAGATTTACATAAGGGTAAAAAAAATTGGTTATTCTAACTACCCCACCTAGCTGTAGCTATTCCACCAATTCGCACTAAGCGTTTTCAAGCGTCTTTTATAATGCGCACAGCAAAGGAGTGGAACTCTCTGCCTGCGTCTGTGTTTCCAAAAGCTAACAACCCTAATCTCTTCAAAGTTAGAGTGAACAGGCTCCTTCTGGGTAAGCTCGCTCCATCGTAGACGTTGTCTCTGTCATCTCTGACAGACTAGAGTCAAGAGCAAACAAAAAAAAAACCAGCTCCTCAATAACGCCAACAATGCCCTAGTGTTCTTGATGACCCTTGGACTCTGGAGAGTTTAGAAGCAATTGAGCTTTGTTGTTCTTCATGCAGGTCTGCATTGAGGGCTTTCAGTAACTCTTACCGTAAAGAGGTGTTAATTAAGGCGCTGTACTCAGTCAAAATAGGCTTCACAAAACAGTTTTTTAGCCAAATGTATACATTTTAGAGCAGCTAAAAAAATATATGTTAATCTTGATCATATTTATGGGTGGACCATTGTGTTCAAAACACGTTTTCGCTAAATTTTCTCGAAAAAAAAAAATTCATAAAATTACCATTTAAATTGAAATTGTAGCAATTGTAACTGTATTATTTATAAACTAATCTTGATAAAATTAATAACAGTGATGTAATATATAATAATAAAGGGAACTGTGGTTTTTATTTATCGATTGGAATAAGATAATTGTAAGGATTAATGTATTTAATGATAAATAACTCGAACGAGTCGAACGAAACGCCGCGCCATCGCGGCGTCTTTTTGCTTCATCTATTCACCGCGCCTTAAATGACCCGTGGCGACTTGTGGCGGCAGTCACTGTAATAAGGAAGTTTGCAACATCAATGAATTGCAAATCTATTTAGTCTGTCAGTTAGAAAATTGATGAATAATGGACACATATTTTTTGTTTTTGTATATCAATGAAAATTGACAACGACAAAACGCGTCAAAACTCGGGAGCGGGGGCTCGTGACGTCAGAATGCACTAAAAATTATACCACGGCATGACGTATGGAGAATTTTAAAAGCGTCGTATCTTCGTCAATTTTGGTTAACGTAACAAAAGAAAAAAATCGGGTTAAATATTTTTTGGTAATCTAACCGACGGAGTAATTAGATTTTTCAGTGGACTTGTCCGCTGAAATAATCTGAAAAATAGGCTTGCCTATTGCACATTTTTGCGTTTATAACACAGGTTTATTGTCCGATGAAGACGAAACTTATTACATGGAAAACCCATGTTATTTCTCTGCTCCAATACTATTTATACTCTCGACACAGGAATATTTTGCAAACAAGCCGTCGTTTGCGCTAGCAAGTTCCTTCAAAGCAATTAATGTTTTTATACAATTACTATCTTCTGCCAGCAGCTTCGCCCGCGTGTTCCCTAGGGAACATACTCCCGGGATAAAAAGTAGCCTATGTCCTTTCTCTGGCTCTAGACTATTTGTGTACGAAATTACATTTAAATCAGTTAAGTAGTTTTGGCGTGAAAGCGCGACAGATAGCTAGACAGACAGAGTTACGAGTACTTTCGCATTTATAATTTTAAAGTAAGGATTGAAGTTGTTTGCCTACCTTCAAAAACTGAAATATAGCAGTTTATATGCAAGTGCAGTATTAATGTTATTTTTAAATGCGTTACATAAAATGGTGGATCGATTGTTCGTATATTGGCAGGTCTGAAGGTTGACTTGTCATAGATATTCTTTAGTGCGAATTGTAAGACGATGTTTAGTATGTCTATGGTGTCTAGAGTTTTCCTCAATTAAGGTGTCAGTTGTTTTGGCGACACTTGGGGGGGGGGGGGGGGACTATGTCCAGCAGTGGACGTCTTTCGGCTGATATGATGATGATGAAGGTGTTGTTTAAAGTGTAAGAAGGAACCGGCCAAGTGCGAGTCTTACACGAAAGGTTCCGCACAATAAACCGAAAAAAAAAAACACGTTTCTTGTATTGGAGCTCCATTTATATTTAATTGAATTTAGTTTTTATTATTTGTTAGTTTAGCGCCAATAGAAATACCTACACACTCCGTGAAAATTTCAACTGTCTACTTATTACGGTTCTTGAGATACAGCCCGGTGGCAGATATACGGGACAGACAGAGGGACGGACAGTGGAGGCTTAGTAATAGGGTTCCATTGTGTACCCTTCGGGTACTGAACCCTAAAAATTAAAGTAATCAGTACTATTAATCGTTGGATTGACAGGAAATCTTTGCAGGTCGCACACTATCTAAGCCTTAACTTTTTTTTATTGTTGGGAAAAACTTAGTGCAGGAAAATGATACAGCTTATCCTCTTACTTTCCTGCCAGGTCATCTGTCTCATCATCATCTGCCTAGCCTTTTCCCAACTACATTGGGGTCAGCTTCCAGTCAAACCGGATTCAGCTAAATACCAGTGTTTTACGTGGAGCTGCCTTACCAGACCTCCACAACCCATTAACTGGGTAGCACGGTAGATCTTTGCAATACTGGAGTCAGATTTACTGGCTTCTGACAATCCGTAACGACTCCCAAAGATCTACAAATGACAGTCGGGACCAACGGCTTAACGTGCTTTCCGAGGCACGGAGGAAACTCAGTATGTTAAGATGGTCACCCAACCACAGACCAATCTTGGCAATCGTTGCTTAACCTTCAAGATCGACCCGTGCGGCTGTTATTATCTAGCCACGAGCTCCTCATAGTTTCCTGCCAGGTATAGGCATAATATAATATTAAACTATCAGATCCACTCATACAAAAAATGCATATTATGTATGAGACATGGATGTTTTGATACTTAATTATTTTGCAGCTTGAACGTTTGGAGATGTAGATATTTTTCAACTTAGAGGTTTTGAGATTTGGATCTTATAAGATTTGAACATTTCGCAACTTGAATGTTTTGCGACTAAACCAACAACCAGTTCTGTGCGTCTCGCATCCATCGGCTACCCGCCACCTTTACCGGGTCATCGATCCAATAAAATTTTAAGGCCTTTTATTAATACAAATAACAAACATAAAAAAAGTAAAAAAAAACCGAATTGAGAACCTCCTCCTTTTTTTTAAGTCGGTTAAAAATGACAAGTGAGCGATTTAAAAATACTCTTCCAACCAATAAACGAATCATCCAAATCGGCTGACAGTTGGCGAAAATATCGCTGAACAAACATTTTTCATGGGATCTCATCATCAGATCTTAATCCTTCCATCATCAGCTCAGCAACATGAGATGATGATTACCAGGCACAAATATCTGAATTGCGTTAGAAAATTTATGAAAAACATTGTATGTGCCTATAAAATTTGAGGGTTGCCCTCGATTTTCATGGGATCCCATCATCAGATTCTGACTTGGTGACAATGGGACCAATCGAGAAGTATAACCTTTCAGATGAAACAAGAATTTTTCAAATCGATTCATAAATTACGAAGTCATGAGTCATTTCATAAAACATAAAAAAAATATACAACCGAATCGAGAACCTCCTTTTTTTGAAATCGGTTAAAATCAAGTTTAAATATGCAAAGCAAAAGCTGAAACTAGACTAAGGGAATAAATCATTAACGGAACAATTAATGTTTTAATGAATGCTACACTATTCTTTAGGCAATTAATTATCTCAACATACTTACCGTCATAATTATTATTTATAGTTTCAAAACAATAGACCATGTTATTATTATTACACCTGCAATAGAACATTATTAAAAACATCGCTATCGTAAAGTGGTGCTCTATAATGTCATTCTCAGTAACACTAATATAATATTATACTGACAGACAGTAATGGGTAGTAATTAAACAATTAACAAACGTTTACGTATTGTTTGAATTTGTTAAATGGTTGTTTCAGTTTGCGTGTTTGTTATATGTATACTTCCTTATTTTTTTGTGGCCGTTTAAATTGTAGGAGGTAGGCTACGTGTAATGTGAAACTTAAAAATGGGTCACTGTACTCATCTCATCTTTGTTAGTTATTTTTCTTTGATCTCAAAGTGAAGTAGGTAATTAAAATAAATAAATATTGTATGACACACCACAAATGGTGTGTCATACAATATTTATTTATTTTTAGACTTAGGCACTCAAGGTACTTAGGTCAAAGAAACAAATTGAGGGTTACAAGCCCGCCACACATTCCCAACCACTGCAACTCCTGAAAGCCAGAATCAACAGTGGCGACCACCAGAAAAACGCCGAGCCAATGAAACCCGACGAGTCCCGGAGAAACGATTCAACTGTCTTGGATCCTGCAACGAAATTAATCAGAAAAGTATAGCGGAGGAGTAGGAAAAAAAATAATAATTTCCACTTCCCTCCGTATCAAGCAGGAGACAGAATAGAACTAGGCCAATAGGCACCAAGGGACAAATACAACTGGGTTAAGCCCAGTTGCCAAGCACCACGGATTATATTTTACCAAATTGAGGGTTAATGGCAAATTATTATTATTATAGCTAATCTAAATGCCCCACTGCTGGGCAATGGCCTCCCTCCATTTCTTCCATAAGTCCCGGTTTTGTACAACATCCTGCCAACTACCAAGGAAGATATCCAAGTCGTCTCGCTATCTCCTTCGTGATCTGCCGCGCCCCCGTCTCGCGATCTCAGGGCACTAATTTTGTGTTTTATAGGTCTCCTTCCCAGCTCAGGAGGAGCTCGTGGCTAAATAATAACAGCCGCACTGGTCGATCTTCAAGGTTAAGCAACGCTTGCCAAGTTTTTCAATCTTTGGCAGTCGTTACGGGTTGTCAGAAGCCAGTAAATCTGACTCCAGTCTTGCCAAGAAGTACCGTGTTACCCAGTTAATGGGTTGTGGAGGTCTGGTAGGCAGCCGCTCCACCTAAAACACTGGTATTCGGCTGAATCTGGCTTGACTGGAAGCCGACCCCATTATAGTTGGGAAAAGGCTAGGCAGGTCTCCTTCCCAATCGCAAATTATAGTTTTCTTTCTAAAACCATACGATACTAAGGGTGAATTTCACCAATGAAACTGAACGCGATCAGCATACAAACCACGTTTACGAGCTCGTCAGTGTCGTTATTTCCTGTGGAATATTGACACTGACAACTCCTGAACGCAGTTCAGATTGGCTTGATCGCGATCAGGGGTGCTTAAAAGGCCACGTTAGGAGAATTATAATATTAAATCACGCAAAAATCTGTCAAAGATCATTTTCATCTTTATCGCTAACACATTTCACGGTTCAAGGTTGATTGGGAAAATTTTAAAGTGACGGGGAGCGTGATTTGTTTTCTGATTCTGCTAAAGTGGCCTTTTTAGACCCACTGTTTGAGGTACAAATGGCCCTAAGTCCCACAATCTCAATAAAAAACAAAACACATTTCTTTGTTCATCCTGCTCGTCTTCAACAGTCCCCATGTGCTTTACAAATGACATAATTATAGCACAGTTTATGACAATATGTAAAACTGTACCTACCTGAACAGAATATATTCATTAATGTTCTCTTTTTACATAATTAGTGACATTGGTATGCGCTACATGTTGTTGCATTTTAATGTTGGGTCTTTACGGTGACATGTTGAGAAATAGAAAGGCTTTGTACCTTACTGCTAGCCCGAATTGTGCCACTTCTTCTCATCGTGTGGGCAGTAAGGTCAAACGACCCTAGTGTCCAGAGTTTCTAAACAGCCTCAAGGGCCTCTGACATGGAAACGGCCTCCCTCCATTCCCTTCCACGATTTTGCACCTCTTCTATTAAATTCATAAGGAAGCCAATGCCTTCCAATTCAGGTCGTTCCGACACTTCCTTAGCCATCTGCTCACATTTCAGAACACCAATCATGTGTTTTACAGCTTGTACTCATACGGCGGACATGTCCTCATCATTACCATCATCATATCAACCGAAAGACGTCCACAGCTGGACATAGGCCTCTCCAATCGTCGCCACAACGACCGGTCCTGTTCGTCTCGCATCCATCGGCTATCCGCGACCTTCACTAGGTCATCGGTCCACCTTGTGGGAGGCCTTCCAACGTGTCATGACATGTCGTACTCAGTCCCATTTCATTTGAGCAACCATACCAGCAAAACAAGGAATATGACAAGTGTGTAAACTAAGAAACTGAAAAGTCGAAAGTTTGAGAAAATGGCGTCAAAAATCCATCCGCCATTTTGAGTGACTTGTGAAGCCAAATAAAAACTACATTGAGACTAATATCTGGCAGATAACGCACAGCCGAAACTACTGGTCGTAGAAAGCTGAAATTTGGCATGCAGGGTCCTTGGGGAGTGTAGGAAAGCACTAAGAGAGGATTTCCCGAAACTTCTATGGGAACGAGAAAAAACGAGATAAACGCATGTACAAAATCGCGGGCAAAAGCTAGATTAATATAAAGTCTTCTCGTTTTGTCTGGTCGTGTAGACCAGGCGAAGTAAGTGCGGGTTGCTGGTAGATACAACTATGTTTTTTTTTTTTTTTTTAAGGATGGGAAATCATCAAATGACTCCTCCCGCTCTGGGTTAAGCAAGAGGGAGTGTCAGACTCTTATTGACTAAAACCCATCCGTGTTCCTCCTGGTGCCCTTTGTGTTCCAAGGCTACGGTACCCCTTTCGAACAGATTCGGCGGCCGGGAATCGTCCTGCGACTCCCGACGCCTGGAACTATGTTTGCCCTAGCTTTGACATTAAGACACTGTATTCTTTTTCATTCAACTAGAAATATATAACATCGCATGTCTGTCTTCGATACCCAATACATTTTTAATACTATTACCTAAGTACTATGTGGGAACGCGCCGACTGTTTGACAAGCTATTACATTACAGCAAAATACATACCTACCAACCTTAAGCTAGTATTCTTGTAAAGGTTGGTAGAAGTGTCTAGTTGCTACACCAGTGTTTCGCTAATTAATTATAGAACCTCATCATCATCATCATCTGCCTAGCCTTTTCCCAATTATATTGGGGTCGGATTCCAGTCAAAACTGATTCAGCTGAATACCAGTATTTTAAGTGAAGCGGCAGCCTACCAGACCTCCACAACTCATGAAATGGGTAACATTGCAACAATTGGGTAATGGCTTCTGACAATCCGTAACGACTGCCAAAGTTCTACAAATGACAGCCAGGACCAACAGCTTAACGTGCTATCCGAGTCACGGAGGAAACTCGCTATGTTCAGATGGTCACCCATCCACAGACCAACCTCGGCAAGTGTTGCTTAACCTTGAAGATCGATGCGGCTGTTGTTCTTTAGCCACGAGCTCCTCAATCAAAATAATTAATTATAGAACCTAACAAGGCATTTTAAGGACCGTTTTCACCAATGCAAACTGATCGCGATCAGGACATGTGAACTGCGTTCAAGAGCTGTCAGTGTCAATATTCCACAGAAAATAACGACACTGACAGCTCGTAAACGTAGTTTATATGATTGGTGGAATTCAACTTAAATGTCTCACGCTCAAGACGTTTATCGATGATAGCCGATCGTTTAGTTCTAGACGGGCCAATAATGTGCAAATTTGTGACGGCAGAAAAACCGCTCTGTCCTTACTATAGTCATAGCTTTTTGCCACCATCTTCACAGCCTTTGTCACGAGTTACTTGATTACTACACGTGTTCATCTTCCATGCTTCCCTGTCATGTTATCATCATCATCATTTTATCAGTGAGTCCCTTTTCTTTTTACAAACATCACGAATCTTGGCTGTTTCTCATTAATAACTGAACAGACTGATGTGTTGCCAGGGAGTTGGTTGGGAAAATTCTTTTTCCTCACTAAAAACAAGAAACTGGACTGTACTTAATGGATTTTTTGACGTGTATGTAAATAAGAAGAACTGCTTAACTTACCTATGGCCTTGTTTCTGTTGTCCCCAGGTGTTCCACTTACGAGACATTCGCTGGGAGAGGCCCAGGTTCCTGTCTAAGTCATTCCTGGCGTTTGTGACCTTCAACTTCATCAGCTACTCGCTCCTGGCCGCTGAAGTGTTGACTACCAATGTCGCTGGCACGTCTCCGAAGGAAAAGGTGAGGATTTCATTGATGGTTTCAATTTTTGTTTGAAAGATTTAATTACAAATGTAATTAAATCTTTCAAATTTTCCATTTTTCTCAAAACTCTTGAGAAAAAGGGCTGTTGTAGAATCTGTGAACACAAAGATATATTGATTGATGCATGTTTAAATCCAGTAGTCGAGATACTCAATAGGGTATTTATTTGAAATTCAAACCATATACTCACGTCTACGGTCCCTTAAAGCTGTGTAAAAAAAACAAATTTCAATTCAAAGTAAACGTAAAAAAAGAATATGGCCGTTTATGCCGCTAAAAACGTATATTTTGACACTCTCAAGGGAATCAAAATGGATAGGGTATTTCCCGTTGAACTAGAACTATAAAATTTGGCAATTAATACCGCCTTTACTACAAGTATAAGAAAAAGTCTGAAAACTATACATTTCTAATTAAATCATAAAAATATAGTCTTTATTTAAAGTGATAATTATATAGGTATCTATAAATTTTTACGGTTACCTCGGTGCGTGAGTCCGACTCGCACTTGTCCGGTTTTTTTAAAACGTCATGGTATGTTACCTCTTGCTATCTTTAATGATTCCATGTTGGGTTTTGTCTCATAATGAGAGCAATTTAGTTCATTGTTGGCGTTTTTCTATCATAATGTGTTATTTTAATAAGTAAGCAAACGTGAAAAACGTTTAAAATATCTTAAATCGTGTGAAGCTTATGATAATAAGTCCAATGACGCCTGTAAGACCAAATATTTCGATACATGAGGTGAATATTTGAAGGGTTTCGACAAACTGTATGGAATTTGTTTAGAATTGGTCATTGAGTGGGTTGAATACTAATGATATGAATTTTCTTAAGGTACAAATCATCTTAAGTTATGTAATCTACCTACTAGAAAGGTTTCTAATATTTTATAATATTCTAAATTGAACTTTTTGGCGAATTATTTTATGAAAATAATCTCCTCAACACTGAATTACCAAAAATAGTAAGTATAGTATTTACAGCCGCACGGGTCGATCTTTAAGGTTAAGCAACGCTTGCCAAGGTTGGTCTGTGGATGGGTGACCATCTTAATATTTCGAGTTTCCTCTGTTGGTCCCGGCTGTCATTTGTAGATCTTTGGCAGTCGTTACGGATAGTCAGAAGCCAGTAAATCTGACTCCAGTCCGGCCATTAAGTACCGTGTTACCCAGTTAATGGGTTGTGGAGGTCTGGTAGGCAGCCGCTCCACGTAAAATACTGGTATTCAGCTAAATCCGGTTTGACTGGAAGTCGACCCCAATATAGTTGGGAAAAGGCTAGGCAGATGATAATGATTTTTTTTAAGGTTGGGGTTATTTGTCGTTAAGGCTTCGTTTCACGTAAAGAGTTAAATTTATTCGTTATAGCTAAAGTATGGGAAGGTTCTTTACGTATAGTGCATAAACGTTTCATCACTCGATAGTTGAGACTAGCAGAATAATGCCTTAACTACTAACTGAACATAAATGCTGACACCTTGTAGTTTTAATCTAGACACGCGGCAGCGTGTCCAGCTAAAGTTAAAAAAAACCGCACTCTCACGCGAAGGGTTCCGTACCACAAACCTTAATTTTTATTAGTATTTGTTATAGCGGCAATCGAAATACACAATCTGTGAAAATTCCAACTGTCTACCTATTAGTTCTTGAGATACAGCCCGCTGACAGACAGACGAACGGACGGACAGCGGAAGCTTATTAATAGGGTTCCGTTGGTTACCCTTTGGGTACGGAACGCTAAAAAAGGAACTGGCGACGCAGCAGCCATGTGTAATATTATCCGAACCATATCGAGCTACTTTTGACCCTTTCACAACTCGAAACCTATTTAATTTTTATACATAAAATCTGGGAACTCACCTAGACTACACGAACGAGGCAATCAAAATATTAGCAACTTGCTGACACAGGAACTTCCTCTACGTCACATTTTTCATTAATGCTCCGCTCCTATTGGTCGTAGCGTGATATTGTATACCTATTGTGCCTTCCTCGATAAATGGGCTATTCAACACTGAAAGAATTTTTCGATTCGAACCAGTAGTTCTTGAGATTAGCGCGTTCAACCAACCAAAAAGCTCTTCAGCTTTATAATATTAGTAAATACTAGATTTTTTCCGCGACTTCGTACGCACATATGCCCGCGACTTCGTACGCGCATAAGCCCGCCCGTTTTTTCCGGTCCCGTAGGGATATCAGGAAATCTTCTCTTAAAGCTCCCCTACGCAGTGCAGAGGAACTACATGCCAAATTTCAGCTGTCTACGACCAGTAGTTTCGGCTTTGCAGTGTCTGTCAGTCACTTATCAGTAAGTTGAAACTACAGCGATAGTTCAGCTCGCTAGAGCCGCCTTTATGACCATAGTACTGATAGTGTTCGTTTGTTTTGTTGCAGAGTTTCTACCAGCACGTCTTCAACGGCTGCTATGCTGTTCTGCTGTTCATAGTCGTCACGTTCTTCCTCATCTACGGCGTGGAGGTTTATTTCAAGGTAAGGATTATTTACTTTCTTATACAAAACTATCTATGTACTCTATGTCGAACACCTTTTTTTACTATTAATAGGCTATGTTTCACTACTATCTCGCCTGATGGTAAGCGATGATGCGGTCGAAGATGGAGCACGTTTGCCTAGAGGTTTAATCCCCACAGTTCCTACAGCTTTAGAGGAGCTCGTGGCTAAATAATAACAGCCGCACGGATCGATCTTGAAGGTTAAGCAACGCTTGCCAAGGTTGGTCTGTGGATGGGTGACCGTCTTAACATAACGAGTTTCCTCCGTGCCTCGGAAAGCACGTTAAGCCGTTAGTCCCGGCTGTCATTTGTAGATCTTTGGCAGTCGTTACAGATTGTCAGAAGCCAGTAAACGTACCGTGTTACCCAGTTAATGGGTTGTGGAGGTCTGGTAGGCAGCCGCTCCACGTAAAACACTGGTATTCAGCTGAATCCGGTTTGACTGGAAGCCGACCCCAATGTAGTTGAGAAAAGGCTAAGCAGATGAGTTCCTACCGCTATAGTCTAGGGTCCGGAAGCCTTATTGAGTATTACGAAAATAAATGTTATCGGTAGGATATGTTTTCATTATGGTAATGGGGTATTTTACTAAAAAAATCTAATTAGTCCGTTTGATAGATTTTCAAAAAATATTGGACACGTATTTTTTGAGGATACAGCGAGTTGAAAACACGCATGACGTCATATGGCTTGGTAAAAATGTACCAAATTTACCAAGCCAGATGACGTCACGCATTTTTTGAAAATCTATCAGACGGACTAATTACATTTTTTTAGTAAAATACCCTATTGCAACCTTGTTCTTTGCGTGTTTTAAGTAGTCGAGCAGACGATAAAGTATCCAAAAGCCTGAATTAGTCATTTTTTTTTTTTTTTATGGATGGGAAATCATCAAATGACTCCTCCCGCTCTGGGTGAAGCAAGAGGGAGTGTCAGACTCTTACTGACTAAAACCCATCCGTGTTCCTCCTGGTGCCCTTTGCGTTCCAAGGCTACGGCACCTCTTTCGAACAGATTCCTGCGCCCCAGCAGGCACCTGCCCTAGCGGGCCCCGTCCTCCACGCTGACATCTCCCTGAGGCGCGCTGGGATCGCAGCGGGCCGCCGACCCGGGCCTAGCTCTGATCAGACGGCGAGCCACTTATAGCGATTATGCAGTTTTATGAGCTACTTTGGCAGTCGAAAAAGAAAAAGAGTTTATTCGATATGACGCATATTAAAAATAATGAAGTAAACAAAATTAAAAAGGTTATGCAAATTGGGAAGATATGCGTCACGTTCGCGCAAAACGCAAAAAGATAGGTTTAAAAAAACAATGAAAATGGTGGATTTTTGGCACTAAATTGTAAGTCGTTAATATATTTTTTTAACCAAACCTGTCGAATCAAAGTAGTAGGTATCAAAAGGAAGGAAATTAAAAGGAGATTGCATTTGTTTCGGTCTCAACTCGAATCACATATCATAAAACAAAGTCCTCCGCTGCGTCTGTCTGTCTGTCTGTTCGCGATAAACTCAAAAACTGCCTCACCGATTTTCATACTGTTTTCACCAAATGGATAGATTGGCTCTGGGATAGGTTTTAGAATATAATTTGTCTAGAAAAAATTTGGGATCCTTAGAAAATTGGAGCGCGGACGAAGTCGCGGGCGAAGTACTAGTTGCTTATAAGTTGTTGTGTAGTGGAGTCGGGTTTTTTTATTAAAAAAAAAATAGAGACGGGGTTATGCCAAAATGGTTCTATGCCCTTTAAATTCTTTGTGTTATTTTTTTATTTAAACAATCAGAACAGTTATCTATGAAACGATGATGAAAGCAACGCTTGCCAAGGTTGGTCTGTGGATGGGTGACCGTTTTAACATAACGAGTTTCCTCCGTGCCTCGGAAAGCACGTTAAGCCGTTGGTCCCGGCTGTCATTTGTAGATCTTTGGCAGTCGTTACGGATTGTCAGAAGCCAGTACATCTGACTCCAGTCTTGCCAAGATGTACCGTGTTACCCAGTTAATGGGTTGTGGAGGTCTGGTATGCAGCCGCTCCACGTAAAACACAGGTATTCAACTGAATCCGGTTTGACTGGAAGCCGACCCCAATGTAGTTGGGAAAAGGCTAGGCAGATGATGATGATGACCCCGGGCATAAAAACGTCAATGATACAAAAAATCCTGCGCTCTTAGAAGTTTTTTTAAAAGCATTACGATTCCTTTCAATTCTATGACATTGAGCTATCTGTATCAACAAAAGGGCTTCAATAGAAACAGCGTGTGTACAACCTTGAGTACTTAATCTACACGTTCAAGGTATACTTTTGTATGGAGGCGTGATGTTACCGTAACTGATGACAAAAGCAGGCAGGGCTTGTGCACCTAATGGGATTTGAAACGGTTCAAAGATAATATGGGTTAAGTGACAGAGTGAACAGGCATCTTCAGGGCACGCTCGGTCTATCATAGACCTCATCCATCAGGCGTGATCGAGATCAAGAGCAAGCCCATTCCTAAATAGATAAAAAATGATTGACATACTCCATGGCCGACATCCTAACCCATACGCACGTCAAAACGATTTGGGAATACTTTCATTTTGATAGCTGAGGAGTGGAATTCCCAACAGGAGAACGTGTTTTTGATAGCTACAACTTGGGGGTCTTAGTGAATCAAATACTTCTAGAGAAGCGTGACCCATCGTTGACCAGATATCCGCTTTCAGTCAGGTGAGATTATGGTCAAACGCGAGCTTTTTAATCTCTATTCTATCTATACTAATATAAAAAGCTGAAGAGTGTTTGTTTGTTTGCTTGAACGCGCTAATCTCAGGAACTACTGGTCGGATTTGAAAACTTTCAGTGTTAGATAGCCCATTTATCGAGGAAGGCTATAGGCTATATATCATTACGCTAAGACCAAAAGAAACAGAGAAGTAATGACAATTGTGACGCAGACGAAGTTGCGTGGGTCAACTAGTTATTAATAAAGAGGTAAAGTTTGTGAGGTTGTAGGAGGTAATCTCTGGATCTACGGAACCGATTTTGAAAATTCTTAAAGCAATAGAAAGCCACGTTATTTGTGAGTGTATGGCTATATATAAACCCGAAAAAACAGCCCAACTAGGCAGGCACGGGTCAGCTAGTTTTTTTTTTTTTTATACTATAGATAGGCACGCGTTTGACCACTATATCACCTGATGGTAAGTGATGATGTGGTCGAAGATGGAGCACGCTTGCCTAGAAATAACCTATTCACTCTTGACTTAAAGACTCCCAGGTTGTAGCTATCGGGAAACACAGACTCCGGCAGGGAATTCCACTCCTTAGCTGTACGCATTATGAATGTGTTACCAAAACGTTTTGTGCGTATGGGTGGGATATCCACCGTGTACCGGTGGCGCAACGCCGTTCGTCTTGTGGTCCGATGATGGAACGGGCTTGGCGGAGTTAAATTATGCAGTTCCGTCGCACATTCCCCAAAATGCAACCGGTAAAAAACCGACAGGCTAGCAACTCGTCGTCGAAAAATAAATAACTAAACAACTAAAATAACAAATAACTTGGTTGGTGGGTTTTTAATAATAAATAACTTGGTTTCCGATACAAACAGCATGAGTCATTTGATATTCGTGCAAAGTCATAATATCGTTCGGTACGTTCAGTGCAAAAGATTTGTCATTGCTATTAAAATATTTCGGGATAATGATCCATTGTCTCTTTAATTGCGTATCCTAATAAGGAACGTTTTTCACAATCGTATTGTTTTCCTCATTGCGACAACACGATTCTGCTTTCCTTGCGGAAAGGTGTGGTGAAGAAAGCCTGTTCAGTCTTCTTTCCACTAGAGATCGAGGGTTACGTTTGATAAGAACCAATAGAATCGCTTCATTTATTTGAGGCTAGGTAAAGGTTCTTAACAAACACATCCCTTGCTACCAGTGGCGTAGCTGCTAGTTTATTCTGTAAGTAACCATTTCGATATCGAGCTTCACCTGAGTGTCAAAGCTCACAATGTGAACTTTATTGCACACAGCATAAAGGTCTTATGTTTATACTCACCTTGTATTCCGCTGTCGAGACTCGAAAATGTTGTTACAGAATAGCACTACTGGTATCTAATAATTTTGGGGGGAGGGGGCGCTTTTATTTATTTATTTATTGACACACCAACGACTTATTCACTAAATTATTACAATTGAAATATTCTATTTACCAGCTTAGCGGTGAATTTGTCACTTATAGGTGTGCACAGCACTTGTATAATCAAGGAATTAAATGCTAATAGCAAATTTAAAAACACATTGAATTTAAAATGTCAAACAGTTCAATTAAAATACAGTATAATTTAAAAATTAAAAATAAAATTAAAGGATTGAAAATGACTAATTATAAATTAAAACTATAAAAATAACAAATAAATTACGAAAAGTTACATTAATTAAAATTAAAAGAATAGAATAGATAAGAAAACCGAGCAAAGCTTGGCCTTCCAGCCACTCATTGTTATTTAGGGAATCGGGATCCAAATGATGATGATGATAATGATGATGATAAATAGAACCAACGGCTATTGATATTTATAATTTTATTTTGGAGCATGCATCGTAATGATATTTATGTCATGGACGCGCTGTTTGCGGAAAATATTAGCAAAAATGTTGACCATCCCCGTTTTAGCTACATGGTGCTTAATGCTGGCGTCTGTGGCTATAATGTGCTATTGTCTGCTCATGCGCAGATTATGTGGCCGCATTCAATATTTGTGCCCACTGTTGTGCGTATATGGCACCTCTGTGTTATGATTTGTTGAGCGAATTCTATGGTATGTTGGCTGTGAAGCGGTATTGTTATGTTTACCGGTAAAAGTCTAAAGCTATAAATTTTTCGTCGGTCTCAAGCCTCCTCCCCGTTATCTCTGTAAAAGGAAGCAACCCGTAAAAAATAAAATTAAAAAGTATTTGAAACTGTGCCAATGACATATCAAATGAACGAACTTATATTCAGGCCCTAAAATATAATTATTACATAAATTTAAAACAAATATTTTGAACTAATAAATCTCCTACCTCCGTCTACCTATTACAGTTCTTGAGATACAGCACGCTGACAGACGGATGGACGGACAGCGGAGGCTTAGTAATAGTGTTCCGTTGGGTACGGAACCCTAAAAATATTATTCGTTCAGAACCCTGTGTGCGAGTATGACTCGCACTTGTCCTTTTTTCTTTTTTTTTCTTGTGTCAATTCTGTGTTTATATAGATCTGATCGGTATCGAATTAATGATACTTTAAAAAAACCTGTCTTATGCATAATACGCACATTCGGTATCAGGTCCCAATAAAATGTACCTACCTGTTCCTTAAATTTTTTTATTGAATATTTTAAAACCTAGCGCTTGTTATCAAATAATTTATAGTGACAGCAGGTCATAAAATTAACTTGATTATCTCCCTAACATTTATTTTTGTTCAATATTCATTCTAATTTAATGAAACTGCGCGTTTTGGTAGAACTAAGGACATGGTTATAAAGTTTCAAAATTGGTGTGACTAAAAATTCTCAATTTTTGAAACAATACAAAAATTTGCATGAAATTTTTAGTCACACCAATTTTGCTTTTGCAAAACGTTTAGTTAAATGATATCGAGAATCGAAATTAGGATCGTTTTGTTTTTAATTTGAGATGGGTTTCCTCGTCTACGTCAGAGGTGACGGAGACAAAGTCTTCGATGGAGTGAGCTTACCCAGCAGAAGCCTCTAATTTTGAAGAGATTGTAAGGAAGGACAGACGCAGGTAGAGTTTGTCCGCCCTACCATTTCTTTTTTTTTTTGGAACAAGCCCGCCACACGTTCCCAACCACTGCAACTCCTGAAAGCCAGAATCAACAGTGGCGACCACCAGAAAAACGCCGAGCCAATGAAACCCGACAAGTCCCGGAGAAACGATTCAACTGTCTTGGATCCTGCAATGAAATTAATCAGAAAAGTACAGCGGAGGAGTAGGATAAAAATATATATAATTTACACTTCCCTCCGTATCAAGCCCTACCATGGTCTCTCTCAAGGAACGAACTTCATCCCTGCTGGTTATTGCACTGAACAAGTATCTCTCTGAAACCGTACTGCCATCTGCGTACCCAACAATACCAGGCTGAAGTAGGTCATTGATGTGCAGCAAGAAAAGAGTTGCAGAGATAACAGACCCCTGAGGAACTCCGGCATCAATAGCCATGAGGTCAGATGAGCAGCCGTCAACGATTACTCGGATCATTGTTTCCGTAAAGTGATTCTTTTCTTTTCCACTCTCTCCACGAAATTAAGAAAGTCCCAAGAAAATATGGATGGGCTTTGTAAGGAAAGATATAAAAGAAAAGGGAACCAGTGATAGCATGAATGACGGTTAAAAAGGAGAGAATGGAAGTGTGATGTTACATTATCGCACTGCTAGACTCACTTAGACACTATCTCGTCTCTTGACAGTCGAAGCGTCATGTAAACGAGCCTTAACTTAAAGAAGGCTGACGCAAATGCTTTAACAAAATCTATACTAATATTATAAATCTGAAGAGCTTGTTTGATTGTTTGTTTAGGTGAACGCGCTAATCTCAGGAAGTACTGGTTCGAATTGAAAAATTCTTTTAGTGTTGGATAGCCCATTTATCGAGGATTCTATATAAAACATCACGCTACGACCAATTTTGAAAAAAAAATTATGGATTAACAAAGCGCGCTGCTGCCGCGTGGTATTTTGCGACAAATTTAAAGACGCCCTAAGACTAATAAAGTTTGAATTTATCATAATGTCACTTCAACTGACCATAAAAGTGGCGGGAGGTCCATAAAAGTATTGTGTAGGTGGAAGTCTGGAAACTGGCTTAACTGGTTCCGTAAAAGGAAAAAACATGATTCTAGTCTAAAATGACTATTTTTGAGAGTGTGAGCAACATTTTTTTATGTTTTCAAGAAAAACTTGTTTTATAGTGAATTCCTATCACAACTAAAACATTTAATGTAAAAATCAAATCCAAAAACGAGATATTGTGTTTCATTTTTTAAGCATTTTCTCGATTTTATTAATTTTTCTTAAACGATAGTAGTTAGAGCCGGCGGAGTTTTAATAACAGTTTAGTTTGATTGTTAGCTTTCCAAAAAATACATAAAACGGGTATGTCCGCAACTAAGGCAGAATAATACACTGTGCGAGTTGGAGTCCTCTGGATGCGCTAACGATCTTCGAAGCGATGAACTTCTCCTGCCCTGGGCGGAGTGGGAGGGAGTGTCAGACTCTTACTGACCAAAATCCATCCGTGTTCCTTCAAGTGCCCTTTGCGTTCCAGGGCTGCGGTGACTCTTACAAACAATTCAGGATGCGATAAGTGCATGCTGTGGTCGCTTATAATTGGACGCGCACTCATGTATTTGTCTTTGTCAGTATTATAGTGTATGTGTAGCCTCTGTTGGCGATCCTAAACATAAATACATAAATAAAGATAGCACTGATAGCTAGGTCTTGTGCTTCACGTCTTATACTATAACTATATCAAATGTTTGTCTATTGTCCTCAGCTCCGCGGCGAGTTCCTGAAGGAGACCAAAGTATGCACGATCATCTCGCCCCGACCGGGGCCGTCTAGTGCTGACGATGGTGATGATGTACAGGACACCCTTGTCACCAAACAGGTACGTACACTATTATTATTAACCGACTTCAAAAAGGAGAAAGGCATTTGACGATGTACGTCAAATACATTCCTGCTAGGCCCTCTGAACCTTGAACTCTAACTTAAAATTTTACTACAGTTTTAATATATTTTTATAGGTTATAAATTGTGCATAAAATTTATAACCTATAAAAATTGAGGAGCTCGTGGCTAAAGAATAACAGCTTCACAGGTGGATCTTCAAGGTTAAGCAACGCTTGCCAAGGTTGGTCTGTGGATGGGTGACCATCTTAACATATCGAGTTTCCTCCGTGCCTCGGAAAGCACGTTAAGCTGTTGGTCCCGGCTGTCATTTGTAGAACTTTGGCAGTCGTTACGGATTGTCAGAAGCCAGTAAATCTGACTCCAGTCTTGCCATGAAGTACCGTGTTACCCAGTTACTTGGTTGTGGAGGTCTGGTAGGCAGCCGCTCTGCGTAAAATACTGGTATTTAGCTAAATCTGGTTTGACTGGAAGCCGACCCCAATATAGTTGGGAAAAGGCTAGGCAGATGATGACTGTGCAGAGGGAAAAAGCGATTTAAGTTTCCTATATAAAGAAAGTCACTGTTTCCTTCTTAACTCTTTTTCTAAAAATTCTTAACTGACTTACTATTAGTCCAACATATCTTGCGTATGCATACCAATTAAGATAAAAATCGATTAATTAATTAATTTCCTAGAAAACGGACTTGAAAGTTTGTATGAAACACCTGGAGGAGTGAATGCTAATAACAGGAAGTTATTTATTTGTTTATCGCAACACTTCTACCCTTACAGGATATCCCAAAGCGATAGGGTGGTCTTTAACTATTTTACAAATTGCAATATAAATGGTATGCAGTCATTCTTGCGAATTCATTCAATGAACAGTAAAAAATGTCAATCCTTTCGGCGACTTCATTGAGTATACGTAAGGCGCGAGTAACTGGCGCTTTTTGAAGCAAGTTAGTCCTGCCGCGCGGCACCGCCCGCAGCTGCGGCCGTCTCCGCCTCAGCACGTAGTTATCGGGCACGCATAAATTCACCTCCTTTAAAACCCCCTGATTTTTTATTTTACCGTTGATTAGTTTGAAAATATAAATGGTGAGAGCCATATCCCTTCTTAATTCCAATTGTTGTAGTTAGGACTATATAATTATGGACTGCTAGCCTTAGCCCGCTACTTATGCGCATATCCCGTTTATCCCCGTCCCCGTAAGAATTTCGGGAAATAATCTCTTAGTACTCCCCTACAAGGAACCTATATACCAAATTTCAGATTTTACGCCCAGTAGTGCTATTCTGTAACAACATTTTCGTGTCTTGACAGCGGAATTCGAGGTGAGTATAAACGTAACACCTTTATGTTGTGTGCAATAAAGTTCACTTTGTGAGCTATCTCACTCAGGTGAAGCTCGATATCGAAATGGTTACTTACAGAATAGACTAGCTGTAGTTTCGGCTGTGCGTTGTCTGTCAGTCAGTCAGTCACTCAGTCACTCAGTAACGGAAGAATTTTATTTAAATTGATGTTTGCATACTAACGACTGTGAAGTTAATATTCAGTAAGTCATAAATTATCTGTCAACTTAATGTTCATATAATTATTTTACATATACTTACATTAATAATATGGGGATTACAAATCAGACGTATGTTGGTCATAATAGGATTTACAAGTTTGCAAAAAACTTGTCAGAGCTGTCATTTATTTAAATATTAGAAGACCCGCGCAACTGCGGCTGCGTCACATTTTTCAATAATGTTCCGCTCCAACTGGTCGTGCCGTGATGTTATATAGCTTTAGTTATCTATATACTAATATATAAAGCTGTAGAGTTTGTTTGTTTGTTTACTTGAACGCGCTAATCTCAGGAACTACTGGTCCGATTTGAAAAATTATTTCAGTGTTAGATAGGCCATTTATCGAGGAAGGCTATAGTCATATATATATCATCACGCTAAGACCAATAGGAGCGGAGCAGTAATGAAAATTGTGACGCAGACGAAGATGCGCAGGTCAACTAGTAGCTTTATATAGCGTTAGCCTTCCTCGATAAATAGGCTATCCAACAATAAAATTATTCGTCAATTCAAACCAGCAGTTCCTGAGATTAGTGCGTTCAACCAAACAAACAAACGAAGCTTTAAAAAAAAACTTTATAAAATTAACATAGTGAATCGTTCGAAACCATTTGCGCGCGAGTCTTTTATCACCTACCTATCATTACTGGCATATTGATGATCATCAGCCTATCCGCGTCACATAATATTATGTCTCTAGGTATTCCCCAATCTATAAATCATCATCACCATCATCATTCATAACCTTTAACACAAGTAAAATGTGATTTATTACTGTCAAGTAATTCTGACAGCCATTCGTATCTGTTTGCTGCGTAAAACTATCTGACATAACCTGTCCTGAAGAAGGAAATAATATCCTTACTATCTACCATCTACCTACATATTATTTTAAACTGCAAAATGGAATTTCCAAGAATGAAAAACCTGCTAACTGCGGCGCTAAAAGTCGGGCTCGCACACGAAGGTTCCGTGTCATAAACCTTAATTTCTATTGTTTGTTGTTGTAGCGTCAATTGAAATACACAATCTATTAAAATTACCTATTACGGTTCTTGAGATACAGCCCGCTGACAGACAGACGGAAGGACGGACAGCGGAGACTTAGTAATATGGTACGTTTGGTTACCCTTTGGGTACGGAACCCTAAAAAAGGAAAAAGGCGAAAGTGATAAATCACTCCGTCTTCTCTCTCGCTTAGGCCGATCGTGCCTCTCTATCCCTTGTTCCGCGCGCTCACGCTTGCGGAAAGTGTCAGTTTTCGTGCGTGCAGCCGGCGTTCATCGGTTCATAAGACGTTATGACTTCAAAAGGTACAGTTTATCCAAATTACAAGATTTATCTATAATTCTATACTAATATATAAAGCTGAAGAGTTTGTTTGTTTGTTTGATTGAACGCGCTAATCTCAGGAACTACTGGTCCGATTTAAAAATTATTTCAGTGTTAGATAGCCCATTTATCGAGGAAGGATATCACGCTAAGACCAAAAGGAGCGTAGCAGTAAAGAAAATTGTGACGCCGACGAATTTGCGCGGGTTCATTTTTGGCCTTCGTAAATATGATCACATTTCTTCCTTCCGTTCTCAGCTTAAATGGCTGCCTATCCGTCATAGGAGATCCCTCAGATCCCTCTGCATGCTCTTTACTATTATGAATGATCCTTGGGCTCCTGATTATCTTAAACAATATTTTAAAGTATTGGGCAGTTCTCATAGACTTAACCTCCGAGCATCCAAAAATTGCATTCTACATATTCCTCCTCACCGCACCGGGTTTTAGTCTAATTCTTATGCCATTACCACCATTAAACTCTGGAATATGCTACCCCTTGACATCAAGAAGGCTGAATCTAAATTTTCCTTTAAACGTAAAATCCGAAAACACTAGGTACTTGAAAGCCTGATTCTTAGTTTGGTCTTCGTCATTATTATTATGAGTTCTCTTAATCAGAAAGATAATTATAAATCATCATATTTATTAGTTTATTATTTTACCAATATATGTGTATTTTATTAGTAATATATATTTCGTTTATTCATTTACTTGTATTATATATGTTATTTCTTTGTATATTTCTTTTTTTCCGAAAAATATTCTATTTTATTTATTTGCTGTACATCTACCACAGTGTGTTTCGTTTTAACCCAAAGGTTGACTGGTAGAGAATGCCTTGTTGCATTAAGTCCGCCATGTACCACTATTGTACATGAAGTTTAAATAAATAAATAAATATATATTATGGCATGTTAATAATGTTCTATTTGTCCCCAGGGCATACAAACAGACCTGGCAGCTGACGGCACGGTGGACCCACGCTCCGTGGATGTCTCGCAGCTGCATCAGTCCCGCTTCGGCCTCATCAGCCAGGCCCTGATGCTCATCCTCATCGCTGGCTTCCTCGCTTCAGAGACCCTCAGCGAATTCTGGAAGACCAAGTAAGTAACATCAGCAAATTGCAGGATCCTAGCACTTTTTGACCGTCAGTTAACATCATCATTTCAGCCGAAAGACTTCCACTGCTGCCATGATGTAATGTAAACGTAATTTTTATTCCATATTTTATTGCTATTATCTAAGATGCCAAAAAAGATTCAAATGCGATAAAACATCTATAACGCATATCAAAAACAAATGACTAATTAAAAAAAAATAACTCCATGTTTTTAAAAAAAATTGAAATTAAATGGCCAAGGGAGCTAAAAACGCTACTTTAGGAGAATCACAAAGCACATCGCGCTACTCGTCACTGTCAAATTTTTCCAATCAAACTTGGACCTAATGCATTAGCGATAAAGATGAAAATGAAATTTAATAATAATATTATGATTCTAATGTCATCATCATCTGCCTAGCCTTTTCTCAACTACATTGGGGTCGGCTTCCAGTCAAACCGGATTCAGCTGAATACCAGTGTTTTACGTGGAGCGGCTGCCTACCAGACCTCCACAACCCATTAACTGAGTAACATGGTACATCTTGGCAAGACTGCGAGTCAGATTAACTGGCTTCTGACTATCCGTAACGACTACCAAAGATCTACAAATGACAGCCGGGACCAACGGCTTATCGTGCTTTTCGAGGCACGGAGGAAACTAGCTATGTTAAGATGGTCATCCATCCACAGACCAACCTTGGCAAGCGTTGCTTAACCTTCAAGATCGACCCATGCGGCTGTCATTATTTAGCCATGAGTTCCTCAATTATGATTCTAATGTGATTCTGCTAAAGTAGCCTTTTTAGCGTCGCGGTAATTTCATAGGTTCCTTGACCAGAGTGAAAAAGTGAAAAAAAAAAAAATGTCTGTCAAAAATGTATGAAAATTAAGACTTCTTTTTTAAAGATTGCGAATGATATGCGAATTGGCAACGTTGCTGAAAAGTCAGTGGAATTGGCCCTCTGATATTGACTAGTATTATTTAGAACGTTTGTACACTCGCAGCAGCCCTAAATCAATCCCGTTTGTTCAGTCCATCCAAAGGTTGTCTGTGAGATGACTTGTGCGATAAGATAAGACCGCCCGTTGTACACTTGTTTTTATAAATATTTGTCATGTTCTTATTATGAGTTGTACAATAAAGTGTATAATAAATAAATAAATTAAACCGTGCTCGGGAGAAGGATGTATAATCCAGTAAGATGCTAGTTGCGGGATTGTCCTGATAGCCGTGGTATACCTCTCCACTCGTCTAGCACCTCAGGATATGTTGCCCCCTTGGCGCTACGTCATTTTGTGCTAGCGACCGTTTTCGGGGGGCCCATTTATTGAGTGTGCAAGTCACCTCCTGCCATTTTAAAGCCGATATATTTGTCAGTGGTCAGGCAGGGGCCAATAGTTCTTCCAAAGTAAACGATTATCAGTCCACTAAACCACTCATTTCCCAGTGCATACAGGGATAATCGTCGGTTTGTGTCCTATTCCACTTGAAATGTCCAATGGAGCCTCTGCGAGTTGGCTTCGGCCCCTCGTACGCCTATCAAAGGACCGGGTCTCCAGGGACCCGAGAAAAAAGAAAAAAAAAATGTACGAAGCAAAACAAATGTTACAAGTTTAAAGGGCTCTTTCAATAGCTTTTTGACCATGTGCAACTCAACCATTACTCTCAACTATTTCCTCATGTCTTTTTGCAAAGGTCAACACAAGTGCACAACGCCATGGACTAATGATAGTCTCAGATCATTATGTCCGCAGTAGTAGGTCTCAATTAAGGGAAGCGGACCATTTAGACTACTACGCTTATAGACCGAGATCCCAGAGCTGTCAGACCTCTCTTATGTTCTCACTAACAAAATATGTGGGATAGAGTAGTGTTAGTATGTACTTTTAACATACGTATGCCTGCTAGCTTGGGCCGACTGCCGATTTTCAAATCTCAGGAGGTTCTAAAGCATTACATATTTTTTTTAAAATCTGGGTGCTGATTTGTATGTATGTTGAAAAAAACCGGCCAAGTGCGAGTCGGACTCGCACACGAAGGGTTACGTACCATAAACCTTTATTTTCATGATTTGTTGTTACAGCGGCAATAGAAATACACAATGGGTGAAAATTTCAACTCTATCTATTACGGTTCTTGAGATACAGCCCGCTGACAGACAAACTGACGGACGGACGGACAGCGGAGGCTTAGTAGTACGCTTCCTTTGGTTACTCTTCGGGTACGGAACCCTAAAAAGTATATAAGTACTAACTAGTGTTAGTATACCATGTCAGAGGCCCTTGAGGCGGTCTAGAAACTCTGACACTAGGGTGTGTGGGTTCGTTAGACCCTATAAAAAGAAGAATATACTTTTTACCACACATTTTGTAAGTGAGAAAATAAGAGCGGTTTGGCTGTTCTGGGATCTTAGTCCATTATTTTGTGAGGTCTGAGTCATGTTCGCCCACGGGCCGTACTGCGATCTTTCTAGCTGTTTGGTCAAGTAGTTGCATGGACGAATCAGGTGGGATGGGAGTCTAGTTTCGAATTTGTAAGGTCCAATTTATTCTAGTTTTTTAATGTTTCCCTCCTGAAACCAGTGTAAGTTTGTTTTCCTTCTGAGGAATTGTTTTGTGGTCAGAATCGTTGAATGTCGGTAAGTCAGCTCTGAAAGCGGCAACCGCATTCGGTTTTACCAAATTGATTAATCGAATTGGTCTGTTTAAACTAAGTTGGTCACCGAATACGGCGACCGTATTCGTTTAAGTTGTCGGCTAACCGAATTCGGCGACCGCATTCAGCCGAACGATGAGTGGGGCGTTTCAACACCGAATACGCCCTGTCGTCGAATACGGTTAACCGAAAACCTGTTTACACTAGTAAACGCTGCAACCGAATCGGTCAAAATGACGTAATGTAAATGAGCCATAAGTGTGAATAAACATTTAGTCCATCTCTCTGTAAAATATATTTTTAATAGGTATTTTTTTATCTTTCCAACTTTAATAAAATTGAAATTTTGTTTATTTTTTTTTTGGTATGAGTCATGCTTGGCGCAAATAAAAGCTTTTTATTTCTTTCTTTATTTCGTACTAGCTGGCCCGTGCCCACTTCTTTGGGCGGTATTTTTGGTTAATATATAGCCTATAACACTGACAAATAACGTAGCTATCTATTGGTAAAATTATTTTCAAAATCGGTTCAGTAGATCCAGAGATTACCCCCTACAAACTCACAACATCACAAACTTTACCTCTTAAAATCTAATCTTATATATAAAATTTCCATGTCACAGTTTTAGTTACCGTACTCCTCCGAAACGGCTTGACCGATTCTTATGTTGTGTGCATATCGGGTAGGTCTGAGAATCGGCTACTATCTATTTTTTTTTGTAGGGTAGGGTAGGGTAGGTAGGGTAGGTAGGGTAGGTAGGGTGGGTAGGGTAGGTAGGGTAGGGTAGGGTAGGGTTAAGCTACACTGGTATTCAGCTGAATCCGGTTAGACTGGAAGCCGACCCCGATATAGTTGGGAAAAGGCTAGGCAGATGATGATGATTCGGTAGGTATGAGAATAGGTGGTAGGCTATTTTTTTTTGCCAAACATCATTTGCCGGTTCAGCTAGTATTAAGTATAGATTTGTCAGAGTGTGAACCAGTATGTTTCTTTTGGCAGAGTCCCAGTGGTATCTCGCAACTGGCACGACCTCGTGTTCCGGCTGGCGGAGATAGGCGTGGCGCTATGGTTCCCGTGCGTACTGTGGAACTCCATGGCTCCCGAGCGCCTGTGGTTGCTCAACCCGCGCCGCCTGTTGGCACGCCAGCTCGACGACGCGCGACTCGCGGATCTGCTCGCGAACCATCATGACGCCAAGGTACGTCTCCATCACAAGACTCAGTGGGTAACAAGCCCGCCACGTTATTCCCAAATATTGTAACTCTTGAGAGTCAGTAATGGCGACTAACACAATAAAGCCGAGTGAATGAAGCTCTATGAGTCACTATAGAAACTGTCTTGGATCCCGAAATCGATGACGTCATTTGGCTTGGTAAATTTAGTACATTTTTACCAAGCCAAATGACGTCACGCGTGTCTTCAACTCGCTGTATCCGCTTTATTTTTTGTTTACGTGAAAAAAGAAAAATACGTGTCCAATATTTTTTTGAAAATCTATCAGACGGACTAATTAGATTGTTTTAGTAAAATACCCCATTGGGTAACATCCGGTATACTTCTAAGTTAGACTGGTGTCAGCTTTTCTGGCATCTGACTATATGTATCAACTGTCAAAGATCTACCAATGACAGCCGGGTCCAACGGCTTAACGCTTTCCGAGGCACGGAACATTTTTGATATTTAGTCACCCATCCACGCTTAACCTGATGATCGACCAGTGCGGCCGTTGTTATTTAGCCGCAGCCGCTAGCCAACATATAAAAAGAAAAGATTAATAATTAATAGGTCTAGATTGACTTGGAATTACTCATCATCGGATAGCCCAAACCCTTGACGGAGAAATCTGAAATCTTGAACCGAATGAATCTAACCGAGAATCTAACTAAAAATACGAAATAATCCTTATAAAAATATTGCTAAGTTTTAAAAAAATCTGAACAACTAACACTTCGCCCGCGACTTCGTCCGCGCTGTATTTTTCTTAAAGATCTGTAATTATTTTGAAAATAAATGATTGGTGAAACAATGGTTACAATCGGTCCAGTAGTTGCGAAGCCTATTCGGTACAAAACAAACAAAAAAACCTGTCGTCTTTATAATATTACTACAGATCAATATATTCCATGGTTGACTGGATAATAAACTAAATTGTTTTCAAGTGAATAGGCATTTGCGGACGCTTCTGTCACTTGTGTCACTAATATTATGTTGTGGCTACCTAAATCATTGTTTTATGAATTAAACTACGTTGAAATCCTTGAGCAACACTGATTTTTCCTTACGATAAAAATTATAAGGACAACTATAAAATAAACGTTATTTAACCGTTATTTTTATTAAAAACCGTTATTAACCCGTTATTTAAATAAGAATATATTTGTTCTTTTTTAACATTTTGCGTTTATAAGTTATATTTTTAGTAGATTTTGCCTGCGGTTTCAGTCGCGTTAAAGTAGCCCATCACCCCGTCCAGGGTCCCATCTATATCTGTACTAAAATTGCGTTTAGTGACGTATCTGCTGTTATGCCAAGGAAAAGGCAACCTTATGTCTTTGAGTTATCACAAGAAATTTAGACGTGTGAGTGTAACAAACATACATACTCACTTTCGACTTTAGTTAATTTTATCAAATTGCCGTTTTGTTAATCTACAACATACCTACTTACAAATTGACGATAGTTGTAGAGTAGGTATTTCGGTACAAAAACAGAGCATAACAAGAAACAGAGGGATACACAAACACATTTAATTGCAGTTATGCGTGATAACTCGAGATAAACTGCGAACTGTTATCAATCGGTCATTGACAGCAAATCGTGACAATAATGGACAGTATTGTATATTTCATAACACTGTATAATATCGCATAATTATGAGATTGTCACACATACTAAAATAAACGTATAAGTAAATGAATTAACTGTGTAGTGCACGATAAATAGAGGCGTGGTGTATTGTTACAAGCATTACAGAAAACTCCAAACACACTTCTTAGTATTTACGTTGGATGGGTAAATAGCCAAAAAATCCCCACCATCCTCTTGAGTCAGTGGTGTAGTTATGTAGAGGAGGGCCGTGGCTAAATTTTATCTGTGTGGAATGACACCACATATCCGCACTGGGCCACACCATACTAGCAACGCCACTGAGTTTAGTTATAAGCTGTTAAAAGAAAAATTGTTGTTATTTACTTTTTACAAATTGTGTAGTCTGTTGTTAAATTATAATATAGCATCATATACCTCCACGATGCTATGCTTTTTATTTTAATTTATTTTTTTGTGACCAATTTCTTGTATATTTTTGTATTGGAAAATTCGTTAAAAAATTCAAAAAAATTCAAAATTCAAAGCATTTTATTTCAAATAAACCATTCACAGGCACTTTTGAAACGTCAAGGTCGGTCAGTCAAAAACATGGAAGCTATTTGCACGTTCCAAAGCGTAGATCTCTATGGAGAAGAACGTGCAAGAAACTCCACGGACACTCTTTTAAATCATGTTCTGTTTTACAAAATTCCAAGTTACATAACTTGTTGCTTCTGCATGTGAGGACAATGCAAAGAAAAAAAAAGGGCTTATTATAAGAATTTTAAATATAAAGATTAAAATAAGCCAATGGATGAATAATTAAGAGATGACCAGTCTCAACCGACGGCGCCTGTTCACGAACATCATGACGCGTGTATCGGCACCCTTCAGCTCAACAATTTCGAAGGGAACCGAATGATCAAACCCACGCGCCGCCATCAGCGAGACATTTGAGTGAGCATGACATGCTCTCAACCACCATGCTCGTTCAAGTCCAACAAGTAAAACTATAACTACCTACTCACATAAAATGTAAATGGTTTCATGGTACTCACATTTACAAAATTTGAAAAATATGCTTCTACTTTACACAAAACTATGGTTGTCAATGACCAAATAATGAAAAATAAATTAATAAAGAGAACGATTAAGTTCTTACATCAAAAAGAATAAATAAGTAATTAATATAATAATATAATTTGTATGTATATAAGAATAAATAAACGAAATAATGTAAGAACCTCTAAAAGGAGCGAGCATCTCTTCCAAATATGAAAACATAAAAACCTAAAAAGTGGACCTAAGCAGCTGTGACTGTGGAGCAGGACCAGCATTTAGCCAAGCGTTTTTATCGAGGATATAATCTTCCAGTTTATAATACGCTTGCCTACATAGTGTGCGTTTTATGCATGCTTTAAATTTTCTCTCATTCAGTTCGAGAATATCAACTGGTATTTTATTATAAAATTTAATACAGTACCCCATAAAAGAAGTGTGTACTTTGGCCAATCTGAATCGGGGTTGATCTAATTTGTTCCTATTTCTAGTATTAAAATTATGCCTGTCACTAATCTTGCTAAAGAGATGAAGATTTTTCCGAACATACATAATATTTTCGTAAATGTATTGACAAGGTACCGTCATGATGTTGATATCCTTAAACAGTTCTCTTAGGGAATCACGCCGACGGAGATTGTAAATGGCTCTGATGGCTCTTTTCTGCAGGATAAATATAGACTCGATGTCTGCAGCACGTCCCCATAATAAGATACCGTAAGACATGATACTATGAAAGTAACTAAAATAGACCAGCCTCGCGGTATCTATATCGGTAAATTGACGGATTTTTCTGACAGCGTATGCTGCTGAACTTAGCCGTCCCGCAAGAGATGTTAAATGAGGACCCCATTGTAGCCTTGAGTCAAGCGTAATCCCCAGGAAAACCGTGTTTTCGACGAATTCAAGTTTCTCCTTGTTCAATACTATGTCGCAATCATTTCTTTTAACGTTCGGTAAGGCAAATCTGATGCATTTAGTTTTTTTCCCATTTAATACTAAATTATTAGCAGTAAACCAATTTTGGACCTGCTGTAGGGCGTTATTTACGTCGTCAAGATTTATGGAACGTCTATCTATCTTAAAAATTAAGGACGTATCGTCAGCAAATAATACCATATGAGGGTGATTTTTTAAAAGATGGGGTAGATCATTAATATATACTAGAAAGAGGAAAGGACCCAAAATAGAGCCTTGAGGTACCCCCATTTTGACTTTTAAACCCCGTGAATTGACACCATTTATTTGAACTTGCTGCTGTCTATCATTTAAGTAAGATTTTATTAGACTGAGTGCAAGTTTACTTAGTCCGTAATGTCCTAGCTTTAGGAGCAAGGTTTCGTGATTTACACAATCAAATGCCTTGGAGAGGTCACAAAAGATTCCTATGGCATCTTGTGCCTCTTCCCACGCTGAGTATATGTGTTTTAACAACGTGGCACCAGCGTCAGTCGTACAACGACCCCTGGTAAAACCATACTGTTGATCGTGTAAAATTTTATTGATGTTAAAATGATTGAGCATCTGATTGAGCATTACTTTTTCAAACACTTTGCTAAAAACCGGCAAAACAGATACAGGTCTATAATTATTGGTGTCTTTGCTGTCGCCCGATTTAAATAGTGGTATAACCCTACTATATTTCATTATATCCGGAAAGACTCCTTGGTCCACACATAAATTAAATATTAAAGCCAAGTATGGTGCTATGGTTTCAATTATGGACGTGCACACTTTAATAGACATTCCCCATATGTCTTCGGTCAATTTGATTTTGATTTGCCGGAAAGCTTTTATGACTGTCACAGGGTTGATATGTTTGAACTGGAATTCAACCGTACAACCTGGAACGTTAGCTTTTAATAAATTATATGAGACCTCAGGTGAAGAATTTAAATATTCCGTAGTTTTAGTTGGTATATTGGTGAAAAAATTTACAAATTCTTGAGCTACTTCTAAATTAGAGCTTTTGGCACCATGTGTAGTCTCCAGTAAATAATCAGTGTTTCGTTCTTTATTTCTATTAGTTTCATTATTAATAACTTTCCAAACTGTCTTTATTTTATTTTCTGACGATTTGATCTTATTGCTAATATATAGGGCTTTAGCTACCTTGCAAGTATTTCTGAACACTTTAGAATATTTGTTTACAAACTTATTAAAAGAATCAGTGTTTATGACAGGCTTAAGGCCATATAGCTCATATAGTCTTTCCCTACTTATCCTAATGCCTTTAGTCGCCCAGTCACTAAATACATACTTAGGGAAAGTATCCTTAGACTTCTTTTCAAAAGTTGCATTGAATTCCTTTAGAACCACTGAAAAGAAATTATCATAAAATTTATTAGCATCTTCAATGTTATGGCCTAGAAAATTTAACTTATTTTGTAAGGTACCATTGAATTTAGCTAGTTTTCCAGTTGTAATTGGCCTATATTGTATATGAATTTTTTCCAAGGCTGCTTTAAACTGAAATGTTACCAATTGACCACTATGATCAGAGGGAAGGTAATTAACTATGGCTTTATCTAAATATTCACAATCGCAGAATACATTATCGATACAGGTTGAAGAAGTTGGTGTTACCCTAGTCGGTTCTGTAAACACATTAGACAAATTAAACGATTTAAAAAGGCTTATAAATCTGCTGCTATTTGAATTAATTTCTAAAATATTAATATTAAAATCCCCACAAATAATCGCAGGCTTGTTACCTGCTGCAAGTTTCGCAAGGATATCTTCCATTGTTGACTCAAATAAAATAAAGTTTTGAGGGTTTGGGGGTCTGTACACGCACACTATGATATGCTTATCTAGCTCAACACAGGACAGCTCGATGCAATGTTCAACTGATAAGTTAACGATGTCATTACGTTGCTTAAATTTTAAGTTTTTTTTTAATAAGATGAGGGAACCACCACGTAACATAGATTTGCGGTTAAAACAACTGCCCACATTATAATTTTCATAACTAATTAGCATCTGGTAATCCTTCAACCAGTGCTCACTAAAACATACAATGTCAAACATGGTTTTTTCTAAAAACATTTCAATTTCTAATAATTTGGAAGAGACACCTTGAATATTTTGATGAAATAATTTCAAGGCATGCTGCTGACTCCCTTTTTGACAACTATTTACTAAAGAGCAAGAAGATACCTTGTTAATGGTAGGCATAACTATTCTGTCGCTGGTATCCTCTGTTGTCTTATGTACTAGTTTAAATGAGTATCCATAGAGATACATGGAAACTCCGTACAATTTTTATAAGTATTTGTAGCACTATAGCTACCGTTACTAAGGCTCTCCACCTGATTCTTAGTAAAATTACTAAACATTGTGGATTTAATTATACAAGACTGCGACATACTACTTATGTCTGAGTTAATAAAATAAGCTAATAGCCTTGCTATTGTGTGTCTAAAACTAATTGGCAAATACACTGTATCCCTAGTCGATTTTAAATTTTCCACAAAAATGTTTGTGTCAAAAAACATAAACTTGTCACTATAGTGACTTACTAAAAAGTGCATGTGTTTATTTAAACTATGAATATAATTATTTTGTCTACTTGACAATTGTTCAAAATAAGGAAATGCACACAATATAATTTTATTACAATTTAACTTTAACATCTCAGTTAGATTGTCCGTGATATCTGCTTTTTTTACATTTAAACTATTCCCTATAAACACTGTAATATTGGTATTAGAACTAAAATTATTGTTTCTTAATGACGCCATAATATGCTTGTATGATGAACTTGGCATACAGTAATTTTGTATAGGATAACTCAGGTTGTTACTTAATAATTTACCTAAACCTCTTCCTATGCTGTCTGAGAACATAACTGAATGATAACCACTTTTCACAGATAAGAAACTATTAATCTTGGGCTGTTCAATTTGAGATAAATCCTGTTCACAATCAATTACAACTTGGTTGATGACACAGCCTTGGGATAAATTAACCGCCTGGGACGGGGCGTCCGATACCTCAGGCTGGACAGCATCAAGATTTGATACTGTCTGGCAAGTACACTGACACATGACTAACTCATTTGCAGCAAGAATGTGTTCTCTTATTTGGTTCTGAGATTGTATATATTTACTATTAAGAGAACTTAGTGAAGCTTCGAGTACCTGTATTTCAGACTGTAAGTGCTGTGTATCAATTTCATATATTTTTATGCTATCTTCAAGTTTAATTTGATAGTTATTTAATTTACTAATCAGGTCAACACGTTCCTTCCTGAGTGGAATATTCTTTAAAAACTGTTTATGTTGTATTTTGTACCGATAACATTTTTTAATAAACCTATTTAATTTTGCATACTTTTTTAACTTATTATGACTAGGATAGTTCTGTTTCAATAAGGAATCTTCAGTTAGGTCTATCGTGACTGTGGAATGAGGGTTACAATTATTATTTATACCTATTAATTCATTATATAAGTGGTAAGTTTCCTTAACCTGAGCACTCTGTTTTTCATTCTGCAATTTGATGATGCAACTGTTTGCAGTAATAAGTTCATCCTCTAGGTCCCTAACTTTACGTAAAGCCTCCTCATACAAGTTGCTACAGTTGTTGAAACCATCCGTGATTACCCGCAGTTGGTCACGTTCATCAACAACATCTTGATATTGTTGGCTGAGGTCTACTAGCTCCCGTTTAAGGCAGGTGTTTGTATGGACCATTTTTCTTACTTCCACCTCATTATCCTCTCGTTCCTGTAACATTTCCTGGCATTGTTCATTTGAGGCTTTTAATTCCTGGAGAGCCGTTCTCAGTTTAAGCTCCATATCCTGAGCTGTAGCTTTGCGGGTCATCACAGGCATGTTTTCAGGTTTAAGTACTGAAAATAGAGTAAAAGAAATTTGTGAGAATCTAAAAAAAAAAAAAAAAAAAAAGACAAAATAAAGGAAAGTGGGAAATAAAAGAAATAGGTAATAAAAATGGGGAGAAATTAGTGCAGTTAAGTGGAGAAATGAGGTAGGCTGCTGAATTAGCTTTAACCTCCTGAGCTTCCAATGCTCCACCGTTGTATCGCAAATGGAACCTTTTGGTTCCACCGGCGGACATAGAAAGATATTGTTTATTGAATTTTATTGCTCAAGATATCTTTTAAATAATGATTTCCTTAATGTGGGTAGGATGACTAGATTAAAATATACTTTTGATTTAATAGATCAAAGGTAAGCTATGTAAAATAACAATCATATAAGCGTTATTTTTGTTGAACATTATTGAAAAATATCGGAAAATCAACAGAAACTAAGTCTTTTGACGTTTTCCACGATGTAAACAAAGCAATATAATATCAACGCTGAGTCCTAAAAATCTACATAAAAGTTAACACTTTGCAAGGACGTGCCACTGAGATAAAGTGACGAATGTGTGCTATTATAAAATAAAAGTAAACAATACTTCCCCGTTTAATATCGTTCCATACGTAGTTCACAAGTTGCCGGCGGTTTTAGGTTACCGGTGACAGCCGGTACCAAAAATTGAGTTTTTCTTGATAGAATTTCAGGAAAACAATAATCCTGAGTATTTTTGCAATTATATGGTGTATACTCAAACAATTACCCCTTAATTTCACTTAAATACTAATTAAATCTAATTTTAAAATACGGAACAAATATTTTACATGTCACTTGGGCAGTGTTGCCACAATATCTTCCCCTTTGTCTTATATTATGTGATATTATGTATATCACATAATATAAGACAAAGGAGTTCGTTATAAAACGAACTCCTTTGTCTTATATTATGTGATTCATTGTGGTATCGGTTAGATGTCTTCAAGCTTATTATGCTTACGCTTTTGTGTTATATTATCGAATTTATAATCATTCGGAGGAATTGACCTGTTCCTATTATCCCATTTATCTATTTAGTATATTTGTATGCCACGCCCATTCAGCTTTGTCTGAACCAAAGCGAATATATTCCGAATATCAGTAAAATACATGCCGTCTGTAGCTGTAATTGCTTCATCAATGTTTTGTACACATTCTGGCACCGGTTTGCGCACATTTTGGGCTTCAAAATCACCAGTTATAGATTTCAAAACCATATGGTTTATATTCCCAGACTATAACGCAGTTCTATCGAATATGTTGGACGGAGAAGGCTCAGTTTGTTCTCAAAGTTGTCTCCCATTGGCGCTGTTTGATCACGAAGATAATTCTCAAAGTTTTACGCCCACCGCTAGCTATTGAGGAAAATGGAGAGGAACCTGTTCATGACGATACGGTCTTGGATTTGCAGACAAAATCAAGGGTGAGTTGAGGTCTCGTCGTTTTTGTCTTGTTTTGTCCTTATGATAATGGTTGAACCGTCCAATAGTGAATTTGTGTGTTAGGGTTCTTCGTATGTGAGAGTTATACACTCGTGGTACATAATTATCAATCAAGCAAGACAGAAATTGTTTTAAAACAGTATTTTTTTCGGGTAAAAATTACAACCTAGATAGATTTTGAGGACTTTCAAAATGAGAGACGTTTGCTCACATTTACTTTACATTTCACTTCACAGCAGAATGTGGAAACCGACTCGCTGGTAGGCAGCGTGGGCTCAAGTCGCGACTGCTGGATCTGCTACGACAGCGCGCGCTCCGAGCCGCTCATCCGGCCGTGCCGCTGCACCGGCGACGTGTCCGCCGTGCATCACGACTGTCTCAGCCGCTGGCTCGTCGAGGTAGCTATAGTACAATACAATACTAAACCGACTTGCTGGTTAGGATTACGAAACGCTACGAAATTTGCTACGACAGGTCTACGAAATTTGCTACGACAGGTTTACGAAATTATATTGCTAGTTGATAGTTGCTATGTCAAAGAATGTTCGAAGCAAGATAATTATGTCAATATTCTAATGTAACACTGTTTATATTTACAGAGCGCGGCGAGTCCTGATGGTTTGAAGTGCAAAGTTTGCAACACACCCTACATAGTGCAAGAAACTAACAGGTTTGCTTATTAAGAACGCTTTCTCCTACTTTTAGATTTTAATCATCCAGTTACTTTAGACCTTATATTTTTAACTGATTGAATATAGGCCTATATGAGATAGTGGTCAAACACGAGATGGTCGACATGTGGAATGTGGACTCGGCTGTCATTGTGCGGACGGACGTTATCGCCAACAGCTGGATGGCTAAAAGCTTCGACGATTATCTGTCGAAGCTATCGGTTCCCGGTCAGATCAATGACCTGACCAGAAGGACTACAGAAGGCATTACTCCTAGATTTCCCTTTGATATATTGTAAGGAGGTTCCTGTTGAAATAAACAGTAGTTTTGATTTCTAACCACAACAGTACAATCCTTTTTTTGTGGTTGAAAATCCTCATGGATATCCCTCGCCTGGGGCGGGCAAAGGGGTCTGTCAGACTCTTACTGACTAAAAACCAGCCCGTTCCTTCTTACACTTGGAGCTCGGAGCTAAGCCTACCTTGTTCTGTTGCAGGGTGGTATGGGAGCGCGGGTTCACAGTGGCGCACTGGGCGCGCACGGCGCTGGCCGTGGCGTGCATGTGCGGCGCGGGCGCGGCCGCCTGGGTGTGCGTGCAGCTGGCCGCCTCGCCCGTGGCGCGCGTGCTGGCCGCCGGCGCCGCGCTGCTGGTGTGCTACGTCGCTATCAGGTGAGGAAGGGTGTCCGTTGATCTGTCAGCCACCGTTGCTGTTCGATGCTTTTTTAGGGTTCCGAATAAAAAACGGAACCCTCCGGTGTCTGTCTGTCTGTCCGTCTGTCACAGCCCGTTTTTTCCAGATCTGTTGGACTGATTTGTTGAAATTTGGTATACATAAATATGTACTTCTGTGAATCAACGGACGCGTTACGTAAATAAATAAATTTCTAGTAAGGGTGTCACTTTTGGAGGTCAAATTAGAAAAAAAAATCAAACTGTCGTGTGACAAACCAAATGAAAGGGTTACTGTGAGGGTTTTAATTATATTTTTTTCGTAATTTTAAAATAAACAATTTTGAAGTTATTCAAGAAATTTGACCATTACCCTTATCTCCGAAACTACTGAGCCTAAAATTTTGATAAAATGCAGATAATAGTCCTAAACTTAAAAATTACAAGAAAACCCATTAGAAGTCTGTAGTGTTAAAATAACATGTTAAAATAATGAAATTGGTTCCGGAAACCCTTTGCACGCTTTAAGCATGGGCAATCATCAAATGACTCCTCCCGCTCTGGGCGGAGCAGAAGGGAGCGTCAGATCCTTACTGACTAAAACCCATCCGTGTGTCAAGATGGAAGTGCAGGCTCGCACGCAATCATAAGCCTACACATACATCACTTTATAAGCGTATTGCGACTTTTGACATGCTTAGATAACATAGATTAGGAATGATCTTATAATAGTTACATATCTTAAGGTGTTAAAAATATTATGACCATGATAAACAGAATTCATAAAAAAACGCTAATAAATTGTCATTTTTTCAGGTTCCTCGGCATGAACACGGTCAGCGCGTACCAGCGAGCCAAAGTGTCATCCCTACGCATTCTAACCGAGCCATTGACAGAAATAACTGGTCATTCCGACCAAGGACAACTGTCAACCATCAGCAACACAGTCACCGTGGAGATAGCCTCCAAATGTGTCCTCGAACGGGCACTCAAAGGCGAAGTGAACAAATAATTCTAAAAATAACGTTAAACTTTTTCAATAACGATATAAAATGGTTAACGCTGCAATAACAGTTAATAACGGTTACAATAACGGTGATACGTCAGTACAAATGCAGTGAACAGTGATGTGATACAGTGAATGTTACGAACTCGGTAATTTATTCTTTCTGGGACTAATCGTGAACCCTTCGAAAACCAGTGTACTGAACTGTTAAAAAATTCGTATTAAAAAAAAAACAGTACTATTAACTATGAACTTTGGTGGGGTTAAAAATGGTGATACATCCCCAAAACTTGTGTTGTACTATCAAAAAATTCGACTATATCGCGGAAAAAATCGACTAACATACTTATTTGTATAAAATGGATTCTAAAATATGTTTTATTTTAAATCTTCTTCAATGTCTTGGAGTAAGATCATTATTCCACACAACATTAGTATTTCCTTAATTATTTTATCTGACTGTTATAGTCTTAAATTCGATGTTAAACTTTTTATGTTATTCTCTTTATGCCAAATTCCTTGTTATTAATGTTAAATCTAAATTAAAATAAGACAGTTGATTGAAAATGTGTATTCAGGCGTTATTTCATCACGGATATATTTTTAGCACGACATAGTTATGTTACTTCAAAATGAGTATAATATATGTTACCAAAATACCTACATTTTCTGTATATAGTTACCATAATTCTTTCCATTTTTATTTTTCTTTGGGAATAATAGTTTTTTAAGAGATCTCAAGAGTGTCGTGCTTACAAACTTTTTTTGATATCCGTTTCTCTTATTTTTCAACATTATTTCAATATAATACGTAGCTAACGGTTGGTTTCGTGAATGCTTGACGTATCGTTAAGTTAGTTTTTACTATTGGTGATATCATTTATTATTTATTTCTTGTAAAAGTGGGCGTATTCTAATGGAACTGTCTACATTGGCCGGTTAGAAACAACATTACTGGTATTGTTCTGGTGGTGTATTTAATTTATGGTTTTTAGCAATGACGTATTTTAGTAGGTATGTGTGACTAAGAGTCATAGAGCAATGTCTATGCCTGATAAGTTATGAAATATTTCCTTAGTTTTATTTTACCAATCTTTTGATGGCAGCAAATGGAGATGTATGGAAAAAGAAGACATGATAATTCCGAAATAAATTCGAAAGAGGGTCATTATAACAAAATATGGGAATACGTCCACAACCGTATTATATCAGAAACAATTATTCACGAAACGAACTGTATTATTATAATATGAATAAATATAAATAATCGAACGTAGGAAGTAAATAGAAGAGGCTAAGGCGGGGCGCTCGTTCCTATCCGCTGCGTGTTGTGATATTTAACAGCGGTTTTTGCCTGATTTATACGAAAATCCTTATAAACACATAAAAATATAAAATAAACATAAATTACTTAACCCTTTTTTGTTTTATTTTGATTGGCTTTTCCTTTTTTAAATTCGAAATTTGTTCTTTTTTCGAGTTTTTTTTTTGCTTTTCTTAGTTATTTTACTTTTTCCGAGTCTTGCTTTTCTCCCAGTAATTTTTATTTTTTCAGATAATGTATGACATAATAAGTATTATTATTTTAATGTAGGTAGTTAATCAGAATTTTCTCACATCATAATAATTTATGCTTTAGATTAGATTTTCTACGACTTTTGCTTCTGTTCAAAATTATGATTATCTCACACAAATGCAGCCCCGCTGAAACATAGTTGTATGTGTATGTTGTTTGTGCCAAAATATATGATATCTAGGGTGAGTCTGTAAGCTTAAAAATTATAGTCGATTTCAAGTAAAATAACTCGACTAGATCAAGTAGTGATGGTTAAAACTGCTGGCTTTCATTGTGTAAATATTTTTTGAGTATGGTCAGAAAAGCAATGCAGCTGTGCTTCGTGTCTGCTTCGAAATTCCAGCAAGCAATAAAATTAAATATACTTAATGCTTAAATTATCGATTGTATAATATTGGTATTTGCTGTTTATGGGATTTCCAATAAAGAGGGTTTCCTGAAATGATAAACACAGGTGGCAGCACTGAGGCGTCAGGTTCAAGCACCTGTCAAAACGCTAATGTTTTCTGACATTTTGATTAATCTACGTCCATGGTAACGTAAAAGTTTTAGTTTTCAAACAAACAAGACCTCTCGCCAAAATTTTCTTGGAAACCTTCATTATTACATTAGAAATGGAAACGTTTCATCATTTGGAGCGCAAGAGCATAGGGTTTCAGGGGCTATAGAAAAAACTGGCAATCAAGATAGCTAAATAAAACAAATTATTTACTTCTACAAGATTCAGTGCGTTGACAAATGTTTATTGTCTATGGAAATATTATGGAAGAAACAAGATGGCGAACGCATTCGCGTTCTTTTATTTTGGTTACGCGCCAAAAGATCCCTGTTTACAGGTAATGTTTTCAAAGATGAGATATCTTTTATATCAGTAATAAATATGACAGTTTTGCTGAACTCAGATAGAAAATATGTCAAACCGCCATTAATTATTATTCTTCAGATAAAATGTATTTGACTATTGTAAATCGGTCCAGACTAATTTTACTGGAAGTGTTCGAGTGAATAGAATAGAATACTCTTAATTGCTGAAATAGCCCCTGAGCTACGCTCTTGCAGGTAGGTTGTAAAAGAGACAGCTTTTTAAATTTTGTGCCTTTTTCCCACATTTTCTGCCTAGCCTTTTCCCAACTATATTGAGGTTGGCTCCCCTCCCAGCCAAACCGCATTTAGCTAAATACTGTTATATAATAAATATAATAATGTAAATTTATATAACAACACATTACTGAACAGTAATGAAACAACACACACACACACTGAACAGTGATGTCAGTATGAATTTTCATAACTCCATTTTAACACTAGAGGTTTTAACCGATTTTCCAAAATTATTATTGTTTCAACATAGCGGACTTTGCAAGTGGACTGCTACTCATATCAGCAATTTATTAAATTGCCAATGGTTTTTTTTTAAATCAGATTTGAACACTGCGTAATCGTATTATTTGATTATGGTTTTTTTTTCGAGCTTCAGGGTTGGTCTCATAAAAATAATTGTTGATATTCATGTGGAATAGCAAACATAATGTGAAATCATTTCTTTCACCAATTATTTGTTAGAGAATTATTTTTATTTTCTGTAAAATATGTTTAAAATTACTAAGTAAGATTCATAGTTTTATAAAATTATGACGTTAACAGATCATTGCTGTCTTTGCCTTGCTGGTAAATGCTTAACTTGCAACTCAAAGCTGACTTGTCAATAGTCAGATAACTTTTACCAGAGGAATTAAGTGGTAGTTTGACAGCTATTGTATAATTATAAAACATAGGTCTTATTTATTCTTCAGTTAAACATATCTTCGTATTGCAAAAACAGCCTTTAGTTAAACAATGTAAATATACATATTTAGTCCTAAATACTATACTTACTTACTATTTTTGGTAATTCAGTGTTGAGGAGATTATTTTCATAAAATAATTCGCCAAAAAAGTTCAAAATAGAATATAAAAAAATATTAGAAACGTTTCTAGTAGCTAGATGACATATCTTTGTAAATATTTCAAAGAGCAGATTTCTGAATTAAAATAATATTGCCAAAATGTTGATATTGTAGTTCAAGTATTGTAGGTAATTGTGTTGTCAAAGGTTCTTGGTATGTAAAAATACAGAAAGGTAGAGTTTAATCATTCAGGTTTTCGCCAATGTTACGCTGATGTCGTTTTGCGTGAGTATTTTTTGTATCATTTAAAAGAACAAAGATAAAAACAAGCATTATCTGCCTATTTCGTTCACACGGCTGGGACACGCCTACATGGAGGGATTGCCTCTTAAATAATATACTAACTTCTAATCCTCTTAGAGGGGCAGGGGGTAAGGATGTAGGATGTGAATCTGTAAAATTCATTTAGATTTTTTAAATCGCTAATGGAATGTCACTTTGTACAGAACCCTTGAATAAAACCTTTTGATTTTGACAGCTACTCGAGTCGACGAAGAAGCTCTTCAGCTCTTCAATATTTCATAAACACTGCTTAAATTTCCGTCAATTAGAAAATAATTGTAGGTAACCTGTGAAACACATTTCGCGCCATTAAATTATATTTTAAATATAATATATCTATTTTGCTATTCTATTCTAAAATAGTGGTAGATTGCTAGATGTGTGTGATCTAAGTCTTATACCTTGTCCAGTGGTATTAATAATAATATTTAAGTAAAACCATTACCCTCCTTTTGGAGCAGTCGGGTAATTTATAGAAAAATGCATGAATTGGTGACAATAGAAATGTTCATATGTATAACGCAACACGTATTTTTAAATGTCTTATTTTATCACTAAAAACTAGTAGTAGTAGTTTTCATACCGTGAAAGTACCTAGGATAAGTAGATTATTATCTTTTTTCAGTATTTAGAATAGTGTTACGTAGGTATTTTCCCCCGATTTTGAATTTAGAATTCAATGTTATGGACTTTTCAAACTCATTTTAGTGAACTTTTCAAACTTTAACAGCAGTATTTAGTTTTTTTTTTTAAATTCTGAATTCACAAAATGGTGTTTTCGGTTATAATACTTAAAGATTAGAATGCTAGCCATATTATATTATTGTTATTTTATGAACGCATGACTTAAACTAAACATTAACTTATTTTATGAACAATTGTATTTTAAAATTTTACGTATGCTGAATTACCTATAATTTTAAATTAAATCAGTGTTCTCACTAGATGACAAATTGTATGCATCTATTTTAGATTACATAAATGGTTAAAAAAATCACTTAAAATCTACTTGTTGCTGTTTCATTCCTAACGTGCTACAAGGATTTTTTGGCGCGAAAGCAGTGTTGGAAAAAAAATATGAAAGTCTGTGGAAATAATACCTATTCAAAATCAAGATTGCGGTTTGTGCTTTGTTTTTTGTTAGCCTTGCACCAAAAGGTCCTTGCTAAACGTAGGGATAATCTCAAAAGATTTTCTCTAAAATTCAGCTTTAAAAGGATCAACCCCTCAAATTCCAGTAATATTAAAGTGTTATAATAAGTTGATCTCTGCGATGCGATTCTTCTAAACCTAAAAGTACTTAAGTGATTCGAATTAAAGAAAGTTTCGGCTAATATTGTAAATAATAAAATTAAGGTTCCAGTTATTTCATGTAAATCTGGATGGTCGTGACATAAAATAAATCTAAATTAAACAAGATTTGTAAGTAGTACAAGTTTGTTTTATTTTAACCTCAAACCCTCAAGCGCGACCACCGAGCAAGTGGTCCCTGGGCCTGCAGTCTCGACATAGATAACGATCGCGTAGCGACCTAATTTGGTCGTTAAGCTCTAACGCTTAACGGCCTCACGGCGCTGTAGATAAAAAGACCCAAAAACAGATAGTCGCATTTGTATCGATTCAAACTCGCGTACAAAGGAAAACAAACAAGCGCAATCAAAGTTCGTGTATACAGTTTGTTCATTAATTGACAGGGAAAGGTGTGGGGAAGGGGCACTGCATGGTTCGCTTGTCACTCACACGACATCCAATAGCAGTTCGATTTTTTTCTCCCATCTTTTATGTTTGGGTAATGTTTTAAAAATTGTATTAAAATGACCATCACTCAATCTTTTTTCGTCCTTGAATGGGTTTATCCAATAATTTCGCTTATTCTTTTATACTATCTATAAAGCCTGCGTAAGCAATGCTGTCAGACTCCATTTTACTACTGTTGAGGAGTCTGGTGAAAACAGAGATTTCTGTATAAAAATATATACGCGCCTATCGCCGTATAAGCGCGTTTGTATCGATACAAATCGGTTTATGATTATAGCGTACAAAATTTTTGTACGTATGCAAAAATTAACCAACTGCGCCTTAACTTCGTTTAAAGCGCGTTAGCGCGCATCATCACGTCACATCATGCACGGCATCGGCCTTAAGCCGCATATTCTCCGACAGCACCTCAATCATAGTATAAAGAGAACCCAGTAGGTTATCTTCATACAAACGCACCGCGCGCGGCTTGTATGTGTGCGCCATAGTATCTATGCATCGACGCACGCACACTTTAACAAAATCTCGACCCGTTTCTCAGTGCGCCAGTCGGGGCTAACACTGCACGAGGTTCGCGCGTCGCGGCTTTTCGGCACCGCTAAATAAAACCAAAATGTCTGATAATCGCAGGAGAACGTATTGCTGTGTGTTTGGGTGTCTTAATAATTCATCGATTCCAGAATTGTCTCTGTTCAGATTACCTATTGAACAGGAAAGGTAAGCTAGTTACTTATTCTAGTAGATATATAATTTTTACTTGATGATGAGATACCTACTTACTTATTTTTTGTTGTATTAGTTTTCTATCACACAGAGGAAGTAGGTAGGTAGGCCTAATTTCCTACTAGAATGTATTAGGTACTTTTGATCTGTCAATTGATTTGCCGCTATTGCTTTGTTTACGTTTAGTTATGCTGATTTCTCAGTATTATAGGTATAGTAACTAAGTACCTACCTACAGTTATAAAATCGTAATTCAAAATAAGTAATTGACTAATTGTAAATCAGATATACATATAAAGCAAAGTTCGAATCATAACAACAAATTCGATTATAGTCTAAGAGACAGTCGTTAGTTTTTTTAATGTTGTTTTGTATTTACAGTGATTCTTTTAATTATTCTTGATTATTAATGATTCTGTTTCTTTCATCGTTTAGATAAAATCGGCCTCACAAACTCTGTACCCGGACAATACAATAATATAAATTAAAATTTATCTAAAAGTGACAACCCTAAGACAGTAGGCAATTGTATCGCGGATTGGGCCGGAGATAACCTACTTGGTTATCTTTATACTATGCCTCAATCCTTCAATCCCTAAGGAAACATCACACCACATCGAAACTCATACAAGAATGCCATAATGCACTAGAACGCATCATGGTGACCAACCGCAACACTGTGACGCTGCAGTAGATAAAAGGATACAGCGGATCACTAGGACATGACGCGGCCGATGAACTGGCCAAGAGGTCTGATACTGTGGCTGTTGGACCCGAACCCATAGTACCACTCCTCTTCGTCCAGCTGCTCACATGGCTACAAGAACACACCCACAAACAAGCGGAACGCTGGTGGGCCTTAGCACCCGGCTGCACGCAGTCCAGGGAGGCTATGCCATCCTTGAACAAACAATTACACACGATAGGTATTACGGACAGTCCTTTATGCTGAGCATGCATGGAGAAGGAGGAAACTGTAACGCACAAACTCCTTGAGTGCACATGCGTTACCGAAATACGGATTCAAACAATAGGGTCACAGAACTCGCTTACAGATGTTTTGAACACTCCTGGAAAATAATCTGTTTCTGGAGGGAGGTTGGCTGGTTGGAGTCACGGCCGCCGTGATTCACGCACAATGGTCCAAAATCACGACTAAGTGCGGAAACCAAATCCTAATAGATAGATAGATAGATACTATACATACCATCAAAGGCCGTCACCTCGTTTCGTTTTTTCCATCTGTTCGTGAGCGGCTGGACAGGACATGGCTGGAGGTGGATCACTGTGTTGCCCAATTTCTCACAGGTCACGGCCACTTTAAGAGTAAATTATTTTCCTTTAAGCTTGTAGCTTCGCCTTCACGTCTATGTTCTACTGCTGACCATGAATACAAAAGTCCGCACATCACATCTTATGGGAGTGTAGTCTTTGGCTAACTGAACGCAATATTATGTTAGATAGTATTCAGGTTACATCTGGAGTAGTTTACTATACGGACTTTGTAGAAACCAGAACAGAATTCCGTGCGTTCAAGCGATTTTGCCATACCTATTACTGGAATCAAAAGTAGCTCACATCTGTTCAGGACCCATTAGTTTTAGTGCTAAGATATAATCCGTGGTGCTTGGCAACTGGGCTTAACCCAGTTGTATATGTCCCTTGGTGCCTAATGGCCTAGGTCTATTCTGTCTCCTGCTTGATACGGAGGGAAGTGGAAATTAAATATATTTTTTTCCTACTCCTCCGTTGTATTTTTCTGATTAATTTCGTTGCAGGATCCAAGACAGTTGAATCAATTCTCCGAGACTTGACGGGTATCATGGCGTCGTTTTTCTGGTGGTCGCCACTGTTGATTCTGGCTTTCAGGGGTTACAGAGGTTGGGAATGTGCGGCGCGCTTGTCCCAAAAAAAAAGATAGATACAAAGTGTTTTGCTGAAAATCGCGAAAAACACGTTTTTGTGACCTTTAACCCAAAGTAACTTTTTTTCCAGGTATCGGATCGATGAGGCTTTTTGAGATTTCATTTATGATAGTACCTATTTTGATCAATCGAATGTGTGTGCGAATTATTGTAACTTCACTCCTATGTTTTGGTCTAATTTGACCGGACTAGTATCTATTGATTGGTTTTGAAAATTGATATTTTAATTCTGTATCGCAGCAATATTTTAAATCCAGTAATATACATCATAAATAAAGGCTTCAATGTCTGAATCACGAATGTTTGGGGCTAGAATTATGAGCAAGAGACTACAAGGAGGTCAGAATCATTAAGGAGTAAAATTTTCGGGATTGACACCTATTTATTTACTCTTCATTTCTTTTAAAGTATTTCCCTCTTTATTTTTATGGGTTATACATTTTCTGAAATTCACGCAGATGAAGTCGCAGGAAGAAGCCAGTTTCTAGACTCAATTTTTTTTTCGTATGCTGGCAAGTTTAATTATTTGACGTATTGATGTTTGACGTATCAAAGCATGAAATAAATAAATTTATTTTAGCCTGTTTCTTGAGATAAAATGTGAGATAAAAGCTATAAAAAACAGATACCTACTCCAGTCTAAAAAAAATGCTATTGCTATATTACTTTACGTGGGGGAAAAATAATTTTTGTGGGTATATTCTAAGATATTTTTATAACTAAATACACTAAAACTTACTAATTAACAAGAAATTATGTACAAACGCGTATAAAAAAATAAAATTAATCATTGGGCATCAAAAAAATAATCCACATCGCTGTCAATGGCAAAAGTGCCCAGAACACTGGCAGCATTGCCGCGTTGAATCGCAATGCTGATTCTTTGACCGAAGAAAAGTCCAGCCCTCTGGTCACGTGAACAGTCGACAAGTTGTTTACTGATATCCCGAAAGACTCGATGCGCACTTGGACCCCGTGGCCCTAATGTTTCAACCCCAAACGGCTCAAATATGTAACTCCCAATTAAGTTGTTATATTTGCGCCGTTTGAGGTTTTCTGCGCCTGCAGCGGCCGCCCCAGCGCAGCCCGCCGTGCTAAAAAGATGGGATGGCGCAAGGGTGTCGACACATGTTGCATCCCACACCAAAGGCCTACCCAACTTCCAAGGCATTATGGTCATTCCATCTGGCCTCTTCCCATCGTCGCGTGCCAAGCCGTTGGGTTCTAAAACAGCTGGCACCCCGGCGGTGACAAGAGCCCGACGGATGATGTCATTAATGCTGGCGTGCCGTGCTAACCGACCAGCGCTCCTACTGCAAGACAGGCCATGGTGTCCGAGGCGGTCGACTGCTTCACCGCATTGACACCGATGTGGATCTCCGCTAGGAGCACCCAAACGCAGACACGTAGCGATACGGAAAGTACTGTCACTCAGCATAGTACCTATGTTGGGTGACGGTAGTGCCTGTAGCCAAAGACCCGACTCCCATTCACCCACAGCCAACAGGCGGGCACGCTCTGCAGTATTGGTGGACGTATTTAAGAGGTAATTCCGTACCAACCTGCAGAGCGGCTCATCCCATTGTCTTTGGGAAAATAAGTTATCGGGCAACGCCGTATTCGGGCAAGCCACTTTCCAGGCGTTCACTGCTTCGGTCAAGTAAGGCACTTCACTGTTAACCAAAGATGGAGTTAAAATACTTTTGGTTAAATTTACAGTACTATTGACCGATGACAGGAACGCTGGTAGGCTTATATCAGAAATTTTGCGGATGCCGAGCCCACCAAAGCGAATGGGTAGAGTGGCTTGCAGCCACGCTCGGTCATCCAGAGCCACATTTAGGATAGATGTTAGTGTATCTTGAATGATTTGATCAATTTTGTCCAAAAGATGTGCCTGCTTCCATAAAGGGGAAGAGCGGAGAAAATACATAAAATTTGGCCCAAAACAACAATATATATAATAATGAGGGTGAAAGCCGAATGTAAATTAATTTTGCTAAGTCTTTCCGAAATATCGTTAAAACGATTAATTTTGTCGTCAATGAATGAGGAAAAACTGTCTTCAAATATTGGTGAACCTAGGAGGTGAAGTGAACTCTTATCTAAAATTTTGATATCTGGGGCTATTGCGTTTAATTTTTGTAGAGTAGTTAGTCTGTCGGTATTGTCATTAAAAAAAAAATCACATTTGGAATGGTTGAGGTCAAGGCCAATAGATAGAAACTGTCTTTTCAGAAAAATGAAATCTTTTAAAACAGTGTCTATGTCACCTCCTAGTGTCCCGTCATCTAAGTACCAGACGTTGAATTTTGAATTTAGTTGTTGAATGATTGGATGAATAGCCAAACTGAAAATGACTGGCCCGAGAGGGTCACCTTGTTGACATCCAACTGCAGATTCCAAAAGGTTTTCTTTGTATAATAATTTGGAGGGGTGTCTGTAGCATTGCCATATAAAACCAAAAATTTCAGGTAGTTCCTTTTTTACCTCCGCCAACAAGATGTCCCTGTTAACGGAATTGAAAGCGTTCTTGACGTCAACCTTGAGGATAACCTCACCCTTGCCAGAATTTAGAAAAGAAGAAAGTGCATGTACGGCAGCCTCACAGCCCCTTCTAGAGCCAAAATCAAGCTGTAGGGGCTGGAATTTGTTTGTCAACCTTTGACCGAAAAGGTTGCAACAAATTTTGGCTGCCATACGCCTATAAGTGCACCCGACAGCGATGGGACGAATGCCGCCGTCCTTCTTGCGTAGAGCACAAAGATTTGCTCCGTACAAGACATCGACGACGGCATCGTTCACGCCGCCGGAGAGCATTAGTTTTACTAGAGCCGCAAGCTCCTTCAAAAGTGACTCGCAAGCTTCCCCGGCGCCTGAACTTAAAAGGTCCTTTAAGTGTTGCGGAGTCAGGCCGTCGAGGCCGCCAGCGGAACCACTTCGAAAGGAGCTCACGGCAGCAATCAGTTGTGGGGCTGAAATGTTTAAAAGTGATGAATCGGGGGTATCGGTGGTTTCAGGGGGATCGGGGAAGGTGAGATCATCCGCAGGCGCTGGATGTTTACTCTCCAAGGCTGCAATGGTTTCTGGAGAGTAAGGCGCCACCACATCACAGCCTGGCTGCTCCCTTAATATCACCTTCACTCAGTTTTGACTCCACGTGCGAACATAGGCCTTTCTGTGGAAGGTTTTTAAACGGTGGTAATTTCGGGTCTAAAAATGAGGAATCGTTGCAGTTTTCTTTAATTTGATTTGTTAAAGTTTTTTTAGTTGCCAAATCTTTTCGAACGTGAAGAATCCTGTAGGGATAGGTGAGCAGTTGCTCCCAAGCGCTTTCTGAGTTCTCTTGGAGTGCGAGATGAACGCATTGTGACAAATTGAGCGCAACGGACCGTCTCGCGCCTCGAGGGACTCTTTTTAAAACGGGAGTAGAATTTTTAAATTTTGACAACGTTTTCCAAAGGGTGTGTTCAAAAGGTGGGGATGTAACTGGGGGGCACGAAGGTACACTATGTGGTTTGTGGACCTTACCATAGTGTATCCTCAGCCCCCGTTCGCCTTTAAAAAACCGGGCCTGGGAGCAATGAGGGCATCTCACCAGCTGTGTGTCAAGGGATGTGGCAGGTTGACTGCTACAGGTTCCGGCATCGCTACAGCCGGGATTTAACATAAAAAGTTGATTTTACTTACGTAATAACACACTTAAAAACTTGATAAAACTAAGAAAAATATTCACAACACTTTTAAACTGTAATATAACACTTTTTGTGGGTGTTTTATACACAGAAGTGAAAATTATGATTTTATCATGATTTGCCGGTGTTATTAACCACTATTAATTTCTTGTGATATGAATCCATGAATCCTTTGTTGCGTTCAGGTATAATATGTTTCCAAATATTGTGCTTTATGCACTTTTAGTCTTTTATTTCATTACATTTTTTAAATAATTTCAATGTTGTTACGAATACAAAATGACTACGATTATATATACTGTCCAAGGTCACAAAAATACACACTCACACGGTGGAAATAATTTAATATCACTTATTTTAACAAATAACAATTTTAAGCTGTTGATCTATGTAAAATATTGTAAAAAAAATTATTTACGAAAATCGGAAAGCTCTGATCTGCAAAAAAGTGACATAGGTACTACCTCAACAAGGCCCACTGACCATCTGAATTGATCTGAATAGACAGTGATGCAAATACTTTTAAAAGGCAAAAGAAGAGATGGCGAAACAATGAGGGCGACTCGGAATAAATAACGTAAGTGTCAAAAGAAAATTTCGGATTTTATAACATAAAAGTATCATGAATTTAAAACTTGTAGTGAATTTAGCTAGATAATGTTATTTTCTATGTTTAAAGGCAGTTTTCATAACATCAATCTAATGCATTACGTCATGAAAATGAAAATAGCAAAAAGATAGATCGAACTTTGTAATTTTTTTCTATCGAGCAAACTTCTTCGCATCGTGTATTCGTTTAGAATTTAGGTAGATCATATAGTCAAAAAACATAAACCAAAATATCAAATCATTATTACAGGTATTTTACCAGAAAAAACAATTCTCAAAACGGCCTTATTATTCGCTTATCCCCTAATTAAACCTTCGAAGAACACTGATTTCATTAAAAATATTCATCTGCCTAGCCTTTTCCCAACTATATTGGGGTCGGCATCCAGTCAAGCCGGATTTAGCTGAATACCTGTAATTTACGAAGAGCGGCTGCCTACCAGACCTCCACAACCAATTAACTGGGTAATACGGTACTTCATGGCAAGACTGGAGTTAAATTTACTGGCTTCTGACTATCCGTAACGACTACCAAAGATCTACAAATGATAGCCGGGACCAACGGCTTAACGTGCTTTCCGAGGCAAGGAGGAAACTCGGTATGTTAAGATGGTCACCCATCCACGGACCAACCTAGGCAAGCGTTGCTTAACCTTGAAGATCTTCCCGTGCGGCTGTTATTATTTAGCCACGAGCTCCTCACCACATGCTGTACTCCAATGACACCCCAAAGGTCTTAGCAAAGTGGAAAATATGTCAATAAATTCATATGGTTGTAATTTAGTATTTTATTTGATATCCCTGTCATCATACGGATGTTTGTGAAATGTTATCCATCCTAACCTACTACGGTGCGCAAACTTGGTCCCTGATCGAGTCTCAAAAGATTTCATTAGAAATATTAATTAAACAAAAATGTTACAAAACTTGGTAACCTACTTACCTAAAAATAAAAACCGGAAAATTAAAAGTTCACGTGGACCGACCCGAGAAGTTCCCGAACGAAATAAATACAAAAAACAGCTATCAATAGGCACCGCACCACCTTACAAAGTTGCCTTACAAGAATAGGGATGGGCGGTAGGAAATTACCCAGGTCAGGCTAAAAAATCCCCTTTAGGAGAATCATAATATTAATCACGCAACACTCTGTCAAATACGAGTATCGTTTTCATCTTTATTGCTAACGGCTGTCAAATTGGTCCGGGAAAATTTGACAGTGACGGGTAGCGTGGCTGGTAAATTCGTGTCATCGCTGTTCCTTTGTTGCATCGTCGTTTTTGAATCGCGTTGCCGTGTAAGCGCATTTATCTTTGTCACGTCGCACTAAGAGAGGATTTCTCGAAATTCCTACGAGAACGGTAAAAAACGGGATATGCGCGTACGAAATCACGGGCAAAAGCTAGTCAATGTATACAATAGAGAATACGCATGCAATATTTTTTATTTGTAAAATGAAATACTTATTAGCTCTAGTAAACAATCGTGAAATTATTTTTTAAATACCTTCATCAACGATGAAGTTATAAAGCTTCAAAGATAACAGTTAGAAAGAGAAGTCCGATGTAAACTTTGATGTCATCGTCTATGACGCCTATACAGCTGCCATATAAAACAGCGTTTTCGCGAGAGGGACAGATATATTTGTTTAAAAAAATATATCTATATCTCCTCCGTTTTTCGAGTAATTTTGATTCTATTTTCACTGTTAGTATTATATTTTGGTATTTTTTAGATAAACTATGTAGTTGATAAATACGTTGTTCATGCATATTCCCTTTTCTGCCGTTACTGAGTGACTGCGTGACTAAGTGATCGAGTGACTGAGTGAAGGACATACAACGCACAGCCGAAACTACTGGTCGTAGAATGTTGAGGCATGCAGGTGTGTAGGTGAGCACTAAGAGAGGATTTCCCGAAATTCAAACGGAAAAATGGGATATGCGCATACGAAGTCGCGGGCGAAACTAGTACAAAATAAATACCCATCTCCCGGGTACCATGTTTTTACCCAATTGGGTATTTTCCCGGCAATTTATAGGTTAGAATCCCATCTCTTAGGCCGCATACATACCTTTATGGTTTACTAACCACCACGTGAGAAGTATTTTCAGCTTCCCTCGCAAATTAAACGACGACGCAATCAAAGTTAAAATTAGAGACGAATTGCTTGTTATTGCTAAAAACCGTTACGTGACTGTTTTTGATGGAAATATGAAAAGCAATTTTCTGTGTTCGTTTGCGTAATTCCAGGAACATACTAGTCTGTATTTTGTAAAGAGAAAATCTTTTACTTCTAGCTGAACTTATTTTGGTCAATTTTGGAAAAATGTGACGCAGACAAAGTTGCGCGAGTCGCCAAGTAAAACATATGTGGCTATGGGGTTTATTTTACAACTCTAAATGGGTCATTCATTGTATTCATTGTTACTTGACAAAATGTAATAAACAGCTGATTTTTTTCGCGATTTCGGGTTTGGTTCCATAATTAAAAGGTTATTATTTATTTATTTATTTGTAATGGGTTTGCTCTTGACTCTAGTCTATGTCAGAGATGACAGAGATAAAGTCTACGATGGAGCGAGCTTACCCAGAAGGAGCCTGTTCACTCTAACTATGAAGAGATTAGGGTTGTAACCCCTTATGAGCATTGATGGGTTTTTATCACAGAATAGAAAAAACAGGTTTTTATATACCGACGCCCCCCGCGAATAATCCGGTAATCGTAAGTGTAAATGTTCAGGAAAAATAAAAAACCATTTTTCCTTAATAACTCCAGTAAACAACAAGTATCAGAGACTTTTTATATCGCATATGGAAGCTAATTTTTTCAGCTATCTCGTTATTTTAACAAAATTTAAGTAGTCCCAAGGGCTTCGTTATAATTTAGCTGGATGCATTTTACTACCTATATTAGTGTAGGTCAAGCTCTGGTCAGTAATGTCACTTACGATATTGTTCGTGCAAATTTATATTTTCGGCGACAACAGTAAAATCTTGTTGCGATATTATTCGTTTAAATTTATATTTTCGACGGCAACGGTAAAATCGGGTTGCGCTATTATTCGTGTAATTTGTTTTGTATACTGAACATTTGTAAAAAGCAATTATGAGGTTATTCGATTGTTTAACAGTAACGTACATTTTATTGTTATGACTATTACTGTTTATTCGAATAGTTTACTTATGTATTATTTGATGATTATTATAGTATATTTTAAGAAATAAAGTACATTCTAGTAAATTAAACAACTTTGGTTAGTTTGACAAAACGCGATAGTTATCATTATCATAAAAAATAGACACTGCACTGAAGACACGACTACTACACAAGATTGCACAATCATGAAAATGATAATAAGGTCCTATTACAGTTAAAAATTTTAATCAGAATCCTCATCGTGAACTGATTCAGTATCACAAAAGCTTAAGTTCCTATAAAATGGTTGATAATGGTGGGGAATAGCTTCGGAGTTACACAGGCTTAGGAGATCATTATACAAAGCTTTTTAATAGGGAGGGGCTTGTCGTATGCTGGCTTTAATTCAATACTTTCAATTGTTTCGGACACCTGTTTCTGCCGACGCTGTCTATTTCTGCCTGCGTCGTAATCTAATTCAATATATTCCTGATCAAAATCATATTTGAAAAGAAAACAGTTAGGTTTACTGTATGACACACTAACCTCCATCACATCGGACCATCGTACTTTTTCTCCTGTCTTATCTTGAAGCCATCTTTTGGGTTCAACAAGTTCTTTTATGTTGAGGATTTCAGATTGTTGCATTTCTTTTAGGATATATTTGTCTCCGGAGACTTTAGCGTTCATGATGATACTATATACTTGGTCCGGTGTGTACAAAACTTTGTTTTTCAGAGCTCTTTCAATACATGCGTGCATGGAGTCGCCTTCATTTTGGCTATGCCCACCAACAAAAAACCGATAGGTAATGTCAATTTGAAGAGTCATTGCAATGTAAAGATACAATGCAAAAATGTATCTGTTTTTATTCTGGCCATAACAACCGTCAGAGTAAAATATAATTTTGCGTATACCTTTTTCGTGTACGGTCTTGACAAATTGAAACAAGCAACTCCCTATTTCGATGCACCCTTTTTTCCAATTTGAGCTTGCCAAACGTAACAGAACCCTAGCTTGTTTAGACCGTCAAAAACTGTAAAATTATAAATCGGGTATTTACGTTTGTAGTGGAAAATTGACACTTCAGACTGCGGTACATTCAAAACGTTTTCTAAATCAAAAATGGCCACAACGGTGTCATCTTTATTTAGTGTTTCTTTTTTTTCTTTTTTAATTTCACGAACCCTTTCTTTCATACTCAAATGTTTCCTGTAATTTTCTTCTAAAGACACCTTTTCAGCGGAGTCAGCTTGCTGATACTGTGAACATAAAGTACACTGATCCTTTTTCGGCTTAAAAAAGGAATAGTTGTAGTTAGTATTAAAAACTCTTTTATACTGTCGTTTTGAAGCCATCTCAACATTATCTGGATAGTTCTGATTTGCAAACCATGACTTGTAAAGTCGGTACATTTTTGAAATATTAAGAGATTCAGACAAATATTCTCGTTTAGACTCTTTTCTCGTGTAATGCGATTCTACTTTGGGAAATAAATCAATATGATTTCTGATACTATCTTCTGTATCTAGCTTCATTTGATGTGGTCTATTCTGATGCCTGCCTCGTTTATCGATCAAACTTTCATCTCTTTTAATTTTTTCTAAGGCCGTGCAAATCATTTGCTCAGTAATAGAAAGAGTATTTAAAAAAATACCTTGCATACTTGGATTTCTTCAGCTTTGAGGGGAAAATAATATTTTAATGTTTGAGATCGGTTACTTTTTCTATTTACGGTTACCCTTTTAACATCATTTGATTTTACATGTCGTGTAATGTATTGCCATTGAAATTCTCGATTGGCAAGTTTATAAAAATTAGTATGTAGGGCTAACCTGTCTTCTGTATTGAATTTTAACCCGAAACCTTTTTTACAGGCACAATTACTTAAAATATTCTTTTTCTCATGGTGTTTTTTATTACGAGCACCTTCATATGCTTGGCCTGAATTTTTAAGTTTCTTGTTCTTATTACCTCTCCATTCACTTGGGTCTCCTTTACGTTTTCTACTCAGCTTTTTTGGTTGGAGTTGAATTTGATTTTCGGATTCAGATACTTGGTTCGTTAGTTCGTTTATATCATTGAAAGCAGGCACTTCTACAGGGATAGCTTGTATGGGTGTTCCAGGTTGGCCAAGTCTGTCAGGTTCCTCATCAACAGAATTCAGACTTGGTTGATCAATTAAATCCAAAGGGTCTAAGTTCATACTATTGTTAATGTCCTGTTCTATCAAATTTTCTTCAGAATCCTCTAAAAATATTCCTTCTACGTCTAATTTCTCTTGATCGGCTTCGCTAAGTGTTTGGTTTATGGTCTTTGGATTTTTCTTGTTGTTTTTCTCTTCATTATAGCTTATACTACTTCGCAAACTTGTGTCTATTTCACAGTCATTTATTAAACCATTTTCTGCATTAAGTCGTTCATTTTGCTCTTCATCTGATAGATTGTTTGAATCGGTGTTTATCTCTATAGCTTTATCAACAGTAATGCTGTCAGAGTCGGGAGATTCCGGTTCAATAAGCTATGCTAAGTTCATGTAGTTCGAAAGAATGAATATTTCAGAAATAATCATTCTTTCGAACTACATGAACTTAGAACTAGGGCTAACTTAGGGCTATATTGATGATTAAAATGGTTATAGTTCTTTAGATAAATACGCGCTACGGTCGGGGATCACATTTGGTCCACATACAGCTTCACACTGACCGGCAAATTGCAAAAAACATAAAAATATTTGAATTTCGCGGGCTACCCTGGAGCATTCACCTTAACTCTGATACACGGTGTAGGTATAAAGCTGTCAAATGGCAGGAGGTAGGTAACCATTTTGCATTAATGATGGAGACTCCGTCACAAACTCGCCGTATCGATCGCACTCCTCGCTGGTGTTTTAGTAGATGCATATAACATAGGCATTCGGCCTGGCACGTGATACCTCCAGTGCATCGATTTTACCCATTTTTGGCTGCGAGCCAGCCCAGTACTGCTCTCAAGGTCATACGAATACTTAGCTTTCTAGTTTTAGTGCCTGGGGCCTGTTTTTAGGTTTCGTCTTGCAGGCTAGGTTTGGGCCAAATAGTTTTTGTTGGTAGTAATGAAACAGAGTGAAAGGGAATGGGGTGGATGAATTTGTTTTTGTGGGCTATGGTCAGCAGCATCATTAGCGCTTTTCCGGACAGGGTGGACGCGACAACGGGTTTTCATCTTATATAGGTTGTGAGGTTGTAGTGGTTACCTTCTCTGGATCTAAAGAACCGATTTTGATTTTTTTTTACCAATAGAAAACCACGTTATTTATGAGTGTCATAGGCTATATATTAACCCGATAAATACCGCACTACGAAGTGGGCACGGGTAAGCTAGTAAGTAATAAATAACGAGCTAAGAACGTTCTCAATGAGAACGTTGTAACATCGTCGTCTCATTGTAGTGTCGCGCCTGTTTCTGTCGCTTAAGGTGGATGCTTAATGAATGAATATTTCAGAAATAATCATTCTTTCGAACTACATGAACTTAGAGGGCTATATTGATGATTAAAATGGTTATAATTCTTTAGATAAATACGCGTTACGGTCGCGGATCGCATTTGGTCCACATACAGCTTCACACTGACCGGCAAATTGCAAAAAACATAAAAATATTTGAATTTCGCGGGCTACTCTGGAGCATTCACCTTAAGCAATCATCATTTAAACACCTAGTTGTAAGTATTCCTCCTGCACAGTAGGTAGCTTCTACCGGCGTGCCAATGTCTGTGGCTAAGCAGAGTTGCTATATTCCGCCTTGAAAGGAATTTTACCAGTACTCCTCTCAAACTAGAACAATGTTATATGATGTGTAGAGGCAGAAATAGCTCAATAGGCAGGTATGGTGGCCAATTATTTCAAATTCCTCCAATTTTACAATTAAAATATAGCGGGATCTAGAACAGGGACAGGGCTCCAGAGAGAGCAACCATCTAACAAAACGAGCCATAATCCAGAAGTATCACTTTCTGAATCAAGCCCTTGATTCAGTTGCCGAACCTCGGCTCCCCTAGGCTTAGGTCGAGGTTTGTGGCATACACCATAATAAGAACTTTTCTTAACAAGCTCTGCTATAACTTTCAATAACCCTCCAAGTTCTCCTCCTCAAGAAAATATTAATTAAAATAATCCCTTGGCATTAACATGGTAAAAATGCAAGTTAGGTGCTACTCGGCGTCTCGAGTTCTCTCGAAGATTGGCCTACTGCCAAACAGCAACATTCCATGATTGGGTTTTTCTACTAACTTAATGTAAAGTGCACTTTTTCACTATTTCACGCCCGTGTAGGTTTTCTTTGAGGTGACTAAGCATTCAAGTTGAAAATTGTATGACTTTGCACACTACAAACAAGTACCTACAGCCAGTCGATTCTGTAAACATGTCGAAGTGATCACGAAGTGAGCTATGAATCCATGTAATCAAGATGGAATGATAGTTTACTTCGTAATCACTTCACCCAAGCCGTCACTTTGACACATACCATACGAAAGAAGCAAGTTTATAATTTACTTGTTGGTAATAATAACAAAAGACACTCGAATAAGACAAACCATAGAAATAGCGATGTTATATCTGAAAGTTTAATTTCAGAATTCTCTAGGTGGGCAGTGCAAATATATATTCGAGTCACATTTGCATCGTTTTGGCCGGGGTCTGCTGACGCTACTGGATCTGGGTAACTATCCATATAAGGATGAGTAGTAATGTTAACGTATATTCAGTCAAAAAAGTATCGGGTATGGATGATTTGTTTATGGTTCCAAATTTTTTGTAGGTAGTTGTTAGATTGGCACAACTGTTTTCCATTTTGGCGCGGAGTTAGAGTTGCATCTGTTATTTATATTAAATAGGTACAGTGCTGGTTTTAGTAATATCATATATTATAGTGTGTATTGCGAATTTCATAATGGACAAAAATATCGAACAAAGAGTTTGTCTTAAATTTTGCATCACCAATGAAATTTCGTGTTCGGAGTCACTGAAAATGTTACAGAAGGCTTACGGTGAATCGACTTTATCAAAAACTCGTGCTTATGAGTGGTTCAAAGCGTTCAAAAGCGGTCGAGATGTGATGGAAGATTTGCCTCGCTCTGGTAGGCCGTCAACGTCTGCAACTGAAGTTAACATCGCAAAAGTGAAGGAAATAGTGACTGAAAATCCCCATTCAACTCTGAGAGAGATAGCCGCCGAACTTTCTGTATCTCACGAGTCGATCCGTACCATTTTAACTAATCATTTGGGTATGAAACATGTTGCTGCTCGGTTAGTCCCAAAAGTTCTGAATTTTCACCAAAAACTCAATCGCATGAAAGTCGCTGAGGACATGCTAGAACGAGTCAGTTCGGACCCAACATTCATGAAACGCATTGTTACTGGTGACGAGACGTGGGTTTACGAGTTTGACATGCAAACTAGTCAAAAAGCTTCGGAGTGGCGCCTTCCAACTGAACCGAAACCGAAAAAACCACGCCAAAGTCGATCAAAAGTCAAAGTCATGTTGACTGTTTTCTTTGACTATCGCGGTGTTGTGCACTCTGAATTCTTACCGGAAGGTCTAACGGTAAATAAAGAATATTATTTGAGCGTTATGCAGCGTTTAAGAGAGCAAATTCGACGAAAAAGGCCAGATTTGTGGAAAGAAAATTCTTGGATTTTGCACCACGACAATGCGCCTTCGCACAAGGCTATCATTGTGAACGAATTTTAACCAAACACTCAACAAATACCATCCAGCAACCACCATATTCACCAGATATGGCTCCTGCTGACTTATGTCTTTTTCCTAAATTCAAATTACCACTTCGTGGCACCCGTTTTCAATCGATAGAAGACATAAAGGAGAATTCGCGGCGAGAACTGAACTCAATTTCGGAAGCAGCGTTTAAAAAATGTTTTGATGAATGGATTATTCGTTGGCGCAAGTGTATCGTTTCTAAAGGAGCATACTTTGAAGGTGATAAAATAAATTTGGATGAATAACAGACATTTTGTGTATTATTGATCTTTTCCCGGTACTTTCTTGACAGAGTAGTATGACAGGGCTTCGCCATTAGCGTTTGCCATATGGTATCTATAATTTTTATCCCGTAAAACTCGTGCTTCCTAGTGCCACGGGAGCGAAGCGAAAACGCTAGTTTCTTAATAAGTAGCTAAGTATTTTTTGGTTCTAAAATGTGACGTGTATCTTTCTCTTCCCAACCTATCCACTACGATTCCTCGTTCAAAACTGAATAGGGGGCTAAAAAGGCCACTTGAGCAGAATCAGAAAGCACATCACGCTACACGTCACTGTCAAATTTTCCCAATCAACCTTGAACCTAATGCGTTAGCGATAAAGATGAAAATTAAATTTGACAGATTGTTGTGTGGTTAATATTATAATTCTCCCAAAGTGGCCTTTTTAGCCCTCCTGGTGGCTCTCGACATTCAGTTTCAAAAAACTTGAAAACTTTTCGTTTTACTCTCGACGGAATACAATTTTCATTTGTAACTTCGACCAGCGCAACTTTGTCCTTACCTCGAGGTGGCTTCAATAATGCAAGGGCTGTTGCACCCGTCTACACTTTTACGTACAGTCAACAAACTTGTTTCCATTGTTTTAAAAAAATCGTTGCCCACACTAGGATTTTTTTTGTATCGTGGGTGCGTTATCATACAACTCACATTCACAAAAAGCCAGACCCGAAACAACTCTCTGTAGGCCATACAAATAATTTTTCCGTGCGAGAATTGAACCCGCGACACGCAGCGCAGCAGTCAACCACTGCGTCAACTGTGTCTTCAATCGAAAGTTATTGGTTTGCAGGCAGCTATTTTGCAACTACATACTTTTAAGCTATGTTGTGAGTGTGCTGAGTAGACAATTATGTCATAAACTTAAAAAGTTATGATTAGATATAAATATTGGCAGTACAGTAGAAAAACAAATATTTTTGCCTGTATACCAAATAGCTTTGTTGACTGTACATAGGTTACGGTAGCATGTACTGCCTTGTGCATTTTGCGAATTATTAACCAGCTCAATATACATATTGGTGGTACGTTAGAACACGTGACGGTTCGCCTCAGGTTCGTTGTAAATGTTTAAAGACTTGTACCTACTGCTATTTGTGTGTTTGGAAGTATGAGTATGCGGTACAGAGAGTAAAACCCCGCAAACCTCCGTTGAAAAGGGAGGATTCCGACTAGACGGTTGTTGTGTCGGGCGAGCAACTGCCCGATAGTTGATATTTGGGCTGTAAACGGTAAACTCTGCTTGCGATGTAGGATTTCGGCGTAATAGTTTTGCTGCTAGTTGGATAGATGGCATCGCGATGGTTTTTGTTGCGATATAGATTTGATCCGTTGGTTTTTCTTGTGGCGGCATTGACGCCGCTATATGTACTTACGCTAATAAGTACATACAGATGCTAATGTATCTACTAAGCTATTTAAAATGCGAAAGTTTGGATGAATGAATGTTTGTTACTCAATCACGCCAGAACGGCGGAACGGATCTGGATGAAACTTGGCACAGAGATAGATTACAGTCTGGAATAGCACATAGATGTTTGTCCGCGAGTTTGTTCCCTTCGGATTATTTCCGACATTGTTTAATTAAAAATGCTAGCCGGGGTCGGCCTGTCGATGACTATCAATGAGGGCTATCGCGTTTGAATTCGCCGGAGGCGCTAGTGTAGCGTGAGGTTTTAAATGTCAAATTTCACTGTTGGTTGGCTATTGACGCGAGTTTATTTACTATTCTATTTGTTTTGATTTTTGTGATTTTTTTTTTAAAACATCCTGACTTTGTTCACATGCGCGTAATAACAACTTTAATGCTAAGTATGATTAAGAACCTTACTCAACAGTGGCGCCAACTGGTGAGTACATAAACGGTAGTCCTCATTAAGCTGTATTTAGCGCCGGTTCTTTTTTTATTTGGTAATGGGCTTGCTCTTGGCCACAATCACGCCTGATGGAAAGCGATAGATTAGGTTTATGATGGAGCGAGCGTGCCCAGAAGATGCCTGACCTGTTCACTCTTGATTTGAAGGCAGACGGGTTAATGTGGACGGGAACACAGATGCTGGCAGAGAGTTCCACACTTTAGCTGTGCGTATAATAAATGTGGAAGAGAAGCGCTGGGTACGACTAGTCGGGATATCAACCAAGTACGGATGGTACCCTGCAGTACGTCATTTTGCCAACGACTCACTGTGTAAACTCAGGTGGAGTCAGGGCCGGACTGGGACCCGAAATCTGCCTGGGTATTTTAGAGGCGGTCGGCCCTCCTGTCTCAAAAGTGAAGAAAATTTCTCGGTGCCGAAAGCGTGGGGCCTATCCTTATTTTTTTTTAATAGGAAAAGAAAGTCGACCGCTAATCGGCAACACCGGCCCACCGGGCATCCGGCCCATCGGGCATTTGCCCGAATTATCCTATGGCCAGTCCGGGCCTGCGTGCAGTGAGTATGAAGTGAACTGTCATTTCATCTTGTTTGTGTGGATTGACAGTTCACTTCATGTTCACTTCACCTCCGCATTCACGGTGACTTGTTTACCGAATCGCGCTACTGTTACACTTGATGCCGATTCCAACACAACTGGGAATATCAATGCGATTTTTTTATTTGCAAAATGAAATACTTATTAGCTCTAGTAAACAATCATGAAATTATTGTTTAAATACCTTCATCAGCGATGAAGTTATAAAGGTTCAAAGATAACAATTAGAAAGAGAAGTTCGATGTAAACTTTGACGTCATCGTTTATGACGCCTATACATACAGCTGCCATAGAAAACTGCGTTTTCGCGAGAGGGACATACTTAATTATATCTCCTTCGTTTGTCGATTCTATTATATGTTTGTATGTTTTTAGATAAACTGTATAGATGATAAATATGTTTTTCATGCATATTCCCTATTGGAAAAACCAGCCAAGTGCGACTCGGACTCGCACATGAAGGTTTCCGTACTATAAATCGAAAAAAAGACGTTTCTGTTGTTATAGCGGCAATAGATATACATAATCTGTAAAAATTTCAACTGTCTGCCTATTGCGGTTCTTGGGATAGGTACAGTCCGCGGACAGAAGGACGGACTGACAAACGGACGGAAGGACAGTGGATGCTTAGTAATAGAGTTCCGTTTTATATTTCGTACCCTTTGGGTACGGATCCCTAAAAAGGCTAGGTGTTCGATGACCTGTATCAAGTACCTAAACGTTTTGTTTTACTCAAAACATTGGGCAACTGTCATTTCTAATTACCAGTTATGTCATTTAACGCTTTAAGTACTAGAATTAGAACAGCGATGGTTTTAATGGAATTAGAGCGTCTGAGTCACGAATAGTGGCTAGTAATAAGGTGCCTACGTGTTCTACGATAGAGTCAAAGGGCACCCATCGTCCTTGCCGGACCGTCAGTGATGGACGACCCACGTTCCCGTGTATTCGATCCGCATGGGAAGGTTCGTACCTATACCTAAAGATAATCAGTGTTGTCAATGGTCATGCCTACAATGCGTTTGGCCCTTCTCGTTGCTTAGTCTAAGCCCTGCAATAAAAAACTGGCTAAGTGCGAGTCGGACTCGCACGCGAAGGATTCGGTACCATAAACTTTTTTTTTATTATTTGTTGTTACAGCGGCAATATAAACGCAATCTGTGCAAATTTCAACTGTCTACCTATTACGGTTCTTGAGATACTCGTACAGGCCGCTGATAGACAGACGGACGGACGGACAGCGGAGGCTTAGAAATAGGGATCCGTTGGTTACCCTTTGGGTACGGAACCCTAAAATTAACTAGACATGAATTGATCGATGAAATCACTTTTGGCTGCCCAATAAATTCTAAAAGAAAATAAAAAAAAAGTAAGAAAACGAATAAATAATAAAATAAATATTTTATTACAGGTGTTGGTGGAGCTGAGCTCGTGGCTAAATAAATACTGCCGCACGGGTCGATCTTAATGTCAAGTAATGTTTGCCAAGGTTGGTCTGTGGATGGGTTAACCATCTTAACATATCGAGTTTCCTCCGTGCCTCGGAAAGCACGCTAAGCCGTTGGTCCCGGCTGTCATTTGTAGATCTTTGACAGTCGTTACGGATTGTCAGAAGCCAGTAGATCTGACTCCAGTCTTGCCATGAAGTACCGTGTTACCCAGTTAATGGGTTGTGGGTGTCTGGTAGGCAAAATACAAGTATTCAGCTGAATTCGGTTTGACTGGAAGCTGAACCCAATATAGTTGGGAAAAGGCTAGGCAGATGATGCGGGGTAGGCAGTGATACCATAGACACTACCCATATTGAGAAATTACTTTTTAAAATTGAAAAATTAACTATCTACTCAATATAAATACACACTGTAGGTTTTTTTTATTTCTTATGGGTTCGCTCTTGACTCTAGTCTAGGTCAGAGATGACAGAGACAAAGTCTAAAAGGTTGTTGGTAGTCAATTTGATAAGCAATTCTGGTTTGAGCTTGCCTTTGGTCCGTTTACAGGTCTGTGGCCTTACCTTACTCCTATATCTAAAAACAAAACCATTACCTTTTAACCATTTAATTTGTGTGTGTATTAATTAGTTTCTTATTTAATTGACTGATTTTTGTGTAATGGGTTATATTTACCTGAATAAATGATATTATTATTATTACTGCGCCTTATAAGAACAGTGGAAGACTATTTATTTATGAAACTAAATCAGGCGGCCCACAGGAACAGGGCAGCTTCATAAATATGTATGGTGTTCTTCAAGACAAGAACAACATTAAAAGGAAAATATTTGGGGTAGAAGGTCCACTAGCGAACACAGTAGGTACCTACATCAATCAAGTTCGAGCGAGCTTCGCAGTTTATTTGGTGGTGTACCCTTGTTTCGCAGACAGAATTTTGATAGAATTTAGTTTCACAGAAAATGTTTCACATAATATTTGGTTCTTGTACTTTTATGTCGAATATTATTGTTCTAAAGACTATTTACTTGAATGAAACCAATTTCACAGAAACACAATTCAATGAATTTCATGATCACATTTTTTTATTTAACAAACTTATGAAACGTAAGAATTTCATTCGGAATAATGTTACTACGCATATTGTAATTTCTATAAAATAGAATTTTAATCTTAAATATAAATTAAAATATGATCTAAAAAAATCAACACGTGTGCTATAAAAATTAGTGTCAGAAACGAATCGCTGTAAAGCCACGCAGTCTTGTCTGCCCTACCCCTAGAGAGTAATTTAAGCCCGCGTAAGCGCGGAGGGGCGAGGCGGCCCGCGAGCTGAGGAGCAGGTGGTTTGAAGGCCCGCTGCCGCGGCTGAAGATGGCTGGCAGAGCCGGCCAGCAAGCCGAAGCAGCGGTATTGATGCGACAGTGCGTTTTCATAGAAATTGTACGTACGAGTACTACAGTTTATAACAGCCGTCGATTATGTAAAAAAAAAAACCCAAGGTGAAAACGTAGGTGAAATGAAGATGGGTCGACGCGACGGCGCGCTGTGTTCCACGCGCGCCTTAAAGAGCTGTCAGCATAGAAGACGGGGCCCGCTAGGGCCAGTACCTGCTTGGCCTGCAGACTTTGTTCGAAAGAGGCACCATTGCCCTGGAACGCAAAGGGCACTAGGAGGAACATGGATAGGTTTTAGTCAGTAAGAGTCTAACAATCCCTCCTGTTTTACCAGAGCGGGAAGGAGTCATTTGATTCCCATCCTAAAAAAAAAGGTGAAATGAAGATATGAAGTGTGTAATGACGCCCCATCCCTTTTCCCAAATATGAAAAAAAAAAAAAACAATAGAACAAGCCTAACAAGCATTGACTGACTGAAAATTGAAAAGCTATCGACAGTCACTTGTTCGCGAGCAATATCAGCCAATATGAACTTCAGTTCCGAACAACTCATCAATATGTAAACACAATTCTGTTGTACATTTTCTTACAGAGGTCGCTGTAAAGTGAAGTTCAGAAGACTTAGTTTTAGTTGGTCGAAGTTGTGGTTAAAATATCTTCATCACCATCAATCAATACATGAAATAAATTATTTTTCGTATCTCCCTCAACAAACTCTATCGTTTCCCCACAAAATGGGGGTACACCATCTTTAGGAGCCCTGAATCAAATATGGTGGATATTAGATTCAGAACGATGTCACTTACAAAAAACGAAACGTGTACCTACGCTTTCAGCTCAATCGGTTGGGAAAACTTTTAAAATTCATTTGCTGGATGTGGCCCAGGATCACTCCTGGGCCATTCTCTTGCGGATATCATCGTTGATATCCGCAAGAGAACCAAGGTTACCGACATGAAGGTTCGCCAAACTGAAGTTGCAGTGGGCGGGGCGGCACATTGCTTGCAGCACAGATGGTAGATGAGGCCGAGAGGTTCTGGACGCAGCGTTGGAAGGCCGTCTACAAGGATGACCGATGACCTGGTAAAGGGACTCCAGATAGCCGATGGATGCGAGGCACACAGGACCTGTTGTTGTAGCGACACTTGATAATCTTGTAGAATCCACAGCTGGATGCGAGTCTACAGCTGGATCCTCGGCAAATCTCAAGCTTCTATCTACCAATCAGGTTGTACGTTGTTTTATAGAAGACAATTTCATAGAATTTCGTTTTACATAAAAAAAATCTCATATTATCATTTCATAGAATAATCAAAACGCAGAATACTTTTAATAAATTTAAATGAGAGATTTTTGTTACAAATAAACTTTGTTTCGATATTTATGATATCATAGAATAACCAACCAAATATTGATCAGTTAATATAAAACTTGTTACTTACCAAGAAAAACACTTAATCGAGTGACAGTTTCTAAACGTTTGACAAAATGCATACCCTTCTATAAAATTACAACATCGCGTTCACAAAACCATTGCGTGTAAATTTCATTCTAGTCAAGCATAACATTTCATTCGGGCCCGGTCGACGGAACCCCACGAAGCGGCAATGTTGGCAAATGGCGATGGGAATAAAGGACAAAACTATGCAAACAAGCATATACCATGAATGCAGCAAGCATACAGCAAGCATGCGGCATGCAGCATGTAAGCAGGCAAGCATGCAGCAAGCATGCGACATGCAACATGCAGAATGCAAGCAAGCATGCAGTATCCAGGCGAGCATGCAACATGCAGCAGGCATGGTTTCTGTCACGGCTCCGGTGATCCAACGCATGCTCGCCTGGATACTGCATGCTTGCTTGCATTCTGCATGTTGCATGTCGCATGCTTGCTGCATGCTTGCCTGCTTACATGCTGCATGCCGCATGCTTGCTGTATGCTTGCTGCATTCATGGTATATGCTTGTTTGCATAGTTTTGTCCTTTATTCCCATCGCCATTTGCCAACATTGCCGCTTCGTGGGGTTCCGTCGACCGGGCCCGAATGAAATGTTATGCTTGACTAGAATGAAATTTACACGCAATGGTTTTGTGAACGCGATGTTGTAATTTTATAGAAGGGTATGCATTTTGTCAAACGTTTAGAAACTGTCACTCGATTAAGTGTTTTTCTTGGTAAGTAACAAGTTTTATATTAACTGATCAATATTTGGTTGGTTATTCTATGATATCATAAATATCGAAACAAAGTTTATTTGTAACAAAAATCTCTCATTTAAATTTATTAAAAGTATTCTGCGTTTTGATTATTCTATGAAATGATAATACGAGATTTTTTTTTATGTATAACGAAATTCTATGAAATTGTCTTCTATAAAACAACGTACAACCTGATTGGTAGATAGAAGCTTGAGATTTGCCGAGGATCCAGCTGTGGACTCGCATCCAGCTGTGGATTCTACAAGATTATCAAGTGTCGCTACAACAACAGGTCCTGTGTGCCTCGCATCCATCGGCTATCTGGAGTCCCTTTACCAGGTCATCGGTCATCCTTGTAGACGGCTTTCCAACGCTGCGTCCAGAACCTCTCGGCCTCATCTACCATCTGTGCTGCAAGCAATGTGCCGCCCCGCCCACTGCAACTTCAGTTTGGCGAACCTTCATGTCGGTAACCTTGGTTCTCTTGCGGATATCAACGATGATATCCGCAAGAGAATGGCCCAGGAGTGATCCTGGGCCACATCCAGCAAATGAATTTTAAAAGTTTTCCCAACCGATTGAGCTGAAAGCGTAGGTACACGTTTCGTTTTTTGTAAGTGACATCGTTCTGAATCTAATATCCACCATATTTGATTCAGGGCTCCTAAAGATGGTGTACCCCCATTTTGTGGGGAAACGATAGAGTTTGTTGAGGGAGATACGAAAAATAATTTATTTCATGTATTGATTGATGGTGATGAAGATATTTTAACCACAACTTCGACCAACTAAAACTAAGTCTTCTGAACTTCACTTTACAGCGACCTCTGTAAGAAAATGTACAACAGAATTGTGTTTACATATTGATGAGTTGTTCGGAACTGAAGTTCATATTGGCTGATATTGCTCGCGAACAAGTGACTGTCGATAGCTTTTCAATTTTCAGTCAGTCAATGCTTGTTAGGCTTGTTCTATTGTTTTTTTTTTTTTTTCATATTTGGGAAAAGGGATGGGGCGTCATTACACACTTCATATCTTCATTTCACCTTTTTTTTTAGGATGGGAATCAAATGACTCCTTCCCGCTCTGGTAAAACAGGAGGGATTGTTAGACTCTTACTGACTAAAACCTATCCATGTTCCTCCTAGTGCCCTTTGCGTTCCAGGGCAATGGTGCCTCTTTCGAACAAAGTCTGCAGGCCAAGCAGGTACTGGCCCTAGCGGGCCCCGTCTTCTATGCTGACAGCTCTTTAAGGCGCGCGTGGAACACAGCGCGCCGTCGCGTCGACCCATCTTCATTTCACCTACGTTTTCACCTTGGGTTTTTTTTTTTACATAATCGACGGCTGTTATAAACTGTAGTACTCGTACGTACAATTTCTATGAAAACGCACTGTCGCATCAATGCAGTTGTCGCAGTTGTTTTTGGCAGCTTTTCACATTCTTATGGAAACTTGTCTTAATAACTAATCACGAAAGTATGAAAGACTTATTCACCAAAAAATACGATACTCAAGGGAGTGAAATTCACTTGTACATTCTAACCTACTGCATAGTAAATGAAGCTTGCATTCAAATGAGTTAGGTACCTATTTACTTGTTAGGTAGGTTTAGCAATGATCCATGACCATACCTAACTGTCTTTCAGTTGTGCAGCAAAATATGCATTTTACATAAACACATGAATAATACATTAGATAGGACGATGACTATTTTAATCCCGGATAGAGCGAAGAAATTACATAATGTAATTGTCAACTCCGCATCATACCTACTGAGTTGCCTTGACATTGTACCGTGCACCTACAACGCAATAAAACGCTCAAATTGTATGACGCAAATTCATGGAAACCCATTCTAGATAGAAAACCTTTCATTGCACCAATTCCTTTACACCCCATTTTAATTTAAACTTTAAGAGTCAGATCCAACGTTCAAATTTCTCTGCATTAATATTTTCAGTTTTGCTGCGACGCGCGACGGATGGATGTGACCTCACCCTACGAAAATAGCCGAAGCTTCACGACGACGCGCGAACGGAAACAAGATGGCGGAGAATTTCCCGCGCATGCTCACCCCTCGTCTGAAGTGACGTCAGATGGGAATAGGGATGGGGTCGGTAAAACATCCCTTGTGAGTTATCGATATTTGTGTAAGTAATCTGAACTCGTGAAAAAAAAAATATTTGGCAAGCCTTAAACAATATGGAAGCATTTTAACTCAATGGCTATCGATTAATCCTTGTGTAAAATGACACTTTTTGATAATTATGGTTTGGCTAAGTATAAACTACTAGGATAAATATTCCAGTTTGAATTCGTTTATTTATAAGGATTATATTAATTAAAATGTAAATGTGGTTTGGTTTAAAAGTAATATAATTAGTAAAAATCTAAGATATGTGTGTGTACATAAAAATATTACAAAAGATAAACAAATTTTCACGATAATACACGTGTCTATAACTTGTTTATGTAGAATCATAGTGTCTATGACTCAGTCAACAATCAACTATCCTACAGGCCATAATCAGTGCACATTTTGCAGAGAGATGATTGAGGTATGATACCATCAGTCGAGCAAGGGGAACTGCATGAAGATTTATTTGATAATATCATGTGCGATGCAGGCCATTACTGGTATTGCTCAAACCTTGACACTGAGTATACTACAGGGTCTTATATAAGATAAAGTCGCGTACCTAATAGTCTCGCCAGAGCTGCAGGATTATTCGAAAGAGTTACATTTAAAGTAAAACAGTTGGGTTTTAGTCAGTAAGAGTCTGACACTCCCCCCCTCCCCGCTCCAATGAGCGGCAGAATGACGATTACCCACCAAAAAAAAAAAATTTAATGGTTTTTCACACAAATTGTCTTCGCTATACTCATAGGCTATCAATTTTGATGTGCCTACGCATCTTTGTGACACAACATCGTCTTTGTAAACATTATAATTAAGATAGTGAAGAGTTACGAGCGTAAAAATAGCTTCCGATTAGATGGAGCGAGCTGACATGTCCTTGAAAACGTGTGGGCCGGTGTAGGTGATAACGTTATGAAACATTGTACCTGATTTTGGCTGTTTACCTGAAAGGTATAGTCTAGAGCTCAGAGTCCCATTTATTTTTTCCTTGTAAATCGATTATAGTGATTGTTTAATTGAGTCTCATTCGAGGATACTGTGATTTCGATCTAAGTATTAAGGTGATAGTCAATTTATGCGGTTCAGTACCTGGCTAGCGTGATGAAATGCGCAAGCACTCCTGCGCCCCAGTCAAAGATAGCTGCAGAACACCGTGAGGTTTTAGTCAGTACGAGTTTGACAGTCCTCAGACTCGGTATGGAAGACACCACTGATGATATTCAAAACAAAAAAAAAATACTTGAACACTTTTCAACGAAAATTTTGCGACTTTGAGTCACTAAATATTGGTTTGTGAAAAGATGAGTCAGTCTTACTTAATTAACATTATAAATGCTAAAGTGAGTTTGTTTGTTTGTTATGCTTTCATGCCTAAATAGCTAAAACGATTTTGATGAATTTTGGCATAGAGATAGATGAAACCCTGGAGACGGGAATAGGCTACTTTAAAAGCTACCCTGATTTCATTTATCAATCTCAGAAATGGTTTGCCCGATCTGGTAGATAAGATCATTTACTGAACAAATTGTACTTAAATATTTTTATGCTTTTTGTAATTTGCCAGTCAGTGTGAAGCTGTATGTTGAACAAAATACGATTCGCGGCCGTTACGCGTATTTATATAAAGAATTATAACCATTTTAATCATCAATATAAACAAGTTCATTTAAACCCTATTGAATGACTTTTCATGAAATAACCATTCAGTTAATTATTATTACACACAAGCTTTGTTATAGGTCATTACCGGTACAGTCCCTACTGTACCGGTTTATGACCTGTGGCAAGTACCTCCTCTAATCTTGTTAATAAGAAAATTATTGGCAGGCGAAGAAACCGATTATTATTTTATTACAATTAAATAAGATAATTATATGCTGCGCTCTTCAGACTGTTTGATAAGAAAATTAAGCTTGTATGTTTGTGTGTTTATAGGATACGGATAATTACGTATCTATGGTCACTATGTTATCAGGAAAATCCGGGGGCACACATGAATTAATAAGTTTATTTTTGGTAATTTTATTCTCCATAATTTTGCATTATATTTAAAAAAAATGGGAATATTCCCAAGAAAAAAATTATATATCTGGACTGTAAAAGTTACCAAAAATGATCCTATCTAATATTATAAATGCGGAAGTATTCAATAATAAATAGAAATGCTCTTTATTGTATGTGCCACATAGAATAAACCCTAAGCCGCTGCACCGATTTTGATTAATTTTGGAACAGAAACAGATGGGAACCCACAAACGGTTATAGGTTACTTTCTTTGCGAAAATCCGCATAAACGCCAGCTGCGGAAATAATCTAGTCATCAAAAATCTAGTTATTTTTTTCCAGTTCTGGAGTACCTAGTCAGTCAGTCCCACGATACGAACCATTATTAGTAATTAAGATATAGCGTCAAAGGTCACGGTATCAAAGGAACAGTCATTTTATTAATACAAGCAAGGTATCTGTACGCATACTTTATATATTTGTCATTTGCATTTTATAGATTTATTCGCTCAGACTTGTCAGTAACGTTCCGACATTTATTCATAAAATGTACCTTCTCAATTTTACGTCACTGGAATTAAGGTATGTTTTTATTAAGTTATTGCAGATTTTTTATTGATTTCAGACGTGAATTTGCTGAAGGTGTGTCTAGAAATGTTCTCTATTAGCTGCGATGTGTCAAAAAGGATATTGTACATTTTAACCCAGGGTACAAGGAGTCTTGAGTATCATCCTTCATCTGTAAACTACATTCGCTTTTGAAACAAATATTTAGTAGGATCGCCAATATGTCAAAGGAATAGGTATTTGTACATTTTCAAAAATACATAGTTACTATAAAGGAAATTATCCGTTACACTTCCTATGTATTTTTTACGTTCATTCCAGTATACAAAGAGTCCTAAACTAAAAAGAATATTTTAATAATCACCGATTTGCGATGTCCACCTTGAAAACCGCAAATATCGATGTACACCTAAACAAGACTGTCCCACCTCTAGTACATTGTCGATGTCGGCAGTCAGTAGCACGCCCGACGCATAAGTGCGCGCGCCGCGAACCGATGTAAAAAAGGAATTTTCGAAAAAATATCGGAAATCACACAATTATTTATTTATTCGATTCAGTTTAAAATAGACGCTGTTTAGTGATTCCAAGTTTGATTTTGTAAGTTTCTACTTTTTTACTATTTAAATCATTTACCTTTAGTTTAATTTAATTAGGCTGTATGTTTACAATTTGAAATTACTTCCGCCGATATTATAAATCGGAAGAAAATGTTCGTCCCACGATAGGTACCGAATTACCAGGAAAAAGTGAAATTTTCCAAGGAAAATCCTGAAGCAAGGATTTTAATGCGGCAATTTGGTTACTTCTCAATAAAACGTAGCCCAGGGCCAATTAAAATCCAGGTATCTAATTGAAAATTTTCGTAGAAAAAAATTAACAATAAAAATCCTGAAGTGTTATGTAAACTTCATCACGTAAGCACTCTTTGCCAAATCCAGACACAACAAAAAAAACTCATTATGCATACTTTTTTAAATTACACTTTTAAAAGCAAAGATAACATTCTATTCAGCCTGCAGAAAAGAGGTTATAAATAAATAGGCCTGAACTCCACATGTTGGAAGGTGTATTATTGATTGCGCGGGGCTGGTAGAGGGGGGAGGTATACGGGGGATGCGCATAGGAGCCATGGGGAAGGTCAGGAGAGATGGCCTCACGTGAATAATGCACGTGGTAGCTGTTAAGGACATAGAAATATACATACTTATAGGACCATTCATGAAAAATATTGATGTGATTTGTCCTTAATTTCGCGACGTCTTTATGGTAACGGCTTTTTGTTTTTTTTAACCTAACTCTGTACTAAAGGGGTGATTTTCCGCCGTGTTTATCCGAGGAGTTAAACTAGCGTCTCAGTTTTTTCACAAGGAACTAAATATATCGATTTAGTTTATATTCCAGTCTATACAACTCCACAACTCATTTTACGCAACTCACAACGCACAAAATTACGTTCGTTTGGCCTCACTTACCTTACACCTTACTATGCATACTTTTTAATGGCATTAACCAATTTTTAAACTGACTTAAAAAGAGGAGGTTCTGTATTTCTGCATTTTCTTTAAAGTGTCTTAACACAGCCATAACTTCGTGTTTACGAACCAATTTTGACCATTATTTTATGCCATAGTTCAACGTTATTTTTTTTTTTATTTGTGATGGGTTTGCTCTTGACTGAAGTCTAGGTCAGAGATGACAGAGACAAAGTCTACGATGGAGCGAGCTTACCCAGAAGGAGCCTGTTCACCTGTATTTAGTTCAAATAACCGATCGCAGAGATTTTCACAAACGTTCAATGTTATTCTGAAACACTTATACCAAATATTTACTTAAAATTAAAGTAAGTTTCACATTTACCTGATGACGTCATAGGTAGTTATCCTAACTAATGTTACACATGCGAAAATGAGTTTGTTACCGATTCACGTCTTAACGGCGGAACGTATTTAGATTTCCGTCTAAATACGTTCCGCCGTTAAGATGTCACGCTAGCAGACCACGTCCTGGATTAGGACATAAGAAAGAAAAAGCGTTTTTTGTGTTATTAAAAAAAAAAATACAAAAAAAATGCGTTCCATTGGGATAATTTTCGACTTACACGCGAATGTAGCCGCGGGCGACAGCTAGTTATCCCGCTAACCCGCCGCAATACAAAACGGCCCTGTTTTTGGAAACGGCTAGCCGTAATGTAATACGGCGATTTATACAATCAGACTGCGATATACAGGGTTATTTGTAAAACACCAGAAACCTCTTAGGCAGTGAAAGTACACATGATTATAAGCAACTTTTACTTTGGGAAAACTCCGAAATCTCGAAAAAAATATCAACTGTTTCATACAAAATGCAATATTTAGCCAATGAAAATGTATGAAACAGCTGATATTTTTCTCGAGCTTTCGGAGTTTTCCCAAAGTAAAAGTCGCTTATAATCATGAGTACTTTCACTGCCTAAGAGGTTTCTGGTATTTTACAAATTACCCTGTATATAAAGTTCATTTTGCAAGGCCATAATGTATATTCTGGTGGTATATAGGTACGAAAATAATTCATGTCACGATAAAAGGTAAGCCAGTGGCTCGTTTATCAAGATGATGATCAATCTTCGTGGGGGGGATGCATCGCGTTTTCAAGAGTAAATAGAGCCTTGCGTAGAAGCCGCACGGGTCGATCTTCAAGGTTGAGCATGGCTTGCCGCTGTCGGTTCGTAGAAGGGCGACTGATATCGAGAATTCGCCATGTCTCGGAAAGCAGGCAAAGCTGTTGGTCCCCGGCTGTCATTTGTAGATCTTTGACAGACGTTTCGGTGAGTTAGGGTGCCTGTCAATACTGGGGCTTTTTCACTGAAAAAATCGAATTACTCCGTCAGTTAGATTATCAAAAAATATTTGACCTAATTTTTTCTTTTGTTACGTAAACCAAAATTGACGAAGATACGACGCTTTTAAAATACTCAATACGTCACGCCGTGGTTTAATTTTAAGTGCGTTCTGACGTCACGAGCCCCCACTCCTGAGTTTTGACGCGTTTTATCTTTGTCAATATTCATTGATTTATAAAAACAAAATATACGTGTCCATTATTATTCAATGACGGACTAAATAGTTTTTTTTATTATATTGCAATTTATTATTATGAGGATTTATTGAAGAGTTTGTGGCTAGATAATAACAGCCGCACGGGTCGATCTTCAAGGTTAAGCAACGCTCGCCAAGGTTGGTCTGTGGATGAGTGACCATCTTAACATACCGAGTTTCTTCCGTGCCTCGGAAAGCACGTTAAGCCGTTGGTCCCGGCTGTCATTTGTAGATCTTTGGCAGTCGTTACGGATTGTCAGAAGCCAGTAAATCTGACTCCAGTCTTGCCAAGAAGTACCGTGTTACCCAGTTAATGGGTTGTGGAGGTCTGGTAGGCAGCCGCTCCACGTAAAACACTGGTATTCAGCTGAATCCGGTTTGACTGGAAGCCGACCCCAATGTAGTTAGGAAAAGGCTAGGCAGATGATGATGATGATGATGAGAGAATTGTACGAGCCCTGTGCGAATTGTAGGGGTGCACTTAGCTACAACACAACTTTATGTGTTAAAATACAAATAAATCCATTAACTGGCTTTTAGTTGGATTGCTGTCGCAATAATTGAACAGGAATCAATATTGTAGTCCGCTAAAGCCTGACTCAGATCAATGAAAGGTTTTCATTCAGGAAGCGTCACGTCACACGGTTACCGTATGCAATGCATTCAGCGTACCACCACAATACCGCTAACAAAGATTTGCGCACATCAAGGTTGATGGACATTGTTCATATAAATAGCTCACTGTTATTATCTTAATTGTGTGGAGCACATACTGCACATAGGCTTTATTTATAGGCATTTGAACTAGGTAGCCAGTTTTGCGGAACAAAAATGGCTACAGCATGGACAAAACTTTTTGGGAATACTTTCAGTGTGCGTACAGCTAATGAGTGGAATTCTGTGTTTACTGATAGTTACAATATACAACCTCTAGAGATGAATAGGTTCTTTAAAAAAAAAAAATTTGAGTAGGTTACTTCTAGGCAAGCTTCCATCAAGTGAGATTGTGATCACACCGAGGGTTCCGTAAAAATGATTCAGATTTTCCCTATTTTTGTAGTTGGTAGGTATATGACGTATTACTTGCCAAATGTCTTAGTTATCGGTCAATGGAAAATACCTTTTAAATGTTGATTCCCTTGAGAGTGTCGAAATATACTTTTTTTTTATAAACGGCCGTATCTTTTTTTTAAATTAACTTATAAAAATTAATATTGACTTTTTCACAGATTCAACAGCCGTATATTTTTTTTACGTTAACTTAGAATATTGACTTTTTCACAGATTCAAGGGACTGTAGATCTGAGTATATGGTTTTAATTTCAACTGATACCTCCACGCGTTCCCGAGATAAAAATGTCTTGACAGACAGACGAACGATCCCACCGTTTTTACATCAGAATAAACGTTATACCTCTTATGGGGTAATTTTATTGTACTCATCATTATGATCAATCACTATGGGACCAACACTGAAATCACGAAAAAAAAGTTATATGTGAGCACTACTCGACAAAATGTATTGAACAGCTGATTTTTAGGGTTCCGTACCCAAAGGGTAACCAACGGAACCCTATTACTACGCCTCCACTGTCCGTCCGACCGTCCGTCCGTCTGTCTGTCAGCGGGCTGTATCTTACGAACCTATTGCCGCTATAACAACAAATAATAAAAATTACGGTTTATGGTACGGAACCTCGTGTGCGAGTCCTAGGATATTGATTGTTGCCATCTTGATAATAGTGGAAGCGCTATCTGGCAAATTAAGCTGTCCTGAAATAAGTATAATTTGTAAAAACAAAAAGTCGGTTAGAACACGATCAGCCTGTAAATTTTATAAACTGCTAGATGATCAGAGGGCTAGTTCTAGCAATTTTCAGGCAACGTTCGCATTTGCAATCTCGGGACGCAATCTATCAAAAATGTGTAAAAAACTGGACAAGTGCGAGTCGAACTCGCGTGCAAAGGGTTCCGAACGAATTTTTGTTTTGTAACATGGTATTTGTACACTATAGATTTCTTATAGATTTTCCTGTAATCTTTAGGTAAAGATCTATTATCTACATTTTTTCCAAAACTTTAGGCTCACAAGCTCACTAGTTTCGGAGATAAGGGGGGGGGGAATGGTAATTTTTCGCCTAATTTCTTGAATAACTTCAAAATAATTTATTTTAAAATTATGAAAAAAATATAATTAAAACCCTCACAGTAACCCCTTTCACATGATATGTGTGACATATCGATATTGTTCAAAAAATTTTTTTTAATTTTCGAGTTTGTCACCCAAAAGTAACCTCCATGCTAAAAATTTAATAATTTACGTAACACGATCATGTTTGGGTCAAAAAAATCCATATGTTTCAACAGAATTGGTCCAGTGGATCTGGAGAACACTGGCTGTGACAGACGAACAAACAGACAGTCAGACACCTGAGTGATCCTATAAGGGTTCAGTTTTTTGTTCGGAATCCTAAAAATTAGGCTTTCTTGAAAGATTGCGACAGTGATGTGAACGTTGCTTAAAAATTAGTAGTATTGGCACTCAGAATTATGTGTTAAGTGTGTTTTATTTCCAAACAAAATGGTGTTACTGATTTGTTGGACAAGACAAACTCTCTGTGACACGAATTTGCCTGAAAACAAATATGGCGACATTGCAAGGACTAGTACCATAGTTTGATCAAGGCCTCCTATGGGTGCCAGATCGTAAATATTAGAGGGAACTATCAATAAAACCTGTGATAAGTGGCGCCATCAGATTCCGCCAATCAAATATTAGTGCCTATGAATTATATCGAACGCCTCGTAAAATATGAAACAGTAGGTGTTGTACGCGTTTGAACCCTCTCTATGTGCGTGAGGTATGAGTTTAATCTATCTATACTCAATATATAAAGCTGAAGAGTTTGTTTGTTTGTTAACTTAAATGCGCTAATCTCAGGAACTACTGGTCCGAATTGAAAAATTCTTTCAGTGTTTTAGATAGCCCATTTATTGAGGAAGGCTATATATAATCACGCTAAGACCAATAGGAGCGGAGCAGTAATGAAAATTGTGACGCAGACGAAGTTGCGCGGGTCAACTACGTAGTTATCTACATAATGTAATGATGGTACCTGCAACGTTGGTTTTCTTTGAATACTAATTTTAAATAGTATTCAAAGAGCCGGTCAAGTGCGAATCAGACTTGCACGTTAAGTGTTCCAAACGAATCGAATTTTTATTATGTTACTTTAAAACCATAATTTCTCATAGCTTTTCCTGTAATAAGTAAATAAATATTTACTTTTTTTCAAAGGTCATGTAAGTATTTACGTTCTGCGTACTTTTTTGGGCCACATAAGCTCGTTTGGGACAAATTTCAATTGAGTCCGTTCAGTAGATACGAAGCAAATTGACAGACGGATAGACAGGGGTGATCCTATGACGGATTTATTTTTCCATTTAATAAGGATGTTCAGAACCCCAAAGAGTCAGGATTTATAAAATAGCTGTCTCGGCGAACTTCGTTCTGCCATATTTTTTAATATTTTTTTTTCATACAAACTTTCTGACAATAACGAAGATATAAAAAGATTTATCCAATTTGGTGCAGTCGTTTGGAAGTTACGCGCGTACTAACATTTCGGTAATTAATTTTTATATATAGGTAGATACCCAATGTCCTAATTAATAACAGTCAAAAAAGTTGTAGAATATACGCGTAACGTTACATCCTGAGTGTATCCAAAAATACTGGCTGGTATTACACTTTTCAATTTATGATAAAAGATACAGCGAGATATCTAAATCCATCGCTTTTAGCGATAAGCTTGCCCATTGTGGACCGTGACAAAAGTAAATGCACTGTATCCTGTACTGACATAGGGTATTGTTCAGGGTTTGTACAATAAAGCATATACGCATAGTTATCTCTATTTTACTATAGCCTGTGGTATTTCACAGTTCTAGAAGAAAACTGGGGTGTTAAATGTGTGATTAGGAAGATAATCCTGAATCAGTTTTGGTCCGATGGTCGTTTTTTTATGCCCGTGTTAGACATAAATTTACAAATTAATAACACTATGTTGAACGAATAAAACTCAAAATTTTCATATATCAAATTATTAAGAAAATAATTTAATTTAACGTATATTTTTTTCAAAAAACTACGACTAGCCGTTTAGACGTGATGCTCATTTTAAAAATACGATTCCTCTTGGCAAGACTGAGAATCTCTGGCAATCCGTAAATTCCGTCACAGATCGACAAATGACGACCAGGACCAACGGCTCAACTTGCTTTCCGAGGCTCAGAGGAATCTCGATATGTAATGGCTCACCCATCCTCAGAGCGACCTCGGCAAGTGTTGCTTTAACTTGAAAATTAGCCAGTGAAGCTGTTAAATTTAGCCACGAGCTCCTCTACTATTAATTCCTACAGAAATGCCACTTAAATATTTATAAAACATCTAGTTGGCCCTAGAAACTTCGTCTGCTCCACTCCCATTGGTCTAGCCTATAGCCTTCGATAAATGGGCTATCTAACACTGAAAGAATTTTTCGAATCGGACCAGTAGTTCCTGAGAGTAGCACGTTCAAGCAAACAAACAAACAAACTCTTCAGATTTATATGTTAGTAAAGATAACCTTACATACAACTATTTATAAAGATAAGCTTTCACAATAAACTATTGAATACTACTACGTCCTCTGAGATATAGGAGATATCCTATGATGGATGGATCTATGTATGTATCTATGAGCTGAATACACATAGATAGGTTGTTGTATACAAACGTGTGATGGATCCGTCCCTAAGATTAAATTGATCGATAGTCCTTAGGCTTGGTACTCACTGGTGGGATAGCCTGTCTAGATATACTTTTGGTTTATTTAGTGTACACTGAGTTTTAGGATTCCATACCTCCACACGAATAAACAGAACCCTTATAAGATTACTTCGTGAGTACGAAAATAGATATGAAGTTTAAAAGAGATCTCTTCAGTTTATTTCGGTGTTTCTCCTCAAGGCAGTTGGCTAGGAAACAACAGCCTCACCTAGTTTAAATTATCTAAAAAAGTGTTATTTTTAACCTATAAACAAATTAAATATCATCTATCAATTACCCTTGAAATTTATATATTTAAAATACTTGTACGTTCACGGCAATTTATGCGACATATTTCGATAATCGCAAATAAATGAAAACCTATTAAGGTTACTTCCGCCGACCTAGAATTATGCCTTTCTTTTCAAAGCTATGTTGGTCCTTTTATCCCACTCACCTTTTTTTGTCAGAAAATAAAATAAGTTGCTAGGGTACGGAACCACTCGTTTGCGAGCCCGAGTCACACTAGGCCTTCTACTTTAGTTAGGTAAAATCAGATTTTGCACAGGAAATAGAGTCAGCATCAATTTTACCAAGCCAGATGACGTCACGCGTCTCTTGATTTTGCACAGGAAATACTCGTACAGTCACCATTTCAATGATAACAACAACATGTTGTTATCATCACATCAACTATCATCAAAATCAACTTTATTTTTATAAGTAAATAAATAAATAACTACGTTGATGCGTCTTTGCCTAAAGATGTGACAACGATGCAAAAACGCTATTTGAATAAAAAAAGGTTTTTCGCGTTGCGTCTATTTGCAAGAACCTTTATCTATGCTCCCAAAAAGACTTGTGGAGTTGTGGTACATTTCGTATAAATTGTTTACTATAGGAATAAAAAAAATACAAATAGAAACATCACAAAAACTCTCTATTGCTTTTCACTTTTGCGAACACACACTTCTACATCATCACACAATTACACTTTAGTGTGAACACACCTTTAGATAAATGGCGTTCAGCCGTAGGCAGTAAGTCAAGGTTCCAACCTTGAGCGAGCTGAGTTCTAGATCAATGTGCAGGTGAATACTGGTACTGGTGCCTAATGTGCCTATGCGTTCAGCTGAAACCTTCGTACGAGTTTATTTAATTTCTGAAATGCTATAATATATAAAGCGTTGCTCTGCTCTGAATCGCTCTGCTATGTGTACAGTCAACAAAGCTATTCGGTAGCAGGCAGCTAATTTTCAACTACTTTTAAATAATGTTGTGAATGTGCTGAGTAGACAATTATTGTACACGACACTCGTGAGTATGTCAGAAGCTTAAAAAGTTAAAATGCACACATTAGAATAAATATTGGCAGTCCAGTGGGAAAATAAATATTGCCTGTATACCATAGCTTTGTTGACTGTACGTCTACGAGCACACGCAAGGTATGCCTGTACAAGGGCTGCGGACTTTGTTCGAAAGAGGCACCGTACCCTGGAACGCAAAGGGCTCTAGGAGGAACACGGATGGGTTTTAGTCAGTAAGAGTCTGACACTCCCTCCTGCTTCACCCAGAGCGGGAGGAGTCATTTGATGATCTCCCATTCTTAAAAAAAAAATGCCTGTAGAAATATCTACTCAGATTGTGATTTTTTGTTACCAAGAGTTTCAGCGTTTTGTATACCTATGTCCTGGAGACATATGAAGGTACACAAACTACTGGATCTGAACGGGAATTAAACACAGATTCCTCTAAAAGTAAACTTAAATACTTACTTGTCGTGCAATGGTGTCACCTTTTAATCTATTCTTAATATATAAAGCTGTAGAGTTTGTTTAATTGAATGCGCTAATCTCAGGAACTACTGGTCTGATTTGAAAAATTCTTTCAGTGTTAGATAGCCCATTTATCGAGGAAGGCTATAGCCTATATATCATCACGCTAAGACCAATAAGAGCGGAGCAGTAATGAAAATTGTGACGCAGACGAAGTTGCACGTGTTAACTAGTGTAGGTAAATTCAGGATCATGAAAACTGCCTTAAAAATAAAATAAATCGAAAATACATTACTCTGGGGGAAATTACTATAATCTGTGTCTACATCTACGCTCTTTGAGGACTTTTAGTTATTAAGTTTCAAACCCTAAATGCTCATCATCTGCCTAGCCTTTTCCCAACTATATTGGGGTCGACTTCCAGTCAAACCGAATTTAGCTGAATACCAGTATTTCACGCGGAGCGGGTGCCTACCAGACCTCCACAACACATTAACTGGGAAACACGGTACTTCATGGCAAGACTGGAGTGTGGTGGACTAGAAATAAGTATAATTTGTGAAAAAAAAAGTCGGTTAGAACACGATCAGACGATTCATAATAAATTATAAAGGGGAAATAAGTGAGGGTGGGTCCCGAAACTGTGATGACGTAAGACGGTCATGTTGTGACATCATCCGTAAGTTTCCGCGACATCGGACCCGCCCCATTATGGAGACGATGACCTGACAAATATTGTTAGTACACTATCCTTAGCCGTGTTATAAACGCGGAAGTGTTACGCAAAGTGATCTTGTAACACCAATAAATTGTAAGAAATCCAAAATCTTCGGACTGACTAGGTCGTCAATCCCTTCAAAAAATCCACAAAAGATTTTTTGAAAATCGCTGATAAAATCACTTAATTCCCTGAAATTAGTTCTACCGTCGGCGGTGCCCGTGTAAGCTTTTCCACGTCATATACCCAAACTTCACAGACTTAGTGTCTTAATTTTTAGCGATACGTTCGTCAACTCGCAAAATCAATATGTGATCAAATTTTTGCGTAGATGGAAGATCTGGTTATCTGGCTTTTGGCATGTTGATAATATGTATTACATACACGAGGAGCTCGTGGCTAAATAATAACAGCCGCACGGGTCGATCTTTAAGGTTAAGCAACGCTTGCCAAGGTTGGTCTGTGGATGGGTGACCATCTTAATATAACGAGTTTCCTCCGTGCCTCGGAAAGCAAGTTAAGCCGTTGGTCCCGGCTGTCATTTCTAGATCTTTGGCAGTCGTTACGGATTGTCAGAAGCCAGTAAATCTGACTCCAGTCTTGCCAAGAAGTACCTTGTTACCCAGTTAATGGGTTGTGGAGGTCTGGTAGGCAGCCGCTCCTCGTAAAACAACTGGTATTCAGCTGAATCCAGTTTGACTGGAAGCCGACTCCAATATAGTTATGGGAAAAGGCTAGGCAGATGATGATATTATATATTACATAATACACTAGCGGACGTCACGCGGTTTCACCCGCGTAGTTCAGCCTATGTTACTCGCCGATAATGTAGCTATTCATTGCTAAAAGATTTTTCAAAGCGATGCAGTAATTTTTAAGTTTATTCGTTACATACAAAAACACAAATCTTTCCTCTTTATATTATTAGTATAGACTACAGCAAAGCTCTACAGAGTGATCTTCTGCAGTACAAGATTAAAGTTTGGATAAACTAATACTATGGACTTAGTTACTTAGGTTATTTGAAAGTCAAGTAATAAACAAACAAATCTTGCTTTCCTCCTCAACTAACATCAATTAGTAAGATAATTAATGCCAGATAATTGGCTTGAAACTCAATAAGCTTGAGCTACCTAAGGACTGGTCTCCCTTGGCTAGGGCGGGGGCGAGCGCGATTATGTGGTCGCGGTAGTGCCGTATTGTAGCGGGCATTATAGGATGAAGCTCCAGAGGTAATTCAGTGCGAAAAAACCGGCCAAGTGCGAGTCGGACTCGCATACGAAAGGTTCCGTACCATCATCATCTGCCTAGCCTTTTCCCAACTACATTGGGGTCGGCTTCCAGTCAAACCGGATTCAGCTGAATACCAGTGCTTTACGTAGAGCGGCTGCCTACCAGACCTCCACAACCCATTAACTGGGTAACACGGTACATCTTGGCAAGACTGGAGTCAGATTTACTGGCTTCTGACAATCCGTAACGACTGCCAAAGATCTACAAATGACAGCCGGGACCAACGGCTTAACGTGCTTTCCGAGGCACGGAGGAAACTCGTTATGTTAAGATGGTCACCCATCCACAGACCAACCTTGGCAAGCGTTGCTTAACCACGAAAGGTTCCGTACCATAAACTAGATATTTTTGTATTTGTCGTTATAGCTGCAATAGAAATACACAAACTATGAAAATTTCAATCGTCTACCAATTACGGTTCTTGAGATACAGACCACTGACAGACAGACGGACGGACGGACAGCGGAGGCTTAGTAATAGGGTTCCCTTGGTTACCCTTTGGGTACGGAACCCTAAAAAGTGAAGACTGAATTCTGCAAACTGATTTGTTATGAGATTACTGAGTGACTGTGAGATTTTGTGACTAATAGACAACGCACAGCGTAAATTACTGGTCCTGGAAAGGGAGCGCGTGCGAGATTTTGGCATGTAGGTTCCCTAGGCAGTGTAGGGGCACAAAGACAGGATTTCTCAAAATTCCTACGGGAATGGGAAAAAATGGGATATGGGCTTACGAAGTTGCAAGTAAAAGCTGGTATAGGTACATAATATAAAGGATATCTTGCTGGCCTAAACTTTGGTCCAAATTTTTTTTAGTAGAAGTTTGACGTGTTTCCTCAAAGTTTCGGGAATCGCTCGCTGGTGAGGCCGTTCCGATAAGCGATACGTACCTGCCAAAGCCTCAGTTCGAACGCAAGCAGCGATTACATTTATTTGATACTTTGCGGACGCCAGCATCCGTAAGCTCATCACCTTAGCCGAGGCATAAGCTAATTGGAATTGCTTAGAACTCCTCACGTTTCAGTGGTTTCTGTAATTATGTGCCTTCAATAATAATGACGATCGATTTAATTGGCTTGAATGCCGCGTTGGTCGAGTGGTTACAAGACTGCCGAGCGTGGGTTCCTGCTTCCATTCGATCCGGCAAGGGGTTCTAGATAAACGAGACATTTTTTTTCAGTGATAACCTTCTCTCTATTTGATTAGCTTTAGCCTACAATCGGGGAGTCGTGATATCCAGGGTCGGACTGGACAACAAATGCCGTGGTTGTTTGACAGCTGGGCCTTGCCTTCGCGGCTTCCACGGTCCTTGATTGTGGGGCCCAGCTCTAACCGAGGACTCTTTCTTACGAACTACGTATAAAGTTAATAGTTCATCCGGGGATCAAAACATTTACGCTTGCTTTGCTTGCTCATGCACTCTACACTCTGTAAGTTGACAAAGTTACTTCTGTAATTAAAAGTATGAATGGTTTCTGAAAATCCAATCTATCCGAGATGGGGCCCAAAAGTGGTCGAGCTCGCTTCGCTCTCTATTAAAATCTATACTGAGCGCTTGCGCTTTTCTACAATAATCAAGAAAGTTACTTCTATTTAAGTATGAATGTCAGAAAGTCCCAACTGTATGGGATTATCGTGCACTATCGAAATGTCACGTAGCGTATACTAAGCATTTCATACTTTTGAAAATGGTTGCCGTTGTTAGAGTGTACTTTGTCAAGCCAAGACAAGGCCAGGATAACCGCCAGTGCTGATATGTTCGCTAAACCGTGTACCGCTTGAATAATTAAATTCCCGCAAACGTTAGACCTTTACGCTAGGTAACCAAACCCACCACAGCTCGGTGGAACGCAGAGCTAAGAGGCTCATCGGCGACGTAAAACTGGTGGATGCCAAGCTACATAGCTTGGCTCATCGCCGTAAGGTTGCCTGCTTGTCGGTCTTCTACAGATTGTACTTCGGTGAGTGTGCCCAAGAACTCCACGACCTCATTCCACCGGCCCCCTTCTACCATCGGACATCCAGACGCACTGCATCTTACCATCCCTACCTTGTGGCTATTCCACCAATTCGCACTAAGCGTTTTCAAACGTCTTTTATAATGCGCACAGCAAAGGAGTGGAACTCTCTGCCTGCGTCTGTGTTTCCAAAAGCTTACAACCCTAATCTCTTCAAAGTTAGAGTGAACACGCTCCTTCTGGGTAGGCTCGCTCCATCGTAGACTTTGTCTCTGTCATCTCTGACATAGACTAGAATTTAAAAAAAAAACTCCTGTTGGAAAGGCAATGGGACCGCTCGCCGCAGGAAAAAGAAGTCCTGCATAAAATGCTGTGCGTTGCCTTACGTGTTGCTGTCACTCCGTCTCGGGGGCTACTCTCGTAGTTTCGGGCTTAATTGCGGGCGTATTTACTCCGTATCACTTAACCACTAAGAATTAATGACAACACGAACATGAATTGTCAAATCGTATTGTCATTCATTAGTTCGGGTTCAACTACGCCTTGTGGGTCTAATCCCGAAACTATGGATTCTGGGCTTAGGGAGTAGCCCCCCGTATACATACCTATTTAGTGAGACATGAAGGGCGTCAGAAGAATCTATGTAGGTAAGCTTCTATTCTAAGTAGTAGATGGTACTACCAGCGGTTATGGTGGTACCGTCACCACCTAGGTCTTTGCGTGTCTGACTATTGCATTTATATTCTGAAGTTTTCGTTGAATATATAGGTATTTTTATTGCATTAAATTAGCGTGTGCTGTCAGCTGTGCCATAAACAAAGGAATTTTATTTAATGTAGGTAGGTTTGCAAGCAAAAGTGGTTATTTTCAACTGCTTTTAAAATTCGGTATTACATTAATTAATTAAACACACCTTATATCTCTTTATATTTACATGTTATTTTACAACCACGGGCTTCTCATAGTTTTCCTGGAATCGATAAGTAAAGCACTGTTTTTGTTAATTTTTTATCAACATTTTAGACTCAGTTGAGTCGATAAGTTCTACTTTTCCCCCAAAAAGTTTCCCGTATTCTAAATTAATTAATTTATTTTACGCGTTTTTGTGTCATTTGCAGAAGTTCATATTTGTATGAACCTTTTTCTATCGGAGCTCTCCATAGCATTCCCACCGCCATTTTGTTGTTTTTTTTAAGTCCTGTCGCAAGATCGATGCATGAATGGGTATAGGACACTTAAACAAAAAATAGACAGCAACATGGTGCCCTAAAATGTCACGTTTCCGAGATATTTGAAGGTAAAGTTGCCATGCCAACCTTTCAACTGAATCGGTCCTGTAGATTCGGAGAAAATTGGCTGTAACGACTAACTCAGCCAGAAGTTTTTTAAATAGACGTTCGGAAACCCCTAGAAAGTAGTTGAAGTTTATTATTTCTTTTATTCACTGCATAGAGGTGCAAAGAAACTTTACCTCTATAATATTTTCCATCAAGATAGTGCAAGATAAAACCATTATATTCTATACAATATGGCCAACGGTATCGTTCTACTACGTGTGAAAATTGCTAAAGTTTGTGCAGCAAAGTGCAAAGTTGGCTGGATCTTGTACAGAAGAACTTACCGAAGTAGTAAAGTACCAGCGTTGTTGGTCGGTGCCGTGTTTAGAAAACGAGATTTGAGTTTTCTTTTTATTTTCGTCTGGAAAACGAACTATTGCTAATAAGCAGATATCCAGCTATTGAGTGTTATTACTGTATACTAATATATAAAGCTGAAGAGTTTGTTTGTTTACTTGAACGCGCTAATCTCAGGAACTACTGGTCCGATTTGAAAAATTCTTTCAGTGTTAGATAGCCCATTTATCGATACTATATATCATCACGCCAAGATCAATAGGAGCGAAGCAGTAATGAAAATCGTGACACAGAAGAAGTTGCGCGGGTCAACTAGTTTTACATATTCATCAGACTTCATCGTCTTTTCAGAACAAACACAACATAATTATCAAAAATAAAATCTACTTAGGTATTATGTCGGCGTCTAAGCTTGGCTCAGGTTTCAAGAATTTGAAATGCTAATTTAAATTACTGAAATGGGGGAAAGCTACTCTTTGAATCAATAAATAAAATGTTTTATTTACTACTATTCGGAAACTCGTTTGCAAAAACGTAACTCTCCTTCTCAGGCACTCAGGCAGGCACAATAATTTAAACGCAAACAACCAGTTACCTTTCAACCTACCATTCTCAAATAGGACGGTGGTCGAAAGTAGACTGGGGAAAGGGGAGACTTACGGACAATAAAATGGCATACACCTGGCGGTACAATGTCCCAAGGGGTTACCGATCTGCAAAGAATAGCTTTTATTTTATTCAAAATACAGGGGTGGTTCTGAATTTAGTATAGTTGGAGTTAAATAACGTGTCAAACCGTACTTTGGTGCAAAAATTTTGGCAGAAACTCTGACACTAGGGTGTGTGGGGTCGTTAGACCTTACTGCCCAAAAAGAAGAAGATTTTCAGGCTAAAGGAGATTTTGAGAAATCTGATTTTCAAATGCGTAATTCAGAAATCGGATGACTGTCTTATAGAACAAGTTACGTCTCACCAGGACTATTTTTAGGCAGTCAATATATTATGTGAAATACTGGTATTCAGCTGAAGCAGACAAGACTGGTAGCCAACATACTTGGTTGGGAGAAAACCGGCCACACGAAGGGTTCCGTACCATACACCTTATTTTTTATTATTTGTTGTTATAGCGGCAATAGAAATACACAATCTATGAAAATTTTAATTGTCTACCTATTACGTTTCTTGAGAGATAGCCCTCTGACAGACAGACGGACAGCGGAGGCTTAGTAATAGGGTTCCGTTGGTTGCCCTTTGGGTACGGAACCCTAAAAAGTAACTCTGTCTGTATGTTAACGTTTCGCGTCTTATCCCGGCTGATATCCGTAGGATAATTATCGAAACACACGCGGGCGTAACCGTGGGTAAAAGGTAGCAAAATAAAAATCGTTTTAGGCAAGAGGTTGAATTAACTTTTCAGCTGATTTTTTATAAACTAAAGCTTAGCCTTACACATTAAATATTATTATTTACTTATTACCAGCTTCTGCCAGCGGCTTCGTCCGCGTGATTCCTAGGGAAATAACTCCCGGGATAAATATAGCCTATGTGTTATTCTAGACTATAATCTACCTCTGAGCCAAATTTCTCGAAGATCCTTTCAAGCGTTCTGATGTGAAAGAGTAACAAACATACATCCGTCTATCCTCACAAACTTTCGCACAAAATACTACTTACTGGTTGACCCGCGCCACTTCGTCTGCTCCGCTCCTATTGGTCTTAACATGATGATATATAGCCTTCCTCGATAAATGGGCTATCTAACACTGAAATAATTTTTCAAATCGGACCATTAGTTTCTGAGATTAGCGCGTTCAAGCAAACAAACAAACGAACTCTTCAGCTTTATATATTAGTACTAGTAACTTCGTCTGCGTCACAATTTTCATTACTGCTCCGCTCCTTTTGGTCTTAACGTGATGATATTTAGCCTATAGCCTTCCTCGATAAATGGGCTATCTAACGCTAAAAGAATTTTTCAAATCGGACCATTAGTTCCTGAGATTAGCGCGTTCAAGCAAACAAACAAACGAACTCTTCAGCTTTATATATTAGTACTAGTAACTTCGTCTGCGTCACAATTTTCATTACTGCTCGGCTCCTATTGGTCTTAACGTGATGATATATAGCCTATAGCCTTCCTCGATAAATGGGCTATCTATAACTAAACTATTTTTTTAAATAGTTCCTGTAGTTCAAGTAAACAAACAAGCAAACAAACTTCAGCTTTATATATTAGTATAGATAAGTATCTATAGATAGATATAGATCATATATTATTGTATTAGTAAGATAAAGATACATTCTACAAATAATTTCATTTCACGAAACCCTCATTTTCTTTACCCCTAAGTCCCTTAGACACATGCCCGATTGTCCACGACGGTTTCCATGGGTTGACAGCTGTCAAACACAATACGGTCAGTGGGTCGGCACAGATCGATAGCTGTGAGCTCGTAAACAGCCAATGATAGGAGCGTGGCCTCTTCTGAAAGATATTCATCAATTATAATTAACATTTTGTTAGTAGGAACCATTTTGTTTGGGATTTCTGGTAAGATTGTCTTTTGTTTTTATTTGATGTGCTTTAGTTATTATTTAGTTCGACAGCGGCTTCTTTTGCATATCAGAGAATGTGCGCCGGAATTCCATAATTTAATTCCGCCAAGCCTGTTCTATCATCGGACCACAAGACGTACGGCGATGTGCCACCAGTACATGGTGGACATCCCACCCACACGCACAAAACGTTTTGGGAACACATTCATAGTGCGTACAGCTAAGGAATGGAATTCCCTGCCGGAGTCTGTGTTTCCTGATAGCTACAAACTGGGAGTCTTTAAGCCAAGAGTGAATAGGTTACTTCTAGGCAAGCGTGCTCCATTTTCGGCCACGTACGTAACGCGTTTTCATCTAAAGTTTAATCATCAATATAGCCTTCCATTTTAATCATCAATATAGCCCTCTAAGTTCATGAAGCCCTATAGAATGGTTATTTTATGAAAAAGTCTTTCGCGGGCTATCCTGGCGCATCTACCTTAAAAGTTTCGATTTTTCCTTTGAAGTACGGAATTCTACAAACCGAAACCAAATTCCGCTGCCTAGTGAAATAATTTACTCTTCTGATTACTTTCTGGTTCGAAGGCAGTTAATACTTTGAAAACATTAAGTTAACAACAAAGTTAATTATAAATGAACTTCGTAGGACTACGAGTGCCGTAAAACAAGTATAATTTCTACATGCCACAAGCCTAAACAACTTAACTCTACGCATCAATTAAGGAAAAACCCACATCTTAAAATATTCCAAAAAGCAAAATCGAAAAGAGCATTTCCGTGGAAACCGCTGCGATATCAAGATTAATAGTAGTTGAGATTGAATGAAATCGAGCGTCGTAAGTATCAGAAGGGAATCTTGAGAACGACCCGTCAGGTTTGAGCGTGATATTGGAGGAGGATCACCGAGATTGGGCTTATCATACGGACGAATTGGGAAAACTTTTAAGGTTCTACAGAAATGCCAAGGTATGGCACTGGGTGGCTGGGTGGTGGGCATCTGTCTGAATGACATGTATTATTTTAAATAACGAACAATATTTTTTTTTTGAATAAATTTATAGTAATACATTTACATATTTTATACTTGTAGTAAAATACGGTATTACTTGCCAAAATTCATAGTTCTAAGTTAACGGAAAATACCCTATTAATTTTGATTCCCTAGAGAGTGTCGAAAAATACGTTTTTAACCGACTTCAAAAAAAGGAGTGACGAAAGGAGCTCATAACTCCTTCATTTATGAACCGATTTGAAAAAATTTTCTTTCATCTAAAAGGGTATACTTCTTGATTGGTCCCATTGTCACCATGTCAGAATCTGATAATGGGATCCCACGAAAATCGAGGGCAACCCTCAAATTTTATAGGCACTCACAATGTTTTTCATGAACTTTCTAACGCATTTCAGATATTTGTGCCTGGTAATCATCATCACATGTTGCTGAGCTGATGATGAAAGGTATAAATTAGGATCTGATGATGAGATCCCATGAAAAATGTTTGTTCATCGATACTTTAGCCAATTGTCAGCCGATTTGGATGATTCTTTTTTTGTTTGAAAGAGTATTTTCCTGGACTGGTCCCATTTCAATTTGGTGAAGATCTGATGAAGAACTTCGGAGGTAGGCAACGGAACTCTTCAATAAATGATAGCAAAGGGATCGGGATTGCTGAAATCGCATGTTTTTTAGTTCTTAACATAACATTGCGCCGGTACGCTGTTAATGGGTACGCAGGTACCTAGGTACCACAAAAAAGTGAAAAATAAAAAACTTTTTACAAAAAATACAACCGACTTCCAAAAACAAAACACTACAAGGTACAAAATAACTTCGGAAGAAAAAAAAAAGCCGGTTGTATTTTTTGTAAAAAAGATTTTTTTTTACGTCATAAACGGCCGTATCTTTTTTTTACGTTAACTTAGAAGTTGTGAAAAATCAAATTAAAACCGAAAATCTCAGATCTTGAGTATGCGGTTTTAATTTCAATTCGTTACCTCCATGCGTTCCCGAGATAAAGGGTCTTCACAGCCAGACGGACGGACGGACGGACGGATAACAAAGTGATCCTATAAGGGTTCTATAATTATTGTTCGGAACCCTAAAAACAACACTCCTAAGACGGGGCCCCCCAAAAATTTCATACAGGGCCCCTTTAACACTAGCTACGCCACTGCAGTTATACCGTAGGTAGTAAATAACCTTTATCAAGTACTTTAATCCATTTTTGTACGTAGAATGTAGATGTTATCTTGAACAGAGCTCGCTACTGAAATCGATGAAAGCCTTTATAGAAAGCTTTTGTGGCTAAAGCTTTGTATTATTGTACCTTGTACATTGTCAACTAATGCTGCTATTGGATTGCAGAGGTCAGAATGTTCGGATTGAAAGCCAGTTATATAGTAGAGCTAGCTTTTAGAGATAAAGGAAAGCTACGCTGTTGACGTAAACTAGCTTTTTTTTATTGAGAATTGCTCTTGATCACAATCACGCCTGATGGAAAGCGATAGATGAGGTCTATGATGGAGCGAGCGTGCCCGAAGATGCCTGTTCACTCTTGTAGCTTTAAATAAGTAGGTAACGGTAGGGATTCAAGGATAATAAAATATATTTTTTAAACAAGGTGAATTTCCCAAGTGTGCGCGGGTAAATCCGAAACTATGAGGAATAACGAAAAACAACTGAAGGGGGTCTCGAGCTCGATCTTGGTAAAAACCAAAGCTACATCAGTGAATTTTGGAAAAATATCAGTTAAGTTTTAGTCAGTTTTAAAAACGGACGCTTTTTAGGGTTCCGTAAACAAAGGGTAACAAACGGAACCCTATTACTAGGCCTCCACTGTCCGTCCGTCCGTCTGTCTGTCAAAGGGCTATATCTGAAGAACCGTGATAGGTAGACAGTTGAAATTTTCACAGATTAAGTATAGTAGTAATAAAAATTGAGGATTATGGTACGGAACCCTTCGTATGCGAGTCGACGCTTTCGAATGGTGTAGGTAATAAATTAATAATACAGGGTATATGCTTTTTTTTAAACTCAATTCCCGGTTAGGAATATTCTTTTTCCAAAATCCAATGAAACAGTTTTAGATTTTATCAAAATCAGGCTCGAGGTTCGTTTCAGTGTTTTTCTCTATTCCTCTTAGTTTCTGATTTGGCCATCCACGCACATTTTAAAAATTAATTTGTATTGGCTCATACGTTTCCACTGCTAGGTAAAGGCCTCCCTCAATTCCTTCCAGGAATTCTGCTCCCACGCCACCTCGTATTAGGCCCCTCGGTAGGCGCTCAGCATGTCACCACCACCTCTTTTTCGCCCAGGCTCGTCGTCGAAAATTCCAAAATGTATTAGATTGAAATGTTACTGAAATGCCACGAAACTCCTGACAAACGCTATCGCTGGTAGAATGTTTCTCTGTCTGGTATTTTGCATGCTTCCTTTTAGCTCAAAGACTCAAAGTTGAAAAATGCGGACACAATAAATCCAAGAAAAAAACCACTGAAGTCGCTACGCCCGTATTTTAACAACAAATTCGCAAACCAAACTCACATTAACTCTACGGCTATATGCCTACCTACTCCATTCAAATTGTTTCTTTTCACCAGGCTCCCCTTTAAATTCGTCCCCATCTCCAAACGAGTTTAGACGGAGGGTACATCCCTTCCGTAAGACCTTGACACAGTTTGGTTCTGGCTGGCTTTTATCAGATCAAACTGGATTGAACCGGTAAGATGGTGTGAGAAAGTGCAGAAGTTCCACTGCTAACAAAAACCAACGTTATGATATTTTCTATGACAATAGAAAATATTATACGTTAAAATATCTTTTATTTAACTAAAGTCTTATTTTTATTTTTACGTAAGTTCTTTATTATGTTTGAAACTTTAATTCGTCACTCGTCTCTCAAGTTTCATAGGATGACCAGCGTCTGTCGGCATTATGTCGCGCAACATTGCTAAATGAACATTTTGGCGTAGCCGTGAGTTATATACGTACGCTACGGACGAGATTATTTATTTTATTTGTGTTGGTACCTGATGAATTTCTGTCAAATATGTAAATGTTTTATTCTTATTAGTATAAGAGAGAGCATGAGACACCTCAGCAGCTAGGCAGGTACTAGAGGCGGTATTGTCAGCATTTTCCATACAAATTGAGTGATTAAACTCACTTACTTACTTAGTTTCTAGAGGTAATAAGTAGGTAAAAGATTACTAGGTGCAAATAATTCGGACTCAAACATTACTTATTTTTTTACTATTGATAGGCACGCGTTTGACCACTATCTCATCTGATGGTAAGCGATGATGTGGTCGAAGATGGAGCACACTTGCAGATCACCTCATACACAACTACCTGCACCATCTAAGGTTTGAACGAGGCCTATGATAGAGCTGTACAGGTTCAATACTGGTCAGACAAAATTAAGTATGAGTCAATCGACACGAAAAAAAGAAGAAGACATCGTTAACTTGGGGATTCTCTATGGTGTAAAGCTACATTTGCGCGTTATTCTATTGCTCATATTAGTCCGAATCTATTGAGAATATTTATTTCTATATACAGGATAACAAGATAAGAAATGAGCCTCTAACTGCCTCCGTGGGCGAGTCGTTTAGGCGTTAGCCTTGTGACCCGGTAGTCGTGGGGTCAATTCCCAGGAGAAGCGTACTTTGTAAAATTGTTTCCAGTTTGGTTATAACATTGCAGGCTTGAATCACTTGATCGTCTGATCAAAAGATGATTTCGTGCTTTAGAAGGTACGCGTAAGCCGGTGGCCCCGGCCGCAAAATGACGGTCGTCAGATAAACCATGTCAGAGGCCCTTGAGGTGGTTTAGAAACTCTGACATTAGAGTGTGTGGGGTCGTTAGACCTTACTGCTCGTCCACACGATAACAATTGTGACGAAATATGAGACTTCGACTTATATTTTCGTCACTCCTTACAAGTCTTGCTGAATAAGCTGTCACATACAGACTGAAAAAAAATAGTGAACCTTCTGTTATATTTGGTAATGTGACCGTTATTAAGTGTAGTATTGAATCAAAATAGCTGTTAAGATCGTTTTACAACGTAACGGTTATTAATTTTAACATATCGGTGGGTACCAAATAAGTATTTATTTTGTTATTGTAATCTGTCTAAACGTTATTTCCACTTTTTAAATTTATTAAACTATTTTTGGAAGGTAGTTGAAAGTCCCGCGCTCTCGGGTCGCGGTATGTAAGCACCAGAAAGAACACATTCATTGCGATACTTTAGTCGGCAGAAGACCAACATACTTAGCAATATTTTTTATAGAATCAGGGTAGCCATTGAGCACAGAAAAAGTAATCTATCAGCGATAATAGTTGTCAAAAAGTCCTATTATTGTAACTATATTACATTACATTTTGGAGTGTTTGACATTTGTTTTCGCTGATATTCTGACACTTTTATATTTTCCCTCTTTTTCACATTTTCCCTAACTTGTACACGGTATTCTTCTTCTACCTGGCGTTAATCCCGGCTATTACCAGGGTCCGCCTTCCTACTTAGCTTCCTCCACTTTGCCCGATCTTGAACATCCTTCTCAGTCGGGCCATTGGCTCTCATGTCGGACTTGACGACGGCCAGGCAGCGCTTGCGAGGGCGACCACGGGACCTAGCCCCAAGAACAGCCATATTCATGCATCTCCGGCCAACGTACTCCATAGGGCGGCGCATGTTGTGGCCATACCATCGCAGACGACACTCTTGCAGTTTTTCCCCCACGTCACGGACACCAAGACTACCTGACGTGGGGGAAAAACTGCAAGAGTGTTGTCACAACACGTTATTAATTTTGATTTTAGTAATGTTTCTGGCCGAAATGAACTCTTTTTATTTCTTTAGGAATTCTTTCAGAAATATGCAGGGGGCATGTTTCTCATTTGTGTGTAAAATCTGACCGATTAAAAAGGCCTTTCAATACAGCTGGTCTTGAGCTTGAACAGACTTGACGTAGGCACCTTCAATAAAATCTTGGCTCAGCCAAATAGCAATGATGCGAAGAGTCTGTTTAGGTTCATGGCCCAGATATGACTAATTTGTGTTTAGGGTACGATGGGACTGACATACGCTTTGCGATTTTAAATGTACCTAAATAAATAAAGAAAAAAAAATACAGCTGGTGAAAAATCTTTTAAAAGACAATATTTCTGTCCCCTTCTGACCATCGACAATTTCTTACACGTGCAGATTGTATAAGACTGGCCAGTAACATTGGGGCACGTTTCTAGTAATCCCATGTTTCCCCTTACAATCACGGCATCGAGATTGTTTCAGAGCTTTAATATTTTACGACGTTGCTATCGTCTTTATTGTACCGGGCCATTGTCTGTTTTTAATAGGTAAGGACATCAGGCAAAGTGCAACTTATTTGCTTATCAACTAAATAATATAGAAAATTAAATGTCTTCCCGTCCAGTCAAGAAACATTTGCCATTCGTTGACAATTTTAGCAGCCATTGGGCCACTGATGTCAAACCTATGAATAAAGTCATCATCATCATCTGCCTTTTCCCAACTATATTGGGGTCAGCTTCCACTCAACCCGGATTCAGCTGAAAACCAGTATTTTACGTGAAGCGGCTGCCTTCCAGAACTCCACAACCCATTAAATGGGTAACACGGTATTTCTTGGCAAAACTGGAGTCAGATTTACTGGCTTCTGACAATCCGCAACGACTGCCAATGACAGTCGGGACCAACAGCTTAACGTGCTTTCCGAGGCACGGAGGAAACTCGGTATGTTAAGATGGTCACCCATCCACAGACCAACCTTGGCAAGCGTTGCTTAACCTTGAAAATCGACCTGTGCGGCTGTTATTCTTTAGCCTCGAGCTCCTCAAACCTATGAATAAAATACATTCACATAATCATCATGATGTTAAACAGCCCGACTTAATCCACTGCTGAGCACAGGCTTCACTTTTCTTTTCAAGTCCCTGTGCCAGCCTCATCCAGGATCCAGGATCTATTCGGTTTGGCAACAATGTCGTCTGTACATCTTGCCGCCGGGTGACCTTTAAACTGGTGAAACTTCTTTATTTTCTTCGTCCTCTACTGACCATCGACAATCTTACACGTGCAGTTCGTATAAGACTGGCCAGTGACAACGGGACACGTTTCTAGTAATCCCACGTTTCCCTTATAATCACGGTATCAGGATTGATTCAAAGCTATAATATTTTACGACGTTTCTATTGCCTTTTATTGAAGAACGGCTGCTGTCTTTAGGTATCAGCTTTTCTACACACGATATGACGAAGAAGTTTACATTAGAAAATTGGCATTGATAGTCTTTAGATAATGGAAGAAAAAATTGTTTGGGTCGTTGTCATAGTATATGGCGAGGAGGGAGTATACGGTATTCAGGGAGATTGTAATTGAGTGCGTCCCTTAAATTGGGATGTTCTAGAGCTAATTCGCAACGACTTTTGTGATCGACAACAATCAAATTTAGCCTCTAAGAACGACTTAATTTTCTATTCAATATCAATTGTATATCGAGCAAACTAAATGTCATTTTAAATCAACTCGACCAGCCTCTCCGAAGTTGCGTCACAATACCTTACTCTGCCTTCCGCGCTCAGTCTGACCTAGCCGCTTTTTTTTAAATATAGTAGCTGTGGTATCTAGTTAGACGGTTTTTCGATATAATGGACGACGAAAAACTTCTGTTAAGAATGCAAAAATAACCTTTAGCTGTAATAGGCTCGCGTTTGACCACAATCACACCACACCTAATGGATATCGATAATGTGGTCGACGATGGAACAGAGCTGATTAAATGGTACAGTGAAGGTTGCTAGCTGGATCCGGGAACCTTACAGCATACATGCTGGCAGAAAAAATAAAAACTACTAGCTGGGGAACTTGGCTCATCTTTACATACATTCCTACAGCACTTACGTCACGTAACAGCGCGTTTTAGTTTATTCTAGTCTATGCTACGAAAGACCAGCGGGTCTAAAAAGGCCACTTTCATTCAGAAAGCATATCTCGCTACCCGTCACTGTAAAATTTTCTTAATCAACCTTGAACCTAATGCATTAGCGAAAAAGTTGAAAATTCAATTTGACAGATTGCTGTGTGGTTTATATTATGATTCTGCTAAGTTACCTTTTTAGACCCGCAGTGGCACAGGCCATTGAGCACAGTAGACATAAAGACGCAAAGCTTTGATTGTCAAATTGCTACATTTATCACGAAGGCTGTCGTCCAATTTCGTTGGGGCACGCCGTGACGTCACCGCTTGGCTGAAAGCACGCACTAATGAAAGCCCGTATTTCAGGCTTGTGACTGTCTGCTCTACATGCTTATGTTTTATTCTGGAGGATGGCTAGGGAAATAAAACGTGGTCGCTCATATACCTACCTAAGTTATACCAAAGGGCCTTAGGGCAAGGCGTTTTTTTAACGCACCGGCGACGAACAGATGATGCACGCTAACACGCTTCAGACACAGACAGTACTGCTTTTGTTGTTCATCTACAGCAATGTAAGTGCGCGTCGTCGGCGCGTTAAAAATACGCCATATTCATAGGCTTCTAAAGAATTAAGGCTACTATATCCTATACATCTTTTTCTGTACTTAGATTAACTTACCCGTTGACTTGAGACTGTAATTGTAATAGGAAAATCATTTCTGTTGTTAAAATACTCCACGGAGTCTTTTGGTACCTAATATTGATTTATAACTAGCGGCCCGCCGTGGCTTCGGACGTGTGCTATATATAAAATCCAGTGTTTTTTTCATAAAGATCTTCCATATCTACATTAACACAAAAGTTTTTAACAAAAAAAAAATGTTTGTGGTTTCACAGCGTGCCGGCGTGATGTTATGTTATTAACTGGTATAAACAATCAACAGACATGCGATTTCAGAAATCCCAATCAATTTGTTATCATTTACTGAAGAGTTCCGTTGCCTACCTCCGAAGTTCTTTATCAGATCTTCACCAAATTTATATGGGACTAGTTCAAGAAAATACTCTTCCAAACAAAAACAGAATCATCCAAATCGGTTAACAATTGGCGAAAATATCGCTGAACAAACATTTTTCATGGGATCCCATCATCAGATCCTGACTTATACCTACCGTAATCATGCAGCTCAGCAAGGCAGGCACAAATATCTGAATTGCGTTAGAAAGTTTATGAAAAACATTATATGTGCTTACAAAATTTGAAGGTTTGCCTCGATTTTCAATCGAGGCAAACCTTCAAATTTTGATTCTAACTTGGTGACAATGTGGTCCCATTGTCACCAAGTTAGAATCTGATGGTGACCTCAGGAGTATAGGCTTTCGAATAAAAAAAAAACATTTTTAAAATCGGTCCAGAATTAGCGGAGAAATCGGTGAATATACATAAAAAAAAAAATACTTACAGCCGAACATAGAACTTCCACCTTTTTGAAGAAGTCGGTTAAAAAATAGCCGAACCGGTTGAGTCGGTCTCAGGTGATTTGCATCGCCATACATGTAGCAGTTGATTTTTATGGGGAGCATAATTTATATGAAGGAATTATTATGGTTTAAGCAACGCTTGCCAGGGTTGGTCTGTGGATGGGTGACCATCTTAACATACCGAGTTTTCTACGTGCCTCGGAAAGCACGTTAAGCCGTTGGTCCCGGCTGTCATTTGTAGATCTTTGGCAGTCGTTACGGATAGTCAGAAGCCAGTTAATCTGACTCCAGTCTTGCCATGAAGTACTGTGTTACCCAGTTAATGGGTTGTGGAGGTCTAGTAGGCAGCCGCTCCGCGTAAAATACTGGTATTCATGTGGCAATTGATTTTTACTGGGAGCATAATTTATGTAAAAGAATTATTATGTAAGCCTTTATGTAAAATTGAAACGCCACTTATTTTTCGTTTTTCTTTTGTTTCAGATAACCGGACTTCTTCCTTGGATAATTTCTGCCAAAATGTCTAAATTAAAATAACACCATTCTAATCTCCATCACTAGAAGAGTGAAAACGCGATGTTGTATTCACATTGACGGCAACATAACCTTTTCATATGCACAGAGAAACCGACAACGTGTTCAGAGATTCACTAAAATTACGGCAAAAACTACTCCAGAGGACTACAACGTATTTTAAAGTAGTCGAATTCGTAAAAAAAGACGCAATACGATACTTCACGTACGATTACGAAATACATCAATAGCGTATTATGAACATATTCATAGGAAATCATTCTAATAATCTTGTTAAACTTAAACATTAAAAAAGACAATAAAAACCCCAAGTGAAGAAAACAATTAATAATTTTAAGTAGACAATCGAATTGATTCTAAAATCGGATAAAAATTAAAAGTAAAATAATCTACTAAACATTTACCATAGATAAAAAAGGGATTTTGACAGCTAAAATGGCGGGAAAAGCTGAAGCGATTGGGCCGCGGAATGGTCATGAGTTGGCGCCTTTGAATGCGCGCGCTGATGGTAGCGAGCGACCTCATGGGGTCACCATCGTTCTGCAAGGGTCCAGGGGTTCCTTGCAACGTGAGGCGCCGGATGAAGACCGTGCTGCGTGGTCCGGGAAGCTTCAGTTCTTCTTATCCATCATCGGATACTCTGTGGGACTCGGAAACATCTGGCGGTTCCCGTATTTGTGTCAGCAAAATGGAGGAGGTGAGTTATAAAATAGTTCGTAAATTGTTATAGTTTCTAGATTAAGTATTCTGTGCCTGCAGCTGCGCTAACTTGGACCCATATTCACCGTATATTATAATATCTTCGTAGTGTAAAATAATTAACTAACTGAAATAGGAGAGTAAAAACGAAAAAATTGGGTTTGGAAAAGCTGCTAATACGGGGTAACATTTAATTCCATGTAGGAATTTAAAACAACTGATCAGTGTATTCACATACTTCGACAAAATGTCTTCTTTTTTAGCCGCTGTAGAAGCCGTCAATACCTGTGTATATGGAATTATTATTTTTATTTGACAGCTAGTTCAGGAATCAGGATATCGTTCAGGCTTCATTAGATTTCGAAATAATGTGATTACCAGGAAAAAGCACACTATTTTAATGAAATGTTGACATACATATTCACATTTCTTTTCTGATTTATTTTTAACATTCTGCAAAGCGATTTCTAGCATTGAACTTGAATTTCACGAAATAGCGTGTTTCGATAATTTATAAGTAATTGTTGGTTCGCGTGATTGGTAAGCAGTTTTGCAGGTTTGATTCAGGGATTTTCCGCAACTTGCAAAATTAGTAAATATTTTTGTTCAAATATACATATTTTGTTTTGAAAATAACGGAAATATTGACGATGAAGAAGAGTTTAGAGGGAAAGAGAGAGAAAGAAGTTTTAAGTTTTCTATCGGAAGTGAAAAATTGCTTGATAAAGTTGAACTTTTTCGGGAAAAAGTTCTTATAATAACTTTTTGATCCTAACCTATCTTGCCAAGACCTAAGTATTTTGTACCTGTGCATCTGATTTCGGTCAGTGGATCGTCTTGCGAAGTGGAACACTTTGGCTTAGGCCCGAGCCATCAATTCTTCACGGCTTGTCGAGGAGAACAAAAATAATAACCACATTAATAATGGACTTGAAAGTTTGTATGTAACGGACTAAACGCTCTTTAATATTTCTAGACATAGAGTACTTACATACCTACTCTATACTTACTTTCTTGAAAATTATAGTCATCGCCTTGCCACAAAGGGCGGCTTTATACTTTATCCACTGAACCAGTTTCAACCGCTTAAAACTGAAAGAAGTGGTTGAAACTGGTTAAAACCAGTTGTGAAGTGTTGGCGAGGTCAACTTTTAATTTCTGTTATTATGTAGAAGTAGGGCTGTTATAACCTAATTTTCCGACGTCGGACATAAACTTTAAAAATCCCCAGACATTTGGGTTAAATTGAGCATTTCCCCAGCCACAACCAAAAAACTATTTTAAATAAAAACATCGTTAACATTTTTATTTCTCTAAAGGTGGTTGCACCAGGGTAGCCCGCGAAATTAAAATTTTCTTACGTTTTTTGCAATTTGCAAGTTCGTACCTATTAGGTTAGATGTTGATTAAAGTATGATTACATACATCACAAATAATGACTATCACAATTCCAACTGGGATTGGTTTCTTTAAAAGTAAATACTCGTACATATAACTAGAAACCATAATAAACATGACCATTTCGATAACTTAAACCCAATCACTTACAATGTAATCGACCATAAAGACCGTATACTACGTACTTAACTTTTTAATATCACTGAGCTCATTAGGTAGGTACAGTCGCAAGCACAAATATGTAATGATTGTCCAAAATTTTGTTCATAGAAAAGGCATTTGACCTAATTGGTCTGAATTAAATATTTCATTTAGTGTAAGTCGAAAACTGCTTTATCCTGAAAACCTGTTAAAATTAGGCATTCAAGTAGGGTGACGCATTCTTAACTACAAAAAATTCTATTCACTCGTATGTCATCCATCCATCGCCATTTTGATTTTCCTTTAAAGATAAAGCGTAAAATGACACTAAAAAAACTCTTATACCACTACCAATCCAAATTCAAATTCAATCTTACAACCTTATCTCATATATGGGTTAAATATAAAACAAACAAAAGATTTTCGAAAAATGGTGGACTAAAGTTACTAGCCGCGTTTCTATTGAAAAACTCCTTATGGTGTTACAAACACAGTTTATTCGAAACCAAACTGTCATGAAATTGGTATATCCCAAAAAATATAAACACAAGACACTTATATTGCTGCATCGAAAATGTTTGCACTGCTGACGTTACTAGCTCAAAGTCTCGGGAGCTATGTGCAGCAATCATCATCTGCCTAGCCTTTTCCCAACTATATTGGGGTCGGCTTCCAGTCAAACCGGATTTAGCTGAATACCAGTATTTTACGTGGAGCGGCTGCCTACCAGACCTCCACAACCCATTAACTGGGTAACACTGTACTTCATGGCAAGACTGGCGTCAGATTAACTGGCTTCTGACTATCCGTAACGACTGCCAAAGATCTACAAATGACAGCCGGGACCAACGGCTTAACGTGCTTTCCGAGGCACGGAGGAAACTCGTTATATTAAGATGGTCACCCATCCACAGACCAACCTTGGCAAGCGTTGCTTAATCTTGAAGACCGACCCGTGCGGCTGTTATTATCTAGCCACGAGCTCCTCAAAACTGAAACCAAACTGTAATGAAATTGGTAAATCCCTCATATTGCTGTATTGAAAATGTTTGCACTGCTGACATTACTAGAACTCAAAGCACTAGACTCTAGAACTATATGCAGCAATAAAGTATTGATTTTATACAGCTGCCGAGCGACTGAGCCGCGGGCGTCAAACTATCCGCAGTCGTTCAAATACTAGGTAGCCTACAGTATTATGAGTATTTGCTTCTATGTCACGGTTTGCGTTCCTATATGGTTGACGAGTCGTTATACTTACCAATGGTCAGTGGTCAAGTTTTTGCGTCTCTGTATGAGAATTGTGGTTTTCAGCTGTAAGGCATGAACATAGTGAGTTAGAATATTGACGATTACCGAGACTGATTTTCCAGGGCATTCAGGTTTTGAACTAATTTATTAGGAAGCATTATGGTGATTGTAGAATAGAATCGAATACTCTTAATTATGAAAACCATACGAGTATAGGTACGTTTCAGAAAAAATAGATGCAGAAAACATTACATAAGGTGACACAATGGGCGACCTTATCGCTTAAAGCGATCTTTTTAAGACAACATTTGGATGGATTTAAAGGAAAAAGGAAAGACAGTACTGTAGGTAGTCTTAGGTGTACTCCTGTGGTGTGTTTTCATTCTTATGCCTGCGGCGATTCTATTGGTTCTTAACAAACACATCTTTCCCAACACATCCTCGTACATCTCTGTAGGAAACGCAGCTTTATGCGAAAGTAACTGCCGATCTGTTTGTTTGTTATCTCTAAAAAATATTTTATCTCTGATAAATTAAACCTTTGTAATCCATAATAGCTTTTGCCCGCGATTTCGTACGTGCATATCCCGTTTTGTTCCCGTTCCCGTTGCATTTTGGGAAATCCTCTCTTAGTGCTCCCCTACGGAGTTTAGGGAAGATACATGCCACATTTCAGCTTTTTACGTCCAGGAGTTTCGGCTGTGCGTTATCTGCCAGTCACTCAGTCACTCAATCACCCAATCAGTCAGTAACGGAAGAATTTTACCTATTAGGATTTCCCGTTCCCGTAGGAATTTTGGGAAACTACTCATAATGCTCTCCTATGGAGTGTAGGGAAGCTACATGCCAAATTTCAGCTTTCTAAGACCAGCAAGTCTATTCTGTAAGTAACCATTTCGATATCGAGCTTCACGTGAGTGGGATAGCTCACAAAGTGAACTTTATTGCACACAGCATAGAGGTCTTATGTTTATACTCAACTCGGATTCCGCTGTGCGTTGTCTCTCAGTCACTCAATTAGTCAGTAACGGAAAAATTGTATGTATTAAGATTACAAAGTTATAATTTTCTCGCCACCCATTGTCCACGAAAGGACCACACACCAAAAATAGCCACAATTTACTCCTAAACCAACTAGTAACCTCAACCCCTACGCTTCGTTACCCCTCACTTCCTCACAGCAACGCCAATTTACCCAGCATTACATACAGTCAAAGAGAAAAATTACCACATCTTTGTAAAAAAGCTTTCCGGAACGATTTTCGTGATTTCCTGTGGTGATATCCGTCGGGAGAGAAAGAGAGGGGAGATATAAGGAGGGGTCCGTCTCCCTTGGCACCTATATACCAATATATTTATATCTAAATATATTGTATATAGGTGGGGTGTGTGTGTTTGTCTGTCTGGCGCAGCTACGGATCAAATATAATTACGTGGTCTCGATTAACATGGAGTAGGTATTAAAAATGGAGAGCTGATGGTAGTTTTTGTGAGGATGGTTTTTGAGTGGCAAAAGTTTTATTATGATTTTGTAGGATTAAAAACATATGTCGGTCTAAATAGCAAGATCTAGCTTTAAGACCTCATACTTAACTGTTAATCAAATTTCAAAATGAGTGGAGCCACTATTTTAAAAGTTTGCACTGATTTCAAAGAGTGTCCACGGAGTCTTTTGCTCGTTGTTCCATAGATATCTACGCTTTGGAAAGTTATTAAACTTATTAAATGTTGTAGGCTAAAAGTCCATTTCAGACTTAATAATCTGTGCTGTACCTACACATGACCAACAAAATTCGCAAGCATTGTTTACCGCCAATATTCCCACATTGGCACTCCATTTCTGCCTAGTCAGGACGTTCTCTATATCCATATTACTAAACTATACAGGTATGGTTTAGCGTGCAGTCCCGATGCCCGGGAAACGCAGTTTGCATCTATGTAATAAAATGTATATGCCTTGTGTCGGCCCGGGCAAAGCTAGCCAGGTAGACAGCCAGATGGTTTTGAGTCCTGTTTACACAGGAATAGAATTAAAATTACACTGTGTTTGTCGAGAGAAGGTTCTAGGTTTCACCTGTCGCTGCATCGATTTATTCAGGAGCGGGTTGTAAACAAGCTGTCGATGAGATTGAGATCAGACGAAGGGAATATGGTTTTGTAGGTAGTTTTGATTTTATAAGTTCTTTGTAGAGGATAATTGTATGTAGATATATTTTAGTGATATGAAGAAGAACGTTTAAGAAGTTTTGAATATTTTCGTTTGTTAGATAATGTTGGTTTCCGTCTGAAATTCCAGAGTAATTCCCTTTTTATTTTTGCTACAGATTTTAATGATCCATTTTAGCTTGGTATTTAATTGCACAGTTATTTTAGTTAACGAAATACACAAGTCATAAAATAATTTAAATGTTTCTATAAAATAATGATAGGCTACTGTTGGATCACTTGTGTTATATATTTCACAAAAAGATATGTTTTTTAAGCAGTTTTTAAATTTTTGAATATTTTCTACCCAGTTTTTTAATTTTTTGCCAACACTTTAATAAAAATATTTTTTTAACTGGTAGCTTAATTAATGGGGCAGTGTGGTCTGATAAGCCAAATTCTTACACATCAGTCTTACACTGTTTTTTAAAGTCATGTGCAAAGTTGTCTATACAAGTCTTACTCGATAGTCTCGTGGGCTGCTTTAGTGCTAATGTGAGATTATAATTTAGTAATAAGAGCATAATTGTATGTAGATATATTTTAGTGACATGTTAGATATGTATGAAAGAAGCATTGTAAACATTTTTGCAATTTGTTAGTTTTTCGTACACTTAAAATAAACAGTATCTTTGTGCACTTATCTTTACTATATAGTTTTCTTTTAAAAGTGTATTGTGTGAACATAAATAAATAAGTTCAAATTATGGTCAACGTTTTCGGATTTTGAGAAACGCATTGTGTTCCTTAATAATAATTATAATCTATCCGCAAGGCAGTTTTGTGGCGAACTGTTGGGCACTGGCGACCCCACGGACCTGATCTCTAGGGAGAATTCTTGTTCCTCATTTCCGGCTTGCCTTTATTGGCTGGCCGGGGTGAAAACTGACGAGGAACAGAGATCCCACCTCTTTCTTGCCTTAATCGGCCGGTCTGAGTGGAGATTCGCAAGAGCAAACGTGCTCGGGAGAAGGATGTATAATCCAGTAAGGTGCTGGTAGGGATCTTGACCGTACTTCCGGGATTGTCCTGATAGCCGTGGTATACCTCTCCACTCCTCTAGCACCTCAGGATATGTTGCCCCCTTGGCGCTACGTTACTTTGTGCTAGCGACCCTTTTCGGGGGGCCCATTTATTGAGTGTGCAAGTCACCCCCTGCCATTTTAAAGCCGTTTTAATTGTCAATGGTCAGGCAGGGGCCAATAGTTCTTCCATAGTAAACGATTATTAGTCCACTAAACCAGCCAAACCCATAGCGTTTCATCTTTTGTTTCCATATTCTGCAATAGTCCTGCTCCAACCGGGGATTGTCCTTGGGTATACTTTCACAGTGCATACAGGGATAATCGTCGGTTGGTGTCCCGTTCCATTTAAAATGTCTAAAGAGGCCTCTGCGAGTTGGCTTCGGCCCCTCGTACGCCTACCAAAGGACCGGGTCTCTAAGAAAAGGGACCCGAGAAAGTAAAAAAAAATAAAAATTATAATCTAATCATTGTACCGATAGTTGTGAAAGCCAACGGCTTAATAGCCACGAGCCTCGATCAACACCTCAGGAGGCTCTCGTTAGGCAGCTGGATCAAGGGCTTGATTCAGAAAGCGGTACTTCTGGAGCTCTGACCGCCGGTAGATTGGACCCTGTTCCCGATACCAGTGGGCTACTATTTTTATTATTGTATAAATGTTTTCTTTTACTTTTATTGAAATATATAAAATATAATATACTAGTTGACCCACGCAACTTCGTTTGTGTCAGAATTTTCATTACTGCCCCGCTCCTATTGGTCTTAGCGTGATTATATATAACCTATAGCCTTCCTCGATAAATGGGCTATCTAACACTGAAAGAATTTTTCAAATCGGACAGAAGTTCTAGAAATTAGCGCGTACAAGCAAACAAACAAACAAACTCTTCAGCTTTATATATTAGTATACATTAGTATGGCTTATTGAATAAGGGATAACAATAATCTTTATTTCGAAAACTTTGAGTAGGTGCAGGTTAACTTAAATACTACACCACGAGTGACTGAAACGAAATATTACAGTGGATAGCGGAGCAAACCCCACTTCCATGCTAGGAATTAACCTGTGTTACGGACACTAGAGGTAGCTTCACTATCTCACCGAGAACATTAGATACTTCAAACGTCTGTAACTCAGTAGTTTAAAAAAGCCGGGTTCCGTACCATAAACTTTATTTTTTTATATTTGAGTTGATTGAATGAAAGGTAAATTGCGGTTTCCGATTTATGACGTATTAAAAAAAAAACTATTTACTAGATCTCATTCAAACCAATTTTCGGTGGAAGTTTGCATGGTAATGTAGGTACTTCATATATTTTTTTTAGTTTTATCATTCTCTTATTTTAAAAGTTACAGGAGGGGGGGACACACATTTTACCACTTTGGAAGTGTCTCTCGCGCAAACTATTCAATTTAGAAAAAAAATTAGATATTAGAAACCTCAATATCGTTTTTGAAAACCTATCCATAGATACCCCACACGTATGGGTTTGATGAAAAAAAAATTTTGAATTTCAGTTCTAAGTATGAGGAACCCCAAAAATTTATTGATTTTTTTTCTCTTTTTGTGAGAAAATCTTAATGCGGTTCACAGAATACAACTATACTTACCAATTTTCAACAGTATAGTTCTTATAGTTTCGGAGAAAAGTGGCTGTGACATACGGACGGACAGACAGACATGACGAATCCATAAGGGTTCCGTTTTTTGCCATTTGGCTACGGAACCCTAATTACTGACTGCCTGAATTCCCAAATTAGGCATGCCTATGTTATTTAAGTATGTGAAGTGAAAAATGACTGCCCTTATGATTTCACGGTAAATGTATACCATGTTTCTCATCTCAATTCTAACGCGCCTAGAATTTATTAAAGATTTAAAAGAAAAATTATGATAATAAAATAGGTACTTACCTCAAGCTGAACATTATTATTCATTCCTGCTTCCTGAGCAGTGGTATGTAAAATTAAGTGGCATTCATGGAATGCTTCAAATAATGTAAGAAATTTTGTTTATTGTAGTCAAATTTTGAATAACTCGAAATAATATTAATTGTTAGGTTACCAAAACAATGGCGAACTTTACAAAAGTGAGGTTAGTGTTAATAACGACCCATACTTGCGTTGTTTGACACCAATACCTTTAGAACGTCTGTAAAAGAGTACTGCCTGACACTATAAGCTTTAGTTAAACCCTTTATTACAGGTTAAACCTAGATAGAGGAGTTGTTTGACACCTTTAGTTTCTCGTGTTACTAAACTCTCGATAAACTCTATTTTGTAGCCTATGTCTGCGATAACAGTCAATGTAGCACCTTAAGTGGTATAAAAGGGTTCATTGCAATAACTTTACAACAATAAGTGTTAAGAGGTGTTGGCGAACTCTTTTATAAAGGCTTGGGTGTCACAAAAAGGTTAAAGCTATAACGTATTAAGTATACTTACTGCTACTAGCGCCATTATAACTTTCAAAGCTGTATTACGTCGTCCATTAAAGCTGTAGTGTTGCGATGGGGGCTAAAACTTGTTTGTTAACTCCTCTATATCGTCTTTAGGAATAACTGAGATAATTATAACCCTGTTATATTACTTAAAGTCATAAAAAAGCCTGTAACTGACACCAAAATGTTATTTGGGCTGTATATAGGGAGGTGCGAAATAGTCGGGTATTCAGGATTTCTGCATACATGATAGCTAAAATAATAATTCACTAAAGTAAAAAAAATGCAATACCTTTTTGATCGTCATTGTCATTTTTACCAAAACTTCACCATTTCCTAGTTTTTAGTATGTAGCGGTTGTGAATGAAGTCCCTATAGATCTGAAAACGAGAACTATGATGTCAAACGACCACCTGGCTCATACGTCCGTTAAACATAGTGAGCACGTCAGACAAGCCCCAAAACGCTTCTTTTAGTTTATAGTATGTAGTGGTTGCGAATGAAGTCCCTATAGGTCTGAAAACAAGAACTATGATGTCAAACGACCACCTGGCTCATACGTCCCTTAAACATAGTGAGCACGTCAGACAAGCCCCAAAACGCCTCTTCTAGTTTTTAATATGTAATGGTTGTGAATGAAACCCCTATAGACCTGAAAAACTAGAACATTGATATCAAATGACCACTTACTCATTCATTCTTTAATTAACGTACCCACGTCACCTCTGTAAATAAATTTAATTCTACCTAAAGTGATGTCATCATCATTAAACCAGCCTTTTTCCAGTGCCTGTGAAAACCTTGACCTTACGTTAGAACCTTGTCGTATTGTGCGATGCAAAACAATGACGCGTCATTGACGTATCTAATTATAAAGACTGCAATGTTGGACAGTTTTACGTTTAATGTGACAAAGTCCCATTATAGATATAGAGGACTAGAAGTGAATTATTTCAAATATACACTACTGTACTTGAAATAATAATTCAATATTTGCTTCTTGTCTTTGGTCTCACAAGTTTTTCCGTAGCACATCCTGAAATCGGTAGAATTGTCGACAGCGACAACACTGCCATAAAGAAAATAGAATGTGGAATATAAAAATTATTCGAGGTAATTATCAAATTAAGGAACAACAAACTTTATAACACACAAGCCAAAGTTTAAAATCAAACCATAGTTTTAAGTGCCTTTTAATACAAAATGGTCACTTAAAAATCAACTTAAAATATATAACCCTACAGTCGATACTTGACTTGATAACGAATTATAAAATTTAAGTAGAGGCATTAACCACCTTTTCTTTCATTAATCGATACTGCCCTAGACAGACAGTCGGACGGGCGGGAATTGCTAAAGACGCAGACTGGATCTTACGGAAAAAAAATATTATTTAGGTGAGGATGTGGATGATTACCCCTCCGATCACCAAACTCGTAAAGCGTTGCTTAACCTGAAGATCACACCACGAGCCCATCATAATTTAGCTAGGACTTACAACTTGATATCATATCCGTAGCAAACTTGGAATCTGCATTCGAAATCTTGTAGCAACGAGCAAAAGTTCTCGTAGCAAAGTCTACGAGCTCCATGCTACGTCGCAATTTCGTAGCACCGTCGTAGCTATTTAAAAATCGATACCAAACGACCCAGACAAGGCGGCAGTTCTAAATATAGAATTGATTGTTTATGTTATAGGTTGTATATAAATATCTGGGTTTATATCTATGGTTCCTTTTGTTTAGAGTTATTTAAAAGGTCATGTGTATTTGAATGTGGATATATTTTCGTAGCACAAAGAATGGGGCCGATAATGTTCGAAGCCTGAAAGTCTTGGCGGGAGTGATATACCTACCTTGTTAAGACTGATTGTTATCAGACTTTTGTTACCCAGTAACTGGCTTTTGGAGGTCAGATAGGCAGATAAAATACTACTTTTGCTGCTCCACTCGTAGTTGCCTCACTATATTTCTTCTATATCCTTGGTGGCTGGAAGAATAAGTGTTGGTCGGCCGGCAGCGAGATGGACGGGGAATGAGGCTTGAAAGAATTTTTCAAATCGGACCAGTAGTTCCTGAGATTAGCTCGTTCAAGTAAACAAACAAACACTTCAGCTTTATTTACTGGTATTAGTATATAAAGCTGTGTTAGATAGTACATTTATCGAGGAAGGCTATAGGCTATATCACGTTAAGACCAATAGGAGCGGAGCAGACGAAGTTGCGCAGGTCAATTAGTTGTATGTAGAGTGAACCAATTTTAAGTTGTTCGATATTGCTTTAGAAATATTATCGGTTAGTTTCTAAAGAAGTTTGTTCATAAATTGCCCAAAGACAAATTAGGGGAGAAGGGACTGTAAACTTTTGAGTACTTACTGTCAGACATAAGTTTATAGTGTGGTAAAGTTTTGGGTGATGTTGAGTTGCGTGTCCTTACAAATTGCGTCGCTTCTAAACTTGTATAGACGTTTCAGTTCTATCTAATTTGGTTAGCTCCTATTTTCTTGCTTTTTCTAAAGACGTTTATTGCTAAGTTTGCGCGCGATATAAATATCTGTAGCTAGATTTTCCCGCTGCGTCCCTTCCGTTAAGTCACGGAAAAAGCTCGTGTGAGATAAGCCTCACACGAGCTTTTTCCGGGATAAAATGCAATATCAAGAATTGATAACAACAAAGTGAGTGTCTTTAATTCAAGAGTGAATAGGTGACTTCTAGTCAAGCGTGCTCCATCTCGACTACAATATCGCGTTTCTGTAAAAAAACCGGCCAAGTGCGAGTCGGACTTGCACACGAAAGGTTCCGAAGCATAAACATTATTTTTTGTTATAGCGGAAATAGAAATACACAATCTGTGAAAATTTCAACTGTCTACCTATTACGGTTCTTGAGTTACAGCTCGCTGATAGAAAGACGGACGGACAGATGGACGGACGGACGGAGGGACAGCGGAGGCGTAGTAATAGGGTTCCTTTGGTTACCCTTTGAGTACGGAACCCTAATAAAAACATAGTTTTCCGCCAAAATTCAAGATCGGATTAGTACTTACCTAAATTATGTATGCAATCCGATCATTGTAAAATAATTAATGTACATTGTGGTGAGAAATAAATTGTTATGTCACGAGTCCCAGCACTCCCAGCATTATGCTGAGCGATGGTCGTTTTGCGCGGATATGACGCATATCTTCCCAATTTTTATAATTAAGTGTTATTAAATTTCTATTTTATTTTTTTTGGTATGCGTCATGCTTGGCGCAAATAAACGCTTTTTCTTTCTTTCTTTCTTTTCTTTCTTATGTTATGTTACTTCCAAGATTAAACCCGAAAAAAAAATAGACACCAACAACTTTATTTCATTTTGACTTCGATGGTGAGGTCACGCCCACGCCATTTTTTTTAACCACTCAGGCAAGATCCGTAATTCCATTTCGCGACAAAATCGCGTGCGCAATCGCGGGAGATTCGGTTGGTCCTGAAAGTGACGGATTATGACGGCTGGGGCGAATTTGGTCTGAAAGAGACACGGATCCTGAGTATTTAAACCCAGAGACACGAATCTCTAGTTAGCGTAGTTTAAAATGATGTCCTCCCTGCCAATTATCAACAGGGCAGTTTACAAAACAAGAGTGCAACGCACCGATACCCTGCCACCCTGACAAACAAGCGGCTTGATCAAACATCGTCGAGCGGCCGTAACGTTTAATATTGAATCTGTGGGGCAGCGCTGAAGCGGCTGTAATGCGGCTTTTATGGTTGACGTCGAAAGACTGCAAACACTGGTGGAACGTGCTTTGGGTTTTGTGTGTTTCATTATGTTCCACACGTAGTTTTGTATGAGAGGCAGTATTTACTAGAAGGCTAGGCAAAGGTACAACTACTTTCCAGGGTTCAGTACCTGAGGCTAAGTAATAGGGTTCCGTTGGTTACCCACTAACTGAACCTTATTACTAAGCCTCCGTTGTCCGTTCGTCCGACCGTCTGTCAGCCGGTTGTATCTCTAAAACCGTAATAGGTAGACAGAAGGTAGATAGGAGTTGAAATTTTCACAGAATGTGTAAGTATTTCTATTGCCGCTATAACAGCAATATACAATAATAATTAGATTCAATTATAAATTCATGTGAGAGTCCCACTCGCAGTTGACCGGTTTTTAAAGATACCCTAATACTGGGAGGGTTATGAATTTGGCAGTATATTTTTATAAATCATCCTGTTACCACGTTTCATCCAACTACGTTTAGCCGTTAGGACGTGAATCGAATTGGTACTTGACAAACAGACAGACAGATTTACTTTCGCATATATATGGATGTTTATTTATGGCTTTGCAATTATTTGCTTTTTCTTGTTTAGTGAAGAAAAAATTATTCTAATTTAGCCGAGCTTTACTCCCTAAGTATTCATAAATTCATACGCAGATTTCGGTCTCAGAAAGCATTGAGACTCTACAGTTTTTTTTTTTAAATAAATACATAGGCAATCTTTTTTTGGTTCAAATCAGTCATCAATATTTATAAAATTGTTCCGTTACTGACTTTCTTCTTCTCTTCGTGTCGATGGTTAACTCTTTATATTGTTTTGGCCCAGTAGGTGGCTACTTCAATTGCCGCATTGGTGGCCCTCATCATATCCTCGAAATTATAGGAGAATGTATACTTGGGGCACTGAAACAAGCTGAATGAGTGAGTGACCAACAGACAACGCACAGCCGAAACTGTTGGTTGTAGAAAGCTGAAATTTGGCATGATGGTTCCTTGAAAAGTGTAATATAGCCCTAAGAGGATTTCCCGAAATTCTCCCGGGAACGGGAATAAACGGGATATACGCGTACTAAGTCAGATATTTCTATTTCATATTTCGCGTAGACTTTTTCAACGCTTTGTGACTAATACAGAATAACTACACAACAATTTCCTTCTGTTTTTGTATGTTTTAATTAAAAGGACCACAACGTGTTGTGATTGGTTTTCACTTGATGAGGTTGTTCTTTGTATTGCTATATACCTATTTACCTTTTATACATAAATTTACTATATTTAATTAGGGTTCTGTACCCAACGGAAACTTGTTACTAAGCCTCCACTGTCCGACCGTCCGTTCGTCCTTCACCGGGCTGTACTCAAGAACCGTAATAAGTAGACAGTTGAAAATTTCAGAGAGTGTATTTCTATTGCCGCTATAACAACTAGTATTAAAATTAAAGGGGGTCCCATACAAGAAAGGTTTTTTTTTTCGGTTTGTGGTACAGTCTGTGACCAACATTATCTAACCCACTTGACTATTATTCGCTAATAGTCAAGTGGGTTAGATAATGTTGGTCACAGACTGTACCTACTTACCCTTCGTGTGAGAGTCCGACTCGCACTTGGCCAGTTTTTTTACTTGTCCGTAATACTCATTTAACTTTGTTCATATTTATACACCGATTTACATCAAAGTCTTGAGCTGCTTTGCAACTGAGGGTTTTTAGGAAAATTTATGCCACTAGTAAGCGCCATTCAGATTCCTGCTTTGACAGCTTAACTTCGACGTAAAACTGTCATCATCGTCAATAATCATCATCATCTGCCTAGTCTTTTCCCAACTACATTGGGGTCGGCTTCCAGTCAAACCGGATTCAGCTGGATACCTGTGTTTTACGTGGAATGGCTGCCTACCAGACTTCCACAACCCATTAACTGGGTAACACGGTACAGTCTGTGACCAACATTATCTGACCCACTTGACTATTATACGCTAATAGTCAAGTGGGTTAGCTAATGTTGGTCACATACTGTACATCTTGGCAAGACTGGAGTCAGATTTACTGGCTTCTGACAATCCATAACGACTGCCAACGATCTACAAATGACAGCCGGTACCAACGGCTTAACGTGCTATCCGAGGCACGGAAGAAACTCGAGGTTTGTTAAGATGGTCACCTATCCACAGACCTAGCTAGGACCAGTGCCTGCCATGGTGCGGAAACCGTTCGAAAGAGGCTCCGTACCCTAGAACGCAAAGGGCAGTAGGAGGAACACGGATGGGTTTTAGTCAGTAAGAGTCTGACACTCCCTTCCACTCCACCCAGAGCGGAAGGAGTCATTTGATGATTTTCCATCCTTAAAAAAAAGGTTAAACCAATTTTACTATCTTTGACAGCCAAGCGTTTTGTTCTAATTTTCAATTTTTACTTAAGCTGTTGGTCCCGGTTATCATTTAAAGAACTTCGGCAGTCGTTACGGATTATCAGAAGCCAGTAAATCTGACTCCAGTCATGCCAAGAAATACCGTGTTACCCATTTAATGGGTTGTGGAGGTCTGGTAGGCAGCCGCTCCACATAAAATACTGGTATTCAGCTGAATCCGGTTTGACTGGAAGCCGACCCCAATATAGTTGGGAAAAGGCTAGGCAGATGATGATTTTTTAAGTGATCTTTTGTTCGTTGTTTCTGTTTTTTACATAAAATTGTTAATTAAATTCTACTGTAATTATGGCGATGTACTCGTACTTTTACAGATTACACTACGAAGTATATTAAAATTCTAATTTCACTAAGTGCAGGGTCTGCACTAAATTAAATTAGATTCGTCCATACATTACATCTAATATCAATGACTAAACTATGATCTTAACAAGGTCTGAAATTCAAGGCCATGTAAACTTGCATACAAATACCTATCTAGGTACCTGGGTACTATTAGGATACATTTCAGGGAATATATCTTTATGCCTATGACGAGGTAAGCAGGTATATCGTATAGGTATCCGGTAACTATAATCTTTGAATTTCTGTAAGATATTACCAGACATAAAGTCAGTATCATTGTGAATAACTATTGAACTACGGTGAATTTTTGAAGTCCGCCTTCATGGCCAAATGCGAAACTCTAGGGAATATCGAAACACACACAAAATTGGGTTGTTGAAAAATTGTTATTCATACCCAGGAATCGAACCAGTACATTAAAAGAAAAACACTCTGTAATTATTACACCATCCGAAAGTGTAGCTAATGATGATCAAATTCTGGGCAGTAATAACATATACATAATATATATAATAACTAAAGGAAATCTCTCATTTTTAACAAAACGAGGAATAACGATTTTTCAAAAAACCAATGATGCAGTTTTAGTTTTCATCAAAATCGGTCTCCAGAATCCTTTTAGTGTTTTTCGATATTTCAGATCACAGTTACGGATTTGGCCATGAAGGCACACTTAATAAATTCATCCTGTATAGGCAGTATAGTAACATTACCTCTGTAACCTCTCCCAACTGTGAGGTGTGTGGAGTTCTAGAAGATATGCATCACTTGCTAATGGAATGTGTTCAGTATGAGGCTGATAGAAGTAAGTTGTTCAGGGTTTTAAAGTTGAACAAGAACAATATAGGTACGTTCCACCAAATATTAAGTAAGCCGACTTCCGATGATGCAAGAAAGTTGTTCGAATTCATGACCCTGATCCATTGATCTCGTTTGTTAGTTAATAATTGTCTTAGGGTACGATGGGACTGACATACGCTGTGCGTTATAAAAGTCCCTAAACATTAAAGAAATAAAAAAAAAAATTACCTCTGTTGTTATTAGTGTACATAATACCCTATGCTGTTGTTGCGAAGTGTATTTTTTTAAGCACAACATGTCGTGATGATATCTTTAACCAGCTGTGGTAGACTTAGTCACACCGGGTTCCTTTTCTACCATTATCGTGCGGAACCCTAAAAATAACAATCTGTAAAGTTGGCCCACATTTTGTTACTAATAAAACCATATTTTCTTTGTCCCCAGGTGCCTTCCTCATCCCGTTCTTAATAATGTTGATACTGGAAGGGATCCCACTCTTTCTGATCGAGATGGCCATCGGTCAGAAGATGCGTCTAGGCTCCCTGGGGGTCTGGAACACCATCCATCCCTGGCTCGGAGGCATCGGGATCTCAAGTTGTATGGTGACGCTCTTTGTGGCGTTGTATTACAACGTCATCATTACTTGGGTCTTCTTCTACCTTTTCAACAGTATTCGGGTGAGTTTCTTAATTTTTCTGCCATTTTCCTAATTTATTTCGTTTTCCTTTCACTTCTCTCATCATCTGCCTAGCCTTTTCCCAACTATATTGGGGCCGGCTTCCAATCAAACCGGATTTAGCTGAATACCAGTATTTTACACGGAGCGGCTGCCTACCAGACCTCCACAACCCGTTAACTGGGTAACACGGTACTTGATGGCAAGACTGGAGTCAGATTTACTGGCTTCTGACTATCCGTAACGACTGCCAAAGATCTACAAATGACAGCCGGGACCAACGGCTTAACGTGCTTTCCGAGGCACGGAGGAAACTCGGTATATTAAGATGGTCACCCATCCACAGACCAACCTTGGCAAGCGTTGCTTTTCCTTTCACTTTTCTATTCTCCGTTATTTTTACTCCTTCGCTGCTATTTTTTGACTAATTTGTGTTTGATCTCGGATTTATGTAAGATGCTCTCTTGGATCCCACAACGGAATAAGAGATGTGAAAGAAAAAGTCGTTATCGTCTTCATTGACTCGGCGTTTTTCTGATGGTCGCAACTGTTGATTCTGGCTTTCAAGAGTTGTTGTGTTTGGGAATAGTGTGGCGGGCTTATCTCAAAAAGAAGTCTGGCGAGTGTCGTCATTATCCTGCCCCAGCAGGCTCTGGATGGCGATGGTGCTTGTCAATACTGTATGAGATTGACAAACGGTGTCGGAATGTCACGTGATCCATCCCTTATATTTTGGCAGTTCGATAGCAGCATTGGATGATAGAATGGCATTTCCTAACTCTCATCATCTGCCTAGCCTTTTCCCAACTATATTGGGGTCGGCTTCCAGTCAAGCCAGATTTAGCTGAATACCAGTGTTTTACGAGGAGCGGCTGCTTATCAGACTTCCACAACCCATTAACTGGGTAACACGGTACTTCACGGCAAGACTGGAGTCAGATTTAATACTGGCTTCTGACAATCCGTAATGACTGCCAAAGATCTACAAATGACAGCCGGGACCAACGGCTTAACGTGCTTTCCGAGGCACGGAGGAAACTCGTTATGTTAAGATGGTCACACACCCATCCACAGACCAAACTCAAAAAAATTCCTAACTCTAAACCAATCTATTTGGGGTAAGGGCAGCACGTCTTTTTCTTCCAACAGTCATCTTTGTAGCTGTATGATATTTGAAAAAATAGCATATTTCTATAATTACGCCTGTATTTTCTTTAGAGATAGACAGAACACAAGTACTACGGCCACATTTCGTCAATTATGAATTAAGATTTGTGAAAAGAGGTATCCCGGTAATCAAATTTAATTTTTTAAATGTAATTTTATTGTTTTCCAAAATATTATTACATCAATTACAAAGACAAAAAAATACAAAAATATTTATTTGATCTCAAAACATGAGCATGCATGAATTGTGGCTGTCCCGGTAAGTTACAATAGTACTTGTGATGGGACTGTCACGCTCTTCCCTTAGTTGGTGGCTGTACAATGTATTACGCAAAATTTAAAATTTATGGAAATAAAACAAAATTACATCAAGAAAAATAAAATCTGCAATAATTATACGTACGAAGACATATCTACTCTTTGAAAAAACATTTCCTGTTAAAATATAGCGCATGGAAACAAACCCGACCTAGTATTTATAGTAGCGAGCTAGAATCGCCAGGACGCAGGTACGGCGTAGGAAGCTGCACTGCGCAGGTCACAGCAGACGCATCCAATCACAACACGAGCCACTGATAACAACACATACATAGAATACTTTATCACTGCTGTAATTGATCAATAACTGCAGCAGTCGCGCCCCGTTACTCACGGAGACTCATTGATACTCCGCAACCGCGAAAAATGTTCTCCAAGCCTTTAGCTATAGAACGCGCTTCCCGGTCGAAAAAGCCGGGACTCAATGATTGTTTGTGTGACGAAACTATTTACGAAAACCCAGAGATGTCGGAGAAAGACGAATACGAGATTCCAGAGGATTTGCAAGTAGCTAGACGTCGTATTGCAAAGAAGAAAGATCAAGGGAAAGCGCTAGTGGCCCATCAGCAAGAATATGGAAATGAGAACAGAGAGAGGGGACGTAAGAGAGAGTATAGGCGAGAGACCAGTGAAGAGAGAGATATAAGAATAATACAACTTTATTTATTGGAGTTGCAAAACATCATTGTTACGCTTATAACCCTAGAAGTATTACGTCCTAAGGTGTTACATGACCATGTACTGCACAGAGTAAGTTATAAGTTTAACAAAATACAGCTTCACTACATATTATTAAACAAAGTCCTCCGCCACGCCTGTCTGTATGTTTTTTCGCGATAAACTCAAAAAGTCCTGCACCGATTTGCGTGTTTTAATCACCACTGGATAGAGTGGTTCTCTAGGAAGGTTTTAGTATAGGAGGTGTAGATGACAGGAAAACCTATAAGAAGTCTGCAGTGTTAAAATAACATGTTAAAAATAAGAAAATGGTTTGGAACCCTTTGCACGCGAATCCGACTCGCACTTGGTCAGTTCTTTTAGTTGAAGTAACCATTATTTATGAATAAGACACCTAAAGCCCCGTTCACACATGACTTCATTCAATATTAAAATTTACTTGTATGAGTTGTTGGACTTCTCCAACAACTCGAACAAGTAAGGTTCGTTGCAAACGGGCCACCGACCACAGCCATCGGTGGCTATTGTGCGCTATCGCCACATGTGTAAGGGCACCAGTTCACGCGTGCGACCGTGATAGGAGACGGAGACGCGACGGTCTCGGTCGCACGCCTACCAAAGCTTAAGGACTAATACCGGCGGTTTCCTTTCTCCTGTCTCAGTCTCCGGTCGCAGCGCGAACTGCCGCATTGACAGTAGCAGAACCGCGCGACAGCCACCGGTGTTCAGAAGCCGCCACATTTTATAACCCGCTCTCCGCTGCGCAGTCTATCTAATTTCTAAGTATGGATATCCGTTGAGGCTTCATGCTTCATGGTGTCGCATGGGAATATGCGTAGGACGCCTTAAGCCTAACTTTGCGGGCGTGCAGCAATGCGAGTGGCGGGTGTCGGCGTCTTGTTTGGCCAGCAGCGACCATAAGTGGCGAGTAGCGGACACTGCTCTAGCGAGTGCCCTCGGACGGCGAGTACTTGGTGGCTCGCCGTCCGATTAAGTCCCGGGTCGACAGCGCGCTGTGTTTCACGCGCGCCTCAGAGCTGTCAGCATAGAAGACGGGGCCCGCTAGGGCCAGTGCCTGCTGAGGCTGCGGACTTCGTTCGAAAGAGGCACCGTACCCTGGAACGCAAAGGGCACTAGGAGGAACACGGATGGGTTTTAGTCAGTAAGAGTGTGACAGAGCCTTCGCCCAGAGCGGGAGGAGTCATTTGATGATTTCCCATCGATAAGAAAAAAGCGAGTGGCTGCCACCGGCGACACGTGTGCTTCATTTACCTAGTCCCGCTCAGCGCAAGCGATTCTATTGGTTCTTATCAAACATACCCCTCGCTACGCATTCTCGCACATCTCTGTGAAAACGCAGCCTAAGCATCGCTTGCCGAGGTCGGTCCGAGGCTCATCCATTACTTACCGAGATTTCTCGTGTCTCGGAAAGCATGTTAGGCAGGTGACAGGCGTTACGGCTAGTCAGAAGCCAGAAACTGTGGCACCTTTTATCTTACCAAGGGATATCGTATTAACCAGTTACTGGGTTGTGGATGTTAGACAGGCAGTAGCATGTGTTCTTTATGCAGCTGAATACCATTCAGCTGCATAAAGAAAGGACTGGATTACTTATTTCTTGGTGAATGCTCTCACTACCAACGTAACTTTTTGTTTTAACATTTGTTTACAATTACAGCTCTGTATTACTTAGATTATACTTACATTAATAAGAGAGCGACAAACATTCAATAAAAATAGGCCTAAAAACTAGTTCTTGTACTTAAAAAGCTTTTAATTTTTTAAACGCTTTTTAAGTTTTAAATAGTTTAACTAATAAGACAGTTGGCCTTTTGTCTGCCGGCAATTTAGAATGAAATAAAAAACATATATTCGACACAGACACAACACAACAGTAACAAACACGTAGTAAACAAAAAACCAGGATAGTTACGGTAAAATTGCGCTGAGCTTTCAATTTCATGAAAGCAGTGTTTCCTCCCAATAAGCTCCGCACAAACGGGCAACCGACCATAGACGCCGGTGGCTGTCGCGCGCCACTTTCTTGGTGCAGCGCGAAAAAAGGTAGTGCCGATGCTGTGCCTCCACTAGACTAGTCGGTGGCCGCTATAATTTGTAACAATCACCTGCTGTAGGTATAATCTCACGATGGATTGCGTTATGAGTGGCTATTGTCGGCGATTTTAAGTAGCTGTTGGTCGCCACATGTCGCGGATACTGAGTCACAAGTGGCCGCCACTCGCTACACGTGTGCGGCGATTCCATACAAAACGTGTTAAAAATAACGTAAACAACTTGTCGCCAGCCATGGTCAACTTGTAGATGGTCCGTTTGCGCGGAGCCTACACACTCCGGTCTTTGCTATTCCTAACATCACTATTTTGCCCCCAGCTCTCTGCTGACTCCCTACCCTGGGCCCACTGCCCAGTGGACAATGGCACCCGCGAAGCCGAATGCAACAAAGCCTCATCAACGGTCTACTTCTGGTACCGCGAGGCCCTGGATGCGTCTCCCAGCATCGATGAGCCAGGAGTGCCGAGGTGGTGGATTGTGCTGTACCTGCTGCTGGCTTGGATCATCGTGTTCTTTATTGTGATGAAAGGGATCCAGAGCAGTGGGAAGGTAGGTTTCTAGGATTTTTCTTTTTTCTATAGCAGTCACTTGCTGTATTTTTGCCACCAAATGGTGTTTCTGTGTTCATCATCGTTTAAAAATGTAATAAGTGGCGGCTAAAACACTAAGAAGTGGAGATGGGTAGTCGTTTTGTGGGTCTGTCTTGGCCACCAAATCTTTAGCAGTCTTTCAAATCAAATCCGTTAGTAGAGAGTAATTTGGAATTACAGGCCACTCAAGTACTCGTATATGGAATTCTAGCTTTTACCCGCAACTTCGTATGCGCTTATTCCGTTTTTTTTCTGTTCCCGTAGGAATTTCGGGAAATACTCTCTTGCACGTCCAATGGAAGCTACAGGCCACATTTCAGCTTTCTACGACCAGTAGTAAGTAGTTTCGCTGTCCGTTGACTGTCAAAGTTACCCAAACAGTCATCAATAACGGAAGAATTAAGACTGACAGATAACGCACGGCCCCAGCTACTGGTCGTAGAAAGCTAAAATTTGGCATGTAGGTTTCTTGGGAAGTATAGGAGAGCACTAAGGAAGGATTTCCTGAAATTCCCACGGGAACGTGAAAAAACGGGATATGCTCGTACGAAGTCGCTGGCGAAAGCTAGTTTTATATGTTAGGATAAACGATCGGATTTACAAAACGATGCCGGCAACAAAAATCATATCACAACGCCCGATTTCAAAATACTTCCCAACTATCAATGTACCAACTAAACACACGTTACATAATTACCTTTTAACATTGACTCATCAACACACCGAGGATCTTCTTTTAGGCAACCTTCGAAGTTAAATATAAAAAAAAAAACAAATAATCCAAATTTTCCACACACAACACACACTCACATTCATACATAAACACTAACATACGACACACCTCAAAAACACACTAACGGCACACTTTCATTTCTTTTGTTTTGTAAAAGTAAATCATTTGTGCATCAGTTGTCGAGTTGTAAAAAAACAAAAAAAAATTGGCTTGTTACATTGTGACGACACGGTTGGCGCAGTGGTTGAGCGATCGACTGCTGCGCTGCGTGTCGTGGGTTCGATTCCCGCACGGAACAAATATTTGTATGGCCTACAGATAGTTGTTCCGGGTCTGGCTGTTTGTTTATGTGATATTATATATTATGTATGTAAACGCACCCACGATACAGGAGAAATTCCTAGTGTGGGGCAACGTTTTTAAAAAAAAAAAAAATGTTGCGGGTGACACTGATCTTCTAAGATACAGGTATTAACCTAGTTTAGAGGTCAGGGTTTCATTGTTTAACTACCTAGCGTAAGCCTATCAATTTATGTTGCTTCTACTATATCATTGTAATAGTTATATAGGCTTTAGTTCAATAAAGATTTATTTATTATTATTAACTTGAGAAACATTTGGCTTACTTAAGATTATACCAGTACAAGAAAGCCTTACGGTTAACGAAATCAAGAAAAACTTTACCGTCATGGCGTTTTAATGGGCTTCCCTTGCGACATTAGTTTAACGTAAACAAATTGGTAGAAGAAAGAAAAACAAGTTGTTGCGTGAACAATATAGGCCCGGTTTTACGAGCGGTTCTTAAAACTTACCAACCGTTATTGGTAAATATTAAGGCTTGTAAGTTTATACAATGATTGTTTAATAGGTCTTTGTTAAGGTATAGATACAGAACCTAGCTTTCTTTGTTTGTTTCTCTTTCTTTCTTTCTTTTAGCAGTATGGATTCATTAGACAACGTGGGTCTACATTTCCACTGCAGTACACACTACACACGCCTCCGTACCACAAGGCGTATGTCAAAACTGTGCTGCGATACAGTTGAATATAATCGAGGGTTAATATTCGTGTATAGCGTGTACCACATTACCACATGCAAAGCGTGCACGGCGTTAACAGCGTCGAGTTATATGAGCGCTATATTCGAGCAAGCCACGCATGTGCCAATGACGTCAAATGATGTGTAGAATGTACGTGGGTTGTAGTGGACACAATCACATACATTTTCTTGCATAGCGAAGCTTAACACATGTGTGTAGCCTCTCCGTAAGCCGCGGTGGGTCTGAGCCTTTACTGATATAGGAACTTTTCAATAGAATTCAACATTAGTAGAAATAAAGTTTGTAACTCCATATAGGAACCGCTTCATTTTCAACATCCCATTGGAAAATATCAAGCCTTATTCCATTATTTTAGGTGGTGTACTTCACATCGCTGTTCCCGTACATCGTGCTGACCATCTTCTTCGTACGAGGAGTCACCCTGCCGGGCTCTGCCGATGGCATCATCCACATGTATAAGCCGAAGGTGAGATGTTATAAATTATCCCGAAAGAATTTCAATCTTGGTGGCCGTTCTCAATAGAGATCAGTGATCATGTACGCAGCAGATATTATAGTGCACTGGTATGTGCGCAAACACAAATGCACTCTTTAGTTCTCTTTCTCCTTACTCTCATAGTTCGATGGAACGGCAGTCCGAAACTCCTTATAAAAATTGTGACAGAGCCACGCGCCGGCCGGTCTGTTTAACAAACTATCGTTCGTCGTTACTACTATAACTAACTATCGTTCGTGAGGAGCTCGTGGCTAGATAATAACAGCCGCACGGGTCGATCTTCAAGGTTAAACAACGCTTGCCAAGGTGGATGGGTGACCATCTTAACATACCGAGTTTCCTCGGAAAACAAGTTAAGCCGTTGGTCCCGGTTGTCATTTGTAGATCTTTGGCAGTCGTTACGGATAGTCAGAAGGCATAAATCTGACTCCAGTCTTGCCATGAAGTACCATGTTACCCAGTTAATGGGATGTGGAGGTCTGGTAGGCAGCCGTTCCTCGTAAAATACTGGTATTCAGCTAAATCCGGCTTGACTGGAAGCCGACCCCAATATTATGTAGTTGGGAAAAGGCTAGGCACATGATGATCGTTCGTTGTTACTACTATTACGTCGTGGCCTACACTTGAACAAAAATTATTATAAAACAGTCGCCGAACCTTATCCCTTTTGGAGTTGGACCAAAGTGAAAATGATGTTGCTTCAAAGACTTCGACCATTTTCTCCCGAAAATGCCGACCCATGTGACGTAGAAAACATAACTACCTATAAGAAAGGCCCCTTCAGAAGCTGGTTTGAAAGCTAAAAATAGTACTTATCTCTTTTGATGTTCCGTTATGCAAGATGTTTGTTTTCTTTTACAAGTCCCCTGGGAGCGTGTGACCTTAGCCACTGAAAATATGAGCACTCACTCTTCTACTGAAATATTAGGTTTTAGGAATGTAGCTCCCGAAATATTTAAAGTAAGTTGGACTCGCCAATGCATATTTTGTTTGACTTTTTTACGACTTGAATATAGTGACATAGTCTGGTACAAAGAGAACGGTCCCATGGGAAAAAAAGACTTCAGTAGGTAATTGGTTGAATTTATTTATAGCACAGAAGAAAATCTGCCCCAAAAAGATAATATTCAAAAACGTTTAGTTCAATTAGGCCATTAAACGGCACTTTTGAACGTCATCATTACATTTAAAATAACATAGTGACTCTACTGTACATTCGGAAGAGTAGATTCTTATGGAGAAGAAACTCGGTAAGAGGCCAGATGGCATGACTATCCGAATAACTTCTAGGTTTCTGCTGCAGGTACAGAATACCTCAATTGGCGCAAATAAAATAGTTAGGTGGGGGATGATGTTCTTCTCACAGCTTGGTTCTTGCATTAGGTGGATGGTCTTGAATGGCCTCTGAGCGACGAAGTCTACCCAGGAAAGGGGGCTCTCTAAATCCATAGTTTCGGGCTTAGTTGTGGGCGAATTCTACTCCGTATCATCAACGGACTTACTATTTGTCCCAAACTCAAACTAAGAATGAATGACAACATGATTTGGCAGTAACTGTTAAATCGTGTTGTCATTAATTGTCAGTGGTTAGGTGATAAGTAATACGCTCGCAACTAAGCCCGAGACTACGGGAACGGGAAAAATGAGCCTCCCTGTTGTGTGATCGTAAGGAGGATGTAGGGCAGGGATAGCGAACCTTTATTAGTAACCGTGCCATTTCTCCGAAAAATAATAACAATGTGTCCATGAGTGCCACCAAAGAATGTTGATTTGGTAATTTAATGGACAAAAACAACAAACTACTTGCTATTCATTTAACTATTTATTGAGAACCTGAAATTCACACTGAAGTCGATATCGTAGTTCAAACAAAGGAAAAATTATGGTACTTTTTGTATTACAAATTACCTGGATGCTAAATTTCTTACGAGTACATTGGCGTGCCCGTATTATTTTGCGGCGTGCCACCACCGGCACGCGTGCCAAAGGTTCGCCATCCCTGATGTAGGGAATCAAATTCTTAGTCCTATTTTTCAACTTGTAGTAAAATACCAACCAACGGGTACAGTTTGTTGAGCGGAGTTGGTTTAAGACAACCCGATATAATTAACAAGTCTCGTTCAGGGCGATATGGACTTGCTTTGCATGAGCGGATCGGTGCCACATTGGACTCGCAAATTCGCCAGAAGATAAGTTCTTAAATAAATATAAGTTCTTCTATATTCTAGAAAAAATGACTAGATAGATTGATCAATTAAAGATTCAAGGTAACCTATCACCGATAGTGTTTGTCTATAAGTAAAAATGTTCTTCGCACCACTGGCATGTTCTTATGCTTCTCTGCTGGCGAATTTGCGAGTCCAATGTGGCACCGATATCGAATATCTACAAATTAAGTTGTTATAGTAAGCGCTCCGGCGCCAAGGAATATTAGCATATTGTCTTCGCATTAAAAACATTGTTCATTCACATAGTTAATGAGGGTACAAAGTAAATTATTATGGCGCCGTGCAAAGGTTAAACTTTCTTATACGGTTGCATTAATTTCTACGGTGTTCCAAAGTTACAAGCTTAAGGTTTGGGGGTGGTGAATTTTATGAGCAAAGTGAAAGTCAAAACGTTTATTCCAATTAGGCCATTAAACGGCATTTTTGAACGTCATTCACATTTCAAATATATAAAAATTCTGAAGTGACTCTACTGTCCATTCGGAAAGGTAGATTCTTATGGAGAAGAATGGACAAGAAACTCCATAGTTACTCTTGTCAAATAAATCTTTTACAAATGTAAGAATAGACCTGAGAGCAAATTTTACTAATTAAAAAAAAAAATTGTATGTTTTTTAGGGTTCCGTACTCAAAGGGTAACCAAAGGAACCCTATTACTAAGCCTCCGCTGTCCGTCCGTCCGTCCGTCTGTCTATCAGAGGGCTGTATCTCTAGAACCGTTATAAGTAGACAGTTGAAATTTTCACAGATTGTGTATTTCCATTGCCGCTGTAACAACAAATAATAAAAATTAAGTTTTATGGTACGGAACCCTTCGTGTGCGGGTCTGACTCGCACAAGACCGGGTTTTTTTACTATTGATACGCGTTTTACCACAATCTCACCTGATGGTAAGCGACGATGTGGTTGAAGACAGAGCACGCTTGCTAGACAATGAGGCTGAGATGCGAATGCAAATGTTGCTTAAAAATTAGTATGTGAAATTGACTCTCAGCTCGGCTCGGTTCCTCGGTAAACTTCTTTCTGCTCTCCCTAAGTCTATCTCTTTCATTTGCAGCTGGAAAAACTCCTCGATCCGACCGTCTGGCTGGACGCAGCGACCCAAGTCTTCTACTCCTTCGGCCTGGCCTTCGGCTCCCTCATCGCCTTCGGCTCCTACAACCCGCCCAACAACAACTGCGTGAGGGATGTTCTGCTGGTGTCTGTGTGTAACGCTCTGACGGCTATCTACGCCTCTGTGGTCATCTTCAGCATCCTGGGATTCAAAGCGTTTACTATGGTGGAGACGTGCATGAACAAGTAAGTTTGATATGAGTTTTTTATAGGTACTTAGATGGCATTAATTTAGTCCAGTTACAAAATTGAATCTCCGTGACAACTGAGCCTTAAATTTTGAAAAAAAATCAGATATTATTTCTGTACCTAAACATTACAGAAAAACCTATAAGAAGTCTGTAGTGTTAAAATAACATGTTAAAAAAAATAAATTGGTTCAGAACCCTTTGCACGCGAGTCCAACTCGCACTTGGCCAGTTTTTTTTAAATAATGATGGATCTTTAGTCGTTCAGTTATTTCAAATTATTTGATATGTGCCTATTAAATGCAAAAAAAAATATATATCAACTAACCCGACCGCAAAAATCAACTAAGTTCCAAACAAGTCGACGCTACCGGCGTGGCGGCGTTTCGTTTAGTGTAATCACAAATTTTACTATTTGTGTAGTAACAGGACACAGAATTTTCAGCTCACAGCAGACAGCTCTTTTTTTAAAGTACTTAGTACTTTAAAAAAAGAGCTGTCTCCCCTTTGCTTAGTACCTAATTATCCGATAGAATATTATAACTACCACCATTTGCGAACTTCACTGTTATAAATAACAAATAAACGACACTAATAGAAAGTTACTGAGGAAACATAGGTAAAGTAGATAGTAATAAAGCTTATCCTAAAAGCAAAAGTATCCTAAATGGATTTAGACGGCGCTTCGGAGTTTCATAACTTCAGCTTAACTTCGAAGTTAAAGCCAAAGAGTTTGTATTACTTACTAGTTGATCCGCGCAACTTCGTCTGCGTCACAATTTTCACTACAGCTCTGCTCCTATTGGTCTTAGCGTGATGATATATAGCCTTCCTCGATAAATGGACTATCTTACACTGAAAGAATTTCAAATCGGACCAGTAGTTCCTGAGATTAGCGTTTGCGATCACCTTGTTTCCGCCTGATAAAAGACTGTTAAGTACTTTGTTCAGGCGGCGAAAAAAGCGCTCCTTCAACGATTGTTTCATGTCAATAACACTGATGCCTAACGCTTCCGACATACCCAAATACTTGTAAGTTTATTATTTCCTTTATTCATTTAACAAAACATATATATTATTATATTATACAGTTTATTATTATTAGGTAATGTTTAAAAAATCACTAACAGATAAGCAGGTTACTTTCCGTTTGTATTGAAGTCCTTTATATTAGTGGTCGAGCCTTTTCTGCTCTAACCTAGATAACATATCCAATATATGGGCTTCTGAAAAATTCCCATGGGAAAAATTTAATATCGTTTTACCCGATCTCGGTCTCAAACCATTCAGTCACAATTCACATTTTTGTGGGAGAGATTTAAGCTCGCATGACTTGATACCAGCTCCTTTTTTGTTTCTTGGGAATCTTGTAAATCTCGAAAAAATTGGATGTTGATGAAAAATATACCATTTTATTGAAATACTAGCTGACCCGCGCGGATTCGCTCCCGTTAACTGGCTACTCTACACACCCTACCTACCCTACCTACACTAATACCCACCCAAAAAACCACCCCGTACCCAAAGGGTACCCAACGGAACCCTATTACTAAGCCTCCGCTGTCCGTCCGTCCGACCATCCGTCTGTCCGTCTGTCTGTTAGCGGGCTGTATCCCAGGAACCGTAATAGGTAGACAGCTGAAATTTTCAGAGGTTGTATATTTCTATTGCCACTATAACAACAAATAATAAAAAATAAAGTTTATGGTACGGAACCCTTCGTGTGCAGTCCGACTCACACTTGGCCGGTTTTTTTGTTTTTAAACCTTCCCTGTATTCTGGCAAAACTAACAAAAAAAAGAATTATTTAAATCGGCCCCGCCGTTCTCGAGTTTTAGCGAGACTAACGAACATCAATTCATTTTTATATATGTACTAGCTGACCCGCGCGGCTTCGCTCCCGTCAACTGGCTACCCTACCTACTTACCCCTTTTTTTTGTTTTAAACCTTCCCTGTACTCTGGCGAAACTAACAAAAAAATAATTATTTAAATCGACCCCGCCGTTCTCGAGTTTTAGCGAAACTAACGACCAGCATTTTTATGCATAATATATATAAAGAAGATAGTGACTTTACCTCAGTCCAAATGCATAGGTGGAAAAATCGCCGTTCTTGTCAAAACCACAAACAAAACAATAATAACTAATAATAAAACATATTTGATTAACCACAAGATTTTCCTAAAGTATTAATATACAAAGTGCAATTTATTTGATAGCGTCTCTAAATGAACATCATTTGGCCTTGCCTCGATATAGTCGAACAAGGTGAGAATGCTTATTTCGATTTATAAAATGATATAATGGGGATGTTGACTAAAGAATCGAATTAGTCCGTCGGATAGATACGTAGTTTTCGTGGCTAGATAATAACAGCCGCACAGGTCAATCTTCAAGGTTAAGCGACCCTTGCCAAGGTTGGTCTGTGGATGGGACCATCTTAACATACCGAGTTTTATCCGTGCCTCAGAAAGCACGTTTAGCCGTTGGTCCCTCATGGCGGTATGGAGACAGCGACTGTCGCAACCCAGCGCTGGGCACGCCACAATACAGGCGATTAGTCCCCTCTTTGAGGAGTGGCTGGAGCGGCGCCACGGCGTCCTCACCTTCCGTCTGACACAGGTACTCACCGGACACGATTGTTTCGGGGCGATTGGACACGCCCGGGTGTCAACATTGCGAGGATCGCCCGGAGGACACGGTGGAGCATACGGTAGAGGTCTGCCCTGCTTGGGCGGAGCACCGCCGAGTCCTCGTCGAGGCGATCGGCGGCGGCGACCTCTCGCGACCGGCCCTGGTTCAGTCTATGGTCCGGAGCGAGGATGCATGGGAAGCGGTCACCTCCTTCTGCACCATACCCTGGAACGCAAAGGGCAGTAGGAGGAACACGGTTGGGTTTTAGTCAGTAAGAGTCTGACACTTCCTTCCGCTCCGCCCAGAGCGGAAGGAGTCATTTGATGATTTCCCATCCTTCAAAAAAAAAAAAAATGCCGTATTCCCGGCTGTCATTTGTAGATATTTGGCAGTCGTTACAGATAGTCAGAAACCAGTAAATCTGACTTCAGTCTTGCCATGAAGTATCGTGTTACCCAGTTTAATGGGTTGTGGAGATCTGGTAGGCAGCCGCTCCACGTAAAATACTTGTATTCAGCTAAATCCGGCTTGACTGGAAGCTGACCCCATAAAGTTGGGAAAAGGCTAGGAAGATGCCGATTCCAAAACTAACAAAAATAATAGATGAACCGTCGAAAGAAACAGAAATATTCTTGTATAATAAAACAACTTATCAGAGCCCAAAAAAACGCCCTGTCTGTATTCCTCGAAGAGAAGTCATAAATTTCAACATTAATAAATAAATAGTTATCGGGACAATTGATATCAACACTCCTCTTAATCTTTCCAGGGAGATCAAGGTCCTGGCCGCGCTGAACGTGTCCGGCTTCTCCCCGAACTCGACGCACGACTACTATCGTGAGGAGTTCGACAACATCAATGAGAGCATCGTGTCCAAGTACAACCTTACGGGCTGCTTGATGAGCCGCCAGCTGGAGGAGGTAAGAACATCCTGGCTTCTCTGATCGTGTCAGGAACTCGACACACGACTACTATCGTGAGGAGATCGACAGCATCAACAAGAGCATCGTCTCTAAGTACAACCTGGCAAGCTGCTTGATAAGCCACCAGCTGGAGGAGGTAAGAAGGATACGATGATGGTGAACATGACTACTTTTAGACATAGCAAAAAGGAGGAGCTAGTGGTTCAATAAACCGCCGCTTGGGTGGAACTTTGAGGTTAGGCTACGCTAACCGAGGTTGCTTAGTTAATACAAGATCCTAGCCGCTCTGAACGTGTTCATCCTCGAGACCATGATCGTCTTTCAGTACAACCTGACAGGCAGCTCTGCTTGATGAGCCTGAAGAGGTAAAGAGAAAACAATAAAGAAAGAAAGATAGTTATTTCGGACTCGCCCAAAACAGACCAATGTAAAATTAATTAAAACTAAAATTTGGGAAGACATCGTCTCTACTCATCATTCTTCGCAGTTTTAGGTCAAGACTACTTCTGTCTTCAGGTCTTCGTCTACAGTGGACGTCCAGGTAAGGGGTATTTCCACGCTTTTTCGGACCGCCTCGACGTCCAGTAAGCCGAAGTCAAGCGGCTCAGTGAAACCCCAATTTGCCAAGTTGTATTTGTAGTAACCTAATTGGGTGCGTAACCGATTGACTGTGTTCCATATAGGCCATAGCAGCACGCTAACATACGTGTATTAGTGAATGCAAATAATGTAATTGGATTTTTTATCTCCAGGCCGCCGAAGGAACCGGCCTCGCCTTCATCGTATTCACGCAAGCGATCCTCAAGTTGACCCCCGCGCCGTTCTGGTCCATCATCTTCTTCATGATGCTGCTGTCACTGGGGCTCGGCAGTCAGATCGGCATCATGGAGGGCATGCTCTGCACCATCTTCGACATCGAGTTCTTCAAGCGGCTCAGCAAGCCTGTTATTACTGGTAAGTGCTACTAGAGAGTCATTTTGGTCTTTAATAGATGTTACAGGTCATCAGGGGTTCGAAAGTCTAACAACCAGACTTACCAAGGGCTATCGTGTTTTCTAGCAAGGTTTGTGAAGGTCAGATATGCAATCTTTCAAGGGAAAATATTGAAATTCAGCTCCGGTTGGGCTAGAAGCTGGCACAAACAAAGTTACGAAATGGCTAGGTAGCTGGTGATGAGCCCCTGGTGTCATCATCATCTACCTAGCCTCATGGGCTCGGGTCTCTTCTGGTCCATCATCTTCTTCATGATGCTCCTGCTGCTGGGGCTGGGCAGTCAGATCGGCATCATGGAGAGCATGCTCTTCACCATCAAGTCTGGCTCAACAAGCCTGTTATTACTGGTAAAGTGTATAATTGAGCTTTACGATTTTCTTGAAAAAGACAAAGGAACAACTGCTCAGTTATTTGTGCCAGAATTCCAGTGGATTCCAGTGGATTCAGATGCGTCCGGTTAGACTAGAAGCTGACCTAAACAAAGTTGGACAATGGCCACGTACTTGGTGATGTGCCCCTGGTTTCATTATTATCTGCCTAGCCTAATGGGCTCTGGTCCCTTCTGGTCCGTCATCTTCTTCATGATGCTGCTCTCGCTGGGGTTCGGCGATCAGATGGGCATCATGGAGACCATGCTCTGCACCATCTTCGACATTGAGTTCTTGAAGCGGCTCAGCAAGCCTGTTGTTACTGGTGAGCTTTAGGATTGAACAACCTTTACGAGTAAACTACAGTGGTAAAGAGATGAAGAAAAGCTGCTGTGTTTTGTGAAAACTTTCTTGTCAGATTCAAGTACATTCTCCCTCACCTCACCTCACCAATTATTAAATTTTTAGTATGGGGGTCACTTTTGGGGGTCAAACTAGAAAATCAAATTAAAAAAAAGATTTTTTAACATTATCGTGTGACATAACAAATGAAAGGGCTTACTGTGAGGGTTTTAATTATTTTTTTCATAATTTTAAATTTTTTAAATAAAATTCACCCCTAAAAAATAAAATACCCCTTATCTTCGAACCTACTAAGCCTAAAATTTGGAAAAAAATGGGAGATAATAGATCTTTACCTATAGATTACAGGAAAATCTATAAGAATTCTAGAGTGTTGAAATAACATGTTAAAAAAAAAGAAATTCTTTCGGAACCCTTTGCACGCGAGTCCGACTCGCACTATTTTTTTTTTTTTGCATGGAACATCATTCCATTCTGTATCTGGTGAAGGGCGTTGTTAGTTACACACGCTACAGTTTATTCTTTTGCAGCAATCATCGTTTTACCTGTAGTACTTAGTCTTGTGTTATTTGGGAACACCCAAATAAACTTTTTATTATTATTTTTGTTTTTATTTTCTCGGGTCCCTGGAGACCCGGTCCTTTGATAAGCGTACGAGAGGTCGAAGCCAACTCGTAGAGGCCCCTTTAGACATTTCAAATGGAATGGGACACCAACCGGCGATTATTCCTGTATGCACTGGGAAAGTATACCCAAGGACAATCCCCGGTTGGAGCAGGACTATTGTAGAATATGGAAACCAAAGATGAAACGCTATGGGTTTGGGTGGTGGACTGATAATCGTATTACTTATTTAATATTTATTATTATCCCTTTTTTTCCAGGATGTGTCTGCACGTTCTGCTTCTTCGTAGGCCTGATCTTCACCACAGGAGCGGGCGAGTACTGGCTCAAGATGTTCGACTCGTTCGCTGGCACCATCGGCCTGGTCGTGGTCGCTCTGCTTGAGATGGTCGCTGTTGTCTACATCTACGGGCATGAGAGGTTTGTAGACCTTATGTTATGTTGCTTAGGTCATAATATCCTTTGACTGCATATGCTGGAGTTACGAACATTTTTCTTCTCCGTGGGTCTGATCTTTACTACGGGGGGTGCGAGTACTGGCTCAAGATGTCCGATTTTAGGAACGCTCTTTATAAGTTGGTTAGAAACCCTTACTTGGAGGCTCTGTGAAGGTCGTAAGAATCTGCTAGGTGTACGGAAAGCGAAGGATCGGCTGTTTGTTGGGAGTACAATGAAGGAGAATGTCCAGAAATGCACATACACTTGTGTATGTTATATGATATGATGAAAATGGTTATAATAAACTTCATTATTAAAAAAAATCAATTAACAATAAACATACAATTCTATTTGTTTTGTTATAAGAGCTCAAGACAAAATGTTTTGTAAAGTTGATTTTGAATGCTAAGGGCATAAAAGGAAATACCGGCTACCGCTGACAGAAAGAGAAAAAGAACATTAACGACTCGGTAACTATATTTGTGTCTCTCTCACTCTCCCCCCGCTCGTTTTCCGTTCTTACTGCTCGCAACCAGCTGATGGCTCTTGTAATCTAGGTATCGAAGAATAAATCTCAAGAAAATCACATTTACAACTAAAATACTAAGCATTTTACTAGAAAAATCAGCTGGAATGTAACAATTCAGAATCTTCAAATACGATTTCCCAAAAAACTACTTTTTAGTTTTAAGCCTTTATATTACTAAGGGTGCAATATAAATAAGAAAAAAAAATATACCTTTATACATTATTTTGTTGACCTTTTACTGTTTCTCTTATTCATTGAGTAATAAGAGACAATACTAACATTACAATATAAACAAAAGCTCTGGTCCTTCGAGCCGGATACAAATCCCATTCCCATTCCAGATTCACCAACGACATATACGAGATGACGGGCTACCGACCAGGTATCTACTGGCAGGTCACCTGGCGCTACGTGGGCCCCTTCATCGTGACCTGCATCCTACTGTCTTCGCTGGTCTTCATGCTCATCAACCCACCGACTTATGGCGCTTGGAATGCTGAAGAGGTGAGAGATTTAATGTTTTTGAAAGCAGTGACTCAAGGCGAAGTGAAATTTTATCAGCAATAATTATTGTGAAAATATGTTTGGCTATTTGACATTTTGTTGAGTTCAGTGATCTTTTATATTTTGTATTTTTTTTTTAAAGCCTTTGTCTCTAAGAATGACACTTAGTTTAAAACCTCTTGTATATGAATCGTATTAAGCGGTAAATAACGGTGTTGAAGACATTAATTTAAGTTGCGCTGAAAAATAGATCGTTCTTAACTTATTTCTAAAGGAAAAAATAAATCTAATAAAATCAATTGAAACTGACTAAACACTTAAATTAAAAAAATCCTCTTACTACACATGGCGTCAAAAAATTCACCCGCATCGCTGTCCTCTGGAAGCGAACCCAAAAGACTGGCGGCATTGCCACGTTGTATGGCAATGCTTATCCTCTGTCCGAGGTAAAAGCCAGCCCTCGGGTCACGCTAAGTGTCAACTAAGCGTTAAGAAAGATCTTTAAATAAGGCATGAGCACTCGGACCCCACGATCCAACAGTTTCAAACCCAAACGGTTCCACAATATAATTGCCAACAAGATTGCGTTTGAGGTTCTCAGCTCTCTAGATTGCCTAGTCCTTACTATAATATCTTTCCTAGTATTTTAAATGCGAAAGTAACTCTGTCTGTCTGTCGCGCTTTCACGCCAAAACTACTGAAATTTACACAGGTACACACATAGTCTAGAGCCTGAGAAAGGATACTAGGCTTCTTATTATGCCGGGAGTTGCTAGGGAGCTTCCTAGGGACCGCGCGGGCGAAGCCGTTGGCAGAAGTGTCTATAAATTTTATTGTGTCTTAATAATAACAGCCACACGGTTTGATCTTCGAGGTTAAGTAGCGCTCGCCGAGGTCGGGCCGTGGATGGGAGCCCATCCATTACCTACCGAGACTCCTCCCTGCCTCGGAGACAGGTTAAAACGTTTGTCCCGACTGTAATTTGTAAATGTTTCCTGTTACCAAGCAACTGGGTTGTGGAGGCCAGCGGGTCTAAAAAGGCCAATTTAGCAGAATCAGAAAGCACATCACGCTACTCGTCACTGTTAAACTTTCCCAATCAACCTTGAACCTAATGCGTTAGCGATAAAGGTGACAATGAAATTTGACAGATAGTTGTGTGGTGAATATTATGATTCTAATATGGTTCTCCTAAAGTGGCATAACATAATCATAAGCAGACGTTTCTTGTAAAATACTGGTATCTACATCCGGTTGCTGACCGCAAGCTAACGCCAGTATAGTGAGGAAAAGACATGCCATAATGAACATGGATAGGTACTGCACAACTGCATTTGAAAGATGAATCGGTGGTCGGGTGTATATATAGAGGCGTTTTCAGGTCATTTATAGGATTCCCTACCTCAAAAGTTAAAAAAGGAACCCTTATAATATCTTGTCCGTTCTGTCCGTTTGTCACCACCGATTTTCTCAGGAATGGGTGGACCCTAGCAAGTTGAAATTTATACCAGACTAGTTGATCCGCGCAACTTCGTCTGCGTCACAATTTTCATTACTGCTCCGCTCCCATTGGTCTTAGCGTGATATATATTATTATAGCCTACCTATAGCCTTCCTCGATAAATGGGCTATCTAACACTGAAAGAATTTTTCAAATCGGACCAGTAGTTCCTGAGATTAGCGCGTTCAAGTAAACAAACAAACAAACTCTTCAGCTTTATATATTAGTATAAGATATATAGTGGCGTTTTCAGGTAATTTTTAGAATTCCTTACCTCAAAATGTAAAAAAGGAACCCTTATAATATCACTCTTTTGTCCGTCTGTCTGTCCGTTTGTCACCACCGATTTTCTCAGGAATGGACCCTAGCAAGTTGAAATTTATACACACATATACACGCATATACAATCATACATATATATTATTTATGTATACATTTCATTAGGTGTATAAGAATCAAAGTCCTGATAGTCAACACGATAAAAAGAAATGGGCAGATTTTCGTGAAATACCAAAAACCTCAAATATCAACTTTTTTATTTTTAGGAATTTTCTCTTTAGTTGTGCTGTTAAACCTTGCTTTTAACCAAAATTGACAATTCTAGGTCAATCGGAAGTACCCTATAAGGTTTTGGGTCGAAAACCTATAATTATGGTATTAGTTCCCGTTGACCTGGAATCACGAAATTTGGCAATTAATACTGTTTTATACTACAAGTATAGGGAAAAGTCTGAAAACTATACATTTGTAATTTAATCATAAAAATCAACGGGTTGCACTCCGGGAGTGCCGGCAGATAGAATATTAGCAAATAAAAGACACCTTCAGTACAGTCTTATTTAATTTAATTAACCAATAGAAAAAGTAATTATTTAACATAATTATACCTAATCTTACAAAGTGTAACAGAATACAGGCAAATCCTGAAAAGGGCTATAATTACTTGAAATTATGAACCATTTTTTACTATAGAACTCACCTCGCAATCTCAAAAATGAATCAACCACCCCATACATAAATATGTTCATATAGGGGTAGCTGTACGTCAAAAGTCCGCACTCGGGGTCTGTCAGCGAGCAATGGAACGAAGTATTTTTTGGTCTTAAAGACCGTAAAAACAGTATACTTCGTTCCAAAACACAAATCGCAGACATAGGCAACGCAACCGCCAGTCTAAAGTGGAACTGGGCTGGCTACATCTGCCGCATGTCGCAACAGAACTGGGCAAAAGTAACAACCGATTGGATTCCGAGCAACAGTAGCCGGAAGGCCCAGGAGGAGATGGCGGGATGAATTAGACTCCTACCTTAAAAATTGGCCGAGTGTGGCTACGGACAGAGAGAAGTGGAAAGAAGGAAGGGAGGCCTTTTCCCTGCAGTGGGACTCAATAGGCTCATAATAATAATCTTAAAATTGATACAACGCTACGCACCTTCCTGATGTCGTGTATGAGGCAATGGAGGACATTCCTTCGCTATCCAGGATGTCGAAATATCCAGAGAACTAGCGAACCGATAAGGATCGAGCCTAAGATTTAATAGCCTTCTATCAGGCGGAAACAAGTGCGCGCCTTCAACGGTTGGGTCATGCTGGTATTGATGTACTCTTTCGGTGTACTCAAATGGACTCAAGCGGAACTTGACGCCCTGGATAGGCGGGTCCGCACACTGCTTACTGCATATCGAATGCATCACCCACGATCGTCGGTAATGAGACTGTATATCCCGCGAAAGTGTGGAGGTCGAGGCTTTTTAAATGCTCAGTCTCTCCACAATCGCGAGATATGCAGTCTTAGGGAATATTTCCTAGCTATCGACGTGGGTATGCATCGAGATGTAGTGGCGGTGGACAAGGGACTCACCCCGCTCTCCTTGGCAAATGAGAACTGGCGCAAACCTGCGGTGCTTGACACTAACGATCGCAGGGCGGAATGGCAGAGCAAGGAGCTTCACGGACGCTTTTTCCGGGCCTTACATGGGCCCGACGTAGACCAACTAGCGTCCGTAGCCTGGCTGCGTTTCGGTGATTTTTTTGGAGAAACCGAAGGTTATCATGACAAGGAACTACCGGAAATTTATTGTGAAGGACGGCACGGTTGACATATGTCAGGCATGTCACTGTCCGGGAGAATCAATTCGCCACATTATCTCTGGTTGTTCTCGTCTAGCTAACGGAGAATACTTGCATAGGCATAACCTTGTAGCCAGGATCAGCAACTTGCTCTGAAATACTCTCTTGTGGAGTCGGAGGTGCCGTACTACAGGTATGTGCCCGACCTAGTTCTCGATAATGGCAATATCACATTGTACTGGGATCGGTCCATCATCACTGACAGGACTATTGTTGCCAATAAGCCTGATATAGTGGTGTCGGACCGAATCGAGAGGCGTGCAATGATTGTAGACATAACCGTCCCACATAACGAGAACCTCGTGAAACCCAGAAAGATAAACAAATCATGTACTTGGCTCGCGAGGTTGTCGACATGTGGGATGTGGATTCCGCAATCATTGTACCGATAGTCGTATCAGCCAATGGCTTAATAGCCACGAGCCTCGACCAACACCTCAAGAGGCTTTCGTTGGGCTGCTGGATCAAGGGTTTGATTCAGAAAGCGGTACTTCTGGACACGGCTCGTATTGTTAGGAGGTTCCTCTCTCTGGAGCCCTGACCGCCGGTAGCTTGGACCCTGTTCCCGATACCGATGGGCTACTATTTATTTTAATTTTAAATGTTTTTTCAATTATTTAAAAATGTAATTTGTAGGAATATTTTTGAATAAAGGAAATAATAATAGGGGTATCTGGAATAGTTTTTGAGCAACCATATTCAAAGCGAAAAGTTGAGTAGTGGGTTTGCTAAGAGTACCCTCAGAATAAATGAGATTTTTTTTTGATAGGAGCCCTGTGGTCAGTAGCCCACTTTCCGATTTTCACAATGGGCACTTTTTAACGTCATCCTCGAGGCCTCTTCAAATTCCCAGTTTCTGATGATTTTAGCGGTAGTTTACCTGTCGTTAACGCCATTGGTTGGTTGGTGGTTAACGGACCGATAAAGTACCTCAGAAGTCGGAAAGACAATCTTTATTTCTAAAAATCTAACCGCATGTATCTGAAACTGAGATATATTCTCAGGGTCTGTCCATCAAGTCGCAATAAATTTTCGCAGTAAATATGATTTTTCAAAAGCCGTACCATCCCCCTCTATAGGTATAATGAACTGAACAGCTTATTTTTATCTTGATTTCAGAGTAGGTCCTATAACAAAAAATATTCCGAGTGCAATAATAACTCCTGTTCATGTTTTGCGTTTTTTCTGTTGTGCGTTCTCTAAATAACTTTGTGTTTTACATTAACTCCTCTTGTCATACTTCTGCATGAAGAGGTCCCAGAAGGCGATCCTCTCTCTGTAGGCATGGTCTTTCATGGTCAGATTGACGTCAATATTCAGGTAGGGTCGCGTCTTCTCGGCCAGTGGGAGCCAGGTTATTGGGATGAGGTCTGTCTGCTGGGGCGTTGGGTTCCTGGAAAGATGGGAAATGTTAAAAAATATATGTGTGATTGCTGTGGTCTATACCTCTGGGTATTATGCCGTATGGTGTTGGCCGGTGCCGTAAAAGAATAATACCATCCAATCATTTCCCGTGGGTGTCGTAAGAGGCGACTAAGGGACTCACCAAAGAATAGGCAGCAGCGTTCTCTGTAAAACGCAACACCATATACTGCGATCACCAACCCGCCTGCCAAGCGTGGCGATTATGGCAAACCCACCCTTTCGGGGGAGGCCTATGTCCAGCAGTGGACGTCTTTCGGCTGATATGATGATGATGATGGAGACAGTCATAATAGGGAATATGTGCGATTTTTTATTTGTAAAATGTATACTTACTACCCATTCTCTGGTGAGTCCCTTAATCGCCCTTAACGACACCCACGGAAAGTGATGGGATGGTATTATTCTTTTATGGCACCATACGGAACCGGCCGACACCATACGGCAAACGTCTCCACAGACGAATAAATTATAAAGAAGTGTAACACTCACCCGAACTTAACAAAATTGGCCCACATGGTGACCATCCTAGCCCTTATCAACTTCTGTTCCTCTGTGTTCAACGAATAAGAGGTCTCAAACAAATACTTCAACTCCTCCGTATGTACCGCTCCAGCCCCTGTCATATTCGAAAACGGACTTCCACCAATGTACGAGAACATATACTTGTACACATTCCCTCCCTGCTCCATATATCTTGTCACAGATTTTTCAGCAGCATAATTCATTTTAAAATCAGATGAATAATCAACCAGTTCCAGCATAGATTCAGGGCCAATTTTTTTACTGCCCATGTAAAACGTCCTGATTATATCGCTCAATTTTTCCATTTCGCAATTCCTTAAAACGAAAGTGTTCTGCAGATTCCTGTAAAATATATCCCCTAGTAGACTGTCGTAGAAGAATTGTGGCTTGTTCGCAAAAGTACTGAAGTCTTCTTTGCTGTTGTATCCAACGAGTATCTGTATCTTTTCGATTCTATCTGGGTTGTTTAAATGATTGACGCATTTGGTCACAAAGTGCTGTACCCTCTTAAAGCGTGTTTCTTTGCAGGGTGTCAGCCTCATATTTGTGTTTCTTAATGCTCTCATCACAGTAATAGGATTCTCTTTAGCTAGGACCTTCAATGCTTCTTCGGTCCCCGAGACTTTATACCCCATGTGGAGAGCAAGTTTCACAGCAGCTTTATGATCGCGGTTACCATAAAACCCAGGCGTAAAAACGGAACCACTTTGGATAATAACTTTGTCAAATAACGTTTCATACTTTGAGTAAAGATGCAGGTCTACCGCCCCACCTCCATAGCTTTGACCAGCGATTGTCACTTTAGTTGGGTCTCCGCCAAACGCTCCTATATGATCCTTCACCCATCTTAAGGCGGTTATCTGGTCCTTCAAACCTTGGTTACCCGGTACTGAGTCATTGTTCAAACAGAAGAAACCGTAAGGACCAAGTCTGTAATTGATGGTGACAACAATGATGCCTTGTTTGGCCAAATGTTGGCCGCCATAGTCGTTTCCGCTGCCGAAGACAAATCCTCCTCCGTGGATCCAGAACAATATTGGCACTGTGTTGTTCTGGCTGGCCGAGTGTGGCACATAAATGTTTAGACGAAGACATTGCAGTTGTCCACCCATTCTGGAGATTACTTGAGGACACATTACGCTGTTGTCGTTAGCTATAAACGGCTCTTTGAAGTCCATGTGCTCTATGTTGTTCTGAAATAGAACAAAAGATGTTAATGTTCAATACACAATTTAATAATATTACCAAAATATTCCTCAGATATTGGCTATGTGACAAATCTTTGGCATTAGTTAACTTCGACATTAAAGCCGCGAACCCACCGCAACGCACGAAGAGGCTACGCACGTGTGTGAGGCTTCGCATTGCATGAAAATGTATAAGTTTTTCACGCTTCGCATGTAGCGACGTTTGGCACACGCGTGGCTTGCTCGAATATGGTGCCCACGTAGCTCAACTATGTTAAAATGACATTCTTGCAAAAAAACTGGCCAAGTGCGAGTCGGTCTCGCACACGAAGGGTTCCGTACCATAAACCTTAATTTTTATTATTTGTTGTTATAGCGGCAATAGAAATAAACAATATGTGAAAATTTCAACTGTCTCCCTATTACGGTTCTTGAGATACAGCCCGCTGACAGACGGACGGACGGACAGCGGAGGTTTAGTAATAGGGTTCCGTTGGTTACTCTTTTGGTACGGAACCCTTAAAAACGTGCGTAGCCTCTCCGTGTGCCGGGTGGGCCACGCTACAGTTGTACGTAGTCGTGGACGTGCAGCGTGTAATTTTAGCTGCGTGGGTTACGTGTGTAACCCACGCAGCTAAAATGCGCCGCGTGGCCGTGGATTGCGTGCACCGTGGTGGGTTCGCGACTTTAGAGCTCCAATGAGTTTGATTTCGTCACTTGAGTTAGATTCTAACTTAAAAGTAAAAAGCCGTTCTTCTTATCGTGTGGGCAGTAAGGTCTAACGATCCCACTTACCCTAGTGTCAGAGTTTCTAAACCCCCTCAAGGGCCTCTGACATGGTTTATTTGACGACCGCCATTTGGCGGCCGAGACCACCGGCTTATTATACGTGCCTTCCAAAGGACTCTGAAGAAAGCCGGTCTATTCTGTAAACACCTCACCGAGCAAAACTTAGTTGAAATGAAGTGAATATGAAGTAAGCCGTCAATCAGTAAAATCAAGATGAATTGACAGTTCACTTCAAGCTAGCCACCTGAGTTTTCACGGAGGGATATTTACAGAAAAATACGTTCTGTACAGCCGGTCGATTCTGTAAATATGTCGAAGTGAAGGCTTAGGTGAAGTGATCACGAAGTGAGCTGTCATTTCGTTTTGATTAGATGAATAAACAGCAATTCTGTAAATATTTACAGAATCACACTCCCAAGCCTTCATTTTGACATGTTTACAGTTGCAAACAATAGAGAAGATGCAAATACAGAATTTATGAGAATGTGGTTGATAAAATGATAAAAAAGTATGAAATAAAGGCCATTGCAACGATTTTATTTTAGTTAATATTGATTAAAAAAAAAAAGAATTAAAATAACGTGAAACGAAACTTATTTAAAAACAACAATCAGCGTTTACTGAAGTCACTGCTGAAATAAATTTATGAAAAGACAACCTTATTTATGTCTTTGAGTCAGGACAGTTCATGACAAGTGGCCGACAGGAGTGACGTCATCGTCCGCTTTCGCGCAAAAATTTAAACTTTCGGTTCAAAAACGCAATTGTGGCAATAAATTAAAGCGTTTTCATTTCTTATTTATGTGGTGGTCTATTATAGATGGAGTTCTTTAAAAATAAAACAAATATGGAAATGTTGCATGTTCTCTATAGCAAACCAGAAGAAAATCTTTACTCTGATCCTTGAATAGCTAAATAAACATTTACTTACCCCGAAGGGGTTACCCTCGTTCACAGACGCGTACGGAATACCAAAGAAAGTATTATACCCATCATTTTTTAAACCTATTATAGTTCCTTTACTTGTCACAACGGTTACATTTTCGGTCACAGCACTGACACCGGCGACACAGAGTAGCAATGTTATTAAAATATCAACCATTTTGCTTCGAAGAATTGATCAATATTAAACTAAGGAGCGCCTGCTGGGCTTATATATGACTTACATCGAGCGATGGATGACTGTTGTTAGGGTTCCGTGGTCGACTTTGCAGGGAGTCCCCGAACCCGCATGGTTAATGATGCATCTATTATTTGCGTAGAATGTACTAGATATTGGGATTTTCTATTCCATTTAGATTAGGTAGACTGATGTAGAATGTGAAAAGAATATTTAACATTTTTTAATTTTTATATTCGTAATAACTAACGCGCTAATCTCGGAACTACTACTGGTCCGATTTACGAATTTTGATGATGACAAATAAAATGATGATGATGAAAACTTCACCAGGACCAATTCTAGCATTGAAGTAAATTAAACTTATCCGCCTTTTCAGGTTTAGGGCATGACGAAATATCTCTGTATACCTCTATAGTAGGTAATTTTTCTTTGCGAAAGTCATAGTGAAATCATGGTATTTGTATAGGCCTATGAAGAAATATGTTTTTTTTTTAGATGGGTTTGCTTTTGACTGTAGTCTAGGTCAGAGATGACAGAGACAAAGTCTACGATGGAGCGAGCTTACCCAGAAGGAGCCTGTTCACTCTAACTTTGAAGAGATTAGGGTTGTAAGCTTTTTCGATAGAACTATCTTTTGCCCGCGACTTCGTACGCGCATATCTCGTTTGTTCTCGTTCCCGTAGGGATTTCGGGAAATCCTCTCTTCCCCCCCCTACGGAGTGTAGTGAATTTCAGCTTTCTATGATCAGTTTTATTTTTATATATTGGGATTCTTCCGTTACTGACTGATAGACAACGGACAGCCGAAACTACTCATCATCTGCCTAGCCTTTTCCCAACTATATTGGGGTCAGCTCCCAGTCTAACCGGATTCAGCTGAACCCCAGCATTTTACGTGGAGCGGCTGCCTACCAGACCTCCACAACCCATTAACTGGGTAACACGGTACTTCATGGCAAGACTGGAGTCGGATTTACTGGCTTCTGACTATCCGTAACGACTGTCAAAGATCTACAAATGACAGCTGGAACCAACGGCTAAACGTGCTTTCCGAGGCACGGAGGAAACTCGGTATGTTAAGATGGTCACCCATCCACAGACCAACCTTGGCAAGCGTTGCTTAACCTTAAAAATCGACACGTGTAGCTGTTATTATCTAGCCACGAGCTCCTCCACAGCCGCAACTACTGCGGGCTAAAAAAGCCACTTGAGCAGAACCAGAAAGCAACGCTACCCGTCACTGTTAAATTTTCCCAATCAACCTTGAACCTAATTTATTTATTTATTGGCCTATCTACAATTTTTTCACTTTTTATTCTAATAATACAAGCAATATAATACAAGCATAGTGTACAACAGTCATGGTTCCCAACCTTTTCAATATTGTTACCCCTGTAACCTATTAGGAAGTCTGATTTTACCCCGACCTTAAAATGTTACAATTAAGTACAAATGTCTTAATTAATCACAAATCAATTAATCGATTTGTGTCATCAGTCTCACAAGGTATTAAATTTTTGCGCCTATTTTTACAGTCGATGTTTTTCATGAAACATCGATAGTTCGGTACTTCGGTGGTTTCAAATTTAGACCATCGATGATGTTACGATTTCGGTCTATTTTCCCAACATCGCCCACCCCTATTGGCGAGGTGACCGTGACGATGCAACGGCAGCTATAAAAACGTATTTTTTAGATAAGGACTTCATTATTTAAGTTCTTTTTACCCCCACAGAATTACCCCCGCGAGGGTAATTACCGCCAGGTTCGGAACCACTGGTGTACAATATAATGCGATAGACTCAGCATGCAAAAACAAAATTACAACGTGAATAAAATTACAATAATAGTGCAGAAATAACACTTACAACAACTAGTGGATAGCTTCAGAAATACAGCGGGTACAAAAATGCCAAGGAGCAAAAAAAAAAAATTCAAAATGGTGGTTACTTTTGATGGACTTGACGCTTGAATTTTTGAAGCGATGTTGAATAAATATCTATTGATTCATCGCAATTATTAAGAAGCCTGCATTAGCGATAATCTTACCATCCCTACCTTGTAGCTATTCCGCCAATTCGCACTAAGCGTTTCCAAACGTCTTTTATAATGCGCACAGCAAAGGAGTGGAACTCTCTGCCTGCGTCTGTGTTTCCAAAAGCTTACAACCCTAACCTCTTCAAAGTTTGAGTAAACAGGCTCGTTCTGGGTAAGCTCGCTCCATCGTAGACTTTGTCTCTGTCATCTCTGACATAGACTAGAGTCAAGAGCAAACCCATCAATAATAAAAAATAAAAATAAAAATGATGAAAATTAAATTTGACAGATTGTTGTGTGATTGATCGTATAAAGCTGAAATTTGGCATGTAAAGAAATTGAAGTTTCAAGTATATGTTACCGGGGATAATAACTAAACAGGGATTGTCATAGTAAAATTGGCTCCTTTCAAAATTTCTTTTATTTTTATTGAGTACATTCAACTCCAGTCGGTATAAGTTGCCAGTTGTTATTTCTGGTTAATTTGTTGCCCATTTAAGATGAACAAGGGCTGAGTAGCTAACTGTACAGCTCTTAAACAGTCTTTAGTAGTCACAAACCTGAAATTGCTTGACATATTCTCGGAATTTATACATCATATGATACAGCGATTCAGCTGTCACATTTAGACTGAAAGCTGAACCCAACATATTTGGATAAAAACTGGCCAATTGCGAGTAATTTTTTTAATTTCTTGTAATCTATAGGGAAAGATATAGGTACTATCTCTATTTTTTTCAGGGATTAGGGGGGAATGGTTATTATTCGTCTAATTTCTTGAATAACTTCAAAACCCTTTATTTTAAAATTATGAAAAAAATATACTTAAAACAGTTTATGTGTACCAAATTCAACAAAATCGGTCCAGTAGATCCGGAGAAAACAGGCTGTGACAGAGGGACATACAGACAGACACCCGATACCTTTAAGGATTCGGGTTCAACCAGGTCAGGGTTCCGGTTTTTGTTCGGAACCCTAAAAATATTTTAGACAGGTGTTAACGCCGAATATAGAATAGAATAGAATAGAATAGAATATTCTTAATGCAGAACCCACGAAACCAAACGCAACCTTTTCTACTGCTTATGTTCAATGAATCATAACACGAATGTGTTTTTTGTTATCTGATAACAATAAGGTACTTCAATATGACATATTTGCTCGTGACAAGTTCGGCGAAGCTATTGTAAACTAAAGACAAGTAGTTAACGTGTGAAGTACTTATGTTTATAAAGGAATACAATGGTGGTTTTAAAAATAAAATAGCCTATTATTATAATAATGTGGTGAGTGTTACAGAAGAGTCAATTGTAAGAGTTAGATCAATGGAAGTAGGTGCTGTGTTGGAAGCAAAGTGGACCAAAATCATTCGTGTCCTGCGGCCGGTGAGTAAAACTTAAACTTGGCTGCCACACTGCCGACTGTTCTGCTGTAATAGGGTAGTTTACTCATCATCTGCCTAGCCTTTTCCCAACTACATTAGGGTCGGCTTCCAGTCAAATCGGATTCAGCTGAATACCAGTGTTTTACGTGGAGCGGCTGCCTACCAGACCTCCACAACCCATTAACTGGGTAACACGGTACATTTTGGCAAGACTGGAGTCAGATTTACTGGCTTCTGACAATCCGTAACGACTGCCAAAGATCTAAAAATGACAGCCGGCACCAACGGCTTAACGTGCTTTCTGAGGCACGGAGGAAACTCGGTATGTTAAGATGGTCACCCATCCACAGACCAACCTTGGCAAGCGTTGCTTAACCTTCAAGATCTCTAACAATAAAAATAAAAAAAAACTTTCACAATTTATTATAGTTTGTATATAATTATATATTCAACTTATATTGGTCCTTCCATCCATTCGCTCAGTCTTTCAAAATTATACACTTTGAAACAGTTTTCTTACATTTATTCTATTGAAATCACTACACTGTACTACTTTAATGGCCTTTTGAATACAAATGGTTACTCAAAAATCAACTTAAAACCACACAGCTAAGGTCGATACTTCAGTTGATGACAATACATTGAAATTATTACTAATCATACGTTTACCATCTATTTAATTGCAATTCTAACTCAAAAGAAAATGCTTTTTAATATAAGCATGCCAAAACAGTCCCCAGAAAGCCATTCTGTGCCTAAAAGCGTGGTCTTTCATCTCCATGTCAACATCTATATTCAGGTACGGTCTGGCGAGGGTGGGCCCAATGATAGGAGTCCATTCCACTGGGAGAAGCGCTGATTTTTTAGGCGTCGGGTTTCTGTAAATAGAAATACAGACATATATTACAATTTAAGTTGCATAATTATTTTGCATGACGTCACGGCCCAGATTTGGGTATAAATCCTGACAAGTATTTATCATCAATACAATCATATCAGCCGAAAGACGTCTTCTGCTAAACACAGGTAGACCTCTCCAAAGTTTTTTTTTTATAATCTTACGGAGCTTGCCATTTTCCGGTGACATATATATACAGAAACAATACGGATACTACGAGTACACAGAAACAATAGATAAATTAAGTACATTTTCAACTTACCCATATGTAACAAAGTTCGCCCACATCCTTGTCATCCGATCTCTCATCATCATCTGCTCTTCAGTAGTCAATGGTTTCGCCCAAACCCAGTCGAACAGGTACTTCAACTCCTCAGTATGCGTAGCCCCTGCACCAGTAATATTCTGATAGTCACTCGCTCCAATATACGAGAACATATATTTATATACTGTAGTTCCTTGCTCAACGAATCTATTCACTGACCATTCAACACCACTGTTAATAGCAAAATCTGACAGAAAGTTACTCAGTTCCAATTGTACGTCTGGTCCAATATCTTTCCCACCTAAATAAAATTTCTGGACTATGTTACCAAGCCTTTCCAGCTCATGTGTCGAGACAACGAGTGAGTTTTTAAGCTGTGTGGTGATTGGATTCCCAGATTCATTGTAATACGATTGAGGTTTGTTCGCGAATTCATATAACATCTCTTGGCTTGTGTAACCGATCATTATCTTAGTTTCCTTAACCCTTTTGTTGTTTCTCAAATGGAATGGGTCTTCTGTTATGAAGTTTGAGACACCTTTAAACTTTTCCTCCTTACAAAGTGTTAGAATCATTTTCAGTTCCCTTGTTGCTCTGTTCACATCGACAGGATTTGCTTTAGAAAGAACGGTAAGTGCGTCTCTAGTTGTTTTAACAGCATAACCCAAATGTTGAGCAAGTTTAATCGCAGCGTCATGATCTGGATCCACGAAAATTCCTTCAGTAACATATATGGAGCCACTTTGGATGATAGCTTTGTCGAATAACGTTTCGTATTGTGAATAGAGATGCACGTCTACCCCGCCTCCACCGTAGCTCTCACCGGCTATAGTAATTTGGTTAGAATTACCACCAAAGTGAGATATGTGTCTTCGAATCCATCTTAAAGCTTCAATCTGGTCCTTCATTCCTTGGTTTCCAAGAACATGAGCATCATTCAGACACAGGAATCCATAGGCTCCTAGTCTGTAGTTTACTGTTATCACAACTATATTTTTTTTAACCAAATGTATGGCGTCATATTCGCCAGCGCTGCCGAATGCGAAGCCTCCTCCGTGGAACCAGACTAATATTGGCAGTGGTTTGGTGTTGGCTCTGTGTGGCACATATATGTTGAGCCGGAGACACTGCAGGACTCCGTTATCGTTGAAATAAACTTGAGGACATATTACTGAAGAGTCGTTGGCCATGTATGGTGTCCTAAACTTTAGACAGTCTAGGGTGGGCTGTAACGAAAAATGGTCAGTTAATCAAATGTTGTAGGGTTCAAGGTAAGTTTATGTTAAAAGTAAATAGGTACCAACACTACTCTATCCTACAATCACACACTATACTATGGTTCAACTAGTTCATCTATCTATCTATACTAATATATAAAGCTGAAAAGTTGTTTGTTGACTTGAACGCGCTAATCTCAGGAACTACTGGACCGATTCGAAAAATTCATTCAATGTTAAATAGCCCATTTATCGAGGAAGGCTATAGGCTATATATCATCACGCTAAGACCAATAGAAGCGGAGCAGTAATGAAAATTGTGACGCAGACGAAGTTGCGCGGGTCAACTAGTACTAATAAATATAAAGCTGAAGAGTTTGTTTGTTTACTTGAACGCGCTAATCTCAGGAACTACCGGTCCGATTTGAAAAATTATTTCACTGTTAGATAGCCCATTTATCGAGGAAGGAATAGGCTGTATATCATCACGCTAACACCAATAGGAGCGGAGCAGTATTGAAAATTGTGACGCAGGCGAAGTTGCGTGGATCAACTAGTTAATCTTAAATAATTTATTTATTATGTTTTTATTATAAAATATTTAGTTAGCTAACTCTGGATGTCACCTGTAGGATAATTGGGAAGTGACTTATATCTATACTAGCACTTCGCCAGCGACTTCGTTCGCGGATTTAATTGGTAGTCCACGATCTTCATCTCCCCTCTACCCTCAACCTCTTTATTAGGGTTATATGTAAATTACTTATTAATAGACTAAACTAAGGGCAGTTCGCCCAAATTGCCACATTTTTCATAACTTTTAAACGAAAGGTCCGATTTAAATAATTTACTAATAATTTACCTTAATTATCAAACTATTTAAATGGATAAGGATTAAAATCATGATACCAAAATCACCACTATTCCATTCGACCCGGGTTTTGATTGAATAATTTGAACAAAAAGCGGTCATTGTGACTTAACCATGATAGTTAGATATATACCTATGCGGATTTTTTGTAGGTATTGATGTCTTCTATAAAACAGTACTATATCACTTTGCTCTATTGTCAATAGTTTCCGCAGCGTACGCGATATAAGGATTTTTTCTGGTATTTTTTTCGCACCTTGGGTTACATTATCGAAGTTTTCATACGGATCCTTAACTTTTTTTAAAATATTCTATAGCCCATGTTCGTCAGGGACAATATAGGACTCTAATGCTGAAAAAACAATTTCAAATCGATCCAGTAATTTCGGATCCTATTCAATTCAAACAGACAAATCTTTCCTCTTTATAATATTATTATTATATTATTATTGGTGTATATTTATAGCAGTGGAAAACGATATACAAACGTATTCGTAGATAATACCTACTTGTTACGGTTTCAAACGTGTCCTAACTGCCCGTGACCGAAACGTCAACAGGAAAATGTGACATTAGGTACATAATTATCCATGTAATTGTAAAATTATTTATTCGTCGTTCATCATTATAAAACAATAATATTTTTGTTTATGGTTCATCGAGCAAAATATTTACTTGTGCCATAAAAAAAATAAAAATAAGATTACAGAGATGTGATAAGTGTATAAAAACGTTTGGTTTTCTTTAAAGGTTTACAAAAACAAAGATTTTCAAAGACTCATTCGTTGGATCCCATTTTTTTTATATTAACGTTGGGTCCCATTTGCTATTTCCATTGAATCCCATGTTATAACGACATGTGTACTGTTCAAAAGAAAAGTGATTTACCTTTGTCAAAATTAAAAAAAAAACAGCATGTGATTGGCCCACCGGCTATTAATTTTAATGATTGTACCACCTTTTCTGTCAACAAAATTCAAATCAATAGATGAAGAAGTAGATGGGAGTTGATCATTAATAGTACTTTGTGATAAGATTCAGTTTTATACACAGGCACTGGGGTCTGAACACTATAATAATTTTATGGACCTTAAGCAATGGTTACGCGCGTAAATAGATAGACGCAATTAAAAAGATGACAGCAATATTATAAGTGGTCAGTCAATCTATACTAATATATATAGCTGAAGAGTTTGTTTGTTTACTTGAACGCGCTAATCTCAAGAACTATTGGCCGATTTGGAAAATTCTTTCAGTGTTAGATAGCCCATTTATCGAGGAAGGCTATATATATCATCACGCTAAGACCAATAGAAGCGGAGCAGTAATGAAAATTGTGACGCAGACGAAGTTGCGCGGGTCAACTAGTACTAATAAATATAAAGCTGAAGAGTTTGTTTGTTTACTTGAACGCGCTAATCTCAGGAACTACCGGTCCGATTTGAAAAATTATTTCACTGTTAGATAGCCCATTTATCGAGGAAGGAATAGGCTGTATATCATCACGCTAACACCAATAGGAGCGGAGCAGTATTGAAAATTGTGACGCAGGCGAAGTTGCGTGGATCAACTAGTTAATCTTAAATAATTTATTTATTATGTTTTTATTATAAAATATTTAGTTAGCTAACTCTGGATGTCACCTGTAGGATAATTGGGAAGTGACTTATATCTATACTAGCACTTCGCCAGCGACTTCGTTCGCGGATTTAATTGGTAGTCCACGATCTTCATCTCCCCTCTACCCTCAACCTCTTTATTAGGGTTATATGTAAATTACTTATTAATAGACTAAACTAAGGGCAGTTCGCCCAAATTGCCACATTTTTCATAACTTTTAAACGAAAGGTCCGATTTAAATAATTTACTAATAATTTACCTTAATTATCAAACTATTTAAATGGATAAGGATTAAAATCATGATACCAAAATCACCACTATTCCATTCGACCCGGGTTTTGATTGAATAATTTGAACAAAAAGCGGTCATTGTGACTTAACCATGATAGTTAGATATATACCTATGCGGATTTTTTGTAGGTATTGATGTCTTCTATAAAACAGTACTATATCACTTTGCTCTATTGTCAATAGTTTCCGCAGCGTACGCGATATAAGGATTTTTTCTGGTATTTTTTTCGCACCTTGGGTTACATTATCGAAGTTTTCATACGGATCCTTAACTTTTTTTAAAATATTCTATAGCCCATGTTCGTCAGGGACAATATAGGACTCTAATGCTGAAAAAACAATTTCAAATCGATCCAGTAATTTCGGATCCTATTCAATTCAAACAGACAAATCTTTCCTCTTTATAATATTATTATTATATTATTATTGGTGTATATTTATAGCAGTGGAAAACGATATACAAACGTATTCGTAGATAATACCTACTTGTTACGGTTTCAAACGTGTCCTAACTGCCCGTGACCGAAACGTCAACAGGAAAATGTGACATTAGGTACATAATTATCCATGTAATTGTAAAATTATTTATTCGTCGTTCATCATTATAAAACAATAATATTTTTGTTTATGGTTCATCGAGCAAAATATTTACTTGTGCCATAAAAAAAATAAAAATAAGATTACAGAGATGTGATAAGTGTATAAAAACGTTTGGTTTTCTTTAAAGGTTTACAAAAACAAAGATTTTCAAAGACTCATTCGTTGGATCCCATTTTTTTTATATTAACGTTGGGTCCCATTTGCTATTTCCATTGAATCCCATGTTATAACGACATGTGTACTGTTCAAAAGAAAAGTGATTTACCTTTGTCAAAATTAAAAAAAAAACAGCATGTGATTGGCCCACCGGCTATTAATTTTAATGATTGTACCACCTTTTCTGTCAACAAAATTCAAATCAATAGATGAAGAAGTAGATGGGAGTTGATCATTAATAGTACTTTGTGATAAGATTCAGTTTTATACACAGGCACTGGGGTCTGAACACTATAATAATTTTATGGACCTTATGCAATGGTTACGGGCGTAAATAGATAGACGCAATTAAAAAGATGACAGCAATATTATAAGTGGTCAGTCAATCTATACTAATATATAAAGCTGAAGAGTTTGTTTGTTTACTTGAACGCGCTAATCTCAAGAACTATTGGCCGATTTGGAAAATTCTTTCAGTGTTAGATAGCCCATTTATCGAGGAAAGCTATAGGCTATAAATATCATCACGCTAAGACCAATAGGAGCGGAGCAGTAATGATAATTGTGACACAGACGAAGTTGCGCGGGACAACTAGTATAAAATATATGTATCCTCATTTTGCTTTAAAACAATTTTGTTGTTGCAAGTACCAGTATTTAGATTTTTTTAAGAATTTGCACTAGGCTAGGCCCGTCCCGCAGGAAGACATCGTATAAACTTTTGGTTGTTGATGAACAACAAAATAAAACGTTTTTTTATAATGCGCACAGCAAAGAAGGTGAACTCTCTGCCTGCATCTGTGTTTCCAAACGCTTACAACTCTCATATCTTTAAAGTCAGAGTGAATAGGCTCCTTCTGGGTAAGCTCGCTCCATCGTAGACTTTGTCTCTGTCATCTCTGACATAGACTAGAGTCAAGAGCAAACCCATCTAAAAAAAACATATTTCCTCAAAGGCCTAAACAAATACCATGGTTTCACTATGACTTTCGCAAAGAAAAATTACCTACTATAGAGGTATACAGAGATATTTCGTCATGCCCTAAACCTGAAAAGGCGGATAGGTTTAATTTACTTCAATGCTAGAATTGGTCAGTGAAGTTTTCATCATCATCATTTTATTTGTCATCATCAAAATTCGTAAATCGGACCAGTAGTAGTTCCTAAGATTAGCGCGTTCAAGCAAACAAATAAACTCTTCAGCTTTATATATTATATATTAGTACTAGTTGACCCGCACAACTTCGTCTGCGTCACAATTTTCATTACTGCTCCGCTCCTATTGGTCTTAGCGTAATGATATATAGCCTATAGCCTTTCTCGATAAATGGGCTATCTAACACTGAAATAATTTTTCTCTTCGGCCCAGTAGTTCCTGAGATTAGCGCGTTCAAGTAAACAAACAAACAAACTCTTCAGCTTTATATATTAGTATAGATAAGATATAGATATGATATGATTTCAATGTGTTTAAAAACTATTACATTTTGTGCATGACTAATCCGGCTTCAATTCACAAAAGCTTATTTTCCTCGAGATTCGTGGTATTTTTCCCTCTTTTTCGATAAATGTACATCTGATGGCCGAAAATGAAACATCTCCTTTTAACACAGCGTTCAGTACGTATAACCAGAGATATCCAAGCAAAAAAAAAATACTGACTAAAATAATAAATTGCCAACATTTTTATTTTATTTTCGTTAGCTGATTTTTTTCCATTTTTATTTTGGTGGTCTGAATGAGTTCTAAAACTTTGTCCATATATTTTAATGGGAAGTTTCATATTTTTGTCTTTGTCTATACTTTATTGCAAGTTTACCTGGCGGCTACAATATATCATTTGTTTAAAAAAAAATGCAGTAAAAAAAACACAAACAATTGCTTTTAAAAAAATAATACCAAAAATATAGATTAGCAAAATACCAAACTTACCCCAAAAGGATTATACTCGTTAACTTCAGCATACGGCACACCCAAAAACGTATTATAAGTATCATGTATGTCACCCACTATAGGTCCTTTACTCGTCATTATTGTCACTTTATTCGCGCCCCGACAAACGGAAAAACACAATAACAATATAAACTTGATCATCTTTACAAGAATGTAAACATCAACTGAAGAGTATCGCAAAGACTCTGGGGTTTATAAATACTATTACGGTAAATACCGATGACTAGGGTTCCTCGAATGGTACTGAGAGTCTGGTTTTTCCTGAATCATTTGTTGCGTCTTTGCGTACAGAGAGTGAATAATAAATGTGGTATTTTTTTGTACTAGGTATGTTTTTCGAGTAAGTATTTTTGGTGGTACTAGTCCAGCAATAAACCACTAATGTTTGGGTTTTTTGTTTCTATTTTTGATAGCTACGTACGGGAAATGTGTCGAATAAATGTACCCAGCCAGCTACACTCAACCTGCGGCCCGCCATTGTTATTTTATGTGGCTCCGTAGCCTAGCATATTTTATTATTAGGGCCATATTTACTCCGTGTCCCGGTAGCATTTATTGAGTACTAAACTGCGACCATTTATTTATTCCTAACAGATCTCGACTTTCTGATTAAATTATTGAAGATTTGCTGAGACTATTCATCCGCTAGTAGAATGAAAAAGCTGGCCTATGCCATGGCTGTCATGTAGCAATTTTATCGAAAACCGTCCATTTTCTCATATTAAAAAATCCCATTAATGTAGATAGGTACTGTTAAATGTAGAATTATATTTTACTGTAGGTTATTGCGGCCGATGGAAAAAAGGTTGAGTATGGCTGCTCTGGACTAAAGCTGCCATCGTACCCATCCAATTTGAAGGTCATTGGTACTTGATGCTTTAGAGAGGACTATGTTCAGCAGTGGACTCGATAGGCTGAGTAAAAAAATGTCTCTCTTTGGTATAAAAGAAAGAAAAGAAAGAATAAAATTTATTTAGCACATACATGAAAAACGCACGGTACATAAAAATAACAAAAAAAAGGGTATACCAGAATCTAGTGTGTGTCTCACGGTTGCACTAAAAAGGTCCATTTCAGCGAAATGTCAGACTGACTGAAAATAAAGGTATTTATAATGTACCTATTATAATTACGGAACCACAAGTGTATTAAATAACAGTTTTCCTCAACGAGACTGTGCGTCTGTGAATCATAGGTACGATACCTACAAGTATTTTACGATAAGTCGACAGACATCGTTTACAAATGTGTGAGAAATAAATATTATACATAGTGTTATTACGTAATTAAAATGCAGAAGAGACAGGCTTTTGAAATGTACATGTCACCGGATAATTGCAATAATTTAAAACACGGATAGTGGAGTGGCGCGTAGGGTGAAGTTAGCTCCGTTTGTATGCACAAGGTCATTGGCATGTATACAAACCTTAAGGCCGCCTGACTGGAGAGAAATTTATTATACCTATTTACGAGCAGACTGCAGGAGAAATCTATGGCATTGGCTTTATTACCGGTGGGGAAATTCTTGTATTTGTAAGGAGAATAGAAAGATGTATAACCATACAATATTTGTATTTACGTATGCAATAATATTTATGTATAGATATTATTTGTGAGAATTTTTGCAGAAAAATGTCTGCAGAAAAACCTATAAGAACTGTATACTACGTGTAACACAATAAACGCAATAGGTACCTCTTAAAGGGCTATTGTAATCACCAATATAAAAAAAACTTTTACTATTTGATTAATACTGAAATCACGAAAAAGAATCGACTGCTTCATACATTTATGTGTGCTCGACAAAATGTAGTATTTTCTTTCGCGATTTCTGGGTTTGATCCATAGAAAAAGTTGTTCATAATGGCGCGTACAATGATCCCTTAAGATGTGATATGGTTTTAGCATAACTTGGATAACGAAATGTTTTTTTTTTGCGGAACACTCGGCGCGCGAGTCCGACTCTCAATTGCGAGCCATTCGAGTAAAAGTTCGATATAACTATTTGTATTTATTATCAAAAAATCTACGTATGACAGCCGCAGCCGGGAGTGCCGGGACCAACGGTTTATTTAGAGTTCTAACCTCGAAGATCTAACCGTTTTTTTTAAGGATGGGAAATCAAATGACTCCCCCCGCTCTGGGCGGAGCAGAAGGGAGTGTCAGACTCTTACTGACTAAAACCCATCCGTGCTCCTCCTAATGCCTTTTGCGTTCCAGGGCCACGGTGACTCTTTCGAACAAATTCCAGAACCGTGGCAACAAATTCCACAACCCTGGCTCCAAGATCTAACCATACGGCTGCTACTAGTGTATATGGTACTAGCTTCTGCCAGCGCCTTCGCCAGCGTGATCCCTAGGAAACATACTCCCGGGATAAAAAGTAGCCTTTGTCCTTTCTCAAGCTCTAGACTATCATCTCTGTACGAAATTTCATTTAAATCGGTTCAGTTGTTTTAGCGTGAAAGCGCGACAGACAGAGTTACTTTCGCATTTATAATGTATAATATAATAATATATAAATATATATATAGTAAGGATTACTCATCATCTGCCTAGCCTTTTCCCAACTATATTGGGGTCGGCTTCCAGTCAAGCCGGATTTAGCTGAATACCAGTATTTTACGAGGAGCGGCTGCCTACCAGATCTCCACAACCCAATAGGTAACTGGGTAACACGGTACTTCATGGCAAGACTGGAGTCAGATTTACTGGCTTCTGACTATCCGTTACGACTGCCAAAGATCTACAAATAACAGCCGGGACCAACGGCTTAACGTGCTTTCTGAGGCACGGAGGAAACTCGGTATGTTAAGATGGTTTCCCATCCACAGACCAACCTAGGCAAGCGTTGCTTAACCTTGAAAATCGACCCGTGCGGCTGTTATTATTTAGCCACGAGCTCCTCCATAGTAAGGATTACTAATCAAATTAATTAATTAAATTTCCTTTCAGGGCCGCGTAATAAAGACTCAGTACCCGAACTGGGTCCTCGTGATCGCCATCCTGATGATCCTCGCTGGAGTCCTGCCCATCCCGGCAGTTCTGCTGCTGCGCCGCTTCCAATGCCTGGCCTTCGACGTGGACATCCATCAGGGCTCCATCAGGAGGATCGAGACTACAGTGTCCACCAAGGAAATGATGAGCGACCAGGATGTAAGTGGATTTTGTTTTTGGTTGTTCATTGGTCTGGTTTGGGTTGATATAATCTAACTTTTGAATAAGGGGTTTATAATTAAATTGGTAAACTGATTAAGAATCTACTGAATACATAAAATATTAATATTTTTAATTTCATAGGTCATGGATCGAATGTGTAGATTTTTACATTAAAAAGTATTTAAGAATGTTTAAATATCATAATAAAACGTTCATAAATATTTAAAAATTAACTATTACAATATGTTTTTTTCGCATTACAATAATTAAAATAAAATTAAACGAACGAACACTTTAAAGTAGATTCTCAATTATCTTTACGTAAATAAAAACTGTGCATCAAAATCCACGCTGGAAATTGAAAGGATGACTGATTCCACTGAACTATAATAAAACTATATTTAAATATACAAACATTAACAGATGACTTAGCTATAGTACCCGTCACGAGAAGCTATAAATTTTGTAAACAAAGAACGTCTACTAAGTTTCATAGCAGTCACAAATAATCCCAAATACAATCATGTCAAAGTAACATAGGTACGTGTAATACGAAACTTCTTTGAGAAGTTATTTGTTTTCTATAGCTTCTCGTGACGGGTACTATAGTCACATACTAGGGGCTACTCTCTAAGCCCGAAGTCCGTAGTTTGAAATAAAAAAAAAATGCTTTGAATTTGACAACACGATTTGACAGTAATTCTTAGTGGTTCGGTGATACGGAGTAGAATACGCCCACAACTAAGCCCGAAACTAAGGACTTCGGGCTTAGAGAGTAGCCTCCCAAGGTCCGAACTAAGGGTCTCATTTAATCTAAAAACTGTAACTTCCCTAAAAGTTCAACGTTGGTCTTTATGTGCAAGTTTCATTTCTATTGCTAAGGTGAATTGGCTAGAACATTGCTCGTATAACATTTTGTGTGAAATTAAATTCATGTTTAACGAGGCTTCATAATACACTAAGTTTATAAAAATGTTGAATAACTGTTTAATAAATATTCATTCTTGCTCGGTGACATACAATCATTCATATACATGTAAATAAAATAAGTTTGAAAAGATGTAACGATGTGTCCAGGCATTAATATCTTTCTGAACTTATTTTGGCGAAGTCAGGACAAGTATCTACAATCCTATTACCTACCAATATTCCTTCTAACACATGCTTGGGTAAATAAGTAGAAAGATATATATGATATTAGATGTAAATCTATCTTAAATCAATCGACCCTTCAAATTAACCCAGGTATCAAAATTACCCTTAAAATATTCCTGTATCTACTCGTAATAGAAAATATGCATGCGATATTTTTTTTTTTTTTGCAAAATAAAGTACTTATTACCTCTAAACAATCATGAAATTATTTTTAATTACCTTCATCAGCGATGAAGTTATAGAGCTTCAAAGATTACAATTAGAAAGAGAAGTCCGATATGAAATTTGACGTCAAAGTCCATGACGCCTATATAAAACAGTGTTTTCGCGAGAGGGACAGATATATGTGTTTAAAATAATTATATCTCGTTTGTTTTTCGAGCAATTTCGATATACTATTTTCACTGTTAGTATTATATTTTTGTATATTTTTAGATAAACTTTATAGATAATAAAGATTTTTTTCATGCAGATTCCCTGTTTGTCATAGATATCTCATACTAAAACTTGGTACCTCTTATTAAATGAATCCCTAAATTATTGGTAGACAGTCGTAAACTACAGAATTTAATTTGAATTCCAAATCCCTTTCCTTACGATCCGATTTACTCCTAAACCTGACTAAGCCATGTTTACTGCAGTCTATGGCAAAAATATGAATACATGCAGCGACCTCTAAGCAGGGTTTATTAATTTATCGAATCTTAAAACCCCTCTTTTGTTCCTTAATATGTTGCCAACCGAACTATCAAGACAACGGTAGGCCCAGTCGAGGTCCCATTAAGTATACACCTCGTCAAATTAGAAATGGTGAAACCTTATTTGAGATCACTAAATGTACTATTATGCAAAATTTAATAAAACAACCGCTAAACCTGAAAAGGGGGAGTTCGTATACAACTTTTACCAGAAAAAAATCGCATTATACTAGATGTGTGCATGTCGTCGGAAAATGGCAACCTTCGTAAGATTATAAAATAACTTGAGAGATACACACAAACAACAGATACATACAAACTTTCTATAAATTGTCAACTGAACATTGGGAATGATTTGACCCGAGATCCCATTCATGTTAGGTTACTCTAATCAAACCCTGCAGGCAGAAATAGGAGCCCCGCGCAGTGGGGCTCCTTCAACTTGCCCTTGCTTGCCGAATGTACATTCATATTAAAAATTAGTTATATCTAATATTACACACCCAAAGTAAACTCAACCAACATCGGACAACGGGACGTCCATTTAATTGACCAATGAGAGCCTAGTTTCTTGTAGACTTATGTTCTGATTTGTCGCCATTTTATTTCAGTTCACAATTTCTTGGAATAAATTCGAGAAATTGTAAACTATGAAATTTTGATGCGTAAAAAAGCATTTCAAATGTTCAGTTGAAAATTTTACGAAAGTTTACAATCTATCAAGTTATTTTATAATCTTACGAAGCTTGCCATTTTCCGGTGACATGCATAACTTGAAAAGATGGACAGTTGTTTTTTATCGCGATTTCAGGGTTGATCCCATACTAAAATCTGTTCATAATCATAAGTTTAATTGACCCCATTTTAGGCTTTGCGCTTTTTCTGTTTCACGTAGTATACAGTACTTACTAAAAACTTTTGAAGAAAAAATGTATCCACATTTTTGCCGTTGACAACACGATCATATCACAATCGTGCTAATGTACATACATTCATTGTGTAACACGCGTGTAAGGTGCTGTCTCCCGAGAACGCCCCGCCTGCGCCGGCGCAGTTGGTAGCTGAAGCGGCCGGCACCCGGTTCACTATCGGAGACTTTGATGTAAGATCATTGTGGCTTTGAGATTCAAAGACTGGACGTTTTAAAGTGTTTCTAAAAGTATGTTTCATGCTACGGCTACACTATCGCTATAACGCGAACTATTCTTCGCGCGCTATGTGTTACACAGCAAGGCGTTGAGCTGTGTGCGAGAGAGCGCGCGATGAAAAGTTCGCGTTATCACGATAGTGCAGCCGTAGTATAATTAATTCAGTAAAAGACGATTTCCACCAAACGGCTCGTATCGCATCGGATAAGTACTGATTTTACAATCTTCAAACGATATTAAGTCGTGTGCACAGTATTTTAAAGTCTATATTACCAAGCAGCGCACAGCAGCTTGATCGGCGCCTTCCGCGACACGCGATCGTAGCCGAAAGTATGCGGCGACGCGCGATCGGCGCCGTCCGCCTGTTATGAACTATCTAGCTAACAGCCAGAACGGATACGTTCGCAGTGAAGGTACGGAGCCGATCGTATGCGTTGACATCCTGCTGGATGCGATCGGCTGTCGCCGCATCCGTCCGTATCCTTTCCGATTCGATGCGATGCGAGCCGTTCGGCGGAAATCATTCTTAAATCTATTAAGGCAAAATCCCAGAGCCTATTCTTTTTTTTAAGCACGTAATGTGAAGAATTCAGTCTTTGAATCTATTAACATTTCTTTTCGTTTCATTTGGTTTTTGGGATTTTATTTCTGTTCCATTTAAATTAAATGTGTAAGTATTTCGAGTAAAAATATTTTTATTTTAGTTTAGCTTATGAATTCTTTGGTGGAGCAAAATTATTGTGTTTCAGCAAAGGTTACGAGTATTTTAGAAGACAAAATATGAAAAATAATAATGTCACGATAAATACATCAACTTATTTAAAGTTAATTAAATCAGTATTAAGTATCTTTTGTTTTAGAATTTAACCTATGATTACCTATAATGGGACTACTGCAAAAAAATCACCCATACAAATAAATTCAAAACTACTTTTAAAGTCTCTTAATCTCGGTCACTAAATTGACGAGCGCATATGTCAAAACTGACTTAAATGCTATTATAATCTATGCCAGTTTGCCATTTGAAGTTGTCAATTTAGTCTCCGAGATTAAAAAACAGACTATAGGTAGTCTAAATACTGATTCGCTGAGTTTTTTAAATGGTCTATGAGGAATTAGGATTTAGAAACTGCTCATCAGTATTAAAATTAAACAAATTATTAAAAACTTTTTTAAATAGGACATCTTTTATTTAGCCAAAATTAATCAGCTTTGGTCTTCTTCATAGGAAGTTCTTACTCAAAGTTAACCTCATTGCACAGTACCAAGTTGATGTGTATGTAAATATATTCAATCCAACTCTAGAGCGTGGACAGCAGCGACGAGAGGCCCAGCAAGCGCCTGCCCGAGGTGATCGCTCGCGGACGCCCCAAGAAATAAATGTTCGTGTTTATTCTAACTCGCTTCAGCTTTAGACTATATATCGTCGGATAAATCTATGTCATCGGCCTCCTTAGTGCAAGGTATTGCTGTTACAAGCGACGCTTTTACAGTTTTGTCCTAAAAATATTTGGACTGCCGGATAGATTACCAAAATACATTGAACACATAGGTATTTATTGCTTAAACAAATCAATAAAAATTGACAAAGATAAAACGCTTGTAAAGAATTTTGTAAATGATACATTTTCTTTGACCAAATCATAGATGTATCTGACGATAGATTAGTCTTCGGATTGGTACTTCGCTTCGCATGATGTATGGTCTTTTTTCACGAGAAGGCTTTACCGGCAACAACTATTTAATTGTTCCTACACTATATGTGATTTTCGATTTTATAGAAACATGAATGCATCTTCTTCGTTGTTCACTATTTTCGTATATATTTGTACATTATGTACTTTGTATATTTTTATTTTATATGATTTATGCCGATTGGCTGTTTATTAAAGAATATTAATTGTTTTGTTCCCTAACCCCATTATTATCCCGTTTATTTTCAGAATATACAACTTATTTTGTTATAGATGTGTAAATATACAATTATATGTACATAATATATTGCTATCACCTTGACACTGCGCATGATAATTATATTTATTGAATTATCGCACATGAACGTAAATCATCTAACACGCACACAGTAGTTTTCATCTAGAAATTATATTAGAAACACATTTTATTTAATTATATTTTTAAGATTTCCTATTAATAATAATCTTTATTTTCTAAGTTTCATTCACTTTTACGGTATTTTAATTTACTCGTCTTTCTTTATTATTTCAGTCTTCAGATTCAGATGACAACATACGCACGACCGGACGCTTCGACGACTCAAGCAGTAGTGACGAGGAAATTCTAAATACAAATTGCACAAAAGCAACCGTTCGTAGACTAGCGATGAAGCCCATTGGTCGAAAGCCGACCACTTTCAAAATGGACGTTGTCGACGAATGACCGTTACTTTTGAATTCTTTTGTTTCCTACTAGATAATTTAAAACCGCCAAAGTTTGTGTCGATTGTATTGCAGTAAGATTAGTGTTGGGCGGTTAATTTATATATTAATTCATAAATAAATATTATATTAAAAAATTCGTCATTGCCCAGACAATATCAGTATCTCTTTAAACTATAATTTTATTAATGTACTTACACCGTATTAAAACTGCAGTCTGGTCAATGTTTTCCAATCATTTAGATATAAGGCAGGGCCGGCTTAAAATTGTCAAGACATTAAAGGCAGAAATTAAAAAAAAAAAATACACAGGAAAGTTGACGAGTCAATTTTTCCAACATAATATAATATGAAAAGACTAATTGCCCCATCCATAACTGTAAGAATACTAAACCAAATACTTCCTGTATTTTTAGGAAACAAGCATTCCTTTTAAACATAAGGGTAAATACAGTATCATATTTACCCTTCGATGAAAGTTCCCCTCCATGACCCCGGCTCTGCATAAGTGTAATAAAATTGTTGAAGATATTTATCAAATTGTTGAAAACTTCATGTGCACACAGACTTTAAAAATTATAATGTCATCTTGCGGTCTTCGTGTAGCCTGTATTAGAAATAAACTAGTTTTAATAACTTCACCAATTTCAACAAGATCGAGATTATGGTTCAATTTTAAATGGAGTAAATGGTAGCACAGCAAAAAGTACTGATTTAAAATAATACCTAATACGGGTATTGTTCGTTTGTGGTAGCTGTAGGAAAATGAATTCACTATGAACAAAATACCAAATTACGGGGTGACTTTTAATTCATAGACAATATTTGAGAAGGAAAGAGTGTTAATAACATAACATAACATAGTCAGCCTATAATGTTCCCACTGCTGGTACACAGGCCTCCTCTCGGTGAGAGGGAGTGGGCCGTAATCCACCACGCGGGCCCAGTGTGGGTTGGTAGAGAGAGTTATTTGAAAAACTGTTACTATGGTAATTGGTATCAAAGTAAAAGTTTATCAATTCCTCCTCTGAAATATGAAAAATAGAAATGTTGTTTAGTACATTTTTGAACGCATATCTGCGACAAAATGTGCGTGAGTTATGCTAATTTATACTTTAACAGCAGAGTTTTTAATTCAGATATATTAAAGTTGACACTTTTTTAATACATTCATATGTTCTCATCTTGAAAGATTTATTAAAAGACACACTATATCTGTATTCATTTAATAAAATATTCTTTCAATGAAGACTACAGATGTTATCATCTGAAAATAAAATAGTGAACCAAATTCCAAATGAATAAATATTATCCAAATTTTCCATCAACGAATCCAATTAATATTATTATTAATTTGATTCGTTTTGATTTGGAAAAATTGGATAAATTGACGAACAATTTGAATAAAAATACAAACGATATGAAAGAGCTTCGATTAGAAAAGACCAGTTTAGTAGGCATAACAGCAGTATTTTTGGAAGAGATTAAAGTAAGGAATTAATAGATAATCGTTTAGATGTGTTCGTATAATAGGAAGGCTTTAAATATTGGCAAGATTAACAAAATATACTGTATTAGGAAAGTGATAGGATAATGAAACTGTTGAGGAAGTTAACTTAGCTTAAACGTATCTTTCGACCATGGGAGAATTAAGAGAGGGCTTTAGATTCAAATAAAATTTATAAAAAAAAAAAAACAATTTTCTGAGGACTTCAATCAGTTTTACGAAATTTGGGTCTAAAATAGCAAAATAGTATTAGATACTGTCATTTTAGCTAAATGAAGTTTCAACAAAATTGACAGTTTGCTTTAAAAGACTTTAACATACTGTAGTATTTTTAAAAGGCATTCTAAAATGCACTTGTAATGCTACGGCCACCGTAATATGGCAATATTTATGGCCATAATTGGTGTTGTTTTAGTAAAATATTAAATGCTGGAAAAAGTAATGCTGGTTTCTGGAAAAAAAACATAGATATCAACGCGTTAGAGATTAAATATATGCAAGTGACGTAATTTTCGAAAGAATATTTGACAGATGGCAATTGGAATTTGGATTGGCAGATGGAATTTTTCGACAGATGGTACCATCTGTCATCGTGGCTAGATAATAACAGCCGCACGGGTCGATCTTTAAGGTTAAGCAACGCTTGCCAAGGTTGGTCTGGATGGGTTGGGGGAACGAGGCACGGAGGAAACTCGGTATGTTAAGATGGTCCTTAATATACCGAGTTTCCTCCGTGCCTCGGAAAGCACGTTAAGCCGTTGGTCCCGGCTGTCATTTGTAGATCTTTGGCAGTCGTTACGGATAGTCAGAAGCCAGTAAATCTGACTCCAGTCTTGCCATGAAGTACCGTGTTACCCAATTAATGGGTTGTGGAGGTCTGGTAGGCAGCCGCTCCTCGTAAAACACTGGTATTTAGCTAAATCCGGCTTGACTGGAAGCCGACCCCAATATAGTTGGGAAAAGGCTAGGCAGATGATGGTACCATCTGTCATCTCTGACCTAGACTAGAGTCAAGAGCAAACCGATCTCAAATGAAACAAAACCGTTGAATTTGCCATGTTACAATAATTTTCGTTCCAGATACTGGGTAAAAGTACCGGTTCATTCTTAACGTGTTTTGCTTTTACACCCAACGCTTTTGATTTCGTAAAAATAATGTAAGTAAGTCGGAAAGGAGTAAAGTATTGTGACTTATCTTTCCCCTCTGAACTCCAACCATGGTCAGAAAGATGCCATGAACCACTGCTAATCTCGATCTAGTGTTCATGCACTATAAAGCTTAGATTGAATCTAAGACATTATACGAAAAATGTTGATAATTCATAACGCATTATTAATTTGTGAACAGTGCGTTTGATAAAAAACGTAAACTGATGGAAGTACTGACTGAATCCATATTCTGTTTAACCTTTTCCCGACAATTTTGGGGTCTGCGTCTATTCAACAAATACCAGAATTTTACATGGAGCCAATACCTATCTAACCTCAACAAACTGGGTACTTCTTGGTAAGACTGGAGCTACATTTCAAAATGTCAGGTAGTCACAGTCGTTACAGGTGTAACGACTTTGAAAGATCAACAAGTAAAGCTCATATTTGCATAAATCAACAAAATGTACTACTAAAAAGCTGTTTTTTGCGATTTGTGCGTTGGTTCCGTTATAAAAGTCTTCTTGGATTTCCCCTTGATCTATAGCACCTTGTATAAGTTACAGTTAATATTGAATCTAAAATCGATCGCCGAAACCGTTCTCAGTCAGTCAGTACTTCCACAGTTTCACATAAAAACTCAATCAAAATTCATGGATCTAGTGTTGTACTCGAAGTGCTAGGACATCGATGCTAGTCACAGTTATTTAGGTATCCATAGTAGGTATTAATATAGTTTCACGCGTACGACGCACAGCTAAGCTCTGTGTTATCCGGGCCAGACTGGGCGTTACTTTGGGCATTTTAGGCGTATTTGTAGGCATTCAAGCTGGTTGTCGGGTTTGTATATACCTACATGTATAAAATGACTAATGACAGCGTCAGTCATTTTGGTTTTTCGTGATGATTTGGTTGAGTCAGCAATTGTGATTTTTCGAAATCTTTTGGTAAAGTACACAATTTTGGTTTTTCTAGAATATGTTTTTGGCCTACACGATAGGTATTTATTAATTTAAATTTATTTTCTCTCTTAGGAATTTTTTACATGTATTCACCCGACCAGTGGACTAGTCGTTATCTGTATAATAAACGATAGTTTAATAAGACCAGTCTGTCCCTAAGTATGTATGTAAGATTCGCTGTAAAAAAAAACTTAAAGCAAAATTATATTAGACACAAAATTTATTAACTTTCTCAAAGAAAGCTACAGACAGGTTGAAAAAAAGCTTTTTATTGTAATTATTAAGAAATTTTTAAAGTTTTCGATTTATATTTCAAGTTTAATCAAAGATTTGGAGAAAATCGTTAAGTTGTCATTTTGTATCATGTTTGGTGGATAGCGAAGAAATATTTAAAATAATGTATGATTAGCCAAAGAAATATTGGCTATTAAATAAATACCAAACACAGCGTCATCACTTCATCAGTCTAATATCACGAAAAAACAATTTCCGGATAAATTTCAAAACCCGAAAAATAACCGTAAATGCAGTTTCACATCGTAATGACACATCACTAATAATAATTATAAAAAAATATTTAATTCCAAATAGATATTAATTATTTCGATGAACTACATATGGAAATGTAATAAAATATTGATAGAATATCACTTTTCGAATTTTAAGGGTTTTTATATGCGCTGTTATTGTGGTACCAAAGTTTTCAAGAAAATGATCCAAAGTCCATTGCTGGATATAAGCTCCCTTCGACTTTCAGACTGTCCTAACCACCTTTTTAAGGTCATCAGAATAGTCTTGGCTTATTACGCTGTACTAACCGATATCGGCCTCCAGGATTTCTACACGATTTCTACCGACTTCATCACCAGGTAAAAGCCACTGCTGAACGTAGGCCTTCCCCAAGTGTCGCCACATCGACTGGTCCTGCGCGTATCCAGCGGATACCCGCGAACTTCACCAGGTTATCGATCCACATTGTGGGAGGTCCACTGATTTTTTAGCCAATAGTGTCCCACGGCTCGGCAAAGCTCTCCCCCATATCCTTCCAGACACTCTTTTCCTGCGCCGCTTCGAACCAGCTCTCGCGCTGCGCGTCTAGAGCCTTTAGTCAAACTGACACTCTATCAGTGAATGCGATTGTCGAAATGCTAAAATACAAGGGATTGATCACGTGATATTTCGTCGGTGTTTGTCAATCCCATACATTTTCGCCACGCTATCGCTAACAGAATGTCACTTGTTTAGAACCTCAGGTCATCCCGCCACCGCTTTCTGAGCCGGCCTCGGCGACGCCGTCCATCCCCTAGCACCCTTTGGGTCAAGATCCTCGCCCAGCGACCACCGTGACCCGGTACATGCGGCCAATGTGACCCGCTCATCCCATTTGAGCCTGGCAGCCTTTTTGTCCACGTCCACTGACTTACTTAAATTAAATTTCTATGTCCCCTACTTAGGGCAGAGGACGTCCACAGTAGTTCTCCATCGCGAGTGGTCTTGAGGTTCACGCTCCAAGTCAATCCGATGCACGTCGCTCCTTCCAACATAAGACGCAGGTTTGTCGGGGAAGAACACATCTCCTAGTGATCATTTCAGCCCAAAGGCCTTCCCCAAGAAGGGGGTTTGTCATAATCGCCACACTTGGCAGGCAGGTTGGCGTATTCAGATCGTTAGGTTTTGCATAGACCGCTGCTGCCCATTCACTGGCGAGTCCCTTAGTCGCCTCTTACGACACCCATGGGAAGTGATGGAATGGTATTATTCTTTTACGGCACCGGCCACCATACGGCATCTCCTAGTAATTCGGAAGTTTGATCTGTCTGATACGAGTCACGATTTGAACGAAAAATAATGTAACTTATGCGCACAGCAAAGGACTGCGTCTATTTCCGAACGCATTCAACCCTAATCTCTTCAAAGTTAGAGTGTACAGCCTTCTTCTTTGTCCATCTATTTTAATAGGACGTCAGACCTTACTGCCCACACGATAAGAAGAAGAATGTGACCTTGTGTTTAGCATTCCACCAGTTGAATTCGTTAATAGAAGAGCGCTTTGTCTGTAACCTCATGTTGTCACTGAAGAAGTTTTTCTCCAAAAAAACAGCGCATATAGTGAACTCAAGTAGTGTTAAATATAGTTAAACGATTAATGCTCAAGCGAGCTGCGATTGTCGGTAGAACCCGGGATGACATCCCTTTTTAGTTGTAGGAAAAAATGATATTAGCCGTTAAGAATGATTGTAAGAACATTTTGAAATGCAAGAATAAAGTATTGCTGTCAGATTGTGGGTTTTATTTTTTTTTAAAGGAATTCCAAAAAAGGAGGAGGTTCTCAATTCGGTGGGTATTTTTTTTATGTACCTACTTATATACATCGATTATACCGAGGTCTCTAATCCGATTTCTGTGATAAATTTTTAGTTCGATGTGGTATACTTGCCATTTGGTCCCGTAAAAATTTTATCAAGTTTGATTCAGTAGTGTTTAATGAGCATTTTTCTTATTTCAATTTCTGCGTAGACGAAGACATCGTCTAAGTATCAACACTTACATAAAAGTGAAAAAAAATATACACATATATAAATTAAGGTTATTATTTATAAATAATAACCTCAATTTCGGAAGTCGGTGTTAAAAAACAAAGAAACAAACCGAAACCGATTTCCGTAATTAATGTTATTTTATACTTACTTTGCAGTGTTTTGTTTGGAAGGCGGTTGTATTTTTTTGTAAAAACATTTTTTCAGGGTTCCAAACATCCGTAAGAAACGGAACCCTGTTAGGATCACTCGGGTGTCTGTCTGTCTGACCATCTGTCACAGCCAGTTTTCTCTGAATGTACTAGACCAATTCTGTTGAAATTTAGTAAACATATGGACAAACTGTAGGTATTGTTCAAATCGTATATATTCAAATCACACGGTAAACTTTGCTTGCTTGCATAGCATTTTAGTTCGCTGCTAGTTGTATAGATGGCGTAGCGGTTCACTTTGCTGCGATATAGATTTGCTCCGTTGGTTTTTCTTGTGGCGGTATTGATGCCGCTACATGTGGAACTCTTTGCCAGTGTCTGTGTTCCCGTCCACAAACCCGTCTGCCTTCAAAGCAAGAGTGAACAGGCATCTACTGGGCACGCTCACTCCATCATAGACCTCATCCATCGCTTTCCATCAAGCGTGATTGTGGTTAAGAGCAAGCCCATTCCTCAATAAAAAAAAATAAGAATCCCCCAAATTTCGAAAGCATTTCGGATGTTTTACAATCCTGAAAAGTGTCCGTGATTTTAATTTAGTTTCAGTAGAATATATGAATTATTTAGAACACAGAAAGTAAATTCACATCTCCGTTGGTTCTTACGCGAACGATGTAGGTATGGACGCGTAGCAATATCCTTTCCTCTTGAATCACCGTTTATTGATGTAAACCGCATTAAAAGCCGTTGCGTAATTTAATTGATTTAAGTGTACCTACAGACGGAAAAAGCAACTTCGTTTTATAGTATGTAGGTATAGATCAGTGGTTCTTAACCTTTTAGTCATAAGAGACCATTTGACCAAATTTCCGTCTTTTCATGGACCACCAACTTTTCGGAGGTAATAGACAGTAGGTCGATTTTTATTTCTACATAATCTTGACACACATTTAGAATCCAGTTCAGCGCTGCTCAAAGTCAAACGCATGCCAATACTGACATGCAGCCGATTTTGGTGCTTGTCTTTAAATTTTCTGAAGCGCCGAGAACCTCTGCTGGAATAGATATGAAGATGAAATAACGTTAGATAGCGTGTTGCACTATTTCTAAACTTTGGAAGAAACATTGTTATTTTTCTCTAAAAAATGCTGTATTCTAAATTCATTTCCTGTCTCAAAAACATCTTCCAAGTTAGTATTCTTTAGCATATCAATCACGTTTTTATTTCGCAAAGCTGAATAATTTCAATACCCTTGGCTTCGCGGACTACTTCAGGTTCTGCCAGGGACCACCGGTGGTCCGCGGGCCACCGGTTAAGAACCACTGGATAGATGAATGTACCCATGTTGAACAGGATAAATAATGTAATTATGATTTAATCCTATATGTAGAGTTTGGATTCAGCTGTTGTTATTGTAGTATCAAGTAAATAAGGACGTCATAATTATGTTTAAAACACAGTGCTTTATTCTTTATACGGCATTTTTTTTTTTTTTTTAAACACGTTTGCTAACGGAATAATATTTTATATATTTTTTTCCGAAGACCGAGTGTAGATGTGATTTATGTCAAAAAATGTATCACTTGAGTACATTTTTTGTTTGTTTCGTAGTGCTTATTTTTATGAATTCCGAAAGTGTTGCCAGTTTATTTGTTGGTAAGTTTTAAAATCATTGGAAGTGGGTTGTATTTCTTTCTAAAAAGTTTTTTTCCATACTATTTTTGAGTCAGCTTCTAGTCTTACCGGGTGCTGATAAATACCAGTATTTTAAATGGAGCGACTGCCTATCTGACCTCCTCAACCTAGTAAGTGGGTCGATTTGTGTCGATACATAACCATATTTATAAATTATTACAGCAAACCCAAGATTCATATATCGTCCTGAGGGTTCTAATGCAGATATGTCTTGTGAATCTGCAGATCTTTATCATCAATGGAATCAGGGCTACGAAAAAGGTATTTTCATAAATATTATTAACTTCTCTAAGATAAACAGTGTTTCAGATAGTTTTTTATTACCTACTTTTACGGTTCCGAACATCCGTATAAAACGGAACCTTTATAGGATCACTCGGCTGTCGTCTGTCCGTCCGTCTGTCACAGTCTGTTTTCTCCGGATATACTGGACCAATTCTGTTGAAATTTGGTACACATATGGACTTCTGTACCCACACACGGACGTGGGTTAAAATTTCCATTATAGCCCGCTGATTTAAGGGACTCGGGGGGTGGGAGGGGGAGGGGGGAGAGGTAGGTTTGCCCCCTGCACCACCCCCACCCAACAACGTCAACAAGACACAGAGTAAGTCATTTTCACTGGGCCCTAAGTCCCTTTTTAGGATTCCTTCCCCATAGGTAACCAACGGAACCCTATTACTAAGCCTCCGTTGTCCGTCCGTCCGTCTGTCAGCAAGCTATATTTCAGAAACCTAATAGGTAGACAGTTGTATTATTATTTATTTCTATTGCGGTTATTGTGTACGCGTCGCTTGTAGGATGCCAGCTAGGGACGGGCTGGCTCGAGCCAGGGTCGGGGCCGGTGTTCTGTTCAAGAGACCGAAGCTTCAAAAACTTCGCGACGCGTCGAGTCTCCGAGTGAGCTCTGGAAGGGTGTGGCTCGGAAGACCCATATAAGTCGTCCTAATAGGAAGCGATCACCACGCAAAAACGCGATTGTCGCGTTCATTTGAACAACGTGTAATATAATAAACGCAATAATTCTTAAGGGGTCATTGTACTCGTTATTATGCACAACTTTTATTATGAGACCGATGCCTCCGTGGTTGAGTGGCCTAAACGTTTGCCTTGTGACCCGGTGGTCGTAAGTTCTATTCCCACGGGAAGCATACTTTCTAAAGTTATTTCCTGTTTGGCTAGGACATTTCAGGCTTGAAGCACCTGATTGTCTGATAAAAAGATGATTCCGTGCTTCGGAAGGCATGTATAAACCGGTAGTCCGGCCGTCAAATGGCGGTCGTCAAATAAACCATGTCAGAGGCCCTTGAGGCGGTTTAGAAACTCTGACACTAAGGTTTGTGGGGTCGTTAGACCTAACTACCCACATGTTCAGATGAAGAAAACTATGAGACCAACACTGAAATCGCAAAACACAATGACCCCTTAAAAGGTATTGCAGTTATTCTGTTACACGGTGTATAGTAAACTCGAATGCGTCGACAGAGGGCGCTTTGTGGGTAAAGCGACAGTCGCGTATTTGCGCGTCGCTTTCTATCTGGACAAGGCCTGAAGGTACTTTTATTTACAGATGCAATATATTTGGGCGTTATAAACACGATGTCTAATATCATTGTCACACACGGGACGACGTCGGTGTCGGTAAACAAACACTTCAACAGTACTCATAATGGAACAACAGTTCTCTGTTGTATTTACTACGACGTTAACGGAACAGATGACGAAAAGTGGATCAACAGATATGTTGTCAAGAAAACTATGTTGATTTACGGTGACAATACTTGGAATGATGCTCTAAACTGCGATGGTAAGGTTTTAAAACCCTTTTGTTCAATATATACATAGAGGAGCTCGTGGCTAAATAATAACAGCCGCAACAATCAATCTTCAAGGTTAAGCAACGCTTGCCGAAGTTGGTCTGTAGATAGGTGACCAACTTAACATACCAAGACTCCTTTATGCCTCGGAAAGCACGCTGAGCCGTTGGTCCCGGTTGTCATTTGTAGATTTTGGCAGGCGTTATGGATAGGCAGAAGCCAGTAAATCTGACACTAGTCTTGCTAAGGAGTACCGTGTTACCCAGTAAATGGGTTGTGGAGGTCTGATAGGCAGACAATTCTCATAAAAGACTGGTATTCAGCTGAATCCGGTTTTACTGGAATCCGACGAAAATATAGTTGAGAAAAGGTTAGGCAGATGATTCAATACCCGTGCAAATGAAAAAATGGGTGTTGTTTTGTACCTGCAACAATATCAAAGTAAAAACCATTGTATGTTTTTTAATTCAACTAAAAAACAATGTAAATACAACAATAACGATTACTAAATCAGTTGAACCATTAGTCGAAGCAGTTTATTTGTTTAACATGTGTTTGTGTAAAAAGTCACATCAAGATTGTTTACCTATATTTATGTAGTATGCTGTATAGTATCGGCCGTAAAAGAATAATACCATTCCATCACTTCCCGTGGGTGTCATAAGAGGCGACTAAGGGAATGGGCAGCAGCGTTCTCTCTAAAACACAACACCATACTATGCGATCGCCAACCCGCCTGCCAAGCGTGGCGATTATGGCGAACCCCTTTTGGGAGAGGCCTGTGTCCAGCAGTGGACGTCTTTCGGCTGTTATGATGATGATTTAAGTAGCATAGCATGCGAATTTCTTGCACATTAGAATAGAAAGAATAGAATAGAAAAACATTTATTCAGCACAGACAAACGCACAGCGACAAAGAAAACAAAAGTAAATAAGTAGCAGGTTCACCTCAGAATGAAGTGTTGTGCCGAAAATGTACCTAATCTAGACTATTGTTTTTTTCACAGAAGGCAATCAAGCTATTCTTATCTACGTAACAACAGCTGTGTCAGTAATCTTCATATTACTAGTCGTTATTGCTTTTTGTAAAAAACGTTTCCGGAAAGAACCGAAATCTGTAAGTTTTATCTTATACTACCTTTTTTGTAGATGGAAAATCATCTAATGACTCCTCCCGCTGAGGGCGGAGCAGAAGGGAGTGTAAAAGCGCCTTCAAATTAGTCGCTAAGTGCCTCGCGGCAGCAGCGCTGCTGTCGCGCTGTTTTGTTAATCCATACAATCAATAAACGCAAAGTGCTGCGCCGCTGCAGCGCGACAGCAGCGCGGCTGCCTGTGCTGTTATATGTAGACTGCGACTAATTTGAAGGCGCTTTAGACGCTTTCTGACAAAAATCCATCTGTCATTTTACACTTACACTACCTAAGTAGTTTTTTTTTCATTCCATCTTGATAACTTGGACTGACAGCTCACTTCGTGATCACTTCACCCAAGCCTTCACTTCGAAATGTTTACAAAGTCGCGCTGCTGTAGACCAACCCGATTTTTTTTTTGGTTGATCCTCAAATGTCTTCTCTCACTCTGGGCGGAATGGAGGGTGGTTTTTAAACAGTCTCTTACTGACTAAAACCCGTCCGTGTTTCTTCAGATGCCCTTTACGTACCAAGGCTGCGGTAACTCCTCCAAACAATTCCGCAGTCCTAGCTCAGACCTCCCCCTAGCATCAACACAACGATTGGTCATGCATGCGACTCTACATTCAGCTGATCTATTCTGTCAACGTCTCACAGTGTGGAGTGAGCGTGAAGTGAACTGTCATTCCATCTTGTTTGTCAAGTATGGATTGACACCTCTCTTTACGTTCACTTCACTTAAGCTTTCACGGTGAGAGATTTACAGCAGTCGATTCTGTAAACATGTTGAAGTAAAGTCAGTATTGTGCAAACATGTTGAAGTGAAGTTCACTTCACCCAAGCTTCAAGCAAGTATTCACACTAGGTAAGCTGTCAATCCATGTTATTAAGATGCAATGTTAGTTTACTTTTGGTTCACTTAGTTGTCATTTCACACAAGCCTTCACTTTAATATGGATTGACAGCTCACTTCTTGTTCACTTCGCGTACGTTTACACGGTGAGATGTGAACAGAATCGCACTGCACTGCTGCTAGTCTATTCTGTAAATAACCATTTCGATATCGAGTTTCACCTGAGTGACAAACCTCACAAAGTGAGCTTTATTGCACACAGCATAAAGGTCTTACGTAATTTGATACTCACCTCGGATTCCGCTGTCGAGACACGAAAATGTTGTTCACTACGGCCTTACTGTGGAAATGCCTTTATGATTCCGTTGTGAAATAGGGATAGTGCTATGCGTCTTGTATAGCTCTGTCTCCCTCCTAAACCGGAACAATGATAGTTTTAAAACGTCATAGAAGCCATCCCCGATCATCGACCCACAAAGTGGGGTGTTTTTAGTTGAACTTAGCATTTATGAACATCATTCCGTTGATTTCCGTGAGAGGAATTTATGCGTGAGAATTTTCTGTTATGGATGCACAAAACCAGAAGAAAGGCTTTGTTGCGTAGGTATGTGCTGTCTGTCTTTACCAAGTTACAAAAAAATATCAAACAAAGTTAATTCGACGAATTAACTTTGTTTGAAACACTAGGTCAGATATAACATAAAGCGTTGCAGTCTGACTAAACACCTTGCCCCAATATTTGAAGGGATATATCGGCTGACCGACAGTGTTGAGTCGGTGAGGTTACCTAAAAGTTGATCCATACATGATCTGGCCGTGCCCGAGACGTGGACAGACCGTGGTCTGTCAAAACTTGGCCTGGCCGTGTGTCAACGAGTTCACACTACGCACATATTTTTTTGAACACCAGACTAGGCACGGACCGTACATCCCGGATAAGGCCAGGCTATGTGTTGATTAATCTTTAGAGGTGCAGATATGGCCTTTAATTATTGTTTTTTTTTTTTGGTTCATAGGTATAATTTAGTAAAGCAAGGCAATAACTCTGTGTTCTTTCTCAGGACACCAAGCTGCTATACGTAGACCTCGACATTCTCCGTACTGAACCAGTGACATTTCAGAGGCCCCGTCCTGAGGATGACCCCTCTTACGCGCAAATCATTGGAGTGATTAGGTCTGAAACTCACTAGGAAATCAAAAGTGACGAATTTCTGTAAAACATTTCATGTCATATTGAACGTCCCACACTTTCTGGGGCTGAACGTTGTTTTTCAACACATTTACGAAGAAAAAATAAATATTATTTCGTTAACACAATATATAAATTTGTTTTTTTTTTTGGAACAAGCCCGCCTCACATTCCCAACCACTGCAACTCCTGAAAGCCAGAATCAACAGTCGCGACCACCAGAAAAACGCCGAGCCAATAAAACCCGACGAGTCCCGGAGAAACGATTCAACTGTCTTGGATCCTGCAACGAAATTAATCAGAAAGTAAAGAGGAGTAGGAAAAAATTACAAATAATTTCCACTTCCCTCCGTATCAAGCAGGACACAGAATAGAACTAGGCCAATAGGCACCAAGGGACATATAGAACTGGGTTAAGCCCAGTTGCCAAGCACCACGGATTATATCTTTCCACTAAAACTAATGGGTCCTAAATTATAAGCTACTTTTGATTCCAGTAATAGGTATGGCAAAATCGCTTGAACGCACGGAAATTTGTTCTGGTTTCAACAAGGTCCGTATAGTAAACTACCCAGATGTAACCTGAATACTATCTAACATAATATTGCGTTCAGTTTGCCAAAGACTCTCTCCCATAAGATGTGATGTGCGGATTGTTCGTATTCATGGTCAACTGTAGAACATTGACATAAAGGCGAGGCCACAAGCTTAAAGGAAAATAATTTACTCTTAAAGTTGCCATGACCTGTGAGAAATTGGGAAACACAGTGATCCACCAGCCGCTCACAAACAGATGGAAAAAACTGGTGGAGGTGACGGCCTTTGATGGAATTTTCCCACCTACATTGCCATTCGGATAAAAGTTCCTCCCAGAGATCAGTCTGGGGTTTTAGTAATCTAGTGATCTTAGCACAGTCGCGTTGCGGTTAGAACTCTGGGTCTGTGATCTTTCTAGCGTAGTAGTACATTCCAACACGCCGCTGCACCTCTAGATCGACTGGGGGAACACCCGCCAGCACTGGTAAGGCTTCAGTACTAACCGTCCCATACGCCTTGCATAAGAATATCAAAGCCAAACGCTGGCTTTGAAGCAATTTACGTCGTACCGTACCTATGGTGGCCCTATCGACCCAGACAGGTGCCCCGTAGCACATACAACCTAAGCAGACCCGTAAATAGTTTTTAAGGTTTGAAGAGATGGACCCCAAGTAGCTTTGGATATTCTCGTCAAGGCGTAGAAGCTCCTTTTTGCTTTTGCACCTACTGTTTTTATATGATCAATAAATGAAAAGTTATTTTCTAGTAGCATACCGAGATAGCACACGGATTCTTTTCTTTGAACGGGTACGTTATTAAATTTAATACTAGGCCAGGATTTAAGGTTTCCTTTTAAAATAAGTTGATAGGTTTTATGCGGTGCAAAGGTCAGACGGTTCTATCGCCCCACAGATATTAATCGTAGGCATGTGTCAGCCGAATTCTCAAGGCCAGCCCGAGTACTTGCCTGAATGAGAAGCAAGCCATCGTCCGCGTAACTGGCTAATATTCCAAACATATGGACCGATAACTGAGCCCTGAAGTCATCCCATGTTTAGAGACTTAGTAATAGAATGATGTCCAAGTTTGAGTTTCGCGGAGCCGTTTAGACAGTAAGAAAGAATCAGATTATAGATGTTTTTGTTCCGATAACTTAACATTTTTACGGACAGAGACGGTAGATTTACCAATAGTGAAACCAAATTGATTATTATGAAATTTAGGTTCATTCGGTAATAAGCGCGGAACGATTAGTCGCTCTAAGAGTTTTCCCAAAGATGGAAATAGGATTATGAGCACTCTTCCGAATAATGCGTATAAAGCCTTGTCGCCATATTCGAGGAAAAATACCGCAATGTATCGGTTAAATACTGATAACTATATTACATAATCAAAACCACTTGGAATATTATTAATAGTGAAACAGGAAGGTCAACAAATCGTTGTAGTGACTACAGCCTTATAATTAATGACGTTGTAATCAATTCTGACTCCCAGGTTGCCGCGGCTTTTGAACATTTTTTTATAGAGATTCCCATTGTAACAACAAAATCTCTGAGCTCATCACCCACTGCCGCAGAGTCTCTGCTTAAAGAAAACGTTAATGTTTGCGATTCCCAATTTAGTTCCCAACATGTCACTGGTACAGATATAATTAAAACATTTAACAGTTTGAATGTGAAAAGGACTGCAGACTTGTGGGATAATTCAGTGGACATTGCAAAGTCCATTATTACCATTGTGGCTCCTACTTTATTTTTAATAATAATATTGATTGTGGTGAGTATCCTGAACTAATGAAATATAGTAAAGTAATACCATTTTTTAAAGCGGGTAGTACATCCTGATCCCACTAATTATAGACCTATTTCAGTGCTACCCACCTTTAGTAAGATATTTGAGAAGCTTATTTTAGAGTAGTTGCAAAGTTTTTTTAACAAACACAAACTACTACATACTAAACAATGGTTTTACATGGGGTCGTTCAACAACTGATGCGGCGTGTTGAACTTTTAGGACATATTTATAATGCATGGAAAGGCAAAGGCGATGCCCTGGGAATTTTTTGCGACCTGTCCAAGGCATTCGACTGTGTTTTTCATTGAACATTGATCAGGAAGCTACACCACTACGGGATCCGGAACTCCTCACTGGATCTTATTATTTTTTACTTCAGTGATAGGATCCAGAGAGTTGACATGAACGGAAAAAAATCTGGATCTACCGTAACAATGGGTGTCCCCCAGGGTTCAATTCTTGGCCCATTTTTGTTTCTTGTTTATATTAATGGCTTGCCTTACCTCATAAAAGATAGTCAAGAAATAGTGTTATTTGCAGATGACACTTCACTTTTATTTAAACTTAAACGTCAGCAACAGGTTACTGACGATATAAATATCAAAAATAGTACACTGATTTAATGTGAATAACTTAAATCTTAATGAAAAAAAAGGAAAATGTATAAATGTATTATGTTTACGATGCCTCAGGTTAGGCGAGTGGATACTAGTGTGCTAATAAAGGGTAAAGAGTTGAGTCCCGAAGATACTACTGTGTTCTTAGGAATAACTTTAGATGCTAAGCTTCAGTGGGGACCACATTAGACAAATTATCGAAAAAACTTAGCTCTGCTGCATACGCTGTCAGAAAAATTAGAAATTTAACTGATTTAGAAACAGCTCGTTTAGTTTACTTTAGTTATTTCCACAGTATCATATCGAATGGTATTCTATTATGGGGGAATGCCGCCGATATCCAGACTATTTTCGTTTTGCAGAAAAGAGTTATTCGTTCAATTTATAAATTAAGTCCCAGATACTCCCTCAGAGAAAAATTTAAAGATCTAAATATAATGACTATGGGGGAATGCCGCCGATATCCGGACTATTTTCGTTTTGCAGAAAAGAGCTATTCGTTCAATTTATAAATTAAGTCCCAGATACTCCCTCAGAGAAAAATTTAAAGATCTAAATATAATGATTGTCACTCGTCAGTTTATTTATGAAAATATTTTGTATGTCCATAAAAATATAATGTTAAATGTTTAAAAAATACAGTGATATACATAATGTTAATACTAGGAATTACGATAGGTAGGCTAGGTGTTGCGATAGTCGTTGAGAGGATCCGGCAGTTGGGTCTCGAGGTGGCCTTGCACAAGTCCGAAGCCATGTGCTTCCATGGTTCTCGGAACAGGCCACCATCTGGATCTCAAATAACGGTAGGAGGGGTTCACATCAATGTCGGGTCGACGATGACGTACCTGGGTCTCGTCCTTGACAGCCGGTGGAACTTCGTCGAACATTTCCGACGTTTGGCTCCCAGACTTGGGCGAGCCGGGGCTGCCTTCAAGCGGCTTCTGCCCAATCTAGGGGGTCCAAATACCTCCTGCCGGAGGCTTTACGCGGGGGTTGTGCGGTCCATGGCCCTTTATGGGGCGCCAGTGTGGGCGCCTACTTTGAGGAAGCGACCTGCCCGTTACCTTAACGCGTCTCAGAGGGTCATGGCTATCCGGTTGGCCCGGGGATACCGTACGGTCTCTGGCGAGGCGGCGAGCCTCCTTGCTGGACTTCCGCCATGGGATCTGGAGGCGAGAGCCCTCGCGCACATTTACGAGTGGCGCGTGGAGGCGCAACGCCGGGGCGAGACTCCTCTCCCGCGGCAAATGGCAGCAAAGCGGACGGAGCTCCGGCAGGATCTCATTGCGGTATGGAGACAGCGACTGTCGCAACCCAGCGCTGGGCACGCCACAATCCAGGCGATAAGTCCCCTCTTTGAGGAGTGGCTGGAGCGGCGCCACGGCGTCCTCACCTTCCGCCTGACGCAGGTACTCACCGGACACGGTTGTTTCGGGAGATACCTGTTTCGGATTCGGCGGGAGGACACGCCCGGGTGTCAACACTGTGAGGGTCACCCAGAGGACACGGTGGAGCATACGGTGGAGGTCTGTCCTGCTTGGGCGGAGCACCGCCGGGTCCTCGTCGAGGCGATCGGCGGCGGCGACCTCTCGCGACCGGCCTCGGTTCAATCTATGGTCCGGAGCGAGGAGGCATGGGAAGCGGTCACCTCCTTCTGCGAAGCAGTAATGCTAGCAAAGGAGGAGGCCGAACGGGTGAGAGAGAGGGAAACCTCACGTCCCAGTCGCCGCAACAGAAGGAGACGCCCCAGGCGTCGGGAGTCGCAGGGCGATTTCCGGCCGCCGTAGGCGCGGGCCTGCGGTCGGCGAGCAGTGGGTGGCTCGCCGTCTGATCGGAACTAGGCCCAGGTCGGCGGCGCGCTGCGATCCCAGCGCGCCTCATAGAGATGTCAGCATGGAGGACGGGGCCCGCTAGGGCAGGTGCCTGCTGGGGCTGCGGAATCTGTTCGAAAGGGGTGCCGTAGCCTTGGAACACAAAGGGCACCAGGAGGAACACGGATGGGTTTTAGTCAGTAAGAGTCTGACACTCCCTCTTGCTTTACCCAGAGCGGGAGGAGTCATTTGATGATTTCCCATCCTTAAAAAAAAAAAAAAAAAAAAAAAAAAGGAATAAACACAAATTTGTTGTTCCTGTAACCAGACTTAAAAAAATAGGAGGCTCTTTTAGATGCCAATGTATACGCTTTTATAATAAACTTCCAAGTCACATTAAAGACCTAAGCATCAATAAATTCAAAGCATTTATAATTTGTAAAGCGTAAACTTTGCCAGAAGGCTTTTTACACAATAAAAGATTACTTTGTAGACAAAAAGGCTTGGGACTAAGCTGCTCTAATAAAATATATGAATATTAACAGATTTTTTGTTTTTATTAGTATTGTTTTGGTTGAAACTAAGTTTTATATTTTGTAATTTTTTTTTATATACTTGACATGAAGATCAACCCGTGCGGCTGTTATTACCTAGCCACGAGCTCCCCTCTTTTGCGCACGAGAATGGTGAGAGAAAAAGAAACGCACTGCACGTGAAATACGTTGCATTGCGAGTCTAAAAGTAGTTAAAGCCAGTTTTCGAGCAGGTGTGTTGATAATATTATTATACGACACACTGACAGAATTATTTCAAAATACGCTCTAAGATAAACTTATCGAACTTACTTGTACATGTACGCAAATAAACAAGTCATTTCTTTCTTTAATTTCTTTTTATGGCGACCTAATTATGAAGATAAATATTTAAGTAATAAAACCCTTGTTTTATTTGTATATTCATTTCTAAAAAACATTAAATTATTATTAAATCAAATTACTTATTTCATTTTATAAATACTACCTATTAACTTTGCTTGATTCCTTACTTAAAGTCCTATGACTCCTACCTGGGGCAGAGGGCGTACCACAGTAGTTATCCATCGCGAGCGGTCTTGAGCTTCACGCTTCACTTCACTTCACGTCATTTCGATGCTCGTCGCTTCTGCCAAAACGGTGCATCGCCAGGTTTTTCAGGGACGGCGACACTTCCTTTTCCCTTGAGGATTCCAATCCATGGCCTGTTTGGGATTATGATCGGGATCCCTCCAGAGCGACGACCTGGATTTGGCGTGAAATGTCCTTGGTTACCTTCCACGTTTCGCACCCGTAGAGCAGCACGGATTTGACATTGGACCCGAAGATTTTGAGTTTGACTCTTCGGATCAGTTTTCGTGATTGCCAGACAGATTGCTCAGCCGCACGAAGGTAGCTCGGGCTTTGGCAATCCGTGAAGTGATGTCCTGTTCCGTTCCTCCAGTCTCCGACACGACGCTCCCGAGGCAAGTAAATTTGTAGACGCGTTCCATTGCCTCCGTGCCGATAAGCAACGGTGTAGAATTCTTCACCTCCGTCCGCATCTCTTGGGTCTTCCTGGTGTTAATTTTAAGACCGGTTTTCGCTGCCTCCTGGCACAGGTCGTTCAATTTTGCTTGCATATCGCCGTGTGTATGACTCAGTAGGCACAGGTTATCGGTGTAGTTTAGATCTTCCGGCATAGTTTAGACGTTGGATAATCCCCAGTCTATCCCGCGGCGCCTTTTGTCATATATGCGAGGCAAAATTCCGTCGAGAACGACTATGAAAAGAAGTGGCGAAAGGAGGCAGCCTTAGTGGACACCTGCATGCACTGCGATATCGTCCAAGATGAGGCCGTCGTGATAAATATTTAAGTAATAAAACCCTTGTTTTATATGTGTTCATTTTTTAAAAACATTAAATTATTATTGAATTAAATTACTTTTTTCATTTTATAAATACTACCTATTAACTTTGCTTGATTCCTTAATGAAGGAACATTATGTAAGTATTTTAACACTTGATAACTTGACCCGCGCAACTTCATCTGCGTCACATTTTTAATACCTAAATTAATAATAAAACAAAAAAATTATAAATAAATAATATTTTTTATTACTGCCCTCGTATGCCTCGTATAATAGCAAATGCAGTACTTGCAAAATAGCGGTTTCGAGAAAAACACGGTTAATTGTTTTTTTCTAAATCTCTACTGTAATTGATACAAAACTCATTTTCATTACTCGTACTCGGAAAGTAGGCCTGAAGTTGCCTAAAGAGCAGGTTGAAAGTCTTACTTTTCAGCCCTAGGGAGAATCGTTTTCAGCTGACCGCCGTCAAATTATAAAAAAAACTTCTATACTACTTTCTATACAGCCTCCTAATTACAACGCGATGTGAAATTGAAATAACATAAAGATGAGTATTAATTAAAGGTTATATTTTTAAATGACTTTATTATAATTAGTTTCAACTATTTATTTAAGATAACATAGATTTGGGCAAAATATTGGCCATTTTTTCAATTATGAAAATGTAATTTAATGGCTGAGTAGCTGGCCGGTCACAGAAAAAAAAAATAGACGGGAAAGCAGCAATCCGATCTTCATTTGTTTTTTCGAGTTGAGTAGTAGTGTAGATGAGTTCATCAGATTCAGACTTTTTCTTGAGCTGATTCATGATTTTATTTTTACTTTCCTTGTATTCGTAAATCAGTTGCTTTCACCCCTAAGATAACAATTTACTATTGTTTTGTTATGGAAAAAGTACAAAAAAAATACAACGAATTGTTTTAGCAAGTTGAATATTGCACTTAAGACTTGTGTCCTTTTTTGAAATTTACATCAAAGTAGTGCAGTAAAATGCGGCACTCATGTATTTTGCTGCATTTGTATCTAGGGAATACATTAATTGCATTCACAAGGAAAGTAAATTACTGAAAATAAAAGACATAATGCAGCATACGAATTAGTTGGCAATGAAAGTAAAGTAAAGTAAAGTAAAGTATTTATTTATTTCTCAGTATGTGGTACATTGAGATCTTACATACACATTAACATCGTTTCACACACACTACCATTGCTGGTGTAGAAATATTAAATGTATGAGAAATATTCCATGCAAATGAAAAACAAGGAACGAATTATAGAAGGAATTATTCATTCATTTTTTTTAACCATCCCATTACCTAATTAAAAATTGTAGCAGAAATATTGTATCACCTCACATTTTATTCTGTTTTTTTTTTTCATTTACCCAATTAGTTGACGGCAGTTTCCTGTTAATTTTTAACCGACTTCAAAAAAGGGGAGGTTCTCAAGTAGGTTGTATTTTTTTTTTCGACTTCTGCAATAGATACGTAGCTTTTTCAACTGTTGAGTAGGCAGTGTTAACTATGTTAAGATAGACGATACTTCCTTTTAAACTATAGAACGAAGACAAAATAACGACGGAAGCACAGATCAAAACACGTTTTCTGTTTCGGGAACCCCCTAAATCTTATTTATTTTTATTTTTTGTCATTATTTTTAGTTAAAGTGGCTATAAAAACACACATTCTGTATGTACGTATGTACGTACAAAATGCGAGTACTGCATTTTAATGTAACGTACGATCATTGTTGCAGCTATAAAAATGATATCAGATAATTTCACACGAAATACTGCATTTTTCCTTGTTGTTTCATCATGTTCCAGCCATCCAAAAAAAAAATCTACGCATAGCTGAAAGTCTCCAAATGTAATTTTTGACAAAAACGGAAAATCGTAAAAATGACGATTACTGAATTTGCTATTATGAGGGCACATTAGTGCTCCGCTCCCATTGGTCGTAGCGTCCTCCTTCCTCGCTAAATCGAGTTCCTGAGATTAGCGCGTTCAGCCAAACAAACAAACTCTTCAGATTTAATGTAAGTATTAGGTATTAATTAGTATTAGTATGGATATTCAAATCTCTGTTAAATACAACGTGTAAAAAAAATACATTAAAATCGTGGAAAAAAATCGACGCCTTTTCAGGTACGGCGTTTATTCTCGTAAACGTTGTATAAAATTGACTGTTGTCAATAAATTTTTATTTAAATAGCTTACGATTTACTTAACTCGTTTTAAATAAGAAAGTTTAAATAAATCTCAGACGACGTAATTTGCCCGTTTTCCTTTATTTTTAACCGACTTCAAAAAAAGGAGGAGGTTCTCAATTCGTCAAAAAGAAAGAAAGAAACTTTAATTTCGGAAGTCGGTGTCTAAAAACGAAAAAAATAACCAAAAACACCGACTTCAGAAATTAAAGTTTCTTTCTTTCTTTTGAAGTTATTTTGTACCTTGTAGTGTTTTGTTTTTGGAAGTCGGTTGTATTTTTTGTAAAAAAAAATTTTATTTGTTCAACCAATTGTATAGACAAATATCTAATCTAACTAATATTATAAATGCGAAAATTTGGATGGCTGTTTAATACTCACGCCAGAACGGCTGAATGGATCTAGATGAAATTTGGAACAGAGATAGATTATAGTCTGGAATAGCACATAGGCTACTTTTTGTCTCGGGAGTATGTTCCCTAGGGACCACACGGGCAAAGCCGCTGGCAGAAGGTAGTAATACATATTTAGATTTTAACAGATCCTTATCTTCCACATTTCAGTCGTTTACTAACTTCTGACCGTTGAGGAGCTCGTAGCTAAACAATAACAGCCGCACGGGTCGATCTTTAAGGTTAAGCAACGCTTGCCAAGGTTGGTCTGTGGATGGGTGACCATCTTAATATACCGAGTTTCCTCCGTGCCTCGGAAAGCACGTTAAGCCGTTGGTTCCGGCTGTCATTTGTACATCTTTGGCAGTCGTTACGGATTGTCAGAAGCCAGTAAATCTGACTCCAGTCTTGCCAAGAAGTACCGTGTTACCCAGTTAACGGGTTGTGGAGATCTGGCAGGCAGCTGCTCCACGTAAAACACTGGTATTCAGCTGAATCCGGTTTGACTGGAAGCCGACCCCAATATAGTTGGGAAAAGGCTAGGCAGATAATGACTAACTTCTGACCGTCGTCGTAACATACCCGACTAAACTTATAGTCGATTTCCCTCCGTTTGTAGCCCTCTTTGGGCTGTTGCGGGAATCCAGAGATCTTGGTGTCCAGTGGTCTTAGTGCATTTTACATGCACTAAGACCACTGGACACCGAATTTCTCCACCGAACTTGATCACTATTAATATTTCAACTTTCCTTTTCATTGATTTTCCATTCTGCGCTTCTCTGACAGTCAGCGTAAAGCTGGAATATTTTTCATCGCTGATGAAAAAATATTTAAAAAATTCTTTCTAAAAGTTATGTTTTTGGTTTTTCTTAGCAAATGCGTGTCATGTGGGGCATTTGTCATTGTTCTCTCTCAACTCAACAAAGGCCTGACATTCGGCTGTAAGTACCGTCTATTCCGCTTCGCCTGTAATGACAATTTAGACACTTGCATCAAAATGTAGGTACTTGCTTATTAACTTGCTTGCTTGCTATAAGCAATTGTTTTAATGATTAAATGTTTTTTAATTTTACTCTGCCGGCCCTAGTTTATAACGTGTGTGTTCGAGTTACAGTTCTATTGTTAAATAAGGTATTTTACTAAAAAAATCTAATTAGTCCAAAATTGTACCAAATTTACCAAGCCAGATGACGTCACGCGTGTCTTCAACTCACTGTATCCTCTCTATTTTATGTTTTCGTGAAAAAAGAAAAAATACGTGTCCTTTATTTTTTGAAAATCTATCAGACGGACTAATTAGATTTTTTTAGTAAAATACCCTATTCTACCGTTGCACGTGTAGGCAGGCACACTAATATTATTTCTGGAGACGAAATTAGCTAATTACTAAATAATAATAATAATATAATTATTTAGATAGTATAGAATAAGTATATATAATAGTATTTTTTTTATAAATATCATAGAGTGTGCTAGCTAACAAGTGACAAATATATTTTACTAGTTGACCCACGCAACTTCGTCTGCGTCACAATTTTCATTACTGCACCGCTCCTAATGGCCTTAGCGTGATGATATATAATTCCTCAATAAATGGGCTATCTAACACTGAAAGAATTTTTCAAATCGGACCAGTAGTTCCTGAGATTAGCACGTTCAAGTAAACAAACAAACAAACTCTTCATCTTTATAAATTAGTATAGAGAATAGAAGTATAGATTTTCATGGATTAATTAATTTGGATACTATGGTATTAAATCAAGTTCCAGACAGATATGTTGCTGTTGAGTTTGTTGCGCTACTTTCTCTCCACAGCTAAAACACTAGGAAGTGGTGACGGGCATCGTTTTTGGGGACTGTCTATTTAGAAATCTTGCCGTTCAAAAAGTGCTGGCACTCAGCCTAATTTGAATAAACGACTTTTGATTTTGATTTATTAAGAAAAGTTTTGTGTATTTTATCTATCGGCCTTAGTTAAGGTAAGTAAATTAAATGATTCAGTTATTATTATTTATTATTGATATGATGAATATTCACACAATAGAATAACATTGAACAAAGTTAATTATTAGTTATCCTGTTTTTAATAACTAGTCAACTCGCCAACAGTTTAACCGCAGTTACCGTGACAATATCAAGTGAACAAGTATTCACAACAAAATTGTTGATTTATTTAAATATATTTAAAATTTAGTCCTTTAAATGTGTATTTAAGTGTGAACTAAAAAAAGTCTATCTAATATTAAGGGACTACAAGAAAGTTGAAAAAAAAAATTGTCTATACATGCTGAAAAAAAAACTATTGTTTTATGTGATGCATTAAATTATGTGATTCAATTTGGAAAAATGTACCTAAGTGTTTGTATCATAGCATCTATTTTCTTGAGTTTGGAAAATGTATCCTGTTGCAGTAAGTTGCATTCGGTTTTTATTTCCTCTCCCCCTATAACAAAAACAAAAAAGACGTGTGGCACTCGGAGACTGCCGCGGTAAAGCTATTGCATAGCATTTTTTATCAACTTAAGCAATTATAATTATATATTTATTTTATTTATGCAGTATTTTTTTTTCTTTGATATTAATTCAAGTTACACTTTGAGCTAAAAAAAAGTATAAAGTAAAACTAAAAAGTATCACCGCTGTGCCGGTCGGAGTGGGGGGTGTTAGGTTCTTTTCGTTACGGAATTTCTGGATTCGGTCTCCACGCTCAAGGCCCGCGATAGAAGCTATGCAATAGCTTAAAAACCAACAAAATAATTTGCTGAGGTAAAAAAAATATACCAGGGTTGCGGAATTTGTTCGAAACAGTCACCGCGGCCCTGGATTCCAGGGTATGAGGAGGAACACGGATGGGTTCAAGTCAAGTAGCAGGCTGACACTCCGAACACTCCCTTCCGCTCCGCCCGGGGTGGATTAAGTCTGATTATTTCCCATACTAGAAAAAAACCGGCCAAGTGCGAGTCGGACTCTCACACGAAGAGTTCCGTACCACAAACCTATTTTTTTATTATTTGTTGTTATAACAACAGAAATACACAATTTATGAAAGTTTCAATTGTCTACCTATTACGGTTCTTGAGATACAGCCCGCTGACAGACAGACGGACGGACGGACAGCGGAGGCTTAGTAATACACTACACTAGGTAGGTACCAAAACAAAATACATGCTGAAAATCAAATTATCCTGTAAATCTTGCGGTAGCATGTTCCGCTTGTTTAAAATATACCATACATTACTATTTATTGTAGGTAAACAACATTTAAAATAAATGGCATGTTTAATGTGTGTACCTATCGCAACTCATGTGGTGAACATTGTTTTTGTGAAAATCGATACCACACGCCGCGCCGCTTGGTACTTACCTAATCCGGAAGTATGGGACCCTTTCGTTTTGAGCGCTATTTGTTTCTACAAATTTATTAATAATAGTTTATTGGTCCATTTTTACAAAAGAATAATATGACAAATGGTAGATCATCATCTGCCTAGCCTTTTCCCAACTATATTGGGGTCGGCGTCCAGTCAAACCGGATTCAGCTGAATACCAGTATTTTACCAGACCTCCACAACCCATTAAATGGGTACTTCATGGCAAGACTGGAGTCAGGTTTATCAGCTTCTGACAATCCGTAACGACTGCCAAAGTTCTACAAGTGACAGCCGGGACCAACGGCTTAACGTGCTTTCCGAGGCACGGAGGAAACTCGGTATGTTAAGATGGTCACCCATCCACAGACCAAACTTGGCAAGCGTTGCTTAACCTTGAAGATCGACCCGTGCGGCTGTTATTCTTTAGCCACGAGCTCCTCAATATGACAAATGGTAGAAATACTTAAAAAATATGCTTACTAATTAGCATAGTCGTATAACGGTGGACCCCAAACTAGGCATCGCCTGTATCTTGGGGGTCTGGTTGCGAGAGCATAAAGTGTCTAGGTATGCCTGTTAATGAGGTATTTTACTGAAAAAAACTAATTAGTGTGTTGTAGTCAGTAAAATAAAGCGTTAGTAACAAGCGTCGACGTCACTACGATGTTCTTTTTTTTAAGGATGGGAAATCATCAAATGACTCCTCCCGCTCTGGGCGAAGCAGGAGGGAGTGTCAGACTCTTACTGACTAAAACCCATCCGTGTTCCTCCTGGTGCCCTTTGCGTTCCAGGGCTACGGTACCTCTTTCGAACAGATTCCGCAGCACTACGATGATACAATGTTTACCAGTGACGTGAGGTCACGCGTGTATTCAACGCACTGTGTCATCTTATTTTTTTAGGTTTCCGCACCCAAAGGGTAACCAACGGAACCCTATTACTAAGCCTCCGCTGTCCGTCCGTCCGTCTGTCTGTCATCAGGCTGTATCTCAAGAACCGTAATAGGTAGACAGCTGAAATTTTCACAGATTGTGTATTTCTAATGCTGCTATAACAACAAATAATAAAAATTAAGGTTTATGGTACGGAACCCTTCGTTAACGAGTCCGACTCGCACTTGACCAAATTTTTCATGATATTTCTAACGCAATTCAGATATTTGTGCCTGTTAATCATCATCTCATGTTGCTGAGCTGATGATGGAAGGTATAAGTCAGGATCTGATGATGGGATCCCATGAAAAATGTTTGTTCAGCTAAATTTTCGCCAATTTTTAACCGATTTGGATGATTCTTTTTTGTTTGGAAGAGTATTTTCTCGGACTGATCCCATTTGAATTTGGTAAAGATCTGATGAAGAACATCGGAGATAGGCAACGGAACTCTTCAATGCATAATAGCAAATGGATCGGGATTTCTGAAATCGCATGTCTATTGATTGTTTACACCAGTTCATAACATAACATCACGCCGGCACGCTGTTTGTGGTTTAAAAATAAATAAACTTTTTTACAAAAAAATAAAACCGACTTCCAAAAACAAAACACTACAAAGTAAAAATAATTTTAATTTCGGAAGTCGGTGCTTTTAGTTATTTTGTTTTTGAACACCGACTTCTGAAATTAAAGTTTTTTTTTTTTATAAAAAAAGTTTTTGAAATACCATGTTCAAAAAATATAATTTTATTCGTTTGGAACTCTTTGAACGCAAGTCCGACTCGTATTTGGCCGGGTTTTTACCAAAATCACATTCATTCCTATCACTTATCGCATGAAAATTCAAGCATAAAAATATTTAGGTACCCACTATTATAGTATTTTATACCTACTTGAATTTATAAAACAGTAATTAAAAAAAAACTATCATTACAGAGCCAACATGGTTCTGCAGCTCGGAAGAATCACCTAGAAAAGGTTAGTAAAATTATTTTTTTATGTAATTTTAGAGTCCTGCGACAGCGCTTGGTACCTACATTTTCGAGCCGTTTGTGCTCACAGCCTTTTCAAAGAAATTTCAAAACGGCTGGTTAACACTTCCAGTGACCCAAGAGCTGGTTTTACTTTGGCCAGAGGATTAGCATTGCCATTCAACGTGGCAATGCCGCCAGTCTCTTGGGCACTTTACCAGCTGACAGGGTTCAGAAGCGATTTTTTTATGCTATATTTTAATTTTTTGTTAGTATAGTGTATTTGTTAATTTCAGTTAGTATCACGAATCACTAATAACATACTAGGTATAAAATAAAGTCTTCCACCGCGTCTGTCTGTCCGTCTGTCTGTCTTTTCGCGATAAACTCAAAAACTACTGCACCGATTTTCATGCTGTTTATCACCAATGAATAGAGTGGTTCTCGAGGAAGGTTTTAGTATATAATTTGTCTAGAAATAAAATAGGGATTCGTAAGAAAATTGCAGTACGGATAATAATAACTGTAATAGGTACTGTCCTACAAATTGTTTCCGAGAAAAAGGGGTAAAGTGAAATGACAATCTCCTATTCTGTAAAATGTTGCTGTGAACTTAAATGAACTAAGTGTAAAGTGAACCGTTATTACACCTCTAGTCCTATTCTGTAAAATCACTGTGAAAACTTAGATGAAGTGAACGTGAAGTCAGCTGGCAAAACATTCAATGTAGGAGAAAAGATAGAGTTAAGTACGTACTAAGTTTCACAATTACATGTTTTCAGAATAGGGACATTGATTGGCAGTTCACTTCAAGCAAACTTCACCAAGGTTTGCACGTCAAGAAATTTACAGAATAAGGGTGCCTATTAATTTGCACGGACCGAGGCAGCGGAGCGGAGAAACGGAGGAATATTAACCAATCATGTCAGTCAAAATGTCAGTGACTCACGTGGTGCGGAGATTTTACGCAATTCCATTGGGGGAAAAAAAATCGTTTTCACGCCCCACTGCCTCGCTCCGCGCAAATTGATAGGCACCCTTGCTACTCTGCCAGAAATGACAGCGCTCTAAGAAATTTGCACTGCCACAAATTTGGCATGTCGGTCGCTTGGGGAGTACAGGGGAGCACTAAGAGAGAATTACTACGGGAACGGAAAAAAACAGGATATGCGCGTACGAAGACGCAGGCAAAAGGTATTGCCTACTAATTTGGTCTTGCTTTTTATTTTCAGAAAACACTGGGAATAAGAAAGGCAGTAAGAGTTTTACTTGCGTGCAACGCTACGTAGATGGTAAAGTTATTTTTTTTTTAATGGTACTATAGTAAAATTTGATCAAATTCACGAATAAATACAGTACAGCGTCTATACTGTACCTACTGGATTCGTGGATTACACAATTTAATCTGTGGTATAGAACAGGCTCCTTCTGGGTAGGCTCGCTCCATCGTAGACTTTGTCTCTGTCATCTCTGACATAGACTAGAGTCAAGAGCAAACCCATTACAAAAAAAAAAGAAAAATAAAAAAAATCTTAAGTAAATGTAGGTCATAGCCATAACCACCCAACTCGTCAGCTTATTTTTTAAGAAATAGCACGATAAACTGTAGGAGGAGCTCGTGGCTAAATAATAACAGCCGCACGGGTCGATCTTTAAGGTAAAGCAACGCTTGCCAAGGTTGGTCTGTGGATGGGTGACCATCTTAACATACCGAGTTTCCTCCGTGCCTCGGAAAGCACGTTAAGCCGTTGGTCCCGGCTGTCATTTATAGATCTTTGGCAGTCGTTACGGATTGTCAGAAGCCAGTAAATCTGACTCCAGTCTTGCCAAGAAGTACCGTGTTACCCAGTTAATGGGTTGTGGAGGTCTGGTAGGCAGCCGCTCCAGGTAAACACTGGTATTCAGCTGAATCCGGTTTGACTGGAAGCCGACCCCAATATAGTAGGGAAAAGGCTAGGCAGATTAGCAAGACAAACTGTAGCGATTTTTTTGTAGAGGTATGCACTTTAGTCTAATGTCAGAAATAATAAAGTCGTGGGGGAAAACTGCAAGAGTGTCGTCTGCGATGGTATGGCCACATCATGCGCCGCCCTATGGAGTACGTTGGTCGGAGATGTACGAATATGGCTAGGCCCCGTGGTCGCCCTCACAAGCGCTGGCTGGACGTCGTCAAGTCCGACATGAGAGCCAATGGCCTGACTGAGAAGGATGTTCAAGATCGGGCAAAGTGGAGGAAGCTAAGTAGGAAGGCGGACCCTGGCAATAGCCGGGATTAACGCCAGGTGGAAAAAGAAGATGCACTTTAGTCTAATGTCAGACTTATAAATGTACACTACTACTTATGTCTATAAAAGTTATTGAAATGCTTAGTTTATTTCAAGGCTACAAATAAACCTGCCGCCTATGTTCTGTCGACATCTCACCGTGTACAGGTTGCGATCAAGTATTACGTAACGCATTTTTTGGAGATTTTTTAACCCCCCCCCCCCCCTTCAATGTATCGTACCGTAACGTTTTTCTGTACCCTAGTAAAGCGTTACGTAACCACCAAGTGACCATTTTTACCTAAAAGTCACAATTATGTGGCGAAAAGTACCGGAAAGTACCATTAGTAATTACTTAAATTAAACAAGAACAAATAAAATCCAATACTCAAAATGTTTTATAAACCACGTGTATGTACCCAAAATATATAAATAGAACAATAAACTAAAAATAAATAATGTAATAATAATAAACATTCTAATATCTGACTATGCCATCAATGCCACATCTAGTAGAACTCAATTTCATACATCCATGCATTGCTTGGTTGACTGATCGAGTTTATAATCTGTCAACCCACATTATGTTGCTATTTCTTTTTTGTTATTTTATATACACGACGTACATCTGTGCGCTCTAATTATTAATCTTAGTTTTAAATATCGTTTCTCAGTAAGTGAATTATGTATGCAATTCTTATGAGAAATAAAGTTGTTCTTAAACCGAAAGTCATCCCATTAGAAATTGAAATTTTGGGAAAAATGCGACCGTCGAAGCCGGTTAAAAAACAATGTTACGTGTACAAACCCCTCCCGCACCTGTAATGCATCGTAACGTTTTACAAGACCCCCCTCCCCGCAAATTCGTTATAATACCAGAACGCTCCCACACTAAGGTGGAGTGAACGATAAGTGGGTTGTCATTCCATATTGTTTGTATGGATTGACAGATCACTTGTCGTTCACTTCGTCTTAGTTTTCACTTCGAAATGTTTACAGCCGGTCTGCCAACGTCTTACCGTGTAAACTTAGATGGAGCGAGCTTGAAGTGAACTGTCATTCCATCTTGTTTGTACGGTTTAACAACTCACTTCATCTTCACTTCACTTTAGCTTAAACGGTGAGATAAATAAATAATATTAATAATATTTTTTTTCATTATATATCATTTTAGACGGTAATATACGATATGAATCTAAAGTTATTAACAATGTAAGTATATAATAATGTAAGATGCCTGTATTAGGATAATCCTGTATCACAGGCTGCAGTAGCTCCAACAATAGTACTATATGTAGGAGAGATTTTTTTTTGTTTAATATAGAACATTACATAATGGCTACAGCAGCTAATGTTTACAGCAGGACGATTCTGTAAAGAGCTGGACGGTTCTGTAAGATTGCTGAAGTGATCACGAAGTGTGCTGTCAATTCACGCAATCAATATAGAACGACAGCTCACTTTGTGATCACTTCACCCAAGCCTTCACTTCGACATGTTTACAGAATCGCACTGATGATTGCATAACTAAACTAACGGGTCTGGTAACTTTTGATACAGGTAACCAGGAAGAAGCAATAGCTGAGCACATTATTACACCTGAAAAAATAAAATTCAAAGAGGCTGATTTCATTATAAACGTGGAAATATTTGATAATAATACAGAAATATATTGCACGGAGGACGGCAACAAAGCCCATGTAAAAAAAAATACTCCAATTACTGCCCAGATTGGCGCGAACCAATCAGTTTTTTATTTCAATTCAACAAGTATTTCTTACCAAGGAACGGAATTAAAGGTGACCAACGGAACTGGTAAGTATTGTTTTCATTGATTGTAATATTTTATTTTATTAGTAAACATAAGTTTGGTAGTTAAGGTGAATTTTCGTGAAGTATGGCGAATCAGAAGGGTTTTTATGCCGTATTTTGACTAATTTCGATAAAGTGGAATATCCGATTGTCGCACCATTATTTCTGCGACTTAATATTGTTCCAATTACACTCGAAACAAAATAAAACTGAAAATGTTGACTTCAGCGCCATCTCGCGGGAAAATGGCAATGAGCAACCCGTAACATTCACCTTAAGAAAACAGGATGTTTCAAAAGTGCGTGTTCATATTTAAGGCTGCTCCCTCGAAAAAAGCTTAAAAACTGTGTGCAGGTGAAGCAGCTTTTCGTCGACGCTAACAGAGAAAAAACAACAGATTTTTTTTTTAAATCTACATGTAATTTTGTTTAGCCAGAATTTATCTACCGGTATCACATATTAAGAAAAAAAAAACACCAAATCATTTCCAAATCGTTGAGATGAAACCATTTATTCCTTCATTTTTTAATCAAAAGAGTATAAAAATATATTTACTGCTTTGCAATACAAATTAAAATTATTTGGTTTTGTTACTTTTTAAAAACATGTATTATTTTTATTATAAAAAACTCGGGTAGCGGAGTGGCGTGTAGAGGGGTAGTTGGCTCCGATCATATGCACAAGGTCATTGGCATGAATACAAGCCCTAACGGACCGACTTATGTCGCGCAGACTTTGTGGTAAGTCTGTGCAGACATTTTTGGTTCAGACTTCAAAGTCTGCGCCGACAAAAGTCAGTGTCGTGAGGACGGTCCATAAAAGTGATGCTCTGTATGTGATATGCAGTAAAAAAACATCGGATGCAGTTGGTGGTATTTATTGTAGTTCAATCATAAATCTGATGCCACCAACTGCATCAGACTGCTGAAAAGATAGATTTGAAGAATGAATCTCCACACATCAAAATTTTCATAAGTCTATTACATGTTTCATCATTTGTTTGATTACTTTGCGGTTTCTCTGAAGTTCTAGAAGTGGTGCTGAGATTTTTAAGGCGTCGTCCGTGGTAAGGTTATAAGGTCCCGGGCTTTTTCACATTTTAGTTTCTTTCTATTATGTCTTCCCTGCTCATTCACAGTGTTTATGGATGCTCAGTTCTATAGGTACATCAACAATAGTCGCGTTAGTTCATTTCTTAGTTTTCCAGATTTTGTTCTGGCAACTACCTCCTCTACCTGCCAAGTTCAGTACATTTTGAAATTAATTCAGTTAAACCTCGGGCCATGGGGCCCTTGTGCTCACAGCCCTCTCAATGTAATTTCAAAACGACTGGTTGACACTTCCCGTGACCCAATAGCTGGTTTTTACTTTGGGCAGAGATTAAGCATTGCCATTCAACTTGGCAATGCCGCCAGTCTCTTGGGGACATTAACAGCTGACAGCGTTGAGGGCGAATTTTTTGATGCTATACTTTACTTTGTTGTTAGTTTAGTGTATTTGTTAGTTTTAGTTACTAAATAGATAAATAAATATTCAATTGTTGTTTCGCTAATCATTTTGTACGTTTTACCAGTTTCTCTGATTTCAAACATTATACCAAGTTGCTTGTAGAAAACATAGACTTCCTTCAATCTCTCAATAAAATCAATGAGAGGTTGAAGATATATTGATTGCAGATTTATCTAGTAGTGCTGAATTTTCTTTTGAATTCTTTCTATGATTATTTCTTTCATGAGTACTTTTCATAGTGCGTAGTCGCCTGTTTATGTGAGCTTCGGCTTTACGGCTTTTTAGATTTCATGTTCCGATGGGAAGTTTACTCTGCTTAATATTTCGACGTTTTCGACTGATTTTGGGTTACTAGTCAGTTTGTAATCATTTTCATTCCTCATTTTGTGGTCAGGAGACACCCATGTCTATTTACGAGCGTTTTTCCTTGAAAAATATGTGTTTATCACCAATAGTCTGTTTTCATATGGAAATTCCATCAGGCGTTCTTCTCTTGTGTTAAGCTTCCCAGCCGCCAGTTTTTTAAGTCGATGTGGCCAGTGAAACATGTATATATGGGACGACAACATTTAATAAATCAAAAATATTAGCAACATGGTGCCCTAAAGTGTCACGTTACCGAGATATTTGGGGGTAAAGACAGAAATGTTCGAACCCCTTTCCCCGTTATTAGGTTTCAGCTAACATCCCAGTTTATTTTTCCAATAGCATTGTTCAGGATGTCTCATTCGATTCGGCTTCCTATCAAACCGGGTTCAGCTAAATATGAATATGCGAATGTCTATCCGATCTCTACAACCCATTAACTGGGTAACACGGTACTTCTTTAGTACCTTGTCATGCTCACTCAAATGTCTCGCTGATGGTGGTGGCGCGTGTGTTGGATCATTCGGTTAAGGTGAAGGCTCGTGAGCATATTCACAAGATGTTGGAAGAATCACTACATCGCTAATTCGTTGGTTTCGTGTTTTCTTAATAACGTTGTTATTTTTGTTTATTAGTATGTATGTATCTATGTATTTATTATAGATTGTATTTATTTTTCTTCTCTCTATTTGTCTTTTCTTTATGTTGCACCTGCCATGCTGTCTCTGCACCACCCTAAGGTCGACTGGTAGAAAATGCCTACGGCATTAAGTCCGCCTTTGTACAGTGTTTCACTTTTGCATAAAGTTTTAATATATAAATAAATAAATAAAATGGTTGAGCTGAATGGTGCCGATACACGCGTCATGTACGTGAACGGACGCCGTCAGTTGAGACTGGTCATCTCTTTACTGCCACTGGCTTATTTCTTTCTTTATATTTTAAATTCTTGTAATAAGTTTTTTTTTCTTTGTATTGTCCTCACATACAGAAGCAACAAGGATATGTAACTTAGAATTTTGTAACTGACCGACCTTGACATTTCAAGTGCTTGTAAATGGTTTATCTTTCTATCTATACTCTATAAGCATAATCAGCCTATAATGTTCAGACTGCTGGGACACAAGCCTCCTCTCGGTGAGAGGGAATGGGCTGTAATCCACCACGCGGGCCCAGTGCGGGTTGGTAGGTGTCACAAGTCTTCGAATTTTTGGTTCTAGGACATGTCTTTTTGGTTTCCTCGCGATGTTTTTCTTCGCCATTTTGAGAGCAGTGGTGATGAAATAATTTACACAAAGTTAAGCGCCTGCCTGCGTTCGAACCTACGACCTACAACTCGTAAGTCAAATTCAAAGAATTTTATTTCAAATAAACCAATCACAGGCACTTTTGAAACGTCAAGGTCGATCAGTTATAAACATGGAAGCTATTTGCACGTTCCAAAGCGTAGATCTCTATGGAGAAGAACGTGCAAGAAACTCCACGGACACTCTTCGCAGCCATTACCACCGGGCCACCACTCTATACTAATATATAAAGCTGAAGAGTATATCTATATATACCACACCACGGTCGCTAAGACCACAGGAGCGGAGCAGAGGGCTTAGACTAAGTTTTTTAACGGACTCGATCGCGTTGACGTAAACGTTCGCTTATGTCAAATTGTATAGAAAAAAAAAGGTTTTCCGTTACTGTCACCAGACGGCGCTTATTCAGTTTCAATACAAATTGACGTTTACGCTAACGCGATCGAGAACGTTAAAAAACTCGCACTAAGGCCACAGACGAAGTTGCGCGGGTCAACTAGTTTGAAATAAATGTTTTGAATCACCTGCTTCGGATTACATTAGATCACTAACTTAACCATTCATATTTTCATGGAAGTTTCTTTGTGAACCTATGCCTAGAAGCTTGAGCAGCGAAGAGAGCTAGAAACTTAACACCCAGCCTTAGGTCGATTCGTGTTTTAGTGTTCCGTACCTCAAAAGGACAATGCGGAATCCTTATAAGATCACTTTGTTGTCCGTCCGTCTGTCTGTCAAGACCCTTTATCCCCGGTGACCTAGAACTAGGAAATTTGGCAAGTAATACCGCCTTACACTACAAGTATAGGAAAACGTCTGAAAACTATACATTCGTAATTATATCGTAAAAAAATAGTCTTTATAAAAAATTTAACAAGATCAAACTGATTAGTTTATGTATTTACTTTTGTACCTACTGTTTCATTTTTGGGTTTTTATTTTTCTGTTCACTCTGCTAATTAATGGTTCCAATATTTGTAAATATGTGAGTACCATGTACTTATGTAAAAATGTGAGTACCATGTACTTATTTAAAAAAAAAATAAGTCTACCTCTGCATACTCTAGAAATGAAATTGCCGTTTTGTATGAAAAAAATTAAACGAATTTTTTTCATGTATTTTTTATTTGTATTAATCGAAGTAATCACCCTTGCAATCAATACATCTTTGCCAACGCAGTGGCAGTTTATTGATGCCCTTCTTAAAGAAATCAGCTGGACGGGAGGCAACAAATTCTTCAAAGGCATTTTGTACTGCCTCTCGGGTATTGAATTTTTTCCCCCCCCCAAGAAGTTTATCCAAATTCTGGAAAAAGTAGTAGTCTGTAGGCGCAAGGTCTGGTGAGCAGGGCAGATGACAGAGAGCTTCCAACCCCAGTTCCTGCAACTTGGAGACCGTCTGCTGTGCAGTATGAGGTCGCGCGTTGTCGTGTAGGAGCAGCGGAGACGAGCGATTGACCAATGCCGGTTGGAGATGTGCCAGCTTCTCCATCATTGTGTTCAGTTCTTCACAGTACACATCTACAGTAATGCTCACCCCGTTTGGTAAGAAGCTGTGATGATTCACACCGGCGCTAGACCACCAAACAGTGACCATCACTTTTCTAGGGGTAAATTTTCGTTTAGGGCATTGTTTAGGTGCTGAACCAGGATCCAACCAACTTGCTGAGCGCTTACGGTTATCAATCAGAATCCATTTTTCATCGCAGGTAACAATGCGGTTCAAAATTCCTTCATTTGTGTGTCTGTTGAGCAGTGCAAGGCACGTCTCGACGCGTACTTCGCGCTGGCGATCATTGAGTTCGTGGGGCACCCATTTGTCAAGCTTTTTACCTTGCCAATTTGACGCAAATGGACCAATATTGTTTTGACGCTAACGTCGAAAGCTGCTGCTAATTCAGCCGTAGATTGTGTATCATCAGCTAACACAATCGCCTTTAATTCGTCATTGTCGACCAAAGTCTTCGGACGACCGCGAGGTTGATTTTTCAGGTCGAAATTTCCAGAACGGAAGCGAGCAAACCAATAACAGGTGGTGCGTTGGTTTGTAGTGTTAGCTCCGTAAACGTCGTTGATGTTGCGTGCCGCTTGTGCCGCGTTGCTGCCACGACGGTATTCATATTCCATAATTACTCGAATTTTTAACGTATCCATGATGACGAAAAAGATTTAAATGCGATGAAAATGTAACACTAATCAATAAACAAATGACTATTTTTGGAAAAAAAAAAACATGTTTTTAAAATAAAATTAATTTGAAATTAGAATTCTTAGCCAAACAATAATTATTTTGATTTGAAATGGCCAGTACTGCAATTTCATAGGTAAAGACCTAATATTACTGTCCGTTCTTCTCCATAAGAATCTACCCTTCCGAATGGACAGTAGAGTCACTATGTTATTTTAAATGTAATGATGACGTTCAAAAGTGCCGTTTAATGGCCTAATTGAAATAAACGTTTTTTACTTTGACTTTGATTTTATTTAAAGCCATTTTTAGCTGCTACGGAACCCTTGGGAGGGCGAGTCCGACTCCCACTTGGCCAGTTTTTTCGTTTTAAGCTTTCTCATGCGGCCCTTTGTAACATGGCGCCCCTAGGCACGTGCCTAATTTGCCTTAAGGGCCCCTTATCCGAAATTTACGTTTCTAGATCGAGTTGTTTTCAGAGAAATCACCATATATAAATTCGTAAAAAAATATATAGTATAGATACATGTGAGATCTAGTGACTTTTTTGGTTAAAAACACGATATTTAACATTTTGATCGATAAAAAAAAATCAGGAAGTAAAGTCGATTTTGAAAGTATTTTAAGTTGTATGAGACTTGTGGGAACGCAATTTTTATGAAAATTTAACATTTCATTTACTAATCGGGTTTGACAGGGATATTATTGGATAGATTTATAATATGGCACTTATTTTCTTTCATATTAAATAAATACGTGAAAAACGGCTCGCGCGCACCGCGCTAGTGTCCTGCCGGGAAAAGGGAAAAGGTGCTGTCGGGAAAAGGGGCCCTTAAGGATAATCCGTCCCTGGCCACGAGTTCCTCCTTCATATCATACCTAAACAGACTACAGAATATCGCCCTTAAATATGAACATGTATTTCTGAAACACCGTGTATATGTGTATATCTATTTTAATTAACGGGTCGCGGGTTTGATTTCCGCAACAAATATTTGTATGGCCTATAGATAGTTGTCCCGGGTCTGGCCGTTTGTGTATGTGTATTTATATGTTTGTAAACGAAACAGGAGAAATTCCTAGTGTGGAGCAACGTTTCAAAAACATAATTGACCTGCTTTGTTCAACTATGGTGGGGTCGGCTTCAACAGGGGTTGATGTAGCCACATAGCCAGTACGTACGTAGCATCAATGCCGCTACAAGAAAAACTAACTGAACAAATGTACATCGCAACAAAAAAAACACAACGCCATCTGTCCAACAAGCAGCGAACTACTACGACTACTAAATCCTGCATAGCGGTACTAGGGTTTAGCGTGCGATTTGAACATATACAATAATCCGAATATCAACTATTCCCCGCTGAAAATACTGACTTTACATGAAATAATTGCCTTAAACCCCTCGTGAACACAGTACTGAGTTTATCCCTAATTATAAATATATAATTTCTAAAATGAGATAGATTTTTAGTCCATTCATTATTTATTTTAATCTTACTTTTTCTGATTACAGCTAAAGCAAAGGCAGAACCCGAAATATTTAAGTATACAAAAAACGTTTCTTTTAGCTGTCCAGAGCGCATCAGTGAAACAAATAGTAAGTCTTTTATTTATTCATGCACATTTGCACAAACAAATAGAATAAGATGGACCAGAGCTGCAAGACCACTCTTATTTTCTCACTAGCAAAATATATATGGAATAGAGTAGTGTTAATATGTACTTTTAACATACGTATTCCTGCTAGGTTGGGCCGACAGCCATTTTTTTTTAATTTTGATATATCAAAGGTATTTCAGTAGTCAACAAGGAAGATTTGCATCCTCCCAAATCCAGGCAGATTTTAGCTTTCGTTGTTAGCACCGACTAAATTAACTGTCAGCCTTGTAAATAGGATCTCACTCGAGGTGGTTTCCAGCTCTTAGACTATTAAAATGACTAATTAGTCGTTAAAATATTACTATTCAACGTGGCAATGCCGCCAGTCTCTTGGGCACATTAACAGCCAACAGCGTTGAGGACGAATTTTTTGAGCTATATTTTAGTTTACAACAATCTGGAGACCCGGTCCTTTGATAGGCGTACGAGGGGCCAACTCGCAGAGGCCCCGTTAGACATTTCAAATGGAATGGGACACCAACCGACGATTATCCCTGTATGCACTGTGAAAGTATACCCAAGGACAATCCCCGGATAGAGCAGGACTATTGCAGAATATGGAAACAAAAGATGAAACGCTATGGGTTTGGGTGGTTTAGTGGACTGATAATCGTTTACTATGGAAGAACCATTGACCCCTGAAAATTAAATCTGCTTTAAAATGGCAGGAGGTGACTTGCACACTCAATAACTGGTCCCCCCGAAAACGGTTGCCAGCACAAAGTGACGTAGCGCTAAGGGGGGCAACATATTCTGAGGTGCTAGAGGAGTGGAGAGGTATACCACGGCTATCAGGAATCCCGGACAACCCCGGAAGTACGGTCAAGATCACCAGCATCTGACTGGATAATACATCCTTCTCCCGGGCACGTTTGTTCTTGCGAATCTCCACTCAGACCGGCCGATTAAGGCAAGAAAGAGGTGGGAGTTCTGTTCCTCGTCAGTGTTCACTCCGGCCAACCAATAAAGGCAAGCCGGAAATGAGGAACAAGACATCTCCCTGGAGATCAGGTCCGTGGGATTGCTACTGCCCAACAGTTCGCCACAAAACTGCCTTGCGAATCAAATAATAATAATTTTAGTTATTATTATTGCTAATTTGTTACTACCGAATAAATATTACCAATTATTTAACAGTAAAATACTCTGTAACACATACATGAAAATACCCGGACACTTAAAAAAAAGGAATTTAATGGTTTTGGCTAGGGCTTTCAATCAGGAGTTCTGGAGTTTCGTAACTCCGGAGTTTTGGAGCGATGTTAAGCATTTTTCAAATACGGAGTTGAAATAGAACACTGGAGTTGAAACTGGTTTTCAAAAATCATGTAAAAATTATTTACAAAACGACGAAAAACGCACCTTAATTCTTGAGCATAACCCGTTGTTTGATTCCTTCTCAAGTCCTTAGCATAACACTTAAAAACAAAGCAACTCATCTGCTATTTAGGATCTGGATGGGTTAGTAAGAGTAGAAAAAGCAATTTATGACAAACGGCGGATGCAGAGGAAAATACCTTTCAGAAGTGTACTACTATCTGTTGTGTGTCTTGCCCACGAGCGTGAAGTCAGAACGAGCATTCTCGGCAGCAGGCTTTTTCTGCACGAAGCTTAGAAGTTCTCTTTCTGACTCATATTTAAATGCCTTATCTTTTCTCAAAACATATTACCAAGAACTTCGATCTTAAAAAAACTCGTTTTTTTAGGTACCTATTAGTTCATGAATATTATTATTTTATAGCAACGTTAATATTTTATAATGCGTATTAGTTGTCTGTTATAACGTCTGTCTGTCAGAGAGTAATTTAAACTAAAAGACTGATTCTTGCTAAACAATAATTGTTATTTTATAATGCGTATTAGTTTTTAAACAAAAACACTGATTCCTTAACCAATAAAACTTCTATTGATTAAAATAATGGGCCTTTTTATTAATTTCTAAAAAAGCTGTCAACTCCGGAGCCAATTTCAGAGTTCCGGATTTGATTGCTCAACATCGTAACTAGCTCCGGAGTTGATAACTATCTGAGTTTGAATGCCCTAGTTGTGGCCCCTGATCTCGGCCTTCGGATCTTCGGCGGTGTATTGTAGTTAATACACGCGTACCTGCTACTCGTAGCGACGAGTAGCAGGTACGCGTGTATTAACTACAATAGTCTATTCCACATAGGTTCAAGGTTGATTGGGAAAATTTGACAGTGACGGGTAGCGCGATGTGCTTACTGATTCTGCTACAGTAGCCTTTTTAGACCCGTTGGGGCGGCCTCTACCGTTACGAGGCTAAGTAAAGTGAAAAAGAAGTGAACTGTCAAACCATACCAACAAGATTGAATGACAGTTCACTTCATGCTTATTAACCGACTTTTAAAAAAGGAGGAGGTTCTCAATTCGGTTGTATTTTTTTTTTTTATGTTTGTTACCTCCTAACTCCGTCATTTATGAACCGATTTAAAAAATTTTTGTTTCATCTGAAAGGATATACTTCTCGATTGGTCCCATTGTCTCCATGTCAGAATCTGATGATGGGAATTCAGATATTTGTGCCTGATAATCAAAAATAAAAAACTTTTTACAAAAAATACAACCGACTTCCAAAAACAAAACACTACAAGGTACAAAATAACTTCAGTAGAAAGAAAAGAACTTTAATTTCGGAAGTCGGTGTCAAAAAAACGAAAAAATTAACCAAAAACACCGACTTCAGAAATTAAAGTTTTTTTCTTGAACAGCATGAAAATCGGTGCGGGAGTTTTTGAGTTTATCGCGAACAGACAGACAGACGCGGTGGAGGACTTTATTTTATAATATGTAGTGATAGTGATATGTAATCATCTGCCTAGCCGTTTCCCAACTATATTGGGGTCGGCTTCCAGTCAAACCGGATTCAGCTGAATATCAATATTTTACGTAGAGCGGCTGCCTACCAGACCTCCACAACCCATTAACTGGGTAACACGGTATTTTTGACAGGATTAGAGTCAGATTTACTGGCTTCGAACAATCCGTAACGACTGCCAAATGACAGCCGGGACCAACGACTTAACGTGCTTTCCGAGGCACGGAGGAAACTCGCTGTGTCAAGATGGTCACCTATTATTCACAGCATTACTTAACCTTTTTTTTTTATTTTTTAAGGGACATTTAAAATCGCAAAGCGTATGTCAGTCCCATACTTAACCTTGAAAATCGATCCGCGCGGCTGCTATTATTTAGCCACGAGCTATAATTATACATACGAGTATGTAATAATGTACTTCATTTTGTTTTACAGTCACTCAGCTGGGCATAATAAATCCGGCAACAAACATGATCAAAACAGTTCGAGCAAAGACATTGAACCAAGAGTTTAACAAAACACATAATGGGACAATTCTATGTTGTATATATTATGAGGTGAACGGAACAGCAAAGCGGATCATCAGACATGTTGCCAGCAAAACTCTTTTAGTTTATGATGATGGCAATGACGTTAATGCCAAAGATAATGATGAACAGGGAACTCTGAAACGCACTGGTGAGGAATATGTTGTCATAATTTATATTGGCTAACTAGTCCGGTCAAATTAGACCAAAAAATATGGGTGAAGGTACTCGCACCTAGCTCAAAATAGGTAGGATTGTTCAAAACACTACTATAAACGAAATCTAAAAAGTCCTCATCGATCCGATACGTGAAAAAAATACTTGGGGTCAAAGGTAACAAACGCGATATTCAGCAAAACGGTAGGTTATATCATAAAATTAGATGAGACAAAATTGTAGATCAGATACCTAATTATCTATAAAAATATCTAGATACTTTTTTCCTAAGAGCCACCGATTCTGAGAAATAACGATTCAAAAAGTTGGCGTGGAAACGTGTGCATACAATGACGGTTACAACTCTTCCAACTTTTTGATTATAGATAGTAATTATCTGATCTACAATTTTGTCTTAACTAACGTTATGATAAAACTTGCTGTTTTGCTGAAAATCGCTTTTGTTACCTTTGACCCCGAGTATTTTTTTTCCACGTATCGGATCGATGAGGACTTTTTAGATTTGATTTATAATATTGTTTTGAACAATCCTACCAATTTTGAGTTGGGTGCGAATTAGTGTAACCTCGGATGTCTAAATTGACCGGAGTATTACGAAATTCAGCATAATGATCATTACCTATCATCTGCGCCTACAGTTCGCTTTTAACGCCATCTATTGGTTGGAATAGTAAATTCATTCAACCCGAGACCACGGAGTTGTCGCTTCTAACACCATCTAGAGGGTAAGAACCCAAAAAAAAATTATTCCTGTGAATAATACTTTTACGGTTATTTTTTGCAGAGTCCCGATACGTTTTGCCTTACGGCATGCAAATTTATTTACTACAGTATCTATACAAAAATAAAAACGGGTTGCACTCCGGGAGTGCCGGCCGAAGTGAAAACTTGAATACGTGCTTCTCTCCCTCCGTCTTACGAATTTTCGATCAGGTCACGTGTCCTGACGTCTTGCGAATTTTCAATCAGTCACGTGTCTTGGCGCGAGTTTGACATTTTTTACCCATCACAAAAAAGTGCACAACGCCGCTAAAGAAGTTTGCAGGACACGTGACCGTCTTACGAATTTTCGATCAGTACCCCTATTCTGTAACAACATTTTCGTATCTCGACAACAGAATCCGAGGTGAGTATCAAATTACGACAAACGTAAGACCTTTATGTTGTGTGCAATAAAGCTCACTTTGTGAGGTTTGTCACTCAGGTGAAGCTCGATATCGAAATAGTTATTTACAGAACAGACTAGCAGGTCACGTGTCCAGACGCGAGTTTAACATTTTTTACTCATCACAAAAAAAGTGCACAACGCCGCTTAAGAAGTTTTCACTTCAAAAATCATACACTAACATAAAAACATTAAACGAGCAACATTACTATCATTTTTAAAACAACTCATATTATTAAATAATCGGTATTAGGCTAAGAATTATACCTACAAATTAAATTTCAATAAATTAAACTGAAGTAGCAGTTTAATTTATTGAAATTTAATTTGTTAAGGCTAGGATAAAAAAAATATGCAACTCCAAATTATGCCATAATAAATTATACTAAATGATAGTTATGCTAACCTTTGCATTATGCCATAGTGTTATTATGCCACAGTATTATTATAGGTAGGTATGCTAACACAAGTTATGCGAAAACGAACCAAACAATATTATACCAAATGATTGTTGAGTTTACTGGCGGCTTTGAATGAGCATACAGTTTCGAATGATGTTTACGAAAACGAGCAAAAATAATTTAAAAGATATGAAAATTAATGAAATCGAAGCACTTCAAAAGATAGAACGACGCCTGGCACTGTAACAAACGCCCAAACTAATATCTAGACTTTTTTTATAATTTCAGATATGTCGACGAATAAACCTAATACTCATACAGACGATATTGTTCCAGGCAACGATACTGATCCGGGCAACGATACTGATCCGGGCAACGATATTGATGCGGGCAACGATACTGATCCGGGCAGCCAAATCAAAAAGTACGTCATAGCGACTGCAGCCGTGGCAGCAGTGTTTATATTGATAGTTGTTATTGTCATTTGGAAAAAACGTAGCCGGAAAAAACCGAAATCGGTAAGTTCATTTCACAGTACACTTATCTACCTACTTAGTAAACACTTCTTCATTCTTGAACTCTCAACCGAAAGTTGTAGATATACATTTGGATACTGACGATGATACGACTCACCAGAGCATGGTCTCAATGACATTTAGGCTCAAATCACATCGAGAGGGCAGCGGCGAGCAGTATCAGTGTCATACAAATTTAAACTTTATATTCATTACTATCTACACTAATATTATAAAGAGGAAATCTTTTTATTTTTGTGTGTGTGTATGTTTGTTATGAATAAACTCAAAAACTACTGGACAGATTTGAAAAATTCTTTCAGCAATGGATAGTTACATTATCAGGGAGTAACATAGGCTATATTTTATCCCGAACTCCCAAGGGAACGGGAACTACGCGGGTGAAACCGCGTGACGTCCGCTTGTAATACATATTATCGCGGATTCGCTGGACTCGTCGGAGTGCTCGCGGCGACGCGGGCGGCCGCACGGCCTTTTCAAGTTTCTCAAGCGATCAAGCGATACTTTGTGTTATAGTAATGGGGATTAAGTTTAAAATTATATGACACTGAACCTACATCTCGGTGTGAGCCTTAAGTAGCAGCACTTACCGTGAAAACTTAGTCACAGATCAGTGAAGTGATCTTGAAGTGAAGTGTAATTCCACGTCTGTTATTATTTTTATATATTTTTAGTTACTACGATACCTACTCGTATTTGAGGAATCATAAAATACTTGCTTTTGCCCGCGAATTTCGGGAAATTCTCTCTTTTTTGCTCCTTTTCTCCCATACAAATTTCAGCTTCCTACGACCAGTTTTGGCTGTGCCGCTGTGCGTTGTCTGTCAGTGATTCAGTAACGGAAGAGAAACATCTTCTTTTCCAATCAAAACTTTTTGTTTTAACAAGAAAAGAAAAGATTTCTTTGCTATTGTTGGTTGTAACAAAGAATTTTCACAAAAAAAAAACATGCTTAAGTCTCTATGTTTACTTTTTCTTTTCAGAACGACAAGGTGCTATACGCAGACCTCGATCTTCTTCGTCAAACGGCACCTGAGACGTCCCAAAGACCCAAACCCAGCCCTGGTCCCGAGGAAGAGTCACCATACGCACAAATTATCGGAGAAATGCGGCCTCAATAAATAAACATCATCGTGATCGTCGAACAGCGTCTGATCAGTCTTTGTTCGGCGATATGGAATCATCATCTGCCTAACCTTTTCCCTATGTTGGGGTCGGCTTCCAGTCAAAACAGATAAAACATGTCAAAAAACATGTCGAAGTTGTCATTCCATTTTGATTACTTGGATTGACGGGTCATTTCGTGATCATTTCAGCCAAGCCTTCACTTGTACATGTTTACTTGATCAAACTGTTGAATCGCGCTGCTGAATAACTGCCGACGATATAGAATACATACTTAATATTATAACCACAAAAGTAACTCTATCTATCAAATTGTTAAGTTTTCACGAATAAATCACCTAAACTACTCAACCAGTTTTGATTAATTTTAGTATAGAGGTGGACCTTAGAGAAAGACATATGTACTGCATCAATGCCGTCACAAGAAAAGCCATCGCAGCAAAATCTACATTGCAACAAAAATAGCCGCAACGCCATCTATCCCGCCACCAGCGAACTACTAACGAAATCCTGCATCGCGGTATCAGAGTTTACCGTGCAATTTGAACATATATATACACAGTCCTAAAATCAACTGTCGGGCAGTTGCCCACCGGATACACCAACCGTTCGGTCGGAGGATCACCGCATACCTCTATACATAGGATACTTTTTATCCCGCGAGTACTTTCCCTTAGCATGGTTTTCGTTCGTCTTCTACGGCTACTATCAATCAGTTGAACCTGGGTACCTATTATGACATCTTAAAACCACCATGATAACGGTGTGGGAGGGAGACGAAGCTATACAAGACGCATAACACCTTTTGCACAGCTTAATCATGATGGCATTAGCACATCGTTATAGGGCCCCAGGACTCCCGTAAGTCTTCACGCCAGCGTTTGATTGGGCTTCCTGGGCGACAACACCCTTCATCTGGTTCCCAATGCCTAAAGCCTCCACTATACTACTCGCGAAGTTACTTCGACGAAGTACTCTACGAAGTTGACCGAAGTCCGAAATGCGTGACTACACGAGTGTGTAGTCACGCATTTCGGACTTCGGTCGGGCAACACACACTCTCGTGCAACCTCGCGAGGAGCTCCGTCGCGCGACGCCCGCACGGTATGCATCATGGATAACGTTCAAGTGGCAGTTGCCGTTGCAATTTGTACTCTCGCGTAGTATAAATACGTGCGTATTTATTACTAAGCGAACTGAAGTGAGCCGAGTAGTGTAATAAGACGCTTCGTGAACGCTTCGAGTCACTTCGAGTCCTTTGACTCGTGCACAAAAACCGACAACGACTGAAAGTCGGCCGAGGCGAGGCGAAGTTGCCTTTCTACACTACCTATCGTATTCGCTCAACATCGATCAACTTCGCGAAGTGTAGTGGAGGCTATATAACAAGATCCCACAGCCCGCAGACCTGTATAAAACTAGAAATGGTTAGGTAGTTTAATAAAAGTAAATCTTGATGTGACTTTTCCACATAAGTACACATATTAAACAAATAAGCTACTGCTTAAACTGATGGTTCAATTGATCAAGTAATCGTTATTGTTGTATTTACATTGGTTTTTAGTTGCGCACTTGTTTATAACTGTGATCAGTGGCGTAGCTAGCATGGGTGACACCTGGGCGGATAATGTGGTGCACTCCACAAAGAAACTCCCTCCAAATAATTATGGGTTGCACCTTTCGTTCTGGTGAGGTTCAACGGCAGTCGCAAGCAAATTTTTGTAAGGGAAGGAGGTGTTCCATTTGTGCTAGGTACAGGTTTTTTTTTATCAGAAATGTTCTTCCATCACACTTGCAAATAAAATCAAGAAATTTTATCAACCCTGCTTCCAACGGGTTTCATAGCGTCATACGTTTAGGGATGACACCTGACAGTGGCGAAAAACAGTCAACAAACGGTCGGGTATAAGGGCGCATTCAAATTAGTCACTAAGTGCCGTGCGGCAGCAGCGCGACAGCAGTGCGGTTGTCGCGCTGCTTTTTTAATCCATACAATTTTAGAGGGATGCGGAACAGAGAGTAAAAGTCCCGCACACCTCAATTGAAAAGGAGGATCCTCCAACCAGGCGGCTGTTGTTCCTGGCGGACTTCTGCCCGATATTTGATATTCGGGCTGATGTATATGTTCAAATTGCACAGTAAACTCTGCTTGCGCGATGCAGGATTTCGAGGAAGTAGTTCGCTGCTAGTTGGATAGATGGCGTCCCGGTTCTTTTTGTTGCGACGTAAATTTGCTCCGTTGGTTTTTCTTGTGGCGGCATTGATGCCACTACACAATCAATAAACGCAATGTGCAGCGCGACTGCCGCGCGTTTTTTATTTGATTAACAAAGCAGCGGGACAGTCGCGCTACTGCCGCGCGACACTTGGCGAATAATTTGAAGGCGCCTTTACTCCTGAACGGGTGTAACCCGGGACGGGCCGCCCCCACTCCCCCCCCCTCGCTACGCTACTGACTGTGATGTTGATGCGTGACACGAAGGTATTGTTGGAATCTATACTAATATATAAAACTGAAGAGCTTGTTTGTTTGTTTGCTTGAACGCGCTAATCTCAGGAACTATATCATCACGCTAGTCTTAGCGTGTTACAATTTTCAACGCAGACGAAGTTGCGCGGGTCAACTAGTTGGTAATATGTTGGATACGTCATTGTTACTGAGAAAATAATTGACGTCTGGAGTTCTGGGAATATTTGTTATCGAGTAAAACGATGACTCTGTCATGTTTATGACAACATGTAGGTACAAGATGACTTCATCCTGGTCTCTTTTAAAACAGTATTTGGTAATTTAGTATTAATATACATTAAACAGGATAAAGGGACCCAATATGCTAAATTATGGAATTCATAATGAACAATACATAGTACAATCGCAGTTACCGTTTTTAGTCACAGTTTAATAGTGTCAGACACACAAGTTTCTCTACAACGAAAAGAAGTGTTTTATTTATTATTTTTGTGTGTTAAAAATCCATTGTGTAACGGCGAAAAAATAGTAATATTTAGTAGTAAAAGATAAGATTTTTGTATGTTTTCTGTGTCGAGTTAATTATGTGATTTAATTTGAAATAATGTGCCGATATATTTGTATCCTTGCATTTATTTTTTTTAGTTTGGAATGTGTTGCCGCTGTCTTTGATGGTAAGTTACAAAAATCTGTTGTACTATTTTGCCTACCGCACATCAAATCTTTCTTTTAAAGCGCGGGAAAAAAATAATAGAAAATCTATACTTCTATAGGTTCAGTGCTTGCGTGAAATCGAGACCGTCGCGTCTCTGTCCCCTGTCTCGGTTCCTCGCAAACTTTCGCCCTACCAACCTTAAGGGTAAAGTACCGGCTGCGGTCTCCTGTCTTTGTCTTTGGTGTTGGTTTCTTGGTCGCGGTCGCGGTGCGGACCGCCGCGCCGCCACCTTAAGAGGGGCCGAAGCCAACTCGCAGAGGCTCCATTTTAGGTACATTTCAAATGGAAAGGGGTATCGGCCGACGATTATCCCTATATGCACTATGCAAGTATACCCTAGGACAATCCCCGGTTGGTGCAGAGGCTATGATTCTCGGTGGTTTATTGGACTGATTACCGGCTACTATGAAAGTACTACTGGGCTAAGGAGCTCGTGGCTAAATAATAACAGCCGCACGGGTCGATCTTTAAGGTTAAGCAACGCTTGCCAAGGTTTGGTCTGTGGACTGGTGACCATCTTAACATAACGAGTTTCCTCCGTGCCTCGGAAAGCACGTTAAGCCGTTGGTCCCGGCTGTCATTTGTAGATCTTTGGCAGTCGTTACGGATTGTCAGAAGCCAGTAAATCTGACTCCGGTCTTGCCAAGATGTACTTACCGTGTTACCCAGTTAATGGGTTGTGGAGGTCTGGTAGGCAGCCGCTCCACGTAAAACACTGGTATTCAGCTGAATGCGGTTTGACTGGAAGCCGACCCTAATTTAGTTGGGAAAAGGCTAGGCAGATTATGATGAAAGTACTATTGGGCCCTGCCTAACCACTGACAACATACGCGGCTTTAAAATCACAGGGTGTGACTCGCACACTCAATAAATGGGGTCCCCATAAACGGTCGCTAGCACAAAGTGACGTAACACCAATGGCGGAAACATATCCTGAGGTACTAGAGTGGAAGGGTATAACGGCTATCAGGACAATCCCGGAAGTACGGCCAAGATCTTAATGAATTAAACATCATTCTTCCGAGCAAGTTTGCTCGTGCGAATTTCCACTCAGACCAGCAGATCAAACATTATCTAATCTTCTAATATATAAAAATCTCATTTCACAGTGTTTGTTATTGAATTCCTCCGAAACGGCTAGACCGATTTTTATGATTTTTGGGATATTTCAGGTCTGACAATAGGTCGTAGGCTACTTTTTACCTATATGGCAAAACAACGGATCAGCTAGATATTATAAGTGTGAAAGTTTGGATGGATGTTACTCAATCCCTTCAGAACGGCTGAACGTATCTTGATAAAAATTGGCACAGAATGGATTATAATACATAAGAAACCCGATTTTATCCTGGAAGTCTGTTCACTTGGGATAACTTTCAGCTATAGTCTGTTTTTATAATCTCGGAGACTAAATTGACAAGTGCAAATGGCAAACTGACATAGATTACAAAGACATTTAAGTCAATTTTGACTAATGCACTTGTCAATTTAGTCTCCGGGATCAAAAAACAGGCTATAGTAAAGAATACAATGTATTTAGCACATCATGAATCACACACGGTACATAGAAATTAAATGTTATGCCAAATAGTAAGTATGTACTTCACAGCTCCACTAAAAAGTCTATTTCAGCGATTTGTCAGAAAGAATATTGTGTTCGGTAGCTACTCGCTTGTTTCATTGTAAACTCCATACATAACTTTTTAGCAAGCACTCAGTGTAAAAATGCCAGAGAGTCGCAATCTGTTAAAAATGTACGGAAATTGAGGATTTTTACCCGACTGCGAATGAAGGAGGGTTTATGTATTTCGAGTGTATGCACATATGTATATTTCTTTGGCACGCCCTAGAGCCTTAACAGCTGGATGGATTTTAGCTTGAGAGGTGTCGATACATTCGTATTTACTGTGAGAGTGACACCGGGTATATCAAAATAAAAAAAGAGAACAATATGGCGGATTTTTGGCGCCATATTATGCCATCAATATTTTTTTATTTTCATAATTTATCGAGTGGGGTATCAAGATAAACGGCTCGAGAAGACGATTCCAAAAATGTAACTCACTAAAAAGTAGGAAATAAATAATTTACTTTGCAGTTCAATCACTGATCTGATGCCACCAACTGCATCAGATGATCAGACTGTTTAAAAGCGACTTGTTCCCAACTGTTTAGTTATTTTTAGCGGTCGGGATTCAATTTTTTTGACAGATTGCGAACGTTTTAAAATTAATAGCATCGGCACTCTGGTTTTCAACACCAAAGTCAATCTGACTCCAGTCTTGCCAAGAAGTACCTACCGTGTTACCCAGTTAATGGGTTGTGGAGGTCTGGTAGGCAGCCGCTCCACGTAAAACATTAGTATTCAGCTGAATCTGGTTTGACTGGAAGCCGACCTCAATATAGTTGGGCAAAGCCTATCTGCCTAGGCTTTTCCCAACTGATGATGACTCTGGTATTCAGGAGTAGATACCTACTTCAAATATGTTTTTGACACTGTACTGCTGAAAACAAATGAAACAACGAATAAATAAGTGGCCACTAACTAAATATACCTATTACGTAGTGACAAGCACCGTGCACAATAATAAATGTTCATGAATTTTCCTGTAAATATTTGTGCAATGTGATTCGAAATTCGAAGTATTTTAAACTTATTTTTTAATTGGCAATCATCAAGAGACTCCTTTCGCTTTGGGCGGAGTAGAATCCCAGTGCCAGACTCTGACTAAAACCCAGTTGCGTTCCTCCAAATGCCTTTTGCGTTCCAGAGCCGCAGTAATTCTTTCAAACTATTTAGCAACCCTGGCAGGCGCAACGCGCCGATCATCCGTATCATGCGCATCCTATTTTCAACAGATAAAAGGCTATCTATTACCTTTTTCAACCTGCCAAATAGGAAGTGCCGCTTTAAGGATAGCTTTATGTCAGCGACATTGAGCGAGAGACACACTGGTCCCACGTACGTAACGTATGCAACGCATTATGATACCTGGATCGATTTTATATGAAAAACTTTGCTGTAGAAAAGCACTAAAGCTAGAGACAAACTAGTTCCACGTACGCAACGTATGCAATGTATGCAACGTATTATGATATCTGGACTCTTGATTTTGAACTATGCAATAGAAACACACTTATCGTATGCAACGCAACATACGATACGATGCAAAAGCGTTGCATACGTCGGACCAGTGTGTTTCTCGCTTTATCGTATGCAAAGCAAACACACGCCTCCCACGCAACGTCGACCTGCGATGTCCAGTAGTCCCTATTCTGTAACAACATTTTCGTGCCTCTACACCGGAATCCGAGGTGAGTATCAAATTACGTCAAACGTAAGACCTTTATGTTGTGTGCAATAAAGCTCACTTTGTGAGGTTTGTCACTCAGGTGAAGCTCGATATCGAAATGGCTATTTACAGAATAGACTAGCAGATCGGCATGGGAAGGTGTGGGAGTATTCGTAAGCTATACCACGCGTGTGACCAGTATGCTTCTAAAACTTACGCGTAGCACGTTGTAAACAAACAAATAGACCTTTGGTGCACGTGTTTTTGTCAAAGTCAGCATTAATGTATGCGATTCTGCAACTTTTTCTCTTTGTTTATTTGTCTCATGAACACAAACCAATTATCATCCTCAAACTCGCAATCAGATACAGATAACATGACTTATATGCGCACTAGTGAGAAACAACGTTTCTCACGTTGTTGATGCCAATTTATGTTGCATACGGGACAAGTGTGCACACGAAATCTCCCACGTTGCATCGCATACGTTGCGTATGTGGGACCAGTGTGTCTCTCGCTTGAATAGGTAACGCATCCGACATACCCAAATGCTTAGGGCCTGTTCCCACTCAGACGCACTGTCTGTTTAAAAGGAAGACGGCGGGCTAGACGTGCGTGTTCACACTAGTCGGACCGTCTGTTTCTATAAACGGAAGATAGCGGCCGGACGTACGTGTTCACAGTTAGACGGACTGTCTGTTTAAACAGAAGACGGCGGCCGGACGTGCGTGTTCACAGTTAGACATACCGTCTGTTTAAACGGAAGACGGCGGCTGGACGTGCGTGTTCACAGTTATACGGACTGTCTGTTTAAACGGAAGACGGCGGCCGGACGTGCGTGTTCACAGTTAGACGGACTGTCTGTTTAAACGGAAGACGGCGGCCGTCGATCGGCAGATCCGATCCAGGCGTTTAGACAACTCTTCGCTGTACAAAACGTGCGTCTAAAAACCCGGATCCCGTTCTTTTTCTCGGATCCGCCTAATGGTAAAAGTTGAGGAGAGTGAGTATGGTGAGTGAATTATAATTACTATCCAACAGCTATGAATGTGATTTGACGCAATAGGTATCTAACATTATTCGGAATAAGTACGTTATTTTAAGCGAATCGCAGGGAATTGAGCCGCAGGTCTGCAAATTGGCCAAGAAATAGCATCCTATTACTCTTATAGCAATATTTTTACTTTATTTTTCTTGTAATGTTTTTCCTGTGTGCTGAATTTCAGGAGCTTTATGGAACCGCCGCCGACGAGATTCAATAGGTAGGTAAAGGGATCGAATTTTTTTTATGGGAGCTGCCATAGCCCCCCGGACGCCACTTTGTTTTCAATTAAAATGGAACCTAGTTGAACAGAAAAATGAGCATTTTTCTGTTTGTACTTTTTCCGACCGCGACATGGTTGCGTTTTGGATAACTGGGTCCAATTTGACTGATTGATAACTTAGAAATCAAGTAAAATTTTTACGTACTAACTTCTGACCGCGGTTTCACCCGCGTGAAAAATTATCCTATGGGAACATACTTCCGGGATAAAATGTAGCCTATATTCTATTCCAGACTATACTATATATCTGTGCTATATACTATCCCAATCCGCTCCGCCGCTCCAGTGTGATTGAGAAACAAAAAACCACCATCCAAACTTTCGCACAGGTGATGCGAGGTGGATGCGCCAGGGTAGCCCACGAAATTCAAATTTTGATTTTTTTTTTCTGAAAATACATAATTCTTACGCCCGCGAATCATACTTTAATCAACATATAACCTAATACTAACTTGCAAATTGCAAAAAACGTAAGAAAAGTTGTATTTTGCGGGCTACCCTATTTTTTTAACGGGGGGAAATCCTCATGGATGTCCTCCGCCCTGGGGCGGGCGGAGGGGTCTGCCAGACTCTTACTGATTAAAACCAACCCGGTGTTCCATCTCTCACCTACTCCGAGGATCGCGAGAACTTGTTTTGCTTTCCGTGATCCCCGACTGGTGCCGATTCTGCGGGCTACTTTGGGTCAGCAGGGGGAGTGAGGTATTTGACTCCGCCTGCGACGTCAAAGAGGGGCGCGCTGGAACACTACGCGCCGCCAACTCGGGTCCGGATGAATGGGGGCCATCCCCAGGACCACCGCCCCTGGACCCAGTTAGGGGGGCCGGAAGAGGACAGCATACCTCCGTCGCCCGGTGCGCCTGCTGTGGGCCGGGATAGAGGTCGATATCTCCCTCTCCCTTTCCGCAGCCTCCTTCAGCGCGATAACTATTACGCAGAAGGAAACCACCGCGTCCCAGGACTCCTCGCCGTTGACCATAGCACGAAATACGGCCGGCAGCGAGAGGTCACTGCCTACCACAAAGATGAGGGCACGGCGCGGCTCCTTCCAAGCGGCACACTCTGCCAGCGTATGCCGCGCCGTGTCCTCCCGACAATCGACGCAGTGGTGTCACCGAGTGTCCGGCTCCCTGTTTATGCGACACAGGAACCTCCCGAAGCCTGCCCCGACAGGACCTGCGTCTCACAAAACGACAAGAAGCCGTACCTTCTCCCGAGCCACAGGTCGAGCACTGGCCGGATGGCCTCAATAGTGCCGAGGCCGGCGGAAGGGCGTGAGAGCCTATCCCGCCATTCCGCCACCAGGAACTCGCGCAGCTGCGACCGACGCAGCTCAATGTGCCGCTGTATCAGTCGCTCGCCGCGCGCCCGCGTGTCCTCACGCCACCGATGCAGTGACGCGAGGAGTCTTGCCTTCAAGTCCCAGGGCGGAGTTCCGGCCATCACGCAAACCACCTCGTAAGAGATTGTGCGATAACCCCTGATGACTTTAACGGCCATCACCCCCTGCGGCTTCCGCAGAACAGTGATGGTGCTGGCCGTCAGGTCAGCCGCCCAGATTGGGGCTTCATACAGGGCCATCGATCGCACGATCCCAGTGCAGTGCTCGGGTTCCCCAGGTTGGGAAGCAGCGTTGGCAGCGCCCCAGCCACGCCCATTATCAGCGTAACACGTTTGATCAACTCCCTGCAGGAGCTCGCCCCTCAGCACAAGACCGAGCCCTGTGGAACACCGCACGACATGGAGTGCTGGTGTCTGCCATCACGTCCCAGATAGGTGACACACCTGTCCGCCAAATAAGCCCCAATGACGCGGCGGAGGTAGAGAGGCACTCGATGATAGCGCAGTGCCTCCCGAACACAACTCCAGGACAGGGTGTTGAAGGCGCTGGAGATCTCCAAGGATACCGCCAACATCACCCCGCCCTGGGACACCACTTCCTCCGCCAGGACTCCTTCGCCCGGAGCCATCACAGCCGCCCTCAACTCTGCTTCTGTCACCTCTGGGACGCTGGCGTTCTCTTCAGGCTCAGCGGCTGTGGGCAGAGCCATTGGCGGCGGAGTATGCTCCGCTCGTGCCGAGCAGAGGGCTGCGACCACGTCCTCTAGCAGCTCGGGTTGGAGACTCTCCGTAAGCGGAGGCGCCCAAGGTCCGAGTTTCCCTCGGACCGAGCGATAAAGACGCCCGGATCCCCGTTTGGAGTCTCCAACATCTCCTCCATAGCATGGCGATGGCGAGGCGAAGACTCACCTTGCCGATGGCCAGCCGCAGAGCCTCCCTGACTCGCACGCACGAGACGCGCAACTGTGCAATCTCGGCGGACCACCAGTACCCCTGGCACCTTTTGGGTTGATTGTGAACCCGGGGCATGGACGCGTCGCTAATTTGCGTTATCGCCTCGTGGAACCACTGCGCCTCCTCTTCGACGTCGACGGGTCCGGTCGTCGCTGACTCCCGGATCCAGGCCTGCAAAATAGCGGCCTCCTCGAGTAGCTCCCTGTCGAGGCGCTTGCGCGCCAAGCGCGGACCGTCCGTTCGCGGGGCCGACGGACTGCGGCCGCCCGCGGTCTGGGGGGAGACGTCGAAATGGATGCATTGTTGTCCGACAACGTCTCCACCTCCACGGCGACACGCCAGTCGAGGACACGGCTAGCGACAGCAGGGCTAGCAAATGAGACGTTCACTATGGATCCGCCCCGCTGCCGCACGTATGTGTAGGACGGTCAAGCCGGTTGTGACCTGGACTGACTCCTCTAACGCCTCGCCCTTGGCAACGGTGACCGGGGATCCTCACGCCGCAGACTTAGTGTTGAGATCCCCGAGCAACAGCACCGGGCGAGGGCACGTAACTTCGCGGGCTACCCTGGCGCAACCACCTTAAAAAACGGATAATTCGAAAAAAATACATATCCGTAACCTGCGTAACCATATCAGAAACTGGTAAAATATTAACCAGATACGAAATTTCAATCCTGGTATACCTACAACGTGTAACAGAATTAACGCAATAGGTGCCTAAAATTCATTATACTGATCATTAGGAACCACTTTTACTACGGAAATCGCGAAAAAATAAAAAATCGACTGCACCATAACTCGACAAACGGAACTACGTACGTACGTAGTAAACGGAATATATATTTTTTCGGTTTTGTTCATGGCCCCATTGTTAAAGTTTTTCATACAGATGAGTACAATGACCCATTTTTGAGTATTATAGGTATTGCGTTTATTCTGTTACCTACACGTTATATAGTATGTACCTACATTATGTTATCTAATGGTTTTCTGTTTCAGAAAAAAAAGTAACCCACATAAAAGATAAAATTACTTTAGATTGTGATTCTCAGATGGATTATCATCAATGGTATCAAGGCTATCAGAATGGTAATACTTCACCTTTTATACCTATTTAACTGTCCTAACCCAAAGTTCAGAGGCGGATTATCCTTAAGACAAAGTAGGCACGTGCCTAGGGGTGCCAGATTATAAAGGGACACTTGAGGAAATATCAAAAGAAAAAAAAGTAATAACGTAAATTAAAAAATCATACTTTGCGCCTACTCGTGACCATCTTAGGAGCGTTGGAGGTGCTTGCCTAGGGCGCTGGCAACATTGATTCCGTCTTTGCCAAAGTTAAAGATGTAAGGGTCAAAACGAGGAATGATTCACAATAATTATGTAACTGTATTTATATTTGCTCGCCGTAATTAAAGGCTTCTGTAGGTACCTTATTTATGCAAACAAATGATTCATATCAAACATTGCCATACACTCGCCTGCGCGAGCGTTAGTGTGTTTTGGACAGGCAAGCATCGGGCTTCGGGCTAGTCTCGGCTGTAACGTTCGGTTTAACGTTTCAATCATTCAATATACAACGTTGATACGACAGAGGGGCTCTCCTTTAAACTGCCTATACTAGGTACCATTTTCAAGCTCTGTACCAAAAAAAAAAAAAAATTAGGAGCAGTAGTTTAGTCGCAAATGATTTTTAAAGTTTTTGCACGGTTTGAACACGATGTATCTTTTCTAACAGCTGATTATCGTCTAAGCATAGGTCATGCACCTTACAACGATGAATCTACGATGCGTTGTTGCCGGTCTGACGTATGTCGAAGGACATTCACTAAAAATTGGCAATGCAAACAAGGAAGCAATCAATACACACAGATTGCACTTTCACTACGAAAGCGACGAACGTAGCGCATTTGAAAGAAACAGAAATAGGTCAGTTTGTTGCATCCTTGTTTTTTTGCGATCGGTAAGTGGGGCCCTCTATTCAGTGACGCCGACGCTGTCGTTTCGGAACGTACGGTTTGTGGAATTCGCGCGCAAACAATTGTGATTTTATTTTGTTATTGTGAGAGGACACGTAACTTGGGATTATTATTATTTAGTATTAGTGTTTTTTTTTGTGATTGACTGTTTTTTATGGTGATAGGACACGTAACTTGGGATTATTATTATTTAGTATTAGTATCTCCGGACCTCACTCCCATGGATTTCTTTTTGTGGGGGTACATTAATTGTGTATGCCTCAGAGGTAAATACAATTGATGAGTTAAAAAATAGGATTATTTTAGCATTTCACAAATTAAAGTGCTTAGCGACGGATCTAATTAGAAAAATAAGTAACAATATTTTCCGTCGGTATAATTTGTGCATCAATGTAATGAATGGAGGACACATCGAAAATTTAAAAATTTTGTGTGTTTGTTTTTGTGCGCGTACTTCGAAACGTTACCTAACATAAAAGCCAGTGCGAGCGGAGGCCTAAGTCGCCGGCCGCCACCCCGGCCCGGCCCCCGCCGAGCACACGAGATACCGCACACCGCGCTCCGGCGCGCGCGCGACGTTGCCGCTTTGTTACCTAGCAGTATCTAAGGTCAGTGTCATTTTTTTACAAAGGGTGGTTGCGTTTTATTCGGATTTGCAAGCTATTTAGTTTGTTTGAAAAAAATATTTTCTCATTTATGGCGCTTTTTGTTTTTGTACCGTATCGAATTAATACTGAACACGTATAGTATACGTAGTTTAATTTAATGCCCCTCTGTCGTATCAACTCTGTATATGAAATTCTTTCGTTACTGTCTGATTGAGTGACTGCGTTACTGACAGAAAACGCACAGCCTAAACTACTGGATGTAGAGAGCTGAAATTTGGCATGTTCCTTGGGGAGTGTATGGGAGCAATGAGAGAGGATTTCCCGAAAATCCTGCGGGAACGGAAAAAACTGGGATATATGCATACAAAGTCGAAGGGCAAAAGCTAGTTTATTATACTCGTAGAAATAATAATAGTTTAGAATAAGAAGAATAATAGAGAATAAAGAATAATGTATGATTTAGAACATAGAGTTTAGAATAGTTTAGTAGTTTACTAGTAATACATACCGACACGATCAAATGGAAAATGCATACCGCTTACACAATACAAGCGCTTGCAAACGCACACAAACCAAGTCAAACTCCCAATCCATACGTTTGGATTTGGAACGGCTTGTTGAGGTTTGGCAAGCGTGTGGCTCCGGCTTCAAGTTGCTATTTCTGACTTACGTGGTGTTAGAACTTATTCGACGATAAAGTACCCAAGTAGGTACCTACCTCCATCTATTAGAGTTTCCGGCGACTGGGACCACCCCAGAACAGAAAAAACAGCACCTATTCATGAAATAAAAATCTATTATTCAAGCTAAAAACAGTACAGTCAAACGAAAAAATGTCTAAAAACTCTTTAAAAATAAAAACAAGTATCTATACCAATAGGTATTATAAAGAGGTAAAGTTTGTGATTTTGGAAAGCCACGTTATTTGTGAGTGTCATAGGCCTAACCCGAAAAATACGGACCAACGAAGTGGGCACAGGTCAGCTAAGAATTAGAATAAGAATATTTTACTTGTATAAAATAATATGGTACATATTTTTAGGTCTTATTAAGTACTAGTTGATCCGCGCGACTTCGTCGGCGTTACAATTTTCCTTACTGCTCCGCTCCTATTGGTCTTACCGTTTGAAATTGGCCATCTATCACTGAATTTTTCAAATCGGACCAGTAGTTCCTGAGATTAGCGCGTTCAAGCAAACAAACAAACAAACAAACTCTTCAGCTTTATATATTAGTATAAGAGTATAAGATAGGAAGATCTGACATGTTTCGCCATTCACTTCTTCTTCTTCTTCTACCTGGCGTTAATCCCGGCTATTGCCAGGGTCCGCCTTCCTACTTAGCTTCCTCCACTTTGCCCGATCTTGAACATCCTTCTCAGTTAGGCCATTGGCTCTCATGTCGGACTTAACGACGTCCAACCAGCGCTTGCGAGGGCGACCACGGGACCTAGCCCCAAGAACAGCCATATTCATGCATCCCCGACCAACGTACTCTATAGGGCGGCGCATGATGTGGCCATACCATCGCAGACGACACTCTTGCAGTTTTCCCCCACGTCACGGACACCAAGACTACCTCTGATGAAAGAGTTGCGTATGCGATCGGATCGCGTTACACCACTCATCCACCTCAGCATCTTCATCTCCGTGACGCGAAGCTCCTGGGTGTGTCTGCTTAGTGCTGGCCAACATTCACCGCCGTACAGTAGGACAGGCCGTATGATGCATTTATATATCTGCCCCTTGAGCTTCGGAGGCATTTTGCGGTCGCATACAACGCCCGTTACCTCGCGCCACTTCGCCCAAGCCGCGCCTATACGTGCTTGGACATCGTCGTCCACGTTGCCAGACTCGTGCAGCACGGATCCAAGGTACCTGAACGTATCGGACTTTCTGATCAGGTCCGAACCTATTCGGATGAACCTATTTGAATCCGTGCCGCCACAGGACATGTACTCAGTCTTCGCCACATTTAGTCTCAGACCACCGTTTTCAAGCGTGTCCTTCCAAATGTTGACTTTGCGCTCAAGATGGGCTTTATTTATTTATTTATCTATTTATGTACACACAATATACTTAAAACACGAAAATTTATACAGTAAGAAGAGCACAAAGGTACTGCTTATTTCATAAGAAATTTCTTCCAGCAGACCTGCGACAGGAGAGAGGGATAAGATACGTAGACACAGTGTGTAAAAATACGAAGAAGGAAACTTAAAATAGACTATGCGATGTCATCGGCATACATCATTAGCCATGGGGGCTTATCTTGGATGTTTGCCGTAACTACATCGAGCACTACGTTAAACAAGAACGGGCTAAGAGCCGAGCCTTGGTGAACGCCAACAGATATTGGGAAGCCATTCGATTCGCCAACAGCGGTCTGGACAGAGGACACGGAATCGCGGTACATGTCTCTGATAATGTCAATATAGGCCTCGGGAACGCCCTTGAAGCGCAGTGCCCACCAGATGGACTGCCGAGGTATACAGTCGAAGGACTTCTGCAGGTCTAAAAAGGCCATATGCAAAGCTCTCCTTCTCTCTCTGTAAGCCTCAGCCAGATTCCGTAAGGCGAATACTGCGTCCATGGTGCTGTTACCCGCCCGGAAGCCATATTGACACTCAGAGACAGTACACTCGCTACGGAGCCGTGTGTCAATGATGCGCTCGAAGAGCTTCATGGTGTGGCACATGATCTTGATACCGCGGTAGCTACTACAATCCTGTACGCTACCTTTGCCTTTGTATACAGGGATAATCAGGCTAAATCGCCACTGGTTCGGCATTTCCTTGGTGATCAGGATGCGGTTAAAAAGATCCGTCAGAAGGTCCACGCCATGTGGGCCCATCGCCTTCCACACTTCAATTGGCACATTGTCAGGCCCGACCGCTTTCCGGTTCTTCATGTGGCGAAGAGCAATGCGGGTTTCGTCGGGGGAAATAGGGGAAATAAGTCCAAGGTTAGGAGGCGGTTCGGGAGGAAGGTTATGGGGATGCTGTTTGTTAGACAGCTCCGCGAAGTATGTACACCATCTCTCCTTAACAGAGGGGGCATCGTAGAGCAGCTTACCCTGGGCGTCCCTTACACAGAGACATTTGCTAATGTCCCGTGCAGCTTTCTCCCGGGCACGCGCCAGCTTAAAAATAAGCTTTTGCCCCTCCGCAGTTTCCAGTTTGTCGTACAAGGGCGCCAGACTTTTGCTGCGGGCTCTGGCTACAGCTTTTTTGCAAGCGCGCTTAGCCGCTCCATATGCTTCTCTGTCATCCGGAGAGTTGGACCCTTGCCACTGTTTAAATAAAACCTTCTTCTTCCGAGTCGCCTCCTGCACCCCGTCATCCCACCACCACGTCTCCTTTTCTATGGTGCGGCCACCACGAGAAGTGCCAAGGACGCGCTTACCCGCATCGGTGATTGCTGAATGGATCCTACTCCAGATCTCTTGAGCGGACTCATGCGGAGCACTGATCTCGAGATGCTCGACCTCCGCGATGAAGTCCGACTGCCTAGGACCATCAAGCAACCACCACTTTGTGCGGGGTTTGCGTTTTTCGGTCACTTTCTTTTTCGGTACAACCGCAAAGTCCAGGACAAAGAGGCGGTGTAGAGCCGTTAGGCTTTCACCTGGGATGACTTTGCAGTTGGTAACCTTGCCAATGTGGCACCGTCTCACCAGCAGGTAATCTATTTGGGTTGAGTAGGCACCACTACGGTACGTAATAAGATGCTGGGGCTTCTTCTGAAAGAACGTGTTCGCGATGGCTAGGTCAGACAAAGCGCAGGTGCTGAGTATACTGACTCCCTCTGCATTTAGCTGGCCATATCCAAAACCACCGTGAACACGTCTGTACTCTCCAGCAAACTGACCTACATGACCGTTGAGATCCCCCCCAACCAAAACACCTTCGGAATTCGGAATAGCGCGTAGTACGTCCTCGAACTCATCCCAGAAGGCCTCCTTTTCAGACTCACAGCAACCAGTTTGAGGAGCATAGGCACTGATTAGGTTCGTTACCGACCCTTCGATCAGCACCCCAACTCGCATCAACCGGTCGCTGCATCGGTCTACTTCAAGGAGTCCATCCTGAAGGTCCTTAGACAGCACCACGGCCACTCCACCCCTGCCCGTTGGTGATCCGGTGTACACTAGCCGGTACCCCTGCCCGATGTCACGTGACTTATTTCCCTTCCAGCGCGTCTCCTGAAGGAAGGCGCACTGGACCCGACGCTTCGCAAGTACGTCCGCGAGTTCTCGGCAACGTCCGGTTAGGGAGCCAATGTTCCAGGTGGCAAAGCGGAACTTCTTCTTGGGTACTATCCTCTTTAGCCGTGCCCGTACTCGACACGGTAGCCCTAGCCCACTTATCGCAGGTTTAGGGCGATGTGCCTGCGCGTCGTTATGCGGCGACGCCCTAGCCCGAGTACCCGTTTTCAACTTCTTGTCCATTTTAATATTTGGCTGAAGTTGGTTTTACGTGGGGCGACCAGCCGTCTGACCCCCACAACCCTACGAGAGGGAAACCAGGTTCGCCAGAGCCTCGTCCGTTGGACAGCAGGGTGCACCGCTAGCAGGTGAGGTTGGCTTGGGTCTTAAGATGGTAACAGACCCCATGCACCCCCCCAGACCCCATGCACCCCACAGACCCCATGCACCCCACAGACCCCATGCACCCCAACAGACCCCATGCACCCCCCGATGTTTCGCCATTCACTGGTATACAAATATTAGAACAATATGTAAATCGCTCTTTTTAACAAAATGATGTATGTAAAACTAACTAACCATAATTAAGTACATAAATTAAACTAAATTATTACAATTGTTTTCTATTAGAACAAAGTTTACACTTTAAATTCGAATTAGAACTGGATAATATATTTCGTAGGTAAGTTTTTCAGGTACATATACACTTTCTTACACTAGTTAACCGACTCATGGCCAATGACGCACCAGGCGCGTCGTAAGCAAATATCACGGGCAGGCCATTCACGCCCCTGGCGCGTCACATCGAACTTACTTAAAAACAGATTTTAAAAAATTGAGATATGAGAACTACCACTTTTTATCCTAAATTAAACATTTAAGTCGACAATACCCTTGGCCATTAATTTAGAATTCATATTTTATAAGTCAGGGGTGGCAAACCTTTGGTAACACTTTACAAACTTATACGGGGTGGAATTCACCATAATTACTAAAAATTTGTCAGCAAAAAGTATACATTGTTGTTTTAAAGCTGTGGGTAAGTCGTTAAAGTAAATAAAAAAATGTAATGGCCCAAGTATACTTCCTAGGAGTACTCCTGAGTTAGTTTGGCTGTAATCTGAACTACATGATGAGGACTCGTTATTTTCATTTATTGAACTTATTTCTACTTTTTGATGACGGCTAGGTAGATAGCTAGCTATCCAATCAAACACTATTCCTCTAATCCCATAGCTGTAGCACTTTTTTTTAAAGTAAGTCGTGGTTGACAAAGTCGAAAGCTTTACTCATGTCAAAAAAGACGACAGAAACTGGAATGCGGCTGTCTAGATTTTAAATTACACTCTTTATTAGTATAAATGCTGGTAAAGTAATTGATATTCCTCTTTGGAAAACGTTTATATTAGTAGTATTAGTTTACATAAATAACTGATTTGAATCAAAGTTTTTTTAATTATTACTATTATTATTATTTTTTATATTTGTTTATTATTATTTTTTTTTATTATTATTATTTTATTATTATTATTATTTTATTATTATTATTTTTTATTATTATTATTACATTTTATTGTTGGACTGTACTGGTCCCAGTCGCCGGAAGAGAAATATTAAAATTAAATGGATCCGGTAACTGGGATCGTGGTTTCAGTTAATGGTGGTCCCAATCACCGGAAACCTCATCCATTAAGTAGGTATTTTGATCGATACCTACCTACTTTACCTAACTTATCTACATATTTCAAGCAAATAAATGCATCTAGTATAACCATGCTAAAGTGTCTTTAATTTAAATCTAGATGAAGAGAATCAGCACAAAGAAATAGGAAACATACCTCCAGTGACAGGTGTCAAAGGAACTAAATTTTTCATAACAGTGGAAAGTTTTGATAATAATACAGAAATATATTGCGTGAACTACAGTGACGATACTGTTAAAAAAGAAACTAAGTGGGATAAAATAAAAGCTAAATTTAAGGCAATCAAAGATTTTTTCAGTGATAGTGTTGGATTAACATCAAATGATGATATAAAGTATGAGATCCAGACTGTAATACGCGTGACCAAAGATTCTCGTAAGTACCATTTGTTTATTGCAATCAACTGCTCATCTGACTGCTATGAAAACTGGGAAACACAATACCCATTATAATACTGGCTGGTCTGACTGTAAATACCAACTAAATATTAAAACATAAAAAAGTATTTAAAAATTCTTTATTCTGGACAACATAAGATCCGCTGTGTTAGTAAAACCTCTTATATCTAATGTTAGTAAATGAATTAAAACTGACTATTATTGTCTGAAGGCGTTCATCACCTCCACAAAACGTCTCAGAATGGGAGAGTAGATGTTCTCCGCCACTGTTCTCAGAATACTGTTGTCACTGTCCCGCAACCGTGTCACTAAGGACGAGATTCTTTTTCGCATGATAGCATAGAAGTCATCCGTTCGATGCTGCGCGAACATCTCAGATGCGCTACAAAAACGGGGCAGTCCCAACAGCATTCTGAAAACATTATTATACTGGATTCGCAGGACTTCCAGCGATCTCTTGATATAATCAACCCTCAGAATCCCCGTGTACATACCCTGACAATAGGCTATAAAGAGGGTTATTTTAGCCTGGTCAGTACAACGGTAAAACCTGCGGGCCAACATATTTCCTCTGACCGTCAGTGCCCTGCGCTCCCTCTCTATGTCTACATTGTCTTTAAGGTCGTCGGTAAGTATGTACCCCAAGTACTTAAAACTATTTAGGTACTCGCCTTATACACAAGCCATTCAGAGTAAAGCTTGGTACATAGTCGGGGGCCTTACCAGCGGCCTTAAAAACCATGTACTAATAATGTGTAATATAAGTCCATTTGTTTGGTTTTCATTTGGTATTTAACATTGTATTATCTGATTGCAGTAAAAGAAAATGAAGAACCAGCCATACCTACTCTTAAATATATTGAGACACAAAGCGTTCGGTTTAGCTGTTTGGAAGACAGCTTGTACATCATTAAACCAGAATGTAAGTATTTATAAGCTAAACCACGCACGCACGCACCAACAAATTCGCGGTGAATTGCAAACCAAAAAAAAAAATATAGCAGAGCATAGACTATAAAATATAATGCGTTCAATTTATAGGAAATTTATCCAAGAACGTAAGTAATCAAACTTGTTCATACAAAAGTAGTCTCTAAATAATGAAAATAGGGCCTAGAATGAAGTGGGAGAGAGCGAACGCCGGCGTTCGCTTAGGGTTATGGCGCGATGACGTAACGCGCGAACGCCGGCGTTCGCTTGGGGATTAGGAGGTATGGTTAAATCAAGCGGGGAACATACACACGTAAGCGAACACAATCTACACGTAAGCGCGAAATAAGTTCATTTTTAATGATTTTCTTTGTTCTCACATGGCGACTTTACCTTTTAATATCTCGGTAACGTTTATGACACTTTAGGGCACCATGTTTCTATCAATTTTTGTTAGTGTAAGTGTCCTCTACCTATATACATGTTAGACCGTGCGCCGCAACTTTGAAAAGAAATCAAAATGACGGCAGGGGTGTTATGCCAGCTCCCATAGAAAATGTTCGAACCCCCGACCTAACCTTCCGGAAGAGTCTGACAGCAGGATAATAGGTACTAACACTCAAGCATGATGATAAATGTCATAAATAACAAAGCTACAAAGTAAACTTTTTTCTAAAACCACCACTTATAGAGTAAGAGCCCGCAGCGATCAGACCTTTGTTATTTTGGCTGATGTATATATGTTCAATTCGCACATTTTAGTTCGCTGCTAGTTGGATAGATGGCGTTGCGGTTCTTTTTGCTGCGATGTAGATTGCTCCGTTGGCTTTTCTTGTGGTGGCAGTGATGACGCTACATGTATTCGCTTTGATAGAGACAATAAGAAAAGTTCCTTTGGACACATTCTTAGTAAAGACAAATTAACAATTTAGGTAATAATTAATATCTTGTTATTAGTCTATATACAAGGCTAGATTATAAGAGATGATCTTGTCGATGAACTTTAGGATAAGAGGAGAAAAGCCAGACATATCCTGCTAAGAAGAACGCGTAACGCTGCTCAAACTTGAACCTTCTTATCAATATACCAGCCTGGTCCCAACTAGGACCGGAAGGAAGACAGCATTGGGGATAGCATCGACTTTTAGTCAAGTCAAAGTCGCCAAAGCGCACTCAAATACTTAATTTTGTTCGCAGATATTCAGTTGGGCATAATAAATACGACTTCTAACAAGATAACAACACTTCAAAGTGAGATATTGAACCAAAAATTCAACAAATCACACAATGGAACAATTCTATGTTGTATTTCGTATGATAAGGTGAACAATAGTTTAGTCTTTAGATATGTTAAGAAAAAAACTATGTTAATTTATGATGAAAGCAATAACAATGTTGGAAATAACTATGTTGCGAATAACAATGTTGGAAATAACAATGTTAGCATTAACAATGTTGGAATTAATAACGATGGTATTAACAATGATGACATCAACAATGTTGGCAATAACAATGTTCGAAAGGATACCCTGCGAGTCTCTGGTAAGGAATATTTTAATTTCGATTACCTATTAGTTAGAGGCTAGGTTGTAGATTGTAGAGCACTTACCTTTTATAACGATCGAACCTTAAAAATGTGGCGAAACATGAATAATAAGAATACTCGAATTGCATGCAGATGGGACAGGGCACGTGCCTAGGGGCGCTCGAGGAAAATTAACAAGAAAAAAAAGTACATAACACGTTTTACGTTACACAAATTAAAAAAAAACATAATTTGTATAGAGATTCCGAAGTACGCCCCTTTTTTTTTTTTTTTTTATTTTACTATTGATAGGCACGCGTTTGACCACTATCTCACCTGATGGTAAGCGAGGATGTGGTGGAAGATGGAGCACGCTTGCCTAGAAATAACCTATTCACTCTTGATTTAAAGACTCCCAGGTTGTAGCTATCAGGAAACACAGACTCCGGCAGGGAATTCCACTCCCTAGCTGTACGCACTATGAATGTGTTCCCAAAACGTTTTGTGCGTATGGGTGGGATGTCCACCATGTACCGGTGGCGCATCGCCGTTCGTCTTGTGGTCCGATGATGGAACGGGCTTGGCGGAATTAAATTATGCAATTCCGTCGCACATTCCCCAAAATGCAACCGGTAAAAAACCGACAGGCTAGCAACTCGTCGTCGATGTTCAAGACTTTGGAGCTTCGACGCGACGAGCCTCTCATTGCCGATGATCCTCTTGGCTCGTCTCTCAATTGACTCAAGGGCATCAAGCTGGTATCTGGCAGATCCATCCCAAAGATGAGAGCAATATTCCATACACGATCGAACTTGCGCTTGATAGAGTTTGAGCAGCTGTTCCGGCGTGAAGTACCGTCTCTCCTTAGCCAGAATCCCCAACTTCTTTGCAGCCACTTGAGCTTTTGCCTCTATGTAAGGGCCAAAATTGAGAGTAGATGTTAATGTAACCCCAAGAAGCTCAAGATGGTCGGTTATCGGCACGGTTTCACCGCGGAAAGATGGAGCTGGGCGGAATTGGCTCCTTTTGGCGGAAAATAGACACGCTTGGGTCTTAGCAGCATTGAACTTGACCAGATTGGCATCGCCCCAATCAGAGACCGCCTGTAGGGACACGTTCAAGCGCTCAACCATTGCCTCCCGGAGAGACCGGATCTGCGACCCACCAGCTCGTGCGTCGGACACGTATCTTTCAGCAACAGTGCTGTCGTCTGCATACCCAAAGGTACCGGGTTTAAGCAGATCATTAATATGCAGCAAGAACAGTGTTGCCGAAAGCACCGACCCCTGAGGAACCCCGGCATTAATATCCAGCAGTCCAGACGAGCAGCCATCTATGACCACTCGGATAGACCGATCCCTCAGGAAATCTGCGATCCAATCACACAAACCGGCGGGCAGACCGAAGGAAGGAAGCTTACTAATAAGGCCATCGTGCCAGACCCTGTCGAAGGCCTTCGAGATGTCAAGGGAGACCGCCAGTGCCTCCCCGTGCTTCTCTATGGCCTCACTCCAGATGTGAATGGCATACGCTAGAAGATCCCCAGTTGACCGATTTCGGCGAAACCCGTATTGCCGGTCACTAAGGATATCATTCGCTTCTAGGTACGCCAGGAGCTTATGATTCAGCACGCGTTCCATAGTCTTACAGAGTATGGACGTTACCGAGATGGGTCTATAATTCGACGGGTCAGCTCGACTACCCTTCTTGGGCACGGGCTGCACGTTAGCTTGCTTCCAAGCCTTCGGCACTTTTCCAGTCTCAAACGAAAGGCGAAATAGGCGTGTCAATTTCGGAGACAGCTCAGGCGCACACGTCTTCAGAACAATTGCCGGTATCCCGTCGGGACCACTAGCCTTGATCACGTCTAGGTTACGCAGTACCCTACGGACGTCCTTCTGATGAATGCGAATGTTCGACATACTCGACTCGCATTCACCAGGAGAGGCGGAGGGCGTCGCGCCACCTGGATCCAGACGTGAAGATTCCGCAAACAAAGAAGCAAACAAGTTCGCTTTCTCCTCAGCGGAGTGGGCCAGCGTCCCGTCGGGTCTCAGCAGTGGTGGTAGTGAGGGGCGGCAGAAGTTCGATTCGACCGACTTAGCCAGGGACCAAAAAGCCTTACTACCTGCTGGGTATGAAGCAAGTTTGTTCCCTATTCGGCTAATGTGGTCAAACCGAGCCCTCCGCAACACCTTCTTGCAGGACTTAGCAGCCCTGTTGAAGGCTCTCTTCTTCTGACTCACGTCATTTGCTTTGCGCGTACGAGCGTCGACCCATGCTAGGTACGCCGCGTGCTTAAGCGCATCGGCGCGATTGCACTCGGCACCAAACCAAGGACGAGCTTCGCCAGATATTGCTATGTTAGAGAACGGAATTTAGTACTCCATTCCCCTCCGCAACACATCCGTCACGGCGTCCGCGCACGACGTAGCATCAGTGGAAGAAAAGCAAGTAGGCTGCCAAGGGTAACATGCGAAGAAAGATCGCATGCCATCCCAATCTGCTGACTTGTATCGCCATACCCGCCGGGTGCTTCTTGGGCTAGGATCGGGCGGAGAGTAGACAGACACAGACTTCACCAGACAGTGGTCGGAACTACCCAGTAGTGATGAAATCGACACCGAATAGCGGTCTGGATCTGTTGTCAGCAGAAGGTCCAAGCAATTGGCAGTGTGCGAATCAACATCCGGCACCCTCGTTGCCCCCTGGACCAGCTGGGTAAGATTTAACGCAAGCGCTAGCTTTCGCGTCTCTCGTCCAGCATGGTCTGTGCACTGGTATGGGAAGAGCCACTCCTGATGGTGGGCATTGAAGTCCCCCAGTAACACCAATTGGGCAGAAGGGTACCGCTGCTGAGCCGCATCCGCCGCCTCACTCAGGTGCTGTGTAAGCCCAGTTGTCTCCAAATCACCGCTGTGCGAACGGTAGACGCATGCGTAGACAATTTTGTCTAGACCTGTGTCCACCATAGCCCACAGCGTTGAGAACCTGGAGTCTTCAAGGTAGCGGAGACGCCGATAGCAGATGTCGTCCCGGGCGTACATGCATACGCCCGCGCGGGGTCTAAAGTGGTGCTCCAGGGTAAACCCAGGGTAAGACAGGTATGACACGTCCGACGGACATCCGATCTGCGTCTCCGACAGGAACAAGAGCGCTGGTTTCTCGGTCTCAAGATGGTGATGGACTGCGGCAAGATTTGAGTGCAGACCTCGATATTAGAGAGGTGCACTTTATGCGAAAGGACGTGCTGCCGCTGTACAGCTTTTCTCTTTTTATTCCTGTTCATTAATAAACTTGAGTGATGGAGGTTGAGGAGAAGGAAGTGAAATGAGGTTCCAAGCTGCTAACCTTCAGGCACGCCCTGACAGAAACGACATCTTTGGGGGACTAATCTGGAGACTGCGGGGACGCCCGAGCCCCCCCGGGAATGTCCATCGGGCCCTTTCATCTGGTCGCCAACCAGCACGATGGTGCATTCCGGGATTTTTTGTCAGATGGCGGGGCAGCCTTTCATGAGTGGCTAGCTCACTACTTGGGCCCCCAACTATCTGCGGTCGGCCAGCGGTGCACCGTGCCTCGGATCCCGCTACCCTCCACGACTAGTCTCCCGATACGCCCATGCCAGGGCTAGCCTGGCTGGTCTGCCTGCATTGGAACAACTATTTCGGCCCAACTCCTCTGAATTGGCTACACTGAGCATCATACCGGAACACAGCTAAGCCGCTTGGCGGTACGTCTTTGCCCAGTGGGTGGTCACAAGCCATTTATTTATTTTATTTATTTATTTATTTATAGTTAATTAAAACGGCACAGGTCCAATTACATTAATTAACATAGAATTATAATGTTAAAATAAAATAAGCATTCAAATAACAAACAATACAAAAATTAAATTCAAATTCAAAGATATACAATTCGTGGATAAAATTATTAATAATTATTTGCGTAAATAGTTAAATAAATTGGAAACATCATAAACTAACAGAAACTATGTAACAGTGGACACCCTCGCATATTGTCTCTCACAAAACACCAGACAGGCACGCATTATTTTCTTCCATTCATCAGCAAACACATCACATTCAGGGTCGGCAGTCAGGAGGGCGTTAAGCATCCTTAGGGTTCGACATACCGGGGATTCAGCTCTAGCAACCGATCTAGATAGCGGTAGTGCGAACAGGTTATGACGGCGGCTTTGACGGTGCCCAAGGTATTTGTCGGGCACAAATAGGCAGCAGAAAAGTCCGTGGAGCTCAGGGCAGTCAATACGACCGCTTAGGGTTTTACAGGCAATCGTGAGCTGATCAAAGCCCCTTCTTACCTCCAACGAATTGAAGCCCAACACCCCTAGAAGATAGTTCGTTGGGTACATGAATGGAAAGTAATGGTACAGCCTTTGATACAAAAATCTCAGGAAGGTTTTCTGAACTTTCTCAAGCATCAGTGTCAGTGACGCAGTATGTGGATGCCAGACACAGGCGCTGGACTCGAGTTTACTCCGAACCAAAGTGGTGCATAGGAGTTTAATAATACTGGGATTGCGAAAGTCACGAGCGTTCCTTAAGACAAACCCCAGACGCCTGAAGGATTCCTTTGCAAGGGCAGACACGTGGTCTCTAAATGTCAGACTGCGGTCGAAAGTCACTCCTAAGTCCTTAACGCTGGTGACACGAGTGATCACTATACCCCCCAAACTATAATTGTATTTTATTGGTCTCAACCCTCGACCATAAGTCATAACGCTGCATTTACTAATATTAAACAACAATCTGTTCGCAATGCTCCACCCATAGACGGTATCGATGTCTTTTTGTAGGAGTTCACAATCCACCTCTGTTCTGATTTGTGCAGCTAGCTTTAGATCGTCGGCATATAGTAAACATTTTGCGAATTGAATCTTACAAATTAGGTCATTGATCATGATCAGAAACAGAGGCGGCCCCAATACGGATCCCTGACTCACACCCGAGCGAGTGTAGTAAGCCTTCGACTCAAAGCAGCCATGCCGGACGAACTGTTTGCGATCCCGTAGGTAGTCGGCGAAGAAGTTAATAAGGCCGGATGAGAAGCCCGTAGCCCCTAACTTTGCCAAAAGCACATCGTTGTCCACCCTGTCGAACGCCTTCCGGAAATCAAAATACAGAGTGTCGACCTGCCTACCGGATTCCAGGCTACTGGATATGAAGTCAACATGAACCAGCAGATTTGAGTTCACGGAGCGACCAGGTCGAAAACCATGTTGGGCATCAGAAAGATACATATTGGTTTGTTTAAAGATAACAGTGTGAAGTATATGTTCAAAGACCTTTGCAATGGTTGATAAAATAGCGATGGGTCTGTGCTCCTCGACAGATGTCTTGTCACTGGTTTTAGGGATGGGAGTAACACGTGAAGTCTTCCACATCTCCGGATACACGCCCGACTGAAGAGCTAGATTAAAAACATGGCATAAAGGGGCTGCTAATATACTGCTACATCCTTTAACGATATATGCAGGGATGTTATCCGGGCCGACCGAGCTGCAGGGTTTGAGTTTGGAAATACCCCTAACCACGTCCGGAGGGACTAAAACAGGTAGGGGAAAATTACCTCCCTCACTTTTCACCGTGCTTGACTTCGGGTCCAATTCTGGTGTGTCCGGCAGAAATACGCTGGAAAAATACTTAGCAAATGCCTCAGCAGCTTCGACACCTGAATAGACCCTGCCATCAAGCACAACGTCCGGCTCAAACCCACCCTTAGATCGCAGGCTTGAAATGTGCTGCCAGAACAGTTTTGGATTTTTGCCTAGGCTGTTTTCCATATTAGAACAATGCAATCTATATGCCTCCTCGGTTCTCACTTTTAATTCCGACCGCAGTGCGCTAAATCCATCCATCGGCCATCGGCCATCGGCCGAAGCCTACCACCAGTTAGTGTCACCTGATTAGCACCACCCGGGGACCACGTGTAGGGTCTTACATTGGGTATTCTCCTACGGACGCGGGTGACTCGGCCCCCAAATCCTATCTTCACTTGATTACTCTTACATGGCCCGATCCCAAAAACGAATCATCTGTCAACTGTTTTACGACATTCACAATAGCTCTCTCTTGCTTGTAACTGTCTCGTTGGTCTTGTGGTCACAAACCTTTATTCGATTTCCGTATTGGGCAAATTGTCATTCTGTTTATCTATTTGTTATTTGTCGTGCGTGTCTCGCTACGCGCGCTATAATACATGAAATAATAATAATAATACTCCACTAATCTGCAACTGATAGAGCTCCTGAAGGTAACTGAAACTTTCAGTAACGCCATCAGGATGGAGTTTGGTGTGGAGAAATGTGCAGTCATAAATGTAAAGCGTGGAGAGATTATGGAATCCGTGGGAACTTAACTCTCGGATTCCATAAACCTGAGAACCCTTTCTTCAACTGAAACTTATAAGTATTTGAGTATATGTCGGAAGCTTTAGGTATCAATGTTACTGACATGAAGCAATCGTTGAAGGAGCGCTTCTTTGGCCGCCTGAAGAAGTTATTTAACAGCCTTCTATCAAGGCGCCTTCAACGGTTGGGTTATGCCGCTTCACGGACGCTTTTTCTGGGCCTTACTTGGGCCGACGTAGATCAACTAGCGTCCGTAGCCTGGCTGCGTTTCGGTGATCTTTTTGGAGAAACCGAAGGTTTCGTCTGTGCAATTACATGGACGAAGTTATCATGACGAATAACTACCGGAGATTTATTGTGAAGGACGGCACGGTCGACATATGTCGGGCATGTCACCGTCCGGGAGAATCAATTCGCCACATTATCTGTGTTTGTTCTCGTCTAGCTAACGGAGAATACTGGCATAGGCACAACCGTGTAGCCAGGATTATCCACCAGAAACTTGCTCTGATATTTTCTCTTGTGGAGTCGGAGGCGCCGTACTACAGCCATGCGCACGACCCAGTTCTCGATAATGTCAATATCACATTGTACTGAGATCGGTCCTTCATAACTGACAAGACTATTGTTGCCAATAAGCCTGATATAGTGGTGGTGGACCGATTAGTGAGGCGTGCAATGATTGTAGACATAACCGTCCCACATGACAAGAACCTCGAGAAAGCCGAGAAAGATAAATCAAGTATATTGACTAAAAACTAAGATGGGATGTGGATTCCGCAATCATTGTACCGATAGTCGTATCAGCCAATGGCTTAATAGCCACGAGCCTCGACCAACACCTCAGGAGTCTCTCGTTAGGCAGCTGGATCAAGGGCTTGATTCAGAAAGCTACCACATCTGGACACGGCTCGTATTGTTAGGAGGTTCCTCTCTCTGGAGCCCTGACCGCCGGTAGCTTGGACCTTGTTCCCGATACCGGTGAGCTACTATTTTTATATTTTTAAATGTTTTTTTTTTTATTGGAATATTTAAAAATATATTTTATATGTAAAGAAAAAATAAACAGAATAATACTATAAGTGTGAAAAATTAATAAATAACATAATACTATAATTACGTATAAATTGTCAAGCCACATTTCTCTTCAACTTCCCCCTTCTCCATATAATTATCGACAATTTACTCCCTTTTTTTAAGGATGGGAAATCATCAAATGACTCCTCTCGCTCTGGGTGAAGCAGAAGGGAGTGTCAGACTCTTACTGACTAAAACCCATCCGTGTTCCTCCTAGTGCCCTTTACGTTTCAGGGTACAGTGCCTCTTTCGAACAAAGTTCGCAGCCCTGGCAGGCACTGGCCCTAGCGGGCCCCATATTTTATGCTGACAGCTCTTTGAGCCGTGCGTGAAACACAGCGCGCCGTCGACCTGGACCTGGTTCTGATCAGACGGCGAGCCACCCAATGCTCGCCGTCCGCAGGCCCGCGCCTACGGTGGCCGAGAATCGCCCTGCGGCTAGGGCGTTAGGTGTCCCTCTTTCTCACACGTTCGGCTTCTTCTTTTGCTAGCATTACTGATTCGCAAAAGGAGGTGTCCGCTTCCCATGTCTTCTCGCTCCGGACCATGGCATGAACCAGGGCCGGACGCAAGAGATCGCCGCCGCCAATCGCCTCGACGAGGACACGACGGTGCTCCGTCCAAGCAGGGCAGACCTCCACCGTATGCTCCACCGTGTCCTTCGGGCGATCCTCGCAGTGTTGACACCCGGGCGTATCCTCCCGCCGTATTCGAAACCGGTACCACCCGAAACAACCGTGTCCGGTGAGTACCTGCGTCAAGCGGAAGGTAAGGACGCCATGGCGCCGCTCTAGTCCCTCCTCAAAGAGGGGACTTATCGCCGTACTCTGCCATGAGATCTTGTCGGAGCTCCATCCGCCATACTGCGGCAGAGGAGTCTCGCCCTGGCGTAGCGCCTCCACGCGCCATTTGTAAATGAGCGCGAAGGCTCTCGCCTCTAGATCCCATGGCGGCAGTCCGGCAAGGAGGCTCGGTATCCCGGACCAGCCGGATGGCCATGACCTTCTGGAACGCGTTGAGGTAGCGGGCAGGTCGCTTCCTCAAAGTAGGCGCCCACACCGGCGCCCCATAAATTGTCATGGACCGAACGTTTGGGCCCCCTAGATTGGGCAGAAGCCGCTTGAAGGCAGCTCCGGCTCGCCCCAGTCTGGGAGAAAAAAAACGTCGGTAATGATCGACGAAGGTTCACCGGCTGTCAAGGACGAGACCCTGGTACGTCATCGTCGATCCGACGCTGATGTGAACCCCTTAGTCTTTGCCTCCTACCGTTATTTGGAATCCCGACGGTGGTCTGTTCCGAGATCCATGAAAGCACATGGCTTTGGACTTGTGTAGGGCCACCTCGAGATCCAACTGCCGGATCCTCTCAACGACTACGCTATGTCACGCAACCCCGCGTGTCATAGCGTCGGCTGCCGCCTGGTGAGACACCCCTGCACCAGGACCAGCGTGTCGTCAGCATAGCACACAACGCTGACGCCACTAGGGAGATCGGCGCGCAGAACCCAGTCCTAGCCGATATCCCACAGGAGCGGCCCCACAACGGAACCCTGTGGAACACCGCACGACATCTCTCTCCCAGGTGACCGGGGTAGATGACGGCTCTGTCCGTAAAGTAAGCCTTGACTACGCGACGGAGGTAGGACGGCACCCGGTGATACCGAAGTGCCTCCCTGATGCAACTCCAGGGCTGGGTGTTGAAAACATTGGCGATGTATAGAGACACCACCAAGACGACCCCACCCCAGGAAACCGCGTCCCCCGTCGAGAGGGCTCTCACGCGCATGATGGCGTCCACCGTCGAGCGTTCCGTGCGGAAACCGAACTGTTTCTCCGCCAGATCCGGCCCCACCCTCACTAGGTGCTCGACGAGGCGGTTTGCAATTACTCTTTCAAAGAGCTTGCCCACCTCATCGAGCAGCACAATGGGCCGGTATGCTGACGGAGAGTCCGCAGGGAAACAATTTACTCCCACCGATCGAAAATTTAGATCTGCGACTGCTCGTGCTTTACTTAAGGGGCGCCAATGAGGTTTGCCTAGGGCGCTGGCAAAATTTAATCCGCCTTTGAGATAACACCTAAACTAATACATGCTTTTGCTATTTTCAGAATTTATCTCCACTACTCAAAGTACGACTAATAGTTATCCAGACAATACTGACTCAGGCAACAAAACCAAAACGTACGTCACAGCAATTGCAGTCGTGTTGACAGTATTTATCATATTGGTAGTCGTTTTAGTTATTTGGAAAAAACGTTACCGTAAAAAACCGGATTCGGTAAGATTACTTTTTTAAAGTTTGCTTTTTATTTTAACTTGCTATTCTAAATTGCAGTCCACCTTATGGTGTTGGCGGGTGCCGTATAGTGCCGTAAAAGAATATTACCATCCCATCACTTCCCGTTGGTGTCGTAAGAGGCGACTAAGGGACTCACCACAGAATGGGCAGCAGCGTTCTCTGTATAACGCAACACCATACACTGTGATCGCCGACCAGCCTGCCAAGCATGGCGATAATGGCAAACCCCCCCTTTTAGGGGAGGCCTATGTCCAGCAGTGACGACTTTCAGCTGTCATGATGACGATGATGATGATTCTAAGTTGGTAACCTGCGGTTTTCGTGTACAGCTGTATTTACCTATTTCAAGTTGTAGAGTCTAGGGAGAAAAATATCTTCATTGACATGTCGATATCCGTACACAGAACACACCTTAGATGTCTGCGGCGTCTCACCAGTTTATTTAAGGCCAGAGCTATCAATGCATACAACCAAGATCGAATGATATTTGCTTTATACTCACTCCACCTAAGCTATCGCTTTGGATATTCTGTAATGATAGAAGTGTTGTGATAAATAAATGTTAACAGAATAGGTTTCGCCTGTTTCGATGTACCTAGTCGCAGAAATTCGTGCAAAATAACATGAGCCAGTATCCGCCAGTCGATTTTATATATATATATACCTTTTTTATTTGCTATGGGTTTGCTCTCGACTCTAGTCTATGTCAGAGATGACAGAGACAAAGTCTACGATGGAGCGAGCCTACCCAGAAGGAGCCTGTTCACTCTAACTTTGAAGAGATTTGGGTAGTAAGCGTAAACAAGTCGAAGTGAACGACAAGTGAGCTGTCAAACAATACAAACAAGATAGAATGACAGCTCACTTGTCGTTCACTCCACTGTACACTGAGATGTCGACAGAATAGACCGGCAGTCCGCAGTAAACATGTCGAAGTGAAGGCTTGGGGGAAGTGATCACGAAGTGAGCTGTCAATCCATGTATTCAAGATGGAATGACAGCTCACTTCGTGATCACTTCATCCAAGCCTTCACTTCGACATGTTTACAGAATCGCACTGCTGGTTTGTATGGATTGCCAGCTCACTTTCTGTTCACTTCACCTAAGTTTTCTCGGTTAGAGGTTTACAGAATCGCAGCGCTGACAACATCTCACCTTGTATACTTGAGCGGAGTGAGCGTGAAGTGAACTGTCATTCGATCTTGTTTGTATGGATTGACAGCTCACTCCATGTTCACTTTACCTGAGTTTTTAGGGTTCCTTACCCGAAGAGTAACCAACAGAAGCCTATTACTCAAGAACCGTAATAGGTTGAGTTGAAATTTTCACAGATTGTGTATTTCTAGGTTTACAGAATCGCAGTACTGACAACATCTCACCTTGTAAACTTGGATGGAGGTGGTCGAGGCGTGCGCAGTGCATGCCTCGCAATGTCTGTATTAACCTTATCCTGTTAACCTGTAAACCAACGACGAATACCGTGTTGGTCTGAACAAGCCTTTAATTTGAACTTTGAGCTTTTCCTTTTTAGTATGCGTCATGCTTGGCGCAAATAAACGCTTTTTCTCTCTTTCAATTTTTTTTTACGTTGCAACAATAGTTTATTTAAACATACTAGTTTTCTTTTTCCATGACTTTAGGTATTAAGTAACTTACTTTTAACCAAACAAAAAATTGCTTAGTCTACGGTTTCAATCCTTTCAGAACGCCGTGGTGTTATACGCAGACCTCGACCTTCTTCGTCAAACGGCACCTGTGACGTCCCAAAGACCCAGGCCTGGTCCAGAAGAAGAGTCGCCTTACGCACAAATCATCGGCCAAATGAGGCCTCAATGAATCAGTCAATCAGACGGGGAGTGAACATTTTGGGCAATTCCGTTGGTTAAATTTCACAGCTCTACTCCGCTCCTTTCCTCTCCGCCCCAGTGGACAGTCAGCCTAAAGGAGTGAGAGAGGAGACGAGAACGTCGTCGGTCACAAAATAGAATTGACATCGTTTGTATTCCTTAGCAATAAGAGCGGTTTTCACTGTTCACGATCTCTGATATCCTTTCATTTTTTTTTAGTGTACCTACATAAATTATTGTTTAACTAGGTAGAAAAAAATCTTTAACGAAATAAACATCTTTATAAGACTTTTTACTTTTCATAAAAAAATATCGTCCCGCTAATTAATTTGACCAGGAAACTTAACCACTGCAGATGTCAGAAAGGGTGTGACTTTATTGGTCAGATCTGATACTGAGCAACCACTGCCAGCCACTATCCGATTACCAACAGTAGTGGTGTAGTAAGTACCCAATACTAAGGTAAACGTACCAATACTCGTCGGATTTCGGAAATCACTGACTTTGAAGCGCTACTGTGTGTTAAATATTTAATAGAAAATTACAATTTTTGCATGACGTGATAGAGAATTTATTCGTTATTCTAAGTAACTAATTTTTTTTTAATCATTTTGATGGGTATAAGTACTTATTAAGGCAAAAGTAAAAAAAGGGCGATTTGTACCAATAGTCGTCTGATTTGTACGGATACTCGTCAAATATTCCCAGTACTCGTCAACTTTTAATGCTAATATAAACTCTCTGCTCTTGAACATAAAGTTCAAGATAAGTACCTACATTGCTTTGGTGCTTGAATTTGTTAAGCATATATTTTGAAAACGAGTAAATATACCTTTGCAAAAACAAAATAACAAATTCGTATTGCAACGTATTTTCGGATAGAGCGGCCACAAAGCCGCAGATATGAATCCAAGAACTAGACTAATTACTTAATTGTTCAAGTAAATGGCTTTCAAAAATACTACTTATGTTATATTAAAGTGGTCATTAGTACCTATCTATTAGGTAGTCGAAGCAAATCTTCATTTAGTTTGATTACCAAATGGGCCTAATGAGAAGGAGAAAGTGAATACGCAATTTCGCTTACTTGGATGACAAGATGCATCATCCAAGTAAATGAATTCCAGCTTTTTTGTTTTAAAAGCCAAACTACTAAACTGATTTTGATGAAACCACCTCTTTTAAATGGGACCACCTCTGAAGTATGACCGACCAAACAAAAAAATAATCATCAAAAGGGTGGACTGGCTTAACTTTTTGGTGACACATTTAGTTTAATCGACGTTATTAGCATCAAATGGTGACAGTCCACATTTACGAAATCCATTTACAATAGAGTTTCTACACGGGTCGATCTTTAAGGTTAAGCAACGCTTGCCAAGGTTGGTCTGTGGATGGGTGACCATCTTAATATACCGAGTTTCCTCCGTGCCTCGGAAAGCACGCTAAGCCGTTGGTCCCGACTGTCATTTGTAGATCTTTGGCAGTCGTTACGGATTGTCAGAAGCCAGTAAATCTGACTCCAGTCTTGCCAAGAAGTACCGTGTTACCCAGTTAATGGGTTGTGGAGGTCTGGTAGGCAGCCGCTCCACGTAAAACACTGGTATTCAGCTGAATCCGGATGGCTGGAAGCCGACCCCAATATAGTTGGGAAAAGGCTAGGCAGATGATGATTTACAATAGAGTTTCTGTTTAATTGTTTGAGAGTCTTGTCTAACAAGGGACAGATATTTTCCTTTTTTAGTTTTACAAAGTGATTCTCATTGCGCCAATCATATACAGATTGTTTCCATATTCTTTTGAGAGGCCTAAATACTGCTACATCCATGGGTTGAAGAATATGTGTAGCATTTGGATTATAATTTGATTTTCTCTACAGAAATTGCTCCATGGTAGCGTCGTATGAGAGCAGTGGCCATCCAAATAAAATATTATCGGCAGCTGGATGCCACTTCTTATAACCCAAGGGTACACATTTGCTATATATTTACAAAAAGCTTCGCCAGTCATCCAGCCTCTTTTTGTGTGCCCTAATCCCCAATCATTGGGTGCTGATGTCGAAATTTTATGAGGGATTGACTTAAGCTTAAAAAGAACCATCGGCGGTGCCAATTCACCTGATGCATTAGCTGTTAGGAGAACTGTTATGCACTCTTTTTCTCCTGTTGGTATTATATTCATTTTTAGACCCACGTTTCGCTAAAACTCGGTTGTCAGCGGGGGACAAGAAAAAGGCGCTCTCATCGCAGTTAAAAATTCTCCGCGGGTCCTCAGAAGGTGCCTGTAGCTGAGCAGTACAAAATTAATCCTTAATTTCTTTGAACCATGTACGAACATCATCTTCCGTGACTAATGCTCGAGATTGTGTCAAATTTTGGGACACCCTCCGACCAACTTCAGGGTGGACGCTTTATGAATGACTCGAACCAATGTCGACCTGGCCTATTGTTAGTAAATGGGTTACAACGTTTGAATTTGGTAACTAATAATTCGACGCTATCTAATAACTGATCTGATGTTACAGGAAAACCACGTTCTGCCATGAAAATTAAACAGTTCTTTAAATGTTCTTCTTCTTCCGGAGTTAAAACAGTCGTTGGTCCTTTAGAGCAGCCGACTAAACTACGCCCTTTAATCTTGCCATTTAATGTGGTTCTTGGCACTTTAAATTTTCTTGCTGCATTTGATGTTGTGGCCCCTTGATTTACAGCTTCTATGGCTTTTAAAAGGTCCTCTTGCTTGAAGTTTCTTGCAGTCATGATCTGTAATTTAAATTACGATCATGCAATCACTAGGTACATACACTCTTAAATAAAAAAATCATACTTAAGATTACTCTTTACCCATCAATATTGAATACGACAAGCCAAGAAGTGGCAGCGATGGAAGCTATGTGCTATGTTCGAACAAAAAGCATAGTGTAAGAACAGTAAATTTTTGCTTGCGACGAATTGTAAGTAATCCAAGCGTAGTAGAAGCAAAGGCAAGTTGTAGACCTACTTGTACCCAAAGCGGTAGATATGTATCGCGTGTCCTTAATCAAATGGCGGAGGCCTACAGCGGCCAATATACGAGGGGGCGTTTTTAAGTTCGCGGAATGGAGGGCAAGGAGTGAAAATAAAAATACTAAATTATTTTTCTTTTTCAATATATTCACCTGCTACCCTAATAAATTTTTCAGATCTTTCAATTAGCTTATGTATACCTTCATAAAAAAATGTTTTGTCTTTGTCCGAAAAATAAGCTGAAACCGCGTCCTTCACTTCTTCACCAGTTGAAAATTTCTTTCCACGAAGGTCTTTTTTCAGATTTGGAAAGAGGTAATAATCACTGGGAGCCAGGTCTGGGCTGTAGGGTGGATGGTCTAAAATATCGAAGCCCACCTTATGCAGGGCAGCCAACGCAACACGGCTCTTGTGAACAGGCGCGTTGTCGTGAAGAAGAAGGACACCTTTGGTCAATTTTCCCCTCCTTTTTTCTTTAATACTTTCTTTCAACCTCTCGAGGATAGAAGCATAGTATTCTCCGGTTATAGAAACGCCTTTATCTTTATAATCGGTCAACAGAATCCCTTCCGAATCCCAAAACACTGTTGCCATGATTTTCCCAGCCGATTGTGACACTTTAAACTTCTTGGATGGTGGTGTACCTTTTTTGTGCCACTGCATAGAGTCCTGTTTTGACTCAGGCTCATAATGATGAATCCAAATTTCATCTCCAGTAACAATTCGACTCAATAGTCCATCCTTATCTTCGTTACAGAGGTCCAAAAACGTGCGAGAACACTCCACGCGGCGTTGTTTCTGAGGCGGCGTGAGCATTCTTGGCACCCATCTTGCACTGACCTTTGTCATGCCAAGATGATCGTGTAGAATTCTGAAAATTGTTGTATCCGATACTCCAACCATTTCTGCAAGCTGTTTCTTCTTTAGTCTGGCATCTTCCAGTATTATTTTTTCGACATTTTTAATGATTTCCGGAGTAGTCACCTCGATCGCCCGTCCGGGCCGCGGGTCGTCTTCAAGTGAGGTCCTGCCTTGTTTAAAAAGACAATGCCACTTGTAAACCATGGTTTTACCCGGGCAAGAGTCCCCGTAAATGGATTCCATCTCTTCCAGTATGTTTTGAACTGACTTTCCTTGCTTGGTAAGGAACTTTATTACGGCACGGTACTCGATTTTTTCCATAATGCACACTTTCTTCCCGATTGAGTTGTTTGCTTGACGATAGTTCAAAGACTAATGACCCAATTAAGACAAAACCTGGTATTTATACTAATATTGAGTGGCTGAAGTCGTGGCCACCTCGATAATGACCTATTTTTATCATCTACCCTCCCATTCCGCGAACTTAAAAACGCACCCTCGTATGTATACCTAAAAAAAAACACACGTAGAAAGTGCATTTTTTTATCTTTGATGGGCTCGCGTTTGACCACTATCTCACCTGATTGTAAGATGTGTGCATATAGAAAACAGGGGGTTTTAACCATTAAGAAACAAAATAATTGAATGGAATAACATGACTGTGTACGTGCATCTATAACCAGCAGAGTAAAATATACCCCTAAGAAAAAGCTTAAAAGAAAAGCAGTTTTATCAACAAAATGTAGTCTAAACCTTAAATATGTTTGTACAAGAGAGTTAACAATTTTGTAAAAGTCCCGATATTAGCTATTTATTCGCACTTTGTACTGTAAAACACAAAATATCTTTATTATGACGAATTTAGCAACTTTTTGAGCATGTCTCAGTAGTCGTCATAATAATTCTAAAAATGACGGGTTTTGGGTCAAATGGGAGTTTTAAAGTACCAATAGATGTCACATTAAAAAAAAAAACCTTTCTATGTTAAAAGTATTCCAAATTACATATTACATCGTTAGCAAATAAACTTAACTAACTCATTAAACAAAGAAACTTACCGCAGACCCCACTGGAGTTATGTAAATCAAAACACAAAACCACGTGCTGAATTTCACGTTTGACAGCTGAACTTCACGAAAAAACGATTTTGTTAGGGCACACACGTTTCGACTAACATATCTCCAACGCCATGACTATTAAAACTCAATGTTGTCATTTTGTGTAATATGTTATCAACAATATCATCATCATCATCATCTGCCTGCCTTTTCCCAACTCTATTGGGGTCGGCTTCCAGTCAAACCGGATTTAGCTGAATACCAGTATTTTACGCGGAGCGGCTGCCTACCAGACCTCCACAACCCATTAACTGGGTAACACGGTTACTTCATGGCAAGACTGGAGTCAGATTTACTGGCTTCTGACTATCTGTAACGACTGCCAAAGATCTACAAATGACAGCCGGGACCAACGGCTTAACGTGCTTTCCGAGGCACGGAGGAAACTCGGTATGTTAAGATGGTCACCCATCCACAGACCAACCTTGGCAAGCGTTGCTTAACCTTGAAGATCGACCCGTGCGGCTGTTATTATTTAGCCACGAGCTCCATGTTATCAACAATATGTTGCCATATAAACCAGCCCATTTTAAGTTCAGTAGAAAAAAATATACAAGTTTTTAGATTAATTGCCGACTATTGGGGGCATGACGACTTCACCCGCGTTTACCTTAGTACTTTTGGGATCTGATTTGTCCTTACAGGGATTTACTATTTGTAACAGATTAAACAACAAAAAAAAAACAAACGACCAATACATACAAAATATTTTTTTTTATATTTAGAACAGCAGGTTTTTTATAAAATTTTTGGGTCTGTCCCATAGTTAAAGTTTTTCATATTAACATTAACCATAACCCCTTTTAAGGTTTTTTGTTTAATCTGTTACACCCTGCATACAATTAAATAAAACAAGGAATTCAACGAAAACTATTAATTATATTTTAACATATTAAGCACTTTGTTGAATTATTTACTTTGTTTAATACATTTCATGATTTCTGAAGCTGACACGATTTATATAGACACGTTTTCAAGCTTTGTCCTAATGTCCGATCGTCGCGTTCATTTGTACGGCAAACCTGATCGCGTGGTCGCGCCGACAGAGGGCGCCTTACGGTTTTGTCGAACAAATTAACGCGACGATTGTGTTTTCACGCGATGCTCGCTTTGTATTCGGACGACGACTTAGATAAACTTCAAATGTCAAATCTCAAGTAAATAACTTGTCTAGAGGAAACTTTCACATTCGCAACTCGTCGCAATCTGTTAAAAAGAAGCGAAATTACAGATTTTTTGATACATTGCGACTGAGTTGCGAATGTGAACGTTGGCCCTCTGGATTTCACTATCAAACAATTACAGCATTATTTAACATGAGATTTAACAGCAGACTTACCTAAAGAACAGGCTTATTGTAAACCTAAGTCAACAATACTTTTATAATAATACAATTTTCATTACGTCAAACAAGAAAAAACGAATACTGTTACCAACTTATAAAAAAAAAACACTTCATTTCAGTAAAACGATAACTTTATCCCTCTTTTTTAATAAACACGGAGTAAAGTTACAACCAGTACTTTTTATAACTTTAATATTAATATTCTAGATTCAGCTAGTGACGTCGCCCGTGTGATAGTCGGAAACTGTCCCAAGGGGACATACTCTTGTAGCGACATCTGTAGTGCCAGACACGAACTACAATCTAGACCTGGCGTCTCACAAATCCTACATTGCGCTATCAAAGTTCTACATGCAATTTGAACATATTTATACAACAGCCTGACTAAAAGCCTCAGGCAGATGCCCCACTAGACTCTACATCCGTCTGGTCGGACCATCCTCTCTTTTCAAACGGAGGTTTGCGGGACTTTAAACCCTGCTCTGAATAAACAGGTTTTATTTATTCAGAGCAGGGTTCAAAGTCCTTTAAACTCCCAATATTCTTACTGGATTTGAACCTACCCACTGGGGCGATATTATAACTTTACGCCGCGGATAAAAGGGATTGAGGGTAGTCACAGTTTAAACATAATTTATACGGATTTTATAACTTAAGTACATATAAATAATATTACACAGTAGGTAAGCGTAAAAGCGAAGAATTAAAGCATGAACTTGAGATTTCATTCATTAAAATAAGTGTAATTTAATTGGGTACAACCAGATTAGCCTAAACTCATTTTTTTAATCATTTATTTTTAATATAATACAATAATAGTACATAATAACTGGAAAGCTTCAATACACAGCGATTTTATTGACTAAGTACATTTTTAAACACATGCCATGTTGATTTATGTCAAAAAACATATATAATAATACCTATTTTAAAATATAATTTGATGATTTAATTTAATAAGTACCAACATTATTTCATTTCAATAAAACTGGTAATAACATGAAATATATAATTTTGAATATAACTACAATTTGAAATGTGCTCTAACAATGTCGGGAATACATTTTTATAAGCTTATTTGTTTTCAGACATTTCATTGAAATATACGTATTGCACTAAATTCTTATGATCTAATATTTTGATACTTAGTACCTAGTTAAATATTGTTAATTTAGTCATTTTTTTATAAAATCTATGCCCCTTATCTAATTATTCATTCCAATGACATGATTTTATGATAAAAACTTCATTTAAGTACATAAAAAATAATTTTAATTGGGGCCTACTTTAGTTTTACTAGAGAATGCCAATTTAGGCTTGAAAAAGTTTTGATTAATAAATATTTCAACTAAATTGTAGAATAATATTAGTATTAAGAAAATTATATATATATTCCAGGTACAAGAAATGCATTTTAAAAAACTGTTAACTTTTTTACTTATAGTAAAAAAGACAGACACAAAAAAAATTATACAACTTGTAACAGAATTAACGAAATATCTAAAAGGGGGCATTATACTCATCACTATGAACAATTTTTATTATGGGACCAATCCCGAAACTGAAATAAACAATCGGCTGTCCCATACCTCGCTATACCTGATAACAGTTTTCTGTAAGAACATTTTCGTGTCTCGACAGCGGAATCCGAGGTCATCAAATTTGTATAAACATAAGACATTTTTGTTATTTGTAATAAAGCTCACTTTGTGTGCTTTGTCACAGAGGTGAAGCTCGATATCGAAATAGTTATTTACAGAATAGACTAGCAGTTACCAATGCGCGTAACTCAGCAAAATGTACTGTAGCAATGCATCAAGACGCATACATTCGCCGCCGAGCCCCTCGGAACACGAGCTCCCGCGCCGGCCCGCGATATTTATGTGCGGCAAATTCATCGTGCCTGCGTGCCGCTCTGAGCCATCGACGCGGTCTCCGCGACCGGCCAACCAGAGGACGGCGAGCTGCGCGCCCCCGCACTGATTTCTGTTGGAACTACACTGTAATACCGACTAGATTCCTATTGGTTGATTGGCATTGCAAACAGACCACCACTTGTAGCTTAAGTTTAGATTTAAGACATATACCATTTTGTAAAGAGGCATTCCATTCGCAACCGTTCAATATCTGGAGTATTATTTCCACACGCTACCTCGGCGCTACAGTACTGAACAGCAAATTTTTGTTTCTCGGTTATTGGGGTTGGTCCTTTAATAAAAGTTTTAATAAATTATATATAAAATAATACAATAAACCCTTTTCAGATATTACGGTCATTTTGTTAAACGTTGTTTATGAAGCTAAACGATCGTTTAAAAATCGCGTTTTTACGATTTTATCTTCCATTTCCATTGATATAATTTAAAATTAGAATAAAAACTACAGTTAAACTAATGAGATTTCTGTTGAATACATAAAGTTGTAAGTACATTTAATTATTCCGTCATTATAACAACTAATTCAGCTAGTTCTAGGAGGTAACCGGATGTAACCCCGTCTATATTAATATTGGTTATTTCTTTTTAATAAAATTTTGTTTGAACTGTGCGGCATTTCCATTTTGAGACCCCATAGAATCCACCCTAGGGCGTATAATCGGAAACGTTTATCCGAGAATCCACCCTAAGCCAGGGTATTACAAGATAAAAGATCATTACACTTGCTCGTAAAGTGGGGGTATTATTGTAGTCGGTTGAAGTGTGCTCCACTGTACCTAGCGTGAAAAAACAATATCGATTCGACACAGATTCCATCTATCCACTCTGGCTCAGGGTGGATTCTCGGACATACGATTCCTAGTATCCACCCTAGGGTGTATTTTATAAGGTGTTAAAATGGAAATGCCGGAACAGTGCAACAGTTTGATGTTCAACTGGTTGTAACATTTTATACAAACACTAGTTGACCCGCGCAACTTCATCTGCGTCACAATTGTCATTACTGCTCTGCTCCTATTAGTCTTAGCGTGATGATAAATGGGCTATCTAAAACTGAAAGAATTTTTCAAATCGGACCAGAAGTTCCTGAGATTAGCGCGTTCAAGTAAACAAACAAACAAACTCTTCAGCTTTAGATATTAGTATAGATAGAAGTATAGATTCTACTTTGTTAAGGCTGCGTTTGCACCAGGGATGTGCGAGGATGTGTAAAAAGGGATGTGTACCAATAGTATCGCTTCATTTACCTAGCCTCGCTCAACGCAAGTGAGTCTATTGGTACTTAGGGGCGCCTTCAAATTTGCCGCCATGTGCCGCTAGGTTCGAGCATCATAGTGTTGTACAGTTTCACGATGGACTCTGCCGACGAAACACGCTGTTAGTTTTATTATTAAGACGAAAAAAGATTTTGGAAAAAGATAAAAAAAAGAAACCTAAGAAAAGGTTATTTTGTATAAGTCATCGAACTGAATTTCATAAAGTAAAAGGCTACTTACAATTATTATCAAGAAAACAATTCTAAAAATTACTTCCCCGTTTGGAACCTTTTAGACGCGCGGCACTTTGCGACAAATTTGAAGGCGCAATCCCTAAATAACAAACGCTTACCTCGCTAGGCATTCTCGCAAAACCCTGGTGCAAATGTAGCCTTACCAGCGTATAAAGTTTGCATCAAATGTTACAACCAGTTGAACTGTGTCCCACACTCAGTCCCAGGAATTTGCAACTCAGTGTTCCGCACCGCCAGTAAGTTTGCATCGTATGATATATTTTTCCACTGTTTTTAGTAATAATTCTATTGTTTTTGAAATTAACTCATGTAGGTAAGTGTGCCTATTTAAATGAAAACAAAATTTTACTAAACTCATTAAAATTATATAAATTCCAATGAATCGATGAGCCAGTGAAACACTCTTTGAATATCTTGAGATTTTTTCAGCGTTCTCATTCGTTTATATGATTATGTGTCACCGGAAAATTGCAAACGCCGCCATAAGATTATAAAATTTCGAGTGAAATTGTCATTCAGTTTTACAATGTGCATCTTCACAATTTTCGTGTAAATTCTAACTATCTATTGTAACTTTGTATAGGTAAGTGTTACTTTATTAAATACCTCTTAAGTCCATAGGTGAGTACCTAAATAAATAAATAAAAACTACTAGATATTCAAGGAGTATTTCCACAATATTTGCCAAACTCTCATACGTAAGCTGTCAAAATCAGGCATTTTATTTAACTTTAATTAATTTATAATCATAATTTAAGCAAGCCAATAGAGAGAAGGAGAGAGATCAGTAAACATCTTTGTTTTTTTATAATCTAGTGTAAAGTCCTACCTATATTATAATTATTTTAAAAATATAAGCTAAGCGTTTTTACAGCTTGACATGATTTACAATTAATTACTATAAATTGGTCTATTTTTTTTAGTTAATGTAGCAAATTTTGATCTGTGTATAAACGTGCGCCAAGCCATTCAATCCTTAATAATAGTTGATAAAGCTCAAACAGCTACGATTTCTAGTAAAACATTAAAAAAAAAAACTGCAAGCACCAAAATACGCGCCAAAATTTTGACAGCTCACTTCCAACCACAGACAACACGATCAACCTTCACGGTTGATAGCAAAAAGGGCATAGACTAAAAACGTACCGTTACATGGCTTCGCTTTTATTATTTTTCTGGGTCAGCTTGCTAAGCGTACTTAATTGTGGGAACGCTGTTTTGTTCTGTACTGGATTGAGTCTCGAAGTCATGAATATGAACGGTTCGTATAGAGACGGGCGGTCCATGGCGGAGACTTCAAAATGGCGGATCTTTTCCCGCGCGCACCAATTTGATGCTTTGGAACATGTATTTTCTAAGCTGTTGACGTCATCAGGCCCTGTGCGGTTGCCGATAACTAGCATTACTACCTGTAAAATAGAAAAGGCATTTGAAGTGAGGTATGGAAAAAAAAGACATGTTGTATCGACCCCAAAAAATTAAGACAAGGGTAGGAGAGGAGAGTGGTTTTAAATTATTTATAAAGAGTTTTTGTAATCTTATCACTTCCTCATCTAATCTTTAATTTTTCAGCCTATCAGGTCCCCGTAGTAAAATATTAGTGGATATAATTAAGTTGCAGGATGCATCAAGCATCGCGGGCCTGCGGTCGGCGAGCAGTGGGTGGCTCGCCGTCTGACCAGAACTAGGCCCGGGTCGGCGGCGCGCTGCGATCCCAGCGCGCCTCAAGGAGATGTCAGCGTGGATGACGGGGCCCGCTAGGGCAGGTGCCTGCTGGGGCTGCGGAATCTGTTCGAAAGGGGTGCCGTAGCCTTGGAACACAAAGGGCACCAGGAGAAACACGGATGGGTTTTAGTCAGTAAGAGTCTGACACTCCCTCTTGCTTTACCCAGAGCGGGAGGAGTCATTTGATGATTTCCCATCCTTAAAAAAAAAAAAAAAAAGGATGCTTCAAGCATCGGCAAGGATAGTCACGCAGTATGTGCCTGAGGAAGAGCGTCGCAACCGAAGCAGATCAAAGAAACGATGGCTGGCGGGCGAAGAGAAATTACAAAAAACGTTGGAAAATTACGGGGACCTTTGGCCAGCTGTGGGACAATACAGGTTTATTTTAAAAATTATGGCGAGATGGTGGTTGGTGATGGTGGTGGTATTATGGCAAATATACCTATATACCTCATCATCATCTGCCTAGCCTTTTCCCAACTATATTGGGATCGGCTTCCAGTCAAGCCGGATTTAGCTGAATACCAGTATTTTACGAGGAGCGGCTGCCTACCAGACCTCCACAACCCATTAACTGGGTAACAGGGTACTTCATGGCAAGATTGGCGTCAGATTTACTGGCTTCTGACTATCCGTAACGACTGGCAAAGATCTACAAATGACAGCCGGGACCAATGGCTTAACGTGCTTTCCGAGGCACGGAGGAAACTGGGTATGTTAAGATGGTCACCCATCCACAGACCAACCTTGGCAAGCGTTGCTTAACCTTGAAGATCGACCCGTGCGGCTGTCATTATCTAGCCACGAGCTCAAATAAATTGTATAAAAACAGGCCTAAGACGTAAGGGGCAGATGGCCAGACCATCAATGACTCTTGAAACGCTGATTCCTGTCGACGTGGCTGAATTCTGAAAGGAACACGTAACATTTGTAGTTTATCATCTTAATATCCTAACCCTAATATATAAAATTCTTCTGTACTGAGTGACTAAAAGACAACGCACAGCCGAAACTACTGGTCGTAGAGAGCTGAAATTTGGCGTGTAGTTTCCTTAGGGAGTGTAGAGGAGCACTAAGAATTTCCCGAAATTCCCACGGGAACCGTAAAAAACAGGATATGCGCGTACGAAGACGCGGGCAAATACTAGTACATTTATAAAATTCTTCAGTTACTGAATGAGTGAGTGAGTGACAACGCACAGCCGAAACTACTGGTTGTAGAAAGCTGAAATTTGGCATGAAGGTTCCTTGGGGAGTGTAGGTGAGCACTAAGAGTGGATTTCTCGAAATTCGTACGGGAAAGGGACAAAACGAGATATGCGCGCGCGAAGTTGCTGCTGGCAAAAGCTAGTCGATACCATAAACAAGAAGCTCATTAGCGCGAAAACCGACTTAAGTATGTAAAGAAAAATAAACCTTGACCATAAAGAAGGACTCCCTCTAAATAGTCCACAAATATTTTCGCGTGTTCATAAAGCATTTTGTCGTAATTTAGCGTGTTTAACTCATGGTCACGGCCGCAGGGGACGCCCCTCATGACATTGTAAGTACCTACGTGTCTGCCTGTCGTAATTAGGTACTCGTAAATGGAAAACATTATGGAACGAATTAATTTAGTTTGGTATAAAACGAGCTGTAGAACACAGTCTCAAGAGAATTTACTAAATATCCAATTACATATGTACTTCGGAAAGCATGTTAAGCCGTTAGTCCCGGCTGTCATTTCTAGATCTTTGGCAGTCGTTATGGATAGTCAGAAGCCAGTTAATCTGAATCCAGTCTTGCCATAAAGTACCGTGTTACCCAGTTAATGGGTTGTGGAGGTTTGGTAGCACCTGCTCTACGTAAAATACTGGTATTCAGCTTAATCCGGTTTGACTGGAAGCCAACCCCAAAATAGTTGGGAAAAGGTTAGACAGATGATGATGTAAGTAGGTATGTAACTCCAACCTCGCTAAGGGGCTACCTGGACGGATCAGGGGGAGGGGGTATATTCTCTAAGCTCGAAGTTCGTAGTTTCGGCCTTACTTACGGGCGTTTCCTACTCCGTATCACCTATCCAATAAGAATGAAAGACAACACCATTTGACAGTAAGGTACTGTCAAATGGTGTTGTCATTCAATCTTAGTTCGGGTTCGGGACTAATCGTAAGTCCGTAGGTCCTGCCCTCTCTGCCCCAAAAATGCAAAAAAAGTTCCACATGCTGGCACAATGCCGTGGAAGGGGCAAAGTTTTGGGCCACTCAAATCTGAGATAGGTACAGTTGTGCCAGCGACATGGAGAAGAAGAAAAAAAAAAAGTTTAGAGATAGGGATTTGGCTAGTTCTAGCCCGCAACTGGCGCGGCTTAGAGATTAGCCCTACTCTCTAGTTCTCGCGCTAGTTGCGGGAGTTTTCTACTCAGTATCACCTAACCACTAAGAGTTAATGACAACGCGATTTGACAGTTACTGTCAAATCGTGTTGTCATTCATTCTTAGTTCGGGTTTGGGACTAATCGTAAGTCAGATAAGGAGTATTTAGAATAATGAATGAAAAATGAAGAATACACCCGCAACTAAGCCTTCAAAACCCTTCTCGAATAGGAAAGGTTTTGTATTGCCTAGAATTAAAGTAGACGGATACAAGACCGAACGCGAGGGAGCTCGAAGTACCTCGCCTCGGATCTGCTAGGTCTCTTTTACTAAATTTCGCTTGTAGCCAGAGTGCCCATGTTAGTGGAAAAGGCTAGGCAGATCGATTGATAGTATTACCAACACATTAAACAAAACAAATTATAATCGTATACTTCCTATCAATTGAATAACCGTGTAAACCTAATCTTATGCGTCATTTGGTTTTTTTTTTTATCAGAGTAGGCATCTCAATGTCGATATAACTTCCGCGAAACCATGGAAAGCAAAATAATAACTCGAGTCGTGGTCTGAGTGGTCTCAGACTAGACACTACCGTCAGCAATGAAGATAACGAATAAGAAGAGGAGTCTCGGTATGCAATAGATGGTCACCCGTCCATGGACTGACTTCGGCAAACGTTGCTTAAAAAATAAATAAAAAATGGGTCGATCTTCAAGGGGGTCGACCCATTCTGTGTGGTCTGTGGTCTGAGCGAAAAGGAGTTTCAGACTCTTACTGAATAAAACCTATCACGTGTTCTTCCTAATGCCCTTTGCATTCCAGGGCCGCGGTGACTTTTTCGAACAAACTCCGCAAACCCGGAAGTTTGACCCATGTAGTTGTTATTCACATAACTGATAGTCACGCGTAAGTGCCCCGTTGGTCTCAAGGTCGCAAGCGCGACTGCCAAGCGTGGGCTCTTGGTTACAAAGTGTTATTGGGTTTTTCCGTTGGAAGTTAGTCAGCAGCAGCTCCGAGCTTAGATCTTTTGGAAGTTTGAGGTGGTTGGCACCTGATATCTCCCCGGCCGTATCGAATAGAGAAGATGCAAATACAGAATTTATGAGAATGTTGTCAGTAAAATGATAAAAAAGTATACTTAAAATAAAGGCATATTACAAAGTTTTTATTTTGGTTAATATCGATTTTTAACAAAAATAATGAATTAAAGTAACGTGAAACGGAACAACAATCAGCGTTTAGTGACGTATCTGCTGTTATGCCAACGAAAAGGCAACCTTATGTCTTTGAGTTAGGACAATTCTTGATCAGTGAAAGACACGAGTGACGTCATCGTCCGTTTTCGCGCGAACTTTTAAACTGTCGGTTTAAAAACGCAATTTTGGCAATAAATTAAAGCGTTTTCATTTTTTATTTATGTGGTGGTCTATTCAAATTCAAATTCAAATTCAAATTCAAAGCATTTTATTTCAAATAAACCATTCACAGGCACTTTTGAAACGTCAAGGTCGGTCAGTCAAAAACATGGAAGCTATTTGCACGTTCCAAAGCGTAGATCTCTATGGAGAAGAACGTGCAAGAAACTCCACGGACACTCTTTTAAATCATGTTCTGTTTTACAAAATTCCAAGTTACATATACTTGTTGCTTCTGCATGTGAGGACAATGCAAAGAAAAAAAAAAGGGCTTATTATAAGAATTTTAAATATAAAGATTAAAATAAGCCAATGGCAGTTAAGAGATGACCAGTCTCAACCGACGGCGCCTGTTCACGAACATGACGCGTGTATCGGCACCCTTCAGCTTAACAATTTCGAAGGGAACCGAATGATCAAACCCACGCGCCGCCATCAGCGAGACATTTGAGTGAGCATGACATGCTCTCAACCACCATGCTCGTTCAAGTCCAACAAGTAAAACTATAACTACTCACATAAAATGTAAATGGTTTCATGGTACTCACATTTACAAAATTTGAAAAATATGCTTCTACTTTACACAAAACTATGGTTGTCAATGACCAAATAATGAAAAATAAATTAATAAAGAGAACGATTAAGTTCTTACATCAAAAAGAATAAATAAGTAATTAATATAATAATATAATTTGTATGTATATAAGAATAAATAAACGAAATAATGTAAGAACCTCTAAAAGGAGCGAGCATCTCTTCCAAATATGAAAACATAAAAACCTAAAAAGTGGACCTAAGCAGCTGTGACTGTGGAGCAGGACCAGCATTTAGCCAAGCGTTTTTATCGAGGATATAATCTTCCAGTTTATAATACGCTTGCCTACATAGTGTGCGTTTTATGCATGCTTTAAATTTTCTCTCATTCAGTTCGAGAATATCAACTGGTATTTTATTATAAAATTTAATACAGTACCCCATAAAAGAAGTGTGTACTTTGGCCAATCTGAATCGGGGTTGATCTAATTTGTTCCTATTTCTAGTATTAAAATTATGCCTGTCACTAATCTTGCTAAAGAGATGAAGATTTTTCCGAACATACATAATATTTTCGTAAATGTATTGACAAGGTACCGTCATGATGTTGATATCCTTAAACAGTTCTCTTAGGGAATCACGCCGACGGAGATTGTAAATGGCTCTGATGGCTCTTTTCTGCAGGATAAATATAGACTCGATGTCTGCAGCACGTCCCCATAATAAGATACCGTAAGACATGATACTATGAAAGTAACTAAAATAGACCAGCCTCGCGGTATCTATATCGGTAAATTGACGGATTTTTCTGACAGCGTATGCTGCTGAACTTAGCCGTCCCGCAAGAGATGTTAAATGAGGACCCCATTGTAGCCTTGAGTCAAGCGTAATCCCCAGGAAAACCGTGTTTTCGACGAATTCAAGTTTCTCCTTGTTCAATACTATGTCGCAATCATTTCTTTTAACGTTCGGTAAGGCAAATCTGATGCATTTAGTTTTTTTCCCATTTAATACTAAATTATTAGCAGTAAACCAATTTTGGACCTGCTGTAGGGCGTTATTTACGTCGTCAAGATTTATGGAACGTCTATCTATCTTAAAAATTAAGGACGTATCGTCAGCAAATAATACCATATGAGGGTGATTTTTTAAAAGATGGGGTAGATCATTAATATATACTAGAAAGAGGAAAGGACCCAAAATAGAGCCTTGAGGTACCCCCATTTTGACTATTAAACCCCGTGAATTGACACCATTTATTTGAACTTGCTGCTGTCTATCATTTAAGTAAGATTTTATTAGACTGAGTGCAAGTTTACTTAGTCCGTAATGTCCTAGCTTTAGGAGCAAGGTTTCGTGATTTACACAATCAAATGCCTTGGAGAGGTCACAAAAGATTCCTATGGCATCTTGTGCCTCTTCCCACGCTGAGTATATGTGTGTATTCTAGATGGAGTTCTTTAAATTAAAGAAAAAAATGGAAATATTGCATGTTCCCTATTGCCGCCCCATAGGACAATGACAGTATAGGAACAGAGAGTCCACCTGTGTTAACGCACACACTCAATTGACCCAATATACGTAATATCGCCTGCGTACTCAAGGGATAATAATCGTAATATCGCTTTTCTCCAGGAACGGGCCTGGCCCCCAACCTGAGATGCGACGCCCAATAAGAGCAACGATTTTTCTTATGGGCGTTGCATTTCAGGTTGTTGGCAGGTCCACCCCTGGAGAAAATCCCTAGATGTGCCAATGATCTGTGCTCATGACTCGTGCCGGGTACTATACGCAGGTATAGTAGGCGTATAGTGTATGAGTGCATAGATTAGCCAAGTAATCTGCGTTGACATTGGCCAGTGTCCTCGAAATTCGGTCAAGAGGATAGTAGCCACGAACTATTCTTGAAAACTTTTACAAGAACTCATCATAACAGTCGAAAGACGACCACTGCTGGACATAGGCCTCCCCCAAAGGGGGGCGGGGTGCCATAATCGCCACGCTTGGCAGGCGGGTTGGCAATCGCAGTGTATGGTGTTGCGTTTTACAGTGCTGCCCATTCTCTGGTGAGTCCCTTAGTCGCCTCTTACGACACTCATGGGCAGTGATGGGATGGTGTTATTCTTTTACGGCACCATACGGCACCAGCCGACACCATACGGCTTACAAGAACTAAATCATTTAAACGATAAATACCTCTTTCTTATCCTTATTCCTATCAATGTCCTTCTTCAAATACATGAGTACATCCAGGGACTCTGGTCTGGTGGTGTCGTACACCATGACAAACCCTTCGGCGAAGCCAAGGTAGTGGCGCTGGAGGACTTGGTTAGCTGTCAGCTGCATCGTGGGCGATTGTGGTGGACCTGTGAATGAAGGGGGGGGGGTTAGATTGATTGAGATTAAAAAGGTTGGATAGGTTGATGGAAGCAGTTCTCGTATTTTTGAAGTGAAAACTTCTTTAGCGGCGTTGTGCACTTTTTGTGATGGGTAAAAAAAGTTAAACTCGCGTCAGGACACGTGACCTGATCGAAAATTCGTAAGACGGTCACGTGTCCTGCAAACTTCTTTAGCGGCGTTGTGCACTTTTTTGTGATAAGTAAAAAAAGTTAAACTCGCGTCAAGACACGTGACCTAATCGAACATTCGTAAGACGGTCACGTGTCCTGCAAACTTCTTTAGCGGCGTTGTGCACTTTTCTTGTGATGGGTAAATAATGTTAAACTCGCGTCAGGACACGTGACCTGATCGAAAATTCGTAAGACGGAGGGAAAGAAGCACGTATTCAAGTTTTCCTTTCTGCCGGCACTCCCGGAGTGCAACCTGTTGTTTTTTTTTTAGAAACGTCTATGGAGGAATATTCAAATCTGTCTCTCAATGTTTAGTAATATAATCTTTAGTAATATACTCGTAATAAAGCTGAAGAGTTTGTTTGAACATACTAATCTCTGGAACTACCAGTCGGATATGGAAAATTCTTTTTGAACTTGTTAAGGTGGATACAGACATTACGAGCCATGCGCAGCGCACGGGCGCTCATCGCATGCTTCGCAATGTGTGGACGTTCATATTCGTGGTGAGGCATGGCTACCCAGGCAAAAATACATCGAAACGTGTGTCTGTATCCAATCCACCTTTAGCCACATTCATGAGGAAGGCTACAGAGTATACGGGAACGGGAAAGAACCGGGATATGTGATTCCAAAATTCAAAGCATTTTATTTCAAATAAACCATTCACAGGCACTTTTGAAACGTCAAGGTCGGTCAGTCAAAAACATGGAAGCTATTTGCACGTTCCAAAGCGTAGATCTCAATGGAGAAGAATGTGCAAGAAACTCCACCGACACTCTTTTAAATCATGTTCTGTTTTACAAAATTCTAAGTTACATATACTTGTTGCTTCTGCATGTGAGGACAATACAAAGAAAAAAAAAAGCTTATTATAAGAATTTAAAATATAAAGATTAAAATAAGCTAATGGCAGTTAAGAGATGACCAGTCTCAACCGACGGCGCCCGTTCACGAACATGACGCGTGTATCGGCACCTTTCGTGTGCGTACGAAATCGCGGGGAAAAGCTAGTCTAGAGAAAAAACCTCTACTGATTACTGTTAGACATCTCACTGCTGGACAGAGGTCTCTTCGCAGACCTGTGCATAGGGGGGATAGATTGGTCGATTTAAAAAAAAAAATGGTTTTCGCCCGCATTTTGAACCCTCTGGGAAAATTGGAAATATTGGTCCTGCAGTTCTGAGAGTCAAGACTTATTTTAAGGAAAGGAGCCTGAACATGGTCTATGAACCAATAGCAATACTTTTGTGGCATTTCTGTGGGGATACATCGAGTAAATTCAACCCAACCCAAGTGCAAATGGTCATCAAAATCTGACTTACCCGTTTAAATGTTTTTAAAATAAAAATAGCATGAAAATTTATTGTAAAACATAATATTTCTCAAAATCTTAACTGGTATGTATGATAATGTATGTGTATGTAAATCAAAGTAATTAGCAACTCCATGACTAAGCGTGTATAGTAACCTGGATATACTTGAGGCATCCCCACATAAATACCACTGCAGTATGGCTATATTGGTTCATAGACCACTGCCCATACTTTAAACAGTCTCCTTTCCTCCTCTTTTTTAGATATCAAAAATCTTTATTCGTTTTTGAGATATTCATAAAAATCATAACCCTTCTTTCTTTTTTCAGTAAATTATTTATTACTTCTGCATTTTTTTCAAGCGGAACTTAATGTTTTACAATTTCTATATACTTTTCCAAATCTCACACCTCATTAAAATTTTACAGTGCTGACACTAGTTGAACATAAAAGCACTTGTTGACTAGACTATGAGTGGTAGTTTATAAATTACTAGCTATTGCCCAAGAATTTGTATGCGCATATCTCTCAGCCACTCAGTAATAGATCACTCACTCAGCCACTCTGTCATTCAGTAATGGACGAATTTGAAATTTTACATGAAGAGATTGTTATATGACCTTGCAGTTTTCTTATTGTACATATTGTATAGGTGCAATTTTTGCTGTGCTTGTTAAGGCTCTTGTGCAATGTTAATTTTGAATAGCAACTTCAACAAATAAAAAACTATCAAGCTAGGAATTGTAACTTCTTTTTAAAACTGGATTGACTACAATCCATTTTGATGAATTCAGTTAATCTCTGTCAATTGGTAGGTAGTTATAATACTAGTATAGTGAGGTAATCTTTATTTAGGTAATGGGAAAATAACCTTGCTTATAAAAACAGTGGACAACAATTGAAAACAATTAACTGAAGAAAAGTAGAACAGAATGTACCATATAGACAGAGTAAAATTCTTGTGTGGTGCAGCTGTGTTCCCATTTTTATTTTTTATATACACGTAAAATGTTTAAAAAGGAATGCAGTCCAGCATCTTACCCATAGACAAGCAATTAGAAAATAAAACTCCAATTTCCAAGCAGTTCCAGCCGGCCTGTACAAGCACTCAAGCAAAAACAAATCAAACTAGACTAAACCTTTGAACTCGCCTGTAAGCGGGGGCTCCAGTCCCGCCGTATCATAGAAACAAACTCTCTCTTTCGTCCCCCTATCCGTTTCTATATTAGCCACGTATATATCCTCAATCGTCGGATAAAAACATGACTTTAAATTCACATTCCCATATATAAGCTGTTCTAATACTGCAGTTTTGCCTACCCCTTTCATTCCACATATGACAACTTTACTTGTTTTCCCCATTTTTCTTAGAATTAACGATGTTTTGGATCAGATTTCACTTTCGAAACATTGTGGAGAATTTTGATGCAATAGTGTTTATCAAGGTAAACTTTAGGACGCTTATGACTTGTCAACAATATATCTTGTGTAGTGCATTTAAAATGTTGCAAATTGGTTTCAAACTGTTGTTAAAGATCTAATTTCTATCCGTATTTTTGTAAACTCTACTTTCACGACAACTCAACAACTACTGCATTGTTGAATGATTGTTGACAATATTTTGACATTGTCTGTCAGTCTGTTACTGACACTTAATTCTGAGTTTCATTTTAAGCAGATGAAGTGAAAAAACAACCGTTTGAAATAATAGTATAGTTGTAGAGAATAACTCATACGGATTTTAATCCAATTCAAGACAAAACTCAAAACGTTTATAAGCTAGAAAAAAAAATTAACATCTATAAATAACACTACAGATAACACACTATAAACAGCACGATCGGCAATCTATAGTGAAGTAATAATTACAAGTGCAAGTTATAAAAGTGCAAAAAGGTGCAAATATAAAATAAAATCAAATGCACAGGCAGGTTTTTATCATCTTGGTTATTATAAGTAAGTATATCGTCTAAGTGAGTATAACTTGTAAATTATAACTGCGCAATAGCGTTTTGTTTACAACAATTTGTTTTGACATTTCAATTAATGATGATGATGACATTTCTTAACATTTGACAGCATGGCGGCCACGGCTTCAGATTCGGAGATCACAAAAAGTGATAAATATTCCATTTTATTGCCTACTTACAATGAAAGAGAAAACTTACCCATTATAATATGGCTTATAGTCAAGTTTCTAGACAACAGGTAAGGTAACCCACACCTTTATTACACACTTATCTTTAAAACAAAGACCGATGTTTTTATGTCCTATTTTACGTCAATTCTCGCTTATTTTCACAGTGGATACGATTATGAAGTGATTGTTATTGACGATGGGAGTCCCGATGGTACACAGGACATCGCCAAACAACTGCAGAAGTTGTACGGCTCGAATAAGATCGTACTTCGTCACAGGGAGAAGAAGCTAGGCTTAGGAACGGCGTACATGCATGGAATCAAACATGCTACCGGCAACTTTATCATTATCATGGACGCCGATTTAAGTCACCATGTAAGTACAAAATTAAATAGCCAATATTCAGTACTAGTTAAGCCAGCGCGTTGCTGCCTGCCTGCCCATCTTTCGTGTAAGTGCTAGCAATAAATTGACTAAGTTCTGTCGCAATCGGATGAGCGATATGGGAGCGCGTAAAATACGAACCAACAAACATTGATTTACATACAAAATTTTGTAAAACTGACCCCTAAACAAAACTTTAAATGAATGTGTGGCTGAATGACCTTAGCAGCAGTAATTCTATAAGAAGTCATGCCTTTATTTACAAAATTCATTAATATGACAACCTAACTAAGTGAAATAAATACTTCTGAGGTCTGTCTGTGGAACTTTTCTTTGGAAGGCTTCAAACAATAATTGAAAGCAGTCTTCTTCAAAACACCACTACTCGTATATCGATATATGGGTAGTGGTGCCTATTTACCATCAGGTGTACCACCTCTTGTATTGCAAGTCTATGGTGAAAGAAATAATAGTCTCTTACTCTTTTTTATTTGAATTACAGCCAAAATTCATCCCAAAGTTCATAGAACTACAACGTGAACATGATTACGATGTGGTGTCAGGTACGCGGTATCAGGATGGAGGTGGTGTTTATGGATGGGACTTCAAACGGAAGCTGATATCACGTGGAGCTAACTTTGTCACTCAGTTGTTGTTGAGGCCTGGTGCTTCAGACCTAACTGGGTCTTTTAGGTATGATATTTTAACTGGTTAAATTTGCAATGCATTTTCTAAAAATATTGTATGTAGTAGAAAATTCACTAACATCTAGGGCCTATTGTGACAAATATAAATTTAAAAATTTTGCTTACCTTATTATGGGAGGTTTTCCAAGAACCCTTGATTATTGCGATAATATATCCAAGAAAATATGGTAAGGTGCACCAGAACTAACAAATTCCTCACCAATATATTTTTATCAATTCAATATTTTTTATAATAAACAGGTATGGGAAATACGTCTTATTTTATATTTCTCATTATTTTATGCATCATTGCAATTTAATTTTATATTAAAAAGGGGGAGGCTCATTTCAGTTGCTTGGCTTATATTTTCAGGTTATACAAGAAAGATGTGCTACAGAAGTTGATAGACAGCTGCGTGTCCAAAGGCTATGTCTTCCAAATGGAAATGATCATTAGGTAAGAGTCGTTTGCAATGAAAATCAGTAGGTACTTTAATGAAATACCACTACTAAAATAATTATTTTTATAATTTACAAGAGAAGATTTTGTCTTTAATGTTTAGTTTTATTTTTACCTGTTTGAGCCACAAGTTCTCCAAGTATTGGCAAGTGTTTTTTTGCTTGAGAACTCTTTAGCAAATGGAGATTCTGTAGTATAAATACCTTCACTGTAGCCAATTATTGGTTTCAGTTTTTCTATCAGACAATACTACATTTCTCTGTAGTGCAAGCCAGCATAGGTAATAACTGCTTAAAAAGAAAACACCATATAACTCATTGCTATCTTCCTGACCCACTGCACATGCTGTCTCTGTACCGAATTCTGTGCTATAGTGATATTAAATTGCTATGTGTTTATTTAAACACAACAAAAACAATAACATTGAAATATAACATGATAAAAATAACTAAAACAGCTAAGCAAGATCAAAACTTTTTCAACCTATTAGTATTTTATAACGTACATATATAAGAGCCTAGAGTGGCGAACCTTTGGCACGCGTGCCGGTGGTGGCACACCGAAACATAATTCGGGCACGCCAGTGTAAGATACTTTAGTATCCAGGTAATTTGTAACAGAAAAGCACCCTAAATTTTCCTTTTTTTGAACTACTATATTAAATTCATACTGAAGTCACAGTATGAATTTCAGGTTCCCAATAAAGCGTTAAAGGAATAGCAACTAGTTCGTTGTTTTTGTCCATTAAATTACCAAGTCAAGATTCTTTGCTGTCACTCATGGACACATTATTATTATTTTTTGGAGAAATGGCACAGTTACCAATAAAGGTTGGCCATCCCTGGCCTAGAGAGACTAAAATGGCACCATGTATAGGGGCTAGGGAGTTCTTCTGGCTTGCACCTATAACACGCTACTGATCTCACTTGAGTAACCTTCTGAAAATTATTGTATCTGTCATAAAATTCTTTTTACCCAAAAAAATCCCTACAAGGTTCAGAAGTACAGTTTTCAGAGTTTCACTAATTATGTCATTTTTCCCACCTTTCCAGGGCAAGACAATTGGAGTACACAATTGGAGAAGTACCAATCACATTCGTGGACCGTGTATACGGCGAGTCCAAGCTAGGAGGCTCGGAGATCATACAGTTTGCCAAGGCATTACTGTACTTATTTGCTACCACATAAAGTGATATTTTCTACATTCCATAATCTTAAACTTGGCTTTACCTTTTGCAAGTAACTGGCCAGTAATAAAGAATTAAATCAAATTAATAGAGAAAATAAAATGCATTCAAATTATGTAAAAAGGACAGAGTCCAAACACAAAAACGGCGATATATCAAACTAAAACCAATGCAGTATTTATATTGTCATTGTATCGACATGTGAGGTCCTTCAGTTTACATCAGAGGATGATATTACCGTTGCTGAGTACTGGTCAAAAGACTAAATTTTATAAAATTGTATTCGTCATCAACACCTAGAAGAAATAGACCAATCCAGTACCTCAAATGTTTGCCTAATAATGTCAGTAAAAATATTAATGTCGACAAATGTTGTAGATGAAATAGACCAACTTCTGAGCATTGTTCTTTGCAACAGTTACATGCATATTGTAAACTGGCCTTAAAAGCTATAAAATTTGTTTTTAATCTGTGAAAGCCACTTCAATGCTTTTATTGGCTAATTTTCATAATCAATGCAGTACTGATAATGTCCAGTTTATGTACAAAATTCAGACAATACAGACTTTAAACGGGGAATTCACTATTAATTCGGTATGTCGAGTTTTAATGTACTCGACCTCGTAAGCGTCAACGTGAATTTGTATTGAAAGTAAATAAGCGCTGTCTGATGACAATAACGCAAAATCTGTTTTTTTTTGTCATACAATTTGATATAATCGAACATTTACGTTAACGCGATCAAGAACGTTAAAAATGTCGCACTGGCTTAGTGCGAGTTTCAGGTCTGTCTATTTGTCTGACCCGTTTACTATTCCTACGTGTCTAATACAGACACTGTCTATCTAGGACACACATTCACCCTAATTGTGTAATTCATAAAATAGCAAAGTCATTCACAATCGAATACATGCAAAGAATACGCTTGCAATGCCAATATGAAACCATAAGCGGTGATTAAATACATTTTAGTATTTCTATATGTCTTCTAGCGAATTCCCTGCTCTTTTTTAAGTAAAATCAATGATATTAATTTTGTTGTAAATATATTTTTTCATGAAAACTATCAACAGTACAATAATTTATTTTAAAAATTATAGACCACAACTTAAATGTTAGTGTGTAAGCCTTCCATAAGATTATAAGATCAGCATATGTATGCCAAATAAGAAAAGAAACATTTTTTGAAGAAATAACTTAAAAAATATCAAGTAATTATTTCCAGTAGTAAATGTTTATAAGCTTATAATAATAATGCATTAAACTGATCTTGTGTTATATTATGTGTCGGAGGATTATAAATACATAATTATAATTTTAATAAATTTATATTTTTTAAATTTTTATTAAACTTTTTATTTTAGAATAATATTTTAAAACCTGTCACTACATTCAAGGCTTAATTGAGGAAAATGTTATCGACTGTTCCACATTTATATTTTTTGTTATTAAAAGAGTTTACAAGACTCGATTCCACAACTTCATTAAAAAAAAATGGTATTTTACTTATTGTATTTCAAAACCTTGTATTTCATTCACATACCAGAAGAATATTCTCCCGCTTATTACCTTTTAAAATCCAATTGAACATAATTATTTACTCAGCTGAAATAAAATTGCGCAGTTAGCTTTTGTTCAATCATTTTACAAATTAGTAGTTCATTATTTACACTTAATAGGAAACCATAGCCAAGATTATGTTGCGTTTATTCACATTTGCAATTCTAATTTTAAATTCTTCAGCTAAACTTTTTTTTTCTAATATATTTGAAGAACAAAATGACGTACATTCTAAAAGTGATGAGCCGGTTGATATTCAGGTCGGATTTGTTAATAGAGGAGACCCGTTATGGGTTTTGAGTTTGAGTGGTGATGATTGGCTTGCTCCGAAGTTAAGACTAGGAAATGCTGCTGAATTAGAAGAGTTTTTTCACTACATTCAACCTTCTATTAGAAAGTAAGTAAAAGTGTTTACTTCCCTACGTTTCTGTTTTTGTCACCATTTAATGCCTTATTTATTCGTAATTATCTAGCTAGGTTTATTTTTGATTCAAGACAACACAATATTTCTGTAAATTAAAATAAAACATGTGTCTTTATTAATAGCAATTAATAGAGGTTCACACATGGTTATGTGTAAGTTCTGCCCATCCTCTTTGCAGAATGGGTTGAAGCACCAAAATAATCAAAACTTATTTTGCTTGTAAGTTTAAAGTCAGTAACTATGATTGTTAATCACATAGCTTTTGCAATCTTTTCAGCATAATAAATTACGAAGTTGGAACACCATTCACTCGTGAATTGGTTTAATATTATCTATAGGAATGAACTGCTATTTCGGCATGTCTTTCGAACCTTCGATAGCTCAGTTGGTAGAGCGGTGGACTGTAGCTGGTATCAATTGTCATCCATAGGTCGCTGGTTCAAATCCGGCTCGAAGGAATTCTTTTTGTGTTTATTGCTGTAAAAACATGATATTTTTGTTAAATAATTCTGAAAATAATTTTATGAAAAGGATTTTAGTTATATCATATATTTTATGATGATAAGTATTTATTAAATCTTGTAACAGGAGACAGATTAAAAAAAAATCTCAAAACTCTCAAAACAATTGTATTACAACGTGAAACAGAATAAACGGGGATCATTGTAATACAACTTTTACAATGGGATGGGAAGATTTTGGGGTTCCAAAATCCGCAAAAGACAATCAGCTGTTCAGTACATTTTTTCGAGTTAGTGCACATAAATATAAGTATGGGGCAGTCGATTTTTAGGGTTTCGTACCTCAAAAGGAAAAAACGGAACCCTTTAGGATCACTTTTCTGTCTGTCCGTCCGTCCGTCTGTCTGTCAAGAACTTTTATCTCGGGAACGCGTGGAGGTATTAAGTAAAAAATAATATTTAATGTCTTTGTTAAAACCGAATAGGTACTTAGATCTACAGTCCCTTGAAGCTGTGAAAAAATTCAAACATCTAAGTTACCTACGTAAAATTGTGTATTTCGACACTCAACTTCTCAAGGGAATCATTTTAGGTTATTTTCTGTTGACCTAAGACTAAGGTATGGGTATAGGGAAAAATCTGAAAACTATACATTTGTAATAAAAAAAAATGTATTTTTTAAAAATCATCGAGGTGGTTGCGACAGGCTAGCCCGCGAAATTCAAATTGTCTTACGTTTTTTTTTCAATTTGCAAGTTAGTTTTAGGTTATACTTATAAATATGTTGATTAAAGTATGATTCGTGGGCGTCAGAATTATGTATTTTCAGAATTATAATCAGTAAAATAACTCCATAAGTCGGTATAATCCTAAAATGTCAAGATTTCATGCAATAGCCATTCTTTCGGGTTACCTGGCCCTAGGAGTTTTATTGCTGCGCAAGCGCAACCAACCCTCGGTGGGCGAGTCCGACTCGAATTATCCAGTTTTTTTTTTTGCGATTTCAGTGTTGGTCTCGTAGTAATTGAGTGAGTCCATTACATTTATTTATACTTTGTGATTAAGAACCTTTATTTTTCACAGCATAAGACGGCGACAACCTAGAGTAAAGAAGGATGACCCTGAACGACAAAGCGCTACTGATTACCCCCTACATAGATCGATAAGTGAAACGAAGAAAGATTTCACTATGATGTTAAACAAGTTTGCGTAAGTTCTTATTCGATGAAAAATACTATTTTTCCAGTCTAATGCCCAAGCCTGTGTAGTGTAATGTATGGTGAATTCTGAAATAGTTCCCTTTTACGTTGCCTAGAAGATACACTTGGCGCACTATATTGAGACAAAATGTTGTCATTTACAACGATAAAAATGTAACCACATACATGCAAATCAATAGACGTTAGATCTTGTTACAAAAAACGTCGATCGACGTTGGTTCGTTGCCTTTTATATCGACTCGTAACATAATTTGATGTTAGTAGAGCAAATGTTATCTTCAAGATAATTCACGATTTTATTAAAGTTTATTTTGATATGGAATCCAAATCATCTTAAATTCAAGAGTACGTCTGATTTCTAATAAGGTTTATAACTTTAGGTCTAGGTTTAGGTTTAGGTCCCTAGGGAACGCACTCCCGGGATAAAGAATAGCCTATGTCCTTTCTCAGGCTCTAGACTGTCTGTACCGAATTTCATTAAAAATGGTTTATTAGTTTTAGCGAGAAACAGACAGACAGATAGATAGTTACTTTCGTATTCATAATTTGTATATAAGTTAGGACTGATTTCATTAGTTTTGTGCCTTTTTAAACTAATTATTTTTCTTATTTTCACACAAGTAACCCAAATTATACCCATCTTTTTTCAGTTTTACATCTAGTATTGAACCAGATGCATACATAACTGATAATACTCACTATCACGATAATAGTCCATCCATTGCGGTAAGTCATTTAAATAATGTAGATTATTTCTGTATCCTTTTCGCGTTAAAAAGCACACCTTGTTCTTAACGTTCCGCTCTACACCATGAGTTGAAAATCTAGTTCAAGTGGCTCGTGGTTTTCTCTGGATAAGTTTTTAACATGTATTTATGTTCTTTTACAGTTGCATTTCAAAGGGCCATACTCCGTTCTGATAGTGGAATTGGGAAGTAAGCAGTGGCACTACATCATCAACTCACAATCAGCACTCCCCGAATGGTTTTATGAAAAGCACGACACCTATGACAGTCCCATACTTGTACCAGAAGACGTGAAAATCCAGTTATTTAGTTCACTATGGCGTTTATTACACGTATTCTTTGGTTTTCCTGTGTAGTGTACGGTTTTCTGTGTTGAATAAATGTGTAGTTTAAGTAATAGTTTTTCTATACTATCTATAATATTATAAAGAGGAAAGATTTGTATTTTTATAAGTAACGAATAAACTTAAAAACTACTGAACCGATTTGAAAAATTCTCTCAGCAATGGGCTCGATACTCGTTGATAATGTTTTATCAGCGCGTAACATAGGCTAAATTTAATCCCCGTACTCCCACGGGAACGGCAACTACGCGGGTGAAACCGTGTGACGTCTGCTAAATAGTCTTTTATAGATTATAATCCACTCCGAATAAATTATTGAATCAAAGAAATATGTGGAACTCTACGAGTCTCTGTGTTCCTCACAGTCTTTGACACAACAGCTTTCAAGGAAAGAATGAATAGGCTTCTTCTGGGCTCGGTCATTCTTTCGTAGACCTCATTTATAATCATATCTACTCAGGTGAAATCGAGAAAGGGGGCTTATGTAAAAATATAATATTTTTCAAAATCCTCGTATCTAAAGTCCAAAAAAAAGCAATTAGTCATTCGTTCAATGATGAATCACAAGTTTGACGTTTCATTCAATATTTTCATTCTCAAATCGCAGATTGTTTTTTGTGACTGTGCAGTTGCATTGTTTTTAAATTGGATTTTGAAGTAGTTTTCGCGAAACTGATGTGGGATATCTTCAAAAAAAATGTCGTTCGGTAGTTTTGAGAACGTTGGGTCATTTATACGGGATTGCAATGGCTCGACATTGCGATACGACCAAGCTTGTTTACAAATTATCACAGACAGAAAAGTAAGTTTTTGGAGTCAGTTTGAAGAATGTGAGGGCTGTAAGTTGCTGGAAAGAGCAAAAATACCGGAGACTCGTGCCCTGATCTTGGAAACAGGAGGCCCTATAAAGTATTCGGTGCGAAACGACAATGGAGAAATATGCGACGGTTAGTATGATCATTAGTTTAACATGACACATTCTTTGCTAAAATATTATTGTTCCGCCACCTTTTGTCTTTGTTCGATAGTAAACAACACGCTTGACGACGTTTTAAATTTAGAATGAGGCGTTAAGAGAAATTGGAACTTAAAAAAAAAACAATTATCAAGGTTTTTGTTAATTTTAGTTCATGTCAATAGAATTGATATTGAATCTAAATGGAATGAGTCACACACAGCTGCCCATTTCTGTTGCATAGTGAAAGTTTCTGTAAAAGTAGTATTTCATAACTGGTATAGTGGAATTCAAAGATTTTTTGCATCAATACTTTTTGCTTATGTAGGTAGTATGTTCATTTGGATACTTGCACAATGAGTGATACAGTGTGCCTAATATTTTAATGACTTTTTGAACAAGTTTACTGCATCACATTTACGGAGTGCATTATTATATGTATAGTATTTTTGTACTAAATGGCTGTTCTATTACCAAATAAAGACAAATAAATTGTAATATACTCTAATATGAAATTTGGTACTGAAGTTATAAATAGTTTATTTTATATTTATTTTAACATAAACCAAAACAGGGCTTGAACATATAAAGCAGAAAATAGTAAAACTTTAAGTACAAGGAGTTGTTAAAATGGTTTTAATGAAAAAAAAAAAATACCTTTTGTGTTTAAATTATTCTCTTTCATAGTTTTCATGAACGCCTAGCCTTGCATCCAAACCCACTAGTTAAGGAACTGTTAAACCTGACAGTGATGGTAAAAAGGCTGAAGAGGAACCACCTTCTATAAGTTGAAGGTGCAGCACTGGCTGCTCCACCACAATGCCATTTGTCATGGAACAAATTCACTTATGGTCCGAGGACTGATTGCAAATGTAATTATAAAGAAAAAAAAATATTGTTCATGAAAAGTTTCACTGAAATCAGCTAGTCTATTCTGAAAATAACTATTTCGATATCGACCTTCATCTGATTGACAAAGCTCAAAAAGTGAGCGTTATTACACACAACATAAAGTCCTACATTTATATGAATTTGGTACTTACAGCGGATTCCGCTATCCTCTTTTTTTCTTCTAAACAAGGAGGCAACCCTGTTCACACGTGCAGTAAAAATAAAGAGTTATCAAATGTCATCTAGTGAAACCCAAATCCATAAAATGTTGAATGTTTTGCATAAAGTGATCATAGTTGTTTTACTAATACAATAAAGCTGAAGAGTTTGTTTGAACACGCTGATCTTTGGAACTACCAGTCAAATTTGGAAAATTATTTTTGTATATGATAGCCACATTCATGAGGAAGAAGATAAAAAAATTGACTTTGTCAAAAAACCCAACCGCTTAAAACTACTAATAAGTTTTCAAGCAGTCTGATGCAGCTGGTGGCATTGGACCAGTGATTGAACTGCATCAGACTGCTTGAAAAGTGACTTGTTTCGAACTTTTTAGTCGTTTTTAGCAGTCGGGTTTTTTGACAAAGTAATTTTTTTTTATTTCCTCCATTTTAGTGAGTTACATTTTGGAATCGTCTCCTCGTTCCCTTATCTTGAAACCCCACTCGATAGGTTTTGAAAAAAAAAAATTTTTTTTAAGACATTTGGCGCCAGAAATCCGCTATTTTGTTTTTTTTTTGACCCAGTGTCACTCTCACAGTAAAAACGAATCTAACGACACCTCTTAAGTTAAAATCCATTGAGCCGTTTAGGCTTTAGGGCGTGCCAAAGAAATATATTTACATACACTCGAAAAACAAAACTCTCTTTCTTTCGCAGTCTTGTAAAAACACAAAAATTCCAAGAAGTCATAGGTAGAGTTCAGTATGTTATCTGTATTTCCATTCCATGCATGGGTATCCTGGCTAACATAGCCAGTCTAGCTTCACCCAGAAGCACAGTATCTGGAGGGCTTTACAGGCTTTAGGGAGTGACTGCACCATTCCAAAGATTTGTGCCATAGCCTCTCTTAAAAAATTTCTGCCAGCGGCTTCGCCCGTGTGGTCCCTAGGGAACATACTCTCGGTATAAAAAGTAGCCTATTTCCTTTCTCACACACTAGACCAGGGATGGCCAACCGGTCGATCGACTGGTTGATCGCGGCAATTAGTCCAGTTGATCACGGCAAGGCAAAAAATATAAATAGGTACGAATAACAGACTGCGCCAACTATGTAAATACTAAATAGGTTATGTTAATAAAATGAAAAATACTACATCATTTTATACTTAACTTTACCTACTGTTACATTTGTACCTATAAGATTAGTAGATTGCACAGGGTTTCGTCAGTAAAATGTCGGTCTTGGATCTAATCAAGTTGACCACCCCTGTTCTAGACTATAATTTAATTTAAATCGGTTCAGTAGTCTAAGCGAGACAGTGCGACAGACAGACAGTTACTTTCGCGTTTATAGTATTAAAGTATGGATTTAAATAAACGTTTTGACTTTGGCTTTGACATTCCAGGATAACATAGGCCACAAGCCCTAGGTATACTGTACCCACATTAGGAGGTAAAGGTTGTTGTGTTGGTAGGGGTCACAACAACCATATCAAATACACATTACAATGGCTTGAAATGGTATTGTATAGAGTTTTTATTGGTTGAGCGCCTTCCATTTGATTATACCTGACCTTCCTATTTTTTGCTAAGTATAACCATTGAATATAAAAAAGTTTTCCTCTTATTGTTTTATTTGTGAACAAGTTTGAGGAGTAGCTTTTGCCTATATATCGCCACAACGGCTGCACGGTCAATATTCAAGGTTATGCAATGCTTGCCGGATTCAGTCTGTGGATGGGAGACCATACCAGCCATAGACTGAATTGGGTGGAGCTCCTCTGTGTCCCTGAAAGCACATTGTACTGCCATTTGTAGATCTTTGACAGTTGTTATAGGTCACAAGGCAGGATATATGCCACCAGTCTTGCGAAAGGGGATAGTGTTACCCAGTTACCGGATTGTGGAGGTTCAGTTAGATTTGAAGCCAGCCCTAACAAAGTTGAGAAAAGACTGGGAAAAATTATTGATTAAAAAAAACTGTTATTTAAAACACACAATCATAAACAAAGGTAACGCCACTACTATACTTTTTATGACTCATGAAATCTAACAATTCTCAATCAATTTTAAACCTTATGTTTTGCTGTTAAAGTTAAATCTACAGTGTAACTAAACTCTAGTGCATAAGGAAGCTAGGTAATCCAATAATGTACAAACATAACCCTATTATCTAGGTTCACTCACGTGATTCATACTGCGTGATAAGTATGTAAATACATAGAGATTAACAATGTGAGTACTATGAAGGTTTTAGTCAAAGTAAGATTGTTGAGTAAAACTTTCATGAAGTATTTTTTAGACTGGCTGACCGGCGCAACTTCGTGTGCGGCATATTGTTGCACTGCTCCGCTCCTATTGGTCGCAGTGTGATGTTATATAGCCTATAGCCTTCCTCGATAAATGAGCTATCCATCACAAAGATTTTTTCAATTCGAACCAGTAATTCCTGAGATTAGCGTGTTCAACCAAACAAACAGTCTTCTGCTTTATAATATTAGTATAGCTATGTACTTAAATAAAATCAAGTCCTAGTGTTAAAAAATGCATTAGAAACTTATCAAATAAAAAGATGTTTTTTTTTTAATTCCTATAGAATCAATTCATGTGGTTATGGAGCAAATCACATGTTTTACTCATTTATTCAAATATACTCCTTTTCTTTCGTATAAAATCCATATTCAATTGAAAAACCGTTCCTAAGTATAGCTCTTCGAATAAAATATTTGATACAATCAAAGTTATTAAAAGTTGTAATATTTATCTGTCGCATAAAATTGAGCTCATGGCTAGGTTGACTAACAGAATACCTATCAACCTAAGTCCAGTACATATTCAAATATCTAAAATATCATTGGCTACGCAGTCCAACCGGTTTGTTTGCACTGTTGTGAACATGTTATGCTGATTCTGTATTTCTATAATATTAAAGTGTCTTTAGGTCTCAACCTATATTTAGACTTGATGTAAGTTATCCGGAACAGACACTTGTAGCATTTACAAATGCTTAAAAACCTATAGAGAGAGACATCTATGGAGTGAAATAAACATAAAATATATAAATAAATAATTGTATTTTCGTTTGATTTTCTTAATTTAATTACTAGTACCCGCGCAACTTCGTCTGCGTCACAATTTTCATTACTGCTCCGCTCCTATTTGTCTTAGCGTGATGATATATATACCTATAGCCTTCCTCGATAAATGGGCTATCTAACACTGAAAGAATTTTCAAATCGGACCAGTAGTTCCTGAGATAAGCGCGTTGAAGTAAACAAACAAACAATCTCTTCAGCTGTATAGATTTTATCAGTCATCAGTAGGTGATCTGGGAGAAACACCAGGTTTATGCCAATTCAGTCAAGCCTCCATCAATCGCAGGTCCCTGGGCACTTGCCGCAAATCACGCTACCTGTCACTGTCAATTTTTCTCAATCAACCTTGAACTTAATACGTTAGCAATAAAGATAAAAGTTAAATTTGTCAGATTTTGTGTGATTAATATTATAATTATGTTGTTTTTTTTTTACTATTGGTAGGCACGCGCTTGACCACCATCTCACCTGATGGTAAGCGATGATGTGGTCGAAGATGGAGCACGCTTGCCTAGAAGTAACCTGTTCAGTGTTGACTTAAACTCCCAGATTGTAGCTATCAGGAAACACAGACTCCGGCAGGGAATTCCTCTCCTTAGCTGTACGCATTATGAATGTGTTCCCAAAACGTTTTGTGCGTGTGGGTGGGATGTCCACCATGTACCGGTGGCGCACCGCCTTTCGTCTTTTGGTCCGATGATGGAACGGGCTTGGCGGAATTAAATTATGCAATTCCGTCACATTCCCCAAAATGCAACCGATAGAAAACCGACAGGCTAGCAACTCGTCGTCGATGTTCAAGACTTTGGAGCTTCGTCGCGATGAGCCTATCAATAAGTATACCTGTTATTAATAAGTATAGGGATGGATTTAACGAACAAATCATTCCGCGATCGTGCGATTATGTATATCGCTTTGTATGAGGAAGACGTCCAAGGATAATGATGTCTGTGACATTTAAGAAAAGAATATACTTTATTGTATACCTACCAAAATATACTTGCATTGTACTAATCTATTTCTCACTCAAAGACCTGGGTGCTTACTCTGGAATATAATTCCGATAGATCGATATTGGTCAAACGTCAGTTGGTTGGGTTAAGCGTCAGGGCTTGGGTAGACTCCACCTGCACCGGATCGGGAGGGAGGAGACCCCGGCGTGCCATGACTGCGGCGTGGCGGAGGACACGGCTCAGCACACCCTCGAGGTGTGCCCGGCTTGGTCTGAGCCGCGCCGCAGTCTGACTGCAGAGATCTGACAGGACCTCTCACTTCCCAGCGTGGTCAACGCCATGCTGGAGAGTGAGGGGTCCTGGGCAGCAGTCGCCTCCTTTTGCGAGGACGTCATCTCGCAAAAGGAGGCGGCGGAGCGCGCGCGGGAGGACGACCCTCTCGCTGCACCGCTCCGAAGGCGAAGAAGAGGTCGGAGAAGACGTCGTCTTCTCCCTCCTCATGGTGGTGATGGGCGGGCGATAGGCGCGGGGGCGCCTCCGCCCGCATTGCACTCCACACCACCTTCGCCGGTCATTCCCAGCCCTCCCCCCACGGCGAGGACTTGAGGGGCCCGCCGTTTTAGGCGGGTTGTCGTCGGAGGAGGACTGGACGCCAAGGCTGCGCCGATCTCCCAGTCCTCCTCCACTCGGACGATGCGGGAATGCCGCTGGGTTATTTTAGTGGGTATACCGGATCAGCCTGGGGAGTCCCACATACCCCTCCCATTCCCCCGATGGGAGGGTGGGTATGCGTAATGCATTTTTTCCCAGCGCAAAAAAAAGGGGTTTGGTAGACTCAATGAGTCCAACCAATTCCTGACGTTTGACTGGCAATTCCAATGTCGATCTATCGGAATTTTATTCGGGAGTAAGCACCCTGATCTCATAGAAATAAGTCCTACATCGTAATATCAAAATTCTCTGCGTGATAAGAACATTTACAACCGGCCAAATATTAACGATCGGGCAGTTGCCCACGAACACAACACCCGTCTGGTCGGAGGATCCTCCTTTTTTCAATGGAGGTTTGAAGGACATTACACCCTGTGCCGCATATCTCTCATACACTAATTTAATTCTATCAAAGAGTAACTATGGAGTTTCTTGTCCATTCTTCTCCATAAGAATCTACATTTCCGAATGGACAGTAGAGTCACTTTAGAATTTTTATATTATTTGAAATGTGAATGACGTTCAAAAGTGCCGTTTAATAGCCTAATTGGAAAAACGCTTTGACTTTGTCTCATCATTCCCTAATTTGATTTTATTTGGGGTTGCCGCAAAGTGTCTTTTTCTACGACAGTTCCTAATTTGACGCCTCTTTACGCAAACAAATTTACAGTACAGTGATAGAGGGACTTGATATCATAGGTATCTCTACCATCCAACCTTTGGGTGATGTAGATACAAATAAACTGCTATGTCTAGATTCGTTCAAGTATACTTATTATGTTGTAAAACAGGTTATATTGATTCATCATGATTATTTCTGGGAATCCACTGTTTGTTATACCATTTCGTTAGGTATCCTATTTCGCGCGGTCTGTAAAACGAGATAACACAAATTACTATTAAGAGATTTCCCATGACATTGAATAATAAATCTTGTTAGAATGAAAATAAAGTTGAAAATTCAATGCAGACAGCAAACGGCCCCTTGGGTTAGCGCGAGCGCACTTGCGCAATCATAGTTGCACTCAATGACGCTGAAAATAACGTCTATAATTGAACGACACTGTAAACTCTTCGGCTCATTGCCCATGAAGAATTGCTAATTTCCCGCGCAACCAACGAAACATTCGAAATTCATTTTTTTTTTTTTCTATGTCTATTTATTTTTTCAGGCTTGTATCAATTCGGTGAATATGGCCAGTATGTTCTCAACGTCTCCGTCGATGAAGCGACCAAAGAAAAATGCACCCCACGGATGACAGCGGAACCGGATGCGGCGTACCTACCAATATTGACGGCTGTGGTGATCCTGTTGTCTATGGCAACTTTGTGGTACATCATCAAGGGTATTGGCAAGAGAGTGATTGCAGGACGGATATATGCTAGATATTTTGCTAGGTTAGTATTTTAAGACTAAGTTATAAATATTCTTCTAATCTTCTATTACTTACTCAGGGGGACTCGTAATTCAATTCAAATATTTTATTTCCGATAATATCCATATAATATTAATAGTATAACTTAGCCTAATGTGGTACCTGCGTACCACTAAAAAGTCAAAGTTATTTTTTTGTTAAGTTTTTACTCCCGGGAACACCGAATAAATGTACGAATCGTAACCAGAACGTGTAGTGTTTTTATAGTTTTCTGTAGTGACTCCCGTTTTTTATTCGATGCAGCAATCAACTATTATTTTATACACTTTCAGAGAGGACAATGAGCTAGGCTCTGAGACCCGGGTTCTGACGACTGAGGCAAGCATCCCGCGGTCTCCGACCAGATCCAGGCTACGCTCCCTCGACATCTTCAGAGGATTCTCCATCGCTCTAATGGTTAGTTTACAGTAGCTCAAAAGTCTGACAGCCACTCTGCCTAAAACTTTAAATTATTTGCCTTTTTTTAAGGACATAAATACACAAAACGAAGTAACCGATTTCCGACCTTAAGTATATTATTTTAAGGTCGGAAATCGGTTATTCGTTTTGTGTAGTTTCATCCTTTTTCCTCATGACGGCAGCACTGTTGTCAAGGGGTATTCTGTCAACCAGTGAATGGGTTGTGGAGGTTGAATGGGCAGTCGCTTCTTTTAAAATATTGGTACTCAACTGCATCCGGTTCGACTAAAAGCCTAGCAAGATGAAATTAAGGTGAATGCTCCAGGGTAGCCCGCGAAATTCAAATATTTTTATGTTTTTTGCAATTTGCCGGTCAGTGTGAAGCTGTATGTGGACCAAATGCGATCCGCGACCGTAACGCGTATTTATCTAAAGAATTATAACCATTTTAATCATCAATATAGCCCTCTAAGTTCATGTAGTTCGAAAGAATGATTATTTGGGCTATATTGATGATTAAAATGGTTATAATTCTTTAGATAAATACGAGTTACGGTCGCGGATCGCATTTGGTCCACATACAGCTTCACACTGACCGGCAAATTGCAAAAAACATAAAAATATTTGAATTTCGCGGGCTACCCTGGAGCATCCACCTTAACTAGCCGGATTATGAATGATCTATTTTCATCCGTCTTTTTTACAGCCCAAAATTCTGATCCATACATTGTGGAGGAGAGAGAGGAGCTCGTGGCTAAATAATAACAGCCGCACGGGTCGATCTTAAGGTTAAGCAACGCTTGCCAAGGTTGGTCTGTGGATGGGTGACCGTCTTAACATAACGAGTTTCCTTCGTGCCTCGGAAAGCACGTTAAGCCGTTGGTCCCGGCTGTCATTTGTAGATCTTTGGCAGTCGTTACGGATTGTCAGAAGCCAGTAAATCTGACTACAGTCTTGCCAAGATGTACCGTGTTACCCAGTTCATGGGTTGTGGAGGTCTGGTAGGCAGCCGCTCCACGTGAAACACTGGTATTCAGCTGAATCCGGTTTGACTGGAAGCCGACACCAATTTAGTTGGGAAAAGGCTAGGCAGATGATTCTGATCCATACATTACGACAAGGGGTCTAAAAAGGCCACTGTAGCAGAATCAAAAAGTACATCACGCTACCCGTCACTGTCAAATTTTCCCAATCAACAATTGAACCTAATGCGTTAGCGATAAAGATGAAAATGGAAGACAGATTGTCGAGTGGTTTTTAAATTATATTATTGTTGCGTGGCTATTCTGCTAAAGTGGCATTTTAGACCCACAGGTCTTATCACGGACTTATAGATTTTCCCCATCAATCAACTTGAGGGGCAACCATGGGTCGCAAGTTGTTCGAGTGACCTGTCGCCATTGATCCATCTTGTCGAAAACATATTCTAAAGCAAACCTTCGGAGTATTGCAATAATTACCAGTCAAAATAACAAAGGGAAAACGTTAGCTAAATGTGGTATAGCGTCAAGACTTATCAAAAATTAATAAGGATAATAAATAATTAGACGTCTGTTGTCCTTAAAATGTTTTTTGTTATTTAATCTCTTATCTTTGTCCTCTGGTTCTTTTTAGGTATGATTAGCGAAACAATAGCAGTGATATCGGTATATTTATCATCTTTCATAGATAGGTATTGTTCTAATATTTTGTCAATAACCTTCAATTTGGATGTGAAAGTCATCATCTGCCTAGCCTTTTCCTAACTATATTTGGGTCGGCTCCCAGTCAAACCGGATTCAGCTGAATACCAGTATTTTACGTGGAGCGGCTACCTACCAGACCTCCACAACCCATTAACTGGGTAACACGGTACTTCATGGCAAGACTGGAGTCAGATTAACTGGCTTCTGACTATCCGCAACGACTGCCAAAGATCTACAAATGACAGCCGGGACCAACGGCTTAACGTGCTTTCCGAGGCACGGAGGAAACTCGGTATGTTAAGATGGTCACCCATTCACAGACCAACCTTGGCAAGCGTTGCTTAACCTTGAAGATTTACCCGTGCGGCTATTATTATCTAGCCACGAGCTCCTACAAGACTACTATTCTTGTTTATTTGTTTAGATCTTCGTGAACGCGGGCGGTGGCGGCTATGGCGTGTTCTCTCACAGCGTATGGAACGGCCTCACGGTGGCCGACGTGGTGTTCCCCTGGTTCGCCTTCGCTATGGGGGAGGCGTTGGTGCTGTCCCTCAACGCAAGGCTTCGGACCTCGCTGCCCAGGATTCAGGCGTTTCAACAGGTGATTTTGGGTTTTGCGTATATCAGTGCAAGGTTTAAATTTATCTGTAATTAAACTCGAACCCATCTACACTAATATTATAAAGAGGAAAGATTTGTTTGTTTGAAATGAATAGGCTCCGAAACCACTGGACCGATTTGAAATATTTTTTCACCATTATAATCCTTTATCCCTGATAAACATAGAATATATTATATTTTGAAAAAAAAAATAGAGATACTTAAGAAAATTGCAACAATGTAACCCAAAGTAGCAAAATTTTGCCTAGAACTAATTTTATAGAGTCAGCTCTTAATCTTCAAATCTCTTAATTGTCAGCTAGTATTTTAATAAAGAAAGCGCCAAAGAAGGTGGGAACAGTATTTACATCAACTCATCAACAACAGTATCATTGTAAAATGAACCATTTGACAACAGTAAATGACTCTTTCTGTTTTTTTTTACAATAAAATTGCTAGTATTTGGGTTAATAACCGCCATTGCCATATCAAAATCAAATCACAATAAAAAATACGCTAATTCAAGGCCAAAACTAACTGGAATATTGTTATTAAAAACATGTTTACATCGTTAGGTGGCGACTCGATCTCTGCTGCTATCCCTCATCGGCATAGTGCTGAGCTCTTCGAACTCGTCCTGGATAGACGTGCGCCTCCCCGGAGTCCTACAACGCCTCGCGGCCATGTACTTTATCGTTGGCTTCCTCGAGTGTGCCTTCATGAGAACCAGCCAGGATATCACACCAGGTATGGAACCTATGATTGCAGAATTTGTTTGAAAGAGTCACCGCGGCCCGGGAACGCAAAGGGTCTTAGAGAATTGAAAAGGAAGGATCCTCCGACCAGGCGGTTGTTGTGCCTGGCTACTGCCCCATAGTTCATATTCAGGCTGATGTATGTACATGTTCAAATCGCACGGTAAACTCTGCTTGCGATGCAGGATTTTGTCGAAGTAGTTCGCTGCTAGTTGGATAGATGGCGTCGCGGTTCTTTTTGTTGTGATGTAGTTGGCTCTGTTGGTTTTTCTGGTATTAAGTGGATGGGTTTGGTCAGTAAGACACTCCCTTCTGCTCAACACAGTGCAGGAGAAGTCATTTGATGATTGCCCATACTTTAAAAAAGGATAAAAGGAAATGAAACATTAAACCACACTTTGGCTTAGGTTCATCAGAACGATTCAATTGTCAATCTTTTAATGATTGAGTTAGTGGGGTAATACTACTAATTATATAATTTACGGGGGGGATGTGACGACTATTTGAATTTTGATCTAGGTTTGGTCGATGGTCAAGTGTATTATCGAACTGACAGAGTTCGATCTGCGATAAAAGAGTCCTTTCCAATGTCATTAAAATGTAGAAAACGTAAAAGTAATAGGGATGTTTGCAGAGTATAAAAATATAAATATGAATATATTTAGTCCATTAGTTAGGTTATCGAAAAATATTGGATACTTTTTTTTTTTTTTTTTTTGAATAGCTCGTGGCTAAATGTTATTATTTAGTCACGAGCTCTCCGCCGCACGAGCTGTACGGGTCGTTCTTCAAGGTTAAGCAACGCTTGCCTAGGTTTGTCTGTGGATGGGTGACCATCTTAACATACCGAGTTTACTCCGTGCCTCGGAAAGCACGTTAAGGTGGATGCTTCAGGGTGGCCCGCGAAATTCAAATATTTTTATGTTTTTTGCAATTTGCCGGTCAGTGTGAAGCTGTATGTGGACCAAATGCGATCTGCGACCGTAACGCGTATTTATCTAAAGAATTATAACCATTTTAATCATCAATATAGCCCTCTAAGTTCATGTAGTTCGAAAGAATGAATATTTCAGAAATAATCATTCTTTCGAACTACATGAACGCTTTGCACATTCCCTATTAGAAAAACTATTTAAAACTAGCAGCCAATCGGCTCTTGTTCGTGCCAGCTAAAATGTTTTTTTTTTTTCGTAATTGTCTGTTTCTGTCACAGGTCGTTCTTTACTCCGTGACATCAGCGCTGGTTGGCAACAATGGCTGGCAACACTCGTCCTCGTTTCCATACAGGTAAAAAAAATACACCAGCTTATACGAGAGATGTCTGCGAGTCTAAAAAGGCCACTTTAGTAAAATTATTTTAGAATCGTACATAAATTTATCAAACGTGGTCGCTCACAATGGGCCTCAGCAGAAGGCTCAAAGTCACTCAAAGGGCAATGCTTGTAGTTTTCTTGCATGATCGAATCAGGAATGATGCAAGAGAACTAAGGATACCGACATAGCCCGAGGGACCGCCAAACTATAGTGGCAGTGGGCAGGGCACACACATTGCTTGCAAAACAGATGATCGATGGAGCCGAAAAGTTCTGGAGTGGCGACCGCGTACCGGAAGACGCAACGTTGGCGCGACCACAAGGTGGTCCGTGCACCTGGTGAAGGTCGCGGGTAGCCGATGGATGCGAGACGCGCAGGACCGGTCGTTGTGGCGACGCGCGCGGGGAGGCCTATGTCCAGCAGTGGACGTCTTTCGGCTGATATGATGATAATGATAAATCTGTCAAATTTCATTTCCATCTTTATCGCTAACGCATTAGGTTCAAGATTGATTGGGAAAATTTGACAGTGACGGGTGCGCGATGTGCTTTCTGATTCAGTTAAAGTGGCCGCAGAAATAATCAACCGCTTTGAGTTCGATGACATCTCTCCACTTCTCTTCAATACAAATCGCGCAAAAAAATCTGCGAGTCTATTTACTCACAATAATTGAATGACGCATTTGTCCCACCTGCACGCAAAATACGCGCTTAGTCGTGGAGTTGCGGAAATCAGCCCGATTTACATACATACGTACATACATTACTCATACATATATACAGCTTATGAAATATTATTTGTGCTTTTCGACTTTGAAGTGTCTTGAAAATAGTCGTTTAATACACATTTGATCTCAGTTCCATGACAAAGTCAAAGTAAAAAAACATGTCAAAGTGTCAACATTTTTACCTAAAAGTCCCAATTATGTGGCGTAAAGTACCGGAAAGTCATTCCATTTGAAATTCTGAGAAAAAAAAGGTTAAAAAAAACGCGTGAGAGAATCTCTACGCGACCGTTCTGAAGGGTTAAAAAAAAAAACAATTTTACGTAACTCGTAGTTCAAACCACTTATACTTAAACGCACAATTATTTACCACGTACACGTAATACTTTAACGCTCCCAATGTACAATTTCTGGCTACCCGAAGTAATTTTTCAAATGAAACCACTGGAACCGTAGAAAAAACAGCTAGTTATAATAACCGGCACGAGTCGTGAGCACACTCCATTGGTTGGTTTACGACCACAGCTGACGCTTCACGTTATTGGTTCGTCAGTCATTGCTCATCGACTATTGCGCTTGCAAGTTTCGTTCGCCCACCGTACATTGGCGAGATCACCCCGCTGCATTCAACTGTGCTCACGACTCGTGCTGGCTACTATACATCAGGGATGTCATGGATATGATATGTCGGGGATCTGGATATAGGAATAAAATTATATCGGTTACGGATTTGTAATTATTGCGAATTATCCGTTAGTTTTGAATAGTTTCGGTCACGGATATAAGGTGAAAGTAAAATTGAAACACAAATAGTATGTAAAATTTGGTTTTATTTATAGGTTTTGTCTAGTCCTGGTTATCATTTCGTATTATAACCAGTCATATAGGTAAGTAACGAAACATGTCGTTTTATTTAGACTCCGCTCTTAAACGAAACTATCCGAACGGTTACGGATATATTTTTATTTCGGACTAGTCAACCCGCGCAACTTTGTCTGCTCCGCTCCTGTTGGTCTTAGCGTGATTATATATAGCCAATAGCCTTCCTCAATAAATGTGCTATCTAACACTGAAAGATTTTTTTAAATCTGTCCAATAGTTCCTGAGATTAGCGCGTTCAAGCAAACAAACTCTTCATCTTTATATAGGGTGACTGGTAATTAGTGACCGATACTTAAACACGTGATCGCGAAAAAAAATAGGCAGTACAGTACATTTTGACCAGTTAGTAGGCGAACGTAAATGTACTGAACAGCAGATTTTTTTCGCGCTTTCAGGCTTGGTCATATAGTAAAAGTAGCTTGTTAACATGAATACCATTACGTGTTAAAGCTAATATGTAGGGTGACTGGTAATTAGTGGCCGATACTTTACGTATGAAGTATTTTCGGTTATAGTTACGAAGCTCCATGTGAGTGAGGAGGTGGTGAGGAGCTCGTGGCTAAAGAATAACAGCCGCACAGGCCGATCTTCAAGGTTAAGCAACGCTTGCCAAGGTTGGTCTGTGGATGGGTGACCATCTTAACATACCGAGTTTCCTCCGTGCCTCGGAAAGCACGTTAAGCCGTTGGTCCCGGCTGTCATTTGTGGAACTTTGGCAGTCGTTACGGACTGTCAGAAGCCAGTAAATCTGAATCCAGTCTTGCCAAGAAATACCGTGTTACCCAATTTAATGGGTTGTGGAGGTCTGGTAGGCAGCCGCTTCACGTAAAATTCTAGTATTCAGCTGAATCCGGTTTGACTGGAAGCCGACCCCAATATAGTTGGGAAAAGGCTAGGCAGATGATGATGAGTTACGGAGCTCCATAACATCCCTGCTATACATGGTCAATTTGTATTGCAGGTGTGCATAACCCTATTGGTCCCCGCTCCGGGTTGCCCCCGCGGCTACATGGGTCCCGGGGGGCTGCATCTGTCAGCTGTCAGCAACGTGTCGCTACAGAACTGTACGGCGGGCATCGCCGGCTACATTGACAGGTATTGAACGATAAACTTAACTTTGTATTTTTTTTTAATTATAGCTGTAACGGGACGCCCGGTAGATTTAAAACATCTATGTTAATATTAGAATTTATATTTCCAAAAAGTCTTAGAAATTAGTTCAAAAATTCGCTGTCTGTAACAGGCGCGTAGTGGGAGGTTGGACGTCCCGTCACGGCATTAGAGTTGGTTTTTCTGCCAAGGCGCGCCAATAGATGTTTCACATTAAAAAATTTCTCCCAAACATCGATATACTCGTACGTCACTATCGAGGCATGAGGAGTGTCTTGACAGACAGACGAATGGACGGAAAACCAAGTGATCCTCTATAAATAGGTATTCCTTTTTTTTTTTCATTTGAGGTATGGTAATAAATATCAAAATGCTCTTGATTCATAACAAAATGGGCAGGGAAAGTCAATATGCTAATTATAATAGGGTATTTTACTAAAAAAAAAAAAATTGTTCGTCAGATAAATTTACAAAAAATATTGGATTGAAAATACCCTATTGGACTTCTTTCAAGTACCGCTATTTGTAATAGGTACCTTAAATTCTGTTTCAGACTGATCCTAGGCGAGGCCCACCTGTACCGACGCGGCACCTTCGTCAAGATGTACCAGACCACCGTACCGCACGACCCTGAGGGCATCCTGGGCATCCTGTCCGGAGTGTTGGTGGTGCAAGCTGGAGCGCATGCCACCAGGATCATGCTGGCTTACAACCATGCTAGGTATGTTAGTTCAGTTGTAGCGTAGCAACGTGCCACCTTCCATAAGATGTACCGCACGACCCTGAGGGCATCCTGGGCATCCTGTCCGGAGTGTTGGTGGTGCAAGCTGGAGCGCATGCCACCAGGATCATGCTGGCTTACAACCATGCTAGGTATGTTAGTTCAGTTGTAGCGTAGCAACGTGCCACCTTCCATAAGATGTACCGCACGACCCTGAGGGCATCCTGGGCATCCTGTCCGGAGTGTTGGTGGTGCAAGCTGGAGCGCATGCCACCAGGATCATGCTGGCTTACAACCATGCTAGGTATGTTAGTTCAGTTGTAGCGTAGCAACGTGCCACCTTCCATAAGATGTACCGCACGACCCTGAGGGCATCCTGGGCATCCTGTCCGGAGTGTTGGTGGTGCAAGCTGGAGCGCATGCCACCAGGATCATGCTGGCTTACAACCATGCTAGGTATGTTAGTACACTTGTAGCGTAGCAACGTGCCACCTTCCACAAGATGTACCGCACGACCCTGAGGGCATCCTGGGCATCCTGTCCGGAGTGTTGGTGGTGCAAGTTGGAGCGCATGCCACCAGGATCATGCTGGCTTACAACCATGCTAGGTATGTTAGTACACTTGTAGCGTAGCAACGTGCCACCTTCCATAAGATGTACCGCACGACCCTGAGGGCATCCTGGGCATCCTGTCCGGAGTGTTGGTGGTGCAAGCTGGAGCGCATGCCACCAGGATCATGCTGGCTTACAACCATGCTAGGTATGTTAGTACACTTGTAGCGTAGCAACGTGCCACCTTCCATAAGATGTACCGCACGACCCTGAGGGCATCCTGGGCATCCTGTCCGGAGTGTTGGTGGTGCAAGCTGGAGCGCATGCCACCAGGATCATGCTGGCTTACAACCATGCTAGGTATGTTAGTACACTTGTAGCGTAGCAACGTGCCACCTTCCATAAGATGTACCGCACGACCCTGAGGGCGTCCTGGGCATCCTGTCCGGAGTTTTGATCTAATTTCGTATATTATTTGTTGAATTAAACAATTACTTGTTAGGAAGTTATTATATATGTACATAATTATAATGATATGTAAATACATAATTATGTGTTTTTAAAAGTGTATATATACTACCTAATTACGTTACTTAAAGTAATCATTTATTTTGGTTTGACAAAAAGATTTTGATGCATTAGCAATTACGACATTTTCAATGTAATTTTAATTTTTGCAGTGCGTCTTCAATTTGACTCAAAGAAGCTACATAGTGTCTTAAATCGTTTACTGCTGGTCAAGCCTGAGTGTTTGACAAAATCGGAGTTGACCCATATTCGTCTTCTGCATCATCACTTAGGGTCGTTTTTTGTGTGTCATTCACATCTTCAATCAGATCTTCACTTGATTGAATTTCGTACGGTGCGGTTGTCATCAATGGAAGAATATCCAGGAAAACCCTTCAGTATCACGGGTTCTTCATCCTCTGTGGCGCGGTAGGGCCGCACGACCACGCCCGCACCGCTAACACAGACAACACGCGTGCGCATGTAGGCGTATTAAACGGGATGACGAATCGTATTAAGCGTTAAGGTGGAAGCGCCAGGGTAGCCCGCGAAATTCAAATATTTTATGTTTTGCCGGTCAGTGTGAAGTGTTTGTTGAACAAAATACGATTCGCGACCGTAACGCGTATTTATCTAAAGAATTATAACCATTTTAATCATCAATATAGCCCTCTAAGTTCATGAAGCCCTATTGAATGACTTTTTCATGTAATAACCACCTTAAGAAATGTATGAGGACGTGTCTCAAGTTGTAGGGACTGATGTAAGATGACGTATTATGCGAGAAATCGTTTTAAGCGTGATCGTGTGAAGCGGGTTCTACTGTATATTTTTTGTTAATGAATGAGTAGTAATCATTGTATAGATGAAGTGGGCTGCCAGACTTTATCCTAAGCAAGATACCGCAACCGCCAATTTATTTTACACATTATTGTTTGTTCCAGAGCCCGCATAATGCGCTGGGTATTCTGGTCCCTGATCTTCGGCATCATCGGCGGAGCCCTATCCATGTTCTCAAAGAACGGAGGCCCCATACCCGTGAACAAGAACCTCTGGTCGGTGTCGTACTGCCTTGTGACGTCATCGCTGGCGCTGTTCATACAAGCCGCGCTGTACTTCATTGTGGATCTTAAGACCAAGTGGGGAGGCAGGCCGCTGTATTATGCTGGTGAGTTTTTTGGAATATGTTTGACCACTATCTCACGTGATGGTAAGCGATGATGCGCTCGAAGATGGAGCACGTTTGCCTAGAAGTAACCTTTTTACTCTTGCCTTAAATGCTCCCAGGTTGTAGCTATCTGGAAACAGACTGGTAGGGTATTTCACTCCTTAGCTATGAATGTGTTCCCAAAACGTTTTGTGCGTATGGGTTGGATGTCCACAATGTACCGGTGGCGCATAGCCGTTCGTCTTGAGGTCCGATGATGGAACGGGCTTGGCGGAATTAAATCATGTACTCTTAATTCCGTCGCCCATTCCCCAAAATGCAACCGATACAAAACCAACAAGCTAGCAACTCGTCGTCGATGCTCAAGACTTTGGAGCTTCGACCAGACAAGTCTTCGAGTGATTTGACTCATAGTGTCCATGCATAGGAAACATGCAATATTTTCATCTTGCTTCCATTTTAAACAATTCTATGTAAAATAGACCATACATAAGTTTAAAAAATAAAGCGATTTAATTTATTTTAAAATTGCGGTTTTATTAAACTCACAGTTTGACATTTCGCCCGAAAAAGGAAGTTGAGTCACTTCTGTCTGACACTTGTCATGAACTGTCCTAACTCAAAGACATAAGGTTGCCTTTTGTTGTCATAACAGCAGTGACGTCACTAAACGTTGAATATTGTTTTTAAATACGTTCCGTTTCACGTTACTTTAATTCATTATTTTTTTTGAGATCGATATTAACTAGAACAAAAACGTGCAATGGCATTTTATACTTTACAACATTCTCATAAATTCTATATTTGCATCTTCCCTGTTATAATCAGCATGGTTCTCAAGTGATAGATTGTGAAGACGATGTGGGTTGTTATATTACAGGTCAATAACATGATTGTCTGGCAGTTTGAGTGCTTTATGCGGGCAACTCAAATGTCCTTACTTTGGTATCGTTCGTCAAATCGTTCAAGCATCTTACAGATCTAAGTTGAACTATGCAATAGCTGACAAACTGTCCGGACAGGTTCAGCACATGAAAAGACCATCTCTGACATTAACATTTAATGTTTTGCATGTAATTTGACTATTATAATTATGTTAACATCATCTTGCCTAGCCTTTTCCCAACTATATCGGGGTCGGCTTTCAGTCAAACCGGATTTTAGCTGAATACCAGTATTTTACGTGGAGCAGCTGCCTACTAGACATCCTCAACCCATTAACTGGGTAACACGGTACTTCATGGCAACACTGGAGTCACATTTACTGGCTTCTGACTATCCTTAACGACTGCCATAGATCTACAAATGTCAGCTGGGACCAAGAGCTTAACGTGCTTTCCGAGGCCCGGAGGAAACTCGGTATGTTAAGACAGTCACCCATCCACAGACCAACCTTGGCTAGCGTTGCTTAACCTTGAAGATCGACCCGTGCGGCTGTTATTATCTAGCCACGAGCTCTTTTATTTTAAAGTTTCTTCGGTACTTACCCATTTGACATTTAACTCCAAATAAAAAGAAAACTGCAAATGAAATAGGTACCATTAAAAAATTATATAGCTTATTGAAGTGCCAGCTACAATATCATATTCTAATGGTACCCATTCCATATGTACTTTTCTTTTCACTTAAAATTAAAAATCAAATTTTGGGTAAATATCGAAAAAACCTAAAAATTTAAATATCTCGAAATCGATTGCATTTCGGCCAAACATAAAGGTGGATCAATTTGTACTTGTAGCATTTTGGCTCCCCTATTAGCACCTGACGGATATACGTCGAATTACTAGTAACCCTGTATGTTTACAGTTTTGGATTTTAAAAAAGAAGAATGAAATGTAATTTCTTTATTCCACAGGTCAAAATGCTCTCTTCCTCTACATCGGAAGCGAACTCCTCAAAAAGAACTTCCCCTTCCATTGGGCCCTCCCCTCTCCCACCCACGCTCAACTGCTGGCCACACACGCCGCCGCCATGCTGCTGTGGCTCGCCGTCGGCGTCGCGCTGCACAGGAAACGCATCTTTATCACCCTGTAATAAGGTCTGCTTTCATATAGCAATCATGCTGTAGTAAGGTGTATTTTACGTCGGCAGGACCAGACTAGAAAACAATTGAATTGTGATTTCGAACACCTTTTAAAGCTGAAGCATTGGAAGTTTAACCTTACTACAATGGTCTAAGGTCCTTTTTAGTATAGTAGGATTGGGACTGAACGAATTGGATAATTAGTTTTGATGTAAGAATGGTTTAAAATGTTTCTTATGTATAGAATGCCAAATCAAAATTCCTTGAAATTGACTTAAAAATATTGAAATATGTTTTCCAAAAATCAAACATTGTGTAGTTTTTCATATCGGACTAAGACATTAAGCCGTTTAATTTGCCTTTGTCGTTAACCTTTCATAATACAAGGTGCGTTCCTTTATGAGCATTCGTTCGCGAGCATTCGTTCACTAAAATATGCTCGACAGCATTTGTTTGCGGTGCTATGATACACCATTCGAATGTCTGAAAGAGGGCTGCCATATGTCAGATTAATTGGATTATATCCCCCCCCCCACCCCATCTTGGAGGAGGGTTATGTCCATTAGCGGACTCTTTCGGCTGAAGTGAAGACAAAATAAATATTTGTCTTTTTGTGTAATATTTCTGGGAAGTAATGGTATAATTATATTGACTGGTAGTTCTCGGAATTATTGCTACCAAATACTCGCTCATGAATGCTCAGATTGTGTGAGCAAGCACCTTTGGAAATAAAGTCCCGAATTATCAAAATCGTATCCCGGACGCGTGACGTAGGAAGGCCTCCCACAAGTTGTACCGATAACCTGTGACTTTAGCACGGCTTTTTAAACGTACTCGATCGCGTTAACATCAATGTGAGTTTGTACTAAAACTGAAAAAGCGCCGTCTGGTGATAATAATGGAAAACTTCTTTTTCTTCACACACATACGCGACCGGTTACGTTAACGCGATGGAGTACGTTTACGTTTTACATTAGGCCCCTTTCTTGGCCGCGGGTTTCCGATTGATGCGAGACGGGCAGGACCGGTTGTTGTGGCGACACTTGGTGGAGGCCTATGTCCAGCAGTGGACGTGATCAGTATAATATATGGGCTGTAATTGGCAAGTAAAGCCGGGCTGGTAAAGCAAATAATAACATATATTTGTAAGACATTTAAATTATTATTAATAAAACTTTTGCTCGAAAATTGAGATGACGTCATGGTTTTTTGAAGTATAGTTGGTTATAATCCAGCCTTAGGGAGAATTAGAAGACACATGTTCGAAATCTGTCAAAAAAATGTGTACCTTGTTCTGTAGGAGTTAAGTTCTATATTGTAAAGTGCACACAGCGACGGGTCTCGAGAATTTAAACACTCCGCAGAATTTGAATTCTGTCACTGAAATGTGTACCTTGATGTGTAGGGAATAAAATATAACATAAAGTCTACACAGCATCAGATCTCGGTACGAGCTATCCCTTAAAATATAATTATGTCATTCCTAGAACATTTAACTTAGTTGGAGGGTAAAAATGAATAATAATAAAACTTTGATTAGCAATAAAGCAAATAATGTATATTTTCTTTTATTTGTATTGAATTTTTTCTTTGTTTGTTCATTAATATAACAATTATTTGTCATGTATAGAAATGTAACTGTTATAATTAAAATAAATATAAACTTAGTAATGTAATCGAGTTTTTAAATATGGAAGCCAGTTTTTTGTTTACACGTGATTTGGATCGGATTGCCATATTAAACATTTATGTATCACTATTTTATTTTGACGTGACAACGTCTTATAAATTGGTTTGCCGGGTGACACTTCAAGAAACTGCGTTACGCTCCGCTCACGTTATGCGCTCACAATGAGAGCGAGTGAGAGGCACGCGTCCCTTCCACTCGGGCATGGTTAGCCCGCCTAAGAGCGAGAGAGACAGACATAAAAAGTCGTTGTCACGTAAAACTTTCGCCCGTATACCGACTTTACAGGCAACCAATTTTTTTTTTATATTTAATACTAAAGCAATTTAAAAAAATAATATATGGCAGTCTCATCAGAATCTCGTTATTTTTCAATTAAAAAGATACATTTTAATATATTATAATAATAATAATCTCTAGTAGTCTTTTTGTTAGAACTACGTATAAAAATGCTAACAATATTTACTTAAATAATCCAATATGTAAAGTCGTAACGTGCGCTCGTCATTCATTGCAATTGAAATTTTATCCCAATGAGAATAGTCGTAATTTCCTCTTTCGTGATTTTAGCAACGACGTTTGTCATTCATTGTAAACTAAACTTTATACCGATGACGATAAAGTTTGAAGTCGCGCGCTCGATTTTCGAAATGACCTTGTAAAATATGTAGCAAAAAAATATTGAAATAAATATGAGAATTCAAAAATTTTGTATTTAGATCTTAGTTCAACAATATAATTATTATACTAACTTAATAATGTACAATATAACTTGACGAAAATATAAAGAGAATTTGTAAAAAGGCGGAAGGTGGAAAAAGTGTCTTAATAATTATATGGGTCGAACAAAATAGGATCGTTTATTTTTTGTCAAATTTCAAAGATTGTAACTTCACGTGATTATAATAAAAGGTTAAGTTTAATTTATTATTGTTTTATTTCAATACAATATACAAACACAATACAATATCTTATCTCTTAAGGGTATGACGATATCACTACAGACCTTCTAAAAACATCGCTCCGTACGTCGCTTAACTTGTCACTAGAGCAAGGTTGTTTTCCGGATCAGCTTAAAGTATCTGTAATAAAGCCACTTCATAAAAAAGGCCTTAAAACCGATAAAAATAATTACCGTCCTATTGCCCTAATACCGATTCTATCGAAGGTCTTTGAAAAAGTCATGTATAAGAGAATTCTCTCTTTTTTTGATAGGTACAATGCTCTTGCTAAAGAACAATATGGGTTTAGGAAAAACAGATCAACTTCACTTGCAGCGTTTAATCTGGTCAAATCGATTTTAAATAATATTAACGATAAAATAACAACATCTGCTCTGTTCTTAGACTTAAGCAAAGCTTTCTATTTTGTGCACCATTCGGTTCTCATCGATAAATTGAATGAAATCGGTATAAGAGGACCAGCCTTAGAATGGTTTAAATCTTATTTATCGAATAGAAGTCAGATCACAAGAGTAACTAAATTCGATGATAAAATTAACAGTATTATCAATTTTGACTCCCAACCTCGACATAATAAATTTGGTGTACCGCAATAAAGCATTTTAGGGCCACCATTATTTCTCGTATACGTGAACGATCTCCCCCAAGCAGTCGGAAATGATTGTATTCTTTTTGCGGATGACAACCGTTATCTTAGATTGCAAAAACATTGAAACTTACGAGTCAGACATTAATAACACCTTCAATAAAATTATCACATGGTTAGAAAGCAACGATTTAAAAATAAATGTCGAAAAACCTCAAATATTTAACTTCAAAACACATAAAAGTAAAAGTCTCAAACTTCAAATATGTATCTCATAAGAATCAATTAGTTGAACAAGTTAACAAAACTAAATTTCTTGGCATAACACTGGATGAACATTTCACCTGGAAAGAACACATTGATGAATGTGCATGAAAATTAATAGATTTGTTTTTGCTTTGAAAAAATTAAAAGATGAGATATCCAAACCTACTGCTATAATGGCGTATCATGCTTATATACTACTCTGTCAAGAAAGTACCGGAAAAAGATCAATAATACCTACACAAAATGTCTGTTATTCATCCAAATTTATTTTGTCACCTTCAAAGTATGCTCCTTTAGAAACGATACACTTGCGCCAACGAATAATCCATTCATCAAAACATTTTTTAAACGCTGCTTCCGGAATTGAGTTCAGTTCTCGCCGCGAATTCTCCTTTATGTCTTCTATCGATTGAAAACGGGTGCCACGAAGTGGTAATTTGAGTTTAGGAAAAAGAAAAAAGTCAGCAGGAGCCATATCAGGTGAATATGGTGGTTGCTGGATGGTATTTGTTGAGTGTTTGGTTAAAAATTCGTTCACAATGATAGCCTTGTGCGAAGGCGCATTGTCGTGGTGCAAAATCCAAGAATTTTCTTTCCACAAATCTGGCCTTTTTCGTCGAATTTGCTCTCTTAAACGCCGCATAACGCTCAAATAATATTCTTTATTTACCGTTAGACCTTCTGGTAAGAATTCAGAGTGCACGACACCGCGATAGTCAAAGAAAACAGTCAACATGACTTTGACTTTTGATCGACTTTGGCGTGGTTTTTTCGGTTTCGGTTCAATTGGAAGGCGCCACTCCGAAGCTTGTTGACTAGTTTGCATGTCAAACTCGTAAACCCACGTCTCGTCACCAGTAACAATGCGTTTCATGAATGTTGGGTCCGAACTGACTCGTTCTATCTAGCATGTCCTCAGCGACTTTCATGCGATTGAGTTTTTGGAGAAAATTCAGATCTTTTGGGACTAGCCGAGCAGCAACATGTTTCATACCCAAATGATTAGTTAAAATGGTACGGATCGACTCGTGAGATACAGAAAGTTCGGCGGCTATCTCTCTCAGAGTTGAATGGGGATTTTTAGTCACTATTTCCTTCACTTTTGCGATGTTAACTTCAGTTGTAGACGTTGACGGCCTACCAGAGCGAGGCAAATCTTCCATCACATCTCGACCGCTTTTGAACGCTTTGAACCACTCATAAGCACGAGTTTTTGATAAAGTCGATTCACCGTAAGCCTTCTGTAACATTTTCAGTGACTCCGAACACGAAATTCCATTGGCGATGCAAAATTTAAGACAAACTCTTTGTTCGATATTTTTGTCCATTATGAAATTCGCAATACACATATATATGATATTACTAAAACCAGCACTGTATTTAATATAAATAACAGATGCAACTCAAACTCCGCGCCAAAATGGAAAACAGTTGTGCCAATCTAACAACTACAAAAAAACAAAAATTTGAATTTGGAACTATAAACAAATCGTCCATTCCCGATACTTTTTTGACTGAATGTATGTTCCACTATCAGGTTTGGCATCATTGTTTGGGGAAATTCTACTGAAATTTCAAGAATACTGATAGCTCAAAAAAAATGCATTCGCACTATCTTTAACATGGACTGAACTGAATCATGTAGACCAGTGTTTAGATCACACATGCTTCTTACCGTTACTTGCATATATATATATATTTACGAAATAGCAAAACTTGTTAAATAGCTTTAACAAATTTTTCACTTTTTGAAGCTAAAAACAATTTTAACAAACGGAAAAGTTACTCAATATTTATTAAAGATCCCTGTACCCAGGATAGAACTATTCAGACGGAGCTGCGTGTATATGGCGCCACTTATATACAACTCATTACCGATCTGGATAACTGAATTAGCTTACCAAAAATTCTGTGTAGTTTTAAAAAAGTGGTTGATATCGCAATGCTTTTATTCAGTCAGCGAATTTCTCAACAAAAACTCATGACCATCCTTATCACTTCAGGAATGGACTGTAGTTTTATAGTTGGTATTTTGATACCTAAAACACTGTTAATGTAGCCTTACGATTTGTGATGTGTGTTTAAACTTTAGTTTATATTTATAATAAGGTTATATTGGTTTTGTTTTGATATTGTAAATTGTTTTCTGTAGAATTCAAGAATTTAATGCGGGAAACTGTTATTATTCGTGTACTTATAATATAACTATTGCGTGTTACTATTTTAGTGGCACAAAAACAAGTTAATAGATTAATATTTGTATGCCAGAATGTGTAAATGGCAGAATGTGTCTTTGCACTAAATATATTATTGTAACATCTGTTTCTACCACATTTTATACAAATAAATGGAATTGTAATAATTATTATTGTTATTAAGTTCATTAAGGCCTATTGGATGACTTTTTCATGAAATAACCATTCAATAGGGCTTTCTGAACTTAGAGGGCTGTATTGATGATTAAAATGGTTATAATTCTTTAGATAAATACGCGTTACGGTCGCGAATCGTATTTTGTTCAACATACAAAAACATAAAAATATTTTTGAATTTCGCGGGCTACCCTGGCGCATCCACCTAACAGTGAGTCATGTCATTAGTGACGTGCCAATCAGAGGGAATTAAATTTGCAGGTAGTTGGAAAATTTCCCTACCCGCTCGGTAGGAAACGTCAAATGATGACCTCAGTTCAGATAAAGATCAGAAGAACTTAGTTTTTTTAAGTGTAGACTCCTCATTCATTGCATAATGATCCCGAATCTGACTCTTCTGAATATAAAAAGCTTTTATATAACTTGCAATGTTTATATGTATGTTTGTTCGGTTGGAATCTTGCTACTCAATTTTGAAGCAGATATCTTCAACCGATTCAGCTGTAATTTTGTAAACACGTTTAGTTTGGATGACAATACACGATAAGCGGTATGACGTCATTCTAAATCCAATATGTTTGAGAGTAACTCGAAAAATAATGCAATTTCATTCTAAATCCAATATGGCGGAACATCCAAGATGGCGGAATAGTTATTTTTATGCACTTCTACAATAAGGGTATCAAATGAAAGGGCTTGTTGAGAGTAATTCGAAATAACTAAAAAGTAAAAAAAATACTATTTAAATGCTCTAAAAAGAAAATCAAAATTCCTTTAAAATTAATCATATAAGTAAGCTTGTCACGAGGTTTGCGTAAGTACCTATAAGTAGGTATTTATTTAATTAATCAAACCTCGCGACAATCTTCTTGGAATATGAGAATCCAACGAATTAACGCTCTATGGAGAGTTTCTTTTTTTGGTTGAACGCGCTAATCTCAGGAACTGCTGATTCGAATTGAAAAAATCTTTTAGTGTTGGATAGCACATGTATCGAGGAAAGCTAAAGGCTATCATCACGCCACGATCAATAGAAGCAGAATATTAATGAAAAATGTGACGCGAGCGAAGCTGCACGTCTGATTTAGTCTATACCTACTAATCTCAGGAACTACTAGTTTGCTTTGAAAAATTCTTTCAATGTTAGATAGCCCATTTACTACTCTGTCAAGAAAGTACCGGGAAAAGATCAATAATACACAAAATGTCTGTTATTCATCCAAATTTATTTTATCACCTTCAAAGTATGCTCCTTTAGAAACGATACACTTGCGCCAACGAATAATCCATTTTTGGGAGGTATGCGGTACAGAGAGTAAAGTCCCGCATACCTCATTTGAAAAGGAGGATCCTCCAACCAGGCGGCTGTTGTGCCTGGCGGGCTACTGCCCCATAGTTAATATTCGGGCTGATGTATATGTTCAAATCGCACGGTAAACTCTGCTTGCGCGATGCAGGATTTCAACGTTGTAGTTAACTGCTAGTTGGATAGATGGCGTCGCGGTTCTTTTTGTTGCGATGTAGATTTGCTCCGTTGGTTTTTCTTGTCGCGGTATTGATGCCGCTACATCACTCCCCTCCGGAGACCGGAGGTCGATAGTGGATGAGTCGTCCTTGTATCTTGAGATGTTTGCCAAGCCAGTTGAAGGTTGATTCCAGTGAGTCGGAATCGGAAGTCGCAGAGTTCTCGGTGAGTCGGAACTATATGCGATGCCCCAGTGAGTCGGGGTGATGAGATATCCCAGTGAGTCGGGATGATGCTGCAGGCTCCAGTGAGTCGGAACCGGATGTCGCAGAGTTCACGGTGAGTCGGAACTATATGCGATGCCCCAGTGAGTCGGGGTGATGGGATATCCCAGTGAGTCGGGATGATGCTGCAGGCTCCAGTGAGTCGGAGTGGTGCTGTTGCTGGCTCCAGTGAGTCGGAACCGGTAGTCGCAGAGTTCACAGTGAGTCGGAACTGTATGCGATGCCCCAGTGAGTCGGGGTGATGATTGAGGCTGAGGATGCTGAACAGGAATGCGCGGCTGCTGCATGCTGGTGTTCAGGATATCCGTAGAAGCCGTGGGTACTGGCTGGCTGTATGACGCGCTGCTCGAGAGCTTGAGGTCACAATGAGGAGAAGTGATGATGAAGTCACGCTGAAGTAGTTGCACGAAGGCTGCGCTGACGTTCAATGTCGAGGGTCACCAGTTTGGGAGGTATGCGGTACAGAGAGTAAAGTCCCACATACCTCATTTGAAAAGGAGGATCCTCCAACCAGGCGGCTGTTGTGCCTGGCGGGCTACTGCCCGATAGTTGATATTCGGGCTGATGTATATGTTCAAATCGCACGGTAAACTCTGCTTGCGCGATGCAGGATTTCAACGTTGTAGTTAACTGCTAGTTGGATAGATGGCGTCGCGGTTCTTTTTGTTGCGATGTAGATTTGCTCTGTTGGTTTTTCTTGTCGCGGTATTGATGCCGCTACACATTCATCAAAACATTTTTTAAACGCTGCTTCCGGAATTGAGTTCAGTTCTCGCCGCGAATTCTCCTTTATATCTTCTATCGATTGAAAACGGGTGCCACGAAGTGGTAATTTGAGTTTAGGAAAAAGAAAAAAGTCAGCAGGAGCCATATCTGGTGAATATGGTGGTTGCTGGATGGTATTTGTTGAGTGTTTGGTTAAAAATTCGTTCACAATGATAGCCTTGTGCGAAGGCGCATTGTCGTGGTGCAAAATCCAAGAATTTTCTTTCCACAAATCTGGCCTTTTTCGTCGAATTTGCTCTCTTAAACGCCGCATAACGCTCAAATAATATTCTTTATTTACCGTTAGACTTTCCGGTAAGAATTCAGAGTGCACAACACCGCGATAGTCAAAGAAAACAGTCAACATGACTTTGACTTTTGATCGACTTTGGCGTGGTTTTTTCGGTTTCGGTTCATTTGGAAGGCGCCACTCCGAAGCTTGTTGACTAGTTTGCGTGTCAAACTCGTAAACCCACGTCTCGTCACCAGTAACAACGCGTTTCATGAATGTTGGGTCCGAACTGACTCGTTCTAGCATGTCCTCAGCGACTTTCATGCGATTGAGTTTTTGGAGAAAATTCAGATCTTTTGGGACTAGCCGAGCAGCAACATGTTTCATACCCAAATGATTAGTTAAAATGGTACGGATCGACTCGTGAGATACAGAAAGTTCGGCGGCTATCTCTCTCAGAGTTGATTGGGGATTTTCAGTCACTATTTCCTTCACTTTTGCGATGTTAACTTCAGTTGCAGACGTTGACGGCCTACCAGAGCGAGGCAAATCTTCCATCACATCTCGACCGCTTTTGAACGCTTTGAACCACTCATAAGCACGAGTTTTTGATAAAGTCGATTCACCGTAAGCCTTCTGTAACATTTTCAGTGACTCCGAACACGAAATTCCATTGGCGATGCAAAATTTAAGACAAACTCTTTGTTCGATATTTTTGTCCATTATGAAATTCGCAATACACATATATATGATATTACTAAAACCAGCACTGTATTTAATATAAATAACAGATGCAACTCAAACTCCGCGCCAAAATGGAAAACAGTTGTGCCAATCTAACAACTACAAAAAAACAAAAATTTGAATTTGGAACCATAAACAAATCATCCATTCCCGATACTTTTTTGACTGAATGTATATCATCACGCTAAGATCAATAGGAGTGGAGCAGACGAAGCTGCGCGGGTCTACAAGTAGATAATAATAAAGTCAATTTTCAAAATGGTGGTCGTGCTTATGTCACCTACATTCATCCAAATCTACGCTCTCGAATGTAACATAAGTACACACGTACGCTTTATCAATAAATGGCGCTGATGAAATAAACAAAAACCGCTAGTAATCTTTTGTAAAAGGCTCCTTTCACACTCGCGATTTTCGAAGCGTCACTGAAGCGTGAACGGATGCGTACGCGTCATCATCTGCCTAGCCTTTTTCCTAACTATATTGGGGTCGGCTTCCAGTCAAGCCGGATTTAGCGGAATACCAGTATTTTACGAGGAGCTGCTGCCTACCAGACCTTCACAACCCTTCATATAACTGGGTAAATGGTACTTCATCGCAAGACTGGTGTCAGATTTACTGGCTTCTGACGATAGTCATGACGATAGTCATGATCTTTGGCAGTCGTTACGGATACGCCGTAACGACTGCCAAAGATCTACAAATGACAGCCTGAACGGATGCGTACGCATCTACAAGCGAAATCGTTATTTTCTATGGGCATAAGCTGGAAAGAGCTGAATAAGTGTGAGTAGTCCCTTTAATGGGTGTCCACAGGGGGTGCCCTTAGCGAGCGGAGTTGTAGGTTTTAAGTTTTGTTGCCTTGGCTAGGGGCCTTTAAAAATTCATTTGAGGCCACCACAGGCTAGCCCGGTTAAGCAGCAACCACCCTTAGAGAGGTGAACTACGAGTGGTCCAGTCCAAAAAAATAAGGTATAGATGGGTAGACTGTTGTAGAGAGAATGTTAGCAACATGATGAGATGACGAGATATTTGGAGGTAAAGTCGCCATATGCAAACAATGATTAACCGACTTCCACGGTTAAGAACCAATACACATCTACATAGCATAGGAATACAGAACTTCTTCCTTTTGTAGCGATTCAAGATAATATTAGATGTGATTCTGTGAGCCTTTACAGTTCGCGTCAGCGTTAATATTTTTTTGTTTATTCGTATTATACTATAAACAAGTAACAAAGACTACCAGTAACAATAAAATATCAAAAAGTAACACTTACACCACAAAAACACAAATCAAACTGTAAGAAATAACCAAAATAAATCATTAAAAACAATAACAACGTGTAACACTTTTCGCATCCACAGTCGTATTGCATTGAGCAAGCGGGACACACTTATGCATCGAACGTATACGAGCGAGTGAGATGCCATTACACCCGCGGTTGTATGTTTGTTGTCAAATTGACATCCTGCGCAGCCGATTGCGGCGTACTTTGCGGAGGCAAACTTGCGTGACAGCTGACCCGCGCAAATTATTCATTAATGCTCCACTCCTGTTGGTCGTAGCGTGATGTTTTATAGGCTTCCTCGATAAAGGTGAACACACTAAAAGAATTTTCAATTCGAATCAGTAGTTCCTGAGACTAGCGCATTCAACCAAACAAACTCTTAAGCTTTATAAAATTAGAGTAAATGTAGATACAATGTACATAGTAAAGATACCAGCGCGGGCGATGACGTAATATTGTATCATTGAGCGTGGAAGGTCGAACGAACATTTTTTATACGTAACTACAAAAATATACGAGGAAGTTTAGGTACGCGAAACAATCGCGCATCGCGTCCCGTGCTGAATAGTTCACTCACACAACAAATTTTGATTGTCATTTTTCTTTGATCATACGTCATCTATCAGTGAATTTAACGGTACTGTGTCCGGTCAAGTTAGCTCATCTTATTGGGGTAAGGTTAAAATAATTCGGTTAGGTACGTACAGCTGAAAACTTGTACGATGTTCGGAACACCATTGCTAATGAAATGTCAGAAAGAAAAACTATGAAGTACACAACTTTTTCAACTCTTTAAATTGTTAGATATATCTCAGAAACGGTGACTGTTTGGAGTAAAAGTGTGAGGACAATTTTACAGATAATAGCATGATCTACAATTTGACTGAAAACCTAAAAAAAAACAACCATATTTGCGATGCATATTTTGACCTTGATTTGTTTTTTTGAAGTGTCGGATCGATGGAGACTTTTCACATTTCATGGTGTTTCAAACACTCGTACAAATTTTCAGCTCTATGCGAATTATTGTAACCTTGCATGTCCAAGGCCGCGGTCACGAACTCAGCGGCGCGGCGGGCGGCGCGGGTAATTATATTATATATCTCTGCATTAACGCGACCAGGGGTGCATCGGTGCGTTCATTCATATGCAGAGATGTTTAATGTAACTACACGCGCCACCCGCCGCGCCGCTGAGTTCGTATCCGTGGCCTTTTTGACCGGGCTAACTGGCTAGAAACCTTTCTAATAGAACCTTTCACAAACAGAGTATTCACGAGTTGCAACAGTCCCACCAGTGTAAACGGACGCTTAACTTAGGCTTACCTTTGTGCCGATATCGTTATCTTTCCATATCTTAATAATATTATGTGAAATCGACCATCTGGCGTAACACAATACAAGTTACAGTGAACGGCAACGGTCGTGTTTTAGTGTGTGTTTGCGTAAATAAATAAATAAAAAATCAAAATGGGGAATCTTATTTCTGGGAGCATGGGAGAGCAAATGAAGAAGAATCAAGAAATGATGCAACAAATGAATAGATTAAAGGTAAGAGATGTTTATGACTTTTTGTTTTAGTTAAAACCGGGCAAGTGCGAGTCGGACTTTCACACGAAGGGTTCTGTACCATAAACCGAAAAAAAATCACGTTTCCAGTATGGGAACCCCCTTTCATTTTTTAATTTTATTTAGTTGTCATTCTTTTGTACCGTGTTACCCAGTTAATGGGTTGTGGAGGTCTGGTAGGCGGCCGCTCCACGTAAAACACTGGTATTCACCTGAATCCGGTTTGACTGAAAGCCGACCCCAATGTAGTTGGGAAAAGGCTAGGCAGATGATGATTTAGTTGCCATTCTTTTATAGCGGCAATAGAAATACACTCAGCTAAAATTTCAATAGGGAATATGCATGCATTTTTTTTATTTGCAAAATGAAATACTTATAAGCTCTAGTAAACAATCATGAAATTATTTTTTAAATAACTTCATCAACGACGAAGTTATAAAGCTTCAAAGATTACAACTAGAAAGAGAAATTCGATGTAAACTTTGACGTCATCGTCTATGACGCCTATTCAGCTGTCGTAGAAAACAGCGTTTTCGCGAGAGGGATAGATATATTTGTTTAAAATTATTATATCTCTTTTGTTTTTCGAGTGTTTTTCATTCTATTTTCACTGTTAGTGTCATATTTTTGTATATTTTTAGATAAACTGTATAGATGATAAATCGCGTGACATATCAAATGTACCTGCTTACTGTGAGAATTATATTTTTTAATTATTTTAAAATAAATATTGAAGTTATTCGTTTGTTAGTTTATTCATTAGGAGCTCGTGGCTAAAGAATAACAGCCGCACAGGTCGATCTTCAAGGTTAAGCAACGCTTGCCAAGGTTGGTCTGAGGATGGGTGACCATCTTAACATACTGAGTTTCCTCCGTGCCTTGGAAAGCACGTTAAGCTGTTGGTCCCGGCTGTCATTTGTAGAACTTTGGCAGTCGTTACGGATTGTCAGAAGCCATTAAATCTGACTCGTCTTGCCAAGAAATACTGTATTGTTACCCATTTAATGGGTTGTGGAGGTCTGGTAGGCGGCCGCTTCACGTAAAATACTGGTATTCAGCTGAATCCGGTTTGAAAAGGCTAGGCAGATGATGATGATGATGTATAGAATAGATGATAAATATGTTTTTCATGCATATTCCTTATTGTCTACCTATTACGGTTCTTGAGATACAGCCCGCTGACAGACAGGCGGATGAACGGACAGCGGAGGCTTAGTGATAGGGTTATGTTGGTTAATTATCTTTCGGGAACGGAACTATAAAAAGAGGTTTTGTCTTCGACCCTTTAGTATGAGTATGTGCATCGGACTATGTTAGCGTGGGAAGAGAGAGTGCACCAGTCTTTGCTCACGCACTTGTGCAATATTAGGTTTCTCATAAGTGACGGAGCTAGCATGGGTGACACCCGGGGTGGATAATTTGGTGTCGCAAATTAACCCCACCTAACTATGGTTCTAAATCCGACAGGTTTTATTGCGTTAAACGTTTAGGGGTAACACCCGACAGTGACATGAACAGTCGGGCGTCACCACTAAACGGGTGTCACCCAGGGCGGGAAGTCCCGCTACGCTACTGATTCTCATGCTTCGATGGCTCACCTTCCCTGACATCGGTCACCACGACCGAAATTACGTCAGAAGACATATGTTTTTTACTCGGCGTGTCCGTATTTTTTTAAATGTTGGATTTTGTTATAGATGGAGAGACAAATACAATTTCAATATCAAATGCAAAAGAAACAAATCGCCATGCAGATGGCCGGGAGTAGGGATACCTGTCATTGGATCTCGGCGTTCTATGCTACCATAGCAACGGGACTCATCACTGGGTAATTCTCATTTTATTTGGTACCGAGTTGTGCGTGCCCGAAAGGGTTTCCCATTGGCGTCGAGGGGATGGGGGGAAAAGCAGTGCCACGGACGTTATATTGAATCCTATCAAGGATTATATATAGGTATATCACTCACAAGCGAAGCAACGGAGTGAGTTGAAGTGAACACTGTCATGCCATCTTGTTTGTACGAATTCACAGCTCACTTCACCTAAGCTTACACAGTGTGAGGTTCACAGAATCGCACTGCCGAATGCAATAAATAAAAAAATAATATATTGTTTATTGATCAAGAAGGTTCAGATGGTAGGAAACAAAACTTAAAGCTCAATCAATCAAGATATACAAAGTTATGTAAATACTATACATTATAAGGTAGACATGTGTAGCAGCATGTTCAGTGACAGATCCAAGGGTCGACAGTGCGTTGTATGACACGCGCGCAACAAAGAAATGTCAGCATAGTTGACTGAAAGTTATCAAATAGTCCAAAAGAGTTACCGCGGCACTATACCGCAAAGGGGATTTAAAGAAACCCGGGTTGGTTTTAGTCAGTAAGAGTCTGACACTCGTTCCACCCACAGCGGGAGTTACTTGATGATGTCTCATCCTTAAAAAAAATGAGGGTTTTAAGCTAGCCCAAGACAACGACACATTCTCTACTTTTGACACCTTCTGAAAGATAATATAGGTAATTGAAAGCATCCACGAAGAGTGCTGGCTGGCCACTGCAGGCGATGCTAGTCTCTACTATTCTAAATTCTCACTTTCGTTGTTTAAGGAACTCTTTGAGAAAGTTCACACTTCTGGGCTCAGCGGTAATGGCTGTGCGTAGCCTTTTTTTACTATTGATAGGCACGCGTTTGACCACTATCTCACCTGTTGGTAAGATATGATGTGGTCGAAGATATAGCACGCCTGCCTAGAAGTCTTGAAGAGTCTTGTCTTGAGTCTTTCGAGTCTGGGAGTCTTGTTTTGTCTCTTGACTTAAAGACTCCCAGGTTGTAGCTATCAGGAAACACAGACTATGAATGTGTTCCCAAAACGTTTTGTGCGCGTGGGTGGGATGTCCACCATGTACCGGTGGCGCAACGCCGTTCGTCTTGTGGTCCGATGATGGAACGGGCTTGGCGGAATTAAATTAAGCAATTTTGTCGCACATTCCCCAAAATGCAACCGGTAGAAAACCGACAGGCTAGCAACTCGTTGTCGATGCTCAAGACTTTGGAGCCTCGTCGCGACGATCCCCGATCCCCTGGGCTCGTTTCTCAATTGACTCAAGAGCATCAAGCTAGTATCTGGTAGATCCGTCCCAAAGGTGAGAGCAGTACTCCATACACACCGAGGTTTATGTAGGTACTACAACGAATCATAATATCCAAGCAGAGCTGAGGTGGCCTCAGATTGCGGCCTTGAGTAACCAGTTTGCTTATTTTTAACTTTTACCTGTTTAACAGTTTTTGTATGGAACATCATTCCATTCTGTATTTGGAGAAGGGCGTTGTTAGCTGCGCTACAGTTTATACGAGTACTTTTGCAGCTATCATCGTTTTACCTGTTGTACTTAGTCATGTGTTTTTGTTCCAAAATAAACTTTTATTATTATTTATTATTATTCCATTTATTCATATAATTACATATTATTTACATTTTTAAATATTTTTAACATAATACAAAAAACATTTAAAAATATAAAAATAGTATTATTATTATTATAGTTGTATGCAAGTTATTAATGGGATCGAAGTTTAAACACTGTTTTTGAAATTCGGACCCAATGACGACATACAATGAAGTTCATTTTTGCGTCATCAAGAAATAATTAACTAAGTATTATATCACAATCCACGAAGGTTGAAATAATTTGCATAAAACAGTTTTTTGTATTGTTCTCAAAACTATAAAGGAAAAATATAGCTGTTCTATTTTATTAAAAACTTACCGTGTACTTATGTATACTTAGGTGGAGTGAGTTGAAGTGAACTGTCATCATTTCCTCTTGTTAGTATGGATTGACAAAACCAAAAAAAAAAAAACAAAAAGGTATTTATTCAAACTAGGTTGATAATAAGCACTTTTTGAACGTCAAAATTAACATGAATAAATATGAACAATGATAAAACTAATTATATAGGTAGTTAAATAAGTAAACTCCTCAAGCATACAATACTAATCAAAATGAGCCTCCAGGGAAAAATGGCGTGCCCGCTTACACGTGCAACAATGGAATTTCACCATAATCTGTGACCCATAGTCACAAGTGACACTTAGTGTGACAGTGACAGCTAATTTCATGTTCACTTCACCTAAGCTTACACGGTGACAGGTTTGACCGAGTAATTTATATGCATTATCTATCATTCACAGGTTCACAAAAACAAGAAAACCGGCTCTTTTGGCACCCCTGGTAGTTCTCGCTTTTCCTACCGCTTACTTCTGGGACCTCGCTTACGGAAACAAAATACATAGAATTAAAGGTAAGGTTTTTATTTCGCTTTTATAATGCATCTTTCCATTTATTGACATTCAGCATCTGTTGTGGTATGATAGAAGTAGCTTTTGCCCGCGATTTCCTACGCGCATATACCTTTTTTCCCGTTCCCGTAGGAATTTCAGGAAATCCTCTCTTAGTGCTCCTCTACACTCTCCAAGGAACCTACACGCCAAATTTCAGCTTTCGACAACCAGCAGTTTCGGCTGAGCGTTGTCTGTCAGTCACTCCGTAACCGAAGAGTTTTATATAATATTGATTAGTTATGCGTGGTAAGTATGTTCCCACTGGTGCATTTACCTCAACCCTTTGTATGGGTGTGTTAGCTGTTGTAGTACCAGCCCAGTTGGTCTATCTGTCAACGACTCAGCGTGTAAACTTACGTGGAGTATGAAGTGAGTGACTTATTTGTATGAATTGACAGCTCACTCCATGTTCACCTCACCTAAATCTATACAGTGAAATGTTTACAGAATTGCATTGCAGTAGTGCTATTCTATTAAACATCTCACCCGTGAAAACGTAGGTGAAGTGAGCTGACAAAACAACTACAATGATAGGGGAATGCCAGCACGTCAAGCTCACACAACCTAAATTATGATGAGACGTTAACACGTTAATAGAATAGCAAGTCTTTTAAGTCTCCAGAATGTGTTGGTTTGATGTCAGTTTACTAGGGTGGGTCGCAGCGCCGGCTCTAGACTAGAGCGCCAAGCGGAAAGGGGCGTAAAATATCTATCAAATGCGACAGACAAAAATCGAGCTTAAAATAAAAGCACCATTTCAGAGACGTGTGGCATTATTCTCTCAGGAAATCACCAAACATGTAGGATTTTCTTTATTTTATATTTCTATGCACTGAATGAAAACTAAAAATTAAACTACAAAATTAAATAACCGGCCAAGTGCGAGTCGGACTCGCACACGAAGGGTTCCGCACCATAAACGTTGGTTTTTATTATTTTGTTGTTATAGCGGCAATAGATATACTTACACAATCTGTGAAAATTTCAACTGTCTACTTATTACGGTTCTTGAAATACAGCCCGCTGACATACAGACGGACGTACGGACAGCGGAGGCTTAGTAATAGGGTTCCGTTGGATACCCTTTGGGTTCGGAACCTTAAAAATTAAACTGTACTCGAATCTGAGGGCCGATGTCAAAACCTGACGCTTGTTTTTTTTATTTGTGATGGGTTTTCTCTTGACTCTATTCTCTAGATCAGAGATTACAGAGACAAAATCTACGATGGAGCGTGCCATCGCTTCACCCTAAACCTAGCTTTGAGCGCCTCTTTAAGACCCAGCACCCTGTTAAAATATTGCTAGGGTCGCCACTGGTGGGATTATGCTTGTAATTAACCAATACCTGTTTCAGATGAAGCAGACAGCATACTGAAGAACGAGGAGGATGCCCTGATATACGTACTGGGTCCTCAGCCATCCCTACCGGCCGCCCCAGTTGTAAACAGCGCTGAAAAGAATTAAAATGATAACCTGAGATTGTCATTGTCTCTCGATATTTCAGTAATGTAAATCTAAGAATTCATGCGATCATGTCAAGCAATTTGCTACTGGCCAATCTGACCCGAAAGGCCGAAATCCGCAACCTACCGTTGGGTTGGTAGACTAGTACCTATTGTATACCTATGTCACCTGAAAATTGAAGACTCCGTAAGATAGTAATAAATATTTATTAAGTACTAGTTGACCCACGCGGCTTCGCTCCCATCAACTGGCTAGCCTACTTACTATTTTTCTAATTTTTAGTACTTATTATGCTATTCTGGACAAAGACTAATAATAATTCAAAAACACAATAATCATGAAAATCGGTCCAGTTGTTCGTGAGTTATAACTTAAGTGTTCGAACAAGCCCGACTTTGTTTTATATTTTAAGATTTTTGCTATATTGTGAAAGATTCGACCTTTTTCTTGAAGGCATTTTTAAATTAGCGGACAGCGGTTACTTATTAGTAAACGGGGTTCCATTAGCAACCTTGGTACGGAACCCTAAAAATTGATTTCGTTCGAATGGTTCGCACGTTCGCACGAATCAGAATCGTACGCGAAGGCTTAGTAATAGGCTCCTGTTAGCACCTTTGGTACGGAACCCTATAATTCGCCTTGGCTCGCAAGTCGAAACGCGTCATCAGTGCAACGCCATCTATCGACCAATTCGTAAACTGAAAAAATATTTAGCAGCGAAAGACGTGAAATAAGAAGCCCATATACAACGAAAAGGTATTAAAATTTTCACTTTTATTTTGCCACATATTAAAAGTTTCACACAACAATTTTTTTGGTGTTATATTCATGCTTTCGTGCATTTTATTTTGATCAATAGATGGCGCTCTGACTAATCAAATACATTAGGAAGTTTCTTACTAAACTTAAAAATTCAATATATTTTGATTTTTAGGTCTATTTTGATGTAATAAACGCTAAATGTTACTCGGGTTATCTCTCAATATTTTCAAGTACCTAGATTTGGAACCCAATCTGTGGTTTATGCGTGATGCTCACTCGAAGCGCACAGATAAACAGAAAAACAGACAAAAATTTCAATAATTGCATTTTTGTGTTTTATATTTTTTTCCTAACTTTTCTATGTAATTTTTATGCAAAAATATTAAATTTACAGACACAGTTAGTCTACGATGTATTATATGTATAGATAGAAGATAAATATTGTAACTACGCGATACAATCATAATGAAACAATCGTTTTGCCTATAATCATCTCACCCAAATTCAATATATCCGTGTCTTAATAATAAAATAGTTTACAATTTCTCGCGATATTTTACAATAAACTCAATAAGTACCTGAAAACACTGAAAAGGGTTCATTCATGAAAAATATGACAAGACGAACTTGTTAGTTCATTCATAAAACCGGAATACCTTTTTGTAAGTCACCTGACATTGCAAAAGGATACCTGATATCTATTTAATACCTACTAATAGTATAGGTACGTCTAGATTAGGTCTGCTCACGATTTACCTACTGCTGACCATTCATAAGAAAAAACTATTTTCTCAATGTCATCTGACATTGTATTTTTTTCAGATTTTTTATAATACGTACTGTTTACCTAAAACTGTTTAATAATAGTTTATCTTTATCTAATCTATAAGAAAAAAGTTGTCATCGTGACAAAATATTAAGGACTTCCGTGGACTGTCACGGTTATTGAATTTAACGATAACTTATCTACTTTTACGGTAGGTACCTAGAACGTTTTATAGTCTATAGGGTAATATAAATATAGAATTTATTAATAAAAAAGTATAAAATAAAGACCATTGCAACGTTTTTATTTTAGTTAATATAGATTACTAACAATAATAATGAGTTACAGTAACGTGAAACAGAACGTATTTATAATAAACAACAATCAACGTTTAGTGACGTCACTGCTGTTATAACAACGAAAAGGCAACCTTATGTTTTTGAGTTAAGACAGTTCATGACAAGCTTCAGACAGGAGCATAGATATAACAAATAATAATTTTTATATTTGGACAGGAGTGACTCAACTTCGGGAAATGTCAAATTGACAGACAACCGCAATTTTGAAAATAAATTTAAGCGCTTTATTTTTGGCTTGTGTTTAAACACCGCCCAAAAAAGTGCCTAATTTACTACCAAAAAAGTTCTAAACGGTTACCAAAACAGATAAATGGTCACCAAATAATATTCGAGAAGTAGCGCTCGCCGGCCGCTACCGCGGCACCGCTCGCTTCGCTCGCTCGGCTCGCGCGCGATTGGTCACAATTCTAACCTAACCTAAACTATTTTATCCAGTTTGTAACCCCAAGCCTACATTTTATGGCAATCACAGTTGAGTAGGATAGAATTTGGTGACCGTTGATCCATTTTGGTGCCTAGGCTTAGTCTTAAAAATATTATTTTTGGTGACCGTCTAAATATACCCTTTATTTTTTAAAATTTATGTATGGTCTATTTTACATAGAATTCTTTAAAATAGAAGGAAGATAAAAATATTGCATGGCCTATTTGTTATATCCGTGAATGAAGCCGATCAATAGCAAATTGTAAATATCAATGTCAGTTATATTTATAAAATTATGTTGTCAACACAATTAGGTAGGTACCTACCTACTCGAAAACTGGCTCCTCGTCTATATCTACATATACATAATATAATGTATAATAATAATAATATTTATTTATTTAAAGAAGAAACTTAGACATACATTACAAAACATTATTTTAACAGGCTCATTTAGAAAAAATAAAGGGTGTAGTCACACTGTTCCGTGGGTGTAGTCATCTGTAGCCGAACAAGGCAGAGACTGTATTTCGGCTATCAGCAAACCCCTCGAGTATTATACAATAGCCATAAAAATGTTTTCAATTGTATCATATTCTTATGGTTCATTACAACTTATAATGTAATATAATTACCTACTTTACTTAGAAAAGTAAAAGGTATATAAAAAAGAAAATTTGTGTAGTGTTTTCTGGACCTCTTATTTGTGTGAGATGAGAATGTACGTGTCTGATGTGTAAGAGGAGGTGTGTGGTGTTGTTTAGTGTTCTGTTGTGTGCTGTAGTGTGAGTGAGCGTGCGCGCGGTTGTATATTTATGTTATGAGAGATGATATACTCTATACTTACTAATATGTAAAGCAGAAGAGTTCGTTTGTTTGTTTGCTTGAACGCGCTAATCTTGAAATTTTTTCAGTGTTAGATAGCCCATTTATCGAGGAAGGCTATAGACTATATATCATCACGCTAAGACCAATGGGAGCGGAGCAGTAATGAAAATTGTGGCGCAGACGAAGTTGCACGGGTCAACTAGTGCATTATATAAGTAGGGTGACGCTGTGCACGTTCCCTATCAAGGGACTTTTTTAATACATTCATACCTATTTCCACATAATTATTTAGCACCTACTTAGGTATATTATTATAAGAAACTAGTTCACCCGCGCAACTTCGTCTGCTCCGCTCCTATTGGTCTTAGCGTGATGATATTAAGGGGCTATCTAACACTGAAATAATTTTTCAAATCGGACCAGTGTTCCTAGCTGAGATTAGCGCGTACAAGTTAACAAACAAACAAACAAACAAACTCTTCATCTTTTATATTAGTATAGATTAATTGATAATTAAATTCATAATTTCAAAATGCCGTATGAACTGAGATACAACTGAAAATTATAAAATGTGCTGCTTTAATGTACTTGATTTTAAAGGATAGTTTTTAAGTTACAAGAAGATTTCATAGAAATGCACATATGTATTATCAGTTTTGGCAAGCGCACCGACGATAAGCAAATAATATACTTGATAATTACATTTCTGTGCTGCCACCTATATACAGTTCCTGCAGAGGTTCCTGCACGCTCCCTATACACGTAGGGAACGAGGTGTCATAATGCCATTGCAATTTGTAGTCCGAGTCTCTCGGCTACCTACATAACGGCATCGCTTTCGGCTCGGGCGTCTATTCCACTGCAAATGTAATGAAGTTTTTCAATTGCAAAGGCTTGAGAGTAATTTGAGGACAACGTTAATTGAATTGGTTGTTACCTAAAGTCACCAAAATCTAAGAACTCCGGTTTGACAGCTGAATAGAGAGGGATAGAAGATTGCTTTACCACTAAGTGCGGAAGAGATTTTTTTTTTTCTCTTTCATAGTTACTAGTAAAGCAATGTTGTATCCTGCTGTCAAATCGGACTTCTTAGATTTTGGTGACTGTACTAGATAGAGACTTGATGAAAAATGTAGGTACAGTCAACAGCACGTGAAGTTACCACAAGCTGTCAAATTTTCTCATTCGATTTTGAATTTTACCTCCAACATTTTAAGGTTTAAAATCATTTGGGGAAATTTGACAGTTTTGTATCGCCTGATGTGCTGTTGACTGTACCTATGTTATAATTAGCGATAAGGTTTGATTCAAATCCATTATCGTATGATCGTTTATTTTTTGTCAAGACTTAACTTATTTATTTATTTAACAACAATTGGCAATACAATACATATAGTCCTTACACTTACACAGTTAAGTATTACATACCTCCGATTTGATAATTAGGTGTTTAGATGGATTGCAATTCTGACAGCTGTAACCCGACATTCAAAGTTAAATAAACTGATGGCGGTCATGCACGCCAGAATTTGCCAACAGAACAGAAAAACCCTAGCGTGTTTGTTACAAAACTCTACAATTTTCCCTTTTATCAAACTCGGTTATGCCATAATGGTTATGCCTGGCGGTCATACTCGCAAGGGTAAAACCATCGTGCGGGTATGCATGTTGGTTATTGCATGTATGCCTTGAGGGAACGGTAGCGTAAACACGGTTCCGGTTGTCTTTGATAGGGATGTACACGAATTATACCCAGGGCAAAAAACAAACTATGTCCACTTACCCGGTAGTCTTTCTGAGACGTTCTTACATAAATTGAAGACACAAACTCTAATAGCTCAGCACTTAGTGGTCATGTTTTGTTGCCGATTTACCAAGGTATTTAACTAAAACAACGTGAGGATCTCAAATCGTAAACTTTAGAGGCAGGCGTCGTCGATTCGAAACTCGTCTGCCACAAGAATTGGTGCAAATTAGCAAAATTATTTCATGTGACAGTTATTCACCCCAGTTTCGACTATCCAACTAGCAGCGAACTACTTACTACGTCGAAATCCTGCATCGCGCAAGCAGAGTTTACCGATTTCGAACATATACATCAGCCCGAATATCAAATACCGGGCAGTTGCCCGCCAGACACAACAACCCTCTGGTAGGAGGATCCTCCATTTTCAAAAATCATCAAATGACTCCTACCACTCCGGGTACAGCAGGAGGGAGTGTCAGTCTCTTACTGACTAAAAGCCGACTTCCAAAAACAAAACACTACAAAGTAAAAAATAAACTTTAATATCGGAAGTCGGTGTTTTTGGTTATTTCGTTTTTGAACACCGACTTCCGAAATTAAGTTTATTTTTTACTTTGTAGTGTTTTGTTTTTGCACGTTAAGCCGTTGGTCCCGGCTGTCATTTGTAGATCTTTGGCAGTCGTTACGGATAGTCAACAGCCAGTAAATCTGACTCCAGTCTTGCCATGAAGTTCCGTGTTACCCAGTTACTGGGTTGTGGAGGTCTGGTAGGCAGCCGTTCCACGTAAAATACTGGTATTCAGCTAAATCCGGTTTGACTGGAAGCCGACCCCAATATAGTTGGGAAAAGGCTAGGCAGATGATGAGTGTTTTGTTTTTGGAAGTCGGTTTTATTTTTTTGTTAAAAAGTTTTTTTATTTTTCACTTTTTAGTGGTACGCAGGTATTACTAAAAAGTGAAACCACAATGGCGTGATATTATGTTGTGAACTGCTGTAAACAATCAACAGACATGCGATTACAGCCTAGAAATCCCGATCCATTTGCTATCATTTATTGAAGAGTTCCGTTGCCTACCTCCGAAATTCTTCATCAGATCTTCACCAAAATTAACTAGTCCGAAAAAATACTTTTCCAAACAAAAAAAGAATCATCCAAATCGGTTAACAATTGGCGAAAACATCGCTGAACAAACATTTTTCATGGGATCCCGTCATCAGATTCGGACTTGGTGACGATGGGACCACCTCAGGAGTATAGGCTTTCGAACAAAAAAACAAAAAAACAAAAAGAATTTTTAAAATCGGTCCAGAATTGGCGGAGAAATCGGTGAACATACATAAAAAAAAATATACATACAGCCGAACATAGAACCTCCTCCTTTTTGAAGAAGTCAGTTAAAAACCCATCCGTGACCGCTTCCCATGTCTCCTCGCTCCGAACCATGTCTTGATCTAGGGCCGGACGCGAGAGATCCCCGCCGCCGATCGCCTGGACGAGGACATGACACCTCCACTGTATGCTCCACCGTGTCCTCCGAGTGATCCTCGCAGTGTTGACACCCGGGCGTATACTCCCTCCGTATTCGAAACAGGTACCGCCCGAAACAACCGTGTCCGGTGAGTACCTGCGTCAAGCGAAAGGTAAGGACGCCGTGGCGCCGCTCTAGCCACTCCTCAAAGAGGGGACTTATCACCGCAATTGTGGCGTGCCCAGCGCTGGGTTGCGACAGTCGTTGTCTCCATACTGCCATGAGATCCTGCCGGAGCTCCGTCCGCCGTGCTGCCGTGCTGCCGTGTCGTGTACTCTCTGTTACGCTTACCTCCAAATTATCAACAGACTCTGCTCCTAATACTAAGACTCCTAAGACTCTGCTACTAATACATGAGATTTATCTTTAAACACACATAACATGCATGTGGTTGTACTATCTACATGTATGTACAGACGCTAGCACATCAAGCTACAACAATCTATCAAATTTCTCCAGGGTAGCCCGCGAAATTCAAATATTTTTATGTTTTTATAAATATATAGTTTTTAAGAATGATTATTTCTGAAATATTCATTCTTTCGAACTACATGAACTTAGAGGGCTATATTGATGATTAAAATGGTTATAATTCTTTAGATAAATACGCGTTACGGTCGCGGATCGCATTTGGTCCACATACAGCTTCACACTGACCGGCAAATTGCAAAAAACATAAAAATATTTGAATTTCGCGGGCTACCCTGGAGTAGATTTTCAACTTTTAGGTCGTATGTATTAGTTTCAAGGTTGATTGGGTTTTTTTTTTTTTTTTTGTCGATGGCCACTCGCAGTTTCAACCCTAGAGGGTTGTCCTACTGAACCGGACATGGTTGATTGGGATTTGACAGTTTCGGATAGCACTTCCACTTCTATTTTTCCTTTGGAGCTTTCAGGATTAAAGTAATTTATTACAACTTTCTTTACTTTACAAACCGAGAGTTCTATAAATAAACAATATCTTCCAACAGTCAAGAAAACAACTGAAAGTTTTGATAATGCGAGACCAAAAACAAAACGCGGTTTAACCTTCAAATAACTTTGAAATGTCAAAAAGACGTTTGTTATCACGAACAATACAGTTATTCTGCGACCGCGACCGCTCGCTTAAAACCTGTTCGATTTCACTGAAAAACATGGATCCTAAAGTTAATTTGAGACAAGACCCTGCATTCGTAGAACTCCAAAAATTCTACGATGCGAATGCCGACAAAATAAATATTCAGCAGCTGTTCCAACAAGATGCCGATAGGTTCAACAAATTCAGGTTTGTAGCTTTTTATTTTGTTTTCTATTGCTAATATGAATAAAAACGTGTCGGTATTTATGTTATTTGATTGTTTAATTAATATTTAGTTGTTTAATTTAGCTTTTGTTATACATTTGGAGTTGGTTTTAGAAGTTATATCATCGACTTTAGAGAACTTGCAAAGGTCGCGCATGTACAGTTGTCATTTTTTTTATTCAAGTGTTTAATTTCGATAGTAATGACATTTAGTTAATCGATAAAATAATATCAATTGTTTACTTACTGATGCAATCTCATGTCACCTTTAATTGATTAATCAGTCAACTAACATACCTACCTACAAGATTTACCAATTTTTTTTTATATGTGTTATGCTGTATGTTTGTTAATCAATCAAACCTTGATGGATGAACTAAATTTGATGAAATTTTGCAGATGGTTAGACAAGGATTAGTGCACTGTTATATCCGCTATCCAAACAAAAAAAAAAAAATATTTTGTACTAGAACTTCCCCCTTTATTAGGATTCCATACCCAAAGGGTAACCAACAGAACCCTATTACTAAGCCTCCGCTATCCATCTGTCCGTCTGCTGTCTGTCAGCGGGCTGTGTAATAGGTAAGGCTGTAATAGGTAGCCTGTTGAAATTTCCTTAGATTGTGTATTTATATTGCCACTATAACAAAAAATAATAAAAATTAAGGTTTATGATATGAAAACCTTCATGTGCAAGTCCGACTCGCACTTAGCTTAAATTAAAGCCTTTGTGTTGTTCTCTTCTATAAGCTACTTTTCTGTATAGTGCCATCAATATTAATTGTTCTTTAGTTTTAGCATGAAAGGGTAATGAACATATTCATATTCATTTTCATTTTTAACATCCCTCTACCCATCTATTTATCCACCCTCACAAAGTTTAATTTTTATAATTTTAGTAGAATGTAGCTTCAAAATTATCCAATCATCTCAAATATGCCATATGAATAATTTAAGGATAGGTCTTTTTTTCTTTGTAATTTATCATGACTTGAGTGTTAATATTCATGCATACAGTCACCATCAAAAGTAATGATGATTGGACATTTTAAATATTTTAGGAACACAACTTCAAAGCATTTTTTGCTTAAATAATAATTCATATCATATCCTGACAAATAATACTGATGATGCATAAAACATATTTTTACACCTGAATCAGAATAAGAATTGTATTTCTAAAGCTTTTTTTTTACTTGCAATGTACGAGTATGTATGTTTGTTCGGGTGGAATCTTGCTACTCAATTTTGAAGCAGATCACTTCTACCGATTGAGCTGGAATGTTGTATACACGTTTAATTTGGATCACAATACACGATAAATTGTGTGACGTCATTCTAAATCCAATATGGCGGACCATCCAAGATGGCGAAATGGTTATTTTTAATGCATTTCTACAATATGGGTATCAAATGAAAAGACTTGTTGAGAGTAACTCGAAAAATAATGGGACGTCATTCTAAATCCAATGTGGCGGAACATCCAAGATGGCGGAACATCCAAGATGGCGGAATAGTTATTTTTTACGCACTTCTAAAATATGGGTATCAAATGAAAGGGCTTGTTAAGAGTAACTCGAAAAGTAATGGGACGTCATTCTAAATCCATTATGACGGAACATCTAAGATGGCGGAATAGTTATTTTTTACGCACTTCTAAAATATGGGTATCAAATGAAAGGGCTTGTTAAGAGTAATTCGAAAAATAATGTGAATTCATTCTAAATCCAATATGGCGGAACATCCAAAATGGTGGAATAGTTCTTTTTATGCACTTCTACAGTATGTGTATCAAATGAAAGGGCTTGTTGAGAGTAACTCAAAATAACTAAAAAGTAAAAAATAAATTCTAATCTGATGCCACAAACTGCATCAGACCACTTGAAAAGCGACTTGTTTCGAACTTTTCAGTTGTTTTTAGCGGTCGGGTTTTTTGTCAAATTTATCGAAGGCATAAAGGGCGCTAATAGTCCGCCATTTTGTTTTTTTAATTTTGATATACCCAGTGTCACTCTCACAGTAAATACAAATCTAACAACACCACTCAAGCTAAATTCCATCGAGCCTTTTAGGCTCTAGGGCGTGCCAAAGAAATGTACATACACTCTAAAAACATAACCCTCCTCTTTCGCAGTCGGGCAAAAAAACTTTTATTTAAATGCTCTAAAAAGATGATGCTAAAAAGATTCTTCAAAAGTCTATTAACTCAGGTAGATTACTAAAAATAGTGGACTCATGATTATTGTTCTTTTTTCATCTATACAGAAAGTGTACCAATTCTTACCTAGAAGTATCATAACAGTACAGCATGCAAAACTTTAGTGCATTTTATCTTTGAAACATCCACACATTTTGTATCTCAGAAATATTAATTATTTATTAATCATAAATCCAGCCTCGGCATCCCAACACCGAATGACGGAGAGATCCTGCTGGACTACTCCAAGAACCGCATCAATGAACAGCTGTGGGGGCTGTTGCTTAACCTCGCCAAGAGCAGGAACGTGGAGAAGGCCAGGGATGCTATGTTCTCAGGTTGGTGAACCTCACTTAGGGCCATTTCCACCAATTCAAACTGATCGCGATCAGTACATCTGAACTGCGTTCAAGAGTGTCTATATTCCACAGAAAACAACGACACTGATTCCACAGAAAACAACGACACTGATAGCTCGTAAACGTGGTTTGTATGCTGATTGCTTTCAGTTTTGTTGGTGAAATTATCCTTAATCTTTATATCCAAAACCATGTGATCAATTTACCTATACTAGAAAGGTTTAGGTAGTTAAATAAAGGTAAAAAACAATATTGATGTGTCTTTGTCTCTGCCTTATTTAAAAACTAAGATTAAAAATAAAATCCAATTAAAAACCAATGTAAATACAACAATAACGAACCAATAATAAAACCAACCAAACTATGAATAATAATTGAATCATTAGGTTAAGTAGTAAAGCTAGAGACAAACTGGTCCCACGTACGTAACGTATGCAACGCATTATGATATCTGGACTCTTGATTTTATATGAAAAACGATGCAGTAGAAACACACTTATCTTATGCAACGCAACATACGATACGATACAAATGCGTTGCGTACGTTGCTTACGTAGGACCAGTGTGTTTCTCGCGTAATTTATTTGTTTAATATGTGTTTGTGTAAAAAGTCACATCAAGATTACCTATATTTAAGTACCTAAATCTTTCTTATCATCATATCAGCCTCCCCAAGCAAGGGGGGGGGGTTTGCCATAATCGCCACGCTTGGCACGCGGGTTGGCGATCGCATTGTATGGTGTTGCGTTTTACAGAGAATACTGCTGCAAACATTGTGTGATTTCGTGTGTGCCAAATAAATTAGTTTTCTTTCTTTCTTTTCTTTCTTTTGCTGCCCATTCTCTGGCGAGTCACTTAGTCGCCTCTTACGACACCCACGGGAAGTGGTAGGATGGTATTATTCTTTTACGGCACCATACGGCATAACCATACACTACTATAGTCTTTTCCCAAAGTAACTGGATGCAGCTAATTACCAGTATTTTACGTGTAGCGTCTACCTACCTGATCTCTACACTTGTGGCAAGAAGCGAGGAAGGCAGGATAAGTAGTGGAAAAAGTCTAAGTCTAGTCTAATCGAAAGTCAAGGACAGACAGACGGACAGCGGAGCCTTAGTAATAGCGTTCCGTCGGTTATCCACTACAAATTAACGATTTTCGGACTTCTTCCCTTACTTGTGCTGTGAGACCTTGCTTCATGCCAGTTGCTACTTCGGAAACCCAGGTACCTTCTGTGAGATGGTTAGTAACACCAAGGCGTTGCTGGCCTTCCTTGGGGAGCTGGGGTGGATCGAATTATACATTTGTTCCACCACGCAAAATACGCGCTTAGTCGTGGAGTTGCGGAAACCAGACCAATTTACATACATACATTGCCAGTTGCCACATTCAGGATTCTAATTCAATGGGAAGTTCGCCTACAGGTTTTGATTTATTTGCGATTATCAAAATTTGTCGCATAAGTGGCCGTATTTTTTATTGCATTGACTTAGATGTTTGAGTTCTCCAAAACTCCAAGGGACCATAGACCTACATATTTGGTAGTAATTCCAACTTCATACCTCTATGTGTCCCTGAGAAAAAGGGTTTTGACAGACAGACGGACAGACAAACTGCATACAAATAATTTAAACAACTTCTTCCTTCGTCTCCCACACCAGGTGAAAAGATAAACTTCACCGAAGATCGCGCGGTCCTGCATATCGCTCTCCGCAACCGACAGAATCGTCCCATCCTGGTCGGAGGCAAGGACGTGACTCCTGACGTCAACGCAGTGCTGGCACACATGAAAGAGTTCTCCGGACAAGTTATCAGCGGGCAGTGGAAGGGGTGAGCATTAGTTTAGTTTATAATGTCAGATAGAACCGCCCGATCCTGCTGGCGACGTGACTCCCGACATCACTGCGTTAGTGCTCGCACACATGAAGGAGTTCTCCGGACAAGTTATCAGCGGGCAGTGGAAGGGGTGAGTAAAGTCTAAAGTGACGGACAGAACCGATTTGATACATTCCATTTAACTTACTTTAACATGATTATTAAAATCGCCTAGCAAGACAGAAAACAACTTTCAGGTCATGCCTGAAAGCCGTTTTCTGTCTTATAAAATTCGAGTTAGTATTTCTTTTCATTCATAACATGCTGTTAAGTTCTTAAATGTCTTAAGAGATCTAAACGGAACTCCTACAATAGCAATGTTTTAGGGCTTGAGCTTTTGTTATCGTTGGTTTTTCTGGGTTCAAGAAATACAAAAAATATAACTCTTATACTTACTGGTTTCTATTTCCTAGATACACCGGCAAGTCTATCACGGATGTGATCAACATCGGTATTGGCGGCTCCGATCTGGGACCTCTGATGGTCACCGAGGCGCTCAAACCTTACGCCAACCAGCTCAAGGTAAACGGCGATACTTTTGTTCTTTTAACAAAGAAGTTATTGACAAACTGTGGGCGTAAATAAAATTGTATCCCACCGGAAACATATAATGTGAAAGATAGCCAAGTTCATCTTCTTATCGTATTGAGGCCCATCGGTGACGTAAAACTAGTGGATGCCAAGCTACATAGCTTGGCTCATTGCCGTAAAGTTACCTGCTTGTCAGTCTTCTACAGATTGTACTTCGGTGAGTGTGCCCAAGAACTCCACGACCTCATCCCACCGGCCCCCTTCTACCATCAGACATCCATACGCACTGCATCTTACCATCCCTACCTTGTTGCTATTCCACCAATGCGCACTAAGCGTTTCCAAACGTATTTTATAATGCGAACAGCAAAGGAATGGAACCCTCTGCCTGCGTCTGTGTTTTCAAAAGCTTACAACCCTAATCTCTTTAAAATTAGAGTGAACAGGCTCCTTCTGGGTAAGCTCGCTCCATCGTAGACTTTGTCTCTGTCATCTCTGACCTAGACTAGAGTCAAGAGCAACCCATCACAAGTAAAAAAAAATCGTGTGGGCAGTATGGTCTAGCGACCCTACACACCATAGAGTCAGAGTTCAAGTTCTACTAACGGCCTCGCTATTAAAAGAAGTGATATCTAATTGTATTGCGAAGTTTCTTAAATCTTAGCTCCTGTTACGCACATCCTTCTTTATGTGCTTTGATAGAAAGTTTGTAGTTTTCTACTACTTAATAGTGCGACTTGGCATGTGTATAATAATAATAACATATCAAGAGGCTCTTGTTGGGCAGCTGGATCAAGGGCTTGATCCAGAAACCAGTTCTCCTGGACACGGCGCGTATAGTGAGGAGGTTCCTCTCTCTGGAGCCCTGACCACCGGTAGCTTTGACCCTATTCCCGATACCGGTGGGCTACTATTTTTATATTTTTAAATATTTTTTATAGAAGTATAAATTTTAGGTATATATGAATAATAATAATGTTAATAATATCAGCTAGAATCTTTGTGTTTAGGTACAGTTTAGTCAATAGCGTTTCAACTTGCCAACGTATTTTTTCAAAGCACTTGAATAAGATCGTGCGTGAAAAAAGCCACTCGTATGATTAAAGGAACTTGAAGGGGGTCGAAAGCGAGCCTGTCTGTTGGTGTTGATAACACACGACCGGCGTGTAGCTCATTTTCTACGTGAACTTGGCTGGCACACTGCCGGGTGTATAGATTTATAAGAAACAAACGAATTTGAGCATTTGCTCATTTCTACATGTTCATTATAATAATTTCTATGTAAGTGATATGAGTAAGTTCACGTCATCTGGCATGGAAATACATGCCGAAGTAAGAATCAATGCGTGAGAACTCCCGCTCCCTGGCGGAGAGCTAATTGTCGGATACAGTGGTCCTCCACAAGCTCTTAGAAAGAAAACATTCATCAAAAATATTCTGTCACAGGTCCACTTCGTATCAAACATCGATGGAACCCACCTAGCTGAGGTGCTGAAGCGCCTGAACCCAGAGACGGCGCTGTTCATCATCGCGTCCAAGACCTTCACCACGCAGGAGACCATCACCAACGCCACCTCCGCCAAGACCTGGTTCCTGGAGGCCGCTAAAGATGTAAGTGTCATTAGCCATCAAAGGTATATTAGGCTTTAAGAGTACACTTTAGGGGTGGTCTTCGCCCAGCTGTGGGCGATTTCAGAATTTTTAGAAAGGTTGGGGTTTCTCAACAGGGACCACTATGCCAACCAAATAAAATATATCAACTTCTGAACCCCGTTCATCCGAATAATAATAGGGATGTCTCCTGAGTAAAAAAAGTATGATTCTAATTATTCCGTCACCTAGGTAAATTATCAAAAAATATTTGATACCTACGTATTTATTGTTTTGTCAAATCAATAAAATTTGAGGAGCAGGAGCGATATGAAATAGATGGGAGTTAGTAATACCATAGTGACGGCTGATAGGACAGACTGGAAAAAAAACGTGTTACGCCGACCCCAAGTAACATGGGATAAGGACAGGAAGATAATGATTTCAAATCAATAAAATTTACGAAGATAAAACGCATCAAAGTGGGGACTTGTGAAGTCACTTTGTATCGAAATGTGACCTCACACGAGTTTTCAACGCGCTGTATCGTTTTCGTAATAGGGTTCCGTACCCAAAGGGCAACCAACGGAACCCTATTACTAAGCCTCCGCTGTCCGTCCGTCCGTCCGTCTGTCTGTCAACGTGCTGTATCTTAAGAATCGTAATAGGTAGACAGTTGAAATTTTCACAGATTGTGTATTTCTATTGCCGCTATAACAACAAATAATAAAAATTAAGGTTTATGGTACGGAACCCTTCATGTGCGAGTCAGACTCGTACTTGGCCGGTTTTTTGTTTACGTGTAAAAAGGAAAAAATACGTAGCCAATATTTTTTGGAAATCTATCTGACGGACTAATTATATTGTTTATATCAACATCCCCATTATTGCGGTCTTTACAATTAATTCAAAGATACTTAAGTATTTTGGTTGCTTGTCTGAAGTTTGCGAATCGAAAGACAACCCGACACGGGGTGGTTAGAAAAGAACTTCGAACTTCAAATACGGAATGCGTATTTAGATTCCTTCATTCGCTCAGTCAATAATAGCGACTGTAATGTCTCGTGTTCAATAATCACTCTTATGATCCTTATGTATATTCGACATGCAAGAGACTGCACACGTGCGTCCCGGGCTACGGCCTGTGAGCGACTGTCCGTCGCTGCCATATTTTATATCTATATCTATACTAATATATAAAGCTGAAGAGTTTGTTTGTTTGTTTGCTAGATGCGCTAATTTTAGGAACTACTGGCCCGATTTGAAAAATTACGGAAGGAAGGAAGGTTATAGGCTATATATCATAACTACCCGCATACACTACAGCGACACTTCTTGTTCCAGCCGTCAGCGGTAGCGAAGCACTTCGTGGCTCTGTCGACGAACGCGGAGAAAGTGACGGCATTCGGTATTGATGCAAACAACATGTTCGGGTTCTGGGACTGGGTCGGAGGCAGGTAAGATATCAAGAAACATTACTCTCCTCTTGGGTCACCGCAGTTGGGTAATTCAATAGCTAACTCGTTTAAAAGCAAATAACATTTACTCCAATTTCAGGGCGAAGAAATGTGTAGTTTAGCTTCTATGTTTACAATTTTTATTTTTGATCCTACATATTTTTATTTGTTAAGTGTATAAAAAAAATTGGTTGTCTGTAAGGACGGTTTACGGGCGATAATTTTACGTGATAACGTCATAAAAAAAACAATTGAATTCTTACCAAACAAGCCGAACGCGATCGTGCCTCTCTATCGCTTGTTCTACGCTCTCGCTCTCGGAACGTGACACTTTTTCGTGCGTTCATCGATTTATTAGACGTTATCACGTCAAAAACCGTGCAAAAATTATATGATTTCGAGCCCATTATCGTTATGAGCGATTTTAAAAACTACGAAAATGACACCCATGACGAGAAATAACAATACTACTGAAATTCATAACGTATGTAAGCACCGATTATTATTCTGACGAATATAAAAGAAGGTTTGAAGGATAAAAACAAACAACAAAATAAAAAAAATTCAAAACTTTGTGTTGAAAAAATGTTCTCCTATACATATGTCGATATAAGTCGCGGTCAATTTACGGTAATTGTTATAATGCTAGCATTCATAAAAGTAATTCATTCATTAATTTATTTATTTATTTCAGATAATAATAATCCATTTATTAAAATTGCGCACATGTCAACTTAAAAATATAAAAAAAAACAAATGAAAATGAAACTAAATTCAAATTAAATTAAGATGATAATAATTTTATCATTATCATTAATAAAAATCTAAATAAAAAAAATAACTTAAAATCTAATTAAAATGAAAACCAAAAAATTAATTAAAAATTAAGCATTAAATCAGAATACAAAAAACTTCCTTTCGCAAGGTACTCGCTGTGGTCAGCCATTGGTCTGTCCATCTCGCTGTACATCGGCTACGATAACTTCGAGAAGCTGCTGGAGGGAGCCAGCTTCATGGACCAGCACTTCACCACCGCACCGCTTGAGAAAAATGTAAGAACTTGTTAATTTTGTAGTTACAAGTGTGTTGGTTTTAATTTTTACTATTGATAGGCACGCGTTTGACCAGTATCTCACCTGATGGTAAGCGAAGATGGATCACGCTTGCCTAGAAGTAACCTGTAGCGGCATAAATGCCGCCACAAGAAAAAACCGACGGAGCAAATCTACATCGCAACAAAAAGAACCGCGACGCCATCTATCCAACTAGCAGCGAACTACTTCGTCGAAATCCTGCATCGCGCAAGCAGAGTTTACCGTGCGATTTGAACATATAAATCAGCCCGAATATTAACTATCGGGCAGTAGCCCGCCAGGCACAACAGCCGCCTGGGTGGAGGATCCTCCCTTTACAATCGAGGTTTGCGGGACTTCACTCTCTGTTCCGCATACCTCCGAACTCCTATTCACTCTTTACATAAAGACTCCTAAAAGATTGCTACAACCTTGTAGCAATGTTTTTTGTAGTTAGCTTCTTGGAAGTCTGTGAAGCAGGCCTCCAGCTTATTAAAGTACATAATTATTTCATTAATAGAATAATGATTTTTCGGTTGCGACGGAAACTACAAGAGCATTGTTGCTGCAATCAACAACATATTTCTTTTACTTTCAGTCTTTATTAATTTTCAACCCACATCTGATTAACTGATTATTTTGAAGTTAATCATCCTGCGGATCTAAAAAAGCCACTTTAGCAGAATCAGAAAGCAAATCACGCTACCCGTCACTGGCAAATGTCCCCATTCAACCTTGAACCTAATGCGTTAGCGATAAAGATGAAAATGAAATTTAACTGATTTTAATATGATTCTCTTAAAGTGGCCAAAATAAGTTTGCCAATATACCTAAAGAAACTACTATTAGAACTATAGAGAATTTCTATTTATTGTAATGATAACCTTTGTCTGTAGGCCCCAGTGATCCTAGCTTTGCTGGGCGTGTGGTACTCCAACTTCTACGGCGCTGAGACGCACGCGCTCTTGCCTTATGACCAGTACTTGCACAGGTAAAAAAAGGTTTATAATTTTATTTTTATGTTTTAATAGCTACTAATCCGGCTCGAAGGACCAAAAATTGGGTGCAAATGCAAACACACCTTAACTTAACTATAATTCCTGTCAATGCAAATGTCAGCGAAATGTAAAAAGCAATGAGTGCCAGCGGGTTTGAACCAAGAAACAAATCACGTCTATTAAAACACTAAATTAAATTTCGACACAAAATTGCACCATCCATGCCCTGCATGCTCATCATCTTTTACTAATGTGCCTTTTCCCAACTATATTGGGGTCGGCTTCCAGTCAAACCGAATATAGCTGAATAGGTACCAGTATTTTACACGGAGCGACTGCCTACCAGACCTCCACAACCCATTAACTGGGTAACACGGTACTTCATGGCAAGAATGAGTCAGATTTACTGGCTTCTGACTATCCGTAATGACTGCCAAAGATCTACAAATGTCAACCGGGACCAACGGCTTAACGTGCTTTCCGAGGCACGGAGGAAACTCGGTATATTAAGATGGTCACCCATCCACAGACAAACCTTAGCAAGCGTTGCTTAACCTTGAAGATCGATCACACGAAAACTAAGCTAAATTAGTTTATTTCGCGTAGCTGAAGTAAAAACCTTAAAATGGCGGTAAATTTTTTTAACTTCAATATTCTGCTTCTAATTATACTCTTTTCACTTGTGAAAACTTCATGAAATCATATATACTTACATATATAGCTTACAATATTTACATATCGGATTTAGTGTTATCGTATGCACCACTTAGAAATTTTCTAAGTGGTGCATGCGATAACACTAAATCCGGTAACACACAACAGCTAACTGCATACAAATATATACAGAGTTGATACGACAGAGGGGCATTAAATTAAACTACGTATACTATACGTGTTCAGTATTAATTCGATACGGTTCAAAAACAAAAAGCGCCATAAATGAGAAAATATTTTTTTCAAACAAACTAAATAGCTTGCAAATCCGAATAAAATGCAACCACCCTTTGTAAAAAAATGACACTGACCTTAGATACCGCTAGGTAACAAAGCGGCAACGTCGCGCGCGCGCCGGAGCGCGGTGTGCGGTATCTCGTGTGCTCGGCGGGGGCCGGGCCGGGGTGGCGGCCGGCGACTTAGGCCTCCGCTCGCACTGGCTTTTATGTTAGGTAACGTTTCGAAGTACGCGCACAAAAACAAACACACTAAATTTTTAAATTTTCGATGTGTCCTCCATTCACATTGATGCACAAATTATACCGACAGAGAATATTGTTATTTATTTTTCTAATTAGATCACTGTCCGTCGCTAAGCACTTTAATTTGTGAAATGCTAAAATAATCCTATTTTTTAACTCATCAATTGTATTTACCTCTGAGGCATACACTTCACCCTTAATGTACCCCCACAAAAAGAAATCCATGGGAGTGAGGTCCGGAGATACTAATTCTAAATAATAATAATCCCAACTTACGTGTCCTATCACCATAAAAAACAGTCAATCACAAAAAAAAACACTAATACTAAATAATAATAATTCCAAGTTACGTGTCCTCTCACAGTAAAAGAAAGAAATACTGTCTTATACTTATTTAGTGTCCTATTCCTATCACAATAACAAAATAAAATCACAATTGTTTGCGCGCGAATTCGACAAACCGTACGTTCCGAAAAGATAGCGTCGGCGCACTGAATAGAGGCCCCACTTACCGATCGCAAAAAACAAGGATGCAACAAACTGACCTATTTCTGTTTCTTTCAAACGTGTGTCGCTTTCGTAGTGAAAGTGCAAGTGTGTGTGTATTGATTGCTTCCTTGTTTGCATTGCCAATTTTTAGTGAATGTCCTTCGACATGCGTCAGAGCGGCAACAACGCATCGTAGATTTATCGTTGTAAGGTGCATGACCTATGCTTAGACGATAATCATCTGTTAGAAAAGATAGGTACATCGTGTTCAAACGGTGCAAAAACTTTGAAAATTATTTGCGACTAAACTACTGCTCGTATTTAATTTATTTTTGGCACAGAGCTTGAGAATGGTACCTAGTATAGGCAGTTTAAAGGAAAGCCCCTCTGTCGTATCAACGTTGTATAAAAACACTTAGTCAAAAACGGTAAACAAAATGTTAAAAATCAATAGGTTTCCATTTAAATTGCGTCTTCAATTTATTTTCCCTTACAGATTCGCAGCCTACTTCCAACAAGGCGACATGGAGAGCAACGGCAAATACGTGACCCGGTCAGGAGCCCAAGTGGACTACAGCACCGGACCCATCGTGTGGGGAGAGCCGGGCACCAACGGGCAGCATGCCTTCTACCAGCTCATTCACCAGGGGACCAGGTCAGTGGACCAGCTTGTGACTCACCCGCTCACAGCTGGGAAGAGAAACGATAAGTATCAGTTCAAAGTTAGAGTGAACAGGCTCCTTCTGGGTAGGCTCGCTCCATCGTAGACTTTGTCTCTGTCATCTCTGACCTAGATTAGAGTTAAGAGCAAACCCATCAGAAATTACATATTTATTTATTTAAGCCTTATTTATTTCCTGAAACATTTAAATTTTTTTTTTTATAACATTTTAATTTTTTTTACATTTTGACTTTTTTTCTCGTTTTTTTTTTCAATTTTAGTATAAACTATACATATCAATTTATTCCCTTATTATTACTGTTATTGCATTTCTATTATTATGTATCAGGAACCCTCTCCGGTGAAGGCCTCCTCCAAGGCTTGCCATCTTTCTCTATCCTGAGCTATTATTATCACAAATAAAAATAAAGTCCTTTCAATATATTACGTTAATAGAACTCGAAACTAAGACAAAATGATCATAACAAGAAATCCCACCCACACGCACAAAACGTTTTGAGAATACATTCGTTGTGCGTACAGCTAAGGAGTGGAATTCCCTGTCAGTCTGTGTTTCCTGATAGCTACAACCTGGGAGTCTTTAAGTCAAGAGTGAATAGGTTACTTCTAAGCAAGCGTGCTCTATCTTAGACCTCATCATCGCTTACAATTCGGTGAGATTGTGGTCAAACGCGTGCCTATCAATAGTAAAAATACCTCCATTTTTAGTTGGTCACAAGCCTTTTTTTATTTTGCTCAGTAAATTATATTTTAAAGTCGTATACTTTTTTCAAACCTGGCTAAACATAACCAATATAATTTTGCTCGCAGACTGATCCCGTGCGACTTCATCGCGCCGGCGCAGACTCACAACCCCATCTCAAACGGAGTGCACCACAAGATCTTGCTCGCTAACTTCTTGGCGCAGACCGAGGCGCTCATGAAGGGCAAGTCTTCTGACGAGGTGAGTCGGGTCTCGTATCAGCACGAGTGCGAGTATAACTCGTGTCGCACAACCCTATACTCACAACTAGAACCTGCTCGCCGAATGCTGAATTTAGAACCATAGTCAAATTAAGAAGTTATGGAAGAAAAACTAAACTCAAGACACTAAAATAAATCTATTACATGACATACATTTTGATACAAATCGCCATTAGGAAAAGAATTTACATTCCTATAATATTAATTAAATTATAAAATTATATACGTTGATCTCAACCGGTCAACCGTTTCAGTAAAAAACTTTTTACAAAAATAATAAAACCGACTTCCAAAAAATCATAAACACAGCGTACTGGCGTGATGTTATGTTATGAACTGGTGTAAACAATCATCAAACATGCGATTTCAGAAATCTATTTGCTATCATTGATTGATCAGATTTTCACCAAATAAAAATGGGACCAGTCCGGGAAAATATTCTTCCGAATTAAAAAACAATCATCCAAATAGGTTAACAACTGGCAAGAATATCGCTGAGCAAACATTTTTCATGGGATCCCATCATCAGATCCTGACTTACACCTTCCATCATCAGCTCAGCAACATGAGATGATGATTGTCTTTTTTTTTTTTTTTTTTACTAATAATAGGCACGCGCTTGACCACCATCTCACCTGATGGTAAGCGATGATGTGGTCGAAGATGGAGCACGCCTGCCTAGAAGCAACCTATTCACTCTTGACTTAAAGACTCCCAGGTTGTAGCTATCGGGAAACACAGACTCCGGCAGGGAATTCCACTCCTTAGCTGTACGCATTATGAATGTGTTCCCAAAACGTTTTGTGCGTGTGGGTGGGATGTCCACCATGTACCGGTGGCGCATCGCCGTTCGTCTTGTGGTCCGATGATGGAACGGGCTTGGCGGAATTAAATTATGCAATTCCGTCGCACATTCCCCAAAATGCAACCGGTAGAAAACCGACAGGCTAGCAACTCGTCGTCGATGCTCAAGACTTTAGAGCTTCGTCGCGACGAGCCTCTCATTGCCAATGATCCTCTTGGCTCGTTTCTCAATTGACTCAAGGGCATCAAGCTGGTATCTCGCAGATCCGTCCCAAAGATGAGAGCAGTATTCCATACACGATCGAACTTGCGCTTGATAGAGTTTGAGCAGCTGTTCCGGCGTGAAGTACCGTCTCACCTTTGATAGGATCCCCAACTTCTTTGCAGCCACTTGAGCTTTTGCCTCTATGTAAGGGCCAAAATTGAGAGTAGATGTTAATGTAACCCCAAGAAGCTCAAGTTGGTCGGTTATCGGCACGGTTGCACCTCGGAAAGATGGAGCTGGGTGGAATTGGCTCCTTTTGGCGGAAAATAGACACGCTTGGGTCTTAGCAGCATTGAACTTGACCAGATTGGCATCGCCCCATTCAGAGACAGCCTGTAAGGACACATTCAAGCGCTCAACCATAGCCTCCCGAAGAGACCGGATCTGCGACCCACCAGCTCGTGCGTCGGACACGTATCTCTCAGCAACAGTGCTGTCGTCTGCATACCCAAAGGTACCGGGTTTAAGAAGATCATTAATATGCAGCAAGAACAGTGTTGCCGAAAGCACCGACCCCTGAGGAACCCCGGCATTAATATCCAGCAGTCCAGACGAGCAGCCATCTATGACCACTCGGATAGACCGATCCCTCAGGAAATCTGCAATCCAATCACACAAACCGGCGGGCAGACCGAAGGAAGGAAGCTTACTAATAAGGCTATCGTGCCAGACCCTGTCGAAAGCCTTCGAGATGTCAAGGGAGACCGCTAGTGCCTCCCCGTGCTTTTCTATGGCTTCACTCCAGATGTGAATGGCATACGCTAGAAGATCCCCAGTTGACCGATTTCGGCGGAACCCGTATTGTCGGTCACTAAGGATATCATTTCCTTCTAGGTACGCCAGGAGCTTATGATTCAGCACGCGTTCCATAGTCTTACAGAGTATGGACGTTACCGAGATGGGTCTATAATTCGACGGGTCAGCTCGACTACCCTTCTTGGGCACGGGTTGCACGTTAGCTTGCTTCCAAGCCTTCGGCACCTTTCCAGTCTTAAACGAAAGGCGAAATAGGCGTGTCAAGATCGGAGACAACTCAGGCGCACAAGTTTTCAGAACAATTGCCGGTATCCCGTCGGGGCCACTAGCCTTGTTCACGTCTAGGTTACGCAGCACCCTACGGACGTCCTTCTGATGAATGCGAATGTTCGACATGCTCGACTCGCATCCACCAGGAGAAGCAGGGAGCCTCGCGCCACCGGGATCCAGACGCGAAGATTGCGCAAACAAGGAAGCAAACAAGTTCGCTTTCTCCTCAGCGGAGTGGGCCAGCGTCCCGTCGGGTCTCAGCAGTGGTGGTAGTGAGGGGCGGCAGAAGTTCGATTCGACCGACTTAGCCAGGGACCAAAAAGCCTTACTACCTGCTGGGTATGAAGCAAGTTTGTTCCCTATTCGGCTGATGTGGTCAAACCGTGCCCTCCGCAACACCTTCTTGCAGGACTTGGCAGCCCTGTTGAAGGCTCTCTTCTTCCGAGTCACGTCGCTTGCTTTGCACGTGCGAGCGTCGACCCATGCCAGATAAGCCGCGTGCTTAAGCGCATCAGCGCGATTGCACTCGGCACCAAACCATGGACGAGCTTCGCCAGACATAGTTATGTCAGAGAACGGAATGTAGTACTCCATTCCCCTCCGCAACACATCCGTTACGGCGTTTGCGCACGACGAAGCATCAGTCGAAGAAAAGCAAGTAGGCTGCCAAGGATAACATGCGAAGAAAGATCGCATGCCATCCCAATCTGCTGACCTGTACCGCCATACCCGCCGTGTGCCTCTTGGGCTAGGATCGGGCGGGGAGTAAACGGACACAGACTTCACCAGACAGTGGTCGGAACTACCCAGTGGTGAAGAAATCGACACCGAATAGCGGTCTGGATCCGTTGTCAGCAAAAGGTCCAAGCAATTGGCAGTGTGCGAATCAACATCCGGCACCCTCGTTGCCTCCTGGACCAGCTGGGTAAGATTCAGCGCTAGGGCTAGCTTTCTCGTTTCTCGTCCAGCATGGTCTGTACACTGGTATGGGAATAGCCACTCCTGATGGTGGGCGTTGAAGTCCCCCAGTAACACCAATTGGGCAGAAGGGTACCGTTGCTGAGCCGCATCCGCCGCCTCACTCAGGTGCTGTGTGAGCCAACGGCGGATTCAGGGGGGGGGGGTCATGGGGGTCATGACTCCTGGAGGTGGTGTACAGACAAAAACACCTTTATGTCGACTCGTAAAAGAACTATTATAAGCTTTCGATAATTTGCTAGCTAAAAATGGTGTTCTGCTAACACACCAGCGAAAAAAATACCACGAATTAACTGTCGAAGCAGGGAAGAACTTTTTATTGAGTTTTCATAAACCGGAAATTAACATAATGAACAAAGTAAATAGTCAAAGACTGAAACAAATAAATGAAAATAGAGAACGTTTGCGACCAATCGTAAAAACTATAATATTTTGTGGCCATCAAAATATATCGTCACGTGGACATCGCGACGATGGTAAATTGCTGAACTATGACAGCATGCGATGGTAAATTGCTGAATTTTAGAGCCCTTTTAAAATTCCGTATTGATTCTGGCGATATTGCATTGCAGCAACCTTTAGAATCTTCAAAATCCAACGCCACGTACATGTTGTACAGATGTTTGCGCAGAAATCATCCAGGAAAACATTTTACAGAATGTGTGGGAAGCTAAATATTTTTTAATTTTGTTCGATGAAACAACAGATATACTCGTATCACATATCTCACAGCCGAGCCTATCATTCCGATATTTGCATGATGGTATTATTTTGTGACTTTTTGTGATACCTACGATGCTCTTAGACGTGAAAACAACAATTCAGGTGACATAGAGCCTCGATTGACAGGTGTAGTATTGGCGAAAATCGTTGAAAATCTGTGTACCAAATTTAGCTTAGATTTATCTTGGTGTGTGGGTATTGGAACTGACAGCTGCTCGGTTATGGCATCAGATACAAAAGCTGCAGTGCAAGAATTGATGAAAATAGCCATTCATGCTAAACGTTGCCCGTGCAACAACTATGTGCTCAATAACTCATTAGCAAGATCATCCAAAGTAGTTTCCTGTCGCAATAAATCTGTCACAATGAGAAAAGTTGTGGCATTTACCAATGCATCCGCTAAGAGGCATGAAATTTTTAAAATAGAACTCGGAGCTGCCATGCAAGGTATTTGTGAGACACGTTGGGTAGAGAGGCATGATGGGCATCTTCAATTTCAAGGAGACAACCTAGTCAAAATTTGTAGCGCTCTGGAGAAGATTTCTGCTTGGCAAGACAATAAAACTGCCAATGATGCGCATTGCTTGCTGCAAACATTGCGCAGTTCTGACTTTATTATATTCTCCATCTGTTTAAGTGATGTATTAGGTGGGTACTTCCCTAAATTATTTTATTTCTCATTGTTTGGCAAATGAACTTATACGAGTATACTATACCTACTTTAAAATTATGTTGTTGTTCTGTTAATATTTTATGCTACGTGTACATACCGTTTATATTAAGTTATAAATTCTTAGTTTATGCACTACAGTCACAGTTACTTACTTTTTATTTTTCGGGTACTACTGTATCTTTAAGCAGAATACTGCAATCGAACTCAGTTGATTTAAAAAAAGCTAAGGACGCTATTAATGATACTTTAAGTGTTTTACAAAATAAAAGAGAAAATGTGGACGTAATCTACCGACAGCTTTTTGAAGAGGCTAAAGAAGTAGCTGAACAGCTAGATGTAGAAATTAAATGCCCCAGAATAGGATCAAAATAGATTCAATAATAAGTCCAGGACCGCCTGTCTCCTGATGTACTTAATTTGTTTCAGCTAAGCGTTTTCATGCCAAAAAGCGAATGTAGTAATGAAGACATTTAAATGAAACAACTAGCTACCGACTATACAAGTACATTATTACTAGATAACACTCCAGTTTCTGTCATTGTAAATGAATATCGGCTGTGGATGGTGAAGTGGCAGGCGTGGCAGCGGAGCCAGGACATTCCGCAGACGATTTCTGATTTCTGATCTAAATTGTGACATCGATATGTATCCTAACTAATATAAGAAAATTTTTATGTATTATGGCTACACTACCTGTCAGGGTAGCGACAGCAGAAAGTTCTTTCTCTACGTTGCGCAGAATTAAATCGTAGTTAAGATCTTCTAAAGTTGAAGATCACTTAACCGGACTGACACTTCTCCACGTTCATAAAAACGTACCCATTGACGTAAATGACGTAATAACGCGTTTCAAGAGAAGACGTAAAAGAAAAATTGATTTTGTTATTTAAATATATGTATTTTGTCTGTTTCTATTATGTTTGTTGGAAAACTTTGTCGTACCACTTCTTCACTTTTGCGGAGTTTTGCGTCATACCCCTCGATACCTCTAGCCGTTATGACAAATCATTTACCACGGTTATGGGATATAAATAGGGTGCCTCATTCCGTGCGTGATAGTGCTTCTCTGGATGTCTTCAAGAGAAGATGGCAATATGTACGTGTATATGTACAAGTTATTATTTGTTAAGTTTTTCAATTGTTCAATAAAGAATAAATATTTTTAAGTACAGTACTTACGTACATTAATAAAATACCTACTTTTTACTTGTATCTATTGTTATCAAAATTAAATTATAAGTTCTTGACTTGACCACGACTATGTGACCCCCTCCTGGCGCCAAAGCTGGATCCGCCCTTGGTGTGAGCTTAGTTGTCTCCAAATCACCGCTGTGCGAACGGTAGACACAAGCGTAGACAATTTTATCCAGGCCTGTGTCCACTAAAACCCACAGCGTTGAGAACCTGGAGTCCTCAAGATTACGGAGACGCCGATAACAGATGTCGTCACGGGCGTACATACATACGCCCGCACGTGGTTTGAAATGGTGCTCCATTGGGTGGCTCGCCGTCTGATCAGAACCAGGCCCGGGTGGACGGCGCGCTGTGTTTCACGCGTGCCTCAAAGAGCTGTCAGCGTAAAAGACGGGGCCCGCTAGGGCCAGTGCCTGCTGGGGCTGCGGACTTCGTTCGAAAGAGGCACCGTACCCTGGAACGCAAAGGGCACTGGGAGAAACGCGGATGGGTTTTAGTCAGTAAGAGTCTAACACTCCCTTCTGCTTCACCCAAAGCGGGAGGAGTCATTTGATGATTTCCCATCTTTAAAAAAAAATAAAAAAAAAAGGGTAAACCCTGGGTACGAAAGGTAAGACACGTCTGACGGACACCTGATCTGCGTCTCGGAAAGGAACAGGAGTGCAGGTTTCTCAGTCTCCAGGTGGTGATGGACTGCGGCGAGATTTGAGTGCAGACCTCGAATATTGCTGAGGTGCACTTTGTGGGGGAGGAAGTGCTGCCGCTGTACAGCTTTTTTTATTTTGTTCCTTTTCGTCATGTTGAGAGTGAAGGTTGTTGAGGAGAAGGAAGTGAAATGAGGTTCCAAGCTGCTACCCTCAGGCACGCTCTGACAGGACGATATCATTGGGGGACTAGTCTGGAGACTGCGGGGACGCCCGAGCCCCCCCGGGAATGTCCATCGGGTCCACCCCATCTGGTCGCCAGCCAGCACGATGGCGCACCCCGGGATTTTTCGTCAGTTGGCGGGGCAGCCTTTCATGTGTGGCTAGCACATTACTTGGGCCCCCAACTAACTGCGGTCGGCCAGCGGCGCACCGTGCCTCGGAACCCTCCGCGACTAGTCTCCCGATACGCCCATATCAACGCGAGCCTGGTCGGTCTGCCTGCATTGGAACAACTATTTCGACCCAACTCCTCTGTATTGGCTACACTGGGCATCGTACCGGAACACGGCTAGGCCGTTTGGCGGTACGCCTTTGCCCAGTGGGTGGTCACAAGCCATCGGCCGAAGCCTACCACCAGTTAGTGTCACCTGATTAGCACCACCCGGGGGCCACGTGTAGGGTCTAGCATTGGGTATTCTCCTACGGACGCGGGTGACTCGGCACCCAAAAAAAAACATTATATGTGCCTATAAAATTTGAGGGTTTCCCTCGATTTTCATGGGATCCCATCATCAGATTCTGACTTGGTGACAATGGGACCACCTCAGGAGTATAGGCTTTCGAACAAAGAAATAATTTTTAAAATCGGTCCAGAATTGGCGGAGAAATCGGTGAACATACGTAAAGCAACACTCTTCTTGCTGCATATTAATGATCTGCTTAAACCCGGTACCTTTGGGTATGCAGACGACAGCACTGTTGCTGAGAGATACGTGTCCGACGCACGAGCTGGTGGGTCGCAGATCCGGTTTCTCCGGGAGGCTATGGTTGAGCGCTTGAATGTGTCCTTACAGGCTGTCTCTGAATGGGGTGATGCCAATCTGGTCAAGTTCAATGCTGCTAAGACCCAAGCGTGTCTATTTTCCGCCAAAAGGAGCCAATTCCACCCAGCTCCATCTTTCCGAGGTGCAACAGTGCCGATAACCGACCAACTTGAACTTCTTGGGGTTACATTAACATCTACTCTCAATTTTGGCCCTTTCATAGAGGCAAAAGCTCAAGTGGCTGCAAGAAAGTTGGGGATCCTAGCAAAGGTTAGGACGGTACTTCACGCCGGAATAGCTGCTCAAATTCTATCAAGCGCAAGTTCGATCGTGTATGGAATACTGCTCTCATCTTTGGGACGGATCTGCCAGATACCAGCTTGATGCCCTTGAGTCAATTGAGAAACGAGCCAAGAGGATCATTGGCAATGAGAGGCTCGTCGCTACGAAGCTCCAAAGTCTTGAGCATCGACGACGAGTTGCTAGCTTGTCGGTTTTTTACCGGTTGCATTTTGGGGAATGTGCGTCGGAATTGCATAATTTAATTCCGCCAAGCCCTTTCCATCATCGGACCACAAGACGAACGGCGATGCGCCACCGGTACATGGTGGACATCCCACCCACACGCACAAAACGTTTTGGGAACACATTCATAATGCGTACAGCTAAGGAGTGGAATTCCCTGCCGGAGTCTGTGTTTCCCGATAGCTACAACCTGGGAGACTTTAAGTCAAGAGTGAATAGGTTACTTCTAGGCAAGCGTGCTCCATCTTCGACCACATCATCGCTTACCATCAGGTGAGATGGTGGTCAAGAGCGTGCCTATTAATAGTAAAAAAAAAAAAAGAGACATACAGCCGAACATAGAACCTCCTCCTTTTTGAAGAAGTCGGTTAAAAATAATTTATGATCAGACATCCACACTTTGGAACATAAAGCTTCATCTTTTTAACTGATGAACTAGACTAGTAATTTAAATAAATGTTTTCATAACCTGACACAAGCTTCTAGAACTCAATAAGTTGCAACAATTTTCCAGGCTAAAGCAGAGCTAGAGAAGTCAGGAATGGCGGCTGACGCGGTCGCTAAGATCCTCCCCCACAAGGTGTTCAAGGGCAACCGCCCCACTAACTCCATCGTGGTCAAGAAGGTCACGCCCTTCACCCTAGGAGCACTTATTGGTAAGTCAAACTGCCTAGCCTATCCCCAACGATGTGGGGGTCGGCTCCCTTTTTAACCGGATGTAGCTGGATACCGGTATTTGAAATGGAACGACTGCCTATCTGACCTCTACTTGGCAATACTGGACTCAGGGGCCCAGTTCCTTCCCTGCAGGGGAAGCTGACTCTAAAACTAGATATAGGTTAACTAGCTTCTGCCAGCGGCTTCGCCCGCGTGGTCCAAGGAACATACCCTCAGGATAAAAAGTAGCCTATATCCTTTCTGAGGCTTTAGTCTATCTCTGTAAAAAATCGGTTCTGTGGTTTTAGCGTGAAAGCGCGACAGACAGACAGACAGACACAGTTACTTTCGCATTTATAATATTAGTAAGGATTATTTTTTTATGTGTTGATGGGTTTGCTCTTGACTCTAGTCTGTCAGAGATGACAGAGACAAAGTCTACGATGGAGCGAGCTTACCCAGAAGGAGCAGATCAGCCTAGGGTCAGGCTTTCGGGCGTCTGACTACCCGTAGCTACTGTTAAAGATCTACAAATGATAGTTGGAACTAGAGATGGGGTTCGACGGTAAATACCCAATGGGGAAGTTACACCTATACAAAATTAATGGACTAACGTCTCAGTGTCGCGTAGCGGTTGACTGGTGAGCAAGGGTGTTGTTAAAAGCTCTTCCCCTTCGAAGAGAAGCTTTTCACAAGGTCCCTTGCTCACCAGGCAACGTTTAAATTAAATAACTTCATTAAAGCAAATGTTCATAGCCTGAGTATTTACACAAGTAAATACCCTCATCATCTGCCTGCCTTTCCTGAGATTAGCGCGTTCAAGTAAACAAACAAACTCTTCAGCTTTAAATATTAGTATAGATTAGATGTATCAGCAGCTCACGCTGTTCATCGTGGCTCTACTATCTATCTCTCCTGAGTTGCCCATCTCTACTGTCAGCTGCATACGCTGTGACTATCTGATTAGCGTGCTTTCCAAAGCACGAATGAGTCTCGACTGTCGTATTTATCGTATGTATTGGATGGTCACCCATTGTAGAACGTCGACTACCTTTGCTTAACCTTATACATCAACTCGAGTGGCTGTTACATTTAGCCACAAGCTCATTCATTTTTTATTCTTTCCCCAGCCCTCTACGAACACAAGATCTTTACCCAAGGAGTGATCTGGGACATCAACTCCTTCGACCAATGGGGCGTCGAGCTCGGCAAGCAGCTGGCTAAGGCGATAGAGCCAGAATTACAGGATAATACGCCCGTATCCAGCCATGATGGCTCCACCAACGGGCTTATCAACTTCTTGAAAGCTAACTTTTAAGCTTTTTCTTTTTTTTTGAAGCCGTTTGAGTGACGTTCTTATGTTATGTATGTATGTTGTAGTACGACCGAGTTGATATTTCAATTAGTTGATACTGTCTCAAGCTTCAGTGGTAACATTGCAATATCATCGTATTAGGTTATTTATGTTGATTGAAGTATGATTCGCAGACGTAAGAATTATGTATTTTCAGAATTATAACCATTAAAATCAGTAAAATAACTCCATAAGTCTATATAATCCTAAAATGTCAAGATTTCATAAAATACTCATTCTTTCGGGTTACCTGGCCCTATGGAGTTTTATCGCTGACTTAAATGGTTATAATTCTGAAAATACATCATTCTTACGCCCGCGAATCATACTTTAATCAACATAAAACCTAATACCGACTTGCAAATTCCAAAAAAACGTTAGACAATTTGAATTTCGCGGGCTACCCTGGCACATCCACCTGAAGTTCCTCTGTGGAGAAAAAATACATGGTACACAGACAATAAGCCCGTTTATCGACGATTATTTTACGATGATTTTTATTGGAGCAACTAGGAGTAGGTATAAAAGGACAATGGTCAGTTGTATGTTCTGTGCTTGCTCGTTCTATCATACACCTTGTTCATCACTTTCCAAGAAGCGTGATCGAGATCAAAAGGACAATAAGTTAATGAAAAGCCGGCCAAATCCGAGTCGGACTCGCACACGAAGGGTTCTGTACCATAAACCTTACTTTTTATTATTTGTTGTTCTAGCGGCAATAGAAATACATATTCTGTGACAGTTTCAACGGTCTGCCTATTACGGTTCTTGAGATACAGCCTGCTGACAGACAGACGGACGGACGGATGGACAGCGTAGGCTTAGTAATAGGGTTCCGTTGGTTGCCCTTGGGGTACGGAACCCTAAATATGGCTATGTATCTATGTCTACTCGCTCGTACTACATCAACATACATTATATTATGTCATGTGACAATACTCTGTTTTTCGATTGTTTATCTATAAAATTATATTTATATAAGTTTTAAGCACGATGTTATTTTTTTTGGAAGAGTGGACCACAAAAATCTCTTTATGAATTAAATTGTTATTATTTTAAGTTATTAAATTATTTGATAAGAATGATATTGAACTAAAAATCAAATTTAGAATACTCATTTTTATCATCAGATTTTAGTAAAAAATAACATTTATAATCAAGAACGTATACACCAAACGGCGTAAATACACATTTATTATTTAGAAAACAAACATTTTTAATCGCTTTTTCTCACTTTTGTAGTATATATAACCTGTATTTAAAATATGCATATGCAGTAGAATGGTTATAATGGAACAGAATTAAGAACAAATGAGTTTGTATGCTTTTTCAAACAGCACACTTTTTGTAAATTATTTTAATAATAGAAATAAAGGATGACCATTAATACAGTGACCGTGAATTATTTTATTATTTTTTAGAAGGTGGAAGTTCTCATAAACCAGGTCATTCCATTTAAAATGAAATTTTTCTCAAAAATATGTAAAAATACCCTAAAATGTGCTTTAATTTTAAGTGTATGCGTTTATTGTATTAAAATTATGAACGAAAATGTTACTCCTAGCGAGATGTATTTAACATACTATGTATTGTATATTTATTGTAAATGTTACGTGTTTTAGAAATAAAACATTGTTTCGCACGAAGTTTTTGTTTTAATACATTCTCACACCATATTTGAGATCAGCATAGGCCCACGCAAGGTTTCGTACACTGGGCAGCAAACTTGAATGGGGGGTAATACCACCGTCCGTTCCATCACAAAAATATCGCCACTCTGAAAGCTGCCTCGTTATTATAAAATAATAGGGCAAGATCCCTGAGCTCGCAGACCTTACTTACTTCCTGGGTAATAAAATGTGTGAGATTGAGGGATCTTAAGGGCGCTATTACAAAATCGAGCGCTTGCCCCGGACTAAAGCTACAAACCGCGTTTCCCGAGATATATATTATGTCATTATTATCATATATATAATGTTTATAGTGATTGTGGGGCTGTATACAAAAATTGCTTAAAAATATGAGTTTACTTTTAAATAGACCAATTTTTTTTTTCATGCATTATAACAATACCTCCTTAATTATTAAATAATTTTTATTTGAATTTGGATTATACTTTCATAGATAAAAAATATAGTTTCGTACGGAAAATTGTCAATAATTCTCAGTTTTACAAAATTATTTTTGGTTTATTAGTGCATGAATCGTAACAAATTGATTTGATAATTCCAAAGTAGAAGGTACAGTTGTATCATGGACATTTAAAATTGATTAAATTATTATATCTTCGGTGTACCAAAGCATCAAAAGATTCCCAAAAGCGTAATTTTATGAAACACCCTTTGCGGAGACAAGAAATTTATTGATGTACGTGAACAAATAGATATATTTATTTAGAACACTCCCAAGATCAACTATCAAACTTTCTTAGGCGTATTTTTGTTTTTTTTTTTTGTGCTATATCTAAAGCATAATCAGACATCAAAACTCGAATCAAACGCTCAAATTCAAGAAAAATTGTGAAAGCGCTCTTAATTGTTAGCATGTACTTTGAACCTGCTAACTTATGCTGGCGGCTAATTTAAAGGTATCAGATGCTAAAGTAGGTACACGAACCTGCCAGGGTTACCCAATTTGTTTGAAAGAGTCACCAAACCACTTACGCTTAACCAACACCGCCGCAGAACGCAAGCGTCAATCTGAAACTTAACGTGGCAAATTCACGCTTATCTCCACAACGTAATGCACAAATTTCTTCTGAGATTAAATGAAGACCGAAATGACCTGGTGAAGGTCGCGGGTGGCCGATGTATGCGAGACGCAGGACCGGTCGCTGTGGCGACGATTGGAGAGGCCTATGTCCAGCAGTGGACGTCTTTCGGCTGATATGATGATGGCAGCGACGCGACGCCTCGAGTGAGAGATTCACATAGCTTGAATTATGGTATTATTGTTTTTATTTACGTGCGTCTTCTCGGTAGAAATGCGTACGTTCCGTTGAGGACTTAGCTACCAATATGGTTTATACACTTCTAGATTTTCGCTTTGACTGCGACACAGTGACTTGACCCTAGTACCTCCATGAGTCACAAAAAAAACAACGATATACTTTCTTAATTTAAACAGTTTATTTCAGGTAAGTAGTTAATATCAGAGTTCTTAGAATCATAAACAGTCATTTTATTATCCATATATTCAAATTCTTAATTTACGAGACAAGGTTTCCAGAAAGAAATGATCGACTCGTCACAAATGAAACGCGAGTCAAGTCATGTAATTGGCTGTTGAAAATACATTCAACCAATCACACACAACAGCTGACAGGCGTTTGACAAACAGTCACATTAATTTTGCGATAACTTTCGCTTGCACACGGGCTTTTATAAACGCACCGACGACGCGCGCTTATACAGCGCAGAGAGCGCGCGTTCGTGAAACGAGCATCGTGGGCGCGTTAAAACTGCGCCGTGTGCATGCAAAGGCTCTAAAGAAGGAATTTAGAACAATTCAGCTTTACAAAAATGTTTACCTAAATGTTTGACACATGTAAAGCAGATTCTTAACTTAAATCTCTATTGAGAACCTTGATACATTAGTTTGTCAGATGCTTAACCAGTTCAGAGAATTTTATGAATCCGACTATTGCTAGTACATACTTATGACGTCAGGAACAGGTTCAGATGCGATCCAGCGCTAAAGTTGACAGTTACTATTATAATTACAGGCATTTGGTGATACACAAAAACAAATTAATAATTTTCACTACAGCTAACGGCACTCTTTTTGACTTAAAAATAAAACATACAATAAAAAAGGTTATTGAGGTAAATGCTGATATCGAAACTCGTTCACATAATTATTGTTCATTCATCATCCATTTATCATCGTAACAACCAAAATGAGAATTTGTCAAGGCTGCAGGGATCGAGTTAAAACCGAACATAACATAACGCCTGCATAACCCAAAGAGGTATGCAGACATCTATAACATCCTAGTATAACGAAAACAAACTTATCTAACATTCATTGACAACTCAAGCAGACAAAGGGGTTCAAACTTTTTCTATGAGAGCTGGGAACGTGAACTAGCGGCTAGTCAGATCGCAAACACATCCACATTTTGTAGGTACCACAACGCAACCGCAAGACGCCGCAGCGACACTATTCACACGTAACCACAGCTTGACCACCTTTTGTGGTGTGGTTGTGGTACTTGTGAAACAAGCCTTACTGCTGAATTTTCGTTCCCACGGTTTATACTTGTTTGCTTGAGTTCTCATACATACGGGGGGCTAAAAAGGCCACTTTTTATGAGTTTCATAATATTAATCACGCAACAATCTGTCAAAAATTTTCATCTTTATCGCTAACGCATTAGGTTCAAGATTGATTGGGAAAATTTGACAGTGACGGGTAGCGTGATTTGCTTTCTGATTCTGCTAAAGTGGCCTTTCTAGTCCCGCAGTTCTCATCAACAGTTATTATACAGAGTTGATACGACAGAGGGGCATTAAATTAAACTACGTATACTATACGTGTACAGTATTAATTCGATACGGTACAAAAACAAAAAGCGCCATAAATGAGAAAATATTTTTTTCAAACAAACTAAATAGCTTGCAAATCCGAATAAAACGCAACCACCCTTTGTAAAAAAAACGACACTGACCTTAGGTACCGCTAGGTAACAAAGCGGCAACGTCGCGCGCGCGCCGGAGCGCGGTGTGCGGTATCTCGTGTGCTCGGCGGGGGCCGGGGCGGGGGGGCGGCCGGCGACTTAGGCCTCCGCTGGGCTCCGCTCGCACTGGCTTTTATGTTAGGTAACGTTTCGAAGTACGCGCACAAAAACAAACACACTAAATTTTTAAATTTTCGATGTGTCCTCCATTCACATTGATGCACAAATTATACCGACGGAGAATATTGTTATTTATTTTTCTAATTAGATCACTGTCCGTCGCTAAGCACTTTAATTTGTGAAATGCTAAAATAATCCAATTTTTTAACTCATCAATAATTTTATTTACCTCTGAGGCATACACTTCACCCTTAATGTAACCCCACAAAAAGAAATCCATGGGAGTGAGGTCCGGAGATACTAATACTAAATAATAATAATCCCAAGTTACGTGTCCTATCACCATAAAAAACAGTCAATCACAAAAAAAACACTAATACTAAATAATAATAATCCCAAGTTACGTGTCCTCTTACAATAACAAAATAAAATTACAATTGTTTGCGCGCGAAGTCCACAAACCGTACGTTCCGAAAAACAAGCGTCGGCGCACTGCTGAGGGACTTACCGATCGCAAAAAACAAGGATGCAACAAACTGACCTATCTCTATTTCTTTCGCTCGCTTTATGTTAGTCGCTGTCGTAGTGAAAGTGCAAGTGTGTGTGTATTGATTGCTTCCTTGTTTGCATTGCCAATTTTTAGTGAATGTCCTTCGACATGCGTCAGAGCGGCAACAACGCATCGTAGATTTATCGTTGTAAGGTGCATGACCTATGCTTAGACGATAATCAACTGTTAGAAAAGATACATCGTGTTCAAACCGTGCAAAAACTTTAAAAATCATTTGCGACTAAACTACTGCTCCTAATTAATTTATTTTTGGTACAGAGCTTGAAAATGGTACCTAGTATAGGCAGTTTAAAGGAAAGCCCCTCTGTCGTATCAACGTTGTATACATACAATGTCTTTCTACAGTAATACCGTTTACTTAGGCTTGCGTCCCCTGCCGCCCCCGCCGCCGGTCTTAGCTTTCTTTTTCGCCGCGTTCTTTTTGTCTTCCTCAGCTTTGCGTTTTGGGTTTGGTGTTGTTGATATCTGAAACGAAAGAATATTTAAAATAACTATTTCGGTATCTTAAAACAAAGTCGATTTTCGTGTTTATGTGTATGTGTTCTGTCTATGAACTGCAAAATTGATTTGGATGCGTTTTCACTATCATTTAGAAATTTACTGGAGGAAGCCGTGAAGGAAAACTCTTGATGTTTTGCTGATTGCGTCCTAACGAGACAGAAGGCGCACTTACGCCCCGGACAAAGTGGCACAACACTGTGTTGTTTCAGACCTTTGCGACCGCCCCTCGGCGGAGAACCGCCATGAGAATCTCCTCACGCATAGAGGGGATCGCTTAAATCATCATCATCATATCAGCCGAAAGACGTCCACCAGCACCAAATTCGGGGGGGGGGGGGGGGGGGGGGGGATTGGGTTGCCATAATCGCCGGCGGCCGGAATAATGGCAGGCGGGTTGGCGACCGCAGTGTATGGTGCGTTTTACAGAGAACGCTGCTGCCCATTTTCTGGTGAGTCCCTTAGCCGCCTCTTACGACACCCACGGGAAGTGATGGGATGATATTATTCTTTTACGGCACCATACGGCACCGACCGAAACCATACAGCCATTCGCTTAAATATTTTGGAAAAAAGATAATTGACTACTTCAGAATAATATTTGTTTCTGAGCGTACGTATAGTCGAACGATTTATTGCACACATCGCTGACTTAGCCGAAAATGCGTTTTTATAAATTAAATACAAAAATATTTTTTCAAAAACATGTCGCTTACGATAAGTTGGCGGCAAGGGCTTTTAGTAAAGATTGTGGTATTTATAAAAAAATCTTTGTTCCGCACTAGGAATTTCTCGTGCATTTTAGGTGCATTCACAACGGCGCACTGCGATTCCAGCGCGCCTCAAAGAGATGTCAGCGTGAAAGACGCGGCCCGCTAGGGCAGGTGCCTGCTGGGGCGCAGGAGTCTGTTCGAAAGGGGTGCCGTAGCCTTGTACACAAAGGGCACTAGGAGGAACACGGATGGGTTTTAGTCAGTAAGAGTCTGACACTCCCTCTTGCTTCACCCAGAGCGGGAGGAGTCATATGATGATCTCCCATCCTTAAAAAAAAAAGGTGCATTCACAAACATACCTATAACCTCACATACACAAGCAGTCAGACCCGGAACAATAAAATAGGGAAGATGCAAATACAGAATTTGAGAATGTCGTTCATAAAACGTTAAAAAAGTACAAAATAAAGGCCATTGCAACGTTTTTACTTTAGTTAGTACCTATCGGTTTTTTAACAAAAATAATGAATTAAAGTAACGCGCAACAGAACATGTTTCAAAACAACAATCAACGTTTAGTGACGTCACTGCTGTTATGACAACGAAAAGGCAATCTTATGTATTTGAGTCTTTTGTCAGTTTTCATGAACTGTCCTGATTCATGAAAATTGTCAAACAGGAGTGACTAAACTTTCTTTTTCGAGTGAAATGTCAAATTGTTAGTTTAAAAACGCAATTATGAAAGAGATTAAAGCGCTTTCTTTTTTTAAAATTTATGTTATAGTATTATATTAAAGTATTTTACATAGAATTCTTTAAAATGGAAGCAAGATGAAAATATAGCATGTTCCTATTATCTATAGACCATACAAATATTTGTTCCGTGCGGGAATGGAACCCGCGACACCTCTGCTCAAGGCGCCGTCTCGGCGGCTTGCTTACCGTAAAGAAGCCGTCAAGTCGTCCCTGCGTGGTGCCGCTGCGCGCCTTCATCAGTTTCTTGGCTCCGTTACGAACTCGCTCCTCGTTGAACTGCTTGTCGCCGCACAGGAACTTCACCAGCCCCTCCTCGTCTGGATCCGACCATTTTAACTGGAGAGGAATAAAGAAATTACGGAGATTTTGAGTTTCTATTTTTAGGGTTCCGTACCCTAAACTAAGCCTCCGCTGTCCGCTCGTCCGTCCGTCTATCTGTCAGCGGACTGTATCTCAAAAACCGTAATAGTTAGACAGCTGAAATTATCACAGATTTTGTTGCCGGTACAACATCAAATAATAAAAATTAAGATTTATGGTACGGAACCCTTCAAGTGCGAGTCCGACTCGCACTTGGCCGGTTTTATTAATGGGCCTGTCTTGTTGTCGTTGGTATAGTGGTCGGAAGGGCGTGGGCTTGGCTTTTCGCATAAGTTCACTCGCGGTCTAACATTTGAAGAATCTCAATAAAATCGAATATTGCCGAAGCAAGGTACTTTCCTGATAAAATATAATTCGTCCGTCAGATAGATTAAAAAAAAAAAAAAACTTTGTCAAAACACTCGACGGCTAAAAACGACTAAGTACAATACGCGGCGATAAATATTGCACATCGACCTTTGGAAAGAGACAATCGGCTAATTTCGGCTTCGTAGCGTTATCTCTGTCGCACACTATACCTATGTGACGTTTTATCAGTCGTTGTTCAAAATATATATTTAGAGTTGTTAACACCCCTAAATTTAAATAATTATAAGTTGTACTATGGCATCTGAGGAAAAAGAAGGAAACCTTTACGAGGTCAGTCACGGGAAAATAACTACAATGTTTATAAATATTTTGTAACCGAAGCTGACAGATTAAAAAAAAATTGAGATGAAAATGTAAGTTGTTATTTTAAGATGGTTCAACAGCGAGTTGCAAATGCCACTGGAATTTCAAGAAGAACTTTGAACAATATATTAAACGAAGTCAGTACCGGTCAAATGTGGCATCTTTACTTTCTGTAGGTATCTTTGTCTTATTTGAAAAACATAATCTGTAAAAATTTAAACTGTCTACCTATTACGGTTCTTGAGATACAGCCCGCTGACAGACAGACGGACGGACGGATAGCGGAGGCTTAGTAATAGGGTTCCGTTGGTTACCCTTCGGGTACGGAACCCTAAAAACGTACGCGGCATCATCGTACAAAGGCAACTTTACCTATGAATTGGTAGTGCTTATTCAAACGAAGATAGTTACTTCAAAATCAAATACATCACTTGTTTATCGCCAGAACTATTACCAACTTTCATCGCGTGTACTTTGGAACACGCATCAATGGAAACTATAGGCTAGGTAAAGTTGCCAAATTTGTGTCAATTTTACCCAGCTCATACTTTTGGCTTATGTAGCAATAATATGTGAGATTTAGTAAAATCCATTGGTTCAACCAAAAGATACGCATCTTTTTTATAAAATAAAACATTTAAAATTTAAATAACTAGCTCCATTTTGGAATAAAATGCAAAAAATGTAAAAAATACGGTAATATTGCCACGTTTGACGTACTGAAACCCATTCTACTGACGTTAAGTTCAGCACTCCAAAATAAGGGAGACCAAAAAAACAATTTCGTTTGGATATGGACAATTTTGATTATGATGTTGTTCGAAGAATGGTGTATGATTTTCACTTACGATTTAATGAACTGCTTTAAATCATTAAATCTTCTTTTCATTAAATCTCAAATCAGCTGTAATTTTCCAAAATAATTAAATACGTAAACATAATGTGAACATGTTTTTTTGTTTTATTTTAACCCAACCTAAAGCCATCACTTACAAAAAAATTGGTGTATTTTATACAAATAATAAAAAGACTTATCAAAAGAAGCAAATCATAATTGTTTTAAAAGCTCCTTATAGATACCGGACTGTTTGTATTTCGTGCGACAGAGAAAACGCTCTACAAAGCCGAAATTAGCCGATTGTCTCTTTCCAAAGGTCGATGTGCAATATTTATCGCCGGGTACTGTAAAAAGTTAGAAACAAGTCGCTTATCAAGCAGTCTTAAAGTATTTTTTTTTTGTATTTCCTACATTTTTGGAGTCGACTCCTCGAGCCCTTTATCTTGATACCCCAATCAATAGGTTTTCAAAGTTTAAAATTTTTTGAAGGCATAATGGCGCCTAAAATCGGCCATTTTATTTTTTATAGACCCAGTGTCACTATCACAATCAAGACGAATCTAACGACACCTCTCAAGCTAAAATGCATAGAGCCGTTTAGGCTACAAAGCGTGCCATAGAAATATACATACACACTCTCGAAAAACATAACCCTTCTTCTGGCGCAGTGGGGTAAAAATACAGGGTATGCCAAAGAAATAGAGATACTTACATACATTCCATACTCGCGAAAAACATAGCCCTCCTTCTGGATTTGGGATGTGGATTAGTTGGGTAAACATAATTTTTACATAGTTTTATCTGCAAACCAACCTCAATCTCCTTAGAATCAGTGACCTCGGGCTCTAAGAACAGCTCTCTCGCTCTCTTGAAGTCCCAGTTCTCCGGAGGTTGGTACTTGTTCGTGTCTATGTTCTTTAACACTTCCTCTAGGGAGCGGTGTTGGCGGATCAGCTCTATGGCTCGCTTGGGGCCGATGCCTCGGATGGATCCGCAGTAGTCGCAGCCTAGCAGGATGCAGAGGTCAATGAACTGAAAAAAAAAAGTTATATGATAATAGTAGATTACTTTGTTATCATCATCTTCCAGTCAGTCCGGATTCGGCTGAACACCAGTATTTTACGCGGAGCGGCTGCCTACCAGACCTCCACAAGTTCCACAACACGATACTTCTTGGCAAGACTGGAGTCTGATTTACTGTTTTCTGACAATTCGTAACGAATGCCAAAGATCTGCAAATGACAGCCGGGACCAACGGCTTAACGTGCTTTCCGAGGCACGGAGGAAACTCGGTATGTTTAGATGGTCACGTCACCCATCCACAGACTAACCTTGGCAAGCGTTGCTTAACCTTGAAGATCGTCCCGTGCGGCTGTTATTATTTGGCCACGAGTTCCTGATTCTCTCCTGATAATCTTATCATACCAAAGTAATCTATACTTTGGTATGATAAGATTATTGATAAATACCAAAAATAGGGAATTAGGTTATGGGTACAGATTCAGTAAATTAAATGGAAATTGATAATGATAAGACAAATCACGGTGCCTTTTTATTCGTCTTACAACAGCAGCCCTTCATCTATCCAATGACACATTCATTAAACACACACACACACACTGATTAAAAAAAAACCGGCCAAGTGCGTGTCGGACTCGCCCACCGAGGGCGATTAGATTTTTTACGATTTAATTATAATTTACTTTTTTTTTTACTTTTCCTGTACTTGTACTAAAATACATTAATACAACACAGATATTAATTGCCAAATTTCATAGTTCTAGGTCAATAAGAAATACCCTATACATTTTGATTCCTTTGAGAGGCATAAACTGCCGTATCTTTTTTTTACGTTAACTTAGAACTTTGATTTTTTCACAGCTTCAAGGGATCGTAAACCTGAGTATATGCTTTTAATTTCAATTCGATAACTCCACGCGTTCCCGAGATAATAAGTCTTGACAGATAGACCGACGGACAACAAAGTGATATAAGGGTTCCGTTTTTTCCTTTTGAGGCACAGAACCCTAAAAATGATATTAATGAATATTTGAATGATTTAAAAAAATTAAAATTAACATTATTAATTATCATGACACATCACGTAGTTTGAAACATTCAGAGAGCGAGCGCATTCCGAGCCTTGTGTTCCAAGGTACGGAATGGAATGATGACATTGTTTAGATACGTAAACATTATCAACATTACTAATTAGTCCGTCTGATAGATTTTCAAAAAATATTCGACACGTATTTTTTCTTTTTTCACGTAAACAAAAAATAAAGAAGATACAGCGGGTTGAAGACACACGTGACGTCATCTGGCTTGGTAAATTTGGTACATTTTTACCATAAAATACCCTATTCTATGCATTATTTATTTTTGTTGTACATATTTTAAATCTTTATGAATTAATTTAAAAAATTATCGTGCCTAGGGGTACTTTATGTCGGGTACATTAAGTCCCACTGCTTGGAGTTTCTTTGCGTGATCAAATCAGAAATGATATCCGCAAGAGAACCAAGGTTACCCACAAAGCCCTGAGGATCGCCAAACTCAAGTGGCAGTAGGCAGGACACAATGCTCGCAGAACAGATGGTCGATGGAGCCGAAAAGTTCTGGAGTGGCGACCGCGGATCGGAAGACGCAACGTTGGCGCGGCCGAGACACAAGGTGGACGGTGCACCTGGTGAAGGTCGCGGGTAGCCGATTGATGCGAGACGCGCAAGAGCGGTCGTTGTGGCGACGCTTGGGGGAGGCCTATGCCCAGCAGTGGACGTCTTTCGGCTGAAATGATGATGATTCAAGTGGGTCGCCTTTGCAAGACGACTATTGGGACCGTGTATAATCAATAGAGTCAAGAACTTAAGCCAGTATTTGAAGTATTAGTTAGTTTTGTTGTTTTTATGAGCAGCTGGTAAAACAATAACATTTTAACAAATAATATCAATTTTACATTTATTTTAGCACTAGTTGACCCGCGCAACTTCGTCTGCGTCACAATTTTCATTACTGCTCCGCTCAGCAGTAATGAAAATGCGTGATATATTATAGCCTTTCTCGATAAATGGGCTATCTAACACTGAAATAATTTTTCAAATCGGATCAGTAGTTCCTGAGATCAGCGCGTTCAAGTAAACAAACAAACAAACTCTTCAGCTTTATATATTAGTACAGATAAATTGGTCTTGGGGTGATTTCTTTCGATAGTCTTTTAGGGCCAGAAAATCTGACACCTGTCTTTGCCAACTAAAACCTGCGGGTCTAAAAGGCCACTTTAGCAGAATCAGAAAGCACATCACGCTACCCGTCACTGTCAAATTTTCCCAATCAACTTTGAACCTAATGATCTAGCGATAAAGAGGAAATTTGACAGATTGTTGTGTGGTTAATATTATGATTCTGTTTAGTTACTGGGTTGTTCAGATAGGCAGTCGCTCCATGTCAAATACTGGTAATCAGCTGGATCCTAGACAGTTAACTAATTAAAAACACAAAACAAACATGAACATCACAAAAACCTTAAGGTGAATGCTCCAGGGTAGCCCGCGAAATTCAAATATTTTTATGTTTTTTGCAATTTGGCGGTCAGTGTGAAGCTGTATGTGGACCAAATACGATTCGCGACCGTAACCATTTTATATGGTTATGAAATAATCATTCTGTCGAGCTTCATGAAAGAGGGCTATATTGATGATTAAATTGGTTAATTGTCCTAATATCCTTTTGTAGATACTCTTACAATATGTATGTAAATCGGGCTGGTTTCCCGAACTCCACGACTATGCTCTTATTTATTTATTTATGTACACATAATATACTTAAAAAGAAAATTTTGTACAGAGAAAAGAGCACAAAGGTACTGCTTATTTCTACAGAAATTTCTTCCAGCAGACCTGCGACAGAAGAATTAGATAATAAAAGTAGACACAGTGTGTAAAGAAACAGAGAAGGAAACTTAAAATTAACTATTCTAACTTAACTTTTCATTACAAGAGAATGTAATGGATCACGATCGATTTAGGAGAGCTCCGACTTTATTTCTGTTTTTGGTACAATAATGCTAGAGACAAACTGGTCCCACATACGCAACGTATGCAAAGCATTACGATATGAACTAAACTAGACTCTTGATCTTATATGAAAAACACTGCAGTAGAAACACACTTATCGTATGCTACGCAACGTACGAAACCATACAAAAGCGTTGAATATGTTTGTGTACATAGGGATAGGACCAGTGTGTTTCTCGCTTAAATGTATGTGGTCAATGACCGTTATAAGGTTTCCGTACCCAACGGAACCCTATTACTAAGCCTCCGCTGTCCGTCCGTCCGTCTGTCTGTCAGCGGGTTGTATCTCAAGAACCGTAATAGGTAGAGATTGTGTAATTCTATTGCCGCTATAACAACAAATTATAAAATTAATGTTTACGATACGGAACCCTTCGTGTGCGAGTCCAACTCACACTTGGCCGGTTTTTGAATATTTATGTGATGCCTACCAGTTTTTACATTGATTTTATTTGAGATGGGTTTGCTATTGACCCTAGTTTAGGTCAGAGAAGACAAAGTCTATGATGGAGCGATGGAGTTGTGGGTCAATGACCATTATTGTCTTGCTTACTTCTTTCTGGTCCAACTCGAGTCCTTTAAGCACGTCATCTAGATGGAACTCTTGGACGGGCATCTTGCGCGCTTCAGAGAACGTTAGGTGACGCAGTAACACGTTGGTACCGAACGTTAGCGCGTCCATGTCTTCGGTCGCTGAGGCGAATACTTTGCCGGCTTTTACCTGTGAAGAAATAGGCGGTTAAATTAGTTTGTGATGATTTAGAATGTGTAGTTCGAGCAGCTATCATGGGAAAAAGTGTGAGATAAAATGCTTTTTTTTTTGGTTGGTCTCACATTGTTTATATATACATACAGGTGGTAGATATTAAAAAATGGAAACAATTATGTACCGTGTCTGGCACAGTAAAATTGTTAGTGACATTATAAATAGGTTTTGCAGTTGTGAGCGCGACTGCTGAGCATGGGGTCCTGAGTTTAAATCCCAGGGTGGACAAGAAGTTATTGAGATTTTCCATCAGGAAATCTTTGTGGGTGTCAAGAGTTTCGATGTTTACGGCATGACATCCCAGTGCCCTGGTCAGCATGTTGAGCCGTTAGTCCTGCACTAGATCTCACCCTGATCATGTCAGATTGTAGGATAGCTGCTAGTAGAAGTTAAATATATCTATCAGAGACGCCCACGAGCTTGAGCAGTTGTCTCACCTCCTCATTGCGGACCTAGTCACTAGTAGTCAGTAACACCACTTACCAACGCAGCACATTGCGCCTCTGCCTCACAGGGCGCCTCTGCCTCACAGGGCACCTCTACCACAGGGATGCCCATGAGCTTGAGCAGTTTTGTCTCGCCTCCTCATAGTGGACCTAGTCAATAGTACTCAGTAACAACACTTACCAACGCAGCACACTGCGCCTCTGCCTCACAGGGCGCCTCCACCACAGGGATGCCCATGAGCTTGAGCAGTTGTCTCGCCTCCTCATTGTGGACCTAGTTAATAGTATTCAGTGACAACACTTACCAACGCAGCACACTGCGCCTCTGCCTCACAGGGCGCCTCCATCACAGGGATGCCCATGAGCTTGAGCAGTTGTCTCGCCTCCTCATTGTGGACCTAGTCACCAATAATCAGTAACAACACTTACCAATGCAGCACACTGCGCCTCTGCCTCACAGGGCGCCTCAACCACAGGGATGCCCGTGAGCTTAAGCAGTTGTCTCGCCTCCTCATAGTGGGCCTAGTTAATAGTACTCAGTGACAACACTTACCAACGCAGCACACTGCGCCTCTGCCTCACAGGGCGCCTCCACCACAGGGATGCCCATGAGCTTGAGCAGTTGTCTCGCCTCCTCATTGTGGACCTTAGTCACCTTTACAAGGCGGCGGTTAAATTTCTCTATGGATTCTTGATCACCTGTGAAAGGAGGTTATGTTTGTAGAAGAAGAAATAGAAACTCATGGAGCCACCAAACCAGCTAGTGGGATCTACTATCCCTGAAATCATACGTCAGATTAAAAAGTGGCAAAATATCTTTGACAATTAGAGGGTCTGAGATTCTAATGATGACAACCTCTTAATTTCGGGTTTTGTAACATGTCTGATGCAAAACCCTGTGCATCTATACTAATATATAAACCTGAAGAGTTTGTTTGTTTGCTTGAGCATGCTAATCTCAGGAACTACTGCTTGTCCGAATTGAAAAATTCATTCAGTGTTAGATACCCCTTTTATCGTGGAAGGATATATATCACCACACTAAGACGTAGGAGCGGAGCGTGCGAAGTTGTGAGGGTCAACTAGTAGTTACATACCAGCTTCTGTAGCCTTTTGTAATTCCTTCTCTGCCTCCTCCCTTCTTTCTGCTCTCTTATTTAGCTGATGAGACTTCATGTCCGGAGGCTTCCCGTCAAACACGTATACTGGCTTGATGCCATTCTCTACCAGTCTGATTGTACGGTAGAATGTGCCCATCAAGTGGGATGTAGTCTCCCCATCTACGGAGACTAGTTGAGATCCTGTGAAGAATTTTCTTTGTTACGATAATCGGAGATGCCAGGAGTAGCCAGATTGCCGAATAGGCAGATAAAGCTGGTTAAAACTGCGATTCTTTGTTAAAGACTAAAGTACACTTCAGGCGTTACTTAGTACAAAAAAATTATGACGTACCTTCATTTCTTACGGCTATCAAGAACTGATACAAGCTCATATAAGCGTCAATGGCAATTTTACGTCCTGAAAAATACAATAAATGTGTGTTACATTACAGGTATGGACTTAAAACAAATGGCGAATGAACCCCTGAGCTTTTGAGGAATACAGGTGTGATTTTATGTGGAACAACGTTGAAAAACGCGATAAAAATCTATAAATGAAACAGAAAATAGTAATCTCTGTAAATGATGAGGTTAAAGTAGGTATCACACACGAGACTCACCAAAGTAGTTCTTTATCTCCATTTCTTTAACAGCATGTGGTGCAATATCTGCAATCAACTTAGATAAACCTAGAATACCCATTCTGCCGTTTTAATAGCAATATAGCTGCACAAAACTGATACTGTTAGTAATTTGCATGAATCCAAAGCTTTTACGCTTGGTGTTGGTCAATTCATCAATTGACAATTTGGCGGGAATGAATAAATAATTACACGAAATGTCAAAGTCAAATTGTCTTTGTCAACAATACCAAACTATCAGCTAACGTCAACACAAATAGTGTTGTTCGCAAAATATTGATTGTGAAGTGTAAAGATTCAAGATTTCCTATTTTTTTAATTGTTAAAAAAAAATGCGTTCACACTTGTTCTTAACATATTTACAAAATTACAAAAGAGCGATATTTTATACTAATTTAAAATTATTTTTGCACAAGATTAACGCAGTAACAAAACGTTACTATGCCTTTGTTGAAAAATGTTTTGACAACAAACAGCTGATTACACAATTTATCATAAGGGCAGGGCTTCGATCGTGTTTTGTTGCAGTGTTTGTTTAAATAAAGAAAATAACCAAACTTTAACATGGGAAACTACTTAACGGTGAATATGGAAGAGAACTGGAAAAAGAATCAAGAATTCATACAAACTGTTAATAAAGTAAAGGTAAGAACATGTTTTAGACATTTTGATTACATTTTTTCTTAGAAATACGCTAAATAAAAGTTTCCTTTAGATGGAGAGGCAAATTCAACTTCAATATCAAATGCAGGAACGGCAAATGGCAATGCAGATAGCGAAGAGCAGGGACACTTGCCTGTGGTTTACTGCGTTTTATGTAACTGCAACAACAGGCCTCTTGACTGGGTAATATTTTATTTATTTAAGATTATAGAGTCAAAAATCGAGTTATTTTTATCAAACGTATCCATTTTTAGTTTTACATAAAATAACCAGTAGTTCAAAGCAAAAATTATAATAATCCAATTGAAAATCTTGTTAAGAAATATCTGTTACAGTTTCAGAAGGACGAAAAGACCATATCTTCTGATGCCTTTGATACCTCTCACGTTTGTTACTCTGTATTATTGGGATCTTGCATATGGAAACAAAGTGCACAGGATCAGAAGTAAGTTACCTAATTAAAACAACTATACAACTTTACTATTCTGTCGCAACTGTTACGCTATCACTATTATTTAAAAGGATTATTTTCGGAAATAATTTTGTCTCATCAAAATTATTTCCGAAAATAACCAAATTGAGTAGGTATTCTAGGTATGGTAATTGGTAGGTATATTTCAGTATAATGTTAAGTGGGTGATAGACGCACGAAAGATAGCGAACTTACTCGGCTCGACGTCGGTGACACACGTGAAAGCTTGCTCATTACTCTGGTACCAGGGCGATGTGTCAATGGAGGAAACTTTTTGTTATTCAGGAATAATATTTTATTACAGCCAGACAGGTTACTTGTGTGAGAGAAGCAATTATTAACATAACATTTCTAATATTAGTCGACTTCTGAACCTGTTACAATCGTTTTCCTGAAACAATATTAAAGTCTATTAAAAATAATAATTGTAAATAGCTTCGAAAATCAGTCATTCTTCAAGACAGCACTCGACGTCACAAAAAAAAGTAATGGCTAGCGGCTTGCGAGCCGAGCTACGAGCAAACTTTCAAACCTGTTAGATCGCCAACGAACTTACTCGTCGAGCCACAAGTACGCGTTCTTGCTTGCTCGTACATCGCCCACTTTAGACTCCTCAGACTTGGACTGTTGCCAGCTAATTAGTTATTTCTGAGAAAATGTACCTTGGTGATTCATGCGAGATAATTTAATATGAATTGCTTCAAGGCTGTCCGCATACGTACGGTTTCCTGATTAGGTTTTCGGTTAAGGAATTCAGATTCGGAGATCTGAATGCTTGACTTCTATACAATGTTCAACTGGTCGCATATGTTTGTTTATTATGCAAATGGGAAAAAAACCCTAACGTTCCTTTTGAAAACAAGCTGTGTGTTCGGTTAAGAAGAAGAGAAAATCGAACGTCTCATGAGATTCCAAATCTGGATTCCTAATCGGAAAACCTAATCGGGAAGCTGTACGTGTGCAGCCGGCTTTACGATACCTACAAAAATGCTGACTTTGGTAAATATTTTAACATTCAAGTTAACAATCAGAGCGCATATTTTAAAGAGTTCATTAAGATATGATTTCGTCAAAAAAAACAAGTTATTTATTTGTCTCTTAAATTTTTTGCACTTACTTAACGTTTTGATGGAATGGGTATGACGTGATGATGAACTACAATTCTAGAACTTACCACAACCTCCTACCTCATTATTGGTATGATCAATTAATTCATTATATTACATCAATATTTTGTTTCTAGTTACTTAAATGTAATAGACCAAAATGCGTTACAGTGGAAGCTGAACACATAATGACACATGAGGCGGACTCTCTCGAATGGCCCTGCGGTCTTCCCACGCCGTCTTCTATTGATCTCGGACGTTTGGACGTCGAAGAAAAGAAGAAAATCCATCCGCCCTTGTTGTAAACTTACTGCGCTCAATAATGACGTGTGCCTTCACCGCAGAGTAGATCAAAATAGCGGGTAGTTTAGACCTTCGTCTTTTCAACAGGCCGCGTTATCTTAGATGAAAATTGCTGGACTGATCTAGTCCATATGAAAACTGATAGATCTCTATTATCTCGTCTGTTTTCTGTTTATTCAGAAATAGATAGTAGATAAGGAAACATTTTTGTTGTGATACTCTTAGGTCCAACTAGTCAAGGTAAACGTTTATCTGGGCCCAACAAAGGAACCATACATTATACGCTACAAAAACTAATTATAAGTACGGGCAAACATGCTATTACTGCCCCTTAATGGTCAAAATCTAGAAAAACATAACAACACCCATTGTAAACACTTTATGCTGGCCTAAAGTAGTAGCGAGTTTCAATAGAATACCAGCCCAGTTTAAACTGGTTTATATACCTCATCCTTTTCAGTTTCTGTAGTTTTACGACGTCGTGCCGCAGTAAAGTGGAGCAGGGTACTCTTATATAAGTTAAGTATACTTACATTAGAGTCAATGCTAAGCCATTTTCCTGACTAACCGTCATTACGTTTTATTACCACAATACCTGCAGTGCGATTCTGTAAATATCTCACCGTGTTAACTTAGTTGAAGTGAACATGAAGTGAGCTGTCAAATAAGATGGAATGATAGTTCACTTCGTAAACTCCACTTAACTTAACACGGTTAAATATTGTCAGAATAGACCGGCTGAGCAGTTTTAAATACAAATAATTAGTTTGTGTAGAAATTTTCATCTAAAGAAAATGCGGTTTTAGTGACAGCTAGATTGTAGAGGCACTTTTTGAAAACGTAAAATAAAAGTAGTTATATTCTAAACTTCGAACGTTCATCGAATAATACGATTAATATCATTTTAAATTTTAAATCAATATAAGGGTTGGAGAGCCACAAGTAGTTATGACAGATATTGAATGTAGCTTCCTGTTGATATACAATAAGTTTGAGACGTGTAATTACTTGTAAGGGATTTATCAATCCATTATTTATACTGTTAGTTATGGCAGTTACACCCGACCTAAGAAAAGAAGAATCTCAACTTGTGGCTCTTAACTTTTTACTGCATATTTGGAGTTTTGGAATTATAAGTCAGATTCTAGTAAAAAATATTTATCTCAGATTTTGTACTTGTGCGTGCAAATCTCTTTTAAAATTTAATAATTGCGCAGTACTTACTTCCTGAGTACTTATTTACATAAAAATATTTAGTGTAGTTAAGAAATTCCACTTTTATCCCTGTTGTCCTACTGTTGGGCAAAGTCTTATGGGTCATAGTTCTGATGATGTCTTACATCATCAGAACTATGACCCATAGGAATTTAAAAGCCAGCGGAAAAATCTTCTCAAAAAGAGAAGGAACGTGCAATCGAGCATGATACCACGCTTACTACCTCACTGCGTATTACACGCTTCGCCAACAACAGGTTCCATTAAAACGGTAAAATAGTTTTTAGATAAGTACCATAATAAGTATTGTTTTACTTATGTTTATATACAATTTTATTAATGTAAGTAAGTATAAGAGTCGTTTTACACATGTTTTTGAAATTAAATGTTTATTTTTTATTTTTTACATAATTATCGTCAGGCGTTTTACTATTTTTTTTTTTGTTATATTCGCTTAGATATATGTACTTCTGACCTCGTTATAATTATATACTTAGGTAGTATATCAGTTTGGTAAGTTTAAAGCATACTCGGTATTTATCATGTTTAGGTAACTACTATAAGGATAACAACAATAATTTACAATGTTAAAAATAATTTTTCGAATATCATTCCTTAAAAAAAGTATTACGCATTTATGAAATTATTGTCTAAGTAATAAAAACGTTAAAGTATTACAAGACAATTAATAGATGTAATTCCTCACTGTGTTAGAAGGTTTATCGTCAAATAAAAGTACTGTACTAATGTTTAAATAAAAAAGTTTCAGAAAAAATAATTAGTTTTAATTTTCTCCCATCTTTTCACTCTGAGTAAATAAAATAAAAAAATTCAAAAAATCGTCTGAAAAATTCCAAAATATCGATTATACATTTTAGCCCCATTACTATAGTTGACATTTTTTTTGTTACCATGGCAACTGACAGGTTGTTTGAGCGGCCGTAAACAAATGAATCTCGATTGGCAGAATTCAAATGTGCCGATGTCTATCTAGTAATATTGGCAAAATTATATTTGAATAAAAAAATAGCAAACGTATAATGGGATTTGTGAAGTGTTATTGCTGTTTTATACGTAAGCATTGTTTAAAATTGTTTATTTTTAAAATTGCGATGGTTTTCCAATCATCAGTTTGTTATCGACATATTTTTCGTTGCTTAGCGTAAATAATCAATATTTTGACAATGATGGTAGTCACGAATTTCTGGTATTCAAATAAGCTCACGATACCCTTCAAATTTACATTTTATACTGTCATTTGATAGCAAAACATGAAATTGCGAATACATGAATTTTAATTGGCATCGATTGCAGGATTTGATTTTACAGTGTCCGCGTAACTATTTGTGTTGAAAAGAAGTGCTGATGTCTCAAAATCAAGGTAAGAAAGACGACCGGAAGAAAGATGTGGCGCAAAAACCAGCTCAGAAGAAGAGTCCTGATAAAAACATGTCAGAAATTGATGAGCACATCCTCAAGAGGTTTGAGATTAAGAAACGACTTGGAAAAGGAGCTTATGGAATTGTGTGGAAAGCTGCTGACAAAAAGACCAAGGATATAGTGGCGATTAAGAAGATATTTGACGCTTTCCGGAACCAGACAGATGCTCAGAGGACTTTTAGGGAAATTATATTTCTTCAGTCGTTCCGGAATCATCCTAATATCGTGAAGTTGCATAGTATTCACAGGTAACTGTTTTTATTATTATTTCTTATCTAAATAGCCTGTTATGTCCCACTGTTGGGCAAAGGCTAAGGGAGGCCCTATCCAAACATGATTCAGCCATTGTTTATTATTTAGCTTACTTATAGAAAACAAGCAGTGTACCTACCTAAACAATAGTATATACCAACTGCAAAAAATATTAGCATCCTAGGGCAATCAGGTAAAAGATAAACCTTAAATTCCCCATTAAACCCCTTAAGAGGTTCAATTTTGCAAATATCTTTCTACCTTCATTTTCATGAGGAATTCTTAAGTAAAGTTCATGATTGAAGACAGCGGTTTAGGCTGTGCATTGTCTATCGGAGAACTTAAGATTTTCACTAATTACCTGAATTTACCAGAAATGTCTGTTTTTTTTTTACTTGCAGCAGACTGTCAAAATACCAGTGCAATGAGGTTTTTTTTTTTAAATATTAGCATAATATGCTGACCCCTTTTGGCCTTGCACTGATTAAATTCATGCGCAATCAATCAAGTCTTTTGATCCCAAAACTCCTTGTTTCGTTCATAATACTGCTCTTTCTTTGTTGTTTCTTTTATGTAATTCTTTATTTTATCTGTATGTCCCGGAGTTTGGTGTGCCGCCTGGCAAATGCCTCCTCCAACAGTTTCCACTGCATTCTATCCTTTGCAACCCTTCTCCAGTTGCAATCCACTGTTAATTTAAGTTCGTCCTGGCCATCTCCATTTCATTTGGTCTATCTTAGTGAGGATATCCACTACCTGTTCTAGCTCTAATATATGTGTTTCTTTTTTTTATCAATTTTCTTGATTCTCAGCATGCTCCTTTCCATGGCCTTTTGACAGTATTTTAACATGTCCCTGTGTTGTTTGGAAAGTGCCCATGTTTCACAGCAATTGGTAAGGCAGGGGAGAATACAGGTGTTAAAGACTTAGCACTTAATTTTGTTACTGAAATCTGTTCCTTTCATGATCTCCTTCAGTGACCAGTATCTTTTCCATCCTTTTGCTATTCTCCTTTTTATTTCTTTGGTAGCTAGGTCAGTGTAAGAGATTAATTTTAATTTTTTAATCAATTTGTTTTTATTACTGTCTTACTTTATTTAACTTTTTTGTGAGGCTTGTGCTTTCTACACTTCTTTGGGGGGCCAATGTTAGCCTTGCACTTGAACACCTGCAATGGGTTTGTCTAATATTATTTTTTAGGGTTCCGTAACCCAAAGGATAACCAACGGAACCCTATTACTTAGCCTCCGCTGTCCGTCCGTCCGTCCGTCCATCCGTCCGTCCATCCGTCCGTCCGTCCATCCGTCAGTCCGTCCATCCGTCCGTCCGTCCGTCCGTCCGTCCGTCCGTCCGTCTGTCTATCAGCGGGCTGGTATCTAAAGAACCGCAATACGTAGACAGTTGAAATTTTCACATTGTGTATTTCTATTGTCGCTATAACAATAAATAATAAAAGTCAGGGTTTATGGTACGGAACCCTTCGTGTGCGATTTGCACTTAGCCGTTTTTTTGTGCATGTTTTTCTTATTGTACCTACACAGAACATTTTAATGAAGGTAAATAACGTAATTATAAACTACCTGTTTAAAATACATCTATCTCTTCCTCATATCTTAGTTTATTTGTGGCATAACACTTCTCCTTCTTTTATACTTCTCTATCAGTTATCTTCTCAATAGGTTCCCCCATTCTGACCCGGTCATGATTCACACACTTTTCATTATTATCTAAAACTAGCTGACCCTGCGCGACTTTGTCTATGTCACATTGCTACGCTCCTATCGGTCGTAGCGTGAAGTTATGTATAGCCTATAGCCTTCCTTGGTAAATGGGCTATTAATTCTTTTCAATTCGAAGCAGTAGTTCCTGAGATTAGCGCGTTCAACCTAACGAACGAACAAAAAGACTCTAACTTTATAATATTAGTTTAGATTTTATCAACTCGTAGGTAATAAAATATATTGAGTTTGGGGCTCTTTTAGGGAATATTTTTAAGTCACTTTTAAAATAAATGAAAATGAAAAAATAAAAAAAAAATAATGCAGAAACTTGTACAAACTTACAGGTACTCTCACATAGAGACCTCCTTTTAAGTAAAAGATATACCTGTGCTAGGAGGTCCCGCTCTTCAATGACAAATAAATGGTAAAAGTAGTGTACAAAAGATTACGGAATTTAAACAAAAAAATTACAAGATAGAAAAAGGAAGAGTGTGTGTGATGGTGTGTGTGTGTGTGTGTGTGAGGTGTGTGAGTGTGTATTCAGTTTGTACACGATGCTCGCAGTAATAATTCAATGTCATCATAGGTCTTCTGTTTTAGCCATTGAACCATTGCCTTTTTGCAGTCTTCAGTAGGATAGATGTTAATAATTTTATTATATAGGGCAGCGGCATTTGTCTTAAATTGTCTTTTGGAATATGCAATTTTAACAGATTTTACTGATGCAACACTGTACTTTCGTTTTCTTTTCCTGATAGTGAGGGTCATAGCCATAGGGCAGACAATTAACTTTGTTAAACAGTGATACTTATGGATAATACTCTTTCTTATGAGGGTTTTCTGAAATATAACACACACCCACAACATACACACAACACACACACACACAACACACACACATGCACACACACACACACACACATGTTCGTCACATCATGTGACAAATATGTCTGGACCAATAATGTTGTTACCACCTAGAATGCATGTCTTGTATGCATGACACATGTTTTAGCAAATAAATATTATCTTATCTTATCATATCATAACAATCATATTGACAGATAAACCAGTGTTGCAACCCACAATATTTGTTATAGTGATAAGTAGAGTTACCATTGCAAATTTCTAATTTACCCTAGTAAAGTAGTGTTGTTACAACAAATTGCGGAAATGAATGAACAAATGGAATTATTGTTTTCGAGACTCGTCCAAAATTGGACGAAAAGCTTAACCAGCAAACTTATACGATAAGAACTGTGGTTACTACAAATGTTATGGAAGCACTAGATGAAAAGCTGCAAACATTATTGGAAGAAAATCAAAATTTAAAAAACAAAATAACACTGGAACAAAAAAAATATAATTTGGAAAAGTGAGAGTGGCGGAAAATGGAAAAAGGGAGGCAGAAGTTGTAGACTACGTAAAAGAAATCATAGAGGAAGCGGGAATATATCTGGACAGCCACGAAATAAGTAACATCTATAGAATTGGAGCGAAAACCAACAAAAAGTGGCCCGTTGTTATCACTATCTCTACCATGTGGAAAAAACATCTCATACTGAAATCCAAATCTAAACTACCTACTGGCATCCATGTCAAGGAGGACTTTCCCAAGGATATATTAGAAGCTCGAAAACAGCTACAAGCAAAGGTGAAAGAAGAGTGGAAAAAGGGATACAAAGCCTTTTTGAGAGGGGACCAACTAATAATTAAAAAGCTGAATGATAATCAACGCGAAAAAAGGAAGAGAGAGAAGACTGATCTCCCAACTTAGCAGCACAGAAAAACCCGAACACATCCCACAATACTGGTCAAAAAGAAATATTGAAACCAAACATACTCCAATACAGAGGAGAAGAAAGACTCACTTCAGCCTCAGCTTCAAAATTTTCAAAAAACTAACAAGCACACGTATGAAACTTAACAAAACAACAGAAACAAAAACGGCAAAACCAAAACTTTCTTTCTTTCTATTCTTTCTAAAAAATACAGAAAAAACAACATAAAACAACCTAACAAAGAATCCTTCCCACCACGGGTGGTCGCCGCGGGATGATCAGACAATCACCCTCCAACAAAAAACCGCAAAATAAATATAGCACCTCTCAATACTAGGACTTTAAAGACTCCTGAAGCACTATCTGAACTTGCGGTAGCCTTGAAAGATCTGAACTGGGATGTACTGTACTGTAAAATAGTGATATTACGCATAAAAATACCCAGCTATAAAAAATATGGACAAAGGTCCAAATCTATGCGCCAACTGAACAAGCTGAAGAATAAGAACATAAATCCTTCTACAACACATTATCTCAAGTCATATATGACTACTCTAGTGATTTAATCATTCTAATGAGGGACTTTAATGCGTAAATAGGAGTTAATCAAAATGATGACGAATTTGTATTGGGAGAATTTGGTCACGGAATTAGAAGTACTAATGGACGACGATTAATAGATCTCCTCCTAGAACATAAGCTTACCGTCATGAACAGCGTCTTCAAAAAGAATAAAAACAACAAGTGGCCATGGGTCTCCCCGGACGGAAAATACCGAAATGAGATAGATTATATCTTAAGTAGCCACCCAAGACTGTTTACAGACACAACAGTAATTTCTGGACTAAATTTCAGTACCGACCACCGTATGGTTAGAGCATCACTTAAAATGAAGACACCTAAGACTAAAAGAAAGCCCACTACCTGTTCAGTGAAGCCTATACTGCAGAATTAGAATCAACGTCATACCCACTAGCAATTCTGACCAGTGAAACCGAAGAAGGTGAAGAACTGGATACAAAGTCAACTCATTAATGCTAAAATTAGAAAAGATAAACAAAAATACGCCTTGAGTGATGCTACTATGCTGTTTATAAACAAAATAAAAACTTTTCTTGCAATTGAAAATAGAAAACGGAATATGAAGAAAATAACAGACTTAAGTAAAAAAATTAGAGAAGGCATACGCTAGGATAAGAAAGCCAAAAGAATACAAACACTAGAAAAACATATAATTACATCAGGTGGAACAAAAAAAAGCGCTCAAAGAACTCCGTGAAACCACTTCTTGGATACCAAATTTGAAAATCAATCAAAATAACGTCACAAACCGCAAAAATATAATAAAAACAGCAACCAAATTTTACCAGGATCTGTTCCGACCCAGTGAACACCGAAAACTGCGAAACGTCCTTATACCCTCCAAACTCTGAACCAGGAAATTCTACAAAGTTAAGTAAGGAAGGCTATACTAAGCCAAAAGCTTGAAAAGGCACCAGGTCCAGACAAGATCACGAATTAATTACTGAAAGGCACCCTAAACGAGCTCGTTCCCATGTTGACAAACATATTTAATGCCATCCTAACATCAGGACAGATTCCTGAATAATGGAAAACCTCGCACATAATCCTTGTATACATAAAAGCGCCAAAGAAGTCTTGTCAAATTACAGACCAATAAGCCTTATGTCAAACATATATAAAATCTTCTCCAAGATAATACTGGATCGGATAAGCATCCCACTGGACGAAAATCAACCAATGGAACAGAGGCTGGCTTTAGGAAAAATTTTGCTACAATAGACCATAGACACACAGTCAAACAAATTATTAAAAAGTACGTGAATATAACAAACCAGTGTATTGCCTTTATTGATTATACTAAAGCTTTCGATAGAATTGCCCACGAAACCATATGGGAAAGCTTGGGGAAACAGGGAATATCTAGGGTTTACATAAAAATTATAAAAAAAAAACATACGCGAAAAGTAAAGCAAGAATACAAATGGAAACACTCGGAGAAACATTCAAAATTAACAGAGGGGTCAGGCAAGGTGACCCAGGTGGCAAGTTATTTTCTGCTGTGCTCGAAAACATCTTCCGAAAACTAGAGTGGAACGATTTTGGACTGAACATAGATGGAAAAAGATTGCATCATCTCCGATTCGCTGACGACGTTGTTTTGTTTGAGGAAAACCCTCACAGGCTTGAAGAAATGATACATGACCTAAACAAAGAAAGTGAGAAGGTAGGACTGGCAATGAACTTAACCAAAACAAAGTTATTAGCAAATTCGATCCCATATGAAATCAAAATTAACAATCACCCTTTAGAATATTTGGAAGAGTACGTGTACCTGGGACAAATAATCTCTCAAACTGACCTAACTACCAAGGAAATAAAAAGGACAATAGCAAATGGATGGAAATGATTTTGGTCACTGAAGGAGATTATGAAAGGAACAGATTTCAGTAACAAAATTAAGTGCTAAGTCTTTAACACCTGTATTCTCCCCTGCCTGTGGCAGCGAAACATGGGCACTTTCCAAACAACACAGGGACATGTTAAAATACTGTCAAAGGGCCATGGAAAGGAGCATGCTGGGAATTAAGAAAATTGATAAAAAAAGTAACACATATATTAGAGCTAGAACAGGTGTAATGGATATCCTCACTAAGATAGACCAAATGAAATGGAGATGGACAGGTCATATGTTACGGAGCCCTCACGATAAATAGAGTAAAATCGTGACGGAATGGTACCCTTGAGACGGGAATCGTAACAGAGGTCGACAACGCAAAAGATGGAAGGACGAACTTAAATTAACAGTGGGTTGCAACTGGAGAGGGGTTGCAAAGGATAGAAGGCAGTGGAAATTGTTGGAGGAGGCCTTTGCAAGGAGGCACACTGAACTCCGGGACATACTATAACAAATAAAGAATGCATAAAAGAAAAAGCAGTATTATGAACAAAACAAGGAGTTTTTGGATCAAAAGGCTTGATTGATTGATATCTTATCGAGCACCAGGTGGCAGCACTGAGAAGTCACGTCCCAAACACCTATCAATCGCTTGTACTTTGACATTTGTCAAGTTGACGTTAACAAATGTCAGAAAACAAGTGTTTTGATAAGTGTATTGGACTTGACCTCTCAGTGCTGCCTGGTACTCGATATTTCAGAAAACCTTTATTGTATGGATAGGTAAGTAAGTACTTGCCACAGAACAGATATTTATCTGTACTTGCCACCCAAAGTCATTTTAATTTGGCTTATCTATTCTTGATTCCCTAAATTACTTTTATGCTTAGTAACATATTTATTTTTATAAATAGTTACTTTAGAGTTCACTGCCATAGGGGCCTGATTAGATAGGCGAATTGAAGTACCTATATGCTACTAATTAAATTAGTTTAACTTAATTCTGATAGTAAACCATATTGTTTTGCCAAAGGAATTTAATATGGTATAGTTTAAAAATATTTGATATTGAGCTGCATCTGCTTGGACTAGCCGACCTCAACACAGATTGGTTAAGGCACTTGTCTCACCGCCCACGAGGAAGCGATTAGTTATCGACTATTTGGTCGCTGAGGAAAGGGACAAAAGATATAGATCTCGTGTGAGTAAAAGAGACACATACATTTATAGTCGATAGCTGGCTGCTCACACTGTTACCGCTAGTTGGTCACAGCGACAAGAGCTATCAAATATTGTACTCGCTCAGCGATACTCGCTCGGCGATGCTTGCTTGGCGTTCAGAACAGGACTCAGTTACCAGCGGTAATTTCTACCTATAGTGCGGGCCGGAGTGAGTGTGTAGGTAAACGCCCGTCGCACAAAAGCACTCGCTTAAAACCGAGCGACAAAAATCCAAACTATTCACTCGTTACTCGCTGCTCGCCAACTCGTTTTGAGTTTCAAGCTTTACTCGCTGCTCGCTGATTGCCGGCGGTGAGACAAGTGCCTTAAGCTAGGCAGATGATAATGATGAGTCACTCAATTAAGAAACTGGAGCTCGCTTATGCTAACACTTTACTCTCCACTGCAATTTACCTTTCTTACCCTTACCCTAGAGCTCTGAACAACCGCGACATCTACCTCGGCTTCGAGTACATGGAGACTGATCTGCACAACGTGATCAAACGCGGCAACATTCTCAAGGACATTCACAAGCGATACATTATGTACCAGATGCTGAAAGCGACCAAGTATATACATTCCGGTAACGTTATACATCGGGACCAGAAGCCTAGCAATGTGTTGATTGATAGTGCTTGCAGGTAAGGATTTTTTGTAAGAAAAGTAGGTAAGCACCATAGAGAATATGCATGGGGTTTTTTTTTAAGGGCGGGAAATCATCAAATGATTCCTTCTGATCTGGGTGTAGCAGAAGGGAGGGAGTGCCAGACTTACAACTGACTAAAACCCATCCGTGTTCCTCCTAGTGCCCTTTGCGTTCCAGGACCGCGGTGCCGCTCCGCTCTGTCTCGCACACGTGTCCCAGCATTATGCTGAGCGATGGCCGTTTTGCGCAAATATGACGCATATCTTCCCAATTTTTATAATTTAGTTTTATTTAATTTCTGTTTTTTTTTTTTTTGGTATTTGTCATGCTTGGCGCAAAGATTTTATGGGAGCTCGTGCGTGGCTAAATAATAAGAGCCGCACGGGCCGAACTTCGAGGTTAAGCTACGCTTGCCGAGGTCGGTTTGTGGATGGGTGACTATCCATAATATACCGAGTTTCCTCCGTGCGTTGGAAAGCACGTTAAGCCGTTGGTCCCAGCTGTCATTTTAACATCTTCGTCAGAAATCAGAAAATCTGACTTCAGTCTTACCCCTTGGCACGACTTTTCTTTTTACTCAGTTACTGTAAAATGCTAGTGTTCAGAATCCGGTCTGACTGGAACCCCCGACCCCAGTATAGTTGGGAAAAGGCTAGGCAGATGATGATGAGTTTACCCTTTCGTGTTCATTCAATCAACAAAAGTAGCCTTTTGGCTTCGATTGCTAAATTTGGTTATATCCACGAACTATATCATCCACTTTAAATGCAGGTATACCTAGCCCTTCATCTGTTTCACTGTCCTTACGGACGAACTGTCAAACTCTCGCATCTGTCACATCACCTTCAAAGTGCCACTGGACGCCGCCTTTGTTTTTGTCGTAAAGATGCGAGAAATTTGACAGGTCGTCCTTAAGGACTAACAGATGAAGGGGTAGTTAATTCATCATCATCAGCATCTTCCTGCCCTTATCCAATTTAACTTGGGGTCGGCGCAACATATTTTTTTCTTCCATTCTGTTCTATCAGTCGTCACTCTATCACTAACTCGAAACTCCTTTTATTTTCATATCGCTCCTCACACCATCCATCCATCTTTTTTGGCCTACCTCTCCCTCCATCCATCCACATTTATGTTCATAACTATTCTAGTTACATGCGTTTCATCCCTCCTCTTCACATGACCATTCCAAGACAAGCGATTCCCTAATGTAACTACCTCTAATATTTGTCACATTATCCATTCTCGTTACTCCACAGGTCCATCTCAACATTCTCATCTCTGCTACATGCAATCTATTTTTATCCGTCTTTCTCGTAGTTCAAAAATCTGATCCATACATTACGACAGGTCTTATCACATACTTATAGATTTTCCCTTTCAATTTGAGGGGCATCCGAGGGACACAAGTTGTTAGTAGTAGTAGTTGTTGTTGGTAGTTAATTCATGTGTGTTGTATCAAAACAGGGTCAAGCTAGCCGACTTCGGGCTAGCCCGGTCAGTGTCGAGCCTATACTCGGGCGGGGAAGAAGGGTCGGACCAGTGTCTTACCGACTACGTCGCCACGCGCTGGTATCGCGCACCTGAAATACTCATCGCCAGTAAGAAGTAAGTTCCTAGCTAATTTCTGAGTAAAATAATTGATTCTATTAGTAATAATCTAACTGACAGACTGTTAGATTATGGAAAAATATTGGACACGTCAAATCCATAAAAATTTACGAAGACAAAACGCATCAAAAAACAAGAGTGGGGGCTTGTGACGTCACTCATCATCTGCCTAGCCTTTTCCCAATTACATTGGGGTCGGCTTCCAGTCAAACCGGATTCAGCTGAATACCAGGGCTTGTGACGTCACTATTCTGTAAAAATTGTCTGTCAAAGTGATGACAAGTGACGTCACACGAGTTTTTAACGTACTTTATCGTCTTATTTTTTTACGTGAAAAAAGAATAATACGTGTCCAATATTTTTTGGAAATCTATCAGAAGAATAAACCCTATTAAGTATAAATGTTTATGTGAGGAGCTCGTGACTAAAACAATAACTGCCGCAAGGGTCGATATTCGAGGTTTAACCAACTCTTGTTGAGGTCAAACAGTGGATGAGTGACCAAGTGACCATACAATAAATACCGAGACTCCTCCGTGCCTCGGACAGCACGTTAAGCAGTTGACTTCTGCCTACCCGACAGTTGTTGCGGGTAGTCTGAAGCCAAAAAATCTGACACTAGTCTGTTGTGGAGCGAGTAGCTCAGTTAGGAAGCCGCTTCATGAAAAATATTTAAATTCGGTTGCAACCAGTTAGACTGGAAGCGGGCCCAAACATGTTGGGAAAAGCCAGTGGCGTATCAAACATTTTTGAGGGCCCGTTTTTAGGAGTATTGCTTTTTTAAACCAAATAGGCTCTACTAACTATCTTGGCAAGCTACGAAGGAGGTGGCAGGACTAAATGTATAACTTTGTGTCCCCACGTCGGGCCCTTGTCGATTGGGGGCCCCGTATATTTGGTTCGGTTGATACGGCGGTAGCGACGCTCATGGGAAAAGCCTACACGGATTGATTTTTACGGATTGAGTCTCATGATATACACCGAAACGCGGTCGCTCACAATGAGCCTCATCAGAAGGCTTAAAGTTACTCAATGGAGAGGGCAATGCTTGGAGTTTCCTTGCCTGATCGAATCAGGAATGATGATATCTGCAAGAGAACCACCATAGCCCGAAGGATTGCCAAACTCAAGTGGCAGTGGGCAGGACACATTGCATTGCTCGCAGAACAGATGGTCGATGGGGCCGAAAAGTTTTGGAGTGGCGACTGCGTACTGGAAGACGCAACGTTGGAAGGTCTCCCACAAGGTGGACCGATGACTTGGTGAGGGTCGCGGATAACGGATGGGTGCAAGATCCACAGGAACGATAGTTGTTGTGACACATGGTGGAGGCCTATGTCCAGAAGTGGACGTCTTTTGGCTGATATGATATTGATACACCGAAAATAAGACTCGGAAACCGTCGCCGACTCACAGTCAATACTTTGTATGTTTCAGCTACACGAAAGGCATCGACATGTGGTCGCTTGGCTGTATCCTGGGTGAGATGTTGATTGGTAAGCCATTATTCCCGGGTACCTCTACCGTCAACCAAGTGGAGAAAATCATGTCTGCTTTACCGAGACCTTCTCCTGAGGGTAAGTACTTGGGGTGGGGTACATTTTAACATCTGTTATGTTTATTTATTTACATTTCATGCACATAGGAACAAGTGCGGGTTAATGCCCTAGTTATTCTTAACCAGAGAACCAGAGGTGGTGAAGTGATGATCATGAGAGAATTGTTTTTGTGAACGCGATGTTGTAATTTTTACGAGGGGGTATGCATTTTGTCAAAAGTTTAATACTTTCACTCGATAAAATGTTTTTCTTGGTAGGTAACAATTTTTATGTTATCTATTCAATATGAGGAATAAGAATAAATATTTGATTTGATATTGTATGATATGATAATATCGAAACAAAGTTTATTTGTAATAAAAATCCACGATTTAAATTTATTCATAGTAAGTAAGTATTCTGCGTATCTTATGAAATGATATTACGAGAAAAATTTTATGTGTAACGAAATTCTGTGAAATTGTCTTCTATATAAAACAACGAACAACCGTTTTTTTTTAACTCTTGACTTAAGTCTGGAACAAAGATGATGGAGACAAAGTCTACGATGGAGCGAGCTTACCCAGGAGGAGCCTTTTCACTCTGACTTTAAAGAAATGAGTGTTATGGGGTTTTCCAAAGCAGCCTGGAATCTTTATCTGTGCATGATGAACGATGGGTAAAAGCCTCCACGCAGTAGGTGCCAATAGATTGACGTCGCCGAGGCCGGCCTAGAAAGCGGTGGCGAGATGACCAGACGCTTATCACGAAGGCTGGTTCGAGGTGGCGCATGAAAAGAGTGTCTGGATATATAATAATATGGGAGACCTTTGCAGCAGTGGGACACCGAAGGCTAATAAAAAAAACAAAACTGTTTTCTTATTCAGACACAGATTAAAATCAAAAATTTTATTATTTTTATTATTATTTTTTATTTCATTAAGTATCAAATTAAAATTTTATATCTAAGTGTGTTTACCTCTTCCATTGATCATTGCGACAATTCCTCCTCCATTCTAGACATAGCGATAGTGTGCAGTGGCTATGGTTCCTCCCTCATCCGGGAGCAAGTAGGCAACCAACACGGGGGCGCTACATTGACAGCCCTACTGTCCTGTGCACCCAAGGACGCCTCTGACCTGGTGCAGCGGCTGCTGGTGTTCAACCCCGCCAAGAGGCTCAGCGCTGAACGGGCGCTGGACCACGAGTATGTTGGCAAGTGAGTGTTGAGTCATCATCATCGTCATAAATCAGCCGAAAGACTTCCACTGCTGGACATAGGCCGCTCCCAAGCGTCGCCACAACGACCGGTCCTGCGCGTCTCGCATCCATCGGCTACCCGCGACCTTCACCAGGAGGGTGAGTCTCTGTACATTACTGTATGAGTATGAGCAACTAGTGAGTGTAAAGTATGGGTCGCGGCTGTTATTTGTAGACCTTAGGCAGACGTTCCTATTGTCAGATGCCCCCAGTTCATGAGTCCTGGTGACTGATGAACTGGTGTCAGATTATGTTGGTATTAAGCAGAATCGGTTTGACGGGAAGCCGACTCCAATATACATTGTTCGGAAAAGACTAGGCAGATAATATAAAAATGTTTTGCTTTTTGAAACACCCCCACTTAGATAAAAAGGAGATGTTCCAAAATGTATGGAGCCTTGGCCAGGTCCTTGTACACTATACTTAGAAATAGAAAAATACATTTACAACAGTTTTCAACTGTCCAATTTCTTTCAAACGCCTTTGTTTGCTGGTAAAACACAAGAAATTACACTTGAAATTGCAACACACAACAAAAACCCATCATGGCGGTAAGCTGTCATTTTGATTGATTAATCTGACATATTTATTTTCCGGCAACGAGACGAAAGTGACTGAAGTGACATTGTTATGACAGCTGACAGTTATCTTTCTATGATCTGTAACTAAATCGGTGCGACGCCATGTTGAAAATCGATAAAAGTAATTTATAAACATCAATTAACTACCACAACAGTTAACATTTAAATGAATTATATGTATTTTTCCCGAATTCTATGGATTTTTCTCTTTTTTATGAGGTAATGTACATAGACATGGCCCATTTTGAAACATTTCCTTTCCAAAAATTCTAGACGACTACGTTAATATCTTTCACAAACTATTAAGTTCACTCTGTATGAAAGTTATTTACGTAGTTCCCATTTTTTTTTTACTTTTAGATTCCACCGTGAACGCGACGAACCGGTATTAATGTCCGATGTCCTCCTCCCATTGAGGGACGACAAACAGTTGTCCGTGGACGACTACCGGAACAAACTGTATAGCATAATGGCTAAGGGATCCCAGCATGCCCAAACCTACCACGCTCAACCTAGGAGATCTAACTCCAGGTAAGTAAAATTTCATGTAATAACTTTATTTAGGCTGCCTTTCCACTAGAGATGTGCTATGCAGCTATACTACGAGAATATAAAAGCTAAGCTACGAAACTATGTGTCCGTTTCCACTGATGCTAAGGTATGTAGTGGAGCGAGTAAGATGTGCTGCGAAAATGCGCCGCAATATGGCTGTGCGAGGAAGATGCGCAGCTCGAGCTATGCGACGTATCGACAATAGAGAAGGCACGCACTGCTCTGTACATAGCTACACCACTCGCGACACATAGCTCGCATCCATAGCACGTACCATAGAACGCATCCATTGCTCGCATCCATAGCTCGCAACGATAGCACGCATCGATAGCTCGCATCGATAGCACGCATCCATAGCTCGCATCGATAGCACGCATTCATAGCACGCATCCATGGCACGCATCGATAGCACGCATTCATAGCACGCATCCATGGCACGCATCCATGGCACGCATCTATAGCACACATCGGTAGCACACATCAATAGCACGCATCCATAGCACGCATCCATAGCACGCATCCATAGCACGCATCCATAGCACGCATCCATAGCACGCATCCATAGCACGCATCCATAGCACGCATCGGTAGCACGCATCAGTAGCACACATCGGTAGCACACATCGGTAGCACACATCAATAGCACGCATCTGTAGCACGCATCCATAGCTCACATCCATAGCACGCATCTGTAGCACGCATCCATAGCTCACATCCATAGCACGCATCCATAGCACGCATCCACAGCACGCATCCATAGCTCGCATCCATAGCACGCATCCATAGCACGCATCCATAGCTCGCATCCATAGCACGCATCCATAGCACTCATCCATAGCTCGCATCCATAGCACGCATCTAGTGGCAGTTTTGTGTGCAAAATTTGAGTGCCGCATTCTGGCCATTCTTATAACAAATGTTATAAGAATGGGCTATATGGGTCTAGCTGACCCGCGCAACTTCTTTTGCGTTACGTTTTTCATTAATGCTCCGCTTCTATTGGACGTAGCGTGTTATTATAATAATAATATATAGTGTGTGTGTGTGTGTGTGTGTGTGTGTGTGTGTGTGTGTGTGTGTGTGTGTGTGTGTGTGTGTGTGTGTGTGTGTGTGTGTGTGTGTGTGTGTGTGTGTGTGTGTGTGTGTGTGTGTGTGTGTGTGTGTGTGTGTGTGTGTGTGTGTGTGTATATAGTGTGTTAGTAAGTACAAATAGTTAGGCGCTTACTCTCGCGTGTAGGCCTATCCAATGCGCCATCAGTACCGAGTCCCACCGGCCGGCGCACCCTTCCTTGATAAATGGGCTATCCAACCTTCGATCAATAATATTATTGATCGAAGTATCCAACCCTAAAAGAATTTTTCAATGCGAACCAGCAGTTCCTGAGATGAGCCCGTTCAACCAAACAAACAAACTCTTCAGCTTTATAATATTACTATACATAGATATCGATCTTGGGGTGTATGGGGTCTTTTTACATCTAAGGACTCAAGCCAACCTTACCTGCTAGCGGTGCACCCTGCTGTCCAACGGACGAGGCTCTGGCGAACCTGGTTTCTCTCTCGTAGGGTTGTGGGAGTCAGACGGCTGGTCGCCCCACGTAAAACCAACTTCAGTCAAATAATAATATGGACAGGGACAAGTCAAGAAAGGGTACTCGGGCTAGGGCGTCACCGCACAACGACGCGCAGGCACATCGCCTTAAACCTGCGACAAGTAGGCTAGGGCTACCGTGTCAAGTACGGGCACGGCTATAGAGTATTAGTTAGTACCCAAAAGGAAGTTCTGATTTGCCACCTGGAACATTGGCTCCCTAACCGGACGTTGCAGAGAATTATTGGTCGTACTCGCGAAGAAGCCCCAGCATCTTATTACGTACCGTGGTGGTGCCTACTCAACCCAAATAGATTACCTGCTGGTGCGACGGTGCCACATTAGCAAGGTTACTAAGTGCAAAGTCATCCCAGGCGAAAGCCTAACGGCTCGACACGGCCTCCTTGTCCTGGACTTTGCGATCGTGCCAAAGAAGAAAGTGACCGAGAAACGCAAACCCCGCACTTAGTGGTGGTTACTTAATGTTCCTAAACAGTCGGACTCGTCGGATCGCGGAGGTCGAGCATTTCGAGATCAGTGCTCCGTATGAGTCCGCTCAAGAGATCTGGAGTAGGATCCATTCAGCAATCACCGCTGCGGGTAAGCGCGTCCTTGGCACTTCTCGTGGTGGCCGCATCACAGACAAGGAGACGTGGTGGTGGGATGACGGGGTGCAGAAGGCGACTCGGAAGAAGAAGGGTTTATTTAAACAGTGGCAAGGGTCCAACTCTCCGGATGACAAGGAGGCATATGGAGCGGCTAAGCGCGCTTGCAAAAAAGCTGTAGCCAAAGCCCGCAGCAAAAGTCTGTCGCCCTTATACGACAAGCTGGAAACTGCGGAGGAGCAAAAGCTTATTTGTAAGCTGGCGCGTGCCCGGGAAAAAGCAAATGTCTCTGTGTAAGGGGCGCCCAGGGTTAGCTACTCTACGGTGCCCCCTCTGTTAAGGAGAGATGTTGTACATACTTTGCGGTGCTGTCTAACAAACAGCATCCCCATAACCTTTCTCCCGAACCGCCTCATAACCTTGGACTTATTCCGCGCTGCACGAGTCTGGAAACGTGGACGACGATGTCCAAACACGTATAGGCGCGGCTTGGGCGAAGTGGTGCGAGGTAACGGGCGTTGTATGCGACCGCAAAAAGCCTCCGAAGCTCAAGGGGCAGATATATATATGTATCATACGGCCTGTCCTCCGGTACGGCGGCGAGTGTGTTGGCCAGTACTAAGTAGACACACCCAGGAGCTTCGCGTCACGGAGATGAAGAAAGAAATGAATGCTGAGGTGGATGAGCGGCGTAACGCGATCCGATCGCATAAGCAACTCTTTTATCCGAGGTAGTCTTGGTGTCCGTGACGTGCGGGAAAAAGTGCATGAGTGTCGTCTGCGATTTTATGGCCACATCATGCGCCGCCCCATAGAGTACGTTGGTCGGAAATGTATAAACATGGCAATCCTTGGGGCTAGGTCCCGTGTTCGCCCTCGCACAAGCGCTGGCTGGACGTCGTCAAGTCCGACATGAGAGCCAATGGCCTGACTGAAAAGCATGTTGAAGATCGGTCAAAATGGAGGAAGCTCAGTCGGAAGGTAGACCCTGGCAATGGCCGGGATTAACGCCAGGTTGAAGAAGAAGGAAAAGACATAGATATTGATCTTGCCGGCCCAAATTTTTAGCAATTTTTTGTAGCTCTCTCTTGTGGTATTTTATTTTTATTTTATTTATTTGGGACAAAAAACAGTTATACGTTACAGCATTTACAAAAAAGTTGTTAAAATATTATTTACTAGCACTTCGCCCGCGACTTCGTTCGCGCGGATTTAATTGGGAGTTCACGATCTTCATCTCCCCTCTACCCCCTTAATAGGGGACACACACGTCTTACAGAGCGTCTAAATTTTTTTCTGATTTCTGGAAGTCGAACAATAAGCTGAAGGTTGGACCGGGCCGCCTTTTGAGTGTGGGGGAATGTAGTTCGCCGAAGGACATTGCCCACATGTTCAAAGATCGATTTATGGTATCATCTCCACTTGGGCCGGTTCAAGGGGTGTTCGATGATGACACTAGTCGTGATTATGAACCGATTCATTTCTCACCGGTCTCAGCATCGAGCACCTCAAGTATGCTGGGGTACATCTACCTAGAGTGCTAGCACTGTTTTTCACGCTTTGTGTTAGCCACTCGTACCTTCCACCCGATATGCTGAAAACAATAGTCGTACCAATCGTGAAAATTAAGACGGGATATGTCGGACAAGGCGAATTACAGACCGATATCCTTGGCCACTGTAATTGCCAAGGTGTTGGACGGTCTGCTTGACAAGGAACTTGACAAATGGATAGCATTACATCACGCACCGTTTGGTTTCGGCTTGGACTTTCCACTGAGAGCGCTATCCTCTGTCTAAAGCAGACGGTCCAATTCTATAGGGATTGGAGGACTCCGGTGTATGCCTTCTTCCTTGATCTCTTAAAGGCATTTGACCTTGTGTCATATGATGTTCTTTGGGATAAGCTTAGGGGAGCGGGGGTACCACCTGAGCTCACGGGTTTGTTCCAGTACTGGTACTCTAACCAGTTAAACCAAGTTCGTTGGGGAGACGGTCTGTCTGAAGCGTACAGGTTTAGAGTGTGGGGTGAGACAGGGAGGGTTAAACTATTTTTTTTTTGTAACGGGGGGAAATCCTCATGGATGTCCTCCGCCCTGGGGCGGGCGGAGGGGTCTGTCAGACTCTTACTGACTAAAACCACCCCGGTGCTCCATCTCTCACCAACCGGGGATCGCGAGAACTAATGCGACTTCCGTAATCCCCGGCTGGTGCCGGCCCGCCTCTGCAGGCCACCTCGGGTCAGCGGGGGAAGTGAGGTGTTTGACTCCCCCCGCGACGTCAAAGAGGGGTGCACGGGATCACCACGCGCCGCCACCTCGGGTCCGAATGAATGGGGGGCGACGGATATCCCCAAGTCCGACACCTCAGGACCCAGTTAGGGGGGCCGGAAGAGGGCAGCGTATCCTCCGACGCCCGGTGCGCCTACTGCGGGCCGGGAGAGAGGTGGAGATCTCCCTCTCCCTTTCCGCAGCCTTCTTCTGCGCGACAACTGTTTCACAGAAGGAGATCACCGCGTCCCAGGACTCCTCGCCGTCGACCATAGCCCGAACTACGGCCGGCAGCGAGAGATCACTGCCTACCACAGAGATGAGGGCACGGCGTGGCCCCTTCCAAGCGGCACACTCTGCCAGTGTATGCCGCGCCGTGTCCTCCCGACAGTCGACGCAGTGGTGACACCGAGCGTCCGGCTCTCTGCCTATGCGACACAGGAACCTCCCGAAGCAGCCATGCCCCGAGAAGACCTGCGTCACACGAAATGTCAAGGAGCCGTGCCTTCTCCCGAGAGGGAGGGTTAACCTCGCCCAAGCTCTTAACCTGTATGTCAATGAGTTGATCGTTGAACTCAGCAGCAGACCAGTTGGGTGTAAAATTGATGGCGTTAGCATCAATAATTTAAACTACGCAGACGACATGGTGCTGCTGGGTCCAACGGCTGGCTCAATCAGGGAGTTGTTGAGCGTCTGTGAAAGGTATGCGGCAACTCCGGCCTGCTATATAATAGCTGAAAACTTCGTATCTGATCTTTGTTGCTCCTGGAAAAGATGTAAAATACGAGCCCTCAATATCTCTCAAAGGACGACCACTTAAAGAGGGTTACTCAATTTAAGTAATTGGGTCATTATGTCACTGAGGACCTCAGGGATCAGGTAGACATTAAACGTGAACGCAGGGCTCTGGCAGCCAGATGCAACATGTTGGCTCACAGATTCGCTCGTTGTAGTAACGAGGTCAAGATAACACTGTTAAAGCTTATTGTCAAACGTTCTACACGGGCAGTCTATGGGTCAACTGCTCGCGGAGGGCACTAATTGTTCTGCGTGTGAAATATAATAATAGATTCAGGGTGCTGTTGAGGTTGCCCCGATTCTGCAGTGCGTCTGGCATGTTTGCTGCAGCGCGAACTGACGATTTCTATGCCATTATGAGGAATAAGACCGCATCCCTAATATGCAGTGTGAGGGCTAGCACGAACAGCATTTTGAAAACCCTAGCCGAAAAACACGATGTACCAATAGGTACTTGAGCACTCTGTCCGGTTGCTCGTGCGGCAAAGTTTTTGAATGAATAATAAGGAAGATGCAGATTTAATATTCCATGTTTTGTGACTAAAATGTAAAAAAAAACATAAGAGAAGGGGCAGTGCAACGTTTTTATTCCAGTCAATATTGATTTTTAACAATAATTAAATATTTAAAGTAACGTGAAACGGAACGTGTTTTAATACACCAATCAGCGTCCGGTGACGACACTCGTGTTAGTTTATAGTCCAAGATCTCAGGGCTCCCAGACGTTACTTATTTCGCAGTATCAAAATATTTGAATAGAGTAGTGGCCAGTGTAATTTCAACGTAGGAATAATAAGTATCTAACTGCTAGCTCCATCTAATAGTAATTTTTTTTTGTGATGTATTTTGGTATGAAATATTTCATAAGTCTATAGGAGGTAATTTTGCAGTTTTTTTATTATACTTAGTAAATAAACTATTTCCAAAAGATACTTTGAATAGGATCTCAATTCTCAGTGGAGATAGCGATCAGATCTTACACTATTACAGTGACTAATTAGTCTTTAAATTTTTACAAAATTACTAATCTAGTTGTTTTATAGCTAACATCTGATGATGATACTTACAAACTGACGGTCGCGTCAACTCAAACTAGCAGGTAGGCGAATGCTCAAAGTACCTACATACTAACACTATTCTAATCCACACATTTTGTTACTGAGAAAATAAGCAAGTTCTGGAGGCACTGGGATCTTGCTCTATCTCTTTGAGTTATGAAAGTTCTTGACCAGTGAGTGCCAGTGACAGACATGAGTGACGTCATCGTCCGTTTTGGTTTTTAAACTGTCTGTTTAAAAACGTAATTTTAGCAATAAATTAAAGCGTTTTCATTTTTATTTATGTGGCGGTCTATTCTAGACGGATATTTCTTTAAAATGAAAGCAAAAATAAAAATATCGCATGTTCACTATTATGAAAGTTCTTTACCAGTGAGTGCCAGTGACAGACATGAGTGACGTCATCGTCCGTTTTGGCGCGAAAATTTAAACTGTCTGTTTAAAAACGTAATTTTAGCAATAAATTAAAGCGTTTTCATTTTTATTTATGTGGCGGTCTATTCTAGACGGATATTTCTTTAAAATGAAAGCAAAAATAAAAATATCGCATGTTCACTATTATGAAAGTTCTTTACCAGTGAGTGCCAGTGACAGAGATGAGTGACGCCATCGTCCGTTTTGGCGCGAAAATTTAAACTGTCTGTTTAAAAACGCAATTTTAGCAATAACTTAAAGCGTTTTCATTTTCTATTTATGTGGCGGTCTATTCTAGACGGATATTTCTTTAAAATGAAAGCAAAAATAAAAATATCGCATGTTCACTATTATGAAAGTTCTTTACCAGTGAGTGCCAGTGACAGACATGAGTGACGTCATCGTCCGTTTTGGCGCGAAAATTTAAACTGTATAAAAAAGCAATTTTAGCAATAAATTAAAGCGTTATAATTTTTTATTTATGTGGTGGTCTATTTTAGACGGATATTTCTTTAAAATGAAAGCAAAAATAAAAATATCGCATGTTCACTATTATGAAAGTTCTTTACCAGTGAGTGCCAGTGACAGACATGAGTGACGTCATCGTCCGTTTTGGCGCGAAAATTTAAACTGTATAAAAAAGCAATTTTAGCAATAAATTAAAGCGTTATAATTTTTTATTTATTTGGTGGTCTATTTTAGACGGATATTTCTTTAAAATGAAAGCAAAAATAGAAATATCGCATGTACCCTATTGTTAAATAATCAATTAACTAAGTTCAAGTCAAAGTTACTAACCCTTACTTGATAAGTTATTGTTGTACTAACCATTGGACCACTCTGTTGTCAAGTGAATTAAATAATTTTTTTTTTTTTAATGTTTTTTACTTTCTCGGGTCCCTCTTCCTAGAGACCCGGTCCTTTGGTAGCCGTACGAGGGGCCGAAGCTAACTCGCAGAGGCCTCTTTAGACATTTCAAATGGAATGGGACACCAACCGACGATTATCCCTGTATGCACTGTGAAAGTATACCCAAGGACAATCCCCGGTTGGAGCAGGACTATTGCAGAATATGGAAACAAAAGATGAAACGCTATGGGTTTGGCTGGTTTAGTGGACTAATAATCGTTTACTATAGAAGAACTATTGGCCCCTGCCTGACCATTGACAATTAAAACGGCTTTAAAATGGCAGGGGGTGACTTGCACACTCAATAAATGGGCCGCCCGAAAAGGGTCGCTAGCACAAAGTAACATATCCTGAGGTGCTAGAGGAGTGGAGAGGTATACCACGGCTTTCAGGACAATCCCGGAAGTACGGTCAAGATCCCTACCAGCACCTTACTGGGTTATACATCCTTCTCCCGAACACGTTTGCTATTATTATTAATTAAATTATTATTATTATTATATGTAAATTACTTATTAATAGACTAAACGAAGGGCAGTTCGCTCATATAGCCCCATTTTCTTACTTAGAGTATTTTTATACCCGTCGTAACTTTAAAACGAAATGGCCGATTTGAATAATTTAAAATGTAATTTACATGTAAATAACCAACCTTAATTATCAAACTATTTAAATAGATAAGGATTAATATCATGAAATCACCACTAGTCCATTCCACCCGGGTTTTGATCGAATAATTTGACCATAAAGCGGTCATTGTGACTTAACCGTAATAGCTAGACCCTCGCGAACTTTTATGTAGGTATTGATGTCCTCTATATAACTGTAGTGCTTTGATAATTGATATCAATAGTTTCCGCAGCGTACGCGATTTAAGGATCTCTCTTGCTATTTTTTTCACACCTTGGGTTACACTATCGAAGTTTTCATACGGATCCCTAACTTTTTTGAAAATATTCTATAACCTATGTTCATCAGGGATAATTTAGGATTCTAAGGGTGAAAGAATTTTTCAAATCGGTCGAGTAGTTTCGGAGCCTATTCAATTCAAACTAATAAAAAAAACAAACATGCAAACAAACAAATCTTTCCTGTTTATAATATTAGTGTAGAAAAGGAATTTTGAAGAATTTCGTGCTCTGGACTTGGCCCATTCTTATGACAGAAGGCGACCATCACAAACGTCCTCACCAGCCTAGCCTTTTCCCAACTATATTAGGGACGGCTTCTAGTCAAACCGGATTCAGCTGAATACCAGTGTTTTACGTGGAGCGGCTGCCTACCAGACCTCCACAACCCATTAACTGGGTAACACGGTACTTCTTGACAAGACTGGAGTCAGTTTTTTTTTTTTTTTACTATTGATAGGCACGCGTTTGACCACTATCTCACCTGATGGTAAGCGAGGATGTGGTCGAAGATGGAGCACGCTTGCCTAGAAATAACCTATTCACTCTTGATTTAAAGACTTCCAAGTTGTAGCTATCAGGAAACACAGACTCCGGCAGGGAATTCCACTCCTTAGCTGTACGCACTATGAATGTGTTCCCAAAACGTTTTGTGCGTGTGGGTGGGATGTCCACCATGTACCGGTAGCGCATCGCCGTTCGTCTTGTGGTCCGATGATGGAACGGGCTTGGCGGAATTAAATTATGCAATTCCGTCGCACATTCCCCAAAATGCAACCGGTAAAAAACCGACAGGCTAGCAACTCGTCGTCGATGTTCAAGACTTTGGAGCTTCGACGCGACGAGCCTCTCATTGCCGATGATCCTCTTGGCTCGTTTCTCAATTGACTCAAGGGCATCAAGCTGGTATCTGGCAGATCCATCCCAAAGATGAGAGCAGTATTCCATACACGATCGAACTTGCGCTTGATAGAGTTTGAGCAGCTGTTCCGGCGTGAAATACCGTCTCACCTTAGCCAGAATCCCCAACTTCTTTGCAGCCACTTGAGCTTTTGCCTCTATGTAAGGGCCAAAATTGAGAGTAGATGTTAATGTAACCCCAAGAAGCTCAAGATGGTCGATTATCGGCACGGTTTCACCGCGGAAAGATGGAGCTGGGCGGAATTGGCTCCTTTTGGCGGAAAATAGACACGCTTGGGTCTTAGCAGCATTGAACTTGACCAGATTGGCATCGCCCCAATCAGAGACCGCCTGTAGGGACACGTTCAAGCGCTCAACCATTGCCTCCCGGAGAGACCGGATCTGCGACCCACCAGCTCGTGCGTCGGACACGTATCTTTCAGCAACAGTGCTGTCGTCTGCATACCCAAAGAGAATGAGGGGCGGCAGAAGTTTGATTCGACCGACTTAGCCAGGGACCAAAAAGCCTTACTACCTGCTGGGTATGAAGCAAGTTTGTTCCCTATTCGGCTAATGTGGTCAAACCGAGCTCTCCGCAACACCTTCTTGCAGGACTTAGCAGCTCTGTTGAAGGCCCTCTTCTTCTGACTTACGTCATTTGCTTTGCGCGTACGAGCGTCGACCCATGCTAGGTACGCCGCGTGCTTAAGCGCATCGGCGCGATTGCACTCGGCACCAAACCAAGGACGAGCTTCGCCAGATATTGCTATGTTAGAGAACGGAATGTAGTACTCCATCCCCCTCCGCAACACATCCGTCACGGCGTCCGCGCACGACGTAGCATCAGTGGAAGAAAAGCAAGTAGGCTGCCAAGGGTAACATGCGAAGAAAGATCGCATGCCATCCCAATCTGCTGACTTGTATCGCCATACCCGCCGGGTGCCTCTTGGGCTAGGATCGGGCGGAGAGTAGACAGACACAGACTTCACCAGACAGTGGTCGGAACTACCCAGTGGTGATAAAATCGACACCGAATAGCGGTCTGGATCTGTTGTCAGCAGAAGGTCCAAGCAATTGGCAGTGTGCGAATCAACATCCGGCACCCTCGTTGCCCCCTGGACCAGCTGGGTAAGATTTAACGCAAGCGCTAGCTTTCGCGTCTCTCGTCCAGCATGATCTGTGCACTGGTATGGGAAGAGCCACTCCTGATGGTGGGCATTGAAGTCCCCCAGTAACACCAATTGGGCAGAAGGCTACCGCTGCTGAGCCGCATCCGCCGCCTCACTCAGGTAAGATTTACTGGTTTCTGACAATCCGTAATGACTGCCGGGACCAACGGCTTAACTTGCTTTTCGAGGCACAGAGTAAACTCGGTATATTAAGATGGTCACCCATCCACAGACCAACCTTGGCAAGCGTTGCTTAACCTTAAAGGTCTACCCGCGCGGCTGTTCTTATATAGCCACGAGCTCAAGCACCTGCACTGTTTATGGACAAATAGTTAATAACCAGCCTACTTTGTCTTTAAGAGAGCAAATTCGACGAAAAAGGCCAGATTTGTGGAAAGAAAATTCTTGGATTTTGCACCACGACAATGCGCCTTCGCACATGGCTATCGTTGTGAGCGAATTTTTAACCAAACACTCAACAAATACCATCCAGCAACCACCATATTCACCAGATATGGCTCCTGCTGACTTTTTTCTTTTTCCTAAACTCAAATTACCACTTCGTGGCACCCGTTTTCAATCGATAGAAGACATAAATGAGAATTCGCTGCGAGAACTGAACTCAATTCCGGAAGCAGCGTTTAAAAAATGTTTTGATGAATGGATTATTCGTTGGCGCAAGTGTATCGTTTCTAAAGGAGCATACTTTGAAGGTGATAAAATAAATTTGGATGAATAACAGACATTTTGTGTATTATTGATCTTTTCCCGGTACATTCTTGACAGAGTAGTACACGCTAGGATTTGCCTGTGGGTTATGCGTGTAAGGTTATAACCATCATGCAAACCCTAGCGTGTACGGCCACCATAAGTAACATCTATTCTAATATATAAAGCTGACGAGTTTATTTGCTTGAATGCGCTAATCTCAGGAGCTACTGGTCCGATTGAACAATTGTTTCAGTGTTATATAGCCCATTTATCGAAGAAGGCTATATATCATCACGCTAAGACCAATAGGAGCGGAGCAGACGAAATTGTGCGGGTCAACTAGTCATAGATATAATGGTTAACATTCGTTACAAAAGGTCTGACCATAGAATAGTGATCGATGTTTTGTGACGATCGATGTATTGCATTGTAACGTTTTATTTGTACGTTATAACGTCGCCTTGAAAGTATCTGTTACGGTGTTTTAATAATTAATTAAAAAATAAATAATAATAAATTTCAGCAACAAAACGCATCCCCTACCAACGACCGCAAGCAAAAGCAGCAAGAATTTTTATGAAACGGAAAAGTCCTACGCAAAGACAAAACATTTGGGTGCATCAGCCGACCAAAAATTTCGCCCAAAAGCAAGAACTCCCCTGGAACGACCCTTAAAACCAGACCAGACTCTAGCAAAACCTCTCCGAGCGACAAAACTCTTTGAGCATAGACACGAATGGACAGAGAACACGAACTGTCAGGGGGATTATTTCCAGCCAGTGACAAGGCAGAGTCCGTCAGATACTGGCTTTATGAGTGGGGGTAAAAAGTCTACGGTCCAACATAGGAGGAATTCGACCTCTTTTTCTACAGTCACTATAGGAGGTGATGCAGATTATGAGACTTGTTTGGGCAAGCAAAGGCATGGGGTCATAACTGCCAGTGCCTTGATGGATCTCCGGACTAGTATACGGTAGGTAAGCGATCTAGGCGTTAGGTTTGCGAATCTCTGGAACTATATTTTTATATCTAATGCTCGACTATGGAGATCCCTGGTGCTTTTAAACTTCATACAATATCCTCAAGTTTTGGAATTTCGAACTCTATCTCATACATTTCTAAGTTCAAATCCCCATGTCTGTGTGTCTTCTTCAATCGTTTTGCTATTCAAAATACGTATGTAATTAAGTCTGATCTTTCTTACCTTCATAGTCGGGTATTTAGTATAGTGTTCGTAATTCTAGAGACTGTGACGTAATAAGTCTTTAATTCTGAGGTATATATTGTATTCTTTCACGGACTTATCTGACCCGGTAACTTAAGTGGAACTAACGAAAATACTATGAAAAAATTGCAAGAGCCTTTGGCCAAAGTGTAATTCTGTTAGCGATGACTATTCTATCTACTATCTATCTAGCCAAGCTTTTCCACACAACTCGTCATTTGCTATATAACGATAACGAATATAAGAAGTAAAAAACCGGCCAAGTGCCAGTCGGACTCTCACACGAAGGGTTCCATACCAAAACCTTAATTTTTATTGTTTGTTGTTATAGCGAAATACACTATCTGTGAAAATTTCAACTGTCTACCTGTTACGGTTCTTGAGATACAGCCCGCTGACAGACAGGCGGACGGCTGGACGGACGGACGGACGGACAGCGGAGGCTTAGTAATAGGGTTCCGTTGGTTACCCTTTGGGTACGGAACCCTAAAATGTTTCACCTATAGGTTTGACATTCATTATCCAAACGTCAGGGGGTGGATCCCAAACCTTAGCGATATTTCTGTAAAATACGTCACCATGATAATACAGGTGAAGTGAAGCTTTAGGTGAAAAGACAGTTCACTTCACGCTCACTTCATAAGTTTTCACTCTGAAACCCGCTCAAAATGTGCTGGTAGTTTGAGGTTTTATCGATTGGAATGATATATGGTATCTTGATTTAGAACCCTAGGTCAAGACGTCTTTAATGTGTTCTGTAGGTACGTCCGATTAACAAATATAACTCGTGTGTCTGTAAGTCCGTCTGTCACAACCTATTTGCTCCGAATCTATTTTTTTCATCTATAGGGAACGTACACAGCGTTGACAATGCCATCTAGTGGTGCATATTCGAAACTTTAATTTTGCTTCTGTGCTGCCACCTATAATTCCTGCACGCTCTGTTTAAAGGAACGTACACGAAAAAGACAGTGCCAACTTTTTTTTATTTTTTTAAGGCTGGGTAATCATCAAATGTCCATCTCCTTCCGCTCTGGGCGAGGCGGAAGGGAGTGTCAGACTCTTACTGATTAAAACCCATCCGTGCTCCTCCTAATGCCCCTTGCGTTCCAGGGCTGCGGCGTCTCTTTCGAACGGATTCCGCACCCCGGCAGGCACTGGCCCTAGCGGGCCCCGTCTACCATGCTGACAGCTCCTTGAGGCACGCGTGGAATACAGCGCGCCGCCGACCCGGGCCTGGTTCTGATCGGATGGCGAGCCACCGAATGCTCGCCATCCGCAGGCCCGCGCCTACGGTGGCCAGAAATCGCCCTGCGACTCCCGACGCCTGGGGTGTCTTCTTCTGTTGCAGCGGCTGGGTCGTGTGGTTTCCCTCTCTCTCACACGTTCGGCATCCTCCTTCGCTAGCAGTACTGTTTTGCAGAAGGAGGTGACCGCTTCCCATGCCTCTTCGCTCCGGACCATAGATTGAACCAGGGCCGGTCGCGAGAGGTCGCCGCCGCCGATCGCCTCAACGAGGACCCGGCGGTTCTCCGCCCAAGCAGGGCAGACCTCCACCGTATGCTCCACCGTGTCCTCCGGGCGATCCTCGCAGTGTTGACACCCGGGCGTATCCTCCCGCCGAATAAGACAGTGCCATCTAGCGTTGCAATTCCGAAAATTATAAGTTCTTTTTATTTTTTATTTATTTATCAATTAAACAAACAATACAGAATTAAAACGTCAGTAAACGTAGTAAAATTTACTTGACACCGAAACTTCTGTGCTGCCACCTATAAGTTCCTGCATGTTCTTTATAGAGCCACCGTCATCGGGTCAGATGAGCTAATAGGGCTGTATGTTAGTTTTGTCCCTTTTTCTACTAAGCTTTTCTAGACTTGGAACTTTTATATTATGTTAAAAAAAGTAAATACTTTTCGCTTCGAAGTTGGCGGTTTTTACCCTATATTCTTTTATGGCTGTACTTCATTTTACCCTGAAGAAGTACGGGGTAATATCAAGAAGGAGCTTCTTAAATTGTAATATTAAAAACAGAAATACCTGTTATGGACCTTATATATGGTCTTTTAATACTGTAAAAAAATTGCCCTTTAAATAATTGAGGACAAAAAGCATTTGAAAAGAATGACATAAAAAAGCAGCAATAGGGAAGATGCAGATACAATATTTATCAATGTTTTGTGACTAAAATGTAAAAAAAGCATAAAGGGCCAGTGCAACGTTTTATCCCAGTTAATATCAGATTTTAATAATAATTAGGTATAAAACATATTTCAAAGTCTAGGGATAGTTTTGCAAAGCGTTTTCATTTTTTATTTATGTGGCGGTCTATTCTAGACGGAGTTCTTTATAATGAAAGCAAAAATAGAAATATCGCATTTTCCCTATTAGCTAGTTATATATGTTCTAGTCTGTAAAAAATATATCAGGGGTTTTTTTGTACGAAAGTCAATCAGTAGTCAGTTTAATGAAGAAGCATTTTTATAAGCCTTTCGTGTCCCAGTGAGCAAATACCTCCCTCCCTTCCTTCTTTTCATGTTTGTGTATCTTGGGCAATTTGAGCACAATCTTGGGGTAAAGAAGCAATGGGTATAGGTAAAACGGGCTGAATAGAAACGCAGGGGTGAATAGAAACAAACCTTTGAACGATATTTTCACTGGAATGCTACATTTTGGTTTCCTTTTCTTTTCTTTGCTTTTCTATGGTTTAAAAACTAATATTGATTTAACAATTGGAGTCCTTGAAAGCTGTAAGCAGAATTAATGTGGAAATCTCCTTCAAAGTTTTGTTCCTATTCAACCAGTTTTACGGTAGCAATAAATCGTGTACCTACACCTAGATAATTAATGCCACAATGTTTGCGGTTTACCCTGACTTTTAGACACTACCTCGAAATTTCGTCTACTTTCAAAGCGAAAAGACTTCTCTTCTTGTACTGAGACAGCACATCAAGCTACCCGAAACTGTCAAATTTTCCCAGTGAACCATGCACCTAATGGTATAGTCATAAAGTTGAGAATCTATTAAAGAAATTAGACGCATTGTTGTAGTTTGATGTGCTGGCGCCTGTACAGTTTTATTTACCGTCAATTATTTCCATCCAGTCTGTGTTATCATATCTAATCAATTTTTTGGTTGAATGTTTAAATGTTGAGAAATGAAATGAAATGTCTCAATCCGTCCATTATAAAGGTAAAGTCATATATGTGTATTAATGAATGATATTATATCGTCAGATTCTTTTAAAGAAAAATTTCGGGACGTTTGTCTGAAAATGCCATTTCACATAATAAAATATGTCAAAAGGCGAATTTTTTTTTTTGTAACTCCTTTTATTTTGACAGATCACTGAGATACTAATGCGAACGATTCTCAAAAAATAGTAGAATTGGCCCTCAGATGTTTGTCTAAAGGTAATTTTAATCTGACGGAATAACATCTATAGAATCTATGAAATCCTTGAGTTAAGTGTTACCAATGTTAGTAAATATTTTAGGCTCTTAAGTGTTGTTTTAAAATTAAAACAGTGTTTGTTTGCGATATTATAATGTAAACACTTAAGAACAAAATTACAAATTATATTCCCGATTTTAGATTGATATTCCTTACGCTAATTAGACAATATAACTTAAAATCACACTGCCATAAAATGTACGTACTAGTATGCAAAATACATGGAAAGTTCTAGGTATATTTGCCATAAAAAGTCTCATAAACTTTCCACAAAGTTAAATGTTATAAAGACCTAAACACATTTCTAACTTTTTGGAACATCTATTTTTCCTTGCATGGAGATTAACAGGCATTTTATATGAGACGTACATTTAAAATTAAAGTAGGTAGTTAATATAACTATTAGTTTATAAATTCAACTATCTTAAACATGATTGCTCACATATTTAGAACAAAGTTAAAAACCAAGTGACCTTATTTGTAATCAAATGACAAACTACTGAGTTTTGATATTAAACATAGGAATGTGTTGTGCTGCCACCTATAATTCCTGCACGATCTGTTTAAAGGAACGGGCACGAAAAAGACAGTCAACTTTTCTTCTTTTTTTTTTTTACTCCTTCCGCTCTGGGCGAGGCGGAATGGAGTGTCAGACTCTTACTGACTAAAACCCATCCGTGCTCCTCCTTCAGCCCTTTGCGTTCCAGGGCTGCGGCGTCTCTTTCGAACGGATTCCGCACCCCGGCAGACACTGGCCCTAGCGGGCCCCGTTTCCCATGCTGACAGCTCCATGAGGCGCACGTGGAATACAGCGCGCCGCCGACCCGGGCCTGGTTCTGATCGGATGGCGAGCCACCCAATGCTCGCCGTCCGCAGGCCCGCGCCTACGGGGGCCGGAAATCGCCCTTCGACTCCCGACGCCTGTGGCTTCTTCTTCTGTTGTAGCGGCTGGGGCGTGAGGATTCACTCTCTCTCACACGTTCGGCATCCTCCTTCGCTAGCATTACTGTTTCGCAGAAGGAGGTGAACGCTTCCCATGCCTCTACGCTCCGGACCATAGATTGAACCAGGGCCGGTCGCGATAGGTCGCCGCCGCCGATCCACCGTATGCTCCACCGTGTCCTCTGGGCGATCCTCGCAGTGTTGACACCCGGGCGTATCCTCCCGCCGAATAAGACAGTGCCATCTAGCGTTGCAATTCCGAAAATTATAAGTTCTTTTTATTTTTTATTTATTTATCAATTAAACAAAACACAATACAGAATTAAAACGTCAGTAAACGTAGTAAAATTTACTTGACACCGAAACTTTTGTGCTGCCACCTATAAGTTCCTGCATGTTCTTTATAGAGCCACCGTCATCGGGTCAGATGAGCTAATAGGGCTGTATGTTAGTTTTGCCCCTTTTTCTACTTAGCTTTTCTAGACTTGGAACTTTTATATTATGTTAAAAAAAGTAAATACTTTTCGCTTCGAAGTTGGCGGTTTTTACCCTATATTCTTTTATGGCTGTACTTCATTTTACCCTGAAGAAGTACGGGGTAATATCAAGAAGGAGCTTCTTAAATTGTAATTTTAAAAACAGAAATACCTGTTATGGACCTCATATATGGTCTTTTAATACTGTAAAAAAATTGCCCTTTAAATAATTGAAGACAAAAAGCATTTGAAAAGAATGACATAAAAAGCAGCAATAGGGAAGATGCAGATACAATATTTATCAATGTTTTGTGACTAAAATGTAAAAAAAGCATAAAGGGCCAGTGCAACGTTTTATCCCAGTTAATATCGGATTTTTAATAATAATTAGGTATATAACATATTTTAAAAGTCTAGGGATAGTTTTGCAAAGCGTTTTCATTTTTTATTTATGTGGCGGTCTATTCTAGACGGAGTTCTTTATAATGAAAGCAAAACTAGAAATATCGTATGTTCCCTATTAGCTATTTATATATGTTCTAGTCTGTAAAAAATATATCAGGGGTTTTTTTGTACGAAAGCCAACCAGTAGTCAGTTTCATGAAGAAGCATTATAAGCCCTTCGTGTCCCAGTGAGCAAAGACCTCCCTCCCTTCCTTCTTTCCATGTTTACACAATCTTGGGGTAAAGAAGCAATGGGTATGGGTAAAACAGGGTGAATAGAAACGCAGAGGTGAATAAAAACAAAACTTTGAATGATATTTTCAGTCGAATGCTACATTTTGGTCTCCTTTTCTTTGCTTTTCTATGGTTTAAAAACTAATATTGATTTAACAATTGGAGTCCTTGAATGCTGTAAGCAGAATTAAAGTGGAAATCTCCTTCAAAGTTTTGTTCCTATTCACCCCGTTTTACGGTAGCAATAAATCGTGTAGGTACCTACCTAGATAATTAATGCAAGAATATTTGCGGTTTACCCTGACTTTTAGACACTACCTCGAAATTTCGTCTACTTTCAAAGCGAAAAGACTATTCTCTTCTTGTACTGAGACAGCACATCAAGCTACCCGAAACTGTCAATATTTCCCAGTGAACCATGAACCTAATGGTGTAGTCATAAAGTTGAGAATCCATTAAAGAAATAAGACGGATTGTTGTAGCTTGATGTGCTGGCGTCTGTACAGTTTTATTTACCGTCAATTTTTTCCATCCAGTCTGTGTTATCATATCTAGTCAGTTTTTTGGTAGAATGTTTAAATGTTGAGTTTAAATTAAATGAAATGAAATGTCTCAATCCGTCCATTATAAAGGTAAAATCATATGTGTATTAATGAATGATATTATATCGTCAGATTCTTTTAAAGAAAAATTTCGGGACGTTTGTCTGAAAATGCCATTTCACGTAATAAAATATGTCAAAAGGCGAATTTGTTTTTGTAACTCCTTTTATTTTGACAGATAGCCACTGAGATACTAATGCGAACGATTCTCAAAAAATAGTAGAATTGGCCCTCAGATGTTTGTCTAAAGGTAATTTTAATCTGACGGAATAACATCTATAGAATCTATGACATCCTTGAGTTAAGTTCCTATTACCAATGTTAGTAAATATTTTAGGCTCTTAAGTGTTGTTTTAAAATTAAAACAGTGTTTGTTTGCGATATTATAATGTAAACACTTAAGAAGAAAATTACAAATTATATTCCCGGTTTTAGATTGATATTCCTTACGCTAATTAATATTGTCTAATTAGCGTAAGGAATATCAATCTAAAACCGGGAATATAATTTGTAATTTTTGACTTAAAATCACACTGCCATAAAATGTACGTACTATTATGCAAAATACATGGAAAGTTCTAGGTATATTTGCCATAGAAAGTCTCATAAACTTTGCACAAAGTTAAATGTTATAAAGACCTAAACACATTTCTAACTTTTTGGAACATCTATTTTTCCTTGCATGGAGATTAACAGGCATTTTATATGAGACGTACATTTAAAATTAAAGTAGGTAGTTAATATAACTATTAGTTTATAAATTCAACTATCTTAAACATGATTGCTCACATATTTAGAACAAAGTTAAAAACCAAGTGACCTTATTTGTAATCAAATGACAAACTACTGAGTTTTGATATTAAACATAGGAATGTTAGCTCAATAAATGTAATGAATATTCATTGATTATTTTAAAGTAGAAAATGACCAAAGTAAAAAATGTATTTCGGTTTTGGATTGTGTGAAACCGAATAATTTTCATTGTAATGTTTCCTGCACATCTAATTGAAGTTTTTAAACTTACCATCTCGATGTAAGTCCCTAAAAGAAACTTATGCCTCGCAAAACCCGAAAATCCTGAAATCTTAAAATATAACTTTATAGGTAACTGATGTTCTACATAAAAGGGTAAGAAAATAAATGTTCCTTACCCACACAAAAACTGAAGGGTAAATTCCATAAGTTAGGTTCTTATTACCCCAGAGGTTTCCGTAAGTTGTTTGTGCAGGAATATTTAAAATATGATTTGTGCCTTATAAAAGTGTGGACACAACTCCTATCTTGGTTGGTATGGACTCTTTTGTAACGTATTTTACAAGACGATTAAACGATTGTATGTGACGATTTTGTTTGATTTGTAGTTAAACTAGCACTTCGCCCGCGGCTTCGTCCGCGCTTCTTAAGGGATCCTAATTTTTTTCTAGACAAATTATACCCCCCAATTCGGGGATAAAAATTCTACTAATCCTAGTTATTTTTTTTTGTTTTGTAAATTTTCAAATCCCAAATTGTTAAGATAATAGTCTAATGTAACATAATTATAATTTTGGCTGGGCGGCGTTCGGGAGGCTGCGTGGTATTTTCTCGTTCCACATACCACAGTGTCCCAAGACGAAAGTCTATGACCAGTGCGTGTTGCCAGTGATGAGTGTGATAGCATATGGAACTGAAACGTGGTCGCTCACAATGGTCACAATGGGCCTCATCAGAAGGCTCAAAGTCACTGAAAGAGCAATGGAGAGGGCAATGCTTGGAGTTTCCTCGCGTGATCGAATCAGGAATGATGATATCCGCAAGAGGACCAAGGTTACCGACATAGCCCAAAGGATCGCCAAACTAAAGTGGCAGTGGGCAGGGGTGGCGGTGGGAGGTGGTGGGAAATTCCGATTCATTCCCGTCGAATACTTCGGAAGTATTCCGAAATATTCCGAAACTTTGGGAATATTTCAACTGTCAAAAAAAAAACCAAGAAAATAGACCTTACTACCTATTTCGCGCTTGGAAGTTGTAAATTATAGGTATTATCTTTAGTTGTTGTGAGCGGTAGGTTAAGTTTATGGTTGTGAGTGCACGTCGCATCAAGCACACAACGTCGCGTCATGGGCAGCGCGAGCCCGACTGGGCGGGGAGCCAGCACACCACAAACAAACACGTTTATTCCCATTGAATTACACATTTATTCGGGCGAAATATTCGGCGGAAACATTCGATTGCGGGGTACGAAGCTTTCTCGCGGGGGCGAAAACTTCTCCGGGGAGCATCTCCCCTCTTACCGCACCCCGCACCGCCATCCTCTGCACGCACGACTCGTGGCAGTCGGCCACGGCGGCGGCGATCGACGATCGATGCAAAATACGATTTTTCAGCAAAAAAAAATAAAAATCTTAATTAAATTCATTTTGAATAATTCTGATTTAAAGAAACTTTCCCAGAAGTTTTCCGGAATTATTCAGAATTTTTCAGAAGTTTTGCAACTATAGGCAGGGCGGGCACATTGCTCGCAGAACAGATGTTCGATGGGGACGAAAAGTTGTGGAGTGGCGACCGCGTACCGGAAGAAGCAACGTTGGAAGGCCTCTCACAAGGTGGACCGATGTCCTGGTGAAGTCAAAGTCAAAGTCAAAACGTTTATTCCAATTAGGCTATTAAACGGCACTTTTGAACGTCATTCACACGCACACACGCACACTAATTTACACTTACTGTACATTCGGAAAGGTGGATTCTTATGGAAAAGAACGTACAAGAAACTCCATAGTTACTCTTTAAAAAAAAATCTTTTACAATATTTGGTAGGTATACAAAAACTTAGTTATTTTATGTGAGGACCATGCACCTAGGGAATACAGAGGTAGACTTATTAATTTTCTAAATAAGTACATGATTTTTCAAATATTGGAAACACTAATTAACAGTGTGTGAGTTAGAAGAAAAATACAAATATAAAATAGAACAGAACATCTATAAAGTTAATACATAAAGGCAACCAGTTTGATTTTGTCCATACTCTTGATTGTCCTATGGAGTAGGACCAGCAAGCTTCCAAGAATTTTTATCCTGAATGTGAAGGTCGTGGGTAGACGATGGATGCGAGACGCGCAGGACCAGTCGTTGTGGCGACGTTTGGGAGAGGCCTATGTCCAGGAGTGGACGTCTTTCAGCTGTTATGATGATGACGAACATAATTACATAATAGTCAGGTCAAAATAGACATTTCAAATAACAATAACTCCGACAGAGCTGAATTTTGGTAGAAATAAAGTACCAAAACTCCCCATCGATCTCATAGGTGCTAAAATTTTTAGCACCTATGAGATCGATGGGGAGTTTTTCAAGGTCAACATTATCGGGTTCTCTGCTCTGTCGTATTTTTTGTTATTTGATCACTATATTATGTCTTTAGCAGCCGCACAGGTCGATCTTCAAGGTTAAGCAACGCTTGCCAAGGTTGGTCTGTGGATGGGTGACCATCTCAACATACCGAGTTTCCTTCGTGCCTCGGAAAGCACGTTAAGCCGTTGGTCCCAGCTGTCATTTGTAGATCTTTGGCAGTCGTTACGGATAGTCAGAAGCCAGTAAATCTGACTCCAGTCTTGCCAAGAAGTACCGTGTTACCCAGTTAATGGGTTGTGGGGGTCTGGTAGGCAGCCGCTCCACGTAAAACACTGATATTCAGCTGAATCCGGTTTGACTGGAAGCCGACCCCAATATAGTTGGGAAAAGGCTAGGCTGATGATTATGTCTTTACTAACTTTCGCCCATGACTTCGTACGCGCATATTCCGTTTATTCCCGTTCCCGTAGGAATTTCGAGAAATCGTCTCTTAGTGCTTCCCTACCCTCCCCAAGGAACCTACATGCCTTTCAGCTTTCAGTCAGCAACGGAAGATTTTATATATTAGGTAGGATGTTGTTGAAGTATGCTCACAAGCTTACATCAAGCTGCACACACACATGACTTTTCTAAACAGAGTTTATTGGTTCATTATAACTGTCTTTGTTCCTACTTAGTTTTTAGTGTCCTGCTCCTGACATCTTTAAAACAACCTTACCTACATTAGAACTTTTGTACACATTTGAGTTTTGTCTGTGCAGATTTGGTTTGCGACTTTTCTTTTCTAATTTCACATTTTTGTATGCCAGAATATTCGAAAGTGGAAATTAAAAAAAGATAATAGTTTTAGAAAATACTGAGATACTTATCGTTTCTCAGTATTTTCTAATGCAGGTAGACGTAAACATTAATTAATATATTACACCTACCTATCCTCTGATGACGTCAAATAAAGAAAATATTTTTTTTAGGGTCGGTACCTCAAGACGTTAAAACGGAACCCTTATATGATCACTTTTTTGTCCGTCCGTCCGTCTGTCTGTCAAAACCCTTTATCTCGGGAACGCGTGGAGGTATCGAGTTGAAATTGAAACCATATACTCAAGTATACGGTCCCTGTTGTGCAAAAATAATACTTCTAAGTTAACGATTAAAAAAGATACGGCCGTTTATGCCGCAAAAATCGTATATTTTGACACTCTCAAGGTAATCAAAATGTATCGTCGTTGTAGCGTTAAACTAGAATCGACCCGGCGACCCCGACACTTGGCCCCACAGATTCGCGATGACTCGCAATATGGCCGCCAGCTTACCGGTCATGCTAAATAGTTCGCTATTACGTACGTTCTAACAGTTGATATCATTGGAATCGTTATTAAATTAGCAAACAGGATATGTATGGATTCAATAATTTGGTTTTAATATGTATTTAATAAATAATAATAGATAAGTCTAAAGTGCGTGCATATCTCTTTTTCTCCTCTGGGCGAGCTAGAGCGAGATAGCAAAAAAAGAAAAAACAAATTAGGTACCTCAAAACCACGGTCAAAACCGATAGCAGGGTCAACGAAAGCTCCTGGGTCTTTAGCCATAGACACGGGCAAAATTGCCGTCTCCCGACTCTGGTGCAAGTTTGAGCAAGATAGAAATAGTTAAAGTAAGCTTATCGGCATTTCCTGGGATGAAATTTGTGATCCTTTAACGAGTGGTGTTCGCTAACAGTCATTACGACTCCGCGCCCATAAAACCTTATCATTCAGTTTTCCTTATATTGAATTTCCCACAGTACCCCTATTCTGTAACAACATTTTCGAGTCTCGACAGCGGAATTCGAGGTGAGTATAAATTAAGATAAGACCTTTATGCTGTGTGTGATAAAGTTCACTTTGTGAGCTATCTCAGTCAGGTGAAGCTCGATATCGAAATGTTTACTTACAGAATAGACTAGCTGTACTAGTACTTACTAATTCCATGCATTGGCCGATATTCCATTTGGTCAAAAGAGGACGTGGGTTCTTCCCCTGCCTTCTTTAGAACAGCATTACGCGTAGCTTCTAGCTACGCGTAATACGCTTTCACAATAGTTTCACAACAACCCATCGAGAAGGATTTCGAGGTTAACCACTAATGGATTCACTATGACGTAATAATTTGTTTGGACTACTATTATTACCATAGTAAGTACATTGTTCCATATCTAGTTAAGACGACGCGCCATAGCTAATAGCTAACAGTCACACGTACGTTATTCTATACTGCTGGCAGTCGATATATCGCACGCACGCCGTACTCAGCGCATAGTAAATACATTTTACGAACAGAAAAACAGTGTTCAGTGAAAATGCCCAATATTATAAACGATGTAAAATTGGACTTCAAAGATGTGTTACTGCGACCAAAACGAAGCACTTTGCGCAGCAGAAATGATGTAAGTGACAGTTTAACTTTTTAATTTTCTGAAACACTAGTGATAGCCTAGTCATACAAGATATTTTAGTTCGCAGTATTTTGAACAATTCTGATTATTTGGTATGTTATTAGGGTCTTAGAGGATTTAACCTATGGAGATGTCATAAGTCATAAGTCATAAGTCATTTATTCATTTGTTTAACATAGGCAAGTAGCGAATCATCGAACAAATTTTTCTGCCACTTTCTGCGGGGGGCGAACACGTACAGGACTACAAAAATTTGACAATCACGCTGTCCTTTCTATCTACTACGAGGCAGAGGGTTTGGCTCAGCAGGGACCGTACTCGCTACCATCTACAGAGGAAAAAGTATTTTTATTTAAGTACATCCCGCGTGGTAGCACCCTCTAGACAGTGACAGTGTCTTGTCGCATTTCAACCCTCCAATCCAGCAACTTGTACGACCCATCGTGCTAATACACAAAAAAAAATGTTACTGAACACACTGATTCAAATAATCACTAATTTTATCAATCATTTACTCACGTTGTCTCAGCCCTATCCGAATCGCTACCCTGTCAGCCCTTGTCGGTCGTTTCTGTAAACACGTCGAAGTGAAGGCTTGGGCGATGTGAGTGGCTAAGTGAGCTGTCAGTAACGCTAGGGGTGGACGAAACGTAATCTTATCGACATCGACAATAGAATTTATCAATAATTTAATTAATTAATTGATTTTTATGCAAAAGCTATAGAAAATTTCGAATTAATTAAAAACTGTTATTAAAATTATGAGTCTAAAAATAAATACTTAAGATCGTTTAACCCTCACGGTATTTTATACTGGCTAGACCTTACTCTCGGAAATTAATAAACCGATTTTAAAACGAAACTTGATAGGCCAACGACGCAAACCTCATTTTGTGCATACGTGGTTTGGTAGTGCTAACTGCTGCATAAAAACAATTCCAACCAAACATTTTTGAATCGCGGATAGGTGGGTATCTAACATGAGTAGGTATCTAACTAATATTACTTTATTTAGCGTGTTAAACCTCACTTTGCCTTGCGCTTGCGCAGAGTGGTAGGTAGCTAAGTGACAATTGAAACGAGCGAAGTGTTCGCTTCACCGTATTCCGCTGACTTTAAGGGATGGTGAGGTGAACGCACGAACGTTCCACGCGGGAATTCTTTTTAAACTTTGAATCTTCCATGTTAGCTAAATGACAATTCAAACAAGTGAAGTGTTCCCTTCACCGTAATCCGCTGACTTTAAGGGACGGTGAGGAGAAGGCACGAACGTTGCCCGCGGGAATTTTTTCCTTCTTATTCCTAAAAAGGAGGAGGTTCTCAATTCGGCGGGTATTTTTTATTTTATGTATATAGTACACAGATTACACCGAGGTTTCTCATCCGATTTGTGTGATTTTAGTTCGATGCGGCATACTTGCCATTTGGACCCGTAAAATTTGTTTCAGTTTGGTTCAGTAGTTTTTATTTTATGAGTATTTTTGCTTGTTTTATTTTCTGTGTAGACGAAGGCGTTGTCCAAGTATCACTTAAAAGTGGAAAATATAAAACTGTTTTACGAAAAATATAACTGACTTCCAAAAACACACTGTTAAAACGCTAAGATACAAAACCAAAAACACCGACTTCCGAAATTAAGGTTATTTTATACATTGCACTGTTGTTTTGGAAGTCGGTTATATTTTTTTGTAAAAAAGTGATTTTTTACTACTACAAGTAAATTACGAATACACAAGAAAATTCGAATCTTCGATGCGAAACAGCTCCGATTTGAAAAAAAGTGACGCAGGTCCGGCCTGCAAGTGCTCCATGGAGCATCTGAAGAACTGAACAAACGAGAGAGATGCAAATACTTTTGCAAGGCAAACGATGAGATGACGATAATAAGATGACGATAATTTTAAACCTTAGTGGTTTTTGGTTGCTATTTGATATAAATAATTCTGTAATGTGTTTTGTTTAATTGATAAATAAAGAAAAAAAAAAAAAAAGAGACTAGCTTGGAATAAAAAAACATAAAAGTTGGACCAACTTTTATGTCATTTGTAAATCTTTGGCAGTCGTTACGGATTGTCAGAAGCCAGTCTGACTCCAGTGTTGCCATGAAGTACCGTGTTACCTAGTTAATGGGTTGTGGAGGTCGATGATAACATAAAAGTATTATTAAATTAAAACCTGTTCAGTTGAAACCTCGATAATGTTATTTAATCTATTTTAAAGTAATTTTCATAGGACCAATCTAAAGCGTTGCGTCTTGTAGCTAAAAAAAGTAAAAAGTTATTCGAACTTATTTTCGATTTTTTTTTTCTATCGAGAAAATACCTTCGTGTCGTGTATTCCTTCAGTTGAATACTTGATCATATAGTCAAAAACATATACCACAAATTCATATTCCTGTTCCAGGAACGTAACAAGATACGTTAAACCGAAAAACGTCCTTATACTGATTTAATCACTTTAAATTCGAAAATATGGTGGTGGATAATGTCAAATTAGTTTTTCTGAAGCAAAGGTTACCATTTAGCTCACCATAATTTACCGTTAGGGTTGTCACCTACCCCACCGAGGGTGTCCCCACGTTGCCGTCGTGGTGGCGCTTGTGTGTCTCAATGATCTTGGAGCTCTGCCGCTAAAGTTACTCGTGCTGGAAAGGTTCAAGTGAGAGACAAGTCAAAGAGGGACCCGAGAGGGGTACACCGTAGCTTTTTGGGAGGCGAGCCCCAAAAAGCTGCCCAGCGAGCCGCAAAACTCGCCGAGGAGGGGCGCCACTCTGGAGTAACCGGTCGGAGGGCTCTTCCTTCGAAATCTTCCGGCGATGAGCCGGACACCGGTGGCGGTTCCAATCTGGAGCGTCAGGTTTGCGGAGATCGTGGAGGCCGCGATCCGCGATGTAGCCTTGAAGAGGACAATAGACTACAAAAAATAGGCCATAAGTACGGCCTCGGCCTTCATTCTGGCGGCAGCGGAGGCCAACTTTCGCGGGCCCCCGTCGGACGAAATGTCCAAATTGCGGGAGGAGGTCGCCCGCCTGGCGGCCGCCACGGAGCTTCTTCAAAAGGAGAATGAGAAGCTCCGAGCCGACCTGGCCGGGCTCCAAGGAGGTGCCACAAGGAGGCCGCAAGCACGGGTAAAGCCCGTCCGTGCCTGGGGAAATCCAGGTTTTGAACCAGGTACTGAACTTGGTGTGGCAGAGGAGCTCGTGGCTAGATAATAACAGCCGCACGGGTCGATCTTCAAGGTTAAGCAACACTCGAAAAGGTTGGTTTTTGGATGGGTGACCATCCTAAGATACCGAGTTTCTTCCGTGCCTCGGAAAGCACGTTAAGCCGTTGGCCAACCGGATTCAGCTAAATACCAGTATTTTGCGTGAAGCGACTGCCTATCTTACCTCCACAACCCAGTAACTGGGTAACACGGTACTCCTTGGCAAGACTGGTGTCACATTTTCTGTTTTTTTTTTTGGGACAAGCCCGCCACACATTCCCAACCACTGCAACTCCTGAAAGCCAGAATCAACAGTGGCGACCACCAGAAAAACGCCGAGCCAATGAAACCCGACGAGTCCCGGAGAAACGATTCAACTGTCTTGGATCCTGCAACGAAATTAATCAGAAAAGTACAGCGGAGGAGTAGGAAAAAAAAATATATATATAATTTCCACTTCCCTCCGTATCAAGCAGGAGACAGAATAGAACTAGGCCAATAGGCACCAAGGGACAAATACAACTGGGTTAAGCCCAGTTGCCAAGCACCACGGATTATATCTTACCACTTAAACTAATGGGTCCTAAATTGTGAGCTACTTTTGATTCCAGTAATAGGTATGGCAAAATCGCTTGAACGCACGGAAATTTGTTCTGGTTTCAACAAGGTCCGTATAGTAAACTAGCCCAGATGTAACCTTAATACTATCTAACATAATATTGCGTTCAGTTTGCCAAAGACTACACTCCCATAAGATGTGATGTGCGGATTGTTCGTATTCATGGTCAACTGTAGAACATTGACATAAAGGCGAGGCCACAAGCTTAAAGGAAAATAATTTACTCTTAAAATTGCCATGACCTGTGAGAAATTGGGCAACACAGTGATCCACCTCCAGCCATGTCCTGTCCAGCCGCTCACGAACAGATGGAAAAAACTGGTGGAGGTGACGGCCTTTGATGGAATTTTCCCACCTACATTGCCACTCGGATAAAAGTTCCTCCCAGACATCAGTCTGGGGTTTTAGTAATCTAGAGATCTTAGCACGGCCGCGTTGCGGTAAGAACTCTGGGTCCGTAATCTTTCTAGCGTAGTAGTACATTGCAGCACGCCGCTGCACTTCTAGATCGACTGGGAGAACACCCGCCAGCACTGGTAAGGCTTCAGTACTAACCGTCCTATACGCCTTGCATAAAAATATCAAAGCCAAACGCTGGCTTTGAAGCAATTTACGTCGTACCGCACCTATGGTGGCCCTATCGGCCCAGACAGGTGCCCCGTAGCACATACAACCCAAGTAGGTAGCCCCATAAATAGTTTTTAAGGTTTGAAAAGATAGACCCCAGGTAGCTTTGGATATTCTCGTCAAGGCGTAGAAGTTCTTTTTTGCTTTCTCACCTACTGTTTTTATATGATCAATAAATGAAAAGTTATTTTCTAATAGCATACCGAGATAGCACACGGATTCTTTTCTTTTAACGGGTACGTTATTGAATTTAATACTAGGCCAGGATTTAAGGTTTCCTTTTAAAATAAGTTGATAGGTTTTATGCGGTGCAAAGGTCAGACGGTTTCGATCGCCCCACTGAGATATCAATCGTAGGCATGTGACAGCCAAATTCTCAAGGCCAGCACGAGTACTTGCCTGAATGAGAAGCAAGCCATCGTCCGCATAACCGGTTAATGAGCAGCCGCATGGGAGCGGAAGTGCGAGGAAATCATCGTAGCCAATATTCCAAACATATGGGCCGATAACTGAGCCCTGAGGACATCCCATGGTTAGAGACTTAGTAATGGAATGATGTCCTAGTTTGAGTTTCACGGAACCGTTTAAAAAGTAAGAAAGAATCAGATTATAGATGTTTTTGTAACAACCACGGTTTTTCATTTTAAGTAGTAGCATCGGCCACCATGCGTTATCAAAAGCGCCAGAAATGTCGAGAAAGATTCCAACCACATATTTATGTTCCGATAAGTTAATAATCTTACGAACAGAGAGCACCGCGTCGACGGTGGATTTACCAATAGTGAAACCAAATTGATTATTATGAAATTTAGGTCCATTCGGTACTAAGCGCGGAACGATTAGTCGCTCTAAGAGTTTTCCCAAAGATGGAAGTAGGGTTATGGGCCTATAGGACTTAGGGTCATCCGGGGGCTTATCGCCACTCTTCGGAATAATGCGTATAAAGCCCTGTCGCCATATTCGAGGAAAAATACCTTCCGCAATGCATCGGTTATATACTGATAAGATCGCGTCTCCGGCTGTCTTACACGCTTCTATAATCATTCTATTAGATATTTTATCTTCACCGGATGATTTGTTGAGAGGTAGTTTCTTGACAACGTTTATGAATTCGTCAGTGGATGGAAGATCTGACTCCGGTGATTCAGGTGGCACCGTGGCCCACGCTCTGATCTGTTGGTGGTATTCATTATCATTTACTGATGAATCGTCTGGTATAAGGGAATCAAACAGAGCATCAGTTGTTTCTTCAATGCCGATTGTATGTTTATTGTTTACTTTAATGTTTTGAACGTACGCAAGGTCGACAGATCTATTAGCTTTGAACTCGTGGTACAAAGGAGACCACGGACCCTCCTTATCAAGTTTATCAACAATTTTCCGCAATAAATTTTCTGGCTTCTGTCTATCCGTAACGACTACCAAAGATCTACAAATCACAGCCGAGACTAACGGCTTATCGTGCTTTCTGAGGCACGGAGGAGTCCCGGAATGTTAAGATGGTCACCCATCCACAGACTGACCTCGGCAAGCGTTGCTTAACCTTGAAGATCGACCCGTGCGGCTGCTTTTATTTAGCCAAAAGCCTACTGACCTATCATCTCTTTGTTTCAGGTTGATTTGTACCGGGAGATCACATTCCGCAACTCTGGGCAGACGTACAAGGGTGTCCCGATCATGGCCAGCAACATGGACACCATAGGCACCTTCGAAATGGCCAAGGAACTGTCTAAGGTAATAGTGCGTTAAGTCCACTAGGCTAGGTTAGCCAGCCTAGCTCCGCCCAAATGCTCTGAAGCCTCCAGGGTGCTTCAAAGGTTTCGCGGAGCGACCTCACCGTTCCGAGGATTTGCTCATGTCGAGAAGCAAAGGGCTGAGTAGTCGTTTAGTTAGTCGCATGTATAGGCATGACATTTCCATTTTATTACTGCCTGCAATTTTTAGCCCGTGATCATTTGCTGTCATGAAATTCAGTTGATCTCTGGCAAATTAATTTACAAAACTATGAGAAAGGTAGAAGGAGAAGAGGGTACGGTTCCTGCCTGGGGATCGACAGTTCCCCATGATCCACTGGAGGGTGAAGCCAGCAACGGATAATTTCTGGCCTTGAGCTGGTGACTGAAAATTGGACAGTTTTAAAACGCTTTTTTTTTAAGGATGGGAAATCATCAAATGACGCCTCCCGCTCTGGGTGAAGCAGGAGGGAGTGTCAGACTCTTACTGACTAAAACCCATCCGTGTTCCTCCTGGTGCCCTTTGCGTTCCAAGGCTACGGTACCTCTTTCGAACAGATTCCGCAGCCCCAGCAGGCACCTGCCCTAGCGGGCCCCGTCTTCCACGCTGACATCTCTTTGAGGCGCGCTGGGATCGCAGCGCGCCGCCGACCCGGGCCTAGTTCTGATCAGACGGCGAGCCACCCACTGCTCGCCGTCCGCAGGCCCGCGTATAAGGGGGATCCTGGGAATGAAAATAACGTCACCGTAGCAAACAGCCGTAATCTTATTTTAGCTACTATAACAGTTTGTTGGATATGTGTGACTTTCAAGCGGTGAACGACAGACACTGGAACGAACTTTGCAAGGAGATCCTCTTTGACGTCGTCGGTAGAGATCTCCTTTGGCATACGTCTTATTTATTGTTTAATTTATTTCTTGCTTACATATACACAATACTATAATTAGTAGGCATGCATTAAAAATTCATGTTAAAGTATTGGTATATGCACCCTGTACGGCCCTGCAAATTTAAGTAGTACCTATGTCAAATGATTAAATAAACTATGTAGGTAATGCTCATTCTGAATACTATTACAATTCAATCCAATATTGAAATTCCAATATCAATTTACAATACCTATGTATATACAATATATGTGAACACCTAAGCCACGTCATCAACTTGTGTATAACCACAGGAACATACCCTGAAAGTTTAAAAACCTCTATTGTTAGACCAATTTTTAAAAAAAGAAAACAAACAGTGTGTGAACTGTTATAGACCAATTGCGCTTGTTCCCGTAATTTCAAAAGTTTTTGAGAAGTACATATATAATCAAATCTACAACTACTTAGAAATACAAAATATTCTTATGGCAGACCAAAAAGGCTTCCGCAAGAATAAAAAAATAAACATGGCTATTTTTGATTTTATAAATAGCGTCATGGCTAGCGTAGATAAAAGGAAGCCGGTATGTTACATTTACTGTGATATGACCCAGGCTTTCGATTATGTTGACCATGACATTCTCCTTCGCAAAATGGAAGCTAATGGAATTCGAGGCAACATACTAATGCTCATAGAGTCATATCTAAAAAACCGAACACAATACATCGAGATATCTATAGTAAACATTTGCACTAAAAAAGAAGAAACTTAGTCATCTACGAAACAAATAGTTAAATATGAAGTTCCACAAGGAAGTGTATTAGGTCCTTTATTATTCATAACCTACACAAATGACCTACCAAAAATTACGCAATATACAGTATCACGCTTTGCCGATGACAGCACGGTCACAATAAGTTATGATAATAAAGGCAGCTACGAAAACGAAATTAATTATACAATTAAATCATTGGTTGACCGAATGAATAACAACAATTTGAGAATTAATCTTGAAAAGACTAAAATTATGTTCTTCAATCAACGCCTGCCTGCACCAAACATTAATCTTGTTCTTTATATTTATTAAATATCTTTTAATCGCGTTTCTTGCTCAAAATTGCACCTACCACTACTTGTCTCTGCATCACCCAAGGGTTGACTGGTAGAAAATGTCTATGGCATTAAGTCCGCCTTTGTACATTTGTGTGCATGAAGTATAAAATAAATAAATAAACTAAATTTTTAGGTGTAACCATTGATAAACGTCTAAACTGGAAAGCACATACAGAAGAACTAAATAAATAAGTCTGTGTTTCTGCCTACGCACTTTACAAACTAAAACCCATTATAAGTACTGCTGCGCTTATTACTGTTTACCACGGAATTGTCGGCTCAATATTAAGGTTTGAGGTTATATTTTGGGAAAATCCCACTAATAGAGAAATAATTTTTAGGTCACAAAAAAGGTGCATTAGGGCTATGTTCGGTTAAAAAAAACGGATAGTTGCAAACCGTATTTTGTTAAATATAATATTTAAAATTTGCCCTGCTTGTTTATTTTTGAAGTAGCTAATTTCGTTTAAACCAATCCCAAACTATTTAAAAAACTATCAGATGTCTCAATCCGTAATCGGCGGGATCACAATAAATTATGTGCAGTAAGATCAACCACGGCATTGATGCGCAAAAGTATTTTCTCTTTAGCACCGCTTATTTACAATAAAATCCCTAAACCGATTAGACAAATGCCCGCAACTCTATTTAAACTACATCTTAAAAAATACCTGATAGCCAAATGTTATTATAGCCTAACAGAATTTTTAAATTATCGTAGAATAGAATAGAATAGAATACTCTTTATTATGTACACCATATTAAAATAATTAATTAATTAGTTTCTGTTACTTTCTATCATTGCGACATTTCTCCGTGCTCAAAACTGTAACACCTTTTAGTTTTAAAATTTTCACGTTGTCTAATTTTTAACCGTGTGCACGACAGTAGTTTCAATTATTACTCTTTAGTTTTTGTCATGTATACATTCAAATGAGCAAAAATTTTTTGTACGCAATAATATGGCAAAATATGTAGATCCTGTTCCCAAATATTATTTTAAGACCATGCAAATCTATTGTATATATACTCATGTTTTTACAAAAAATAAATATCTTATCTTATCTATACATTAATAACTTATCACTACTCGAGTATCCTCTTGAAATGTTCCTTTCACGCAGGGCACGGGTTAGGTCCCGGTAATCGTTAGCTGTCGGGAAAACAACTTCGATGCTATTTTGGCAGGCTTTCACGTTTGTGTAGTTGATCTTGCGATCAACATCCAGATCCAGTGCTTTAAAAGGTCAGTCTTCTTATCGTCATAAACTCTAATGTTAAGAGTCGAACATACCAGGAAAAAAGTTGTCAGTTTCTCTCGTCACTTTCAGTTTGTGCCGCACCCCATTGCGTTGCAATTCCTCACTAGGAGTCGAGGTAGACATGGTCAAATATCTCAGTAGGTGCGTCCATCTGGCCAAGGATGGTCAGCATCCCCTGATCGATGCGCGTTCAGTTTCATCCTTCTCTCGAGGCTTGAGTCTAAGCGAGTCGGGGAAGGGATGAAACTGAACGCGTCATACGCTGCATATTGAAAGAGATCATGATGAGTGATTGGACGAGGTGACTAGCGAAGTTATCCGGGAGCGGCTGGAGGAAGAACTCGACATGCACCTCGCCGAGTACAAGTTCTTCATCGATTCACTACAGACGTAAGGTATTTACTAGGCAGTGAGAACGTTGTCCTCGGTACAAGGGCGCGTGGAGGAGCTATTGGCAGCTGTCAATTTTTAGGAACTTTCAACACTTCTGAGGTCTTTGTTTTTTTTGACGTCTGGTACCGTAAAATTTTACTACAGCTAAAATACTCGTTTCGCGCATAATATTTATTTGAATTGGATACTGTATTCATATTTTTGAATGACACAAATTGTGTGTGTCGCATAAAATTAAACCAAAATACTATGGGGTTGCAGTTTTTGTATAGGTACTCAAAATTTACTTACGTTAACGTTACTATACGTCAGCAAATTCGTGCTAGGCCCTCTTGATACAGATCCAGAAGTGCAAGACTTACTCCAGCATGACTCCACGCTCAAACTACAGAAGGTAGCATGAACAACTTACCAGTCTATTGCGTTACCTCCACGCTGATACCACGCCCTTACATCACGCCATCCTTGCAAAGAAAGGCATTTGACTCGCTGCACAAATTACATCGCCCTGGAAATGCAGCTGTAGTGTGACTGGTGACACAACACTTAAATTGTTTGGCCCGGGATCCGCAATTACTGTAGGGAGTGGGCGAAGCAATGCCTACAATGCCAGACGTGCACTTCACACTAAAGCTCAACTTTCCACCTACCTATCTCCTTCTTCCCGATGTTCCCATATCCACCTCGACATCGTAGGACCCCTTTGTCTGATTACAGGCTTCACAGTCATTGACCGATTTATGCGATGGGCTGAGGCGTACCCCATAAAGGACATCACGGCGTTGACCTGCGCAGCTGCTGGCTGGATAGCCAGGTTTGGCTGTGAGTCATCTTTTCAAGGCTCTCACTAACTTGGTGGGCGCGCAATACTACCGCACCACCGCCTATCACCCGGCAACGAACGACATCGTAGAACGACTACATCGGCAGCTGAAGGCTGCCATTATGTGCCACACTTCCTCATAGTGGACAGAAGCACTCCCATTGGTGCTTCTAAAAGCTGCAGTCATGCTACGGTGAAGCACTGCACTTACCCGCCCAGTTCCTGTCTCCTAAAGAAGACTTCATCACAACCAATGTCACGGAGTACGCTGCAAGCCTGCAAGTCCAAATGGCCAAGCTGGTTCCAAAGCCGTGGCACACCGGAAGTGGTGCTCAAACTGAAAGACAAAGGTGTAGGTCTCGGGGAATGTAGAAACATTCCCCGAGACCTACACCTTTGTCATTAGTAAGTCTCCAAGTCCAAATGGCCAAGCTGGTTCCAAAGCCGTGGCACACCAGAAGTGGTGCTGAAACTGAAATACAAAGGTGTAGGTCTCGGGGAATGTAGATTATCCAAGACCTACACTCATCAACACACGTCTTCGTCCGCCGAGATCACGTCAGAAGGTCACTGGAGCCGCCTACGCTGGGCCCTCCCTAGGTCATACAGAGACATGCAAAGTACTGCAACATCGAGGCGAATGGGAAGACCAGCAACATCTCAAAGGATAGACTGAAACCCGGCTACATAAGAGGAGACGGCAGCCTCAAAAACAACAGCTTCATCTATAATTTCGTTATCTTGTTCCAGCATGGGCTGTTCACATGCATTCACAAATACTACACCGTCGACGAGTGGAAGAAATTCGCCACGGACCATCCAGAATGCTTAGAAAAAACGGGTAAGTAAAGTAACACCATACACACGACCGTGAAGAGGCAGCAAGTCTCGGAGCCAACACAAAAGTGTCATTGTCAAATACCTATGTCATGTAACCGTTCTTTCCCACCTTGGGTATTACCTACTTTAGAAAGAACGGTGACATCTTAGGGAGTTCGACAAGTAATTAAGCTTATATGTGTATTAGTAAGGGTTTGATTTGATAAGTGATTGGCACTCTCATCGTTTATTTGCTGAGCAATCCGATTGGACTACCGATGTGCGCGGTGGCGTTGTGCTTCAGTGTGTTTTTTGCGACACTAACTGTGATTAAAACTGTGTCAAAACGTGGCACACTCGTCCGCTCTACAATAAAATACTTTCTAAAGAAAAAGGTCCTTTGGTGTGTTTCGTGTTCATAACCCCACTCAAGATACGAACAATAGCAGTGACTAACGCCTATAGAGCATACTCGTCTGTGTGGTGAAGTTTTAGCAGGATTCAGGACTACTGGCCACGACGTCGAACCCACGGTGCGCGAGGCAGTAAACAGAGTCTGCTGTAAGTTTTTTCGATTTCTCACCCTTAATTACTGCGCAACCTATATTTACTGATAACTTTCGGAATTGCAACGCTAGATGGCGCAATCTACTTAGTGCATGTTCCACTAAACCGAGAGACACGACACCAAAAATATTTCGACATGTTTCTGTTCTCCTGGTACCTTTGAAACTGCTAAGCCAGCAGCAACTCTAGATTTCAATGTCTTCCTCTGTCTCTATTAAGCCATATAAGTTGCCGGGGTTAAAAGTAGCCTATTTGTTATGCCAGGTTGTTAACTATATGTGTGTGAAGAACGGTCATTTCAGACCCAGAGTCCGACAGAATTAAGACCTATCGTAGTTTTTTGTAATCTGATGTAGAGCAAGAATATGTATTTTCTTTTTTCGATTTCGATAGCTAACTCATAAATAACCTTAAATTATGTCTTCAGACGAAGTCTCGAAAAGTAATTTCAAATCCATTCCTACAAGTATGCCGATCGTGTTTGAGCTCATTTGAATTGTCTCGATGGGTATTATGCATAGTTGATAACGAGGGTCTGTTGATAAAGAGCAGAGAGGTGAAAAACAGTTGAACGTGTTCTGCGCCATTTCAGACCCAGAGTCCGACAGAATTGAGACCTACCATATTTTTTTCGTCATTTGAAATAGAACTAGAATATTGTTACGAGCTTGGGGTTCGTTACAATGAAACAGCCGATTAAATAACCAAAAATACACACACAGACAATACTGGAAAATACACACACAGACAATACTTTAATTTACAACAGTAATTAACACTTTGACCACACTGATTATAACTCACAATCGCACTACTGAACACTTCACTTCCCTTAATTCGCAGTTGAAGATCGCTTTCGAAGTTATCGCTTGTATCGCCAATTCAATACTGACTCCAGTCGCTGGATGTCGCTGCGTCCCCGCAAGGGGCGGTATCGGGGCGAAGCCCCCTGACCGCGGTAGCAGCACCTCAGCCCGCTAAAACGGGCCGGTCATTATGTTTGCAACATTGTTGCAGTGAAATGTTGGCGTGCGCCGGCCACTATTTTCATAGCAACAAGTCGCACGCCTGTAATTGGGTCGCTGACGTGTTTTACTATCGCAACCGTTTGTCGCTTCTTCACGAACACCTTCGCCGGCTGAGACCCCCAGTGACCTGAGGAAGGGCCAGCGAGAACGACCAGCGACGAAGTGGCTCTCGTTCGCACCGATCTCAGATCTAGCCGATCACCCGGACTGCAGAGCCGTAATGTGTGTGTGTGTGCCGTGTATTGTGAGTACTGCCGCCCAGTGCCTATATTACCCTAGGAAACATATTCGGCGCGTGAGTACTTGCGCTTGCTTAGTGATGAATGTGTGATTTTTCGGAACGCAACCTGCCTATATTAACTTAGTCGCGCGCCGGGATGCAAGTTGGGTGTGTAGTGTCACTGTTTGAGTAGGCCGCGTGTAGCGGGAAGCGGCCTACTCAGGCGTCAATCCGGTGAGGTGCGACGGGGCCGTCTACGTCCCCGACCAGGTCGCGGGGGAGGCGCTTCACGTCAGGCGGGCGCGCGCGCCAGGTCGCAAATTGCTTGACGTGGGGCCAAAGGATGCGTCGGCGCCCACAAACATACCTTTCGCCAGACGCTGCTCAAACTCATCCAGGCTCTCGATCCCGAGGTCCCGCTGGATGACATCGTTCCTCACTATATAAGGGGCATGTACTATGGTCCGCAGCGCAAGATGCTGTTGCGCGCGGAGCTTCAGATGATTCCCCTCACACCGAACCAAGCGGGGGCGGCGTACGTCAGTATCGGGCTATGTCGTCGGTGTAACGTGAGTAACACGCTGGCGACACGCCGTTACCCTGCGGCACGCCCGCCAGGACGGGGCGGGGGGTGGACAGCTCGCCGTCGACCATCACTCGGAAACTCCTGTCAGATAGCAAAGATTGGACCACGACGCGACGGGGCGCGGGGGAGGAGGCTAGTTTGTAGACCAGTCCCTAATGCCAAACTCGTTCGAAGGCTTTCTCCATGTCGAGGAATACTGCGAGCGCGTACACCTTCTTATTCATAGATGACGACAGCCGGTGCAGTACCCTCGACAGTTGGAGCGTGGTGCTGTGTTCCGCCCGGAACCAGAATTGTTCGGGTCGTGGCGTGACATGTTGCTGGAGTTGTCGCAGCAGGAGCGACTCGAACACCTTGGAGATGGTGGGCAGCAGGGTGATAGCTCGCCGGCTGCAGGATGTTCTTCCCGGTCTTGGACAGCATGGTGCGCAGTATCCCCGTAAACAGGCACACCAAGGCCGCGACCATACGATGCGGCAAGTGGCGCAGCGCTGTGTTGGTGATACCGTCGGCACCTGGGGCCTTCCGTGGCTTCGTGCGTTGTGGGGCGCGTCTAACTGCGGCGCGTGCTGTTGTGGGAGCTATCGGCGTGGCGAAGTAGTCTCCAAGGTGTTGCTCGACTGCCGCGACATGTGCGTGCTCGGCGGTCGGGTTCGGGCAGAACTGACGCTCCAGTGGGCGGCGAAGACCTCCACCCTTTCCTCCGCTACATATTTTAGCGCTCCGTTGCTAACCTGGTGTAAGGACGGCCAGTCGCCCACTGCGGCGTCTATGCGTTCCTCCCAGCCTGAGCTCGCAACTCGGCCTTAACCCTCTCCGCGAGACGGTTGAGTGACGCTTTTAGTGTGGGGCAGCGAGTTTGCTGCCACTGACTCCAGTCACCGGATGTCTTGTCTGCCCTTTATATACCGGCGACAGTTATTTCTAGAAAGCGCTCTTCCTCTCTCCTAATTATTTAAAGTTTTGCTGTGCCCGACAGGGTCCATAATTGCTTCTATGTATTTATTTTTACCACCTGTATTTTGACATTATGGATTGCAATAAACGATTTTGAGATTTTTGAGATTTGACCTTCTAGTATGGAAACTTCTGGAAAGTTCGGTCGTTTAAAAATCGTTCCACCAGTCCATCCGATTGAAGGTGGTAAGCAGTTGTTCTCGTTTTTATGAGTAACGGTAGGTAACTCGTAAGCAAGTTTCCTGGAATATTTGTAACTCAAAATTCCTTCCTTGACCGCTGTGAATCTCCAAGGGTACTCCAAAATAACAGAAGTCTTCATGAACCAGTTTATCTGCAACTGTTGAAGCTTCTTGATTTGGAATGGAAAACACTTCCGGCCACTTAGTGAAGTAATCCATTACAACCATGAAATATTTGTTACCACTTTCACTTTCCGGAAACGGCCCCGCAACATCCAGGGCTATCCGTTCCCATGGTGCACCAACATTGTACAATTTCAGTGCACCTCTGCTACGAGTCTGAGGTCCTTTTACAGCCGCACAACTAGTACATTTGCGACACCAGTTTTCAACATTATCACAACAATGAACCCAGTAAAACCGTTCCCGTATCTTTAGTAGAGTCCGTTTAACTCCCATATGGCCTCCTGAGCAACCATTGTGGTTCAGAACATCCGGTACTTTAGCCCTAGGGACGACCATTTGCAAATGAAAGCTGTTTCCCCAAGCATTTTTCCATTTACGGCACAGGACTCCATCCTGAATCACTAAGCTGTCCCATCAGGCCTAATAGCTTTTCGTGAACTCATCGCTGAGACGTCGCTCTACGTGGGCTTAGGAGCACTGGCCTTTATCCACTCCAGAATCGGCTGGATGTCCGAATCTTCCTGCTTAAAGTTTTTATTTTAGCTACTGTTACACACTATGTCTACATCTCTTTTTACTCTACTCTCCTTTCGCAGGTATGCTGGAAGAGATTTCTATTGAAATAAGCATCACCTTTGTACTTATTTTTCTGTTTCTTTCTTCTTATCTTATTAAATGTGTGTACATAAATTGTTAAATAAATAAATAAGACGAATTCTTTACCCTCTTGCCGAGTGCAATGTTTACAGTCTTCAGGGCAAGGTCTTATTGATAATGCATCTGCGTTGCCATGAGATTTCCCACTGCGATGTTCGACCACAAAATCGTATTCCTGCAGTAGTTCAATCCATCTCGCAACTTTTCTTTCTGGATTTTTAAACTGCAATAGCCATTTCAGTGCAGCATGGTCGGTTCGTAAGTGGCATTTCTGCCCCAGTAGATATTTGCTAAAATATTGTAATGATTTTACCATACCAAGCAATTCCCGACTCGTGACAATAATTCCTCTCTGGTTTCGACAGCTACTTGCTGAAGTACGCAATCACAACCTCTTGATCGCGATCGATACTTTGTACTTCGATATTTAGGACATTCGATTATCTGTGTTTCGATATTTAGATCTTTCGATATAAATTTTGTAGATATTAAGATTTTAGATACTACTCTGTCAAGAAAGTACCGGGAAAAGATCAATAATACTCAAAATGTCTGTTATTCATCCAAATTTATTTTATCACCTTCAAAGTATGCTCCTTTAGAAACGATACACTTGCGCCAACGAATAATCCATTCATCAAAACATTTTTTAAACGCTGCTTCCGGAATTGAGTTCAGTTCTCGCCGCGAATTCTCCTTTATGTCTTCTATCGATTGAAAACGGGTGCCACGAAGTGGTAATTTGAGTTTAGGAAAAAGAAAAAAGTCAGCAGGAGCCATATCTGGTGAATATGGTGGTTGCTGGATGGTATTTGTTGAGTGTTTGGTTAAAAATTCGTTCACAATGATAGCCTTGTGCGAAGGCGCATTGCCGTGGTGCAAATTCCAAGAATTTTCTTTCCACAAATCTGGCCTTTTTCGTCGAATTTGCTCTCTTAAACGCCGCATAACGCTCAAATAATATTCTTTATTTACCGTTAAACCTTCCGGTAAGAATTCAGAGTGCACAACACCGCGATAGTCAAAGAAAACAGTCAACATGACTTTGACTTTTGATCGACTTTGGCGTGGTTTTTTCGGTTTCGGTTCAGTTCGAAGGCGCCACTCCGAAGCTTGTTGACTAGTTTGCATGTCAAACTCGTAAACCCACGTCTCGTCACCAGTAATAATGCGTTTCATGAATTTTAGGTCCGAACTGACTCGTTCTAGCATGTCCTCAGCGACTTTCATGCGATTGAGGTTTTGGAGAAAATTCAGATCTTTTGGGACTAGCCGAGCAGCAACATGTTTCATACCCAAATGATTAGTTAAAATGGTACGGATCGACTCGTGAGATACAGAAAGTTCGGCGGCTATCTCTCTCAGAGTTGAATGGGGATTTTCAGTCACTATTTCCTTCACTTTTGCGATGTTAACTTCAGTTGCAGACGTTGACGGCCTACCAGAGCGAGGCAAATCTTCCATCACATCTCGACCGCTTTTGAACGCTTTGAACCACTCATAAGCACGAGTTTTTGATAAAGTCGATTCACCGTAAGCCTTCTGTAACATTTTCAGTGACTCCGAACACGAAATTCCATTGGCGATGCAAAATTTAAGACAAACTCTTTGTTCGATATTTTTGTCCATTATGAAATTCGCAATACACACTATATATGATATTACTAAAACCAGCACTGTATTTAATATAAATAACAGATGCAACTCAAACTCCGCGCCAAAATGGAAAACAGTTGTGCCAATCTATCAACTACAAAAAAACAAAAATTTGAATTTGGAACCATAAACAAATCATCCATTCCCGATACTTTTTTGACTGAATGTATATTGGACGTAGGTTATTTAAACATAAACATTCGATCATATAAACTTTCGTTACTTTAATTTTCGGTGTTATGGTCGTACGATATTTATCGAGGAAGCCTATAGGCTATATATCATCACACTAAGACCAATAGGAGCGGAGCAGTAATGAAAATTGTGACGCAAACGAAGTTGCGTGGGTCAACTAGTCCTTCATAAAATAACACAACACTTATCTTTTTCTGTAAAAGCGTTGGTAGTTTCCACTACTGGAACAACAGGGTATTTCTTCAAAACCCATCCGTGTTCCTCCTTAAAATGCGCTTTGCGTTCCAGAGCCGCAGTGACACTTTTAAACTAATTCCGCAACCTTGGAAGACCACAGTTTAGCAGAAATGTGAATAATAGTGATAATTTTGTTGCTCTTTCAGCGGTCAGTTCAGGCACAGCAGAAACGAACTTCGAGCGCCTCACCGAGATCCTGAACACCGTAAAAGACCTGAAGTTCATATGCCTGGACATTGCCAACGGCTACTCTCAGCATTTCGTCGAACATGTCCGCAAAGTTCGGGCTGCTTTCCCCACACATACCATTATTGTAAGTAACGGGATTTGTCGAAGCAATTCTATTCGAATCAGCAGCGCGATTCCTAAACCTTTCACCGTGTATACGTAGGTGAAATGAACATGAAGTAAGAGTGTTATTGTATGACCCTTTTACGAAATAACTGGAGAATTATAATGACGAAATTGTATGCTCCTCTAGTTTAGTTAACTCGAGCGAAGGTGGTGGCAAAATATAATTTCCTCATACATTGCAATGTTTTCTTTTCAGGCAGGCGATGTGGTTACAGGAGAGATGGTGGAGGAACTCATTTTGTCTGGAGCTGATATAATTAAGGTGCGTATTTTATTTCGAAAACACTGATATCGCGATTCGAGTTCAATCTCAAGTAGGCTTTAGCTTTGGCTTTAAAGTTTTTGGGCGAGAGCAACCCTTTTTTTAAGGTTGGGAAATCATCAAATGACTTCTCCCGCTCTAGGTGAAGCAGGAGGGAGTGTCAGACTCTTACTGACTAAAATCCATCCGTGTTCCTCCTAGTGCCCTTTGCGTTCCAGGGCTACGGTACCTCTTTCGAACAGATTTCGCAGCCCCAGCAGGCACTTGCCCTAGCGGGCTCCGTCTTTTGTGCTGACAGCTCTTTGTGGCGCCCGTGGAACACAGCGCGCCGTCGACCCGGGCCTGGTTCTGATCAGATGGCAAGTCACCCATAGCTTGCCGTCCGCAGGCCCGCGCCTACGGTGGCCGAGAATCGCCCTGCGACTCGCGAAGTCTGGGGCGTCTTCTTCTGTTCTAGCAGGCCCCGTCTTCAGTGCTGACGTGAGAGCAACCCTGATTTCGGAATTAAGTTGAACATTTCTCAAACTTTACCCTGAATACCAAATAAAGGTAGGGTTTGATACGTTCTTTACTATTGAGTTTTTTTACTAAATTCAGAAACTAGCTCTATGAGTACCCAAACTCGCTATTTATCGTGCTCATCGAAGCGAGATGTGTCTCGTAAAGAATGCCTAATTTAACCCATTGGGACTTATTGGGTCAAGCAAATATTACCCTGGAAGTTTGATTAAATACGATGATTTTTTAGGCACATGACATACTTGAATACTTTTCAATGATGATATAATAATACTAGTTGACCCGCGCAACTTTGTCTGCGTCACAAATTTCATTACTGCTCCGCTCCTATTGGTCTTAGCCTTCCTCGAAAAATGGGCTATCTAACACTGAAAGAATTTTTCGAATCGGAGGAGTTCCTGAGATAAGCGCGTTCAAGCAAACAAACTCTTCAGCTTTATATATTAGTATAGATGTACCAGCCTAGTTGATTCTGTCAAAATCTCACTAGTAAACTTAAAAGAAGTGAGCTTCAAGTGAGCTGTCATTTTACCTGCTAGCCTATTCTGTAAAAAGTTCTACCGTAAATGTGAAGTGTATTTGAACGTGAAGTAAACTGTCATTGCGTTTTGTTTGTATGGATTGTTTGCTCAAAATCCAAATCACTGCTGCTGTTAACATACAAGGTCAAATGAGCTGTCAATCCATAGCTCCAGGAGGAATGAAAGCTCACTTCACCTCAATTTTTGCGGTGAGTTATTTACAGAATTGCACTGCAGATTAGCACCGCTGCATGCATTTGTCCTAAGATTTTTAAATGACTATCACATTTTTATTGTGACTGTCGTAAATTTTTTTTTTTCGTTCATTCGTAAAATCACTTTTGACAGGTGGGAATAGGCCCAGGCTCGGTATGTACCACTCGCATAAAGACGGGTGTGGGCTACCCTCAGCTATCTGCTGTCATTGAGTGCGCAGACGCTGCCCACGGACTCAAAGGACATATCATATCGGTAAGCGTTCTACATTCAAATCATTGATGATTTGTAACCGACTAAATACTACTACCTACTTTATGTTATAAAACCTCTTTTCTAGGACGGAGGCTGCACATGCCCCGGTGACGTAGCGAAAGCATTCGGCGCTGGCGCTGACTTCGTGATGGCTGGCGGCATGTTCGCGGGCCATGACCAGTGTGGGGGCGACGTGGTCACCAAGGCGGACGGCCGCAAAGTCAAGCTGTTCTACGGCACGGCCTCGTCTACAGCCATGCAGAAGCATTTGGGCGGCGTCGCAGAGTATAAGACTTCAGAAGGTGAGTGTCTTTCATTAAAATAGTTTATCATTTCAGCTGAAAGACGTCCACTGCTGGACATAGGCCTACCCAAGTAGACGCTAGAGTCAGCGCCTGCCAGGGTTGTGGAATTTCTTCGAAAGAGTCACCGCGGCCCTGGAATGCAAAAAGCATTTGGAGGAACACGGATGGGTTTTAGTCAGTAAGAGTCTGACACTCCCTTCCGCTCCGCCCAGAGTCATTTGATGATTTTTCATCCTTAAAACAAAGGCTTACACAAAGATTCGCCACAATGACCGGTCCTGTGCTTGCATCCAGCGTATTCCCGCGGTCTTCGCCAGATCATCAGACTACCTTGTGGGAGGCTGCGCCAACGCTTCGGCTGTCGGTTCGCGGTCGTCGGTTCGCGGTCGTCGCTCCTTTTGTCTCCATCGACTTACTGTTCTGTTAGCAATGTGCCTTGCCTACTGCCACTTAGTATTGGCATTTTTGGGGTTTTTAAGTGTCAATTCGACACGTCCTTAACCATAAATTCTCACTTCAGATATCTGTCACACCATACTTGAATGCCATTTTTACAGGTTTTTATGCTAAAGTATTGTTGTATTGTTGGTCTCTCAGAAAAAGAAATACCGATTTACTATGTGTCATATCAATTTATTACGAAAGCTTACCTATCCATTCGGGCTTCCCAGAAAATAAAATTGGAATAAATTTCCTCCAATTTCATTAGGTAAAAACACGAATCGCGCTAGGGCGGCGGTTAAACCATAACAAGTAGCTACTATTCAACAGACACAACTAATTGTCATTTCTTTTAACTTCAATTTCGTTTACAGGTAAATCGGTAGAGGTAGAGTACCGAGGCGACGTAGGCGTCACAGTGAAGGACATCCTAGGAGGTCTCAGATCCGCCTGCACCTATGTAGGAGCCGCCCGTCTTCGAGAACTGCCCCGAAGAGCAACCTTCATCAGGTGCTGCAGACAAGTGAACGACACCTTCTCTTAAATAGAAGAGAGATTTTGTAAACAGCGGGCCGTTTCTGTAAACATATAACCGTGAACACTTATTTTAAATGAGCTTACAGCGAGGTTTCAATCTAGACTTTCAGCCGGCCGTTTCTAAAGCTCTGAAGTCAGCAGTCCTTCTAACACTGTTGTGGTATTTTGTAAAAAAAGCCATCGTAAATACTAAAGTGTGGTAAGCTTGAAGTGAACTCCTAAAGGGATTGACAGCTCACTTCACCTTCATTTTCACGGTGACATGTTTACAGAATAGATGGGCTGATGCTGGAGAGTGACAGTTTCCTTCACCTTAAAATATACAGTAAATTTTACAGAACAAGTACTACAGGCGGAAAAAAGTTCACTTCAAGCTCACTTCATGATCAAATGTTTACTGAATAACATTGCACAGATTTTAATATGATAGTGTTATCTTACTATGTTGCCGTGGTATAACTAAAATGCTGTTATATCTAATCGACCGATCGATCGATTGATTTTTATTTTTTGATGCTATATTAATGAGAAAAAAATATATCTATCGATCATTAAAAAACGTATCGATACACATTTTTTTCTCATTAATAGATCACAATAAGTAAAAAATCGACCAGATGTCGGATAACGGCATTTTGTAGATTGTAGATTATCTATTTTACATTTGTCACGTTTTACGCACAATTATATAGACTCCATCTCTTAAACTAGGTCTAGCCTGTACCTATCTTAAGAGATAGGGTTCAGCCATATGGGTACAATTAATAATTGACATACTTATAACAAGTGAAGCAGTGTCGATGTTACATATTAAGCTAAAGTTGTTCTATTCTTTGAAATAAGTTGGTAACTTAGTGTGTTGTGTATGTAAGTGAGAGTTCGTGTATGATCGTGTTGGTGCGAGTGCGTGTGCATGTGAGTGTGTCTGTGTACATGTGTGTATATTGTGATTGTAATTTTACGAGATGTATGCTAGAAGTAGAACCGACTAGGGTAACACCAACTTCTTCAACCTGTATCGATAATGTATTCTGCGATTGTGAATATTTAGATAAAGCCATAGTTAATTACCTTCCCTCTGATCATAGTGGTCAATTGGTAACATTTCAGTTTAAAGCAGCCTTGGAAAAAATTCATATACAATATAGGCCAATTACAACTGGCAAACTAGCTAAATTCAATGGTACCTTACAAAATAAGTTAAATTTTCTAGGCCATAACATTGAAGATGCTAATAAATTTTATGATAATTTCTTTTCAGTGGTTCTAAAGGAATTCAATGCAACTTTTGAAAAGAAGTCTAAGGATACTTTCCCTAAGTATGTATTTAGTGACTGGGCGACTAAAGGCATTAGGATAAGTAGGGAAAGACTATATGAGCTATATGGCCTTAAGCCTGTCATAAACACTGATTCTTTTAATAAGTTTGTAAACAAATATTCAAAAGTGTTCAGAAATACTTGCAAGGTAGCTAAAGCCCTATATATTAGCAACAAGATCAAATCGTCAGAAAATAAAATAAAGACAGTTTGGAAAGTTATTAATAATGAAACTAATAGAAATAAAGAACGAAACACTGATTATTTACTGGAGACTACACATGGTGCCAAAAGCTCTAATTTAGAAGTAGCTCAAGAATTTGTAAATTTTTTCACCAATATACCAACTAAAACTACGGAATATTTAAATTCTTCACCTGAGGTCTCATATAATTTATTAAAAGCTAACGTTCCAGGTTGTACGGTTGAATTCCAGTTCAAACATATCAACCCTGTGACAGTCATAAAAGCTTTCCGGCAAATCAAAATCAAATTGACCGAAGACATATGGGGAATGTCTATTAAAGTGTGCACGTCCATAATTGAAACTATAGCACCATACTTGGCTTTAATATTTAATTTATGTGTGGACCAAGGAGTCTTTCCGGATATAATGAAATATAGTAAGGTTATACCACTATTTAAATCGGGCGACAGCAAAGACACCAATAATTATAGACCTGTATCTGTTTTGCCGGTTTTTAGCAAAGTGTTTGAAAAAGTAATGCTCAATCAGATGCTCAATCATTTTAACATCAATAAAATTTTACACGATCAACAGTATGGTTTTACCAGGGGTCGTTGTACGACTGACGCTGGTGCCACGTTGTTAAAACACATATACTCAGCGTGGGAAGAGGCACAAGATGCCATAGGAATCTTTTGTGACCTCTCCAAGGCATTTGATTGTGTAAATCACGAAACCTTGCTCCTAAAGCTAGGACATTACGGACTAGGTAAACTTGCACTCAGTCTAATAAAATCTTACTTAAATGATAGACAGCAGCAAGTTCAAATAAATGGTGTCAATTCACGGGGTTTAAAAGTCAAAATGGGGGTACCACAAGGCTCTATTTTGGGTCCTTTCCTCTTTCTAGTATATATTAATGATCTACCCCATCTTTTAAAAAATCAACCTCATATGGTATTATTTGCTGACGATACGTCCTTAATTTTTAAGATAGATAGACGTTCCATAAATCTTGACGACGTAAATAACGCCCTACAGCAGGTCCAAAATTGGTTTACTGCTAATAATTTAGTATTAAATGGGAAAAAAACTAAATGCATCAGATTTGCCTTACCGAACGTTAAAAGAAATGATTGCGACATAGTATTGAACAAGGAGAAACTTGAATTCGTCGAAAACACGGTTTTCCTGGGGATTACGCTTGACTCAAGGCTACAATGGGGTCCTCATTTAACATCTCTTGCGGGACGGCTAAGTTCAGCAGCATACGCTGTCAGAAAAATCCGTCAATTTACCGATATAGATACCGCGAGGCTGGTCTATTTTAGTTACTTTCATAGTATCATGTCTTACGGTATCTTATTATGGGGACGTGCTGCAGACATCGAGTCTATATTTGTCCTGCAGAAAAGAGCCATCAGAGCCATTTACAATCTACGTCGGCGTGATTCCCTAAGAGAACTGTTTAAGGATATCAACATCATGACGGTACCTTGTCAATACATTTACGAAAATATTATGTATGTTCGGAAAAATCTTCATCTCTTTAGCAAGATTAGTGACAGGCATAATTTTAATACTAGAAATAGGAACAAATTAGATCAACCCCGATTCAGATTGGCCAAAGTACACACTTCTTTTATGGGGTACTGTATTAAATTTTATAATAAAATACCAGTTGATATTCTCGAACTGAATGAGAGAAAATTTAAAGCATGCATAAAACGCACACTATGTAGACAAGCGTATTATAAACTGGAAGATTATATCCTCGATAAAAACGCTTGGCTAAATGCTGGTCCTGCTCCACAGTCACAGCTGCTTAGGTCCACTTTTTAGGTTTCTATGTTTTTATATTTGGAAGAGATGCTCGCTCCTTTTAGAGGTTCTTACATTATTTCGTTTATTTATTCTTATAAACATACAAATTATATTATTATATTAATTACTTATTTATTCTTTTTGATGTAAGATCTTAATCGTTCTCTTTATTAATTTATTTTTCATTATTTGGTCATTGACAACCATAGTTTTGTGTAAAGTAGAAGCATATTTTTCAAATTTTGTAAATGTGAGTACCATGAAACCATTTACATTTTATGTGAGTAGTTATAGTTTTACTTGTTGGACATGAACGAGCATGGTGGTTGAGAGCATGTCATGCTCACTCAAATGTCTCGCTGATGGCGGCGCGTGGGTTTGATCATTCGGTTCCCTTCGAAATGGTTGAGCTGAAGGGTGCCGATACACGCGTCATGTTCGTGAACAGGCGCCGTCGGTTGAGACTGGTCATCTCTTAACTGCCATTGGCTTATTTTAATCTTTATATTTAAAATTCTTATAATAAGCCTTTTTTTTTTTTTTTCCTTTGCATTGTCCTCACATGCAGAAGCAACAAGTATATGTAACTTGAAATTTTGTAAAACCAGAACATGATTTAAAAGAGTGTCCGTGGAGTTTCTTGCACGTTCTTCTCCATAGAGATCTACGCTTTGGAACGTGCAAATAGCTTCCATGTTTTTGACTGACCGACCTTGACGTTTCAAAAGTGCCTGTGAATGGTTTATTTGAAATAAAATGCTTTGAATTTGAATTTGAATTTGAGAAGATTCTCCGTTGTGAGGTAGTCCTGTTGTAGTAGCCATTGAGTGATTTTTTGTTTTAGCGTGTGTCTGTTTAAATCAAGTATGTTTAACATTTTGTGTAATTTCTTATATATATATGGACCTATGACGTAGTATTGGCGTTTGGCAAATGTAGTTTTATGTGTTACACCTGATGGGACATTTGTGCGTTTTTTTGGGTTTGATCTGGGCATGACTTTAGGCGTTCTGAGGACAGACTGCAAGATGAAAAGCTGTCTAACTGTTACTACCTTACATTCGTCGTACAGTTGTGTGGTTGGATAAAGGAACGGTTTCTTGGACATAACTTTTAGTACGGCTCTCTGAGCTCGCTCTGCCTTCAGGAAATTTGTTTTAATAGCACCACCCCATGTTGTAATGCAATATCCGATAATCGACTGACACAGTGCAAAATAAACCATTTTTAGTGTGTCTATGTTAGCCGATTCTCTAAGGGATTTAAAAACATATATAAGGCGCATTGTCCTACTAGTTATCATTTCTAGTTGTTTGTCCCATCGTTGGCCGTCATCTATTTGCAGACCTAGATACTTGACACAGTCACTTCTAACTAGTTTAGGACATGCACACGCTGTAGATGAGTTCAGGCAGGAGTGAGCAGTTACAACAAAGCTATGTGGTGGTTTGGAGTTTCTTCGGATTGCAAAAGAAATATAGCAAGATTTATCCAAGTTCAATGTTAATAAATTATTGTGGAACCAGTTCATTATACTCCTAAGTGCTGTTTCTGCCTTAGTTTTAACCTCTTCCCAAGTAGTACCATAGATGATAATAGCAGTATCGTCAGCGTATGCATAGATCTTGCAGTTTGGTAGAACCATCCTGCAAAGGTCATTGACATAAATTTGGAACATTGTGGGACCTAGTATGCTTCCTTGGGGCACACCATATGTCACAATTTCCTCATTACTACGCATCTATTTTAACTTGCTGAGAGCGATTCTTGAGGTAATCCTTGAAAATGTCGAGTGCTATGCCACGTATACCCAGTAGCTGCAATTTTGAGATAAGTTTGGGAAAAGAAACTGTGTCAAAAGCTTTCGACAGATCCAGAAATATACCCAAACACTTAGCCCCACTATCAAGTTTTCCTGCTACAAATTGTGTGAGATCCAGTACAGCATCTTCCGTCGAAACTCCAGGCTTGAAGCCATATTGGTTCTCTGCAATAATGCTATTTTTGTGAAAGAAACCCTTAAGTGGTTTATTAAGGATCTTTTCAATAATTTTTGAAAGCGATGGCAGGATGGAAATTGGTCTATAATTGTTGACACAGGTTCTGTTACCGCTGTTTTTATTTTAGTTATACCACGGCAGTATGATAGCCGGATTAAAGGATCCTATTGTGATTGTCAGCCGGTCTATTCTGTCAACATCTCACCGTGTAAAGTAAGGTAAAGTGCATGCAGTGAAAGGTAATTCCATCTTGTTTGTATGGATTGACAGCTCACTTCATATTCGCTTCACCCACGCTTACATGGTGAGAGGTTTACAGAATCGCACTGCTGATCTATTTAGGATAATATGATTAATGTGGGATGGTAGGTCTTACTATGGTAGTAGAATCTTACGAGGATCTTATTACGACAGTAAGTACGGTGTAAGTGTACTCGTATGTGAATTAATGTGAATGTTCAGAAGTAGGTTATTTTAATCCCAAAGGACACTAGCAGGTCGATAAAAATCAAAATTGTCAGGCGTAGTGAGCATGTATTGAACTGTCATTCCACCTAATTTGTATGGATTGACAGTTCACTTCATGTTCACTTCACGCACGCTTACACGGGGATACGTTTACGGAATCGTACTGCTAATCTATGTAGGATAATATAATTTTTGTGGGATAGTGGGCCTTACTATGGTAGTAGAATCTTACTAGGATTGTGACAGATAGGAGGAAGAGTACTGCCACATCACATACATATAACTTTAAAAAAAATATTAGTGGTGGTGGGTTGGGTTGTGGTGGTTGGTTGGTGGTGGTGTTGGTGATTGATTATTATATTTATACTGGCCCATATATTTGAACTAGCCCACCAAGGGTTCCGTACAAAGTAGGTAACATTTATCTATAGTAATATATAAAGCTGAAGAGTTTGTTTGTTTACTTGAACGCGCTAATCTCAGGAATTACTAGTTCGATTTGAAAAATTCTTTCAGTGTTAGATAGCCCATTTATCGAGGAAGGCTATAGGATAATAAAGCCTATAATATATATTATATATTTTGGGGTAAGACCCATAGGAGCGGAGCAGTAATGAAAATTGTGACGCAAACGAATTTACGCGCGTCAACTAGTTTTAAAATAAAAACTGTATTACAAATGTGCAGTTTTCAGAGTTTTTCCAATACTTATAGTTTAAGAAGATATTACTTGTCAAATTTCATAGTTCTAGGTCAACGGGATATACCCTATGAATTTTGATTCCCTTGAGAGTGTCGACAACATAGGTTTTTTTGCGGCATAAACGGCCATACCTTTTTTTTTCGTTAACTTAGAAGTTTGATTTTTGTCACAGCTTCAAGGGACTGTAGCATATGAGTTTAATTTAATTCTGATACCTCTACGCGTTCCCGAGATAAAGGGTCTTGACAGACAGACGGTCGGACAACAAAGAGATCCTATAAGGGTTCCGTTTTTCCTTTTGAAGTACGGAACCCTAAAAAACGATAAAATACACTCTACCTTTGTTGTTTAAGGATGGAAAATTATCAAATATCTCCTGAGCAGAAGGGATTGTCAGATTGTTACTGACAAAAACCCATCCGTGTTCTTCCTAAGTACCCTTTGCGTTCCAGGGCCGCGGTGACACTTTCGAACAAATTTCGGAATCCTGGCAGGCACTGAGTCTAGCGGGCCCCGTCTACTATGCTGACATTTCTTCGAGGCGCGCGTGGAACACTTGGCGCCGTTGACCCAGGCCTGGTTCTGATCGGATGGCAAGCCACCCAATGCTCGCGAACCGCAGGCGCGCGCCTACGGTGGCCGGGAATCGCTCTTCTTCTGCTCGGCTGGGGTGTCAAGCGTGGCGATTATGGCAAACCCCCCCTTTGGGTCAGGCCTATGCCCAGCAGTGGACGTCTTCCGGCTGTTATGATGATGAGGATGATACACAATGCCATTTTAGTCGTCTTTCAAAGGCGGCCCACTTAATGTACTCGACATAAAAATCTGTAGGCTTAACAATCTGTCAAATTTGAAAAAGCTCGTGGCTAGATAATAACAGCCGCACGGGTCGATCTTCAAGGTTAAGCAACGCTTGCCAAGGTTGGTCTGTGGATGGGTGACCATCTTAACATACCGAGTTTCCTCCGTGCCTCGGAAAGCACGTTAAGCCGTTGGTCCCGGCTGTCATTTGTAGATCTTTGTCAGTCGTTACGGATAGTCAGAAGCCAGGTAATCTGACTCCAGTCTTGCCATGAAATACCGTGTTACCCAATGGGTTGTGGAGGTCTGGTAGGCAGCCACTCCGCGTAAAATACTGGTATTCAGCTAAATCCGGTTTGACTGGAAGCCGACCCCAGTATAGTTGGGAAAAAACTAGGCAGATGATGATGAACAATTTGTCAAATTTCATTTTCATCTTTGTCGCTCACGTATTAGGTTCAAGGTTGATTGGGAAAATTTGACAGTGACGGATAGCGTGATGTGCTTTCTGATTCTGCTAAAGTGGCCTTTTTAATCCCGCCGTATTTAATCAATCTGACATAACGACATTCCATGATAATTTAATAAAACATAATTATATTTTTAATAAATCTGACATTTTAATTTTTTATTTAAATGGTGTAATGTAACTTGAACTTATTGTAACATTGAAATTTTTGATTGTGAGTTTTAATTCCTAATAATTTGCTTAACATCAGGTAATAATACAGTAATATCTACCATCAATTGTAACACCTTTATCAACCTGTATTATGCAAACAAAAGATTTGATTGATTGATTGATGCATTAGAATTATGAAACACTCTGTTAGTAATGTTTACGTATCAAAATAAGGTCACTGTTCCATTCCGCTCTGTCCTTGGAACACAAGACTCAGACTGCGCTCGCTCCTGGCTATTTCAAACTACGTCATGATAGTGAATAATATTTTATTTTTTTAAAGAATTTTAATGTTCTCAAATATCTTTTTTAATGAATGTGTGGTAGTCGTCGGATAGATGAAATGGGCTGCCGTTGTAAGGCGACTAAAATGTTCCCGTATATAATTAGCGATTATAGAAAGTAAAAAATGTATAACAATCAATATAAATGTTTGACATACAAAACCTTAGTGATATTTCTGTAAAATACGTCACCATGAAAATATAGGTGAAGTGAAGCTTTAGGTCAAATAACAGTTAACTTCACGCTCAATTCACAAGTTCCCCGGTGAAATCCGCACAAAACGTGCTGGTAGTTTGAGGCTCAGAATGCATCACATATAATATGATAACATGATAACTTTACTTTGACTGATGATAACTTTAATGACATTGACGCTTTTGTGCTGCCACCTATAGTTCCTGCACGCTCCGTGTAAGGGAACTTGCACGAAGTAGACTGTGCCATCTCGCGTTGCAATTCCGAAACTTAGAAGTAAAATTTACTTGACACTGAAACTTTTGTGCTGCCACCTATAAGTTCCTGCATGTTCTTTATAGAGCCACCGTCATCGGGTCAGATGAGCTAATAGAGCTGTATGTCAGGTTTGCCCTTTTTTACTAAGCTTTTCTAGACTTGGAACTTCTATATTATGTTAAAAAAAGTAAATACTTTTCGCTTCGAAGTTGGCGGTTTTTACCTTCTAGTCTATTGTTATTTTATGGCCGTACTTCTTCATTTTACCCTGAAAAAGTACGGGGTAATATCAAGGTAAAACAATTGCCCATTAAATTATTGAAGACAAAAATTTGAAAAGCAGCAATTTGCTAGTAGTAGAGTTGGTGTGGAGTTTGCTGTAAAAAAACATCAGAGGTTTTGTACGAAAGTCAATCAGTAGTCAGTCGACTAAGGAAGCGCAATTTGAGCACAATTTTTGGGTGAAGAAGTAAGTAATGGGTATGGGTAAAACGGGGTGAATAGAAACGCAGGGGTGAATAGAAACAAAACTTTGAATGGTATTTTCACTCGAATGCTACATTATTGGTTTCTTTTTCTTTTGTTTGCTTTTCTATGGTTTGAAAACTAATATTGATTTAACAATAGGGAATATGCATGAAAAACATATTTATCATCTATACAGTTTATCTAAAAATATACAAAAATATAATACTAACAGTGAAAATAGAATCAAAATTACTCGAAAAACAAAGGAGATATTAATTATTTTAAACAAAATATCTGCCCCTCTCGCAAAAATGCTGTTTTCTATGGCAGCTATATAAGCGTCATAGACGATGACGTCAAAGTTTACATCAGACTTCTCTTTCTAATTGTAATCTTTGAAGCTTTATAACTTCATCGCTCGGCTCAGTTGCCATTAATTTTAAATGTACGTCTCATATCAAATGCCTGTTAATCTCCATGCAAGGAAAAATAGATGTTCCAAAACTTACTCGTAGAAATGTGTTTAGGTCTTTATAACATTTAACTTTGTGGAAAGTTTATGAGACTTTCTATGGCAAATATATACCTAGAGAACTTTCTATGTATTTTGTACATTTTATGGCAGTGTGAGTCATATTGTCTAATTTTCGTAAGGAATATCAATCTAAAACCGGGAATATAATTTGTAATTTTGTTCTTAAGTGTTTAAATTATAATATCGCAAACAAGCACTGTTTTAATTTTAAAACAACACTTAAGAGCCTAAAATATTTACTAACATTGGTAATACTTAACTCAAGGATGTCATAGATTCTATAGATGTTATTCCGTCAGATTAAAATTACCTTTAGACAAACATCTGAGGGCCAATTCTACTATTTTTGAGGATCGTTTGCATTACTATCTCTGTACCTATCTGTCAAAATAAAAAAGAGTTACAAAAAAAATAACAGAAATTAGAGGAGTATAAAAAAACTTAGAATTTGCCTTCTGACATATTTTATTCTGTTAAATGGCATTTTGAGACAAACGTCTCGAAAAATTTCTTTAGAAGAATCTGACGATATGTTCATTACACATATGATTACCTTTCTAATGAACGGATTGAGACATTTCATTTCATTTAATATAAACTCAACATTTAAACATTCAACCAAAAAAACTGACTAGATATGATAACACAGACTGGATGGAAAAAATTGACGGTAAATAAAACTGTACAGGCGCCAGCACATCAAGCTACAACAATCCGTCTTATATTCTCAACTTTATGACTATACCATTAGGTTCATGGTTCACTGGGAAAATTTGACAGTTTCGGGTAGCTTGATGTGCTGTCTCAGTACAAGAAGAGAATAGTCTTTTTGCTTTGAAAGTAGATGAATTTTCGAGGTAGTGTGAAAAAGTCAGGGTAAATCGCAAACATTTCTGCATTCATTATCTAGGGAGGTACAAGATATTTTTACAAGATATTTTGAATAGAAACACAACTTTGAAGGGGATTTTCACTTTAATTCTGCTTGCAGCATTTAAGGACTCCAATATATAAACATATATATTATGCATACGCATGCGTTTTTTTTTTATTTGCAAAATGAAATACTTATTAGCTCTAGAAAATAATCATGAAATTATTTTTTAAATAAGTAGGTACCTTCTTTTTTCTTCTTAAAAAAAATTCATCGATGAAGTTATTTTTTTCTTCATTAAAGTAGGTAGTTAGTATGACTGTTAGTTTATAAATTCAACTATCTTAAACATGATTGCTCAGATATTTAGAACATAAAGTTACAAACTGTTAATATAATATGTCAATTGTAACGATTTAGTGAATAAGTCGTTGGTGTGTCAGTAAAATAAATAAATAAATAAACCAAGTGACCTTATTTGTAATCAAACTACTGAGTTTGATATTAAACATAGGAATGTTAGCTCAACAAATGTAATGAATTCATTGATTATTTTATAGTAGAAAATGACCAAAGTGAAAAACATATGTCGGTTTCGGACTGTGTGAAACCGAATAATTTTCATTGTAATGTTTCCTGCACATCTAATTGAAGTTTTTAAACTTACCATCTCGATTTAAGCCCAAAAAGATAATTATGCCTCGCAAAACCCGTTTATTTCAGCAGGAAATCCTAAAATCTTAAACTACAAGTTTATAGTACCTGATGTTCTATATAAAAGGATAAGAAGATAAATATTCCTTACCCACACAAAACTTGAAGGGTACACAAGCTTGGTTCTTATTACCCCCGATTTGTGCCTTATAAAGGTGTGGACACAATTCCTATCTTGCTTGGTATGGACTCTTTTGTAACATAGGTAATATGTAAGTATTTTACAAGACGAATAAACGATTGTATGTGATGATTTTGTTTGATTTGTAGTTAAATATACCGTACCCATGGAGTGAAGCAAGCAAAATTGTTGTTTAATATAGCTTGTAACATCCTGTCTTATTATTGTACTTGCTTGCACATGATAAAAACTGGCCTAGTGCAAGTCGTACTCGCGTGCAAAGGGTTCCCGCACAAATATTATTTCTTTAACATGTTATATAACACTACAAACTTCATATAGGTTTTACTATAATCTTTAGGTGTTTTAGAACTAATATCCGCATTTTTTTTCCAAATTTTAGGCTCAGTAGTTTCAGAAATAAGGGGAATGGTAATTTTTGGTCTTTTTTCTTGAATAATTTCAAAACTATTCATTTTAAAATTATGAAATGAAAAGATATTCCACAAACTGAATAAGAAGGATGTATACTGTGTCCTTATGTTTTCCTTTGTTCATTAATAGTTGCCAAAGTAGTACACAACGGCTCTGTTGACTGCGGTTTATCGGAGAGCTTTGAGCATTTATTGAGGGTTCTAGTGCTTATCATCATCTGCCTAGCCTTTTCCCAACTATATTGGGGTCGGCTTCCAGTCAAACCGGATTTAGTTGAATACCAGTATTTTACGCGAAGCGGCTGCCTACCAGACCACAACCCATTAACTGGGTAACACGGAACTTCATGGCAAGACTGGAGTCAGATTATCTGGCTTCTGACTATCCGTAACGATTGCCAAAGATCTTCAAATGACAGCCGGGACCAACGGATTAACGTTCTTTCCGAGGCCAGGAGGAAACTCGATATGTTAAGATGGTCACCCGTCCACCGACCAACCTTGGCGAGCGATGCTTAACCTTTAAGATCGACCCGTGCGGCTGTTATTATCTAGCCACGAGCTCTAGGGTTCTAGTGCTTTTACGGTTAAAAAATCATCAAAAAAGAAAACAGGGTACACTCCCTTCTTATTCAGTTTATGAAATATCATTTAAATCGATCCCACAACCTCGAATCCTTGAACCTCGATTCGACCTCGAATTATGACTTTTCGCAAACAAAGACTCCGCTCGTGTTTCCTTTTAAATGCAACCGAGTATCTGGCCACCAATAAGGTCATTCTCTGACAACACAATACAACTTCTGCGACGTTAAGGAGTTGTCAAAGCATGTCCACATTTTGTAAAACTTTACAAATAATTAAATAAAAAATTGTAAAATCATGATAATTAAATATAGTATCTCGTTCCTAGTTTATTTTACTTTTATATTGATCAATACCAGTCATGTTTTGTGTAAGAGTATGGTTCCCGTTATCAAGTTGGAGCAGGCTGGTCCTATGGAAGACGACCCCACTGTTCCTGAAAAGTCTTTAGATCACCTAAAGGTACCAAATTCTGTTGTTGTTGCTGTTGTTCTTGAAAGGCCTCCAACAAGTTGTACTGGTGACCTGGTAAATAAAGGTCGTGGGTAGCTGATGAATGCGAGAAGTACCGGAGTTGTTGTGACGACAATTGGGGATCAATTGGACGATCATCATATCAGACGATTGCCGTCTACTACTGAACGTAAGCTTCCCCCAAAGAGTGCTAACCATCCCGGTCTTGAGCAGTCCGCATCCATTCACCCGCAGCCACCTTCTTCAAATCATCGATCCATCGTACCACAGGGCATCCCACACTACGTTTGCCCATACGCGGTCTCCACTCTGTTCGTCTACAGACATGGCCGGTCCACTTTCACTTCAGCATGCTGATTCTACGGGCAATATCTTTAGTTCTCTGGCGAGTGACTTCGTTGTGAATTCTATCCACCAGAGAAACCCCAAGCATTGCTCTCTCCGTTGCACGCTGAGCAACCTTCAATTTGGGGACCAGGCCTATGGTGAGGGTCCACGTTTGGGCTCCGTAAGTCTTTACGGTAGACTCTGGTCTTATGGGGTTGTGGGATCAACGATTCAAAGATATCACGCAGCTTTCTGAATGCCGCACAGCCTTAGCGTATTTTTCTGGTCCCGTCCTTCTCAAAGTTGTGCCGCCCTAGATGTATAGTTTGGCCTAGATATATATATTCTTACACAACCTACCGCCATTTATTACGATTACAGGTATCGGTGTGACATGAGCATTTTCATGACCTTGGTTTTGTCTAGATTCGTCCCGAGACCCACCCGCCTTAAGGCGGTTTCCGCTGATATGGCGGTGACATTCTTAGTTCAAGTTCTTAAATCCTACTACAATAAATAATTATTATAAGTGCGAAATTGTCGATTGTTGGATGGATGTTTGTTTGTTTCTCAATCACACCAGAACGGATGCACGGATCTGGATTTAATATGGCACAGAGATTGCCATCCTGTCTCTGATTTCCAGTAGGCTGGACTGTCCGTACGTGAATTGCTGTTGTGCCATTTCTCATGGAATGGCGCAGCGGCGGTGAAGTGTCGGGCAGTACACTGCCGCTGTGTATTTTGTGTTGTGTATGTTTTTATTGTATATGTTAGTTGTTGTTGTGTGTTTGTTATATTTGTTTTTAAGTTACTAACATAGGATAAGTCTTTTACTAACAAATGAGTCATGGTTACTCGCTTATTGAATAAATTGAATTGAATTGAATTGAGAGATAGAGTTTAGTCTGAAATAGCACATAGTCTATTTTTTGATGTTCCCTTGGGATGGTTTCCGAAATTTACGCAGGCGAAGCCGCTGGCTGAAGCTAGCCTAATATTGCATCCTCCTCCTGAACGAACTCCGCTGTTGGCGGCCATCCTCAGCGGACAGTAGTCGTCGACTCGACAGGAAGAGGCATTGTCTCTTCCATTACTCTCATAGCCCCAAGGGACGGCAATTCGACTTGACCGGAGTGTGATCAGGCACACAATCTGTGAAAATTGCAACTGTCCATCTAGTATGGTTCTTGAGATAAAGCCCGCTGGCAGACAGACAGACGGACGGACGAACAGACGGACAGACAACGGAGCCTTAGTTTAGCGGAGCTTTACCTATAGATTATAGGAAAACCTATAAGAAGTCATCATCAGTCGTCATCAGCCTATAAGATGATCATCATCATCATCATCGTATCAGCCGAAAGACGTCCACTGCTGGACATTAGGCCTCCACCAAGCGTCGATACAACAACCGGTCCTGCTCAAGAAGACGAAGAAGAAGCCTATACCTAGTGTTAAAATAACATCTTACAAAAATTAAATTGGTTCGGAACCCTTTGCAAGCGAGTCCGAAAACAGCCTCTGCCAAAGTCATAGAGACCCCATTATCCTAGTGTGCCTCCAATGGGTAAAAGTAAGCGCTGGTCCACAAAACGGAACAGCTTGTATATCTACTTGACAAAATTTGTTTTTATAACCGGCTAGATAGGAAGAATCCCTTATATACGACCTTGCGAAAGCCTCAACTCTTTTCTCGTATATCCTCCTCTCCCTATTTCTTGCAGTACATCCCCTTCGCAAGCCTGATAGACACTGACAAGGACACGAGTGAGTTCTGGCGTGAGACTGAGATCCTGTCCATTATTCGGCACAGTGAGATTGGAATAGACTACGACAAATGCGAACATGACGCTCGGGATAATAGTGCGGTGCAGATGAATAGTCCAAGGACCGTAAGGCCTATCTGTAGGAATAGAATCGGTAAGAGCTTTCTTTACAATTGGTATATAGATAGATGTGACCTTTTAAGGAGAGGCGGTTCTTTTGGGGCCATCTGAAGACGTGGGCCGTCTGAGTATAAGTACAAAAAATATTAGTGATTCAAAGATTATCGCAATCGCCAATGGATTTTTTTGGAAGGAAGATAGAAACTTGTCCAATTTCGGCATTAAAACCGTCACAAGCGTAGTTATCATGATAATAGAAAATAAGGCCAGTGCCTACGCTGGTATTTCGTCCATTCTACTCTTGAAAGAGCCTATGCCTGTTCATGGAATAAGTCTGGTAATAGCCGCTCCTCGAAAGAGGATTTCCACATCTTTTTTTCACGTACAACTTTTGTATACAGAGTTACTCCCAAGGCGCCGTAGTTTTGATGACACATGCTCTTGTGACAAATTTCGCCCTGAAAGCTTCAAAGTGAAAAAAAGGACTTACTATCACCTGCATAGGTGTCCATGTTTTACAAGAAGACGTTTTGAAATCAGCAAGTACTACAAGGATTTCAAGAAGGGAAAGAACCTATATTATAGGAGACAGTTTCGTAGGACTGATTCGGCCGTCGATATTTATAGTATTTTTAAAGGTTCAAACACATTAATCAATTACATCACCGTCAAGTCGGCAATCAATTAATTGAACGTTAGGAATCATAATGTCTACCATTTTTCTTAACTTTAGTTCGTTTCTTAGACTAAGCACACGGGTACACCGGGACGAAGTGCCAGAGGATTTAAAGTTTTATCAAAGGACATTCAAATTTATCTAGTAAGAATACGACATAAATTGCAATGTTTTAAATTGAATCCATGGCATCGAAAGGGATTTCTTGACACGGCATCGGCGAACGCGCTAAGGGATCCCACGGCGGGATGCCGCAGCGCACTGCGGTATGCAACGGCACGCCGAAGGACGCTTTGACATGTCGCGGGGTGAGGCAATGCAAGCGGAAGTATAAGCACGTCACATTTGCCCCTAAGCCTTCCCAGCAGGTGCTGCCGAGGCTATTTCAGTGTGACGCGGCATTCCGCGGCATGTCGCAGGATGTTTTGATACGCCGCCAGAGTCTTTGTCTTTGTCTGAGCTGGTCGCTGGCAAAATTCCGCTATTCCGTCCCGGTAGGCCTTATATTTTGGTCGGCTTCCGGTCAAACAGGATTCAGCTGAATACCAGTATTTTACGTTAAGCGATTGCCAATTTGACCTCTACAACTCAGTAACTGGGTAAGATGGTATTCGAATGCTTGGCACGGTACTGTTTGCATAAATACGACTGTGGGGCCGATGTACTACGATTTCACTAATCTTATATGTCTTGACGTGACTGACTGGTGATTTGAAACTATAATATTTATTTGTTGTCGTTCCATGTCTATACATTTTTGGGGTATGCTTCCATTGAACACGAACGGAATGACGAGGATACGTGCAAGAATCGAACAATCACATGTGCGGAGCGGAGACACCGTATGAAGGGGCTCCGTGGAGGTAAAGATAGTGTCCAGAACTGGTAGACACCTGACAGCAGACTTCATTGACGGTTGTCTACTGCACTTTTTATTTCGGCCAGAACCACAAGTAGCAATTTCATCTAATGTTGAATGGTCGATTCCTATACGTCTCTTCACTCTGACCGTCACCGCCTCAATGGAAACGCACTCTAAATCAGGAAAAGGCAGCGAGGGAAATTCCAGAACGACATCTTTTAATCAAACTGGACCTTAAACTCCACTCTTCAAGGTCTTAAGTAACTTCAGTATGTTTGTTGAACTGAATCATCATCTGCCTAGCCTTTTCCCAATTATATTGGGGTCGGCTTCCAGTCAAACCGGATTTAGCTGAAAACCAGTATTTTACGCGGAACGGCTGCCTAACAGACCTCCACAACTGGGCAATACGGTACTGCATGGCAAGACTGGAGTCAGATTAACTGGCTTCTGACTATCCGTAACGACTGCCAAAGATCTACAAATGACAGCTGGGACCAACGGCTTAACGTGCTTTCCGAGGCACGGTGGAAACTTGGTATGTTAAGATGGTCACCCATCCGTAGACCAACCTTGGCGTTGCTTAACCTTGAAGATCGACCCGTGCGGCTGTAATTCTTTAGCCACGAGCTCCATCTATCCTCCTCCTTTAGAATTTATTAGGGTAGGTTTATTGAACTGAATAATAACATAAAAGTGACAATCTTGTTTCTTGTAGATTACCAGCTGTGTCCCCAGTGTCCTCATTTCAATAATCATACCGAATGCGAGCTGTTTCGGGATTCTTGCAAGTAAAATATTGTTTTCTTTTATTAGAGTAGGTAGGTACTGGCTTACAGCAGTACCCAACAGTGCGGGTTTGTAGATGTCACATGTCTTCGAATTTTTGGTTCAGAATTGTAACCATTTAAGTCAGGAATACAACTCCATAGGGCCAGGTAACCCGAAAGAATGAGTACTTCATGAAATCTTGACATTTTAGGATTATACTGACTTATGGAGTTATTTTACTGATTTTAATGGTTATTCTGGAAATACATAATTCTTACGTCCGCGAATCATATTTTAATCAACATATAACCTAATATTAACTTGCAAATTTCAAAAAAACGTAAGAAAATATGAATTTCACGGGATAGTCTGACGCAACCACCTTAATATCAAATATCCGTCACATATTGACAATGTTGCATATTCCTAGAGAACGCAGAGTACACCCATCTGAATACCATAGCTACTGTGACCGCAAGTACGGCAAGTGGCGAGCCATGTTCGTGCCAGCTGACTACTCGCAGTGCCGGTGCTGTGACGAGTGCATATTCTATAGAGGTAAGACGAACCTATGACCTAAGGTTCCACGACCTTAACCCACCATCTCGAAAAACAAGAGAAAATAAAGAGTATTCTATTCCACTCCGCTCCACGGCGACCGAGGCGTCGGGAAACAAACGCTGGAATTGGCTTGGGTAAATAGGCTTGGGCAGGACGTCTGGCAAGCTGTGGTGATGTTTTGTGATAGTCATAGTAAACTGCAACGTTAAGACAATATAAATACACAAATCTTTGTTTATAGCTCTTTCTATTAGTGGAAATCGTATCATTCGTATCAAAATCCGTCTAGAAGAAATTAATATACGAGTACGTAGGCGAAAAAATAGGCGCACTGCAGCGACTTTGTTTAATACCATTTAAAGATTAGACAAGAGCTTTTTTGATCCCTAATTTAATTAAGCTAACATTACAAATATTCCAGAGTTGGACCAGTCTTGCATCGAAGATGAATATAGTTTGGTTAAAGACGAGTTCTTGCCGACAACTACCATAGGTATGTAAACTATCCCTTTATTTATACTTTATCTAACTATCTAACTATAATAATATTATAAACGCGAAAGTTAGGATGGATGTTTGTTACTCAATCACGCCAGTACAGCTGAACGGATCTTGATGAAATTTGGAGCAGAGATAGATTATAGTCTGGAATGGTAGCACGTAGGCACGTACTTTCTATCCCGGGAATATGTTCTCTAGGGATCACACGGCCGAAACCGCTGGCAGAAGCCAGTAATATTATAAATGTGACAGTTTGGATGTTTGTTACTGTATCACGTCGGAACGGCTGAACGGATTTTGATGAAATTTGGCACAGAAGTAGATTTTAGTCTGGAAAAACACATCATTAGATACTTTTTATACCGGGAATTCTCATGTTCCCTTCGGATAATTTTCGACATTCACGCGGGCGAAGCCGCGGGCAGCAGCTAATCTAAATAGGGCAATATAACTCTCCTAACTTCCCGTCTAATGTTACACTGTGCCCTATATTATAAAAGGCTAAAGGTAAAGACTGTCTTTCTTTTTGAAATATGAGAGCCAATCTCAGTGAATATTTTCCCTGGCAATGTTCCAAGGGTCCGGAGATAAAGCTAACTTTGTAAGTAAATGCTCTAGATTTCAGGGCCGGATGCAATCAATATTGGGGTCACCCAGAACAGGAGTTCAGATCTCTGAGATGCGATAAGATTCTGCGACGATGTGAGTTACAAATCCGTACTTTGATTCTATTTGTAATCTATATCTATACTTAATATATAAAGCTGAAGAGTTTGTTTGCTTGAAGGCGCTAATCTCAGGAACTACTGGTCCGATTTGAAAAAATATTTCAGTGTTAGATAGCCCATTTATCGAAGAAAGCTATAGGCTATATATCATCACGCTAAGGCCAATAGAAGCGGAGCAGTAATGAAAATTGTGACGCAGACGAAGTGGCGCAGGTTAACTAGAAAATTATAAAACGACGATGCATCGTCGCCGGTATATGGTGGACGTGAACCCAACGAACAAAACGTTTTGGGAATACTATCACTGTGCATACATAATATAAGGAGTAAATCTCCCTGCCGAAATCGCCTGCCGAAGTGTGCGATACCTACAACCTGGGGTCTTACAGTCCATAGTGAATATGTCACGTCTTGGCAACCGTTCTCCATCATCGACCAGATCATCGTGAGATTGTGGTCAAACGCGAGCGTATCGATAGTAAACAAAAACTCAACTAAATCCTGCTTAGGCAGTTTGGACCATCGTGAGGTTGGTTACTTTGGTTAGTCAATTCCTTTTCAAAGATAAGAAGCCAGTGCCCCAGTAGTAATTTTGAGGTAAGTATGCGGAACAGAGTCATCATCTGCCTAGCCTTTTCCCAACTATATTGGGGTCGGCTTCCAGTCAAACCGGATTCAGCTAAATACCAGTGTTCTACGTGGAGCGGCTGCCTACCAGACCTCCATAACCCATTAACTGGATTACACGGTACTTCCTGGCAAGACTGGAGTCAGATTTACTGGCTTCTGACAATCCGTAACGACTGCCAAAGATCTACAAATGACAGCCGGGACCAACGGCTTAACGTGCTTTCCGAGGCACGGAGGAAACTCGTTACGTTAAGATGGTCACCTATCCACAGATCAAACTCGGCAAGCGTTGCTTAACCTTGATGATTGACCCGTACGGCTGTTATTATTTAAACACGAGCTCCTCAAATGCGGAACAGAGTACTGTCTTACAAACCTCCATTAAAAATGGGAGGATCCTCCGATCGGACGGTGGTTCTGTCCGGTGTGGGCAACTGCCCGATATTTGATATTCGGGCTGATGTATTCTAAAATATCAGCTATTTCATACAAAATGCAATATTTAGCCAATGAAAATGTATGAAATAGCTGATATTTTTCTCGATATTTCGGGGTTTTCTCAAAGTAAAAGTTGCTTATAATCATGTGTATTTTCACTACCTAAGAGGTTGCTGGTGTTTTACAAATAACCCTGTATACATCGAAATCAGAGTGTATTGTACGATTTGAACATCATGTTATGTCCAAATCGCACGGTAAACTCTGATTGCGCGATAGAGGATTTTGACGTAGTAGTTCGCTGCTAGTTGGATAGATGGCGTCGCGGTTCCTTTTGTTGCGATGTAGATTAGCTCCGTTGGTTTTTCTTGTGGCGTCATCAATGCCGCTACAGTAAGCACAATCAAGGCTTATTTAGTATTCAGAATGTAATGTTTCAAGAATAAGTTCATTAATTGAGCGAATATTTTTAGGTGTTCCTATATCAGTTCCGCAGTTGCCGAAAGGAGCATTAAGCATGTAAGTCATTTCATCATACTCTCTAATTGTAGTCTGGTCAAATTAGACCAAAAAATAGGAGTGAAGATACGGTTATTCGCACCCAGCTGAAAATTGGTAGGATTGTTCAAAACACTATAATAATTAATTAAATTAAATAGTCCTCATTGATCCAATACTTGGAAGACAAAATACTCGGATTTTCAGCAAAATGGTAAGTTTTATCAATTAATTAGATATGACAAAATTGTAGATCAAATAATTATCGACGGTTGAAATGAAAAATGTTTAGTGACACTGACCGACTTGCAAACTTATTCAAGGAGCATTTTGGGGGACTTTCTCCACAGGTACCTACGACCGCGACGATCACTATTGAGGCGGGAGGTACTAGTCTCGAGAAACCGCTTGTTGTGATCACTGCGAAACAAGTTGCTAAGGTGATCAGAGACTGAAGCGAGAGAAATCCCCGTGCCATGACTCGCTCAGTATAGAACTTGCAGTATGCGGGTGTTCATATGCCGAGGGTGCTGGCTATGTTGTTTACATTCTGTATAAGGGATTCGTACCTCCCTAAGGCAATGATGAGAACTATTGTTGTCCCCATAGTAAATAGCAATACAGGAGACTCTTCTAAATTATGTAACTACGAACTTATATCACTCGCGACAGTCATCGGTAAAGTGTTGGACGGTATTATTGATATTCAGTTAAGACAACACAAAGCTTCATGATGCACAGTTTGGCTTTCGCCCTGGTTTGTCAACAGAAATGGCTTTTTTTTGGGACAAGCCCGCCACACATTTCCAACCACTGCAACTCCTGAAAGCCAGAATCAACAGTGGTGATCACCAGAAAAATGCCGAACAATGAAACCCGACGAGTCCCGAAGAAACGATTCAACTAGGTATTTTAGTTCCTGCCACGAAATTAATCAGAAAAGTACAGCGGAGGAGTAGGAAAAAAAATATATATAATTTCCACTTCCCTCCGTATCAAGCAGGAGACAGAATAGAACTAGGCCAATAGGCACCGAGGGACATTGTACAACTGGGTTAAGCCCAGTTGCCAAGCACCACGGATTATATCTGACCACTAAAACTGATGGGTCCTAAATTGTGATCTTTTTGATTCCAGTAATAGGTATGGCAAAATCGCTTGAACGCACGGAAATTGGTTCTGGTTTCAAAATTCTACCCCAGATGTAACCTGAATACTATCTAACATAATATTATGGCCAGTTTGCCAAAGAATACACTCCCATAAGATGTGATGTGCGGATTGTTCGTATTCATGGTCAACTGTAGAACATTGACATAAAGGCTATACTGAACAGAAATGGCTATACTGAGTCCCGTTAACATCATACCGGCGTGATGTTATGTTATGAACTGGTGTAAACAATAAACAGACATGCGATTATTTATTGAAGAGCTCCGTTGCCTATCTCCGAAGTTCTTCGTCAAATCTTCACCAAATTGAAATGGGACCAGTCCAGGAAAATCAGACAACCAAACAAAAAAGAATCATCCAAATCGGTTGTCAATTGCCGAAAATATCGCTGAATGATGATCTTCATCATCACATCCTAATTTATACCTTCCATCATCAGCTCAGCAACATGATGATGATGATAACCAGGCACAAATATCTGAATTGCGTTAGAAAGTTTATGAAAAACATTGTATGTGCCTATAAAATTTGAGGGTTTCCCTCGATTTCCATGCAATCCCATCATCATATTCTGACTTGGTGACAATGGGACCAATCGAGAAGAATCCTTTTCATTCAGTTAAAATAAGAATTTTTCAAATCGGTTCATAAATGACGCAGTTATGAGGTAATAAACATAAAAAATAGAACCGAATTGAGAACCTCCTCCTTTTTTTGAAGTCGGTTAAAAAATGCCTCCATACTTCTTTCCTAAGAGCCACCGGTTTCCGGAACTCCACGACTAAGCGCGTATTTTGCGTGCAGGTGGGACAAATGCGTCATTCGATCCACCTCAGCTCCCCAAGGAAGGCCAGCAACGCCTTGGTGTTACCAACTATCTCACAGAGGGTACCTGGGTTTCCGAAGTACTTTGCCCTGTAATCCGTGACTACCGGGCAGCTTAGAAGAAGGTGTGCTGCTGTCTCATTCTCCTCCATGCAGGCTCTGCATAGCGGGCTGTCAGTGACTCCTATAGCATAGAGGTGTTTATTAAAAGACCCGTGGCCAGTTGTCACGGCTTTGACTGTACGCAACTGTTGTTTAGTCAGTCTTAAGGCTTGTTTTGTGACCTGCCTGCCTACACTCACTATGGTCAACCGATAGCTACTGATGTTTATCTCCGGTGCGTTCCATACCAGATTGCGTGAGTACCCGAAAGGCAGACCGTTTCTGAGATATAACGATTCCAAAAGTTAGAAGAGTGGCGTGGAAACGTGTGCATTTTATGACGATTACAACTCTTATTTCTAGTATTCATCATCTGCCTAGCCTTTTCCCAACTATATTGGGGTCGGCTTCCAGTCATTATTATTTAGCTTATTATTTTGATTTAGCTGAATACCAGTATTTTACGAGGAGTGCCTACCAGACCTCCACAATGCATTAACTAGGTAACACGGTACTTCATGGCAAGACTGGAGAAAAAACTCTTATTTCTATTATTATTAAATTTAATTTTTATTATTAAAATTTGTTGGTATACACTCTGTGAACATTTCAGGTTCTTTAGATACAGCTCGCTGACAGACAGATACTGAGATGGACGGGCGGATGGAAACGATGGCTTAGAAATAGGGTCCCATCGGTTACCCTTTCGATACAGAACCCTAAAAAGCTAGGCAGATGATGATGATTTGATTGTTAGTCCCGAAAACTTGACGTGCCTTTGTGTTTGTGCAACGTATTTCCTCTCTTTCTTTTCTCCCAGGCGTCGCAGTTTCCGCTATGAGACTACAAACGAGGACTGTCCCGTCTCCTGCCTAGGCTACCCGTGTGAGAATGGCCTCGTGCCAGAGAAGAACTGCACTTTGGGGGGGTTTCTGCCTAACAAGAACTATTGCAACTGCTGTGGAAGATGCAGCACATATTATCGTAAGTTTTTTTCTGGCTCGCTCTGTCTCATACAGGGGGTAAAGTGGGAGAAAGGGATAAGATCTTAGACATACCTGACGAGAACCATTGTAACTGCTGTCAAAAATGCAGTATGTACAATCATGTTGCGGAATTTGTTTGAAAGAGTCACCGCGGCCCTGGAACACGGATGGGTTTTAGTCAGTCTGACACTCCCTTCCGCTCTGCCCAGAGCGGGAGGATAGGGACAGAGAGATTTGATGAAATCCCGTTGAGAGTGATCTGATGAGGGAAAGAGATATCGTTCTTTAAGGGTTCCTGCCTGGCGAAAATCAGTGTATTTGCTGCGAAAAATGCAGCATGCAAAATCATCGCAAGTTCGGCTTGTCTCGCTCTATCTCCTAGGGCTTTAATACTCCCCAGCCGCCGCAACAGAAGAAGACGCCCCCAGACGTCGCGAGTCGCAGGGTGATTCTCGGCCACCGTAGGCGCGGGCCTGCGGACGGCGAGCTTTGGGTGGCTTACCGTCTGTTCAGAACCAGGCCCGGGTCGACAGCACGCTGTGTTCCTCGCGCGCCTCAAAGAGCTGTCAGCACCAAAGACAGAGCCCGCTAGGGCCAGTGCCTGCTGGGGTTTCGGACTTCGTTTAAAAGAGGCACCGTAACCTGGAACGCAAAGGGCATTAGGAGGTACACGGATGGGTTTTAGTCAGTAAGAGTCTGACACTCCCTCCTGATTCACCCAAAGCAGGAGGAGTCATTTGATGATTTCCCATCCTTAAAAAAAAGGGCTTTAATACTGTAGGTGTGGTGAAGGAAAGAGATAGCGTTCTATGGGGGTTAGTTCAACCGCTGATGATACACATTGCAAATAATAGATTTATTTGCAATGTTTAGGATTCGTCCTAATGGACAGCAATCATAGCGCGATCGTCGCGACACTTTGATCGGGAAACCTGCGGGTCTAAAAAGGCCACTTTAGCAGAATCAGAAAGCACATCACGCTACCCGTCACTGTCAAATTGTCCCAATCAACCTTGAACCTAATGCATCAGCGATAAAGATGAAAATTAAATTTGACAGATTGTTGTGTATATTGTTTTTTCTTTACTATTAATAGGCACGCACTTGACCACCATCTCACCTGATGGTAAGCGATGATGATGATTCTTCTAAAGTGGCCTTTCTAGCCTCCCCGAACGCGTCGTTGCCGCTGACAAAGGCGCCCTCTGTCAAATAACTGATAGCGTAGATCGCAAATTCGCGCGATGATCGCTCGCTTTCCATGAGTACGACGGACGCCTAATGGTGTGTGAACCCTTTGGAACCTTGTAGAAAAACCCCTTGTTCCCCTTGTTTATTCTATAGGGTTAACATAATAGGGTATTTTCCTGTAACATCGCAAAATAATAAATCGGTTTCGTACGGGCAATACGTTTTCAAATAAAAAAATAGTCAAGTTTTTTTTGCCTTTTAAATGAATCGAAATTGACAAAGATAAAGCGCTCCTGGCTTAAGAATAACAGTCGCACGGGTCAATCTTCAAGGTTAAGCAACGCTTGCTAAGGTTGATCTGTGGATGGGTGACCTTAACATACCGAGTTTCCTCCGTGCTTCGGAAAGTACGTTAAGCCGTTGTTCCCGGCGCTCATTTGTAGATCTTTGGCAGTCGTTATGGATTGTCAGAAGTCAGTAAATCTGGCTCCAGTCTTGCCAAGTACAACCACAGTATAAATATCTACCCAGTTAATAAAAATAGGTTGTGTCGGTCTGGTAGGCAGGCGCTTCACAGGTATCTATTCAGCTCAATCCGGTTTGACTGGAAGCTGACCTCAATATAGTTGGAAGAAGACTAGGCAGATGATGAAAGTGCATCAAAGCTCAGGAGTGGGGACTGGTGACATCACTTGTTTGTAAAAAGTGTATCAATATCTGACGTCACGAGACTTTTCAACGCACTTTTTCTTCTTCATTTGTTGTTTATGTGTTTATACTCAATTATTTACAACCCATTTCTTTGCAGAATTAAACGAGAAGTGTGCTGAATTCAAGAACACGTTTCAGAAAGTCAACGGCAGCATTGAATTGGAGGTAACTATGTATGAATACTAACTTAAAATTATACATTCAAAAGTGAGTTTGTTTTTAACGCCTAAATCCCTGAACTGATTTTGATGGATTTTAGTACAGAGATAGATGGTATCCTGGAGACGGACTGGTACTGAGGTTGATCATTGATTTGAACAGGTGGATTATGTTTATATCTACCTTCTACCTTTATTATTATTATAAAATCAAATCAAAAGTACCTAAATTATTCAAATGAGGCTGAGTGCCAGCACTTTTTGAACGTCAACGTCTACAAAAAGATAGTCACTTCCCAAAAAACGTTCAACGTTTCACCACTTCCTAGTGTTTTAGGTGTGGAGAAGACGTAGCGCAACAAACTCCCCAGGAACACATCTGTCTGTTGAGCTAGAAGAGAACTGGCAATCATACAATAGTATGCAAAGTATTATTACAAAGGATATAATATAACATGGGTAACACGTAAAACACGCGTAGCACACTCCATTATACCAGCATAATCAGAAAAACTCAAGCATAAACAATGAGTTTGTCTTATTATGCTAGTATAATGGCGTGTCTGATTACACGTGCAGGGGTAGAATCCACGGGTAGAATCTGACAATAGATCTATGACTCGACGCCACACACATAAACTATAGGACCATTAAAATTAATAGCTTATACCTTTATTAATATTTAGGTAGAAGAAGAGTTCTTGGAACCTGGCTGTGACGACGGTCTGGTCTGCAGACAGGGTCGCTGCCAGGACATCCATGCCGTGCTGCCCCCTGTCGGCAACCGACGGAAGAGGGGCAAACCAGAAGAACTAGCTAATGGTTTGTACCAAGTCATTATCCACCAAGCCATTTTTGATAAGAGGACAAACCCGCCACACAATCCCAACCACTGCAACTCCTGAAAGCCAGAATCAACAGTGGCGACCACCAGAAAAATGCTGAGTCAATGAAGCTCGATAAGTCCTGGAGAAACAATTCAACTGTCTTGGATTTCGCAAAGGAATTAGAAAAAACGTAATTTCCATTTATTCATAAAAGGAGTGGCTCCTATAGTTTTAGGGTTCCGTACCCGAAGGGTAACCAACGGAATAGGAACCCACGTTGACGCCACTCCAGGTCTTTTAGCGCCATCCTTTCACTGCCTATTCTTTGCCAGTCAAAAAAGGGTTCTGTACCATAAACCTTAATTTTTATTATTTGTTGTTTAGCGGTAATAGAAATACACAATCGGTGAAAACAATTCTCTACCTATTACGGTTCTTGAAATACAGCCCGCTGACAGACAGACGGACAGCGCAGGCTTAGTCATAGGGTTCCGTTGGTTCCCGTTTGGGTACGATACCCTAAAGAGGAGGGTCAGCAGTAGTACCTACTTAAAAGTATCATCATCATCAGCCGAAAGACGTCTACTGCTGGACATAGGCCTCTCCCAAGCTTTTCAGCCCTCTCGACAATCTGTTCTGCGAGCATTGTGCGCTGCCCACTGCCACTTTAGTTTGGCGATCCTTCAGGATATGTCGGTAACCTTGGTTCTCTGGCGGATGTCATCATTCCTGATTCGATCACGCAAGGAAACTCCAAGCATTACCCTCTCCATTGCCCTTTGAGTGACTTTGAGCCTTCTGATGAGGCCCATTGTGAGCGACCACGTTTCAGTTCCATATGTCATCACTGGCAACACGCACTGGTCACAGACTTTCGTCTTGAGACACGGTGGTATGTGGGAAAAAGTATGTTATCTCTTAAATCCTTATATTGCTGTTCGAACAGAACCGTGCAAGCGCGAGCAGAAGTATTTCAAGAAGAAGTTCGGTTCCGACGGCCACCTGCACTACAACGCTCCGCAGTGCACTCCGCTGTGGCTATACGCTCCTGTGCAGGTACTACGTTCTTTTTACTTATTCTTCATGTCACTGGCACGGCATACAAGGCCTTTTTTTTAAATGGGAATTCATCATATGACTCCTTCCGCTCTGGGCGGAGCGGAAGGGAGTGTCAGACTCTTACTGACTAAAACCCATCCGTGTTCCTCCTACTGCCCTTTGCGTTACAGGGTACGGTGCCTCTTTCGAACGGATTCCGCATCCCGGCAGGCACTGGCCCTAGCGGGCCCCGTCTTCCAAGCTGACAGCTCCCTGAGGCGCGCGTGGACCACAGCGCGCCGTCTACCCGGGCCTGGCTCTGATCAGACGGCGAGCCACCCAGTGCTCGCCGTCCGCAGGCCCGCGCCTACGGTGGCCTGAAATATGTATATTGTACTTTCTTAATATCTAAAACAGAAATATAGGTATAAAGCTGTTCTGAATCCATTTCTATCGTAATCCTGTATGTACTCTAGTAATGAAAAACGGTTCATAACTTATTTTTCTACGAAGAGATATTATATTAAATGTTGTTGGCTTTTTTTTCGCAGTGTCGTCGTTTCGTGTGTTATTGTGCGCTAGAAGATGGCAGCTTCATTTTAGGGATCAAAGTGCCGCGAGTAGAAGTCTCCAATATGAACTGTGGTTAGTATGAATCATCATCGTAATAGGTACAAAACGACCTAAGTTTTGTCGTTTAAATGAACGCGACGATCGCCTTTTCGCGCGATAATCGCCAACTATTACGACGACGTCAAAAGGACATTTGTCAGCCCTCATCTCATTCCCACTTTAATTTGACAGTTTATTTCTTTTCGAACTGTGTGTTCTTCAGTTGGTTCAGTCAGAGTTTTTTTAGGCGCCGAGGCGTTTGCGTCCCTGACGCCTCCTTCTCCAAGCAGGATCAGCCCGCTCACGGTCCCGCTCGGCAGCCTCCACCAACTGTTCTACCTACCTACCTACCTACCTTTGTATTCGTGTTCAGAGTTCCTAGTGCAACTTTTAATTAAAAGAATGCCCATTATTTAAGTCAGCCAGTATGTATGTTTATCCAGTAGATATGTATGGTATATATTATGTACTCTTTGTGTATCGTGGACCACAGAAATGTCGGTGGCGCTTATTAGTCCCATAAAATAAGGAGTTATGACAATCTTTTTTACTATTGAATGTCAGTTTGTTTCAATATTAAACGCAGGTTTCTTCCTTGTGTTGCAGACTGTGCCCGCGAGAAATGTCGCTCTAACTCTGATGTTCTCTGCGACGGCTATGGAAACTTTAAGGACGCTGTGTTTATTCCACACAGCGAGGACATGCAGTTAACTGAAGGCAAGTACAATCAAGGGAAAGAGAAAAAAATGGCTTTGACAGACAGACAGACGGACAAAGTGATCCTATTCCTAAGGGTTCCGTTTTTTCCTTTTGAGGTACGTAATCCTAAAAAAATACATACAGCAGCCTATAGGGAGCGTGCAGAAACTATAGGCGGCAGCACAGAAATGTCACTGTCAAGCATGTTTCAAGTATAAAATTCGAAATAGCTACGCTAGATGGCATAGTCTTATTCGCGCACATTCCCCTAAACTGAGTATGCAGGAACCACAGGTGGCAGCACAGAAGCGTCCACGTCAAATATTGTGATCCTTAAAACTTCGAATATGCGACACTAGATGGCATAGTCAACGTCGTGTACGGTCCCTATTCAGTCAATCTCACCGTGTAAACCACAGAACACATATTACATAGCGGGTGTAAACTAAAATGGAGTGAGGATGAAGTGAGCTGTCCTTGCATCTTGATTGTATGGTTTGACAGCTGTCACTTCATGTTCACTTCACCTAAGCTTACACGATGAGTGAAGTGTTTACAGAATCGACTGCTGTCATTGCATCTTGTTTGTATAGATTGACAATAGAAAAATAAACCGGCCAAGTGCGAGTCGGACTCGCCCAACGAGGGTTCCGTACAGCAGTTATAAATTACTTTTAATGAAGACTATATTTTTATGATTGAAATACAAATCTATAGTTTTCAGAATTTTCCCTATACTTGTAGTCTAAGACGGTATTACTTGCCAAATTTCATAGTTCTAGGTCATCGGGAAAAACCCTATGAATTTTGATTCCCTTGAGAGAGTCGAAATTACTTTTTTTGCGGCATAAACGACAGTTTCTTTTATTTTACGTAAACTTAGAATCTTGATTTTTGCGCAGCTTTAAGGGACCGTAGACCTAAGCATATGGTTTTAATTCAACTCAATACCTTCACGCGTTCCCGAGATAAAGGGTCTTTACAGACAGACGGACGGACGACAAAGTGTTCCTATAAGGGTTCCGTTTTTCCTTTTGAGGTACGGAACCCTAAAAATATTTATTGTATATACTGTTTAATATGACTGGCAGTTCCAGAGATTACCGCGTTCAAACATAATAAAGCTGAAGAGTTTGTTTCTTCAGTTTTATTATATTAGTAATTTAAAAATATAATACTAACAGTGAAAATAGAATCAAAATTGCTCTAACGAGATAGAATGATTTTAAATAAATATATCTGTCCCTCTCGCGAAAACGCTGTTTTATATGACAGCTGTATAGGCGTCATGGACTTTGACCCCAAAGTTCATATCGGACTTCTCTGTCTAATTGTAATCTTTGAAGCTTTATAACTTCATCGCTGATGAAGGTGTTTAAAAATAATGTCAAGATTGTTGTTAAGTATTTCATTTTGCAAATAAAAAAATAGCATGCATATTCCCTTTTCACTTGAACTAAGCTTAAAGACGGTTAGAGCTTAGGTGAAGTGAATATGACGGGTTGAATCACACTACAGAATTAAGGAAGCACTCATTTTTTTACGAATGGGCAATCATCAAATGACTCCTCCCGCTCTGGGTAGAGCAGAAGGGAAGGAAGCAAAGGTGGATTTTTTTTTTAAATCTTCACAACTAATTTTTCAGACCAAGATAACTTGCTTTTTGTACCATTTTTTTTTTATAACGGTTCCTTCTTTTCTAAGGATAATAGTGGGTCAACACGACACAAATTTCTATACAGACTTTTTTTTAAACTTTGCCCACACGAGGAATTTCTCTTATGTCGTGGGTGCGTTTACAAACACATAAACTCACATACACAAGCAGTCAGACCCGGAACAACTATCTGTAGGCCATACAAATATTTGTTCCGTGCGGGAGTCGAACCCGCGACACGCAGTGGAGCAGCCAATCGCTCAACCAATGGTGCAGTAGTTGAGTCAACCATGCCGTAAAGTAGGTATTTGTTCTTCCGTGAAGTCTTATCTACACTGAATATTATAAAGTGGTAAAGTTTGTAAGATTGTTAGGTTGTAGGGTTCTTTTACTAATAGAAAGCCACGCTATTTGTGGCATGTGCATATAAGATATTAAGTATATCTATACTCATAATATAAAGCTAAAGAGTTTGTTTGTTTGCTTGAACGCTTTCATTTCAGGAACTACTGGTTCGATATTATCACGCTTAGACCAATAGGAGCGGACTTCGTCTGCTCCGCTCCTATTGGATTTAGCGTGATGATGTATAGCCTTCCTCGATAAATGGGCTATATAACACTGAAAGGATTTTCAAATCGGACCAGCAGTTCCTGAGATTAGCGCGTTCAAGTAAACAAACAAACAAACTCTTCAGCTTTATATATTAGTATAGATATAGATTATACTGGACGTGTGTATGTCACTGAACTCTTCCTAAACGGCTGGACTGATTTGAATGTTTTTTTTTTTTTGTATGCGTTTGGGTGGCGCCGTGGATGGTTTAGATTTATAAAAATATTTGTTTTGTCATGCAGGACAAGGTCTGTTGGGTCCGCTAGTATACATATAAACCCGAAAAATACCGCCCAACGAAGTGGCCACGGGTCGTTCGTTTCTCACAACTTCTATTGAATTTTGAGTGTGCCACAAAGCAACGCAGAAAAAATTATAGAGATGAATGTCGGTGTGGTAGTTTTTTTTATTCGGAGTTCAAAGTCTGTACTGACAAAAGAATGTATTGTGTGCTTGGATTTGTGAGTACCGTGAGGCGTAGGTATTAAGGGGTCGTCTACACGAGCGAGAGAATCGCAGCGAAATTATCGTTGTGCCACCTATTTAGAGCCGTGTGGAGACACGTTCATAGAGTTGTTGAATTGAAATTATATTTGTTTGCCAGAATATAGGTACATAATAACATAATTTTTGTCTCACTATATTCGTGCAAATATTTCCAGAACATACATAATAATATCATGAAATTATATCAATGTTATAATAAAATTTACAGTCTCGCTTCGTTAAGGTGGAAGCGCCAGGGTCAGTGTGAAGCTGTTCATAAGTTCATAAAGCCCTATTGAATTATTTCATAAAAAAGTCATTCAATAGGGTATGAATTTAGAGGGCTGTATAGTATTGATGATTAAATGGTTATAATTCTTTAGATAAATACGCGTTACAGCTGCGAATCGTATTTTGTTCAACATACTACAGCTTTACACTGACCGGCAAATTGCAAAAAACATACAAATATTTGAATTTCGCGGGCTACATCTATACTAATATATAAAGCTAAAGAGTTTGTTTGTTGGTTTGTTTTTGACTTGAACGCGCTAATCTCAGGAACTACTGGTCCGATTTGAAAAATTATTTTAGTGTTAGATAGCCCATTTATCGAGGAAGGCTATAGGCTATATATCATCACGCTAAGACTAATAGGAGCGGAGCAGTAATGACAATTGTGACGCAGATGAAGTTGCGCGGGTCAACTAGTTGGAATATATGTTATAAACAACTCTCCACACGGCGATATTTTTGCGGCGATTCGACGAATGAAAAAACTTTAACCCGCGGGGATACATAATATTCGCTCATGGAGATGGCTCCTAAATACTCTCAAGAATTTTAATAAAAGTTTTTTTTTTCTTTCCAGTAGATCGCAAACCGGTCACCACTCCTGAGCCTCATACCACCGAGAAGAAAGACACAAGTCCAAAATATGTGTACTGATTAATTAAACGCCTTCTATTTAATGAGCTGTTGTTCTTCATTCGCACTGCATGCTCAAATAGTGTTCGACCGAAACAAGACTTTCAGCCGATACCGAAACCGAACCTTTGTTTCTGATCTCAGTTTCGGCCGAAACCGAAACCGAAATGCATGTGCGTGTGTGCGTGTGTGTGTGTGTGTGCGTGTGTGTGTGTGTGTGTGTGTGAGGGTGTGTGTGTGTGTGTGTGTGTGTGTGTGTAATAAAACTGATTATATTTTGCATGTTTGCAATGTGTAACAGAATAAAAGCAAACGCAATACCTCTTTCTTAAAGGGGCACTCGTCATTATGCACATCTTAAAAACGGCACTGAAATCGCGGAAAACAAAAATCGACCGCTCTATACATTTCTGTGTGCACAATTCTACACAGAAGTCTGTTAGAAATGTACTGAACAGCTGATTTTTTTTCGAGATTTCGTGGTTGGTCCCTTAAGAGGAAATGTGGGCGGCAAGCCTTTGTATGTAAAAAGTCATAATTCGAGGTTTGACTCTCGAATGTTTTCTTCTCCAATAATGGACCGATATCTATATGTATACTAATATATAAAGCTGAAGAGTTTGTTTGTTTACTTGATTGCGCTAATCTCAGGAACTACCTACTGGTCCGATTTGAAAAAATATGTCAGTGTTAGATAGCCCATTTATAGGGGCTATAGGCTATATATCATCACGCTAAGATCAATAGAAGCGGAGCAATAGTGCTATTCTGTAACAAAATTTTCGAATCTCAACAGCGGAATCCGAGGTGAGTATAAACATAAGACCTTTATGTCGTGTGGAATAAAGTTCACTTTGTGAGCTTTGTCACTCAGGTGAAGCTCGATATCGAAATGTTCACTTACCTACTTACAGAATAGACTAGCAGTAATTAAAATTGTGACGCAGACGAAGTTGCGCGGGTCAACTAGTAAGAGATATTTCACAAAAGTTTTCCTTTTTTGATTAATAGTTGTACACTCTGTTGTCACTTTGTTGAAAGCAATTTATCGGACAATTTTAAGCATTTTGTGAGTTCTAGTGCTTATACGGTTAACAAATCATAAACAAGGAAAACATAGGGACACAATATATATATATTTTATTCAGTTTGTGAAATATCTCTTAAATTGGTTCAATTTTGGAGGAGAAAACAGTCGAGATCCAAACCTCGAATTATGACTTTTTACATACAAAGTCCCGCCACCAGCATTTCCTCTTCATTATTTCTGTTACACGTTATTTGGGTAAATCTGCCTAGCCTTTTCCCAGGTACAGACGCCAGCACATAAGCTACCAGAAACTATACAAATTTCCCAATCAACTTGGAACTTAACGCTTCAAATATAAAATTGAAAATCTATTTAAGAAATATGACACATTGTTGTAGCTTGATGTGCTGGCGTCCGTACATAGGTATATTGGGGCCGGCTTCCAGTCAAACCAGATTCAGCAGAACACCAGTTGGTATTTTACGTGAAGCGGCTGCCTACCGCCTCCACCCATTAACTGGGTAACACGGTACTTCTTGGCTAGACTGGAGTCAGATTTTCTGGCTTCTGACAATTCGTAACGACTGCCAAAGATCTACAAATGACAGCCGGAACCAACGGCTTAACGTGCTTTCCGAGGCACGGAGGAGTCTCAGTATATCAAGATGGTCATCCATCCACAGAACGACCTCGGCAAGCGTTGCTTAACCTTGAAGATATGCCCATGCGGCTGTTATGCTTTAGTTACGAGCTCCGCTCCCAGCAGGCTTCCCTAATCCCAAAAGTTTAAAATACGATTGCAGTAGACTGGAGCATTATTTTACAAAATCATAGTTAATGCCTACTTAGGTAAGTACCTACTAATAAACCATTAGGTACGCTACAGAATCTACTTGTACCTATCTGACATTTAAAACCTAAGATTACGCGCGCAAAATAAGATGGTCACACTATTCGTCCTCGGCCATACTCTCAATGTCATTTTCATTTGGCAAGATTATCTTCCGCGTTGCGCATGCCCGAACAACAGCTGACTGTGTTATATCAATAACATAGCACACTTCGAGCTGCAAATACGACATGAAAAAGAACCCAGTAAAGATGCGAAGGAACTAGGGATTTTGTAAAGAGAAATTGATAGGTTTTTATAGTGTAATGTCGGTTAACAAATAACCTTCACCTAGCGGCTGAAAGCGAGTATTTCTGGGCGCCCTCGTGACGTTATGTGTCACGCTTGTGAAGTAGTGTTGCCAGTTGGGGAAAATTGCGCGGTTTGATGTCAACCTTTGATATGGCTGAGAGATGATGATATACATACGATTTTTACTTTGTGAGGAAAAGGATTGCAAACCATTACCCTACCCCTCTACCCTTGAAAGATGTATTGGATTTCCTTTAGAAAAATTTATTGATTTTTATTCGAAGTTTAATTGATTATTTCTACAATTACTTGTAACTTTCTATGTTTTGTTGCTTGTTGGGTGTATCTGATCTTAACAACAAAAGGCAAAAACCAACACGGATTTATTTTGATGTTTGCGTTAAAGCGATCTTTTAACCTATTTGATCTAGGTAATGTCAATAACCACGCTTTCTACTACGTGGGATGTAATCTATACTTCTATACTTAATATATAAAGCTGAAGAGTTTGTTTGTTTGCTTGAACGCGCTAATCTCAGGAACTACTGGTCCGATTTGAAAATTCTTTAAGTGTTAGATAGCCCATTTATCGAGGAAGGCTATAGACTCTATATCATACCAATAAGACCATATAGGAGCAGAGCAATAATGAAAATTGTGACGCAGACGAAGATGCACGAGTCAACTAGTAATATTATAAAGCTATTAAACTACAAGAATACGTTCGACGGTTAATAAACATCTCAAATACTTGTTCTCAATAACTCTTATTTTTGCAACGGTAAAATGATCTAATTACGATAAATACTTTTTAATAAGAAGTCTTAAATTTGAGACGAACGGCGGAATGGTCTTTCTATTTCATTCATATTTATCAATAATTCAATATACTACAGCGTAAAACCTAGGTTCATTCAAGTTCTTTGACCTACTTCAACACCTAAGCATTTCTATAACTCTATGGCAGGTCCACATTTTCCGCGAGGGGGAAATTGTTTAACACTCTGGCAACACTGCTTGTTACTGGCAGTCGATATATCGCGCGGAAAGAGGACGCGCGGCCGTACTCAGCGCACAGTAAATACATTTTACGAGCAGAAAAATTAGTGTTCAGTGAAAATGCCCAATATTATAAACGAAGTAAAATTGGACTTTAAAGATGTGTTGTTGCGACCAAAACGAAGCACTTTGCGCAGCAGAAATGACGTAAGTGACACTTTAACTTTTTAATTTCTGAAACACTAGATGACCAAGGTTTTGTGAAAAATGCCTGGACGTGAAAATTTTCAGTTGTGATATTTATATCACTTATGTGCATTCTAAAATAATACGTTTTTTTAAGCAAATGATTGCAGTATGTTGATATTATTGGCAAATAACACCTAACTGAGCGCGTTTATTCAGCACTTCAGGTAAGTATCTATTTCAGAACAAAGTTGCTGTAACCTTGGCTAAGCAACTAACAGCTGACTGACGCAAGTAGATTAGAAAAACTTTCTAATGAAGGCTGAAAATATATTCAGGATCATATTTGCTTATCTGGTTTATTTATTTACCGATACAGCAATCTGAAAAAAAATCTATACTTTCCTAATAAGTAGACACACATTTTTACAGCCATGCTTAATTTATAAATGACTCGTGACTGTATGTCTATTTGTTACCCTTTCAAGTCTTAATGGCTGAACAGATTTCGAAGAGACTTGGCTAGCGGGTGGACTGTGTCTTGAAATAGGACAAGGTTACTTTTTATCCCGGGGCGTATGTTCCCATACAATAAAACTCAACAACTTTCACGCGAGCGAAGCTGGTAAAAGCTACGAGCAGTATAGTAATAAAAACCGGCAAATTGCGAGTCGACCTGTCACACGAATGGTTCCGTACCATAAACCGAAAAAAGCACGTTTCTCGTATTGGAGCCCTCTTTAATTTTTTATTAAATTAAATTATTATTTTTGTTATAGCGGCAATAGAAATACATACTCTATGAGTATATAATGAAGCTCGACTAGTCCCGTCCCGGTGACGTCACAACTGTCTCCGGGACTCGCCGAGCTTCATTAACTCGGCAATTTTCTAGTGCTCGCCACTGTTGATTCTGGCACAGGAGTTGCAGTGGTTGGGAAAAGCAGGGCGGAAGATATCCACGAGGATTTTCAATACGTGACCAGAAAAAAAGAAGTGTGCCACGCTTGTCCGATTAAATTAAATGCGCTAAGGTTCCGGAAAGTCTCGTGTCGTCACAGTAACGTGTTGTCATTTCAACGGTTTCTGAGGAGCTCGTGGCTAGATAATAACAGCCGCACAGGTCGATCTTCAAGGTAAAGCAACGCTTGCCAAGGTTGGTCTGTGGATGGGTGACCATAATACATACCGAGTTTCCTCCGTGCCTCGGAAAGCACGCTAAACCGTTGGTCCCGGCTGTCATTTGTACATCTTTGGCAGTTGTTACGGATAGTCAGAAGCCTGTAAATCTGACACCAGTCCTGCCATGAAGTACCGTGTTAGCCAGTTAATGGGTTGTGGAGGTCTGGTAGGCAGCCGCTCCTCGTAAAATACTGGTATTCAGCTAAATCCAGCTTGATTGGAAGCCGACCCCAATATAGTTGGGAATGGCTTGGCAGATGAGTAACGTGTTGTCATTCATTCTTAGTGATTCGGTGATAAGGAGTAAAAAACGCCCCCAAATAAATCCCGAAACTACGGACTTCGGGCTTAGAGAGCAGACACCCTGTAACGCAAAAAAATGGCCAACGCCTAACGTCAGTAACAGTCTGACACTCCTTCCCGCTCCTTCCGAGTGCCCCAGAGCGAGAGAAGTTATTTGATGAATAAACATTAAAAAAATATAGTAAACGCCTACCCTTCACGGAATGCAGGCGTAATATTTATTTAGCGAGTTAACAGTAATTGATTTGCGACTGTGAGTAGGTGGCTACTATGTTCCCACTGCTAAGCAATAAATTCAGCACTTTGTACTGTTTACAGTAGTTGGTACTTAAGTTACATTGTTAACCAGTTCTTTTAATCAGAATCCGGGCATACCTACCGTCACTATACATACATAGGTCTCATACATGGTATATACAATTACCTGTAAAAGAGTTCCGGGGAAGTACAGAAATTCCTACTGATACCATATGCCTGCAGCCTAGCAGTACTTACCTAACTAAATGCCCATTTTTGTTGCCGTAGCATACCTAGGACCCAAAAAAGAAGAAATTCAGAACGAAAGAAATCCAATTATTGGCCTGCCAAGTGTAACAGTAATTAATATTAGATATTGCTTACCATATTTATACTCATTACTAATTAATAATATTTGAAGAGGAGGGATGAAACGCATATAACTAGAAGAGTTATGAACATAAATGTGGATGGATGGAGAGGGAGAGGAAGGCCAAAGAAAAGATGGATGGATTGTGTGAGGAGCGATATGAAAGAAAAGGGAGTTAGTGATAGAGTGACGACTGATAGAACAGAATGGAAGAATAAAACGTGTTGCGCCGACCCCAAGTAACATGGGATAAGGGCAGGAAGATGATGACTAATTAATAATATTATTCACTCAAACACTATTCTATCAAATAGTAACATCCTTAACCCAAGATATTCATAACCATAATCGATTCATTTCCGAACGTTGCAAACTTGCAACACTGTCTCGGTCCGCCTTTCCTAAGTATCCATATCCGGATACTTTGTGAAAGTCCGTGTTTATACTCGTATCAAGAACCCCATCCTTCTGAGCGTTTTTCACAAGACAGTTTTTTTTTTTAAATAGGCCCTTCTAGCTAAAAAGGCCTACCTATTTTGTTTAAAAAACAATACTCTCAAAACGGGCTCCCCATAAATGTTTAAGACTAACTACTCCACTGGTTAAGACAGATTCAAACAGCTTTTCAGGTTAAAGTAGAAAACTCTACTTTAGCTTGAAAACATAAAGCTGGTCGTTTTTCGCAGATGTGACGCATATTTTCCATTAGTCAAGTTGTCTTTCTTTTCAAACACACATTCTTTTTTATTGTATGCGTCATGCTCGGCGTAATTTTTAGTTTTTTTTTTTTTTACTTTCAAATTCCTTATTCAAAAATCGGAGGGCATGTGTCGGTACCTATACCCTGTTGCGGAATTTGTTCGAAACAGTCACCGCGGTTCTGAAACGCAAAGGGCATTAGGCGGAACACGGGTGGGTTTTAGTTAGTAACACTACCTTCGGCTCTGCCCGGAGCGGAACGTGTACCTACGGGAGCCCTCGCAATGTATCCAACAGCTTCTGATGTAGGTGTCGCGAGAGTATTGCTGGCGTGGTATATCTAAAATGCCGTTACCCGACATCTGGTCGATTTGGAACTTGATGATATATCAATGAGAAAAAAAAAATGTATCTATCTATCAGTGTTTGCGAATTTCCAAAGCTACTCAAGGTGTGTGTCGCAAACATTGATCGATAGATTTTTTTTTCATTAATGTCACCTCTTCAAAGTTAGAGTGAACAGGCTCCTTCTGGGTAAGCTCGCTCCATCGTAGACTTTGTTTTGTCTCTGTCATCTCTGACATAGACTAGAGTCAAGAGCAAACCCATCATTAAAAAAAAAACAAAGTTCAAAATCGACCAGATGTCGGGTAACAGCACTTTAGATGTACCACGGCAGATTGAACAATGGATCATTTTGTGGTGCTTTTAATAAGGTACCGGTCCAGCGTGTTGATGACCTGCCGCGTGATAAATAGATAGAATATCGTCGAAATTAGATTACGTTCAGAGCACATCCCAAGGGCTTGATTAAACCCAGACGATTGACATTGATAAATGATAGTAATCAACTTTGACAGCCCCTTCAATTACGTAGATATATCTATCTCTTAGCAGAATGATCAAAGACTCAAGGCGACCGCGATGCGCTATATCGATTGTGTTGCTTTGCCGTATGGTGCCCTAAAACAATAATACCATCCCATCACTAGCCGTGGGTGTCGTAAGAGGCGACTAAGGTACTCGCCAGAGAATGGGCAGCAGCGTTCTCTGCAAAACTCAACACCATACACTGCGATCGCCAACCCGCCTGACAAGCGTGGCAATTATGGCAAACCCCCCATCTTGGGGGAGGCCTATGTCCAGTAGTCGACGTCTTTCGGTTGAAATGATGATGATGATGAGATCCTACTTATTAATCCACTCAATAAATAAATGTTAAATTAATATAGTTGTAGGTTTATTGGTCAATCACCTATAAAAGTACAGCTAAATGGATTTGGAAACAATTTAGACACTAGTAGACCATACGTGAATATGAACATGGGATACCCAGTAGGTACTTTGTATGTACCCCTGGGATATGTTATGTTTTTCATGCGAACAATACAGCTGGCATAAACGAGTGAATTTGACACTGCAGGGCTCTATTTTCGTGAAGTCTTGAAGTTTTGAAAACACTTCAAAGACAAACAACGTGCGAGTTTTAGTGATCTTATTGAAAACTTCGTTTAATGTCTACAAAAAACGAAAGTAATACGTAAAACTTTAGCTTAAAAACCTGGGTACTGACATCTAATAATATATTTTTCATTTATATGAGAAAACTAGAGAACTTCGTCTGCGTAATATTTTTCATCAACGCGCTCCTATTGTTCGTAGGGTGATGTTATCGATAAATGGGCTATCCAATATTAAAAAAAAAATTAAATTCGATTCAGCAGTTCCTGAGATTAGCGCGTTCAACCAAACAAATAAACTCTTCAGCTTTATAATCTTTATTTATGTGTAATTCTACTGTACGTGTGTATGTCACTGAATTCCTCCTAAACGGCTGGACCGATTTGAATGATTTTTTTTGTATGCGTTTGGGTGGTGCCCTGGATTATTTAGATTTACAAATCAGCCCGGCAGATGGCGCTGCAGTCGGGCAGGACAACGTCTGTCGGCTCCGCTAGTATAAGTATAGATATCATGGCTGACATCGTAGACCACAAAAAACATCATTAGTTGTAAATCGTTCCTCCAAATCTCACCCCTAAACAGGTCTACAAGGAGTTTTCATAAATTAGAATTTTATGTGTATCTACATTCGACGTTTGTATTCCAATCCCACATCAAAAGAACTACGTCAGTAAAAGTATACGCAATACGTATGTAACTGAGTAACATTTCCATTGACACGCTACTTAGTCCATCAAATGCTCATAAAGACTAGTATTGCCGATAAAATACCGTGACGTCTTATGAAGCCACCATGACGTGACTACCCGTCGTTAACCTTGCCTTTATTATCGTGACAGATACAATTAGGATGTCCCCTAATATCAGCAGTTTTATTCCCTTGGTGGAGCTTAGATTGGGGAGGTCGGGGCTAAATAATAACAACTGCTTCATGTCGATCAAGCAACAAGGTTCAAGGTTAAGCAACGTTTGATGAGGTCGGGATGTTGATGGGCGACTGTCCATTACATAGCGAGACTTCTCTGTGGGTCGGAAACCACGTTTTACAAATGGTCCCGACTGTATTTTTTAGGGGCTCTTTGGAAGTTCAGCTTGCAGCTTGAGGAGCTCGTGGCTAAAGAATAACAGCCGCACAGGTCGATCTTCAAGGTTAAGCACCGCTTACCAAGGTGACCAACCTTGGTAAGCGCCGTTGGGTGATCGATCATTGCATACCGAGACTCCTCCGTGCCTCGGAAAGTAAGCCGTTGGTTACGGTTAGTCAGAAGCCAGAAAATCTGACACCAGTTTTGCTTAGCGGTATAGTACTTGGTTCGATTGATTTTTGATGTAAATCGTCAAATGACGTCACCCTGCTCGAGCGCGAGGCTCGTGCCCGAGTGTCAGACTCTGACTGACTAAAACCTTCCCGTCTTCCTTCAAATGCTCTTTGTGTCCCAGGGTCGCGGCAGTTCTTTCGAAAATTCCGCAACCCTGGGTGGAGGAACGCTCCATTTAAAATACTGGTATTCAGCTGCATCTGTCCTACCCGTAATGACTTACGGAGCCGAAACGTGGACACTCACCACAGGGCTGGTCCACAAATTCAAGGTGGCTCAGCGTGTAATGGAGAGAGCAATGCTCGGGGTTTCTCGGTGGATAGAATTCACAACGAAGTCATTCGTCAGAGAACTAAAGTCACCGACTTTGAGCGTAGAATCAGCATGCTGAAGTGGAAGTGGGCCAGCCATGTCTGAAGACGGATAGACGGTTGATGGAGCAGACATGTGTTAGAGTGGAGACCGCGTATGGGCAAACGTAGTGTGGGACGCCCTGCGGCACGATGGATCGATGATCTTAAAGAAGGTGGCTGGCAGCGGATGGATGCGGACTGCTGAAGACCGGAATGGTTAGCGCTCTTTGGGGGAGGCTTATGTTCAGCAGTGGACGGATACTGGCTGTAATGATGAGCTGCATCTACTTAGACTGGAAGTTTACCCCAACATACTATCTATAATCTACTGTCCTGTAATCATACCCATGCAACTCGCTCCATCATCAGACTACAAGACGTACGGCGATGCGCCACCGTTACATGGTGGACATCCCGCCCACAAGCACAAAACATTTTGGGAACACAATCACAGTGCGTACAGCTAAGGAGTGAAATTTCTTGCCGGAGTCTGTGTCAAGAGTGAATGGTTACTTCTAGGCAAGTGTGCTCCATCTTCGACCACATCATTGCTTACAGGTGACATAGTGGTCAAACGCGTGCCTATCAATAGTGAACGTGACGTCTTGGCATTCAAATAACCTCAAAGAATAGTCTATTTATCATCAAAGGTAATGTAATGACTTCTAATTCGGTCTGTTCCCAACCCGCAGTAAAGGGAAGGTTCATTTATTACAGCTTGTCACGGTACGATGACGTGAGCGCTGTTTGCCCTTTTTATTGGTTTTTGATTACTGTTATGGGGATCTATTATTATGGTGATGAATGGGAAAATTATGGGTATCCTTCAATGTATTGATGTGGGGTGGAACCAGCATATAGGCACTTGTCTCACCGCCACGGGTAGCGAGTAAAGCTTGAAACTCGAAACGAGTTGGCGAGCAACGAGTAGCGATTGAAAAGTTTCGATGCGAGTGCTTTTGTGCGGCGGGCGATTACTCGCAATACTCACTCCGGCCCGTACTGTTGGTAGAAATTACCGCTGGTTAGTTAGTTCCGACCGCCAAGCGAGTATTGCCGAGCGAGCGTCGCTGAGCGAGTACAATCTTTGATAGCTCTTGTAGCTGCGATCAACTAGTGGTAAGAGCCGCTCGCCGGCATCGGCAGTATGAACAGCCAGTTATCGACTTTGATGGTTTGTTTGCTTGAACGCGCGAATCGGTCCGATTTGAAAAATTCTTTCAGCGTTAAAATCAGTACTGTGATTTCGGTGTGACAGCGTTACATAAACAAACTCGATTTCCCACAAATACGAGACGTATTAGATTTCCTATTCAATTCGATTCTCCACAGTCTACTTGATGTTGCCAAAGATTTGGAAACAATCCATACCTAAACTTCTATTCATTACAATATTTCGGGCAGGTGTTGTACCTAAGCACAGCTTTACCAGTCATCATCAATAGGTATATCAGCCGAAATAAGTCCACTGCTGTACATAAACCTACCCCAAGTGTCGCCACAACAATCGGTCCTGTGGGTATCGCATCCATCGGCTACCCGCGACCCTCACCAGGTCATCGGTCCACCTTGTGGGAGCTCTTCCAACGCTGTATCTTCCGGTACGCGGTCGCCGCTCTAGAACTTTACCTGTGGTCCCACTGTATTCTAAGACAACTTCCATCGACGAAATAACAAAAAATGCGTGCGAAATGCAAATGGCGGTTAGACGGAATTTCGTTACGGGTGCGTGCAAATTAAATTCATACCGCGTTCAGTTTTTTTAGAGGTTTTCTACAGGTAAAGCTGTCCTTAGGTTACACGTCTTGCCCCAACATTTCTAAAACACTATTAGACCTATATTGACTCTTACAGCTTGTGAGGGATCTAAAAATAGACTTCATTTTCGGTATCGATTTCTCTTTAGGGTGGTGGTTTTAGTACCGTTATGATACGCACCTCTTTGTACAGGAAGGTTAGGTGAAGTACTTGTTTTTCGAATAAGGTTAGAGAAAAGAAAATAGGTAATTTGAAGATTTCGCGGACACCAGCCCTAGTTAATCCTATTACTTTATTTTTGGGTCAACCCCTCACCGTCGTTCCAGAGCAAACAGTGATAGGTAAACCTTCATGGACCTGGGGTCCTAATGAATAAGGTTACTTTTAAGCAAGAGTGCTCCAACGTCGAACATTATCATCGCTTATCATCAGGGGAGAATGTGGTCAAACGTTATCAATATCACTACATCACTACATCTTATATAACTATAGAGGTATGCAGTACAGGGTGTGAAGTCCCGCAAACCTCCATTGAAAAGGAAGGATCCTCCCGGGATCAAGGAAGGTTACTTTTGATTTTGTCGATAACGGATTTTCCTACGATTTTCACCAATGGACGGAGTGATTCATGAGCAAGGTTTTGCTGTATGTAACATGGCTGAAGTATAAAGATGTCGGAAAAAATTGAATTTGTCAAAAACCCGACCGCTAAAACAACTAAAAAATTCGAAACAAGTCGCTTTTCAAGCAGTCTGAAGCTGTTGGTGGCATCAGATCAGTGATTGAACTGCCTTTTTTTGAGTCTTCGCGCTCAATTATTTTCAACCACTGCAACACTTGAGAGCCAGAATAAACAGTGGCGATCACCAAAAAAAAAAAAAAAACGCCAAGCCAATGGAGCTCGACAAATCCCGGAAAAACGATTCTAGTTGAATCGTTTTTCAGGGATCTACAACGAAATTAATCAGAATAAGAACAGTGAAAGAGTACGAAAAAATATAAAATTCACTAACTACTAAGACAATGGTCTATGTGCTTACATAGGTATAAAGTTTTTGTTTATGCCCTAGATTCCCAGTATGCAACATTACCATTTGAACCACTGCCAAAGTTTCCCGTTCCTGTTTATGCCAGATATGTCAAGTGGCCAATCTCGGGTCAGACGATGACTCATATTGGTTAACAAATCTTAATTGACACTGTATGACTGAGCGTGCCGGGGTGCGGAATCCGTTCGAAAGAGACGCCTCGTCCTTGGAACGAAAAGGGCACTGGGAGGAACACGGATAGGTTTTAGTCAGTAAGAGTCTGACACTCCCTTCCGCTCCGCCCAGAGCGGGAGGAGTCATCTGATGATTTCCCATCCTTAAAAAAAAAAAAATTACTGAGCGTATGGATTGGAACAGTTAATTTGTCAGTCAAAATGGTCTGGGTTATTAATATGAGTGCTTTTTGAACGCTATTTTGAAACAAGCAAGTCTCTCGTAATTAATTTTCGGCTGAGGTAATCGCCGCTTAAAAGCCGTCTCCATGAGCCAGAGAATCGCCGCGAGTTGACGTTTTTTCATTCGTCGAATCGCCGTGTGGAATCACATTCATAGTGTTGTTATAGAAATACGTGGCACGGACGATCAGAATAAATTTTCTCACTCGTAGAGACTACCGATTCTGGAAGAGTCTCCACTAGTAGGCGAAGCGACGAAGCTGTGAAACGGTGTAACTGGTACAAGGATGTGTTGTAGACTCAACTGTGCGATAAAGCGATGCCTTGGTACAAAGTTACCGACTCGAGATACTTCTGCATTCCTCGCTCACATTTCTTGCACTCATACAGTCACTTGTTTTGATGAACAAGACCAGCAGGTTTAAAAAGGCCACTTTAGCAAAATCTTAACATTAACCACACAACAATCTGTCAATTTCATTATCTTCAGGTTCAAGGTTGATTGGAAACATTTGACAGTGACGGGTAGCGTGATGTGCTTTCTGATTCTCTTAAACTGGCCTTTTTAGACCCCCTGTACCGCTAAGCCCTTTCCCACCAGAGCTACGATGTGCGAGGAAAATAAATTCTTCTTATTGGTGTTGCTCACTTATGCATACCTCTTCTACTCAAATACACCATTGTAGATGCTGTTAATTTAAAAATTTAACTCGAATCCTCTTATGTTTATAAACTATGTGTATGTTCTCCTCTATACGTCCTCGTACATCACTGGTGGAAATGGTTTCTATACCAGACCACCTGCTGGTTTCGTCTGGAAACCGTATAAAAATCATCATCTGCCTAGCCTTTTCCCAACTATATTGGGGTCGGCTTCCAGTCAATCCGGATTTAGCTGAATACCAGTATTTTACGAGGAGCGGCTGCCTACCAGACCTCCACAACCCATTAACTGGCTAACACGGTACTTCATGGCAAGACTGGAGTCAGATTTACTGGCTACTGACTATCCGTAACGACTGCCAAAGATCTACAAATGACAGCCGGGACCAACGGCTTAACGTGCTTTCCGAGGCACGGAGGAAACTCGGTATTTTATGATGGTCACCCATCCACAGACCAACCTTGGCAAGCGTTGCTTAACCTTTAAGATCGACCTGTGCGACTGTTTTTATCTAGCCACGAACTCCTCAGAAACCGTATAAAAATAAATAATTGGCCATAATGAAGTCTGTCAAGCTAGGTTATCGATAAGTCTATCCTATGGCAGACCAATCGATATGTAGCAATATGACCTAATAACCCCGAGTTGTTAGCACTCTATGCTCTAGGTACTGGTACTCCTTTTCTTTTTTTAATCGCTGGGAAATCCTCGCGGATGTCCTCCGCCCTGGGGTGGGCGGAGGGGTCTGTCAGACTCTTACTGACTAAAACCACCCCGGTGTTCCATCTCTCACCAACGCTGGGTATCGCGAGAACTTAATTGGCTTTCCGTGATCCCCGACTGGAGCCGGCCCGCCTCTGCGGGCCACCGCGGGTCAGCGGGAGGAGTGAGGTGTTTGACTTCCCCTGCGACGTCAAAGAGGGGCGCACAGGAACACTACGCGCCGCCAACTCGGGTCTGTGTGAATGGGGGGCGACGGTCACCACCAGGACCGCGGCCCCTGGAGGTACTGGTACCCCTAGGATAACCTAACAGAGCCCTATTACTAAGCCTCTGCTGTCCGTCCGTTAGTCTCTCAGGTCAGCGGGCCGTATCTTATGCACCGATTATTCGATGATGCATTTCTTTTGTTTGTTTTTTTTTTAGCAAAACCTTGCCCGTGGGGGGCAAGGTGCTAGGAATTTCTCCTGTATCGTGGGTGCGTTTCTCACATACACAAACAGCCAGACCCAGAACAACTATCTGTAGGCCATACAAATATTTGTTCCGTGCGGGAATCGAACCCGCGACTGGCAGCGCAACAGCCAGTCGCTTAACCACTGCGCCAACCGTGCCCAATGTTATATTTTAATGCCAGTTAATGACAATAAAGTTCACTTTGCGAGAACTTTCAAGGCTGCTGCAATTACGGTCGATACCATCGCACGGAGGCCAAGGGCAACTTTCAGTAACACGTGGAAACATGGTACCATAATGTGTATTTATAGAATTGTGTTGTTGTTCGCATAAAGTTTCATTTTTTTATTGTTGGTATGCTTGCGTTTGATCACTGTCTTCCGTAATTATGGAATCTTGATACCACTGGATAGGTTTTGAAAAAAAAAAAAATATTTTTAAGGCATGATTTGGTGCCAAAATCCGCCATTTCTTTTTTTTTCATTTTGACTTAACCAGCGTCACTCTCACAGTAAATACGACTCTAACGACACCTCTCAAGCTAAAATTCATCGAGCCGTTTAGGGTCTAGGACGTGCTAAAGAAATATACATACAAACATACATACACTCGAAAAACATAACCCTCCTTCTTTCGCAGTCAGGTAAAACAAGGCTTTCCCTATTTTCACGGTAATTGTCACCAGATAAGACGCCGCTTATTCAGTTTCAATACAAATTGATGTTTACGCGATCGTGAATGTTAAATACTTGTACTAAGGGCACAGGTTAGTGCGAGTTTTCCTTAGCTGTACGCACAATGAAAGAGTTCCCAAAACGTTTTGTGCATATGGGTGTGATGTCCACCATGTAGGTACCGGTGACGCATTGCCGTACGTCTTGTAGATCTCTATCCAGCATTGGAGTGCTTATGCTGCTTATCAAAGTAATCTTCCTCTTTGCTTTTCTCTTAGAAATCGATGAGCGTCGGCTGCGCGCACGAAAATCTGTCAAGTTCTGCAAGCGAGAACGCAATACACGCGATAGAGAGGGCACGATCGGCCTAAGCGTTCGGCTTGTTTGTTATGAATTCAATTGTTTTCTTATGACGTTGTCACGTAAAATTATCGTCCGTAAACCGACTTTACAGACAACCAATATTTTTTAGGGTTCCGTACTCAAAGGAACCGTAACCCACGGAACCCTATTACTAAGCCTCCGCTGACCGTCCGTCCTTCCGTTTGTCTGTGTGTCAGCGGGCTGTATCTCAAGAACCGTAATAAAGCGATTATAAAGCGTTTGTGGCGCACCGGCTTGGAGAAATTGACGAGTTGACACAAATAAAGGAATGGCACTATATACCTACCAAAATGAATATAGCCGACATCGCCACGAGAGATACCTGTGAATTAGATATGCTGCAAAATGAATGGTTATATGGCCCCGAGTTTTTGTACAAAGGAAAAGAGACATGGCCAGCGGATGTACAACCGGAAGTCGGCACCGATGTTTTGGAACGCGTTTCTCTCGTTGTCACTAAGAAGTGCTCACCTGCTGTGCCGGAACCCGAGAGATTTTCATCTTGGCTACGCCTCCTGAAAAGTACTTGTATGGTATTATTATTTATTGATAAATGCAAAAAACTTACCAGTGAAATCGATGGTGATATGATGAGAAGAGCAGAACGTCTGTTAATAATGCACTCCCAGAGGCAAACATTCGCTGAAGACCTGGAACACCTGCAACAAAGAAAACCATTAGATCGGAAAAGTAAGCTACTTACCTTAACTCCTGTGATTGACGAGTACGGAGTTTTACGCGTTGGAAGCCGCATCGACAAGGCACCTGGAATTTCACCTGAAACCAAATATCCAGTAATACTTGACGGCCGCAACTACGTCGCTCAGTTGATAGTCAAGCACCACCACGTGAAGGCCGCCCACGGAAACCAAGAAGTTCTCGTTAATAACCTGAAACAACATTACTGGATAATACGTTTGAGACCTACGATTAAACATGTGACCTCAAAATGCATGTTTTGTAGAATCAGAAAAGCACAGCCGCAACCGCCCAGAATGGGGGACTTACCCGAGGCCAGAATGGCTTATAATCAACGCCCGTTCACGTTCTGTGGAGTGGATCTTTTTGGACCCATGGAGGTCACAGTACAATACAGGCGACGAGAGAAAAGATATGGCGTTCTATTCACTTGCCTGACCGTTAGAGCCATACATATTGAAGTAGTATCGAAACTTACCTCTGACGCATTTATTATGGCCTTACGTCGCATGGCCGCAAGAAGAGGGTGGCCACAGCACATGTTCTCGGATAACGGGACTAACCTGAGAGGGGGTCATAATGAAATAAGAAAGTCGATAAGCGAACTTGATGAAGAGACGCTAAAAGGAGAAGCCGCTAACTACGGCACTACATGGACTTTCTCCCCGCCTGCCAGCCCACATTGGGGTGGGGCGTGGGAACGCCTAATACGTTGTGTAAAAAATTCTCTGAAGGTCGTTCTGAAGGAACGGGCACCCCGCGATGAAGTTCTAAATACCCTGCTGGCAGAGGTGGAACACATGGTGAACAGTCGCCCGCTTACCCACGTGAGCGTCGAACCGCATTCCGATGAGTCACTGACCCCTAATCATTTTCTTCTTGGCTCTTCATCTAACCTACCTACGATCGGTACATACGATGAGTCAGATACGTACCTACGAAAGCAATGGCGCATCTCCCAAAGACTCGCAGATTTGTTTTGGAAGCGTTGGGTGAGGGAGGTACTACCAGATATGCGACCTAGAACCAAATGGCATCAGGAACGAACGCCCTTGAAAGTGGGTGACCTTGTGTTAATCGTCGATCCGGATTCTCCGCGCAATGTCTGGCCGCGCGGTCGCGTGCAGGCAGTAATGGCAGGCAGAGATGGACGCATAAGAGTCCTGGATATAAAAACCAAGAATGGTTTGTTGCGTCGGTCAGCCGCACGTATCGCTCGAATCGCGACGGAAGATGAGTGCTGACGCACTGGGGTGGGGGATGTTAACTGTGCGAATGTCTTTATTTTTATTATGTACCTAATTCGTTTGCATATTATTTGAACCCCCTTTTATTTATAATAAACGATGTACGTTAGAGGAGTTTGTAAGGATGCGAGCGGGCTGAAGGGCGCGGGGGAGGGGAGCGCGGTCAACGCGAGCCGCGCGCGCGCCCGACTTAGTCGTCGCGCGTCGTTGTTGTTGATTTGATACTATAAAAGCAGCGCGCACGTACCTACAACCTTTTCTAACGCATAAGTAATCTTTACGTCTGGTTTCTTCATTGTCTCCCCTACAGGTAGGTAGTTGAAATTTTCACAGATTGAGTATTACTATTGCCGCTGTATCAACGTGGTATCAACAAATAATAAAAATTAAGGTATATGGTAAGGGACCACCCGCACTTGGCTGGTTTTTTTTCCGATAGAGTTGTCTCCGTTTCCCTTCTATTACTACTGCACACTATAATCTCCCGTAGTTTCCAACAAAACCAACATCAGTTTTTCGCCTTGGCCTCAATAAATCGCCGGAACTCAACCGAAAATATCTGCGTCGTACCGATTTCTTTTATCTTTTGCGGGTATCGTAATACCGTCTGGGCTAATGTCTGATACGTCGGTCCAAAGATTATGTAATATCTTTTTTTATGCACTAGAATTTTTATGCAATGTGTAATCAAAGGTTTCTGTAGTGCTATTCTTTAAATATCTTATTGCACCGTGAAAATTGTTCTGATCTTATTTCTGCGATTCTTTTTTAGTTCGGAACTTGCTATTTGGTCCCGTAAAAAAATAATTCAGTTTGGCTCTGTAGTTTTTATTTTATAAGCTTTTTGCTTATTTCAATTTCTGCGTAGACGAAAACGTCGTCCAAGTATCACCACTTAAAAGTGAAAAATATATTATTATATATTTTTTTTACTAACTTTACTGATACTACAAAGTACAAAATAACCTTAATTTCGAAAGTCGGTAGTTTTGTTTCTTTGTTTTTAACACCGACTTTCGAAATTAAGGGTATCTATTTTATACTTTGTAGTGTTTTGTTTGGAAGTCGGTTATATTTTTTTATAAAATAGTTTTCGTTAGGCGGGTTTACCATCGTGGTGAAGGACTAGTCAGCTAGACTCTGTGTTACCGAGTACTACCTGACTAGGGTGCGCTGGGCGTTTGGAATCGCAGTAGGTACGATTTATGTTAACGTAAAATCAGTATTGCCATTCAACGTGGCAATTCTTCATTGACAGAATGTGACTGTAATGTGGAGGACTTTTGATGCCCAATGATTTCTTTTTTAGGGTTCCTTACCCGAAGGGTAACCAACGGAACCCTATTACTAAGCCTCCGCTGTCCGTCCGTCTGTCAGCGGGCTGTATACCAATAACCATAATAGGTAGACGAAGTTTTCACAAGGTGTTATTTCTATTGCCGCTAAAACAACAAATAATAAAAATTCAATTTAATAAAAAATCATGCGGGCTCCCATACAAGAAACGTGTTTTTTTTCGGGTACGGAACCCTTCGCGTGATAGTCCGACTCGCACTTGGCCGGTTTTATTTGATACTAAGTTTTTATTAGCGTACTCGTTTACCGTGTTTATCTATATTGTAATTCCAAGCAAGACGAATCATGATTAATAATACTGCACTAAAGAACTCTGTCGTCGGTTGATACATTGTCTTTAGTAATTGACCCCATGGCGCTTATAGACTGTGGTGCCGCCACGCCATAATAGCATCGATCATAGTCATGGGCTGAGCACCTGATAACAAAACCTATGCACGATTATAACGGTGGCTTTCGCCCGCGACTACGTACGCGCATATCCCGTTATTTCACGTTCCCGTAGGAATTTCGGAAATCCTCTCTTAGTGCTCCCCTTCACACCTACATGCCTAATTTCAGCGTTCTACGACCATTAGTATCGGCTGTGCGTTGTCACTCAGTCACTCGGTCACCCAATCAATCAATCAGTCACTAACGGAAGATTTTTATATATTATATTGATGATTGATCTTTCCCTTCGTAGATACCCGAACAATAAATTATGAACCGTTTTTCGTTACAAGAGAACGTAAAGAATCACGATAGACAGCTTTATGTCTTTATTTCTGTTTTTGTTGTTAAGGAGAATGCTCCAGGGTAGCTCGCGAAATTCAAATATTTTTATGTTTTTTGCAATTTGCCGGTCCGATATACGATCCGCGACCGTAACGCGTATTTAGCTAAAGAATTATAACCATTTTAATCATCAATATAGCCCTCTAAGTTCATGTAGCTCGACAGAATGATTATTTCTGAAATATTCAGCTTCACACTGACCGGCAAATTGCAAAAAACATAAAAATATTTGAATTTCGCGGGCTACCCTGGAGCATCCACCTTAAGTAATTCAATAAAGGTATGTGGGTCTTCTTCTTCATATCGTGTGGGCAGTAAGGTAGTATACGTGCCTTCCGAAGCACGGAACCATCTTTTTTATCAGACAATCAGGTGATTCAAGCCTGCAATGTCCTAGCCAAACTGGAAACAACTTTACAAAGTATGCTTCCCGTGGGAATCGAACCCACGACCACCGGGTCACAAGGCAAACGCCTAAACCACTCGACTACGGAGGCAGAGTGTGGGTCAATGACCGTTATTGCACATTTATCTGGTGTCTACTCTAGCTTCAGTTTCATAGCTTCTGCTAGCGGCTTTCCCCGCGTGATCATCATCATCATCATCTCAGCCGAAAGACGTCCACTGCTGGACATAGGCCTCCCCCAAATGTCGTCACAACGGCCGGTCTTGCGCGTCTCGCATCCATCGGCTACCCGCGACCTTCACCAGGTCATCGGTCCACCTTGTGGGAGGCCTTCCAACGTTGCGTCTTCCGGTACGCGGTCGCCACTACAGAACTTTAGGCCCCATCGGCCATCTGTTCTGCGAGCAATATGCCTGCCCACTGCCACTTTAGTTTGGCGATCCTTCGGGTTATGTCGGTTAGCTTGGTTCTCTTGCGGATATCAACATTCCTGAATCGATCACGCAAGGAAACTCCAAGTATTGCCCTCAGTGGCATTGTATTGTGGGCTAACGTCCTATGTGACCATCATCGCTCGATCGTGCCTCGCTATGTAATTAAACTTGCAAGCGAGTAGTTTGCAGGTAGAAACTCGGCCCTAGGCAGCAGGGTTTCGAAATCGTTCGTGATTGGAATTTCCTTAACTCCAATCACCAAAAATTGTGATTCCCCAAGTGATAGTCGTAAATAATCCCAACAGGAACCTACTCCCGGGATGTAAAGTAAGTCTATGTCTATTTACCCCACAGGAATATACTCACGAAATGAAAAGAACCTTTCATTTCCATGGGAAATGAAAAAGATTTCTCTCGCTCTAGGTTGAGCGGGAAGGAGTGTCGGACTCTATCGACTAAAATCCACCCGAGCTCCTTCAAAATGCACGTTGCGTTCCCGGACCGCGGTCTTTCATGAAAATTATCCTGTCTCCTACTTCGGGACATGGTCCACCAGTGCCAAGTTCAAAATCCGTTCATCCGTTAAGCAGTGAAGATTTTTTTCCGTCTCCTCCGCTGTACTTTTTTGATTAATTTTGTTGCGGGATCCAAGACAGCTGAATCGTTTCTCCGGGACTCGTCGGGCTTCACTGGCTCGGCGTTTTTCTGGTGGTCGCTACTGTTGATTCTGGCTTTCAGGACGAGACGTGAAGAGGTAACAAACAGTTGTCTATATTTGAAATAATACTTCGCCCGCGACTTCGTCCTCGCTGCAATTTTCTAAAGGATCCCTAATTTTTCTAGTAATAAATATAGCCTATGTTTTTCTGGGATAATGTAGCATTTTGATGGTGAAAGAATTTTTTAAATCGGTCCAGGACTTTTGAGTTTATTCGTTACAAACATACAAAACAAATACAAGGCTTTACTCTTTATAATATTAGTAGGACCTAATATTGATGTTGATGAGGAGGGAGGATATGTGGGCAAACAGCCGGGTCGATCTTCGGGGTTAAGCAAAGCTCACCGAGGTCTTCATACATAGGCAAGCATGTTAGCTGTTGGACTCTTAGTCAGAATCTTCGAAAATAGATGTCGAAAAACGGACACCAGTCTTGTCAAGATGAACCGGTTTACCCAGTATCCGGTTGTGGAGGTCTGACAGAGACAGTCGCTCCTTGTAAGATACTGGTTTCCAGCTGCAATCGATTTCACTGGAATCTGATCTCAATTATAGTTAGGAAAATGCTAGGCAGACAAAGATATCACTATCACTACATATTAGTCCTCCGCCGCGTCTGTCTGTTTGTTCGCGATAAACTCAAAAACTACTGCACCGATTTTCGTGCTGTTATCACCAATGGATACAGGGTTTCTCGAGGAAGGTTTTAGTATATAATTTGTCTAGAAAAAAAAAAAATAGGGATCCTTAAGAAAATTATAGCGCGGGCAAAGTGCTAGTTTACATATAAACTTTGTTATTGTAGGCAGATTAATTGACTGATTGTGTGGGCTCTATTCTAGATTTTATTGATATAAGGAATGTACTTAGTGGCAGCATATAGCTATTAGTTAAATATTGTTTTTTTTTTCATTGTTCTCAGTAATGTAGAAGCTACACGAATAATGTGAAAACTAACGTTTTGTAATAAAATTATGTATAACAACGTTCATAGATTGTTTTGCACGTTCATGTTCATAAACATTAAACATCTACAATTGCCGTTTTGAAATAGGGTGAAGCAATACTTCAGGCCTGGACAGCTTTAAACACTATACAAAGCACAAGTCCGATCCTGCATGAAGTATTGGGATGGCTCAGCTAAGTATCAGCTTGCCGCGCTTGACTCGGTGGAACGCAGAGATAAAAGGCTCATCGGTGACGTAAAACTGGTGGATGCCAAGCTTAGCTTGGCTCATCGCCGTAAAGTTGCCTGCTTGTCGGTCTTCTACAGCAATCTGTAGAAGACCGACAAGCAGGCAACTTTATGGCTTCGGTGAATGTGCCGAAGAACTCCACGACCTCATCCCATCGGCCCCCTTCTACCATGTGGATTTTCAATCGCCCATATGTGGTAATATTATGGTAAAATGGCCAAAAAATTTTTTTTTAATCAGGTCTCAGGGATCTTTTGAGAATTTTCCACCTCGCCGTCTTTGGTGGCCAATATCTGCAAAAGTAGTCCTATATAAGTACTCTTTTTTTAATGATTACGAAATCTGAAGTCTCGCGCATTCTTAAAACTGACTTAGGAACCATGAAGTCACCGGTTTAGATTTTTAATTTAAAGTTCAAAATTTAGGTCATAACTTACGAAACGCAAATTTTTCACTTTATACCAACATTTTCACAATTTTCGACACAGTTACGAAGCTGATGATTTTATACATAAAAGTACGTAAGTAAGATTTAACTGCAAAAAGAAATCTCAACAGTTTTCTACTTTTATTTTAAGAATTTTTTTAAGTTGGTCAGGTAGATAATTCTCAAATATTCAGATAAAAAATCATAGCTCGAAAGTTATGAAAAATGGCGGAACATACATGGGGGTGATTCGGATACCCCAGAATACGTGGAATCTAAATTTTAATTTTGGACGTCAATGTTCTGGCCACCCTGTATAGCCGTATAATACACTGAAAGAATTTTTCAAATCGCACCAGTAGTCCCTAGGAGTAGTGCGTTCAAGCACAAAAACTCTTCAGCTTTAAATATTAGTATATATCCTCGTAAGTATATATATAAAGCTGAAGAGTTTGTTTGTTTCAAAATCAAAATCGTTTACTAAAATTAGGCCAATTGCCAGCACTTTTTGCACGTCAAAGCTCGTCAAATTTCTACATACAGACGGTCCCCCAAAAACGCCCGCCCGTCACCTCTCGTTCCTACTTATATTCATGCAGTCGTAATTCAATCTTTGAGGACTGTTGAGACCCTCTAGCTGGTCTGGAGTGTTACCAGACCACTTAAACAGAAGCTCACTTAAAGCAGGGGTCTTTGAAGGACCCCGCGATTTCGAGTGACCTTAAATGACCCTTGTTTTTTGAGGGCGTGCTTAAATAGTTAAGTATTTTTTTAGTCTCTTCATGCTGGCGATTTATGCCCGGTTTCTGTGGTTTTTATCTGTCGTTAACGCTATCCATACTAATATTATAAATGCAAAAGTAACTCTGTCTGTCGCGCTTTCACGCCAAAACTTCTGAACCGATTTAAATGAAATTTGGTACAGAGACAGTCTAGAGCCGGGAGTATATTCCCTAGGGATCACGCAGGCGAAGCCGCTGGCAGAAGCTAGTTTGTCATTGACATTGAATGTCTATTGGTTTACGGCCAGATTATTGACTTCGAATTATTTAAACAGGGGGGAGATCGACCTTAATAACTAGGTTATTTTAGGTAAAAACGAAAATTTTATCAGTCTAGGGTAAATTAGGAATAGTCACATTTGGTGCAAGTCACTATACAAGGTCAAATAAATTCATTCCTCATTGTGAGGTTTCGGTTGTGGAGGTCTGGTAGGCAGCCGCTCCGCGTCAAATACTTGTATTCAGCTTCTTCTTCTTATTGTGTGGGTAGTAAGGTCTAACGACCCCACACACCCTGGTGTCAGAGTTTCTAAACCGCCTCAAGGGCCTCTGACATGGTTTATTTGACGACCGCCATGTGGCGGCCGGGTCCACCGGCTTATACCTGTCTTCCGAAGCATGGAATCATCTTTTTATCAGACAATCAGGTAATTAAAGCCTGCAATGTCCTAACCAAACTGGAAACAACTTTACAAAGTATGCTTCCCATGGGAATCGAACCCACAACCACCGGGTCTCAAGGCAAACGCCTAAACCACTCGACCACGGAGGCATTTGCATTCAGCTAAATCTGGTTTGACTGGAAGCCGACCCCAATATAGTTGGGAAATAGACAGGTGATGATGATAGAAATGGGGTGTAAAAAAACAAAAGATTTTGATTACAAAGCCCCAAAGCAAAATATTCCATTACTATTACGTCTTTTCCAGGGATTAGGGATGCTCCTTTAGCGTCAATCAAAGTCGAAGCTCCTTATTTCGTATTCCACCAGACTAATATAAAATAACTGAATACATAACACTGCGTCCTTGATAGAAATCTGCAAGAATCTTCACTCTATATTGTTACGCGTCTGGCTAATTTTGGCACTATGCCTATACTGAACTTACGTCATCAAGAAATTGTGAAAATTCCTTTAATTTTCACTTCATAAAATACTCTTCTGCAGACCGTCCTTAGAGTTTAGCGTCGTGATGTTTAAATGGAAATACGCGCGGTTAATTAAGCTATTAATTGGTGCACATTGCATTAAAATCTGTGCAGCAGTTTTTGAGTTATTACAACCGTTTTAGTGGATCGAAAGACTTTAGATAATTATTTGTATTTGGTTTTATATTTAGATCTAGTTCAGAGAATCTTACTGATGCCCGGTTTCTGTGGATTTTATCGGTCGTTTAAAGTTCCGTTAATCACTGACCAACTAATAGCGTTATAGCGAATAAATAATGTTTTTTTAGGATTTAGCAGCTAGTTAATGAAATAGTTTTGAGAATCCCTTGTGACCTCTCTGTGACAGAGTGTTCACCATCATCATCTGCCTATCCTTTTTCCAACTATATTGGGGTCGGCTTCCTTCAAGTCAAGCCGGAGTCAGCTACTTACCAGCATTTTACGTGAGACCTCACAACCCTTAAACTGGGTAACACGGTACTCCTTAGCGAGACTGGTGTCAGATTTTCTGAAAGATCTACAAATGACAGCCGAGACTAACGGCTTAAAATGCTTTCCGAGATGTCCCCGTATGTTAAGATGGTCACCTATCCACAGACTGAACTCGACAAGCGTTGCTTAACCTTGAAGATCGACCCGTACGGCTGTTATTATTTAGCCAAGAGCTTACTGACCTATAATCTCCTTGTTTCAGGTTGATTTGTACCGGGAGATCACATTCCGCAACTCTGGGCAGACGTACAAGGGTGTCCCGGTCATGGCCAGCAACATGGACACCGTAGGCACCTTCGAAATGGCCAAGGAACTGTCCAAGGTAATAATGCACTAAGTGCACCTTTATACCTTAAGGTTGCATGAAGTGTTAAGGCGGACATACTTGAGAGTAGCTGATTTTAAAATAAGAATCACGTATAAACGGCTAGTCGTAATTTTTTGAAAATATATATGTTACATTGGACTATTTTCATAATAATTTGATATATGAAAACTTTTGAGATTTATTTGTTCATCGTAGTGTAACTAATTTGTAAAGTTATGAGTACATGACATAAAAATGTTAATCGGACCTAAACTGCCGCCCGGACGTATTTTAATTGAATTTACACTATCTCAAAGACAATTTAACTATCTACATTTTGATATACGGCTATTTTTAAAGTCTTAGAATAATAAGGTAAGTACAAAAAAAGCTACTGAATTTATTGGTAGCGCGGGTGTCAAACGTATGCTCGATTCGATGAGATCACACCCCCAAAAAAAAAAAGTTTGAAGGGATGTCTAAGAAACGCTGTCGTGACGACTTTAAGGGGATAACCGAATAATAAGACCGTTTTGAGAATTGTTTTTCTCGTAAAGTACCTGTAATAAGGATTTGATATTTTGTTTTATGTTTTTTGACTATATGATCTACCTAAATTCTAAAGGAATTCACGATGCGATGAAATTACCTCGATAGAAAAAAATTACAAAGTCCGATCTGTCTTTTTGCCATTTTCATTTTTATGACGTAATGCATTAGATTGATGTTATGAACACTGCTTTTAAACATATAAAATAACCTTATCTAGCTAAATTCACAACAGGTTTTGATTTCATAATACTTTTATATTATAAAATGCGCAATTTACTTTTGGCACGTATGTTATTTATTCTGAGCCACCCTCATTCTATCGCCATCTCTTTTTTGCCTTTTAAAAGTATTTGCATCACTGCCTATTCAGATAAATTCAGATGGTACGTGGGCCTTGTCGAGGTAATACCTATGTCACTTTTTTTGCAGATCACAGCTGTCAGATTTTCGTAATTATTATTTTTTGCAATATTTTACATAGATCAGCAGCTTAAAGTTGTTATTTGTTAAAATTAGTGATATAAAATTATTTCCACCGTGTGAGTGTGTGTTTTTGCGACCTTGGACTGTATATTCGTAGTAATTTTGTATTTGTACCAACATTGAAATTATTTATAAAAATGTTGTGAAATAAAAGACTAAAAGTGCCTAAAGCACAATATTTGGGAACATATCTGAACGCAACAAAGGATTCATATCACATGGAATTAATCGAGACTAATAACACCGGCAAATAATGATTCATTCTTACTTCTGTGTATAAAACGTCCACAAACATTATTTTTCCCTCACGTAAAGTAATATAGCAATAGCATTTTTTTTAGACTGGTGTGTCTGTTTTTTATAGCTTTTATCTAACATTTTATCTCAAGAAACAGGCTAAAATAAATTTATTTATTTCATGCTTTGATGTACGTCAAACATCGATATGTCAAATAATTAAACTTGCCAGCTTAGGGAAAAAAAATCAGTTTAGAAACTGGCTTCTTCTTGCGACTTCATCTGCGTGAATTTCCGAACTAGGCCAAGAGAGAATTTAGAAAAATAAAATTTATAACCCATAATCATAAAGAGAGAAATGAGGTCAGAGGCCTCAACACCTACTTTAAAAGAAATGAAGAGTAAATGAACAGTTGTCAGTCCCGAAAATTTTACTTCTTAATGATTTCAGAATCATCTTTGTAGTTTCTTGCTGATAATTCTAGCCCCAAACATACTTATTCGTGATTCAGACATTGACGTCTTTATTTAGATGATTTGATGTATATTACGTTACCTCATCTGCCTAGCCTTTTCCCAACTATATTGGGGTCGGCTTCCAGTCAAGCTGGATTTAGCTGAATACCAGTATTTTACGAAGAGCGGCTGACTACCAGACCTCCACAACCCATTAACGGGGTAACACGGTACTTCATGGCAAGACTGGAGTCAGATTTACTGGCTTCTGACTATCCGTAACGACTGCCAAAGGTTTACAAATGACAGCCGGGACCAACGGCTTAACGTTCTTTCCGAGGCACGGAGGAAACTCGGTATGTTAAGATGGTCATCCATCCACAGACCAACCTTGGCAAGCGTTGCTTTACATTGAAGATCGGCCCGTGCGGCTGTTAAGATCTAGCCACGAGCTCCTCGATGTATATTACCTACTTGATGTAAAATGTTGTTGCGGTACAGAATTAAAATATTTTGATCGGTTATTTTCGACACAAAAAAAAACTCAAAGCAGTGGTCAGTAGAACCATAACTTTATCTGCCATAGTAAGGCTATTTTAGTAAAATATTAACAAAAATCACAACAAATAAGTGAATAAATCTCGTCAAAAGTCGACCAACAGTGAAACTGAACATTTCGAAGACCTCACGCTACACTACCGTCTCTAGCGGCGAACCCAAACGCGATAGTCTTCATTGTGAGCTACTTTTGATTCCAGTAATAGGTATGGCAAAATCGCTTGAACGCATGGAAATTCGTTCTGGTTTTTATCGCTTTGTACGCGCGTTTGAATCGATACAAATGCGACAATCTGCTTTTTGGTCCTTTCATCTATAGCGCCGTGAGGCCGCGTTCGCAAAACGTGCGTCGTTGACGCGTTAAAATACGCCGTGTCCATAGGCTCTTACATTATTACATACCATCAACGATGAATATGATTTGGATGTTCTTCAATTGTATTAGAACTTTCGAATGAAGTTAATGCAATGATCAATGTCTTGAAAACTCCCGAAAACAAAATGGCTGCCTTTGAACTGCAATCCTTGCCTTGCAATGCCTTAGCTTGGCGGCAAAATAAAGTTTAACATCCGATTTGACCACCTTATATATCACGAATGGGGAGCTCGTGGATAAGAATAACAGCCGCACGGGTCGATCTTCAAGTTAAAGCAAAGCTTGCCAAGGTTGTTCTGTGGTTGGGTGACCATCTTAACACACCGAGTTTCCTCCATGCCCGGGAAGCACGTTAAGCCGTTGGTCCCAGCTGTCATTTGTAGATCTTTGACAGTCAGCGCCAATAAATTTTATTCTATCTTTAAAAAGGGTAAAACACGAGGAGAGTGTGCGGTGCGCTCGGGGAGAGAGGGATCTTCCTAAATGGCTAAATCACGTCTTTCGAAGTGTCAGAAATTATTAACCTATGCTCTTAATGGACAAGAGGCTAACTGGGTACGGCAACACCCAGAAGATTAGAACGCTATGACGGAAACCTTCACACAACTACAAAAATGAAAAAAAAAAATAGGTGCTGTGGTGCTGTGGGCTAGTGCACTAATAGCCTCAGTTTAGCTAATCCACGTAATAAACGAATCATCATTAGGATTGTGTTTATCGTTAACTTATTCACAATAATCTCCACTTGATTAAGATAAGCGGTCTTACAATCGAACACAAATGCGAGACTCGTAGTAATTCGTTCTATATCAGCGAGTCGCTATAATGACATCGTTTATGACAAATCAAACACGTGCCGAGATAGCCACGCTTCTAGGAACACTGACGCCGGTTGATTAAACTGTAAAGTTCTGGCCACATTGAGGCGAAACCCGCGGGATGCCGCTGCTCGCGTCAAATTTTATAATGATTCCGGAATTAAAGGGCAGATCACATTGCTCGCAGAACAATGGACTTAGTGCGAGATTTTAACATCGCGATCGCGTTAGCGTAAACGTCGATTTGTATTGAAACTAAATAAGCGCGGTCTAGCGACACAGCGATACACGAACGACGTACCTATCGACCTTTGTAAAATGGTCTCACGTCTTCTGATTATTGTGAAGAAGTTCAACGGAAAACCTTTTTTACACACAATTTCACATATTTTTAATTTAATTTAATTTTAATTTATTCATTTAATTCGGACAACACAGATCTATATTATATTAGTTAGTAAGAAACTTACACTCGACCGCGTAAACGTACGCTGTTTACGTTAACACGGTCGAGTGCGTTAAAAAAACTCTGAGAGTCGATGGGTTCGACAGATATTTCGTGAAGTGCATTAGATACCTAAGTAGTCGCTCCATGAAAATACTAGTCAGCGTCATGCGGTAAACTGGAAGCGTTGCATCTGTTTTCAGGGTTCCGTACCTCAAAAGGAAAAAACGGAACCCTTAAAGAATCACTTGGTTGTCCGTCCGTCTGTTTGTCAAGACCCTTTATCTCGAAAACGCGTGGAGGTATCGGGTTGAAATTAACCATATACACAGATACCTACGGTGGGCGAGTCCGACTCGCACTTGCCCGGTTATTTTTTTGTACCATGACGCGAAATTCGAAAACGCTCATTGTGCGAAGGAACGGAACAGCTCACGACTACACGACGCGTTGTGATTTTTCCAAAATTTTAAATCACGAATTTTGCTCGTGGCACTTAAGAGGAAACATGGGTGGCGAAACTGTGTGTAAAAAATGACATTGTCAAAAAACCCGACCGCTAAAAACGACTAAAATGTTCGAAACAAGTCGCTTTTCAAGCAGTCTGATGCAGTTGGTGGCATCAGATCAGTGGAACTTTTTTTTATTTCCTACATTTAAGTGAGTTACATTTTTGGAATCGTCTCTTATATTGATACCCCACTCGATAGGTTTTGAACATTAAAAAAAAAATTATGACATTAAATTGCGCCAGAAATCGGCCATCTTGTTTTTTTTATTATTTTGATGTACCCAGTGTCACTCTCACTACTTTGACAAATCTATTGACACCACTCACATCAAAATACGACAAGCCGTTTAGGCTCTAGGCCGTGCCAAAGAAATATACAAACATACATACATACACACGAAAAACATAACCCTGCTTCTTTCGCAGTCGGGTAAAAAGTCATAATTCGAGGATTGGCTCTCGACTGTTTTTTTCCTCCAATATTGGACCGATTTAAGAGATATTTCACAAACTGAATAAGAATGATGTATACTGTGTCCCTATATTCCTTTTTTGATTAATAGTTGCCAAATTTGTACACTAGGGCTCTGTTGACAGCGATTTATCGATCAATTTTGAACATTTTGTGAGGGTTCTAGTGCGTATACGGTTAATTAAACATCAAAAAGGAAAACATCGGGACACAGCTTATATATACTTCTATATATAATTCAGGCAGGTAAAAGTAGGTATGAATCCCAGCGCCAGTGTATGAAGTTTGATAGATATCTATTAAATGTTGAGTCCTCCTAGCACCTTTTGGTTTGGCGTACCTATCTTACAAGTTTAGCCCGCATTGCTTGTTATCTAAAAACAAAGCGGTTAGTTAACTGTAACGTTATCTTGTGGAATATTTTAGGGTTAAAATAAATGAATGACGGGAAGTGCTTGAATGGATTAATTATTTATTTGTTTGTACCCGGACACACATTGCATACCTACGAAGGAAGCAATTTTTGTTTTAAAATAAATTTTTCTTCGTTTTATCTTGTGGGCAGTAAGGTCTAACGACCCCACATAACCTAGTGTCAAAGTTTATAAACCGCCGCATGGGCTTCTGACGTGGTTTACAACTTTACAAAGTAAACTTTCCGTGGGAATCGAACCCACGACCACCGGGTCATAAGGCAAACGTCTAAACCACTCGAACGCGCAGGCAGGCAAAAACAAATTAAACTGACATCATAATTAAATATAAAAAAAAAACATTACAAAATAAATAAGTTTAATTTCTGTAGTCAGTGTTCCTGGTTTTGTACCTCTGTTTTTTTATACTGACTTTCAAAATCGCTCGCGAGTGAAGTAAATATTAAAAATATATGACCGCACCTTTAGATTCTCATGCGACGCTGATGACAATGCAATCTAAACATTAATGTGCGTTATGTTTATTTATGTAAATTATGAGTCTGTGTGTGAAACATTAATTAGGTATGTGTGTGTGTCAAACCAATTTATGTGCTTTAATGTGCGATTTAGTAGTCAGTCCTTTTCGCCCTCAGAATAGGTGTTTTTTTTTTTTATCCCAAGGGAAATTTACTATCGGGATGAAAGGTATCCTATGTCCTTATCTAGCTCATAAGTGTATGCGAGTGTATATTATGGATAAAAAGAATGAGTCTTATAATCTTATAATTTTATCTAGACGCGCGGCAGTTTGTCCAGCCAAGTTCAAAAGAAATGGCGACGCAGCAGCTGTGTGTAATATTACACGAACCATTTCGAGCTACTTTTGACTCCTTTTTAACTTACAAACATGAATGTTGGCACATAAAGCTTGTCTAGACTCCAAAAAACTATCTAAGTCGAGTCTTGATCCTTAATTAATCTTATTTCAGGAATATCTAAAGAACTTGGCAACCATTTAAATCTCATTGCTATTGTCGCTGAAGTCGACAATCACGCATATTATTAACATTGAACTTGGTTCCCATTTTCACATGTATTATGTTTTTTTTAAATGGGTTTGTTTCTATATGTGAGTAATATGAAAAACAATAATTGGCATATCGTATAGCAAAATGCGGAATCGTTGGCTGATGTAGGGATAACGTTGAATGAATCTGATTACAATAAATTATGAGACCTTTCGTTGGTCGGATCATCAAAGGCTGTCGGATTAAGTTTCTGCAAAATGTGTGATCTTTGATTGTAACTTGAAACTCAAGGGTAAGCACAATGCATGCAGGTGCAAAAAACCGGTTAAGTGTGTGTTTGACTCACATACAAAGGTTCTGTACCATATACGTACCAATCAAGTTTATTGTAAGGTCCCGCATAAGAAACGTTATTTTTTGCTATAGATGTAATGGAATTTCATTTCATTTTTATTTACTTATTAGGGTTCCGTACCTAAAGGGTGACCAACGGAACCCTATTACTAAGCTTCCGCTGTCCGTCCGTCCGTCTGTCTGTCAGTAGGCTGTATCTCAAGAACCGTAATATGTAGACAGTTGAAATTTTCACAGATTGTGTATTTATATAGCCGCTATAACAACAAATAATAAAAATTAAGGTTTATGGTATGGAACCCTTCGTGTGCTAGTCCGAGTCGCACTTGGCCGGTTTTTATCTGTTGTAAGAGTATCTCAGTTGTCTGTGAGGCAGATCCTAAGATTACCAAGTAGGTATAAGTGAGTGAGGACTAGTAAAATGCAGATATTAGCAACTACTAGTACCACAGATAAGTTGGGGCTTTGTAAATATAAAGTTTTACTGGTAAATAGGTAATGTACGTAAAATTTAGGTTGATCCATTTTAGAGGAAATGCGGGTGAATATACTTGTATGTAAAAAGTCATAATTCGTGGTTTTGCTCTCGCCTTTTTCCTCTTCCAATATTAGATCTATTTAAAAGATATTTCACAAACTGAATAAGAAGGATGTATCCCTATATTTTTCTTTTTTCATTAAAAGTTGCCAAACATGTACATGTTTATGTATGTATGTGGGCGCTGTCAACAGAGCCCCGGTGTATACCGGGGCTCTGTTGACAGCGGTTTGTCGGACAATTTTGAGCATTTTTTGAGGGTTCTAGTGCTTATACGGTTAATGTATAATCAAAAAGGGAAACATAGGGACGTAATATATCCTTCTTATTCAGTTTATGAAATATCTTTTAAATCGGTCCAATATTGGAGGAGGAAACAGGAGAGAGCCAAACCTCGAATTATGACTTTTTACACATACAAAGTCTCTCCGACCGCGTTTCCTCTTAACTGGTATTACTAACCTTGACAGCTTATCAAGAAAATAACTTCCAACAAAACCTACCTTCATTTTCATCATCTGCCTAGCCCTTTTCCCAACTACATTGGGGTCGAATTTAGCTGATACCAGTATTTTACGTGGATGCCTCAACCTGTAATAGGTTGTGGAGGTCTGGGTAACACGGTACTTTATGGCAAAACTGGAGTCACATTTACTGGCTTCTGACTAAACTACCTTTCTGGTTTTTTTTTTAGGATGGGAAATCATCAAATGACTCCTTCCGCTCTGGGCGGAGCGGAAGGGAGTGTCAGACTCTTACTGACTAAAACCCATCCGTGTTACTCCCAGCGCCCTTTGCGTTCCAGGGACGCGGCGTCTCTTTCGAACGGATTCCGCACCCCGGCAGGCACTGGCCCTAGCGGGCCCCGTCTTGACTAAACTACCTACCTTCAATTTTCTAAACAATATTTTGTACTCTATAACTCTATATTTTTATCTTGTTCCAGCATGGGCTGTTCACATGCATTCACAAATACTACACCGTCGACGAGTGGATGAAATTCGCCACGGACCATCCAGCATGCTTAGAACAAATTGGTAAGTAAAGTAACACCATAGACACGACCGTGAAGAGGCAGCGAATCTCGTCTCGCGCAATAGGGAACATTCGGGAACTATACAGGTGGCAGCACAGAAGTGCCATTGTCAAATATATTTAACTTATAACTTTCGGAATTGCAACACTAGATGGCGCAGTCTACTTTGTGCACATTCCCCTAAACGGTGAACATAAGAGGTGCGGCGCGGTGCGGTGGTGAGCGGAGGTAGGCGTGGCAGCGCAGAAGCGTGAACGTCAAGTATTCTTAACGTTAAAGTTTCGAATATAAAACACTGGGGGTGTTACGAAAGTAGTTATATCGGAACCGAAATCGGAGTCGCAGTTTTTAAATTTGGCTTTTCGGAGTCGGAATCGGAGTCGGAGGTGGAGTCGGAGTCGGATGCCGAGTTAGAGATGGTGAAATAAGAAAGATGTTTGAAGGACAGGCAATAAAATAAAGTAGTACAAAACATTAATCAGTCAGCCTCTTTTTCAATAAAAAAATAATAAACCTATATGATATAGGTGTCTCAAACAAAAATAACCACATTTTTATAACAGTCAGCTAATTAAATCAAATTAATTGACTCCATAAATATCTAATTATATTTAATAAACCTCCGATTTAAAAGTATCGGAACCGGAGGTGTAAGATCAATCGGAAGTTCCGACATATCGGAATCGGAATCGAAGCTCCGTAACATCCCTGTTCAACACTAGATGGCATAGTCAACGCCGTGCACGTTCCCTAGAGCTGCTGTTTGTCATAGATTTTGGATGACGGATGGATTTTGGATGATGTTGGAGTAAGAGTCTGACAGTCCCTTCTACTCCGCCCAGAGCCAGAGAGCCGCCCAGAGGGAAAAGAGGGGTGCAAGTACATATGCCTCAATTTTTTCTAAACCCTTGTCTTTGGTAAAGTGCTTCACATTTTCTACATTTCGCGAGCTCGCACTTCATGTTTCCAGTTTCAATTGATTTAGGTTGTCCCATTATTTTCGTGGTGGACTCACATCTCCCGCTACCAGTAGTGCTATTCTACTTATAACATTTTCGTGTCTCGAACTCTCGACAGCGGAATTCGAGGTGAAGTATCAAATTCGAATTAATATAAGACTTACATTGTTTGTAATAAAGCTCACTTAGCTTTGTCACTCAGGTGAAACTCGATATCGAAATAGACTGAAGCTTGGCAAATATGCGAATAATAATAACATTTTTGATGCTCTTTCAGCGGCTAGTTCAGGCACAGCAGAAGCGGACTTCGAGCGCCTCACCGAGATCCTGAACACCGTGAAAGACCTGAAGTTCATATGCCTAGACGTTGCCAATGGTTACTCGCAGCATTTCGTCGAATATGTTCGCAAAGTTCGGGCTGCTTTCCCCACACATACCATTATTGTAAGTACGGGATATGTCAAAGCAATTATATTCACCAGTGCGATTCTGAAACCTCTCACCGTGTAAGCTTAGGTGAAGTGAACATGAAGTAAGCTGTCAATCCATGCAAACAAGATGGAATGACAGTTCACTTCACGCTCACTACATACGAGTATGTTTACACGGTGAGATGTTGACAGAATCGACCGTCTGAAAATTATAATGATTTAATTGCATGTTCCTCTAGTTTTGAGTTTTAAAAGGTAAATATATATTTTAGGGTTCCGTACCCAAAGGGAGGGTAACAAACGGAACCCTATTACTAAGCCTCCGCTGTCCGTCCGTCCGTCTGTCTGTCGGCGGGCTATATCTCATGAACCGTAATGTAGACAGTTAAATTTTTCACAGGGTGTGTATTTCTGTTGCCGCTATAACAACAAATAACAAAAATACGATGGTACGGAACCCTTCATGCGCGAGGCCGACTCGCACTTAGCCAGGTTTTCTCATACATTGCAATGTTCTCTTTTCAGGCTGGCAATGTGGTTACTGGAGAGATGGTGGAGGAACTCATTTTGTCTGGAGCTGATATAATTAAGGTGCGTATTTGAATTCGCAAAAAAAACTGATATCGACCAGTATCATTGCGATTCTGTAAACATGTTAATGTGAAAACTTAGCAGAAGTGAGTTCAATCTCAAGTAGACTCTAGAACCTGGATAAAATATTTGGGTGATCGCAAACCATCATTTCGAGTTGAACATTTCTCAAACTTTACTTCTGCGTTAATATCTATAAAAGTTTGCCATTAAAGTAAGGTTCATGTTCAGGACACGTTCTTTATACTAAGTATTTTGTCTCAAATCAGAACCCCGCCCTATGTCAATTCAAGGTCCCAAACTGTCGCTTTTATCGTGCTCGTTGAAGCGAGAAGGGGTCTCATAAAGAATACCTAATTTAACCCATTGGGACTTATTGGGGCAAGCAAATATTACCCTTGTAGGTTGATTAAACACGATGACCTTTTAGGCAGGTGACATACTTGAATACCTTTCGATGTTAATGTAATAGGTCAAAATCTAACTTCGAAACTTAGGTGAAGTGAGCTGTCATTTTACCTGTTGCCTATTCTATAAAAAACTGTACCGTAAATATGAATTTTCCTTGAATTAAACTGTCAGTTAGAATTAATGACAGTGCACTTCAAACTTCTCCCAAGTTTACAGATTAGACCGGCTGATGCTATGTATTGACAGCTAGCTCAGTTTGAGTTAACTCCACCAAAGAGATGTAAACTTAGCTGGAGTGACCGTGAAGTGAACTGTCATTGCATTTTGTTTGTATGGATTTTCACTTCACCTAAGTTTACACTGTGAAATGTTTACAGAATCACACTACTGTAAACATATAAATGGGTGAAATGAGCTTATAGTGAGCTGTCTATCCATAGCTCCAGAAGGAATAAAAGCTCACTTTATCTTAATTTTCACGGTGACTTATTTACAGAATTGCACTGCAGATTAGCACTGCGGTTGCATTCGTTCTAAGTTTTTTTAATGACTCACATTTTTATTTCGTGCCTGTTGGTAATTTTTTTGTTTCGTTATTTCATAAAATTTCGCTGTTCCACTTGTTACAGGTGGGAATAGGCCCAGGCTCCGTATGTACCACCCGCATAAAGACGGGTGTGGGCTATCCTCAGCTATCCGCTGTCATTGAGTGTGCAGACGCTGCCCACGGCCTCAAAGGACATATCATATCGGTAAGAGTTCTACATTCAAATAATTGATGATTTCTAACCAACTAAATAACCTAATTTATGTTATAAAACGTCTTCTCTAGGACGGAGGCTGCACATGCCCCGGTGACGTAGCGAAAGCATTCGGCGCTGGAGCAGACTTCGTGATGGCCGGTGGCATGTTCGCGGGCCACGACCAGTGTGGGGGCGACGTGGTCACCAAAGCGGACGGCCGCAAGGTCAAGCTCTTCTACGGCATGTCCTCGTCTACGGCCATGCAGAAGCATTCTGGCGGCATCGCGGAGTATAGGTCTTCGGAAGGTGAGTGTCTTATTATCACATCAGCCTAAAGACGTCCCCTGCTGAATATAGACCTCCCCCAAGTGTCGCCACTACGACCGGTTCTGTGCGTATCGCATTCATCGGCTACCCGCGACCCTAATCAGGTCATCGGTCTGCCTTGCGGGAAGCCTTCCATCGCTGCGTTTTCCGGTACGCGGTCGCCACTCCAGGACTTTTCGGCCCCAACCATCTGTGCTGCGAGCACTGTGCCCTCCCCACTATGCCTACCCAATTATTTGCCACATAGCATGCTCGCATCCAGCGAATACTTGCGGCTTTCATCAGGTCATCGGTCCACCTTGTGGGAAGCCTTCGGAACGCGGTCATCACTCTTTTTGACCCCATCGACTTATTATTCTACGAGCACTGTGCCCTGCCTACTGCCATTTAATATTGGCAATTTTCGGGCTATGTCGGTAACCTCTATGTACCAAAGTAAAATATCTTATTTATTTTCCCGCGGCCTATGAAACTTATACTTTAAATTGAGAATTAAGGAAAATGGTCAAACCATACTTGAAAGTTTTTTTAATAGGTTTTCATGCCAAAGTATCTAGTATTTGTTTTTAAATTAAATGTCTTCCTTGATACAATTCAAATTAAATATTTAACTTAGAACAACAAGTGTGAGTCGGACTCGCCCACCAAGGGTTCCGTACAAATTTGTAGGTACATAATTATGAATAGTTCAGGAATCGAGTCTTGCAGAAATTTCTCCCAACAAATTTGTGAGAAATTTCATTGGGTAAAGAAAACGAATCGCGCGTTAGCGTCAGAAAATTGATTTTCATATCTTCTAATTTCAATTTCGTTTACAGGTAAAACGGTAGAGGTAGAGTACCGAGGCGACGTAGGCGTCACAGTGAAGGACATCCTAGGAGGTCTCAGATCCGCCTGCACCTATGTAGGAGCCGCCCGTCTTCGGGAACTGCCCCGAAGAGCAACCTTCATCAGGTGCTGCAGACAAGTGAACGACACCTTCTCTTAAATATAATTATTTTATTAACAACGGGCCGTTTCTGTAAACATATAACCGTGAATACTTATTTTAAATGCTTATTGTGAATCCAGACTTTCAGCCGGTCAATTCTGAAGCTGTGAAGTGAGCTCACTTCACCGTTTTACACCGTGACAGAAGGACAGCTGTCCTTCTGTCACTGTAGTGTTATACTGTAAAAAAAATCATCGTAAATATTAATGTGAAGAGAGCTTGGGGTGAACTCCTAAAGCTAAGGGTTGACACTTGACACCACAAGTTCACCTGATATATTTACAGAATAAATAGGCGGGCTGATGCTGGAGATTGACAGCTCACATCACCTCAAAATATACAGTGAAATTTTTACAGAATAATACAGGTCAAAAAATTTACTTCAAGTTTACTTCATGGTTAGATGTTTACTGAATAATATTGCACAGATCTTAATATGATAATGATATCTTACTATGATAGTCGGATTGTAAGATCCGATTGTGATTGTCAGCCGGTCTATTCTGTCAACATCTCACCGTGTAAAGTAAGGTGAAGTGCATGCAGTGAAAGGTAATTCCATCTTGTTTGTATGGATTGACAGCTCACTTCATATTCGCTTCACCCACGCTTACATGGTGAGAGGTTTACAGAATCGCACTGCTGATCTATTTAGGATAATATGATTAATGTGGGATGGTAGGTCTTACTATGGTAGTAGAATCTTACGAGGATCTTATTACGACAGTAAGTACGGTGTAAGGGTACTCGTATGTGAATTAATGTGAATGTTCAGAAGTAGGTTATTTTAATCCCAAAGGACACTAGCAGGTCGATAAAAATCAAAATTGTCATAACGTTTCTTCGATTTCTCTCATGGAGGCCTATTGTCCTCATAGTTGCTTTTTTGGAGGACTGCGTAAAAAAGTCTGTATATTGTCTGGTAAGCCACGCTTATTGAGTTGAATTTTATTTAAATATAGTCGATAATCAAAATTTCAACTTTAAAGTACTCTTCTAAGATAGCTTACGCTACAAGCACGAAGTCTGCTTTGACAAAGTACTTTTAATAATACTGAAATAAAAATATTGAATTGGTCAGTACGCTGCCTTGTGTGCCACATCTAGTTTGTTGTAACTTTTAGGTACTATTGGATCCGTGTTTGCTGGGTTGGTTATTGTATTATATAAAATATTTTTTCTGTACGCAACGCTTGTTATTTAAACATAAATTGTAAATATTATTTCTCAGTCAGTGAATTATTGTATCATTAAAAGTGAGTTTTAGTGACTTCTTTGACGGTACTTTTCACCGTGTAAACGATCATTCAAAGCGCACTTTGAAATCCGTTTATCAGAGTGGAAGCCAACTTTGATGTCAATAAACGAAACAGAATGTCACCTATGTAAAAACGATAGCATACTGCAATAAAAGTGAAAACATAGAGAGGTGTCTTATGGACACCTGGTTGGAACGGGGTTCCTTTCGCTATATATTTTGGTTTGTATTAAAATAATTATATTTATAATTATTTATAACAAAGGATATTTAAACGTTAAAATTATAAAATATTATTGCATATTCTCAAAATTCGCTTATCGCCTTAAATTATTTAGACGGTACAAATTAACACAGGTATTACTCGCGCACCGTATCGAAGATGTACTTACCTGCATTTAGGACGTCCCTCGGTACTGACACTGCAATTTCCTGGGAAGCAGTAGTTGTGACATATCAAACCGTGGCGTTCCTCCACATCCAATATTAAACGCTTCACAGGACTTGTTTCCTAAGGTTTGTTCCTCAATTGTATAGTTGGCTACTGTAAGTTGACACGACCCACAGTATCTGGTAGACTGAATCGATTGAAAAAGTTTTAGTTTCCTAGATGATCGGGAAGTACCTCAAAAATTACTGCAAAAAGATGTCGTTTTTGGTGTGGTTTTTCATTGTTACACATTTTTCGGTCTAGCAGCCCGCAAACAAATCGGAACGATAACGTGCGATAAGGAATTCCATTCCAAAAGCTGATTCATGTGCACTTTTAGGTGTCAATTGGTATCAAAGAGACATGCAGTCCAATCTTTTTGTAAAAGTTACTTTGTCAAAGCTGACTTTGAGCGTGTCAACACGACTCTACTTAAGATCTGACTGAATGTGATATTGCGTAAATGTTAATCGCACAAATTGCTTGTGAAATATGTGAGGCGAAACTTTTGTGAGAAAGAAACCTTAATTTCGTTTAATTTAAGTACTTATTATTCTTAATAAGCTGAGTGAAGGATACTTCTGATGCCTCATAAATGAGCTTAAACTTAATATATCGCTTTTTTTTTCTATCTGTCCAATCATGCTAAATCTTTAATAATGGCTTCATATTCAGCAAGACTGTCATGATTTATACTGAAGATATTAGAGTAACATTTTAATTGAGGATCGTTGCTTTCTTGGAGGACTCTGGCCTTCGAAGCGACGAATAATACCTACCTAAGTAGCATTGCACGACTATAGATAGTTCAGTTTTCGACAGTACTTTCGATCATTTTTATTCATTTAGGTACTCGTATTTTGAAAGAATGCACAGATACACTTAACATAAATAAATATTGATTGTGTTGATAAAAAACAATGTAACTTCATATTGATTGATATTATATCATTGATAGTTTTGCTATTGTCGTGCAACGTTACGCTTGAGTCAGTATCTAAATTATATAAACTTAACCTAAATAAATAAATAGCTTAGGTAATCAAAATCAAACTTTGCTGGTGCTAATATCAATTTCTTAGATAGAAAACACGATCAAAATAAAAAGCTTGTGAATAGAAGTAATAGTCCAATTTTAGATAATTATACATTAAAAAGATAATGGGAAATAACTTGAGTATGCACAAAAAACGATAGTACGATACTCGGCGCTAAAGGGCATAATAGATCCATTGTCCTCTTTGATCTATTTTTCCATTTTTGATCCATTGTAGCCTTTTGCCACAATGGATCTATTATGCCCTTAAAAAAAAAAGAAATGGCGCCATTTTTGTTTTTACAAACTTTCCCTATAATTGTCGACAACGTGGCACTTTAGGGCATCATGTTGCAAATAGTTTTTGTTTGTTTAAGTGGCCCCTGACCCATATATGATTATCAGATCGTGCGCCGCAATTTTGAAGAAAAATCACAATGGCTGCGGAGGTGCTACGTAAACCAATATCTGTACGGCAAATTAACACAATATTTCTGTGTTAAAACAAGGTAGGTAACGCAGTTGTTTTCGTTCATTTTGTTTCGATCGAAAACTTTTACCTACGGTGCCTTTAATTAGCGATTTTTGTTGATTAGAAAAATCGAATGCAATCATCCCAAAATCGAATCTTACACTTTCAAAATCGTAAGTTATGTTGTTCAATTAATTAAAATATCCTTTTAATCTAGAATGCGTGTAAATGCCTATATTTAAGATTCTCCCTTTTGAGGCACAATTTTATGGTCCTTGCACAATTTTTAAGCAAATCAAATTACTTCATCCCCAAATGGGCTGAAGCGCTAGGCATTTGTATATTAATGGTTTGAAAACGATCCAGTTTGCACCTTCTTAGACATTAGAGTTATATGATTAAAACTTAACGGTGCCGGTCAGCCGGAAGTCGGAACATGAGTCGAGTCCTGTGCAGTAGCAAATTAATCGACGGCGGTGGTGAGGGGTGGAAGGCAGTTGTCTCACCGCTAGCGATCAGCGAGTAGCGAGTAAAGCTTCAAACTCGAAACAATTTACGATCAGCGAGTAGCGAGTGAAAAGTTTCGATAGTTTTGACGCTCAGCTTTCAGCGAGTGCTTTAGTGCGACGGGTTTTTTCTCGCAATGCTCGCTCCGGCCGGACCTATAGTTAGAAATTACCGCAGTTTGGTAGTTCTGAACGCCAAGCGAGCATCACCGAGCGAGTGTCGCTGAGCGTACAATCTTTGATAGCTCTTGTCGCTGCGATCAACTAGAGGTAAGAGTCGCTCGCCGGCAGTGTGAACAGCCAGCTATCGACTACGAATGTATGTGTCTCTTTTACTCACACGAGATCTATATCTTTTGTCCCCTTTCTCAGCGAGCAAATGGTCGATATCTACTCGTTTCGTCGCTGGCGGTGAGACAAGTGCCACACGCAGCAAGTAACTCGCTACACTGCGGCCATGAATTATGACGCTTACCTATTCTGTCAACGTCGTACCGTGTATACTAAGGTGAAGTAAACGTGAAGTGAACTGTCATTCCATCTTATTTGTTTGTATTGACAGCTCACTTCACCTACATTTACACGTAGGATTGTGAATAGATTCCCACTGCTGTTCCTACTTATTTTTGTTTAGTGTTGGTTTAGTTTTGTATTTAAATTCTGTTATAAATTATTTTAAAGAAACATCAAGCACAATGTTGGATAAATTGAGAAAAAATGTTCTGGAGAGTGTAATTACTTTTTAATGTTTATATTTTAATTTATTATTTTGTGTCAAAAGACGATGAACTGTTTGAAATGTTCTACAATATAGTTATTGTACATGATTTGAAGTTTAATTACAACTGACTCTACAGTGAAACATGAGTTTTATGAATTTCTACAACCTCACAAAATCATAACTCCTCATTCATCACACTCACACATTTATAAAAGGGCTTCTGATGCAACTTTTGATATAATGAAACTAGCGTGAGGATTCTGGTACTCAAAACACAAGCTAAATCTTTCCTTGGGTACCAGAATACAATACAAAAACTGCTGACACGATAGTTACTCTATATGTATTTTTTCCTGTTGCATAGGTTTTTCCAAAGTGTTTAAATATAGCACATTTTTAATCCAATAAAAATAATTACAATTTTAATCTAATAGCGATCGCGCGCTTTTAGCAACTCGATGGATTATCTAGATTTTTATAGGTACTTACTACGAGTAAGAATATAATTTAAATTAAATACATAATTTGTCTTGTGATAACCGCAATGTAGTTTAGAAGATCTAGAGAGATTTCACTCAGACAGACACGAAGTTTATAGGGTTCCGTAGGTACCCGAAGGGTAACCAACGGAACCCTATTATTACTAAGCCTCCGCTGTCGGCCCGTCCATCCGACCGTCCGTTCGGCTGACTGTCTGTCAGCGGGCTATATCTCACAAGAGCCGTAATAGGTAGACAGTTCGAATTCACAATGTATGTTTCTATTGCCGCAATAACAACAAATAATAAAAATTAAGGTGGGCTCCCATACAAGAAACGTTTTTTTTTTGTTTATGGCACACTATTCCCAACCACTGCAACTGAGAGCAGAGGCGTAACTAGGGTGTGGCAGGTAGGGCACGAGTCCTGGACGCCAATCGAAAGGGGGCGCAAAATCGCCAATTATTAAATTTAAAAATCTTAATTTACCATATTTATTTCATAATTTACCGTAAACCACCACAATTCTGTAGTATTATGTTTTATTATTTGGTTAATATTTATTTTATTCCCTGATTTCAAAACACCGAGAGGAAATGAGTGATGTGCTCCGGTGGGTGCGTAAACTGAGGTCCAGATTTCTTCTAGATGTGAAGAGAGATTCCTATAGTTGCGATGTTAACTAATGGAGCACAGTTTTACGAAGACTGGTCCGACAAGGAGCCGACCCTGTTTTCGTATAACTGTTTTCGGTTAGTTAGGCCAGTTCGAACTGGCCATACATTCGAGGCGGTGTTTGGCCATACTGGGCCTTAGCTTACACAGTCCTGGATTGCGAAGCTTATCGCATTAGGTGGTAAGTAGGGTTAGGGAGCCCGCGCAGCCTAGGCCCTGACTCTTACCGAAGAGAGTTCATGCAGGATGCAACTATTTTCAAACTCGCCTGTCTAGGTTTTTGAGCTTTCCTGGGTTAGGGAGTCAAAATTGTTTCTTCTATTTACGTAAGTATGAATGGTAAGAAAATTAAACCAATCCGAGGTGGGGTGAAAAATTGTTCTAGATCGCTTCGCTCGCTCTGGAATTCTACGGTCTATCGTCCTTCGACATTTCCTATATGACGCAAAAAATCACTTCATGAACGGCTAAAAGAAAATTAAACTATCCGAGATAGGGTGCGAATGCAACTTTTTAAATGCAGGTCATATATTTTACGGACTTTAGTACTTTACTTTCATTGTAAAAAGGTATAAATATGTATTTAATGTTTTGTAAGTAAGATTTATAACGGTTTTTGGTTTATTTATTTTTTTCATTTTAAGATAATTTACGAAGATGCGCAACAATGATGCGTGCCCCAGGCGCCACTTTCTGTAGTTGCGCCCCTGACTGAGAGCAGATTAAACAAAGGCGACCACAGCAAGCAACATTTGGTTCTAAAAGCGACTCTGTTTTGTATTATAGTTTTAATAACTAGCCCTACCAGTTCTACACTGAGTTCTTTTCATTATTAAACATTCAATTTGCTGAGACTTTTCCCCTAAAGTCCAAAAGTATTTACACCAAGTTCTTATTTAGCGATTGGGCAACTCCAGGCATTCGCAAAAGCAGGGATAAGCTATATGAACTGTATGGCCAAAAGCAATATATGAATAATACAAGCTTTAATAAGTATGTTGCAAAATATTCAAAAACTTATAAAAGTGTATGCAAAACAGCAAAAGCTCTACATATTAGCAATAAAATAAAATCAGCAGACGATAAAATAAAAACTACTTGGAAAATAATAAATAACGAAACAGGTAGGAAGAAACAACGTGAGACTAAATTTAATTTAAATACTGTAAATGGCCCAATAAACTCAGATGCAGAGGTAGCTCAGGAATTTGAAAATTTATTTGCTAACATCCCTCTTAAAACTACTGAAAGTCTCAACTCGTCTCCTGCGCTCGCTGCTGCTTTACTTAGGAAGAATGTAAAGGTATGCCCATCGGAGTTTAAGTTTCAACATACAAACCCCCAGGCCATTATAAAAGCTTTTAAAGATCTTAAAATAAAATCAACTGAAGATCTTTGGGGAATGTCTGTAAAAGTCTGTAAATCTGTCATTGAAACTATTGCCCCCTACTTAGCTATTATATTTAATACTAGTGTAGACCAAGGAGTATTTCCCGATCTTATGAAACACAGTAAAGTAGTTCCTTTGTTCAAATCGGGTGATAATCAGGAACCCAATAATTATAGACCTGTGTCAATTTTGCCAGTGCTCAGTAAAGTGTTTGAAAAGTTAATTCTTAATCAGATGTTACTTCACTTTAATAAAAATTCCATCTTTCATGAACAACAGTACGGTTTCACCAAAGGGCGTTGTACAACTGACGCCGGGGTCACCCTCATAAAGAACATCTTTAACGCCTGGGAAGAGTCACAAGACGCCATTGGAATATTCTGTGACCTCTCGAAGGCGTTTGATTGCGTTGAACATGAGACACTTTTGTTGAAACTTGAGCACTATGGAATCGGAAATACAGCCCTTGAGTTGCTTAGGTCATACTTGATGGACAAACAGGTTAAAGTTCAGGTAAACGGTGTAAACTCACGAGGGTCTGAAGTGACAATGGGAGTTCCTCAAGGCTCAATATTAGGTCCTTTCCTCTTTCTAGTTTATATAAATGATTTGCCCCAATTACTTCAAAATCACCCAAAGATGGTATTATTTGCGGATGACACTTCATTGATATTTAAAATAGAGCGACGATCACGAAATCTTGACGTCGTCAATAACTCTATTCTTCAAGTCCAAAATTGGTTTACGGCAAACAACTTGGTATTAAATGAAAAAAAAACTAAATGTATTAGATTTACTTTGCCTAATGTTAAAAGTACCGAATGTGACATAATATTGAATGGAGAAAAACTGGAGTTTATTGATCAGACAGTTTTCTTGCGAATCACAGTGGACGAGAAGTTGCAATGGGGACCTCATATTACATCTCTAGCGGGGCGGCTAAGCTCAGCTGCTTATGCTGTTAGGAAAATAAGACAGTTAACAGACGTAGAAACCGCACGTTTGGTCTATTTTAGCTACTTTCACAGCATTATGTCATACGGAAGTTTGTTGTGGGGTCGGGCTGCTGACATTGAATCCATATTTATTTTACAAAAGAGAGCTGTCAGAGCCCTTTATAATCTGCGCCGCCGCGATTCTCTAAGGGAACTTTTTAAAAAGATTAATATTATGACAGTCCCTTGCCAATTCATTTATGAAAATATAATGTATGTACGGAAAAATCGCCATCTTTTTAGTAAAATTAGTGATAGACATAATTTTAATACTAGAAATAAAGATAAGTTAGATCAACCATTTTATAGATTAGCTAAAGTACACACATCTTTCATGGGGTACTGTGTTAAATGTTACAATAAAATACCTTGTGACATATTAGAACTAAATGAAAGAAAATTTAAAGCATATATCAAAAGCACACTTTGTAAACAAGCTTATTACAAATTAGAAGATTACATTCAGGATAAGAATGCCTGGAAGCATGCTGGTCCTGCTCCATAGGACGGTCAATGTTGTGGACAAAATCAAACTGGTTGCTTTATGTATTAACTTTATAGATGTTCTGTCTCTTTTTGTGTCTGTATTTTTCTGTTAACTCACACACTGTTAATTGGTCATTCCAATATTTGTAAATGTGTGAGTATCATGTACCTACTTATTTAGAAAATTGATAAGTCTACCTCTGCATACCCTAGGTGCATGGTCCTCACATATAAAAAAAAAAATGTATACTTACCAAATATTGTAAAAGATTAATTGAAAAGAGTAACTATGGAGTTTCTTGTCCATTCTTCTCCATAAGAATCTACCTTTCCGAATGGACAGTAGAGTCACTTCAGAACTTTTATATATTTGAAATGTGAATGACGTTCAAAAGTGCCGTTTAATGGCCTAATTGGAATAAACGTTTTGACTTTGACTTTGACTTACCATTGGATAATAAAAACAGTTATTACAAATAACAAATTTTACTCAACATTGCTTCGTTGTACAAACAGCGTTACCATTTTTCATGCAGTAACAAATATTGCAGCCAACCTGATACGTTTGACCCTTCGGACAAGAACCACCTGTTTGTACAAACGGAATGAATTCCATTATCAGAGGGTTATCTCTTGTAGGAGATTTCTGTTCTATCTGAGAATCTAGATCTGTTTGCACATCCATTAAAACTTTATTCTTAGTTTTCTTTTTGGGACATATCTTCGACGTACAAGCTACGGTTTTACCGTCAGCCAAGCATCGACATTGGTTGCAATCTTGCTGGTACAAATGCATTGGCTCACAGTACCCATGCATAGAAGAAAGCTTTTGAGGCAATTTGTTTTTATTATGCTCTGTACATGTGGCGTCCACAGTGCAAAACTCTTTTTTGATCCCTTGGTCTATTTTACAGTGACAGATCAAACAGTTGACTTGGTATGTCGTTCCTTCAACGCAGGTTTCATCAGCCTTCGGATTAAGTTCTGATTTGTACTTACAGGTTCTGAGCGTACACCCGAAGTACTTAACACCCTCGAACATGAAACAATAACAAGTATTGCAATCTTTCTTATACTGAGTCTGCGGTGCACAGTTTTGCTCGTCATCAACTGGTTCAACTAAAGAGTAATGAAGGTTTGGCAGAGATATTTCTGTCTGGTTTCTCAAACACTTCTTCGCTGAACAGTATATTGTGCCGTTTCTATCACAGTGGCAGAAATTGCAGTCTCTTTTAAAAACGGCGCCAGGTTTTTTGAGATGGCACATTGTTTTGGGTCCATTAAACCTGTTTTGGTCATTTTGGGCGGTGCAGTTGTCGCAAAGGAGACGGTTGTTCCTGAGACACATGCAAGTTTGACAGCCTAGTTTGTATGTCTTATTGGGTATGCACGTAGCATACACTTCTTCGATATTGTCTTTTGTATGCGTCCGACTGATCTTTTCGCCTTTACATTCTCTTTTGGTGCAGAGTTTTGGGTCTATTTGTCCGGATGCAGGACAGAAGCAGACATTGCAATCGAAGAGGTAGAGTTTGGTTGCGCTACAGGTTTTGTTCTGTACTGGTTCTTTGTGTTTTGTTGGTTCTACGGAGTGAAGGATCTGGAGGATATCGCGACAGACCGGGTTGGGCCACTTGCCGTCCTCGCTGCACACACAGAGGAGGTCGCCCTTTCGATATTGAACCCCTGCCTCGCAAGCACCTTCTTCAGAACGCCAGACGCCGTGGCCGTCCATACCTACGTCCATCTCTCGTATCGCATCTGGAAAATAGTTGTTGATAAAGAGAGTAAAAAGATATTGTCTGGTTGAATTTTTATGATTGTCACTTTTGTATTTATTTCCTGTGCGTGTAACCTGATGGATTGTCGTTGTATAAATGTTTTTTCATTCTTTCACTATCATCACAGAATCGTATCCTCCTATGTCTTTTAATCTGCTGAAGAGTTTGTTTGTTTATTTGAACGCGCTAATCTCAGGAACTACTCTTGTCCGATTTGAAAAATTCTTTCAGTGCTAGATAGCCCATTTATCGAGGAAGGCTATAGGCTATGTATCATCACGCTAAGACCAATAGGAGTGGAGAAAAAATGAAAAATGTGACGCAGACGAAGTTGCGCAGGTTAAGTATTTAATTTTACAAGAAGCACTTCTACCATAACATGTTGAATAACTGCTTGCTTAATTTTTTAATTAAGTACTTATAATTTAAAGGCAGCTACCATTGACCGTACGGCGGGGCAGGTGATTTTTATGTGTCAGGACCTAGTATGGAAGCGAATTCTATTAATAAGCAACTGGTTATCTATCTATTTAGCTTGTGTAAGCTGTGCTTCAAGCTTCTTAAACTGCCTAAAGCAGTTCAGTGGTCGATATAGACCTCCCCAATTGTAGACATTCATTTCGATAATCGGTAAGACTCATACAGTTACTACCTGCCTGTAAAGATCGTCGCTAACCTGATTTCGTCCTCCCTAAAGCAAATGCGGTCTCACGGAACACGTCCACCTCAACTGTCTCTAGGTCAATGGATAATATGACAAGCCAGACCAACCGCCACCAAATTAGGCATATAGTACCTACATCATAAATGATTACCAACGACTCGAAAAGAAGAAAAAGTCAGTACCATTAAAGTGACCGAACATATCAACTTCGTGGCAAGCTCGGGCATTGCAATTATATGCGCTCTGCGCGTTACAGTTGCACCAATTACAGTCGTTCAAAACAATCGTGTTTTTACTGCAACGTTGGCTCCATACTTTCTGGGCAACCGCTGAAAAATATCAAATCGTAATGTAGGATTTTTTGGTGAGGATTAAAAAAAGTTTGATAAGAATATACAAAAATAAAGGTAAGTGTGGTTAAAGAGGTGTAAGTATACGAAACAGAGTTTAATGTAAAGTCCCGGAAATCTCCATTGAAAGTTGAAGACTCGACGGGTGTTGACTCTGGTCAAGTCTGGTGGGCAACTTCCATATGGTTGTTATCGAGCTGTCTATACTAATACTAATTACTAATACTCATATACATGGGCGTACCCAGCTTCTGGCCTAGGGGAACTAAAGACACCTACATGAAACATTAGGTATATTCGAGTTCCTATATTTTCTGCGAGATTTCCAGGGGCGGGGGCAGCTGCCCTCCCCTGCCCCCTCCCCCGGGTACGCCCATGCTCATATACTAATAATAATATTATAAAGAGGACAGTTTTTTCTTTGTATATAACGAATAAACTTAAAAACTACTAGACTGATTTGAAAAATTATTTTAGCAATGAATAGCTATATTATCTAATTATTATCTGGAGAATGTACTCGTAAGATGGTTCAAATACTCACGTTGTTCATAATGGAACGTCAAAACTAACGGTACATGAAAAAACACTAGCAATAACGTTCGCGATTTCATATTTATTTCTATAATTCAATTCCCAACACACTCATTGATCATCAAAAATGAATGCTGGTACTCGTGATTGGTTTCTATTTTATGGGTGGCCACGATATGCCTCATGTTATTTTTAATTGATTTTTGGAAATCAAATTCAATTGTGTTTTATTTAAATCTTTCTTTGATTTTACTTGGGTTAACGAGTGCAGCGGTGGATTAAGCGATGTTTGAATAATTTTCTGAAACTTAAGGAATCTATCATTGTGCTCATAGGTACCCACTGTTGGCATGTGCGTTGTTTGTCTGAAATTAAAACTATGCCCTGCTGTGGGACAGTAATAGACTGGGACCGACTTATTTAAAAAAAATAAAAAAAACAATAGTACAATGCAATGTGATACATAAAACATTGACTGCCTTAAAAAACTACTAAGTAACTTTTATTATTGGACCAAACCAAAAATCGCGAAAAAATAATCGACTGCTCCATACATTTTTGTGCGCAAAACTCGATGAAATGTACTGAACAGTTGATTTTTTTTCGCGATTTCGGGGTTGGTCCCATAGTAAAAGTTGTACATAATGATGAGTACAATGACCCCTTAAGAGGTATTGCGTTTTTTCTGTTACACGTTGTATACTAACAGCTTATACTACTTATTATGAACTATTATTGGTTTTCATTCTTTGAGGAGCTCGTGGCTAGATAATAACAGCCGCACGGGTCTATCTTCAAGGTTAAGCAACGCTTGCCAAGGTTGGTCTGTGGATGGGTGACCATCTTAACATACCGAGTTTCCTCTGTGCCTCGGAAAGCACGTTAAGCCGTTGGTCCCGGCTGTCATTTGTAGATCTTTGTCAGTCGTTACGGATTGTCAGAAGCCAGTTAATCTGACTCCAGTCTTGCCTTGAAGTACAGTGTTACCCAGTTAATGGGCTGTGGAGGTCTGGTAGGCAGCCGCTCCGCGTAAAACACTGGTATTCAGCTAAATCCGGTTTGACTGGAAGCCAACCCCAATATAGTTGGGAAAAGGCTAGGCAGATGATGATGATGATTGGTTTCATTCTTTCTTAAGCTAGAGAAAACATGAGAAAACATGAAATTATCTTGTCTTATAGGGATCCGTATTGTTTTTCTTTTCAAAGATAAATCAGTCCAATAATCATATGTGCCGACCTGCCGACCAAACTCAAACTTAAACAGCTGCAAATCCCCGGGTGTATTTTTATTCATTTAATTTTAATCAATAAAAACGGCCAAATCATAAAACACGCGAGAATCTCAGGCTGCATAAGACACGCGAAGAACTTCAGAGTTGAAAATCACAGAGAGAAACGAGGATAACGTGGACATTAATGATTTTTCAAATCTCCAAATAAAACACATAAACAATTTTTATTACGCTTTTTTCCCACCAGTACATTTGTGACCGGTGCACAACTTTTTATTATTTTTTAAACAAAAGCACATATTGCATTCGTGCACAGTCGTAGCTCCAGGCGTGCATTTCGTCTTTTTTGACAAAGTAACCATGGATTTCCGCAAAGCCAATTTGAATACCTTATTCAATGCTTTGGGAATGTTAATCTTCAATGTTTCACCTTCGTAGTCGATATGACGATTCTTCACTTCTTTAGCAGCAGTAGTTTCTGTTGTAAGAGTTTTATCAAGGTCAAGTGCTATTCCTATGGACTCATCATCGTCATCTTCTTTAGTTTTAGGATCTTCTATATTGTTAGCGTCATTTACATCAACTCTATTAGTTGTAGGGGCTACCCTAGGTTTATATTTTTCCTCTTTATCCTTTGGTTCTTTTTCCATATCATCAGATTCTATACTATTGTTTATGTTGACTGACATACTTAATTGAATTGGGTCCTTTTGTTTTACGTTCTTTACTGGTACAAACTCAATCGCCATTTTTTGATTCGCCTTTACTTTTTGTGAACGATTAACTTTGTGTGGTTTCGAATCGATTAAAGATTTTTGTATTTGATTTGTAGACGTATTGGTTAAGTCCGAAGCCATTCTTAATGACCTTTGGTTGTCAGGTATGAGTTCGATAGCTTCCTTTATCAAGTCTTTGCCACATATGTTTAATTTGTAGGAGCCAAGATCGAGATTTCTAGTGTAATAGTTTCCGGTATTACATACAAGTTTGTTTTGGTTGACACAGAAACAGAATTGGCAAGGGGCTAGTGAGTACCAGTATTTGTCTTCGCACTTACTAAAGACAGTATTTGTTGCCATATTAGCCCGGCGTTTGACGTCGTCTTCACAGACGTTTCTTGTACATCTATCGTTCGGGATTTTTCCGTCGGGGCCACATCTACATACATTGCAGTCAATGGGGATGTAGGTGTCGGGTTCGCACGTATGTGCGATGACATTTCTGGGGGGCAACGATTGAAAGGTATCTTTGCAACTCTTGTGTGGCCATCTTCCGTCTTTGGTGCAAATGCATGTTATTAAATTTTTTACGTAAAGCTGGTTTGGTACGCACAAAGGTTCTTTTTCTTCGCTATCAGCTGTAACAGAAGTAGAATCAAGATCAGCATGACGATGATTTGAAAAAAAAATCAGAATCTTAAGAGTAAGAAGGTTGCTTATAATACTTATGCACTCACTTATTTTGTTATTACAGTCCAAAGGTGTACATTCAAACACGGTCTTCGAGGTACATAAGCATTTGTTACATGCGTTTTCGACCACATCCCCCACGTGACAAGATTTGACAGGGTGCTGGAAAAAATCTAAAAGAAAAACAATGATACCAAAATTATTTCTTATTTTATGTAATTAGTGTCAATTAAATCTCTAGACAAGTAGTGCCTACTTATTTCAAGACGCTATATGCAGCTAATAAGGGACTGCACACTCCAGCCATAAGATATACAGAATTAAATTATACATGAAGGCTATATTTATTTCTTTTCTTTTCTCACCACAATAAATATTACATATACAGGGATGAGTTCACAGTAAAAAATAAAATACTTACCGATTGTCGTTTTAACAATACCAATTATTGAAAGATACAATAAAAAAGTAGATAGCAGCCACATTCTGCGATTCCTACAAGTTGAATGATTATTTAACTTCAGCTCGCAAATTGGAACACTTGACCGATTTTATGAGAATTTTATTATGATTGTAAGATTTTTGCACTAGTTATGACCAATATTTAGAATAAGAAACCACCATGTTTTGGAGATAATAAGACCATTACTACAGAGCTCAGCAAAGATTACTTATTTGATTATTTTTATAGCAATACACATGGTCGTAAAATATCCGCGATGCGGAGGAATCAAGATAATGTCGTGAGGAAAGTTTTAAGTATGAATGTGAATATAGAATAGAAAACATTTTTATTCGATGTGTCGCACCACAGCAATCAAAAACAACAACAACAACAAACACACACATGGTACAAGAGAAGGATAGGAAAGGCTAAGACTAAAAAAATGATAAAGCTAGAAAAGAGGTGACTATAGAGATTCTTTTTCTTATCGTGTGGGCAGTATAGTCTAACGATCCTGCACACCCTAGTGGCAGAGTATATAAACCGCTTCAAGAGCCTCTGACATGGTTTATTTGATGAGCGCCATTTGGCGGCCGGGACCACCGGCTTATACGTGCCTTCTAATGCACGGAATCATATTTTTATCAGACAATCAGGTGATTCAAGCCTGACGGCAAATATATTAAAGAAGAAAGCGTGAGATATATGGAAGGACAGAGTGTGCGGCGACAAAAGAAATTAATAAAATAATCGGAGAAGGACGTTGATGACACCTTGGGTGAATTTTAAGAATTAGTTTACATCTAACGCATCTTATTATTGCATCTACATTCAGTCAAAAAAGTATCGGGAATGGATGATTTGTTTATGGTTCCAAATTCAATTTTTTGTTTTTTTGTAGTTGTTAGATTGGCACAACTGTTTTCCATTTTGGCGCGGAGTTTGAGTTGCATCTGTTATTTATATTAAATACAGTGCTGGTTTTAGTAATATCATATATAGTGTGTATTGCGAATTTCATAATGGACAAAAATATCGAACAAAGAGTTTGTCTTTAATTTTGCATCGCCAATGGAATTTCGTGTTCGGAGTCACTGAAAATGTTACAGAAGGCTTACGGTGAATCGACTTTATCAAAAACTCGTGCTTATGAGTGGTTCAAAGCGTTCAAAAGCGGTCGAGATGTGATGGAAGATTTGCCTCGCTCTGGTAGGCCGTCAACGTCTGCAACTGAAGTTAACATCGCAAAAGTGAAGGAAATAGTGACTGAAATTCCCCATTTAATTCTGAGAGAGATAGCCGCCGAACTTTCTGTATCTCACGAGTCGATCCGTACCATTTTAACTAATCATTTGGGTATGAAACATGTTGCTGCTCGGCTAGTCCCAAAAGATCTAAATTTTCTCCAAAAACTCAATCGCATGAAAGTCGCTGAGGACATGCTAGAACGAGTGAGTTCGGACCCAACATTCATGAAACGCATTGTTACTGGTGACGAGACGTGGGTTTACGAGTTTGACATGCAAACTAGTCAACAAGCTTCGGAGTGGCGCCTTCCAACTGAACCGAAACCGAAAAAACCACGCCAAAGTCGATCAAAAGTCAAAGTCATGTTGACTGTTTTCTTTGACTATCGCGGTGTTGTGCACTCTGAATTCTTACCGGAAGGTCTAACGGTAAATAAAGAATATTATTTGAGCGTTATGCGGCGTTTAAGAGAGCGAATTCGACGAAAAAGGCCAGATTTGTGGAAAGAAAATTCTTGGATTTTGCACCACGACAATGCGCCTTCGCACAAGGCTATCATTGTGAACGAATTTTTAACCAAACACTCAACAAATACCATCCAGCAACCACCATATTCACCAGATATGGCTCCTGCTGACTTTTTCTTTTTCCTAAACTCAAATTACCACTTCGTGGCACCAGTTTTCAATCGATAGAAGACATAAAGGAGAATTCGCGGCGAGAACTGAACTCAATTCCGGAAGCAGCGTTTAAAAAATGTTTTGATGAATGGATTATTCGTGTATCGTTTCTAAAGGAGCATACTTTGAAGGTGATAAAATAAATTTGGATGAATAACAGACATTTTGTGTATTATTGATCTTTTCCCGGTACTATCTTGACAGAGTAGTATTTAATAAGCACAGTAGTAAAGTAATTTTTGTTTCAATGTTATGCCTTACAATTTAGGGCCAATGTTCCTATCATCATCCGATAACTTTTTACTAAACAATAAGAAAGCAGTTAGACACAAAATATTTCAAACCAATAAAATTATTGAGATAACAGTTATTTGACAATTTAAAAATGAGCCCTTAGTAGAATAATATATACTTCTTTGTGAGTTTACAAGACATTTATCTATTAGCTATGTATTTCTGGGGGGGAAACGATTGAAAGGTATCTTTGCAACTCTTGTTTTGTGGCCATCTTCCGTCTTTTCATGATATTAATATTTGTACATAAAGCTGGTTTAGTACACTCAAAGTTAAAAAGTACTTTCAATTTGCTAAGGAAATGCAAGTACGTCAAAACCAAGCGACACAATGACTATCTATTTTGGAAAATAACAGCATAAACCTGTTTTTTTTTTTTTCAAAGTTATTATATTTTAAATCGTGATTTTGTGGTGGTGATTTTTATGTATGGTGTACAGTCTGTGACCAACATTATCTGACCCACTTGACTATTATTCGCTAATAGTCGAGTGGGTTAGATAATGTTGGTCACAGACCCTACAATGATGAGTATTTCTATTCTTTTGTCCAGTTTTTGATAGGTTTAGTTGAGTAACAGTCAGAATATTATTATAATAAGCTTTATTTATCTCACAGCTAGACATATGTCGTCTTTTCATTGTTAATGTTCTTTCTTAGCAATCTGAAAACAATTATTTGGGTAGGAGTCTAACCATGTCTCGCCATCACCTTCTAGGCTTAGACCGTCGTTGGGCATACATGCCATAAATACGAGAGTAAAACCATAATATAAACATTAATTAACAGGTTTTATTAAAAAATACTGTAAAAAGCTGGTAGAAATACTTCAACTTCAATCATCAACATACTTTTGGAATGCAAATGGGTGGTCGCCGGCTTTTATAAAAGTAGGAGTAGCATCGGTACAGGCATCGCTGTCACTTTTGTAGCAATGTTCCTCGATCAGAGTCCTGTCAGGTTCACATTCACATATGAAACATTCGTCGGTCAGGTTCCCAGGGTTTCCACACCTATACATCGTGTGGTTGTGAGGTATCATTACTTCGATTGGATATTCTAGTTCCGTCACGTTCATTGCCGTCCTGTTTTCTGTAAATAGTAATTTTCTTTATTTATTTATTTTTTACGAAAACGTGTCACGACTCACTGCGGTCATATTTAGGTTTAATGTGTGATCAAATTGCTAGTTATAGTGGTCCTAAGGTTGTCCCTATGACAGGCTGATTGGCAGACCGATATACAGATAGACGGCGTAGACTTAGTTATTGACTCCCGTTTTATTCCTCGGTATAGTGCTTTAAGTGCTGACATAGATTTAAAGACAAATCACGAATCTTGAAATACTACAAGATATATTGGTTTAGGAAAGCGTAGCTATAACAATATAATAATAGTTACCACTATCAGATCTTCTGCCCATTGGAAGGTAGTTAAAATTCGGGAAGGCTTGTTCGCAATATTGGTTGACTGGCATTGGCTTACAAAAGTTATTAATATTTCCCATGTAAGGACAGACGCAAATGCGGCACCTAAATCAAGTAAAGTTGCGTTAAAAACCACTGTTATAAGAAAGCTAACGTTAGCTGATATATATGCTAGTTATATAAACTTTGTTATTCACCTTATAATATACTGCGATCCAGGAGTACAAATGTCTCGTTCTGGATGGTCTGTGAGATTGTAAGATATGCATTTCCTCCGCGTGTCGATGACGTTCAGGTTCTCAAATTCATCTTCGGCTCTATCCGTTCCGGCAATGCCTTGTTCTTCTGGTATTTCATCATTAATATAGTCACCACCAACAAAGTCTTCATCAAACATTTCTTCACTATAGTCTCCCCGAATATCTCCCGGAGCTTTAGACTACAACATAGAGAACAGATCAGTTTGGAAGGTTACACAATCTTATCTTAGCAGGTAATTAAAACTACTAAACTATGTGTGATGCTACTGTCATTTTAAATTGACCTGCACGTAAACTACCTTAAAAGATCAACCTGGAGATGGTTACTCGTTTCAACTATATCGTATTATATGAGACAATGTAGCATTAATAAAAACAAAAGTGGTTGTTGAGTTACACAGGGTGATCGATCAGGTGACACAGAGTCTCATGCAATGGGACCAATAATAAGTAAGGGATTACTTATTAATAGATCTAATCGGTTTGTCAATGCTTGAGCCATTAGCCATATTACAGGACAGAAATAAAATTTGTGAGATCAATATAATTATTAGGGTTTTCATGTGTAAGACACTACATGCAAATCAAAACAAACAACGAATCTGATTGAAATACGATTTAATAAAACACTACTAGAAACTAGTTTAATAGTAAAGACATAAAGCTCATCATACATTTGTATTCACTAAACTATTTGTGCTTGAATTTGTGAATACTCCAGAATAGATATGTGTGACGGCTTTAAGCAGTTTTCTATTACACACGGATACACACTATTTTCAAGAACCAGTATAAACCAAATACATGAGATCATCTATTTTATACCTTAAATCAGAAAACTATAAAATCCATACTAGCTATCATATTCATTACAACATATTACGCTTAGTTATGAAATAAAATATAGCGTCTATTTGGATGATGTTATAAAAGCATTTCACGATCGAGTGTCGATTGTTTCATTTGGAACATGTCCATCTAGGCCTCGTAATCAGCAGGGCTGAAATCAAAAGAACAATTACGCTGCTGCGTGTAAATTAAGCTGACAAGTTTTCTGAAGATTTATCCCGGATTTATTTTCACGTAAGTAAAATGACGGACGATCGCAAAATGCTGTTGCTTACATAAAGAATATAAATAAAATACAATAAAATGATTATGCTCAAAGATGCTGACTCCGTCAGTCTCAAGTCTAAATTTGTACAGTATGGAAAAAAAACCGACCAAGTGCGTTTCGGACTCTCATACGAAGGTGTATAGCGGCAATACAAATACACGCTCTGTGAAAATTTCAACTGTCTACCTATTCATCAACATCATCATATCAGCCGAAAGACGTCCACTGCTGGTCATAGGTCTACCTATTACGGTTTTTTAAATACAGTCCGCTGGCAAACAGACGGACAGTGGAGACTTAGTTAGTAGTAGGGTTCCGTTAGTTACTCTTTGGGAACGAAACCCTAAAAGTAAGTTGATTGCATTGGTTACTTGAAAGCTTGATTTAAAATTATATTTAATTGATTCTAAAAATATATGCCGTATGGTGTCGGCCGGTGCCGTATAGTGCCGTAAAAGAATAATACCATCCTATCAATTCCCGTGGGTCGTAAAAGGCGACTAAAGGACTCGCCAGAGAATGGGTAGCAGCGTTCTCTGTTAATCTCAACACCGTACATTGCGATCGCCAACCCGCCTGCCAAGCGTGGTGATTATAACATATCCCTCCTATTCGGGGAGGCCTATGTCCAGCAGTCTTTCGGCTGATATGATATGATGATCCTAAAAAATATGAAGTTATGTATATCATTAATTGCCAGCATAAAATACACCAAAGTATGAAACCCATTCTTAATAACCACCACAAGCCTTTCTGTTTTCAATTATTTGCGTTTTTGATACTTACAGTACTGACAAGCTTCTCTTGGTCGCATATGATAGGGGTACACGACGCATACTCTTTAAGCCCCATTTCTGGACATACACAAAGCTTGCAACCAGCTTCAAACTCCTCACCCGGGAAGCAGAGCTCTAAATTCCTAGTAGTTTCCTCCTCGACTTGGTTACCTAACAATGTCTGGGATAATTTGAATATCTTCTTCCATGGTGTGTCTTTTTCAGCACACGTTCGGTTCGTGCAAGCTTTGTCTTTCTTATCGCCGTTTGGAGGGCATACACAGATGTTGCAGTCATCGCTAAACAACTCGCCGGCATTACATGAATCGGATCGCAGGAAAGTGGCTTCGCATTGATTTTTAGTACATTTGTCCACGTTTTTGATACCGTCTGTTGCACAGAAGCAAATGTTGCAGTCAACAGTATAGTAAGCGGAAGGCTCGCACGCAAACTCGGTGCCTACTGGCGTATATTGCCCGCTGCAGGTATTGTTCGTACATGCCCTGTCTTTTACCAATCCACTGGCTCCACATATACAAAAATTGCAGTCAACTTTTGCAATCGAACCAGGTACACATGTGGCTATTGCATCTGGACTAGTATGTTTAGGTGCAATGCGATCTTTATGAGATTCTTGAATCGTTTTCTTTGCATCACAATCGTCGAAAGTGCACCATTTCTCTTCAACCTTTCCGGCTTTTGTACAATAACAAGTATTGCAACCAAATTCTACAAAAGTATTTGGCTCGCAAGTGATGTTATAATCTATAGCGTTAGCTTTATCTACTATAAATCTTTGAGTTTTTTTTGGCCCGGAATCATCTGTGACCGATGTACATAGCTTGAAATTTGTATTACCGTTATCCGGACATAAACAATATCTACCTTGGTCGATGAAAACTGAGCTGGGATCGCACGTCTCTCTGCCATGTATGTCTTTGATTACACCTCTTTCTATCTGACTGATAGTTTCCTTTAACACACGTTCTAGCATAATAAGCTTATTCTGTAATGAACAAACTCTGGTGCAGTATTTTTCTAAAGTGAAGCCATTTCGAAGACAGAAACATTCCATACAAGTAGGAACCAGTTCTCCTGGAGTGCACGTGCTTTTAACAGAATCGTAGTTGAAATTGTTGATCTTTAAACATTCCTGTTCTAAACAACTGCTTTCGTTCACCACTCCTTGAGAACTACATTCGCAGTAGATACATTTTGGTTTCGTGTATTTATTGGGTGTACATTTAGTTGTCGTATTCCTCAGACTAACCAGGGAGCTAAGTGGATTCGGATGCTTATCACAATTCGATGTGGACCTCACATTGTCGTCAGGTACACCGTTTTCAGGGCAACGGTGGACGTTACAATCTACTCTGTAAAATGTTCTGGGAATACATCTCTTTGCTGATTCAGGTATTTTGTGACAAGTTTCCACACACTTACTTTGGACGAAGAACCCGTCATCAGAACATAAGCAGTGGAGACAGTTAAATAAGTACATGACCTTTGGAATGCAGACGTTGTGCGCGATTGAATCCAAGGATAAGTTGGGACCTTTCAAAGAACATGAGGAGTCGGTGGCGCAGCGAGCTTCAGACATCTTCCCAGACGCGGGACATACGCAAAGACTGCAGTTGATGTAATAAGACCTGAAAGGAGTACACCAAAGTTCGGCTCCAACTTCTTGGTTGGTAACGTTTTTCTTCGTGCCCTCTTCAGCGCATTCTGTGTTTGTGCACATTAATTTTCCATTTTCTTGGCATATACATTGGCTGCACTCCTCCCATATAATCTGACCGGGCAGGCAAGTTTGTCGGCGTCCTATCATTTGGCACGTTGCTTCGCTCCAACGGCCCATATTGTTGCAGTTACATAGTCGGCCATTGAGTAAGAACTGGGTGTTCGGGACGCACGTACCTTCGGAAATAAAAAAATATTATAGCTCCATTTGGAAAGCTCGACTTTAACGAAATTAAGTAAGTAAAAAAATAAATCAGCTAAAGAGTGCTTCAAATATGAATGAATTTTTTATTTTTTTAAGACTTAACAAACTACATGACAATGGAGGAAATGAAGAATATACCATCAAAATGGTACACTAGGTATGCATTTTGGACTATTTAAAATATATAGTGGTGCACTCGTTTATAAGGCCTTGTATACTTAACTTTTAGCTTGGTTTTAGATTCTCAAGATTGCGGCATCCTGAACCCAAACTTGTAAACCAAAAATAATGTAATTATTTAAATCAAAACTTACGGAATATAGAATCCCCGAAGGGAATTCTCGTTAGCAAGGTTACTAAAGTTACAGCCATAAACATGTTATATAGAAAATGAGTATTTTTGTTCCCTGCACAGTTATAAAATAAAATTACATATTTTCAATTTAATAATTTAATTTTTCAGGGTCATTAATTTTGTAATTTCTAGTAAGTAAATCATTTCATTTTGAAGTCGTAAAATGATACGACTGGCTTGTTTTATGATTTTTGGTTGATCGAAAGTTAATTAGGTTTTGGCTTTAACTGATTATGTAATTGCAGATTGATCTTGAGACTTATGTTTTCATAATATTGACAATTCATTTCATCCGTAGCTTTTTAATTTGAGCTGTATCTCAGTTCATGCTACTGTCTAATTTTGTTTATGGCATTTTGTAACTTGAATAAAAAAAAGCGGCTGTTAGGATTACGACCTTGAAGGGAAACGGATCCCTTTTTTGCAAAGAGTATATATTCCTTATAGAGGAATATTCCTTATTAATTAAGATACAATCAGAGGGCCTTGCACGAATATTTTTGATGTATACTCGTAGTAACGTAAAATTTTACAATAGCTACAATACTCGTTTCGCATATAATATTTATTTTAATTAGAAACTTTATTCATATTTTTGAATGATATAAATTGTGTTTGTCCCATTAAACAAATAGAGAAAAATAAGTGGAGAAGAAGAGGAAGAAGCCCTGTTCTCGTAATCAGTGCGGTACCGCACCGAGTGCACCAATCATGCTGCTGAGCCCTGCTGTGCCTTCGACGCAGCTATATATTTCACATCTGCATCAATCCACAAGGGTTGAGGATGTCGCGCAGTACTTGAAAGAGAAGACCAAGTGGACTCAGAGGTCGAAAGGTTGAAATCGCGCCACAACATCAACTTCACGTCGTTCGTGGCTCGAGTTCCAACCCACTATCTACAGATCTTCTTAAAAGAGGACTTTTGGCCGAAAGGTGTCGTATTTCGACGTTTCTGAGGACGCTTACGCGACACCACGCATCGAAACACGACGCCGACAACGTTACGTGTATAATTATTATAGTGTTAATTAGGTTTTAGTTGTCATTATGTATTAGTTTATTAATGTTTAAGATAATTTTGTATACCTATTTTAATTTTGTGTATTTTATCCATGGGCCTCAGTCGCCTGATAATAAAATGAATATTATTATTATTATAAAGTTATATCAAAATACAATGAAAAAAATTCACTTAAGTTAACGTTACTATACGTCAAAATATTCATGCTAGGCCCTCAGAAGAGTTTTAAAAAGTATCTTATTCTTAAAAATTCTGTCACTTTTGAATTTACATACGAGTAGCTACGGTGAATGCATTGATGCTTAGTTAGGAACATTTCATCAAGAAGAAGCATATTATGGCAGGTACCTAAAAATTTATTGACATGGTAGTCTGTCTCCTAGCAATGTGTAGGTAAATGTTGATGGCCTTAGCATGCGTAAAAAGTTGGTGCCGTAATTTTAATGGAACCTCAAGAACCTTCATAGACCAATTTAAACAACTCCTATTATTGAAAAAGATAGAACCATATTTTTCCAAGTAGTCTTCGTAGTAGAATATAACCTAGAGTTAGGCTCAATTGCGCCATAAAAACTCAGAGTAAGTTGCTAACAAGGGGTTAAATTACCATAATTATATAATACGTAATCAATGCATGTGCAGCGTTCTACACCTTTTTTAAAGATGGGAAAGTATGAGTGTCACATATTTACTGACTAAAACCCATCCCTGTTCCTCCTAATGCCCTTTGCGTTCCAGTGCCGCGTTGACTCTTTCTCTTGCAGATTGTCTTTTACACTCACACATACAAAATATGAACGACATGTCGTTAAGGTGACAAGTAATAATTTTCAAATCAAACGACATGATTTTAGTGAATACGTTTATTCATTGCTCACAAAACCCTTAAAATAATAATGGTAATGGTTGGTGGTTTCTTTGAACTTGCTGTAGTGTCGTCGAAGCCTAGTATTGTGTCAGTGCATTAGCTACCGTCTTCTATTATCATTAAAGTCCATGTTCCTCTAAGTATTTCTGTTGCTTCTCCAGTATGACAGCCTGGTTGTAGTTGAGGCAGGTCTTCTGAGTACAGCGCAAGGTCCGGTCATTCTGGCAGTAGCATTTGTTGCAATTGTCCCTGGGGTCGAGAGGAAATCATTATGAATTACCAAACATCATTTTGTAATTTTAATGTCGTAGGAGCTACTTTGGTACTTAAATAGTAGCCATAGTAATAGTAGCTTCATAAATAGTCGCATTAAGGATTCTTCAAATTTTATCTATCAAAAAATATGGGTAGGAATTAAGAATACGTGTTATGTTTGAGTCCTTTGTATCTACAAGAGAGCAAGAGTATTGGCAACTTTAGATTCCGGGTTGCCACAGAGAGATGACTAATCCATTGCTCTACGCACTTGTGTATCTAGAGGAAATACTCGTAGTTAAATATAAAAATAAACAATTCCTTATTGTTTAATAAGGAGTTGTTTATTTTTACATTTAACTATGACTGGACAGAATTTAGATGATTACGCAGCGTTCCAAACGTTGGCATCCCAATAGACGAGAGCAAAAAGAGTACCAAGATTACTAGACTGAATAGGCTTGGGCAGGTCACATCAGCCAAGGACACTAAAAGCTGGGCGTCTCGACACAATGGATACCTTTTTTTACGAGGAAATCCTCATGTCTTCCGCCCATCCTAGGGCCAGAGGGAGGGACAAGGGTCTGTCAAACTTCTACTGACTAAAACCACCTTGCTGTTCCATCTCTCACCTACGCCGAAGATCGCGGGCTTTATGCGACTTCCGTCCTGCCTCTGCGGGCCATTTCGCCATCGACCATAGCACGGACTACGGCCAGCAGCGAGAGGTCACTGCAGCGAGTGGCCTACCACAGACACAATGGGTTCTTTAAGTCAACATTGCCGTCGAGATTGATTCAGAAAATAGTGAGAGAAGATCTGGCTGTGTAAGTACTACTTCCAGAGTTCCTGGGAGGACTTGAAAGAGATCTTTGCCTAACAGTGGAACAGTACCAGCTAACAAAAATAGTCGTTACTTGTAAATATGTTCAGGTACACATCTCTCTTCCGTGTAGTCGAAGGTCAAACTGGAGCCATTTCTCCTGCTCCTCAACATCTTCTCAGTGTTCGCCATGCAGCCGGCCTTGGCTTGGCAGTGGGTGGTGCCGTTACAGGCACACTGCACACACTCCGACTGAATCACGTCGTTCTCCACAAAGTTCTCGCTGTTGCATGGTAAACCTGCACAGGAAGAAGACATGTAGGGGAGAGAAATAATTTAATATTATAACTCATCGTCGTAACGCAAGAGCGTTTTCAGTATTCTAACGAGAGCATTTTTATATAATTAATTGGCGAAACTACGTTGATGACGTGTGAATTGGTTTTACACCTTCAAATATATTCCACAAACTTGACGAGGTCCATGGCTATCGAATCGATGTCTAATAATTATACATTTCAAGTAAAAAACAGGCCAACGGTCGCTGGTCCTACGTATGTGATGAATGTTGAAAACCTTTATTGTTTAATTATATATTACTAGTTTCTGCCAGTGACTTCGCCCGCATGATAGAAAGCAAACAGAAATATATTCCCGGCATTAAAAGTAGCATCTGCCCTTTCTGAGGCTCTAGACTCTCTGTGTACCAAATTTCATTTAAATCGGTTCAGTAGTTTTGGTGTGAAAGCGCGACAGACAGATAGACAGACTTACTTTCGCATATATAATATTAGTAAGGATTTGAAATTGATACTCGTTACCTCGGTTACGTCAAATTTCTCTAATGTTAATTTTAGCCAAGTAAATCTTACCAGACTTTTTCAACGCATCTGCCCTATGCATGTCAGCGAAACTGATGCACAACAACTTGTCACAGAGTAGGTTCTTGAACTCGTCGCAGACGCAGCCATTGCAGTCCACCTTGTAAGTTGTCCCTGGTGTGCAGGGCGTTGCGGCGTGGGGCAGTTCCGGTAGTTCCTTAAATTCCTGGTCCTTTATCTTAGGTCGTACGTCAACTGGTTCCAAATCTCGCTTCACTAGAAGTATTTAACGGTAGGGATAAAAAAAGGAGTCGAAACAGAACTAAAAAAATGGTGCCTCTAGAATATACAGACTTCCATTAACTTCTGTAGATTTTTTTCTGTGCAACAAAGCAATGCAGACAGACGGTGTGATAGAATTGTTTTATTCAGAATTCAAATTCTGTGCAGCGGGTCTAAAAAGCCCACTTTAGTTCAATCAGAAAGCACTTCACATACCCGAAACAGAATTTTTTTTCCAATCAATCTTGAACCTAATGCCTAATCGATAAAGATGAAAATGTCATTTGGCAGATTGTTGTATGATTTATATTGTGATTCTACCAAAGTGAACTTTTTAGAGCCGATCGTGTATGTTGCCTATATTGTGTGGTACGACTGTAATATATATATATATATTATTTCAGACAAAAAAGTCCATATATAGGCAAGGTTGTTAGTAACAGAATTTTGCTTATAACTAATGTTAGTAATTAAAAAAAATTAAAAAGAAGAAACTACACACCATCTAACCCTGCACAGTAGGCTCACCGGTCCCACAACACATGGAGTTTAGGGAACCTACTGAGCAGAACAGCATCGGTTCTCTCGCCAATTAGCTTTCCTAAGTAAGTATAAGGCTCGATAGTCGTATCTTGGTAGTATAGGTACAACGTCGAGGCGCCTTCTGGCGCTGTTAATTGGCTACAAAACTCGTTGTGATGATGGCATGAATAGATTCGTTTGATTGGTGTATCCCAAACCACAACACAACACGACACAGTAATGACAACCTAGCTCGGAGAAGGGTCAAAGATAAAATTTAGCATCAAATCTTTCTTGTAATTGTGTAGATAATTAATAACATTTTAACAAAATCTACAAGAGAAGTAGTTCATATGTGTGTCAACTTTAAAAATTGGCTGTGACAGACAAATGCGCTGACCTCAAATACGTATCTTGGGATTAAGGGAGGAGGATCATGCCCGAGGGTCAAAGGTAGAGCTTAGCATCAAATCTTTCTTATACGGAGAGTGCAGGCGGTGGTATCACAAAAGCGTCAATGTCAAGTATTCCTAACGTTATAGTTTTGAATATTTCCACAACGCAAAGATTTTTGTGTTCTGTCTTACCTTTTGGTTGCTTGCACGCATTTATAGTAGAACACTCTGCCTTTCTGTCAGTGTTACAAAAACATCTCTGGCATCCTTCTTGATAAATTTTCCCAGGAATACAAGTCTTATTTTTAGGCAAAGCTGGGAAGCTTGACGAAGCCTTATTGAGTGGATTTGTATTATCTCGTCTCACACCCTTTTTTGCCTTCTTCTTCTTTTTTACTCCTTTTTCATTTTCAACTTTCGATCTTTTATTCACTTTTGGCTCATGTTCGTTTATATCTGATGTCATTGAGTTCAAACACGCTGCTTTGCTACATAACAAATTGTTTTGGTGGCCACAGTGACAGGTGTTGCAGTCCATCCTATATTTCTTCCCATAAACGCATTTGTCTCCATATTTGATTTCTGGTAGTTTAGCTTTCTCTGCCGTCACATTAGCTGCAATTGGTTTTTAAAAGGAAAATTATTTTTATGAATTTCTTAACATTCTATAGAGAATACTGCTACTCAGTTGCAATCAGTGTCGCTTTTGTTAAATTTTAAAACGTAAATTGTAACTTTAAAATTATATACAGTAATTTACCTACATTTATCAATAAGGTAAGTCTGAAACCTAAAGTTAAAATAAATATTTTTTTACAAAAACAAGAACAAATAAATTGAATCCAGTTCAAACACTTTTGAAGGTAAATATAATAAGGTATATTTTTATAGTGTAAAGAATCTCAACCAGAAGACAATACTCCTCTAAGAGCCTTTATGTCCAGCACGTGATTTTCCAAGCAAACCATAGTGGTACAACTTGGTTGCCCATTCATAGTACATATGCAGACGTTGCATTGATATCGATACTTCTTGCCGGGATCACACTTTACAGCTTTACTTTCCAACACAGGAAGATCATCTATCTTATTTAGTCTTAGGCTTAAAGATGTCTTTATTTTGTTCTCGCAAACGTTCTTTGTGCAAACAAGACGATCGTTTAAGCAGATGCAATTGTTACAATCGACGGTGTAAACCACATTTGAGTCACAGTCGGCTGATGCTCGCATGCTCACGCGTCTTTTGATCTTGCCAGTGTTCCCTATTCTTAAAATGTCTTTTTCATCAATAGGTTGGAAATCTTCATCGAGGATTTTGATGCAAAGACGATCGATGTAGAAGTCTATGTCGCTACAAGAGCACAGTTGGTTATCAACGCGAAGTACGTCCCCGAAAGAACACGGCTCAGCTTTGTTTCCAGTTTTACAGCTTCTACTGGTACATAGCGTAACGTCGATAGTGCCACTCTCTGAACACCGACAAATGTTGCAGTCAATGAGAGAGTAACCGTTAGCAGTACACGTGATATTGGTTTTTAAGTTCTCAATAAGGAAGTTGGCTCTTGGGTAAAATTGTCTGAATGTTGCTTCACATTTGTCTGCCATCCAGAAGCCTTCTTCGCTACATTTGCAGTATATGTTATCTTGTTTGTATAAGTGGTTTGGAATACAATATGATGTAGGTTTGCTTCTCTCTGAAAATAAATAAATAAAATAGTTTTGTTTCGGACAGCTAAAAGATCCATAAATTATTAGTAACAGATTTGCACTTAAACACTATTGTTTGACTATCCATCAACTAGAACACCGAAATACTAGGGATAAGTCATTTCACAAATTGCCTTACTATGGTGGAGGAAGTATCAACCGCCACAACTTTCAGAATGCTATTGTGACTGCCCCTTATTCTGCTTAGTAGCAAGACTGTTTCTATTGCGGATGATAGCATGAAACCCATCGATATGGATTACCGCGAACATTTCAGAGGCACTGCAGAAACAAGGCAATCGCAACAGCATCCTAAAAGCATTATTTATTGGATTGGAAGCATAGGACATCCAGCGATATTTTCGAGTAATTGACCCAAAGATTACCGGTGTACTAACTCTGACAACAAGCTTTAAAAAACGTTATCTTTACTTGATCAGTACACCGAGCAAATCTTCATGCCGACATATTACCCCTGACTGCCAGAATGCCAGAATCCTACGCTCCCGTTCAATGTATCACCCAGGTCGTCAGTAAGAAAATGCCCAGGATATTTAATCTTTTTCACTCTATGAATTGATTTTAATCGACTTACCGTTTATAGCAAATTCGAGTGTACTTTCTCGGCACTTACTAGCGACCCCAAGGACCCTTATTCACACTTATTGGCATTATAGATCAGTCCATGTGCAGCAGATAAGGTCTCACATGCCTTAAGCAACTTGATGATTGCTCTTGGTGACGGGTCCAGCAGCACCATGTCAACCGCATAACTGATGTTGTTGCAACTAACATCATTTATCCTGCATTCGACACGCATGCTGCTGAGCTCGGCAATGAGGTCATTAACATATGGATTGAAGAGCCAGGGAGATGACAAACCACCCTGCCTCGCCCTGCACTCCCACGCACCATATGATTCCGAGAGCGCATTACATTAGAGTATTTAACACGGTTTGTCTGACTGCGATACCAATACTGTAATACACTGAGCAGTTCCTCCGGTATCCTCTTGAACTTGCTCCAAAGCACATCGTAAGAAACGAGATAGAAAGCATTGGAGGGTCAATCGAGGTCAAGGAAGCAGGCGTACACCGGAGTCTTACGGCCAGTGTAGTATTGACAATATGCTAACATTATCAGAAGTATCAGAGCCCTTTTTTTTAAGGATATGAAATCATCAAATGATTCCTCCCGCTCTGGGTGAAGCCGAAGGGAGTGTCAGACTCTTACTGACTAAAACCCATCCGTGTTCCTCCTAATGCCCTGCCGCGGTGACTATTTCGAACAGATTCCGCAGCCCTGGCAGGCACTGGCCCTGGCGAGCCCCGTCTTCTATCTCGTCCCAAGATCTAGGCACAAGTAATTCCCAATGACATAGGAATATCAGATAATTTTGTGGTTTTACATTTTCAATTACCTTCTAACTCAGCTACAACTCCCAGGTTTTCGACGCTTTAAAGAACCTCTTCAGTGGCCATCCCAACTCATTATTGGCAATCGTTAGTCTATTTGCGATACATTGCTGAGTCACTTACCAGCGGATTCCTTGTCGCACGTCTTCGGCTGGCAGTAGAATATGCCATCATGGGAACAAACGCACACGTGGCATGGTCCTCGCACCGTGGCGGTTGGCACGCAATGCCTCACCGGCTCCACTAGGCCGGGCATAAACCAACTTTAACTGTGTCAACTTAATGATAAGGTTGGAAATAGAGTGAACGCTGTCTGTGTCTTCCGACTTTACGCCGCGATGAGTATATTTACAGGGCACAAAATGAACGCTGTCTGTGTCTTACGACTTTACGCCGCGATGAGTATATTTACAGGGCACAAAATTTCTATAGGCACAGCGGCTAATGGAAGACTCCGCGTTTATAACAAAATTCGTGTGTGAAGAAGTTTCGACTGTCAATAATTGCAGTCCAGGGCCATCAATACTCGTATCTATGATCAATGATGACACATCTTGACAAGCTTGGCTTATGAATGCCTATGGCGTTTAGTCCGCTTGTGGATCTTCGTGTGCGTAAAGTATTTTATAGAATACTAGCTTCTGCCAGCGGCTTAACCCGCGTGAACCCTAGGGAACATACTCCCGGGATAGCCTATGTGTTATTCTAGAGTTCTAGAGTGTAATCTACCTCTGTGCCAAATTTCATGATCATCGCGTGAAGGGGCGTTCTGACGTGAAAGAGTAATAAACATCCATCCATCCATCCATCCTCACAAACTTTCGCATTTATAATATTAGTAGGGCATAAAGCATCTTGATTCGACTCCTATCGTGATCCTTTACGTTCTCTAGTAATGAAAAGCTGTTCATAATTTATTGTTCGGGTATCTGTGAAGGGATATTGGAGCAATGTCAATGTACTTTATTGCAAGTTTAAAGTTTATCTGGCGACTACCATGTGGCTGGATTCTTAATATCGAAGGATGCTTTGATAATTAATTTAAACATGGTAAATGCTTGTAGCGTTTGTAGGTCATGAATTATCACAATATTTATTTTTGTTGAGACAACGTTAACTCCACTAGAGCGATCCGCACGGGGCGATCTTCAAGGTTAAGCAACGCTTGCCAAGGTTGGTCTGTGCATGGGTGACCATCTTAACATACCGATTTTCCTCCGTGCCTCGGAAAGCACGTTAAGGCTCAAGTCACACCGAGATGGCAGCGAAGCGGCGAGCAGTTTCAGTGTCATATAATTTTAAACTTTATCTTCATTATTATAATACATATTATCGCGGGAGTCGTCGGAATGCTCGCGGCGCCGCGGGCGGCCGCTCGACCTTTTCAAGTTTCTCAAGCGATCAAGCGATACTACGTGTTATAGCAATGAAGATAAAGTTTAAAATTACATGACACCAAAACTACTCGCCGCTTCGCTTCCATCTCGGTGTGAATTGAGCCTAAGCCGTTGGCTCCGGCTGTCATTTGTAGATCTTTGGTAGTCGTTACGTTGTAATAGGCATGTACGTAATTTTTAAAGCCATTAATTTTTTTATCTACAATGTAAATTATTTTTGTTAATATAAAACAAAGAAGTATCATCATCTGCCTAGCCTTTTCCCAACTATATTGGAGTCGGCTTCCAGTATACCTTGACGTTTCAAAAGTGCCTGTGAATGGTTTATTTGAAATATAATGATTTGAATTTGAATTTGAATTTGAATTTGAGTATACCAGATTCAGCTGAACACCAGAATTTTACGTGGAGTGGCTGCCTACCAGACCTCCACAACCCATTAACTGGGTAACACGGTAGTTCTTGGCAAGACTGGTGTCAGATTTTCTGGCATCTGACTGTCCGTAACGACTGCCAAAAATCAAACAAAGTGGTATGTAATTAAGTATAAATAGTTGACAGAAAAATACTCACATAAAGTTGATTCTGCTCCTTTCAAAAATACTAAAGCTAAGGTTAAGGTGACCAAGCCGATCAACATGCTTCAATTTTCTGGTGTACCTAATCAATGTTTAATGAAAGTTAGCTACTGTAACTGCCCATTAAGGCACGCTCGGTAAATATTGCCACTTTTATTAGCTACAAAATCCAAAGACTCTAATAAATTAATGGTTAATTAAAAGCAATTATTATTTATTTTTATGATTAGTAAGAAAACGGAGTTTTTATCGAGCGAGTGAACCTCCGTCATCCTCTTCATGTTAGTTATTTAAACCCTGCAGTCAGAAATAGGCTTATTTTATTTACGGACCGTCGTCGTTGGCACATTGTCGGCTAAACATTCGGCCTTGTAAAGAATACCAAAGCAAAAGTTCTTGTAGAATAAATAATTCATACATTGCAATCTTAAGGTGAATGCTCCAGGGTAGCCCGCGAAATTCAAATATTTTTATGTTTTTTGCAATTTGCCGGTCAGTGTGAAGCTGTATGTGGACCAAATGCGATTATTTCTGAAATATTCATTCTTTCGAACTACATGAACTTAGAGGGCTATATTGATGATTAAAATGGTTATAATTCTTTAGATAAATACGCGTTACGGTCGCGGATCGCATTTGGTCCACATACAGCTTCACACTGACCGGCAAATTGCAAAAAACATAAAAAATATTTGAATTTCGCGGGCTACCCTGGAGCACCTTAAGTATTCAATGGGACATTTAGAAAATAAAAATTATTTTTACTGCCTGCTAATTTGAAACTAATTTACTCATCGTAATTGCCATTATTAATTTCCGATCCATTAAGTTATTTTTGCCGACCACTAGATACGACTTGCTGACGAAATTCATTTCGGAACTGACTAAATTTTTTTCATTTGATTTCGGCCTCTTTCCGAACCGAAATTCATGGGGTTGAGGGGTGAGCTATTGTGAGCAGTGAGTAGCTGATTTCACAACCACCATTAGTAAGTTTGAATCGAACTACGCAAAAAAATATTGTCGCAGCGGTTCATTCGAAACGAATAATACTCTGTTTATCTAATTCTTAGTATATTTTTTCAGTATTCTAACGAGAGCATTTTTATATAATTAATTGGCGAAACTACGTTGATGACGTGTGAATTGGTTTTACACCTTCAAATATATTCCACAAACTTGACGAGGTCCATGGCTATCGAATCGATGTCTAATAATTATAAATTTCAAGTAAAAAACAGGCCAACGGTCGCTGGTCCTACGTATGTGATGAATGTTGAAAACCTTTATTGTTTAATTATATATTACTAGTTTCTGCCAGTGACTTCGCCCGCATGATAGAAAGCAAACAGAAATATATTCCCGGCATTAAAAGTAGCATCTGCCCTTTCTGAGGCTCTAGACTCTCTGTGTACCAAATTTCATTTAAATCGGTTCAGTAGTTTTGGTGTGAAAGCGCGACAGACAGATAGACAGACTTACTTTCGCATATATAATATTAGTAAGGATTTGAAATTGATACTCGTTACCTCGGTTACGTCAAATTTCTCTAATGTTAATTTTAGCCAAGTAAATCTTACCAGACTTTTTCAACGCATCTGCCCTATGCATGTCAGCGAAACTGATGCACAACAACTTGTCACAGAGTAGGTTCTTGAACTCGTCGCAGACGCAGCCATTGCAGTCCACCTTGTAAGTTGTCCCTGGTGTGCAGGGCGTTGCGGCGTGGGGCAGTTCCGGTAGTTCCTTAAATTCCTGGTCCTTTATCTTAGGTCGTACGTCAACTGGTTCCAAATCTCGCTTCACTAGAAGTATTTAACGGTAGGGATAAAAAAAAGGAGTCGAAACAGAACTAAAAAAATGGTGCCTCTAGAATATACAGACTTCCATTAACTTCTGTAGATTTTTTTCTGTGCAACAAAGCAATGCAGACAGACGGTGTGATAGAATTGTTTTATTCAGAATTCAAATTCTGTGCAGCGGGTCTAAAAAGCCCACTTTAGTTCAATCAGAAAGCACTTCACATACCCGAAACAGGATTTTTTTTCCAATCAATCTTGAACCTAATGCCTAATCGATAAAGATGAAAATGTCATTTGGCAGATTGTTGTATGATTTATATTGTGATTCTACCAAAGTGAACTTTTTAGAGCCGATCGTGTATGTTGCCTATATTGTGTGGTACGACTGTAATATATATATATATATTATTTCAGACAAAAAAGTCCATATATAGGCAAGGTTGTTAGTAACAGAATTTTGCTTATAACTAATGTTAGTAATTAAAAAAAATTAAAAAGAAGAAACTACACACCATCTAACCCTGCACAGTAGGCTCACCGGTCCCACAACACATGGAGTTTAGGGAACCTACTGAGCAGAACAGCATCGGTTCTCTCGCCAATTAGCTTTCCTAAGTAAGTATAAGGCTCGATAGTCGTATCTTGGTAGTATAGGTACAACGTCGAGGCGCCTTCTGGCGCTGTTAATTGGCTACAAAACTCGTTGTGATGATGGCATGAATAGATTCGTTTGATTGGTGTATCCCAAACCACAACACAACACGACACAGTAATGACAACCTAGCTCGGAGAAGGGTCAAAGATAAAATTTAGCATCAAATCTTTCTTGTAATTGTGTAGATAATTAATAACATTTTAACAAAATCTACAAGAGAAGTAGTTCATATGTGTGTCAACTTTAAAAATTGGCTGTGACAGACAAATGCGCTGACCTCAAATACGTATCTTGGGATTAAGGGAGGAGGATCATGCCCGAGGGTCAAAGGTAGAGCTTAGCATCAAATCTTTCTTATACGGAGAGTGCAGGCGGTGGTATCACAAAAGCGTCAATGTCAAGTATTCCTAACGTTATAGTTTTGAATATTTCCACAACGCAAAGATTTTTGTGTTCTGTCTTACCTTTTGGTTGCTTGCACGCATTTATAGTAGAACACTCTGCCTTTCTGTCAGTGTTACAAAAACATCTCTGGCATCCTTCTTGATAAATTTTCCCAGGAATACAAGTCTTATTTTTAGGCAAAGCTGGGAAGCTTGACGAAGCCTTATTGAGTGGATTTGTATTATCTCGTCTCACACCCTTTTTTGCCTTCTTCTTCTTTTTTACTCCTTTTTCATTTTCAACTTTCGATCTTTTATTCACTTTTGGCTCATGTTCGTTTATATCTGATGTCATTGAGTTCAAACACGCTGCTTTGCTACATAACAAATTGTTTTGGTGGCCACAGTGACAGGTGTTGCAGTCCATCCTATATTTCTTCCCATAAACGCATTTGTCTCCATATTTGATTTCTGGTAGTTTAGCTTTCTCTGCCGTCACATTAGCTGCAATTGGTTTTTAAAAGGAAAATTATTTTTATGAATTTCTTAACATTCTATAGAGAATACTGCTACTCAGTTGCAATCAGTGTCGCTTTTGTTAAATTTTAAAACGTAAATTGTAACTTTAAAATTATATACAGTAATTTACCTACATTTATCAATAAGGTAAGTCTGAAACCTAAAGTTAAAATAAATATTTTTTTACAAAAACAAGAACAAATAAATTGAATCCAGTTCAAACACTTTTGAAGGTAAATATAATAAGGTATATTTTTATAGTGTAAAGAATCTCAACCAGAAGACAATACTCCTCTAAGAGCCTTTATGTCCAGCACGTGATTTTCCAAGCAAACCATAGTGGTACAACTTGGTTGCCCATTCATAGTACATATGCAGACGTTGCATTGATATCGATACTTCTTGCCGGGATCACACTTTACAGCTTTACTTTCCAACACAGGAAGATCATCTATCTTATTTAGTCTTAGGCTTAAAGATGTCTTTATTTTGTTCTCGCAAACGTTCTTTGTGCAAACAAGACGATCGTTTAAGCAGATGCAATTGTTACAATCGACGGTGTAAACCACATTTGAGTCACAGTCGGCTGATGCTCGCATGCTCACGCGTCTTTTGATCTTGCCAGTGTTCCCTATTCTTAAAATGTCTTTTTCATCAATAGGTTGGAAATCTTCATCGAGGATTTTGATGCAAAGACGATCGATGTAGAAGTCTATGTCGCTACAAGAGCACAGTTGGTTATCAACGCGAAGTACGTCCCCGAAAGAACACGGCTCAGCTTTGTTTCCAGTTTTACAGCTTCTACTGGTACATAGCGTAACGTCGATAGTGCCACTCTCTGAACACCGACAAATGTTGCAGTCAATGAGAGAGTAACCGTTAGCAGTACACGTGATATTGGTTTTTAAGTTCTCAATAAGGAAGTTGGCTCTTGGGTAAAATTGTCTGAATGTTGCTTCACATTTGTCTGCCATCCAGAAGCCTTCTTCGCTACATTTGCAGTATATGTTATCTTGTTTGTATAAGTGGTTTGGAATACAATATGATGTAGGTTTGCTTCTCTCTGAAAATAAATAAATAAAATAGTTTTGTTTCGGACAGCTAAAAGATCCATAAATTATTAGTAACAGATTTGCACTTAAACACTATTGTTTGACTATCCATCAACTAGAACACCGAAATACTAGGGATAAGTCATTTCACAAATTGCCTTACTATGGTGGAGGAAGTATCAACCGCCACAACTTTCAGAATGCTATTGTGACTGCCCCTTATTCTGCTTAGTAGCAAGACTGTTTCTATTGCGGATGATAGCATGAAACCCATCGATATGGATTACCGCGAACATTTCAGAGGCACTGCAGAAACAAGGCAATCGCAACAGCATCCTAAAAGCATTATTTATTGGATTGGAAGCATAGGACATCCAGCGATATTTTCGAGTAATTGACCCAAAGATTACCGGTGTACTAACTCTGACAACAAGCTTTAAAAAACGTTATCTTTACTTGATCAGTACACCGAGCAAATCTTCATGCCGACATATTACCCCTGACTGCCAGAATGCCAGAATCCTACGCTCCCGTTCAATGTATCACCCAGGTCGTCAGTAAGAAAATGCCCAGGATATTTAATCTTTTTCACTCTATGAATTGATTTTAATCGACTTACCGTTTATAGCAAATTCGAGTGTACTTTCTCGGCACTTACTAGCGACCCCAAGGACCCTTATTCACACTTATTGGCATTATAGATCAGTCCATGTGCAGCAGATAAGGTCTCACATGCCTTAAGCAACTTGATGATTGCTCTTGGTGACGGGTCCAGCAGCACCATGTCAACCGCATAACTGATGTTGTTGCAACTAACATCATTTATCCTGCATTCGACACGCATGCTGCTGAGCTCGGCAATGAGGTCATTAACATATGGATTGAAGAGCCAGGGAGATGACAAACCACCCTGCCTCGCCCTGCACTCCCACGCACCATATGATTCCGAGAGCGCATTACATTAGAGTATTTAACACGGTTTGTCTGACTGCGATACCAATACTGTAATACACTGAGCAGTTCCTCCGGTATCCTCTTGAACTTGCTCCAAAGCACATCGTAAGAAACGAGATAGAAAGCATTGGAGGGTCAATCGAGGTCAAGGAAGCAGGCGTACACCGGAGTCTTACGGCCAGTGTAGTATTGACAATATGCTAACATTATCAGAAGTATCAGAGCCCTTTTTTTTAAGGATATGAAATCATCAAATGATTCCTCCCGCTCTGGGTGAAGCCGAAGGGAGTGTCAGACTCTTACTGACTAAAACCCATCCGTGTTCCTCCTAATGCCCTGCCGCGGTGACTATTTCGAACAGATTCCGCAGCCCTGGCAGGCACTGGCCCTGGCGAGCCCCGTCTTCTATCTCGTCCCAAGATCTAGGCACAAGTAATTCCCAATGACATAGGAATATCAGATAATTTTGTGGTTTTACATTTTCAATTACCTTCTAACTCAGCTACAACTCCCAGGTTTTCGACGCTTTAAAGAACCTCTTCAGTGGCCATCCCAACTCATTATTGGCAATCGTTAGTCTATTTGCGATACATTGCTGAGTCACTTACCAGCGGATTCCTTGTCGCACTTCTTCGGCTGGCAGTAGAATATGCCATCATGGGAACAAACGCACACGTGGCATGGTCCTCGCACCGTGGCGGTTGGCACGCAATGCCTCACCGGCTCCACTAGGCCGGGCATAAACCAACTTTAACTGTGTCAACTTAATGATAAGGTTGGAAATAGAGTGAACGCTGTCTGTGTCTTCCGACTTTACGCCGCGATGAGTATATTTACAGGGCACAAAATGAACGCTGTCTGTGTCTTACGACTTTACGCCGCGATGAGTATATTTACAGGGCACAAAATTTCTATAGGCACAGCGGCTAATGGAAGACTCCGCGTTTATAACAAAATTCGTGTGTGAAGAAGTTTCGACTGTCAATAATTGCAGTCCAGGGCCATCAATACTCGTATCTATGATCAATGATGACACATCTTGACAAGCTTGGCTTATGAATGCCTATGGCGTTTAGTCCGCTTGTGGATCTTCGTGTGCGTAAAGTATTTTATAGAATACTAGCTTCTGCCAGCGGCTTAACCCGCGTGAACCCTAGGGAACATACTCCCGGGATAGCCTATGTGTTATTCTAGAGTTCTAGAGTGTAATCTACCTCTGTGCCAAATTTCATGATCATCGCGTGAAGGGGCGTTCTGACGTGAAAGAGTAATAAACATCCATCCATCCATCCATCCTCACAAACTTTCGCATTTATAATATTAGTAGGGCATAAAGCATCTTGATTCGACTCCTATCGTGATCCTTTACGTTCTCTAGTAATGAAAAGCTGTTCATAATTTATTGTTCGGGTATCTGTGAAGGGATATTGGAGCAATGTCAATGTACTTTATTGCAAGTTTAAAGTTTATCTGGCGACTACCATGTGGCTGGATTCTTAATATCGAAGGATGCTTTGATAATTAATTTAAACATGGTAAATGCTTGTAGCGTTTGTAGGTCATGAATTATCACAATATTTATTTTTGTTGAGACAACGTTAACTCCACTAGAGCGATCCGCACGGGGCGATCTTCAAGGTTAAGCAACGCTTGCCAAGGTTGGTCTGTGCATGGGTGACCATCTTAACATACCGATTTTCCTCCGTGCCTCGGAAAGCACGTTAAGGCTCAAGTCACACCGAGATGGCAGCGAAGCGGCGAGCAGTTTCAGTGTCATATAATTTTAAACTTTATCTTCATTATTATAATACATATTATCGCGGGAGTCGTCGGAATGCTCGCGGCGCCGCGGGCGGCCGCTCGACCTTTTCAAGTTTCTCAAGCGATCAAGCGATACTACGTGTTATAGCAATGAAGATAAAGTTTAAAATTACATGACACCAAAACTACTCGCCGCTTCGCTTCCATCTCGGTGTGAATTGAGCCTAAGCCGTTGGCTCCGGCTGTCATTTGTAGATCTTTGGTAGTCGTTACGTTGTAATAGGCATGTACGTAATTTTTAAAGCCATTAATTTTTTTATCTACAATGTAAATTATTTTTGTTAATATAAAACAAAGAAGTATCATCATCTGCCTAGCCTTTTCCCAACTATATTGGAGTCGGCTTCCAGTATACCTTGACGTTTCAAAAGTGCCTGTGAATGGTTTATTTGAAATATAATGATTTGAATTTGAATTTGAATTTGAATTTGAGTATACCAGATTCAGCTGAACACCAGAATTTTACGTGGAGTGGCTGCCTACCAGACCTCCACAACCCATTAACTGGGTAACACGGTAGTTCTTGGCAAGACTGGTGTCAGATTTTCTGGCATCTGACTGTCCGTAACGACTGCCAAAAATCAAACAAAGTGGTATGTAATTAAGTATAAATAGTTGACAGAAAAATACTCACATAAAGTTGATTCTGCTCCTTTCAAAAATACTAAAGCTAAGGTTAAGGTGACCAAGCCGATCAACATGCTTCAATTTTCTGGTGTACCTAATCAATGTTTAATGAAAGTTAGCTACTGTAACTGCCCATTAAGGCACGCTCGGTAAATATTGCCACTTTTATTAGCTACAAAATCCAAAGACTCTAATAAATTAATGGTTAATTAAAAGCAATTATTATTTATTTTTATGATTAGTAAGAAAACGGAGTTTTTATCGAGCGAGTGAACCTCCGTCATCCTCTTCATGTTAGTTATTTAAACCCTGCAGTCAGAAATAGGCTTATTTTATTTACGGACCGTCGTCGTTGGCACATTGTCGGCTAAACATTCGGCCTTGTAAAGAATACCAAAGCAAAAGTTCTTGTAGAATAAATAATTCATACATTGCAATCTTAAGGTGAATGCTCCAGGGTAGCCCGCGAAATTCAAATATTTTTATGTTTTTTGCAATTTGCCGGTCAGTGTGAAGCTGTATGTGGACCAAATGCGATTATTTCTGAAATATTCATTCTTTCGAACTACATGAACTTAGAGGGCTATATTGATGATTAAAATGGTTATAATTCTTTAGATAAATACGCGTTACGGTCGCGGATCGCATTTGGTCCACATACAGCTTCACACTGACCGGCAAATTGCAAAAAACATAAAAAATATTTGAATTTCGCGGGCTACCCTGGAGCACCTTAAGTATTCAATGGGACATTTAGAAAATAAAAATTATTTTTACTGCCTGCTAATTTGAAACTAATTTACTCATCGTAATTGCCATTATTAATTTCCGATCCATTAAGTTATTTTTGCCGACCACTAGATACGACTTGCTGACGAAATTCATTTCGGAACTGACTAAATTTTTTTCATTTGATTTCGGCCTCTTTCCGAACCGAAATTCATGGGGTTGAGGGGTGAGCTATTGTGAGCAGTGAGTAGCTGATTTCACAACCACCATTAGTAAGTTTGAATCGAACTACGCAAAAAAATATTGTCGCAGCGGTTCATTCGAAACGAATAATACTCTGTTTATCTAATTCTTAATGTACATATATTTAGGTACCTACCTTAATTAACGAAACTGAAAAATGTTGTTACCTACCTAAGGATTTTTTTTTTATAAAAGGATCCGTTGTATTTAGGTACTCAAAGGCACAGGTACAAACAAATTCTTATATTGTAGGAGAAAAGTTTTAAAAAAATACCTACGTACAGGAAAATATTGCTTTAATAAATCATTCGTCGTTTATTTATTTTTCTGCTTATTCCGATAACATCGAAATTGCCTTCATAAAAGTACAGAACATACGACTAAAGGTCATAAACAGCAAAGTGTGAGACGGGCGCGTGGAATGAAGGTTTGATACTTAACAAACACACCCTTATATACCAATACTTAAGGGTGTGTTTGTTAAGAGCCTAGCCTCGCTCAGCGCAAGCTATTATATTGGTTATTAACAAACACATACCTCGCGCATCCTCGCACATCTGGTGGAAACGCAATCCAAAGCTGATGCGATAGACATTTTCTGGTCGAAAAAAAAACCGTTTCGTTCGGAACCCTTTCCACGCGAGTCCGTCTCGCACTTGGCCAGTTTTTTACATTTTAACGTGGTATAGGAACCAACGTTCGTTTGGTCAGTCGTTTGTAGAAACTGATTAGCAAAATACATTTAATTTAATGTAATGTTTAACGTGATTTGGCCGAAGGGTTTAAGTCTACCGACATTTTCGTGGCAGGCTTCTTGTCTTACATTTTATATGTATTAGTATTTTTTTTCAAGGGGACAAGTGTTTGTTTTCCGAAATGACGAAAAAATCTGCTGTTTCATACAAAAATGCAAGGCTTTATGTACCTATGGTTTTTAGAGCTATAATGTGAAGTAATTCTTTATCGGCATTAATTCATCTATTGTAAAACTCAATCTAATGTATAACTTAGATTAATAACACTTCTTCATGTTCTTCTTCGTCGTAAAATAAGGAATTTGGTTCAAAAGGAAAAAAGTGAAGTTCCTTTAAAATAAAACTAAAAAATAAAATTAACTCGTTTATTCGTTTCGTGATTATCTTTAACTCAAAATTACTTAAGTTTTAATTACGTATCGTCTAATACATGATGGTACGTACTTTCTAAGTTAAGCCACGTTTACTATTAATTCACTAACTACTAAACATTCGAACGATAATAGTCGTCACCGAGCCAATTGCCAAGGATGGGCAAAAAAAATCGTCTAACAATATAAAATTATTGATCCTTAGTTCTTCAACTAAGTTGCTAGATGCCATAAGCTAACAAGAAAACGAGAATAATTAAGTAAATGCCATATTAATATCAAAATCAAAAATGTTTGAATTGTTGTCTGAAGACCTGCCGAAGATAATCAAAATAATATAAAGACATATGAAAACGATCTGGCTACAGGCTCGGCCCATACAACATAACACTTAAACGAATGAGAAATGACATGAAAAATAAAGCACTTACACACGAAAATCGCATGTCAGACAACTAAGTTGAAAATGCCGATGAGAACGAAACGCACACACATATCAAAATGAAAATAAGCTCATCATACAAACTACTAATATAATAAGTTAGTTCACAAAATACGCAAACTAAATACTATGCACCGGAAACTATCAGTTGTTATACTTTCAGTATTTAACAAATAAGATTCATCGACTGTTCACGTTTATTCGATTTTCACAATCGTCTTATCATGAAGTTAGTGAATAGTGACATCAGCATTGCAATTCTGTAAACATCTCACCGCGTAATCTTACGTGAAGTGAACATAAAGTGAGCTGTCAATGCATATAAACAAGATAGAATGACAGTTCACTTCAAGATCGCTCCACCTAAGTTTACATGATGATTACAGAATAGACCGGCGAGGCGTTAGTCAAAGTTCAATCATATTAGCGAATGCGATTGTAGGAATGCCAAAATATAGGGATATTCGACAGCGTTTGCCTATCCCAAACATTTTGACGTTTTGACAATCGCCTTCGACACGCTACCGTTGACAGAGGTTTAGTCGATAAATCTCCAACATGTTACTTTTACTAAAATTTTCTGCAATTGTACAATAAAGTATAGTAACTATGTGTTCATTCGCATTATATACTAAGTAAAATTAGTCACAAATACTTAAAAAAACACAAAACATTGAAATTATACTAATGCACACAATTATTCGATCGACAAATCGAGTACAACAGACAATTTGATCGACTGCGCAGCTGCTTGTGTAAGGAACAAAACTTATCTTGAGATGCCACGATGGGAAGAGAGAATGAAAGAAATAGCTAGACATGACGGGTTTTGCGTTTTTGCTAGTAAACTGCTGTGGTTCAAACTTTGAGAGCACATCACAAAAACAAAACCGAAAATAATCTCTATAAACATACTGCCACGATTTTATTGCTACTAATCTAATTTCACGAGTATAAGATAATTTCATAGTAATGAGACGTTCATGAAAATAAGTTTAGTATTGTGGATTCACTGGTGTAGGTCTGTACTATAATTTTTTAGGGTTTGTCATTTTTCTAATTATGACCTTTGCAGTACTGAGAATGTTCTTTACATTGAAAACGACGAAGCAATGAAGCGCGGTGTCTTAGGATGGTTTTATGATTTTTATTACACGTAACGTGTATTAATCAAAGTGTAATTCTACCAGCGAATGCGATTGTCGAAATGCCAAAATAAAAGGAATTGATCACGTGACATTTTGACAGGATTGACAGTCCAAAATATATGTGACAGTTTGACAATCGCCTTCGCCACGATACCGCTGACACTGATCTAAAGCTTCAAGATCGATGACTAACTAAAACTATACTACAGAATTAGGAATCTCGTTAGAAATATAAATGACAAAGGTTTTCGTGTGCATGTCAAGATAAGTGTAGACGTGCGATTAAATGTCGGATGTAAGGTCTAGGTCACACAAACGCAGTGTGCAGAAGATGCTCCTTCCGTCTGCAGAACAGGTGCAATCGTTGCAGTCGCGCTTAAACTGTTCGCCGGGGTTGCAGCGGAAGCCCTGATCCGATTCTGAATGAGATAATTATTACTGTTAGGCATCAGATTTTTTTTTTAATTCTCGAATATTCCAGCATACAAAAGTGTTTAATTAAGAAGAAAATAAAAGTCTCAGACTAAATCTGCACAAACAAAACGCAAATGTGTACAAAAATAAATAAACAGCATGAAGAAATCAAAACAAAAGTTCTAATTTAGGTTAGGTTGTTTATAAAGACATCAGGACATTCAAAACTACAAAGCCAGTTATAATAAAACCAATAAACTCTGCTTAGAAACGTCATGCGCATAACTTGATGTAAGCTTGTGAGTATTATAATTCATTTGCCAGGAATTAAATTTTACTCAAGTTATTCGAGTAAAGAAAAAACCGGCCAAGTGCGATTTGGACTCGCACACAAAGGGTTCTGTACCATAAACCATATTTTTTATTATTTGTTGTTATCGCGGCATTAGAGGTACACAATCTGTGAAAATTTCAGCCGTCTTCCTATTACAGTTCTTGAGATACAGCCCGCTGACAGACAGACGGACGGACGGACGGACTGACAGCGGAGGCTTAGTAATAGGGTTCCGTTGGTTACCCTTTGGGTACGGAACCCTAAAAACAATAGGGAATATGCATGAAAAATGTATTTATTATCTTTACAGTTTATCTAAAAATATCCAAAAATATAATACTAACAGTGAACGTAGAATAAAAATTACTGGAAAAACAAAGGAGATATAATTATTTAAAATAAATATATCTGCCCCTCTCGCGAAAACGCTGTTTTCTATGGCAGTTGTATAGGCGTCATAGACGATGACGTCAAAGTTTACATCGGACTTCTCTTACGAATTTTAATCTTTTAAACTTTATAACTTCATCGCTGATGAAAATATTTAAAAATAATTTCATGATTGTTTACTAGAGCTAATAAGTATTTCATTTTGTAAATAAAAAAATTGCATGCGTATTCCCTATTGTTGGTGACAATTACCACATGACTAGGTTCAGCAATGGCGACACTAAACAACAACAGATAAAAATGCTAACTGCTAAGTAAAACTACTGGTACTAATTCTAACAACTCTTACCTACCAGGTGCTTTTTCGGTTATAGTTTGAATATCCTTGCAAGTTTTGAGGGTACAGGTCGCAGCGGTCCCGTCTACAGAGCAGAGGCAGACATTGCAGTCGCGGTTGAACACACTTTCAGGAACGCATTGCTGTGATATATTCCCAGATGTCTCTGAAAAATAAACAATAACATTGAACTGTTTTGAATTAAACGTCTTTGTGATCCATCACAGGCCTTCGACTGTGTGAAGCATGAATTTACGGTTAATACTGGGATAGTTTTTACAAATATCTATTTGATTTTTCAAATAGTTCAGCATGTTTTGAGATCTTGTGATGAAAGTTTTCGCGATAAGGCCGCCCATTGTGTCAAACTATGTAATGTTTTCGTCATGTATCTTTTCTGCCACTTATATGGTGTACATCATAAAGAGTTTTCTATTCATTCTATTCTTGTTGGAAAAGTTTGAATCTTACATTAAATAAATAATATTATTGTGACCGTATTCAAAACACAGGCGTTCGCCAAGGGCCAACTGTATTTAGTAAATATTCCAACATTAAACACTTAATCGAGGTTATAAATTGTTATTCGAAATTTGAAACTTACTAAATTCAGTCTGTTATTAAATCTTCAGGTGGTACTTTACTTGGCATATTTTTCGAAATATTCGTATCGCTAGGATAATAGAAAATATACCATAAAAACATAAACATAAACTTATTTTTTAACAATTAAGTGAGCCGAATATTGGTGCTAATACGCCAAGTGATATGTCGGAATGAAATAATGTGATTTGATTTGATGAAGTTACTAGTCAGACAAAATTTTTGTGTTGAAAATCTTTTTAGAAAGTACGGAACACTTACGTCTTTTACTCCTTAACGCACTAGCGTGATGGTTGTTATTCACGGCATTGCAGTCATTTCGCGTGCAAGAGAAGTCTTGTCCCTTGTTGTCGCAGAGGCATTTGTTGCAATCCATGCGGAACTCCTGTCCTGGCTGGCAGGCCTTCGGCGGCTCCTACTAGATACACGGAATGCGTTAGTACACTTTAAAGTATTGGACGAATTAAAACTTCATGTTCAAGGGTGATAGGACAGAATGGAGGATGATGATGGAAACGTGTTGCGCCGACCCAAGTAACATGGGATAAGAGCAGGAAGATTATGATAATTATACGGCTTCTTCATCTTTATGGTTGATATTCACAGGATAAAAGACATTCTAATTAGTAAAGAGTAAATAAACAAAATTAAAAGGTAAAAATATTACCGTAGTGAAAGCTCGTATTTTTCTGGACAAGGTGGCATTCTGAAAAATAAAATATAATTATTTTTAATACAGTACTAATATTTACAACAATACTTCTTAATAATTATAACACCTAGCTTTTGGAGTTATTAGGTAGAAAGGTAAAAAAGAAGAACGTTTGACAGATGAAGAAATACAATTGGAAAAAAGAGAGAGATAATAATAGTTAAACTCCTTATTCCATAACTTAGAAAGAAGTCCAGAGATTCCCGTTTAAAAAAAAATAAAACGCAGATTAGTACAGCTAGCCTTTATTTAAAAATAACCTCCACCATTTGAAGCTTTGAAAATTTCAATGAAAGACTAAGAAGGAACAATACATAAACTGGTAAGGAAAACTTTTTCGCCGATAAGAGAACTCCCGAAACACCAATCACCAGATTATACCAGATTTATATGCCTACTGTTGATTAACTGAGAAGATGACAGAGGTAGCGGCGGTGTAGGAGTACCTGTTGACAATCGTGTCTAAATTCTTTAATCATATCATCCATACCAGGCACCACTCTGAAGTTATCAGACCTCAGACACCCTCTCAGTTAAGCCGTAAGCCTGTAGATCAAAATTTGTATAGAGAAACCTTGTTGTCTTCAAGTTGCTCCTCACAAGCCCTTCTAGTGCAGGCATAGGACTTCCCATCCGGATTGCATCGACACATATTGCAGTCCAATTCAAAAACTTCGTTGGGACGGCATTGTTTCTTTGTCACGCGGAGATTCTGCTTATAAAATGATTGATTAAATAATTATCAATTTTTCATAAATTTTCTGTTAAGTGTAGCCATTGAAGCAAGTAAGTTTAATTTGGCCTTATTTAAATAGCAATTAACTATATCAATTATTGAAGCAATAGTCATCATCATCATTATCTGCCTTGCCTTTTCCCACCTATATTGGGGTCGGCTTCTAGTCAAGCTGGATTTAACTGAATACCAGTATTTTACATGGAGCGGCTGCCTACCAGACCTCCACAACCCATGGACTGGGTGACACGGTACTTCATGGCAAGACTGGAATCAGATTTACTGGCTTCTGACTATCCGTAACGACTGCCAAAGATCTACAAATGACAGCCGGGACCAACTGCTTAACGTGCTTTCCGAGGCACGGAGGAAACTCGGTATGTTAAGATGGTCACCCATCCACAGACCAACCTTGGCAAGCGTAGCTTAACCTTGAAGATCGGCCCGTGTGGCTGTAATTATCGAGCCACGAGCTCCTCAATTATTGAAGCAATAGTGTTAAGCAAAAATGAACCTAAAGCAATAAAGTTCACAGCTCTTTCAAACATGAAAGTAAAATTGTCAACACAGAACATAGATACACCGGCAAGCTTCTATCAAATCATACTTCAGCGGGGATTCCTCCAAGATCTGGTTGGTCTTCGGGCAGGAGAGGCACGCACACTCTCCTAGTGCAGTAGTATCCAGTGCCATCTTCGTTACACCAACAAGTATTGCAGTCTTTGATGAACATACGGTTTGCTTCGCAGACTTGAGACTTCGTCGTGTTTTTGGATGATTTTGTTGTCTAGGTTGGGATGAAATGAGTAGTGGGTTAGTGTTTATTGCAATGGTGAACTGTGCAGAGTTAGGAAAAAGGACTTCCAATCACTATGAGAATCATTTGTTAAAATGAACAATGTTATAAAAGCTTATCACAGATCTTGTTAACATATTCGACAATGTATATCAGTAATTATTAATGTTTACACATGATGTAATTTCGCGTAGAAAGGTTCAACCATAAAATAACTTAGACTGCAAATAAGAAACCCTTAAAAAGTAAGTGTTAAATAAAATACATCAACTTTGGTTTTAATAATATGTAAAAAAAAACAAAACACTAAATCATATGTATAGCTTAATTTAAAAAAGGTATGATGCATTCTCTGTTTATAATTTGGTAGCTCTCAATTTGTGATCCGTTTCTCCGGAGTATGGTACTGCTGGTTTAATCTCCTGAAATAATTGTAAGTACATAAATTATTATAATTTAGAATAAAGCTTCATAATGTATCGGAAAAATGAAACAAAACTTCATAATGTATCGGCTAAAATGGAAAAGGATAAAAAATTTGTGAAACCTACGCCTGAAAAATTTCAAGAACCTATGTTTGGCACAAAATTAATGAAGAATCATAAAATGTGGTTTGATACCTTCAATTCATGGAACAATTCAACGTCAGCAGGCAAAGGACAGGGCTTGTTGGTACAAGTGTAATCGGTACCAAGTGCGTTACATCGACAGGTGTTGCAGCCGATATAGAAGATGTTGCTAGCGCGACAGACGGAGGTGCGCTCTATATGATCCTGACCCTACAGTTTGAGAAATGGGTAAAACAGTTAGAACATTCTTAAGACTTTGGTACACTGTCGGACATAAATTGGCAAAAGCATTAAATGTTTCCAGTATGGAACTATAATTTATTGATTAACAAGTTATTCGCGAATTTATATTAAAAGAAAATTCAACAGTATTTTTGAATTTGTAAGGTTCAGAAGCAGTAGATTCTGAATTTCTTAAAAGGACGGACAAATCATGGGGATTTGATTCAATATCACAATCTCCTTTAATGCAGTAGTTACGTAAATGGAAAATCACATTTAAGTAGAGAAAACAAAAAGATCAGAACAATCAAACAGGACAACACTCTCTTAAAGATTTAGGTTGCTGTCCATCACAACTTATTTCACCTTTATACTAGTGAATATACCAACCTCGCTTTGCATGAAGACCTCAACTTCCTTGTCTTTATCCGATTCTGTCTCCAAGCATTCATTGTGTGTGCAGGAGTAGCTCAAACCATCACTGGCACATTTACAAGGATTGCAGTCCCTCATAAACTCTTGGAGAGGTTTGCAAATGGTTGATCTCTTTAGGATTATTAAGTCATGATCCAAATTCAGTATATTTTCTATTTCGTAATGGTCTTGGTTCTGTAGTTCGAAAGGACATGGTTTATTATTTATTATTCGGTGTTAAGTTAGCACCAATTTTGTTGGGAATAATATATTAGTAATTCCAAACAATGTACTTACCTCAACAATAATGAATTGTGCACCCCTTTCACCAAAATGTGCACTATGACCTCGATGTCAGTATCGAACATCGATTTGTGAAAACCGTTTTGAGTATTTCATCTTTTTGAAAAGTTTCTAGTAAATGTTATCATATTTCGAAATATCAAGGATTATCTGTGATGTATGCTAAAAATCTACAGTTATTTTTTTTTCTATTTGATACTTATCTATATGACGATTTTGTTAAATTCCACCGTATGTTTTCCTAAGTACTTTCCTTGTTTACTGGTTTATTTTTGTTTTAATAATGTATCTTACGATTACGTAAAAAAAGTGCATTGTGCAAAACAACGATGCTATGTTGTGCTGACTTTATTAATCTTATCTCTACGTGATGGTATTTACTTCAATATTTCTTTGATTCCCAAAGATTTTCATTAGGTAAGTTTTTAGGTGAGTTGGTGAGTATTAAGAACTTACCGGTGCCGTTATTTGAGCATCTTTACTGTCTGGTCCAGTTTGGACGCTGGCTAGCAGTATTTCTGGAGCAGTGACACGAACGTCTGGAATTAATAATGCCTATATTGAGTCTACAGTACTGAATTTTGTTGCTAAGATCTTTGTCACCAATATTGGCTGCCTTATTCACCCCATTGCTGAGAATAGGCACTCTCCCTTAGCCGGAGCTTAGAAGTTGTGTTTAGTCATTTTGATTAAACATAACTTTACCGTAATTTCTCTTGGCGTAATCCCTCGATTCTTAGCTATTCTCATGAGCTGTCTTAATAGATATTAAGACAGCTCATGAGAATAGCTAAGAATATTACTACCTCCCAGCACCCTAGTACCCAGTAGAACGGTGAATGACTTCGATCGGGGTATGGACTATGTATATCGCCTTAGTAAAGTTATAAAGGACATGTCTTTAGGGTACACAACCCCATCATATTTTTGGTTTGCTTTCAAAAAGTGCTGATTCTCTTCAATCAATTTGCGTAGCCAACCATATTGGGGTCGGGTTCCAGTCTAACTGAAGCTTAATTCTCTTAACAAACCATTTTAAATTTAGTGTTGCTAAACCAAGATACAGTATAGAATATTCTTAGATGCGTACCTGATCCTCTACAAAACTCCAAGGTGCAGAGTCCAAGCCCATTCTCGAGGCAGATGCAGGTGTTGCAGTCCCTCTGGAACGTCGTGTTTGGCTTGCACAGCGATGGCTCCGCTGTAATGTGGTGGCAGGTAAATAATTAGTTAAGGTAGTTTAAAACTACCCTAACAGTTGCGAATATCCGTTCAAATTATATAGCTAAATAGCTAGATGACTATGATGAAGCCGGTTTCATAGGATCCTTTGAATAGATGATCTCTATAAACGCAGTAACTGGATAGCTCGCACAGAATGACCGTGGAATTTCTTGCATGTTCTTCTCCATAGAGAAGCTACGAGTAGTTGCACGTTCGGCTTTGGAACGTGAAACTTTCAAAAGTGTCTATAAATAGGTTATTAGGAACAACTATGTACTTCGAGTTTGAGTTTGTTTAACATGTAAACCATTTGTAAAAAAGGTTCCCCTAATTTTGGAAAGATTCACTATTTCTATAACAAAGTGCATGTCACTTACCTAAGATATTTTCCTTATCGCAGTCGTTGGACTGTTTCAGGCATTCGGCGCGTCCCTGATAGGAGCAGCGGCAGTAATGGCAGTTGCTCTCCCACTCGCTTCCCGCCAAGCACTGTACTTCTGACGCCTCACTCAGTGGTTGATTTGGGTCTGAAATTTTCAGCAGTCACATTTTACTATCATTAGGACATATATATCTGCCTAGCCTTTTCCCAACTAAATTGGGGTCGGCTTCCAGTCATACCGGATTCAGCTAAATACCAGTATTTTACGTAGAGCGGCTGCCTAATAGACCTCTACAACCCATTAACTTGGTAACACGGTACCTCTTGGCACGACTGCTGTCAATTTACTGGCTTCTGAATATCCGAAACGACTGCCAAAGATCTACAAATGACAGCCGGGACCAACGGCTTAACGTGCTTTCCGACGCATGGAGGAGTCTCGGTAAATTAAGATGTCACCCATCCGGAGGCCAACCTCGGCAAGAGTTGCTTAACCTTGACAAGCTTTGAATTTTGCATAGACATAGCTGTTATTTTAACAATGAAATGATGGGAGATTTTGCTGTTGAATCTAAAGAACATATCTCTTTGTGAATGTGTATCTGTTGTATTTGTGGAGACCCCAAAGAAATAAGTATTCACACCATTTTGTTTTTTCGTTGCTGCGTTAACCGTTGATATAAAATAGATTTGAGTAACACCATGCCTTGAATTAAAAGATTGTTGTAGCAATAAAAAAAAAAGTACGTAGACACAAAATTAAAAAAAAACAACGGGTTGCACTCCGGGAGTGCCAGCAGAAGTGAAAACTTGAATAAGTGCTTCTATCCCTCCGTCTCACGCATTTTCGAAAAGGGTCACGTGTACGCTAAAGAAGATTTCACTTCAAAAATACGATAAATAGGTGCGCAAAGAGATTGAATAAGAAAACAGCTCGAGAGAAACTCACCAGGTATAGTAAACTGTTTTCTTTCTGCTGTGCATGAAAGGTCTGTCGAGCCAGGCTGACATTTTATCGCTGAAAAAGAAAAAAACAAATATAAAATTAAAGACGTAAGTCAAAGTAAACTGTTTTCGAATTTAGTTGAATCTTAAGGCTTATTCATATAGTTTTCTGAAAGAATGAAATATATTCACAAAAATGCACGATTTGTAGGTGTTCTACTGATGTCAGTCGGTTAAATGGTGTTTAACATTCACTTAAGAATTATAAGTATTGAAAAATACTTATATTCCAAGGAATTATGAAAATAAACACAAGTTAGAAGAACTGTAGAAATTATGGAGCTTACAGACCATCATGACAAAGATTGATGCACCAAAATTATTTTTGCGGGGACACAAAAAACACACTGTCAAAAGGGCTCGTTTATTCAGAAAATCCGTATTTCCAAGATATTTTTAAGGTTCCGAACAAAAAACGGAACCCTTATAGGCTCACTCGGGTGTCTGTCTGTCTTTCCGTCTGTCACAACCATTTTTGTCCGGATCCACTGGACCGATTCAGTTGAAATTTGGTACACATATGGACTTTTGTGACCCAAACACAGAAGCGTTACGTAAATTATATTTTTTTTAGAATGGGGGTCAAACTAGAAAATTTACAAGAACAATATCGTGTGACACATCAAATGAAAGGGCTTACTGTGAGGGTTTTAATAATTATTTTTTTCATAATTTTAAAATAAATGGTTTTGAAGTTATTCAAGAAATAAAACGAAAAATGACCATTCCCCCCGTTATCTCCGAAACTACAGAGCCTAAAATTTTGAAAAAAAAATGGAGATAATAGATCTTTACCTATAGATTATAGGAAAACTCTTTAAGAATTCTATAGTGTTAAAATAACAGGTTAAAAAAAAGAAACTCGCACTTGGCCAGTTTTTAAACAGATCCGTCACTACTAAAGGTGATGTACACCGCATTTACAATACAGTTTTTAAAAGGATGCTGTGAGAACTCGCTCACACAACTACATATGCCATTGCCGAATAAAAACGCGCACGATAAAACAGAGTGCTGTATATTTTTTTCGGATCTTAATGTTTTACTGGACTGGAATACTGTCATGAGTGTGAACTCGCTCATACAAATAAACAAACGTAGGCGATAAAGCGGACCTTTAAAACGAACTACTACGTGAACGAGCCCTAAGAGAGTAATGAGTCCTCACTCTCTCATCACTGATGACGCAGATATGAAAAACGAGGAAGTTTGCTTTTAGAGCGCCGTTCTAAGTGAAACTAGACTTTTATGAATGAAGAAAATAGTCATGAAAGATTTTGCATCTTTTCTATGAATGAAAATCTTCATATATTATCATGACAGTTTCCCTTATCAATCCTAGTATATAAAAATCCTCCGTTAATAAGTGACTAATAGACAACGCACAGCCGAATCTACTGCTCGTAAAAAGCTGAAATTTGACATGTAGGTTCCTTGGAGAGCGATAGGGAGCTCTAAGAGACGATTTACCCAGATTCCGTCGGCAACGGGAAAGAACGAGATTAGCGCGTACGAAGTCGTGGGCAAAAGCTGCAAGTCTATTCTGTAAGTAAGCCTTTCAATATCGAGCTTCACCTCAGTGAGATAGCTTACAAAGTGAACTTTATTGCACACAGCATAGAGGTCTTATGTTTACACTCACCTCGGATTCCGCTGTCGAGACACGTAAATGTTGTTACAGAATAGGGGTACTGATATTATTATCAAAAGAAATGATAGAGACTTGAGACCGTGCCTATCTGTACGTGCGTCAAACATCTGAGTCAAGATGCAGTGGATTTATAATTACTTAATTGATGAATGTCACATTGTAAGATAGTCTTCATTCTTTGTTATACCAATTCAACGTTTGTTTTACGGGCAAAATTTTTGTAGTAAAAAGTGTAATCTTAACTATAGAGCATTCATTGACTGGTGATAGGTCCACTAAAATCTGTGTATTTCTATCCTCTAAAAACCACTTCAGATATTAATCTAGATGGTTCGCCAATGATTTGACCATTACATGTTAAAAATTGCCTTCTTTGAGTTTGCTGCTGCTTTAGGGTTTTGCTTCGATGTTTCTTCTCAGGCTAAACACTCGGCCTAATCGAACCACGAAAATGGACGTGTAAAAGTGTAATTTATAACCAATTTGCAAATAAATATCATTTATTATTCAGAATTATTTTTCGACGACTTACGAGTATAGTAACTTTTTGACTTTGCGCCCGCCATGAGGAATGTCAACATTGATTTGACATTTCATTTCGCGCCATAAATTCTTAAAAATGGCGGCGAAATGTCACGTGACATGTTTCGGCCGGAGCGCGCCCGGTCGGTCCTCAAGTTGCCCTTTAACCTTCACAATTATTGCAGTTCTATTAATAGCGACAACAATTGGTTTCAATAATTACTTGCCGACGATCATCTTTGATGCTCGGATATTACGAAATTATCAGCTGAAATAAAAGTTCGTTGGTTTAGATAAAAAATTTGCACTTTTTTAAAACTCATTTTATACACTTTCTCAGGTCCATTTTAATATTTTCTTCTTTTGTGCTTGGACTGCATTAATCAGCACAAAGCTCACAGTAGCAGCCTATAAGCCATCTAAATGTATTTTGTTACCTACGATACTAAAAAGCAGCACCAGTACCCAACACCAATCTTTCCTCATGTTCATGGAGATTTTATGGGCTAGTAATTTTCTTTGAAAGGTCTAACTGTGAGTACGATTTTTCAAAAGAGTTTTTGCGCGATAATATTATTTATCGCAAGGATCAGTTGGTGGTCAGTTGAAAGTCAGTTTGGCTATCAATGTCGAGACTGCTGGCCCTGGTAACGTTCTTCAGATCATAGATTTGGATTCTCGTAATATTTTTAATAATTTGGATTCTATTTCTAATCTAAAACCTACACCAAACCCAGTCAGATGAGCAATGCAAAAGAGTAATAGAATCCGTGTTACAATTGTCTCGGATTCTATTAATAAGGTCAGTCTAATTATTTCCAACCCAATGCAGTAAAAACGATTAACAACAGAGAAGAGATTTCTCTCGTTCCGGTTGAAGAAGAGATTTCTCCTGTAAATGATACTAAGCTGCCTAATTCTCGCTTAACGCCGTTGATGACTCTACCATCGTAGTGTGTCATGATCATCTAAACGCAAACTAGTGGATAATTCCTCTGACTGCAATACCACTGAATCATCGGCCATAGTAATAACAAAGTGCAATTATAGTAGACACGTCTTGCAGCTTTCTGCAGTTATGCTTCTCTACTTTCTATCAGTAGTGATTATTGCCAAACGGGTTTAGGCTCCCGGAAATAGGTTTAATTTTATTCTCATACTAGCTTTTGCCGTCGATTTCGTACGCGCATTTCCCGTTTCCGTAGGAATTTCCTTTTGGTACTCCCCTTTTTTTTTTTTTTTTTTTTTTTTTTTTAGGATGGGAAATCATCAAATGACTTCTCCCGCTCTGGGTACAGCAGGAGGGAGTGTCAGACTCTTACTGACTAAAACCCATCCGTGTTTCTCCTAGTGCCCTTTGCATTCCAGGGTACGGTGCCTCTTTCGAACGAAGTCCGCAGCCCCAGCAGGCACTGGCCCTAGTGGGCCCCGTCTTCTGTGCTGACATGTCCTTGAGGCGCGGTGGGATCGCAGCGCGCCGCCGACCCGGGCCTGGTTCTGATCAGACGGCGAGCCACCCAATGCTCGCCGTCTGCAGTCCCACGCCTACGGTGGCCGAGAATCGTCCTGCGACTCCCGACGCCCGGGGCGTCTTCTTCTGTTTCGGCGGCTGGGGCGTGAGGTTTCCCTCTCTCTCACGCGTTCGGCTTCCTCCTTTGTTAGCATTATTGCTTCGCAGAAGGAGGTGACCGCTTCCCATGTCTCGTCGCTCCGGACCATGGCTTGAACCAGGGCCGGACGCGAGAGATCCCCGCCGCCGATCGCTTCGACGAGGACACGGCGGTGCTCCGCCCAAGCAGGGCAAACCTCCACCGTATGCTCCACCGTGTCCTCCGGACGATCCTCGCAGTGTTGACACCCGGGTGTATCCTCCCGCCGTATCCGAAAAAGGTACCTCCCGAAACAACCGTGTCCGGTGAGTACCTGCGTCAAGCGGAAGGTAAGGACGCCGTGGCGCCGCTCTAGCCACTCCTCAAAGAGGGGACTTATCGCCGCAATTGTGGCGTGCCCAGCGCTGGGTTGCGACAGTCGTTGTCTCCATACTGCCATGAGATCCTGCCGGAGTTCCGTCCGCCGTGCTGCAATTTGCCGCGGCAGAGGAGTCTCGCCCCGGCGTAGCGCCTCCACGCGCCATTCGTAAATGAGCGCGAGGGCTCTCGCCTCTAGATCCCATGGCGGCAGTCCGGCAAGGAGGCTCGCTGCTTTGCCAGAGACCGTGCGGTATCCCCGGGCCAGCCGGATGGCCATGACCCTCTGGGACGCGTTGAGGTAACGGGCAGGTCGCTTCCTCAAAGTAGGCGCCCACACCGGCGCCCCATAAAGGGCCATGGACCGCACGACCCCCGCGTAAAGCCTTCGGCAGGAGGCGTTTGGGCCCCCTAGATTGGGTAGAAGCCGCTTGAAGGCAGCCCCGGCTCGCCCCAGTCTGGGAGCCAAACGTCGGAAATGCTCGACAAAGTTCCACCGGCTGTCAAGGACGAGACCCAGGTACGTCATTGTCGATCCGACACCGATGTGAACCCCTCCTACTGTTATTTGGGATCCCGATGGCAACCTGTTCCGAGAACCATGAAAGCACATGGCTTCGGACTTGTGTAAGGCCACCTCGAGACCCAGCTGCCGGATCCTCTCAATGACTATCGCAACCCCGCGTGTCATAGCGTCGGCCGCCGCCTGGTGCGATCTCCCTTGCGCCAGTACCAGCGTGTCGTCAGCGTAGCAGACCACGCTGACGCCACTAGGGAGGTCGGCGCGCAGCACCCAGTCGTAGCCGATGTCCCACAGAGGCGGCCCCAGAACGGAACCCTGTGGAACACCGCACGACATCTCTCGCCGGTTCCACTCTCCCAGGTGACCGGGGTAGATGACGGCTCTGTCCGTCAAGTAATCCTCGACTACGCGACGAAGATAGGTCGGCACCCGGTGATACCGAAGTGCCTCCCTGATGCAACTCCAGGGCAGGGTGTTGAAGGCATTGGCGATGTCTAGAGACACCGCCAAGACGACCCCGCCCCGGGAAACCGCGTCCCCCGTCGAGAGGGCTCTCACGCGCATGATGGCGTCCACCGTCGAGCGTCCCGTGCGGAAACCGAACTGGTTCTCCGCCAAATCCGGCCCCACCCTCACTAAGTGCTCGACGAGGCGGTTTGCAATAACTCTTTCAAAGAGCTTGCCCACCTCATCGAGCAGCACAATGGGCCGGTATGCGGACGGAGAGTCCGCAGGGCGCCCCGGCTTCTTAATGAGGACCAGTTTCCCCGTCTTCCAACGAAGTGGGAACTGGCCCCTCTCCAAGCATGCGCTTAGGAACCCTCTTAGTCGAGGCCCGAGAGCCTCCAAGGCCAGGACCCAGGCTTTTCCAGGTAAGCCATCGGGTCCTGGGGCGGTATTTTTGGCCTTCAGCCTATTAACCGCCACTCTCAGGTCTACCTCAGTTTTGGTACTCCCCTACGTTGTGTAAAGAAGCTACATGGCAATTTCAGCATTCTACGACCAGTAGTTTCGGCTGTGCGTTGTCTGTCAGTCATTCAGTCATCATCATCATAATAGATGGAAGTCGTCCACTACTGGACATAGGCCTACCCCAAGATGGGGGCGAGGGGGGGGGAGGGGTTGCCATAATCGCCACGCTTGGCAACCTGGTTGGCGATCGCAGTGTTCGGTGTTGCGTTTTACAGAGAACGCTGCTGCCCATTCTCTGGTGAGTCCCTTAGTCGCCTCTTACGACACTGATTGGATGGTATTATTCTTTTACTGAACCATACGGTAAAATTCTTCCGTTAGTCACTCAGTAACGGAAGAATTTGATTTATTAGAATTACTCTCTCCCTTTTCTCCTTGTATGAGTAATCATCAGTTTCGTTACTATTACACCAGTTCCGAGAATCAATATTAATTACATAGATGACATATTTCCTCTATACTGATTACAAATATAGTACAATAGTGTAGTTAAGACTTCGTAGTACGCGATAATATCGTTTACCGAGAACTGCGATAACCCTGACTTTCTTTGAATTGACTGCTTTGTTGGTCTAGGTCGCAAATACGCTAGCTGGACTGTCGGGTAGCGCCCTGCACTAATAGCAAGACATATCTATGGGTAGACACCAGGTACATGTGCAAAACCACATACATTTATTGACTTTCTTATTATCAAAAACAGAAATAAAGATCCTAAGTGATCCTTTACGGTCTGTAGTAATGAAAAACGGTTCATAATTTATTGTTGGGATACGAAGGGATATTAGGGAAAGGTCACTTGTACTTTATTGCAAGTTTATTTGGCGCCTACCATTCTTTGTGTCACAGTCCACAGGATTTTTCATGAAATAACCATTCAATAGGGCTTCATGAACTAAGAGGGCTATATTTATGATTAAAATGGTTACTTATAATTCTTTAGACAAATACGCGTTATGGTCGCGAATCGTATTTTGTTCAACAAACACTTCACACTGACCAGCAAATTGCAAAAACACATAAAATATTTGAATTTCGCGCTTCCACCTTAACGTCAAGCAGCGAAGTGAACTACGCAACACAAACGAACCACTCACAGAGCTCTATTCAACGCTATGCGTTTGCTTAATCAAGGGTCGTTTGAAAATTGTTTATGAATTGAAAAGCTTGCCATAAGCAATGCAAAAAAAAAGACCAAAAAAAAAAATTTAAATGCCTGACTTCGCATAGCGTTGCTACTTTACTGAGAAAAGTATTGTTTGTGAATACGGGTGTAAGTTTAAAAAGTTAGGCGAGAACTTTTCAGTAAAGAAAAAGAGACTGATGAGTGAGGGCTCTAAGTCATTGAATAGGTTACTTCCAGGCAAGCGTGCACCAAATCATCACGATCGCTTACCATCTAATAAGATATTGGTAATAAAATGCAAGTCCGCGGACTAGAAGAAATGTGGATCGTCCGGCAGCGAGATGGGCAGACAACATTGTTGCCATTGCGGGGAGAACCTGGATGTGGCAGGAGCAAGAATGTGGGGATTGGCGCAAGAACGTGGGGATTGGCACAGGAAAAGAGAGGCTGTGGATGATGTTGATGAATGAAAATGCAAGCATATCTATTATAACCAATCCTTTTGGGAACACATTCATTGTGCGTACATCTAAGGAGTGGAATTCCCTGCCAGAGTCTGTGTTTCCTGATAGCTACAACCTGGGAGTCTAAGTCAAGAGTGAATTGGTTACTTCTAGGCAAGCGTGCTCCATCTTCGACCTCATCATCGCTCACTATCAGGTGAGATAGTGGTCAAACGTGCGCCTATAAATAATAAAAAATAGTCCTTACTAATATTATAAATAGTTATATTATAAATGTCAAACTGAGTTTGTTTGTTTCTTACGCTTTTACGTCTAATCGCCGAACCGATTTTGGTGAGTTTTGGCACAAAGATCTAGATGAGACCCTAGAGACGGTTATAGCCCACTTAACGCGAGCGACACTGCGGCCAAAAGGTAGCCGTAATAATTTAAAAAAGTTTGAAATTATTAAAAAGTACTACCTACTTCTGATTCATCCTTACCTTAACCACCTTTCTTACTCAAAATTCCTTCGTTACTTTTTCGACGAAACAAACGCAATGAAATTTGTGGAATCGGGAAAAAACGAAAGGCATTGCTTGTGGGTAGGGGCGGGGCTCTATTTCCAAGTCTAGCAAAACGTTATCGGGTATTGATATCAAGGATTCAAGGAGCATATTATTATGTCAGAATCTAATTTGTTCAAAAGTATAAAAAATATATTTCAAGCCATTGTGCCCTAATGGAAACATGGCTGCATGGATATGTATTTTTGTGACGGTAACACATTTGTAAACTTTCACAGCTTTCTGTGATAGGAAAACCCTAATGGAAATAAACCGACTAGTGATATGACCGAAAACATAGATGTATTAGTTAAATTTATTTGTGTCGGAGATGGTACATCTCTCTAGGCATACAGTACAGTGGGCGTACTATGGGACGTCTTGGTTATTAGGCAATAGAAAATCCGTTATTAAAATTCTCACACAATAGGTACACAACACAAGTACACGAACCGCGTGACAGTTTTTAGACGTGGTCACTGCTCGATTGCCACTAGTACCTAGACTGAGCTCAGCCTCTGTCGTGCACAACATTTTAGACTCTGTCGAACGCCACTAGATAGCGTTGTCCAATAGACTGACGTATTTCTGACATTTATTTATTCAAACTTATGCACAAGTAAATCACACTGTACTAAGACGGATTTAATTCCGTGATTGAAAACAAATTAACGCTGTGATGAACTCTGTAAAGGATTACTCGTGTGTCTGTCTGTCTGTCTGTCAAAACAAATTTGCTCCGAATCTGCTGAAGCGATTCAGTTAAGAGGTTCACGTATGAATTCATTTAAATAAATATTTTTTTGAGTACGGGGTCAAGTTAGAAAAACATTTTATAAACTGTATGACTGGTTCATTATGTCATTTTGCATGGGTTCGTCAGCAGCATCTAGGTATAACTTTGACATGTAAAATCTTCACTTAATACTTAATTTACTTATTTATTTTTATAGTTAAACTAGCTGTGCCCGCGACGTCGTTCGCGTGCTCTTAGGTCCACAGAACCGAAAAACTTAGGTCGATGCCAGCCTATTTATCTTACTTCTAATTTTTGTTTACTAATAAATGCGAAAGTTTGGCGGGCTGGATGTTTCTTACTCAATTACGACAATACGGCGAACGGATCTGGATTTCGCACAGAGTTAGATTAGTCTGGAATACCACATAAGCATTCTTATCTCGGAAGTACCTACTTTGGGAGATATTCAAGATTCAAACCATTTACTTACAGGTAGATACTTTTGAATTGTTAAGATCAGTCTGTCAAAAAACATGAAGCTATTTGGGATTTTTTTTACGTAAGTAGATCACTGTGAAAAAGAACGTGCATTAACTCTATGGCCAGTCTTTTATATCATAATAAGTACCTATTATAAAAATACTGGTTTTACGGACAATTTTATTAACGAATCCAATTAAAGTCAACACAGAGAACAGCGATTTAATTTAGACACTTACAAAGACTTTCAAGACCGATTAGAGACCGACCCCAAACACCTAAACTGTAATCGAAAATCGTATGAGGGTCGTTCTCCAGCAGAAAATCTTAACACCGCAATTCAGAAAAACGCGTCATCAGTACAACGCCATCTATCGACCAAGTAGTTAAACTGACAAAATGTTTAGCATTGGAAGACGTTAAATAAGGAGCCCGTATGACAACATCAAGGTACTAAAATGTTTACTTTTATTTTGCTACGTATAAAAGTTTCACAAATAACTCAACAATGTGTTTAAGGGTAATCATGTTTTCATGCATTTTATTTTTCTCAATAGATGGTGCTTTGCCTAATCACAATACATTAGGAAGTTTCCTACTAAACTTAAAAATTGAATATATTTTGATTTGTAGATCGGATGTTATGATAAATACCGATAAGATGTAAAAATGTTCAATTTTATTTTGCCACGTAGGTATTAAATGTTTCACACATAACTCTACAATTTGTTTTGGTGTTTTATACATGCGTTCGTGAATTTCATCTTTTTCAATAGATGGCGCTGTAATCAGAATACATGAGGAACAGAATACATTAGGAAGTTTCTTACTTAACTTAAAAATTCAATATCTTTTGATTTTGTGGGTCGATTTTGATGAAATAAACGCTAAATGTTACTCGGATTATCACTTAATATTTTTAAGTACCTAGATTTGGAACCCAATTGGTGGTTTATGCGTGATGCTCCCTCAAACGCACAGACAAACAGACAAAAATTTCAAAAATAGCATATTTGTGTTTTGTATCTTTTTCCTAACTTTTCTATGTATTTTTTATGCAAAAATATTCAATGTACAGACACGGTTGGTTTACGATTTTATTATATGTATAGATATAGATACTGTAAACATGAAAGTAACTCTGTCTGTCTGTCTGGCGCTTTCACGCCAAAACTACTGAACCGATTTAAATTAAATTTAGTACACAGATAGTCGAGCCTGAGGAAAGACATAGAGGGACCACGCGGGCGAAGCCGCTGGCAGAAGGTAGTAAAAAATGAGTGGTTTTAAATATAATACTTTTAACAACTTACTTAAGTATGTCACCGGATTATTGCAAACTACGTAAGTTATAATAAATCTTTATTAGATTATGAATTTGCGATAAATTGCAAACAGGTCTTTTTGTATACAATAAATCCCAAACACATACAATAGTTTCCAATACATTCATGTCTTATTAAAAAAATGAGCTTATGATTTCACGCGATATTTTACAATTTTACGGAGTTTACAATTAGCCGGTTACAGTTACAACAATATAGTTATATAATATACTACATGCCAATAAAACTACTTGAGACCTAAAAAAGCATAAAAATTCATAAAATAACATTGTGTTTTTTGCTAAAAATATTTGTGTATCGCTTTGATAAGCTGAATTTCTAGAATTCATTTGCAAAAAGTTATCGCGTGTCAGCAGCACAGACTAATTAGTCCCTAGTCACCGGAACTATGCTTTTGGCGCCTTTGGTCATCATTAGTGATCGAAGTTTGGCGCCACTGTAACGGCGACCAAGCGCACTATTGTAGCACTTAAATCAAAAAGGATTACCTGCCCAGGCGCGGTTTAAACCGGGGGGGGGGGGAGGAGGCTAGTATTTTGTGTATGTGAAAAAATCATATCACCAGTTGCTCCTCATACAGCTATAATATTATTGCACTGTAACATTTTTAACCTGACCCAAGTATTGCCTGACACTGCTAATGTGTTTTAATAAAATTATTTCTTTTTATGAGTTGAGTTTATTATTAACAGTGTGTTAATAACTGGAATGACCCTGTTTCGAACAACTGTTGGTTTGGATGAACAAACCGCAATGATTGAACACTACGAGAAATACTCATATTTATATAGTTTCGAGGAACCTTAATTATAGAACGTAGCTTATAAACAACTACACTAATTAACACGAAATTATGTACAAACGTGTTTAAAAACAAAATAACCTTATTTTTAGGTTAAGTGTCTCTACCCAACTAGGTACCTACCATTAGGTGCCTAGATTATAATTAGGCACTTATGAATTAGTGATAATAAGAATAAAAATTGTTTTTAGAAACACCACATTTAATTTTAGACCTAGAATAAAATTTGGGTGAAATTCGTAGCTAGAGTGACATCATCATCTGCCTAGCCTTTTCCCAACTATATTGAGGTCGGCTTTCAGTCAAACCGGATTCAGCTGAATACCAGTATTTTATGTGGAGCGGCTGCCTACTAGACTTCCGTAACCCATTAACAGGGTAGCACGGTATTTTTCGACGAGACTGGCGTCAGATTTACTGGCTTCTGACAATCCGTAACGACGGCCAAAGTTCTACAAATGACAGCAGGGACCTATTGGTTGTTGAAGCTATTGCATAACGTGCTTTCCGAGGCACAGAGTAAACTCGGTATGTTAAGATGGTCACCCATCCACAGACCAACCCTGGCAAGCGTTGCCTAACCTTAAAGATCGACATGTGCGGCTGTTATACTTTTAACCACGAGCTCCTCGTAGCTATACTGACATAAAACACAATAAATCAGAAGGCTCTAATACGAACCTACTGATCCTCAAATCACAAGATGCTAAGCCACAGTTGCATTAATTTTGACGATAATACATATTTAATCATTTGAAAATAAATTCTATTCGCTTTTATTTAAACACAAAAATGCAACGAGCACAGCGAGTCTAAAAAGGCCACTTTAGTAGAATCATATTAGAATCATAATATTAATCATACAACAATCAGTCAAATTTCATTTTCACCTTTATCGCTAAAGTATTAGATTCAAGGTTGATTGGGAAAATTTTGCAGTTACGGGTAGCTTGTGACCTTTTTAGACCCACTGATCCGAGCCACTACTTCAAAAATGCATAAGATTGCACATTTACCGAGGACGGCTCAAGTTCTAAGTCAATACATTAAGGAAACCTGTACCTATAACACGTAGAGCAGAGGTTCTCAACCTTTGATTGAAACGAGATCTTTTTGAAAGTTAGATTTTTTTGTTGCAAGCAGGGTCCAGAAAACAAGAACAATATTAAACCATGTTAATCTAAAATTAAACTTACATCACATAGATATTCAAAACTAGTAGGCATAAATTTTGCTTTGAAATAAAAAGTAAAAAGCATTGTCGTACAAAGCACAATATTTTTGATAGAAACTTAGAACAAGTTTATAAAAATAACATTTTAAGGTGAATTGAGCCTGTAATCTTTGGGCAACTGGTGAATTTTTTTGATGTCACACTAACACCACCACGTTACATGTAAACAGTACTTCCATACAAACAATTATTACTATGGCAGCTCAGCTCTAAAGAACATCCGTCTCGAGGTATGCGCCCAACGCTTTAAGGTGGATGCTCCAGAGTGGCCCGCGAAATTCAAATATTTTTATGTTTTTTGCAATTTGCCGGTCAGTGTGAAAGTTCATGTAGTTCGAAAGAATGAATATTTCAGAAATAATCATTCTTTCGAACTACATGAACTTAGAGGGCTATATTGATGATTAAAATGGTTATAATTCTTTAGATAAATACGCGTTACGGTCGCAGATCGCATTTGGTCCACATACAGCTTCACACTGACCGGCAAATTGCAAAAAACATAAAAATATTTGAAATTCGCGGGCCACCCTAGAGCATCCACCTTAAACTATAACGCGTATTTCATTAGGTCAACTAAAATTGTTTGTATGGAAGTACTCTACACATCTAACAAGGTGGCGATAGTGTGTCATAAATAAAAGGCATAATTATTGGGCATAGCCCTTTCAAATCTTTCGCGGGCCACAAGTTGGTAATCTTTGACGTAGAGAGTTTAGTATGGTAGCGGTCGCATTATGTATATTATATGGTGTTATGATTCTATGGGGACATCGTCGGCTAATGCCCTCTGCTGGCCCGCCCACTTACAGGTATCACCTGATACACTGGAGGACAGAGGTAACGGTACACTGCGGATAGTGCACGGATTAAATGGTTTATTTATTAAAACTTTATGCACGAGATATAAACACTGAATAAAAGCCGAAGATATATATATATTTTTTTTATTTATTGTTTCAACATTTATACACAGTGTTGGCATTTTCTACAAGTCAACCTTCAGGTGGTGTAGCGACATATGTATATTGGTAGGTGCAATACTTAGAAAAAAGTTGAAAATTAAGGTAAATTTTGGTACTTACAAGTTTACGCGAAAATATAAAGCCCATATCTTTCTATCGTGTTGACTCAGAACTTATTTTTATGCACCTAGTAGGGACTATAGACCTCAGTATCTGGTATAAATTTCAACTTGCTAGGTCCACCCGTTCCTGAGAAAATCAGTGGTGACACACTGAAAGACAGACGGACAAGAGAGTGATCTTATTAGGGTTCCTTTTTACCTTTTGAGGTACGAAACCCTAAAAAGAAGATAATTAATAATTGTGAATATAAACTGATAATGATTTTAAAAGGTAGGTAACATCGTCATCTGCCTAGCCTTTACTGTGCTTTAGGGGCGGTTACAAAGTGACCCACGTAACATAAATAGGTAGGTATAATAACATCTTTGAATCCTTGGTATACATCATTTTATACTGCGTTGGGCTGAGCATGTAAATATCACCAAATTCACCACTACCATTGTTTTACCACTTGTGACTTTTCAAGTAGTTGTGAATTCTCAGAAAAAACATACATATTATGTACATATTTTACGTCCACACAACAAACATTAACATAATTATTCAAACTTGAGCTAAAAATAAAATAAACAACGGCACGAATGTATCTCTATTAAATCACTGTATATAAATCACTATTATCTGTAAGCTCGAAATAGATTCTATACAAATAAATAAAATTGAATATTCTGTTTGTATGTATATTATGGAAATTTATACAATACATATAACAAAAAACGTTTTTTTTTTATTTGTGTGTCAGTTTGTTCCGGGTAATCTCCGAAACGTCTGTACTGATTTTGATAGGACTCTCACTGGCGGATACCTATGTTAAAAGCAGTAATTCAGACTGCTTTTATTTTAGAAAAGAGATCAGGGTTTTGTAAAAACCATTAAAGTTCACACGCGGGCGATGCCGCGCACAGAAGCTAGTTTTCAAAAAGCTCGTAAGGTACTCGTAATTTTATCTGTTCGTGTATTTATAGCCAGCCGCAAGGAAACTCCGTAAATATAGACCATAATATCAGACTTGCGATCTATTTTTAGACCTCTGTTAATTACAATCGTGAACTTAAACTCTTAACTGCACAGCGGAGGCAATAAATTAAGAGGAAGTTATCTAGACTAGTACCGTAAAGATATATTTAAGTAAATAATTTTAGCAGCAATTGTTAAAGTTTATTCTAAGGATGACTTAGTAGCTCTAATTCTGTATAAAGCATATTTTTTGCATTTTACACATTCAATTAGAAACAAAAAGTTCTAATTGAATGTGTAAAATGCAAAACTTTTAAGTTATATTGAGTTTAAATTACGAACCACCAAACTGGTTTTGCAAAGCTGGGTTATTAAACCTTGCTTGCAGTGTAACCAGGAGAACATTATGCGGGACATGCGCTAAGCAACAAGCCGCCGACCAACTTAACGGTACACCGCTATCGGGTTATAAAACGTCCTAATGATTGCAAATTTATACAAAGTCCGGTTATACATTTATTTACTTCGGATAACAAATATCGTTGTTTACATTTTGTATCTAATTTTCTTGTCACTAATGATTGTACCGTTTTTTTTGGTCGGATATGTAAATTGGCAGTTTTGCATTTGGATAAATAACGCCGAATATGCACTTAGATTACACTCTTAAATCATTATCCTCTTGCCCTTATCTCAATTTATTAAGATTCGACGCGGCACGTCTTTTCTTCTATAATCTCTATACAACCTAGTTCTCAGATGTATCCGGTTATAAGTACTGGAAACCGACCCCAACATAAATATTTAGTTGAGAAAAAGATAGCATAATGACTTTTCTTTAAAAATGTTATGGCATAAATCCTTTTCTAGATAACATTTTATAAACAACGATAACAATCATGATTGGCAAAAAAATAACTCTATTTTTAATAAGTTTTATTTTTCACTTTTAAGTCTACGATTTTCCGAATCGGGGAAGAAACATGGTAGTGGCGGCCCCCTCTCAAATTTTATTATAAATCGGATGTAAAAATACCCGTAACTATAACGACGAAGCCCCATTGTACTAATCATTGGCATTTTTTTTTTTTTTTTGTAGACCATACATGAGAAACCTTTGGTTCCGGTGATATGGATGAAAACCATACCGTTTTTCAGGAGTTAGTTCTTGCCTAAATGCAAAAAATAGAGCTCCTATTCTAGCTAGAGCGTGTAAAATTCAAGAGCGAGCGAAGCGACCCCGAAAATTTTAGCACTCCACAGCCACATCGAATAAATTTTAACCCGACTACGGCAAATCCAAAATGAAGGATTATTTATTTAAACATTTTAGTATGGTGCTCATTGAACTTACCCTCCCCTAAGTCCGGGGGGAAAGTAGATCCTCTTATTGCTATCCATACAGTTATAAAAGTAATGACACGAGAACTAAGACTGTCATAGCGAGCGAAGCGAGCTCGAAAAATGTTTGTACCTAGCCGAGGAAGGGTAAGAGCCGCTTTTTACAATCCTCTTCTTCACCCTGCCCACGTTCTTGATTATTTGGGTTGATTAGTAAATAAATACACTTAAGTGTATTTATATCAAAGACAAAAATAATATGCATAGAAGATTCAGCTTTATAGGTAATATTACAAGCCAACCCGCGCAATTTTGTCTGCGTCACGTTTTCATTAATGCTCTGTTCTGGTCGTATCGCTGTGAAACCACTCTATGCCTATAACCTTCCTCGATAAATGGGCTATTCAACTTTTAATTTTTATTTCAATTCGAATCAGTAGTTCCTGACATCAGCGCGTTCAAACAAACGAACAAACAAATTCTTCAGCTTTATTATAAGTACCTACCTAAAAATATAGATAGTATGTTCTTAATAATTAATCACCCTCCTGTCGATGTCCCATAAGTACTTCGTGTCTGTGCATCAACTTTTATTCTTCCACTAGTTGACTTCGTCTGCGTCACAATTTTCATTACTGCTCCGCTTTTTTTGGTCTTAGCGTGATGATATATATAGCCTATAGCCTTCCTCGATAAATAGGCTATCTAACACTGAAAGATTTTTTCAAATCGGACCGGTAGTTCCTGAGATAAGCGCGATCAAGCAAACAAACAAACTCTTTAGCTTTATATATTATAGTATAGATTTGCCTCAACCGCCACACTTCCATTCACTCCTTTAATTTCATTTCTCACTCAATCTATCGATTTTTTGTTAAATCTACCTTTTCCTCTTCATGCATCTACATTTATATTAATATTTTGTGGATAAAGATATATTTATTGCATAACTGTGTAAATTAAGTTCGTATTAATTAACATTACATTTTTAGTTTCAACTGTCTACCCAAGTCGGGTATGCAATAGTATTTTACTTGTAGTTGCGGCATTTACATTTATTAAACCAATAGGTTCCTCATTCACAACCTACACCAAGCCTCTTTTAAGTAATAAGGTAAAATGTACAGGAAAATCAAAGGATGTTCATATAAATTATTGAATATTGCAATTTATATTCAAATAAAAATCCAGTCGGACTGGCTTGGCAATAGCTGCCTTTTCCTTGAAGCAATATCAGCCAGCAATAATAGCCGCTTCGGGAGAGAAAATAATAATCTCGAAATTATAAAATGGGATCTATGTTTTATGAAAACGTAAAAGCGATGTACCCCTTAGGCTGAGGCTACATTAGGCCGCGACGCGACCTGAGATACATGAGCGATTGAAAGAAGTAAATGAATGCTCACGTACTAGCGATCTCCGATTTCTTTATGCGATAGGAACAACATTAATGTAATCACGGCATCGGCTACATCAACATATCAGCGAAATTGAAGCGAATATACGCCGGAATCTCGCTTGTAATGTAGCCATACCATGTTTTTCTCGTTTCGCTCTTCCAGTTGCATCGCAAATCGCTGCCTACTGTAGCCTCAGCCTTAGAAGTAAAAGATTCGACATAATAATACTTTATCTGTAGACCAAGTGATGAAAGCTAAAAAGGTAATATCAGTTGAATTTTTAACTATGGGACTATGACAGCGACACTTCCACGTGAATCCAAGTCGAAAGCATTTTTGAAGAAACAGAATCCCTCCAAAGTTTAAAAAGAAATCTTAGTCAAGACCTCCCATAACTTCGTATGATTGCTGGAGACATTGCCATTATGACTAAAACAATAGAGTATTTTTTAATCAGCAATCAATCAAAACGTGTTGTCACTCATTCTTAGTTCGGGTTCGGGACTAATCGTAAGTCCGAAGGTGATACGGAGTAGAATACGCCCGCAACTAAGCCCGAAACTACAGACTTCGGGCTTAGAGAGTAGCTCCCTTGATGTGGCAGGTTATCAGTAGATATTTTACAAGAAACAACTGTCTATCTAACCTCTAACGGTCATCTCATCATCTACCTAGCCTTTTTCCCAACGTCGGTCGATCTTCAAGGTTAAGCAATGCTTGTCAAGGTTGGTCTGTCTATGGGTGACCATCTTAACATACCGAGTTTCCTCCGTGCCTCGGAAAGCACGTTAAGCCGTTGGTCCCGGCTGTCATTTGTAGTACTTTGGCAGTCGTTACGGATAGTCAGAAGCCAATAAATCTGACTCCAGTCTTGCCATGAAGTACCATGATACCCAGTTAATGGGTTTTGGTGGTCTGGTAGGCAGCTGCTCCACATTAAATACTGGTACTTAGCTAAATCCGGTTTGACTGGAAGCCGACCCTAAAATAGTTGAGAAAAGGCTAGGTAGATGATGAATGATGGTCAAAAACCAAAATACAGTAGGGCCTCGTTATTCCGGACTCCCGCTTGTTCGGTGATCGCTGTAATCCGGCCGGACAATGGAATTCGCGGGGGCGGGCGGGTGCATAATATAGTGCTGAAGGTAACAAATTTGATGGCCACGAAATTAAGTTTCTCCGTCGACTTAGAGATCGTCGGGCTTTTGAATTTATAAACAGAAGAGTATAACAGAGTTTTTCAAGAAGAATTGACTAATGTTTTATTTTAACTTACTGTTATCTTACATGGTTGTAATTTTGGACATGTAAATTTTTGTCTTTATGCTTTTATTTAAAAATTGATTAAATAAACTAAGGTTAAACATGTGTGTTATTTGCCATTAAATATGGAATACTATAATCCGGAAGACTCGATAATCCGGAAAGCGTCTTGCTTTTGCCTCTCCGGATTAACGAGGCCCTACTGTATAATAAATACCTATTATGTGTTTATCGACAGCATACTCAGACTTTTTGACAATCGTACTTGCTGTTAAAACGTTACTTTAAGACCAACAATTCCACAAGCAAAACACAAGGTAGCCTTATTATCGTAACTCAGAAGCAATAAAGTGTTTCTTATAATAATAGTAAATATTGTCATAAACGTATTAAACTTGACAAAATCCGGCATTGCGGTCGGCGCGTGGTCAAAGACGTCACCATCGGATAGCGTCGGCCAGCCACATTATGAATGAACGCGTCGGATGCGACCCCTGACCTTAGATAAGGCTGTGACGTCGCCTCCGTAGACTTCGCTTATTGATAATGTACACTTGTGGGCTTGGGAGACGGGCCGGAGAGTTTTTAATTTGTAGGTCGGTAGTTATACAGAGGATATCGCCGTAAACGCCACTGCAAAGATTGCTGATGCAGCAGTGGCGCAGCTAGCGTCAAAGGGGTCCCTGTATCAAAAATTTTGGGGGTACTTATTATTTCCCCAGGGTAGTGTTTTAGGCCCCAGACTATTCCTCCTATACATAAACGATCTCTTCTCACTCCAATTACCGTATACTAACATCTTTACCTATGCAGATGATACTGCTATCCTTGTTTGGGGTCCAAATTGGCAAACTGTTAAGGAGCGTGCCGAATACTCACTATCCAGAGTTATGAACTGGCTAAAAAATAACCTACTAACACTAAATCTAACAAAGACCAACTATATCGCATTTTCCCTCAGCAAAATTACCGACCCTGGCGAAAACTTCTATATTAAAGCTCACACTTGTTCTAATTGCAACGAATGTGACTCTCTTGAACTTACGCGGGTCGAAGAGGTAAAATACTTGGGCGTACAGATTGACCACAGACTGAAATGGAATAAACAGATAGATTTAGTCACAACAAGAGTGAGGCGATTGATACGTCTTTAAATCCCTACGAGATGCCCTAACACAAATGACAAGCTAAAACTAGTCTATCTGTCTCTATGCCAGTCTGTAATACAATACTGCATCACAGTCTGGGGTGGAGCTGCTAAAACGCACCTTATTAAATTGAAAAGGGCTCAACGAGCCGTCCTAAAGGTAATGACCAGGAAACCTTACCCGACTGTGAGCCTTTATTCAAACTGCAAGGTCCTAACAGTTCGTCAGCTGTTCATCTTGAATGCTGTTCTCAAAAAGCATCGAGATGTGCCCATCCCAAACTCAAATAAACGCAGTTTATCATCTGTATATCTGTATCTCGTGTGGTTTGTAGAACCTCATTCGCAAAAAGGCAAACACGTAGCACAAGCGCTAAACTATACAACGATTTAAACAAGAAACTTAACATCATTTCATTATGTAGACGCAAAGTTAAATCGAAAATTACTGAATGGCTTCAACTACTTGACTATCAAACAACCGAAGACCTTCTTAGCTATCTAATATAAAATCCAAACAATAATAACTACTAACTAAACCAATAACAATAACTAATTACTAATTCAATTTATCCACTCATACACATAAACACATACACTCCCTCACACACACAGACACAAACACATACCACGATACACTATCAATCACATACTCACATATTATACTAACGCAAATATAAAATTTATAGCGTAATTAACTTAATAATCAGCAACCTTATCTTAACAGTTTTGTGTACCTTTTGCTGCGACTGAACACTGCCTCCCAAGATACAGGCTCCTGGCCTAGTTTGGGATTCAGTATCAGTACACATATATTGTTACAAACATCCTAAGACTGTCCATACTTAAGTACCATTGTTATAATTTTTGTGTCAATAAACAATTTTTTTTTTTTTTTTTTTTTTTTTTTTTTTTAAACAAAATAGGCCCAAAAGTGTCTCGGCACGCCAGGAAGATGACGGCGGGACTAAATGTAGAAGCTTTCCGTCCACATGTTGGGGTCCTTGTAGTCCGGAGGCCCTGTATCTTTGATACGGTGGTAGCTACGCCTCTGTGATGCAGATATGCACTTCACCGGCTGACGACATTCAAATTTATTTATTTATTTTGTAAATGCCAATATCTATCTTCTAGTGTATTCTATGTCAGACTACTTATATAGTTTATGTTCTCAATGATGCAGCTGTTGTACTACTATCAGCTGTACAGAATGGAACGCTCTCTGTTTTATATCGAAAAGCTCAACTTCGGTGGAAGCATAAAAAACATTTTTCAAGTGCTGCGCAAACAACATATTTTCTGATCTGAGGCTCTAGACAAATAGCCATTCTATCAGCTAAAGCGAAACGCCAAAATGTGAGGGATTAATCACGTGATATATCGACAACGTCACGTCACAAGTGACATTATATAGCGTGGCAAAGGCGATTGTCAAAACGTCAAACATGTATGGGGATGACCACCGCTGTCGAAATGTCACGTTATCAATACCTTACGTTTTGGCATTTAGACAATCGCATTTACCGATAGAATGGCTCTTTGTGTAGAGCCTCTGGTAAATATTTAAAAAAGGGCGTTTTTTTATATCTGTCATAAAGTATCATTAATATCCAGAATAGAAAGAATATTGGCAAAGGCATTGGCAAATCATAAGTACTATATGGCCTGAAAATAATCCGACAATCTTGAAAAAGTAGTAGTAGTAGTAGTGGCCGGAAAGATGAATGATCAACGACCCGGTTAAACCCTTTGACCTAAAAAGCTGAAATTTTAAATAAGACGTATCAACTATGGCGCAAAAATAAGGATGAATAATTGGCTTAAAGGGAAACCCATATTTATAGCCATAGCTAGAAGGTACCTATGTGCTGTATATAAAGCCAACCTAGTGATGTTACCAGCAGAAGACCTTAACCTTCACGGAAAAGATTACATCATAAAAATAGACAATGGGTGGTTTTTGCAATATCTTGTTAATGTAGCAACTTTATTTTCTTTGTAGCAGGCAAAGAAAATTTCCTACGTATAAAAAAAGGTTTGTAGAGGATTGTAGATTAATTTCCTTGGACTTAGTTTTAAAATGATTTGAGAAAGCTTAGGAGTTTTGAGTGATGATGGGCATGTGATTCGGGGAGATGATACAATAGCAGCCGCACTGGTCTATTTTTCAGGTTAACCGATGTTTACTGAGGCCGGTCCGTGAATGGGTCATCCACCCATTACACACAGAGACTCCTCCGTGCCTCGGAAAGCACGTTAAGGCGATTAACGAACCGACACCGCCCACCGCCGCGGTAGGCGGTGAAGCGGATTTCATTTCGTATAGGCCTCTATAAATACATTGATGCCTAACACACGTAAACCATCCTACCGCGCGGGGCATCGCTACGATATCCGTGCCGTGTGACAATCGCCTAAAGGAACACATATCAACTAGGAAAGGGATCGTCACCGTATCAACTCGAGCCGAGTAATAATCTTTGTATGAAACTCCCTACTGCAACACATACTAATAGGAATCGTAACGTAATCACCTCGCCTCGGGACAAGCTCACGAACCGCGGTGCGGTGCGTGGTCAACTTGCAGATCCCGCGCTTACGGCACGTCATAGTCTCCACGCTTACGTCTCTCCGTGCTCACTCAGTCTCACCCCTCCCGTGCCCTGCCTACAGCACACTACTGTTGCCGAAAATGGGTAAAGCGCGGCGTCGCCTAGCTTTAGCCGAGTCAACGTACCGGAGCTGCTGATCCGCTTTGGTTACGGGCTTACAATAAGTTGACGCCTATTTGACGGTAAGGCAAAAGGTGATTCGGTGAAGATCCTTTTCCGAGTTGATATGTGTGCTTTGACCTTTCAGGTAAGCCGTTGGTCCCGGTTGTCATTTAAAGATCTTTGCCGTTACGGATTGTCAGAAAATCTGACACCAATATTGCCGAGGGGTATCGTGTAACACAGTTACTAGATCGTGTAGATCAGATAAGCAGTCACGCCTTATTAAATACTGGTATACAGCTGCATTTAGTTTGACTGGAAGCCAACCCAAACATAGTTGAGAAAGGGCTAGGCAGATTTCGTTTTGGCCTCACATGCACTTCTAAATTTGAATTTGGTTTTGTTTTTTATTTGTCGTTTAGCTATGACAATGCACAGCTATCAATAAAAAACTAGCGTAATTTTGTTGTGGGCCCACATGCACTTCTAAATTTGAATTTCATTTTTTTTTTTATTTGCCGTTTTGCTATGACAGTGCAAAGATATAAATAAAAAAATAGCATGTACTATAAATTCTATCCGGGTACTAGAATAGCAGCAACTTGTGTGGTCTCAAGGAAAACCGTTCCCACACAACGCAATCAAGCCATTGTGATATTAATTATATTATTTGACATCGTCTCATTGCATGTTGTTGATGCTTTAGCTTGCGAAGGTCGAGGCAAGGTGTGCTGGCATGTTATGGTTCATTTATAGTAGGTGCATTGAAATAGTCATCACTGACAGTTTTTATCAAATGGTTGAAGACGTCTCTAGCATTTCCGCTGTCCGACTGACCAGAATTTGTGGGAAAAGCTTTTCTTCGCTGGTCTTGCGTGAGTTTTTTTATTTGAGATGGGTTTGCTCTTGACTCTAAGACTTTAAACTGTCATGTATAAGATTTTTTTTTAATTTCGGTAAATAATAATCTGACAGCAGTCTTGCCAAGGGGTAAGCGTTTTCCAAAGCTTAGTTCAGCAGTCGTTTCAGCTGCATCCGAAACTCCGGAAGGAAGATTTATTGATGATTTTATTGAAGACTATGAAGGAAGGAAGACTAAAAGCCAACCGCAACATGGTTGGGAAAAGGTTAGGCTGAATGACTGACTTCTAAATAAGAGGAAGCCAAGACAATTGTTGCATGAAAGTCAATAACAATATTAATAAAAAAAAAAATATTTACTTTTTTTTCTTTTTTTTTGCACTGGAATTATAATATACTAGCTTTTGGCTGCGACTTCGTACGCATATATATCCCGTTTATTCCTGTTCCTTTTGGTTTGAACCAATATCAGTGCGAAATAACCTCATCTCGATTTTAAAAAGTCGGCTACCATCAAAGGAATTCTGGAGGAGCGTCGCAGATTCTAATTTTGACGACATTGATAAATTTTCCACTATGTTGATGAGATGTGACAGCGAAATTTTTAATTACGGGGATCGTCAATTGACCCCCCAGGTAGGTATGTCTGGATACGCCCGGGTGTCAACACTGTGAGAATCGTACACGGTGGAGCAGATTGTACTTCGGTGAGTGTGCCCAAGAACTCCACGACCTCATCCCACCGGCCCCCTTCTACCATCGGACATCCAGACGCACTGCATCTTACCATCCCTACCTTGTGGCTATTCCACCAATTCGCACGAAGCGTTTTCAAACGTCTTTTATAATGCGCACAGCAAAGGAGTGGAACTCTCTGCCTGCGTCTGTGTTTCCAAAAGCTTACAACCCTAATCTCTTCAAAGAGTGAACAGGCTCCTTCTGGGTAGGCTCGCTCCATCGTAGACTTTGTCTCTGTCATTTCTGACATAGACTAGAGTCAAAATCAAAACCCTTTACAAATAAAAAAAAAAGGAGGAGGTCGAACGCGTAACAGAAGAAGACGCCTCGGGCGTCGGGAGTCGCAGGACGATTCTCGGCCGGCGGACGGCGAGCATTGGGTGGCTCGCCGTCTGATCAGAATCAGGCCCGGGTCGACGGCGCGCCTCAAAAAGCTGTCAGCATAAAAGAAGGGGCCAGTGCCTGCTGGGACTGCGGACTTCTTTCGAAAGAGGCACCGTACCCTGGAACGCAAAGGGCACTAGGAGGAACACGGATGGGTTTTATATTATATTATATAGTCAGTAAGAGTTACACTCCCATCTGCTTCACCCGGGAGGAGTCTTTTGATAATTTCCCATCCCTAAAAAAAAAAACAAAAGGTAGGTATGTCTATCCCTCGCCAGCCATACTATTCAGGCCGAAACAAATCAACGCTGTTAGCTTGCAGAATAGTTGTTTTTTTTTATTAAGATTGTGTAAAGTTAAACTGATTACTGATAAGGCTAAAAATAGAACCAATGTCGAAAGCAGTCCAAGTTTGGCGCCTCACTAATCAGCCCAATCACGCCCAATTGGATCCAATGGAGCTTCGATTTGCGTCAAACGACCACCAATCACTTACGAACATCAATAGTTTTACTGAGAACTGTTTTTTTTTTAACGTCTACAACTAAATTGTTGCGGACTTTGGATTGGAGTGGAATTGGCTGGCGCCAGACACGAATATCACCACGTCATCCTATTATCATCACGTCTTTGTCTATAGAAGATATAAATCTGGCTCGACATTACCCAATATTGGTAGGATCATTTTCTAGATTAACCGATTGCAGCTGAACTTCAGTCATCATCATCTGCCTAGCCTTTTCCCAACTATATTGCTTGCCGGATTTAGCTCAATACCAGTATTTTACGAAGACTGGCTGCCTACCAGATCTCCACAACCCATTAACTGGGTAACACGGTACTTCATGGCAAGACTGGAGTCAAGATTTACTGGCTTCTGACTATCCGTAATGACTGCCAAAGATCTACAAATGACAGCCGGGACCAAAGGCTTAACATGCTTTCCGAGGCACGGAAGAAATTCGGTATGTTAAGATGGTCACCCATCCACAGACCAACCTTGGCAAGCGTTGCTTAACCTTGAAGATCGACCCGTGCGGCTGTTATTATCTAGCCACGAGCTCCTCAAGAGCCACGAGCTCCTCAGTATTTTATATAAAGTGGCTGCTACTACGGTACCCTGGTACAAGTGGTGAGAGATTTTCTGGTTATTGGCTACATTATACAGAGGAGTACATGTAGCTTATAGTAACGACTGCCGAAGATTTACAAATTACAGCCTAGACTAGTGACATGACGTACTTTTGGAGGCATAGAGGTGCAACTCCTTAATACAAATAGTTTCTTTTTTAACCGAAATCATCAAAAGACTCCTTCGCTCTGGCTGGAGCGGGAAGGAGTGTCACTCTTTGACTGAAACCCATCCGTGTTCCTCCAAATGCCCTTTGCGTTCCAGGACTGCGTTGACTCTTTGGAACAATTCGGCAACCCTGGCAGGCTACAAATAGTACTACGGCTATTTCGAAACGACACTTCTTTTCGACAAGGTTTATGTAAATTGATTTAAGTATTTACATTTTCAGACCTTCTTGGTATGTCGTCTTGGATTCGGATAGGATACATTAAACATGTTGTTGTATTGTTGGTATGTTATTTAAAGGTCTGTATGTATGTTATTTTTTTAGAAGAATTAAAATTATTATTATTATTATTTTTGTTTTTGACATTCTCGGGTCCCTAGAGACCCGGTCCTTTGGTAGGCGTACGAGGGGCCGATGCCAACTCGCAGAGGCCTCTTTAGACATTTCAAATGGAATGGGACATTGGACAATTGGACATTTATTATTATTATTATTATGTTTTGATAAATGACATTTATTTAGCAAAGGTTAAAAGCAATTCTTTTACACGTCAATATTTTTTTGGTTATATTAATCTAGATGAGACCGGTGTTTGACACTGAGAAGAAACACTAAAACCAACTCAGAGGTCATAGTCTCTTTTGAAGTTCATACGATAGTCAAGAGCATATTATGAAAACCATGTAGGTTAACGTCTGAGGTGGCCTTTTGAGGAAAGCACTACGCAGATACTGGCTCCTTTTATTTTGGTATCGTATTCGGTATTCGCTTTGAGTTTGAATATAGAAGCTTATTTTTTGTTTTACCTTTATAGTTTTTTTTTTCTGCTAAACACGCATTAGCACTTAACATTTATGTCTGACCAGTTGCTAAAAGTGAATTTGTGTTTTTAAATCAGGCGTGTAGATACAAATAAACCGGCTATTTGCATAGATATTTAAATTAACTGACTCACATGCAAATAATATATACTCGTATAATTACATAATAATCGATAAGTATAGGTTATTATCATCAATGGTATAAATTTGAATAAAACAAGTGCGAGTCGGACTCGCGCGCAAAGGGTTCCGAACGAATAATATTTTTCAACATTTCGCTTTAAAAAAATACACTTTTACGCCGACGTCCGAAATCAAAGTTATTGTATAAAATAAATTTTATTTCTGTGTTTTATTTGGAAGACGGTGTGAAAATAAATAATAAGTTAAGTTAGTCTACGCTTTTATGTCATTTTCCAATATGGAGTTATTTTATGTGCCTTCACAGTTCATACTTAAATATCTACTTTGCTTTGGGAACGTAAACCTCACCATATCCAACTTTACATTTCTAACTTTTTATTGATTTTAATTTGAGGAGGTCAATAGTGTATCTTCGCAGTTCAACACCTAATGCAAATGCAAAATAGCCACAACTAAACCCAACGCAAAAAGAATCACACACAGATAGAGAACCCTAAAAACATGGAAATTGAACATAAGTTAATGGTGAGACGTAGGCTGCTACATAACGTACAGGCGTGATATGTCATGTGATTTCAGCAATCCCGGTCCATTTGCTATTATTTTTTGTTGAGTTCCGTTGTCTATCTCCGAAGTTCTTCATCAGAACATCATCAAGTGTGCCTATAAAAATTCCAGCTTTTTCTCCAAGATCCTGTCATCAGATCCTGACCTGATGACCACTACTTGGGAAGTACAAAAACCTTTCAAACAAAAGAAGAATTTTCCAAATCGGTCGTAATAGAGAATATGCATGAAGAACATATTTATCATCTATACAGTTTATCTAAAAATATACAAAAATATAATACTAACAGTGAAAATAGAATCAAAATTACTCGAAAAACGAAGGAGATATAATTATTTTAAACAAACATATCTGTCCCTCTCGCGAAAACGCTGTTTTCTATGGCAGTTGTATAGGCGTCATAGACGATGACGTCAAACATTTCATCGGACTTCTCTTTCTAATTGTAATCTTTGAATCTTTATAACTTCATCGCTGACGAAGGTATTTAAAAAATAATTTCACGATTGTTTACTAGAGCTAATAATTTTGCAAATAAAAAAATCGAGTGCATATTCCCTATTGGGGATCATCATAAAAAGAGATTCCGACGAATTGATAAGCTGCTCCGAAGTCGGTTAAAAATCATTTTAATATTATTTTGTACAACGCTAGTACATACGAACCTACATGTTACCTCTTAATCACCCTTGGTTGACTGGTAGAGAATGCCTAAGGTGGTTGCGCCAGGGTAGCCGTCAAATATTTTTTATGTTTTTTGCAATTTGCCGGTCAGTGTGAAGCTGTATGTTGAACAAAATACGATTCGCGGCCGTAACGCGTATTTTTTTAAGGGTTGTTCTCGATTTTCCTGGGATCCCATCATCGGATCCTAACTTATACCTTCCATCGTCAGCTCAGCAACATGAGATGATGATTACAAGGCATAATAAAATTTGGAGAGTTCCCTCGAATTATCCAGATCCCATCATCAGATCCTGACCTAACGACCATGGGACAACAAGGGAAGTATACTGCTACAAACAATGTCTATGAAATTTGAGGGTTGCCCTCGATTTCCCTGAGTTCCCATTATCAGATTCTGACTTGGTGACAATGAGACCTCAGGTAGGCTTTTGAGTTAAGAAATAATTTAAAAAATCGGTCCACAATTGGTCCAACATGGAACCTCCTCCTTTTTTTGAAGTCGGTTAAAAATCCTAGACTTCTTATAGGTTTGGGCTCAGTAGTTTTGGAGATAAGGGGAGGAATGGATATTTTTGGTCTAATTTCCTGAATAACATCAAAACTGTTTATTTTAAAATTTAAATAAAACCTTTTCATTTATGATATGTCACACGACACAATTTGTTTATGTTGAACAATAATAAAAAAAGAAGAAGAAAAAGAAATGATCAATAACTGATACTTATTTTGCAAATTGGTTAAAAATATCATTTTAACACGACAACATTTTTGGTTCAATTTATATTAAATCAATTGAGTAAATTTTGATATTTTTGTTTCTTAGTCATTTTTTACACCTAAGGAAAACCACGAAAAAATACTAAAAATAGCCGTTGAATTTGCAGACCTATTTATTTATCCTCCTTTGAGAATTCTAGGAAGACGATTGATGAGCGAACCTCTTTTCAACGACTTAAAAAATGAGGAGGTTCAATTCTATATAGAGTAGAATGTCTCTTTATTCGAGTATCCCTGACTCAAAAACTGTCTAGTAAAGCTTACGACTATGTTAGTACACACTGATTAAAAACAAAGAATACATCAAATAACGGTGGATTGCTGCTGCGACAAAACCATGAGAGACATAAACACAGTCCTGGCGACTTGCAATCATACTAAGGATACTGTTGGTGCTGCCCCACACCCTGCATACCAGAAAAGCGCACTTTTTACGCACTGTTGTGTAAAAACCATATTTAAGCCCCACCAGCATCCTAAACGCGTTATAATACTGTTTTATATTGGCTTCTTTGTGTATTTTTTAGTTATTTTTTCTCTTTAGTTTCCTGTAACCATCATCATTATACCTGACCTTATTCAATGTACCTACTCTTATGTTGACCCACATCTCTTATCCCATACATGTCATCAGTGGTCATTTGAGTATCCATTTTTATAGGGTCGCGTACCCAAAGTGTAACCAACACGGAGCCTTATTAATAAGCCTCCGCTGTCCGTCCGTCCGCCTGTCTGTCAGCGGGCTGTATCTCAAGAACCGTAATGTAGATAGTTGAAATAAATTAACACAGATGTGTATTTCTATTGCCGCTAGAACAACAATAATAAAAATTAAGGTTTACGGTACGGAACCCTTTCGTGTGCGAGTCCGACTTGCACTTGCCCGGTTTTTTAAGGATGGGAAATCATCAAAGCGGAAGGGAGTGTTCCTCCTAATGCCTTTGCGTTCCAGGTCCGCTGTGACTCTTTGCCGCAACCCTGGCAGGCCCTTTCAAGCCGCCATCTTTCACATGATTATATCCATCCATCGTTTCTTTCTTTCCTTAGTATCCGATGCCAATTCTAATATCTAATCGAGACTGCAGAAACGGGAAGAAGTTCTGAATTCTACTGAATGATTTTAGTATGTTTGTTTAGGGTTTTTTTTTTTAAAGAGTATATTACAGACGTAGTCCCGTTTAATTTCCGAAGTCGGTGTCTCAAAACGAAGAAATGTAATCAGAACTACCGGCTTTCGAAAATGAAGAAGATTTTCAATTTCTTATTAGGCAATAAGCATTGCCATACAACGTGCTAATTCCACCAGTTTTTGGGCTCACTTCCAGGCCACAGTGATGCGAACGAGTTTTTTGATGCCATATTTTAGTTGGGAGGAGGGAGGAGCTCGTGGATAAAGAATAATAGCCGCACGGATAAATCTTTAAGGATAAACTTGCCAAGGTTAGTCTGTGGATGGGTGACCATCTTAACATACCGAGTTTCCTCCGAGCCTCGGAGCCGTTCGTCCCGGCTGTCATTTGTAGATCTTTGGCAGTCGTCCGGATTGTCAGAAGCCAGTAAATCTGACTCAAGTCTTGCCAAGAACTACCGTGTTACCCAGTTAATGGGTTGTGGAGGTCTGGTAGGCACGTAAAATACTGGTATTCAGCTTAATCCGATTGGGTTGGGAAAAATAAAAAATGTTTTTTGGAAGGCACTTTTTTAGGCATACTTTAAAAATCACGACATAATTATCCTTCATTCCTTCCTTCTAAAGATGACGCATAAATACACTTAAAAAAACATTGTTATTATCTATTGGTCAAAAGTCATATTCCCACCGGGTCTAAAAAGGCCACTTTAGTAGAATCATAATATTAATCATACCTACAACGGCTACAACAATCTGTCAAATTTCATTTTCATCATTTCAATCAATCTTGAATCTAATGCTTTGACAGTGATGGGTAGCGTGATGTGCCTTCTGATCCTGCTAAAGTGGCCTTTTTAGATCCAGTTATTTTGTATGTTGCGAAATTTGTTCGAAAGAGTCACGGCGGGCCCTGGAATGCAAAGGGCATTAGGACTGAGATGAGTTTAAGTAAAAAAAAAAGGTATTTTGTACCAACCGAAACCCAAATACTTTCCAAATATAACTCAAAAATCTGTAAAGGGAAAACCCATACCACTGCCCTATGGTTTTTCCCTGTAGGGATTTCTCAGTAGTATCCCGGATTCTGGACATTTGCCTGTTGACAGCAAAAGGCCCACATGGAACTTGATCATTACTGGCTAAATGTTTTATTTTATTTCTTGAATAACTCCAAAACTATTTATTTGAAAATTAGGAAAAAAATATAATTAAAACTCTCATAGCCCTTTCATTTAATATGTCACATGATACAGCTTCAAAAACATTTTGTAGAAATTTTCTAGTCTGACCCCCAAAAGTGACCCCCATACTCAAAATTTAATCATAATGGCTCTCTCCATCGTAGAGACTAGAGTCAAGAGCAAACCCATAACAAATAAAAAAAAAAAACAAAAATACGCATCTGTGTTTGGCTCACTAAAGTCCATGTGTGAACCAAATTTCAACACAATCAAGCGTGCTCCAACTTCGACCACATCATCGCTTACCATCAGGTGAGATAGTGGTCAAACGCGTGCCAATTGTAAAACAAAAAAAAAATCGGTCCAGTGGATCCGGAGAAAACTGGCTGTGACAGACGCGCAGACAGATAGACACCCGGGTGCTCCTAGTAGGGTTCCGTTTCTTTCGGATGTTCGGAACCCTAAAAATTAGTCATATAGGCATAGCGGCAATAGATTTACACAATCTGTGAAAATTTCAACTGTCTACTTATTACGGTTCTTAAGATACAGCCCACTGACAGACAGACGTACGGACGGACGGACAGCGGAGGCTTAGTAATAGGGTTCTGTTGGTTGCCCTTTGGGTACGGAACCCTAAAAAACGTATAACCCACACTATTGTCCAAGAAGTAACACCGGAGTATGATAAAGAACGCAAAAAATATAAAGTTTTGAAGAAAAATACTATATAACAACGAATCAAAGGAAGCAGATGACAAGAGCATCCGTATTATGGGCCACTTGCAAGGAATAGTGAAACCACTCTGATCTGGAGAATGTTGTTTTGTTAATTATTTTATACAAAACATTAATATACAAGTATATTATATTAATAAATCCTACTCTCAAAGTTACCTGCCCCATGCCTCAATCATAGGTGCATGTAAGACCTGCCAATGCTACATAAAGCAAGCCAATCTGTTGGCAACGGTGGCAGGAAGGGGAACGTTGCTGCTGCACGCAGACTGGCTGTTTGAGTACTGGCTGGTTTAGGAATTACTCATTGTATCAGTGGCCACTTCTCGTACTTAAAAGAAGATTTTCGAAAATCAGTCACCAGATGACGAAGAAATCGGTGAACACACAACATACAATACATAAAAAATATATTCAGCCGAACATAGAACCTCCCCTTTTTTGAAGTCGATTTAAAAGGTTTTCATTCGCAATATCAATCCAGCGACAATCAATGCCAGGAACTTGTAAAAATCAGGGAAATTACACGTGCTTTAAACAATTTGCGACTGCGATGCGTATGCGATCGCTCCTTAAAACCGCCTCGGTTTTTTCGTCGGACAAATACGAGAATGGCTCCTCACTTTCAAAAAGCAAAACGTGTCGGTTATATACAGTTCGTAGAACATCTGATTTATAGGCTTGCCAAAGTTATTGAAAATCTATCGACCTGATCCCGAAAGTGTCTCAAAGACGTCAGACTCTTACTGTCTAACATCCACCCGTGTTCTTTGAGATGCCCTTTCGTCCCAGGGCCGCGTAATAAATAAGCATTAGTGCATTATTAGTGTATGGTTTCACCGTACATGGTCCCGGGCCAAAAAGATCCTGCCGGGGTTGCGGAATTTGTCCGAAAACCGCGGCTTTAGGACGCAAAGGACATTTGGAAGAACACGGATGTGTTATAGTCAGTAAGAGTCTGACACTCCCTCCTGCTACACTCAGAGCGGGAGGAGTCTTTAGATGATTTTACATCCAGAAAAAAAGGTTCGCGAAACTATTTCGAACATTTCCGCAACCCTGGTAGTTCCTAACAAGACCAACGCCTCTGCCAAACCCTTCGGGAATATCAGGCATCATGTTATGTTTATTAAATAAGCCGCTTCCTTTTACACAATAGTTTTAAAAACAATGAATAAGCCCGGAATTCCACTGACACTGCGATATCAAAGTTTTTATCGGAACCTACCGCTCCTATCGACATTGGATTGTTGTATCTCACGGATAGAGTTGAATGGGATGATTTATTTACACGACTGTTTATTTAACGGTCACTTTACATGAATGACTAATTATACGAAAACACCGAAACTTCTGTTTCTGAAGTGACCCGATTATTGATTGAAGATACTAACTATAGCATCGTTGCTCTATATATGCTAAAGCATACTTATTGAGAATATTGATTGCCAATAAACTACCATGAAGGCCGAAATGTTTCAAGTTTAGCACGGAAATTAAAGGAGTGTTCAGGCTCAGATTTAATTAGAAACTACAATATCATACCCTTTGACACGACCTATGACACGAACCACAATTAAAACCATTTACAATCAAATAAATAAAGATAAACACTAAAAATGGGGACCTAAAAAGTTTTTTTCTTATAAATTGAGGAAAAACTTTTAAATTTTTGGTAATCCGTGGGTTGCACTCACCCAAGCCGTTGCAGAACCTCGCCATGCACACGACGAAACAAACAAATATCGACCACTTCATCGCACTATTAGACACAACACTAAATGTAGGTAATTGTCCGCCGTACACACGACCGCCGCCCGCCGTCTCCAAGACAAAACTGATATTCCTTCGCGTACAATTCAAATGATATACTCCTGCGCAACATTAAATTTACCGTTCGATATATGAATTTTTCGCCCCACCCCTCGTTGTCCTCACAGTATAAGGGCGATACTGTAGCGTGGAGTTCTTCATCATCAGCAAACTTAGCTTTGCTGTTTATTATCTATAATTGTGATTATTTTTAATAGGTTCTAAATACGGTAGAGTTTGTGAATTGAAGTGGTCCGTTGTTTGAGTGTTTGACCGGCGGGTGCGGGCACGCTCCTCTGACCTCTTGGCAAATAGTCGCATCTGATAGTCATAGTTTTTGTGTGTATCGAAATATTGTGATTAATTGCAGTTTTACGATCACGTGTGTGCTCCGGCTCTCCTGTGGTAAACATTATTGATTCGTTGGACCGAGAGTCCGATACGTTTGTTGTTGATTACGGAATTACGTATTTTGTAATTACATCATAAGTATTTCTGTTATTATTTTCTTGTTAATCAGTGTTGTTTACTGAGTTTGAGACAGCTGGTCATCAGTGCTATAGATCTATGCATTTCTTTAGAGCTTTATGTCGTACCAATTGATAGTGCTCTTAATTTTAGGAATTTAATGTGGCTCTTCAATATATGAACCATCTGAACTCTTTGACGACACGGTTGGCGCAGTGGTTGAGCAATTGACTGTGCGTGTCGCGGGTTCGATTCCCGCACGGAACAAAATATATTTGTATGGTCTACTGATACTTGTTCCGGGTCTGGCTGTTTGTGTATGTGTGATTATGTGTCTGTAAACGCAACCACGATACAGGAGAAATTCCTAGTGTGGGCAAAGTTTTTAATAAAAAAAAAAAATCTTTGCATTTTTTGCATCGGATTAGTAAAACACTTTTCTAATAAGGTATTCCAAAAAGTTCATGCTTACATTTACATCCTCACTATATAATATTATAAATAAGAAAATGAGTTTGTTTGTTGCTACAGAGATGATGGGTCCCTGGAGATGGGTTTTGGCGTTATTTTTTGGCGAAAACCAATAATATCGCGAGCGAAATCTTGAGCAAAAACTAGTGTAATATTTTTTTTTTTTATGTAAAATCCATCATTATTCTATTAAAACATATTCCAAAATAACTAATCAAAATAACTATATAAAATTCCTCCGCATCGCTGTCATCCGGAAACTTGCCGAGAAGACTGGCAGCATTGCCACGTTGAATAGCAATGCTAACTCTTTGAGCAAAGAACGAGCCAGCCCTCTGGGCCCCTAGTCTGCTAATTTTTATAAATTCGTCATTCCAACACGATGCCATTGTCATTTTGCTAAAAGTTCGTAATCTGCTAAATTCATAATGGTCCTTCACTGATCGGTCAGTGGCATGTCAGTGGTCTCGTAATGAAATCGTAGTGGAATGTAAGTTACTCTATGGGAAAAGCAATGACAGACAATTACTTTCTAAATGGTAGGTCACTGTTCGATGGAACTGTCAAAATTTTAGCAGATTACCGCAAACGTCTGTCATTCATTTGTCATTACCTATGTACGAGATTACCATTTCATGCCATTTCGTTCAGTGGAGTGTCAGTGGTTGATCATTGGAAAGTCATAATGACACTATTATGTTAGTAGATTACCAAACTTGTCAAAATCAACAATTACGAGATCAGTGATCGACCATTCTGCCACTATTGTAATAGCAGACTTGGGGCCCTGATCACGCAAATAATATAATAGAATATATATATATATAATATATATATGTAATATAATTAAATTACTAGTGTAATGAAATGTGTTTCGAGCTGGAAAGAGTTTGCTCTCAAACCAAGAATGCAAATATTATTAAAAATCTTTCACGAACCTACTTAAGTAGGTCTTTAAGTTATGTAGCCTAATTTATTTGAAAACAGCGTTGCACTGGTCGACTAAATATTTTAGGCTTAGTGCGAGTTTTTTAACGTTCTCGATCGCGCTAGCGTAAACGTTCGGTTATGTCAAATTGTATGGAAATAAAAGATTTACCATTATTGTCACAAGATAGTTGATAAATTATGATGTCCTTTCGGCCGCCATTATCAAAAATTTTTGGTAGGTAGTCATCCTTCGATAACACTCAATATTGTTTTATTAATCTATACTGTCCCACATCCCACTGTCGGGCAAAGCTATCCCCCAAAGCATTCCACTCTGCCCAGTAAGTTGCCTTTTCCCACCATTTCCTCGTAAACATAGTTGAAGTCGTCATGCCATAACCATTTACCATTACATAAATTAAATACTAAATATCCCAGTGAGAAAAACAAACGATTAAAGGTATTGAATGATAAAATAAGCATTAGCATAAATCTTACATCTAAATTCCTAATGCCCACCATATTGTATTTGGAGTAAAAGCTTTTTAAAACGTTAGAATAAAAGGCAAAGGAATCGGCGAAATGCCTTCGCGAGCCTATCACAAAATCTGATCGTTCGCATACCAACCGGGCCAAGTCAAAGGCTCCGCTCTATAACTTTATGCGCTTTTTACGACTAAAACTCTTGTTCTCTTTGGTATGTTGCGTTTAAATTTAGAGTTCGCATTTTCCGATGCTTTTAAGGCCGACGGATACCGAGATAGCCAGTATGAAATACGAGGAAATTAGATTTCAAAACTTATCTGCAAGACATTTTCTATATATTTTACAGAGATTCCAATAGCGAAAGCTTTTAAGTTTATTTGAAAATAGTTAATTTTATGTCAAGATATCGCTTTCCTATTTACGGAAAGGCGAAAAGTGGACTGTTATAAGTACCTACCTACTGCCAAACTGTTCCACCTAGAACCTGTTCTACAGACTCGATGGCCAACGTTTATTACTTAGAGAGGTACTACAATGAAGAAGCATCAAAACTTCTATTAAATGAAGATTATGATGTCTAGCAATCAATTATAGACTGCCTAGCCTTTTCCCAACTATATTGGGGTCGGCTTCCAGTCAAACCGGATTCAGCTGAATACCAGTATTTTCCTCTGAGCGGCTGCCTACCAGACCTCCACAACCCATTAACTGGGTAACACAGTACTTCATGGCAAGACTGGAGTTAGATTACTGGCTTCTGACTATCCGTAACGACTGCTAGAGATCTACAAATGACAGCCGGGACCAACGGCTTAACGTGCTTTCCGAGGCACGGAGGAAACTCGGTATGTTAAGTTGGTCACCCATCCACAGACCAACCTTGGCAAGCGTTGCTTAACCTTGATGATCGACTCGTGCGGCTGTTATTATCTAGCCACGAGCTCCTCGCTGCAATCAATTCAGTCTATGCTTGTATCAATTTCATGGAAATCCGCACCTTCCTGGATACCTAATTATCCGCTATCCAACACTAAAATAATTTTTAATTCGAACTATAAATTCCTGAGATTAGCACAATCAACCAAACAAACAAACTCTTTAGCTTTATAATATTACAGTACAGATTAACACCCTGTGCCGAAATGTCAAAAATATTTTGACATATCGACGGCGAAGTGCCAATACCTCATAACTTACATTTTTCGAGAAATTCACTTTTTACCGTTTTGAATTTAAAGGCGTCATTCGCATGTATTAGTAAAATCTAAGTGCATTACTTGCAACAAAAGCATTAAATTAAAATGTGGAAATACCTACCAACTAAACCAACGTGTCTTTTTATGGCATTACGTCCTATTTAACCGAATACTTACTACATAGCGTTATCATAAAATATACGAATTCCACATTTAAATAAATCATACATTATTATTATTCTAAATGAAAAAATATTATAACTATTTTTTAACTCATCAAGAAATTAAACGTTTTATTCAGTTTGTGTTAGTTTTTGATTTTGTCAGTTAAAGTAGGTGGTATTGGCACTTCGCCGTCGACATTGACAATCGCATTCGCTAATTGAATTTATGGTACTTCATCTTTTTTGGGATGGGAAATCTGCAAATGCCTTTTTCCGCTCTCTGAGCGGAGCGGGAGGGGGTGTCAGTCTCTTACTGATCCACCCGTGTTCCTCAAAGAGTAAGTAGTATACGGGGAGCGTTCCTTCTAATGCCATTTGCGTTCCTGAGCCGGTAACTCTTTTACGCAGTTCCGCAACATGGCACTTTGTTTAGAGCCTAAGTGGATAATATCTTTCTAAACGTTTGTAGAACGAAAGCTTTCCTTAGCACAGTTGCAAACGGATGTCCCGTTGCTAGTTACACACTCTCATTACCTATTGACTCGGCTATTACTTGTATGAAACACACGACATTTTTAATATTCAGTTCACTGTTTACTCAAGCATTGAGATAAACTGTTTCTCTTGCAAGTTGTTTTCTCTTGAACTAAGTATTTCTATACTTATTCATAACTAGCTTTTGCAAGCGTCCAAGCTACTCGTAAATATTGATCAAAAACGTACATTAAGAAATTTAGGTGCCCTTAATTTTTAACCCATTGAAAACTTATCATCTGCCTAGCCTTTTCCCAACTATATTGGGGTCGGCTTCCAGTCAAACCGGATTCAGCTGAATACCAGTGTTTTACGTGGAGCGGCTGCCCACCAGACCTCCACAACCCATTAACTGGGTAACACGGTACTTCTTGGCAAGACTGGAGTCAGATTTACTGGCTTCTGACAATCCGTAACGACTGCCAAAGATCTACAAATGACAGCCGGGACCAACGGCTTAACGTGCTTTCCGAGGCACGGAGGAAACTCGGTATGTTAAGGTGAATGCTCCAGGGTAGCCCGCGAAATTCAAATATTTTTATGTTTTTTGCAATTTGCCGGTCAGTGTGAAGCTGTATGTGGACCAAATGCGATCCGCGACCGTAACGCGTATTTATCTAAAGAATTATAACCATTTTAATCATCAATATAGCCCTCTAAGTTCATGTAGTTCGAAAGAATGATTATTTCTGAAATATTCATTCTTTCGAACTACAAATGAACGGCAAATTGCAAAAAAACATAAAAATATTTGAATTTCGCGGGCTACCCTGGAGCATCCACCTTAAGACAGACCAACCATGGCAAGCGTTGCTTAACCTTAAAGATCGACCCATGCGACTGTTATTATTTAGCCACGAGCACCCATTGATAACTACGAATACAAAAACTCCCCCTTAGTGTGAATATTTTGTCTAGCGTTTTTTATGTCCAGTATACGTTCACCCTTAATCTCGTTTTTTTAATGATCCCAGTGGCCAGTCTGTTGCTAACTCCAGTTTTGTTTTTATTTTTTTACTGCGTAAACTCTTTGATGCCGAGTCTTTGGTGCCTGCTTTATATAATCTGTAGACAAAAATACTATAAGGTTTTTTATAGGTCCTGCGTCAAAACTTAGAAATATTTTTAGATGTTTTACGAGGTCCGTAGTTGTTTTTGTACGAAACTATGAAAAGTGCGTCCTCCTACGCAAAAAAGTTACGAGAAAAAATATTTTTTTCGTTTTAAAAATAGAATTTGATTGATTTACGGAGGTTTAAATTGTGAAGTTATCCGTGAATAGGTTGATATTAGTATTTTTGTAATAATCTCGGATTCTATCGGTATTCGCTCGTGGGAGAGCGTGCGTAACCTACATAAGCCTGGTAGAATAAATATTGCGAAATTATGTGAATATCAAAATTAGAGCCGAAATATTTTTCTAACAATGTGCGTAAGTTTTTGTGACTTTATAGAAAATCATTGGTAGATACATAACATAACATCACACCTGTGTTTCCGACGGTTTAGGCAGATAGTAGAAGTTTTGCATCGAACGGAAATATTTTTATCCGTAACGAAGCTGGTGATAGGCAAATCTTAAATCAGAACAGTGCCTATCAAAATTAAATACACAACAATGACGATTTAGAAGTCATAAGAATAAATATCGGTACGCATCTTTGAATCTTCTTATTCTGCTGATTTATCTTGTTTTAAATATTATTTTTTCCTTTTATATTCTTTTTTATTACAGATTAAACACTTTTTTTTTTTTACTATTGATAGGCACGCGCTTGACCACCATCTCACCTGATGGTAAGCGATGATGTGGTCGAAGATGTAGCACGCTTGCCTAGAAATACTGTGTCACCACACCACCACCCCATGATTATAAATAACTACTTCAATTACAACAACTTCCACAAATGTATACCTACTCACACTCATGTACTTTCCTAGTCACTTATTCTAATAAAATCTATAGTTTGCCTAAAATATTTAAACACAGTAACTTATTTCGCACTACGCATAGCTTTAGCCGTGGAAGCCTATGTAATCAGTTCTGTAAAATAGTTTAAAAATATAATAGTATAATAGTGTAAAATACTATTTTTAACTAATGACTCACTTAAATACCATAAATAGTGTACATTCACAAACAATGGTCGTAATTGGTGATATAAACATAGATATCAAGAAAGGTAATAATGACCGGAACTCTGACTTGTATTTAACCTGCGCTGCATCGCATGGACTTCTTACTGCACATCTTTTTCCGACTCACTCGGAAAATTGTCTAGATCACGTTCTTCTCAAAATGAAAAAGAATGCAACGGCGATCATCATTGAATCATCTATAACGATCACGAACCTTTGGTATTGTTCCTGCAAACTAAGAACAATAGTAAAGGTTCAGCTCAAATTAAGTGCAAAATTAACTACAACACAGCTATTGATGACATAAATAACAGTGACTGGTCGCCTATTCTGGAAATTTGGGACCCGAATGAAGCGACAGATAATTTTATTGGGAATCTATCCTCCATTATTAAACAACACACACAGGAATATTCGACATCACGTAGAAAACGAATTCTCAAACCGTGGGTAACTCCTGAATTGCTGCGCTGCATTCGCAATCGTGACCGTATGCTAAGCTAAAAAAAAGACAGTGAAATACTTAGAATCACCTACGCTCGTTACTAAAACCATTGTAACTCTTTGCTACGAAAGCTCAAAATTACTTAAGAAAAAGAAGAATTCTCCAATGCTAAGTACGACATAAAGGCAACTTGGGGTGTAATAAAAAAGTATCGGATATACGGTCAGACCGTGCTCCTTCTACCGAATTGCTAAATCTTTGTGAAACAACAAATGCCTCCTTAAATAGCATAAATAACTATTTCGTCAATATTGGCAAAAAACTAGCATAAAAAATAACCACGACTTCTTTACCACCTAATTTTCTGGAGGCTCAATGGTCTTTCATGAGTTAAATGTAAAAGAAGTTGAAGATATCATTTTAAGCCTAAGATCTGATTGTGCTACTGGTTGGGATGGTATCCCGGCTCTGATATTAAAGGAGGCAAGACATGCTCGGCTCCAGTAATAAAAAAAATAAAAAACACAACACAACACATAAACACACAGAACACATATTTGTAATTTTTCGATTTCATCAGGCACCTTTCCTGATGCGTTTAAAAAATCTGTTGTCCATCCAATTAACAAGGCTCGGCGCAGAGACGAAGTCAATAATTATAGGCCGATCTCGATATTTACTGTCCTATCGAAGATACTGGAACGCATTCTTAATAAAAACCTTATCAGCTTCTTGGAAGCTAACAAAGTCTAATCCGAAAACCAATTTGAGTTTAGAACAAGCTTGAGCACTGAAGATGCGGTAATGGCTCTTTCTGAATATGTAGCTAGAAGTCTTGATAAGAAGTTGAAATACGTGGGTATTTTCCTAGATCTGTCTAAGGCCTTCGACACCGTCTCTGTCTCTGCTTTACTAAAAAAGATGGAGCGTATCGGAATTCATGGTACCGTACTGGATATTTTCTCCGACTACCTAAGGGGTCAGACACAATACGTCAAAATCGATCAAAATAAGAGTGAAACATTTGGGACCCACGTTATTCCTAATTTATATAAATGAGCTGTGTAATATACCTATACAACATTGTAAAATATTTACCTATGCTGATGACACAGCTATGGTAATCGATGGAGTAGATTGAGCCCAATGCTTTCGTGATGCCGAAAATGCACTGAATGTCATGAGCTGGTTAACCAACAATTGGCTTACCCTGAACGTAAAGAAAACGGTATATGTTCCTTTTGCGATTAGGTCTAATCTTGCCCCACCACTATCTTATCTCCTCAGGGCCCACACGTGTACTACTGTCTCTCCTCCTATATGTGACTGCCTCGACATATCTAGGACTACTAGTCTGAAATATCTGGGCACTTATATTGATCAACACCTTAACTGGCATAAGCATATAGATGTTTTTACGGGCAGAATCCGTAAGCTTATCTTTATTTTTTTTAACTACCCAGGTCTACGGATAGTAATACACTGAAAATGGTATATTCTGCACTATGTCAGTCAGTTCTTTCATACTCTATTCTGGTTTGGGGGGTGCAACCTTAAACGAATTTATTAGGCTTGAGCGTGCACAACGGGTGGTCTTAAAAGTTATGCGGTCACGGTCTCGAAGATATTCCACAACACAATTATATGCTGAATGGGAAGTGTTAACCGTCAGGCAGCTCTATGTTCTCCATACGGTAATTCGTAAACACTCTACCCACCCCCACAAAGAACCAGCAGGCAGAAATACTCGTAAGCACAACATCTTTCCACAAGAACATCACAGAACAACGTTTGCCAGGCGCCTGTATTACATCACCAGCACAAAACTATATAACGCTTTAAACACGGTAACAACACACACTCGTATTCATACATGAACACTTTCATACAACACCTCAATAACGGCATACCTTCATTTCTTTTGATTTGTCAAAGTATTTCATTTTTAAACGACTTCCAAAAAAGGAGGAGGTTTTCAATGCGGTGGGTATTTTTTTGGTTTTTTTACATCGATTTCTCCGAGGTTTCTGATACAATTTATATGATTTTTAATTATTTCGATGCGGTATACTTGCCATTTAGTCCCGTAAAAATTTGTTATTTTTTGATTCAGTTTGGTTCAGTAGTTTTTATGTTATTGGCATTTTTGCTTATTTCACGTTCAGCGTAGACGAAGACGTCGGTCGTCCAAGTTGCACCAATAAAAAGTGAAAAATAAAAACTTTTTACGGTGTTTTTTGTTTTGTTTCTTTGTTTTTTAACACGGACTTCCAAAATTACGGTTATTTTATACTTTGTGGTGTTTTATTTGGAAGTCGGTTATATATTTTTGTAAAAAGTTTTTTAAACCGACTTCTTCAAAATGGAGGAGGTTCTATGTTCGGCTGTATGTATTTTTTTATATATGTTCACCGATTTCTCCGCCAATTCTGGACCGATTTGACAATTCTTTTTTTATTGGAAAGCTTATACTCCTGAGGAGGTTCTATTGTCACCAAGTTAGAATGTCATAATGGGATCCCATGAAAATCGAGGGAAACCCTCAAATTTTATAAGCACATACAATGGTTTTCATAAACTTTTTAACGCGATTTAGATATTTGTGTGTGCCTGTTAATCATCTTCTCATGTTGCTGATCTGATGATAGGATCCCATGAAAAATGTTTGTTCAGCTATATTTTCGCCAATTGTAAATCGAATTGGATGATTCTTTTTTTGTTAGGAAGAGTATTTTCTCGGACTGGTCCCATTTCAATTTGGTGAAGATCTGATGAAGAACTTCGGCGGTAGGCAACAGAACTCTTCAATTCTTCTTCCACCTGGCGTTAATCCCGGCTATTGCCAGGGTCCGCCTTCCTGCTTAGCTTCCTCCACTTTGCCCGATCTTCAACATCCTTCTCAGTCAGGCCATTGGCTCTCATGTCGGACTTGACGACGTCCAGCCAGCGCTTGCGAGGGCGACCACGGGGCCTAGCCCCAAGAACAGCCATATTCATGCATCTCCGACCAACGTACTCCATAGGGCGGCGCATGATGTGGCCATACCAACGCAGACGACACTCTTGCAGTTTTTCCCCCACGTCACGGACACCAAGACTACCTCGGATGTAAGAGTTGCGTATGCGATCGGATCGCGTTACGCCACTCATCCACCTGAGCATCTTCATCTCCGTGACGCGAAGCTCCTGGGTGTGTCTGCTTAGTGCTGGCCAACACTCGCCCCCGTACAGTAGGACAGGCCGAATGATGCATTTATATATCTGCCCCTTGAGCTTCGGAGGCATTTTGCGGTCGCATACAACGCCCGTCACCTCGCGCCACTTCGCCCAAGCCGCGCCAATACGTGCTTGGACATCGTCGTCCACGATGCCAGACTCGTGCAGCACGGATCCAAGGTACCTGAACGTATCGGACTTTCTGATCAGGTCCGAACCTATTCGGATGAACCTATTTGAATCCGTGCCGCCACAGGACATGTACTCAGTCTTCGCCACATTTAGTCTCAGACCACCGTTTTCAAGCGTGTCCTTCCAAATGTTGACTTTGCGCTCAAGATGGGCTTTGTTCTGATTAACGAGGGCGATGTCATCGGCATACATCATTAGCCATGGAGGCTGATCTTGGATGTTTGCCGTAACTACATCGAGCACTACGTTAAACAAGAACGGGCTAAGAGCCGAGCCTTGGTGAACGCCAACAGATATTGGGAAGCCATTCGATTCGCCAACAGCGGTCTGGACAGAGGACACGGAATCGCGGTACATGTCTCTGATAATGTCAATATAGGCCTCGGGAACGCCCTTGAAGCGCAGTGCCCACCAGATGGACTGCCGAGGTATACAGTCGAAGGCCTTCTGCAGGTCTAAAAAGGCCATATGCAAAGCTCTCCTTCTCTCTCTGTAAGCCTCAGCCAGATTCCGTAAGGCGAACACTGCGTCCATGGTGCTGTTACCCGCCTGGAAGCCATATTGACACTCAGAGATAGTACACTCGCTACGGAGCCGTGTGTCAATGATGCGCTCGAAGAGCTTCATGGTGTGGCACATGATCTTGATACCGCGGTAGCTACCACAATCCTGTACGCTACCTTTGCCTTTGTAAACAGGGATAATCAGGCTAAATCGCCACTGGTTCGGCATTTCCTTGGTGATCAGGATGCGGTTAAAAAGATCCGTCAGAAGGTCCACACCATGTGGGCCCATCGCCTTCCACACTTCAATTGGCACATTGTCAGGCCCGACCGCTTTCCGGTTCTTCATGTGGCGAAGAGCAATGCGGGTTTCGTCGAGGGAAATAGGGGAAATAAGCCCAAGGTTAGGAGGCGGTTCCGGAGGAAGGTTATGGGGATGCTGTTTGTTAGACAGCTCCGCGAAGTATGTACACCATCTCTCCTTAACAGAGGGGGCATCGTAGAGCAGCTTACCCTGGGCGTCCCTTACACAAAGACATTTGCTAATGTCCCGTGTAGCTTTCTCCCGGCTACGCGCCAGCTTAAAAATAAGCTTTTGCCCCTCCGCAGTTTCCAGCTTGTCGTATAAGGGCGCCAGACTTTTGCTGCGGGCTCTGGCTACAGCTTTTTTGCAAGCGCGCTTAGCCGCTCCATATGCCTCCCTGTCATCCGGAGAGTTGGACCCTTGCCACTGTTTAAATAAAACCTTCTTCTTCCGAGTCGCCTCCTGCACCCCGTCATCCCACCACCACGTCTCCTTTCCTATGGTGCGGCCACCACGAGAAGTGCCAAGGACGCGCTTACCCGCACCGGTGATTGCTGAATGGATCCTACTCCAGATCTCTTGAGCGGACTCATGCGGAGCACTGATCTTGAGATGCTCGACCTCCGCGATGAAGTCCGACTGCCTAGGACCATCAAGCAACCACCACTTAGTGCGGGGTTTGCGTTTCTCGGTCACTCTCTTCTTCGGTACAACCGCAAAGTCCAGGACAAGGAGGCGGTGTTGAGCCGTTAGGCTTTCGCCTGGGATGACTTTGCAGTTGGTAACCTTGCCAATGTGGCACCGTCGCACCAGCAGGTAATCTATTTGGGTTGAGTAGGCACCACTACGGTACGTAATAAGATGCTGGGGCTTCTTCTGAAAGAATGTGTTCGCGATGGCTAGGTCAGACACAGCGCAGGTGCTAAGTATATTGACTCCCTCTGCGTTTAGCTGGCCATAACCAAAACCACCGTGAACACGTCCATACTCTCCAGCAAACTGACCTACGTGACCGTTGAGATCCCCCCCAACCAAAACACCTTCGGAATTCGGGATAGCGCGTAATACGTCCTCGAACTCATCCCAGAAGGCCTCCTTTTCAGACTCACAGCAACCAGTCTGAGGAGCATAGGCGCTGATTAGGTTCGTTACCGACCCTTCGAACAGCACCCTAACTCGCATCAACCGGTCGCTGCATCGGTCTACTTCAAGGAGTCCATCCTGAAGGTCCTTAGACAGCACCACGGCCACTCCGCTCCTACCCGCTGGTGATCCGGTGTACACTAGCCGGTACCCCTGCCCGATGTCATGACTTATTTCCCTTCCAGCGCGTCTCCTGAAGGAAGGCGCACTGGACCCGACGCTTCGCAAGTACGTCTGCGAGTTCTTGGCAACGTCCGGTTAGGGAGCCAATGTTCCAGGTGGCAAAGCGGAACTTCTTCTTGGGTACTATCCTCTTTAGCCGTGCCCGTACTTGACACGGTAGCCCTAGCCCACTTATCGCAGGTTTAGGGCGATGTGCCTGCGCGTCGTTATGCGGCGACGCCCTAGACCGAGTACCCTTACCTAACTTGTTTCTCTCCATACATATATGACTGAAGTTGGTTTTACGTGGGGCGACCAGCCGTCTGACCCCCACAACCCTACAAGAGGGAAACCAGGTTCGCCAGAGCCTCGTCCGTTGGACAGCAGGGTGCACCGCTAGCAGGTGAGGTTGGCTTGGGTCTTTAAGATGGCAACGGACCCCATACACCCCAGAACAGAACTCTTCAATAAATGATAGCAAATGGATCGGATTTCTGAAATCGCATGTCTGTTGATTGTTTATACTAGTTCATAACATAACATCGCACTGACACGCTGTGTTTGTGGTTTCACTTTTTAGTGGTACCTGCGTGTCACCAAAAAGTGAAAAATAAAAAAAACTTTACGACTTTTTTTTGGGCTATATCGGCCTCATAGACGGAGAACATCTTCCATTTGTCCGTCTTCGTTACCATATACAGTGCTAGGGTCATGCAACTACCAATTTTCTATCATTTCGCTGAACTGAGGCTCTAAACAAAGGCTTTTGCTTTTCTATCTATCAGCAAATACTATTGTCGAAATGCCAAAATATAAGAGCCTGTCCATACGTCGTATACGTCGTGTGCAAAGATCCTAACAGAATAAGGGCGTATCTTTGAAACTAATGGTAGCTCGAAAGCGCCGAGAAGCACCGCGCACCTTACGCGGACCCCGCATGCTTCCACGTGGAATGTTCGAAATATCGAACCTAGCGCCAAAACATCAAATTAATTCAAATCGCCAACTGATTCAGCACAAACTTCATAAGTTTCTGCGTCAAAATATTAACAAAAAGCAACACTCTTATAAACAGTGATTAGACGTAGAATATACTACTCTGTCAAGAAAGTACCGGGAAAAGATCAATAATACACAAAATGTCTGTTATTCATCGAAATTTATTTTATCACCTTCAAAGTATGCTCCTTTAGAAACGATACACTTGCGCCAACGAATAATCCATTCATCAAAACATTTTTTAAACGCTGCTTCCGGAATTGAGTTCAGTTCTCGCCGCGAATTCTCCTTTGTCTTCTATCGATTGAAAAGTTTAGGAAAAAGAAAAAAGTCAGCAGGAACCATATCTGGTGAATATGGTGGTTGCTGGATGGTATTTGTTGAGTGTTTGGTTAAAAATTCGTTCACAATGATAGCCTTGTGCGAAGGCGCATTGTCGTGGTGCAAAATCCAAGAATTTTCTTTCCACAAATCTGGCCTTTTTCGTCGAATTTGCTCTCTTAAACGCCGCATAACGCTCAAATAATATTCTTTATTTACCGTTAGACCTTCCGGTAAGAATCCAGAGTGCACAACACCGCGATAGTCAAAGAAAACAGTCAACATGACTTTGACTTTTGATCGACTTTGGCGTGGTTTTTTCGGTTTCGGTTCAGTTGGAAGGCGCCACTCCGAAGCTTGTTGACTAGTTTGCATGTCAAACTCGTAAACCCACGTCTCGTCACCAGTAACAATGCGTTTCATGAATGTTGGGTCTAGGGATTGCAATTGCTGGATCCAGAATACAGTAATCCAGCTGGATCCAGCGCCTTTTTAAACATGCTGGATCCAGCATACATCTTGATCCAGCGATGCGGATCCGCAAACGTATCAATTTCTATTGTTCGTTTTGACGAGTGTCATTGAGTTTTGACGAGTGGACCTCCCAAAAAAATCATAGATACATAAATCTCAACTTGCACCATGATGATAAACATTTCAATTTAGGGTTGATAAGAATTCATGGCTCCTGCACTGCCGAACACTGCATTTAATTAGTGTCGGAAAGGCTGAATATTTTCGGCTTAGTGATGGAAACCGATATCATTGGTATCACTACCGATGGCGCCTCCGTAATGGTAAAAGTTGGAAAACTTTTGCCTTGTTATCAACAATTATGCTACGCTCATGGTATCCAGTTGGCTGTGGTGGACGTGCTATACAAGAAGAAACCTCATAAGGAAGTAGAACAAGCCGCAACAGATGAAAGTGATGAATGCGAAGACGATGAAGACTTAGAGACAGAGATGAACGATGGCTTGGCAGTTACAGTAGAACGAACATTAGTGGACTCTGGTGAATTAATTCCACGATACAGCGCACTGCTCATGAAAGTACGCAAAGTTGTAAAAATTTTCAAAAAATCACCCACCAAAGATGATTTATTTTTGCAAAAATATGTTAAGGAAGATAAAGGTAAAGAACTAAGTCTGATTCTTGATTGCCGCACGAGATGGAACAGTTTGCTCAGTATGCTGGAACGTTTCTTCAACCTAAAAGTTTGCATCGATAAAGCATTGATAGACGTCGGTTCTGAAATAAAATTTTCCGGCGATGAATGGTCAATAATCAATGAGTTGATTGTCAGTCTACAGCCGTTGAAACTGGCTGTAGAAGCTCTTTGCAGAAGAGAGTCCACATTGGTAACTACACACAACCCTGAAATTTGTCTTAGACAAGCTAAATAACCAGGGCACTTCCCTAAGCGCCGAGCTAGCTGAAGCACTACGCAACAGAATCGCAGAACGACGCCTCTCCGAAGTTACTGGTACGTTAGTGTACTTGAAAAATCCAAAAAAGTATGAAGAAGCAGTAAAAAAACCTGGCTATTTTCCATTGCCAAAAAAGAATGCGATGCGGCAGGAGATAAAAACATTGTTAAAACCAGTAAATAAACAATATATTGTAGAGCCGTTGCAAGAAGATACCATGGAGATAGAAGAAGATCGTGTAGATGATGACGCAGAACCCGTTAAAATGACTTTAGAGCTAGAGCTTGAGATAGAACTTAAAAGAGAGAAGGAGAACTTTAATAAACAAAAGCCAAGTGGTCAATTAGATTACGAAAAGATCCTGAAAAAAGAAATGAGCGTTTATGAGAGCGAAGGAATGCGAGGTGAACATTTATCAATGGTTTATGAGTATTAATGACCTTAAAACCGACCAATGTAGAGGCCGAAAGGGCATTCTCAGCAGCCGGCTACATATGCAGTTCTGTGCGAAGCAGGTTGGGAGATAAGACTATAGATAAAATTTGTTTTCTAAGGTCTTACTTTCAGAGAATTCAAAAAAAGAAGTAGTCTCTTATCGTCAGACTTTAAACTGCTTAATTATTACGGATTAACGAGCGGAGAGAAGATTATTTCAAAGCTTTTTTTGTTTGATACAAAAATACTATTGAAAATTAAAATAGTGTTATTGTTACGGTCCTTTTTTAAAAGAATGTTAATTAAGTTAATTTTAAAAGAATTTGTGAGACTGATTGCTACTGATTAGCCGTCCTATCATTAAACATAAGCGTAATTAATAAGATAGTGCTTACTTAGAAACATTATCTTAAATGTTATATGAATATAAGGTTATATGTTTGTTATTTAATTTTATGTTGATTATTTTGATCTCAAATTATTAAAAAACCAAAGCAAATTAATATAAGATATCACCAAATGAGTGGAAGATTTCAAAGATTATCGTAAGAAGTACAAATTAATAAAAAAAGTCTTAAAAATGTCGTCTTTTTATTTTCGTTCCACGTTTTGCTGGATCCGCGCTGGATCCAGCTGGATTCAGGTCAATCCAGCAAAAATTCCGCTGGATTGAAAACGCCGCTGGATTGCAATCCCTAGTTGGGTCCGAACTGACTCGTTCTAGCATGTCCTCAACGACTTTCATGCGATTGAGTTTTTGGAGAAAATTCAGATCTTTTGGGACTAGCCGAGCAGCAACATGTTTCATACCCAAATCATTAGTTAAAATGGTACGGATCGACTCGTGAGATACAGAAAGTTCGGCGGCTATCTCTCTCAGAGTTGAATGGGGATTTTCAGTCACTATTTCCTTCACTTTTGCGATGTTAACTTCAGTTGCAGACGTTGACGGCCTACCAGAGCGAGGCAAATCTTCCATCACATCTCGACCGCTTTTGAACGCTTTGAACCACTCATAAGCACGAGTTTTTGATAAAGTCGATTCACCGTAAGCCTTCTGTAACATTTTCAGTGACTCCGAACACGAAATTCCATTGGCGATGCAAAATTTAAGACAAACTCTTTGTTCGATATTTTTGTCCATTATGAAATTCGCAATACACACTATATATGATATTACTAAAACCAGCACTGTATTTAATATAAATAACAGATGCAACTCAAACTCCGCGCCAAAATGGAAAACAGTTGTGCCAATCTAACAACTACAAAAAAACAAAAATTTGAATTTGGAACCATAAACAAATCATCCATTCCCGATACTTTTTTGACTGAATGTATACGCAGACAAATAATTATTTATTTTAAGATAATTCTATTTTTTTCAGTCGTTAGAAAATTATATCATGTTTTGTATGCATCCAAATTATTTTGAAAACTACTTATTCAGAAGGTTTTTTAAGCACATGGCCACAATATTGTGCGATAGAGATAGCACTAGAGATTTTTAGCACTCGGAAGCTATGGAGTAAATCAGTTGTAAAAAAATCAGCTAATCATAATTGAACTAAGTATGTTATGGAAACGAATGAAATGAGTAAACTAGTTAATCTAAAGCATTGCGTCTTGTAGCTAAAAAAAAGTAAAAAGATATTTCGAACTTTGTAATTTTTTTTTCTATCGAGAAAAGGTCTTCGTATCGTGTATTCGTTCAGTTGAATACTAGATCATATAGTAAACAAAATACACCACAATTTCACATTCCTGTTCCAGAAACCTAACAAGATACGTTAAAACGAAAAACGGCCTTATACTGATTGAATCACCTTAATCACGTAACATTCCGTCAACGTTTGTCAATCCCACACATTTTTGACAGTCTCCTTCATCACGCTACCTCTGACATAATGTCACTTGCCTCTGGGTCTGTATGGCGCAGTCGTGAGACACCAATACCATTGTTTTAAAATTAAGTATCCTTATTTGTGAGTATCTGTTCTGTTCCAAATAAACATGTTTTCTTTCTTTCTAGCGGGAGTGAGGGCTTTCACTACCGCTAACAAAGCCAGATCTTTCCTGATTTTGGCGACCAAGACCGATCATTCAGTGGCCCACGCAGGGTACACAGATGACAGGAACCCGCCCATTCCGCCAGGATGTTCAGCGGTGGTAGTATGCTAGGAGAGTTACCAAGGCTAATGTTCGAAACCCATAAATAGGTGTACCATACCCGAATCAACGGTTTATTCCTAAATAGCTTTTGCCCGCGACTTCGTACGCGCATATCCCGTTTTTTCTCGATCCCGTAGGAATTTCGGGACATCTTCTCTTAGTGTACCCCTACACTCTTCAAGGAACCTAAATGCCAAATTTTAGCTTTCTATGACCAGTAGTTTTTGCTGTGCGTTATCTACCAGTCACGGTCAATCAGTCAGTATCGGAAGAATTTATATAATTATGTAGGTACTAGCGGACCCGACAGACGGTTTTCTGCATGAGCAGCGCTATCTGCCGGGTTGATTTGTGAATCTACCACCATCCAGGGCACCACCCAAATGCATACAAAAAAATCATTCAAATCGGTCCAGCCGTTTAGGAGGAGTTCAGTGACATACACACGTACAGTAAAATTATATTTATAAAGATATTAAATTGAAAAAGTCCTTGTGAATTGAGGCGAATTTGGAACAAATCGAATCAACGCATATGATGTTATTTTTTTGGGACAAGCCCACCACACATTCCCAACCATACGATGTACTGCCAAAAGAAAAGCAAATGTCATTACCATTACGCAATGTAGGCACGGGGGAGCCCTACCATTTAAAAGCTGCGATATCCCAATTAATGAGTCCAATAACAAAGTGCATTATAAATGAATAAGTAATTAATATAATTACGCGCGAACGGCGCGACCTCTGACCAATAATAAAAACATGTCGTAACAAAGAGCTGTGACTAATGTTTATCAGTTTTATCGCATTTCTAGTAAAGCGATAATAGACAATAACAGCGCTTTCGAACACGTGACTAAGCGATGACTTGGTTTTTAGTGCCGGGTTCCTGTGGCTTAAGTGCGAGTTTTTTAACTTTCTCAATCGCGTTAGCGTAAACGTCAATTTGTATTTATTTATATTTATTTATATATGCTTTATTGTACACCAAAAAAAAAAAAAAAAAAGAAAACAAAGAATATCTTAAACTAAAACAACATACACTAAGCGAAAACTGAAACTAAAACTGCGAAACTGAATAAGCGCCGTCTGGCGACAATAACGGAAAACCTTTTTTTTTTCTTTACAAAATGACATAATCGAACTTTTACGTTAACGCGATCGAGTGCGTTAAAAAACTCGGACTGAGCCCTCTGTATTCTGAAAATGTATAGTAATAATGCTCCCGAACAAATTTCGATAACAGTAGCCAATCTCAAAGGAGATTGGCTCAGTAAGCAGGATATAATATACCAAATTGACAAATGTGTGCGGTAACACATTTGTTGTGCACAGGAATTACTGCCTTTTTTACCTCCACACATACCTACGTGTATATAGGGGGGCCGGGTGGGTGCGTGCATATATATATATATATATTTTATCCCAAAAAGTTAGAAATTGTAATTTTAAGCATTTCTTCTTCTTCGTCCTGGCCTGCGGGGTTGGCCGCAAGACAGGCGTTCGGTTGGCTAGAGGGCCCACCCAGCTCGGCTCTTACTGAATACTGTTAGATACTTACAACCTACATATGAAGTTGATAAATTATCCAGGATGCAATAATTTTGGAGCTCGCTTCGCTCGGTTTTGCATTGTACACTCTTAAGTGCTTGAACATTGGTGCATTAAAAGTTTGTAAAAAATCAAACCTAATGAGATGGAGTGCAAAAATTTTCAAGCTCACTTCGCTCGCTCTTGAATTTTGATATCTCTCAGGTAGACCTTTCCTGTATGAGGCAAAAAGTTACTTTTATTTAAATATTAAGGCAGAAATCAAACCGATTCGATAAAAAGTACAAACATTTTCGATCTGATATCGTCCCGAGCCCCAGGATTGTGGCGAGCGCAATCCGACGAAAATCGTACTCGTCAAAGTAACAAATCTGCACTTCTATTTTTTTCTACTAAAACTAACAAATTAACAAATCTGCACTTCTATTTTTTTAAGTACTATTTTTTTTTTTTATTTGGTTTCTTTTTAGTTGTGTTACAAAGAAAATAATAATAGTTTAGTAATTATCAAATGCATTAGTTTTATATATTTTTTAATCGTACGGAAGCACTGGACCCCCTTGACACAGGGAATCCTAGTGTGGGGGGCCAGAGATATATTGTTTTGTTTTTTTAGTGTCTAATTTTTCTGGATTAGGATGTGTATATGTATTGTACTAATCTGGAATGAATAAATATATTATTATTATTATATAGATTAACTGGCTTCTGACTAACCGTAACAACTACCAAAGATCTACAAATGACAGCCGAGACCAACGGTTTAACGTGCTGTTCAAGTCTCAGCCTCAGCATGTTAACATGATCGGGACTCATCCACGAGTCGACCGTTGCTTGAATATCGACCCGTTTTTATTCTTTCTTTTTTTAAAGATGGGATATCATCAAATGACTCCTGGGCGGATAGGAAGGGAGTGTAAGACTTCCTGACTAAAATCCACTCGTGTTCCCCCAATGCCCTTTACGTTCCAAGGCAAAGGTGAGTCTTTCGAACAGATTCCGCAACCCTGGTAGACATTGACCCTAGCGGGCCCCGTTTACTATGCTGACATCTCTTTGAGGCGCGCGTGGGTAAGTAACCTTTATTTTTCAAGGATGGGAAATCATCAAATGACTCTTCCCGCTCTGGGTGAAGCAGAAGGCAGTGTCAGACTCTTACTGACTAAAACCCATCCGTGTTTCCCCTAGTGACCTTTGCGTTTCAAGGCCGCGGCAGCTTTTCGAAAAAATTCCGTGACACATGAGACATGATCGACCCATGCGGCTGATATTATTTAGCCCCGAGCTCCTCTACAAGTAGATAAAGTACTAAATAACATGTAAAAACCCATTCATCATCATCATACGCACGTTAAATTCTTCAGATTCCTGAGCTAAACTTCAGTTAAACAAACATATTTTATATCGACGAACAAACAGAATCGTTATAAAATTATGATTACTTTGTTATATTTAGAGCGAGGTACAATTATTTATACTAGTAATATGAAGCCATTGCTGCTGTGTTTAAATTCATTCATCAACGCATGTGACTGAAAGAGTGGCCTATGGACAACGAAAAATTGTGAAGGAAAACATTGATGGCTTGTGTAAGGCCGTATTCAGAAAAAAGCTGGTAGCTGGCGCCGATCTACCAGCGCTTATCGGCGCTGGTCCATTCTGGTAACAGTTACATAAAGCAAGCAGATTCAAGCTTGTTGTTCATTAATTTTAAATGGCGGGCGGTGCCAGCGCTGACCGGCGCGTGTCGAAGATTGTCGGCGACATTCGGCTCTTATCGGCGCTTGTTCATATAAATGCCTGCGCCGGTTTCCATAAGCGCTGGTAGGCTGCCAGCTTTCTTTCTGTATTCGGCCTAAGGACGTGTTTGTAATTAGGGTTCCGTACCTCAAAAGGAAAAATATGGAACCCTTATAAGATCACTTTGTCGTCCGTCCGTCTGTCTGTCAAGACCCTTTATCTCGGGAACGCGTGGAGGTATCGAGTTGATATTACTATATACTCAAATCTGCGGCCCCTTGAAGCTGTGAAGAAATCAAAGTTCCAAGTTAACGTAGAACAAAGGTACGGCTGTTTATGCCTCAAAAAACGTACCTATATTTTGACACTCTCAAGGGAATCAAAATGTATAGGGTATTTCACGTTGACCTAGAACTATGTTATTTGGCAATAAATACCGTCTTGTACTACAAGTATAGGAAAATGTCTGAAAACTATACATTTGTAATTAAATCATAAAAAATATAGTCTTTATTTAAAGCAATATGTAGGCCTACCTACAAATTTAAACGGAACCCTTGGTGGGCGAGTCCGACTCGACTTGGCCGATTTTTTTTATACATCACCAAAGTTATAGCCGGTCTATTTTGCCAACATCTCACCGTGTAGACTTAGGGCGAGTGAGCATGAAGTGAACTGACATCCCGCTCACTTCACGTTCAGTTGGAACGACAACCAAACCAAAAAAATCGAATCAATGCACACTTTACCCACGTGGTCATTCACAGTCAATTCAGTCTTCCGGAGAGGAAGCCAGAAGAAGAGGATGCAGCGCCCCCTATTTTAGTCCTAAAAAATCGTGCTTTCAGGAAATAATGAGTTAACAACAACAACAGCAACACGCAACAAGCTTAAGTGGGTAAAGTAAACTTTAGCTAAAGCAAAACATCATCATCTGCCTAGCCTTTTCCCAACTATATTGGGGTCAGCTTCCAGTCAAACCGGATTCTGCTGAATACTTACCAGTATTTTACGTGGAGCGGATGCCACAGGTAACCCAGCGGGTAGCACGGTACGCTTTGCCAAGACTGGAGTTAGATTTACTGGCTTCTGACAATCCGTAACGATTGCCAAAAACCGACCCGTGCGGCTGTTATTATTTAGCCACGAGCTCAGTCAGGCCTCCAGATTTACAACCACTAGACCAACAAGGCAGTGTCATTACAACTAAACCGGAACGGACTTAGATGAAACCTTGCACATGAGTAAGGGTAAATAGGTACAGACGCCAGCACATCAAACAACCCGAAACTGTCAAATTGTCCCAATCAACCTTGACAGATTGTTGTAGCTTGATCTGCTGGAGTCTACTTATTTTATTTTTCACTTTTAACCACCTGCCAGAAGTGAAAAACGACACTTGGAGTGACAAATGGGAAAAACATCTTGTGGGAAATTAACATGAATCCGACTTCCGCCTTGGTTGGCTGTAATGACAAAGTCTTCCCACTTGCATCAGAAAGAAGGTACTTTGATTTAGTCCCGGGAGTACGTTCTCTTAGGATGACTTCCGACATTGGGCGTAAAAAATACATGAATCTCGTAACCTAATGAGTGGCGAGTTAGTTTCTGTTCTAATCTCCATCAGAGCGAGGATGTTCCCACGTCTATCGGCCGCGGGTTCCGGTCAGTGTGTACGCCATATCCGCCTTCCGCCCCATGACGCCCCGTGACGCCCCGTTGACTTTATCTTATCTTATTTGCTAATTGCGGCCTGCCTAGCGATTTACACATAATCCAAAGATATGGACTAAGATCCCAGAGCTGCCAGACCTTTCTTATTTTCTTTTTTGCCTCATTTCTAAATGGGGATTTTACGGGTCTTCAGGACATGGCTCTTATAAGCAAGCGTTTCATAATTCTGAAGCTAACGATTCAGCTGCGTTTATCACATGTCTTGTAGGTACGTTATGTTTGTATGTAAGATGCTGACTCACAATCATGTTGAATAAATGTATTGTTACATCTTACTATTATTATAAATTCGAATGTTTGTGTGGATGAAATGATGTTTGTTAGTGTCTATAATTTGAATTAGCAGATAGAATAAGTACCTACTTTTTATCCTGACCTGAAGTCCACATAGACTAAGTAGGGGCAGAAGCTAGTTATTCTTAATTATATCATCATCATCTGCCTAGCCCTTTCCCAACTATATTGGGGTCGGCTTCCAGTCAAACCGGAAAACACCAGTAGCTAAACATCAGTATTTTACGCGGAGCGGCTGCCTACCAGACCTCCACAACCCAGTAACTGGGTAACACGGTACATCATGGCAAGACTGGAGTCAGATTTACTGGCTTCTGACTATCCGTAACGACTGCCAAAGATCTACAAATCACAGCCGGGACCAACGGCTTAACATGCTTTCCGAGCCACGGAGGAAACTCGTTATGATAAGATGGTCACCCATCCACAGACCAACCTTGGCAAGCGTTGCTTAACCTTGAAGATCGACCCGTGCGGCTGTTATTATCTAGCCACGAGCTCCCATTGATAACTACGAATATTCTTAATTATATATAATCCATATTATAACGATTATTTCAAAGGTTATTTATAATATTCAGTGGCAAACGATTCATTTTTGTGAAAAATAACTTAATGTTTTTTTTTTAAATATTAAAATAACTTTTTTCACCAAACTTGATTCTTTTTCTGGTTGTTTATGAAAACATTCCATCCACTTAATAAGGTCTCATAGCAATTGGTTTATTTGATGGTACGAATGAAGGTCTTTTGCCCCACTGTGCGGCGGGCGATTACCAGGTACCTATTTGTTTTTTTTTACATCTGTGTACTGTGCTGGGTGTTATACCTCTCGGCAGAAAATGTGGTGAAAACAGTAGCATTTTATATACAATATTCAATGTTGTCAAACCATAAGATGTACATAAGCAACTGTCAAATTATAATCAAATTGCACTATTATTTATGTACACACCCATGTGAGGAATGCAATTAAATAATTATTTAGTTTATTTTCCATTGTTTTCCTGCTAAGTGGATTGTTATAGACAATTTTCTGATTTAACTGCGACGCTATTGAGTGTTTATCAAGTCTTGTATGCTTACACGGAAATAATCTATATTATCTACCTATACTAATTTAAAAAGCTGAAGAGTTTACTTGTTTGCTTGAACGCACTAATCTCAGGAACTACTGGTCCGATTTGAAAAATTCTTTCAGTGTTAGATATCCCATCGAGGAAGATATACCATAACGCTCAGACCAAAAGGAGTGGAGCAGTAATGAAAAATGTGACGCAGACGAAGTTGCGCGGGTCAACTAGTGTATCATATCGAGTAAGTAAAACATACTCATACAGGGTGTTACCACCCTGTCTCAAGACTAGTCTATGATCAGTGCGTGTTACCAGTGAGTGATGTCATATAGAACTGAAACGTGGTCGATGACAAAGGGCTACATCAGAAGGCTTAAAGTCACTCAAAGGGCAATGGAGAGATCATGCTTGGAGTTTCCTTGCGTGATCGAATCAGAACTGATGATATCCGCAAGAGAACCAGGCAGCCTGAAGGATCGCTAAACTAAAGTGGCAGTGGGCAGGGCACATTGCTCGCAGAATAGATGGTCGATGGGCCGAAAAGTTCTGGAGTGGCGACCGCGTACCGGAAGACGCAACGTTGGAAGGCCTCCCACAAGGCAGACCGATGACCTGGTGAAGAACGCGGGAAGCCGATGGAAGCGAGACGCGCAGGATCGGCCGTTGTGGCGACGCTTGGGGGAGGCCATGTCCAGCAGTGGACGTCTTTCGGCTGATATAATGAAGATGATGACAGGGTGTTTCAGAACCAGAAGTGCGTGGTCTTGTAGCGGCCTGAACCGAGTATCACCGCTACTGACCTTACTTCATGCAAAACACTAGCCATCATCAAATTAGTGTAAGTAATCAAGGGAAATTAAGTTTAACATTTTGTTTTTACTATTGATAGACTCGCGTTTGACCACTATCTCACCTGACGGTAAGCGATGATGTGGTCGAGGATGGAGCACGCTTGCCTAGAAATAACCTATTCACTCTTGACTTAAAGTCTCCCAGGTTGTAGCTATCAGGAAACACAGACTCCCGCAGGGAATTCCACTCCTTAGCTGTACCTACGCATTATTCCCAAAATGTTTTGTGCGTATGGGTGGGATGTCCACCATGTACCGGTGGCGTATCGCCGTTCGTCTTGTGGTCCGATGATGGAACGGGCTTGGCGGAATTAAATTATGCAATTCCGTCGCACATTCCCCAAAATGCAACCGGTAAAAAACCGACAGGCTAGTAACTCGTCGTTAATGTTCAAGACTTTGGAGCTTCGCGTCACGACGAGCCTCTCACTGCCGATGATCCTTTTGGCTCGTTTCTCAATTGACTCAAGGGCATCAAGCTGGTATCGGGCAGATCCACCCCAAAGATGAGAGCAGTATTCCATACACGATCGAACCTGCGCTTGATAGAGTTTGAGCAGCTGTTCCGGCGTGAAGTACCGTCTCACCTTTGCTAGAATCCCCAACTTCTTTGCAGCCACTTGAGCTTTTGCATCTATGTAAGGGCCAAAATTGAGAGTAGATGTTAATGTAACCCCAAGAAGCTCAAGTTGGTCGGTTATCGGCACGGTTTCACCTCGGAAAGATGGAGCTGGGTGGGATTGGCTCCTTTTGGCAGAAAATTGACACGCTTGGGTCTTAGCAGCATTGAACTTGACCAGATTTGCATCGCCCCATTCAGAGACAGCCTGTAAGGACACATTCAAGCGCTCAACCATTGCCTCCCGGAGAAACCGGATCTGCGACCCACCAGCTCGTGCGTCGGACATGTATCTCTCAGCAACAGTGCTGTCGTCTACATACCCAAAGGTTAAGCAGATCGTTAACCTCTCGCTACTCGAATTTGCACAATGTCATGTTTACGTCATACTCCGTCGCGTATCGCGGGCGCCCGCTTATCGCAAGCGTAATATGACCCGCAGCACAAAAAACCTAATCTCTCTGCTCACAAAGCAGCTATTCACACACTTGAAACTGTTATGGGTTCTTTAATTATGTCACTATGTATTAGAATGTAAACAATATTCTTATAACAAACCGAAATATAAACATTTTGGATAGATACGAGAGTACTTGCTGAAAGCTATTTTGTTGTATTATTATGTTGATTTCTGACACAAATGTTGGATCAATTTACACAAAATTTTGGAATTAAGGTCATAAAAAGACAAGTAATCTAGTGATGATGTTATGTTACGAGATCAAAAATCGACTGCCGCAATATTTAAGCTCAAACTTCATAGTACGCGGAGCAGACATTTTGATTTACGTAATTTGTATTTTTGTAAACAAACGTCAAGAATATTCCAATAAGATTCCAATAAGAAATGTTTCTAGATTACTAGCCATGTATTCACGAACTCATTTTTAATTGTATATCGTTACAATATGCCACTATAATTCTGAAATATCAAATTACTTACGTACGGGAAGAAATCCGGTAACTAGTTTTGTTTCGTAATTTTCACCAGATAATTTACACTTTTGACTTTGAATATTAGTTGAAATTTAACGAAAATAAAGTAAATTATGAATTTCTATCAATACTTGGCTTACTTTCCACAGAAAAACACGTAAAAATCGAAAATTCTCGCGCACAAGTTGAACGAATGTTTGTTTGATTTGACAAACGTATTTTGTGACATTTCGCTTCTTGTCAAGCGTATTTTTTTTTCCGACAGTGTTCCCATATGAAAAATATTATATACCATAGAGTTCAATCATTGAGAAAAGAAAATCAACCGTAAAAATTACTAAAATTTAGTTTTATATCCGTAGGGTCGGGTGGATCCACAGGGACCCACCTGGGTGTTGACGGAATTAAACGCTAGTGGGTCCGTGAGTCCCTTTGATACCCGAGAGGATGCAGCAAGAACAGTGTTGCCGAAAGCACCGACCCCTGAGGAGCCCTGGCATTAATATCCAGCAGTCCAGACGAGCAGCCATCTATGACCACTCGGATAAACCGATCCCTCAGAAAATCTGGGATCCAATCACACAAGCCGGCGGGCAGACCGAAGGAAGGAAGCTTACAAAAAAAACGTATTGGTTTCCATAATCCCCGGCTGGTACCGGCAAGCCTCAGCGGGCCATCTCGGGTCTGCGGGGGAGTGAGGTGTTTGACTCCCCCGCGATGTCAAAGAGGCTCTTTGACGTCGGGAACACCACGCGCCGCCACCTCGGGTCCGGATTAATGGAGGCGACGGACATCCCCAAATCCGCCGCCCCTGGACCCAGGACGGGAGAGGACAGCGTATGCATCTTCCGACGCCCGGTGCGCCCGCTGCGGGCCAGGAGAGAAGTCGAAATCTCCCTCTCCCTTTCCGCAGCCACCTTCTGCGCGATAACTATTTCGCAGAAGGAGACCACCGAGTCCCAGGACTCCTCGCCGTCGTCAACCATAGCACGAACTATGGCTGTCAGCGAGAGGTCACTGCCTACCACAGAGATGAGGGCACGGCGTGGAACCCCCCAAGCGACACACTCTGACAGCGTATGCCGCGCCGTGTCCTCCCGACAGTCGACGCCGTGGTGACACCGAGCGTCCGGCTGTGCGATACAGGAACCTCCCGAAGCAGCCGCGCCCCGAGAGGCCCCGCGTCACACGAAATGACAAGGAGCCGTGTCTTTTCCCCAGCCACAGATCGAGCACCGGCCGAATGGCCTCGATAGTGATGAGGCCGGCGGAAGGGCGTGAGAGCCTGTCCTGCCATTCCGCCGCAAGGACCTCCCGCAGCTGCAACCGACGCAGCTCGATGTGTCGCCCGCCGCGGGCCCGCGCGTCCTCACGCCACTGATGCAGTGACGCGAGGACTTTTGCCTAGGTCCCAGGGCGGAAAATGAAGTTTACCTACCTAACCTAATCCACCCTATTAAAAAAAATCGAAACGGCTGGTGAACACTTTCCATGGGCTGGCTTTTACTTGGGCCAAAGGTTGCATTACCATACATAACATAACATGGTAATGGAATGGCTCATAACCAGTTGAATGCGTTGAAGATGATTTTTTAGTTTGTTTTTAATTATTATAAAGTTTTCCTACCCTAAGACACTAGAGTAGCGGTTCCTAAACTAAAATCAAAGTCCCATTAAAAACTAAACATTTTGCTGTCACCGCTGTCAAAAAGTGACATGTAAACAAAATCAATTTATGCGTTTCTTTTTTTGTATGATTCTAAGCTTAAACATCTTCTTTCTCTTTTTATCAGATTATTGATCACTGAAGATAAAAAGAGATAGGAAACCCATGTGTGATAACCAGACGCTGTCATTGTAAAATATTGGAACGCTCGGAAGCAGAATGAGAATGTTGTGCTGGTGTAAATAAATATTTTATTCGAGAAAAAACATTAAACAGAGCAGAAATGGAAGAAGGAAACTCAATAATATACGGCCTAGAGCATCAGGTACTGTACTATCTGACTAATACCGAAGATACATGCTTGCAAGTTACCCTTATTTCATAAGTTTTTTGACTGCATGGAGGCTTTTTCCTCATAGCTAGGAAAAGACCTTAGGAAAATTAAAGGCCCACTTTAAATTTTTTCTTTTAAAGTTATAGTAAATTGCTTCACCTCTTTTATCAATTCACTGATTGCCTTAAGCCTTGTATCTGTGATGGCAATGCAAGCCTATTCCCATGGTGGATTGTTATCAGTGGCTGTGGCCATAACCCTTAAGTGAGCAATTGTGTATCAGTTACAACATTAAATACTGTGACAATAGGCCATGCTGCTGTGATATACTACCAACATGCTTTTCACGTATTTAGAAAGAAAATCATTGCTTACTATCAGGTGAAATAGTGAATAATGAAAGCCTACCAATAGTAAAAAAAGGAGAAAGAGAGACGGTAAATGTCTACTGGACTGGCTGACAAGCGGGGAGCAGTACAAGATGCTCCAGTATGTTGCATAGAGGCTAACATAATGGCTTTACTTTTTGTTAATGCTTGATGTTACCATCTGACTATTTTTCATACCATACACCAGTGATGGCCAACAGGTCGATAAATATAAAGTTGATCATGGCTATTAGTCCAGTTGATCGCGGCAAGGCAAGAAATATAAATAGGTATGAATAACAGACTGCGCAACTATGTAAATACTAAATGGGTTATGTTAATAAAATGAAAAATACTACATAATTCTAATTTAATGAACTTTACCTACATTTGTAATTTTAAGAAGTACCTATGAAATTAGTAGATTGCACAGAAGTTTGTCAGAAAAAGTCGATTTTGGGTGTAATCAAGTTTGCCAGACTGTACACTATAAAACTATTCTGAAGGATTAAACTCCAAGAAGTCATAAAAGTTTTATACTTTTTCATATCATAATTTTCCAGACCAGAGCTCTGTCACCACAGTATGGAGAGAGTGATGCCATCAGGTTCCTCATAGGAACTCAAAGTCTGAAACCTAACTCCAATCAGATACATGTTGTGGAGCTTGAAGAGGATACCGGCGCTTTACATACTAAAGTAAGTTGCTATTTTTATCTGATTTCTTGTATTTTCTTTTAAATGGCAACAAATGATAAACAAGCATGTCATTGTGTGTAAGGCCATAAATTGAACTCATAAATAAGATCGAAGCCAGTTTCAGACAAAAAAAAATACCTTGGAATTCACTAAATAATGCAAAGCTACTAGACATTTTCTGAAATCTTAGGGTAAATAATATGGCTAGAGGGCATTAAGAAGGGGCTTAGTATGACACAGAAATTGCCAAACATGTGTGATAGAGGTGCTGCTTTAAAGATTAACCTTCAATCACATTCTTGTTCATTGTTGTGCTTCATTTTACTTATGTGTTTTAGTTTGTAGTTTTCTTTTTATATTATTATCGGTGCACAATAAAGTATATAATAAATAAATTAATAATAACCTAACCTAAAGCAATTTTTTTTCTAAGACTTCGTTAGCTTTCGGAGTTAGAGCACCACAAACTCAAAGTTAAAAAGACATTAACAACTGTATCTCACCTCCAGGTGTTCAAGCATGACATCGGCGAGGTGTGGCACCTGCGCTGCTCGCCACACGACGCCGCCACACTCCTCACCACACACAACTCCTACGACCCCGCTACCTCGCAGTGCGCTATGGGCGTGTCCATCTTCAAGCTGCCTACAGTTGAGGCGAGTACAATAATCGCCAGGTGTTCAAGCATGGGTTATGGAATCCATTCGAAGGAGTCACTGCGGCCCTGGAACGCAAAGGGCATTAGGAGGAACACGGATGGGTTTTAGTCCTCGGAGTGCGCCATGGGCGTGTCCATCTTCAAGCTGCCTACTGTGGAGGTGAGTATAACAATCCGCAGGTGTTCAAACACGACATCGGCGAGGCGTGGCACTTGCGCTGCTCGCCGCACGACGCCGCCACACTCCTCACCACACACAACTCCTACGACCTCGCTACCTCGCAGAGCGCTATGGGCGTGTCCATCTTCAAGCTGCCTACAGTTGAGGCGAGTATAATAATCGCCAGGTCTTCAAGCATGACATTGGCGAGGTGTGTCACTAGCGCTGCTTCCCACATGATGCCGCCACACTCCTCACCACACACAACTCCTACGACCCCGCTACCTCGCAGAGCGCTATGGGCGTGTCCATCTTCAAGCTGCCTACTGTGGAGGTGAGTATAATAATCGCCAGGTCTTCAAGCATGACATTGGCGAGGTGTGGCACTAGCGCTGCTTCCCACATGATGCCGCCACACTCCTCACCACACACAACTCCTACGACCCCGCTACCTCGCAGAGCGCTATGGGCGTGTCCATCTTCAAGCTGCCTACTGTGGAGGTGAGTATATTAATCGCCAGGTCTTCAAGCATGACATTGGCGAGGTGTGGCACTAGCGCTGCTTCCCACATGAGTGCCACACTCCTCACCACACACAATTTTATTCTTACGACCCCGCTACCTCGCAGTGCGCTATGGGCGTGTCCATCTTCAAGCTGCCTACTGTGGAGGTGAGTATATTAATCGCCAGGTCTTCAAGCATGACATTGGCGAGGTGTGGCACTAGCGCTGCTTCCCACATGAGTGCCACACTCCTCACCACACACAATTTTATTCTTACGACCCCGCTACCTCGCAGAGCGCTATGGGCGTGTCCATCTTCAAGCTGCCTACTGTGGAGGTGAGTATAATAATCGCCAGGTCTTCAAGCATGACATTGGCGAGGTGTGACACTAGCGCTGCTTCCCACATGATGCCGCCACACTCCTCACCACACACAACTCCTACGACCCCGCTACCTCGCAGAGCGCTATGGGCGTGTCCATCTTCAAGCTGCCTACTGTGGAGGTGAGTATAATAATCGCCAGGTCTTCAAGCATGACATTGGCGAGGTGTGGCACTAGCGCTGCTTCCCACATGATGCCGCCACACTCCTCACCACACACAACTCCTACGACCCCGCTAGCTTGCAGAGCGCTATGGGCGTGTCCATCTTCAAGCTGCCTACTGTGGAGGTGAGTATAATAATCGCCAGGTCTTCAAGCATGACATTGGCGAGGTGTGGCACTAGCGCTGCTTCCCACATGATGCCGCCACACTCCTCACTACACACAACTCCTACGACCCCGCTACCTCGCAGAGCGCTATGGGCGTGTCCATCTTCAAGCATGACATTGGCGAGGTGTGGCACCTGCTGGGGGCTTACCATAATCGCCACGCTTGGCAGGCAGGTTGGCGATCGCAGTGCATGGTGTTGCGTTTTACAGAGAACGCTGCTGTCCATTCTCTGGTGAGTTCCTTAGTCGCCTCTTACAACATCCACGAGAACTGATGGGATGGTATTATTTTTTTTACGGCACCATACGGCACCGGCCGGCACCATACTTATTATTCATTATACTTTGCAGGTAATACCGAAAGATCTGGATGATTTGAGCGCAATACAAGGCAGAAATGCGGAGGATATGGAACTGCTCCTTACTATCAAGCCAGAGGTTAGTGTAACGTCTTCTTTGGTAGCCTATGTTGTCCAACTGCTGTGCAAAGGCCATATTTTTCCAGCCAACTTTATCTGATGGCTGCTCCGGCCAATCCGTGAGGAATGTGTCCAAATCGTCACGCCACCGTCTATACTATGTTAATTTTGTGACTATTCGTAAAATATTTTTTTGCTTAATTTATGATTTAGTCTTCATAAGACATTGGAAGACCACCTACCACAAATGACGATTATAACGACGGTTCAACGCGACCTCAAAGAATTAAACTTACTGAGCTGATTTCTTATAATGGCAATACTTTTATCTGTCAAACGGATTGTCACAAGTTTGTTTTTACATCAGAAAGGTTGGCCATAACATTTTGATACTTTTAGCTCAACTATCAAAATTTTATTTATTTTACTGTGATGTGATCACGATTTCGGATTTAGATTCGGTCGCCTGTTAGTCATAACGATGAATCTTACTGGGACACATAATATTGATAGCTACTTTGAGATTTTGCTGGTTGAACTGAAACTAACTGTTTTTCTGCATTTTTGAAGTAGAAAATGCAGAAAAACTAGAAGGCTTGAATGTTGAAGTAATAAAAATCACAATTGATAATTTAATTTAGCAACTCATGGCCATAGAAGACAATAAAAATATCTGAAATTGAGTACCTATCTGTCGAAAATCGCTGCTAGAAAACAAGTATAATAGATTCTGATTTTAGTTCTGATTATGACTAATAAATACCTACATTTAAATTCACTTTTTTAATTTATCCCAAAGAATTTTTTTAAATCAGTGATGACACCTGTAATATTTTTCAATTTGCCGTCTTTTTCATGAGACACGACTCTAGTGCTTAAGGATGGGATGTCTATAATGTATCCTTTTATCCTTTTTCTTTTCATCGTCCGATGTTGGAACGCTAAAAGGACGTTACTGAAAGGCTACAAGACGAAATTAATTATTTATTTGAATGGCTAGGCGGAATTAATTTCTTTCCCTTTTGTCTAATTTACTCTATTCTCAATCATAGCTCTTATAACCTTCAGAAACCCGAAGAAGAGATCCGTTGCGCGGAGTGGCACCCCACGGACCGGACGCGCGTGGGCGTGGTCTGCGAGGGGGGCGTGAGCGTGCGTGACGTCACGAGCGGCGCCGAGCTCGCCCGCGCCGCCGCCTCGCCGCGCCTCAAGTTCACCGGCGGCAAGTGGAACCCGCACCAGGGCCATACGCAGGTATACACTGAACATTGAGCGTGCGTGACGTCACGAGCGGCGCCGAGCTCGCCCGCGCCGCCGCCTCGCCGCGCCTCAAGTTCACCGGCGGCAAGTGGAACCCGCACCAGGGCCATACGCAGGTATACACTGAACATTGAGCGTGCGTGACGTCACGAGCGGCGCCGAGCTCGCCCGCGCCGCCGCCTCGCCGCGCCTCAAGTTCACCGGCGGCAAGTGGAACCCGCACCAGGGCCATACGCAGGTATACACTGAACATTGAGCGTGCGTGACGTCACGAGCGGCGCCGAGCTCGCCCGCGCCGCCGCCTCGCCGCGCCTCAAGTTCACCGGCGGCAAGTGGAACCCGCACCAGGGCCATACGTAGGTATACAACGATCGAATCCTACCAGGGTTGCGGAATTGCTCGAAAAAGTAACCGCAGCCGTGGACAGAAAAGGGTATTTTAAGGAACTCGTGTGGGTTTTAGTCAGTAAGAGTCTGACACTCCCTTCCACTCCGCCCAGACCGGGAGAAGTCATTCCATAATTTCCCATCCAAACAAATATATGTACTTCGAATACTGATTACTTTAATTTTTGACAGTTCGCAGTACTACAAGACATGCACATCAAGTGCTACGACACTCGCTCCGACTGCACCAAGCCCTCGTGGAGCATAGACAACGCACACACACAACTGGCCAGAGACTTGGACTTCAATCCCAACAGGTGATCTGACATGATACTGACTGCAGTGAGTTCACATTTATTTTACCTCTGACAGGACTCTTATGGCTAAGAGAATAAAGGTCATTATGATACAAAGTCAGAGCTAAAATAAACGGTTCGCAGCTTCCGGCATTAGATCTACACGGAGGAACCGCGAAAAGTGGGCGTGCGCGCACCTTTAAAAACATTTCTAGGAACAAAGTAATGTACTCCATTGGTTATCCCTGACCAGTCGTATCTGTTATTTACATATCATAAAGGGAAATCATCATCATCTAGCCGAAAGACATCCACCGCTGGACTTAGGCCTCCCCCAAGTGTCGCCACAACAACCTCGTCAACATTTACGAACTTATAATTCTAACTTAATAATTCGCTCACCTTAAATCCGCCTGGCGAGCCTTCTTCAATGTACACACATGACTACGTGCATTCACAACAACTATGTAAACTGCGGTTGTAAACCAATTGTTTAGTTGTAAACTGAGAACTTTTCGTGGTCCAGTCACATAGAATACTTGTGTAATAAACTTAGAATATTACAAGGTAAGTTTTACCATCTAAGCTTTAAAGTACCAAAGAATACTCTAAAGTGCCTTTATTTACAATTAGTGGACCCAATATTCAGTTACGCTCTCGACTGTTATGGACTCACATACAAAACTAATTTAGATAAAATGGAAGCACAGCAAATTCCTAAAACTATTAAGTAATCAATAATAAAACGAAAAATAAACGCAATGATAATTATAATAACTTATCTATACTAATATAAAAAGCTGAAGAGTTTGTTTGTTTACTTGAACGCGCTAATCTCAGGAAATACTGGTCCGTTTTGAAAAAATCTATCATCACGCTAAGACCAATAGGAGCGGAGCAGTAATGAAAATTGTGACGCAGACTAAGTTGCGCGGGTCAGCTAGCTTAAATATGCAAAATCCTTCCAATCAGTTTAAAACATATCTAAGTACCTACTTCTGGTTAACAATCGCTAGTTACTCATAACCACGTACCTAGGACAGTATCGGCAGGTAAATTTGATGTTCCAGCAATTATTTTAGCGACCGAACGCTTGATAAAGGAGTACCATGTCTTCTCAACCAATAGGGAATATGCATGCGATTTTTTTTATTTCCAAAATGAAATACTTATTAGCTCTAGTAAATAATCATGAAATTATTTTTAAATACCTACATCAGCGATGAAGTTATAAAGCTTCAAGGATTACAGTTAGAAAGAGAAGTCCGATGTAAAATTTGACGTCATCGTCAACAGCGTTTTCGCGAGAGGGACAGATATATTTGTTTAAAATAATTATATCTCCTTCGTTTTTCATGTAATTTTGAATCTATTTTCACTGTTAGTATTATATTTTTGTATATTTTTAGATAAACTGAATAGATGATCATCATCTGCCTAACCTTTTCCCAACTATATTGGGGTCGGCTCCCGTCAAACCGGATTCAGCTGAATACCAGTGTTGTACGTGGAGCGGCTTCCTACCAGACCTCCACAACCCTTTAACTGGGTAACATGGTACATCTTGGAAAGACGAGTCAAATTTACTGGCTTCTGACAATCCGTAACGACTGCCAAAGATCTACAAATGACAGCCGGGACCAACGGCTTAACGTGCTTTCCGAGGCACGGAGGAAACTCGGTATGTTAAGATGGTCACCCATCCACAGACCAACCTTGGCAAGCGTTGCTTAACCTTTAAGATCGACCCGTGCGGCTGTTATTAATTAGCCACGAGCTCCTAACTGAATAGATGATAAACACGTTTATCATGCATATTCCCTATTATCTGCTGATATAATTAGCCAGAAAATAAAAAGTATTAATGCCAAGTCAGTTAAGCAGTTCTTTCTCAGGAATTTGTAGACTAAAAGTGGTTTTTACAAGTTTCTGAGACGACGAAGACAAAATAATTGTATTGGATAAATATACGTATCTGCACTACTAGGTTTAAGGTGAATGCTCCAGGGTAGCCCGCGAAATTCAAATATTTTTATGTTTTTTGGAATTTGCCGGTCAGTGTGAAGCTGTATGTGGACCAAATGCGATCCGCGACCGTAACGCGTATTTATCTAAAGAATTATAACCATTTTAATCATCAATATAGCCCTCTAAGTTCATGTAGTTCGAAAGAATGATTAATTCTGAAATATTCATTCTTTAAATTCGCGAAATTCAAATATTTTTATGTTTTTTGCAATTTGCCGGTCAGTGTGAAGCTGTATGTGGACCAAATGCGATCCGCGACCGTAACGCGTATTTATCTAAAGAATTATAACCATTTTAATCATCAATATAGCCCTCTAAGTTCATGTAGTTCGAAAGAATGATTAATTCTGAAATATTCATTCTTTAAATTCGCGAAATTCAAATATAAAAATATTTGAATTTCTTTCGAACTAAAAAAAACATAAAAATATTTGAGAATTTCTCGGGCTACCCTGGAGCATCCACCTTAAGATAATTTGTTTGTGACAACAGTTTGTTCCGTTCCCGCAGACAAACCGTGTAAACGGTTTTGTGGGGCATAGTTACAAGATTTTTTTTTGTGAAACTTGTTTATGATAAATAAATAAATAAATAATAATAAAGGGACATCGTTTAAAGAACGAGACTGCTTCTAGATTAGGCAAATGATAAAATGGTAACTTGTAATATATATTTGCCGTATGGTGCCATAAAAGAATAATACCATCCCATCACTTCCCGTGGGTGTCGTAAGAGGCGACCAAGGAACTCACCAGAGAATGGGCAGCAGCGTTCTCTGTAAAACTCAACACCATACATTGCGATCGCCAACCCGCCTGCCAAGCGTGGCGTTTATGGCAACCTCCCCCCCTTTTGGGGGAGGCATATTTCCAGCAGTGGACGTCTTTCGGCTGATATGATGATGATGAAGATGAATGACATATATACGTTATTTGCTTGCAGGCAGTTCCACTTGGCCAGCGCGGGCGATGACGCTGCGCTCAACATCTGGGACTACAGAAATGGGAAGGCACCTATATTTAGCAGGACGGATCACTCTCATTGGTCAGTAACTATGGCATATATTCTACTCTCTCACCTCAAAAAACCGGCTAAGTGCGAGTCATACTCTACACGTTCCGTACATTAAGCGTAAAAGACGTTTCTTGTATGGGAGCCTCTTTATTTTTTTAATTAATTTCGTTTTATTATTTGTTGTACACAATCTGAAAATTTTAACATTATACTTATTACGGTTCTTGAGATACAGCCAACTGATAGACCGACGACGAGCTTAGGGGGCTGATAGGGTTCCGTTGGTTACCCTTCGGGTACGGAACCCTAGAAAGTACATTTTCGGGTATGTGGATAGTACAATATATCTATGTTTGAGATGTGGTGCTGGAGAAAGATGATCCATATTCCTTGGAAGGCGTTTCGGACTAACGTATCCATAATGCGAGAACTGAAAATCTCCTCGCGGCCGTCATCTGAGTGTCTACGCAGAGCCCTAGAATACTTCGGTTATATTGCAAAGAAAGGTGTTGCCACCTTCTTTCCTTGCAATATGCGAAGTATTCCAGGAGCTTCTCGAGGTTGCCCTCAAGAAGGTCATCGTGACCGACAAAGTAGATGGAAAAAACCTCGTGGACTCCAAAACGTTGGTCTGACCAGATTCGCTCCGCCCTTGACACTACCTTTTACAACGCCCTCCACACCGCCAGGGACAAAAACAGGTGGAGAAACATTCGTGTGAAAGTGATACAGAAGGGAGTCCAAGACCCTCAGCTCTGAGGAATACGACGCAAGGAGGAGGATATCTATGTATCTCTTGTTTCAGGGTATGGACGGTCCGCTACAACACGTACCACGAGCAATTGCTGCTGACGGGCAGTTCAGACGCACGCGCGCTACTGACGGCCGCCGCCAGCGTGTGCTGCGACCTCGACGACGACGGCAAGCGCGTCTCGCAAGTGTGAGTACACCCTAACGTCTGACAAACTAATATGAACCTTGCGTCGGTTGACATTAAGTGGAAATTAAGTTAACATTAGTCACGCCTTGAGGAGGTCGTGCTGTGATGTCAGCGACGGTAAGCGTGTCAGGCAAGTGTTGGTACAACCTTACGTCTGACAAACTAATATCAACTTTGCGTCGGTTGACATTAAGTGAAAATTAAGTTAACATTGTCATACCTTAAGGAGGTCGTGCTTTGATGTCGAAGGCGGTAAGTGCGTCACGCAAGTGTGCGTACATCCATAGCTCTGACAAACTACTATCAACCTTGCGTCGGTTGACATAAAGTGGAAATTAAGTAAACAATAGTCAAGCCTTGAGGAGGTCGTGCTGTGATGTTAGCGAGCATCTGATAAATTAATATCAACCTTGTAACAGTTGACATAAAGTGGAAACAAAGTTCACTGGTTCCGGCTTTCTTTTTTAGACAGACGTTATTGATTCAGAAGCCAGAAAACCTTACACCAGTTTTGCCAAGGGCTACCGTATTACCCAGGTATTTTTGGACCCATGGGTCTCAGCTACATCTAGTTAGACTGATACTTGAAAAATCCGGCCAAGTGCGAGTCGGGCACTTACCCTGAAATTGTTAATTTAATTTTTACTGTCAGCTGTCAGCGGCTTCGCCCGTGTGATCCCTAGGGAACATACTCCTGGGATAAAAAGTAGCCTATGTCCTTTCTCGGGCTCTAGACTATCTGTGTACCAAATTTCAATTAAATCGGTTCAGCAGTTTTGCCATGAAAGCGCGACAGACAGACGGAGTTACTTTCGCATTTATAATATTAGTAAGGATTATTTTTTGTTTTAACGGCAATAAAAATACACAGAAAATTTCAATTGTCTACCTATTACGGTTTTTTTAGATACATCACGCTGACAGACAGCGGAGGCTTAGTAATAGGGTTCCGATGGTTTCCCTTTGTGTACGGAACCCTAAAAAGGCTAAGCAGATTTAATAGATGCATGTCTCCTTTCTAGTTTGGAGGACGGCGTCCTTCAATCGTACGAGCAGCACGAAGACTCGGTGTACTGCGCGGAGTGGAGCGCCTCGGAGCCCTGGACCTTCGCCTCGCTCAGCTACGACGCGAGACTGGTGCTATCCCGTGTGCCCAGGCACTTTAAATACAAAATACTACTGTAATTCCATGTGGAAATTCTCGGTTACTTATAAGAGTACCAAAAAAAGCCTAACAAAAGTCAGGCCGCCGGACATCATCTAACATGGCCAGAAATGGACCCCAAAAAACCCAACTTTGACCAGATTTATCTGGACGCCTGGCAACCCTTGGCCCAATGTAACACATTAAAAAAAGTTTGCAATCACTAGCACAAGCTTTATATATTAGTATAGATAAACCTTTTATTAATTTTGTTTAAGTTTGGTTAAACAGTATTTTTCTTTCTATTAAATTCTGATTAATTACTCAATTTTTGTTAACTGAAAATAGTTTTATTTTTTTTATTTCAAACAGGGTTTTTCTATTTAAAGAAAACACAAAACAATGTCTTTTTCTTGATAAAATTTAATTTAAAAAAATATAACAGCTTATTCTAGTGATCGCAAACTTTTTTGATGTGTGTATGTACTTATTAGTTTTATCTTGCTTTCACAGAATCTTGTCTTAATTAATTTTAGATAATCACTTCTCATTCCATATATTGTTCATATATTTTAGTAACATAAAAACAAGAAGTATAATAAAAAGCGTTATTTATAAATATGACTTTTATTTACAACTAAAATCTTTCAGCAACTCTGTTGGCAACATTTCTGAGGTTTCCATACACTTTAGAAGGAGGCGAACCCATGATGAGGTTGCATATTGCTCTTCTAGCCAACGCTATGTTCTGGTAACTGCCAAGGATGTGAATTTTTGAGTCTGCCAACACAATTCTTGTTTTAGTGACATTCTCTATGGTGAATTTTGTTCGGCCAGCTTTTCCGGCAAGTCGGCCAATGGCGCGGCTCAAATGGTCTCCGTTTAAAGTTTTCACGTCTTTAACTTCGAAAGATTCAACAAACAAGTCGTCTAGTCGGAGTAGGGCGAGGGCGTCGTCCACTTCGAAGCCATAGATGAAAGCCTGGAAATCGGAAATATCATTTAAAAATACAAGAAAACATGGTATTTGTATTTTAGGGGATTGGAACAGCACCTATTTAAATAGTCCAAATTCAAGTAAATAGTCATTTATTCAAATTAGGCTGAGAGCCAGCACTCGTTAAATGTCAATGTTACATAAAGATGGTCCCCCAAAACGCCCACCTACTATTGGCACACAAGTAGACCGAAGGATTAGGAAATAGGATACTTTTTATCCCAGTTTAAGGTTCTTCAATTTCCCACCGGGAAGTGGGCAATCCTGCTTATATTAAGGTACTAGCTTCTGCCTGCGGCTTCGCCCGCATGCATGTCGGATATTATATGGAGGGAACATAAACCCTGGAAAAAGTAGCCTATGAGCTATTCCACCATACTATAATCTACTATTTTGCCAAATTTCATCCACATCCATGTGTCCATTCCATTCGGCCATTCTGGCATGATTGAGTACAAACATACCAAACTTGTACATTTAAAAGTAGTTAGAGTTGTAAATAACTCATGTATTAGTGTAGGGATTTTAGATAAGCGAGGTAGGTGTATTTTGGTACAACAAATGAATTTTTTTATGAATAAATAAATAAATAACAATCTCATATTCGCAGAGCAAACTTGGCCTGAGATTGCTGAGGATAGTGAGGTTTGAAAGGAGAATGGGGGGCCTTGCCGCTGGGCTGGGCTTGCACTGCTGAGTGGGACACAAGTGCAGGCTAACAAAAAATAAAAATATTTATAAGAACAATAAGAAAGAATCATAAAAAAACTCAAGAAATAAAAAAAAAAATTACAGGTGTAACATGGCTTTATTAACTCCGCACTCGAACGTTCCTTACGCGCGACGACGGCGAGAAAGCGCGATATGCGCTCCGCCAACCTCAGTGGGCTCATAACAGCCATAGTGAACTGCTTCTCGTGAGACTTTTGTTTTGTTTTTACAACTGTTGTGAACTTTTATCCTGTTTGTGCCATATACTGTATAACTTTATGTTTTATATGAATTTATATACTTCCTGACAACATGCTGAACTCATTCAATAGCCCATTAATTGAACCCTGAGAAATCTCCGTTACACAGGTTAATAATTAATAATTACAGCCAACATCACTGAGATTATTTAAAAGAAAAATGACTTGGAAGTAAAAGATAACTGTAAGTCTACCATGAGTTTTATCATCAGTTTCTAAGCTAAAACAATAAATTAGAAACTTGTTTTTTAAAAGTTATCATACATTTTTTTAACTACAGTCGCTAGCGAGTATAGATTGATAAAACTCATGGTAGACATACTGATTTATTTACCTTAACAAAATCAGCAGCTTTTTGTAAGTTAGCGATGTCTTTAGTCTCTGGTCCAACCTTGATCTCTACATTTCTCGTCTTGGTGTTGAATCTGACTTGAAGTAGTAAATGTTCCACTATTGGAGTGAAGATCTTTAACCAATCCTCTTTGAGAGGCGTGTATCTGTAATAGAGTATGAGCTTTATAATAACTTGTAAAGATTAAAATAAAATATTTTGTGAAATATGGAAAGATAATTCTAAATAATGAGCTGTAAAGAAAGTAAATACAATTTTTAAGTTTATTAATAGAGTAGGATAGGACAGTAGGTCGTAATCAGCTATCAAGTACTTATAGGTTCTTGCACAAAATAATTTAATTATTACTTTAATTTTGAGGTTATCTACCTGTGGGCTGGGACTGCAATTTTTCTCATATTCTCTTTTGATTCGTTTGGTTCAGCGCTTTTCTTCTTCTTCGCCTTCGACCGACTGTGTTTAGCTTTCCCTTGGATACCATTGTGTTCTTCAATTTCCATACCATCGCCAGATTCAGAAACAGCCCTTCGCTTAACATTTTTTAGCTTCACCGTCTTCTTGGCAGGCAAAAATTCGTCCGCACTGATAATTACTGTGTCCATCTTTGATTCAGTTTTGTCAGTCATGTTTCTATGTTTATTTCTCAAGAGTAAATTAAGACACTTTCTTGCAAAATAAATTCACAACACATGGCTTTTACGAAGCACAGATTAAAAAGAGAGTCAAGTTTTGCCAAGTGTCAACGTCTAATGTCAATCTGAACCATAGATGTAGATTCTATAACTATGATCTGAACAAAAGAAGTTGCTAGTAAAAATATTTGGTTCTTTAAAAAATAGTAGTTACTTAGGTACATCACTACTAAAAATACGTTCATATTATTTGTGAACCTCAGAAAAACTTACAAACTTGTAAAAACGCAGCCGTATCTCGAACAATTTTGAACGTACCAATTGTGAATGGTTATGTCACAGGGTTAATTTTTGTTATGAATTGATTTGAGGTAAGAATTCTGAGAAATTTTGAGGGAAGCTTTAATCATCTGTTATTATCAATATAAGACCTTCCAGTATTAATAAAAATCTTTTATTTTAGGTATCGTACAACAGAAGATACCTCGAGTCAAAATGTCACTCCTAAAACTTGGTGTTGTAAAAGTGCTCAGTCCTGGCCAGGGATTTAAACTAGCGGCATGTACATTCGTGCAGAACCGTAATATCGCTGGCAAGGCGCTGAGAAGCTCGCTGCCCTGCCCTCCTGAGAAGCCAGCCCCCTTCGACTATGTGAACAAGGACTATTCGTGGTTTAGGAGTCTTCGCGACCGCACCACTCATAGGTTCGACGAGAACACTAAAGTCGTCGTAGTTGAAGGCCCAGTGGCTGCTGGAAAGACCAAGTTCGCGGCCGCCCTCGCAGAGGACTTGGGTATGAAGCATTTCCCTGAAGCGAACATGGACATCCACTATGTGCGGCCAAATGGTTGTGATCTCCGCATGTTCGATGACCAGATACCTGAAGACACCAGGACTTTTGACCATGTTAACTTCAATCAGACCCCGAATCACCGTTTAGCGGGTAACTTCCAGATTATGATGTACATTGCTAGATACAGCCAGTACATTGATGCATTGGTCCATTTGTTGAACACTGGCCAAGGAGTTGTGTTGGAGAGGTCTCCTTACTCAGACTTTGTGTTCCTGGAGGCGATGTACTCTCAGAAGCACATCAGCAAGGCAGTCAGGTCTGTGTACTACGAACTGAGGGCTAACTCAATAGAAGAGCTGATGCGTCCACATCTTGTCATCTATTTGGATCTTCCTGTGGACAAGGTAAAAAGAGATCCGTACTACTTCCTATTTTGCTAATAGTTTAGTGAGTGCAATTTCATGTAAATGATGAAATAGCTTTATAGTTACAAATGACCTACTAATGACAATTTTCTTTTGAGCTGAAGGTAAAACCCTATTCGTTTAAATAATTAAAACTCAGCAGCTCAGCAGTTGGATATAATAAAAAAAAATAATACTGTGTTCTACACATTTCAAAATTTATTTAAAGAGTCCTATAATGTTGCTGTCGCCTGTTGTTGCTCCTATTCGCCATCCTTCTCTTACTCATATACTTATTTTTTAGGGATATAAAATATCTTATTATATAAAAAAAATCCATTACTGAGTGACTGAAGGACAACACACAGCCAAAACTACTAGTTGTAGACAGTCATTTATAAGCTTGCAAAGTCGCACGCAGAAGCTAGTATGCTATATGTCCTGAATCCTAGATAACCACCTGGTTCATAGAAATGAGCTCATCTCCTAATACACAAGACTTTATTATTTCTGGCACAATGACTCAAGTAATCCTCAAAAACTGTCTCAGTTGTGAAAAAATTATCAACTGGTTCATTTAAATACCATAATAAAGCCTGGTTCTGGAGGAGCTCGCGGCTAAATAATAACAGCCGCACGGGTGAAGGTTAAGCAATGCTTGCCAAGGTTCGTCTGTGCATGGATGACCGTCTTAACATAACGAGTTTCCTTCGTGCCTCGGAAAGCACGTTAAGCCATTGCTCCTGGCTGTCATTTGTAGATCAGAAGCCAGTAACTCTGACTCCAGTTTTGCCAAAATGTACCGTGTTACCCAGTTAATGGGTTGTGGAGGTCTGGTAGGCAGCTGCTCCACGTAAAACACTGGTATTCAGCTGAATCCGGTTTGACTGGAAGCCAACCCCAATGTAGTTGGGAAAAGGCTAGGCACATGAATAAAGCCTGGTTTCTCTTTTTTTATTTTCATTCCTTTCCTTTCTGAGGTGTACTTGAGTCATTGCGCCAGATATAATTAAATAAGTCTCATATATAAGGAGTCTATAATAACAAAAAGGCATGCATGTAAATTATTGCATACCTCCCGTTACAGTCAGTTACCATACAATCTCATTACAACTGCTTCATGGTTGCTTTAATTTCCTCTGACATTGCATAATGGGCACATCATCATCTTCTCGCCCTTATTCCATGTTACTAACTCTCTTTTCTTTCATAGCGCTCCTCACACAATCCACCAGTGATATCTTCCCTCCTTCCCTCTAATTTACATTTATTTATTTTTATTTACTCTTTAATTTTTTCCTTCTTTTTCTTCTTTTCTCTAATTTACAGGTCCAATCTGCCATAAAGGAGCGTAAACTGGAACATGAGGTTGTTGGCAAAGCCCTGACAGACAACTTCCTCACTGAGATGGAGCGTCAGTACAAGAACAAGTATCTCCGCGACATTTCTACCCACGCTGAACTGTTGGTGTACGACTGGAGTGGTGGCGGCGAGGTCGAAGTGGTCAGTATCAATCTTTAGCATATTTTCTTTTATATGTTTGTGGGACGCTCTGCGGTACGATGGGTCGATGATTTGAAGAAGGTGGCTGGGTGCGGATGAATGCGGACTGCTCAAGACCGGGATGGTTGGCGCTCTTTGGGGGAGGCTGACGTTAAGCAGTTTATGGCTATTGGTTGATATGATGATGATTAACGGGATTAATAAGTAGAGAAGAGACCTGAATAAACAAACATTTTTGTTGCCAAGGTAACTAATATTATAAGACGAAACTGAGTTTTTTGGTTCCCTTTCACCCCTAAATCGCCGACCCGATCAATTTTGATGAATTTCAGTAGAGATAGATTGGAACTGGAAATGGCTGTAGGCTAACGACGACACGCAAGCGTAGCCGGGAGCAAAAGCATGTTTGGTAATAAAGGTCAAAATAAAGACGAGACAATAAAAACGAGTACAAGAAAAGGTATTGCGTTTATTAAATACACATACTATTTTAGTACACAGTAATCATCCCCATTCTCAGTAGCGGCTTTAGGGCGCCAGGACATACAGAGCGCTGCGTGAAATTTGCGTACCTACCTATTTCTTTCGATATAAAGAAAAGCTCAGACATTGATGGCGATTTGTCGTGCGATTAAATTTTAGGTTGGTGATTAAAATACCAGTGCCTGTTGCAAGTGGTGAACACAGTTTTTTATAAAATTAAATTATAGCTCGCCAAACGAAAGCCAAAACTGCCAAATGAATAGGGAAAATACAACATAGTAAAAGTACGTAAGTGATGGGTGGGGGCGGTTAAAAAAACAGTTATTTTAATTATATTGGAATGCAAAAAGGCGTCAAATGCATGTCTCGCCCGTGGCGCTTCGTGGGTTAAAGTCGGCCCTGGCCATTCTATCATTATCATCATCATATCAGCCGAAAGATGTCCACTGCTGGAAATAGGCCTCCCCCAAGCGTCGCAACAACAACCGGTCCTGCGGCTACCCGCGACCTTCACCAGGTCATCGTTCCACCTTGTGGGAGGCCGCGCCAACGTTGCGTCTTCCGGTACGCCCATTCTATGTACCTATATATTTCCTTTCAGGTCGTGGAAGACATAGAGCGTCTGAACTTCGATCAGTACACGGAGCGCGAGAATCCTAAGATGAAGGACTGGCGCCTTCCGCGCGAGATGGACTGGGCCGACCAGCGCATGCTCTACACCAACCAGAAATTCTTCCTCATGAACCTGTTCGGTATCCCTAAGCTGGACGTGCCTGAACTCATCACCAGCGCTGACGATGCTTATGAACGATTGCAGGTAATTTATGTGCATATTCTAGAAGAGCTTGTGGCTAAGCAATGGGTTAATCTCCAAGGCTAAGCAACGGTTGCCAAGGTCTATGGATGGCTGACCATCTTAAAATACCGAGACTCCTCAGAAAGCAAGCCTTAGGTCTGAGCATCTGACAAATTGATATCAACTTTGTCAAGGTTGACATAAATTCGAAACTAAGTTAACTGGTCACGGCTCTCATTTGTAGATCTTTGGCAGTCGTTACGGATGGTTAAAAGCCAGAAAATCTGACACCAATCTGGCCTAAAAGTACCGTGTTACCCAGTTACTGGGTTGTGGAGGTCTGATAGGCCGTCGCTCCACGTAAAATACTGGTATTCTAATTCCGATTTGATTGGAAGCCGACCCCCAATATAACTGGGAAAAGACTAGGTAGATGATGTGCATATTTCAATGTTAATAAAATATATTTCATTTTGTTAACATTGAACTAAAAGAATCCGAATCAAAAGAAAATCATCCTTTGTCACTGGGGAGTGCGAAGGATATGTTTGTTAGGAATCAATAGAATTGCTTCATTTACCTAGCCTCGCTCAGCGCAATCGATTCTATAGGTTCTTAAAATAAAATATGCAGAAAATACGTGACACGCGCCGTGGTGAGTGGTATACATTTATTTACAGGATCAATAGATCATCATCATCTGCCTAGCCTTTTCCCAAGTATATTGGGGTCGGCTTCCAGTTTAGCCAGATTTAGCTGAATACCAGTATTTTACGAGGAGCGGCTGCCTACCAGACCTCCACAACCCATTAACTGGGTAACACGGTACTTCATGGCAAGACTGGAGTCAGATTTACTGGCTTCTGACTATCCGTAACGACTGCCAAAGATCTACAAATGACAGCCGGGACCAACGGCTTAACGTGCTTTCCGAGGCACGGAGGAAACTCGGTATGTTAAGATGGTCACCCATCCACAGACCAACCTTGGCAAGCGTTGCTTAACCTTGAAGATCGACCCGTGCGGCTGTTGTTATCTAGCCACGAGCTCCTCAACAGGATCAATAGATACTGAGCGTAAATATGACATCTCGAGTCTTGGTAAAAGTTTCTTAAAACTAAACTTAGACTTTAACTTAGATTAGAACCAATATTATTAAGGATGTTATTTTAGTTGCCATAAATTCCGAACAGACACATTTTTAACCGACTTCTTCAAAAAGGAGGAGGTTCTATGTTCGGCTGTATGTATGTTTTTTTTATGTATGTTCACCGATTTCTCCGCCAATTTTGGACCGATTTTAAAAATTCTTTTTTATTCGTAAGCCTATACTCCTGAGGTGGTCCCATTAAAAATGTTTGTTCAGCGATATTTTCGCCAATTGTTAACCGATTTGTATGAATCTTTCTTTGTTTGGAAGAGTATTTATTCGGACTGGTCCCATTAAAATTTGGTGAAGATCTGATGAAGAACTTCGGAGGTAGGCAACGGAACTCTTCAATCAATGATAGCAAACGGATCGGGATTTCTGAAATCGCTTATCTGTTGATTGTTTACACCAGTTCATAACATAATATCACGCCGGTACGCTGTGTTTGTGGTGTGGTGGGAAATAAAAAACTTTTTAACATATACTTTATAATTTCGGAAGGCGGTGTTTTTGGTTGTTTCGTTTTTCAACACCGACTTCCGAAATTAAAGTTATTATTTACTTTATAGTGTTTTGTTTTTGGAAGTCGGTTTTATTTTTTTGTCAAAAAGTTTTTTACTAGCAACATGTTTCCCGCAACACAAAATAATGTTATTGTAACAACATTGTTTTACAATGAATGACTGTGGTCTCTTTTCCAGGTCATAGAGTCACACCCCAAATTCACTCACATGGAGGGTTACACGGATGGCAACACTCTGTTCAAGAACAAGATGTCCAAATACACTGAATTTATTTAAATGTTGCCTGATACTGTAGATTGTTTATTTAAATTAATATAACATTTATTAAAAAATATGCTTTTATTTCAATTAGCCAGCACACTTATCAACTCAAATAGGGACCGTCTCCGTATCGCTTTTCAACCTCGCTGTCGAAAGAATGAATATTTCAGAAATAATCATTTTTTCGAACTACATGAACTTAGAGGGCTATATTGATGATTAAAATGGTTATAATTCTTTAGATAAATACGCGTTACGGTCGCGGATCGCATTTGGTCCACATACAGCTTCACACTGACCGGCAAATTGCAAAAAACATAAAAATATTTGAATTTCGCGGGCTACCCTGGAGCATTCACCTTAACGCACGCACGTAACCAAAACGGATCAGCAGCTCCGGTACGTCGAGTCGGCTACGGCTAGGCGACGCCGCGCTTACAGCTCGCCATCCACCCATTTTCGTCAACAGACGGCCTAGTACGAATATTTTTGACGTATAGTACCGTAACGTAAAATTTCACCATAACTGCAAAACTCGTTTCGCACATAATGTTTATTTGAATTGGATTTTTTTAATGATAAAAATTGTTTAGGTACTTATGTCAAAATACTATGTGGTTTTAGTTTTTCACATTCAAAAGTCACTTACGTCAACGTTACTATACCTACGTCAAAATATTCATGCTAGGCCCTCAATAGTGTGCTGCAGACATGGCACGGAAGGGTGAGACTGAGTGAGCACAGAGAGAAGTAAGCACGGAACGACGAGCCGTAAGCAAGGGGACGACTCCTTCGTGACTCGTTCGCGAGCCTGTCCCGAGGCGAGGCGATTACGTTACGATTCCGATTAGTATGCCTACAGTATGTAGAGTTTCATAAAAAGAATATTGCTCGGCTCGAGTTGATGCGGTAACGATTCCTTTCCGAGCTGATATGTGTGCTGAGGACCTTTACCTACAGAGTACCTACTACAGAGACTTTTTTTGCTCCTCTGCTACACAATGAACTCATTACCTGAAAAGGAGTCATTGAACTCAGTGTGAAGAACTTTTACTAAGCGCCCAAAATCGCAGGTAAGGGACTAAAAATAAAAATAAAAAATCGTCGAGTAAGGGACTACTCACACTTATTCTGTTCCATTCGCGTTTCGCTAAACGATTTTGGTCACACTTATACAGTTCTACTTCTATCAAACGCGTATAGCGTCCTAAGAATGAGAAGACGGCAGCTGTAGAAGAGCGCTGAACTCTAAAGCACTCGCGTTTTAATAAAACATTAGTCCTCATTTTATACATGTTTGCCGCGAAAGCTGAATAAACACGGAAAGAACGCGTCTCCATAAAAATCGTTGCTTTCTTTGGACATAAACTGAATAAGTGTGAGTAGTCCCTCATAAACATATGGGGCAGTTGATGATTTTGTTTCAATGTTGGACACATATTAAAAGTTGTCCATAATGAGTACAATGACCCCTTGGCAATTATTGCGTTCATTTGTTACACGTTGCATGAATTCGTTCACAGAAGTCCGTGTCCAGACCGTGACACGGAAATGTGTCGACGGTTTCATGAAGACCACGACCCGCGCTGCCCTGATGCTCTAGACAAAGATCCATTCTATCAGTAATGGCGATTGTCGAAATGCCATCACGTGACATTTCGACAGCGTTTGTCAATTTCATTCAGTTTTGATTTTGCCTTCGCCACGCTACCGCTAAGGCCGCGGACACGAAGTCAGCGGGCAAGGGTGGCGCGGCGACGCTAGTAGTAGACGCGGCGCGCGTAGTTTTGTACTATGAAGTGCATGTGAATTATCTAGTTCCCTATGATTACGACACTGCAGACGCACGGGCACCGCTCGACTGGCGCGGGCTCTCGTACGCCGCCGCCCCGCGCCCGCTGAGTTCGTGCCCGCGGCCTAACAGAATGTCAATGATTTCTATGTACAAATGGACGAAGTTAGCACATCGATTGACATTCTATTTTATTTTGTTGACATCTTATTGATTTTTGTGTCATTTTTAATTTATTTTGTTCACATCTTATACTAATATATAAAACTGAAGAGTTTGTTTGCTTGAACGCGGTAATCTCAGGAACATTTAATTATTTCAGTGTTAGATGAATTTAGTTTATCGAGGAAGGCTATAGGCTATATATCATCACGCTAAGACCAATAGGAGCGGAGCAGTAATTAAAATTGTGACACAGACGAAGTTGCGCGAGTCATCTAGTTTTTATATAAAGTTGACATGGTTTTTTGATTTAAATTGTTGACATTTCTAATTTAATTTTCTGTATTTTTTTAATGTAACTAGTTGAGATTTGTATTTTTATTTATAAACATTTGGATTTTAATTTCTTGACATTTTGAATTTTTATTTATTGACATTTCATAAAGACACTGAGTAAAAATTTCATTATGTATCAATGTTTAATGATAAAATTTGTAATCGATAATAGTTATATGAATAATTTTTGACAATTAATTGCATGTATTACACATTTGCACACCTGTTGAGGTAAAATATGGCAGAACTTTTGTTGTTTGTAACACACATGTATGTACCCATATTCCAGTAAATAAATTATTTGTATTTGTATTTGATTAATTACCCAAATTTTATTGTGAAAGAGGCACATTATCTGCTAGGTTCATTATTTGGGGCAGTTACCGAGAATTATTTCGATCTGTCATCTTGCTTTGTCCCTATAGAAGGACAGATATTTATAACTTTATTATAAGCAAATGTAAAAAATTTCAGTTGTAACTAGGTTATATAAAGTTTAATCAGAAGACTGATTTTAATATCAAATAAAATAAAATAAAAAACAGTAATCGGTGTCTGTATTATGTCCCTCTAAGGGTCAGAATAATCAACGTTTTTGGCAGAGAATTAAGGACAAAAATAAAACTATCAACAAAAAATCAACTGCTTATATTTCATGTAAGTTACTAAAACATAAAAAGTTTTACAACTATGCATTTATCTCAGCACCACAGATCGACAGATACTTGCAACGAGCTTCAAAATAATTTAATAAATAATATATATTCTTTGGTTGTTCATAAATCAAGCAGATATAGCCGGGATAAGGCCTTAGGGTACTTCGGTAGTATGTTTCCGAAGAATAATTTTAGCCGACCTTGCTTTGTTTAGGGTTTCAGCACAATGACAGTTCAACTTATATGGAACATGACTTTGCGTCGTGCTTAAACATATTAGCACCAATATTGAATCGAGGTGATTTAAAATATTTTTAATTCAATGTTTTCATGTTTGTTGCAAGTATCGTCTTTCAGTCTTACCTATAAATTTATTTTTATTGCCAAACTTTGAATAAAATCGCCTTATGGATCAAATTATATAAAAGACGCCAAATGACGAGTTTTCCGGTATGGTAAGGCGATTTTATTCACATTACTTATTAAAAACACGAGCCCAATAGTAAAAAAATAAACGGAATGTCATAATATTTAATAATTCAACCAAAATATGGCAAAAAACTTAATAAATTATTTTCGTCCTGTTTCAAAAAAAAAAACAATAAGATTTATAATAAAATTATGTTTTTTTTTACATCTAAACAATAATAAATATCAGCTATGTTTTATTGTTAGTAGACAATATTAGTTACAGTAGTACCCAACTTATAAGGCGCGTCGTGAATCTTCGTTCGCGCAGAAAAGAAAGAATGGCCCGAAGACTTACGAAAGAATACTTAAAACTTACAATCAACCTTAGGTTATTATAAGGTTCATATTACACTGCAGTTGTTAGTTCCGTCTCACTCGCAAGTCACGTGCATGGCACGCGGCGCGCGCTATCATGGCGGCGGCTGCCGACCAATAGCGGTACAGGAAACAGAAGTGCAGTGCAGGGAGCGTGCCGATTGGTCAATAGCATTTCCCGCACTTTGAAAATTCGTCTTCTGCGCAGGTACATCGGCAAGCCATATCAGTTGGGTACTACTGTACATACTAAACTTGTTATATTATGTTGATTATTTACAAAAATATTGAAATACAATGGCGCAATTGTCGTCGAAACGTTATCGTTGAAACATTATTTGGTCAAAAGAATTGACTTCTTTACGCAGATTTATTTTTGTTGTATAAATACTAGGTGGTACTTACAGTACGCGTCTTGTAAGTTTGCACTAGTTTTCTCTGAAGTAGGTTAAAAATAACAACACAGATGCAAATCTCCATCACTTGACCATAACGTTACTTGTATGGAATGAGAGACTTTGATCTCTTTATTTTATGTCGGTGTTACTTCTCAGAGTAGTTTGGAAACTACGGTCGATCTAATTGAAATTGCCAATTTTTATTGTGATATTTGAACCAAGTTGTAAATAATAAATTTAACAGAAGAGCGCCATGCTTTGCGCTTCAACAAACTTACAGGACGCATACTGCAGTGCGATTCTGTGAACATGTAGAAGTGAAAACTTAGGCGAAGTGAACAAGAAGTGATCTGTCAAACCATACAAACAAGATGGAGTGACAGTTCACTTCATCCTCACTCTACCTAAGCTTACATGATGAGATGATGACAGAATAGAGCAGCGATACCTTTTGCGGTACTCATTTCCTTTTTTTATTGATTTAAAAACTGGCAGTATACTGTTTTTTTTTGTTAATGTTATTTTATTACAGTACAAAATTACGTAGCCTAAGTGTAAGATATCACAAGTATTCCTATTCAAAATACATTTAAAAATTCATTTCTATAATGGTTCAACCCAACTTCGAAATGTGATAGTGCATATATTAAAAAAACTATTATTATGCCTAATTATCAAACACAAAAAATATAATAATTTATGGTTGGTTTACTTACAATTTATAGGGAAAGAAGTAAAACTGAAAATTAATTTGTTAAAAGAACCTGTATTTTATCAAAAACTTAGTGCAATTTTTTCGATATTTAGTTATTTTTAAATTATTTCACTCTTACTCAGTTATGTTCTTTAATATTTGTAAAATTTGGGTACATTTTTTTTTCAAAAAACGGTATTTAAAACAATGTCATATACGAAATTAACTTTGCGGTTGTAAAACATATTCGTATTTTTATAAAGTTGAATACAAATTCGAGTTAAAAAATAAACCAATCATTAACATAAATTGCCCTGAAATGTTGATGAATTCATCGAATGGAATGAACGATCTATAAAAAGCGAAATTGACTGACTGACATGATGCACAAGGTTTCCTTTTAAGCAGAAGGTATTTTTGGAAATTCATCCTATATGGGGATGAATAGGGGGCTCCAAGTAAAATACTGGCATTCATTCTACATCCGGAATGACTGGGAGCCGACCCCAATATAGTTGGGAAAAAGGCTGGGCACTTGATGACCAATGGGGTGAAAAGGGGGAAAATCGTTTGTACAAAATTTGCGCACGAAGTCGCGGGCGAAGTGCTAGTCCCGTATATAATATTTACCATCCTACTCGCACATTTATTGACCACGAAAGCCACGAATCTTTGCGTATAAGTAATCAGGCATTGTTGCTGTTATGCTATTTTTTTTTGTTTGTTTTAAAGTGTAAATATTGTCAGTTGTGGTGTACGTTACCGGGTTATTTCAAAAACCCGTAAGTTTATATTGATCTGCTGATGTATTACAATCTTACGGAGTTTGCAATTTTCCGATGGGGGCCGTTCAAGTATTACGTAAGCACTAATGGGGGGTGGGGGGGTCTTTATTATGCTTTATTTTGATGACATGGGGGACGGGGGGTTTAAATGGTGATTACGTCAGCAATATTCACTTACTCTTTTTGTTTGCATATGTTAGTAATTTTAATTTGACATAATTATAGCTAATTAATTAGTTTTACTCTCACACGATGTTTCATAAAAAGTAAGAAATAACAGGGGTGGGGCAAATAGGTCCTGTACGAGTAAAAACTATACCAATGCTTACGTAAGCATAGGAGGGAGGGGTAAGAGCTTTGATTACTATCGCTGACAAGGGGGTTTTGAAATGACTAAAATTCTGCTTGAACGGCCCTGTGGTATGTAGTCAATGAACGGTCCTCATTGTTGGTTACACCTCTAGTAAGTACGGCGAGTCCAAAGCGCCCAGACCGGCGGCCACCCCGCCTTCGTTGGCGTCTGCTAACTTGGTGCGAAGCATGTGACCCACCTGGCGATTGTGAAACACTTTTTCTTTTGTTCTGAAAATATTAAAAATCGTGTGGTTATAAAGCTGTACAGCAATGTATTAAATCTATACAGTAATATATAAAGCTGTACAGCAATGTATTAAATCTATACAGTAATATATAAAGCTGAAGAGTTTGTTTTTTTGCTTGAACGCGCTAATCTCAGGAACTACAGGTCCGATTTAAAAAAATATTTCCGTGTTAGATATAGCCCATTTATCGAGGATGGCTATAGGCTATATAAATTATTCCAGAAAATAAATTATTTGTATTTGTATATATCATCACCTTAAAACCAATAGGAACGGAGCAGACGAAGTTGCGCGGGTCAACTAGTAATCAATATATTATGTAAAATTCGTCCGTGACTGACAGACAACGCACAGCCGCAACTCCTGGTCGTAGAAAGGTGAAATTTGGCATGTATAGATAGTAGCCGATTCTCAGACCTACTCAATATGCTCACAAAATTTCATAAGAATCGGTCAAGCCGTTTCGGAGGAGTACGGGAACGAACATTGTGACAAGAGAATTTTATATAATAGGTACCTATGAAATTGCCGTTTTGTATGAAAAAATTTAAACGAATTTTTTTCATGTATTTTTTATTTGTATTAATCGAAGTAATCACCCATGCAATCAATGCATCTTTGCCAACGCAGTGGCAGTTTATTGATGCCCTTCTTAAAGAAATCAGCTGGACGGGAGGCAACAAATTCTTCAAAGGTATTTTGTACGGCCTCTCGGGTATTGAATTTTTTTCCCGCCAAGAAGTTATCCAAATTCTGGAAAAAGTAGTAGTCTGTAGGCGCAAGGTCTGGTGAGTAGGGCGGATGACGGAGAGCTTCCAACCCCAGTTCTTGCAACTTGGAGACCGTCTGCTGTGCAGTATGAGGTCGCGCGTTGTCGTGCAGGAGCAGCGGAGACGAGCGATTGACCAATGCTGGTTGGAGATGTGCCAGCTTCTCCATCATTGTGTTCAGTTCTTCACAGTACACATCTGCAGTAATGCTCACCCCGTTTGGTAAGAAGCTGTGATGAATCACACCGGCCCTAGACCACCAAACAGTGACCATCACTTTTCTAAGTTTTCGTTTAGCGCATTGTTTAGGTGCTGAACCAGGATCCAAACAACTTGCTGAGCGCTTGCGGTTATCAAACAGAATCCATTTGTCAAGCTTTTTTACCTTGCCAATTTGACGCAAATCGACCAATATTGTTTTGACGCTAACGTCGAAAGCTGCTGCTAATTCAGCCGTAGATTGTGTATCATCAGCTTCCACAATCGCCTTTAATTCGTCATTGTCGACCAAAGTCTTCGGACGACCGCGAGGTTCATTTTTCAGGTCGAAATTTCCAGAACGGAAGCGAGCAAACCAATAACAGGTGGTGCGTTGGTTTGTAGTGTTAGCTCCGTAAACGTCGTTGATGTTGCGTGCCGCTTGTGCCGCGTTGCTGCCACGACGGTATTCATATTCCATAATTACTCGAATTTTTAACGTATCCATGATGACGAAAAAGATTGAAATGTGATGAAAATGTAACACTAATCAATAAACAAATGACTACTTTGGAAAAAAAAAACATGTTTTTAAAATAAAATTAATTTGAAATTAGAATTCTAAGCCAAACAAAAATTATTTTGATTTGAAATGGCCAGTACTGCAGAACGGCAATTTCAAAGGTAAAGACCTAATATAAGATTAGTTAGGAAATTCTGATCGTAGTCATTAGTCCTTAGCCATACTTACAAAACTTTTATTTATTTAAACTGAGGTCAACAATAAAGGCTTTTTATTTTGTTTTATTTAATTTTATTAAGATTGAGGGTAACTTACCCGATGATGACGCCGAAGATGCCGAGCTCGGACACCAGGTCCACCACGGGCGGCGGCACCGGCGCGCCCGGCCGGACCACGTAGCCTGGCACCTGTACCCACATCATATTATTTACTCGCTGGCTTTTACCTCGAACAGAGGATTAGCATTGCCATACAACGTCGCAATGCCGCTAGTCTTTTGGGCTCACTTCCAGTCGACAGCGATGCGGACGAATTTTTTGACGCCATGTTTATAGTTAGGAGTTTTATTTTATATTGTAAGTGTATATAGTTTTTTATTGAAATAAAGTTATTATTTACTTATTATAACTTTATGTACCACGTAAGGCCTCTGCCTCGAGTTTTGCGGGCAGCGGGGCGGTCGCGGCAGCGGCGCAGGAGCGGCAGGATCTAATGTGTAAAATCAAATGGACCGACCCTCGAAAAGAGCGGCGCGGCAGCGGCGAGAGGGCGGGCAACGAGCGGTGCGCCCCAGTCGAGCGGTGACCGCCCGCGCGTCTGCTTAAATTTAATCCAATGCCATCAATAAAACGAGCTATAAGAATAAATTTGAATCAAAAAAATGTTGTCGCCGTTGTTCAGACATTTCGATCGCGAATAAAAACAAATATCTCGACAACACGGTTGTGTAGTGTTGTGTTCGTTATTACGAACACAACACTACGCCGCTATGGTGCCGCGCGATCTGCCCGCTGGTTTCGAAAACGGGTCTACGTTGCCCGCCCCGCTGCTCGCAAAACTCGAGGCATAGGCCTAAGAGATGTCGTTGTACTCATCATTATGAACATTTTTTTACTATGGGACCAACTGAAATCGCGAAAAACATTATAACATCTCCTCTTCAATAAAGAGAGGTACTCACAAGCGGCGGCACGATCCTCTCCATGAGGATGTAGGCGGCGCGCTCGCGGCTGTGGCGCATGCGCTGCAGAGCCTCGCGGATGTCGGCGCCGTACACGTTGTTTCCGCCGCCTTCGCGCTGCGGCTTCAGAACGAACCTACAATATCCATTCATACAAAGTCAAATAACGTTTATTACTACAAGACCAAAAATAGAGGAACTTATGGCTAAATAATAACAGCAGAGGTCAATCTTTAGGGTTAAGCAACACTCTCCGAGGTGGGTCTGTGGATTGGTGACCATCTTAACATACCGTTGGTTTCAGCTGTCTTTTGTAGATCTTTCGTAGTCGTTACGGATATTAAGCTGGTCCTGCTCCACAGTCACAGCTGCTTAGGTCCACTTTTTAGGTTTTTATGTTTTTATATTTGGAAGAGATGCTCGCTCCTTTTTTTTTTTTTTTTTAGAGGTTCTTACATTATTTCGTTTATTTATTCTTATATACATACAAATTATATTATTATTATAATTACTTATTTATTCTTTTTGATGTAAGAACTTAATCGTTCTCTTTATTAATTTATTTTTCATTATTTGGTCATTGACAACCATAGTTTTGTGTAAAGTAGAAGCATATTTTTCAAATTTTGTAAATGTGAGTACCATAAAACCATTTACATTTTATGTGAGTAGTTATAGTTTTACTTGTTGGACATGACCGAGCATGGTGGTTGAGAGCATGTCATGCTCACTCAAATATCTCGCTGATGGCGGCGCGTGGGTTTGATCATTCGGTTCCCTTCGAAATGGTTGAGCTGAAAGGTGCCGATACACGCGTCATGTTCGTGAACAGGCGCCGTCGGTTGAGACTGGTCATCTCTTAACTGCCATTGGCTTATTTTAATCTTTATATTTTTAATTCTTATAATAAGCCCTTTTTTTCCTTTGTATTGTCCTCACATGCAGAAGCAACATGTATTTATGTAACTTGGAATTTTGTAAAACAGAACATGATTTAAAAGAGTGTCCGTGGAGTTTCTTGCACGTTCTTCTCCATAGAGATCTACGCTTTGGAACGTGCAAATAGCTTCCATGTTTTTGACTGACCGACCTTGTCGTTTCAAAAGTGCCTGTGAATGGTTTATTTGAAATAAAATGCTTTGAATTTGAATTTAAGAACCAGAAAATCTGACACCAGTCTTGCCAAGAAGAATCGTGTTACTGAGTTAGAGGTCATATAATTATGCAGTTGCTCTACGTAAAATACTAGTATTCAGCTGAATCCGGCTTAGATGACTACAAGACAAAAATACTGGCTCAGACTTGCCCACAATTCTGAAACATCCTAAATATTATACCGCTTTTGCTCCTGCAAACAATTTGTATGTAAGTTTCATTACGTTGCGGGGCACGATTAAGCGATTGATCACATTTACCTTGGAAAACCGAATTAAGGAGGAACACGGATGGGTTTTAGTCAGTAAGAGTCTGACACTCCCTTCTGCTTCACCCAGAGCGGGAGGAGTCATTTGACGATTTCCCATCCTTAAAAAAAAAGGTTGAAACGTGGCCTTAGACCTCTCCTCTCCGTCTCTCCTTCCGTGACTCACCTCTCAGCATCCTTCAAGCCCATCTCAACCGCCCTCTCGCCGTTCTCGTCGAAGTCCAAGGAGTACAGGCCAGTGAAGATGTCCCTGACGCGGCTGGTGGTGGCGCCTGAGCCCATGAACTTCTCCAAGACTCCGGGCGCAGCCAACGCTTGCTGCACCTTCTTTGTACCAGCCAGCTGGTAGTGGATCGACGGGCATTTTATGGCGCTGAAATTAATTATTTCGTAAATAATTATTGTGCTTAGAGTTTCCTTGCGTGATCGAATCAGGAATGATGATATCCGCAAGAGAACCAAGGTTACCGACATAGCCCGAAGGATCGCCAAACTCTAGTGGCAGTGGGCAGGGCACATTGCTCACAAAATAGATGGTCGATGGGGCCGAAGAGATCTGGAGGGACGACCGCGTAGCCGAAGACGCAGCGTTGGCGCGCCTTCCCACAAGGTGGACCGATGACCTGGTGAAGGTCGCGGGTAGCCGATGGATGCGAGACGCGCAGGACCGGTCGTTGTGGCGAGGCTTGGGGAAGGCCTATGTCCAGCAGTGGACGTCTTTCGGCTGATATGATGAATTATTTAAAAGCCGTATATACAACGTATAACAGAATAAACGCAATACCTCTAAAGGGGTCATTGTACTCATCATTATACACAACATTTACTATGAGACCAATCCAAAATCGCAAAAAAAAAAAATCAGCTGTTCAGTACATACTGTCGAGTTATGCGCACATAAATGTATGGGGGAGTCTATTCTTTTTTCGCGATTTCAGTGTTGGTCCCGTGGTGAAAGTTGTTCATAATGCCATCATTAAACAGAAAACAACAGAATAAACGGAATAGGGGTCATTGAACTCATGTTCAATGACCCCTATTCCGTTTATTCTGTTACAGGTTGTAAAAAATCTTAATACTTATATAAAATACTTCCGTTACTGGTGACTGATTCGAGTGATTGACAGACCAAGCACAGCCGAAACTACTGGTTGTAGAAAGCTGAAGTTTGGCATACAGGTTCCTTGGGGAGTGTAGGAGAGCACTAAGAGACTATTTCCCGAAATTCCTACGGGCAAATTTTGTCTGATTTTCTATCCATCCAATATTTATTCAAAGACACGATGTTTGTAAAAAGCAACATACTTCTAGAATTGATATTTGCAAAAAAAGGAAGAACCTTTTCTAATAATTTAGTTGTAGGTACTCACGTGGATCTCTCGACCCTCAGTCTTGCGTCCCACTCCCTCTGGGAGGGGTACTGCGCCGGTTCGTACCCCGAGCGGTAGTACACGACTGCCACTGGACGCTCGTCGCTGCAAAAATAAGGGAATACCGTCAAACGGGGTGAACAGAAACAAAACTTTGATAAGGTTTTTCACTATATTATCATAACATTGGTTTTATAAGGAAACACTTGTTTTATTTATAGCAATAGGGAAGATGCAAATACAGAATTTACGAGAATGTTTTTAATAAAATGATAAAAAAGGTATATAATAAAAGCCATTGCAAACTTTTTTATTATAGTTAATATCGATTTTTAACAAAAATAATGAATTAAAGTAACGTGAAACTGACCGTATTTAAAAACAACAATCAGCGTTTAGTGACGTCACTGCTTTTATGACGAAGAAAAGTCAACCTTACGTCTTTGAGTTAAGACAGTTCTTGAGCAGTGGCAGACAGGAGTGACGTCGAATTTAAAATGTCGGCTTGAAAACGCAATTTTGGCAATAAATTAAAGCGTTTTCATTTCTTATTTATGTGGTGGTTTATTCTAGATGGAAATTTTTAAATTTAAAGCAAAAATGGAAATATTGCGATTCAAACGGGACAAACGGGGTGAATAGGAAAGCAGGGCATTCCTATTCACCCCGAGGAGCTCGTGGCTAAATAATAACAGCCGCACGGGTCGATCTTTAAGGTTAAGCCACGCTTGCTAAGGTTGGTCTGTGGATGGGTGACCATATTAACATAACGAGTTTCCTCCGTGCCTCGGAAAGCACGTTAAGCCGTTGGTCCCGGCTGTCATTTGTAGATCTTTGGCAGTCGTTACGGGTTGTCAGAAGCCAGTAAAATCTGACTCCAGTCTTGCCAAGAAGTACCGTGTTACCCAGTTAATGGGTTGTGGAGGTCTGGTAGGCAGCCGCTCCACGTAAAAACACTGGTATTCAGCTGAATCTGGTTTGACTGGAAGCCGACCCCAATATAGTTGGGAAAAGGCTAGGCAGATGGCATTCCTATTCACCCCGTTTGTAAGTTGAAAGAAAAGAAGAAACAAGAACAGAACAAGAAGAAGAAAGAAGGAACAAGAAACATTCACAGGATGAAAAGTTCTATTCCAGTTCATGGTCTAGCCGTGTACCATGTTTAGTCAACATCTGATCATCCGTTTAGACATGACTATCGAACGCGGTAATAAACGAACTAACACACTTTCATATTAAATAATATTAGTTAGGATTTGGATTTGTGATATACATCGTATTTTTAGGGTACGGAACCCAATTACTAAGCCTCCGCTGTCCGTCCGTCCAACTGTCCGTCTTCTGTCCGTCGTCGTTGTCTGTCAGCGGGCTGTATCTCAAGAACCGTAATAGGTTGAAATTTTCATAGTGTATATTTCTATAGCCGCTGTACCAAATAATAAAAATTAAAGAAAAAACACGTTTTTAGGGTTCCGAACAAAAAGCGGAACCCTTATAGGATCACTCGTGTGTCTGTCTGTCTGTCCGTCTGTCACAGCCAGTTTTCTCCGGATTCACTGGACGGATTCTATTAAAATTTGGTACACATATGGAATTCTGTGACCCAAACACGGAAGCGTTACATAAATTATTACATTTTTACTATGCGGGTCACTTTTAGGGGTCAAACAAGAAGTTTTTTGAACATCGTATAGCTAATAATAATATCGTGTGACATAATTATCAGATGAAAGGGCTTACTGTGAGGGTTTTGAAATTATTCAAGAAGTTAAACGAAAAATGACCACCCCCTCCCCTTATCTTCGAAAATACTGAGACTAAATTTAAAAAAAAATGAAAATAATAGATCTTTACCTATAGATTACAGGAAAATCCATAAGAATTCTATACTGTTAAAATATCATGTTAAAAAAAAAAGAAATTCGTTCGGAACCCTTTGCACGCGAGTCCGACTCGCACTTGGCCAGTTTTTTGTATTCTTCTTATCGTGTGGGCAGTAAGGTCTAACAACCGCATACACCCTAGTGTCAGTTTCCGAACCGCTTCAAGAACCTCTGACATGGTTTATTTGACGACCGCCATTTAGCGGCCGGGACCACCGGCTTATACGTGCCTTCCGAAGCACGGAATCATCTTTTTATCAGACAATCAGGTGATTCAAGCCTGAAATGTCCTAGCCAAACTGGAAACAAATTTACAAAGTATGTTTCCCGTGGGAATCGAACCCACGACCACCGGGTCACAAGGCAAACGCCTAAACCACTCGATCACGGAGCCAGTTGAGTTTTTTATATGAGAGCCCCCATAATAAAACGAGTTTTTTTTTGTGTATTTTACGAAAACCTTCGTGTGAGAGTCAAACTCGCACTTGGCCGGTTTTTAACAGTATTGCAACAACTTTTACCGTATTGCACCTACCACCTGCCACGGCATCACCCATAGGTTGACTGGTAGTTAATGTCTATGGCATTATTTCCGGCTCTGTACATGTGTGTCCATAAATTCCTAAATATGCATACAAATAATAATAAATAACTTACAGTATTAACTGTTTCTTGTCATTGAGGACAGTCTCTTCAAAAATCTCGTTCAATGTTAACCTGTGGATCTGAAAAAATAGGAAACATTATACAGGATGATTTTTTAAAGTGCGCCTTTATGGCCAAATTCGAGACTATGACGAATATCGAAAACACTGAAAGGAGTCTTGAGCCCGATTTTTACGAAAAGTGAAACTGCATCATAGGATTATTGAAAAATCGTTGTTCCTACTCGGCAATTGAACCGGTATATTATTACACCATCCGAAAGTGTAGCTAATAAGGATCAATTTGTAGGAAATAATAACACATGGCAAATTAAAGGAAAGAGCTCAACTTTAACAAAATACTTTTTTAATTAAAAAAAAAACCAGTAGGTACATTTTTTTTTTAAGAATCAATGAAGCAGTTTTCGAGCCCGGGAATCTACAACTGCATCATTGGATTGATAAAAAATATCAGTTACGGTTATGGTAGGTAGCTTTAGTCGGAAGTTTTAAAACTAATTTGTTAAAAATGAGAGCTTTCCTTTTGCTTGTTATTATTTGGCTCGTGGCTAAATAATAACAGCCGCACGGGTCGATCTTTAAGGTTAAGCAACGCTTGCCAAGGTTGGTCTGTGGATGGGTGACCATCTTAATATACCGAGTTTCCTCCGTGCCTCGGAAAGCACGTTAAGCCGTTGGTCCCGGCTGTCATTTGTAGATCTTTGGCAGTCGTTACGGATTGTCAGAAGCCAGTAAATCTGACTCCAGTCTTGCCAAGAAGTACCGTGTTACCTAGTTAATGGGTTGTGGAGGTCTGGTAGGCAGCCGCTCCACGTAAAACACTGGTATTCAGCTGAATCCGGTTTGACTGGAAGCCGACCCCAATATAGTTGGGAAAAGGCTAGGCAGAGGAGGAGAGGTTATGGTAGGTAGCTTTAGTCGGAAGTTTTAAAACTAATTTGTTAAAAATGAGAGCTTTCCTTTTGCTTGAAAATGAAATATTTAAGTATTTTTTTTAAATTGCATCTTGTCTGCTCTCTAGGTTTTGATAAATGTAATTAAAAATGCAATCAAATACACTATCGGGATATGGGGAGAGATCGGTAATGTAATAAGCGTTTATTAAAAATAAAATCACCATAATATCGGGCCTCTTCTCAGCTATTTCAAACTCATGGAACCTCTGGTCGCAGATATTGTAGGAAACTTCTTCGACGACGAATAGAACCACGGCGCACGGTACACCAAACAGATCGTAAGCGTCTGTGATCCCCGAACATAAGCCTGACAGAGCCTTGTTTTCAGGCATCTGAGGAAAAACACAGGTTGTAATAATAATAAATTTATCTGTCGGAAATAAGTCACTCAAAACTAATCGGGACGCTAGCGCCACCTGGTGGCGTTCGTTACAGAGTCTGGTACGTCGTGCTCGACCGATGCTGAGTTCAGAGGGTTTAGTGTGTTAACGTTAACGTTCGCTAATGCCAAATTGTATGAAAAAAAAAAGTTTTTCCGTTACTGTCACCAGACAGCGGCTATTCAGTTTCAATAAAAAATGCCGTTTACGCTAACGCAAACGAGAACGTTAAAGAACTCGCACTAAGGGGCCGTCTCCACGAGCGAGATATTCGCAGCGATATTATCGTCGTGTCACGTATTTCTATAACAACTCTATGAACGTGTCTGCACACGGCGATATTATCGCGGAGATTCGACAAGTAAAAAAACGTCAACTCGCCGAGATTTTCTTCGTTCGTGGAGACGGTCCCTACGGCCACAGTTTGTTGTTTGCGATCAAGCAGTGAACACTTGCCAGTTGCCACACGCGATCCGTACACTAGTGTTGTGTTACTAATGTGGAATATTGTTTGACTATAAATGTATTCGATGGGAACATAGCGCCGGGATAAAAGTAATAGTAAATTTTAGGATAATGTTCCCCTTAAGTGTCACGTTGCTGAGACATTTCAAAAGTCACCATGTGACAAGCATGACTATCATTAAAAATTACTTAATTAAGTGCTTATTTGTATTAGATTAAATTCAAATAATATTTCCCACCTTTATTTAATCATTACTTATTACAATTTAAAATTAGTATATGCACGCGATTTGTAAATGGCCTTCAATTTTGTGTTTTAAGTTTCTTTATAGCAAAAGAAAAAAAAAATTGGAACCCTTATAGGATCATTTCTTTGCCAAATCATTCAAGCTTCTTAGTTAACAGATTACAAATACGGATTTATGCGACATATTAATATACTCGCAAATCAATCAAAATATATTAATAAACGAATAGATACGAGTACTTCCCGCTGACTTTTAATCCTGAAATATGGCAGGAAGCAACCGCCACAAGTAAAGGAAATGTACAGAAAACCTAATTGCAGTTATATCTCAAACTAGTTGACCCGCGCAACTTCGTCTGCTCCGCTCCTTTTGGTCTTAGAGTGATGATATATAGCCTATAGCCTTTTTCGATAAATTGGCTATCTAACACTGAAATATTTTTTCAAATCGGACCAGTAGTTCCTGAGATTTGCGTACAAGCAAACAAATAAACCCTTTAGATTTATATACTAGTATAGATAGTATAGATAATGTCTTTATTTGCGTTTATTTAAATTTTCAGCAGTAAAATGCCCGTGACGTATATCGATATTTTTGTAGCTACAAAGTTGCTTTGTTTTCAACTAAAAGTTTAATTAACTTTACAATCCTATAATATAATCAACAGTAATATTATAAAGAAGAAAAATTTATATTTTTGTGTTTATGTTTGTAATGAATAAACTCAAAAACTACTGGACCGATTTGAAAAATGATTTCAGCAATGGATAGCTACATTATCAGGGAGTAACATAGATTATATTTTATTCCCGAACTCCCACGGGAACGGGAATATACGATGTTACGGAACCCATCGTTTGCGAGTTTTTTTTTTATATTGCGTTGCAGAAGACTATTTGAGATACTTACATTTTTGATCAAATCAGGATGTCCCAACTGTCGCAAAATGTAGCTGCAAAATAAAACAAATCTAGTTAGTTTTAGTTTAAGAAAATACACATGATGACGTCATTTTTTTCTTTTTTGTACCAGTTTTTATTTATTTGTCAACCTACTGATTAAGATGTCACTCAAAATGTTATTTGCATTCCATGTGATCTCAGATCGATTGGTTGTAATATACTCTGTGCATTTTAGGATGACGTTTATGACTGATGAGGTCTCTAAAACATCGAATTGAACATCATCATTCATCGAATCTCCAAACCTTCGATATGTCACCAGAAAATTGCAGACTCCGTAAGATTATAATAAATTTTTATTATATTATAATTTCTCGAGATATTATAAAAGAATCGTTTTGAATACTATTTTTAGTATACAAAACAATTTTTGAAGGACACGTTAACTATTGAATTTGGATGGGATTTTTCCCATCCGAATTCAATAGCTTCCGTGTCTTATCAGGAAAATATTGTTTACAATTTCACGCGATATTTTACAATCTTACGGCGTTTGAACTTTTCAGTCGACCCTCGTGTATTTGGGAAAAGCTAGGTAGATAATGGTGATGACGGCGTTTGAACATTTCCAGTGACAGATATAGAAAGTTGCTTCAGAGACAGTCAAATTTGACCTATAACACAATTATTAAAAATGAAAAGACATCTAAGTATTTTTTTTTTGTTTTTCCATTTTTCGAACAAAAAAATCAAAAGTAAAGTACCTTATCATAGTCACTGTTTTCGATACTTAACAACGCAAGATAAGTGATGCCAATTCTTCAAACATTAAAAATACTTACATTTTATTACATTTTCTTTTCTCCGTGAAATATTTTCTATTACCGATACTTACCCTGTATTATCAATATTTTCAAGTGCTTCTAAAATAAGCAATTATCATGTGACATCATCGCAAGATAAACAGAGTATATTATTCAAACCATACTACAATTTGTGACCTTTGTCGAAAAATTTAACACAAAAATGACATCATCATGACAGGAAACGTCATTGCATGTGTTTGTAATATGAAAAAAAAAATTACTATGAAATCTAAAAGTCATGCTGATAAACCTAAATTAGTCATCTTTGACGTACACGGAAAATATTAACAATACCAGAAAAATCGATTTTTACTCCTTAAGAGGAAAATAGTTTTTCAATGACCTGAATACGTCAAAGATGTACAAGGCGGCGCGCGGCGTATATATACGAACAATTTAGATCCAGATCGCGGTCCCGAATATCTGCTTTTAGTGGCATTAATCGCTGCATAAATTGTTCGTGTGTTGGACGCCTTACAACGAACTATATTTTACAAGCATTTATGAAAGCTGACTGAAAAATGAAGACACGACGTACAATATGACATACTTACAACTGAATTTTATTTTATGTAAAGGTAGTTTCGAGGGCAAAAGGCATGATAACATGTTTGCTTGTAAAATATTGTCCATTATTTTTAATGTACTACAGGCAAGTTCCGTACTATAAAATCTAAATACATAACTAATACACAATCACATACAGGCAACTATTTCTAAAATAAAGGCTCACAAAAACTTTTAACTAGGTATTGAATCTAAGTAGTCTTGCAATATCCCGAAGTGCTTATTACAAATGAGAAGAAAAAGTAGTCTAATCCACAAAAACGAACTGCGAAATACCACAGTATGGGACGATTTCACAAATATAAAGCAAAAAATATTGCTTCGAACTTTTTGTACGAACAATTAAGAAATAACTACAAACGATTTCTATTTTTTCTTTTATGAGAAATCGAATGAAGCGAACTATATTTTGACTAGCGAGAAATCAATAAAACAATTTTTAATTTTTAGTTTTGTCTTTTACTTTGTTTATACGGGTGTAATGTTGTTTGTATTTAAACGTAATACATATTTTTGTTACTTTGTAGATTAAAACACTTTTTTAAAGGAAACACTACACTTTGCATAGCAAGCGAATATGAAGCTCTGCTTTTTCTAGCATGCAATTTTTTAAGTATACATATATTATTTAACAAAATTATATTAGGGTACATCCACACTTATCAGGATCCCGGGCCAGGTCTTTTGAACCTCCCGGTGCGAACATGATACAATAAAAAAAAAATGTATTTTTCCACAACATCCCTCATGAAACCCTGAGCGCGGAAGGCCCTGATATGTGTAAACTACCTCTTAATGATGTTTTAGATTGCCATAGCAAAATGGATGATGTTCCTTAAATATGGGTTCACGGGAGACGTAGTAACTTCATTGACATCAGTCAGCTCATTTCCCAGCCAATAGATCTCGTAATCAGGGGACAAACTATTCTAAAATAGCCTTGATTTGTAAACCCAGCAATACAATGTTAATGTTAAACTTTTTATTATTATTATTGATTATCATTATAAAGGGAGGCATTTGCCCAACAGTGTGACAGTACGGGCTAGTCATAATAATAATAAAAAAAAAATGTCAGAGATGACAGAGACAAAGTCTACGATGGAGCGAGCTTACAGTAAGTTTAGAAATATTAATAAAGAGAATAACTTTGTTTGGCTCGCGTCGGCCACAATCTGATGGTCTGATAGAGAGTAACTCTTAATCAATACGACTTTTTTAAGCAGTGAAGATAGCCCGCTTTTTGTCTTAGAAATACGAAGTTTAATGCGGTTTGCGAAGATTGATCCAGAGATGATATTGTTTAGCGTGGCTAAACAATATCACCTTCAAGGTTTCGATCCATTGATAAGAATGGTCCCATCAATACATAACGAGATTCTCCGTGCCTCGAAAATCACGTTAACCCGGATGTCATTTAAATCATCTTTGACATTCGTTACGGATAGACAGAAACCAGAAAATCTGACACCAGTCTTGAGAAAGAGTACTCTCGTACCCCGTAAATGATTTGTGGAGGTCTAAAAGCTCTAAGAGCTGTCAGTGTCGTTATTTTCTGCGGAATGTTGACACTGACAGCTCTTGAACGTAGTTCAGTTTCGATGTACTGATCGCGTTTAGTTTCTTTGGTAAAAACTGCTCTAAGAAGTAGGTTTTGACAGCTGAGTAGAAAGGGATACAAGATCGCTTTACCACTAAGTGCGAAAGAGATTTATTTAATGTCTCTTTCATACTTACAAGTAAAGCAATGTTGTATCCTGCTGTCAAAATAGACTTCTTAAGATTATCACGAATATGTATAGATTTCAAAATCGATTTTTGCAAAAATTAAAAAAAAAATATTATTACAAAGAAAAGTTATTCCCTACATTTAGTCGAGTTACGCGAACAAAAATGTACTGTTTCTGTTAACTTAACTTAAAAATGTTATTATCTATGATTTAAGTAACCTTAATAGTTGTTGAATTGACTCTCAGCAAAGTGTAAAGGTTGTTGTGTTGACTCTCAATATATGTATGTACAGTAACTGGAGGGGATGGCGTCCTACTACTTGGAGGCTCAGTTCCGGTCTCGACCTCGGATAGAGTAGACGTATTCACCACAAAATATTATGTTTACACGTTACTCCACATTACACCACATATAAGGTGTAGAATTAATACCTGAATTGTGTATTAATTCTACACCATCATACGATAACTTAAGTATAATATGAGTGAAACCGACCAGAAGGCTTAGTGTAAGTTTTTTAACGCACTCGAACGCGTTAACGTAAACGTTTGCTGATGTCAAATTGTATAGAAAAAATTGGTTTTCCGTTACTGTCACCAGACGGCACTAAGGCCACAGTAGCCTTAGTACGAGTTATTAACGTACTCGATCGCGTTAACGTAAACATCAATTTGTATTGTAACTAAATAAGCGCCCTCTGGTGACAACAACGGCAAACCTTATTTTCCATACAATTTGACATTTAAGATTTACATTACCAACGACATTTTACGTTAACGTGATCGAGTAAATTAAAAAAAAACTCGCACTAAGCCCTTGGAACGTTGTTAAGCCTCGCACAGACTTCGGCGTCGAGGTATGCTAGAGTGAAAACGTAACCTTGACTCCCTCGAGCACTGTTGAGCATGTGTGGTAATCTAAACCCCTGGGGGGCGAGTGATTCTCAATATTTGTAAGGGGGACCTAACAAAAATTCAGCATTATAATCATTTCTTATCTTATAATGTGCAAGTAATACCCAACTACACCTATGAGTCAATCAGTGAAAAAGATAAAACTCTTGTAATTACACTCTTATCAACGTCAGAATTTGTATCTATTTGTTTAATTACTTTGCGAAAGAGATAAATTCAAGAACGCCTATGGCATTAAGTCCGCCTCAGCACATTTGTGTGCTGAAAGTGTTAAATAAATAAAGTAAATAAGATATTTAACCATGTTGAGAAATACCTGGTTTATAATGACGGCCAACTATCTTATTACTTTACAGGTTCCGTAACCAATGGCCAACAGGATTACGGGACCCAATTACTAAGCGTCTGCTCTCCGTCCGTCTGACAGCGGGCTGTATCTTGTGAACAGTAACAGGAAGACATTTGAAATTTTCAGAGTGTGTATTTCTGTTGCCGCTATAACAACTAATAAAATACGATGGTACGGACCCTTTTATGCGTGAGTCAATTTGATCAAATGGCTTAATCTTTAAATCAGTCAATGGTCTTATTGAATAAAATGCATTGTTTTTTTTTCGAGTTTTGAGTTCGACTTTCACTTCACCGGTTTTTAAGGAGCGAAGTAGATATTGACATTGATTGTTTCTGAGATATTATTACGACTTGTATTTGAATTTTGAACGACTTTTAAGTACAACTTTTGTTTATCTGTGGCCTTAGTGCGAGTTTTCTAACGGTCTCGAACGTCAATTTGTATTGAAACTGAATAAACGGCGTCTAGTAAAAATAACGGATAACCTTATTTTTCTATAAAATTTGACATAAACGAACGTTTACGTTAAACAAGTCGCACTAAGCCCTCTGAGCGAAACAAACGCTTAAGTTCAGGATAAGAATGCTTGGAAGCCTGGTCCTGCTCCATAGTTCAAACAAGGGTGTGGACAAAATCAAACTGGTTGCTTTGTGTATTAGCTTTATATAGATGTTCTGTTTCTTTTTTGTATTTTTCTGCTAACTCATACGGTTAATTAGTGATCCTCACATATAATAACTAAATTTTTGTGTACCAAATATTGTACAAAAATTATTTGAAAAGAGTAACTATGGAGTTTCTTGTACGTTCTTCTCCATAAGAATCTACCTTTCCGTATGTACAGTAGAGTTACTTCAATATTTTTATATTACTTGAAATGTGAATGACGTTCAAAAGTGCCGTTTAACGGCCTAATTGGAATAAACGTTTTGAATTTGATTTTGGAGTTCGACCCTAGAAATACTAAACGTTTTTTACTTATTTTGATGCTGAGGAACAAACCTACTAAATTCAATTAATCCTCAAAGTGAAAAAAAAATACATATTTGTGTATTCAAAAAGTCATAAAGAAAGGGAACCTCACAAATTCATGTGTTTCGGCCAGTTTATAAGGCGGAGATTGAGGAACTCTTGGCTAGAGAGTAACAGCCGCATGGGTCGATCTTCAAGGTTAAGCAACGCTTGCCAAGGTTGGTCTGTGGATGGGTGACCATCTTAACATAACGAGTTTCTTCCGTGCCTCGGAAAGCACGTTAAGCCGTTGGTCCCGGCTGTCATTTGTAGATCTTTGGCAGTCGTTACGGATAGCCAGTTAATCTGACTCCAGTCTTGCCATGAAGTACCGTGTTACCCAGTTAATGGGTTGTGGAGGTCTGGTAGTCAGCCGCTCCACGTAAAACACTGGTATTCAGCTAAATCCGGTTTGACTGGAAGCCATAGTTGGGAAAAGGCTAGGCAGATGATATGATAAGGCGGAGATTATGTTTCGAAGTGGCAATTTCATGCAGTGGTTTGCCATTTATCAAAATAGTTGGCCACGTCATGAAATGGCCACCTCCAACCTTGCCAATTCAACTCAAATGGCAAATTCAAGGATTTGGTTACAACAGTATATTCAGCTATTTTTAGGGTTCCGTAGACCTGACAAGGAACCCTTATAGTTTCGTCATGTCCGTCTGTCTGCCTGTCTGTCCGTCTGTCCGAGGTTTTGCTAAGAGATCATCATCATCATCATCTGCCTAGCCTTTTCCCAACTATATTGGGGCGGCTTCCAGTCAAACTGGATTCAGTCAGTCCAGTCAAAATGGACCCATTAACTGGGTAACACGGTGCTTCTTGGCTACACTGGAGTCAGATTTATTGGCTTCTGACAATCCGTAACGACTGCCAAAGTTCTACAAATGACAGCCGGGACCAACAGCTTAACGTGCTTTCCGAGGCACGGAGGAAACTCGTTATATTAAGATGGTCACCCATCCACAGACCAACCTTGGCAAGCGTTGCTTAACCTTAAAGATCGACCTGTGCGGCTGTTATTCTTTAGCCACGAGCTTCTCGGTTTTGCTAAGAGATCGTTAGTACTAAAATGCTGTAATTTTGTAGGGGTGTGTAAATCAATTACGTCGAGTAAGTGGTAATATATATATTTTTTTTTTTTAGGGAAGCTCATGAATGTGGAGTGATTATGATATTTTTTCGTCGTCTACCCCATCGTGTAGGTTATCGTTGAATAGGTCTTTTAAAATGACTTAGGGGTTGCTAATACTATTTTTGGATTTAATGCTCCATTTTCGAAATATTAAACTTTAAAGTACAAATTTTGTTCCAGCGTCTCCCCCGCCCTTCTAAATGCTAAACTGCTGGCTTGAAAAATCTAGAAAAAATCACGATGATAGTGCATTTTATGAACTTTAAAGGAAAATTATAGCGGTTAATATAACTTTATTAGTTTAGCAGTAATAGTCGTTGAACATGAGTGTTAAATAATTTTGTACCAAATACAAAATCCTTAGAATAAATCCTTTTAAAGTGACTAAGATGAAGTAGTTAACTTAAGTAACGGGTAAAGACTGCATTACCTACTTAAGTAAGCCCATTGTTACTAACACCAATATTAACTAAATGTATGGACTGTATAGTCTAAAATAAAGTTTTAATTAATATAATTTTTACCATTCAATAATGAATGGTAAGAACAACTGAATCGTTCTATATTGTGAAAACGGGCTACTACGGAACCCTACAATGCGCGTGGCGCGACACGCACTTGGCCGGTTTTTATTAGCAATTTGTTTTGCTATTCTATTACAAGTCCTATATCCATCACGTATGTGAGATTCCACTTAAATTTTAAAGACAAAATCAGACAATCGTTGCGTGAAGACATGATTCTTGCAAAATCAAAGCCAAGCATGACAAAGTGATGACAATGGACAAAATACCTTATGATATTACACTCTAGGGTTGACATTGCCTATTGAATATATTATCTTGGTAGGTAAACTAATTGGAATGACAAAATGTACTGAGTGAAAATCTGTGCATGTGTGTATGAATGAAACACAAGCGCCAAAACATTTTGAAAGATGTGTACCCTAAGCCATACCCAGCAAAGATTGGACAGAAATACACATTTCGTAAAATCATAATAAAACACCGTTATCTTTCAGTTTTCCGTACCAAATTTGGAAAATAAGCGGAACTGTTATTGAACCGACAATGCAGGCGTGGACAGGTAACATCTCTCAAGCGATCGTGCCAGGACAAAGCAATCTAAATCTTACGATGCAAATAAATACATGCACGTTATGATAAAAAACTAAAATAAAATACTGCTTACCTAAATCTAGGGATACTATTAAAAATCTGGAAACCAATTGAAATGCGTCATACAGAACTTAACTAGGAAGCAGAAATATCTATATACCATGCCCAGAACTGCCACCAGTGTAGTATGAAGCAAAGCGCAACAGTGCGACAAACAACGAAACATTACGAAGAAATACGGAAATACACGAAGCTAGTCAATGAGAATAGAAGAAAATGTATCGTGCAAACAGATTGGAAGAAGAGCAGCCACATGAGAGATGTTGAGCTGATCGGTGCGGATAGATGCCTAGAGACTTCTTTAAGGGTCGCGAAAGCTTTGATAAGGAAAAATTAACGTATTGACTTTCATTTTGCGCTCAGAAGTATCGAAGCATCGTATTCGCACGGTCCAGCGTTGTCGGTACCGAGACATTGAAGGTAGATACGACGTGATGGCTCCGAAACTTGAGGCTACCGTGTTAAACTCCACTTGCTTGATTTTATTTTTCTCCTCGTTGTGCATCAGGTAATCGGAGCGGAAGAGCCCGAGGCTGACCGACTGTAAATATTTAATTCTGTGAAATTCTGTCCAATCTGTCACGTGTTTAATGAATAGGTGATGTTGATATCTTCGGCTCGCCGTCTCACCGCCACCTTCTAGCTATTATTTACAAAAATAAGTACAAATATTTTCTTTATTTTTAGTTAAAAGTATTGCTTTTTTTTCGAGTTACATAGCTTACAAACTTACTTCTTGTGCTAGTACTTATGTATGGAAACTTACTGCAATACTCAACATAACAATTTCTTATCCAAAAAACAATTTAAAAGAAGGTCGGTACCTATGTTTTCATACAAACACTGGCTTGTATTTTTATACTTATTGTTGTGGTAATGTTTTTATTGATTTGAATGCGAAAGTGTCAGAGTAGCCCTCCAAATTCCATTTCCAGCTCAATATTTGTGTATGGTGATACCGAAATAAGTAATTTGCGTATTTACTTAAGTATAGTCATTCATACAACTCTCTAAGTTAGAACTGGCCACGAATTACTATTTTATGAAATCATGGAGATTTCGTGAAATAGTCGTTCAGTCGGCTAATTCTAACCTTGCTATTTTGGTCAAACACGCACAAACCTGCCACCAAGCAAGCAAATAAACCTGCAAATTACGAAAAAAATGTAAGACACTTCGAATTATACCGGCTACTCGGGCGCATCCACCTAACTAGTGGCATTAGAAGTTATATGCCTTGTAAAAAACCACCCAAACGACAGGTAATTATGTCATAGTAAAAAGAAATACAGCTGAAGAAGATGGTGTAAACAATTTATAATCAAAGAGACTACAAAAAATGCAATAAGTAAGGTTTCTTCCTTTTATGGTACAGAACCTTTCGTGTTCTCACACGAATGGTCCGACTCGCACGTTGCCGGTCTTTTTTTACTTTGCTTCAAACATGTGGGTAGGAGGAAAATGTTGCGTTCAATGCAATAAGGGTTAAACATTAAATAGCCAACTTCACAGACTTTGGGGATAGGTACTTACGGTCTTTCGTTACCTATTAGATGTCTTTTCCGATTATAACTTTGTAGTAAGAAACCTAATGATTGCTACTACTAAGCAGAAATAATAAGACACGGTCTACTGAATTCCGATCAAGGGATTGAGCAATTTTTTTCCGGATGAATGGATTTTCTTGTTTGCAATAGATAAACCTGCCAATTATAAAATACAGCCTATCTTATTAACTCATATCTACCGTTATAAGAAAAAAAAAGACGTATTAACACAAACCGAAGTAGCCGATTTCTGTCATTAAGTAATTAACTTAAGGTCGGAAATCGATTACTTCGTTTATGTAGATACGTCCCTTTTATCTTATGGCGACAGATATGAACTGGATACTAGCAGCAAAAATGCAGTTTTTGTTCAGTTGTCATTGGAATTGAAAACCGACTGTCATTCCATTAGAACTGCAGATCTAAAAAGGCCACTTTAGCAGAAACAGAAAGCAAATCACGCTACCCGTCACAGTCAAACTTTCCCAATCAACCTTGAACCTAATGCGTTAACGATAAAGATGAAAATGGAATTTGACAATTCAAAATTTGTTGTGTGATTAATATTATGATCCTAATATGATTCTCCTAATATGGCCTTTTTAGTCCCCCTACATATATTTGGGCAGCTCCAACCAGTGGCGTAACTAGTCTCAAAGGGGCCCTGTATCAAACATATTGAAGGTGGGGCCGTTTTTAGGGGTGTTTTTTTGTTGTTTTGTTATTTTTTTGTTTTATATTATTATGTATGTCTCTCTATTAATATTATTTATGATGTTTGTACACTGACCGCCCTAAATCTAACTTCTTTAGTTCAGTCCATCCAAAGGTTGTCTGTAAGAGATTGCCCTGTGTGATAAGACCGCCCATTGTACACTAGTTTTATAAGCGTTTTTTTTTACTGTGCTTGTTATGAGGTGTACAACAAAGTATATAATAATAATAATATTATTTTTTAAACAAAATAGGCCCTACTTGTAGTGTGTGTAAGCAAGTATCGTAAGCATTAATATGTATGTGTGTAACCACACCTTAATCAGGATTAGCTAAGTAAGCATTATGTTAAGATCTTGTACGCTCAGTCTATGCGAGGACACAATATACGGGCCTTCAGGTTACACACATACATATTAATACTTACGATATTTGCTTACACACACTACATTCTAGCTAAGGTCTAGGTAGGCCACGAAAGGCATGGCGGGACTAAATGTATAGCTTTGCGTCCACACGTCGGGGCCCTTGTAGTCCGGGGGCCCAGTTTCTTTGATACGGCTAATACGGTAGCTACGCCCCTGACTCAAACCAAACTGTAAATATTAATTTCTACCTAATAAAATTACTTTGCCTACGTTTTCCAGTCAGTATTGCAAATGGATCACTTTTCGTGATTTGTCTCGTTTATTCACAATAACAAATCCTTAGATAATTTTCAGCGACGTTAAAATTGAAAATCAATCGACGACAAAAAATCGTCTTCTGCGAAATGTATAAATTAGTTGCTTAAACTATTAAACTTGTTGGGAACAATTTCATTCAGTTTTGGCCACTGCATCTTTACAACTGACTTAGTGGCATGTTAGTTTGCATGTAGTCCATCTATTTAGACCCTAACACCTGAATTTCTGACTTAAGAATTTTAAGTCTATTATTTTCTAGCACTACTTAGCTTCAAAACACGTCAAACATTGGCTAAAGTAGGATTTGATACGTTCTACCCTCCGCCAGCCCTAAAAATATGACCAGAACAGCTAATTAAGCATAGCAAAAAAGAAGAAAAAGTATTTTGTTCCTAGTTGACCAATACGATTAACTTAATACGAATCTTTTGCGTAAAATTTTTGCTTACATTTTCCCAATATACCTACCTACTCATAGCTAGTTTCATTTAAAACAGGAAAAATAAATGAAAATTCCCATTGGTGAGGAAAGCCAAGGTTCTTTCCAACGCGGAAACCACAACCCACGACATTCATAATATTCATCATCATAATGTTTATGATCATATTTCCCGTCAAAAACGTCCTGTTTTTTATTATGACTGTACCTGTTCTTGTGTTTGTGAAACAAAAAACTACACTACGTATTGTTATAATATTCTTCCTTATTAATGTTATAACATAGTAATACAATGGCATGATTCAACGGTAACACATTATGGGTTTATTTCATAGTGATTCATTTGATGAACATGAGTAAATTCCATTCATCGTTTTAATGTTATCCTCATTAATATAAAGTTATCTAAATACTATACTATGAAACTCTCAACGTTGTATTTCCCTTTTTCTTGTTCATGTATTGTAAAATTAATACGTAAATAATTCAATATAGGTAGCGTCACAAGGCGAAAAAAAAAAATATGAATGCGTGTTAAGCCCCGACCGGTACTTTGTACCAATTAGTACTACCGATACCGATTACGGGGCTTGACAGAAGTGATGTCACAAATTTCCAACCGATATTTCAATATCGTATGACCTACCTACCTACTTTTTTGAATACTTATCTAAGAAAACTATCTAATTTCAATCGTAAGAGGTACGCGTAATTTAAGAAAAAGTTAATTTTACACTATGGTCAGCTACTTTCCCGCCAAATTTTAAGAGGCACCATTTGTTTTGTGTATCTTTCGATTCGAAGACAATAGTCGAATGTTGGTATAGAATGCCGAAATATTGACGTAAGTAGGTACTGCACATTTGCGTCGAATATACACGACAGATGGTTTTCGCAATGTAGCGTTATGTACAGCTAGATTAACAAATACAAAGTAGGTTTCAACTATCTATAACTTGTACTCTAACTACGGTTGGTTATTTGAAAAAGAAAAAAAGAATAAAGCTTGGCTGGCAATATGGTTAGCAGTTCACGCAATTTTGTTCCATTTTTTCCTGTTGAAGCGACATATATGGGTATAACCTTTCCAAAGTAAGAAGAGTTGATGAAGAAAGTAAGCACTATATTTGTATAATTGCAAGGTTATTAAAATTTTGGCACTTTACTTGGTGTGAAAAGGTTCTTGCCCGACAGCTATATCATGTTTGATTGTTAATTCTGTTCTTTGTCCTCTTGGTAGAACATCGTTGTTTATTAAAATATTAGCGTGTTTTAATGACAATCTTTTTCTTTTCTGTTTCAAATAACCGGCCTTCTGCTTGCTAACTATTCTATTATACGACAACGAACAATGCAAGTCGTATATAAAAAATAAAACAGGCTTTTTTCAAAATTAAAGTAAATTAAAGTTCAGTAGTTTATTATAGGAAATTGCAGTGTTCGTTTTATTTATGCGGGCAACACGTTCAGTTGTCCGTAAATTACAGAGATTTGACATGCAATTATAATACACATTGGACATTTAAAAAAATACCCTGTTTTTATGACAATACTGAAAAAAATGGTTACATTTTGATTTTAGACACTTAGTTTACTTTTTTGAGTGTTGTCATGATTAAAAAAAACAGTAGCAAATGAACTCAAGTTATAGATTAGCACAATGTTAATTGACATAAACAAAGTCAAATAAAGATGTATTCATCCATTTTCGATATAGGCTAGCACCAAATGTTTCACGTTTTAACATTTTGTACTTTACTTTTGTTTAATGAGATTTATACAACGTGAAAATTGGATACATAGACCTATATTCATCTAAGTTCCAAAAGCTTAAAATATTTAAGTTTTCAAACAGAACTTGTGAGAGGCCGTTAGTCTGTTAGTCACAAAAAATACTTTACTAGAAATTGTCAAAAGTACTTTGGATAGCCCTCATAATTTTGCCATTGAGGTTCCAAATTGAAAGGTCGTCCTTGCAACGGCATATAGTTTTTATAATCTATATTTATAAAATTGTCTGTCCTGGCAAACCTGAGAGCTGACATAAGTATCGACTAAGAAAAGATTTTTGGACATTTAATTTTAAGACATCTGCGAGAACAAAGTCGCAGGCATCAGCCACGTGTCTGCTAGGGTTGCAGAATTTGTTCGAAAGAGTCACTTCGGCCCTGGAACGCAAAGGGCCTTAGGACACGGATAGGTTTTAGTCAGTAAGAGTCTGACACTCCCTTCCGCTCCGCCCAGAGCGAAAGGAGTCATTTGATCATTTCCCATCAAAAAGGGCTTCAGCCACGTACAAAATAAACGATACAAATGAGTACGACTTCGTGTAGAAACTGTGAGAGACGAGTTAAGGAAAAGAATTTTCCATTCGTAAATGAGGATATTAAGTGGAAAATGGCTTTTGCGTTATTATTCTAAGGTCAGTAGTGAGCAAGAGGCAGTTTTTCCCCCATTTTCGCGACCTGTAGGTATCTAAAACTATGTACATGCTATAATATGATACTATAGATTTTGTCCACGACTTCGTACCTACGCGCATGTTCCGTTTTATCCCGCTCCCGTAAAAACTTCGGGAATCCTCTCCCGAAACCTACATGCCAAATTCCGGCATTCTACGATCATTAGTTTCGACTGTGCGTTGTCTGTAGGTCACTCACACAGTTACCAGTAACGAAAGCGTTTTATATACGTACTTATATTGAATATTGATTGGTGGCTACCCATTACAGTATCCAACAATTTCTAGTAAAGTGCATTAAACATAAAATGACAGGCACAATTGAACGAATCGCCCGCAATGTTATTCAAGCAGAGATAGTTCGGTAGCCCCACTCACACATTTATTCAAGTCGTTTGTAAGCTGCACACTTCATTTTATTAATTTAGCCAGGTGAATGTTTTGAAAGAACAGGTGTGTGATCTAAGTATGTTTATGCGTCCTCAAACAGCTGTTTCGCCGAATCGAATTGTTTTAAATAGCTTCGAAGCTTATTCTGATGCATTTAAACAGAATCATGTTAATATGTCCTCAGGGAAGGACGAAAGAGAAGAAAAGTTAATTATCAAAGGAAAAAACATTCAGATGAATAGAAGACAAAGAAGTATGAAATTTATTGTATATACTTGTACGTTTAGTAAAGCGATGATGATTTATTAGAAATAAAGGTACATGAATCTGGAACATGAACTTCAAAAAATACAATGATTGAAGAATAACTCATATCTCCGCCAGATCAAATAACAGCAAAAAGCCTGCGAAAAAAGTACTTTTTTTTTTGAAGACAAAGCCAAAACTGTCGCTGTCACTTGTTAACGGCGGTGTAGAGTAATTTATGGCACCAAGGTAAACCCAGGACTACGCTAGGGGTCTGCCGGTAGCGGAATTATTCAAGAGACACCGCGGACCTGGATGCAAAGGGCATTTAAAGGAACAAGGGTGGGTTGTACTCAGTAAGAGTGACATTTCCTCCCGATCCAAATGCCAATAATCATAAAATGACATTCAAGATGCACTTGAACCGAAGTAAATCTTTGATAGATAGGTTGTACATTTTTGTACTTTTTAAAAGACATAAACCGTACTAGCACATGTTAACGCCGTTGTTCCGTCGAAAAAAGAGAGCCCTATTTCAAATAGGAGACACATACCGGCTACTTATTTATACAGGACATATACGCTATTTGTCCTGTTTAGTAGGTATCTTGCATTTCAAAACTGACGGATTACTCTTTCGAACAGAAAAATAATTTAAAAAACGGTACTCAATAAACAGTCGAATAGAACCTCCTTTTTTGAATTCAGTCAATAAATGTGTGAATGCGGCTCTATAAGAACGACCTCTACAATCCTCTACCTCTGAATTTCTCTGGAAACCGGTCCGAGGTGTCCGAATCCTGACGCGATGCTGTTGATTTCCACTTGTTTCCATGAGCAGTAAGGCGAGTGTTTAGTACACTGGTTCTCGGTATGGGGGCAGCGCGATTCCAACATGATGTCCGAACGCAGCATTCCTAGTGATATCGGCTACGCCACATAGCACATTTTACATGATATTCGAACACCGTCAAGTTAGCATGAGTATGAGATATGAAACACATGTCACAGGCAAACACGATTTTCAACACATATTTCACAATTTTGATTTTTAAATTCAATCACTGAGGGTTGATAATCGTTTGTGCATGTGGTAAAAGAAAAACAAAAGAACAGAATGTGTGTGCGATACACAGCAATGCTTGTACAGTTGTGTTGTGTTTAATTGATTAAAATAAAACCAAACTCTTTGGGGCAGAATCTAATATTAAAAAAAAAAAACTATTTTTGCATGAACTGATGATGATGATTTTGGTACCTACATTAATAAATAATTGCTCGTCTTGTGGTTTAATTCCTCTTTGAAGTGTTACTTAATGAATTAAGAAGCATGTTAACGACACTCACATTCTGTTCCTCTAAATATTGATTATGTTGAATACCTGAGTGATCCCCTCGTTTCGAACTTTCACCCATATGTCGTATAGACTTTTTGTAAACTCGTCCACTTGCAATGCATTTTGCAAAGTAAACTCCAAGAATTCATCATTATGGGCCACCTGTATTTTAAAAATTAAAGAAAAATGATTCCATCATTATGGGCAACCTGTATTATAAAAATTAAAAAAAATAGATTTCATTATTATAACGATGGTGGCCTATGGCCTATATAGGTTAAAAATATAGGTTTTTTTCCATAAACAATTACATTTGATTACCTATTGATTACTGGTAAGTACTAGAAAACTCATAACCAAAAGTGTTTGAATGTATCTTATTGTAAATAGTAAAATTGTAATATATATTGCATGGCTTTACTTTATGATCTATTAAACAGGTGTTTCAGAAATGCGTGGTAATATTAGAGGGTTTCACCAATTCAAACTCATCGCGATCAGTACATCAGAAAATAACGATACTGACTGCTCGTAAACGTGGTTTGTATGCTGATCGCGATCAGCCTCGTTGATGAAATTCGCCCTAAGGAAAAAAAGAAATCCACCACAAACACCTAAAAAGTTACGAAGAAGTTACTTTTCAAGCAGTTTGATGCACTTGGTGACACGAACTGTAACATCGTCGTTTCTTCCTAACTTTTTGGTCAATTTTTTTTTTTTGTTTTGCTCTTTTTTCCTTAACCATCGTGACCACTTAAAACTTACTTGCACTTAAAACAATATTTCGACATTCAAGCCCAAGGGGGGTAGGAAACTTTTTATTATGGAAAATATTTTTTTTATCAGATTTTTCACTTTCTATGTGTGCAAGTGATCATTAAAAAGACACTTACCTTGTGCATCAGTTCGTTTAATATCGGTTGCAGTTCTACAGCTTTTTCAAATTCAGTCCTTGGAAATGGTGAGGGCAACAACACGAAAGGCGCGACCTGCAAACAAAAAGCTGATATTTGGCATGGTTTTCTTGGGAAATATACTAAGAGAGGATTTCCCGATATTCCTATGTATCGGAAAGAAAACGGGATATGCGCGTACAAAGTCACAGGCGGAAGCTAGTCACTGCATAGTATAAAACAAAGTCGCTTTCGCTGTCTGTCTGTCCCTATGTATGCTTAGATCTTTAAAACTACGCAACGGATTTTTATGCTGTTTTTTTTATAGATAGAGTGATTCTCGAGGATGGTTTAAGTATATAATTTGCACCCGTGCAAAGCCGGGGCGGGCCGCTATAATTTTATAACAGAGAATCAGAAGTCACAACCACAGCCGGTCTATTTTGTCAATGTTTCACTTAGTAAACTTTAGATGGACTGAGAATAGTTTGTATGGATTGACAGCTCAATGTACAATTTATCTAGCAGCTTAGGCAGCGATTGGTGACCCCTATGGTCACCAATCGCATACATGGCAATCAAATAGTAATGTAGACATCAGGGATATAGTTTTAGTACTACCAGAGATTTTGCAACACAATGTAACCAATTTTTTAATCAACTTCAAAAAAAGGAGGAGGTTCTCAATTCGGTTCTCCATCATTTATGAACCGTTTTGAAAAATTCTTATGTTTCAGGAATTCTGGCTTTTAAATCAAAATAGCTGGAATTGTTTACAAAAAATTGTCATTGAATGACAATTTTTTGTCATCCAACTAAACGAAATTGCGTATTTTGCCTTCCTGCGATTTTCCAGTGGTGTTCTGCACTGTATACCCTTTTTTTTTGTTGTTGTAGCGGCAATAGAAATACACAATCTGTGAAAATTTCAACTGTCTGCTTATATCGGTTCTTGAGCCATATAGCCCACTGACAGACAGATGGACGGATGGACGGACAACTGAGGCTTAGTAATAAGGTACTGTTGAATAACCTTTGGGTATGATTCCTAAAAATTATTTTAGTGTTGGATAGCCCAATTGTTGGGGAAGGCTATAGGCTAAATAACATCAAGCTACAACCAAAAGGAGCAGAGCAAAAATGTGCCGCAGCACGCAGACGAGACTTGCAAAGGTCTGTTAGTCTATATCTATACTAATATATAAAGCTGAAGAGTTTGTTTACTTGAACACCCTGATCTCAGGAACAACTGGCCCGCTTTAAAAAATTCTTTCAGTGTCAGATAGCCCATTTATCGAGGAAGGCTATAGGCTATTTATATCATTACGCTAAGACCAATAGGAGCGGAGAAAATGTCTCAAAGGCCTCTGACATGGTGTATTTGATGACAGCCATTTGGCGGCTGGGACCACAAGCTTATATGTGTCTTCTGAAGCACGGAATCATCTTTTAATCAGAAAATGAGGTCAATTTTATTATGAAACTATATAAAGCAAATCAGGCATCATTTTCTTAGTTGAGTGGTGTTTTTAGAGATAGAACTTAAAATTCATACATGAAGTATTTAGTATGATTTCAAACAAGCAAATGTTACCTACAATATAAAACGACAGTTGCATCATCAATAAGTACAACATAGTATTTTGAATTAATTATTTATAAACTGTATCTATTGTATGCAAATTCAAAGAGGTTTACTCTCGCTTTTAACACTTAAGGTTAAGAGTAGGTAGTAAACCCTTTTGCTAAATAAAATCTGGGCTAATAATCATACTATGTCTGCCACATGAGCTACTCGATTTGTGCACTGAGAAGAGGCCCCTAAGACGACCCACTGACCGAAAATAGCCTAAAAAAAAAGGTTTTAAAAATATAACCAGCAGCTCCTACCTTCGAAACTCCAAGGACCCCTAAGGCGACCCACTGACCGGAATAGTTCCTTGGGCCAAATTAAAGTATTAAAACAAACATTACCTGAATAACATCTTTGTTGAAATGCTTTTTGTCTCTCATGGCAACTCCATGCATCAAGGCCCAGTCTCTGGCCTTCTCTATTACGTTCACCAAGTTTTTTTGCTCTATCGGCAACGGAATACAAGAGGCAAAACGAGCTTGCTGCGACATTATGATATTATTTAAACAAATATAATTATCACGATATGATAATCACGAGAGCAATTTTATTTAACTTGACTTCTTAGAATGTACTGTTTGCGTGCTTCTGTGGCCAAAGACCGACACGGTGTGGGTAAATTTTGAAGTATTTGTTATATTTTGTATAGGTATGAACCCTAGCTCATAGTGGAATGAAGCTGGGCTTTTACTGCAGAAAATGTGACAAGAAAAGCAAGACCGACGGACGACAAAAATGACAATATTGTGGCACCGCGCCGCAAGCAAGTGACATAAACAAACAATGACATTGACAGAAGGTTTTTTTTTTTCATAATTCACCTCGAAGGGAAGGCTTATAGTCTTTTGATCAAATTGCCTAGTCTTACGTCGTTTTCTTGCATGGTAGATTTTATAGAGTAAAATGTCTTTCGTATTTTCTAATCTGGTTTTTTAATTTTATTTTAAATTGTCTTTCGTAATAGATCTGTAAAAGTTTTGTCATATCCATTTTGGTCGTAGACAGAAATTCTCTATCCACGATTTTGATCATTGTTTTTCTTTCTTCTTTTTTTTCTCAAATCCGAGTTATTCTCAAAGATATATTTTTCATTATTATAGTTATTTGAAAGTCAAGTGTCAAGTCAAACATGACTTGAACACTGACTTATAAATCATATGGACTTGGCATACCTACAAAAAAAACGTGCATACCTACACTTTACCAAGAGCTTGTAATGGCGGCCAATAGGGCAGCCTTTAGCGATATTTCTCTACAACAACATCGATAAAAGATTGTGAGAATGTTTTTATATTGTCACGGTACAATATCAACGGCTATTTTTAACACACTTTTCTTAGCTTCACTTTTATATAACTAACAAAGTAACTATGTAAACAAATCTAAAAGTGAGTGACAGCGTAGGTACTTGTGTTGTGGCTGGACGAGCTTTTCCGCCCGTGTCGTGTGTCACCGTAAGCACGCGTACATAAAAACAGCCGAGTAAGATTGTTTTCCATTGAATTTTACTAAGAATCAGGTGGAGAGCCTTAGTAACGGTAGCTCTAGTGCTACAAATACTTATAAAAATTGTACGGAGTTTCCATGTATCTCTATGGATACTCATTTAAACTAGTTCATAAGACAACAGAGGATACCAGCGACAGAATAGTTATGCCTACCATTAACAAGGTATCTTCTTGCTTTTTAGTAAATAGTTGTCAAAAAGGGAGTCAGCAGCATGCCTTGAAATTATTTCATCAAAATATTCAAGGTGTCTCTTCCAAATTATTAGAAATTGAAATGTTTTTAGAAAAAACAATGTTTGACATTGTATGTTTTAGTGAGCACTGATTGAAGGATTACCAGATGCTAATTAGTTATGAAAATTATAATGTGGGCAGTTGTTTTAACCGCAAATCTATGTTACGTGGTGGTTCCCTCATCTTATTAAAAAAAAACTTAAAATTTAAGCAACGTAATGACATCGTTAACTTATCAGTGGAACATTGCATCGAACTGTCCTGTGTTGAGCTAGATAAGCATATCATAGTGTGCGTGTACAGACCCCCAAACCCTCAAAACTTTACTTTATTTGAGTCAACAATGGAAGATATCCTTGCGAAACTTGCAGCAGGTAACAAGCCCGCGATTATTTGTGGGGATTTTAATATTAATATTTTAGAAATTAATTCAAATAGCAGCAGATTTATAAGCCTTTTTAAATCGTTTAATTTGTCTAATGTGTTTACAGAACCGACTAGGGTAACACCAATTTCTTCAACCTGTATCGATAATGTATTCTGCGATTGTGAATATTTAGATAAAGCCATAGTTAATTACCTTCCCTCTGATCATAGTGGTCAATTGGTTACATTTCAGTTTAAAGCAGCCTTGGAAAAAATTCATATTATTATACAATATAGGCCAATTACAACTGGCAAACTAGCTAAATTCAATGGTACCTTACAAAATAAGTTAAATTTTCTAGGCCATAACATTGAAGATGCTAATAAATTTTATGATAATTTCTTTTCAGTGGTTCTTAAGGAATTCAATGCAACTTTTGAAAATAAGTCTAAGGATACTTTCCCTAAGTATGTATTTAGTGACTGGGCGACTAAAGGCATTAGGATAAGTAGGGAAAGACTATATGAGCTATATGGCCTTAAGCCTGTCATAAACACTGATTCTTTTAATAAGTTTGTAAACAAATATTCTAAAGTGTTCAGAAATACTTGCAAGGTAGCTAAAGCCCTATATATTAGCAAGAAGATCAAATCGTCAGAAAATAAAATAAAGACAGTTTGGAAAGTTATTAATAATGAAACTAATAGAAATAAAGAACGAAACACTGATTATTTACTGGAGACTACACATGGTGCCAAAAGCTCTAATTTAGAAGTAGCTCAAGAATTTGTAAAATTTTTCACCAATATACCAACTAAAACTACGGAATATTTAAATTCTTCACCTGAAGTCTCATATAATTTATTAAAAGCTAACGTTCCAGGTTGTACGGTTGTATTCCAGTTCAAACATATGAACCCTGTGACAGTCATAAAAGCTTTCCGGCAAATCAAAATCAAATTGACCGAAGACATATGGGGAATGTCTATTAAAGTGTGCACGTCCATAATTGAAACTATAGCACCATACTTGGCTTTAATATTTAATTTATGTGTGGACCAAGGAGTCTTTCCGGATATAATGAAATATAGTAAGGTTATACCACTATTTAAGTCGGGCGACAGCAAAGACACCAATAATTATAGACCTGTATCTGTTTTGCCGGTTTTTAGCAAAGTGTTTGAAAAAGTAATGCTCAATCAGATGCTCAATCATTTTAACATCAATAAAATTTTACACGATCAACAGTATGGTTTTACCAGGGGTCGTTGTACGACTGACGCTGGTGCCACGTTGTTAAAACACATATACTCAGCGTGGGAAGAGGCACAAGATGCCATAGGAATCTTTTGTGACCTCTCCAAGGCATTTGATTGTGTAAATCACGAAACCTTGCTCCTAAAGCTAGGACATTACGGACTAGGTAAACTTGCACTCAGTCTAATAAAATCTTACTTAAATGATAGACAGCAGCAAGTTCAAATAAATGGTGTCAATTCACGGGGTTTAAAAGTCAAAATGGGGGTACCACAAGGCTCTATTTTGGGTCCTTTCCTCTTTCTAGTATATATTAATGATCTACCCCATCTTTTAAAAAATCAACCTCATATGGTATTATTTGCTGACGATACGTCCTTAATTTTTAAGATAGATAGACGTTCCATAAATCTTGACGACGTAAATAACGCCCTACAGCAGGTCCAAAATTGGTTTACTGCTAATAATTTAGTATTAAATGGAAAAAAATCTAAATGCATCAGATTTGCCTTACCGAACGTTAAAAGAAATGATTGCGACATAGTATTGAACAAGGAGAAACTTGAATTCGTCGAAAACACGGTTTTCCTGGGGATTACGCTTGACTCAAGGCTACAATGGGGTCCTCATTTAACATCTCTTGCGGGACGGCTAAGTTCAGCAGCATACGCTGTCAGAAAAATCCGTCAATTTACCGATATAGATACCGCGAGGCTGGTCTATTTTAGTTACTTTCATAGTATCATGTCTTACGGTATCTTATTATGGGGACGTGCTGCAGACATCGAGTCTATATTTATCCTGCAGAAAAGAGCCATCAGAGCCATTTACAATCTCCGTCGGCGTGATTCCCTAAGAGAACTGTTTAAGGATATCAACATCATGACGGTACCTTGTCAATACATTTACGAAAATATTATGTATGTTCGGAAAAATCTTCATCTCTTTAGCAAGATTAGTGACAGGCATAATTTTAATACTAGAAATAGGAACAAATTAGATCAACCCCGATTCAGATTGGCCAAAGTACACACTTCTTTTATGGGGTACTGTATTAAATTTTATAATAAAATACCAGTTCTAATAATATACTCGAAAAATATACTCGAAAATAATATTCTCGAACTGAATGAGAGAAAATTGAAAGCATGCATTGAACGCACACTATGTAGACAAGCGTATTATAAACTGGAAGATTATATCCTCGATAAAAACGCTTGGCTAAATGCTGGTCCTGCTCCACAGACACGGCTGCTTAGGTCCACTTTTTAGGTTTTTATGTTTTTATATTTGGAAGAGATGCTCGCTCCTTTTAGAGGTTCTTACATTACTTTTCGTTTATTTATTCTTATATACATACAAATTATATTATTATATTAATTACTTATTTATTATTTTTGATGTAAGAACTTAATCGTTCTCTTTATTAATTTATTTATCATTATTTGGTCATTGACAACCATAGTTTTGTGTAAAGTAGAAGCATATTTTTCAAATTTTGTAAATGTGAGTACCATGAAACCATTTACATTTTATGTGAGTAGTTATAGTTTTACTTGTTGGACATGAACGAGCATGGTGGTTGAGAGCATGTCATGCTCACTCAAATGTCTCGCTGATGGCGGCGCGTGGGTTTGATCATTCGGTTCCCTTCGAAATGGTTGAGCTGAAAGGTGCCGATTCACGCGTCATGTACGTGAACAGGCGCCGTCGGTTGAGACTGGTCATCTCTTAACTGCCATTGGCTTATTTTAATCTTTATATTTTAGAACATGATTTAAAAGAGTGTCCGTGGAGTTTCTTGCACGTTCTTCTCCATAGAGATCTACGCTTTGGAACGTGCAAATAGCTTCCATGTTTTTGACTGACCGACCTTGAGGTTTCAAAACTGCCTGTGAATGGTTTATTTGAAATAAAATGCTTTGAATTTGAATTTGAATTTCGATCAAAAAGGTTTGAAATTTTGCTAGTAGCCAGTGTTGGGTCAATCAACTAATTTTTTCAATCAATTGATTAGTCATGACTAATTTAGTCACAACTAATTTAGTCGTGATTAATTTAATCATGACTAAATTAGTTAATTATAATCATAACTATATAAATTAGTCATTAGTCATTCAATCATTATTTTTGATTGATGACTAAACTAAAAATGCTAAGCTGGCTAACTCCATTTTTTGTTTCGAGAGAAATCTATCGCGCTATTTAAATTATTCATCACTCTAAGTTGATTGATAGCGTTCTCCATTTTTGTATGTGTACATGTTTTTTTTTTTTATTATAACTGCTACTACGCTAAAAAGTTGAAAGCAGATAAAAGGCAAAAAAGGGTGAAGGAGATTCTTGCACATTGATCACATGACACACGCAATAGGTAGCGTCGTAGACCCATGCCCCCACCACTCGTGCGCCGCACACGCAACTGTTCGTGTAACTGGTTGGCAACGGCGTAATTTTAGATATTAAATTAGTCATGAGAAATTTAGTCATGATTAAATAACTAACACTAACACTAATCAATCTTCAATCACCGTACATGATTGATTTTTTTAGTCATTAGTCATGATTAAATAATTTAATTTTAGTTATCAATCATCAATCAAACTAAATTTTGCACAACACTGCTAGTAGCTTGCCTCGGCTCGCACGTCTGTCAGCGCCGCGAGCAATTACTTTTTTGTGCTTTGTGACGTCGAGTGCTATTGTGTTGCAAAAATTTCTGATATTCGAAGCTATTCACTGTAATAACTAATTTAATTATTTTCGTTGCTTCTCTCATACAAATGAAACTGTCTGGATTTAAAATATTATTGTACAGACAAAGTTTTCTTTTTTTCTCAAATCCGAGTTATTCTCAAAGATATATTTTTCATTATTTTAATTATTTGAAAGTCAAGTGTCAAGTCAAACATGACATGTCTATATCCTTCTTTTGAAATTAAAAAATCGCTTTCTAAAAAATGCTCGGAGCATATCGTGCTTGTTTTGCTTGGCATCCAATCAGCTCTACCCGTGCATATATCCATTTTTATTTAACGATAGCGTATTTGAGAAACCTACAAATATTTTTGAAGGTCTGTTTAGTGATTTCAATAAAATTTCTAGACGAGCTACAAAAAAATATTTTTATCGATATCTATCCATCCAGTATGCGACCCGACTACATCACTATTTGAATTGCGAAGAACTTTTGAGAACGAAACAGTAACTGAATCGATGTAAAATAAACTCTATGCTAACGGGATAAGGTGGATTTTAACTAGACTTGAACTTAAGTTAAAATTTCATTTTGTTTGGCAAAATGAAATTTGCTAAGATTTTACCTGTGGTATGAAACACCTCCATTTTTAAGATTTATTAACTACTATCATTTTTGCTCTCCAAAATGGATTAATACGGCATGGTTCAGAAATTATAAATTTATATCGAGAGTGAGCGAGACGATCGGTTCGTCGTGATGTTAAGAGAAACTTTGTCTGCGTTAAGATTCTGTAACGAACTATGTAATAAGATACTATCGTAAGCCACTTGGCATAAAGAGTTGACGGAACTGAACTGTAAACAACACCCCTTTTTTTGTCGGCAGTCGAGTAAGATATTCGAGGCATGATTTTGTAAGGCTTGTGGTATGAAAACAGTCTGGGCAAGTGCGAGTCGGACTGGGTTCCGAACCAATTTAATTTTTGTAAGAGTTCCATTTCTTACGGATGTTTGGAGCACTAAAAAATTAATTATTTATATTATTTTTATTGATTAACGTGTATTAAGATATATTTACATAAACAAAATAAAAATCTTTGAAACAATGTTCTTTTTTTGTTTCTATCTTTTTTTATGCAATAAACTGGGAATACTCCGCTTACGCTATTTTGAAATTAGAACTTTATTAACAATGTATTACAAAGCAAACCCGAACTTATCCATTTTAAATGTGATTATTTCATAACGATTCCAACAACAAGTTTCATGTATGGCCACAGATTACTAAATAGTTACGTATGGCTCCCATACAAAACTCCGTAATCACAGCCGTAATCGAGTGGCAACTGTTACTATCCCAACATAGAGTAATGAACCTTATTGCTAAGTAGTTTAAGTTTATAATTGCAACCATTTAAAATACCGCCATCTATGGTCGAATAACGGAATTTAGGTACTCGTAAATTCAACTTAAATTGAATTCAGAAAACGAAACGCCGAGAGTACTTTTTGCCTTAAAGCAAAATAAATACTACGTGTAAGGCCGAAGGTATATTTTCAAATGTCGGTTCTTTGACTTATTCTTGTTTTGACCAAAATTGAAACGACCAATCAATCGTATCCTTGATTTGTGGTGAATTATATGATTATCCTTATAGTTGTGTGAGTGTGGCGACACAGGTTCCGATACAAATTTCGTCGCATAGCATTTCCACCTGTTTTTTCTGTTCCGTGGTCGTATCTAATTTTTTTCAGCATTCGGTAAAAACCACTCCTGTGATTGCATATATTGAAATGCTACTGCCACTAAACCTTATTTGTTTTTTTTTAAGCCCGAAGTTCATAGTTGCGGGCTTAGTTGCGGGCGTATTCTACTCCGTATCACCTATGGACTTACGATCAGTCCAGTGTGTTTGCTAAGTGTTAAATTATTGTGATACGTGTTAGTAAAGAGGAATGGCACGTCTAATATTGATGGAATATGCTGAAGAACAGCGAAAACAAAACCATTTGCGAATTGAGAGGCGCCGCTTGCGTGATGCAAGTAATCCCTTGCAGTTGCCAGACAGAGAGTTTATTGCGAATTTTCGTTTGAGTAAAGCTGGATTTGAAAGATTATGGAATGCTAGAGATATCTAGTATTCATTAATCTTTGGACTTCATATTCAAATTGATTAAGTATGTGTAAAATTGTTAATAATATTGTAAGATATTTCAGTATCTACCCCTATTCTGTAACAATATTTACGTGTCTCGACAGCGAAATCCGAGGTGAGTATAAACATAAGACCTCTATACTGTGTGCAATAAAGTTCACTTTGTGAGCTATCTGACTCAGGTGAAGCTCGATATCGAAATGGTTACTTACAGAATAGACTTGCTGAACGCGAATGAAACACAGTAACTGTAACTATCAAATCGTGTTGCCATTTATCAGTGGTTAGGTGATAAGCACGATCGGATCTTAAGTTTTGCCCGTTCCGGTTATTTATCGGATCTTAAAGGCTGGTGCCAATGACCTTGTGCATACAAACGGGGCTTACTACACCTCTTCACGCCACTCCGCTACCCATGTTTTTAAGATTTTATAATAAAAAAATTACATATTTTAAAAAAGTAACAAAATCAAGTTATTTTCGTTTGTATTGCACAGCAGTAGATATTTTTTTTAGTCTTTCGTTAAAAATGAAGGAGTGAAATGGTTTCACCTCAACGATTTGGAGGTGATTTGGTGATTTTTTTCCTATTATGTAAAATCGATACTTACATAAATTCCGATACATAAGTTACTTGCAATATCTAATTATTACTACCTATTTTTTTCAGATGTAACTTCTCAGTAAATACCGGTGAAAAACTGCTTCATCTGCACGCTATTTTTAAGCTTTTTCGAAAGAGCACCCGATTCGTTATTGTATAGAATACCTAGGCAAAGTATAATATTAATAATATTTCATACAATACAATGCCTAGATATTCTATAGAATACCGGATTATACGGTTTGCCGGTAACTCATATACAAATTGAAAAAAAAATCATGTGGCGGAGATGAGATGTGTGGAGCAACGAGAATGGAGAAAGTGAACAATGATTACTTTAGAGGTTCAATATAAAAAAAAACATCGTTCCTCCATGAGCAGCGTTGCCAACATGTGGGGAATTCCCCATACTGCGGGGAATCTCAAGTTGATTGGGGATTTATTGGCGATTGGCATTCAGCTATCTCAACATTTTTGTTATTTTAAATATGGATATCGAATTACTCTCTTTTTACCCGACTGCGCTGTTTTCGAGAGTACGCTGTATGTATGTATACAATAATTGTTTGGCACGTTCTTTCGACTGAACGGCTCTATGGATTTTAGCTTGAGTGGTGTCGTTAGATTCGTATTTACTGTGAGAGTGATACCGGGTAAACCAAAATAAAAAAAAAATATGCGGGAAGAATACTTTTTTAAGAAATTAAAATATCTATTTATATTATCTACTAATGGAAATGGTCAGGCCATGTCGCGCGTATTAATGACGAAAAATGGACTAAAGAAGTTACAAACTGGGCTGGACCATTCGGGACAAGAAAAAGAGGTAGACCCCTTGAAAGATGGCTAGACGAAATAAAGAAGATGGCTGGTGAAAATTGGGCTTCTAAGGCCCAAGATAGAAAAATGTGGAGTAAAATGGAGGAGGCCTATACCCAAAGAGAGGTCCTAAATAAACAAAATTTAAGTTAATGGAATTTTAATCAAATACTTCTAATATTGCACGAATAAGAATTTAATTAATTAATTATTTGCTTATAGTTGTATATAAATAAATATCAGAAAATGCATGAATTATTGTAATTAATTATTTGTTTATAAAATGAAAAATTAATGTTATACATTCAGTCAAAAAAGTATCGGGAATGGATGATTTGTTTATGGTTCCAAATTCAAATTTTTGTTTTTTTGTAGTTGTTAGATTGGCACAACTGTTTTCCATTTTGGCGCGGAGTTTGAGTTGCATCTGTTATTTATATTAAATACAGTGCTGGTTTTAGTAATATCATATACATATAGTGTGTATTGCGAATTTCATAATGGACAAAAATATCGAACAAAGAGTTTGTCTTAAATTTTGCATCGCCAATGGAATTTCGTGTTCGGAGTCACTGAAAATGTTACAGAAGGCTTACGGTGAATCGACTTTATCAAAAGCTCGTGCTTATGAGTGGTTCAAAGCGTTCAAAAGCGGTCGAGATGTGATGGAAGATTTGCCTCGCTCTGGTAGGCCGTCAACGTCTGCAACTGAAGTTAACATCGCAAAAGTGAAGGAAATAGTGACTGAAAATCCCCATTCAACTCTGAGAGAGATAGCCGCCGAACTTTCTGTATCTCACGAGTCCATCCGTACCATTTTAACTAATCATTTGGGTATGAAATATGTTGCTGCTCGGCTAGTCCCAAAAGATTTTCTCCAAAAACTCAATCGCATGAAAGTCGCTGAGGACATGCTAGAACGAGTCAGTTCGGACCCAACATTCATGAAACGCATTGTTACTGGTGACGAGACGTGGGTTTACGAGTTTGACATACAAACTAGTCAACAAGCTTCGGAGTGGCGCCTTCCAACTGAAACGAAACCGAAAAAACCACGCCAAAGTCGATCAAAAGTCAAAGTCATGTTGACTGTTTTCTTTGACTATCGCGGTGTTGTGCACTCTGAATTCTTACCAGAAGGTCTAACGGTAAATAAAAAATATTATTTGAGCGTTATGCGGCGTTTAAGAGAGCAAATTCGACGAAAAAGGCCAGACTTGTGGAAAGAAAATTCTTGGATTTTGCACCACGACAATGCGTCTTCGCACAAGGCTATCATTGTGAACGAATTTTTAACCAAACACTCAACAAATACCATCCAGCAACCACCATATTTAGCAGATATGGCTCCTGCTGACATTTTTCTTTTTCCTAAACTCAAATTACCACTTCGTGGCACCCGTTTTCAATCGATAGAAGACATAAAGGAGAATTCGCGGCGAGAACTGAACTCAATTCCGGAAGCAGCGTTTAAAAAATGTTTTGATGAATGGATTATTCGTTGGCGCAAGTGTATCGTTTCTAAAGGAGCATACTTTGAAGGTGATAAAATAAATTTGGATGAATAACAGACATTTTGTGTATTATTTATCTTTTCCCGGTACTTTCTTGACAGAGTAGTATAAGTAGGTATCCAAATGTTTATTAAGGAACAATAAATGGCTTTAATAAAATATACTATCATTTTTGCTACTTATGGACATCAAATGACTTTCTTTTAAGGCTTGTATATTTGCCAATGACCTTGTGCATACAAACGGAGCCAACTACACCTCGGTGCGCAACTCCGCTACCCGTGTTTTTATTTTTTTATAATAAAACAAACACATATTTTAAAAAAGTAACAAAACCAAGTTATTTTCGTTTGTATTGCACAGTAGTAGATATTATTTTTGTAGTCTTTTGTTAAAAAATGAAGGAGTAAAATGGTTTCATCTCAACGATTTGGAGTTGATTTGGTGTTTTTTTTCCTATTATGTGATACCAATACATAAATTCTGGCTAAACCAAGTTACGTGCAATATCATGTAGATTACTACCTATTTTTTTCAGATGTAATTTCTTAGGAAATGTCGACGAAAAACTGCTTCATCTGCACGCTATTTTTAAGCCTTTTCGAGAGAGCACCCTTAAAGGTGCCGTGCTAAAATGGTAAAAAAGGAACCCTTATGGTGTGACTAAGTATGTCTGTCTGTAACAGCTGGATATCTCAAGAACTACTTTGCTATAAACTTAGAATTTGAAATAGTATTAGATGACGTTTGCTCAACTATTTTGTAAATAAGCTAGCTAACTCGTGCCCTCTTCGTTGGGTGGTAAACACCGTTTTTTCTCCGACTTACTTTGCAAATCCGACTTTCATTTTTAGGGTTTCGTACCTACCCGAAGGGTAACGCAACGGAATCCTATTACTAAGCCTCCGCTGTCCATCCGTCCGTCCGTCTATCTGTCAGCGGGCTGTATCTCAAGAACCGTAATAGGTAGAGAATTGAAATTTTCACAGATTGTGTATTTCTATTGCTGCTATAACAACAAATAATAATAAGGTTTATGGTACGGGAAATTTCGTGTGCGAGTCCGACTCGCACTAAGCCGGTTTTTTGGGTTAGTATTGTATTGCCTACTAACTTTTGCCCGCGACTTCGTACGCGCATATTCCGTTTTTCCCGTTCCCGTAAGAATTTTGGAAAATCCTCTCTTGGAAAATACTCCCTTTCACTCCCCAAGGAACCTTCATGCCAAATTTCAGCTTTCTACAACCAGTAGTTTCAGCTGTGCATTGTCTGTCAGTCACTCAATCAGTCAGCAACGGAAGAATTTTATATTAGGATGACACTGACAAATAACGCGGCTTTTTATTGTTAAAGAGTTTTCAAAATCGGTTCAGTAGATCCAGAGTCTATTATTAATGTAGATAAACAAATAAAATATTCTTTTGGAACAACGACTGAACTGAAAGGAGTTCTTAAAAATTTGCGTTAGGGCTACTACTAAGGCATGGTGGACGTTATATGAAAGAGGACTATCTGCACATTCTCAAACATTTTTTCTTTTTCCGCTTTTTTTAGGTCCTGTGGTTTTCGACTATTGATGAAACGTTTAAAAAAATACCGTCCGCCCCTTATCTCTGAAGTTTGCAAAGAGAATAATCTAAAATTATTCATGTGATAGAAGTTTATGTAGAGATTACGGGAAAAATAAAAGGATGTCTCTAAATCTCTTTTTCAGATCATTAACAAAAATTACATTAGTTCGGTCAAGAGATGGCGCTGATTTAAAACGACAATATACACCGCGATGAAAATGTAAAAATGGTTTTACGTTTTATATGATGATACGGAACCCACAGTATGTGAGTCCGACTAGCTCTTGTGCACCACATTAATTTCCGGCTACTGTTTTCTGTTCCCAATGTAAAATAATTTAGTGTAAACATTACTTTTGCATTTATTTTTGATTTCTCATTCTAAATTATTCCATAAAATACTTTAGCAATACGAATTAATTGTAATATTAGATGAAATTTTTTTTTGGTTGATTTTCGCCCTTTCTTGGTGGAAAACAACTAACTTGAATGCAGCAACTTGAAAGAAAAATAATTATGTGATGTTCTTATTGGTGATACTGCTCGTTTCGAGCGCATCAGACGAGTGAAAATCTAGTATCCTTGAGCATTTCAAAAGCACTTTTTAATAGCAACAATAGAAGGAATCAAAAACTGGGAGGCAGTGTACGTTTACTCCATCGAGTAAAACGCTTTTACACAAGTTCGAAAAAAGATAAACAACAAAGTGAAGAAAAATGTTATAAAATCATTTCAAACTTGTTTTATTTTTTTAATTGAGAGGAATTTGGTTTCAGATTTTTCGTCCCCAAATTGGGGAAATTGAATTGAATTTTCGGGGAATTTGATAAATTGGTGTTGACAACGCTGTGTATGAGACTATTTTACAATCTATGTCTACTATTCTAGAATTACTGGTCGTTTTGCTTGGTCTAGGGTTCCCAACATAGGGGCATTCCCCCAAACTAGGGAGTAAATACATGAGATTGGATTTTTTTAGGTACTTTTTGTTTGTTTATTATTAGAAGAATTTCTAGGGGCTTTTTGTTTACAAGTATCAGTCTTGAAATAACCCAATCTAGCCAACCTATTTTATTTATAAACATAGTGACATGCAATGACATTCAGAGCAATGAATAAATTAATATGTTTTACTTTTATTATTGACTACTTGACCCACTCAACTTCGTTTGCGTCACAATTTTCATTACTGCTCCGCTCGTATTGGTCTTAGCGTGATGATATATAGCCAAAGCCTTTCTCGATAAATGGGCTATCTAACACTGTAACAATTTTTCAAATCGGCCCAGTAGTTCCTGAGATTAGCGCGTTCAAACAAACTCTTCAGCTTTATATATTAGTATATAGTAGATAAAAGATACTCTGTTTGAAAAAAGTTGCGTTTCATACTTACTAAAAAGTTTTATTCAAGGCGGTTTTATTTTTTTTGTAAAAAAGCTTTTTTATTGACTGCTTTGATGACATATTGCAGTGATTGAAATAGTAGTTCACTCAAGTTTCTAACAACCAAATAGCTTTATGGTACCCTGTCATACCCGGAGCGCGATCTGATATAATACTTTTCACGGGAATCTCTTTCTCATCACAAAACTTTTCCAATGTACTGAATATGCTTTCGCCTTTTGTATCTGTCTCAAAATTTCTAGCAAACAATAGTTCTTCACATATTTTCTCATGGTTAATAAACCTCACGTAAGACAGCTTCATTAGTTGATAAAGTGGACTCATCGAGCTGAATTGAGAATTGACTTATCCACAGGTGATCGCACAATGATCCTTCAATGTTTTCAGCCATTTCATCGATTCTTCTTAGCACATAATTATTACTCAAAGGAATTTTTCGGATAATATCTGCGGCCGGTTTATGAAGCACAGTAGTTATTACTTCCTTTATTGCTAGCAAAATTAACTCTTCTCCGATGTGGTTTGCATTTTTGAGCAGTTTACAAAGAGATCGTCCGTCGTCATCTTGCAGCCGCCGAAAATAGTTTTGCTACACTTGGCTGAGTATTATGCTTCTTCTCTAGGTCTTGAAAATATGCTACATTCTTGTCTTTCTTATCTGGATGCATTTTATTCAAATGATCTTGCGGTCTTGAAAGCGTCATTGCTTCATTCGAAAATATTTTTAGACATAGAAGGCACAAAGGCGACGATGGGTTTCTGGGATTTTCAATGAATCCGAAGTTAATATATTCCGCACAGTATTGCCGTCACTTCTTTTTTACTTCTGACATTGTTTTGTTTTGAGAAATACGTAAGTTAGTGTTGAACTTAAGTAGGTACTGCTTATCTATTACGCGCGAAACCGCAAATGAAAATAAAATAAATATTACGTTGTTTATATAGAATTGCATAAGCTGCACGCACCGCACAGGAATAAAACAAACATGCATAAACTTGTTTATCTCATTCGACGCTCAATCGTACTAAACAAGTAAGAACAAGTACTATATGAACCAGCCGATTGATACAGGAATCAACAATTCGGGTTATTTAACAAAAATTTGCTAAAACGTTATTGCCCGCGGTCTACTATCTACGAAAAAAACCGACTTCCAAAAACAAAACACTACGGTGTTTTTGTTTATTTCATTTTTGAACACCGACTTCCGAAATTAAAGTTATTTTTTACTTTGTAGTGTTTTCTTTTTGAAAGTCAGTTTTATTTTTTTGTTACAAAGTTTTTTTATTTTTCACTTTAAAGTGGTACGCAGGTACCACTAAAAAGTGAAACCACAAGCATAGCGTGCTGAAGTGATATTATGTTATGAACTGGTGTAAACAAGCAACAGACATGCGATTACAAAAATCTCGATCCATTTGCTATCATTTATTGAAGAGTTCCGCTGCCTACCTCCGAAGTTCTTCATCAGATCTTCACCAAACTAAAATGGGACCAGTCCGAGAAAATACTCTTCCAAACTAAAAAAGAATCATTCAAATTGGTTAACAATTGGCGAAAATATCGCTGAACAAACATTTTTCATGGGATCCCATCATCAGATCCTGTCTTAATACCTTCCATCATCAGCTCAGCAACATAAGATGATGATTACCACAAATATCTGAATTGCGTTAGAAAGTTTATGAAAAACAGTGTATCTGCTCATAAAATTTGAGGGTTTCCCTCGATTTTCATGGGATCCCATCATCAGATTCTGACTTAGAGACAATGGGACCACTACAGGAGTAGGCTTTCGAATAAAACAATATTTTTTTAAATCGTATCAGAATTGGCGGAGAAATCGGTGAACATACATAAAAAAAAGAAAAAGATACATACAGCCGAACATAGAGCCTCCTCCTTTTTGAAGAAGTCGGTTAAAAATTACCTATCTAGGAGGATTTAATCGGAATCGGAAAAAAACTAACGAACTTCTGCCGTCCTTCGCTGCCTCCTATACAGAAGTCTGATGGAACGCTGGCTCATTCCGCGCAGGAAAAGGCAAACCTATTTGCCTCGATCTTTGCTGAAAATTCTCGCCTTGATACGGCCTCTAATGCACCATCTCACATACCTCATTGTGGCTCCACAATGCCGAAGATCACAATTCACCTGAAAGAGGTTCGTAAGGAAGCTTGCTAATGTGCAGCCAGTGCCCAAAAAGGGTAACCGTGCCGACCCTGTCAATTACAGACCAATCGCCATAATCTCCACACTGTGTAAAGTGATGGAAAGGGTACTTAACAATAAGCTGCTAGCATACCTGGAAGACAGTGAGCTCCTCAGTGATCACCAGTACGGCTTTCGTCGTGGTCGGTCAACTGGGGATCTTCTTGTATATGTTACGCATTGTTGGGGCGAGGCCATTGAAAAACACGGCGAAGCTCTTGCTGTGTCGCTCGATATTTCAAAGGCCTTTGATAGAGTCTGGCATGCTAGTCTGTTGGGTAAGCTCCCCGCGTTCGGCATCCCTGCTGACTATTGCTCCTGGATTTCCGACTTCCTGAGCGAGCGTTCGATCAAAGTGGTCATAGACGGCTGCTCATCGGATCATATGGCTATTGATGCCGGTGTTCCTCAGGGGTCTGTTCTTTCTGCGACTCTATTTCTGCTGCATATCAACGACCTGCTGCAACTTGGTGCAATCGGATACGCAGATGACAGCAAAGTCTCAGAAAGATACTTTTCCTGTGCGGGAGCCGGCAGGGAGGAAACAGCTACTCTTAGAGAGGCCATGGTGGAGCAAATGAATTCTACCTTAAATCTTGTTTCCCAGTGGGGCGACGACAATCTAGTAAAATTCAATGCTCTGAAAACACAGGCGTGTCTCTTCACTGCTAAAAGGAGTCCATTTCAGCTATCTCCTACATTCCGAGGTACACCTGTACCTGTTACCGACCGCCTGGAGCTTTTGGGCATGGAGTTGACGCCCAATCTCAACTTCGGCTCAACAATGGAGTCAAAAGCACAGACTGCAGCCAAGAAGCTGAGCATCCTAAATAGGGTAAGACGGTACTTCACATCTGGACAGCTTCTAAGTCTGTACAAAGCACAAGTCCGATCCTGTATGGAGTATTGCAGCCACTTATGGGATGGCTCAGCAAAATACCAGCTTGCTGCATTGGACTCGGTTGAACGCAGAGCTAAAAGGCTTATAGGTGACGAGACGTTGGCGGATCAGCTTCACAGCCTAGGTCATCGGCGAAATGTTGCCTGCCTGTCGGTCTTCTACAGACTGTTTTTTGGGGAGTGTGCGCAGGAACTCCACGACCTGATCCCACCATCGCCATTTTACCACGGGAATACCAGACGTACTGCAGGGTACCATCCGTACTTGGTCGATATCCCGACTAGTCGTACCCAGCGCTTCTCTTCCACATTTATTATACGCACAGCTAAAGTGTGGAACTCTCTGCCAGCATCTGTGTTCCCGTCCACATATAACCCGTCTGCCTTCAAATCAAGAGTGAACAGGCTTCTTCTGGGCACGCTCGCTCCATCATAGACCTCTATCCTATCTATCCTCCATCTATCGCTTTCCATCAGGCGTGATTGTGGTCAAGAGCTAGCCCATTCCTAAATAAAAAAAATAAAATAAAAAAAACTAATAACTATTAAAATACGACAGTATGTCTGCTGCCTTTTTATTTGTGTCTACTTTCATTTCGAAACGGAGAGACCGATAGACATGATTTTTATTTTATATATTCAATAAAATAGGACAGAAATTTGAACCACGTGGAGAGAAATATCGAACCGACTTTGAGCAATCTCTTAACTAATATTAGTGTTGATGTTTACAAGTTGTAGTTGAGAGTCGAGAGCTCTTGCAGTTGGTGTCTAAGAAGCCTCCTAGCTAAATGAAATTACAAATTACCACCCAAGCCTCTACAAAACTCCCCCATTTTTTTTCTGGGTCTCTTGCCGCCTCCCTTTAGGCCTGCAGCGCCCATAAGGGGGCGTTATCGCCCACTTAGGGAAAGGCTGGTGTAGATAGAGGTTAGTTCATGAAAAAATCATTCTATAGGGCTTCATGAACTTAGTGGGCTATATTGATGATTAAAATGGTTATAATTCTTTGGATAAATACGCGTTACGACCGCGAATCGTATTTTGTTCAACATACAGCTTCAAACTGACAGGCAAATTGCAAAATAACATAAAAATATTTGAATTTCGCGGGCTACCCACGTCCTCTTTCAATAAATTGCACATAAATAAAGTGGACATCAATTATGTCTTATAAAAATACCGCTAATTATCAAAACTAGAACAAGTCCTTGTTCAATTTAACAATCCTTACTCATTTGAATAAATTACACATAAATAAAGTGAACATCAATATATTGTGCAAAAAATACCGCTGGATGGTACGCTAATTGGGTTGCCGTACAAACAGCACAGTGGCGCTCCTATTATTTTCCATTCTTTTTTGCCAAGCTGTATTTTGTTTTGTTACTAAAACACTTTTACTGACTAAATATTTATTTGCACGTTATTACTAAATGGCGGTATGTGTCATATGCACTAAATTTATCATAATTATCACATCTGTACCTACAACATTTTATGAAAATAAATGATTAAGATAATGATGATTTAATATATCGACGATAAAGAACAATGGCAGATGCCCCTACATTTTATTTGAAGTAAAAAAGTTTGTAACATTAATAAAAACTTTGAAAAGATAAATATTTGAAAAGATTTTCAGTTTAAAACTCCGTAGTTAACCTATAATAATAAATATTGAGACTTTTGTAATTTTGGCGGGAATTTTGAATATAGAATAATTTTTATGTAATTAGGTAAGTATTAAGTTTTTTGACTGTGTGTGAATTTTTGTTTGTTGAAATAAATGAAAAATAAGGAATTCATGAATATAAAATAAATTAAACAAGTCATTTTGAATACAAACATTTATTCTTCATCATCTTCTCTAACATTAAGTCATCTTAAAACTATTGAATCCGCAGACGACGACGTCACTCGTTGTCTCCCATTGTGATGGTGAAGTAAAGATCCAACAACAGTCAGACAGAACCAAGTTGTGAAGCAGGATTAGAGTGCAATTAAAAAGAGCACCATGCCGCCACGCAAGGAAGATAATCACAGTCCAAAAGCACGTTCGGGTCACACAGAGGAAGAATCTATCGTGAGTCCATAAAAGAATCAGGGTCAAATAAAATATAAGTAATCCAAGATAAAACACGAAACTCAAACACAACGACGATCCCTGTCCTGATAGTTGGCAACAAATATAGGAAAGTCCTAAACATTCAGTTACAAACTTAGTAAAGTCCAAGACTTGGTAACAAAACTGGAAAGTCCATCTTAAATTTAAGGTTTTACTCAAAAATATTGAACTGAGCGCGACAAACAGCTTATAATTCCGTAATGTATTGTTTTTACGTGTCGTATGTTATTTCTTGCCGTAATGCCGTTGGCACCTTCGCATTATAATAACTTAAAGTGTAATAAAAAATCGAAACGGCATTAAATTTCAGGTCATTATGTTAGTTTTATGAAATTATGAAGAAAAACTCTATTTATAGATGGGATATTTAAAATGCGATAAAATTTTGTATAATTGCAGATATTAACCGTATAGCCGCGATTTATTTTCTGGCAGCTCTGGTCAGTCTGTCAGTTTCTATGGGAGTGGGTCGTCTGATCTCTGTGTATGTAGTCTAGTCCAAAGAGTATAAATAATAATAATATGAGAGGTCTAGTCTGTCCGGTTCAGTAGTTGACAACCCTCTAGGGTTGAAACTTCGAGTGGCCATAGACAAAAAAAAAAAAAAAAAGGTCTAGTCACGTCTAGTCACGTCTAGTCTGTGATTTTTACCATAGACTAATATATATAACTGGATTTTTTTTTTACTGTCATACGCACATAATATACACGCGTTGAATTCGTTTGTATTTTGTAGTTGCGCCCTTTTCGTGTTTTTTTGTGAATTGTGTACTTTAATATGGAGGCGGTAGTCTTTAAGTCTTATTAGGTTACTGGTATTACTTCGTTGCTTCAAGGTTGTGACTGTTCGTTATTTTTACCGTAACCTTCAAGTCTCGCCACCAATCTCGAGTGTTGAAAAGGAATTGAGATTTTGTTCTACTTATCTATGTATATCTTTGATCAGAGAGCCATCTTCGCGGCGGGATGTTCTTCAAAATCAATTTCAATTCGAGTTGATAAGCATGCGTGGAAATTCCTGCGTCGGTATTGAGAGGTGTCGTCACTTGTGTGATACAAAAATAACCTTATTTCATACGGCCTAAGATATATTACCTAATTTTGTATTGCACAAATGATGCGATTTTTAGTTGGAACGTGTTGTTTCTTTGATTCTAAAAATTGAATCGTACGCTTGTAACTAGTTTGCATTCCAAAGTTCGTGTGTCAAGAATGCACTCTTGGACTTGTATATCTTCTAAATACTTCTCTCAAAATGAAAACAAAGTGTTATGTATTTATTTGTATTTATTTATTTGTTCTAAAACAAAGACATTTAAATGACATGGAGAAACACTATAATCCACTTAATTCTAGGTTAGTGGGCCATCATAGTGGGGCTAAGTTCAGATATAGGACATGTGTGTCTGAACTAAATACAAAGTATCTGTATTTCAGACATCAGTGCACTTCCTCTGTCGCAGGCAACACTTGGGACCTTTTATTTAAGTATATTACTTATTTATTTATTTAACCCTTTCAGACCTGAATTATTATTTTTTCTCCCATCAATCTAAAAAAAATCCTGTAACTATATTATAAGAACAAAGGGAAAAATAAAGAAAAAAATCCTGCCTGTAATTTTTTCAAGAAAAAACAGTTTTTCTTTTTGTGTACAAATGTTCACATGCGTCCTACGTAATGAAAAAAAATAGTGTATGCATGTTTCTCCGAAATAAAAAAAATGTTTAATTTAGTATTGTTTATTAGGATATTATAATTTTATAAAATTACCAAAACGAAATATGTATAATCATTCATAAAACTAACAAAAAAAAATAGATTACTTCTTTGGAGCTTATCAGTAATTGGCAAATAAATCAGTCTTAGATTCAATCAGTTTACGAATTAGTTTATTATTTGTGGTATGAAATGCTAAGAAACAATTTTTATCTTTAGTGAGACACAAGTGAACTTTGCATTTTATGCATTTTATCCGGGTTCGGCCCTTGCACCCTACCATTTTGCACCGCGTCCCAAGTCCCTCATCATGTGCAGGAAAATGTCCAACACCATCTCGAGCTATTTCAGCTACAGGGCGAATCTCTCCTGGTCGTCTTGGTATGATCTGCGGAGTTGGGCTACTGCCACTTGGCCGTCCTCTTTTACCAAGCGTAACTTTATTTCGCATCACCAGACATTCAGCTAGCCGACGACGAAAGTGGAGCAAAGTGAGTTGTTTATTTTTTGGTATGCCTAGCAAGTCACTATCAATTTGGTACTCTCGATATGCCTGAACCACTGCTAAATCGGATGCATGAAAAATCATACGAAGAGTCCACTTTTTAGATTTTATAAAAGTCCTGTAGTAACTCATTAGTTGATCTAATAAGTCAACTCCTCCCATTGCATGATTATACTTCTTGACAATTTCGGGGCGTTCGACTTCAATAAATTGTTTATCCTTTTTACACCATCTTCTAACGCGATCTGTTTCTCCAATACCAACGAAATTAGAAGCTAGATGCGTAATTTTGTTGTCTAACCACTTGACCACAGTTACGTCTTCGTCATAACTACTCACTTCTTGAGAAAATCCTCGAGGTTTTTTTTTTATTTCTTTATCCGTCACTAATGTTGGGTTAGCAAATCTATTCACATGAGCGGTACATGCAGCCATGATACCCTTTTTTTCTCAAAATTTGTAATATGTGATACGATGAAAAGTAATTGTCAAAGTACAGCTCGTGACCTGTGCTTTCTCCAATTCTCTTTGTGAGATGAAGGACAATAGCTGCACCGTATCCAATTTTTTTTGTGAAATTATCGTCAAGTTCCGGACTAGAGCTTTGATACAGTATAAAATCGTAGGCTTGGCCATTTTTACCGCATAAAAAAATATCTTGAGTCCCCATGGACAAGGTTTACCTTTTATGTACTGCTTAGCAACATGTGTTCCAGTAAAGGGAACTATTTGCTCATCGATGCAAAGTTCCTTTTCAAGTGGTAATTCCAAACATCGTTTCCTAACAGCATCAAATATTGGTCGTACTTTGTAAAAAGCATCATTGCAACCAGCAGGTACTCTTGTATTATCAACAAGGTGTAAATGATTGCGTAGTTCAAAAAATCGATCCCTGGACATATTTTCTGAGAACAAGGGAATGCTGATGGTTGTTTCCCAGAACATTTTCAAGCAAGGGTAGCCAACTATACCAGTGGCTAAATGTAAGCCAAATAAGGTTTCCAATTCTTCCGCGGAGGTAGGTTTGAACCTGGGCCTATTTGAAAAAGTTGCGTATAAGTTCGTCATTTCCGCCATGGTTTCAAATAACTGTTTTGGCACATACCTGTAATAATAATCCACTGGGGCTTCTACTTTAGGGTCAACTGATATTGGTGGAAACCAATCTGATCTAATCGTGTTTACTAGCTCCCTGTGTCTCCATCTAATGTTCTGCTTGGGCGTAACATTCCGTAAAATATTTTCATAAGAGGTGTCTAGTTCAATGGTCGGTGTTACTCCGGGTACTACCTCATTGTAGGTGTCAGGAACATCTAGTTCCTGGTCAATCATTCCGACCCAGGATGTGCTAGGTTCTTCATCATCGTCCGAGTCAGGTGGGAATACCTCGCGTTGATTGTGGTTTATGACATCTGCACCAACTCGAACAGTCCGCAACTCCCTTTCAGACGTAAATCCCAACCGGTCTTCATCATCAGATGATAATTCCAAATCAGAGAGATCTCCTTCATGTAGCGCTCTCAAAGCGTCTGGGGTAAACATATTGATGTTTTTTATCTGAAAATATAAACTAAGGTTTTACACCAATTTATAGGATCAAATCACATCAAAATAGTATCTTCAAATAACATTCATAATAGATTTTTATAATATCGTTATAATAGTTGGACAAACCGTAAAAACATCGTTTACGCCTGATGTGTACATTTGTGTACAATTATAAAAAATGAGTTATTGGGTACAAAAATAGAATAACAAACTCAAAATATAGCTTACATTTCACTATTATAATATAACACATCAATTAATATTTTGCAATACGTATATTTCGCGATATTCTATTTTTTTTAGAAATAAAATAATGAGCTTACCTACTCAGCTCCCAACTTTGGTCACCCACTGGTCGAAACTTGTCGAAAAAATTACAAAATATGCTAAGAGATGGCATTAGTTGTATCGTATTTTGTACTTTATAATGTGAACTTTTGCATACAATCGTCCTCAATTGCACTTCATGCGAAATTAATACTTAAATATTTTTTTACATTTAATGTGTACATTTATGTACGCCAGGTCTGAAAGGGTTAATGAAAATATTTGGAAATGTCATTCTGTATTAAGTAATATTGTGTGAGTTTTCACATGAACTTCCTTGCAGTTTTGCTGGTGTGAAATGTACCTAAAATGTGGTGATGGATTATGGAATAAGTATATTGAGGGGTCTAAGTGCAAATCCGCCTCTATCCAGTTTTTGAAAATGTTCACAGAAGGTAAAAAACGTTCCGTAGCTTAATAAATCTTCCAATCTTAGGAGAAATCTTCTGGGTTTATAGCAAATATAGTTTTTTCCAGCTCATATAAATTTAATAACAATAACATTAATATCTTAAACGTAATATTCAATTGAAAAATGGTTAGTGGCGATTTTGCACCTCAGCTCTGGATAGAGGCGGTTTTGGACTTCATTCATAGAAATAGAGGCGGTTTTGCACGAAACTGTCTGATTCAATTTATTATGCAGAATTGAACCAAGAACCCTTAATGAGCGTTTTCAGAAAAATACCACACCCCCTCGAAATTCAAATATTTTTTGCAATTATGTTATTTAAGTAATATTTTTGATGGATGTATAACAATATACTTTATTATTTCTGAAAAACTACGATTTTTTAGTCTAATTTGTATTCTTCAATGTAATATTAGGTCACACAATGGATTTCTTGGGTTTTCGAACCTCAGAATGTGACTCTGCGTGTTTCCCAAAAAAATCTGTTATTTTGGTATTTGGTACCATGTACGTATTTTTTTTGTACCTGGTGGGTAGTTAATTTTGATTGTGTAATAAAAAAAGTAGCTCTTGCTACCAAGATTCATTTTGTACTGAGAAAAATTAAAAAAAAAAAAATGGGAAGCGATTAAAGTGTCCTCGAGGAGAACATTTTTCTGAATAAAAACTAATTCACCAAGTAAATGTACATTTGTGTTCGTATTTGCTTATTAATACAAGCCTAAGGTGTGATATTAATCAAGATTCATATCTATTTTATACAAATAGTATCTTTAAACGGTCACAAAAGCGGAGTTTTAGGGACAGTTACATACTGAGCGGGTGTCAAAAGTAAAATCGCGTCTACATAATTTAATTCTAGCAAGATAGTTTTTAAATAAAATGAAAGAGGTACAATTTTACTTAAAATCTTTAATAACGATTGTTAAACAAAATACTTTTCTCTAAATCACTTGAGTATTGAAATAAGTCTTTAAATTTTCACTTTTAGCCTTTAGGATAGGAACACGTCTTCTTGTACTAAAGCACTTAACCTAGTTAGGAAAAAAAATTATTATTAGCAAAAATTGAACCTTATATCACAAAACTAACTGTTTTCATAACATCTTTAAGTTGAATATCTAATATTAAAATAAATTTGTACGATATTAATGATATTATGCTTAAAATAACAAAAAAACAAGTTGAGATAAAACTTAATTATACTAATGTATTCAACGTTTTGTGCTTCTAGCACATAATTATATAAGTGTACAGTCTCAAAGTATTTCTTATCAAAAGTAGATAACATTAAACATTAATTATTAGTATTAATATATATTATATTATAATAATAATTTAAAAGCTAAATTATAAACAACAACAAAATTAAACTCGAATATCACTTAATAAAGTTTAGTTTTTTTTTTCAAAAGTACTTACGTTATTTTTTTTTATATCAAAAGTAACATTTTTATATCAAAAGTATTTTTAACAGGGTCACTTTTAACAATTAATAGCTATCATTTAGTATCAACAATTAAACAAAACTTCAATATCACAAAACAAATTAGTTTAACAAATACAGATTAGACCAACTTTATATTAATCTGACAGTAAAAAAATAAATTGACTTTTCAGAAATGAGATCCATAAGTTTACCCTAAAAATACAGTGAACATAATGGAGTTAATTACTTTGGGTATAATTTTTTCTTATTTTAGTGAACTTAAAAATGGTATTGATGCAGCCGCCATCTTATGAAATCCGAACAATATTCCGTTCGAACTTACGTTAGTAGCAAAGTCTTTCAAGTACTTAAATAACTAATTTGCACAATAAACGCACTCATCGACTGGGAAGTGGTCATAAATGCAGCAGTCACAATTAGAACAAAAAAAATACGGACTAACCAGAAGTATCAATATATTTTTATCCTGCATTCGTGATGTGAAATGTGAGGGTCCGAAAAATAGACAAGTAGGTGTACCGCATTGGAAGCAAAACTGAGATTTAATGAAATGTGTCTCCGTCCATGGCCAATGTAATCCGAAGAGGTAAAATTTGGCATAGTCGTTAAAATGTAATATGTCATCAATATTGGCTTGCATGATGAATGTTGGTTAGAATGAGGTGCACTCACTCTTCCGAATCACTGAAACAAAAATGAGTAGATTATAGAGACATAGCAAGCTATTATGAAATGAATTAAGATTTTTAAATTATATTATAAAAATAATACCCTTCAAAACATTTATTGCAAATATAATCAATTGCTGTCATATCGGTCACGCAATCATCACAACCACAAGTCCATTTTTACATGCAATGCATTTAATTCTTTGACCCAAAATAGAAGAGCAACATATGTTGCAATGTTCAAAAGCTATTGGTTTGAATTTTTTGGTGTCATTAGAAACTTTGCTGGTCGTGGGTTTCCTTTTGAATGTATTTTGTGAAGAAAGAGACGGCTTATCAGTTGAGCGTTGTCTCATAGTGTCATTTTTAGGCGAAGGACTTGCATTACGTGTCACAGTAACGTCGGTGTCTAAAATCTCATCAGAGTGGTCGCTGATTGTATTTTGCCATAGCTGAGGGGTGTCAATAATAATAAATGGTATATCCTGTGATACAAGGGGCTCGTCGATCATTTCAGATTCATTTTCAGAAATATACAAAAGAGGTTCATTGATTAAAGAACTGACATCGATATCTTCAACGGCACAATGGTCTTGTGCTAACACACATTCTTTTATACCTTCAATATGTGCCTCCTTGTGCAAATCGGCAATAATAAGATTTTTCAGTAGTATGTGGGTCTGAGGTGAGAAACAATTGCAAAGTCCTTTTTGGCAGAAACAGCTAATATCTCGGTATTTGATCATATTCTTGTCTAGAGTAATTACTTGGTGAACTTTTTGGGTACCTATTAGTGGTTTCACATTTGAAGGTAATATTGTGGCGATTTCGTCGATAGCGTTATCTCGGATCAAAAATATCTCTACAGACTTCATGCACCTTGTTAAAATATCATGCGTTTTCCGCGCTGGTGACATCGGCACCCTGTGTCACTTTCCTATCTAGTGTTCGTTTGATTGAACCACCAATCCCATCTGCTACACTTTTACCGTGTCCACTTTCATAGTAATTCCAAGTTGCATATTGAAATCCGTATTCTTCAGTAAAGTGACCCAGCAGGTAAAAGTTATTTTTTTGTCTATACTGAGAACTCGGCCCGTCAGTATAAATATGAACAATAGACGTATTTGGAGTCTCTTTTTTAATTAACTTGATAACAGGTGCTAAATAGGCCCATATAGCTGCTGGTTGATGATTATTGGCATTGGCTATAGAGCAAAATGATTGGCATTTATTGTTCCAGTAAATCATACCTGTATGCAAGGTGATTTGACGCTTAGAGGCGCCAAAATGCATAGCTTGAATTTCGTTGCATAATTTAGTTTCATAGTTTTCGGAAAAGTCCGCAACAATAACAACCTCGTTGTCACTCAACTGCGAAATAATTTTTTGAAATTGGGTTTGTTGGTGGTTCATATTGAAATAATGCGTTTTGAATGCCAGTAAATCTTTCGAAAATATACTTTTTAACTCCGTTATGTTTCCTGTCTTCATTACTTTTGCTGTTCTTTTTGTTACCATGTCTGCTTTCTTTGCCATCTTTCTTCGTATATGTATGTTTCTGGGTTTCCCAACGAAACCAGCTGACTTCCCTGTCATTGTCAACATCCTCAAAACTAGGTGTCTTACTTTTACAATCTTTGCATTTATTGTGCATGCATTGGTAATTTTTTATATCACAGGCTACTGTTTTTAATAAATCCTTTATATCAAACTGGAGCACTTTATTCTTCAGCAAAGTATTGTGCAAAAATTCGATGTTGCTGTGCTTTACACAGAGACACGTGTTACGCGAATTAAGATGCGGCGACAAAACATAAAAGGGTTTATTTTTGTAAAACGTGGTGAAGCCATAACGGCCTCCATTACTTTTATATTTTTGGTACAAGTTTTTTAATGTATCAGTCAAATATCTTATTTGTTACTTCTTCTTGTGTTTTGTTCTAGTTTCCTTCTTCCCCGCTGTGTTACGGCTAACATCATCTCTTAAGTAAAACTGTTTAATTTCTGGTATTATTGCACGTCTCACTTTCTTTTTTTTTGATCTTGATTTAGTTTTAAGTCCCATTAATTTGCACACGTATTTTTTGTTCTTGCTGTTTTCCAAAATTTTTTTTTTGCAACTTTTTTCAGCATGAGTCTTACTATCGCCATAAGTTTTTTTTAATGATAGTTCTAACACTTCTTCTCTAGCTTTTAATTTTAATATTGTAGTTTTCATTTTTTTTATTTCTGTTGCTGTTTTTTTCTTAAGCCGTTGGTATCGTTTTTTATAAGTTTCCTTTTGTGTTTTCAATTTTTTAAGTACATTCGTTACGTTTTTGCATCTTCTTAATAACGTATTACACATTTTCAAAAGTCTTTCATTTTTTTTATCATTTTCTGTAACTACTCTTTCCGTAGCGGTTCTTTCAGTCTCTGCAAATTTCTTGAGCATTGAGCTTTATACTTATCTGGCCTCTCTTTTTTCAGTCTTTCTCTGTACCTCCTAGTTTTTTCTGCTCCACTGAGCGGCATTATAGTTCCTACAAAACAATGAATTTCTAAGAATAATGACATCGACTGTGAAAATGTTAAAAATAATAAACATTTACGCCGTACCTATTTTCTATTTTAGGCCCTAAAACATCAAACATCAAAATAAAGACTTTTTTGCCTCCGATATATAATAGATAAACTTTGTCTTTTACACTACATCATTTGGACAAATACTTTAAAAGCTATAACAATGTTAAATCGAGTGTGCGATACTATTATTGCGGAGTAGGTATGCGGACAAGCTCGCGAGCGGCGGGCGGCGTGCGGTGTCGCGCGGTAGGTACTCTCCTGCAGAAACTACTGGACGGATTTGGATGAAATTTGGCATACAGATAGTATTGTTACAAATAGAAACACAGAAGGGTTTTTTAAAAAGATTTTAATGGCCTTCGGCCAAACAAATTACAATTTAAATAAGAAAGCAAACAAAATAAAATATTTGAAAATAACGACAATCGCTAGTGATTCGGGCAGAGGTTCCGTACGCAGTGATGACCGACGAGCAAATGAACGAGTGCCGCCAGCCACCTTCCTTATATAGCCCGTCGTGGTGTGGCTATTCTTGATTTAAATTTTCTTCTAATACGGCTTCTCCTGACGGGGCTGCGTGCTCGAAGCCCTCAGCAGGAGCTCGAGGATGGTCCAGCAACACCCTCCGCGTCCAGCGGCTGTTCGGCGTCATCATCATCGGTATCTGTGAAGATACACACATTCTAAGAAACATACTCATTTACATCGTTTATCAACAGCTGGTCTGAATTCATATAAGTGCAAAAGCATCAGATTATGTACTAATTAGCCAACCAAGCCACTCAAGCAATAATAAACGCTACACACTAGCGTTTCCAATCACATAGGTTTTACACAGGTCTGTTCCCACGCAACCGAATACCTCGCACATACTCTCGTGCGCAAACAGGGTTTACATCAGTCTCTAGCAGGTCACCCCAGATACCTAATAAGGGCTGGATTTACACAGGTCTGTTGTCGGTTGCGCCACCGACTCACCCCAGAAACCACCAGTGTCAGGGTCACCCCAATACCATGCGCACAGGCTTTACACGGGTCTTTTCCACTGAACACAACACATAACATAGCCAAAATAAATAAATACGGGCTTGTTTAGTACATAATCTAGCTCAAGAATAGGGAAAAGACTAGTGGGTATGTAAGCTAACAAAGCAAACATAACAGCAATCGTACAACAAGTACCTTCAAAAAATGCAGCAATAGTTTCGGGTGTCCATTCACCCTTCCATAACACCATGTATGCAGCAGCTGCCTGACTAGTCTTTCCATAAGCTCCAGCTAACAATTGGACCTCATATCTATCGTTAGGGAGGATCTTGGTAACTTTATAAGGGCCCCTCATACCGCTATCCAGCTTTCCGGTGCTTTGAGAGCTCTTAATCACATAGACTAAATCATTAACTTGAAACCTTTTAGGCGGACTCCTATTTTTATTGACGTAGGAGTCTTGTTTATCTTTGTTTTCGCGAATAAGCCCTTCAGCACGTTGCCGTCTTATCTCGCGAATTGCATCATGATTAGGATTCGAACCTTCGCAAGTTATATCTTTAATCAAAGTGTTTATTAAAGGTGTAGTGGAATCGGTGCCAATAAGGAGATTTAATGGCGAATATTGAGTAGTCCTATGTTTAGTGACGTTTAAAACCAATTGCAGTTTCCATAATATTTTAGACCAATCATTTTCGTTATAATTTACTTCAACTCTTATCATGTTTAAAATTGTACGGCAATAACGTTCTACTTGTCCGTTTTCCTGGTGCATTTCAGGGGTAATGAAATGCACTTCGATTCCATAATTAGATATCCAATTAATAAACTCATGGTTATCGAACATACGACTTCTATCACATACTAGTCTTTTAAAGGTACCGAACAATGAAATTACTTGGGTCATTACGCGCTTCAACTCTTTACAATCTTGTCTTGGTAAGGCATGAAGTAAACAATATTTAGTATACGCGTCAACTATGATAAGTACATGTTTATGACCATCACTTTCTCTCAGTGGTCCGAGTACATCCGCGTGAATTGTATCAAATGGTACCGGAGCCTTTTCCCAAGAGGATATTGGTTGCAAAGGTGCGCGTGGAACTTGCTTATGTGAAATGCACACTACGCAGTGCGTGACGTATTTCCTGACAAATGGTCTAAGACCGGGAAACCAGAAGTGTCGCAGGATCAGATCAGTAGTTTTGTCTACACCAATGTGTTCATGCTCATCATGGAAAACGCGTAATAAACTTAATCGAAATGCCTTTGGTACGTAACATAAGAATCGCGCTTGCTCACCCGTGACGTCATACTTATAGTACAAAAGGTCATTTCGTTTCACGTAACGCGTGTTGTCTAATTTACCGTTATCTAATTTTTCAAGTAACGTCAATGTCTCCTCGTCACCTGCCTGTGCCACTTGAGCCCAATTTTTCGGTTTTTGAACAACATTAATAATATTCACCGGATTTCTACTCAAATAATCTACGTGCGGCATAAGTGCGCCTTTACGGTATTCTAGCGAGGAATCGAAATCTTGCATATACATCCACCATCTTGCAACTCTGGGTTGGAGATCCTTCTTACGTTGTGTCATTTTTAGTGCATTACAGTCTGTGATTATTTTAAAAGATTTACCAATTAAATATTGCCTAAAATGTTGTAATGATTTTACTACCGCGAGGGTCTCCAGCTCATAGCTGTGATAATTGGATTCCGCACCAGCCGTCAACTTGCTAAAATAAGCAACTACCCGCCTACGGCCGTCCTTGTGTACCTGCATAAGGATTCCGCCGTAACCAATAGAACTGGCGTCTGTATGCAGCTCAGTTGTCAATTCAGGATCGAATATTGCCAAAATTGGTTCATTGGTTAAAAAAGAAATAATGTCTTGACGTGCATTTTCGTGTTCGTCACTCCAATTAAAGATTACTCCTTTTCTAGTTAGTGCGGCGATTTGCGAAGTCTTAATCGCGTAATTTGGAATATATCTTCTGAAATATCCTGCGAGGCCAAGAAATTGGCGAACCTGTTTGACATTACTCGGTCGCGGTGATTTAACCAATGCATCAATTTTGTAATTGCTCGGTCTAACCTGACCATCTCTTATTATCCTACCTAGGTATTCTATTTCATTAGTAAGAAAAGTACATTTCTTTAGATTTATCGAAAAACCTGCTTCAGTTAGCGTTTTTACAACCGAATCTAATAAAACGAGGTTTTCGTCAATCCCGTCGGTCAGTATTAGTACATCATCAATGTAGACCATGACCTTGCCATCCTCAATGAAGGATTTAAGCGTTTTTGTGATAGTTTTCTGATAGAAAATCGGCGCGTTTGCTAAACCGTAGGGTACCTTGCAATATTCATACTGTGCCTCTGGTGTAACGAACGCGGTCTTATGAATAGATTCTTCAGCAACTCGGAGTTGATGGAAGCCGGAAACCATATCTAAAGAGCTAAACCAGCGAGCATTACCTAACCTATCTATATAGTCGTTGATCAAGGGGAGTGGATGTCTAGTTTTGACAGTTATTCGATTCAGTGCACGGTAATCCACGACCATTCTATCAGAACCATCCTTCTTTTTTACTAGTAAGACCGGACTAGCGTATTCGGAATCGGACTCGCGAATAATTCCTTTATCGAGCAAATCCTTAACTATATTGCGTACTTTTAATTTTTCGTCATGCGATAATTTGTAGGGTCTGTAGTACACGGGCACATCACTTGTTAACTTGATATGCATCTCACTATCTTTCACTGTTGTGGTCGCGGTACCACTTAAAAAGAATTCGGAATACTTGGTGAGGATCTCTAGTAACCGTTCCCTATCTTTTCCAGTTACCGACGTATTAACTTGATCGGACAAAGAAATCGTGTTTACTTGCATAACATCGTTTACGGTCACCTCACTATGAACTATACGTTGGCAATCACCGGTCCTAACATAAGTAATACCTTTTCTATTCAGTACGTCTGTACCGATAAGGACGGGTACATTTAAATTATTGCCACCTACAACACAAAAATCAATTTCTAATGTTATATCGCTAAACTCAACGGGTAGTGTTACAAATGATTCAGATCTAATTTCCGTACCGCCCAAGCCGCGTAATAACTGATTAGTAGGCCTTAATTGACACGGAAAATATTTAACAACATTTTTTGACATTAATGAAACACATGAGCCACTATCAATTAGTACGTCTAACGGTATCCCCAATATGACAGCAGTGGTCACGTCACGATTTTTATAACTACCCGCAATTTCGCGACAAAAATTGACACCGTTATTATTTCGAGAATTTGTGCGTTCCTTAGCGAAACAAGTATCCTCGGAATGACCTATTTTTTTGCAAAACGAACACTTCTTCGGATCGCCACGAGATGTCGCCGGTAACGCGATTGCTTTTTCGTCACTGTTACTCGGGATTGTATTCGACCGTTTGTTACAATTAACACTCTTATGACCAAATTGCTTACACTGAAAACACTTGACTGATTTTGAATCTTTAGAATCATATTGACGTTTTAATGGTTTGCGATTTGAGTTACTAGTATTGGAAGACTTATCAGATCGATCATTAGGAAACACTTTCTTATTATGGCTGTTAGAAGGTTTAACAAAGCTCGATAAAAACTCCACTATAGAATCAGGTGATAATTTAGCGTTGGTAGCCATAGCGCGAACTTGTGGATCTGCAATTCCACGAATAATAATAGCAGTAAGCAGCTCGTTACTTAGACCTTTAACTATGCGTAACCGTAAAAGCGATTTACGAGCATACTCAGCATATGTGGAGTATTTATCGGACTCTGTCCGCATTACATCATAAAGAATGTTCGCGACATCGACAGAACGTGGGCATAGCGCTTTTAGTTCTAATTTAAAATTGGACCACGTGCGAATATTGCTAGTCCATTGGCTAAGCCAGGTGCGAGATTCGCCCTTTAGACAATGTCCGACGCGAGGAAGGCATTCTCTGTCGTCCCAACAATTCGAAATACGGGCTCTCTCTACTTCATCACACCACGTGTCGAAGTCATGAACACTCGGATCAAAATCAGAGACAAAATAACGGTTGGATCTGACCTGAGCACAGCTGATAGCGGTCAAAAGACGCTCTGCAGCGTTCGTCACCACGTCTTCAGACTGCGTTGACCCCATGTTGCTAGTATGTGGAGTCGGCGGCGGCGTCCCCATCTGCGCGGACACGAGCTCACGCGCCGTTGTAGGCGCCCCAAGCTCCGATACCGATGGCGTCGAGTTGGTCAACCCGGCGGCGCGGCTAGGGCCAGCGCTGGTCGTTGCAAGGGCTTGCGTCTCCACAGACGCACGGGGCTGGTCCTCCAACGCGCGCAGCCTCCTCAGGATCTCTTCCATCGGATTGGGCGAAGGAGTTCGCCCACGGCGTTTTCGTTTGCCGCGTTGATCGTTGGCAGGCATCGCACAAACAAACACTCCGCCCGAATATTAAATAACCAAACCACGTGGAGGAATACTAAGTTTCCCTTTATAAAACCAGAAATGTAGGCGTTCAGCGGCTTTTCAGCCTCGAATCCCACTTCTGATGTTACAAATAGAAACACAGAAGGGTTTTTTAAAAAGATTTTAATGGCCTTCGGCCAAACAAATTACAATTTAAATAAGAAAGCAAACAAAATAAAATATTTGAAAATAACGACAATCGCTAGTGATTCGGGCAGAGGTTCCGTACGCAGTGATGACCGACGAGCAAATGAACGAGTGCCGCCAGCCACCTTCCTTATATAGCCCGTCGTGGTGTGGCTATTCTTGATTTAAATTTTCTTCTAATAGTATATAACCTGCAATAACAATAGGATAGATATATTTTATCCCGATTTTATGTTTCCGAGGGATTATTTTCGAATTGTAGCGGGGCGAAGCCACCGGCATCAGCTAGTATAAAGTAAAATTTACAATGTGAACTGTTCTTTATGTACTCAGACGTGTTGTGACTTGCAGCTCATGGTATATGTGACCACCCCGATGGTCACATTCTGAGGTCACATGTCAGCTACTGGAGTTTTTATTACTTTTGTAATAAATCCGCTGCTTTACTTAGCCGTCTTGAATATTACGGAATTGAAAGTTCGAGCACATACACACATAATGTTTAATTATATGATTAACAGAAAACGTGAAATAAACAGGAAATGGTCACCTTACGTGAGTGTAAAAATCGCCTCCTGGTAATCACTGACGAGACGTCTGTTTGTCACTGCGATTACTGTGGCACTGGCGTATGAAATCTGATTTGATTAAATCAAGGTCAGTAGTGTTGCCATATCAACAACCGCAAAAGATACTATAAATAGAGTTTATTTTTTAAAAGACGGTCACAATACTGAGAACTCAGGTTGTGACAGAAATTTAGACTTGTATTTTTTTATTAAATATTGCATGTAATAAACAATTGACTATCATAAAAATAAGAAGTAATAGTTCTAAAATTATAGTAAACAAAGAAAATTTAAATTTTTAAATGTTTATCGTGTAAATTTTAATCTTTTTTGAAAGACTTATCACAGGGGACAACATAAAAGCAGGTGTTCGGAATACTTTAATTATTTATAAAAAAAATAATATTTAAGGAATTATTTGTACAAAAATGGTATAGTTAAACTATTTAAATGAGAAATCGAATGTATTTCACACTTTTACGTTTCTTTAATCAGTTTAAAAATAATTAAATATTAAGACGGAGGGACAGCTCCAAAAGCGGGGGTGTGATATTTTTCTGAAAACGCTCTAATATCTTTGTTTTATTACTACAAAATGTTATTATAATAAAATCACACTATTATTTAACCTTAAATATGATCAAAATGAAACACTCATGATATTATTTTAAAGTTTATTAGTTGATATTTAACTAAAACTTTAAATTCTAATGCCTACTTTTTCTAAATATTCACAAGGCTCCGTTTGTTCTTCAGCCGTTTCGTTTTTTCCAACACATTCTTGTAATACAAAAGGGTATCATCACCATGGTCACTTTTCCAGTTGTCTCCAAAATGTTTGCACAATAATTTATTGACGTCTTCGAGTTTTATCCTGCTAATATTAACTTCGTTTCGTGGGATATCTCTTAAATCAAATTCATTCATAGAGATTCGAGGTTTCATGACACTTTTAGTTATACCAGTATCATTTTTATAATGTACTTCGCCACGGAGTAAAAATCTTTGCGGATTATTTTTTACTCTTTTGAGGTAGAATCTCTTACACTCCGAAAACATGAAGTGGTATTGTCCTGGAGGTTTCATCACATTTTGCCTGTATGATTTAAAATCTTTCACTTGACAGTCGTATCCTAATTTTATTACTGTGCCATAATTTTCGTAGATGTTTAAATATTCTGATGGCTGTATAATCACTTCTTTGTTTTTTATTTCCTTCTCAATGTGACCAAACACTCTGTCAGCAGGCATAAAAGAGTGGCCTGGGACAGGAAATATCAATTCTACAGTTTTCACTGTTCGGGGTGCACAAGTAGTCAACCAGTGAGCACACATTGCAATCAACGTGCTATTTTTATTTTGTGAACCACACCCATCAGCCATAAGTCTTATTGTGTCAATATTAGTGAAGTCCACGTGGGTTGTTAGCTGATAAAACACAGCTGAAACTATTTCGTTTGAACACTTCGAATGTGTATTTTCCGTCCACGTATAGCAGAACACATTTTGTTTTGAAATTTTATTTGTGCTACAACCCATTACAATTGTAAAGTTGTACATATACAATTGCCGACTGTAGTACGCAATTTGATCTGGCACTTTCGGGAGAACTTGATTCTTCTGGCAATCAAAGGACATTGTTACCATATTCTCCTTTTGCTCTCGTAAATACTCATAGAAGGATTTTGCTTTAAGTTTATGGATTCGCAAATAGGCCATAAGATTTACTTTTTCAGTCTCAACTTTTTCTTTCTTAATCTTTTCCAATAACTCAGTACATTTACTGCACACATCAACGCGCGGCGTATGGAATCCAATATTGTAGTTTCTGTTAAAGATATTTCTGAAATAGCATTCCTTGACCATTATATTCGTGTCATCCTTTTTTGCTTTCTGGTACATGCGCCACATCTTTTTTATATTGAGGTCGGAAGCGGTGTATTTCCGTTCCGATGTTGAAGATCTACAGTAATGTGACTCGATGCATTTGAAAGTTTCTATAAATCGCATGACACTGAACTTTTTTGCCAAAATTTTTTGTGAAGCTCTGTCTCCGCCTCGATGGTCTTCAGGTAACTCTTCAGTTTTTAAAAATCTTTTTGAAATTGACCTTACCCTATGAACGCCAATATTGAGGATCATTAAGAATACTGTTTGGCAAACTCTGAGTAATCGGTAAGGTTTAGTATACGTTTTAACATACATTGCAGTAAATGTTTCTGATTTTTTGCGTTGTCCAATCTTGCATCTACGGCGAACCGGAGCTTTCACTTTAAGGTATCTTAGAATGAAATTGTCTTGATGACGTTTTTCTTTTTTTGCATAAAAAGCTGCATGAAATTTTCTTATATCTGTAACAATAAAAAAATAAGGATCACATACATTTCATACAAAATTGACATTGGCATTTTGCAGTAGTTATTGTTCCATACGTGACAGTTAGGGACCTGTTCCACCGGTTTCCTCGTACGTACTGCGTTTCGCAAAGTAATAAAACGCACACACATTATTCGTCCAAACATCCACTGAACCCATTACCTTCTGGATATGTAACCAGCTAGAGATAATACAATTCAAACAAAATTATATTTATTAAAATCGGTTCCGAATTAGCGACGATATCGCGTAACATATGCATACACAAAACATACAATCGAATTGAGAACCTCGTCCTTTTTCACAAAGTTTTTAGGAGTCTGTACTTAGTTAAAAAAGAAATAAAGTAACTATGTAGTAATTTTATAAAACTGAACACCATATGAAAACACTGTGAAAGAGGCGCGAAAGTCTTTGCGTAAGTGTCAGATACCTACGTCTTGCATAAGCCTATCTAAATTATAACAGTTTAGGTAGTTCATAGAACTTACCTCTCTTGCTTTTTCTTGTTGCGTTTCCATTGATTTTCGGTGCGAGATCGCTTCCTTGCATTTTGTTGCAGCACTGGAGTAACATTTACTTCAATTTTTACAGTAAAACACACAGAAATCGTATAAAAATTACGCACGTAATAATCATAAAAACACTAGGACAGCCATGATGGCTGCTGTTCGGTGATTGGTCGAAAGAGGATAGTGGCGGCTTTGCATTTTAGCAACTGGATAGTGTAGGTTTTTAATCTCACTTATTATTATTTCTGACTTTTTGTATGTGATAGAGGCGGTTTTGACCGTTACTGAATTTACAGAACCACAGATAATGTGATTAAGTTTCACCAGACAAAAAAAAACACTTTTATTTTTTAATGGACAGTGGCGGATTTGCACTTAGACCCCTCATATTCAATTGCTAGTTCAGTTGGTGGTATTTTCCTACCCTAGAAGTATTCGGGATATGTTTGGCATGAAATCGGCCAGTATAATATAAATAAACTTAAGAGCATTACTCCGTAGCGGCGCGCTTCGATTTTAACTCACACAGCGTTAGAGTTAGTGAGCACACAGCTGTCTGTGTTGGAACGCGTATAACCGCGTGTCATACACCGCATTGATAATTTTGATACATTGCCAGCGTTTTTAGTTAGTATGAAATGTTTTCGTTTTTTCGTAAGTAGGGACTTAGTTTTTTTTTTAGTTTATTGTAAAAAGTGAGGAATTAAATTACTATTTCGTTTATTCATTTTTATTTACATACAAAGTATATTTTTAAATATATCTCTAAAAAACCATAAAAAAATACATTTAAAAATATAAAAAGTAGTAGTCCGCCGGTGTCGGGAGCAGGGTCCAAGCTACCGGTGGTTAGGGCTCCAGAGAAAGGAACCTCCTCACAATACGAGCCGTATCGAGGAGTACTGCCTTCTGTATCAGGCCCTTTACCCAACCGCGTAACGCCAGCTTCGACAGATGTTCGTCGAAGCTTTTGGCCATCAGACCATTGGCCGTAATGACTATCGGCACAATGATAGCTGAGTCCACATTCCACATGTCGACAACCTCGTGCGCTAAGTCGAGATACTTGATTTGTTTCTCTTTTGGCGCACTAATCGGTCTATCACCACTATATCAGGCTTATTGGCAACAATAGTCCTATCAGTGATGATAGACCGATCCCAGTACAACGTGACATAGTCATTTTCGAGAACTGGGTCGGGCACATACTTGTAATACGGTACCTCAGAATCCACAAGTTTGTATTTCAGAGCAAGTTGCTGATGGATAATCCTGGCCACTTGGTTGTGCCTGTGCAAGTACTCGCCGTTAGCCAGACGAGAACAACCAGAGATAATATGTCTGATGGACTCACCCGGACGGTGGCATGCCCGACACACGTCCACGGTCCCATCCTTCATAATATGCCTCCGGCAGTTATTCGTCAAGATAACTTCATCCATAATCGCACAGACAAAACCTTCAGTTTCCCCGAAGAGATCACTGAAACGTAGCCAGGCCACGGACGCTGAAAAATCTACATCAGACCCATGAAGAGCCCGATAGAAGCGCCCGTGAAGCTCCTTGCCTTTCCATACCTCCTTGCGGTCATCCGTGGTAAGTATCACAGGTTTGCGCCAGTTCTCCTTAGCCATGGACAACGGGGTGAGACCCTTGTCCACTGCGACCACATCTCGGTGCATACCCACATCAGCTGTGAGGAAATATTCTCTGAGACTGCACATCTCGCGGTTGTGGAGAGTCTTGGCGTTTAAAAAGCCTCGACCTCCACTCTTCCGCGGAATGTACAGTCTCATCACCGACGATCGTGGGTGATGCATCCGGTTTGCGGTCAGCAGTGTACGTACTCTCCTATCCAGGGCGTCAAGCTCAGTTTGAGTCCATTTGAGTATGCCGAAAGAGTACATTAATACCGGCATGACCCAACCGTTGAAGGCGCGCACCTTATTTCCGCCCGACAAAAGGCTATTCAAAACCTTTTTTAGGCGGCCAAAGAAGCGTTCCTTCAACGATTGCTTCATGTCAGTAACATTAATGCCCAACGCTTCCGATATACCCAAATACTTATAGGTTTCGGTCGAGCTGAGTGATCTAACCTGTATGGAATCCGAGAGTTGAATTCTCTCAGATTCCATAATCTCCCCTTTCTTTTCATGCATGACTGCACATTTGTCCACACCAAATTCCATCCTGATGGCACTACTGAAGGTTTCAGTCAACTTCAGTAGCTCCATCAGTCGCGAATTGTTGGGGGCAAAGAGTTTCAGATCATCCATGTAAAGAAGGTGAGATATGGCCTGACCACCTCTTCTCAACCGATAGCCCAGACCTGAACCCTCCAGCAATGTGCTTAGAGGATTCAGAGCTAAGCAAAACCAAAGCGGACTCAAACTGTCGCCCTGAAATATTCCCCGTTTAATCCACACAGGCTCATCGTCCCCCTGAATTGGTCGACATCCTGGATAGCGAAGGACTGTTTTCCATTGCCTCATACATGACTCAAGAAAGGTGCGTAGAGTTGCATCTATTTTGTACAACTCCAACACCCTCTGAGCCATGTATGTGGCACAGAGTCGTAGGCCTTCTTGTAGTCTATCCAACATGTCGACAGATCCTTGCGGGATCGACGAACCTGTTGGCTTATAGCCATGTCTATGAGGAGAAGCTCCTTAGTGCCGCGGGACCCCTTCCTACATCCATTCTGAGAGGTGGACATAATTGAATTAGTCTCAATGTGTTCATTGATCTTCACTCTCAGAATGGATGTAAGAAGTTTATAGACCGTCGACAAACAAGTAATTGGTCTATAGTTCTTGGGTTCCGCGGGACTACCGGTCTTATGGAGCAGGTGGGTAACGCCAGTTGTTAGAAACTGTGGTAGTGACCCAGACTCTAAGGATGACTGGAATTGAGTTGCCAGGAGCGCGTGTGAGCTGCTATACCATTTGAGCCAGAAGTTATGCTGTCCATCCGGTCATGGAGTTGGAGATTTCCAGTTCGGTAACGGACGGACTGCTTTGGCTACATCTAATGGGGAGATGTTAATTTTTTCCATTTGTGGCATAGCTTCACACACGCGCTCGACATCGCGCATCCAGCCATCCTCGGTATGACAGACGGGCACCGACCAGATGCTTCGCCAGAATGTATTCGTGGCGATATCATCCGGGCGGCACACATCCGTCACACTTTGTTCAGGTCGCTCCCAAGCTCTATATACCCACCTCTCGTCGCTTTGGAACATGCGATTCTGCGAGTATCGATCAACCCGCCGCTTATACCGCCGAATACGGTTCGCCCATGCATAAACTTTCTGCTTCAGGAAGTCAATGCGCTCCGTGACGTCGTACGACGTGTAATCTCGAGGGCTGATATCAGTCCCCGAAAACGCCCGTCTCACAAAGCGCATCACGCGTGGTCGTGTGTTACCCTCCCTGAAGCAATATAGTTTGCCGATGAGTGCCCTAGCCTCATCGATCCGCCGCTCGATCCTGCACTGCCAGGCTGGTACAGCAGGTTTTGGTCGAATAGCTTCATCACTAGTATTAAACTTAATATTTGCTAAACGACATGCCGCAACAGCCCCGCAATACAGGATTGAGTGCGTATCAAGGAGGCTCTCGCTGCTTTCAAAGATGTTCTGCAGCAGCGAGTCCAGGGCACACACCAGCGCCCTATTTTTTTTGTGCATGGGTAACCGTGGTAAACGGGGCCTAAGTTCGGTCGGAATTGATCTATACTCGCGAAGCGCATCCTCCAGTGCGCTCCTCAGTCTATCGTTGCACTGGCTACTTACCGTGACAACCCTATCATCTACCTCATCACTGACGTTGTTGGGCCGCGGTGTGATTGCGCTACTAGCTGGCGCCTGAACCGCGGCCTGTGTCGGAGTTGAGATGATAAAGTTGCTCAGTACCTCTGAGCGCAGCCTATCAAGTGCAGCATCGTCCAACCTGTGATTACGTTGGATAACCCGCACCTGATCCGACAATCGTTGGGCCGAGACGTTCACGGTTGGTTCCAGGTCCTGAAACAGAGACAGCATCCTGACACGGTACGCAGTAAGGTTAGTTCCCCCCTCTGTAGACCCATAGTATGCGCGCATAACGTTCTCGTTCATGGATTGACTCCATCTTATGCGCTGCACACAACCACCGGCAGCGGGGACCCGGCTCGGGGCCGGTTGGCCCCTAGGTCCCAAGCCCCTCGGTGGCCGGCCTCTCCCCTGCCGACGTACAGGTGTTGGCGACGTCGGCGGAGAGAAATCTCGTCGCTGGAGCTCGACGCAACTGCAACCGCCGGCGACACTGGTAATCCGCTGTCCGGCGGCGGCGAGGTGGAGCTCAGCGACGGGTCCGGAGATGGTGGGCGTGCACGTCGTGATGCTGCTCTGGTCAGCATATCTTAACTGTTTGTTAATTCATTCCTTTTTCATTACAATTGTAGTGGTCTATTTTGTGACATATGTCATGTGTCGGTTGCAAATATTTTTCTTCATCTTCCTGCATTCTGATTTCAGTTTACTTTTTGGATTAACTTTAGGTTGTATTTATTTATTTATATTGTTTATTTTCTGAATCTTGGAAGCTTCTTTTGCGATGTGTGAGGTCTAAAAGTATTAATTTTACGAATAAAAGGAGAACAAAAAACAAAGCTTTGATATGACAGCTAGAGTTGCCAGAGTTAGTCTAAAATTACTATTATTATTATTTGATTTGTTTTATTTTTTATTTACTTTTAAGTAAATCATCATCTCTAAGTTTCATAGATCTAGCTTTTCGGGGATCAACAATCTCGGGTAAGAGACATTTATTGTAAAAATTTACAAGTCGCTGTTCCATATTTTCTCTCCAAAAATGATCGTCCCTAATTATTTTTTCAGTTTTTAACTTGAGATCTTTGCCTGTCCATACGGCAAACAGACAATAATTCCTTTGAGTTATGTGCAGCTGCCGCTGTATTTGGTAAAACCAGTCATGACAGTGATTTACAGATCCATCTATTTTCCAAAATTTGATTTTTTTTTGGTTTGCAACATCTGCCTCTAAACCGAATGCCGAACTAGGACACTTAATTTCGACGATGCCATCAGATTCAATAAGTCCATCCGGCGAAGCACCTGTAACCAAATTAATTTGATACTCAATTCTCTAATTACGTCATCATCATCACTATCCCGGTATTCCCGGCTCTTGTGGGCCTTGCGGTTCTTGTGGGCCTTGCGGTTCTTGTGGGCCTTGCGGTTCTTATGGGCCTTGCGGTTCTTGTGGGCCTTGCGGTTCTTGTGGGCCTTGCGGTTCTTGTGGACCTTGTGGTTCTTGTAAGCTTTCCGGTTGGACATCCTGACGTAGTGGCATTTCTGGTTCTTGTTGTCGAACTGCATTTTGCACTACTTGCCAACACCGATGGCATGTGGCTTGGATGTTATTAAACGCAACCTAAAAAAAAGTAAAGACTATTTGAAAATAACATTCAATAAATAAAATACTTTCTGCGGTATACGTATTGGGTTTATTTTTGACTAGCTTTTGCCCGCGACTCCGTCCGCGTAGACTTGATGATCATTCCCTTGGGATTTTTAGAGCCTATAGCTGTGCCCGCAGCACAGGTCACGTAAAAGTCGGATTTTTTAGGTCCCACTTTTATAGCGAATGGGATTTCTAATTAAACGGCCGTTTTTCCCTGACCTCTCTCATATTTAACCTCTCTGCTTTCGCCTTCAATAACTTAGCGTGATGGTAAGTAGCCTATAATTATGTATTAATGAAACAAACTGTATTAAGATTGGTTCAGTAGTTCTCAAAATATGAGCAGATAGAATGACAGACAGACATTTTAAATACAGATTTATAACAGGTATATGTGCCGTATACAGGAAATGTGTACACTTACCTCGGTGAGCGCATTTTGTTGAATATATTCCGGGGTTGTCTTTCTGGTAAGTGTTCATCTAAAATATGCCGCCGTTGTCGCAAAACAGAACGTGGGCACAACACACAACGCCGTCCTTCAGTAGCCATTGCAAAAACAGGTAGGTAAATCAGTGTCCATAAACAGTCCACGTCAAGTTAACAGGTTTAATATAATAAATAAATCACCAAGCGCACCAATACGTAAGCATAAACAGAGTCCAAAACAACAAGCTAGGGTCGGTAAATCACAGAACAAGAGAGGATACACGGAAACACAGCTAACAACGTGAGAATCACGAGTCGACTGATTGAGAGTAGACGGGCGCCCGCGCAGGCGTCCGGGAGGTGTGAAAGGGATGGAGTGTTGTAAATCATACGGGCGCAGGCGCATCTATTGTTTACCACTATTTTAAGCATTTTAAGAATGAGTATATTGTTTCAATAAGTTTTACGGCTCCTAACAATTGTCTTTTTCTACAAAACCTATTTAGGTGCATATCTTTTTTCTGCAATGGAATTGAAGGTGGTGCCCATAGTAACAATTTTAGTACAAACAAAATCCTTCACAACGGCATATGCTATAACTCTGTTGGACACTGAGCCCAATTTGACTCATGGTCCTTTACTCACACAGCGTTAGAGTTAGTGAGCACACAGCTGTCTGTGTTGGAACGCGTATAACCGCGTGTCATACACCGCATTGATAATTTTGATACATTGCCAGCGTTTTTAGTTAGTATGAAATGTTTTCGTTTTTTCGTAAGTAGGGACTTAGTTTTTTTTTTAGTTTATTGTAAAAAGTGAGGAATTAAATTACTATTTCGTTTATTCATTTTTATTTACATACAAAGTATATTTTTAAATATATCTCTAAAAAACCATAAAAAAATACATTTAAAAATATAAAAAGTAGTAGTCCGCCGGTGTCGGGAGCAGGGTCCAAGCTACCGGTGGTTAGGGCTCCAGAGAAAGGAACCTCCTCACAATACGAGCCGTATCGAGGAGTACTGCCTTCTGTATCAGGCCCTTTACCCAACCGCGTAACGCCAGCTTCGACAGATGTTCGTCGAAGCTTTTGGCCATCAGACCATTGGCCGTAATGACTATCGGCACAATGATAGCTGAGTCCACATTCCACATGTCGACAACCTCGTGCGCTAAGTCGAGATACTTGATTTGTTTCTCTTTTGGCGCACTAATCGGTCTATCACCACTATATCAGGCTTATTGGCAACAATAGTCCTATCAGTGATGATAGACCGATCCCAGTACAACGTGACATAGTCATTTTCGAGAACTGGGTCGGGCACATACTTGTAATACGGTACCTCAGAATCCACAAGTTTGTATTTCAGAGCAAGTTGCTGATGGATAATCCTGGCCACTTGGTTGTGCCTGTGCAAGTACTCGCCGTTAGCCAGACGAGAACAACCAGAGATAATATGTCTGATGGACTCACCCGGACGGTGGCATGCCCGACACACGTCCACGGTCCCATCCTTCATAATATGCCTCCGGCAGTTATTCGTCAAGATAACTTCATCCATAATCGCACAGACAAAACCTTCAGTTTCCCCGAAGAGATCACTGAAACGTAGCCAGGCCACGGACGCTGAAAAATCTACATCAGACCCATGAAGAGCCCGATAGAAGCGCCCGTGAAGCTCCTTGCCTTTCCATACCTCCTTGCGGTCATCCGTGGTAAGTATCACAGGTTTGCGCCAGTTCTCCTTAGCCATGGACAACGGGGTGAGACCCTTGTCCACTGCGACCACATCTCGGTGCATACCCACATCAGCTGTGAGGAAATATTCTCTGAGACTGCACATCTCGCGGTTGTGGAGAGTCTTGGCGTTTAAAAAGCCTCGACCTCCACTCTTCCGCGGAATGTACAGTCTCATCACCGACGATCGTGGGTGATGCATCCGGTTTGCGGTCAGCAGTGTACGTACTCTCCTATCCAGGGCGTCAAGCTCAGTTTGAGTCCATTTGAGTATGCCGAAAGAGTACATTAATACCGGCATGACCCAACCGTTGAAGGCGCGCACCTTATTTCCGCCCGACAAAAGGCTATTCAAAACCTTTTTTAGGCGGCCAAAGAAGCGTTCCTTCAACGATTGCTTCATGTCAGTAACATTAATGCCCAACGCTTCCGATATACCCAAATACTTATAGGTTTCGGTCGAGCTGAGTGATCTAACCTGTATGGAATCCGAGAGTTGAATTCTCTCAGATTCCATAATCTCCCCTTTCTTTTCATGCATGACTGCACATTTGTCCACACCAAATTCCATCCTGATGGCACTACTGAAGGTTTCAGTCAACTTCAGTAGCTCCATCAGTCGCGAATTGTTGGGGGCAAAGAGTTTCAGATCATCCATGTAAAGAAGGTGAGATATGGCCTGACCACCTCTTCTCAACCGATAGCCCAGACCTGAACCCTCCAGCAATGTGCTTAGAGGATTCAGAGCTAAGCAAAACCAAAGCGGACTCAAACTGTCGCCCTGAAATATTCCCCGTTTAATCCACACAGGCTCATCGTCCCCCTGAATTGGTCGACATCCTGGATAGCGAAGGACTGTTTTCCATTGCCTCATACATGACTCAAGAAAGGTGCGTAGAGTTGCATCTATTTTGTACAACTCCAACACCCTCTGAGCCATGTATGTGGCACAGAGTCGTAGGCCTTCTTGTAGTCTATCCAACATGTCGACAGATCCTTGCGGGATCGACGAACCTGTTGGCTTATAGCCATGTCTATGAGGAGAAGCTCCTTAGTGCCGCGGGACCCCTTCCTACATCCATTCTGAGAGGTGGACATAATTGAATTAGTCTCAATGTGTTCATTGATCTTCACTCTCAGAATGGATGTAAGAAGTTTATAGACCGTCGACAAACAAGTAATTGGTCTATAGTTCTTGGGTTCCGCGGGACTACCGGTCTTATGGAGCAGGTGGGTAACGCCAGTTGTTAGAAACTGTGGTAGTGACCCAGACTCTAAGGATGACTGGAATTGAGTTGCCAGGAGCGCGTGTGAGCTGCTATACCATTTGAGCCAGAAGTTATGCTGTCCATCCGGTCATGGAGTTGGAGATTTCCAGTTCGGTAACGGACGGACTGCTTTGGCTACATCTAATGGGGAGATGTTAATTTTTTCCATTTGTGGCATAGCTTCACACACGCGCTCGACATCGCGCATCCAGCCATCCTCGGTATGACAGACGGGCACCGACCAGATGCTTCGCCAGAATGTATTCGTGGCGATATCATCCGGGCGGCACACATCCGTCACACTTTGTTCAGGTCGCTCCCAAGCTCTATATACCCACCTCTCGTCGCTTTGGAACATGCGATTCTGCGAGTATCGATCAACCCGCCGCTTATACCGCCGAATACGGTTCGCCCATGCATAAACTTTCTGCTTCAGGAAGTCAATGCGCTCCGTGACGTCGTACGACGTGTAATCTCGAGGGCTGATATCAGTCCCCGAAAACGCCCGTCTCACAAAGCGCATCACGCGTGGTCGTGTGTTACCCTCCCTGAAGCAATATAGTTTGCCGATGAGTGCCCTAGCCTCATCGATCCGCCGCTCGATCCTGCACTGCCAGGCTGGTACAGCAGGTTTCGGTCGAATAGCTTCATCACTAGTATTAAACTTAATATTTGCTAAACGACATGCCGCAACAGCCCCGCAATACAGGATTGAGTGCGTATCAAGGAGGCTCTCGCTGCTTTCAAAGATGTTCTGCAGCAGCGAGTCCAGGGCACACACCAGCGCCCTATTTTTTTTGTGCATGGGTAACCGTGGTAAACGGGGCCTAAGTTCGGTCGGAATTGATCTATACTCGCGAAGCGCATCCTCCAGTGCGCTCCTCAGTCTATCGTTGCACTGGCTACTTACCGTGACAACCCTATCATCTACCTCATCACTGACGTTGTTGGGCCGCGGTGTGATTGCGCTACTAGCTGGCGCCTGAACCGCGGCCTGTGTCGGAGTTGAGATGATAAAGTTGCTCAGTACCTCTGAGCGCAGCCTATCAAGTGCAGCATCGTCCAACCTGTGATTACGTTGGATAACCCGCACCTGATCCGACAATCGTTGGGCCGAGACGTTCACGGTTGGTTCCAGGTCCTGAAACAGAGACAGCATCCTGACACGGTACGCAGTAAGGTTAGTTCCCCCCTCTGTAGACCCATAGTATGCGCGCATAACGTTCTCGTTCATGGATTGACTCCATCTTATGCGCTGCACACAACCACCGGCAGCGGGGACCCGGCTCGGGGCCGGTTGGCCCCTAGGTCCCAAGCCCCTCGGTGGCCGGCCTCTCCCCTGCCGACGTACAGGTGTTGGCGACGTCGGCGGAGAGAAATCTCGTCGCTGGAGCTCGACGCAACTGCAACCGCCGGCGACACTGGTAATCCGCTGTCCGGCGGCGGCGAGGTGGAGCTCAGCGACGGGTCCGGAGATGGTGGGCGTGCACGTCGTGATGCTGCTCTGGTCAGCATATCTTAACTGTTTGTTAATTCATTCCTTTTTCATTACAATTGTAGTGGTCTATTTTGTGACATATGTCATGTGTCGGTTGCAAATATTTTTCTTCATCTTCCTGCATTCTGATTTCAGTTTACTTTTTGGATTAACTTTAGGTTGTATTTATTTATTTATATTGTTTATTTTCTGAATCTTGGAAGCTTCTTTTGCGATGTGTGAGGTCTAAAAGTATTAATTTTACGAATAAAAGGAGAACAAAAAACAAAGCTTTGATATGACAGCTAGAGTTGCCAGAGTTAGTCTAAAATTACTATTATTATTATTTGATTTGTTTTATTTTTTATTTACTTTTAAGTAAATCATCATCTCTAAGTTTCATAGATCTAGCTTTTCGGGGATCAACAATCTCGGGTAAGAGACATTTATTGTAAAAATTTACAAGTCGCTGTTCCATATTTTCTCTCCAAAAATGATCGTCCCTAATTATTTTTTCAGTTTTTAACTTGAGATCTTTGCCTGTCCATACGGCAAACAGACAATAATTCCTTTGAGTTATGTGCAGCTGCCGCTGTATTTGGTAAAACCAGTCATGACAGTGATTTACAGATCCATCTATTTTCCAAAATTTGATTTTTTTTTGGTTTGCAACATCTGCCTCTAAACCGAATGCCGAACTAGGACACTTAATTTCGACGATGCCATCAGATTCAATAAGTCCATCCGGCGAAGCACCTGTAACCAAATTAATTTGATACTCAATTCTCTAATTACGTCATCATCATCACTATCATTTCAGCCGAAAGCCGTCCACTGTTGGACATAGGCCCCCAAGTGTCGCCACAATGAACAAATATTCTGTAAGAAATTGTTGGTTTAAAAAAAATATTAAGTACTAAGTATAGTATTTTAAACTATTTTTACAATAAGGATCTTTTCGGAAGTAACAACAAAAGAAAAACTAAAAGAAAGAGCTCATTTTTCCCTATTCCTCATAGTTACGAAATTGACCCGAAAAATTCATTCCTTGTATCGAAATAAATCTAATGGTACCGCATTTTCGTATCGTAATATTTTCTTGGACCTGTAATTGTTCTATTGCCACTTTTTCGTGAACTTTTCCATGCTCAATACTGGGGACATGGTCCAAGGAGTACGAGTATAAAAAATGTTTCACTAAAGGTGCTGGGCTAATAGTCGATCGCCGTTTGCACACTTTACTGAAAGACGACGCTGTTAGTAAACACCGTCGTAGTTCAAGCCAAAGAGCACTCTCTGCCTGAAGTACAGTGTCCCTTTCTATTTCTTGCCTATTATTTACCTATAACAGTTTGGAAACATAATTTTAAAGTTTAATATTATCAAAAATAATGCACAACATATGGCACAACAAAGGTATATTTGAACTTATGAAAGTATAGTGTAAATACTCACTTGTTCTTGAAGGTTTTTTAAGAACTCATCTTTTGCTGTTTCATATTCTTCTGGAAGCATATCCGGCCGCTCACATTCTCCTCCATAAGACGTTTTATCAGAATCAAATTGTACTCTTCTTTTAGGTATGCGATGCGTTTTTTGCCTTAATTTTCTTTTTAGACGAGCCATTTTTATACGCTTCAATGAGCTTCCTATAAATAATTAACTTATTTTGTGTTATAAATAACCTATCATATAATTTATATAGTGATTTATATAATTATGTTTAAAATAATAAGTACCTGGACTTCTATTAAACTTTGATTTATACAAGACGTATTGCGGCCGTGCGGAATTGAACGATACAACAGCAGCGTTGCATCGTGCGGTGTAAGATTTTATTAACGAATAATTTACGCGCTTGCCACCAACGTGTTTTGCAACGATGCTGTTAAATTGTTCAGCTCTGTTATTGTTCAAGTCGTACAGTAAACTTTTCGAATGTAAAGCAATTTGTGTAGTATGTTCCATGATTTTTTTAAACAATGTCTTAACTTTTGGTACTACATTTTCTTCTCTTTTCTTTTCGTCTGTGCAATAATATGCTTCACATTCTTTGTGGTCCCCGAAAATATGCTTCGGGCTATTTAAAATATCTTTTTTTAAGCTTATAATTTTGTCCGACAAAGTTGAATTTTGGGCGTTTCTATAGCGTGCAGCTGATCTTATTGCAGTTCGCAGTCACTTCATTCGGTCGATTGTTAATAATTTTCTTTCTGCCAATGGTATAGCTGTATCTTTCTTTACCCAGGTTTATAAGTTTACCACTAAAATTACGCAGTAAATGGTTCGTGCATTCAATTTTCTCAACATTCACTTTATGATATGGTCGGCTTTCTAATATTTTCTTATAGGTACTTGCATCTCCATCGGCTATGAATGTTCCGTATATTAAATTTCTCTTAGCAACTGACGTCTTAAAACCTTCGACAATACCAGATTGTTCCATGCTAGTGGAAGATCCAGTATGATTTCTGTGGCAATCATGTGCGACTGGCGGCATGTTTTTTGATGCTGCTTTGGCACAAGTGGAACAATGTTTATTCCGCGGTGAAACCGTGCCGATAACCGACCATCTTGAGCTTCTTGGGGTTACATTAACATCTACTCTCAATTTTGGCCCTTACATAGAGGCAAAAGCTCAAGTGGTTGCAAAGAAGTTGGGGATTCTGGCTAAGGTGAGACGGTACTTCACGCCGGAACAGCTGCTCAAACTCTATCAAGCGCAAGTTCGATTGTGTATGGAATACTGCTCTCGTCTTTGGGATGGATCTGCCAGATACCAGCTTGATGCCCTTGAGTCAATTGAGAAACGAGCCAAGAGGATCATCGGCAATGAGAGGCTCGTCGCGTCGAAGCTCCAAAGTCTTGAGCATCGACGACGAGTTGCTAGCCTGTCGGTTTTTTACCGGTTGCATTTTGGGGAATGTGCGACGGAATTGCATAATTTAATTCCGCCAAGCCCGTTCCATCATCGGACCACAAGGCGAACGGCGATACGCCACCGGTACATGGTGGACATCCCACCCATACGCACAAAACGTTTTGGGAACACATTCATAGTGCGTACAGCTAAGGAGTGGAATTACCTGCCGGAGGTGTTTCCTGATAGCTACAACCTGGGAGTCTTTAAATCAAGAGTGAATAGGTTATTTCTAGGCAAGCGTGCTCCATCTTCGACCACATCCTCGCTTACCATCAGGTGAGATAGTGGTCAAACGCGTGCCTATCAATAGTAAAAAAAAAAAAAAAAATTTTTACAGCCACGTGTAGTACTTTGCCTATTTCATGTCCCACAATAGCAGATACTCCAGATGATGCAGAGTAGTTATTTTTATAGGATCTTTTTGACCAACAACAATCAGCAATGGCCTTGACATCTGGAATCCCATCCTTGACTTGGCCACGTGAAATTGCTTTTTCACCTTCTTCTTTTGCAGCTTCCTGCATACTTACTTCTGCGGTTTCTTCCCACCAATTAGCAATTTCATCGTGGTATTTTGTATATCTTTTTTGACCTATAAGTGGCAAATCTACAGAAGCAAGAAATTCATCTAAATTTGACTGTCCGCATCCAATCATTATAGCTCCCATGACAGCACCATGATTTGCATCCATACCACTATTTGAACGATCAGATGTTTGTAATTTTAATTCGATATTGCACATATTGCATTTCATTAAAAAAACTGAATGTAAACCACCCTGGACTTCTTTCACAAATTGGAAATTGCCTATAATTACAACCAAAAGCAGCATTGTGGTTATTTAAAGTCTTGATTTGATCCATGAAAAACATAAAATCTATTATACGGCGTCCCTGTAATTTGTTATCTAATGAAATATTTTCTTCAATAGCCTGCAAATAACAGCATAACTAAAATGTTTTATTTGTGCTAAAATATGTATATAAATGAACAAATATTACTTACAAGATTCCCTACACCAGGATCTTGAGTTGGAGACAATGATGCATCGTTCTGGATGTGTAGGGTTTTATCACCACCAATTTCACACGTCATTTGATTATCTTTAATGGGATTTGCTGTTTCTGATGTTGCCTGCAACTTTTCTTGGATTTCCTCTGTGTTTTTGCTAAGCTTTTCTATTGGTTGTATCTGAAAATAATATTTATTTATTTATTTATTAACACATACATATGTGTGTGTGTTTGTATTTATTTACAATAATACAAACAGTAAGCACCTTATCATGATCCGTGATCGATTCAGAAATCAAAAATTAGTCGGCTTGAGATAAATAAATAATGACTTATTTGTTTTTGTTAGTAACTCCTTAATCAAAATCAAGAAAACAATGTCTCGGTACACAATTTCAAAAAGTGCCAAATATATAAATAAGTAGAAAAACAAACTTACAAGAGCATCTTTATTTATGTCTTGGTTCCCAAGGAATTGAACTTCTCTTTTCTGCCTATAAGAATAATTAATCGACTAAAATAAAACAGCACAAACAGGCACTGGAGCTCAATAATAAAACAATATATCTTAGCCGTGTTTGGACTTGTTGAAATAATTGTAATGAGATGACTGTACTTTTAGGTGTAGGTACAACTAATTTTTTTCTCTCTTACTTTTTAATTGTATACCTAAAAAGTACGTCTCAATACAATTCCTACAAGCCCAAACACAGCTAAGATATATTGTCTATTACAGAGTTCCGGCGCCTGTCTCTCAGCCATCAGATCCATTTTGCTAACTGGTACTTTCCGAATGCAAATGCTTCATTTGTTGATGAAAATACCAAAAATCGCTGTTTTCCTATAAAATTTAATGAGTTCCCTGGATTTCTCCAGGGTCGCATTATCAGATTCTGATTAGGTGATCATGAGACTACCTGGAAAATCTATCCTTTCAAACAAAAAAAGATTGAATTGAGGGTCCCTCTTTTTTTGAAATCGGTTTATAAAAGGGAGAAAATTGTGAATTGGCTATAAACTGTTTTTAAAGTGGCTGCTCGGTAACTTACCTTTTGGCTTCATTAGCCTTGTCCAAATTTCCGTATTTTTTTTTCCGGTATAACCCCTTTTGTTAGCCATATCTGAAAAAAAAGCTGGTAAAATAAAAACATATATATAGTAGCCTAATTTTATCTTGTTAAGTTATTGAACTTCATTGCAATAAAATATGTACTCACCAAAGTTTTATTATATAATAAAAAAATATTATTAAAATAAAAAGTATCAATAAGATCCGGTCGAACTAAAAACTCGCCAAACTGCACTAATATTTTTACGCAGCGCGTGGCAACGAGAGCGACACACGTCCTACCTCTGAAAGACCTCGGCCGGCACTAAGCGCTCAAGCTTTTTTTTTTTTTTTTTATTATTCTGTTACGCGCCAGAATTAAAGCTAAGTACATAACGACATTTACGTACATGTACCGCCATCTAGTATCGAATAGCGGAGTTACTGAGGTCAAGATGTTTATCTAGAATTTTCTATGCTAGAACATTCTCGATGTTTCGACACCAGGTCAATCGGGACCGGTATGTATACTGGAAGGTTCTAGAAATAACTGTCGCCGATATATAAAGGGCGGACATCCGGCGACGGAGTCAGTATTGAATTAGCGATACAAGCGATAACTTCGGAAGCGATCTTCAACTGCGAATTAAGTGAAGTATTCAGTAGTGCGATTGTGTTTTAATTAGTGTGTTTGAAGTGTTAATTACTGTTTTAAATTAAAGTGTTATTTTTGGTGGTTTAATCGGCTGTTTTTATTGTAACGAACCCCAAGCTCGTAACAATTGGTGTCAGAAGAGTGGATTATCATGCCGATTCTGCCAAAGGACGACACGGAGGGTATCCGTACCCGTAGTCAACGCCAGCAGGAGACGGACCAGAGGCGTTTTGGTGCAGCAACGTCGCAGACGTCGGACCAGGTACCGACTATAGAGGCCGGCCCGTCCACAGCAGCTCCGGCATCGTCAGCACCAAACTTTGCTGCTCTGATGATGATGCTGCAGGAGCAGGCTCGCCGACAGGAGGAGCAGGCCCGCCGACAGGAGGAGCAGGCCCGACGCTTGGAAGAACAGCTGCAGCGCGACAAGGAGGAGCAGGCCCGCCGACAAGGAGGAGCAGGCCCGCCGACAGGAAGAACAGATGCTTCTCATGAAGGAACTTCACGCGTCCTTCGGGAAAGACATGAAGGAGGTGAAGGATAAGGTTGCTCAGCATGACAACCGCTTGTCAGATGCTGAAACCAGGATCAGCAAGTTTGATGACGTCATTTCTGATGTGAAGAAGGAGTTGGGCAACCTTAAACTTGGAGACGGGATTGTTACTTCCGCAGCTACTACACCTTCGCTACGTGGGTTCAAAGTGCCGCCGTTCGATGGCACGTCTTCTTGGTCGGCGTACAAGATACAGTTTGAAGCTGTAATGAAGGCAAACAGGTGGAGTGAAGACCAGGCCATGACTGCCCTCACCCTAGGCCTGCGTGACCAGGCTTTAACTGTCCTAGAAGCTCTCGGTAAGGAGGTGACTTACGAGCAGCTCCTTGAGGCGTTGGAAGCTAGGTATGGTGACGCTCACCTGGAACACGTTTTTCGTGCACAGCTAAGGGATCGCGTGCAACGGAGTAGTGAGAACCTGCAGCAGTGGGCCCTTGAAGTGGAGAAGCTGGTACGAAAAGCGTACCAGTCGGTACCTGCGCTTATTGAAGGGAACTTGGTGCAGACATTCATCGACGGCATCCGCGACCTTGAGGTTAGAGCTGCTGTGAGACTCGGGCACCACGGGACGCTTAAGGACGCTTTGGCCCATGCACTAGAGGTGGAAGCTATGCGGCAGGATCATCGTTCCCACCGCGTTAGGGAGGTCGCAGCGGCTCCGGATCGCGACCAATTTAAAGGGTACAGCCCTAGGTGCTACGGCGGGGCCACCTTCGATCCAGTTGCCCTAAGCGCACTACACAGAGGGAAGATCGCAGACCTTCAGAGGATAGGGCGGCTAACAGCAACGCCCAGCAACAGCAGGGAAACGAGTAAAAGCCAGGACTGCGGGGCGGGTGCTGGCTGATTTTCAAGGAGCCCCAAGGATTTCGATCTCACAAACCCATGACGGGAACAGCCTTATCATCAAGGGCAGGTCAACGGAACACCATGTAAGCTGACGATAGACACTGGAGCTTCTCGCACGGTTGTCAGTTCCCAACTTATAAGTCGGTTCCTTGGGGACTCTGCATACAACCAAGGACGCATAAATTTGGTAACAGCCACTGGTCAGCGTATACCCGTCCGAGGAGAGAGAGAGATGGAGTTGAAGCTAGGCAACAAAATCTACCTGCATAAGGTTGTCTTGGCCGATATAATGGACGATTGCATCCTGGGCTTAGACTTTATGAGGAAGAATAGTTGTGAGATCGACGTGAATCAAGGAGTTATGAAATGTGGACAAGAGGAACTTTTCATGGAAGGGGCTTTACCTGGAAATGTGTACAGCCTAAAGAAAATTGTTCTTCCTCCGAGATCGGAAACAATTGTGCCGGTTAGTCTTCCTCGGAATCCTGGGCAGACTCATCGTTGCGTACTCGTGGAAAAGGTGAACGATGACCTTCCATGGAAAGTGGCACGAACTTTGGTTAGAGCCACCGACATCTCAGGAGTACGTGTGTTGAACCTTTGTGACAAGGAACAGGTGATAGAAAAGGGCACACTGATGGGCACCTGCGAGGAAGTGGATTGGTTGCGTCGATGCCAATATCTATCAACTGAGACCCTCAGCAAGGATGCACAAACGAGTGTGACCACACTTTTAGGAGACTGTCGCAGCGCTCTGTCTCAAAATGAAATGGTCAAAGCGAAGAGGATGTTACTTAAATACGCCGATGTTTTCTCTTCGAACGATGCTGACATCGGGAAGACTGGCTTAGTTCAACACAAAATAAACACAGGAGAAGAATTGCCTATCCGTCAGCGGCCAAGGAGATTACCAGTAGCACGTGAAAAGGAAGTGGAAACCATGATTGAGGGAATGGTGAAAGATGGTGTTATAGAACCTTCATCCAGTCCATGGTGTTCACCTGTAGTGCTGGTAAGGAAGAAGGACGGCAGCATGCGGTTTTGTGTTGACTATCGTCGTCTGAACGACGTTACGAAGAAAGACAGCTATCCTTTGCCAAGAATTGATGACACGCTGGACATGCTTACTGGAGTAAAGTGGTTTAGCACGTTAGATCTAAAAAGTGGCTACTGGCAAGTAGAAATTGACCCAAAGGACAAGGAGAAAACTGCATTCTCTACAGGAAAGGGTCTGTGGCAATTTAAAGTTATGCCGTTTGGATTGTGTAACGCTCCGGCAACGTTTGAAAGGTTGATGGAACTTGTACTAACTGGATTAATTGGTGATGCCTGCCTTGTCTACTTGGATGACATCATCATCGTAGGCCGCACATTTGAAGAACATCTTCAAAACCTGGAACGCGTGCTCATGAAGATCAAGAGTGCCAACCTCAAGTTGAGTCCGAAAAAGTGTTCCCTTTTCAAACGGCAAGTGAGCTTTTTGGGGTATGTAGTGTCGGAACAAGGTATCCGTACGGATCCAGAGAAAATCGCCGCTGTCAAGGATTGGCCAGTTCCAAAAGACAAGACGCAGGTCAGAGCATTTTTGGTTTGTGCTCCTATTATCGGCGATTTGTCAAGAACTTTGCAGATATAGCCAAACCCTTGCACAAGCTAACCGAGGAGAAGCGACATTTCTGTTGGGATGAAAGTTGTGGCATCGCATTCCAGGAGCTAAAGGACCGTCTGTGCAAAACACCTATTTTGGGGTATCCTGATATCAACAAAGAATTTATAGTTGACACAGACGCAAGTGATATAGGACTTGGCGGTGTGTTATCTCAACGTAATGGCGATCAAGAGGTTGTGATTGCGTACTTCAGTAAGTCGTTGTCGAAACCAGAGAGGAATTATTGTGTCACGAGACGGGAATTGCTTGCTGTGGTAAAATCATTACAACATTTTAGCAAATATCTGCTGGGGCGGAAATTCCACTTACGAACCGACCATGCTGCACTGAAATGGCTATTGCAGTTTAAAAATCCAGAAGGACAAGTTGCGAGATGGATTGAACTACTGCAGGAATACGACTTTGTGGTCGAACATCGCAGTGGGAAATCTCATGGCAACGCAGATGCATTGTCAAGAAGACCTTGCCCTGAAGACTGCAAACATTGTACTCGGCAAGAGGGCAAAGAAGTCGTACCTGTGAGGATGCTCAAAACAGATCTCAGCAACGAGTGGAAGGAAAGCCTACAACATGCTCAGCAGGAAGATTCTGGCATCCGGCCGATTCTGGAGTGGATAAAGGCCAGTGCTCCTAAGCCCACGTGGAGCGACGTCTCAGCAATGAGTTCGATCACGAAAAGCTATTGGGCCCAATGGGACAGCTTAGTGATTCAGGATGGTGTCCTGTGCCGTAAATGGGAAAATGCTCGGGGAGACAGCTGTCATTTGCAAATGGTCGTGCCTAGGGCTAAAGTACCGGATGTTCTACAGCTGTACCACGATGGTTGTTCAGGAGGCCATATGGGAGTTAAACGGACTCTACTGAAGATACGGGAACGGTTTTACTGGGTTCATTGTCGTGATGATGTTGAAGACTGGTGTCGCAAATGTACTAGTTGTGCGGCTGTAAAAGGTCCTCAGACTCGTAGCAGAGGTGCATTGAAATTGTACAATGTTGGTGCACCATGGGAAAGGATAGCCCTGGATGTTGCGGGACCGTTTCCGGAAAGTGAAAGTGGCAACAAGTATTTCATGGTTGTAATGGATTACTTCACTAAGTGGCCGGAAGTCTTTGCCATTCCAAATCAAGAAGCTTCAACAGTTGCAGATAAACTGGTTAATGATGTCTTCTGTCGTTTTGGAGTACCCTTGGAGATTCACAGCGATCAAGGAAGGAATTTTGAGTCACAAATATTCCAGGAAACTTGCCGAGTTATGGGTACTCATAAAATGAGAACAACTTCTTACCACCCACAATCGGATGGAATGGTGGAACGATTTAACCAGACATTGGAGAGGTACCTGGCAAAAGTTGTGGAAAATCGGCAACGCGATTGGGACAAGCATATACAGTGACACCAGCTTTCGCAAACTTTGGTAGAGAATTACGGCTGCCTGCAGACTTGATCACCGGAATACCACCTGACGCCCCACGCAGTATCACTGATTATGCGAACGACTTGCGGAACAAAATGAATGACATTTATGAGCATGTCAGAGAATCGGGCCAGCAAATGTCTGAAAAGATGAAAACCCGTTATGACCGCAAAATGAACAATAAAGGTTTCGACGAAGGTTCACTAGTGTGGTTGCACAATCCAGTTCGCAGTAAAGGGAAATCTCCTAAGCTTCAGGCTAAATGGGACGGGCCGTATCGGATTGTGACAAAAATCAATGACGTGACCTACCGTATACAAAAAGGGACAAGAAGCGCTCCTAAGGTCGTCCACGTGGATCGACTGGCGCGTTATTATGGGGCTGATAATGCTCGGGACGAGCATGTCTTAGGAGGGGGCAGTGTTACGCGCCAGAATTCAAGCTAAGTACATAACGACATTTACGTACATGTACCGCCATCTAGTTTCGAATAGCGGAGTTACTGAGGTCAAGATGTTTATCTAGAATTTTCTATGCTAGAACATTCTCGATGTTTTGACACCAGGTCAATCGGGACCGGTATGTACCCGAACTTTCCAGAAGTTTCTATACTGGAAGGTTCTAGAAATAACTGTCGCCGATATATAAAGGGCGGACATCCGGCGACGGAGTCAGTATTGAATTAGCGATACAAGCGATAACTTCGGAAGCGATCTTCAACTGCGAATTAAGTGAAGTATTCAGTAGTGCGATTGTGTTTTAATTAGTGTGTTTGAAGTGTTAATTACTCTTCTTCCACCTGGCGTTAATCCCGGCTATTGCCAGGGTCCGCCTTCCTCCACTTTGCCCGATCTTCAACATCCTTCTCAGTCAGGCCATTGGCTCTCATGTCGGACTTGACGACGTCCAGCCAGCGCTTGCGAGGGCGACCACGGGGCCTAGCCCCAAGAACAGCCATATTCATGCATCTCCGACCAACGTACTCCATAGGGCGGCGCATGATGTGGCCATACCAACGCAGACGACACTCTTGCAGTTTTTCCCCCACGTCACGGACACCAAGACTACCTCGGATGTAAGAGTTGCGTATGCGATCGGATCGCGTTACGCCACTCATCCACCTTAGCATCTTCATCTCCGTGACGCGAAGCTCCTGGGTGTGTCTGCTTAGTGCTGGCCAACACTCGCCCCCGTACAGTAGGACAGGCCGAATGATGCATTTATATATCTGCCCCTTGAGCTTCGGAGGCATTTTGCGGTCGCATACAACGCCCGTCACCTCGCGCCACTTCGCCCAAGCCGCGCCAATACGTGCTTGGACATCGTCGTCCACGATGCCAGACTCGTGCAGCACGGATCCAAGGTACCTGAACGTATCGGACTTTCTGATCAGGTCCGAACCTATTCGGATGGTGTTTGTATCCGTGCTGCCACAGGACATGTACTCAGTCTTCGCCACATTTAGTCTCAGACCACCGTTTTCAAGCGTGTCCTTCCAAATCTTGACTTTGCGCTCAAGATGGGCTTTGTTCTGATTAACGAGGGCGATGTCATCGGCATACATCATTAGCCATGGAGGCTGATCTTGGATGTTTGCCGTAACTACATCGAGCACTACGTTAAACAAGAACGGGCTAAGAGCCGAGCCTTGGTGAACGCCAACAGATATTGGGAAGCCATTCGATTCGCCAACAGCGGTCTGGACAGAGGACACGGAATCGCGGTACATGTCTCTGATAATGTCAATATAGGCCTCGGGAACGCCCTTGAAGCGCAGTGCCCACCAGATGGACTGCCGAGGTATACAGTTGAAGGCCTTCTGCAGGTCTAAAAAGGCCATATGCAAAGCTCTCCTTCTCTCTCTGTAAGCCTCAGCCAGATTCCGTAAGGCGAACACTGCGTCCATGGTGCTGTTACCCGCCCGGAAGCCATATTGACACTCAGAGACAGTACACTCGCTACGGAGCCGTGTGTCAATGATGCGCTCGAAGAGCTTCATGGTGTGGCACATGATCTTGATACCGCGGTAGCTACCACAATCCTGTACGCTACCTTTGCCTTTGTATACAGGGATAATCAGGCTAAATCGCCACTGGTTCGGCATTTCCTTGGTGATCAGGATGCGGTTAAAAAGATCCGTCAGAAGGTCCACACCATGTGGGCCTATCGCCTTCCACACTTCAATTGGCACATTGTCAGGCCCGACCGCTTTCCGGTTCTTCATGTGGCGAAGAGCAATGCGGGTTTCGTCGGGGGAAATAGGGGAAATAAGCCCAAGCCCTCCAGGTTAGGAGGCGGTTCCGGAGGAAGGTTATGGGGATGCTGTTTGTTAGACAGCTCCGCGAAGTATGTACACCATCTCTCCTTAACAGAGGGGGCATCGTAGAGCAGCTTACCCAGCTTATTGAAGTGTTAATTACTGTTTTAAATTAAAGTGTTATTTTTGGTGGTTTAATCGGCTGTTTTTATTGTAACGAAGCCCAAGCTCGTAACAATTCTATGGCCACTCGCAGTTGCAACCCTAGGGGGTTGTCAACTACTGAACCGGACTTGCCTGTGTGGGCCTCAAGAATTTAAGGCCCCCAGCCCAGGCTACAAAACTTATATATACTAAAACTCCGCTCCTCTTAAGGTCAGTTGGGGCAAGTGCGGCGCAATATTTTATAAGTTCACTTTGCACTCGGACAGCGTTGATACTGTAATAATTTTTAAATAATTTGTTTCATTACTACATTGCCTGATGAATAATCTCCGTAAAGAACTTACCATTTCAAGCAATCTGATACAGATTTTTAGGATTTAATTGAGTTTTTAAAATCTTGTCCCTAGCCGCACTTTCCCGACGAAACGGGGCAAGAGCGGCAGTAGTAAAAAAAATCCAGAAAATGACTATAATCTGTAATTTCAACGTGAATATCAGTTCGAGAAACGTTACAACAGAAGACGATATTCGATTCTTCGTTCCTAGAAATAAGGTTCATACAAAAAAAAACATCTTTCTTTATCATTGTAAAATAGGGCAAGTGCGGCACATTTCCTAAGGACAGGGGTGCTAAACATTTATACCCGACTACCCAAGAAGGAAGGTTAAGGTTATGGGGTGCATGTAATTTGCGTGTTCTTTGGTGCCTTCCTAGAGATTAAAAGGCTTGACTGATTATGGTGTGTGAAGTGTAGTTAGACTCGTCTCTATAATATCAGGAGTGCCATAGGATTTTAAACATAATTCTGTCCCCACAGAACATATACCCTGTCCCGCTCCTTGGCAAAGATCTTCCCCAACTCCATCCAAACTGTGCAATCACCCGCCAGATTCGACCAGTCAGCCTAAAACTCGTCTATGCAGGATTGATTGAAAAAAAAAAGAACAAAATATACCTTTTAATATTTTATTGGCATCATTAACTAATCGTTAATTGAATGTGGTACATTGCAATGGTCGTTTTGAACGTGGTAAGTACCTAATGCTAATGCTAAAATGTTATAAAAATAAATTCAAATAATAACATGAAACAAAACACAAAAACTAAAAAAAAATACTGAGGCGGTTTCAAAAATATCTTATAGTCACATTGTTCTAAGAGCTTTCAGTCTTTTATGTTCCTAAACTAATTTCGTGACTATAAGATTTTTTACTACTGCACATTGTATGTATCAAAATGTATTTTGAAGATTATATGACCACGTCGAGATATTTCAGGCTCAGGTAATACTGCTACTATATCTTCGCTGTGCTTCAAGTCTCATATATCATTAATAATTGGATAAGCGAATATTGAATCTTTTTTGGCTTTATGAATTTTCCTTGCGTATTTTATAGTTGGCACTCCATTGTTTATTGATTTAACCTGTCCTACAAAATGTTTTATTGTTTTCTTTGAAGCGAACTTGACCAAAACCCAATCGTTTATACTGCATTTGGCAGAGGATTGAGTATAGTGCTGAACTTCGACAACATTATTTTCTTCGTCGCCCAAATCAAGATTATAGTCATCGTCGACTAGTATCGAGTTAATATAATCATCAAAATTTTCATTTTCATAATCTGACACATCGTGCACGCTGAAATCACTTTCGTCTGTTGATGATTCGTGTTTAATTTTAATTTTTTGTTTCTTTGGTTTTGTAAGTCCTTTTTTTTTCCTTACTTTTCTTTGTAGTTTTTTTCACCCTATCACCTTTGTTTTGACCATTTGCAGTTATTTCCGAGAGAGGTGTGTCTTGCCGTTTCTTCTTCAATTGCAGTTTAGATTTATCACTAATATTTATCATAGTTTCTTTATAGAGATGAGATATACCTGCCATTCTCCATACCCGGCCTTTAAGGTATGGGTATCACTAAATACCTGGTACAAATACCAGGTATCAAAATACTTCTAAGTATTTGGGTGTGGTAGGATTTCGATAAGTAAACGTATGCGATAAGTATGGTATGCCTCCAATATAATGTAGGTACGACGTTTCAAGTACCTATACGTAATTATGCATTATGAGATATGAAATCTTTCCTTCCTACTTTACCAGGCTTAGGACTGACTTAGTGTAGGTGAAATTGAGGAGCTCGTGGCTAAATAAAAACAGCCGCACGGGTCGATCTTTAAGGTTAAGCAACGCTTGCCAAGGTTGGTCTGTGGATGGGTGACCATCTTAACATGCCGAATTTCCTCCGTGCCTCGGAAAGCACGTTAAGTTGTTGGTCCCGGCTGTCATTTGTAGATCTTTGGCAGTCGTTACGGATTGTCAGAAGCCAGTAAATCTGACTCCAGTCTTGCCAAGAAGTACCTTGTTACCCAGTTAATGGGTTGTGGAGGTCTGGTAGGCAGCCGCTCCACGTAAAACACTGGTATTCAGCTGAATCCGGTTTGACTGGAAGCCGACCCCAATATAGTTGGGAAAAGGCTAGGCAGATGATGATGATGCATTATGAGATATGAAATCTTTCCTTCCTACTTTACCAGGCTTAGGACTATCGGCTAAGAGTATGACGATGGTTATTAATGAATTCTAGTTATTTCTATATAAATTAATGCAAAATAACATTAATTATATTTAAACTGACTAACTAGCCGGCGTAGTTAAAAGATTTCAAATCAATTTATTTACAATCGTAATTTTAATTTGCAATATTTTTTTTTAGTTTTGTCAGGTTTTTTGTTTTTTTTTTTGTACGGTTTTTAGTGCTTTTTATTTTGCTGCAGGAATATTAATTGCTGGACTTTTCGACTACCAAGCCGCGATCTTCTTTCTGTCAATATATTTCCGGCAACAGAAAATAGCCGTTCACATGGAACGCTGGTGGCCATTGCGTTTAATTTTAATTTGGCCAGTTTGTCTAAGTTAGAGTAAATATCTTGGTTAGCTCGCCACCATGTCAAAGGGTCCATGTCTGGTGCTAACACACTGTCATCTATTTATTTTTGTACTTCTATGATAGCCCTACTGTTGGCTGTACTAGTTAGCCGTACATTTTTCATGGTTTTAATATAATGTTGCCAAATTAAACTATTTGATTTTTTTTCTTGGACATCTTGTGGTGCTTCAGAGCCTGTAGTTGTAGGTTGATTAGTTTCTGTTTGTTGGATCATAGATGTTACTAAACCCACAACGTGATGTTTAGTATTTTCTGCTACGGTTGCATTTTGGAAATATAATTTATATCATGGATCTAAAAATGTAGAGATAGTTAAGGTACGGCTCCTTTCTAAATTTTGAAATCGACTATTATCTTCGGAGAGTAAATCCTGGCGGCACATTTCAACTTCGTCTGGAAATATACTTATATTGTTTTCTTGTCGGTATGTCTCAGTAGCAATTTCCTGCAGAGCATTGGTAAGGCCAACCATTATGGGAATCACCGAGCTACCACTACCATATTTTTGACCGCTCATTTCTCTGGTAACTTCCTCACATGAACGCAACACCCAAATTAATGATTGACATATATCCCAATCGTAACTTGTTAAACGAGTGCAATTCACTACATCTAAATTGCTCATTGCGCAATTAATTTCATCTTTTAACTCGACAAATCGTGACAATGTATAAAATGTGGAATTCCACCGTGTAGGGACGTCTTGAAGGGGCCTCTTCACCACCTTATTGGCTTGCTCTTGGTAAGTCTTCAATTTGTTCCAAGCCACATTACTACGCTTAAAATATGACACTATTGATTTTACTTTACTTAAAGTGTCTTTAATGTAGGAGTTTCCTAATATCTTTTGTACCGCTAGATTTAATGTGTGCGCATAATAGCTAAAATGTTTCCACCCTAATATTTGCTTTACAGCATTCGTTATGTTCGCACCATTATCGGAAACTACAAGAAGCACTTTTTCAGATGGAATAGACCAATCCTGAGTTACATTTTTTATCTCCTCGGCCAAATGTACACCAGTATGACTTTTTTCTAAAACTTTACATTCGAGAAGTACAGATTGTAGAATAAAATTCCTGTCAATGTACCCTAAATAATAGTAATGTGACCCGTGATCGCCAGATAGGAGTCATTATTTCTCGACGTTCAAATATCGGTGGTTAAGCATATACTGCTTGCATCTTCACTTACAGAAATTTTAGTGGCAGTTTTTACTTCTTCATACAGCCCTGGCAATAAATTGTTTGCAAAATATTTTCTTGATGGTATTATATAATTCGGGAATGCAAACTTGATCAATTCACGAAATCCTTTATCTTCTATTATGGAAAAAGGCTGCATGTCACATACAAAAAGATTCATTAAGTGATCATCAATTTCCTTTTTTATTTTATTACAATCGCGTCTAAGAAATGCTGATATGCTGGACGGATGAGTTCGTACCATACTCGACGTCGTCGCAGTTTGAGAGAAAATACCGGTTGCAGTAGTTTGTGACATTGGTGGGGCATTCATCTGTGCTTCTTGAATAGGTTGATTTTCTAGTTGGTTCAAATTATTATCCCTCCTAACTAAATTTACAGCAAGATGTTTCCTCTGGATATGTTTTGTGAGATTTGTGACTCCGGATTTGTAAGAGAAAACAGCTTTACACATTTTACACTCTGCTTTAAAATCACCTTTATCGGTAATGCCACACTTTTTTTAGGAGCCATTATTTCTAATTTATAAATTATAAGTCCTCTAATATACCTACTAAGAAGAATACCTAACCTAAGTACTATCCAACTAATATTTACACTTTCTTGAATATATTTACACCACAAAGTTGTTACACATAAATAAAAGCTATTATTATTCAATAATTATACGTGTCTACTATACACTTTTCTAGATAAAAACAAACAGGTGTAACGAAATCGCAATCACAACTGACGCAAAAAATCAAAACATTGTCGACCTAAGTACCACTAGACAACGTAAACATTCAAACACGTAATAATATTGCCTAACATAAACAAACTAAGGAACTCTTTCACGTCGTGACAAAAAATGTAATTATGCTATTATGTTCCTTATGCACGTAAAAATAAGTACCCATTTTGTCTAACTAAATTAAATCAACCGAATGTTCATAAAGCACGAATGACGTTTCGGGTCCCTTCGTAAGCTGTCGGGTAGCTGTCGGGTAGCTTCGGGTTGCTTCGGCGTACCGAACTACCGATAAAACTGGGCGCTACCTCGTGGTAGCGGTTCGTGTCGTACTATGCGTCTGACGTCATACCTTCAAGGTATTTACCCAGTATTTCGGTCCGTACCCGGTCTATGTACTGGGAAGCACATACTTGGCATATATACCTCTACCAGTATATACGTCTCATCTCTATTTCTTTATTTAAATCCTTCAAGAATTTACTGCTACCGTCTATGCGTATATTTGATGTAACAATTATGTTTTTCGGATTATGCATTTTTGTTTCCTGATTCGCGCTAGATGTTACCATTGATAATAATTGGTGATTTGAAGTGCTTGGTCCAGGGTTATCAGAATCAGGAAAGGAGTCTCTTGTCCCAGATATAAAATTGGTTGTTTTTTCTGTTACTTTCGAAGAATTCTTTTTATAGCTGTTTTTTGTTTGTTTCATCTTGAGCTTATCTTCTTTCTTATTTTTTTTGTCTTCTTCTTGCTTCAATTTCTTAATGACATCTAAATGTGTAATAACTTCAGCACCGCTTGAAATTTTTGTCTTTTTTGTATTGTGACTTTACTTTCGTGTCTTTTTATTGTACTTAAGAGCAATTCTTCGAATGAAGTTTTATTTGACATTTCCGGTTTATTAATCAAATCCCTTGACGTAACGGAGGGAATAGTTAGGGTATGACAATGTTGGGTTACCGATGAATCAGTACACGTGATCAAGCCCTCGTTTATTTTTATCAAACATATTGATAACAACGTTGCGGGGCTTGAAATCATTGATGTAACATCGATGGCAGTATATTTTTTGTGTTCTTTCCACCTCTTCAGAGCGCTTTGGTCCAATTTATCTTCTGATACAACTGTTCTATTGAATGGAAATATCCACCATTTTTAAAACCATTTATCAATATTTTTGGGTCTAAGCTGCGCTAAACTTCTCCAACAATAATAGAAAACTCCTTTTTCGATAGCTTTTGGCCGTAATTGCATCTTTGCCATTTCATCATTCTGTCGTCCCATTTGTCTTTAAAGGGCTTAAATACTGACAAGTCGAGTGGCTGCAGCAAATTTATTTATTTATTTATTTATTTATTTAAGGATTACCAACGAGTAAATACACTACAAAAACTTTTGCAAAACACGCTCAAAAACACAATACGTTTTCGTGTAATGCACACTCAATTACAGGTAACCACAACTTACACATTAATGAGTCTACATGCTCCGACTGAATATTGCAACAAAATAAATTAAAATATAAATACAAGCGATTGACATACCAATTTCAAGATCTAAACATAATACAGGTTTACTTGGTTTGAATAAATTATAAGTATTTATTCGTAAAAATAAAATAAAATAAAAATGTCAATTAAAGAATAAAATAAAAATGTCAATTTAAGAGTGCATTCATGTCAATATCTAAAATTACCATGTCAATTTTTTCTTTTATAAAAATTAAAAATGGATTTAAAATTACACATAAAATAATCGGGGAACATAAAAAAACAGAGATTAAAATAAAGATTAAAAATGCATGTCTTAAAATAACAATAATTGTAATTGGATTGATAAATCAAATGTCCTCTGCCTGAAAGTACTTAATCAATTTCCTTTTAAAAGTGTTGAGACTATCGTGATTAATATCGATTTCAGCTTTACGGCATATAGCGTTGTACAATTTTGTTGCCCTTGCTAGAGGAGAGTTGTCACCTAAGTTAGTTTTGCGCCAAGATTGCCTGAATAAATGGTAGGTTTGGGAACGTGGTAATCTACTGGGTACATTAATAAATATTTTTGACAGAAGGTCGCTATTTATTTTGGATGACATTAGTTTGTGCAGAAAACAAAGATCTAGAACCTTTCTACGATTCGTAAGACTTTGAAATTGAAAGTGGTGAACACGGTCTTTATACGATTTTAATTGATTCGTGGTTTTATTTTGACAAGAAAGGTGATACAAGAATCTTTTTTGGACTCGCTCAATCCGTTGCTTATGAACGTTATAACGAGGTGACCATACCTGTGAGCAGTATGACTAACGACTAAATGACTGGTATGGGGAGGTAGTTTGATGATTGTGACATTGTTTTGTATCGCTGTTTCTATTACCGTCAACTGAATGTGTGTGCTGTGCCCATCAAAAATTAACAGAGTTGGTTCGTCTGTTGTGCCTAGCATTGGTATGAAACTCTTTGAAAAGAATTCAGCAAAAGCCTTGCTTTCTATCCAGCCATTTTCTATAGCTGTATACAGAGTTCCTGGGTAAGCCTCAGGTGATGTCCATTCGCTCCACACATTCTTGCCTTTAAATATAATGAATGGTGGTCCTTTTTCTCCTGCAGCGTTGCTGGCAAAGAGCACAGTTGTGTTTTCTTTGCCCGTAGTGGCAGTTGTTCTCGTCGACGCATGTCCCCGTTCACCTACAACTTTAGTCTTTTTGGGGTCATTTGAATAGCTACACTCAGCGGCACGGAATGTGGCCCAAGCGCGCTATATGGTTTATTATCAAAAATGAAACGCAAAACAGGGTTTTTTTTTGTTGTAAAATTTAAATGTTTATTCGAATCTTAAATGCGAATGATTAATTAACAAAAAGTGAGTTAACTTTATTAAAAATTTACAAAGTTACAAAAAAGACATTAAGCTCTAAGTTTAAAAAAAATGTTTTACAATTAAATTTACAAAATAAAGCTATGGTACTTAAAATTAATAGCGCGTATTTCCACCTCTGGCCCTGATGACCGCCTGCATGCGGTCAGGCATGCTGTGGATTATGTTTTTAATGTCCACATGGGGTATTTCTTCCCAGGCGGCCACCAAAGCGGTTTTTAATTGACTGATAGTCTCTGGAGGGTTGGGACTGGATCGGATGCGTCTTTTAAGCATATCCCAGACATGTTCTATGGGATTCATGTCTGGGCTTCGTGCCGGCCACTCCAATTTATTAATTCTCACCTCCGACAGGTAATCATCCACGCAACGTGCAGTGTGAGGTCGGGCATTATCTTGCATTAAGATGAAATCTTCGCTACCGATGAATCCCATGAATGGTAGAACGTGTTCTTGAAGGATCTCTTCAATGTAGCGCACTGCCGTTAGACGACCTGCAACTACTGCCAACTCTGTGCGTGCGTCTGAACAGATCCCTCCCCAAACCATAACTGATCCACCATGGAAACTGACGGTTTGCCTGGTAGTTATTGGCAGAAACCTCTCCCCATGCCTTCTCCATACACGTTCGCGGCCATCTGGAGCTCTTAGGGCCACTCTGCATTCGTCAGTCCACAGAACTTTACTCCACTGCTCGTGTGTCCAATTTGCGTGTTCGCGAGCGAACCGAAGTCGAGCTACACGATGGTGCCGGAGCAGTTCTGGACCTCGCGCTGGTCTTCGAGCACGCAGATCCCGTTCCTCCATTCTCCTTCTTATTGTCCGCTCACTTACGTTGACCCCTCTTGCCGTTTGTAGCCGCTGCCGTATTTCAACCGCAGTAAGGAACCGATTTCTCAAAATTGCGAGAGCGATAAATCGGTCATCTCGCGCTGATGTACACCTAATACCGCCACTTCCAGGTCTCCTCGTGTAAAGGCCGGTCTGGTCGTACCTTGTTAAGGCGTACCTGACAGTTGTACGCGGTACATTTAAAGTTTCAGCAATCTCTCGCTGCGTTCGCCCCTGACTCCGAAGCAACACAGCTTGAGCAACTTGAGCTGAAGTTAGAGGCATTATGTTCCAATTCTGGAAGCATAAATTACTACAGATTAATTAAAAAATAAAACAATAAAGATTAAAATGCACGATCATTAGAATATCGAGTTTTAACTCACCCGTGTCTTGTGCGTTGCAGTAACGAACTAACGTTAAGTGTCACAGAAATGAAACAAATTAACAAATTTAAGTGCTTACCCTCTTAAATTAACAAAAACAAACGTCCTGACAAACTGCCACTTGAAATTCTTATACGCGATATCAAAATCGCCTGTTATCGGTTTGTTTAAGTTTGGGCCACATTCCGTGCCGCTGAGTGTAGTTTCGTCAATATTCCATATTCGGTGGGGTTTATTTTGCAGTTGTAGTTTATGTATAGTCTCTTCGAGAATATTGAAATAATCATCCAACACAAATGGATCTGCAGCCTGTTTTCTGGCATATTCGACAGCTTGTGGTTTTTTTATGGATAGATTATGTCTACTAACAAAACCAGCAAACCAGTCGTAACCAGGAATTCCGTCTTTAAATGGTAATTTCATATTGTTATGTTTAACATATTCTGCAACAAGCTCCACCACTTCTTTTCTAGATAGTCCAAGCCCGTTCTTTTCCATAATACCAATGAGATTGACAAGTGTTTTTTCAGTATCTGCGGTCAGAGCTGTTGGCCTTCCCAGGCTATTTGATTTCTGTCCTCGTCGACCAGACATATGATCAAATAACGTTGCTCGTGGAGTTTTATATTGACTACTAGCAGCATAAAATGTAGTTCCGTTTCGGATAGCCGCTAATGCTTGTTTTAAAGTTTCGTGAGTCCAACTCGGTCCATTTGTCTTTTTTACATAATTTCGTACCATGGTCTGGAAATTTAAAAAATACATGAAACAAAAATGAAGGTTCAAAACCTCTGACCTGGGGCAAGTGCGTCGTAGTGCCGCGCTTGCCTCAAGCATGGTAGCCGCACTTTCCCAAACAATAAAATTTGAGGTTAGGTTACCTATTTGGTCAGACAATTCATAAATAAGAGGTGTGGTGTGGTGTGGTATTATGAGTTGGCCTATGATATAAATAACATAAAAACAACAAGAGAATTTTCTTCTGTGCTAAATAAAAATCTAAATAGATTGTACAAATTGGTTCAAGGTTAACCAGTGACAAACAAACTGCCCTACATTTTCTGTGTTCAGTCTGCAGTTGCCAACATATTGTATGATTAAAACAAAATAGTCAGTACTTCTGAAGTGATGAAAATAGCCAACAAAATACGCTAAATAGAACATGTCAGTTTTCAAAAGATGGTTGTAATTAATTTTGAGTGTTCAGCATGTCAGAGGTTGATAGATTGAATGAATTGAATCTACTAAAAGCAAAGGCAGCTATATCCACTGTTGATTTTTTATGAATAATCGAAAATAACTTGTTAAGACCTCGTACAAAATTGTTTTTAAATATAAGCCTACTGTGATAATAATGTACTACCGGTGCGCGATAAGTTGGGACCTGAGCGCGGTGACGTTATATTGGCGTGTTTGTACCGCCCCACACAGGCGAAAAATCAATAAAAGTCGGACAAAACCAAAAAACTTAAAAGTACTCCAAATGAATAAAAACATGTTTTACCGACAAGTCTGATAGACGATACACGCTACCTGCGCACGCGGCGCGGACCCTTTTTTATCTACGCGCCTGGGTCTCAGTCCAAAGTTCGACTTGATCAACAGCGGATGTGTCTAAAAGTGAAAGTGTTGCTTTTAATTATTACGATTTTTATAATTTGCTTCGTGAAAGTCTTTGTTTTTTCGATGGATTCACTTCCAGGAGGTAATAAACTAATTATTAACACTTACTTTTGATAGTAATGCTTGATATTTTATATTAAAAAAAATATTTACTGTGACATTGTACTGTTTTGCATATTTTTAAACTTCACAAAAGGGTAAAGTATGACTTCCCGAGAGATACGGCCTTGTTATTAGTGTTTTTAGAAAGTGTGGATTTTGTTTATCAATATACAATCATAGTTTTATGCGACCGTAAGCGACGCTTTAACAAATTTGTCTTTTTAGTCGACCACATCTGTTTTGGACGCAGTCTACGTAAAACAAAACATATTATAAAAACAGCATCTTTTTATGTAATGAATTACCCATGGTATTATATGTCAACACACTTCACAAAATATTAATACAAATTCTGAAATAGCCATAGGGTTAATGAGCGAAAATGCACAAGAAAGTCGAAACAAGGATGTTCGAAAGTACAGAGAGCGGTTTTCAAGAAAGTTTTCAAGAAAATTAGCCATGGAAGACACTTTTAATAGACTTATGGTGTCTTCCGATCCTTTTATAACGGGACCAAGGAAACTTATCGCAAAAAAAATATTTCTATGTGCCCAGACGTTTTAAATCTATTAGATGAACCAAATAATTAATAATGAATAATAAAAATGTCTAAAAATTATATATATGTGTTTTTATGACGTAACAACCCTTGTTTACCCATTTTGTAGAATAATAATGAATGTTTAGGTTTTGTCCGACTTTTATTGATTTTTCGCCTGTGTGCGCCCGCAAAAAAGCGAACATAACAAGCAGCCGCCCGCGGCTTCGTCTTTGTTTTTTTTTTAACCTAATTTATTATGTTACTCAGGGAGGAAGCTGCTTTTTATCTAATCTTTTTTACACTATTTGAATAAAATAGGACACTAGGTATTTAATTATGTATCACCGAAAGTATTGACTATGGTTTTGTAATGAATAAAAATACAATGTTTAAGTTTATACATTTATTTTATCTATTATTTACATTATCTCATCATCGTCACTACTTAGTGGATTTATATCTTCTAGAGGTTGTTCTTCGTCCTCAGTCTCACAATAATCACTTGACGAAGAGGTATCCGATAAAGGATGATGCCAGAGTTTCTATGAAATCCGGTCCCACCTTCCAATAGCTATGTGTGTTACATCGTTGGATAGGTAATTTTGAGCTGAATAAAAGTTACTATGGCGCCAAGTTCCAAATCTTAGTCCGTTCAGAGTTATTCTTTATTAAACATGGTTGTTTTATCAGTAGCCAAGCAATGATATTTTTACGTAATAATTGCATTTGTGCTTTATACACGTAGTGTAGGTACTAACCTACGGTTATCAATTGCGTCACTGAGTCGCAAACCTTATGACAAAAAGTTAAACAGATGCGATATTTTCACAAATAAAACACAATAGCGTATTTTAAACCTTTACATTTATTTAATCATCGTTGTCTACAATGACGTTATTTAAAAATAAGGCTGGGCCTACAAATCCCTCATGTCTGGCGTGCCCTAGGTACCAAATGATTGAAACGATATGCGCACAGGTCCCTACAGTAGGGGAGACTGGGTACAGTTGAAACAATTTTGCTTTGAACGCTCGTAGCACGGCCATTTTGAAACATAACAAACAACAAAACACATAAAATGAGAGAATAGACTTTTGTCTTCAAATACATCTCAGAATTAGAGGCTCAACTGCCATATTTACTAGTTAGGAAGAGTTTAATAAAATGATGTGCCACTGTTTCAACCGTACCCATACTAGGGGCGGTTGAAACAGCGATGGGTGTCAGTTGAAACATAAACAAATAAGTAATAAAAATCAGTTTCTTTATTCATAATCAACAAGAAATGGTTAAATTCTAGTATGGCACCATTTCTATCAGTCTTAATAATTGTTTCGAACATAAAAAGAGCTCTTCTGCTCCGGTTTAAACTAACAAACTAACACGAATAAACAAAAATAACTAAAAAATCAACAATCAGTCTCAATAATTAATAATATAAGATTTCCATATCTCAAATTATCTGTAGGAACAAAAACAAGCTGAACAGCAGCTGCTGCCTATAATAAAAAAAAAAATACAAAAAAAAAAACATTTGTTAAACTTAAGAATTTTTTTTTAAAGTAAAATGTAGATCCTAATCAGATTCGTCGCAATTGTGGCAAACATAATATCGCCCACCATCTGTACATTCTAAGTGAGACCACATTTTACAGCCTCCTTGACATCGTACCCATTTTTCTCCGGATCTACTGTCCGTGAACGCTCCCACACATATGAGGCAAAAATATTCATCTTCTTCCGATGAAGCTGGTGAATCGGCATTCTTCTTCTTTGCTTTACCTTTAGACTTCTTCGCTGTAGTATCTTCAAGTATTTTCTTTACCTGCTTAGATTTTTGTCGTTTCTGTCTATCTTGTTCTTTTCTTATAGCTTTTTTTTCCGGAGTGTCTGTGTAAATAGTACACTTTTTTGTGTTGCGAGCTTTATTTGTTGTTTTCCGGGGGGCAGCTTTTGGATATGGCCGTATTATTTCAGGTGTAAATACAGGTTGTTTGCTTGTAGACGGCTGCGGTGATGATTGTTGAAGACTGACGTAACTTTGGCTAATAGGCAACCTCAGAGCAGCAGTAGCATCTCTAGGAGAAATATTTGATTCCGGTTGTATAGCTGTGTCTTGTAACTGATGACGTACACCTGCACAACTTTGTGTGGGCGGCGTCGTTAAATCTTCAAAGTTTTGTGGGATATTAGTCTCTGTATTCTGTATCGGGGCTACGTGTTGTGGCACGTTTTTAGACATAGAAGCTTCATTCAACAAGGAAGGTGACAGCGGTGGCGTCTCCTCGTCAGGTGCTAGAACAACAATTTCTTCCGGTGCAAGTGCGATTACCTCCACTGGTGCAAGTGTAACCACGTCTTCTACCGCATCATTCGGGTTTGGCCTGTCCGTTACGAATGACGGAGCAAAATCCAGATCTTGAAACAAATTCCGGTCGAAAGGGTATATTCCAGTCTTACGGAACCCAGCCTGAATATTCGACTGTGTCAGGGCAACTGGCATTGCAGTTTTTATTATTCCAGGGATGTCATAAATTGACATAGTTTTTCCAGGATTATTGCGCATCCAGGCATCAGCGGTAGAGTTTATAGCTTTTTTTAACGGGCCGTAAACAGATCAATCTAAAGGCTGCAACTTGTGCGAGCAGTGGGGTGGAAATGAAAGTAAAACGATACCGTTTTCTTTGCAGAAATCCAGAGAATTTATGTGGACGTGGGAAGAATGATTGTCTAGAACATGCAGTACTTTATGGGATGTAGAGGCATTTGAATGTTTCTTGAAATGTTTCAGAAACTCAACAAATAGTTCGTCTTGCATCCAGCCTGATGGGTTGGCAGTTCCAATAGAACCCACTGGACCATCTCTAATCAAATGATCTTGGAATCGAACCCTTGGAAACACGAACATTGGGGGAATCGCATTGCCCAACGCGTTTGCCGCAAAGGCTAGTGTGACTAACGTCCCACGTTCGGCAGAGGTGACAGCTCCTACGAGGGGGCGTTTTTAAGTTCGCGGAATGGAGAGAAAGGAGTGAAAATAAAAATACTAAATTATTTTTCTTTTTCAATATATTCACCTGCTACCCTAATACATTTTTCAGATCTTTCAATTAGCTTATGTATACCTTCATAAAAAAATGTTTTGTCTTTGTCCGAAAAATAAGCTGAAACCGCGTCCTTCACTTGTTCATCAGTTGAAAATTTCTTTCCACGAAGTTCTTTTTTCAGATTTGGAAAGAGGTAATAATCACTGGGAGCCAGGTCTGGGCTGTAGGGTGGATGGTCTAAAATATCGAAGCCCACCTTATGCAGGGCTGCCAACGCAACACGGCTCTTGTGAACAGGCGCGTTGTCGTGAAGAAGAAGGACACCTTTGGTCAATTTCTACTACTGTCAGGTATCTTGGTGTAGAAATTGACGACCAATTGCGATGGGACAAACATCTTAATAAATTAAAATCAAGGTTAAGGAGTATGATTTACATGTTCAAAACTCTTAGAGATTCTGTTTCAATTGAGCTTCTAACAAAAATTTACATTGCAGTATGTCAATCTGTTATTCAGTATTGCATCACAGTATGGGGGGGTGCTGCAAAAACACGGTTCCTCGCGTTGGAACGGGCACAGAGAGCTGTCCTTAAAGTGATGACCCGAAAGCCATTTCGATACCCAACTACACAGCCATATTCTGACTGCAAGGTGCTTAGGGTCCGACAGATCTTTGTGCTTGAATCCGTTTTGAGAAAGCATCGATCAGTTCTCCCTCCTGATACTGCCAGACGTAAACAAAAACTAGTTTGTCATAATCCTCTACATCACACAGCATTTGCGAGAAGACAATATTATGTAATAAGCAGTATACTCTATAACAAAATCAATAAAAAACTTAATATATTACATTTAAACAAACATGAAGCTAAGATCTCTGTGAAAAGATGGTTATTACAATTAGACTACCAAAATACCGAAAATCTTTTGTTTCTGTAGACAGTAAACTGATCACTCACACTTACACATATACCATCACACATACACATACACCATCACACACACACACGCACACACCACTACACCCCCACACCATCACACAAACATACACAAACACTCTTTTCTTTGTTTCTTTGTTTTTAGTCACTATCCTTCTAAATCAAATTAATACATAATAAATAGTTGAACACAATGCTTTTAGGTTATAAAATAACGAATTGTCAGCTGAGTGCTATCTTCTGAGATACAGGCCTCGCCTAGTTCGGAAGATAGAGTCAATGTTTGAGTAACCTGTTTTACCACCAGTACCTAACCCCACTGGATTATTATTATATAAACTCATGATATTAGTATAGCCACCTGAACCTTTTTGTTATGCTGGTGAGAAATAAAATTATTATTATTATTATTAATTTTCCCCTCCTTTTTTCTTTAATACTTTCTTTCAACCTCTCGAGGATAAAAGCATAGTATTCTCCGGTTATAGAAACGCCTTTATCTTTGTAATCGGTCAACAGAATCCTTTCCGAATCCCAAAACACTATTGCCATGATTTTCCCAGCCGATTGTGACACTTTAAACTTCTTGGGTGGTGGTGTACCTTTTTTTGCCACTGCATAGAGTCCTGTTTTGACTCAGGCTCATAATGATGAACCCAAGTTTCATCTCCAGTAACAATTCGACTCAATAGTCCATCCTTATCTTCGTTACAGAGGTCCAAAAACGTGCGAGAACACTCCACGCGGCGTTGTTTCTGAGGCGGCGTGAGCATTCTTGGCACCCATCTTGCACTGACCTTTGTCATGCCAAGATGATCGTGTAGAATTTTGAAAATTGTTGTATCCGATACTCCAACCATTTCTGCAAGCTGTTTCTTCTTTAGTCTGGCATCGTCCAATATTATTTTTTCGACATTTTTAATGATTTCCGGAGTAGTCACCTCGATCGCCCGTCCGGACCGTGGGTCGTCTTCAAGTGAGGTCCTGCTTTGTTTAAAAAGACAATGCCACTTGTAAACCATGGTTTTACCCGGGCAAGAGTCCCCGTAAACGGATTCCATCTCTTCCAGTATGTTTTGAACTGACTTTCCTTGCTTGGTAAGTGTTAGTGGAAAATGGAACGCAACCAAATTAGTTTTTTTTTTATGCGCTTGTGGCGCCTTGTCACTTGTCACTCGCTGTCGATGTACTTCGTTTTTCCCTCCGATTTTGATATTCTGATATAAAGTCTATTATAATTAAAATACGTTTAATTATTTATCACAACCACGCAGAATATTCCTTTATGGTAGCAAAGCGTGGTTCAGAAGTGGTACAGTAGGAAATATCAGGAAACTTCAATCAGAAGAATTGTCGGTGCAATTCAAATTTGAGGTTAAGAAAATTTTCGATCACTGTTGTAAATTGCATATTCTGTTGAAGAAAACCAGCAAGATGGGTTCAAATATGTTCAATTTGGAGAAGCTGATCGGAAGAGAAAACTTCGCTACGTGGAAGTTCAGTATGAAAGCGTATTTGGAGCACGAAGATTTGTGGTGCTGTGTCGAACCCCCCGATGACAAGCCTATAGATGCAACTAAAGATGTGAAGGCGAAGTCGAATTGTTGCTGGACCCACAGAATTACGTACATGTTCAGGAATGCAAAACTGCAAAACAAGTATGGGAGAATTTACAAAAGGCATTTGATGATAATGGCTTAACCAGAAGAGTAGGTCTACTTAAAGATCTGATTAATACTACACTGGAGTCAAGCAATAGTGTTGAAGACTATGTTAGTAAGATCATGAACACTGCACACAAATTGCGCAATATTGATTTTGATGTGAATGATGAGTGGCTTGGTACTTTAATGTTGGCGGGCTTACCAGATGAATACAAACCAATGATAATGGGATTAGAGAGTTCTGGTATCAAAATAAGTGCTGACTCAGTCAAATCTAAACTCATACAGGAGATTGACACGTCGAAGTCCACTGCTTTCTTTATGAACACTAGGAAAACTGGAAATAGTGCGCAGACAGTTAAACCGAAGGGACCTAGGTGTTACAACTGTAACAGGAAGGGCCATTTTGCCAAAAATTGTAAACAGCCAAGAAAACAATCAGCGAACAAAGGAGAGAGCTCCAGTTTTGTAGCAGCTTTTTCAGCAACCGTCAGAGAGAACATTAATGATTATAAGTGGTTTCTTGATTCAGGTGCATCCGTACACATGACGTGTAGAAAGGATTGGATGTACAATGTCACCGAACCATCTGTAAAAAGTGTTACTGTAGCTAACAGAGAGCCATTAGCCGTGCAGGGAGTTGGTTGTATAGATACGTCTCCGGACTCAGTAACGGGTGGACGTGTGTCGGTCTGCCGCAGATATTTTTCTCTAAATTCTGTGATTGGTTCAATTCGCTAAATTTAAATTCCTTGTTACTCCTTAAGTGTTTTAAACTAGTGTAGACACCCACTGGGCGGTCCTAGAGAGGGATAGAATCAGTTCCGTTGCTGCCGTCCTAATTCGTGATAGAAAAATAAACCGTGATTTGTGGGACTCGAACCTGCGCACAGGCAGCGAACGGCGGAGGTGTGTCCGAGCGCTACACCACTGCGCCACGGACATCGTAGTTGAGACGGCGAAATTGTGGTGCGCTACGAGTGGCTGACGTCATACGGGTGCGCTACGACTGCTACACCGTGCTACGAGGTTGCTACGAAACAAGTATCGGCTACGCCAAGTATTCTGCGGCCTCGGACGAGCGAAGTTATTGTCTCTTGTTTGTTCATTAGCAATCGAAAACAGAGCGTAAGCAGTTTTATATTATTATTATTTTTTTTTTATTTACTAACTTCACTATGGCTAATGTTCAGCGCACACCACCTAAAGTGAAGAATAGTGCCCTGAGCCAAACTCAATCAGTGCCAGACATAGGCTCGGCGATTGAGATGAGTGAACACGTTACAAGTAGACACAAACGACCGAGATCGGAAGACTCGCCGAAAAACGTGTACCTGTCTAACCAGCAAAATTTAAACGATTTCCTAACAACCTGGAAGAAAGACCAAGACACTCTAATGGCAAAAAGACTCGAGGAACAATCGACCTTGATGGCTAAATTAGTTGTCGATATAGGGGTCATTAAGGCGCAGAACACAAAAATACAGGAATCTAACAACGACATCCGTAAAACAAGTGCACTGATTGAACAGTCGATGTCTTTCATGAATGAAAAATTTGAGGAATTAAAGAAAGAAGTGGAAAACCTCAAGAAGGAGTGCCAGCATCAACGAGGCTACATAGGAACGCTTGAAAAAAAAATAATAGACCTGCAACATAAGTCTCGTTCATCATGCATAGAGATTAGAAACATCCCACATCTAGAGAAGGAGTCAACAAGCAGCCTGGTGAATACAGTCTGTAAAATTGGACAACTCGTTGGCGTGCCTATATCTGAATCAGAGATACGAGATGTATATCGTCTCCCTGCGAAACCTTCACCCACCACAGCTTCACGTCCTATAATGGCGGAGTTTGCAAGAGTTCAAACAAAACAAAATCTCTTGTCAGCAATCCGATTGTATAACAAGGATAAGCAACCAAAGGAAGAAAAGCTAAATACAGAAGTAATTGGTATACCAGGGAAACGCCTACCAGTATTTGTAGCTGAGCAGATTCCCTCTAGTTCTAAAAAGCTTTTTTACCTAGCGCGACAATTTGCAAAAGACAAAAATTACTCATTCTGTTGGATAAGCAACGGTAATATATTCCTACGAAAACAGGTAGGGGATAAGCAGCTACTAATACAATCAGAAAAATGTCTTCAAGATTTAAGCAACCCTAATATCTGACTAGCTAAACTTGTGGCCCTATCACGATTTTTTTATGTAACCATGTTTTACTTTATTTTTATTGTTTTTGTAAACTTAATTGTTACACTTTACAAATACAATCGTCACGCAGGCGCAACATACATTATTATATTCAAAATACACAACTTACACATATACACAAAATACAATCGCATATTATCACACAAGACAACTCACACAAAGGTGCGCCCTATTACTTTTAATGACTCGAATTATAAATTACCTTTACAAGCTGAGTGGTCCATGATCGAATACATATTTATCTTTCATTTTTCAAAAACTCTAACTGTTATTGATGGCTATCATAAACAATATTAATGATGACCTAGACCATATACATTCCGGAAGCTCCTTTAACTGCAACCCTGAAGACTGTCCCAAATATATCAACTCAACTGGAAGTAATATAAATATTTTACATTTAAACATACGAAGCGTTAATAAAAACTTTAACCAACTTCAAGTTTTGCTGAATTTAACTAAAATAAACTTTGACATAATTGTATTGACGGAATGCTGGCTGAGTAAAGTCAACACACTACCAATCCTGGATGGATTTCAGTCTCACTCATCAGCGATCAACGCTAATCAAAACGACGGAGTTATAATATACACAAAACTAGGGTTAGAAAGCTCCGTTTGGGAACCATCTTTTGAAGGAGGGAATTGCCTAGTATGTCAAATTGAGAAAAAGTTATCTGTAGTCGCCGTTTATCGCTCCCCTTCGTTCAAGGCCAGAGCTGAATTCAACAACTTCACGACAAGTTTATGTAATGTGTATCAGAAACTATCCTGCTGCCCTAGTATCGTCCTTGTAGGAGATCTTAACATAGATATAAGTCCAAGTAGTCGGAACGACCAAAGCTTCGAATACCTTACAGTTAACGCCTCGTATGGGCTGATGCCGACCCACCTATTCCCTACTCGACTGGAAAACTGCATTGATCACTTTCTCCTCAAATCTAATCACAGATCGACCACACTTGTGTTGGAATCGCATATCACGGATCACAAGCCTGTTATTTTATCTATGACTCACGTGAATCCAACAAGAAAAACAAGTAAGGTAATCACCCGCCTATGTTACGAAGCCATTATTGCTGAGCTAGAAAATACGGACTTCACTACATTATACCACATTGATGACGTTAACGTGTGCACAAATAAATTTATAGATATTGTCAGATCAATAATTACAAAACACTCGATACAGGTTAAAATTCCCAGGCAAAAAAGAACGATTAAGCCATGGATGACTCCTGGGCTTCTGAAATCCATTAAAAACAGGGATAACATGCATATTAAGACAAAGAAAGCTCCTGATAACCTGGTCTTGAAAACAACATACACACGCTACAGGAATTTCTGTAACAACTTACTTAGAAGATTAAAAATAGCCTACGAAACGACAGAGTTGGAAAAGGCAAGAAAAAATCCTAAAGCACTATGGACTACAATTAAACAAATAACTAATACGCAAAAGACCCATGTTAGCCCTTTAGAGCTATTAAAATTACGTGACGATCCTCAAATTTCATTAAACAAGGTGAATCACTTCTTTAGTAATGTAGGTAAAAACTTGGCTGCACAAATTGTGTCACCTGCATCCAGACGGACAACAGGAGCAAATGATCAATGTGCGAATAGTACCCATGACCCGATTGTTAGTTCCCTCGCCTTGCTGGAGGTAGATGAAACCGAAGTAGAATCTCTCATCTTACAATTACGACATGACTGTTCCGTTGGATGGGACGGTATCTCTTCCACACTGATAAAAGCATGCCGACATGTATTGGTTCCACCTATTACCTTTCTCTGTAATCGCAGTCTTCAAACTGGTATATTTCCGGATGCTTTTAAAAAGGCAATAATACAGAAGCTGTGTTAGTAACTATAGACCAATATCTGTTTTATCAGCACTTTCCAAACTGCTGGAGAGGATCCTCGCAGATTCTCTAAGTAACTTCCTGGACAAACACTGCATCATTGCTGAAAACTCACAGTCACATAGGTCACCGTGAGCTCTTTCTAATGAGTACAAATATGTTGGTTTGCTTTGGTCATGATTGAGGTCTGCCTACCTTCGGAGTCCACCAACAGGTAAGTCAGTTCCTCACAGTCACATAGGTCTCCGTGAGCTCTTTCAAATGAGTACAAACATGTTGGTTTGCTTTGGTCATGATTGAGGTCTGCCTACCTTCGGAGTCCACCATCAGGTAAGTCAGTTCCTCACAGTCACATAGGTCTCCGTGAGCTCTTTCAAATGAGTACAAACATGTTGGTTTGCTTTGGTCATGATTGAGGTCTGCCTACCTTCGGAGTCCACCATCAGGTAAGTCAGTTCCTCACAGTCACATAGGTCTCCGTGAGCTCTTTCAAATGAGTACAAATATGTTGGTTTGCTTTAGTCATGATTGAGGTCTGCCTACCTTCGGAGTCCACCATCAGGTAAGTCAGTTCCTCACAGTCACATAGGTCTCCGTGAGCTCTTTCAAATGAGTACAAACATGTTGGTTTACGTGTGTCATATCATGATTGAGGTTTTCCACCATCAAGGAGCTCAAGACATTAATTTTATCTAAGCAAGCAACGAAGTCTAACAGGATGATGAACAAAAACATCGTTGAAATAAATCAACAAGGTACGAACTATGCGTAGTATAATAAATATTTTGTTATCAACTCAAGTACTCGTAAGTACGTACTTACCACTCCGCTTAGGTACTTACCAATAGTTTTGGAGAGCTCGGCCACGCTTCACTTGACTTTTATTTTTATATTTAGGCATAGTCTATGATTATTTTGAAAATAAAACTTAATTAAATCTGGGTTATATTACGCTTACAAACTTAATCACAATTTATACTAAATGATAAGATTATTTTTCTTAAATTAAGACAATGATTTCATTCAAGAATAATTAATTTAAAATCTTATTTGAAAAAAAAACGCACGTACAGCCCACTCGTCGTAAGAGTCGTCAAGACACTAACAAGACGAATCCCGAGTAAGCGTCACGGGTACAGCGGGGGTGCTTGGTGGGGAGTTTTGTAATGATTAACGTTATTGTGGATTATTACAAAATATAAAAATAAATCTGTCAAAATAAACAACACAAATTGTTAAACAGGGTTTTTTCTTTCTTTTAGTATAAATATCATACAAAATGGCCCAGCCGTTCTATAGACAATTTAATATTTAGTTTTAATAAGACCTGTTTTCTCAATTTTTTTGGCAACATTTGGACAAGTTTATAAAAACTTTAAACAACACAAAGTGTTTCTCGTATACTCTAGTTTATTTGTATAATTTTTTTATAGTAAAAGCATTAAGGAATTCGTCTAGAAATTTCATTTTACCGAGCGTATTTTTAGGGTTTGAGCAATGTAATCCCCTTAAGAAAGTAACATTTATTTGTATAGGAACATACCATATCAGTTGAAACGCTTATAGTTAAATAAACTTTCCATAAAGAATTAAAACAAAACCAAAAAAAACCTTCTACCTAGGCTTGAACAAAAAATAGAACAATTTTAGCTTAAGACTATTTAACGTCCTTAATTATATTCAATTAAATCACAGCTCTAATTGATTAAGATCATAAGTAATTCTTAAGTCACATTAGTCATCTGAATCAGTCTCAGTCAACATTTTTTCTATCTCAGCAGCACTGTAATTTTTGCTAGTACTTGCTTTTTGGTTTTCTTTGTCGTTATTTTTAAGTACAGCTTCCAATTTGTCATTGTCAAGTTTATAGAAATCTTCCGAAAACAAAATTTTGGACACGTTGTCTTTAGTTTGTTTTTTGTTTTTCTTTACCATTTTCTTCTCTTTTTCCAATTTCCTTTGATCTCTTTCTTCTTTTCTCTTTTTAACACCTGCTTTCGCTTCTTTAATTTTAATTTTTTCATTTTCCTGAGCTTTCCATTCGGCAGATGTTAGTACAAAAGGCGTCTTCTTGGTATTTTTTATCCCTTTTCTTTGTGGCGTTTTAGGAAGTACCAAAATATCTTGTAATTTTACTGTAGTATTGTCTTCCTTAACCAGTGGTACTTTCAGTTGCATAAAATTATTTTGATCTGCACCTACTTTGACATCTCCAGTTACTCTGATAGACGGTTTTTGGGGAGTTGAATATATTGATGATTGCTGCGGACTGCTAACGGACGCTTGGTTGATAGATGTTTGTTGAACAAATGTTATCTGTGTGGATGGTTGTTTGTTGCTTGTTACGTAAGTGAATGATGGCTGCAAGATCGAAGTATGCTGTAAGGTAGTAGAGGCTTTTTGGGAGGATACTTGCTCTATGAATTCTGGCTGATTGAATGCGTGTTGAGTGGGTGAAAGATGATTGTGTGGTTGTTGGCTAACTGTTTCTGGAGTAGGTTCTTGTAGGGTTGATATATCTTCTATAAAATAATTTAATTCAGAGCATTGGACTATTTCCTCAACAACAACATCTTGTGAAACAAAATCGAAACTTTGCTCAGCAAGATTTTTGTTTGAAGAATTATTGATAATTATCTCCATATTTTCAATATCAAAATTCCCTATATTGTCATTCTGACGCTCTGTGTCTAATATTGAGCTATTCTGCAAATCATTTTGAGACGTGGTAAAGAAATTCCAGATTTTCAATAAACACTCACTTGACTCCTCAGGCCTCAATTCTCTTTTACCAATTTTATGTATTGCACTTTCTCCCAACAACTTCATAAAGTCATCTTTGGTGAGCACCTGATTGTCTGTTACATTCTTGGGTTGCGCTATGGTAATGTTATTTTTATTTGAAGTTCCTTGGCACTTGGAATAGTCCACTGCATCCTTATTAAAAGGACAAAGACCAGTTGCTCTAAAACCATTTATAATTGTTGACGGGTTAAGACTTTTTTCTATAGTATCTTTTAGTAATGACACAAATTGAATTTTCGTTAACGCTTGAGATGGATTATTTCTTCGCCATTCTAGGACAGTTTTCTGCCATTGTGTTTTTAATGCGGCAACGTCTGCAGGTTGAAGGAGCCTAGTGCAGTTAGGATATAACGCTATGAGAATTATACCTAAATTAGTACATAATTCACTGGTAGCATACGTCAAGTGCGATTTGTGTCCATCTACAAAAAGAACTACAGGGAATTGTGTGCCAGTTTTTAAGAGGTGAGGATGTAAAACGTTTTTGATATACTCAAAAAATACATCAGCCATCCGTTGTCACTTAAGCCCACGCCCCAATCTTCAGGAATCTTAGACGTTATCTCACCAGGTAATCTTTTATATGGAAAAATTACCATTGGCGGAGTAACTTGACCATCTGCACGAAAAGTAAACATGACGGTTAGTGATGTTTTGGCTTGGGCGTGGTCAATTTCGTAAACGTTTTTTTCTCCCTTAGAGCTTAAAACAATACCTGTTTTTGAACATAGAACAAAATTCGTTTCATCGCCATTGAATACTCTTGATCGGTCTGCTAAGATGTCATAGTAGCTATTTTCAGTCATGTAAATCCTTATTTGTTCAAACCAGCCTCTTACATCAGATGCAGAGACCGTGGAGCTGGCAGCTGTTACGGCTTCTGGTGTTCGAAATGTAACTGTTGGATGTCTAGCTAAAAACAATTTAAACCACTTCTCACCATTCTTAAAACTGCTGGCTCTCCCCGATTTATTGATAAAGTCTGAAACACTCTTTATCAAATCTTCTTTCCTCTTCGGAAACCCTTTTTTGCTACTGATTTTTATCCAGTCAAAAAAAAGCTGTTCTTCTTCGTCAGTTAAAATTGTGGACGGACCGGGCTTAGAGCGATGATCAGGATGTTTCAATCTGAATTGTATAGTAGACCGTGGTACGCTGAAGGTTTTTGCAGCAAGTTTTTTGCTCATGCCTTTTGATATTTCGTGGAGAGCTTTTTGTAGGTTCTCTTCTGTATAAATTTTCCGTTTAAAACATTTTTTTCTCTAGACTTCTTCTGACTAGGCTTCATTTTGAAAGTGGCTGAAAAGACAATGTTTTTATTGGCACGTTTTTACCCAATGTTTGACACCCGTGCCAATAAATGGTTTTTATATAATTGGCAGTGGGCCAACTTTTGGATTGGTGTATCCAAAACGTTAGAAAATATTTTTTAATGCAATTTAAACTCAATTTTGATACAAACAAGGTATAATTTTTATTAAACTCAAATTATTTTAAATGCCCTTTTATTGGCATGTGTGCCAATAAAGTGGATAAACCGATTTTACGCATACCAAATGTTGGCACCCCACAAATAACTTAAACTTGGCGGTTAAATTATAAAATGTTTTAAAATGCTGGCTTTGTTACGCATTATTGGAAACTTCCGGGTTTGATAGCAACTGTGTTGGAGACTGCCGTTTTTGAAACAGTCAACGCCATCTTTGAAATCAAACAATACGTGAGCAAGTTATCTTGATACTTTGCGAAATCCAAAGTTAATGTCAAGGAATTTAAAGAAAACGCATGAAATGGTTTGTATTGTTATATTGACGAAACTATACGTAGGAACATCATGACCATCTAGGTAAGCAGTAAAACAAAATTAAAAATGTATAAGTACTTACAGGAAAAGTTTTTAATCTGTATGTTTACTTTTAATCACAATAATAAAGAGAAAAATAATCATATTCGTAAAATAGGTTCCTCATTCTGAGATTCGCATAAAACCTCATCGACATCTGTATTCTCTGTCTCAACTAATGATTTATAGTACAGTCTTTTGGCAACATTATCTTACCCACCCTAAAAACAAACGAATTTGGACCCTCTTACAGTAACATTAAGGTTTATTCAATTTATACGAGCTTATCAGACAAGTGCTCGAGGACTTGATGAACAAATACAATAATAATACAGACACGCAAATTTGATCTTTAAAACGTTAGCATTAGGTTTTAAGTTATAACTACTTGTTATAATATAATTAGTGTAATAGCTTGTTTTAATAATTGCGTTCAAGTAATTCTGGTCTCGTGGTCTGTGTATAAGACTGAGAAAAACAAGTTGCGAGATCAAATCCTGCGACGAAGATGTTGTTTTGCTTTCAATTAAGAATTTATTTCAAAACTATTTCTTGTATTATTGTAAAGAACTATAGACGGATAACCTTCAAATATAAACTTTCTAAAATGGTAATATTTTCGCATAACTTGTAATAAGTGGGTAGTTGAAAAATAAATATTTGCATTCATTATAAAACTGGTATTCAAATGCTACTAAGGGTATGCAGTGACTACGCGCAAACATATTTTACCTTGCCTTACTAAATTACAAAAACAACGTCTCTTTACAATTTTTTATTTTCTATTTTATAGGTTGTTTTTTTATTATGATGTCTCAATGGAGTGATTATTTAAAGTACAAAATAATCTATTTGCACGAGGAGAAGGTTGGCTGCTTGTGCTGTGCAAGAATAAACTTTATGAAAGTATACTATATGGTTCAAATTGTTTAGAATATTGCGTCTAGAAATTACAACTAAGATCAAATTTTAATGCGCCTTATAAGAGTTGAGTTGGTCTTGCGGTCACGAACGGTCTTATTAATAAACCTCGACTAGAGCAAGAATAACTTTACTCTAAGTGCTAAGTTTGAAGTAATTTTATTCAGTATTAATAAATGTGGAGTAGGGAGAGAATAAGCTTCTCCAAGCTTACTCTTGGAATAAAAGTTAATCACTAGCGCTACATAGTTTAACCGTTGACTAAGTATAGTGTAGCGTGTATTTTGACGTTTTTTACAAATCATAACCTAAGTATTTTGTGACCATTAGTCATTTGTGCTTTTTACTCCACGCCTGTTATTTGTGCATAGAAAATGGAAAGAGATTATTTTATTGATGATTTGAGAGTGTTAGATGAAATAAATGAGGTCGAAAGCCAGACGGTATTAGTGCGGCGTATTAAATTAAATAAAATACGGAAGAATTCACTAGAAGAACTTCAAGAAACCGAGTTTAAGTGCAAGTACAGATTTTCTCGATCCACTGCAGTCTTCATAATAGACATGGTAAAGAGTAATTTAGCTGGTGATGCAAGAGGAGGCTTTATACCACCCTATCTGAAAGTTTTGGCAGCAATAAGAATATGGGCCCGTGGAGAGGTAAACTATCATCAATACCTACCAATATTAGTTTTTACCTCAAAGCTGTACTATTTAGGTACTTAAGTACTTTTTAATTAATTATAACACAAAACTTTTATGTCAACAGATACAAGATGACGCCGGAGACCTTAGTGGAATGAGTCAGTCAACAATGTCACTTGTATGCAAACAAGTTGCCTTAGCAATACTGGCACAAAGGACTCAATGGATTAAAATGCCACAAACCGATGCAGAACAAAATAAAGTGATTGTTGGATTTAATTCATTGTGTGCTTTCCGACAAGTGATTGGGGCTATTGATTGCACACATATCCGAATCCCAAAAGTTGGTGGAGAAATTGGACAATATTACATAAACCGGAAAGGATACAGTTCAATAAATGTACAAGTAAGTTTTTAGCACCTGAGTAGCTCATGCTTGTAACAAACAAGTACCTACATAATTATATTTAATTAACCCCCATCCTACCTACTTATATTTCAATATTTGTGTACATTGTTTCAGGTTGTATCAAATGCTAACTTGGAGATCATGGATATCGTGGCTCATTGGCGAGGTAGTACACATGACTCTAGGATATTTAACGAATGTCGTTTAAAACAACGATTTGAGCAGTCGGAATTTAAAGGCAGGCTTTTAGGAGATTCCGGGTATGCTTGTACTCCATATTTGTTTACTCCTGTCCTTCATCCTACTTCTGAAAAAGAATAATTATACAGAGTTGATACGACAGAGGGGCATTAAATTAAACTACGTATACTATACGTCTACAGTATTAATTCGATACGGTACAAAAACAAAAAGCGCCATAAATGAGAAAATATTTTTTTCAAACAAACTAAATAGCTTGCAAATCCGAATAAAACGCAACCACCCTTTGTAAAAAAAAGACACTGACCTTAGATACCGCTAGGTAACAAAGCGGCAACGTCGCGCGCGCGCCGGAGCGCGGTGTGCGGTATCTCGTGTGTTCGGCGGGGGCCGGGCCGGAGTGGCGGCCGGCGACTTAGGCCTCCGCTCGCACTAGCTTTTATGTTAGGTAACGTTTCGAAGTACGCGCACAAAAAACAAACACACAAAATTTTAAAATTTTCGATGTGTCCTCCATTCACATTGATGCACAAATTATACCGACGGAGAATATTGTTATTTATTTTTCTAATTAGATCACTGTCCGTCGCTAAGCACTTTAATTTGTGAAATGCTAAAATAATCCTATTTTTTAACTCATCTCTTGTATTTACCTCTGAGGCATACACTTCACCCTTAATGTGCCCCCACAAAAAGAAATCCATGGGAGTGAGGTCCGGAGATACTAATACTAAATAATAATAATCCCAAGTTACGTGTCCTATCACCATAAAAAACAGTCAATCACAAAAAAAAACACAAATACTAAATAATAATAATCCCAAGTTACGTGTCCTCTCACAATAACAAAATAAAATCACAATTGTTTGCGCGCGAATTCCACAAACCCTACGTTCCGAAACGACAGCGTCGGCGTCACTGAGCAGGCCCCACTTACCGATCGCAAAAAAACAAGGATGCAACTAACTGACCTAGTTCTGTTTCTTTCAAATGCGCTACGTTCGTCGCTTTCGTAGTGAAAGTGCAAGTGTGTGTGTATTGATTGCTTCCTTGTTTGTATTGCCAATTTTTAGTGAATGTCCTTGGACATGCGTCAGAGCGGCAACAACGCATCGTAGATTCATCGTTGTAAGGTGCATGACCTATGCTTAGACGATATTCAGCTGTTACAAAAGATACATCGTGTTCAAACCGTGCAAAAACTTTAAAAATCATTTGCGACTAAACTACAGCTCCTAATTAATTTATTTTTGGTACAGAGCTTGAAAATGGTACCTAGTATAGGCAGTTTCAAGGAAAGCCCCTCTGTCGTATCAACGTTGTATAACCGGGCACATATAAGAACCCGTAATGTCGTCGAAAGATGCTTTGCCTTGTGGAAGCAAAGATTCCGCTGTTTACTGAGAGGTTTCACTACTAAACTAGATAATACTAAACTATATATTGTGGCATTGGCAGTATTGCATAATATTGCCTTGCACAGACAAGACCTAATTGAGGTTGTAGAGGATGATGACACTGTTCCAGTAACACAAGCACTAAACAACTCGCTCAGGGGCAATTCTGCACGGACAGCATTTATTAATGAAAATTTTTAATAGTTGTAACAACATCACAGGTTTCAAGTGAATAAATGATTTACGAGTTTACTTGATCAGATTTTATTTTTTGATCCTTCAGTAAAACATATTTAGAATAGAATAAAAAAGATTTATTTGATACAACACAGAAAAGTAAACAGACAATACACAAATGCACAATAATTATAATAGTAAGCACCTAAGCAACATATATGTGTTTATATATTTATTAACTAACAATGTCCCAAACATCAATTTAATTTGTAGAATAACATTTGAAAAACGAGTAAGTATGGACGGGTAAGTGCTTAGTAAAGTAGAGACAGGATAATATTATTGCTTATTTAATAAGAGATCACGCTCCTTCTGTAATTCTAAAATTTCTCTCTGTAATATTGCAGATTGTAAACTTTCCCTGTGTATTTCCATTTTGATTGCATGTTCTTCTTCAGCCTTTCTGTGTATTTCCATTTTGATTGCATGTTCTTCTTCAGCCATTTCCATCCGTCTCATATGTTCCTCATCCTTTAGCATTTTGCTATGGCTTATCATGCTATTTACATAGCCCTCATGGTCCTGTAATTAACAAATAGTTAAAATATTAAATATTTTAAGGTTGAAAATAAGCAGCAGACGATATAAATAAATATTACCTTTCTGGAGTTCTTATCACTATTGATGATATTATTTAAATTAATTTTTCGTTTGGCCACCTGGAAATAATAATTAACAATTAGATCAAGTGAAAACTTTTAAGTTATCACTTATCAGGTAATACTAATATTTGAGAGGGCTACCAAATGTGCAATGTGTGTGTGTTTGTGTGGGCAATTAGCTGTGCAATTAGCATTTAGAATTATATATTTTAAATAGGTACCTTCTTTGCTGGAGTTGCGCCCCTGTGCGACATCGGAGTTACTGTAGTTTTATCTTCGTAGTCGTCTGTAACATATCAAAAAGTTAAAAAAGGTTATATTTTTCATTATGATGAATTGATTATAATATTTACATCAATTCAGAGTGATTAATTACCTTTACTAGAATTGAATCAATTTTTGTTGCCATTGGAGTAGCCGCAGTAGCTACGAGTGGAGAGATCTGTAAAATTAGATTATACATTAAATACACTGTATATTTTACAGACACCATAATGTATTACTGTTTGTGAGCTCACCACAGGAGTAAATTTTTGACAAGACTCTTGATCATCAACATCTTCTATTGTTTCTATACATGCAATATTCTGAAAGAGTAAAAAATAAGTTAATATTTTACAAATTCTAAATAGGTGCAACCTTATTTGTTCACAAAAAATCTTATGATGGATACGCACAGTTATTTGATCATCTTCCATATTGCAGTTGTTATCTAGTAGTTTTGAATTCTAAAAATAAAACATAAATAATAAGTAAACTATAGAAATAAAATTTTTAGGTTATCATTTCATTTATCATAACAACTTACCTGTATGTTACATGTATTACTAGAAGTTTGGATCTCTACTTTTCCAACCACAACTCCATCAGAGTCATACAAATTATCATCCCGCAATAGCTCCGCAGGATGTAATAAATCTTTAATTTGCATTATAGTGTCCTTTGGAGTTGGTGGTCTTGTCCCACCACCTGTCTTATTTGTTTCTTTTTTAAAAGCACTATAACACTTTCGGGCATTCACTTTCATAGTTTTCCATTGAATTTTCAGTTGGTTTAGTTCTCGAGGTCGGCCATTTAGCTGATTAAACCTAAAACAGAAGTTAAGAAGACGGAAGAGAGAAGAAGAGAGAGTGTTAGAGTCAGAAGTTATCTATAAATATAACATGTAATCTGTCTCTACTGAATTATACCAAAGGAGAACGGCAAGCGTGTATGAAATTTTTGTACACCTAAAAAAACTCGCGTTTAGCCACTAAACATTTATATTTAATATTACATAATTGAGGCTTTTATTCGTGTAGTGACCTCATACATATCGCATCAACACGTCCGACCGCCGCGGCGCGCGGCCGTGTACTGAAGAGCGTGGCCGCAAGCGCCGAGCGCCGAGGCCCGCACAGATGTCTTACGCCACCTGCGCCGGCTCGGAGACTCGCTTGACAAATCGGCTGACGTGAGACAACATGCCTGCGCGGGATGAAGCTAGTCACTGAGCGCGCGCGCAGGCCGTTCATATACTTATATGCGACAGACGACGACAGCGCCGCGCGCTCCCTTCAGTCAAGACAACTGGAACTAGTAGTACCTACTATACATTGCGCCTGGCGCAACCTGATTGGTTCGTCGTAATAATGTTTGTTGACCATAACCACTGCGTACAAATTACCTACTATGAAACTATATAAGTGAGCCAAAAATAAATGTGACCATCATTCATTGTCAGCATTCGAGTTTCATTTACCTACGACAAGCTATCCCCACATTGGTGACCCCGACGTAGAAGAAAATGTCGAACGAAGACCACAAACTCGTACTCGACAGAGAAGATGTGGAAGCTATATCTTTGAAGTCACGTCTACCTCTTTTCTGGCGTGACCAACCCAGGCTGTGGTTCGCGCAGTTTGAGACCATGGTTGCCAGTCAGAAACCTAGCGACGAGAACAAGTTCGGCCTCGTTTGCGCACAGCTTGAGAAAGTGGACGTGCAACAAGTTGGGGATATCATCTTGTCGCCACCAAACACAGGCAGGTATGAGGAACTCAAGAAGAGATTGCTGTCCGTCTATGAGGAATCAGAGAGCAAACAGTTACAAAAGCTGCTCAACGACATCGAACTGGGCGACCAACGACCGTCACAACTGCTGCGGCGGATGCGAGACCTGGCGCGAAACTTAATTCCCGACCAAACGCTACGAATTTTGTGGATGAGCCACTTGCCATCAACTACGCGAGCGGTACTATCAGTGAGCGAAGAATCAAAATTGGACGCACTGGCAGCAATGGCAGATAAAATGGAAGAGCAAACCAAGGAAATATCATCCATTTGTTCCTGTGCTCACGGCGCAAATACTACAAGTCCGTCGACTTCATCAACGTCAGAAACAAAAATATTAGAAATGATCGCATCGCTCACCAAAGAAATCGCCGAGTTAAAAGTAGATCGAAGCAACTACCGTCGTTCACAAAATTATCGACGCGGAGCGCGATCACGTTCAAGATCATCAAGGCGAGCAACGGATATATGCTTTTATCACCAAAAGTTTGGAAAGGACGCATACAAATGTCGGAGCCCGTGCAACTATAACAGGGCGAGATCGACTCAGGAAAACCAGTAAAGACTTCAGCTACGACGGGAGCCGAAGTCGACGAACTTACGAACCGCCGTCTATTTATCAAGGAATTATCAACGGGACTTCATTTTCTAATCGATACTGGTGCGAACGTATCAGTGTTACCAGTACGAGGAACAGGAAAAAGAAAACAAAACCCAAGTAATTACTTGTACGCCGCCAACGGCTCGTCAATACCCTCTTATGGCGAACAATCAATTTTGCTGAACATCGGACTGCGACGACCGTACAGATGGAGTTTTGTGGTCGCTGAAGTGAAACGACCCATAATTGGTGCCGATTTCCTACACAAACATCAGCTGACAGTGGATATTCACGGACAAAAACTCATCGACAAGCGAACCAGTCTATCCGTCAAGGGTTACGTAACAACGTCATCGGACCACAGCGTTAACACGGTGAACAGACAGCAGCCATACCACGATCTACTTGCAAAATATCCAGATATCACTCGACCATCCCTGAAGCTCTGTCACAGCGAAGTAGAACACCAGATCGAAACAACGGGTCCGCCCATTTATTCAAAGGCAAGACCACTACCACCACACAAGTATAAGGTAGCGAAGGAAGAATTTGAAGCAATGATGGAGCAAGGAATCTGCAGGCCTTCAAACAGTCCATGGGCGAGTCCACTCCACCTAGTACTGAAGAAAGACGGCAAGTATCGAGCCTGCGGAGATTATCGCCGTCTCAACGCCATAACAGTACCCGACCGGTATCCTATACCCAGACTGCACGACTTCACCTACAACCTACTAGGAAAAAAAATTTTCTCCGTTATCGACCTTCGAAAAGCATATTATCAAGTTCGAAATCGTGAAGAAGACATTATGAAAACCGCAGTCATCACTCCATTCGGCCTCTACGAGTTCACAAGAATGGGTTTCGGTTTACGAAACAGCGGTCAAACGTTCCAGCGCCACATCGACAACGTACTCCGAGGACTACCTGTTTTCCCTTTCGTCGATGACATATTAGTGGCATCGGAAAATGAAGAAGAACACAGAAGAGACTTAGAAGAGGTATTTAAGAGACTCAACGATAACGGGTTACAACTCAATGTCGCAAAATGTATGTTCGGCCAAACTACCCTCGATTTCTTAGGCTACACAATATCCACAGAAGGAATTAAGCCAACGCAAGAAAAGACCAAAGCAATTACGTCATACCCATTACCACAGACGGTTCAACAACTACGACGTTTCTTAGGAATGATAAATTTCTATCGTGAAAACGTCCCGCACGCTGCCGACCATCAAAAGGAGCTTAACGCTTATTTACGTGACTCAAAGAAAAACGATAAAACTCAAATCCAATGGAGCGACACCGCAAGGAGAGCATTTGAAAAGTGCAAAGAAGACATTAGCAACGCCACATTAATATCGTATCCATCACCAAGCCAGCCCTTCGCCTTGATGACCGACGCCAGCGAAACCAGCGTCGGGGCAGTTCTTCAACAGCAAATCGCAGGGAGATGGAAACCACTCGGATTTTTCTCGAAAAAACTCGACGATGCTCAAAAGAAATACTCCACCTACGACAGAGAACTGCTATCAATATATATGGCTGTACGTCACTTTCGAAGAATTTTTGAAGGCCGTGACGTCACCATATTCACCGACCACAAGCCGCTTGTCAACGCACTCAAGGCAATAAGTAAGAACGAAACGCCACGCCGCAACCGCTACTTAGAATACATCGGTCAATTCGTCAACGGCATCAAGCACATAGCAGGCAAAGATAACATCGTCGCCGACGCGTTATCAAGAGTAGAAGCAATAACATGCCCGTCGCCGATCGATTACGACGAGTTAGCAGAAGCACAGAGCAAAGACGCAGAACTCAAACAGTTGATCAATAACGAACGTTACTCAATCACACGAACCAAATTACACGGATCGACAAAATTAATAAACTGCGAGATGTCGACAGGGGCTGCTCGTCCGTTCCTACCCGAGCCATACAGAAAACAAGCTTATCAAGCCATGCACGACATGAATCACCCCGGCGTGAGAGCAACGAGACGACTACTCACGACACGATTTTTCTGGCCATCGATGAAGAAAGATGTTACCGAGTGGTCGAGAGCTTGTGCCCAGTGTCAGCGTGTAAAAGTGCAACGTCACACCGTCTCACCGATTGCAAGCTTTCAAAACGCCGACCGACTAGCCCACTTAAACATCGACATCGTCGGCCCGTTGCCGATATCGAAAAACTGTCGATACTTACTTACAATGATAGACAGAGCAACAAAGTGGCCAGAAGCACAAGCAATCGAAGAAATAACAGCGGAAACGGTAGCCAACGCATTGTACGAAGTTTGGATCGCAAGATACGGGTGCCCGGCAACAATAACAACAGATCGTGGCCGGCAATTCGAGTCGGAACTGTTCAACAAATTAATGCATCGCATGGGTATCAAGCGCATACGAACAACAGCATACCATCCCCAGTCCAATGGCTTGATAGAACGTTGGCACCGCACACTGAAGACGTCACTCGCCGCAAAACTCAACACTGCAAACTGGGCACACGAGTTGCCAACTGTATTATTAGGCCTACGCGCCGCTTACAAAGCAGATATTGGAGCAAGTGCAGCTGAGTTGTTATACGGACAGACACTAAGATTGCCAGGCGAATTCTACGACGAAGCTGTAGCATCGCATCACAATCCATCGTACTTTATGAGCCACCTAAGCGAAGCACTGAAGAAGGCACAAGCACAGCGTGATAGTATAAGCAGGAATCATGCAACATTCGTACATGGCGACCTGTATACATGTACGCACGTATATATTCGCAACGATGCAGTCCGCAAGCCATTAACACCGACTTATAATGGACCATACCGAGTCATCGCCCGCAACGACAAGTATTTTGAAGTTCAGCTGGAGAACAGGAGCACTAACATATCGATTGACAGACTGAAGCCTGCCTATTACCTTAATCCGGAGCAAGAAGCAACACATACTTACGCTTATGTAACAAGAACAGGCAGAATATCAAAACCACCTGTACGCTTCGCTGGGGGGGAGTAATGTAGTGACCTCATACATATCGCATCAACACGTCCGACCGCCGCGGCGCGCGGCCGTGTACTGAAGAGCGTGGCCGCAAGCGCCGAGCGCCGAGGCCCGCACAGATGTCTTACGCCACCTGCGCCGGCTCGGAGACTCGCTTGACAAATCGGCTGACGTGAGACAACATGCCTGCGCGGGATGAAGCTAGTCACTGAGCGCGCGCGCAGGCCGTTCATATACTTATATGCGACAGACGACGACAGCGCCGCGCGCTCCCTTCAGTCAAGACAACTGGAACTAGTAGTACCTACTATACATTGCGCCTGGCGCAACCTGATTGGTTCGTCGTAATAATGTTTGTTGACCATAACCACTGCGTACAAATTACCTACTATGAAACTATATAAGTGAGCCAAAAATAAATGTGACCATCATTCATTGTCAGCATTCGAGTTTCATTTACCTACGACAAGCTATCCCCACATTCGTATATTTCATCAAGTTTGGGTTCTTAACTTATATGCATTTTTAAGAAGTTAGGTTAATGTTTTTTTTTTGTCACCCACACAGTCACAATCGGTGGGCCGGGTGCAATAGAATAACTAGAATAACATAAGTCTTTATTGACTGGATAGTGGTTACGTGGTTTCTAGAGTTAGGTAATTGACAGTTGAGTTGACCATAATAAACTAACTTCTTTATATGTTTTTTTAATCTATAAAACTACTTTTCATTTAGAGGCCAAACTGCTAGGTGGTAGCTTAGCGAATAGCGCCTGAAATCTTCACCAAAATCAAAAAGTGGTTCAGCGGTTTATGAATGAAAACGTTAGACAGAATTACTCTTATTTATAATATTATTATTGAACTTGGCTCAAGCCTGACTTCACTACTTGAGTAGGTAATAGGTAGGATAGGTAACATACTCGGAATAAATTGAACAATAATTCTCATATTTTAAAATGAATTTATTTTATGTAGCAGGTCTACCTACTACATTCTTATGATAACCTCATCTAGGAAGGGAGCTGGTCGCGTCATACCCTCATGGCGAGTATACCCTAGGTACCAGATGATACTCATAACGTGTGAGCAGCACCCTACAGTTCTAAGCCCCACAATGCAGTTGCAACAATAACTTGTTATTGCTTTCCGCCCATTCACATTTCTTTCTATGACAATAAAAACAAAGTACGTCTTTCCTGATGAATGGCGAGATTTTATTTTTGCTCGAAGCAACAAAGGATTTATTCCCTCCAATCCAGGTATTTGGTCTCGACTCACTTCCAAAGTGTATATGCCATGAAATCTAAAGTGCTCACCTACATATGACCGTGCCTGTCTAATCTGATAGGTGCCACAAGCAAAAAGAATTAATTCGTCCATAGATAGTCTTGGGGATGCCATGGTTGTGCCATTAATAGGACTAAATATTGCACTGCGTCTGTTTAAGTTTAGTTCAGAAACTAAATCAGCGATCGTGTTTTGGAGGAACATACGTTCATTTATAATATTCACATACGCCTTTGCATTGAGAGAGTCGGTGAATTGGGTGGCAAATGCGTTAAGTAGCGCAGCAGCTATTTTAAAATCGTCCATTATGTGTGAACAGGCGCGATTAAAATATTCGTGACGGAATATTTTAAAATCTCTTTTGAAACGGCCATTCACAGCTTCAACCACCCATCTGTTTATAGTCACACAACGTGACCTGTTTGCTTCAAGGGTGGTCGAACTGTGAATGGCCGTCTTCTTTGGTTTCTGGCATTTGGCCTAAATAGCCTTTACCGTGCAATGCATCCATGCAATCCCGAAACCCACGATCTAAGACGAAAATATCATTTTCATTATAAAAATTATTAAAATCCGGATCATCTAATAATTCGCGCATTATTGTCGCATCATTTGTAGTGGCACTATATGGTCCTCGAACATCAATGATGTACCCATTACAACAGCACAAAATGAATGGTTTGACCAAATTCCTGTATTTATGGAGGGAATATGTATCCTTTTGAAATAAATAGTTTGAACTCTTCTGAGTGTATAAATATGTTGCATCTGCAATGGTAATAGCTGGTTTTTGCTGTGGTGCGACATCAGGGTCACCGAAAATACCATCAGCAACAATAGAATATTTTGCTGCCACATGCTCCCTTGTCATGTGGCCAAATCCTATATTTCGGGGCACATAGTCCCGTAATATAATATTTCTGGCCACAGACATTAATGTTTCTAAAGTTCTTCGGGGAACTTGAAAAAGACAGGCGAACCGGTCTCCAGAGTCTCCTGTTCTTAATTTGCACAAACGTGCTGTCAATGCAAAACTACCCCGATGCATATTTTTAAGGTTGGGCGTTTCATCCAAAATCTGTTGGTGTTGCCTCTTTGTGAAACCAATAAAATACAGGACTTGATGATCAGGGTAGTTTTGAATATTTTCATAATTCACATTATTTAAGCCTTCCATTAATATAAATACAATTTCTTCAATGTAGTCGGCTTTAAATGTATCCAGGCTATATTCTGCCGAGTACAAACTCTCATACTGCTCATTTTCTAAATGTTGTCTGCAGATACGTGCACCTTTTGGTATAAAATAATTAAAATGTAGCAATACACGGCGTCGAGTGTCTTCTGGTATAGAATGTCGCTCTAGCCCACTGCATTCTTGAAAAATGCAATGTCTTAAGTGGGTGATCGACGTACGAGCCTATACCGCGGTTTTAAAGAACGTCGGTTTTACTCGCGGCTCGTTGGTGCTGACCGACCTGCGAGTAAGACAGTTGTATCTGAATACAAGTGTGGTAAACATGTCTTGTTCGAAATTCGAAGAAGCTTTGTGTTATCTTGGTATTATAGGATACCATGAAATAATGAAAAAAAAAGCGACGCCCGCGGGTTTGGGTCAAAAGATGGATTGAAAAAAGGCAAGCGTTATCGCATACACATTTAATTCGAGAATTGTCAGCAGAACCATTCGATTACAGAAATTATCTGAGAATGTCTGAAGAATTGTACGACGAATTATTGTCTTTAGTAACATCTCTGATACAGAAGCAAAACACTATAATGCGAGAAGCTATTTCTCCTCATGAACGTTTGACTGCTACATTGAGATACCTGGTAGAAGGTAAAACCCAAACCAGTCTGCAGTATTCTACTTTAATATCTAGGCAAACTTTGGGAAGAATTATTCCAGAGACATGCAGAGCTATTTACGGTGCATTAAAAAACCAATATATGAAGGTAAGACATTTATTTGTATTTATTATAATAATGACAGCTTAACCTGAAAAATTTGAAATATAATACGATAATGTATCTGAGTTTTCTGTTTGAAACTGTCGATTATCTCTGTCTGTCAGGACTTGAAATTGTTGAGATGTGACTGTGGACTGATTATCTCTGTCTGTCAGGACTTGAAATTGTTGAGATGTGACTGTGGACTGATTATCTCTGTCTGTCAGGACTTGAAATTGTTGAGATGTGACTGTGGACTGATTATCTCTGTCTGTCAGGACTTGAAATTGTTGAGATGTGACTGTGGACGTAGAAGTGGATGATCTGGCATTTAATGGAGCAGGAGCAGGCATATACAATTGTTGGCTAGTCAAATTATTATTAGTATTGTAATATAAATTTCCAAATCCAACATTAATTTCTGAATTTATAGAGAGCCGTTCCATTTGTCCATAAAAAATGACATCGTTGATTAGTTTCTCAGCAATAATTTTCTGTTCAGTAGTCATTGTCCTTAATTTACTACCAACGTTTTTCCCAAAAATATCGAAATCATCATCTTTTTGACTGAGTCGTTGAGTAATCATCCGAAACATCTGATTTGGAGCGTCTTCTTTTTTTTTTGTTTCCGTCTAAATGATGGTGATGGAGATGGAGTTTCAGATGGCCGTTCAGGCAATGAATTAACCGATGGGGGAGGACTGGATATCTGCAATCAAACAAATACTATAAATTTACCTTTTATCTTGTTTCAGTTTCCTGATAACGTAGAAGAAATGAAATTGATAGCTGAACAATTTAACAGCAAGTGGCAGTTCCCTAATTGCCTTGGCGCAGTAGATGGTAAACACGTCAAAATAAATCCACCTCCTGGCGCTGGATCTCATTTTTTTAACTACAAAGGCTTTCATAGCATTGTACTTATGGCAATTGTTGACGCTGATTACCGATTCATATATGTTGATGTAGGCACGAACGGCCGTATTTCTGATGGAGGAGTTTTAAAAAAGACAGAATTTTATAAGCGTTTAGATGAAGGTACTTTAAATATACCACCACCAGAAAAACCAACACGGGCTTCAGATCCCTTACCATTTGTGTACATTGGTGATGAAGCTTTTGCCTTAAGACCAGATTTTTTGAAACCATATCCACAGCGAGAATTGGGTAATCATGACAAGAGAATCTTTAACTATCGACGCAGAGCAAGAAGGGTAGTAGAAAATGCGTTCGGGATTTTGGCCGCTCTGCTATCGATTTCAAATCAATTGAAGACATAAATTTTGTGGTATTAGCTTGTTGTGCTTTACACAATTATTTAAGATGCAAATCCACACAAGATTTTATCGCGCCAGGTGACACTAATATAGAAAATCAAATTACTGGTGCAATTCAAGAAGGTCTGAGGACGAATGGTATTTTGGCACCCTTACAAGCCACTCGTACTGGAAACCCGGGCAATAATGCAAAAAAAGTAAGGGAAGATTTTGTGAAATACTGTAATACAACTGGGTCTGTACCATGGCAGGATAAAACAATAAATACATAATTAAAATACTCACGTTGTCCAGAGAATCTTGTGTAGATGTTTGACTATGATTCTCATCGTTGTCACTTTCAAGGGTTGACATTGATGCTGTAGCTGTTGAAAATAATTATCTTTATAATATCAATAATTACTAAGTAACTACAATAATTTGTAACTTATAATGCTGATTAAAATATTTTTCAAGAAAAATAAACGACTATAATTATTTGACTGCACTTAATCTGGTTTCCTAATTAGGTGAAAATACCTGACTGAGGCGGGCGGAGCCCGACCCAAGCGAGCCCAACCCAGGGGCCCGAGTTTGCTAATTTTCATTAAGTCATCCATCATTCCAACACGATGGTGTGGTGGTGTGTCACTGGTTGATCATTGGAAAGTCATAATGACGCCATTGTATTACTAGATGAACCTTGGTTCAACCAAACAAACAAACAAACTCTTCTGCTTTATAATATTATATATAAGTATAGGTATAGAATTATAGATGATAGCTGATAGACCATTGTGACACTATTGTAATGGCAGACTCGGGCCCCAGGTAGGTACGCCGCGCACACATTACTCTACTGACTACTTGCTATATTTTTACTATAATAATAAAGAGTAAAATGAATAAATAAGTATATATTTATTCATTTTAAAATGAATAAATATATACTTACTTTGAACAGGATCATTGAGAAACTCTAGTTCCTGATAATACCATAACTTTGGCTTATACAAATCTTCAACTCCGGAGCCGGTTCTCATGCTTGCAATAACTTTGTTTCGTTCTTTCCGGTGGGAAGCTCGCAAAGACTGAATTTTTTTCTTAACACCGGCTACATCCGAGTTCGGTTCATATTTTTTTGTTATTTCTACGAGTTTATTACACGCTGCAAGCCGATTTTCCTTGTTTTTATAATCGATTAATTTAGTTTGCCATAAACAGGGGCACTCTCGGAAGCCATTTATAAATTCAATTATGAAATCGTGACTGTGAGTTCGCAGATCCATTGGGACGCGAAGCGCGTCCGTCCTCTAGCGCTAACTGCCGATAACTGCCGGCTTGGCTCGCCGGCCGTGATCGACGCACGGTATTACACGACGAGCCGAGTAAAAAATGAAGCAAACATGACGAGCCGCGAGCCAGGCTCGTCAACTCACAAAACCGCGGTATTGCCATGATACACCGGCGAGCTTTACCGACGAGCCATAAAACCGTCGGTTTTACTCGCTCGTCGATCAGGCCCTTTAGTGTTTCAGCTGCTCGTCTCATATTAGGCAATGAAATAAATTGTGGTTGCTGAACAACATTATTTTCATTTGCATTTATTTGAGGATACTCTATTTCTTGTGCACGTCCCCAACATGCACGATAGAGTTCATTAAAAGGTGGCATCTGTAAAAAAAAAAAACTGAATCTCAACAGGTATGTGATGTTATACCTAAATACAAGTGCATGTAATACTTAATGATATTTACTTTAAAATCCATGTAATGTTAACATAAAAAAGATACATTAACTCGTTACCTGCTGGTTTTCTGTCAACTGGGAAATCGTTTCCATTATCCTCTGTTCTTCCATGGCAGATGTTTGTCTCATAGTGGCAAGCAAAGTATTACCACATAGAGAACAGGTTGCGTTTGTATCAGGTTCACTTTGCACAATTGGATTTGTAGACTGGTTGTCTGCCTGTGGTGGCACCTGCACCGGTGGTACATACCTAGTTCTTGATGCTCGAAGCCAACATGGTACACAAGCCTCATCATTTTGGGTGAGCTAAAATCAGATGAAATCATGATAATTCCTGGCAGTCTGAGACCACTTACATGTAGTTAGTATTGTGACATTAACTTCCTATAACCATAGATAGATAAGTCTTTATTTGCCACCACCACCACCATACTGCAGGCCGTTCAAAAAATATTTTTATAAATAGAAACGATTAACTATACGCTACCTGCTGTGGTTGGATCCATTGAGATACAACGTTGGATATTCTTTGTTGTTCTTCATTTGCTCCATCAATTAAAATTCTTCGTCTATTAATCCTTAATACAGATCGTCCACATATAATACAGACATGTTGATGACCAACTTGCCTTCTGGGTATATTATCAGAGGATGTTGACCCGTGAGTTGCTAGTTGCCAGCAAGCATGGCAAATATGGTCTGATGGTGTCAACTAGAAATAAACAATTAAAATAAGCTCAAGTTATTTATCTTATCTACAACATATTTCATGTGTAGGGATGTTGTTGAATTGACAGATTGTACTTTTGTTAAACATAATTATACATTGACATATATTCTACCGATAAACAAGAACGTTCATGGAATCTATTTGACCACATACTGCTTATAGTTATAAATAAAGTTCGCTGCAGCGCTATATGTCTAGTGTTCTTATTTTAACTGAACATTTGATATAATATGTAGTTACATTATAGTTTACTACACTGTGGCCTATAACCAATAAGAAGAGCAAGAAGTCATTATATCACATATTCACATGTTACACAGTAGTGAAATATTATAATAGTATCTATACCTCTCTAGGATATGTCCATAGCCGAATAGTGTTCACCAAAACATCACTGTCATCTGTCAGAGCGTGCCGCCTGATGCGACTCAAACGAACGTTACAATTAATGCATTGAACATTCGCAAACAACTGCGTCTTAGCAGAAAAAGTGTCTTTAGCACTGAGCGTCTTTGTCGCAACAAAAATAATAGCGTCCTTCCGCGAAACAATCACTTTCGTATACGGAGGAGCAGAGGGCTCAACTCAACGTAGATAAAAGTTATGGTAGCTAATGTTTCGAAAGCACAATGCACATGAAACACTGCAAAACACGACGACACAATCAACAGCACGAACGCCATTAAAAGTAAAACAACAATCTGTCATCTGTCAAAGATTTTTTTTTTTAATATTGTGTTAAACCGATTGCCATCATCAATCGATTTAAGTACGTAATACGACGTACTTAAATCGATTGATGATGGCAATCGGTTTAAGAAACAAAAATACGATTTTGAATTATTTTAAAAGAATCAGTTAATTATGATGAGTAAAATCTTACATTAGTGTTGATTAGTAATGAATTATCTATTCTGATATATTGTAACAGTAAAAACTTAAGTTATTCGGTTGAAAGGTTTGACCATTTATTATTCGATTAAATCCATGCATAACATCCATTCCAGCTGCGTTTTGTTGTCGTTTTTTTTTCGTTTTGTTCTACGTTACATTAATTAAGGTTTTTTCACTATTCCCAACGATTAAAAATGTTTAGATTATTGAGAAATTAACCATTTTTTTTGTTTATTTAATTGCTTAAATAAGAACCACAACCAATCATTTTAAGAGGTGTACGACAGCTGCCGTTCTCCAATAAAGATCTATGTATTATGTAATTGCACAGGCGGGGTTCTGATATACCTATAGTTCACTAGCCTCATAAAAACTAGATTAGAATATAAACCTTTTTTTCATATGAAAGAAAGAATGTTTAAGATTATCTTACCTTGTGTGAACTTGCTCCCATGCTTTAGCTTTTGTCCTGTTCGTATTTGTATCCAGCGATTTATTTTCAATAATTTGGGCATATTCTTTAAAAACCATACGAAATAATTGCTGAAACAGTAAAAGACACTGAAATAACAACCACGGTAAACAGAAATAAAGACCACGCATTAAACATAATTAACAAGGTTTACCTTTTCTTCTTCGTCCCACTTTTTTTACTTTTAAATTAAGTGTGTTGCCAGAACATTCGTAATAACTCCGGTGTAACGAATGTATTGCTAATCCGAGGTTACTCTAAGTTTATTAGTAGTCTTTAATTTACAAAGATAATACTTTGTTACTCTCGGAGTAACTATTCCAAATGTAACGTCGGATTACCTTTGGAATAGGTGATTTTTATTAATAAGACCGTAATGTAGTGCGATGTTCATCGTTATCTACGTTCGAACCAAGTTTAACCTAAATATAGCTTTTTGCTCAGCTGTTTTTTTTTTAATTATTTCATAACATTTATTTTACATTTCTTTAATGGACGACGTAGGGTCTTGTCTCTTTAACCCTTATGCATGAATTTTTTAATTTTTTTTTTTTAAATTGGATCCTATTCTTTGGAGGCTGTAAAAGGAGGGGAAATTTTTTTAATATTTTTAGTTTTTAATTAAAAACAAATGTTGATTCATTTTTGGGACAGTATGCAAAATTGGCACAAAAAATCTGGGTTTGTGGAATAAATTGAAACAATCGTTTCCTTTCTTTGCACAAAGGAATACATTACATTTTATGCATTTTATGAAGCTCTGTAATTTACAGCCATGTCTCATGCACCTCATGCGTTGGTCAGTTTTGATTTGGCTATGACCAAGATTGTCATAACGGATGTCAGAAGCTGGTATAACTTGGCAACCTTTTCTTCGTTTTATTTCTGTTTCCATTGAATTTATGCTGCTGTTGCTTGGACGTCCTCTTGTAGGCTGGTTTGTAGAGGTACACAGAACGTCGGCAAGCTCTGACCTGAATTCTGCCAGATTCTTCAGCTTTTTCGGCTTCATTCCTTTTTTCGTCTCGACAGATTTATATAGGACCCATGAGTTAATTATTGTGAGATCTAGAAGGTGGTAAAAAATTCTCATGTACCACTTCCTAGTCTTCATTTTATCCTGTACCGGCCTAAAAAAGAATCCATGAGGTCAACGCCCCCCATGTGGGCGTTGTACTCTTTGACGATTTTTGGGCAGTCTATAGTTATCTTTTTTTTTTTCAGTTTTGTCATACCGTTCGATAGTCTCGATTGGCTCTGCTCCTACATAGGTCGAGAGCAGTACTACCTGCTTATTGTCTTTCCAGCTAACAGAAGAAATGTCGACTCCATCAACATGTGTCGTAAATTCCACATACGACCCTCTAGGCACTTGTTTCTTCATAACATCCTGCTTTGAGGGTAGCTTGCAATTTTTGCCAAGGCGGTTTCTTTGCACGGTTCCTACACATTGTATCCCTTCTTTGGCGAAATAGTACATCAAAGGCAATGAAGTATAATAGTTATCATGGTATATAATATGATTGACATGTCTGGGAACTATTCTTGCAAGTTTTATTACTATCTGTGACACAACTCCTATATCAGGCTCATTAGGCAAACGATCACCTTTTTCTTTGCCAGAATAAATAATAAAGCGATAAGCAAAACCTGTCAGTGAACATAGAACAAATAATTTGAAGCCCCATTTATGGGTTTCTTGGGCAAGTACTGTTTCAAGAAATGGCCCATCTTGGTGGCACACATCTGTTCATCAATGGACAAACGTTGATTTAGTGGAATGCTGGAGATTTTTTCATTGAGATGGTCAATTACTGGGCGAAGTTTGTGAAGTCGGTCATGCTGAGGATGATCTGTTGGTATATGATTATTATTATCGTTGAAGTGGAGGATACGTCTTATTTTTTCAAATTTATTGACAGGCATCGCTTTTATTATTTCCTCAAACCCATGCTTATTAGCCCAGTATCCACGTACACTCGGATAGTGGTAGATGCTCATATAAATCAAGATTCCCAAAAACTTTCTCAGTTCCCCTAATGTTATAACTTCAGGTCGATCAGGTTTATTTTGTACAGAATATTTGTTTGTTTCACTAACTATATATGCTAAAAATTCTTCAGTAAAAAAATATGAAAAGAACTGGAATGGTGTCTGAAGATTCATCAAACATTCAGGATAAGCATCAGATCCATGAAATGTTGTAAGATTTTCATTGAGAGTCATAGACTGATTTTTCCATATCAACTTCTGAACATCGAATGATTGTCCTGGTGTAGTATTGCTGTTTGAGGGAAGAGCATCTTCAACAACTAAAGGAGGATCGGGAATTATTTCTTCGTTCTGATTATTATCAGCAGCCTCATCGTCAACATCATTTTCCAAAGCAGCTAACAAATCTTGTTGGGTAGGATAAAAATCAAGATCATCACCATCTGACTCGCAATCGTCTTCGGAAATGGCGCCATCTTCAAGTTGTTGTAACCAAAATTCGATGTCACCATCTCTCTGATTATTTTTTGCCATTTCTAGAACAAAATAACAACCGCATGCATACCAAACCAAAGCAAAACAGAAAATATGAAATACCAAATAAAATTCGTAATTTATACCATTAGTGCATGTAGTCCCATTTTTGCATCACAACAAAAAAAGCTTTCTCTTCACATAATAGTTACAGAATATTGAATATAACAAAGAAAATTAGATAAAGAAGAGTCTTACCTTTAGAAAATATTTTTTGTTGCACGAAATCACGAAATATCTCCCAGATAAACGATGCTAAAGTTTCGTAAAATCAGTCAAATTACAGAATGCACGCGAAACGGTAAAATGACGTACCGCAACAATGAGTGACGTCTCATGTCAGATTTTAGTTCTTTGTTGATAAGTGAGGAGCAAAGGAATTCATACCATTCAGTATAACCTGTCAAATTCAAAATTATTTTCGGATATCATTCCGTAAAGTCATTGATTCATTTTTGGGACATTATGCATTTAAGGGTTAAAAGGGCAATTTGTATAGAAATAAAACTAACCAATTGCAAGTTTAAAATGTTTATTATTTCATTAAAACACTTAGTTAAGATAAAGTAAGTAAATGCTCATATATTTCCAAATTAATATACATTTTATATTAGTATGCCATAATCAAATCTAACCATTTATAAACATTAAAAAAGGTGTGCTTATGCTTAAATGTTTGTTATCGAGAAAATGAATTCTTCTGTGATATGCTTTACATTATTATAGCTGCCTATATGTAGTGAATAAACATGTTATTTAAATAGAAAAATCTATTTATAACAATAACATCACCACATAAACAGCAACATTTTAATGGTTTAACAGTCAATCCATTGAGCACATGATGATTACATGATGTGTTTAAAAATGCCTAGACACTAGATTAATTAGTAGCGGATTGGCGCACCGTCCCCTGCTATAACTTGCTGTAAGCGGCTACGCATACCGCGCACCATATTCCAACACAAATCTTTGCCTCTCAGGTGCTCCCAAGTCGATGTCATATCTCAGCCAAGTTGTGCTTGTTTCGCACTTCCGTTGTGTCCCAATTTAAAACCATTTGACCCCATAGATTTTCTATAGGGTTCAAATCAGGACTTTTAGATGGCCAATTAATAACTGTCACACCTTGAGCTAACCAATCCTGCACAATGCCTGCACGGTGGATGGAGCAGTTATCGTGCATGAAATAAATATGTGATGTTGGATAGGCAATTCGCACAGTCGGCAGCATGACGTCACGCAGAATCTCCAAATACAAACTACTATTAAACCTACCACCAACTTCCACCAATTCACCAGGTCCTATAGACGACATCCAGCCCCAGTAGCCCAGGGTTATTCTACTGCTGGTTCTACAAGGTAGCAAGCACTTCTCATTGTAGCGTTCTCCTTTCCTTCGCCATAAGATTTTATGTCCATCTTTGTCCGATTTCAATGATTTTTCATCAGTGAAGATCACAACATTTTCTTCCCAACAACCGTATTTCTCTAAAACAAAAAAAAAACATTTTTGGAACCGTGTATGTAACATGTGTGGAAGGAGTAAACTACGCGTTAATCACAATCAATAAAATAAAATAGGTATAAAAAGAACACTTACTGCTATATTAAGTCGACGACCAATCTCTCTAATTCCAACATTCTGGTCACGTAAAAATATGATTTTATGTTTGGTATAGTCATCAATTTGCGACATGATGCTTTTTTACACCAAATTGCTAACGAGTTATGTGGAACGATTTACAAATGTGTGTGGGCAGTCACTGCTATTAATCGTAGTGTAACTTTGTAACTAATAGCAGTGACTACTGCTATTAATCGTAGTGTAACTTTTGTCACTTATATGAATTTATTATCTACCTCACAAAGCAAATGTATGCTTTACTTCGTAACCAACCATTCTTGGTAGAAAATTCTCTAAACTTAAAGTTTTTTTAATTTACCCACCTGTTTACAAGATAAGTTATTAGGCGTAAATCATATTGATCGTTCTTTAATAATGCAAGCAATATTGTAGTTCCTTTTTTATTTGATTGTCACTACAACTAATTAAAAAAGGAACTAATACTATGTGGACTGTGTTTTCGAACCCACATGTTGTTCGTCGCCAATCCAGCATCAAACCGCTAAGCCACAAGAACTTGTCGAGAATACGCGAAATATCTCCCATGTTACTTAAAAGCTTTTCAACTTTAAAGTCGACGAGATAATGATTAAAATAGCTTAATTAACAAAATGATACATAATGCCGGTGGCTCCGACAATGTTGGGTGGGTTTACCTTAACGTTACGTGTTAAAGATCCAATTTGCGTGTCTGTATTATTATTGTATTTGTTCATCAAGTCCTCGAGCACTTGTCTGATAAGCTCGTATAAATTGAATAAACCTTAATGTTACTGTCAGAGGGTCCAAATTCGTTTTTTTTTAGGGTGGGTAAGATAATGTTGCCAAAAGACTGTACATCAATCTCTCATCTTCCGTCCAATTGTCTCCGTAATGTTTTATTATTAATTTTTTCACATCTCTTAACTTATTCGCATTAACACGCCCAGAAGAAATAATTTCACCAACAGTCATGGTATGAATTTTTTTTTTTTTGTTATCCCTTTATACAGTCCGTCACTTGTTTTATAAAATAAATCTCCCTTTACTACTACATCAACTCTACTCTTTGTTCTTTTAATAAAAAAAATTTTAGACTTTTGGAATTGAAAGTGCCACTGACCGACATCTTTGACACAAGCCTTCATAGCGCTTCTCCAGTCATAAACTTTGAAGTCAACTCCTAGTTTAATTACAGTAATGTAATTTTCAATAATTTTCAATAATTTTCAAGTATTCTTCGGGATTTTTGATGATTTCTTGTTTGCGTAAGTCTTTTTCAATCATCCCGAATACTCGATCCGGCGGTATAAATGAATGTCCTACTACGGGGAACACTATTTCAACAACTTTTACTGTTTCTGGGGCATAATTTGTCAGCCACTTAGCTATCATTGTCACTATTGACGAGTTTTTATTTTGTCCACGGAGCCATCCGCATTCAGACGTACTGTTTTTATCCCAACAAAATCTGTTGAACAAAGTCGGTGGAATACAATAGAGGCTATTTCATTTGAGCCTTTCGCAAAAGTGTCTTCAGTCCAGCAGTAAGCAAAAGTATTTTCAGGTTACCACCACGCCGTTCAGTTACCAAAGAACCAGTTTTAAAAAAATGTTTCATTATTGCTTGAACTCTATGCTTTGTAATTTGCAATATATTAAAAAAGGCTTTCTGACAAACAGGAACAATGCACTTCTGACTTAAACAAAATACCTTAAATTTAGTCGGTAGTAATTTTCTTCTATTCGAATTTTGCTGCCCTCTGCGCCTTTTTATTTGTTTTGGTTTGCAGTATTTTATAATAAATGCATCTTGAGAGGTTTTTTCGGGTTTTTTATAAAATATGTTGTGAAAATACTTAATATCCACCATTGATAATGTTCCGCATTTAAAAGCTTTTGTGTTGTGTTGACAAACTAGACGCTCTGGTAGACCCTTAGAAGAATACCTGTAATATAACAGAATCTGATAAAATACGCATTAATAATAATAAAATAGTTTTCAGAATATTTTTATTTTATTAAAAAAGTAGGTGCTTTAAGTTGTTACTCGATAATGTCTCGAACATCACTGTATAGTTTAAAATAAAGAAGAACGTTGACGCCTAGAATGAATGTTTTACTCCTAATATAATTACTCCTAACAACATTCATTTGTTTTGTAGAAATAGTCAAATAAAAATTACGTTGATTTATTTAATCAATTTTCTAAATAAATCAATAAAAGTTTAAAACAATACTCAAGTACCAAAATTGTGTAAGCACTATATACGCACCTTGCCCGTTTCTTGATGTTTACAGTCCATTTTTCTGGATTCCTCGGCTGCGCTACGGAAAAACAAAGTAATTGCAGTCAAGCAAGATTGTCAGGAGGTGCAAAAACCGAAAATCACAAATTTAAAACGTACTGGCGACAACTTCAGTACTTTTGTTATTTCAGAATTTGTAAAATAATTAGTACTATCTGAATCAAAGCAATTTTTTAAGTAATTTTTGGTAACTTTCCTTTAAATTGAAAAAAATATTTTGCTATAGACATAAAATTAATATTAAATAAATAAAAAAAATCAGTAAGAAAGTAACTACAATCACTTTGTTTTTTAAATAATTTAAAAATAGATGGACAAGTTAAGTTTTAGTTTTAATAACAAAGCAAATGCATTTAATTGTTTTTAACAAAGACAATGAAGCCATTTAAAAATGGCATGTATTTAAATCGATATCTGTATATTCACTTTTTTCGATCAAAATATTTCAAAGTTAAACCAAAAATACTGACTTGCACTCAAATTATGCACACTAAATAAATCAAATTCGATATACTGTTTAAGGGTATTTGCAGAACTGTTTTACTGAACGAATAACTATTATCAAAATAGTATATCTAACAATTCTATAATTCAACAAACATATTAAACCTTTTTTAAGGAAAACCATCACCTAATTTACTTTTAGAAACATCGTTTATTCTAAATAAAACCCAATTTAATCAGTCATCTTTATATAATTAGGTACACAAAAAAATAATCAAGTGCTCACTTAACATGCACCAAACATTGGCACACTGAGTGGTAACTCAGTTTAGAAAAAACACTTTAGAAACAATACTGAGGTAGTAATAATTTTTATTCAATTATTAGGGCTGGTCTTGCTTTATCAGGACGGCCGCGTTTACGCTTGATGCCGATAGGAATGTTTTTAGCCTCTACAGGCGGTGTGGCATATTTTAACCTGATTGCAAGTCCGACTATATGCTTGCAAATATAGTGCTTGAAAAACCACGGGCAGGTGCACTCTCCATTTTCCCAATCATCTTCATTTGCATTTGCATTTTCATTTCAACCTGCCAAAATGCAAAAGCAACTTGTTTGTATTCTTCAAAAGAACTCCACTCTTGTCCAAATTGAATGGTTCCGGCCCTAGAACTAGAAACCAAGTAGGTTTTTTTTTGTGGAATCCGTTCTCAATATCACCACTTTTCGGTCAGACTTCGCCCACTGGTAACCTTGAGTCCAATCTTTGAGCTCGATTGAAGGAGTGTTTGAAAATGATTCCAACTGATGGGTCTCTGACCATTCTTTCACCATATCTGAGACGATTACCAGAAATCTGGATAACGGAAAACGGTCTCGCAATGTGTGGCTATCCTTGATTTGTTAAAAGCTTCAAGCGCATTATTCGTAACAGGAGATCCTTGTGAAGACCCAAGGTACCAGTTCGAGTTTTTACATATCCATTCTTTTTTAAAGTAATTTATGAATTCTCTTTGCTCGGAGTATTTTATCAGAAATGCTTCTAATGCAGAGTTGAACATATCTGGAGATGTGGCAGAGTGTAACATATCAATATCCTGTAGTAAAGTTTTCTGTTGTTTTTTGTTAACAAGTCTTTCCACATGAGTTTTAATATTTTTCTTTGCATGAGCCCAGCACATTACCACAGTAGTTTCAGTACCAAACACGTCTGTAAATGCGTTTTGGATGCTTTTAGCCGCGTCGCATATCAATGCTTTTGGGTGTAAAGAGTGCCCGTAAAGGGAAAAGGCGCAGTTTTGAACACCTTCGAACACCATACGAAAATCTTCTTTTTGTTCAGAAGTAGACACAGCCAGAGAAAGAGGATGAAATCTCTTAGTTTTATCAGTAGTCCCGACTACCAGTACAAGGAACCCCTGCCAAATAAGTTTGTATGTAGCATCTGCGTGAATATTAGTGGCTAATGTAGTTAACTTTAGCAGAGACTTTGTGGAGATAGCAAATCGAAAACTCGGTGTGTCGTTTTCGTAGACATAGTAACAAATGACATAGGGTTCGTGCTCATCATCAGGTACCTTCGAGTGTTCAATTAACCATGCCTGAAGCTCTCAGAGGCTGATTGTGGGTGATCCGTAAACAGCTCGACGATGGTCTGACAAATAATTGTTCAGTTGCTTCTTTGAGGGAACTGTGATACCTTGTATATTACGTAAACTGTTGAGTATAGCCTTAGGTTTCAAACGTAATGCAAAAAGTTTATTTATCTCTTCTTTTGTTTCTTGACTTATACCGTAATTAAATTTCGAACCAATACATTGATGGTCGTGGTCGGCTTCTGTCCGGTAAAGTAAAACTTCATTAGAGTCGCATTCAAAAAGCAAATAAATACTTGCTGCACACTGCGGTCCTCGAAATCTGACTTGATTGCAACGATAAAACGTTTTCATACCATCTTCCGTGTTATGCGAAACTTTGACCGACCACGTATTTTCAGCTTGCAGAAAAGTCTCGGCTTCGTTAACATTTGCAAATTTCTTCACGAATACATATTCTCTGCCTCTTGACCTTTTCTTTTTGGCAGAAGGCTCCTCTTCCACTTCAGATTCGTCTGAACAATAAATAGGAACATTTTCCTGGTTTTGCACACCACTACTGCTGATGTCTTCTAATAGTATTTGGTTTAATTCCATATTAATTGACCGTAGAAACAGCCACTAGTAAAAGTTCAAGTTTCACTAATTAAATTACCTAATTTGCAATTAAACACGAGCGAGATCACTCCGAGCGCATCCGACGTCATAGATAAACAATAACAAATGCATGCGCTGCCGCCGGCCCCCACCCGCCACCGCACCGTCTGCTTACTTCGCATCGCTCGGTCTCCCTCGCACTCGCGTTAGATGCTAAAGAGCGAGCGCGAAGGAGCGAGCGCGGCGCTAGATGTGCAGGCGCCAACATGTTTTTCAGTAAAACAGAGAAACAAAAAGCAAATAAAGTTAGGTATAATGTATTTTAGTTGTACGACTAGTCGATTTGTAGAGCTTTTTTGATAATGGAAAGTTACTTTAATGTGGTGCACCTTTAGATATCAGTTTTAGAAATTCCGTAGTAAGAAAGTACAATTTAGAGTGCAAGTTAGTATTTTTGATAAGCAATTCGTATTTTTGTTTTATAAATCACATATCCGATGTACGAACCACATTTTTGGTGTGAATTCGATAAAAAAAATCATCTCGTTTTGTGTTATTTTTTAGTTTTTTTTGCAGTACTTGTTTAGTTAATCAATTGGTTTTTTTGCACAGCATTCATTTTTCTGGTATGCATTCAGTTAATTAGTGGAGTTACCTAGTGTGCTGAAAAAATATACAGATGTGCATTTAAAAATATCCCTTTAAAAATTAATATATCTACTATAAGATTTGTTGGCTTTTGCTTTTTATGAATCACATAATTTGTAAGAATTGTAAATACTAGTTCATCTTCGGATTTATTAAGATATTTCGTGTCACTCAAGGAATAGGGCATGTATATAACGGTTACTTATAATAAATTAATAAATCATAGATAAAAGTTGTAATCATTTAATAAAACAAAAAATAAGATACAAAGTACATATTAATCAAAACAAAAAAAGAAATAGGTGTTACATAGTAATTAAACCAACAATTGCTTGAAAACTATCATAAGCGTCCATAGGCTCAAGTAGCTAGTTACCGTAATTTAGACCGTATGCCTATTTATTTTGCTAGTAGCATAAAAAAAAAACGATATTACGTATTATTTTCCCTCTTAAATGTAATCTAAAATAAATCAAATCAAATCTAAAACAAATCTTTGGTCATTAATCATTATCTTCCGTAAACGGTCGTGTTACCAAATCTGGAGAACCATTACTAGTTTGCAGGTTTCGCCAAAAAAATCGTCGATTTTCTGTCATATGAGGAACCAATTTTTGAATTATCGCTTCTTTTTTCGTTGGGTTGATACCACGTCGCATAGCCACGCATTCCGGTAACTTAGTTATATCGAATCTTTTTTGCAAAAAATCTAATTCATTGTACTCTGTTTGTTGCATTGTTTGATAAAACATAGTACGCGACCCCTTTCGAAATTGAACACTAGTTACCGAAGATATAAGAAAATTTTGTAAAGGATCTTGCGATTTGGTAGCTTGTCTTTTTTTCTTAGCCCAATTAAATTTGTCTTCTGAGGGGTCGATTTCAAGGATTTTCATTTTGCGTCTGCTGCTCAAAACCACGTCTTTTAGGTCGTCGAAATCGTACACATTTCGAGCTTTTATCAAGGCTCTCTCAATGTTGCCATGGACACTATCGGCAGCATTGTGGGTATGGCCCTTTGTTAGGTATTTTATTGTAATCGTTTCTATTCCAGATTGTGGCATGTTGACGATTTGCACAAATGCAGTAAACAAGAACCAGTTCTTATTCTGAGCCGTGCAGTTATCGGCCCAGAAGACGAAGTTTTTGATATCTCTTTCTTTTTTATAAATTTATAAAAAGCATCTATTATATTTCTCGCTTCTCTCTCAGAAATTTCTTCGTGCCACAGTAAACAAGTCGCCATTTCTCCTTTTTTAAAGGCGCAAACGTTAAATTAAACGAAACCAACCTACTTAGAAAACAGAATCCTTAAGACCAGGCATTATCGGTATTAAAAACACTTTCTGTAAGTCCACTGCAACAACTTTTGTATCGCTTCTATCAGCTGCTTTTACTACATCTTGTCTGTATAATTCTGTAGCACACTTAGCCTTGAGTTTATGAACTGCATGAGAGGCCAGTTCTTTCAATGCAATTGCAGAATGAAAAACAGAGTGCTCAGGTTAAGGAAACTTACCACTTATATAATGAATTAATAGGTATAAATAATAATTGTAACCCTCATTCCGCAGTCACGATAGACCTAACTGAAGATTCCTTATTGAAACAGAACTATCCTAGTCATAATAAGTTAAAAAAGTATGCAAAATTAAATAGGTTTATTAAAAAATGTTATCGGTACAAAATACAACATAAACAGTTTTTAAAGAATATTCCACTCAGGAAGGAACGTGTTGACCTGATTAGTAAATTAAATAACTATCAAATTAAACTTGAAGATAGCATAAAAATATATGAAATTGATACACAGCACTTACAGTCTGAAATACAGGTACTCGAAGCTTCACTAAGTTCTCTTAATAGTAAATATATACAATCTCAGAACCAAATAAGAGAACACATTCTTGCTGCAAATGAGTTAGTCATGTGTCAGTGTACTTGCCAGACAGTATCAAATCTTGATGCTGTCCAGCCTGAGGTATCGGAGGGGTCCCAGGCGGAGAATTTATCCCAAGGCTGTGTCATCAACCAAGTTGTAATTGATTGTGAACAGGATTTATCTCAAATTGAACAGCCCAAGATTAATAGTTTCTTATCTGTGAAAAGTGGTTATCATTCAGTTATGTTCTCAGACAGCATAAGAAGAGGTTTAGGTAAATTATTAAGTAACAACCTGAGTTACCCTATACAAAATTACTGTATGCCAAGTTCATCATACAAGCATATTATGGCGTCATTAAGAAACAATAATTTTAGTTCTAATACCAATATTACAGTGTTTATAGGGAATAGTTTAAATGTAAAAAAAGCAGATATCACGGACAATCTAACTGAGATGTTAAAGTTAAATTGTAATAAAATAATATTGTGTGCATTTCCTTATTTTGAACAATTGTCAAGTAGACAAAATAATTATATTCATAGTTTAAATAAACACATGCACTTTTTAGTAAGTCACTATAGTGACAAGTTCATGTTTTTTGACACAAACATTTTTGTGGAAAATTTAAAATCGACTAGGGATACAGTGTATTTGCCAATTAGTTTTAGACACACAATAGCAAGGCTATTAGCTTATTTTATTAACTCAGACATAAGTAGTATGTCGCAGTCTTGTTTAATTAAATCCACAATGTTTAGTAATTTTACTAAGAATCAGGTGGAGAGCCTTAGTAACGGTAGCTCTAGTGCTACAAATACTTATAAAAATTGTACGGAGTTTCCATGTATCTCTATGGATACTCATTTAAACTAGTTCATAAGACAACAGAGGATACCAGCGACAGAATAGTTATGCCTACCATTAACAAGGTATCTTCTTGCTCTTTAGTAAATAGTTGTCAAAAAGGGAGTCAGCAGCATGCCTTGAAATTATTTCATCAAAATATTCAGGGTGTCTCTTCCAAATTATTAGAAATCGAAATGTTTTTAGAAAAAACAATGTTTGACATTGTATGTTTTAGTGAGCACTGGTTGAAGGATTACCAGATGCTAATTAGTTATGAAAATTATAATGTGGGCAGTTGTTTTAACCGCAAATCTATGTTACGTGGTGGTTCCCTCATCTTATTAAGAAAAAACTTAAAATTTAAGCAACGTAATGACATCGCTAACTTATCAGTGGAACATTGCATCGAACTGTCCTGTGTTGAGCTAGATAAGCATATAGTGTGCGTGTACAGACCCCCAAACCCTCAAAACTTTACTTTATTTGAGTCAACAATGGAAGATATCCTTGCGAAACTTGCAGCAGGTAACAAGCCCGCGATTATTTGCGGGGATTTTAATATTAATATTTTAGAAATTAATTCAAATAGCAGCAGATTTATAAGCCTTTTTAAATCGTTTAATTTGTCTAATGTGTTTACAGAACCGACTAGGGTAACACCAACTTCTTCAACCTGTATCGATAATGTATTCTGCGATTGTGAATATTTAGATAAAGCCATAGTTAATTACCTTCCCTCTGATCATAGTGGTCAATTGGTAACATTTCAGTTTAAAGCAGCCTTGGAAAAAATTCATATACAATATAGGCCAATTACAACTGGCAAACTAGCTAAATTCAATGGTACCTTACAAAATAAGTTAAATTTTCTAGGCCATAACACTGAAGATGCTAATAAATTTTATGATAATTTCTTTTCAGTGGTTCTAAAGGAATTCAATGCAACTTTTGAAAAGAAGTCTAAGGATACTTTCCCTAAGTATGTATTTAGTGACTGGGCGACTAAAGGCATTAGGATAAGTAGGGAAAGACTATATGAGCTATATGGCCTTAAGCCTGTCATAAACACTGATTCTTTTAATAAGTTTGTAAACAAATATTCTAAAGTGTTCAGAAATACTTGCAAGGTAGCTAAAGCCCTATATATTAGCAACAAGATCAAATCGTCAGAAAATAAAATAAAGACAGTTTGGAAAGTTATTAATAATGAAACTAATAGAAATAAAGAACGAAACACTGATTATTTACTGGAGACTACACATGGTGCCAAAAGCTCTAATTTAGAAGTAGCTCAAGAATTTGTAAATTTTTTCACCAATGTACTAACTAAAACTACGGAATATTTAAATTCTTCACCTGAGGTCTCATATAATTTATTAAAAGCTAACGTTCCAGGTTGTACGGTTGAATTCCAGTTCAAACATATCAACCCTGTGACAGTCATAAAAGCTTTCCGGCAAATCAAAATCAAATTGACCGAGACATATGGGGAATGTCTATTAAAGTGTGCACGTCCATAATTGAAACTATAGCACCATACTTGGCTTTAATATTTAATTTATGTGTAGACCAAGGAGTCTTTCCGGATATAATGAAATATAGTAAGGTTATACCACTATTTAAATCGGGCAACAGCAAAGACACCAATAATTATAGACCTGTATCTGTTTTGCCGGTTTTTAGCAAAGTGTTTGAAAAAGTAATGCTCAATCAGATGCTCAATCATTTTAACATCAATAAAATTTTACACGATCAACAGTATGGTTTTACCAGGGGTCGTTGTACGACTGACGCTGGTGCCACGTTGTTAAAACACATATACTCAGCGTGGGAAGAGGCACAAGATGCCATAGGAATGTTTTGTGACCTCTCCAAGGCATTTGATTGTGTAAATCACGAAACCTTGCTCCTAAAGCTAGGACATTACGGACTAGGTAAACTTGCACTCAGTCTAATAAAATCTTACTTAAATGATAGACAGCAGCAAGTTCAAATAAATGGTGTCAATTCACGGGGTTTAAAAGTCAAAATGGGGGTACCACAAGGCTCTATTTTGGGTCCTTTCCTCTTTCCAGTATATATTAATGATCTACCCCATCTTTTAAAAAATCAACCTCATATGGTATTATTTGCTGACGATACGTCCTTAATTTTTAAGATAGATAGACGTTCCATAAATCTTGACGACGTAAATAACGCCCTACAGCAGGTCCAAAATTGGTTTACTGCTAATAATTTAGTATTAAATGGGAAAAAACTAAATGCATCAGATTTGCCTTACCGAACGTTAAAAGAAATGATTGCGACATAGTATTGAACAAGGAGAAACTTGAATTCGTCGAAAACACGGTTTTCCTGGGGATTACGCTTAACTCAAGGCTACAATGGGGTCCTCATTTAACATCTCTTGCGGGACGGCTAAGTTCAGCAGCATACGCTGTCAGAAAAATCCGTCAATTTACCGATATAGATACCGCGAGGCTGGTCTATTTTAGTTACTTTCATAGTATCATGTCTTACGGTATCTTATTATGGGGACGTGCTGCAGACATCGAGTCTATATTTATCCTGCAGAAAAGAGCCATCAGAGCCATTTACAATCTCCGTCGGCGTGATTCCTTAAGAGAACTGTTTAAGGATATTGTGCAGGAATGGTCAGTCGTCGTGATGAGAATGTTAGTTGTTACGGAAAGACTTGATGATGAAGAACTTAGATTTAATGAAAATAGTATATTACAATGGTTTTGGATATATAGTAAGTCCCGGCCGCCCGGGTGAAGCGGTTTATATAGCCGTTGAAAAAATGAGGGGGGAGGACGTGGTGCCCCCCGCCGTGTTCGGTTCCACGTCGCCGTTGCCCGTGATGCTGTTGCCCGTGGTGTCCGCTTGGTGGCGCCATGTACTCGTAAACATGCCCCCGGCCTTGGAAGCACCCGGTTCCAACGAAGCAGATGTCGCGAGGTTATCTTCATCAGGAAGCGGAAGTGGGCATATCTTCGAAAATGACCGCTTGATTATGCCCGTCGCTGTCATTATGCTTGCAACGCGAGCTATGCCGTCCTTGCCTGGGAATGTCTGCAGCACCCGGCCTAGGCGCCACTTAAGGGGAGGTAAGTTGTCTTCCTTCACGAGCACGAGTGTGTTAGGAACGATAGTATCCTGGTTGGTCTGCCATTTCGTTCTTTTCTGGAGTTCAGAGACATTCCTTAGACCATCGATTCCAGAAGTTCTGACGCATTTGCTCCACCCGGTCGTGTCGACGAAGACGCTGCGTAGCTGTTGTGGTGAAGTCTTGACTGGCGGGTGCAGTGAGCGGTCGGCCAATCAGGAAGTGAGCGGGAGTCAGAGGGAGAAAGTCACAGGAGTCGGACGACAAAGGAAACATGGGTCGGGAGTTGAGGACAGCCTCGATTTGTGCCAACATAGTACTTAATTCCTCATAAGTCAAATGTGCATTTCCTACTACGCGAGTTAAATGGAATTTGCAAGACTTGATGCCTGCCTCCCACAAACCACCAAAATGAGGCGAATACGGCGGAATGAAAGTGAGTTTAATTAGGTTATTCGCAGCATAATCCCGAATGTCACTCTCTTTGTCTACTAGAAATTTAGCAAATTCCTTTAGGGCCCCTATAAATGTTGTACCGTTATCTGAATAGATTTGCAAAGGTTTACCTCGTCTAGAAATAAAACGCTTTAACGCTAGTAAGTATGCTTCAGTCGTGAGATTAGTGACCAACTCTAAATGCACTGCACGCGTTGTAAAACACACGAACAAACATATGTAGCATTTTATTAACTTTGCCCCCCTTCCGGAACGATTCAAAATAAACAATGGTCCCGCATAGTCGACCCCGCAGTTCATGAATGGATACCCGGGTACCAATCTTTCGTGTGATAAATGACCCATTTGAATATTTAATGGTTTGGCTTTCATACGAACACATTTCACACAGGTATGCACTACTTGTTTCGCTAAGTTCCGCCCTCTGAGTGGCCACCAAGATTCTCTTATCGTAGCGAGTAACAATTGGGGCCCCGAGTGTAATAATTCCCTGTGTTTAAATTCGAATAAAAGACGCGTGAATCTATGACGACCGCATAACAACATAGGATGTTTTTTATCAAATGAGAATGATTCAGAATTTTCTAATCTACCCCTACTCTGATTATATTGTGCTCGTCTAAAAATATGTTCAAGTTAGAAATATTACGAGGACACTTTAAAGATTGTTTACTTTTTAAGTTATCATAAATAGTTGAAAAAGACTCTTGCTGTGCAATACGCGTTAAAATTCTTGTTGACATGTTTAATTCATCAACCGACAGGTTATCTATGAAGCGCTGTGATTTTATCTTATGTCGACAATTATTCGCAAAACGTATTATGTAGGCTACCACACGTAGCATACGATTAAAATTGGAAAACCTTTCGAAAGGAAAAAATCTCGGTGTCGTTTGATTCACTAATGCGACTTTTGTGGGTTTTAATTCTGGTAATTCATCGTAATTAATGTTTTGATTGTTATATTATGTTTACCGTCCATTCCATGAACTTGTAAGAATGGAGGTCCGTGCCACCACAGATCAGACGCGTTTAACACATCCAATTGCATTCCGCGCGATAGTAAGTCAGCTGGGTTTTGTTTACCACTAACGTGAAGCCAGGCCTTATCACCCGTTAGTTCGTTCACTTCCACAACACGGTTTTGCACGAATGGTTTTAATTGACTCGGTGGCGTCTTAAGCCATCCTAGTACCACGGTAGAATCTGACCAGAAATATACATTATTAAAAGTTAATCGTAACGAACTAATTATCTTTTTGTAAAGTCTCGCGCCTACCACCGCTCCGCACAATTCTAAGCGCGGAATGGAAACCGGTTTCACCGGTGCCACTTTGCTCTTCGCACATAACAAACGCGTGGTTATCATTGTATTTGTATAGCTACGCATATACCCACATGCTCCGAATGCATCCTTCGATGAATCACAGAAGATGTGTAATTCGACTGTGTGCGCGTTATTTCCTATTACGTAACGAGGTATGCGTAAATATTTTAAATGTTGCAGTTTATCGACAAAGTTCTGCCATTCCAATAAAATCGGCTTAGGAACTGGGTCATCCCAACCTATCTTAGCTAACCACAGTTTTTGAAGTATGATCTTTGCAATGACTATCGTTGGGGCGAGTAGACCCAAAGGATCGTATATTTGCGCTATAGTGGAAAGAATACTACGTTTACTAGCATGAGTTACAGCCTGCTCAAATTGAGTGTTAAAATACAGTTCGTCCGAAGAATTTAACCACCCCATTCCCAACGTTTTGGTGTGGCACGAGTCTCCTAGCGATAGTTCTTTAAACGTAGACTCAAGTTGCGCTTGCGAAGGTTTTGCATTAAAGATCCACTTTCTCAACGGAAAACAAGCCGATTCTAAAACCTTAGAAACGTCACTGCATATTTCTAATAATTTTTGATAATCCTGATTTCCCGTTATCAAATCATCGACATAAAAGTCGTCACTAATTACTTGTGCAATGACGTCATCGTCGCATTCCAACGCGAGTTGTTTGATGCACCGAATACTCAAATAAGGCGCGGATGCCGTTCCATAGGTGACGGTGTTAAGTTGATATATGCCAAGGGGTTCAGACGGCTTCTCCCTCCAAAGAATTAATTGTAATTGTCTTTGATCTGGCTGAACTAATATCTGACGATACATTTTCTCAATGTCTGCACATGCGACGTATTTAAATTGCCGAAACCGTAATAAAATAGCGAATAGGTCATTTTGTAAGGTCGGACCGATAAACTGTATATCATTTAAAGACTTGCCCGACGTAGATTTAGCACTCGCATCGAACACTACTCTAAGTTTTGTGGTTGTACTGTGTTCTCTATACACACCATGATGGGGCATGAAATAGTAAGGCGGCGAATATTCAGTGATACGGCTCATGTGTCCTAAACCTAAGTATTCTTTCATAAAGTTGCAATACATTTCCCTATAACTCGGCGCGCTTCGGATTAGTTTGCGTTCGAGTGCCAAGAACCGGTTCTCGGCCAATGAAAACGTATCGCGCAGCTCGTCAGCCGATTCCCTAAGCGGAATACGCACCGAAAAACGACCCTTATCGTCACGCAAAGTGGTGTCTTTAAATAAATTTTCGCATGCGATTTCTTCCTTTGTCAAATTAGGTTTATTACAGGTAATTTCTTCGAGTTCCCAGAAGCGTTTAAGTTCTGCATCCAATGCTTGCGTAAAATTACACTGTGTTCGAGTATTATTGAAACTTCGTTTTATTTGTTTTTGGACTGAACCCGAGATAACCCAGCCAAGCTTTGTGTTTTGCAAATAAGGACCTTTAGGCAAACGTATTAGACCGTCATTTAGCAAATCCCAAAACTTGTCGGCACCTATTAATAACTCAATTTCTTTACTTGAATGAAAGTCAGGATCAGCAAGTTGTATGTTATTTGGAATTTCGATGTTATGATCGATGCCCAATGATGGCAGTTGTGCTGTGATTTGAGACAAAACTAAGCAATTAATGTGTGTATTGTATGAGCTTGCTTTGGATCGTATTTTTATTTCACATAATTGCGTGGATTGTGTCACGGAGTTGCCTACCCCAATGACTTGTATAGTGGACTGTATCGTTGGAATGTTGAGAGTTTTGCAAAGCTTTTCGGTTACAAAACAATGCTGGCTCCCGTTATCGAGAAGAGCGCGGGTAGTGTGATATTTATTTTCTACATCCGCAATCTCAACTAATGTTGTCGATAGTAATACTTGATCATAAAAATAGCGCGTATCAATATTACCACAGACTTTACGAGGTGTGTGAGACGTATGAGATGCGGTTGAAGTAATTATATTTGTGTGTGTGATTTCCGTCCTGGACTCTGGCTGAGCTACTATTTGTGCTGTGTGTGCAACAGTAGACGATTCGTTCGCGTCAACGAATTCACTGTGTATTAACGTATTGTGCTTTTTATTACAGTGCTTGCACGGCCCAAACCAACACTCAGCTAATGCGTGACCGGCACGTAAACAGTTACGGCAAAGATTCTTTTCGTCGATTAACTTTAATTTATCTTTAGTTGATAAAAGAAGGAACCTATCGCACGAATAAATAGGATGATTTAAGCTGCACATATTGCACTTGTAACGTGGCGATTTTGTATGATTAGCCGATTTCTTTCCATCTTTCTGAGTTGAAACATGACTATGCGTTTTTACTGACGGCGAATTTTTCGTGTGATTATTTTGACTACTATCCATTTGTTTACTATGAGAAGGTTTAACCGTTTCTAGAAAATCCGCGCGGTCCTTAAGAAAAGTCATTAAGTCAGACAACGATGTTTTTCTATTGGGTGACGTGCTTGTGAGGGTACCTTTGAAAAGTTCCCATTCGCGCTCGGTCGACGAATCTAACTTTGTGACGATGATATAGATAATTAAGGTATCCCATGTGTCGGTAGGTTCGTCTAATGTTTTTAATGCGCGAAGATTACGCGAAATAGCATCCATAAGTTTGCGTATTTGAGAAGCTGACTCTTTATTTATTGCCTGGACAGTAAATAGCGCTTTAACGTGATTATGAACTAGCAAACGGCTGTTGTTGTATCTATTCTCCAATAAATCCCAAGCAACGATGTAATTTTGTGCGGAAAATTCCAAAGCTTTAATAACCTGTAGTGCATTACCTGATAGAACTGAACGCAAATAGTGAAATTTCTAAATATTGTCTAGAGTATTACTATTGTGAACGATTGATAAAAATGTATCTCGGAACTCAAGCCATTGATCATAAGAACCATCGAAGTTCGGCAAAGTAATTGTGGGTAGTTTAATACCGTGTGTGTGTGATTTACAATTATTATTATCGCTTTGAACTGTCGAATTTTCTTTTAAAATACACTTAGATTTGGCCACAATAGCATAATATTGATTTTCGAAACATTCCCTTTCTTGCAATTCTTTATCTATCTGACTACCCGCGACGTACAAATCTATTTCATCTTGAGTGCTACAAAACTGATCAAATAACACTTCTAACATTTTAAGCGCTCCTGTAATTCTGTTTTCTGAATTTCTGTTGGATTAGAACCTTCTAGTAATTGAACAAATTTTGAGAACAACGTAAATTTGCCTTTCAAGGAGCCGCGTTTTTTTACTAAATCACGAATAATATCTTCATTACTTTCTGTGTCTACGATCGAATGCCTCTTTTTCTTCATTATGGTGGCTGCGAGAGACGAAAATAAAGTACTTATTTAAAATTTAGAATGTCGTGATGTAGGTATGCACCGTTGTTGGTAGATACACACTCGCTGCGAAAACCGAAATCTCGAGAAATAACACAATGTTAGCACAAACTCAGCACGGAAATGAAATGGGAAGGAATAGATTGAATGACCTGACCGTTAACTGCAGACGGTGATCTTCTCGAATCCTCTTCGTTGCAGATGGTGCTTTTCTTGCGACGACGCTTCTTCTTTGGAGTTTCGTAGAAGTCGTAGCTCCGGCTCGAAGGACCAAAATATGTGCAGGAATGGTCAGTCGTCGTGATGAGAATGTTAGTTGTTACGGAAAGACTTGATGATGAAGAACTTAGATTTAATGAAAATAGTATATTACAATGGTTTTGGATATATAGTAAGTCCCGGCCGCCCGGGTGAAGCGGTTTATATAGCCGTTGAAAAAGTGAGGGGGGAGGACGCGGTGCCCCCCGCCGTGTTCGGTTCCACGTCGCCGTTGCCCGTGATGCTGTTGCCCGTGGTGTCCGCTTGGTGGCGCCACGTACTCGTAAACAGATATCAACATCATGACGGTACCTTGTCAATACATTTACGAAAATATTATGTATGTTCGGAAAAATCTTCATCTCTTTAGCAAGATTAGTGACAGGCATAATTTTAACACTAGAAATAGGAACAAATTAGATCAACCCCGATTCAGATTGGCCAAAGTACACACTTCTTTTATGGGGTACTGTATTAAATTTTAAAATAAAATACCAGTTGATATTCTCGAACTGAATGAGAGAAAATTTAAAGCATGCATAAAACGCACACTATGTAGACAAGCGTATTATAAACTGGAAGATTATATCCTCGATAAAAACGCTTGGCTAAATGCTGGTCCTGCTCCACAGTCACAGCTGCTTAGGTCCACTTTTTAGGTTTCTATGTTTTTATATTTGGAAGAGATGCTCGCTCCTTTTAGAGGTTCTTACATTATTTCGTTTATTTATTCTTATATACATACAAATTATATTATTATATTAATTACTTATTTATTCTTTTTGATGTAAGATCTTAATCGTTCTCTTTATTAATTTATTTTTCATTATTTGGTCATTGACAACCATAGTTTTGTGTAAAGTAGAAGCATATTTTTCAAATTTTGTAAATGTGAGTACCATGAAACCATTTACATTTTATGTGAGTAGTTATAGTTTTACTTGTTGGACATGAACGAGCATGGTGGTTGAGAGCATGTCATGCTCACTCAAATGTCTCGCTGATGGCGGCGCGTGGGTTTGATCATTCGGTTCCCTTCGAAATGGTTGAGCTGAAGGGTGCCGATACACGCGTCATGATCGTGAACAGGCGCCGTCGGTTGAGACTGGTCATCTCTTAACTGCCATTGGCTTATTTTAATCTTTATATTTAAAATTCTTATAATAAGCCCTTTTTTTTTCCTTTGCATTGTCCTCACATGCAGAAACAACAAGTATATGTAACTTGAAATTTTGTAAAACCAGAACATGATTTAAAAGAGTGTCCGTGGAGTTTCTTGCACGTTCTTCTCCATAGAGATCTACGCTTTGGAACGTGCAAATAGCTTCCATGTTTTTGACTGACCGACCTTGACGTTTCAAAAGTGCCTGTGAATGGTTTATTTGAAATAAAATGCTTTGAATTTGAATGTCAGAACATATTTTTTGTATTTGTGTTTAAATATCTCACTATCTCCACACATATCTGACTTAGGTGTATGCAAAGAAACATTCATTGTTTTCATAACCTGGCGATAAATTTCCTTACTATGGTGAAATTCAGGGTAATTTTCAACATAATTTTGATACATACTCCGTAATGTTGAGCCATGAGGAAGATACTTGACGTATGGTGCATTGTGACGTCTGTAGTGTGATTGGCAAGGATGGTAGTAGTTTATGTGCATTATTATTTTATCGGTTTGTAAAACTCTCCTTTTATATTGACCTCTGTTTTCCTTCACACCACCATCACATGGTGATAAAGCTTTCGCTTTAAAAAGACTTGTTATGACTGCATCGGATGAATAGCCCAATGTTTAAAAAAAAATGATTTACACACCTTCAGCATATCCTTAGTCTGGGGATCTTCTATGAAGTAAACTCTGGTTACTGTTCTGTTTTTGTTGGCAGTGGTTGTAATTCTTTGTACTGATTTAGTAGACACACATTTTGAAAGCCATTGTCGGCGTGTAATATAATTACAGTTCCTAAAGTTGTCCCATATGACCTTGCGTTTGTCTTCATCAATTGTGTGACACATGTTTTTGGGATTTACTGACAAACATTTGCAAGAGACTGGTAAAATGGGATACTTTTCTTTGTTTCTCTTAACTTTTTCTATTTCGGTTAAAATACACCTCTTAGTAACTATCTTTCTTCGTTTTGGCTTTTCAATAACTGTTGGAATAGCTTCTTCAATCGATGACTCCCTTTCAGTACTAAGTATATGCTTATTGAACCTAAAAGTCTTCCTGCCACGCCGTTGACTAGAATCTGTATCTGAAATATAATCTGGATCGGCGCAACTGTCGTCAAAAACGCTACGATCACTGTCAAGAAAGCTTCTGGAATCTTCTTCTATTTCGTTCTAGAATTTAAAAAAGTTGAAGTTTAAATTTAAAAAAAGCAACAAAATTCCTTTAAATTCAAGATATAATATATATATTCTTAAAAATAATGGATTTTATACCTTTTTTCCTGTGTCAATACCTATATCTTCTGGTGTAATCAAGTCTCTGAAAAAAAAATTTATTGAGATTAAAAATTTCTAACATACTAATTAATAACAAGATAATCGCTCTTTTCTTTCATAATAATAGTAGTACAATAAGACAGTTCTTAATAATAAGATCTATAATGTTCAATAAATTTTTTGGCTATATTTCGTTACTAGAATGACTATAGGTTACTTACAATATTTGTGGGGAAACTTCAGAATCATTCTGGTGGTCTGAGTGGGACGAGAAACAGTTTTTTGAAGTTGATGGTTGAGCAATAATTGTGTCATGCGACGTAAGGTTATCGTCAGGTATGGCGTCAACAGTATTGGTCTCTTCCTGGAGATTCTTAGGTGATTCGGAGGTCCTAAAAGAAATCATACCCTTAGGGCGTTTGTGCACTACAAGGCATTTTACCGTCCGGCAGTCAGATTTCTTACAATAGGGTAGTTTCCAGGGTCCAAATAACTACATTTTATTAAGTCCGTATTTTATATTATAAAAGAATGGGCTATATCTTTGTCATTTTTGGTTTAATTTACAAATAAAAAAATACGAGTCCCTTATTTTTGAATAATCTAAAAGACGGACTAATTACATTTTTTACGGCAACTAGCCTATTGTCAATTAATTTCAATGAATTCTCAATGAAAGTTGATATAAATCTGACTGCCGGACGGTAAAATTCCGTGTAGTGCACAAACGCCCTTATTGGTAATACAAATAACAAATTGATTAGTATTTCATAAAGACAACCAAATCAAAATAGAAAAATAGGTACTACTTCATGTATGCCTACGATATATTTCGTAAATAGGTATTTACGAAATGAAAACACACAATACAAATAATTAGACATTTGCACTTACATTTGTGCTAACTGCACCATAGTTCTCGAACGTAAAAATAGCCGCATATTTTGCATTTTAAACATTTTCCAAACAAAACACACAAGAATCACAGCCTCGGCAAACTTATGACACGAAGTTGTAACTGACAAATTTTTATTGTGGGAAAAGTGACATTTGAAAGGAGCGTTCAGAAATGTGATAAAACCGAGTAATGTCAAATAATTTAGACATTTGAAATTTTGAAATAAACGACAGCATATCAAAAACCAAGTAAATGGGATATAGTTATAGCTTGAATTGATTTACAATAAAGAAACAAAGCAACTGTTATTCAGTTGCTTTGTTTTACATTTGTCATTTTACTTGCTTTATTTTTACGTTGACAAATTTGCCATTTTGGCCATTTTTAACAATTCAAAAACAAAGTAAAGTGGTTTGATTTTCTTATAGCTCGTTTTAAGGGCTTAAAAAGAAATTTATATCAAATGAAAAGCCAATTAAATCTTTTCACAACGTAAAAACAATGTAATCGACTGTTTTTGCCTAGACAATGTGGTTTACTTTGTTTTACCGTAGATATGTTGGACAAGTACCTGCAGTTACTTTATTTTACATTTTTTTATCTCGAAAAATAAAGCCTTTTCGATGATTCTGTGAATGTAGCAGTGTCCGTTATAGGCAAAATGTTCCAAATATGTAAAAAAATTGATTTTGAAAAATACGTTAGTTGCTTTGTTTTTCCGTAGCACAGCCGGCCCTCTGCCGTTTCCTTGACTGTCTGGGTAGACAAGGTGTAACAGGATGGTCCATAGTTTAAAATAAACTCACGATTTACTTAATTCACTAAGAATATCCTAATAAAATCTTAAAAATACCACGAGCAGTTTCACTGTGTAACGTCGCCGAACCTATACTAAATACTCCGCTCTGATTGGTCGAAGTGGAGACTGCCATGTTTGAAATCAACGTTCTAGGAGATTGCCGCTTTTGAAACTTACTCAAAACTTTAAAGTCATTTTTGGTAGGGAGAATGCTGTTTCTGTAAATAACTTATTAATCAAGATGGAAGATTAGTTCTTAGAGACTATTTTGGCATAGATAAGTTATTTTCTCTTAAATGTGGAGATTGCCGGTTTTGATACTAGATGACTTTATTTAAGGTAGGTATTTCTTTCCTGACCGTGTAAAAGCTATTTACGATATTTCGCAAGGCACATATATCAAAACTATCCAATTGGATACGGTTATATTTTGGCTTTCGTTTTTTGCCCGGTGTTGACAATTTCACTTCACTTACTACCGTAGAACTTGCAGAAGTACCTGGTGTCGGTGAAGTATTTTGTAAGCGCTTGGCTTCGTTTTTAATTCTCATCAACGTGGTTTTCGATATTTATTTATTTATTTAAACACTTTCAGCACAAAAATGTACAGAGGCGGACTTAATGCCATAGGCATTCTCTACCAGTCAACCTTTGGGTAATGCAGAGAATAGTCGTAGGTGCAATAAAGAAAATTTAAAGCGATTCAAATACAATAATGAACAAGATACAAATATAAACCATACATACAATACAAATATATAATAAATATACAAATCAACAAATTAAGGCGAATAAGTTAACGGGAAACATTAGCGCTGTGATGATACAACTGCCAACCTCTTACGAATGTGTTCACGAACCTTAACTTTGAAGGATAATCGGTTGGTGGCCATCCTGATCTCCTGGGGGAGCGCATTCCAAAGAGAAATAGACTGAACGAAGAAAGAAGAGTGCATAAAGTCAGTACGGTGAGATGGACATTGAATGAGACGGTTGTTTGATGAGCGTAGATTTAAATTGTGGTTGGCGCAAATGTATTGAAAGTGAGGGGCTAGATAACTGGGAGACGAAGGTGTCGACTTTGGTGACGCACCTGCAGCAAGGAGTGAGTGGCTCTCGTCCGCACCGGTTCTCAGATCTAGCCGATTGCGGCCCGGACTGCAGAGCCGAGTGTGTGTGTGGGCGGCCGTGTGTTGTGAGTACTGCCGCCCAATGCTAATGCACCGAATAAGCCTATATTAACCTAGGATACATATTCGGTGCGTGAGTTCTAGCGCTTGTCTAGTGGTGATTGTGTGGATTTCGGAACGCAACCTGCCTATATTAACTTAGCACAGGTCGCGCGCCGGGATGCGAGTTGTGTGTCGAGTGTCACTGTTTGAGTAGGCCGCGTAGCGGGAAGCGGCCTACTCGGCGTCAGTCCGGTGAGGTGCGACGGGGCCGTCTACGTCCCCGACCAGGTCGCGGGGTAGGCGCTTCGCGTCAGGCGGACGCGCGCGCCAGGGCGCAATTTGCTTGACGTGGGGCCAAGTGTATGCGTCTGCGCGCGCGAACATGCCTTTCGCGAGGGGCTGCACAAACTCATCCAGGCCCTCAATCCCGAGGTCCCGCTGGATGACATCATTCCTCACCATGTAAGGGGCATGCACTATGGTCCGCAGCGCAAGGTTTTGTTGCGTGCGGAGCTTCGCGCGATTCCCCTCACACGTGAGGGCGAACCAAGCGGGGGCGGCGTACGTCAGAATCGGGCGTATGTACGTCTTGTACACACCCAACTTGACGCGCGCCGGCAGCTGGGACGAGAGCACCGGGCGGAGTAATGCGCGGGCGACCTTCGCCTGGGCGGCGACCCGGCGGACGTGCGGCCCCATCGTGAGCCGACAGTCGATGGTCACACCGAGGTACTTCGCCTGGGGGGGACCACTCGACGTCGACTCCTTGCAGCTTCAGGGGCGGTGGGAGGCGCGCTGAGCCTGTAGCTATCGCTTGCGTCTTACCCACGCTAACCGACAGTCGCCACTTGCCGAGCCAGGCGGGAAGTTCGTCTAGCGCGCGCTGCATCTTAGACGCCGCGTGGCTAGTGTTCAGTGATGTTGCAATGTACGCGGCGTCGTCAGCGAACAGCACGAGCGTAGCGAGAGAGGTAGCGGGGATGTCGTCGGTGTAACGTGAGTAACACGCCGGCGACACGCAGCTGCCCTGCGGCACGCCCGCCCGGACGGGGCGGGGGGTGGACAGCGCGCCGTCGACCACCATTCGGAAACTCCTGTTAGAGAGGAAAGATTGGACCACTTTCACAATGCGGCGGGGCGCGGGGGAGGTGGCTAGTTTGTAGACCAGCCCCTCCTGCCAAACTCGGTCGAAGGCCTTCTCCATGTCGAGGAATACTGCTACCGCGTATTCCTTCCTGTTCATCGTCGAAGACAGCAGGTGCAGTACCCTCGACAGTTGGAGCGTCGTACTGTGGTCTGCCCGAAATCCGAATTGTTCGGGTCGTGGAACGATGTGCTGCTGGAGATGTCGCAGCAGGAGTGACTCGAACACCTTGGAGATGGTGGGCAGCAGAGTGATGGGCCGATAGCTCGCCGGCTTCAGGATATTCTTCCCGGCCTTGGGCAGCATGATGACGCGCCCTTCCTTCCATTGTGTAGGGAAGGCCCCGGTGCGCAGTATCCCCGTAAACAGGCGCGCCAAGGCCGCGACCATACGGTGCGGCAGGTGGCGCAGCGCTGTGTTGGTGATACCGTCGGCAACTGGGGCCTTTCGTGGCTTCGTGCGTTGTAGGGCGCGTCTAACTGCGCCCGGCGAGAAGTAGATGGCGTCCTCATCGGGAGCTATCGGCGTGGCAAAGTATTCCCCAAGGTGTTGCTCGACTGCCGCGACATGTGCGTGCTCGCCGGTCTGGTTCGGGCAGAACTGACGCTCCAGGTGGGCGGCGAAGACCTCCGCCCTTTCCTCCGCAACGTATTTGAGCGCCCCGTCGCTATCTTGTAGAGGGCGCACCGGAGCTGGGGTATGTGTGATTTGGCGGCACAGCTGGTGCACTGACGGCCAGTCGCCCACTGCGGCGTCAATGCGTCCCTCCCAGCTTGCGGCGGCCTGAGCTCGCAACTCGGCCTTTACCCTCTCCGCGAGACGGTTGAGTGACGCTTTTTGTGTGGGGCAACGAGTTTGCTGCCACTGCTTGCGCAGGCGCCTCTTCTCGGCGACCATTGCGCGCAGCCTGGGCGGTAGGGGCGGCTGTAGCCCTCTCCCCTCCGTAGGCGTGGTGGTAGTCGCCTCCTCCAAGGCGCTTTGCACGCAAGCAGTGACGTCACTGGCAAGTAGGTCAACGTCCGCGGCGGTATTGATGGGCCGAGTCGGTGTAGTGGCCTCAATCTTTCCTGCGAACTTTATCCAGTCCGTTCGTCGGCGTGGCGCTAATGGCTTCAGTCGGGTCGGCATCCCCGATAAGACGACGAGTACTGGCTGATGGTCAGATTGTAACTCGTCGTCGATGACTTCCTGCGTGATCTGGCAGTTTAGCCCTCGATGGACGACGATGTCCAGCACGTCGGGCATGTGGCGGTCATTATCCGGGTAGTGGGTTGGAGTTTCAGGGCCGGACACCGTCAAGCCGAGGGCTTCGGCCTCGGCGAAGAGTTGTCTCCCCCCGGTATTCGTGGTTTGCGCATTCCACGCTGGGTGCTTACAATTTAAGTCACCGGCGAGGATGGTCGCGTTCTGCGATTGGTACATAAGCGCCCGTAACTCAGCCGAAATTAGTTTTGTTTTGGGCGCCTTATACCCGGCGTATATATTCAGGTCCTCGCCGGCTACGTGCAGCTGCACACCCAGCGCATTTATGCTCTGCAATGACGGCGGGGGGAGTTCCTGAATGGCGCTTGGGCTCTAGCTTTTTATAGGCAGTGACTAACGAGTGGCGTCATCGAGCCGTCGGTACAAAGAACACGTGTTCAAAATTGATCATTTGGACTATTCTTTACTTAATTTACTTAACTAAAGCGATATAACTGTACCGAAAACTATAACTATAAATATCATAATAAGTAAATTGGGTAAAAGTAGTTTTAACAATGATTTTATGATTTTAATCCCAACCGAAACAACTTGCGGTATCAAGCATATTCAAATTTACTTAACCCTTAATTACTCGCGTCCATATAGTTACACTCACGCTCGCGTGGGGAATATTTAACCCCAATTTTAAAGGTACAATAAAACATATTTTTAATGACATACTTTTATTTTTATTATAAAAATTAGAAAAAGACAACATTTTTTTAAATTATAATACTATCATTAATCAACATAAATGTAATAAACTTTAAAAAATGTGACTTTCAATTTAGGAACTTTTTAATCAATACATTTATCACATATCATAGTGGAATGGTCGTGAGTCACGACCATTCCACTCGTGACAAACTTGCTGGTGGCATTTGGCACACATAAATCTTATTTTTTTATCCTTCGACCTTGGACAGATATGGCACCTTTTATAAGTTGTCGATGGACCACCTCTGGAAGTGGGGCTAGGATCCTGAACTTCAGAATTTCTTTTTTGCCGTTTTTGTATGGCCCTAGGCAGTTGTTGTATAGTTGCTCGAGTTTGTTGGCGAGCCTTTACCAAATCAACTGCAAGATGCTTCAAAAACTCCCTTCTTGATATTGCGTGGTCAATTTTATTTTTATAAATGACAAGCATTGATACCAGCAACGTTGAGAAGGTGATAAAATATAACCATAGGCCATCTCTTTGTACTTCTGCCGACGTTATAGTTAGCACACATTTGGTCGTTGGTATCTACGCCACCTTTCGTGCTATTGTAGTATGAAATAATTTCCGGTTTCTTCTTTTCACTTTCGACTATTTTATTGTCATGATGCATTGACGAAATTAGCAGTACAGCTTTAGATTTCTTTGGAACGTAACGTAAGAGCAAAGCGTCTTCTTGGAAACCAAACAGACTGGAATGCTCAGCTCGTGTTCGTTTGGGCTGGAAGCAAGTTGGAATTTCTGGCTTATTCTTGCGAATAGTTCCAACCATAGTAAGCTGGTGATCTTTTAGAAGCGTATTTGTAAGAGGGACGCTAGTGAACCAGTTGTCCATCGTAACGTTTCGACCAGTACCCCAGATGGGTTCTGTCATGCGCTTTACCAAACTTACTGTATCATTAGGCATTCGATGTGGACCCTCAGGTTGTACTCCAGCATAAATCTCAAATTTCAGTAAATAAAATGTTGCCGAGTCTACGAGTGCATAATGCTTTAATTATTTTTTAGTTGAGCATATAAACAACACTAGAAAATCTGCCTCGAAAGGCAGGTAATTGTTCATCTAGGGTGACATTTTCAGATGCAGAGTAATTATTGATGAAATTATTATTCATCAAATCAGTGAACTCTCTGACTGCTGCTAGTTTGTCTGTCTTTAGTCGTTCAGATCTGGTATTTTTGTCATCAAAACGAACACATCTTGATATAAAAAGAAATTTGTTGAATGACATTGTGTTTTGAAAAAACTCGATGCCTGTTCCATCGGTAGCCCACAGATCTTTGAAATTCAAGTGAGATGAACGCAGCACACCAGACATGTAAAGTAGACCAAGGTAAGCCAAAAGTTCTTCGTATTCTAGAAATTTGCAATCACGTTCGCGTTGAAATTTTCCTTGTATCGATTTTATGTAATCGTTGGTCTGTTGCAGTACTAAATTGACATTATCCATTGAAAACATACAAAAGAATGCTTCTGATATTGTATGTATCTCCTTGGCTGTTCCTTTAGGTCCTGGTGTTTCCCTCATAATATTGTCTCTACGAACTCGAACGCTAGTTCGCGGCGCACTTTGTGCATTTATTTTTTGATAAATAAAAGCTATCAGAATCTTCACTTACGTGTCTGCTCAGCGGTTCATTATCGTCATCACTCCATTCTAACTCGGTTTCATTGGCACTTTCTTGAGATTCTGAGTTGTGGTCACTCTGGATCACGTCCTCGTCTACCTCATCTTCATCGGGACTATCTATAATGCTTTCTTCGTCGTCTTCCAATATACGCTCAACAATCTGGTAGTCAGAAAGACGCCTACTTGCCATTTTAGGCGTTCTAACCTAAAACAAAAAAAAAAACAGAAAACAAAGATAAGTAAAAAAACGAACCATTTAGTATATGTACTGCACATTAAAAAATAAAAATACAAATACTCATTCGTCCAAAAAAAGTTGCACGAATACTCGCGTGGGGCAATATATACCCCAGACGCGATCTCCTGACATAACCACACGACACGGAGCGGCCCTCGCGGCTGATCCGCGGTGGGGGAAGGTATTTAGGCAGCTACTAAGAACGGCACGGAGGTAGCTTTAAAAATGGCGGAGATACGACGCTTCAAATATGCCGTGGGGTTAGATATACCCCACGCGAGGAATTAAGGGTTAATAATTAATGTGGATAAACAAAAATAAAGTGCTAAAAAATTTAAAATTTAACACGGCCATTCTGATATGTACTTTGTTCTCGAAGTACATGTTTGAAATATAATTAATTTCATATGACAACTATAAGACATAAAACAAAATTCAAGTGAATTAAAGATTAGATACAACATGGTCATTTTACTATGTAGTTAGCACATTTCTAGTAATCAATTACTTTGGATTATTATTGGCACAGCCACAGGCACAGCCACAGGCACAGCCACAAGCACAGGCACAGCCACAACGACAAGCACAGCCACAGCCACAAGCACAGCCACAGGCACAGCCACAGCCACAGGCACAGGCACAGCCACAGGCACAGCCACAACGACAAGCACAGCCACAGCCACAAGCACAGCCACAGGCACAGCCACAGCCACAGGCACAGCCACAGGCACAGCCACAGGCACAGCCACAGGCACAGCCACAGGCACAGCCACAGGCACAGCCACAGGCACAGGCACAGCCACAGGCACAGCCACAGGCACAGCCATAGGCACAGCCACAGGCACAGCCACAGGCACAGTCATAAACACAGTCATTATTTATAATTATTAGCATTTAGAGACTTAAATAGCATCTTCAACAGTAGCATTTTCATGACCATTTCGCCTGGCCAAAATCGTAGCTTGTCTTTAGAAATTATGAGACTCCTTTGACCTCTGCCACGCAAACTATAACGATCATTATCCAAAATCTCGTTAATTTCGTACGGCCCCCTAAATTTTGGTTTTAGCTTTTCGTGACGTCTATGATCCTGATAAACAAACAATATCCCCAACATGATAAGTTTTTTTTTGTCGGCGTACTGTATCGAAACGTTCTTTAAATTTTTGTGCAACTACCCTTAGACGATTGTGAGCGAGTTCTCGATCTGTTAGAATGTCATAATCTTGTTGAGCAGCGTGAACACCATAAATTTCGTTTAAGCGAGCCTAAACACAAGGTATATTTGCATAACTACCAACTAGTAGTCGTATAAGGGAAAAACCCGTAGATTTTTGAATGGTTGTATTTATGGACTGCTGTACTTTCCATAGTTCGTTCGGCCAATCTGACACATTACCACACCTAGTAGTCAACATATTGATTACGGTTGAGACGTATCTTTCGGCTTGACCGTTACCTCGTGGTGTCCCGGTGGCTATCATGTGGTGCTCTATTTCTAAGTCTCGAAATAATGAACGGACTAAATTGGAGCTAAAGTTAGTGCCGCGGTCAGTGATTACTAACGATGGGATACCAAACAGGGTAATTGTGTCTCGAATCACAGTTACTAACTCGCTCCCAAAGTTTTAAGCTTTTTTAGGATGCAGAATTTAGTAAAACCGTCAATAATAAGCAAAATATACTTATAACCATCTGTTGATTGTGGGAAAGGCCCTGTACAATCCAAGTGAATAGTATAGAAAGGCACCGCTGACTTAAATATTGGATGTAACAGTCCTTCTTTTGGGCCTGAATGCCCTTTTCGCTCTACACAAATGCTGCCATGGATGGAAACCAAAAATTTTCTCTGATTTTATCTAACGTTTTATAAAAACCTACATGACAATTTTCGTCGTGAAACAGTCTCAACAAAAGAATTCTATTGTTTCTGGGAACAAATAACTTCGGTGAAACGTGCGGATCAGTCTTGTAATATAATAAATTATTTAATACGAAGTACTGGTTTTCATCCAAATCTCCTACCTCAGCCCGTTGAATTAACGAAAGTGTTTCTGGGTCATTCTGCTGTGCTATTTCAAGCCGAGATCGAGAGTCATTTGAAATTAGGTTAACTGAAAAAGACGAACAAGCGACCCCCGCTTGTTCGTCTTAATGGGTACCTCAACAGGGTTACGACTAAGAAAGTCCACGTGGCTGATGTATTTGCCCTTTCTATAGACTATCTCAAAATCGAAGTCCTGCAGATACGTCCACCAACGTGCTACCCTCGGAGATAAATCTTTCTTATTTGCCGTAGATTTAATAGCATTACAATCGGTTATGATTTTAAATTTTATACCTAAAAGATAAACTCTAAATTGTTTTAAAGAATTGTATATTGCCAACGTTTCTAAATCATAAGAACTATATCTAGATTCAATTGAAGAAGTACGTTTACTAAAATATGCTACAACTTTATTGACATTATTATTATCTTTTTGCAATGGAACCAACCAACCAGCAATTCAGTCCTATTATTTCAGCTCATAACTCTAAAAAGCTCTATAAACGATTTATTAAGGTTTTACCGGTGCCACAGTGTTGTATAAAAGCGTTCGACAGTACATTATTGCTCTAAATGCTTAGAGAGCTAAAAATACCTATAAACAAAGAATGTAAACGTTTACTACGCCATTTTATACAACCGTTATAGTCAAGTACTATAGCAAGTATTAATATAACTAGTACATAATAATATTGCTCTATAAAATTGTTAACAGGTGCCTTTATTTATCTGATTAACGTAATAATGGTTCCAAACGAACTGCAATAGTAGTTTCGTTATAGCAGTGAAGAACACTCAACTACAGGGCGATATTGTGATATTGTGAATATTTAGATCGCTGCTATAGTACGTGTGCGTTAGTAGTCACTAAGACTTTACAATAGAGTGTTTTTGTGATGTAGTCTAATTTCAGGGCACGCTAATAGGACGTAAGTGTATTATAATAGTTTTTAAATGCATATTATAATTTTATCGATAAGCATATCACACAGACACTATAATAGAGCAGAATTATTGAATAACAACTTTTTTGGTGCCTAGCAATGCGCTTGTTGGTATTATAAATGGGTATCTATCACTATAATGACGCAAAATTGGCACATACATGTAGATAAATGTTTCTATTAAATGACAGCTAAGTCCCAAAAAGGATTCTTGGCTTACTTTTATAACAATATTCAGACATTTTGATACGGAATTAATGCGACGTGCATTCTGCCCTAAAAACCAAAAAAATGGATTTAAAGAATTGGAAAAGATATAAACGCAGTGGAACTTATAGAAGAGAAGTTAATAGACGTTTTGAAAAAGCAACTTCGTCATCATCAAACAATCAAAGCAGTGATAGTAGCCAAAATCAAGTTGGAATCACAATTATGGGAAACGGTTCCGTACAAAATGTGTATTACAAAGATATTATTTCTGAAAAGAGTCCTTACTCCAGCAATATTTCTGAATCTTCAAGCAATGATTCATCATTCGAAAAAGACCAACAATTTCGTGACGGCGTGAAAAATTGGGCCATTAATTATAATATTTCGCATGAAGCGACAAAAAATTTAGTACGATTAATTAACAATAGAATACCAAATACATTACCTAACGATCCCCGAACGCTTCTTAAAACAGAGAAGACTGTTACAACTTATCCCGTGGGCACTGGACAGTACTGGCACAACGGTTTGACAAACACACTGAAACACTACTTACAAATGATACAAATTGATCGCAATCTACCCGTCATTTCACTGAACATAAACATAGACGGCCTGCCTGCTTTTAAAAGTTCAAAACTTCAATTATGGCCAATTTTATGCAACGTTTATGAAATACCAGAATTGCGACCTATTGTAGTAGGAATTTATTCAGGCCATAATAAACCATCTGATTTGGATGGTTATCTAAGAATGTTTGTAGATGAAATGAAAAAACTACTAAAAGATGGCATCTTAATCGTTATTAATGGAAAGGAAAAATTAGTAGGCGTCAAAATACGGGCCTTTATATGTGACTCTCCAGCTCGGGCTATGATCAAGGGTAAGTTTAATTCTAGCACTATTGTTTTATTGCCAGCTAGCAGCACCTCGCGGTTTCACCCGCGTAATTTCCGTTCACGTGGAAATTCCGGGATAAAACTAGGGCATATGTCACTCCCTGATCCAAATACGTATCTCTCTTCGACTCTCTTTTTTTCTTAGTTTTTATTTATAAAGTTCAGTTAGTCTTAGAAAGAAAGAAAATACGTTTATTTACGGTAAACATGATGAAAAGAAATAGTAATAACACAAAATAAAAGAACAAATTGGGGGAAAAATATGCGTCACATCTATTGTTGTTAAAAAAACTGTTATAGACCAAAAATCAGTGGATTAAAAAATAGTCACATCCACGCAAAACGGCCCTCGCTCAGCATAATGCTGCGAGCCCATACAAGACAGAGCCTCAGCGCTGGTTTTCAGCGACAGCTGGCGTTGACGTGATGACGTCGACCGGTGCAGTATGCAATGAAATAAGAATAAACAAATAAAAATAAAATGTACCTATTTTCTTTTTTTATGAACAAACATTAAATTTAAATTGATTTTGCAGGTGTATGCAATTACAATGGGAAAGATGGGTGTCTAAAATGTACAGTAGAAGGAGAATATTCGTACGAATCCAACACCGTTGTGTTCCCAAGAGTTGGATGCCCTAAAAGAAACGACGAAGATTTTCGAGCGAAAAAGTATGGGCAGCACCATAAAGCTGAATCACCTCTATTAGAACTGCCTATTGATATGGTAGAAGACTTTGTAGTAGGAGATGCGCTACATTTATTGGATTTAGGATTAATGAAACGTCTTCTTACTGGATGGAAAGATGGAAAATTTAAAAAAGATACTAAGTGGAGCAGCACGGATATTAATATTGTCACAAATTTTTTATTAAACTGCAAAATGCCACGAGAAATCCACCGATCTGTCAGAGGTCTCGACCATTTATGCTTTTGGAAGGGCTCAGAATATCGCACATTTTTGTACTATCTTGGATTCATAATCTTGAAATATACATTACATTCAGATGCTTATCAACATTTCTTATGCTTTTTTTGTGCAATTACGATTTGCTCTAACGAAAAATATTTCCATTTATTAGACCTAGCTGATTCGTTATTGAACAACTTCCTAGAATATTTTAGAGATATATATGGTGAGTGTTATATGACCAGCAACGTGCACAATTTATGTCACATTATTGATGAAGTCAAAAAATTCGGAAAACTGCAAGATTTTAGTGCATATCCATTTGAAAATCAGTTATATTCTATAAAAAAAATGATAAGACATGGTAACAGACCTCTTGAACAAGCAGCTAAACGTATTAATGAAAAAGTCAATATAGAACTGCAGAACTTTAAGACAGACATCTTTAAAGCTCCATTTTTAACTCTCAACAAAAATGTGAAAACCCTTCATTTACAAAGTTTTATTTTGTGTCCACGTAAGGAAGACAAATGGTTTTTAGATAAAGAAAACCAAGTTATTGAAATAGAGTCTTTAGAAAATGGAGACAATGGCATAATTATTTGTGGAAATCGTGTTGAACCTATTGAGGATGTCTTTAAAACTCCAATAAAATCTTCATATTTGAACATATATAAATGCAAAACTAAGCACATGAACAAAATTCAAAGATTATTCAGAGTTGACGCAATAAAGTGTAAACTTATCTCGATCTCTTACAACTCAACAATTTATTTTGTGCCATTATTACATACTGTATAATAAAGACATTTTACTAGTTTCTAAGGTTATTTACGCAGGTGGTATATAAATAAAAATCTTTATTAATTAGATGGTTCTTTATTTTGAACTAAAAAAGAAAAACTTTTCATTTCTCATTTTTATATCAGTCTTGATCTCACGTTAAAATCAACCCACATACCTAATTAACTCAGCTTATACAATATCAGGTAGATACCTAGGTACTCGAAAAAATGTCAAAAACATAAAATGTTAGAATATTCACTTCACAGGAATATTCAATTTAAAGCTAGTATAAAACAGGAGTCTTAGAGTTGATTTTTTAATCGTCAGAATTTTCTATAGCTAATAAACATACCTCAGATAAAAGTATCTGGCTATTAAAAAATCAGCCCTTAGTTTTGTTTTATTGCTATTAAACTCTAATGTTATTCTAAAAATTTACTACAAATTTATATTTATTATAACAGAAAAATAATATTATTTACCATTTTTTCTCCATTGGTATATTTGAATTAAACGATATAATATTAAAAGTATACCTATAAAAAATCACAATCAAATCAACATGTAATACAAAACCATTAACGATTAAGATACGTAACAAAATTATTGCCTCTGTTTTAGCAACTTAAAAAAATCTTTCATAGGAAAAAGAATATGAGAGCAACACTTAATTTAATAAAGTCTAGAAACATGTCAGATAAAGTTAAAATAGAAACTTTAAAAGTTATGAAGAGGGTTTATACCTCGCGGATTGGCAACGTCGTATTTATAGAGGTTTTTCGTGATTATTTCATAAAAATCAAAGTATGTACTTACTATATTTTTAATACCCTGCATTTATTTACTAGAGTAAATGTTAAAAATAATTATAAAATACAACGATCTAGAACATGTCAGGTTCTAATAAAAATATGTAGTCCTTTATTAAATTCAGTGAAATAATCCCAAAAAACCTTTACAAAGCCGACGTTGCTAGCACGCGAGGGATAAACCCTCTTAATAATGATTTGTTATATAATTATATTATTATACATTAAAGGTTACACTGCTCTATTCACTGCAATGAGTCAGACTAGATGGTGTGCCATCCATCACCACAGCCTGAGCCGGTACTGCCAATACACTATCTGTAGGGTTTGTTTGAATAGCAGGATCATTGTCTTGCATGATAGTAGTTTTAGATTTTTTGCCTTTTCCTTTGTCTTTACTTCTTTTTTTTTGTAGCTGAGGCTCTCAACATTTTGGCCGCGTATCGTCTCTCGGAATTCCTCAAAATATTTTTAAAAAATGTTTCGCACTCCAATAATGTGAAAGTGTTATCGGAGTGATGAATGACTTCAAAAAACAAGTTAATTACCCGGGTGTGAGCTTTGAAACAATTTTTTTTAATTTCAGATTTCTTAGAGCCACCTGCCCATGAGCATTCTGTCATGAATCGACGAGTAAACATGACTTCTATTAGTGCAAAACAATTGTTAAGACCGTTACCCTTTCCAGAGCCACAAACCAAAGATAGTTTTTCTTTGAAGATGTCTATTGATTCTTTATTTTTTAACTCATCATTAAAGTTTTGAAGTTCGTCAATATTATCGATTTTTTTGAACCCCATTTGACTGTTTAATTTTTGTTGTTGGCTCTGTTTGAGAAATGCATCGATTTGTGTACTAACTTGAGATAATTGATATATAATTTTTTCTTGCGTGCTTTCAATATTATCCAAACGTTTGAGAACAGTTTCCTCAAAGTTGGATCTTAGTGGTGGATTTTGGCTAAGCAAATATAACGTTTCTGACGCTGTGTCCTGTTCCACGATGAATGGAGTGTCGGAGGTTATAAAAGTTGAGCTTTCTGCTGGATTCTCTGTAATATTGACCGGCACGCAAACTTCAGAGTATTGGGCGGGTTCTATTTCAGGTTCGGGAAACGTTGCCACCGGTGAAATATTTTCTTTGTTCTAAAAACAGTGAAAAACAATTTATGAGCGTTTATACCACGTGGCTGGCAACGTGGAACTTGTAGAGGTTTTTCGTGATAAACAAATTTTATTCAATTTTCAGCCATGTACAATAAGTGCCGTAAAAAATGTAATTAGTCCGTCTTTTAGATTATTCAAAAATAAGGGACACGTATTTTTTTATTTGTAAATTAAACCAAAAATGACAAAGATATAGCCCATTAAAGTTACGTGTGAAATCACGCCCGTGCTACATTAATTATTCGCACGGGGTGACGTCACACGTAATTTTAATGGGCTATATCTTTGTTGTTTTTTGTTTAATCGAAAAAAGAAAAAATACGTGTCCACTATTTTATATACGTATACGGACTAAAAAAAATGTAATTATTTTGACCCTGGACACTACCCTATTACCGGCACGGATCTTGAGCGCTGGCTTCAAGTTGCGCAGAAGTCAAATATTCGGTCTCTTTAGTGGTGCGAAGTGAGACGCGGGGGCGGCGGGGAGTGTCAGTGATTGGCTCGCCGCGCTATTATAGACGTCACTCCTGATTCGTTCCCTGCGCTTGCTGCGTGTATCTAACAACGACGGCAATTGGGTCGCCAATGTATGGAATGCGCAAAGCGACCCTCACTCTGACGCCGAGCGCTCAAGATCCGTGCCGGTAATTGTACTACACTACTTTGATTTAAATTTGATAAAATAATCACAAAGTACCTCTAAAAATTCGATGTTGCCAGCCCGAGTGGGATAAACGCTCTTAATACAACTGCTAAATAGAATTTGTTACATAATAAATATATTGCTAAGTAGTAAATAGTTTTATATTAAACTATGTAGCTGTTGCCCACAGCTTCGTTCGCGTGGAAAAACAATATCCTATGTCCCTCGGCAGGATATAGTCTATCTCCTTACCAAATTTGATTTCTATCCGTTCAGCCATTTAGTCGTGAAAAGGTAACAAAAAACAAAACACACTCACTCACTTTTGCATTTATAATATGTACTAGCTGTACTCCGTGGTTTCACCTGCATCTTTGGTTACTGCTCCGCTTCTATTGGTCGTAGCGTAATGTTAAATAGCCTATAACCTTCCTCAATAAATAGGCTATTGAACAGTGAAGTGAAGTAAAAACTTTTCAAATCGGACCAGTAGATCCTGAGATAAAAACAAACAAACTCTTCCGCTTTATAATATTAGTATGGATTACGTAAAGATTAAATAGTGTATTTTTTAATCCAGTGTATAACCTTCCTCCATACCAAACATACAAATCGATTTATCCATTACGACGATGAGTGAAAGCAAAAACACACAAAATGACAAAGAGCACCAATTACAGTAAACCTACTTTAGGGCTAGGAAAAAAATGTTGTTTTAATTGAATAGCGTTTAAAATATTACCGTGGTGCACTGCACTGCCAATTCGTTCAGATCAACTTCAATATGACGTCGCTTTTTTGGCAATCGCTCTTCCTCAGTATCGCTTTCACGCTGCATACGGACCATTTCTATTTGGGCTTGATCGTAGGTCAAGTTGAATCTTTTTAGTTGACATGGTGTACTAATCCAATCATCACCAGGTTGCGAGTTTTCATTTTTTTGTAGTTTTTTAGAGCCTTTTCTTGGCCATAGCAATAAACTATCATTTTCCCAAGCACTCGGTACACAGGTCAGAAAAGTTTTTCCTCTTTCAATCGTCTGCACTATTTTGAACGGCATCTGAAATAAATGTTTATCTTTAAAAAGTTTGAATTTAAAACAAATAGGTAAACACATTACATTTAACATATATTTAAATAATTAGGTACCTTTTGGCTTAGTTCAGGAAGCAGAATAGCGTATTTTTCTTAATTTTATTTTGATATAGAATTAATTAAAACGAGCACTACCTATTCCGAGTGCGAAACAGCGCGTTCTGACGCGTGTTTGAGTTCAAGAATTAGCGGTGCGGGGCGCAAGGTGGGGGGCCGGTTGAACGAGCGAGATAGTGCGGGGAATCCCCTGACAGACATTAATGTGTAGGTATGGCGCTGGACTTGCTGGGCTTACTGTGTGCACAAAATTTCTAGATTTTATGGTCAGAGTTGCTTTAGAAATAGATTTTTTTAAGTATGAGAATGATATTTAATTGCAAAGCCGACATTCATCGGAAGGATAATGGTCATAAATAGCCATAAAATCGCAACCCCGACACCAGAAAAATAATTCATTTAACAATTGGGCCATATTTCTTTTATATATGGTGAAGTGACTCGGTAAAGATGAATTAGTATATAATCCACAGTTGACACAGTTTGCACTTAATATAAAATGTGTGATATTCCACGGCCATTCTGCAGCTGTATCTGCTAGCAGCATGAAATCGTCTCGACTAAGAAATTTATCGATATCCATATTGGCGTCCATAAGTTACACTGAAAAAACACAATGTTGACTGCAATTTATATTTATATATGTATTGCTTCTAAAGTTCAGTGATGCTACTAGACACATACATAGGTACTTCAAAGATATATAAAAACTAGGTAGGTACGTAAGACTTGATACAACTACGTTTCTTCCCGAAGAAATAAAAACTGGTTACATGATAAATTCACACTATTCGTCAGTAAACAGTTTATAATTCAGGTTTTTTTCCATTACTTATGGTCTTCAGAAAAATAGTAAAAAAAACGCTGTGTAAATATTATATAAGTATTCAGAAATGCTCACACAGAACCCCAATTTTAGGTTGAATCCACGATGACTGACAGTGAAAACATTATCACAGCAAGTACTATAATGGCTCTTAGAATATCGAAATCACTTTATATGATAAATATTTAAGTAAAAACTCAACAATTCGAGGGGGGCACTTTAAATTCATGGCAAACCTATCCCTAGTTTATCAGTAAACCTGCAGTCGCACATCATTTCCACCGTAATAGACTAATATTATAATAACAAAATAAAATCTTACTCACTTCAGATTGCTTGTATCCTTTTGTAAAATTATTTAAATATTTTTTTTGCACTCTGCACTGTCACGAATGTAAAATAATGAATGGTGAATGAAAAACGTGAGGTAAAGGAAACTAAACTCTTGTATAGTACGAAAAAGTACTATAAAAGGTCCCACAGTAGCCAGTACATCATTATTTTGAGACCTGCATCTCTATTACATAGATTTTATTGGACTGTTTCGTTATTAGGAACACTGCATTAAAATTATTTTGTCACTGAACAGAGATGTAAATGCGCCACTTCCGAATAAAAGATACGTTCTTTGGGGTTTTATAGGACCAAGAACAGTTTTTTACAAAACGTTATGTGGTTTTTTATAGTACTAGTTTTTGCTGCTTGGGATGGCACCGGAACTAGCATCCGTATGCAATTCGGTCGGTAAATCGGGATTATAAATGCTCAGTAATGGTTTGGAAGTTAAATATTGTATAACAATTTCGAGCAGCCTCTTGTTCATACCCCCATTCCCATTTTTTATTGTTACTGGTTAATTTGGTGATACAAGCTGTACGGAAAGCGAATTCAGGAATGAATTTCCGGAAATAGCTGGCGAGGCCCATAAACTGGCGCACATGCTTTACAGTTCTAGGTGAGGAGAATTTACTAGAGCTAAAACCTTATCATTACTTGGTCTAACTCCCTCCTTAGATATATGCCGACCTAAATATTCAATATCATTTACAAAAAAAATTGCTTTTCTTTAAGTTTATGGAAAATCCGGCTTTAGAAAGTGCTTCTATTGTAAGTTCTAAATATGAAAGACCCTCCTCAATACTGGTAAATGGAATCAACAAATCATCAATATATGTAAGCAAAAATTTTAAATGTTGAACCGCTTTGGTTATTGCCCGTTGAAAAACAGCTGGACCGTTACAAATACCAAATGGCATTTTAAAAAATTCGTAATGTCCATCAGGTGTTATGAAAGCTGTATATTTTACTGAATCAAGGGCTACAGGAATTTGATAAAAACCATTTTTCATGTCTATAGATATAAAGAATTTTGCATTACCCAAACGGTCGATTTGGTCTTCGATTAAAGGATGACTCACGCTAGACCGTGTCGGGTCCGAGCCGAGTGTCGGCCGTAGCACGGTCACCGAGCCGGTTCCGTGTCTGAAATTACTAAGACGGGCCTCGACCGGGCAATCATCGTTGCGCTGTGATGCAGTATACTCGTCCGAGAAAAATCAGTGTTGTAACTAAACTACAATCATGTTCAATTTTAACGATCTGGAATTAGCGGCTACTGCCCAAGTGACATGTAAAATATTTGTTCCGTATTTTAAAATTAGATTTAATTAGTATTTAAGTGAAATTAAGGGGTAATTGTTTGAGTATACACCATATAATTGCAAAAATACTCAGGATTATTGTTTTCCTGAAATTCTATCAAGAAAAACTCAATTTTTGGTACCGGCTGTCACCGGTAACCTAAAACCGCCGGCAACTTGTGAACTACGTATGGAACGATATTAAACGGGGAAGTATTGTTTACTTTTATTTTATAATAGCACACATTCGTCACTTTATCTCAGTGGCACGTCCTTGCAAAGTGTTAACTTTTATGTAGATTTTTAGGACTCAGCGTTGATATTATATTGCTTTGTTTACATCGTGGAAAACGTCAAAATACTTAGTTTCTGTTGATTTTCCGATATTTTTCAATAATGTTCAACAAAAATAACGCTTATATGATTGTTATTTTACATAGCTTACCTTTGATCTATTAAATCAAAAGTATATTTTAATCTAGTCATCCTACCCACATTAAGGAAATCATTATTTAAAAGATATCTTAAGCAATAAAATTCAATAAACAATATCTTTTAAAGCTAATTCAGCAGCCTACCTCATTTCTCCACTTAACTGCACTAATTTCTCCCCATTTTTATTACCTATTTCTTTTATTTCCCACTTTCCTTTATTTTGTCTTTTTTTTTTTTTTTAGATTCTCACAAATTTCTTTTACTCTATTTTCAGTACTTAAACCTGAAAACATGCCTGTGATGACCCGCAAAGCTACAGCTCAGGATATGGAGCTTAAACTGAGAACGGCTCTCCAGGAATTAAAAGCCTCAAATGAACAATGCCAGGAAATGTTACAGGAACGAGAGGATAATGAGGTGGAAGTAAGAAAAATGGTCCATACAAACACCTGCCTTAAACGGGAGCTAGTAGACCTCAGCCAACAATATCAAGATGTTGTTGATGAACGTGACCAACTGCGGGTAATCACGGATGGTTTCAACAACTATAGCAACTTGTATGAGGAGGCTTTACGTAAAGTTAGGGACCTAGAGGATGAACTTATTACTGCAAACAGTTGCATCATCAAATTGCAGAATGAAAAACAGAGTGCTCAGGTTAAGGAAACTTACCACTTATATAATGAATTAATAGGTATAAATAATAATTGTAACCCTCATTCCACAGTCACGATAGACCTAACTGAAGATTCCTTATTGAAACAGAACTATCCTAGTCATAATAAGTTAAAAAAGTATGCAAAATTAAATAGGTTTATTAAAAAATGTTATCGGTACAAAATACAACATAAACAGTTTTTAAAGAATATTCCACTCAGGAAGGAACGTGTTGACCTGATTAGTAAATTAAATAACTATCAAATTAAACTTGAAGATAGCATAAAAATATATGAAATTGATACACAGCACTTACAGTCTGAAATACAGGTACTCGAAGCTTCACTAAGTTCTCTTAATAGTAAATATATACAATCTCAGAACCAAATAAGAGAACACATTCTTGCTGCAAATGAGTTAGTCATGTGTCAGTGTACTTGCCAGACAGTATCAAATCTTGATGCTGTCCAGCCTGAGGTATCGGACGCCCCGTCCCAGGCGGTTAATTTATCCCAAGGCTGTGTCATCAACCAAGTTGTAATTGATTGTGAACAGGATTTATCTCAAATTGAACAGCCCAAGATTAATAGTTTCTTATCTGTGAAAAGTGGTTATCATTCAGTTATGTTCTCAGACAGCATAGGAAGAGGTTTAGGTAAATTATTAAGTAACAACCTGAGTTATCCTATACAAAATTACTGTATGCCAAGTTCATTATACAAGCATATTATGGCGTCATTAAGAAACAATAATTTTAGTTCTAATACCAATATTACAGTGTTTATAGGGAATAGTTTAAATGTAAAAAAAGCAGATATCACGGACAATCTAACTGAGATGTTAAAGTTAAATTGTAATAAAATTATATTGTGTGCATTTCCTTATTTTGAACAATTGTCAAGTAGACAAAATAATTATATTCATAGTTTAAATAAACACATGCACTTTTTAGTAAGTCACTATAGTGACAAGTTTATATTTTTTGACACAAAAATTTTTGTGGAAAATTTAAAATCGACTAGGGATACAGTGTATTTGCCAATTAGTTTTAGACACACAATAGCAAGGCTATTAGCTTATTTTATTAACTCAGACATAAGTAGTATGTCGCAGTCTTGTATAATTAAATCCACAATGTTTAGTAATTTTACTAAGAATCAGGTGGAGAGCCTTAGTAACGGTAGCTATAGTGCTACAAATACTTATAAAAATTGTACGGAGTGTCCATGTATCTCTATGGATACTCATTTAAACTAGTACATAAGACAACAGAGGATACCAGCGACAGAATAGTTATGCCTACCATTAACAAGGTATCTTCTTGCTCTTTAGTAAATAGTTGTCAAAAAGGGAGTCAGCAGCATGCCTTGAAATTATTTCATCAAAATATTCAAGGTGTCTCTTCCAAATTATTAGAAATTGAAATGTTTTTAGAAAAAACCATGTTTGACATTGTATGTTTTAGTGAGCACTGGTTGAAGGATTACCAGATGCTAATTAGTTATGAAAATTATAATGTGGGCAGTTGTTTTAACCGCAAATCTATGTTACGTGGTGGTTCCCTCATCTTATTAAAAAAAAACTTAAAATTTAAGCAACGTAATGACATCGTTAACTTATCAGTGGCACATTGCATCGAGCTGTCCTGTGTTGAGCTAGATAAGCATATCATAGTGTGCGTGTACAGACCCCCAAACCCTCAAAACTTTATTTTATTTGAGTCAACAATGGAAGATATCCTTGCGAAACTTGCAGCAGGTAACAAGCCCGCGATTATTTGTGGGGATTTTAATATTAATATTTTAGAAATTAATTCAAATAGCAGCAGATTTATAAGCCTTTTTAAATCGTTTAATTTGTCTAATGTGTTTACAGAACCGACTAGGGTAACACCAACTTCTTCAACCTGTATCGATAATGTATTCTGCGATTGTGAATATTTAGATAAAGCCATAGTTAATTACCTTCCCTCTGATCATAGTGGTCAATTGGTAACATTTCAGTTTAAAGCAGCCTTGGAAAAAATTCATATACAATATAGGCCAATTACAACTGGAAAACTAGCTAAATTCAATGGTACCTTACAAAATAAGTTAAATTTTCTAGGCCATAACATTGAAGATGCTAATAAATTTTATGATAATTTCTTTTCAGTGGTTCTAAAGGAATTCAATGCAACTTTTGAAAAGAAGTCTAAGGATACTTTCCCTAAGTATGTATTTAGTGACTGGGCGACTAAAGGCATTAGGATAAGTAGGGAAAGACTATATGAGCTATATGGCCTTAAGCCTGTCATAAACACTGATTCTTTTAATAAGTTTGTAAACAAATATTCTAAAGTGTTCAGAAATACTTGCAAGGTAGCTAAAGCCCTATATATTAGCAATAAGATCAAATCGTCAGAAAATAAAATAAAGACAGTTTGGAAAGTTATTAATAATGAAACTAATAGAAATAAAGAACGAAACACTGATTATTTACTGGAGACTACACATGGTGCCAAAAGCTCTAATTTAGAAGTAGCTCAAGAATTTGTAAATTTTTTCACCAATATACCAACTAAAACTACGGAATATTTAAATTCTTCACCTGAGGTCTCATATAATTTATTAAAAGCTAACGTTCCAGGTTGTACGGTTGAATTCCAGTTCAAACATATCAACCCTGTGACAGTCATAAAAGCTTTCCGGCAAATCAAAATCAAATTGACCGAAGACATATGGGGAATGTCTATTAAAGTGTGCACGTCCATAATTGAAACTATAGCACCATACTTGGCTTTAATATTTAATTTATGTGTGGACCAAGGAGTCTTTCCGGATATAATGAAATATAGTAGGGTTATACCACTATTTAAATCGGGCGACAGAAAAGACACCAATAATTATAGACCTGTATCTGTTTTGCCGGTTTTTAGCAAAGTGTTTGAAAAAGTAATGCTCAATCAGATGCTCAATCATTTTAACATCAATAAAATTTTACACGATCAACAGTATGGTTTTACCAGGGGTCGTTGTACGACTGACGCTGGTGCCACGTTGTTAAAACACATATACTCAGCGTGGGAAGAGGCACAAGATGCCATAGGAATCTTTTGTGACCTCTCCAAGGCATTTGATTGTGTAAATCATGAAACCTTGCTCCTAAAGCTAGGACATTACGGACTAAGTAAACTTGCACTCAGTCTAATAAAATCTTACTTAAATGATAGACAGCAGCAAGTTCAAATAAATGGTGTCAATTCACGGGGTTTAAAAGTCAAAATGGGGGTACCTCAAGGCTCTATTTTGGGTCCTTTCCTCTTTCTAGTATATATTAATGATCTACCCCATCTTTTAAAAAATCACCCTCATATGGTATTATTTGCTGACGATACGTCCTTAATTTTTAAGATAGATAGACGTTCCATAAATCTTGACGACGTAAATAACGCCCTACAGCAGGTCCAAAATTGGTTTACTGCTAATAATTTAGTATTAAATGGGAAAAAAACTAAATGCATCAGATTTGCCTTACCGAACGTTAAAAGAAATGATTGCGACATAGTATTGAACAAGGAGAAACTTGAATTCGTCGAAAACACGGTTTTCCTGGGGATTACGCTTGACTCAAGGCTACAATGGGGTCCTCATTTAACATCTCTTGCGGGACGGCTAAGTTCAGCAGCATACGCTGTCAGAAAAATCCGTCAATTTACCGATATAGATACCGCGAGGCTGGTCTATTTTAGTTACTTTCATAGTATCATGTCTTACGGTATCTTATTATGGGGACGTGCTGCAGACATCGAGTCTATATTTATCCTGCAGAAAAGAGCCATCAGAGCCATTTACAATCTCCGTCGGCGTGATTCCCTAAGAGAACTGTTTAAGGATATCAACATCATGACGGTACCTTGTCAATACATTTACGAAAATATTATGTATGTTCGGAAAAATCTTCATCTCTTTAGCAAGATTAGTGACAGGCATAATTTTAATACTAGAAATAGGAACAAATTAGATCAACCCCGATTCAGATTGGCCAAAGTACACACTTCTTTTATGGGGTACTGTATTAAATTTTATAATAAAATACCAGTTGATATTCTCGAACTGAATGAGAGAAAATTTAAAGCATGCATAAAACGCACACTATGTAGGCAAGCGTATTATAAACTGGAAGATTATATCCTCGATAAAAACGCTTGGCTAAATGCTGGTCCTGCTCCACAGTCACAGCTGCTTAGGTCCACTTTTTAGGTTTTTATGTTTTCATATTTGGAAGAGATGCTCGCTCCTTTTAGAGGTTCTTACATTATTTCGTTTATTTATTCTTATATACATACAAATTATATTATTATATTAATTACTTATTTATTCTTTTTGATGTAAGAACTTAATCGTTCTCTTTATTAATTTATTTTTCATTATTTGGTCATTGACAACCATAGTTTTGTGTAAAGTAGAAGCATATTTTTCAAATTTTGTAAATGTGAGTACCATGAAACCATTTACATTTTATGTGAGTAGTTATAGTTTTACTTGTTGGACTTGAACGAGCATGGTGGTTGAGAGCATGTCATGCTCACTCAAATGTCTCGCTGATGGCGGCGCGTGGGTTTGATCATTCGGTTCCCTTCGAAATTGTTGAGCTGAAGGGTGCCGATACACGCGTCATGTTCGTGAACAGGCGCCGTCGGTTGAGACTGGTCATCTCTTAACTGCCATTGGCTTATTTTAATCTTTATATTTAAAATTCTTATAATAAGCCCTTTTTTTTTCTTTGCATTGTCCTCACATGCAGAAGCAACAAGTATATGTAACTTGGAATTTTGTAAAACAGAACATGATTTAAAAGAGTGTCCGTGGAGTTTCTTGCACGTTCTTCTCCATAGAGATCTACGCTTTGGAACGTGCAAATAGCTTCCATGTTTTTGACTGACCGACCTTGACGTTTCAAAAGTGCCTGTGAATGGTTTATTTGAAATAAAATGCTTTGAATTTGAATTTGAATTTGAATTTGAATTGCGATCGCTCTGGATGACGAAGAATCTGAAGAATCTTCAACTACAAGGAAATGGAGTGTGCATCCACTTTGGAGAGAGCGACAAGAGAAAGGAGAATATGTGAATCTTTGTAAAGATCTACGTAGTTATGAAGACAAATATTGGGACTACTACCCTTAATTTGGCAAGAGAAGGAAAGTAAAAAAACAGTATATTTAAGATAATATTTGGAAAGTCGTGTATTAAGAGGTGTGAGAAAAATAATAAAAAAATCTCTCATGTTTAGTTTTTCGAAAACAACATGTCCGTCTCACCGGACATTGCCAAATAAGTAACAGCCGATTTGAATATTTGACTGTTCGGTGTGGCGGACAGTATCAAAGGAGGGTAAATAATAAAAACCAATAATTTTTATTATTTTTTATTAGGCAATTTAAGAAAATGTAATTAAAAAATATTAAAATGTAATCTTATTTGGTGTGGAAGTCTAAAAAACAATTTCTGGCATTTTTGCCAGTTACAAAACAAAGTCGTGATTGGCATTTTATGCAGAACACCACAGTCTTTTTTTGACAATACCTGCAGCGTCCTTCTTCCATCGTCGATGGGAAATGACCTAGATTGTCAAATTTTACGGGGCTAGAAGGGCGGGCCATACGAGGTTTGACCACTTTTGGCATAGTTTTTTTGTTCCTTTGGGCACATCGATTTTCATTTAAAAGATTCTCATACACAGCATATCTGAATGCTTTCAATGGTATTTTTCGACTGTTTCCATTTTTTTGTCTATGTACCAGCCAAGAGTTGTTGATACATATGTCTAGCATTTGTGCAAAAATACCCATGTACCGGCTTCTTGTTTTGAACGGCGTTTTATACAGCGATACTAACATATCCGCGAGGTCAACTCTGCCCATATGTTTATTGTACTGCCGCACTATTTGTGGACACTCTACTTCTACTTTCTTCTTGTCGTCTTTTGAATATCTTACGATCTTCTCTACAGGCTCGCTAGCAACAAAAGAACTTATAAATGTCACGACCTTATTATCGTTCCAGCGAACAACTGCCAAACGGTTCTTGTCACAGCTAACTTCAGCAAAGTGCCCTCTTGGCTTCTTTTTGAAAGCCTTTTCATCTGGTAAAACTTTTTCTGCACCTCTAATACGATTGTTACGTATAGTACCGAGACAGAAAATTCCATATTTTTCACGTAAAACGTAGAACAATTCCGGAGATGAAAAGAAATTATCACAATATGTTATTGCTGGCTTGCGATCGATACTTTGACACAAAGCAATCACGACTTGAGCGCCAAAACCAAGAGATTTTTCTTCTTCAGAAAATGAATGATAGCGAAAGGTGTTGTAGCGGCATCAAGGCCGCCACAAGAAAAACCTACGGAGCAAATCTACATCGCAACAAAAAGAACCGCGACGCCATCTATCCGACTAGCAGCGAACTACAACGTTGAATTCCTGCATCGCGCAAGCAGAGTTTACCGTGCGATTTGAACATATACATCAGCCCGAATATCAACTATTGGGCAGTAGCCCGCCAGGCACAACAGCCGTCTGGTCGGAGGATCCTCCTTTTCAAATGAGGTATGCGGGACTTTACTCTCTGTTCCGCATATCCCTAAACTAGTTCAGTTCGTGTATCTTCAAAGGCATTATTATGGGATAAAGTCCTGTTAACAATTCGACTTATATCATAGACTGGTGATGAAGCTTGCAGGAATAAGTCCTCAGAGTCTCGCTTCTTCCTAGCACGATTGGAATTTTCTATTTCCTTGGTACATATATGGTTAAGTGAGAGAAGAGGAATCTGATCCAATATCGAGTCTGATTCACACATGATATAACCATTTGTCATACAGGATTCAGGATCGATCAACAATGGTTTTGGGACTGCTGATGACGACGATGATTCTGGAGGATACGCTAATAGAAGTGAGGTTTTAGGTGACGTATAACACATCCCATCATGGATTACCTTGGGTTCCCAGTAGACATAATTTAAGATCTTGAATCTAGAACCAGTATTGGGAACCTCTACTGTTAAGATGAGTTGATGGTTTATTTCATCAATAGCTTTAAGTTTAACATTCAGATGAGGAGTAATGGATCCAATATGATTGAGTAAGGGACTAGGAAGGTTTTTCTCAAGCCATTCCCTCTGCAAGTCGAGAGATATCATGTTTGAAGGGATGTTTCCCTGAATTAAGAGAAGGAGACTATTTCCTACTTGTTGAATGTATGATCCAAAGACTTGAGAGACCTTGATTAGAATTTCAAACTTGTCATTGGCTTCCGATAGAACGTTTGAAACTTCTGTTCCAATATCTTTGATATTGCTATTAGTATTAACTGTTATCAGAGTGATATTTTTAAGAATCTCTAGGTCCCTGATCCTGCCTTCGTGTATCTCATTTAACTGTCTTGTCACCTCTTGGTACTTAACATCGGGAATGGCTCCAAACACATCAGCCATCTCATAAGCGAAGACACCAGCAGAGGCTGCATACCCTGTATACTTCAGTCCTTTCATGAACTTGCCATATCTAGTCAATTTACCGGCATTTCTGGCTACTGGTCTTACTGCTCTGAGAAACGCCATGACAGCTCTCCACCAACTTCGTTTTTGCCTCCTCAAACCAGTAATGTCCAGTAGTTGACCATTTCCCTGACTTTGAGTATCGACTGGATAAGGAGTGATAATGAGCTCCTGGTATGTTCCAAGTATGTCGGTAAATTGTTTCTGATAGTGGCTTTCTATCCCCCCAAGAGTCCTGCGTATTTCGGAAGTTACAGATTCGCCCATTTTATTGAACTCAAGTTTTCCCATCACATCTTTGATGACATCTTGAGGAGACTTCAACTTAATAATGATGAGCTTCTTATCGTAATTGTCAATAAGTGCACCCTGTAGGATGGGAGTTGTAATTCGGAGAAGTTCTGACTTGCTATCTTCATTATATAATGGTAGTGAATTTGATATAGCTAGTATAAATAGGCAAAAGGAGGTGACTTGTGCAATAAACATGTCTCTGTATTAATAAGAACTTAGACTTGTAATACTTTAACTTATTCGAGTTAACTACGATGTCTCGTGTATGTAGCGGCATCAAGGCCGCCACAAGAAAAACCTACGGAGCAAATCTACATCGCAACAAAAAGAACCGCGACGCCATCTATCCGACTAGCAGCGAACTACAACGTTGAATTCCTGCATCGCGCAAGCAGAGTTTACCGTGCGATTTGAACATATACATCAGCCCGAATATCAACTATTGGGCAGTAGCCCGCCAGGCACAACAGCCGCCTGGTCGGAGGATCCTCCTTTTCAATTGAGGTGTGTGGGACTTTACTCTCTGTTCCGCTATCCCCAAACTGGTGACCCTCGACAAAGAACGTCAGCGCAGCCTTCGTGGAACTACTTCAGCGTGACGTGTCATCATCACTTCTCCTCATCGTGACCTCAAGCTCTCGAGCAGCGAGTCATAGAGCCAGCGAGTACCTACGGCTTCTAAGGGTATCCTGACCACCAGCATGCAGCAGCCGCGCATTCCTGTTCAGCATCCTCAGCCTCAATCATCACCCCGACTCACTGGGGTACCGCATACAGTTCCGACTCACTGTGAACTCTGCGACTACCGGTTCCGACTCACTGGAGCCAACAGCAGCACCACTCCGACTCACTGGAGCCAACAGCAGCACCACTCCGACTCACTGGAGCCTGCAGCATCATCCCGACTCACTGGGATCTCATCACCCCGACTCACTGGGGCACCGCATATAGTTCCGACTCACCGAGAACTCTGCGACTTCCGGTTCCGACTCACTGGAATCAATCTTCAACTGGCTTGGCAAGCATCTCAAGATGCATGGACGACTCATCCACTATCGACCTCCGGTCTCCGGAGGGGAGTGATGTAGCGGCATCAAGGCCGCCACAAGAAAAACCTACGGAGCAAATCTACATCGCAATAAAAAGAACCGCGACGCCATCTATCCGACTAGCAGCGAACTACAACGTTGAATTCCTGCATCGCGCAAGCAGAGTTTACCGTGCGATTTGAACATATACATCAGCCCGAATATCAACTATTGGGCAGTAGCCCGCCAGGCAAAACAGCCGCCTGGTCGGAGGATCCTCCTTTTCAAATGAGGTATGCGGGACTTTACTCTCTGTTCCGCATATCCCTAAAGTGTCTTCACCTGCGTATAACAAAAAGTCATAGATGATGCCTGAGACACCGGCCCTTACATAATTTTTAAAACCCCACTTGTTAGGTTTGTCTTTCATGTATTGTTTACGTTTTCCAGCTTTTGTCCCTTTATACGCTATCATCATTTTATCTAAACTGTATTGTGTTTCCTTTACTTGCTGTTTCAAACAATTTCTCCTTATTTTTTTCAACACTGGTCTGACTTTATGATACCGATCTCCATCATCCAGATTATTATTGGCAAAATGCAACCAACGTCTTATTTGTTGATAACGTTTTAGTGGCATAATATCAGCTACTTTACCATAATGAAATTTAGTCGACCAATAGTCGAGGTACGATGGCATTTGAACAATACCCATAAGTAAATGGATCGATATAAAGTCTTTCAGCTCATCCACGGTCAACTGTATTGATTTCCCCATTTCCTGAACTGAGTAGAAATTTGTTTGGTCCACAATATCTGTTAAAATATTTGGCGAAAAAAACATGTAAAAGTAATCCAAGGGCCTCACCCTTGGATTACTTTTACATGTTTTTTTCTTGTGTCGTGCTCATCCGGCGAGTCAACGAAATCATTTTCTTCAGCTTCAATTGACGCTCCGTGGCGAAATGATGTTTTTTTCCACTTGTAATCTAGAAGTAGCTTTTTAGCTTTTTTGCGTCGTTTTGTTGCCGGTACTTTCGGCTGTTTGGAACGTGTGACTCTTTTCACAGACCTGGTCGGAGCAATGGGTGTGTTAGGCGTTGAGGGAAGTGAAGGAATTGCAGATAATGATGGTATGTTATCATAGCGGGAATCTTGAATATCTTGCAGAATAGGGGTAAGCGGTATAGAATCAGGTAAAAGCAGGGTTGTATTTTCGGGTTGTTGTTCCACTTCTTCATCAGTTTCAGAAATATTAATGCGTTCAAGTGAGGATGCAATGGATGGTGATGGTGAAGAACAGTTAGAAGAAGCGCAATCATCATGCATTTCATTCTCGGAATCTGATTTATCACTTGCATCAGAAGGTGCCCTTTCATTAGGGACTAAAGCTAATATTCTTGCTGCACGCACATGCTGTTAACAAGCAAGAAACAAAAAAAAAATAAGGAAAAAACCATAAATCATATAAATCATACTTTCATTGGTATTGGCCGCCCCAGCGGACAAAGTCATTTGTGACAATATTAATGTAAGTCATTGGCGATGGCCGCTGTGGCGGACAAAGAGGTTAGGTTGCAGAAAAGATGATGAATCAGGCACAAATCGTTAGGAATTGTGAATAAAAATAACCACACACACACATATTCTAACAAATAATGTAAAAACTGTTTGTTCGTGTCGTATAAAACAATGAAAGATTATTTTATTTACCTTGTCAAAAACAGATGACCTCCTCTTCGATGACATTTTCAGTGTTGCCAACTTTATTATAACGAAACCACCAATTGTGGTATCGTAAACCACCAGAAAACCACTAAATTTGGCGATCCCTCAAACCACCAGAAAACCACTAACATATTATGCTAGACAGATAATAACTAAATATTATTTGAAAATAAAACAAAAATATTGTATTTTTTTTTATAAAATTATAGCTTATTTTTGATAAGTACAAAAAAAAATCTTAAAGGCAATCATCTTCGGATGAATCGGCTTCTTCTATTATTTCTGTTTTTGTAGAATAAATTTCCTTGGTCCCAATTTTTTGTACTACGCTGTGGTTTAGGCATATTCGTTTTACAAAATAAACCAAAACAAGTAAAACATCCAACGCGATCTTCGAACTGTACTGTACTGTCCGTTGTATTTATATTTTTGTGCATGCATAGGAAACAATCATTTTTGATTCAAATCAAACTTGACCCAGTTTTCATATAAATAAAGTCTATAATCAAAATTATTCAAGAAATTGACGAACTATTTTCGAGGAATCCCCGAAAGAAACTACCTTAGTTCTTAGTGTTGCCTACACATAAAAGAAATATACACTTATAACGCAAACGTTCGAGTTATCTCCGAAAATATGTTAATTGTGCTAATGGTTAAATTTCGCCCCTTACCACTAACTGAAGCAACCAAAGCCACTAGAAAAATCCACTAGCCACTAAAACCAATATTTGCCCGCTAAAAGGTAAGTCTAAACCACCAGATCTAGTGGAATTTCCACTAAGTTGGCAACACTGGACATTTTGTTTTCGACTGACGGATACAGTGTTGTCAGTGCAAGATTATATTTTATACCAAATTGTTGGAGGATAAACGAATAATTACCATTAAAGAAAAATAAAAATAAATGTTTACGTGAGTCGCAAGATTTTTTTGAAAATCATGTCCGTGTCAGCGGACATATTCAAATAAAGGGTTAAAATGACTAAGGAATCTCTTGACATCTTACACATGAAAATTAAAGATGATTTGACCAAAGGCAATACAAAGTTTCAGATTCCTATTTCATCCAAACATCGATTAGCTCTTCTCTCAGGTATGTATCTTTATAAACTTTTTATAAGTCTATATAGTATCTATATATATATAAGTAATTTTATACAAGCTTTCCCTAGTTTAGGGTCAGAAGCCCGTGTGTGATTACTGATTATCCAAGGTAACATTATCTTTAAAAAAAAATCAATTATAAAAAAAAACAAAAAACCCGACGGCGTACCGAAACAACTGAAAAGAAAAAAACAAGTTTAAAGTCATTACTTCAAAAAACTATACTTGGATGTTTACAATGTTACACATACATGTTCACAACTTCGTACATAATTATAAAATAATGGCGTCGCGGCAGAGCCGCGGAGGATGAAAATATACGTCCGTTCGAGATGACGGTTGCGGGGCGCTCTCTCCGCCGCTCGCACCCCCTCGGCTCGGCCTGCGCTGGCGCGCGGGGTATGCGGGCGGCGGAGGAGGGGGCTGCGCGCGCACGTTGGCTGCGACGCGTTGCAACCACAGAGTAGTGAAACCACAGCTTATTCGATATGATTTTTTTTCCGCGCTACATCCTCCCCCTCTAGCCTAACCTAGTGTCCTCGCAGTTGGGCTAGTCTAAATACCTGCGCGGTCTACCACGTTTGCGTTTTTCGCGAACAGGAGGCTCTACTTGACCCGCGAAGGGCGTGAGGTGCGAAACGTGATATTTTCCTACGTTCGTTCCGGTCTGTATGTTTTCCAGACCATAAGTGGTCGGGCTGATAACTTTCCCTATCTTATATGGGCCGTCACGACGTGGGATAAACTTCGCGGTCTGTCCGCGGCCTGCGTCGTTAGGTCCCTGCGTTTTCAATAAAACTAGGTCGCCTACCTTGTACTCTGGTGGCGGCCTCCTCCTTTGGTCAGCATTCTCTTTCTGGACGGCCTGCGCCTTCTCGTGAATGTCCCTTGCCTCGTCTAGGGTCGCAGCCATCCTCTTTAGGTAAGGCGTAATGCTGGGCACGAAATTGTCGTGTTCTACGATAGCCCTCATGTCTACTGCGGAGTCGGAAGGGGCTCGTAACTCTCTCCCGAAGGTGAGGTAAGCCGGCGAAAACCCTGTGCTACTGGTAATCGCGGAGTTCATAGCGAACCTGATTGCAGCAAGGTGTACGTCCCAGGTGGTATGTTCGTAGCCTACGAGTATGGCTAGTTGAGGTTTAAGGTCGCGGTTCTTCCTCTCTATCGGGTTGGCTTCAGGATGATAATAGGGCGTGAGTGACTGGCTGATCCCCAGAACATGACATACCTGCTGCATGACCTCACTCACGAATTGCACGCCGTTGTCACTGGTAAGGCGGCGTGGCACTCCATACCTGAGATAAACTTCATTTGCGAGAGTTTGAGCGCATTCAACGCTGGTGGCATTCTCCAATGGAAACAATTCCACCCAGCGCGAGCAAACGTCCTCAACGATCAGTAACCACCTGTTCTTCCTAGGTGTCTCTACGAGTGGACCGAACAAGTCCACGGAAACTACCTCGAATCGTCTCGCCACGGCAGGGGTTTGTAGCAATCCTGCTGGTTTGCGATTGTCAGCTTTATACCTCTGGCAAGGCACGCACTCCCTTATGTAATTCGCGATAAATGTGCTCATGCCAGGCCAATAATACCTAGCACGAACGCGGCTTAACGTGCGCTCCACGCCGAAATGGCCAGCTGTCGGCGCATCATGGAAGTCAGCCATAACCTGCCTGCGTTCGTGTTCAGGTACAACTAGGCAACAGTCCTCGCCATCGTCAGACTCCAAGCTGTACCTGTATAGAATTCCGTCAGAAATGGTGTACCCACGGTCAGACCAAGGTCTCCCCCTAGAGGGTTCGTCAGACTCCATGTCCTCAATAATCTTACGAACCTCTGGGTCCAATAGCTGATTGCTGCGGATATCGCCACTGTTCCTCTTCGGTATATCTATGACTGTCATACATAGGTCACACTCGTTCTGGACGCCTGAACAAACTGGTCGCGACAAAGTATCTGCGACTGCGTTTGAGCGACCGGGTGTGTATTCAATGCTGAGATCGAACTCTTGCAACGTTAGGGCCCATCTGGCCAGTCTACCGCTAGGTGACCTTTGACTCATCAGCCACCTCAAAGGCTGGTGGTCTGTCCTAACGGTGACCTTCGCGGTTTCTACATAGCCGCGGAACTTACCGAGTGCCCACACAACGGCGAGAGCCTCTCGCTCAGTCGTGGAGTAGTTCCTCTCGGCGCTAGTGAGGAGTCGACTTGCGTATTCAATCGGCCTCTCGTCATGTCCCTCCCCCTGCATCAGAACAGCTCCAAGGCAATAAGCGCTGCTGTCCGTGCAAAGGACAAAGGGTCTCGTTTCGTCCGCCTGACGAAGAATGGGAGCGGAAACAAGCAGAGACGCTCAAACGCCTCCTGTTGCTCGGCGTCCCATCGCCAAGCACTCGACTTCTTCAGGAGGTTAGTGAGGGGTCTCGCGGTTTCAGCGTAATTATTAATAAAGCGTCGGTACCAACTCGACGTCTGTAAGAAGCACTTTAAGTGTTTTACGTTTTGAGGGGCGGACATGTTTTCAATAGCCGCTGTCTTGTCTGGATCCACCTGGATTCCACCTGGAACGATGACGTGTCCTAGGAACTTGACAGACTCCCTTGCAAAGACACTCTTGTCCCTATTCACCCTTAACTTGAACATGGCCAGTCGCTCGAAGACTGCCTCCAGGTCAGCCAGGTGCTTTTCAAAGGGGCCTGGCGACAGCAAGATCAGATTTCTGTTTTTTTTTTCACAATTTGCACCTACTAGTATTATTCTCTGCATCACCCAAAGGTTGACTGGTAGAAAATGCCTCAGGCATTAAGTCCGCCTCTGTACATCTGTGTGCGTAAAGTGTTAAATAAATAAATAAATAAATAAGTATGCCAGGAGTTCCACTCCCTTAAGGTTAGAACGGAAACGGTCCATCATCCTTTGGAAAGTGGCTCCGGAATTGCGCAACCCCATCGGCATTCGCTTAAATCTAAAGGTACCGAGTGGTGTTGTGAAAGCTGTCTTGTCTTGGTCCTCTGGGCAGACGCTCACCTGGTAGTAACCTGAGCGAAGATCAAGAGTCGTCATATACTCACTGGTTTTGGCGGCGTGCAGTATGTCTTCGTTACGCGGGAGAGGATACCGGTCTGGCTCCGTTACTGCATTAAGCTTCCGGTAATCTATACATAGACTTAAACTTCCGTCCTTCTTACCCACGAGTACGACATTAGAGGCCCAAGGTGACTCGCATTCTTCAATGATGTCGTCCCGCAGCAGCTTATCAAGCTCCTTCTGCAAGGCTTCTTTCTTAAGTTGTGACATCCTGTATGGTGGACAAGCAATAGGTTCTTGTTGTGGACTCACTTTTATACGATGTGCGGCAAACTCCTTCGCCGGTCCGTCGCGGGCAAACTGCGGCGCGCGGTCTTCAATGAACGCGTTGAGGGTACGCCGCTGCTCGGGGGTTAACTTGCAACCTTCGTCTGACAACAACTTCTTCAACTTATTGGAAGATGTGTGCAATAAACCTGCTTCGGCGGAGTCGAGAGTAAACGTGTAAACGAAATCATAACAATGTCCCGGACTGTCCGAGAACGACCATGTGCGTCGGGCGACGTCTATCACCATGCCGGCCCGCGCTAAGAAATCTACACCTAAAAGTGTTCTAATATTACTACCAGGCAATACTAAGAACTGGCACGTTACCCTACGACCTTTAATAATAATATCTGCCTCGGCTGACAACAGGTCTCGCCACCCTTGCGTGCCATCAGCCAGGCGCACGAAACGTTTCGTTTCGGTAAACTGAACTCCTGAGTGTACTAGAACTCGGTGCAAAAGGGGGCTCGCAATGCTATGCGTGGCGCCGGTATCTACAATCGCCACGCCATTACGGCCCATGACACTAATATTTACCATCGGGTGATTGTCGCGCGTACTCATATTCGTAATATGAACGCACGAATCAGTATCACTCGTACTAGCGTAACTATTATTCTCTACATCATCGACATTATACATACAAAAATCTACCTTGTTGAAAGATGTTTTGTCGTCGGGTTTCGACGCTGTTTTCACGCAAACATCACATTTCGACCTCACGACGCCCTGCTTTCCACAACCATAACAACGTAACTCTTTGGATGTAGTATTGCTATTATTCTTGTTAGAGGTAGCCTTTTCGCGATTACGACACTCGTCGCTAACATGCCCAAAAAGCTTTCAATAACTACAACGGGGTCTATTTCTGTTGTTGCAACGCGGCGCAGTCGCACTCGTGGTAGGGGAACTCGAATTAGTGAGAACGCGGTCGGTGGTAGTCACCGCCGGGGTTTTGGTTTGCGAGGTCGAATTACTGTTATTGTTATTATTAAAATTTACCTTCGATGCCTTGTAGGTATCCTCCGCGATCCTAGCCTTATATAATAAGTCGTCTAACCTACGGACACTATCTCGCGGCACTCTCTTCACAACGCGGCGGTGTAATAATCCATAGCAAATGTCAACCTGCACCGTCTCTTCGAGCGAGTACGGTAACTTGGCAATTAATGCGCGCACTTTACACAGGAATGTTTCAGCACGTTCTTCACCTTGTTCCTTGGCGAAGATCTCCCGCAGGGTTAGGTGCGCGGGCTGCGCCACGCCGTAAGTCGCGCGGAGCCGCGCGATCGCGTCCGCCCACGTAGGCACCGACGCTTTCACGCCGCGCCACCACTCGGCGGCTTCGCCCTCCAGCAGCATCGGCAACCCACGTAAGGCATGCTCGTCGCTTACCGCTGCACACTCCTTATAAATCTCGACGGCGTCCAGGAACGCTTCCAGGACCTCGGTGTCCTGGGACGACCCGTCGAATCTCGCCGTGCACTTTGTGAAGTTGGCGTCGCTGCACGGCGCGGCTGCGACAGCGGTACCTCCGCTGGTCGCGTTTGATGATGGAGAGGCCCCAACTGGGGTGGAGGCCCTGAAGTCGCCGCTGGACGTCATCAGCATGTTGATGAGGCTTCTATTGGCTTCCATTTGCGCACGCGTTATCGTCTCGATCAGCGTGGATAAGAAATCTGAGGGGAACTGGGGAGCTGGTTGTAGTGTCGACCTCGAGTCGGCGCTCGCGGCATCGTCCGCGTGGCCACGCTCGGTGACGCTCACCTCTTCAGTGATCGTGACGTTACCTTCATCTTCTCCGCGTTGTTGACGGAGGGCTTCTCCTTTCCTCGTTGTCGGCATCTTCACGTTGTTGGCCGTGATGACAACGGTAAGGCGGTGAGTAGGTAGGTACTTTACCCGCGGTCACGTACGCACTGGATCTCAGTTTGTAACGGTCGTAACGATTCGGCCACTAGTTTGGGCGCCAGTTTAGAGTCATTACTTCAAAAAACTTTAATCTATAGTTGGATGTTTACAATGTTACACATACATGTTCACAACTTCGTACATAATTATAAAATAATGGCGTCGCGGCAGAGCCACGGAGGATCAAAATATACGTCCGTTCGAGATGACGGTTGCGGGGCGCTCTCTCCGCCGCTCGCACCCCCTCGGCTCGGCCTGCGCTGGCGCGCGGGGTATGCGGGCGGCGGAGGAGGGGGCTGCGCGCGCACGTTGGCTGCGACGCGTTGCAACCACAGAGTAGTGAAACCACAGCCTATTCGATATGATTTTTTTTCCGCGCTACACAAGTTTATAAATGTAGACCTATTCAACTTTACAAAATAATGGTCCCCGACTGTTAAAGTTGCTATTAACAGAAGTTGACTGCTATATTTGTTTACTTTGGGTACGCAGTCGGTTTTTTTTTTTTAATAATTGATTTTTATTTTGGTTAGGTTGTGGTTTAATTATTTTTTATTTTATTTTCCTGTAGGAATTTCGGGATAAAGAAGATTTTGCCTCACACTATACCCAAAAACGTAAGAGGCTTCAGTTACGCGGCCAGTTGGATTCCTTCAATAATTTTGAGGATGCCGAATTCATTAGGCGCTACAGGTTATCCAAAAATTTAGTGCTCGATTTGTGCGCCGAGTTGAGCCCAATGTTCAAAGAGCCTGTCAAGTCAACGGATTTATCCTTAGAGAACAAGGTAGGCTATCAACTTAATTCAAATAGATGTTTCTGTTTGTGATAATGGATTTGAGTAACTACTTATATCCAATTTTTACAACTATAAGGTTTATTAACCATAGTAGGGACCTTTAATAATTATTGATATAAGCCGCGCAGATAGAGAATAGATCTGAAAATGGCGGCGGGTACACATGATACGGTTGGCAAAACAAGTTCTCAAACATCGATTTTTATTGACTTTTTTTGTTATATATTATTCGTTTTTAATATTATTAATTAATAATAGTAGAAATAATGACAAAAATATTAATTAAATAAATAAGGAGCAAGGGTACATTAATATCACTGGATTTTAAAATTTGTCTTTATTAATTGTGACATATCAGAATCGTATTACAAAAATACCACCTCACATACATACATAAAGTCACGTTCTTATCCCTTAGGCCAGTAAAGTAAAGGCGGAACTATATTAGACCGACGCACACGTCTGAGACGTCGCCGACGTGTGTGATAGGTATGCACACTAGACTAACGCCGCCGACGCGTAGGCATGTTTTGCGCGATCATTTCAGTTGGTTTTTGAACAAGACAGGCGGTACCTGCCTAGCTAAATGATTATTAGTTCTCTACAAGACACAAGAAAAGGATTTAGCTTAAAAATGTACGAATCAGACAGAGAATTTGAAGTAAATTTCATTTATTTTTATGGCTTTGAAACGACCAACAGGGGAGAAAAGGTTTTATAAACCGCTTGGTCCAGCAGTATCCTGGTCATCTGAACCCATAATTGGTTCAATTCCCTCCATCAATTCATTATAATCCTCCATGGACTGGCCACTTTCACAGTCCTGGTCTTCATAGTCGTCACTTTCATCTTCGCTGTCGCTGTTCATACCGACACTGATAATGATCACTCTCCCTACCTACATCGCGATTCCAGTATTCTTCTTCGACTCTTTTGATGTGGTTTACTTGTTTCTTCCAGTCGTCTCGCGTAATTGAAGCTATGGCCTCTTTTGTGAACTCTTCAATTTTGTTTTCGTGTTGCTCCAAATTTTTATCTGCGACCCGTTGTTTTATTAAATTCCAAACGTGTTCTATCGGGTTCAGGTCGCAGTTGTAAGGAGGGAGTCTGAGGACTTCATGGCCATGTTCACGCAGAAGTTCGTCCACCAAATACTTTTTCTCTGGGCGAAGCTTTTTTAGCTGCATGAGCAGCTCTGCTTTAGTCCAGTCTTCTTCAAATGAGACACCGTGCTCCTGCATCCATATCTTTAAGTCCGCTTTGCGGGTTGCAGTCGTTGGCGCTTTATCTTACTGCATACTGTGGTAGGATGCATTATCCATGACGAGAATGGAGTTTTCAAGCAGATTTGGTATTAGTTTTTCTTTTAAATATTTCGTAAAATTATTACCATCCATCTCGTCATGGTAGTCACCTTTTTTTGATTTAGCTTTAAATAATAATCCTGCACCCTCCACAAACCCATCCTCTGAGCCGGCATGAACCATCACCCACCTTTGTCCGGGACTATCATTTTTGCGAACGCCTTTATCGGTGGATGACTGCCAGCACTTGCTGACAGTATAATGGGCATGGATCCACGACTCATCCATATATACAACTTTCTTTTTTTCCGCACCCATGGCATCATTTTGTCGGAGGCGGCGTAAATATTTAACTCGCCACGCTTTTATGTTATCGCGTTCTATGAGCACCATTCGGTTCTGGCGGCATTTTTAAAATTTAAATCCGAGCTTTTCTTTTAAAATCTTTCTTAATGTCGTTTTGCAGCCTTTATAGTTTAAATCAGCTCTTGCTGACGCCAGAATCTTGTTCAGCGTAGGTACCTCCTTTCGAACGTCGTATATTGAGGCAACAATATTTCTAATAGCACAAATATCGAAGCTGTCCATGAGGACACGCGTATTATTTTTGCCTTTTCTGCCCTTACTACGTTGTTGGTTTGTTCTGCAGGTTTACCTGAAATAAGAGTAAAATATTACTATTACTGTCAGTTATCGTTATAGAGTGACGCCGTTCGCAGTTTCGCACACGCCGGTGAGTACGATCAACACCATGAATGACTTGATCGATACGGGGCGTCTGTGGACCCGTATTTTCAGATGCTTCAAGTTTTGAAGATGATACTATCTACACTATCTACAGCTATGATGATGGATGAGGATTGATGATGGTGATGGATGATGTTGAATGATAATGATGGATGATGATGGTGGTGGGTGATTCTGATGATTGTATGATGATGGCGATATTGGCGATGGATGATGATGATGGACGATGATGATGATAATGGTGGGCGATGATTATGGTGTTTGATGATGATGAATGTTAATGGTGATGGATGATGACGATGGCTGATGGTCAGCAACACTGAACTTAGTCATACTCGCTACCAAAAGGACTCGTTTCCAGGCCAGAAACTATTTATACAAAAACCACACTCGTTTCCAGGCCAGAAAATCTATATAAAAAATCATACTCGATCGAGGTAAGGCTAATCATCTTCAAATAAATTGATTAATCTATCTATCTTGGTCACGCCCATAAAGCAACCGCGTAAAATAATGTGTAGGTACCATGTAATTACCTTCTTTCTTTATTCTCGATATAGTAGCCATCGATAAATTAGTCGCCATCGCTGCGCGTGCGGCGCTATACTTTAACGGATGATAACGCTCCAAGTTCTTCTCTTCGTCAAAGTATTTTATAACGTTGTAAACAATCTCACGTGCATCACTGTGAAGAATCTTTCCACGTTTTCGTGAAGCCATTGTCAATCAATCACAAAATGTCAACGTGCGTAACAAAAACTTAACGAAAATAAATAACAATCAAACGTAACGCAAACAAATAACAATCAAACTCAACAAAAACAACAATGAATATCAACGAAAACAACAAAATAACGGAACGAATTTAACGATAACTCGGAGTGCGTCAAGTAGCGTGGAAAGCGAATCCTGACTGACTCTTTTTTTGTTGCGCGTGCTTCACTGTGTGAGTATAGACAGCGATAGAGAGTGAGCGAGAACGCATGCGAGCGGACGCCATTTTCAGATCTATTCTCTATCTGCGCGGCTTATACTTATTTGTTTAAGGTTTTGACTGCATTGTCATTCTATGCCACAGGATCTTACCAAAGACCAATTGGAGATATAGGTGGTCATTCTGTGGCACAACAAACGTTGTCATCAGTATTATCTCAAATACCAAGGCGTTGAATTCTTCCCAAATGAGAGATAAATACATTGTTTTCCCAAGGACATTAGAGGAAAGGAATTCCATAAGAACAGAGTAAGTAAAACAATTGTTTGGGGTTGATATTTTGTATTTATTGTATATATAAATAGTACACCTAAGACTACCAACAGTACCGTCTGCCTTTCCTGTTTAAAATCCATACAAAGGTTGTTGTGAAAAGATCACTTTTAGCAATAAGGCCACTCTCTGTGTGACCCTATTAATGTTTCTTCATTATTTTTCTGTGAATTTTATGGTATGTACCATAAAATTCACAATTCATTCATAAGAGAAGAAGACCAATGAAGCGCTGATGGAGATGGTTTTGGCATTAATAATAGTAATGTGAAACCTAAAGCTGTTTCCACTTCCACAACTTCGTGCTATATACGTCCCAATGCATGGCATAAGGCCTTCCCTCTCCATGAATCACCAAAGAAATATAAAAAACCTCAACAGCGTGTTAGAAAATATTCACATTGAAATTGAGTAAATAATTGTTAAATAATAGCTTCCTTTTTAATTACATTATCTTATCAAATCAAATAATTAAGTAGGTGTAGAGAACAACAATTAAATACTAACAAATTTTTGTTTTTATTCTAAATTTCTAACTAAACAATTTAACTAGCTGATGCCCGCACTGGCCATTTATTTTGTTAAATAATATAGGTATAAGTAATATTTAAATTCTAACATAAATTATCAATAATATTAAAAAGATTGAGATCAATTAGGTAAATTCTAAACATGTTTAATTTACTGCTTCAGTGTTCAATTAATCAAATCTATATACTAATATATAAAGCTGAAGAGTTTGTTTGTTTGCTTGAATGCGCTAATCTCAGGACCTACTGGTCCGATTTGAAAAAATCTTTCAGTGTTAGATAGCCCATTTATCGAGGAAGGCTATATATAATCACGCTAAGACCAATTGAAGCGGAGGAGACGAAGTTACGCGGGTCACCTATTAAACATATAAGTCCTTTCATTATTAATGTATACCTTCAAGGGGTGGTTCCCTTGCAAGGTATCTCTTGAGTTTATCTATAGTGAAGTTGTAGGTACTATATATCTTTTTCTTAATTCCTTGGGATGATTCAACCAACCAAATTGTAAATTTTATTATTCCAGGTTTTTTCAACAATTTAGAATCCCAGGAGTTTTGGGATGCATCGACTGCACGCAAGTCGCCATCATAAGATTAAGTTACTAAGGACTACTGTTAAATAAGGAACATAAACTTTGGCACATTCATTAATTTTAACTTTGTACTTTTTTGTTGTTGTTAGATATGTGATGCTAAAATGAACATTACAAGTGTTGATGCCAGCTTTGGTGGAGCTTCGCATGACTCTTTTATCTGGAATCAACATCCAGTAAAAGCTCATTTAGAGGCACTTGATGAGCCAACTTGGCTTCTTGGTAAGAAATTACTTACATTATAGAAATGTGATTATAGGAGCATAATGTAGTCTATATCTAACCACTAGTTTACGTATGTAGTGCAGTCTTGAGTGTATGTAATATACCTCAGTCAGTCAAATAAAATAATTAATGTCCATACCTACATAAAATAATATTCTTGTTTTTTATTAGATATGATTACTTTAAAACAGTCTAATAAAAAGTGAAATGTTTCTTTACAGGTGACTCTGGATATCCACTAAGACCATACATGATGACGCCAATATTAGATGCTGCACCAGATACGCCTGAGAGATATTATACAGATATGCACATTAGGGCCAGGAACATTGTTGAGAGGACAATTGGGCTTCTTAAAGCACGTTTCCGCTGTCTGTTAGTGCATCGTGTTTTACACTATAAGCCTAAAGTGGCAGCTTCTATTGTAAATGCCTGTGACATTTTACACAACATTTGAAATCGGGCTCAACTACCAATACCAGAACTGACAGATGCACAGGCTCGTCAAGAAGCCCAAATGCAACAAAACTATGTTGATGATGGGGATCGCAGCCAACAGACTTTACAGCAAGGGACAAGAGCTAGGCTTGTTCATCGGTTGTGGGCACACCCGGAAACCTGAAAAATAAAGTTTTTTTTAATGTATTTTGAGTTTTTGTTCCATATTGCATATTACCACTGCAGAGTTGGGTTATTTATTTAAAGATCAATGTCTTTACTTAGCACAAAAGCTGAGCACTGCCATTCAATTTGGAAATTAATAAAAACTTATGTCCTTACCTAGTATTTAACCTCTCAAGGACCGTAAGCCTTTCAATTGTCTTGGTTGCTCGGTGCCTGACGTGTTAATATTATGTCTCTAATATCTTCGAGAGTGAGAGTTAAATTTTCTAAAATTTGGTTTCGCCTTGCATCTAGTCTAACTCTCTCTTCATCTAGTCTAACTCTCTCTTTATCTAGTCTAACACCCGTATTTATAAACAAGTAAAAGTAATTACTTGAGTAAAAGTAATTACATACATACATTTACATACATTTTTTTTTTTTTGCCTTACGCAAGAACCTTTGTGAGAGCTGGAGTCTGAACTAGGTTCGGGACCTGTATGACAGATCTCCAGGCTCACACCCTTAAAGATTTAACAAATTATACGGCATCAATCAGATTATACATAATATTATAAGCAAACAATTTTGATAGAGAGGTAAGTCTATGTAATAAAAGTGTGGTTGGTGAAAGTATTTGTAATGTTAAGTGATGTTTTTGTTGATGTTGTTAGTGTTGTTGTTGTGTTGTTGTTGTTGTGGTAGTGTGTGATGGTGTGGTGTGTATGTGCATGTAAGTCTAGTGTTTCGTGTTTATCAGTAAAATGAGAAAATAAGAGGGGAAAGTTTGTTCAAAAATCATTTAATGGTTTGAATGATATTTTCTGTTTCTTCATAGTCCAAGTCCAGCAACCAGTTCCTTACTGTCGTTTTGCATTTCCATTTAACCATTGAGTACATATGTAAGATTGAGTTAACTCTGTTGTACACATATGGACCAAGGAAATAAAAGAAACGTTGAGCTGACTTTGAATGGACAGAAATGGACGAACACACTGTGTGTTTTCGTCTCAAGGCATTAAACTTTTCGGGATTAAAAGAATTTCGGGAATGGACTGTTAGAATTAAATTTAAAATGAACAATTTTCGAATAGAGAGGACCTCACAAGTTTTATAAAGTTCGGTAGTAGGAAATTGATAAGGAAGGGACCAACCTACTTTAAGAATCGCTCTTTGAGCACGTTCCAGTTTTAACAAATGTGTTTTTGTTGCCCCACCCCAAACAACTATACAGTACTGCGCAACAGACTGACAGAGAGCCAGATATACTTGTCTAAGCACCCGTTTATCGGCCACATGGCGGAGATTCTTAAAAATAAATATCAATTTGCGAAGTCGAGAGGAAAGTAGATCTATATGATTATAAAAAGATAATGAGTCATCTATCTGAACGCCTAAGTACCTTACACTATCTATGCGACTTAAATGAGGGCAGCTGCAAGATGTTTGTAGTGATGCATTACAAGAATGTGCAGTCAACGAAAATTCGGATGATGAAGGTTTACCAACTTTAGACAGAGAAAAGGTTAGATATTTAGTTTTGTCTACATTTAGAGTGAGTCGGTTTAGCGACAGCCAGTTAGTAACAATGTCGAGTCCTAGTTGTGCGAATTGAAATGTGGACTCCCAGGAATACCCATGAAATATTAAGGCAGTATCATCAGCGTATGTAAAAATGGATCCATTACAAAGTTCGTGACGACAAAGGTCATTAATATAGATGAGAAACAAGGTCACTCCAATGATACTACCCTGGGGCACACCGTAGGTTATAGGGAGTTCGTCGCTCATGCAATGACCTATCTTAACACATTGGCGTCTTCCCGTAAGATAACTCGTGAAGAGTGAAAGCTGAACGCCTCTGATACCAATCTTCTCAAGCTTAGCAATGAGGGCGGGAATTGAGATTGTATCAAAGGCCTTTGCCAGATCTAGGAAGACGCCTATAACACATTCTTTATTATCCAGGTGAGACACGATGTTATTCGTGAGATCCAAGACCGCATTACTGGTGGACACTCCCAAACGAAAACCGTACTGGCTAGACGACAAAAGATGATTTTGCTCAAGGTATTTGACAAGCCTATTTATTCATGAGCCTTTCCAGCAGTTTAGATAATGTAGGTAAGATGGATATGGGTCTGTAATTTTGAGGTTTATGTAATTACTTAAGTAACGATTTCTATTCTATAGTTAAGAAATTACTCGAAGTTAGAACTGTCAAAAGTTAGAATTCTTAACCAAGTAATAGTCACCATTTCCTTTACTTATGCATTACTTTGCGCTACCCAGTAAACTATAGCAGTCTTTGTTTTGAGGTTATTTTGGTTAAAAATGGATACTTTAGATAGCATTAAAGCGGTTTTTGCTGTTGTAGACAACATAGATGATAATATATTAGAAGAGGTAGAAGTTGCTGAACCTAGAAATCCCAAAGTTTACTTTCGTGATGTGGATCCATTTCATGACTATTCGGAAAATTGTTTTAAAAAAAGATTTCGTTTCTCCAAAAGTGTTGTGATAAATGTGATTTTACCGAGAATTACAGACTCTTTACAATCAGAGACACAAAGAGGGCTTCCTATAACTCCACTGTGTCAGTTGCTTACTGCTTTGCGTTTTTATGCTACTGGAAGCTTTCAGGTTGTATGTGGAGATATCATGCATATTTCGCAATCGACGATTTGTCTTATAGTGCAAAGAGTAAGTCGAGCATTGGCATTGCTAATGCCAGATTTTATTAAGTTTCCTGCAAATTTGAGGAATACAAAAGACGATTTTGAAAAGCTTGGTTGCATTGGCAGAGCACCTGGACTGAAAAACATTATAGGTGCAATCGATTGCACTCACATTAAGATCGCCAAACCTAGAGGCATTCTTCATACAGAGCAGTACCAGAACAGAAAAGGTTATTTCTCATTGAATGTGCAAGTAGTTGGTGGCCCTAATTTGATGATATATGACATTGTAGTACGTTGGGCTGGCAGTACATGATAGCCGAATCTTTAGAAATTCACGGCTAAATGTAAGGTTACACAATAATGAAATTGATGGGGTGTTACTTGCAGATGGAGGATACCCTTGCACTAGGTAATTAATATTTTATATTCATAAACATAAAACTATACTTACTATGTGCCATGTGGTATTTTTTTAAACTGTGAATCATTCTTTATTTCAGATATTTATTGACTCCGGTTTCAAATCCCAGAACTGCACAAAAGGAGAGATATAACAAGGTGCAAATAAAAACAAGGAATTCGGTGGAACGGTTATTTGGAGTATGGAAAAGACGGTTTCCATGCCTACAAATTGGTTTGGCTACCAAACTTTCAACGACGGCCAATATCATAATAGCATGTGCAGTGCTCCACAACATTGCAGTAGAAGCTAATGATATTTTGGAAATAGATGACACCGTAGACTACAGTGCTCACTGTGCTCAGCCTTCGACCTCAACAATAACGAACACCACCACCGGTACCAGTGATGGTTTGGTACTTCGAGCAAACATAATTTCACGTTATTATATGTTTTAAATTATTTAGAAAATAAAACAAATATTTTCTCTGATATAATATTTTATTTATTTTCACAAATTAAAGCCACACTGTTTCCTACTCCATAGTTATTAATTGTCATATTTCTCCAATTCTTTAAGTTTTATTTGAATCTCAATTTCAAATAGTTTTTCTTTATGTTTTCTCTCTAAAATTTTCATCTGGAGATCTTCCTCATGCATTCTTTTCTTAAATTCTAATTCTTCTTCTAATATTTTACATTTTAATATATCTATTCTATTTGCTCGCAAATTTTCATAGCTCTTTTTGATAGGAGTTTTAAATTCTGCTTCCTTTTTGGCTTGAGTAACTTCAATGGTTGCTTCTGCGACTTTACACCAAGCTTCATTATTATTGTCACCTAATATGACCACGGACCCTGAAAAGCAGAAAAAATATAATGATGAATGCCCATATATTTAACTTTTGCTTTCACTGGCGTTCTACTTCAGTTTTCCAGGATGCAAAGCAATCTGTGTGTGAAGGGTAATACCCACACATACATATTATCCCTATTGCTTTTATAATATTAGTGTGTTATGGGAATTTATAATTATATTTATGCTGAATGACATAAGAAATCTTAAAAACCAATTGATAAGAAAATTTTGTTGTTGTGGCCAAAGTTTATTTGAGGAATAATAATAAAGGCTTGTTACATGTTAGTTCGACACAGTCAGTTAAGTATTTATACTTAGTGGATAATTTCTTACCATCAATATCACTATCAATATCCACAGCAATGTTAGTTAGGATATATTTATCTATATCCATGACTTTGGAATCGATGGGATCCATATCCATAACAGATGGTCCACCTCCTGTTAAGTGGCGAATATTTTCTTTCGTTTTAGACTCTTGCTTTTGCCTTCATGTTATACCACAATTTGATTAATTGTTTTGTAGATGCCTAAAACAATGAAACATAATATGACAATTAGATAAGTAACTGCCTTTATACCATATCGACACAGAAAAAAAGACCATGTGGCACAAATAATGCAACTAAATCTCTGTAAATAATCATCATCATCTGCCTAGCCTTTTCCCAACTATATTGGGGTCGGCTTCCAGTCAAACCGGATTCAGCTGAATATCAGTGTTTTACGTGGAGCGGCTGCCTACCAGACCTCCACAACCCATTAACTGGGCAACACGGTACTTCATGGCAAGACTGGAGTCAGATTTACTGGCTTCTGACAATCCGTAACGACTGCCAAAGATGTACAAATGACAGCCGGGACCAACGGCTTAACGTGCTTTCCGAGGCACGGAGGAAACTCGTTATGTTAAAGATGGTCACCCATCCACAGACCAACCTTGGCAAGCGTTGCTTAACCTTCAATATCGACCCGTGCGGCTGTTATTATCTAGCCACGAGCTCCTCAAATCTCTGTAAATTTTTTATTTTTTTTTATTAAATCTCTGTAAATAATAAAAGTATACAAAACACATTATATTCACCTTTTGGGTAACAATAGAGGATTCATTAAATTCCATAGCTATATTCTCCCATGACTGCTTCTTTTTCAGAGCACTTGTAGCATTTGTTTGTTTGCTGGATAAGACGCTATCATATTTTTGTATTATATTTAAAAATAAGTCCTTCTCCAAACTCGAAAACGGTTTCTTCCTGTCTACTTCTTGACTCATCTTCTTATTTTGCGGAAAGATATTCAAAGTAAAAAATACAACACACCGACCCAAACTGTTGTGATTTCAGAGTTTTGTTTACGTACCGGTACTATTTGACAGACAATGTAAGTATAATCTTTCTAAGTAAAAAATCACGAGTCGGCCTATATTCCTGTGTAAAACTAAACATTAAAGTTTAGTAGGGTTATATCATGTCAAGCGTTTTGTTTCTCCAAGCATACATTCCCGTGTACCGAAAAAATTAAACGAAAATAATGTACTTTTTACAATTTAAACTATTTAAATAACGTCATTGTTGTTATAAATAAAAAATAAAGCAATTTCGAAGATATTAATGCAAGATTTTGTCATATTAGTCCAAACATTACGTTTGCTTTATAAGTAACAAAACGCAGTCACAAAGTGTTGCCATACAGGAACAACCGCCTAGCGGTGAGTGTTACTTGAGCACTAAGTAACGTGCTTTACTCCACTATAGAATAAGATTTTTTAATTAAGAATTCTAACCTTAAGTAATGACTTAATTAAGAAATTACTTAGCAACAAGTAATTACTTCTTTATAAATACGGGTGTAACTCCCTCTTCATCTAGTCTAACTCTTTCTTCAGACATATTTACTAGAGCACGCCTTGCTGTATCTGCAGACATATTACAAGAACTCGCATACCTTGTGTTGGAAAGTACCGGGAAAAGATCAATAATACACAAAATGTCTGTTATTCATCCAAATTTATTTTATCACCTTCAAAGTATGCTCCTTTAGAAACGATACACTTGCGCCAACGAATAATCTATTCATCAAAACATTTTTTAAACGCTGCTTCCGGAATTGAGTTCAGTTCTCGCCGCGAATTCTCCTTTATGTCTTCTATCGATTGAAAACGGGTGCCACGAAGTGGTAATTTGAGTTTAGGAAAAAGAAAAAAGTCAGCAGGAGCCATATCTGGTGAATATGGTGGTTGCTGGATAGTATTTGTTGAGTGTTTGGTTAAAAATTCGTTCACAATGATAGTCTTGTGCGAAGGCGCATTGTCGTGGTGCAAAATCCAAGAATTTTCTTTCCACAAATTTGGCCTTTTTCGTCGAATTTGCTCTCTTAAACGCCGCATAACGCTCAATTATTATTCTTTATTTATCGTTAGACCTTCCGGTAAGAATTCAGAGTGCACAACACCGCGATAGTCAAAGAAAACAGTCAACATGACTTTGACTTTTGATCGACTTTGGCGTGGTTTCTTCGGTTTCGGTTCAGTTGGAAGGCGCCACTCCGAAGCTTGTTGACTAGTTTGCATGTCAAACTCGTAAACCCACGTCTCGTCACCAGTAACAATGCGTTTCATGAATGTTGGGTCCGAACTGACTCGTTCTAGCATGTCCTCAGCGACTTTCATGCGATTGAGTTTTTGGAGAAAATTCAGATCTTTTGGGACTAGCCGAGCAGCAACATGTTTCATACCCAAATGATTAGTTAAAATGGTACGGATCGACTCGTGAGATACAGAAAGTTCGGCGGCTATCTCTCTCAGAGTTGAATGGGGATTTTCAGTCACTATTTCCTTCACTTTTGCGATGTTAACTTCAGTTGCAGACGTTGACGGCCTACCAGAGCGAGGCAAATCTTCCATCACATCTCGACCGCTTTTGAACGCTTTGAACCAGTCATAAGCACGAGTTTTTTATAAAGTCGATTCACCGTAAGCCTTCTGTAACATTTTCAGTGACTCCGAACACGAAATTCCATTGGCGATGCAAAATTTAAGACAAACTCTTTGTTCGATATTTTTGTCTATTATGAAATTTGCAATACACACTATATATGATATTACTAAAACCAGCACTGTATTTAATATAAATAACAGATGTAACTCAAACTCCGCGCCAAAATGGAAAACAGTTGTGCCAATCTAACAACTACAAAAAAAAACAAATATTTGAATTTGGAACCATAAACAAATCATCAGGCAAAAGCTCAAGTGGCTGCAAAGAAGTTGGGGATTCTGGCTAAGGTGAGACGGTACTTCACGCCGGAACAGCTGCTCAAACTCTATCAAGTTCGATCGTGTATGGAATACTGCTCTCATCTTTGGGATGGATCTGCCAGATACCAGCTTGATGCCCTTGAGTCAATTGAGAAACGAGCCAACACAAAAAAAAAAAGCTTTTTTGACTGAATGTAGGTACCACTCGGCGCTGCCGCTGCCGCTGCCGCCGACGCGGGCTCCGGCGCGGAGTAAAAGAGGCGCGCGGCTCCGGAGGAGCGGCCGGTGCTGCTAGCGGGGGTGGGCTCGGGGTTTGCGGAGGGGGCGGGGTCAGAGCTAGAGCGGGCGCGGGTGGTGTAGACGCCACTGCTATCGGCTCAGGAGTTATCACTCGCATATCTACTGTCTCCATGTTGTGATGAGCCAGTATACTTTGAGATTGCTCACTATGAGCAGATATTGGAGCACTCCCTGCCTCAGTCCGATCTTCTGACGGCTGTGAATTTGAAAGATGTTAAGCAATGCATTCAGATAGGTACTGTATTGTGATAACATGACAGTAGCACATTACATACTTACATTATCAAAATTCGGTTCCACTCTTTTTCCAGGAAGACCTGATCCAAAGTCCTCACCCAATATATGCAGGAATTTTAGGTCTATTTCAGACAATCGTCCTTCATGAGATGGCCCTCCTCCAGTTCTGTGCATAGAGGCCCGTGTACTGGCGACTTTCGCTTTTAGCTTGCTCTTGTAGTCATTCCAATACTGAAAAGATAACTTAATTTTAAAAAACGATTTTTACATTAATTGCTATTGTTACAGCCTTTGATTGTTAGAAAATACTAAGGAAATTTACAATTTGTAGCATGCCAACTAAAAGCACTACTTGGCATAGTTATTATCAACATTGTAATCCATCTTTTTGTGCCGAAGACTCAGGCTGGCCGGCGGTAGTTGCCTAAAACCCTCCTGGTTCTTTGTTTAGCATCAAAGTAGTCAGTGATTAAAAAAAGCAGTTTACTTGCCTTAGACCAGCCCTTCCAATCCTTTTCTGCACCATCACCCTGGGAGTTCAAAGTGTCGGCTGCGGTCTGCCACATCCTTTTAGAATACTCTCTAGCCTGGGTAGATTTATTGTAGCCAGTTGCAAGAGCTCCATTTTCATTTAAAATCTCAGTGACATTATACATACAAAAATCTACCTTGTTGAAAGATGTTTTGTCGTGTCCTTATAAATCTCGACGGCGTCCAGGAACGCTTCCAGGACCTCGGTGTCCTGGGACGACCCGTCGAATCTCGCCGTGCACTTTGTGAAGTTGGCGTCGCTGCACGGCGCGGCTGCGACAGCGGTACCTCCGCTGGTCGCGTTTGATGATGGAGAGGCCCCAACTGGGGTGGAGGCCCTGAAGTCGCCGCTGGACGTCATCAGCATGTTGATGAGGCTTCTATTGGCTTCCACTTGCGCACGCGTTATCGTCTCGATCAGCGTGGATAAGAAATCTGAGGGGAACTGGGGAGCTGGTTGTAGTGTCGACCTCGAGTCGGCGCTCGCGGCATCGTCCGCGTGGCCACGCTCGGTGACGCTCACCTCTTCAGTGATCGTGACGTTACCTTCATCTTCTCCGCGTTGTTGACGGAGGGCTTCTCCTTTCCTCGTTGTCGGCATCTTCACGTTGTTGGCCGTGATGACAACGGTAAGGCGGTGAGTAGGTAGGTACTTTACCCGCGGTCACGTACGCACTGGATCTCAGTTTGTAACGGTCGTAACGATTCGGCCACTAGTTTGGGCGCCAGTTTAGAGTCATTACTTCAAAAAACTTTAATCTATAGTTGGATGTTTACAATGTTACACATACATGTTCACAACTTCGTACATAATTATAAAATAATGGCGTCGCGGCAGAGCCACGGAGGATCAAAATATACGTCCGTTCGAGATGACGGTTGCGGGGCGCTCTCTCCGCCGCTCGCACCCCCTCGGCTCGGCCTGCGCTGGCGCGCGGGGTATGCGGGCGGCGGAGGAGGGGGCTGCGCGCGCACGTTGGCTGCGACGCGTTGCAACCACAGAGTAGTGAAACCACAGCCTATTCGATATGATTTTTTTTCCGCGCTACACAAGTTTATAAATGTAGACCTATTCAACTTTACAAAATAATGGTCCCCGACTGTTAAAGTTGCTATTAACAGAAGTTGACTGCTATATTTGTTTACTTTGGGTACGCAGTCGGTTTTTTTTTTTTAATAATTGATTTTTATTTTGGTTAGGTTGTGGTTTAATTATTTTTTATTTTATTTTCCTGTAGGAATTTCGGGATAAAGAAGATTTTGCCTCACACTATACCCAAAAACGTAAGAGGCTTCAGTTACGCGGCCAGTTGGATTCCTTCAATAATTTTGAGGATGCCGAATTCATTAGGCGCTACAGGTTATCCAAAAATTTAGTGCTCGATTTGTGCGCCGAGTTGAGCCCAATGTTCAAAGAGCCTGTCAAGTCAACGGATTTATCCTTAGAGAACAAAGTAGGCTATCAACTTAATTCAAATAGATGTTTCTGTTTGTGATAATGGATTTGAGTAACTACTTATATCCAATTTTTACAACTATAAGGTTTATTAACCATAGTAGGGACCTTTAATAATTATTGATATAAGCCGCGCAGATAGAGAATAGATCTGAAAATGGCGGCGGGTACACATGATACGGTTGGCAAAACAAGTTCTCAAACATCGATTTTTATTGACTTTTTTTGTTATATATTATTCGTTTTTAATATTATTAATTAATAATAGTAGAAATAATGACAAAAATATTAATTAAATAAATAAGGAGCAAGGGTACATTAATATCACTGGATTTTAAAATTTGTCTTTATTAATTGTGACATATCAGAATCGTATTACAAAAATACCACCTCACATACATACATAAAGTCACGTTCTTATCCCTTAGGCCAGTAAAGTAAAGGCGGAACTATATTAGACCGACGCACACGTCTGAGACGTCGCCGACGTGTGTGATAGGTATGCACACTAGACTAACGCCGCCGACGCGTAGGCATGTTTTGCGCGATCATTTCAGTTGGTTTTTGAACAAGACAGGCGGTACCTGCCTAGCTAAATGATTATTAGTTCTCTACAAGACACAAGAAAAGGATTTAGCTTAAAAATGTACGAATCAGACAGAGAATTTGAAGTAAATTTCATTTATTTTTATGGCTTTGAAACGACCAACAGGGGAGAAAAGGTTTTATAAACCGCTTGGTCCAGCAGTATCCTGGTCATCTGAACCCATAATTGGTTCAATTCCCTCCATCAATTCATTATAATCCTCCATGGACTGGCCACTTTCACAGTCCTGGTCTTCATAGTCGTCACTTTCATCTTCGCTGTCGCTGTTCATACCGACACTGATAATGATCACTCTCCCTACCTACATCGCGATTCCAGTATTCTTCTTCGACTCTTTTGATGTGGTTTACTTGTTTCTTCCAGTCGTCTCGCGTAATTGAAGCTATGGCCTCTTTTGTGAACTCTTCAATTTTGTTTTCGTGTTGCTCCAAATTTTTATCTGCGACCCGTTGTTTTATTAAATTCCAAACGTGTTCTATCGGGTTCAGGTCGCAGTTGTAAGGAGGGAGTCTGAGGACTTCATGGCCATGTTCACGCAGAAGTTCGTCCACCAAATACTTTTTCTCTGGGCGAAGCTTTTTTAGCTGCATGAGCAGCTCTGCTTTAGTCCAGTCTTCTTCAAATGAGACACCGTGCTCCTGCATCCATATCTTTAAGTCCGCTTTGCGGGTTGCAGTCGTTGGCGCTTTATCTTACTGCATACTGTGGTAGGATGCATTATCCATGACGAGAATGGAGTTTTCAAGCAGATTTGGTATTAGTTTTTCTTTTAAATATTTCGTAAAATTATTACCATCCATCTCGTCATGGTAGTCACCTTTTTTTGATTTAGCTTTAAATAATAATCCTGCACCCTCCACAAACCCATCCTCTGAGCCGGCATGAACCATCACCCACCTTTGTCCGGGACTATCATTTTTGCGAACGCCTTTATCGGTGGATGACTGCCAGCACTTGCTGACAGTATAATGGGCATGGATCCACGACTCATCCATATATACAACTTTCTTTTTTTCCGCACCCATGGCATCATTTTGTCGGAGGCGGCGTAAATATTTAACTCGCCACGCTTTTATGTTATCGCGTTCTATGAGCACCATTCGGTTCTGGCGGCATTTTTAAAATTTAAATCCGAGCTTTTCTTTTAAAATCTTTCTTAATGTCGTTTTGCAGCCTTTATAGTTTAAATCAGCTCTTGCTGACGCCAGAATCTTGTTCAGCGTAGGTACCTCCTTTCGAACGTCGTATATTGAGGCAACAATATTTCTAATAGCACAAATATCGAAGCTGTCCATGAGGACACGCGTATTATTTTTGCCTTTTCTGCCCTTACTCGGCGTACGGATCTTGGTGTTGGTTTGTTCTGCAGGTTTACCTGAAATAAGAGTAAAATATTACTATTACTGTCAGTTATCGTTATAGAGTGACGCCGTTCGCAGTTTCGCACACGCCGGTGAGTACGATCAACACCATGAATGACTTGATCGATACGGGGCGTCTGTGGACCCGTATTTTCAGATGCTTCAAGTTTTGAAGATGATACTATCTACACTATCTACAGCTATGATGATGGATGAGGATTGATGATGGTGATGGATGATGTTGAATGATAATGATGGATGATGATGGTGGTGGGTGATTCTGATGATTGTATGATGATGGCGATATTGGCGATGGATGATGATGATGGACGATGATGATGATAATGGTGGGCGATGATTATGGTGTTTGATGATGATGAATGTTAATGGTGATGGATGATGACGATGGCTGATGGTCAGCAACACTGAACTTAGTCATACTCGCTACCAAAAGGACTCGTTTCCAGGCCAGAAACTATTTATACAAAAACCACACTCGTTTCCAGGCCAGAAAATCTATATAAAAAATCATACTCGATCGAGGTAAGGCTAATCATCTTCAAATAAATTGATTAATCTATCTATCTTGGTCACGCCCATAAAGCAACCGCGTAAAATAATGTGTAGGTACCATGTAATTACCTTCTTTCTTTATTCTCGATATAGTAGCCATCGATAAATTAGTCGCCATCGCTGCGCGTGCGGCGCTATACTTTAACGGATGATAACGCTCCAAGTTCTTCTCTTCGTCAAAGTATTTTATAACGTTGTAAACAATCTCACGTGCATCACTGTGAAGAATCTTTCCACGTTTTCGTGAAGCCATTGTCAATCAATCACAAAATGTCAACGTGCGTAACAAAAACTTAACGAAAATAAATAACAATCAAACGTAACGCAAACAAATAACAATCAAACTCAACAAAAACAACAATGAATATCAACGAAAACAACAAAATAACGGAACGAATTTAACGATAACTCGGAGTGCGTCAAGTAGCGTGGAAAGCGAATCCTGACTGACTCTTTTTTTGTTGCGCGTGCTTCACTGTGTGAGTATAGACAGCGATAGAGAGTGAGCGAGAACGCATGCGAGCGGACGCCATTTTCAGATCTATTCTCTATCTGCGCGGCTTATACTTATTTGTTTAAGGTTTTGACTGCATTGTCATTCTATGCCACAGGATCTTACCAAAGACCAATTGGAGATATAGGTGGTCATTCTGTGGCACAACAAACGTTGTCATCAGTATTATCTCAAATACCAAGGCGTTGAATTCTTCCCAAATGAGAGATAAATACATTGTTTTCCCAAGGACATTAGAGGAAAGGAATTCCATAAGAACAGAGTAAGTAAAACAATTGTTTGGGGTTGATATTTTGTATTTATTGTATATATAAATAGTACACCTAAGACTACCAACAGTACCGTCTGCCTTTCCTGTTTAAAATCCATACAAAGGTTGTTGTGAAAAGATCACTTTTAGCAATAAGGCCACTCTCTGTGTGACCCTTTTAATGTTTCTTCATTATTTTTCTGTGAATTTTATGGTATGTACCATAAAATTCACAATTCATTCATAAGAGAAGAAGACCAATGAAGCGCTGATGGAGATGGTTTTGGCATTAATAATAGTAATGTGAAACCTAAAGCTGTTTCCACTTCCACAACTTCGTGCTATATACGTCCCAATGCATGGCATAAGGCCTTCCCTCTCCATGAATCACCAAAGAAATATAAAAAACCTCAACAGCGTGTTAGAAAATATTCACATTGAAATTGAGTAAATAATTGTTAAATAATAGCTTCCTTTTTAATTACATTATCTTATCAAATCAAATAATTAAGTAGGTGTAGAGAACAACAATTAAATACTAACAAATTTTTGTTTTTATTCTAAATTTCTAACTAAACAATTTAACTAGCTGATGCCCGCACTGGCCATTTATTTTGTTAAATAATATAGGTATAAGTAATATTTAAATTCTAACATAAATTATCAATAATATTAAAAAGATTGAGATCAATTAGGTAAATTCTAAACATGTTTAATTTACTGCTTCAGTGTTCAATTAATCAAATCTATATACTAATATATAAAGCTGAAGAGTTTGTTTGTTTGCTTGAATGCGCTAATCTCAGGACCTACTGGTCCGATTTGAAAAAATCTTTCAGTGTTAGATAGCCCATTTATCGAGGAAGGCTATATATAATCACGCTAAGACCAATTGAAGCGGAGGAGACGAAGTTACGCGGGTCACCTATTAAACATATAAGTCCTTTCATTATTAATGTATACCTTCAAGGGGTGGTTCCCTTGCAAGGTATCTCTTGAGTTTATCTATAGTGAAGTTGTAGGTACTATATATCTTTTTCTTAATTCCTTGGGATGATTCAACCAACCAAATTGTAAATTTTATTATTCCAGGTTTTTTCAACAATTTAGAATCCCAGGAGTTTTGGGATGCATCGACTGCACGCAAGTCGCCATCATAAGATTAAGTTACTAAGGACTACTGTTAAATAAGGAACATAAACTTTGGCACATTCATTAATTTTAACTTTGTACTTTTTTGTTGTTGTTAGATATGTGATGCTAAAATGAACATTACAAGTGTTGATGCCAGCTTTGGTGGAGCTTCGCATGACTCTTTTATCTGGAATCAACATCCAGTAAAAGCTCATTTAGAGGCACTTGATGAGCCAACTTGGCTTCTTGGTAAGAAATTACTTACATTATAGAAATGTGATTATAGGAGCATAATGTAGTCTATATCTAACCACTAGTTTACGTATGTAGTGCAGTCTTGAGTGTATGTAATATACCTCAGTCAGTCAAATAAAATAATTAATGTCCATACCTACATAAAATAATATTCTTGTTTTTTATTAGATATGATTACTTTAAAACAGTCTAATAAAAAGTGAAATGTTTCTTTACAGGTGACTCTGGATATCCACTAAGACCATACATGATGACGCCAATATTAGATGCTGCACCAGATACGCCTGAGAGATATTATACAGATATGCACATTAGGGCCAGGAACATTGTTGAGAGGACAATTGGGCTTCTTAAAGCACGTTTCCGCTGTCTGTTAGTGCATCGTGTTTTACACTATAAGCCTAAAGTGGCAGCTTCTATTGTAAATGCCTGTGACATTTTACACAACATTTGAAATCGGGCTCAACTACCAATACCAGAACTGACAGATGCACAGGCTCGTCAAGAAGCCCAAATGCAACAAAACTATGTTGATGATGGGGATCGCAGCCAACAGACTTTACAGCAAGGGACAAGAGCTAGGCTTGTTCATCGGTTGTGGGCACACCGGGAAACCTGAAAAATAAAGTTTTTTTTAATGTATTTTGAGTTTTTGTTCCATATTGCATATTACCACTGCAGAGTTGGGTTATTTATTTAAAGATCAATGTCTTTACTTAGCACAAAAGCTGAGCACTGCCATTCAATTTGGAAATTAATAAAAACTTATGTCCTTACCTAGTATTTAACCTCTCAAGGACCGTAAGCCTTTCAATTGTCTTGGTTGCTCGGTGCCTGACGTGTTAATATTATGTCTCTAATATCTTCGAGAGTGAGAGTTAAATTTTCTAAAATTTGGTTTCGCCTTGCATCTAGTCTAACTCTCTCTTCATCTAGTCTAACTCTCTCTTTATCTAGTCTAACACCCGTATTTATAAACAAGTAAAAGTAATTACTTGAGTAAAAGTAATTACATACATACATTTACATACATTTTTTTTTTTTTGCCTTACGCAAGAACCTTTGTGAGAGCTGGAGTCTGAACTAGGTTCGGGACCTGTATGACAGATCTCCAGGCTCACACCCTTAAAGATTTAACAAATTATACGGCATCAATCAGATTATACATAATATTATAAGCAAACAATTTTGATAGAGAGGTAAGTCTATGTAATAAAAGTGTGGTTGGTGAAAGTATTTGTAATGTTAAGTGATGTTTTTGTTGATGTTGTTAGTGTTGTTGTTGTGTTGTTGTTGTTGTGGTAGTGTGTGATGGTGTGGTGTGTATGTGCATGTAAGTCTAGTGTTTCGTGTTTATCAGTAAAATGAGAAAATAAGAGGGGAAAGTTTGTTCAAAAATCATTTAATGGTTTGAATGATATTTTCTGTTTCTTCATAGTCCAAGTCCAGCAACCAGTTCCTTACTGTCGTTTTGCATTTCCATTTAACCATTGAGTACATATGTAAGATTGAGTTAACTCTGTTGTACACATATGGACCAAGGAAATAAAAGAAACGTTGAGCTGACTTTGAATGGACAGAAATGGACGAACACACTGTGTGTTTTCGTCTCAAGGCATTAAACTTTTCGGGATTAAAAGAATTTCGGGAATGGACTGTTAGAATTAAATTTAAAATGAACAATTTTCGAATAGAGAGGACCTCACAAGTTTTATAAAGTTCGGTAGTAGGAAATTGATAAGGAAGGGACCAACCTACTTTAAGAATCGCTCTTTGAGCACGTTCCAGTTTTAACAAATGTGTTTTTGTTGCCCCACCCCAAACAACTATACAGTACTGCGCAACAGACTGACAGAGAGCCAGATATACTTGTCTAAGCACCCGTTTATCGGCCACATGGCGGAGATTCTTAAAAATAAATATCAATTTGCGAAGTCGAGAGGAAAGTAGATCTATATGATTATAAAAAGATAATGAGTCATCTATCTGAACGCCTAAGTACCTTACACTATCTATGCGACTTAAATGAGGGCAGCTGCAAGATGTTTGTAGTGATGCATTACAAGAATGTGCAGTCAACGAAAATTCGGATGATGAAGGTTTACCAACTTTAGACAGAGAAAAGGTTAGATATTTAGTTTTGTCTACATTTAGAGTGAGTCGGTTTAGCGACAGCCAGTTAGTAACAATGTCGAGTCCTAGTTGTGCGAATTGAAATGTGGACTCCCAGGAATACCCATGAAATATTAAGGCAGTATCATCAGCGTATGTAAAAATGGATCCATTACAAAGTTCGTGACGACAAAGGTCATTAATATAGATGAGAAACAAGGTCACTCCAATGATACTACCCTGGGGCACACCGTAGGTTATAGGGAGTTCGTCGCTCATGCAATGACCTATCTTAACACATTGGCGTCTTCCCGTAAGATAACTCGTGAAGAGTGAAAGCTGAACGCCTCTGATACCAATCTTCTCAAGCTTAGCAATGAGGGCGGGAATTGAGATTGTATCAAAGGCCTTTGCCAGATCTAGGAAGACGCCTATAACACATTCTTTATTATCCAGGTGAGACACGATGTTATTCGTGAGATCCAAGACCGCATTACTGGTGGACACTCCCAAACGAAAACCGTACTGGCTAGACGACAAAAGATGATTTTGCTCAAGGTATTTGACAAGCCTATTTATTCATGAGCCTTTCCAGCAGTTTAGATAATGTAGGTAAGATGGATATGGGTCTGTAATTTTGAGGTTTATGTAATTACTTAAGTAACGATTTCTATTCTATAGTTAAGAAATTACTCGAAGTTAGAACTGTCAAAAGTTAGAATTCTTAACCAAGTAATAGTCACCATTTCCTTTACTTATGCATTACTTTGCGCTACCCAGTAAACTATAGCAGTCTTTGTTTTGAGGTTATTTTGGTTAAAAATGGATACTTTAGATAGCATTAAAGCGGTTTTTGCTGTTGTAGACAACATAGATGATAATATATTAGAAGAGGTAGAAGTTGCTGAACCTAGAAATCCCAAAGTTTACTTTCGTGATGTGGATCCATTTCATGACTATTCGGAAAATTGTTTTAAAAAAAGATTTCGTTTCTCCAAAAGTGTTGTGATAAATGTGATTTTACCGAGAATTACAGACTCTTTACAATCAGAGACACAAAGAGGGCTTCCTATAACTCCACTGTGTCAGTTGCTTACTGCTTTGCGTTTTTATGCTACTGGAAGCTTTCAGGTTGTATGTGGAGATATCATGCATATTTCGCAATCGACGATTTGTCTTATAGTGCAAAGAGTAAGTCGAGCATTGGCATTGCTAATGCCAGATTTTATTAAGTTTCCTGCAAATTTGAGGAATACAAAAGACGATTTTGAAAAGCTTGGTTGCATTGGCAGAGCACCTGGACTGAAAAACATTATAGGTGCAATCGATTGCACTCACATTAAGATCGCCAAACCTAGAGGCATTCTTCATACAGAGCAGTACCAGAACAGAAAAGGTTATTTCTCATTGAATGTGCAAGTAGTTGGTGGCCCTAATTTGATGATATATGACATTGTAGTACGTTGGGCTGGCAGTACATGATAGCCGAATCTTTAGAAATTCACGGCTAAATGTAAGGTTACACAATAATGAAATTGATGGGGTGTTACTTGCAGATGGAGGATACCCTTGCACTAGGTAATTAATATTTTATATTCATAAACATAAAACTATACTTACTATGTGCCATGTGGTATTTTTTTAAACTGTGAATCATTCTTTATTTCAGATATTTATTGACTCCGGTTTCAAATCCCAGAACTGCACAAAAGGAGAGATATAACAAGGTGCAAATAAAAACAAGGAATTCGGTGGAACGGTTATTTGGAGTATGGAAAAGACGGTTTCCATGCCTACAAATTGGTTTGGCTACCAAACTTTCAACGACGGCCAATATCATAATAGCATGTGCAGTGCTCCACAACATTGCAGTAGAAGCTAATGATATTTTGGAAATAGATGACACCGTAGACTACAGTGCTCACTGTGCTCAGCCTTCGACCTCAACAATAACGAACACCACCACCGGTACCAGTGATGGTTTGGTACTTCGAGCAAACATAATTTCACGTTATTATATGTTTTAAATTATTTAGAAAATAAAACAAATATTTTCTCTGATATAATATTTTATTTATTTTCACAAATTAAAGCCACACTGTTTCCTACTCCATAGTTATTAATTGTCATATTTCTCCAATTCTTTAAGTTTTATTTGAATCTCAATTTCAAATAGTTTTTCTTTATGTTTTCTCTCTAAAATTTTCATCTGGAGATCTTCCTCATGCATTCTTTTCTTAAATTCTAATTCTTCTTCTAATATTTTACATTTTAATATATCTATTCTATTTGCTCGCAAATTTTCATAGCTCTTTTTGATAGGAGTTTTAAATTCTGCTTCCTTTTTGGCTTGAGTAACTTCAATGGTTGCTTCTGCGACTTTACACCAAGCTTCATTATTATTGTCACCTAATATGACCACGGACCCTGAAAAGCAGAAAAAATATAATGATGAATGCCCATATATTTAACTTTTGCTTTCACTGGCGTTCTACTTCAGTTTTCCAGGATGCAAAGCAATCTGTGTGTGAAGGGTAATACCCACACATACATATTATCCCTATTGCTTTTATAATATTAGTGTGTTATGGGAATTTATAATTATATTTATGCTGAATGACATAAGAAATCTTAAAAACCAATTGATAAGAAAATTTTGTTGTTGTGGCCAAAGTTTATTTGAGGAATAATAATAAAGGCTTGTTACATGTTAGTTCGACACAGTCAGTTAAGTATTTATACTTAGTGGATAATTTCTTACCATCAATATCACTATCAATATCCACAGCAATGTTAGTTAGGATATATTTATCTATATCCATGACTTTGGAATCGATGGGATCCATATCCATAACAGATGGTCCACCTCCTGTTAAGTGGCGAATATTTTCTTTCGTTTTAGACTCTTGCTTTTGCCTTCATGTTATACCACAATTTGATTAATTGTTTTGTAGATGCCTAAAACAATGAAACATAATATGACAATTAGATAAGTAACTGCCTTTATACCATATCGACACAGAAAAAAAGACCATGTGGCACAAATAATGCAACTAAATCTCTGTAAATAATCATCATCATCTGCCTAGCCTTTTCCCAACTATATTGGGGTCGGCTTCCAGTCAAACCGGATTCAGCTGAATATCAGTGTTTTACGTGGAGCGGCTGCCTACCAGACCTCCACAACCCATTAACTGGGCAACACGGTACTTCATGGCAAGACTGGAGTCAGATTTACTGGCTTCTGACAATCCGTAACGACTGCCAAAGATGTACAAATGACAGCCGGGACCAACGGCTTAACGTGCTTTCCGAGGCACGGAGGAAACTCGTTATGTTAAAGATGGTCACCCATCCACAGACCAACCTTGGCAAGCGTTGCTTAACCTTCAATATCGACCCGTGCGGCTGTTATTATCTAGCCACGAGCTCCTCAAATCTCTGTAAATTTTTTATTTTTTTTTATTAAATCTCTGTAAATAATAAAAGTATACAAAACACATTATATTCACCTTTTGGGTAACAATAGAGGATTCATTAAATTCCATAGCTATATTCTCCCATGACTGCTTCTTTTTCAGAGCACTTGTAGCATTTGTTTGTTTGCTGGATAAGACGCTATCATATTTTTGTATTATATTTAAAAATAAGTCCTTCTCCAAACTCGAAAACGGTTTCTTCCTGTCTACTTCTTGACTCATCTTCTTATTTTGCGGAAAGATATTCAAAGTAAAAAATACAACACACCGACCCAAACTGTTGTGATTTCAGAGTTTTGTTTACGTACCGGTACTATTTGACAGACAATGTAAGTATAATCTTTCTAAGTAAAAAATCACGAGTCGGCCTATATTCCTGTGTAAAACTAAACATTAAAGTTTAGTAGGGTTATATCATGTCAAGCGTTTTGTTTCTCCAAGCATACATTCCCGTGTACCGAAAAAATTAAACGAAAATAATGTACTTTTTACAATTTAAACTATTTAAATAACGTCATTGTTGTTATAAATAAAAAATAAAGCAATTTCGAAGATATTAATGCAAGATTTTGTCATATTAGTCCAAACATTACGTTTGCTTTATAAGTAACAAAACGCAGTCACAAAGTGTTGCCATACAGGAACAACCGCCTAGCGGTGAGTGTTACTTGAGCACTAAGTAACGTGCTTTACTCCACTATAGAATAAGATTTTTTAATTAAGAATTCTAACCTTAAGTAATGACTTAATTAAGAAATTACTTAGCAACAAGTAATTACTTCTTTATAAATACGGGTGTAACTCCCTCTTCATCTAGTCTAACTCTTTCTTCAGACATATTTACTAGAGCACGCCTTGCTGTATCTGCAGACATATTACAAGAACTCGCATACCTTGTGTTGGAAAGTACCGGGAAAAGATCAATAATACACAAAATGTCTGTTATTCATCCAAATTTATTTTATCACCTTCAAAGTATGCTCCTTTAGAAACGATACACTTGCGCCAACGAATAATCTATTCATCAAAACATTTTTTAAACGCTGCTTCCGGAATTGAGTTCAGTTCTCGCCGCGAATTCTCCTTTATGTCTTCTATCGATTGAAAACGGGTGCCACGAAGTGGTAATTTGAGTTTAGGAAAAAGAAAAAAGTCAGCAGGAGCCATATCTGGTGAATATGGTGGTTGCTGGATAGTATTTGTTGAGTGTTTGGTTAAAAATTCGTTCACAATGATAGTCTTGTGCGAAGGCGCATTGTCGTGGTGCAAAATCCAAGAATTTTCTTTCCACAAATTTGGCCTTTTTCGTCGAATTTGCTCTCTTAAACGCCGCATAACGCTCAATTATTATTCTTTATTTATCGTTAGACCTTCCGGTAAGAATTCAGAGTGCACAACACCGCGATAGTCAAAGAAAACAGTCAACATGACTTTGACTTTTGATCGACTTTGGCGTGGTTTCTTCGGTTTCGGTTCAGTTGGAAGGCGCCACTCCGAAGCTTGTTGACTAGTTTGCATGTCAAACTCGTAAACCCACGTCTCGTCACCAGTAACAATGCGTTTCATGAATGTTGGGTCCGAACTGACTCGTTCTAGCATGTCCTCAGCGACTTTCATGCGATTGAGTTTTTGGAGAAAATTCAGATCTTTTGGGACTAGCCGAGCAGCAACATGTTTCATACCCAAATGATTAGTTAAAATGGTACGGATCGACTCGTGAGATACAGAAAGTTCGGCGGCTATCTCTCTCAGAGTTGAATGGGGATTTTCAGTCACTATTTCCTTCACTTTTGCGATGTTAACTTCAGTTGCAGACGTTGACGGCCTACCAGAGCGAGGCAAATCTTCCATCACATCTCGACCGCTTTTGAACGCTTTGAACCAGTCATAAGCACGAGTTTTTTATAAAGTCGATTCACCGTAAGCCTTCTGTAACATTTTCAGTGACTCCGAACACGAAATTCCATTGGCGATGCAAAATTTAAGACAAACTCTTTGTTCGATATTTTTGTCTATTATGAAATTTGCAATACACACTATATATGATATTACTAAAACCAGCACTGTATTTAATATAAATAACAGATGTAACTCAAACTCCGCGCCAAAATGGAAAACAGTTGTGCCAATCTAACAACTACAAAAAAAAACAAATATTTGAATTTGGAACCATAAACAAATCATCAGGCAAAAGCTCAAGTGGCTGCAAAGAAGTTGGGGATTCTGGCTAAGGTGAGACGGTACTTCACGCCGGAACAGCTGCTCAAACTCTATCAAGTTCGATCGTGTATGGAATACTGCTCTCATCTTTGGGATGGATCTGCCAGATACCAGCTTGATGCCCTTGAGTCAATTGAGAAACGAGCCAACACAAAAAAAAAAAGCTTTTTTGACTGAATGTAGGTACCACTCGGCGCTGCCGCTGCCGCTGCCGCCGACGCGGGCTCCGGCGCGGAGTAAAAGAGGCGCGCGGCTCCGGAGGAGCGGCCGGTGCTGCTAGCGGGGGTGGGCTCGGGGTTTGCGGAGGGGGCGGGGTCAGAGCTAGAGCGGGCGCGGGTGGTGTAGACGCCACTGCTATCGGCTCAGGAGTTATCACTCGCATATCTACTGTCTCCATGTTGTGATGAGCCAGTATACTTTGAGATTGCTCACTATGAGCAGATATTGGAGCACTCCCTGCCTCAGTCCGATCTTCTGACGGCTGTGAATTTGAAAGATGTTAAGCAATGCATTCAGATAGGTACTGTATTGTGATAACATGACAGTAGCACATTACATACTTACATTATCAAAATTCGGTTCCACTCTTTTTCCAGGAAGACCTGATCCAAAGTCCTCACCCAATATATGCAGGAATTTTAGGTCTATTTCAGACAATCGTCCTTCATGAGATGGCCCTCCTCCAGTTCTGTGCATAGAGGCCCGTGTACTGGCGACTTTCGCTTTTAGCTTGCTCTTGTAGTCATTCCAATACTGAAAAGATAACTTAATTTTAAAAAACGATTTTTACATTAATTGCTATTGTTACAGCCTTTGATTGTTAGAAAATACTAAGGAAATTTACAATTTGTAGCATGCCAACTAAAAGCACTACTTGGCATAGTTATTATCAACATTGTAATCCATCTTTTTGTGCCGAAGACTCAGGCTGGCCGGCGGTAGTTGCCTAAAACCCTCCTGGTTCTTTGTTTAGCATCAAAGTAGTCAGTGATTAAAAAAAGCAGTTTACTTGCCTTAGACCAGCCCTTCCAATCCTTTTCTGCACCATCACCCTGGGAGTTCAAAGTGTCGGCTGCGGTCTGCCACATCCTTTTAGAATACTCTCTAGCCTGGGTAGATTTATTGTAGCCAGTTGCAAGAGCTCCATTTTCATTTAAAATCTCAGTGACATTATACATACAAAAATCTACCTTGTTGAAAGATGTTTTGTCGTGTCCTTATAAATCTCGACGGCGTCCAGGAACGCTTCCAGGACCTCGGTGTCCTGGGACGACCCGTCGAATCTCGCCGTGCACTTTGTGAAGTTGGCGTCGCTGCACGGCGCGGCTGCGACAGCGGTACCTCCGCTGGTCGCGTTTGATGATGGAGAGGCCCCAACTGGGGTGGAGGCCCTGAAGTCGCCGCTGGACGTCATCAGCATGTTGATGAGGCTTCTATTGGCTTCCACTTGCGCACGCGTTATCGTCTCGATCAGCGTGGATAAGAAATCTGAGGGGAACTGGGGAGCTGGTTGTAGTGTCGACCTCGAGTCGGCGCTCGCGGCATCGTCCGCGTGGCCACGCTCGGTGACGCTCACCTCTTCAGTGATCGTGACGTTACCTTCATCTTCTCCGCGTTGTTGACGGAGGGCTTCTCCTTTCCTCGTTGTCGGCATCTTCACGTTGTTGGCCGTGATGACAACGGTAAGGCGGTGAGTAGGTAGGTACTTTACCCGCGGTCACGTACGCACTGGATCTCAGTTTGTAACGGTCGTAACGATTCGGCCACTAGTTTGGGCGCCAGTTTAGAGTCATTACTTCAAAAAACTTTAATCTATAGTTGGATGTTTACAATGTTACACATACATGTTCACAACTTCGTACATAATTATAAAATAATGGCGTCGCGGCAGAGCCACGGAGGATCAAAATATACGTCCGTTCGAGATGACGGTTGCGGGGCGCTCTCTCCGCCGCTCGCACCCCCTCGGCTCGGCCTGCGCTGGCGCGCGGGGTATGCGGGCGGCGGAGGAGGGGGCTGCGCGCGCACGTTGGCTGCGACGCGTTGCAACCACAGAGTAGTGAAACCACAGCCTATTCGATATGATTTTTTTTCCGCGCTACACAAGTTTATAAATGTAGACCTATTCAACTTTACAAAATAATGGTCCCCGACTGTTAAAGTTGCTATTAACAGAAGTTGACTGCTATATTTGTTTACTTTGGGTACGCAGTCGGTTTTTTTTTTTTAATAATTGATTTTTATTTTGGTTAGGTTGTGGTTTAATTATTTTTTATTTTATTTTCCTGTAGGAATTTCGGGATAAAGAAGATTTTGCCTCACACTATACCCAAAAACGTAAGAGGCTTCAGTTACGCGGCCAGTTGGATTCCTTCAATAATTTTGAGGATGCCGAATTCATTAGGCGCTACAGGTTATCCAAAAATTTAGTGCTCGATTTGTGCGCCGAGTTGAGCCCAATGTTCAAAGAGCCTGTCAAGTCAACGGATTTATCCTTAGAGAACAAAGTAGGCTATCAACTTAATTCAAATAGATGTTTCTGTTTGTGATAATGGATTTGAGTAACTACTTATATCCAATTTTTACAACTATAAGGTTTATTAACCATAGTAGGGACCTTTAATAATTATTGATATAAGCCGCGCAGATAGAGAATAGATCTGAAAATGGCGGCGGGTACACATGATACGGTTGGCAAAACAAGTTCTCAAACATCGATTTTTATTGACTTTTTTTGTTATATATTATTCGTTTTTAATATTATTAATTAATAATAGTAGAAATAATGACAAAAATATTAATTAAATAAATAAGGAGCAAGGGTACATTAATATCACTGGATTTTAAAATTTGTCTTTATTAATTGTGACATATCAGAATCGTATTACAAAAATACCACCTCACATACATACATAAAGTCACGTTCTTATCCCTTAGGCCAGTAAAGTAAAGGCGGAACTATATTAGACCGACGCACACGTCTGAGACGTCGCCGACGTGTGTGATAGGTATGCACACTAGACTAACGCCGCCGACGCGTAGGCATGTTTTGCGCGATCATTTCAGTTGGTTTTTGAACAAGACAGGCGGTACCTGCCTAGCTAAATGATTATTAGTTCTCTACAAGACACAAGAAAAGGATTTAGCTTAAAAATGTACGAATCAGACAGAGAATTTGAAGTAAATTTCATTTATTTTTATGGCTTTGAAACGACCAACAGGGGAGAAAAGGTTTTATAAACCGCTTGGTCCAGCAGTATCCTGGTCATCTGAACCCATAATTGGTTCAATTCCCTCCATCAATTCATTATAATCCTCCATGGACTGGCCACTTTCACAGTCCTGGTCTTCATAGTCGTCACTTTCATCTTCGCTGTCGCTGTTCATACCGACACTGATAATGATCACTCTCCCTACCTACATCGCGATTCCAGTATTCTTCTTCGACTCTTTTGATGTGGTTTACTTGTTTCTTCCAGTCGTCTCGCGTAATTGAAGCTATGGCCTCTTTTGTGAACTCTTCAATTTTGTTTTCGTGTTGCTCCAAATTTTTATCTGCGACCCGTTGTTTTATTAAATTCCAAACGTGTTCTATCGGGTTCAGGTCGCAGTTGTAAGGAGGGAGTCTGAGGACTTCATGGCCATGTTCACGCAGAAGTTCGTCCACCAAATACTTTTTCTCTGGGCGAAGCTTTTTTAGCTGCATGAGCAGCTCTGCTTTAGTCCAGTCTTCTTCAAATGAGACACCGTGCTCCTGCATCCATATCTTTAAGTCCGCTTTGCGGGTTGCAGTCGTTGGCGCTTTATCTTACTGCATACTGTGGTAGGATGCATTATCCATGACGAGAATGGAGTTTTCAAGCAGATTTGGTATTAGTTTTTCTTTTAAATATTTCGTAAAATTATTACCATCCATCTCGTCATGGTAGTCACCTTTTTTTGATTTAGCTTTAAATAATAATCCTGCACCCTCCACAAACCCATCCTCTGAGCCGGCATGAACCATCACCCACCTTTGTCCGGGACTATCATTTTTGCGAACGCCTTTATCGGTGGATGACTGCCAGCACTTGCTGACAGTATAATGGGCATGGATCCACGACTCATCCATATATACAACTTTCTTTTTTTCCGCACCCATGGCATCATTTTGTCGGAGGCGGCGTAAATATTTAACTCGCCACGCTTTTATGTTATCGCGTTCTATGAGCACCATTCGGTTCTGGCGGCATTTTTAAAATTTAAATCCGAGCTTTTCTTTTAAAATCTTTCTTAATGTCGTTTTGCAGCCTTTATAGTTTAAATCAGCTCTTGCTGACGCCAGAATCTTGTTCAGCGTAGGTACCTCCTTTCGAACGTCGTATATTGAGGCAACAATATTTCTAATAGCACAAATATCGAAGCTGTCCATGAGGACACGCGTATTATTTTTGCCTTTTCTGCCCTTACTCGGCGTACGGATCTTGGTGTTGGTTTGTTCTGCAGGTTTACCTGAAATAAGAGTAAAATATTACTATTACTGTCAGTTATCGTTATAGAGTGACGCCGTTCGCAGTTTCGCACACGCCGGTGAGTACGATCAACACCATGAATGACTTGATCGATACGGGGCGTCTGTGGACCCGTATTTTCAGATGCTTCAAGTTTTGAAGATGATACTATCTACACTATCTACAGCTATGATGATGGATGAGGATTGATGATGGTGATGGATGATGTTGAATGATAATGATGGATGATGATGGTGGTGGGTGATTCTGATGATTGTATGATGATGGCGATATTGGCGATGGATGATGATGATGGACGATGATGATGATAATGGTGGGCGATGATTATGGTGTTTGATGATGATGAATGTTAATGGTGATGGATGATGACGATGGCTGATGGTCAGCAACACTGAACTTAGTCATACTCGCTACCAAAAGGACTCGTTTCCAGGCCAGAAACTATTTATACAAAAACCACACTCGTTTCCAGGCCAGAAAATCTATATAAAAAATCATACTCGATCGAGGTAAGGCTAATCATCTTCAAATAAATTGATTAATCTATCTATCTTGGTCACGCCCATAAAGCAACCGCGTAAAATAATGTGTAGGTACCATGTAATTACCTTCTTTCTTTATTCTCGATATAGTAGCCATCGATAAATTAGTCGCCATCGCTGCGCGTGCGGCGCTATACTTTAACGGATGATAACGCTCCAAGTTCTTCTCTTCGTCAAAGTATTTTATAACGTTGTAAACAATCTCACGTGCATCACTGTGAAGAATCTTTCCACGTTTTCGTGAAGCCATTGTCAATCAATCACAAAATGTCAACGTGCGTAACAAAAACTTAACGAAAATAAATAACAATCAAACGTAACGCAAACAAATAACAATCAAACTCAACAAAAACAACAATGAATATCAACGAAAACAACAAAATAACGGAACGAATTTAACGATAACTCGGAGTGCGTCAAGTAGCGTGGAAAGCGAATCCTGACTGACTCTTTTTTTGTTGCGCGTGCTTCACTGTGTGAGTATAGACAGCGATAGAGAGTGAGCGAGAACGCATGCGAGCGGACGCCATTTTCAGATCTATTCTCTATCTGCGCGGCTTATACTTATTTGTTTAAGGTTTTGACTGCATTGTCATTCTATGCCACAGGATCTTACCAAAGACCAATTGGAGATATAGGTGGTCATTCTGTGGCACAACAAACGTTGTCATCAGTATTATCTCAAATACCAAGGCGTTGAATTCTTCCCAAATGAGAGATAAATACATTGTTTTCCCAAGGACATTAGAGGAAAGGAATTCCATAAGAACAGAGTAAGTAAAACAATTGTTTGGGGTTGATATTTTGTATTTATTGTATATATAAATAGTACACCTAAGACTACCAACAGTACCGTCTGCCTTTCCTGTTTAAAATCCATACAAAGGTTGTTGTGAAAAGATCACTTTTAGCAATAAGGCCACTCTCTGTGTGACCCTATTAATGTTTCTTCATTATTTTTCTGTGAATTTTATGGTATGTACCATAAAATTCACAATTCATTCATAAGAGAAGAAGACCAATGAAGCGCTGATGGAGATGGTTTTGGCATTAATAATAGTAATGTGAAACCTAAAGCTGTTTCCACTTCCACAACTTCGTGCTATATACGTCCCAATGCATGGCATAAGGCCTTCCCTCTCCATGAATCACCAAAGAAATATAAAAAACCTCAACAGCGTGTTAGAAAATATTCACATTGAAATTGAGTAAATAATTGTTAAATAATAGCTTCCTTTTTAATTACATTATCTTATCAAATCAAATAATTAAGTAGGTGTAGAGAACAACAATTAAATACTAACAAATTTTTGTTTTTATTCTAAATTTCTAACTAAACAATTTAACTAGCTGATGCCCGCACTGGCCATTTATTTTGTTAAATAATATAGGTATAAGTAATATTTAAATTCTAACATAAATTATCAATAATATTAAAAAGATTGAGATCAATTAGGTAAATTCTAAACATGTTTAATTTACTGCTTCAGTGTTCAATTAATCAAATCTATATACTAATATATAAAGCTGAAGAGTTTGTTTGTTTGCTTGAATGCGCTAATCTCAGGACCTACTGGTCCGATTTGAAAAAATCTTTCAGTGTTAGATAGCCCATTTATCGAGGAAGGCTATATATAATCACGCTAAGACCAATTGAAGCGGAGGAGACGAAGTTACGCGGGTCACCTATTAAACATATAAGTCCTTTCATTATTAATGTATACCTTCAAGGGGTGGTTCCCTTGCAAGGTATCTCTTGAGTTTATCTATAGTGAAGTTGTAGGTACTATATATCTTTTTCTTAATTCCTTGGGATGATTCAACCAACCAAATTGTAAATTTTATTATTCCAGGTTTTTTCAACAATTTAGAATCCCAGGAGTTTTGGGATGCATCGACTGCACGCAAGTCGCCATCATAAGATTAAGTTACTAAGGACTACTGTTAAATAAGGAACATAAACTTTGAGGTATTCCTCGTAGCGCTCCCGTTTTGAAACGCTCCCATCTAAGCGCTCCCGTTTTGTTCCTCCAAGCGCTCCCAAAAGGAGCGCTTCGAGGAACGATTAAAAATATTAAAATTTATTTCCTCGAAGCGCTCCCACGTTTAAAAATAGGGAAAAGCATGAAGTAATGAATTATATCGATAATTTTTAAAAACTCATGTGTGCATCATCGATCGACATCGAAGTTGCTTAACCAAATTACGAAATTGAGAGAATAATATCTTTTTGCTTTCGGCACTCTTATGTGTATAGGTACAAGGACCAATGTTATTGTGTAGGTATTCAAAGAGGATGTTATAAATAAAACGCATAGATATACTTAATATAAATTATATACGTATAATAATCACATTGCAGTAGACCTACATAATAATTACATTAGTACTTTGTGTGTACCACTGGCGACGGGGTGTGGACGGGAATAACCCCTGGCGACTAGCTCCACGCCACGGTACTGTGACGTCATACGCATTAGCGAGTCTGCCAGCGCGACTGAATATTTTTCGAAACTTTAAATGCTAATAAAATAAAAACTACTGGGTATTTTTGAGAGAAACAAAAAGTTGTTAACTTGTATCCATACAGGCTATATTATGACAAACTTTCAGGCGATTTGGCAAAGTAACATTATCCGTTACAAATAGGATATAAAAACATATTCCAAGTTACAATCACATTAAAACAACATTAATACTAAGAGTAGTATAAGTATGTATATTATAAAAATCTTTAAAATTAAAAATATCAGATCGTTTCATAATCTTAATTATTATTGACTAATTAATAAGTGTTCATTGGAGTTGCACAATTTGATCCCGCCAAGTCCGTTCCATCATCGGACCACAAGACGTACGGCGTTGCGCCACCGTTACATGGTCGACATCCCACCCATACGTACAAAGCGTTTTAGAATAGGTACAATGTCGGTAGATTATATTCATCTATTTGGTGGACTAAAGGATTTACAATAAAACAAAAAAAATAATTAATTACCAAACCCGTGCGAAGCCGGGACGGGCCGCTAGTTGTATATCATAACAATGTGTTCTACTTATTATCGATAATTTCAGTTAGTATAGTCCCATCTCCATCCGAAAGTTAATCATGGGAGCGCTTCGAGGAAATAAATTTTAATATTTTTAATCGTTCCTCGAAGCGCTCTTTTTGGGAGCGCTTGGAGGAACAAAACGGGAGCGCTTAGATGGGAGCGTTTCAAAACGGGAGCGCTACGAGGAATACCTCTAAACTTTGGCACATTCATTAATTTTAACTTTGTACTTTTTTGTTGTTGTTAGATATGTGATGCTAAAATGAACATTACAAGTGTTGATGCCAGCTTTGGTGGAGCTTCGCATGACTCTTTTATCTGGAATCAACATCCAGTAAAAGCTCATTTAGAGGCACTTGATGAGCCAACTTGGCTTCTTGGTAAGAAATTACTTACATTATAGAAATGTGATTATAGGAGCATAATGTAGTCTATATCTAACCACTAGTTTACGTATGTAGTGCAGTCTTGAGTGTATGTAATATACCTCAGTCAGTCAAATAAAATAATTAATGTCCATACCTACATAAAATAATATTCTTGTTTTTTATTAGATATGATTACTTTAAAACAGTCTAATAAAAAGTGAAATGTTTCTTTACAGGTGACTCTGGATATCCACTAAGACCATACATGATGACGCCAATATTAGATGCTGCACCAGATACGCCTGAGAGATATTATACAGATATGCACATTAGGGCCAGGAACATTGTTGAGAGGACAATTGGGCTTCTTAAAGCACGTTTCCGCTGTCTGTTAGTGCATCGTGTTTTACACTATAAGCCTAAAGTGGCAGCTTCTATTGTAAATGCCTGTGACATTTTACACAACATTTGAAATCGGGCTCAACTACCAATACCAGAACTGACAGATGCACAGGCTCGTCAAGAAGCCCAAATGCAACAAAACTATGTTGATGATGGGGATCGCAGCCAACAGACTTTACAGCAAGGGACAAGAGCTAGGCTTGTTCATCGGTTGTGGGCACACCGGGAAACCTGAAAAATAAAGTTTTTTTTAATGTATTTTGAGTTTTTGTTCCATATTGCATATTACCACTGCAGAGTTGGGTTATTTATTTAAAGATCAATGTCTTTACTTAGCACAAAAGCTGAGCACTGCCATTCAATTTGGAAATTAATAAAAACTTATGTCCTTACCTAGTATTTAACCTCTCAAGGACCGTAAGCCTTTCAATTGTCTTGGTTGCTCGGTGCCTGACGTGTTAATATTATGTCTCTAATATCTTCGAGAGTGAGAGTTAAATTTTCTAAAATTTGGTTTCGCCTTGCATCTAGTCTAACTCTCTCTTCATCTAGTCTAACTCTCTCTTTATCTAGTCTAACACCCGTATTTATAAACAAGTAAAAGTAATTACTTGAGTAAAAGTAATTACATACATACATTTACATACATTTTTTTTTTTTTGCCTTACGCAAGAACCTTTGTGAGAGCTGGAGTCTGAACTAGGTTCGGGACCTGTATGACAGATCTCCAGGCTCACACCCTTAAAGATTTAACAAATTATACGGCATCAATCAGATTATACATAATATTATAAGCAAACAATTTTGATAGAGAGGTAAGTCTATGTAATAAAAGTGTGGTTGGTGAAAGTATTTGTAATGTTAAGTGATGTTTTTGTTGATGTTGTTAGTGTTGTTGTTGTGTTGTTGTTGTTGTGGTAGTGTGTGATGGTGTGGTGTGTATGTGCATGTAAGTCTAGTGTTTCGTGTTTATCAGTAAAATGAGAAAATAAGAGGGGAAAGTTTGTTCAAAAATCATTTAATGGTTTGAATGATATTTTCTGTTTCTTCATAGTCCAAGTCCAGCAACCAGTTCCTTACTGTCGTTTTGCATTTCCATTTAACCATTGAGTACATATGTAAGATTGAGTTAACTCTGTTGTACACATATGGACCAAGGAAATAAAAGAAACGTTGAGCTGACTTTGAATGGACAGAAATGGACGAACACACTGTGTGTTTTCGTCTCAAGGCATTAAACTTTTCGGGATTAAAAGAATTTCGGGAATGGACTGTTAGAATTAAATTTAAAATGAACAATTTTCGAATAGAGAGGACCTCACAAGTTTTATAAAGTTCGGTAGTAGGAAATTGATAAGGAAGGGACCAACCTACTTTAAGAATCGCTCTTTGAGCACGTTCCAGTTTTAACAAATGTGTTTTTGTTGCCCCACCCCAAACAACTATACAGTACTGCGCAACAGACTGACAGAGAGCCAGATATACTTGTCTAAGCACCCGTTTATCGGCCACATGGCGGAGATTCTTAAAAATAAATATCAATTTGCGAAGTCGAGAGGAAAGTAGATCTATATGATTATAAAAAGATAATGAGTCATCTATCTGAACGCCTAAGTACCTTACACTATCTATGCGACTTAAATGAGGGCAGCTGCAAGATGTTTGTAGTGATGCATTACAAGAATGTGCAGTCAACGAAAATTCGGATGATGAAGGTTTACCAACTTTAGACAGAGAAAAGGTTAGATATTTAGTTTTGTCTACATTTAGAGTGAGTCGGTTTAGCGACAGCCAGTTAGTAACAATGTCGAGTCCTAGTTGTGCGAATTGAAATGTGGACTCCCAGGAATACCCATGAAATATTAAGGCAGTATCATCAGCGTATGTAAAAATGGATCCATTACAAAGTTCGTGACGACAAAGGTCATTAATATAGATGAGAAACAAGGTCACTCCAATGATACTACCCTGGGGCACACCGTAGGTTATAGGGAGTTCGTCGCTCATGCAATGACCTATCTTAACACATTGGCGTCTTCCCGTAAGATAACTCGTGAAGAGTGAAAGCTGAACGCCTCTGATACCAATCTTCTCAAGCTTAGCAATGAGGGCGGGAATTGAGATTGTATCAAAGGCCTTTGCCAGATCTAGGAAGACGCCTATAACACATTCTTTATTATCCAGGTGAGACACGATGTTATTCGTGAGATCCAAGACCGCATTACTGGTGGACACTCCCAAACGAAAACCGTACTGGCTAGACGACAAAAGATGATTTTGCTCAAGGTATTTGACAAGCCTATTTATTCATGAGCCTTTCCAGCAGTTTAGATAATGTAGGTAAGATGGATATGGGTCTGTAATTTTGAGGTTTATGTAATTACTTAAGTAACGATTTCTATTCTATAGTTAAGAAATTACTCGAAGTTAGAACTGTCAAAAGTTAGAATTCTTAACCAAGTAATAGTCACCATTTCCTTTACTTATGCATTACTTTGCGCTACCCAGTAAACTATAGCAGTCTTTGTTTTGAGGTTATTTTGGTTAAAAATGGATACTTTAGATAGCATTAAAGCGGTTTTTGCTGTTGTAGACAACATAGATGATAATATATTAGAAGAGGTAGAAGTTGCTGAACCTAGAAATCCCAAAGTTTACTTTCGTGATGTGGATCCATTTCATGACTATTCGGAAAATTGTTTTAAAAAAAGATTTCGTTTCTCCAAAAGTGTTGTGATAAATGTGATTTTACCGAGAATTACAGACTCTTTACAATCAGAGACACAAAGAGGGCTTCCTATAACTCCACTGTGTCAGTTGCTTACTGCTTTGCGTTTTTATGCTACTGGAAGCTTTCAGGTTGTATGTGGAGATATCATGCATATTTCGCAATCGACGATTTGTCTTATAGTGCAAAGAGTAAGTCGAGCATTGGCATTGCTAATGCCAGATTTTATTAAGTTTCCTGCAAATTTGAGGAATACAAAAGACGATTTTGAAAAGCTTGGTTGCATTGGCAGAGCACCTGGACTGAAAAACATTATAGGTGCAATCGATTGCACTCACATTAAGATCGCCAAACCTAGAGGCATTCTTCATACAGAGCAGTACCAGAACAGAAAAGGTTATTTCTCATTGAATGTGCAAGTAGTTGGTGGCCCTAATTTGATGATATATGACATTGTAGTACGTTGGGCTGGCAGTACATGATAGCCGAATCTTTAGAAATTCACGGCTAAATGTAAGGTTACACAATAATGAAATTGATGGGGTGTTACTTGCAGATGGAGGATACCCTTGCACTAGGTAATTAATATTTTATATTCATAAACATAAAACTATACTTACTATGTGCCATGTGGTATTTTTTTAAACTGTGAATCATTCTTTATTTCAGATATTTATTGACTCCGGTTTCAAATCCCAGAACTGCACAAAAGGAGAGATATAACAAGGTGCAAATAAAAACAAGGAATTCGGTGGAACGGTTATTTGGAGTATGGAAAAGACGGTTTCCATGTCTACAAATTGGTTTGGCTACCAAACTTTCAACGACGGCCAATATCATAATAGCATGTGCAGTGCTCCACAACATTGCAGTAGAAGCTAATGATATTTTGGAAATAGATGACACCGTAGACTACAGTGCTCACTGTGCTCAGCCTTCGACCTCAACAATAACGAACACCACCACCGGTACCAGTGATGGTTTGGTACTTCGAGCAAACATAATTTCACGTTATTATATGTTTTAAATTATTTAGAAAATAAAACAAATATTTTCTCTGATATAATATTTTATTTATTTTCACAAATTAAAGCCACACTGTTTCCTACTCCATAGTTATTAATTGTCATATTTCTCCAATTCTTTAAGTTTTATTTGAATCTCAATTTCAAATAGTTTTTCTTTATGTTTTCTCTCTAAAATTTTCATCTGGAGATCTTCCTCATGCATTCTTTTCTTAAATTCTAATTCTTCTTCTAATATTTTACATTTTAATATATCTATTCTATTTGCTCGCAAATTTTCATAGCTCTTTTTGATAGGAGTTTTAAATTCTGCTTCCTTTTTGGCTTGAGTAACTTCAATGGTTGCTTCTGCGACTTTACACCAAGCTTCATTATTATTGTCACCTAATATGACCACGGACCCTGAAAAGCAGAAAAAATATAATGATGAATGCCCATATATTTAACTTTTGCTTTCACTGGCGTTCTACTTCAGTTTTCCAGGATGCAAAGCAATCTGTGTGTGAAGGGTAATACCCACACATACATATTATCCCTATTGCTTTTATAATATTAGTGTGTTATGGGAATTTATAATTATATTTATGCTGAATGACATAAGAAATCTTAAAAACCAATTGATAAGAAAATTTTGTTGTTGTGGCCAAAGTTTATTTGAGGAATAATAATAAAGGCTTGTTACATGTTAGTTCGACACAGTCAGTTAAGTATTTATACTTAGTGGATAATTTCTTACCATCAATATCACTATCAATATCCACAGCAATGTTAGTTAGGATATATTTATCTATATCCATGACTTTGGAATCGATGGGATCCATATCCATAACAGATGGTCCACCTCCTGTTAAGTGGCGAATATTTTCTTTCGTTTTAGACTCTTGCTTTTGCCTTCATGTTATACCACAATTTGATTAATTGTTTTGTAGATGCCTAAAACAATGAAACATAATATGACAATTAGATAAGTAACTGCCTTTATACCATATCGACACAGAAAAAAAGACCATGTGGCACAAATAATGCAACTAAATCTCTGTAAATAATCATCATCATCTGCCTAGCCTTTTCCCAACTATATTGGGGTCGGCTTCCAGTCAAACCGGATTCAGCTGAATATCAGTGTTTTACGTGGAGCGGCTGCCTACCAGACCTCCACAACCCATTAACTGGGCAACACGGTACTTCATGGCAAGACTGGAGTCAGATTTACTGGCTTCTGACAATCCGTAACGACTGCCAAAGATGTACAAATGACAGCCGGGACCAACGGCTTAACGTGCTTTCCGAGGCACGGAGGAAACTCGTTATGTTAAAGATGGTCACCCATCCACAGACCAACCTTGGCAAGCGTTGCTTAACCTTCAATATCGACCCGTGCGGCTGTTATTATCTAGCCACGAGCTCCTCAAATCTCTGTAAATTTTTTATTTTTTTTTATTAAATCTCTGTAAATAATAAAAGTATACAAAACACATTATATTCACCTTTTGGGTAACAATAGAGGATTCATTAAATTCCATAGCTATATTCTCCCATGACTGCTTCTTTTTCAGAGCACTTGTAGCATTTGTTTGTTTGCTGGATAAGACGCTATCATATTTTTGTATTATATTTAAAAATAAGTCCTTCTCCAAACTCGAAAACGGTTTCTTCCTGTCTACTTCTTGACTCATCTTCTTATTTTGCGGAAAGATATTCAAAGTAAAAAATACAACACACCGACCCAAACTGTTGTGATTTCAGAGTTTTGTTTACGTACCGGTACTATTTGACAGACAATGTAAGTATAATCTTTCTAAGTAAAAAATCACGAGTCGGCCTATATTCCTGTGTAAAACTAAACATTAAAGTTTAGTAGGGTTATATCATGTCAAGCGTTTTGTTTCTCCAAGCATACATTCCCGTGTACCGAAAAAATTAAACGAAAATAATGTACTTTTTACAATTTAAACTATTTAAATAACGTCATTGTTGTTATAAATAAAAAATAAAGCAATTTCGAAGATATTAATGCAAGATTTTGTCATATTAGTCCAAACATTACGTTTGCTTTATAAGTAACAAAACGCAGTCACAAAGTGTTGCCATACAGGAACAACCGCCTAGCGGTGAGTGTTACTTGAGCACTAAGTAACGTGCTTTACTCCACTATAGAATAAGATTTTTTAATTAAGAATTCTAACCTTAAGTAATGACTTAATTAAGAAATTACTTAGCAACAAGTAATTACTTCTTTATAAATACGGGTGTAACTCCCTCTTCATCTAGTCTAACTCTTTCTTCAGACATATTTACTAGAGCACGCCTTGCTGTATCTGCAGACATATTACAAGAACTCGCATACCTTGTGTTGGAAAGTACCGGGAAAAGATCAATAATACACAAAATGTCTGTTATTCATCCAAATTTATTTTATCACCTTCAAAGTATGCTCCTTTAGAAACGATACACTTGCGCCAACGAATAATCTATTCATCAAAACATTTTTTAAACGCTGCTTCCGGAATTGAGTTCAGTTCTCGCCGCGAATTCTCCTTTATGTCTTCTATCGATTGAAAACGGGTGCCACGAAGTGGTAATTTGAGTTTAGGAAAAAGAAAAAAGTCAGCAGGAGCCATATCTGGTGAATATGGTGGTTGCTGGATAGTATTTGTTGAGTGTTTGGTTAAAAATTCGTTCACAATGATAGTCTTGTGCGAAGGCGCATTGTCGTGGTGCAAAATCCAAGAATTTTCTTTCCACAAATTTGGCCTTTTTCGTCGAATTTGCTCTCTTAAACGCCGCATAACGCTCAATTATTATTCTTTATTTATCGTTAGACCTTCCGGTAAGAATTCAGAGTGCACAACACCGCGATAGTCAAAGAAAACAGTCAACATGACTTTGACTTTTGATCGACTTTGGCGTGGTTTCTTCGGTTTCGGTTCAGTTGGAAGGCGCCACTCCGAAGCTTGTTGACTAGTTTGCATGTCAAACTCGTAAACCCACGTCTCGTCACCAGTAACAATGCGTTTCATGAATGTTGGGTCCGAACTGACTCGTTCTAGCATGTCCTCAGCGACTTTCATGCGATTGAGTTTTTGGAGAAAATTCAGATCTTTTGGGACTAGCCGAGCAGCAACATGTTTCATACCCAAATGATTAGTTAAAATGGTACGGATCGACTCGTGAGATACAGAAAGTTCGGCGGCTATCTCTCTCAGAGTTGAATGGGGATTTTCAGTCACTATTTCCTTCACTTTTGCGATGTTAACTTCAGTTGCAGACGTTGACGGCCTACCAGAGCGAGGCAAATCTTCCATCACATCTCGACCGCTTTTGAACGCTTTGAACCAGTCATAAGCACGAGTTTTTTATAAAGTCGATTCACCGTAAGCCTTCTGTAACATTTTCAGTGACTCCGAACACGAAATTCCATTGGCGATGCAAAATTTAAGACAAACTCTTTGTTCGATATTTTTGTCTATTATGAAATTTGCAATACACACTATATATGATATTACTAAAACCAGCACTGTATTTAATATAAATAACAGATGTAACTCAAACTCCGCGCCAAAATGGAAAACAGTTGTGCCAATCTAACAACTACAAAAAAAAACAAATATTTGAATTTGGAACCATAAACAAATCATCAGGCAAAAGCTCAAGTGGCTGCAAAGAAGTTGGGGATTCTGGCTAAGGTGAGACGGTACTTCACGCCGGAACAGCTGCTCAAACTCTATCAAGTTCGATCGTGTATGGAATACTGCTCTCATCTTTGGGATGGATCTGCCAGATACCAGCTTGATGCCCTTGAGTCAATTGAGAAACGAGCCAACACAAAAAAAAAAAGCTTTTTTGACTGAATGTAGGTACCACTCGGCGCTGCCGCTGCCGCTGCCGCCGACGCGGGCTCCGGCGCGGAGTAAAAGAGGCGCGCGGCTCCGGAGGAGCGGCCGGTGCTGCTAGCGGGGGTGGGCTCGGGGTTTGCGGAGGGGGCGGGGTCAGAGCTAGAGCGGGCGCGGGTGGTGTAGACGCCACTGCTATCGGCTCAGGAGTTATCACTCGCATATCTACTGTCTCCATGTTGTGATGAGCCAGTATACTTTGAGATTGCTCACTATGAGCAGATATTGGAGCACTCCCTGCCTCAGTCCGATCTTCTGACGGCTGTGAATTTGAAAGATGTTAAGCAATGCATTCAGATAGGTACTGTATTGTGATAACATGACAGTAGCACATTACATACTTACATTATCAAAATTCGGTTCCACTCTTTTTCCAGGAAGACCTGATCCAAAGTCCTCACCCAATATATGCAGGAATTTTAGGTCTATTTCAGACAATCGTCCTTCATGAGATGGCCCTCCTCCAGTTCTGTGCATAGAGGCCCGTGTACTGGCGACTTTCGCTTTTAGCTTGCTCTTGTAGTCATTCCAATACTGAAAAGATAACTTAATTTTAAAAAACGATTTTTACATTAATTGCTATTGTTACAGCCTTTGATTGTTAGAAAATACTAAGGAAATTTACAATTTGTAGCATGCCAACTAAAAGCACTACTTGGCATAGTTATTATCAACATTGTAATCCATCTTTTTGTGCCGAAGACTCAGGCTGGCCGGCGGTAGTTGCCTAAAACCCTCCTGGTTCTTTGTTTAGCATCAAAGTAGTCAGTGATTAAAAAAAGCAGTTTACTTGCCTTAGACCAGCCCTTCCAATCCTTTTCTGCACCATCACCCTGGGAGTTCAAAGTGTCGGCTGCGGTCTGCCACATCCTTTTAGAATACTCTCTAGCCTGGGTAGATTTATTGTAGCCAGTTGCAAGAGCTCCATTTTCATTTAAAATCTCAGTGACATTATACATACAAAAATCTACCTTGTTGAAAGATGTTTTGTCGTGTCCTTATAAATCTCGACGGCGTCCAGGAACGCTTCCAGGACCTCGGTGTCCTGGGACGACCCGTCGAATCTCGCCGTGCACTTTGTGAAGTTGGCGTCGCTGCACGGCGCGGCTGCGACAGCGGTACCTCCGCTGGTCGCGTTTGATGATGGAGAGGCCCCAACTGGGGTGGAGGCCCTGAAGTCGCCGCTGGACGTCATCAGCATGTTGATGAGGCTTCTATTGGCTTCCACTTGCGCACGCGTTATCGTCTCGATCAGCGTGGATAAGAAATCTGAGGGGAACTGGGGAGCTGGTTGTAGTGTCGACCTCGAGTCGGCGCTCGCGGCATCGTCCGCGTGGCCACGCTCGGTGACGCTCACCTCTTCAGTGATCGTGACGTTACCTTCATCTTCTCCGCGTTGTTGACGGAGGGCTTCTCCTTTCCTCGTTGTCGGCATCTTCACGTTGTTGGCCGTGATGACAACGGTAAGGCGGTGAGTAGGTAGGTACTTTACCCGCGGTCACGTACGCACTGGATCTCAGTTTGTAACGGTCGTAACGATTCGGCCACTAGTTTGGGCGCCAGTTTAGAGTCATTACTTCAAAAAACTTTAATCTATAGTTGGATGTTTACAATGTTACACATACATGTTCACAACTTCGTACATAATTATAAAATAATGGCGTCGCGGCAGAGCCACGGAGGATCAAAATATACGTCCGTTCGAGATGACGGTTGCGGGGCGCTCTCTCCGCCGCTCGCACCCCCTCGGCTCGGCCTGCGCTGGCGCGCGGGGTATGCGGGCGGCGGAGGAGGGGGCTGCGCGCGCACGTTGGCTGCGACGCGTTGCAACCACAGAGTAGTGAAACCACAGCCTATTCGATATGATTTTTTTTCCGCGCTACACAAGTTTATAAATGTAGACCTATTCAACTTTACAAAATAATGGTCCCCGACTGTTAAAGTTGCTATTAACAGAAGTTGACTGCTATATTTGTTTACTTTGGGTACGCAGTCGGTTTTTTTTTTTTAATAATTGATTTTTATTTTGGTTAGGTTGTGGTTTAATTATTTTTTATTTTATTTTCCTGTAGGAATTTCGGGATAAAGAAGATTTTGCCTCACACTATACCCAAAAACGTAAGAGGCTTCAGTTACGCGGCCAGTTGGATTCCTTCAATAATTTTGAGGATGCCGAATTCATTAGGCGCTACAGGTTATCCAAAAATTTAGTGCTCGATTTGTGCGCCGAGTTGAGCCCAATGTTCAAAGAGCCTGTCAAGTCAACGGATTTATCCTTAGAGAACAAAGTAGGCTATCAACTTAATTCAAATAGATGTTTCTGTTTGTGATAATGGATTTGAGTAACTACTTATATCCAATTTTTACAACTATAAGGTTTATTAACCATAGTAGGGACCTTTAATAATTATTGATATAAGCCGCGCAGATAGAGAATAGATCTGAAAATGGCGGCGGGTACACATGATACGGTTGGCAAAACAAGTTCTCAAACATCGATTTTTATTGACTTTTTTTGTTATATATTATTCGTTTTTAATATTATTAATTAATAATAGTAGAAATAATGACAAAAATATTAATTAAATAAATAAGGAGCAAGGGTACATTAATATCACTGGATTTTAAAATTTGTCTTTATTAATTGTGACATATCAGAATCGTATTACAAAAATACCACCTCACATACATACATAAAGTCACGTTCTTATCCCTTAGGCCAGTAAAGTAAAGGCGGAACTATATTAGACCGACGCACACGTCTGAGACGTCGCCGACGTGTGTGATAGGTATGCACACTAGACTAACGCCGCCGACGCGTAGGCATGTTTTGCGCGATCATTTCAGTTGGTTTTTGAACAAGACAGGCGGTACCTGCCTAGCTAAATGATTATTAGTTCTCTACAAGACACAAGAAAAGGATTTAGCTTAAAAATGTACGAATCAGACAGAGAATTTGAAGTAAATTTCATTTATTTTTATGGCTTTGAAACGACCAACAGGGGAGAAAAGGTTTTATAAACCGCTTGGTCCAGCAGTATCCTGGTCATCTGAACCCATAATTGGTTCAATTCCCTCCATCAATTCATTATAATCCTCCATGGACTGGCCACTTTCACAGTCCTGGTCTTCATAGTCGTCACTTTCATCTTCGCTGTCGCTGTTCATACCGACACTGATAATGATCACTCTCCCTACCTACATCGCGATTCCAGTATTCTTCTTCGACTCTTTTGATGTGGTTTACTTGTTTCTTCCAGTCGTCTCGCGTAATTGAAGCTATGGCCTCTTTTGTGAACTCTTCAATTTTGTTTTCGTGTTGCTCCAAATTTTTATCTGCGACCCGTTGTTTTATTAAATTCCAAACGTGTTCTATCGGGTTCAGGTCGCAGTTGTAAGGAGGGAGTCTGAGGACTTCATGGCCATGTTCACGCAGAAGTTCGTCCACCAAATACTTTTTCTCTGGGCGAAGCTTTTTTAGCTGCATGAGCAGCTCTGCTTTAGTCCAGTCTTCTTCAAATGAGACACCGTGCTCCTGCATCCATATCTTTAAGTCCGCTTTGCGGGTTGCAGTCGTTGGCGCTTTATCTTACTGCATACTGTGGTAGGATGCATTATCCATGACGAGAATGGAGTTTTCAAGCAGATTTGGTATTAGTTTTTCTTTTAAATATTTCGTAAAATTATTACCATCCATCTCGTCATGGTAGTCACCTTTTTTTGATTTAGCTTTAAATAATAATCCTGCACCCTCCACAAACCCATCCTCTGAGCCGGCATGAACCATCACCCACCTTTGTCCGGGACTATCATTTTTGCGAACGCCTTTATCGGTGGATGACTGCCAGCACTTGCTGACAGTATAATGGGCATGGATCCACGACTCATCCATATATACAACTTTCTTTTTTTCCGCACCCATGGCATCATTTTGTCGGAGGCGGCGTAAATATTTAACTCGCCACGCTTTTATGTTATCGCGTTCTATGAGCACCATTCGGTTCTGGCGGCATTTTTAAAATTTAAATCCGAGCTTTTCTTTTAAAATCTTTCTTAATGTCGTTTTGCAGCCTTTATAGTTTAAATCAGCTCTTGCTGACGCCAGAATCTTGTTCAGCGTAGGTACCTCCTTTCGAACGTCGTATATTGAGGCAACAATATTTCTAATAGCACAAATATCGAAGCTGTCCATGAGGACACGCGTATTATTTTTGCCTTTTCTGCCCTTACTCGGCGTACGGATCTTGGTGTTGGTTTGTTCTGCAGGTTTACCTGAAATAAGAGTAAAATATTACTATTACTGTCAGTTATCGTTATAGAGTGACGCCGTTCGCAGTTTCGCACACGCCGGTGAGTACGATCAACACCATGAATGACTTGATCGATACGGGGCGTCTGTGGACCCGTATTTTCAGATGCTTCAAGTTTTGAAGATGATACTATCTACACTATCTACAGCTATGATGATGGATGAGGATTGATGATGGTGATGGATGATGTTGAATGATAATGATGGATGATGATGGTGGTGGGTGATTCTGATGATTGTATGATGATGGCGATATTGGCGATGGATGATGATGATGGACGATGATGATGATAATGGTGGGCGATGATTATGGTGTTTGATGATGATGAATGTTAATGGTGATGGATGATGACGATGGCTGATGGTCAGCAACACTGAACTTAGTCATACTCGCTACCAAAAGGACTCGTTTCCAGGCCAGAAACTATTTATACAAAAACCACACTCGTTTCCAGGCCAGAAAATCTATATAAAAAATCATACTCGATCGAGGTAAGGCTAATCATCTTCAAATAAATTGATTAATCTATCTATCTTGGTCACGCCCATAAAGCAACCGCGTAAAATAATGTGTAGGTACCATGTAATTACCTTCTTTCTTTATTCTCGATATAGTAGCCATCGATAAATTAGTCGCCATCGCTGCGCGTGCGGCGCTATACTTTAACGGATGATAACGCTCCAAGTTCTTCTCTTCGTCAAAGTATTTTATAACGTTGTAAACAATCTCACGTGCATCACTGTGAAGAATCTTTCCACGTTTTCGTGAAGCCATTGTCAATCAATCACAAAATGTCAACGTGCGTAACAAAAACTTAACGAAAATAAATAACAATCAAACGTAACGCAAACAAATAACAATCAAACTCAACAAAAACAACAATGAATATCAACGAAAACAACAAAATAACGGAACGAATTTAACGATAACTCGGAGTGCGTCAAGTAGCGTGGAAAGCGAATCCTGACTGACTCTTTTTTTGTTGCGCGTGCTTCACTGTGTGAGTATAGACAGCGATAGAGAGTGAGCGAGAACGCATGCGAGCGGACGCCATTTTCAGATCTATTCTCTATCTGCGCGGCTTATACTTATTTGTTTAAGGTTTTGACTGCATTGTCATTCTATGCCACAGGATCTTACCAAAGACCAATTGGAGATATAGGTGGTCATTCTGTGGCACAACAAACGTTGTCATCAGTATTATCTCAAATACCAAGGCGTTGAATTCTTCCCAAATGAGAGATAAATACATTGTTTTCCCAAGGACATTAGAGGAAAGGAATTCCATAAGAACAGAGTAAGTAAAACAATTGTTTGGGGTTGATATTTTGTATTTATTGTATATATAAATAGTACACCTAAGACTACCAACAGTACCGTCTGCCTTTCCTGTTTAAAATCCATACAAAGGTTGTTGTGAAAAGATCACTTTTAGCAATAAGGCCACTCTCTGTGTGACCCTATTAATGTTTCTTCATTATTTTTCTGTGAATTTTATGGTATGTACCATAAAATTCACAATTCATTCATAAGAGAAGAAGACCAATGAAGCGCTGATGGAGATGGTTTTGGCATTAATAATAGTAATGTGAAACCTAAAGCTGTTTCCACTTCCACAACTTCGTGCTATATACGTCCCAATGCATGGCATAAGGCCTTCCCTCTCCATGAATCACCAAAGAAATATAAAAAACCTCAACAGCGTGTTAGAAAATATTCACATTGAAATTGAGTAAATAATTGTTAAATAATAGCTTCCTTTTTAATTACATTATCTTATCAAATCAAATAATTAAGTAGGTGTAGAGAACAACAATTAAATACTAACAAATTTTTGTTTTTATTCTAAATTTCTAACTAAACAATTTAACTAGCTGATGCCCGCACTGGCCATTTATTTTGTTAAATAATATAGGTATAAGTAATATTTAAATTCTAACATAAATTATCAATAATATTAAAAAGATTGAGATCAATTAGGTAAATTCTAAACATGTTTAATTTACTGCTTCAGTGTTCAATTAATCAAATCTATATACTAATATATAAAGCTGAAGAGTTTGTTTGTTTGCTTGAATGCGCTAATCTCAGGACCTACTGGTCCGATTTGAAAAAATCTTTCAGTGTTAGATAGCCCATTTATCGAGGAAGGCTATATATAATCACGCTAAGACCAATTGAAGCGGAGGAGACGAAGTTACGCGGGTCACCTATTAAACATATAAGTCCTTTCATTATTAATGTATACCTTCAAGGGGTGGTTCCCTTGCAAGGTATCTCTTGAGTTTATCTATAGTGAAGTTGTAGGTACTATATATCTTTTTCTTAATTCCTTGGGATGATTCAACCAACCAAATTGTAAATTTTATTATTCCAGGTTTTTTCAACAATTTAGAATCCCAGGAGTTTTGGGATGCATCGACTGCACGCAAGTCGCCATCATAAGATTAAGTTACTAAGGACTACTGTTAAATAAGGAACATAAACTTTGAGGTATTCCTCGTAGCGCTCCCGTTTTGAAACGCTCCCATCTAAGCGCTCCCGTTTTGTTCCTCCAAGCGCTCCCAAAAGGAGCGCTTCGAGGAACGATTAAAAATATTAAAATTTATTTCCTCGAAGCGCTCCCACGTTTAAAAATAGGGAAAAGCATGAAGTAATGAATTATATCGATAATTTTTAAAAACTCATGTGTGCATCATCGATCGACATCGAAGTTGCTTAACCAAATTACGAAATTGAGAGAATAATATCTTTTTGCTTTCGGCACTCTTATGTGTATAGGTACAAGGACCAATGTTATTGTGTAGGTATTCAAAGAGGATGTTATAAATAAAACGCATAGATATACTTAATATAAATTATATACGTATAATAATCACATTGCAGTAGACCTACATAATAATTACATTAGTACTTTGTGTGTACCACTGGCGACGGGGTGTGGACGGGAATAACCCCTGGCGACTAGCTCCACGCCACGGTACTGTGACGTCATACGCATTAGCGAGTCTGCCAGCGCGACTGAATATTTTTCGAAACTTTAAATGCTAATAAAATAAAAACTACTGGGTATTTTTGAGAGAAACAAAAAGTTGTTAACTTGTATCCATACAGGCTATATTATGACAAACTTTCAGGCGATTTGGCAAAGTAACATTATCCGTTACAAATAGGATATAAAAACATATTCCAAGTTACAATCACATTAAAACAACATTAATACTAAGAGTAGTATAAGTATGTATATTATAAAAATCTTTAAAATTAAAAATATCAGATCGTTTCATAATCTTAATTATTATTGACTAATTAATAAGTGTTCATTGGAGTTGCACAATTTGATCCCGCCAAGTCCGTTCCATCATCGGACCACAAGACGTACGGCGTTGCGCCACCGTTACATGGTCGACATCCCACCCATACGTACAAAGCGTTTTAGAATAGGTACAATGTCGGTAGATTATATTCATCTATTTGGTGGACTAAAGGATTTACAATAAAACAAAAAAAATAATTAATTACCAAACCCGTGCGAAGCCGGGACGGGCCGCTAGTTGTATATCATAACAATGTGTTCTACTTATTATCGATAATTTCAGTTAGTATAGTCCCATCTCCATCCGAAAGTTAATCATGGGAGCGCTTCGAGGAAATAAATTTTAATATTTTTAATCGTTCCTCGAAGCGCTCTTTTTGGGAGCGCTTGGAGGAACAAAACGGGAGCGCTTAGATGGGAGCGTTTCAAAACGGGAGCGCTACGAGGAATACCTCTAAACTTTGGCACATTCATTAATTTTAACTTTGTACTTTTTTGTTGTTGTTAGATATGTGATGCTAAAATGAACATTACAAGTGTTGATGCCAGCTTTGGTGGAGCTTCGCATGACTCTTTTATCTGGAATCAACATCCAGTAAAAGCTCATTTAGAGGCACTTGATGAGCCAACTTGGCTTCTTGGTAAGAAATTACTTACATTATAGAAATGTGATTATAGGAGCATAATGTAGTCTATATCTAACCACTAGTTTACGTATGTAGTGCAGTCTTGAGTGTATGTAATATACCTCAGTCAGTCAAATAAAATAATTAATGTCCATACCTACATAAAATAATATTCTTGTTTTTTATTAGATATGATTACTTTAAAACAGTCTAATAAAAAGTGAAATGTTTCTTTACAGGTGACTCTGGATATCCACTAAGACCATACATGATGACGCCAATATTAGATGCTGCACCAGATACGCCTGAGAGATATTATACAGATATGCACATTAGGGCCAGGAACATTGTTGAGAGGACAATTGGGCTTCTTAAAGCACGTTTCCGCTGTCTGTTAGTGCATCGTGTTTTACACTATAAGCCTAAAGTGGCAGCTTCTATTGTAAATGCCTGTGACATTTTACACAACATTTGAAATCGGGCTCAACTACCAATACCAGAACTGACAGATGCACAGGCTCGTCAAGAAGCCCAAATGCAACAAAACTATGTTGATGATGGGGATCGCAGCCAACAGACTTTACAGCAAGGGACAAGAGCTAGGCTTGTTCATCGGTTGTGGGCACACCGGGAAACCTGAAAAATAAAGTTTTTTTTAATGTATTTTGAGTTTTTGTTCCATATTGCATATTACCACTGCAGAGTTGGGTTATTTATTTAAAGATCAATGTCTTTACTTAGCACAAAAGCTGAGCACTGCCATTCAATTTGGAAATTAATAAAAACTTATGTCCTTACCTAGTATTTAACCTCTCAAGGACCGTAAGCCTTTCAATTGTCTTGGTTGCTCGGTGCCTGACGTGTTAATATTATGTCTCTAATATCTTCGAGAGTGAGAGTTAAATTTTCTAAAATTTGGTTTCGCCTTGCATCTAGTCTAACTCTCTCTTCATCTAGTCTAACTCTCTCTTTATCTAGTCTAACACCCGTATTTATAAACAAGTAAAAGTAATTACTTGAGTAAAAGTAATTACATACATACATTTACATACATTTTTTTTTTTTTGCCTTACGCAAGAACCTTTGTGAGAGCTGGAGTCTGAACTAGGTTCGGGACCTGTATGACAGATCTCCAGGCTCACACCCTTAAAGATTTAACAAATTATACGGCATCAATCAGATTATACATAATATTATAAGCAAACAATTTTGATAGAGAGGTAAGTCTATGTAATAAAAGTGTGGTTGGTGAAAGTATTTGTAATGTTAAGTGATGTTTTTGTTGATGTTGTTAGTGTTGTTGTTGTGTTGTTGTTGTTGTGGTAGTGTGTGATGGTGTGGTGTGTATGTGCATGTAAGTCTAGTGTTTCGTGTTTATCAGTAAAATGAGAAAATAAGAGGGGAAAGTTTGTTCAAAAATCATTTAATGGTTTGAATGATATTTTCTGTTTCTTCATAGTCCAAGTCCAGCAACCAGTTCCTTACTGTCGTTTTGCATTTCCATTTAACCATTGAGTACATATGTAAGATTGAGTTAACTCTGTTGTACACATATGGACCAAGGAAATAAAAGAAACGTTGAGCTGACTTTGAATGGACAGAAATGGACGAACACACTGTGTGTTTTCGTCTCAAGGCATTAAACTTTTCGGGATTAAAAGAATTTCGGGAATGGACTGTTAGAATTAAATTTAAAATGAACAATTTTCGAATAGAGAGGACCTCACAAGTTTTATAAAGTTCGGTAGTAGGAAATTGATAAGGAAGGGACCAACCTACTTTAAGAATCGCTCTTTGAGCACGTTCCAGTTTTAACAAATGTGTTTTTGTTGCCCCACCCCAAACAACTATACAGTACTGCGCAACAGACTGACAGAGAGCCAGATATACTTGTCTAAGCACCCGTTTATCGGCCACATGGCGGAGATTCTTAAAAATAAATATCAATTTGCGAAGTCGAGAGGAAAGTAGATCTATATGATTATAAAAAGATAATGAGTCATCTATCTGAACGCCTAAGTACCTTACACTATCTATGCGACTTAAATGAGGGCAGCTGCAAGATGTTTGTAGTGATGCATTACAAGAATGTGCAGTCAACGAAAATTCGGATGATGAAGGTTTACCAACTTTAGACAGAGAAAAGGTTAGATATTTAGTTTTGTCTACATTTAGAGTGAGTCGGTTTAGCGACAGCCAGTTAGTAACAATGTCGAGTCCTAGTTGTGCGAATTGAAATGTGGACTCCCAGGAATACCCATGAAATATTAAGGCAGTATCATCAGCGTATGTAAAAATGGATCCATTACAAAGTTCGTGACGACAAAGGTCATTAATATAGATGAGAAACAAGGTCACTCCAATGATACTACCCTGGGGCACACCGTAGGTTATAGGGAGTTCGTCGCTCATGCAATGACCTATCTTAACACATTGGCGTCTTCCCGTAAGATAACTCGTGAAGAGTGAAAGCTGAACGCCTCTGATACCAATCTTCTCAAGCTTAGCAATGAGGGCGGGAATTGAGATTGTATCAAAGGCCTTTGCCAGATCTAGGAAGACGCCTATAACACATTCTTTATTATCCAGGTGAGACACGATGTTATTCGTGAGATCCAAGACCGCATTACTGGTGGACACTCCCAAACGAAAACCGTACTGGCTAGACGACAAAAGATGATTTTGCTCAAGGTATTTGACAAGCCTATTTATTCATGAGCCTTTCCAGCAGTTTAGATAATGTAGGTAAGATGGATATGGGTCTGTAATTTTGAGGTTTATGTAATTACTTAAGTAACGATTTCTATTCTATAGTTAAGAAATTACTCGAAGTTAGAACTGTCAAAAGTTAGAATTCTTAACCAAGTAATAGTCACCATTTCCTTTACTTATGCATTACTTTGCGCTACCCAGTAAACTATAGCAGTCTTTGTTTTGAGGTTATTTTGGTTAAAAATGGATACTTTAGATAGCATTAAAGCGGTTTTTGCTGTTGTAGACAACATAGATGATAATATATTAGAAGAGGTAGAAGTTGCTGAACCTAGAAATCCCAAAGTTTACTTTCGTGATGTGGATCCATTTCATGACTATTCGGAAAATTGTTTTAAAAAAAGATTTCGTTTCTCCAAAAGTGTTGTGATAAATGTGATTTTACCGAGAATTACAGACTCTTTACAATCAGAGACACAAAGAGGGCTTCCTATAACTCCACTGTGTCAGTTGCTTACTGCTTTGCGTTTTTATGCTACTGGAAGCTTTCAGGTTGTATGTGGAGATATCATGCATATTTCGCAATCGACGATTTGTCTTATAGTGCAAAGAGTAAGTCGAGCATTGGCATTGCTAATGCCAGATTTTATTAAGTTTCCTGCAAATTTGAGGAATACAAAAGACGATTTTGAAAAGCTTGGTTGCATTGGCAGAGCACCTGGACTGAAAAACATTATAGGTGCAATCGATTGCACTCACATTAAGATCGCCAAACCTAGAGGCATTCTTCATACAGAGCAGTACCAGAACAGAAAAGGTTATTTCTCATTGAATGTGCAAGTAGTTGGTGGCCCTAATTTGATGATATATGACATTGTAGTACGTTGGGCTGGCAGTACATGATAGCCGAATCTTTAGAAATTCACGGCTAAATGTAAGGTTACACAATAATGAAATTGATGGGGTGTTACTTGCAGATGGAGGATACCCTTGCACTAGGTAATTAATATTTTATATTCATAAACATAAAACTATACTTACTATGTGCCATGTGGTATTTTTTTAAACTGTGAATCATTCTTTATTTCAGATATTTATTGACTCCGGTTTCAAATCCCAGAACTGCACAAAAGGAGAGATATAACAAGGTGCAAATAAAAACAAGGAATTCGGTGGAACGGTTATTTGGAGTATGGAAAAGACGGTTTCCATGCCTACAAATTGGTTTGGCTACCAAACTTTCAACGACGGCCAATATCATAATAGCATGTGCAGTGCTCCACAACATTGCAGTAGAAGCTAATGATATTTTGGAAATAGATGACACCGTAGACTACAGTGCTCACTGTGCTCAGCCTTCGACCTCAACAATAACGAACACCACCACCGGTACCAGTGATGGTTTGGTACTTCGAGCAAACATAATTTCACGTTATTATATGTTTTAAATTATTTAGAAAATAAAACAAATATTTTCTCTGATATAATATTTTATTTATTTTCACAAATTAAAGCCACACTGTTTCCTACTCCATAGTTATTAATTGTCATATTTCTCCAATTCTTTAAGTTTTATTTGAATCTCAATTTCAAATAGTTTTTCTTTATGTTTTCTCTCTAAAATTTTCATCTGGAGATCTTCCTCATGCATTCTTTTCTTAAATTCTAATTCTTCTTCTAATATTTTACATTTTAATATATCTATTCTATTTGCTCGCAAATTTTCATAGCTCTTTTTGATAGGAGTTTTAAATTCTGCTTCCTTTTTGGCTTGAGTAACTTCAATGGTTGCTTCTGCGACTTTACACCAAGCTTCATTATTATTGTCACCTAATATGACCACGGACCCTGAAAAGCAGAAAAAATATAATGATGAATGCCCATATATTTAACTTTTGCTTTCACTGGCGTTCTACTTCAGTTTTCCAGGATGCAAAGCAATCTGTGTGTGAAGGGTAATACCCACACATACATATTATCCCTATTGCTTTTATAATATTAGTGTGTTATGGGAATTTATAATTATATTTATGCTGAATGACATAAGAAATCTTAAAAACCAATTGATAAGAAAATTTTGTTGTTGTGGCCAAAGTTTATTTGAGGAATAATAATAAAGGCTTGTTACATGTTAGTTCGACACAGTCAGTTAAGTATTTATACTTAGTGGATAATTTCTTACCATCAATATCACTATCAATATCCACAGCAATGTTAGTTAGGATATATTTATCTATATCCATGACTTTGGAATCGATGGGATCCATATCCATAACAGATGGTCCACCTCCTGTTAAGTGGCGAATATTTTCTTTCGTTTTAGACTCTTGCTTTTGCCTTCATGTTATACCACAATTTGATTAATTGTTTTGTAGATGCCTAAAACAATGAAACATAATATGACAATTAGATAAGTAACTGCCTTTATACCATATCGACACAGAAAAAAAGACCATGTGGCACAAATAATGCAACTAAATCTCTGTAAATAATCATCATCATCTGCCTAGCCTTTTCCCAACTATATTGGGGTCGGCTTCCAGTCAAACCGGATTCAGCTGAATATCAGTGTTTTACGTGGAGCGGCTGCCTACCAGACCTCCACAACCCATTAACTGGGCAACACGGTACTTCATGGCAAGACTGGAGTCAGATTTACTGGCTTCTGACAATCCGTAACGACTGCCAAAGATGTACAAATGACAGCCGGGACCAACGGCTTAACGTGCTTTCCGAGGCACGGAGGAAACTCGTTATGTTAAAGATGGTCACCCATCCACAGACCAACCTTGGCAAGCGTTGCTTAACCTTCAATATCGACCCGTGCGGCTGTTATTATCTAGCCACGAGCTCCTCAAATCTCTGTAAATTTTTTATTTTTTTTTATTAAATCTCTGTAAATAATAAAAGTATACAAAACACATTATATTCACCTTTTGGGTAACAATAGAGGATTCATTAAATTCCATAGCTATATTCTCCCATGACTGCTTCTTTTTCAGAGCACTTGTAGCATTTGTTTGTTTGCTGGATAAGACGCTATCATATTTTTGTATTATATTTAAAAATAAGTCCTTCTCCAAACTCGAAAACGGTTTCTTCCTGTCTACTTCTTGACTCATCTTCTTATTTTGCGGAAAGATATTCAAAGTAAAAAATACAACACACCGACCCAAACTGTTGTGATTTCAGAGTTTTGTTTACGTACCGGTACTATTTGACAGACAATGTAAGTATAATCTTTCTAAGTAAAAAATCACGAGTCGGCCTATATTCCTGTGTAAAACTAAACATTAAAGTTTAGTAGGGTTATATCATGTCAAGCGTTTTGTTTCTCCAAGCATACATTCCCGTGTACCGAAAAAATTAAACGAAAATAATGTACTTTTTACAATTTAAACTATTTAAATAACGTCATTGTTGTTATAAATAAAAAATAAAGCAATTTCGAAGATATTAATGCAAGATTTTGTCATATTAGTCCAAACATTACGTTTGCTTTATAAGTAACAAAACGCAGTCACAAAGTGTTGCCATACAGGAACAACCGCCTAGCGGTGAGTGTTACTTGAGCACTAAGTAACGTGCTTTACTCCACTATAGAATAAGATTTTTTAATTAAGAATTCTAACCTTAAGTAATGACTTAATTAAGAAATTACTTAGCAACAAGTAATTACTTCTTTATAAATACGGGTGTAACTCCCTCTTCATCTAGTCTAACTCTTTCTTCAGACATATTTACTAGAGCACGCCTTGCTGTATCTGCAGACATATTACAAGAACTCGCATACCTTGTGTTGGAAAGTACCGGGAAAAGATCAATAATACACAAAATGTCTGTTATTCATCCAAATTTATTTTATCACCTTCAAAGTATGCTCCTTTAGAAACGATACACTTGCGCCAACGAATAATCTATTCATCAAAACATTTTTTAAACGCTGCTTCCGGAATTGAGTTCAGTTCTCGCCGCGAATTCTCCTTTATGTCTTCTATCGATTGAAAACGGGTGCCACGAAGTGGTAATTTGAGTTTAGGAAAAAGAAAAAAGTCAGCAGGAGCCATATCTGGTGAATATGGTGGTTGCTGGATAGTATTTGTTGAGTGTTTGGTTAAAAATTCGTTCACAATGATAGTCTTGTGCGAAGGCGCATTGTCGTGGTGCAAAATCCAAGAATTTTCTTTCCACAAATTTGGCCTTTTTCGTCGAATTTGCTCTCTTAAACGCCGCATAACGCTCAATTATTATTCTTTATTTATCGTTAGACCTTCCGGTAAGAATTCAGAGTGCACAACACCGCGATAGTCAAAGAAAACAGTCAACATGACTTTGACTTTTGATCGACTTTGGCGTGGTTTCTTCGGTTTCGGTTCAGTTGGAAGGCGCCACTCCGAAGCTTGTTGACTAGTTTGCATGTCAAACTCGTAAACCCACGTCTCGTCACCAGTAACAATGCGTTTCATGAATGTTGGGTCCGAACTGACTCGTTCTAGCATGTCCTCAGCGACTTTCATGCGATTGAGTTTTTGGAGAAAATTCAGATCTTTTGGGACTAGCCGAGCAGCAACATGTTTCATACCCAAATGATTAGTTAAAATGGTACGGATCGACTCGTGAGATACAGAAAGTTCGGCGGCTATCTCTCTCAGAGTTGAATGGGGATTTTCAGTCACTATTTCCTTCACTTTTGCGATGTTAACTTCAGTTGCAGACGTTGACGGCCTACCAGAGCGAGGCAAATCTTCCATCACATCTCGACCGCTTTTGAACGCTTTGAACCAGTCATAAGCACGAGTTTTTTATAAAGTCGATTCACCGTAAGCCTTCTGTAACATTTTCAGTGACTCCGAACACGAAATTCCATTGGCGATGCAAAATTTAAGACAAACTCTTTGTTCGATATTTTTGTCTATTATGAAATTTGCAATACACACTATATATGATATTACTAAAACCAGCACTGTATTTAATATAAATAACAGATGTAACTCAAACTCCGCGCCAAAATGGAAAACAGTTGTGCCAATCTAACAACTACAAAAAAAAACAAATATTTGAATTTGGAACCATAAACAAATCATCAGGCAAAAGCTCAAGTGGCTGCAAAGAAGTTGGGGATTCTGGCTAAGGTGAGACGGTACTTCACGCCGGAACAGCTGCTCAAACTCTATCAAGTTCGATCGTGTATGGAATACTGCTCTCATCTTTGGGATGGATCTGCCAGATACCAGCTTGATGCCCTTGAGTCAATTGAGAAACGAGCCAACACAAAAAAAAAAAGCTTTTTTGACTGAATGTAGGTACCACTCGGCGCTGCCGCTGCCGCTGCCGCCGACGCGGGCTCCGGCGCGGAGTAAAAGAGGCGCGCGGCTCCGGAGGAGCGGCCGGTGCTGCTAGCGGGGGTGGGCTCGGGGTTTGCGGAGGGGGCGGGGTCAGAGCTAGAGCGGGCGCGGGTGGTGTAGACGCCACTGCTATCGGCTCAGGAGTTATCACTCGCATATCTACTGTCTCCATGTTGTGATGAGCCAGTATACTTTGAGATTGCTCACTATGAGCAGATATTGGAGCACTCCCTGCCTCAGTCCGATCTTCTGACGGCTGTGAATTTGAAAGATGTTAAGCAATGCATTCAGATAGGTACTGTATTGTGATAACATGACAGTAGCACATTACATACTTACATTATCAAAATTCGGTTCCACTCTTTTTCCAGGAAGACCTGATCCAAAGTCCTCACCCAATATATGCAGGAATTTTAGGTCTATTTCAGACAATCGTCCTTCATGAGATGGCCCTCCTCCAGTTCTGTGCATAGAGGCCCGTGTACTGGCGACTTTCGCTTTTAGCTTGCTCTTGTAGTCATTCCAATACTGAAAAGATAACTTAATTTTAAAAAACGATTTTTACATTAATTGCTATTGTTACAGCCTTTGATTGTTAGAAAATACTAAGGAAATTTACAATTTGTAGCATGCCAACTAAAAGCACTACTTGGCATAGTTATTATCAACATTGTAATCCATCTTTTTGTGCCGAAGACTCAGGCTGGCCGGCGGTAGTTGCCTAAAACCCTCCTGGTTCCTTGTTTAGCATCAAAGTAGTCAGTGATTAAAAAAAGCAGTTTACTTGCCTTAGACCAGCCCTTCCAATCCTTTTCTGCACCATCACCCTGGGAGTTCAAAGTGTCGGCTGCGGTCTGCCACATCCTTTTAGAATACTCTCTAGCCTGGGTAGATTTATTGTAGCCAGTTGCAAGAGCTCCATTTTCATTTAAAATCTCCTACAAGGCCTCGAGCTGGTTCAAAGTTACTCTCCTTTTTCGACTAGAATGCAGCAAAAAAAGCACTTGAAATTCTTATCACAGACTGAAGTGGCTTCCCCGAAGCAAAATACATTTATTCACTTTCGTAATAGATTTATCTGTAGACTTCTCGAAGGAATTATTCAATTTTAGTACTTCGACAAATTAAACAATATTTAATACTTACGACATTCCTGACGACCCACTGACCGAAATAATAATAGTCTTAGGAACCAGAGGTGAGGACAGTTTTTAAAAAAATAACGTACAAGTATTTCCTAAAATTATTTAATTAACAAAACAAAAATTAATAACCGAAATTACAAGAAATGATAATTGAAAATGATGACATCCGAAACTCTAATTACTGCAAATAATTAAATTACTTACGAAAATAACAATATAACGACCGAATAAGAAAATACAAACGAGGGTAGCGATGTACAACCGTTGACGACCGATAACCGAATGAATCCGTTGCTAAGCGCGCGCCATCCTTTATAGCGCACCGCTTGGACCAGGTCTTGGAGAGGGAGGTTTCGCTAAGACGGCCGTTCCTGACAGCGACGCGTCCTCGACCGCATCTTGCCTTGCGCCATCACTAGGTCCACCAACACCAGACTGGCCATAATCATCTGCAAAGTAACATCTACTGTAGGTACATTTGCTTTCTTGCGTCACTTATGTGTCTGAAGCCAAAGAATAGTAAGCACTTGAACTAATGTTTTTAAGTACGCGATAGTGAGCGTGCACTCCCACCATCAGGCACCCAACTAAACAGGAAGGTTTCTTAGGTAATCGAAATGTAAATTTAAATGCTTCAGACTAGACAAAAAAAGAAAGTTACAAAACAAAAGCAGTGCTTTTAAGCATTAAAACGTAAATGGAACTAAATAGCATTCCAACCAATGGAATTCCGGGCTTCCATTGGGTAGAATGCCAGTCAAGATAAATAAACAGTAGTGAAGCTAATATACTTATCCATAACAGAAGCCATGAACCATAAGTTCAGGCCAAACAGAAGTCTTAAGCCAGAAGCTCAGACCTTACGGAAGTCATAAGCCAGGGGCTCAGACCCATCGGAAGCCATGAACTAGGGGTTCAGACCAAACAGAAGTCGTAAGCCAGAGGCTCAGACCAAACAGAAGCCATGAACCAGGGGTTCAGGCCAAACAGAAGTCATAAGCCAGAGGCTCAGACCGAACAGAAGCTATGAACCAGGGGTTCAGGCCAAACAGAAGTCTTCCGGTTGCTTACCAGCCTCGAAGAAAGCGGAGCATTCGTCAGGCGTTCACTCGCCACGCCAGAGCACCATATGTTCGGCAGCTGCCTGGGTTTTTTTTGCCATACGACCCAGCCAGTAGTTTCAGCTCGTAGCGATGATGTGGCAGTACACACAGGACCTTATAGGGCCCCCGCATGCCAGAGTCGAGCTTTCCTGTGCTCTGCGATGCCTTGTTGACAAAGACATAGTCCCCAACAGCGTAGGCTCGTGGTTGTCGCCGGTTCTGGTTGGTGTATTCGTCTTGACGCCGCTGGTTAGCTGTAAGTAAGTCTGAGGCACGCTGTCTCCTGAGCGTCATAAGTGCTTCTCGATTAGGGTTACGGTTCTCAAGTGCGACGTCACGCACTAGAGATCTTATTACTGGGGTAGCTGCATCAATCCCAACGAGGAGTTGTAATGGCGAGGCTTGTGTAGTAGCCTGTCTGGTGACATTTAAATTGAGCTGCACCTTCCATAAGGCGTCAGCCCACTGAGAACCTTTATGTCCCACCTCTACCCGTAACATGTTTAAGACAGTTCTGCAGTACCTCTCTGCTTGTCCGTTTTCTCGATGCATTCCAGGTGTGATAAAATGAATGGAGCAGCCCAAGCTACTAACCCAGTCTCGGAAGGCTACGCTTTCGAACATTCTCCCTCTGTCACATATTATAGTACTTGGAGACCCGAACAAAGATATCACATTAGTGAACACCCGTTTTAATTCGCCTGAGTCTTGACGATACATGGAGTACAGCAGACAAAATTTTGAAAAGCTGTCAACTACTATTAAAGCGTACTTAAACCCGTTAGATTCTGGAAGCGGGCCTAATATATCGGCATGAATAACACAGAATGGGTCATCAGGCTTCGACCAAGACTGAATTGACGGTTGTGAGGGTGCTTTAGGTACTTTCTTATGAGCTAAACATACAAGGCAATGGCTAACATATTTTCTAACAAATTGCCTAACACTCGGAAACCAAAAGTGACGCAATATGAGATCCGTCGTTCTGTCGGCTCCAACATGATCATGCTCATCATGGAAGGCTCTTAAAAGGCTAAGCCGGTAACCTTTAGGAATGTAACACAACAAGCGTGGCTCTTCACCGGTTGGTGTATATTTGTAATACAAGAGTTCGTTTTTAATTAAATACCTTGAAGAATCTAATTGGCCCTCTCTTAACTTAACAATTAAATTTTGGGTTTCCTCATCCGCAGTCTGAGCGACCTTTGCCCAATTATTAGAATTGCGAATGTGTGATACGTTTACGGTTTCAGGAGGATGCCGGCTTAGAAAATCAGCGTGCTGCATCATGGATCCTTTTCTATATTCCAAGGTAAAGGTAAAGTCCTGCAGGTAAACCCACCAACGCGCGACACGAGGCAACAAATCTTTTTTTGTTTCAGTTAACTTCAACGAATTACAGTCCGTCACTATTTTGAAGTTGATGCCAATTAAATAATGACGGAAGTTCTGAAGTGCGCGTACAATGGCTAGGGTTTCCAGCTCGTAGCTGTGATAGCGACTCTCTGCACCCCGTGTGGACCTACTATAGTAACTGACTACTCTCTTTCGTTTACCGGCCATGTTCCTGCAACAACACCGCACCGACACCGATAGAGCTGGCATCGGTATGAAGCTCCGTAGGCAAACTTGGTTCAAAGATGGCTAAAACTGGTTCATGGGTCAAACAATGAATAATATTGTCACGAGCCACATCTTGTTCTGAACCCCATTTGAAAGGTTCTCCCTTTCTTAACAATTTGGCTATGCAGGCTGTTTTAGAAGCGTAACCCGCGACATAACGCCTAAAATACCCGGCCAGACCCAAAAATTGGCGAACCCCCTTAACATTAGTAGGTTTTGGAGAATTTACCAGCGCCTCTATTTTTCTTGGGCTCGGCCGCACCTGACCATTACTAACTACCCGTCCTAAATATTCTATTTCGGTATCTAAAAAGGTAATTTTTTTTAAATTAACCGAAAAACTGGCATTCGTGAGAGTACTCAAAACTTGACGCAGCAAGTCGAGTCCTTCAGGAATTTCGTTTGACATAAGAAGCACATCGTCGATATACGTCAACACTAGCCCACTTTCAATATAGGGTTTTAACGTTTTCGATAAGATTCTTTGATAAACTATGGGGGCGTTAGCTAACCCATAGGGCATTTTTAAATATTCGAAATGCCCTTCAGGCGTTACGAAGGTGGTTTTGGAAATCGAATCGTCATCTTTTAACGGCACCTGATGAAATCCAGTTGCCATATCTAAACTGGTGAAGAACTTGAAACAACCAAGCCTATCGATATGGTCATCGATCAAGGGCAAAGGAAATCGTTCTTTGACCGTTATAGCATTAAGTGCCCGATAATCGACGCACATCCTATCACTCCCGTCCTTCTTCTTGACGAGGATGATAGGACTGGCGTAGTCGGACTGTGACTCACGAATGATTCCCTTTGAGAGTAGGTCATTAATAATATCCCGAACTCTATTTTTTTCGTCACACGAAAGCTTATAAGGCCTGTGAACTACCGGGGCACTCGATGTTAATCGTATTTCCATACTACCCGTATTCACCGTTGATGTAGCAGTTCCCGTAATGAAAGAACTCGAAAACTCGCGGATGATATCAAGCAAAAGATTCCTGTCATTGCCAACTAACGGCGTTTTAATGTTTTCAAACTCAACGGTAGAAACGTGCAGTACGGAGGGCACACTGTCTAATCTCGTGAGCCGATGTAAGTTATTACTACGCGTGTAGGTAATTCCCTCTCTATCTAATACATCCGTGCCAATCAAAATAGGCGCCGTAATGCACCCAACTGGCACCACATACAAATCAACTTCCAAAGACACTTCAGGAAATTCAATCATCGTCGTAACATATGACGTTGATTCGATCTCCTGGCTGCCTATACCTCTCAACAAACGATACGTTGGGATTCGATTGAAATTAAAATATTTAAGAACCGACTCTAAAATCAACGAGATATCAGACCCACTATCAATCAAAGTATCTATAGGCACCTTTTGAATAACAGCAGACATTATGTTGTCTCCTTTTGATTGACACTTGAGCAAAAATTTATCTTAGCCGATTTCTTTTGATTACGTTCATTTTCAGACTTTTGTTTCGAAAAGCATGTATCAATCAAGTGACCGTTACGTTTACAATATGTGCAAAACTTGACTGATTTATCACCCGATGTTAAAGGCGTTGACGTCACGGTATCTGCTGATGATGGCGCATTAGTATCAACTTTAGGTCTTTTCTTGCAGTCATATTTCGTATGACCAACTTTACGACAATAATGACACACTATTTTACTATCTCCCGATTTGATTGCTTCGCGTTTACGCGAAGATGACGGTCCTACATTGTTTGAGTGGGAAGGATTGTTTAAACTGCGCGTCTCGGTTTTTGGTTTGATATATACCGACAAAAATTCGACTAAATCTTTTATGTTAAGTTTCGCATTCGTTGCCGCAGCCTTTATTTGAGCATCAGTAATACCTCGCACAATTATTGCAACTTTCAGCTCGTCAGACAAGCCCTTTACAATGTTAAGACGCAAAAGAGACTTGCGAGCATATTCGGCGTATGTCGGGAATTTATTTGAATTGTTACACATAACCTCAAATAAAATTGTAGCAACATCTACGTTACGTGGGCACAGTGAACGAAACTCTAACTTAAAGTTGCTCCACGAACGATCATTTGTTATCCAATCGTTAAGCCATGACTTTGCGTCACCACGCAAACAACTTCCTATGCGCCCTAAACACTCGCGATCGTCCCATTTATTTAAATTACGAGCGCGGTCTACCTCTGAACACCAAACGTCAAAGTCGTGCAGGTTAGGATCGAAGGGAGAAATATAAAAATTATGCGATCTCTCTTTAACTAAGCAAGACAATGCGCCTACGAGCTTATCTGTCACGTCATTATCCCGGTCGAGCGTTCGCGACTTCTGCCTAGTGAAAGTTTCCTGCCCCCGTGAGTTATGCTCCTCAACAGGCGTAGAGACGCGACACGTTGTTGAAGTCGGCAAACGGCTCTCAATAGAATTCAAGCGAGCTAATATTTGATCTAGGGCTTGATCACGCGGAGATTCACGACGGCTAAATGAGGTATCACGACGTCTACGACCACTACGTGGACTACGGGACACATTACGATATCTCGAAGAGGTACGTTCGCGACCATGAGAACGCTCACGGTATCTACGAGGTGAAGGCGTGTGATTGCTCCTACCGGAACCATGGCTACGATTACGCGATCTACTTCTCAACGTTCGGGAACGATTACGATGCGTTACGTCTAGTTTTTCAACGCTTGTCGAACGTCCCGGCATATCTCAGAAATGAAATGATCAGGAATAAAATTTAACACTCACCGATACGCGCGAAACCATAAACAACAAAACTTGCAGTAATTAGGTCAAATTCAAACACTAACGGACATTCAGTTAATTTATAACAGATGGCACAAACAGCACTAAGCACGTGGTCTATCCCTGACTTCTGATCTTAGGAACCAGAGGTGAGGACAGTTTTAAAAAAAATAACGTACAAGTATTTCCTAAAATTATTTAATTAACAAAACAAAAATTAATAACCGAAATTACAAGAAATGATAATTGAAAATGATGACATCCGAAACTAATTACTGCAAATAATTAAATTACTTACGAAAATAACAAATATAACGACCGAATAAGAAAATACAAACGAGGGTAGCGATGCACAACCGTTGACGACCGATAACCGAATGAATCCGTTGCTTTTTTTTTTTTTTTTTTTTTTGTCGATGGCCACTCGCAGTTTTCAACCCTAGAGGGTTGTCAACTACTAAACCGGACTTGCCTGTGTGGGCCTCTAGAATTTAAGGCCCCCAGCCGAGGCTACAAATATTATATTTATTAGAACTCCGCTCGCTGAGGGCACCCCCTGTGGGGTACGGACCTCGGCTCAGCGGCGTCGTTTAGGGGGGGGCAGCAAGAGACTGGCTGGGTCATGTCATTATTTAGGGAGATATTTGTCACTACTGGCTCAGCTTCGCGGGCTGGCTCGTTTGGCAAAAGACGGGGGGGAGCGTTACTGGGACGTCGCGACGGAATCCGTTGCTAAGCGCGCGCCATCCTTTATAGCGCACCGCTTGGACCAGGTCTTGGAGAGGGAGGTTTCGCTAAGAATAGTTTATCACTACTTATTTCAAAACTATACTTTAATTTTCCCACGGCAATCGCAAATTCACAAACTTCACAGACCATAGACTAATTTATGAAACCACAGACTACGAGTTACGTCATACGGGAGAACCAGAGTTGCCAACACCAATTTATCAAATTCGCCGCCAATTCAAAAAATATTAATTCTTCAAATTCCGCTTAATTTTTTTTTAACAATGTCTATTAAATTTTATACTATACTTTTTGAATTTTCCGTTAATTTCCGTATTTTTTCCAGTCTTTGGTTGCATACAACAAATTTGTTAAAACTGATTTTGAACGCATCGCATCGGTCGAGCGACAATTTAATGTCCTTAATTTTAAAGCAGAGAACCGCAATTGTTTAAAAACAGATACTGTAGTGTCTGTAGTACTTTTAAATGACAACAAGAGTTTTGGTCGAAAGAGTAGACTTGACACTGCCTTCTAGTTTTTAATTACCTTATTAGAAATTAGGAGGCGGTGTCAAATTTACTTTTTGGACCAAAACGCTTGTAACATTAAAGAGTGAAAAAAAATCTTAAATTTTATAAGATTTTTTTTTCAGTTGAAACTTTGCTAATTTCTTAAAACATTCTTTTAGAATTAATTTGAATAAAAATAAAAATGTTATGCAAAAGCAATGATAGACAAAATTATTTTGCAATCGGTGGCAGAAAGAAACCGGTCAAGTACGAGTCTGACTCGCACACGAAGAGTTCCGTCCCATAAACCTTAATATTTATTATTTGTTGTTATAGTGGCAATAGATACTCAATCTGTGAAATTTTCAACTGTCTAACTGTCGGTTCGTGAGATATAGCCCGCTGACTGACAGACGGACGGACGGATGGACAGCGAACGCTTAGTAATAGGGTTCCGTTGGTTATCCCTTGGGTACGGAACTCTAAAAAATGCTGAAAGAAAGCCGACAATTAAATGTGAAGTAATGAAGACAATTTTAAAAAGGGAGTCATTCGGAATCCGTAACTAACCTTTGAAAAATGTTAAAATAAGAATTTAGATTGCCGGTAAATGGCCTGTGATGTTGGAACCTTGGCTTGTAGTAAAGGAAACAACTGTTTTCAGTTTGGTGTCTTTTATTAGACTAACTTCTAATTACAATCAAAATGAATATAACGATAAGTTGCTTACATAGCTAAGTGCGCGCACACATAGGTATCGTACTACGTAATAATATAAGTACTCACACTTCACCTCCCGGGGGCGAAGAAGAGAAAAAAAAAATTACACATTTTTTTTTGTATTTATACCCAGTAACACTATTATTACGAAAAAAAAATGAAAATGTTATATATAATCAATAACAAAAATCAATCTTTACCTAATAAGTAGTAACTTAACAATGAAGAAAGTACAGTTTACTTTTATTCATAAAATGGTTTTGTCCTGTTTTTATGAATTATTTCTTCTTTATTTGAATTATTTTTTATCTTAACGTTACATCCTAAGTCTTCTACAACTACATATGGTCCCTTATACAGAGGATCCAATTTTCGTCCAGTTTCTATCTTAATTAATATTAAATCTCCTACCTTATATCTAACAGGATTCATCGAAATATCACACATAGCTTTTCTCTTATGTTTTTTAGTTATTAAGTTATTTTTAGCTTCAGTTTGTGCCAATTGTAATCTGTATTTTAATTGCAATGGATAACTGTCTACATTATAAAGTGGTTCTATATGATCAGACAAATTAGAAGGTATATTACATAGTTTACCAAATACTAATTCATGTGGCGTGTAATTTGTTTCCGAATGAATAGTATTATTAAAACTGAAACACCAAAAAGTAACCATTGACTCCACGTTTCCGGATGATTGTCGCACTGAATTCTTAAAAATGAACCCAACACTTTGTGTGCATTTTCTAAAGCTCCTATTGACTCATGATGATAAGCCGTAGATGATAGTTTTATAATATTCAAAATCTTACATACCTGTTCCATTGTGGACGAAATAACCTCCGTTCCTCGATCTGTGGCTATTATCTTAGGAATACAAAATACAAGAATAAAATTACGCACGAATGCATCAGCAATGGACGTAGTTTCTTTATTTACAAGTGGAATCGCCTGTACGAATTTGGTCAATTCACATTGTATAGTTAAAATATAAGAATTATCATCTATGGACTTGTCTAAGGGTCCTACTACATCTAGATATACTTTTTCAAAGGCTGAAGATGCCGTACTGGTTATCTCCATTGGCTCTTTAGTGTAACGACTATGTTTCATTTTCTGACACTTCGTACATTTACGCACAAATTCTTGAACATCTTTTTCAACACTAGGCCAAAAGTATCGTTTCTTAATAGTATTTATCATTCTGCGCATACCAGCATGTCCGCTAGATGGCAGTAAATGAAAATCGTTCATAATGAGAGTTTTCTCTTTATCGTCCGTTATCCTTTTAACACCTCGCAATATACATATGCGGGGTCCAGTCCAATCGTTTAGTGACTTTATTTCACTGCATATATGTTTAATAAATTCAATATTCTTTTCATCTTTTACTATGCATACTTCTTCGACACCTATCTTTTTGCAAAATAAACTTAATTTCTGCACAAATTCGACTCGCGAGAAATGCGCCTTGAAATTAAGATTAATGTATAAATGTTTTATATCTGATCTAAAAGCGAAACACTCTATTTCCGTAGTAATCATATTTCTCATTCTAAATTTGTCTAATGTTTTTCCATCCATAAACATCATCTCAATCATGTCACGCGGTTTTCTCAATATATCTACGACTTTTGGTTGATCAGGCCAATCGTCTTTAGATTTATTAAGATCTGCGTTCCCTTTTAAAACTTTATTTTCATTCATCTCATCCATCCTTTTTTTCTGTGCTCTAGTCATCACATTTACAACTTGTTCATGCATATTTTTTAAATCATCCGATGTCATACTAACTCGTGATAAAGCATCTGCTACAGTATTTTCTTTCCCCTTTACGTAAATAATTTTAAACTTATATTCTTCTAAAGCAAGTCTAAATTTAAGTAATCTATTAGAAGGATCTTTGATTCCGAAAAGATACACTAAGGGTTTGTGGTCAGTCATTAATGTAAAATTTCGGCCGTAAACATAAGGCCTAAAGTACTTCACAGCCCAAACAATAGCCAAAAGTTCCTTTTGAATAGTGGGTTAATTCTTTTCTGTCTTATTTAAGGGCCTACTTGCGTATGCTATGGGTCTCAAGTCTTTGTTGCATAGAACTGCACCAATAGCTATTCCTGATGCGTCTGTTTGTATTACGAATTCATTATCCTTAGAAAAATCAGGATATTGCAAAATCGGAGGTGTCATTAGCAACTTTTTTAAGATTTCAAATGCTTTGTGACACTCATCAGTCCATTGAAATGGTTCGTTTTTCTGGATAGTTTATTTAAAGGTATAGTGATATCAGCAAAAGATTTTATAAATTTACGATAATAATTACAGAATGCTACAAAACGCTTGACCTCATTTGAATTTTTGGGAATTGGATAATTTTGGAGTATTTTAGTTTTTTCTGGATCAGGAGAAACGCCCTTTTCTGAAACAACGTGTCCCAAATACAAAAGTTCTTTTTTTAAGAATTCGCACTTTTGAGGATTTAATTTTAAATTTACTTTTCTAAGTCTTTCCATTACGCTTATTAAATTTTGATTATGAGTAGTCAAATTGCGTCCAAAAATGACTAGGTCATCTAAATACACAAAACATTTTTCAAATGCTAGGCCCGACATAGCAACTGACATCATACGACTAAACGAACTGGGACTAATTTTAAGCCCCATCGGTAAACGTTTCATTTGATATTGTCCTGAACTAGTTGTAAATGCCGTATACTCACGACTCTGAGGGTTCAAGGTTACTTGGTAATAACCTTGGTGAAGGTCAAGGTGACTAAAATAAATTGCGCCAGAGAGTCTTAATATTTCATTGATATTTGGCAACGGAAATTTATCATCAGCCACGATATCATTTAGTTTCCTATAATCTACCACTAACCTCCATTTCTTATTTTGACCTTCAATACTCTTTTTAGGTACTAACAATATTGGGATTGACCATTCACTTCTACATTCCTCTATGATATCATTTTCTTTCATATTTTTTATTTGATTTTCAATTTCGGGCTTTAATGCTTGTGGTTAACGATATGGTTTAACATATACTGGGGAAACATTTAGTTTAATAGTTATTGATTGTTGGTAAACATTTGTAGTTGTTAACCTAATAACCTTCTACGTAAAACACATCTGCATATTTTGCGCATATCGCTTCAATACTTTTTTGCTCTTCATCGTGTAAATGAGAGAAGTTTAATTCGTTTAGTAGTTTTTGAACTCTATTAACGTTTATGCCTGTTTTATTAAATGAACATATATGATAGTCATTTAAAGATTGTAACTCTGGTGTAAATAATGGTAACTCTACGTCTTTTTCAGTAAAATTCAAGATTTTATTCGGAATCCTTTAATTTTTTACTCTTGTAATTCCATTTGCTAAAATATATCTTTGCTCAACTTTTTGCCACAACAACAATATCACTATTTATGCATTTATCCACATAAATATGGTGTATCGATTCGGATCGAGCTGGAATAACTAAGAAATTTTGATTTTTACTAACATAATTAATCAATTTTAATGAATAACTGGAATTATCTTTATATAAAGTAACTAAATTTGTATGTAAATTAATATTAGCTTCATATTTCGTTAGAAAATCTAAACCTAAAATCCCATCAGCCTTTAGCGGTAACGATTCAAAAATTGAAAAGTTATGGTTAAAATTTATGTTGTCACGGGTTTTTAATGTTAAATTAACCAATCCCTTAGATCGGGTCTGCCCTCCGATGCCATTTACTAATGTATTGTCTCTTTGCACTGGTGTGTTAAAGGGAATTGCTCCACTTTTTATAACAGATAATGAAGCGCCAGTATCAACAAGCCAATAATATGTTATGTTGTTAATGTTTAATGTCACGTATTTAGTGTCTTCATTACATGATAGGATGGTATTCTTAAGATCGAAAAAACTGAATCTGACTATTATTTGATTGTTCACTACTTTGAGGCTCCTCTACATTGTGTTCTGCCGTATATAAGTTACGGTTTTGAGTGTTAAGTCTACCCCTACTTTTCTGTGAACTGTAAAAAGATCTACGATTGCCATGCTTTCCTCTGAAGTTATTATTAAAATGGTTTCCTCTATAATTATTATAATTTCCGCGCCCTGTTCCACGCTGATATCCATTACTACTATTTTGTCCTAGCTGTCTACGAGAATAATTTGGGTTTTGACCATAATTGTGACTACCACCGCGACCACGACTGTCACTAAAGCGTCTATTGTTGTAGAAAGTACGTCCTTGCTTTGATACATGCATGATTTTACCTTGTTGCTGTGCGGCAGGCCTGTCCTCGTCATTTGCAGCCTGTATTGCTCCCTTCAAGCTGTTGTAATTACGTGACGTGATGATTGTGGATAGTCTTGAGCTGCGTAGTCCGTCTGAAAATGATTTTATCGCAGATTTTTCATTTATGGGTTTAAGTACAGAATAAGCACTGGAATCTCCATCTGCTTGAGAAATCGTCATTTCAGTAAATAACTGCTCTATTTCCTTACCATATTCCTCAACAGACTTTTGACCTTGTCTCATAGTCTGCATCCGGGATTGAATGGCTGTGTACGACTTTTTTGTAATTAAATTTTTCCTTAAATCTTTAATTAAGTCTGAAACTGCCTCATATTTGTCAGAAATACGTAATTTTGCGTTTTCCGAAAGCCTATTCTTTAAGATGAAAATGATCAATAAGGAATTACCTTTATCGTCGAGCCTATTCGCGTACATTTCGATAGAGTCAATCATTCTCTTAGTGGTGCTTTCAGTGTCATCCATAACTGGAATTAAATTACATGCCACTCTTAAATCGAATTCCATTTTGTTTGTTTCTATTGACTTAGGAAAAATACATAAATTATTTATTTCGTCATTCAATTCCTGGCACTTTTCAAAAATATACTTTCCTAAGTTAATTACTCGCGTATCGCTACTGTTACATAAAACTAAAAATAATGATTTACACTTCTCAAAAACATCATTAGCTTCTTTCAATTTTATTTCAATAGTCTGGCCTTTATACCTACTTTGACCTCTTTTTACCAAATATTTCCGTATTTCATACAACTCTTGACATTCTTTTAAACTTCCTAACATAATGTATTTATTATTCTTAAAATATTGCTATAATTATTCATAATTTAGGTAAAACTTAATACTATTTCGTAACATACTGATAAAAGAATTCAACACGTAAGCACTATTCGCCGCGAGGTATGATGTTCGATGAGTATCCGTGCGCCGTTTTATGAATTATAATTATTAGCGTAATGAAATTTGATCACTGGCTTTCCATTTTACACTCAATATTGTCTTCCGAAACCCAAATAAACTGTTCTTATATTTTCTAAGCTCTTTAAATAACACTCATAGTTAATTGGAAACACTTTTTTTTGAGATAATAAAAGTATGTATACGGTTTTAAACACTCACGAAAAGTTTGTTCTGCTTACGCAGTAGTTTCCTCAACGCTGCGCCTGGCTCGTAGTGACGACCTGATGCGGGATATTGCTTGCATACCCATTTCCTCTTAAATTAGGCGTCGATGGCACGCCCTATACAACTTGCAACCAAAGAATAGTGCAAGTACCAAAACCAGGGCCAGCAAAATATATGTTACCGTGCTTATACTTTGTATGTGGTTTCCGAAATCTTTCAACTGAGCCGAATTATCGCCAGCAGCATTCTGGTTTAAAAACACGTCTTCTTTTTCCACTTTTGACTGGCACATCTTGAGAATGAATTTGAAGCCAACTTAAAAATTGTACTTGAGTAACCAGCACCTAAAAGCTAAAACAGAAGAAAATAGTTCCTTGGCAGAGCCCTGGCAGGGTCGCCATGTGATGTTGGAACCTTGGCTTGTAGTAAAGGAAACAACTGTTTTCAGTATGGTGTCTTTTATTAGACTAACTTCTAATTACAATCAAAATGAATATAACGATAAGTTGCTTACATAGCTAAGTGCGCGCACACATAGGTATTTTTTTTTTTACAAGCCCGCCACACATTCCCAACCACTGCAACTCCTGAAAGCCAGAATCAACAGTGGCGACCACCAGAAAAACGCCGAGCCAATGAAACCCGACGAGTCCCGGAGAAACGATTCAACTGTCTTGGATCCTGCAACGAAATTAATCAGAAAAGTACAGCGGAGGAGTAGGAAAAAAAAAATATATAATTTCCACTTCCCTCCGTATCAAGCAGGAGACAGAATAGAACTAGGCCAATAGGCACCAAGGGACAAATACAACTGGGTTAAGCCCAGTTGCCAAGCACCACGGATTATATCTTACCACTTAAACTAATGGGTCCTAAATTGTGAGCTACTTTTGATTCCAGTAATAGGTATGGCAAAATCGCTTGAACGCACTGAAATTTGTTCTGGTTTCAACAAGGTCCGTATAGTAAACTACCCCAGATGTAACCTTAATACTATCTAACATAATATTGCGTTCAGTTTGCCAAAGACTACACTCCCATAAGATGTGATGTGCGGATTGTTCGTATTCATGGTCAGCTGTAGAACATTGACATAAAGGCGAGGCCACAAGCTTAAAGGAAAATAATTTACTTTTAAAATTGCCATGACCTGTGAGAAATTGGGCAACACAGTGATCCACCTCCAGCCATGTCCTGTCCAGCCGCTCACGAACAGATGGAAAAAATTGGTGGAGGTGACGGCCTTTGATGGAATTTTCCCACCTACATTGCCACTCGGATAAAAGTTCCTCCCAGACATCAGTCTGGGGTTTTAGTAATCTAGAGATCTTAGCACGGCCGCGTTGCGGTAAGAACTCTGGGTCCGTAATCTTTCTAGCGTAGTAGTACATTGCAGCACGCCGCTGCACTTCTAGATCGACTGGGAGAACACCCGCCAGCACTGGTAAGGCTTCAGTACTAACCGTCCTATACGCCTTGCATAAGAATATCAAAGCCAAACGCTGGCTTTGAAGCAATTTACGTCGTACCGCACTTATGGTGGCCCTATCGGCCCAGACAGGTGCCCCGTAGCACATACAACCCAAGTAGGTAGCCCCATAAATAGTTTTTAAGGTTTGAAAAGATAGACCCCAAGTAGCTTTGGATATTCTCGTCAAGGCGTAGAAGTTCTTTTTTGCTTTCTCACCTACTGTTTTTATATGATCAATAAATGAAAAGTTATTTTCTAATAGCATACCGAGATAGCACACGGATTCTTTTCTTTTAACGGGTACGTTATTGAATTTAATACTAGGCCAGGATTTAAGGTTTCCTTTTAAAATAAGTTGATAGGTTTTATGCGGTGCAAAGGTCAGACGGTTTCGATCGCCCCACTGAGATATTAATCGTAGGCATGTGTCAGCCAAATTCTCAAGGCCAGCACGAGTACTTGCCTGAATGAGAAGCAAGCCATCGTCCGCGTAACCGGTTAATGAGCAGCCGCATGGGAGCGGAAGCGCGAGGAAATCATCGTAGCCAATATTCCAAACATATGGACCGATAACTGAGCCCTGAGGACATCCCATGGTTAGAGACTTAGTAATGGAATGATGTCCTAGTTTGAGTTTCACGGAACCGTTTAGAAAGTAAGAAAGAATCAGATTATAGATGTTTTTGTAACAACCACGGTTTTTCATTTTAAGTAGTAACATCGGCCACCATGCGTTATCAAAAGCGCCAGAAATGTCGAGAAAGATTCCAACCACATATTTATGTTCCGATAAGTTAATAATTTTACGAACAGAGAACACCGCGTCGACGGTGGATTTACCAATAGTGAAACCAAATTGATTATTATGAAAGGAGAATGACCAAATTGGACCAAAAATTGGTAAAAAAAGTCAAAGTCTGCCCCCAGATTTGCCACATAGCTCATTTGAAAGAAGAGTTCAAATGCAACATTTTATTCTATGGAACCGAAAAAATCTGTCCCACAGAAACATAAATATAACCTAAAATGTGATTTTATGAAAAAGTTGCATATTTTACTTCTTTACACAGGTAGGTGACCTTTTCTTATCGCAGATAATGAGCTTACACCCGAGTTTGCTTTCTTTGAACATTGTTCAATAGTAGTGTGAGCGAGAAGGCGATAGAGCTACGTTCTCGCTCACACATGTATGCGCTTTGCATTGCAACTGTGCAGTCCTTCTGTAACTCTCTTCGCTTATAGTTGTGTGCTGTGCGAATATTTTCTGTGGATATCCTGTGATTACGTGTTTGACCCTTGCATTACGTTACCTGGACCTGATTTTAAGCCCTGTGATTTGGATACAGTTTTAAAGATGTTTCGTGCATCTGCTGGACAAGTGTGTCTAGTGTGTGGTAGATCAGGGGGTCTACTCTCTAAGCCCGAAGTCCGTAGTTTCGGTCTTAGTTACGGGCGTTTCCTACTCCGTATGACCTACGGATTTACGGTTAGTCTCGAACCCGAACGAAGAATGAATGACAACACAATTTGACAGTTGTCCTTACTCCCGATGTGTTTTTGTCCGTCCGAAAAGTTAAATTTGACATTTGTTTTCACGGATTGTTATGTCATTTGATACGACATCAATATAGTTATCGTGCCGGTAAACGAAAGTTTAAAATTCGAAGATATGGCTGCTTTTTTAATAATAGAAGAACTTCTACAAGAAGAGCGAAGGCGACGCCGACTATATTTGCGCCAAAACTTTAGGTTGGCGAGTATTCCCGACGTTGAGTTTATAGGGAACTATAGACTCACCCGGGAATTATTTGAAGACCTGTGTGAGGATATAGTACCTCTTGTGCCTCAACAAATGCGACGAAATGGTGTTGATCCAAGAATGAAGGTAATGATTTGATCCAATAATGATGGACTAAGCCTAATGATATACAATACAATATATTGATATATTTAGATTTTGCAAAGTAACGAGTTGTTTTAATTGCTGTTTATTTTTTTACTTTTAGATCCTTGCTGCACTCAATTTTTATGCCCGCGGGAGCTACCAAGGAGCAGTGGGCATGAGCAGTGACGTCCCAATGGCACAACAGACAGTGTCACGCTGTCTGCGGGATGTCACAAATGCTTTGAACAGCCCCTCAATCATAAAAAAATTTATAAGGTTTCCACAGAATTTGGCTGAGAGGAACCTCATAAAAAGACAGTAAGTTTATAATAGTCTACCTAGGACAAACGATCCAGTTAGGTAGGGCTAACTTAGAGAAAGAGGTCATCCATCAAATCTCACTCGGCAGGGCAGCGTCCATGCAGTTGTTTAGTAACTTCTCATCTCATATACCTTCCACAGCATTTTTTATTTAATTATCTGTATTGTTACAGATTTTATGAAAAATATGGCCTGCCAGGAGTTGTTGGCTGCATTGACTGCACACATGTAGCACTAGTGAGACCTAGTGCATATGAGGAGCGTTTCATAAACAGGAAACATTTTCACTCCTTAAATGTACAAGTTGTAAGTACCAGTGTTTTATGTTAAAAGATGTTCTTAGGCAAATAGGTAAAGTTAAAGAGCCTTACAACCAAATAGTTTTTTTTTTTAATTAAGTATTATTATGTCATAATTAAATAGCTTTGTGAATTCATTCATAGTTCATGAGAATAGGTATGTCATTAATATATTTGAGTGTTGGTTGATAGTCAACTCATGAAATTTAATTTTATTGGTATGTGTTATAGATATGTGATGCAGAATGCACAATAATCAATGCTGATGCAACCTATGGTGGAGCGACTCACGACTCTTTTATTTGGTCACACCACGAAATTAAAGCTCATCTGGAGAGTCTACAACAGGAGACACTTTATCTATTGGGTATGTAGTTGTATTTCCAAAAAAAAACTACCTATCTTTTGTTTTTCTACTGGCTTTTATTTGGTTTTTAAAAGTTAAACATACTTATTCTCTTTTTTTAATAGTTAGTTCATGGTGTAGGTACATGCTGGAAAATTCATTATGCAGCAATAATTGTTAACAAACATTGTTACAGGGGATTCTGGGTACCCACTTCGGGAATACATGATGACCCCAATAGGCAACGCTGTCGAAGATTCTCCAGAAGGAGTCTACAATAACATCCAGAAACGTGCTCGCTCCACTATAGAGCGAACATTTGGTATTTTAAAAGGCCGGTGGAGATGCCTCTTAGCAGCAAGAGAGCTGCATTATGCACCCGTCACAGCAGGTATTTATCAAAATTCACACAATAACTATATTTTTCCTTATAAGTCATTGAAGTGGTTAACAGTATTTTTTCCATCAATTCCAGATATATTTTTTTTTTTTCAGGTAAAATTGTAATTGCCTGCTGTGTATTACACAATCTGTGTAATCGGGCAGGCTTAGAAGCACCTTCCCTCACCGAGGAAGATCTCCAGTCAGAGCTCAGTAGACAGGGAGGACAGCAAGATGAGACTATGCCCGCTCATCAAGCTCTTCAGCAAGGGCAAAGAGCGAGAGACCGATTAGTGCAATTGCTGGAAAGAAATAGGTAAGCAGTTGCACAAGTAAACTACTCTACTAATAAAACATGACAATATAATGTATAGATGGTACTTGTTTTTATATTATTGATTAGGACATTTATTTAACACAATCTGTTTATTTTGCTTACAGGTCATAAGATCTTCAATAAATTAACATCTTACAATGGATGTTGGGACTAATATAAAATTAATATTGTTCATCTACAATAAAACAATTGTTTTTATTATTGTTTTTGTCTGTTTATTTTATTTAGCACCAATAAAAAAAAATCAATCAACAAAACACAATCCTTAACAATCAAAACATAGTTTCTCTTACTTGTCTACTTCAGTCTGAAATACTTTACAATCAGAATAAAAATAATAAATAATCAACAATACACTATAACAATCAAAACATAGATTTTCTTTTACCTATCTATTGTAGTCTTTAATTTAACTGCTAGGAACTTAGTTTCTCTTACTTGTCTACTTCAGTCTCAAATACTTATAATCTGAATAAAAAATAATCAACAAAACACTATAACAATCAAAACTTTGATTTTCATTTATCTATCTATTGTAGTCCTTCATTTAACTGCTAGGAACTTAGTTTCTCTTACTTGTCTACTTCAGTCTCAAATACTTATAATCTGAATAAAAATAATAATCAACAATACACTATAACAATCAAAACATAGATTTTCATTTACCTATCTATTTTAGTATTTCATTTAACTGCTAGGAACTTAGTTTCTCTTACTTGTCTACTTCAGTCTCAAATACTTATAATCTCAATAAAAATAATAATCAACAAAACACTATAACAATCAAAACATAGATTTTCATTTACCTATCTATTGTAGTCTTTCATTTAACTGCTAGGAACTTAGTTTCTCTTACTTGTCTACTTCAGTCTCAAATACTTATAATCTGAATAAAAATAATAATCAACAATACACTATAACAATCAAAACATAGATTGAATCAGAATGAAAGTAATAACTATACACTATACAAATCATAATACATAATTTCTTATCAGAATAAAAGTAACAATCAACAATACACTATAACAATCAAAACATAGATTGAATCAGAATAATAATAATAACAATACACTATACAAATCATAATACATTTTTTCTTATCAGAATAAAGTAATAATTAACAATACACTCCAACAATCAAAACAAGATTCTTTATAATCAGAATAAAAATAACAATCTGATGTACACTCCTTTCATACAGTAAATTATTGAGTTGGAAGAGCAGAAACTCCTAGCAACAAAAAAATTAGATTGGGAAATAAATGATGCCCTTGTCTAGCGATGGGCGATGTGTTCCCGTACTAAGGCAGAGAGCTCTCTAATACTACTGTGGACCTCCACCATGGCATCCTTTATATCACCAAGCAGCTCATTTCTCCTAACTTCAGCTTGAAGTCTTTGCTCTTCCAACTGAATAATTCGGCTTCTTGCTGAGACGGTAACATGTCGCCGAACTCGTGGACATGCACGACGATTTGATTCTGTAAATAATTTATATCAATTTTAGTCAGTTTTAAGTACTTAAATTTCTGAAAAATGATGTACCTACATAATCTTTTTTCTACTAATCAGTAATGCTTACCTTGCTGATTATGTCTTGGCAACTCCCACTCAAGTGCCTCAATGGATATTGAGGGTTGCTCCGGGGAATGTGGGTTAGCAGGTGTACTAGCGGATGTTTGGGTGGCTGAGATGGCTGCTGGGTCTTGTGTTTCAGGTGGACTCTATCAACAAAAACTGAATATCATTGACGGATACAACAAATATATAATTATGTATCTGTTATTTCATCTGTCTAGCCTTTTCCCAACTATACTGGGGCGGCTTTCAGTCAAACCGGATTCAGCTGAATACCAGTGTTTTACGTGGAGTGGCTGCCTACCAGACCTCCTCAACCCATTAACTTGGTAACACGGTACTTCATGGCAAGACTGGAGTCAGTTTTACTGGCTTCTGACTATCCGTAACGACTGCCAAAGATCTACAAATGACAGCCGGACCAACGGCTTAATGTGCTTTCCGAGGCACAGAGGAAACTCGATTTATTAAGATGGTCACCCATCCACAGACCAACCTTAGCAAGCGTTGTTTAACCTTAAAGATCGACCCATGCAGCTGTTATAATTTAGCCACGAGCTCCTCTTATTTATGTATCTGTTATTTATAATTAGATAATTAAATGTCAGCAGCAGACTTCATGCAACGTAGATTTTTTGTTGTTTTTTACTATTGGAACAAACTTACTATCATAAATTATGAATTAAATTATTACCAATGGAAAAGCTGGCACTCTTGCATCTGTTTGCGGCTCACCAAAACCTTCTCCCATAATTGATAGGATCTTCAGTTCCACTTCGGAGAGGGTTGGTGCCACTGATGGGCCTCCACCTGTAGCACTTGCCGACCGTCTTGCAGCTCCAGCAGCTTTTTTGGCCAAATGTTTTCTATCAGCCCAAACCTAAAATGTTGTTAATTTTTACTTACATGAAAAACAAGTACACTCTTTGGTCCTCCTACGGATAATCATTGTACCTATTCACTGATGACAAGACCATACAATCATATTAATACAAGTAATGTAACTTACCCTTTGCCATTGCTCCACGGTCTTTGTGCAACTTCCCATTGAATTTAGGGAGTTGCACAGGCTCTCCCACAGCCGTTTTGAACGGATTCTCCCGTCGGAACCCCTCAATAGACCGCGAGCCAACTGAGTGTGCTCGCTCATAAAATTGAGGAGGACCTCAATTTGAGCGTGCGTCGCTGCTGGACCGCCTGGTGCCATTTTAATTTAAATATTTATCGCGAATTCAAAAGTCTTGCTTTCTTGTTTTGTTTACTGACTGTTACTGCCAATGACACATGACATTTCCTTTGGGAATAACCGTCATAAAGAAAAAAACGCAAAGGTATTACCAGTATAAAGCCACAATCAAGAGAATAATGGCAAAAAAGATTCAATTCTATAATTGAAAGACAATAAAAAGTATATTGTTAAAAATGTGGTCATTTTCTAACTATAACATTATCATTTTGTGTTTATTAAGCATGAAAACTATGAAATATGTAAACCGGTAAACCACCGGAAAAATAGCCCAACTCTATCGTCATACGTCATTCGTTCACTAACATTGTCTATGATTCCGTTCGAAACTCATGAATCCGAAATCAATAGAGAGTAGGGTTTACTCGTTAGTTTCGGACTACTTTCGGACGGGCCCGTATTATCGTTGACGGACTTAGAGAGTAGGCCCCCAGTGCGGTCGATCAGAAGAAGAACACTAACTACGCAGCTTTTTGAAGAATATCCAATCGCTGCAAATAATATAACTGAACGAGTTCTTCCTTATCATGTGAGTACTTACATAAATGATTGCAATAATGACTTATTTAACCATGTAACAATGCATAGAGTGCATATCACGAATGAAAGCCCGCGGAAATGGAACTACATTTTTTTATGCAATGTAATGTAATGACATAGACACTAGCGCCGCGTCAAAGGGACTTCAGTAGCGGCGCTATTCATTCATTGGTATATTCATGTACTGAATAACATTTGTTAAAAAGATGTGTATTTGTGATGTGTAATTGTATCTGAAACTATTTCTTTCAGATACAATTTAACAACGCCGAGTTTATCTGTCAGCGTTGCTGGCGACGCGAGGCGTACCCACCAAGACGTCGTACGTCCAGTGAACGAGAACAAGAACCACCAGTATGCGCTTCTGAGCAGCCAGCAGATCAACCTGTGATAGAACCAGATCAAGCCGAGGTACAACCAGATCTAGCTGTGGTACCGCATGCTGGTGATCAACGTGGAGCAGTAGTTGACGAACAAGACATTCAACATTCTATTATACATTTACCACATATTAGTCGGGCACCGAACACTTCAAACTCTTGCATTATATTCGGATGTACAGGCGAGACAAGGCATCGAATACCAAAGCACATGAAAATCCGTTTGTTGAAAGATTTTAACTACTACGCCCCACCTTTTGCACGCGTTTGTGAAGAACATTTGCTTTTAAATGATTTTGAGATTTTATTGTCAGCCAGAAATGTAAGTCATGACTTTAACGAAGCTCACATCATGGACATGATGCAGATTTTGAAAACTATGCCGCAAGAGGGAAGGGTGGATTTTGAAAATATAGAAACCATGGATCCAAATGAAGTTTACTTTCTGACTGGTCGAAGTTTCGAACAGTTCAACAGAATGTTTGTAGAAACGCCATCTTTGTCTAGAAGGAGCAAAAGACCCAAAACCGCTTTAGCAGCATATTTGATTAAGTTAAGAACTGGTGAACCCAATACAAGACTGGCAGATATGTTTCACATAAGCCGAACAACTTTAGAAAGAGAAATGAAAACCGCAAGAGACTGTATAAAAGAAGAATTTACACCTCTACATTTGGGTTGGGATCACATCACAAGGGAGCAAGTGCTTAGGCGAAACCTTTTTATACCTCAAACTCTGTTCGGAAACCAAGAACAAAACAAGTGTATAATTATACTTGATGGTACCTATGTATACATACAAAAAAGTAGCAACTTCCTCTTCCAAAGATTGACGTATAGCCATCACAAGTTCTTAAATCTACTAAAACCATTCCTAATAGTCTGTTGTGATGGCTATATAATTGAAGTAGCAGGTCCCTATTCAGCGACTACATCCGATGCAAGCATTTTAAATAAATTAATTGATGGTGCGGACAGTGTTTTTAATTGGTTTTTCCAAGAAGGAGATGTTCTCATTTTGGATAGAGGTTTCCGAGATGCCGTACCAAACGTAGAGTCTTGTGGCTATGATGCCCATATGCCTAAATCTGTTTCAAGGGGCGAAACTCAATTAACAACGGCTGACGCCAATAAGTCTCGATTAGTGACGATTTGTCGATGGGTCGTGGAAGTAGTAAATGGCCGCTTCAAGAGAGATTTTAAGATTTTCAGGCAAGATTATTTTAACAGGGCTCTGCCTCACATGCAGGACGATTTTAGGAATGCCGCGGCCATCACAAATGCTTTCCACGACCCAATCACTGATAATGTTAATGCTTCTGGTTTTATGGAGAGAATTAATAATAGGGTCAATATGGAAAACTGTCTCGCACAGTATGTCATTGACTATAATCTTAATAGCCGGCGAATTCCGTTTCAAAGTATGTCTGCCGAGTTACCTGATGTAAGAGGATTTCCAAGGTTGTCTGAGGAAGAACTTGTTATGTTTGCGTTAGGAACGTACCAAATAAAACTAGCCAGGAGTTATTATAGTGAACACGCTCGTAATGGCGTATATACAATAGAAGTGTACAGAGAAAATGATGATTTGAATAATCTTTTAAATAATTATAATATAACTGGTAATAACTTCTGGCTATTAAGAGGTAAAGTCCAATCTAGGCATACCCGAAGCCGAATTTATCATACATATATACTTGTAAACTCAGACCACCTTGGGTTGGAGGCTTTAAATCATTATTATTGTTCGTGTAAGAGTGGCAGACGTACTTTGGGCACATGTGCTCATGTAATGTCTATAGTATGGTTTTTGGCATATGCGCGGTACGAAAATATTGACCATCCAGCACAGTTTTTAGACAGTATTGTAATAGATGAAAATGATTTATAATACGCATTCTATATTACCATCTGTGCAGAATAGTGAGTCATGAATAACATTTAAAATAAATTGTTCGAAAATAAACAATTATTAAATAACTATGTCGTTTTTTTAATTCATTATTCATCTATTTTTATTTAGTGAATCCTTCTAACAACATTTTAACAAGCAGAAATAATATACAAAAAAAAAATTGGTGCAAGCGAAAGTGTATTGTTGCAGTATTATATAACGTCGAATTACTTTGTAATTGTGGGTTTGAATTTGATTCGCATTTGCACACATAGTTAGTCCAACAGTATTAACCCACCAACAAAGAGTCAACCCTGGGGGCAGCAATTTTTTTTTTGGTCCAGTGCCCATACTAATTTGGTCATTCACCTTTAGGTCCATTCGGTAGTAAGCGCGGGACGATTAGTCGCTCTAAGAGTTTTCCCAAAGATGGAAGTAGGGTTATGGGCCGATAGGACTTAGGGTCATCCGGGGGCTTATCGCCACTCTTCGGAATAATGCGTATAAAGCCCTGTCGCCATATTCGAGGAAAAATACCTTCCGCAATGCATCGGTTATATACTGATAAGATCGCGTCTCCGGCTGTCTTACACGCTTCTATAATCATTCTATTAGATATTTTATCTTCACCGGATGATTTGTTGAGAGGTAGTTTCTTCACAACGTTTATGAATTCGTCAGTGGATGGAAGATCTGACTCCGGTGATTCAGGTGGCACCGTGGCCCACGCTCTGATCTGTTGGTGGTATTCATTATCATTTACTGATGAATCGTCTGGTATAAGGGATTCAAGCAGAGCATCAGTTGTTTCTTCAATGCCGGTTGTATGTTTATTGTTTACTTTAATGTTTTGAACGTACGCAAGGTCGACAGATCTATTAGCTTTGAACTCGTGGTACAAAGGAGACCACGGACCCTCCTTATCAAGTTTATCAACAATTTTCCGCAATAAATTACCCTTAGATTTTTCAACAGATGCTCTGTAGCGTGACTTGGCAACTCTAAAAGTACTTAAAGCAAGATTAAGGAGGTCCCCAGTAACCTTACGTTTTTTTAGCTTGTTAAGCTGTCTACGAGCTCTACGAAAGCTTCTACGTTGTTCAACAAGGTAGTCACTCCACCAATCACATCTACGAATATTGGTCATGGATGCGCGACCAATAGCAATGTCAGCACAGTAAGTGAAGGCGTCCGACATTATCTCAGCACTTTCCTCAGCTGACAGTCCGTCGCGAGTGAAGTCTTTGACATGACCAGAAAAAAGTGAGCCGAAGAATTCCCAATTCACGCCCTTACTTTTATATCTAAAATTTCCAATTAAGTGTGACGAACCTTGAGTAAACATAGGAACAAACTCGTACACGATCAGGCGATGATCACTACAAGACGCGTCAGGAAGGACACGCCACCTATCCAAGCGTACGTCTGCACTAGAAAGTGTGACGTCAATACAAGATTTGCCCATTTGGCTACAAAAAGTAGGTGGTGCGTCTGGGGTGTTATGAATTGATAAATTCATCTCAGCAATAAAATCTTCAACAGCTTAACGTCGTTCGGAATCAGTGGATCGAACTTTGCCATACCACAGGGAAGAAGATGCATTTACATCAGCACCTACCATAACTTTGCAGCCCGCGAGCGACCGCAAGACGTGACGGAGATTATGTATATGTGGAGTAACTGGGTCTGAGTATTGAAAGTAGCAGCTCACAACGTAAACCTTAAAGGTAGGCGATGATACTTCCGCCACGGCGCAATGAGGCGTCATGAGATTACTTATACATGTAACAGTAAAGCCCGAAGAACGCGCTACATAAATTCCGGCCCGCGCCCTGCAGTCCAGCTGAACCACCCTGTGACGTAAGCGCGCGTTTTGGTATTGTTCCTGAATAAGCACTATGTCAAGATTATAATCCACAATCAATTTATCCAGCTCGGATGTCGCCACCCTATCGTTATGGAGATTTAATTGTCCTATGGTTAAAATATCCATTATTAGTAGTTAGTGTTTAGGATTAATTGTTCGAGTTTCAGTTTGTAGGTAGTACACTCTTGAGATCCGCAGCGATGATCACACGGTTTTTTAAAGCGTTTGCACGCCACGCAAGTCGGTTTAAAATTTAAGTCGTCCTTATGCTGGCAATCATTTGTTTCGTGTGCCTCCGAACAATTGGCACAGGTCGGTTCCTTACTAGCGCAGTGTTTCTTAACGTGACCGAACTGTTGGCAATGCAAGCACCGAACTACTTCTACATCATCAATAAAACGACAGGTAGCCCAATCAATAAATAACTTATCCTTGGTAGTCACTAAGTGTTTACGTACCGCGGGTTCTATTTCAATGCCAATCCATTTCCGACCGTTATCTAAGGAGCGCCTACGAATAATTTTGGTAGACTTTATAAAGTCATCCTCTTTAATTTGCATCTCATCCTTAATATTTTGGCGGTAAAGCGCGTTTAGAAAAGCGCCATCATCCATTGATGATGGAACATCCTTCACTAACACTCTAGGGCGTCTACCCTTTGGCTTTTCTAAACCAGCGGCCTTGATAGCATCCACAGATTCTAACTTTCTAAGTTGAATTTCATTAGCAACGCGTAGTACGACTCCAGATTTCGCGGTTTTTTTCACGCCTACAATTTGAAAACCGTCGTCACTGGGCTTAATTGCCTTCATGAGCGCTTGTTTTGTCGCGGACGAAGTGTTATAGTCAGCTGACCGGTCCGCGGTAGGGTATGCGACCACACAGGGTAACGGTGGTCGGGACTGCATAATTGCGGGAGCTACTTTTGACAAACGTAGTTTCAACGAGTCCGCATATGAAATTTTACAGTTGTTATTGACAGGATCGAGATTGACAGCGTTATTCGACTTGATTTTATCTAATTCGCGTTCCGTATTGGCTAACTTCGTCTCGTTGCATGATGATTTTATGGCCAGCATAGAAACAATGGCCGTGACACGCTGTGTTATACCCATGATAGCTGATTTATTTGCAACATTAATTCGAGAGCCCTGATCATTCACTAGGTCGTTAATTTTAGGCAGGTATGACGACGCCTCGGAAACTAAGTCACAATAGTCGGTATTGCTCACATCACTGATATTTAAAATCGGCGAGGATTTTTCCACGGTTTCGAATGTTTGATGAAGCCGTTTGGACCTATCATCGGGCGAAATGTATGATGGAGACATTTCGCTGAATAAACGTTTCGAATTAGCGGAGGTCGCCACGGGCGACCTTTGGGTTTTAGTATTTCTACGAAATATTTCTCCGCCGCGATCTGGTGGGTCATCATTTGTTGACATCATCATTGACGGAGAATACGATAAATAAACGTATTAGAACGCGAATGAATGAAATTAAAGAATTAAACAAATAAATATCGATCGATTAAGTTATTTCGCGGTACCTTCACACAGAAAAAAAAAATGCACTTACCGAAGGCTGGAGAAATTGACTAATTAGCAATAAAAGAATAGACAGACAGCTTTAAAAACTTACAAAACACGCACTTAATACACTATGGCACAGCTAGGAACAGTTCACAAGCCTTAGAATAGACACACAATGCAAATTCCGAATTTACAGAACGGAGCGATATAATAAACACCTCACAGCGCACAAGCGGGAAGGGAAGTGTGAAAGTGTGACACATAGGTGTCGTACTACGTAATAATATAAGTACTCACACTTCAGGCCGATTAAAAGGTATTCTGACTTGGCCTAAACTGTCGATATTCAAAATCCCCGCAGTCTGGGGAATTCTCCACACGTTGGCAACGCTGCAGACTACGTTTCTAGTACAGAGTTGCCACAGAAATTTTACTTGATAAAACAATCAGTAATATTTCTAGATTCCTTTTTTGAACAAACCATTTGCTGTAAAATAAATAGATAAATCAAGGTAACAAAGCTAGTCTAAACTTTGGTGTCATCTTCAGACCAAATCATAATTGGACGTAGTTACACGAAAAGGATCCAATCCACACAAAGTCACTTTGAAGATATTGACTTTTGAAGTTTGGAAGATATTTCTTTATTGGTATTCATTTTAAAATTAATTGAAAGTACTAATGATGTACTCAGTGGAATAATAACAGTTTTTTATTGTTAATAATATAGTCAAGTTTAGTATTATATTTTGCAAGTTATATGTAAATTTATACGGCTGGATCCTTTTCGTTAAATTACAGTTTCCACAGCGCATGCTCTAGTCTCAATTCTGTTAAAATGCCCCAAGTAATAAATTGTGTATAAAAACCTATTCTATGAAATAAAATACATTTATTTTGTTTTAAGGTGGATGCTCCAGGGTGGCCCGCGAAATTCAAATATTTTTATGTTTTTTGCAATTTGCCGGTCAGTGTGAAGCTGTATGTGGACCAAATGCGATCTGCGACCGTAACGCTTATTTATCTTAAGATTTATAACCATTTTAATCATCAATATAGCCCTCTAAGTTCATGTAGTTCGAAAGGATGAATATTTCAGAAATAATCATTCTTTCGAACTACATGAACTTAGAGGGCTATATTGATGATTAAAATGGTTATAATTCTTTAGATAAATACGCGTTACGGTCGCGGATCGCATTTGGTCCACATACAGCTTCACACTGACCGGCAAATTGCAAAAAACATAAAAATATTTGAATTTCGCGGGCTACCCTGGAGCATTCACCTTAATAATTTTAATTAAACCTTTATCTTAAATATGGCAACATAAACATCTGAAAATCAACAAAACAAAATCTCAAAACCAACTAAACAACTTCTCTAATTTTGTATTATATTTCAATTATCATAACTTCACCTTAATCAGCTTTCAGTCTTCCATTTTCTTTAGGATACAAAAATAAAGATGTCGTCAATATCAATATAGAGAGGACATCTGTTTACATAAAGATATTGACTGGTCCATATCCTTAAATGTTACAATACACTTGAACAAAATAAAATAATACTCTAAAAATTAACACAGTCAAAAATAAAACTTCTTATATCTATATTCATAACAGAAGAGGTCTTCTTACATTTATTAATATGTAAAAAGAGGTTTTTTTAGCTTGGCACTTGTGGCGTTAAATATTAGGGTGATTGATGGTTATCTCCACAAGAATCAGCCTTTTAATCTTCAGTATCCTCGGGGACAAAATCTAGTTCTCCATCATAGCCATCTATGTCTTCAACAATGGTTTTATTTCCCTTTAATGATTTGTAAAAATCATGACAATCTCTTGGAATAAGATCTAACAACATCAAATCATCAACCTTAGCTTCAGGGATTTCTTTGCCGTTAGGCCACAATAAAATGAGATCATTCTGACATACATTCAGTCAAAAAAGTATCGGGAATGGATGATTTGTTTATGGTTCCAAATTCAATTTTTTGTTTTTTTTTTGTAGTTGTTAGATTGGCACAACTGTTTTCCATTTTGGCGCGGAGTTTGAGTTGCATCTGTTATTTATATTAAATACAGTGCTGGTTTTAGTAATATCATATATAGTGTGTATTGCGAATTTCATAATGGACAAAAATATCGAACAAAGAGTTTGTCTTAAATTTTGCATCGCCAATGGAATTTCGTGTTCGGAGTCACTGAAAATGTTACAGAAGGCTTACGGTGAATCGACTTTATCAAAAACTCGTGCTTATGAGTGGTTCAAAGCGTTCAAAAGCGGTCGAGATGTGATGGAAGATTTGCCTCGCTCTGGTAGGCCGTCAACGTCTGCAACTGAAGTTAACATCGCAAAAGTGAAGGAAATAGTGACTGAAAATCCCCATTCAACTCTGAGAGAGATAGCCGCCGAACTTTCTGTATCTCACGAGTCGATCCGTACTATTTTAACTAATCATTTGGGTATGAAACATGTTGCTGCTCGGCTAGTCCCAAAAGATCTGAATTTTCTCCAAAAACTCAATCGCATGAAAGTCGCTGAGGACATGCTAGAACGAGTCAGTTCGGACCCAACATTCATGAAACGCATTGTTACTGGTGACGAGACGTGGGTTTACGAGTTTGACATGCAAACTAGTCAACAAGCTTAGGAGTGGCGCCTTCCAACTGAACCGAAACCGAAAAAACCACGCCAAAGTCGATCAAAAGTCAAAGTCATGTTGACTGTTTTCTTTGACTATCGCGGTGTTGTGCACTCTGAATTCTTACCGGAAGATCTAACGGTAAATAAAGAATATTATTTGAGCGTTATGCGGCGTTTAAGAGAGCAAATTCGACGAAAAAGGCCAGATTTGTGGAAAGAAAATTCTTGGATTTTGCACCACGACAATGCGCCTTCGCACAAGACTATCATTGTGAACGAATTTTTAACCAAACACTCAACAAATACCATCCAGCAACCACCATATTCACCAGATATGGCTCCTGCTGACTTTTTTCTTTTTCCTAAACTCAAATTACCACTTCGTGGCACCCGTTTTCAATCGATAGAAGACATAAAGGAGAATTCGCGGCGAGAACTGAACTCAATTCCGGAAGCAGCGTTTAAAAAATGTTTTGATGAATGGATTATTCGTTGGCGCAAGTGTATCGTTTCTAAAGGAGCATACTTTGAAGGTGATAAAATAAATTTGCATGAATAACAGACATTTTGTGTATTATTGATCTTTTCCCGATACTTTCTTGACAGAGTAGTATATCAATAGGTTTACCTTTACTTTTTTTTGCAATATTAAGTTGGTTGAAATATTCTTTATCAATTGTTTTCATGAAAATATCGAACTTATTTTCTTTATTTATTAATATTTGTTTCGTTTTTAACCAATTTACTTTTTCTTTTGTTATAAAAACTTTTCGATTAGTTGTATTTTTTTCTAGTATTTTTGTACTCATGAAGTCATTTTTTTCATCCGGTAGACTTGCAACGGGTTTTTCCTTATGCATTTTTTTATGATATTAATATATTCTTCTACAGTATAGATCCTTTCGTGATATTTCAGCATGGTCTCTATCTTCGAAAAGTCAGTATCGTTAGGCAAAAATGTATGTCCCGACTACAAATATTTAAAGGTTACGGTTTTCAAAGTGGGATGAGAATCTAAAACGACTTTTAACATTAATATTATTTTGATATTACGGTTTTGACCGCCACAACAATCGCTCCAGAGCACAAGATGCTGCTTTTTTGGGTCCAATTTATTTTTTATGTAATGGGTAATGCAAGATCCTACTTCCTGAGACCCTCGGCCCGCTTCACCCTCGACCCACACATAACAATGACCGATATTATCTGATCCTGTGTGTACTGAACAGTTGTAAAACCAAAGTTGTCGTTTATAAAAGACAACACTTGTCGGGATACGGGGCAAAGGTAATGTTTTCTCCATATGAAATGTGAGACACTCAAAACTTTGGTCGGTTTTTGCTTGCATCATATCATCATTCATAGCTCTCCTTAAATCTTCAGCTCTCTTCAAGTGTGCTTCTTTATCTTCTTGATATTGTCTGCGTTCAACATCTGATGCACAATTTTTTATCTTGATACATAAAGTGTCACACTTGTTGCATGTATCTTTTCTTAGGCTCTTACATCTAAGATTGAAATTATTGTAGAATATTCGCTTTAACGTCGAGAACGATACTGGCTTTTCGGGTGCTTCAGAGTCGGTATTAATTTTATTGAATTCCTCTAAATATAAATCGAATATAGTTTGAAGAGTCATTCCCAGTTTAAGGTATTTGCAACCATTATTTTGATCCCTCCTATAATGTGAGTCGTATTGTGGCAATTTGCTAATAATGTTTTTAATAAATTCGATTTCATGTTCTTTCGTCTTATTCCAACCGCCACCTTTCTTCCCTCTTTGGTCCTGCAAGGTATTTCCACTGCGATTTTTTTTCAAACTTATGTCAACCTTTTTAGTTGTGATCTGAAAGTTATTAACATACATGTCTCGACAAACATTTATGCCACTTATCGAGTAAATCCGTGTATACTTCCTTGGTTTGCTTTTACCACTCTTGTTACCCTTTAAGACAGTGTAAGACCTAGCTTTTGTATTTTCTTTTACCGTATTAGAAATATATAATGCTTGAGCTTCATAAGACCCTAGAGTGACGAATTTTTGAAACTCGTGCTGTCTTTTCTCTGTGGAAACCAGTTGGTAGCACTTCTTTTGACATGAGCAAGAGTAGTCGATAAACACCTTTGGCTCAACAAGCTTCTTCTTAGTGACATAACATTTGTTGACGTACTTTCTTGTCTTGGCCTGAGCTACAGTAAAATCTGAATGTTTCCTTTTTCGACCCTTTTTTGGACGTCCAAGTGAAGTTTTAATATTATCTGGATTAGAATCAATATTGGAAATTTCTATATTTTCATCAGGATTACATTCTATATTTTCATTTAGCAAAGTTCTTACAGTTGAGCCTTCAGATGTGTATGTCACATTTGTATCTTTTGGATGTAGTCAAATCACCTTTGTTGTTTGTATCATCACGGTGGACTATAGCTGCAAAACTGATTTTCCAAGATCTCACTGCTTTATTATCATCATCAGACGAGTCTGAGTTACTATCTGGTATATAATTTGTATCAGTATCAGAACTGAAGTCACGTATAATATCTTCATTATTCATTAAGCCGGAATATTCTGCAAGGTGTTCATTATTTGAAATATTAATTCCTATTTCTTCAAAATTATTCACCTCGTCTAAGTTTTCAGTAGCTTGTTGTATCGGAGTCTGTGCTCCGCTTAAAGTTTGGAACAGGTCCAATGTGCTTGGAGATATATATTGTACAGGAGACGAGTTTTGTTCTCTACCTGTCAAATAAATAAATAAATTTAAGTATTTAAATATAACGACTTTGCCAAAAGTAATAAAAATGTGAATTCATAAAAATAATTATGTAAGCACTTAATACTTACTCTCATCTAAACTGTCAGCTTTCTTTTTATTTTTTATCAGTGGCGTCAAAGGAGAAAACATTGGAGCTACCGGAGATACTGTATCATCTAAAAGATAGACAGAGCTTTCAGCTGCAAAACAAAGCAAAGCGTATTTAAGTTTGCAACAACAGCGAAGTGTCAATAATTTTAACATTCTACGAACTCATGCTTTCATTTTTTTACCATTACAAGTCATATCTAGAGCATTCACTGTTAGCTCATTATTACCATCTGTAGAATAACAAAGTGATCTCAATGTCAAAATTAACAAAAATGTGAATTCATAAAAATAATTATGTAAGCACTTAATACTTACTCTCATATAAAATGTCAGCCTTCTTTTTGTTTATTATCAGTGGAGTCAAAGGAGAAAACATTGGAGCTGCCGGAGACTCTGTATCATTTAAAAGATAGACAGAGCTTTCAGCTGCAAAGCAAAGCAAAGCGTGTTTAAGTTTGCAACAAAAGTGTGTGTCAATAGTTTTAACGTTCTATGAACTCATACCTTCATTTGTTTTACTATTATTAATTGTCTTATCTGGAGCATTCACTCTCAGCTCATCATTATCACCTGTCAAATAATGAACACAGCTATAAAACTAAATACACAACTATAAAACAAAAAAAAAAGATATACATAACGGAGCAAGTTCACCCACGTGGGGTACCTCGTCATCAGAATCCAAGTTCGACATGGCGTAGGTACGAAATAATAGTCTCAACACTGGTTACAATTGTCTATTTGATCACTCTTGATAACAAAATAAAGAAATCTCTAAAGATTAAGGCGATGGAAATAGATTAAGACTACGGAAACGCGGTAAGTTCGGTACGGGCTGGTAAAACGTCCTTTTGCTCGGCCTTCCTGACCTAGATGTAGAAAAATGAAATCACAGGATTCAAACAACTCAATTTTATTCTGATTCACATATTTCATCAAATCTTATAAGGGGAATCTCAATATTGAAAATAATCACCACTCCATAATAATGACCATCAATTTTCAAACCAAGTCATGAAACATTCCGACCAAATCTAGTATGCAATGCTCTATTCGGTACCCAGCAAACACAACATATTGCCTCCATCCGGCATTCCAACGGGACCTCCATCCGGTACCCGACCTTAACACATCACATTGCCTCCATCCGGCAACCCAACGGGACCTCCATCCGGTACCCAACCTCAACACATCACATGGCCTCCATCCGGCAATCCAACGGGACCTCCATCCGGTACCCGACCTCAACACATCACATCGCCTTTACTTTGTACCTTCGGCGATCACCTACATTGCCATGCTGACGTTTGTCACCAACCTCAAGTAAACACTTAGGCGTGCCGCAGCGAACAACATTGGAATGTACGCAATCTGAGTCACTTGCATACTACATTTGCATCCTCTATTCCTTCACATATGGTCAAACACCTTCAACGTCAGTCGGTCTTGTTTCGTCGGTTTTGCTAGTGTCGTGGTCAGAGTCGGTATCAGAGTCCTTGTCGTCAAAATTGTCGCTGTCAGGCATTTTTCGCAGACGGTCGTGGGCATACTTGTATGTCCGATTCGAATTGAGAGCTTTAAGCACATACCGGTCTCCTTCTATTACCTCTATAACTTTGAAAGGCCCTTTGTACTTAGGATCGAGCTTTGTTTGGTTTCGTCCTTCGTTCTGCAGCAGTACAAAGTCACCAATGGTAAATGGTTTTAATTTAGCCTTGGTAGAGTCAAAACGTACCTTGTCGTAGGCTGAGCCCTTCTCCATATTCTCCACAGCCTGTAACCTTACTTGCTCAATGTCAATTTCGGGGTCGTCATCAACTATTGATAAGACATCTAAAGGCCTCGCAACCTTACCAATGAGAAGTTCCAATGGGCTAGCTTGCGTGACTCGATTCATCGTGCAGTTGAGAGCCAGCTGCACGTCAGGCAAAGCATCCTGCCACGAGCGACTACTTGTTTCTATTGCGGTAAGCATGTTTTTCAATGTGCTCATGACGCGCTCCACCTGGCCGTTGCCCCTCGAACTACCTGTCGCTATCAGGTGAAGCTTAATGTTAACAGACTCGCAATAGTCCTTGAAGTCTTTACTGGCGAAGCACCTACCTTGGTCAGCGATTATACGGTTGGGCGCACCAAATAGTGAAACACTTGATTTCAATGCCTTGATGCTGCTAGCTGTGTCAATGTTAAGCGTATGGTGAAGTAATACGTACTTGGTGAAGGCATCTATAAGCACAAACATATTCCTTCCGGCCATTGTTGCCGCTTAGTTTTCCCGTAGCGTCGATGTGTATGGTGTGCCAGGGTATAGCTACCTTAGAAATAGGATGCATTTCTGCCTGTACTTTGCCTTGTACTTTGAGTGTGACTTAGAAATTTAACACGTGGCACAACTGTCCACGAACTTACGTACAAACCTTGTCATTTTGTCGAACCAATAAAGTTCGTAAACTTTTTCTAAAGTCTTCTCCCATCCCAAATGCAGCAAACCTTCGTGTACATTGTTGACGATAGACCACCGGAACGTTCTAGGAATAATCGGTAGACAAAGTCTTACCACGTCGCTGAATTTTCCGATGCAAAACACTCGACCGAAGCTCATTTTTCAACGCATTATATTGCGAGCTGTTCTTCAGTTATTGCATTTTACTAGGATTTGCTATCGTTAATCTCTACGGAAATTGTCTACAAACTTTAACACAGGAGAGCCACCTGTTCGCGTTTGACAGTTCCAAAATGGCTGCAAAAGTTTTTATTGAAACTAATGCTATAGGTTTGATTCGCGATTCGACAGTATTCGTGATTACCAAGTCCAAGCAATACTGACAGTAAAAAAAAAGAAAAAGAAAACTAATGACCAGGGCCCCTAGTCTGCTAATTTTTATAAATTCGTCATTCCAACACGATGCCATTGTCATTTTGCTAAAAGTTCGTAATCTGCTAAATTCATAATGGTCGATCACTGATCGGTCAGTGGCATGTCAGTGGTCTCGTAATGAAATCGTAGTGGAATGTAAGTTACTCTATGGGAAAAGCAATGACACACAACGTTCTAAATGGTAGGTCACTGATCGATGGGACTGTCAAAATTTTAGCAGATTACCGCAAACGTCTGTCATTCATTTGTCATTATGTACGAGATTACCATTTTATGCCATTTCGTTCAGTGGAGTGTCAGTGGTTGATCATTGGAAAGTCATAATGACACTATTATGTTAGTAGATTACCAAACTTGTCAAAATCAACAATTACGAGATCAGTGATCGACCATTCTGACACTATTGTAATAGCAGACTTGGGGCCCTGGTATCTTATTCACAGTCAACAGCTATGTCACCAAGAGCTACCGCAACGACACCCTGATAAAGACTCCCCGTCTATATCATTCTGGGATACTGCTACAATACTCTGGTACAGTCACCGATCCATAGAAGTCAGAACCTGTTCTCACAATCTAAATTGATGCTAACTCATCATCTACTTCATAAATTCAAATCGTCAGTTGGTACTTGGCCGCAGGCATCTTCCGACAGAGATAAAGCATACTGACAGGTAACCTATGCCTATACATCAGTGCTTACGAAAAAAAGAATAACGAGGTCCAACAATGTTTGCTTACACATTAACAATGGAGCTACGTTCACGACTTACTCTACGTTAATCTACGAACATCACGGTCATCGCTGCATTGTACAGTTTGAATCAGTCAATCTTATTTTAATCGGAGTAGTATTAACTCACATAGGTACCTAGTAAGTAGCTAGATAGTGAAAAATGGAAAGTCTATTTCGTCGGTTAAAAACCAGATGAACGTATCTACAATTTTGTCAATGTTGAGAAAACGCAAATAACTAAAAAAAATGCAGGATGGCAAAGTTTGCCTCCCTTTAACCGCTTATTACATCGCATAATACAGAATAAATTTATGGTATTTTTGATTTGTTCAAAACTATAGCTATTATTTTTTTTTTTCAAAAAACTGTTGACTTACGTCGTTTTGCTTCTAATAATGTGGGATTTGTTAAAAACTATAGTAACGTATAACCTAAATTCGTTGTTTTGGTTGTTAAGATTTTGATTGAACTAAGCAAAAATCAGTAACACAACTTGGACATACGTTAAGAGGGAAGAATAATATTTGTTCCAGAATAAAATAAAAGTCACTAAAATAATATTAAATCACATTTATTGAAGAAGTAGGAAAGATAATAGTAGGTACCTTAACATCTATACTAATTAATTAAACAGTAGAATTCGAAAACTCTGTAGATACAGACAATAGCACATCAACCTACCCTAACCTGTATTTTTTTTTCATAATTATATTATCAACTTTGATACAAAAATATAAGGTTAATTTCAGATTGAAAAAAAAATTGTCATTTTAGGGTAGGTTGAAATGCTGACACTTCTACATTGAGTCTTTTCGGTTACACAATAAACAATATTAAAATTTTATCATCATCAAAATACACGTACACAAGTAATTATATCAGTCGGACAAAGCATCATCGTCATCATTACCCACTATAAAACTATTGTAAAACTCGTGATACTGATCTGGAATTACTCTTGCTCGGCACAAATCTTGCAAATCATTAAATTTCTCGCGGGCGATGGGCAATGGGCCTCCGTATGCTTTCTTTAGAACAATGTTTTCAATAGCAGGTCTTTTTCCCCTTCTGACAACTTTAATCATTTTGAAGTCAGGATCATCCAAATTATACTTAAAGTAAATGTGTTTAACATCTTCCTTCCGATATTGCAACCATCGAATATCTAACCAATTTACGTTGTTGCCGTCCGTGTCAAACTTGTCATTTTTTATAAGAGATTTTTTCAACTCTTTCCAGTTTAAAAATTCGTCTTGGCTTATTTCATGAATAGTATAAGAGTTTTTTCTAGATGCTGTGCGCATGATAGTATAATATCCTGAAGGATGGAAAATGGGTATATTCTTTTTCGCTTGCTCGATGGTCGCATGAATATTGTCTGCTTCCATTTGGCTATGTCCGGGCTCAAAATATTTTTGGTTTATTATGGGGATATCAAGTGTTTCGACACAATAAAGAAGTAAAGCCGATATATACATGTTGCGGCACTGGCTGGCACATGTATCTGACATAAAAGTAACGTCCTTACCATCATTTATTTCACGCAAATATTTGAATAAGCACGAGCCAATTTCTATTGCGCCTTTTCGACCTATCCCTTCATGCCAACAAAAACAATGTACCTCACGTTGTGCACCAAAATCCAAAAGTGAGAAATTAAATACTGAAATTCGGCGTTTGTAATAAATCATTTTTGAACTTGACGAAGGGCAATTGCAAATAGCTTCTGCGAAGTGTATCAATCCTGATTCTGCTTTTTGTTTTGCTTCGTCTCTATGTTCTCTAGCCATAACTTTCTGTTTGATGTGTTTTTCGTGTTCTTCTTTCTTGTTTGATTTTTGTTCCTCCGACATATTCAAGTATATGAAACATTTGTCACACATATCTTTTCTTGGACGGTAAAATGCAATATTAAAATCTTTCTTGAAACTAATCGATAATAATGAATTTTCACGGGTTCTCGACCCAAATCACGACATTTTTCTCGATATAATTCGTACATTTTGCTTAAACTTAAATCTTGATCGAGGTATTCCTTTTTGGTGTCTTTTCTTACATAATGAGCATACGTGGAAAAGAATTTATGTGTTCTTTTACGAATTGCCTCGTTTCGTCCTGAATTTTATTATGAGGTGTATGTTTACCTCTATGATCGACATCAACTACGCCAATTTCAGATATCTTTTTGAGACAATATCGTACGAATGTCTCTGAAATATTAAAGGTTGATAAAAAGAATTTTTGGCAAACTTTGATCGGCTCTGCAGTACCTGGTTTCGTTCTTCTTCCACCTGGCGTTAATCCCGGCTATTGCCAGGGTCCGCCTTCCTACTTAGCTTCCTCCACTTTGCCCGATCTTCAACATCCTTCTCAGTAAGGCCATTGGCTCTCATGTCGGACTTGACGACGTCCAGCCAGCGCTTGCGAGGGCGACCACGGGGCCTAGCCCCAAGAACAGCCATATTCATGCATCTCCGACCAACGTACTCCATAGGGCGGCGCATGATGTGGCCATACCAACGCAGACGACACTCTTGCAGTTTTTTCCCCACGTCACGGACACCAAGACTACCTCGGATGTAAGAGTTGCGTATGCGATCGGATCGCGTTACGCCACTCATCCACCTCAGCATCTTCATCTCCGTGACGCGAAGCTCCTGGGTGTGTCTGCTTAGTGCTGGCCAACACTCGCCCCCGTACAGTAGGACAGGCCGAATGATGCATTTATATATCTGCCCCTTGAGCTTCGGAGGCATTTTGCGGTCGCATACAACGCCCGTCAACTCGCGCCACTTCGCCCAAGCCGCGCCAATACGTGCTTGGACATCGTCGTCCACGATGCCAGACTCGTGCAGCACGGATCCAAGGTACCTGAACGTATCGGACTTTCTGATCAGGTCCGAACCTATTCGGATGGTGTTTGTATCCGTGCTGCCACAGGACATGTACTCAGTCTTCGCCACATTTAGTCTCAGACCACCGTTTTCAAACGTGTCCTTCCAAATGTTGACTTTGCGCTCAAGATGGGCTTTGTTCTGATTAACGAGGGCGATGTCATCGGCATACATCATTAGCCATGGAGGCTGATCTTGGATGTTTGCCGTAACTACATCGAGCACTACGTTAAACAAGAACGGGCTAAGAGCCGAGCCTTGGTGAACGCCAACAGATATTGGGAAGCCATTCGATTCGCCAACAGCGGTCTGGACAGAGGACACGGAATCGCGGTACATGTCTGTGATAATGTCAATATAGGCCTCGGGAACGCCCTTGAAGCGCAGTGCCCACCAGATGGACTGCCGAGGTATACAGTCGAAGGCCTTCTGCAGGTCTAAAAAGGCCATATGCAAAGCTCTCCTTCTCTCTCTGTAAGCCTCAGCCAGATTCCGTAAGGCGAACACTGCGTCCATGGTGCTGTTACCCGCCCGGAAGCCATATTGACACTCAGAGACAGTACACTCGCTACGGAGCCGTGTGTCAATGATGCGCTCGAAGAGCTTCATGGTGTGGCACATGATCTTGATACCGCGGTAGCTACCACAATCCTGTACGCTACCTTTGCCTTTGTAAACAGGGATAATCAGGCTAAATCGCCACTGGTTCGGCATTTCCTTGGTGATCAGGATGCGGTTAAAAAGATCCGTCAGAAGGTCCACGCCATGTGGGCCCATCGCCTTCCACACTTCAATTGGCACATTGTCAGGCCCGACCGCTTTCCGGTTCTTCATGTGGCGAAGAGCAATGCGGGTTTCGTCGGGGGAAATAGGGGAAATAAGCCCAAGGTTAGGAGGCGGTTCCGGAGGAAGGTTATGGGGATGCTGTTTGTTAGACAGCTCCGCGAAGTATGTACACCATCTCTCCTTAACAGAGGGAGCATCGTAGAGCAGCTTACCCTGGGCGTCCCTTACACAAAGACATTTGCTGATGTCCCGTGTAGCTTTCTCCCGGCCACGCGCCAGCTTAAAAATAAGCTTTTGCCCCTCCGCAGTTTCCAGCTTGTCGTATAAGGGCGCCAGACTTTTGCTGCGGGCTCTGGCTACAGCTTTTTTGAAAGAAAGAAAGAAAGAAAGAAAACTAATTTATTTGGCACACACGAAATCACACAATGTTTGTAACAACAAAAGGAAATGCAAAATTTATTATAAAAACAAAAACATCGTGTGCCCCGCGGCTGCGCCAAATAGGTCCAGCAAATAGGTTTTTGCAAGCGCGCTTAGCCGCTCCATATGCCTCCCTGTCATCCGGAGAGTTGGACCCTTGCCACAGTTTAAATAAAACCTTCTTCTTCCGAGTCGCCTCCTGCACCCCGTCATCCCACCACCACGTCTCCTTTCCTATGGTGCGGCCACCACGAGAAGTGCCAAGGACGCGCTTACCCGCACCGGTGATTGCTGAATGGATCCTACTCCAGATCTCTTGAGCGGACTCATGCGGAGCACTGATCTTGAGATGCTCGACCTCCGCGATGAAGTCCGACTGCCTAGGACCATCAAGCAACCACCACTTAGTGCGGGGTTTGCGTTTCTCGGTCACTCTCTTCTTCGGTACAAACGCAAAGTCCAGGACAAGGAGGCGGTGTTGAGCCGTTAGGCTTTCACCTGGGATGACATTGCAGTTGGTAACCTTGCCAATATGGCACCGTCGCACCAGCAGGTAATCTATTTGGGTTGAGTAGGCACCACTACGGTACGTAATAAGATGCTGGGGCTTCTTCTGAAAGAATGTGTTCGCGATGGCTAGGTCAGACACAGCGCAGGTGCTAAGTATATTGACTCCCTCTGCGTTTAGCTGGCCATAACCAAAACCACCGTGAACACGTCCATACTCTCCAGCAAACTGACCTACGTGACCGTTGAGATCCCCCCCAACCAAAACACCTTCGGAATTCGGGATAGCGCGTAATACGTCCTCGAACTCATCCCAGAAGGCCTCCTTTTCAGACTCACAGCAACCAGTCTGAGGAGCATAGGCGCTGATTAGGTTCGTTACCGACCCTTCGAACAGCACCCTAACTCGCATCAACCGGTCGCTGCATCGGTCTACTTCAAGGAGTCCATCCTGAAGGTCCTTAGACAGCACCACGGCCACTCCGCTCCTACCCGTTGGTGATCCGGTGTACACTAGCCGGTACCCCTGCCCGATGTCACGTGACTTATTTCCCTTCCAGCGCGTCTCCTGAAGGAAGGCGCACTGGACCCGACGCTTCGCAAGTACGTCTGCGAGTTCTTGGCAACGTCCGGTTAGGGAGCCAATGTTCCAGGTGGCAAAGCGGAACTTCTTCTTGGGTACTATCCTCTTTAGCCGTGCCCGTACTTGACACGGTAGCCCTAGCCCACTTATCGCAGGTTTAGGGCGATGTGCCTGCGCGTCGTTATGCGGCGACGCCTTAGACCGAGTACCCTTACCTAACTTGTTTCTCTCCATACATATATGACTGAAGTTGGTTTTACGTGAGGCGACCAGCCGTCTGACCCCCACAACCCTACAAGAGGGAAACCAGGTTCGCCAGAGCCTCGTCCGTTGGACAGCAGGGTGCACCGCTAGCAGGTGAGGTTGGCTTGGGTCTTTAAGATAGCAACGGACCCCATACAGTACCTGTACCTGGTACCAGTACCTGGTTTCGTTATATAATACTTATTCGTGTATTTTCGCTTGCTGTTATTAATGGTTATTGTTCTTCGAGTTTTTGGCTCTTCGCGTTTAATGAGGCTAACTATGTACTGTCGTTTTTGTTCTATTGATTGTATATCCCAATATGAAGAAAATACAGTTAAACGCTCATCTTCTGTAAACTTTTGAGTACATTTTTCCCTGCAAAGACCCATACATTTTCCTGCAAGTAAAATTTTGCCCGGAATTAATTTACCTGTAGATGATATATAAGGTTCGCCTTTTTGTCGATTAATTTTCCTGCAGTTTTTTTTCCATGTTTTTGGATTCGCAAAACCCTTACGTTTTCGATTACGGTTTTGCCCACCTGGAATAATGGACTCAATTCCGGAAATATTTGTTACGTTGTCAGTTACTGAACTATTACTTCTGGCTACAATACGAGTATTTATTACTGGAGCAGAGTGAATATGGATAGTGTTTTGTTGAGGGGCTAAAATATTTTCTGATGCATTGGAAGATGACGATGAACATTCATTGGAATCAGGTAAATCTTCACTGGAATCTGTCAAATACAAATCTTGGTCCAAATTGACGGGGGTAACATTTCGAAGCGAGCCATAAATGTTTGTACTTGTAGAAGGTTGCGGAGACAAAGGAATGTTTAAAACTTCTTCAAGTGCATTATCCTGTAAAAAAAATTCCTGTAAACTACTAGCCATAAAAATAAATATATTTAAGTATTCAAATAATATCTAAATTACTAGCGAACGAATTCGCGGGTTAAAAAGTAGCCTATGTCCTTCCCCAGGCTTCAAACTATCTACCATGCTAAGTTTCATCTCAATCGGCCCAACGGTTTGGCCGTGAAAGCGTAACAGACAGAGTTACTTTCGCATTTATAATATTAGTATGGAATAGTATGGATTACTCACTGCTTCGCTTTCAAAATATGGCATCAGTATATTACGGCTTTGCTCATCTAGCTCAATAATAAGTGAATCTTCAATAAAATTTGGCTTGTTAGCTACCTGTAATCAATATGGATTATTTATAATTAATGATAGGATTCCTTATATTATTAGAGTTCCGTTCCTACATCCTTTCATTTGTTACCGTGGTTTTCTTTTGAAATACGGATCCCTAAAGTATATTTTACTTTAGGATAATATAGAAATAACAATACTTACGTGTTCAATATTACTTTGACTGGATGCTTCTTCAAGAGACGTACACGAATAATCTTTATGTCCTGTGTCAGGCGGTATATTCTCCTGCAATATTGAAATGAAATTGAAATGGTCAGTGCTATTAAATAATATCATGTATGTCCCCCAACTCCAACTATAATGTTACAATGCGACTTGTATTATAATCTTTTGGGTAGTCGGATTTTATTACTGAAATGTTTGTAATTTGCTCTTTGATTTCATATCAAACATATTCCACAACACACGCCTGTATCCCCCAAAGGGTTAGGCAGAGGTGTGTAGTACATCACCCACGTTACGCCAGTTATGTTTAAGTCCCGTGTAATAGGGGGCGAGCCTATTGCTATCTACCAGGCACAAATCCAAAAATTCCAAATGCCCGACCGACCGACTTTGACCGACCTGGGGATTGAGCCCAAGACCTCGCACTCAGCAGACACACACGGTAACCAATCGACCAACGAAAAATATATTTTATTCAATCCAGAACTTAATGACCTCCAAAGGGCACTATTTTGTGTTAAATGTGATCTCATGATAGTCCATAATCAGCGAGTCATTACGACGCTTCTAACGATACCTCATTTGTGAATGTAGGTATGTTACGTAGTTCTGAAGATACGAGAAATCAGGTGAACATACATAACATACCCTACAAATAAACATACATACATACCTTCTAAAATTATAAACCCTCCGTAGACGGGTAGTAAAAATTTGGGGATACTTACCTATTTGCCTTGGTCAAGTCTTGGTGCTATTTTGATAATGAAGTACCCACGCTTATTTCCCGCATTTAAGCCTAGCCTAGCTTTAACTTTAGGCGAAGTTGGTTCAAAATCTAAAGGTAACAGGTTACAAAAATCGGTAGGTAAGTACTTACTTGTTGCGGCTCGTCTTCAACGACATTTTTGTTGGTTTCGTTTTCCTCGACACGTTTGTTTTGAAACATTGAATTGAGTATTTTTCATCCACGGCTTTTTTTGTTCATTCTTGCAGGTAATAATGTAATTAGTACGTAATATGTATTGCGGATGTTTCTAAAACTTACACAGGTTTTACGTAAATAAACTTTGCGGGGGGGCTCACGTTTAAAACACACTACAACCTACATCAATAATTGGTGACAAATCAACGTATGATAGTGTCGTTTGTTCGGGTTTCTACACGTTTCAATAGATTAATCGAGCCAAAGCGGCGTAAATTCACATACTTTATTTTAGCACTAACGTAAAATTCTTGATGAAAGTAATGGAGTTACGGCCAAAACAACGTATAAACACTAGCGTTAATTTGGATTTTATTTCTTAACAAACACAAATTATAATAAGTGAACTAAAAAGACGCAAAAACTTTTACGTTATGCTGGTTTTAATATAAAAATATTTTTTGAAGTCAATATAGCGGAATACCGTTTACTTTATTATTGCACCAACAAATTTAATATTTTATTCTGACATTTTGATGGTACTGAAAAAACGTTTGTGTGGCAGTTATTTAAAAAGCCTTTGTGGGATTACTTTAAAATGGTATTAAGCTTTCTACAAGTTCTAACTGTACGTCGTTTTGGCACATCGTACAGGATGATTACGCGATCAGTTTGGCATCAAAAGGTCATTTTCGACAATTTTGTAGATACGTTCATCTGGTTCTTAACCGGCGATTTAGAAATTGTAATAGCTCAGAATTCTCTGTACCCAATTATTCTGTATTCTCTGGCTTTAATCAATATCATTAAAATTAAGTTGTTATTCATTATAGTTTTGATACTATCGTATTTGCTAACTATTGTTACGTAAGGCAAGCTGACGCCTATACGTTAATACAAAAACCTAGGTCTATTTTTTTTTACTAATAACGTCTAAGTCGGAACATGACCTTGTGGCAACCTTGCCATGTGATATCTCATCCTAAACTTCGCACTGAATAGAATGCTGAAACTATTACCTCCAATGGAATACATTTTTAGTACTCGATTTGTACTTAGAATTTCAAAATTACCATCAATCTAACCACTGAATTGAGATGAACGTCTTTTAACCTTTCAATCTCACAATCAAATAAAATGGCAGCGACTCACCCAATATTCCAGTTGGCCTTGAACGCTCTTCACCCCATAGATGTTGACATGATAATCAGCTACTGCAGCCTGTCAACTGCTTGACCATCTTCGGTCTGTCATGCTCAAAACTGCTCAGAAGATGCAGCTGCACAGCAGTTGTAGCAGCATGCGAACCGCTAGCCTCCTGCTGGCCTCATCCACCGTGATACGATATCTGAAAATCAACCACTGCAGAAGGTGTTTTCATTGCCTGCACGATGGCCATAAAATTTTTGTTTTGCTGCTCCAATAGAAAACGCCATTTTTCCATCTCTGTGTCACCTTCAAACACGTGCGCATTGTCTTTGCACTTTTCTTGATTAGCACTGTCACTTACAACACGTGGGGCGTTTGAGTTGCATCTCACTTCTGATAACGGAGCAAGTTCACCCACGTGGGGTACCTCGTCATCAGAATCCAAGTTCGACATGGCGTAGGTACGAAATAATAGTCTCAACACTGGTTACAATTGTCTATTTGATCACTCTTGATAACAAAATAAAGAAATCTCTAAAGATTAAGGCGATGGAAATAGATTAAGACTACGGAAACGCGGTAAGTTCGGTACGGGCTGGCAGAACGACCTCTCGCCCTCGTGTCCAACTCAAAGTGTCATCCCTCAATCAAATCCATTCAATGTCAAAACGAATGACAGCCGACAGCTGTCAAACAAGCCACGCCCCGTACCGACCTCACCCAAGCACACTGCTTGACGTTTCCGACAAACGATAATAGATGGCGTTATTCTAAATGAACAGTAATCAATAGTGAATCGAAAATATTTGTGCCTCTTTGCTGATTCTGCGACATACACATTACAGCCTTTTTAATATTGATTTCATGTAAAAGCTACACACTGTGATACGTGTGATATGAGTTAGGTTAACGAACTGGCATGTAAAATATACGTTTAAGGATTTTGCTGAACTGAAAAACTAGACATTTCTTTGTTCTACTCAATTTTATAACATAAATACATACATACGTATCTGTCGAGCAACAATAGTTATAACATAACAATAGTTATAACATAACAATAGTCAACCAGAAAGCATTTTAACTTTTAGGTTATAAATAAATTTAAATAATAATTTAAACTTACCTGGCTCTAGATCTCCTGTAATACCTTTTCGATCATCTAACACACAAGACATAATCCTATCTATCCTCTTCATTTCAGTTACAAACAAATTAGCCACAGAAACATCTAATCCTAACGAACAAGTCCAATCACGACAAAGCGTACACGCACAATGTGAATGTTTTGCAGTGTTACCATTTATTTGGGGTGACCATTAGTTTGAACAAATTACTACTATTTATTACCTGTCAGTAGTAATCTTCGATTTATTTTGGTTTTTTACTTAGGAATAAAGTACGAAACGAAGTTTACATAATCAGCGAGACTGCGCAAATAGGCCTGGATCGTTTTCGCAGAATGATTTAAATTGATTTTGGAATTAATAAAAATTCACCAAACAGTCTGGATCATTTTCGTTGACAGATTTATTGGACTAATAAACGAAAATCTATTTATCGAAAAGGATCCATGCATTCTGGATTGTTTTAATTGTTTTATTTTGATGTAAGTGTATTCAGAAAAAAGTTCCAGGCATACTGGATCGTTTTAGTGTTTTTATTAAGGTTTCGGTGATGAACAAATTGTAATTACGCAAAAATAATCCAGACTCCTAGATTCGTTTTACTTAATCGGTTGGTAATACTGGTCATGAACCATGAAGGTTGGATCGTTCAAGGTGATTTTTATTTTTAACGTGCCATACATATGGGTTGGTTCTGGGTTTGATAAATTGTGTTAAACAGATATTTTTGCTTGGATCTTTTTTACTGGCCGATAGTTTGATATTTAGCATCAGTTTGGTATATTTAACTCATTTTTGACCATGTTGTGGATTGGATCCTTTTCGTGTAACTACGTCCAATTATCAATCTGGAATCAGCGATGATCGTGCAAATAAAAAAGAATAATTTATTCTTTTTTATTTGCACGATCATCGCTGATTCCAGATTGATAATTATGATTCTTTAGTAACTATTTGATTTACAATGTTTATTGGGGCATTTTCTTTCACTTTTAAGGTGGATGCTCCAGGGTAGCCCGCGAAATTCAAATATTTTTATGTTTTTTGCAATTTGCCGGTCAGTGTGAAGCTGTATGTGGACCAAATGCGATCCGCGACCGTAACGCGTATTTATCTAAAGAATTATAATCATTTTTATCATCAATATAGCCCTCTAAGTTCATGTAGTTCGAAAGAATGAATATTTCAGAAACAATCATTCTTGGTTATAATTCTTTAGATAAATACGCGTTACGGTCGCGGATCGCATTTGGTCCACATACAGCTTCACACTGACCGGCAAATTGCAAAAAACATAAAAATATTTGAATTTCGCGGGCTACCCTGGAGCATTCACCTTAATGGATCAGTGTTGCCTACACAGACACAGTAAAGAAAAACTTAGAAAAATTCTTAGAAAACTAGAAAGATTACATTTCGAGACGTGTAGCTTAGTGGCTGAGTAATTTAAAGTGTAAACAGAATTTTAATAAACCGTTTTTTCGTAAAATAAAATGGAAAAGGTAAATAAATATCTTACTTTGACTAATAATTATTCTAAAAATAGTACTGTATTAACTTAAAATATTAAAAACAATTGATTAATGTTATTATACATTAAAGTAATGAACCTGTGTTGAGAAAAAATAAATGTTTCTTGCTTCTGAACGTGTCTGACAGTATAGTGTGGGCGAAACAAACTTATCTGAAATTAATAGCGTTGTCTCTTTTTCACCAAACACGTTTTAAACGCGGTTCAGCCACAAATTGCGATCTTTCATTCACTTACAATGATCCAAACTCCGCAGAGCGTATTGGACGTCATGGTACGAATTTGAAGCGATGCAGTTTAGTAACCTTAACTGAAATGTCTTACTTTTGAATAGATTTTAATAAGGTCATGGTAGGCCTCCAGGAGCTTGGACTGTAGGAGATATCGATGGCTGCTCTGTACCAGTTGAGTCTTGTGATTGACGAGATGAATCCAAGACGGTCGATGCCGATGGTGGAATTTCTGTGTATTGTAACATAATTGGTGTTGAGGCCGATGACGGTGTTGATTCATTAATCACAATCGGTGATGAGGCCGATGACGACGGTGTCGATTCATTATACATCTGTTCGAATTCCAGTTCCTGTACAACTGCAAACAGTCGTCCCTTTGCGACATGTTGGTAATATGGAGAAAATGTTTTCACTGTACTCGACAGACCATTGAAAAAATAATCTATAGGGTGTGATTTATTATATTCATTTTGCTTCTTTGCGTTATTTTCAAGAATGTACTTCATCATGGTATCGGATGAGGATTGTTTGTGTGGAACTGTACGACGTTCACTGACTTTAGCACTGTTACGGTTACTACTTTGACCACTCTGTTGTGTTGTAAATTGATCAATCCTTTGTACTTCTGTGGCCCTGTCTCCTATAACCCCTCGTTCGCTGTCTGTGTCTTCTTCGTTTCTTATCTCTTGCATGGATTGATTATTGTATGTCCCTGTATCCTGTGACTCTTGCTCTTGTTGTATCTCCGATTCATTTGTGTCTGCGTCGTCGTCATTAGAGAATGCAAATCCGTCCTGTTTTAAAATCCAGATTTTTAAGAACGGATTTTTGGTCCAATCCGGATTATCCGGATTTTACGGATTTTTCATGAAAATAAACAAACCTACTTATATCAGTTTATTAATATGATATTTCTTATATTTGTGTTAATGGATTTAAATAAAAACACAGGAAAATCAAATCATATGATTTTTTTTTACTTTGGTTATTTGGAATTATTCAATTTCAATACTAATCAATTTTAAGACTAATATTTATGTGTTATAGCTATAATATTCTTATTAAATAGTCAGTTTGTAACTCGCGTGCTGAGTAACGTTAGTAAAATAATAAGTTCAAATTAAAATAAACTTTGGCGATCAAAAATAAGGATAAATTAATAAGCTTCTTCTCAAATTATTAAACATGCATTATTAAAATACTACTACTACTACGTTACTCGTGAGCTGAGTAACGTAAGTAAAATAATTAAAAGTAAAAATTAAAAGAAATTCTGGAAAACATAAATAATAGACTTCTTGTCTAATTAACCGCTCGGTTGCTTGGCGCAAAAATAAAAAGAGGGTCGTTTGCCAGTGACCTTTGACCGCATCTGAGCGTACGACACGCCGTAATAATACTTTGATTGTGACTCGCTCCAGAAGCACACTTCAAATGTTATAACTGTTCTGAATAGCCATTAAAACAAGCTTAAACACTGTGTCTGTTTTTTAATAGATCTTGTTTCCGTATTTTTCAATGTACCTTGAAACTTTAACTACCCAAAATATTACCTACTTGTATGGAAAAATGCGTTTAACTAAAAACTAAGATCGACAAGAGCATTGTTTCTTATTTTATTCATAAACTAGATTAATTACTACACACATTTAATCACACATGGATATATTTTATGTGGAATAAAATATTTAAGACATTAAGGGAATCCTAGCGTAGAATGCGCTGGCTGAATAATTTACCGCTAAATATATACGTAACTTCCATGCGACTTTGTAAGAAAACTATAATACATGGAACAAAAATAAACGTATGAGGTTAGGTGGGGTAAGTGAAACATACTTTATTTTTCAAATTCTATGATCAGTTCTTGCTGCTAACTGTTATGTCCTATTGTGACTTTGATAAACACAACATATACCTACGTGTGTCAGTTTTCCATAGTTGAAAGAGTTCTTAAGCTAATTTCAATGCTACTAACCAAAAAATGGCATATCGTTAAGTTAGTGCTATTGTCCCTCTTTCCCTGGTTTTTGGGGCAAGAGGAACAGTCGACATAACTCAGTAAATACCTAACCTGTGTGGTTAAATATGGGACCATCTCATTTTATGAAATTTTGTTAATCAAATGTGAACTAAATGTCATTAGAATAACGTCTACAATAATAAATACTGAACAAAAATTAAAATTTGGGGCAAGAGGAACATATCATTTCGTGTCAGGGGTACTAAACTAAAATCAAACTGGTATATTCTTATAAAAATTTACTTATTCATAAAGTACAACAGCCTCAAACCAGTCTTAAATGTTCAGTTGGCTGAACGTAGGAACCACAGGGTAGGCACTGAGCATACAGTTCAAGAAATAATTCGATGCAATACCTTGGCATCTTCTTGACAGATAAATTGCAAAAAAAAACATGATAAAGTAGCCTTTATTTCAAAGAGAAGTTCGTAACTTACTGCAAAGAATTATTTGTTGAACTGTAGTGCACCCGAACAGTCCGCCGATTAAGTAATCTGCGTTCGGACTTTTTTCATTAAAAACTACAACATCGATGCTTTTTCAGGCAATCTTACTGAATATTAAAAGAATGAAATGACATTTTAAAAATAATCTGCCCTCTTCGACCAATTGCAGGCGTAGGCAGTTTTGAGACAATGTCCTCCGTGTGTAGTACGTCAGAGATATCGTCTAGTACAGGGAAAGAAAAAATGGTATCGCCTTCTACTTTCGACTTCTTTCTTGCGTATTTTACCACAGGAGAACCGTTAGCATTTATATGTAACACTACACCTACATAATGTTTTACGTACTTTTTTTGCTCAAATTTTACTAAGAGCCAATCATTCTCACAAAATGGTGCATTAGTATTGTGGTTTTCTTTTTCATTCTCTAGATCTTCACTCCCACCATCTTCATTACCTTTTAATAGTTCCTCGTCATACTTTATTTCCATCTCACTGTCACTTGATGATAAGGAATGTTTTCTTTTTTTCCTATTTTTTTCTAAAGTTTTTTCTTTTTTGTTTCCATTTTTAGAGCTCTTTTTAATCATGTATGTTTTCTCTTTCTTTATTTTAGTTTCCTTCTCCTTCTGTTTATCTCGCTGTTTAGTTAAAAAAGTATTTGTATTCATCTTACTCTTTTTCTCCCCTTTTTTGGTTTCAGATTGTTGTGCCTCCAGCGTCATTTTGTAGACGTCGTCGCTCGTTATAACTTCTGTACCAGAGGCCATATTCACCTCTAGTTCTTCACTCTCTTCATCGTCGTCATCACCTTTTAATATTTCCTCCCAGAAATTACTGCTGTCACTATCATCGTCATACTTTATTTCCATCTCACTGTCACTTGATGATAAGGAATGTTTTCTTTTTTTCCTATTTTTTTCTAAAGCTTTTTCTTTTTTGTTTCCATTTTTAGAGCTCTTTTTAATCATGTATGTTTTCTCTTTCTTTATTTTAGTTTCCTTCTCCTTCTGTTTATCTCGCTGTTTAGTTAAAAAAGTATTTGTATTCATCTTACTCTTTTTCTCCCCTTTTTTGGTTTCAGATTGTTGTGCCTCCAGCGTCATTTTGTAGACGTCGTCGCTCGTTATAACTTCTGTACCAGAGGCCATATTCACCTCTAGTTCTTCACTCTCTTCATCGTCGTCATCACCTTTTAATATTTCCTCCCAGAAATTACTGCTGTCACTATCATCGTCATACTTTATTTCCATCTCACTGTCACTTGATGATAAGGAATGTTTTCTTTTTTTCCTATTTTTTTCTAAAGTTTTTTCTTTTTTGTTTCCATTTTTAGAGCTCTTTTTAATCATGTATGTTTTCTCTTTCTTTATTTTAGTTTCCTTCTCCTTCTGTTTATCTCGCTGTTTAGTTAAAAAAGTATTTGTATTCATCTTACTCTTTTTCTCCCCTTTTTTGGTTTCAGATTGTTGTGCCTCCAGCGTCATTTTGTAGACGTCGTCGCTCGTTATAACTTCTGTACCAGAGGCCATATTCACCTCTAGTTCTTCACTCTCTTCATCGTCGTCATCACCTTTTAATATTTCCTCCCAGAAATTACTGCTGTCACTATCATCGTCATACTTTATTTCCGTCTCGCTATCACTTGATGTGGAATATTTTCTATTTTTTTCTTTTTTGTTTCCATTTTTAGAGCTCTGTTTAATCATATAAGTTTTCTCTTTTCTTTTTTCGCTTTCTTTAACTGTCCGTTTATCTTGTTTAGTTAAAGGTATTTTTGTATTTATCTTACTCTTTTTCTCCTGTTTTTTGGTTTGCGATTGTTGTGCCTCTAGAGTTCTTTTGTAGACGTCGTCACTCGTTATAACTTCTGCACCAGTAGCCATTCGTTTCCGTTTTGTTTTTGTACTGGTTCCTGGTTTAATTTTCATCAAAAGCAAGTCCTCAAACGTTACAAGGCGGTCTTCCAGTATTTGAATCTTAGGTTTTTGCATTTCGACTTTATCTATATTATTATGTAGTTGGGAACCAACGGTATCTGCATTGGCTGGCGTATGAAACGTATGGAGGTTTGGCACCGAGACCATGCCTAAATTTATTTGTTTCAACGAAATTTTGAGCAATGAATCCGGATTCAATCTTTTGGTTAGGTGGTCAGTACGGTATGACGTGTTAGTGAAATAGCCGCTTGATATTTGTTCATTGTTGTCACTTTGCTGAGATGTAAGAGCCCAAGGTTCCTGAGTTATTTGATGGTTGATCACACGGTTGGCGACTAAGTCACTTCTAGCTAGAGGTTCTTGGGAATTCGCATTTGCACAGATCTGGTTGACACACAATGGCACCTCAACATCTAGCTGGTTTGTTAGTTTTTCGACGGAATCACACAGTAATTTTTGTTTCCATTCTTGCAGATGCACTTGGTTGAACTTGTTTTCTGGAACAGCTTGTTTGTTAAAAGGGTAAATTCCCGCCTTTCGAAAACCTGCTGCACATATACTCGGATCTAACTCACCCCAAATTTGACCAAGCATTTTGGCAAATTCTTTTTTTGGTAATGATTTACCAATGTTCAACCTCTGCCATTTTAGTATGGCTACGTCCCATCGATCCTTGAATGATTTATTTACAGCCAAATCTAATGGTTGCAACAAATGGCTTGTATGAGGGGGGATTTTAAGAATTGTGATTTGAGCTTTTCGGGCCTTTTCGATAAGGTTTATACCCACATGAGTTGCATGACCATCGAAGATCAAAAGTATAGGCCGTTTTCGTCCTACTGTAGTTAGAAATACTTTTTCAAAAAAGGCCTCGAAAACTGCTGTCTCCATCCAACCATTAGTTGTCGCAGCGTATGCTGTACCGGGATAGCCTTCATTGGTCGTCCATTCATCCCAAATATTTTTGCCCTTAAAAACTATCATAGGTGGAGTTTTCTCTCCTAGGCCATTACACCCCAACAAGACTGTGGTGTTGTCCTTTCCAGGCGATGCTATAGTTCGCGTAGAGGAAAATCCTACACAACCAACTACTTTGGACTTAGAAGGATCCTTGGAAAAGCTAGTTTCGTCCACGTTCCAAATATGCGATGGTTTGTCGTATAACTCTAACTCATTCATAGTTTCTTCTAATAAATCAAAATACGGATATATAACATATGGACTGCATGCTTGTTTTCGCGCATACTCCACCGGTTGTGGCTTCTTGATAGACAAATTATGCCTTTTTTTAAATAGAAGAAACCAATCCTCACCAGGTATGCCATTTTTAAATGGATTTTTAATATTATTTGCCGAAACGTACTGACCCACCGTTTCTAGTAACTCCTTTCTTGTCAAACCAAAGCCATACTTTTCCATGAAACGAAGATTTTTTACGAAATCTTCTTCTAACTCGCGTGACAAGATGGCGGGTCTTCCCAAAGAATTCGACTTTATGCCTTTACGATCATATACCTAAAACAATAAAAAAGAATATAAATAAAAGTTTAGTGAAATAATGCATTGCATAGTTAAATAAACCAAGTGAAAATAAGTGCAAACGCGACGCACATAACATGTGGGTACATTAGGTACATGTTTCATTTCATTACATATTAAACGTACTAGAGCCGTTTTATAATGATGATTTATACATACGCGATTTATTATCGTTGATCTGGGTATATTATAATGTTTTGAAGCCGCATATCCGGATAAGGCCCCACTTTTAACTGCTCTTACTGCTTCTTGTAATTTTTCTGGCGGGTACGATGCTCTATCACTTTTTCTTATATAATTTCGCATTTTTCTGTAACAAATATTGTTATTTTAATGATGTCAGTCATAGCTTTAGGTAGGTACTTAAAAAAAGAAAAGAAAATGAAAGTTAAATGTTTGTAACTTCTGACACCGGGAAAGAGGAACATATGTTTCTCTTTCCCGGCCATAACAGTTTCTGTTGCCCCACTTTATAATTTGTAGGTTACGTATTGAATCACATGAAAAATAGATATTCAAAGCATAGATTATACAATATAACATGCAACATTATCAAAATTGAACTTTAATCAATACTTACACACATTGACAGCCCTCCAGCTAAACTTTTTAGCACTTAAATAACCACACAAAAAAAATGCCGCGAGCTCGTGCTTTCGTAGTCAGTCAACTGAATTTTTGTTTGTGTCAAACTGCCGGGTTGATTAATACTAGCGCCATCTGTGTTTTTTCTGTGGTATTTATTTTATAATACTGTTTTATCGACCGAGTAACCTTGAAGCTAGAACCTATAGTTTTGTATTAACAAACTATAGTTTCTCTTGCCCCATAGTCCCTCTTAGCCCAACTGACCTGTATGTAAAGGACATTTCATTATCTTTGTTTTAAATGTAAAAGTTAATAAACTTTTATGTCAATTCGAGTCTATATTTACAAATTAAAAAGAAACAGCATTTTTTACTCAATTCGCATACTGTGTTTTATTTGCTAATTTATAAATTATGACCAATCTTTAAACCAATCAAATCTATACATTATAATCAAGTATTAAAAAAGTACAATACTTGTTGTTAATGTATTCATATACAATTAATAAAAAATAAAAACTAAAAGCAAATAAATAGACCAAATCCGCTGATGGCTAAAGTCGTCTCGTGACATGTCGCAAAGATGGCGGCCATTAGAGCAAGGGTTGTCGCGCCTTTGGCGTGAAATAAAATACAAAGAAAATGTATAACATTTATTTATTCGTTTCTTCAATATTAATTATTTTAAAACGGGCCGTATTTTTTTTGTTTTAGGTGCCTGTATCGTCTTTATGGTATGTATTCTGACTGATTATACAATATCAGCTGGCTGAAAAACTTTTACAAGTCCTTCAGCCACCTGTCTCCTAAAATCTCGCGCACTACATTGTTGGCGAGTGGAAAATATTATATGGGCGTTCATTAGCGCGATATTAAGAAGGCGTCGGAAGACCTTTTTATACCATACAATATTTCGCACTCGCTCTATTGGGAATGCCGATAGGAGTTGATCCTTCCTATCGACACCCCCCATCGCGCGATTGTAATCAAGCACAACATTAGGCTTGTATTTGAACCGACCATATTTTTCTGCTCCCCCAACAACACCATCATGATATGTCGATATTAGTGACACTACGTTGGAATCTCGCCACAACACGACACTTAAATCTTCGGTGTAGCTATGGACAATCTCGCCTTCCCTAACTCTTAAATGCATGATTTTATTTTTAGACCGAGAAAAAATATATTTTGGAGCTATGAATATGCTGATTCAGGGAAAAATAATAAAAAAAATCGTAAATATTTTTTTCATAGCTATTTTTAATAAAAATCATATGTTGCAGAACTACAACACCATGCACTCACTAGACAATAACTACATATGAAAATTTTTAAAACAATTTTTGGTCGTGGAGAGCTACTCCACACTTCTCACACCTTGTTTGCGTGTATCCCTTGCATCCAGGCATTTTGCATCTGCTGCGAACACAATTACCAGGCCAGTGACCAACATTATCAGTCCTTATGTCCTTAGGAGGAATATGTTGAGCTGGTCCTCTCCATTTCTTTGCTTGTATTTCCATTTCAACACTGTTGCTGGTACTTGGCTTTCCTCTTTTGTTGCAGAGTTCAAATGAGTTATTTACTTTGGCTAATACCTCAGCTAGTTCCAGTCTATAGTGACATAAGTTTAGAACTGATGAATTGGCTTCAGTTGTTTTTAAATCTTTATACACAAGCCAAGAATTTATTACCGTCATGTCCAATAAGTGGTAAAAGATACGAAGATACCACTTTCGGCTTCTCATTGCAATTCGGTACCTCCGAATAAAGCTATCCATTAGGTCCACTCCGCCCATATGGGCATTATATTCCTTTATTATATGTGGGCATGAAATTTTAATTCTAGTCTTATTTGCCTTGTCAAATCTTTCTACTTGGCCCACAGGTTCAGCTCCAACATACGAAGATAGAAAAGTTACAACTTTATTAATCAATACCGTCAAATTCAGTCAGTCAGTGAATAGGTTATTTCTAGGCAAGCGTGCTCCATCTTCGACCACATCCTCGCTTACCATCAGGTGAGATAGTGGTCAAACGCGTGCCTATCAATAGTAAAAAAAAAAAAAAATCTGCTCTTCATAAGTTCTACGAGGAACAGATTTCTTCATCATTGTTTTTTTGTCCGGCAGTTTGCAGTTCACTAGCCTGTTAGATTGGACAGTACCTAGGCTATAGATTCCTTGTTTGGCAAGATAGGTAACTAAAAGTACAGAGGTGTAAAAATTATCAAAATAAATTATATGATTTATATGCCTTCGGACACCTCTAGCAAGCCGGACTACAACATTTCCCACTGGCCCGAAATCTGGTTCATCTGGAAGCCGTTCATTCTCTTGGCCAGTATATATTTCAAATTTATGAGCATAACCTTTCAAGCTGCACATCACATATAATTTAAACCCCCACTTATGGGGCTATTAGGTAAATACTGCTTCATGAAGTGTGCCACTTTCGTGGCACACATCTGTTCATCAATTGAGAGTCTTTGTTCCATAGGATCTAAAGCAAATTTTTCATTTAGATGGCTAATTATAGGCCTTATCTTATGGAGCCTATCATGTTGTGGGTGTTCCTTGGGTAAATGTTTCTCGTTATTGTTGAAATGTAGAAATCTACGAATAGTCTCAAATCTGTTGACAGTCATTATGTCCTTGATTGGTTGAAAACCTACAGTATTTGACCAGTATAGCCGTACATTGGGATATTTTATAACAGACATGTATATCAGTATCGCCATAAACTTTCTTAGCTCAGTTTCAGACAAATTTAATGGTTTAGTCACATTTTTTTGAACGGAATACTCTGATGTAATAAAATGTGAAAAAATACTATAGGGAGTACCAGTAGTAGCCTCATCCTTCAGTTCTGGTGGGTATGTAGTGTCTCCATGAAAAGCTGTCTGGTCAGAATTCAAAACAATTTTTTTTACCTTCCATACGAGTCCTCTCATAGTTGCTCGGCGACTAGCTTGACTTGTTGAGGGGAATGGAACCTGTGGCACTTGATCATTTGCTGTAGCTTCATTTATCAATGGCGGGTCTCCTGCCATGAATGGATCATTATCGGGGTCATCATTTTCCTCTTCTAATGGATTCTCAAGATCGTGAAGCAAATCGTCTCGATTTTCATAAAAATTCTCATGACCTTCTGTATCCGACTCCTCAAGATCATCTTCCGACCTCTCTCCATCATTTATTAGAGCTAAATACTCTTCTATTTGCTTTTGATTCAAGTTTGGCATCTGAAAACCAATAAAAGTGATAGTTAGAATCTAAACAGGGACATTTTCTAGTAAATGCATATTGTTGCAGATTTACAACAACAAAATAAACAAAATTTCCGAACACACCAAAAGTTTTTTTTATAACTTATAAATTATACTGAAAAGAAGATGAATTATTTCGTAAAATAACTAATTTTGTTTGAACTTACCTTCGAAAATCAAATAATTACACTGCAAAGCAAGTACACAATTTTCATCCGCTCCAAAATTACGATCGGCTTTGATTTGTCAATGTCAAGTTTAAATTTGACAGTCGTGAAGAAAAAAAGTGTGTTGCCACTCGATTAAATATATAACCATGATAGTGATAATCCTGCAACAGCATGCAATGAACTCGTACTAATAATTTTATGGTCGTTTGAATGGTATGTTGCAGTTTTACAACTTTATGCATTTAAGGGCTAAGCTCGTGCTTCTGAATTTTCTTCATCGATTCGGGGACATACTCTCTGTTTAGTTGAAGAGTTCCGAAGCAGTCTGTCCCCTTTGATTTCAGGTAACGAGCTAGTAAAGGCGAAGTATAGAAATTATCCATGACTAAAGTGTGCCCTAGATTATACAAGGGCTTCACCAGATCATGGACAATTCTGGAGGTAGCGTTGGTGGGTAGTGGTGGCATGTCTCTCGGTCCTTCAGTCAAGTCTATCAGTGCGTTTCTCGGTTCTCCAGTCAAGTCTATCTGTCCATCTGTTGGTTCTTTCGTCAAGTCTATCTGTCCATCTGTTCGTTCTTCAGTCAAGTCTGTCTGTCTTTCTGTGAGGTCATTTGTATGTCCGTCCGTCTTTCCAGTATAGATGAAAAATCTCCACAAATAGCCGGTGTCTGATTCGCACAACTCATAAGATTTTACCCCTACTTTCGCAGCTTTGGTGGCAATTTTTGTGCGAATGACAGACGACCTTGCCATTTGAGGAGAGATTCATCTATAGCGATCTCCTGTCGCGGAAGATACAGCGAGCGGAACTTCTTTTGCAAGTGATCTATTACTGGCTGTATCTTTTGCAGCTTTTTTTCGTCATTTGTCAAATTATGGTTGTCAGTCGGGTCACTAAAGTGCAAAAGTCGTTTTATTAACACAAATCTGTTGTAATTCATTATGTCAGCGAAATATTTTAGTGTGAGATAGCCATTTTCCCCCTAATAATTTTTCTCGACAGGATTCGGGAACAAACCCTGCAAGATAAGTATTGCGAGGAACTTGGCTATCTCATCTCTGTCCACATTTTTAAAATAGTTTAGTCTTGAGTGAGGTGTCAAATGTTTGTCAATCTTTCTAGTCGCGTTTTTATTTGTCTGTCTTATGATGAGGTCAAAAAGATCGACGTCGAAAAATTAAAAAAAAATGTCGAGTGGGGTCATATCATCAGTCACTGGGAAGGTCGGTCCTGCAATTCCAGTAAATGGTTCACGTTTCCCCCGGAAAGAGTTATGATCGTGAACCCAGTCGAAAGATAAATGGTCAGTCGGAATTAATTCTGTCAATACTCGATCAGATTCTTTGTCGTCGTTTGTCAGCCAGGTATGCAAGTCTGTCGTAATCTCGTCAAAGTTGTAAGCAGTCGTCATTTGATGGGGTAATATGTTTGTCGGTCCGTCTTTTTGTATGTTTGCCACATCCACCATGTCCACCTCGTCTTCGACCGAGTCCACGCTGTCAAACAACATTTGTAGATGTGCTTCTGTTTTCTCGGAATAGGAACCTGAAACAAACACTTTGTAAGTTCTTCAAGGATTTAATTATCAAAAATCTTTTTTTAATTACCTATAATGTAACACTTATTAGTTGGTGAAGCCAGAATACTACTTCGATTTACCATCGATATGTTCTTCACGCACATATCGACACCTCCTAAGTACAACTAAGTAACTGAAAAATGCAAATTTTATAGGAGAGCGAATTGAAGATTTAATTTTTTTTAAATCGCTATAGCTAAGCCCCTATATGGAATTAACGTATAATATTTGGTGAGCGGGTTTAAACTTAAGTGAAATTTATAATTAAGAGTATATTTTGTTTCTAAATCTTCAAGTTTTTGTTTTATCACACATGCATACTTTTACTGTGTTGTAAAAAACAATCAAAATATGCTAACTGGCACATACTACTCTGTCAAGAAAGTACCGGGAAAAGATCAATAATACACAAAATGTCTGTTATTCATCCAAATTTATTTTATCACCTTCAAAGTATGCTCCTTTAGAAACGATACACTTGCGCCAACGAATAATCCATTCATCAAAACATTTTTTAAACGCTGCTTCCGGAATTGAGTTGAGTTCTCGCCGCGAATTCTCCTTTATGTCTTCTATCGATTGAAAACGGTTCAGTTGGAAGGCGCCACTCCGAATCTTGTTGACTAGTTTGCATGTCAAACTCGTAAACCCACGTCTCGTCACCAGTAACAATGCGTTTCATGAATGTTGGGTCCGAACTGACTCGTTCTAGCATGTCCTCAGCGACTTTCATGCGATTGAGTTTTTGGAGAAAATTCAGATCTTTTGGGACTAGCCGAGCAGCAACATGTTTCATACCCAAATGATTAGTTAAAATGGTACGGATCGACTCGTGAGATACAGAAAGTTTGGCGGCTATCTCTCTCAGAGTTGAATGGGGATTTTCAGTCACTATTTCCTTCACTTTTGCGATGTTAACTTCAGTTGCAGACGTTGACGGCCTACCAGAGCGAGGCAAATCTTCCATCACATCTCGACCGCTTTTGAACGCTTTGAACCACTCATAAGCACGAGTTTTTGATAAAGTCGATTCACCGTAAGCCTTCTGTAACATTTTCAGTGACTCCGAACACGAAATTCCATTGGCGATGCAAAATTTAAGACAAACTCTTTGTTCGATATTTTTGTCCATTATGAAATTCGCAATACACACTATATATGATATTACTAAAACCAGCACTGTATTTAATATAAATAACAGATGCAACTCAAACTCCGCGCCAAAATGGAAAACAGTTGTGCCAATCTAACAACTACAAAAAAACAAAAATTTGAATTTGGAACCATAAACAAATCATCCATTCCCGATACTTTTTTGACTGAATGTACATATTTTTTCATTGGAATATTCAGGCATCTTATTGCTTTAACTGCCAGATACGTACTTATAATTGGTAAAGTCAATAGAAATATCCTGTGTAACTGATACTTACATATTTTAAAGCTGTAATTATATTGTTGTGCATACAAGTGTAACTGAATTCTAAACTTGTAAAGATCATCATGTGTTTTGGTATTTTGAAATAAAAGCAGTGGATGTATTTATATTATCTAATGTTTATTTTCAAAACACAAAAATATAAATTTCAAACGTTTCACGTGTCAAAAAGTAACATTATTATTAATAATATGTTGTATGTTTATAACACTGAAGATCTAATGTAACATTAATTAAAAATGGCATCTACCCTACTAGTAATCAGACATTTCTCTTTTGTTTTATTAGGTATAAGTTCTTACTGAACTGGAAATCACTTATGTAAAACTATCCAATAATAAAAATATTCATAAACTTTATAAAAAATTGCCTTAAAGGCAGTTTTTGTTCATTTCGTAAAAAGTATGGGGTTTGTCTCAAAATAAATTCTCAAAATAACGCAATGTTAATTCTAAATAGAATGAGTATATAAAATTATTACTTATCAATTATATAAATCAGTCGTTTCATAAAGCTATTTGGACATTCTTGTACTGAGATCAAATTTAATATTATATTACTGAACAATCATTGTTTACCTTATAATGATTTTAACAAGGTTTTATTCTATATTTTACTTATTGAGTAATAAAATTGCACGTTTTAATTTATCATTAATGATTTATGACCGCAACAGTAATCAACTAATCAGTACAGAGATCACAAGATGACTTCTTCATTCCTCTTCTTCGTCTTCTTTATCTTCATTGTCATGTTGGTTCTCATTGCTGCCCTCTATCAAACTCATATAAAAGTCATGATAAACAGATGGTATAACATTATTTCGGCATAAGTACTTCAAATCCTTAAGTTTAGCCTCGGGTATTGGTAATTTCCCCTCGTAAGCTTGAGTCAATGTTCTTGCTAGAGGGGCTGGAAGTGGACTGTTGTCTAGTCTTATGCGGTTCCTTGATCTGGTTTTGGGAGTCTCTAGTGCATTATTTACAATAATGCATTTGAACTCATGGTCACAAAAATCTGTTTTATATTGATCCTGTCAGAGAATTGCGGCGATATTTCTAACTGTCTTAGTTGAGACCAGAAAACTCGTTCTCTGTTTGTATTTATAGTCCAGTTGCATCCAGGGAGCAGTGCTTTGAAATTCATAAAATTTAAAGTAGTCATTTCTTGGACTAAGTAAGGGTTTCCATCTTGTTTGGCCCACCTTATGAGGGCATACCATTGTTCGGGGGTGTACATGGCCTTTCTCAAAATATTTATGAGTTATAGTGACTTCAAAATCTTAAGTAAATTCTCTTCTAGAGACTGTTTCAGTAGTAACCCTACGTTTTGGAATTTTATCACAGTACTTATTGATAAAATCCCAATGACGAACTATATCTCCCATTGACCAAAATGCCACAAAAAGCAAATCTCTGTCAACATTAGTAATTTTTTGTGAACATTTTAACTTACATTTCTCTCCACAACATGGCCCCATCTCTTTCTTTTTCCTCATTTTACCATCCCTACTTTTGTACGCATTTCCTAAATTTTTATTTTTCTTACGCATAACATCCAACCATTGGTCTTGATGGACCATTCGTAATCTACCTTTATCTTTTTTTCTTGTGGATAGCCTGCTTCTCGGTGATGGTTCAATGTCAGAAAAAGTGTTTTCTGTTATCTGGGTTTGTATTGGCATAGGTGAGCTAACTGGCATGACAACATTTGGCGTAGGAGCTGGTGATATATCACAATCTAACTGAGCAATTGCTTGAGCTATGACTGACGAAAAATTTGGCGACTCAATAGAAATATCATTTCGAATACCTGAACTGACATTGCTCATCATGGGTGATTGGGGCGTTCTTAGATTATAAAACAAAATGCAGATATACCGTGCGGAACACGAAAGTGAAGCCACGCTTGTAGACATGTGTGCGTGACAGCACTATAAACATACGTTTCCTCAGTGAGCGTTACGGTTGCCAGGATAATAACAAAATTACCCATATTATTTCATTATCTATCTATTAGGTGTTGAAAATTTAACTGCAAGAAAAGTAAGTAGGTACTTGCTTAGAATTACAAAATAAAATGTATTTGCAATGCGCGAGGCAATGGAATGACGCGGGCTGCGGGAAGGGAAGCGGGCGGCGGGGGACCGCTAAAGAGATGCTCGCGCGCGGAAATATGAAGCCGGTCCGAATCGCCAGCGGAGCCCTACGTACCGTGTACAAAAAAATCTGTTACTAAATTGTTCTATTTATGTGAAAATATAAAAGTGCTTAAAAAAAAAAATAACGTGTTTGTTTTACAATAGCGGGTAGTGGGTGGTGGAGTGGAGTGGTTGCAGTTAATTTTTAATACATTGTATATTAATAAAAATCAATTTCCGAAATGTATATACGCGCATAACTTAAGAACGCTGCACCTATTTAGGTGAATGTTTATTTTTGTGTTTTAGGACAAGGTTTGTATGAAATGTCATAATTATTGTTTCAATATTATTACATAATTATTATTAGAGACAAAAAATTCAATAGTTTTAGTAATTAAGGCACATACAAACAAACACACATACCTACGTCAAACATACCAACCAAAAGGCGAAACAAACAAAACACTTTTATCGAAATAAATATTTTTTAAATTGATAATCTTATTTCCAATACAAATTTCCCAACTTAAGGGTAAATTTTTCAAAATAAACTAGCAACACTATGGATTTTTGTTGAGGTTTTGTGTTCCAAGATTTCACTAAAAATAATCACGTAAAATAATGTCTAAATATTAATATTTACCTATGAAAAGATGTTCCATCTTGTTTTTTTTTGTTTTTGGGAACAATTTTTGCAATGTTTGAATACACAAGACGGCATTATTCTCGAAAATATGAATATTGTTTGTGACGTACTAACGATGCGACGCTTCGTGCCGTACTGACGCGAGAGTGTATTCGTTTTTCAATTTGTATTGCTTTTGTTGGCTTCACTTTCGTGTTCCGCGCGGTCTATCTGCATTTTGTTTTATAATCTAAGGGGGCGTTATTGTTGCTAATATGGGGTCATGAGAGATACTTGGCAAAATCACTGAAGCTGTATGACTTGTGACGGTTGGGGAATGTGCTCTGGAATATTCTGAGGGTTTAAGATGGTTTTGTGCAGCAGTTGTTTCCTCGTCACTATTTTCAATGAATTCCGTCATCTGTTGCAAGTCTTCATCAGTGAAATATTTTGAGAAGTGTACTGGGGTATCTGAAACAATCAAACCACAATAAAACACTCGATTTTCTACGATAATAAACATCATTTCATAAAAGTAAAACTATGTAAGTATACAGATAGATTTTAATAATCATGTTAAAATCCAATGTAAAACAATATAAGTGTTAGTTAACTGATTTCATTTTAAACACATTCCGTAGAATAAGTATGTAAGTGCCTAGATACATTTTTCAATCAAACTAAATTCCGGCGTAAAAATGTGTAACTACGTAGTTACATACTTATGCATCGGGAATGAATAAATTGCAGTTATGTCGTCATGACGATAGATTTTAATTCTAAGACGAGTTCAAATATTTACAGTATAGGTAGAAATCTCAATTTATGGGTGCACTTAAAATATATACTTTCATAATTATAAAATATTTAGTTAATATTACTTACCTTGCCTTGATGGCGAGTCTATCTGGACTGATGTTACGCTTATTATTTGGTCCACAGTATTTTTTGGTCTTTTAATTGCATCTTCCCTTAATGTAGTTAAAAATTTATAACGTTCACTCGACATGGTAAAAAACAACGCAACACTCGCGCGCACAACTCGCTGCCCACCGGAGAACTGAGTGACCGGCAGTTACCCGCACCGCGCGCCCTTTTCCCCCCGCGTCAAAGTATGTAACTGGAACTTATATGGTTGTACGCTGTGTTTATTTGTCACCTTATGCAGATAAACAATTATACGTTTGAGAAAAAACTATGTTGGGTTAATTGAAAAAATAAAATAAAAATATATGTGGTAAATATAGGTATGCCAAAAATGCAATAAAAACCGTTTCGTGTATCTGGCAGATACATACGTATACTTAGCGGGCGTCGATATACGTACCCAGATTTATTTTCTTGGCCTTTGCCGGTTGTGCCTTGTCCACTTCCATCGCCGGGGAGATAGCTGAACCTGAAATAAATTTTCATTATTAAAATCTGTTTAAATTCTAAAAATCTGTTTACATAAAATTTTACATTATAAAACTCACCAGATAGTTTTTGTGACATTTCAGAATTAGGCAAGCAAAGCCAATTCCCCTCATTACTTTCTGAAAGTTAAAGTAGGATCATTATATGTTCAATAGAATATTTAAAATTAATAAAATTATTTATTTACTTACTTAATAATCCACTTGTGAAGTCTACCATGAGTTCACCTACGACCGAGCTTACGGCAGTGCTTATAGTGCTGAAAAATGTATCAGTCATATAATCACAGTAGTGACAAAGGTCAAGTAAATCTTTAAGTTACGACATACCTATTTGGAGTAGCACACGAATCCTGCCTCACCAATACATAATCTTCTGATTCTTGTTTTGACGCTTTTGCGGCGTCAACTTGCTGCTTGCTTAAAACAATAAAAGATGAGTTTTCGATTGTACTTATATTTTTTAAATATTGTACCGTACATACCGTATTTCCCAAGGCTGTAGCTTAGGCGCTGGCGGCGTAGAAGGAATTCCAGAAGTCAATCGGCAATGGACTCGTTCAGGAGATATTTTTCTAAAATTTGATTGATTTTATTACACGTCCAAATAGTATTTTTATGTCAAATACCTATATATTAATAATTTATATATATATCCTATATTTACTTCGTGCGAGTGCCGCTCGGCACGCGTACTTCGATATAGTATTTATGAACCGTGTGCCATATCTATTATGTCGGTTGCGCGATGCTATTCGCATTCAAAACAAAATTAAATTAAATTTTAAATACCAAACAAGATACGGTACAAAAACAAAAAGCGCCATAAATGAGAAAATATTTTTTTCAAAGAAACTAAATAGCTTGCAAATCCGAATAAAACGCAACCACCCTTTGTAAAAAAAAGACACTGACCTTAGATACCGCTAGGTAACAAAGCGGCAACGACGCGCGCGCGCCCGAGCGCGGTGTGCGGTATTTCGTGTGCTCGGCGGGGGCCGGGCCGGGTGGCGGCCGGCGACTTAGGCCTCCGCTCGCACTGGCTTTTATGTTAGGTAACGTTTCGAAGTACGCACACAAAAACAAACACACAAAATTTTTAAATTTTCGATGTGTCCTCCATTTACATTGATGCACAAATTATACCGACGGAGAATATTGTTATTTATTTTTCTAATTAGATCACTGTCCGTCGCTAAGCACTTTAATTTGTGAAAGGCTAAAATAATCCTATTTTTTAACTCATCAATTGAATTTACCTCTGAGGCATACACTTCACCCTTAATGTACCCCCACAAAAAGAAATCCATGGGAGTGAGGTCCGGAGATACTAATACTAAATAATAATAATCCCAAGTTACGTGTCCTATCACCATAAAAAACAGTCAATAACAAAAAAAAAAAACACTAATACTAAATAATAATAATCCCAAGTTACGTGTCCTCTCACAATAACAAAATAAAATCACAGTTGTTTGCGCGCGAATTCCACAAACCCTACGTTCCGAAACGACAGCGTCGGCGTCACTGAGCAGGCCCCACTCCTCTTACCGATCGCAAAAAAACAAGGATGCAACTAACTGACCTAGTTCTGTTTCTTTCAAATGCGCTACGTTCGTCGCTTTCGTAGTGAAAGTGCAAGTGTGTGTGTATTGATTGCTTCCTTGTTTGCATTGCCAATTTTTAGTGAATGTCCTTCGACATGCGTCAGAGCGGCAACAACGCATCGTAGATTCATCGTTGTAAGGTGCATGACCTATGCTTAGACGATATTCAGCTGTTAGAAAAGATACATCGTGTTCAAACCGTGCAAAAACTTTAAAAATCATTTGCGACTAAACTACTGCTCCTAATTAATTTATTTTTGGTACAGAGCTTGAAAATGGTACCTAGTATAAGCAGTTTGAAGGAAAGCCCCTCTGTCGTATCAACGTTGTATATAAGGTGCTTTAAAAATATCTGCCACGGCTTTAATGGGAGGTAGTATTGTGTTTATAGATAACAATAGTGAAGAACTTTCGTACCCCGGAACAGTTAATTTAATTTGGCGCGCGGGGCTGCGCTTTGACGACCGAGTGTCGCCGCGCACGGCGGCATTGTTTGATAAGAATGGCAACAGTGTATGAACGTCGCCGGCGTCTTTGAATTGAATTCGGTGCGGTGCGGCAACAGCTTATTAAGTCTACGGGATGATTTTATACTAATAAATCAATTCAAAGAACAATGGGTAATTTTGTGTGGAACACGTACCCACTTTGTAGCATTTTAGACTAGGTGTAATTTAGAAGAGGCCTAATTGAGTAACTCAAAAATAAGTGAACGAATGAATGAAAGACCGAAGTTATGATAACTTCTTTGTAACATTTTTAATTGCCAATAATCGCACTTTTTCTGCTTTTTGGACTAAATAAATAGGTAACCAGTCATTTTTTCTGTCTTTAGAGAGCGATATAGCTTCCTATCGTTGGTTTTTGGTACAGAAAAAATATTAAATAAGAACTATCAATCTTAAATAGCACAGTTTTATTAAATTGTATTGTTACTTTCAATGATTATATCATCCCAGGCACTTGCCGGACCTACGAAGTTATCTAGGTGCCTGCCAACACCTAAGTACCATATTATGCTAATAGTATGGGCACAAGCACCTAGAGTTTTCATACCCGTCATGCACGAGCAATAATACGCTTCGATGGCTTCTCTGCCCTGGACATTAACCTTGATTAAAATATATGTGTAATATATTTTATTCGACACGTGCCTCGATAATATGCGGCCTCTAATTAACGAGCAGTTTTCGGTTACTAGCCCATGCTGCGACATACTAGGGCTACGGCTCGAAGATACCTCAATATTATATATACCATCTCCACCTCGCAAATGCTCGGCAACATATGATCTAGCGAGCTTTAAATGGTATGTGCCCAAACTGAGTAGAATGACGTCTTCTTCTGTCAATTGTGGAAATGGTATTGACGTAGCCGTCATTGTTGTGAACACCGCCCGCTGTCTGTTCATATGTTCTGCGACTACATAATTACCCAGTCTGTTGGGTTCACTTCTTCTTTGCGCTATTATTTTGATAAAAGCGTGGGCATGCTCATTATCTGTCAGACGCTGCCTAAATGCATTTATAAGGGCTCCCGCAATACGGAAGTCTTCAAATAAGTGAGGGAGTGTTTTATTGATAACTGTATGCCTAAATATTTTGTAGTCCCTTTTGAACCATCCGTTTATTACTTCAATGACCCAACGCACTATGGTGATTTCTCGAGATTTATTGGCTTGAATATCTGTAAGCTGTGTGGCATGCCTATCTTTACTTGGTGGCATATGGGCAACATAGCCAGCACTTTCTATATCTGGTGTAGAGTCTCTTTAACCTCGATCTAATATAAAAACGTCATCTGTTTGTAACGTTATATGCACTGGGGACGTTTGATCATTCATAATCTCAGTCATGATTTGGGCATCAGTCTTTGTTGCAGCGTATGGTCCACATATATCTATAATATAGCCATCTGGGCAAGTAATCACAAAGGGTTTTAACAAGTTTTTATACTTGTGTAAGCTGTAAGACTATTTTTGAAATAAAAAGTTTTTACTTTTCTGTACGTATATATACGAAACATCACAAATAGCTATAGCCACTGGGTTTATAGGGTTGGAATATATTGATGATGGTACTGCAAGGCTGTGAGCTATAATTTTATCCCGACTTATATGATTGAAACCCAAATGGCGAACAACAAAGTCTTGGGTCAAGCAGTTTCTAGCAGTTTTAAGCAAAATACCGATCGTTTTACGAGATACACCTATTTGGGAGGCTATACGTGTATTTGGTTCACCAGACCGTTGTTTTAATAAATACATTCCTAGTGCAGTTTTTGGTCTTCTACATTGATTTAAAAGAGACGGTGTTTCATTCAAAAGGATTTCGAATTGTTGGTGTGTTAAGCCAGTTAGGTAATATAGATCCTCTGGTAAAATGTTGTTTACATTGTCAAAATCTATATTAGTCTTATGTTTATATGCATCTCGTAACGTATCAATCATATCTTTGAGATGGTCTGGTGTGAATTTTGTCTCTCCATTATCATACAGGGAGCTCCAATCTTCTGTGTTGATGTGATGTGTACAAACGCGTGCATGTTCAGGAACGTACACGCTATGATTAACCAACAAGAATACTTTTATAAACCTGGACACTCTGTGAAGTTCTTGATTGATGCACCCATGAAATAAACAGTGACGCGCCGTATTTGCAACCCTTCTATAAGTTGGAACAGACGTTGGGTGCTCTGGGTTTGCAAGTTCCTGGTTTTGTTCTTGTTCGAACCTAGCTTGCTGTCGTTTTCCAGCTACCCAACAACGATGACACATAGCCTGAAGTTGATTCAGGGCCATCTAAAAGAAAAACCAAATCCTCAAGTAACTAAAACAATAAATAACTTAATAAAGAGTGAACAAAAAGACACCGTGTACTCGATGATCAAAAGCTATTGTTATACTAACCTCATTTATGTTAATCCGTGCCATCACATACTCTGTGAAGCCTGGATTGTCTTCCAAATAGGTTCACGTCAGTATATGCCGGTTTTGGTCACGAATTACTGATCTTGTACATGTAACACACTGTATACGGCGTTCACCTTCCATTTTTTTGAAGCAGATGACTAATAATAATAATCCAATCGTTAAGTAATACACTGAAGTCCGTTGTGAAAGCCGAGGTTGTAAATAAAAGTAAGAATAAAATAAACTAAGATATGCGCGCGCGCTCAAAATCAGTTCTTATCAGGTACTGACGACACACCGACGCTAGCACAAAATAGTTCGAACTACCCACCTAATGGATAAAATAAAAAAAAATTGAACGTGCGTGGGTCGATTTTACTAAGGATTTTCGGTATTTTCAACATCGAATATCTTTTTTCCTACATAAGTTACAAAGTTGCTCCCATACAAAAAATATCTACGTTTTCAAAGACCTTTCGAATGGTACCAATTTGAACTTGCTACAAACTGGGTACGTTCAGACCCATGTTCTTTATACGTACTTCTTTTTGTATGAAAAAAAATATGACACTACCTTCAGTGAAAAGTGATATAAGTGAAAAATCATGGTTTTGAGTAATTTAAGGTTAAAGATTTAAAAAAATCTCGTTATTTTTCTAACGTTCTAAAATAAAAAACGATATGTGGTACGTGTAGATAATATTATAAAGATTATAAAGAGCTTGGTTTGAATATATTATTTTGCACGGAATTTAAGTAATTAGTAAAAATAGCCAGTTATATCACCGTACACTATAGTTTTCTTTGCTTATTTTTGTGTATTTAAATTTATAATGAAATGAATTATTTTACACATTTAGTTACCGTTTTGTGTGAAATGTTATAAGGCTTGTGTTTTGGCATGTTTTGCCTGCAAATAGTTGTTGTGAGAAAAAGTCGTAAAACTAATATGATCATTTTGATTATCAGCAACCTTTTTTCATTGTTTTATTTAAAATTCCTACGTAAATATTCAATTGTACCCCTAAACACCAATGTATTTTTCAAAATAGTAAGTGATTAATGCTACAAGCTAGAATTTATTGTGATACATTTTGTTTACATCGAAATGTTTATTGATACAAGTAATAAGTATTTTCAAACGTTTTTGTCACAGAAAGGGTAAAACTATGTTAATATCATAATAAAATAATAACTAAATTAAAAAAGCGTTTCTTTAATAAAGAATTCTTGAATAAACACTTTTTTATGAATTACAAGTACCTAGTAGCAAAACAATAAAACATTTTTATAAATCAAACTTAAAACATAACTTTTAGACTTAAGTAGGTATTTATTGTTAATCTGATTATCAGAGTAGGTATCGTTAGTCTTTAAACATATTAAAACAGGCTCAATAAATCAAACAACAGATTTGTTATAGCACTTCAACTATTCGCTATATAAAACAATATAATTAACATCCCTCTAAAAAAAGATAACTTTTAAACCTCTTTATTATTAATCTTGTACAGTCTTAAAGCGTATTTAATCAGTCTCAAAAAATCAAATAACAGATGTGTTGTACATGTAGCACTTCAACTATTCGCTATACAATACAATATAACATCCTTTTAAAAAAACACAACTTTTAAACCTACTTATCGTTAATCTTGAACAGAGATCGAATTAGTCTTAAATCGTATGAAATCAGTCTCCAAAAATCAAACAACACATAACAATATAATTTTCTTATAAAAAAAAACATAAATTTTCATCCTTTTTATCATTAATCTTGAACAGTCTTAAATTGTATTAAATCAGTCTCCAAAAATCGAACAACAGATATGTTGTAGCACTGCAACTATTCATTATCCGAAACAATATCAGGATCTGCGTCACGCAAATTTGAGTTTGTTATCAAATTATGATAAAAATCGTGAACACTTGGATCAATGTATTCTAACAGGTGATATTAAATCCCTTTTCTTTAAAACACTTATAGGAATCGGTCCATTGTAACATTTTGGAACAGCATTAATACTAACTAAACTGTAGTCTTTATTCCTTTTGTCGTAAGACATCACATAATAATCATCACCTACGTAACTTTCTTTATATTCAAAAACCGGAAATTTTTCTTTACTAAATTTAATAACTCTTACATTCAACCATATAAACTTTTCACCCGTAGAATTAGTTTTTTTAACTGTAAAATTATTTTTAGCAAACATGGCAAAATCGTAAAAATCTGTACCCGCCATTTCAATTACTGAAAATTTAATAGTTCTAGTTGATGCACTCCTTACTAATTGACACCAATCGCGTGGGTGGTGAATATTCATTGATGTTCGTTTGCTCTTTTAATGAGCGCATGGTCACTATCAACTTCCATGTGTGTATGGTCGGGTACGAGAAATTTATGTTCTATGTTCAAAAGTTGAGGCGAGTCTTTTAGTGCAAATAATAAAGATGTGCAAATAATAGAATTTTTGTTTTGTCCCGAACATGAATCTGAATACATGATTAAGGTTTTAGCATTTGGGTGAAGCAACGGAAGTCTCACAGTGATAAATTCACAAGCACGAAGCTATTTGATTGGCGCCCCTACCACCACGACATTCTGGCCATTGTAGCAATATGCGTAATCAGTCGTAAAATCGTGGATTGTCAGATTAAAGACCTATAGTTGTCTTTTATAAAATGCTGATTGAGTATTCAGCATAGGAGTAGGTAGACATTGTAGTAAATCGAATGCAATAACACAAATATCCGAGTTAGTTTTAGCCAAAGCCTTATCTTTGCGTTTTTCAGTGTAAGCACTTTCGTAGCTTTCCTGATGTAGTCTCAGTTGCTCCCGTACTTGTACAATTTGTTCAGCATCTTGTAAATATTGGAATAGAATAGAATAGAATATTTATTTGCGTAAAACATGGTATACAAGGGTGTTATATACAAATTGAGGCAAAAGCATGTTTAGCTAGGATAAAACATAGCATGCAAAATTTAAAAAAACAAGTTAAGCAACAACAACCGTTTTTTTTTTTAAAAACATCAACATTTTGTATCTATAAATTCTTTTAAACTATAAAAACGACACTCGATTAACCACTTATGAAATTTTATTGTAAATAATTTTGTGTTAAAAGCTTTGAAATGCCTTGGTATTTTATTGTAAATGCTCACACACATTGCCAAGCAGTTACTATTGTATTTAGACAGTCTAGGCAAATCATTTAACACTAGTTTATATGGATCTCGTCGATTCCGAGGATTTACATCATTTGCAGTCTTAAATAGTTACAAGTTACATTTATGCATGTATCTATACTAGGTTTCATAAATGATAAGTTCATATCTTTAAAAACTTTGCCATATACAGTTTTGCAGACGGGGTTACTATTTTTTTACAATAAAGCTGATACATAGTATTGAGGGAAAGGTCAGAGCTAAGGTACTTTTTAGCAGTCTTGGATCGAGAGTAATGGCTTTCGTACGCCGGGAATTTATTGATATGCTGTTCTACCTCTTTCAGTCGCTCGTTAGAATTTTTTTTGTAGCTGGCAGCACGCCCCCTTTCGCTTTTAGTTACACGACCATACTTTTTTATTTTTTCACACACGGTCTGAAGAAAGCGATTACCCTCACCAAGAGTTTTCAAAAGACAACTTTTACATATTTTGTAATCCTCATTAAAATAAACTATTTTATATGTATTGCTGTATTCTCGTTTTCCTTTGCCTCCGATTGTATGTGTTTTTTTATTATTAATTTTAATAAAGCGTTCAGTATATTTAGCTCTCTCATCGTACGAACCCAAACCCCAGTACTCCTTAAAAATAAATTCTCTTATGTCATGGAATATACGACTATTGCATTTCATGCGACAGTCCGTTAGTGGGCCAAATTTCTTCCAGGTTTCATTTTACCCAGTTTAGTAACATAACTCTTGCCTGCATTGCGTAAAATTAATCTAGAATCTCTATCTGCCCTTCTTTCCTTTAATGATTTTCGTTGTTTTTTATTTGAATGCGAGCATCCAGGTTCTGGTCCTGTGGTCGTGCTATCTGAGTCATCAAAGCTTTCAGGAATTATCAGTTTTTTGGTATATCTTTTCTTTGGTTTACCAGTCGACGTGCTTGTTTCAGTTGAGTCGGTTTCACTGTTTGGTATACAATCATCACTGCTACCCGAGCTGAAATCTAAAATTCTGGGTGATAGTCCAGTTTCCTTACCACTGCTAATATTTTCTCCATATTGATCGTCTTTTTCAAGTGTGGTTTCTTCTATCTCCTCTTCACATTGATCCACTTCTTCTAAGGCCGTCTTTTTACAGAATTCTATTTCTATTGTCTCTCCGAGCTGATTAGATTTTTTTTTCATTTATTATTTCTTCATGTACCATATTTTCTTCATCCCTCTGTAGCTGAACGCCTTCCATAATCTTATCTATTCGTTTTTCCATTATAGACTGTAAAAATAACAGTTCAAATTAATATCGAAGCGTCACATTAAAACCATTCAAGGTAGAATTTCTAGCAGAGCGTCAGCGTCAGTGTGACATGAAAATGTATAGACGGTGGCACTCGGCGGCTGACGTGGCGCCAGCCGAGCCATCAAGAGTAGATAGAACCAGGGCTCAGAAACCGGTTTCTTAACCGGTTTCGGTCATTGACCCCAAACCGAAATCGATTTAGGTTAAAGGTTGCTTTACCGGTTTATGCGGTATACCGGTTTTTCATGAATTTTGGTTTTGGTAGTGAAATTTAACCGGTTAAAACCACATTTAATAGGATCCCCGGCCCCCACCCATAGACTAGTATATATAATATGAGATAGACTGGCAACTGTCAGTTTGATAATTTCTTAGCGTTGAGTGACATCTGGACGACAAACGGAGAACTAAATGAAATATATCTATAACTATAGGTAGGTAGGTACGTTATATGGTAGGTTCTTATTATTATTATTATACTCTTTATTCTTAGTTCACGAAATTAATGTCAAATGTACAGTACGTCTACAGTAAGTTTTATCAATCTGCTATCTAGCGACTGTCGTTAAAAAAATGAATGAAAACTTAAAAAAAAAACAAGTTTCTTATAGTTTTGTTTTGTTGTTAAGCAACTTGCTTGAAGTTGCAAGTCTAACTTTAGTAACCACTAAACAAATAAATTAAAAACGTGTTTTTTTAAGGTTTTCACACACTTTTTAACTACAGTCGCTAGCGAGTATAGTTTGATAAAACTCACTGTAGACGTACTGAGAAATTACCTTAACACGTTGACTGCCAGCCCGGTCACCGGTGACCGGACCCCGTCTTGTATCCACGCGCCGTGTTGGTCACTGGTGACCTCAACACAGACCTGTTCTTGGGCAGAATTATTACGCCGGTGGCCACGTTTATCGTACATTTGGTGTATGCAAGTGACCGGAGCGGCGCTGTAGACTGTTACTACAGCGTGGTATCAGCGTGTCAGCGTGTGTTATGAAATTGTGAGAAATGTGGGACAAAAATGATGAAAGTAAGAGAAAAAACATAACCGTCATAAAAATCAAGGATTTATTTTTTTCAATGTTTGAAGTATAAGTAAAAAACAAGTAACTAGGCATTCTAAATAAAATACAAATTAAACGTAGCGGTGGAACTTATTGAAACAAGTTAAACAAAAGTATGGTTCATTTGGACATTCTTTACAAAACGTTGCTACTTTCTTTGTTTTATTTTTGGCTGATTTTGAACCATACATTGCCACACAGTTCTTGTAACATTCTGAACAAAATCGTCTAGTGTGTCTTACGTTACCCTCCTTTTTCAATAATTGATGTTTCAGTCTTTTTGGTCTATCTATTCTTTCGGGTTCTGTGGTCTCGTCCTTTCCTGCATCAACTAAATACTCCACTAACTCTCTTCTAAACTGTACTATACTTTCACTTTTATTTTTATTTTCGTTATACATAACCCATGCATTAACAATAGCTGTATTCAATATAAGTTCTATGCCTAATTTTTTATACCATTTAACCGTTTTACGTAGTGGCGAGGAATATGCGGCCATTTGATCGCTCATATCAACTGCGCTTTTTGTTTTGTTGTAGGCTAAAACCATTCTTGGTTTGCGAATTACTTTACCCTTTTTAGTTATTTTAGAAAATCCTTTAGAATGTTTTGTGGATAACATCAGCACATCTCTTTTGCCCTTCCACTTTAATACGCATATTCCTCGTTCATTCTCCCTTGCTATTACTTCGCCTGGTTTTAATTTGGAGTCTACTACCTCTTTCGGCAAACCTCTTCTATTTTTTCTCAAAGTACCCACTAAATGGGTGTCCTTATCAAGTAGTTTATTAGCCAGCTCCAAGCTTGTATACCAATTGTCTGTTGCAAGTGTGTGACCACAGCCCAGTATGTGCTCACAAAGAGACATTACCACTCTTGTAGGTGTGGTATTTACTAGTTCATTGTTTTTGCCAGCGTACAGTTCCAATTTGCATGTAAATCCTGGTAATGTACAGAGTTTGAATAACTTCATACCATATTTGTGCCTCTTGCTTTTGTTATACTGTCTAAAAATGATGCGGCCTCTGAAAGGCACTTGGCTTTCATCAATACAGATATCTTCCTTAGGTGCATATATATTTTTAAAAGTTTTGTTTAAACTATCTAAAAGAGGTCGTATTTTGTAAATTCTGTCAGACACATCAGCCGTATCATTATTCGTAAAGTGCAGTTTCTGCAATAGTAATTCAAATCTGTTTCGGCTCATAACAGATGCAGCAAAGGTTTGCCCAAAAACCCTGTCGGTACTCCAATAAAGGTTTATTTTAGGTAGTTTAACTAGTCCCATATACAAGATTAATCCGAAGAACCGTTTTATCTCAACTTTTGTGGTTGGTTTCCAGTTATTTGAGCGAGAGGAAGGCTTTGCACTAGGTCCTTGTTGCTCTGCAAACAAATTGGTTTGAATAGCAATTTCTTCGAAAATTTCATCCGGAACCATCAAGCTAAAATATTCTCCTGGAGCAGCATTTCGAAGTTGCGAAGCAAATGGTTGTCTCATACCTAAAAATGAAACAAAGATACACCTTATCATACGATTTAACATCCAAATATTAACATTAACACAATAATAAAACAGTAACGAAAGAAAAACTGTACATTGAGAATTTTCGAGAAAAAATTAGTGTCTGTTGTTAGAAAAAGTAACTGATTACAAAAAGTGACTTTTTAAAAGGCAAAACTTTGTTACTAACTTGTTTTTCACAGAAATATGTTACCTTTAGTCTAAAGTAGAACAAACAAAAAACAAAACAAACAATAAAATAATATAATATTATAAAAAAAATAATAATAAAAAAATAATAATAATAATAAAATAATATAATATTATACCTGTTAGTTCTGTAAACGCTATAACAGATGGTTGATGTCCTTTTGGTTGAAGCCATTTTTGTGACGTACTCGCTGATAATCTATCGATATTTTCATGCACAAATTTCTCCACATCATCAATTTCACTCTCAGATTCACTAGGAATAACCATACGTTTGCGGTTTTTTGGAGGAAAGATATTATAATTTTCAATCTCTGATTCTTCATTTTCACTCAACTCGTTTTTTCTAGCAATTTCATCAAAAATACTAGCTTCCAATAAGTCAATGTCGCGCAAATCATCTAGTGAAATATCTATAAAATTCACATCGAAATCTTTACTATTCTCCATGTTGAAATCACGCAATTTTACAAATTAAAAAGCACGAGCGTCCGTCACGGGTGCACCGTACAAGCTCCAACAAACGACTGCGGGGTGCGGGTGACCGGAGAAATGCCCGCCCCGGCGCCCCGTAACGGAAATTCACATTTTTACTATCAAGGCGCCACGTAGGTCACCGGTGGCCTCAGTTGGTTTTTTCGAAATAATTATGAAACGCAGCTTCTGATCGAATTCAAAATTAGATATATTTTAAAATATTGATATTGCCCTCCTATTTTCATCAAAAAGTTTTTTATTGATTTTTCTCATTTACACTACGGCAGTCAACGTGTTAAGAAAGAGAGAAATTACCTGCTTTATTTTTTGTGATAAAGTAGGTAATTCCTCATACAAATCGGTCAAATCAGTTTTAATATTTAGTTAATTATTCGTCAAAATAATACTTAGTTAGGAATAGAGATTTAGGAAATGATGTATTTTGTATCATGTATGATGTATTTTATTCTTAAACACTTAATACTACTCCAGTTTGCCTTTCTCGTTTCCTACCCTTTCTTTTATTAAAATGCTCTCGAGCCTGTAGGATAATGCAGTCCATCTCATTACAATCTGCTTCAATAAAATTATAAAAGCTCTTGCCAGTGAGAACATTGCTGACTTCTCTGCACCAATTCATAACGAAGAACAAACACTTTTATTTAATAAATACTTATTTAATGCATTTTTATGTTCTTTGCATGTTAGAAAATTAAAATCAATATGTAGAGTCACTATTAAAATTATGTACTGTATTATTTGCTTCATATGTGCATCAGTTTTTAACACTTCTAAAGTGATGTGTTCAACTTGGGCAATGTAGTCAAACAATGCTCGGGAGGGATAGCACAACCATTTTTTGCCACAATATTCTTTTTTGTAATGTATCTGTGAAAATCTTCAGTATTTTCACTAACGCAATTATTTTTGCATGTGGTACATTTTTTAAAAACAAACTTTTTGGCTTTAGTGGCCATCCATCCACTGCAATAAGCTATAGCAGCGCATTTTCCTACATGGACTCGAGAACGACTTTCTAACATTAGACTTGTATTAATCATTTCAATATTTAAATGATAATCATTTATTTGCCTTATCTCATTACCATCAGTATTATTGTTGCCGGGTGATTCATTTTCTACAAATGATTTTAAGGATTGAAGGCAAATACTGTCATCCTCTTCACAATTTCCCTGAAGGGAGTGTGCGGATGTAATATTGTTTATTAACAGCGTTTTCAATGCATTTTCAAATGCTGCAGAGCTGGGCATTATATTACTGTAGCCATTAGCTCCTATGGCTCCAAAAAAGTTTTCAAGGGGGTCTCGGTTCATATTCCTTAAAAGAATGGAGTTTACTCCTTGCGACCATAAATATCTAACAATAGATTTAAAACCTTCAATTGTTTTCACCCAGCTGGTAAGAGACGGCACTGTTGTTTCTTTATCATTATCGATTACATATCTCATTGATTTTAAAATGGGCAAAGTAGCGTTCCAAAATTTTACATGGGGCGAGTTTGGTTTTACTGCTGATCTGTACATTTTCCCTTCTTCTCTATGGAAGTTTGCGTTGACCGAGTCGAAGAGATCGTCTAACAGCATTATCAATTCTGCAGTGTCCACGCTGTCCTTAGGTAAGCTGCCGTTTTCTGTAAATGAAATCTTCTGTTAATTTTGTACTTATATAATATTACATCTCAATATGATTATAATAAAGTTACTTCATACACACCTGCCATATACCCAAGTGTCACACCAACAGACTTGCTGAACACCTGAGTGCAATATTTTACTTTCATTTTGGGTATCATTGATGGCACAACATGTAGAGCAGTCAGCTTGTGGACCAACTTTACACCCCTGAATGTTGGACTTCTCTGGTAGAGGTTTTCTATGTGCGACCATTTTGCCACTCGTACCTTGCCATCCATTGTGAATTTCAAATTTTTATTTTGTAAATTGTTTCGTAGGCCCTTTATAAGATGAGGTGGATCATATATAGGCACAATTTTGCAACCAGCCACTTCAAAAAAGCCTCCTCTAAAATCTTCACTTCTTCTGAAATACGTTGCTTTTGTCTCCTGCACCAATTGGTTTATAGCAGCGAGGTTTGTAGAGCCTTGGTCACATATGGTAGCAACTACTTTTAGGCCAGTGGTCTGAACTTTTTCAATTATTTCTTTCAATTGCAATTTTAAATCTGCAGTCTTTGTTGTACCAGAGCAAAAACTGTAAGCAATTGGCTGTTTATATTTTTTTACGACGCCTCTCACCATAAATACAAGCACATGATCGGAAAATATTTGCTCACGTTTTGTGCCAGTGTCAACGAAACCAGTTATTTTATCGTGTACTTTATCAAAACTTAGTGCTGGTGCTATTGACATTTCGTCAAATAAAATTGAGCAATATTTGTGTTTGCTTGGTATTCTAGACACTTTTTTTTTTCAAATGTTGAAAAATATTTTCATTGATGCCTGGCTCCAAATCTACTTTTTGTAGTGCGTTTTGCAGCGTCCTGCGGCTAGGCAAAACACAGAGCTGGCTTAGCAAGCGATAAGCTTTGGGAGATGGCTTATATAATGATAGAGCTAATATTTTCTCATCAAGAGTGAATCGTCTTCCTCTAGGTTTTTTTCCACCGTCTTTCACCTGCATGTTGAACAATGTTTTAGCTGCTCTTGACATATTCTTTGTTAAAATTTCAAAAGCACTTGATTTTGATATTTTTTTTGCCAACAAATATCTTTTGCGGAAGGTTTGTTTGTCTTTGAGACAACGACGAAGCCTTAGTTCCATCTTCTTCACTTGGTTTTCTTGCTTATGTTGCATAGACGTTACTGAAAAATAAAATTATAGGATATAAAGCTTTCTGAGCCAATAATAAATCATAACTGCACTGAAAATGTACGTATATAGTGATAAAAAATGCTGTTTTCTGAATTATTAAGAAACATCTATTACAGTCCGGTCAATTTAGACATCCAAGGTTACATTAATTCACAACAAGCTCAAAATTGGTAGAATTGTTCAAAACACTATCATAAATGAAATCAAAAAGTTCCCCATCGAACGGATACGTGGAAAAAAAATACTTGGGGTCAAAGGTAAAACGCGATTGTTACCTTTGAACCCAAGTTTTTTTTTTCACTCATTTTTAGTCAAATTTGACCGTATTAGTCTCTCAGTAGCGAGCAATATGTCGCGTGACAAATCGCGTCGTGTGGTCAAGTCATGAAAAGACTAGAGAATTTAATGGTATTTTGGTGCAATATTCTATAAAAACTGTTGAGGAGCTCGTGGCTAGATAATAACAGCCGCACGGGTCGATCTTCAAGGTTAAGCAACGCTTGCCAAGGTTGGTCTGTGGATGGGTGACCATCTTAACATACCGAGTTTCCTCCGTGCCTCGGAAAGCACGTTAAGCTGTTGGTCCCGGCTGTCATTTGTAGATCTTTGGCAGTCGTTACGGATTTTCAGAAGCCAGTTAATCTGACTCCAGTCTTGCCATGAAGTACCGTGTTGCCCAGTTAATGGGTTGTGGAGGTCTGGTAGGCAGCCGCTCTGCGTTAAATACTGGTATTCAGCTAAATCCGGTTTGACTGGAAGCCGACCCCAATATAGTTGGGAAAAGGCTAGGCAGATGATGATTCTATAAAAACTGTTGATAATGTACCTGAACAACATGGCTTATTTTTAACGGTTCTTTCTGGTCTATGATGCATCACTGTAGCTCTTTGTGAAGTAGATGGTTGGTTGCTTGAATAAATCAGGTCCATACTGGGTGCTGAAAATAAAAAAATAAATATTATAGTAAAGGACATGACTTTTTTTGGTACTTTATTCTGAGATAATTTAACCACTATAAAGAAAATCATCACAGATAATACTGCACAATAGACTACCTAATCTCAAGTTTTGAGCTGGAAATTGCCTGCATTTTCGAGAAAATAACATTTTAAGATATCAACAGTTAGTGTAGATCTAGAGAAGTTTTAATAATGTCAATAGATGGCGCTGTGCTCAGTTTTGGCCCAATTATAATTAATTAGGTTTTACAAATGTACTTGTAATATTCTTGTCTCTATAATACCTATAGATGATGCGCTCTATTTTATGACCAGTGCAAAGTCCAAATTATCCTAAATAGAGACATCCCTAAGGCCGCGGGCAAAACCCGCTCGATCACTATGTACGTTAAGCCTATCCCTTGGGAGAAGCAAGCCAAATACTTAGGAGTCCGCGATGCTGTGCCAGTAGTTGTAAATCAGCCCCTAAATAATAATACCACTTAGATCCAGCCTGTCCCTTTGCTGCCCTCCCCCAGTGACGCCCTAAGCCGAGGCTCGTACCCTATAGGGGCTGCCCTTAGCGTGTAGTCGCTTAGTTTGTAAGTTTTTGGCCCTGGCTGGAGGCCTTACACTCCTTACACTCAAGGCATCCACAGGATAGACCGGCGTGTTTCAATGCATATACTTAGCGTAGATTTATATGGAACTGGCCTCGAAGGCAGCGGTGCGGGGAGCTGCAGCGCACGAGCGGTGCTCTCCAGTCAAGCGGTGCCTGGCATGAAGCGTGGTACTTTAATCAAATGGAACGCAACCACAGATTATGTTGTATTAAGTATTGTCTTGCGACTGATAATAGGTAGGAGATGAGGAAATAAAATTAAAAAACAATACTCAAGTATTTTTTTAAATGTCTATTTATTAATCAAAATCTTCTCTTACTAATATTCCATCTAAAAAAGGTGCAGGTGGGGAAATATTGTCTTGATACCGTGCCCATCCCAAATACCAAACAATAGTAACAACATGAGCACAACTACCAACAGTTCTCTTGCCTATAATGCAACTACAATAGTAAGCACAGATGCTCTCTTGCCAGTCATTTGACACTGTGTCCAATAATATATATGTGTAGTACAGAGTGCGACTGTGGTGACGTGATCTTATCCTGCCCCTAATCAAGACGGGCTCACTTGCGGAGATAGCTGGTACACGAACAACATTTAACTCTGTACTCACTTCTACCATAAATGAACCATTTGCTCGGATATGTTCCCCATAGTGACCTAGCTTGTTTGATTTGATATGTTCCCAAACAAAATAAAATTAAATCTGACATCTGCATCATGGGGAACATATCCAGGGCTGATATTTGGGAATTAATGACTACAAAATGGGCACGGCGTCTATTTAATTGATGTTCAATTACATGGTCGGCTAAATAATTGGGCATGTGTCGTCTTTCTAAAGCTCTGTTTAAAATCAACTGGGCATCAATACGGTCGGTTATAACGGGATGAAAATGGTTGATGATTGCAGCTGCATTTCGAAAATCTGTTATAAGATGTCTTGACATTCTGTTTAAGTACTCAGTTCTAAAAATCTTGTAATCCCGTTTGAACCGTCCACCTGCACCTTGTGACTAATCTGGATTCATTCGCTTGTCTCGTTGTTAATTGAGTTTGTCCTGCATCCATAGAGCGTGGTTTGTATATGGAATAACCAAGAGAGGCAAGTAACATTAGGGAGTCCCGAAATCCTCTGTCCAAAATGAAAATATCATTAGGCTGGAAATATTGCCTTATCTCCGATGCCTCATTTCTAAATAGATTGTTCATAATGTCAGCATCAGTATCTGTTGCAGCATACGGCCCATACACATCTATTATGTGTCCATCTGTTGTCACAAACATCATAGGTTTCACCAAGTTTCGGTATTTGTGAAGACTATATGATTTTTTTTTGAAACAAATAGTTTGACGATTTTTGCATATAAATATAACTGCCGTCACATATTACAATTGGGTTTCTTGCCTGTGTACCAAAAATGCCTTGAGGAATTAAAAGATTTCTAGTCGAAATTCCATCTCTTGTAATATGCTGAAGCCCTAGGTGCAGCGGTACATAAAGATCTTTCATGCAATTTCTCACATTTTTTACATAAGTTTGCGCCATTGTTTTTGACAAGTAAAACATACTGGCGATTCTTGCAAATGAATCACCAGTTCTAAGTTTAACTAAATAAATACCCAGAGCTTTTTTGGGTCTTTTACATAACGTATTAAGCTGCATTTGAATTATATTAAGAACTACCAAAAAATTAATTACAGTTAAACCTGTCCAGTATTGACAGACAGTATCGCTCATGTGCTCTACATTTTCAAAGTTAATAGTGTCTTCATTATTTTGTGACAATTCTAACATATTTTCTATGTCAACATCACTAAAAGTATGAGACGTAAATTCAAACTGGTCTAAAAAGTCCCAATTGTATACTGCAGAGTGTAATGAGCAAATTCTAGAACCTTCTGTTACAAATAGTTTTTTTTTCTTTTAATATTTTTTTCCTTATGTACATGGGCACACGCAGACGTTCAGCATTATTACACTCTGGCATAAAACAGTGATTAGACGTATTAGGAGTGCGACAATAGTTTTGTAATTGGATGTACTCCCTTTGGGGCATTTCATTTTGGACACCTCCTACTTCAGCTTGAGCCACTAGTTCAGGTGCAGGAATTGCTTGGTCAGCTTGGTCCAATGCTGGTTCAGGTGCAGCAACTACTTGGTCAGGTTCGGCTACTGCTGCTTACAATTGGTATATTGGCATGGGCACGCTGCCAACACCGATTGCAAACTCTAGCATTGGCAGGAACCTAGAATAAAATAATTTGCATTGTAATGGTTCTTTAAAACTAAAGAAACAATAAAAATGTTTTTTCTTTTTAAATCATGACCATTATTTTATACCCTGATACCCTGAGCAGTGCTCTTAAATTAACAGAATAATACAAACCTGACGTGGATGAATTAATAATGCAATATATTCTCTCTCGGGTCTGCCTATTGGTATCAGACGAGAACGTCTTCCTGTTTGCCGTATTAAAGAAATGTCACAACAAATGCAGTGGTTTGGATTTTCATTTACAGCCATGTTTTGTCGGTCCAATTCTCGAAGAATACGATCAAGGTAATTTTGACACAGTGTCACCATCAAGCACCTGAAATCATAGTAAGTACCACATTGTCATGTCACATTGCGGACTAAAAATTGGTTAATTTTTTTAACAGACAAACAATATTCCGTTATGAAGCAATCACACTTTCTAATAAATAATAAAAAGGCACGCAATAAGATCATGATGACATTGTATGAACAGAGTTGACTCGGACCACATACTCCTCTTTGGATTTTGCTTACTTCACCTTGAAGCCCAGTTATAGAAAATAAACTTAAGAAAGACTTGACTAGACTGGTTAGGTTTTCTTGGCAATTCAAAATATTGTATTTTTATTCAGATTTTACCCCTTCATTTCTCCATTCTTCAATGACACGAATAATATCAGGACCCATGTCTAAGACATGATAAAGTACCTGATTAGCTGCTGGAGGTTCATTGCAATTGCAGCAAGCCATAGTGAGAAATCTACAACAAACATAAGTATGCTCAGATCAAGGGCATTACAGGTAGTGAAGGGAAGTGCAGTGAAGGGAAGGACTGCGGAACCCCCATTATTTTGCTGTTTTATTTTGAAGTTATGTTGTCTCTCAAGTAAATAAAAAGTCTGAACTCCATGATTCCCATATCTAACCGGCTTCAAGTTGAAGTGCAGTATAACTATAATGAAGACTACAAATCTTGTTCAAGTGCTCTCGTTAGGTCTCCAAGATGACAGCCTACCGTATGTGCGCATTCATCTATAGCTAATTAACTATATTGAAGCAAGGCGAATTTCTATACTGTCGCGGTCGGCCTGTCTCGCAGTTTCTTGACGGGAGTATATAAGTATAATATACAGCCACCATTACACCATTCAAGAAATGATACATGTTGGTTAGGTACTTACAACATCAACAACATCATCCATTTATTTCATGCTACTTTGGCCCATAGATATATATACCTCACAGACTAACATACATATGATAAAATACAAAAAGTGTTGTGTGTACTTACGTCCAGCAAAACAAAAACACGATTTTCCCAATCGTCGAAAACCAAGTCATGAAGTTAATCGTAGTCCAGTTTAGCGAGCCGGTAGGTTATCGTTCACAGAATCAATCGAATACAAAGAAGCAAGCCAAAGTCGTGAGAAAATAGGATGAGATCAAATGCACCGAATAACACACCGAACAGAACGCACGCAGTCAGATGACTAACGAATGAATTCGTGACAATGAAATCTAGCTTCTTTCAAATGTCATTAAACGCAGCGAGTTCCGAATTACGCTGAATGCATTCTCAAGTATATTCTGCTCAAAGCACGAACATGTTGGTAGGTACACCTTGTTATTCATTTTTAATAACTTTACTCCATTATTTTCCTTTGCGTAACCAAAGCGTAACCATTCTTAAGACTTTGATTACTAAAATGCGTTTTATTCCGACCATCCTCATCATAATTAACAATTAGCGCTGCAATAATTATGCAAAGGAACGTAAAACATTGTGTTACCAAAATCTACCTGTGTTGCATTGTGAACTTCAAAATCGTAGAATTTTAAAAATGAAAATCTTTATTTTGCAGGATATTTACATGACTAGGATATAATTAAGTTAAACTATATTTTATCCTCTTTCGATTAATACAGTATAATCTGTGGTTGCGTTCAATTTGAATAAAGTACCATGCTTCATAGTATTTCAGTTTTCTCCTTTCCGAAAAAAACTGTATGTGAAAGAGCTTGTGCTCTTTACATTTTCAGGGTAATTGGTTTTCTAGGCTTAATACTATTACAATTTAGGGATCATTATTTAGTTGTCTATAACTACAAAAGAATATGCTATGTGAATAGTCATGTTAGTGACTGTTACGTTAAGCATAAAATAAATAGACACTAATGTAGTTGTGTAAGTACCATAAAAAAGGGTTGAATTAAAATCTTTTTGAAAGCGATTCACCCTTACAATAATTCTATTCAACCATTTTACTGATAATGCCATCATTTCGGTCAAATTCTAAAGAAAATTTTCCAAGCGCGAGTCAGACTCGCGTGTAATGGGTTCCGGACGATTTTTTTTTAAACATGTTATTTTTACACTATAAACTTCTTATAGATTTTCCTGTAATCGTTAGGTAAAGATCTATTATTTCCATTTTTTCTAAATTTTCATTTTTCGCTTATATTTCTTAATAACTTCAAAACCTTTTATTTTAAAATGATGAAAAAACATAATTAAAACCCTCACAGTAAGTCCTTTCGTTTGATATGTCGCACGATATTGTTCAGAAAACTATTTTTTTTTATAGTTTGATCCCCAAAAGTGACCCCCTTACTAAAAATTTAATAATTTACGTAACACGTTCGTGTTTGGGTTCCAAAGGTCTATATGTGTGCCAAATTTCATCAGAATCGGTCACACAATCGGAGAGACAGACAGACAGACACCCAAGTCATCCTATAAGGGTTCGTTCTTTGTTCAGAACCCTAAAAAATATTTATTGTAATCAAATGTTGTACATAAACAACAATAGAGGACCCCCCAGTAAGCTAAAAAATACTTGTGATGGGACTAACATATATTATGAAAGTGATGGAACAGAGAGTGCACTTGTGTTTGCATACACACTTGTGCTCAATAATATCTCCTGCGTACATGGCTGACGTCAATTGAGATCGAGGCGCCGTGATCGAGAGTCGGTTGGAGATTTACATGGTACTAAATACTATTAAAAATATTAATAACATTACCTAAACTGCAAGGGTTATTCTCAACAGTATTTGCTGATTTGGGATCCAGAATCACATTAGAATGCACTAATGTGACTTCATTTGACGTAGATGGTTGACAGTCTGGAATGAATGAACTTATTCTTGGCGCTGAAAACTTTCACAAAGTACAGTATATGATGGAATTTCGGTATTTCTGGAATATATGGAGGAACTGAAGCTCAACTCTAACATATATTAGTCTATAAACTGACGTTATAGCACAAAAACACCAAAAAACAACAAGAAAATTGCGCACAAGCATGAAAACACACCAGTGGAAAAATTCTTATAACGTTCAAATTTAGTGTTACTAACGTTTGTTATTAGAAACCTACTCTTAAGATTCTATCATCGTAAAAATAGCACTTAAAATACAAAATACTTTGTAAAATAAATAAATTCTGCTTGGTTATAAAATCATAATTTTTTAATGAACCTAGAGTAATTAAGTAAAAATAGCAAAATTAGCAATTAGTGAAAACTACCATATTTTACAAGCAGAAAGAGTGATAACACTGCAATAAAAAGTTCATCGCTTAGCGTTTAGATGTCACTTTTCGCAAAAATAAAAAATGTTCTAAGTTACCAGGGCATGCCCCCACCACCCTTGCTCGCACAGTTTGAAGAACAAATTGATAAAATGAAGCCAGGAAAAAAGTTAGGCCCACTACCTGATTTTTGTTTTTGAGATACACCGAAACTGCTATACTGATTTTTTATAAAACCTCGCAAAAATAGTATACATGCAGTAATTAATGTAATTCATTACAAAATGTTTATAAGACGTACAAACATACGTGCAATGAAACTACACCAGGAAAGAGCAAAGATACCTATGTTTTGATTAAAAGTATTGTTGACATTTTGTTCGCGACGGAGCATTTTGCTTTATATAACTCGCATAAACAGCCTTATGTACCTATGGTCGTAAGCTTATATATTTTTAAGTTAGGAGCTTATATACTTAAATAGTCATAGAAATATTCGCGGAGAAGCATTTAGCATTGTGTTACTCGCATAGATAGTACCTATGTACCTATAGTCGTAGGCCTATATACTGAACTTCGAAGCTTATGTACTTGCATAGTGATAGTTTATAAGCTATGTAATCGATTAAAATCGTATGTTTGTCGTTTTCCCCAAACACGTAAAAGATGTTCTGGGGAAAACTTATTTTCAAAGAAAATTATGACCAATAGGTAGGGCTACACATTTCCCCTATACATTCCCGATAGCACCCAGAGGGCGTGTTCTGATTGGCTGATGGAAATCAACCTAATCGAAGGTACATACAAAATAGTCATTTCACATTCAAAGATAGTAGGGTGGTTGAAGAAAACTACCATGTACACGCACCTTCAGTGCTAAGTCTTTGGGGCATCTAGGAATTTAGGTCTTAAACCATAGGCACTGGAAACCTGGCACTCAGCCCTATCCAGATATGTGCACATCTTCATGGTCAGGCAAGGCATAAAGCCGCAAAATAGATTAAAAGGTAAACACAGATTTTTATCCTCTTCCGGGTTCCTGACCTATAGTACCTCCACCCTTGGAGGGGTGGCTTGGTAAGTTGTGTATCTGGATAGAGGGATGATGCACCTACCCGAAAATAGATAGTTTCATAGCCCATGGGGCACAGTTTTCCGGGAAATCAACCCTTAATAGTAAACAAGTTCAAAACTTGTAACAGTTTCGACAGTTAAATGCAACAAGCCCACTAGTGGGCAGGGTTGAAGGGTTGGTGTCCACCCCGTTCGACGGGTAATTTTGGGGGATTTGTATAGAGGTGCATCAACCCCTATCCGGACCTAGAATAGACCTAGATATAGCCGAAAATGTTGTAGAAACTTAGTTAAATTTTGCAGTTAAAATAAACTGAAGCAGTTAGTGGTTTTTGGGCCTCGTTACGGTAAGGTAACCTCGTACCTTAGTAAATTGCCAAAAAATAGCAAACTCGTAGTCACCGGCAGAAGAAATATAGAATCTATAAATAGAATCATAGTACTCGCGAATTTGCCCTTAAACCTGCAGTGTTGTCAAATTCCTGCCTATTATTTAACCCTGGTAAGCATTCACCCTGCACCCCAATCTACCCCGAAGACAGCAAGTACTTGGCAAGATAGAAGAACGTTGTACGTAGGTGCGGAAGAGCCTCAGTTTCCGGTACAGGACGTCAGCGCGGCTGGACGCGCCGGTCGGTCACAGTTCACTTCGGAGGAGAAGAAATAGGATAGACCTACCCCATCACAACCCCGTTCCAGTCGATCACGCCCGTCCGGTACACATTTGATTAACAACAACGTCTGCCTATCCCTATTATACCTACTGAATACTCAGTTAGCATTTAATAAATAAGAATTAAAATAAATTGTTAGGCTACCTATATTATTAATTATCATAGTACCTTAGTTTGAAAATTAGGTATTTTTTTTATAAATTAATTAATATTGTTTTAAAATAGGTATTTATAAAATACTGTATAATACGACAATATTATTGAATTCTTAATAAATCAATATAAAATAAATGTTCTTTGTAAACATTTAAAAAACAAAATTGTTACATAATTCGTGTAAAATGATACAAGTCTTACCTTACGCATCGTAGTTGTGAGCTGTAACGCACGACGCACCTGTCCTGACGCACGCCCGAGACTAAGGCATCGTTCACACCAAACGTATTGTCCGCCGCCGACTGTGAATTAATTCGACTATACGTAATAGCGTATATTCGGTTCGGTGTGAACGAGAAGTATAATATATATGGGAAAACGATAAACTGCGTAACGCGTGCTCATAGTCAGCGGCCGACAATACGTTTGGTCGTTCACACCAAACGTATTGTCCGCCGCCGACTGTGAATTAATTCGACTATACGTAATAGCGTATATTCGGTTCGGTGTGAACGAGAAGTATAATATATATGGGAAAACGATAAACTGCGTAACGCGTGCTCATAGTCAGCGGCCGACAATACGTTTGGTCTGAACAATGCCTAAGAATCCCGCGTCGCCTGCGCTCTTTCCATGCGTCCCGCGGAGAAGTAGGGAGTGGGGTGCGTAAGAGCTGCGCGACTTGTATCACTGTGTACTACGTATTTTTTTGCTAATTTAGTTCTATAACGCAATGCAGTTTTGATTCTACTATATTAGTATCATTATTCACGTAATCATATGTCCTATTTCCCTTATGTTCTTACTAATAGAATTAATATTAAATTTGTAATCACATCAAAATTGGTTACATAAATTACGTGTAAATTGTTTGATTAGCAGTTGTATCATTAGTCACATATTTTTATGAAAATAAATTTGTGTTTGTATGGTTCATGTACAAATGTAACACTTTTCACTAGAATGTATTGTTTCAATTTTTTAATGTTTTGTGATAGGAATTCATTTGTATCACTTTGGATTAATTGAAGTAAATGCTTTCGGTTCGCGTAAGATGTGGTAACTCGAGTCGTATTAAAATACATTTTAGAAATATAAAGATCGGTTCGGAGCACTTTGGTATGAATCAAAAAGTATTATTTTACACAATATTTCAATAAAAAATTGCTTACTTATATCAATGTACACAAAAAAATCTCATTCATTTTTAATCTTATAACAACGGGGATAAGATAGAAATTAAGTTAATTTTTTTTTAATAAGTTTAATCAGGGAATATAAAAACCGATCTGGGTCGACATGTATCACTTTTCAGTGAAGGTACAGAAATAATCAATAATTTATCTTTACTATTGTAATCTATAAACACAATACTGTCTCCCATTACAGCCGTGGCAGATATATTTATAGCACCTTATATAACTAAAGAATACTCATTATTAAGGTATAGGTCCTTATACTATGAAGTGAGATTTTAATACTGGTGACATATTTTGAAATGAGTCCGTATTTTATTCAATGTATGTTCTTATTGTTATGATAATGAGTCTATAAGGTATATAAAATAAAAGATAAGCATACAAATATTTCGTTTTATTTATTATTTTTATTAGTAAAAAGAATCAAAAACATAGTAAAGTTATTGTACCTTTTACAAAACAATTGTGAATTGTATTGTACCTTATTGCAATGCCAACTTTAATTAACAATAAATCTTGTATACAACAACAGTCAAGTAATAATTAACTGTAGGTACCTACTCCTCTACTTTTATGCAGTATTAGACTTACACAAATGACTGAATGTTAATACTTTGATAAATAAAGATGTTTTGAATTTAACTTATTACTCGTACAATATTCAAATACCTAAAAAAATACCTAATCACAGTACACAATTTGTAAATAGGTAGGTACTTGAGAAACAACTTTGAAATAAACTTTGACTCCTAATAATGTAATTTATAAACTTTATAAAAATAAAGAAGTAAAAACTTATCCTAGGTTATAATATTAACGAATTAAACTTAACGAAGAGATCAATATTAAATTGACAATATTAAGAGCCAGTTTTTATTTATAATCTAAAAACAAACCGTAAATCTGAATAAAAATTCTTAAGGAAATAGCAACAATCACACTTATCATCTATTTAACAACACGATAATACCTTATTGTACTTATTTATTAATTAAGAGATCGATTTTCTCAACATTAGGCACTTAATCAGTCATTACAATACTAAACTTAACATAAATTTTTTTAGCACCTTGCAAGTATTCACCCTGATTACAGAATCGTATCATAAAAATCTTTATAAAAATTGGGTATCAAATTTTTATCAAGTAACTTTTAAATCCTTCTTTTTATTTTCACCGAGCTTTTGCTTGCCCGTGTATGCTTTTAATGTTGTCAGCTCTGATAGGGGATTCAATTTTTTTCTCTTGTTTCTTACGTTTATTTTTTCAAATTCTGCATCTTTGTTGTATGATGTTTTCACATAGAATGAAAAAGGTTCACTTTTTACTACTTTTATAACTTTGATATCATTCCATGATAAAACATTAAAATCGACGGTTAAGAATCAATAGTGTCTATCTCATAAAAGTCAACTTTACAGTAGATAAAAAAAAACATTTCTTTGCTTCACAAAATAAGTTACTAGAAAACTGAAAATTGATAAAAATAGTAAATAATTGCTGGAAAAAGATAGGTAAACTTATATTGTATTCATATTCTTATATCCCAAGATACCTTGAGTTAGATAGTATTGGTTCAGATTTAATCAAAACGATTTCAATTATCTGCTACATAGGTGTTATTGGACTAAAACAACATAGTTAAAAATCAAATAGTTTAATCATCAAAACCACGGAATACGGTTATTATCCAAAACTAACAAATTAACAAAAATAAATGCAAGATAAACATTGAACAGAAAAACTGCTTATTTACAAATGAGGCAAAGAATCATGAAAGTTATGACACTCTATTGGTAGCACTTGTTTGATTTCTTGGAGATGTTGATATTTTGACGCAGTTATGGCAATCATGTTAGAATGTAAGGGTGAATACGATACATCATGATTTAAACGTTTTGGTCGCTGCGGCAAAGCGTACCAGTCTTGATCAAAATGGAGTTTCACATCAATAATGTTTTCTTCATAGTTGTAACGAATGGCCCGTAAGTCGGTAACGGTGGGATCACCCGCTTTACGCCCAGGCCTTATGGATTTATAAATCCATGTACTTGGATCAGCATAATTTTTAATAAAATTATGATCAACCTGAATAACTTCATAAGGATTTGATGCCCTTGCTTCTAAAGTAGCAGAAATATAATCGCAGGGCAAATTAATTACACGATTTGTGAGTTTTCGCTCAATCGCGCTGTGGACAGAGTCACACTCCATTTGCGTATGTCCACGTTCGAGAAACTTTTGAGTAATGCTTACTTGATGAAGAATACTTAAGTTAAGAAGCGCATTGGCGATAATAACGTTGCGGTTTTGGTAAGTACATCCGTCTGAATAAATTATTATCGGTATTTTCTTATGTAAGCAATGTCGCTCTAAATAGTCTACAACAAATGAAGTAAAAGTACTCGCAGTAAGGTCTGCGGCCGTTTCTGTAAACCAATAACATGTGCAATGGCGAGATACCAGGGCCTCAAGTCTGCTATTACAATAGTGTCAGAATGACACTATTGTAATAGCAGCATACTACTAATATTAAAGCGTCATGACTTTCCAATGTTCAACCACTGAAATTCCATTGAAAGAAATGGCATAGAATGGTAATCTCGTACATAATGACAAATGAATAAATAATATGTAAAAATATATATATAAAAGAAATCTGGCATAACTTAATGTACAGTAGTAGTTTTTCGAAAATCATGTCTAGTAACGCGTTTTATAATAATGGCATTACGAAAATGTCTTTCTACCACGATTCTATTACGAGACCATTGACCGACCAGTGATTGACCATTATGAATTAACAACTAACGTAACTTGATTACGAACTTTTAGCAAAATGACAATGGGATCGTGTTGGAATGACGAATTTATAAAAATTGCAGACTTGGGGCCCAGATCAAAAACCGTAAAATTATGGCATGTCAGCTTAGTTTTAAAGTAAAACGCGCTTGCTGTAGAGTAAGGGCAGACTTTGACCAATTCCAAGTCCATTGTAAGTACAATACAATGTCCCATTTCTGCATCCTGTTTATCTTTAGCTTTTTCTTCTCTAGCTCTATTTTTCTTGATTATGTACTCTTGATAAATGTGTGCATCTATAATCGTTTAAAACTAAATTTTTTGTACTTTGGCTTCTGCTTCCACTTGCGTGAGCATCGACGTTTTCTTGATTTAAGTTGAAACAATTTTTTTTTAACCCAAAGCTGAATAGTAGTGGATTTCAAAGATAAAGTATTTAAAAACACCTGTTTGCAGACTTGAATTTTTTCATTAGTATTTTTAGGCAAAAAATAACTTAAAGTGCCTTCTCGGCGGGAATGTTCTTCACCCTTAGTTTTTTGAGTAGTCTTAGTACGGTTAACAAGTCCTTTGACATACATTTTTCTTTCATTCCAATTCAATTTTTTCCAAAAGTAGGTATGAATCGATTTGCGTGTCTCTTCGTCGAAACTATCGCAACCTCTAAATTTACTTTTTCTGCAAAAATCAGAAATACAAGTTTCACCTAAGCGCTTCGCTGATCTTGTCTGATCTTGTCGCATCTTATGGTTTCGAGGCTTTGAGTACCCTAAATATTCCTCTCCATGCAATCTTTGTCCTTTGTCTTTGAGCTTTAATTTTCTTCCATTCATCTTTCTTTGCTACGTGACGACGTTTTCGGCCCTCATAAACATTTCCGTACTCGTCTTCACTTGTTTCACAGTCTGTCGTCAAATTTTCATTTATATTTTGGACCAAGGAGTAATCATTATCAGGATTATCAGTTATGATTGAAGGACTTATACAAGAAATATCTAATATTTCACTTGTAGGATCAAATATTTCACTCAATGTTGGAGCAGAAAATGATCTTTTAATAGAAAATGTTTGAGTATCATGAGTTAAATCACTCAATGATAAAGATTTTGCAGTATTGAACGCAATTTTAAAAGCATGTTGTTGCTCCAAAAGGTCGCTCTCAAAGTTTTGAAGTACAATCTGTTTCATCAGGGGATCAAAATTTTGTGTCATCGCTGGTGGTCCAGCAGAGATAACATCTCTGTTCTCCATAGAAGTACCTGTCATAAAAAAATATTACACGAAAAGTTAGAACAGAGTATGGATAAAAAAATCAATTTAAAAAATTTCGCTGCTTAGTAATTCACAAAGTAACAAATCAAAAATATATCGTACCATCTTCGCCATTACTGTTGGTTTTATCATCATTTTTCAGTAGACTCAATATCCTTTTTGATCTAATTCCTTGATTGAACTTATGCGCCATTTTACTGCAATAAAATGAATGTAGCCGATTATTTATACAAAACTTTCGAAATATTTTCCGGAAAAAACATCTAACTCACACACTTTTAATTTTTAACTTACTATTACATTTAAAAACTTTACATTCTTTCATTTCTAATAGGTTAAAAAAGTAATCAAACACTTTTACTACACAATTAAACCAAAATACGTTGAAGAAAGTAACTTTTTACCACTTTTCCATAATAATTACAATACACAATAAAAGACATGGCCTAATTCTGCCCTTAATCAATCCAGAATACATAAATATACAGCAATTATTAATATGTGAAAAGTACTCATAAAATAAACAAAAATAAATCGCAACAAATACATTTCTCTAAAACAGGCGACAAAAAATGACAAAAAAATATGTGTGTTTATTGATTTTGTGTGGTTTTTTATTTCGACATAATGTTATGCATTGCAATACAACTGCCTCTCTGTTTGGATACACGCATATGACAAACAGTATCTGTAGCAAGCCTGAAGATCAGACTAAAATAAAAAATACCCACGACTGCCAGAATCGTCATCTGTAAAAGTCAACAGTCACTATTATCGCAGAAGCCATTTTTCTAGCTGCATGCCGCGTATCATGTTGCCTATCACGTTACGCATTGTCAACGCCTAGCCCCGAGATGCGTGGGGGGTCCGCTCGGCCCTACCACGCGACCCGGGCCTATATATACGTGTGCGCCGAATCATTTAGGAGAACCATCGCGAACGACCACTAGTATTATATTCATTATTACGCATAAAGAACAAATCAGTTTGTAAAATCTACAAAGGAAATAAATAAGTAGTATTTTGGCAGTCCGAGTTTATTTTCAGCTCCGCACACTTACCTGACACCACAAGTATATAGTCTAGCCCTAGACATTTTGGTGCCGTGACCAGGATATCAGGATATTGGAAATTGTGGAAATCAAAAAGGGAACAAATAGAAGGACAAAGCAAAGGATAAAGGAAAGAGAGAGTATACCAAAGGGACATTTACGCTATAATTGGTGAGCCCATTCCTTTTTTTCCTGACTACCTACGTTTTCCTAGTGCCGATTTTCGATAGATTTTGTGGTAAAGTTTCTGATATTCTGGTGTTTGTTTGTGTAGAACCTGGGTATTGTATATTTTAATTGCACAACGTAAAATTTGTCGTATTATATCATGTCTTTAACGGCCAGAAAAAGTGCCGAGCCAATAAAACGGCGCAGCTACATAAAGGGTAGATTTACAATTTTTAAATCGTATTTAGAAGATATTAACGATTTAGAAAAACTATCAGATCAGCAAATTTCAGAGTTACGATTAAGATTATCTAAATTAGAAGCGTGTTTTTCAACTTTCGATGATTTACAGTCTGACATTGAAATTGAATCTGAAGATCCAAGCGAACAGATGAAGATTCGTTCCGAGATCGAAGGTCAATTTTATTCTTTAATTTCTCAAGGTCAATGCATTTTAGATAAATTAGAAGTTCATGCTAAACGAAAAAGTATAGCCCATCAATCGTTTAGACAATCTGGAAGTTTCGAAAGTGCCGATGCATTTACCAGTTCTATAAAATTACCCACTATTAATTTACCTACGTTTGATGGGACTTATAGCAAATGGTTAGAGTATAGAGATAAATACGAGGCATTGATTCATAAAAATGAGAATATTGACACAATAAATAAATTTCATTATTTGCGATCATCATTAGAGGGTAGTGCTGCATTAATAATTAACTCATTGTCGTTTTGTTCAGATAATTACTTCGTTGCGTATGACTTACTGTGTCAACGATTTAACAATAAAAGACTTTTAATAAGTAATTATATGAAGGCATTATTTAGTATAGAAGGTGTTACAAGAGAGTCTGAAAAATCTTTGCGTTTTATGATTGACAATATAACTAAGAATTTAAGAGGCTTAAAGACGTTAGAACAACCGGTAGAACACTGGGATACCATGATAATTCATTTAGCCGTAAATAAACTAGATAATGTAACTTCTAGAAAGTGGGAGGAATATAAAAGTACCTTAGGAGATGTACCTACCCTCGAAGAATTCTTAAAATTTTTACGTGATCGAGCGGACGTAATCGAAGCTAGCCGGTCGTGTAAAACAAGTGGAAATAGTAAAAATGAAAGAACCACGAACTTGGTTGCGTCTGCTCAAATTAGCAGTAATCGTCCTTCGAATTGTGTCGTTTGTAATCAAGATCATCGCTTGTTTGAATGCACGAGGTTTCTTTCTATGAGTTTGGCAGAAAGAAACGAAGTAGTTTCAAAAAATAAACTGTGTCTCAATTGTTTCAAACCGGGTCATCGAGCCTATAATTGTAAATCTTCTGGCTGTCAAACATGCAAGTATAAACATAATTCTCTGTTGCATAGAAGTAAACCTCAAACAGCAAATATAAATAATAATGTAAACACGACCAGCGGTGTGCATCAGGCGATAATCGAACCGGCGCGGACTTCAATGCCCGCCGAGTCGATCACTGCGCCTAAGCAACATGCGCCCGCTCCGGCGGCGCCGGCGCAGCTCGCAGCGGTACCGGTTTCCTTATCGACGATCGCCACTAAACACGTACTTCTTTCAACCGCGCTAGTTAAGGTATTTAGCAAAATAGATAACAAACATTATGTAGCACGCTTATTGTTGGATTCTGGTAGCCAAATATCGATAGTAACTGTAACTGTGATTTATGTAATAAGTTAGGGTTGTCGTGCAAAGGAACTGATCAAAATTTGAATATTTATGGTATAGGAAATAGTAAGATACAAGTAGCAAACAGCTGTAAGTTAGTAATAAACTCACTGCGAAACGATTTTTCGGTAGAAGTTAACTGCATGGTCTTGCCAAAAATTACGAATAGGTTACCCAATGTAAAGGTAAATGTAAATGATTTGAATATTCCGGGTGACATATTCAGGGATTTGGCGGACAGTAGATTTTATGAACCTGCCGACGTAGATATATTAATAGGGGCAGATTTGTTTTGGGATTTAGTGACCGGTCAACAAGTAAAGTTAGGTAAGGGTTTACCCGCATTGCAGAATTCTAAGTTAGGTTGGCTTGTCACTGGTCCGGTGTATAGTAGAAATGCTCCACCATCTGAAGTGAAATGTAATTTAACTAGAAGTATTAGTGAACAATTAGAGAAATTTTGGAAAATTGAAGAAGTATTAAATATAAACGAAAAACAGTATAGCACTGAAGAAGAATTTTGTGAAAAACATTTTGTAGAAAATACCTGTAGAATGAGTGACGGTAGGTTTTGTGTGAAGATGCCATTTCACACCCCTCCGTCCGTGTTAGGCGATTCATTAGGGATAGCAAAATCGTAGTGGGTACTCGTTAAATGATATACAAATGGTTGGTCCAGTGATTCAAGATGATTTATTCAGTCTATTGACCAGGTTTAGGCAACATAAATTTGTCATGACGTCAGACATTGAAAAAATGTATAGGCAAATATTAATATCTGAAAGTCAAAGAGATTTGCAAATGATAGTATGGAGGGATAATGAGCACGACCCGGTTAAGTATTTGAGGTTAAACACTGTTACATACGGAACCGCGTCTGCCCCGTTTTTAAGTACTCTTTGTCTTTTGCAGTTGTCAAATGAGTGTGATGATTTAGAAATTAAAGAAATAATTAAGCGGGATTTTTTCATGGATGATTTAATTACCGGGCATCAGACTGAGGAAGGGTTAAATCGAATTTGTAGAATTATTACTAAAATCTTAAGTTCAGCCGGATTTAGTTTACGAAAGTTTAGATCAAACGCTACTAAGTTGTTTTGTGAAAACAAATCTAATGAAGTGCAATCAATAACGGAATTCAAAACGGTAACTAGCACTTTAGGGTTAACTTGGTCTCCTCAGTCTGATGTATTCAAATTTTGTGTACAAATAGACAACCATGAAAAAATTACCAAGCGAAGTATATTATCTTCTATTGCAAGGATTTTCGATCCTTTAGGTCTTTTAAGTATATTTATGATTAAGGCTAAACTAATTTTACAGAAGTTATGGTTATGTAAACATGGGTGGGACGAACCCGTAACCGATGAAATACGGACTTGGTGGCACAACTTTATTAAAAACATGAATTCTCTTATTTGTGTTGAAGTACCTAGGCATGTTATGTGTGAAGATGCCGTACATATTGAAATTCATATCTTCTCTGACGCTTCCATGTGTGCATATGGGACGTGTGCCTATGTGCGCTCAACTAATCGGAACGGAGATATTCATGTACAATTACTCTGCGCTAAATCAAGGGTCGCTCCATTAAAAAGTCTAACTATACCTAAACTCGAGTTGTGCGGCGCGTTATTGTCCGCCGAGTAGGGAAAACGGGTGACTCAGTCCTTGCGTTGTAATGTAGTTCGTTGTGTGTACTGGACAGACTCGATGATCGTGCTCGGCTGGTTGCGTACTGATCGCGCAGTTTCAAAACAATTAAAGGTGTTTGTTGCGAACAGAATAATTAAAATTAAAAATTTAACAAAGGATAGTGAATGGCGATACGTACCAACCGATGTGAACCCAGCTGATTACATTTCACGAGGGGTAGACCAAATGAAGGATTCAGTGCAGAAATTATGGTGGAACGGGCCATCTTTTCTATCGTTATCAGAAACTGATTGGCCAATGGTAGATAAGAATAAATTAAAAAATGTACAGTTACCCGAAGTGAAACTCGTAGGTTCATTGGTAACAAATGTAAATATTAAAAATACTTTAATTGATTTTGATCGTTATTCTAAGCTGAAGAGATTACAAAATACAATGGCCTACGTACTTAGATTTATTAAGAATTGTAGAATTAAGAATCGTGAAAATAGACTTACTTGTAGTTATATAACTGTTTACGAGTTAAATGATAGCATGCTTATTTTAGTTAGATTGTCGCAGTTAGATTCATTTAGTAACGAGTATCATCAGCTATTAACGAATAAGCCTTTAAGTAATAAAAGTAAATTGTTATCTCTTAGCCCGTTTTTGGACTCTGAACTTAAGGTAATGCGGGTAGGAGGTCGTATTCGTAACTCACCTCTTTCTTATGATAAAAGACATCCGTTTCTTTTAGATTCCACTCACCGATTGTCAAGGCTTATTTTTGATAACGAGCATAAAAAGTTATTTCACGGTGGATGTCAATTAATGGTATCAGCTGTTCGAGAAAAATATTGGGTAATTAATGCTCGTAAAGTAGCTAGGAGCGTAGCTAATAGTTGTATAGTATGTAAGCGATTTAGGTTTAAGTCAATATCGCCCATTATGGGGAACTTACCCAAACAGCGTTTGAGTCCAGGGACACCTTTTGAAACTTCTGGAGTCGACTTAGCTGGTCCTTATCTCATCACTGATAGAAAGGGTCGTGGTTGTAGAATCAGTAAGTGTTATATGTGTTTATTCGTTTGTTTCACAACCAAGGCTCTGCATTTAGAAGTTGTCAGTGACCTTAGTACTGAAGCGTTTTTATTGGCACTCAGAAGATTTATTTCGCGGCGTTCAAAACCTAACACTCTATATTGCGATAATGCGACAAATTTTTTAGGTGCTAGTAATGAACTAAATAAATTTTTGTTGGTAAATAAGGGAGAAATAGATAATTTTTGTTCAGATAAAGGTATGAAATTCGCATTCATACCACCATATGCCCCGAATTTTGGAGGTTTATGGGAGGCAGGGGTAAAGTCTGCCAAATTTCATATAAAAAGAGTATTAGGGAATAGGCACTTGACATATGAAGAACTTTCCACATTATTTGTTCAAGTAGAAGCCATATTGAATTCCAGGCCTTTATTTCCCATGTCATCCGATCCTAATGATTTCCAACCCCTGACTCCTGGGCATTTTCTCGTCGGTAAACCACTGATAGCTCTTCCTTCTCCTGACTTGTCAAATATTCATTGCAATCGACTCCATAGATACGAACAGTTAGAACAGATGAGACAATGTTTTTGGATGAGATGGCAGCATGATTACGTCACTGAGCTTCAGCATCGCACCAAATGGCGTAAGGCGGATACAAGACTACAAATTGGAGATATGGTCATTATCAAGGATAACAACTTGCCTCCTCTCAAATGGAAAATAGGACGAGTACAGGCCTTTCACGTAGGCAACGATGAAGTGGCCAGAGTAGCAGACGTGAGGACGGTGAATGGTATCGTTCGTCGTGCAGTCAATCGCTTGTGCCCATTGTTCAACCCAGATGTTTGTTTGAAGGAGCAACCTTCAAGGCGGGAGGATGTCAACGCCTAGCCCCGAGATGCGTGGGGGGTCCGCTCGGCCCTACCACGCGACCCGGGCCTATATATACGTGTGCGCCGAATCATTTAGGAGAACCATCGCGAACGACCACTAGTATTATATTCATTATTACGCATAAAGAACAAATCAGTTTGTAAAATCTACAAAGGAAATAAATAAGTAGTATTTTGGCAGTCCGAGTTTATTTTCAGCTCCGCACACTTACCTGACACCACAAGTATATAGTCTAGCCCTAGACACGCATTATACATCGATAATATATTTAAGTGTGTGAATCCGAACATAATGTATAATCTATGATCCGAACATTCCAAACGTCATAGTTATGTTGACATTTCTGCTTGCGTTGATCTTGTTACGTATTATTGTGTTGTCTTTTCGTTTTACTCTGTTGGGTATTTTTACTTGACCCCACGCTATCGTTCATCGGACTTTCGTTTACTGTGTATATTGTACTTGTTTGTTTGTTATTTGGATTCTGACGCTCACGATGTCAAGGTGCTTAAATTGTAGTGTGGCCACTAATCGAATGCGAAGGCATATGTAACAATTTTAACACCGCAGTTACAAAATACATTGACTGAATGGTTATCTATAAAAGAGGTACGTACCTAAGTTGTAATTATTTTCATACTGCTAAAATATAAACTAAATTGCAATCGAAGTTGGTAAACTTCACCTACCATTTTAAGCAGTTAAGTTCCATATTCGGAAAGAATGTTAGCATTATATAAGTACTAATCACGTATGTATTTTATGTTTTTCAGCTTCCTTCAGATGGACTGATTTGCATGTTATGTATTGTTAAACCAACGCTCAGAAGAAGCATACCAGAGACATAGCAGAGTACTGAGCTACCCAATGGTGTGTATTGATTGTGGATGTTCTGTTATGGGGAGGCGCTACCCAATGCGATACCACACCCTTGAAGAAAACAGTCCATTAATTGATATTTTCTTCTCATGGAAAACCCACAATCCGGTTAGTGTGTGCTTTCGAACTTATATATTTAGCCTGGCTTTGCCCTGGCTGCTGTAAATTCCGATGATGAAAAAAAACCTTATAATTAATGAGTAAGTGTGCAGTCTCACTTGGCATATAGTCTGCCAACGATTTGCCCATCCGTTACTATTTCAATGGTGCGGTCATTCTGCAAACGGTGTACTGTATGCATAATTTAGGCATTCTATTGAATATAGTATTGGGCGCTAACTCAGGCTATCAGTCAACCGTAAACTGTATGCCAAGTGAGACTGTACCCTAATAATTACCAGTTATTATTTATACTTACCACATTTATTACACTGGCCGTAACAGTTCTATCATTTCCTTTAAAAAGTAAAGGTGAAGATTTCATAGGTATAATGTCAAACATTTTTACAGAATCAGAGGGCAAATCTACAAGCATGTCATCCCTGTTGGATGCAAGCAAATCGGCACTTAGTACTGAATACACATAGATAGGAAGTGGAGGAAAATGAACCTGGATTGCCCAAACCACCTCCACTTCCACCAACTAATCCTGCTGAAGCACGAAGAATTGACCAAATGAATTATCTGCTTAGTTACTAACGTGTTCCGAATACTTCTAGCCATTGTATTTTTAAGGAGTGTAATAGTCAATCAACCAACCAACAAACCAGAACCAACTCAGAGCTTTTTTGTTAAGTTAATTATTATGTTCCCATCAGTTGCCGAACATGAGAGATATATTTATTTGCTAATAAGTGGCATTTATTACCTGAGAACACAAATACCTCGTCTTATTTTACTGTTCAACAATCGGAAGATTTAATAGAACTTCTAAAAAGATATCTAGTAACTTTTGATTTAAATAATGTGGATCAAATACCGCATCACATTTGTCACTATTGGACAGGACTTAAAGTGACAGAGTTATAATCACTATATATTGAACTTCCTTTGGAAAATGCCCTTAGCCCTTATCTTTTGAGGGGGCGAATAAGGTCATGGCACATAAGCTGTAAATAATATTTTTCATCTATTTTGTTTGATAGTGAGCCATCCAGCCCTAGTCCCTTGGATGCCATTTTAGGCTTTGTTGTAGCTGCCTAGTTGGAAATCAAACAGTTGGGTGTTGTTGCCATGTCATGACGTTGTTATGGTATTTGGGCTGGGCCAGGCACCAAGCAAATATAACGGCACCAGCCTCATTCCTCGATAACATTTTATTGATCTTTAAAGATGAATAGGGTTCTAAGTGGATCAAAACATTGAATGTGTCTCTGACTGATTGCAATGATTTTTTTCTTAAAATGTCTGTAAAAGAAGTAGGTAGAAGTATATATATTTAATAAGCAAATGTATATCATATGTACCTAATTAATTATATACTTAAATAAAAATTCAAGTGCTATTTTAGTGTGTTATACCTACCCAATTCTTCAAATCTTTTTTTGCAGTCTCTACGAGCAAGTTACAATGTCCAGATTTATGTGTAGACGACGAACTTTTCTTTGCTATCGCGGCCTTTCTATGACGAGAGGCTGATTTGATGAGAGACTAATCTATCTATAATATATAAAGCTGAAGAATTTGTTTGTTTACTTACTTGAACGTGCTAATCTCAGGAACTACTGGTCAGTTTGAAAAATTCTTTCAGTTTTAGATAGCCCATTTATCGAGGAAGGCTATAGGCTATATATCATCACGATAAGATCAATAGGAGCGAAGCGGTAATGGTATTTTCATTTTTGGCTCTTTACTCGTAATTCTGTGAAAATGCATGGAACACTGACATTGAGAGTGTTCCATACATTTTCATAGAATTAGACGTTCCCTGATATCGATGTAAATGAATGTCGTATCGGGTTAGTGAAGAAACTGTCTTTATATCCATTGTTAACAGTAATTCTTGCATTGTTTCGTCTACAAAAATCTAAATGTTGTATCCTATTTTTCGCGTCTCTCGCTTCTTCTCTAATCATAGAACTTAAATTATTGCAAAGATATACATGTAAGCTTTAATATGATGTATTGTATATCAATGTACATGAATCTTTTTTTTAGGGCACGGCTCTATACTAATTCCGGCCATGTCCTTCACTAACCTGTCGAAACCTGCTCAAGTGACAGTTTGTTCAAAAACTTCGTTTTTGATTCGAACTGTCACTGTCACCGGCGTGGTGCACGAGTCTCGCGGCGGAAATCTGTCTCTTTCTAATTTGAACGTTACGACGATGCAACCAACTGGCAGTTCAGTTAGTCACGCACACAGCAGCGAGATATAGACGATTTTTAAGGAGAGATAGACCATATTGGCAGAAAATTTCTTTTTGGTAATCCTTTCCGACAGCAATCTACAACCCACTGCACAAAAACTCCTTCTTCTGTCGACAATATTGGCCTAGGACCTGGTAGATCATTGCACGGCTTTCTTAATGGAAATGGTGATGGCGCGACTGGATAGTTCCTCTTGGCACATTGTAAGTTTTCGAGGCCAGTTTTTTAGACATACCTTTTTTAACTGCATCCAAGGCTTTTAGTAGATTTTCATTAGTGTACATTATTCGTTTATTTGGTTTATTTTTATCCTTTGGCTTCATGGTAGATGGATAAGTGGTTCTGACAAAGAAAAGAGATGATGAAATTCTAGGAAAACCAATTTACCAGCATACTTCTGATCCAATTATCAGCACCATGCTAAGATTTTGATTTTGATAATTTATACTACTTTTACAAAACAAAATGAATTCTATGCATAAAATAAACACAGTTTACATTAAAAGTTATGAAATTAGTATTTAGGTACTTTTTTCCATTTATCAGCACCCGTGCTGATAATTTGGAATTTACAAAATATTCAATCCGTTTATCAGCACCACGTATTTTACAAATTTATCACCATAACCTCAAATTCTACTCTTCAAATTATACTCATAAACTATCTCAAATATCAGAGAAATCGTTAGTTTCAATATAAAATATGTAAAAGATCTGATACATCATAAAATGTAAACATGTGAACTTACCTGCGATCACAAGAAACAGGCAAAAACAGAATAAACTGCAGGACACAAGTGTTTGCTCACACAATTTCCGGCATTTTGTAGTGTCAAAGTATGGTGTTGCCAATAGTAGAATTCCAAAAACATACATTTATTTATTTATTAGTGTGGTAATCCAAATTAGTAAGTGAAATCCTTAGAATTTGTCAATTTAATTCGGAGTGCTGATAATTTGGTGCAGCGTTTGGGTTATTCACCCTACATTGACTTTTTTTTACACTATGTGGAACGGAACTTAAAGCGACGCCATGCTATCTCTCAGCTGTCAATAACAAAAAAATCATAAATTAAATCCCCGATAAATCTCCACTGACTACTATTACCGCTAATAGGAGAACTTGGATGCAAGAGCGAGCGAAGCGAGCTCTGGACTTGGGGGCACTCCGACTCGGACAGGTTAGGTTAGAAGGGGACGGCGGGGTCGAGTGAGCGAGCGAAGCGAGCGAACAGACCCCGCCATCCCATCGTGGTTATTTTTTTATAAACCACTCAGAAGTCCGTCGACTGGGCCTCCCGTGACTGCAATGTTGAGCGGCTATAACACGTTTTGAGGTTAGGTTACTAAAATTATTTTTTCTCAAGAACAGTGCGTCGCCTTTACATGGGAGTGGTGCTAGGGCACAGGGGGCACCTCCCCACTCCCTCCTCCTGCTAAACGATACTCAATTTAACCTATTTTTCTAACTCAAATTCTATTCTAACCTCAAAACTTTAACCATGGATATCTCCATAACCATGGGGCTCCGGGGGGTGGGGGTGGTGCAGGGGGCAAACCTACTTCTCCCCCTCCCCCTCCCACCCCCCGCGTCCCTTAAATCAGCGGGCTATAATGGAAATTTTAACCGATATAGGTTACGTAAATCTTCAGTGTTGTATTTATTGGAAAAGATTAAACACACTTTAGAATTTCCTGATAATAGGTGAGCACATATTAACTAATCACAATTTTTTATACTACGTAATGTAGCCCATAAAATAAAATAACAAAAACTATGCGCATGGTATTTTTTTTTAGTTGACGATACGACAATGTTTCCTTGTGTTTATTTGATTTGCATGATAAATTTTATTTTATTCCAGGAATAATTCTATATCTCCAATAAATCAGTTATGAATAGTGTGTTCGTGCACTTAACTTGAAATATCGGCTCACTGCCTAACTTGCCGCACGCGCGTCCTTCCAGCTTCGTGGTTCCAAGCAAAGTGAGTGAGGGAGGGGGAGTATGCCCCGCTCCCCCACCATACTATAGCGTGCGGCGTGTACGCATGAGACGACAGAACTATATAGTATAATCTACATACACTACATCTCTTCTTTATTTTAATGAAAGTTTTAGATATAATAATAACTTTTATTATATTTAGTAACATCTTTATTAGAGCATCATAACAACCTTCTACATTTTAATTGACATCACAAAGATAATGTACTATTTTGATCAATGTCCGCCACTTTTCGCCAAGCGGGTCAGATATACCCCATTACCTTTTCCATTAACTTTTCAAATATCATAATCAAGTAAAGTTTACGATTCAGCATAACATTAATAGCATCCATGATTTTTCCAATATTCCGGTTTTAACAAACACTTTGTTATAACTAACTAATTTAATACTTCCTTCACTTCCCAATTAATCTTTTATTATTAACATTTAACCTCATAACACTTCGCTTGTTCCTGTTCCTAACTTCCTTCGCTTTTCTAATGACAATTTATCAACTATAACTAACATCATGCTTCCTAGTTCTTAATTTTAAGCATAACCTAATCAAAACATCAGATTTTCATACATTTTAGTAATTTATTCTTCGTTAGCAAGTTCTTTGCTTCTAATTTATTACTTCTTAAACTAAAATTCTTCTAGTCCCCTTCTTCTCTTTCTGGAACTTCTGTTTCGTCCTCTCTTATAGCTTTCCATTCTCCTTTTACCTTTTTTAAGTGTACTATATTTCGTCTCAAACATTGTCCTGTTTCCTCGTTTTCTACCTCAACATCGCCTCCCATTCGTGATTTAACTGTATATTGTGTTGGTTCAAAGTTTGTACTAAGTTTATTTGCTTTATTCATATCTTTGATATATACTTTCTCTCCTGGTTCTAGGCCAATATCTTGTGCTTTCCTTCTTCTGTCCGCGCACTCTCTCCCTCTTTCCTTCTGTTCTCTGTCCTTGTCTCGTAAGTCCATGTCATCATTCCTATGCTCAACGTCATCGATCATAGGTATTTTATCCCTGATTTTACTTTGGAAGAACAACTCTGCTGGTGTTTTTCCTGCGACTGTATGGGGATATTATTGTACATAGTCAGATAATCGACTAACGATTCTCTCCAGTGAATTTTATTTTCAGCCTGGCATATTCGTAGTCGTTTCAGTATACTTCTGTTCTGTCGCTCGACTTCTCCATTTTGTTGCGGCCAGTACGGAACAGAGTGATATAATTTTATGTCATTTTCCTTACAAAATGACTTAAATTGTTCGCTAACAAACTGTTTTCCGTTATCTGCCATTAAAGAAACTGGATACTCGAGCCAACTGAAAACTTCCCTCAGGAGTTTTATCATTTCCTTACTGGATATATCTCGTCAAATCTTTATTTCTTGATATCTAGAGTAATAATCGACCACTACCAAAAGATAGTCGTTGGATGGTAATGGTCCTAGAAGATCGATTGCAATATCAACCCATGGGTGTGATGGCAATTCTCTTCTTTTCAAAGGGTGTGGTGCATTAGGTACAGACACGAGTGTGCATCCTTTACATGATTTAACCATCCTCTCCACATCTTGGTCGTATCTAGGCCACCACACTTCTGTTCTGAGTCTCGCTTTCATTGCCACGATACCAGGGTGTCCCTCATGCGCCGCTGATAGTACTCTGTTTCGCAATACTTTTGGTATAACGATTTTAGTTCCTCTGAGTAGAATTCCTTCGTGAAAGCAAAGTTAATTTTCAATCAGCTTGTAACATTTTACAGCTGCATCCCACTTGCGCTCATGAACAACTTCTTCAACTTTTTGAATTTCTAGGTCTTCATTAGAACAACGTTTAATATCGCTCAATGATACCGCTATGGGTCTAACATGCTCGATTATGTTTTGTACATAATCGACATTTGGGGCTCTATTTTCCGGGGTGAGTTTACATAGTCTAGAAAGAGGATCAGCAATGTTGTTTTTTCCCGGGCGATAAATAACCTTATACTGGTATGATTGTAACCGGAGCATCCATCTTTCGATTCTCGGACACATTACCGTACGCAATCGGTAAGGGTTTTATTTCCAAATGCAATAACACGTGGTCCAGAATCATTCTCCTGTACTAGAACAGCACCTATAGCAACCGGACTTGCATCGGCGAATACAAGTGTTCTATCTTGTACATTATAATAGCCCAAGTCAGATATGTCAGCAAGGTCAACTTTTAAAGAGTTAAAAGAAGCTTGCTGACTCTCTCCCCATAACTCACGTATATCAGCGTTTCTACCAAATTTATTACGAAGCAATTGTTTAAGAGGTTCTGTTTTCGTAGCTAAGTTAGGAATCCATTTGCCTACGTAATTTATGAAGCCCATAAAGCTTTGTAATTCAGAAACAGTTGTAGGAGCCCTAAATTTTTCAATGGTACTTAGGTATTTATCTAATGGTCTTATACCCTGTTTAGAAAGTTTGTGGCCTAAGAATTCTACTTCGTTGGTACTAAGAATACATTTTTCATGCCTTAATATAACATTATTGGTTTCTAACACTTCAGTGACTTTTTCAAGTCTGGCATCATGTTCTGTTCGATTTTTTCCATACACTAAGATGTCATCAATAAAGTTAATAACCCCTTTACAAGGTAAGAGAATACGCTCAAGAGTTTTCTGAAATATTTCCGGAGCACAAGAAATACCGAACATCATCCTTTTGTACCGGTAAAGACCTTTGGCTGAGATGAACGTTGTGATGGATCTGGAATCTGGATGAAGTTCCAATTGGTAGAAAGCATCACAAATATCCAATTTACTGAAAATAACCGCATCTCTTATCTTCGTTAGCAACTGATCCATCGTCGGTAACGGGTGGTTTTCGCGTTTTATTGCTGAATTTGGTCGTCGCATATCTATACATAGGCGGATGTCTCCATTCTCTTTCAATATGGGAACTATAGGCGATATCCATTCTGAAGGGCCATCAACTTTTTCAATTATTTTTTAGAGGAGAATCGGATCATATGGATCCGATTCTCCTCTAAAAAATAATTGCATAAAATCTTTTTCTTGGATTTTGCGTTTGTTCGATTACTTTTATCTTATTTCTCTTCATAACACTCCAAGATTTACTTGTAATCAAATTGTACTTGCAGCCGGAATCAATCAACATGTCGATTTCCACGCCTCCTATTTTACAGATTACAATATCATCGTTGTTCATGTTAAACACATAATCAATTTCTTCATCTGAATTACTATTTTTTTGTTTGTCTATGTTGTTAGTATCTTTTCTCGGTCTCTTGAATTTCTTTGTATCTTTATTGCGTGTTTGTTTTGCGTCTTCTTCTAGTTTCCATTTTAGCGGGTTTGTCTGGCACTGCAGTTTGAAATGCCCGATTCTTCCACATTTTGTGCACTTCTTTCCCCTTGCTGGACATTTCTCATCGTATGCTAAGTGATTCCACCCGCCACATCGAAAACATTCTCTTTTTCCTCTTTGATTTTTATTCTTACTGTTACCTTCCACTTGATTTACTTATTGATTCATTTTCTGTTTTTGACTAAAATCGTCTAATTGTCTGTTTATTACTTCTAACGCATTTGCTTCAGCTATAACATCTTCAAGAGTCATTTTATCATTGTTTTAAGATTTTCTTCCTTAATTCTTCTGAACTGAATCTGTCAGTAATCTGATCCAGGAGCTGGTCGTCTACATCAACGAATTGGCATTTAGCAGCTTGTTGCCGCAACCGGACAACGAATTTCTCAAACTTCTCGTTTTCTTCCTGCTTTATTAATCTAAACACGTGCCTTTCAAATCTTTTACTTTGTTTGGTGCAAAATACTCATCCAGTTTCTTAATTGTCATTTTAAAAACATCTGTTTCAGCTTCTGGGGTATTCGTTGTGGCTTCGTCAGGAATGTTATAAAATATTTCTTGTAATTCTGGCCCACCCCAATGTAAAAGACTTGCTCGCTTCTGACTTGGTGTAGTAACATTTGCAGCTTCTAGGTATACGTACAAGCTCCTTTTCCATCGTTCCCATCTTACGCACACCGATGTCACCTCACCCTCGCAGTCAAATTTTCCTAACGTTAGGTTTGCCATTGTTACCTGTAAATAACGAAATAGGTCACAAAACGGGCACCATCCGTTCTATGACTTTAGAAAATACATTTATGAAAGCTTCCATCATCACTTATCATAATACTTCTGGTCATGAACGGGCATCGTCCGTTTTGACCAACAACATTCATCATTATACTTTTGGTCACGAAAGGGCATCATCCGTTCTGATCAACTTTTACGAAAGCTTCCATCATCACTCATCCTAATACTTCTAGTCATGAACCGGCATCATCCGTTCTGACCGACATAATTCATCTTAATACTTCTACCTAGTCATGAACGGGCATCATCCGTTCTGACTAACCTTTACGAAAGCTTCAATCATTACTGATCATAACACTTCTAGCCATGAACGGGCATCATCCGTTCTGACTAACTTCCCTATGTACGCAATGTAACCGTAATTAATAGAATAATTCAACCCATTAATCAACACCTTATCGCTCAGAATATGTAAACAATACGGCATCAACCGTTTTGTTCTACAATAAAACAGTCATCTTTTCAAGTTTTAAGTAACAGACATCAGATACTCTGTATTTAACTAATTACGATAAAAACATATTTCAAATAATAAATACTCACAATGGAAACATAATGCAATAATATAAAGCTGTTAAATTGTTATATAGATCAGACATCAACAGACATTTAACCGGGACTCGAACCCGATAGACTAGTGGGTAGGTACGACAAAAACATACTTCAAATGTTTGTTTCCATTTAGCACTGTATTTGTTAAAATGTAATTCGAATAATGTTTATATATGCTACAAAATGTAGACGTTAGATGGTATTGTTTACATAGTTACGTAACAACTTCCTTTTACGTTTTAACATGAACTTATCACATGATAAAATAAAAATGTTTAAAACTGTATGATACTACCCACGTTTATATAAATAAAAATGACCAAGCTATGCATTATCATCAACGTATATTGTAAATATTTAACTCATGTCCTTCTTCCCGCAAAAGTAAATTATTCACAACGACAAAGCAAAGTTTTGTTGCAGTAAATAACCCGCGTTAAATTATTATGAACTTGCACACTAATATTAGGTTTTCTTTCTAACCTTTCCTTACTAGAAAAATAAACGTTGACAATTTTGCATCTTTTCAATCAGAAAAAAAAACACAGTACTTACAATACTCGTCGCCAAAATGTACTGTTCGTGCACTTAACTTGAAATATCGGCTCACTGCCTAACTTGCCGCACGGGCGTCCGTCCAGCTTCGTGGTTCCAAGCAAAGTGAGTGAGGGAGGGGGAGTATGCCCCGCTCCCCCACCATACTATAGCGTGCGGCGTGTACGCATGAGACGACAGAACTATATAGTATAATCTACATACACTACAAATAGCATTGAGGTTTCATGCTACTGGTAATCATTTGTTGGCTGTGGGAGACATGGGTGGGATCAGTGTGGCTACTTGCAGTCGAATAATAAAAAGAGTGTCTGCAGCAACGCTTCCTTTTTTCTGCCATTTTATTATACCGTAACTAAATACGTAACGTTAACGAAACAAAATAAGATGCAAGCAAGCGATCACAACAAACTATCCACGAAAGAAAAGTGTCAAATTCAAATATGACCACAGATTAAACGTGATTTTCGTAATGTATCCACAGAGTAAATATGTAAGAAAATATGAAATTAATTAAAAATATGAAGGAATTAATATTAATTATTGCTATTAAAACATAATTTATTATAAACTGTATCTATTTGTGTATATACTTTAGAGAATTTGTTAAAAAACTGTATTATTTCAAAGTATCGATAAGTTTAAAGACTAATCATGCACTATTATCGAAAACAAAACGTCACATAGTTATGTGTCCCCTAGTTAAGTGATAAAAACAATGGTGAAACGAAATTTCATTTAGGGGCTAGTTTAGAGGTAGGGGCAAGTGCGGAACATGTGGACACTTTCCAGAATTTAAAATAAAACATTTTTTATTTATTTATTTATGAAAGGTAGCTTCACAGCTTACAGTAAAATAACTTAAAATTATTACAAAAACAATACGCCAATTACGAAGTACACAGAAAAGTTAAACAAGGTAAGGTGGCCAAGAGCACAGTCCAAGAGTGACTCTAAATGTATTGTGTGTGCGTGTATGTGTGCGGGTGTTTGTGCGGTGTGGGTGTCTGTGAATGTGTGCGATGATATTGTGTATGTCTAATTGTGACTAACTGCCTAGCTGACACTAGCAGGGGGTTGGAGCAACACGCGTTTGCTCCAGGATTATAATTATCTCTTTTTTAAGACGGTTCCGTGAGGTATTGAAGGGGTCGAGTGAAGGGAATTTGTCATTATATAATGCAGGTAGACGCAAAAAGGGTGACATCTTCAAATAATTAGTGGAGGCCGAAGGGACTGCTAACAGGGAGGTATGTCTGGTACGCCTGAGTGGGACGTTAAACTGAATTTTTCCGAGCAGTTGTGGACAGTCAAATTTATTATTGAGTAGGTCGTATAATAACACCATGTCATTTAATTGCCGTCTCTCTTCCAGAGTATTTAAGTTGTGGTGTTGACAGGAGTCCGGGTAATTTACGATGTCAGCTTTGGTTTTATAATTTAGGTACTTAATAAATTTACGTTGAATGGATTCGATCATGTCAATATATTTCTTATAAAAAGGTCTCCATATAACACTTGCGGATTCTAGTACGCTCCTTACATAACAGTAGTATAAAGTTTTTAAACATAATGGACTGTGCCTCGAATGTGAATTTTTCGTCCAGAATCACACCTAAGTCCCTGACCTATACTCGCGGAATAATATCGTCACTGATACTGTAATTGTGAATAATATTGTTGCGTTTTCTGGAAAATGTTATTATTTGGCATTTCTTAGTGTTTACCTTTATGTTGTTTAAGGCATAGTAGTCACTAAGTCTGTCTAAGTCAGATTGGATCAACTGACAGTCATTGGGGCAATTTATTTCCATGAATATTTTTTTGTCGTCAGCATAGAGAAGATGTTCAGAGTGAAGAAAACATTGTGTTATGTCAAATAAATAAATATTATAAAATAAGGGGGATAAGAGTGAGCCCTGGGGCACACCGGAAGTAACGTCCACAGATCTATAACTACCGATAACTACAGCTTGTCTCCTATTTCTCAGGTAAGACTCGATCCATCTTAACAAGTTCCCCTTAATACCTACGGCTTTTAGTTTTTCGATCAGAATGCAATAATCGACCCGGTCAAATGCTTTCTCGAAGTCTGTGTATATTACGTCCACTTGGGCCCCGTCGTTCATTCCAGTAACAATATAGTTGGTAAGTTCAAGCAGGTTGGTACTGACTGTGCGGGATTTTACGAATCCGTGTTGGGTAGTGGGTATACAATGTTTAGTTGCCGCGTAGATGTGATCATATATAATTTTCTCTAGCATCTTCCCAAAGTTGTTCAGAAGCGATATACCTCGGTAATTAGTTACATCTTGCTTGGAACCTTTTTTGTGGATTGGAACAATTTGAGCCTCTCGCCACTGTCGTGGAAAAGTACCCTCATCGATAGATCGCTGGAAGATGATTTTAAGGGGAGCAGTCAAACCTAATTCGCATTTTTTAATAAAGATAACAGGAAGCCCATCAGTACCAGCTCCTTTCTTGGTGTCTAATAATCCAAAAACGGTTTTTAGTGATTCAGGAGTGATGTCAATGGAGTGAGTAACGTTGGACAAGGGGCTATCATCGTAACAGATGTTACTTTTACCGCTAGTAGGACTAAAGACACTTTGAAAAAAATTATTAAATGCATTGCAGATATCCTCTCCGTTTGAGTAAGTTACCGCTTGATATACCATTTTGCGAGGGTATCCAGCCGATTTCCTTTTATTATTTACGTACCTCCAAAATTCTTTAGGTGATTTTATTAATTGTTCCTCACATCTGGCAATATATTTGGCGTAAGACTCTTCTTGGAGAAGCTTTACCCGAGATCTTAACAAAGCAAATTCAGCATAGTCGGTTTGGTAATTGTTTTTTTTCCATCTTTTGTGTACTTTAAATTTTTCTTTAATAGCATTTATTAATGATGGAGGGTACCACTTCGGATATCGGAATCGCCCTGATACTTTGACTGTTGGAACGTGTAATTCTATTAATGAGTTTAATGTTTTATACAGAATGTCGACGCATTCCTCCACACTACACTGTTCGAAACAACGGTTCCAATCCACGTTAACGAGCTCCGAATTAATTCTACCAAAATCAGCCTTAAAAAACTTTTTTATTAATCTAGGTTGAGAGCGAATCGGTTTATAACAACAATTCTCAATACAAACTTCCAGTGGGGCGTGATACTTGTCTATTTCCACTAGCGATGTCTCGCTTAAGGTGCACTTTAAAGATATGTTCGAGATGACAAGGTCCAGAACATTATCACAGCAGTTTGGTTTGAGATTGTATTGAGACATATTCATAAAATCCAAACAGTTAAGGAATTCCGTTGTGACTTCGAACAAATCAGAATTACTCTTAGATTTCCAACCGTACCCGTCCGAAGACCATGTTATGAAAGGTAAATTAAAATCACCTACTATTAAATACATATCATTTGGGTACAAATTATAGGATTGAAGAAGTGAGTCTTTAAAGTCCTTCAGCATTTTTGAGGAATTGTTGTTGGGGGGTATATATACTGCGGCTAAATGTAGGTCACCTTTCTGTGGTGACTTAGTAAAAACATTGTTCCTGATAGTTACCCAAATACATTCCGCGCATTCAGTATGAGTGTCGGGCTTTACGGTAGCAGAGTACCCACGTTTAATAAGAATCATGACACCGCCGCCTTTCTTACCACTAGGGCGATCGAATCTAAATACATCATAACGACCGTCACATATTTCTGTATCCAGTATTCCGTCGCACAGCCAACTTTCCGTAATAATTATAATATCAAAGTCGTGCAATTCAATATTACGATAAAACAAAGGTAGTTTAGTCCTAAGACCGCGCGTATTCTGATAATAAATGTTTAACTTATTCATGTTGTGAATAAAGTGTGACAAGTAGTTAACCGGAATACTATGAATGTTTGAAGAAAATATAAATAATTGGATGCGCGCGGGTACTTAGATACTAATTTGCCAAGTATGTGTCGCGACTTGTGAACCAATGTTAAGTAGTGAACAATATGCGAGCCAGTGGCTCTCAACGCAGGGGCCGCTATGAGTAATAGTGTCACAGAATATGCTAGTGTTTTACATGATTTGCTTTGTGTTCGGGTATGATTGTGTTTTTTGCTGGATGAGTGTATATGAGTAGTGTGTATGTGTAAGTGTACTATGTTAGGCATTATAAAAGTGCTTATTATTACAATAGCGATAAAAAACACAAATGGTGAATATAAGAAAAACATGCAAATTACTTTAAATTTAGAAAGTTCTCAAAATCTTCTTCCGAGGTGATTGCAGCAGATGGTGATTTTTCGTGACAGCGCATGTAGACTGAGCAGTTTTTTACCCACACAAATTTGATGTCTAGTTCCTTGGCTCGTTTACGGCAGTTATTAAGCAGGATTTTATTAGCAATCGTGAGGTGTTCGTTTATAAAGACTTTTGTGGAATTGCCTTCGAACCCTAGATCGTTAGAAGTAATGCCTTTGGATTTGTTGATTTTCCGAAAGTTGGCAATAATACAGTCCTTAGCATGTCTGTTCCTCAATTTGGCAATTATTCGCTTATGTTTACCTGCTTGGGAATGCAGCGGCTGTACTCGCGTTATAAACTCAATATCTTCCCTGGTAATGTCGGCGTTGATGGCGGTGCCTATTTTGAGTAACAACTGTGGTAGATCTTCATCAGGTTTTTCCGGTATCCCTACTATTTCGATGTTGAGGAATCGATTTTGCTGTTGGTTGCGGTTGTACTCTCTTTCTAAGGCGCAGGTTTTTAATTGTAGTTCTTTAATTATCGCCTCTCTGTCCTTCATTGTCTTTTCTAAACAGGACAAGCGTTCTTCATGTTTATTGATTTTTGTTGTCAAAGCATTTCGGTCCTTTTTGAAGGTCTCGACAATTTCCAATTTCGCTTCAATCTGCTCGAATCTTGTATTGAACTCGTCCATTAGTTGTGTTTTTATGCCGGACGCCAGGTTGCTTAGATCGGAACGTAATTGCTCAACCTGTTCGGGTAACTTAATTAAAGTCTGTAATATGGCCTCGATATTCTGAAGAGATGAAACATTGGTAGAAGGGTTGTCATGCGTAGTTGGTTTCTCCGGTATTTGGGTTCTCGGGGAGTTTAATTGTGCGGTATTTTTGCACTCCGGGCACATCCAAGTTCCCTGTCTGTCTGATCCCAATCTTCTCCAGCCGACCTCAGCGAGGCTTACACAATGGAAGTGAAAAATCAGGCGACAACTCGAACAGAGAGCGCCATCCGACACAATATCTGAACATTTTTTGCATTTTTTACAAGTGGAATTCATACCGCAAGGTTGGTCACCGCTGACTGGTCGGAAGGTGGGGCGACGTCGCTACTCCGCGATGCTAGATGTCTCGAGTCAACGTTCGACCGTGTCGTAACCGCTGCACGCAGCAGCTTCTTGTGTTTTTCTCAGCTTCGTGGTGAGATGTTAGGTCTGCAGAACGGTTGATCTGACCAAAACTTGTTTGTGAACACGATTTTGTTTTTATTTTTTTAAAGGTAGGTAATTTTAAGGAATGTGCCTGTGGACACGTCTACTCTTGACCGTGGTTGACGTGGTTTTCGAACCTTTATATTTAAATCAGTTATATTTTTTTAATTTTTAACATATCAGGTGTCTTAGGGCATAATCAGTCTTTCTTAGACTAAAAGTCTGTTCTCAATATCACTTATATTTACGCATATAATCAACTTTTTTTAAAAACACCATATTTGTCCACAGGTTCAACAGACGATTGTACCTATGTACAATAAAGTTGTACCTGGGGACGGTATTGTACCTAGGGACGGTTCACATTAGTTAGAAAATATAAAATAAAAAAACAATTATAGACTTCTAGAAACAACTTCAAACAAATGAAAACATAATCTACAAACTTATTTGTAAACATTACGACACTCTTCATACAAGTTTTGAGTAGATTCATCGCTATCGTCATCATTGTCCAATACGAAACATGCAACGCAAACAAACACCCTCGTCATCAGACTCAAAGTTTTCTCTGTGTGACTTCGGAACACAACGGATATGATAGCTATGATTGCAAAAACTACATTTGAGCATTTGGTTTTTGTCTTTGGAATAAGTTTTACACTTGACACATCTAATAAACGATAACTTCTTTTCATGAATTATTTGAATATTTTTTTCTCCAGATTTCTCATTCGAAAAGGCGTTGGAAGGACCAGGTTCCTAAAGATTATTAGGCAGCACAGGAGTTAGATGACTTTTGGAGCAACTAGCTTCAACTTTGGATGAATCAGATTGTGAAAGACCTTTGGTGGCGCATGCTTTTTGAGCAGTTTTTTTCTTGTCCGTTTTTTGACCTGCTATTTTCTTCTTTTCAGCTTTTTTTAATGCTTCACCCAGAATTTCATCTTTTTCTGGCGTGTCTGTCAGAATCCTTGTTCTTCCGGGCTTTTTTCCACGTTGAGCACCCTTTCGAGGACCAGCTTTCTCAAATGGGCGAACTGTTTCAGGTGTTATTTCTAGATCTATAATCTTCGATGGAGTTCGAAAGACAGGTTGTTCTGGTATCGGACAGTCGTCTTTTTGAACTGGCGAAACTGGTTCTGGGATGACTTGAATAAAAGAATCTCCAAATACATCGTTTCGATCCAAGTTATCTGGGTAGTTTTGGCTGGAAACCTGGTCAACCGGTTGTTGTAAATCCAAATCAACCATCGGTGTTTCTGGATTAGGTCCGGTGACTTCAATACCAGGCTGAACTTGATTTTCAGACTGGTTTCCAGTTAAGTTTTGGCTTGGGTTTGGACGATCAGTTACGTACGAGCTTAAAAAGTCTTCGTCCGAAAATATGTTTTTGTTGTATGGATAAATACCTGACACCTCGAAGCCTTTTAATATGTTTTTTGGTGTAAACGAGACTCCGTATGCTTCGCCAGCTATTTCAGCTACGTCGTAAATGGTGATGGGTTTACCGGGATTATTGAGCATCCATCTGTCAGCTGCTTGACTGTATTGGCTTTTAAAAGGTCCAAAAACCGTTCGATCTAATGGTTGCAAATGATTGGATGTATGTGGAGGCAACGTCAATAAGATAATTCCATTCTCTCTGGTTTTATCAATTATCTCAATGGAGATATGAGTCTCGTGATTGTCCATTATTAATAGGACTGGATTATCTTTTATTGGTTTAGCGAATTTAATAAAGTGTTCCAAGAACTTATTAAAAATCGGTTCTGTTGACCACCCAGATTGGTTAGCCACACCCAATGAACCAGGCGGAGCTCCTTTCAACATATTATCTTTATAGAAAACCCGTGGAAATATGAACACAGGAGGCACGGCGTTTCCAACAGCATTTATGCAACCTATCATAGTGGTATTCACTCCTCGTTCTCCTGAAGTCATCTTCCCTAGTTGGCGAATCTCTTTAGGAGCCAACACTTTACCTGGTTTGTGAACAGTGGAGATCCCAGTCTCATCAACATTGTAAATTGAGCCTGGTAGAAAGTTGTATCTTGTCATGACTGATTCTAAGTTTTTGAAGAAATCGTTCACGTTTGCCCTATTAAAGCTAGTTGCTCTTGCTATGCTTGTTGGTTCGGGCTTGCGAAGAGATAATTCTGGGAAACGAGGTCGAAAATTACGGAGCCAACCGTTTCCTGCCATTTTGTACTTTTCCCAGTTAGCAGGCAGATTTTTTTTCTGCTTAGAAACAGCATATTGGTACGCCAGTTCTCTACATTGTTTTGTATTTAAACCCATATGTAAGAATGCAGCTTTTCTTAAATATTTGCATAGCAAAACTTCTTCTTCCGGATCAAATACCTTCTTTACATCATTCTTCAATAGCTGAATGTTATTCCTCAAATCATTGCTTCTATATAACTTTAAGTATTTAAATATGGTTGATTTTGGTAGGTCATACTTCTCAGCTACTTTTCTCAGAGAATTACCACTTTTTGCTTCTTTGACGGCTGCTGTGAGTGTTTCGGGGCATATTCCCTTTCTTTTTAAACCAGTTTTACTGCGAGGCACTGAAAAAAATATACAAAACGGCTGATTAGATTTTGTCAGTTAAAATTATGACACTTTTGTACCTGTGGACAGTCCACAGGTACACCCATGTGCTTGTCCACAGGTACAAATTCGGGCATAAAAAATAAAACTGATCTAGCATCAAGGATAAAACGGACTTACAGATAGGGAAAAAAGCACTAACTAAGCAATAGACAACACAAATCATATTGTAAATACGATCAAATCGATATCGTCAGTATTTTCACGGTAAAACTCATTTAAATTAAGCAAAATAACTTACTTTTTGGCGCATAAAATTTTCATAGCCGGCACAACAACAACCACGCAGAAAACAAAGATGGCGACACGTCCAAACTGTCAACCATAGACAAAGCCTTATGGTCGCGTTCAAATTATAATTTTAGGGTTGTTATTTTCGTCAGAATCGATTGTGTCCACAGGTACAAGCGTCCATAGGAACAGCACTTGCCCCTACTGTTAAGTAAAGGGCCCCATACTTAGGTGGTAGTATAGGGGATGTTGATGAAAACGGGCATAAGACTTTATTTTTGTCGTCTATATTGCAACGGTCATCATGTACGAGGGGTGATCCAAAAGTAATGATAATCAATAATAAACACAATGAATAAAATAAAAATAAAAAATTATTTCTTAACATAGTCTCCTAGCAAGTCTATACATTTAGTCCATCTCTTTTCTAAACCTAAAATTCCCTTAGAAAAAAAATCTTTATCTTGACTCTCAAAAAAGTCCTCAACCGCGGCCATCACGTCGCTATCATCGTCAAATTTCTTGCCTCGGAGGTGTTCCTTGAGTCGTGGAAAGAGATAGAAGTCACTGGGGGCTAGATCTGGTGAATAGGGGGGCCCGCTAAGCTAAGCTAAGCCCGCTTCCTGAATGGCAGCCGTGGCAATTGCAACTTTGTGAACCGGTGCGTTGTCTTGATGGAACAGCACTGGAGCCCGCAGTTTGCTTCGCCTTTTCTCCTTAATAGCCTCCCGCAATCTTCTTATTTGTTCTGCATAGTAGGAGCCTGTAATAGTGGCCCCCTTTTCCAAGCAGTCCACCATGATTATTCCTTTAGCGTCCCAAAAAACAGACGCCATAACCTTCCCTGCTGAGCTTGACACTTTGAATTTCTTCGGCGTCGGTTCATCGGATCGTTTCCATGTCATCGATTGTTGTTTTGTTTCAGGATCAAAATGGTGGATCCAGGTCTCGTCCATGGTCACAAAACGTGACAAAAAATTATCTTTGTCTGCCTGAAACTTTTCGAGATTTGCTCTTGACATGTCGACTCGTTTCTTCTTTTGCTCGTCGTTTAACATTTTCGGTACCCAACGCGCGGAGACCTTTCTCATATGCGATTCGTTCGCAAGGATTCTTTGAATGCTGCCATATGAGATCCCTGTGACCTCAGCTACATGCCTGATAGTCACTCTTCGATCTTCCAATACAACTTCTTCAACTGTTTTCACATTTTCTTCAGTGAGGGACGTCGATGGGCGTCCTTCGCGGTGTTCGTCTTCTGTCGATGTTCTTCCCAGCTTAAACTCCTTAGCCCAGCGTGCAACTGTGGAATATGGAGGAGAAGAGTCCCTTAATGTTTCCACCAAGTCGCTGTGTATGTCTTTGGTACACATTTTTTTCAAGCAGAGGTATTTAATGACAGCTCTGATTTCGTGTTTTTCCATTTTTATGTTCACTCCTTGACAGTCCGTATTAAAACGAATGTAGCTCCCTTTTTTTTTTTTTTTTGGATAGGGCCACTCGCAGTTCACCTCTAGAAGGGTGGCTGCTGCTTAAACGGGCTAGCCTGTGGTGGCCTTAAATGATTCTAAGGCCCCCAGCCAAGGCAACAAAAAATAAACCTACAACTCCGCTTGCTGAGGGCACCCCCTGTGGGGTACGGAGTCTTTGGTACACATTTTTTTCAAGCAGAGGTATTTAATGACAGCTCTGATTTCGTGTTTTTCCATTTTTATGTTCACTCCTTGACAGTCCGTATTAAAACGAATGTAGCTCCCTTTTTTTTTTTTTTTTTGGATAGGGCCACTCGCAGTTCACCTCTAGAAGGGTGGCTGCTGCTTAAACGGGCTAGCCTGTGGTGGCCTTAAATGATTCTAAGGCCCCCAGCCAAGGCAACAAAAAATAAACCTACAACTCCGCTTGCTGAGGGCACCCCCTGTGGGGTACGGACCTCGGCTCAGGAGCGTCGTTATCGGGGGGACAGCTAGGGACAAGCTGGGTCATGATTATATTATTTGGGGAGTTTAAAGCTAAGGGCTCAGCGACACGGGCTGGCCCGTTAGGCAAAAGACGGGGAGTATTTACGTTACTGGGACGTCGCGGTGGGCCTCGTCGGCGAGGCCGGAAGGCGGCGGGTCGCGATTTGTGTATTTGTGTCCTAAGAGTGCTTGATTCCCTACAGCTTTCTTGGACAAGGGTAATGGGATCGTCGGGTTCGACTAGGGTATGACGGGGACGTCGAATCCTACTGATCCGAGAGGGAGTGTATCGGGCGGCCGAAGCGATAAGCGGGTTCTGGTGCGATTCGGCGGAGTCTATGAAACGCTTTGTAAGGCGTTTCATGAATTGCTTGATGGTAGGGACTTTGAGGTCGACATGGAGTCGCTCATTCCTAACGAACCACGGGGCGCCCGTGGCTTTTCGGAGAAACCGGTTCTGGTCTGCATCCTATGGATCCGGTATGACTTTGTGTGGGCGAATGCAACACACGCATAGGTCATAATCGGGCGAATGCACGTGGTATAAATGCGCAGTTTGCATTTTAGGGAGAGGTTGCTGCGTGCATTCAGCATGGAGTGGAGCCTACTGAGAGCGAAGGTGGCACGCGAACGCACCGCCTTTATGTGCTCCCCGAAGGTGAGGCATTGGTCGAGGATAACACCAAGATACTTGGCTTGCTTCTCCCAAGGGATCGGCTTACCAAAGATGGTGATCTGTTTTGGAGTCGGGGGGGGGGGGGGGGGGTTTTGACCGCGGTTTGCGGAACAAAACTGCCTGACTCTTTTCGGGGTTGACCTCAATCCTCCATTTCCGGAACCAATCGCCTAGGCGTTTGGCGGACTTTTGGAGGTTTTGAGCTATGGCATTGCTACTCTTGCCAGAGTAGTAAATGGCCGAGTCGTCGGCAAAAAGCGCTAACTGCGACTTGGGGTCGGAGGGGATATCGCTAGCGAACAGCGTGAATATGAGTGGCGAGAGCACACCGCCTTGCGGTACGCCAGCGCGGGTGGGTCGGGGGGTAGAAAGCGCACCTTCGATGCGGTACCGAAAGGTGCGGTTCGACAGATAGTCTCGTAAGATGAGCACGAGACGATCTGCCACACCGAGTTGATACAACTTGTATATCAGGCCGTTGTGCCAAACCTTGTCGAAAGCTTTCGCAATGTCGAAGAACAGGGCTCCCGTCATCTGGCCGCGTTGACAGCGGCCGTTGATATGCTCAACGATGCGGTAGACCTGTTGGATACACGAGTGGTCGGCCCTAAAGCCAAACTGCTCGTTAGGGATGAGGCTCTTGCGTTCGACGTAATCTCTGAGACGCTTATAAATAAGCCTCTCATAGATCTTGCCGAGAGCGCTGAGCAAGCTGATGGGGCGATAGGAGGACGGGGAGGACTTGGGCTTACCCGGCTTGGGAATACCAATCACGGTAGCCTCTTTCCACTCTTGCGGGAACATGTTGTTGGACAGAGCGCCATTGAAAATGGCGGTCATCAACACGATGAGTGTCTTGGGGAATAGGCGGAACACCCTGTTGGTTATTCCGTCCAACCCAGGGGCTTTCCTGGGTTTGAGTCTTCCGATGATCTCCTCCACCTCGTCCGGAGTGACGGGGGGGAGGGGGTCATCGGGGTCCTCGACGGGAGGGAGGGATTTCCTACGTTCGACCTCGGCGTCAACCTCAGCGAGGTGGGCCGGGTCGACTGGGTTCGAGCTTGGGGAACACTGGGACTCTAGGCTGTCAGCCAGGCATTCAGCCTTCTCGTTGTCGTCAAACGCGAGAGAGTTGTCGGGTCGGGTGAGGGGAGTCATTGAAGTAACCTCAGAAGCGCGTAACTTCCTCTGAAGTTCCCAGAATGCAAGGTGGGTGGGCTGGAGTTCACCGAACATCTGTTCCCAGTTCTCGCTACGCAGCTCTTTGATGCGTCTGCTTACTTTACGCTGTAAGTAGCGCATAAAAGCTTTGTTGCTAGCACAGGGAAAAGCGCTGTAGGCATGGGCGGCCGCGTTCTTCTCGGTCAACAGCTCACGCACATCGTCCGGGAGTTTCCAGCGACGATCGTTCGTCGCCGGAGCCTCCCTTGAACATTCGTTCAGGACGGATTGCACGTGGTCAGTGAGCGAGCCGATCGCGGCCGCCGTGTCGGCAGCAGACTCGATGTGGTCCGGGATCTTGTCCAAGTGATGTGACGTGGTGGCTTTCAGTTTTTCACTTACTTTCCGCCAGTCAGTGATCACTCGGGAAGGAGGGGGTTGAGAGGGGTCTATTGGACCATGTCTGGGGATGAGCTCCAGAACTACTGGCCGGTGATCGGAGTCGAGCTCGTCAATCGTCTCAACAGCCTGCAAACGTAAGTTTACATTCTTGAGGAGGGCGATGTCGAGCACGTCCGGTCGGCAGTCAGGGTTAAAGGGGAAATGGGTAGGATGCATCGGTGCGATGACATCAAAGTTGAGGGGGCTGCATAGCTCGAACAGAGCTCTGCCTCTGGGATTAGTCGTGAGACTATTCCACGAGGGGTGTTTGGCGTTGAGGTCCCCCGCCAGAAGGACGGAGTCGCTCAAACCAAGAAGTTTGGAGAGATCATCTCTTATGGAAGGAGAGTTAGAGGTGGCGGGAGGGACGTAGGCAGAGATGACCGTTATGGGTTGATGTCCTGTCATGCCCAGCCGACAGACAGAGACCTCAAGCTCGGTTAGGGTGGGTGGATCCATAGGGATGCAATAGAGGGACGATTTATAATAAATAAAAGTACCTCCCCTGTGACACCGAGTCCTATCGTTGCGAACTATGCGATAGTTGGCAATATTAGGGTCTCGGTGATGGGTCTTCAGGAAGGTCTCCTGCACCAGAAGGATGTCTAAGCGATGGTCGCGGAGGAAGGTGGCGATCTCATCGCGTTGGTTGGGAAGGCCGTTGGCATTGAAGGTTATCCGGAGGGCCTTCGGTTTGAGCCTACATACTTGAACTGACCTAGCCATGGAGGGCGTGGTAAAGGCCAATATCAGAGACTACATCGCTGAAATCGCGATATATATACGCGGTTTCAGTGATGTGGGAAGCTTTTAGAGCTCTGGCCATTTCCAGGGCTCTGGGGGAGCAAAAGGCTTTGTAAAAAGCCAAATTGATTTGAAAGGCCATATCGGCCTCGCTGGCTGCTGCTGGAGCAGCTATGGGTGCAACCTTTGGCGGGGGGGGAGGGGCAGATGCCCGTGGGGCAGCTGCTCCAGCGGCCGTTGGCCGGTGGAAGGGAGGGATGGTTACATCCATCAGGGCCGGGATGGCCGGGGCGGGTTTTGGGGCCGCAGGAGCCGGGGTGGACGCTGGGGGCTGCGTGGTCGCGGGATTAAGCGCCGGGAAATGAGCCAGGTGGTTCAGCGCGTTCCATGGGCTGGGGCGCTGAGGGCATAGGGCCACGGGGGTTCTGGCTGAGGGAGCTTCCCTCTGCTGACGAACGTTCGCACGCTTCATCAGCTTGGGAGCGGATGATTTGGGGGCCTTTTTTTTTTTTTTTTTTTTTTTTTTATAACGGGGGGAAATCCTCATGGATGTCCTCCGCCCTGGGGCGGGCGGAGGGGTCTGTCAGACTCTTACTGACTAAAACCACCCCGGTGCTCCATCTCTCACCAACCGGGGATCGCGAGAACTAATGCGACTTCCGTAATCCCCGGCTGGTGCCGGCCCGCCTCTGCAGGCCACCTCGGGTCAGCGGGGGAAGTGAGGTGTTTGACTCCCCCCGCAACGTCAAAGAGGGGCGCACGGGAACACCACGCGCCGCCACCTCGAGTCCGGATGAATGGGGGGCGACGGATATCCCCAAGTCCGACGCCTCAGGACCCAGTTAGGGGGGGCCGGAAGAGGGCAGCGTATGCCCTCCTCCGACGCCCGGTGCGCCTACTGCGGGCCGGGAGAGAGGTGGAGATCTCCCTCTTCCTTTCCGCAGCCTCCTTCTGCGCGACAACTGCTTCACAGAAGGAGACCACCGCGTCCCAGGACTCCTCGCCGTCGACCATAGCACGAACTACGGCCGGCAGCGAGAGATCACTGCCTACCACAGAGATGAGGGCACGGCGTGGCCCCTCCCAAGCGGCACACTCTGCCAGTGTATGCCGCGCCGTGTCCTCCCGACAGTCGACGCAGTGGTGACACCGAGCGTCCGGCTCCCTGCCTATGCGACACAGGAACCTCCCGAAGCAGCCATGCCCCGAGAGGACCTGCGTCACACGAAATGTCAAGGAGCCGTGCCTTCTCCCGAGCCACAGGTCGAGCACCGGCCGGATGGCCTCGATAGTGACGAGGCCAGCGGAAGGGCGTGAGAGCCTGTTCCGCCATTCCGCCACCAGAACCTCGCGCAACTGCGACTGACGCAGCTCAATGTGCCGCTGCATCAGTCGCTCGCCGCGCGCCCGCGCGTCCTCACGCCACCGGTGCAGTGACGCGAGGACTTTTGCCTCCAGGTCCCAGGGCGGAGATCCGGCCAGTACGCAAGCTGCCTCGTAGGAGATCGTGCGATAACCCCTGATGACTCTGACGGCCATCACCCTCTGCGGCTTCCTCAGAACAGTGATGGTGCCGGCCGTCAGGTCAGCCGCCCAGATCGGGGCCCCATACAGGGCCATCGATCGCACGATCCCCACGTACAACCGCCTGCAAGCGGTGCTCGGGTCCCCCAGATTGGGAAGCAGCGTTGACAGCGCCCCAGCCGCGCCCAACAATTTGGGTGCCAGCCGCCGGAAATGGGGGCCGAAATCCCACCGGCTGTCGAGCACCAATCCCAGGTACTTCATGGTGGACTCGACAGCGATACGGGCCCCCCCAACAACTATGTGCGATCCCGGCGGTGGCGCCCGCCGGGGACCATGAAAGGCTATGGCCTCCGACTTGTTGAGGGCCACCTCCAGGCCAAGGCGCCGTATGCGGCTCACCACCTGTGAGACCGCGGCCGTCGCCAGCAACGCTGCCTCCCTGTACGAGCTCCCCCGGGCAGTAACCAGCGTGTCGTCAGCGTAACACGTCAGGTCCACACCCGGCGGAAGCTCGCCCCTCAGTACCCAGTCGTAACCGATGTTCCACAGGGGTGGGCCCAACACTGAGCCCTGTGGAACGCCGCACGACATGGGGTGCTGATGTCTGCCATCACGTCCCAGATAGGTGACACACCTGTCCGCCAAATAAGCCCCAATGACGCGGCGGAGGTAGGGAGGCACTCGATGATAACGCAGTGCCTCCCGAATACAACTCCAGGGCAGCGTGTTGAAGGCGTTGGAGATGTCCAAAGACACCGCCAACATCACCCCGCCCCGGGCCACCGCTTCCTCCGCCAGGACTCTCACTCGCGATATCGCCGTGATAGTGGAGCGCCCATGCCGAAACCCGAACTGGCATTCAGCCAGGTCCGGCCCCTCTCCGCACAAGTGGCTGACGAGGCGGGCTGCGATTATCCGCTCAAACAACTTTCCCACCTCGTCCAGCAGCACTATGGGCCGGTACGCGGACGGCGAGTCCGCAGGGCGCCCCGCCTTCCTGAGCAGGACCAGACGACCAGATTTCCACTGAACGGGAAACTGGCCCTGCTCCAGGCACGCTGAGTAGAGTCCTCTCAGATGGGGCTCCAGCTCCTTCAGAGCGAGGGCCAACACGCAACCGTGAATTCCATCAGGCCCCGGGGCAGTGTTTTTCGCCCGGAGCCGCATCACGGCCGCCCTCAACTCTGCTTCTGTCACCTCTGGGACGCTGGCGTTCTCTTCAAGCTCTGCGGTTGTGGGTAGAATCATCGGCGGCGGAGTATGCTCCGCTCGTGCCGGGAAGAGGGCTGCGACCACGTCCTCCAGCAGCTCAGGTTCGAGACTCTCCGTAAGCGGAGGCGCCCAAGGTCCGAATTTCCCTCGAACCGAGCGATATGGACGCCCCCACGGATCCCTGTTTAGAGTCTCTAACATCTCCTCCCTGGCACGCGTCTTTGCCTCGCCGATGGCCAGCCGCAGAACCTCCTTAGCCGCGCGGTACACCTCATACAGCGCGGCTTCTTCGTCAGGAACCCGACGACGTCTTCTTCGGTATCGGGTGTACCGGCGCCTGACTCGCACGCACGAGATGCGCAACTGCTCAATCTCAGCGGACCACCAGTACACCTGGCGCCTTCTGGGTTGTGTGTGGACCCGGGGCATGGACGCGTCGCTAATTTGCGTCATCGCCCAATGGAACCACTGCGCCCCCTCTTCGACGTCGACGGGTCCAGTCGTTGTCGACTCCCGGATCCAGGCCTGCACAATAGCGGCCTCCTCGAGGAGCTCCCTATCGAGGCGCTTGCGCGCCCAGCGCGGACCGTCCGTTCGTGGAGCCGATTGACTGCGGCCGCCCGCGGTCTGGGGGGAGACGTCAAAACGGATGTATCGGTGATCCGATAACGTCTCCACCTCCACGGCGACATGCCAGTCGCGGACACGGCTAGCGACAGTAGGGCTAGCAAACGAGACGTCCACTATGGAACCGCCCCGCTGCCGCACACACGTGTACTCCGAGCCCCGATTCAGGACGGTCAAGCCGGTCGTGACCGCCCACTCCTCCAGTGCCTCACCCTTGGCATCGGTGACCGGGGATCCCCACGCCGCAGATTTGGCATTGAGATCCCCGAGCAACAGCACTGGGCGTGGGTGGTACCGGTTCACGACGGCACCTAACTCAACAAGGAAGCTCTCGAAGTCGGCGAGGCTCTTGTTAGGTGAGAAATACACTCCAATAGTGCCAATGCCGTCCGCGAGGGCGGCCACCCAGCCGTGACCTCGGGACGGGTCGGCAAGAGCCCCGCCAATAATGGCCACCGAGTCGTCCAGGTCACCCACCCAATCATCTCTGGGGGGGACGTAGTACGGTTCGGCGACCACAGCCACATGAATCGACCACTCTGCCATGCTCTGAAGTAAGAGATCCTGAGCCCTGGCAGAGTGGTTGATATTGCCCTGGAGGAAATGGAATTGTGCCATTATGCGCAATCCATTCCTTCGGCGCCATTCTCAGGCCGGGAGTCGGCCGAAGAGCAACCAGGCTGCGGGGGATGTAAAGAGTCCCCGGCAGCCTTGGTTGCTCCCTTCTTTTTCTTCTTTTTCTTCTTCTTGCCGGTCTGGGGGGCGGGCGCGCCACAGGCCTTGCCACCCACAATGTGCTCCGCGGGCCTCCCTGCAGCTGTACAGAGGCTACAGTTTGGCGTCGCGGAGCATTGGGCCACCTTGTGGCCGGGCTTACCGCAGCGATAACATAGTTCACTGCGGTCAATTGCGGCGGTGCAACGTGCCCTGACGTGCCCAGCATCAAGGCATCGGTAACACCGCATAGCCCTGGGTTGCAGCAGCTTCACCCGTGCTGCCACCCACCCCACCAGAAGACGCCCGCTGTCGGCGATCTTTTTCGCCGCCGCTACCGGGCACTTTATCCAGATGATGCCGAGCCCGGCAGCGTCGGCGCGAATCTCGCCTGCCCGCACGTCACCCGGCGGACATCCCCCGCTTCGAGCGACGGCCGCCACGACCTCCTCCGGGGTCGTCGAGTCGTCCAAGCCATTGACGCGCAGTTCAGCGGTCTTCACGGGCCTGGACACTCGAACGTCCTCTCCATTGAGGACCTCCCTCAATTTGGCGGCCAGGACATCCGCCTTCTGGCTGCCATCAGGACCTGCCACTTCGAACAGCCGCGCCCCCGTAACCGCCGACTTCATTCTAAAGCCGGTCGGTGTGCCCAAGTCGGGGAACGCGACATTGGCCCTCACCTGCGTGAGGACCTCCTTGTAAGTAAGGCCCCTCTCGATGGCTCCAGGCTGCAGTGTGATTACCACAGCCGCGGAGCGTGGGACCCTACCCTTCCGGGACCTCCGCTTCTTCTTCTTGGGCGCGGGCTTGGACTCACTGGAAGCCAGCGTCGATGCCTTCTTCTTGCGGCCCTTTTTGACGACCGTCGTCCAAGCCTCTGGGGTGGGGCCGGAGGCGGTCGCCGGGGTCGCATTTAAACTGGAAGGGGTTGCTGACGCAACCTCCGCGGTCTTCTTGGGCCCCTCCGCGGGCTTTTTGCCCCCCTTTCCAGCTTTGGCCGCCACAGTCGATGGCCCTGGCCTTGCGGCCTCCTCCATCCTCCTTTTGTCCGCCGCTAGCGGTGGCCGGAGGTTTTGGGCCGGGAGAAGCCTCGTTTCTAAGGCCTCCAGACGGGCATTCATCATGCCCCCACACTGCTGCATGCAGATGCGGACGATCTTCTCGATGTCCGCATCGGTCGCAAGTGCAGGGGCAGGGTCCGACGCTGGAGCCGTAACCACCGGAGAGCCGGCAGCTGCGGGAGCCGCATCCTTCTGCAGCCGGGCTTCTCTTTGCGCGGCAACCTCCCTTCTGAGGTCCTCCAGCTCAGCTCGGAGACGACCGTTCTCCTCCCACAGCTTCGCCGTCTCCTCAGAGCTTGTTCGAACAAGGAGGACCTCAACCGCCTCCTTGATACCCTCAGCCGCCTCTTTGAGGGCGCGCGTGAACGTGCCCTTCAAGCTGCCCGATTTTGTGGCAACTTTCAGGACAACGTCCACGCCGTCCAGAACTTGGCGACTGAGTGCCGCCGCCGTCAGGTTCTCCCCAGAACCTGCTTGAGCGGCCCGCCGCTCTCGAGCCTGACGAGCCATTTCGCCGACCTCGTCAGCCGCTACCGCTTTCCGCTGAGCCCGCTTTGCTGCATTTGCTTCCGCTTTATTGCTGTCTAGCAGTAGCGGGGACGGAGACGCAGCGGAATCTCCACTAAAATCAGCGAGAGTGGTCTCATCGCTCTCTGCCTCTGGCGGCCGATCCAGGCAGACTGCCGGAATCGGCGTAGCAGGCCGCAAAAAGCGACCCCTCTGGTCCCGCTGTCGAGTGGATGCTCCACCCATCACTGCGCGACCTCTCTTTGCTGTCGGCACCTTTGCGGCCGACAGTTCCTCCTCACTTGAGGATGGGTTTATACCCTCCCCGCGCGAACGCTTCCCCCAAAATTTTGAGAGGGCGCGTGAGCCTCCTCGGCTCTCGCTGCCGCTTCCGGCAGACTGGTCTACTTTCTCCGCCATATCTGGCCCATCGATGGTTTTATTTTTGTCAAACTTTTCCATATAGTTCCCACGAGCAGTGGAGGAATTAAAAGTCCACCCCGGCAGTGCCCCGTACCAAGGGTAAGCCTAAATACTGTAGGGGGTCGGCAGGTACCCTACAGGGGAAGCGCTAACGACTGGTAACCCCACCAGCCATTCATCCTCTCGCCGCGCTTCAAAACTTAGGATTGGGGGTTTTTTATCTTAGAGGTGTCCTTCCTCTGGGCCGGGCGGTTAAGCCAAGCCCCTGACGGCGGCATTATACATGCCTACGTCCGCTGTCCGGCCAACCCGGCTCAGCGGACCCGTCAGAAGCTCTCTCGACCGGATTGCTCCGTGAGGAGAGAGTGACTGCCGCGTTGGTGCGCCTGCACCGCAGCAGCATTGGTCACATCCTTTGCCTATCAACAGCTGTCGATGGGACAGGAGCGACCCCATCTCCGACGTTCCTCCACAGTGCCCTCTGTGAATCAGAGGGACACGAGGAGGAACCGTCGTGGAGCAAAACGCTCCCCCCCCCCGCAGAAATTCGCCACAGACAATAGCCCCTCCGACATGGAAAGACTATTGCCCGTGTAAGGAACCAGCAGCCGTCAGGCACACGAGGAGGTTTTCTGCGCGCACCCCATGATTTGGGGGGGGGGGGCCTTGGGACAACCCCTGTAGTTGGCCGGGTGCCCAGCCTTTCCACACAGCACGCAGCTGGGTGGATCGGTCCTTGGGTCGGGGACAGTCTGGGGTGCCGTGGTCACCCAGACATTTCACACAGCGGGGCTTGCCGAAGCAATTCCGCTGCGAGTGGCCGTACAGTTGGCAGTTGTGACACTGGCCAACAATTCCGCTACGGCGGGGCTTCTCGATTTTTAGACCCTCTAAGTTGCAAATCTTAGAGATCTTGAAAATCGGCTGGTACTTTTCCGTGGTCGGATTGGCTACAATGAGCACCATGTTGTATGGTGCTCCGCCACGGAGGTGCATGCGGTGAACCGCAGCGACAGGGATTTTTTGGTCTATCAGATCCTCCTTAATGAGGTCAGTTGAGATGCCGTGGGTGACGTTCCTCACGACAACTCTCACTAACTGTTCCTCCTGAAAGGAGAAACTGTGGAATGGGACTTTCCGTGCTACCAGGAGTTTGTGTAACTCCCGGTAGTCGGTCGAGGAGGGGACAGTGACTTTGACGCCACTGTTAATACCGCGAGCATGGGTGAAATTTATACGCCGCTCTTTGCAGGCGGTGGACACTTCACCCCACTTCGCTGAGTCATGGATAAAGAGGGGCGGGGGAGGCTTAACCTTGGCATTGCCCGGGGCGGGGACAGTGTTAGCCGGAGCGGCTATGACCATCGGGCTGGGGGGGCGAGAGGGCTGCTGGGAGGTAGTGGCAGCAGGGGCTGTGGCTGCGGGGACTGAGGCAGCGAGGGGGGCGGGGGAGACAGCCGGGACTACTGTCTTCCTAGATTTGGCTACAAATTCAGCGGGGAAGGACTTTTTCCTCCACTTTCCTTTACCCACAAGGGTAAACTCGGCGAAGTCATCTGATCCTTCTGATGAGTCCGAGGAATCGGACTCATACTGAAGTTCCATCGGTGATGGAGTGCGGGAGATTTCCCCCTCAGGGGCGATGGAGCCGTTTGGCTCTTCATCGCGGGCTTCTGGAGATAGCTCTTCAGAAGAGCCCTGAGGGAGCACGGGGGAGAGGGTCTTGCGGGGGGGGGGGGGGGGGTGCATAGACCACTCTGGGGGGCCGAATTGGTTTTCGAGAGGTCGGTCAGCCTGTCGCTGACCCTCTTCACAAGATCCCTGTCGGGATGACCTTCTATGAGTAGCTGGACAAGATCCAGCAGGATCCTGTCCACACCCATACTGAATAAAGGGAGGACTGGGGCTTTTAGTACATTTGCCTTAAGGGCGGGGGGAGGGGTAAGCCTAATGACCTAACTCCCCGGGTAGGAGTTCCCGGGGATGTGTACCCTCCCTGTCGGGTGAAGACAGGGAGGTGAGTACCTAAGGTGAGCCCTAAGCTTGTAATCCCGCTGCCAGTCTTAATGTGCAGCGGGTTCCTATGGGTCTTGCGACCGACCGTAGAGGCTGAAAGAGAACGGGGTTAAGCAATTGGTCGCGACTTAAGCAATTGTTCTGCGGGATTATTTGTTTCTTTCAACAATAAACTTTCAGCGTTTTGAAGGAGCCACCCAAGATTTTCATAAATATCTTTCCACATGCCGCTGGATTTCAGCTGTGGAACTAGGTTTTCTTCCAGATTTTTCTTGCAATAATATATTTTGCAACTATCATGACAACCAAACACGTGGCATGGCCCATTTCGTAAGTCGTCTTTGAGGACTAAAAGCTTCTCTGCTGTTGGGACCTCGAGTTGTCTTGCGTGTGCAACAGCGCCAGTTACAGCATTATACAAACGCCGTATTCTATCTAAAAGAACTTTCCTAGTTTTTACAGGTACAAAACCAACTTTATTTTCAGGTTTTTTGCCTATTTTTCTTAGTTTGTTCGAATAATTCCGAAGTAAGTGGTTGCTGCATTCTATTTTTCTAATATGAACATCGGGACCATATATCATAGAATCCCTGAGGGCGTTTGTTACACTACTGTCTCCGTCTCCTATTACTTAAGTGTACTTTACACCATGCATTTCCATGCTGACTTTAAAACCGTCAACAATGGCTGATGTCTCCATCTCGGTAGATGGACCAGACCAATTTTTAAAACACTCATGCGTTCGTATTGGCATTTACTTATTATTACCTAACGCGCAAATGCAACAGTAAGAATTTTTTACTCCAATGTATAAAACTTTTTTCGTCCGGTGCCCTATAATGCAACCCACGCCAGACAAAGAGTTAAAATTTGTTCCATAGCTCCGCTTAGCCCATGAGCCGTCTGTGACGACGGTGATACAAGGTATACCTTGACTATCGACTTCGTCATTTTTTAAAGCAAGCCGTCTTTCTTCCATACCAGCTTCTAACATAAACTGCAATGCTATATCTTTTTGTATTTTGGAAAGCTGTTTATTTTTTTTATATAATACGTCTCACTCATATTAGGCATGTTTTTACTTGCGCATATTTCGTCAAGCTGAGCCCATCCATTGCCAGTCTGTGAAACGCCTTCTATGATATTTAAATTTATTGCATTTTCTTTATATTTTTGATACTATATTTGAGATCTAATTTTCTCAATTTTATTGCACAGCCTACAATTAAAATAAAATTGTGAATAAAAACCGGTTCTTTGCTCTTTTAGAAATTCTAAATGTTGAAAATTACATTGAAAGGGATGGTGCGATATATTTTTAATTTGCTCGAAGAGATATGCTACATTAATTATCCTATTACCTTTCAAAATTGTTTTTCCTTTGCTATTATCCGTATTACTTTCAACAGGCAGATCTATATCTGAATTTGAATCGCTGGATTGGTTGCATGGTGTCATCATTTCCGTCTGCAAGGCTGGTGTGATCCTGTAAACACAATATATTATCAGAACGGCTCAAAACATACGATTACGAAATTGCTGTAGAATACTGATGATACTCACAAATCCGGTGTGTTACGTGCAGAAACAACGTCGGGCTCTATGACATCCCAATCGCTTTGATCCTGATAGTTTTCGGAGCTCATCATTTTGCAAGGTACTACATGAACATCTGGTTCTACTACATCTTTATTGGTATTTCTCCAGCTTGACCTTGAAGGTTCATCATATACTTCCACTTGTACTATCATTTGCTTCGATGACCCTTCAGGTGACCTAAATCACATAGGTTATATATTAGTGAACACACAAACTCATTATGGTTTTTTTACTAAAGTATATTACATCATTCAATATTATTTTATGTTCTTACTTTTCGTATCTAGTAACTTACCAATTTGGCGGAAGAGTTTCCACAATATTTGCTTCTCGTAGGTTCCTGGCGGCAGTTGCGGTATTTCTTGTTATACCCGCAGAGCACCTAAATAAAGAAAATATTTTATCACCGGATGTAGGAGCTCGTGGCTAGATAATAACAGCCGCACGGGTCGATCTTCAAGGTTAAGCAACGCTTGCCAAGGTTGGTTTGTGGATGGGCGACCATCTTAACATACCGAGTTTCCTCCGTGCCTCGAAAAGCACGTTAATCCGTTGGTCCCGGCTGTCATTTGTAGATCTATGGCAGTCATTACGGATAGTCAGAAGCCAGCAGTAAATCTGACTCCAGTCTTGCCATGAAGTACCGTGTTACCCAGTTAATGGGTTGTGGAGGTCTGGTAGGCAGCCGCTTCTCGTAAAATACTGGTATTCAGCTAAATCCGGCTTGACTGAGCTTGACGGGAGCCGACCCCAATATATTTGGGAAAAGGCTAGGTAGATGATGATGATTATATCACCGGATGATTTCTAACTCCGTAAAATGATAAAATGGCTGGTGAGTTTATACTCGAACACAATTCAAAACTTTATAAATTACTTATAAAGCTTTTTTAACGATTATATTTTCAAAATTCGATAGTTTTTAATCTTTACTTTTCGAGGTTGCTAAATAAATACCAACTGAATTGAGAACCTCCTCCTCTTCCGGAAGTCAATTAAAAATGACAACAAATCCCCATATTAAATAGTACACTTTTAAATTTTTTGTCGGTACTTATTTGTTACTAGTTGACCCGCGCAACTTTGTCTGCGTCACAAAATTTCATTACTGCTCCACTCCTATTGATCTTAGCGATATGATGACTATAGCCTTCCTCGATAAATAAATCTAACACTGAAAGAATTTTTCAAATCGGACCAGTAGTTCCTGAGATTAGCGCGTTCAAGTAAACATACAAACTCTTCAGCTTTATATTAGTAAAAGATTGTTTAGTTTAAAACAACGGACAAGTGAGATTCATGTTGCAATATTATTGACATAAAAATTATTATATCTACACGAAAAAGAACTTACGATTCAGACATAGTTATTGTTGGAGGAATATTTTCTTTATTTGCATTTGAAAATCTCCCTTTTACTCTGCACCTATTTTTGCGAGCGACACTTGGCTGGTCTTTTTGCCGTTCCGCTGATCCTTATTTGGCTCTGTAACACAACAGATTATGTAGTTATTATTGTCATCTAATCTAAAATTCTTACTAGTATTATAAATGCGAAAGTAACTCTGTCTGTCGCGCTTTCACGCCATAACTACGTAACCGATTTAAATGTAATTTGGTACACAGGTAGCCTAGAACCTGAGAAAAGATATAGGCTACTTTTTATTTTTATCCCGGCAGTGTTTTCTCCAGCGGACTGCCGCTGGCAGAAGCTAGTATACTTTAATACTTTCCATAGAAAACTACCACTATTTTATTTAGTACAAGTAGTTTCAAATAACTCTCATCTCTTCAAAGTTAAAGTGAACAGGCTCCTTCTGGGTAAGCTCGCTCCATCGTAGACTTTGTCATCTCTGACTTAGACTAGAGTCAAGAGGAAACCCATCACAAATAAACCGAGACAACGAGAAATGGGACCCACTGGCAAATAATGCGGTTTTTTATTGGTAAAAGAATTTTCGAAATCAGTTCAGTACATCCAGAGATTATACATATAGATATAGACCTACAACCTCACAAACTTTACTTCTTTATAATATTAGTAAAGATTAAAAAATACGTATTTAAAAAAATATTGTTTTAGCAATATTTTGTTTCTAACTATTTTTTGCTGACGTTACCTAACTGGTTCGATTTGACAACTATGACGTCACAATATGGCATCAAGAGCCCAAGACTGTCCTATTCATAGTTGAAACGCAAAGTACCTAGTAGGCATCTAGGTAGATATGTTACATACTGTATAGGTACTAGCTAACCCATGCCCACTTCTTTAATTTTTCTTTAACTTTTAATTTTATGGGCTAATTTATATTTTTATGACACTCACAAATAACGTGGCTTTCTATTGGTAAAAGAATTTTCATAATCGGTTCAGTAGATCCAGAACTTATCCCCAACAACCTCACAAACTTTACCTCTTTATATTATTAGTATAGAAGTATAGTTGTACTGCGGTGTGAATGAAAATATTTGATAAATGGTAGAAAATTATCTACGTCTCCCTACAGTCCAATAGTGTGTGATTATTGATTAGACTTATTGAAAAGTGGTCGAAAGCGTAGAATAATCATAAAACAAAAAAGGTTCGGAACCCTTTGTACGCGAGTCCGACTTGCTCTTGGCCAGTTTTGTTTTATATTAGGCACATTGTGTTATACAAAAAATCCGTTAATATTATTTCAGATATATATATATTTTACGTTATAAGAAAGGGTTTTGGTAGGTATTGTGATAGATAGGTACTATGCGTTTCAACTAAGAATAAGACGGCCTAGGCGCCATATTGAAATGTTATAGCCGTCAAATCGATTAAAAACATAAGTACGCAAGTTTTTATCGTCGTCATACACATGTATTTTTTTCCAAACAATACGCATAGACAGCTCTTCTTAGATTATTAGTACTAGATTAGAGTACCTAACATAAAATTAGATACATTAGATTCCAATTAGATTAGAGAATCGACCCGGCTACACCAGCGGAAACAAAAGGAAGTTATTTTTTCAAAATAAAGATATACCACTACTACACTACTAGATATACTATTAATAATTATTCTAAAATTTGATAAATGCGTGTGAGTGTTTCCATGCTTTCATGAATTGTACACTAAATTCAAAAATAAAATCCACTTACCCATTGTTCTAATGAACTGCTGAATATCACTTCAATTCACTTCACTGATGCAACAAGTTCAACAATACGTAAATCAATATCAAATCGGAATCCAAAGTCCAATGCCAGAGTCGGTAGAATTTGAGATAAATTCAAAATCAATCAGGGAATATCGAAATCCAAAGTTTAAGCCAGGGGTCTATGTTATAAAATATTATACGAATACGTTATCAGTAACATACACAGCACGCGCGTAATTACGGTGACGTATGCAGTAGCCGACTGAAGACCTGCGGGGCGCGGGCGCCGGGCAGCAGCTAAACACACAAGGTAACGCATATGTGTGTGTAGGTGCGCGCGCCTCCCCTCCGCCCGGGGAAGGAAATTTGTAGTGAGACAGATGATGATTTAGAACGAAAACGAGCGCGCGAAATTGTATAAACAGACTCTTCGTAATATGGATATTATGAAAAAACTACTGAACGTATCTGTTAAAAATATTTTTTTTTTGAATTTTTAAACTATTAATCTACTCTTGTATGGTAACTATTTTGCAGTTTTCCTTCTTCTTATGGTATTTTTTTCCACCCAAAGATGCGTTAAAATTAGTGTTGAAAAATGGAACTTTCGACGTTCATAACTTTAAAATGTATGTTTTTTTTACTTTTTTGTTTCCATACAAGACTTGATAATGATGAGACAAATTGATATCACTTTTTATTTTGAACGTACACCGTTAAATCGTGGAGTAATCGCCAGACTACGTTTGTATGGAAGAATGAACGGCTAGGGCGCTCTTAATACAAAATTATAACAAACGTACAACATTGCAGGTACAACAAAAAAAAAAGCTTTTATCTCGGGAATGGAGCACCGATGAATTATGAAATTTTAATCGATTTCTAATGTTAGCACAGCTGGCTCATGAGGAATCCCTAATAACTTTTAAAAGCGAGACTTTTCTTTGCGACTAATTATCGAATTAATCCTGGCATAATTAAAAATCTCAAATTCCATTGTGGGCCAGCGTAGCTAGTACACGCGGGCGAAACCGCGGCACACCCGTGACACTCCGTGTATGAGAGTTGAAGCGCCGCCCGGGGACCTTGAGTCGCCGCACGAAAGAGCATGCTCTTTGCCAACCATGGTTGACACACTAGTATTTTTAAAATTCAATAAAAAATTTAATCTTTATTGCATTCTTGTATATTTAAGGGTCTTAAATATCGAAATTAAAATGTATAAACAAATATACAACATTACTTTATCTAAAGGCCGATTTACATCAAACGAACATAGAGCTAGAGCTAGAACAAGAGCATTCTTTCGTAATCTTTTAGTGTAAACGAAAGCTAGAGGTATCGATTTACATCAAGCGAACATAGAGCTAGAGCTAGAACAAGAGCATTCTTTCGTAATCTTTTAGTGTAAACAAAAGCTAGATCGAATGTTCTTTGCTCATTCGAGTCAGTTCTGTGGTTAGTATTGGTAGTGCTTCGTTATGTCAGACTCTGACAGCGATATCATTATTGCAAGTGCTGCATTTATTATTTTGTCGCGAAAACTCCAAAATAAAAGAAGGAAGAGACGTTGGTGGGTTACAAATTTAATGCATCGAAGGACACTGGATAATATAGGTGAAACAATGACGGATATGCGAAAACAAGAAGAAAGTGGACAATTCCAAAACTTTTGTAGAATGGCGCCAGAGGATTTTGATCATTTACTATCTCTGACTAGCGAAAAAATTCGAAAATCAAGTACGAATTTTAGAGACTCGATTCCTGCATATGACAAACTAGCAGTGACTGCGATTTTTGGCAACTGGAGATTCCTATGAAAGCCTGATGTATTTTACTAAAATGTCTAAATCGACAATATGTAATGCTATATCTGAAGTATGTGCTGCAATAAATGAAGCATTGCAAGACTATGCTAAGGTAAGTAAAGTTATTACTTTTATACATACCTATACACCTATTATCACGACCGTAATTATTAGTGAAAGTAAGTAAATAAACTAAGACAATTTATTTTTAAGATATTTATTTAAAAAAAAACAATCAGAGAACTTAAATAAAAAAAAGTAACTAGAAAAGATACACATGTTACTTAAAATTTTTAATAAAATGCAGCAAAGACTCGCTGGTTTCTTCAGTTGTTTACATTACTTTCTGAACTGGCTTCCATTTGGTTGGGTGGAGGGGATTGATCTGAGGCTACAGAATACACAATGCAAGTATTTTGTGAACTGTCTGAATATGAAGACATCGGAGTTGATGCTGAATTTGACTCATAATCAAATTTCCCCAAATCAGCGTCGAACAGTATATTATTTATGTAATGTTCAACATACGCTTTTGTCCTTTTTGAGTATTCGCGATGTTTTGAAGCAACATGATTTCCAAAAGCTTGACTGTCGTTCCTAATCTTTGAATCATGTGTATCTTTTAAAATACGGTAGGCTTCGGCTACTCGAGGGTCTTCATGTTTTGATTTTTTTGGTGGTATTGTGTGGCCAGATTGCAGTGATGTTTTATTTATTTATTTATTTAACACTTTACGCACACAGATGTACAGAGGCGGACTTAATGCCTGAGGCATTTTCTACCAGTCAACCTTTGGGTGATGCAGAGAATAATACTAGTAGGTGCAAATTGTGAAAAAAAAACAGAAACGCGATTAATATTTAAATTAATACAAAGATATATATATATATATATATATATATATATAAACATATATATAAACTATAAATACTATAATATATACTCAAATTAATAAACTAATACACAACTATACTTGAACAAGTGATGCAAGCAAACAATGAATTATAACTAGCGCTGTAACGATACTACTGCCAACTTCTTACGGATGTGCTCTCGAACCTTGACTTTGAAGGTTAATCGGCTGGTTGCCATCTTGATTTCCTGGGGAAGGGCATTCCACAGAGAAATGGATTGTATGAAAAAGGAATTGTGAATGAAGTCAGTACGGTGAGATGGACAGTGAAGAAGACGATTATGGGATGAGCGTAGATTTTTATTGTGGTTGGCGCAAATGTATTGGAAATAAGGGGCTAGATAACTAGGAGAATTGGGAGAGTCAAGAAATGAGAACAAGATAGTTAGCGCCCTTTGCTCTCTGCGCTGGCGTATGGGCAACCACTTTAGAAACGAACGGTGCGCAGAGACATGGTCATATTTGCGTAGATTGAAAACAAATCGAATGCAGTAATTTAGAAGACGGTCAAGTTTGTTGAGGAGATCTGCATTCAGGTCATAGTAGCACACGTCACCATAATCGATGATGGGAAAAATTAGGGTCTGCACAAGCATTGATGTTGATGGTTGCCATTGTGGTGTGGTGTTTCTTGACCCTACTGAAGCTGCAGGTTGTGAATGTGTTGTTGAATCTGTGTATCTGCATTAGGGTCCACTTCCGCAGTTTCTTGTTCAATTCGCTCATTCTCCTGCTCATCAGCCTATAAAAAACAGTTTAATTAATATACACCCTAAAATATTTTTTTTATTAATTTCAGACACCGTCAACAGAAGAAGAATGGCTATCAATCGCTCAGGAATTCAATGAGAAGTGGAATTTTCCAAACTGTAATGGCGCTGTAGACGGGAAACACTGCGTCATACCAGCACCTATTAACAGCGGAAGCGACTTTTTTAATTATAAATCCACATTCAGTGTGGTGTTAATGGCCATAGTAGACGCTAACTACAATTTTATATTCGCCGATATTGGTTGTCAGGGCAGAATATCAGATGGCGGAGTTTTCAGAAACACTTCTTTCTATCAGAAACTACAAAATAATGAATTAAATTTGCCCAATGACCAAAGCCTTCCAGAAAGACAACAGAATATGCCATTCGTATTTGTAGCAGATGATGCATTCCCATTACAAAGACACATCATGAAGCCGTATCCTGGTACTCATGCTAGGGGATCCGAAAAACGAATTTACAACTACCGTTTGTCTAGAGCAAGACGAATAGTAGAAAATGCATTTGGCATTCTTTCAGCAGTTTTTCGTGTATTGCGAAAACCTATGTTGCTGCAACCTGATAAAGCATCTCTCATCGTAATAACCTGCGTGTACCTACATAATTATTTGATGAAAAGGAAAGCTTCTAGGAAGCTGTATAATTCACCGGGTATGATGGACAGAATTGAAGATGACGTCGTCATTCCAGGCCAGTGGAGAAATATGGACCGTTTATCATCATTTCTCCCGTTACTCAACACTGGACGAAGACACACTTTGCAATGTGAAAATATCCGGAAAGAATTTTCAGACTATTTTAATTTCACTAATATTTTGCCATGGCAAAACAATATTGATGTTACTTTATAAAAAGCGTAAATAACCCAACATTTGGGCAATTTTGGGTAGAATACCCAATAAATAAACATAACTAACTACTTACCATGTTTTTATTTTGGTTAGTGTCGAAATCAATTGTTTTCCTCGGTATATATTTGTCCATCAAAAAGTGCATGCTTTTAAATGCAAACCATTTAGAATTATATATACAATCGGCACCGCTGCCTGACTTCGTACTCATTGTTTTTTGCCTTTCTCGGCGGTAAGATGCAAGAAGCGAGTTCATCTTTTTTTTTAACTCTTCAACATTACATTCCAGTTGTTTTGCGATTTCCCGCCAAGCATCTTGTTTGTAAGTAGTATTTTTATAGTTTTGATACGTCGGATCCCACAGACATCTGAAATTGCGGAAGGCTTCTATCATTAATAAACATTTTTCTTGAGACCAATCCATAATTTAATCGATAAGATACGTAAACAATTGCTAGAATACAAGAACGCTTTGATCAGACCGCTCAGTGGCGCGAGCACGTCCGAACACGCTAGAACGCTCTAAGCAACTGTTCGCGCGCTCTTGCGCCGTTTACATCAAGCGAGCGAGCATTTTGAATATTCTATAGAATCTTTGCGAACGCACTAAGAACAACGAAAGAATGCTCTACGCCTGTTTACACTAGAAGAATTTGATGTAGTGGGGATAGAATGAGCATTCGCTCGTTTGATGTAAATCGACCTTAATATAATATCATTATTTTGCTCATACATTTTCTACGTTTTACGTTCTTTATATTTTATGCAACACATTTAACAAGTATAATTTAACCTTTATATGAGATAAGACTTTATACAACATTATTACTTGTTTATTGTGGATCTAGGTATTGTAGCTATTTTTATTCGGTTCGTTGTTTAAATTAATAAATACCACGCTTTAGTCGCGTCGCACAGCCCCCGCGCTCGCCCGGGCACGCACACATAGCCATGAGTCCGCGACTCACTTTTTGTGTACACATGCAAGTGTCGCGTCTTCACTTTAGTATATGTTCTGTGACCGCGAGTAGTTAGTCTGCATAAAATAAAGAAAAATAGGAAACATGAATACTTACATCATTCTCACTATTTACTGTGGGTAATGGTTTATTTTTGTCTCGCAAAAAGTTCAATGCCTTGTAAGCAAACCACTTTGGTTCCTGTACATCGTCTATGCTTGCACCAGATTTGTACAACTGTTCAACCTTCCTTTTTTCCCGAAAATAATGAGAGGTTAAATTTTTTAACTTTCTCTCTACTTCGCCTTTATCAATGTTAAATACACTTGCAATTATATTCAAGGCATCCATTCGTTTGTTCCTATTCTTATAGTCTGCATTTCTGGGATTCCATAATATATAATTTTCATGAAATTTTTCAATTAATAGCAACACAGTTTCGTCGTCCCAATGAAACGACATTTTAATTTGTTGAATACACACAAACCGCACATCACTACCGCTCGAATGCCAGGCACGAACTGACGCCGACAAGCCGCGTAACCCGCCGGCACACCCCGGCGGCTCCTTTGTGCGGCAAAGCCGGTGGCTTTGTATGCCGCCGGGTGCACGGCGGCTTACCCGGCGGCCCTGCCACCGGCACTGTGTGCTTTAAAAGAATTTTTCAAATCGGACCAGTACTTTCTGAGATTAGCGCGTTCAAGCAAACAAACTCTTCAGCTTTCTACATTAGTATAGATTTATTAAGTCCATCTAGCCTAGCCCGGTTAAGCAGTAACCACCCTTAGAGAGGTGAACTGCGAGTGGTTGATAATAAAAAATAAGTCTATCTAGTTTCGCTCTTGACGCTTATTTGTGAACACAGTGAAATACTTTTATTTTTTTCTTTACATTAGAACTATCATATTCAGTAGGGTGGACCGTTTTTTTTTTTTTTTTTGTATATTTTTGAGGCGGGGTGTGGAAAAGATGCTCTAAGAGGAGACAATTAAAAGTTAATATGACAGTATTATGATATTTTAAATGAAAGTACTGCCACAAGTACATTCAGTCAAAAAAGTATCGGGAATGGATGATTTGTTTATGGTTCCAAATTCAAATTTTTGTTTTTTTGTAGTTGTTAGATTGGCACAACTGTTTTCCATTTTGGCGCGGAGTTTGAGTTGCATCTGTTATTTATATTAAATACAGTGCTGGTTTTAGTAATATCATATATAGTGTGTATTGCGAATTTCAAAATGGACAAAAATATCGAACAAAGAGTTTGTCTTAAATTTTGCATCGCCAATGGAATTTCGTGTTCGAAGTCACTGAAAATGTTACAGAAGGCTTACGGTGAATCGACTTTATCAAAAACTCGTGCTTATGAGTGGTTCAAAGCGTTCAAAAGCGGTCGAGATGTGATGGAAGATTTGCCTCGCTCTGGTAGGCCGTCAACGTCTGCAACTGAAGTTAACATCGCAAAAGTAAAGGAAATAGTGACTGAAAATCCCCATTCAACTCTGAGAGAGATAGCCGCCGAACTTTCTGTATCTCACGAGTCGATCCGTACCATTTTAACTAATCATTTGGGTATGAAACATGTTGCTGCTCGGCTAGTCCCAAAAGATCTGAATTTTCTCCAAAAACTCAATCGCATGAAAGTCGCTGAGGACATGCTAGAACGAGTCAGTTCGGACCCAACATTCATGAAACGCATTGTTACTGGTGACGAGACGTGGGTTTACGAGTTTGACATGCAAACTAGTCAACAAGCTTCGGAGTGGCGCCTTCCAACTGAACCGAAACCGAAAAAACCACGCCAAAGTCGATCAAAAGTCAAAGTCATGTTGACTGTTTTCTTTGACTATCGCGGTGTTGTGATTCTTACCGGAAGGTCTAACGGTAAATAAAAAATATTATTTGAGCGTTATGCGGCGTTTAAGAGAGCAAATTCGACGAAAAAGGCCAGATTTGTGGAAAGAAAATTCTTGGATTTTGCACCACGACAATGCGCCTTTTTTTTTTTTTTTTTTTTTTTTACTATTGATAGGCACGCGTTTGACCACTATCTCACCTGATGGTAAGCGAGGATGTGGTCGAAGATGGAGCACGCTTGCCTAGAAATAACCTATTCACTCTTGATTTAAAGACTCCCAGGTTGTAGCTATCAGGAAACACAGACTCCGGCAGGGAATTCCACTCCTTAGCTGTACGCACTATGAATGTGTTCCCAAAACGTTTTGTGCGTATGGGTGGGATGTCCACCATGTACCGATGGCGCATCGCCGTTCGTCTTGTGGTCCGATGATGGAACGGGCTTGGCGGAATTAAATTATGCAATTCCGTCGCACATTCCCCAAAATGCAACCGGTAAAAAACCGACAGGCTAGCAACTCGTCGTCGATGTTCAAGACTTTGGAGCTTCGACGCGACGAGCCTCTCATTGCCGATGATCCTCTTGGCTCGTTTCTCAATTGACTCAAGGGCATCAAGCTGGTATCTGGCAGATCCATCCCAAAGATGAGAGCAGTATTCCATACACGATCGAACTTGCGCTTGATAGAGTTTGAGCAGCTGTTCCGGCGTGAAGTACCGTCTCACCTTAGCCAGAATCCCCAACTTCTTTGCAGCCACTTGAGCTTTTGCCTCTATGTAAAGGCCAAAATTGAGAGTAGATGTTAATGTAACCCCAAGAAGCTCAAGATGGTCGGTTATCGGCACGGTTTCACCGCGGAAAGATGGAGCTGGGCGGAATTGGCTCCTTTTGGCGGAAAATAGACACGCTTGGGTCTTAGCAGCATTGAACTTGACCAGATTGGCATCGCCCCAATCAGAGACCGCCTGTAGGGACACGTTCAAGCGCTCAACCATTGCCTCCCGGAGAGACCGGATCTGCGACCCACCAGCTCGTGCGTCGGACACGTATCTTTCAGCAACAGTGCTGTCGTCTGCATACCCAAAGGTACCGGGTTTAAGCAGATCATTAATATGCAGCAAGAACAGTGTTGCCGAAAGCACCGACCCCTGAGGAACCCCGGCATTAATATCCAGCAGTCCAGACGAGCAGCCATCTATGACCACTCGGATAGACCGATCCCTCAGGAAATCTGCAATCCAATCACACAAACCGGCGGGCAGACCGAAGGAAGGAAGCTTACTAATAAGGCCATCGTGCCAGACCCTGTCGAAGGCCTTCGAGATGTCAAGGGAGACCGCCAGTGCCTCCCCGTGCTTCTCTATGGCCTCACTCCAGATGTGAATGGCATACGCTAGAAGATCCCCAGTAGACCGATTTCGGCGAAACCCGTATTGCCGGTCACTAAGGATATCATTCGCTTCTAGGTACGCCAGGAGCTTATGATTCAGCACGCGTTCCATAGTCTTACAGAGTATGAACGTTACCGAAATGGGTCTATAATTCGACGGGTCAGCTCGACTACCCTTCTTGGGCACGGGCTGCACGTTAGCTTGCTTCCAAGCCTTCGGCACTTTTCCAGTCTCAAACGAAAGGCGAAATAGGCGTGTCAAGATCGGAGACAACTCAGGCGCACAAGTCTTCAGAACAATTGCCGGTATCCCGTCGGGGCCACTAGCCTTGTTCACGTCTAGGTTACGCAGTACCCTACGGACGTCCTTCTGATGAATACGAATGTTCGACATACTCGACTCGCATTCACCAGGAGAGGCGGAGGGCGTCGCGCCACCAGGATCCAGACGTGAAGATTCCGCAAACAAAGAAGCAAACAAGTTTGCTTTCTCCTCAGCGGAGTGGGCCAGCGTCCCGTCGGGTCTCAGCAGTGGTGGTAGTGCGCCTTCGCACAAGGCAATCATTGTGAACGAATTTTTAACCAAACACTCAACAAATACCATCCAGCAACCACCATATTCACCAGATATGGCTCCTGCTGACTTTTTTCTTTTTCCTAAACTCAAATTACCACTTCGTGGCACCCGTTTTCAATCGATATAAGACATAAAGGAGAATTCGCGGCGAGAACTGAACTCAATTCCGGAAGCAGCGTTTAAAAAATGTTTTGATGAATGGATTATTCGTTGGCGCAAGTGTATCGTTTCTAAAGGAGCTTTGAACTTTGAAGGTGATAAAATAAATTTGGATGAATAACAGACATTTTGTGTATTATTGATCTTTTCCCGGTACTTTCTTGACAGAGTAGTATATTTAAGTTTTCATTATTCGTCTAAATCTAGGATTCAGTCGGAGCTTAATTAAACGATTTTTTTAATGATGTACAATAATAATTATTTTTTTAATACTTAAAACTAGAACTTTAATTATAAATAAGAATAAAAAATCCAATAAACCGACGAAAACAACAACCAAAATAAAAAAAAAAACACGAAATTCAGGAAATCACACAGTTTTGTGATGTTTTTTTGTATTAAAGACGATACGACACGATTGAAGTTTGTTTTTGATCCATCCTTCAGGTCTTTCTGGCCCACAAACTGCAGAACAGGATTCTGTGACCAACTTGATGCATCTCTCAGTAGCTTGCGTGTGACATGGCATCAATCGAAATAAAGGTAAATATTCACTTTCAACTATGTCCAGATTTTTAATGGCTTCGTAAATGGTCTCATCTGCTATTTGTTTAGTCAGTGGTGGTACCGATATCTTATCCCAGTCGATCATGTCAATGTAGTCTTTTGCATTGAAATTAAACGGTGGTAGTGTAAAAACCCTTATCGGCGTAAAACCCGAAGAACGTTCGCGTATTTTAACTATTCGTCGAAGCGCTAGCTCTCTTAAAGGTTTTCTTTCGTCAGCTAACATAGCAATCAAAATATTCTCGCAATGCCCAAAAAATCCATTACGTTAGATCACCGGGTCTACTATTTTCTTTAAGTGCTCTGGAAGATACCGAGACAGTACGATTGTCTCGTGCAAGTGTTTTGACCCGTAAACGCATAATGGTTGCGTTTTATCTTAAACCACATCGGCGCGTAAACTTTCAGTACGAATTCAGTCAAAGTCTGTAAACCTTCGGATGGAGTATTGGTTGAAATGTACGTTCTAAGAATACGATTAGCTGTTGTTAGACATCGCGAATGGCAGATTTTACCTGGATTCCGTTTTCTTAAATTATCACTGCAGTGACCTTCGCTGATCGCACGACAAATTTCCATTAAGTATAATTGGTCTGTGCTGAGATCTTCACGAGCTTTTTTTATATTCGGTAGGTCACATTTAATTTTACTACATACAGAAAACTGTATTACAGGAAGATTTTCACAATTATTAAGGGACTTTCCAATCGGGCCACTAAAACTTTTGGGTCCTGTAGTAGTCCCGTCAAGCTTTTCAAAGAGGTGTCTTAAAGTCAACTCATTGGCATGCAGTTGACATACCAACCAATGAACTGGACGTTGAAGCTTACCTTCAAGTAATCTGATAATACCTGCTTTATTTCCGGTATTCACTGCCGTTCCATCACATCCAATAGCCACGATTAGCTTCAAATCAATCGATTTAGCCTGTAAGTAAGCAAACAGTTTATTGGATATCGTTTTAGCGTCACCTGATGCCACAGAAATGTGACCATTATATTGTGAGTCAGGTTCTTTCAATAAAGTTATGTGTTCTTCAATTACAACTTTTCTGCGATTGTCCTCGTTAATTAATGTTTTATCTTTACGGCCGTCGAACGAGATGCTAATACATTGATTAAAGTTTAGCATTGTGTGCATGGTCGTCAAAGTGGTTCTTGTCTTGGTACGAGATCGACGAATTTTGTTACGATCTATGACATTTGATGTGTTGCTTTCAGTTACTAAACCGATGTCTTCTAATGTAGCAGAGACGATAGCAGCTCCTGCTCGATCTGAAATACCATAACGATCCAGTGTTCTGGCTACGACTTGAAATCGATTTTCAGACGGCATGATGACAGAGAAAGAGGAAGACGACGAAGTTAAGTCTGATTCTTAGTCTTCGTGTAGTTTAGCATTTATTTTGGAAGGCTTAACACTTTGAGAGGTTAGATGGCATGGCTGTTTCTTCGTATAACTTGCGCTTTAACTGTCTGGCAATATTGCTCTCATTTTTCTTTGTAGTTTCTCTATCCAACGAGCTAATAATTTTTCTTTCACCTCGCTGATCTAATAGGAAGTCTCTTTCCTTGATTGGTATTTTACGCGCCTTTTCACAACAACAAATGTCAAACGAACTACATTTGCAAGTAGCAATATCGAACAACGCCTTACTATCCATTTTAAACTTATTCAACTTGTTTCTGTAGCTTTCACTGTTTCTTCTAGCTTGATAGGGTTTTAAAATCATGCGGTATTTATCATGGTATGCTTTAATTCTAGCCAAGATTGTACGATGTTCTATTACAGGTAATGACGCTTTTTTCCAGATCAATTCGATGTCAGTTGCAACAATTTCACTTGTGTTTCTTACTAAATCTTGTAGTCGTTTCTCTGATTTATTGCAGAATATGATGCAATACTTCATCATGTCTTCATAGGTCGGTAACAAACTAGTAGGTAGTTCTTTGCCAGAACCAAATATCGGGCAGATTTTATCACTACTACGCAAACTCATTATACTTTCGTTATACTCACAATTACAGTTTAAAACCCAAAACAACGTGCTTCAATTGTGCAATTGAAACAAATACTAATAATATGACAATCCGCTCCTATCCGCTCACACCCGCGTCCCGCACACCGCAACCCGGGGGCTCGTATGGGTGGGGTTGAGCTACAGTAAAATAGGCAAAATTCTAATCAATTTTACGCGGGAAAAGTGTATGAAGGAAAGTAGATATTTCATGCAATTGATTCATTGTCTGATCAAAAACGGATTATACATTCAGTCAAAAAAGTATCGGGAATGGATGATTTGTTTATGGTTCCAAATTCAAATTTTTGTTTTTTTGTAGTTGTTAGATTGGCACAACTGTTTTCCATTTTGGCGCGGAGTTTGAGTTGCATCTGTTATTTATATTAAATACAGTGCTGGTGATTCATTGTCTGATCAAAAACGGATTATATAGTACATTGTTTTAAAAATCTATTGATACCTTCTATCAATACAGGGTGTCCGGGACATCGTAACGCAAACTTCGCGAAAAGGCTACACCTGATGCCACTAATCAAATTGTGGAAGTCATTAATCTCGCTAATGATCGGTTACAGAAATTGTCATTTTCGAGCGCGCAATGTATTGTGAACAACGCGATCCAAACGCGCGAGAGCGTTGTACGGAGTACGTACCTACACTTCTTGAACACACTCAAAGCTGCGACGCCGCGCGAGCTTTTGTCGTTAAATGTACTTACCTAAGAATATCGCCAACCTATCGCCGACCACAATATCACATAAAATCAATTTAATCATAATCACTCAGAAATACCTACGGTATCTAATGATGGTAGGAACATGTTTATGCAGAATTCAAGAGAAGAAAAGCATCGACAAGCTATGTCTTTAGTCTCATAAAATCACGATTCCGATAAGGATTGATAAGATAATAAAAAAGAAAACTTGTAAGTAGGTACCTACATTGAGATCCGTTCACGTAGGTATAAACTAATGAACTATCTAAGTCACTTTGATTGTACCTACCAACATCGCCTTTCGCCGACAACAATAATACCTATCTCATAAAATGAATCATTTTTATCACTCAGAAATACTAACCTGCTGATGGTAAGAACTTGTTTTTGAAGAAATAAGAGAAGGGAGCCTAAGATTAATCTCTTAAAATAATGATTCAGATAAGGATTAATTATAAAAAATAAGCTTGAAGTACCTACATTGAGATCCGGTATCGTAGGTAACTACCTACCGAACCGCCTCACTCACTTAGAAAGTACCTAAGTACCGACGAATAACACCCGTAGCCGACAACAACTGACATGTTTACGCAGAAGTTAAGGAGTCATAAGCTTAAGCATGTTCCACAATGATGTACTTACCGAATCCAATGTCCAATCCAAGGTGACCTTGGTTGGAGCTTGGTTTCCATCCGCGAATTTTGTACCTATGAATTCACCCAAACAAGGTCACCTTGGATGGGTCGCTGGAATACATCCTTGTGGAACATGCTCTCTTAAAATCACGAACGCGATTCTGATAAGAATTGATAACAAAGCCAGCCAAATGTTCGAGTCGGACTCTCAAACAAAGGGTTCTGTAAGTACCTTAACTCAAAAAACACGCTTCTTGTATGCGAGCCCCCGTAATTACCTAGTCCTGTGGACGGACGGACAGCGGAGGCTTAGTGATAGGGTTTCGTTGGTTACGCTTCGGCCTACCTACATTGAGATCCGATAATGTAAGTACCTACTACTAACTCACCTTAAGGTCGCTCACCCCTGGGTTCGAAGTGGCCGCCGCCAGCACGCTCGCATATCTGAGCACGGCCCTGAGTTTCAACGTGGACACGGAGCAGAAACTTTGGGTCCTGAGCACACTCCTCACGCAACGTCGCAAACACATGCACGACGCGATTCCTCATCTCGGCTGCGGAAGCGCACTCGGACACAAACACTTTGTCCTTGACGTAACCCCAAAGAAAAAATCGAATGGGGTCGAGTCTGGTGAGTGAGCTGGCAATGGCTCCGGGCCGAATCTACCGATCCACCGATTCCACAAGTCCAGATGACATTTTTAAATCAGACACACAAACACAGAGAGAAAATTAGTTTTGGGATCAAACTAAAACTTATCTTCTCTAACGTTCCGAAAACAGACTTTCACAAAAAGCACACTCGTTCGCGATCAACGTCAACAAGAAACTGGCAAAAATCCATCACGAAATGTTCTTTCCGAACTCTCTTTTGATTTCGCCGACATACCTACGTGCAGTACAGTGGCGGAACTATCATGGGTGGCTATTTATTTATTAAATGATTTTTTTTTTGTTGAAATACTTAACCATGTAGTTACTTGATCGCCTTAAAAAAAGATTAAGATCTAAGAGAAGCTGCAAGGAACCGAACCAATTGAGATAAGCGTAACATTACTTATTTTAATTTAAGCCTTATTATGATTTGTGAAACGTGTGCCTATTAATAGTAAAAACTCCGGGAGTGCCGGCAGAAGTGAAAACTTGAATACGTGCTTCTCTCCCTCCGTCTTACGAATTTTCGATCAAGTCACCATCTCACGCATTTTCACCAGGGTCACGTGTCTTGACGCGAGCTTAACATTTTTTTAGCCATCACAAAAAAAGTGCACAACGTCGCTAAAGAAGCTTTCACTTAAAAAAAAAATCTCGGTCAGGTGTCACCATCACCACTAAGCGAGACACTGAACCGCCCCTTACACTCTGTTCAACAGAATACCTAGATCGGCTCGATTGTCGGCATGTCAAAGAGCGCGCTACGTATTGCCGCTATAAGAAAATACGATTTGGCGACACACAACAAAATAACCGATTTGCGTCTTTAAGCAATTATTTTAATGTTGGAAATCGCTTACTTTATTTTGTTGTGATACGTATTATTTTCTAATGACGGCAGTTTTTAGACGGTATTTTTGAGCGGTGCCTTTGACATGCTCATTCGCAGGTACCTACTTGGCATGCGTTGACCTTTCGTTTGAACTTTGCACAGCTGATAGCTACCTAATTTGAAGTTTTATTTACATTGCTTTTTTTTTGTGAAAATAGTGAATTAATGACTTTTTAATTAAAAATCTTATTGGGTTAGGTCAGAATTACGATTATGAGCAGTCTAAAGTAAAAAAAACTCTGAAAAAAATGAAAAAATGAGGAAAAAGCCGACGAAAAATTCCAAAGCAGGGCTGTCCAGAATCATGTCCTGGACCCCTGGAAATCGTTTGTGCGTCGATGTCAGATACACGCTGTATATTTAAAAAAAAATGTTCCGAGTGACATAGGCTATATACAGTTTCGTAAATTTCTTTCAACGTAAATTTCTGACTGAAAAAAAAATATTTTAAGATAATCATGAATTGCTGGAGTGCCGGCTGCATCTGCTGTAGTGCGGGTTGCATCTGCTGAGTTGGTGCACCTCCGTAAGCACCAGTTGCCTGTATTTGCTGGAGTGCCGGCTGCGTCTGCTGTAATGCGGGTTGCATCTGCTGAGTTGGTGCACCTCCTTAAGCACCAGTTGCCTGTAGTTGCTGGAGTGCCGGCTGCGTCTGCTGTAGTGCGGGTTGCATCTGCTGTAGTGCGGGTTGCATCTGCTGAGTTGCTGAACCTCCATAAGCACCAGTTGTCTGTGTCTGCTCAGGTCTTGGACTTCCATAAGATCCCATATGTACAGGCGAATTATAGTCTGATTCCCGCGATGGAGTGCTTTGGTAAGGTGATTCTGAACTGACGAACGATATCGAACTTGCGATAGGGCTAGCGGGCTCTTTTTAAATTTGCTCAACTAAATTAAGTATGCCAATTTTTAATTTTCGCTTCTGGTTTGGAGTCATTATTTTTACATCTGGTAACATGCTCCGGAAAAAGGCCATATCAGCTTCTGAATCGTCCACATTTTGGTCTTTCGTCTTTGTTCGTTTATTTTTATTTGAAAAGAACTCATACGCCGATTTATTAACGTCACTTAAACTAATCTGTATCTTTTTTTGGTAGTGATGGGGTAGTACGTAGTGGCGTGAATCCTAAATTAGTTTCCTGCAGATCAGCTGCATTTGAACCGGCAGACATGTTTGACGATTCTTTTTCATCATTATTATCGATTTCATCTGTATTGATGACTATATTGCTTTTGGAGGGTCGGGATTTTAAAAATTGTCTAAAAAACGTAAGGATGATGATAGGTAATATTCTTTTACTGGTTTTGCAGCGGAGCCAGACGGAGAAATTATGCTTCTCTTATTCTTTGAGTAATAAGTTCTGATGTTTTTCCATCTATCTTTGCACGCTTTAGCTGAAACAAAAACCAAGAAAATTATTACATAGGTACAACAAGGACATGGAATTTAATTAAACACTTTTTAACGGATTCAGGTCGCGTTAATTGGACATTTTATAACTAGGTAACTATCAAACGTTTCGAGTTCTGTACAAAACCCGTAGTCACGGATGACTCATCTCATCCATCGACTTAAATCCGTTAAAAAGTGTTTCATTACAATGAGTTTTTTCAAATTTGTATGGTGAGTCGAAATTGTTTTTATTTCCGGCGAAAAATTCTTGCTGTACGTTGTTCAGGGTGATGGTTTGAAGACGTGGTAAAAGTTTTCGGAAGGCTGTCCCTTACACCCTGTATAAAAGCAAATAAAAAGACCATTTTTTCCGCAGTGCGCGGATTGTAGTATATTTTTCTATTGTTCACAGAATTGCGATATTTTTTCGCACCGGATTTTAACCGTAGTGCGCGCTAAGCCTAACCCTACTGATTTCTTTTGTTACAGATATTATATAAAAAAAAAAAAAATTGTTTATTTACAGGCGTCGAAGGCCCATAGCGTGTTAGTATTACCAAACAAACTTAAAAACTATGTTAGTAGTAACACAGATGCACACATGAGTACAAAAAAAAAGACACAGCACACAACATACAGGCAGATTCATCAAGTCCCATGTCTGACATGTAGCTTGATAAACCTATCCATTGTAGGCCCTTCTAACTTGTCAGCAAATACCTTCAGAATGCTGTTGCTGCTTCCCCTCACCCTGCGCACCACTGATGCCACTTTTTTGCGCATGATCGCGAAATAATCGTTAGTGTGCGCGTCAGCGAACATCCCTGACGCACTACAGTAAGGCGGAAGCCTCAACAGCGCCCTGAAGGCATTGTTGTATTGAATGCGCAGTGCTCTGTCTGATTTTTGGGTATGATTAGCCCACAGACTGCTGGTGTAAAATATTTGACAAAACGCAATAAAAAGTGTTATTTTAACCGGTACTGAACAACCAGCAAACCTGCGTGCCAACATGTTTCCCCTCACAGCCATCGCCCTGCGCTCTTTCCATATCAAGTCATCTTTAAGATCCTCCGTAACAATATGGCCCAAATATTTAAATTGTGCTACCTTCTGCAATGATGAGCCGTTCAGTTCCACGGGAGGCACATTTGAGGGACTTTAATTTCTTCCTCTAAACACCAATAGCTCACTCTTTCTAGGATTAAGCAGATGGATGCAATTTTAAATCGCTTTCTGGATATGTCTTAAGAGGCGGAATTACCGTTCAAAAAATTTTACAAGAAACTTCACGTGTATTGTGGGAATATTTACAGCCAGAATTTATGCCAATACCTACAAGACAGAAATGGCTTGAAGTTGCTCAACGTTTCTACACTATGGAATTTACTAAATTGCATTGGAAGTGTAGACGGAAAGCACAAGAATAAAAGCACCAAGAAATTCCGGCTCGACTTACATAAATTATAAGGGATATTTCTCTATCGTATTGCTGGGAGTAGTACATGCAGATGGACTGTTTTTAACGGTAGACGTAGGTGAATACGGCCGCAACAGTGACGGGCGCGCATTTCGAGTTAGTAACTAGTAACTTTGGGCAAGCTATGCAACGAGGAGACCTCAATTTACCAGACCCAACTCCGTTGCCTAGAGAAACTGAACTAGTGCCCCATTATTTCGTTGCAGACGAAGCTTTTACTCTTAAGAAAAACTTTATGAGACCATATTGCCGAAATCAGGTAACAAACGAGAGAAGAGCATTTAATAACAGATTATCAAGGGCACGAAAATCAGTGGAATGTGCATTTGGTATAAGGACAAAATTTTGCGCCCTTGACACATCTGTTGCTGCGACCCAGAAAATGTCGATACCATTATAAAAGGTATGTGTGTATTGCATAATGTTATCCGGAGCTGTGATGTGAAATTTTCGGAACCAAGATTTATAAATCGTTTAATAGGAACAAACATTAACGTGCAGCAACCAATGGAAGATCCAAATGTCATCAGAGAATATCTTACCACATCCGTAACAACTCGATCTCCAAATCCATTTCAAAATAGACATAATGTTTAAATTATTTAAGTAAATAAAACTCAACTTACCCGATTCGCCGAGTTTAAATCCTATTTCCAATTTTATCTTGTACATTTCTATTACTGTACTCCGGCTTGGTATAATCGTAAAGGGCTGGATATTGTTCCACTAACTCGTAGAACTGTACATTAAAATCAATATCATCACGAATTTTTGGGTTGGTAAATACTGAGCATACCGTATCACAAGCGACGTGCTCCTTGCGTGACTCACGAGAACCGACTGCTAGCGACGCGGCTGCGCAGGCAACGAAACGGCGTGTCTGCGCCGCGTCGCTTCAGTATAATTCAAAAACGTCGCCTGCATACATTTTGTATGATATCGTTTTGAAGCGGCGCACGCCTGCGCCACGCCTGTTGCCTTAAGCGCAACGCAAACAGAAGGCGGCGAGACGAAGGTAAGGTGCAGATACGGTGCAGGCGCGATATCTGCGCAAACAGACGCGGCAACGGTACGGCAAGATAAGTCATTATAGAGCGTGATATTGACGAGATATAACATGTATTCCTCTTCGGACGAAGATGAAGATGCACTGGCTTTGCTACAGATTATTAATTTACAGCAAAGACCAAGAAGTTATTGGATACATCCAGTGTGGAGAGAAGCAGAAGAGCACAGGTACCATAAGATAATGGAAACTTTATATGAATATCCTGATCGTTTTCGTACAGTTTATAAAATGTCACTGGAATGTTACCATATCATATTGTCAAAAGTAAGAGAAGGACTTCGGAAGCAAGTTACTAATTGGAGGAAACCTATCGGTCCTGAAGAAAGACTACTGATAACTTTAAGGTAAGTGAAACTAATTTTTACAGTTCTATCAAACTTTTATTGACAAATCAAAAGATAATATTAATTGGAAATTTAAGTTTTTTAGCTTAGTGTCTTGTTTGCTAAAATTAGACCGGTATTTATTAATTGCTCTCAGTGTGTTAGCTAATTTGAGTAGCTGTCATTATGTGCTGTCCTTATCTCACAATACAGAATCCGCGCATGCGGACAGGGACAGCACATGAGTACTCAAGCTAACTATCGCACTAAGAGCCATTTATAAATACAGGCCTTAGTTCAAGGCATTAGATAGTTATCATTAAAATCATTTATGTCGTCTTCATGAGATTGGATAGATGTCTCTGGATTCGGGTGAGGTGTAGCTGGGGTCACAGGAGAAAACATTGGCAAATATAATCGAGTTGGAGTTGCCGGAGGTGCTAAGGTTTCTGCACTTTCATAAGCTCCCGGTGTCTGAGTCTGCTGAAATTCTGGGATGCTGAGTTGATATGCTTTCTTAGTATAAGTTCGGTGTCCTGAAGGCCCAGCTATTTGTTCAATTACAGCCGCCGCCGCCGGTGGTGCTGGATTTATATACCCTCCGGATATCAAAGTCAGCTGAGTTTCTGGATCTTTGTAAGCAGCAGTCTGTTTTCTTAAAGACCCAGCTGTCTGCTGAGTCGAGGTAGCCGAAGGTGCTAGACTTGTATTAGATCTGGATGTAAGAGTCTGCTGGGTTGTTGCACCTTCATAAGGATCATAATCTGTCTCTCGAGAAGGAGTTCGTGGATAATATGGTTGTCTCCTAGAATAACTAGGTACTGGTTCATTTAAAATTTTGTATGAATTTTTTTTTTTTTTTTTTTCAAATTTCGTTTGGAATACCGCGTAAAAGTTGCTTTATCCACTCAAACGTTCATGCGCGACAGCTGTCAATGACGTGTACGTCCGCGCGCGCGATCGGTATTAAACCACGTCGACCTGCCTGTGTCGTTAACAATTTAAAGCGTATTTTCTAGCAAACTATTGCAGCTGTAGTAAAGGGAAAAATACCAATATAAAGCTGAATTATTAAGGAATTGAAGTATGTTGTAGTTAAAGTATAACAGTTAATCTGAAGTTCATAAAAATATGTTGAAATTAACAATACGGATAAAATTGAAGCAAAATATTTGTTTTAACAAGTTCTACCGAAACATTTTATAACTTTTGTCGATGTGTTTTATTAATTAAGAAACTAGATTAAATAAGCTTTTTTTTGACCCCAATATATCATTACTTTGAATGAGCAGTGTAGCACATTAAATCAAAATAAACAACGCATTCCTGCAGCAATCTGATATCGCCACCGATAACGAAATGACGGCAAGATGGCCGCCCGCCTAAGGACTTTTACACACGGCATTTGGATTTGTTTTAGGAATAGGTTATTTTTATTTTACTTCAATTTAAATGATAAGCAATTATTGTAGGAATATTTTATATTTTTAAAATAATAAAAAAAATGTTTATAACGTAAATAAAAAATAAAATAAAAAAATATATCAAGGCTTGTCCCTCGACGCAAAGGTTGACGTCACATTCCTCGCACTTCCAAATTGTCCTGGTTTTCTTAGGGCACATCCAGCAACAGGTGTTTTTTGACCCTGTCCGAATTGGGAAGTGGTTAGATTCAACCCTCGGTCTCTGGCCTGCCTGTCATGTCGAGTGTTGCGTCTTATTGAAGTCGTTGTCACTTGTCCAGTCGTGTTTGATCTAATGTTCAAACGTCGGCTTTCAGCTGTTAAGTCAATTTGTCTATGTCGTCTAAGTAAGTCTTCCGCTAATACAGTTCGGAACTGACGATGTGATATTTTCCGGTGAAAACTGGAAAATATCACAAAACCTTTAAAAAATTGCTGCATTGTACAATCGGCGGAAGAGCTTCTTGTACCAAATTCTGTTCCTCACACGTTCCATAGGTTGAGCTGACAGGAATTGGTCTTTCCTATCAACTCCTCCCATGCTCTTGTTGTAGTCGAGTACTAAACTTGGTTTATACGTCAGTCTGTTGTACTTGTCTTGTGTTCCGATTTGGAGATTATGGTATGTGGAGATCATACTAACTATGTTAGCATCTCGCCATACCAGAATTGCTAAATCTGAACAGTAAGTGGCCACTACTTCACCTTGTCGAAGTTCGGTCTTAGTCAAAGTTTTGATTGAGTCAGGTACAAATTCTCTGTTAAGTCGTAGTGTCCCATAACAGTCAGTCTTTTGTCTTTTTAGGCTACGCAATAATAATGGACTATTGTAAAAATTGACCATTATTACTGTATGCCCACGGTGAAGCAGCGGGTCGATCAAGTCGTACACAATTTTGGCTGTAGCGTTCGTGGGACGGTCTCCGCTATCCTCAGTCATAAGTGTATTAGTCGGTCCCTCATTATCAGGTCTGTCATTAGTCTCATCATCAGTTAGTCTCGTCGCCTCGTCCCCGGCTGGTCTGTCACTCGTTTGTGGATTTCGAACGTCAGTTGCTTTATCTTTTCCAGCGTATACAAAAAACTTCCAGAGATAGCCACTGGAAGATTCGCACAACTCGTAAGTTTTGACTCCGACTTGTGCGGCCTTCGACGAATTCTTTTGAGCAAAATTTAATCTGCCGTGCCACTTTAAAAGAGATTCGTCAATAGCTATCTCTTGTGAAGGCATGTATAGGCTGGAAAATTTTGCATTAAAATAGTCAACCACAGGTCGTATTTTATTAAGTCTAGTCATGTCCTGGCAAGTCCGATTGTCGACGAAATGGAGAAAAGCTTTCAGCAACAAAAAACGGTTATATGACATGATTTTGGCAAAATATTGCATAGCGCCAAAACCATTGTAAGTGAAGTAGGCCTCCTCCTCTGGTAAGGGGTAGAGACCCTGTAAAATTATATTAGCTAAAAAGCTAACCATTTCATCTCTGTCAGTAGGAGTCCAACGGTGAAAACGGGAATGCGGAGCTAGTTTGTTTTGCTCGCGCAGCAAAGCAATCTTTTGCTCCGCATTCCTATTCGTCTCCACACACAGATGGTCAATAAATTCGATGTCAAACATCTTGTCGAACACGTCAATTGCTCGCGTCTGGTCAGTCACATCAAAAGTCGGTCCCGATGTACCCGTGAATGTCTCACGTTGTCCCAAAAAATTCGCCCTGTCGTAACTCCAAGCGAAAGTGTAACAGTCATCAGTCGCAATGTCACGAACGGCTCGGTCATTCGCGTCGTCCTCCCTCCGTAACACTTCCGCTTGAAATTGCGTCAAGTCACTGTTACACGCGGGTTCTGCTGCAGCGTTACGCTCTTGTACCGTCGGGATGAGGCATTCGTCAACGTCAATGTCTAAGTCGTCGTCATTGTCCGATAAATCAGTCACCTGCAACCAGTCGGTCATAACTCCCTCGAAATTTTCATCTTGTACACCTGAAATAAAAAATACGTCAAATTTGCAGAAGTGAGATTGATTAGTGCTTTTGTTTATTACATTATCAGGTTCTGGGTATATCAGTTATTCATAATTACCAATTTTCGAGGCTGAAAAGATGTGAGGCGAAGATGATGTGGCCACAACAACTTCTGAACCAATGTCTAGAAAAATGCTTCAGCTCTAGGTGCTTCTGGAAGGAATTCTGTAACAAATTATGATTTTAAGCTATATTGCAAAGGATTTACAAACATAATTGTATTGTATTGTACAATTGCATTGGTAAAATTATCTTACCGAAAAAACGAGCCCCTCCGGAAGTCGAAGGTTCAGCCTCGGATTTTTCCGCGGAGTAAAGGTCTAAAAAATAATAATTTGTGATGTAATCTACATAAAATAACAAGGAACTTAACACATATTTGGAATAACCGTCTTACCGGAAGAACACTCCGCGCTCTGGGGCACTACGGACGTCGAAACCTCAACTTCAATTGAATCTGTGGGATTGAATTCGGTAACAAATGAGGTATGGTTATGATATATGGCAAAATATTACGTGATTCTATAAAATAACCATCTTACCAACACTTTGTGTGGCTGACTGGTCAACCATGATACATGGCTCGAGATAGGCGTTCTGATGACGTTCTGGAGATAGCCTTCTGAAAAATAAATAAGTTATTGATCACTACTTATTTTACAAATTGAATAGTGAAAGAAAATCTTAAACTTGGAAGAAAAAATTATGGAAAGGTGAATTATTAAGATGTCCGTGATGGGAAGAAACAAAAATAACTATGTGAAAGAAAAACTTACTTTGTTTGTCGTTTGCGCGGTGGTGCGTCAGGCATAAGCATTCGCTCCAGATGAGCCTCACGCTTCCGGGCAACAAGTTCCTGACGAGCACTTGTCGGCAGAGCGGCGATTCGACGTTGGGTAATTTGCCTCTCTACCCTGATTTGGTGTAGAGCGTCTTCCAAAGTAGCACTGCCAAAAAAATTGTTGTAAAACATTGAAGATTTTATTAAATCAACTGGCATATTAAACGTAGTTTATTTTTTTAGGTATGACAAAAAAAAACACGTACGTTTGTTCAGCTCTCCCTCTCCCACGCCCTCGACCTCGCCCTCTCCCACGTCCTCGTCCTCTGCCTACTCCTACGTCTTGATTACTTGTAGTTCTAAAATAAATAGTAGTAAAAATAAACTCACTTTTATCAGTCCGCATTCAAGAAAAATATATTATTATAAATATTGCATTCTTACGGTTGGCCTGGCGGGGCTTCATTCAGACGTCGGCCACCACGAGTATTTTGACTCTCAGACCTAAAACGCAATCGTTATTTAGATTCCGCACTTTGTTTTTATTTATTTATTTATTTATTTAAACTTCATGTACTTTATCACCTTCAAAGTATGCTCCTTTAGAAACGATACACTTGCGCCAACGAATAATCCATTCATCAAAACTTTTTTTAAACGCTGCTTTCGGAATTGAGTTCAGTTCTCGCCGCGAATTCTCCTTTATGTCTTCTATCGATTGAAAACGGGTGCCACGGAGTGGTAATTTGAGTTTAGGAAAAAGAAAAAAGTCAGCAGGAGCCATATCTGGTGAATATGGTGGTTGCTGGATGGTATTTGTTGAGTGTTTGGTTAAAAATTCGTTCACAATGATAGCCTTGTGCGATGGCGCATTGTCGTGGTGCAAAATCCAAGAATTTTCTTTCCACAAATCTGGCCTTTTTCGTCGAATTTGCTCTCTTAAACGCCGCATAACGCTCAAATAATATTTTTTATTTACCGTTAGACCTTCCGGTAAGATTTCAGAGTGCACAACACCGCGATAGTCAAAGAAAACAGTCAACATGACTTTGACTTTTGATCGATTTTGGCGTGGTTTTTTCGGTTTCGGTTCAGTTGGAAGGCGCCACTCCGAAGCTTGTTGACTAGTTTGCATGTCAAACTCGTAAACCCACGTCTCGTCACCAGTAACAATGCGTTTCATGGATGTTGGGTCCGAACTGACTCGTTCTAGCATGTCCTCAGCGACTTTCATGCGATTGAGTTTTTGGAGAAAATTCAGATCTTTTGGGACTAGCCGAGCAGCAACATGTTTCATACCCAAATGATTAGTTAAAATGGTACGGATCGACTCGTGAGATACAGAAAGTTCGGCGGCTATCTCTCTCAGAGTTGAATGGGGATTTTCAGTCACTATTTCCTTCACTTTTGCGATGTTAACTTCAGTTGCAGACCAGAGCGAGGCAAATCTTCCATCATATCTCGACCGCTTTTGAACGCTTTGAACCACTCATAAGCACGAGTTTTTGATAAAGTCGATTCACCGTAAGCCTTCTGTAACATTTTCAGTGACTCCGAACACGAAATTCCATTGGCGATGCAAAATTTAAGACAAACTCTTTGTTCAATATTTTTGTCCATTATGAAATTCGCAATACACACTATATATGATATTACTAAAACCAGCACTGTATTTAATATAAATAACAGATGCAACTCAAACTCCGCGCCAAAATGGAAAACAGTTGTGCCAATCTAACAACTACAAAAAAACAAAAATTTTAATTTGGAACCATAAACAAATCATCTATTCCCGATACTTTTTTGACTGAATGTATAGCAAATAAATAAAATATAAAATAGAATATTTTTCGGAAAAAATAAATATACAAAGAAATAACATATATAATACAAGTAAATGAATAAACGAAATATATATTACCAATAAAATACACATATATTGTTAAAATAATAAACTAATAAATATGATGGTTTATAATTATCTTTCTGATTAAGAGAACTCATAATAATAATGACGAAGACCAAACTAAGAATCAGGCTTTCAGGTAGTGTTTTCGGATTTTACGTTTAAAGGAAAATTTAGATTCAGCCTTCTTGATGTCAAGGGGTAGCATATTCCAGAGTTTAATTGCGGTAATGGCATAAGAATTAGACAAAAACCCGGTGCGGTGAGGAGGAATATGTAGAATGAAATTTTTGGATGCTCGGAGGTTAAGTCTATGAGAACTGCCCAATACTTTAAAATATTGTTTAAGATAATCAGGAGCCCAAGGATCATTCATAATAGTAAAGAGCATGCAGAGGGATCTGAGGGATCTCCTATGATGGATAGGCAGCCATTTAAGCTGAGAACGGAAGGAAGAAATGTGATCATATTTACGAAGGCCAAAAATGAAACGAATACAGTTGTTAAGAAGTCGATCCAGTTTGTTAAGAAGTTCTTGGGATAGATCAGAGTAGCAAACATCAGCATAATCAATTATGGGAAGCACAAGTGATTGGACTAAAGTGGTCTTAGTGCTTGGAGGAAGAAAATTCTTGAATCTTAAGAGAGATCGCAATGTGAATGTTACTCTCTGGCTAACTTGAGCAATCTGCTTGTTCCAACTTAACCTGTCGTCAATGTATAGGCCTAAGTCTTTAACGTGTGGCGAGAGAGGGATGACTGTATTGTTGAAGGTAAGTGGCTGTAGTTGGCTGGTGTTCAAATAACGTAGAAAATAAGAACTACCAATAAGTATAGCCTGGCATTTACTGACATTGACAGTAACCCCAAATCTGCTTGACCAATCACTGATGGCTGTAAGGTCCGCATTCAACAATGAGATGCAGTTTTCTAGATTGTCAATGTCAGCTTGCGCGTAGAGCTGTAGATCAAGAGCATTTGAGGATAGTGGTAATAGAGTTTATAAACAGAGAAAACAAAATTGGAGAGAGTGTACCGCCTTGTGGAACGCCAGTTTTCAGCGCGCACCAGTCAGAAAATTTTTGATCAGCACGGACCGCTTGCTGGCGACCACGAAGATAGGAAGAAAACCAATCCCGTGCCGACGAAGAAACCCCAATTTGAGACAGAATAGCCAGAAGGATGTCGTGATCAACGGTATTAAAAGCATTGGAGAAATCTATTAAAACTAACACCGTTAATCTCGAATTCTCTAGGCCATTCCTAACGTCTTCAGTAACCTTAAGCAAAGCTGTGGCTGTGCTGTGACCAGGCCGAAAACCTGATTGGAAAGGGGATAAAAGGCTATTCCTAAAAACAAAGGAAGAAATTTGACTAAGAGCAACTGCTTCCAGGATCTTAGACAGGAAAGGGAGAATGGAGATTGGTCTGTAGTGATTGAATAAAGTGGGGTTCGATATTTTAGGAAGAGGGATTATGAAGGCTTTACGCCAGGTTGCAGGAAATACCCCAGTCTGTAGAGAGACATTAATTATATGTGTGATAACAGGGAGAATAGTTTTAATAACGAGGGATAGCATAGTTCTGCTGATACCATCACAGCCAACAGCCCTGGACTTAATAGCATTGAAAGTTTTGAGGATCTCAGAGTCGTTTACAGGGGAAAAAGAATAAGAATCGGGAAGTAAGATAGGCGTGGAAGTGATCTTAAGAATAGTGTTGGTTTTGATAGCAACCGCAAGCATCGCCGCCGATGAAAAGTGTTTATTCAAATCACTCAAGGACACGTTAGGAGAAATAACATTAGACGAGGACTTTGTTATGCCGAGTGATTTGAGAAACTTCCATATATCAGCCGGTGAAGAGTTAAGGACATTTTCAGAAATGTATCGGCGTTTTGAAGCTCTTACCATCTGATTACAGCGGTTTCTGGCCACCTTGTACAGGTTCCAGTTTTCCTCACTGCGATCTCTTCTATACCTGCGAAAGGCCTTGTCACGCCGTCTCATCGCCATACGAACTCCAGGGTTAATCCATGGAGCCGGAGGGCGTTTGACACGGACGGCCTTCAGAGGTGCATGTGTATCAATGAGGTGAAGTACAGACCTATTAAATATTTCCACTTTCTCATCCACTGTCGATGCCTGTGCAACATCGATCCAATCAACGGCTCTTGCATCTTCATTTAGCTGGTCCTTGTCCATCTGTGCAAAATTCCGGAGAAATACAAATGCAGGCCGCTGCTTGGGAGGCTTGATTTTGTATGATGATAGATTAAGTCATGCCTAGATAACCCAGAAACTGCAAACTGACCATGGTTAGCAACCAAATTGACTGAAGAGACGAGCATAAGATCAAGCCAGGAATCGCTTGTGTCGTGTAGATTGTGATGAGTCGGATTCAGTGGGAGAAGAGATAGACTCGACGATTCCAGGATTGCTCTCAGTCTGCATGATCTAGAGTTATCCTTCAAGAGATCGGTGTTGAAATCACCCATGATTATGTGATGTTTGTACTCCGAAGAAAGGGATTCAAAAAGAGAGTCAAGATTAAAGAAATAATCAATGTAAACAACTCCAAGAATGGCCTTAATCCCCTTGACATCAATTTCAAGGACTAAGTATTCGGGATAGCCGCTGACCGTTCCCGGCGAAGAGGATATGACTTTGTAGGGAATGTCGCTGCGTAAATAAATGGCAACACCCCCAGCTCTTTCCCGTGCGGTCATTGCGAATAAGTACAAAACTAGGTAGACTGTAAAAAGCAGAAGGAAGTTCGGGCTTGAGCCAACTTTCCGAAACTAGGACGGCGTGCAAAGCAACATCATTAAATAAATTCAGCATTTCAGAGTGATGTTGAGGAATACTCTGTGCGTTTACATGGCAGACGTTAAAACACTTCTGAAATCGCTGAAATTCACTACCCAATAAGCTATTTACAGAGAAGGAATCGTCTAAAGATGAAAATGACGCGGAAGAACTACGGCAGGAAAAAAATGAGTCGTCGTCAGACATTATTATTATAAAATAAAAATAAATATATAAAACTATATAGATAATATAAAATATATAAGATTAATATGAATGTAAACTTATGTTCACTATAATTGCATAACCTTGCTGTCACCTAGCTTACTGTTTTATCGACCATAAGACACGTTATTTAATATAGAGCCATCTAGTGCCACATTCATAAAGCTTTTTAAAAAGATTCATAGATAAAAACAGGTCTATCTATCTATCTATCAGGATATGGTTTCCGCACTTAGTCCTAATGTTGGACCATTGTGCGTGAGCCATGGCGGCCAAAATTAATCCAACCAGCCAACCTCCCTCCAGAAGCAGATCAGTTTACCCGGTGTGTTCAAGATGTCTGTGAGCGAGCTTTGTGTTCCTGTCGTTTGGTTCCGTATTTCGGTAACGCCTGTGCACTCGAGAAGTACATGCGATACAGTTTCCTCCTGCTCCATGCATGCTCTGCATAGAGGACTGTCCGTAATGCCTATGGTGTATAAATGTTTGTTTAATGAGCAGTGCCCGGTGATGGTCCCCGCCACCATTCGCAGGCTGCACCTATTCAGTCGCAGAAGGCGACTGGTCAGTTTCTTGTTTAGGGATGGCATAGCTTCCCTGGATTGCCTGCAGCCTGGTGCCAAGGTCCACCAGCGTTCCGCCTGCTTGTGTGTGTGTTCTTGAAGCCATGTGCGCAACTGAGTGAATGAGAGCGGTACTATGGGTTCGGGTCCAACCGCCACTGCACCAGAACCTCTCCTGGCGATCCGCTGTGTCCTTTAATCCATTGCAGCGTCACAGTGTTGCGGTTGGTCACCGTGATGCGTTCCAATGCAATGTGACATTCTTGTATAAGTTTCGAGGTAGTATAATATTTCCCTAGGGATTGGAGGACTGAGGCGCTGTCAGAGAGTATGCGAATATTGGTGTTCGTGACTCTCCTGGCTTCTATGGCGTGGACCGCTAAGATAATGCCCATAAGTTGAGTTTACCTAGTTAATGAGTTTACCCAAGGGTCTGGATATTTTTTTTGTTCCGTCGCTTGTCTTTGATCCGTCAGTGTATATTCTCAGCTCTTTGGGACCCGAGTGATCGTCCATTTCCTGCTCCAGAACTATATTGTAGTGCTTCTGGAAATGGTGTGTCTTTTGGGCTTTGTCGTTGGGTGAAATCATCATGGGTTGCAGTCCAACAGCATCCTCCATGATGCGCGTGTGCTTGATTCTGGAGTCTGTTCTTAAAGTGCCAGATGTCCTGAGCCTGAGAGCCGCCAGGGCCGCCACTTCCCGCACTATAAGGTGTAATGGTGGCAGTCCCAGCATTGCCTGCAGGGCCGCAGTGGGAGCAGTTTTCATACTGCTTGTGACTGCCACACAGGCGAGTCGCTGCAGCTTTTCGAGGTCTTTCTGTGCTGTGCTCAGGTCGGTCCTGGGCCACCAGACTAATGAGCCATAAGTAATTATTGGTCTGATAACTGTAGTGTATAGCCAGTGTGTTATACCGGGACTGATGCCCCAGTTCCTGCCTAGCATGCGTTTGCATTGCCACATGCAAATACTGGCTTTTGTGGTGGTATATTCAGTGTGTTTCGCCCAGTTCAGCTGCTTGTCCAAATAGATGCCCAGGTATTTGGTTTCAGTTGAAAGGCTTAGGGTGGTACCAAAGAAACGTGGTAGTTCTAATGGTGGCAGGCAACTTTCTCTTTTTGGTAAAAAGAACAAGTTCGGTTTTGGTGGGGTTCACTGCTAGCTGATACTCTTTGCACCAGTCCTCTACTATTCTTAAGGCCTGCCGCATGAGATTGCATAGCGTGTTTTCATGTTTTCCGTTTATTATTATGGTTATGTCGTCAGCGTAACCAACGGTAAAGTATCCTTCATTGTTGAGTTTCCTTACTAGGGTGTCTGCAACAAGGTTCCATAGTAGCGGTGAGAGGACGCCCCCTTGAGGGCAGCCTTTCGCAACGATGGCCCGAGTTGTGTTATTTATGGTGACCTGTACAGCTCTCTGCTTGAGCATAGTTGTAATCCAGCATCTCAGGGTCGTATCCACGCCGTGCCTTCCGAGGGCTGTGCTAATGCTTTTAAACATGGTTTTATCAAAAGCGCCCTCTATGTCGATGAAGACAGCTAGTGAGGAGCATTTGTGGTTTATTGCACATTCGATCTTTGAGACTACGCTGTGCAAAGCTGATTCTGTTGATTTCCCCGTGGAGTAGGCGTGTTGTTGACTGTGGAGCGGGAACTTACGCAGTGGTCCATCCCGGATGTATCTGTCGCAAAGCCTCTCCAGGGATTTCAGTAGAAAGGATGTCAATAAAAACAGGTTTTAAGCGCAAAAGTCAGCTGGGTTGCCGTAGTCGCCTTAACGCTCAACGCAAAAATTTTTTGGGTGACCACAGCTGCCCAGACGTTTGAATGGCGGAGGTGCTAAGGATTCTGCACTTTCATAAGCTCCCGGTGCTGTTGGCTGTGATGGAAAATACACAAATACAAGAAAAGTGGGAGGCGTGATTCGTCTTTTGGAAAATAGGCTATCTCGACCATTGCAATTGATAATTTGCCTCTTACACGCCAATGAGGTGCCATTGAGGCATTTGTTTACTTATCTGGATGGCCCAACTGCAGGACCTAAATCATTTGCAGGTCTAGTTGGTAAATCATTAGAGACATGCGAGACACTGCCGTTGGCCCACTTTGAGAAGATAGAAGGTGAACTCTCTCCACAAATATCAACAGATCTGAGTACAGACCAGAAATATTTACAAGAAATGAATACTGCTGTCATAAATGGATCGTGCCCTCCTGGCCAACAGCCATTAAACTCTCTGGTGATATTTTTTCAGTCGTTAAAAAGCTGTGGATAGCTCTTTCGATATTTCTTGCACTGCCCGATGTTGGAACCACATACCCAACATAAACAGAACCTGGTTCTTTTATAATCGAAATATGTTCCTCTTGTACAATTACTCTAAACCTCTTCGATCCTTTTAAAACAGTTTTAGCCGTCTTGTCTTTCCTTCCATCGAAATATAACGCTGGAATTTCTGTTACTCTTTCTTCTGTTAAAATTTGTTTGCGTACTTTCTGTCTCATTCTTCTTACTTTCATCCTGTCCACGACGTTAGCCGACTGCGCCTCAGAGTGGGCATTAGAAGCAGAACACAAAACAGATGATACGATAGCCGCCGCAGCCCGGTCAGATACTCCGTATCTATCGCATGCAGTCGTCAAGCTATGAAGACTGGCATCCGTGAGCTTTATAGGCTTTTGATCCACTGTGTCAGCGGTGTCAAGACTTTCTGCGGCCGACGAACAAGTAGGAAGGTTAGAAATAACTTCAGATCTACGAGTATTTAGCTGATAGGAAGTAGAGGAAATTTCTTCAATTCGTGTATTTGAATTATGCCTAATTTCTTGTTTTAGAGCACGTAATCTTCTATTCTGCAATTTTTTACTCTGGATAAGATCCGTTCTTCCTAAAGCCATTAGTCTGTTAGTGCGTTGGTCTTCTAAAAACATGTGTTCCTCTTTAGGCACTTTTTTCCCCTCAAACAAGTACAGATAACAAATTCTTTACATTTACATGCAGCTATGTCAAAAAGTTTCCTACTTTGCACTCTGAACTCTTCTAATTTTTCAAATCGTGGCAAAACAGAATGATTTCATAATTTTATTTAAGAAATAGGGAAAACTAGGGACACTTCAACTCTAGGCGACATATTTTAACGATGTTATACATATTTTAATCGGTAATAACAGTAGAAATCTCCCAAATGTACGGTGAACTGGTATTTTTTCATGGTAATCTCGAAAACTACTCTCCCTGATATTATATCTGGAAGAGTTGATTATTTATTAATTTATGACCGGAAATATAAAAATAACTTGGCCTCTTTCGAATGTTTGATAAATATTGAAATTATAAACCGGGAAGTATATCGACGCCTCCCACGCATAAGGTCGTGTGTGTATACGATAGTGATAAAATTGATTTGTAAAACGTTTTCAACAGGTGTTTTTGCACTATGTTATGAATTTTTACTTAAAGAACGTATCCCCAGGCACTGGATATTATAAGGAATCATATTTACGCAAAAAAGCTTGTTTTAGTAACTTACGACTTTATACTTAGAAGAGAAAAGTCGTATCTCATTGTTACGACTCTATGCTTTTCATAAGATTGATATAGACAACACGAATAAAGTCGTATGTTGGAATTACGACTATATGCGATGTGATAATTGTCATATCTCTCAAAAAGGGGGTCGTAAGAAGGTACTTGATGAATAAAAACTACGACAAATTTAAGCTCAAATCAACTTTATTATAATGACTATTATCATAGGAACATAATTCAATCTTCTTAAATCACCATGGACGTTATGATATAGGTACTTTTATTAAAAAAAAAAACATAAATCACATTATCTCAAGAAATAAAATTAAAACTGCCAGTTAGTCTTCAAGGCTCAGATAGATTAATGAAATAAAAATTAACATGTCATATTACGTTAGACATAAACTTGTAATAATCAAGTTAAATGACATAGAAATATAATTAAATAATAATATTTTCAAAATTAAATGAAAATCACCTTAAAATTAGGTATTTGAACCCTCTTGTACGTAACACAATAGAAATTATAAGTAAGTAGGTTATAGGTACATGTATTTATGAGAAAATAACAATTAATTATAGATAAATAGATTAGTCAGAGGAATCACTACTGTTTTGTTCAGCAAAAATGCCACTGTGTGACAACTGTTGATAAAAAGTATGGTACTCTTGGGGTATTATACGTCCTTGGCATAGACTTAGTAAATCATTAAATTTTGCCAATGTAACAGGTAAATGCTCAGTGTAACATGGTTCCAAAACTTCTGTATCTAATAAACTATTATTTCTCCTTCTTGATGAATAACCCTTTTTAGTTAATAAACTCATAACATTGTCTTCTTCAAAATTATAACGGTAGTTTAAAATATAGGGTTCACTTGACACTACTTGAACTTCTCTAATTTTGGTCCAAGATATTTTTTGGTTTTTAGTATTTTTAGCCCAATTCCTACCGTTTAGTAATACTTTGTAATTGTAAAAATCTGTAACACTCATTTCAATTACATTATAATTTGGTGGGTTGACTTTTGACCATCTTACTAAGGCAAACCATTGTGCAGGGGTGTAAATAAGCTTATTTTTTGCATTCCTCTCGATAAGAGCATGCACTGAGTCGGCTTCATTCTGTGTGTGGCTACGCTCTAAAAACCTATGAACTATTGTTATTTTATACTTTTTTGCTGCATGTGTATAAAAAGCGAAAACAATACGGTTTCGATTTTGACCGGCACAGTTGTCGGACCAAAATCTGAAATCTTTGGCACCATGACTCACTTTAGTTTCAATAAATTTAGATAGGCAACTCGCTACTTCACATGCCCCGTGTTTCCCGTTACTTTCAGGCCACATGTAACAAAAACCTTCTTGACTAGCTAAATCAAATATAGTGAAATTATAAATCGATAATTTTCTTTTATAGTAAAATAAACCAACATTGCCATGAGGACAGTTCAAAACTTTTTGAAAATCAAAACACGCTGTAACTATTTTTCCTTCGCTTTCTAAAGCTTCTTTTTTATCACTTTCTTTCATTTCTCTAGCTTTAATCTTGTTACTAATGTGAATTTCTTGTTTTTGTTTTCCTTCTTCCGTCATTGTATTTTTGTTTGTATTGTAAATATGGCACTCGTTACAGATGTCTTTTTTCGGTTTGTGAAATGATATATTCAAATTTTGATTTATGACATCTCGATATTGTCTGACTGTCGTTGCTTTTTTAGTTATATTTTCAGTAATACACCACTCATTGTACAAAGAAAACATTTTTGTAAACGTAAGATCACTTTCTAAGTAAATTTTAGTAGTATCTTTGCGTACATAATGAGATTCAATGGGCTGGAAGGTTTTGACATGCCTTAAAACATCCTGTTTTATTTCGTCGTCTATGACAATAGTTCTGGTACCACCGCGTCGATCAGGGGAAACAGAACCACCACCTGAGCGCCATTTCGCCAATGCTGTTTGAACAGTTCTTTCCCCTACAGAGAGTGTGTTTAGGAACATCGTTTTGCAAACGAACACCTTATTAGGTATGTCAGAATTAGGCTCAATAAGAGGCAAGCAATACTTAATCGATTTCTTGCGTCTAGACGCAGGTTTTGTAGTAGAAGGATACTTAGTATCGCCCACTTCGGTATGGTTGACGATGTAATCCCATTGTCGACAGTGATCTCCAATTCGCCAAAAAGAACTAAATATACGCTCCCGTTGTTGTGCATCAAACTTTTGAAAACATTTAAGTCGGCAAGTAACCGGACATGGTTGTTTTAAAATCTTTCCATCTCTTTGAACTCCGTTCCTACTCAAATACGCTTTTCCCATATTTTTTAAACATTTTCTTTTAATGTCTTTCCACTCATCACGGCGACGGTGACGTTTTCTTCCAATTCTGCCTGACGGTGTACTTTCATTTGACGAGCACACAGACGAATCCTGACTCGAAGCGTTACTAAGCTGTGGTGTATTGGCTCTGCTAGCACTACTAGATGAACAATTATCAGCATCGCAAATAGATAAATTTCTAAATAATGGAGTCGAAGTGGCTACATTGTATTCGAAAAAATCGTTACTCGGAGAGGGCATTGGTGTTATAATAATATCCAAAGAAGGTTCTATAATATCAGCCGATTCGTGTGAAAATTCTTCAGCACATCCTCTGATCTCAGCATCTCCATCTGATTCCTTACGTCCTAAAGGGTTTTCGTTTGGCATTGGGGAAGCAGTTGAGGGTAAAATTGCGGCTGGATTTGATATTACCTCGTGAATACTTGGTTCAAAACTTCCTGTACTATTATTAAAAGAGTGCCCGAACATCGTCTTGTACTGCTCCCACTGGTGTTCAGCTTCAAGTGGTACCGGTGATACTAAAAATAAATACGGCCAATTAGTTAAAAAGTTAACACAAATAACAAATATAGTTATAAAGAAAGTTAAAAATCTATTTTAATGATATTTTTAGCTATAATTGAAAAGCAAAGAATCGTATCTCAATTTTACAACAGCGCATAAAGTCGTATGTCTATGATCCGTCTTTATACGTTTCATTATTTTTAGTTTTCAACCACGCATAAAGTCGTAAGTATAAGTTACGACTCCTAGAACGAAATTGTTACGTAGTAAAAAGTCTTAACTGACGACTGTTAATGATTGATTACAGCGCATATAGTCGTAACATAGACGTTCCGACGTTATGCGTCGGAACCATATTTTATTTTGTCGAGGCCTATTGAACACTATTACATACTAATATGACATTCTTATCACACATATAAACAAGTAAATTAAACAATTATAATAAGATAATACAGTAAAACTTACCATTTTCAAAATTATGACCGGCCGTTAGTACTTCACTATTTGAGTTGGGCTTATCTAACACTAATTTCAAAATCTTTGACGAACGTGCGTTACTCATTTCGCTAGTTTATAATTGCACAAGTTTAAATTATCAAAAGTAAACAGAAACAGCACAACATCAATAATAATATTTTAACATTCAACGGAGAGACTTCGTTCGTGTCATACGACGTCGGTACTGCGCGCTGATTGGCCGGCCGCGGTAAAATAGATCGGAGCGTATCGTCGGAACTATCAGCGCGACTTTATGCGCGGGAGCGTTTAAATGTTAAGACTATTATCAATTCAAAAACTCAATATTTATAAAATATATTAAAATTTGGATTTCGGGAATATGTAATACTGTTTATCAGGGTTCTAATGGCACAAAAATACGATTTTTGTAAAAAAATAATGTTCCGACTTTTTGCGTGGGAGGCATCGATATAATACATTCAACGTCGGTAAAAAATATAATAAATTAGCGATAAAAATAAAAATAGGGAATCAAGTGTCCCCAGTCTCCCTTATCTACATTATAACATAAAAAGTAAGAATAAAAAATACTTACGTTTTCAAAAACATTTTTGTTTAAATCTTTTGAAAACTCCTCTTCCATCTCTTTCAGCCATTTATTATTAGAAGTGTACACATTACTGAGACCCGCTCCGGATTTCTTTGATTCTTGAATTTTTTTATTTTCTTTTTGGTACGTCGACCGTAATGTACCGAATCCCGTTATATTCATTCCATTAACTATGGCATTATATGCTGCATCCCGTTTTTGCTTTATCTTGTATTCAGGTGCTTTAAAGTTCCATAGACACGGATTTAGTTTATATAACTGTATAAATTTAATAGTTGTTTCGACGTCCTATTTGATATTTGTAGACATTTTAACTTGTTTTAAACAACTGCACTCAAAAAACGACGCGACAATCATGTGGCCGAGTGGCGAGCGGCGAGACAGTGCACGTTCAAACCTGCCGAGTGAGTGAGCGAGACAGTGCGGGGTAACTCGGTCTAGTAGGTAGAACGGCAGCCGAGCTGTTGTCTCGCCACTTTGTTCGGCCGAGCGCTCGGCCGTGCACTCGGCGCTATGTTTACTATATACGTACCGAGTACTCGACCGAGAGCACTGTCTCGCCGGTTTGCTCGTTACGTGTGATCAAGGCATAAAATGGTGGGAGAACATAGTGGCGATCTCGCTAGGGTCGTGCACTCCCGCCACGCTGACGGGAAGGCCCGGCTTATGATTCATTTTATTGGTGTTTTTCCAGAACTGAGCGAATTTCTTGTTTGAGTGAAGTTCAGCTAAAATGTCAATTTTATCTGTTGTTGATTATTCTGACACCACTTCAATTTTAATTTAAAGGCGCGCCTAGTTTCACACATATCATTATAAAGACAGCCAGACACGGGCTTACCCCCATACAACCAAGCCTGGAAACACAACCGAGCCCTCCCATGAGCGCCGCGGACGTGCCTGTTCCATCCGGTAATGTATTTACCTCTACGCTTTTTGGTAACATTACAACTACTTATAGCGGCCCCAGACAGTATACAAATAATCTCGTCATACATGTTATTTAACAGGATTTTATGATTTTTGTTACAACATATATGATCTGAGAGTAGTGGGTCGTTGTCGGTTTTTTCGACGACGAGACGCAACCGTTTTTTCAAGAATGAAACTAGTCCGCGAAACGGTTCTCGTTCGCAACTGTTTGATGGTTGGAGACGGAAGGCAGACGACGGCGACGCGCGACGTTCGAACGAACGTAACGAATCTGTAATAGGTTCTTAATCGAAATCTCATAGACGCCAACGTTCGTTCGTCTCGGCGACGGTTGTAGAGTTTTTTATTTATTAAATAAATGAACTTTCCTTCATACTTTCCCAGGCTTAGGACTGGCTGGTATTGGTTTCTGTACCAGGCGTATTTAAAAGTTCATTTGATTTTATGTACATAATTTGACTTTGGTAGGTATCTACTTATATATTTACATTGTTATTTTTATGTTTTTTTTTTAGTTATTATTATATTATTTACATTTTAAATCTTTTTTCTGGCATATTTACATTAAGGAACATAAGTTTTTCTACTTATTTTGTTGCAAGTCTCGTCCGGCGTTGGTTTATAATTAATCCCGATTTAGAAAACATCCGTTCGCAGGGAACGGATGTTACCACAATGTTGCACTGGCGGATGTACAATTTTGTTAAATTTGGATAGACAGCACGATGGTTTCTCCACCAATCCAACGGACAGTTCCAGCCACCAGCGGAATTTTTTCGCGGCAATCTGTCATCAGACAAATACATGTCGATTTCTTTTATAGCTCGAGACAGTGGAGTCCCCTGCGTCATAGGTTGCCCAAGCAATTTATCAAAAATGGTCCATGGGCTTAAGTCGTCATCGGACTGCGGCCGCGACTCTTGATTCTGTTCTGTAGGCAGCTCTACTCTCTCGTCCCTGCTTATTATGTCTGCCACGAGCTTCTTGACATTTATTATTCTTTTCTTTGTATGGCTTCATTTTGGTCTTCAAAAGCCTGCATCTTGAATCACGGGTCCATAAATGTACATAGAGACAATGTTCTGCTTTTTTATATATATTTTAGTCGATCCGTAATACCAGCCCTCAATAACAAAGCAATATCACTGACGGTTTCTGATTGTGTTTTATTGATTGTGATATTTAATGCCTCTTTGAGACATCTAGTCATCACTATAACAGAACTCGCTGTTAAATATTTTTCTCCACTCATAGATTTTGTGAGCTCTTCGAATGGACGCAACACAACGATTAGTCATCAAAAAAATTGCAAAAGCAACAACTAACTTTTGGCGATTTCTACATTGCTTGGATGAAGTGTCGTCTCGAAGTGGAACAACTACATAGCCCTTTTGCACGGCGTTTGCTGTCCTGTTTAAGAAGTCGACAAGAAGCGCTTTTCAGCAATGAATACTTTCTCTCTCTTTTTCGTCTTTGAAATTTGTCCTTAACAATTTACGTATGTCATTGAATTATTAATTGATGATGTTTTAGTAGTCAGAAATAATCATTGGAGTAATATTTTAATGTAGTATGAAGGGGTGTCAACTATTTTTTTAACTTGTTATTTAAATAGGGAATATGCATGTATTTTTTTCTTAACTTAAATCAATAAAGTTCAGTACTATCAAGCGAAGAAAATAATTTAAAGTTAAGTTCAACGACTGCTTGTAACAGAACAAGCTTATAACATTGTGTTTTTCGTGATACAGTTTTGAAATTTTGTACATAGATTCTTTACGTAAAAAAACTAGACACGTATTTCGGGTTTCGCATATACTAAAAAACAAATGTTGTATACTTTTTAAACAGTTGTCAACTACCCTATTAGATTATCTTTATAAAACCCTTAGTCGAGTAAAATAGAAATCTGAAGAGCATTATCAGTACCTACATAAAAACCAGAATGATACAATATTTTACGTAGCGATCTTGAATTTATACCCCTTATTTTAGGAATATGTTCGTTTTTTTTTCTATTAATTTGTACAGGGTGGATACGACCTAAGAGATTTCCTTTGAAATACTGCTTCTGCCCATACAAATGGATAACTTTTTCCAAGAAAGTAATAGTCTTTTCCCAAAAAAAATGGCATTACCATATAAAGTTATCATCAGCTGATCAAAATTAGTACAGGAGGTCCAACATTTTTTTCGGAATAGACTTTTACTTTCTTGGAAAAGTTGTTCCTTTGTATGTTCAGAAGCAGTAGATATTTCAAAGGAAATCTCATATCCACCCTGTATATATCTTTTTTTTTGGGGGGGGGGGTCAGATAGCCTAGTGTGAGTTCCAAAATATTATTATTATTAATTTCTTGATTATGAATCGTTGGTAATTCAAATTCAATAAAAGTTTTTTTTTTCATTTCTAAAAGTTAAAATTTGTGTATGTAACATGTACATACAAATAAATAAAGTTGTAATTTGTGAACTAAACCTAGGCCTGCAATTTAGAACTCCTAGCCCTCTGATTAACATCAACATTCATTATTATGGGTACTTGCGGAATAATTTATTGATTATTTTATTTTGTTTTGTGTGATTTATATTAAGCATATAATTAGGAGTCGTGGCATTGTTTACTGGTTATGTACAGAAATAAAACAATTTTATTAATTAAATATTTTATTTAAAACAAAAAATGATCATTTTTTTCAGTATCAGTCACTTCAATTTGGTCTGTATGATAACCTTTTATAGTGTTCAAAAATTTAAATATTTTTACGTAACATCTTGTACGCATACACGGTGAGTTTTTTCTACTTCTACTTTTGAATGTTCTGAACAAGACAAACATATTTTATTTTCTTGTTTGGACACTTTTACTTTAACATTCTTTTTTTTCGACGTACTCATGTTTGGTTTTAACAAAAACGGAGATGAAGGGCGCTCCAAATCATCATCTTCTGAGTCTAAAGGAAATGGTGAGTTGCTTCGCTTTAATCCTGAAAAGAATAAGTAAATTAAGTAAAGAAAGGACGAAAGCTAGTTAAAACGAAGTCAACATTATTAATTCAAATAAAACTTACCTCTGTTATTCATCCTTCTTTGCCTATTTACAGTCCTTGTGTCAACTGCACAAAGTTACGTTTGGTGAAGGAAGACGATGGCGGCGACGTTGCGAACTTGCGTGCGACTTGATGCGACTATTTTGTAACTAAATGACATCGCAACGTCTTGACCGTGCTTGTGAGAGTCGCGGGGGCGGGGGGTGTTCAAATTTGGTTTTAACCGGTTAATTTTCACTTTCAAAACCAAAATTCATGAAAAACCGGTTTCCCGCAAAAACCGGTAAAAACCGGTAAAGTGCAAACCTTAACCTAAATCGATTTCGGTTTGGGGTCAATGACCGTAACCGGTTAAGAATTTCAACCGGTTTTCGAGCCCCGGAGAGGGGTTGCAAAAAGGTCTATTTGGGGGTCCCCCACTTCTTAAACAGTATGCTCGTCACCTGATCCGATAGGTGCCAGTCTGCAAGCGATTTCTGACGTGATAGACTGTCGGCAATTTTGTTGTAAATACCCGGAATGTAGTAAGCAAATGTCTCTATTCTATTTATGTAAGCAAGCTCTAGAATATTCGCTACTAGATCTGTTAAAATACTGGATCGTGTTTCCCCCTGATTTCGTATGAACAGTCAGACACAGTTAGACACAACAGTCTTGTTGTCGGACTGAATAATGACTCGTCGATCCTGTAGTTGATGTAGCGCTCTCTGGAATGCTTTATACACCGCATATAGTTCTTTGCGGTTTATATGCCACGAAATTTGGTTTTCTGCCCATAACCCGCTGAGCAGCGACCCGTTGACTTGAGCACCCCAACCGTTTTCTGAAGCATCCGTTGTGATGAATACTGTCTCCTGAAGAGTAAAAATTTCTCTTCCCTTCTGAAGATTCTGCAGCCACCAAGAGCACTCTTGTAGAGCTTTTGTCGGCAGTAGATATTTTCGAGTCTTCTGATGTTGAAGAAGACAATTGGCTGCGCGTTGAATATGTCTTGTGTGTAGTCTTCCCAGAGGGATCGTGAACGAAGCAAAGTTGAGTTTTCCGACGAGACTCTTTCCCGTGACCCAATTCCAGGTTGGTGTCTTTGTTATTCATCTTTTGTATCCCACATTATTCATAAGTATCCTAAGCGATGAGTTGGTGGGCTTAGAGACTTCTCTCTGTTTATTTTCCATCCTAGGTCCTCTAGGAAACCTACAGCGCATGCTGTGTCTTTTATTAAGCTGTTCTCCTGCTGATTTGCTATGAGGAAATCGTCGAAGTAAACAATGACTCTTATTCCCTTTTGTCTTAGCGGCGCTGCTATCCAGTTTGACACTCTTGCGAACGTCAGCGGAGCGGTCGATAGGCCAAACGGAAGGCAAGTAAATTGAAGCTTTCTTTGCTGGTGTACTATTGCTAAGAATTTTCTGTGGTCTGGTTTCACAGGTACTCGTATGTGAAAGTATGCCTGAGAAATGTCAATTTTTGCTAGAAAATCTGACTCTTGAAGGAAATCTGGCACTTTGAGATGATTCACGAGGCGAAATTTCTTTGGGCATAGATAATTGTTTAGTCCGCGTAGATTTATAATAGAGCGAAGACTCCCGTCGGACTTTGGAACTGGGAACATCTTCGATAGGTAACCGACCTGGGAATGGCAATCCTCCAAAATTCCCTGAGATATATGCGCCTCTATATCTGAGTCCATCCCTATAGTTCGAAATGTGGACAGGCGGTTGCTCGTTAGAGGGACAAGAGGGGTTTGATTACAAATGGAATGAAATATCCTTCTATGATCTTATAGATTCCAGGAGGAGCCCCGTAAAGCCGCCATATGTTTACGTAATTGCCTAGCCTCCCCCCTCTAAAGTCCTGTAAGTCAGGATCTCTTAGGCTTTTTGGCATCGGTTTCTCTATGAAACCTGTCCCTGGAGCCGGGGATTTGGCTACGCTTTGTCGCCTTTCTAGGGTAGGACTTTCCCGACTCGGCATTCGTCGCTTTGACGGTATGGGATCTTGGACGATAAGAAGACTGTGGCGTTTTAGGGAACTTCTTTCTTTGTTAAAAGTATGTAGAGGTTCTTGGTTGAGGTCTCGGTTTGTAGGAATTTGAAGAGTATCCCCGAAAAAATCCTTGTAGTGAAGGTTGCTTCATCAATTCTGAGACCTGCTGCTCATCAAAAAGATGTGTCGAAGAAGGAGGGATAGCATTAAGCAGTGTTGCGTAGTACTCATCTTTCGGTAGGATCGCATTCCTTCGAAGTTCTATTGTTTCCACTTTACGACCACAAACATATTGCAAAATGTCATCAGAAATCGCCTTGAAAGCAGAGTTTAGTCCAGACAGCGCTTCCTTAATATCCGATTTTAGAGAATTATGCTTGGATGAGAGCTCCTTAATAGCACTGGTAAGATCCTCGCGTTGCAGCAGCAACCCATGTAAGATCGCCCCAAAAGAGGATAGTAGTTGGAATATAGGGTATTCAGATCACTAATCGTGATCTGAATAACCCTATATTCCACAGTTAAACCATTCGAGTATCAGTTTATTCCTCTGTAACCCCATAATATATTTAATTATTCAAAATTTTCTTTCAGTTTATACCTCTGTTTTTCAATCCAGCCACTTGTAACTATTCTTTCTTCGTCAAGTCATAAAATGGTCTACTAACAACATTTTATAGTTTTCTATTCAAACATATTTTTTTAAATTAAAGTCCTGTATAGTAGTCGCATACTCATCAGCAGCATCTGTTCGAGTGTGTAAATAAACAGAGCAGTTCAATATGAACTGCTCTGCAGTAAGAAGCGGATCAGTATGATCAGCTCATTATAACAAGCTGTTCAGTATGAACTGCTTGTTATAACAAGCTGTTTTTGCTTTCGATGTCGAACTATAATATGCGGTTGGCAGGTGATTAACTATATTAATATTTTTAGTGTTTAAGAAATAAAACTCACAAGTAGGTCAAGTTTAAATATATTTATTTCTATATTATTCAAATATTGTTTTATAAGCAATGATACATTTCTTACATTACTATTACTTACATTTTCACTAACCTAAATAATAGAATATGTGTAAGTAAGTTTGTAGATTAAATATTCACACTTCGATTTATAAACATTCTATAATCATTTATACGTAAAACTAGGATCGTCCTTATTTTATCTTACTGACAAAACACTTGATTTTCTTCACACCATTTATTTAAGCAAAACACATTTTTTAAGGCACATATATTGGTATGATACATACAACTTATAATGTTAGATGAATCTGAATAATTGTTATATAATGTCAACAAACTCGGGCAGTTCTTACTTTCTAAATTGTATACATTATTAATTCGGAATATATCTTTTATCCATAACACTTTTTCGTTTCCTTTCGAAAATATAGATTTATTTTTAAAAAAATCCCCAAAGTTTGCTTGATAATTAAAATATGGTACAAAGCCTTCGCTCCAGTTTATTCCTCTGTTTTTTTCAATCCAAGCCACTTGTAACCGTTCTTTCCTCGTCAAGTCATAAAATGGCCGTGGTGGTTTTATCAACAGTACTTGTACACGTCCTTTGTACATTATTGCTATTTCTTTTGGAATAAACTCATTTTCTTCACTCTTAAACCCTTGAACATCTACGATGACATTCATGATAGTTTTCTCACAATATTACTCAACGGCTTGTATTCGAACAGTCGATCGTTTATTATTAAACAATAGGCAGATGTATTATTTTGAATATCTTCAGAGCATTCAATTTCTAATCGCACGTCAACTGGTCCAGTTTTAAGTGAATCGTTTTGTCTTGAACAGTCAATCACAAAAAGTGGAGCAATTTCTTTAAACTGGTCTAAGCTAAGCAATGGATCAATGCCTAAGTTGTAATACGACTGACGAAAATTAGCATACATTTCATATAATATACTATATTTACCTTCATCAAATTTCAGATTAAGTGAGTCATACGGATAGTATTGAGAATTCAAATATAATTTAATATTGCTTACATTTCGAAGCTTTTTGCTTGGAGAACGATCTCTCTCCAAGCTTTTAAGCAATAACAATTTACTACGATCAGAAACTTTAATATGCGGCACACGCCGTTGTATTTTTTGTATATCTATTTCTTCGTTATCTTTGTATATTTTGTACTTTATCGTTATTTTTGTATATTTTGTATTTTATCGTTATTTTTGTATATTTTGGGGGCCGAGTCACCCGCGTCCGTAAGTAAATACCCAATGTAAGACCCTACACGTGGTCCCAGGGTGGTGCTAATCAGGTGACACTAACTGGTGGTAGGCTTCGGCCGATGGCTTGTGACCACCCACTGGGCAAAGACGTACCGCCAAGCGGCTTAGCTGTGTTCCGGTACGATGCTCAGTGTAGCCAATTCAGAGGAGTTGGGTCGAAATAGTTGTTCCAATGCAGGCAGACCAGCCAGGCTAGCCCTGGCATGGGCGTATCGGGAGACTAGTCTTGGAGGGTAGCGGGATCCGAGGCACGGTGCACCGCTGGCCGACCGCAGATAGTTGGGGACCCAAGTAGTGTGCTAGCCACACATGAAAGGCTGCCCCGCCATCTGACGAAAAATCCCGGAATGCACCATCGTTCTGGTTGGCGACCAGATGAAAGGGCCCGATGGACATTCCCGGGGGGGCTCGGGCGTCCCCGCAGTCTCCAGACTAGTCCCCCAAAGATGTCGTTCTGTCAGGGCGTGCCTGAAGGTTAGCAGCTTGGAACCTCATTTCACTTCCTTCTCCTCAACCTCCATCACTTTAATGAACAGGAATAAAAAGAGAAAAGCTGTACAGCGGCAGCACGTCCTTTCGCATAAAGTGCACCTCTCTAATATACGAGGTCTGCACTCAAATCTCGCCGCAGTCCATCACCATCTTGAGACCGAGAAACCAGCGCTCTTGTTCCTGTCGGAGACGCAGATCGGATGTCCGTCGGACGTGTCATACCTGTCTTACCCTGGGTTTACCCTGGAGCACCACTTTAGACCCCGCGCGGGCGTATGCATGTACGCCCGGGACGACATCTGCTATCGGCGTCTCCGCTACCTTGAAGACTCCAGGTTCTCAACGCTGTGGGCTATGGTGGACACAGGTCTAGACAAAATTGTCTACGCATGCGTCTACCGTTCGCACAGCGGTGATTTGGAGACAACTGGGCTTACACGGCACCTGAGTGAGGCGGCGGATGCGGCTCAGCAGCGGTACCCTTCTGCCCAATTGGTGTTACTGGGGGACTTCAATGCCCACCATCAGGAGTGGCTCTTCCCATACCAGTGCACAGACCATGCTGGACGAGAGACGCGAAAGCTAGCGCTTGCGTTAAATCTTACCCAGCTGGTCCAGGGGGCAACGAGGGTGCCGGATGTTAATTCGCACACTGCCAATTGCTTGGACCTTCTGCTGACAACAGATCCAGACCGCTATTCGGTGTCGATTTCATCACCACTGGGTAATTCCGACCACTGTCTGGTGAAGTCTGTGTCTGTCTACTCTCCGCCCGATCCTAGCCCAAGAGGCACCCGGCGGGTATGGCGATACAAGTCAGCAGATTGGGATGGCATGCGATCTTTCTTCGCATGTTACCTTTGGCAGCCTACTTGCTTTTCTTCCACTGATGCTACGTCGTGCGCGGACGCCGTGACGGATGTGTTGCGGAGGGGAATGGAGTACTACATTCCGTTCTCTAACATAGCAATTGGCGAAGCTCGTCCTTGGTTTGGTGCCGAGTGCAATCGCGCCGATGCGCTTAAGCACGCGGCGTACCTAGCATGGGTCGACGCTCGTACACGCAAAGCAAAGCAAATGACGTGAGTCAGAAGAAGAGAGCCTTCAACAGGGCTGCTAAGTCCTGCAAGAAGGTGTTGCAGAGGGCTCGGTTTGACCACATTAGCCGAATAGGGAACAAACTTGCTTCATACCCAGCAGGTAGTAAGGCTTTTTGGTCCCTGGCTAAGTCGGTCGAATCGAACTTCTGCCGCCCCTCACTACCACCACTGCTGAGACCCGACGGGACGTGGGCCACTCCGCTGAGGAGAAAGCGAACTTGTTTGCTTCTTTGTTTGCGGAATCTTCACGTCTGGATCCTGGGGCCCGACGCCCTCCGCCTCTCCTGGTGAATGCGAGTCGAGTATGTCGAACATTCGCATTCATCAGAAGGACGTCCGTAGGGTACTGCGTAACCTAGACGTGAACAAGGCTAGTGGTGGTCCCGACGGGATACCGGCAATTGTTCTGAAGACTTGTGCGCCTGAGTTGTCTCCGATCTTGACACGCCTATTTCGCCTTTCGTTTGAGACTGGAAAAGTGCCGAAGGCTTGGAAGCAAGCTAACGTGCAGCCCGTGCCCAAGAAGGGTAGTCGAGCTGACCCGTCGAATTATAGACCCATCTCGGTAACGTCCATACTGTGTAAGACTATGGAACGCGTGCTGAATCATAAGCTCCTGGCGTACCTAGAAGCGAATGATATCCTTAGTGACCGGCAATACGGGTTTCGCCGAAATCGGTCAACTGGGGATCTTCTAGCGTATGCCATTCACATCTGGAGTGAGGCCATAGAGAAGCACGGGGAGGCACTGGCGGTCTCCCTTGACATCTCGAAGGCCTTCGACAGGGTCTGGCACGATGGCCTTATTAGTAAGCTTCCTTCCTTCGGTCTGCCCGCCGGTTTGTGTGATTGGATCGCAGATTTCCTGAGGGATCGGTCTATCCGAGTGGTCATAGATGGCTGCTCGTCTGGACTGCTGGATATTAATGCCGGGGTTCCTCAGGGGTCGGTGCTTTCGGCAACACTGTTCTTGCTGCATATTAATGATCTGCTTAAACCCGGTACCTTTGGGTATGCAGACGACAGCACTGTTGCTGAAAGATACGTGTCCGACGCACGAGCTGGTGGGTCGCAGATCCGGTCTCTCCGGGAGGCAATGGTTGAGCGCTTGAACGTGTCCCTACAGGCGGTCTCTGATTGGGGCGATGCCAATCTGGTCAAGTTCAATGCTGCTAAGACCCAAGCGTGTCTATTTTCCGCCAAAAGGAGCCAATTCCGCCCAGCTCCATCTTTCCGCGATGAAACCGTGCCGATAACCGACCATCTTGAGCTTCTTGGGGTTACATTAACATCTACTCTCAATTTTGGCCCTCTTTGGGACGGATCTGCCAGATACCAGCTTGATGCCCTTGAGTCAATTGAAAAACGAGCCAAGAGGATCATCGGCAATGAGAGGCTCGTCGCGTCGATGCTCCAAAGTCTTGAACACCGACGACGAGTTGCTAGCCTGTCGGTTTTTTACCGGTTGCATTTTGGGGAATGTGCGACGGAATTGCATAATTTAATTCCGCCAAGCCCGTTCCATCATCGGACCACAAGACGAACGGCGATGCGCCACCGGTACATGGTGGACATCCCACCCACACGCACAAAACGTTTTGGGAACACATTCATAATGCGTACAGCTAAGGAGTGGAATTCCCTGCCGGAGTCTGTGTTTCCCGATAGCTACAACCTGGGAGTCTTTAAGTCAAGAGTGAATAGGTTGCTTCTAGGCAGGCGTGCTCCATCTTCGACCACATCATCGCTTACCATCAGGTGAGATGGTGGTCAAGCGCGTGCCTATTATTAGTAAAAAATAAAAAAAATTTAAACATAAGTGTCCACAATTATACAAGTGATCGTGTTGTACATTTTCATAATTGTACTGAATATTGTTTCCTAAATATTTTATTAATTCTTTAGGTGGTTTTAAGTTACCATAACTGTCAAAGTATTCAATGTGATCGTATATTTTGGTATAGGCTACCCAATGAGTGCCAGAGTTTCGAGAAATATCAAGATTAATCACTCCACATTCTAATGGTAATAGGTTATCTGGTAATTCATCTCTCACAAATACACCTCGAAAGAACGGGATACTATTAGAATGCTTCAATATATCAATATTAGTTAAAGCTCTATTGGGTAGCCGACAATTTAGTTTTTTTTCTTTGTAACAAAAATTCCTAAACCTTCTTTGTAAGGCTTAAGATGTAATCCTTTTCCAATAATTAAAGCTTCTATTTGCTTGTTGTGACGTTCCGATTCAAGCAACTGTTTCTTAGCTGTTTTATATGAATTAATAGCTTTCGCAATCCCAGCAGCACCCCCAGCCAAACTTCCAGCGGCAGATAAACCAGCGAAAATTGGTACTAAAGGAAGAAATCCTCCAGTTTTAGTTACTGGTATAATTCTAGGTAATTTTATGGGTAAATCAGATGCAAAGTCATGAGCTGCAGCGCAGGCTAATTCCATTAACGCTTTCTTACAGGTAGGTTTTAGTTTCTTGATGTGTTTTTTTGGTATGTGATACAATATTTTTAAGGGTTTTTCTAAACCCCGCTCCAGATCTTACTTTATCCATTTTGAAAGATGATAAACCAGCCATTTCTTTATTGCTTGTACATAGTCCTCGTGCTTTTTTCATTGTTATTATATTTTTAAAGAATTATTTTACATAAACCTGAATTATAAAGTATGTCTTAATTGCATTAAGAATAAAGTGGAAGTGAATAGATTATTGTTTGAAAATGCTTAAATATTATTCAGGAGTTATAATATATTTGATTTATCAATCCAGCTATTTTCACTGGTCGGCAGCCCCAACCATTTAACACATACTCGCTTTCCTTCTCGTTTCAAAACTTTTTCAACGATGTACATATGTTCGGATGATTGGTTTTCTGAAGTTCTTGTGCATAAAATGCTCCTAGTATTGGTCGGTTGGTGGTAAATAAGTTGTTGGATTTGTTCCTTGAATTTTTGTTATTTTAAATATTTCAGTGGACCAGTTAGGATAATAACCTTTATCAAAACATCCTTTATATTTACTGACTCTCACAAAATCGCCTACACTAAATTTCTTACATTTCACTTTTTTTCGAGACTGAGCTGCGTCCAAGTATCTTTGTAGTATACTTGTTTTATTCCTTTGATTTATTGAAACAGGTGACTGACCGACAGATCTATGAACATCATTGTTGTATTCATATAACTTTTTTTCTAACATACCGATAAACTATTTATAATTTCCATTCAAACTAAATTCCTTGTATAGTTTATTCTTTAACGTTCTTATTAATATTTCAACAATTGAGGCCTTTTTAGTAGAATAAGTAGAATAATGGTTAATTTTATTATTATTATATACTTTATTGTACACCTCATAACAAGCACAGTAAAAACGCTTATAAAACTAGTGTACAATGGGCGGTCTTATCGCTTAACCTTTGGATGGACTGAACTAAAGAAGCTAGATTTAGGGCGGTCAGTGTACAAACATCATAAATAATATTAATAGAGAGACATACATAATAATATAAAACAAATACATACATACATACTTATTAATAACACTTTTAAATTGATCATTATAAAACTCTTTCCCGAGATCGGTTTGCAAATTTTTTGAAACTCGTCCTTTTTCTATTACTGTTTTAAACGCCTCTGATACCTGTTGCTTATTTTTTTGTTTAAGTGGAATCGCCCAAGCATATTTTGAAAAAGTGTCTCCATTCACTTTTGATATTGCTTGCATATCCATCAAATCTGCTTGCCAAAGGTCATCTATATCTTTAAGTATTACACTTCTTCGTGGGAAATTAACTCTAGCGTTTTTATGGATTTCATTTATGACGTCTATTTTGCTCATAATGCTTGCTTAACTTCCCTGCTATTTCTTTTAAATCAATGGTCTTTTCAATATTATTTAATCTGCTATTTAAACCACTAATTAATTTGTTCAATTTTTCTATTTTAATAAATATTTCAACTTTGAATTTATTAATATCTTTGCAACATTCAGTTTCGGTTGATTTGTCTAAGATCTCAATATGCTCAGAGCTTATTTCGTTAAAAGACAGCGATTTTTGTTTTGTATGAACCTTCATGGTCTAAACGCTTTAAATAACTAAGTATAAAATTAAATACAATGCTTTTTATTATTTTATTATACCGGCTTCTTTTAACTCTTCAACAATTGATATAATTTCATTGTCATGATTAGTATTACCAGCGTTTTTTGAAGCCATTAATAGTATTAATCTATCAATTAATTCATTAGGGTCATCCCAATAAACATAATCTGTATTACTCTTATACTTTTTTTCAATTTAGGTAAGTAGCCACCACTTTTTGACTTAATGACTTGTTCTGCATTTTGAATGTAATTTTGTTCAGAAAACAAAGGTTTTATGATTTGACGGTATTTCAAACCTATTGGCCGTTTGGATTAAAGTCGCGTTTGTGAGCATTTGTATTATGGAGCATATCTTTGTAAACAATTTTATCAGTTTCAGTTACCAGACTGAGGTCAGGTCTATTACGTAGTAAAAGTTCTTTAAGTCCAGGAGTTATTTCATAATGTTTGTTATTAACTGTGGCTATAATTGATTTGAGGGAATTGTTAACGTTGTTTGTAAAAGAAAATGATACTTTAGAGTTACCCATCATCAAATTTTTGTTTTCACTTCGAATCCCAAAAGGTACATTCATGTTATTATCATAGATTTCAATCATATCTTCTTTATTAAGTGACATAAATGCATCGTTCTCGCTATCATCACCTGTGCAGCTAAAGGATGCAGAACCATCATTTGAATGTTTCTCTATAAATCCTTTGAAATTTTCAAAATCTACGGGTGAGCTACATCTTCTCATTATATTATTATCACCTTCACTCGCATCCAATATAGTTCTATTCTTATCATTAACTTTAATTAAAGTCTCTAGAGGATCTGTTATTGGCTTAAAAAGCTTCTTAAATTTCAAATTATCGACATCTTCTGCATTTTGTATTGTTTTAATTTTATTTTTTATACTATCTACGGATTTTATCAATTGTTCTTTTATATTGACATCCATAATGATTCCCGACGATATCCAACCGTTATTTACAGATTGTAGACTACGATTGATATTTTTTTACAGTATTATGGTTTTTATTATGTTTGCTCAAAAGGTACGAATATGTCAAACCCCTGTCTATATCTACCTTCATGTAGAGAACAATCTTTATTTCTCAATACAAAATCAAACCGATCTTGCCATATAGTAGAGCAAAGTTTTTTAAATTGAAGCCACTCCATATCCGTATTTACATGTTCATTATAAATATGTTTTAAGTTTATGTCGTCTTGTTTAAAGATTAACAAAAGATTGAAGTTATCTCGTATTAGTTGTTTAGGTATTTTGGAATAGGTTTGTGATAAGTAAAAACAATCTAAGTATCTGTTTATGTCTCCCCATTGCGAAGTAGTTACGAATATTTATTTGATTTTCACATGCGACATCGTCGAAAATCATTATTGAAATAGTTAAGGCATCATTAGGATGTATAACTTCTTTATTGTCATGGAAGTTGGGTATGCAACGGATGACCTGTTTTAAAAAACAATATTTTGGCTGGAAAGCTGTCTTCGAGTAAATATGCTTGAATTTTACTCCATTTTCATGTAATAGTAAATTAAGCATTATATTAGTTTTTCCACAGTTAGATGGACCGCATATTTTCTAATTTTATATTATTTATTTTAAAAGTATGTGATTGCTTAACGAAATTCATTGTGAAATGTGAGGTAATAAGACATGACCTGAGTATATATACTTCTTATTTTACTAAAAGGTGCTATGTTTTATTTTAACTAATTCTTAACTTGTAAATAAAGTATGAAGAATATTGTGTAAATGGAAATTAAAATAAAAAGCTCATAGTTACTACACATTAAGCATTTATTTAACAGTATTTTACAACAAAATAAAATTTAAATCTAATTTGTGTACAATCACCGTAAAATGTAGTAGTAGTAATAATAATAATAATAAATCCGCAAGGCAGTTTTGTGGCGAACTGTTGGGCACTCGCGACCCCACGGACCTGATCTCTAGGGAGAATTCTTGTTCCTCATTTCCGGCTTGCCTTTATTGGCTGGCCGGGGTGAAAACTGACGAGGAACAGAGCACCCACCTCTTTCTTGCCTTAATCGGCCGGTCTGAGTGGAGATTCGCAAGAGCAACCGAAACAAAAAATAAACCATTCACAGGCTCTTTTGAAACGTCAAGGTCGGTCAGTCAAAAACATGGAAGCTATTTGCACGTTCCAAAGCGTAGATCTCTATGGAGAAGAACGTGCAAGAAACTCCACGGACACTCTTTTAAATCATGTTCTGGTTTTACAAAATTTCAAGTTACATATACTTGTTGCTTCTGCATGTGAGGACAATGCATAGGAAAAAAAAGGGCTTATTATAAGAATTTTAAATATAAAGATTAAAATAAGCCAATGGCAGTTAAGAGATGACCAGTCTCAACCGACGGCGCCTGTTCACGAACATGACGCGTGTATCGGCACCCTTCAGCTCAACCATTTCGAAGGGAACCGAATGATCAAACCCACGCGCCGCCATCAGCGAGACATTTGAGTGAGCATGACATGCTCTCAACCACCATGCTCGTTCATGTCCAACAAGTAAATCTATAACTACTCACATAAAATGTAAATGGTTTCATGGTACTCACATTTAAAAATTTGAAAAATATGCTTCTACTTTACACAAAACTATGGTTGTCAATGACCAAATAATGAAAAATAAATTAATAAAGAGAACGATTAAGTTCTTACATCAAAAAGAATAAATAAGTAATTAATATAATAATATAATTTGTATGTATATAAGAATAAATAAACGAAATAATGTAAGAACCTCTAAAAGGAGCGAGCATCTCTTCCAAATATAAAAACCTAAAAAGTGGACCTAAGCAGCTGTGACTGTGGAGCAGGATCAGCATTTAGCCAAGCGTTTTTATCGAGGATATAATCTTCCAGTTTATAATACGCTTGTCTACATAGTGTGCGTTTTATGCATGCTTTAAATTTTCTCTCATTCAGTTCGAGAATATCAACTGGTATTTTATAATAAAATTTAATACAGTACCCCATAAAAGAAGTGTGTACTTTGGCCAATCTGAATCGGGGTTGATCTAATTTGTTCCTATTTCTAGTATTAAAATTATGCCTGTCACTAATCTTGCTAAAGAGATGAAGATTTTTCCGAACATACATAATATTTTCGTAAATGTATTGACAAGGTACCGTCATGATGTTGATATCCTTAAACAATATATAATTCCACAGCTACGAAATTTTCTGAAAAAATTGATATACTTTTTAAATTTGGTTTACATATCAATTTTTCAGCGCCAAGATGTTTATTTGTTTTATTTCTGGTATCTGTCCATTTTGTTACTAATTTTACATCTGCTTGCTTCCGTTTATTTTCGATAGTTTTTCCGAATATGGCGTTATTCAATAATTTAAAAAAGTCCTTCTCAAACGCAGTTTTGGAATTTTGACGAAGACTAGTATTCAGATCAATGTATTTGAGAAAGAATTTTTGTCTGAAGCTAAGTATACGATGAATCATTTTTAAAATCAGACCGTTTTTCAAACATTCTTTCAAGTGAACATAATGAATTATATAATTTTGCTTATCATAAAGATTTGCAACCAATTTTACTGATTTTCCATAAGGAGGTACTATTTTTTCAACTGCAAAAGGCAAGTCTTTATGCTTGTTATGTAAATAATCTGGATAATTTAAGTATATTTCCAAAATATAACCGTAATCATTTTCATCTGACACATCATTTACATCAAACTTTATAATTTCTTTCAGACTCAAGAACTTAAATTCTTTAATAGGAAGTTTCTTCATCATAGCATAGCCATATAGATTATTACAATCAAGATATATTAAATAACTACTTGATTCAAACTCCAAGTTTGCTACAGCATGACGTAAAGAACACTGTGCAAGCTCACCACGAATTCCTTTTTCTAATAACTAATACATTCGTAAATCACTTATCAACTCAAGTTCAGTGCCGGTATATAGAAGCATTGCATCCCAACTAAGCTCGGTGACGTTACATAATAAGCCGGATCCAACTTATAGAAATGTAAGCTTGTTTTTCTAAATTTTTCAAATATGTCGCATAGTAAAAGCACATCACATTTTATGTATAAATCTGTATTAACCAAGAGATTTTATTTCGAAAATATTCCAAACTGTTTGAGCGTGTAAATATTCTTCTTTAGTTATATGTTTTTCACACAGACTATTATAAAAATGATCCTTCGAGGGAAGTTTCGTCTCATCATATTTAGACCAAGAATCAACGTAATCATAAGGATAAACACCTTTTTTTCTCATTAAATCAAATTGTCTTTTATCAGTAAACTCTCTCGATAAGTTCAAAAAATCGTTTTCTGACAAACTTTCACTTAGTGCATCTAGACTAGAACTAAGAAAGTGAAAGGAATCAATAAATTTTATTTGTATAGGGTGATTGTTTTTTTTCCGTATTAATTACTTTTATTATTGAAATATATTTTTCTTTAGTTTTCGGTATTATATTAATAGAACCTTCATACTTTGCTAACTCTTCAATGAATAAATGTGAGTCATATCCAGACAGATTATGAAAGACAACAGGAATGAATGAACAAACTCTATACATCAAATTGCAATGGGAGTGCGCTGCCCCACGATACTCAGATGTAATATTATGATCATGATCTCGGACTTTATCATTCAATAATAATCGTTTGCATATGTGACATGTAGTCGAATTGCGGTAGTCCATCTCTTGCTTCGCCGATAATGGGGTCATTGGCTTTTTACTACTTAAAATCTTGTGTATATTTTTAACGTCTTTTATTAAATATTTCCACACAATCTGTACCTCGATATGTTATAAACTTGTTTAATTGATCGTTATGTGCACAGCAAATATAATAAGCGAAACATGAAGGTTGATGTGTTTTTAGTTTCTGTGTATTCAAAGAACTACTTTCATTACAGTCTATTAACATACATTCAAAATCAGCATAAATTATGAAATTGATTTTTTGCTGCCTTTCGTAATGTTTGAACTTTAGTACAGAATTATTTTCAGGTAATATAGTCAAAATCTTAGAGCAGTTATGAGTCTTGTGTCTATTTTCGTTACTAAATAGTTGTAGACATGCATCACATAAATAATGTTTTCCTTTAGAACGAGTCACTTGACGTCGCACCAGACGTACTAAATCTTTAATTAGACAGTAGTGTCCGATAGAATTTTTTTCAATATAATGTAAATTAAAATGATTTTTTCTTCTATTTTGTGTTGCATAAAGAGGTCCAGTCACAGTATTATTTTGTAGGCCATATATATTTAAACTGATGTTGGGATTATTTTTTTCTAACGTTTTAATATCATTTAAAACAGAGGTATAATGGGGGTATGAACTTGTTCTGCATACATTGCATACATTAATTTTAGCTGGGTATAATCCAGCGACTATACTCCATAATAAACAACAATTATCTTTATTTTTAATATTTATACAACTTTTCGACTGTTTAATAGCTGATGGCAGTTGTATATAAAGTCGCCTCTACACATAGGCCAGCGCATTCGCCAACGCGCTGGCGATGGCGGTGCGCTTGCAAACGCGCTTGTGAGTAATCCACACATTGGGAGGTCGTTTAGTATGGTTTGGTTCGAGCCAATGTGCGGACGGATTCAAAATGGATGTTGAGTCGCTAACAGCTGCAGCTGTATATTTATTCACAGCTTATAATTACTTTGTAAATGTGTTCAAGAAAAGGGTGATAAAAAAGAAATGGCAAAAAAGAAGGTGGTGAATGTTATCAATACATCGAAACAGGACAAGGTAAAATAATTTTGATTAATAATATGAAAAATATATATAAAATAATATGAAATAGGTAAGTACAAATTTTGTTGACAATGTATGATGAATATAATACTACAAATAAACTTTCGATATGGGTCTCATACACAAAGTTGATTATTATCATGAGTAATACAGCAGCAGCTTAGCAGGCTGTCAGTGAATTAAAAATTACCCTATATAGGTATACATTTTAAACCTTTGTAGTTTACATTCGCAAATCAATTTTTTTATTTGTTGATGGAGTAGCATGGATAAACAACTAGCAGAACTGCTCGCAGAGCCTTCAGGAGAGTTTGATAATTTTGTTCGGATGTCATTTAGTGATTTTGAATACCTGCTACAAGAAATATCTTCAATCGTTGCCAAACAAGATACAAATTGGAGGGATGCGATTCCTGTGAAAATACGACTGGCTGTGACATTAAGATATTTAGCTACTGGTGACTGTTACAAGAGCTTGCACCATACTTTTAAAATATCAAGTCAAGTTATATCTAAAATTATTCAAGAAGTATGTTCAACTATCAATATAGTTTTGAAGGATTTCGTAAAGGTAAATAAAACTATTTTAATTTCATTACAATTACTGTTTATTATAAAAATAACAAGGTACTTATTATTACTATAAAATTCGCAAGTAAGTAAAATTCAACAGTAGGTATATTTTTCTTCATTCTTGTTCCGTGCACGCGTTTTCAAATGCTTCGAGCAAGATATTAGTTGATCCCGGTTGAACTATTTCTTGAGATATTACATGAACCTTGCTGGGTACATATTGACTCTCATGCAATATTTCTTGATGCAAGCTTTGTGATGATGAAGGGCGATTTGTTGTTTGCTGTTGATAATAGTACTGACTAGACTGTTGATCGACCGGTAATGTCTGATGTGATATTTCTTGCGTTGTTGGTCTGGTGTGGGAACTGCGTGATGATGAAGGACGATTGATTATTATTTGCGGAGATATATCAGAGTACAAAGAAGGCTGTTGAATAATGTGTGAGCTCGGAGAGATGTTTCGTGGCAGCGAATCATTCGAGTAATAGGGAACCGTGTGCCGATGAACTGCGACTGTAAATAGGAGACGCAATATCGGGCTGCAGCACTCGGCCGCTGCTGCAACGACGTTTTTTTATGATCAAACCATGGATTTCGTACATTAACTCATCTCTTTCCTCTTTAGGGAAATCCCTGAGCTGTTTTGCTAGAAGTTGACAAAACAAACCAGCGTCATCATTTTCTTTGTCTTCTTGATGTTTCTTACTTTGTAACACGCTATTTAGTGTACTGAATACAACGTTCATGTGCTTGCTGGCTTCCTGTAATTCAGGCGGATTTTGTGCTCGACGTTTCTGTACCACTTTAGAAGCAGTTGCAGGGTTACTATTCTGTGAAAGAGATTGTATGGCGCTGTTTCTTGCATCGCTATTTTGCACTTCGGTTGTACTGTTACTTCCCCCAACATCAAGTTCATCAGTGCGTAAACCTTCCTCCCCGCCTTGAGTCTGAAATAAAAAAATGTTTATACTTAGTTGAAAGAGGTGTGAAAACTTGATTAACTACAGTTGTGTATATTTTTTTCAGATCCCAACATCCGAGGACGAGTGGTTTTCTAAATCAGAAGGCTTTCGATTCCCCAATTGCGTCGGCGCTTTAGACGGAAAACATATCATGATTCTACCACCACCATTCACTGGCTCCGAATACTTTAATTACAAAGGGCATTTCAGTATTGTTCTATTAGCGTTAGTTGATAGTGACTAATGATTTATGTTTGTAGATATAGGTTGCCCTGGACGAATAAGTGATGGAGGAGTATATAATCAAAGTGTTTTACGACAAAAAATTGAAACAAATGGCATCAATTTACCACCTCCTAATAGAAACAATAACTTGCCCTATGTATTTTTAGCAGATTCGGCATTTGCGCTGAGTACATGTATCATGAAGCCATTTCCTGGACATCATGCAGTAGGTACTCCAGAAAGAATATTCAATCAAGAACTGTCTCGCTCTCGTGTTGTCGTAGAGAATGCCTTTGGAATACTGTCTAGCAAGTTTCTAAGATTTTTAAAACCTGTATTCCGCTTGACGAAGTCAAAGCTGCTAAAATTACAATGACATGTATATTGTTACACAATTTCTTAAGAAGGAGCAATACTTCTCGCAATTTGTACACCTCTACTGGCACAACCGACAGTTATGTTAATGGCGAGTTAGTTCGAGGAGGATCCTGGAGATCTACCGATAGAGGGACAGGTATTACACCATTGAATGGTGTACCTCGTAGAAGTACAGCGAATGATCTAGAAACGAGGGTAAACTTTATGAATCATATTATCGAAAGACGAAATAACAGTCAGGCACAAATTGCTTAAAACGCACCTATGTTTATGTTTAAATTGACCTCATGTTTTATTAATAAACATATTATAAGAAACTATACTCTGTTTTACTTACATGTTCTTCACTATTGCAGATGCTTTTGCATTCGTATACATCCTTTAAAAATACTTCCATCGCATCATAGAACTGCCAAATTGGTTTAAACGCATCTTCTTCTCCAGCTCCTGACCTTAACGAATCAAATTTTTTTTTAATTAGTTCGAAAGGTTGTCATCAAGCTCTCTTTTTTCTTCTTTATTTCATGCATTGGTACACCCATTGTATCTGCAGTACGTTTCCAGGAATCGTTGATCTGAAATAAAAAAATAATTAGCTAGTTGAATATTCTCGAAATAAAAACAAAAAAGTAGTATAGGCGTGAAAACGTAACAAACAAAGAAATAAACTCACTTTCACATTTATAATATTAAAATAATAATAAAGTAGGATGCTCTTTGTGAAGTAAAACATTGTGAGGAAAACGGCATGTCCAAGAACCTTATTTATTTAGCACTTTTAATACTTACAACATTTTTATTTTTATGGTACTTATTTTTTGGGTTCCACAGGCAGTTATCACTCTGATAGAGTTAAATAAATTTAAATGTTTCCTCGTTACTCATATTGTTCGCCATTTCGTCAAGTTAGGTGTTAATTCGCCGCAAGAAAAAAACGTGCACTCTTGATCGCTGCTCCGGCAAACTGATCACGCGGCCAATGTGTGGATGGTGCGCCAAGCTTGCGACAAGTGTCCTTTGATGTTGCCGACACCGCGCGGCAAGCTCGCAAGCGCGCCGGCCAACGTTCAAATACCTACCGCCAATGCGCCAACGCCCGTTCTACACATTGGGCCAGTGGCTGGGCCAACGCGCTTGCCAACGCGTTGGCCTATGTGTAGTGCCGGCATAAGACCCACCTCTCATTGGGGTATACTTGTTTACATTAATTTCGAGATGGCTCATAGAAACAAATGTCCAGATTGACAGTGCTGGAACTCGGTTAATTTATTATTTAGTTTATTTATTACTTTGATTAATAACTCTATAAATAATTTCATATCTGGTATTAAACGACTTTAATTGTTGTTCGTCTGATTTTGATAACATAAAATAGGCAAACAATTCGAAATTCAATCTTATGCAATTGTGTTCATTAAGTGACATTTTTATCAATTCTGTTATATTTATTAGATGATCACCCAGGAACGCTTCTAAACCGAGGTACTCGTCTTCCTGAGTGACATTCAATCTGTATGTCATTAATCTATTTTTGAATGCTGTTGCAATAATATGAAAATCTGTGAACTTGGTATTCAATAAACAGTTTGCTTTGTGTATATTCGTTCTCATATGATAGGAATACTGATTCTCTGGTATTTCAATTTTACATTTATGACAGGTTATTGACTTTCTAGATCTCGATTTGCTGTTGAGGTGTGTAACTGTAAATAAGAAAACCAATTACTAGATTACTTACTTATATTATATTAATTAATACTACAATATCATACTTATAAAATACAGTACAAAATAATAATAATAAGACATTTCATGTAGGTAAACACAATTAAAACAAGATACAATTTAAAGTAAGTACCTATAGAAGCAAATATTGATGAACACCTAGTTAAACAAATAAAGTCTTTAAGTATCATAAGCACCTATGCAGGTGATAGGACAATTTTTAAAATCATTTTGAGTTGCTTTAACAAACTCCTTTAAGTGGGGCCAAGATTTTTTATTTTCATCTAATTTTGTCTTGATGGTAGTTATGGCCGAGCGCCATCTATTTATGGGCATTATTTTTTTAATTTCTTCCGTGTTGTAAATTTTCACTTCTACATAATATTTTCCTTCTTTAGTCTCGCTTATTTGTCGTGAATATCCCTTAGCCATCCTTCTAGTAAAATATGAGTACAGTGGGGGTATATTACCAGTTTTGTGGGGTCTCTGTGTTGGGGTGACGCTTTCTTCGTTATCGCTGTCTTAACCGAATAATTCACTGGCCGTAACTTGAGCTGACGGTGTTACTGGCGAAACGAGCTGCTTCGACTTTTTTGCGCTTATTGACTCTTCACTCGATTTGATGGACCTTTCCCGCTTCTTTTTTCTTTCCTCTGCCTTCCTCTTCGGCTTCGCTTCTTGCTCAGAGTCATCGCTAGAGAGGAAAAGGTCGTTGCTAAGTAGTGTCGACCTGTCAACAAAAATATAAATATATATATTAGTGCATTGCAATCAAAATTTTTCTTCAAAATTCCTACATTTGTAAAAAGGAACTGATCGTGAGGAAGATAAATAATTAACAGATATAAATATCGTTTGATTTGTGCTGAAATCGAATCTGAAACGTCGATCAGTCAGCCACTGCACCGACCGATGAATATTATACACAGCATTTGGTCTGTGCAGGAATCGAACCTGCAGCACAGAAAAGCATCACTCAGTCTCTGAGCCAAGCATTGTAATAGGTCCAAGTACCTATTAATACATTACTCTGACCATTCGATATATCTAACCATTCATAATACAATTAATACATTACTCTGACCATTCAATAGTTACATACGATAGTGAATTATTGAATAGATACTTACACATTCTTGATTGATGCTTAGACAGGTAGTTTGATGAGGAGCTCGGAGCGTTGATTCCTTGCTGAGAGGTTTCGTTCCAGAGAGGAATTGTGCCGGAGACTAATTTGCGAAGCGTTTTTATAGGCCTAAAATCACGTCAATCAGTCCAAATTTGTAAAACTGCATACTTGCAAAAATTGTCAATTGCGTACACGAGCGTATTTTTCGTAGCGGTTAAGGTTTTAAGTTAACAGCGTTTTATATAAGACAAATAAAAAAGCGATTTTGAATCTTGTGTAGGTACTCACTTAAATCAACAATAGGGGAATTTCATACCTACTTACAATTATAAAAAATGTTTGTAGGTTGTTGTTTTTTGCTGAATGACGGCGACGGTACAAACGCTGCGGTTTGCACGCTCGCATGCAACTCGTAGACACGTGGAGAAGTGGAGATATGACGAGTCAGAATCTCATATTTCGGTATACAAGAATAATCTTGTTTTTTATCTTATAATTTGAACCTTATTACAAAAATCAAATAAATCTGAACAAGTATAAAATCAGTATAATCTCGAAAAAAATAATCACATCCTCGCCAGCGTTTCTTGACCAATAATGTCGGTAAGTAAATTAGCGACACTTTTATTAAATTAATTATTGTTTTCGCAATTTCTATGATAACTTACATAGAAATATAATTTTAGCTTTTATGAATAATGAAGTTGGACCGCCGATATTAATAAATAATCATAATTGTATATTAACGTATCTTATTTATTCTTATGTTTCAGGAATCCGAGCAACTTTTCATTTCAACCCCGTCATACTCACCGAATCCAGCAGCACAACAATTACGTCAAAATGTGATGAACTATTTGGAAAGAGAGAGACCGTTTACATCGTACTCTCCAATTTCCCCACCATTGAATCTAAATCGGGAGAGAGAAACACCACTCCAGTTAGAAGAAAGGTTGAACAGCGCCAATACCACCAGGAAATCCGTCAACGATAAAAGACGAGGGAAGCAGAAGAGCAAAATGATGTATTCGTATGTTAGAAAGTATGTAAAGGGCCCACACCGTAAAATAATACGTATTCAAATCTTTGATGGTGAAGAACTCAATGGTTCTAAATTATGCACTTGTAAAGCTAAAATATGTGCCCAACATATTGTTGATAATATATTTACTGATGATATATACGACTGTGTTAAAGATATGATAAATAAAATTCAAAAGAAAATGTAGTTTTTTTATTTACTATCCAGTCCGAAGACAAGACGCGTTCAATGACCGAAGACAACGCTACGACCGCTACGAGCGTCTGACGTTATCGTCCTGTTGGCTTGCTACGAGCTACGAGTGCTACGAGTTGCTTATCGGCTACGCCGCGCCCGCCACCGCGCTTCGTGCCAACGCGCCCCGCTGCACAGTTTGCTAGACGCTTTGCCGTTCACACCGGGCGATAATTAGCCACGGCGAATGTTCCGTGGCCAGGCTGTTAGATAAGTACTTATTCTATTTTCAAAATAATTAACTGCATTTTAATGGCCGGCGTTCAGCACTCTCCATCTAAAACGCCAAAAACACAAATAAGCGTTATGAGTCAGAGCCAAACCCGATCTGAACCCGACATAAGCACTGCAATAATTTTGAGTGACTACGTAAATATAAACCGTAGCAAACGTCCTCGACAAGAAAATTCGCCAAAAGGCGGGTCAGTTCTAATTTCTGGTGACAACGACATAACAAAAACGTTAACGGAACAGACTACCCTCATGTCGAAACTGTTATCTGAGGTTGCTCAAATCAAAAAACAAAATACCCAGATTCAGGCTACCAACACGGAAATTCGCAAGTCAAATGATGAAATTGAGAAATCAATGTGTTTAATGAATCAAAACTTTGAAGATTTGAGAAAAGAAATTGAGGTCCTAAGGAAAGAAAGGCAAGAACAGCAAAAGTATATTGAAAACCTGGAACAAAAGATAACAGATATGCAGCGCAAGTCCTGCTCGTCTGGTGTTGAATTGAGAAATGTTCCGCAAGAAAATTCGGAAAGCCACACAAGTCTCATAAGAACAGTATGCAGTATAGGCAAAGCTGTTGGAATGCAAATTCCCGAAACCGAGTTGCGGGACGTCTATCGTCTTCCAGGTAAGCCCACCTCTCCTGACACGCCACGTCCAATCATTGCAGAATTTTCCAGAGTCCAGACAAAACAGACACTCTTAGCTGCAGTGCGGTCGTTTAACAAGGTGAGGGGAAAAGACCAAAAACTTAACACCAGTACGATTAGATTACCTGGAAATAACCAACCGGTTTATGTCGCTGAACAACTTCCTGCCAACACCAAGAAGTTATTTTATCAATCCCGTGAGTTCGCCAAAAAGTACAAGTACACATACTGCTGGATATCCAATGGCAATATTTATGGCAAGAGGGGGACAAACAGATTCTAATCAGCACCGAAAAAATCCTGGAAGACCTGGGAAAAGACAATATGTGACTATGCCTAAAACCCATTGTAAATCTTTTTTATCTTGTTTTTTTTAGTTTAATCAGATTATTTTTTATTCTTATTTTCATCTCCATAATATATTATCAAAACAACTACTTATTAACTAACACAATCACACTCTCCCAAACACCACAAAAAACAGAAAACCCTAATCACAAATATACTCACATGACATACAATTACTAATTTGATTAATATTAATTACGATCTTGACAAATTTAGTGTCGGTAACTCTTTTATTTGGGGTTCCTTCTATTTGGCAGAATCTTGATACTCCGATTTTTATTTGGCATAACTCACATGGCATAATCTTATTTAATCGAAAATTTTTAAGGCATAAAAATTATTTAGCATAACTTTTGTTTGGCAGAATATTTACGTGTCCGAATTTACAATGGCATACTTTTATCTTGGCAGAATTTTGTTTCGCATAATTACCTTTGCCATAATTAATATTATGCATAATTTTGTTTAGCATAACATTTATTTAGAGATACGATTATTTGGTATGGGTGCATATTTGAACATCAAAAATTAAAATAGATGTATCTTCTTGTAAAAATTAGTGTTCAAAACATCAAAAACTTATAATATATGGAATAAAACTGATAATTTAAATAAAGTAAATTTTGCTGTCGAATGGTTAGATAACCTACGTGCAATGTATTTAAAATCGAATGGTCTGCAAAAGTGACATAGAATGTTCTAAATATAGCATGTATTGGTAGCATTTTCAATATTAAATTAAATTTGTGTCATAAAAAGTCAAAACGTTGTGCTGCAAAATTTTGTGACAGAAACGAATCGCTGCGAAACCGACTTTACGCAGTCTTGTCTGCCCTACCCCTAGAGTGTAATTTAAAGCTCGCGTGGCGCCGCCCAAACCCCGCAGCGCCGGAGCCGTGACAGAAACAATGCTTGCTGCATGTTGCATGCCTGCTTGCATGCTGCATGCCTGCTGCATGTTGCATGCCTGCTTGCATGCTGCATGCATGCTGCATGTTGCATGCCTGCTACATGCATGCTGCATGCATGCTGCATGTTGCATGCCTGCTTGCATGTTGTATGCCTGTTTGCATGCTACATGCATCCAAACCGACAATATTTTTGTAATTAGCATTTAGGTTAGGTGGTGGTTATGTGTGTGGCGAAAAAAAACAGTTCTGCCTTTTAATGACTATCGATATAAAATGTATGCCAAAAGACGATTCTGACTGTGAATTTTCTGCGATATGATGGTTCTGCTTTTTAATTATTATGGATATAAACATTATGCCTAAAGATGATTCTGACTAAAAAAATTATGAGTTTTGAATGTATGACAACTGAGTGTATGCGAAATGATTTTCTTTGAAATGAAGTTTATGCTATCCGTTGTTATGCAAAAAAATATTATGACGTAAAAAGTTCTGCTATAAAAGACCCTTTTATTTGTGATCCAGAAGACTGTCTCAAATATATTAAAGCCACTGGTAGTGATATTAAACTACTGCATTTAAATATCCGTGGTGTAAATAAAAACTTCGACCAACTTCTAGTACTTTTGCGCTTAACTAAAATTAACTTTGATATCATAGTTCTCACCGAATGTTGGCTTAGTAAAGCTAATAATTTACCTATACTGGAAGGTTTCCAGTCTCACTCAACTGGCAAAAATCTCAACCAAAATGATGGAGTTATAATTTATATTAAACTGGGCCTACAGACAAATGTATGGGAACCCACTTTCAAGGGCGGAACCTGTCTTATGTGTCAAATAGAGAACAAGTTAGCGGTAGTAGCAATCTACCGCTCTCCTTCATATAACTCCAACGAGGACTTTGAAGATTTCAAGACTAGCTTGACTAATGTCTATGACACCGTATCCGCCTGCCCAAATATAATTTTAGTGGGCGACATAAACATTGATTTAATCAAACGTCATCAGGACAACAAATGTCTTGACTACCTCATCTTAAATGCTTCTCAAGGGTTATTGCCCACTCACGAATTTCCCACTCGCCTCGATAAAAGCCTAGATCACTTTTAAAGTGATCTCATCTCATTATTAAAGTCTAAACTTGTGTCGACCACACTAGTCTTAGAGTCTCATGTAACTGACCACAAGCCGATTCTCCTTGACATCTTAAACGCAAACCCTACGCGCAGAAAATTTTACCTCTCCACCCGCCTCAACCATGAAGCAATTAAGCTAGAACTGGAAAATACCGATTTTTCAAGTATCTACTCTGAGGGGGATGCTAATATCTCTATGAACAATTTTATAGACATCGTTACAATGGTCATAGCTAAACACACGACTCAAACAAAAATCCCTAGACAAAAGAGAACTCTGAAACCCTGGATAACTCCTGGTCTTCTAAAATGCATTAGACACCGAGACAAGTTACACATACAGTCCAAGAAAGCACCAGAGAACCTCATACTTAAAACCACCTATAATCGATACCGAAATTTTTGTAATGGCCTACTCCGAAAACTAAAAATAAATTACGAAATGAGTGAGCTTGAGAAAGCAAGTAATAAACCGAAGTATTTATGGAAAACCATCAAGAAATAATAAATAAATAAAATAAATAAATAAATATTTTTTATTTCAGACATTCTTGGTCCATAATATTGTTAGTAGACAAAGACTTAAAAACTATGTTAGGTACATTTAAAAAAACTAAATTAATTTAAGTATTTGCCGCCCTCAGGGGCCCCGGGCACACGCACTTGTGCTTGAACCCAGTGCCCCAGAAGGGGGCTGTCCAGCTTGTGGCTGAGCACGTTCAGGATAGTGTTGGCGCTCCCACGCGTGCGGAACATCAGCGAAGCGATACGGCGCCGCAGCACAGTGTGAAACCCGTCTGTGTGCGCGTGCGCAAACATCGCAGACGCACTACAATAGCGTGGGAGCCCCACCAGCACCCTGAACGCGTTATTATATTGTATTCGGAGAGCGTTGATGGCACGCTGAGTATAGCTGACCCACAGATTGCAGGTGTAGAGAGTTTGGCGAAATGCTTTAAAAAGAGTAATTTTTACCTCTAAACTACACCTCGCAAATCTGCGTGCCAACATGTTACAGCGGACCGCCATCGCTCTCCTCTCCCTTTCAATATCTCCATCGTCTTTTAAATCCTCGGTAACTACATGGCCGAGGTATTTAAACTCTCTCACTCTTCGAAGAGTGACAGCGTTAAGCAGCACAGGTGCCACATCCCCCAGTTTACGTCCCCTGGCTTGAAATACCAAAAGCTCGCTTTTCTGAACATTGTACAGGAGACCGGCATACTCCTCACACACGCCTATCAGCTTTCTGAGCGCGGCCACTGATGGGCTGAGCAACACCATATCATCTGCATAACTGATACTGTTGATACAGTGACTATCGATCGAGCATCCTACTCCGGTATCGATCAGCTCAACAATCAGCCCGTTCACGTACAGGTTGAAGAGTGAAGGAGATGTCAACCCCCCCTGTCTCACTCCACACTCCAACCTGTACTCGTCAGAAAGTTCGCCACGCCATTTGACCTGGTTTGTTTGGTGGTCATACCAATATTTAAAAATATTAATTAATTCACCCGACACACCAGTATCCTTCAATTTTCGCCAGAGAATATCATACCTAACCAGGTCAAATGCCCTGGAGAGATCAAGAAAGGCTGCATACACAGGCGTGTTCCTATCTGTGTAATACCTGACAGTCTGCTTGAGAGACATAACCGCACATTCTGTCGATAGTCCCGGCCTAAAACCGAACTGTGCATCATTTAAATTTAAGTGTTCTTTAAGCTGTCTCTCAAGCAGGCCATCAAGCACCTTAGCTATGGTTGTAGCCAATGATATCGGGCGGTAGTTGCTCTTGTCGGAATTATCTCCAGTCTTGTTTTTAATTATAGGCACTACCACCGTCTTCATCAGTTCATTAGGCAGGTAGGAATGCCTAATACAGAGCGTAAACAACAACCCCAGGAGCCTCGGGAGGTGCAGCCCAGCGTGCTGAAAATGCTCGATGCTAAGGCCGTCGTGTCCGGGCGACTTCCCTCGAGTCATGCTCTTTATTATTCGAGCAACTTGTTTTGCTGTGACAAGCTCAGGTACCGCTGACACGACGACCCTCACATCCCTGGCCTGCTCACCTTTTAGCGGAGACTCCACTTGAAAGTGACATTTAAACAAATTAGCAATGTCTTTTGGTTCACTGATGCCGTTGACGCTCACCGGGACGCTAGGTTTTGGATTCAACTTTTTTGTTTGCTGCCAAAATCCTTTAAAATCTTTATTCTTATGTTTGGTAGCTAAAATATTCATTTTTATTAATTCTTGGTTATTCTGACAAAAATGCAGCTTACTTTTAAATTTTTTTCTAGATTCATACATTTCATCATACATTTTACCACTGTTAGGTCGACCATAACACACCCAAGTTAAAAACTTCTGCCTAGCTTCCCTGTGAGCGTCACGAACATACTTGTTCCAGCCGACAATATGACGACCGCGGTGCTGTCCGCCACTACTCACACGACCAACATAGCTATCGATAGCAGCCTCCTGTAACGCTATTACAATGTCACCATAAAGCGAGTCTATCGCTGCCAAGTGATTCTTGCCACTATTACTACACATGCCATCACAACACAGATGAAATTCATGAGGGAAGTCCAATTCCCGAAGTTTATCGTTACAGAATTTAGTATATTTGTCTATTTACCAACACAACAAAAATATGTGCAAGCCCCATTGAGCTTTTAAAATTACGCAATGATCCAAAGTCTTCAGTAAATGACGTGTGCAAAGTATTTAGTAACGTAGGAAAAAAGTTGGCTGACAACATAATATCACAACACCATATTATGTCGTCGCCTCAGAATAACGCTCAATCCCATTTAAGTAATGTAAACCCTCCCCTGTAAACTCTCTTGCGTTCATCGAAATAGATGAAGCTGAAACAGAGTCGCTTATCTTACAGCTACGAAATGACTGTGCTATTGGGTGGGATGGTATATCGCCTCTTTTACTGAAAAACTGTCGCCATGTACTAACACCACCACTTACCTACATATACAACCGATGCCTACATTCGGGCATTTTCCCGGACGCCTTAAAGAATAGTCGCGATAGTCCATCCCATACACAAGGGTGGGATCAGAAGCTGTGTCGATAATTATAGGCCTATATCAGTTTTGCCTACCCTCTTTAACACGTTAGCTGTCCAATGTACCGAATACGGTACACGCCGCGTGGGTCCATCACGTCCATGTACCGTAAATGGTACACTGGCCCCTGTAACTTTCTATGCGCTCTAACTTCATAGACTTGTGTGTTAAGTTGCTCTATTTATCAGGACTTGTCAACAGGACACCAATGAATAGAAAAATTGGAAAACATGATATATTTTTTTTTTCTTTCTGAATGTGGGTAGTGGAAAAAAAAACAACTGTTTATTAGTAAAAAAAGGCTTTATTTATGCAAAGGCACTTCAGAATAACATTCAAGACAGTACGTCTTTTTACATTTATTACAGTGCGTTGTCACTCTTTTAGCTTTAGCTCTCGCAATTTTTGGAACACTTCCCTGATCGATAAGTTTTTTATAACACCCAACACATCGTCTTCGTACAGATATGCCCCTTACTTTGCCAATATATTCTAAAACATGTGAAATCTTATTAGTCCCTACTAGAGTACTTGAGGATGATGAAGACAGGCTTTGTCTTACGGGTGAACGTGAAGTGCTCATCTGTGGTTGCGCTTCACGTGTTTGCTGCTGAGGAGGTTCAATTTGCAATAATCTCTTCACGATTGCTTCGTTTGCCGCCAAAACATTGTACCTTTCTTTTTTTTCAGGGTGCAATTCTTTGAAAATTATCATAGAGTTAATCACTGCTATGGCCAGCAAATCAGTTGCAACTTTCTTGTACCAGATTAACGTTTTTCTAACAGGCGTGTTGTAACTGGACAGTTGATCAGCAATGTCTATTCCTTTTTTAGCTTTGTTGTAGGCAAGTATCATATCAGGCTTTAGCTTTGGAGTGCGTGCTGTCGTCATAGATAGTCCTTTGCCGTGACAAGTCGACAATACACAAACTTCTCGCTTGTCTTTCCATTTTAGAACAGTGATATTTTCATTTTTTTGTTTGACGGCAATTTCTCCTACTTGCAAAGCAGCATTTGTGACATCTTTTGGTATACCTCTCCTTTTTTTATTTAGAGTGCCACAGAGATCTGTATTACGAGAGAGCAAAAATTCTGCAAAGGCACACTCGTGTAGTAATTATCCGTGACCAAACAACGACCTTCATCTAACAGTCCTTCTGCTAATTTCACAACAATACTTCCTGTTGTATCTAAACCAAAAAGCTGTTCGCTCTGTCCGCAATATATTTGGTATCCCCACGTAAAGCCATCTACAGTGCATAACTTATATATTTTGATCCCGTATTTATGAGACTTCGACGGTATAAACTGGCGAAAAATTAGTCTGCCACGAAAATGTACCATTGATTCGTCAACAACTATGGTATCCCCAGGCGTATAAATCGATCTAGAATTATCAATAATAAGATCTAGCAAGGGGCTAATCTTGTATAGTCGATCATTTTCGCGCCGAGGCGCTTCATTATCGCAAAAATGCCAACATTTTAGTATAAGTGTGAATCTGTTGTACGACATTTTGATATGATGAAATAATGGATGATAATAAATTACATCCTTTTTCCAGTACGATTCTATCGTTGGGAAGGGTATTATACCCATTAGCAGAATTACACCAAGAAATTTCAGCATTTCTGATTCATCGACATCTGACCATCGTTTTTTGCGACTGTGTGGCTTTGCCGGTTCTTGTAAAAGCCGCGCGGCATACAAATTTGTTTGTTGTACCATTAGTTTTAGGACATCATCATCAATAATTTTTCGAAAAATTGTAAAAAGGTCTGTGTCCAAATTGAATAGCAGATTTTGGCGAGTTGGTCCGTCGTGCCCTGTGAATGGTTTTCTCGATAAATGTTTTACTACTACCTGCCACTCGGACTCAAGAGACACTTGTGATTGTATTCGTCTTGGCCTCGACGTTCGTGAAGATACATTTGGTGGGTTACTGATGGTGATGGGGCTGTCTGGTATTTCAGATTGTGTAACCTCTACTTCAGCATTTTCATGTTGTCCACTAAGTATTTCAGAATGTGCAGACTCACCCGATTCTCCACCATGTTGTACCTCTCTGGCGATTGCTTCGATTGTCTCTTCTTCACGTTCATCAATGTCCACATCATCGTCTTCGACAATTTCCTCATGGTCATACACATTGAACAGTGTATCTTCACCATCAGAGTCCTCCAACACTCTCCTGATATCTTCATCGACTAAGTTCTGCATTGTTTCCTAATATTATTCACACAATACAAATTGGCGCTCAAACGGGCAAAAAGTTTTGAATGTGAGTTGTCACTTAGTCATATGACAGTTGACAGAATTCAAAAGTCTTTTTTACTTTCTCTCAATGTCAATTAGTGACCATAAACAGGAATATTAATAAAAAATAGGTGCTTTTAAATAATTAACCGTTCACAAGTCCGCGGTACACGCTAAGTGTACACGCTGCTTCAACTCGACAAGTCCGTGTACCTAATACGGTACACGATTAAAAGGTGTGATAAACCGAGTGATTTGTTATTAATTAGGCATATTTATCCAAAACTAGTTATTTTGTATTGATTTGAGACAGAATATTACAAAAAATAATTTGGACATTTGGGGTTATCGAAAAAATATGTATGGGGACAGTTAACTTGTTAAGATCCTCGAGAGGATCTTAAACAATCGTCTCAGGAATTTCTTGAAAAAGTACAAAATCATTGCAGATAACCAATATGGCTTCCGAGCTGGCGTTTCAACAGAAGATGCTGTACTAGGGTTGACACAAGAGGTAGCAAAACATTTAGATAAGAAGACAAAATGCTTAGGTATATTCTTGGACCTTTCTAAGGCTTTTGACACAGTTTCTGTCCCCATCCTTGTCTCAAAATTAGAACACTTAGGTGTTCGTGGCGTATCACTTGATATATTCAAAGATTATCTCAAGAATCGGACTCAGAGAGTTAAAATTGACACCCATCTCAGTGAGGAGGAGTTTGTTACATTCGGCGTCCCTCAAGGCAGCATATTGGGCCCCACCTTATTTCTTATCTACGTCAACGACCTCTGCAAAATGAATATCCCAAATACTAGCATATATACATACGCTGATGATACCGCGATCTTAGTTCATGGACCTACTTGGGATATTCTCAAATCTACAGCTGAGAGGTCAGTGGCAGAAGTTATAAAATTACGCTGATGATTCCGCGATCTTACGAGGGTGCGTTTTTAAGTTCGCGGAATGGGAGGGTAGATGATAAAAATAGGTCATTATCGAGGTGGCCACGACTTCAGCCACTCAATATTAGTATAAATACCAGGTTTTGTCTTAATTGGGTCATTAGTCTTTGAACTATCGTCAAGCAAACAACTCAATCGGGAAGAATATGTGCATTATGGAAAAAATCGAGTACCGTGCCGTAATAAAGTTCCTTACCAAGCAAGGAAAGTCAGTTCAAAACATACTGGAAGAGATGTAATCCGTTTACGGGGACTCTTGCCCGGGTAAAACCATGGTTTACAAGTGGCATTGTCTTTTTAAACAAGGCAGGACCTCACTTGAAGACGACCCGCGGCCCGGACGGGCGATTGAGGTGACTACTCCGGAAATCATTAAAAATGTCGAAAAAATAATATTGGAAGATGCCAGACTAAAGAAGAAACAGCTTGCCGAAATGGTTGGAGTATCAGATACAACAATTTTCAAAATTCTACACGATCATCTTGGCATGACAAAGGTCAGTGCAAGATAGGTGCCAAGAATGCTCACGCCGCCTCAGAAACAACGCCGCGTGGAGTGTTCTCGCACGTTTTTGGACCTCTGTAACGAAGATAAGGATGAACTATTGAGTCGAATTGTTACTGGAGATGAAACTTGGGTTCATCATTATGAGCCTGAGTCAAAACAGGACTCTATGCAGTGGCACAAAAAAGGTACACCACCACCCAAGAAGTTTAAAGTGTCACAATCGGCTGGGAAAATCATGGCAACCAGTGTTTTGGGATTCGGAAGGGATTCTGTTGACCGATTATAAAGATAAAGGCGTTTCTATAACCGCAGAATACTATGCTTCTATCCTCGAGAGGTTGAAAGAAAGTATTAAAGAAAAAAGGAGGGGAAAATTGACCAAAGGTGTCTTTCATCTTCACGACAACGCGCCTGTTCACAAGAGCCGCGTTGCGTTGGCTGCCCTGCATAAAGTGGGCTTCGATATTTTAGACCATCCACCCTACAGCCCAGACCTGGCTCCCAGTGATTATTACCTCTTTCCAAATCTGGAAAAAGAACTTCGTGGAAAGAAATTTTCAACTGATGAACAAGTGAAGGACGCGGTTTCAGCTTATTTTTCGGACAAAGACAAAACATTTTTTTATGAAGGTATACATAAGCTAATTGAAAGATCTGAAAAATGTATTAGGGTAGCAGGTGAATATATTGAAAAAGAAAAATAATTTAGTATTTTTATTTTCACTCCTTGCCCTCCATTCCGCGAACTTAAAAACGCCCCCTCGTAGTTCATGGACCTACTTGGGATATTCTCAAATCTACAGCTGAGAGGTCAGTGGCAGAAGTTATAAAATGGCTCAATGTAAATCTTCTGACTTTAAATCTAAACAAAACATGCTACATCCCGTTCGCAATTAGGCGACAGACCGCTCCGTCACTTAATTTTTTAATTACTGTCCACTCATGCTCAAATCGACTTGCACCATGCTCCTGTCCAGCGCTTACCAGATGTGATAGCGTTAAGTACCTAGGGGTCCACATAGATGATGGACTGACATGGAAAAAACAAATTGACGCTGTCCCAACTCGAACTCTGCGCCTCATACATACAGGGTGTAAGGAAAACGCTTCCGAAAACGAAGACAGGTGATAGGCTAGTGATTCTCGATACGATACCATCAAAAAATGTGAAAAAAAAATTTAACAATTTAACCTATTTTTTTTAGCATTTTTCGTACACTACGCTGTGGGAACAGTTAAATGAAACCATTATTTGCGATATAACAATTTTTTTTTCTTTACAACTCTAACAAGCAATGTATTCGTAAATAAATATCATCTGACGCTCGCACATGACCTCGGGGTAAAAGTGCGCGCGCGCTCGCCGACAGCCGCGCGGCCGACGACCCCAAGTCCACGTGACGCGCGACGGCGCGACGCGACGGCTGACGGCTGGCTATGTACCTAGTGCGGCGGTGCTATGTGATCCTACCTCCTAAACTAGGTACTAACCTTTACTCGATCGCCTGAAGCAAATGTCTTTTCAGTTCACTTCTACCTAGTTGTGGGATATCTGCTTTCGGGTTCCATTCGTGCAAGGATCGTAATAATTTTCCCCTTGAACAGGGTTACAATTTTATTTTAATCTGAATGTTCGCAAATACTTACAAATCTGAAAAATCCAGTTTACTTTGCTTAACCTTGAGGCCCATATCGAAGGTACTTAGATACCTACTCACTACTGTGATTGGGAAAGAAACGTATAAAAGTTGATTATGTGCAAAGACATTGACTTTACAAGCAACTGTTAATTCGGTCACTAACATTTTGCATAGCAACAAAACTGAAATGCTTACCTACCTACATCCCGGTCACATTATCTCTAGACCTGGCGTCGATGACTTCATATCGGCAAACTTAACAATAAATATCGAAACAAAAATAACGAGACGCCTTTAAGCAATGAAGAGGCTCACCGTACTGACTAAAAACCCACTCCTGTTCCTTCTTTGCCTTCATTCCAGGGCCCCGGGTTTCATTTTCACATTACCCATGGCCCCAGTAGGCTTCGACCTTGCTGGGCCCCTACGATTTGCTGACATCTCCTTGAGGCGCGCGTGGAACAATACGCGCCGTCGAAGACTTGGACTCGGTCCGGACGGTTACCGGACGGTCGGACAGTGAGCTACCCATTGCTCGCTGTCCGCAAGCCTATAATTGTGACCGTGTTGTAGCTGTCATAACTCTGCACGACGTGCTCAAGTTAGTAGGTACTAATAACCTTCGTTCGAATTCTGATAATCACGGTAAATCACCACAAAACTCATTGGTATAGGCCGAGGTTTGAACCCGGGCCACCTAGTTTGAGAGAGATGCGTCGCGTCAGCTGCGCCGCTACTGCTGGCACAGCGCGGCTGTGGCCATAAGTATCCTTTGTAAAGCGCCGCCAAAATAAATAAAAAGAAACATTACAGAGGCGTCAACAGTTTTAAATTGATGCGCTGTGTCGTGCATTTAATAACAGTTTTGTATTAAGTCGATAATCGATAGACAATGAAATAAAGTAAAAGATCGCCGACATCAGCTGTGATTGACTAAAAAATGTTCATCGCATGTACAGTTTAAAGCGCGCGTGAATCAATTGAATTTGAACTTTATTATTTAAAGTCAACTGGATCCTTCATTTAGTAAGTAAACCCAATCAATTTAAAGTGGATAATTAAATTAATTTAATCAAAGAAACCCGTTAAATCTTATTTAAAAGTTAGAAAATGAAAACAGTTTGAAATAAAGCATAAGTACAATTTCCTAACAATTAAAATAAATTGGTTTCTGATTTCATAATTATTCTTTTAACATTTTCGCCTCTGTAAATTGTTGATCTTTGCACATCAAAAGACACCGCTATGTGACTCCGCGGACATGCCGCCATGAAGATCAAACGTGCCGCCTTCGTTTGATGCGTACCGCCGAGCGGCGGTAGCGTTTGTCGGTAAGTAGGCACATGTTTGATCTTCATAGTACTTCTTTAGTAAATAATAGTAATCTAGTCAGTTCCTTTCCGACTCGGTTCGTGAGCTAACGTGCGTTACGTTTAATCGATCGATAGGTATTGAATCGTATTTAATTATTGTTTTGTTAGTTTAAATTTGTGTTTAGTTATTATTGTTACGTTTTTAGTGCTGTTTTATTGTTTTTTAGTTATTACTTTTTGTTGTTTTAAACAATGCCTGAGGCATACGTGTACAGTGCTCGTGAATACGGCAACATGTTGATGTGTTTAGGAGAAGCCCTTGGCAATGCTTCTCTAGCGTTGAGAATTTACCGAAACAGATTTCCGAACGTCCGACATCCGTCTGATTCTCGCATGATAACGGCAGCTTTTCAGCGAGTCTTAGAAAATCGACCGATTGCTCCGATAGCGACAGGTGGTGGACAACAAGTGAATGTTCAGACCGAGGAGCGTATTTTAAATGTGATTCGCCAAAATCCACGCCTGGGCACACGAAATGCGGCGAAATTATTGCGGCGGCGGTGTGTACCGACAGTCTCTCACTGGACAGTTCACAAAGTCTTGCGCCGGAACAGAATGCGGCCCTACAAAATACACAAAGTACAAGCTTTGCTGCCCAATGATCACGTTCGTCGTCGTGCGTACTGTCGTTGGCTGCTAGATCAACAACAACGTGAAGAGATCGCGGAACGCGATAAGGCCGCCGATTGTATTTTGTTTTAGTTTAAGGTATTCTTTGTTTTTTTCTTCTTTGGTGTACAATAAAGCATATATAAATAAATAAACGTGCGCCTGGCTTCATTGAGCACATTATCTGGACGGACGAGTCCACATTCACGAGAAACGGGATGTGGAACAGGAGGAATGCCCATGTATGGTCAGACGGGAACCCGTACGCCACTCAAGAAACCGGCCATCAGACCAGATGGTCCGTCAACGTATGGGCTGGTGTTTTTAATGGACGAATTCTAGGACCAGTGTTTCTACCGCAGCGCCTCAATGGATCAGCATATCTTAATTTTATAAATGGACATTTAAGTGATATGCTAGACAATGTGTCGCTGGCTGAATTTCGTCGAGCATGGTTCCAGCACGATGGCGCTCCACCGCATGTTACGCGTCCCGTCCGCGAGCGTCTCACTGAGCTTTTTGATGACCGCTGGATCGGAAGGCTGGGGCCGCACGCCTGGCCGGCTCGTTCGCCCGACTTAACGCCGTTGGACTTCTTTTTGTGGGGGTATGTGAAAGAAAGAGTGTTTGATCGGGAATGTGACAGTGCTGATGAAATGCGGGGCAGAATAGTGAGCGTTTTTAATAAACTACGTGAAGAATGTGTTGAGGATCCAACACTAATGCCTCGTGTTCACGGGTCGACACAGCGACGGGCCCGGCTTTGTATTGAAATGGATGGAGCGCAGTTTGAACCAAACCTCATAAGGTCGCAAAGGATTTAGACAGGTACGTAAAATGCCTCTGTCAGCTTTTTAACAGTGGACTACAATTGCGATTAAAATTCATAATTTTGTGAAGTGTTGTAGGGGTACGGCCTAGGCATTTTGAAAGTGATGTTTGTAAATTCCGTATAAATCCCGTGACTCGGTCGGGCCGTACGGAGAGGCGCGCGGTGGCGCGAAGTTGCCTTGCGTGTCAGTGACCTCACGTTTTGTACGGTTTCCATTGCGTATTTACGAAATATGAAGTCTTGAAAATAATAAATTTAAAGCGATAGGTTATTGGTATCCGTTTGCATTTAGGTTTTATATAATCTACGTTCTGGCTTCGGAAGCGTTCTCCTTACACCCTGTATATTGAAATCCCTCCGAAACTCAGCTAATGCCGATGTATTGAAAATGGTTTATTACGCACTATGCCAACCGGTCATAGGCTACTGCATCTCTGTATGGGGTGCAGCTAAGAAAAGTCACATCCTGAGGGCTGAGAGAGCACAGAGAGCTGTACTAAAAGTAATGACAAGGAAGCCGCATAGATATCCAACAGTACAATTGTACACAGATTGCAAGGTTCTTATAGTCCGTCAGCTCTTTGTAACAGCCTTCCCCCGTCTAACCCAAATAAGCGCACAAACCTTCCCAGAGGCGCCCAACACAGGACCACTTTCGCAAAGCATCAGTATTATGTAATTAGCGCCTACATCTACAAAAAGATTCATAAAAAACTGAATATCGTGTACCTAAACAAACACAATCTAAAATTAAAAGTGACAGAATGGCTACTTAAACAGGATTATGCCGCAACAGAGACTTTACTTACCTACATCGGCTAATATTAGCATTCACACTTCTTTATGCTTGCACAAATACTCCCGTACTCTAATCCACATACAATCGCACATACATTCACTCTCCTCTCACTTTCACACCAATACTTCTCCAACTACTTATTCACACTTACACATATACAGCTTCATACCTACATTTACACTCTTTCACCCACACGTTCGCACTCTCACATACTCATGCAATATATTATAAATCTTTGTAAGTAATCAAAACTATAACGTTTCTTTTCCCTCCTAAAGTAAATTGACACAGTCCACTTGCACATCCAATTGGGCCCTCATTGCGAAACACTGTCTCTTGAAATACAGGATAACCTAGTTTAAGAGGCAGAGTTTAACTTATTGCGTACAGATTCCTAGGTCATCCAAATGTTTATGTAAATGTTCTGGTCGATGTATTCAAAAATTGATAACTTTACTAAGACTTAACTGTACCACTATCTGTATTATTGGGAAATAAAGATATTTATTATTATTATAGTTGTGTATGTACAATTTACATTAGACATAATGGTTGTAATGTATAAACTATGTATTATTCTAAATCAAATGTTATTAATTAGGTATTAATATAAACCTAGATAATAAACAGTTATAACGAATTTATGTATTTTAATTGACATTATAATACTACTTAGATATAAAATAGTAAGTAAAACCGAGCGTAGCAATAGTATGATAATTAGACACAGAAAGCCAGCTTCCTATAACAAACGATACCTCACCTCATGCACACATAGATGTGGGACGCATGCGCTTGCACGAGTGGAGATTGTTCGTCGCGGCTGGCATGCATTTCTGAGATCCCTTTATGTACACATCAATGTGTTCGTGCGCCCGTTTGCGCACGCTGTAGGAGTTGTTACGTCCTGTGCCTATTTTACTTTGCGTCTATGTTGCTATTTTGTTTTGGTCGGTCTCCTTATAAAGAATTACTTACATTGCAAAACTCATGATTAATGGTAAACTACTAACATACGATGACTTTGCCTGCCATATCTTCTCAATAAAATTTGTGGGACAAGGACAGTAAATAAACTTCAGTGACAATTTACATGGGGATGAGCATTAAAGCCCGAGTAACTTATAAATAGCTTACAATCAGTTAAGACGACATTACATTCTTACAATTCGTAGTGTGAAGGTTCATCGCGAAAAAATATTAACATTACAATGTTTAATCCATTAAATTCTGATTTAGAAGGCATTCGTAAAATTATTTGCAAGAATGCTAGCGGTGAAATTATATTTACTCAAGATATGCAGACTGACCTGAAAATACCGAATGTAAGTTCATCTAATCACAAGGATAATGATACAAGCCAGACAAAAGAGTTATTTGACCTAAAGATGCAAGATTCGGTGAAATCTAAGTTTGAATACACTCATTATCTTATAGTCAAGACTGAGGGCCATCATGAAAATGTTCATACATTTGTTCGAGTTAGCGACATACAGACTGATCGTGGAAAATGTAATGCAAGCTCATCAAAACCTAGTGAAAGTAGTAAATCAGAAACAGCAGACAGCTTTACCTGCGTTAGAAGATGTTTTATGCTACCAGATTCAACCAGGAAATGAACTTTTTTTCTTTTAAACCGTTCAAAGATAGGTTAGATGTTGTGTAGTGCGTTCTGCAGCAAATAGACCAAAACAATGTAAATATCCTGTAATAAATTATGTTCTACGATATTTATTGTTTCATTTACACAACGTACCTCGATTTGGTGTGCATGATCTTAATATAACATAGGTACCTACATTATAAGTTTAGTTCAGTAGTTCATTATGATCACGCATATTAATTAAATACTTATACCAAAACTAGGACGCAATCTAGTAAGTTATAATATAAAAAAATGAGATTTGAGAACAAGAGCCATTTCACAACGAAGTGTGAGTTAATGCGAATACAATATAATTATAACTACACAATAACTAGATGCTACCTATATAAGGTGTCGGAGGACAACATCTGTGCACATTCCACTCCAAACTCGTTGATGTCTGAATAGACTATTCCTACTGAATGATCCATTGATAGGTACGAAGTGACTGCTCTTTTCATTCACATGAAACTACTTTCAATGAATTTAGTCAAAGTCTCATTTCGAATAGTGAAATATAAGAATACTCGAATGGTTTAACTGTGGTGAGGATTCCTGCTTGGCTAGTAGAGAATCAGATGAAGCATTTTATTAGAAAAGGGTTAACTTTTGAGGCGTGAAACACTGGAAACGCCTGCAGCTTTTTCTGGACCTCAGCATACCGGATCTGTTTGTACGCCAACTCGCCCAGTCTCAAGCATCTAATACCCTGCTCCTCGATATGAGCCTTTGGTGTTGAAATTGGAGGTTCCTGTTCTTTAGTTTGGGGAGAGAAACCAAAATCCTCGTCATCATCCTCTGGTGTTAGAGCTGGGGCCTTCCAGTCTGAAGATTCTAGTGTTTTTTCATTCTGACATGGATATTCTTCCTGTAGATCATCATTAGAAGAAGAAGGGTAAGCTGCCTCTATTTCAGACTCATCACAGCCTTCCCATGATGCTACAGAGCATTTCCTTCATCTCGCTAAAATTTTGGTTCTAGCTTATCAATCCTTGTTAGCTTATTAGATTTGGACGATGAAAAGCGAAGTGTCGATGAGTAATCCACATCTTTATTATCTGCGAGCTCCCTCGACGCCTCTTTTCTGCTTAACCTCTTACTGCATGAATTATGAAGGATGTACATTATGTAAAATAGTCTTTATTTATGTTTGGATAAACTCAAGAAACAGGAAAAAAAATTATGTACTTATCATATAAGAAGTTATATAGTGAAGCTATATATGGCTTCGTATGCATTTTTGTAAAATGGGCTGAAAGCATATATGGCTTCGTATTCACAGTTATTATATTTTGTGAAAATCTTTAAAGCAGTTTCTTTTCTCATTATAACATAAAAATACCTCACATTTTTCACATTTAGTGTAAGAACGAAGCTTTGAGCAGTTTTGACATAATTGGCGTTGGTTTTTAACCCAAATAGGAAAGTGATCGACGTTGTCAGTACGTACTGAAGTCAATGGTAAATCTTGATGCCTGGCTGGAGCCTTTCGAGACCTTTTCGAGGAAATTGGCGAACCTGGCATGCTGTTTGGAGTACCAGCTCTCGACGATGTCGGTGTTCCCAAGAGACTTGCTGGACGACCACGTTTTTTTGCCTTGGAAATAACTTTGCCTGCTTTACGCATATGTTCGGAAACTGCAAGTTTAAAATCAAATAGGGGCATATATGTATTTTCATTAACCCTGCGCCATAGAAGCCATGCGTTAACCATGCACAAGTCTATCATATGGAAGAAGATCCTTTTGTACCATTTGCGTGATCGTAAGTGAATTCGGTAATAACCGAGCATTGAATCCAGTAAGTCGACCCCTCCCATGTGCTGGTTATAAACATCGATAGCTTGGGGAGAAACTACATCTATGTACTTTTTTTCTTGACGGGAATAACGTCGTTTTGTCGTAGTTGGTTCACTACCCACATATGCTGATAGAATATTTACATTCTTATTATCAAACCATGAAATTAGACTTAGTTTGACGTCATCTACAATGGCAATTTTTTCTTCGAAACTACCTCGTCCCCTTTTTTTCAAATCTTTTTCAGAAGGCATATTTGAGTTTGGCACACGATTGAGTCTTACTGTACCTAAAGGTAACAAGCCGTTTTTGTACAAATAAACTTGAAGATTCGGGCTATTGAACCAGTTATCAAAACAAACTTTATGGTTGACGTGTCTTGGAACGGTGGCGGTGAGCCGACTCACAACATTTGAACTGACACCCAGATCAGGTGCATCTGTAGGACGAGTATTGCTTTGGTCTCCAGCAAAGATATCAAAGTCATAACTAAAGCCTGATACGCCACTCAAAACCTGATTTTTGTAACCCCACTTATGTGGTTTTGCAGGGTTATATTGTTTTAGCTCGTGACGACATTTTGTCGGGATTATTTGTTCGTCAACAGCCAAAAACTCTTCTTTTGGGACTAGTAACAAACGCTCACGAATTTGATTCAGAAGAGGTCTAATTTTAAAAAGTTTATCATGTCCGTCGGTTCCGAAAGGCTTGAAATTGACATTGTTATTGAAGTGCAAAAACTGTTTTATGACTTCGAATCTATTGCACGTCATAACTTCATAAACTTGTGCCTGACCGATGTGTTTTGACCAATACATTCTGGTTGCTGGCAATTTCACACACGACATAAAAATAACAATACCAATAAACTGCTCCATCTCTTTATTTGTAATGCCTGCTGGCTTATTGATATTTTCCTGAACAGATTTTATATTAGACTGCTCAAGAACTAATTCAATCATATCATCTGTGAATAAAAAACTAAAAAAATCTGCCGGTGATTCTAATTGCTGTATTGTATCCGGTAAATCTGCGTTTCCCATGAATAGGAAGTTATTTTTATTGTATGGTTCCATTTTGTCAGATTTCCATTGTACCAGGTCTTTTTTGAATTTTTTACCCTTTTTTTTATTAGACTGTAGTTTCTGTAAAGGTATGTTGTCATCAGAGCTTTCTGAGTCAGACTCAGGTATGAGGATATGTCTTTTTTTGGGTAAACGAGAAGAGGAAGGTTCGTATTCTGGGTCTGAATCGGAAACAAGGTCGTCATCACTCAAAAAGCCATCACCAGGGATAGGATTTACATGCTTAGAACATCCATAAAAGCGAGAAAGATCCATTTCTGAAAAAGAAGAATGATAAGCCATAGTACATACAAAGCCATATATGACTGACAGTACGACAGTGGGAACGCATACGAAGCCATATTTGGAATTTTCAAAAAATGGGTCAAAAATGTAACAAAATAAAACATGAACACAAAAATAACTAACACTCGTCATAAAGCATGATTCAAGGAGTATATAATTATTTTATTTGATTTACTCACTCACCGTTTTATATTTGTTTTTCACTAATATGTTTATTACTCAATTTGTTGCAATCCAACAGCCGGCCGCGCATCAAATAACCTCAAATATTTGAATAACCATAGACTTACCATAGATTAAAAAAATACGTTTCGTTTCACTGAGAAATGATAGACACTATTCAATATTTGTTTTCTTATTTTAATATTTAGATAAACTGTAAAAAAATATTAAAAACGGGAAGCCATAAATGGCTTGGCATGCGGTAAGAGGTTAAGAGCAGAGGCTTTAATTCTGCTAGTGATGCTACTATCAGCTCATTTTGGACGGCGGAACCTCTGATTCTAGATCCGATGGACGGTGGGCCAATTATAAGCCCTATACAGAAAGGCCAACCAAGCATCTTAATCTTCATGTCCTTGTAGGTTATCTCAGAGAAGCAGGTACATTCTGGACAGAAGGCTCTGGCCAGTTCGACCGTCGGGAGAGCAAAGCGGATTTTATTCAGCACAAGAGGGTCCAGGTGCGGACCCAAAAGATCCTCTCTGGTATGAGGAATAACCTTCTACTGAAGCCATCGATCAGGTAGGTAGGTCGAAGCCAACTTCTTGATTCGCTCCAAAATTAGACTGTCATCAGGGTCATCTGCTTCCCGCTCTATAAGAGCCTCTAGTGACGACGGCTCTTTCGGCGTAGCCATCTGAGACAAAAGATTGACCAAATTAGTTACTGTGCGGCTCCCCAAATCGGGCCGAGCGGTCAGACCAGACCGTGTAGCTCCCCGAATCAGGCCGTGCGGCTCCTTGAATCAAGCTGTGCGGCTCCTCGAGTCGGGCCGTGTGGCTCGTCAAATCGGGCCGTGCGGCTCCTTGAATCGGGCCATGCGGCTCCTCGAATCGGTCCGTGCGGCTCCTCGAGTTGGGCCGTAAGGCTCCACGAGTTGAGCCGTGCTGCTCCTCGAGTCGGGCCGTGAGGCTCCACGAAACGAGCCGTGCGGCCCCTCGAGTCGGGCCGTGTGGCTCGTCAAATCGGGCCTTTTGGCTTTTCAGATTGAACCGTTTGGGCCGGAGCGCGCAGCACAGTGTCTCATCATAAACCACTACACAATTGTATAGAACGAATCGAGTGGCAAAAGAAAATAACTCGAGACTAAGTGCCGCTGCGAATTTACGGGCACTAACAAAATGATTGGAATGGGTTCCGAGTCATCAGCTGATATATCTTAATTACCTGTATCACTAATTAAATACCCTCTCCCTCCGCAACAAAATATCAACTCAGTTGGTAATAAAAGTACCTAAATATTGTGTTCGTCTCACAACTCAGTCTACGAATTTATTAAAATAAGTAAATATCGACGCAAGAAAGCAATCTTGTAGTATCTCGAAAAGTTGAACTTTACACCAGAGCCAAAAAACTATTTCAAAAATTCATAACTCGTAAACTAGCTGAATCAGAGTGTTCATTTTTGGAACACTTATTTCTCATAATGAAATTTATCAGATGGCAATAATGATTGCATTCCAAAGTTAGTCTAACATGCGTTTTATACTAGTTACAGCAATTGGTATTTCAATTTAATAATAATAATAATAATAAATGGATTAAATGGTTTACGAGATCGCACGCTTGCTTGGCATCTCAATTCCAGTCTGCCTTAGAGTCTGGGTCGCTACCCCAGTTCTTAACTACAGGAATAACCCACCTGCTCCATAAATCAGGTAGTACTGCGGAACCTAAAAATTATAGACCGATCACGTGTTTCCGACGGTCTATAAAGTTCTTACATCCATTTTGAGGGCAAAGATTAATAGTCACATTAACAACAACAACATCATGTCTGCCTCTCAAAATGGATGTAGGAATGGGTCCCGCGGTACTAAGGAGCTACTCCTTATTGATATGGCCATTAGCCAACAGGTTCGGCGTTCCCGAAAGGATCTGTCGACATGCTGGATAGACTATAAGAAGGCCTATGACTCGGTGCCTCATACATGGCTCATGAGGGTGCTAGAATTGTATAAAGTTGATGCAACGCTACGCACCTTCCTGATGTCGTGTATGGGGCAATGGAGGACAGTCCTTCGCTATCCAGGATGTCGAAATATCCAGAGGAATAGCGAACCGGTAAGGATCGAGCGGGGTATATTTCAGGGCGATAGTTTGAGTCCACTTTGGTTTTGTCTAGCCTTGAATCCTCTTAGCACACTGCTGGAGAATTCAGGGCTAGGCTATCGGTTGAAGAGAGGTGGTCAGGTTATATCTCACCTCCTTTACATGGATGATCTGAAACTCTTTGCCCCCACTAATCTGCAACTGATGGAGCTACTGAAGGTAACTGAAACATTCAGTAACGCCATCAGGATGGAGTTTGGTGTGGATAAATGTGCGGTCATGCATGTAAAGCGTGGAGAGATTATGGAATCCGTGGGAACTCAACTCTCGGATTCCATAAACCTGAGATCCCTCTCTCCAACTGAAACTTACAAGTATTTGGGTATGTCGGAAGCGTTAGGTATCAATGTTACTGACATGAAGCAATCGTTGAAGGAGCGCTTCTTTGGCCGCCTGAAGAAGGTATTCAATAGCTTTCTATCGGGCGGAAACAAGGTGCGCGCCTTCAACGGTTGGGTCATGCCGGTATTGATGTACTCTTTCGGCGTACTTAAATGGACTCAAACGGAACTTGACGCCCTGGATAGGCGAGTCCGTACACTGCTCACTGCGTATCGAATGCATCACCCACGGTCGTCGGTAATGAGACTGTATATTCCGCGAAAGTGTGGAGGTCGAGGCTTTTTAAATGCTAAGACTCTCCACAATCGCGAGATATGCAGTCTTAGGGAATATTTCCTAGCTGTCGACGTGGGTATGCATCGAGATGTAGTGGCGGTGGACAAGGGACTCACCCCGCTCTCCTTGGCAAATGAGAACTGGCGCAAACCTGCGGTGCTTGACACTAACGATCGCAGGTCGGTATGGCAGAGTAAGGAGCTTCACGGACGCTTTTTCCGGGCCCTACATGGGCCCGACGTAGACCAACTAGCGTCCGTAGCCTGGCTGCGTTTCGGTGATCTTTTTGGAGAAACCGAAGGTTTTGTTTGTGCAATTATGGACGAAGTTATCATGACGAATAACTACCGGAGATTTATTGTGAAAGACGGCACGGTCGACATATGTCGGGCATGTCACCGTCCGGGAGAATCAATTCGCCACATTGTCTCTGGTTGTTCTCGTCTAGCTAACGGAGAATACTTGCATAGGCACAACCTTGTAGCCAGGATTATCCATCAGCAACTTGCTCTGAAATACTCTCTTGTGGAGTCGGAGGTGCCATACTATAGGTATGCGCCCGACCCAGTTCTCGATAATGGCAATATCACATTGTACTGGGATCGGTCCATCATCACTGACAGGACTGTTGTTGCCAAAAAGCCTGATATAGTGGTGGTGGACCGAATTGTGAGGCGTGCAATGATTGTAGACATAACCGTCCCGCATGACGAGAACCTCGTGAAAGCCGAGAAAGACAAACAAATCAAGTATATTGACTTGGCTCGCGAGGTTGTCGACATGTGGGAAGTGGACTCCGCAATCATTGTACCGATAGTCGTATCGGCCAATGGCTTAATAGCCACGAGCCTCGACCAACACCTTAGGAGGCTCTCGTTGGGCAGCTGGATCAAGGGCTTGATTCAGAAAGCGGTACTTCTGGACACGGCTCGCATTGTCAGGAGGTTCCTATCTCTGGAGCCCTGACCACCGGTAGCTTGGACCCTGTTCCCGATATCGGTGGGCTACTATTTTTATATTTTTAAATGTTTTTTTTTTCTAATGTATATGTCGTGGATTGATGGCGCCATGGTCAATACGCAGCGCCATCTAACAATTTATTTTGTAAACCTAATAATAATCGTCACCGGAAACGCAAGCGCGCCATATTGCTTGGACACGATCGTCGGTAGAGGGGATGCAGCGAGGACAGGGAAGGGACCGAGTGTTCGGTCAGTTGAGCTTGGACTGTCTTGGCGGACACTCAGTGCCAACGCACGTGTTTGTTTCCTACGTGAACTGCAAATGTGAATAAAGTTATTTTTAAGATTTAAATTATCTTTTGTTCGAGTACCCACGACAGTGCCCATAGCTAAGTTTAACTATGTCGGATCGTGAAGAAGACTCGATGTTTCGCATCTCGGCCACCCATGATGCGACATCAGAAGTGCGATGCAACTCAAGTGGCCCACATGGAGATTCGTGATAATGTTACTGAAATACGTGGCGGTTACGTTTTGAAATTCAAAATACGTAGTGACAGTGATAATTAAAATTGCGGTTAGTTTTTGAAACGCGTGCGAAGCTCTAGACGCTAAAAACTCGAAGTGTGCCGTGAAATCAAGTTCGACGCGCAATCATGGTGGTATCATTTGTAGAGGACACAGTTGTCCAGTGCAGTTTATTTGTGACAATAAGGCACTGAAAAGCTTTGCACTCACATGCCTATATGATAACTTATCTAGGACCAATTTATGGAACTTTTCAAGGTCAATTTCCTATTCGTCGAGTTTTATGCGGCTACCCTCGTCAACCTGAACAATGAAAACCAGTCTGTAATGGAGGCAAGTAACTTCACAACAGCTGGCCAGGTCAAGGAAAAGTGGGTGGATTTGTGTGTGAGGATATTCACGTTTATCTGGTGAATTATTTTCATTTTGTAATAGCTGAGGCATTCGTCAGTTAACATTTTAAATTTTGTTAACGAGAGCTTAACATTTTCGATACTGTGGAGACTGACTCACAAAAGGTTTGGAGACAACTCTCATGATTGACGATCATTGATTTTTAATAATTCTCTAGTCGCTTTATTGCTCCATGCTAAAGTGAGGCTATTATTCTCGTGTTGATTATAGTTTTGGTGTTGTAGTAGTAATTCAGTCGCTATAGCTTTGGTGTTGCTGGTTACGGCGTTTCAAATAATGCTGATGAAGCGATATTATTCTGCTATCGCTGGTAGAGAAATAGACTGAAGAGCTTAGTTTAGAGAGATATGGTCACAATACCAACCTGATCACAATACCCTGCCTTACACTTTATTCTGGAAATTGTGATAACTGCAAAAGCAATGTAACCTATCACCATCCAAAATTTAACTTTGCCCACTGCTGGGCATAAGGCTCTTTCTTGTGCCAATATTCTAATTAGATTTAGATTGACTTTGAGACTGGGCTACTATGCTGTCCAGAAACCTTTATTCCCCCCACAACTTTTATTGAACTTGTACTCTCGTAGTGTTTCTCAGTTTCAGATATCGTATCACGGTGGATGAGATCAGCAGGAGGCTAGCGGTTCGCATGCTGCTACAACTGCTGTGCAGCTGCATCTTCTGAGCAGTTTTGAGCATGACAGTCCGAAGATGGTCAAGCAGTTGACAGGCTGCTGTAGCTGATTATCATGTCAACATCTATGGGGTGAACAGCGTTCAAGGCAAACTGGAATATTGTGTGAGTCGCTGCCATTTTATTCTGATTATGAGTTTCAAAGGTTAAAAGACGTTCATATCAATCCAGTGGTTAGATTGATGGTAATTTTGAAATTCTAAGTACAAATCGAGTACTAAAAAAATGTATTCCATTGGCGGTAATAGTTTCAGCATTCTATTCAGTGCAAAGTTTAGGATGAGATATCACATGGCAAGGTTGCCACAAGGTCATCTTCCGACTTAGACGTTATTAGTAAAAAAAATAGACCTAGGTTTTTGTATTAACGTACAGGCGTCAGCTTACCTTACGTAACAATAGTTAGCAAATTCGATAGTATCAAAACTATCATGAATAACAACTTAATTTTAATGATATTGATTGAAGCTTTTGTACAGAGAATTCTGAGCTATTACAATTTCTAAATAGACTTTCCATTTTTCACTATCGGGCTACTTACTAGGTACCTACTTGAGTTATACGACTCCGATTAAAATAAGATTAACTGATTCAAACTGTACAATGCAGAGATGACCGTGATGTTCGTAGATTAACGTAGAGTAAGTCGTGAACGTAGCTCCATTATATGAACGATAGAAGCAAACATTGTTAGACCTCGTTATTCTTTTTTCGTGAGCACTGATGTATAGGCATAGATTACCTGTCAGTTTGCTTTATAATCTCTATCGGGAAGATGTCTGCGGCCAAGTACCACCTGACGTTTTGAAGTTATGAAGTAGATGATGAGTTAGCATCAAGTTAGATTGTGAGAACAGGTTCTGACTTCTATGGATCGGTGACTGTACCAGAGTATTGTAGCAGTATCCCAGAATGATATAGACGGGGAGTCTTTATCAGGGTGTCGTTGCGGTAGCTTTTGGTGACATAGCTGTTGACTGTGAATAAGATACCTGGTCATTAGTTTTCTTTTTATTTACTGTCAGTATTGCTTGGACTTGGTAATCACGAATACTGTCGAATCGCGAATCAAACCTATAGCATTAGTTTCAATAAAAACTTTTGCAGCCATTTTGGAACTGTCAAAGGCGAACAGGTAGCTCCCCTGTGTTTAAGTTTGTAGACAATTTCCGTAGAGATTAACGATAGCAAATCCTAGTAAAATGCAATAACTGAAGAACAGCTCGCAATATAATGCGTTGAAAAATGGGCTTCATCTTTAGAGCTTCTTATTCGTGAAATTGCGGGATGAAATAATGTGTTAGGAAGATCCCCAATCATCAAGTTCCTCAATAGTTAGGTTAGATGTCATAGTTGATGATAGTGGTGGTGAAACCAAATCTGATTAAGAATGGCTTGTATACTCATACTAGAAACACTTGACCCCATCTTGTAAGTAACATGTATTCTAGCACATTTGGCGCTAGATATCTTCAGAATCGTTGGTGCGATATCTGACTGTGTTGGTGCACAGAGCGCTGCACTAGGTATCTTCAGAATCGTTGGTGCGATTTCTGACTGTGTTGGTGCACAGAGTTGCTTAATGTGTCGTAGCACATTTTGCGCTAGGTATCTTCAGAATCGTTGGTGCGATTTCTGACTGTGTTGGTGCAGAGTGCTGCGTTAGGTATCTTCAGAATCGTTGGAGCGATTTCTGACGGTGTGGGTGCACTGAGCGTTGGTGTGTTGTAACACATGTTGCACTAGATATTTAGAGAATCGTAGGTGCGATTCTGGTCTGTATTGGTGCACAGATTTTAATGAAAGTTTCATGAGTTGAGTATGCGTTGCCTATTTGTGAAATTTATTTTGGTGAATAGAAACAGACGAGAGAACTTGTTGATTGAAAGATTTAATGTGTTGAAGCACACATTGCGCTAAATATTTGGAGAATCGTAGGTACGATTTGTGACTGTGTTAGTGCACGAAGCGCTCAATGTGTTGTAGCACATGTAGCACTTAATATTTTGAAAATCGATTTGACCAAAATAAGGCTCAGGTTTCTAAGTTGGCTATTAATGATTATGTTTTGATTGATAATGAGGAAAGAAATCAGACAAAATTAGATCCAAAATTCAAAGGTCCGTTTAAAATCATTGAGGTACTAGACGGTGATAGATACCTACTAAAGGCGCTTGACTCCAAGCGAACTTACAAATACCCCCATGATCGTGTGAGAAGAATCCCCCGATCACCAAGTTCCTCAAGAATTAGATGTCATAGTCGATGACAGTGGTAGTGAGACCACATTCTGATTGGCAGGCTTGTACACCCATACTCTAAACTTGAGACCGCACCTCATGAGAGACATGTGGCGATGGGTCTACAAAGAATCGTTGGTGCGATTCTGATTTGTGTTGATGCACAAATTGCTATGAACATTTCACGAGACCGCACCTCATGAGTAACATGTGGCGATGGGTCTGATAATCGTTGGTGCGATTATAATCTGTGTTGGTGCACAGTGTATTGTGAAAGTTTCATGAGTTGGTTGTACATTGCTGATGAATTATGGTGGACAATTTTGTACGCATTATTGTGTAACTTGTTGATCGGATCTTTTCCAATGTATGATCTACGGAGGCTTCTTGTATGAAGCCTTGGTACAGCTGATTATTTCACTTAGATTTATATGAAATAAAGTACCATAGAGAATCAATCTTTGTTTCACTGGCAGGATAGCCGAGCCAGATTACTCTCTGAGTTAATTTTTGTCCACAGGTACTACACCCGAGGACGGGTGCTAGTCAGGGATGGCCGTGTCGTGGATTGATGGCGCCATGGTCAATACGCAGCGCCATCTAACAATTTATTTTGTAAACCTAATAATAATCGTCACCGGAAACGCAAGCGCGCCATATTGCTTGGACACGATCGTCGGTAGAGGGGATGCAGCGAGGACAGGGAAGGGACCGAGTGTTCGGTCAGTTGAGCTTGGACTGTCTTGGCGGACACTCAGTGCCAACGCACGTGTTTGTTTCCTACGTGAACTGCAAATGTGAATAAAGTTATTTTTAAGATTTAAATTATCTTTTGTTAGAGTACCCACGACAGTGCCCATAGCTAAGTTTAACTATGTCGGATCGTGAAGAAGACTCGATGTTTCGCATCTCGGCCACCCATAATGCGACATATATATTGTATAAAAATGTTTAAAAATATATAAATAAGTAAAGAAAATAAATAAAGGAAATAATAATAATAATAAATCTTTATTTATAAAAAAAAACAGATTGTAGTACATTTTACATGTTTTCAGAAAGTGGGTAGTTATACATTTCTTACAATCAAGTGGGTGACGTACTGTTCTCCTTGCTAGGCTATGAAATAGCCTGTATTAAGAAGTAACAGTGCCTATCCCCTAGAGTTGTATTACTACAATTTTATTTTAACAACTTTAATTCAAGTAAAATGTTTAACAGAACTTATTAGGTACTTTTGTGTGTGTATATGTGTGTGAGTGTACGTGTGTTGTGTGTGTCGTGTATTGGTCTGTGAATGTGTTTGGATGTGTGAATGAGTGTATGTGCGTAAGTAATCGGCAATGAAAGCATGCGTGGCTGTGTAAACGTGTTGAGTCAATGGGTTGATTAGTGTGTGTTTATGTTTTGGGGTGTGGTACAAGTTACAAACTTGTCATTAAGTTAAATATTTTTCTGTTTCGTCATAGGTTTTATTTTGGAGGAATGTGCGAAGAGCCTTTTTACAATTATGATAGGAGAGTCTGTAAATTGGACATTTATTGTTAATTACATTGTAAAGGGACGGACCTAAATAATAAAAGAATCTTTTAGTAAAAGTCAAGTGGGTTTTTGGCGTCGTACATGTCGTGGATTGATGGCGCCATGGTCAATACGCAGCGCCATCTAACAATTTATTTTGTAACCCTAATAATAATCGTCACCGGAAACGCAAGCGCGCCATATTGCTTGGACACGATCGTCGGTAGAGGGGATGCAGCGAGGACAGGGAAGGGACCGAGTGTTCGGTCAGTTGAGCTTGGACTGTCTTGGCGGACACTCAGTGCCAACGCACGTGTTTGTTTCCTACGTGAACTGCAAATGTGAATAAAGTTATTTTTAAGATTTAAATAATCTTTTGTTAGAGTACCCACGACAGTGCCCATAGCTAAGTTTAACTATGTCGGATCGTGAAGAAGACTCGATGTTTCGCATCTCGGCCACCCATAATGCGACATATATATTGTATAAAAATGTTTAAAAATATATAAATAAGTAAAGAAAATAAATAAAGGAAATAATAATAATAATAAATCTTTATTTATAAAAAAAAACAGATTGTAGTACATTTTACATGTTTTCAGAAAGTGGGTAGTTATACATTTCTTACAATCAAGTGGGTGACGTACTGTTCTCCTTGCTAGGCTATGAAATAGCCTGTATTAAGAAGTAACAGTGCCTATCCCCTAGAGTTGTATTACTACAATTTTATTTTAACAACTTTAATTCAAGTAAAATGTTTAACAGAACTTATTAGGTACTTTTGTGTGTGTATATGTGTGTGAGTGTACGTGTGTTGTGTGTGTCGTGTATTGGTCTGTGAATGTGTTTGGATGTGTGAATGAGTGTATGTGCGTAAGTAATCGGCAATGAAAGCATGCGTGGCTGTGTAAACGTGTTGAGTCAATGGGTTGATTAGTGTGTGTTTATGTTTTGGGGTGTGGTACAAGTTACAAACTTGTCATTAAGTTAAATATTTTTCTGTTTCGTCATAGGTTTTATTTTGGAGGAATGTGCGAAGAGCCTTTTTACAATTATGATAGGAGAGTCTGTAAATTGGACATTTATTGTTAATTACATTGTAAAGGGACGGACCTAAATAATAAAAGAATCTTTTAGTAAAAGTCAAGTGGGTTTTTGGCGTCGTACATGTCGTGGATTGATGGCGCCATGGTCAATACGCAGCGCCATCTAACAATTTATTTTGTAACCCTAATAATAATCGTCACCGGAAACGCAAGCGCGCCATATTGCTTGGACACGATCGTCGGTAGAGGGGATGCAGCGAGGACAGGGAAGGGACCGAGTGTTCGGTCAGTTGAGCTTGGACTGTCTTGGCAGACACTCAGTGCCAACGCACGTGTTTGTTTCCTATGTGAACTGCAGATGTGAATAAAGTTATTTTTAAGATTTAAATTATCTTTTGCTCGAGCACCCACGACAGTGCCCATAGCTAAGTTTAACTATGTCGGATCGTGAAGAAGACCCGATGTTTCGCATTCCGGCCACCCATGATGCGACATCAGAAGTGCGATGCAACTCAAGTGGCCCACATGGAGATTCGTGATAATGTTACTGAAATACGTGGCGGTTACGTTTTGAAATTCAAAATACCTAGTGACAGTGATAATTAAAATTGCGGTTAGTTTTTGAAACGCGTGCGAAGCTCTAGACGCTAAAAACTCGAAGTGTGCCGTGAAATCAAGTTCGACGCGCAATCATGGCGGTATCATTTGTAGAGGACACAGTGTTGTTCAGTGCAGTTTATTTGTGACAATAAGGCACTGAAAAGCTTCGTACTCACATGCCTATATGATAACTTATCTAGGACCAATTTATGGAACTTTCCAAGGTCAATTTCCTATTCGTCGAGTTTTCTGCGGCTACCCTCGTCAACCTGAACAATGAAAAACCAGTCTGTAATGGAGGCAAGTAACTTCACAACAGCTGGCCAGGTCAAGGAAAAGTGTGTGGATTTGTGTGTGAGGATATTCACGTCAATCTGGTGAGTTATTTTCATTTTGTAATTGCTGTGGCGCTGAGGCATTCGTCAGTTAACATTTTTAATTTTGTTAACGAGAGCTTAACATTTTCGATACTATGGAGACTGACTCACAAAAGGTTTAGAGACAACTCTCATGATTGACGATCATTGATTTTTGATAATTGACTAGTCGCTTTATTGCTCCATGCTAAAGTGAGGCTATTATTCTCGTGTTGATTATAGTTTTGGTGTTGTAGTAGTAATTCAGTCGCTATAGTTGGTGTTGCTGGTTCTGGCGTTTCAAATAATGCTGATGAAGCGATATTATTCTGCTATCGCTGGTAGAGAAATAGATTGAAGAGCTTAGTTTAGAGAGATATGGTCACAATACCAACCTGATCACAATACCCTGCCTTACACTTTATTCTGGAAATTGTGATAATTGTAAAAGCAATGTAACTTATCACTATCCAAGACTTAACTTTGCCCACTGCTGGGCATAAGGCTCTTTCTTGTGCCAATGTTCTAATTAGGTTTAGATTGGCTTTAAGACTAGGCTATTATGCTGTCCAGAAACCTTTATTCCCCCCACAACTTTTATTGAACTTGTACTCTCGTAGTGTTTCTCAGTTTCAGATATCGTATCACGGTGGATGAGGCCAACAGGAGGCTAGCGGTTCGCATGCTGCTACAACTGCTGTGCAGCTGCATCTTCTGAGCAGTTTTGAGCATGACAGACCGAAGATGGTCAAGCAGCAGCAGGCTGTAATAGCTGATTATCATGTCAACATCTATGGGGTGAAGAGCGTTCAAGGCAAACTGGAATATTGTGTGAGTCGCTGCCATTTTATTCTGATTATGAGTTTCAAAGGTTAAAAGACGTTCATATCAATCCAGTGGTTAGATTGATGGTAATTTTGAAGTTCTAAGTACAAATCGAGTACTAAAAATGTTTTCCATTGGAGGTAATAGTTTCAGTGCGAAGTTTAGGATGAGATATCACATGGCAAGGTTGCCACAAGATCATGTTCCGACTTAGACGTTATTAGTAAAAAAATAGACCTAGGTTTTTGTAGTAACGTATAGGCGTCAGCTTGCTTACGTAACAACAGTTAGCAAATTCGATAGTATCAAAACTATCATGAATAACAACTTAATTTTAATGATATTGATTAAAGCTTTAAGGGTACAGAGAATTCTGAGCTATTACAATTCCTAAATAGACTTTCCATTTTTCACTATCGGGCTACTTACTAGGTACCTATGTGAGTTAATACGACTCCGATTAAAATAAGATTGACTGATTCAAACTGTACAATGCAGCGATGACCGTGATGTTCGTAGATTAACGTAGAGTAAGTCGTGAACGTAGCTCCATAATATGAACGTTAGAAGCAAACATTTTTAGACCTCGTTATTCTTCTTTTCGTAAGCACCGATGTATAGGCATAAGTTACCTGTCAGTATGCTTTATAATCTCTGTCGGGAAGATGCCTGCGGCCAAGTACCAACTGACGTTTTGAAGCTATGAAGTAATGATGAGTTAGCATCAATTTAGATTGTGAGAACAGGTTCTGACTTCTATGGATCGGTGACTGTGCCAGAGTATTGTAGCAGTATCCCAGAATGATATAGACGGGGAGTCTTTATCAGGGTGTCGTTGCGGTAGCTCTTGGTGACATAGCTGTTGACTGTGAATAAGATACCTGGTCATTAGTTTTCTTTTTATTTACTGTCAGTATTGCTTGGACTTGGTAATCACGAATATTGTCGAATCGCGAATCAAACCTACTAGTTTCAATAAAAACTTTTGCATCCATTTTGGAACTGTCAAAGGCGAACAGGTAGTTCTCCTGTGTTAAAGTTTGTAGACAATTTCCGTAGAGATTAACGATAGCAAATCCTAGTAAAATGCAATAAATGAAGAACAGCTCGCAATATAATGCGTTGAAAAATGGGCTTCATCTTTAGAGCTTCTTATTCGTGAAATTGCGGGATGAAATAATGTGTTAGGAAGATCCCCAATCATCAAGTTCCTCAATAGTTATGTTAGATGTCATAATTGATGATAGTGGTAGTGAAACCAAATCTGATTAAGAATGGCTTGTATACTCATACTCGAAACACTTGACCCCATCTTGTAAGTAACATGTATTGTAGCACATTTGGCGCTAGATATCTTCAGAATCGTTGGTGCGATATCTGACTGTGTTGGTGCACAGAGCGCTGCACTAGGTATCTTCAGAATCGTTGGTGCGATTTCTGACTGTGTTGGTGCACAGAGTTGCTTGATGTGTCGTCGCACATTTTGCGCTAGGTATCTTCAGAATCGTTGGTGCGATTTCTGACTGTGTTGGTGCAGAGTGCTGCGTTAGGTATCTTCAGAATCGTTGGAGCGATTTCTGACGGTGTGGGTGCACTGAGCGTTGGTATGTTGTAACACATGTTGCACTAGATATTTAGAGAATCGTAGGTGCGATTCTGGTCTGTATTGGTGCACAGATTTTAATGAAAGTTTCATGAGTTGAGTATGCGTTGCCTATTTGTGAAATTTATTTTGGTGAATAGAAACAGACGAGAGAACTTGTTGATTGAAAGATTTAATGTGTTGAAGCACACATTGCGCTAAATATTTGGAGAATCGTAGGTACGATTTGTGACTGTGTTACTGCACGAAGCGCTCAATGTGTTGTAGCACATGTAGCACTTAATATTTTGAAAATCGATTTGACCAAAATAAGGCTCAGGTTTCTAAGTTGGCTATTAATGATTATGTTTTGATCGAAAATGAGGAAAGAAATCAGACAAAATTAGATCCAAAATACAAAGGTCCGTTTAAAATCATTGAGGTACTAGACGGTGATAGATACCTACTAAGGGCGCTTGACTCCAAGCGAACTTACAAATACCCCCATGATCGTGTGAGAAGGATCCCCGATCACCAAGTTCCTCAAGAATTAGATGTCATAGTCGATGACAGTGGTAGTGAGACCACATCTGATTAGCAGGCTTGTACACCCATACTCTAAACTTGAGACCGCACCTCATGAGAGACATGTGGCGATGGATCTACAAAGAATCGTTGGTGCGATTCTGATTTGTGTTGGTGCACAAATTGCTATGAACATTTCACGAGACCGCACCTCATGAGTAACATGTGGCGATGGGTCTGATAATCGTTGGTGCGATTATGATCTGTGTTGGTGCAGTGTATTGTGAAAGTTTCATGAGTTGGTTGTACATTGCTGATGAATTATGGTGGACAATTTTGTAAGCATTATTGTGTAACTTGTTGATCGGATCTTTTCCAATGTATGTTCTACGGAGGCTTCTTGTATGAAGCCTTGGTACAGCTGATTATTTCACTTAGATTTAGATGAAATAAAGTACCATAGAGAATCAATCTTTGGTTCACTGGCAGGATAGCCGAGCTAGATTACTCTCTGAGTTAATTTTTGTCCACAGGTACTACACCCGAGGACGGGTGCTAGTCAGGGATGGCCGTGTCGTGGATTGATGGCGCCATGGTCAATACGCAGCGCCATCTAACAATTTATTTTGTAACCCTAATAATAATCGTCACCGGAAACGCAAGCGCGCCATATTGCTTGGACACGATCGTCGGTAGAGGGGATGCAGCGAGGACAGGGAAGGGACCGAGTGTTCGGTCAGTTGAGCTTGGACTGTCTTGGCAGACACTCAGTGCCAACGCACGTGTTTGTTTCCTATGTGAACTGCAGATGTGAATAAAGTTATTTTTAAGATTTAAATTATCTTTTGCTCGAGCACCCACGACAGTGCCCATAGCTAAGTTTAACTATGTCGGATCGTGAAGAAGACCCGATGTTTCGCATTCCGGCCACCCATGATGCGACATACATATTATATCTTTTCGGCGTTTGGTCAGTTCAATATAGGGGGTTACGCGGTGTTGCAATAAAATTGATTGTAAAATAAAGTGTTGCCGCACATTGAGGACTTTGCAATTTGTGTATAATTTATTAGTAGGATAGATTATTGGACGGAAGGTAGCCACTTTCAGTATAGCCCGGTGCGCTACTTCCAGTGGTTTGAGGATTGTTTTTGCAGCACCACCCCAGCAGGGAATACAATAAGTAATAATAGATAGGCATAAGGCAAAATAAACATTACGTATAATGGTAGGATTAGCAATGCTTCTAAGGGTTTTAAATATATATATAAGTTTACGAACTCTGCCAGTGAGGATATTAATATGAGATTTAAATTTAAGATTCTTATCTATGATTATACCTAGGTATTTGATTTCGTCCGTAGAAGATATGGGTGTACATTGGCATGACATTTGAGTTTGTAAATTACAGGTGTGAGCTTTTACTAATATTGTTTGGTTGGGTTGAGTAGCAGAACTTACCGAATACGTAATAAACTTAGTTTTTGATGTATTAAGTGTAAGCCTGTTTAGAGTAAGCCAGGTCAGTGCTTCGTTAAAGCCATTCTGTGCCTTGTCCTCGAGTTCAGACCATGTGTTAGCGACGAAAGTTATAGCAGTGTCATCCGCATATGATGTCATCTTAGCATTTGGGATATCTAAATTACATAAGTCGTTTATAAAGACTAGAAATAAGGTGGGACCCAAAATGCTTCCTTGTGGCACGCCACAGCAGATGGGAAGTTCATTGCTACTATGCTGATGAATTTTGACCATCTGGGAGCGATTTGTGAGGTAGCTTTGAAAGAGATCAAGTTGCAATCCCCTGACACCCATCTTTTCAAGTTTAAGTAAGAGAGAACGAACGGGGACGGTGTCGAACGCCTTTGCAAGGTCTAAGAATATTGTTAGGACTTTTTTATTAGTGTTTAGGTGTTTTACAATATTGTTAGTTAATTCATGAACTGCGTCATAGGTTGATTTGTTCTTACGAAATCCAAATTGTTGTGGTGATATTAATTGGTAATGTTCTAGGTAGTTTACAAGTCTTTTATTAATGAGACGTTCAAGTACCTTGGATAAGGCAGTTAGAACTGCAATAGGTCGGTAATTATTCGGCAAGTTCCCGTCGCCTCCCTTGTAGACTGGGTGAATGATTGCCTTTTTGAAAGAAGAGGGAAAGACTGCAGTCTCAAAGCAGAGGTTAAAAATATGGCATAATATGGGTGCCAGGAAGGTTGAATACCTCTTTAGTATGAAAGGTGATATGCCATCCCAGCCAGATGCAGCATCAGAGCGCAATGAATGAATAGTTGCTGTAATTTCGTCAAGATCAATAGGTTCAAGGACGAACGACGAAGTTGCCGAGATGTCAGAAGTGTTTTGAGGGACTGTCAAAGGCTGCGTAGTGCTAGACTGGATATTATTTGCAAGCCTCTCGCCAATATTAACGAAGAATGAGTTTACAGAGTTAGAGGATTCATTAGGTGTAGGTGACAAGGTAAGTAATTGATCAGATGTATTTTTAGTTTTAGTAGTGTTAGTTACTCGTTTAATAGTATCCCATAGTGTTTTAGGGTTTTTACTAGCTTTTTCTAGTTCCTCTTTATCGTAAATTCTTTTAGCCTTCTTTAAAATACGAATACAATAGTTTCTGTATCGAAGATAAGTAATTTTAATAACTTCATTTTCAGGGAAATTTTTAACTTTCTTATGTAGCGCGTCCCTGTTTCTTATGCACCGTAATAGACCAGGTGTGATCCATGGTTTTAGGATTCTCTTTTGTGATGAAACTTTTTTAACTATGGTATTTTCAGAAATGGATACCTTCATTAAATTTAATAATTTATCGATAGCCATATTTGGGTCCTTTGTGTTAAAAATAGAGGTTAAATCTAGCTGTGACATTGTTTTATCAAGGCCATCATAGTCAATTTTTGTTATAAATTGATTTGCGACCGACCATATAGATTTATTATAAATGCAAAGTAAGGAAGAAGAGTGATCAGTTATTGTAGAACTTAATACAAAGGTTTGGGTAGGGGAAGTTGTTTTGAGAAACGTATGATCCAAACAATTTCCATCTCTAGTCGGAAGGGTGTGAGCAGAGAGATAACCGTGAAAGGCGAGGCAATTTAGGTATTCATGGGAGCGCATGTCAGATGTGCTAGGTTTGATGTCCACGTTTAAATCGCCTGTTAGAACTACCGATTTAAATCTATGCAACGATGCGAGTATGCTGTTAAGAGCTGTGAGAAAGCTGTTTATGTTGTCTATTGATGGTGATCTATAAATACAAATTATTGCCAGGTCTGGGCTAATTTTTATAATAAAACCAGATGCGGATTGGTGAAAATCTGGTTCTTCACAAGTAACAGACAGGTTCGACTTCGAGTATACCACTACACCATCACTCTGGTTAAGGTGTTTGGTGGTCATAAATGACGAGTAATTATTGAGGATGGGGATAATAATATTGCTAGAGCATGGTAACCAACATTCAGTTAAGACAATCAAGTCGCAATCGAAAGAAATTCGGTGCAGTAGCGTTTGCAAGTTTAAAAAATTACGGTTTATCGAACGAATGTTTTGTGATAGGATTGTAATAAAGTTATTAGGACACTTCACGATGGAGAGTGTTTCTTCAGGTGTGCACGTATAGGTAGTTGATACAGACAGTTCGTCAATACTGTTAATTAGATTGTTTATGTTAGTAGTCATTTTACTGGCAAGGCAAAAATAGTTAGTGGGTTACGAGTAAATGGAATGGTATATATTTTAAGAACGTATGGAAGGCTTATGTTCGGGGTCATTAAGTTTAAAAACTTACTTTTTATGATGTTGAAGTAGCTAAGTAAAGAATGATGGATATGAACGCATGCAGATGTAAGGAGTACATGTGATGACATTGTGAAGTTTTTATATGTAGGAGTTGAGTGAGGCATGTATGTTGAGAGTATGTTGTGTTGATGAAAAAAGTTATATGTGTGAGTATTGTTATTGTCTGTATTTAGTGTTTTAACATAGCAATTTAAAGAATTCGTAAAAGTAATCAAATTATACATAAAAAATCGCAGGGTATACTTAAACGTAGGTAGTCATGCTTTGATGATTGCCGCCAGCTGCTTCAGTTGTTCTTCGCTTCTCACCACGATAGTCTGGCAATCAGGATTCTTTTTAAGCATAACTTTTCCGTTCGAAGTCCAACAATAGTTATACTGGTGTGTCTTAGCGTGGTTTCGAGTAAGGTAAAATAATCTTTTTGTATTCGCTGTTAAAAGCTCTGTGATGTAGATAGGTGATTCCGGTACAGATTTTAAGTTTAGGTGGGTTGATTTTATCTTGTCTGTGGGATTAAGTTTATTGTAGTCTTTAACAGCAGCAAGAAATTTCGTTTTCACCAGGGTATTACAGAACTCAACCGTTAGACTTGATGTTACGTTTTCCTTTTTTGAGGGTTGTCTAATTTGAAGCAGCAATTTTGCTGTATCTTGGTAGTTGTAACATACGGCACAACGAAATAGGTTTAAAATTTTAGGTAACGGTTATGATGTATCTAATATGAAGTAAATTTGTAAGTCCTTGCATTTCGTTGTACCTAATATTCTTTTTAGGAGTACATCTTGAATTTTGTATTAAAAACAAATAAAACAAAATATTTTGTTTAATTAAAAATGCTGTATGTTTATTTAGCAATCATAACGTATTAAAAATAAAAATTCAATCAGTCTCTAAATATAGAAAGAAATAAAATCTACTGAGGGCGACATTGTCAACTAAAACAAATAATATCTTGAGCGATATTTTGGACGAAATATCAAACAAATATACTGCATTATTAAAAAAAATTACACAAGTACAAGTTTCTTTTATTCTTGTTCTTATATTTAAAATCAATAAAAACAATCAATAGAAAAAAATAACAAAACAAAAAGTAACTATTAAAGTTAATAAAGCATCAACGTATTATTAAACAATGTGTTATTATTATTAAAAAACACCAATAAAATAAACTGTAATTTTCAATCAGTTTTTACTGATCTTTATCCTCTTCATCAGAGTCATTTAATACATCTTGTATTCTTTTGTCACGTTTTAGACATAAGTATTCTTTGGCGTATGTTCTGGGTACTATTTGTTTGTCGACGAGTTTTTTTAAATCGTTGTATTTTTGCAACGATACTGGCAGTTTTGCAGAATATAGGCAACATTTTGGTTCAGAACCATTCAGACTACAAAAATTTACCTCTGTAGCTTCAGCATCTGGTAGCATAGAATATTTAATAAACTTTTTGTCAGAATTAGACTTTTTGAATGTTGCAATACATAATTTAAAAAACTTTAGTTTTTGATTCTTCTTAAAAGTGCTGTTCAAAATGTCTTCAAATCCCATAAAGTCTTGACCTTCCAAAACAGAGACTATAGGGAGCAGGATTTCTACGCGCCATCTCGACGACTATCTGTCATTGAGACGGTGCCCATATAGTAGTCTTTTTAACAGCACGTTCAATAGTGGCATGCATGCTGTCAACAGGCATAAATGTGTGCCCGGGTATCAAGTAATTCATTTGAATTACATCTATATTTTTAGATTTGGATAGAAAATATCTTAACATGCTCAACATCGTTTTATTTTTGTTTTGAACATAACATGAATTGAATACAACAGTACAGTTTTTACTTTTTGACGTTCATCTACCTCTTGAAGGTATTTAAACACGCAAGTAGAAATTTCATTGGCTCCGCGATGAGCGTCAACTTCGGTCTACAAATTGCAGTAGCCTGCCTGAGTATTGCTTTCATAAACTGTCATATTATATACGGCTATTTTCCACCTTAGGGCCATATTTTCACCGTGCGGTGTATTTAACACCTTTTGCATATCAAAACTTGCACATATCACACTTGGATCTATAGCATTAAGTTTCTGGTGGCACTGAAATCTTTTATAGGACTCATTTTTTTCCCTCAAGTGGTCTTCAAAGTTAGACAGTTCTTCTGCATTTTTGACATCATAAGTCTGTGTCATACATGTCATAAACTTATCTTTTTTAGGGACGTGAAATCCTATATTGTAATCAGTCTTTAGCCAACTTGAAAAAAATTTGAAAGACATTTTGTTTACACCATTATCAGCACAATCTTTTGTATAAAAGCGTTACAAATTGGAAATTTTTTAAAATGATCAGGTAAGTAAAGGAGAGTAGAATCTTTTCTGCAGTAATGCGAGGGTACAGTACGCGTCACGTAAAAAGAACGCTGGAAGAAAGTGGTGGGGTTGTGTTTGCGCAGGGGTACAGTCTCGCACGAAAGTTATATGCCTATTATTTTATTTTTGAACTAGGCTTTCGCCCGCGAGTCGTGACTTTGTACTTACATATTTGTTATTCTTATTAGTTATTACATTGAAAAATATATTAGATAAAATATCAATAAAATGAATTAAAAACATGTTTGAATTATGTATTATAGAATGTTTAATCGAAATAAAATTAAAGTAATGTTGAAACTCCTTCCATTAAGTCATCATGCGTGACGTGAAAACCAGATGAGGAGGCGGTGTTGGTGCTAGAAGTGGCCATTTCATCGTCGTCGCTGGCGTCACTCGAGCTTCCATCCTCATCTGAGTCGGAATCATGATCCCCTATGTGGATAACAAATGTTTCTGACATCATGTCCACCACATGATCGCTTTTACAGTAATCAGCCTCTATTTCTTTTACCTTCGTGCATAGCTTCCCCCATTCTGTTGCTCCCATTAAATTTACTTTTTCATGAACCAACTCAGTTATACGTGTCAGGTTCCAAGTTACATTTTTGCAGGCAACATAACCTTTTATTTGGGACCAGGCCATTTCAATAGGATTCAGGTCCGGGTGATATGGCGGCAAACGAAGTACAGAATGTCCTGCTTCGTTCAAAATAGCATCGATATTAAATTTCTTAATTTATCTTTGTATTTCTTTATTAAGTTGTACAACTCCGGCTTTAGCATGGTCTCTTCAAATTCAATACCTTTTTGACGAAGCCAGGTTTGCATGTTTGCTTTCTTTGAATTGGACGTTGGTGCAGCATCGAGTTGTTTATTGTGGTAGGATGCATTATCGACTACCACGACTGAATTAGGCGGTAAATTTGGTATTAGTTGAGTACGGAGCCATCGCTCGTAATTCTCAGAATTCATATTATACATACACCATAGTCATGGTAGTAGCCGCTTTTTGTACCGGCTTTAAACGTCAGTAAAGCATTCGGCATAAAACCTGCATCGCCACCCGCATGCACTATGACTAAGCGGCTACCTTTAGATACAGGTTTTTTAATGCCCTTGGTGGAACCGTCTGTCCAAGCATGGTGAGACGCATGGGAACTATCGACGTATGATTCGTCAGTGTAAATGATAGGTCTTCCTTCCTCTCTATATTTTTTAATCTTTCTCAGATATTCAATTCTTTAAAATCGAATTTGTAACTGCTCAATTAAGATTTTTCTATTGGTTTCTGTTTTTTCCATTTAAAACCCAAGTTTTTCAATACTCGCCTGAGACTTGCTGTAGATCCTTGGAAATGTATGTCATCCTGTAACTTCCTTGGCAATTTGCCTATGGTAGGCAATTCTTTTTCAGTAACGTGAAAATTATGGATGATTCTTTTTATAACACCCTGGTCAAAGCTGTCAATGTCTGTTATTGGTTTTGTTTTTTTTCTTTTATTTTTGCCGGGAGTTCGGAAAACAGTAAGAAATTTCGAATCTTTTGAACCCTTTACTATTCGTCTCACTGTCGACTCGGAACATTTTGTTGCCTCTGCGGTCCGTTTCATACATTGTTTTAAATTATTAACTGCATTATTATCAGCTTCCCTCTATGTAAAACCATTTCGTAATTTAAAACTTTTGTGCGCGATGGTATTTTTAAAAGGAACGTAACGTGGATACTGCGCGGGAAGCAAAGCTCAAGTGACGAACCAATAGCGCAGCGGCAAAGATGCGGCGCGTGGCTCACCCGCCCCGCGCCCTACCTCATACCACCAAATAGACCGATAAATCGCATATGCGCAGCTCGACCGTCAGCGTTCTTTTTACATGACGCGACCTGTACAAGAGGTAAAGATGTTATAAATTGCTTCGCATGACTTATTACTTCTTCTATAGTTTTATTACCACCGCCGTTTTTTTTCCTGTCGTCTTATTTTGCAAATCCCTCGACTGCGTTGTTTAGTGTGTATAACAGAAGCCTTTGCGTTATATCAAGCGTATTTATTAAAAAAAATTGACACACTTGTCTCTTTCCATCGTCTTCATTTATATAATATGCGTATGAGTAATTTCTTCTTGATGATTCGCCTTTATCTGTCGTATTACATTTAACATCCTTTTTTATAGCACATTGTGAGATCCAGTCTTTCTGGCGTTGTGAGCTACCAAGGTTCCAGTAATAAGTAAAAAGCCGTTGGCGTCTTTCTTCAGTTATTTCTCCACAATTCCGTTTACAAATAACATCTTTACAAGGGGTAGGTTTCATAGTTTTAGATGGAACATCTCCTTTTTCATTGGTATAGGATTGCACTAAAATTCGTTTCATTTTGTTATCATTTTTAATACATATTTTTGTTTTTGGTCTGGTTTTTAAAACTTCTTGTTCTGTAATAATTTCTTCCTTCGTTTCAGATTTTTTACTTTTACTTTTTTTTTTCAGTCTGTACCATTCCTTCGTTTTGAGATCTTTGTTTGCTTTTTTGATTTTTTTCTTCATTTTTTGCTCGATATCGAATCATCAGATGTTTCACCTTCGCTAAATGATATACTAGAATCTTCTGATGGAAATGCTTCGTTCAATAATAACGTGTCAGCATCCTCTTCTTCAATAAAATCTAGGTAGGTTTTGTCAAAGTGTAGTGATTTTTTACATTTTCGATTATATTTACTGCTTTGGTATGGTTCGTCACTGTGGTTGGATTTTAGATCTTCAATGGGCGTGTTGCCATAATATGTTTCAGGAACTTCTTCGATTAAAGGAGGTCACCCAGATTGGGCTAATTTTTTTTTTGCCGGCCAACGAAAATAAATGCAACAATTAGATAGAGCATAAGCATAACATTTATTGTTATTACACCAAAGTTCTATATCCAAGTTTAGAGTAAATACTAATGATTACAGTAGCTAGTATAAAACCTGCATAAATAAAAAAAAGACACAAAACAAATACCTAATAATAACAATAGTTAGTGTAACATAAACAATGATAGTATAATCAAAATCATTATCCCCTTCGGCAGACAACACAACTTCTTTTTATATATTTTTTATTTTTTCATATATTTTTTTTTAATTTATAATCTGGCAAACAAGTAAAAAGATTTTTATATTCTGGATTAAATTGTCGCATCGATTTTGTTTACGTCCGACGATGGTTTGCAGGTTTTTGTGGCGTTTTGCTGCAGCAGGGTTTCAGCATAACTGCTTTAAGATATTGCGCAAATGGCGCATAATAATATTAAGAATATTGCCCAGCAAGAAGGTAACAAAATGAAACGAATTTTAGGGCAATCCTATACCAATGAAAAAGGAGATGTTCCATCTAAAACTATGAAACCTACCCCTTGTAAAGATGTTATTTGTAAACGGAATTGTGGAGAAATAACTGAAGAAAGACGCCAACGGCTTTTTACTTATTACTGGAACCTTGGTAGCTCACAACGCCAGAAAGACTGGATCTCACAATGTGCTATAAAAAAGGATGTTAAATGTAATACGACAGATAAAGGCGAATCATCAAGAAGAAATTACTCATACGCATATTATATAAATGAAGACGATGGAAAGAGACAAGTGTGTCAATTTTTTTTAATAAATACGCTTGATATAACGCAAAGGCTTCTGTTATACACACTAAACAACGCAGTCGAGGGATTTGCAAAATAAGACGACAGGAAAAAAAACGGCGGTGGTAATAAAACTATAGAAGAAGTAATAAGTCATGCGAAGCAATTTATAACATCTTTACCTCTTGTACAGGTCGCGTCATGTAAAAAGAACGCTGACGGTCGAGCTGCGCATATGCGATTTATCGGTCTATTTGGTGGTATGAGGTAGGGCGCGGGGCGGGTGAGCCACGCGCCGCATCTTTGCCGCTGCGCTATTGGTTCGTCACTTGAGCTTTGCTTCCCGCGCAGTATCCACGTTACGTTCCTTTTAAAAATACCATCGCGCACAAAAGTTTTAAATTACGAAATGGTTTTACATAGAGGGAAGCTGATAATAATGCAGTTAATAATTTAAAACAATGTATGAAACGGACCGCAGAGGCAACAAAATGTTCCGAGTCGACAGTGAGACGAATAGTAAAGGGTTCAAAAGATTCGAAATTTCTTACTGTTTTCCGAACTCCCGGCAAAAATAAAAGAAAAAAAACAAAACCAATAACAGACATTGACAGCTTTGACCAGGGTGTTATAAAAAGAATCATCCATAATTTTCACGTTACTGAAAAAGAATTGCCTACCATAGGCAAATTGCCAAGGAAGTTACAGGATGACATACATTTCCAAGGATCTACAGCAAGTCTCAGGCGAGTATTGAAAAACTTGGGTTTTAAATGGAAAAAACAGAAACCAATAGAAAAATCTTAATTGAGCAGTTACAAATTCGATTTTAAAGAATTGAATATCTGAGAAAGATTAAAAAATATAGAGAGGAAGGAAGACCTATCATTTACACTGACGAATCATACGTCGATAGTTCCCATGCGTCTCACCATGCTTGGACAGACGGTTCCACCAAGGGCATTAAAAAACCTGTATCTAAAGGTAGCCGCTTAGTCATAGTGCATGCGGGTGGCGATGCAGGTTTTATGCCGAATGCTTTACTGACGTTTAAAGCCGGTACAAAAAGCGGCGACTACCATGACTATGGTGTATGTATAATATGAATTCTGAGAATTACAAGCGATGGCTCCGTACTCAACTAATACCAAATTTACCGCCTAATTCAGTCGTGGTAGTCGATAATGCATCCTACCACAATAAACAACTCGATGCTGCACCAACGTCCAATTCAAAGAAAGCAAACATGCAAACCTGGCTTCGTCAAAAAGGTATTGAATTTGAAGAGACCATGCTAAAGCCGGAGTTGTACAACTTAATAAAGAAATACAAAGATAAATTAAGAAATTTAATATCGATGCTATTTTGAACGAAGCAGGACATTCTGTACTTCGTTTGCCGCCATATCACCCGGACCTGAATCCTATTGAAATGGCCTGGTCCCAAATAAAAGGTTATGTTGCCTGCAAAAATGTAACTTGGAACATGACACGTATAACTGAGTTGGTTCATGAAAAAGTAAATTTAATGGGAGCAACAGAATGGGGGAAGCTATGCACGAAGGAAAACCATCAAGTGAAAACCACCCCTCCAAGGGATTAAAACATAAAAAATTAACGCTGTATATTGGGGTCGGCTTCCAGTCAAAATGTATTCATCTGAATACCGGTGTTTTACGTGAAGCGGCTGCCTACCAGACCTCCACAACCCATTAACTGGGTAACACGATTAAAACGATTAAAAATTAACGCTGTATATTGGGGTCGGCTTCCAGTCAAAATGTATTCAGCTGAATACCGGTATTTTACGTGAAGCGGCTGCCTACCAGACCTCCACAACCCATTAACTGGGTAACACGGTACTTCTTGGCAAGACTGGAGTCAGATTTACTGGCTTCTGAAAATCCGTAACGACTGCCAAAGATCTACAAATGACAGCCGGGACCAACGGCTTAACGTTCTTTCCGAGGCACGGACGAAACTCGGTATGTTAAGATGGTTACCCATCCACAGACCAACCTTAGCAAGCGTTGCTTAACCTTAAAGATCGACCCATGCGGCTGTTATTATTTAGCCACGAGCTCCTCAAATGTTTGCTCAGCGATATTTTCGCCAGTAACTTTTTTTTTGTTCGGAACAATATTTTCCCGGACTTGTCCCATTTTAAAGATCTGATGAAGATCTTTGGAGGTAGGCAACGGAACTTCAATCAATGATAGTAAAAAAATATCTGAAATCGCATGTCTGCTGATTGTTTACACCAGTTCATAACATAACATAACATCACGCCAGTACGCTGTTTGTGGTTTCACTAAAAAGTGAAAAATAAATTTACTTTAATTTCGGAAGTCGGTATCAATAAACCAAAAACACCGACTTCCGAAATTAAAGTTATTTTTACTTTGTAGTGTTTTGTTTTTGGAAGTCGATTTTATTTTTTTGTAAAAAGTTAAACACAGACTTCCGAAAGTTTTTGGAAGTCGGTTTTATTTTTTTGTAAAAAGTTTTTTTTTTCAATGAAATTCAAATTTCTTACGATAGAACCTAAATGGAATGCACTAAAAACGTTTTTAGTTAGCGTAGGATTGTTAATAACTACAGATTTATATGTATTTGGCATATTTAATACTCTTAACACGTGAAAAAAAAAACGGTCACAACGAAATAATGGAGGCCCACGTTCGTTGGATTAGGCATTTCTGCCGATGCTAAATACACAATCAAGCTATTAAAAACACTTTAATACTTACCGTTCCATGTTATTTTTGGCCGAAACACTTTAAAATTAATGCAAAAACACTTATTTTTTGTTTGAAAACGCAGGTCGCGACTTGCTCGAAGGAGGTCGGCGCACGCACTATTTTGACGATTTTCACATCGACTGTGGTTGCACAGTCGATGTGAAAATCGATCCCTCAAAAACTGAGCCCAACGGCTCAGAGAGTTTTTGAGGGATATTATGCCATCCTTGTCTTTTACACTAAACGTTAGGCAAGTTTGACTGTGATAGACATAATTTTGACGCAGTAAAACGCCAAAACTTGAACGCGGGAGACAGTGATCTGGTCCAGATCAATAACAGGCAGAGGCCACCGCGCTTATCGCTTGTTTTGACCATTGACGGCCCTGTGGTTAACCACTCTTCTGACACCAATTGTTACGAGCTTGGGGTTCGTTACAATAAAAACAGCCGATTAAACCACCAAAAATAACACTTTAAATTTACAACAGTAATTAACATTTTAAACACAAATTCGCACTACTGAATACTTCACTTCACTTAATTCGCAGTTGAAGATCGCTTCCAAAGTTATCGCTTGTATCGCTAATTCAATACCGACTCCAGTCGCCGGATGTCCGCCCTTTATATACCAGCGACAGTTATTTCTAGAACCTTCTAGTATGGAAACTTCTGGAAAGTTCGGGTACATACACCGGTCCCGATTGACCTGGTGTCGAAACTTCGAGAATGTTCTAGCATAGAAAATTCTAGAAACATTTTGACCGTAGTAATTCCGCTATTCGATACTAGATGGCGCCACATGTACGTAAATGCCGTTATGTACCTAGCATTGATTCTGGCGCGTAACACTATTATGGCGTTAAATTGTTCACAACGATTGCTGTCTACGTCTTCAATAACACTGCGTGCATTGGCTGCAGTAGAGCCGACTATAAATTTTATTTGATTTTCTAACGCCGTATCTTTCAGTTTTATAGTGACATCTTCACTTGTTTTTTTTGTTTTGGCAATAAAAATCCTGGCAATTAGTATGACAACCTAATGCATGATTGTATGAATTAGAATTTGCTACATAGATTTTATTGTTCGTGTGTTCTGAATGGGTATCACTTGTTTTCTTCTGGTGTTTTATCTAAGAATAAATATCTTTTCTGATTGCCAGGATTCTTTGTGTATTTAGATAATTTCTGATGCTGCAGTTTATATATGGTTTCTACACTCTATTTTCTCAACAGTGTAGTTGGAATGTGGCCAGGCTTCTAAAATTTTAGAATAAGTAGAAGCGTCTCCGTCAGCAACCATTTTGTGCATAGATTGTTTGAATCCTTCCACTAAATTTTCCAACTCCATGTTGGTAGATGAACCAGTGTAATTGTTAAAACACCTGTGCTCTGCTGGTGAAGTTTGTTTATTCTGGGCACGAACACATAGGAATGCAACAATATTTATTTTTCACGTCAAGATATAGCACTTCTACAAACTTTTTACCTATGATTGCAGCAGCGCCTGATAGTTTTTCTTGTCCAGCTACCGTCAACGATCACGTCTATGACAGGGATTCCATCTGAATTAACTCTACCTTCGTCCAATGCGCTTTGCTCTCACAAACAGCCGCAGCTTCCATCTCAGTTGTGGCTAACTTTTCCCATTCTTCACTAACTCGGTTATCAATTTTCTTATAAAAAATCTCTGTCATAAACGGAACATTTAAGGTAGAATTCCGTATATCGCGATCGATCGCGGCCGCGCGCGGGCTACGACTGTGGTCGCTCGCTCGCGACAATAGTCAAATTATGAAAATATCGTGAGCCGCGCACGGCAGAGTCTTGAAATTAGTAGATGTTGTTCGTCAGTTCCCTCTAGACGTGTGTCTACTGAAGTCAAAATCATGGTCGAAGTGCTAATTGACATCCTAGAAAAAAAAGAGGAGGATGACGAGCTGCTGTTGCTATATTATGAAAAAAAAAAGAACCAATCGACCCTATCTTTAAAAGCAGAAATGAAGAAGGATGCTAACAAATATTGATTCAAAAGCATTTGTATTGTAATGAAAAACAATTTCGGAAGTTTTGCCGACTAAATAAAAAACAATTCAATTTTGTATTATCGTTAATTATGGAAGAAACGACGCCAAAAACATGTTAAAAATCAATATGCCCAGAAGAAAAGTTATTCTTAACACTTCGGTAAGTATTACAGTTAATTAGTGATAAAAATGTTATTACTCTATACAATTAAATTTTAATATTTTGTTTTCGTTGTCTGATGATTGTACTCATGACTATCAGATTCTAGGGGACTTCCTTTCCTAATCACCAAGCAAAGGGAACAAAATGATCCAAACACATCACAGTGTGTATACAACATAAAACTATTAGTCTTTTCTCTTAATTAAAAAAAAAACAATATGGTTCTAAACAAAAGCGCAATATTGTTTTTTATATCAGTCTCAAAATCACACAGCAAATAATGAAATACATAATATAAATTTAATATATAAAGTAACTAATTGACATGTTAACCACTGCACCATGGACATCGTCTATTTATTACCATAAAGTCGCTATAATAAAAACATCAGTTATTATTAAACAAAAGGTATTCCATGCCTATCAAAGATAGGTCAGCTGGTTCTTCTTGGACAGTAGATTCATCACTTATAGGGCATGGCGTACTTATTGAAGGCAGGTCAGCTGCTTCTTCTTGACTAGTAGATGCAGCACTTATAGGTGAACATATGTTAGTATGTGATGCCGATGATGGTGATTCACCAGTTTTGGGTGGATTGTAATTAGTAGTGGCTGCAGATGGATTCATCACGGGGTACGGCAATTCAGCACTTTCTGGACGTGGTTCTGAAGTAAGCGATGATGGACTACTTGGAGAATACATTATCCCACAGGGAGATTTAACTGCAAGCATCTTATATTTCGTAAGTGTTTCAAACAGCTCCTGCATAGCTTTAATTAGTAAATACGAAGGAAGTTTTTTGAGAACACTATTTGCTTGTCTTGTGAAGAAATCGATTTCATCATCGCTGTCACAATTATTTCTAGAAGACAAAGATGATAAATTTTGTAACAGTTTCTGCCGCGACTCGTCACGCTTTTTTAGGTACATTAATATACTGTCTTTATTTTTGCGAGGGCGTTTACTTCTTTCTGCTGAGTCTATTGAATCCTCTAGAAGATGATTTTCAGGTGGATTTAAACTATTTTCTGGATCGGTCATATCTGTTGGCTCTGTAATGGCCTCCCTCTCGTCCCTATGTAAAGGCCCCGGAGAGAGCATATCCGATGAAGACCGGGAGAGTTCGTCGTTAACAGTGCTAATACTTGTTCTTTCTTAAAAAACTAAATCTAAAAATAATAGTTGTAAGCAGTAACTTTGAAATTTACTCCGTGGATGTGCTGCAGATCCTGTACCACTTTTTTTTTTTTTTTCTTTTGCTGATAGTATGTGTCTTTGATATTTTTCCACCGATTCTTACAAGCTTTACCTGTAAAAAGTAGTTAAATTCATGTTTATTTATTTATTATTGTACAAAACAAAATATTTTTTTTTATCATTTCCTATTTATTTATTTATTTATGTACACACAGAAAAATAGTGAAATTTAACATTTTTTTTTCCTTTTATATTATTGTCAATTTTAATCTTATATTAATTTCATTATAATTCAGATTTATTGCTACGGGAGAAAGTTACGAATCATTATCATTTGCATATCGAATATCGATATATCGAACGACAAAAGTGTTCGAAACAAGTCGCTTTTCAAGCAGCCTGATGCAGTTGGTGGCATTGGATCAGTGATTGAACTTTTTAGTCGTTTTTAGCGGTCGGGTTTTGTGACAAAGTCGATTTTTTTTATTAATCTAAAGTTATTTTTTTTTATTAGTCTAAAGGTAGTTTTTTATAGAAGTTGGCCCCTTCAGAGCGCCCTAGCCAATCATTCTTCCAAACAAACGGTGGGTGGACCATGGAAGGCCACTCTAACGAGTAAACGCTTTTTATTCGTTTATTAACTGGATAAATGAAAAAAACAAATTATCAAATAATAGTTTGTTTTATTGTGTACCATATAAATCACTTTTTTTTTTTAACCTAGCTTTAATCAGTATTCATTAAACTTAAGTTTTGTTAAGCTCTTCCAAATGGCCTTGCAAGGAACACGGCTCCAAACAAGGCCAATATTATACATCAGTCGCTTAACTTAAAAATAGAGTTGTAACAATTAATATATTCGCTTTTACTAAAACTACATAATAAGCTCTTTCATTTAAGCAAAACATTAAATGCTCAATATATTTTTATCATTTATAAAAAACTCAACGAACATTACTTGAACACCATCGTATAACTAAGAATATATTAATGGAAATTATTTAAAAACAGTAGTAATGAGTATTATATTGACATCAAATAACTTGCCAACGCGTATTATAATGAAATCAAAAACTTTTTTTTTTACCTCAAATGGCCTTCTTATGGGTCCGTTCTTTGTAAGGCCAAAATGTTCCTAAGAAGGCCAAACTAAAAATTATCAATGACTTTCTTATATTAATTATAATAAAATAATAGACACTACAGACTAAGTACTGTACTTACTACAAACTTATTATGGTACATAGTCAGGAATGTTTAAAATCAACGATTCTTAAGATTAAAAAACGAAAATAATTGTAACAAAATAAAAATTAACTTCGGAAACAAACTTAGAACCTAAAAAGGATAACAATTTTGGATATTTTAATCACAATCTGAGCATATAAATTTGAGATCTTTTTTAGTGAGACCCATACACTCCTCGTGATACCACTTTTGACATTCGGTACATTGTCTCATGTCTTCCATTCTATTCTCGCCACATGCGTGACCGTACCATTCCTTTTCTTCACCTTCTGCACTTTTCTTCATCTCTATTTTCGATCTTTTACTGTTTTCTTGTTGTACTGTTCTTTTTAGCCGTTTTACGGAATCATTTTTATTTTTGGTTTTCTTTTTTTGGTCTCGTTTAATTGTAGACTTTCCTTTTTTCTTACTCGTCGCTTGCTTCATCTCATTCTTTTTTTCTTCAGTCTTTAATAAATCTTTAACTATTCTTTGTCCCTTATAATTAATAGCTTTTTGCCGTGGATGTGAAGACTTTATTGTAGCGTAGTTTGGAGTAGGCAAAAAAGCATGAAACGATTTTTCTTTATCCTCTATTAGATTAATTAACGGCTCGTCATCATCCGAAGATCTAGTCTCATGACTCTTTAGTTGAGCTTTTGTTTTAATTGAGCTTTTGTTTTGTATTAATCGTTTTTTCGGAGTGATTTCTTTTTTCTGCTCTAGGTCATCATCAAATGACGAAGAAGAAGTGTATAAATCCGAGACTTGAAGTTTAGTCATGTAGTATCTTTGATAAATGATTCACTAAGATTCAAATCAAGATCAGATTCAGAGCTAGAACAGACGATATTGTCTTGTAGGCCGGACGTACTCGGAAGAGGATAATCGTACAGAGATGGTTGAGGGTCATGTTTCGTATCTGCGACGTTGAAACGATGTACTGAACTTAGCAGCATGGGGCGGCACTGATCATTGACCGTAATATCTACTTCTAAGTCTGAAGCATCAGTTGAAGAACTGTAAGAAACAAGAACGGGTTTTCTTTTTGCTGTTGCAGCTGAAAATTTTGGCGATGTCGATACTATCTTCTCTGTGGAAGTTGATGGAAAAATTGAAGAAACGTTAGAAACATGAGCTGACCTCCTTTCATCTATTAGAGACTGAGACGACAATTCTGACACTTTTTTAAATTCAGACACAGGGGGCGAGACTTGAACAGATATAAGTGGTTGGTCGATCTGGTGTTGTAACGTTTCCGATAAAGGTCTTTCAGTTACAATTGAAGGAGCATAAGCATCTTCGGGTATTACATCAGGATCAAGGGGGTATAAACCAGTGGCTTTGAATCCATTCGTTATATTGGTATGAGTCATACACTTTGGCCATGTTCGGGAGAAAATTTTGTTAAACGCAGCTTTGTTTAAAGTTCTCTCTTGAGAATTGCACAGGTAGTTCAAAACTTCTTCATCCCAGTGATGTTCGAAGAACCGATTCACTGATCTATCTAGAGGTTGGAGTTCGTGCGTGGTGTTCGAAGGTAAGCAGTATAGTACTATATTATTTTTATCTGCTTCTTCCAGAGACTCATATGATAAATGACACTTTGCGCCATCAAAGATAAGCAGACATTTACCGGGTACTTTATGTTGTGCTAAATGTTGTATGAACTATACGAATAAGCTACTGGTCATGCTGCCTTTGGGTGCCATGCTTACCTTTGTTCCAGGTGGCAAATTTGATGCTAATTCTGATCTGTGCCTAATCCCCTTAAAAATAATCATAGGCGGTATAGCAATACCCACCGCATTTACGCACATCGCTATTGTAACGTTCTCGGCGTGTTCCGGAGCAACAAGATGTACTCTTGTATTCCCTTTTTCAGCCAAAACTACAGTTTGTTTGTGGACCGTAATGCGACACCCTTTTTCATCCATGTTATACAAGCGTTCTGGATGTGCAATAATGTCTAGCTCTTCATAGAGTTTCTTCACTTCTTCAAAATGGTTTTTCACAATGGGCTTATTCATTTTTTGAGCTGTAGCTGGATTCATTAGCTGGGGTTTTCTTTTTGATATTGATGGGTTTCGAGCCAAAAACATTTTGAGCCATTTGCGTCCAGCCATTCTTGTTGACATATTGAACGAGTGCTTGATTTTAAACCTCTCACAAAATAAAAAGGCTTGTTTCCTGATAAATTTAGGCGTAAGTGGTACACCCAGTTTTGCAAAACGTTTGATTCGCTGCGATAAATCTTCTTCTAATTGTTTTGTAAGAATAGTTGTCTTCCCAATTATTTTAGTACTGTTACCGCTTACTAAATGGTTTCTAAGGGTGCGTCTTGGAATATTGAACTTCAACGCTGCAGCATTTGTATTAAGTTGATTATTTTGTACTGCTTCCATGGCACGTCTTAAACTGTCTTCATCCCATGTACTACCTCTTTTCCTGGGTTTTGACTCCGACATTCTTGAAATCTGAAATTATACGCATAAAATTTAATCATCTATTCAATTACCGGCTTATTGTTATAAAGTTTTTTTGCTTAAAATATGATTATAGACAGACTATCTTATGACTATCTTATACAACGTTGATACGACAGAGGGGCTTTCCTTTAAACTGCCTATACTAGGTACCATTTTCAAGCTCTGTACCAAAAATAAATTAATTAGGAGCAGTAGTTTAGTCGCAAATGATTTTTAAAGTTTTTGCACGGTTTGAACACGATGTATCTTTTCTAACAGTTGATTATCGTCTAAGCATAGGTCATGCACCTTACAACGATAAATCTACGATGCGTTGTTGCCGCTCTGACGCATGTCGAAGGACATTCACTAAAAATTGGCAATGCAAACAAGGAAGCAATCAATACACACACACTTGCACTTTCACTACGAAAGCGACTAACATAAAGCGAGCGAAAGAAATAGAGATAGGTCAGTTTGTTGCATCCTTGTTTTTTGCGATCGGTAAGTCCCTCACTCAGTGCGCCGACGCTTGTTTTTCGGAACGTACGGTTTGTGGACTTCGCGCGCAAACAATTGTAATTTTATTTTGTTATTGTGAGAGGACACGTAACTTGGGATTATTATTATTTAGTATTAGTGTTTTTTTTGTGATTGACTGTTTTTTATGGTGATAGGACACGTAACTTGGGATTATTATTATTTAGTATTAGTATCTCCGGACCTCACTCCCATGGATTTCTTTTTGTGGGGTTACATTAAGGGTGAAGTGTATGCCTCAGAGGTAAATAAAATTATTGATGAGTTAAAAAATAGGATTATTTTAGCATTTCACAAATTAAAGTGCTTAGCGACGGACAGTGATCTAATTAGAAAAATAAATAACAATATTCTCCGTCGGTATAATTTGTGCATCAATGTGAATGGAGGACACATCGAAAATTTAAAAATTTAGTGTGTTTGTTTTTGTGCGCGTACTTCGAAACGTTACCTAACATAAAAGCCAGTGCGAGCGGAGGCCTAAGTCGCCGGCCGCCACCCGGCCCGGCCCCCACCGAGCACACGAGATACCGCACACCGCGCTCCGGCGCGCGCGCGACGTTGCCGCTTTGTTACCTAGCGGTATCTAAGGTCAGTGTCTTTTTTTTTACAAAGGGTGGTTGCGTTTTATTCGGATTTGCAAGCTATTTAGTTTGTTTGAAAAAAATATTTTCTCATTTATGGCGCTTTTTGTTTTTGTACCGTATCGAATTAATACTGTACACGTATAGTATACGTAGTTTAATTTAATGCCCCTCTGTCGTATCAACTCTGTATATAACTTATCACATACTTACTTTATCACATACTTTACCGTTTTTAACATGTATATATTTTTTATATTCGTTGCTTTTCATGTAAATTAGTTTAGTTTATTTTCAGACATAACCTTTCCATAAAAGAAATTTAAATATATACTGATAATAAAATAATTAAAAAAAAATGTCTATTCAATATGAGTTAAAAAGTTTAATAACCCTTATAAATAAAAATGTTATAAATATAAAACATTGTTTTAACTGTAACGGTACGTATTTATAACTAAAAAGTAACTGTTCATATGTTCATGGTTTGTACATGTTCTTTGTAAGGCCCATGTACCCTAGCAAGGCCAACTGTCAAATTTTTGATTGGCCTTATAATGAACCATCGGCTTTCCTGGGAACACTACCAATATTTTAACTTAAATCGAGGCAAAACTATTTTTTTTCTTTAGTACCATAAACATATCCTTAAACGACAATTCACAGTAAAAAATATGAAATAATAATAGGTTATCTAACTAAGGTTATCTAACTAAAAACTTTCTGTGCGCGCGAATAACAATTGTAACGTCGACGACCGAAGTCTACGAAGCGTGAGATCGCACTGCCACACAGTGTTGCCAGATGGCTTGAACCTTTTATCTGTAGTAGAAACTGCTAAAATCTGTATTAAATCTGTATGCCATTTTAACTTAAAATCTGTATAAAATCTGTATTATCAAATAAACCAAAATATTTTTTTTAAGAACAAGGGGTAATTACTAACGTGATGAAGTATGATTGTCATATATTAAATTTAAAAAAAACTTCCATCCAGTTCCGATTAAACTTTTGCATCACTCGGGGTTTTTTAGATGCCATAATGGTTCACTAAAACACAATCAATATTAAGTCTGCACTCAACACTCTCGCTCTATGCGCACTACTGCGTATTTCACTCTCGCAGCGAGAGCGAAGTACCTTGGTCAGCACGCAAAGATCTTCGGGGGATTTCCCGAGCAGAGCGATTGACACTTGTAATGCTGCCATATTAAAAAATTACGTTAGTAAAAAAAAACTTACCATAAACAATAGAATCATGCAATGATGTATGTACTAATCATGTGTTTTTTTGCTTCGTTCTGTTTTGAGTTGAATATTATGGTAGTTTAATCAATCGAGTTAGAAAACTCTGTATAAAAATCTGTATCTAGTGCTAATCTGTATTACACATCAAAAATCTGTATAAATACGGAGAAATCTGTATATATGGCAACACTGCTGCCACGACTCGCCGCCGCATCTGTGGCCTTGAGTTTGATGGATCTTAGTGTATAGCCGAAGGAATATGTGTTTACATGTCAATAACTACGACTTTTTGATAGTTGGCCTTCAAAGGAGCGTGGCCTTCCATGGTCCACCCACCTTAGTATTGCGATTACTCAAGTTTTGACGGTGTACGTTAAAAAAAAAAAATATCAATTTGATTCATCATTATTTAGTCTTGTATGGAAACAAAAAGGTAAAAAAAAAACATGCATTAGAAAGTTATGAGTGTCGAAAGTTCTACATTTTAACACTTTAACGCGTCTTTTGGCGGAAATAAATACCATAAGAAGAAGGAAAATTGCAAAACAGTCACCATACAGGGATAGAATAGTAGTTCAAAAATGCAAATAATTTTATTTTGAACAGATACATTCAGTAGTTTTTTCATGATATCCATACTCCCAAACGTCTGTTTATACAAATTCGCGAACTCGTTTTCGTTCTAAATCATCTTTCGTTTCGCCACACATTTCCATCCCGGGCAGTGGGACGGAGGGGAGGCGCGCGCGGCGAGTACACACCTTACACACATATGCTTTCTAGTTTAGCTATCTAGAGCTCAGTCAGTTCGGCTCACAGACTACAATATATAATATGCTGCATAGGTCACCGTAATTGCACGCGTGCTATGTATGAACTGATAACTTATTTGTCTTATAATATTTTTGTAACATTGACCTCTGGCTTGAACTTTTGATTTCGATATTCTTTTATTGATAGTTTGTGTTAAGAAAGAATATAATAGAATAGAAATGTTTATTTACCAAAAACAGTGTTTTTACATTGGCCCTAAACTAGGCAAGCCTGTATCTTAGGGCTTCGTGCGATAAAGATAACTCTCTACGGAGCCGAATCTAGCATACCCCGTCATAAAGATCGATAATAAATAATAATAATAATATCGTTTATTTATAAAACAGGGCACATTTACAATAAAATATTTTACAACATTTTTTACAGAACACAGTTGCTGATTTGCCTGAACTAGGTTGAAACCTGTCTCAGGCTAGATAGTGCTTATGTAAACATCATAATAAAATAACAATTTATCAATAACCTAAAATAAAAACTTAAAATTAAGGGACACATCACATTTTATTTACACACAAAAAGAAGGTCTTCTGTCTCTACGTACGAGATGCTTAATAAATATTGCACAATTGTCTTTTTACAGCTATAGTAATTTAACTTATAGATACTTAGTTCCTTATTTAGTCTATTGTACAGAAATGGACCTAAAAATTTAAAAAATCTTTTTACAAAAGCATATTTTGAAAATGAAGTAGACTCGCAGACAATATCATTCAGTCTCTTATTAGTTTTTTCGGTGTTGTAAGTGAGCATGGTGTGCTGTTTTAATACCAGTTGCATAATGAAAAGCTGGCGAACAGTCAGTACGTTGCAGGATTTGTACAGAAGGTCTGTGGGATAGAGAAAGGGATGGAAATTGGCTACTTTTAAAATGGCTCTCTGAGCTCTTTCAAGAGGGAGTAAGTGAGTTTTGGCTGCTCCACCCCATGAAGCGATACAGTACTGGATTACAGATTGCCCTAGGGCCAAATAAACTTGTGTAATTACTTTTGGGTCCGCAATAGCTCGCAGTTTTTTAAAGACATAGATTAATTTTCGCACTCTTTTAACCAGACTCTCAATATGTAGTCTAAAAGAGAGAGTATCGTCTATTATTACTCCGAGATATTTAATGTTGGATGTTTGGAGGATAATAGGACAGTCACATGTACTGATAGTGTGGGGTGCACATTTATGAGCAAACAGATAAGGATGAGAAATGTTAATTTGAGGCTTGCGCATGGAGAACTGAATATATTTTGTCTTGTCAGCATTTAACGTTAGTAAATTACTATGAAGCCAGTCAGTCACAGTATTGAAACCTAATTGAGCGTATTTGTACAATTCTTTACTAGTTTTAGCGGTAAATACTAAGGCCGTGTCGTCAGCATATGAAATAATTTTGCCATGTTGTAGGTTCAAATTGCACAAATCATTTATATAAATGAGAAAAAGGGTTGGGGCCAAAATGCTGCCCTGGGGAACACCAAAACTAGTATTTTTTTGCTCATCGCTCGTGATATTGTCTATTCTAACACATTGATATCTGTCATCTAGGTAGTCAGCAAAGAGTTTCAGCGGGGTTCCCCTTATTCCCATGGTCTCTAATTTGTTTAGGAGTATAGAAACAGACACTGTGTCAAAAGCTTTCGCTAGATCAAGGAAGACCCCCAAAGTCTGATTTCCTTTGCCAAGTTCCTCTGAGACATAATCGGTCAGGAGGTGCACCGCATCAGCTGTGGATAATTTGGCTCTAAAACCAAATTGCGTAGATGATAGTAAATTATTTTTTTCTAAATAGTTAACTAGCCTGCTATTTACAATTTTCTCAAGTATTTTGGAAATTGATGAGAGTAACGATATTGGCCTATAATTATTAACTAAGTGTTTGTTCCCAGATTTAAATATAGGTACTATAACTGCCTTTTTTAGGCATTTAGGAAAAATGCCTTCAGAAAAACAGATACGAAATATATGGGTTAAAGGAGGTACCAGGATATGCTTGAATTGTTTAAGGATCTTACTGCTAATATTATCCCATCCAACAGCACAGTCATCTTTTAGTCCACTAATAACTCGTGTTATTTCGTCTTCGTCAGTGTCCAGCAATCCGAAAGATTGTAGTGCGCGGTTATTATTCAATTCATGGGAAGGTGGTTGATGACCGTAATGCTGAGGAATCTGCTCGGCAAGAGTTTTCCCAACATTCACGAAAAAGTTATTGACATGGTTGGCTGATGAAAGAGGTGAACTATTTGTTAACAATAAACTCGAATTTGATTCACGCTGTTTTGACATATAAGTGACGTTTTTTATATGTTTCCAAAGTTGCTTGCTATTGTTTCCTGCTTTGTTTTATCGTAATTCCTTTTTAAATTCTTTATGAGATTGTTACAAAAATTTCTGTATCTTTTGTAAGTGGTTTGAATAATACTATTACCTGGGTTTCTCCTAGATGATTGATGAAGTTTGTCTCTGTGTCTTATACACCGAATTAGGCCAGGAGTGATCCAAGGTTTAATATTATTAAGTTTCTTGTTTGTTGTAATAACAGTAGTGTTACGTAATATTGCTAATTGTACATGTTTTATTAAGTACGATAAAGCAAAATTTGCGTCAGCAGTATTGTAAACTGGGCTAAAGTCAAGTTTGCATAAATCATATTCGAGTTTGCATAAATCATATTCGAGTTTGTTTGTATTTAATTGTGTTTTGGTCTGGGGACGATTCAGCTTAGGCAGCATTAAGTTTAGGGTTAGTAGAACAGCGTGATGGTCAGTAATTGTTGAGTTAGTAACAAGCGTAACATACGATAAACTAGATTTAATGATCATGTGATCGAGGCAGGAACCGCTATCATGTGTGGGCAAGGTGTGCGCAGGTAGAAAACCATGAAATGAACAGATGTTAAGATACTCTTGGGTCCCTGCATCGCAGTTATCAGAGTTTATGTTTATATTTATGTCACCTGTTAGTATGACATTATTGAATGAGCTTAGGTCTAGAAAAATTTGGTTTAAGGCAGCGTTAGAAGAATCCAAGTTTCTAGCAGAAGGGGATCTATAAATAGCAATTATTGCTGTAGTTGTACCAATTTTGATGATCAAACAATTACTCATACAGTCTTGAAGAGTAGGTTCTTCCACTGTGACCATAAATGATTCCTTTGAATAGACCACCACACCAGCATTTTGGTTGCTATTTAGCTTGGTATACAATAAGTTGTACCTTGGCATTACTGGGAGGTTATCCTGGCGATCAGATAGCCAGCACTCGGTTAGAACCATCACATCACAATCAAAATTAAGTCTACTAAGAAAAATGTTGAAGCTATCGATATTCTTAAAAATACTGCGAATGTTTTGTGTTAGTATGGTTAGTGACTTTTTATAATCGGAAAGATATTGTATGCAGTCCTCAACCTGGCATGTCTTTGCATCAGGCACAAATGTGTTATCTATATCAGTAATTAAATTATTATCCATAATAGTAAAAAAAGAATGTGAACAGTGAGTTAAGTCTAAAATATAAACAAATATGTGGCGCTTTTAGGCGTCTTCATAGTCAACCGAGTTTAGGTACCTGTTTTCGGCAGCTTTTTTAGCAGGACACTCTAGGTCTCCCGTCTTGTGGTTGGCTGGTTTTTTGAAGCGGATGCACGTTGCACATCTTGGCGCAACGGCTTTTTTGGGGCAATCTTGAATGGTGTGGCCTTCTTCTTCACCGCAGTGTCCACATGTAGGGGAAGCTACTTTGCACGTCTTAGCTGCATGACCGTACTGCTGGCATTTGTAACATCTCGTTACCAGTGTGAAATCTCGAACCGGGCAGGAAGTCCAATTTATGAATAATCTGTCCTGTGTGATGAGAGCCTTACGAATAGTTGCTGGAACTTCTATGATATAGTTACAGTTCTCTGCATCTTTTCTGCCGGATTTGTGGCTTAACTTGATTGAGGTCAAAAATGTTTCTCTAGAGATAGTGGGCAGTTTGTCGGCCAAGTTTTGTTCATAAATACATTTAAAGACCTCATTTTCAGCCATAGATGCAGGGATTCCTATAACTATTATGCGTGGTTTGCGCTTTCTAGGTTCATCAACGGTGAGAGCTGACGAAGCTGATTGGACAGTTTGTTTGAGCTTTTCCAGGTCTTCCTTAGTCTCCGTGCTGATTATGAGTCCTCCTTTTTTCTATTTTGCGCACACTTCTGACTTTCAGTTTCATGTCGCCAGGGCAAATAATTTGTTGGACTATGTTCTTGGTTTCGTCACAGGTCTTAGAATTGTCGCTAGGAAAAATCGCCACGGAGCTAAAGGAATTTGGTCGAACAAAGCTGTTGGTCCCCTTCTTCACCATATCTGCAAACGATGTTGTTCTTGTTTCTTGCCTTGCACAGGACTCCTTAATGGTCCGGTTCATCTCCATTACGTAGTCCTTAAGGTTGCGGTCTTCATTAATTTTGTTCAGGGAGTTGTGGGTCTTATAGGCGTATTGCTTTAGGGACTGGTATTGAACCGCCATTTGCGATACTCCATGTCCAAATTTACGGCAAAGAGTGCTTATTTTTAGCTTCTGCTCAGAATTTAACTTCCCATCAGAAGCAATTGCACATACCTCATTCAAACACTGCTCAATAGAGGTTATCCAGTTCTGAATCTCGGGAGTCGAAACTGTCTCCATTTCTTCGTTTCCTACGGCTTGGTCACGTCTAGCTGGTTGGGGCTGTATTGGTGTAGGTGTTGGGGAGGGCTGCGACGCGTCAACCCACTCCGGTTAAAGGGGCTGCCTTCCATATTTCAGATTATGATACTTATATAATCAAATCAGTCCATATTTGACTAAACAGCACTTATGAATTGTATTAACAAACACGCTAGTGAGTACACTAAAAAAAAGTAGGTCACTATTTATGCAATTGTTAATTTATTATATTTAATTAATATACATTGATGAGCACGTCTGTTTGCGTTGAGTGCAAACGATCCATCCCGATGTGCATTGTTTATCATAAGTACCTGTACAGTCGTTCAACGGAAAGTGCCGCGCAGCCACGTTGCAGCCGCGCTGCAGCGGCGTGTTTATTATTTGTATGGATTAACAAAACAGGGCGACTGGAGCGCTGCGGCCGCATTTTTATTATTTGCGCGGCTGCAGAACTGCTGTCGCGCTGCTTTGTTAATCCATACAAATAATAAAATGAAAGTGCCGCGCGGTGGCAGCCACGTTGCAGCTGCGCTGCGGCCGCGTGTTCATTATTTGTATGGCTAAACAAAGCAGCGCTGCAGCCGCGCGGCACTTTGCGACAAATTTGAAGGCCTGATAGGATCACTCGGAAGTCTGTCTGTCTCTCCGCCTATCTGTTGTTTGTTAAACAATTGTCGCAAAGTACCGCGCGGCAGCAGCGCCACTTTTGGGGGTTAAAAATGTTTTATTCCAGAAGTAAGTTCCTTAGGGTCCACGTGGGCCAAGGCACCGGAAGAAGCTAGTTTACCTACTTTTTTAATTGTGTATTAATTTTTAGGGTTCCGTACCCAAAAGGTAACCAACGGAACCCTATTACTAAGCCTCCGCTGTCCGTCTGTCTGTCAGCGGGCTGTATCTCAAGAGCGGTGATAAGTAGACAGTTGTCGCAGATTGTATATTTTTATTGCCGCTATAACAAAAATACGGTACGAGACCCTTCACGTGAGAGTCTGACTCGCACTTGGCCGGTTTTTGTTTACAATAGTGGTTACATCCATAAAATCCGAACCCTTGTAGGATCACTCGGGTGTCTGTCTGACCGTCTGTCACCGACAGTTTTCTCGGCATGGCGCCCTTATCTCGGCCACGCTGTCTTTCCGGCTGAAGCAGGTGTTGACTGGAATGTTTATGGGAGCCGACACCCGGTTGCCACGTTTTGGTGGCTGCCTCGATGATACGGCGCAGCACACGTTAGAGGAGTGCCCAGCCTGGGTAGTGTAGCGTCGTGATCTCGTTGCGACGGACAGTGCTGTAGATAACCTCTCGTTTTCGATCGTGGTTCAAGCTATGGTTGAAAACGAGAGCGCATGAGACGCCGTCTCCTCCTTTTTGCGAGGAAGTGATTGGAAATCTCCCAATCCGCAACCGACCCACCGGAATTCGAAGAGAAAAGAACGATATCCGGCAACCATAATGTGTGGCCTGCAGGCAAAAACAGTCAAGTGCCGATGGCGGCACTCTGTGTTCCGCGCGCACTGCTCTAGAGATATGATCATTTTTGGTCTAATTTCTTGAATAACTTCAATACTCATCATCTGCCTAGCCTTTTCCCAACTATATTGGGATCGGCTTCCAGTCAAGTCTAATTTAGCTGAATACTGGTATTTTACGAGCGGCTGCCTACCAGACCTCCACAACCCAGTAACTGGGTAACGCGGTACTTCATGGCAAGACTGGAGTCAGATTTACTGGCTTCTGACTATCCGTATCGACTGCCAAATATCTACAAATGACAGCCGGGACGAACGGATTAACTTGCTTTCCGAGGCACGGAGGAAACTCGGTATATTAAGATACTCACCCATCCACAGACCAACCTTGGCAAGCGTTGCTTAACCTTAAAGATCGACCCGTGCGGCTGTTATTATAGCCACGAGCTCCTAATATTTAAACTAACAAACTAATTACTTCAATACTATTTAATTTAAAATAATTAAAAAATATAATTCAAATTTTCACAGTAAGTAGGTATATCTGATATGTCACGCGATGCAGTTTGAAAAACTTTTTTTAAACTCTATAAAGTGCAGCAGCGCTGCAGCCGCGCTGCTGCCGCGCGCTACTTTGCAACAAATGTATTCCAAACAAAAGACAGGCGGAGAGACAGACAGACTCCCGAGTGATCCTTTTTCCAATTTGAAGGCCTTATCTTCAAATTTGTTGCAAAGTGCCGCGCGGCTGCAGCGCTGCTTTGTTAATCCATACATATAATGAACACGCGGCCGCAGCGCAGCTGCAAAGTGGCTGCCGCCGCACGGCATTTTCCGTGTATTATTGGTATGGATTAACAAAGCAGCGCGACAGCAGGTGAACTGCGAGTGGTCATAGCAAAAAAAAAAAAATTTCGTGCCGTCAACTAGTGTAACCTTCATATATAGTACATAAAGTTCCTCTTTATTTATTTATTTAACAATTTATGTACACACATTTAATAAGATAAGAAGAAAGAAACAGAAAAATAGGTACAAAGGTGATACTTATTTCAATAGAAATATCTTCCAGCATACCTGCGAAAGGAGAGTAGAGTAAAAAGAGATGTAGACATAGTGTGTAACAGTAAGAAGCTAAAATAAAAAACTATACATATTAAATATAACATACAATACATAATTAACATACTATATGATATAAAAGATAAATAATAATACATACCTATTTGCAACTATGACGAGAAGGAACGATAGTGTTCTTTCACTCTTCTTTTAAAAACTGCAAGAGTTTGGCAATCCCTAATGTCAGGCGGTAGTGAATTCCACAACCGTACCGCATGTGCAGTAAAGGAGTAGGAGTAAAAATCGGTGGAGTGGGGAGGGGATTTAAGGAGATTTCTAAAGATGCGACCTGTAAGGCGCATCCGAAGGACGGGAATAGGAGAAGCGTTCTCCCAGGTAGGAAGGCGTTTTAGGATTGTGAAGTATGTTAAATAGCAAACACAATATCCGAGAGTTCCTGCGAAGTCGTATAGGGAGCCACTTGAGAACCTTGCGAAATCTTGATACATGATCATATTTTTTAAGATTGAACACAAAACGAATACAGATATTTTGCAAACGCTCAAGTTTGTTTAAAAGCTCCTCGGTGGCATCCAAATAACAGGCATCAGCGTAGTCAATGATGGGCTGAATGAGAGTTTGAGCAAGAGAAATTTTGGTTAAAATTTTAAAGTTGTGCCCTTTTTTTTTCTTTATTTATCAATTAAACAAAACACATTACAGAATTATTTATATCAAATAGCAACCAAACACCACTAAGGTTTAAACCCGTGCTATTAAGAGTCTATCAGTATTTTACACAAAACGCTAAATAATTCTTAAATAATATTCTTAAAGCTTAAATTTTATATTCTTATCTGTTATACAATTATTAATTTAATTTAATTAATTATTATTTTGTAAATATAATCTGTGAATTTATATCTTTAGTTAGAATTTTCTTTACGAGTATGCAGGTATTGTACTTATATAATTGATGGATATTTATTAGCTGTGTTCTTTGTAGATTTTTTCAGTGGGAGTTAAAGCTTTATATCTAAATAGTATTTTGATTATTTTATTTTGGCCAATTTGGAGAATTTTTAGGTTTGATTTGGCAGCAGCTCCCCAAACTTCAATCAAGTAATCCAAGTGGGACTTAACCATGGAGTTATGTATAGTATAACGCACATGTCTAGGAAGACATCGCACTATATCACGGAGCGCATCTGTAAGAGATGTGAGCTTGTTTTTTATACTCTCTATATGTGGTTTCCACGTTTATTGATCATCAAGTATAAGACCCAGATATTTTTCCTGTTGAACTCTCTTTAGCATTTGACCATCTAAATGTAAGTTACTGTGTTGACTAATCTTTTTGTTTTTTGCTGCGAATATAATAAAATTGGTTTTAGATATGTTTATTTTCAATAAATTTGATTTAAAGCCAAGTATGTAAGAGGTTTAGATCATGTCGAGCTTGTTCTGTAATTGAGCATACTGAGGTATCTGAGTAAAATAAACTTGTGTCGTCAGCATACAGTGCTACATCACCCTTTAGACCGATTTCATGGATGCTATTTATATAAATCAGGACTAATAATGGCCCGAGGATGGACTCCTGGGGCACGTAGGTGATTTGTCGAGGTCTACTTTGGGCTTCACCGATTTTCAATCAATCATACCTAAGTAACAGATGTTACTAAGGTATGATTTTAACATTTCAAAAGCGGATCCCGACACACCTAGATGATTTAGTTTAAACAAAAGTATGTCGTAACTAACAGACCAAATGATTTTTTTAAATCTACAAACACTCCCAGTGTGATTTTCTTACTATCATTATTGGATTTGATTTTTGTCACCAGATCGGTTGCAGCTGTAACCGTGTTTGACTTTGGTCGAACCCCATATTGTTTTTCATATAAAAACTTTTTGGATTTCAGAAATGCACTAAGTTTGTTATGTAATACCTTTTCAAACACCTTTGATAATATTAGTAATACGGATGTCGGTCGGTAATTACCCGGATCTGATTTGTTTCCCGACTTATAAATGGGGCTGACTTTTGCCACTTTCAAGGATCCTGGAAAATGTCCTTCTGTTAGATACCTATTAATACAAAGGGTTAAGTTTTCCGCTAGTTGATCTTTAAAACATTTTATCATTTTTTTATTTATTCCGTCAATACCGGCGCTTGTGTTTGCATCTAAATTTTCGATTATTTTAAGTACCTCTGCAATAGTGGCTGGTTCAAACTGTGTTAGATTAATCGTACTGTCTATTTTGCTGGTGGGAATTTCCCTAGCGAGCTCCGCACCTATATTTGAGAAAAATAAGTTAAAACACTCACAGATTTCCTTTGTGTCAGTAATTTGGCCTGTTGGCGTGTCTAATTTTACAAGAGTAGAGTTATGTTTTATTTTGTTGCTAGCCAGACTATTAATAAGTTGCCACATTTTAAGAGGATTGTTTTTCACAATCTTTTGTAATAATATTGATTCCTTGTTGATTGAATTTCTTTATCCACATTATTTTTCTGCTATAGGAACTCGTCTTCAATCTCTTTGTTTTCAGGTGAGGAATGCTTCAATTTATGCCACAGAATATTTCTTTTGATTATGGATGTTATAAGATGATTGTTGATCCAGTCTGGTCTTGGTCTGTTTAGTGTTTTGGTCTTTTTAGTTTTATTTTTAGAAATAGCCTCTAATAGGTATTTTTCCAACGTTATAGATACTCATAATTTATAGCTTCGTATGTTACTCTTTTGGGTCTTTCCGGTGTGATTCTGTTAACCTCGAAGTAAAGAAAGAAAAGAAGGTGTTTTTTGGTAAATGTTTGTTTGTTTGTTAAATGTTTTGTTTGTGTGTGTTTGTTTTGTTTTTTTTTCGTGTGTTTTGTTGAAGTAAATTTGTTTGTGATCTGACATGTCGCTTTCTACTAAAGCCATATGAAAAGTATTATCTTTTAGAGTCGTACATACATGGTCTAATCGACGGCTCCTAAGAATACTGAGTCACCCATATTTCTAATAACTTTACAGGTAGGCGATAAGAAGATCGAATGGTTATATTTAAATTGTTAATACAACCAAGAAAAAATAACGTCGGTGATATTCTGAAACCGCGGAACTAACAGTGTTTAAAACCGCGTAAGGCAGGTGCAGTGAATTTTACAGGAACGAGGAAAATCGTAATATTTACTAAACCACTTGACTTTCTATTGTTTAAACTTTTAAATTGTCAAATTATAATATTCCTCTTAATATTGTAGGCATTAGTTGCGTAAAATATTTATTAATGAATTAGAAAATCGACTTTCGCGGATTTATCATCACAAATAAAATCAAAATAAGTTTTTTTATGTCACTTACGCGGAATTGTCCGCCAAAATAAAACAAAAGAATAGAATCAAAATCTTATTATTATTTATTCAGTCAACTTCTCAGCTAATTTTTGGCACATAATTATCATCGGTACATTAGGTAATCAACAATATACAGGAAAATAACACCATAAATCCCCATAACGTTAAAAAAAATAGCTCTTTATAGCTAAGTATGTTAAAAATATCTTGTTGTAGGGTACTTACTAATTAACAGTTAAAACGAAAAATGAATAAACAAAATAAATTTATAAAAATATTACTTCTGAGTAGAATAATAAGGCTTGTGTTTAAACACCGCCCAAAAAAGTACCTATTTTACTACCAAAAAAGTTCTAAACGGTTACCAAAACAGATAAATGGTCACCAAATAATATTCGAGAAGTAGCGCTCGCCGGCCGCTACCGCGGCACCGCTCGCCGGCAGCTACCGCGGCACCGCTCGCTTCGCTCGCTCGGCTCGCGCGCGGTTGGTCACAATTCTAACCTTTTTTTTTTTTTTTTTTCCTTGCGAAGAAAATGCCTAACGCATACCACACCATCCGGGGAGACGACGTGGTTATGTGGGACTTGCACCCACTAAAAACTTCGCCTGTGCACCTACTTTCGCCTTGATGGATGGGTCGCGAGGACTGCTACGCATGACATTCGCGACCCATCTAGCGTGGCCTACTTCTGGGCTCCCTTTTCTATGCCCGTTCGGGCTCCCTTTTCTTTCAGCGATGTCCGGGTGCACTGGGACATCACCACGACTCCAGGGACCTTACAGCGTGGACGATAGAGTCCCCGATCTATCGTCCGCTGGCCCCTCCTATGGCGGCATCAAGTCGGCATTTCGCCGCCTGCGCCGTCCCGTCCTTCTGCGGCGAATCGGGTCAGCAAGAGAGTCTTCCTCCCTGACCCGCTCCGCCGCTTCCTTCTGCGAGATTACGTCTTCGCAAAAAGACGCAACCGCCTCCCATACCGTCTCACTGCTGACCATACCCCTAACAACGACCGGCAGCGATAGATCTTCTCCAATTGCTGCGACCAGGACACGGCGCTGCGCTTCCCAGGCAGGGCACTGCTCGAGAGTGTGCAGAGCCGTGTCCTGGCTGCAGCCGCACTGGTGACACACGGGAGTCACCTCCCGTCTTGCCACTGTATGGAGGTATTTGCCAAAACAGCCATGCGCCGACAAAACCTGCACTAAACGGAAGGACAACGTCCCGTGTCGCCTTCGTGCCCATTCCTCTAGGATTGGCTGGATAGCCCCTACAGTCCAGTGACCGGCACTAGGCGTCTCCAGCCTCTCCGCCCATTGCCTCATGATGGTAGCTTGCGCCTCTCTGCGCCATCTCATCACCACTTCAGGCGGTGGACCACTGCCGCTCTCCGCCCGAACTTGCACACTATGTTGGTAAATTTCGGCAAGCACTTGCGCCTCCAGATCCCACGGGGGTGTTCCTGCTAATGCACACGCCGCTTCAGCTGAGATTGTGCGGTATCCGCGTATTACCCTGATTGCCATGACTCTTTGCGGTCGCCGCAGATGAGCCTTGTTCTGGGTAGTCAGGGAGTCCGCCCACACTGGGGCACCATACAGTGCCATCGAACGCACCACTCCCGTGTAAAGCCGTCGGCAACTCACACTCGCTCCACCCAGATTCGGCAGTAGCCGACTTAGGGCGGAAGCTGTGCCAATCAGCTTTGGGGCAAGTTGGCAGAAGTGCTCGCCGAAGTTCCACCTGCGATCTAGGACGAGGCCCAGGTATTTCATGTGCGTGCGTACCACGATTTGTTCATTACCTATCGTGATGAAAGCACCCGCCGGTGGTCGACGTCGGGGTCCATAAAACACCAGGGCCTCGGTCTTCTCGAGCGCCACCCTAAGACCCAGCGCTTCGATGCGCCTAATGACCAGAGACGCACCTTCAGTAGCCAGACACGCCGCCTCCTCAAAATTTCCTCCCTGGGCTGTGATTAAAGTGTCGTCAGCATAACAAATGACGCCCAACCCGGGTGAGAGAGCAACGCGAAGGACCCAATCGTAACCCACATCCCACAGTAGTGGCCCTAGGACTGACCCCTGTGGAACACCACACGTTATAGGCCTCCGCACAATTTCGCCATTGCGTCCCTGGTAACTTACATAGCGCCCCCTCAAATAGTCTGCCACCAGTTGCCTCAAGTACATGGGCACCCTGTGAAAACGGAGCGCTTCTGCGATGCAGCCGAATGGCAAAGTATTAAACGCATTGGCGATGTCTAATGACACCGCCAACATTACCTCGCGTTGTCTGACCGCATCTTTCGCTTGGGTTTTGAGACGCATAATGGCGTCCACGGTCGAACGCCCGCCCCGGAAACCAAATTGGGCGTCTGACAAATTTGGGCCAACCGTATCCAAATGCCGAACGATGCGGGTAGCGAGAATCTTCTCTAGCATCTTCCCCACCTCGTCCAACAACACTATTGGCCTGTAGGCCGAAGGGGATTCTGGAGGCCGTCCAGCTTTTTGCAGTAAAACCAAACGACCCTCCTTCCAAGGCTTAGGGAACTGTCTCGATGTCAAACAATTATCAAACAATTCTCTAAGCTTGTCCTCCATTGCATCCATTGTAAGAGCCAGTACCTTTGCAGGCACCCCGTCCGGTCCCGGGGCGGTGGTTTTTGAACGCGCCCGTGAAATCACGGCCTCCATCTCCACATCTGTGATTGCAGGAGTCTCCTCTTCGAAGTCCCGGTCATCAGGCGGTGGAGTCATCATCGGAGGGGTGTACCCCGCCTGGGTCGGGAAAAGTGCATCCACGACTTCAGCGAGGAGCTGAGGCTGGAGGGATTCCGTTAATGGGGGTCCTTGGGCGCGGAGTTTATTCCGTGCCGCACGATAAGGGCGTCCCCAAGGATCGCGATTTAAACTCTCCAACATCTCACTTCTTGCCTGCTCCTTTGCTTGGGATATCGCCACCTGTAGAGCTTTTCTGGCACTTCGGTATTCCTCATACAGTTGGGATTCCAGCTCCTCATTACGACGGCGTAGTCTACGCACTTGCGAATAGTGCCTCCTGGCAATAATACAGGCCTCGCGAAGGTCCGCCAACTCCCGGGACCACCAGTAAACCTCCTTTTTTGGGGGCCGACTACGCGTACGAGGCATAGAGGCGTCACAGACAGCCGTCATGGCATTGCGAAATCGGACAGCCTTAGCGTCAACCTCTTCAGTGGAAGACGCTGAAGGTAGCCATGCCTGGACAATGGCTGCTTCCTCCAGTAGGTCCCTCTCAAGCCGTTTCACTGCCCAGCGTGGAAAGTGCCGAACTTCTGAGCGTTGAGACACTCTTGGTCCCCTTGAGGTGGAAACATCCATGCGGATATATAAGTGATCCGATAGAGTCTCAACACCCTCCACGACTCGCCAGCCTTGGACACGTGCGGCGATGGCAGGGGTAGCAAAGGAAAGGTCCACTATCGACCCCCCCTGTTGTCGAACACACGTATTAGCAGAGCCTCTATTTAAGAGACAGAGACCTGTAGCTACAGCCCATTCCTCGACTGCTTCTCCTCTGACATCCGTTCTTGGGGAACCCCACGCGATAGATTTTGCGTTGAAGTCCCCCATGACTATTACATGGCCCGGAGTCATTCGCCGCACTGAGGCTCCCAATCGATCCAGAAAGTCCTCGAACTCGGCCAGGCTCCTGTTTGGGGAGAAATATACGCCGATGAGTATGACGTTCTCCCGCGCAACCGCAACATATCCCGGACCCCTCTCCCTGAACGAGAGGGGTAGGGAATGAGAGGTCGTAGAGCCGATTATGGCGACGGAACCATCCACATCGCCTAGCCAATTAGCGCGAGGTGGTATGAAATACGGCTCCGCCGCAACGGCCACGTCGATTGACCACTCCGCCATTGTTTGAAGGAGCAAATCCTGTGCAGCAGCAGAGTGGTTTAGGTTCGTCTGGAGGAGATAATGATTACGGGCTTGATCCATTATTAGTCCGAAATCATTACCTCCTCTTGCAACTGCTCCAGTCGCACCTCACTAGAAGCGGCCGGGGTTGAAGCGGTCGCCTGTTTCCTTTTTGAAAGGGCTGGCGGTTTGCAGCTCTTACTCCCAATGGCGTGGTTGGCTGGTAGCTTTTCCACTTCACATAATGGACAGTGAGGGTCGGCAGAGCATGTCGAAGCTAGGTGTCCCATCATACCGCAGCGGAAACATTGCCCGCTAAGGTCCGTGTCAGACGTGCACTTATGACGGATGTGCCCCTTCTCCATGCATTTGAAGCATCTCATGGGCCGAGCCTCTAGAATCCTCACTCTAGCAGAGCTCCAACCAACGAGTAGCCGGCCGGCGTCAGCGAGTTGCTTTGCAGCCTCGACAGGGCATTGGGCCCAAGCAGAGCCGACGCCTCCCGGGCCGGGACGTATTGTACCAACTCGAACCGCTTCTGGAGGGCAACTGGTCTTTCGAGCGATTGCCTCCTGTACGTCTCGTCCAGTTATGGAATCGTCCAGACCGGATATGCGCATTTCAGCGCACTTTGTGGGTCTAGAGATCTTGACATCTTCAGCGAAAATTTCCCTTAGCTTTTCCGCAATAAGGTCTGCTCCTTTGGTACCCTCAGTTCCCGGAAACTCCAGCAGTCGCGCCCCCGTCGCTGCCTGACGGAACCTGATGTCGGTGATACCCAGGTCTGCGAGGTTCACGCTTTCCTTGGCCCTCGACAATACCCCCGCATATGTCAGCCCCCTCTGCGCTGCTTCAGGCTGCAGTGTCAAAACTACTGCAGCCGACCTAGGTGCGCGAAGCTTCCGTTTCCTCTTTTTGCCAGGACCGGATCCAGCCCCAGCTCCTGTAGCGGATACCTCAGTATTAGGTACTGGAGCCTTTTTCTTTTTCCCGCCTCTCTTCCGTTTCCCTTTCACAGCGGTCAGCCAACCGTCATTGACAGATGTCGACGGCGTAGGGTTGAGTGGGGTCTGCGTGTTTACCACAAAACTACTAGGTGGCGAGGCACCCGGCTGCGTCTCGGCCGCTTGAGACATCACTTGGGAGGCTGCCTGGAATGCTTCCTGAGATGCCATAGAGGGTTTTTTAGGCCTTCTGCTAGTATGGGCAGCTTTTTTGACGTCCGCCGCTAGTGGTGGACGGTTACTCTTTGCCGGAAGGAGGCGGTCCTCAATCCCAGCGAACCGGGCGTCCATCATTTTCCCGATTTGGGAAACAGCAGCTCGCAATAACTCATCTGACGAGGGGTTCTGCACGATCGAAGAGCTCACGGAATGTGACTGTGGCTGCGGCAGGTCAATTCGTTGCCTTCCCATGGAGCGGACTTCCTCCCGAAGAGCCTCCATTTCTTTACGGAGGGCTCCCACCTCTTTGCGCAACCGGTCGTTTTCCAGTTGCAGCCTCCGAGTCTCTTCCGAGGAACTTCTACTAGCAAGCTCCTCTATCGCCAGTCTGACGCGCTCTGCTGCCTCTTTAATGGCTCTTTGACACGTTCCCTTCATATTTTTTGACTTCCTAGTAGTATCCAGAACCACCTGGATATCATGAAGGGCCTCTTTCTCCAGGGCCTCCGCTGAGCCAGCAGAGCTCTCTACATTTGCGGAGGCAGGAGTGGTTTGGGTGCCGGCTTGCACATCCATTCCTTCCGCTTCACTCGCTTCGGTGTACGATTGGCATGTCGGCGGCACGCTCTGACTGTCCGACTCACTGTCTTCGGTGCATGGAGCACTGGAGCCAAGCGGCGGGCGAGGTCTAGTAAACTGACCTTTCCTATTACGTGGGGGACCTCCCCCTCGAGCAATCCTCGCCTTCAAGGGCACTTTGGAAGGCGGCAACAGCTCCTCATCCATTGCTATATCCCGTTGCCTTTTATGACCGTCACGCCTTCCAGAAATGGAGGGTTGTATGTCAGCCAGCAGCACTACTGGCTGCCTTTCACTTGGTGCGCACTGCACCGTCATCTCCTCTATCGGCTTGGAGCCGGAGGGTTCATGGTCATCATTTAGTGATTTCATCGTTGTCCGTTTATCGCGCGTATGGTTGTCGTTGGTGTCCGTAGGGACAGATGGAAGACGTTTGTTGCCCACCCCAGAGTACGAAGGGCAGCCCGCCGGAGCGGGGTGGGATTCCCCGACCGCTGAGCAGTCGGGACCCACCTGGGGACGTTTTTCGCAAAAGTCTCTATCCATAGTTTCCTTTTAAGGGTGAGGTCCCTATGACTCCCTGCCTTACGTCTTTTTTTTTTTTTTTTTTTTTTTTTTTTTTCTTTTTCCTCCCCCTTTAACAGGGTCCCCCTCTCTACTTGTTCACTGCTCTCACAGTTACGTCTGATGAGCAGACGCTAAACATAGAGCAGCGAGCAAGATACCATCCAATGAAACGCACACCGTCCGAAAACCTGAAAATTTGTTCAGGTCTCCGGACGGTGTGCCCCTCGCGTGTCTCTCTTAGTCTGGTCTCTCACTTGGACCTTTCCGGCATGAGTAACTCTACCGGCAAAGCTCCAAGATCATTGAGACGCACAAGCCCCACCACGACGACAACGTGGAGACACCCTCGGTGGGGGTCACAATTCTAACCTAACCTAACCTATTTTATCCAGTTTGTAACCCCAAGCCTACATTTTATGGCAATCACAGTTGAGTTGGATAGAATTTGGTCTTAAAAATATTATTTTTGGTGACCGTCTAAATTATACCCGAATAATAATTGCACTTTGAGGTCTTTGTTAAAAAATGAGATCAATAAAACTTTACTTTTTCTTAAATGGCAAATTATCGTAAAATAAGTGACAATCTGCAGGTATACACACTCTTTAATTGCTGTAAGTGCTGATACTTACTGTCTAATATAGGCAGTCAGGATGAATACAGGGGAGGTACATAATTTACTTACAGCTGAAATAGGTTTCGGTCTCCGAGGAAGTGGGCTGAATCTTTAAAGTGTTTTTTAAACTCTATTGTACCGGTAGGATTATACTTTAAAACCCTCAGATCCACTACGCAATCATCTCCAGCAGAACGCCCAAAACGAATGGAGTCATAAATTTGGTATTCTTTTAAACTATAGTCTTTAAAAAAGGTGTAATCTGGTTGAAACACTTGATATGGAGAAGGATGCCTAACCTAACCAATAGCGTGCAGTCCATTCCTTTATACCCAAAGTAGCTAGAAACGTTTTCAAGCAAACTCTCTCTTTCCTCCCATTGACTTGTAGATAGTAAAATTTAGTATTAGAACGTCTAGAGTTATCTTCTACGTTTATAGTTAGTTTTATCTTCCTTGGTTATTACATACATTCAGTCAAAAAAGTATCGGGAATGGATGATTTGTTTATGGTTCCAAATTCAAATTTTTGTTTTTTTGTAGTTGTTAGATTGGCACAACTGTTTTCCATTTTGGCGCGGAGTTTGAGTTGCATCTGTTATTTATATTAAATACAGTGCTGGTTTTAGTAATATCATATATAGTGTGTATTGCGAATTTCATAATGGACAAAAATATCGAACAAAGAGTTTGTCTTAAATTTTGCATCGCCAATGGCATTTCGTGTTCGGAGTCACTGAAAATGTTACAGAAGGCTTACGGTGAATCGACTTTATCAAAAACTCGTGCTTATGAGTGGTTCAAAGCGTTCAAAAGCGGTCGAGATGTGATGGAAGATTTGCCTCGCTCTGGTAGGCCGTCAACGTCTGCAACTGAAGTTAACATCGCAAAAGTGAAGGAAATAGTGACTGAAAATCCCCATTCAACTCTGAGAGAGATAGCCGCCGAACTTTCTGTATCTCACGAGTCGATCCGTACCATTTTAACTAATCATTTGGGTATGAAACATGTTGCTGCTCGGCTAGTCCCAAAAGATCTGAATTTTCTCCAAAACTCAATCGCATGAAAGTCGCTGAGGACATGCTAGAACGAGTCAGTTTGGACCCAACATTCATGAAACGCATTGTTACTGGTGACGAGACGTGGGTTTACGAGTTTGACATGCAAACTAGTCAACAAGCTTCGGAGTGGCGCCTTCCAACTGAACCGAAACCGAAAAAACCACGCCAAAGTCGATCAAAAGTCAAAGTCTTTGACTATCGCGGTGTTGTGCACTCTGAATTCTTACCGGAAGGTCTAACGGTAAATAAAGAATATTATTTGAGCGTTATGCGGCGTTTAAGAGAGCAATTTCGACGAAAAAGGCCAGATTTGTGGAAAGAAAATTCTTGGATTTTGCACCACGACAATGCGCCTTCGCACAAGGCTATCATTGTGAACGAATTTTTAACCAAACACTCAACAAATACCATCCAGCAACCACCATATTCACCGGATATGGCTCCTGCTGACTTTTTTCTTTTTCCTAAACTCAAATTACCACTTCGTGGCACCCGTTTTCAATCGATAGAAGACATAAAGGAGAATTCGCGACGAGAACTGAACTCAATTCCGGAAGCAGCGTTTAAAAAATGTTTTGATGAATGGATTATTCGTTGGCGCAAGTGTATCGTTTCTAAAGGAGCATACTTTGAAGGTGATAAAATAAATCTGGATGAATAACAGACATTTTGTGTATTATTGATCTTTTCCCGGTACTTTCTTGACAGAGTAGTATTCTTGAAATTTGACAGTTCTTGGTATTAAGTTTTTTGTGACTGTTGGTAATTACATCCATTTTTTCCATCTTCTCAAGTTCTTGTTGAAGTCTATGATGTAATGCAAATGGTACGAGTACCTTCCTGGGAGCATCAATTTTGGCCCTTCTACTGAAGAGTAGAACCTTCTACTAGTAGAGTCTAGTAGTAGTACCTTCTACTGAAGAGCGTACAACTCCAGTTGAAATGCGCACTACGTGTGGAAGAGTCATAAGACCACCAAGTCGGTTAAATTTATATTGTGTGACTGACTTGACTGTAATGGAATTGACTGTGATTGACTTTTAGCGACTTTAGGACATATTACTTGACTTGAATTTGACTCATTTCGACTTATTTCAGAGAACAATTGACTTGTATCACTTTCTATTTGCATGCTTGTAGTGTCTACACAAAAAACTCTTTTAATTAGTCCAATTTCTGAGCAAGTAAGTTTACCCAATACAGTGGGAGAATTCACATTTGCAATTATAAAATTAATTTGTTTTGTCATATACAAATCATTAAATTGATATTTACACTCCAAATTTTGCTGACCTAGTACCTCTAAGCTATTACCAGTGTATGACTTAATTTTTAGATCCGTTTTAGATAATATTTTTTTAGTATTGAGTGAGTGAGTTTAGTGTATGGCTGGCCTGTTGGTCTAGTGGTTAGTGACCCTGACTGCTATGCCAGAGGTTGTGGGTTCGATTCCCACCCAGGACAAATGTTTGTGTGATGAGCATGATCATTTGTTCTGTGTCTGGGTGTAGTTTATCTATAATATGTATGTATTTAGAAATATATAATTATTAATTATTCCAGTCCAGTGATCTAGCGAGATTCCAGTCCAGTGCTGGACTGGATCTGTAACGTCTACATTATTCCAGTTATTTAGAAGCCGTTGAAGTGTGAACACTATAGTGACAATGATTTCAAGAAGAGATCAGTTTCGAAAATGTTTCAAACGTGCTCAATCACTCTTGCTACAAGAAGTTATTAATGAGGTTGATAAGGAACTAAAAAAAAAGGAACGGATTTGGGTGAGAAATTGGATCAGCGAAAGAGATCAAAAAGGAGGGTCAGCAATACTTTTGCAACAACTGAAGATAGAAGATCCCAATGAATATAGACTGGCACTGAGAATGACAGCAGAAAACTTTGAAGAACTGTTATCATTAGTTTCGATTAATATCCAGCGTAAGAATACGTTGTTCAGAGATGCTATACCCGCAAAATTAAAATTAGAAGTCACTCTTTCTTTTTTAAGTACTGGAGATAGTTACAGAAGCCTCAGTCGTATGTTTCGATTGCCAAAACCAACTACATATTTCAAAAATTATACCAGAAGTCTGTCAAGAAATTAAAAGGGCATTAAAAGACCACATCAAGGTAATATTTTTTTTATTAAATATCATATCTATGACAAATTAAGCATTATTGAAAGCATTCATGATTATATTAATGTATTCTGGGTCATCGCTTACTACATTTAACGAGTCCTCGGTGGTTTGTGTATCTACAGACGCTGGACTATTCAATGGCATATAAGTACTACTACTCGTGCTTGGTCTTGACGCATAATTGTAATTTGGTCTATTCGGTTTTATAGGACTATTCAAATCGTGTAGTCGACATCTTGTTATCACACTCTGTATTTCTTCTTGGCCTAGGATAGCCTGTTCTGTAGAAAGGGTTCTTAATTGCTTCGCAATGTGTTTCCCGAAGATGTCGAATTCATCTTCCACTGTTTCTGATTTGGATAAATCGTATTGCATATCTTTCATGCTACTGACTATTGTAGACAGCTGTGAAATTTTACTTCTTTTCTTTCGCGGTTCTGATAGACTTACTTCTGGGTTTGTATGGGTAGGGTTGGTCCCACATTGGTCACTAGGTTGAGTATTGTCAGTATTTTCTTTATTTTGAGCATCATCAGTATTTTCCTGAAAATAAAATATTTTTACTTTCTTTTTGCAGATACCCACTGCGGAACAATGGAAACAAGTCGAGGAAGGCTTTCGGAATAAGTGGAACTTTCCTTTGTGCTACGGAGCGTTAGACGGAAAACACATAAAAATTACTGGCTCCTATGAATATGGAAGTACGAACTTTAATTATAAAAAAGAAAACAGCATAGTATTGATGGCGGAGCGAGGAGGCATGGGAAGCGATCACCTCCTTCTGCGAAGCAGTAATGCTAGCAAAGGAGGAGGCCGAACGTGTGAGAGAGAGGGAAACCTCACGTCCCAGTCGCCGCAACAGAAGAAGACGCCCCAGGCGTCGGGAGTCGCAGGCTGATTCCCGGCCGCCGTAGGCGCGGGCCTGCGGACGGCGAGCAGTGGGTGGCTCGCCGTCTGATCAGAACTAGGCCCGGGTCGGCGGCGCGTTGCGATTCCAGCGCGCCTCAAAGAGATGTCAGCGTGGAAGACAGGGCCCGCTAGGGCAGGTGCCTGCTGGGGCTGCGGAATCTGTTCGAAAGAGGTGCCGTAGCCTTAGAACGCAAAGGGCACCAGGAGGAACACGGATGGGTTTTAGTCAGTAAGAGTCTGACACTCCCTCTTGCTTCACCCAGAGCGGGAGGAGTCATTTGATGATTTCCCATCCTTAAAAAAAAAAAAAAAAAAAATGAAAAATAGTATTGATGGCTCTTGTTGACCATGATTACTGTTTTACGTATATCAATGTGGGCGCAAATGGAAGCGCTTCGGATGGTGGTATTTTCAGAAACTGTTCCATTTTTACTGAATTAGAAAATGGCAGTTTTATTCCAGAAGATGGAGTGATTGTGGCTGATGCAGCATTTCCACTAAAAACATACTTAATGAAACCATATCCTGGGGCTAATTTAACTTTTGAACAAAAAATATATAATTACAGGCTGTCCCGTGCTAGACGCATTGTAGAAAACGCTTTTGGAATATTAGTAAGTCGATTCAGAATTTTCGAAAAAGCTATTTCAACTAAGTTACATACTGTGGATCACATTGTGTATGCAGCTTGCTCTCTACACAATTGGTTGAGAAAAAAGTCAAGCAATTATATGACTACTTCTTGTGTAGACCATGACGATCACAACGACCATCATTTGATTAATGGAACATGGAGATCCGAAATAACCTCTTTAGATAGTATCATACAGCAGGGCAGTAACAACTCAGCAACACATGCCAGGGAAAAAAGAACTCAATTTACTAATTATTTTGTGAACGAAGGAAAAGTACCATGGCAAAATCATATGATACATTGATAAATTTGTGTGTTTTAACAAATAATATGCTACTAAAATAAAAATAAATACCTGTGTTTTACGCTTCACCATCACATTTTAATAAATGAATTGAATTCGGCGAACCATTTCACTTTGGGTTGGTAAACATTGCCACTAGCACCAGATGTGGATGATTTCTTAATCTTGTCTAGTTCAAGGTAGTATGTCGAACGAATGCTTTTTATTTTGTTTTTCACATCTTCCGGTGTGAATCCTTCAATTTCCATACCAATGCACAGATTTTGCAAAGCAGTTTGGCGCATAGGTTTGTTTTTATAATGTTCTGATGTTATATCCCATAAACACGGGATTTTCTCTGTATATAGTGACAAACTTTACAGTTTCGTCTTCAGATAACTTCTTCACCATTGTTAAATCCTTTTTCTTTGCAAAAAAGTCCGCAAAAATAACCAACACGTGTGTACTTCGTCAGCAATGGAATGGCACTGGATTGGCCGTCTACATTATTCCAGTTGCACTGGATTGGTCGCACTGGATTCAAAAGTAGACCGCGAATCCAGTTACTGGACTGGAATGCTTACTGGATTCAGGTCATTCCAGTGCCGGTTTACATTTTTCCAGTAAGCAATCCAGTACTGGACTAGATCGCTGGACTGGAATAATGTAAACCGGGCATTTAGAGAATCTGAAGGAGAATTCGTGACATTATACAAAGAATTAATTAAAGACGAAAGAAAGTATTTTGAATATTTTAAAATGTCGGATAGCTGTTTTAATATTCTCCTTCAGAAGCTAGGAAATAAATTAGTAAAGAAAGATACTCGTTGGAGGAAGGCTATATCTCCTAGAGAGCGGCTAGCAATTTGTCTAAGGTAGGTAAACCGGATTTTATTAACTTTATTTTTACCTTTTTGGAGATAGGAACAGTCGACAACATATTAGTGAACACATTTTTGCAGTGCAGATGTATCCATCCACTGACAGGTATGTTAAGGATAACTTTTTAATTAAAATTCTGAAAATATGTATTTAAATCAGTTTTATTACTTCGTATGTGGCACATAAACACATTATACTTTTAACACTTTGTTAAGTTCTAGAGCATTATCATTCGTTAACTGTATAGTTCATAACAAATTGCTGCACACCACTATGTTGAAGGTATGATTTTGTGGGATCTACTATATTAGCCAATCCAGTAGAGTCAAGAATAGATTGCAATGTGAGATTTGTATTTGTTGGTTCAGTTGCAATATCTCTTGGATATAATGGTACATTTTGCTCTGTCATCATCTTCATCTCATATTTTTGCACAGTAGTAAATATTTCAGTCTTAGCCAAATTTAAGTAATATTGATTCAAATTCTTCAGTGTGGGTGCAATACCATTTAAAAAAGCATCAACTGGGTGCTCGACGCGTTCAGCTTTTTCTTGATTTTTTTGAAGAACATATTCTATTAATGAAGATGCTGAGGATGGTTTTGGTGTGCATTTTGTCGAACCTTTTCTCTTTCTTAAAGTAGATGTAGTAGATGGAGACGACAGTGTTGGTGGTGATGGAGTGGATACATGGCTTGGTGATGGTGTGGGTGTGCGGACGTACAGTGGTGATGCAGTAGACACATGGCTTGGTGATGGTATGGGAGTGCGGACGCACTGTGGTGATGGAGTGGATACGTAGCTTGGTGATGGAATGGATGCTTCGTTACTAGCGACAATGGGTATATCAGGTGAAATGGATACGGTATTTCGAGGCTCGTTGGTTTCGGAGTCAGAATTTTCTTTTTCTGGTTCTACACTTTGTACTGTCGGTCGTTCATTGAAATATTTTTTCAAAAAATGTAATTGTTCATAGTACTTGTATAATTTAACATTGGTCTTCTTTTGTTCACTTTTGGTTTCCGTTTTCTTCAACGATTTTCGATTAGGGCATGCAAAACCGGAAAGTCATCAAAACCGGTTTTGAACATCGTTTTTTTTGGGACCAAAAACGAAAACCGGTGCTAGGTCCGGTTTTAGCAAAAAAATCGAATGTAGTATAATTTAAAAAGAAACACCTTCACCAGATTAATTAACTGAGATCAAATCAACAACAAGTAAGTTTTTGGTATCTTTGGTACCTATTAAGTCTGCTATCAAAAATAATATATTTTAAACATAGAAAACACAATCAGCATCATCAAATGTTAAACACAGCCACCCACAATTACCAAAAAAATCAACATTTTTGTAACTTTGAAGACGAACTACAAAATAACATTATTATAATATGATTTATATTGCACTAAAAAAGAGATCAATAATCAACTATGTATGAGTCGACTAGTTTCAAGGTCGGCAATCTGACTTTTAGTAATTTTTTGGTTATGTCAAAAAAACGCCTTACTTGGTGTTAGTTGTCTTTAGGATTACAAAACTACTTTTTTCTTTAATATTCAACAGAAGTAATTAGTCATGGATTTTACATTTCTTTACTAAGAATAAGTCATAAATTAAATATTAATTTTGCAGATTGCCGGATTTGAAATTAAGTTATTAAGATAGCCGGGTTTGAAACTGACATATGATCAGATTGCCTTTTTGATACCAAATACCTGCTTATAAAATCAGGGTTGTCACAAGAGCATAAAAATTAGGCTGTCTGACTGAAAGTATGGGGGTATATTTAAGGGGACTTATAAATAAAAAATGGGCTCATAAAATCAAACTTTTAATTACACTTACTTCTTACACAAATTTGAAAAGAATATTATTATATACGGAGATCTGGGACCTCTTCTAACGCCTCTTCGCAATAATCAGAAGGTGGTATAGTCGATGCATCAAGCGACTCCTGCTCATCAAAAATATTACAATAATATGACAAAGTTCGAATTTCTTTCCACTCAGCACCAAAATGTTTGCACAACAGCCTCTTCACATCTGATAATTTATCTTTATTAACCGCTACAATACTCGGGAGTTGCTCTGGAATAATATTATTTATATTTTTATTTCTTTGGCACACATTCTGTGCCTGTGTCGTGTCAGAATTATAGTACAGCTCGCCTTTAATCAACACATTCCCCGCGATTTTAGAGCGTCTTAAGACGAATCTTTTGCATTGTTTAAATTTCATCCGCCAAGATGCTGTAGGCTTAAAAACATTTTTACTGCATCTCGCCAGTTAAAAACTGGGCAATCATTGCCCAATTTTATCAATGTTGACGTTTCACCAAGCACATCTCTTATTTTATCCGGGTGTAAAATTACGTCCATTTTTCGTAGCTTTTTTTCAGCAAGTTTTTATATTTTTGTGATCCAACAACCATTTAGAGCACGTGCCCAAAAGAATGCAATTTTTATTTTGCCCCCCACATCCATCTGCTACCAATTGAATTGTAGATATATTTGTCAAATTTGTATTATTAAGTCTGTGAGTTATTGCAGAAGCTACTAAGTTTGAATCTTTATTAAATTCATTTTCTGTGCAATAATAGGTAAACACCCGCTCCTTTACAAGAGGAGCATTAGATGGTCCCTCAACCACAGTAAAATTAAAGAAATATATCTGCCGAGAGTAATATGCTGTTTGGTCCGGAACCTTTGGCAGTGGCAGGTTTTTTTGGCAATCAAAAGATAATATTTTGAGATTATCTGAAGTATCCTTTAGTTTATCATAAAAAGCTTTGGCTCTCAATGAGTGAGCCCTTTTTTCTATAATTAATAAATTCTTCTTCTGGGGATCAGTTTCAGCAGCAATTTTTTCAGAGAGCTCTAAACATTTGGAGCAGACATCAGTTTTTGGAGTACCGAATCCCAAATTGTAGTTCGTGTTAAAAATATGACGGAAATGTGATTTTTTCACAGCAACATTTGAATACTCACTGTCTTTGTAAATTTTGTAAAGTTTATTTATATTCAAATCTGAAGGTAAGTAAGTACTTTCTTTCTGCAGTCTTGGTTTTTCTACAATGGTGTGCTTCGACACAACGTAGTTGCTGTATAAAATTATGAACAGATTCTTTTTGAGCAGCAAATAAACGCTCTTTACGATTTCCACCTGAAAAAAAAAGTAAAAAATGGCATTCAATAAACAGCTTGAAAAGAAGATAGGTAAAAGAAATTGAATGAGTGGAATAGGTAGGTACATTCTTTGAAATAGAGAAAAATAAACCAAAAAAACAAATACTTTACCTCGGTGTTCAGTTATTATTAAATCCCCAACATGAAGTAGTGTGCCCACAACCGAGATTTTTCACAAAATAAAATTTGTTCCAGAAAAAATGCCCATGACACCTGCAGAAAGACAAAGTGTTCGCGACGAAGCTTTTAGCATTGTATAACTCGCATAGACAGCGCCCATGTACCTATAGTCGTAAACTTATGTACTTAAAACTTAAGAGCTTATGTGCTCACATAGTCATAGTTTATAAGCTATGTAATTGATTCAGTTCTGTCACGGCACTCGTGAGAACCACGCGCGCGCGTCTGTTGATATCGTTGTTTTAGAATTGTTATTTTATTATATTGATGCGCTCATCGCTGATGAGCGCGTCGAAATAATGGCCACAGTCGATAGTGACAGTAACAATGGACAAGAAGAGAAAAACTCAGATGGATGGATGTCACAAATTTTAATGGAAGAGGAAGGAGAAAGCAAAAGAAAATCGGTAGAAAACATTATGGAACAAATCTGCAGTGAAGTCCAAATCATGGAAGAAGATATACTAGTTAATCGAACGAAACGAGAAAGAGAGGAGGATGAAGAAGGAAGCTGGACTAAGGCTGAAAAAGGAAGAGGAAAGAAACTTAAACAATTTAGAAAAGAAGTTTTTATATGGAGCCGAGAAAAGTTACCAAAACAATTTGCCTTGGCAAAATTATTCAACAGTTTGGGTGTACGGTGCAACCGCACATTATGCAATTCAGCAGTTTACACCGCACATACATTTCGATTCAACTCATAATACAGTTCAGTTCGCGTTAGGCTATCAAGTCAGCCAGGCGTTCTCGTAACAGCCAACAAGGGCCGCGTCACTCACTTCATTTGCCACACCATCAGTCCATTAAACTCATTTTACCTATAAGTACCTTTGGGACAATACACCTGCTAGCCTCAGCTCTTGATGATGAAACGCTCCCCGAGACACCTGGTAGTCCCGAAGTCTAGATCTCCTGCACTGAACTCCTGATAGTTTTGGATCCTTGACGATCCCTGAGACACTTGTTAGTCTCAAAGTTTTATAGTCACCCTACATTACTTTTAGATGGGAGATGAATGGAATAAAAGAAGGTAAGTACTAGATCACTACTGTATTGTTCCAAAGGTACTTATAGGTAAAATGAGTTTAATGGACTGATGGTGTGGCAAATGAAGTGAGTGACGCGGCCCTTGTTGGCTGTAACGAGAACGCCTGGCTGACTTGATAGCCTAACGCGAACTGAACTGTATTATGAGTTGAATCGAAATGTATGTGCGGTGTAAACTGCTGAATTGCATAATGTGCGGTTGCACCGTACACCCATACTGTTGAATAATTTTGCCAAGGCAAATTGTTTTGGTAACTTTTCTCGGCTCCATATAAAAACTTCTTTTCTAAATTGTTTAAGTTTCTTTCCTCTTCCTTTTTCAACCTTAGTCCAGCTTCCTTTTTCATCCTCCTCTCTTTCTCGTTTCGTTCGATTAACTAGTATATCTTCTTCCATGATTTGGACTTCACTGCAGATTTGTTCCATAATGTTTTCTACCGATTTTCTTTTGCTTTCTCCTTCCTCTTCCATTAAAATTTGTGACATCCATCCATCTGAGTTTTTCTCTTCTTGTCCATTGTTACTGTCACTATCGACTGTGGCCATTATTTGGACGCGCTCATCAGCGATGAGCGCGTCAATATAATAAAATAACAATTCTAAAACAACGATATCAACAGACGCGCGCGCGTGGTTCTCACGAGTGCCGTGACAGAACTGAATCAATTACATAGCTTATAAACTATGACTTTGTGAGTACATAAGCTCTTAAGTTTTAAGTACATAAGTTTACGACTATAGGTACATGGGCGCTGTCTATGCGAGTTATACAATGCTAAAAGCTTCGTCGCGAACACTTTGTCCTTCTGCAGGTGTCATGGGCATTTTTTCTGGAACAAATTTTATTTTGTGAAAAATCTCGGTTGTGGGCACACTATTTAATAAACGTGAACCCACTCCAGCACAAGCATATTCAGCTTAGTTGGTTTAACAGGAATCTGTTAATCCCTCCAATTAAGCCTTCGTTATTTAACATCATCTACCTAGCCTTTTCCCGTTATTTAACCTCCGTTATTTAACACAGATAGCAATTTGAAAGGTGTCATGTCATGTCACCATTTTTAGCTTGAATTAATGAGATATGTAGTACGCAAAAAACTAGAGGTTTTTTTTTGTAACGCACAGGTCTTTGAGGACATTATTATTTACAAGGAAGAAATATGATATACCCCAAAATAAAAATGTGTATTTTAAAAACTAAATGCCTTATTAAGCTCTGAAATTAATATTCTTTATCCATAATTCTGTATGTCCACGTATCATAACCTGTTTTTTTTAATTTTCGCATTATTTCGATCGAACCTACCATGGACATTTCAGCATGTTAGATGTACAATTATTTTTGATATTACCCATACATGTGTTTTTACTAATGACATTATCCCGGTTTATATGATTCAGACCCAAATGTTGAGGCACATACTCCTGAACTAATATCTCCCTAGCCTTGTTCATCAGGGTTTCCACAGTGCGCCCTGGCGTTTGAAATAAGCTCGATAGCCTGTCTCCCGAGTCTCCTGTTCTTAATTTGCATAATAATGCATTTTACGAAGTCCTCTCGTTTCGTTCATTATTTGTTGGGTTAAGGAAATTCCCAGAAAATAATGTGCCAAATATTCTGGCACTCTGAATGTCTTCAAAATTGAAAACACACGTTCTGATAGTATGAAAACCATATCTTCAATTTGGACACAATTAAAATGGTCTAGTGTGTTTTCAGATGTGTATAGTTCACCAAATATGTTTCTACCCATGTGGTAACCGCATATCCTTGCTCCTCTAGGTATATAAAAGTTGCAGTCACTCAGCATCCGTCTGCGTATTGCGTCTGGAAAATGGTATCGCTCAGGATTCCTGCAATCAGGAAACAAGCAGTGCCTGCTGGTGTCAGCAGCTGGTCTAATGTTTGGCAGTGTAATGTACTGCTGCTGTGGTATTTCATGATTTCCAGATTGTTGCACTGGATTTTCTTCTAAAATTTCAGATAAAACCTTGTGGTTCGCAAGCTCCCAACAGGTGTGGCACACATAATCGGTGTCCACAATCTAAAAAGAAAATAATTACAATTCAATGAGCTATCTCATTGAATTTTCTACTTTAACTTACTGAAACGGTAAAAAAATGTGATTAAAATAGCCTGTAACTTACGTTTCTAGGAGTCCACAGCTTTATAACTCTTATAAAATGTTCACTCTCCAATTTCCTCATGTTGATGGCTTTGGTGCGGGAATATAAATCGATCGGTCGCGCGAAGCGCATGACCATGATCATGATTATGTCGACACTTGCCTCTCCCCACTTCCCCGCTGCGGTCGTGCTTACAGGAGGGAAACCGGCAGGCCTGCCAGTTCTTTAATTTTTACCGCGCAATGGTTGATTCAGAGTTCGTGAAGTGGTTTAAGGGAGATTTTACACTACTAGGATATAAGTATTTAGGACCTGGGAATGATTTAGATAAGGGTGATCCAGTGAATGACGCAGATTGGATAGCAGCTAAACACAATGCAATGTCTTGGATTAGCCAAACAGATGAAGATATATATAAGGCAGATGAAACAGCAATAAAGGAATTTTCGGAAGAGTTTGTGGAAGATGAAAGCTTAAGCGCGTTCGTGGGTGCTACTGGTTTGACCTTGAAACATTTATTTGAAAAATATATATATGGCGGTTCAGTATATCCCAACATGTCAAAGAGGGGTGCACGCTGGTCAGGAAGCATATAAAAATATTCAGCGTGAGTTATCAAAAGCCTGGGCAGAACATAAACGAGTCCAGGGAGCTATTGCTGGTACGTGGAATGATTTCATTCGTAGCGACGCCGCCGAGGAGATTAGACGTCAATTTGCTGCTCCGAAAAAAGTTCGACTTCAAGATAATCCATCTGATCCTGCTGATCCTGTTCCTGGTACAAGTCGTGGAGACCTTGACGTTATCCCCGACGGATCCGATAGAAACGCCGGAGGTGCCACCGTACCCGACACACCTACCAGATCCGGTGGACCCGAAATCGGAAACGACTTCCCGGACATCGACGATAGTTTTCTTGCTGCTATGGATATCGACGTTGGTAATATTAGTGGTCAGCCACCGGGTATGGTTACTCAAGCTAACGGACAACATGCAGGTGTGGGTTCAAATGCAACGAGCTTTAGTACACCGATACGGATTCCTCTCAGTATTATGCCGAAGGCACAGATATACACCTTTAAGAAGTCAAGAGTATGGAACAGTGATGGATATGCTATGAAAGCTATAAATATGTCGAATGACGAACTCGGTGTATGTACACCTTTTATGAATTGTCTTGTAGATTTCGTACCATCATATTTGACATCAGCAGAGTGGTATAATTTACCACGTACAGCCATAGCAAAAGAAGTTCGCTGTAAAATAACGTTACTGGGTTGTCGTACAACATTTGGTGTCGGCGAAACATTATCTGGTTACGCTAACACTGAACACGTGCCTATTGGTTATGTTGCTACTAATTTAAACACGAGCACATGGAACTAATGTGTCATATGATAGCGCCGCTGATAAACCCATGATACCGAATAAAATTACAATACCGAACATAGAAAATGCAATAAAAAAAAAGTACTTAGATGTGCCTTGTCAAGCTTTAGGTGTACCAAGAAAGAATTCCATTTACTGGTGGTATCGTGATGATACCACCAGCACGCTAACACGCCACGCACCACCACGCACCAGCACGCTACTACTGGCATGGGTAATATGTCATTGGATACTGTGTGTGATAGATTTTTAATTAATTCCATGATAGGACAGACGCCGCAATACAAATACAACCCAAAAAATGGATTATACTCGCGCCTCGTCCTCAAGATTAGTAATTTACACATGTAGTTACGCTAGTTGTCACCACTCATGCACTTAGTTGAGAAAAAAAAAATATAAATTTTTCTTTATCTATGGCAATTCAATTTGACATACCCACAAAAAAAAAAAAATTATACATGTGGGTACTTTGTCCATTTCCGCTCTCAGACGATGTAGCCCATCATTCGCATTCTAGTGCTCAACCACTCAACACCTATTTCGCGTCTTCGCACAAGTTGTTATAAATGTCAAAACGTAAGAGTTATAGGTCTCGTGAAGAAGACATTAACCATTATAAAAATAAAATAAGAAAATTAGAACGTAAAATTCGTGATAGACAAATTAGTGCTTCGGAAAGTGTATCAGACTTGGAAGAAGCTGTTATTCTACACGATGAAGATATTGGAGCAGGTATTTACCTACTAACTTATTCTAAAGTGTTACCGTAACTATTTTCTTGTCTCCTGCCCTTGTGCCCTGTTTACGTATCTACGTAGTGAAGTTACTTTAATGCAATCTGAAAAGTCACTGGGGCTGTTTCAACGCATATAAAATATGGTTGGCGTTCCTTCCGCTGGGGATTGTGACCTAACCTTATAATTATTATGACGACTAATGTACTATGCCGAAATTTCAATGCTTTGTATAAAGATAAAAGATTATGATCGTAAAAATAGACATGGACTTATTTAAGTCAACTTTTTAATGTCTGTAAGTTATTTAACTTACATTTAAAAAATTATCATATATATGATAATTTTCAGACACACCCGCACTGCGACCAGATGATTGGTTGTTAGAATGGCCACCTGAAGATGAAACAATGCTAGTTCAGGATTCGAACAAAGCCTGTGAACCTCAGCCGGGCCCTAGTACTTGTACAGATGTACCCCCCGAAGAGCCTATTGCTTACGATGTTAACGTTCCTGATCTGGATACGGAAATTCTAGACATTTTAGGCGATGATCCTACAAACACTGTTAAATACGAGCCTGAAATTCGTAACGAATTGGCAAATCGTTTATTACATATAGCGAAAGGCGGTCTGGATAAGGAAAATCGTAAAAATTTGATATCAGATATGTATTGCCTAAAAATTTTACCCAACTTGATGCCCCAAAAATAAATCTGGAAATTAGGGCGGCAATTGCTGATACCGCAATTAAACGAGATAAGGGCATAGAAAATAAACAGAAACAAATGTCTAGTGCAATTGCTTGTTTGGCCGACATCATTAACTCCCAATTTCATTCCAAAACAATAACCAATGACGTGCTGCAAAAATTAATGGATATAAGCAGCACTTTATGCGATTTACAACATGCAGATTCCATCACACGTAGAAACTTCATTTTATTTGCCCTCAAAAATGACATGAAGGAACACCTTAAAAACACCAAGATAGACACATATCTGTTCGGTGAAAATTTAGCAGAGACATTAAAATCAGCAAAGGCTGTAAATAAATCAGGAATTGAACTGAAAGCCGAATCTAGCAGCAAGACTGCGAATACCTATTACAAAGGACCAGCACCGAGAGCTTTAAACCGCAGGGCTCCCCCCCAGGCGCGCTGGCCGCCCGCGGGGCCGGCGCCAGCGCCGAGGAGCCGCGGGCCTGCAGCGTCGCGCGCGCAGTATCCCCCGCCGCAGACGCAGTTCATGCCACCGCACGCGCACTCATCGAAGAGGTCGTCGCGGGGCCATCAGTCGACGTATCCCCGTCGCCGCGTCTAGAGACAGTTAAGTACGCAGGCCGCTTATCTAAATTCTATCAGCGATGGGCTGCAATTACGAACGATCAGACTATACTATCTTGGATAAGAGGTTATAAAATACCATTTACATCACCCGTTATACAACAAAGACTCCCTGCTAGACCAACTTACTCAGCTAATGAAAGACCGCACTATTTAGAAGCGATTAATAACCTACTCGAAATAGGCGCAATTTCAAAATGTTATCCATGTGAAAATCAATTTATCCCAAATATTTTCTTGGTACCCAAACCAAATGGCAAAATGCGTTTTATTTTAAATTTAAAATATCTTAACAAATTCGTTAAAATAGATCATTTTAAGTTAGAGGGTTCAAGAACAGCATTAAAAATGGTAACGTATAATTGTAAAATGGCGACAATTGACCTCAAAGACGCATATTTCTTAATTAAAATAAGTAAAGAATCTCGAAAATATCTAAGATTCTATTTTGAGGACAAGCTATTCGAATTTAATGTTTTACCATTTGGGTTAAGTCCCCATACGTTTTCACAAAAATATGTAAACCTATAGCTAAATTATTACGCTCTGCAAGCCTTCTGTCCACTATGTACTTAGACGATTGGTTATTATTTGGACATTCTCGTCTGGAATGCCTTACTAACATAGATCTAACTAAAAGACTATTAACTTCACTTGGTTTCATTATTAATAAAGAAAAAAGCGCACTGTTTCCTTCGACCAAATGCAAATTCTTAGGTATGATTATAGATTCACACGACTTTCAAATTAGTTTACCAACGGATAAAAAGGTTACGAATAAAAGCACAACTTGTAATGTTTTCAAAATTAAAGCTTTGTAAAATTAGGGCTTTTGCCCAGTTATTAGGCTTATTAGTTTCTTCTTGTCCAGCGATCGAATACGGATGGCTGCACACAAAAGAAATGGAAAAATGTAAATATCTCAACTTAAAAGGTCATAATGATTATAACAAATCTATGAATTTACCTGAATCACTACAACCCGACTTTGACTGGTGGCTAAATAAAATAGAACATTCTGTCCATCGAATAAAGGTTGATGTTTACCAAGTTGAGATATTTTCTGACGCCTCAACAACGGGGTGGGGGGCTGCCTGTGAAGGAAGGTCTGCGAGCGGGCAGTGGTCGTGTACCGAACGAGAACAACACATAAATTATTTAGAACTGCTTGCCGCATTTATTGCCATAAAAGTTTTCGCTAAAAATCTTTTTAATTGCCAAATATTACTACGCGTTGACAATTCAACAGCAGTAGCTTATATAAAGAAGAAGGGTATTCAATACCCTCATCTCACAAAAATAACTCGTGATATTTGGAACTGGTGCGAAAGCAAAAATCTTTTCGTCTTTGTCTCGTACATAAAATCTAGTGATAATATTATTGCAGATTACGAATCACGAAGAACTCATCCGGATATAGAATGGGAACTGTCCGACTGGGCCTTTGACAGTCTTACACACACATTCGGGCAACCAAAAATTGACTTGTTTGCTAGTCGCATAAATAACAAATGTGCAACATACATATCCTGGCACCGAGACCCAGACGCATTCGCGATAGACTCGTTTACGGTTTCATGGGCAAATTATGATTTCTATGCATTCCCGCCGTTTTCAGTCATACTTAAAACTCTTAGAAAAATAATAACGGACAAGGCACGAGGTATCATGGTCGTACCTTTTTGGCCATCACAGCCTTGGTACCCCATTTTTAGATCCCTCCTTATCTCGGAAACTGTCACATTTCCACCTAATAGCCATGCCTTACTGTCTCATTCCAGGCCCCGTCGGATACACGAGTCGATTACCCTGGTGGCAGGCATATTATCCGGGACGCATTTTCAAGGAGAAACATACCAGAATCATCACTTGATATAATGTTAGCATCATTAGCACCTAATTCTATGAAACAATATGAGGTTTACTTGAAGAAATGGTGGGACTTTTGTAAAATTAATTCGTTAAATGTTTATGACGCCTCTGTACCCACAGTAATATCCTTTTTAACACAACTCTTTAATGACGATTGTCAATATGGTACACTCAAATCATGCAGATCTGCTCTTTCTCTGGTGCTGAGCCCGGTACTAATTAATACGGTACTTTTAATTTGAGGAATTAAAAGATTCCTCAAAGGTGTTTTTAGACTAAAGCCACCAAGAGCTAAATATGAAGTTACCTGGGATACCAACTTAGTATTGGATAAATTGAATTCTTGGTATCCTAATGAGGAATTAACCTTAGATAAACTTACAAACAAAACCATTAATTTACTGGCTTTGTCAACCGCGCACAGAGTCCAAACTCTCTCGAAGATAAAAGTTAGCAACATTCAAAACCTTTCTCAGCGTATCACAATTAAAATCTCCGATATTTTAAAAACTTCCAGGCCGGGATTTCAACAACCTATTGTTTATTTACCCTTTTTTACTGATAAAACATCCATATGCCCAGCCAGTACATTACTCTGTTACATAGAACGCACCTCATTATTAAGAACGTCTGACGATTTATTTATTGGAATTAGGAAACCTCATAAGCCAGTGGGAACGCAAACACTTAACCGCTGGATAAAGCAAACGCTCAGTGAGTGTGGGATCGACACGAGCGTGTTTAGTGCGCACAGCACGAGACATGCAGCATCATCGCGCGCGCACTCACTGGGCGTCAGCCTAGATACTATCCGTAAACCGGCAGGCTGGAGTAGGAATTCCACAACTTTTGCAAAATTCTATCAAAGAGTCATTATTGATGGTGATAGTACTGCCTTAGCAGAATCAATAATCAACCAAAATTCATAGTTAGTTTAATTTAGTGATATTGTCTACAGCTAACTGTGATAGCTATTATAAGAATAATTATTCCTCAGTTAGTTATTTATAATCATCTAGTGATTTATTTTTCCCTTTTGAGTTTTCACTCAAAGAAACCGCCTAATTATTGTAAATCTTAGAAGTACAAAGTTATTATTTCTGTTTATTGATTGTACCAAAATAAAAATTACGATATAAATAATTTATATCTATATTTTTTTTTTTAATTCATGAACAATATTATAAATTGATGATATTTCCAAGAATACTCTCAAAGTCTACATGTGTAATCTTGAGGACGAGGCGCGAGTATAATTAATGATTAAACGAACTTACCTGTACGTGAAGTTCTATAATAATTATACGAGCGCCGAGTCCGAAGAGATTAGTAATCCCACCCTCCCAGTATATATATACATACATACACACCCTAAACTATCTATAGTGTCTTGGAAATTCATCAAGGAACTATAGGATCTTGTACTCTAAACTAAATGAAGGGCTACATCGTCTGAGAGCGGAAATGGACAAAGTACCCACATGTATAAAAATAAAAATATTTTTTTTTTTGTGGGTATGTCAAATTGAATTGCCATAGATAAAAAAAATATTATATATTTTTTTTCTCAACTAAGCGCATGAGTGGTGACAACTAGCGTAACTACATGTGTAAATTACTAATCTCTTCGGACTCGGCGCTCGTATAATTATGATAGAACTTTACGTACAGGTAAGTTCGTTTAATCATTAACTACTATCTCCTGGACGGGTACATGTGACGCCAAAACCGTATCATAACAAACCTATGTATATGAACACAGCAGTGTTTATTAGTAAACGTACTTTAACAAAGAAAGGATATACATCTGATAAATATTCTTCGCTTGGTGATAAAAGTGACATGTTCGGTACTCAACTCACAGATCAATTGTCCGTAACATATGGTACTACAATAGAATATAGTGCTGTGTTTAATCCAAGAAATCCTGTCTATAATGAGTCTATGCATCCGCAACCACAGTTACACGTCGGGATTGGTGCAATACCGCAGATTAATCCGGCGACCGAGTTTGAAAATTTTCAGACAACCATGGTGTACTGGTTATGTGAATACGAAATGGATGTGTCTGTTGATATGCACAGTTATTATACTTACGGTAAGTATACATTCGAGTTCTGAATGCCGTATCCTTTGGAAATATATCATTATTAGACAAAACAATACATGGTGTTCTATTAACTATAGCATCATCTTGAAATTTTACTTTAACATTTAATGAGTCACCACCAAACAACATTTTAATAGTTTCAAATGCACTAGTTTCGCAATGTGGTTCATTCCACAATATAATGCGTCTATTTACGCATTCCATTAATGGAAAATTGTTATATCTATTAAAGTTACCAATTTGTCCAAAATTTAAAAAGTAATGAAGAACTGCATCAAAATAATAATTTTTCCAGCGTTTGGTGGAGACCATACAAAAATACAATTTTTCTTAGGAACTACCCTATCTATAATATTATATAAAGTCAATAAAAAATCTCTAATTCTATCAGTATCTTTTTGAAATTGAAAGTTTAACAAATCTACAGCTATACGTAACGATTGGTCAGTAGTATAATAGTAATCATTCACATCACGCACTCCACAATTATAAAAAAGTGTTTCACTATTTTTAAACTTATTCATAAAATCAATAAAACTCATGTCACACAATTGACGTTGAAATATACGCTGCACTGCCTTTATTTGATTGTTATTCAGCGGTAAATACTTCCATGAAGATGCGAACCACACACTATTATTAAAGATATTATTTATTGGCGCTGTTGGAAACCGCCAAAAGAATTCCAATAGTTTATCTCCTTTGTTTCTTTTTGGATTCCTTTCATTTTCGATATTTCCTTGAGAGCCATGTTCTGAATCTTGTTTAGTTCCATCTGTTGCGGATCTACATTGGAAGTCGTCAAGAACAGCATTTTCGTTTCCGCATGCTTCAACCAGTTTTTCTTGTCTAAGTTGATTTATTTTTTGTTGTTTTTGTTGAGTTGATTTTGGCGAATGGATAAATCTCTAGTTTTACCACATTTAGACCACATTCTCTCGGCGATTTCAAAATGTATTGCCTGCCGTTCGCCTGTCTCGAAATAGACTGCGAGATTGAGCCAGTGCTCGCTTGTACATTCTGCAGCCCGAAGAAGTCTTCGATTAAGTCGGGGCTGTCCACATTCTGCTCGGATTTCTTTGACACGTTGACATCGACAGGAATTTCCATTATAGGCGCAGTCGTGCACGACATGGAGGTGGTCGTGGCCGTGATTGGTAACGAAGAAGATGGTCCCTTTGAAGCTGCGACCGGAGTTTCCACCTTGTTCACATATGCGTGAAATCGCTATATCTGACATTTTGAATTGTAAACACGTCATGTATAACTCGGAATCGCATAGGATGGTTTTGAATGCATTCCATGATAAATCTTCGCATTCTTTCACTCTCAGTTTGTGGACGACCAATTTCAACACTGTCTTCCACAACGATATCAGGTTCGTGAACTCCCTCTTCATTAATAAATTCTTCGTCGCCATCGCGCACTGCTCGCCGTACTTCAGCTTCTCCATGACTTGACTGTACGTATTCACTGTCCAGATTAGCTCCAAAACACCTAAGAAATTTTCTGGCTGGGGATCCGCCAGACTCTTCTGAAGTTTCTTCGCTGGGGTCACATCCTTTTTGCCACTGTTGGAACGTCGACGCTTCGGTGTTGCTTTCTTCGCTACTTGAATTTCTGCTTCTTCCATATTCTCTACTAGTGCTTGCGTATCCGGACCGATGTTGTTGCATTGCTCCTTTTCTACCAAGTCGATTGTTGCTTGTAGTTGGTTCTGAGACGACGGTTTCATTTGAATGAACTCGCTCAAATCGTTGTTGGATTGTTGATGATGATTGTCCGCTTCGTGGTCGCTTTCTTCCGCACTCGACGACACCGGCGATAATAATTGATGGAAATGTACTGACAAATTTTTGCCTGCTGAACGACCGCCCGACGTTGATGCTACCGGTGAACTGACTGGAGTCTTCATGTTCGTCGTTGCTACTTGATTCTTCAGTGTACCGTGACATACTGTCTCTCTGACTTCGAGCAGTCCCTTATATATAACTGAACACAATGGACCATTAGCATTCCAACCATTATGTGGTAAAAATTAAAGAACCGGCAGGCCTGCCGATTTTTTCAATACAATGACAATCGATCGGTCGCGCGAAGCGCATGACCATGATCTTGGTTATGTCGACACTTGCCTCTCCCCACTTCCCCGCTGCGGTCGTGCTTACAGGAGGGAAACCGGCAGGCCTGCCGGTTTTTTAATTTTTACCGCATATATCCGCATATATCCTCTGAAGCACCACTGTTAATTTGGGCGTATTGGGTGTAAGTGCTGCGACGCAATATTGTTTGAGCTCGTAGCCAACATGGCCCACATGCTTCATCAGTAGGAGTTAGCTAAAACAATAATTAATACAATCAACATCTAAAACAACATAAATAATTAGAAAATATTTATAGAATATAAAAAAAAAATACTTGACGGTGCTGTATCCACTGTGAAATGATTGCAGCAAGTTTTGTTGTTCATCAGTACAGTTTTCTCTCAGTACTAAACGACTTCGGCTTCTTAGAATGGAACGGCCACATCCAACGCAAACATTTTGATATCCAACTTGTCTTTCAGGTGCAACTTGATTAGTTGCATGACTTGCAAATTCCCAACAAGCCTGGCATACGAAGTCAGCATCAGTTGTCTGCAAGTAACATAATAATGAAAAACTGTTAGCCTCTGTAACACTCAGAATAATCTAGTCAACCAAATACTTAGAGGTTGAACACATCACTTCTCTGTTACTCATTTAGGTATTTTTAATTACAGTAGTGTCCAGTTATAATGACAGCGAAATATCAAAAACAAAACATACACGTCATACTCAGTGGAAGTCATACAAAGCATCTTCTTATAGAATAAACAATTAAAAGATTTAAGTATGTTAAATATATAATTAGTTATAGTAGAGAAATTCTAGTCTTGGAAAAATAGATCATAATTCATGGCCTTTGACAGGCTAATAAACAGATTAATAAAAATATTTTACTATAATTATCATTTGCTAACAGGGTAGGAACACATCTTGAGGAAATCTTGGGACCTCATGGGTGACAAAGGTATGACTTGTGTATCATTTTATTCCACTTGCATTTAGTTATATGCTTTGAGGGAGTAACATTATTTTAATAATGACCTGAATATTTTTACTCACCTCCCTTGAATAAGTTCATAATCTTATAATATTAAGGTCTTCGTTTTCATTTGAAAGATGATGACGCGGTCTCGTCAACCGAAGTTCGCAGTTAACACACCGAACGTTAGAACGAGACATGTTTGTAATAACAAATAGAGTCCTGTCTCAAAAAGTGTTCACTATCACAAGTACTCAACACGCAGGAACTCGAAAGCTCAACTGAACGCGGAATTAACAATGCAAGTATACAGTAATGAGTTGGAAAATAAACAAACAACAGACGCCAAACAGATCGCAAGGATACGGACAACGACTGTGAGAGATCACATGATGACAGTTCAGTTAGAAATGCCAACTGTTTAATGTTGCCAGGTACAAACTGTAAAAACTTAACCATTATGTCATGTTTTTTTATTTGTATAAGAATACAATAGTTAAGAATGGAATATTGTTATCGCATTAATGTCTATTAACAAAAAAAGAAAAAATGTGTTCGTAATGAGATTATAAAACGATGGTTAGTTTTTAACCACCCATCCAACATTCACATTCTACTGATAAGTATTATTCTACTGAAAATGGCAATGATTACTTCAATACCGCTGTTTTGCGTTTAGTTATTGCTACTTTTACTTCTGATATAACAAAAAATTGATTTATAATTTTTCCCCTTCGTCTTCCCTTAAATAAAAAAAAATCTTTAATCAGGAAAATTAACTTATCTACTTGATCTATAAAATGCATATAATTTTGCTATGGCTCGTTTGTCAAATAGAACGACACTGACACTGCCGATCTCCTAGACCTTGTAGTTTCGGCTGTGCGTTGGTATGTTAGTCAAAACAAGCATGCTCTGTATTTTAATTTTTGTACCATCTTTTATACCATGTTTGGAAAAACAAACAAATTTTATTCTATTCTATTCAGATTTTTTCCTTTTGTATATAGAGATAACTTCAGATCCGGATATGAACTAATATAATATGATCGCGTAACAACCCTAACGATGTAGAATACAGATCAAACTTAAAAATATTGTGGTTTCTAAATTCCACGCAATTGGGATGTGTAATTTTTGTAGTATTTGCCGCGTATACTAAAACTGCAATATCTCAGTAATTAAGCATCGTAGCTCCACATTTTTTTCGAAAGTTATTATTATAATTTACAAAAAAACACATTATCATTTACATATATCAATAAAAAGAACAGACATTGCAATACATTTTTTTCAAAAGACAAGCTTTACAAAAATATGCCTCAGGCAGCTGAACCGGCCGCCGACAAAAAAAAATTGAGTATGTTTACACTTCAGTTGCGGAAACTCTGTAAGCTAAGTGGCTTAGAATAGTAGTTTATTACAAAGTTTGCTACACAACTTTTCTTCTGGGTAAGCTCGCTCCATTGTAGACTTTGTCACTGTCATCTCTGACATTCACTAGAGTCAAGAGCAAACCCATTACAAATAAAAAAAAAAACAATCTTATTGCAGACAAAGTTTTAGCTGATAGAATAGTTTGACGACACGGTTGGCGCACAGTGGCGTGCACACAGTTTTAAGACAGGGTAGGCAGAAAATTGTACTCACCAAAAATACTACACGTTGGTTTTGGTTCGTCGTCTTGTCGATTGATGATGTAGGTAATTGCCAAATGCCAACTCAAATATCCATAGATTAACTGATTTTGTAGACATATCAGTGTACGGATATTCGAAGTGGCCTTTCGGCGCGTTTGTTTGATGTTTTGTAATGTTTGTGTGATTTGCAAACTTTAAATAAAATCATTGAAAAGATGGTGGTGTGAGTATACTAAGTATATAGGATTGTTTTATTTGTATATTAAATCTACACGCCTATCTTTCTGTAAGAATATCTGCAATATGGAATCGTAAAAGTTGGGAAGGCGTTTTATTTCCGTAAAAAGGTTTTTTTCTATTGAAATCGTGGAAAGACCTGTAAATCGTTGCTGGCCTTGTGTATTTCTTAAGTAGGTGTGTATACGTTTTAGCGACGAGAATGACCTTTCTGTTGAAGCACTGCTCGCGGGAACTGTAACAATTAATTTTGCCAAACGCAGTACTTCGGGAAAAACTGTATTTATGTTATTTTCGTAAAAATGTTCTATAATTTTGTAAATACTAAGGTTTTTGAATTCGGCAGATTTATAAACACATTTGAGCTCATTGATAAGGCGGTCTAAGTTAAAGTCGTATAATTTATAAACATTTACGAATTGCGATACTAATTCAACCGGAAAATTGTCATTATTTTGGTAGGAAACTTACCACTTATATAATGAATTAATAGGTATAAATAATAATTGTAACCCTCATTCCACAGTCACGATAGACCTAACTGAAGATTCCTTATTGAAACAGAACTATCGTAGTCATAATAAGTTAAAAAAGTATGCAAAATTAAATAGGTTTATTAAAAAATGTTATCGGTACAAAATACTACATAAACAGTTTTTAAAGAATATTCCACTCAGGAAGGAACGTGTTGACCTGATTAGTAAATTAAATAACTATCAAATTAAACTTGAAGATAGCATAAAAATATATGAAATTGATACACAGCACTTACAGTCTGAAATACAGGTACTCGAAGCTTCACTAAGTTCTCTTAATAGTAAATATATACAATCTCAGAACCAAATAAGAGAACACATTCTTGCTGCAAATGAGTTAGTCATGTGTCAGTGTACTTGCCAGACAGTATCAAATCTTGATGCTGTCCAGCCTGAGGTATCGGACGTCCCGTCCCAGGCAGAGAATTTATCCCAAGGCTGTGTTATCAACCAAGTTGTAATTGATTGTGAATAGGATTTATCTCAAATTGAACAGCCCAAGATTAATAGTTTCTTATCTGTGAAAAGTGGTTATCATTCAGTTATGTTCTCAGACAGCATAGGAAGAGGTTTAGGTAAATTATTAAGTAACAACCTGAGTTATCCTATACATAATTACTGTATGCCAAGTTCATCATACAAGCATATTATGGCGTCATTAAGAAACAATAATTTTAGTTCTAATACCAATATTACAGTGTTTATAGGGAATAGTTTAAATGTAAAAAAAGCAGATATCACGGACAATCTAACTGAGATGTTAAAGTTAAATTGTAATAAAATAATATTGTGTGCATTTCCTTATTTTGAACAATTGTCAAGTAGACAAAATAATTATATTCATAGCTTAAATAAACACATGCACTTTTTAGTAAGTCACTATAGTGACAAGTTTATGTTTTTTGACACAAACATTTTTGTAGAAAATTTAAAATCGACTAGGGAAACAGTGTATTTGCCATTTAGTTTTAGACACACAATAGCAAGGCTTATTTTATTAACTCAGACATAAGTAGTATGTCGCAGTCTTGTATAATGAAATCCACAATGTTTAGTAATTTTACTAAAAATCAGGTGGAGAGCCTTAGTAACGGTAGCTCTAGTGCTACAAATACTTATAAAAATTGTACGGAGTTTCCATGTATCTCTATGGATACTCATTTAAACTAGTTCATAAGACAACAGAGGATACCAGCGACAGAATAGTTATGCCTACCATTAACAAGGTATCTTCTTGCTCTTTAGTAAATAGTTGTCAAAAAGGGAGTCAGCAGCATGCCTTGAAATTATTTCATCAAAATATTCAGGGTGTCTCTTTCAAATTATTAGAAATTGAAATGTTTTTAGAAAAAACAATGTTTGACATTGTATGTTTTAGTGAGCACTGGTTGAAGGATTACCAGATGCTAATTAGTTATGAAAATTATAATGTGGGCAGTTGTTTTAACCGCAAATCTATGTTACGTGGTGGTTCCCTCATCTTATTAAAAAAAACTTAAAATTTAAGCAACGTAATGACATCGTTAACTTATCAGTGGAACATTGCATCGAACTGTCCTGTGTTGAGCTAGATAAGCATATCATAGTGTGCGTGTACAGACCCCCAAACCCTCAAAACTTTACTTTATTTGAGTCAACAATGGAAGATATCCTTGCAAAACTTGCAGCAGGTAACAAGCCCGCGATTATTTGTGGGGATTTTAATATTAATATTTTAGAAATTAATTAAAATAGCAGCAGATTTATAAGCCTTTTTAAATCGTTTAATTTGTCTAATGTGTTTACAGAACCGACTAGGGTAACACCAACTTCTTCAACCTGTATAGATAATGTATTCTGCGATTGTGAATATTTAGATAAAGCCATAGTTAATTACCTTCCCTCTGATCATAGTGGTCAATTGGTAACATTTCAGTTTAAAGCAGCCTTGGAAAAAATTCATATACAATATAGGCCAATTACAACTGGCAAACTAGCTAAATTCAATGGTACCTTACAAAATAAGTTAAATTTTCTAGGCCATAACATTGAACTTGAAGATGCTAATAAATTTTATGATAATTTCTTTTCAGTGGTTCTAAAGGAATTCAATGCAACTTTTGAAAAGAAGTCTAAGGATACTTTCCCTAAGTATGTATTTAGTGACTGGGCGACTAAAGGCATTAGGATAAGTAGGGAAAGACTATATGAGCTATATGGCCTTAAGCCTGTCATAAACACTGATTCTTTTAATAAGTTTGTAAACAAATATTCTAAAGTGTTCAGAAATACTTGCAAGGTAGCTAAAGCACTATATATTAGCAACAAGATCAAATCGTCAGAAAATAAAATAAAGACAGTTTGGAAAGTTATTAATAATGAAACTAATAGAAATAAAAGAACGAAACATTGATTATTTACTGGAGACTACATATGGTGCCAAAAGCTCTAATTTAGAAGTAGCTCAAGAATTTGTAAATTTTTTCACCAATATACCAACTAAAACTACGGAATATTTAAATTCTTCACCTGAGGTCTCATATAATTTATTAAAAGCTAACGTTCCAGGTTGTACGGTTGAATTCCAGTTCAAACATATCAACCCTGTGACAGTCATAAAAGCTTTCCGGCAAATCAAAATCAAATTGACCGAAGACATATGGGGAATGTCTATTAAAGTGTGCACGTCCATAATTGAAACTATAGCACCATACTTGGCTTTAATATTTAATTTATGTGTGGACCAAGGAGTCTTTCCGGATATAATGAAATATAGTAAGGTTATACCACTATTTAAATCGGGCGACAGCAAAGACACCAATAATTATAGACCTGTATCTGTTTTGCCGGTTTTTAGCAAAGTGTTTGAAAAAGTAATGCTCAATCATTTTAACATCAATAAAATTTTACACGATCAACAGTATGGTTTTACCAGGGGTCGTTGTACGACTGACGCTGGTGCCACGTTGTTAAAACACATATACTCAGCGTGGGAAGAGGCAGAAGATGCCATAGGAATGTTTTGTGACCTCTCCAAGGCATTTGATTGTGTAAATCACGAAACCTTGCTCCTAAAGCTAGGACATTACGGACTAGGTAATCTTGCAGTCAGTCTAATAAAATCTTACTTAACAATCCAATGTCAGCCTCCTCGAGCCCCCTGGTTTAGTAGTTTTAAAGTTAGTCGATGATAGACAGCAGCAAGTTCAAATAAATGGTGTCAATTCACGGGGTTTAAAAGTCAAAATGGGGGTACCACAAGGCTCTATTTTGGGTCCTTTCCTCTTTCTAGTATATATTAATGATCTACCCCATCTTTTAAAAAATCAACCTCATATGGTATTATTTGCTGACGATACGTCCTTAATTTTTAAGATAGATAGACGTTCCATAAATCTTGACGACGTAAATAACGCCCTACAGCAGGTCCAAAATGGGTTTACTGCAAATAATTTAGTATTAAATGGGAAAAAAACTAAATGCATCAGATTTGCCTTACCGAACGTTAAAAGAAATGATTGCGACATAGTATTGAACAAGGAGAAACTTGAATTCGTCGAAAACACGGTTTTCCTGGGGATTACGCTTGACTCAAGTCTACAATGGGGTCCTCATTTAACATCTCTTGCGGGACGGCTAAGTTCAGCAGCATACGCTGTCAGAAAAATCCGTCAATTTACTGATATATATACCGCGAGGCTGGTCTATTTTAGTTACTTTCATAGTATCATGTCTTACGGTATCTTATTATGGGGACGTGCTGCAGACATCGAGTCTATATTATCAGAGCCATTTACAATCTCCGTCGGCGTGATTCCTTAAGAGAACTGTTTAAGGATATCAACATCATGACGGTACCTTGTCAATACATTTACGAAAATATTATGTATGTTCGGAAAAATCTTCATCTCTTTAGCAAGATTAGTGACAGGCATAATTTTAATACTAGAAATAGGAACAAATTAGATCAACCCCGATTCAGATTGGCCAAAGTACACACTTCTTTTATGGGGTACTGAAGTGGACTGTATTGGTTGGTGATAATTGTTCAGGGTGTCGTCAGGAATCTCCAAAAGAAAAATACTACTTGTGATCTCGATGCTTGTATTTCTCTATGATGTTATTCGTAGGAGATCTGGAGGCCGAATGTGCTCTGAACCAGATCTTCATCTCTTTTATATTATTCCGGGTTAGCGTGGGTAACCCAGGTAGCGGGAGCGCAAAGCGCGGCTCGATGGACTTGCCCACGCTATGTGCCCTCTTACAGTGATTTTTACTTATATACTTAAATCTAGGGAAGTAAAAATAAACCTTATCTCGATCTTATATGAAACCCTACCTAGAAACCATAACTAATTATGTGTAAACCCTTAACAATAGTACTTTTAATGCACGTGGTATTTTATACCTACATCTAAGCTGAATTTATACAATTGCTATATTTTCTTTAAAGTAATTCCCTAATTCTACCTAAGAAAGCTATACAAAGTACACAATCCAACCTAGATATTAGCCTTATCTACTATACATGATTTATCAGCTACGTGCCTGTTAGCCTATTTATCCTTATTACACATTTCTTAGTTACTTTCAGGTTTTATCCCGGTACTACTTTGGAATAAAACACTGAAACCTACTTTTATGAAGAAACTAAGTAACTTATGTCTATCCTACTTACTTCTGACTATGTTTATTATAGAGTTCTTAGTTATTTTCAGGTTTTATTCCGTTCCTACTTTGAAATAAAACACTGAAACCTATCAAACTAATCAAACTAAGAAACCTACGTCCATCAAACTTAGTTCTAATTATGTACCTACTTATTTTAAAATACCACGCTACACTTCTCTTAAAACATTGCGCGCTATCCCGTTAGGTACTCTCTTTGTTTCTAAAATCACCACGCGCAGGCGCGCTATGCCATTTGCCACATCTGTTGACCAAATGTGGGGACCCTTGTCTCGCTCGAATAAATCCCACGTGATGATTCGTACTTTCTAATACGAGATACTTTATTTACCTAATTTAAAAATACCTCGTGTTATCCTATTATATTTACATAACTTATTCCTAGTTTAAGCTATGCTCGGCGTCCGTTACAGTTCTCCCTCCGGCGCAGCTCGCGTAGCCTCCTCTCCCGTTGACAGGACGACGAGCTTGCTCACGGGGCGTCGGAATATGCCGGTCCTGGTGCGCACCTCGACGACCCTGATGCCGCCGTCCGTACCGCGATGCGTGCGCTCGACGACTCCCATCGGCCAGATGTTCCGGGGCAGCGTGCTGTCGACCACGAGGACCACGTCGCCGGTTTGTACTGGGCGCGTGTTGTTTCGTGGCTCGCAGCGAGGTACCAAGGTTGGAAGGTACTCGCGTAGCCACCGTCGCCAGAAGTGGTCGGCGAGCGCCTGACTGGCTCGCCAAGTCCTCCTGTCCGCCTCGTCGCAGGGTCCCGTTGATGGTAGCCCCTCTGATGACCCCAACAGGAAGTGGTTTATTTATTTTATTTTATTTTATTTTATTTTAAAAAGTACAGTGACAGACTACAGACTAAGACAATTCAGCACAGCTATGACAATATGTTTGGGGTAAGGGCCTCGGGGTCGCGGGGTGTGGCGGTGCTTCGTCTTCGTTGCTCTCCGCCGGCAGATGTCGGTGAAAGTGATTGCCCGAGCGGTGGCTCTCACCAACACTTCATACTTTGAGATGCGGGCCGGGTTCGGTAGCCAGCTATCTCGTTCTACCTTCACACTGCCGTGGAGCACTTTTTCCTCCTCTGGATGGTATGTCGAAGTCGTGGGTGCGAACTGTGGGTCTGCGTCCATCTTCTGCTCGATCTTATTGAGACGACGGAACGCTTGGCTGTAGCTAGGTGGCAGAGTGACATCCTCTCGTCGCCACGGCAGCCCAACCTCGTACCCGGAGTCGACCTTCTTCTTAGTTTGCTCGACTATGTTGATGGCCCGTTGATCAGACGCCTTGACTCTCGGCTCCCCTTGTAAGCCGAGCGCGTCGATTCTGGACTGGACCTCGACGAGATTGTTGAGCTCCTGGCTGCCTGTGCCGGTGGTTCGTTCGGGCTCGTATATGTGCAGCACGTTCTCTTGTCGATAGATGGATTCTCGTGGTGCGGTTCCGTGCACCACCCATCCCAGTTGCGTGCGTGATGCGGCCGGTTGATTAGGGCCGCCGACTCTGAGCTCGCGGGACACGATGCACTCCCAGTGGTCTGTCCCCACTAGAAGTCGAGGGCGCGCCAGATCGTAGCACACCTCCTCCGGTGTCAGGTCCCTCAGGTGCTCGTAGCTCAGCAGAGTGTCGGGAATGGACTGCTGGTGAAGACAGAGATCTTTCATGGTCCTCGCTCTGACCTTGTGTGTCTCGTCGCTCTTCAGTCCCCTGACATGATGTTCACCAGTTGACTCCCCATTTCATGCTGCGACATGTTGACCCCGCTCAGGTGAAGAGGCTGCGTTGGTCCTTCCACCCCGATGCTCACCGCCAGTTCGTCGTCCACGAGGGTGATGGTAGCTCCTTCGTCTAGGAGCGCGTAGGTCTTCACCTCCCCCCGTGGACCGGATAGGATTACTGGGCACATCTTCAGAGGACGGCTCGCGGTCCGGTAGCTGTTCGGGTAGCTACGGACAGGACCGCTTCCTTGGTTGGTGGTTCAGCCCTCTCCGGTTCGTCTGTCTTCACGTCGCGCACTTGATGTAGAGTGGTATGATGTGGGCGGCGACATTGATCCACGCCGCACAGCTTTGCTTTGCAACTCATGCGCATATGTTGCTTCTGGGCGCACTTGAAACAAATCCTTTTTTCCCTTAAAAACGCCCAACGCTCATCCACTGTGAGTGCCTTGTACTTTGGGCACTCGGTTAGGACGTGAGCTTCCTCGCATTTAGGGCACTTTTCCTTATCCTCCACGGTGGTGTACACTATTGCCCTATTCTTAGTTGCCACCGGAGGGCGCACTTCTCTCTTCTGATTTGAGGCGCACGTCACAGGAGCGTAGATGTAGCGAAGCGCTCGATCCGCTTCTCTCATCAGAAAACGCGATAACATGACTATTTCCGGATCCGCCGTGCCTTCTTGATCATACGCGTAGTCGCACCATCTGGACTTTAAGTGTGGACTGAGCTTCTCCAATACCTCCCGACTTAGCGTTGGGTTGTGGAGGTATCCTCGTCGGTCGATTGTTTTCAGAACGCAGACGACGTTTTGTACTTTAATCGCAAAGCTGTTTAGGTCTGTTGCCGCTGCGCCGGGTTTGGGTAATTTCCTGAGCTCGTCCAACGCCCTATGAATTATTACCTCCGGCCGCCCGAAACATTGCTCCAAAGTCTTTATGATCTCCTCTGGATCCGTGGCGGTGTGTAGCAGCGCAGCGACGGCGTCTCTAGCTTCACCTTTGAGGCAGCTTCGCAATCGTAGCAGGTTTTCGGCAACGGTGATTTCATACATTTTGCTGGACTCTCGGCACGACGCGAAGAATAGCAGCCACTCGTTGACAGCGCCGGTGAACGTAGGCAAGTCGACGTGACGTAACCTCGGTTGCGCTATTCTCTCCAAAATGGCCGCCAGTTGCTCGATGTTGTCTTTCGGCCGCGTCGGCGTCGGTGACCTCGCTCGTGCAGCTTCGAAGCGCAGCTGTTTATGTTCTTCTTGTCGGGGCCCCTCCTGCCCCCGTGCATTTGCAGGATGCTGCCTCAGCCACTCGTCGACCTTTTGCCGTGGCTCTTCGCTTGGGTGGGGCTCCGCTAGCTGCTCTTCGTACACGCTGTCGTCGTCCTGTTTTGCCGACATTTCCACCGCCAAACGCTTCTTTACTAAGTCCGCCTCGAGCTCCAGTTTCCGCCTCTTTATCGCGGCCAGTTTCTCTGCCGCCGCCAACTCTGCTATCCGTCGCCTTGTGATGATGCTGGTGGTCGACCGCTGTGACTTCACTGATTTGGCTGGCGATCTCACTCGTTTTCTCTCCTCTGTCGTTTGGAGCTCCGATGGACCCGCGGTACTTGTTTCCGCCAACCTTGAGGAAGGTGACGCCGACGGGTCTAGCGAGATTCTCCTTACTAGCTCCTCTTCAATTCGTGCCGCTTCTTGTTGCTGAGCACAGCGTTGTTCCTCCACGTCTGCTGCACCTCCTTGGCTTCTTGTAATTACCATCTTGCAGCACGTTTAAAAGCTCGAACAACGTCCCGACGGTGCTTTGACAGGTCTGACGGTTCTTTCAGTACCGCCTCTTAAATGCCGCCCGATGATTTCAATCTTCTCTCTTGAGCGACGACCTTGAGAATCGCGTTCTGTTTCTAGGACCGGACGGGCTTCAATAATTCACCTCCAACGGGGCCTCCGTTCTGTGAGACCGGTGAATTCTTGACTTGTCAGCACGCAGCACGCGATATTTCTGTCTCTTCACACGTCGGAGTTTGTTTCTTCCTTCTGTGACGAGACGGCTCCGTGTTACGACGACCGCTGATTGTTGATTTTGATCTGGCGAACGATGGACCAGGCTGAATGTTGATCTAGATCCGGCGAACAAAGGACCAGGCTGAAGTGGACTAGATCCGGCTCGAAGGACCAGACTACTTGTGATCTCGATGCTTGTATTTCTCTATGATGTTGTTCGTAGGAGATCTGGAGGCCGAATGTGCTCTGAACCAGATCTCCATCTCTTTTATATTATTCCGGGTTAGCGTGGGTAACCCAGGTAGCGGGAGCGCAAAGCGCGGCTCGATGGACTTGCCCACGCTATGTGCCCTCTTACAGTGATTTTTACTTATATACTTAAATCTAGGGAAGTAAAAATAAACCTTATCTCGATCTTATATGAAACCCTACCTAGAAACCATAACTAATTATGTGTAAACCCTTAACAATAGTACTTTTAATGCACGTGGTATTTTATACCTACATCTAAGCTGAATTTATACAATTGCTATATTTTCTTAAAGTAATTCCCTAATTCTACCTAAGAAAGCTATACAAAGTACACAATCCAACCTAGATATTAGCCTTATCTACTATACATGATTTATCAGCTACGTGCCTGTTAGCCTATTTATCCTTATTACACATTTCTTAGTTACTTTCAGGTTTTATCCCGGTACTACTTTGGAATAAAACACTGAAACCTACTTTTATGAAGAAACTAAGTAACTTATGTCTATCCTACTTACTTCTGACTATGTTTATTATAGAGTTCTTAGTTATTTTCAGGTTTTATTCCGTTCCTACTTTGAAATAAAACACTGAAACCTATCAAACTAATCAAACTAAGAAACCTACGTCCATCAAACTTAGTTCTAATTATGTACCTACTTATTTTAAAATACCACGCTACACTTCTCTTAAAACATTGCGCGCTATCCCGTTAGGTACTCTCTTTGTTTCTAAAATCACCACGCGCAGGCGCGCTATGCCATTTGCCACATCTGTTGACCAAATGTGGGGACCCTTGTCTCGCTCGAATAAATCCCACGTGATGATTCCTACTTTCTAATACGAGATACTTTATTTACCGAATTTAAAAATACCTCGTGTTATCCTATTATATTTACATAACTTATTCCTAGTTTAAGCTATGCTCGGCGTCCGCTACAGGTACTGTATTAAATTTTATAATAAAATACCAGTTGATATTCTGCGCCTTCCTTCAGGAGACGCGCTGGAAGGGAAATAAGTCACGTGACATCGGGCAGGGGTACCGGCTAGTGTAGACCGGATCACCAACGGGCAGGGGCGGAGTGGCCGTGGTGCTGTCTAAGGACCTTCAGGATGGACTCCTTGAAGTAGACCGATGCAGCGACCGGTTGATGCGAGTTAGGGTGCTGTTCGAAGGGTCGGTAACGAACCTAATCAGCGCCTATGCTCCCTAAACTGGTTGCTGTGAGTCTGAAAAGGAGGCCTTCTGGGATGAGTTCGAGGTCCTACTACGCGCTATTCCGAATTCCGAAGGTGTTTTGGTTGGGGGGGATCTCAACGGTCACGTAGGTCAGTTTGCTGGAGAGTACGGACGTGTTCACGGTGGTTTTAGATATGGCCAGCTAAATGCAGAGGGAGTCAGTATACTCAGCACCTGCGCTTTGTCTGACCTAGCCATCGCGAACACGTTCTTTCAGAAGAAGCCCCAGCATCTTATTACGTACCGTAGTGGTGCCTACTCAACCCAAATAGATTACCTGCTGGTGCGACGGTGCCACATTGGCAAGGTTACCAACTGCAAAGTCATCCCAGGTGAAAGCCTAACGGCTCAACACCGCCTCCTTGTCCTGGACTTTGCGGTTGTACCGAAAAAGAAAGTGACCGAAAAACGCAAACCCCGCACTAAGTGGTGGTTGCTTGATGGTCCTAGGCAGTCGGACTTCATCGCGGAGGTCGAGCATCTCAAGATCAGTGCTCCGCATGAGTCCGCTCAAGAGATCTGGAGTAGGATCCATTCAGCAATCACCGGTGCGGGTAAGCGCGTCCTTGGCACTTCTCGTGGTGGCCGCACCATAGGAAAGGAGACGTGGTGGTGGGATGACGGGGTGCAGGAGGCGACTCGGAAGAATAAGGTTTTATTTAAACAGTGGCAAGGGTCCAACTCTCCGGATGACAGGGAGGCATATGGAGCGGCTAAGCGCGCTTGCAAAAAAGCTGTAGCCAGAGCCCGCAGCAAAAGTCTGGCGCCCTTGTACGACAAGCTGGAAACTGCGGAGGGGCAAAAGCTTATTTTTAAGCTGGCGCGTGCCCGGGAGAAAGCTACACGGGATATTAGCAAATGTCTCTGTGTAAGGGACGCCCAGGGTAAGCTGCTCTACGATGCCCCCTCTGTTAAGGAGAGATGGTGTACATACTTCGCGGAGCTGTCTAACAAACAGCATCCCCATAACCTTCCTCCCGAACCGCCTCCTAACCTTGGACTTATTTCCCCTATTTCCCCCGACGAAACCCGCATTGCTCTTCGCCACATGAAGAACCGGAAAGCGGTCGGGCCTGACAATGTGCCAATTGAAGTGTGGAAGGCGATGGGCCCACATGGCGTGGACCTTCTGACGGATCTTTTTAACCGCATCCTGATCACCAAGGAAATGCCTAACCAGTGGCGATTTAGCCTGATTATCCCTGTATACAAAGGCAAAGGTAGCGTACAGGATTGTAGTAGCTACCGCGGTATCAAGATCATGTGCCACACCATGAAGCTCTTCGAGCGCATCATTGACACACGGCTCCGTAGCGAGTGTACTGTCTCTGAGTGTCAATATGGCTTCCGGGCGGGTAGCAGCACCGTGGACGCAGTATTCGCCTTACGGAATCTGGCTGAGGCTTACAGAGAGAGAAGGAGAGCTTTGCATATGGCCTTTTTAGACCTACAGAAGGCCATCGACTGTATACCTCGGCAGTCCATCTGGTGGGCACTGCGCTTCAAGGGCGTTCCCGAGGCCTATATTGACATTATCAGAGACATGTACCGCGATTCCGTGTCCTCTGTCCAGACCGCTGTTGGCGAATTGAATGGCTTCCCAATATCTGTTGGCGTTCACCAAGGCTCGGCTCTTAGCCCGTTCTTGTTTAACGTAGTGCTCGATGTAGTTACGGCAAAAATCCAAGATAAGCCCCCATAGCTAATGATGTATGCCGATGACATAGCCCTCGTTAATCAGAACAAAGCCCATCTTGAGCGCAAAGTCAACATTTGGGAGGACACGCTTGAAAACGGTGGTCTGAGACTAAATGTGGCGAAGACTGAGTACATGTCCTGTGGCGGCACGGATTCAAATAGGTTCATCCGAATAGGTTCGGACCTGATCAGAAAGTCCGATACGTTCAGGTACCTTGGATCCGTGCTGCACGAGTCTGGCAACGTGGACGACGATGTCCACGCACGTATAGGCGCGGCTTGGGCGAAGTGGCGCGAGGTAACGGGCGTTGTATGCGACCGCAAAATGCCTCCGAAGCTCAAGGGGCAGATATATAAATGCATCATACGGCCTGTCCTACTGTACGGCGGTGAATGTTGGCCAGCACTAAGCAGACACACCCAGGAGCTTCGCGTCACGGAGATGAAGATGCTGAGGTGGATGAGTGGCGTAACGCGATCCGATCGCATACGCAACTCTTTCATCAGAGGTAGTCTTGGTGTCCGTGACGTGGGGGATAAACTGCAAGAGTGTCGTCTGCGATGGTATGGCCACATCATGCGCCGCCCTATGGAGTACGTTGGTCGGGGATGCATGAATATGGCTGTTCTTGGGGCTAGGTCCCGTGGTCGCCCTCGCAAGCGCTGGTTGGACGTCTTAACGACGTCCACATGAGAGCCAATGGCCTAACTGAGAAGGATGTTCAAGATCGGGCAAAGTGGAGGAAGCTAAGTAGGAAGGCGGACCCTGGCAATAGCTGGGATTAACGCCAGGTAGAAGAAGAAGAAGACCAGTTGATATTCTCGAACTGAATGAGAGAAAATTTAAAGCATGCATAAAACGCACACTATGTAGACAAGCGTATTATAAACTGGAAGATTACATCCTCGATAAAAACGCTTGGCTAAATGCTGGTCCTGCTCCACAGTCACAGCTGCTTAGGTCCACTTTTTAGGTTTTTATATTTGGAAGAGATGCTCGCTCCTTTGTTTTTTTTTAGAGGTTCTTACATTATTTCGTTTATTTATTCTTATATACATACAAATTATATTATTATTATAATTACTTATTTATTCTTTTTGATGTAAGAACTTAATCGTTGTCTTTATTAATTTATTTTTCATTATTTGGTCATTGACAACCATAGTTTTGTGTAAAGTAGAAGCATATTTTTCAAATTTTGTAAATGTGAGTACCATGAAACCATTTACATTTTATGTGAGTAGTTATAGTTTTACTTGTTGGACATGAACGAGCATGGTGGTTGAGAGCATGTCATGCTCACTCAAATGTCTCGCTGATGGCGGCGCGTGGGTTTGATCATTCGGTTCCCTTCGAAATGGTTGAGCTGAAAGGTGCCGATACACGCGTCATGTTCGTGAACAGGCGCCGTCGGTTGAGACTGGTCATCTCTTAACTGCCATTGGCTTATTTTTAACTTTATATTTAAAATTCTTATAATAAGCCCTTTCTTTTTTCCTTTGCATTGTCCTCACATGCAGAAGCAACAAGTATATGTAACTTGGAATTTTGTAAAACAGAACATGATTTAAAAGAGTGTCCGTGGAGTTTCTTGCACGTTCTTCTCCATAGAGATCTACGCTTTGGAACGTGCAAATAGCTTCCATGTTTTTGACTGACCGACCTTGACGTTTCAAAAGTGCCTGTGAATGGTTTATTTGAAATAAAATGCTTTGAATTTGAATTTGAAATTTTCGCATGAAAGTAGTCCAAAAAATTTTAACTCTTTCAAATTTTTATATCGGTTGCGACATTCGATGGATATATTGTCTATAATTTCAATAAAAATCCGCTTAAAATTGGTTTTCGCGTCCACAACATTACGTTGTTGTTTTGGCGGCCCTGTGATTATTTTCACGCCTTCAAAAATTAATTCAAACCTAGATCTGAATGATTCCAAAAACGATTCAAAGTCCCTAATTTTTTGAATGCAATAAGTCACATCTGATGTATTTTTTTGCATAATTTCGTAAAGCACATCAGTAAAAACTGGAATTGAAAATCTTTTAAATTGTGTAACAAATACGAAACTTGACTTAATGTCTCACCATCCCAAGAGTCTTCGTTTTCAGCCATATCCTCAAATAAATCAATTAAATGTAAATAAGAATTGAAAATTACATTTACAGTACGCGAATTGTAAGTCCATCGAGTGTCAGCAACGCGAGGCAATTTTTTCATATCAGCCATTTTATTATAGTGGTTTTGCCTTTTGGTACTATTATTAAAGAAATTGGCTAATGTTTTTATGAGATTGAAAAAACGTTTAGTTTCCGGGATACGTTCGCACGATTTGGAAAGTACCAAATTAAGGACATGGACGGAACACCAAACGTATTCAGCAAGAGGACATTGCTGGCAAACCAGCGACTGAACGCCGTTCCGTTCAGATGACAGGACAGCTGCACTGTCATATGTTTGAGCTACTAATTTCGACAAACAGTTAAATTCTGATAAGTCTGCAGTATGATGGCACTTAAAGTTTTCGCGGTACGGTTGGAACTTACGTCAATATATTTTATAAATCGATCAAAAACTTCTGACTTATGAAAATATCTTAAAACCAGTACTAGTTGCTCTTTGCCACTTACGTCTGGTGTTTCATCGACCATCACAGCTACAAAATCAGTGGAAGCGATTTGATGTTTTATTGTTTCGATCATTACAGACGCTACACTAGAGATCAGGTCATTTTGAATACGATTTGATAAAGCCGTAAATGAGCTAGTGCAATTTTGTAAATGATTTTCCAACACTCCGTCGTATTTCGCGAGCACGTCGACCATTTCTAAATAATTGCTCTTATTCACTGACGAAGCAGATTCGTCATGTCCACGAAAAGCGAGCTCTTGTTTCCCCAAAAAGCAAACAATGTCAATAAGTCGCTGAAAAGTATTTCGGTTCCGATCGACTTTCGCGTTATGTCTATCGATGTCGATTTGTATCTGAGAGTTTAAACGCGTCTCTATACGATTTTTTCCAAAGGTGTGATATTTAAGGGAAGATTCTAAGTGTTTTTCAGATTGTTCATGTTTTCTCGCGGCGGTAGGAAAATTAGAAGAAGTTTAAATACATGGTTTTCTTTACCATTTATCTTGTATCCATTTGGCTGTTCTATGTAAACAGTCTCTTGCAAATCACCGTTTAAGAATGCTGTCTTTACATCCATATGATTAATGTGTAAGTTTAGATTTACTGCCAGGGCAATCAATGTACGTATTGTAGAATATCGTACCACAGGTGAGTAGGTTTCCTTGTAGTCAATACCATATTCCTGGGTATAACCTTTTGCTACAAAGCGTGCTTTATACCGAAGTAACTGACCTTCTGGTCCTAGCTTCTTCTTGAAAACCCACTTACAGCGCACAGCCTTCTTTCCTTCAGGCAGTAATGTCAAACTCCAAGCTTTATTTTTCTCAAATGATCTATATTCATCTTCAATAGCTTCCCTCCAGTGTTCCTTTTCAGGTCCTGATAATGCTTCCTCAATTGTCTGTGGTTCTCCATCATGACTCATTGCTGTCATTGCAATTACTGCATTCACACTTTCATCAATATCTTTATAAAAACTAGACTGTTGATCTTGAGTCATGTCTGGATTCCATGTGACATCATTGGGGTCATCCACAGAGCTGCATCTTGCAGCATACATTGTCCGGCCTCCATAATAGTGCGATTTGCCCTTTCCGCAACTCCATTCTGTTGTGGAGAGTAGGGTACAGTCGTCTGGTGCACGATGCCATGTTCTTGAAGGAATGTCTTGTTTCAGTAAATGCATACTTCGCCTGTTCAGGTGTCCGAGTCTCCGATGCCAAATCTCCTGTGATTGCTTCGCTTCACACAAATTCACAGCTTCTGCGCATTCCTCATCCATGGACTGGATCTGTGGCTCAACCAAAGCCACTGTTTGACATGTCGCACCATGATCATTTGTTGATTGTTGACTCACTGTGTCCAGTTCATAAACACCATTCACCTTTGTAGCACTTGTAACTGGCATTTTTCCGCAATAAACATTACACTTTTCAGTGTCAAAATGAACTTCAAGTCCCTTAGAAGCTATTTTGCCTACAGAAATAAGGTTTGTTGACTGTCCCGGCACAAAAATAACCTCATTTAATTTCGTAACTTGGGTTTGTCCTTTCAACAATAATTCCACCTCACCATAACCTTCACTATGCATTTTCTGATTATTAGCAACTGTAACTAACCGCGGAGTGTCCACAACATAGTTTTTCAATAGATTTTTGTTGTTTGTCGTGTGACAAGTAGCGCCGGAGTCGACATACCAGGCATTCGAATCAATGTTCACAGCTAGTGCTGTCAATAATGTTCCGTTCCACGCTTTCTCACATTTTTCACTTCCACCCCGTTTATTATTATTTTTATTGTTCCTTTTAGTTGGACAGTTTTTAGCAAAGTGATTTGGTTTCTTACAAATGAAGCATTTTGGATGTTTGTTGACACCTTTTGTAGAAGACTTGTTTGTAAACATCGCACCTTCACTCTTGTCTCTACGTAAATTTTCTTGTAACAATTTACTTTTCACTGTTTCACTGCACAATTTAATGTTCGAATTTTCTAAAGCCATGATAAGCGGATGGGCGTAAACCGCTTAGCATTAACACTGACAGAAAATCATCTTCTAATGGAGCGTTTATGTCTCGTAATTGTTGATCCAAGTCCGTGATTCTCAAGATATACGCTTCCATGTCACTAAATTGTTCCAATTTTAATCCAAATAACGTACGTAAAAGTCCAAGACGACGACACAGCCCCCTAGGCTGTCTTTAGGTTGTTCCATGCCTCGTAACCAGTAGCAGCATTTCTAACGTCGGAAAAAGACGAGGGTTGAACCATCAAACATATCTTTGCAAGCGCCCGTAGTTGTTTGCGGTTTTCGTTGACCTTGGGAACACCCGGTACAGATTCTTCGATACAATCCCATAAATCTTCATGAACTAAATACATTCGCATCATGAACTTCCAGTTTCCGTAGTTAGATATTCCACTAAGCTTCTCGAAATTGATTGTAATTCCGGAACTTGTTGTTGCTGAAGATGATGGTTACGCGACATCGCGTCGTTCTCCTATTTCTCGTATTTTACGTTTTTTTTTTAGAAGAGAAACTTTTACGCACACTTATTCATCGCGTATACTGGACCCATAACCTGATGGGATAGTGCGAAAATAAAGAAAGATTAAATTGGTAAACTGAGATTTATTTATAATCCAGTTAGTCCAGTACAACAGTTGACACAAGAGCGAGTATTATTCGACCGAACAGAAATGGCAATATCAAGGCATAGACAGTAGCTCCAACTAGTGAGTTATTTAGACAACTATGACAATTTACATTGTTTGGTTTATACTAGTTCTAACATTGGCCTTTTGATATAGGCTTTTTCAGACCTGCTGTAGAACCGTCACCCTAGCCCATGGGTTTTGCATGTGTAGCATGGACGTACGATTCGTCAGTATAAATGATTGGTCTATTTTCTCTTCGATATTCTTGGAGTTTTCTTAGGTAATTTATTCGTAACAACCGAATAGCTGATGTTTCTATTAAAATATTTCTGTTGTTTTCTGTTTTTTTCCACTTAAATCCAATTCTGTTTATTAATCGACCCAAACTTGTTTTGGATCCTTTAAAGTTAATATCTTGACTTAATTTTGCTCGTAATTTCTCTAAAGTCGGCAGTTCTTTTTCAGTTAAATGAAAGTTATGGATACATCTCTTAATTACCCCTTTGTCAAAGTCGTCAACGTCGGAGGCAGGGTTACGGCGCGGTCTCTTTTTACCAGGGGTTCTAAAAACCACTAAGAACGGCGAAGATTTACTTTCTTATATAATTCTTAGTACTGTCGATACAGACGTCTTTGTTGCTGCGGCCGTTTTTTTGTAAGCTTCGAGTATTTTAAAATCTTGTGAAAAATATTGAAACACGGTGTACACCAAACGTCTTGACTGTCTATTCAAAGCATTGCCTTTTCCTTGCGGCATTGTGATGGCTTAAAATAGCAAATAACAATAACAAATCTCAACAAACAACGAAACTTAACAAATAAAAAACAATTTAAAACAAAGAAACACTTCTTTTCGACTGTACTCGAGAGCATTGTGAGCGCGTCAACGCCGCGATAGACGAATAGCGACTGAGCGGCCTATCACGACACGCGCGCGCACCAATGGCGTCGCTCCGTCTTGATGCATTCCGCCCGCGCCTCACGTCGCAGTGCGACGTAGGACATATTATAGGTCATCTTTCGTGAATCGAATTGTACGCGTCACAGGCCTTAGCGGGGGTGCTTCAGTGGGGTACTGGTGAAGTTTCGGCTTTTTATTCATTATTTAAAAATATCAAAAGAAATAACAAAAAAAAAACAATACAAAATGTCGAATACGTCATTACATATTTTTGGTACAAAATTCATGCCGAACTATTCAGCCGTTACAGAGAAAATTTACAATTTAGGTTGGAAAAGGACCTATTAAATAAGATTTTTTCCCAAAATTTAGGAAAGTTTATTAAAATTTTAAACAATACAATGTATTTGTGATGACCTTACGTATACCATATATTTTTTACATGGAAAACGCACAAAAGGATTCATCTACAATCTTCGTTAAACTTACAATATTTGGGATTTGAGCGAGGTAATCCCCTTAAGTTATTATTAATAACTACAGTACTTAAACTATTTTTTTAGTACATTTTCTGATTTATTATGTTAAGAATTTCACCTGCATCATTCCTGTCTTCGATAAGAGGTGAAAGGCATTAATCAGGGCAGCAGCTACAGAAAAATCTTTCATCAAATGCGGCATTAAAATACTCTTGGCGAAAAATCTTAAAGTCACGTTTAAACCTACCATTAATCACCTTTATGACCCAGCGACATATTGTCACTGCCCTGGAACGATTAGCCTCTAGTGTAGTTAATTGTGTTTGACCCTCTTAAATTGTGGCTGGCGTATAAGCAAGGTACCCACAATTGTTTAGTAATGACGGAGAGTCTCTAAAGCCCCTATCCAGTATAAAAACATCATTTGAAGCAAAAAATCTTCTTAATGGTTGATTTTCAGCACGGAATTCTTTTAACATTATTTCAGCATCTCATGTTGTTGCTGGATAGGGGCCAGACACTTCGATAATATATCCGTCTGTGCTGACAATTATAATCATTTTTACTAGGTTTCGATACTTGTGTAAAGAATAATTATTTTTTTTATATAAATAATTGTTTTGGTTCTATTATTGTCTCCATAAATTCCATTGGGAATCATAAGGTTTCTTCGGGCAATTTGTTCTCTGTTTGTGTGATTTACACCTAAGTGTAGAGGGACATAGTCTTGTACTAGGAAATCTCTAGCCCGTGATATTAAAGAGGATGTTGTCCTTGTTGGTACTTAATTAAAAAAGAGATTCTTACAAATGAGTCCCCTGTTCTTAATTTGATTAAATATGCTGCTAGGGCAAGCGATCCAATACGCATTTGTGAGAGCCGAGGTACTTCATTAAGTATTTCAGCAAATTGCTGTTTAGCTCGAACAAACCAATAGTGGACTAAATGGTCTGTCATTTTCTCAATATTATTAAAATCTATACTTAGAGGACTTGCATTTAATGTCATCAAGTCCTGTATTTGTAAAGCAGTAAACATATGGTTGCTATTGTGTGGGAGATTATTAAAAAATCCCATGAACCATGACTTACATGTCTGGAACGTACACGGTTATTTATAGGAACATAAAAATTGTAGTTTTTTAAAAGAAATTGTCTTAGAGAAAATGGTATGGTAAGACGTTCAGTGCTATGGCAGCCCGAGACAAAGCAACGATTTTGTGACTCTGCAGCTCTTGCATACAAAGGCATCATTATGTATGTGATCTCGAACATTTGGTGGTACCTCAATAGAAGGCTGAGGAATAGGATTGTCGCTTGATTCTCTTGATGTTCTGACTTGCATGTGGAGCTCGGTCAGCACGCTGCCAGCATGGATAACAAATCGAGCTTGTAGCAAGTTACCTATAAAAAAATCATGTTTTATTTATATTCTATCAAAAATCCTAACACGAACTCGGAAAAAAGTAGAATCAGCGACTGCAGTAGAAAAAAAAATGAATTTGTTTATATGGGGAGAAACAACACTATGCAAACAAAATGACTACATACTTCTATCCTTAAAATATTAATTCTTTGAACTAAGCCGTTATTATTTATTTAAGTAAAGAGAGATGTAAATCTACAATCTGTTTATTTAAATAAATATTATGAGTTATTATTATTAAAAAAAATACTGGTATTCAGCTAAATCCGGTTTGACTGGAAGCCGACCCCAATATAGTTGGGAAAAGGCTAGGCAGATGATGATGATTATTTTATTATTGATCCGTAAATCAACTATCATGGCGTATACATTTACAATGAACACGTAATTTATAGGTCTTGAAGGTAGAACACGTAATTTATAGGTCTTGAAGGTATATAGTTGTCATTTAACGCAATCACTTAATAAATTATTAATAAAAATATGTGAACAAAACTTTCAAAGAACATAAAAAAATTGCTACAAACTTACCTTTTACAATTGGTGAAATGGTTTTATCACTTCAAATAACAAATAAAAAATGCAATATTAACTCGAACTGTCAAAAACACTGCCAAATTAAATTAACGTGATATCTGTTATAATTCGAAACCGGAAATTTCAATTGTCGTAAAGGACAGAACACGAGTTTTCAGTAGAGCCAAAAAACAAAAAACAATATTTTTTTCTTAAATATTTTTCTAACAAAATACTAGGTATTCATGTTGTCAAAAGAAACCCTAACTATTTTTTCGTGTTCTATCCATTTAAATCATCAAAATAAACCAAACTTAATTATTGACGAAGATGAGAGTCCTTTACAGCCCAAAAAAAATTAACTGAAGTACTTTACAACCACGAAAAATTGGTTATCATATAGTCAAATGTGTCGTAAAGGACTAATCTTAATCATCAATGGGTAGTACGAGTCAATTAATTCAGAGACTAAGGGGATAAAAGGAACAAAAAACCTAAAGTTCTAAATAGAAATACCTACAATAGGTAGTAAAACCAAGTGAAATAAAAAGTATTTTTATTACGTTATATTTATTATTCAAATAATAAAGTTAAAATAACCAAAATAATAACAAATTTTGCCCACCAGAGCTCAAAACTCAAACAATTGACATTCTAACGTATTAATTAAATGACAAGTAATCAGTCTTCTAAAATTATAGTAATGGAACTTATGCCCAGCCCAGCTTTTTGATCCGTAGTTAACTTAACTAATGGTTGCAAACGGTAAAATACCATTTTTCTTCATTTGTTAGTCTCACAAATGGTCAAATAAAAGTTGAAGTGTTAATTATTTGACCATTAAATTTGTGAGACTAACAATTGAGGATAGGGATTAGGGATATTGTATTAACCATTGGTTGAGTTATCAAAAAACTGGGCCTTAAACAGTAAAATTTTAGAGATCATTTGTGTCGAGATCGTCTTCCTCGTCAGTTTCAGGAAGACTGTCTTTAACAGTTCCTAAGGACGGCAGATCTAAATACTCCTTATGAAATCTCTTAAGTATAGTTCCGTTAGTATATAAACGCTTTAAATCGTTGTACTTGGCGACCGGTATAGGGTTAGGTTTGTCATAAAGCTTTGATAAACCAATATTAGAAGTAGCATCTTCTACTTTGTCGGCACCTGTTAGATCTCGGTTTTGTTTACTTGTTTTTTTCCCTTTGCCTTTTCCTTTTGATCCTCTTCCGTTATATTCATCATATAATGTTACTACTTGAGCGTCTTCGTTTTCTTTCATTGAATATTTTACTTCCATACTTTAAGGGTTTTTTTCTTGAATGTGACAATACGCATTGCTTTTAGCTGTATTTGTCTTTGAGAAATATTGGTAAATTTGTCAGACACCAAACTGTCCCATTTGAAAAAATCGGTGTACTCTAAAACATTAATCTTGTATGGTTCAGGACGTTTTCTTGCAGATTCTATGTACGTCGGCCATTGACTCGGACTCCAAACAATAATTCTTCTATCCTCGCGTTCAATGACTGCATGCATTGAATCTACGGGCATATAAGTATGCCCCGGTAGTAAATAATTGATTTGTACTACTTCAACGTTTTTGGAATTCTGTAAAAAGTAGTGTAGGGCTGTGAGAACTATCTTATTTTGTTCTGCCCAGGGCAAGAGTCGCAATAAAGTAAAACATTTTTGATAGGACGTTCATCAATTTCTAGTAGGAATTTATAAATACAAGTAGCAATTTCATTGCCACCCCTTTTTCCATCGCTTTCTCCCCATATATAACAGTGTCCTTTTTTGGTTTGGCTTTCATAGAATGTACAGTTATAAACGGCGTATTTTCTAGAGTAATATAACAACATACTCTCTCCATGAGGAGTATTAAGCACATTTTGCAGGTCAAAGCTAACTGTGAGCGTATCGTTGGAAGTTAATTTCTGATGAATTTTAAATCTTTGGTAGCTAGCTTTTTTTTCCTCGAGATGAACAGCCATGTCCTTGATTTCTTTTTCTGATAATAATTCTGTATTTTCAGCTTTTGTACATGGGGCACATTTGTCTTTTTTCGGTGTATGGAATCGAATATTGTAATCATCGTTAAATATTTTGGTAAAAACTTTTTCACTTAGGTGTAATTTGGAATTATTTTGGCAGTGTTTGAGATAAATCCTGAATAAATTTGTACCATTTTTAAATTCCTGAGGTAAATATAGACATGAACTCTTTTTACGACAACAATGCGAAGGAACGACTGGAAGGCTTTCGATAAAAGCTTTTGCGTATGCTTTATCTTCATCACTATGCTTCTGTGCATGGCATGTTCTCTTTTCTACGCTTGCCATATTTTCGTGTGCATTTTTTACTGTATATAAAATAAACTTTTGGGTAATATCTAATGCGTTAATCAAAAACTTTTGACAAACTGGTCTAGATCCTTCACCTTCATTTATAACGTAATCAAATGTTTGGCCTCTTCTGCTTTCTACTGATTTAGTTTTCTTTCTTTTGATTGGAATCGGTTGTGCATATCTTACGATCCAGTATTTTCGGCGCTGAACATCTAGAGTCCAGAAATAGTTAAATAGGCTCATTCTTCTATCCTCTGATACTTCGTAACATTTTCTAGCACATACACCAGGTAAACATGGGTTTATTTTCATTGACTTCTCTTCTATCATACTTCCTGATCTTGTTTCATACGACTGACCAGAATTTTTTTGTTGTTTCCTAAGCTAACTTTTATTTTCCTTTCTGGTTTTGACTTTAATTAAATTTTCTTTAACTGTCTTTTCTCTCTTATTTATTATTATTATTTTTTTTACTCTAAATAAATGATGATGGTAAGCGATTATGTGGTCGAAGATGGAGCACGCTTGCCTAGAAGTAACCTATTCACTCTTGACTTAAAGACTCCCAGGTTGTAGCTATCGGGAAACACAGACTCCGGCAGGGAATTCCACTCCTTAGCAGTACGCATTATGAATGTGTTCCCAAAACGTTTTGTGCGTGTGGGTGGTTTCTTTTTCGAACACTTTTTCTTTTCATTCTCACTATTAATTGAACTCTCCGACTCATTCATGCTCCAAAGATCGGAACTGCCTGCAGAAAAGTCTTCATTATCAGAAAGATAATCAACGTAGGATTTCAATATCTTATTCATACTAGGTTTAGGATGTACAGAATTTATTTCATGATCACTAGTGTCAGTTATTGGATCAAAAAAACATGTATCAAATATATTGATAAGCGAAGGGGAGCCCTTATTCTCTTCTATACCCTCAGATTCGTGTTCAGAGACCACTGTTTTCAAAGAAGTGTACACCTGAGATTGTTGAAATAATTTAGATTGGTCACCATTGTCTGTTACTATTTCAGTAATGTCACGGGAATGATGCGCCCGTGGTTCATTTATAACGTCAGAAGGAGTATTCACAATAATTTTAGTTGAGAAACAATAATTTTAGTTAAGAAACAATAATTTTAGTTCTAATACCAATATTACAGTGTTTATAGGGAATAGTTTAAATGTAAAAAAAGCAGATATCACGGACAATCTAACTGAGATGTTAAAGTTAAATTGTAATAAAATAATATTGTGTGCATTTCCTTATTTTGAACAATTGTCAAGTAGACAAAATAATTATATTCATAGTTTAAATAAACACATGCACTTTTTAGTAAGTCACTATAGTGACAAGTTTATGTTTTTTGACACAAACATTTTTGTGGAAAATTTAAAATCGACTAGGGATACAGTGTATTTGCCAATTAGTTTTAGACACACAATAGCAAGGCTATTAGCTTATTTTATTAACTCAGACATAAGTAGTATGTCGCAGTCTTGTATAATGAAATCCACAATGTTTAGTAATTTTACTAAGAATCAGGTGGAGAGCCTTAGTAACGGTAGCTCTAGTGCTACAAATACTTATAAAAATTGTACGGAGTTTCCATGTATCTCTATGGATACTCATTTAAACTAGTTCATAAGACAAAAGAGGATACCAGCGACAGAATAGTTATGCCTACCATTAACAAGGTATCTTCTTGCTCTTTAGTAAATAGTTGTCAAAAAGGGAGTCAGCAGCATGCCTTGAAATTATTTCATCAAAATATTCAAGGTGTCTCTTCCAAATTATTAGAAATTGAAATGTTTTTAGAAAAAACAATGTTTGACATTGTATGTTTTAGTGAGCACTGGTTGAAGGATTACCAGATGCTAATTAGTTATGAAAATTATATTGTGGGCAGTTGTTTTAACCGCAAATCTATGTCACGTGGTGGTTCCCTCATCTTATTAAAAAAAAACTTAAAATTTAAGCAACGTAATGACATTGTTAACTTATCAGTGGAACATTGCATCGAACTGTCCTGTGTTGAGCTAGATAAGCATATCATAGTGTGCGTGTACAGACCCCCAAACCCTCAAAACTTTACTTTATTTGAGTCAACAATGGAAGATATCCTTGCGAAACTTGCAGCAGGTAACAAGCCCGCGATTATTTGTGGGGATTTTAATATTAATATTTTAGAAATTAATTAAAATAGCAGCAGATTTATAAGCCTTTTTAAATCGTTTAATTTGTCTAATGTGTTTACAGAACCGACTAGGGTAACACCAACTTCTTCAACCTGTATAGATAATGTATTCTGCGATTGTGAATATTTAGATAAAGCCATAGTTAATTACCTTCCCTCTGATCATAGTGGTCAATTGGTAACATTTCAGTTTAAAGCAGCCTTGGAAAAAATTCATATACAATATAGGCCAATTACAACTGGCAAACTAGCTAAATTCAATGGTACCTTACAAAATAAGTTAAATTTTCTAGGCCATAACATTGAACTTGAAGATGCTAATAAATTTTATGATAATTTCTTTTCAGTGGTTCTAAAGGAATTCAATGCAACTTTTGAAAAGAAGTCTAAGGATACTTTCCCTAAGTATGTATTTAGTGACTGGGCGACTAAAGGCATTAGGATAAGTAGGGAAAGACTATATGAGCTATATGGCCTTAAGCCTGTCATAAACACTGATTCTTTTAATAAGTTTGTAAACAAATATTCTAAAGTGTTCAGAAATACTTGCAAGGTAGCTAAAGCACTATATATTAGCAACAAGATCAAATCGTCAGAAAATAAAATAAAGACAGTTTGGAAAGTTATTAATAATGAAACTAATAGAAATAAAAGAACGAAACATTGATTATTTACTGGAGACTACATATGGTGCCAAAAGCTCTAATTTAGAAGTAGCTCAAGAATTTGTAAATTTTTTCACCAATATACCAACTAAAACTACGGAATATTTAAATTCTTCACCTGAGGTCTCATATAATTTATTAAAAGCTAACGTTCCAGGTTGTACGGTTGAATTCCAGTTCAAACATATCAACCCTGTGACAGTCATAAAAGCTTTCCGGCAAATCAAAATCAAATTGACCGAAGACATATGGGGAATGTCTATTAAAGTGTGCACGTCCATAATTGAAACTATAGCACCATACTTGGCTTTAATATTTAATTTATGTGTGGACCAAGGAGTCTTTCCGGATATAATGAAATATAGTAAGGTTATACCACTATTTAAATCGGGCGACAGCAAAGACACCAATAATTATAGACCTGTATCTGTTTTGCCGGTTTTTAGCAAAGTGTTTGAAAAAGTAATGCTCAATCATTTTAACATCAATAAAATTTTACACGATCAACAGTATGGTTTTACCAGGGGTCGTTGTACGACTGACGCTGGTGCCACGTTGTTAAAACACATATACTCAGCGTGGGAAGAGGCACAAGATGACATAGGAATGTTTTGTGACCTCTCCAAGGCATTTGATTGTGTAAATCACGAAACTTTGCTCCTAAAGCTAGGACATTACGGACTAGGTAAACTTGCACTCAGTCTAATAAAATCTTACTTAAATGATAGACAGCAGCAAGTTCAAATAAATGGTGTCAATTCACGGGGTTTAAAAGTCAAAATGGGGGTACCACAAGGCTCTATTTTGGGTCCTTTCCTCTTTCTAGTATATATTAATGATCTACCCAACCTTTTAAAAAATCAACCTCATATGGTATTATTTGCTGACGATACGTCCTTAATTTCTAAGATAGATAGACGTTCCATAAATCTTGACGACGTAAATAACGCCCTACAGCAGGTCCAAAATTGGTTTACTGCTAATAATTTAGTATTAAATGGGAAAAAAACTAAATGCATCAGATTTGCCTTACCGAACGTTAAAAGAAATGATTGCGACATAGTATTGAACAAGGAGGAACTTGAATTCGTCGAAAACACGGTTTTCCTGGGGATTACGCTTGACTCAAGGCTACAATGGGGTCCTCATTTAACATCTCTTGCGGGACGGCTAAGTTCAGCAGCATACGCTGTCCGAAAAATCCGTCAATTTACCGATATAGATACCGCGAGGCTGGTCTATTTTAGTTACTTTCATAGTATCATGTCTTACGGTATCTTATTATGGGGACGTGCTGCAGACATCGAGTCTATATTTATCCTGCAGAAAAGAGCCATCAGAGCCATTTATAATCTCCGTCGGCGTGATTCCCTAAGAGAACTGTTTAAGGATATCAACATCATGACGGTACCTTGTCAATACATTTACGAAAATATTATGTATGTTCGGAAAAATCTTCATCTCTTTAGCAAGATTAGTGACAGGCATAATTTTAATACTAGAAATAGGAACAAATTAGATCAACCCCGATTCAGATTGGCCAAAGTACACACTTCTTTTATGGGGTACTGTATTAAATTTTATAATAAAATACCAGTTGATATTCTCGAACTGAATGAGAGAAAATTTAAAGCATGCATAAAACGCACACTATGTAGACAAGCGTATTATAAACTGGAAGATTATATTATCCTCGATAAAAACGCTTGGCTAAATGCTGGTCCTGCTCCACAGTCACAGCTGCTTAGGTCCACTTTTTAGGTTTTTATGTTTTTATATTTGGAAGAGATGCTCGCTCCTTTTAGAGGTTCTTACATTATTTCGTTTATTTATTCTTATATACATACAAATTATATTATTATATTAATTACTTATTTATTCTTTTTGATGTAAGAACTTAATCGTTCTCTTTATTAATTTATTTTTCATTATTTGGTCATTGACAACCATAGTTTTGTGTAAAGTAGAAGCATATTTTTCAAATTTTTTGAATGTGAGTACCATGAAACCATTTACATTTTATGTGAGTAGTTATAGATTTACTTGTTGGACATGAACGAGCATGGTGGTTGAGAGCATGTCATGCTCACTCAAATGTCTCGCTGATGGCGGCGCGTGGGTTTGATCATTCGGTTCCCTTCAAAATGGTTGAGCTGAAGGGTGCCGATACACGCGTCATGTTCGTGAACAGGCGCCGTCGGTTGAGACTGGTCATCTCTTAACTGCCATTGGCTTATTTTAATCTTTATATTTAAAATTCTTATAATAAGCCCTTTTTTTTTCCTTTGCATTGTCCTCACATGCAGAAGCAACAAGTATGTGTAACTTGGAATTTTGAGAACATGATTTAAAAGAGTGTCCGTGGAGTTTCTTGCACGTTCTTCTCCATAGAGATCTACGCTTTGGAACGTGCAAATAGCTTCCATGTTTTTGACTGACTGACCTTGACGTTTCAAAAGTGCCTGTGAATGGTTTATTTGAAATAAAATGCTTTGAATTTGAATTTGAGTCCGAGTGATCTTCTTTATCTTCTTCAGGTTCAGTCGTAAAAACAACATCATCCGGAGGCATGTCCTGGATAACATCAGCGGTAAGTTCTTCACCAATAGAAGTAGTCCGAGTGATCTTTATTTCTGGTTCAGGCGTAAAAACAACATCATCCGAAGGCATGTCCTGGATAACATCAGCGGTAAGTTCTTCACCAATAGAAGTAGTCCGAGTGATCTTCTTTATTTCAGGTTCAGGCGTAAAAACAACATCATCCGGAGGCATGTCCTGGATAACATCAGCGGTAAGTTCTTCGTCAATAGGAGTAGCGTGAGTGTTAAATTGTTGTGATTTTCGGCATTGACATGTTGCAGGCGGTGGTGGTAATAATATTATATTATTATTGGTAGGAACTACAGAATTTTCACCAAACTTAGCGGATCGTAAATATCTTTTCAGTTGTCTTTTGGAAACTTTTTCATTTTGTTTAATATTTACTTTGCTTTGTTGTCGATTTATGTTATTATTAGAAAATATGTTCGCATTTTCACTATAATTTTCTTCATCTGTATCGTACAGTACTTCACGCTGTGTTTTCCTGAAAAAACAAACTCAGTAAGCCTGCAGTAATCGTATAAAATTTTTGGTAAAAAGTAGCCTGTGTTAAACCAGGTGTACAGTCAGATGTCTACATACCTACCAAGTTTCATTCGTACAAATAACATTTATACATATATACATACTTTCGCTTTTATTGTCATCATCATCAGCCTTTTAATGTTCCCACTGCTGGGACACAGGCCTCCTCTCTGTGAGAGGGAATGAGCTGTAAACCATCACGCGGGCTTCGCTTTAATATTAGTGTGATATTCATTATAATTAATTTAACTTACATGACATTCATATTATTGATTTCATAATATTTTTCCTCAATACTTGTACTTCTTTGATCAGCATCACAATAATGCTCAGCGTCGGCTCTGAAATAGATATAAATACTAGTAAATCAATAGGTAGTAATGCGAAGGTCTATGTTTAAGTCTATAAATTTACAAATCGGCGCTTATGTTTGTATTTATATAAGCATGACGATAACGCTCTAACCACTAGTAGTTTTTAATGTGGACCAGACTAACGTCGTAAAGGACATCATAACCAACAAAATCTTGTTATGATGTCCTTTACGACCAACACTTGAATCCCCTTACTTATAAATGACTATTTTGTTTATAAACTTTTATCAATTGTTTTTTTCCGTGACATGAAATTAAAAAGTTGATAGACAGATTCAATCGTTAGGTTAAAGTTTACGTCTGTTAATCATTGTTTATAATATAAGAATGGGGGTGAGATTTTTATCTGTGTCACAAGGTACCTACAAAATTTATTTCAATAATGATTATCAAAACCACCATAGGTACATAACAAAATGTAAATAAAACTTTCTCAAGTTATGGTTTGATACGATACTTTATTAATAAATTAAAGCAACTAGGTAACGTGAAAAAAGTGAGAGAATAATACCAGATTTAATTTAATTCCAGCCCACAGACTGTTCTTCAAATAATTATAAATTAATTAGTAGGTATCAAAATTCAGATCACCCTAGGCTTTTCAACATAACTTAATAAGAATAATAGATTACGGATGAAATCGAACCTACTTAAGTTCACTTTAGTTTAATTACATTTACCTACTGACATTAAATTATGATTAAATCACTTACCGTCACATTTTGCTTTGGTACCGCGATATTGAGTCTACTTTCCTTTTTCTGGATTCTAAAGAATTCCATAGCTTCTTTGGTCTTTTTTCCTCCATTCTTTTGCAATGTTTAACACAAAATAAACACGTCCACTCACTAACGACATCACATTCGCACAAAATGGCGTTGGGAAGTGGATCGTATGAGTCGCGGTCCTCCCGCACCCGTTACTTACACCCCCGTTGCCCTAGGCATCGTGCCTCCGCGCAACTTGTTGTCACGGGTCGCAACCTGTCGCACACTTCTTTGCGCCGTCGGCAATTAGAACGAAACAAAAACTTTAAATGTGTTTTAGTCAAAAATAGGGTCGTAAAGTACAGTAAAGAAAACGATATCCTTTACGCCCTAATTACGTAAGTTAAAACAATGCATATATTTGGTCGTAAGGGTTTCGATTATCAAATAACATGTTTACGACCTTTTGGTTTGTAATAATAAGTATTGTTTACAATGTCGTATAAAAAAGTTAATGCAAAAATGAGGATTACGACCTTAATTTTCGGCAAAATGTCCTTTACGACATTTGAAATTTCCGGTATCGATATAATTCGTTCAATATTAAGTTGCATCATCTTTATATGACAATTACACAACGATTAAACTATATAAAAGTTATTTTGTACGACATGTAGTCGAATACACGACGCGACAGCTAACATTACATGACATGTAGTGAAATCGGCGACGTGTGTATGACGACTATGCGACTAAGTAGGTATTTATATTACTGTTACATGAAACTCTTAGCGCCTTAAGTTGAATAAAATGGGCCCTAATTCTGTCGAGTAAACGTCCATATTATTATGATATTAATATGAATATTAAATAACACGAAGTTGCTACCAAAACGTCTACTCAACTTCGTAAATGTTTATTGGGCCCACTAAACATTTTCGTCATATAATCAAATATTTACAGGACCTTAAGTATTATTAAAGTTATTTTACAGGTGGAGTGGTAGCCATTGAACCACCAAAAGTTTGAAGAGCTCTAGAGCGCTCGTTGTTACAGTCTAAGAAAATATTTTTATCTCAAAAGATAGGTAATATAATAAGCTGCCAAATTGCGTTAAAAAAAGTGGCAAATATTTTCTGTTGCCTAATTTATACAGTTTTTTTTAAACAAGGGAAATGGTTCATCGCGTACTCCTAAGGGTACACAAAGAACCGGGGGGGTGGTATTAAATTAACCAGGTGGTACACAATGAATCACGGAAATATAAAAACCCGTAATTGTTTGTTTTAAATGTAAAATAAATACAACATTTATAAGTTTCCATATTTATTAAGTTTCGGGTTATATAAAAACCACACAATCAGTCTTAAAAATTAATTTTTATCAATAATTATAAACTTTTACAAAGTTTTGTTACGCATAACCTCTACAAAAAAAATTAAAAAACAGTTTGTACTTGCTAATTAATATTAATATAAGCATTTATAAAATCACTTATGTTTTTATCACAATCAGTCTTATTTTTTTTGTCTAAATCACAAATTGTACTTAGCACTAAGTAAAAAAATATGAACAATCAGTTCGCTCCTTTTCAGTCATTGTATGTTCACGAGAGATCAATATAAAAAGTTTCTAAACGTAAAAATCAACATAGTGTTAAACTGAGAAAATCGATCGACATGGGACATCACTGTGTTGCCCGCCAAATGGGGCACAGCACTAACTTTTTGACTTTTGACAGTTGCTTCGCGCGCGAGTCGTTTTGTATTTAAGTTGTGAATGTTTTAAAATTTGATTAAACTGTGAATAAAGTCAATTCGTTTTAACAAATTTCAGAAGTGGCATTCATTTCATGCTTACATAGTGGAGTACGCTCGTAAAAAGTTATAAAAACTGATTTTGTACATAGAACAAAGTGCCGAAAGAAAGTGACAATTTTCTAGTTTTCTCCCAATAATAACTTAACAAATGGATGTGTGATTAGTGTAAATAGCTAAAATATATACTAAATCCGCCCCTAAGGCTACCCACTGACTCAATTTCTAGTTCAGGATTTACGTGTTTCATAAGTTTGAAAACATTACTTTGTGGGAAACACGTCGCGACATGTTGACACAGGAATCATCGACGCCACACCGTTCTTCGTTGGTGCCTGCCAGTTGGTGAGCTGTATCCTGTATCCTGAATCTCATGTCTATTTAATAGTGCTTACATTGGCCTTATTGTGTTTTGTTAGTGGAACATTTGAAATTCAAAGGAATTCAAGTTCAAAGGAATTACTTAACATAAATGTCAATTGATGAGTGAACATAGACTGATATTTTTAATAATAATAATAATAATTTCTTTATTTGTCAGATCAGTACAATCCAATATTGTTAGTAAGAACATACACAACTTACAAACTAGTGTTAGTACATTTAATTTTGTCAGACAATAAATAAATTCAAAAACATGTCACAAACAATAATATGTAATAATTATTTTTATTATTTATTAATTATTATTATTACTACTTCTGGGCGCGGTTTGACGGCAACACAATCGTCCTCATCCAATGCTTCCATATAAGGCCTTCCATCCTATTTGATATGGTCATCAAGAGACTGTTGACGCTGCCACGCACCCGCCCCATCAGGGATGCGATACGCTTTCGAATAATAGCATAGAAGTCATCTATACGTGCCTCAGCGAACATCCCCGACGCGCTGCAGTGTCGCGGCAGCCTCAACAGTGCCCTGTATGCGTTATTGTATTGGACTCGCAAGGCGTCATAAGCCCTCTGTGTGTAGTCGACCCAAAGGCTGCAAGTATAATAAGACTGGCAGTATGCCCCAAACAGAGTACCCTTTACATCATTAGAACACTTTGCAAACCTACGGAGCAACATATTGCTCCTGACTGACAGAGCCCTACGTTCCCTCTCTATGTCCATGTTATCGGTCTGTGTAGCAGTGACCCAGTGCCCTAGATATTTAAAGGACGATTTTTATTGTGAACTATTTTATAATCTGGTTGAGTGCTAATTTAGATAGACTTTAACCTTACATTTTACTGTGCATGGTACTAATTACCAAGAACAACAAATATTCTGACATAAACTTTTATAATAATTGTCAGGATTTACAAGTTAATTCTATTTTTAATTTTCAATTTGGACTCATCTCACTGAAACATTTGTTTGTATTTTATTGAACTGTGAATGGTTGTACCTTGTGTATATTTTGTTACTTTAATTCCATTTTGTGTGTTTAATATGGGTCGACATAAGTATAAGAGACGCTCTAGGAGTATTTCAAGTTCTTCCTCCTCTGATAGTGACAAGAAGAAAATTAGAAAAGATTTAAAACATAAGAAGAGGCGAATAGAAGCTCTTGAGGGCTTGATCAGGGAGCTGCGGAAGTCAAAGAATTATGGTAGATCTCAATCTCCATCAGCCCGATCGCCGAGCTCAGTCGTTGAAGTGGTATCAAAGGAAGCTTCAAGTAATAATGTTACTGTGCAGCCTATAGTTCGCTATGTTGGTCGTAGTGATTTTATATCTGAGTTCAACCCACAAACTACATCAGTACCAATAGAACATTGGATACGTAATTTAGAAAGTACGGCTAAAATGCATGGATGGGATGAACGGACATTAATTTGTAACTGTACTTCTAAGCTGGCTGGATATGCAAAGGGGTGGTATGAACAACAAGCATCCTACGAAATAAGCTGGAGTGAGTGGAAGGATAAGTTGATAAAGGCATTTCCATTCACCAAAAATAAATTGTCTCAAATTAGAGACCTTGTGAATCGAATCAGACTCCCAAGTGAAGACCCAATATCATTTTATTATAGTAAATTGGGGTTAGGAATGTCATGCCAGCTAAGCGACGACATTATCACCGACGACATTATCACCGAAGCTGTAATTGGTACACTGGGTGACAAACTAATGGAAGTTGGTGCGAAGTCTGCTGGATGTCATGACACAAATTCGCTACTGCGTTATTTGGCTAGCATTAATACATCAAATAATGAAGAACTAGAAAAGTCAGGATCCACACAAAAAAAGGAAGGACACAGCCAGAACTTGAAATGCTATTCTTGTGGGAAACAAGGCCACAAGGCAAATAGATGCCGCATGAATAAAGAAAATAGAAAAATAAACAAAAATAAGGAATTAAAGAAATGCTCATTTTGTTATCGTTCTGGCCACATAGAATCAGAGTGTTATAGGAAAAAGAACTCAAATAAGCATTGTACTTTTTGTAAAATGAATGGACATACTCTCGAAGAATGTAGAAAGCAATCTAAGACTGGATCACAAAACAGGGTAGTCCGAAAAGTTCAAACTGTTGGTTGTGATTCTTCAGACAGGAAATACTTTAAAGATGTACTGGTTAACGAGACTACTGCAAAAGCATATTTAGATTTTGGAAGCTTGTGTAACACTATGAGACAGAGCTTCTGTAAGAGACTTAATCTGCAAATGACACCTAATGACACAATCGTTATTAAAGGTTATGGAGATGCAATGGTCACACCAATGGGGTCAGTATTAGCATTCCTCATTATTGATGGTGTAGAAAAACAAAACCAATTTTATGTTGTACCTGATCATGTTCAAGAAGTTGACGTGCTCATTGGACAGACATTCACAGAATCGCCGGACTTGGCTATTATTAAAACTCCAACTGAATTAAATATTTATGAAAATGAGATAGCGTTTCAGGTGACCGAATTATGCGAGTCGCTTAAAAAGGTTTGCTTGTATCCGGAAACCGGTGTTCAACTTACTCCTGGAATAAATAAAGTTCTAGTACGACTAGATCCTGTTGTTACTGGTACATTGAATATAAAACACAATGAACAGAGAAAACCATTGAATGAGATTGATGTGTTGAGTGATAATGTATCTGCAACTGATGGTCATTTAGTAATTAAAGTAATTAACAAGACAAGCACATTTATAGCATTACAGGAAAAAGAATGCATTGCAAGAGCTGAAGTGACTGAACGTAATCTGGAAGTAATTGACGAACTCAAGATTGGAAAACAATTGACTGAAAAGGAAAGGGCTAGTCTAACCGACTTATTGAACAGATATAACCACTGTTTCTCTGGAAACGGAATGGAATTGGGAAACTGCAGTGTGGAAATGAGTATCAAATTAACGGAAGAAAAGATAATAAATTACAAACCCTACAGGATGTCATTTCATGAGAGGGATATTGTCAGAGATATTATAGGAGAACTTTTAAGAGCCAGAATCATTGAAATCTCCAAATCTCCTTATGCTAGTCCAGTCATACTAGTAAAAAAAAGGGATGGTGGTCACCGTTTATGCGTTGACTACAGAGCACTTAATAAAATCACCGAGAAGGAACGGTATCCTTTGCCAGTCATACAGGATTTGCTGGACAGACTTGTGGATCAGTCTGTATTCTGCTGTTTAGATTTGGCGAATGGGTATCACCAGATTAGAATTGCGGAAAAGTCTAGACCACTGACAGGATTTGTTACGACTGATGGGCACTATCAGTATAGAATGATGAGTTTTGGCCTATGTAACGCTCCAGCAGTATTTCAGAGGGCAATGAATGAAATACTAGAGCCAGTCATTCATTCTTGTGCAGAAGTATACATTGACGATGTCATAGTTTGGGGTAAGGATAATGAAGAATGTTTGACTAATTTGGAGAAGGTGCTTGAGTTGATCGAACAGTCAGGTGTAAAATTGAAAAAGAATAAATGAGGCATATAGAATCAAAGGTAGCTAAGTGCCTCTATGTCACATTTTCAGGAACCGAAAAAAACGTTTTTCTAATTTATGAGTCAGGGGTTTTCATACTCTCTCAGTTATGATTTTAGAGTATGTGATTTAATATTGGTTTTGACTACCTTTATCTAGGAGTACTAAATAATAAGCCGAAAAAAAATAAAAAATCAAACGACTTAGCTATCTTTGATACCAACAGCTACACTTAGCTGTGTTTGATTTTTACTCTAGTGAACCTAGCTGTCTTTGATAATGACTGGCGCCATATTGACATCACAATGTTAGTGATGTTCCCAACAGATGTCGATAGCATGGACCAGTAATTAAAACACGTTTTCATGTAGATATTTAAAATGTTTATAAAACTTCAAATAATAATCAAAATCGTAATAATCGTAACTCAACTCTCGGATTCCATAAACCTGAGATCCCTCTCTCCAACTGAAACTTACAAGTATTTGGGTATGTCGGAAGCGTTAGGTATCAATGTTACTGACATGAAGCAATCGTTGAAGGAGCGCTTCTTTGGCCGCCTGAAGAAGGTATTTAATAGTCTTCTATCGGGCGGAAACAAGGTGCGCGCCTTCAACGGTTGGGTCATGCCAGTATTGATGTACTCTTTCGGCGTACTCAAATGGACTCAAACGGAACTTGACGCCCTGGATAGGCGGGTCCGTACACTGCTTACTGCGTATCGAATGCATCACCCACGATCGTCGGTAATGAGACTGTATATCCCGCGAAAGTGTGGAGGTCGAGGATTTTTAAATGCTAAGACTCTCCACAATCGCGAGATATGCAGTCTTAGGGAATATTTCCTAGCTGTCGACGTGGGTATGCATCGAAATGTAGTGGCGGTGGACAAGGGACTCACTCCGCTCTCCTTGGCAAATGAGAACTGGCGCAAACCTGCAGTGCTTGACACTAACGATCGCAGGGCGGTATGGCAGAGTAAGGAGCTTCACGGACGCTTTTTCCGGGCCCTACATGGGCCTGACGTAGACCAACTAGCGTCCGTAGCCTGGCTGCGCTTCGGTGATCTTTTTGGAGAAACCGAAGGTTTTGTTTGTGCAATTATGGACGAAGTTATCATGACGAATAACTACCGGAGATTTATTGTGAAAGACGGCACGGTCGACATATGTCGGGCATGTCACCGTCCGGGAGAATCAATTCGCCACATTGTCTCTGGTTATTCTCGTCTAGCTAACGGAGAATACTTGCATAGGCACAACCTTGTAGCCAGGATTATCCATCAGCAACTTGCTCTGAAATACTCTCTTGTGGAGTCGGAGGTGCCGTACTACAGGTATGCGCCCGACCCAGTTCTCGATAATGGCAATATCACATTGTACTGGGATCAGTCCATCATCACTGACAGGACTATTGTTGCCAATAAGCTTGATATAGTGGTGGTGGACCGAATTGTGAGGCGTGCAATGATTGTAGACATAACCGTCCCGCATGACGAGAACCTCGTGAAAGCCGAGAAAGACAAACAAATCAAGTATATTGACTTGGCTCGCGAGGTTGTCGACATGTGGGAAGTGGACTCCGCAATCATTGTACCGATAGTCGTATCGGCCAATGGCTTAATAGCCACGAGCCTCGACGAACACCTTAGGAGGCTCTCGTTGGGCAGCTGGATCAAGGGCTTGATTCAGAAAGCGGTACTTCTGGACACGGCTCGCATTGTCAGGAGGTTCCTATCTCTGGAGCCCTGACCACCGGTAGCTTGGACCCTGTTCCCGATATCGGTGGGCTACTATTTTATATTTTTAAATGTTTTTATTTTTCTAATGTATATATTGTTTAAAAATGTTTAAAAATATCTAAATATGTAAAGAAAATAAATAAAGGATCAAAATCGTAATGAAACAAAAAACACGTTCTCTTTTTAATCAGACTTTTCTTTTCATTTAGGAACAATATTCTATTCTTATGAACTTAATTTTTTTCTTATTACTAAATCAGCTGTTTCTTCTTTTTCAACAAAAACAAAAGTTAAATTCTTAAATCCAATAATCAACATCGTAACAAAAAAACAACACTTTTTCTCTTTTTAATCAGACTTTTCTTTTCTTTCAGGAACAATATTCTATTCTTATGAACTTAAACCTTTTCTTATTACTAAATCAGCTGTTTCTTCTTTTTCAACAAAAACTTTAAATTCTTAAATCCACCGTATCATCCCTACATTCACAATAGTTTTCATTATTATCTTCCCCTCTTTCTGAATCCCCCTCTTGAATAACTGGCGATCTTATAATATTTACATAAAACTGACATTCTGCATTGGTTTCCCATTCAGCGCCAAAATGCTTTTTTAATAGTGCATCGACATCTGTTATTTTTGCACGATTCATGGGTACTCCTAGTGGCACGGTGGATGGGAGAATCATATTGGTTTTCATTCCAGTTTTGCAAAGATTTACTGCTTTACCTATATCTGAATTAAAATGCAGTTCTCCACGAATAAGCACAATTCCAACAGTCTTGGATCTCTTCAAAATGAATCTTTTGCATTCACTTATTTTAAAAGGCCATCTCGCAGTCGGTTTTAGGACATCTTTTGCGGCACTCCTGAAGTCTAACATTTGAATGTCACGCATTTTTGTAATGGTTGCATTTGTTGCAATGATGTCTATGTAATCTTCAGGTCGAATGATTACTTCTTGTTTTTTAAGAACTTTTTCAATGTTTCCGAAAACTCGGTCTGGCGGCATGAAAGAATGCCCAGTAATGGGGAAAACGACTTCAATTTTTTTCAGAGACGTGTTGTCGAGAAGCCATCTTGACAGCATACATAGCAATATGCTATTCTTGTTCTGCCCGCCACATCCATCAGCTACAAGACGAACAGTGCTAATCCCTTCAAAATTAGTTTTATTTAAACGGTCGTACACTGCAGAGGCTATCTGGTTGGATGTTTTTGGAAATTCGTTCTCTGTCCACAAATATGCATAAGTTGTGTCTTTATTCAGGTGATCTTTAGAAGAACCCTGAACAATTGTAAAATTGTAGAGATATATTTGGCGACTGTAGTATGCGCTTTGGTCAGGTACTTTGGGTAGGGGATTATTTTTTTGACAGTCGAATGAGAAAGTGATCATATCTTCTGATTTTTCCTGAAGCAATTTAAAGAATGCTTTTGCCCTGAGCTTGTGAACTCTTTTTTCGATCATGAGGTCTTTCTTTTTTTCTTGGTCGTTTTCCATTTTAATTTTCCCATCCAATTCTATGCATTTCGAGCAAACGTCTGTTCTCGGATTACCGAATCCTAAATTGAAATCTTGGTTGAATATTGCACGAAAATAAGACTTCTTTACAACAGATTGAGGATTTTCGGTTTTGAACATTTTATAAAGTTTGTTTATACTCAAATCGCTGTGCAAATATTTTCGCTCTTGTGTTGCAGATCGACAATAATGTGATTCTATGCATTTTAACTTAATAATAAACTGCCGAACTATATCTTTTTGCTCCTTATACTTGTTTATTTTATGATTTCCTCCCCTGTTTTCTTTAGGAATCTGTCGCGTATAGTAAAACACCTTCATAACAAATTCCACTCTATACTTTTTTATTTGCAAGGAACTCAAAAAAAATTTTTGGCAGACAATCACAAATTTATTCTGACTGTTTAAAATCCTGTACTGGATATTAAAATCTCTTCTAAGCCTTTTATTTTGGTTAGGACGCCTTCTTTTAATTTGTTTTATTTGACAGCACTTAAGAAGAAAAGCATCTTGACAGCTTTTTTTTCTTGAGGCATAAAATGATTGGTGAAATTTTAGAAGTTCATTCATTGTCAGGCTTGCACATTTTAGCGTTGGGTTTTTATGTGAACAGTTCACTCTTTGAGGTAAAGCAGTTGAGGAGTATCTGTGAAAAAAAAAAACATTTAATTAGGTACTAGGAACCTGTAAAGGACTTAACTCCTGACGAAAAAAAGGGGTGTTATTAAACATACTACTAGTTTGTAGCTATTATTTTACTCAGTAGGTATAGTACCTACTGGTACTTGTAGGTAGGTTTGCATACATAGTAAAAATTATTTGGAGATAAAATAAAATAAAAACTATAATAAATATTTTTAACACTCAAACTTCTCTATCTTAGCACAATTTTAGTTACAGTTAGGTAGTATGTATTAGCGTTATGGTACATATAGCAATACATGCAAAAATAAATATTGCGAAAAAAGAATTTAATTCGATTGCAATTATTTATCTTTATCTATACATTGTGTGGAGTGTAGACGCGAGGCACATCACTAACCTTTCTCTCTTAGCAATGTTTGCCTTCCAGTTTTCTTGGTTTCGTGTGCGTTTTCGACCTCTGCCAGTACTTGCCGGTTCTACAGGGACCTCCATAATAGTCGTTTCACAAAAAATTTTGCACGAGAACTCACTAAAAACACTAAAAATACAATAAAAAATATTAGGTGTGGCTGACGCGGTTGTATAGAAATCGCCATTTTGTTTTCGAGAATTCAAGCGTTGTGATTGGTTGTTTTATCACCTAGCTGTCTTTGATTGTGACCTAAGGTGACTTAGCTGTATTTGATACCAAAATCAATTTTTGAACGAAATTTAAAGGGCTTTAGCTGTATTTGTTTCTTACAATAATAAAATAAAGATTTACAACCAAAAATCCACTAGATGGCTCCATACTTAGTTATTTTTTTGAAAGTTTGTCGCTTAGCTGCCTTTGATTCTATATGCCTCAAATGTACCTTTCTTACTGAGTGTGTGGAGTATTTAGGGCATGAAATATCAAGCGGTGCGATTCGACCATCATCTCACAAAATAACTGCTGTGACCAACTTCAAGACTCCTACCAATATTCACGAGTTGCGTCAATTTCTTGGTCTTGCGAGTTATTTTCGCAAGTTCATTCAAGGATTCGCAACCATTGCACGACCACTTACGATGCTCACCAAGAAGACAGCTGACTGGCATTGGGGGCCAGATCAGGAACATGCTGCACAAAAGTTAAAGGATATACTTACCTCAGACCCAGTTCTCGCCATTTATCACCCTGGAAGAGAAACCCAAGTTCACACAGATGCATCAAAAGTGGGCCTTGGTGCTATATTGCTTCAACAGCAATCTAAAGGAGAAATGAAGGTTGTGGCATATGCAAGCAGGCAGACCACAGCTACTGAAGAAAAATATCACAGCTTCGAGCTAGAGGCTTTGGCTGTTGTGTTTGCTATTCAACGGTATAGAGTATATCTTTCAGGCATTAAGTTTCGTATTGTAACGGACTGTTCTGCTTTACGCCAGGCTTGGCTGAAAAGAGATATATCTCCGCGCATTGCTCGCTGGTGGCTCGACCTACAGGAGTACGACTTCGAAGTCGATCATAGACCGGGTTGTACTATGGCGCACGTAGACGCCCTTAGCCGTAATCCTCTTTTAGTACAACACATAGAAGAGAAGGATTTGATAGATGCGCTGCAAGAAGGAGATGAAGAAATTCAAAAATTAATTTTAAACTTGAAACTAGAACAAGATGCTAATAAGAAGAAGAAAAATGGACTGGCTAAGGATTATAAGATTGTGAATGGGAAATTGTGTCGATTAGTGAACAGTAATTATAAGCCAGTGTTACCCAGAAGCGCGAGGTTTCATATTCTAAAAATATATCATGATGAACACGGACATCTAGGTTCAGAAAAATGCTTGGAAGCTATTCAAGCAAAGTATTGGTTCCCTAAGATGAGAAAATGTGTTGACAAATATGTGGCTAGTTGCATTGGGTGCCAGTTCACAAAGAAACCGACAGGGAAGCAACCGGGATTACTACATCCAATTCCAAGAGTAGCAGTTCCATTCCACACCCTGCATGTGGATCACTTGGGTCCATTCTGCAAGAGCAATGGTAAATCTTATGTCTTCGCAATTATAGATGGTTTCACCAAATTTGTATGGCTGGAAGCAGTGGCTAGTGCTAATGCCAAGGGAGCGGTAGCGACATTAAATAAATTTAGTAGCGTTTTTGGTTACCCTGTGAGAATAATAAGTGATAGGGGAACCGCATTTACATGCCGAGAATTTGAGGACTATTGCAACAATAAGGGTATAAAGCACATACTGAATGCTGTGGGCTCACCAAAAGCAAATGGCCAAGTTGAAAGGCTAAACCGCACTATCTTAAATTCGCTTACTGCACATATGGGTGAGGAGCAGAAAGGTTGGGATGCATACTTGTCCAAAGTTCAGCTAGGAATTAACTCAACGGTTAGTCAAGGGACAGATAAATCTCCTCTGGAGTTACTCTGCTCTTTGAGACCCCGATTAGCAAAGGGTATAGTAGGGGGAGTCCTAGTGGACAGTGTAGATGCACTTAGAAAAGAAGCTGCTCAAGTAATAGACAAGAAAGCTCATAAGATGAAGACTCGATATGATCGCACCCGACGTCTGGGAGCGCCTGTTAGAGTTGGCCAGTTAGTAATGGTAGAGCGAAAAATTTTGCGTCCTGGTCTTTCAAGTGGGAAGTTAGTTCCCAAGTATGCGGGACCCTACAAAGTAACCGCTATTTTACCCAACGATCGTTATGAAGTGACCTCAGTGGTAAAGGGGAAGCGGGTTTATAAAAATATTATTGCCCGAGACAAAATTAAAATATGGCGCTCTAGATTCGAAAGCTCCTCATCAGCTGAGGAATAGAAGTTTGATGTTCTTTCTTACGAATTAATATAAAAAAAAAAAAAAAAAAAACAAATATTAAACACTTGCCTTCGGGGCCTACATAGTGGTTATTCAGCGCTTGTTTACGGAGCCTATTAAACACTTGCCTTCGGGGCCTACATAGTGGTTATTCAGCGCTTGCTTACGGAGCCTATTAAACACTTGCCTTCGGGGCCTACATAGTGGTTATTCAGCGCTTGCTTACGGAGCCTATTAAACACTTGCCTTCGGGGCCTACATAGTGGTTATTCAGCGCTTGCTTAGGAGCCTATTACGCACTTGCCTCTGGAGCCTGTATAGTGTGTGACAGCGCTTGCTTATAGTCTTATAACACTTGCCTTCGGGGCCTTCATAGTGTTTGTTAAGTGTCTGCTTTCAGTCTCTTAGCACTTAAACCCTTATCCACACTTGCCTACGGGGCCTACACAGTGTGTACCCATTTCCAAGTGGTATCTAATTACCAGTGTTGACGACACTTGCCTACGGGGCCTACGCAGTGTCTCGTGTAGTACCTGCTTTCGGAGCCTTGTACTACTATTTACTCCTCAATACTTACACTTGCTTCCGGAGCCTTAATGTGTGATAATATCTCCAACTGATGAGGGTGTGTGGCGATTTTCAAGAACACCAGCGTACGGGCCTGAATGCAGGAGGTCTTCCACATCGTGTCGTTCATTATCTCCTTCGGGGGGCCGAAGGATTTCAGGAAGGCCGAACTGTTAAACTGAGAAAATCGATCGACATGGGACATCACTGTGTTGCCCGCCAAATGGGGCACAGCACTAACTTTTTGACTTTTGACAGTTGCTTCGCGCGCGAGTCGTTTTGTATTTAAGTTGTGAATGTTTTAAAATTTGATTAAACTGTGAATAAAGTCAATTCGTTTTAACAATAGCAATAAAAAATTACTTAAAATGTCTTCTAAAATACTAATTGCTCATAAAAGAGATCAAAATCAAAACTCATACAGATAGGTATGACGTTAATATCTCAAGTTCAGTAGGGACATATCGATAGGGAATTTGTATGTAGCTTGTCGACGAACCGTGCCATTAATGTTGGGAGGAGGTAAAATGTATTTAATATCTTTCTTATTCACAGCTGCTGTGTCTGGTTCAAGTGGTAGCGAAATGTTTGTGTAAATTTGCTTTTTAATTTTAAAAAAGATACATAGTAATCGCCGTCTTCTTCCTCCAGCTCTTCTAAGATTTGTGTTACGTAGTAAATATTTATCTTTTTTATATTGAATGCCACAATAACGTGGTCGTCAGATCGAGGCTTCCTCGATAATGGAGAGAAGTTATCTTTTACAGTAATTTCTGCCTCATCAGATTCATTAAAGAAACTTCTCCATAAGATGAGTCACTGCAAATAAACTCTTCGTCGTCAGATGTATCTGATTGTTCTCTCTTAATGCCTTCAAATAGCTTCGTTTTCACTACTTTTGCTAATTTCTTCTTCTTCTCTTTATTTTTTTTCTTTTCAGCTAAATCGTTATTCTCGGGTGTATCAGTTGTTATGATGCTCTTTCCTAGTTTTCTCTTGATAATCTTACGGGGTCCTGCCTTCAATGGTGGCCTGAAAATCTTTGGTGAAATAAAGCTACTGGAAGCTCCTGACATTTTTGGAGAGCTAGTCTTTATTTCAGATGAAATCTGGACTTGGATGTAGTTGGCTGGGTTGTTTCTTGGAACAAGATGCAATCTCTTGAGTTACAATATTGGGACTAGACATCACTTGAGACTGAAAAGTATAGTTTGATTCGCGAGCATCCGGTATAGCAGTATATATACTTCTGCTTGCGGCGTAATGTGAACCTCAGATGTCGATGGTGTGCGATATAAAGCGGATCGGTGTCGTATAATAATTTCATATAGACGTGTTTTACGATTTTTTTTACAACTGTCGTATAATAGAGTCTACGACGACATTTTTAAGACTTATACAACTTTTTATCGTATAAATGTATTCAAAGTATTTACGTCATAATACTCTCAATTTTGTCATTTAATTACCTTTTAAACATCTGCTAAACGGATAATAATTGTTCACACGTAGTATTTATAACCATTATACATATGTCGAATAAGTATTACGAGTGCAACTTGTATAAGTACATACTTAAGTATCACAAACATGATAATACGACCGCTATTTAATTAATACTTATATTAAAGGTTAACAATTAGCTTGTATAAAACTTCCACCATTATGAAATAAAATTTATCATAATATATTTTACTATTTGATACAACATGGATAAAAAAAATGGAAAAGTATTAAAAGAAGTGGTGCTTTCAAAAGAAAAGTTAAAAATACGCTTCAAGCACGTAGTTTCATACAGAGTGATGGAGCTGAAGCCGAGGGTAAGGAAAATGAAAAGGGTTCCGTATCACATTTAAATGCAAATTTTACCAATCAATTTAACCAAAATGCTACGAGTATATCGTGCAATTCATTTGCCGAAGTTCAGGACTCTTGTTCATTTTCCGAAGTTGAAGATAGATATTCTGTGGGCTATTGATTTTAATATGCCACAAGTTGCATAAAACCAATTAAATATAATTCTGAACCAAAGAATGCCTTACATAGTGCCTTCAAACCACAGGGCGCTTTTAAAAAGAAAAAAGATATACAAATAATTCTTATCGATGATAGTCATTACTGGCATAATGGTCTTATTGAATATTTGAAGGCGATTTTACAAAACCTAAATGATAAACCGAAATGCGTTTCGCTTAATGTGAATGATGACGACTACCATTATTCAACAGCTCTAAGCATCAAGTGGGGCCTATGTTCTGTAACATCCACGAAAGATCAAATGTGCCCACTTTTGTTGTGGGTGTTTATGAAAGTACGAGTAAGCCATCAAATATATCAGCACATTTTCGTCCTTTTGATAACGAATTACAAGAATTATTGTCTAATAATTGAGAATTGCATCGCAGGACAGGGACAGGGGATACATTGATCGAAGTTAAAATCAGAGCCTTCATATGCGACTCATCAGTCCCAATAATATACAGGGTATGGCGTAAATAGTGGTCCACCGTTAGGGATTCGATTTGCCAGATAATTTACAATACCCTAGTAAAATTTTAACCATTTTTATTTATTTATATCTCCGGAACCCCAAGGGTTCCGGAGATATATATATATTTGTTTTTCCTTTTTTTTTATAAAATTTCTATATGTTGTTATAAATTTGGTTGTATTAAAAAAAAAGAAACATCTTTTTCTTGTTCTGATTTCTGTTAATAACTGCTGAATACTAGAGCTATCGTGAATAAATGTGTTTTTTTAAGTACGTTTCGAGAATTTGAAGAATTCTTCTCTATTTTTAATCAAAACTTTTTACGTTATCTGTTAATTCAAGAGCGATTTCTGTAAAACAAAATGCACTAACTCTCAATGCCCATGAGTTCTAAAATATGCCTACTAAATACCAATTCCAAAAAGGTATCATAATAGCAGATCATATTGTTAAACAGAAAGATATTCAATTTTAATCTAAGAAAGGAAGATTTTCATTAAAATACATTTTAAGTTTTAGTTACATTATTACTAAGAATTTTTATAAATAATTACTACACTAATAATAATAATAATACCGTGGTCGGATGCTCTCTCTGTTTTAGGTACTTGAGCCAGCTGTCAACGTTTCAGCCCAACGATTATCGGATTAGGTGCGGATTATCCAGCGTAACCGTATGTTGGATGACGCCGTACTTGATAGACTGCGTCCGGATTCACGGAGCAGCCGCGTCTCACCTACTTCGCCACCGGCCGCGGTGCAAATACAACCCAGAACAAATGTTTCACCGCGACCCAACTACGTCGGTGAAGATGATGATGACAGGGCCACATCCGTGAGTACCCAATGCAATGAGCGATTGAGGAGCGCTTTGCAGGATGCCTTCCGAGAGTATCGCTCTACACCGCCTGGGCTTAGACCTCGTCTACCTCGTTTGCCCATGCATAATAAAAATAGGGCGCTGGTGTGTGCTCTAGATTAGCAGCTAACAAGTTATTTTGATAGCAGCGAAGACCTTGTCGATACCCACTCGATCTTGTACTGTGCGGCTGCAGCGGCATGTCGTGTAGCTCATGTCAAAGAACAATGGGTAATTTTGTATGGAACCCGTACCGTATTTTAGACTAGGTGTAATTTAGAAGAGGCCTAATTGAGTAACTCGAAAATAAGTGAACGAATGAATGAATGAATGAAAGACCGAAGTTATGATAACTTCTTTGTAACATTTTTAATTGACAATTATCGCACTTTTTCTGCTTTTTGGACAAAATAAATAGGTAACCAGTCATATTTTCTGTCTTTAGAGAGCGATATAGCTTCCTATCGTTGGTTTTTGGTACAGAAAAAATATTAAATAAGAACTATCAATCTTAAATAGCACAGTTTTATTAAATTGTATTGTTACTTTCAATGATTATATCATCCCAGGCACTTGCCGGACCTACGAAGTTATCTAGGTGCCTGCCAACACCTAAGTACCATATTATGCTAATAGTATGGGCACAAGCACCTAGAGTTCTCATACCCGTCATGCACGAGCAATAATACGCTTCGATGGCTTCTCTGCCCTGGACATTAACCTTGATTAAAATATATGTGTAATATATTTTATTCGACACGTGCCTCGATAATATGCGGCCTCTAATTAACGAGCAGTTTTCGGTTACTAGCCCATGCTGCGACATACTAGGGCTACGGCTCGAAGATACCTCAATATTATATATACCATCTCCACCTCGCAAATGCTCGGCAACATATGATCTAGCGAGCTTTAAATGGTATGTGCCCAAACTGAGTAGAATAACGTCTTCTTCTGTCAATTGTGGAAATGGTATTGACGTAGCCGTCATTGTTGTGAACACCGCCCGCTGTCTGTTCATATGTTCTGCGACTACATAATTGCCCAGTCTGTTGGGTTCACTTCTTCTTTGCGCTATTATATTGATAAAAGCGTGGGCATGCTCATTATCTGTCAGACGCTGCCTAAATGCATTTGTAAGAGCTCCCGCAATACGGAAGTCTTCAAATAAGTGAGGGAGTGTTTTATTGATAACTGTATGCCTAAATATTTTGTAGTCCCTTTTGAACCATCCGTTTATTACTTCAATGACCCAACGCACTATGGTGATTTCTCGAGATTTATTGGCTTGAATATCTGTAAGCTGTGTGGCATGCCTATCTTTACTTGGTGGCATATGGGCAACATAGCCAGCACTTTCTATATCTGGTATAGAGTCTCTAAAACCTCGATCTAATATAAAAACGTCATCTGTTTGTAACGTTATATGCACTGGGGACGTTAATCGCATAATCTCAGTCATGATTTGGGCATCAGTCTTTGTTGCAGCGTATGGTCCACATATATCTATAATATAGCCATCTGGGCAAGTAATCACAAAGGGTTTTAACAAGTTTTTATACTTGTGTAAGCTGTAAGACTTTTTTTGAAATAAAAAGTTTTTACTTTTCTGTACGTATATATACGAACCATCACAAATAGCTATAGCCACTGGGTTTATAGGGTTGGAATATATTGATGATGGTACTGCAAGGCTGTGAGCTATAATTTTATCCCGACTTATATGATTGAAACCCAAATGGCGAACAACAAAGTCTTGGGTCAAGCAGTTTCTAGCAGTTTTAAGCAAAATACCGATCGTTTTACGAGATACACCTATTTGGGAGGCTATACGTGTATTTGGTTCACCAGACCGTTGTTTTAATAAATTTATTCCTAGTGCAGTTTTTGGTCTTCTACATTGATTTAAAAGAGACGGTGTTTCATTCAAAAGGATTTCGAATTGTTGGTGTGTTAAGCCAGTTAGGTAATATAGATCCTCTGGTAAAATGTTGTTTACATTGTCAAAATCTATATTAGTCTTATGTTTATATGCATCTCGTAACGTATCAATCATATCTTTGAGATGGTCTGGTGTGAATATTGTCTCTCCATTATCATACAGGGAGCTCCAATCTTCTGTGTTGATGTGATGTGTACAAACGCGTGCATGTTCAGGAACGTACACGCTATGATTAACCAACAAGAATACTTTTATAAACCTGAACACTCTGTGAAGTTCTTGATTGATGCACCCATGAAATAAACAGTGACGCGCCGTATTTGCAACTCTTCTATAAGTTGGAACAGACGTTGGGTGCTCTGGGTTTGCAAGTTCCTGGTTTTGTTCTTGTTCGAACCTAGCTTGCTGTCGTCTTCCAGCTACCCAACAACGATGACACATAGCCTGAAGTTGATTCAGGGCCATCTAAAAGAAAAACCAAATCCTCAAGTAACTAAAACAATAAATAACTTAATAAAGAGTGAACAAAAAGACACCGTGTACTCGATGATCAAAAGCTATTGTTATACTAACCTCATTTATGTTAATCCATGCCATCATATACTCTGTGAAGCCTGGATTGTCTTCCAAATAGGTTCGCATCAGTATATGCCGGTTTCGGTCACGAATTACTGATCTTGTACATGTAACACACTGTATACGGCGTTCACCTTCCATTTTTTGAAGCAGATGAGTAATAGTAATAATCCAATCGTTAAGTAATACACTGAAGTCCGTTGTGAAAGCCGAGGTTGTAAATAAAAGTAAGAATAAAATAAACTAAGATATGCGCGCGCGCTCAAATCAGTTCCTAACAGGTACTAACTACTGACGACACACCGACGCTAGCACAAAATAGTTCGAACTACCCACCTAATGGATAAAATAAAAAAAAATTGAACGTGCGTGGGTCGATTTTACTAAGGATTTTCGGTATTTTCAACATCGAATATCTTTTTTCCTACATAAGTTACAAAGTTGCTCCCATACAAAAAATATCTACGTTTTCAAAGACCTTTCGAATGGTACCAATTTCAACTTGCTACAAACTGGGTACGTTCAGACCCATGTTCTTTCCTAGTAGTGATAGAGTTACACGACTGGCTGTACCAGCTTGGCTAGAGCACTCATCGGCAAACTAATCTGCTTCAGGGAGGGCAACACTCGCCGCAGAGTGATGCGTTTTGTGAGGCGGGCGTTTTCGGGGACTGATATTAGTCCTCGGGATTATCTGACCCGCGTCACAGAGCGTATCGACTTCCTGAAGCAGAAAGTATATGCATGGGCAAACCGTATATGTCGGTACAAGCGGCGAGTGGAGCGATACACTCAAAATCGCACATTCTAAAGCAATGAGAGGTGGGTTTATAGGGCTTGGGAGCGACCAGACCAAGGTGTGACTGATACGCGCCTACCGGATGATGATGCCATGTGTTCATTCAGGCGCAGCATCTGGTCGGTGCCTGTGAGTCATACCGAGGGCGATTAGACTTGGGAGGTCGAGCGCGCGTGCGATCCGATACCAGAAATGGGGGCAATTAACATCAGCCCCCAAGACGTAGCTCGTGCAGTCCGTCCGTTGCCTAAATGGAAATCTCCGGGACCGGACGGGCTGCACTGGATTAATTATTTTCTGATAACTGCCATTAGCCAAGAATGACAAGGTGCATAATAACTGTGAAACAATACATCAATAAAAAAATTAAATTAACCTACTTAATCTAGATCTAGTCTAAACAAAATAAGGACCAATTGGGCTATTTTCATGCATAATAGAATACCAATATTATAACTACACAGGGTTCTTAGACTAACATGAAAACATATATAGCTAGCGGGGAAACCACCTAAAGGGAATACTCCTTATTATGAAGTGTTTTTCTCAATATGGTGTGCTTGGTTACAAATCTTTCAGCAATAAACTGTGTAAGCAAATACTTACAAAATTAACTCTATACTTAGTAAAATGAAGCACTTACTTTTACACGATTTGAAAGTCCTTTGCCTCGACGTTTTGTGGGCTTTATCAGAGGCAGTAACTCATACTCCAGTTGGTCAATTAGCTCCTTTGACAATCTATACACGCTCACATAGTCGTTATCGCGGGTTAATAAAGATAAACTTCGAATTTTGGTAGATTGTCGACGCTTTTCTAGTTTATCCAAAGCATGAGCTTCTTCTAATAAAGATTAAAACAAAAATATTCTTGCCATCGTTATCGATAAAGTAGGTAGGCACTTATTCACTTTAAAACTGTATTTTAAACACTATATAACTATGATTTCTTCTATTTACACTCGTAAAATAGATGCTTTTAATTTGACACTTTGAATCGGGTTCGAGTGCGAAGTGAGCGTCGAACTGACGGAGGAATTACCGTAGAGAATACCACTTTTTACGTCATCTCATACTTTATGTCAAAATCTCACGCGGTCAATTTAGTTCAACTCGCAAACACGCTCGCAAGAGTAGCGCTAGTGTAGATTCGAATTATCAACCGAGTTTTAGAATGCCAATCAAGAAACTCACAGCGGATTCAGATTCGAAGTTTAGAATGAAGTCTTACAGAATCACAGTGCTGAAACAGTCATCCCGGTCAAAATCGGCCAGGAGTTAGGTGCAATATTGTACCGGCTCAGTAAGAGGTTTTCGTTTAGTAGTAGAAATGTAAATAAAAGTGAATTACCTATAAGTATGTAAACTATTGGTCATTGATTGTAATTACCTTCATTTTGTATTTTACAGAAGTATGCAAATTTAATGCTAAACATGTTTGCTTGAAATGTACAGTGGTCGGCGAGTATAGTCATAAATCGCACACAGTCATCTTTGCAAAGTCCGATTGCCCTCGAAGAAATGACGCGGACTTTCGGTCTAAAAAGTATGGAGATCACCACAACAAATACGATTTTCCTTTACTAGTAGCATTGCCAATAGATATGATTGAACAATTGCCTGTAGAAGAGAATCTACATATTATTGATTTGGGTATTATGAAACGGTTATTATTTGGTTGGAGGGATGGAAATTTAGAAAATCTAATAACAAAAGAGAAATTGGAAAAGTCTCTCAATTTTCACTATGCTGTCAGATGCCAAAGGAAATACACAGGAGTGTTAGAAGCCTTAAAGACTTGCACATTGGAATGGTTCTGAGTACCGTACTTTTCTGCTCTATTTAAGTTTTGTGATATTAAAGGATGTTTTGGATAATGCAGCATATCATCATTTTCTGCTCTTTTTCTCAGCTGTAACTATTTGTACAAGCGAGACACATTTTCAACTGCTACCAGTCGCAGAAACAATGTTAAAGCACTCCGTTGACAATTATGGCAATTTTTATGGCCAAGAGTACATTACAAGCAACTTCCACAATTTAATACACATAGTAGACGAAGTAAAGAGATTTGGACCCTTGCAGAGCTTTAAAGCTTATCCTTTTGAAAATAAATTGAGTTCAATAAAGAGAATGATAAGAAAAGGAAACCAGTCACTTCAGCAAATTGCTAATAGATTAATAGAGAGACATGATATAGAAATAGAGAACTTAAGAAACAATACTCGTCATAACTATCCTACGATAAAAAGTTACAAATATGGAAATAAACTTTACAGTTATTCAACTAAAATCCTTTATCCTCTCAACTGATAATGGAGATAAGTGGTTTTTGACTAACGACAACCACCTTGTTGAATTCCGTTCTGCTAATTGCAACGAGGGATGTATGCAAATAATTGGAAACCGAACTGAAAACTTAAGGAATGATGTTTTTGAAACGCCTGTGAAATCTGCTCATCTTAATATATTTATGCTGTGTGAGAACAAAATTTCGGAAATTGTAACCATATATTATACAACTGATATAAAGTGTAAGTTGGTTAGTGCTTCATACAATTCAAATATATATTTTGCTCCGCTTATTCATACATATAAAAATAGGTAATAAAAAAGGCCGTATTAATTGCTTTATTTTAAGATTTCGTTCATTTTCAGATTAATTTACAATTAACATTGTAAGTTAATCAAAATGTGACATTTATTGAAAATCAAAATTGAGCAAAGCTTTGAAATATTACTCGTTTTGGAAAAAAAAATCGCTTTTTGATCTATAAATGTAAATTAATAAAATCAAACCTTCATTTAGTTGGAGTTACATATATTAAAACATCTTGTGTAGCTAATAATCTCACAATAAAACATTCAAAATTACTACACAAAAGGCAATTGGTAAAAGTTTTATCGCGCTAAGCCCGATATTGTAAGTTAATCGATTGAAACCTATTTTTAACGTCTTATATTAGGAACTTTTATATCTTCATAATAGAACCTACAAAAGTCAAAGCACTGGAAATCAACAAATCCTTCTATCAGTTTATATTTTTTTCGCAAATGATGAGGTTACAAAATTACCATTAAAAACTATAGCATAATGAACGTTAATCGACACACTTTCTCTTTAAAACTTGCGATATTAGGAAACTTTTATAATCTAATAATGTCAATAAATTATAAAATGTCACGAATTGAACGCAACTTAAAAAATTGTAATCTTTACTTGATAAATAATTAAGTATAGGAAGAATTCTGTTAACTTGAAGTTATTATCTAATTATCTCGCAAGTCAAAAAATTACAAAATTAACATTAAAAGTTACAGAAAAACAGAAAACAACTTTAAATTATCGAATATCCGAACGTGTAATCAAACAGTCCCAAATAATCAAGATTGCCGAGTGGTCGGAGGCGCCCGAACAAAAACTTTAAGCATGGAGCAATGTAACAAACAAACTTTCTCACATTTACGTTAAGTTAGGATATTAAATGCTTCTTCGAGGTGGAGTTCCTAATGACGGAAATATAAATATGTAACGTTAATAAACTTACCGATAGACAGTTAGTCACCAGATCGTTAAAATTTATTTGTGTGGTCGTTTTTTAGGTCGTTGTGTTTTTGCAATGATCTCCTGGTCCTTATCCGTGTCGGACATATCCAACATAAGAGCGATTTGTTGTTCGGAACTTTCATAATTGGGAATATTATTTAGCTTCAGATTACATGGTATCGATTTCAAATTCATTTCCGGTATTGAATCCTCAACCTTTATCAAAATAGCCTCATTATTTCGTGGCCAATATAATGTTCCACGTTGTTCCCATTGTGCTGGCACAGTTATTAACAAACATTTTCCATTTTCAGACAACGCGAGCGAGATGCAAAGGTAGTTTTTGTGTATTAAAAGAGATATTCCTGCGATCGAGAAATCGCAGCGTCTCACGCGTCAGCCGGCCTATAGAGTGAGAACTCTCGACATATTGGCTTGGCTCCGTGTAAGTACAGTGCGCCATCTAGTGACTTGGGATAATTGGCATTATTGGTTTAATCTGATATTTTGTAAGTACAGTACGCCATCTAGTGACTGAATAATAGTTGAAACTCTTTACATTAGTCAGTTAATCAAATATGACTAATTACAACATTCGCTTTCGTCTTCTGGAAAATGATTATAAATAGCAAAATATTTGCAATACGGGCATCAAAATGAACCATAACGTAATAAATTGTTAACATTGTAGTCTGTTAAAATGTAATGGTCTATTTCCACGGACTATCTGGAAACCACATCCATAACAACGAACACAAAAGATGAAATGAGTATTTGACCACGGCCATTTCAAATGTGCGTGTATCATTTCTATGAAGTCCTTCTTTGATAAAAACTTATCAACATCCGCATTATTGTAGATCATTGTGGGGTAAGTACTGTAAGCACTCGCTTGTAGCTAATACGAGAGGGGTTCCTCAATAATTTAAAAGCAGAGTATTTTAGAGAATAATTATATATTTTGCGTGTTTTCAACGTCAGGGCAAACAATCGAATCTCTTAAAAAAAAACTAACACTTCTTTATGACATCACATTCGAATTCTAACTTTCTTTTTTCTTAACTCTTTCAAGGCTTATGTCATTGAGGTTGCACCTCCCAAAGAGGATCTCTGCAGTACCTAAAACAAAAGTATTATTTAGACTTAACTAAGTTACGTGTCACACAAATATTTCTACCCTTAAAATATTAATAAATATTAATATTAAAAATATTAATAAACCTTATACCAGACGATTCATCAGTAAATGATAATGAATACCACCAACAGATCAGAGCGTGGGCCACGGTGCCACCTGAATCACCGGAGTCAGATCTTCCATCCACTGACGAATTCATAAACGTTGTCAAGAGACTACCTCTCAACAAATCATCCAGTGAAGATAAAATATCTAATAGAATGATTATAGAAGCGTGTAAGACAGCGGGAGACTCTCAATTTTCACTATGCTGTCAGATGCCAAAGGAAATACACAGGAGTGTTAGAAGCCTTAAAGACTTGCACATTGGAATGGTTCTGAGTACCGTACTTTTCTGCTCTATTTAAGTTTTGTGATATTAAAGGATGTTTTGGATAATGCAGCATATCATCATTTTCTGCTCTTTTTCTCAGCTGTAACTATTTGTACAAGCGAGACACATTTTCAACTGCTACCAGTCGCAGAAACAATGTTAAAGCACTCCGTTGACAATTATGGCAATTTTTATGGCCAAGAGTACATTACAAGCAACTTCCACAATTTAATACACATAGTAGACGAAGTAAAGAGATTTGGACCCTTGCAGAGCTTTAAAGCTTATCCTTTTGAAAATAAATTGAGTTCAATAAAGAGAATGATAAGAAAAGGAAACCAGTCACTTCAGCAAATTGCTAATAGATTAATAGAGAGACATGATATAGAAATAGAGAACTTAAGAAACAATACTCGTCATAACTATCCTACGATAAAAAGTTACAAATATGGAAATAAACTTTACAGTTATTCAACTAAAATCCTTTATCCTCTCAACTGATAATGGAGATAAGTGGTTTTTGACTAACGACAACCACCTTGTTGAATTCCGTTCTGCTAATTGCAACGAGGGATGTATGCAAATAATTGGAAACCGAACTGAAAACTTAAGGAATGATGTTTTTGAAACGCCTGTGAAATCTGCTCATCTTAATATATTTATGCTGTGTGAGAACAAAATTTCGGAAATTGTAACCATATATTATACAACTGATATAAAGTGTAAGTTGGTTAGTGCTTCATACAATTCAAATATATATTTTGCTCCGCTTATTCATACATATAAAAATAGGTAATAAAAAAGGCCGTATTAATTGCTTTATTTTAAGATTTCGTTCATTTTCAGATTAATTTACAATTAACATTGTAAGTTAATCAAAATGTGACATTTATTGAAAATCAAAATTGAGCAAAGCTTTGAAATATTACTCGTTTTGGAAAAAAAAATCGCTTTTTGATCTATAAATGTAAATTAATAAAATCAAACCTTCATTTAGTTGGAGTTACATATATTAAAACATCTTGTGTAGCTAATAATCTCACAATAAAACATTCAAAATTACTACACAAAAGGCAATTGGTAAAAGTTTTATCGCGCTAAGCCCGATATTGTAAGTTAATCGATTGAAACCTATTTTTAACGTCTTATATTAGGAACTTTTATATCTTCATAATAGAACCTACAAAAGTCAAAGCACTGGAAATCAACAAATCCTTCTATCAGTTTATATATTTTTTTCGCAAATGATGAGGTTACAAAATTACCATTAAAAACTATAGCATAATGAACGTTAATCGACACACTTTCTCTTTAAAACTTGCGATATTAGGAAACTTTTATAATCTAATAATGTCAATAAATTATAAAATGTCACGAATTGAACGCAACTTAAAAAATTGTAATCTTTACTTGATAAATAATTAAGTATAGGAAGAATTCTGTTAACTTGAAGTTATTATCTAATTATCTCGCAAGTCAAAAAATTACAAAATTAACATTAAAAGTTACAGAAAAACAGAAAACAACTTTAAATTATCGAATATCCGAACGTGTAATCAAACAGTCCCAAATAATCAAGATTGCCGAGTGGTCGGAGGCGCCCGAACAAAAACTTTAAGCATGGAGCAATGTAACAAACAAACTTTCTCACATTTACGTTAAGTTAGGATATTAAATGCTTCTTCGAGGTGGAGTTCCTAATGACGGAAATATAAATATGTAACGTTAATAAACTTACCGATAGACAGTTAGTCACCAGATCGTTAAAATTTATTTGTGTGGTCGTTTTTTAGGTCGTTGTGTTTTTGCAATGATCTCCTGGTCCTTATCCGTGTCGGACATATCCAACATAAGAGCGATTTGTTGTTCGGAACTTTCATAATTGGGAATATTATTTAGCTTCAGATTACATGGTATCGATTTCAAATTCATTTCCGGTATTGAATCCTCAACCTTTATCAAAATAGCCTCATTATTTCGTGGCCAATATAATGTTCCACGTTGTTCCCATTGTGCTGGCACAGTTATTAACAAACATTTTCCATTTTCAGACAACGCGAGCGAGATGCAAAGGTAGTTTTTGTGTATTAAAAGAGATATTCCTGCGATCGAGAAATCGCAGCGTCTCACGCGTCAGCCGGCCTATAGAGTGAGAGCTCTCGACATATTGGCTTGGCTCCGTGTAAGTACAGTGCGCCATCTAGTGACTTGGGATAATTGGCATTATTGGTTTAATCTGATATTTTGTAAGTACAGTACGCCATCTAGTGACTGAATAATAGTTGAAACTCTTTACATTAGTCAGTTAATCAAATATGACTAATTACAACATTCGCTTTCGTCTTCTGGAAAATGATTATAAATAGCAAAATATTTGCAATACGGGCATCAAAATGAACCATAACGTAATAAATTGTTAACATTGTAGTCTGTTAAAATGTAATGGTCTATTTCCACGGACTATCTGGAAACCACATCCATAACAACGAACACAAAAGATGAAATGAGTATTTGACCACGGCCATTTCAAATGTGCGTGTATCATTTCTATGAAGTCCTTCTTTGATAAAAACTTATCAACATCCGCATTATTGTAGATCATTGTGGGGTAAGTACTGTAAGCACTCGCTTGTAGCTAATACGAGAGGGGTTCCTCAATAATTTAAAAGCAGAGTATTTTAGAGAATAATTATATATTTTGCGTGTTTTCAACGTCAGGGCAAACAATCGAATCTCTTAAAAAAAAACTAACACTTCTTTATGACATCACATTCGAATTCTAACTTTCTTTTTTCTTAACTCTTTCAAGGCTTATGTCATTGAGGTTGCACCTCCCAAAGAGGATCTCTGCAGTACCTAAAACAAAAGTATTATTTAGACTTAACTAAGTTACGTGTCACACAAATATTTCTACCCTTAAAATATTAATAAATATTAATATTAAAAATATTAATAAACCTTATACCAGACGATTCATCAGTAAATGATAATGAATACCACCAACAGATCAGAGCGTGGGCCACGGTGCCACCTGAATCACCGGAGTCAGATCTTCCATCCACTGACGAATTCATAAACGTTGTCAAGAGACTACCTCTCAACAAATCATCCAGTGAAGATAAAATATCTAATAGAATGATTATAGAAGCGTGTAAGACAGCGGGAGACACGATCTTGTCAGTATATAACCGATGCATTGCGGAAGGTATTTTTCCTCGAATATAGCGACAAGGCTTTATACGCATTATTCCAAAGAGTGGCGATAAGCCCCCGGATGACCCTAAGTCCTACCGGCTCATAACCCTACTTCCATCTTTGGGAAAACTCTTAGAGCGACTAATCGTTCCGCGCTTACTACCGAATGGACCTAAATTTCATAATAATCAATTTGGTTTCACTATTGGTAAATCCACCGTCGACGCGGTGCTCTCTGTTCGTAAAATTATCAACTTATCGGAACATAAATATGTGGTTGGAATCTTTCTCGACATTGCTGGCGCTTTTGATAACACATCGTGGCCGATGCTACTACTTAAAATGAAAAACCGTGGTTGTTACAAAAACATCTATAATCTGGACATCATTCCATTACTAAGTCTCTAACCATGGGATGTCCTCAGGGCTCAGTTATCGGTCCATATGTTTGGAATATTGGCTACGATGAGTTCCTCGCGCTTCCGCTCCCATGCGGCTGCTCATTAACCGGTTACGCGGACGATGGCTTGCTTCTCATTTAGGCAAGTACTCGGGCTGGCCTCGAGAATTTGGCTGACACATTGCCTACGATTAATATCTCAGTGGGGCGATCGAAACCGTCTGACCTTTGCACCGCGTAAAACCTATCAGCTTATTTTAAAAGGAAACCTTAAATCCTGACCTAGTATTAAATTTAATAACGTAACCGTTAAAAGAAAAGAATCCGTGTGCTATCTCGGTATGCTATTAGAAAATAACTTTTTATTTATTGATCATATAAAAACAGTAGGTGAGAAAGCAAAAAAGAACTTCTAAGCCTTGACGAGAATATCCAAAGCTACTTGGGGTCTATCTTTTCAAACCTTAAAAACTATTTACGAGGCTACCTACTTGGGTTGTATGTGCTACGGGGCACCTGTCTGGGCCGATAGGGCCACCATAGGTGCAGTACGACGTAAATTGCTTCAAAGCCAGCGTTTGGCTTTGATATTCTTATGCAAGGCGTATAGGACGGTTACTACTGAAGCCTTACCAATGCTGGCGGGTGTTCTCCCAGTCGATCTAGAAGTGCAGCGGCGTGCTGCAATGTACTACTACGCTAGAAAGATTACGGACCCAGAGTTCTTACCGCAACGCGGCCGTGCTAAGATCTCTAGATTACTAAAACCCCAGACTGATGTCTGGGAGGAACTTTTATCCGAATGGCAATAAAGGTGGGAAAATTCCATCAAAAGCCGTCACCTCTACCAGTTTTTTCCATCTGTTCGTGAGCGGCTGGACAGGACATGGCTGGAGGTGAATCACTGTGTTGCCCAATTTCTCACAGGTCATGGCAACTTTAAGAGTAAATTATTTTCCTTTAAGCTTGTGGCCTCGCCTTTATGCCAATGTTGTTGTGTGTACAGCTGACCACGAATACGAACAATCCGCACATCACATCTTATGGGAGTGTAGTCTTTGGCAAACTGAACGCAATATTATGTTAGATAGTATTAAGGTTACATCTGGGGTAGTTTACTATACGGACCTTGTTGAAACCAGAACAAATTTCCGTGCGTTCAAGCGATTTTGCCATACCTATTACTGGAATCAAAAGTAGCTCACAATTTAGGACCCATTAGTTTAAGTGGTAAGATACGAGTATAATCCGTGGTGCTTGGCAACTGGGCTTAACCCAGTTGTATTTGTCCCTTAGTGCCTATTGGCCTAGTTCTATTCTGTCTCCTGCTTGATACGGAGGGAAGTGGAAATTATATATTTTTTTTCCTACTCCTCCGCTGTGCTTTTCTGATTAATTTCGTTGCAGGATCCAAGACAGTTGAATCGCTTCTCCGGGACTCGTCGGGTTTCATTGGCTCGGCGTTTTTCTGGTAGTCGCCACTGTTGATTCTGGCTTTCAGGAGTTGCAGTGGTTGGGAATGAGTGGCGGGCTTGTCCCAATAAAAAAAAATGCAGCAAGAACAGTGTTGCCGAAAGCACCGACATCTCATGGTTTTTGACTAGAACTACTCCTGTCCAAATTCTTGTACGGAGGACCTCAGTACAATGCTCGATGACTTTAGTAGTTTCCGAAAAGATCTATTAGCTTTGAACTCGTGGTACAAAGGTGACCACGGACCCTCCTTATCAAGATTATCAACAATTTTCCGCAATAATTACCCTTAGATTTTTCAACAGATGCTCTGTAGCGTGACTTGGTAACTCTAAAAGTACTTAAAGCAAGATTAAGGAGGTCTCCGGTAACATTACGTTTTTTTTAGCTTGTTAAGCTGTCTACGAGCTCTACGAAAGCTTTTACGTTGTTCAACAAGGTAGTCACTCCACCAATCACATCTACGAATATTGGTCATGGATGCGCGACCAATAGCAATGTCAGCACAGTAAGTGAAGGCGTCCGACATTATCTCAGCACTTTCCTCAGCTGACAGTCCATCGCGAGTGAAGTCTTTGACATGACCAGAAAAAAGTGAGCCGAAGATTCGCGCCCTTTCTTTTATATCTAAAATTTCCAATTAAGTGTGACGAACCTTGAGTAAACATAGGAACAAATTCGTACACGATCAGGCGATGATCACTACACGACGCGTCAGAAAGGATACGCCACCTATCCAAGCGTACGTCTGCACGTGACGTCAATTCGATTCGATTCGCCCATTTGGCTACAAAAAGTGGGTGGTGCGTCTGGGGTGTTATGAATTGATAAATTCATCTCAGCAATAAAGTCTTCAACAACACAACGTCGTTCGGAATCAGTGGATCGAACTTTGCCATACCACAGGGAAGAAGATGCATTTACATCAGCACCTACTATAACTTTGCAGCCCGCGAGCGACCGCAAGACGTGATGGAGATTATGTATATGTGGAGTAACTGGGTCTGAGTATTGAAAGTAGCAGCTCACGACGTAAACCTTAAAGGTAGGCGATGATACTTGCTCTCGCCCTGCAGTCCAGCTGAACCACCCTGTGACGTAAGCGCGCGTTTTGGTATTGTTCCTGAATAAGTACTATGTCAAGATTATAATCCACAGTCAATTTATCCAGCTCAGATGTCGCCACCCTATCGTTATGGAAATTTAATTGTCCTATGGTTAAAATATCCATTATTAGTACATAGTTAGTGTTTAGGATTAATTGTTCGAGTTTCAGTTTGTAGGTTGAGATCCGAAGCGATGATCACACGGTTTTTTAAAGCGTTTGCACGCCACGCAAGACGGTTTAAAATTTAAGTCGTCCTTATGCGGGCAATCATTTGTTTCGTGTGCCTCCGAACAATTGGCACAGGTCGGTTCCTTACTAGCGCAGTGTTTCTTAACGTGACCGAACTGTTGGCAATGCGAGCACCGTTCTTGCTGCATATTAATGATCTGCTTAAACCGACAGCACTGTTGCTGAGAGATACGTATCCGATGCACGAGGTGGTCGCAGATCCGGTCTCCGGGAGGCTGGTTGAGCGCTTGAATGTGTCCTTGCAGGCTGTCTCTGAATAGGACGATGCCAATTTGGTCAAGTTCAATGCTGCTAAGACCCAAGCGTGTCTATTTTCCGCCAAAAGGCGCCAATTCTACCCAGCTCCATCTTTCCGAGGTGCAAACTTGCGATAACCGAACAACTTGAGCTTCTTGGGGTTACATTAATATCTACCCTCAATTTTGGCCCTTTTATAGATAGAGAAGCTCAAGTGGCCGCAAAGAAGTTGGGTATACTAGCAAAGGTGAGACGGTACTTCACGCCGGAACAGCTGCTCAAACTCTATTCTATCAAGTGCAAGTACGATTGTGGATGGAGTACTGCTCTCATCTTTGGGATGGATCTGCCAGATACCAGCTTGATGCCCTTGAGTCAATTGAAAAACGAGCCAAAAGGAACATCGGCAATGATAGGCTCGTCACGTTGAGGCTCCAAAGTTTTGAGCATCGACGACGAGTTGCTAGCCTGTCGGTTTTCTACCGGTTGCATTTTAGGGAAAGTGCGACGGAATTGCATAATTTAATTCCGCCAAGCCCGTTCCATCATCGGACCACAAAACGAATGGCGATGCGCCACCGGTACATAGTGCGTACAGCCAAGGAGTGGAATTCCCTGCCGGAGTCTTTGTTTCCTGATAGCTACAACCTGGGAGTATCTGAGTCAAGAGTTGAACACATCATCGCTTACCAGCAGGTGAGATAGTGGTCAAACGTGTAAAAAAACTGCGAATTTTTTTTTTGTTTTCTTGAATTCATGTTTGTATGCTGCTAGCATAGGGAAGAGGAAGACGGGTGTAATGTTTTGAAAGGATTTAATTTATAAGATTTTAGTACGGATTTTTTTCCGTACGGAATGTATAAATTTTAAACGGAGACGTTTGATAGACTCCAGACATGTTTTTTGTAGCAGACCTTTTTTCGTTTCCGCTCGACGTGATACATGGCAAGTCTCTGGTCTTTTCTAGCCACCCCACCCATTATTATTTATGACACATTATTTATGTATTAGCTCTACCTGATTTTTTTTTTCAGTCGGCGATTGCAACCAAACGGCCACGTTTACCGTTGCAATTATCGACTGTGTGGTATTTGTTGGTATAAAGATTGGTTTCGTCGATATTTTTTGGATATTTTGGTGTTTTTGGATATTTTTTCGTTTTTTAATTCTACAAAACGGTAAGCCTGTATGTGGTACTGAAAATTTATGGGATTCTGCCCTCCTTGATTTTTTTTGTGAAATTATTGACTGTTGCCCAAGGTATACCAGCCCAACACGATACCGTAAAGTGGGGCTATTTGGTATGTTTTTTTAATTAATCAGCCTTGTACACAAAAACTACTAAGATTATGAGCTTGCTAGCTCATCAATACCTTCCAGAGAAATGCAGTAGTGTTTATATATTGAACTTAGTTACAGAGATATTTTTTTTTTCAAAAGTGCTATTCAAAAATCGCCGGTTTGGGGCTTTTTAATATCGGCATAATCTTTACTTCATTTTTCACCTCCATTTGTACCTGTTTCAATTTAAACAGGTTTTGCGATATTTGGACCAACAGATGGGTAAACGGTCTTTCATTATAACATATATTTTTAGTTTAATTTGAAATAAAAAGCCAAATATTTAGTATCGTAAACATTTTTATGAAAAAAGCGAAGCGCCAATTAGGTAATTGGAATCTAAACTGATTTTATTCTAACAATAATATATGAGTTAAGGGCAATATTTGGAATTTTAAGGGTAAGCTAAAAATAACCTTAAAGAAAGAGAGGCTCGTTCAGTAGAAATATATTTTCACTTTGCGATTTGAAATTGCAGATTTCTTAAAAGAAAATTGCGTGCCCAATACCGTCCCAGTACCCGTCCCTGGTAAGTTATATTTAAGCCCATATATATTTTTACCTATTTTGTTCAAATATTTTTGAGCTAATACGCGAAGTTCCATTCAGTCAAAGGGAAATGCCCATTCACTTAAAATTAATAAGTTTTGTATAAATGAATGTTCCTCTTCAGAAGTAAACAATGTTGGATGTCGAACTTTACTTCAACAATCTTTTTTCCAAAATGTATTTTCTACTTAACGTGCTCTTTAGTATATGATAAAAATCGGCAGCATCGGCTAACTTAAGTTTTCCAAATTTTCATTTGAATAACTATGATACGGTGTAAAAGATTGACCATTTCTGGAATTAGTGTATTTCCTTTGGAAAAATCGTACCATATTTCCGGAACCGTAATAATGTTAAAAAAATAAATTTAAAGCTTCCCCTTAAATTTATACTTGATTTATAAATAATAGACGTTTGGGGCTATTTGAGATAGCGATATTAAACTTAGTAAAACTAAAACACACAAAACAGGGGTTATTTGGGATCCTGTTCCAATTAGCCTCAAACAAGTGCCAACATGATGCCGCGCGATGTCCCTTCCACGAGCAACAGTACCTCGCGAGCCACCGATCTAGACACGCGTGCGCGCACGGGCTGCGCGCCGACCGATACTAATTCATAAACATAATACGTATCTTAAACCTGTGCGTTTTTTTTGTCTTATTAAATAAACCTTAACACTATCATATCTCCAAGAACTATAACTGGCAGCCTAACGTGGAGCTGAACTGTGAGTGACAAAGTGAATCAGTGAAAAAATACATTTTGAAGTGCAGAACTTTCGTGTATTAAATACCAATACCTAAAGGGTGTCCGGTACGTTCTACAGAAAAGCGCGCAAACGGCGATCACAACGCAAATTCGCAATACCTATTTCGGAAGTCTAGATTCGTGAAGTATAGTAGTCGCAAACCTCGTATCCTGGCGAAGCAAGACTCCGCCCACTTCGGGAAGGATATTTGTCACAGCGCTCGTGTCACTACACACTGTGGTTGCGGAAATTTGATGCATCGGGCGTAGGCGCAGGGTCGTAATTTGTGCGCTAGGTTTTGTCGCAGGTATAATGTTATGTACCTGAACCTAGATTACGGACCATTAATACTGTGCCGGTATGAACAGTGAACATGTGACTGCGTTGTGTTGTAGTTAGTTATGACGATAAATAAAATGATTGTGTGGATGTAAACAATACGATCTTGTGGGGTATTCAAATAAACTCATACTTAAATTCAGTTAGTGAATGTGACTATTAATTGACTGTTTGATCGCGTAACTCTGTAGAAGTTTTAGTCCTTAGGTAATATCTAAAACCTAAGTGCGATCTAAGGAACTCTTTAAGAAAAATCTTTAACGCTCTTCGGGGTTTACCCATGCTTTTGACGGGGCTTGCCGCTACGTGGTGGCAAGGAGTAAAGGATACCACCGTCTCCTGGCAAGTAGCTGTAGAGTCGTTAAAGCAAACATTTGGATCACGATTGCCACCGCATAAGTTATATAGAAAAATATTTGAACGGGAACAACGAGTAGACGAAGCGACCGATTCGTTTGTGAGCCATATTCGGGCCTTAATCGCTCAGCTACCACCATTCCTGCTTCCGGAGGTGGTTCAGGTGGACATGGCATATGGATTACTGAATCACCGCATTAGAGAAAAGCTTCCGCGTACCGCTTTTAATACCTTTGCGGAAATGTTGACGCAGGCGCGCCGCGTCGAAGATATTGTTGATGAAGCCTGCCCGCGCGTCCCGGCTGATAGGAAACCTCCAACGTCCTCGTCGTCGCCGACTCCGCGGCCAACGACTGTGCCTTCCACAAGTAAGACAAGGCCCCATTGCAATTACTGTAAACAGTACGGTCATGTTAAAGAGTCTTGTCAGCGGCTGGCGAAGCAAAAGAAAGCCAAGGACGGACGCGCGGACGGTACCGTAGAAGAAGAGTCGTCTGCGCCAGCGTCTTCGATTACATGCTTTGGGTGTGGAGCACCCGGCGTCATTCGTTCGAACTCCTCGACGTGTAAAGAGAAGAAACCTAACACGTCTGCCATTCCGTTTCAATCAGTGTCCGCGTGTGGTGTTGAATCGTTAGTTCCTCGTAGTAGGCCAAAGCTAAATATTAAAATTTATGGTGAAAGTGGTAGTGCTCTTTTAGACACCGGTGCTGTAAACTATCGATAGCTAGTGTTAGCTTAAGAAATGTTTTAGTTAAAAATGGTCAAAAATTTGTAAAAACCTATTCTGAAATTAAGCTTGCTGATGGTTCTGTCAATTGTTTAAATGTAGAGACTGCGATGGTTGATGTTCATTTTTGTAATAGAATTATGCCTACCCATTTTATTGTATTACCTGGGGCTATGGAGTCGTTGCTTGGCATAGATTTTATTAGGGAAGCTGGCATGGTACTTGACTTCCATAAACAGTGTTGGTCTTTGGAAGGCTCACAGGTATTTTATCCCATTTTGTATGAGGAAGGGCGTTCTGAAACCGTCTGTGCCGCTTTTTGTCTCCGTGAGGACGAGGGTACTCTCTTACAACCATCTGAACGCAGTAAATTGGCCAACCTGCTGGAGTCCAATAAGGATATATTTGAACCAGGGGGAGGATCAACTACTTTTGCTTTGCATCGGATAGACACTGGGAACTGTGCTCCAATTGCAGTCTCGCCTTACAGGGCGACACCGGCAAAGAAAGAGATAATAAGAAAAGAGATTAATAGAATGCTAGAAGAAGTAGAATCACCGTGGGCATCCCCAGTAGTGCTGGTGCCTAAGAAAAATGGAGAAGTACGATTCTGCGTAGACTACAGGGCCTTGAACAGAGTAACCAAAGGGATAAGTACCCCTTACCTGTTATTGATGAGGTTCTGCAGTCCACCAAGGCTAACAGTGTGATGTCAACCATAGATCTGAAGGTCGGGTACTGGCAAATTGAGGTAGCCCCTGAAGACAGGGACAAAACGACCTTTATTTCCCCTTTTGGAATGTTTCGTTTCCGACGTATGCCGTTTGGCTTAAAGAATTCCCCGTCGACATTCCAACGCCTTACTGACAGATTTCGAGCTGGTTTGAAGAACATCACTGTGGTAGCGTACTTAGACGATATCCTGGTGATCTCCGAGGATCTAGAATCCCATGTGAGGGATCTGCAGCAGGTCTTTGAGCGCCTCCGCCTATTTAACCTGAAAGCAAACAGAAGTAAGTGTGTTTTCGCTAGGGATAGAGTAACTTACCTGGGACACGTCATTTCGACACGTGGCATCGAGCCTGATCCCGCCAAGGTTGAAGTGGTGGTGAACATGAAACCACCGACAAACCTTAACGAGCTGAAGACTTTTCTGCAAACCTGTTCTTGGTTTCGGAAGTTCATTCCGCAGTTTTTCAATGTAGCGCGGTCTTTGACGGACCTTACAAAAAAGGATCGACGTTGGCAATGGGGGAGAATGAGCAAAGAGCTTTTGAAGAGCTTAAGCTATGGCTCTCAACTTGCCCCATTTTTCGCCAACCAAGCTTCGACAAACCTTTTGTACTGCGCACGGACGCAAGAGCTTATGCGGTTGGAACAGTTTTAATGCTAGGTGAAAATCCGTACGAAGAAAGACCTATCGAGTACGCAAGCAGGTTGCTGACCTCCGCCGAGCGTAACTACCACACGACAGAGCGCGAGGCTCTAGCGGTTGTCTGGGCTCTGGACAAATTCAGGGGATATATCGAAGGAGCACAGACTCGTGTGGCTACAGATCACCAGCCATTAAAATGGCTCTTGTCCCTCAAGACACCCAGTGGCCGTTTGGCACGTTGGGCAATGAAGATTCAGTGTTACAACCTGGACATAGAATATACACCTGGGAGAGTCAACTTAGTCGCTGATACTCTCAGTCGACCAGTGAACGCCGATGTTGAAGAGCCAAACTCTACAAGCTCTGTCAGCTTTTGTCCGGTGATCGTTGACTTACCTCAGAGGAAATCAGAGGATATTCGTGGTGCTCAACGTAAGGATCCTGAGGTAAACAAAATCATAGAGGATTTTGAGGGTCCCAATAACCCAGACGCATCCATGCGCTGGACTGATAGAGGATATTATCTTTCTCAAGGCGTGTTGTACCGATGTGACTCGGATTGTGATTCAGAAGAACCGCAACTGGTTGTTCCAGAGTCGTTACGGGCCGAGCTTCTGAAGGAGCTTCACGATGCGCCCACTGCTGGACACTTGGTCTTGGAGCGGACCTTGAGGAAGATCAAACAGAAATACTTTTTCCGAAACATGAGAACTTACGTGGCACAGTACCTAAAGTCCTGCGATCTGTGTCAAAAGTATAAATCCACCAATCTCAAACCTGCCGGTCTACTCCAAACCCCAGTGCCGCAGCAGCGTTTTGAGGTTCTTGCAATGGACCTATTTGGTCCACTTCCCGAAGGTAATAAGGGAGAGAAGTGGATTCTTCTGGTGGAGGACACCGCTAGTCGATGGGTGGAATTGTATGCATTATGCGATGCAACTGCTGAAGTGTGCGCAAAAGCACTTATAGAAGAAGTGTTCCTGCGATATGGTTTTCCCCGTCGAGTAATTTCAGACAACGGAACGCAATTCGTGTCAGCAGTAATGGAGAAGGCCATGCACGTCTTTGGGGTTCAACAATCTTTGACTCCGGTCTATCACCCCGAGGCCAACCCCGCTGAACGAAAGAATCGGGAGATGAAGAAAATGTTGGCAATTTTATTAGACTCTGAACATCGTCGCTGGCCAGAAGTATTGCCAGCTGTACGGTTTGCCTTAAATACCAGCTATAATCAAGGCACTGGGCACTCCGACGCTACCTCGAGGCAGGTACCATGCCAGTCTCCTGACGCCTTACATAGGTGTTTCTGAAGTAGTTAAAAACATAAAGAAGGGGCGTCCCCGTAAGGACTTGGCCCAGCCAGCTCCAGAGTCTTCTGCTGACTTGGAGGGGGAGATTGTAGCGCGACGTTCTCAACAAGCCTGCACTCTTCCCCCCCGCGAACCAAGTCGGCGCTCCGCTCGTATTAGCGCCCGCGTTGATGCCGCACGATAGTGCGTCCCTCCCACGATCAACAGTACCTGCGAGCCACCGATCTAGACACGCGTGCGCGCACGGGCTGCGCGCCGACCGATACTAATTCATAAACATAATACGTATCTTAAACCTGTGCGTTTTTTTGTCTTATTAAATAAACCTTAAAACAAAGACAGTCTATTTGTAAGAGTCCTCACACTATCATATCTCCAAGAACTATAGTAGCCATTTCTTTACACTTTGATACCCTCTAATTATCGCTGGTGGCAGTGACATTAGCTTTAGTATTGCCATTTTGTAAAAAAAATATTGTACTGTTACTAGACGAAAAAATATATTTGATCAAATCTTTTATTACAAAAATTCTGAATAGCCCCTGGAGTCCCAAAAAGAATTTTATTTTAAAGTCCACTTCCTTTTTTTCTTGTAACTTGCGTTGTTACTGCTGCTGTTTTGCCCCAAGCTTCATTATTATTGTGGTTACCCACGTACATCTAATATGGTTAACCACAAAAGCACAGTGGCATTCAGAACATAAACTACTATTGGGCTTATAAACTACATATTAATAACAGCTATTAATGCAACTACAATAATTACCATTTTCAGCCCTTGAGGCGATTTAAAAACTCTGACACTAGGGTGTGCGGGGTCGTTAGACCTTACTGCCCACACGATAAGAAGAAGATTTACCCGACGTTTCAAGAAATTGCATTGATCATGGTCAAAAGATGACTGAGTTTATAGGTATGTTACGCGAAAGTTTAAAGTGTACTTTAAGTACACTTACACGCGATTAAGGTAGTAATCGATAACCGAGATATTCTTATTTTTTCGGTATATACAGAGTTGATACGACAGAGGGGCATTAAATTAAACTACGTATACTATACGTGTTCAGTATTAATTCGATACGGTACAAAAACAAAAAGCGCCATAAATGAGAAAATATTTTTTTCAAACAAACTAAATAGCTTGCAAATCCGAATAAAACGCAACCACCCTTTGTAAAAAAATTACACTGACCTTAGATACCGCTAGGTAACAAAGCGGCAACGTCGCGCGCGCGCCGGAGCGCGGTGTACGGTATCTCGTGTGCTCGGTGGGGGCCGGGCCGGGGTGGCGGCCGGCGACTTAGGCCTCCGCTCGCACTGGCTTTTATGTTAGGTAACGTTTCGAAGTACGCGCACAAAAACAAACACTAAATTTTTAAATTTTCGATGTGTCCTCCATTCACATTGATGCACAAATTATACCGACGGAGAATATTGTTATTTATTTTTCTAATTAGATCACTGTCCGTCGCTAAGCACTTTAATTTGTGAAATGCTAAAATAATCCTATTTTTTAACTCATCAATTGTATTTACCTCTGAGGCATACACTTCACCCTTAATGTAACCCCACAAAAAGAAATTCATGGGAGTGAGGTCCGGAGATACTAATACTAAATAATAATAATCCCAAGTTACGTGTCCTATCACCATAAAAACAGTCAATCACAAAAAAAAAACACTATTACTAAATAATAATAATCCCAAGTTACGTGTCCTCTCACAATAACAAAACAAAATTACAATTGTTTGCGCGCGAATTCCACAAAACGTACGTTCCGAAAAACAAGCGTCGGCGCACTGAGGGAGGGACTTACCGATCGCAAAAAACAAGGATGCAACAAACTGACCTATCTCTATTTCTTTCGCTCGCTTTATGTTAGTCGCTTTCGTAGTGAAAGTGCAAGTGTGTGTGTATTGATTGCTTCCTTGTTTGCATTGCCAATATTTAGTGAATGTCCTTCGACATGCGTCAGAGCGGCAACAACGCATCGTAGATTTATCGTTGTAAGGTGCATGACCTATGCTTAGACGATATTCAGCTGTTAGAAAAGATACATCGTGTTCAAACCGTGCAAAAACTTTAAAAATCATTTGCGACTAAACTACTGCTCCTAATTAATTTATTTTTGGTACAGAGCTTAAAAATGGTACCTAGTATAGGCAGTTTAAAGGAAAGCCCCTCTGTCGTATCAACGTTGTATGCCAGTGTGTAACCCGAATAATCTAAGTGAATATACAGAATGTTTGACAGAAATTAACGCAATTGTGGAATGTAATAGTGTGGCAAATGTTTTTGTTTTGGGAGACTTCAACGCGCACCCAGGTGAGTTATTCTGTAATGAATTAGTAAAATTCTGTACAGATATTTGTGCAGATATTGACTTTCTTGGCATAAATTCCGATACTTACACCTACTTGAGTGACTCGCATGGGTGCGTTAGATGGTTAGACCACTGTATGGTATCAAGTGTTACGAAAAGTGCAATTGTAAAAGTAAATGTGCTTAATGATGTTTCATGGTCTGACCATTTTCCCTTACAAATTATTTGTAATTTTGGTATTTTAGTACCAAAACTGAGCTATAAAAAAGTAGTGTTCAATAAAGTAATTTGGGGAAATAGAACCTCTAACCAGGTACAACACTACGCTGACCTATGTCATAGTGCCCTACGTGATATTGATTTTCCTAGTAAATTTATTGAATGTAGTGATAGGATATGTAGAAGTGATCATCATAGATCTTTAATTAATAATATGTACGAACAGATTGTTTATGTTTTGCAAACGGCTGCTATTTTTAGTCATAGCATATTTGTGAAGAAAAAGAAAATGTATGTAACTGGTTGGAACGAGCATGTAAAAGAGGCTCATTCAAAGGCGCGGCTCGGGTTTCAGAAGTGAATTATTAATGGAAAACCTACGTGTGGAGAGGTCTATGAGAATATGAAAATTATGAGGCAGAAATTTAAAAATAAATTGAAATGGTGTCCAAACAATGCAACCCAAATAAAAATGGATAAAATTGTATCACTGCATAATGAGAAAAAATTTAGTTCTTTTTGGAAAGAAACCAACTCTTTGAATCCCCAGCCGAGTCTTCCCGCAAATGTTGAGGGTCTGTCACAAAGTAGTGACATATCTACCATGTTTATGAATCACTATAACCTCTCGCTACTCGAATTTGCACAATGTCATGTTTACGTCATACTCCGTCGCGTATCGCGGGCGCCCGCTTATCGCAAGCGTAATATGACCCGCAGCACAAAAAACCTAATCTCTCTGCTCACAAAGCAGCTATTCACACACTTGAAACTGTTATGGGTTCTTTAATTATGTCACTATGTATTAGAATGTAAACAATATTCTTATAACAAACCGAAATATAAACATTTTGGATAGATACGAGAGTACTTGCTGAAAGCTATTTTGTTGTATTATTATGTTGATTTCTGACACAAATATTGGATCAATTTACACAAAATTTTGGAATTAAGGTCATAAAAAGACAAGTAATCTAGTGATGATGTTATTTTACGAGAACAAAAATCGACTGCCGCAATATTTAAGCTCAAACTTCATAGTACGCGGAGCAGACATTTTGATTTACGTAATTTGTATTTTTGTAAACAAACGTCAAGAATATTCCAATAAGATTCCAATAAGAAATGTTTCTAGATTACTAGCCATGTATTCACGAACTCATTTTTAATTGTATATCGTTACAATATGCCACTATAATTCTGAAATATCAAATTACTTACGTACGGGAAGAAATCCGGTAACTAGTTTTGTTTCGTAATTTTCACCAGATAATTTACACTTTTGACTTTGAATATTAGTTGAAATTTAACGAAAATAAAGTAAATTATGAATTTCTATCAATACTTGGCTTACTTTCCACAGAAAAACACGTAAAAATCGAAAATTCTCGCGCACAAGTTGAACGAATGTTTGTTTGATTTGACAAACGTATTTTGTGACATTTCGCTTCTTGTCAAGCGTATTTTTTTTTTCCGACAGTGTTCCCATATGAAAAATATTATATACCATAGAGTTCAATCATTGAGAAAAGAAAATTAACCGTAAAAATTACTAAAATTTAGTTTTAAATCCGTAGGGTCGGGTGGATCCACAGGGACCCACCTGGGTGTTGACGGAATTAGACGCTAGTGGGTCCGTGAGTCCCTTTGATACCCGAGAGGTTAAGGTAGCGCCACTTAATACAGACACATCTGTGCGAGACACTCGGACCTTGTGTGAAGGTGATTTTTATGTAAGATTCTCAAATAAGGAAATTAGAATGGCATTAAAAAGTATGAAGCGGGGTAAGTCACCGGGGCATGATGGTCTGAGTGTTGAGCACTTAAGGTTCGCCGGTGTACACTTGACCAGATTGCTTACCATGATGTTTAATTTTTGTGTGAGTCATTCCTACCTGCCTGAGAATCTGGTAAAAACAGTTGTAGTTCCCATAATTAAAAGTAAGACAGGTGACTCATCCGACAAATCAAATTATAGACCTATATCATTGGCAAGGTGTTGGACAGTCTGCTTGAGAGGCGGTTGAATAAACACATTATATTGCACGATGCGCAGTTTGGCTTTAGAGCCGGTTTGTCCACTGAAAGTGCAATCCTGTGTCTCAAGCAGACTGTGCAGTACTACACAGACAGGAGAACACCAGTGTATGGATGTTTCCTTGACCTGTCAAAAGCTTTTGACTTAGTAGATTATGATGTTTTGTGGCAAAAACTGTCGGATGATACTGAACTACCTACTGAATTCATAGATTTATTTAAATATTGGTATAAGCATCAGAATAATTATGTTAGGTGGGCGGATGCTCAATCTGAGTAATATGGATTAGATTGTGGAGTAAGGCAGGGGGGAATGACTTCACCGAGTCTTTTTAATGTGTATATGGATCAGCTGATTGGTGAGCTGAGCGGCACCAAGATCGGATGCTCTGTTGATAGAACTATGATTAACAACATAAGTTACGCTGATGATATGGTGCTGCTCAGTCCATCAATCTGTGGTCTGAGGAAATTGTTGGCCATCTGTGAGAGGTACGCGGAAGCTCATGGCTTGAGGTATAATGCCTCCAAGAGCAAGGTAATTATTTTTAGAGTGCGCAACAATACACCTGTTAATATTCCATCTATTAACTTACGAGGAACTCCGTTGGAGTTCGTTACGCAGTTTAAATAACTAGGTCATGTTATCACGGACTTTCTCATGGATGACCAAGATTTAGATAGGGAGCACAGAGCGTTGGCAGCCAGATGCAATATGCTGGCTCGCAGGTTTGCACGTTGCACTAAGGAGGTGAAACTGACTCTTTTTCGAGCGTTTTGTCAATCGTTTTACGCGTGCAGCCTGTGGGTAAGGCTTACAACGCTCTGCGCGTTCAGTATAACAATGCGTTGAGGATATTGTTGGGGCTACCTCGGTTTTGTAGCACGTCTGGCATGTTCGCTGAAGCGAGATTAGATGATTTTTATGCCGTTATGCGCAAGCGATGTGCGAGTATGCTGAAGCGATTAAGGGGTAGCCCCAACAACATACTGGCTACACTGGCGGACAAAATTGATGGGCCTTTCATTAGGCACTGGGCAGCTAGGCATGTGCGTACTGGCGTACATGTCGCCAATTAAGCTTTTTATGTACTAACAATAGGTTAAGATTTTACTAACACTATATGGATCAATGGTCTGAATTAAATAAATTATTATTATTATATTTTTATTCATTTTATACATGTCGTAGGATAATTTGATACTTCGAATCTTCGCGGAAATCCTAGGGGTTTTGCGAAAACGCGGATAATTAGACATAGGCGAAAAATTATCAAATCTTACTGGACAAAGTCAGGATTTTTGCGAAAATACTCGTTACTATAGTAAGATTTGATGTGCTCAACACTGATTGGCTACAATTTTGCTGGCTGACTTCTAATTGGTTCCTAGTTTGCCGATGATTAACTTCAAGTATTGTATGATAGAGTTATGAAGGTTTAGAATAGGTGAGAAAGGAAAATCACTAAATTGATTTTTATAAACTTTTTATTGAAAATTTTAGTATGTATGTTGTTTTCTACAGACAATAGGAGATCTCAGTCGTAGTAAAAAAAAATGATCCAATTTTAGGGTGTAATCCATAAATTGGATGAAACTGGTTAGGTAAACAATTAGTTTAATAGTGCAACAATGGAATTGGTCAGTCTTGTGAATTAAAGTCTTGAGATAAAATCACTCATTCATCAGCCTTCTCTTCTCTTATACAGCTAAACTTAAGATATATTGAGGCAAAATTATTATCACATTCTGGTTCACTTATAGTGAACAAAATAACTACAACAAATTATTATTGAATTAGCAAAAATAGGAAAAAATAGACTTATTCAAAGAAATTAAAAGATAACTAGAAAAAAAATTGAAAAGCGAATAATCACAGAACAAAAGATAATTAAATACGTCACTAATGTGAAACTTACGCTGAGTTGCATGGACCTGTAACATTGGAGTTGCAATGCAAGCACAGCTGCGTTTAGTAAATAGTAATATGAAATTATTAGTAAGACTTTACTTGTTACAACAATTCAAAGATTTATAACATTTGGAATTACAAAGCAAACCGTGCTTTTTACAAGCACACTTGTTTGAGGAACATTGTTTGCTTGATTTCTTGCAATGACATTGCTTAAACCCTTGTCCGCCGAATGGTGATAGTTGTGAGGAAATACCACGAATAGGTAATACTACCTCGGGAACGGGGCCGGTAAATTGAGCTCCTGGAGATATTAAAAGTGCGTTTCTTGGTAGCCAATCTTTAATAATACCAACGGAGGTACCAACTTGAAACAAACCATTCTTCTTATCAATTACTCGTCCTGTAATGTTTTTGTTATCTAAGGGTGCACGATCGTACTTCGGAACATCAACCAAAATTGTAGCACCTACATCTATTTCTTTAAATTTTTTGTTGGATGTAGTACACATAGTCGCAGCTGCTCTTTTTAAATTTTCATGCGAACTTGTTCTTTCTTTCTTAATAGAATCTTCTTGCCAGCATAAGTTACATTTAACATTAGAAGAACTACTACCTTCTCTAACTTCAGACACTCCACATGCGCCGTGAATCACTTGTTGGCATTTTGAACATTTGAGTGAATCGGATGTGGTAATTTGGCAAATACAACATTTAACTTCAGTAGCAACAATATTATTGGAATGTTGTTGTTGTACATTTGTGTGGGAATTTGCGTCATTTCTAGCGATATTTTTATCAAGACAGATCGTTTTTGTTGTACTTGCTGGGACAATTATTACATCTTCTAAAATTGTAATGTTATTTGCAGAATTTTTTTTATATTGTGTCCTAGATGAAAGAGGGGTAGATTGTGTTGAAGTTTGTGTTCGGATAGTCATTTTTTGATCAGTGGAAACATACTGATTTGTGGTTTTGTTAGAAAGCTGCTCATAGAAAAGGATTGCATTTTCAACTTTGGATTCATTTCTTCAACCTGCATTACGCTCGTCTTGAATATCTTCAGTGTGAGGAGGATTTTCATTAATTAAAACCTGTTGTAAGTCTTCTTCATTTTCTAATTTTGACAATGTATCTCTAGGCAAATAAGTTGAAGACAGGCCAATTACAGGATCGTGAACAAACAAGGCTTTGTATGGTGAACGTCCTATTGTGCGATGATGCGAAGAATTTTTCTGGAACTGAACGAAATAGCATCCCAGTGACCATTCAGTTGAGTTATTGTCGGACATCCAGGAACGCAACATGTTCTCAACATCCTGATTGCACCTTTCTACCGAACCTAAAAAAGAGAAAAATACTTTATTGCACATAAAAAAAAAAATACAAAACAACAGATAACAACAAAAGACAGTACAACATAGGTGGCCTTATTGCTAAGGTAGCAATCTCTACCAGGCAACCTTTGGGTGAAAGAAAAATGCATAGCGGTAAGCGGGATAGTGCAAAACTTGCAAACAAACCTTGACTTTGAGGATGTCGGGGACGTCCATTCACTATCTTGCATGCAGGCCACAATGTGATTAGCTCTTTTATTATGCTGGCAGTAAATTCCTTGCCATTATCACTCTGTAAAATCATTGGCGCACCCACTTCTAAGAATATTTTTAAAAGAGCCATGGCTACTTCAGTTGCTTTTTTACTAGTTAAAGGTCTGAGAAAGCAGAACTTAGTGAGGTGGTCTTGATAGTTTAAAATCCATTTGTAATTGTGGCTTGGAGTTGACTGGAGATCAATTAAATCTACCTGCCCACGTTGGTTAAAGTCTTGAGAAATTATGGGGCGTACAACAATTCCTGTTTTTGGGCAACTTTTTTTATTCAGACAGATCTTACACAAGTTGAGGAACAATATCATAATCGGTACCGGTATCACATATTGTTGCTTTAGGTTATATATCAGTTTTTCGCGTCCTCCATGCCCAGTTGATATGTGCGCCTGCAGAAGAATATCATAGTACATATCTGTTGAAGGTACTTGTACAACAGGAGAGTTAAGATCCTTTCTTCTCAGTATCAGAAGTTTTTCTTCACCTACACTCATCACGTCGTATTTTTTTGCATTTCTATACTGTTGTTGTGTTTTTGGTTGCTTAAGTACACTCGCAGTTTTAAATTGTTCAATTGAATTTATTACAGCATTTACGCGTTCTTTAGTCCATTCTGGTTTAGTTGTACCGTCAACTCTACTATCGTAAAACTTTCTTAACTCTATGTAAAATTTGTCTTTATCGGAGATAACCTCCAAATTCTCCGATTCTGCTGAAGGTTGAACATCATTCTCTGTCGAATCTGTCATAATTATATGAAAACCAAACCTCCTATTCACACCGTTTCTTAGTTCAAGTCCAATTTTATAGTCCACTTTTAACACAATGACAAACAAAACACCGCTAAACCAATCTCGAAAGCATTGTTGTTGTTGAGTGGTTGACTAAGACTTTTATGATATATGACACTATGTACATCCGTGTAGCACTTTTATTTACCACTTTATTTAAGTCCAAGTAGGTACACTATTTACGATAAAAAACAAAACACTTCTGCAATTTAACTCAGACACAAACGTAAACAAATAACGTGCGGCAACAAATGATTGACATTTAAGACGTCAACCAATCAGAGACGATCTCTTATTGAACGCGCTGACCGACCAATCAGCGTTCTTATTTCATAACAGCCAGCGTTTCGTTTCGCAATATTGCTATAATAACGAGTATTTTCGCAAAAATCCTGACTTTGTCCAGTAAGATTTGATAATTTTTCGCCTATGTCTAATTATCCGCGTTTTCGCAAAACCCCTAGGATTTCCGCGAAGATTCGAAGTATCAAATTATCCTACGACATACACATATGTTTTACATTTTTAAATATTTCATTAAAAAAAATATTAAAAAAACATTTAAAAATATAAAAAATAGTAGCCCACCGGTATCGGGAACAGGGTCCAAGCTGCCGGTGGTCAGGGCTCCTGAGAGAGGAACCTCCTCACTATACGCGCCGTGTCCAGGAGTACAGCTTTCTGGATCAAGCCCTTTATCGAGCTGCCCAACGAGAGCCTCTTGAGATGTTGGTCGAGGCTCTTGGCAATTATGCCATTGGCCGTCACGACTATCGGCACAATGACTGCTGTGTTCACATCCCACATGTCGACAACCTCGCGAGCCAAGTCAAGATACTTCGTTTATTTCTCTTTCTCAGAATTCACGAGATTCTCGTCGTGAGGGACTGCTATATCAACAATCATTGCGCGACGCTCTAGTCGGTCTATCACCACTATATCAGGCTTATTGGCAACAATAGTCCTGTCAGTGATGATAGACCGATCCCAATACAATGTGCAATTGCCACTTTCGAGAACTGGGTCGGGCACATACCTATAGTACGGTACTTCCGATTCCACAAGATTGTATTTAAGAGCAAGTTGCTGGTGGATAATCCTGGCTACAAGGTTGTGCCTGTGTAAATAGTCTCCGTTAGCCAGACTAGAACAACCGGAAATAATGTGGCGGATGGATTCCCCGGGCCGGTGACATGCCCGACATATGTCAGCCGTACCGTCCTTCACAATGTATTTCCGGTAGTTGTTCGTCATCATAACTTCGTCCATAATTGCACAGACAAAACCTTCGGTTTCCCCGAAGAGGTTACCAAAACGCAGCCAGGCTACGGACGCTAAGAAGTCTACATCGGGCCTATGTAGGACCCGATAAAAGCGTCCGTGAAGCTCCTTGCTCTGCCATACCTCCCTGCGGTCATTAGTATCTAATACCACAGATTTGCGCCAGTTCTCGTTAGCCAGGGAGAGTGCGGTGAGGCCTTTGTCCACCGCTACCACATCTCGAATTCTCGATGCATACCCACGTCGGCCTCTAGGAAGTACTCCCTAAGGCTGCATACCTCGCGGTTATGCAGGGTCTTAGCATTTAAGAAGCCACGACCCCCGCACTTCCGCGGGATATACAGCCTCATCACCGATGACCGTGGGTGATGCATCCGATTTGCTGTAAGCAGTGAACGTACCCTCCTATCCAGAGCGTCAAGTTCCGTCTGAGTCCATTTGAGTATGCCGAAAGAGTACATCAAAACCGGCATGACCCAACCGTTAAAGGCGCGCACCTTGTTTCCGCCTGATAAAAGACTATTAAGTACTTTGTTCAGGCGGCCAAAGAAGCGCTCCTTCAACGATTGTTTCATGTCAGCAGCACTGATGCCTAACGCTTCCGACACACCCAAATACTTATAAGTTTCGGTTGAAGAGAGGGATCTAAGGTGTATGGAATCCGAGAGTTGGGTTCCCACGGATTCCATAATCTCCCCTCGCTTTACATGCATGATCGCACATTTGTCCAATCCAAATTCCATCCTGATGGGGCTACTGAAGGTTTCTGTTACCTTTGGTAGCTTCATCAGTTGCAAGTTGTTAGGAGCAAAGAGTTTCAAGTCATCCATGTAAAGGAGGTGCGATATGACCTGACCATCTCTTCTCAACCGGTAGCCTTGGCCCGAACCCTCCAGCAATGTACTGAGAGGGTTGAGAGCCAGACAAAACCACAGTGGACTCAGACTGTCACCCTGAAATATGCCACGCTCGATCCTTATCGGTTCGCTGTTCGCCTGGGTCTGTCGACACCCTGGATAGTGAAGAACCGTCCTCCACTGCCCCATACACGACATCAGGAAGGTGCGTAAAACTGCATCAACTTTGTACAGCTCCAGCACCCTCATGAGCCATGTATGTGGCACCGAGTCATAGGCCTTCTTATAATCAATCCAGCATGTCGACAGATCTCTTCGGGAACGTCGAACCTGTTGGCTAATGGCTATGTCGATGAGGAGCAGCTCCTTAGTACCGCGGGACCCGTTCTTAAATCCATTCTGAGAAGAAGACATTATTGAATTACTGTCAATATGATGGTTAATCTTTCCTCTCAAAATGGATGTAAGAACTTTATAGACCGTCGGTAAACACGTGATCGGTCTATAATTTTTAGGCTCCGCGGTACTACCTGTTTTATGGAGCAGGTGGGTTATTCCTGTAGTTAGGAACTGGGGCAGCGACCCTGACTCTAACGCAGACTGGAATTGAGATGCCAAGCGAGCGTGCGATCTTTTGAACCATTTAATCCAAAAGTTGTGCAGCCCGTCCGGTCCCGGAGATTTCCAGTTAGGCAACGGACGAACTGCACGAGCTACGTCTTGGGGGCTGATGTTAATTGCCCCCATTTCTGGTATCGGATCGCACGCGCGAATTAAGTAAGCGACAACGGAAGTATTTAAAAAAATAACTTTATTCCAACAGAGTTACAGCTAAACAGTTCTTATCATCTAATAAAATATTGATCTTATATACTAACTTTATTGCTAACGTAGTACATGCATGGCGTGATCAGATATGACGCACGTCCTAGATTATTCTGGATGCTGATCAAGCAATGGAATGTTTGGAAATAATATGTCTAATAAATACTTATTGGCTGACAAAGCTAATATTGGTAGGTTGGGGTTCCTTAACTCCTCCCTCCCCAAGAGTGTATTATGAAGGTGTCGCAGACAGTTTCGGAGTATTTCGACAAAAATTTATAAACTGGAATTTATACATTATAAAGATAAATACTGCTATTACAATAATCACATACTCGAAGATGGTCCATATACTAATTTCTATTGTCACTGTTTGGGTCGTATCGTCTATTTCACTAAATTTTGCACTTTGTAAAACTTCTTTCACATCACTGAAGTCCACATTTCTTAGATCCACTTTCTTTGACCTTCTCTGGATGTCCTGTTGTAGCTCTGGCATCTGGATCAATGGCAGCTGGAGACTAGAAACTGTAGTGTTTGTGGTAGCGGCAACGATGACTTCGCCTATTTGTGTCTCGCATTGTTGGTCTGGAGTCACGATGTAGGTCCCAAGAACGGTGTATTTCAGAATTTCTGTATTGCAATTCTCAGTAATGATGAGGTTTTCTTCTGAGTAAACCAACCATTGGTTGTCGGTTACTTTTTGTATCTTAGTTTTCTCTATTTCAATATGGTTCTGTATGCAGTTTTTGTAGTTATTCTTCATCAACATTATTTGTTCAATGCAGGTCACAGTTGGATACAGGCCAAGTTAGTTTCAGCGCATAGAAATTTGTCCTTTTCAATCTCAGCACATGGGCTTACCACGGGCATGTATTTCAACCTATTCACCATCAGGTAAGGGTATTTGGGTATAATCGTAAAGGTATTTGGAGAATGGAATATAGGAATGGGTATAACCTTGTAATAATTATATGTTTCGTTATCTATTAGGGGGACTTCTAAAACAAAAACTAACTTGTTATTATTTATGTATGACTTAAGTATAATATTACGTTCTAATTTTATTTTATTACGTTTGCTTACTGGATATATTGTTCTAGCATGTTTAGAAATGACTTCTAATGTATAATATAATTCTGTACTATTTATAATGGATTGGTGCAATGTATTTAATTTGCTATAGGCTATTGCCGTCTCAATCTCTTGTATGGTTTCGTAACAAGTTCGAAAGTTATTTAAAATTTGATACATAGTATTCAATATTTGGAAAAGTTTGTTAAACCTGAACTCATGTTCAACTAATTTTTCCATTTCATTGGTATGTAAACCCAAGTTTTTTATATTTGAATTTATTATTTCAGAGTCGTTTACTAATTTATCAAAAGCCTTTTGCATTGATGATACTTTACGTTCGACTACATGCTCTTTGTTCTGTATCATTTGAATTTCTCTATCATATTTAATTGCATCATCTTCATCTAAATTTCCCGAAATAGCTTTTACAAGTGAGCCTAATGGATTGAATAAGGCTCGTTTATTCCTATAATGAAAAGGTAATATTTGAAAAAATCTACTCTTAGTTAAATTAATGAGATATTCGATTTGACTTTCTATTCCTACCGTTTCGTTACTAACTCTAATTTCCTTAATTTTTATTTTTAAATTACTAAAATCCCGAATATTTTTAAATTACTAAAATCCCGAATATTATTCTATCTATTCTATCTATTTGTAAGCCTAATCATTCTAAATCTATAGTTTTATATATTGTCCAATAACTATTCCTCTTCACTGCTACACCCCGCTTTATCGCTGCTATCCCCGGATTCTGACCGAGGTTTTGAAGGTCCAGCGTGCATGTTGACACCACTAGTACCAGAAGTACCAGGCACGATCTGTGGAGGACGTTTTACATTTTTTAACGCTACTCTAGTTTTCCTTTTCTTTACTTCTACTGGTACTACATTTCTTTCGACTTCACCTATTACTTTAGCTTTTTCATATCGCGGTTTTTCTTTAGCTTTTCTAATCCTAGTATCTTTCATATAAATAGTATCGTCTGGCTCAAGTACTGGTGTCGTTTCACCACATTTTTTAATTATCACTTTAATTTTGTCGGATTCTAATTTTTCTGTTATGAATTCATAAAGTATTTTAAGGCGTTTTCTATGATCTAACAATAGTTTCTGAGTTAAGTTCTTTTCTCTATCCACGTTAAATACATTATCTGAATAAGTGTGACCAAATACTAATTCAAAAGGCGTAAGGTCTGTTGCTGAGTGAATGGTGTTGTTATAGGCCATGATGGCGTAAGTCATAACAGATGCTGCATCTAAATCGCTTTTATCGTATTTTGCTATACGATAAATCTCGATAATGGTGGAATGAAATCTTTCTACTATTGCCATTGAACTGGGATTGTTTGGAGTCCCAATATGAAGTTCAAATTTGTACAAGCTTAACATTTCCTTAATCAAAGCATTATTGAATTCTGTCCCGGAATCACAACTAATTTTCCTAGGCAGACCATACATGCTAAAGTATTTAATCAATGCCCTAACTATCTCTGGTGTACTCCTATTTGGTACCTCTATAGCTTGTGCTATCTTACTAAATGCGTCTACTATAGTTAAATAATATTTCCCTTCGATATATAATAAGTCCATAAAAGCTTCCTGAAAAGGGCCATCCTGCGTTTGTGTTAACTGAATGTAAGGTTTGATCGGCTTTCTGTCGTATTTCATGCGTTTACATGTTTCGCAAGCGTTTATGATTGCCGTAACTGTCTCTTTCATGTTTGCCCACCAATAATGTCGTTTAAGTTTAGTTAAAGTTTCTCTAATACCTCTATGACACGTTTTCCCGTCGTGGTATTTAAAAATAACTTCTTTTTGATCTTCTTCAGATTCTGTCAAATTTATAACTCTTTCTGTACATTCTGTTAGCTTAACAGAATCCTTTTTAAATAACTTAATTGCCATGTTTGAAAAAGTTTTTCTAAAAGATGGATGTTCAAAGTATATAAAGTACCTATGTTTTGGATCTATATACTCTTTTAAAAAGTCTTTAACTAATTTATCGTTATTTGTCGGTAAGTGAACTTCAAGAATTTTTTGTTTCTTATTAGAAATATCTTTTACAGCTAAGTTATTTTTAAACCATGAATGAACTAAAATCTGTTTTGGTTTAGTTCGACAGCTTCGTTTAAAATAGGAATGCCTTCGTGTTCTCTATTTGAAACTGAATTGGCAGTGACCTCATCATCAGAATCCGAAAGTTCTATCGTTTCTATTGGAGCTTCGAGGTCTTGCAATTCGTTATCTATTATTTTTTGTATCCGTTCCTGTCTATCCCCTACGTTTACGAATATTGAATCTAAATCGTCGTCAATTGCATTAATCTTAATCCTAGATAAAGCATCTACATTCGTGTTTTGAGGGCCCTTCTTATATTTTATTTCGAAATCGTACTCTTCTAACCTTAACCACCATCGCGTGAGTTTACTATTGGGCTCTTTCAATGAATACAGCCATGCTAATGGTCTATGGTCTGTAAATATGGTAAATTTGTTACCATACAGATACGGTCGAAAGTGCTTAACTGCCCATATTATGGCTAATAGTTCCTTCTCGATAGTGCTATATTTTACTTCAGTGTCGCTCAAAGTTCTACTAGCATATGCTACAGGCTTATCTGATCCTATTGTTCCTTGTGATAATACAGCCCCGATTGCAAAATTGGATGCATCAGTGGTTAGGATAAAAGTTTTACTAAAGTCAGGAAACTGTAACAAAGGTGCATTTGTTAAAAGCTTTTTACAAGTCTCGAAACATTCTTTATATTCTTCATTAATAATAATTTTGCGACCTTTCTTTAAACAAGCTGTTTATGGTCTAGTTATTTTAGCAAAATCTTTGATGAATTTCCTATAGTATCCGATAAGTCCTAAAAAGCTTTGTAACCGTTTCTGGTATGGGATACCTAAGAACAGCATCTATTTTATCATTATTTGGCTTCAAACCTTCACTCGTAATAGTATGCCCTAAGTAAAGTACTTCCTTTCTAAGAAAATTATTTTTATAAAAACTGCTCTAAGTTTTTCTACATGTTCAGGCAAACTTTTTGAAAAAATGATGACGTCATCGAGGTATACTAGGCAATGTAAGCCTTGAAGGCCTCGTAGGACGTTATCCATCGCTCGCTGAAAGGTTGCAGGTGCTGTCTTTAACCCAAACGGCATTCTGTTAAATTCGTAATGACCTGAAGGTGTGCTAAATGCGGTTTTAGCTCTATCCTGTTCCTGGACCTCTAATTGATGATACCCGCTAGCTAAATCGAGGGTTGTAAAGTAGGTACTTTTACCTAGCATGTCAAATAAATCGTTAATGTTGGGCAAGGGATATTTGTCATCAATTGTAATTTCATTGAGCCGTCTATAATCAACTACCATCCTCCATTTTTGTTGGCCTGATGCGTCTAACTTTTTCGGCACCAAATGTACGGGAGCACTCCAGGGAGAATGCGATTCCTGGATAATGTTATCCCTTAACATTTTCTCAACTTGATTCTTGATTTCTTTTGTTTGAATAGGGGGTAACCTATGTGCCTTAATGTTTATTGGGTCTTTATTTTTTGTTCTTATTCTATGTTTAACCTGATTTGTGAAGGTTAATGGAATATTTTCACAATAAAATATATCTTTGTATTCCCTACAAAGTCCCTCAATAACCCTACGTTCTTCTGCGTTCATATGATCTAACTGTAATTTTTCTAAATTTTTTGTTAGCAATCTGTCCACTTCTATATTATTATCCATGAAATTAACACTAACAGATGGGCTCTGTATGTATGGATCTACTTGAAAAGGTCCCGTCACTACTAAATTCCTATTTTGATGACTGTAATTCTGAATAACAGTTGTTGCATAGCCTTTAACACACGTAACTAATGCGGCGGGCATTCGAATCCCTTCCGTAAACTGTTTAAAGTCTAGCACAGCTTCCCCGTCCAATAAGTTAACCGGGAGTCTTACTCTAATTTCACTACGAGATGGTAGATTATATACCTCTCTCATAGGTGGTGTATATACGATGGGAATCTCAGTATTTTTTAAATGTAAAATCTGACTTTCCATATTAATCTTTGCCTGTAATTGCTTCAGCAAATTGCTACCTATTAATCCGTCATATCTATCGTCAACACTGTAGACATAAAACTTATGGAACTCTTTACTTCTAAAGGTAACCGGTAATGGAATAACCGCCGTTTCACTATGAACGCTCGATGCGTGAGTGCTAACAACTTCGAAGGGTTAATACTGTAAATAATTTTTAAAATATTTATTCGCTAATAAGGACTTATAAACGACCTAACACTCCCCGTATCTATCATGAAAACCGCTTTTAATTCTGGTATAACTATATGTGGTAAATTTAAGCGTTTATTGCAATTTATTTTTATTCGTTCCCTATGGTAGAGGCCATTATGCAAAAATTTCCCTCCCCGGGATCTTCATGGGAAAATTGCTGACCCGCGTTGTATGAATTACTTGAACTCTGTTCATTATTACTAGAATTATTTATGTAATTAACACGTCGCGAACTTGCAGTACGCATGGTGACGTCAGTATTCGCACCCGACGTAGATGCTTGCGCTGCAAAAGTCGATGTGCCCGGTGCATGTGCCGCGAACTGTTGGCTCTGTTGTGCAACCGGAAAAGATGACCTACTTGACTGCGGTGACGAATTATTATTGATTGTACGATTAAAACTATCTGGATTTCTTTGAATATTATTATGTTGCTTATAAAGCCTGGACTGATGCGAATTGTTCGATGTAGATGTGCGGTTTGTTGCATTATTCGGTACATGTGTACTTGATACGCTATGCGAATCATTCTTTTGATTATTAGATTCAGCTGCATTTTAATAATTAGGCAAATAGGGTCTGTTAGTCCTACTAAAATTACGCCTGTCGTTTGTTTTAGCATCATAGACTGTCTGGAAGTTTTGTTCTTCTAAGACTATTTTTAACGCATCCTCTAGCGTTGTAACGTTGCGCAAACGAACTAATCTAACTAGAAATGGTGGTAAATTAAACAAGAAAACATTCATCGCTCTGTTACTATAAATTAATTGCTTCGCCATACGTAGAGAGTCATCAATGATTGTTTCTGATATTTTGGCGAATAAGACACTTCTCATCCGCTGTATTCTATGGCAAAAATTTAAATAACTTTCGCCCTTATTTATTCTACAGGATTCTAACTCCATTGCTAAACAATCCTCTGTGCGCGGATCACCGAAGTGTTGGTTTAACAACTCCTTCAGTTCATCCCACGTATCTATAGTGTCTCTTTCGCCTACTAAACTGGCTGCTTCGCCTGATAACCTACTTGTTACCACATGAAATAAATATTTATTTTGGGCTACGGTTCCTTGGAACGTGGACAATATGTATTCACAATTTTTTACATATAAAGGTAACGTTCTAGTGTCGCCACTGAATATTGGTATGATGTTAACCAACTCCTGTGGGACACGGGTTACGTTTTCCATTGTGAAAAAGTTATGAAAGTAACAAAGGAAAAGAGAAAAGAAAAAAAATTACACTAATGTACTACTAAAATATCACTACTCTAAAATATTAATACAAATAAAATCTATGCAAATATTAGTACGGCGTTATCCAATCCCTAATAATACACACTCATAGACTTATTACAAGGTTGGGATATCAATGGAAGAGCTGAGAGGAAGGTGAAAAAGATTTACTCACAATTCCGCAGCTAGCTTCATGCTCCCTGAATTACTGCTGTGGCTGGTCCTCTTCCGTAACTCGAAGTGGCTTCTTAATGAATTTATTTGTTCGGCGATCTCTGCTAAACCGTAGACACGGACGTCGGCTGCTCCACGTAGAATTGTATACACGGCAGACTGACTACAGAGATCCTACCGGCTGCGCCAATTAAGTAAGCGACAACGGAAGTATTTAAAAAAATAACTTTATTCCGACAGAGTTACAGCTAAACAGTTCTTATCATCTAATAAAATATTGATCTTATATACTAACTTTATTGCTAACGTAGTACATGCATGGCGTGATCAGATATGACGCACGTTCTAGATTATTCTGGATGCTGATCAAGCAGTGGAATGTTTGGAAATAATATGTCTAATAAATACTTATTGGCTGACAAAGCTAATATTGGTAGGTTGGGGTTCCTTAACTCGCGCTCGACCTCCCGAGTCCAATCGCCCTCGGTATGACTGACAGGCACCGACCAGATGCTGCGCCAGAATGGACACATGGCAGCATTATCCGGTAGGCGCGTATCAGTCACACCTTGGTCTGGTCGCTCCCAGCCCTATAAACCCACCTCTCATTGCTTTGGAATGTGCGATTCTGAGTGTATCGCTCCACTCGCCGCTTGTGCGACGTATACAGTTTGCCCATGCATAGACTTTCTGCTTCAGGAAGTCGATACGCTCTGTGACGCGGGTCAGATAATCCCGAGGACTAATATCAGTCCCCGAGAACGCCCGCCTCACAAAGCGCATCACTCTGCGGCGAGTGTTGCCCTCCCCGAAGCAGATTAGTTTGCCGATGAGTGCTCTAGCCTCACCGATACGACGCTCAATCCTGCACTGCCAAGCTGGTACAGCTGGTCGTGTAACTCTGTCACTACTAGGAAATTTGACATGAGCTACACGACATGCTGTTGCAGCCGCACAGTACAAGATCGAGTGGGTATCGGCAAGGTCTTCGCTGCTATCAAAATAACTTGTTAGCTGCGAATCTAGAGCACACACCAGCGCCCTATTTTTATTATGCATGGGCAAACGAGGTAGACGAGGTCTAAGCCCAGGCGGTGTGGAGCGATACTCTCGAAAGGCATCCTCCAAAGCGCTCCTCAATCGCTCATTGCATTGGGTACTCACGGATGTGGCCCCGTCATCATCATCTTCACCGACGCAGTTGGGTCGCGGTGAAACACTTGCACTGGGTTGTATTTGCACCGCGGCCGGTGGCGAAGTAGGTGAGACGCGGTTGCTCCGTGATTCCAGACGCAGTCTATCAAGTACGGCGTCATCCAACATACGGTTACGCTGGATGACGCGCACCTGATCCGATAATCTTTGGGCTGAAACGTTGACAGCTGGCTCAAGTACCTGAAACAGAGAGAGCATCCGACCACGGTACGCAGTCAGGTTAGTTCCCCCCTCTGTAGCCCCAAAGTATGAGCGTATCACATTCTCGTTAATGGCTTGAGTCCATTTTATACGCTGCACACTTCCACCGATAGCGGGGACCCTGTCAAAGACCGGTGGGCCTCGAGGTCCCAAGCTGGCCGGTGGTCGGCCTCGTCCGCGCCGACGCGCAGGTGGTGGTGTCGTCGGCGGCGAGAAGAATTCGTCGCTCGAGCTCAACGCAACTGCAGCTACCGGAATCTCAGGACTCACGGCTGGCGCTGGTCCCGGCGGCTGCGAGGCGGAACTGAGCGACGAACCCGAAGATGGAGTTGGTGCGTTTTGTTCTCGAGCTCGGCTTCTTGTCAGCATTTCAGTTTTTCACTATTGTATTTTCATGATTATTTTCAAATCAAATCAAATCAAAATCAAAAATATTTATTTGCCAGAATATACATAACAAATTACAAAGAAAGATCCTAAAAGTCATTGTATTCTGCCTGCAAGCAAACGTGCAAATTATTTATATGTCAATTTTGTCATAATTATTGTTATCATGCAATTCAAATTATTACAAAATATTATTATTACAATAATATTATAAAATAAATTTTTCATATATATATAATAAATTATTCATATATTAACATTCTTTTTAAATTCCATAAATTCCTTAATACTATAGAAACATTTATTTTGTAGCCACTCTGTCAATTTTTTCTTAAATAAAATACCCTGCAACAATTTCAATTCATTTGGAATATTATTATAAATCAGTAAACACATATTAAACACATTTTTTTTATAAATATCTTTATGACCAGGTGGGTGATATAATAGGTTGAGAAACTTAGCCCTTTTTTGTCTCAGTAGAACCTCATTACGCTGCTTAAAGTATTGCATGTGATTCTTGGTAAATATACAGATATCTCTAATATACATACAGGGTAGTGGAAGAATATTACATTTTTTAAATAAAGGTTTACAACTATCCAAGAACCATGCTTTGTTTATAACTCGGATGCAACGTTTTTGGAGCTTAAAAACTCTGTCGGAGTCGGTCGAGTTTCCCCACATAATTAATCCATAGCTTAGGACAGATGACACTTAGCCATGATAAGCCGTAAGAGCAGCTTCTACGGACACATTTTGTCTTAACTTTTTCAATGCAAAAACAAACCTGTCAAGTTTTTGACATATTTGTTCCACATGGCATTTCCAATTTAGATTTTTATCTACATTAAGTCCTAAAAAATTTAATTCATCCACTTGTTTAACCCTTTCGTCTTTACAAATAACATCTAGAGCCAACTGTTTGGTATTATATGAGTTAAATTGTATTAATTTTGTGTTGCTAATATTTATATTTAAATTATTACTTTCCATCCAATTTATTATATCTGATAGGGTCTTTTCGATGACTGATCTTTTTTATCCTGACATTTTATAATAACTGTAGTATCATCTGCGAAAAGGATACATTTTTGCAAAGTGGCCTCCGAAAGATCATTTATATAAAGCAAAAAAAGTAAAGGGCCGAGAATGCTACCCTGAGGCACACCACTCTTATTTATTATTGCTATTGATGTAAATTTCTCTTTGGTGTATATTTTGTCTTTTTTTTTACAACTTTGGATATCTCGGTGCACTGTTTCCTGTTTTTTAGATAACTAGATAACCATTCATATGCCTTTTCCCTTATGCCATAGAAGTCTAGTTTGCTTAACAGTTTAGAATGATTCACAAAATCAAAAGCCTTGCTCATGTCTAAAAATAGACACACCGCTGGATTACCTTCGTTTATGCTATCTGTTACAATTTTCACCAAGTTAAAGATTGCAAGAGCAGTTGAACTGCCTTTACGGAAACCAAACTGCTCTTTGCATAATAGGTCATGTGTACTGAGAAAATTATTTAACCTGATTAGCATTGCCTTTTCAAAAATTTTCGACATAATGGTTACTAAGGTGATAGGACGATAGTTAGGGTCTGACCTATTTCCGGTTTTAAATAGTGGTTTCACGATAGACATTTTTAGTTGCTCAGGAAAGACGCCTTCCAAAAAAGATAAGTTTATTAGATGTGCTAATGGATGACATATCCAAGTAGCACAAGCTTTCAAAACTTGCGTGGCAATGTCGTCATATCCACTAGTTTTGCTATTATTTAGAGACATTATGATTTTATAAACTTCTGTTGCATCAACAGGGTTCAGAAAAATTGTATTTATATTTTTGTTATTTTGATTTAGCTTAATATTAAAAGAATTTACTGGCTGATTGGATGTCAAATTAATAAAATAGTTATTAAATAAATTGCAAATGTCTAAAGGATTGTTATATGTCACATTATTTAGATTAATTTCGTCAATGTCATTTTTAAATAAGTCATTATTAGTTAATGTTGAAGAAATAGCGTTCCAGGTAGCTTTACATTTATTTTTATGCTTTTGTATACGCCTTGTCATCATAATTTTATGTGCTTTCTGTGCACATCGTTTAAACAACTGAGTATACATTTTATAGTTTTTCTCATTGTGTTTTTTATTTATTTTACTAGTTATGAATTTTAGATATAGCTGTCGTTTCGTTTTGCTGGATTTTTTAATGCCTTTCGTTACCCAGTTTTGTGCGACTGGTTTATTATTAACTTTGACCTTTATTACGGGAAAGCACAGATCGTAAAATAACGTAGTTTCATGAAATAAATTAAAAGCTTCTGCTAGAGTGTCAGAGTCAAGCGTTTCTGAAAATGAAAGAGAAGACATACAATCGCAAAATTTGTCGAGATTTTCCGAACAGTAGTCACGTTTCAATTCAGACCAACAAGATATTTTTTTGTGTTGTTTTGCTTTGATAGTAATCGTTTGTGCTGTTTCGTGATCTGACAGGCCAACGTGATGAATCTCTGACTGAACATTTTTTACGTTACTGGCGATTTGGTCAATGCACGAGTTCGCCCGAGTTGGTGATCTTATGTGAGCTTCAAAATTATAGTTATGAAGTATGCTTAAGAGTTCATTCGTTGCAGAGTTATGTTTTAAAATGTCAATATTCCAATCACCACAAATGATTATTTTCTTTCTTTTAAATTGCTCCGTCAAATAGTTTAACAAAATATCAAGTTTATGAAGAAATATGCTTATTTGTGCCTTTCTCTGATCAGGTATTCTATACACATTAACAACTATAAGGCTCAAACCAATAATCTCTACGCCACAGCATTCAAAATAAAATTCTGTGGCTAGATTTGAAGGAATGCTTAATGTTTTAGTGGTAAATGTCTTATTAGTTAAAATACAAGTTCCCCCTCTACATTTATCTCGACTAAATACTGCAGCTAATTTAAAATTATTAAGTTTAATGTTAGCTTCCGAACCTTTTTTAATAAAAGTTTCACTAAAACATAGTATATCAGCCTCCTTGTTGTTTTCCACTAATTCAGATAACGTTACTTCTAACATGGCTAGTTTGTTGCAGATGCCGGCTATATTTTGGTGTAAGATTCGCACCTTATCATGTCGGCAATCCTGTTTCGAACTGTCGTTATTTACTGAAGTTTTATTAAGGGGGGAGTTAGGAACGAAAAAAATTATTGTTGTTTTTAGTGGTCACATGAACTGAGTTTTTATCACTTAAACTTAGTTTTGAGAAACTATTTACATATTGCATAAAATCAATTTCTATATTAAGCTTATAGGTAATTAAATCTAACTCCGAGAGCTTCTTATGATAATTTAATAATAATAATAATAATAATAAATGACTAATAACTACCGGAAATACATTGTGAAGGACGGTACGGTTGACATATGTCGGGCATGTCACCGGCCCGGGGAATCCATTCGCCACATTATTTCCGGTTGTTCTAGTCTGGCTAACGAAGACTATTTGCACAGGCACAACCTTGTAGCCAGGATTATCCACCAGCAACTTGCTCTTAAATACAATCTTGTGGAATCGGAAGTACCGTACTATAGGTATGTGCCCGACCCAGTTCTCGAAAATGGTAGTTGCACATTGTATTGGGATCGGTCTATCATCACTGACAGGACTATTGTTGCCAATAAGCCTGATATAGTGGTGATAGACCGACCAGAGCGTCGCGCAATGATTGTTGATATAGCAGTCCCTCATGACGAGAACCTCGTGAAGTCAGAGAAAGATAAACAAACGAAGTATCTTGACTTGGCTCGCGAGGTTGTCGACATGTGGGATGTGAACACAGCAGTTATTGTGCCGATAATCGTGACGGCCAATGGCATTATTGCCAAGAGCCTCGACCAACATCTCAAGAGGCTCTCGTTGGGCAGCTGGATCAAGGGCTTGATCCAGAAAGCAGTACTCCTGGACACGGCGCGCATCGTTAGGAGGTTCCTCTCTCAGAAGCCCTGACCACCGGTAGCTTGGACCCTGTTCCCGATACCGGTGGGCTACTATTTTTTATATTTTTAAATGTTTTTTTTAACCTATTTTTTTTAATGAAATATTTAAAAATGTAAAATTATATGCGTAAAGAATAAATATATGAAATAATAATAATAAAACTTTATTTCAGACCATCTCAGATCCATATTCAAAATAAAAAAAAAATTAGTTATAATAATAAAAAAAAAACAAAACCAGAAATACACATAATGCGCACGGATAAAAATCTAACTCATTAACTTCAATAAACTTACAATTTTTAAAGTTTCTTGTAAACAATCTGAGTTCTTGATTAAGTTTTTTAACATTAAGATACCTATTTTGAGAAACATTTAACAACAATATTGTACAATTGCTTAAACTACACAAGAGTCCTACACAGATTAGTTAACAACAAGTAGGGATTTTTATCATGTTTGCCAACTGAGAGTATGACAATATCATTGGCAGATAGGGTGCTTGACAAATCGTCTGGGTTTCGAAGGATCTCGCATGATGAAGCATAAGGTTGGACTTAACCCTCGATGGTGTAATTGTCATTCCATTTACCAGTCTTTGCGTTTATTAGTTGTGCTGATAGACCTCTTACTTTTTCGTCTCCAATTATGTAAATATTTCTTTTTGAAGTGTGTTTAACTTGAGTTGTACATTTTAAGTTTACATGTCGTTGTTTATTTGGGCAGTCCAACACTATCTTTTCTGTATTATCATTGTCATTTTTATTTTCCTGGGTGGCACCCTGACAATGCAGACTCTGCACGTCGTCCTTTGTTTGTCAAACTTGTGCGCTAGGACCAATACGTTGCTCTGAGAAGACTAATTTAGTTTGGATGGGACTTTTGTTTCTTTTTTTCTGTGCTGTTCTTTTAGGGGCCGATTTACAAATATCTTTTAGTTGATTAATTTGGGAGCCATACATAGACATTTGTTTTTTAAGGTGGCTGCTCCAGGGTAGCCCGCGAAATTCAAATATTTTTATGTTTTTTGCAATTTGCCGGTCAGCGTGAAGCTGTATGTGGACCAAATGCGATCCGCGACCGTAACGCGTATTTATCTAAAGAAGTGTAACCATTCAAAGAATGAATATTTCAGAAATAATCATTCTTTCGAACTACATGAACTTAGAGGGCTATATTGATGATTAAAATAGTTATAATTCTTTAGACAAATACGCGTTACGGTCGCGGATCGCATTTGGTCCACATACAGCTTCACACTGACCAGCAAATTGCAAAAAAACATAAAAATATTTGAATTTCGCGGGCTACCCTGGAGCATTCACCTTAAGATAGCAGTTTTCTGATAAAAAACTGCTATTATTATTTTTTGTTGTTACCTTGTGTAACTATTATTCTATTTTTTTTCTTGGTGGATTGGTGATGAAATTCATTTTGTAACTATTATTTTTCAATGAAATTGTGCAAAAAAACCGAGGCGATAAAAATTTGACATCAGCCAAGTTGACAGCCGGGCCACAGATTAAAAAAAAAAAATCTTCTGTAATTTATTATTATCTCCTTTATTCATTTTACTATACATATAAATTATATTTTTAAATATTTGATTAAAATAAATAAAAAAAACATTTAAAAATATAAAAATAGTAGCCCACCGATATCGGGAACAGGGTCCAAGCTACCGGTGGTCAGGGCTCCAGAGAAAGGAACCTCCTGACAATGCGAGCCGTGTCCAGAAGTACCGCTTTCTGAATCAAGCCCTTGATCCAGCTGCCCAACGAGAGCCTCCTAAGGTGTTGGTCGAGGCTCGTGGCTATTAAGCCATTGGCCGATACGACTATCGGTACAATGATTGCGGAGTCCACTTCCCACATGTCGACAACCTCGCGAGCCAAGTCAATATACTTGATTTGTTTGTCTTTCTCGGCTTTCACGAGGTTCTCGTCATGCGGGACGGTTATGTCTACAATCATTGCACGCCTCACAATTCGGTCCACCACCAGTATATCAGGCTTATTGGCAACAATAGTCCCGTCAGTGATGATGGACCGATCCCAGTACAATGTGATATTGCCATTATCGAGAACTGGGTCGGGCGCATACCTATAGTATGGCACCTCCGACTCCACAAGAGAGTATTTCAGAGCAAGTTGCTGATGGATAATCCTGGCTACAAGGTTGTGCCTATGCAAGTATTCTCCGTTAGCTAGACGAGAACAACCAGAGACAATGTGGCGAATTGATTCTCCCGGACGGTGACATGCCCGACATATGTCGACCGTGCCGTCTTTCACAATAAATCTCCGGTAGTTATTCGTCATGATAACTTCGTCCATAATTGCACAAACAAAACCTTCGGTTTCTCCAAACAGATCACCGAAACGCAGCCAGGCTACGGACGCTAGTTGGTCTACGTCAGGCCCATGTAGGGCCCGGAAAAAGCGTCCGTGAAGCTCCTTACTCTGCCATACCGCCCTGCGATCGTTAGTGTCAAGCACTGCAGGTTTGCGCCAGTTCTCATTTGCCAAGGAGAGCGGGGTGAGTCCCTTGTCCACCGCCACTACATCTCGATGCATACCCACGTCGACAGCTAGGAAATATTCCCTAAGACTGCATATCTCGCGATTGTGGAGAGTCTTAGCATTTAAAAAGCCTCGACCTCCACACTTTCGCGGGATATACCGTGGGTGTTGCATTCGATACGCAGTAAGCAGTGTACGGACCCGCCTATCAAGGGCGTCAAGTTCCGTTTGAGTCCATTTGAGTACGCCGAAAGAGTACATCAATACTGGCATGACCCAACCGTTGAAGGCGCGCACCTTGTTTCCGCCCGATAGAAAGCTATTGAATACCTTCTTCAGGCGGCCAAAGAAGCGCTCCTTCAACGATTGCTTCATGTCAGTAACATTGATACCTAACGCTTCCGACATACCCAAATACTTGTAAGTTTCAGTTGGAGAGAGGGATCTCAGGTTTATGGAATCCGAGAGTTGAGTTCCCACGGATTCCATAATCTCTCCACGCTTTACATGCATGACCGCACATTTGTCCACACCAAACTCCATCCTGATGGCGTTACTGAATGTTTCAGTTACCTTCAGTAGCTCCATCAGTTGCAGATTAGTGGGGGCAAAGAGTTTCAGATCATCCATGTAAAGGAGGTGAGATATAACCTGACCACCTCTCTTCAACCGATAGCCTAGCCCTGAATTCTCCAGCAGTGTGCTAAGAGGATTCAAGGCTAGACAAAACCAAAGTGGACTCAAACTATCGCCCTGAAATATACCCCGCTCGATCCTTACCGGTTCGCTATTCCTCTGGATATTTCGACATCCTGGATAGCGAAGGACTGTCCTCCATTGCCCCATACACGACATCAGGAAGGTGCGTAGCGTTGCATCAACTTTATACAATTCTAGCACCCTCATGAGCCATGTATGAGGCACCGAGTCATAGGCCTTCTTATAGTCTATCCAGCATGTTGACAGATCCTTTCGGGAACGCCGAACCTGTTGGCTAATGGCCATATCAATAAGGAGTAGCTCCTTAGTACCGCGGGACCCATTCCTACATCCAATTTGAGAGGCAGACATGATGTTGTTGTTGTTAATATGACTATTAATCTTTGCCCTCAAAATGGATGTAAGAACTTTATAGACCGTCGGTAAACACGTGATCGGTCTATAATTTTTAGGTTCCGCAGTACTACCTGATTTATGGAGCAGGTGGGTTATTCCTGTAGTTAAGAACTGGGGTAGCGACCCAGACTCTAAGGCAGACTGGAATTGAGACGCCAAGCAAGCGTGCGATCTCGTAAACCATTTAATCCAGAAATTGTGCAGCCCGTCCGGCCCTGGAGATTTCCAGTTAGGCAACGGGCGGACTGCACAAGCTACATCTTGGGGGCTGATGGAAATTGCCCCCATTTCTGGTATCGGATCGCACACACGCTCGACCTCCCGAGTCCAGTCACCCTCAGTATGACTGACAGGAACCGACCAGATGCTGCGCCAGAATGAACACATAGCATCATCATCCGGCAAGCGCGTGTCAGTCACACCTTGGTCCAGTCGTTCCCAATCCCTATATACCCACCTTTCGTTACTTCGGAATGTGCGATTCTGGGTGTATCGCTCCACTCGCCGCCTGTACCTACGAATACGGCTTGCCCATGCATACACCTTCTGCTTCAGGAAGTCGATGCGCTCTGTGACACGAGATATATAATCTCGGGGATTGACATCAGTCCCCGAAAACGCCCGTCTCACAAAGCGCATCACTCTAGGGCGTGTGTTGCCCTCCCTGAAGCAGATCAGTTTGCCGATTAGCGCTCTGGCCTCACCAATACGACGCTCGATCCTGCACTGCCAAGCTGGTACGGCTGGTTTTGGTCGTGTAACTCTGTCATTGGTTATTTTTATTTTGAAATGAGCTACACGACATGCCGCTACAGCCGCGCAGTACATGATCGAATGTGCATCGGTGAGGTTATCACAGTTATCAAAATGGCTTGACAACTGTGAATCCAGAGCAGCCACCAGCGCCCTGTTCTTGTTATGCATGGGCAAACGAGGTAAGCGTGGTCTAAGTTCAGGCGGCATGTAGCGGTATTCCCGAATAGCACACTCCAAAGCACTCCTCAATTCGTCATTGCACTGGGTACTTACGTTTGTAACCCTGTCATTACTCTCCTCGTCAGCGTGGCTGGGCAATTGGGTTGACTGTGCTGGTGCCACAGTCTGCGACGGAGGAGCAATGACATGGCTACACATTTCAGTGCGGAGGCGATCAAGCACACTATCATCCAACATACGGTTACGCTGGATGACGCGCACCTGATCCGACAGTCGTTGGGCCGATACGCTGACAGCTGGTTCAAGTACCTGAAACAGAGAGAGCATCCGACCACGGTACGCAGTCAGGTTAGTTCCCCCCTCTGTAGCCCCAAAGTATGAGCGTATAACATTCTCATTTATGGCTTGAGTCCATTTTATACGCTGCACACTTCCACCGATAGCGGGGACCCTGTCAGAGACTGGTGGGCCTCGAGGTCCTAAGCTGGCCGGTGGTCGGCCTCGCCCGCGCCGACGCGCAGCTGGTGGTGTCGCCGGCGGCGAGAAGTACTCGTCGCTCGAGCTCGACGCAACTGCAGCTACCGGAACATCAGGATTTACGGCTGGAGCAGGTCCCGGCGGCTGCGAGGCGGAACTGAGCGACGAACCCGAAGATGTTTCTTGTGCGGCTAGTAATTGTGCCCGGCGTCTTGTCAGCATTTTCTTACAAGTGGGTGTAGTTTGTGTTGCAATTCAACTGAATATTGTTATTATTAATTTTTTTCTGGATGTGTCCTGGATTTTTATCATTTTGGAGCTTGGTATTTATTAAAATTAATATAAAAAATTCGGGATGAAAATTTATGCTGTCAGTCAACTTGACAGCCGGACCACAGATTATTATTATTATTATTATTTTAAGGCTTATATCGTGTCTTGAACAATTGTGACACTGCCCACATCTATACTTCTGTACTAATATATAAAGCTGAAGAGTTTTTTTGTTTGCTTGCACGTGCTAATCTCAGGTAATCCTGATCCGTTTTAAAAAAATATTTCAGTGTTAGAAGCCCAATTATCGAGGAAGGCTATAGACTCGTATCATCACGCTAAGACCAATAGGAGCGGAGCAGACGAAGTTGCGTGGGTCAACTAGTGCCAAATTAAAGCAACCTAGATAGTATGTATTTAACCTCTACTGTAGTATTTAATAGGTGATCCCATCAAAAGTGTAGTTCAAAAAACATTATGAAAATGAATTTATGAAAACGAATGTTTCTTTGTTGGTCTCGTATGTGTCATCTGGTTACTAAGAAAATTTTGCAAGTGGTTGTGGACACACTCGCAAAGGTTTCTGATTATTCAGTAAAAAAAGATTACACTGCTTGATAATTTAAAAGTATAATCTCTTATCATCAATATCACTCAATATCTACAACAATGTTAGGATATTTTTATCAATATCCATGACTTTAAAGTCAATGGGATTTATTTCCATGACAAGTGGGCCCACCTCATGTTAATCGGCGGACATTTTTTTTTATTCTTTTGTTCAGCCTTCATGTTAAACCATAGTTTTATAACTGTTTTGTAGATTCCTGTAACAATGAAAGGTACACATTTTAGATAAGTAACTGCCTAGTATTAAACACCCGAAGTGGATGTCTTTTGGCTGTCATGATGATGATGATGATGATGATGATTATCATCATAGAAAATAACCATGTAACCAAGTAGAAAAAGACCATGCCAATTAAATGAAATTTACATATCTGTTAATTAAAGTATAAATAATACAATCCGTTCACCTTTTGATTTTAAAGTACTCGTAGCATTTGTTTGCAAATTAGGATATGGCTTGGTATCACACTAGTGTGTATTGGAATATTTTCGGTCAGTGGGTCGTCTTATCATTATTTTTTGTACTTCAACATTACTAGTTATTGTTGAGTTTTCTTCATTAGCTGCTAATGGGTTCTCTTGATATCTTTCATTGATAATATTGAAAAGAAAACGGCCTCGCTTCATTTTTGTCTTAAATAGAAAAAGCAATTAAGGTAATTTATAATTATCCGGAAACAGTTAGTTAACTAAAAAAAACCGGTCAAGAGCGAGTCGGACTCGCGTACCTAGGGTTCCGTACCATCATATAAAACGTAAAATGTTTTAAATTTTCATCGGCGAGGTCTTTATTACAGTGTATATTGCAGTCTTAGATCAGCGACGTCTCTTGCCCGCTAGTGGAACTAATGTTATGTTTGTTCAGCGTTTCGTGGTTTTCTTAATTTCAAAACCTCGGCGTGATCCTCTTCTGGTAAAGTGATCGCTTTGGTTAAATAATATTATTTGGACTCCGCATTATCATGCTCCGGACAAAAATGGTGGAAGTGTTCGTATGGACATTCGTATCTCCTGCTCCAAACCCCTTTTGAGATTCGAGCAGGGTGTGTATATTCAATTTCACACTTATATAAATTCAGGTATATTTTCAATCCTAGCGCTCACAAATTCGCTTTCATCCGGGAATGTGATCCCACCAGATACTGCTAGAAACCCTTGTACATTGTTTTTAACACAAGCTTTATCAAGTTTCCCCCGATCGTAGATATATTCAACTTCTATTTGTTTTCCATTAAGATAGGAAGCTTGAAATTCATGTGTTGTTTGATGAATGCCCCACTAGTTTTTGAGAAGCGATTTGTGATAAACCACACCCTTTACGCCAAGCGTAACGTAGTCAATATTTCGACATAATAGGCGGACTCCGGTCGCCAAGTGTTCAGCGTTTAGTGGTTTTCTTAATTTCAACACCTCGGCGTGATCCTCTTCTTGTAAAGTGATCGCTTTGGTTAATTAATATTATTTGGACTCCGCATTATCATGCTCCGGACAAAAATGGTGGAAGTGATCGTATGGACATTCGTATCTCCTGCTCCAAACCCCTTTTGAGATTCGAGCAGGGCGTGTATATTCAATTTGCACACAATTTCACACTTATGTAAGTTCAGGTATATTTTCAATCGCAGAATTCGAACGCGCTCACAAATTCGATTTCATCCGGTAACGTGTTCCCACTAAATACTGCTAGAAAACCTAATACATATTTTTAACACGAGCTTTATCAAGTTTCCTTTGATCGTAGATATATTCTACTTCTATTTGTTTTCCATTAAGATAGAAAGCATGAAATTCATGTGTTGTTTGATGAATGCCCCACTAGTTTTTGAGAAGCATTTTTTGATAAACCACACCCTTTACGCCAAGCGTAACTTAGTCAATATTTCGACATAATAGGCGGACTCCGGTCGCCAAGTGTTCAGCATTTTGTGGTTTTCTTAATTTCAACACCTCGGCGTGATCCTCTTCTGGTAAAGTGATCGCTTTGGTTAAATAATATTATTTGGACTCCGCATTATCATGCTCCGGACAAAAATGGTGGAAGTGATCGTATGGACAATCGTTTCTCCTGCTCCAAACCCCTTTTGAGATTCGAGCAGGGTGTGTATATTCAATTTCACACTTATATAAATTCAGGTATATTTTCAATCCTAGAAGTCGAACGCACTCACAAATTCGATTTCATCCGGGAATGTGATCCATCAAAATACTGCTAGAAACCCTTGTACATTTTTTTAACACGAGCTTTATTAAGTTTTCTTCGATCGTAGATATATTCTACTTCTATTTCGTTTTCCATTAAGATAGAAAGCATGAAATTCATGTGTTGTTTGATGAATGCCCCACTAGTTTTTGAGAAACCTTTTGTGATAAACCACACCCTTTACGCCAAGCGTAACGTAGTCAATATTTCGACATAATAGGCGGACTCCGGTCGCCAAGTGTTCAGCATTTTGTGGTTTTCTTAATTTCAACACCTCGGCGTGATCCTCTTCTGGTAAAGTGATCGCTTTGGTTAAATAATATTATTTGGACTCCGCATTATCATGCTCCGGACAAAAATGGTGGAAGTGATCGTATGGACATTCGTTTCTCCTGCTCCAAACCCCTTTTGAGATTCGAGCAGGGTGTGTATATTCAATTTCACACTTATATAAATTCAGGTATATTTTCAATCCTAGAAGTCGAACGCACTCACAAATTCGATTTCATCCGGGAATGTGATCCAACCAAATACTGCTAGAAACCCTTGTACATTTTTTTAACACGAGCTTTATCAAGTTTTCTTCGATCGTAGATATATTCTACTTCTATTTGTTTTCCATTAAGATAGAAAGCATGAAATTCATGTGTTGTTTGATGAATGCCCCACTAGTTTTTGAGAAGCCTTTTGTGATAAACCACACCCTTTACGCCAAGCGTAACGTAGTCAATATTTCGACATAATAGGCGGACTCCGGTCGCCAAGTGTTCAGCATTTTGTGGTTTTCTTAATTTCAACACCTCGGCGTGATCCTCTTCTGGTAAAGTGATCGCTTTGGTTAAATAATATTATTTGGACTCCGCATTATCATGCTCCGGACAAAAATGGTGGAAGTGATCGTATGGACATTCGTTTCTCCTGCTCCAAACCCCTTTTGAGATTCGAGCAGGGTGTGTATATTCAATTTCACACTTATATAAATTCAGGTATATTTTCAATCCTAGAAGTCGAACGCACTCACAAATTCGATTTCATCCGGGAATGTGATCCAACCAAATACTGCTAGAAACCCTTGTACATTTTTTTAACACGAGCTTTATCAAGTTTTCTTCGATCATAGATATATTCTACTTCTATTTCGTTTTCCATTAAGATAGAAAGCATGAAATTCATGTGTTGTTTGATGAATGCCCCACTAGCTTTTGAGAAGCCTTTTGTGATAAACCACACCCTTAACGCCAAGCGTAACGTAGTCAATATTTCGACATAATAGGCGGACTCCGGTCGCCAAGTGTTCAGCGTTTCGTGGTTTTCTTAATTTCAAAACCTCGGCGTGATCCTCTTCTGGTAAAGTGATCGCTTTGGTTAAATAATATTATTTGGACTCCGCATTATCATGCTCCGGACAAAAATGGTGGAAGTTTTCGTATGGACATTCGTATCTCCTGCTCCAAACCCCTTTTGAGATTCGAGCAGGGTGTGTATATTCAATTTCACACTTATATAAATTCAGGTATATTTTCAATCCTAGCGCTCACAAATTCGCTTTCATCCGGGAATGTGATCCCACCAGATACTGCTAGAAACCCTTGTACATTATTTTAACACGAGCTTTATCAAGTTTCCCCCGATCGTAGATATATTCAACTTCTATTTGTTTTCCATTAAGATAGGAAGCTTGAAATTCATGTGTTGTTTGATGAATGCCCCACTAGCTTTTGAGAAGCCTTTTGTGATAAACCACACCCTTAACGCCAAGCGTAACGTAGTCAATATTTCGACATAATAGGCGGACTCCGGTCGCCAAGTGTTCAGCGTTTAGTGGTTTTCTTAATTTCAACACCTCGGCGTGATCCTCTTCTTGTAAAGTGATCGCTTTGGTTACTTAATATTATTTGGACTCCGCATTATCATGCTCCGGACAAAAATGGTGGAAGTGATCGTATGGACATTCGTATCTCCTGCTCCAAACCCCTTTTGAGATTCGAGCAGGGCGTGTATATTCAATTTGCACACAATTTCACACTTATGTAAGTTCAGGTATATTTTCAATCGCAGAATTCGAACGCGCTCACAAATTCGATTTCATCCGGTAACGTGTTCCCACTAAATACTGCTAGAAAACCTTATACATTTTTTTAACACGAGCTTTATCAAGTTTCCTTCGATCGTAGATATATTCTACTTCTATTTGTTTTCCATTAAGATAGAAAGCATGAAATTCATGTGTTGTTTGATGAATGCCCCACTACTTTTTGAGAAGCATTTTGTGATAAACCACACCCTTTACGCCAAGCGTAACGTAGTCAATATTTCGACATAATAGGCGGACTCCGGTCGCCAAGTGTTCAGCATTTTGTGGTTTTCTTAATTTCAACACCTCGGCGTGATCCTCTTCTGGTAAAATGATCGCTTTGGTTAAATAATATTATTTGGACTCCGCATTATCATGCTCCGGACAAAAATGGTGGAAGTGATCGTATGGACATTCGTTTTTCCTGCTCCAAACCCCTTTTGAGATTCGAGCAGGGTGTGTATATTCAATTTCACACTTATATAAATTCAGGTATATTTTCAATCCTAGAAGTCGAACGCACTCACAAATTCGATTTCATCCGGGAATGTGATCCAACAAAATACTGCTAGAAACCCTTGTACATTTTTTTAACACGAGCTTTATCAAGTTTTCTTCGATCGTAGATATATTCTACTTCTATTTCGTTTTCCATTAAGATAGAAAGCATGAAATTCATGTGTTGTTTGATGAATGCCCCACTAGTTTTTGAGAAGCCTTTTGTGATAAACCACACCCTTTACGCCAAGCGTAACGTAGTCAATATTTCGACATAATAGGCGGACTCTGGTCGCCAAGTGTTCAGCATTTTGTGGTTTTCTTAATTTCAACACCTCGGCGTGATCCTCTTCTGGTAAAGTGATCGCTTTGGTTAAATAATATTATTTGGACTCCGCATTATCATGCTCCGGACAAAAATGGTGGAAGTGATCGTATGGACATTCGTTTCTCCTGCTCCAAACCCCTTTTGAGATTCGAGCAGGGTGTGTATATTCAATTTCACACTTATATAAATTCAGGTATATTTTCAATCCTAGAAGTCGAACGCACTCACAAATTCGATTTCATCCGGGAATGTGATCCAACCAAATACTGCTAGAAACCCTTGTACATTTTTTTAACACGAGCTTTATCAAGTTTTCTTCGATCGTAGATATATTCTAATTCTATTTGTTTTCCATTAAGATAGAAAGCATGAAATTCATGTGTTGTTTGATGAATGCCCCACTAGTTTTTGAGAAGCCTTTTGTGATAAACCACACCCTTTACGCCAAGCGTAACGTAGTCAATATTTCGACATAATAGGCGGACTCCGGTCGCCAAGTGTTCAGCGTTTAGTGGTTTTCTTAATTTCAACACCTCGGCGTGATCCTCTTCTTGTAAAGTGATCGCTTTGGTTAATTAATATTATTTGGACTCCGCATTATCATGCTCCGGACAAAAATGGTGGAAGTGATCGTATGGACATTCGTATCTCCTGCTCCAAACCCCTTTTGAGATTCGAGCAGGGCGTGTATATTCAATTTGCACACAATTTCACACTTATGTAAGTTCAGGTATATTTTCAATCGCAGAATTCGAACGCGCTCACAAATTCGATTTCATCCGGTAACGTGTTCCCACTAAATACTGCTAGAAAACCTTATACATTTTTTTAACACGAGCTTTATCAAGTTTCCTTCGATCGTAGATATATTCTACTTCTATTTGTTTTCCATTAAGATAGAAAGCATGAAATTCATGTGTTGTTTGATGAATGCCCCACTGGTTTTTGAGAAGCCTTTTGTGATAAACCACACCCTTTACGCCAAGCGTAACGTAGTCAATATTTCGACATAATAGGCGGACTCCGGTCGCCAAGTGTTCAGCGTTTAGTGGTTTTCTTAATTTCAACACCTCGGCGTGATCCTCTTCTTGTAAAGTGATCGCTTTGGTTAATTAATATTATTTGGACTCCGCATTATCATGCTCCGGACAAAAATGGTGGAAGTGATCGTATGGACATTCGTATCTCCTGCTCCAAACCCCTTTTGAGATTCGAGCAGGGCGTGTATATTCAATTTGCACACAATTTCACACTTATGTAAGTTCAGGTATATTTTCAATCGCAGAATTCGAACGCGCTCACAAATTCGATTTCATCCGGGAATGTGATCCAACCAAATACTGCTAGAAACCCTTGTACATTTTTTTAACACGAGCTTTATCAAGTTTTCTTCGATCATAGATATATTCTACTTCTATTTCGTTTTCCATTAAAATAAAAAGCATGAAATTCATGTGTTGTTTGATGAATGCCCCACTAGCTTTTGAGAAGCCTTTTGTGATAAACCACACCCTTAACGCCAAGCGTAACGTAGTCAATATTTCGACATAATAGGCGGACTCCGGTCGCCAAGTGTTCAGCGTTTCGTGGTTTTCTTAATTTCAAAACCTCGGCGTGATCCTCTTCTGGTAAAGTGATCGCTTTGGTTAAATAATATTATTTGGACTCCGCATTATCATGCTCCGGACAAAAATGGTGGAAGTGTTCGTATGGACATTCGTATCTCCTGCTCCAAACCCCTTTTGAGATTCGAGCAGGGTGTGTATATTCAATTTCACACTTATATAAATTCAGGTATATTTTCAATCCTAGCGCTCACAAATTCGCTTTCATCCGGGAATGTGATCCCACCAGATACTGCTAAAAACCCTTGTACATTATTTTAACACGAGCTTTATCAAGTTTCCCCCGATCGTAGATATATTCAACTTCTATTTGTTTTCCATTAAGATAGGAAGCTTGAAATTCATGTGTTGTTTGATGAATGCCCCACTAGTTTTTGAGAAGCGATTTGTGATAAACCACACCCTTTACGCCAAGCGTAACGCAGTCAATATTTCGACATAATAGGCGGACTCCGGTCGCCAAGTGTTCAGCGTTTAGTGGTTTTCTTAATTTCAACACCTCGGCGTGATCCTCTTCTTGTAAAGTGATCGCTTTGGTTAATTAATATTATTTGGACTCCGCATTATCATGCTCCGGACAAAAATGGTGGAAGTGATCGTATGGACATTCGTATCTCCTGCTCCAAACCCCTTTTGAGATTCGAGCAGGGCGTGTATATTCAATTTGCACACAATTTCACACTTATGTAAGTTCAGGTATATTTTCAATCGCAGAATTCGAACGCGCTCACAAATTCGATTTCATCCGGTAACGTGTTCCCACTAAATACTGCTAGAAAACCTTATACATTTTTTTAACACGAGCTTTATCAAGTTTCCTTCGATCGTAGATATATTCTACTTCTATTTGTTTTCCATTAAGATAGAAAGCATGAAATTCATGTGTTGTTTGATGAATGCCCCACTAGTTTTTGAGAAGCATTTTTTGATAAACCACACCCTTTACGCCAAGCGTAACGTAGTCAATATTTCGACATAATAGGCGGACTCCGGTCGCCAAGTGTTCAGCGTTTCGTGGTTTTCTTAATTTCAAAACCTCGGCGTGATCCTCTTCTGGTAAAGTGATCGCTTTGGTTAAATAATATTATTTGGACTCCGCATTATCATGCTCCGGACAAAAATGGTGGAAGTGTTCGTATGGACATTCGTATCTCCTGCTCCAAACCCCTTTTGAGATTCGAGCAGGGTGTGTATATTCAATTTCACACTTATATAAATTCAGGTATATTTTCAATCCTAGCGCTCACAAATTCGCTTTCATCCGGGAATGTGATCCCACCAGATACTGCTAGAAACCCTTGTACATTATTTTAACACGAGCTTTATCAAGTTTCCCCCGATCGTAGATATATTCAACTTCTATTTGTTTTCCATTAAGATAGGAAGCTTGAAATTCATGTGTTGTTTGATGAATGCCCCACTAGTTTTTGAGAAGCGATTTGTGATAAACCACACCCTTTACGCCAAGCGTAACGCAGTCAATATTTCGACATAATAGGCGGACTCCGGTCGCCAAGTGTTCAGCGTTTAGTGGTTTTCTTAATTTCAACACCTCGGCGTGATCCTCTTCTTGTAAAGTGATCGCTTTGGTTAATTAATATTATTTGGACTCCGCATTATCATGCACCGGACAAAAATGGTGGAAGTGATCGTATGGACATTCGTATCTCCTGCTCCAAACCCCTTTTGAGATTCGAGCAGGGCGTGTATATTCAATTTGCACACAATTTCACACTTATGTAAGTTCAGGTATATTTTCAATCGCAGAATTCGAACGCGCTCACAAATTCGATTTCATCCGGTAACGTGTTCCCACTAAATACTGCTAGAAAACCTTATACATTTTTTTAACACGAGCTTTATCAAGTTTCCTTCGATCGTAGATATATTCTACTTCTATTTGTTTTCCATTAAGATAGAAAGCATGAAATTCATGTGTTGTTTGATGAATGCCCCACTAGTTTTTGAGAAGCCTTTTGTGATAAACCACACCCTTTACGCCAAGCGTAACGTAGTCAATATTTCGACATAATAGGCGGACTCCGGTCGCCAAGTGTTCAGCATTTTGTGGTTTTCTTAATTTCAACACCTCGGCGTGATCCTCTTCTGGTAAAGTGATTGCTTTGGTTAAATAATATTATTTGGACTCCGCATTATCATGCTCCGGACAAAAATGGTGGAAGTGATCGTATGGACATTCGTTTCTCCTGCTCCAAACCCCTTTTGAGATTCGAGCAGGGTGTGTATATTCAATTTCACACTTATATAAATTCAGGTATATTTTCAATCCTAGAAGTCGAACGCACTCACAAATTCGATTTCATCCGGGAATGTGATCCAACCAAATACTGCTAGAAACCCTTGTACAGTTTTTTAACACGAGCTTTATCAAGTTTTCTTCGATCATAGATATATTCTACTTCTATTTCGTTTTCCATTAAGATAGAAAGCATGAAATTCATGTGTTGTTTGATGAATGCCCCACTAGCTTTTGAGAAGCCTTTTGTGATAAACCACACCCTTTACGCCAAGCGTAACGTAGTCAATATTTCGACATAATAGGCGGACTCCGGTCGCCAAGTGTTCAGCGTTTCGTGGTTTTCTTAATTTCAACACCTCGGCGTGATCCTCTTCTGGTAAAGTGATCGCTTTGGTTAAATAATATTATTTGGACTCCGCATTATCATGCTCCAGACAAAAATGGTGGAAGTGTTCGTATGGACATTCGTATCTCCTGCTCCAAACCCCTTTTGAGATTCGAGCAGGGTGTGTATATTCAATTTCACACTTATATAAATTCAGGTATATTTTCAATCCTAGCGCTCACAAATTCGCTTTCATCCGGGAATGTGATCCCACCAGATACTGCTAGAAACCTTTGTACATTGTTTTTAACACAAGCTTTATCAAGTTTCCCCCGATCGTAGATATATTCAACTTCTATTTGTTTTCCATTAAGATAGGAAGCTTGAAATTCATGTGTTGTTTGATGAATGCCCCACTAGTTTTTGAGAAGCGATTTGTGATAAACCACACCCTTTACGCCAAGCGAAACGTAGTCAATATTTCGACATAATAGGCGGACTCCGGTCGCCAAGTGTTCAGCGTTTAGTGGTTTTCTTAATTTCAACACCTCGGCGTGATCCTCTTCTTGTAAAGTGATCGCTTTGGTTAATTAATATTATTTGGACTCCGCATTATCATGCTCCGGACAAAAATGGTAGAAGTGATCGTATGGACATTCGTATCTCCTGCTCCAAACCCCTTTTGAGATTCGAGCAGGGCTTGTATATTCAATTTGAACACAATTTCACACTTATGTAAGTTCAGGTATATTTTCAATCGCAGAATTCGAACGCGCTCACAAATTCGATTTCATCCGGGAATGTGATCCAACCAAATACTGCTAGAAACCCTTGTACATTTTTTTAACACGAGCTTTATCAAGTTTTCTTCGATCATAGATATTTATTCTACTTCTATTTCGTTTTCCATTAAGATAGAAAGCATGAAGTTCATGTGTTGTTTGATGAATGCCCCACTAGCTTTTGAGAAGCCTTTTGTGATAAACCACACCCTTTACGCCAAGCGTAACGTAGTCAATATTTCGACATAATAGGCGGACTCCGGTCGCCAAGTGTTCAGCGTTTCGTGGTTTTCTTAATTTCAAAACCTCGGCGTGATCCTCTTCTGGTAAAGTGATCGCTTTGGTTAAATAATATTATTTGGACTCCGCATTATCATGCTCCGGACAAAAATGGTGGAAGTGTTCGTATGGACATTCGTATCTCCTGCTCCAAACCCCTTTTGAGATTCGAGCAGGGCTTGTATATTCAATTTGAACACAATTTCACACTTATGTAAGTTCAGGTATATTTTCAATCGCAGAATTCGAACGCGCTCACAAATTCGATTTCATCCGGTAACGTGTTCCCACTAAATACAGCTAGAAAACCTTATACATTTTTTAAACACGAGCTTTATCAAGTTTCCTTCGATCGTAGATATATTCTACTTCTATTTGTTTTCCATTAAGATAGAAAGCATGAAATTCATGTGTTGTTTGATGAATGCCCCACTAGTTTTTGAGAAGCCTTTTGTGATAAACCACACCCTTTACGCCAAGCGTAACGTAGTCAATATTTCGACATAATAGGCAGACTCCGGTCGCCAAGTGTTCAGCGTTTCGTGGTTTTCTAAATTTCAACACCTCGCCGTGATCCTCTTCTGGTAAAGTGATCGCTTTGGTTAAATAATATTATTTGGACTCCGCATTATCATGCTCCGGACAAAAATGGTGGAAGTGTTCGTATGGACATTCGTATCTCCTGCTCCAAACCCCTTTTGAGATTCGAGCAGGGTGTGTATATTCAATTTCACACTTATATAAATTCAGGTATATTTTCAATCCTAGCGCTCACAAATTCGCTTTCATCCGGGAATGTGATCCCACCAGATACTGCTAGAAACCCTTGTACATTGTTTTTAACACAAGCTTTATCAAGTTTCCCCCGATCGTAGATATATTCAACTTCTATTTGTTTTCCATTAAGATAGGAAGCTTGAAATTCATGTGTTGTTTGATGAATGCCCCACTAGTTTTTGAGAAGCGATTTGTGATAAACCACACCCTTTACGCCAAGCGTAACGTAGTCAATATTTCGACATAATAGGCGGACTCCGGTCGCCAAGTGTTCAGCGTTTCGTGGTTTTCTTAATTTCAAAACCTCGGCGTGATCCTCTTCTGGTAAAGTGATCGCTTTGGTTAAATAATATTATTTGGACTCCGCATTATCATGCTCCGGACAAAAATGGTGGAAGTGTTCGTATGGACATTCGTATCTCCTGCTCCAAACCCCTTTTGAGATTCGAGCAGGGTGTGTATATTCAATTTCACACTTATATAAATTCAGGTATATTTTCAATCCTAGCGCTCACAAATTCGCTTTCATCCGGGAATGTGATCCCACCAGATACTGCTAAAAACCCTTGTACATTGTTTTTAACACAAGCTTTATCAAGTTTCCCCCGATCGTAGATATATTCAACTTCTATTTGTTTTCCATTAAGATAGGAAGCTTGAAATTCATGTGTTGTTTGATGAATGCCCCACTAGTTTTTGAGAAGCGATTTGTGATAAACCACACCCTTTACGCCAAGCGTAACGTAGTCAATATTTCGACATAATAGGCAGACTCCGGTCGCCAAGTGTTCAGCGTTTCGTGGTTTTCTAAATTTCAACACCTCGTCGTGATCCTCTTCTGGTAAAGTGATCGCTTTGGTTAAATAATATTATTTGGACTCCGCATTATCATGCTCCGGACAAAAATGGTGGAAGTGTTCGTATGGACATTCGTATCTCCTGCTCCAAACCCCTTTTGAGATTCGAGCAGGGTGTGTATATTCAATTTCACACTTATATAAATTCAGGTATATTTTCAATCCTAGAAGTCGAACGCACTCACAAATTCGATTTCATCCGGGAATGTGATCCAACCAAATACTGCTAGAAACCCTTGTACATTTTTTTAACACGAGCTTTATCAAGTTTTCTTCGATCATAGATATATTCTACTTCTATTTCGTTTTCCATTAAGATAGAAAGCATGAAATTCATGTGTTGTTTGATGAATGCCCCACTAGCTTTTGAGAAGCCTTTTGTGATAAACCACACCCTTTACGCCAAGCGTAACGTAGTCAATATTTCGACATAATAGGCGGACTCCGGTCGCCAAGTGTTCAGCGTTTCGTGGTTTTCTTAATTTCAAAACCTCGGCGTGATCCTCTTCTGGTAAAGTGATCGCTTTGGTTAAATAATATTATTTGGACTCCGCATTATCATGCTCCGGACAAAAATGGTGGAAGTGTTCGTATGGACATTCGTATCTCCTGCTCCAAACCCCTTTTGAGATTCGAGCAGGGTGTGTATATTCAATTTCACACTTATATAAATTCAGGTATATTTTCAATCCTAGCGCTCACAAATTCGCTTTCATCCGGGAATGTGATCCCACCAGATACTGCTAGAAACCCTTGTACATTGTTTTTAACACAAGCTTTATCAAGTTTCCCCCGATCGTAGATATATTCAACTTCTATTTGTTTTCCATTAAGATAGGAAGCTTGAAATTCATGTGTTGTTTGATGAATGCCCCACTAGTTTTTGAGAAGCGATTTGTGATAAACCACACCCTTTACGCCAAGCGTAACGTAGTCAATATTTCGACATAATAGGCGGACTCCGGTCGCCAAGTGTTCAGCGTTTCGTGGTTTTCTAAATTTCAACACCTCGCCGTGATCCTCTTCTGGTAAAGTGATCGCTTTGGTTAAATAATATTATTTGGACTCCGCATTATCATGCTCCGGACAAAAATGGTGGAAGTGTTCGTATGGACATTCGTATCTCCTGCTCCAAACCCCTTTTGAGATTCGAGCAGGGTGTGTATATTCAATTTCACACTTATATAAATTCAGGTATATTTTCAATCCTAGCGCTCACAAATTCGCTTTCATCCGGGAATGTGATCCCACCAGATACTGCTAGAAACCCTTGTACATTGTTTTTAACACAAGCTTTATCAAGTTTCCCCCGATCGTAGATATATTCAACTTCTATTTGTTTTCCATTAAGATAGGAAGCTTGAAATTCATGTGTTGTTTGATGAATGCCCCACTAGTTTTTGAGAAGCGATTTGTGATAAACCACACCCTTTACGCCAAGCGTAACGTAGTCAATATTTCGACATAATAGGCGGACTCCGGTCGCCAAGTGTTCAGCGTTTCGTGGTTTTCTTAATTTCAAAACCTCGGCGTGATCCTCTTCTGGTAAAGTGATCGCTTTGGTTAAATAATATTATTTGGACTCCGCATTATCATGCTCCGGACAAAAATGGTGGAAGTGTTCGTATGGACATTCGTATCTCCTGCTCCAAACCCCTTTTGAGATTCGAGCAGGGTGTGTATATTCAATTTCACACTTATATAAATTCAGGTATATTTTCAATCCTAGCGCTCACAAATTCGCTTTCATCCGGGAATGTGATCCCACCAGATACTGCTAAAAACCCTTGTACATTGTTTTTAACACAAGCTTTATCAAGTTTCCCCCGATCGTAGATATATTCAACTTCTATTTGTTTTCCATTAAGATAGGAAGCTTGAAATTCATGTGTTGTTTGATGAATGCCCCACTAGTTTTTGAGAAGCGATTTGTGATAAACCACACCCTTTACGCCAAGCGTAACGTAGTCAATATTTCGACATAATAGGCAGACTCCGGTCGCCAAGTGTTCAGCGTTTCGTGGTTTTCTAAATTTCAACACCTCGCCGTGATCCTCTTCTGGTAAAGTGATCGCTTTGGTTAAATAATATTATTTGGACTCCGCATTATCATGCTCCGGACAAAAATGGTGGAAGTGTTCGTATGGACATTCGTATCTCCTGCTCCAAACCCCTTTTGAGATTCGAGCAGGGTGTGTATATTCAATTTCACACTTATATAAATTCAGGTATATTTTCAATCCTAGCGCTCACAAATTCGCTTTCATCCGGGAATGTGATCCCACCAGATACTGCTAGAAACCCTTGTACATTGTTTTTAACACAAGCTTTATCAAGTTTCCCCCGATCGTAGATATATTCAACTTCTATTTGTTTTCCATTAAGATAGGAAGCTTGAAATTCATGTGTTGTTTGATGAATGCCCCACTAGTTTTTGAGAAGCGATTTGTGATAAACCACACCCTTTACGCCAAGCGTAACGTAGTCAATATTTCGACATAATAGGCGGACTCCGGTCGCCAAGTGTTCAGCGTTTAGTGGTTTTCTTAATTTCAACACCTCGGCGTGATCCTCTTCTTGTAAAGTGATCGCTTTGGTTAATTAATATTATTTGGACTCCGCATTATCATGCTCCGGACAAAAATGGTAGAAGTGATCGTATGGACATTCGTATCTCCTGCTCCAAACCCCTTTTGAGATTCGAGCAGGGCTTGTATATTCAATTTGAACACAATTTCACACTTATATAAATTCAGGTATATTTTCAATCCTAGAAGTCGAACGCGCTCACAAATTCGATTTCATCCGGTAACGTGTTCCCACTAAATACTGCTAGAAAACCTTATACATTTTTTTAACACGAGCTTTATCAAGTTTCCTTCGATCGTAGATATATTCTACTTCTATTTGTTTTCCATTAAGATAGAAAGCATGAAATTCATGTGTTGTTTGATGAATGCCCCACTAGTTTTTGAGAAGCCTTTTGTGATAAACCACACCCTTTACGCCAAGCGTAACGTAGTCAATATTTCGACATAATAGGCAGACTCCGGTCGCCAAGTGTTCAGCGTTTCGTGGTTTTCTAAATTTCAACACCTCGCCGTGATCCTCTTCTGGTAAAGTGATCGCTTTGGTTAAATAATATTATTTGGACTCCGCATTATCATGCTCCGGACAAAAATGGTGGAAGTGTTCGTATGGACATTCGTATCTCCTGCTCCAAACCCCTTTTGAGATTCGAGCAGGGTGTGTATATTCAATTTCACACTTATATAAATTCAGGTATATTTTCAATCCTAGAAGTCGAACGCACTCACAAATTCGATTTCATCCGGGAATGTGATCCAACCAAATACTGCTAGAAACCCTTGTACATTTTTTTAACACGAGCTTTATCAAGTTTTCTTCGATCATAGATATATTCTACTTCTATTTCGTTTTCCATTAAGATAGAAAGCATGAAATTCATGTGTTGTTTGATGAATGCCCCACTAGCTTTTGAGAAGCGTTTTGTGATAAACCACACCCTTTACGCCAAGCGTAACGTAGTCAATATTTCGACATAATAGGCGGACTCCGGTCGCCAAGTGTTCAGCGTTTCGTGGTTTTCTTAATTTCAAAACCTCGGCGTGATCCTCTTCTGGTAAAGTGATCGCTTTGGTTAAATAATATTATTTGGACTCCGCATTATCATGCTCCGGACAAAAATGGTGGAAGTGTTCGTATGGACATTCGTATCTCCTGCTCCAAACCCCTTTTGAGATTCGAGCAGGGTGTGTATATTCAATTTCACACTTATATAAATTCAGGTATATTTTCAATCCTAGCGCTCACAAATTCGCTTTCATCCGGGAATGTGATCCCACCAGATACTGCTAGAAACCCTTGTACATTGTTTTTAACACAAGCTTTATCAAGTTTCCCCCGATCGTAGATATATTCAACTTCTATTTGTTTTCCATTAAGATAGGAAGCTTGAAATTCATGTGTTGTTTGATGAATGCCCCACTAGTTTTTGAGAAGCGATTTGTGATAAACCACACCCTTTACGCCAAGCGTAACGTAGTCAATATTTCGACATAATAGGCGGACTCCGGTCGCCAAGTGTTCAGCGTTTCGTGGTTTTCTTAATTTCAAAACCTCGGCGTGATCCTCTTCTGGTAAAGTGATCGCTTTGGTTAAATAATATTATTTGGACTCCGCATTATCATGCTCCGGACAAAAATGGTGGAAGTGTTCGTATGGACATTCGTATCTCCTGCTCCAAACCCCTTTTGAGATTCGAGCAGGGTGTGTATATTCAATTTCACACTTATATAAATTCAGGTATATTTTCAATCCTAGCGCTCACAAATTCGCTTTCATCCGGGAATGTGATCCCACCAGATACTGCTAAAAACCCTTGTACATTGTTTTTAACACAAGCTTTATCAAGTTTCCCCCGATCGTAGATATATTCAACTTCTATTTGTTTTCCATTAAGATAGGAAGCTTGAAATTCATGTGTTGTTTGATGAATGCCCCACTAGTTTTTGAGAAGCGATTTGTGATAAACCACACCCTTTACGCCAAGCGTAACGTAGTCAATATTTCGACATAATAGGCAGACTCCGGTCGCCAAGTGTTCAGCGTTTCGTGGTTTTCTAAATTTCAACACCTCGCCGTGATCCTCTTCTGGTAAAGTGATCGCTTTGGTTAAATAATATTATTTGGACTCCGCATTATCATGCTCCGGACAAAAATGGTGGAAGTGTTCGTATGGACATTCGTATCTCCTGCTCCAAACCCCTTTTAAGATTCGAGCAGGGTGTGTATATTCAATTTCACACTTATATAAATTCAGGTATATTTTCAATCCTAGCGCTCACAAATTCGCTTTCATCCGGGAATGTGATCCCACCAGATACTGCTAGAAACCCTTGTACATTGTTTTTAACACAAGCTTTATCAAGTTTCCCCCGATCGTAGATATATTCAACTTCTATTTGTTTTCCATTAAGATAGGAAGCTTGAAATTCATGTGTTGTTTGATGAATGCCCCACTAGTTTTTGAGAAGCGATTTGTGATAAACCACACCCTTTACGCCAAGCGTAACGTAGTCAATATTTCGACATAATAGGCGGACTCCGGTCGCCAAGTGTTCAGCGTTTAGTGGTTTTCTTAATTTCAACACCTCGGCGTGATCCTCTTCTTGTAAAGTGATCGCTTTGGTTAATTAATATTATTTGGACTCCGCATTATCATGCTCCGGACAAAAATGGTAGAAGTGATCGTATGGACATTCGTATCTCCTGCTCCAAACCCCTTTTGAGATTCGAGCAGGGCTTGTATATTCAATTTGAACACAATTTCACACTTATATAAATTCAGGTATATTTTCAATCCTAGAAGTCGAACGCGCTCACAAATTCGATTTCATCCGGTAACGTGTTCCCACTAAATACTGCTAGAAAACCTTATACATTTTTTTAACACGAGCTTTATCAAGTTTCCTTCGATCGTAGATATATTCTACTTCTATTTGTTTTCCATTAAGATAGAAAGCATGAAATTCATGTGTTGTTTGATGAATGCCCCACTAGTTTTTGAGAAGCCTTTTGTGATAAACCACACCCTTTACGCCAAGCGTAACGTAGTCAATATTTCGACATAATAGGCAGACTCCGGTCGCCAAGTGTTCAGCGTTTCGTGGTTTTCTAAATTTCAACACCTCGCCGTGATCCTCTTCTGGTAAAGTGATCGCTTTGGTTAAATAATATTATTTGGACTCCGCATTATCATGCTCCGGACAAAAATGGTGGAAGTGTTCGTATGGACATTCGTATCTCCTGCTCCAAACCCCTTTTGAGATTCGAGCAGGGTGTGTATATTCAATTTCACACTTATATAAATTCAGGTATATTTTCAATCCTAGAAGTCGAACGCACTCACAAATTCGATTTCATCCGGGAATGTGATCCAACCAAATACTGCTAGAAACCCTTGTACATTTTTTTAACACGAGCTTTATCAAGTTTTCTTCGATCATAGATATATTCTACTTCTATTTCGTTTTCCATTAAGATAGAAAGCATGAAATTCATGTGTTGTTTGATGAATGCCCCACTAGCTTTTGAGAAGCGTTTTGTGATAAACCACACCCTTTACGCCAAGCGTAACGTAGTCAATATTTCGACATAATAGGCGGACTCCGGTCGCCAAGTGTTCAGCGTTTCGTGGTTTTCTTAATTTCAAAACCTCGGCGTGATCCTCTTCTGGTAAAGTGATCGCTTTGGTTAAATAATATTATTTGGACTCCGCATTATCATGCTCCGGACAAAAATGGTGGAAGTGTTCGTATGGACATTCGTATCTCCTGCTCCAAACCCCTTTTGAGATTCGAGCAGGGTGTGTATATTCAATTTCACACTTATATAAATTCAGGTATATTTTCAATCCTAGCGCTCACAAATTCGCTTTCATCCGGGAATGTGATCCCACCAGATACTGCTAGAAACCCTTGTACATTGTTTTTAACACAAGCTTTATCAAGTTTCCCCCGATCGTAGATATATTCAACTTCTATTTGTTTTCCATTAAGATAGGAAGCTTGAAATTCATGTGTTGTTTGATGAATGCCCCACTAGTTTTTGAGAAGCGATTTGTGATAAACCACACCCTTTACGCCAAGCGTAACGTAGTCAATATTTCGACATAATAGGCGGACTCCGGTCGCCAAGTGTTCAGCGTTTCGTGGTTTTCTTAATTTCAACACCTCGGCGTGATCCTCTTCTTGTAAAGTGATCGCTTTGGTTAATTAATATTATTTGGACTCCGCATTATCATGCTCCGGACAAAAATGGTAGAAGTGATCGTATGGACATTCGTATCTCCTGCTCCAAACCCCTTTTGAGATTCGAGCAGGGCTTGTATATTCAATTTGAACACAATTTCACACTTATATAAATTCAGGTATATTTTCAATCCTAGAAGTCGAACGCGCTCACAAATTCGATTTCATCCGGTAACGTGTTCCCACTAAATACTGCTAGAAAACCTTATACATTTTTTTAACACGAGCTTTATCAAGTTTCCTTCGATCGTAGATATATTCTACTTCTATTTGTTTTCCATTAAGATAGAAAGCATGAAATTCATGTGTTGTTTGATGAATGCCCCACTAGTTTTTGAGAAGCCTTTTGTGATAAACCACACCCTTTACGCCAAGCGTAACGTAGTCAATATTTCGACATAATAGGCAGACTCCGGTCGCCAAGTGTTCAGCGTTTCGTGGTTTTCTAAATTTCAACACCTCGCCGTGATCCTCTTCTGGTAAAGTGATCGCTTTGGTTAAATAATATTATTTGGACTCCGCATTATCATGCTCCGGACAAAAATGGTGGAAGTGTTCGTATGGACATTCGTATCTCCTGCTCCAAACCCCTTTTGAGATTCGAGCAGGGTGTGTATATTCAATTTCACACTTATATATATTCAGGTATATTTTCAATCCTAGAAGTCGAACGCACTCACAAATTCGATTTCATCCGGGAATGTGATCCAACCAAATACTGCTAGAAACCCTTGTACATTTTTTTAACACGAGCTTTATCAAGTTTTCTTCGATCATAGATATATTCTACTTCTATTTCGTTTTCCATTAAGATAGAAAGCATGAAATTCATGTGTTGTTTGATGAATGCCCCACTAGCTTTTGAGAAGCGTTTTGTGATAAACCACACCCTTTACGCCAAGCGTAACGTAGTCAATATTTCGACATAATAGGCGGACTCCGGTCGCCAAGTGTTCAGCGTTTCGTGGTTTTCTTAATTTCAAAACCTCGGCGTGATCCTCTTCTGGTAAAGTGATCGCTTTGGTTAAATAATATTATTTGGACTCCGCATTATCATGCTCCGGACAAAAATGGTGGAAGTGTTCGTATGGACATTCGTATCTCCTGCTCCAAACCCCTTTTGAGATTCGAGCAGGGTGTGTATATTCAATTTCACACTTATATAAATTCAGGTATATTTTCAATCCTAGCGCTCACAAATTCGCTTTCATCCGGGAATGTGATCCCACCAGATACTGCTAGAAACCCTTGTACATTGTTTTTAACACAAGCTTTATCAAGTTTCCCCCGATCGTAGATATATTCAACTTCTATTTGTTTTCCATTAAGATAGGAAGCTTGAAATTCATGTGTTGTTTGATGAATGCCCCACTAGTTTTTGAGAAGCGATTTGTGATAAACCACACCCTTTACGCCAAGCGTAACGTAGTCAATATTTCGACATAATAGGCGGACTCCGGTCGCCAAGTGTTCAGCGTTTCGTGGTTTTCTTAATTTCAAAACCTCGGCGTGATCCTCTTCTGGTAAAGTGATCGCTTTGGTTAAATAATATTATTTGGACTCCGCATTATCATGCTCTGGACAAAAATGGTGGAAGTGTTCGTATGGACATTCGTATCTCCTGCTCCAAACCCCTTTTGAGATTCGAGCAGGGTGTGTATATTCAATTTCACACTTATATAAATTCAGGTATATTTTCAATCCTAGCGCTCACAAATTCGCTTTCATCCGGGAATGTGATCCCACCAGATACTGCTAAAAACCCTTGTACATTGTTTTTAACACAAGCTTTATCAAGTTTCCCCCGATCGTAGATATATTCAACTTCTATTTGTTTTCCATTAAGATAGGAAGCTTGAAATTCATGTGTTGTTTGATGAATGCCCCACTAGTTTTTGAGAAGCGATTTGTGATAAACCACACCCTTTACGCCAAGCGTAACGTAGTCAATATTTCGACATAATAGGCAGACTCCGGTCGCCAAGTGTTCAGCGTTTCGTGGTTTTCTAAATTTCAACACCTCGCCGTGATCCTCTTCTGGTAAAGTGATCGCTTTGGTTAAATAATATTATTTGGACTCCGCATTATCATGCTCCGGACAAAAATGGTGGAAGTGTTCGTATGGACATTCGTATCTCCTGCTCCAAACCCCTTTTGAGATTCGAGCAGGGTGTGTATATTCAATTTCACACTTATATAAATTCAGGTATATTTTCAATCCTAGCGCTCACAAATTCGCTTTCATCCGGGAATGTGATCCCACCAGATACTGCTAGAAACCCTTGTACATTGTTTTTAACACAAGCTTTATCAAGTTTCCCCCGATCGTAGATATATTCAACTTCTATTTGTTTTCCATTAAGATAGGAAGCTTGAAATTCATGTGTTGTTTGATGAATGCCCCACTAGTTTTTGAGAAGCGATTTGTGATAAACCACACCCTTTACGCCAAGCGTAACGTAGTCAATATTTCGACATAATAGGCGGACTCCGGTCGCCAAGTGTTCAGCGTTTAGTGGTTTTCTTAATTTCAACACCTCGGCGTGATCCTCTTCTTGTAAAGTGATCGCTTTGGTTAATTAATATTATTTGGACTCCGCATTATCATGCTCCGGACAAAAATGGTAGAAGTGATCGTATGGACATTCGTATCTCCTGCTCCAAACCCCTTTTGAGATTCGAGCAGGGCTTGTATATTCAATTTGAACACAATTTCACACTTATATAAATTCAGGTATATTTTCAATCCTAGAAGTCGAACGCGCTCACAAATTCGATTTCATCCGGTAACGTGTTCCCACTAAATACTGCTAGAAAACCTTATACATTTTTTTAACACGAGCTTTATCAAGTTTCCTTCGATCGTAGATATATTCTACTTCTATTTGTTTTCCATTAAGATAGAAAGCATGAAATTCATGTGTTGTTTGATGAATGCCCCACTAGTTTTTGAGAAGCCTTTTGTGATAAACCACACCCTTTACGCCAAGCGTAACGTAGTCAATATTTCGACATAATAGGCAGACTCCGGTCGCCAAGTGTTCAGCGTTTCGTGGTTTTCTAAATTTCAACACCTCGCCGTGATCCTCTTCTGGTAAAGTGATCGCTTTGGTTAAATAATATTATTTGGACTCCGCATTATCATGCTCCGGACAAAAATGGTGGAAGTGTTCGTATGGACATTCGTATCTCCTGCTCCAAACCCCTTTTGAGATTCGAGCAGGGTGTGTATATTCAATTTCACACTTATATAAATTCAGGTATATTTTCAATCCTAGAAGTCGAACGCACTCACAAATTCGATTTCATCCGGGAATGTGATCCAACCAAATACTGCTAGAAACCCTTGTACATTTTTTTAACACGAGCTTTATCAAGTTTTCTTCGATCATAGATATATTCTACTTCTATTTCGTTTTCCATTAAGATAGAAAGCATGAAATTCATGTGTTGTTTGATGAATGCCCCACTAGCTTTTGAGAAGCGTTTTGTGATAAACCACACCCTTTACGCCAAGCGTAACGTAGTCAATATTTCGACATAATAGGCGGACTCCGGTCGCCAAGTGTTCAGCGTTTCGTGGTTTTCTTAATTTCAAAACCTCGGCGTGATCCTCTTCTGGTAAAGTGATCGCTTTGGTTAAATAATATTATTTGGACTCCGCATTATCATGCTCCGGACAAAAATGGTGGAAGTGTTCGTATGGACATTCGTATCTCCTGCTCCAAACCCCTTTTGAGATTCGAGCAGGGTGTGTATATTCAATTTCACACTTATATAAATTCAGGTATATTTTCAATCCTAGCGCTCACAAATTCGCTTTCATCCGGGAATGTGATCCCACCAGATACTGCTAGAAACCCTTGTACATTGTTTTTAACACAAGCTTTATCAAGTTTCCCCCGATCGTAGATATATTCAACTTCTATTTGTTTTCCATTAAGATAGGAAGCTTGAAATTCATGTGTTGTTTGATGAATGCCCCACTAGTTTTTGAGAAGCGATTTGTGATAAACCACACCCTTTACGCCAAGCGTAACGTAGTCAATATTTCGACATAATAGGCGGACTCCGGTCGCCAAGTGTTCAGCGTTTCGTGGTTTTCTTAATTTCAAAACCTCGGCGTGATCCTCTTCTGGTAAAGTGATCGCTTTGGTTAAATAATATTATTTGGACTCCGCATTATCATGCTCCGGACAAAAATGGTGGAAGTGTTCGTATGGACATTCGTATCTCCTGCTCCAAACCCCTTTTGAGATTCGAGCAGGGTGTGTATATTCAATTTCACACTTATATAAATTCAGGTATATTTTCAATCCTAGCGCTCACAAATTCGCTTTCATCCGGGAATGTGATCCCACCAGATACTGCTAAAAACCCTTGTACATTGTTTTTAACACAAGCTTTATCAAGTTTCCCCCGATCGTAGATATATTCAACTTCTATTTGTTTTCCATTAAGATAGGAAGCTTGAAATTCATGTGTTGTTTGATGAATGCCCCACTAGTTTTTGAGAAGCGATTTGTGATAAACCACACCCTTTACGCCAAGCGTAACGTAGTCAATATTTCGACATAATAGGCAGACTCCGGTCGCCAAGTGTTCAGCGTTTCGTGGTTTTCTAAATTTCAACACCTCGCCGTGATCCTCTTCTGGTAAAGTGATCGCTTTGGTTAAATAATATTATTTGGACTCCGCATTATCATGCTCCGGACAAAAATGGTGGAAGTGTTCGTATGGACATTCGTATCTCCTGCTCCAAACCCCTTTTGAGATTCGAGCAGGGTGTGTATATTCAATTTCACACTTATATAAATTCAGGTATATTTTCAATCCTAGAAGTCGAACGCACTCACAAATTCGATTTCATCCGGGAATGTGATCCAACCAAATACTGCTAGAAACCCTTGTACATTTTTTTAACACGAGCTTTATCAAGTTTTCTTCGATCATAGATATATTCTACTTCTATTTCGTTTTCCATTAAGATAGAAAGCATGAAATTCATGTGTTGTTTGATGAATGCCCCACTAGCTTTTGAGAAGCCTTTTGTGATAAACCACACCCTTTACGCCAAGCGTAACGTAGTCAATATTTCGACATAATAGGCGGACTCCGGTCGCCAAGTGTTCAGCGTTTCGTGGTTTTCTTAATTTCAAAACCTCGGCGTGATCCTCTTCTGGTAAAGTGATCGCTTTGGTTAAATAATATTATTTGGACTCCGCATTATCATGCTCCGGACAAAAATGGTGGAAGTGTTCGTATGGACATTCGTATCTCCTGCTCCAAACCCCTTTTGAGATTCGAGCAGGGTGTGTATATTCAATTTCACACTTATATAAATTCAGGTATATTTTCAATCCTAGCGCTCACAAATTCGCTTTCATCCGGGAATGTGATCCCACCAGATACTGCTAGAAACCCTTGTACATTGTTTTTAACACAAGCTTTATCAAGTTTCCCCCGATCGTAGATATATTCAACTTCTATTTGTTTTCCATTAAGATAGGAAGCTTGAAATTCATGTGTTGTTTGATGAATGCCCCACTAGTTTTTGAGAAGCGATTTGTGATAAACCACACCCTTTACGCCAAGCGTAACGTAGTCAATATTTCGACATAATAGGCGGACTCCGGTCGCCAAGTGTTCAGCGTTTCGTGGTTTTCTTAATTTCAAAACCTCGGCGTGATCCTCTTCTGGTAAAGTGATCGCTTTGGTTAAATAATATTATTTGGACTCCGCATTATCATGCTCCGGACAAAAATGGTGGAAGTGTTCGTATGGACATTCGTATCTCCTGCTCCAAACCCCTTTTGAGATTCGAGCAGGGTGTGTATATTCAATTTCACACTTATATAAATTCAGGTATATTTTCAATCCTAGCGCTCACAAATTCGCTTTCATCCGGGAATGTGATCCCACCAGATACTGCTAAAAACCCTTGTACATTGTTTTTAACACAAGCTTTATCAAGTTTCCCCCGATCGTAGATATATTCAACTTCTATTTGTTTTCCATTAAGATAGGAAGCTTGAAATTCATGTGTTGTTTGATGAATGCCCCACTAGTTTTTGAGAAGCGATTTGTGATAAACCACACCCTTTACGCCAAGCGTAACGTAGTCAATATTTCGACATAATAGGCAGACTCCGGTCGCCAAGTGTTCAGCGTTTCGTGGTTTTCTAAATTTCAACACCTCGCCGTGATCCTCTTCTGGTAAAGTGATCGCTTTGGTTAAATAATATTATTTGGACTCCGCATTATCATGCTCCGGACAAAAATGGTGGAAGTGTTCGTATGGACATTCGTATCTCCTGCTCCAAACCCCTTTTGAGATTCGAGCAGGGTGTGTATATTCAATTTCACACTTATATAAATTCAGGTATATTTTCAATCCTAGCGCTCACAAATTCGCTTTCATCCGGGAATGTGATCCCACCAGATACTGCTAGAAACCCTTGTACATTGTTTTTAACACAAGCTTTATCAAGTTTCCCCCGATCGTAGATATATTCAACTTCTATTTGTTTTCCATTAAGATAGGAAGCTTGAAATTCATGTGTTGTTTGATGAATGCCCCACTAGTTTTTGAGAAGCGATTTGTGATAAACCACACCCTTTACGCCAAGCGTAACGTAGTCAATATTTCGACATAATAGGCGGACTCCGGTCGCCAAGTGTTCAGCGTTTAGTGGTTTTCTTAATTTCAACACCTCGGCGTGATCCTCTTCTTGTAAAGTGATCGCTTTGGTTAATTAATATTATTTGGACTCCGCATTATCATGCTCCGGACAAAAATGGTAGAAGTGATCGTATGGACATTCGTATCTCCTGCTCCAAACCCCTTTTGAGATTCGAGCAGGGCTTGTATATTCAATTTGAACACAATTTCACACTTATATAAATTCAGGTATATTTTCAATCCTAGAAGTCGAACGCGCTCACAAATTCGATTTCATCCGGTAACGTGTTCCCACTAAATACTGCTAGAAAACCTTATACATTTTTTTAACACGAGCTTTATCAAGTTTCCTTCGATCGTAGATATATTCTACTTCTATTTGTTTTCCATTAAGATAGAAAGCATGAAATTCATGTGTTGTTTGATGAATGCCCCACTAGTTTTTGAGAAGCGATTTGTGATAAACCACACCCTTTACGCCAAGCGTAACGTAGTCAATATTTCGACATAATAGGCAGACTCCGGTCGCCAAGTGTTCAGCGTTTCGTGGTTTTCTAAATTTCAACACCTCGCCGTGATCCTCTTCTGGTAAAGTGATCGCTTTGGTTAAATAATATTATTTGGACTCCGCATTATCATGCTCCGGACAAAAATGGTGGAAGTGTTCGTATGGACATTCGTATCTCCTGCTCCAAACCCCTTTTGAGATTCGAGCAGGGTGTGTATATTCAATTTCACACTTATATAAATTCAGGTATATTTTCAATCCTAGAAGTCGAACGCACTCACAAATTCGATTTCATCCGGGAATGTGATCCAACCAAATACTGCTAGAAACCCTTGTACATTTTTTTAACACGAGCTTTATCAAGTTTTCTTCGATCATAGATATATTCTACTTCTATTTCGTTTTCCATTAAGATAGAAAGCATGAAATTCATGTGTTGTTTGATGAATGCCCCACTAGCTTTTGAGAAGCGTTTTGTGATAAACCACACCCTTTACGCCAAGCGTAACGTAGTCAATATTTCGACATAATAGGCGGACTCCGGTCGCCAAGTGTTCAGCGTTTCGTGGTTTTCTTAATTTCAAAACCTCGGCGTGATCCTCTTCTGGTAAAGTGATCGCTTTGGTTAAATAATATTATTTGGACTCCGCATTATCATGCTCCGGACAAAAATGGTGGAAGTGTTCGTATGGACATTCGTATCTCCTGCTCCAAACCCCTTTTGAGATTCGAGCAGGGTGTGTATATTCAATTTCACACTTATATAAATTCAGGTATATTTTCAATCCTAGCGCTCACAAATTCGCTTTCATCCGGGAATGTGATCCCACCAGATACTGCTAGAAACCCTTGTACATTGTTTTTAACACAAGCTTTATCAAGTTTCCCCCGATCGTAGATATATTCAACTTCTATTTGTTTTCCATTAAGATAGGAAGCTTGAAATTCATGTGTTGTTTGATGAATGCCCCACTAGTTTTTGAGAAGCGATTTGTGATAAACCACACCCTTTACGCCAAGCGTAACGTAGTCAATATTTCGACATAATAGGCGGACTCCGGTCGCCAAGTGTTCAGCGTTTCGTGGTTTTCTTAATTTCAAAACCTCGGCGTGATCCTCTTCTGGTAAAGTGATCGCTTTGGTTAAATAATATTATTTGGACTCCGCATTATCATGCTCCGGACAAAAATGGTGGAAGTGTTCGTATGGACATTCGTATCTCCTGCTCCAAACCCCTTTTGAGATTCGAGCAGGGTGTGTATATTCAATTTCACACTTATATAAATTCAGGTATATTTTCAATCCTAGCGCTCACAAATTCGCTTTCATCCGGGAATGTGATCCCACCAGATACTGCTAAAAACCCTTGTACATTGTTTTTAACACAAGCTTTATCAAGTTTCCCCCGATCGTAGATATATTCAACTTCTATTTGTTTTCCATTAAGATAGGAAGCTTGAAATTCATGTGTTGTTTGATGAATGCCCCACTAGTTTTTGAGAAGCGATTTGTGATAAACCACACCCTTTACGCCAAGCGTAACGTAGTCAATATTTCGACATAATAGGCGGACTCCGGTCGCCAAGTGTTCAGCGTTTAGTGGTTTTCTTAATTTCAACACCTCGGCGTGATCCTCTTCTTGTAAAGTGATCGCTTTGGTTAATTAATATTATTTGGACTCCGCATTATCATGCTCCGGACAAAAATGGTAGAAGTGATCGTATGGACATTCGTATCTCCTGCTCCAAACCCCTTTTGAGATTCGAGCAGGGCTTGTATATTCAATTTGAACACAATTTCACACTTATATAAATTCAGGTATATTTTCAATCCTAGAAGTCGAACGCGCTCACAAATTCGATTTCATCCGGTAACGTGTTCCCACTAAATACTGCTAGAAAACCTTATACATTTTTTTAACACGAGCTTTATCAAGTTTCCTTCGATCGTAGATATATTCTACTTCTATTTGTTTTCCATTAAGATAGAAAGCATGAAATTCATGTGTTGTTTGATGAATGCCCCACTAGTTTTTGAGAAGCCTTTTGTGATAAACCACACCCTTTACGCCAAGCGTAACGTAGTCAATATTTCGACATAATAGGCAGACTCCGGTCGCCAAGTGTTCAGCGTTTCGTGGTTTTCTAAATTTCAACACCTCGTCGTGATCCTCTTCTGGTAAAGTGATCGCTTTGGTTAAATAATATTATTTGGACTCCGCATTATCATGCTCCGGACAAAAATGGTGGAAGTGTTCGTATGGACATTCGTATCTCCTGCTCCAAACCCCTTTTGAGATTCGAGCAGGGTGTGTATATTCAATTTCACACTTATATAAATTCAGGTATATTTTCAATCCTAGAAGTCGAACGCACTCACAAATTCGATTTCATCCGGGAATGTGATCCAACCAAATACTGCTAGAAACCCTTGTACATTTTTTTAACACGAGCTTTATCAAGTTTTCTTCGATCATAGATATATTCTACTTCTATTTCGTTTTCCATTAAGATAGAAAGCATGAAATTCATGTGTTGTTTGATGAATGCCCCACTAGCTTTTGAGAAGCGTTTTGTGATAAACCACACCCTTTACGCCAAGCGTAACGTAGTCAATATTTCGACATAATAGGCGGACTCCGGTCGCCAAGTGTTCAGCGTTTCGTGGTTTTCTTAATTTCAAAACCTCGGCGTGATCCTCTTCTGGTAAAGTGATCGCTTTGGTTAAATAATATTATTTGGACTCCGCATTATCATGCTCCGGACAAAAATGGTGGAAGTGTTCGTATGGACATTCGTATCTCCTGCTCCAAACCCCTTTTGAGATTCGAGCAGGGTGTGTATATTCAATTTCACACTTATATAAATTCAGGTATATTTTCAATCCTAGCGCTCACAAATTCGCTTTCATCCGGGAATGTGATCCCACCAGATACTGCTAGAAACCCTTGTACATTGTTTTTAACACAAGCTTTATCAAGTTTCCCCCGATCGTAGATATATTCAACTTCTATTTGTTTTCCATTAAGATAGGAAGCTTGAAATTCATGTGTTGTTTGATGAATGCCCCACTAGTTTTTGAGAAGCGATTTGTGATAAACCACACCCTTTACGCCAAGCGTAACGTAGTCAATATTTCGACATAATAGGCGGACTCCGGTCGCCAAGTGTTCAGCGTTTCGTGGTTTTCTTAATTTCAAAACCTCGGCGTGATCCTCTTCTGGTAAAGTGATCGCTTTGGTTAAATAATATTATTTGGACTCCGCATTATCATGCTCCGGACAAAAATGGTGGAAGTGTTCGTATGGACATTCGTATCTCCTGCTCCAAACCCCTTTTGAGATTCGAGCAGGGTGTGTATATTCAATTTCACACTTATATAAATTCAGGTATATTTTCAATCCTAGCGCTCACAAATTCGCTTTCATCCGGGAATGTGATCCCACCAGATACTGCTAAAAACCCTTGTACATTGTTTTTAACACAAGCTTTATCAAGTTTCCCCCGATCGTAGATATATTCAACTTCTATTTGTTTTCCATTAAGATAGGAAGCTTGAAATTCATGTGTTGTTTGATGAATGCCCCACTAGTTTTTGAGAAGCGATTTGTGATAAACCACACCCTTTACGCCAAGCGTAACGTAGTCAATATTTCGACATAATAGGCAGACTCCGGTCGCCAAGTGTTCAGCGTTTCGTGGTTTTCTAAATTTCAACACCTCGCCGTGATCCTCTTCTGGTAAAGTGATCGCTTTGGTTAAATAATATTATTTGGACTCCGCATTATCATGCTCCGGACAAAAATGGTGGAAGTGTTCGTATGGACATTCGTATCTCCTGCTCCAAACCCCTTTTGAGATTCGAGCAGGGTGTGTATATTCAATTTCACACTTATATAAATTCAGGTATATTTTCAATCCTAGCGCTCACAAATTCGCTTTCATCCGGGAATGTGATCCCACCAGATACTGCTAGAAACCCTTGTACATTGTTTTTAACACAAGCTTTATCAAGTTTCCCCCGATCGTAGATATATTCAACTTCTATTTGTTTTCCATTAAGATAGGAAGCTTGAAATTCATGTGTTGTTTGATGAATGCCCCACTAGTTTTTGAGAAGCGATTTGTGATAAACCACACCCTTTACGCCAAGCGTAACGTAGTCAATATTTCGACATAATAGGCGGACTCCGGTCGCCAAGTGTTCAGCGTTTAGTGGTTTTCTTAATTTCAACACCTCGGCGTGATCCTCTTCTTGTAAAGTGATCGCTTTGGTTAATTAATATTATTTGGACTCCGCATTATCATGCTCCGGACAAAAATGGTAGAAGTGATCGTATGGACATTCGTATCTCCTGCTCCAAACCCCTTTTGAGATTCGAGCAGGGCTTGTATATTCAATTTGAACACAATTTCACACTTATATAAATTCAGGTATATTTTCAATCCTAGAAGTCGAACGCGCTCACAAATTCGATTTCATCCGGTAACGTGTTCCCACTAAATACTGCTAGAAAACCTTATACATTTTTTTAACACGAGCTTTATCAAGTTTCCTTCGATCGTAGATATATTCTACTTCTATTTGTTTTCCATTAAGATAGAAAGCATGAAATTCATGTGTTGTTTGATGAATGCCCCACTAGTTTTTGAGAAGCCTTTTGTGATAAACCACACCCTTTACGCCAAGCGTAACGTAGTCAATATTTCGACATAATAGGCAGACTCCGGTCGCCAAGTGTTCAGCGTTTCGTGGTTTTCTAAATTTCAACACCTCGCCGTGATCCTCTTCTGGTAAAGTGATCGCTTTGGTTAAATAATATTATTTGGACTCCGCATTATCATGCTCCGGACAAAAATGGTGGAAGTGTTCGTATGGACATTCGTATCTCCTGCTCCAAACCCCTTTTGAGATTCGAGCAGGGTGTGTATATTCAATTTCACACTTATATAAATTCAGGTATATTTTCAATCCTAGAAGTCGAACGCACTCACAAATTCGATTTCATCCGGGAATGTGATCCAACCAAATACTGCTAGAAACCCTTGTACATTTTTTTAACACGAGCTTTATCAAGTTTTCTTCGATCATAGATATATTCTACTTCTATTTCGTTTTCCATTAAGATAGAAAGCATGAAATTCATGTGTTGTTTGATGAATGCCCCACTAGCTTTTGAGAAGCCTTTTGTGATAAACCACACCCTTTACGCCAAGCGTAACGTAGTCAATATTTCGACATAATAGGCGGACTCCGGTCGCCAAGTGTTCAGCGTTTCGTGGTTTTCTTAATTTCAAAACCTCGGCGTGATCCTCTTCTGGTAAAGTGATCGCTTTGGTTAAATAATATTATTTGGACTCCGCATTATCATGCTCCGGACAAAAATGGTGGAAGTGTTCGTATGGACATTCGTATCTCCTGCTCCAAACCCCTTTTGAGATTCGAGCAGGGTGTGTATATTCAATTTCACACTTATATAAATTCAGGTATATTTTCAATCCTAGCGCTCACAAATTCGCTTTCATCCGGGAATGTGATCCCACCAGATACTGCTAGAAACCCTTGTACATTGTTTTTAACACAAGCTTTATCAAGTTTCCCCCGATCGTAGATATATTCAACTTCTATTTGTTTTCCATTAAGATAGGAAGCTTGAAATTCATGTGTTGTTTGATGAATGCCCCACTAGTTTTTGAGAAGCGATTTGTGATAAACCACACCCTTTACGCCAAGCGTAACGTAGTCAATATTTCGACATAATAGGCGGACTCCGGTCGCCAAGTGTTCAGCGTTTCGTGGTTTTCTTAATTTCAAAACCTCGGCGTGATCCTCTTCTGGTAAAGTGATCGCTTTGGTTAAATAATATTATTTGGACTCCGCATTATCATGCTCCGGACAAAAATGGTGGAAGTGTTCGTATGGACATTCGTATCTCCTGCTCCAAACCCCTTTTGAGATTCGAGCAGGGTGTGTATATTCAATTTCACACTTATATAAATTCAGGTATATTTTCAATCCTAGCGCTCACAAATTCGCTTTCATCCGGGAATGTGATCCCACCAGATACTGCTAAAAACCCTTGTACATTGTTTTTAACACAAGCTTTATCAAGTTTCCCCCGATCGTAGATATATTCAACTTCTATTTGTTTTCCATTAAGATAGGAAGCTTGAAATTCATGTGTTGTTTGATGAATGCCCCACTAGTTTTTGAGAAGCGATTTGTGATAAACCACACCCTTTACGCCAAGCGTAACGTAGTCAATATTTCGACATAATAGGCAGACTCCGGTCGCCAAGTGTTCAGCGTTTCGTGGTTTTCTAAATTTCAACACCTCGCCGTGATCCTCTTCTGGTAAAGTGATCGCTTTGGTTAAATAATATTATTTGGACTCCGCATTATCATGCTCCGGACAAAAATGGTGGAAGTGTTCGTATGGACATTCGTATCTCCTGCTCCAAACCCCTTTTGAGATTCGAGCAGGGTGTGTATATTCAATTTCACACTTATATAAATTCAGGTATATTTTCAATCCTAGCGCTCACAAATTCGCTTTCATCCGGGAATGTGATCCCACCAGATACTGCTAGAAACCCTTGTACATTGTTTTTAACACAAGCTTTATCAAGTTTCCCCCGATCGTAGATATATTCAACTTCTATTTGTTTTCCATTAAGATAGGAAGCTTGAAATTCATGTGTTGTTTGATGAATGCCCCACTAGTTTTTGAGAAGCGATTTGTGATAAACCACACCCTTTACGCCAAGCGTAACGTAGTCAATATTTCGACATAATAGGCGGACTCCGGTCGCCAAGTGTTCAGCGTTTAGTGGTTTTCTTAATTTCAACACCTCGGCGTGATCCTCTTCTTGTAAAGTGATCGCTTTGGTTAATTAATATTATTTGGACTCCGCATTATCATGCTCCGGACAAAAATGGTAGAAGTGATCGTATGGACATTCGTATCTCCTGCTCCAAACCCCTTTTGAGATTCGAGCAGGGCTTGTATATTCAATTTGAACACAATTTCACACTTATATAAATTCAGGTATATTTTCAATCCTAGAAGTCGAACGCGCTCACAAATTCGATTTCATCCGGTAACGTGTTCCCACTAAATACTGCTAGAAAACCTTATACATTTTTTTAACACGAGCTTTATCAAGTTTCCTTCGATCGTAGATATATTCTACTTCTATTTGTTTTCCATTAAGATAGAAAGCATGAAATTCATGTGTTGTTTGATGAATGCCCCACTAGTTTTTGAGAAGCGATTTGTGATAAACCACACCCTTTACGCCAAGCGTAACGTAGTCAATATTTCGACATAATAGGCAGACTCCGATCGCCAAGTGTTCAGCGTTTCGTGGTTTTCTAAATTTCAACACCTCGCCGTGATCCTCTTCTGGTAAAGTGATCGCTTTGGTTAAATAATATTATTTGGACTCCGCATTATCATGCTCCGGACAAAAATGGTGGAAGTGTTCGTATGGACATTCGTATCTCCTGCTCCAAACCCCTTTTGAGATTCGAGCAGGGTGTGTATATTCAATTTCACACTTATATAAATTCAGGTATATTTTCAATCCTAGAAGTCGAACGCACTCACAAATTCGATTTCATCCGGGAATGTGATCCAACCAAATACTGCTAGAAACCCTTGTACATTTTTTTAACACGAGCTTTATCAAGTTTTCTTCGATCATAGATATATTCTACTTCTATTTCGTTTTCCATTAAGATAGAAAGCATGAAATTCATGTGTTGTTTGATGAATGCCCCACTAGCTTTTGAGAAGCGTTTTGTGATAAACCACACCCTTTACGCCAAGCGTAACGTAGTCAATATTTCGACATAATAGGCGGACTCCGGTCGCCAAGTGTTCAGCGTTTCGTGGTTTTCTTAATTTCAAAACCTCGGCGTGATCCTCTTCTGGTAAAGTGATCGCTTTGGTTAAATAATATTATTTGGACTCCGCATTATCATGCTCCGGACAAAAATGGTGGAAGTGTTCGTATGGACATTCGTATCTCCTGCTCCAAACCCCTTTTGAGATTCGAGCAGGGTGTGTATATTCAATTTCACACTTATATAAATTCAGGTATATTTTCAATCCTAGCGCTCACAATTTCGCTTTCATCCGGGAATGTGATCCCACCAGATACTGCTAGAAACCCTTGTACATTGTTTTTAACACAAGCTTTATCAAGTTTCCCCCGATCGTAGATATATTCAACTTCTATTTGTTTTCCATTAAGATAGGAAGCTTGAAATTCATGTGTTGTTTGATGAATGCCCCACTAGTTTTTGAGAAGCGATTTGTGATAAACCACACCCTTTACGCCAAGCGTAACGTAGTCAATATTTCGACATAATAGGCGGACTCCGGTCGCCAAGTGTTCAGCGTTTCGTGGTTTTCTTAATTTCAAAACCTCGGCGTGATCCTCTTCTGGTAAAGTGATCGCTTTGGTTAAATAATATTATTTGGACTCCGCATTATCATGCTCCGGACAAAAATGGTGGAAGTGTTCGTATGGACATTCGTATCTCCTGCTCCAAACCCCTTTTGAGATTCGAGCAGGGTGTGTATATTCAATTTCACACTTATATAAATTCAGGTATATTTTCAATCCTAGCGCTCACAAATTCGCTTTCATCCGGGAATGTGATCCCACCAGATACTGCTAAAAACCCTTGTACATTGTTTTTAACACAAGCTTTATCAAGTTTCCCCCGATCGTAGATATATTCAACTTCTATTTGTTTTCCATTAAGATAGGAAGCTTGAAATTCATGTGTTGTTTGATGAATGCCCCACTAGTTTTTGAGAAGCGATTTGTGATAAACCACACCCTTTACGCCAAGCGTAACGTAGTCAATATTTCGACATAATAGGCAGACTCCGGTCGCCAAGTGTTCAGCGTTTCGTGGTTTTCTAAATTTCAACACCTCGCCGTGATCCTCTTCTGGTAAAGTGATCGCTTTGGTTAAATAATATTATTTGGACTCCGCATTATCATGCTCCGGACAAAAATGGTGGAAGTGTTCGTATGGACATTCGTATCTCCTGCTCCAAACCCCTTTTGAGATTCGAGCAGGGTGTGTATATTCAATTTCACACTTATATAAATTCAGGTATATTTTCAATCCTAGAAGTCGAACGCACTCACAAATTCGATTTCATCCGGGAATGTGATCCAACCAAATACTGCTAGAAACCCTTGTACATTTTTTTAACACGAGCTTTATCAAGTTTTCTTCGATCATAGATATATTCTACTTCTATTTCGTTTTCCATTAAGATAGAAAGCATGAAATTCATGTGTTGTTTGATGAATGCCCCACTAGCTTTTGAGAAGCCTTTTGTGATAAACCACACCCTTTACGCCAAGCGTAACGTAGTCAATATTTCGACATAATAGGCGGACTCCGGTCGCCAAGTGTTCAGCGTTTCGTGGTTTTCTTAATTTCAAAACCTCGGCGTGATCCTCTTCTGGTAAAGTGATCGCTTTGGTTAAATAATATTATTTGGACTCCGCATTATCATGCTCCAGACAAAAATGGTGGAAGTGTTCGTATGGACATTCGTATCTCCTGCTCCAAACCCCTTTTGAGATTCGAGCAGGGTGTGTATATTCAATTTCACACTTATATAAATTCAGGTATATTTTCAATCCTAGCGCTCACAAATTCGCTTTCATCCGGGAATGTGATCCCACCAGATACTGCTAGAAACCCTTGTACATTGTTTTTAACACAAGCTTTATCAAGTTTCCCCCGATCGTAGATATATTCAACTTCTATTTGTTTTCCATTAAGATAGGAAGCTTGAAATTCATGTGTTGTTTGATGAATGCCCCACTAGTTTTTGAGAAGCGATTTGTGATAAACCACACCCTTTACGCCAAGCGTAACGTAGTCAATATTTCGACATAATAGGCGGACTCCGGTCGCCAAGTGTTCAGCGTTTCGTGGTTTTCTAAATTTCAACACCTCGCCGTGATCCTCTTCTGGTAAAGTGATCGCTTTGGTTAAATAATATTATTTGGACTCCGCATTATCATGCTCCGGACAAAAATGGTGGAAGTGTTCGTATGGACATTCGTATCTCCTGCTCCAAACCCCTTTTGAGATTCGAGCAGGGTGTGTATATTCAATTTCACACTTATATAAATTCAGGTATATTTTCAATCCTAGAAGTCGAACGCACTCACAAATTCGATTTCATCCGGGAATGTGATCCAACCAAATACTGCTAGAAACCCTTGTACATTTTTTTAACACGAGCTTTATCAAGTTTTCTTCGATCATAGATATATTCTACTTCTATTTCGTTTTCCATTAAGATAGAAAGCATGAAATTCATGTGTTGTTTGATGAATGCCCCACTAGCTTTTGAGAAGCCTTTTGTGATAAACCACACCCTTTACGCCAAGCGTAACGTAGTCAATATTTCGACATAATAGGCGGACTCCGGTCGCCAAGTGTTCAGCGTTTCGTGGTTTTCTTAATTTCAAAACCTCGGCGTGATCCTCTTCTGGTAAAGTGATCGCTTTGGTTAAATAATATTATTTGGACTCCGCATTATCATGCTCCGGACAAAAATGGTGGAAGTGTTCGTATGGACATTCGTATCTCCTGCTCCAAACCCCTTTTGAGATTCGAGCAGGGTGTGTATATTCAATTTCACACTTATATAAATTCAGGTATATTTTCAATCCTAGCGCTCACAAATTCGCTTTCATCCGGGAATGTGATCCCACCAGATACTGCTAGAAACCCTTGTACATTGTTTTTAACACAAGCTTTATCAAGTTTCCCCCGATCGTAGATATATTCAACTTCTATTTGTTTTCCATTAAGATAGGAAGCTTGAAATTCATGTGTTGTTTGATGAATGCCCCACTAGTTTTTGAGAAGCGATTTGTGATAAACCACACCCTTTACGCCAAGCGTAACGTAGTCAATATTTCGACATAATAGGCGGACTCCGGTCGCCAAGTGTTCAGCGTTTCGTGGTTTTCTTAATTTCAAAACCTCGGCGTGATCCTCTTCTGGTAAAGTGATCGCTTTGGTTAAATAATATTATTTGGACTCCGCATTATCATGCTCCGGACAAAAATGGTGGAAGTGTTCGTATGGACATTCGTATCTCCTGCTCCAAACCCCTTTTGAGATTCGAGCAGGGTGTGTATATTCAATTTCACACTTATATAAATTCAGGTATATTTTCAATCCTAGCGCTCACAAATTCGCTTTCATCCGGGAATGTGATCCCACCAGATACTGCTAAAAACCCTTGTACATTGTTTTTAACACAAGCTTTATCAAGTTTCCCCCGATCGTAGATATATTCAACTTCTATTTGTTTTCCATTAAGATAGGAAGCTTGAAATTCATGTGTTGTTTGATGAATGCCCCACTAGTTTTTGAGAAGCGATTTGTGATAAACCACACCCTTTACGCCAAGCGTAACGTAGTCAATATTTCGACATAATAGGCAGACTCCGGTCGCCAAGTGTTCAGCGTTTCGTGGTTTTCTAAATTTCAACACCTCGCCGTGATCCTCTTCTGGTAAAGTGATCGCTTTGGTTAAATAATATTATTTGGACTCCGCATTATCATGCTCCGGACAAAAATGGTGGAAGTGTTCGTATGGACATTCGTATCTCCTGCTCCAAACCCCTTTTGAGATTCGAGCAGGGTGTGTATATTCAATTTCACACTTATATAAATTCAGGTATATTTTCAATCCTAGAAGTCGAACGCACTCACAAATTCGATTTCATCCGGGAATGTGATCCAACCAAATACTGCTAGAAACCCTTGTACATTTTTTTAACACGAGCTTTATCAAGTTTTCTTCGATCATAGATATATTCTACTTCTATTTCGTTTTCCATTAAGATAGAAAGCATGAAATTCATGTGTTGTTTGATGAATGCCCCACTAGCTTTTGAGAAGCCTTTTGTGATAAACCACACCCTTTACGCCAAGCGTAACGTAGTCAATATTTCGACATAATAGGCGGACTCCGGTCGCCAAGTGTTCAGCGTTTCGTGGTTTTCTTAATTTCAAAACCTCGGCGTGATCCTCTTCTGGTAAAGTGATCGCTTTGGTTAAATAATATTATTTGGACTCCGCATTATCATGCTCCAGACAAAAATGGTGGAAGTGTTCGTATGGACATTCGTATCTCCTGCTCCAAACCCCTTTTGAGATTCGAGCAGGGTGTGTATATTCAATTTCACACTTATATAAATTCAGGTATATTTTCAATCCTAGCGCTCACAATTTCGCTTTCATCCGGGAATGTGATCCCACCAGATACTGCTAGAAACCCTTGTACATTGTTTTTAACACAAGCTTTATCAAGTTTCCCCCGATCGTAGATATATTCAACTTCTATTTGTTTTCCATTAAGATAGGAAGCTTGAAATTCATGTGTTGTTTGATGAATGCCCCACTAGTTTTTGAGAAGCGATTTGTGATAAACCACACCCTTTACGCCAAGCGTAACGTAGTCAATATTTCGACATAATAGGCGGACTCCGGTCGCCAAGTGTTCAGCGTTTCGTGGTTTTCTTAATTTCAAAACCTCGGCGTGATCCTCTTCTGGTAAAGTGATCGCTTTGGTTAAATAATATTATTTGGACTCCGCATTATCATGCTCCGGACAAAAATGGTGGAAGTGTTCGTATGGACATTCGTATCTCCTGCTCCAAACCCCTTTTGAGATTCGAGCAGGGTGTGTATATTCAATTTCACACTTATATAAATTCAGGTATATTTTCAATCCTAGCGCTCACAAATTCGCTTTCATCCGGGAATGTGATCCCACCAGATACTGCTAAAAACCCTTGTACATTGTTTTTAACACAAGCTTTATCAAGTTTCCCCCGATCGTAGATATATTCAACTTCTATTTGTTTTCCATTAAGATAGGAAGCTTGAAATTCATGTGTTGTTTGATGAATGCCCCACTAGTTTTTGAGAAGCGATTTGTGATAAACCACACCCTTTACGCCAAGCGTAACGTAGTCAATATTTCGACATAATAGGCAGACTCCGGTCGCCAAGTGTTCAGCGTTTCGTGGTTTTCTAAATTTCAACACCTCGCCGTGATCCTCTTCTGGTAAAGTGATCGCTTTGGTTAAATAATATTATTTGGACTCCGCATTATCATGCTCCGGACAAAAATGGTGGAAGTGTTCGTATGGACATTCGTATCTCCTGCTCCAAACCCCTTTTGAGATTCGAGCAGGGTGTGTATATTCAATTTCACACTTATATAAATTCAGGTATATTTTCAATCCTAGAAGTCGAACGCACTCACAAATTCGATTTCATCCGGGAATGTGATCCAACCAAATACTGCTAGAAACCCTTGTACATTTTTTTAACACGAGCTTTATCAAGTTTTCTTCGATCATAGATATATTCTACTTCTATTTCGTTTTCCATTAAGATAGAAAGCATGAAATTCATGTGTTGTTTGATGAATGCCCCACTAGCTTTTGAGAAGCCTTTTGTGATAAACCACACCCTTTACGCCAAGCGTAACGTAGTCAATATTTCGACATAATAGGCGGACTCCGGTCGCCAAGTGTTCAGCGTTTCGTGGTTTTCTTAATTTCAAAACCTCGGCGTGATCCTCTTCTGGTAAAGTGATCGCTTTGGTTAAATAATATTATTTGGACTCCGCATTATCATGCTCCAGACAAAAATGGTGGAAGTGTTCGTATGGACATTCGTATCTCCTGCTCCAAACCCCTTTTGAGATTCGAGCAGGGTGTGTATATTCAATTTCACACTTATATAAATTCAGGTATATTTTCAATCCTAGCGCTCACAAATTCGCTTTCATCCGGGAATGTGATCCCACCAGATACTGCTAGAAACCCTTGTACATTGTTTTTAACACAAGCTTTATCAAGTTTCCCCCGATCGTAGATATATTCAACTTCTATTTGTTTTCCATTAAGATAGGAAGCTTGAAATTCATGTGTTGTTTGATGAATGCCCCACTAGTTTTTGAGAAGCGATTTGTGATAAACCACACCCTTTACGCCAAGCGTAACGTAGTCAATATTTCGACATAATAGGCGGACTCCGGTCGCCAAGTGTTCAGCGTTTCGTGGTTTTCTAAATTTCAACACCTCGCCGTGATCCTCTTCTGGTAACGTGATCGCTTTGGTTAAATAATATTATTTGGACTCCGCATTATCATGCTCCGGACAAAAATGGTGGAAGTGTTCGTATGGACATTCGTATCTCCTGCTCCAAACCCCTTTTGAGATTCGAGCAGGGTGTGTATATTCAATTTCACACTTATATAAATTCAGGTATATTTTCAATCCTAGAAGTCGAACGCACTCACAAATTCGATTTCATCCGGGAATGTGATCCAACCAAATACTGCTAGAAACCCTTGTACATTTTTTTAACACGAGCTTTATCAAGTTTTCTTCGATCATAGATATATTCTACTTCTATTTCGTTTTCCATTAAGATAGAAAGCATGAAATTCATGTGTTGTTTGATGAATGCCCCACTAGCTTTTGAGAAGCCTTTTGTGATAAACCACACCCTTTACGCCAAGCGTAACGTAGTCAATATTTCGACATAATAGGCGGACTCCGGTCGCCAAGTGTTCAGCGTTTCGTGGTTTTCTTAATTTCAAAACCTCGGCGTGATTCTCTTCTGGTAAAGTGATCGCTTTGGTTAAATAATATTATTTGGACTCCGCATTATCATGCTCCGGACAAAAATGGTGGAAGTGTTCGTATGGACATTCGTATCTCCTGCTCCAAACCCCTTTTGAGATTCGAGCAGGGTGTGTATATTCAATTTCACACTTATATAAATTCAGGTATATTTTCAATCCTAGCGCTCACAAATTCGCTTTCATCCGGGAATGTGATCCCACCAGATACTGCTAGAAACCCTTGTACATTGTTTTTAACACAAGCTTTATCAAGTTTCCCCCGATCGTAGATATATTCAACTTCTATTTGTTTTCCATTAAGATAGGAAGCTTGAAATTCATGTGTTGTTTGATGAATGCCCCACTAGTTTTTGAGAAGCGATTTGTGATAAACCACACCCTTTACGCCAAGCGTAACGTAGTCAATATTTCGACATAATAGGCGGACTCCGGTCGCCAAGTGTTCAGCGTTTCGTGGTTTTCTTAATTTCAAAACCTCGGCGTGATCCTCTTCTGGTAAAGTGATCGCTTTGGTTAAATAATATTATTTGGACTCCGCATTATCATGCTCCGGACAAAAATGGTGGAAGTGTTCGTATGGACATTCGTATCTCCTGCTCCAAACCCCTTTTGAGATTCGAGCAGGGTGTGTATATTCAATTTCACACTTATATAAATTCAGGTATATTTTCAATCCTAGCGCTCACAAATTCGCTTTCATCCGGGAATGTGATCCCACCAGATACTGCTAAAAACCCTTGTACATTGTTTTTAACACAAGCTTTATCAAGTTTCCCCCGATCGTAGATATATTCAACTTCTATTTGTTTTCCATTAAGATAGGAAGCTTGAAATTCATGTGTTGTTTGATGAATGCCCCACTAGTTTTTGAGAAGCGATTTGTGATAAACCACACCCTTTACGCCAAGCGTAACGTAGTCAATATTTCGACATAATAGGCAGACTCCGGTCGCCAAGTGTTCAGCGTTTCGTGGTTTTCTAAATTTCAACACCTCGCCGTGATCCTCTTCTGGTAAAGTGATCGCTTTGGTTAAATAATATTATTTGGACTCCGCATTATCATGCTCCGGACAAAAATGGTGGAAGTGTTCGTATGGACATTCGTATCTCCTGCTCCAAACCCCTTTTGAGATTCGAGCAGGGTGTGTATATTCAATTTCACACTTATATAAATTCAGGTATATTTTCAATCCTAGAAGTCGAACGCACTCACAAATTCGATTTCATCCGGGAATGTGATCCAACCAAATACTGCTAGAAACCCTTGTACATTTTTTTAACACGAGCTTTATCAAGTTTTCTTCGATCATAGATATATTCTACTTCTATTTCGTTTTCCATTAAGATACAAAGCATGAAATTCATGTGTTGTTTGATGAATGCCCCACTAGCTTTTGAGAAGCCTTTTGTGATAAACCACACCCTTTACGCCAAGCGTAACGTAGTCAATATTTCGACATAATAGGCGGACTCCGGTCGCCAAGTGTTCAGCGTTTCGTGGTTTTCTTAATTTCAAAACCTCGGCGTGATCCTCTTCTGGTAAAGTGATCGCTTTGGTTAAATAATATTATTTGGACTCCGCATTATCATGCTCCAGACAAAAATGGTGGAAGTGTTCGTATGGACATTCGTATCTCCTGCTCCAAACCCCTTTTGAGATTCGAGCAGGGTGTGTATATTCAATTTCACACTTATATAAATTCAGGTATATTTTCAATCCTAGCGCTCACAAATTCGCTTTCATCCGGGAATGTGATCCCACCAGATACTGCTAGAAACCCTTGTACATTGTTTTTAACACAAGCTTTATCAAGTTTCCCCCGATCGTAGATATATTCAACTTCTATTTGTTTTCCATTAAGATAGGAAGCTTGAAATTCATGTGTTGTTTGATGAATGCCCCACTAGTTTTTGAGAAGCGATTTGTGATAAACCACACCCTTTACGCCAAGCGTAACGTAGTCAATATTTCGACATAATAGGCGGACTCCGGTCGCCAAGTGTTCAGCGTTTCGTGGTTTTCTTAATTTCAAAACCTCGGCGTGATCCTCTTCTGGTAAAGTGATCGCTTTGGTTAAATAATATTATTTGGACTCCGCATTATCATGCTCCGGACAAAAATGGTGGAAGTGTTCGTATGGACATTCGTATCTCCTGCTCCAAACCCCTTTTGAGATTCGAGCAGGGTGTGTATATTCAATTTCACACTTATATAAATTCAGGTATATTTTCAATCCTAGCGCTCACAAATTCGCTTTCATCCGGGAATGTGATCCCACCAGATACTGCTAAAAACCCTTGTACATTGTTTTTAACACGAGCTTTATCAAGTTTTCTTCGATCATAGATATATTCTACTTCTATTTCGTTTTCCATTAAGATAGAAAGCATGAAATTCATGTGTTGTTTGATGAATGCCCCACTAGCTTTTGAGAAGCCTTTTGTGATAAACCACACCCTTTACGCCAAGCGTAACGTAGTCAATATTTCGACATAATAGGCGGACTCCGGTCGCCAAGTGTTCAGCGTTTCGTGGTTTTCTTAATTTCAAAACCTCGGCGTGATCCTCTTCTGGTAAAGTGATCGCTTTGGTTAAATAATATTATTTGGACTCCGCATTATCATGCTCCAGACAAAAATGGTGGAAGTGTTCGTATGGACATTCGTATCTCCTGCTCCAAACCCCTTTTGAGATTCGAGCAGGGTGTGTATATTCAATTTCACACTTATATAAATTCAGGTATATTTTCAATCCTAGCGCTCACAAATTCGCTTTCATCCGGGAATGTGATCCCACCAGATACTGCTAAAAACCCTTGTACATTGTTTTTAACACAAGCTTTATCAAGTTTCCCCCGATCGTAGATATATTCAACTTCTATTTGTTTTCCATTAAGATAGGAAGCTTGAAATTCATGTGTTGTTTGATGAATGCCCCACTAGTTTTTGAGAAGCGATTTGTGATAAACCACACCCTTTACGCCAAGCGTAACGTAGTCAATATTTCGACATAATAGGCGGACTCCGGTCGCCAAGTGTTCAGCGTTTAGTGGTTTTCTTAATTTCAACACCTCGGCGTGATCCTCTTCTTGTAAAGTGATCGCTTTGGTTAATTAATATTATTTGGACTCCGCATTATCATGCTCCGGACAAAAATGGTGGAAGTGATCGTATGGACATTCGTATCTCCTGCTCCAAACCCCTTTTGAGATTCGAGCAGGGTGTGTATATTTAATTTGCACACAATTTCACACTTATGTAAGTTCAGGTATATTTTCAATCGCAGAATTCGAACGCGCTCACAAATTCGATTTCATCCGGTAACGTGTTCCCACTAAATACTGCTAGAAAACCTTATACATTTTTTTAACACGAGCTTTATCAAGTTTCCTTCGATCGTAGATATATTCTACTTCTATTTGTTTTCCATTAAGATAGAAAGCATGAAATTCATGTGTTGTTTGATGAATGCCCCACTAGTTTTTGAGAAGCATTTTTTGATAAACCACACCCTTTACGCCAAGCGTAACGTAGTCAATATTTCGACATAATAGGCGGACTCCGGTCGCCAAGTGTTCAGCGTTTCGTGGTTTTCTTAATTTCAAAACCTCGGCGTGATCCTCTTCTGGTAAAGTGATCGCTTTGGTTAAATAATATTATTTGGACTCCGCATTATCATGCTCCGGACAAAAATGGTGGAAGTGTTCGTATGGACATTCGTATCTCCTGCTCCAAACCCCTTTTGAGATTCGAGCAGGGTGTGTATATTCAATTTCACACTTATATAAATTCAGGTATATTTTCAATCCTAGCGCTCACAAATTCGCTTTCATCCGGGAATGTGATCCCACCAGATACTGCTAAAAACCCTTGTACATTGTTTTTAACACAAGCTTTATCAAGTTTCCCCCGATCGTAGATATATTCAACTTCTATTTGTTTTCCATTAAGATAGGAAGCTTGAAATTCATGTGTTGTTTGATGAATGCCCCACTAGTTTTTGAGAAGCGATTTGTGATAAACCACACCCTTTACGCCAAGCGTAACGTAGTCAATATTTCGACATAATAGGCAGACTCCGGTCGCCAAGTGTTCAGCGTTTCGTGGTTTTCTAAATTTCAACACCTCGCCGTGATCCTCTTCTGGTAAAGTGATCGCTTTGGTTAAATAATATTATTTGGACTCCGCATTATCATGCTCCGGACAAAAATGGTGGAAGTGTTCGTATGGACATTCGTATCTCCTGCTCCAAACCCCTTTTGAGATTCGAGCAGGGTGTGTATATTCAATTTCACACTTATATAAATTCAGGTATATTTTCAATCCTAGAAGTCGAACGCACTCACAAATTCGATTTCATCCGGGAATGTGATCCAACCAAATACTGCTAGAAACCCTTGTACATTTTTTTAACACGAGCTTTATCAAGTTTTCTTCGATCATAGATATATTCTACTTCTATTTCGTTTTCCATTAAGATAGAAAGCATGAAATTCATGTGTTGTTTGATGAATGCCCCACTAGCTTTTGAGAAGCCTTTTGTGATAAACCACACCCTTTACGCCAAGCGTAACGTAGTCAATATTTCGACATAATAGGCGGACTCCGGTCGCCAAGTGTTCAGCGTTTCGTGGTTTTCTTAATTTCAAAACCTCGGCGTGATCCTCTTCTGGTAAAGTGATCGCTTTGGTTAAATAATATTATTTGGACTCCGCATTATCATGCTCCAGACAAAAATGGTGGAAGTGTTCGTATGGACATTCGTATCTCCTGCTCCAAACCCCTTTTGAGATTCGAGCAGGGTGTGTATATTCAATTTCACACTTATATAAATTCAGGTATATTTTCAATCCTAGCGCTCACAAATTCGCTTTCATCCGGGAATGTGATCCCACCAGATACTGCTAGAAACCCTTGTACATTGTTTTTAACACAAGCTTTATCAAGTTTCCCCCGATCGTAGATATATTCAACTTCTATTTGTTTTCCATTAAGATAGGAAGCTTGAAATTCATGTGTTGTTTGATGAATGCCCCACTAGTTTTTGAGAAGCGATTTGTGATAAACCACACCCTTCACGCCAAGCGTAACGTAGTCAATATTTCGACATAATAGGCGGACTCCGGTCGCCAAGTGTTCAGCGTTTCGTGGTTTTCTTAATTTCAAAACCTCGGCGTGATCCTCTTCTGGTAAAGTGATCGCTTTGGTTAAATAATATTATTTGGACTCCGCATTATCATGCTCCGGACAAAAATGGTGGAAGTGTTCGTATGGACATTCGTATCTCCTGCTCCAAACCCCTTTTGAGATTCGAGCAGGGTGTGTATATTCAATTTCACACTTATATAAATTCAGGTATATTTTCAATCCTAGCGCTCACAAATTCGCTTTCATCCGGGAATGTGATCCCACCAGATACTGCTAAAAACCCTTGTACATTGTTTTTAACACAAGCTTTATCAAGTTTCCCCCGATCGTAGATATATTCAACTTCTATTTGTTTTCCATTAAGATAGGAAGCTTGAAATTCATGTGTTGTTTGATGAATGCCCCACTAGTTTTTGAGAAGCGATTTGTGATAAACCACACCCTTTACGCCAAGCGTAACGTAGTCAATATTTCGACATAATAGGCAGACTCCGGTCGCCAAGTGTTCAGCGTTTCGTGGTTTTCTAAATTTCAACACCTCGCCGTGATCCTCTTCTGGTAAAGTGATCGCTTTGGTTAAATAATATTATTTGGACTCCGCATTATCATGCTCCGGACAAAAATGGTGGAAGTGTTCGTATGGACATTCGTATCTCCTGCTCCAAACCCCTTTTGAGATTCGAGCAGGGTGTGTATATTCAATTTCACACTTATATAAATTCAGGTATATTTTCAATCCTAGCGCTCACAAATTCGCTTTCATCCGGGAATGTGATCCCACCAGATACTGCTAAAAACCCTTGTACATTGTTTTTAACACAAGCTTTATCAAGTTTCCCCCGATCGTAGATATATTCAACTTCTATTTGTTTTCCATTAAGATAGGAAGCTTGAAATTCATGTGTTGTTTGATGAATGCCCCACTAGTTTTTGAGAAGCGATTTGTGATAAACCACACCCTTTACGCCAAGCGTAACGTAGTCAATATTTCGACATAATAGGCGGACTCCGGTCGCCAAGTGTCCAGCGTTTAGTGGTTTTCTTAATTTCAACACCTCGGCGTGATCCTCTTCTTGTAAAGTGATCGCTTTGGTTAAATAATATTATTTGGACTCCGCATTATCATGCTCCGGACAAAAATGGTGGAAGTGTTCGTATGGACATTCGTATCTCCTGCTCCAAACCCCTTTTGAGATTCGAGCAGGGTGTGTATATTCAATTTCACACTTATATAAATTCAGGTATATTTTCAATCCTAGCGCTCACAAATTCGCTTTCATCCGGGAATGTGATCCCACCAGATACTGCTAAAAACCCTTGTACATTGTTTTTAACACAAGCTTTATCAAGTTTCCCCCGATCGTAGATATATTCAACTTCTATTTGTTTTCCATTAAGATAGGAAGCTTGAAATTCATGTGTTGTTTGATGAATGCCCCACTAGTTTTTGAGAAGCCTTTTGTGATAAACCACACCCTTTACGCCAAGCGTAACGTAGTCAATATTTCGACATAATAGGCAGACTCCGGTCGCCAAGTGTTCAGCGTTTCGTGGTTTTCTAAATTTCAACACCTCGCCGTGATCCTCTTCTGGTAAAGTGATCGCTTTGGTTAAATAATATTATTTGGACTCCGCATTATCATGCTCCGGACAAAAATGGTGGAAGTGTTCGTATGGACATTCGTATCTCCTGCTCCAAACCCCTTTTGAGATTCGAGCAGGGTGTGTATATTCAATTTCACACTTATATAAATTCAGGTATATTTTCAATCCTAGAAGTCGAACGCACTCACAAATTCGATTTCATCCGGGAATGTGATCCAACCAAATACTGCTAGAAACCCTTGTACATTTTTTTAACACGAGCTTTATCAAGTTTTCTTCGATCATAGATATATTCTACTTCTATTTCGTTTTCCATTAAGATAGAAAGCATGAAATTCATGTGTTGTTTGATGAATGCCCCACTAGCTTTTGAGAAGCCTTTTGTGATAAACCACACCCTTTACGCCAAGCGTAACGTAGTCAATATTTCGACATAATAGGCGGACTCCGGTCGCCAAGTGTTCAGCGTTTCGTGGTTTTCTTAATTTCAAAACCTCGGCGTGATCCTCTTCTGGTAAAGTGATCGCTTTGGTTAAATAATATTATTTGGACTCCGCATTATCATGCTCCAGACAAAAATGGTGGAAGTGTTCGTATGGACATTCGTATCTCCTGCTCCAAACCCCTTTTGAGATTCGAGCAGGGTGTGTATATTCAATTTCACACTTATATAAATTCAGGTATATTTTCAATCCTAGCGCTCACAAATTCGCTTTCATCCGGGAATGTGATCCCACCAGATACTGCTAGAAACCCTTGTACATTGTTTTTAACACAAGCTTTATCAAGTTTCCCCCGATCGTAGATATATTCAACTTCTATTTGTTTTCCATTAAGATAGGAAGCTTGAAATTCATGTGTTGTTTGATGAATGCCCCACTAGTTTTTGAGAAGCGATTTGTGATAAACCACACCCTTTACGCCAAGCGTAACGTAGTCAATATTTCGACATAATAGGCGGACTCCGGTCGCCAAGTGTTCAGCGTTTCGTGGTTTTCTTAATTTCAAAACCTCGGCGTGATCCTCTTCTGGTAAAGTGATCGCTTTGGTTAAATAATATTATTTGGACTCCGCATTATCATGCTCCGGACAAAAATGGTGGAAGTGTTCGTATGGACATTCGTATCTCCTGCTCCAAACCCCTTTTGAGATTCGAGCAGGGTGTGTATATTCAATTTCACACTTATATAAATTCAGGTATATTTTCAATCCTAGCGCTCACAAATTCGCTTTCATCCGGGAATGTGATCCCACCAGATACTGCTAAAAACCCTTGTACATTGTTTTTAACACAAGCTTTATCAAGTTTCCCCCGATCGTAGATATATTCAACTTCTATTTGTTTTCCATTAAGATAGGAAGCTTGAAATTCATGTGTTGTTTGATGAATGCCCCACTAGTTTTTGAGAAGCGATTTGTGATAAACCACACCCTTTACGCCAAGCGTAACGTAGTCAATATTTCGACATAATAGGCAGACTCCGGTCGCCAAGTGTTCAGCGTTTCGTGGTTTTCTAAATTTCAACACCTCGCCGTGATCCTCTTCTGGTAAAGTGATCGCTTTGGTTAAATAATATTATTTGGACTCCGCATTATCATGCTCCGGACAAAAATGGTGGAAGTGTTCGTATGGACATTCGTATCTCCTGCTCCAAACCCCTTTTGAGATTCGAGCAGGGTGTGTATATTCAATTTCACACTTATATAAATTCAGGTATATTTTCAATCCTAGCGCTCACAAATTCGCTTTCATCCGGGAATGTGATCCCACCAGATACTGCTAAAAACCCTTGTACATTGTTTTTAACACAAGCTTTATCAAGTTTCCCCCGATCGTAGATATATTCAACTTCTATTTGTTTTCCATTAAGATAGGAAGCTTGAAATTCATGTGTTGTTTGATGAATGCCCCACTAGTTTTTGAGAAGCGATTTGTGATAAACCACACCCTTTACGCCAAGCGTAACGTAGTCAATATTTCGACATAATAGGCGGACTCCGGTCGCCAAGTGTCCAGCGTTTAGTGGTTTTCTTAATTTCAACACCTCGGCGTGATCCTCTTCTTGTAAAGTGATCGCTTTGGTTAATTAATATTATTTGGACTCCGCATTATCATGCTCCGGACAAAAATGGTGGAAGTGATCGTATGGACATTCGTATCTCCTGCTCCAAACCCCTTTTGAGATTCGAGCAGGGTGTGTATATTTAATTTGCACACAATTTCACACTTATGTAAGTTCAGGTATATTTTCAATCGCAGAATTCGAACGCGCTCACAAATTCGATTTCATCCGGTAACGTGTTCCCACTAAATACTGCTAGAAAACCTTATACATTTTTTTAACACGAGCTTTATCAAGTTTCCTTCGATCGTAGATATATTCTACTTCTATTTGTTTTCCATTAAGATAGAAAGCATGAAATTCATGTGTTGTTTGATGAATGCCCCACTAGTTTTTGAGAAGCATTTTTTGATAAACCACACCCTTTACGCCAAGCGTAACGTAGTCAATATTTCGACATAATAGGCGGACTCCGGTCGCCAAGTGTTCAGCATTTTGTGGTTTTCTTAATTTCAACACCTCGGCGTGATCCTCTTCTGGTAAAGTGATCGCTTTGGTTAAATAATATTATTTGGACTCCGCATTATCATGCTCCGGACAAAAATGGTGGAAGTGATCGTATGGACATTCGTTTCTCCTGCTCCAAACCCCTTTTGAGATTCGAGCAGGGTGTGTATATTCAATTTCACACTTATATAAATTCAGGTATATTTTCAATCCTAGCGCTCACAAATTCGCTTTCATCCGGGAATGTGATCCCACCAGATACTGCTAGAAACCCTTGTACATTATTTTAACACGAGCTTTATCAAGTTTCCCCCGATCGTAGATATATTCAACTTCTATTTGTTTTCCATTAAGATAGGAAGCTTGAAATTCATGTGTTGTTTGATGAATGCCCCACTAGCTTTTGAGAAGCCTTTTGTGATAAACCACACCCTTTACGCCAAGCGTAACGTAGTCAATATTTCGACATAATAGGCGGACTCCGGTCGCCAAGTGTTCAGCGTTTCGTGGTTTTCTTAATTTCAAAACCTCGGCGTGATCCTCTTCTGGTAAAGTGATCGCTTTGGTTAAATAATATTATTTGGACTCCGCATTATCATGCTCCGGACAAAAATGGTGGAAGTGTTCGTATGGACATTCGTATCTCCTGCTCCAAACCCCTTTTGAGATTCGAGCAGGGTGTGTATATTCAATTTCACACTTATATAAATTCAGGTATATTTTCAATCCTAGCGCTCACAAATTCGCTTTCATCCGGGAATGTGTTCCCACTAAATACTGCTAGAAAACCTTATACATTTTTTTAACACGAGCTTTATCAAGTTTCCTTCGATCGTAGATATATTCTACTTCTATTTGTTTTCCATTAAGATAGAAAGCATGAAATTCATGTGTTGTTTGATGAATGCCCCACTAGTTTTTGAGAAGCCTTTTGTGATAAACCACACCCTTTACGCCAAGCGTAACGTAGTCAATATTTCGACATAATAGGCAGACTCCGGTCGCCAAGTGTTCAGCGTTTCGTGGTTTTCTTAATTTCAACACCTCGCCGTGATCCTCTTCTGGTAAAGTGATCGCTTTGGTTAAATAATATTATTTGGACTCCGCATTATCATGCTCCGGACAAAAATGGTGGAAGTGTTCGTATGGACATTCGTATCTCCTGCTCCAAACCCCTTTTGAGATTCGAGCAGGGTGTGTATATTCAATTTCACACTTATATAAATTCAGGTATATTTTCAATCCTAGAAGTCGAACGCACTCACAAATTCGATTTCATCCGGGAATGTGATCCAACCAAATACTGCTAGAAACCCTTGTACATTTTTTTAAAACGAGCTTTATCAAGTTTTCTTCGATCATAGATATATTCTACTTCTATTTCGTTTTCCATTAAGATAGAAAGCATGAAATTCATGTGTTGTTTGATGAATGCCCCACTAGCTTTTGAGAAGCCTTTTGTGATAAACCACACCCTTTACGCCAAGCGTAACGTAGTCAATATTTCGACATAATAGGCGGACTCCGGTCGCCAAGTGTTCAGCGTTTCGTGGTTTTCTTAATTTCAAAACCTCGGCGTGATCCTCTTCTGGTAAAGTGATCGCTTTGGTTAAATAATATTATTTGGACTCCGCATTATCATGCTCCGGACAAAAATGGTGGAAGTGTTCGTATGGACATTCGTATCTCCTGCTCCAAACCCCTTTTGAGATTCGAGCAGGGTGTGTATATTCAATTTCACACTTATATAAATTCAGGTATATTTTCAATCCTAGCGCTCACAAATTCGCTTTCATCCGGGAATGTGATCCCACCAGATACTGCTAGAAACCCTTGTACATTGTTTTTAACACAAGCTTTATCAAGTTTCCCCCGATCGTAGATATATTCAACTTCTATTTGTTTTCCATTAAGATAGGAAGCTTGAAATTCATGTGTTGTTTGATGAATGCCCCACTAGTTTTTGAGAAGCGATTTGTGATAAACCACACCCTTTACGCCAAGCGTAACGTAGTCAATATTTCGACATAATAGGCGGACTCCGGTCGCCAAGTGTTCAGCGTTTAGTGGTTTTCTTAATTTCAACACCTCGGCGTGATCCTCTTCTTGTAAAGTGATCGCTTTGGTTAATTAATATTATTTGGACTCCGCATTATCATGCTCCGGACAAAAATGGTGGAAGTGATCGTATGGACATTCGTATCTCCTGCTCCAAACCCCTTTTGAGATTCGAGCAGGGCTTGTATATTCAATTTGAACACAATTTCACACTTATGTAAGTTCAGGTATATTTTCAATCGCAGAATTCGAACGCGCTCACAAATTCGATTTCATCCGGTAACGTGTTCCCACTAAATACTGCTAGAAAACCTTATACATTTTTTTAACACGAGCTTTATCAAGTTTCCTTCGATCGTAGATATATTCTACTTCTATTTGTTTTCCATTAAGATAGGAAGCTTGAAATTCATGTGTTGTTTGATGAATGCCCCACTAGTTTTTGAGAAGCGATTTGTGATAAACCACACCCTTTACGCCAAGCGTAACGTAGTCAATATTTCGACATAATAGGCGGACTCCGGTCGCCAAGTGTTCAGCGTTTAGTGGTTTTCTTAATTTCAACACCTCGGCGTGATCCTCTTCTTGTAAAGTGATCGCTTTGGTTAATTAATATTATTTGGACTCCGCATTATCATGCTCCGGACAAAAATGGTGGAAGTGATCGTATGGACATTCGTATCTCCTGCTCCAAACCCCTTTTGAGATTCGAGCAGGGCTTGTATATTCAATTTGAACACAATTTCACACTTATGTAAGTTCAGGTATATTTTCAATCGCAGAATTCGAACGCGCTCACAAATTCGATTTCATCCGTGAATGTGATCCAACCAAATACTGCTAGAAACCCTTGTACATTTTTTTAACACGAGCTTTATCAAGTTTTCTTCGATCATAGATATATTCTACTTCTATTTCGTTTTCCATTAAGATAGAAAGCATGAAATTCATGTGTTGTTTGATGAATGCCCCACTAGCTTTTGAGAAGCGATTTGTGATAAACCACACCCTTTACGCCAAGCGTAACGTAGTCAATATTTCGACATAATAGGCGGACTCCGGTCGCCAAGTGTTCAGCGTTTCGTGGTTTTCTTAATTTCAAAACCTCGGCGTGATCCTCTTCTGGTAAAGTGATCGCTTTGGTTAAATAATATTATTTGGACTCCGCATTATCATGCTCCGGACAAAAATGGTGGAAGTGTTCGTATGGACATTCGTATCTCCTGCTCCAAACCCCTTTTGAGATTCGAGCAGGGTGTGTATATTCAATTTCACACTTATATAAATTCAGGTATATTTTCAATCCTAGCGCTCACAAATTCGCTTTCATCCGGGAATGTGATCCCACCAGATACTGCTAGAAACCCTTGTACATTATTTTAACACGAGCTTTATCAAGTTTCCCCCGATCGTAGATATATTCAACTTCTATTTGTTTTCCATTAAGATAGGAAGCTTGAAATTCATGTGTTGTTTGATGAATGCCCCACTAGCTTTTGAGAAGCCTTTTGTGATAAACCACACCCTTTACGCCAAGCGTAACGTAGTCAATATTTCGACATAATAGGCGGACTCCGGTCGCCAAGTGTTCAGCGTTTCGTGGTTTTCTTAATTTCAAAACCTCGGCGTGATCCTCTTCTGGTAAAGTGATCGCTTTGGTTAAATAATATTATTTGGACTCCGCATTATCATGCTCCGGACAAAAATGGTGGAAGTGTTCGTATGGACATTCGTATCTCCTGCTCCAAACCCCTTTTGAGATTCGAGCAGGGTGTGTATATTCAATTTCACACTTATATAAATTCAGGTATATTTTCAATCCTAGCGCTCACAAATTCGCTTTCATCCGGGAATGTGATCCCACCAGATACTGCTAGAAACCCTTGTACATTGTTTTTAACACAAGCTTTATCAAGTTTCCCCCGATCGTAGATATATTCAACTTCTATTTGTTTTCCATTAAGATAGGAAGCTTGAAATTCATGTGTTGTTTGATGAATGCCCCACTAGTTTTTGAGAAGCGATTTGTGATAAACCACACCCTTTACGCCAAGCGTAACGTAGTCAATATTTCGACATAATAGGCGGACTCCGGTCGCCAAGTGTTCAGCGTTTAGTGGTTTTCTTAATTTCAACACCTCGGCGTGATCCTCTTCTTGTAAAGTGATCGCTTTGGTTAATTAATATTATTTGGACTCCGCATTATCATGCTCCGGACAAAAATGGTGGAAGTGATCGTATGGACATTCGTATCTCCTGCTCCAAACCCCTTTTGAGATTCGAGCAGGGCTTGTATATTCAATTTGAACACAATTTCACACTTATGTAAGTTCAGGTATATTTTCAATCGCAGAATTCGAACGCGCTCACAAATTCGATTTCATCCGGTAACGTGTTCCCACTAAATACTGCTAGAAAACCTAATACATTTTTTTAACACGAGCTTTATCAAGTTTCCTTCGATCGTAGATATATTCTACTTCTATTTGTTTTCCATTAAGATAGAAAGCATGAAATTCATGTGTTGTTTGATGAATGCCCCACTAGTTTTTGAGAAGCCTTTTGTGATAAACCACACCCTTTACGCCAAGCGTAACGTAGTCAATATTTCGACATAATAGGCAGACTCCGGTCGCCAAGTGTTCAGCGTTTCGTGGTTTTCTAAATTTCAACACCTCGCCGTGATCCTCTTCTGGTAAAGTGATCGCTTTGGTTAAATAATATTATTTGGACTCCGCATTATCATGCTCCGGACAAAAATGGTGGAAGTGTTCGTATGGACATTCGTATCTCCTGCTCCAAACCCCTTTTGAGATTCGAGCAGGGTGTGTATATTCAATTTCACACTTATATAAATTCAGGTATATTTTCAATCCTAGCGCTCACAAATTCGCTTTCATCCGGGAATGTGATCCCACCAGATACTGCTAGAAACCCTTGTACATATTTTTTAACACAAGCTTTATCAAGTTTCCCCCGATCGTTGATATATTCAACTTCTATTTGTTTTCCATTAAGATAGGAAGCTTGAAATTCATGTGTTGTTTGATGAATGCCCCACTAGTTTTTGAGAAGCGATTTGTGATAAACCACACCCTTTACGCCAAGCGTAACGTAGTCAATATTTCGACATAATAGGCGGACTCCGGTCGCCAAGTGTTCAGCGTTTAGTGGTTTTCTTAATTTCAACACCTCGGCGTGATCCTCTTCTTGTAAAGTGATCGCTTTGGTTAATTAATATTATTTGGACTCCGCATTATCATGCTCCGGACAAAAATGGTGGAAGTGATCGTATGGACATTCGTATCTCCTGCTCCAAACCCCTTTTGAGATTCGAGCAGGGCTTGTATATTCAATTTGAACACAATTTTACACTTATGTAAGTTCAGGTATATTTTCAATCGCAGAATTCGAACGCGCTCACAAATTCGATTTCATCCGGTAACGTGTTCCCACTAAATACTGCTAGAAAACCTTATACATTTTTTTAACACGAGCTTTATCAAGTTTCCTTCGATCGTAGATATATTCTACTTCTATTTGTTTTCCATTAAGATAGAAAGCATGAAATTCATGTGTTGTTTGATGAATGCCCCACTAGTTTTTGAGAAGCCTTTTGTGATAAACCACACCCTTTACGCCAAGCGTAACGTAGTCAATATTTCGACATAATAGGCAGACTCCGGTCGCCAAGTGTTCAGCGTTTCGTGGTTTTCTTAATTTCAACACCTCGCCGTGATCCTCTTCTGGTAAAGTGATCGCTTTGGTTAAATAATATTATTTGGACTCCGCATTATCATGCTCCGGACAAAAATGGTGGAAGTGTTCGTATGGACATTCGTATCTCCTGCTCCAAACCCCTTTTGAGATTCGAGCAGGGTGTGTATATTCAATTTCACACTTATATAAATTCAGGTATATTTTCAATCCTAGAAGTCGAACGCACTCACAAATTCGATTTCATCCGGGAATGTGATCCAACCAAATACTGCTAGAAACCCTTGTACATTTTTTTAAAACGAGCTTTATCAAGTTTTCTTCGATCATAGATATATTCTACTTCTATTTCGTTTTCCATTAAGATAGAAAGCATGAAATTCATGTGTTGTTTGATGAATGCCCCAGTAGCTTTTGAGAAGCCTTTTGTGATAAACCACACCCTTTACGCCAAGCGTAACGTAGTCAATATTTCGACATAATAGGCGGAGTCCGGTCGCCAAGTGTTCAGCGTTTCGTGGTTTTCTTAATTTCAAAACCTCGGCGTGATCCTCTTCTGGTAAAGTGATCGCTTTAGTTAAATAATATTATTTGGACTCCGCATTATCATGCTCCGGACAAAAATGGTGGAAGTGTTCGTATGGACATTCGTATCTCCTGCTCCAAACCCCTTTTGAGATTCGAGCAGGGTGTGTATATTCAATTTCACACTTATATAAATTCAGGTATATTTTCAATCCTAGCGCTCACAAATTCGCTTTCATCCGGGAATGTGATCCCACCAGATACTGCTAGAAACCTTTGTACATTGTTTTTAACACAAGCTTTATCAAGCTTCCCCCGATCGTAGATATATTCAACTTCTATTTGTTTTCCATTAAGATAGGAAGCTTGAAATTCATGTGTTGTTTGATGAATGCCCCACTAGTTTTTGAGAAGCGATTTGTGATAAACCACACCCTTTACGCCAAGCGTAACGTAGTCAATATTTCGACATAATAGGCGGACTCCGGTCGCCAAGTGTTCAGCGTTTAGTGGTTTTCTTAATTTCAACACCTCGGCGTGATCCTCTTCTTGTAAAGTGATCGCTTTGGTTATTTAATATTATTTGGACTCCGCATTATCATGCTCCGGACAAAAATGGTGGAAGTGATCGTATGGACATTCGTATCTCCTGCTCCAAACCCCTTTTGAGATTCGAGCAGGGCTTGTATATTCAATTTGAACACAATTTCACACTTATGTAAGTTCAGGTATATTTTCAATCGCAGAATTCGAACGCGCTCACAAATTCGATTTCATCCGGTAACGTGTTCCCACTAAATACTGCTAGAAAACCTTATACATTTTTTTAACACGAGCTTTATCAAGTTTCCTTCGATCGTAGATATATTCTACTTCTATTTGTTTTCCATTAAGATAGGAAGCTTGAAATTCATGTGTTGTTTGATGAATGCCCCACTAGTTTTTGAGAAGCGATTTGTGATAAACCACACCCTTTACGCCAAGCGTAACGTAGTCAATATTTCGACATAATAGGCGGACTCCGGTCGCCAAGTGTTCAGCGTTTAGTGGTTTTCTTAATTTCAACACCTCGGCGTGATCCTCTTCTTGTAAAGTGATCGCTTTGGTTAATTAATATTATTTGGACTCCGCATTATCATGCTCCGGACAAAAATGGTGGAAGTGATCGTATGGACATTCGTATCTCCTGCTCCAAACCCCTTTTGAGATTCGAGCAGGGCTTGTATATTCAATTTGAACACAATTTCACACTTATGTAAGTTCAGGTATATTTTCAATCGCAGAATTCGAACGCGCTCACAAATTCGATTTCATCCGGGAATGTGATCCAACCAAATACTGCTAGAAACCCTTGTATATTTTTTTAACACGAGCTTTATCAAGTTTTCTTCGATCATAGATATATTCTACTTCTATTTCGTTTTCCATTAAGATAGAAAGCATGAAATTCATGTGTTGTTTGATGAATGCCCCACTAGCTTTTGAGAAGCGATTTGTGATAAACCACACCCTTTACGCCAAGCGTAACGTAGTCAATATTTCGACATAATAGGCGGACTCCGGTCGCCAAGTGTTCAGCGTTTCGTGGTTTTCTTAATTTCAAAACCTCGGCGTGATCCTCTTCTGGTAAAGTGATCGCTTTGGTTAAATAATATTATTTGGACTCCGCATTATCATGCTCCGGACAAAAATGGTGGAAGTGTTCGTATGGACATTCGTATCTCCTGCTCCAAACCCCTTTTGAGATTCGAGCAGGGTGTGTATATTCAATTTCACACTTATATAAATTCAGGTATATTTTCAATCCTAGCGCTCACAAATTCGCTTTCATCCGGGAATGTGATCCCACCAGATACTGCTAGAAACCCTTGTACATTATTTTAACACGAGCTTTATCAAGTTTCCCCCGATCGTAGATATATTCAACTTCTATTTGTTTTCCATTAAGATAGGAAGCTTGAAATTCATGTGTTGTTTGATGAATGCCCCACTAGTTTTTGAGAAGCCTTTTGTGATAAACCACACCCTTTACGCCAAGCGTAACGTAGTCAATATTTCGACATAATAGGCAGACTCCGGTCGCCAAGTGTTCAGCGTTTCGTGGTTTTCTTAATTTCAACACCTCGCCGTGATCCTCTTCTGGTAAAGTGATCGCTTTGGTTAAATAATATTATTTGGACTCCGCATTATCATGCTCCGGACAAAAATGGTGGAAGTGTTCGTATGGACATTCGTATCTCCTGCTCCAAACCCCTTTTGAGATTCGAGCAGGGTGTGTATATTCAATTTCACACTTATATAAATTCAGGTATATTTTCAATCCTAGAAGTCGAACGCACTCACAAATTCGATTTCATCCGGGAATGTGATCCAACCAAATACTGCTAGAAACCCTTGTACATTTTTTTAAAACGAGCTTTATCAAGTTTTCTTCGATCATAGATATATTCTACTTCTATTTCGTTTTCCATTAAGATAGAAAGCATGAAATTCATGTGTTGTTTGATGAATGCCCCAGTAGCTTTTGAGAAGCCTTTTGTGATAAACCACACCCTTTACGCCAAGCGTAACGTAGTCAATATTTCGACATAATAGGCGGAGTCCGGTCGCCAAGTGTTCAGCGTTTCGTGGTTTTCTTAATTTCAAAACCTCGGCGTGATCCTCTTCTGGTAAAGTGATCGCTTTAGTTAAATAACATTATTTGGACTCCGCATTATCATGCTCCGGACAAAAATGGTGGAAGTGTTCGTATGGACATTCGTATCTCCTGCTCCAAACCCCTTTTGAGATTCGAGCAGGGTGTGTATATTCAATTTCACACTTATATAAATTCAGGTATATTTTCAATCCTAGCGCTCACAAATTCGCTTTCATCCGGGAATGTGATCCCACCTGATACTGCTAGAAACCTTTGTACATTGTTTTTAACACAAGCTTTATCAAGCTTCCCCCGATCGTAGATATATTCAACTTCTATTTGTTTTCCATTAAGATAGGAAGCTTGAAATTCATGTGTTGTTTGATGAATGCCCCACTAGTTTTTGAGAAGCGATTTGTGATAAGCCACACCCTTTACGCCAAGCGTAACGTAGTCAATATTTCGACATAATAGGCGGACTCCGGTCGCCAAGTGTTCAGCGTTTAGTGGTTTTCTTAATTTCAACACCTCGGCGTGATCCTCTTCTTGTAAAGTGATCGCTTTGGTTAATTAATATTATTTGGACTCCGCATTATCATGCTCCGGACAAAAATGGTGGAAGTGATCGTATGGACATTCGTATCTCCTGCTCCAAACCCCTTTTGAGATTCGAGCAGGGCTTGTATATTCAATTTGAACACAATTTCACACTTATGTAAGTTCAGGTATATTTTCAATCGCAGAATTCGAACGCGCTCACAAATTCGATTTCATCCGGTAACGTGTTCCCACTAAATACTGCTAGAAAACCTTATACATTTTTTTAACACGAGCTTTATCAAGTTTCCTTCGATCGTAGATATATTCTACTTCTATTTGTTTTCCATTAAGATAGGAAGCTTGAAATTCATGTGTTGTTTGATGAATGCCCCACTAGTTTTTGAGAAGCGATTTGTGATAAACCACACCCTTTACGCCAAGCGTAACGTAGTCAATATTTCGACATAATAGGCGGACTCCGGTCGCCAAGTGTTCAGCGTTTAGTGGTTTTCTTAATTTCAACACCTCGGCGTGATCCTCTTCTTGTAAAGTGATCGCTTTGGTTAATTAATATTATTTGGACTCCGCATTATCATGCTCCGGACAAAAATGGTGGAAGTGATCGTATGGACATTCGTATCTCCTGCTCCAAACCCCTTTTGAGATTCGAGCAGGGCTTGTATATTCAATTTGAACACAATTTCACACTTATGTAAGTTCAGGTATATTTTCAATCGCAGAATTCGAACGCGCTCACAAATTCGATTTCATCCGGTAACGTGTTCCCACTAAATACTGCTAGAAAACCTTATACATTTTTTTAACACGAGCTTTATCAAGTTTCCTTCGATCGTAGATATATTCTACTTCTATTTGTTTTCCATTAAGATAGGAAGCTTGAAATTCATGTGTTGTTTGATGAATGCCCCACTAGTTTTTGAGAAGCGATTTGTGATAAACCACACCCTTTACGCCAAGCGTAACGTAGTCAATATTTCGACATAATAGGCGGACTCCGGTCGCCAAGTGTTCAGCGTTTAGTGGTTTTCTTAATTTCAACACCTCGGCGTGATCCTCTTCTTGTAAAGTGATCGCTTTGGTTAATTAATATTATTTGGACTCCGCATTATCATGCTCCGGACAAAAATGGTGGAAGTGATCGTATGGACATTCGTATCTCCTGCTCCAAACCCCTTTTGAGATTCGAGCAGGGCTTGTATATTCAATTTGAACACAATTTCACACTTATGTAAGTTCAGGTATATTTTCAATCGCAGAATTCGAACGCGCTCACAAATTCGATTTCATCCGGGAATGTGATCCAACCAAATACTGCTAGAAACCCTTGTACATTTTTTTAACACGAGCTTTATCAAGTTTTCTTCGATCATAGATATATTCTACTTCTATTTCGTTTTCCATTAAGATAGGAAGCTTGAAATTCATGTGTTGTTTGATGAATGCCCCACTAGTTTTTGAGAAGCGATTTGTGATAAACCACACCCTTTACGCCAAGCGTAACGTAGTCAATATTTCGACATAATAGGCGGACTCCGGTCGCCAAGTGTTCAGCGTTTAGTGGTTTTCTTAATTTCAACACCTCGGCGTGATCCTCTTCTTGTAAAGTGATCGCTTTGGTTAATTAATATTATTTGGACTCCGCATTATCATGCTCCGGACAAAAATGGTGGAAGTGTTCGTATGGACATTCGTATCTCCTGCTCCAAACCCCTTTTGAGATTCGAGCAGGGTGTGTATATTCAATTTCACACTTATATAAATTCAGGTATATTTTCAATCCTAGCGCTCACAAATTCGCTTTCATCCGGGAATGTGATCCCACCAGATACTGCTAGAAACCCTTGTACATTATTTTAACACGAGCTTTATCAAGTTTCCCCCGATCGTAGATATATTCAACTTCTATTTGTTTTCCATTAAGATAGGAAGCTTGAAATTCATGTGTTGTTTGATGAATGCCCCACTAGCTTTTGAGAAGCCTTTTGTGATAAACCACACCCTTTACGCCAAGCGTAACGTAGTCAATATTTCGACATAATAGGCGGACTCCGGTCGCCAAGTGTTCAGCGTTTCGTGGTTTTCTTAATTTCAAAACCTCGGCGTGATCCTCTTCTGGTAAAGTGATCGCTTTGGTTAAATAATATTATTTGGACTCCGCATTATCATGCTCCGGACAAAAATGGTGGAAGTGTTCGTATGGACATTCGTATCTCCTGCTCCAAACCCCTTTTGAGATTCGAGCAGGGTGTGTATATTCAATTTCACACTTATATAAATTCAGGTATATTTTCAATCCTAGCGCTCACAAATTCGCTTTCATCCGGGAATGTGATCCCACCAGATACTGCTAGAAACCCTTGTACATTGTTTTTAACACAAGCTTTATCAAGTTTCCCCCGATCGTAGATATATTCAACTTCTATTTGTTTTCCATTAAGATAGGAAGCTTGAAATTCATGTGTTGTTTGATGAATGCCCCACTAGTTTTTGAGAAGCGATTTGTGATAAACCACACCCTTTACGCCAAGCGTAACGTAGTCAATATTTCGACATAATAGGCGGACTCCGGTCGCCAAGTGTTCAGCGTTTAGTGGTTTTCTTAATTTCAACACCTCGGCGTGATCCTCTTCTTGTAAAGTGATCGCTTTGGTTAATTAATATTATTTGGACTCCGCATTATCATGCTCCGGACAAAAATGGTGGAAGTGATCGTATGGACATTCGTATCTCCTGCTCCAAACCCCTTTTGAGATTCGAGCAGGGCTTGTATATTCAATTTGAACACAATTTCACACTTATGTAAGTTCAGGTATATTTTCAATCGCAGAATTCGAACGCGCTCACAAATTCGATTTCATCCGGTAACGTGTTCCCACTAAATACTGCTAGAAAACCTTATACATTTTTTTAACACGAGCTTTATCAAGTTTCCTTCGATCGTAGATATATTCTACTTCTATTTGTTTTCCATTAAGATAGAAAGCATGAAATTCATGTGTTGTTTGATGAATGCCCCACTAGTTTTTGAGAAGCCTTTTGTGATAAACCACACCCTTTACGCCAAGCGTAACGTAGTCAATATTTCGACATAATAGGCAGACTCCGGTCGCCAAGTGTTCAGCGTTTCGTGGTTTTCTAAATTTCAACACCTCGCCGTGATCCTCTTCTGGTAAAGTGATCGCTTTGGTTAAATAATATTATTTGGACTCCGCATTATCATGCTCCGGACAAAAATGGAGGAAGTGTTCGTATGGACATTCGTATCTCCTGCTCCAAACCCCTTTTGAGATTCGAGCAGGGTGTGTATATTCAATTTCACACTTATATAAATTCAGGTATATTTTCAATCCTAGCGCTCACAAATTCGCTTCCATCCGGGAATGTGATCCCACCAGATACTGCTAGAAACCCTTGTACATATTTTTTAACACAAGCTTTATCAAGTTTCCCCCGATCGTTGATATATTCAACTTCTATTTGTTTTCCATTAAGATAGGAAGCTTGAAATTCATGTGTTGTTTGATGAATGCCCCACTAGTTTTTGAGAAGCGATTTGTGATAAACCACACCCTTTACGCCAAGCGTAACGTAGTCAATATTTCGACATAATAGGCGGACTCCGGTCGCCAAGTGTTCAGCGTTTAGTGGTTTTCTTAATTTCAACACCTCGGCGTGATCCTCTTCTTGTAAAGTGATCGCTTTGGTTAATTAATATTATTTGGACTCCGCATTATCATGCTCCGGACAAAAATGGTGGAAGTGATCGTATGGACATTCGTATCTCCTGCTCCAAACCCCTTTTGAGATTCGAGCAGGGCTTGTATATTCAATTTGAACACAATTTCACACTTATGTAAGTTCAGGTATATTTTCAATCGCAGAATTCGAACGCGCTCACAAATTCGATTTCATCCGGTAACGTGTTCCCACTAAATACTGCTAGAAAACCTTATACATTTTTTTAACACGAGCTTTATCAAGTTTCCTTCGATCGTAGATATATTCTACTTCTATTTGTTTTCCATTAAGATAGAAAGCATGAAATTCATGTGTTGTTTGATGAATGCCCCACTAGTTTTTGAGAAGCCTTTTGTGATAAACCACACCCTTTACGCCAAGCGTAACGTAGTCAATATTTCGACATAATAGGCAGACTCCGGTCGCCGAGTGTTCAGCGTTTCGTGGTTTTCTTAATTTCAACACCTCGCCGTGATCCTCTTCTGGTAAAGTGATCGCTTTGGTTAAATAATATTATTTGGACTCCGCATTATCATGCTCCGGACAAAAATGGTGGAAGTGTTCGTATGGACATTCGTATCTCCTGCTCCAAACCCCTTTTGAGATTCGAGCAGGGTGTGTATATTCAATTTCACACTTATATAAATTCAGGTATATTTTCAATCCTAGAAGTCGAACGCACTCACAAATTCGATTTCATCCGGGAATGTGATCCAACCAAATACTGCTAGAAACCCTTGTACATTTTTTTAAAACGAGCTTTATCAAGTTTTCTTCGATCATAGATATATTCTACTTCTATTTCGTTTTCCATTAAGATAGAAAGCATGAAATTCATGTGTTGTTTGATGAATGCCCCACTAGCTTTTGAGAAGCCTTTTGTGATAAACCACACCCTTTACGCCAAGCGTAACGTAGTCAATATTTCGACATAATAGGCGGAGTCCGGTCGCCAAGTGTTCAGCGTTTCGTGGTTTTCTTAATTTCAAAACCTCGGCGTGATCCTCTTCTGGTAAAGTGATCGCTTTGGTTAAATAATATTATTTGGACTCCGCATTATCATGCTCCGGACAAAAATGGTGGAAGTGTTCGTATGGACATTCGTATCTCCTGCTCCAAACCCCTTTTGAGATTCGAGCAGGGTGTGTATATTCAATTTCACACTTATATAAATTCAGGTATATTTTCAATCCTAGCGCTCACAAATTCGCTTTCATCCGGGAATGTGATCCCACCAGATACTGCTAGAAACCTTTGTACATTGTTTTTAACACAAGCTTTATCAAGCTTCCCCCGATCGTAGATATATTCAACTTCTATTTGTTTTCCATTAAGATAGGAAGCTTGAAATTCATGTGTTGTTTGATGAATGCCCCACTAGTTTTTGAGAAGCGATTTGTGGTAAACCACACCCTTTACGCCAAGCGTAACGTAGTCAATATTTCGACATAATAGGCGGACTCCGGTCGCCAAGTGTTCAGCGTTTAGTGGTTTTCTTAATTTCAACACCTCGGCGTGATCCTCTTCTTGTAAAGTGATCGCTTTGGTTAATTAATATTATTTGGACTCCGCATTATCATGCTCCGGACAAAAATGGTGGAAGTGATCGTATGGACATTCGTATCTCCTGCTCCAAACCCCTTTTGAGATTCGAGCAGGGCTTGTATATTCAATTTGAACACAATTTCACACTTATGTAAGTTCAGGTATATTTTCAATCGCAGAATTCGAACGCGCTCACAAATTCGATTTCATCCGGTAACGTGTTCCCACTAAATACTGCTAGAAAACCTTATACATTTTTTTAACACGAGCTTTATCAAGTTTCCTTCGATCGTAGATATATTCTACTTCTATTTGTTTTCCATTAAGATAGGAAGCTTGAAATTCATGTGTTGTTTGATGAATGCCCCACTAGTTTTTGAGAAGCGATTTGTGATAAACCACACCCTTTACGCCAAGCGTAACGTAGTCAATATTTCGACATAATGGGCGGACTCCGGTCGCCAAGTGTTCAGCGTTTAGTGGTTTTCTTAATTTCAACACCTCGGCGTGATCCTCTTCTTGTAAAGTGATCGCTTTGGTTAATTAATATTATTTGGACTCCGCATTATCATGCTCCGGACAAAAATGGTGGAAGTGATCGTATGGACATTCGTATCTCCTGCTCCAAACCCCTTTTGAGATTCGAGCAGGGCTTGTATATTCAATTTGAACACAATTTCACACTTATGTAAGTTCAGGTATATTTTCAATCGCAGAATTCGAACGCGCTCACAAATTCGATTTCATCCGGGAATGTGATCCAACCAAATACTGCTAGAAACCCTTGTACATTTTTTTAACACGAGCTTTATCAAGTTTTCTTCGATCATAGATATATTCTACTTCTATTTCGTTTTCCATTAAGATAGAAAGCATGAAATTCATGTGTTGTTTGATGAATGCCCCACTAGCTTTTGAGAAGCGATTTGTGATAAACCACACCCTTTACGCCAAGCGTAACGTAGTCAATATTTCGACATAATAGGCGGACTCCGGTCGCCAAGTGTTCAGCGTTTCGTGGTTTTCTTAATTTCAAAACCTCGGCGTGATCCTCTTCTGGTAAAGTGATCGCTTTGGTTAAATAATATTATTTGGACTCCGCATTATCATGCTCCGGACAAAAATGGTGGAAGTGTTCGTATGGACATTCGTATCTCCTGCTCCAAACCCCTTTTGAGATTCGAGCAGGGTGTGTATATTCAATTTCACACTTATATAAATTCAGGTATATTTTCAATCCTAGCGCTCACAAATTCGCTTTCATCCGGGAATGTGATCCCACCAGATACTGCTAGAAACCCTTGTACATTATTTTAACACGAGCTTTATCAAGTTTCCCCCGATCGTAGATATATTCAACTTCTATTTGTTTTCCATTAAGATAGGAAGCTTGAAATTCATGTGTTGTTTGATGAATGCCCCACTAGCTTTTGAGAAGCCTTTTGTGATAAACCACACCCTTTACGCCAAGCGTAACGTAGTCAATATTTCGACATAATAGGCGGACTCCGGTCGCCAAGTGTTCAGCGTTTCGTGGTTTTCTTAATTTCAAAACCTCGGCGTGATCCTCTTCTGGTAAAGTGATCGCTTTGGTTAAATAATATTATTTGGACTCCGCATTATCATGCTCCGGACAAAAATGGTGGAAGTGTTCGTATGGACATTCGTATCTCCTGCTCCAAACCCCTTTTGAGATTCGAGCAGGGTGTGTATATTCAATTTCACACTTATATAAATTCAGGTATATTTTCAATCCTAGCGCTCACAAATTCGCTTTCATCCGGGAATGTGATCCCACCAGATACTGCTAGAAACCCTTGTACATTGTTTTTAACACAAGCTTTATCAAGTTTCCCCCGATCGTAGATATATTCAACTTCTATTTGTTTTCCATTAAGATAGGAAGCTTGAAATTCATGTGTTGTTTGATGAATGCCCCACTAGTTTTTGAGAAGCGATTTGTGATAAACCACACCCTTTACGCCAAGCGTAACGTAGTCAATATTTCGACATAATAGGCGGACTCCGGTCGCCAAGTGTTCAGCGTTTAGTGGTTTTCTTAATTTCAACACCTCGGCGTGATCCTCTTCTTGTAAAGTGATCGCTTTGGTTAATTAATATTATTTGGACTCCGCATTATCATGCTCCGGACAAAAATGGTGGAAGTGATCGTATGGACATTCGTATCTCCTGCTCCAAACCCCTTTTGAGATTCGAGCAGGGCTTGTATATTCAATTTGAACACAATTTCACACTTATGTAAGTTCAGGTATATTTTCAATCGCAGAATTCGAACGCGCTCACAAATTCGATTTCATCCGGTAACGTGTTCCCACTAAATACTGCTAGAAAACCTTATACATTTTTTTAACACGAGCTTTATCAAGTTTCCTTCGATCGTAGATATATTCTACTTCTATTTGTTTTCCATTAAGATAGAAAGCATGAAATTCATGTGTTGTTTGATGAATGCCCCACTAGTTTTTGAGAAGCCTTTTGTGATAAACCACACCCTTTACGCCAAGCGTAACGTAGTCAATATTTCGACATAATAGGCAGACTCCGGTCGCCAAGTGTTCAGCGTTTCGTGGTTTTCTAAATTTCAACACCTCGCCGTGATCCTCTTCTGGTAAAGTGATCGCTTTGGTTAAATAATATTATTTGGACTCCGCATTATCATGCTCCGGACAAAAATGGTGGAAGTGTTCGTATGGACATTCGTATCTCCTGCTCCAAACCCCTTTTGAGATTCGAGCAGGGTGTGTATATTCAATTTCACACTTATATAAATTCAGGTATATTTTCAATCCTAGCGCTCACAAATTCGCTTCCATCCGGGAATGTGATCCCACCAGATACTGCTAGAAACCCTTGTACATATTTTTTAACACAAGCTTTATCAAGTTTCCCCCGATCGTTGATATATTCAACTTCTATTTGTTTTCCATTAAGATAGGAAGCTTGAAATTCATGTGTTGTTTGATGAATGCCCCACTAGTTTTTGAGAAGCGATTTGTGATAAACCACACCCTTTACGCCAAGCGTAACGTAGTCAATATTTCGACATAATAGGCGGACTCCGGTCGCCAAGTGTTCAGCGTTTAGTGGTTTTCTTAATTTCAACACCTCGGCGTGATCCTCTTCTTGTAAAGTGATCGCTTTGGTTAATTAATATTATTTGGACTCCGCATTATCATGCTCCGGACAAAAATGGTGGAAGTGATCGTATGGACATTCGTATCTCCTGCTCCAAACCCCTTTTGAGATTCGAGCAGGGCTTGTATATTCAATTTGAACACAATTTCACACTTATGTAAGTTCAGGTATATTTTCAATCGCAGAATTCGAACGCGCTCACAAATTCGATTTCATCCGGTAACGTGTTCCCACTAAATACTGCTAGAAAACCTTATACATTTTTTTAACACGAGCTTTATCAAGTTTCCTTCGATCGTAGATATATTCTACTTCTATTTGTTTTCCATTAAGATAGAAAGCATGAAATTCATGTGTTGTTTGATGAATGCCCCACTAGTTTTTGAGAAGCCTTTTGTGATAAACCACACCCTTTACGCCAAGCGTAACGTAGTCAATATTTCGACATAATAGGCAGACTCCGGTCGCCGAGTGTTCAGCGTTTCGTGGTTTTCTTAATTTCAACACCTCGCCGTGATCCTCTTCTGGTAAAGTGATCGCTTTGGTTAAATAATATTATTTGGACTCCGCATTATCATGCTCCGGACAAAAATGGTGGAAGTGTTCGTATGGACATTCGTATCTCCTGCTCCAAACCCCTTTTGAGATTCGAGCAGGGTGTGTATATTCAATTTCACACTTATATAAATTCAGGTATATTTTCAATCCTAGAAGTCGAACGCACTCACAAATTCGATTTCATCCGGGAATGTGATCCAACCAAATACTGCTAGAAACCCTTGTACATTTTTTTAAAACGAGCTTTATCAAGTTTTCTTCGATCATAGATATATTCTACTTCTATTTCGTTTTCCATTAAGATAGAAAGCATGAAATTCATGTGTTGTTTGATGAATGCCCCACTAGCTTTTGAGAAGCCTTTTGTGATAAACCACACCCTTTACGCCAAGCGTAACGTAGTCAATATTTCGACATAATAGGCGGAGTCCGGTCGCCAAGTGTTCAGCGTTTCGTGGTTTTCTTAATTTCAAAACCTCGGCGTGATCCTCTTCTGGTAAAGTGATCGCTTTAGTTAAATAATATTATTTGGACTCCGCATTATCATGCTCCGGACAAAAATGGTGGAAGTGTTCGTATGGACATTCGTATCTCCTGCTCCAAACCCCTTTTGAGATTCGAGCAGGGTGTGTATATTCAATTTCACACTTATATAAATTCAGGTATATTTTCAATCCTAGCGCTCACAAATTCGCTTTCATCCGGGAATGTGATGCCACCAGATACTGCTAGAAACCTTTGTACATTGTTTTTAACACAAGCTTTATCAAGCTTCCCCCGATCGTAGATATATTCAACTTCTATTTGTTTTCCATTAAGATAGGAAGCTTGAAATTCATGTGTTGTTTGATGAATGCCCCACTAGTTTTTGAGAAGCGATTTGTGATAAACCACACCCTTTACGCCAAGCGTAACGTAGTCAATATTTCGACATAATAGGCGGACTCCGGTCGCCAAGTGTTCAGCGTTTAGTGGTTTTCTTAATTTCAACACCTCGGCGTGATCCTCTTCTTGTAAAGTGATCGCTTTGGTTAATTAATATTATTTGGACTCCGCATTATCATGCTCCGGACAAAAATGGTGGAAGTGATCGTATGGACATTCGTATCTCCTGCTCCAAACCCCTTTTGAGATTCGAGCAGGGCTTGTATATTCAATTTGAACACAATTTCACACTTATGTAAGTTCAGGTATATTTTCAATCGCAGAATTCGAACGCGCTCACAAATTCGATTTCATCCGGTAACGTGTTCCCACTAAATACTGCTAGAAAACCTTATACATTTTTTTAACACGAGCTTTATCAAGTTTCCTTCGATCGTAGATATATTCTACTTCTATTTGTTTTCCATTAAGATAGGAAGCTTGAAATTCATGTGTTGTTTGATGAATGCCCCACTAGTTTTTGAGAAGCGATTTGTGATAAACCACACCCTTTACGCCAAGCGTAACGTAGTCAATATTTCGACATAATGGGCGGACTCCGGTCGCCAAGTGTTCAGCGTTTAGTGGTTTTCTTAATTTCAACACCTCGGCGTGATCCTCTTCTTGTAAAGTGATCGCTTTGGTTAATTAATATTATTTGGACTCCGCATTATCATGCTCCGGACAAAAATGGTGGAAGTGATCGTATGGACATTCGTATCTCCTGCTCCAAACCCCTTTTGAGATTCGAGCAGGGCTTGTATATTCAATTTGAACACAATTTCACACTTATGTAAGTTCAGGTATATTTTCAATCGCAGAATTCGAACGCGCTCACAAATTCGATTTCATCCGGGAATGTGATCCAACCAAATACTGCTAGAAACCCTTGTACATTTTTTTAACACGAGCTTTATCAAGTTTTCTTCGATCATAGATATATTCTACTTCTATTTCGTTTTCCATTAAGATAGAAAGCATGAAATTCATGTGTTGTTTGATGAATGCCCCACTAGCTTTTGAGAAGCGATTTGTGATAAACCACACCCTTTACGCCAAGCGTAACGTAGTCAATATTTCGACATAATAGGCGGACTCCGGTCGCCAAGTGTTCAGCGTTTCGTGGTTTTCTTAATTTCAAAACCTCGGCGTGATCCTCTTCTGGTAAAGTGATCGCTTTGGTTAAATAATATTATTTGGACTCCGCATTATCATGCTCCGGACAAAAATGGTGGAAGTGTTCGTATGGACATTCGTATCTCCTGCTCCAAACCCCTTTTGAGATTCGAGCAGGGTGTGTATATTCAATTTCACACTTATATAAATTCAGGTATATTTTCAATCCTAGCGCTCACAAATTCGCTTTCATCCGGGAATGTGATCCCACCAGATACTGCTAGAAACCCTTGTACATTATTTTAACACGAGCTTTATCAAGTTTCCCCCGATCGTAGATATATTCAACTTCTATTTGTTTTCCATTAAGATAGGAAGCTTGAAATTCATGTGTTGTTTGATGAATGCCCCACTAGCTTTTGAGAAGCCTTTTGTGATAAACCACACCCTTTACGCCAAGCGTAACGTAGTCAATATTTCGACATAATAGGCGGACTCCGGTCGCCAAGTGTTCAGCGTTTCGTGGTTTTCTTAATTTCAAAACCTCGGCGTGATCCTCTTCTGGTAAAGTGATCGCTTTGGTTAAATAATATTATTTGGACTCCGCATTATCATGCTCCGGACAAAAATGGTGGAAGTGTTCGTATGGACATTCGTATCTCCTGCTCCAAACCCCTTTTGAGATTCGAGCAGGGTGTGTATATTCAATTTCACACTTATATAAATTCAGGTATATTTTCAATCCTAGCGCTCACAAATTCGCTTTCATCCGGGAATGTGATCCCACCAGATACTGCTAGAAACCCTTGTACATTGTTTTTAACACAAGCTTTATCAAGTTTCCCCCGATCGTAGATATATTCAACTTCTATTTGTTTTCCATTAAGATAGGAAGCTTGAAATTCATGTGTTGTTTGATGAATGCCCCACTAGTTTTTGAGAAGCGATTTGTGATAAACCACACCCTTTACGCCAAGCGTAACGTAGTCAATATTTCGACATAATAGGCGGACTCCGGTCGCCAAGTGTTCAGCGTTTAGTGGTTTTCTTAATTTCAACACCTCGGCGTGATCCTCTTCTTGTAAAGTGATCGCTTTGGTTAATTAATATTATTTGGACTCCGCATTATCATGCTCCGGACAAAAATGGTGGAAGTGATCGTATGGACATTCGTATCTCCTGCTCCAAACCCCTTTTGAGATTCGAGCAGGGCTTGTATATTCAATTTGAACACAATTTCACACTTATGTAAGTTCAGGTATATTTTCAATCGCAGAATTCGAACGCGCTCACAAATTCGATTTCATCCGGTAACGTGTTCCCACTAAATACTGCTAGAAAACCTTATACATTTTTTTAACACGAGCTTTATCAAGTTTCCTTCGATCGTAGATATATTCTACTTCTATTTGTTTTCCATTAAGATAGAAAGCATGAAATTCATGTGTTGTTTGATGAATGCCCCACTAGTTTTTGAGAAGCCTTTTGTGATAAACCACACCCTTTACGCCAAGCGTAACGTAGTCAATATTTCGACATAATAGGCAGACTCCGGTCGCCAAGTGTTCAGCGTTTCGTGGTTTTCTAAATTTCAACACCTCGCCGTGATCCTCTTCTGGTAAAGTGATCGCTTTGGTTAAATAATATTATTTGGACTCCGCATTATCATGCTCCGGACAAAAATGGTGGAAGTGTTCGTATGGACATTCGTATCTCCTGCTCCAAACCCCTTTTGAGATTCGAGCAGGGTGTGTATATTCAATTTCACACTTATATAAATTCAGGTATATTTTCAATCCTAGCGCTCACAAATTCGCTTCCATCCGGGAATGTGATCCCACCAGATACTGCTAGAAACCCTTGTACATATTTTTTAACACAAGCTTTATCAAGTTTCCCCCGATCGTAGATATATTCTACTTCTATTTGTTTTCCATTAAGATAGAAAGCATGAAATTCATGTGTTGTTTGATGAATGCCCCACTAGTTTTTGAGAAGCCTTTTGTGATAAACCACACCCTTTACGCCAAGCGTAACGTAGTCAATATTTCGACATAATAGGCAGACTCCGGTCGCCAAGTGTTCAGCGTTTCGTGGTTTTCTTAATTTCAACACCTCGCCGTGATCCTCTTCTGGTAAAGTGATCGCTTTGGTTAAATAATATTATTTGGACTCCGCATTATCATGCTCCGGACAATAATGGTGGAAGCGTTCGTATGGACATTTGTATCTCCTGCTCCAAACCCCTTTTGAGATTCGAGCAGGGTGTGTATATTCAATTTCACACTTATATAAATTCAGGTATATTTTCAATCCTAGAAGTCGAACGCACTCACAAATTCGATTTCATCCGGGAATGTGATCCAACCAAATACTGCTAGAAACCCTTGTACATTTTTTTAAAACGAGCTTTATCAAGTTTTCTTCGATCATAGATATATTCTACTTCTATTTCGTTTTCCATTAAGATAGAAAGCATGAAATTCATGTGTTGTTTGATGAATGCCCCACTAGCTTTTGAGAAGCCTTTTGTGATAAACCACACCCTTTACGCCAAGCGTAACGTAGTCAATATTTCGACATAATAGGCGGAGTCCGGTCGCCAAGTGTTCAGCGTTTCGTGGTTTTCTTAATTTCAAAACCTCGGCGTGATCCTCTTCTGGTAAAGTGATCGCTTTAGTTAAATAATATTATTTGGACTCCGCATTATCATGCTCCGGACAAAAATGGTGGAAGTGTTCGTATGGACATTCGTATCTCCTGCTCCAAACCCCTTTTGAGATTCGAGCAGGGTGTGTATATTCAATTTCACACTTATATAAATTCAGGTATATTTTCAATCCTAGCGCTCACAAATTCGCTTTCATCCGGGAATGTGATCCCACCAGATACTGCTAGAAACCTTTGTACATTGTTTTTAACACAAGCTTTATCAAGCTTCCCCCGATCGTAGATATATTCAACTTCTATTTGTTTTCCATTAAGATAGGAAGCTTGAAATTCATGTGTTGTTTGATGAATGCCCCACTAGTTTTTGAGAAGCGATTTGTGATAAACCACACCCTTTACGCCAAGCGTAACGTAGTCAATATTTCGACATAATAGGCGGACTCCGGTCGCCAAGTGTTCAGCGTTTAGTGGTTTTCTTAATTTCAACACCTCGGCGTGATCCTCTTCTTGTAAAGTGATCGCTTTGGTTAATTAATATTATTTGGACTCCGCATTATCATGCTCCGGACAAAAATGGTGGAAGTGATCGTATGGACATTCGTATCTCCTGCTCCAAACCCCTTTTGAGATTCGAGCAGGGCTTGTATATTCAATTTGAACACAATTTCACACTTATGTAAGTTCAGGTATATTTTCAATCGCAGAATTCGAACGCGCTCACAAATTCGATTTCATCCGGTAACGTGTTCCCACTAAATACTGCTAGAAAACCTTATACATTTTTTTAACACGAGCTTTATCAAGTTTCCTTCGATCGTAGATATATTCTACTTCTATTTGTTTTCCATTAAGATAGGAAGCTTGAAATTCATGTGTTGTTTGATGAATGCCCCACTAGTTTTTGAGAAGCGATTTGTGATAAACCACACCCTTTACGCCAAGCGTAACGTAGTCAATATTTCGACATAATAGGCGGACTCCGGTCGCCAAGTGTTCAGCGTTTAGTGGTTTTCTTAATTTCAACACCTCGGCGTGATCCTCTTCTTGTAAAGTGATCGCTTTGGTTAATTAATATTATTTGGACTCCGCATTATCATGCTCCGGACAAAAATGGTGGAAGTGATCGTATGGACATTCGTATCTCCTGCTCCAAACCCCTTTTGAGATTCGAGCAGGGCTTGTATATTCAATTTGAACACAATTTCACACTTATGTAAGTTCAGGTATATTTTCAATCGCAGAATTCGAACGCGCTCACAAATTCGATTTCATCCGGGAATGTGATCCAACCAAATACTGCTAGAAACCCTTGTACATTTTTTTAACACGAGCTTTATCAAGTTTTCTTCGATCATAGATATATTCTACTTCTATTTCGTTTTCCATTAAGATAGAAAGCATGAAATTCATGTGTTGTTTGATGAATGCCCCACTAGCTTTTGAGAAGCGATTTGTGATAAACCACACCCTTTACGCCAAGCGTAACGTAGTCAATATTTCGACATAATAGGCGGACTCCGGTCGCCAAGTGTTCAGCGTTTCGTGGTTTTCTTAATTTCAAAACCTCGGCGTGATCCTCTTCTGGTAAAGTGATCGCTTTGGTTAAATAATATTATTTGGACTCCGCATTATCATGCTCCGGACAAAAATGGTGGAAGTGTTCGTATGGACATTCGTATCTCCTGCTCCAAACCCCTTTTGAGATTCGAGCAGGGTGTGTATATTCAATTTCACACTTATATAAATTCAGGTATATTTTCAATCCTAGCGCTCACAAATTCGCTTTCATCCGGGAATGTGATCCCACCAGATACTGCTAGAAACCCTTGTACATTATTTTAACACGAGCTTTATCAAGTTTCCCCCGATCGTAGATATATTCAACTTCTATTTGTTTTCCATTAAGATAGGAAGCTTGAAATTCATGTGTTGTTTGATGAATGCCCCACTAGCTTTTGAGAAGCCTTTTGTGATAAACCACACCCTTTACGCCAAGCGTAACGTAGTCAATATTTCGACATAATAGGCGGACTCCGGTCGCCAAGTGTTCAGCGTTTCGTGGTTTTCTTAATTTCAAAACCTCGGCGTGATCCTCTTCTGGTAAAGTGATCGCTTTGGTTAAATAATATTATTTGGACTCCGCATTATCATGCTCCGGACAAAAATGGTGGAAGTGTTCGTATGGACATTCGTATCTCCTGCTCCAAACCCCTTTTGAGATTCGAGCAGGGTGTGTATATTCAATTTCACACTTATATAAATTCAGGTATATTTTCAATCCTAGCGCTCACAAATTCGCTTTCATCCGGGAATGTGATCCCACCAGATACTGCTAGAAACCCTTGTACATTGTTTTTAACACAAGCTTTATCAAGTTTCCCCCGATCGTAGATATATTCAACTTCTATTTGTTTTCCATTAAGATAGGAAGCTTGAAATTCATGTGTTGTTTGATGAATGCCCCACTAGTTTTTGAGAAGCGATTTGTGATAAACCACACCCTTTACGCCAAGCGTAACGTAGTCAATATTTCGACATAATAGGCGGACTCCGGTCGCCAAGTGTTCAGCGTTTAGTGGTTTTCTTAATTTCAACACCTCGGCGTGATCCTCTTCTTGTAAAGTGATCGCTTTGGTTAATTAATATTATTTGGACTCCGCATTATCATGCTCCGGACAAAAATGGTGGAAGTGTTCGTATGGACATTCGTATCTCCTGCTCCAAACCCCTTTTGAGATTCGAGCAGGGTGTGTATATTCAATTTCACACTTATATAAATTCAGGTATATTTTCAATCCTAGCGCTCACAAATTCGCTTTCATCCGGGAATGTGATCCCACCAGATACTGCTAGAAACCCTTGTACATTATTTTAACACGAGCTTTATCAAGTTTCCCCCGATCGTAGATATATTCAACTTCTATTTGTTTTCCATTAAGATAGGAAGCTTGAAATTCATGTGTTGTTTGATGAATGCCCCACTAGCTTTTGAGAAGCCTTTTGTGATAAACCACACCCTTTACGCCAAGCGTAACGTAGTCAATATTTCGACATAATAGGCGGACTCCGGTCGCCAAGTGTTCAGCGTTTCGTGGTTTTCTTAATTTCAAAACCTCGGCGTGATCCTCTTCTGGTAAAGTGATCGCTTTGGTTAAATAATATTATTTGGACTCCGCATTATCATGCTCCGGACAAAAATGGTGGAAGTGTTCGTATGGACATTCGTATCTCCTGCTCCAAACCCCTTTTGAGATTCGAGCAGGGTGTGTATATTCAATTTCACACTTATATAAATTCAGGTATATTTTCAATCCTAGCGCTCACAAATTCGCTTTCATCCGGGAATGTGATCCCACCAGATACTGCTAGAAACCCTTGTACATTGTTTTTAACACAAGCTTTATCAAGTTTCCCCCGATCGTAGATATATTCAACTTCTATTTGTTTTCCATTAAGATAGGAAGCTTGAAATTCATGTGTTGTTTGATGAATGCCCCACTAGTTTTTGAGAAGCGATTTGTGATAAACCACACCCTTTACGCCAAGCGTAACGTAGTCAATATTTCGACATAATAGGCGGACTCCGGTCGCCAAGTGTTCAGCGTTTAGTGGTTTTCTTAATTTCAACACCTCGGCGTGATCCTCTTCTTGTAAAGTGATCGCTTTGGTTAATTAATATTATTTGGACTCCGCATTATCATGCTCCGGACAAAAATGGTGGAAGTGATCGTATGGACATTCGTATCTCCTGCTCCAAACCCCTTTTGAGATTCGAGCAGGGCTTGTATATTCAATTTGAACACAATTTCACACTTATGTAAGTTCAGGTATATTTTCAATCGCAGAATTCGAACGCGCTCACAAATTCGATTTCATCCGGTAACGTGTTCCCACTAAATACTGCTAGAAAACCTTATACATTTTTTTAACACGAGCTTTATCAAGTTTCCTTCGATCGTAGATATATTCTACTTCTATTTGTTTTCCATTAAGATAGAAAGCATGAAATTCATGTGTTGTTTGATGAATGCCCCACTAGTTTTTGAGAAGCCTTTTGTGATAAACCACACCCTTTACGCCAAGCGTAACGTAGTCAATATTTCGACATAATAGGCAGACTCCGGTCGCCAAGTGTTCAGCGTTTCGTGGTTTTCTAAATTTCAACACCTCGCCGTGATCCTCTTCTGGTAAAGTGATCGCTTTGGTTAAATAATATTATTTGGACTCCGCATTATCATGCTCCGGACAAAAATGGTGGAAGTGTTCGTATGGACATTCGTATCTCCTGCTCCAAACCCCTTTTGAGATTCGAGCAGGGTGTGTATATTCAATTTCACACTTATATAAATTCAGGTATATTTTCAATCCTAGCGCTCACAAATTCGCTTCCATCCGGGAATGTGATCCCACCAGATACTGCTAGAAACCCTTGTACATATTTTTTAACACAAGCTTTATCAAGTTTCCCCCGATCGTTGATATATTCAACTTCTATTTGTTTTCCATTAAGATAGGAAGCTTGAAATTCATGTGTTGTTTGATGAATGCCCCACTAGTTTTTGAGAAGCGATTTGTGATAAACCACACCCTTTACGCCAAGCGTAACGTAGTCAATATTTCGACATAATAGGCGGACTCCGGTCGCCAAGTGTTCAGCGTTTAGTGGTTTTCTTAATTTCAACACCTCGGCGTGATCCTCTTCTTGTAAAGTGATCGCTTTGGTTAATTAATATTATTTGGACTCCGCATTATCATGCTCCGGACAAAAATGGTGGAAGTGATCGTATGGACATTCGTATCTCCTGCTCCAAACCCCTTTTGAGATTCGAGCAGGGCTTGTATATTCAATTTGAACACAATTTCACACTTATGTAAGTTCAGGTATATTTTCAATCGCAGAATTCGAACGCGCTCACAAATTCGATTTCATCCGGTAACGTGTTCCCACTAAATACTGCTAGAAAACCTTATACATTTTTTTAACACGAGCTTTATCAAGTTTCCTTCGATCGTAGATATATTCTACTTCTATTTGTTTTCCATTAAGATAGAAAGCATGAAATTCATGTGTTGTTTGATGAATGCCCCACTAGTTTTTGAGAAGCCTTTTGTGATAAACCACACCCTTTACGCCAAGCGTAACGTAGTCAATATTTCGACATAATAGGCAGACTCCGGTCGCCAAGTGTTCAGCGTTTCGTGGTTTTCTTAATTTCAACACCTCGCCGTGATCCTCTTCTGGTAAAGTGATCGCTTTGGTTAAATAATATTATTTGGACTCCGCATTATCATGCTCCGGACAATAATGGTGGAAGTGTTCGTATGGACATTTGTATCTCCTGCTCCAAACCCCTTTTGAGATTCGAGCAGGGTGTGTATATTCAATTTCACACTTATATAAATTCAGGTATATTTTCAATCCTAGAAGTCGAACGCACTCACAAATTCGATTTCATCCGGGAATGTGATCCAACCAAATACTGCTAGAAACCCTTGTACATTTTTTTAAAACGAGCTTTATCAAGTTTTCTTCGATCATAGATATATTCTACTTCTATTTCGTTTTCCATTAAGATAGAAAGCATGAAATTCATGTGTTGTTTGATGAATGCCCCACTAGCTTTTGAGAAGCCTTTTGTGATAAACCACACCCTTTACGCCAAGCGTAACGTAGTCAATATTTCGACATAATAGGCGGAGTCCGGTCGCCAAGTGTTCAGCGTTTCGTGGTTTTCTTAATTTCAAAACCTCGGCGTGATCCTCTTCTGGTAAAGTGATCGCTTTAGTTAAATAATATTATTTGGACTCCGCATTATCATGCTCCGGACAAAAATGGTGGAAGTGTTCGTATGGACATTCGTATCTCCTGCTCCAAACCCCTTTTGAGATTCGAGCAGGGTGTGTATATTCAATTTCACACTTATATAAATTCAGGTATATTTTCAATCCTAGCGCTCACAAATTCGCTTTCATCCGGGAATGTGATCCCACCAGATACTGCTAGAAACCTTTGTACATTGTTTTTAACACAAGCTTTATCAAGCTTCCCCCGATCGTAGATATATTCAACTTCTATTTGTTTTCCATTAAGATAGGAAGCTTGAAATTCATGTGTTGTTTGATGAATGCCCCACTAGTTTTTGAGAAGCGATTTGTGATAAACCACACCCTTTACGCCAAGCGTAACGTAGTCAATATTTCGACATAATAGGCGGACTCCGGTCGCCAAGTGTTCAGCGTTTAGTGGTTTTCTTAATTTCAACACCTCGGCGTGATCCTCTTCTTGTAAAGTGATCGCTTTGGTTAATTAATATTATTTGGACTCCGCATTATCATGCTCCGGACAAAAATGGTGGAAGTGATCGTATGGACATTCGTATCTCCTGCTCCAAACCCCTTTTGAGATTCGAGCAGGGCTTGTATATTCAATTTGAACACAATTTCACACTTATGTAAGTTCAGGTATATTTTCAATCGCAGAATTCGAACGCGCTCACAAATTCGATTTCATCCGGTAACGTGTTCCCACTAAATACTGCTAGAAAACCTTATACATTTTTTTAACACGAGCTTTATCAAGTTTCCTTCGATCGTAGATATATTCTACTTCTATTTGTTTTCCATTAAGATAGGAAGCTTGAAATTCATGTGTTGTTTGATGAATGCCCCACTAGTTTTTGAGAAGCGATTTGTGATAAACCACACCCTTTACGCCAAGCGTAACGTAGTCAATATTTCGACATAATAGGCGGACTCCGGTCGCCAAGTGTTCAGCGTTTAGTGGTTTTCTTAATTTCAACACCTCGGCGTGATCCTCTTCTTGTAAAGTGATCGCTTTGGTTAATTAATATTATTTGGACTCCGCATTATCATGCTCCGGACAAAAATGGTGGAAGTGATCGTATGGACATTCGTATCTCCTGCTCCAAACCCCTTTTGAGATTCGAGCAGGGCTTGTATATTCAATTTGAACACAATTTCACACTTATGTAAGTTCAGGTATATTTTCAATCGCAGAATTCGAACGCGCTCACAAATTCGATTTCATCCGGGAATGTGATCCAACCAAATACTGCTAGAAACCCTTGTACATTTTTTTAACACGAGCTTTATCAAGTTTTCTTCGATCATAGATATATTCTACTTCTATTTCGTTTTCCATTAAGATAGAAAGCATGAAATTCATGTGTTGTTTGATGAATGCCCCACTAGCTTTTGAGAAGCGATTTGTGATAAACCACACCCTTTACGCCAAGCGTAACGTAGTCAATATTTCGACATAATAGGCGGACTCCGGTCGCCAAGTGTTCAGCGTTTCGTGGTTTTCTTAATTTCAAAACCTCGGCGTGATCCTCTTCTGGTAAAGTGATCGCTTTGGTTAAATAATATTATTTGGACTCCGCATTATCATGCTCCGGACAAAAATGGTGGAAGTGTTCGTATGGACATTCGTATCTCCTGCTCCAAACCCCTTTTGAGATTCGAGCAGGGTGTGTATATTCAATTTCACACTTATATAAATTCAGGTATATTTTCAATCCTAGCGCTCACAAATTCGCTTTCATCCGGGAATGTGATCCCACCAGATACTGCTAGAAACCCTTGTACATTATTTTAACACGAGCTTTATCAAGTTTCCCCCGATCGTAGATATATTCAACTTCTATTTGTTTTCCATTAAGATAGGAAGCTTGAAATTCATGTGTTGTTTGATGAATGCCCCACTAGCTTTTGAGAAGCCTTTTGTGATAAACCACACCCTTTACGCCAAGCGTAACGTAGTCAATATTTCGACATAATAGGCGGACTCCGGTCGCCAAGTGTTCAGCGTTTCGTGGTTTTCTTAATTTCAAAACCTCGGCGTGATCCTCTTCTGGTAAAGTGATCGCTTTGGTTAAATAATATTATTTGGACTCCGCATTATCATGCTCCGGACAAAAATGGTGGAAGTGTTCGTATGGACATTCGTATCTCCTGCTCCAAACCCCTTTTGAGATTCGAGCAGGGTGTGTATATTCAATTTCACACTTATATAAATTCAGGTATATTTTCAATCCTAGCGCTCACAAATTCGCTTTCATCCGGGAATGTGATCCCACCAGATACTGCTAGAAACCCTTGTACATTGTTTTTAACACAAGCTTTATCAAGTTTCCCCCGATCGTAGATATATTCAACTTCTATTTGTTTTCCATTAAGATAGGAAGCTTGAAATTCATGTGTTGTTTGATGAATGCCCCACTAGTTTTTGAGAAGCGATTTGTGATAAACCACACCCTTTACGCCAAGCGTAACGTAGTCAATATTTCGACATAATAGGCGGACTCCGGTCGCCAAGTGTTCAGCGTTTAGTGGTTTTCTTAATTTCAACACCTCGGCGTGATCCTCTTCTTGTAAAGTGATCGCTTTGGTTAATTAATATTATTTGGACTCCGCATTATCATGCTCCGGACAAAAATGGTGGAAGTGATCGTATGGACATTCGTATCTCCTGCTCCAAACCCCTTTTGAGATTCGAGCAGGGCTTGTATATTCAATTTGAACACAATTTCACACTTATGTAAGTTCAGGTATATTTTCAATCGCAGAATTCGAACGCGCTCACAAATTCGATTTCATCCGGTAACGTGTTCCCACTAAATACTGCTAGAAAACCTTATACATTTTTTTAACACGAGCTTTATCAAGTTTCCTTCGATCGTAGATATATTCTACTTCTATTTGTTTTCCATTAAGATAGAAAGCATGAAATTCATGTGTTGTTTGATGAATGCCCCACTAGTTTTTGAGAAGCCTTTTGTGATAAACCACACCCTTTACGCCAAGCGTAACGTAGTCAATATTTCGACATAATAGGCAGACTCCGGTCGCCAAGTGTTCAGCGTTTCGTGGTTTTCTAAATTTCAACACCTCGCCGTGATCCTCTTCTGGTAAAGTGATCGCTTTGGTTAAATAATATTATTTGGACTCCGCATTATCATGCTCCGGACAAAAATGGTGGAAGTGTTCGTATGGACATTCGTATCTCCTGCTCCAAACCCCTTTTGAGATTCGAGCAGGGTGTGTATATTCAATTTCACACTTATATAAATTCAGGTATATTTTCAATCCTAGCGCTCACAAATTCGCTTCCATCCGGGAATGTGATCCCACCAGATACTGCTAGAAACCCTTGTACATATTTTTTAACACAAGCTTTATCAAGTTTCCCCCGATCGTTGATATATTCAACTTCTATTTGTTTTCCATTAAGATAGGAAGCTTGAAATTCATGTGTTGTTTGATGAATGCCCCACTAGTTTTTGAGAAACGATTTGTGATAAACCACACCCTTTACGCCAAGCGTAACGTAGTCAATATTTCGACATAATAGGCGGACTCCGGTCGCCAAGTGTTCAGCGTTTAGTGGTTTTCTTAATTTCAACACCTCGGCGTGATCCTCTTCTTGTAAAGTGATCGCTTTGGTTAATTAATATTATTTGGACTCCGCATTATCATGCTCCGGACAAAAATGGTGGAAGTGATCGTATGGACATTCGTATCTCCTGCTCCAAACCCCTTTTGAGATTCGAGCAGGGCTTGTATATTCAATTTGAACACAATTTCACACTTATGTAAGTTCAGGTATATTTTCAATCGCAGAATTCGAACGTGCTCACAAATTCGATTTCATCCGGTAACGTGTTCCCACTAAATACTGCTAGAAAACCTTATACATTTTTTTAACACGAGCTTTATCAAGTTTCCTTCGATCGTAGATATATTCTACTTCTATTTGTTTTCCATTAAGATAGAAAGCATGAAATTCATGTGTTGTTTGATGAATGCCCCACTAGTTTTTGAGAAGCCTTTTGTGATAAACCACACCCTTTACGCCAAGCGTAACGTAGTCAATATTTCGACATAATAGGCAGACTCCGGTCGCCAAGTGTTCAGCGTTTCGTGGTTTTCTTAATTTCAACACCTCGCCGTGATCCTCTTCTGGTAAAGTGATCGCTTTGGTTAAATAATATTATTTGGACTCCGCATTATCATGCTCCGGACAATAATGGTGGAAGTGTTCGTATGGACATTCGTATCTCCTGCTCCAAACCCCTTTTGAGATTCGAGCAGGGTGTGTATATTCAATTTCACACTTATATAAATTCAGGTATATTTTCAATCCTAGAAGTCGAACGCACTCACAAATTCGATTTCATCCGGGAATGTGATCCAACCAAATACTGCTAGAAACCCTTGTACATTTTTTTAAAACGAGCTTTATCAAGTTTTCTTCGATCATAGATATATTCTACTTCTATTTCGTTTTCCATTAAGATAGAAAGCATGAAATTCATGTGTTGTTTGATGAATGCCCCACTAGCTTTTGAGAAGCCTTTTGTGATAAACCACACCCTTTACGCCAAGCGTAACGTAGTCAATATTTCGACATAATAGGCGGAGTCCGGTCGCCAAGTGTTCAGCGTTTCGTGGTTTTCTTAATTTCAAAACCTCGGCGTGATCCTCTTCTGGTAAAGTGATCGCTTTGGTTAAATAATATTATTTGGACTCCGCATTATCATGCTCCGGACAAAAATGGTGGAAGTGTTCGTATGGACATTCGTATCTCCTGCTCCAAACCCCTTTTGAGATTCGAGCAGGGTGTGTATATTCAATTTCACACTTATATAAATTCAGGTATATTTTCAATCCTAGCGCTCACAAATTCGCTTTCATCCGGGAATGTGATCCCACCAGATACTGCTAGAAACCTTTGTACATTGTTTTTAACACAAGCTTTATCAAGCTTCCCCCGATCGTAGATATATTCAACTTCTATTTGTTTTCCATTAAGATAGGAAGCTTGAAATTCATGTGTTGTTTGATGAATGCCCCACTAGTTTTTGAGAAGCGATTTGTGATAAACCACACCCTTTACGCCAAGCGTAACGTAGTCAATATTTCGACATAATAGGCGGACTCCGGTCGCCAAGTGTTCAGCGTTTAGTGGTTTTCTTAATTTCAACACCTCGGCGTGATCCTCTTCTTGTAAAGTGATCGCTTTGGTTAATTAATATTATTTGGACTCCGCATTATCATGCTCCGGACAAAAATGGTGGAAGTGATCGTATGGACATTCGTATCTCCTGCTCCAAACCCCTTTTGAGATTCGAGCAGGGCTTGTATATTCAATTTGAACACAATTTCACACTTATGTAAGTTCAGGTATATTTTCAATCGCAGAATTCGAACGCGCTCACAAATTCGATTTCATCCGGTAACGTGTTCCCACTAAATACTGCTAGAAAACCTTATACATTTTTTTAACACGAGCTTTATCAAGTTTCCTTCGATCGTAGATATATTCTACTTCTATTTGTTTTCCATTAAGATAGGAAGCTTGAAATTCATGTGTTGTTTGATGAATGCCCCACTAGTTTTTGAGAAGCGATTTGTGATAAACCACACCCTTTACGCCAAGCGTAACGTAGTCAATATTTCGACATAATAGGCGGACTCCGGTCGCCAAGTGTTCAGCGTTTAGTGGTTTTCTTAATTTCAACACCTCGGCGTGATCCTCTTCTTGTAAAGTGATCGCTTTGGTTAATTAATATTATTTGGACTCCGCATTATCATGCTCCGGACAAAAATGGTGGAAGTGATCGTATGGACATTCGTATCTCCTGCTCCAAACCCCTTTTGAGATTCGAGCAGGGCTTGTATATTCAATTTGAACACAATTTCACACTTATGTAAGTTCAGGTATATTTTCAATCGCAGAATTCGAACGCGCTCACAAATTCGATTTCATCCGGGAATGTGATCCAACCAAATACTGCTAGAAACCCTTGTACATTTTTTTAACACGAGCTTTATCAAGTTTTCTTCGATCATAGATATATTCTACTTCTATTTCGTTTTCCATTAAGATAGAAAGCATGAAATTCATGTGTTGTTTGATGAATGCCCCACTAGCTTTTGAGAAGCGATTTGTGATAAACCACACCCTTTACGCCAAGCGTAACGTAGTCAATATTTCGACATAATAGGCGGACTCCGGTCGCCAAGTGTTCAGCGTTTCGTGGTTTTCTTAATTTCAAAACCTCGGCGTGATCCTCTTCTGGTAAAGTGATCGCTTTGGTTAAATAATATTATTTGGACTCCGCATTATCATGCTCCGGACAAAAATGGTGGAAGTGTTCGTATGGACATTCGTATCTCCTGCTCCAAACCCCTTTTGAGATTCGAGCAGGGTGTGTATATTCAATTTCACACTTATATAAATTCAGGTATATTTTCAATCCTAGCGCTCACAAATTCGCTTTCATCCGGGAATGTGATCCCACCAGATACTGCTAGAAACCCTTGTACATTATTTTAACACGAGCTTTATCAAGTTTCCCCCGATCGTAGATATATTCAACTTCTATTTGTTTTCCATTAAGATAGGAAGCTTGAAATTCATGTGTTGTTTGATGAATGCCCCACTAGTTTTTGAGAAGCGATTTGTGATAAACCACACCCTTTACGCCAAGCGTAACGTAGTCAATATTTCGACATAATAGGCGGACTCCGGTCGCCAAGTGTTCAGCGTTTCGTGGTTTTCTTAATTTCAAAACCTCGGCGTGATCCTCTTCTGGTAAAGTGATCGCTTTGGTTAAATAATATTATTTGGACTCCGCATTATCATGCTCCGGACAAAAATGGTGGAAGTGTTCGTATGGACATTCGTATCTCCTGCTCCAAACCCCTTTTGAGATTCGAGCAGGGTGTGTATATTCAATTTCACACTTATATAAATTCAGGTATATTTTCAATCCTAGCGCTCACAAATTCGCTTTCATCCGGGAATGTGATCCCACCAGATACTGCTAGAAACCCTTGTACATTGTTTTTAACACAAGCTTTATCAAGTTTCCCCCGATCGTAGATATATTCAACTTCTATTTGTTTTCCATTAAGATAGGAAGCTTGAAATTCATGTGTTGTTTGATGAATGCCCCACTAGTTTTTGAGAAGCGATTTGTGATAAACCACACCCTTTACGCCAAGCGTAACGTAGTCAATATTTCGACATAATAGGCGGACTCCGGTCGCCAAGTGTTCAGCGTTTAGTGGTTTTCTTAATTTCAACACCTCGGCGTGATCCTCTTCTTGTAAAGTGATCGCTTTGGTTAATTAATATTATTTGGACTCCGCATTATCATGCTCCGGACAAAAATGGTGGAAGTGATCGTATGGACATTCGTATCTCCTGCTCCAAACCCCTTTTGAGATTCGAGCAGGGCTTGTATATTCAATTTGAACACAATTTCACACTTATGTAAGTTCAGGTATATTTTCAATCGCAGAATTCGAACGCGCTCACAAATTCGATTTCATCCGGTAACGTGTTCCCACTAAATACTGCTAGAAAACCTTATACATTTTTTTAACACGAGCTTTATCAAGTTTCCTTCGATCGTAGATATATTCTACTTCTATTTGTTTTCCATTAAGATAGAAAGCATGAAATTCATGTGTTGTTTGATGAATGCCCCACTAGTTTTTGAGAAGCCTTTTGTGATAAACCACACCCTTTACGCCAAGCGTAACGTAGTCAATATTTCGACATAATAGGCAGACTCCGGTCGCCAAGTGTTCAGCGTTTCGTGGTTTTCTAAATTTCAACACCTCGCCGTGATCCTCTTCTGGTAAAGTGATCGCTTTGGTTAAATAATATTATTTGGACTCCGCATTATCATGCTCCGGACAAAAATGGTGGAAGTGTTCGTATGGACATTCGTATCTCCTGCTCCAAACCCCTTTTGAGATTCGAGCAGGGTGTGTATATTCAATTTCACACTTATATAAATTCAGGTATATTTTCAATCCTAGCGCTCACAAATTCGCTTCCATCCGGGAATGTGATCCCACCAGATACTGCTAGAAACCCTTGTACATATTTTTTAACACAAGCTTTATCAAGTTTCCCCCGATCGTTGATATATTCAACTTCTATTTGTTTTCCATTAAGATAGGAAGCTTGAAATTCATGTGTTGTTTGATGAATGCCCCACTAGTTTTTGAGAAACGATTTGTGATAAACCACACCCTTTACGCCAAGCGTAACGTAGTCAATATTTCGACATAATAGGCGGACTCCGGTCGCCAAGTGTTCAGCGTTTAGTGGTTTTCTTAATTTCAACACCTCGGCGTGATCCTCTTCTTGTAAAGTGATCGCTTTGGTTAATTAATATTATTTGGACTCCGCATTATCATGCTCCGGACAAAAATGGTGGAAGTGATCGTATGGACATTCGTATCTCCTGCTCCAAACCCCTTTTGAGATTCGAGCAGGGCTTGTATATTCAATTTGAACACAATTTCACACTTATGTAAGTTCAGGTATATTTTCAATCGCAGAATTCGAACGTGCTCACAAATTCGATTTCATCCGGTAACGTGTTCCCACTAAATACTGCTAGAAAACCTTATACATTTTTTTAACACGAGCTTTATCAAGTTTCCTTCGATCGTAGATATATTCTACTTCTATTTGTTTTCCATTAAGATAGAAAGCATGAAATTCATGTGTTGTTTGATGAATGCCCCACTAGTTTTTGAGAAGCCTTTTGTGATAAACCACACCCTTTACGCCAAGCGTAACGTAGTCAATATTTCGACATAATAGGCAGACTCCGGTCGCCAAGTGTTCAGCGTTTCGTGGTTTTCTTAATTTCAACACCTCGCCGTGATCCTCTTCTGGTAAAGTGATCGCTTTGGTTAAATAATATTATTTGGACTCCGCATTATCATGCTCCGGACAATAATGGTGGAAGTGTTCGTATGGACATTCGTATCTCCTGCTCCAAACCCCTTTTGAGATTCGAGCAGGGTGTGTATATTCAATTTCACACTTATATAAATTCAGGTATATTTTCAATCCTAGAAGTCGAACGCACTCACAAATTCGATTTCATCCGGGAATGTGATCCAACCAAATACTGCTAGAAACCCTTGTACATTTTTTTAAAACGAGCTTTATCAAGTTTTCTTCGATCATAGATATATTCTACTTCTATTTCGTTTTCCATTAAGATAGAAAGCATGAAATTCATGTGTTGTTTGATGAATGCCCCACTAGCTTTTGAGAAGCCTTTTGTGATAAACCACACCCTTTACGCCAAGCGTAACGTAGTCAATATTTCGACATAATAGGCGGAGTCCGGTCGCCAAGTGTTCAGCGTTTCGTGGTTTTCTTAATTTCAAAACCTCGGCGTGATCCTCTTCTGGTAAAGTGATCGCTTTGGTTAAATAATATTATTTGGACTCCGCATTATCATGCTCCGGACAAAAATGGTGGAAGTGTTCGTATGGACATTCGTATCTCCTGCTCCAAACCCCTTTTGAGATTCGAGCAGGGTGTGTATATTCAATTTCACACTTATATAAATTCAGGTATATTTTCAATCCTAGCGCTCACAAATTCGCTTTCATCCGGGAATGTGATCCCACCAGATACTGCTAGAAACCTTTGTACATTGTTTTTAACACAAGCTTTATCAAGCTTCCCCCGATCGTAGATATATTCAACTTCTATTTGTTTTCCATTAAGATAGGAAGCTTGAAATTCATGTGTTGTTTGATGAATGCCCCACTAGTTTTTGAGAAGCGATTTGTGATAAACCACACCCTTTACGCCAAGCGTAACGTAGTCAATATTTCGACATAATAGGCGGACTCCGGTCGCCAAGTGTTCAGCGTTTAGTGGTTTTCTTAATTTCAACACCTCGGCGTGATCCTCTTCTTGTAAAGTGATCGCTTTGGTTAATTAATATTATTTGGACTCCGCATTATCATGCTCCGGACAAAAATGGTGGAAGTGATCGTATGGACATTCGTATCTCCTGCTCCAAACCCCTTTTGAGATTCGAGCAGGGCTTGTATATTCAATTTGAACACAATTTCACACTTATGTAAGTTCAGGTATATTTTCAATCATAGAATTCGAACGCGCTCACAAATTCGATTTCATCCGGTAACGTGTTCCCACTAAATACTGCTAGAAAACCTTATACATTTTTTTAACACGAGCTTTATCAAGTTTCCTTCGATCGTAGATATATTCTACTTCTATTTGTTTTCCATTAAGATAGAAAGCATGAAATTCATGTGTTGTTTGATGAATGCCCCACTAGTTTTTGAGAAGCCTTTTGTGATAAACCACACCCTTTACGCCAAGCGTAACGTAGTCAATATTTCGACATAATAGGCAGACTCCGGTCGCCAAGTGTTCAGCGTTTCGTGGTTTTCTTAATTTCAACACCTCGCCGTGATCCTCTTCTGGTAAAGTGATCGCTTTGGTTAAATAATATTATTTGGACTCCGCATTATCATGCTCCGGACAAAAATGGTGGAAGTGTTCGTATGGACATTCGTATCTCCTGCTCCAAACCCCTTTTGAGATTCGAGCAGGGTGTGTATATTCAATTTCACACTTATATAAATTCAGGTATATTTTCAATCCTAGAAGTCGAACGCACTCACAAATTCGATTTCATCCGGGAATGTGATCCAACCAAATACTGCTAGAAACCCTTGTACATTTTTTTAAAACGAGCTTTATCAAGTTTTCTTCGATCATAGATATATTCTACTTCTATTTCGTTTTCCATTAAGATAGAAAGCATGAAATTCATGTGTTGTTTGATGAATGCCCCACTAGCTTTTGAGAAGCCTTTTGTGATAAACCACACCCTTTACGCCAAGCGTAACGTAGTCAATATTTCGACATAATAGGCGGACTCCGGTCGCCAAGTGTTCAGCGTTTCGTGGTTTTCTTAATTTCAAAACCTCGGCGTGATCCTCTTCTGGTAAAGTGATCGCTTTGGTTAAATAATATTATTTGGACTCCGCATTATCATGCTCCGGACAAAAATGGTGGAAGTGTTCGTATGGACATTCGTATCTCCTGCTCCAAACCCCTTTTGAGATTCGAGCAGGGTGTGTATATTCAATTTCACACTTATATAAATTCAGGTATATTTTCAATCCTAGCGCTCACAAATTCGCTTTCATCCGGGAATGTGATCCCACCAGATACTGCTAGAAACCCTTGTACATTGTTTTTAACACAAGCTTTATCAAGTTTCCCCCGATCGTAGATATATTCAACTTCTATTTGTTTTCCATTAAGATAGGAAGCTTGAAATTCATGTGTTGTTTGATGAATGCCCCACTAGTTTTTGAGAAGCGATTTGTGATAAACCACACCCTTTACGCCAAGCGTAACGTAGTCAATATTTCGACATAATAGGCGGACTCCGGTCGCCAAGTGTTCAGCGTTTAGTGGTTTTCTTAATTTCAACACCTCGGCGTGATCCTCTTCTTGTAAAGTGATCGCTTTGGTTAATTAATATTATTTGGACTCCGCATTATCATGCTCCGGACAAAAATGGTGGAAGTGATCGTATGGACATTCGTATCTCCTGCTCCAAACCCCTTTTGAGATTCGAGCAGGGCTTGTATATTCAATTTGAACACAATTTCACACTTATGTAAGTTCAGGTATATTTTCAATCGCAGAATTCGAACGCGCTCACAAATTCGATTTCATCCGGTAACGTGTTCCCACTAAATACTGCTAGAAAACCTTATACATTTTTTTAACACGAGCTTTATCAAGTTTCCTTCGATCGTAGATATATTCTACTTCTATTTGTTTTCCATTAAGATAGAAAGCATGAAATTCATGTGTTTTTTGATGAATGCCCCACTAGCTTTTGAGAAGCCTTTTGTGATAAACCACACCCTTTACGCCAAGCGTAACGTAGTCAATATTTCGACATAATAGGCGGACTCCGGTCGCCAAGTGTTCAGCGTTTCGTGGTTTTCTTAATTTCAAAACCTCGGCGTGATCCTCTTCTGGTAAAGTGATCGCTTTGGTTAAATAATATTATTTGGACTCCGCATTATCATGCTCCGGACAAAAATGGTGGAAGTGTTCGTATGGACATTCGTATCTCCTGCTCCAAACCCCTTTTGAGATTCGAGCAGGGTGTGTATATTCAATTTCACACTTATATAAATTCAGGTATATTTTCAATCCTAGCGCTCACAAATTCGCTTTCATCCGGGAATGTGATCCCACCAGATACTGCTAGAAACCCTTGTACATTATTTTAACACGAGCTTTATCAAGTTTCCCCCGATCGTAGATTAATTCAAATTCTATTTGTTTTCCATTAAGATAGGAAGCTTGAAATTCATGTGTTGTTTGATGAATGCCCCACTAGCTTTTGAGAAGCCTTTTGTGATAAACCACACCCTTTACGCCAAGTGTAACGTAGTCAATATTTCGACATAATAGGCGGACTCCGGTCGCCAAGTGTTCAGCGTTTCGTGGTTTTCTTAATTTCAAAACCTCGGCGTGATCCTCTTCTGGTAAAGTGATCGCTTTGGTTAAATAATATTATTTGGACTCCGCATTATCATGCTCCGGACAAAAATGGTGGAAGTGTTCGTATGGACATTCGTATCTCCTGCTCCAAACCCCTTTTGAGATTCGAGCAGGGTGTGTATATTCAATTTCACACTTATATAAATTCAGGTATATTTTCAATCCTAGCGCTCACAAATTCGCTTTCATCCGGGAATGTGATCCCACCAGATACTGCTAGAAACCTTTGTACATTGTTTTTAACACAAGCTTTATCAAGCTTCCCCCGATCGTAGATATATTCAACTTCTATTTGTTTTCCATTAAGATAGGAAGCTTGAAATTCATGTGTTGTTTGATGAATGCCCCACTAGTTTTTGAGAAGCGATTTGTGATAAACCACACCCTTTACGCCAAGCGTAACGTAGTCAATATTTCGACATAATAGGCGGACTCCGGTCGCCAAGTGTTCAGCGTTTAGTGGTTTTCTTAATTTCAACACCTCGGCGTGATCCTCTTCTTGTAAAGTGATCGCTTTGGTTAATTAATATTATTTGGACTCCGCATTATCATGCTCCGGACAAAAATGGTGGAAGTGTTCGTATGGACATTCGTATCTCCTGCTCCAAACCCCTTTTGAGATTCGAGCAGGGTGTGTATATTCAATTTCACACTTATATAAATTCAGGTATATTTTCAATCCTAGAAGTCGAACGCACTCACAAATTCGATTTCATCCGGGAATGTGATCCAACCAAATACTGCTAGAAACCCTTGTACATTTTTTTAAAACGAGCTTTATCAAGTTTTCTTCGATCATAGATATATTCTACTTCTATTTCGTTTTCCATTAAGATAGAAAGCATGAAATTCATGTGTTGTTTGATGAATGCCCCACTAGCTTTTGAGAAGCCTTTTGTGATAAACCACACCCTTTACGCCAAGCGTAACGTAGTCAATATTTCGACATAAAAGGCGGACTCCGGTCGCCAAGTGTTCAGCGTTTCGTGGTTTTCTTAATTTCAAAACCTCGGCGTGATCCTCTTCTGGTAAAGTGATCGCTTTGGTTAAATAATATTATTTGGACTCCGCATTATCATGCTCCGGACAAAAATGGTGGAAGTGTTCGTATGGACATTCGTATCTCCTGCTCCAAACCCCTTTTGAGATTCGAGCAGGGTGTGTATATTCAATTTCACACTTATATAAATTCAGGTATATTTTCAATCCTAGCGCTCACAAATTCGCTTTCATCCGGGAATGTGATCCCACCAGATACTGCTAGAAACCCTTGTACATTGTTTTTAACACAAGCTTTATCAAGTTTCCCCCGATCGTAGATATATTCAACTTCTATTTGTTTTCCATTAAGATAGGAAGCTTGAAATTCATGTGTTGTTTGATGAATGCCCCACTAGTTTTTGAGAAGCGATTTGTGATAAACCACACCCTTTACGCCAAGCGTAACGTAGTCAATATTTCGACATAATAGGCGGACTCCGGTCGCCAAGTGTTCAGCGTTTAGTGGTTTTCTTAATTTCAACACCTCGGCGTGATCCTCTTCTTGTAAAGTGATCGCTTTGGTTAATTAATATTATTTGGACTCCGCATTATCATGCTCCGGACAAAAATGGTGGAAGTGATCGTATGGACATTCGTATCTCCTGCTCCAAACCCCTTTTGAGATTCGAGCAGGGCTTGTATATTCAATTTGAACACAATTTCACACTTATGTAAGTTCAGGTATATTTTCAATCGCAGAATTCGAACGCGCTCACAAATTCGATTTCATCCGGTAACGTGTTCCCACTAAATACTGCTAGAAAACCTTATACATTTTTTTAACACGAGCTTTATCAAGTTTCCTTCGATCGTAGATATATTCTACTTCTATTTGTTTTCCATTAAGATAGAAAGCATGAAATTCATGTGTTTTTTGATGAATGCCCCACTAGCTTTTGAGAAGCCTTTTGTGATAAACCACACCCTTTACGCCAAGCGTAACGTAGTCAATATTTCGACATAATAGGCGGACTCCGGTCGCCAAGTGTTCAGCGTTTCGTGGTTTTCTTAATTTCAACACCTCGGCGTGATCCTCTTCTTGTAAAGTGATCGCTTTGGTTAATTAATATTATTTGGACTCCGCATTATCATGCTCCGGACAAAAATGGTGGAAGTGATCGTATGGACATTCGTATCTCCTGCTCCAAACCCCTTTTGAGATTCGAGCAGGGCTTGTATATTCAATTTGAACACAATTTCACACTTATGTAAGTTCAGGTATATTTTCAATCGCAGAATTCGAACGCGCTCACAAATTCGATTTCATCCGGTAACGTGTTCCCACTAAATACTGCTAGAAAACCTTATACATTTTTTTAACACGAGCTTTATCAAGTTTCCTTCGATCGTAGATATATTCTACTTCTATTTGTTTTCCATTAAGATAGAAAGCATGAAATTCATGTGTTGTTTGATGAATGCCCCACTAGTTTTTGAGAAGCCTTTTGTGATAAACCACACCCTTTACGCCAAGCGTAACGTAGTCAATATTTCGACATAATAGGCAGACTCCGGTCGCCAAGTGTTCAGCGTTTCGTGGTTTTCTTAATTTCAACACCTCGCCGTGATCCTCTTCTGGTAAAGTGATCGCTTTGGTTAAATAATATTATTTGGACTCCGCATTATCATGCTCCGGACAAAAATGGTGGAAGTGTTCGTATGGACATTCGTATCTCCTGCTCCAAACCCCTTTTGAGATTCGAGCAGGGTGTGTATATTCAATTTCACACTTATATAAATTCAGGTATATTTTCAATCCTAGAAGTCGAACGCACTCACAAATTCGATTTCATCCGGGAATGTGATCCAACCAAATACTGCTAGAAACCCTTGTACATTTTTTTAAAACGAGCTTTATCAAGTTTTCTTCGATCATAGATATATTCTACTTCTATTTCGTTTTCCATTAAGATAGAAAGCATGAAATTCATGTGTTGTTTGATGAATGCCCCACTAGCTTTTGAGAAGCCTTTTGTGATAAACCACACCCTTTACGCCAAGCGTAACGTAGTCAATATTTCGACATAATAGGCGGACTCCGGTCGCCAAGTGTTCAGCGTTTCGTGGTTTTCTTAATTTCAAAACCTCGGCGTGATCCTCTTCTGGTAAAGTGATCGCTTTGGTTAAATAATATTATTTGGACTCCGCATTATCATGCTCCGGACAAAAATGGTGGAAGTGTTCGTATGGACATTCGTATCTCCTGCTCCAAACCCCTTTTGAGATTCGAGCAGGGTGTGTATATTCAATTTCACACTTATATAAATTCAGGTATATTTTCAATCCTAGCGCTCACAAATTCGCTTTCATCCGGGAATGTGATCCCACCAGATACTGCTAGAAACCCTTGTACATTGTTTTTAACACAAGCTTTATCAAGTTTCCCCCGATCGTAGATATATTCAACTTCTATTTGTTTTCCATTAAGATAGGAAGCTTGAAATTCATGTGTTGTTTGATGAATGCCCCACTAGTTTTTGAGAAGCGATTTGTGATAAACCACACCCTTTACGCCAAGCGTAACGTAGTCAATATTTCGACATAATAGGCGGACTCCGGTCGCCAAGTGTTCAGCGTTTAGTGGTTTTCTTAATTTCAACACCTCGGCGTGATCCTCTTCTTGTAAAGTGATCGCTTTGGTTAATTAATATTATTTGGACTCCGCATTATCATGCTCCGGACAAAAATGGTGGAAGTGATCGTATGGACATTCATATCTCCTGCTCCAAACCCCTTTTGAGATTCGAGCAGGGCTTGTGTATTCAATTTGAACACAATTTCACACTTATGTAAGTTCAGGTATATTTTCAATCGCAGAATTCGAACGCGCTCACAAATTCGATTTCATCCGGTAACGTGTTCCCACTAAATACTGCTAGAAAACCTTATACATTTTTTTAACACGAGCTTTATCAAGTTTCCTTCGATCGTAGATATATTCTACTTCTATTTGTTTTCCATTAAGATAGAAAGCATGAAATTCATGTGTTTTTTGATGAATGCCCCACTAGCTTTTGAGAAGCCTTTTGTGATAAACCACACCCTTTACGCCAAGCGTAACGTAGTCAATATTTCGACATAATAGGCGGACTCCGGTCGCCAAGTGTTCAGCGTTTCGTGGTTTTCTTAATTTCAAAACCTCGGCGTGATCCTCTTCTGGTAAAGTGATCGCTTTGGTTAAATAATATTATTTGGACTCCGCATTATCATGCTCCGGACAAAAATGGTGGAAGTGTTCGTATGGACATTCGTATCTCCTGCTCCAAACCCCTTTTGAGATTCGAGCAGGGTGTGTATATTCAATTTCACACTTATATAAATTCAGGTATATTTTCAATCCTAGCGCTCACAAATTCGCTTTCATCCGGGAATGTGATCCCACCAGATACTGCTAGAAACCCTTGTACATTGTTTTTAACACAAGCTTTATCAAGTTTCCCCCGATCGTAGATATATTCAACTTCTATTTGTTTTCCATTAAGATAGGAAGCTTGAAATTCATGTGTTGTTTGATGAATGCCCCACTAGTTTTTGAGAAGCGATTTGTGATAAACCACACCCTTTACGCCAAGCGTAACGTAGTCAATATTTCGACATAATAGGCGGACTCCGGTCGCCAAGTGTTCAGCGTTTCGTGGTTTTCTTAATTTCAAAACCTCGGCGTGATCCTCTTCTGGTAAAGTGATCGCTTTGGTTAAATAATATTATTTGGACTCCGCATTATCATGCTCCGGACAAAAATGGTGGAAGTGTTCGTATGGACATTCGTATCTCCTGCTCCAAACCCCTTTTGAGATTCGAGCAGGGTGTGTATATTCAATTTCACACTTATATAAATTCAGGTATATTTTCAATCCTAGCGCTCACAAATTCGCTTTCATCCGGGAATGTGATCCCACCAGATACTGCTAGAAACCCTTGTACATTATTTTAACACGAGCTTTATCAAGTTTCCCCCGATCGTAGATATATTCAACTTCTATTTGTTTTCCATTAAGATAGGAAGCTTGAAATTCATGTGTTGTTTGATGAATGCCCCACTAGCTTTTGAGAAGCCTTTTGTGATAAACCACACCCTTTACGCCAAGTGTAACGTAGTCAATATTTCGACATAATAGGCGGACTCCGGTCGCCAAGTGTTCAGCGTTTCGTGGTTTTCTTAATTTCAAAACCTCGGCGTGATCCTCTTCTGGTAAAGTGATCGCTTTGGTTAAATAATATTATTTGGACTCCGCATTATCATGCTCCGGACAAAAATGGTGGAAGTGTTCGTATGGACATTCGTATCTCCTGCTCCAAACCCCTTTTGAGATTCGAGCAGGGTGTGTATATTCAATTTCACACTTATATAAATTCAGGTATATTTTCAATCCTAGCGCTCACAAATTCGCTTTCATCCGGGAATGTGATCCCACCAGATACTGCTAGAAACCCTTGTACATTGTTTTTAACACAAGCTTTATCAAGTTTCCCCCGATCGTAGATATATTCAACTTCTATTTGTTTTCCATTAAGATAGGAAGCTTGAAATTCATGTGTTGTTTGATGAATGCCCCACTAGTTTTTGAGAAGCGATTTGTGATAAACCACACCCTTTACGCCAAGCGTAACGTAGTCAATATTTCGACATAATAGGCGGACTCCGGTCGCCAAGTGTTCAGCGTTTCGTGGTTTTCTTAATTTCAAAACCTCGGCGTGATCCTCTTCTGGTAAAGTGATCGCTTTGGTTAAATAATATTATTTGGACTCCGCATTATCATGCTCCGGACAAAAATGGTGGAAGTGATCGTATGGACATTCGTATCTCCTGCTCCAAACCCCTTTTGAGATTCGAGCAGGGCTTGTATATTCAATTTGAACACAATTTCACACTTATGTAAGTTCAGGTATATTTTCAATCGCAGAATTCGAACGCGCTCACAAATTCGATTTCATCCGGTAACGTGTTCCCACTAAATACTGCTAGAAAACCTTATACATTTTTTTAACACGAGCTTTATCAAGTTTCCTTCGATCGTAGATATATTCTACTTCTATTTGTTTTCCATTAAGATAGAAAGCATGAAATTCATGTGTTTTTTGATGAATGCCCCACTAGCTTTTGAGAAGCCTTTTGTGATAAACCACACCCTTTACGCCAAGCGTAACGTAGTCAATATTTCGACATAATAGGCGGACTCCGGTCGCCAAGTGTTCAGCGTTTCGTGGTTTTCTTAATTTCAAAACCTCGGCGTGATCCTCTTCTGGTAAAGTGATCGCTTTGGTTAAATAATATTATTTGGACTCCGCATTATCATGCTCCGGACAAAAATGGTGGAAGTGTTCGTATGGACATTCGTATCTCCTGCTCCAAACCCCTTTTGAGATTCGAGCAGGGTGTGTATATTCAATTTCACACTTATATAAATTCAGGTATATTTTCAATCCTAGCGCTCACAAATTCGCTTTCATCCGGGAATGTGATCCCACCAGATACTGCTAGAAACCCTTGTACATTGTTTTTAACACAAGCTTTATCAAGTTTCCCCCGATCGTAGATATATTCAACTTCTATTTGTTTTCCATTAAGATAGGAAGCTTGAAATTCATGTGTTGTTTGATGAATGCCCCACTAGTTTTTGAGAAGCGATTTGTGATAAACCACACCCTTTACGCCAAGCGTAACGTAGTCAATATTTCGACATAATAGGCGGACTCCGGTCGCCAAGTGTTCAGCGTTTCGTGGTTTTCTTAATTTCAAAACCTCGGCGTGATCCTCTTCTGGTAAAGTGATCGCTTTGGTTAAATAATATTATTTGGACTCCGCATTATCATGCTCCGGACAAAAATGGTGGAAGTGTTCGTATGGACATTCGTATCTCCTGCTCCAAACCCCTTTTGAGATTCGAGCAGGGTGTGTATATTCAATTTCACACTTATATAAATTCAGGTATATTTTCAATCCTAGCGCTCACAAATTCGCTTTCATCCGGGAATGTGATCCCACCAGATACTGCTAGAAACCCTTGTACATTATTTTAACACGAGCTTTATCAAGTTTCCCCCGATCGTAGATATATTCAACTTCTATTTGTTTTCCATTAAGATAGGAAGCTTGAAATTCATGTGTTGTTTGATGAATGCCCCACTAGCTTTTGAGAAGCCTTTTGTGATAAACCACACCCTTTACGCCAAGTGTAACGTAGTCAATATTTCGACATAATAGGCGGACTCCGGTCGCCAAGTGTTCAGCGTTTCGTGGTTTTCTTAATTTCAAAACCTCGGCGTGATCCTCTTCTGGTAAAGTGATCGCTTTGGTTAAATAATATTATTTGGACTCCGCATTATCATGCTCCGGACAAAAATGGTGGAAGTGTTCGTATGGACATTCGTATCTCCTGCTCCAAACCCCTTTTGAGATTCGAGCAGAGCTTGTATATTCAATTTGAACACAATTTCACACTTATGTAAGTTCAGGTATATTTTCAATCGCAGAATTCGAACGCGCTCACAAATTCGATTTCATCCGGTAACGTGTTCCCACTAAATACTGCTAGAAAACCTTATACATTTTTTTAACACGAGCTTTATCAAGTTTCCTTCGATCGTAGATATATTCTACTTCTATTTGTTTTCCATTAAGATAGAAAGCATGAAATTCATGTGTTGTTTGATGAATGCCCCACTAGCTTTTGAGAAGCCTTTTGTGATAAACCACACCCTTTACGCCAAGCGTAACGTAGTCAATATTTCGACATAATAGGCGGACTCCGGTCGCCAAGTGTTCAGCGTTTCGTGGTTTTCTTAATTTCAAAACCTCGGCGTGATCCTCTTCTGGTAAAGTGATCGCTTTGGTTAAATAATATTATTTGGACTCCGCATTATCATGCTCCGGACAAAAATGGTGGAAGTGTTCGTATGGACATTCGTATCTCCTGCTCCAAACCCCTTTTGAGATTCGAGCAGGGTGTGTATATTCAATTTCACACTTATATAAATTCAGGTATATTTTCAATCCTAGCGCTCACAAATTCGCTTTCATCCGGGAATGTGATCCCACCAGATACTGCTAGAAACCCTTGTACATTATTTTAACACGAGCTTTATCAAGTTTCCCCCGATCGTAGATATATTCAACTTCTATTTGTTTTCCATTAAGATAGGAAGCTTGAAATTCATGTGTTGTTTGATGAATGCCCCACTAGCTTTTGAGAAGCCTTTTGTGATAAACCACACCCTTTACGCCAAGTGTAACGTAGTCAATATTTCGACATAATAGGCGGACTCCGGTCGCCAAGTGTTCAGCGTTTCGTGGTTTTCTTAATTTCAAAACCTCGGCGTGATCCTCTTCTGGTAAAGTGATCGCTTTGGTTAAATAATATTATTTGGACTCCGCATTATCATGCTCCGGACAAAAATGGTGGAAGTGTTCGTATGGACATTCGTATCTCCTGCTCCAAACCCCTTTTGAGATTCGAGCAGAGCTTGTATATTCAATTTGAACACAATTTCACACTTATGTAAGTTCAGGTATATTTTCAATCGCAGAATTCGAACGCGCTCACAAATTCGATTTCATCCGGTAACGTGTTCCCACTAAATACTGCTAGAAAACCTTATACATTTTTTTAACACGAGCTTTATCAAGTTTCCTTCGATCGTAGATATATTCTACTTCTATTTGTTTTCCATTAAGATAGAAAGCATGAAATTCATGTGTTTTTTGATGAATGCCCCACTAGCTTTTGAGAAGCGTTTTGTGATAAACCACACCCTTTACGCCAAGCGTAACGTAGTCAATATTTCGACATAATAGGCGGACTCCGGTCGCCAAGTGTTCAGCGTTTCGTGGTTTTCTTAATTTCAAAACCTCGGCGTGATCCTCTTCTGGTAAAGTGATCGCTTTGGTTAAATAATATTATTTGGACTCCGCATTATCATGCTCCGGACAAAAATGGTGGAAGTGTTCGTATGGACATTCGTATCTCCTGCTCCAAACCCCTTTTGAGATTCGAGCAGGGTGTGTATATTCAATTTTACACTTATATAAATTCAGGTATATTTTCAATCCTAGCGCTCACAAATTCGCTTTCATCCGGGAATGTGATCCCACCAGATACTGCTAGAAACCCTTGTACATTATTTTAACACGAGCTTTATCAAGTTTCCCCCGATCGTAGATATATTCAACTTCTATTTGTTTTCCATTCAGATAGGAAGCTTGAAATTCATGTGTTGTTTGATGAATGCCCCACTAGCTTTTGAGAAGCCTTTTGTGATAAACCACACCCTTTACGCCAAGCGTAACGTAGTCAATATTTCGACATAATAGGCGGACTCCGGTCGCCAAGTGTTCAGCGTTTCGTGGTTTTCTTAATTTCAAAACCTCGGCGTGATCCTCTTCTGGTAAAGTGATCGCTTTGGTTAAATAATATTATTTGGACTCCGCATTATCATGCTCCGGACAAAAATGGTGGAAGTGTTCGTATGGACATTCGTATCTCCTGCTCCAAACCCCTTTTGAGATTCGAGCAGGGTGTGTATATTCAATTTCACACTTATATAAATTCAGGTATATTTTCAATCCTAGCGCTCACAAATTCGCTTTCATCCGGGAATGTGATCCCACCAGATACTGCTAGAAACCCTTGTACATTATTTTAACACGAGCTTTATCAAGTTTCCCCCGATCGTAGATATATTCAACTTCTATTTGTTTTCCATTAAGATAGGAAGCTTGAAATTCATGTGTTGTTTGATGAATGCCCCACTAGCTTTTGAGAAGCCTTTTGTGATAAACCACACCCTTTACGCCAAGCGTAACGTAGTCAATATTTCGACATAATAGGCGGACTCCGGTCGCCAAGTGTTCAGCGTTTCGTGGTTTTCTTAATTTCAAAACCTCGGCGTGATCCTCTTCTGGTAAAGTGATCGCTTTGGTTAAATAATATTATTTGGACTCCGCATTATCATGCTCCGGACAAAAATGGTGGAAGTGTTCGTATGGACATTCGTATCTCCTGCTCCAAACCCCTTTTGAGATTCGAGCAGGGTGTATATTCAATTTCACACTTATATAAATTTAGGTATATTTTCAATCCTAGAAGTCGAACGCGCTCACAAATTCGATTTCATCCGGGAATGTGATCCCACAAAATACTGCTAGAAACCCTTGTACATTTTTTTAACACGATCTTTATCAAGTTTCCCTCGATCGTAGATATATTCTACTTCTATTTCGTTTTCCATTAAGATAGAAAGCATGAAATTCATGTGTTGTTTGATGAATGCCCCACTAGCTTTTGAGAAGCCTTTTGTGATAAACCACACCCTTTACGCCAAGCGTAACGTAGTCAATATTTCGACATAATAGGCGGAGTCCGGTCGCTAAGTGTTCAGCGTTTCGTGGTTTTCTTAATTTCAACACCTCGGCGTGATCCTCTTCTGGTAAAGTGATCGCTTTGGTTAAATAATATTATTTGGACTCCGCATTATCATGCTCCGGAAAAAAATGGTGGAAGTAATCGTATGGACATTCGTATCTCCTGCTCCAAACCCCTTTTGAGATTCAAGCATGGTGTGTATATTCAATTTGCACACAATTTCACACTTATGTAAACTCAGGTATATTTTCAATCGCAGAATTCGAACGCGCTCACAAATTCGATTTCATCCGGAAATATGATCCAACCAAATACTGCTAGAAACCCTTGTCCATTTTTTTAACACGAGCTTTATCAAGTTTTCTTCGATGATAGATATATTCTACTTCTATTTCGTTTTGCATTAAGATAGAAAGCATGAAATTCATGTGTTGTTTGATGAATGCCCCACTAGCTTTTGTGAAGCGATTTGTGATAAACCACACCCTTTACGCCAAGCGTAACGTAGTCAATATTTCGACATAATAGGCGGACTCCGGTCGCCAAGTGTTCAGCGTTTCGTGGTTTTCTTAATTTCAAAACCTCGGCGTGATCCTCTTCTGGTAAAGTGATCGCTTTGGTTAAATAATATTATTTGGACTCCGCATTATCATGCTCCGGACAAAAATGGTGGAAGTGTTCGTATGGACATTCGTATCTCCTGCTCCAAACCCCTTTTGAGATTCGAGCAGGGTGTGTATATTCAATTTCACACTTATATAAATTTAGGTATATTTTCAATCCTAGAAGTCGAACGCGCTCACAAATTCGATTTCATCCGGGAATGTGATCCCACAAAATACTGCTAGAAACCCTTGTACATTTTTTTAACACGATCTTTATCAAGTTTCCCTCGATCGTAGATATATTCAACTTCTATTTGTTTTCCATTAAGATAGGAAGCTTGAAATTCATGTGTTGTTTGATGAATGCCCCACTAGTTTTTGAGAAGCCTTTTGTGATCAACCACACCCTTTACGCCAAGCGTAACGTAGTCAATATTTCGACATAATAGGCGGACTCCGGTCGCCAAGTGTTCAGCGTTTCGTGGTTTTCTAAATTTCAACACCTCGCCGTGATCCTCTTCTGGTAAAGTGATCGCTTTGGTTAATTAATATTATTTGGACTCCGCATTATCATGCTCCGGACAAAAATGGTGGAAGTGATCGTATGGACATTCGTATCTCCTGCTCCAAACCCCTTTTGAGATTCGAGCAGGGCTTGTATATTCAATTTGAACACAATTTCACACTTATGTAAGTTCAGGTATATTTTCAATCGCAGAATTCGAACGCGCTCACAAATTCGATTTCATCCGGTAACGTGTTCCCACTAAATACTGCTAGAAAACCTTATACATTTTTTTAACACGAGCTTTATCAAGTTTCCTTCGATCGTAGATATATTCTACTTCTATTTGTTTTCCATTAAGATAGAAAGCATGAAATTCATGTGTTGTTTGATGAATGCCCCACTAGTTTTTGAGAAGCCTTTTGTGATAAACCACACCCTTTACGCCAAGCGTAACGTAGTCAATATTTCGACATAATAGGCAGACTCCGGTCGCCAAGTGTTCAGCGTTTCGTGGTTTTCTTAATTTCAACACCTCGCCGTGATCCTCTTCTGGTAAAGTGATCGCTTTGGTTAAATAATATTATTTGGACTCCGCATTATCATGCTCCGGACAAAAATGGTGGAAGTGTTCGTATGGACATTCGTATCTCCTGCTCCAAACCCCTTTTGAGATTCGAGCAGGGTGTGTATATTCAATTTCACACTTATATAAATTCAGGTATATTTTCAATCCTAGAAGTCGAACGCACTCACAAATTCGATTTCATCCGGGAATGTGATCCAACCAAATACTGCTAGAAACCCTTGTACATTTTTTTAAAACGAGCTTTATCAAGTTTTCTTCGATCATAGATATATTCTACTTCTATTTCGTTTTCCATTAAGATAGAAAGCATGAAATTCATGTGTTGTTTGATGAATGCCCCACTAGCTTTTGAGAAGCCTTTTGTGATAAACCACACCCTTTACGCCAAGCGTAACGTAGTCAATATTTCGACATAATAGGCGGACTCCGGTCGCCAAGTGTTCAGCGTTTCGTGGTTTTCTTAATTTCAAAACCTCGGCGTGATCCTCTTCTGGTAAAGTGATCGCTTTGGTTAAATAATATTATTTGGACTCCGCATTATCATGCTCCGGACAAAAATGGTGGAAGTGTTCGTATGGACATTCGTATCTCCTGCTCCAAACCCCTTTTGAGATTCGAGCAGGGTGTGTATATTCAATTTCACACTTATATAAATTCAGGTATATTTTCAATCCTAGCGCTCACAAATTCGCTTTCATCCGGGAATGTGATCCCACCAGATACTGCTAGAAACCCTTGTACATTGTTTTTAACACAAGCTTTATCAAGTTTCCCCCGATCGTAGATATATTCAACTTCTATTTGTTTTCCATTAAGATAGGAAGCTTGAAATTCATGTGTTGTTTGATGAATGCCCCACTAGTTTTTGAGAAGCGATTTGTGATAAACCACACCCTTTACGCCAAGCGTAACGTAGTCAATATTTCGACATAATAGGCGGACTCCGGTCGCCAAGTGTTCAGCGTTTAGTGGTTTTCTTAATTTCAACACCTCGGCGTGATCCTCTTCTTGTAAAGTGATCGCTTTGGTTAATTAATATTATTTGGACTCCGCATTATCATGCTCCGGACAAAAATGGTGGAAGTGATCGTATGGACATTCGTATCTCCTGCTCCAAACCCCTTTTGAGATTCGAGCAGGGCTTGTATATTCAATTTGAACACAATTTCACACTTATGTAAGTTCAGGTATATTTTCAATCGCAGAATTCGAACGCGCTCACAAATTCGATTTCATCCGGTAACGTGTTCCCACTAAATACTGCTAGAAAACCTTATACATTTTTTTAACACGAGCTTTATCAAGTTTCCTTCGATCGTAGATATATTCTACTTCTATTTGTTTTCCATTAAGATAGAAAGCATGAAATTCATGTGTTTTTTGATGAATGCCCCACTAGCTTTTGAGAAGCCTTTTGTGATAAACCACACCCTTTACGCCAAGCGTAACGTAGTCAATATTTCGACATAATAGGCGGACTCCGGTCGCCAAGTGTTCAGCGTTTCGTGGTTTTCTTAATTTCAAAACCTCGGCGTGATCCTCTTCTGGTAAAGTGATCGCTTTGGTTAAATAATATTATTTGGACTCCGCATTATCATGCTCCGGACAAAAATGGTGGAAGTGTTCGTATGGACATTCGTATCTCCTGCTCCAAACCCCTTTTGAGATTCGAGCAGGGTGTGTATATTCAATTTCACACTTATATAAATTCAGGTATATTTTCAATCCTAGCGCTCACAAATTCGCTTTCATCCGGGAATGTGATCCCACCAGATACTGCTAGAAACCCTTGTACATTATTTTAACACGAGCTTTATCAAGTTTCCCCCGATCGTAGATATATTCAACTTCTATTTGTTTTCCATTAAGATAGGAAGCTTGAAATTCATGTGTTGTTTGATGAATGCCCCACTAGCTTTTGAGAAGCCTTTTGTGATAAACCACACCCTTTACGCCAAGCGTAACGTAGTCAATATTTCGACATAATAGGCAGACTCCGGTCGCCAAGTGTTCAGCGTTTCGTGGTTTTCTTAATTTCAACACCTCGCCGTGATCCTCTTCTGGTAAAGTGATCGCTTTGGTTAAATAATATTATTTGGACTCCGCATTATCATGCTCCGGACAAAAATGGTGGAAGTGTTCGTATGGACATTCGTATCTCCTGCTCCAAACCCCTTTTGAGATTCGAGCAGGGTGTGTATATTCAATTTCACACTTATATAAATTCAGGTATATTTTCAATCCTAGAAGTCGAACGCACTCACAAATTCGATTTCATCCGGGAATGTGATCCAACCAAATACTGCTAGAAACCCTTGTACATTTTTTTAAAACGAGCTTTATCAAGTTTTCTTCGATCATAGATATATTCTACTTCTATTTCGTTTTCCATTAAGATAGAAAGCATGAAATTCATGTGTTGTTTGATGAATGCCCCACTAGCTTTTGAGAAGCCTTTTGTGATAAACCACACCCTTTACGCCAAGCGTAACGTAGTCAATATTTCGACATAATAGGCGGACTCCGGTCGCCAAGTGTTCAGCGTTTCGTGGTTTTCTTAATTTCAAAACCTCGGCGTGATCCTCTTCTGGTAAAGTGATCGCTTTGGTTAAATAATATTATTTGGACTCCGCATTATCATGCTCCGGACAAAAATGGTGGAAGTGTTCGTATGGACATTCGTATCTCCTGCTCCAAACCCCTTTTGAGATTCGAGCAGGGTGTGTATATTCAATTTCACACTTATATAAATTCAGGTATATTTTCAATCCTAGCGCTCACAAATTCGCTTTCATCCGGGAATGTGATCCCACCAGATACTGCTAGAAACCCTTGTACATTGTTTTTAACACAAGCTTTATCAAGTTTCCCCCGATCGTAGATATATTCAACTTCTATTTGTTTTCCATTAAGATAGGAAGCTTGAAATTCATGTGTTGTTTGATGAATGCCCCACTAGTTTTTGAGAAGCGATTTGTGATAAACCACACCCTTTACGCCAAGCGTAACGTAGTCAATATTTCGACATAATAGGCGGACTCCGGTCGCCAAGTGTTCAGCGTTTAGTGGTTTTCTTAATTTCAACACCTCGGCGTGATCCTCTTCTTGTAAAGTGATCGCTTTGGTTAATTAATATTATTTGGACTCCGCATTATCATGCTCCGGACAAAAATGGTGGAAGTGATCGTATGGACATTCGTATCTCCTGCTCCAAACCCCTTTTGAGATTCGAGCAGGGCTTGTATATTCAATTTGAACACAATTTCACACTTATGTAAGTTCAGGTATATTTTCAATCGCAGAATTCGAACGCGCTCACAAATTCGATTTCATCCGGTAACGTGTTCCCACTAAATACTGCTAGAAAACCTTATACATTTTTTTAACACGAGCTTTATCAAGTTTCCTTCGATCGTAGATATATTCTACTTCTATTTGTTTTCCATTAAGATAGAAAGCATGAAATTCATGTGTTGTTTGATGAATGCCCCACTAGTTTTTGAGAAGCCTTTTGTGATAAACCACACCCTTTACGCCAAGCGTAACGTAGTCAATATTTCGACATAATAGGCAGACTCCGGTCGCCAAGTGTTCAGCGTTTCGTGGTTTTCTTAATTTCAACACCTCGCCGTGATCCTCTTCTGGTAAAGTGATCGCTTTGGTTAAATAATATTATTTGGACTCCGCATTATCATGCTCCGGACAAAAATGGTGGAAGTGTTCGTATGGACATTCGTATCTCCTGCTCCAAACCCCTTTTGAGATTCGAGCAGGGTGTGTATATTCAATTTCACACTTATATAAATTCAGGTATATTTTCAATCCTAGAAGTCGAACGCACTCACAAATTCGATTTCATCCGGGAATGTGATCCAACCAAATACTGCTAGAAACCCTTGTACATTTTTTTAAAACGAGCTTTATCAAGTTTTCTTCGATCATAGATATATTCTACTTCTATTTCGTTTTCCATTAAGATAGAAAGCATGAAATTCATGTGTTGTTTGATGAATGCCCCACTAGCTTTTGAGAAGCCTTTTGTGATAAACCACACCCTTTACGCCAAGCGTAACGTAGTCAATATTTCGACATAATAGGCGGACTCCGGTCGCCAAGTGTTCAGCGTTTCGTGGTTTTCTTAATTTCAAAACCTCGGCGTGATCCTCTTCTGGTAAAGTGATCGCTTTGGTTAAATAATATTATTTGGACTCCGCATTATCATGCTCCGGACAAAAATGGTGGAAGTGTTCGTATGGACATTCGTATCTCCTGCTCCAAACCCCTTTTGAGATTCGAGCAGGGTGTGTATATTCAATTTCACACTTATATAAATTCAGGTATATTTTCAATCCTAGCGCTCACAAATTCGCTTTCATCCGGGAATGTGATCCCACCAGATACTGCTAGAAACCCTTGTACATTGTTTTTAACACAAGCTTTATCAAGTTTCCCCCGATCGTAGATATATTCAACTTCTATTTGTTTTCCATTAAGATAGGAAGCTTGAAATTCATGTGTTGTTTGATGAATGCCCCACTAGTTTTTGAGAAGCGATTTGTGATAAACCACACCCTTTACGCCAAGCGTAACGTAGTCAATATTTCGACATAATAGGCGGACTCCGGTCGCCAAGTGTTCAGCGTTTAGTGGTTTTCTTAATTTCAACACCTCGGCGTGATCCTCTTCTTGTAAAGTGATCGCTTTGGTTAATTAATATTATTTGGACTCCGCATTATCATGCTCCGGACAAAAATGGTGGAAGTGATCGTATGGACATTCGTATCTCCTGCTCCAAACCCCTTTTGAGATTCGAGCAGGGCTTGTATATTCAATTTGAACACAATTTCACACTTATGTAAGTTCAGGTATATTTTCAATCGCAGAATTCGAACGCGCTCACAAATTCGATTTCATCCGGTAACGTGTTCCCACTAAATACTGCTAGAAAACCTTATACATTTTTTTAACACGAGCTTTATCAAGTTTCCTTCGATCGTAGATATATTCTACTTCTATTTGTTTTCCATTAAGATAGAAAGCATGAAATTCATGTGTTTTTTGATGAATGCCCCACTAGCTTTTGAGAAGCCTTTTGTGATAAACCACACCCTTTACGCCAAGCGTAACGTAGTCAATATTTCGACATAATAGGCGGACTCCGGTCGCCAAGTGTTCAGCGTTTCGTGGTTTTCTTAATTTCAACACCTCGGCGTGATCCTCTTCTTGTAAAGTGATCGCTTTGGTTAATTAATATTATTTGGACTCCGCATTATCATGCTCCGGACAAAAATGGTGGAAGTGATCGTATGGACATTCGTATCTCCTGCTCCAAACCCCTTTTGAGATTCGAGCAGGGCTTGTATATTCAATTTGAACACAATTTCACACTTATGTAAGTTCAGGTATATTTTCAATCGCAGAATTCGAACGCGCTCACAAATTCGATTTCATCCGGTAACGTGTTCCCACTAAATACTGCTAGAAAACCTTATACATTTTTTTAACACGAGCTTTATCAAGTTTCCTTCGATCGTAGATATATTCTACTTCTATTTGTTTTCCATTAAGATAGAAAGCATGAAATTCATGTGTTGTTTGATGAATGCCCCACTAGTTTTTGAGAAGCCTTTTGTGATAAACCACACCCTTTACGCCAAGCGTAACGTAGTCAATATTTCGACATAATAGGCAGACTCCGGTCGCCAAGTGTTCAGCGTTTCGTGGTTTTCTTAATTTCAACACCTCGCCGTGATCCTCTTCTGGTAAAGTGATCGCTTTGGTTAAATAATATTATTTGGACTCCGCATTATCATGCTCCGGACAAAAATGGTGGAAGTGTTCGTATGGACATTCGTATCTCCTGCTCCAAACCCCTTTTGAGATTCGAGCAGGGTGTGTATATTCAATTTCACACTTATATAAATTCAGGTATATTTTCAATCCTAGAAGTCGAACGCACTCACAAATTCGATTTCATCCGGGAATGTGATCCAACCAAATACTGCTAGAAACCCTTGTACATTTTTTTAAAACGAGCTTTATCAAGTTTTCTTCGATCATAGATATATTCTACTTCTATTTCGTTTTCCATTAAGATAGAAAGCATGAAATTCATGTGTTGTTTGATGAATGCCCCACTAGCTTTTGAGAAGCCTTTTGTGATAAACCACACCCTTTACGCCAAGCGTAACGTAGTCAATATTTCGACATAATAGGCGGACTCCGGTCGCCAAGTGTTCAGCGTTTCGTGGTTTTCTTAATTTCAAAACCTCGGCGTGATCCTCTTCTGGTAAAGTGATCGCTTTGGTTAAATAATATTATTTGGACTCCGCATTATCATGCTCCGGACAAAAATGGTGGAAGTGTTCGTATGGACATTCGTATCTCCTGCTCCAAACCCCTTTTGAGATTCGAGCAGGGTGTGTATATTCAATTTCACACTTATATAAATTCAGGTATATTTTCAATCCTAGCGCTCACAAATTCGCTTTCATCCGGGAATGTGATCCCACCAGATACTGCTAGAAACCCTTGTACATTGTTTTTAACACAAGCTTTATCAAGTTTCCCCCGATCGTAGATATATTCAACTTCTATTTGTTTTCCATTAAGATAGGAAGCTTGAAATTCATGTGTTGTTTGATGAATGCCCCACTAGTTTTTGAGAAGCGATTTGTGATAAACCACACCCTTTACGCCAAGCGTAACGTAGTCAATATTTCGACATAATAGGCGGACTCCGGTCGCCAAGTGTTCAGCGTTTAGTGGTTTTCTTAATTTCAACACCTCGGCGTGATCCTCTTCTTGTAAAGTGATCGCTTTGGTTAATTAATATTATTTGGACTCCGCATTATCATGCTCCGGACAAAAATGGTGGAAGTGATCGTATGGACATTCGTATCTCCTGCTCCAAACCCCTTTTGAGATTCGAGCAGGGCTTGTGTATTCAATTTGAACACAATTTCACACTTATGTAAGTTCAGGTATATTTTCAATCGCAGAATTCGAACGCGCTCACAAATTCGATTTCATCCGGTAACGTGTTCCCACTAAATACTGCTAGAAAACCTTATACATTTTTTTAACACGAGCTTTATCAAGTTTCCTTCGATCGTAGATATATTCTACTTCTATTTGTTTTCCATTAAGATAGAAAGCATGAAATTCATGTGTTTTTTGATGAATGCCCCACTAGCTTTTGAGAAGCCTTTTGTGATAAACCACACCCTTTACGCCAAGCGTAACGTAGTCAATATTTCGACATAATAGGCGGACTCCGGTCGCCAAGTGTTCAGCGTTTCGTGGTTTTCTTAATTTCAAAACCTCGGCGTGATCCTCTTCTGGTAAAGTGATCGCTTTGGTTAAATAATATTATTTGGACTCCGCATTATCATGCTCCGGACAAAAATGGTGGAAGTGTTCGTATGGACATTCGTATCTCCTGCTCCAAACCCCTTTTGAGATTCGAGCAGGGTGTGTATATTCAATTTCACACTTATATAAATTCAGGTATATTTTCAATCCTAGCGCTCACAAATTCGCTTTCATCCGGGAATGTGATCCCACCAGATACTGCTAGAAACCCTTGTACATTGTTTTTAACACAAGCTTTATCAAGTTTCCCCCGATCGTAGATATATTCAACTTCTATTTGTTTTCCATTAAGATAGGAAGCTTGAAATTCATGTGTTGTTTGATGAATGCCCCACTAGTTTTTGAGAAGCGATTTGTGATAAACCACACCCTTTACGCCAAGCGTAACGTAGTCAATATTTCGACATAATAGGCGGACTCCGGTCGCCAAGTGTTCAGCGTTTCGTGGTTTTCTTAATTTCAAAACCTCGGCGTGATCCTCTTCTGGTAAAGTGATCGCTTTGGTTAAATAATATTATTTGGACTCCGCATTATCATGCTCCGGACAAAAATGGTGGAAGTGTTCGTATGGACATTCGTATCTCCTGCTCCAAACCCCTTTTGAGATTCGAGCAGGGTGTGTATATTCAATTTCACACTTATATAAATTCAGGTATATTTTCAATCCTAGCGCTCACAAATTCGCTTTCATCCGGGAATGTGATCCCACCAGATACTGCTAGAAACCCTTGTACATTATTTTAACACGAGCTTTATCAAGTTTCCCCCGATCGTAGATATATTCAACTTCTATTTGTTTTCCATTAAGATAGGAAGCTTGAAATTCATGTGTTGTTTGATGAATGCCCCACTAGCTTTTGAGAAGCCTTTTGTGATAAACCACACCCTTTACGCCAAGTGTAACGTAGTCAATATTTCGACATAATAGGCGGACTCCGGTCGCCAAGTGTTCAGCGTTTCGTGGTTTTCTTAATTTCAAAACCTCGGCGTGATCCTCTTCTGGTAAAGTGATCGCTTTGGTTAAATAATATTATTTGGACTCCGCATTATCATGCTCCGGACAAAAATGGTGGAAGTGTTCGTATGGACATTCGTATCTCCTGCTCCAAACCCCTTTTGAGATTCGAGCAGGGTGTGTATATTCAATTTCACACTTATATAAATTCAGGTATATTTTCAATCCTAGCGCTCACAAATTCGCTTTCATCCGGGAATGTGATCCCACCAGATACTGCTAGAAACCCTTGTACATTGTTTTTAACACAAGCTTTATCAAGTTTCCCCCGATCGTAGATATATTCAACTTCTATTTGTTTTCCATTAAGATAGGAAGCTTGAAATTCATGTGTTGTTTGATGAATGCCCCACTAGTTTTTGAGAAGCGATTTGTGATAAACCACACCCTTTACGCCAAGCGTAACGTAGTCAATATTTCGACATAATAGGCGGACTCCGGTCGCCAAGTGTTCAGCGTTTCGTGGTTTTCTTAATTTCAAAACCTCGGCGTGATCCTCTTCTGGTAAAGTGATCGCTTTGGTTAAATAATATTATTTGGACTCCGCATTATCATGCTCCGGACAAAAATGGTGGAAGTGATCGTATGGACATTCGTATCTCCTGCTCCAAACCCCTTTTGAGATTCGAGCAGGGCTTGTATATTCAATTTGAACACAATTTCACACTTATGTAAGTTCAGGTATATTTTCAATCGCAGAATTCGAACGCGCTCACAAATTCGCTTTCATCCGGGAATGTGATCCCACCAGATACTGCTAGAAACCCTTGTACATTATTTTAACACGAGCTTTATCAAGTTTCCCCCGATCGTAGATATATTCAACTTCTATTTGTTTTCCATTAAGATAGGAAGCTTGAAATTCATGTGTTGTTTGATGAATGCCCCACTAGCTTTTGAGAAGCCTTTTGTGATAAACCACACCCTTTACGCCAAGTGTAACGTAGTCAATATTTCGACATAATAGGCGGACTCCGGTCGCCAAGTGTTCAGCGTTTCGTGGTTTTCTTAATTTCAAAACCTCGGCGTGATCCTCATCTGGTAAAGTGATCGCTTTGGTTAAATAATATTATTTGGACTCCGCATTATCATGCTCCGGACAAAAATGGTGGAAGTGTTCGTATGGACATTCGTATCTCCTGCTCCAAACCCCTTTTGAGATTCGAGCAGAGCTTGTATATTCAATTTGAACACAATTTCACACTTATGTAAGTTCAGGTATATTTTCAATCGCAGAATTCGAACGCGCTCACAAATTCGATTTCATCCGGTAACGTGTTCCCACTAAATACTGCTAGAAAACCTTATACATTTTTTTAACACGAGCTTTATCAAGTTTCCTTCGATCGTAGATATATTCTACTTCTATTTGTTTTCCATTAAGATAGAAAGCATGAAATTCATGTGTTGTTTGATGAATGCCCCACTAGCTTTTGAGAAGCCTTTTGTGATAAACCACACCCTTTACGCCAAGCGTAACGTAGTCAATATTTCGACATAATAGGCGGACTCCGGTCGCCAAGTGTTCAGCGTTTCGTGGTTTTCTTAATTTCAAAACCTCGGCGTGATCCTCTTCTGGTAAAGTGATCGCTTTGGTTAAATAATATTATTTGGACTCCGCATTATCATGCTCCGGACAAAAATGGTGGAAGTGTTCGTATGGACATTCGTATCTCCTGCTCCAAACCCCTTTTGAGATTCGAGCAGGGTGTGTATATTCAATTTGAACACAATTTCACACTTATGTAAGTTCAGGTATATTTTCAATCGCAGAATTCGAACGCGCTCACAAATTCGATTTCATCCGGTAACGTGTTCCCACTAAATACTGCTAGAAAACCTTATACATTTTTTTAACACGAGCTTTATCAAGTTTCCTTCGATCGTAGATATATTCTACTTCTATTTGTTTTCCATTAAGATAGAAAGCATGAAATTCATGTGTTTTTTGATGAATGCCCCACTAGCTTTTGAGAAGCCTTTTGTGATAAACCACACCCTTTACGCCAAGCGTAACGTAGTCAATATTTCGACATAATAGGCGGACTCCGGTCGCCAAGTGTTCAGCGTTTCGTGGTTTTCTTAATTTCAAAACCTCGGCGTGATCCTCTTCTGGTAAAGTGATCGCTTTGGTTAAATAATATTATTTGGACTCCGCATTATCATGCTCCGGACAAAAATGGTGGAAGTGTTCGTATGGACATTCGTATCTCCTGCTCCAAACCCCTTTTGAGATTCGAGCAGGGTGTGTATATTCAATTTTACACTTATATAAATTCAGGTATATTTTCAATCCTAGCGCTCACAAATTCGCTTTCATCCGGGAATGTGATCCCACCAGATACTGCTAGAAACCCTTGTACATTATTTTAACACGAGCTTTATCAAGTTTCCCCCGATCGTAGATATATTCAACTTCTATTTGTTTTCCATTCAGATAGGAAGCTTGAAATTCATGTGTTGTTTGATGAATGCCCCACTAGCTTTTGAGAAGCCTTTTGTGATAAACCACACCCTTTACGCCAAGCGTAACGTAGTCAATATTTCGACATAATAGGCGGACTCCGGTCGCCAAGTGTTCAGCGTTTCGTGGTTTTCTTAATTTCAAAACCTCGGCGTGATCCTCTTCTGGTAAAGTGATCGCTTTGGTTAAATAATATTATTTGGACTCCGCATTATCATGCTCCGGACAAAAATGGTGGAAGTGTTCGTATGGACATTCGTATCTCCTGCTCCAAACCCCTTTTGAGATTCGAGCAGGGTGTGTATATTCAATTTCACACTTATATAAATTCAGGTATATTTTCAATCCTAGCGCTCACAAATTCGCTTTCATCCGGGAATGTGATCCCACCAGATACTGCTAGAAACCCTTGTACATTATTTTAACACGAGCTTTATCAAGTTTCCCCCGATCGTAGATATATTCAACTTCTATTTGTTTTCCATTAAGATAGGAAGCTTGAAATTCATGTGTTGTTTGATGAATGCCCCACTAGCTTTTGAGAAGCCTTTTGTGATAAACCACACCCTTTACGCCAAGCGTAACGTAGTCAATATTTCGACATAATAGGCGGACTCCGGTCGCCAAGTGTTCAGCGTTTCGTGGTTTTCTTAATTTCAAAACCTCGGCGTGATCCTCTTCTGGTAAAGTGATCGCTTTGGTTAAATAATATTATTTGGACTCCGCATTATCATGCTCCGGACAAAAATGGTGGAAGTGTTCGTATGGACATTCGTATCTCCTGCTCCAAACCCCTTTTGAGATTCGAGCAGGGTGTATATTCAATTTCACACTTATATAAATTTAGGTATATTTTCAATCCTAGAAGTCGAACGCGCTCACAAATTCGATTTCATCCGGGAATGTGATCCCACAAAATACTGCTAGAAACCCTTGTACATTTTTTTAACACGATCTTTATCAAGTTTCCCTCGATCGTAGATATATTCTACTTCTATTTCGTTTTCCATTAAGATAGAAAGCATGAAATTCATGTGTTGTTTGATGAATGCCCCACTAGCTTTTGAGAAGCCTTTTGTGATAAACCACACCCTTTACGCCAAGCGTAACGTAGTCAATATTTCGACATAATAGGCGGAGTCCGGTCGCTAAGTGTTCAGCGTTTCGTGGTTTTCTTAATTTCAACACCTCGGCGTGATCCTCTTCTGGTAAAGTGATCGCTTTGGTTAAATAATATTATTTGGACTCCGCATTATCATGCTCCGGAAAAAAATGGTGGAAGTAATCGTATGGACATTCGTATCTCCTGCTCCAAACCCCTTTTGAGATTCAAGCATGGTGTGTATTTTCAATTTGCACACAATTTCACACTTATGTAAACTCAGGTATATTTTCAATCGCAGAATTCGAACGCGCTCACAAATTCGATTTCATCCGGAAATATGATCCAACCAAATACTGCTAGAAACCCTTGTCCATTTTTTTAACACGAGCTTTATCAAGTTTTCTTCGATCATAGATATATTCTACTTCTATTTCGTTTTGCATTAAGATAGAAAGCATGAAATTCATGTGTTGTTTGATGAATGCCCCACTAGCTTTTGTGAAGCGATTTGTGATAAACCACACCCTTTACGCCAAGCGTAACGTAGTCAATATTTCGACATAATAGGCGGACTCCGGTCGCCAAGTGTTCAGCGTTTCGTGGTTTTCTTAATTTCAAAACCTCGGCGTGATCCTCTTCTGGTAAAGTGATCGCTTTGGTTAAATAATATTATTTGGACTCCGCATTATCATGCTCCGGACAAAAATGGTGGAAGTGTTCGTATGGACATTCGTATCTCCTGCTCCAAACCCCTTTTGAGATTCGAGCAGGGTGTGTATATTCAATTTCACACTTATATAAATTTAGGTATATTTTCAATCCTAGAAGTCGAACGCGCTCACAAATTCGATTTCATCCGGGAATGTGATCCCACAAAATACTGCTAGAAACCCTTGTACATTTTTTTAACACGATCTTTATCAAGTTTCCCTCGATCGTAGATATATTCAACTTCTATTTGTTTTCCATTAAGATAGGAAGCTTGAAATTCATGTGTTGTTTGATGAATGCCCCACTAGTTTTTGAGAAGCCTTTTGTGATCAACCACACCCTTTACGCCAAGCGTAACGTAGTCAATATTTCGACATAATAGGCGGACTCCGGTCGCCAAGTGTTCAGCGTTTCGTGGTTTTCTAAATTTCAACACCTCGCCGTGATCCTCTTCTGGTAAAGTGATCGCTTTGGTTAATTAATATTATTTGGACTCCGCATTATCATGCTCCGGACAAAAATGGTGGAAGTGATCGTATGGACATTCGTATCTCCTGCTCCAAACCCCTTTTGAGATTCGAGCAGGGCTTGTATATTCAATTTGAACACAATTTCACACTTATGTAAGTTCAGGTATATTTTCAATCGCAGAATTCGAACGCGCTCACAAATTCGATTTCATCCGGTAACGTGTTCCCACTAAATACTGCTAGAAAACCTTATACATTTTTTTAACACGAGCTTTATCAAGTTTCCTTCGATCGTAGATATATTCTACTTCTATTTGTTTTCCATTAAGATAGAAAGCATGAAATTCATGTGTTGTTTGATGAATGCCCCACTAGTTTTTGAGAAGCCTTTTGTGATAAACCACACCCTTTACGCCAAGCGTAACGTAGTCAATATTTCGACATAATAGGCAGACTCCGGTCGCCAAGTGTTCAGCGTTTCGTGGTTTTCTTAATTTCAACACCTCGCCGTGATCCTCTTCTGGTAAAGTGATCGCTTTGGTTAAATAATATTATTTGGACTCCGCATTATCATGCTCCGGACAAAAATGGTGGAAGTGTTCGTATGGACATTCGTATCTCCTGCTCCAAACCCCTTTTGAGATTCGAGCAGGGTGTGTATATTCAATTTCACACTTATATAAATTCAGGTATATTTTCAATCCTAGAAGTCGAACGCACTCACAAATTCGATTTCATCCGGGAATGTGATCCAACCAAATACTGCTAGAAACCCTTGTACATTTTTTTAAAACGAGCTTTATCAAGTTTTCTTCGATCATAGATATATTCTACTTCTATTTCGTTTTCCATTAAGATAGAAAGCATGAAATTCATGTGTTGTTTGATGAATGCCCCACTAGCTTTTGAGAAGCCTTTTGTGATAAACCACACCCTTTACGCCAAGCGTAACGTAGTCAATATTTCGACATAATAGGCGGACTCCGGTCGCCAAGTGTTCAGCGTTTCGTGGTTTTCTTAATTTCAAAACCTCGGCGTGATCCTCTTCTGGTAAAGTGATCGCTTTGGTTAAATAATATTATTTGGACTCCGCATTATCATGCTCCGGACAAAAATGGTGGAAGTGTTCGTATGGACATTCGTATCTCCTGCTCCAAACCCCTTTTGAGATTCGAGCAGGGTGTGTATATTCAATTTCACACTTATATAAATTCAGGTATATTTTCAATCCTAGCGCTCACAAATTCGCTTTCATCCGGGAATGTGATCCCACCAGATACTGCTAGAAACCCTTGTACATTGTTTTTAACACAAGCTTTATCAAGTTTCCCCCGATCGTAGATATATTCAACTTCTATTTGTTTTCCATTAAGATAGGAAGCTTGAAATTCATGTGTTGTTTGATGAATGCCCCACTAGTTTTTGAGAAGCGATTTGTGATAAACCACACCCTTTACGCCAAGCGTAACGTAGTCAATATTTCGACATAATAGGCGGACTCCGGTCGCCAAGTGTTCAGCGTTTAGTGGTTTTCTTAATTTCAACACCTCGGCGTGATCCTCTTCTTGTAAAGTGATCGCTTTGGTTAATTAATATTATTTGGACTCCGCATTATCATGCTCCGGACAAAAATGGTGGAAGTGATCGTATGGACATTCGTATCTCCTGCTCCAAACCCCTTTTGAGATTCGAGCAGGGCTTGTATATTCAATTTGAACACAATTTCACACTTATGTAAGTTCAGGTATATTTTCAATCGCAGAATTCGAACGCGCTCACAAATTCGATTTCATCCGGTAACGTGTTCCCACTAAATACTGCTAGAAAACCTTATACATTTTTTTAACACGAGCTTTATCAAGTTTCCTTCGATCGTAGATATATTCTACTTCTATTTGTTTTCCATTAAGATAGAAAGCATGAAATTCATGTGTTTTTTGATGAATGCCCCACTAGCTTTTGAGAAGCCTTTTGTGATAAACCACACCCTTTACGCCAAGCGTAACGTAGTCAATATTTCGACATAATAGGCGGACTCCGGTCGCCAAGTGTTCAGCGTTTCGTGGTTTTCTTAATTTCAAAACCTCGGCGTGATCCTCTTCTGGTAAAGTGATCGCTTTGGTTAAATAATATTATTTGGACTCCGCATTATCATGCTCCGGACAAAAATGGTGGAAGTGTTCGTATGGACATTCGTATCTCCTGCTCCAAACCCCTTTTGAGATTCGAGCAGGGTGTGTATATTCAATTTCACACTTATATAAATTCAGGTATATTTTCAATCCTAGCGCTCACAAATTCGCTTTCATCCGGGAATGTGATCCCACCAGATACTGCTAGAAACCCTTGTACATTGTTTTTAACACAAGCTTTATCAAGTTTCCCCCGATCGTAGATATATTCAACTTCTATTTGTTTTCCATTAAGATAGGAAGCTTGAAATTCATGTGTTGTTTGATGAATGCCCCACTAGTTTTTGAGAAGCGATTTGTGATAAACCACACCCTTTACGCCAAGCGTAACGTAGTCAATATTTCGACATAATAGGCGGACTCCGGTCGCCAAGTGTTCAGCGTTTCGTGGTTTTCTTAATTTCAAAACCTCGGCGTGATCCTCTTCTGGTAAAGTGATCGCTTTGGTTAAATAATATTATTTGGACTCCGCATTATCATGCTCCGGACAAAAATGGTGGAAGTGTTCGTATGGACATTCGTATCTCCTGCTCCAAACCCCTTTTGAGATTCGAGCAGGGTGTGTATATTCAATTTCACACTTATATAAATTCAGGTATATTTTCAATCCTAGCGCTCACAAATTCGCTTTCATCCGGGAATGTGATCCCACCAGATACTGCTAGAAACCCTTGTACATTATTTTAACACGAGCTTTATCAAGTTTCCCCCGATCGTAGATATATTCAACTTCTATTTGTTTTCCATTAAGATAGGAAGCTTGAAATTCATGTGTTGTTTGATGAATGCCCCACTAGCTTTTGAGAAGCCTTTTGTGATAAACCACACCCTTTACGCCAAGTGTAACGTAGTCAATATTTCGACATAATAGGCGGACTCCGGTCGCCAAGTGTTCAGCGTTTCGTGGTTTTCTTAATTTCAAAACCTCGGCGTGATCCTCTTCTGGTAAAGTGATCGCTTTGGTTAAATAATATTATTTGGACTCCGCATTATCATGCTCCGGACAAAAATGGTGGAAGTGTTCGTATGGACATTCGTATCTCCTGCTCCAAACCCCTTTTGAGATTCGAGCAGAGCTTGTATATTCAATTTGAACACAATTTCACACTTATGTAAGTTCAGGTATATTTTCAATCGCAGAATTCGAACGCGCTCACAAATTCGATTTCATCCGGTAACGTGTTCCCACTAAATACTGCTAGAAAACCTTATACATTTTTTTAACACGAGCTTTATCAAGTTTCCTTCGATCGTAGATATATTCTACTTCTATTTGTTTTCCATTAAGATAGAAAGCATGAAATTCATGTGTTGTTTGATGAATGCCCCACTAGCTTTTGAGAAGCCTTTTGTGATAAACCACACCCTTTACGCCAAGCGTAACGTAGTCAATATTTCGACATAATAGGCGGACTCCGGTCGCCAAGTGTTCAGCGTTTCGTGGTTTTCTTAATTTCAAAACCTCGGCGTGATCCTCTTCTGGTAAAGTGATCGCTTTGGTTAAATAATATTATTTGGACTCCGCATTATCATGCTCCGGACAAAAATGGTGGAAGTGTTCGTATGGACATTCGTATCTCCTGCTCCAAACCCCTTTTGAGATTCGAGCAGGGTGTGTATATTCAATTTGAACACAATTTCACACTTATGTAAGTTCAGGTATATTTTCAATCGCAGAATTCGAACGCGCTCACAAATTCGATTTCATCCGGTAACGTGTTCCCACTAAATACTGCTAGAAAACCTTATACATTTTTTTAACACGAGCTTTATCAAGTTTCCTTCGATCGTAGATATATTCTACTTCTATTTGTTTTCCATTAAGATAGAAAGCATGAAATTCATGTGTTTTTTGATGAATGCCCCACTAGCTTTTGAGAAGCCTTTTGTGATAAACCACACCCTTTACGCCAAGCGTAACGTAGTCAATATTTCGACATAATAGGCGGACTCCGGTCGCCAAGTGTTCAGCGTTTCGTGGTTTTCTTAATTTCAAAACCTCGGCGTGATCCTCTTCTGGTAAAGTGATCGCTTTGGTTAAATAATATTATTTGGACTCCGCATTATCATGCTCCGGACAAAAATGGTGGAAGTGTTCGTATGGACATTCGTATCTCCTGCTCCAAACCCCTTTTGAGATTCGAGCAGGGTGTGTATATTCAATTTTACACTTATATAAATTCAGGTATATTTTCAATCCTAGCGCTCACAAATTCGCTTTCATCCGGGAATGTGATCCCACCAGATACTGCTAGAAACCCTTGTACATTATTTTAACACGAGCTTTATCAAGTTTCCCCCGATCGTAGATATATTCAACTTCTATTTGTTTTCCATTCAGATAGGAAGCTTGAAATTCATGTGTTGTTTGATGAATGCCCCACTAGCTTTTGAGAAGCCTTTTGTGATAAACCACACCCTTTACGCCAAGCGTAACGTAGTCAATATTTCGACATAATAGGCGGACTCCGGTCGCCAAGTGTTCAGCGTTTCGTGGTTTTCTTAATTTCAAAACCTCGGCGTGATCCTCTTCTGGTAAAGTGATCGCTTTGGTTAAATAATATTATTTGGACTCCGCATTATCATGCTCCGGACAAAAATGGTGGAAGTGTTCGTATGGACATTCGTATCTCCTGCTCCAAACCCCTTTTGAGATTCGAGCAGGGTGTGTATATTCAATTTCACACTTATATAAATTCAGGTATATTTTCAATCCTAGCGCTCACAAATTCGCTTTCATCCGGGAATGTGATCCCACCAGATACTGCTAGAAACCCTTGTACATTATTTTAACACGAGCTTTATCAAGTTTCCCCCGATCGTAGATATATTCAACTTCTATTTGTTTTCCATTAAGATAGGAAGCTTGAAATTCATGTGTTGTTTGATGAATGCCCCACTAGCTTTTGAGAAGCCTTTTGTGATAAACCACACCCTTTACGCCAAGCGTAACGTAGTCAATATTTCGACATAATAGGCGGACTCCGGTCGCCAAGTGTTCAGCGTTTCGTGGTTTTCTTAATTTCAAAACCTCGGCGTGATCCTCTTCTGGTAAAGTGATCGCTTTGGTTAAATAATATTATTTGGACTCCGCATTATCATGCTCCGGACAAAAATGGTGGAAGTGTTCGTATGGACATTCGTATCTCCTGCTCCAAACCCCTTTTGAGATTCGAGCAGGGTGTATATTCAATTTCACACTTATATAAATTTAGGTATATTTTCAATCCTAGAAGTCGAACGCGCTCACAAATTCGATTTCATCCGGGAATGTGATCCCACAAAATACTGCTAGAAACCCTTGTACATTTTTTTAACACGATCTTTATCAAGTTTCCCTCGATCGTAGATATATTCTACTTCTATTTCGTTTTCCATTAAGATAGAAAGCATGAAATTCATGTGTTGTTTGATGAATGCCCCACTAGCTTTTGAGAAGCCTTTTGTGATAAACCACACCCTTTACGCCAAGCGTAACGTAGTCAATATTTCGACATAATAGGCGGAGTCCGGTCGCTAAGTGTTCAGCGTTTCGTGGTTTTCTTAATTTCAACACCTCGGCGTGATCCTCTTCTGGTAAAGTGATCGCTTTGGTTAAATAATATTATTTGGACTCCGCATTATCATGCTCCGGAAAAAAATGGTGGAAGTAATCGTATGGACATTCGTATCTCCTGCTCCAAACCCCTTTTGAGATTCAAGCATGGTGTGTATATTCAATTTGCACACAATTTCACACTTATGTAAACTCAGGTATATTTTCAATCGCAGAATTCGAACGCGCTCACAAATTCGATTTCATCCGGAAATATGATCCAACCAAATACTGCTAGAAACCCTTGTCCATTTTTTTAACACGAGCTTTATCAAGTTTTCTTCGATCATAGATATATTCTACTTCTATTTCGTTTTGCATTAAGATAGAAAGCATGAAATTCATGTGTTGTTTGATGAATGCCCCACTAGCTTTTGTGAAGCGATTTGTGATAAACCACACCCTTTACGCCAAGCGTAACGTAGTCAATATTTCGACATAATAGGCGGACTCCGGTCGCCAAGTGTTCAGCGTTTCGTGGTTTTCTTAATTTCAAAACCTCGGCGTGATCCTCTTCTGGTAAAGTGATCGCTTTGGTTAAATAATATTATTTGGACTCCGCATTATCATGCTCCGGACAAAAATGGTGGAAGTGTTCGTATGGACATTCGTATCTCCTGCTCCAAACCCCTTTTGAGATTCGAGCAGGGTGTGTATATTCAATTTCACACTTATATAAATTTAGGTATATTTTCAATCCTAGAAGTCGAACGCGCTCACAAATTCGATTTCATCCGGGAATGTGATCCCACAAAATACTGCTAGAAACCCTTGTACATTTTTTTAACACGATCTTTATCAAGTTTCCCTCGATCGTAGATATATTCAACTTCTATTTGTTTTCCATTAAGATAGGAAGCTTGAAATTCATGTGTTGTTTGATGAATGCCCCACTAGTTTTTGAGAAGCCTTTTGTGATCAACCACACCCTTTACGCCAAGCGTAACGTAGTCAATATTTCGACATAATAGGCGGACTCCGGTCGCCAAGTGTTCAGCGTTTCGTGGTTTTCTAAATTTCAACACCTCGCCGTGATCCTCTTCTGGTAAAGTGATCGCTTTGGTTAATTAATATTATTTGGACTCCGCATTATCATGCTCCGGACAAAAATGGTGGAAGTGATCGTATGGACATTCGTATCTCCTGCTCCAAACCCCTTTTGAGATTCGAGCAGGGCTTGTATATTCAATTTGAACACAATTTCACACTTATGTAAGTTCAGGTATATTTTCAATCGCAGAATTCGAACGCGCTCACAAATTCGATTTCATCCGGTAACGTGTTCCCACTAAATACTGCTAGAAAACCTTATACATTTTTTTAACACGAGCTTTATCAAGTTTCCTTCGATCGTAGATATATTCTACTTCTATTTGTTTTCCATTAAGATAGAAAGCATGAAATTCATGTGTTGTTTGATGAATGCCCCACTAGTTTTTGAGAAGCCTTTTGTGATAAACCACACCCTTTACGCCAAGCGTAACGTAGTCAATATTTCGACATAATAGGCAGACTCCGGTCGCCAAGTGTTCAGCGTTTCGTGGTTTTCTTAATTTCAACACCTCGCCGTGATCCTCTTCTGGTAAAGTGATCGCTTTGGTTAAATAATATTATTTGGACTCCGCATTATCATGCTCCGGACAAAAATGGTGGAAGTGTTCGTATGGACATTCGTATCTCCTGCTCCAAACCCCTTTTGAGATTCGAGCAGGGTGTGTATATTCAATTTCACACTTATATAAATTCAGGTATATTTTCAATCCTAGAAGTCGAACGCACTCACAAATTCGATTTCATCCGGGAATGTGATCCAACCAAATACTGCTAGAAACCCTTGTACATTTTTTTAAAACGAGCTTTATCAAGTTTTCTTCGATCATAGATATATTCTACTTCTATTTCGTTTTCCATTAAGATAGAAAGCATGAAATTCATGTGTTGTTTGATGAATGCCCCACTAGCTTTTGAGAAGCCTTTTGTGATAAACCACACCCTTTACGCCAAGCGTAACGTAGTCAATATTTCGACATAATAGGCGGACTCCGGTCGCCAAGTGTTCAGCGTTTCGTGGTTTTCTTAATTTCAAAACCTCGGCGTGATCCTCTTCTGGTAAAGTGATCGCTTTGGTTAAATAATATTATTTGGACTCCGCATTATCATGCTCCGGACAAAAATGGTGGAAGTGTTCGTATGGACATTCGTATCTCCTGCTCCAAACCCCTTTTGAGATTCGAGCAGGGTGTGTATATTCAATTTCACACTTATATAAATTCAGGTATATTTTCAATCCTAGCGCTCACAAATTCGCTTTCATCCGGGAATGTGATCCCACCAGATACTGCTAGAAACCCTTGTACATTGTTTTTAACACAAGCTTTATCAAGTTTCCCCCGATCGTAGATATATTCAACTTCTATTTGTTTTCCATTAAGATAGGAAGCTTGAAATTCATGTGTTGTTTGATGAATGCCCCACTAGTTTTTGAGAAGCGATTTGTGATAAACCACACCCTTTACGCCAAGCGTAACGTAGTCAATATTTCGACATAATAGGCGGACTCCGGTCGCCAAGTGTTCAGCGTTTAGTGGTTTTCTTAATTTCAACACCTCGGCGTGATCCTCTTCTTGTAAAGTGATCGCTTTGGTTAATTAATATTATTTGGACTCCGCATTATCATGCTCCGGACAAAAATGGTGGAAGTGATCGTATGGACATTCGTATCTCCTGCTCCAAACCCCTTTTGAGATTCGAGCAGGGCTTGTATATTCAATTTGAACACAATTTCACACTTATGTAAGTTCAGGTATATTTTCAATCGCAGAATTCGAACGCGCTCACAAATTCGATTTCATCCGGTAACGTGTTCCCACTAAATACTGCTAGAAAACCTTATACATTTTTTTAACACGAGCTTTATCAAGTTTCCTTCGATCGTAGATATATTCTACTTCTATTTGTTTTCCATTAAGATAGAAAGCATGAAATTCATGTGTTTTTTGATGAATGCCCCACTAGCTTTTGAGAAGCCTTTTGTGATAAACCACACCCTTTACGCCAAGCGTAACGTAGTCAATATTTCGACATAATAGGCGGACTCCGGTCGCCAAGTGTTCAGCGTTTCGTGGTTTTCTTAATTTCAAAACCTCGGCGTGATCCTCTTCTGGTAAAGTGATCGCTTTGGTTAAATAATATTATTTGGACTCCGCATTATCATGCTCCGGACAAAAATGGTGGAAGTGTTCGTATGGACATTCGTATCTCCTGCTCCAAACCCCTTTTGAGATTCGAGCAGGGTGTGTATATTCAATTTCACACTTATATAAATTCAGGTATATTTTCAATCCTAGCGCTCACAAATTCGCTTTCATCCGGGAATGTGATCCCACCAGATACTGCTAGAAACCCTTGTACATTGTTTTTAACACAAGCTTTATCAAGTTTCCCCCGATCGTAGATATATTCAACTTCTATTTGTTTTCCATTAAGATAGGAAGCTTGAAATTCATGTGTTGTTTGATGAATGCCCCACTAGTTTTTGAGAAGCGATTTGTGATAAACCACACCCTTTACGCCAAGCGTAACGTAGTCAATATTTCGACATAATAGGCGGACTCCGGTCGCCAAGTGTTCAGCGTTTCGTGGTTTTCTTAATTTCAAAACCTCGGCGTGATCCTCTTCTGGTAAAGTGATCGCTTTGGTTAAATAATATTATTTGGACTCCGCATTATCATGCTCCGGACAAAAATGGTGGAAGTGTTCGTATGGACATTCGTATCTCCTGCTCCAAACCCCTTTTGAGATTCGAGCAGGGTGTGTATATTCAATTTCACACTTATATAAATTCAGGTATATTTTCAATCCTAGCGCTCACAAATTCGCTTTCATCCGGGAATGTGATCCCACCAGATACTGCTAGAAACCCTTGTACATTATTTTAACACGAGCTTTATCAAGTTTCCCCCGATCGTAGATATATTCAACTTCTATTTGTTTTCCATTAAGATAGGAAGCTTGAAATTCATGTGTTGTTTGATGAATGCCCCACTAGCTTTTGAGAAGCCTTTTGTGATAAACCACACCCTTTACGCCAAGTGTAACGTAGTCAATATTTCGACATAACTCCGGTCGCCAAGTGTTCAGCGTTTCGTGGTTTTCTTAATTTCAAAACCTCGGCGTGATCCTCTTCTGGTAAAGTGATCGCTTTGGTTAAATAATATTATTTGGACTCCGCATTATCATGCTCCGGACAAAAATGGTGGAAGTGTTCGTATGGACATTCGTATCTCCTGCTCCAAACCCCTTTTGAGATTCGAGCAGAGCTTGTATATTCAATTTGAACACAATTTCACACTTATGTAAGTTCAGGTATATTTTCAATCGCAGAATTCGAACGCGCTCACAAATTCGATTTCATCCGGTAACGTGTTCCCACTAAATACTGCTAGAAAACCTTATACATTTTTTTAACACGAGCTTTATCAAGTTTCCTTCGATCGTAGATATATTCTACTTCTATTTGTTTTCCATTAAGATAGAAAGCATGAAATTCATGTGTTGTTTGATGAATGCCCCACTAGCTTTTGAGAAGCCTTTTGTGATAAACCACACCCTTTACGCCAAGCGTAACGTAGTCAATATTTCGACATAATAGGCGGACTCCGGTCGCCAAGTGTTCAGCGTTTCGTGGTTTTCTTAATTTCAAAACCTCGGCGTGATCCTCTTCTGGTAAAGTGATCGCTTTGGTTAAATAATATTATTTGGACTCCGCATTATCATGCTCCGGACAAAAATGGTGGAAGTGTTCGTATGGACATTCGTATCTCCTGCTCCAAACCCCTTTTGAGATTCGAGCAGGGTGTGTATATTCAATTTCACACTTATATAAATTCAGGTATATTTTCAATCCTAGCGCTCACAAATTCGCTTTCATCCGGGAATGTGATCCCACCAGATACTGCTAGAAACCCTTGTACATTATTTTAACACGAGCTTTATCAAGTTTCCCCCGATCGTAGATATATTCAACTTCTATTTGTTTTCCATTCAGATAGGAAGCTTGAAATTCATGTGTTGTTTGATGAATGCCCCACTAGCTTTTGAGAAGCCTTTTGTGATAAACCACACCCTTTACGCCAAGCGTAACGTAGTCAATATTTCGACATAATAGGCGGACTCCGGTCGCCAAGTGTTTAGCATTTCGTGGTTTTCTTAATTTCAAAACCTCGGCGTGATCCTCTTCTGGTAAAGTGATCGCTTTGGTTAAATAATATTATTTGGACTCCGCATTATCATGCTCCGGACAAAAATGGTGGAAGTGTTCGTATGGACATTCGTATCTCCTGCTCCAAACCCCTTTTGAGATTCGAGCAGGGTGTGTATATTCAATTTCACACTTATATAAATTCAGGTATATTTTCAATCCTAGCGCTCACAAATTCGCTTTCATCCGGGAATGTGATCCCACCAGATACTGCTAGAAACCCTTGTACATTATTTTAACACGAGCTTTATCAAGTTTCCCCCGATCGTAGATATATTCAACTTCTATTTGTTTTCCATTAAGATAGGAAGCTTGAAATTCATGTGTTGTTTGATGAATGCCCCACTAGCTTTTGAGAAGCCTTTTGTGATAAACCACACCCTTTACGCCAAGCGTAACGTAGTCAATATTTCGACATAATAGGCGGACTCCGGTCGCCAAGTGTTCAGCGTTTCGTGGTTTTCTTAATTTCAAAACCTCGGCGTGATCCTCTTCTGGTAAAGTGATCGCTTTGGTTAAATAATATTATTTGGACTCCGCATTATCATGCTCCGGACAAAAATGGTGGAAGTGTTCGTATGGACATTCGTATCTCCTGCTCCAAACCCCTTTTGAGATTCGAGCAGGGTGTATATTCAATTTCACACTTATATAAATTTAGGTATATTTTCAATCCTAGAAGTCGAACGCGCTCACAAATTCGATTTCATCCGGGAATGTGATCCCACAAAATACTGCTAGAAACCCTTGTACATTTTTTTAACACGATCTTTATCAAGTTTCCCTCGATCGTAGATATATTCTACTTCTATTTCGTTTTCCATTAAGATAGAAAGCATGAAATTCATGTGTTGTTTGATGAATGCCCCACTAGCTTTTGAGAAGCCTATTGTGATAAACCACACCCTTTACGCCAAGCGTAACGTAGTCAATATTTCGACATAATAGGCGGAGTCCGGTCGCTAAGTGTTCAGCGTTTCGTGGTTTTCTTAATTTCAACACCTCGGCGTGATCCTCTTCTGGTAAAGTGATCGCTTTGGTTAAATAATATTATTTGGACTCCGCATTATCATGCTCCGGAAAAAAATGGTGGAAGTAATCGTATGGACATTCGTATCTCCTGCTCCAAACCCCTTTTGAGATTCAAGCATGGTGTGTATATTCAATTTGCACACAATTTCACACTTATGTAAACTCAGGTATATTTTCAATCGCAGAATTCGAACGCGCTCACAAATTCGATTTCATCCGGAAATATGATCCAACCAAATACTGCTAGAAACCCTTGTCCATTTTTTTAACACGAGCTTTATCAAGTTTTCTTCGATCATAGATATATTCTACTTCTATTTCGTTTTGCATTAAGATAGAAAGCATGAAATTCATGTGTTGTTTGATGAATGCCCCACTAGCTTTTGTGAAGCGATTTGTGATAAACCACACCCTTTACGCCAAGCGTAACGTAGTCAATATTTCGACATAATAGGCGGACTCCGGTCGCCAAGTGTTCAGCGTTTCGTGGTTTTCTTAATTTCAAAACCTCGGCGTGATCCTCTTCTGGTAAAGTGATCGCTTTGGTTAAATAATATTATTTGGACTCCGCATTATCATGCTCCGGACAAAAATGGTGGAAGTGTTCGTATGGACATTCGTATCTCCTGCTCCAAACCCCTTTTGAGATTCGAGCAGGGTGTGTATATTCAATTTCACACTTATATAAATTTAGGTATATTTTCAATCCTAGAAGTCGAACGCGCTCACAAATTCGATTTCATCCGGGAATGTGATCCCACAAAATACTGCTAGAAACCCTTGTACATTTTTTTAACACGATCTTTATCAAGTTTCCCTCGATCGTAGATATATTCAACTTCTATTTGTTTTCCATTAAGATAGGAAGCTTGAAATTCATGTGTTGTTTGATGAATGCCCCACTAGTTTTTGAGAAGCCTTTTGTGATCAACCACACCCTTTACGCCAAGCGTAACGTAGTCAATATTTCGACATAATAGGCGGACTCCGGTCGCCAAGTGTTCAGCGTTTCGTGGTTTTCTAAATTTCAACACCTCGCCGTGATCCTCTTCTGGTAAAGTGATCGCTTTGGTTAATTAATATTATTTGGACTCCGCATTATCATGCTCCGGACAAAAACGGTGGAAGTGATCGTATGGACATTCGTATCTCCTGCTCCAAACCCCTTTTGAGATTCGAGCAGGGCTTGTATATTCAATTTGAACACAATTTCACACTTATGTAAGTTCAGGTATATTTTCAATCGCAGAATTCGAACGCGCTCACAAATTCGATTTCATCCGGTAACGTGTTCCCACTAAATACTGCTAGAAAACCTTATACATTTTTTTAACACGAGCTTTATCAAGTTTCCTTCGATCGTAGATATATTCTACTTCTATTTGTTTTCCATTAAGATAGAAAGCATGAAATTCATGTGTTGTTTGATGAATGCCCCACTAGTTTTTGAGAAGCCTTTTGTGATAAACCACACCCTTTACGCCAAGCGTAACGTAGTCAATATTTCGACATAATAGGCAGACTCCGGTCGCCAAGTGTTCAGCGTTTCGTGGTTTTCTTAATTTCAACACCTCGCCGTGATCCTCTTCTGGTAAAGTGATCGCTTTGGTTAAATAATATTATTTGGACTCCGCATTATCATGCTCCGGACAAAAATGGTGGAAGTGTTCGTATGGACATTCGTATCTCCTGCTCCAAACCCCTTTTGAGATTCGAGCAGGGTGTGTATATTCAATTTCACACTTATATAAATTCAGGTATATTTTCAATCCTAGAAGTCGAACGCACTCACAAATTCGATTTCATCCGGGAATGTGATCCAACCAAATACTGCTAGAAACCCTTGTACATTTTTTTAAAACGAGCTTTATCAAGTTTTCTTCGATCATAGATATATTCTACTTCTATTTCGTTTTCCATTAAGATAGAAAGCATGAAATTCATGTGTTGTTTGATGAATGCCCCACTAGCTTTTGAGAAGCCTTTTGTGATAAACCACACCCTTTACGCCAAGCGTAACGTAGTCAATATTTCGACATAATAGGCGGACTCCGGTCGCCAAGTGTTCAGCGTTTCGTGGTTTTCTTAATTTCAAAACCTCGGCGTGATCCTCTTCTGGTAAAGTGATCGCTTTGGTTAAATAATATTATTTGGACTCCGCATTATCATGCTCCGGACAAAAATGGTGGAAGTGTTCGTATGGACATTCGTATCTCCTGCTCCAAACCCCTTTTGAGATTCGAGCAGGGTGTGTATATTCAATTTCACACTTATATAAATTCAGGTATATTTTCAATCCTAGCGCTCACAAATTCGCTTTCATCCGGGAATGTGATCCCACCAGATACTGCTAGAAACCCTTGTACATTGTTTTTAACACAAGCTTTATCAAGTTTCCCCCGATCGTAGATATATTCAACTTCTATTTGTTTTCCATTAAGATAGGAAGCTTGAAATTCATGTGTTGTTTGATGAATGCCCCACTAGTTTTTGAGAAGCGATTTGTGATAAACCACACCCTTTACGCCAAGCGTAACGTAGTCAATATTTCGACATAATAGGCGGACTCCGGTCGCCAAGTGTTCAGCGTTTAGTGGTTTTCTTAATTTCAACACCTCGGCGTGATCCTCTTCTTGTAAAGTGATCGCTTTGGTTAATTAATATTATTTGGACTCCGCATTATCATGCTCCGGACAAAAATGGTGGAAGTGATCGTATGGACATTCGTATCTCCTGCTCCAAACCCCTTTTGAGATTCGAGCAGGGCTTGTATATTCAATTTGAACACAATTTCACACTTATGTAAGTTCAGGTATATTTTCAATCGCAGAATTCGAACGCGCTCACAAATTCGATTTCATCCGGTAACGTGTTCCCACTAAATACTGCTAGAAAACCTTATACATTTTTTTAACACGAGCTTTATCAAGTTTCCTTCGATCGTAGATATATTCTACTTCTATTTGTTTTCCATTAAGATAGAAAGCATGAAATTCATGTGTTTTTTGATGAATGCCCCACTAGCTTTTGAGAAGCCTTTTGTGATAAACCACACCCTTTACGCCAAGCGTAACGTAGTCAATATTTCGACATAATAGGCGGACTCCGGTCGCCAAGTGTTCAGCGTTTCGTGGTTTTCTTAATTTCAAAACCTCGGCGTGATCCTCTTCTGGTAAAGTGATCGCTTTGGTTAAATAATATTATTTGGACTCCGCATTATCATGCTCCGGACAAAAATGGTGGAAGTGTTCGTATGGACATTCGTATCTCCTGCTCCAAACCCCTTTTGAGATTCGAGCAGGGTGTGTATATTCAATTTCACACTTATATAAATTCAGGTATATTTTCAATCCTAGCGCTCACAAATTCGCTTTCATCCGGGAATGTGATCCCACCAGATACTGCTAGAAACCCTTGTACATTGTTTTTAACACAAGCTTTATCAAGTTTCCCCCGATCGTAGATATATTCAACTTCTATTTGTTTTCCATTAAGATAGGAAGCTTGAAATTCATGTGTTGTTTGATGAATGCCCCACTAGTTTTTGAGAAGCGATTTGTGATAAACCACACCCTTTACGCCAAGCGTAACGTAGTCAATATTTCGACATAATAGGCGGACTCCGGTCGCCAAGTGTTCAGCGTTTCGTGGTTTTCTTAATTTCAAAACCTCGGCGTGATCCTCTTCTGGTAAAGTGATCGCTTTGGTTAAATAATATTATTTGGACTCCGCATTATCATGCTCCGGACAAAAATGGTGGAAGTGTTCGTATGGACATTCGTATCTCCTGCTCCAAACCCCTTTTGAGATTCGAGCAGGGTGTGTATATTCAATTTCACACTTATATAAATTCAGGTATATTTTCAATCCTAGAAGTCGAACGCACTCACAAATTCGATTTCATCCGGGAATGTGATCCAACCAAATACTGCTAGAAACCCTTGTACATTTTTTTAAAACGAGCTTTATCAAGTTTTCTTCGATCATAGATATATTCTACTTCTATTTCGTTTTCCATTAAGATAGAAAGCATGAAATTCATGTGTTGTTTGATGAATGCCCCACTAGCTTTTGAGAAGCCTTTTGTGATAAACCACACCCTTTACGCCAAGCGTAACGTAGTCAATATTTCGACATAATAGGCGGACTCCGGTCGCCAAGTGTTCAGCGTTTCGTGGTTTTCTTAATTTCAAAACCTCGGCGTGATCCTCTTCTGGTAAAGTGATCGCTTTGGTTAAATAATATTATTTGGACTCCGCATTATCATGCTCCGGACAAAAATGGTGGAAGTGTTCGTATGGACATTCGTATCTCCTGCTCCAAACCCCTTTTGAGATTCGAGCAGGGTGTGTATATTCAATTTCACACTTATATAAATTCAGGTATATTTTCAATCCTAGCGCTCACAAATTCGCTTTCATCCGGGAATGTGATCCCACCAGATACTGCTAGAAACCCTTGTACATTGTTTTTAACACAAGCTTTATCAAGTTTCCCCCGATCGTAGATATATTCAACTTCTATTTGTTTTCCATTAAGATAGGAAGCTTGAAATTCATGTGTTGTTTGATGAATGCCCCACTAGTTTTTGAGAAGCGATTTGTGATAAACCACACCCTTTACGCCAAGCGTAACGTAGTCAATATTTCGACATAATAGGCGGACTCCGGTCGCCAAGTGTTCAGCGTTTAGTGGTTTTCTTAATTTCAACACCTCGGCGTGATCCTCTTCTTGTAAAGTGATCGCTTTGGTTAATTAATATTATTTGGACTCCGCATTATCATGCTCCGGACAAAAATGGTGGAAGTGATCGTATGGACATTCGTATCTCCTGCTCCAAACCCCTTTTGAGATTCGAGCAGGGCTTGTATATTCAATTTGAACACAATTTCACACTTATGTAAGTTCAGGTATATTTTCAATCGCAGAATTCGAACGCGCTCACAAATTCGATTTCATCCGGTAACGTGTTCCCACTAAATACTGCTAGAAAACCTTATACATTTTTTTAACACGAGCTTTATCAAGTTTCCTTCGATCGTAGATATATTCTACTTCTATTTGTTTTCCATTAAGATAGAAAGCATGAAATTCATGTGTTTTTTGATGAATGCCCCACTAGCTTTTGAGAAGCCTTTTGTGATAAACCACACCCTTTACGCCAAGCGTAACGTAGTCAATATTTCGACATAATAGGCGGACTCCGGTCGCCAAGTGTTCAGCGTTTCGTGGTTTTCTTAATTTCAAAACCTCGGCGTGATCCTCTTCTGGTAAAGTGATCGCTTTGGTTAAATAATATTATTTGGACTCCGCATTATCATGCTCCGGACAAAAATGGTGGAAGTGTTCGTATGGACATTCGTATCTCCTGCTCCAAACCCCTTTTGAGATTCGAGCAGGGTGTGTATATTCAATTTCACACTTATATAAATTCAGGTATATTTTCAATCCTAGCGCTCACAAATTCGCTTTCATCCGGGAATGTGATCCCACCAGATACTGCTAGAAACCCTTGTACATTGTTTTTAACACAAGCTTTATCAAGTTTCCCCCGATCGTAGATATATTCAACTTCTATTTGTTTTCCATTAAGATAGGAAGCTTGAAATTCATGTGTTGTTTGATGAATGCCCCACTAGTTTTTGAGAAGCGATTTGTGATAAACCACACCCTTTACGCCAAGCGTAACGTAGTCAATATTTCGACATAATAGGCGGACTCCGGTCGCCAAGTGTTCAGCGTTTCGTGGTTTTCTTAATTTCAAAACCTCGGCGTGATCCTCTTCTGGTAAAGTGATCGCTTTGGTTAAATAATATTATTTGGACTCCGCATTATCATGCTCCGGACAAAAATGGTGGAAGTGTTCGTATGGACATTCGTATCTCCTGCTCCAAACCCCTTTTGAGATTCGAGCAGGGTGTGTATATTCAATTTCACACTTATATAAATTCAGGTATATTTTCAATCCTAGCGCTCACAAATTCGCTTTCATCCGGGAATGTGATCCCACCAGATACTGCTAAAAACCCTTGTACATTATTTTAACACGAGCTTTATCAAGTTTCCCCCGATCGTAGATATATTCAACTTCTATTTGTTTTCCATTAAGATAGGAAGCTTGAAATTCATGTGTTGTTTGATGAATGCCCCACTAGCTTTTGAGAAGCCTTTTGTGATAAACCACACCCTTTACGCCAAGTGTAACGTAGTCAATATTTCGACATAACTCCGGTCGCCAAGTGTTCAGCGTTTCGTGGTTTTCTTAATTTCAAAACCTCGGCGTGATCCTCTTCTGGTAAAGTGATCGCTTTGGTTAAATAATATTATTTGGACTCCGCATTATCATGCTCCGGACAAAAATGGTGGAAGTGTTCGTATGGACATTCGTATCTCCTGCTCCAAACCCCTTTTGAGATTCGAGCAGAGCTTGTATATTCAATTTGAACACAATTTCACACTTATGTAAGTTCAGGTATATTTTCAATCGCAGAATTCGAACGCGCTCACAAATTCGATTTCATCCGGTAACGTGTTCCCACTAAATACTGCTAGAAAACCTTATACATTTTTTTAACACGAGCTTTATCAAGTTTCCTTCGATCGTAGATATATTCTACTTCTATTTGTTTTCCATTAAGATAGAAAGCATGAAATTCATGTGTTGTTTGATGAATGCCCCACTAGCTTTTGAGAAGCCTTTTGTGATAAACCACACCCTTTACGCCAAGCGTAACGTAGTCAATATTTCGACATAATAGGCGGACTCCGGTCGCCAAGTGTTCAGCGTTTCGTGGTTTTCTTAATTTCAAAACCTCGGCGTGATCCTCTTCTGGTAAAGTGATCGCTTTGGTTAAATAATATTATTTGGACTCCGCATTATCATGCTCCGGACAAAAATGGTGGAAGTGTTCGTATGGACATTCGTATCTCCTGCTCCAAACCCCTTTTGAGATTCGAGCAGGGTGTGTATATTCAATTTCACACTTATATAAATTCAGGTATATTTTCAATCCTAGCGCTCACAAATTCGCTTTCATCCGGGAATGTGATCCCACCAGATACTGCTAGAAACCCTTGTACATTATTTTAACACGAGCTTTATCAAGTTTCCCCCGATCGTAGATATATTCAACTTCTATTTGTTTTCCATTAAGATAGGAAGCTTGAAATTCATGTGTTGTTTGATGAATGCCCCACTAGCTTTTGAGAAGCCTTTTGTGATAAACCACACCCTTTACGCCAAGTGTAACGTAGTCAATATTTCGACATAATAGGCGGACTCCGGTCGCCAAGTGTTCAGCGTTTCGTGGTTTTCTTAATTTCAAAACCTCGGCGTGATCCTCTTCTGGTAAAGTGATCGCTTTGGTTAAATAATATTATTTGGACTCCGCATTATCATGCTCCGGACAAAAATGGTGGAAGTGTTCGTATGGACATTCGTATCTCCTGCTCCAAACCCCTTTTGAGATTCGAGCAGAGCTTGTATATTCAATTTGAACACAATTTCACACTTATGTAAGTTCAGGTATATTTTCAATCGCAGAATTCGAACGCGCTCACAAATTCGATTTCATCCGGTAACGTGTTCCCACTAAATACTGCTAGAAAACCTTATACATTTTTTTAACACGAGCTTTATCAAGTTTCCTTCGATCGTAGATATATTCTACTTCTATTTGTTTTCCATTAAGATAGAAAGCATGAAATTCATGTGTTTTTTGATGAATGCCCCACTAGCTTTTGAGAAGCCTTTTGTGATAAACCACACCCTTTACGCCAAGCGTAACGTAGTCAATATTTCGACATAATAGGCGGACTCCGGTCGCCAAGTGTTCAGCGTTTCGTGGTTTTCTTAATTTCAAAACCTCGGCGTGATCCTCTTCTGGTAAAGTGATCGCTTTGGTTAAATAATATTATTTGGACTCCGCATTATCATGCTCCGGACAAAAATGGTGGAAGTGTTCGTATGGACATTCGTATCTCCTGCTCCAAACCCCTTTTGAGATTCGAGCAGGGTGTGTATATTCAATTTTACACTTATATAAATTCAGGTATATTTTCAATCCTAGCGCTCACAAATTCGCTTTCATCCGGGAATGTGATCCCACCAGATACTGCTAGAAACCCTTGTACATTATTTTAACACGAGCTTTATCAAGTTTCCCCCGATCGTAGATATATTCAACTTCTATTTGTTTTCCATTCAGATAGGAAGCTTGAAATTCATGTGTTGTTTGATGAATGCCCCACTAGCTTTTGAGAAGCCTTTTGTGATAAACCACACCCTTTACGCCAAGCGTAACGTAGTCAATATTTCGACATAATAGGCGGACTCCGGTCGCCAAGTGTTCAGCGTTTCGTGGTTTTCTTAATTTCAAAACCTCGGCGTGATCCTCTTCTGGTAAAGTGATCGCTTTGGTTAAATAATATTATTTGGACTCCGCATTATCATGCTCCGGACAAAAATGGTGGAAGTGTTCGTATGGACATTCGTATCTCCTGCTCCAAACCCCTTTTGAGATTCGAGCAGGGTGTGTATATTCAATTTCACACTTATATAAATTCAGGTATATTTTCAATCCTCGAAGTCGAACGCGCTCAGAAATTCAATTTCATCCGGGAATGTGATCCCACAAAATACTGCTAGAAACCCTTGTACATTTTTTTTAACACGAGCTTTATCAAGTTTCCCTCGATCGTAGATATATTCTACTTCTATTTGTTTTCCATTTAGATAGAAAGCATGAAATTCATGTGTTGTTTGATGAATGCCCTACTAGCTTTTGAGAAGCCTTTTGTGATAAACCACACCCTTTACGCCAAGCGTAACGTAGTCAATATTTCGACATAATAGGCGGACTCCGGTCGCCAAGTGTTCAGCGTTTCGTGGTTTTCTTAATTTCAAAACCTCGGCGTGATCCTCTTCTGGTAAAGTGATCGCTTTGGTTAAATAATATTATTTGGACTCCGCATTATCATGCTCCGGACAAAAATGGTGGAAGTGTTCGTATGGACATTCGTATCTCCTGCTCCAAACCCCTTTTGAGATTCAAGCAGGGTGTGTATATTCAATTTCACACTTATATAAATTCAGGTATATTTTCAATCCTCGAAGTCGAACGCGCTCAGAAATTCAATTTCATCCGGGAATGTGATCCCACCAAATACTGCTAGAAACCCTTTTACATTTTTTTTAACACGAGCTTTATCAAGTTTCCCTCGATCGTAGATATATTCTACTTCTATTTGTTTTCCATTTAGATAGAAAGCATGAAATTCATGTGTTGTTTGATGAATGCCCCACTAGTTTTTGAGAAGCCTTTTGTGATAAACCACACCCTTTACGCCAAGCGTAACGTAGTCAATATTTCGACATAATAGGCAGAGTCCGGTCGCCAAGTGTTCAGCGTTTCGTGGTTTTCTTAATTTCAACACCTCGGCGTGATCCTCTTCTGGTAAAGTGATCGCTTTGGTTAAATAATATTATTTGGACTCCGCATTATCATGCTCCGGAAAAAAATGGTGGAAGTAATCGTATGGACATTCGTATCTCCTGCTCCAAACCCCTTTTGAGATTCAAGCATGGTGCGTATATTCAATTTGCACACAATTTCACATTTATGTAAACTCAGGTATATTTTCAATCGCAGAATTCGAACGCGCTCACAAATTCGATTTCATCCGGAAATGTGATCCAACCAAATACTGCTAGAAACCCTTGTCCATTTTTTTAACACGAGCTTTATCAAGTTTTCTTCGATCATAGATATATTCTACTTCTATTTCGTTTTGCATTAAGATAGAAAGCATGAAATTCATGTGTTGTTTGATGAATGCCCCACTAGCTTTTGAGAAGCGATTTGTGATAAACCACACCCTTTACGCCAAGCGTAACGTAGTCAATATTTCGACATAATAGGCGGACTCCGGTCGCCAAGTGTTCAGCGTTTCGTGGTTTTCTTAATTTCAAAACCTCGGCGTGATCCTCTTCTGGTAAAGTGATCGCTTTGGTTAAATAATATTATTTGGACTCCGCATTATCATGCTCCGGAAAAAAATGGTGGAAGTAATCGTATGGACATTCGTATCTCCTGCTCCAAACCCCTTTTGAGATTCAAGCATGGTGCGTATATTCAATTTGCACACAATTTCACATTTATGTAAACTCAGGTATATTTTCAATCGCAGAATTCGAACGCGCTCACAAATTCGATTTCATCCGGAAATGTGATCCAACCAAATACTGCTAGAAACCCTTGTCCATTTTTTTAACACGAGCTTTATCAAGTTTTCTTCGATCATAGATATATTCTACTTCTATTTCGTTTTGCATTAAGATAGAAAGCATGAAATTCATGTGTTGTTTGATGAATGCCCCACTAGCTTTTGAGAAGCGATTTGTGATAAACCACACCCTTTACGCCAAGCGTAACGTAGTCAATATTTCGACATAATAGGCGGACTCCGGTCGCCAAGTGTTCAGCGTTTCGTGGTTTTCTTAATTTCAAAACCTCGGCGTGATCCTCTTCTGGTAAAGTGATCGCTTTGGTTAAATAATATTATTTAGACTCCGCATTATCATGCTCCGGACAAAAATGGTGGAAGTGTTCGTATGGACATTCGTATCTCCTGCTCCAAACCCCTTTTGAGATTCGAGCAGGGTGTATATTCAATTTCACACTTATATAAATTTAGGTATATTTTCAATCCTAGAAGTCGAACGCGCTCACAAATTCGATTTCATCCGGGAATGTGATCCCACAAAATACTGCTAGAAACCCTTGTACATTTTTTTAACACGATCTTTATCAAGTTTCCCTCGATCGTAGATATATTCTACTTCTATTTCGTTTTCCATTAAGATAGAAAGCATGAAATTCATGTGTTGTTTGATGAATGCCCCACTAGCTTTTGAGAAGCCTATTGTGATAAACCACACCCTTTACGCCAAGCGTAACGTAGTCAATATTTCGACATAATAGGCGGAGTCCGGTCGCTAAGTGTTCAGCGTTTCGTGGTTTTCTTAATTTCAACACCTCGGCGTGATCCTCTTCTGGTAAAGTGATCGCTTTGGTTAATTAATATTATTTGGACTCCGCATTATCATGCTCCGGAAAAAAATGGTGGAAGTAATCGTATGGACATTCGTATCTCCTGCTCCAAACCCCTTTTGAGATTCAAGCATGGTGTGTATATTCAATTTGCACACAATTTCACACTTATGTAAACTCAGGTATATTTTCAATCGCAGAATTCGAACGCGCTCACAAATTCGATTTCATCCGGAAATATGATCCAACCAAATACTGCTAGAAACCCTTGTCCATTTTTTTAACACGAGCTTTATCAAGTTTTCTTCGATCATAGATATATTCTACTTCTATTTCGTTTTGCATTAAGATAGAAAGCATGAAATTCATGTGTTGTTTGATGAATGCCCCACTAGCTTTTGTGAAGCGATTTGTGATAAACCACACCCTTTACGCCAAGCGTAACGTAGTCAATATTTCGACATAATAGGCGGACTCCGGTCGCCAAGTGTTCAGCGTTTCGTGGTTTTCTTAATTTCAAAACCTCGGCGTGATCCTCTTCTGGTAAAGTGATCGCTTTGGTTAAATAATATTATTTGGACTCCGCATTATCATGCTCCGGACAAAAATGGTGGAAGTGTTCGTATGGACATTCGTATCTCCTGCTCCAAACCCCTTTTGAGATTCGAGCAGGGTGTGTATATTCAATTTCACACTTATATAAATTTAGGTATATTTTCAATCCTAGAAGTCGAACGCGCTCACAAATTCGATTTCATCCGGGAATGTGATCCCACAAAATACTGCTAGAAACCCTTGTACATTTTTTTAACACGATCTTTATCAAGTTTCCCTCGATCGTAGATATATTCAACTTCTATTTGTTTTCCATTAAGATAGGAAGCTTGAAATTCATGTGTTGTTTGATGAATGCCCCACTAGTTTTTGAGAAGCCTTTTGTGATCAACCACACCCTTTACGCCAAGCGTAACGTAGTCAATATTTCGACATAATAGGCGGACTCCGGTCGCCAAGTGTTCAGCGTTTCGTGGTTTTCTAAATTTCAACACCTCGCCGTGATCCTCTTCTGGTAAAGTGATCGCTTTGGTTAATTAATATTATTTGGACTCCGCATTATCATGCTCCGGACAAAAATGGTGGAAGTGATCGTATGGACATTCGTATCTCCTGCTCCAAACCCCTTTTGAGATTCGAGCAGGGCTTGTATATTCAATTTGAACACAATTTCACACTTATGTAAGTTCAGGTATATTTTCAATCGCAGAATTCGAACGCGCTCACAAATTCGATTTCATCCGGTAACGTGTTCCCACTAAATACTGCTAGAAAACCTTATACATTTTTTTAACACGAGCTTTATCAAGTTTCCTTCGATCGTAGATATATTCTACTTCTATTTGTTTTCCATTAAGATAGAAAGCATGAAATTCATGTGTTGTTTGATGAATGCCCCACTAGTTTTTGAGAAGCCTTTTGTGATAAACCACACCCTTTACGCCAAGCGTAACGTAGTCAATATTTCGACATAATAGGCAGACTCCGGTCGCCAAGTGTTCAGCGTTTCGTGGTTTTCTTAATTTCAACACCTCGCCGTGATCCTCTTCTGGTAAAGTGATCGCTTTGGTTAAATAATATTATTTGGACTCCGCATTATCATGCTCCGGACAAAAATGGTGGAAGTGTTCGTATGGACATTCGTATCTCCTGCTCCAAACCCCTTTTGAGATTCGAGCAGGGTGTGTATATTCAATTTCACACTTATATAAATTCAGGTATATTTTCAATCCTAGCGCTCACAAATTCGCTTTCATCCGGGAATGTGATCCCACCAGATACTGCTAGAAACCCTTGTACATTGTTTTTAACACAAGCTTTATCAAGTTTCCCCCGATCGTAGATATATTCAACTTCTATTTGTTTTCCATTAAGATAGGAAGCTTGAAATTCATGTGTTGTTTGATGAATGCCCCACTAGTTTTTGAGAAGCGATTTGTGATAAACCACACCCTTTACGCCAAGCGTAACGTAGTCAATATTTCGACATAATAGGCGGACTCCGGTCGCCAAGTGTTCAGCGTTTCGTGGTTTTCTTAATTTCAAAACCTCGGCGTGATCCTCTTCTGGTAAAGTGATCGCTTTGGTTAAATAATATTATTTGGACTCCGCATTATCATGCTCCGGACAAAAATGGTGGAAGTGTTCGTATGGACATTCGTATCTCCTGCTCCAAACCCCTTTTGAGATTCGAGCAGGGTGTGTATATTCAATTTCACACTTATATAAATTCAGGTATATTTTCAATCCTCGAAGTCGAACGCGCTCAGAAATTCAATTTCATCCGGGAATGTGATCCCACAAAATACTGCTAGAAACCCTTGTACATTTTTTTTAACACGAGCTTTATCAAGTTTCCCTCGATCGTAGATATATTCTACTTCTATTTGTTTTCCATTTAGATAGAAAGCATGAAATTCATGTGTTGTTTGATGAATGCCCTACTAGCTTTTGAGAAGCCTTTTGTGATAAACCACACCCTTTACGCCAAGCGTAACGTAGTCAATATTTCGACATAATAGGCGGACTCCGGTCGCCAAGTGTTCAGCGTTTCGTGGTTTTCTTAATTTCAAAACCTCGGCGTGATCCTCTTCTGGTAAAGTGATCGCTTTGGTTAAATAATATTATTTGGACTCCGCATTATCATGCTCCGGACAAAAATGGTGGAAGTGTTCGTATGGACATTCGTATCTCCTGCTCCAAACCCCTTTTGAGATTCGAGCAGGGTGTGTATATTCAATTTCACACTTATATAAATTCAGGTATATTTTCAATCCTCGAAGTCGAACGCGCTCAGAAATTCAATTTCATCCGGGAATGTGATCCCACCAAATACTGCTAGAAACCCTTTTACATTTTTTTTAACACGAGCTTTATCAAGTTTCCCTCGATCGTAGATATATTCTACTTCTATTTGTTTTCCATTTAGATAGAAAGCATGAAATTCATGTGTTGTTTGATGAATGCCCCACTAGTTTTTGAGAAGCCTTTTGTGATAAACCACACCCTTTACGCCAAGCGTAACGTAGTCAATATTTCGACATAATAGGCAGAGTCCGGTCGCCAAGTGTTCAGCGTTTCGTGGTTTTCTTAATTTCAACACCTCGGCGTGATCCTCTTCTGGTAAAGTGATCGCTTTGGTTAAATAATATTATTTGGACTCCGCATTATCATGCTCCGGAAAAAAATGGTGGAAGTAATCGTATGGACATTCGTATCTCCTGCTCCAAACCCCTTTTGAGATTCAAGCATGGTGCGTATATTCAATTTGCACACAATTTCACATTTATGTAAACTCAGGTATATTTTCAATCGCAGAATTCGAACGCGCTCACAAATTCGATTTCATCCGGAAATGTGATCCAACCAAATACTGCTAGAAACCCTTGTCCATTTTTTTAACACGAGCTTTATCAAGTTTTCTTCGATCATAGATATATTCTACTTCTATTTCGTTTTGCATTAAGATAGAAAGCATGAAATTCATGTGTTGTTTGATGAATGCCCCACTAGCTTTTGAGAAGCGATTTGTGATAAACCACACCCTTTACGCCAAGCGTAACGTAGTCAATATTTCGACATAATAGGCGGACTCCGGTCGCCAAGTGTTCAGCGTTTCGTGGTTTTCTTAATTTCAAAACCTCGGCGTGATCCTCTTCTGGTAAAGTGATCGCTTTGGTTAAATAATATTATTTAGACTCCGCATTATCATGCTCCGGACAAAAATGGTGGAAGTGTTCGTATGGACATTCGTATCTCCTGCTCCAAACCCCTTTTGAGATTCGAGCAGGGTGTATATTCAATTTCACACTTATATAAATTTAGGTATATTTTCAATCCTAGAAGTCGAACGCGCTCACAAATTCGATTTCATCCGGGAATGTGATCCCACAAAATACTGCTAGAAACCCTTGTACATTTTTTTAACACGATCTTTATCAAGTTTCCCTCGATCGTAGATATATTCTACTTCTATTTCGTTTTCCATTAAGATAGAAAGCATGAAATTCATGTGTTGTTTGATGAATGCCCCACTAGCTTTTGAGAAGCCTATTGTGATAAACCACACCCTTTACGCCAAGCGTAACGTAGTCAATATTTCGACATAATAGGCGGAGTCCGGTCGCTAAGTGTTCAGCGTTTCGTGGTTTTCTTAATTTCAACACCTCGGCGTGATCCTCTTCTGGTAAAGTGATCGCTTTGGTTAATTAATATTATTTGGACTCCGCATTATCATGCTCCGGAAAAAAATGGTGGAAGTAATCGTATGGACATTCGTATCTCCTGCTCCAAACCCCTTTTGAGATTCAAGCATGGTGTGTATATTCAATTTGCACACAATTTCACACTTATGTAAACTCAGGTATATTTTCAATCGCAGAATTCGAACGCGCTCACAAATTCGATTTCATCCGGAAATATGATCCAACCAAATACTGCTAGAAACCCTTGTCCATTTTTTTAACACGAGCTTTATCAAGTTTTCTTCGATCATAGATATATTCTACTTCTATTTCGTTTTGCATTAAGATAGAAAGCATGAAATTCATGTGTTGTTTGATGAATGCCCAACTAGCTTTTGTGAAGCGATTTGTGATAAACCACACCCTTTACGCCAAGCGTAACGTAGTCAATATTTCGACATAATAGGCGGACTCCGGTCGCCAAGTGTTCAGCGTTTCGTGGTTTTCTTAATTTCAAAACCTCGGCGTGATCCTCTTCTGGTAAAGTGATCGCTTTGGTTAAATAATATTATTTGGACTCCGCATTATCATGCTCCGGACAAAAATGGTGGAAGTGTTCGTATGGACATTCGTATCTCCTGCTCCAAACCCCTTTTGAGATTCGAGCAGGGTGTGTATATTCAATTTCACACTTATATAAATTTAGGTATATTTTCAATCCTAGAAGTCGAACGCGCTCACAAATTCGATTTCATCCGGGAATGTGATCCCACAAAATACTGCTAGAAACCCTTGTACATTTTTTTAACACGATCTTTATCAAGTTTCCCTCGATCGTAGATATATTCAACTTCTATTTGTTTTCCATTAAGATAGGAAGCTTGAAATTCATGTGTTGTTTGATGAATGCCCCACTAGTTTTTGAGAAGCCTTTTGTGATCAACCACACCCTTTACGCCAAGCGTAACGTAGTCAATATTTCGACATAATAGGCGGACTCCGGTCGCCAAGTGTTCAGCGTTTCGTGGTTTTCTAAATTTCAACACCTCGCCGTGATCCTCTTCTGGTAAAGTGATCGCTTTGGTTAATTAATATTATTTGGACTCCGCATTATCATGCTCCGGACAAAAATGGTGGAAGTGATCGTATGGACATTCGTATCTCCTGCTCCAAACCCCTTTTGAGATTCGAGCAGGGCTTGTATATTCAATTTGAACACAATTTCACACTTATGTAAGTTCAGGTATATTTTCAATCGCAGAATTCGAACGCGCTCACAAATTCGATTTCATCCGGTAACGTGTTCCCACTAAATACTGCTAGAAAACCTTATACATTTTTTTAACACGAGCTTTATCAAGTTTCCTTCGATCGTAGATATATTCTACTTCTATTTGTTTTCCATTAAGATAGAAAGCATGAAATTCATGTGTTGTTTGATGAATGCCCCACTAGTTTTTGAGAAGCCTTTTGTGATAAACCACACCCTTTACGCCAAGCGTAACGTAGTCAATATTTCGACATAATAGGCAGACTCCGGTCGCCAAGTGTTCAGCGTTTCGTGGTTTTCTTAATTTCAACACCTCGCCGTGATCCTCTTCTGGTAAAGTGATCGCTTTGGTTAAATAATATTATTTGGACTCCGCATTATCATGCTCCGGACAAAAATGGTGGAAGTGTTCGTATGGACATTCGTATCTCCTGCTCCAAACCCCTTTTGAGATTCGAGCAGGGTGTGTATATTCAATTTCACACTTATATAAATTCAGGTATATTTTCAATCCTAGCGCTCACAAATTCGCTTTCATCCGGGAATGTGATCCCACCAGATACTGCTAGAAACCCTTGTACATTGTTTTTAACACAAGCTTTATCAAGTTTCCCCCGATCGTAGATATATTCAACTTCTATTTGTTTTCCATTAAGATAGGAAGCTTGAAATTCATGTGTTGTTTGATGAATGCCCCACTAGTTTTTGAGAAGCGATTTGTGATAAACCACACCCTTTACGCCAAGCGTAACGTAGTCAATATTTCGACATAATAGGCGGACTCCGGTCGCCAAGTGTTCAGCGTTTCGTGGTTTTCTTAATTTCAAAACCTCGGCGTGATCCTCTTCTGGTAAAGTGATCGCTTTGGTTAAATAATATTATTTGGACTCCGCATTATCATGCTCCGGACAAAAATGGTGGAAGTGTTCGTATGGACATTCGTATCTCCTGCTCCAAACCCCTTTTGAGATTCGAGCAGGGTGTGTATATTCAATTTCACACTTATATAAATTCAGGTATATTTTCAATCCTAGCGCTCACAAATTCGCTTTCATCCGGGAATGTGATCCCACCAGATACTGCTAGAAACCCTTGTACATTATTTTAACACGAGCTTTATCAAGTTTCCCCCGATCGTAGATATATTCAACTTCTATTTGTTTTCCATTAAGATAGGAAGCTTGAAATTCATGTGTTGTTTGATGAATGCCCCACTAGCTTTTGAGAAGCCTTTTGTGATAAACCACACCCTTTACGCCAAGTGTAACGTAGTCAATATTTCGACATAATAGGCGGACTCCGGTCGCCAAGTGTTCAGCGTTTCGTGGTTTTCTTAATTTCAAAACCTCGGCGTGATCCTCTTCTGGTAAAGTGATCGCTTTGGTTAAATAATATTATTTGGACTCCGCATTATCATGCTCCGGACAAAAATGGTGGAAGTGTTCGTATGGACATTCGTATCTCCTGCTCCAAACCCCTTTTGAGATTCGAGCAGAGCTTGTATATTCAATTTGAACACAATTTCACACTTATGTAAGTTCAGGTATATTTTCAATCGCAGAATTCGAACGCGCTCACAAATTCGATTTCATCCGGTAACGTGTTCCCACTAAATACTGCTAGAAAACCTTATACATTTTTTTAACACGAGCTTTATCAAGTTTCCTTCGATCGTAGATATATTCTACTTCTATTTGTTTTCCATTAAGATAGAAAGCATGAAATTCATGTGTTGTTTGATGAATGCCCCACTAGCTTTTGAGAAGCCTTTTGTGATAAACCACACCCTTTACGCCAAGCGTAACGTAGTCAATATTTCGACATAATAGGCGGACTCCGGTCGCCAAGTGTTCAGCGTTTCGTGGTTTTCTTAATTTCAAAACCTCGGCGTGATCCTCTTCTGGTAAAGTGATCGCTTTGGTTAAATAATATTATTTGGACTCCGCATTATCATGCTCCGGACAAAAATGGTGGAAGTGTTCGTATGGACATTCGTATCTCCTGCTCCAAACCCCTTTTGAGATTCGAGCAGGGTGTGTATATTCAATTTCACACTTATATAAATTCAGGTATATTTTCAATCCTAGCGCTCACAAATTCGCTTTCATCCGGGAATGTGATCCCACCAGATACTGCTAGAAACCCTTGTACATTATTTTAACACGAGCTTTATCAAGTTTCCCCCGATCGTAGATATATTCAACTTCTATTTGTTTTCCATTAAGATAGGAAGCTTGAAATTCATGTGTTGTTTGATGAATGCCCCACTAGCTTTTGAGAAGCCTTTTGTGATAAACCACACCCTTTACGCCAAGTGTAACGTAGTCAATATTTCGACATAATAGGCGGACTCCGGTCGCCAAGTGTTCAGCGTTTCGTGGTTTTCTTAATTTCAAAACCTCGGCGTGATCCTCTTCTGGTAAAGTGATCGCTTTGGTTAAATAATATTATTTGGACTCCGCATTATCATGCTCCGGACAAAAATGGTGGAAGTGTTCGTATGGACATTCGTATCTCCTGCTCCAAACCCCTTTTGAGATTCGAGCAGAGCTTGTATATTCAATTTGAACACAATTTCACACTTATGTAAGTTCAGGTATATTTTCAATCGCAGAATTCGAACGCGCTCACAAATTCGATTTCATCCGGTAACGTGTTCCCACTAAATACTGCTAGAAAACCTTATACATTTTTTTAACACGAGCTTTATCAAGTTTCCTTCGATCGTAGATATATTCTACTTCTATTTGTTTTCCATTAAGATCGAAAGCATGAAATTCATGTGTTTTTTGATGAATGCCCCACTAGCTTTTGAGAAGCCTTTTGTGATAAACCACACCCTTTACGCCAAGCGTAACGTAGTCAATATTTCGACATAATAGGCGGACTCCGGTCGCCAAGTGTTCAGCGTTTCGTGGTTTTCTTAATTTCAAAACCTCGGCGTGATCCTCTTCTGGTAAAGTGATCGCTTTGGTTAAATAATATTATTTGGACTCCGCATTATCATGCTCCGGACAAAAATGGTGGAAGTGTTCGTATGGACATTCGTATCTCCTGCTCCAAACCCCTTTTGAGATTCGAGCAGGGTGTGTATATTCAATTTTACACTTATATAAATTCAGGTATATTTTCAATCCTAGCGCTCACAAATTCGCTTTCATCCGGGAATGTGATCCCACCAGATACTGCTAGAAACCCTTGTACATTATTTTAACACGAGCTTTATCAAGTTTCCCCCGATCGTAGATATATTCAACTTCTATTTGTTTTCCATTCAGATAGGAAGCTTGAAATTCATGTGTTGTTTGATGAATGCCCTACTAGCTTTTGAGAAGCCTTTTGTGATAAACCACACCCTTTACGCCAAGCGTAACGTAGTCAATATTTCGACATAATAGGCGGACTCCGGTCGCCAAGTGTTCAGCGTTTCGTGGTTTTCTTAATTTCAAAACCTCGGCGTGATCCTCTTCTGGTAAAGTGATCGCTTTGGTTAAATAATATTATTTGGACTCCGCATTATCATGCTCCGGACAAAAATGGTGGAAGTGTTCGTATGGACATTCGTATCTCCTGCTCCAAACCCCTTTTGAGATTCGAGCAGGGTGTGTATATTCAATTTCACACTTATATAAATTCAGGTATATTTTCAATCCTCGAAGTCGAACGCGCTCAGAAATTCAATTTCATCCGGGAATGTGATCCCACAAAATACTGCTAGAAACCCTTGTACATTTTTTTTAACACGAGCTTTATCAAGTTTCCCTCGATCGTAGATATATTCTACTTCTATTTGTTTTCCATTTAGATAGAAAGCATGAAATTCATGTGTTGTTTGATGAATGCCCTACTAGCTTTTGAGAAGCCTTTTGTGATAAACCACACCCTTTACGCCAAGCGTAACGTAGTCAATATTTCGACATAATAGGCGGACTCCGGTCGCCAAGTGTTCAGCGTTTCGTGGTTTTCTTAATTTCAAAACCTCGGCGTGATCCTCTTCTGGTAAAGTGATCGCTTTGGTTAAATAATATTATTTGGACTCCGCATTATCATGCTCCGGACAAAAATGGTGGAAGTGTTCGTATGGACATTCGTATCTCCTGCTCCAAACCCCTTTTGAGATTCGAGCAGGGTGTGTATATTCAATTTCACACTTATATAAATTCAGGTATATTTTCAATCCTCGAAGTCGAACGCGCTCAGAAATTCAATTTCATCCGGGAATGTGATCCCACCAAATACTGCTAGAAACCCTTTTACATTTTTTTTAACACGAGCTTTATCAAGTTTCCCTCGATCGTAGATATATTCTACTTCTATTTGTTTTCCATTTAGATAGAAAGCATGAAATTCATGTGTTGTTTGATGAATGCCCCACTAGTTTTTGAGAAGCCTTTTGTGATAAACCACACCCTTTACGCCAAGCGTAACGTAGTCAATATTTCGACATAATAGGCGGACTCCGGTCGCCAAGTGTTCAGCGTTTCGTGGTTTTCTTAATTTCAACACCTCGGCGTGATCCTCTTCTGGTAAAGTGATCGCTTTGGTTAAATAATATTATTTGGACTCCGCATTATCATGCTCCGGAAAAAAATGGTGGAAGTAATCGTATGGACATTCGTATCTCCTGCTCCAAACCCCTTTTGAGATTCAAGCATGGTGCGTATATTCAATTTGCACACAATTTCACATTTATGTAAACTCAGGTATATTTTCAATCGCAGAATTCGAACGCGCTCACAAATTCGATTTCATCCGGAAATGTGATCCAACCAAATACTGCTAGAAACCCTTGTCCATTTTTTTAACACGAGCTTTATCAAGTTTTCTTCGATCATAGATATATTCTACTTCTATTTCGTTTTGCATTAAGATAGAAAGCATGAAATTCATGTGTTGTTTGATGAATGCCCCACTAGCTTTTGAGAAGCGATTTGTGATAAACCACACCCTTTACGCCAAGCGTAACGTAGTCAATATTTCGACATAATAGGCGGACTCCGGTCGCCAAGTGTTCAGCGTTTCGTGGTTTTCTTAATTTCAAAACCTCGGCGTGATCCTCTTTTGGTAAAGTGATCGCTTTGGTTAAATAATATTATTTAGACTCCGCATTATCATGCTCCGGACAAAAATGGTGGAAGTGTTCGTATGGACATTCGTATCTCCTGCTCCAAACCCCTTTTGAGATTCGAGCAGGGTGTATATTCAATTTCACACTTATATAAATTTAGGTATATTTTCAATCCTAGAAGTCGAACGCGCTCACAAATTCGATTTCATCCGGGAATGTGATCCCACAAAATACTGCTAGAAACCCTTGTACATTTTTTTAACACGATCTTTATCAAGTTTCCCTCGATCGTAGATATATTCTACTTCTATTTCGTTTTCCATTAAGATAGAAAGCATGAAATTCATGTGTTGTTTGATGAATGCCCCACTAGCTTTTGAGAAGCCTATTGTGATAAACCACACCCTTTACGCCAAGCGTAACGTAGTCAATATTTCGACATAATAGGCGGAGTCCGGTCGCTAAGTGTTCAGCGTTTCGTGGTTTTCTTAATTTCAACACCTCGGCGTGATCCTCTTCTGGTAAAGTGATCGCTTTGGTTAATTAATATTATTTGGACTCCGCATTATCATGCTCCGGAAAAAAATGGTGGAAGTAATCGTATGGACATTCGTATCTCCTGCTCCAAACCCCTTTTGAGATTCAAGCATGGTGTGTATATTCAATTTGCACACAATTTCACACTTATGTAAACTCAGGTATATTTTCAATCGCAGAATTCGAACGCGCTCACAAATTCGATTTCATCCGGAAATATGATCCAACCAAATACTGCTAGAAACCCTTGTCCATTTTTTTAACACGAGCTTTATCAAGTTTTCTTCGATCATAGATATATTCTACTTCTATTTCGTTTTGCATTAAGATAGAAAGCATGAAATTCATGTGTTGTTTGATGAATGCCCCACTAGCTTTTGTGAAGCGATTTGTGATAAACCACACCCTTTACGCCAAGCGTAACGTAGTCAATATTTCGACATAATAGGCGGACTCCGGTCGCCAAGTGTTCAGCGTTTCGTGGTTTTCTTAATTTCAAAACCTCGGCGTGATCCTCTTCTGGTAAAGTGATCGCTTTGGTTAAATAATATTATTTGGACTCCGCATTATCATGCTCCGGACAAAAATGGTGGAAGTGTTCGTATGGACATTCGTATCTCCTGCTCCAAACCCCTTTTGAGATTCGAGCAGGGTGTGTATATTCAATTTCACACTTATATAAATTTAGGTATATTTTCAATCCTAGAAGTCGAACGCGCTCACAAATTCGATTTCATCCGGGAATGTGATCCCACAAAATACTGCTAGAAACCCTTGTACATTTTTTTAACACGATCTTTATCAAGTTTCCCTCGATCGTAGATATATTCAACTTCTATTTGTTTTCCATTAAGATAGGAAGCTTGAAATTCATGTGTTGTTTGATGAATGCCCCACTAGTTTTTGAGAAGCCTTTTGTGATCAACCACACCCTTTACGCCAAGCGTAACGTAGTCAATATTTCGACATAATAGGCGGACTCCGGTCGCCAAGTGTTCAGCGTTTCGTGGTTTTCTAAATTTCAACACCTCGCCGTGATCCTCTTCTGGTAAAGTGATCGCTTTGGTTAATTAATATTATTTGGACTCCGCATTATCATGCTCCGGACAAAAATGGTGGAAGTGATCGTATGGACATTCGTATCTCCTGCTCCAAACCCCTTTTGAGATTCGAGCAGGGCTTGTATATTCAATTTGAACACAATTTCACACTTATGTAAGTTCAGGTATATTTTCAATCGCAGAATTCGAACGCGCTCACAAATTCGATTTCATCCGGTAACGTGTTCCCACTAAATACTGCTAGAAAACCTTATACATTTTTTTAACACGAGCTTTATCAAGTTTCCTTCGATCGTAGATATATTCTACTTCTATTTGTTTTCCATTAAGATAGAAAGCATGAAATTCATGTGTTGTTTGATGAATGCCCCACTAGTTTTTGAGAAGCCTTTTGTGATAAACCACACCCTTTACGCCAAGCGTAACGTAGTCAATATTTCGACATAATAGGCAGACTCCGGTCGCCAAGTGTTCAGCGTTTCGTGGTTTTCTTAATTTCAACACCTCGCCGTGATCCTCTTCTGGTAAAGTGATCGCTTTGGTTAAATAATATTATTTGGACTCCGCATTATCATGCTCCGGACAAAAATGGTGGAAGTGTTCGTATGGACATTCGTATCTCCTGCTCCAAACCCCTTTTGAGATTCGAGCAGGGTGTGTATATTCAGTTTCACACTTATATAAATGCAGGTATATTTTCAATCCTAGAAGTCGAACGCACTCACAAATTCGATTTCATCCGGGAATGTGATCCAACCAAATACTGCTAGAAACCCTTGTACATTTTTTTAAAACGAGCTTTATCAAGTTTTCTTCGATCATCGATATATTCTACTTCTATTTCGTTTTCCATTAAGATAGAAAGCATGAAATTCATGTGTTGTTTGATGAATGCCCCACTAGCTTTTGAGAAGCCTTTTGTGATAAACCACACCCTTTACGCCAAGCGTAACGTAGTCAATATTTCGACATAATAGGCGGACTCCGGTCGCCAAGTGTTCAGCGTTTCGTGGTTTTCTTAATTTCAAAACCTCGGCGTGATCCTCTTCTGGTAAAGTGATCGCTTTGGTTAAATAATATTATTTGGACTCCGCATTATCATGCTCCGGACAAAAATGGTGGAAGTGTTCGTATGGACATTCGTATCTCCTGCTCCAAACCCCTTTTGAGATTCGAGCAGGGTGTGTATATTCAATTTCACACTTATATAAATTCAGGTATATTTTCAATCCTAGCGCTCACAAATTCGCTTTCATCCGGGAATGTGATCCCACCAGATACTGCTAGAAACCCTTGTACATTGTTTTTAACACAAGCTTTATCAAGTTTCCCCCGATCGTAGATATATTCAACTTCTATTTGTTTTCCATTAAGATAGGAAGCTTGAAATTCATGTGTTGTTTGATGAATGCCCCACTAGTTTTTGAGAAGCGATTTGTGATAAACCACACCCTTTACGCCAAGCGTAACGTAGTCAATATTTCGACATAATAGGCGGACTCCGGTCGCCAAGTGTTCAGCGTTTAGTGGTTTTCTTAATTTCAACACCTCGGCGTGATCCTCTTCTTGTAAAGTGATCGCTTTGGTTAATTAATATTATTTGGACTCCGCATTATCATGCTCCGGACAAAAATGGTGGAAGTGATCGTATGGACATTCGTATCTCCTGCTCCAAACCCCTTTTGAGATTCGAGCAGGGCTTGTATATTCAATTTGAACACAATTTCACACTTATGTAAGTTCAGGTATATTTTCAATCGCAGAATTCGAACGCGCTCACAAATTCGATTTCATCCGGTAACGTGTTCCCATTAAATACTGCTAGAAAACCTTATACATTTTTTTAACACGAGCTTTATCAAGTTTCCTTCGATCGTAGATATATTCTACTTCTATTTGTTTTCCATTAAGATAGAAAGCATGAAATTCATGTGTTTTTTGATGAATGCCCCACTAGCTTTTGAGAAGCCTTTTGTGATAAACCACACCCTTTACGCCAAGCGTAACGTAGTCAATATTTCGACATAATAGGCGGACTCCGGTCGCCAAGTGTTCAGCGTTTCGTGGTTTTCTTAATTTCAAAACCTCGGCGTGATCCTCTTCTGGTAAAGTGATCGCTTTGGTTAAATAATATTATTTGGACTCCGCATTATCATGCTCCGGACAAAAATGGTGGAAGTGTTCGTATGGACATTCGTATCTCCTGCTCCAAACCCCTTTTGAGATTCGAGCAGGGTGTGTATATTCAATTTCACACTTATATAAATTCAGGTATATTTTCAATCCTAGCGCTCACAAATTCGCTTTCATCCGGGAATGTGATCCCACCAGATACTGCTAGAAACCCTTGTACATTATTTTAACACGAGCTTTATCAAGTTTCCCCCGATCGTAGATATATTCAACTTCTATTTGTTTTCCATTAAGATAGGAAGCTTGAAATTCATGTGTTGTTTGATGAATGCCCCACTAGCTTTTGAGAAGCCTTTTGTGATAAACCACACCCTTTACGCCAAGCGTAACGTAGTCAATATTTCGACATAATAGGCGGACTCCGGTCGCCAAGTGTTCAGCGTTTCGTGGTTTTCTTAATTTCAAAACCTCGGCGTGATCCTCTTCTGGTAAAGTGATCGCTTTGGTTAAATAATATTATTTGGACTCCGCATTATCATGCTCCGGACAAAAATGGTGGAAGTGTTCGTATAGACATTCGTATCTCCTGCTCCAAACCCCTTTTGAGATTCGAGCAGGGTGTGTATATTCAATTTCACACTTATATAAATTCAGGTATATTTTCAATCCTAGAAGTCGAACGCACTCACAAATTCGATTTCATCCGGGAATGTGATCCAACCAAATACTGCTAGAAACCCTTGTACATTTTTTTAAAACGAGCTTTATCAAGTTTTCTTCGATCATAGATATATTCTACTTCTATTTCGTTTTCCATTAAGATAGAAAGCATGAAATTCATGTGTTTTTTGATGAATGCCCCACTAGCTTTTGAGAAGCCTTTTGTGATAAACCACACCCTTTACGCCAAGCGTAACGTAGTCAATATTTCGACATAATAGGCGGACTCCGGTCGCCAAGTGTTCAGCGTTTCGTGGTTTTCTTAATTTCAAAACCTCGGCGTGATCCTCTTCTGGTAAAGTGATCGCTTTGGTTAAATAATATTATTTGGACTCCGCATTATCATGCTCCGGACAAAAATGGTGGAAGTGTTCGTATGGACATTCGTATCTCCTGCTCCAAACCCCTTTTGAGATTCGAGCAGGGTGTGTATATTCAATTTCACACTTATATAAATTCAGGTATATTTTCAATCCTAGCGCTCACAAATTCGCTTTCATCCGGGAATGTGATCCCACCAGATACTGCTAGAAACCCTTGTACATTATTTTAACACGAGCTTTATCAAGTTTCCCCCGATCGTAGATATATTCAACTTCTATTTGTTTTCCATTAAGATAGGAAGCTTGAAATTCATGTGTTGTTTGATGAATGCCCCACTAGCTTTTGAGAAGCCTTTTGTGATAAACCACACCCTTTACGCCAAGCGTAACGTAGTCAATATTTCGACATAATAGGCGGACTCCGGTCGCCAAGTGTTCAGCGTTTCGTGGTTTTCTTAATTTCAAAACCTCGGCGTGATCCTCTTCTGGTAAAGTGATCGCTTTGGTTAAATAATATTATTTGGACTCCGCATTATCATGCTCCGGACAAAAATGGTGGAAGTGTTCGTATGGACATTCGTATCTCCTGCTCCAAACCCCTTTTGAGATTCGAGCAGGGCTTGTATATTCAATTTGAACACAATTTCACACTTATGTAAGTTCAGGTATATTTTCAATCGCAGAATTCGAACGCGCTCACAAATTCGATTTCATCCGGTAACGTGTTCCCATTAAATACTGCTAGAAAACCTTATACATTTTTTTAACACGAGCTTTATCAAGTTTCCTTCGATCGTAGATATATTCTACTTCTATTTGTTTTCCATTAAGATAGAAAGCATGAAATTCATGTGTTTTTTGATGAATGCCCCACTAGCTTTTGAGAAGCCTTTTGTGATAAACCACACCCTTTACGCCAAGCGTAACGTAGTCAATATTTCGACATAATAGGCGGACTCCGGTCGCCAAGTGTTCAGCGTTTCGTGGTTTTCTTAATTTCAAAACTTCGGCGTGATCCTCTTCTGGTAAAGTGATCGCTTTGGTTAAATAATATTATTTGGACTCCGCATTATCATGCTCCGGACAAAAATGGTGGAAGTGTTCGTATGGACATTCGTATCTCCTGCTCCAAACCCCTTTTGAGATTCGAGCAGGGTGTGTATATTCAATTTCACACTTATATAAATTCAGGTATATTTTCAATCCTAGCGCTCACAAATTCGCTTTCATCCGGGAATGTGATCCCACCAGATACTGCTAGAAACCCTTGTACATTATTTTAACACGAGCTTTATCAAGTTTCCCCCGATCGTAGATATATTCAACTTCTATTTGTTTTCCATTAAGATAGGAAGCTTGAAATTCATGTGTTGTTTGATGAATGCCCCACTAGCTTTTGAGAAGCCTTTTGTGATAAACCACACCCTTTACGCCAAGCGTAACGTAGTCAATATTTCGACATAATAGGCGGACTCCGGTCGCCAAGTGTTCAGCGTTTTGTGGTTTTCTTAATTTCAAAACCTCGGCGTGATCCTCTTCTGGTAAAGTGATCGCTTTGGTTAAATAATATTATTTGGACTCCGCATTATCATGCTCCGGACAAAAATGGTGGAAGTGTTCGTATGGACATTCGTATCTCCTGCTCCAAACCCCTTTTGAGATTCGAGCAGGGTGTGTATATTCAATTTCACACTTATATAAATTCAGGTATATTTTCAATCCTCGAAGTCGAACGCGTTTAGAAATTCAATTTCATCCGGGAATGTGATCCCACCAAATACTGCTAGAAACCCTTGTACATTTTTTTTAACACGAGCTTTATCAAGTTTCCCTCGATCGTAGATATATTCTACTTCTATTTGTTTTCCATTAAGATAGAAAGCATGAAATTCATGTGTTGTTTGATGAATGCCCCACTAGTTTTTGAGAAGCCTTTTGTGATAAACCACACCCTTTACGCCAAGCGTAACGTAGTCAATATTTCGACATAATAGGCGGAGTCCGGTCGCCAAGTGTTCAGCGTTTCGTGGTTTTCTTAATTTCAACACCTCGGCGTGATCCTCTTCTGGTAAAGTGATCGCTTTGGTTAAATAATATTATTTGGACTCCGCATTATCATGCTCCGGAAAAAAATGGTGTAAGTAATCGTATGGACATTCGTATCTCCTGCTCCAAACCCCTTTTGAGATTCAAGCATGGTGCGTATATTCAATTTGCACACAATTTCACATTTATGTAAACTCAGGTATATTTTCAATCGCAGAATTCGAACGCGCTCACAAATTCGATTTCATCCGGAAATGTGATCCAACCAAATACTGCTAGAAACCCTTGTCCATTTTTTTAACACGAGCTTTATCAAGTTTTCTTCGATCATAGATATATTCTACTTCTATTTCGTTTTGCATTAAGATAGAAAGCATGAAATTCATGTGTTGTTTGATGAATGCCCCACTAGCTTTTGAGAAGCGATTTGTGATAAACCACACCCTTTACGCCAAGCGTAACGTAGTCAATATTTCGACATAATAGGCGGACTCCGGTCGCCAAGTGTTCAGCGTTTCGTGGTTTTCTTAATTTCAAAACCTCGGCGTGATCCTCTTCTGGTAAAGTGATCGCTTTGGTTAAATAATATTATTTGGACTCCGCATTATCATGCTCCGGACAAAAATGGTGGAAGTGTTCGTATGGACATTCGTATCTCCTGCTCCAAACCCCTTTTGAGATTCGAGCAGGGTGTGTATATTCAATTTCACACTTATATAAATTCAGGTATATTTTCAATCCTCGAAGTCGAACGCGCTCAGAAATTCAATTTCATCCGGGAATGTGATCCCACCAAATACTGCTAGAAACCCTTGTACATTTTTTTTAACACGAGCTTTATCAAGTTTCCCTCGATCGTAGATATATTCTACTTCTATTTGTTTTCCATTTAGATAGAAAGCATGAAATTCATGTGTTGTTTGATGAATGCCCCACTAGTTTTTGAGAAGCCTTTTGTGATAAACCACACCCTTTACGCCAAGCGTAACGTAGTCAATATTTCGACATAATAGGCGGAGTCCGGTCGCCAAGTGTTCAGCGTTTCGTGGTTTTCTTAATTTCAACACCTCGGCGTGATCCTCTTCTGGTAAAGTGATCGCTTTGGTTAAATAATATTATTTGGACTCCGCATTATCATGCTCCGGAAAAAAATGGTGTAAGTAATCGTATGGACATTCGTATCTCCTGCTCCAAACCCCTTTTGAGATTCAAGCATGGTGCGTATATTCAATTTGCACACAATTTCACATTTATGTAAACTCAGGTATATTTTCAATCGCAGAATTCGAACGCGCTCACAAATTCGATTTCATCCGGAAATGTGATCCAACCAAATACTGCTAGAAACCCTTGTCCATTTTTTTAACACGAGCTTTATCAAGTTTTCTTCGATCATAGATATATTCTACTTCTATTTCGTTTTGCATTAAGATAGAAAGCATGAAATTCATGTGTTGTTTGATGAATGCCCCACTAGCTTTTGAGAAGCGATTTGTGATAAACCACACCCTTTACGCCAAGCGTAACGTAGTCAATATTTCGACATAATAGGCGGAGTCCGGTCGCTAAGTGTTCAGCGTTTCGTGGTTTTCTTAATTTCAACACCTCGGCGTGATCCTCTTCTGGTAAAGTGATCGCTTTGGTTAAATAATATTATTTGGACTCCGCATTATCATGCTCCGGAAAAAAATGGTGGAAGTAATCGTATGGACATTCGTATCTCCTGCTCCAAACCCCTTTTGAGATTCAAGCTTGGTGTGTCTATTCAATTTGCACACAATTTCACACTTATGTAAACTCAGGTATATTTTCAATCGCAGAATTCGAACGCGCTCACAAATTCGATTTCATCCGGAAATATGATCCAACCAAATACTGCTAGAAACCCTTGTCCATTTTTTTAACACGAGCTTTATCAAGTTTTCTTCGATCATAGATATATTCTACTTCTATTTCGTTTTGCATTAAGATAGAAAGCATGAAATTCATGTGTTGTTTGATGAATGCCCCACTAGCTTTTGAGAAGCGATTTGTGATAAACCACACCCTTTACGCCAAGCGTAACGTAGTCAATATTTCGACATAATAGGCGGACTCCGGTCGCCAAGTGTTCAGCGTTTCGTGGTTTTCTTAATTTCAAAACCTCGGCGTGATCCTCTTCTGGTAAAGTGATCGCTTTGGTTAAATAATATTATTTGGACTCCGCATTATCATGCTCCGGACAAAAATGGTGGAAGTGTTCGTATGGACATTCGTATCTCCTGCTCCAAACCCCTTTTGAGATTCGAGCAGGGTGTGTATATTCAATTTCACACTTATATAAATTTAGGTATATTTTCAATCCTAGAAGTCGAACGCGCTCACAAATTCGATTTCATCCGGGAATGTGATCCCACAAAATACTGCTAGAAACCCTTGTACATTTTTTTAACACGATCTTTATCAAGTTTCCCTCGATCGTAGATATATTCAACTTCTATTTGTTTTCCATTAAGATAGGAAGCTTGAAATTCATGTGTTGTTTGATGAATGCCCCACTAGTTTTTGAGAAGCCTTTTGTGATCAACCACACCCTTTACGCCAAGCGTAACGTAGTCAATATTTCGACATAATAGGCGGACTCCGGTCGCCAAGTGTTCAGCGTTTCGTGGTTTTCTTAATTTCAAAACCTCGGCGTGATCCTCTTCTGGTAAAGTGATCGCTTTGGTTAAATAATATTATTTGGACTCCGCATTATCATGCTCCGGACAAAAATGGTGGAAGTGTTCGTATGGACATTCGTATCTCCTGCTCCAAACCCCTTTTGAGATTCGAGCAGGGTGTGTGTATTCAATTTCACACTTATATAAATTCAGGTATATTTTCAATCCTCGAAGTCGAACGCGCTCAGAAATTCAATTTCATCCGGGAATGTGATCCCACCAAATACTGCTAGAAACCCTTGTTCATATTTTTTAACACGAGCTTTATCAAGTTTCCCTCGATCGAAGATATATTCAACTTCTATTTGTTTTCCATTAAGATAGGAAGCTTGAAATTCATGTGTTGTGTGTATTTGTATTCAAGTGTTCAGCGATTCGTGGTTTTCTTAATTTCAACACCTCGGCGTGATCCTCTTCTGGTAAAGTGATCGCTTTGGTTAAATAATATTATTTGGACCCCGCATTATCATGCTCCGGACAAAAATGGTGGAAGTGATCGTATGGACATTCGAATCTCCTGCTCCAAACCCCTTTTGAGATTCGAGCAAGGTGTGTATATTCAATTTCACACTTATATAAATTCAGGTATATTTTCAATCCTCGAAGTCGAACGCGCTCACAAATTCGCTTTTATCCGGGAATGTGATCCCACCAAATACTGCTAGAAACCCTTGTACATTTTTTTAACACGAGCTTTATCAAGTTTCCCTCGATCGTAGATATATTCTACTTCTATGTGTTTTCCATTAAGATAGAAAGCATGAAATTCATGTGTTGTTTGATGAATGCCCCACTAGTTTTTGAGAAGCCTTTTGTGATAAACCACACCCTTTACGCCAAGCGTAACGTAGTCAATATTTCGACATAATAGGCAGACTCCGGTCGCCAAGTGTTCAGCGTTTCGTGGTTTTCTTAATTTCAACACCTCGCCGTGATCCTCTTCTGTTAAAGTGATCGCTTCGGTTAAATAATATTATTTGGACTCCGCAATATCATGCTCCGGACAAAAATGGTGGAAGTGATCGTATGGACATTCGTATCTCCTGCTCCAAACCCCTTTTGAGATTCGAGCATGGTGTGTATATTCAATTTCACACTTATATAAATTCAGGTATATTTTCAATCCTCGAAGTCGAACGCGCTCAGAAATTCAATTTCATCCGGGAATGTGATCCCACCAAATACTGCTAGAAACCCTTGTACATTTTTTTTAACACGAGCTTTATCAAGTTTCCCTCGATCGTAGATATATTCTACTTCTAATTGTTTTCCATTAAGATAGAAAGCATGAAATTCATGTGTTGTTTGATGAATGCCCCACTAGTTTTTGAGAAACCTTTTGTTATAAACCACACCCTTTACGCCAAGCGTAACGTAGTCAATATTTCGACATAATAGGCGGACTCCGGTTGCCAAGTGTTCAGCGTTTCGTGGTTTTCTTAATTTCAACACCTCGGCGTGATCCTCTTCTGGTAAAGTGATCGCTTTGGTTAAATAATATTATTTGGACTCCGCATTATCATGCACCGGACAAAAATGGTGGAAGTGATCGTATGGACATTCGTATCTCCTGCTCCAAACCCCTTTTGAGATTCGAGCATGGTGTGTATATTCAATTTAACACTTATATAAATTCAGGTATATTTTCAATCCTCGAAGTCGAACGCGCTCACAAATTCGCTTTTATCCGGGAATGTGATCCCACCAAATACTGCTAGAAACCCTTGTACATTTTTTTAACACGAGCTTTATCAAGTTTCCCTCGATCGTAGATATATTCTACTTCTAATTGTTTTCCATTAAGATAGAAAGCATGAAATTCATGTGTTGTTTGATGAATGCCCCACTAGTTTTTGAGAAACCTTTTGTGATAAACCACACCCTTTACGCCAAGCGTAACGTAGTCAATATTTCGACATAATAGGCGGACTCCGGTTGCCAAGTGTTCAGCGTTTCGTGGTTTTCTTAATTTCAACACCTCGGCGTGATCCTCTTCTGGTAAAGTGATCGCTTTGGTTAAATAATATTATTTGGACTCCGCATTATCATGCACCGGACAAAAATGGTGGAAGTGATCGTATGGACATTCGTATCTCCTGCTCCAAACCCCTTTTGAGATTCGAGCATGGTGTGTCTGTGTATATTCAATTTCACACTTATATAAATTCAGGTATATTTTCAATCCTAGAAGTCGAACGCACTCACAAATTTGATTTCATCCGGGAATGTGATCCCACCAAATACTGCTAGAAACCCTTGTACATTTTTTTAACATTAGCTTTATCAAGTTTCTTTCGATCGTAGAAATATTCTACATCTATTTGTTTTCCATTAAGATTGAAAGCATGAAATTCATGTGTTGTTTGATGAATGCCCCACTAGTTTTTGAGAAGCCTTTTGTGATAAACCACACCCTTTACGCCAAGCGTAACGTAGTCAATATTTCGACATAATAGGCGGACTCCGGTCGCCAAGTGTTCAGCGTTTCGTGGTTTTCTTAATTTCAACACCTCGGCGTGATCCTCTTCTTGTAAAGTGATCGCTTTGGTTAAATAATATTATTTGGACTCCGCATTATCATGCTCCGGACAAAAATGGTGGAAGTGATCGTATGGACATTCGTATCTCCTGCTCCACACCCCTTTTGAGATTCGAGCATGGTGTGTATATTCAATTTCACACTTATATAAATTCAGGTATATTTTCAATCCTAGAAGTCGAACGCGCTCACAAATTCGATTTCATCCGGGAATGGGATCCCACCAAATACTGCTAGAAACCCTTGTACATTTTTTTAACACGAGCTTTATCAAGTTTCCTTCGATCGTAGAAATATTCTACATCTATTTGTTTTCCATTTAGATAGAAAGCATGAAATTCATGTGTCGTTTGATGAATGCCCCACTAGTTTTTGAGAAACCTTTTGTGATAAACCACACCCTTTACGCCAAGCGTAACGTAGTCAATATTTCGACATAATAGGCGGACTCCGGTCGCCAAGTGTTCAGCGTTTCGTGGTTTTCTTAATTTCAACACCTCGGCGTGATCCTCTTCTTATAAAGAGATCGCTTTGGTTAAATAATATTATTTGGACTCCGCATTATCATGCTCCGGACAAAAATGGTGGAAGTGATCGTATGGACATTCGTATCTCCTGCTCCAAACCCCTTTTGAGATTCAAGCATGGTGCGTATATTCAATTTGCACACAATTTCACACTTATGTAAGTTCAGGTATATTTTCAATCACAGAATTCGAACGCGCTCACAAATTCGATTTCATCCTGCAACGTGTTCCCACTAAATACTGCTAGAAAACCTTATACATTTTTTTAACACGAGCTTTATCAAGTTTCCCCCGATCGTAGATATATTCAACTTCTATTTGTTTTCCATTAAGATAGGAAGTTTGAAATTCATGTGTTGTTTGATGAATGCCCCACTAGTTTTTGAGAAGCCTTTTGTGATAAACCACACCCTTTACGCCAAGCGTAACGTAGTCAATATTTCGACATAATAGGCGGACTACGGTCGCCAAGTGTTCAGCGTTTCGTGGTTTTCTTAATTTTAACACCTCGGCGTGATCCTCTTCTTGTAAAGTGATCGCTTTGGTTAAATAATATTATTTGGACTCCGCATTATCATGCTCCGGACAAAAATGGTGGAAGTGATCGTATGGACATTCGTATCTCCTGCTCCAAACCCCTTTTGAGATTCGAGCATGGTGTGTATATTCAATTTCACACTTATATAAATTCAGGTATATTTTCAATCCTCGAAGTCGAACGCGCTCACAAATTCGCTTTTATCCGGGAATGTGATCCCACCAAATACTGCTAGAAACCCTTGTACATTTTTTTAACACGAGCTTTATCAAGTTTCCCTCGATCGTAGATATATTCTACTTCTAATTGTTTTCCATTAAGATAGAAAGCATGAAATTCATGTGTTGTTTGATGAATGCCCCACTAGTTTTTGAGAAACCTTTTGTGATAAACCACACCCTTTACGCCAAGCGTAACGTAGTCAATATTTCGACATAATAGGCGGACTCCGGTTGCCAAGTGTTCAGCGTTTCGTGGTTTTCTTAATTTCAACACCTCGGCGTGATCCTCTTCTGGTAAAGTGATCGCTTTGGTTAAATAATATTATTTGGACTCCGCATTATCATGCACCGGACAAAAATGGTGGAAGTGATCGTATGGACATTCGTATCTCCTGCTCCAAACCCCTTTTGAGATTCGAGCATGGTGTGTCTGTGTATATTCAATTTCACACTTATATAAATTCAGGTATATTTTCAATCCTAGAAGTCGAACGCACTCACAAATTTGATTTCATCCGGGAATGTGATCCCACCAAATACTGCTAGAAACCCTTGTACATTTTTTTAACATTAGCTTTATCAAGTTTCTTTCGATCGTAGAAATATTCTACATCTATTTGTTTTCCATTAAGATTGAAAGCATGAAATTCATGTGTTGTTTGATGAATGCCCCACTAGTTTTTGAGAAGCCTTTTGTGATAAACCACACCCTTTACGCCAAGCGTAACGTAGTCAATATTTCGACATAATAGGCGGACTCCGGTCGCCAAGTGTTCAGCGTTTCGTGGTTTTCTTAATTTCAACACCTCGGCGTGATCCTCTTCTTGTAAAGTGATCGCTTTGGTTAAATAATATTATTTGGACTCCGCATTATCATGCTCCGGACAAAAATGGTGGAAGTGTTCGTATGGACATTCGTATCTCCTGCTCCAAACCCCTTTTGAGATTCGAGCATGGTGTGCATATTCAATTTGCACACAATTTCACACTTATATAAGTTCAGGTATATTTTCAATCGCAGAATTCGAACGCGCTCATAAATTCGATTTCATCCGGTAACGTGTTCCCATTAAATACTGCTAGAAAACCTTATACATTTTTTAACACGAGCTTTATCAAGTTTCCTTCGATCGTAGATATATTCTTCTTCTATTTGTTTTCCATTAAGATAGAAAGCATGAAATTCATGTGTTGTTTGATGAATGCCCTACTAGTTTTTGAGAAGCCTTTTGTGATAAACCACACCCTTTACGCCAAGCGTAACGTAGTCAATATTTCGACATAATAGGCGGACTCCGGTCGCCAAGTGTTCAGCGTGTCGTGGTTTTCTTAATTTCAACACCTCGGCGTGATCCTCTTCTTATAAAGTGATCGCTTTGGTTAAATAATATTATTTGGACTCCGCATTATCATGCTCCGGAAAAAAATGGTGGAAGTGTTCGTATGGACATTCGTATCTCCTGCTCCAAACCCCTTTTGAGATTCGAGCATGGTGTGCATATTCAATTTGCACACAATTTCACACTTATATAAGTTCAGGTATATTTTCAATCGCAGAATTCGAACGCGCTCATAAATTCGATTTCATCCGGTAACGTGTTCCCATTAAATACTGCTAGAAAACCTTATACATTTTTTAACACGAGCTTTATCAAGTTTCCTTCGATCGTAGATATATTCTTCTTCTATTTGTTTTCCATTAAGATAGAAAGCATGAAATTCATGTGTTGTTTGATGAATGCCCCACTAGTTTTTGAGAAGCCTTTTGTGATAAACCACACCCTTTACGCCAAGCGTAACGTAGTCAATATTTCGACATAATAGGCGGACTCCGGTCGCCAAGTGTTCAGCGTTTCGTGGTTTTCTTAATTTCAACACCTCGGCGTGATCCTCTTCTTGTAAAGTGATCGCTTTGGTTAAATAATATTATTTGGACTCCGCATTATCATGCTCCGGACAAAAATGGTGGAAGTGATCGTATGGACATTCGTATCTCCTGCTCCAAACCCCTTTTGAGATTCGAGCAGGGTGTGTATATTCAATTTCACACTTATATAAATTCTGGTATATTTTCAATCCTAGAAGTCGAACGCGCTCACAAATTCGATTTCATCCGGTAACGTGTTCCCACCAAATACTGCTAGAAACCCTTGTACATTTTTTTAACACGAGCTTTATCAAGTTTCCTTCGATCGTAGATATATTCTACTTCTATTTGTTTTCCATTAAGATAGAAAGCATGAAATTCAAGTGTTGTTTGATGAATGCCCCACTAGTTTTTAGAAGCCTTTTGTGATAAACCACACCCTTTACGCCAAGCGTAACGTAGTCAATATTTCGACATAATAGGCGGACTCCGGTCGCCAAGTGTTCAGCGTTTCGTGGTTTTCTTAATTTCAACACCTCGGCGTGATCCTCTTCTTGTAAAGTGATCGCTTTGGTTAAATAATATTATTTGGACTCCGCATTATCATGCTCCGGACAAAAATGGGCCCAAGAAGGGTAGTCGAGCTAACCCGTCGAATTATAGACCCATCTCGGTAACGTCCATACTCTGTAAGACTATGGAACGCTCGCTGAATCATAAGCTCCTGGCGTACCTAGAAGCGAATGATATCCTTAGTGACCGGCAATACGGGTTTCGCCGAAATCGGTCAACTGGGGATCTTCTAGCGTATGCCATTCACATCTCGAGTGAGGCCATAGAGAAGCACGGGGAGGCACTGGCGGTCTCCCTTGACATCTCGAAGGCCTTCGACAGGGTCTGGCACGATGGCCTTATTAGTAAGCTTCCTTCCTTCGGTCTGCCCGCCGGTTTGTGTGATTGGATCGCAGATTTCCTGAGGGATCGGTCTATCCGAGTGGTCATAGATGGCTGCTCGTCTGGACTGCTGGATATTAATGCCGGGGTTCCTCAGGGGTCGGTGCTTTCGGCAACACTGTTCTTGCTGCATATTAATGATCTGCTTAAACCCGGTACCTTTGGGTATGCAGACGACAGCACTGTTGCTGAAAGATACGTGTTCGACGCACGAGCTGGTGGGTCGCAGATCCGGTCTCTCCGGGAGGCAATGGATGAGCGCTTGAACGTGTCCCTACAGGCGGTCTCTGATTGGGGCGATGCCAATCTGGTCAAGTTCAATGCTGCTAAGACCCATGCGTGTCTATTTTCCGCCAAAAGGAGCCAATTCCGCCCAGCTCCATCTTTCCGCAGTGAAACCGTGCCGATAACCGACCATCTTGAGCTTCTTGGGGTTACATTAACATCTACTCTCAATTTTGGCCCTTACATAGAGGCAAAAGGTCAAGTGGCTGCAAAGAAGTTGGGGATTCTGGCTAAGGTGAGACGGTACTTCACGCCGGAACAGCTGCTCAAACTCTATCAAGCGCAAGTTCGATCGTGTATGGAATATTGCTCTCATCTTTGGGATGGATCTGCCAGATACCAGCTTGATGCCCTTGAGTCAATTGAGAAACGAGCTAAGAGGATCATCGGCAATGAGAGGCTCGTCGCGTCGAAGCTCCAAAGTCTTGAACATCGACGACGAGTTGCTAGCCTGTCGGTTTTCTACCGGTTGCATTTTGGGGAATGTGCGACGGAATTGCATAATTTAATTCCGCCAAGCCCGTTCCATCATCGGACCACAAGACGAACGGCGATGCGCCACCGGTACATGGTGGACATCCCACCCATACGCACAAAACGTTTTGGGAACACATTCATAGTGCGTACAGCTAAGGAGTGGAATTCCCTGCCGGAGTCTGTGTTTCCTGATAGCTACAACCTGGGAGTCTTTAAATCAAGAGTGAATAGGTTATTTCTAGGCAAGCGTGCTCCATCTTCGACCACATCCTCGCTTACCATCAGGTGAGATAGTGGTCAAACGCGTGCCTATCAACAGTAAAAAAAAAAAAAAAATGGTGGAAGTGATCGTATGGACATTCGTATCTCCTGCTCCAAACCCCTTTTGAGATTCGAGCATGGTGTGTATATTCAATTTGCACACAATTTCACACTTATATAAGTTCAGGTATATTTTCAATCGCAGAATTCGAACGCGCTCATAAATTCGATTTCATCCGGTAACGTGTTCCCATTAAATACTGCTAGAAAACCTTATACATTTTTTAACACGAGCTTTATCAAGTTTCCCTCGATCATAGATATATTCTACTTCTATTTGTTTTCCATTAAGATAGAAAGCATGAAATTCATGTGTTTTTTGATGAATGCCCCACTAGTTTTTGAGAAGCCTTTTGTGATAAACCACACCCTTTACGCCAAGCGTAACGTAGTCAATATTTCGACATAATAGGCGGACTCCGGTCGCCAAGTGTTCAGCGTTTCGTGGTTTTCTTAATTTCAACACCTCGGCGTGATCCTCTTCTGGTAAAGTGATCGCTTTGGTTAAATAATATTATTTAACCAAAGCAAAAATCACAGAAAAGCAAAATTCACAGAAACACTTAATAATAGGGGGAGACTTTAACATAAACTTGTACAAGAAAAATAAACAGACTCTGGAGTTCTTAAACTTTATGAAAACATATAACCTGCAACAAATAATAGGCGAACCAACACGAGTAACCAAAACAACATCCACTTGCATTGACTTACTTTTTACAAACTACCCACCACTCATAAACAAAGCGACTGTCAAAGATTATGGGCTATCGGACCATAAGGCAATAAATGTTCAGTTAAACGTGCACTCTCTATCAAATAACAATAGAAAAACTTGGTATACCGAAAAAAGATTATATACAAAAAATAACGTAGAATGTTTTGAAAATTCAATAAAATCAAAAAATTGGGAAATTATACTAAATAAGAATAACAGTGTACATAAAAATTACCAATCCTTCATTACAATAATAAAACACAATCTTAATAAATATATTCCATTGAAAAACAAGAATAAAATGCAAACCAAAAAAAGGATGGCTTACTAAAGGTCTCAAAAAATCATGCGAACATAAAAGAGTTTTAAGAACTATTTTTAATGAAACCCAAAGTTGTGTTATAAAAAAACAGTATAAATTATTTAGTAAAATATTAAAATTGACTATTAGGAAATCAAAAAAACTGACATATATTAAACAAATGCAAAAATCTGATAATAAAGTAAAGACAATGTGGAATATAATTAACACAAAAACAGGGAAGACAAAAATACATAGCCGTGAAAATATATCACTGAACATAGGCAATGAAGTAGTAAATTGCCCGTTAAATATATGCAACAGATTTAACGAATACTTTGCGAATGTAGGGCAGACAACTAACTCGACCAATAGCATTGGACAACCCGTGGTCAATCCCTCTACTTGTTCAATGTATGTTCGCCCGGTAGACCGAAAAGAAATAATTAATATAATACGGTCAACAAAAAACAAACATAGCTGCGGTATCGATGACAGTCCACCAGTTTTATTAAAACAATGCGCGTTAGAATTTTCCATTCCTCTTATGTTACTAATCAATCAAAGCTTCCAAGAAGGCCAATTTCCAGACGCACTTAAGGTAGCTTTAGAAAAACCAGTACATAAAAAAGGTGACAAGCATATTCCAAGTAATTATAGACCCATAGCACTGCTACCAACCTTTTCTAAAATATTTGAAAAAGCTATGTGCAATCAACTATATACGTTCTTAGAAAAGTTTAATATTCTTGACGACGCACAAAATGGATTTAGAAAATGTAGGTCTACAACATTAGCAGTTTATAAATATGTTCAACAAGCGCTACAACATATAAATGACAAACAATATGTAATTGGGCTACTACTAGATATGACAAAAGCATACGACAAAGTCCTTTATGACATCTTACTAACTAAACTATATGGCTGCGGCATACGAGGACCAACTTATTCGTGGTTCAAATCATATTTGCACAATAGGACTCAAATAGTACAAATTGAACATTACGATTATGGGAAAAATGAGATCAAAACCATTCGATCGCAAGAAAAACAAATTACTTGCTCAATCCCACAAGGAAGTGTGTTAGGATGCCCACTATTTTTAATTTATATTAATGACCTTCCCAAAATATTAGATGAAGAAAATGCTTTGCCAGTTTTATTTGCAGACGATATATCAATATTAATCAAGTGTGGAAATGTGAATAACCCTAGTCTACAAATACAAGATACCCTCCAAACTGTAGATACTTGGCTCCAGATCCACAACTTGGAAATAAATAGTAATAAAACTAAACTAATACAATTTAGATCATACAAAAAACCACCTCTCAATCTAAAAGCAACATTCAGAAACACGCAAATAGAAGAAGTTAATACATTTAGCTTACTTGGCATAAATATTGACTCACACATTAACTGGAAATCACACATAGAACATATAAAAACAAAACTCTCCAGATTCTCTTACGCTCTTTTTCAAATAAAACAAAGCACTAACACACAAACAGCTATGTCTGCTTACTACGCATACGCATACTCATGACTGCGATATGGCGTCATGCTGTGGGGAAATAGTGTTAACGTAAATGAATTATTCGTAATGCAAAAGAAGTGTATTAGAATTCTAGCCCAAATAGATAACACGGAGAGCTGCAAACCATACTTTATAAAATATCAGATTTTAACTCTGCCGTCAATATACATACTTGATATTTGCGTTTTTGTTTTTAAAAATGTCGACAAGTTCACAAAAGTAGAAGATACTCACAACGTAAACACTCGCCATAAAAAGAGGCTATGCGCCCCACCCTCAAGAATTAAAATGCTAAGTGATATTTTTATTACATGGCAATAAAAATATATAATAAGTTGCCCAACGTATTTAAAACTGAAAAGTCCGTAACAATATTCCAAAAAAGGCTGAAACTATACCTAATCCAAAAATGTTTCTACTCAGTAAAGGAATATTTAGAGTCTAACTTAAAATAACTATTTTCTCTCATTGTTGACATTTATTTTATTATTATTTTTTTTTTTTCACTTAAATTTTAATTTTGACATTGAATATTGCTGTTTGTATTGACTTAATTTATCGATATTTTCATTTTTATTCTTTTATTATTATGACATTTAATATTGCTGGAAATTGTTAATTATTGTGAACGTTTTAATTCTGATATAGCTGTAATTTCTAAATTTGTTTCTATTGCTATAAAATAAATGAGGAATAATATTGCAATGCTTGTAAAAGGCTGCTAAGTCATAAGTACCTACTAACAAACTATAACACCATTGTACACTTAGTTCGCAATAAACGTTTTGACTTTGACTTTGAAAAAAATGGAGAGCCCGCTACCGTTATTGTTGTTGAAACCCATATTACCGACCACCTTCCTGTAATCATCTGTTTAAAAACAAGACATAAAAATATAAATAAACAGTCAGCCAACACACTACGCTATAACTACCCTGAAATTAAAAGTGAATTGAATTGTTTAGATTTTACTCCAGTTCTAAACGAATACGACTGTAATAAAGCCACAGATTTGTTAATTTCGATTATTCAAGATGTCGTTAGTAAACATAGCCAAGTCGTAAAAGTATCTAGAAAGACCAGGATTCTTAAGCCGTGGATGACGTCAGGACTAGTTCGTTGCATCCGAAACAGGGACAGACTCCACAAAAAAATCAAACTCATCTCCTGACAATGATGTTCTAAAACTAACCTACACCCGTTATCGTAACTTCTTAAACAATCTCATTAAAAAACTCAAAAGGATATACGAAAAGAACCTACTGCTTAATGCAAAAAACAATGTGAAAGCTACTTGGAAGGCTATTAACCCTTAATTCGACGGAGTTTTTTGTAGTAAAAAAAAACGTTTTTTTTAGTAAAGTCATATTTTTGGACATGAAATAAGTTCAGGAAAAATGCTAAATAAATTACTGCTGGACAGTTTTTGATAAAACACATGTCCGTCACAGCGGACATTGTCAAGTGTGTAACAAATCACTTGCGAAACAACATGTCCGTTGGGGCGGACTCTACCAAATGACTAACAGAAATGATAAATAAAACAAATACACATCAAAAACAAAAAGAAATGTAATTCTAATCAAATATTACTTTGAACATGCAATTCTAATCAAATATTGAAAAAAAAAAATAATAACAATAAAAAAAAAAAAATGATTATTTTGTGTGAAATTTTAAATGGCAATTACGAGGGTTCTTTCCCGTAACGAAACATACCCTAACGTCACATTTAATGCAGAAGACAGTAGTCTTTTTACTGCACTCCATGCAACGACCTTCTTCTTTGGTCGATAAAAAATGACCAATATTGTCAAATCGCACACAATCTACTGGTCTGGGCTTACAAGGCTTCCTTATCGTGGTCTCTTCTTGGTTAGTGCGCATAGCTGACCTGTTCATTTTGATCAAAGCAGAAAATATCTCGTATCGGAAATGTTTCAATTTAAGCCTTGCTTCAGATTTTCTTTGGGAGTGGTGCTTCCTGTACAAAATCCAGGCATTATTGATACAGATATCAATTAATTGAGCAAATATGCCTATGTACCAACGACGTGTCTTAAATGGCGTTTTATAAAGCGAGACCAGCATGTCGGCTAGGTCGACACCACCCATATGCTTGTTATAGTCCTTCACTACGTTAGGACAATCCACGTCCACTTTCCGCTTAGCATCCTTGGAGTACCGTTTTATCTTCTGAACAGGTTCGGAGTCGGTATAGGAACTGATCAATGTGACACATTTATTGTCATTCCACCTTACCACGGCAAGCTTGTTGTTATTGCAAACAACTTGTGAATAGCTACCTCGCTCCTTTTTTTTCAGCATTTTTTCACTGGTAAGTACATTCTCTGCTCCTCTCAATCTGTTATTGCGTACAGTTCCTAATGCAAAAATACCATAATTTTGGCGCAGTATATAAAGTACTTCTGGCGATGTAAAAAAGTTGTCGAAGAAAACCATAGCGGGCCTCCTTTTAATACTTTGGCATAAAGCTAATACTATTTGAGCACCAAAACCCAAGGTCTCTTCTTCTTCAGAAAATCTGTGAAACCTAAATGTGTCTTCCCCGCCATACAAGACGAAATCATATATCATTCCTGATATACCAGCACGGACATAGTTTTTAAAGCCCCACTTATTGGGCTTGTCCTTCATATATTGGCGCCTTTTGCCAGCTTCTGTGCCTTTGTATGCAATCATCATTTCATCAATGCTAAAACGTCTTTCGGTCTCTTGAGCAAGGCAATTATTTCGTATTTTCTCTACTATTGGTCGAATCTTATAATACCTGTCCCCGTTGTCATAATTGTTGTCCGAAAAATGAATACAACGTCGTATTTTTTCATATCGTTTTAGAGTCATTAGATTAGCTATAAGTGGATATCTAAATTTCGTGCTCCAGTAATCTATATAAGATGGCATACCAACAATACCCATCAAAATATGTATAGCTAAAAAATCGCAAAATTCTTCCTCAGTAAGCTGAATAGATTTGCCTGTACATTGGGTGGAATAAATATTTGTTTCACTCACAATATCTTCAATGATATCACGGGAAAAGAATTTGTAGAAATATTCAAGGGGTGATTCAATTTCTTGTATGTCAAGATCTTCAAAGTCGTCCTCTAGGCTCTCCACTCTGTGTTGAAATGGCACCTTCTTCCATTTGTATGTCAGACTGAACTTCTTCTTTGGTTTCTTGGCCTTTTTGGCTACTACAACAGGCACTTTAGATCTTGTCTTTCTTCCAACTGTAACTTTTACTGATGGAGGAGTTGGTAACGATGGTAGAGATGACATTGAAGGGAGATTACTGTAGACTGGTTCTTGCGATGGACTAGGGAAAACTTCTTGCAATATTGGACTAAAACCGGCAGGTAAGGGTTCATCATCTCTTTCACGTTCATTTTCGTCACTGTCTAATAAATTAAGAAGTTCCAAAGAAGAAGCTATTGAAAGTGCAGGAGATGAAAAATATGAATCTGGTGAAGGTGGAACATGCAGTTCTTCATCAGAATCTGATTTATTACTAGCTTCAGATGGGGCACGATGTCTTGGTACTAGAGCTAATATCTTGTTAATTCGCCCATGCAAATGCTTCTGTAAAAGCACAAAACAAAAAAACTAAGCATACACACACCCACACCAAGCATTTATAGAAGAATATATTCAACCATATGCGATATTATGCAAAAAAAACAATAAATGTTACAAAAAAGTGTTAATCGTAGTATTTGGCAATGTTCGTCACACCGGACAACTAGTTAAACATATACTATACGTAGTAATCGACAGTGTCCGGTGTGGCGGACAAGAGATTTAGAGCGAGATAAAATAGTGAAAATAAGTGTAGAAGCTCGTGATTATCTTATTTTCCAGATGTATATAATATCATAAACATAAATTAATACAGAAATCGTGTAAAAGTTAGTAAAAACCAATAAAAATTAAATAAAATACCTTGAGCAAAACAGAAGACTTCGGCGTCGACGCCGAAAACTGACATTTTGAGTGTTGCCATTATTCAAATTATATTTTTTACTAAATTTTTTATATATTACCAACACACTAAAATCAAAAGCTCACGTATTTTTCTCTAAACTAGTTCAGTAGATTTTTTTAAAGTAGTTGTTCGTCACACTGGACACTATCGAATTAAGGGTTAAGGAAATAACTAGCTCCAACTCGCCCCCTCAGTCCTCTAGTCCACTCATTTCCAACTGTGTAGACCCTACAGCCGCCCTAAATCAAATCAATTCCTTCTTTGTCAATGTGGGCACAACCCTGGCCTCGGCGATTAACCCCTCCCCCAAGAGTTGTGTTTGGTCCTATCCCCAATCGTCATCAACACCAAACGATTCCCTATCTATTTTACCCGTTGACGAGGTGGAGGTAAAAGAGCTTATCGACAACTTACGTGGTGACTGCGCTACAGGCTTCGACAAAATACCCGCTAAAGTACTTAAACTATCCAGCTCCACTTTAGCTGTCCCAATCATGCATATCTGCAACCGAGCCATTGACACAGGTACCTTCCCTAATGCATTCAAGACAGCTGTCGTGCATCCAATCTACAAGAATGGAGACAGAGCCAACGTTAACAACTACAGGCCCATCTCTGTACTGAGTTCTCTTTCTAAGATATTGGAACCAATTCTCAATAACTGTCTCACCAAATACCTGGAAAAACATAGGCTCATTGCGACTAATCAGTATGGTTTTAGACGAGGCGTTTCTGCAGAAGACGCAGTACTTGACTTTGCAGAAACAGTCGTAAGAAAGCTGGATAGGAAACTCAAATGTTACGGAGTCTTCCTTGATTTATCAAAAGCATTTGACTCTGTCTCCATTCCCAGATTGATTGCTAAGCTGGAAAGCATGGGGATCCGTGGTATTACACTAAAAATCTTCTCAGACTATCTATTGCACCGAACACAGTGTGTCGAAATTGACTCTTTTTATAGTGACGCGATGACGATCAGCTTTGGGATCCCGCAGGGTAGCATATTGGGGCCTACCCTCTTCTTGATTTTTATAAATGACCTGTGCCACTTACTCGCTCCTAACTGCAAAATTTTCACCTACGCGGATGACACGGCCCTGATCACTTATGACGACAACTGGACAAATGCTCGACTCAAAACGGAGGAGGCCCTTTGCCGAGTGATGGCTTGGCTATCGGAGAACTTACTGACCTTAAATATCGAAAAGACCAAAATCATCCGATTCTCTCTTCCACACTACCCCCTGGGAGAGTAGTATAGTAAAAGCTCATACAAGCACTAACCATAACAATTCTGATCCCAAAAATTGTAACTGCCTCACTATCCCCTTTGCCCACAACGTTAAATACCTAGGTGTTCTCATTGATGAGCATCTAACCTGGCGAAACCATACCGAAACACTGACCAGTCGTATCAGGAAACTAATTTATATTTTTAGTCAACTCCGATATTCGGCTGATCTTGAGACCTTGTTCCTTGTTTACAGAAGCCTCTGTGTTAGTGTTCTCACTTATTGTATCCCTGTCTGGGGAGGAACCCACAAAACTCTATTACTTCAAGTTGAACGGGCGCAGAGGGCTATACTAAAGGTTATGCGGTTCAAACGCAGAGACTACCCTACTGCTTTGCTCTATTCTGAGTCCCATGTACTCACCAGTCCGCCAACTCTTCGTTCTGCGAGCTGTATTGCGTCGGCATTCCTCTCTCCCCCTTGAAAAAAATGTTCAACTTAGACGCAAAGGGCTCCCAGTCTGTGGCCTTGTACGATGCCGGACGAAATTCGCAAGCCGTCATTACACTGCTCTAAGTGGACGTATCTACAACAAAGTAAACAGCCAAATTGACATATACGCCCTACCCAAGCACAAATTAAAACACAAACTCACTAATTGGCTTCAAAATCTATCATACGAGGACACTGAAGACATTCTTGGCATTATATCTTAACACGTTGATTTTTACACCTTACCTTACTTAAAATTCCAAAATATATTTAACATTAATTTATTTGACACAAAAAGAAGACACACCACTTTACACTCTGTACAACAAATCTCTCAACACATCACAAACAGAACTCTCTTCATAATTTTTACCCATCCATCCACATCACAGTATTCCTTGTTGTCTCTTGTCACTAGTACGTAAGCAATTAGACATAGTAAAACGGTGTGGAGACCTGGTGACCTGAAACACAGGCCATTGGCCTAGCTTAGGCACCAGTCCCCACAATATTTTCAGTGTTGTACTACTTGGCAACTAATTCATGTAAATGTTTCTGTTAATATTGTGGTGAAAATAAATAAACGTATTATTATTATTCTTGTAAAGTTATCGCTTTGGTTAAATAATATTATTTGGATTCCGCATTATCATGCTCCGGACAAAAATGGTGGAAGTGATCGTATGGACATTCGTATTAGACATGGGCGCCGCGCCGGCGCCGCCGCGCCGCGTCACCCCCGCGCGCCGCCGCCGCCGCCGCCATTCGCTGCTCGGCGTGAGCGAGGCTAGCACGTGCCATTTTGTTTTGGTTTTTTTTTTGTGTTTCATTTTAAAATGACCAGTTTATTAAATATTAGTATAAATAAACTCTCTATAACCGTGCTTTATGATGCTAAAACTCGTAGCAGTTTTTGTTGGAAGTACTTCGGAAATATTGTCATTACTGAAGAAAATAACAAAAAGAGAATTTTGAATCCTGATCAAGTATATTGCTCAGCTTGTCTCACAGCAGTTAAAGCTGAAAGTGATGGTGACGGCGTGACATTTAGATCGTAAGTACTTTGCTTTTTTAAACTAAAATGCTTTTTTTAGATCTCATTAATCTTTTCTAACCTCAAATTTCTTAAAATTCGTTTATTTCTGCCTGTTCCTGCAAAAGTGAGCTTTGTTCTTACTCTTTATGTTTGTTACATACCTAGCTTAAATTGAATAAATATTATCAATCATCAAAGTTTATGTTAGTCATGATGGTTTACATTACACTGCTTTCTAACGCCTAGTTTTATCGCTGAAGCAAATGTATAATTTCAAAAAAACAAAACAAATTTCGTAGGCGTATAACACTTATTGGCAATTTTATTATTAGCATACTTTATTATCTGCTTTCTAATTTATAACATTGACATCTGAGAATCGTTTATTTGAATTTAGATTTAACATTTTATAAGCAGGCATGAAGGTGATGGGCTTTTTGCTTAATTTGTTACAGTGTTAAAATAAAGTGTTATAGTAAAACAGTCAGTACTGGGAATTTAACTCGTCACCTACGAGATGATCATGACATTCGAGATGAACCTGCTTCTGCTGCTAATAAAGCCAAAACTAACATCAAAGACTTTTTCACTGCTAAGCGTCCTGCTAAAACTAACACTGCTTCTGGTTCAAAAACTGCAAAAGTCACGCCGAAACATGACAAATGGCTACTGGCTAGAGATGTAGCTCTTTGGTTTTCCAAATCTTTGCTTCCGTTTGACTCAATTTCTGATGAAGGGATGGTGGATTTTTTTAAGGTACCCATCTATTTCAGTAATTTACTTTTATTGCCTTTCTTTTTCTAATGTCACACAACATTTATTATGTTCACCGAACTCAAGCATTTCTTAAATTTTAGAAATATGACATTATCTTGAATGAAGACGACCTTCCGTCACGACATACTGTGAGTGGTACAGCGTTGTCTGATGTATACGAGTGCATGCTGAGCAACGTTAAAGAAAGAATCCACACGGACGCGCCTCGACACTGTGCTATTACCTTTGATTTATGGACAGATCAATACAGGAAACTGAATTATATTACGTTTACTCTACATTATTTGACAGCTGGTAGGCAATTTTCATATAAAGAGACGAATTCACAGAAAAAAATTAAACTTAACGTAAATATCAAGAGGTTTATGCTGCTTCTTTCCTCATCCAAGCAACCAATTTAGCTTTTGACTTTGAAGTTTTTTTTTCTGAGCAATCTTTCTTGCATGATATTAAAACGGAATTATGTTATTCTATTTCTTATCTATTCTAATTATTATTTCTCTGATTGCGGATTTTGAACTGAAGTCATTGACTCTGAGTACTCACACTGTGACTGGAAAAAAAACAGGAGAAAAGATAAATGAAATGATCCAGGGCGTAAAGAAAAAATTTGGACTGGATGCGAAAAATATCTACGCTGTAACGGATGCTGGCAGCAACGTGAAACGGGCAGTTTCGTTGGGAAACATGGAGCACCATTTGTGCCTCGGACATGGGCTTCATAACCTTGTGACCGTGGATGGTATAGATAGTGTCCCAGAAGTAAAAGAACTGGTTAATAAATGTAAAAAAATTGTCAAGACTGTGCGCTACCGGTTACCAGAGGTGGAGTTAGAAGCAGAAAAAGTGCAGAAAGAGTTTTTGGATAGTGTTGAACGAGTATTAGAAACACTAGAAATTGATGAGAGTAACCCTATTTTACAGAGCAATTCGCAGACAGCTACAGAAGCAAGCACCGAAGGGTTTGCAGAAGACATGTCACTTATGACAGCTGATAATTTTAGAAATATTCCGTCAATTAAGACTGCTACGCCAGTAGTTGGAATATAGGGTATTCAGATCACAAATCGTGATCTGAATAACCCTATATTCCACAGTTAAACCATTCGAGTATTCTTAGATTTCACTATTCGAAATGAGACTTTGACTAAATTCATTGAAAGTAGTTTCATGTGAATGAAAAGAGCAGTCACTTCGTACCTATCAATGGATCATTCAGTAGGAATAGTCTATTCAGAATGAAAAGAGCAGTCACTTCATACCTATCAATGGATCATTCAGTAGGAATAGTCTATTCAGAATGAAAAGAGCAGTCGCTTCATACCTATCAATGGATCATTCAGTAGGAATAGTCTATTCAGACATCAACGAGTTTGGAGTGGAATGTGCACAGATGTTGTCCTCCGACACCTTATATAGGTAGCATCTAGTTACCTATGTAAAATGCAGGCTTCGTGTATAGTTATTGTGTAGTTATACATAGACTAGAGTCAAGAGCAAACCCATTACAAATAAAAAAAAAAAATATATTGTATTCGAATTAACACACTTCGTTGTGAAATGGCTCTTGTTCTCAAATCTCATTTGTTTATATTATAACTTACTAGATTGCTTCTTAGTTTTGGTATAAGTATTTAATTAATATGCGTGATCATAATGAACTACTGAACTAAACTTATAATGTAGGTACCTATGTTATATTAAGATCATGCACACCAAATCGAGGTATGTTGTGTAAATGAAACAATAAATATCGTAGAACATAATTTATTACAGGATATTTACATTGTTTTGGTCTATTTGCTGCAGAACGCACTACATAACATCTAACCTATCTTTGAACGGTTTAAAAGAAAAAAAGTTCATTTCCTGGTTGAACCTGGTAGCATAAAACATCTTTTAACGCAGGTAAAGCTGTGTCTGCTGTTTCTGATTTACTACTTTCACTAGGTTTTGATGAGCTTGCATTACATTTTCCACGATCAGTCTGTATGTCGCTAACTCGAACAAATGTATGAACATTTTCATGATGGCCCTCAGTCTTGACTATAAGATAATGAGTGTATTCAAACTTAGATTTCACCGAATCTTGCATCTTTAGGTCAAATAACTCTTTTGTCTGGCTTGTATCATTATCCTTGTGATTAGATGAACTTACATTCGGTATTTTCAGGTCAGTCTGCATATCTTGAGTAAATATAATTTCACCGCTAGCATTCTTGCAAATAATTTTACGAATGCCTTCTAAATCAGATTTTAATGGATTAAACATTGTAATGTTAATATTTTTTCGCGATGAACCTTCACACTACGAATTGTAAGAATGTAATGTCGTCTTAACTGATTGTAAGCTATTTATAAGTTACTCGGGCTTTAATGCTCATCCCCATGTAAATTGTCATTGAAGTTTATTTACTGTCCTTGTCCCACACATTTTATTGAGAAGATATGGCAGGCAAAGTCATCGTATGATAGTAGTTTACCATTAATCATGAGTTTTGCAATGTAAGTAATTCTTTATAAGGAGACCGATCAAAACAAAATAACAACATAGACGCAAAGTAAAATAGGTACAGGACGTTACAACTCCTACAGCGTGCGCAAACGGGCGCACGCACACATTGATGTGTACATAAAGGGATCTCAGCAATGCATGCCAGCCGCGACGAACAATCTCCACTCGTGCAAGCGCATGCGTCCCACATCTATGTGTGCGTGAGGTGAGGTATCGCTCGTTATAGGAAGCTGGCTTTCTGTGTCTAATTATCATACTATTGCTACGCTCGGTTTTACTTACTATTTTATATCTAAGTAGTATTATAATGTCAATTAAAATACATAAATTCGTTATAACTTTTTATTATCTAGGTTTATATTAATACCTAATTAATTACACTTGATTTAGAATAATACATAGTTTATACATTACAACCATTATGTCTAATGTAAATTGTACATACACAACTACATTTTCTTTTGAATTTTATTTATCATATCTTTAGCACAATCGTATATATCATCAGTAAATATATTATCAACAATATGTTGGGCACATATTTTAGCTTTACAAGTGCATAATTTAGAACCATTGAGTTCTTCACCATCAAAGATTTGAATACGTATTATTTTACGGTGTGGGCCCTTTACATACTTTCTAACATACGAATACATCATTTTGCTCCCTCGTCTTTTATCGTTGACGGATTTCCTGGTGGTATTGGCGCAGTTCAACCTTTCTTCTAACTGGGGTGGTGTTTCTCTCTCCCGATTTAGATTCAATGGTGGGGAAATTGGAGAGTACGATGTAAACGGTCTCTCTCTTTCCAAATAGTTCATCACATTTTGACGTAATTGTTGAGCTGCTGGAGTCGGTGAGTATGACGGGGTTGAAATTAAAAGTTGCTCGGATTCCTGAAACATAAGAATAAATAAGTTAATATAGGTACAATTATGATTATTTATTAATATCGGCGGTCCAACTTCATTATTCATAAAAACTAAAATTATATTTCTATGTAAGTTATCATAGAAATTGCGAAAAAAATAATTGATTTAATAAAAGTGTCGCTAATTTACTTACCGACATTATTGGTGAAGAAACGCTGGCGAGGATGTGATTATTTTTTTCGAGATTATACTGATTTTATACTTGTTCAGATTTATTTGATTTTCTAATAAGGTTCAAATTATAAGATAAAAAACAAGATTATTCTTGTATACCGAAATATGAGATTCTGACTCGTCATATCTCCACTTCTCCACGTGTCTACGAGTTGCATGCGAGCGTGCAAACCGCAGCGTTTGTACCGTCGCCGTCATTCAGCAAAAAACAACAACCTACAAACATTTTTTTATAATTGTAACTAGGTATGAAATTCTCTATTGTTGATTTAAGTGAGTACCTACACAAGATTCAAAATCGCTTTTTTATTTGTCTTATATAAAACGCTGTTAACTTAAAACCTTAACCGCTACGAAAAATACGCTCGTGTACGCAATTGTCAATTTTTGCAAGTATGCAGTTTTACAAATTTGGACTGAATGACGTGATTTTAGGCCTATAAAAACGCTTCGCAAATTAGTCTCCGGCACAATTCCTCTCTGGAACGAAACCTCTCAGCAAGGAATCAACACTCCGAGCTCCTCATCAAACTACCTGTCTAAGCATCAATCAAGAATGTAAGTATCTATTCAATAATTCACTATCGTATGTAACTATTGAATGGTCAGAGTAATGTATTAATTGTATTATGAATGGTTAGATATATCGAATGGTCAGAGTAATGTATTAATAGGTACTTGGACCTATTACAATGCTTGGCTCAGAGACTGAGTGATGTTTTTCTGTGCTGCAGGTTCGATTCCTGCACTGATCAAATGCTGTGTATAATATTCATCGGTCGGTGCAGTGGCTGACTGATCGACTTTTCAGATTCTATTTCAGCGCAAATCAAACGATATTTATATCTGTTAACTATTTATCTTCCTCACGATCAGTTCCTTTTTACAAATTTAGGAATTTTGATGAAAACATTTTGATTGCAATGCACTAATATATATATTTATATTTTTGTTGACAGGTCGACACTACTTAGCAACGACCTTTTCCTCTCTAGCGATGACTCTGAGCAAGAAGCGAAGCCGAAGAGGAAGACAGAGGAAAGAAAAAAGAAGCGGGAAAGGTCCATCAAATCGAGTGAAGAGTCAATAAGCGCAAAAAAATCGAAGCAGCTCATTTCGCCAGTAACACCGTCAGCTCGAGTTACGGCCAGTGAATTATTCGGTGAAGACAGCGATAACGAAGAAAGCGTCACCCCAACACAGAGACCCCACAAAACTGGTAATATACCCCCACTGTACTCATATTTTACTAGAAGGATGGCTAAGGGATATTCACGACAAATAAGCGAGACTAAAGAAGGAAAATATTATGTAGAAGTGAAAATTTACAACACTGAAGAAATTAAAAAAATAATGCCCATAAATAGATGGCGCTCGGCCATAACTACCATCAAGACAAGATTAGATGAAAATAAAGAATCTTGGCCACACTTAAAGGAGTTTGTTAAAGCAACTCAAAATGATTTTAAAAATTGTCCTATCACCTGCATAGGTGCTTATGATACTTAAAGACTTTATTTGTTTAACTAGGTGTTCATCAATATTTGCTTCTATAGGTACTTACTTTAAATTGTATCTTGTTTTAATTGTGTTTACCTACATGAAATGTCTTATTATTATTAAGTATTTTGTACTGTATTTTATAAGTATGATATTGTAGTATTAATTAATATAATTAAGTAAGTAATCTAGTAATTGGTTTTCTTATTTACAGTTACACACCTCAACAGCAAATCGAGATCTAGAAAGTCAATAACCTGTCATAAATGTAAAATTGAAATACCAGAAAATCAGTATTCCTATCATATGAGAACGAATATACACAAAGCAAACTGTTTATTGAATACCAAGTTCACAGATATTCATATTATTGCGACAGCATTCAAAAATAGATTAATGACATACAGATTGAATGTCACTCAGGAAGACGAGTACCTCGGTTTAGAGGCGTTCCTGGGTGATCATCTAATAAATATAACAGAATTGATAAAAATGTCACTTAATGAACACAATTGCATAAAATTGAATTTCGAATTGTTTGCCTATTTTATGTTATCAAAATCAGACGAACAACAATTAAAGTCGTTTAATACCAGATATGAAATTATTTATAAGAACACTGATTTTAATGAATTATTAATCAAAGTAATAAATAAACTAAATAATAAATTAACCGAGTTCCAGTACTGTCAATCTGGTTGGACATTTGTTTCTATGAGCCATCTCGAAATTAATGTAAACAAGTATACCCCAATGAGAGGTGGGTCTCATATACAACTGCCATCAGCTATTAAGCAGTCGAAAAGTTGTATAAATATTAAAAATAAAGATAATTGTTGTTTATTATGGAGTATAGTTGCTGGATTATACCCAGCTAAAATTAATGTATGCAGAACAAGTTCATACCCCCATTATACCTCTGTTTTAAATATTGAGGGAATGTCATTTCCTCCTACGATAAATGATATTAAAACGTTAGAAAAAAATAATCCCAACATCAGTTTAAATATATATGGCCTACAAAATAATACTGTGACTGGACCTCTTTATGCAACACAAAATAGAAGAAAAAATCATTTTAATTTACTTTATATTGAAAAAAATTCTATCGGACACTACTGCCTAATTAAAGATTTAGTACGTCTGGTGCGACGTCAAGTGACTCGTTCTAAAGGAAAACATTATTTATGTGATGCATGTCTACAACTATTTAGTAACGAAAATAGACACAAGACTCATAACTGCTCTAAGATTTTGACTATATTACCTGAAAATAATTCTGTACTAAAGTTCAAACATTACGAGAGGCAGCAAAAAATCAATTTCATAATTTATGCTGATTTTGAATGTATGTTAATAGACTGTAATGAAAGTAGTTCTTTGAATACACAGAAACTAAAAACACATCAACCTTCATGTTTCGCTTATTATATTTGTTGTGCACATAACGATCAATTAAACAAGTATGTTACATATCGAGGTACAGATTGTGTGGAAATATTTGTTAAATATTTAATAAAAGACGTTAAAAATATACATAAGATTTTAAGTAGTAAAAAGCCAATGACCCCATTATCAGCGAAGCAAGGGATGGACTATCGAAATTCGACTACATGTCACATATGCAAACGATTATTATTGAATGATAAAGTCCGAGATCATGATCATATTACATCTGAGTATCGTGGGGCAGCGCACTCCCATTGTAATTTGATATATAGAGTTTGTTCATTCATTCCTGTTGTCTTTCATAATCTGTCTGGATATGACTCACATTTATTCATTGAAGAGTTAGCAAAGTATGAAGGTTCTATTAATATAATACCGAAAACTAAAGAAAAATATCTTTCAATAATAAAAGTAATTAATACGGAAAAAAACAATCACCCTATACAAATAAAAATTATTGATTCCTTTCACTTTCTTAGTTCTAGTCTAGATGCACTAAGTAAAAGTTTGTCAGAAAACGATTTTTTGAACTTATCGAGAGAGTTTACTGATAAAAGACAATTTGATTTAATGAAAAAAAAAAGGTGTTTATCCTTATGATTACGTTGATTCTTGGTCTAAATATGATGAGATGAAACTTCCCTTGAAGGAACATTTTTATAATAGTCTGTGTGAAAAACATATAACCAAAGAAGAATATTTACACGCTCAAACAGTTTGGAATATTTTCGAAATAAAATCTCTTGGTGAATATACAGATTTATACATAAAATGTGATGTGCTTTTACTATGCGACATATTTGAAAAATTTAGAGAAACAAGCTTACATTTCTATAAGTTGGATCCGGCTTATTATGTAACGTCACCGAGCTTAAGTTGGGATGCAATGCTTCTATATACCGGCACTGAACTTGAGTTGATAAGTGATTTACGAATGTATGAGTTATTAGAAAAAGGAATTCGTGGTGGGCTTGCACAGTGTTCTCTACGTCATGCTGTAGCAAACAATAAATATTTACCACATTTTAATGAGTTTGAATCAAGTAGTTATTTAATATATCTTGATTGTAATAATCTATATGGCTATGCTATGATGAAGAAACTTCCTATTAAAGAATTTAAGTTCTTGAGTCTGAAAGAAATTATAAAGTTTGATGTAAATGATGTGTCAGATGAAAATGATTACGGTTATATTTTGGAAGTAGACTTAAATTATCCAGATTATTTACATAACAAGCATAAAGACTTGCCTTTTGCAGTTGAAAAAATAGTACCTCCTTATGGGAAATCAGTAAAATTGGTTGCAAATCTTTATGATAAGCAAAATTACATAATTCATTATGTTCACTTGAAAGAATGTTTGAAAAACGGTCTGATTTTAAAAAAGATTCATCGTATACTTAGCTTCAGACAAGAATTCTTTCACAAAAAATACATTGATCTGAATACTAGTCTTCGTCAAAATTCCAAAACTGCGTTTGAGAAGGACTTTTTTAAATTATTGAATAACGCCATATTCGGAAAAACTATCGAAAATAAACGGAAGCAAACAGGTGTAAAATTAGTAACAAAATGGACAGACACCAGAAATAAAACAAATAAACATCTTGGCGCTGAAAAATTGATATGTAAACCAAATTTAAAAAGTATATCAATATTTTCAGAAAATTTCGTAGCTGTGGAATTATATATTGTTTAAGGATATCAACATCATGACGGTACCTTGTCAATACATTTACGAAAATATTATGTATGTTCGGAAAAATCTTCATACTATACTACATACTATACTACATACTAGAAATAGGAACAAATTAGATCAACCCCGATTCAGATTGGCCAAAGTACACACTTCTTTTATGGGGTACTGTATTAAATTTTATTATAAAATACCAGTTGATATTCTCGAACTGAATGAGAGAAAATTTAAAGCATGCATAAAACGCACACTATGTAGACAAGCGTATTATAAACTGGAAGATTATATCCTCGATAAAAACGCTTGGCTAAATGCTGGTCCTGCTCCACAGTCACAGCTGCTTAGGTCCACTTTTTAGGTTTTTATGTTTTTATATTTGGAAGAGATGCTCGCTCCTTTTAGAGGTTCTTACATTATTTCGTTTATTTATTCTTATATACATACAAATTATATTATTATATTAATTACTTATTTATTCTTTTTGATGTAAGAACTTAATCGTTCTCTTTATTAATTTATTTTTCATTATTTGGTCATTGACAACCATAGTTTTGTGTAAAGTAGAAGCATATTTTTTAAATTTTTAAATGTGAGTACCATGAAACCATTTACATTTTATGTGAGTAGTTATAGATTTACTTGTTGGACATGAACGAGCATGGTGGTTGAGAGCATGTCATGCTCACTCAAATGTCTCGCTGATGGCGGCGCGTGGGTTTGATCATTCGGTTCCCTTCGAAATGGTTGAGCTGAAGGGTGCCGATACACGCGTCATGTTCGTGAACAGGCGCCGTCGGTTGAGACTGGTCATCTCTTAACTGCCATTGGCTTATTTTAATCTTTATATTTAAAATTCTTATAATAAGCCCTTTTTTTTTCCTATGCATTGTCCTCACATGCAGAAGCAACAAGTATATGTAACTTGAAATTTTGTAAAACCAGAACATGATTTAAAAGAGTGTCCGTGGAGTTTCTTGCACGTTCTTCTCCATAGAGATCTACGCTTTGGAACGTGCAAATAGCTTCCATGTTTTTGACTGACCGACCTTGACGTTTCAAAAGTGCCTGTGAATGGTTTATTTGAAATAAAATGCTTTGAATTTTGAATTTGAATTTGAATTTGAATACCGTGAAAAGGTCGTTTTAGATAGACCTACGAGTATTTATATTGGATTTACCGTTTTGGAATATTCGAAGCAACATTTGTACCAATTTCATTATGACGTTATGAAAAAAAAATACGGAAACAATGCTGAGTTGTGCTATACAGACACTGATAGCCTATTATATTTAATTTATACAGATGATTTTTATCATGATATGCATGATGATCTTTCAAAGTTTGATACTAGTAATTTTGAAATGAATAATCCATATCACATACCACAACTTAATGCTAAAATTCCTGGATTATGGAAACATGAGGTTGGTAGTGATTGAATTACAGAATTTACCGGTTTAAGAGCTAAATTATATTTTCTTAACAGTGTGAAGACTGAAATTAAAAAAGCCAAAGGTGTTTCTAAGTCTGTAACTTGTAACCTAAAATTGAATGATTACAACAATGTACTGCTGAAAAATAAAGTGCATAGATGTAAAATGAATATGATAAAATCAATTAAACATGTTTTATACACTCAGCAAGTAGACAAACAAGTTTTAGAAAGAAACGATGACAAAGTTCAAGTATTACAGGATCAAATTCATACATTACCCTGGGGGCATTGTGATTCTATGTTTGTAGATTATTCCAGTGATGTGTAATCTGTAAATGTGTTATTATTATTATTATTTCATATATTTATTCTTTACACATATAATTTTACATTTTTAAATATTTCATTAAAAAAAATAGATTAAAAAAAACATTTAAAAATATAAAAAATAGTAGCCCACCGGTATCGGGAACAGGGTCCAAGCTACCGGTGGTCAGGGCTTCTGAGAGAGGAACCTCCTAACGATGCGCGCCGTGTCCAGGAGTACTGCTTTCTGGATCAAGCCCTTGATCCAACGAGACCGCAACGAGTGCCCAACGAGAGCCTCTTGAGATGTTGGTCGAGGCTCTTGGCAATAATGCCATTGGCCGTCACGATTATCGGCACAATAACTGCTGTGTTCACATCCCACATGTCGACAACCTCGCGAGCCAAGTCAAGATACTTCGTTTGTTTATCTTTCTCTGACTTCACGAGGTTCTCGTCATGAGGGACTGCTATATCAACAATCATTGCGCGACGCTCTGGTCGGTCTATCACCACTATATCAGGCTTATTGGCAACAATAGTCCTGTCAGTGATGATAGACCGATCCCAATACAATGTGCAACTACCATTTTCGAGAACTGGGTCGGGAACATACCTATAGTACGGTACTTCCGATTCCACAAGATTGTATTTAAGAGCAAGTTGCTGGTGGATAATCCTGGCTACAAGGTTGGTGCCTGTGCAAATAGTCTCCGTTAGCCAGACTAGAACAACCGGAAATAATGTGGCGAATGGATTCCCCGGGCCGGTGACATGCCCGACATATGTCAACCGTACGTCCTTTACAATGTATTTCCGGTAGTTATTAGTCATCATAACTTCGTCCATAATTGCACAAACAAAACCTTCGGTTTCCCCGAAGAGGTCACCAAAACGAAGCCAGGCTACGGACGCTAAGAAGTCTACATCGGGCCTATGTAGGACCCGATAAAAGCGTCCGTGAAGCTCCTTGCTCTGCCATACCTCCCTGCGGTCGTTAGTATCTAATACCACAGGTTTGCGCCAGTTCTCGTTAGCCAAGGAGAGCGCGGTAAGGCCTTTGTCCACCGCTACCACATCTCGATGCATACCCACGTCGGCCTCTAGGAAGTATTCCCTAAGGCTGCATACCTCGCGGTTGTGCAGGGTCTTAGCATTTAAGAAGCCACGACCCCCGCACTTCCGCGGGATATACAGCCTCATCACCGATGACCGTGGGTGATGCATCCGATTTGCGGTAAGCAGTGAACGTACCCTCCTATCCAGGGCGTCAAGTTCCGTCTGAGTCCATTTGAGTATGCCGAAAGAATACATCAAAACCGGCATGACCCAACCGTTGAAGGCGCGCACCTTGTTTCCGCCTGATAAAAGACTGTTAAGTACTTTGTTCAGGCGGCCAAAGAAGCGCACCTTCAACGATTGTTTCATGTCAGCAGCACTGATGCCTAACGCTTCCGACATACCCAAATACTTGTAAGTTTCGGTAGAGGAGAGGGACCTAAGGTGTATGGAATCCGAGAGTTGGGTTCCCACGGATTCCATAATCTCCCCTCGCTTTACATGCATGACCGCACATTTGTCCAATCCAAATTCCATCCTGATGGCGCTACTGAAGGTTTCTGTTACCTTTAGTAGCTTCATCAGTTGCAAGTTGTTAGGAGCAAAGAGTTTCAAGTCATCCATGTAAAGGAGGTGCGATATGACCTGATCACCTCTTCTCAACCGGTAGCCTTGGCCCGAACCCTCCAGCAATGTACTGAGAGGGTTGAGAGCCAGACAAAACCACAGTGGACTCAGACTGTCACCCTGAAATATGCCACGCTCGATCCTTATCGGTTCGCTGTTCGCCTGGATCTGTCGACATCCTGGATAGTGAAGAACCGTCCTCCACTGCCCCATACACGACTTCAAGAAGGTGCGTAGGACTGCATCAACTTTGTACAGCTCCAGCACCCTCATGAGCCATGTATGTGGCACTGAGTCATAGGCCTTCTTATAATCTATCCAGCATGTCGACAGATCCCTTCGGGAACGACGAACCTGTTGGCTAATGGCAATGTCGATGAGGAGCAGCTCCTTAGTACCGCGGGACCCGTTCCTACATCCATTCTGAGAGGCAGACATAATTGAATTACTATCAACATGATGGTTAATCTTTCCTCTCAAAATGGATGTAAAAACTTTATAGACCGTCGGTAAACACGTGATCGGTCTATAATTTTTAGGTTCCGCAGTACTTCCTGATTTATGGAGCAGGTGGGTTAATCCAGTAGTTAGGAACTGGGGCAGCGACCCTGACTCTAAGGCAGACTGGAATTGAGCATGCGATCTTTGAAACCATTTAATCCAGAAGTTGTGCAGCCCGTCCGGTCCTGGAGATTTCCAATTAGGCAACGGGCGAACTGCACGAGCTACATCTTGGGGGCTGATGGTAATTGCCCCCATTTCTGGAATCGGATCGCACGCACGTTCGACCTCCCGAGTCCAATCACCCTCGGTGTGACTGACAGGCACCGACCAGATGCTGCGCCAGAATGAACTCATGGCATCATCATCCGGTAGGCACGTATCAGTCACGCCTTGGTCCGGTCGCTCCCAAGCCCTATAAACCCACCTTTCATTTCTTTGGAATGTGCGATTCTGAGTATATCGCTCCACTCGCCGCTTGTACCGACGTATACGGTTTGCCCATGCATAGATTTTCTGCTTCAGGAAGTCAATACGCTCTGTGACGCGGGTGAGATAATCCCGAGGATGAATGTCAGTCCCCGAGAACGCCCGCCTCACAAAGCGCATCACTCTGCGTCGAGTGTTGCCCTCCCTGAAACAGATAAGTTTGCCGATGAGTGCTCTAGCCTCACCGATACGACGCTCGATCCTGCTCTGCCAAGCTGGTACAGCTGGTCGTATAACTCTGTCACTGCTAGGAGCTACACGACATGCCGCTGCAGCCGCACAGTACAAGATCGAGTGGGTATCGGCAAGGTCTTCGCTGCTATCAAAATAACTTGCTAGTTGCGAATCTAGAGCACACACCAGCGCCCTATTTTTATTATGCATGGGCAAACGAGGTAGCCGAGGCCTAAGCTCTGGCGGTGTGGAGCGATACTTTCGGAAAGCATCCTCCAAAGCGCTCCTCAATCGCTCATTGCATTGGGTACTCACGGATATAGCCCCGTCGTCATCATCCTCACCAACAAGGTTGGGTCGCGGTGAAACACTGAGTTGTATTTGCACCGCGGCCGGTGGCGACGCAGGTGAGACGCGGCCACTCCGTGATTCCAGACGCAGTCTATCAAGTACGGCGTCATCCAACATACGGTTACGCTGGATGACCCGCACCTGATCCGACAATCGTTGGGCTGAAACGTTGACAGCTGGCTCAAGTACCTGAAACAGAGAGAGCATCCGACCACGGTACGCAGTCAGGTTAGTTCCCCCCTCTGTAGCCCCGAAGTATGAGCGTATCACATTCTCGTTTATCGATTGCGACCATTTCATACGCTGCACACTTCCACCGGTAGCGGGGACCCTGTCAGAGGCCGGTGGGCCTCGAAGTCCTAAGCTGGCCGGTGGTCGGCCTCGTCCGCGCCGACGCGCAGGTGGTGGTGTCGTCGGCGGCGAGAAGTATTCGTCGCTCGAACTCGACGCAACTGCAGCTACCGGAATCTCAGGATTCACGGCTGGCGCTGGTCCCGGCAGCTGCGAGGCGGAGCTGAGCGACGAACCCGAAGATGATGTTGGTGCGGCTTGTGTTCTTGTCCGGCTTCTTGTCAGCATTGATTGTTATTTTATTGATTGGTATTTGTTACTGTTTTCGTACAAATTTTACTAGTTTACATGTAGTTTGTTTTTTTTTTCTTGAAGTTTCTAGGATTTTGTTCATTTTGAGAATCAGTTTTTATTTAAACAATATAAAAAATCGGGATGAAATTTTTTCTTGTCAGTCAAGTTATTATTATTATTACTACTACTACTACATTTTACGGTGATTGTACACAAATTAGATTTAAATTTTATTTTGTTGTAAGTACCTACTAAAATAAAAAATATACTGTTAAATAAATGCTTAATGTGTAGTAACTATGAGCTTCTTATTTTAATTTCCATTTACACAATATTCTTCATACTTTACTTACAAGTTAAGAATTAGTTAAAAATAAAACATAGCACCTTTTAGTAAAATAAGAAGTATATATACTCAGGTCATGTCTTATTACCTCACATTTCACAATGAATTTCGTTAAGCAATCACATACTTTTAAAATAAATAATATAAAATTAGAAAATCATTCACAAAAAGCTAGACATAGCACACTCTTACCTAACACTATAAGATGTATTATATGCGGTCCATCTAACTGTGGAAAAACTAATATAATGCTTAATTTACTATTACATGAAAATGGAGTAAAATTCAAGCATATTTATTTATACTCGAAGACAGCTTTCCAGCCAAAATATTGTTTTTTAAAACAGGTCATCCGATGCATACCCAATGCAAAGTTATTTATCTTCCATGATAATAAAGAAGTTATACATCCTAATGATGCCTTAACTAATTCAATAATGATTTTCGACGATGTCGCATGTGAAAATCAAATAAATATTCGTAACTACTTCGCAATGGGGAGACATAAACAGATAGATTGTTTTTACTTATCACAAACCTATTCCAAAATACCTAAACAACTAATACGAGATAATGTCAATCTTTTGTTAATCATTAAACAAGACGACATAAACTTAAAACATATTTATAATGAACATGTAAATACGGATATGGAGTGGCTTCAATTTAAAAAACTTTGCTCTACTATATGGCAAGATCGGTTTGATTTTGTATTGATAAATAAAGATTGTTCTCTAAATGAAGGTAGATATAGACAGGGGTTTGACATATTCGTAACTTTTGAGCAAACATAATAAAAACCATAATACTGTAAAAAAAATATCAATCGTAGTCTACAATCTGTAAATAACGGTTGGATATTGTCGGTATTCATTATGGATGTCAATATAAAAGAACAATTGATAAAATCCGTAGATAGTATAAAAAATAAAATTAAAACAATACAAAATGCAGAAGATATCGATAATTTGAAATTTAAGAAGCTTTTTAAGCCAATAACAGATCCTCTAGAGACTTTAATTAAAGTTAATGATAAGAATAGAACTATATTGGATGCAGGTGAAGGTGATAATAATATAATGAGAAGATGTAGTTCACCCGTAGATTTTGAAAATTTCAAAGGATTTATAGAGAAACATTCAAATGATGGTTCTGCATCCTTTAGCTGCACAGGTGATGATAGCGAGAACGATGCATTTATGTCACTTAATAAAGAAGATATGATTGAAATCTATGATAATAACATGAATGTACCTTTTGGGATTCGTAGTGAAAACAAAAATTTGATGATGGGTAACTCTAAAGTATCATTTTCTTTTACAAACAACGTTAACAATTCCCTCAAATCAATTATAGCCACAGTTAATGACAAACATTATGAAATAACTCCTGGACTTAAAGAACTTTTACTACGTAATAGACCTGACCTCAGTCTGGTAACTGAAACTGATAAAGTTGTTTACAAAGATATGCTCCATAATACAAATGCTCACAAACGCGACTTTAATCCAAACGGCCAATTAAAAGGTGACAAAGGTTTGAAATACCGTCAAATCATAAAACCTTTGTTTTCTGAACAAAATTACATTCAACATGCAGAACAAGTCATTAAGTCAAAAAGTGGTGGCTACTTACCTAAATTGAAAAAAAAGTATAAGAGTAATACAGATTATGTTTACTGGGATGACCCTAATGAATTAATCGATAGATTACGACTATTAATGGCTTCAAAAAACGCTGGTAATACTAATCATGACAATGAAATTATATCAATTGTTGAAGAGTTAAAAGAAGCCGGTATAATAAAATAATAAAAAGCATTGTATCTAATTTTATACTTAGTTATTTAAAGCGTCCAGACCATGAAGGTTCATACAAAACAAAAATCGCTGTCTTTTAACGAAATAAGCTCTAAGCATATTGAGATCTTAGACAAATCAACCGAAACTGAATGTTGCAAAGATATTAATAAATTCAAAGTTGAAATATTTATTAAAATAGAACAATTGAACAAATTAATTAGTGGATTAAATAGCAGATTAAATAATATTGAAAAGACCATTGATTTAAAAGAAATAGCAGGGAAGTTAAGCAAGCATTATGAGCAAAATAGACGTCATAAATGAAATCCATAAAAACGCTAGAGTTAATTTCCCAAGAAGAAGTGTAATACTTAAAGATATAGATGACCTTTGGCAAGCAGATTTGATGGATATGCAAGCAATATCAAAAGTGAATGCAGGTTATAAATACATACTGGTGATTATAGACACTTTTTCAAAATATGCTTGGGCGATTCCACTTAAACAAAAAAATAAGCAACAGGTATCAGAGGCGTTTAAAACAGTAATAGAAAAAGGACGAGTTCCAAAAAATTTGCAAACCGATCTCGGGAAAGAGTTTTATAATGATCAATTTAAAAGTGTTGTTAATAAGTATAAAATTAATCATTATTCTACTTATTCTACTAAAAAGGCCTCAATTGTTGAAAGATTAATAAGAACGTTAAAGAATAAACTATACAAGGAATTTAGTTTGAATGGAAATTATAAATGGTTTAACGGTATGTTAGAAAAAAAGTTATATGAATACAACAATGATGTTCATAGAACTGTCGGTCAGTCACCTGTTTCAATAAATCAAAGGAATAAAACAAGTATACTACAAAGATACTTAGACGCAGCTCAGTCTCGAAAAAAAGTGAAATGTAAGAAATTTAGTGTAGGAGATTTTGTGAGAGTAAGTAAATATAAAGGATGTTTTGATAAAGGTTATTATCCCAACTGGTCCACCGAAATATTTAAAATAACAAAAATTCAAGGAACAAATCCAACAACTTATTTAATAGAAGATGGTAGATGTCGACCAATACTAGGAGCATTTTATGCACAAGAACTTCAGAAAACCAATCATCCGAACATATACCTCGTTGAAAAAGTTTTGAAACGAGAAGGAAAGCGAGTATGTGTTAAATGGTTGGGGCTGCCGACCAGTGAAAATAGCTGGATTGATAAATCAAATGTATTATAACTCCTGAATAATATTTAAGCATTTTCAAACAATAATCTATTCACTTCCACTTTATTCTTAATGCAATAAAGACATACTTTATAATTCAGGTTTATGTAAAATAATTCTTTAAAAACATAATAACAATGAAAAAAGCACGAGGACTATGTACAAGCAATAAAGAAATGGCTGGTTTATCATCTTTCAAAATGGATAAAGTAAGATCTGGAGCGGGGTTTAGAAAAACCCTTAAAAATATTGTATCACATACCAAAAAACAAATCAAGAAACTAAAACCTACCTGTAAGAAAGCGTTAATGGAATTAGCCTGCGCTGCAGCTCATGAATTTGCATCTGATTTACCCATAAAATTACCTAGAATTATACCAGTACCTAAAACTGGAGGATTTCTTCCTTTAGTACCAATTTTTGCTGGTTTATCTGCCGCTGGAAGTTTGGCTGGGGGTGCTGCTGGGATTGCAAAAGCTATTAATTCATATAAAACAGCTAAGAAACAGTTGCTTGAATCGGAACGTCACAACAAGCAAATAGAAGCTTTAATTATTGGAAAAGGATTATATCTTAAGCCTTACAAAGAAGGTTTAGGAATTTTTGTTACAAAGAAAAAAAACTAAATTGTCGGCTACCCAATAGAGCTTTAACTAATATTGATATATTGAAGCATTCAAATAGTATCCCATTCTTTCGAGGTGTATTTATGAGAGATGAATTACCAGATAACCCATTACCATTAGAATGTGGAGTGATTAATCTTGATATTTCTCAAAACTCTGGCACTCATTGGGTAGCCTATACCAAAATATACGATCACATTGAATACTTTGACAGTTATGGTAACTTAAAACCACCTAAAGAATTAATAAAATATTTAGGAAACAATATTCAGTACAATTATGAAAATGTACAACATGATCACTTGTATAATTGTGGACACTTATGTTTAAAATTTCTTAAGTTATTTTGGAAAAGTAATAAAGGAACTTATTAATTAAGTGAGTGATTTTTATTTCTTACGTCTCCAAATTTCGTTTAACTAGAAAAATATAAATGACATTGCTAGTTCATACGCATGCATTCTTTGGTTGTTGGTGATAAAAGTCACTAGTGTTGAAAAAGGATTTTTTTATTACCTATTTAAAGTAAACTCCTTCGTTTTATTCATACCAACATCATGCTTGTTCTTAATAAAACTCCTAATGAGAGAGGGAAATATAACATAAGACTGCCAATATCCAAAGAAGTGAGACGTGTCAGTGCAGTGAAAATTAATAAAGTTTCAAAGGAAAACAAAAGATTTCTTCAAGATATCGGTTTTAAAATATAATATGCTTCAAATTACAGATTTACCACAATATGATACCTCTATTGAGGGTTATGAGATCCATAGTTACAATCCATATAATAATAGCTTTAAAGAAAATGATGAAATTAACAACAGCAAGATTTATATGTATTGCCATCAGGTAGTTCCATTTACATAGAAGGACATGTTAATGTGTCAACTAAAGATGCAGCGGGGAAATTAGTAAAAAAAGATGTTGATTTTATAAACAATCCCATTTCATATTTGTTTCAAGATATTAGATATGAAATAAATGGTGTTGAAATCGATCGGATTAAAAATGTTGGTATTACAACCACCTTAAAATCGTATATCTCAATGAATGAAGGTGAAAGTAAAGCTGCAGCAGTCTGGGGATGGAACTTAGGTGGTACGAAATTAAGAAACGAATATTTTAGTGTTATCGTGCCATTGAACAGAATACTAGGATTTGCAGAAGATTACAACAAAATAATAATCAATTGTAAACATGAACTTATTTTACAACGAAGCAGCTCAGCATTTAACTGTGTGCTTATAGACAAAAATGATAACGTAGAAATAGATATACAAAAAATACAATGGCGTGTGCCGCATATTAAAGTTTCTGATCGTAATAAATTGTTATTGCTCAAAAGCTTGGAGAGAGATCGTTCTATACAGATAGCATTTAGAAATTGGGATTTGTATGAATATCCATTACTTCCAAGAACAACAAAACATTCCTGGTCAGTAAAGACAACTTCCCAGCTAGAAAAACCGAGGTTTGTAATATTTGGTTTGCAAACAGCTCGAAAAAATAATAAGACTAGAAGTTCTTCTATATTTGATCACTGCAATGTAAGCAATATTAAATTATATTTGAATTCTCAATACTATACGGATAGTATTGAGAACTCACTTAATCTGAAATTTGATGAAGGTAAATATAGTATATTATATGAAATGTATGCTAATTTTCGTCAGTCGTATTACAACTTAGGCATTGATCCATTGCTTAGCTTAGACCAGTTTAAAGAAATTGCTCCACTTTTTGTGATTGACTGTTCAAGACAAAACGATTCACTTAAAACTGGACCAGTTGACGTGCGATTAGAAATTGAATGCTCTGAAGATATTCAAAATAATACATCTGCCTATTGTTTAATAATAAACGATCGACTGTTCGAATACAAGCCGTTGAGTAATATTGTGAGAAAACTATCATGAATGTCATCGTAGATCTTCAAGGGTTTAAGAGTGAAGAAAATGAGTTTATTCCAAAAGAAATGGCAATAATGTACAAAGGACGTGTACAAGTACTGTTGATAAAACCACCACGACCATTTTATGACTTGACGAGGAAAGAACGGTTACAAGTGGCTTGGATTGAAAAAAACAGAGGAATAAACTGGAACGAAGGCTTTGTACCATATTTTAATTATCAAGCAAACTTTGGGGATTTTTTTAAAAATAAATCTATATTTTCGAAAGGAAACGAAGAAGTGTTATGGATAAAAGATATATTCCGAATTAATAATGTATACAATTTAGAAAGTAAGAACTGCCCGAGTTTGTTGACATTATATAACAATTATTCAGATTCATCTAACATTATAAGTTGTATGTATCATACCAATATATTATGTGCCTTAAAAAATGTGTTTTGCTTAAATAAATGGTGTGAAGAAAATCAAGTGTTTTGTCAGTAAGATAAAATAAGGACGATCCTAGTTTTACGTATAAATGATTATAGAATGTTTATAAATCGAAGTGTGAATATTTAATCTACAAACTTACTTACACATATTCTATTATTTAGGTTAGTGAAAATGTAAGTAATAGTAATGTAAGAAATGTATCATTGCTTATAAAACAATATTTGAATAATATAGAAATAAATATATTTAAACTTGACCTACTTGTGAGTTTTATTTCTTAAACACTAAAAATATTAATATAGTTAATCACCTGCCAACCGCATATTATAGTTCGACATCGAAAGCAAAAACAGCTTGTTATAACAAGCAGTTCATACTGAACAGCTTGTTATAATGAGCTGATCATACTGATCCGCTTCTTACTGCAGAGCAGTTCATATTGAACTGCTCTGTTTATTTACACACTCGAACAGATGCTGCTGATGAGTATGCGACTACTATACAGGACTTTAATTAAAAAAAAAAAAACATGTTTGAATAGAAAACTATAAAATGTTGTTAGTAGACCATTTTATGACTGTGTTGTTCAGATCACGATTTGTGATCTGAATACCCTATATTCCAACTACTTACGCCTACACGTTGGCACAGCATTTTAGAGATGCTAAAGAGTTTAATTCATGTTTGCAACCGTGATCCAATAAACAACATGTTAAGAAAAGTAGGAAAAGATGAGCTGAAAATTACTCAAAATGAGTGGAAGACTTAGTCAAGTTTTTAAATCGATTCCGTGAAGCAGTCGAAATTATGTCATCCCAAAAGACCTGCACTATGAATGTTGCACTTGTATTTCGCTCTGAAATAATTGATGTTCTAAAATCACTTGATGATGATGAATCATTCGTTCTGTTTCGTTTAAAACGCAACATGTTAGCGAATTTTGATAAATATTTCCTGTTACGAAACCTGTAGTAGCTGCAGCTCTTTTGGACAAGCGGTTCATGGGTCTTAAAGAGTTAGATTTATTTTTAGAGTCGCAAAATATGGCAAAGGCTGCCTTCCTTGCATCTTATATAAAGGAAGTTATAAAGTCGCATGATTTGCCCGGAAATTCTGAAAGAAACGAAACGGACACTTCAGTTTCATTAAATACCAGCAGTTCCTCATCAATTTTGAGTAAACTCTCTAAGAAACATAGTGCTGGTCATGGACTTGAAGATGATGATCCACTAGACCAAGAATGTTGGCGATATCTCGCTTCTGCTGTTGGATCTACGGATATCAAGAATGAGGATCTTTTATCTTTTTGGAACGAAAAGAAGAAAGATTTTCCTTGGCTGTCTACCTTTGCCAGAGCTTTGCTATGTGTACCCGCTACAAGTACTCCAAGTGAGAGGGTATTTTCTGTAGCTGGAATGGTACTTTCTGCAAAAAGATCTCGGTTGAGTCCACAAAGGGTGAATAAAATAATTTTTATTCACGATAACTATAAGGAATGCAAAAATTATCTAGAAAAATAACTTTGTTGCCTAGCTTGAACAGTTTTCTTTTATTTTTTTAATAAATAAAGTGAGTGATTGCATTGTTACTTTTTTTTAAAGATTTTTACACTGAATTTTCATACTGCACATAAATCGGCCACGCCGCCGGCGCCACGCCGCCGCCGAGCGAGATTCATCAGCACGCCGCCGCCGCAATATTTGGGGGCGGCGCCCATGTCTAATACCGCTACATGCCGCCTGAAATTAGACCACGCTTACCTCGTTTGCCCATGCATAACAAGAACAGGGCGCTGGAGGCTGCTCTGGATACGCAGTTGTCAAGTTATTTTGATAACTGTGATAACCTCACCGATGCACATTCGATCATGTACTGCGCGGCTGTAGCGACCGGACCAAGGTGTGACTTATACGCGCTTGCCGGATGATGATGCTATGTGGTCATTCTGGCGCAGCATCTGGTCGGTTCCTGTCAGTCATACTGAGGGTGACTGGACTCGGGAGGTCGAGCGTGTGTGCGATCCGATACCAGAAATCTATCAGCCCATAAGATGTAGCTTGTGCAGTCCGTCCGTCCGGACTGATGACTTCCAGATATGGCCTGACCACCTCTTCTCAACCGATAGCCTAGCAAAGCTAAGCAAAACCAAAGCGGACTCAAACTGTCGCCCTGAAATATACACCGTTGAATCCATACAGGCTCATCGTTCCCCTGAATCGGTCGACATCCTGGGTAGCGAAGGACTGTCTTCCGTTGCCTCATACATGACTCAAGAAAGGTGCGTACAGTTGCTTCTACTTCGTACAACTCCAACACCCTCATGAGCCATGTATGTGGCACAGAGTCGTAGGCCTTCTTTGCCCTCTATATAACATGTCGATAGATCCTTGCGAGATCGACGAACCTGTTGGCTTATGGCCATGTCTATGAGAAGCTCCTTAGTACGGTGTCGTGGGACCCCTTCCTAAATCCATTCTGAGAGACGGATATAATTGAGTTAATTTCAATGTGCTCATTGATCACCACTCTCAGGATGGATGTGAGAAATTTATAGACGATCGACAAACAAGTAATCGGTCTATAATTCTTGGGTTCCGCGAGACTACCGGTCTTACGGAGCAGGTGGGTAACGCCAGTTGTTTGAAACTGTGGTAGCGACCCAGACTCTAAGAAAGACTGAAATTGGAGGCCAAAAGCGCGTGTGAGCTGCTATACCACTTAAGCCAGAAGTTGAGCAGCCCGTCCGGTCCTGGAGACTTCCAGTTCGGTAACGGACGGACTGCTCTGGAGCAGTCCGTCCGTTACCGAACTGGAAGTCATCAGTCCACTAGATGTAGCCAGTACATCTAGTGGACTGATGATAATTTCATCCATTTGTGGTATAGCTTCACACACGCACTCGACATCGCGCATCCAGCCACCCTCGGCATGACAGACGGGCACCGACCAGATGCTCCGCCAGACCAGAATGTATTCGTGGTGATATCTTCCGGGCGGCACACGTCCGTCACACTTTTTTCAGGTCGCTCCCAAGCTCTATATACCATACTCTCATCGCTCTAAAACATGCGATTCTGCGAGTATTGGTCAACCCGCCGCTTATACCGCCGAATTCGGTTTGCTCATGCACAAACTTTCTGCTTCAGGAAGTCGACGCGCTCCGTGACACGGGACGTGTAATCTCGAGGCTGATACCAGAACCCCGAAAACGCCCGTCTCACAAAGCGCATCACGTGTGGTCGTGTGTTACCCTCCTTGAAGCTGTATTTTTTGCCGATGAGTGCCCTAGCCTCATCGATCCGCCGCTCGATCCTTTTGAATATAGCAACAATTATATTTTATGTTGGTAGCCTTATGTTTGTATACTGGCAACATTGATGTACTGTACAATGGTGGATATGTAAAATGTTGTTGTGTGTAATGTTAAGCTAATAAATAACTATAAAAATAAAAGCCTCTTCTTCTTCATCTCACTTCAATTGGTTATGGGCCCAGTTCCTTAATCGAGGTGAAGAGGTTTGTGACAAAAATCTGAGGTTAAGCAGTGGAAAAATCTGCGGTAAAGCAGCAACAAAGAATAGCGGTAAAGTCTAGCGGCATGTTAAAAATGGACGCTGACTTTTTTGGTTCAACAATGATGTCATCTTCGGGCAGCCAAGGAATAAGATTGGAAGACGCCGAAAACTGTTGTCATAATAATAATTCCGTGTCGGAGAGGCGCGCGTCGCTCGTCAGCCGAACGCAGCCGACCAGCCGACGAAGTGTCCCGAACGTGCGGCCATAGACTAATATACGTGCGGCAGTGCGCCCGGTGCACAGTTCAGTTGGCGCGAGAGCGAAAAGAAAGACTGAACTAAATGAAGTAGAGACACATTTGAATGACTACTGATTGAATGATAAGTTTATTTTGCGAAATGAAGTAGTTCATTTCCTTCAATCGTTCGCGAACTACCCATGCCTAAAGAACGCCCAATAGTTGGTTTTCTTTTGTGAAAAATGGTCAGACCCGAAGAATATGTACGACATTTTTACTAAATACCCTTGGCATAGCACAACGGACGCTCCGTACAGTTATTGAAGCAAAATCTTCTGATTGTGGAATCGCCCCGACCGATCAAAGGGGTAAACACTGTAAACAACCGAAATCGGATCCAGAAGTGCTAGAATCAGTTCGTCAGCATATCAATTCAGTCCCACGAGTTGAAAGCCATTATTTACGTGCTAATACCAGTCGCGAGTTTATTGATGGTAGACTTACCTTGGCTGCCTTACATCGCGACTATGAATGCCAACGCAGATGTAAAGAAGCAGCTACATTGTTCATTTACAGCCAGATTTTTAACAGGGAATTCAATATATCGTTTTTTATTCCTAAAATAGACCAATGCAAAAAATGCAGAAAGTGATAAGAAAACAGAACTAGAACACCAGTATATAAACCACCAAAGAGAAAAGGTTTTAAGTCGCACAGAAAAAGTAGCAGATATTGCACTTTCTCGAGAACCACAAAATAAAGTCATAGTGGCCATATATGAGTTACAAGCACAGTTACCTGTGCCAATCGGCAACTGTTCAGCGTTTTACTACAATTACTACGACTATTAGTAACGTATTTAACTCTTGAATGTTTAATATTACCTACTATAAATAATATTAACTTTATTTCAGATAACAAATATTAAAACGGATTCAACTACTTGTTACTTTTGGCATGAGGGCTTGGGTTCTAAAGGTTCTACAGAAATAGGAACTTGCGTCTACAAGTTTCTAGAGAAAGTTGCGGAAGAGCATCCAAACTCTGATGTTATTTTCTACAGTGATAATTGTTGTGGCCAACAAAAAAATCGGTACGTATCAAATTTTACGGTGAATATTTTGATATACGAGTAATTATTAACTTTATAATAATTTCTAATGCATACGTTTTTATTTTTAGATATGTATTCAGCATGTATTATTATGCTGTCGAAAATTTAGCTATAAATTCTGTGTGCCATAAGTTTTTAATCAGCGGCCATAGTCAAAATGAAGGTGACAATGCCCATTCTCTGATTGAAAAATCAATAAAAAGAGCTAAAAAGTCTGGACCCATCTACGTACCAGATCAATATGTTAATTTGATACGAGATGCTAAAAACAGAGGAAACCCTTTCATTGTTCATGCACATGTTTCTTTGTTATGTAGTTTTGGAGGCAACACGTAAAATAGACGGCGTTTAACTAGCGTGGAATAAGATGCTTTACCTACTTCTTTTTATAGATAGAATTTAAACGAGACCTTTCACGTTTCATGAAATGTTGGGCCCAAAATTGCAACAACGGAAAACATTTTTTTTGATCCGTTCGGAACGTCATCCTAAGCATTTGGTACTATGGCACCAAAGCAATAGACCAATCAGACTAGCAGCTAAATGACTTCTAAATTATAAACATATCGTTTTAGTAGATAATGTCCATTAAAGTATTGTGTAAGTTTGCTTTATTTAGTGAATACATTGTTGTTGTTAATCATTCTCAACTTTTTTGCCATGTTTGTAATTCTGTAAATGTCTGTAATATTAAAAAAAATTGTTTTATTTTTGGCTTAAGGTGAATACAGACTTTGCCACTTCTTTACCATGACCCCTCTTTCAGAAAAGTTTCACGTCAATTTATTTTTTGTCTTTATTGTGTACTAAGAAAAAAATAATGCATTTAAGTACAGGGCATTTCGTTTTACATAATTTAATAACGTGTAAGACGTGACGTGGTGAGCTTAAATAGGGTGTGGTTCATGACACTTATTATCTAAAAAAGAACAAAAAGATTGCGATCCCGAAGCCCCGTAATTCATACCACAAATTGGGATGCTCCAAAATGGGTGGCTTGTGCCTGTTCATGCGACTTGCATTCGTAATTTTCACGCTTTAAATCACAAAAATTATTGCCTCGTGTTGACCTAATGTTTCTTTTTTCTCGCGATATTTACTTTGTTGATGTTTCCAGTTGTTTTATGAATCTTATACAATGGTATATATTTCTTACAAAAATCTGTATTGAGTCAGTGATTGTGCCATGTTTTTTCTTAGTGACTAAAACCCATCCGTGTTCCTCCTAGTGCCCATTGCGTTCCAGGACCGCGGTGACCCTTTCGAACAAATTCCGCAATCCTGGTATCGAAATATATGGGTGCACTTCACCTCCTTGGCTTTCAATAATACATAGACATAGGTAAAGTTATGTATGCTCATGATCTCTGATTTTATGGAGCTCGTGGCTAATAATAACAGCCGCACGGGTCGATCTTGAAGGTTAAGCATATTTTTACAAATTGTACTGCGATTTACATTCAATCAATTAAATATTAATCTCGACCCGGAATTAATTATCACAGATTTTGAGTTAGCTGCGATAAGAGCTAGTGAAAGTGTTTTCCCAAATGCAAAACACAAATGTTGTTATTTTCATTTGTCCCAAAATATTTGGAAGCATATCCAAAAGGAAGAATTATCAAAAAAGTATGTTAGCAACAGTAATTTTGTATATCAAATGCGAAATCTAGCGGTCCTTGCTTTTTTACATTCGACTGAGACACCATCCGCATTTGAAATTATTCGCGAGCAAATTATACCCGAAGCAAAAAAAGTGACTGACTGGTTTTTTGAATATTATGTTCATGGAGTTTATAAACGTGTAACTAATCGAAAGAAGGTGTCAACACTGAAATTATAGCTGAAGAAGTCGGCCCCAGTCGGTCGGATTTCCACCTCAGATATGGTTCGTATTAGATTGTGAGAACGCATTCAGGCGAACGCTGCAGATGTTTTTTCAGCGCAAGAAGTCGACGTTTTGCTTGATTATAAGAATCCCCCAAGGTTTCAGGTGACTGATTGAGTGGAAGCCTGTCATAAACACTGATTCTTTTAATAAGTTTGTAAACAAATATTCTAAAGTGTTCAGAAATACTTGCAAGGTAGCTAAAGCCCTATATATTAGCAACAAGATCAAATCGTCAGAAAATAAAATAAAGACAGTTTGGAAAGTTATTAATAATGAAACTAATAGAAATAAAGAACGAAACACTGATTATTTACTGGAGACTACACATGGTGCCAAAAGCTCTAATTTAGAAGTAGCTCAAGAATTTGTAAATTTTTTCACCAATATACCAACTAAAACTACGGAATATTTAAATTCTTCACCTGAGGTCTCATATAATTTATTAAAAGCTAACGTTCCAGGTTGTACGGTTGAATTCCAGTTCAAACATATCAACCCTGTGACAGTCATAAAAGCTTTCCGGCAAATCAAAATCAAATTGACCGAAGACATATGGGGAATGTCTATTAAAGTGTGCACGTCCATAATTGAAACTATAGCACCATACTTGGCTTTAATATTTAATTTATGTGTAGACCAAGGAGTCTTTCCGGATATAATGAAATATAGTAAGGTACCACTATTTAAATCGGGCGACAGCAAAGACACCAATAATTATAGACCTGTATCTGTTTTGCCGGTTTTTAGCAAAGTGTTTGAAAAAGTAATGCTCAATCAGATGCTCAATCATTTTAACATCAATAAAATTTTACACGATCAACAGTATGGTTTTACCAGGGGTCGTTGTACGACTGACGCTGGTGCCACGTTGTTAAAACACATATACTCAGCGTGGGAAGAGGCACAAGATGCCATAGGAATCTTTTGTGACCTCTCCAAGGCATTTGATTGTGTAAATCACGAAACCTTGCTCCTAAAGCTAGGACATTACGGACTAGGTAAACTTGCACTCAGTCTAATAAAATCTTACTTAAATGATAGACAGCAGCAAGTTCAAATAAATGGTGTCAATTCACGGGGTTTAAAAGTCAAAATGGGGGTACCACAAGGCTCTATTTTGGGTCCTTTCCTCTTTCTAGTATATATTAATGATCTACCCCATCTTTTAAAAAATCAACCTCATATGGTATTATTTGCTGACGATACGTCCTTAATTTTTAAGATAGATAGACGTTCCATAAATCTTGACGACGTAAATAACGCCCTACAGCAGGTCCAAAATTGGTTTACTGCTAATAATTTAGTATTAAATGGGAAAAAAACTAAATGCATCAGATTTGCCTTACCGAACGTTAAAAGAAATGATTGCGACATAGTATTGAACAAGGAGAAACTTGAATTCGTCGAAAACACGGTTTTCCTGGGGATTACGCTTGACTCAAGGCTACAATGGGGTCCTCATTTAACATCTCTTGCGGGACGGCTAAGTTCAGCAGCATACGCTGTCAGAAAAATCCGTCAATTTACCGACATAGATACCGCGAGGCTGGTCTATTTTAGTTACTTTCATAGTATCATGTCTTACGGTATCTTATTATGGGGACGTGCTGCAGACATCGAGTCTATATTTATCCTGCAGAAAAGAGCCATCAGAGCCATTTACAATCTCCGTCGGCGTGATTCTCTAAGAGAACTGTTTAAGGATATCAACATCATGACGGTACCTTGTCAATACATTTACGAAAATATTATGTATGTTCGGAAAAATCTTCATCTCTTTAGCAAGATTAGTGACAGGCATAATTTTAATACTAGAAATAGGAACAAATTATATCAACCCCGATTCAGATTGGCCAAAGTACACACTTCTTTTATGGGGTACTGTATTAAATTTTATAATAAAATACCAGTTGATATTCTCGAACTGAATGAGAGAAAATTTAAAGCATGCATAAAACGCACACTATGTAGACAAGCGTATTATAAACTGGAAGATTATATCCTCGATAAAAACGCTTGGCTAAATGCTGGTCCTGCTCCACAGTCACAGCTGCTTAGGTCCACTTTTTAGGTTTCTATGTTTTTATATTTGGAAGAGATGCTCGCTCCTTTTAGAGGTTCTTACATTATTTCGTTTATTTATTCTTATATACATACAAATTATATTATTATATTAATTACTTATTTATTCTTTTTGATGTAAGATCTTAATCGTTCTCTTTATTAATTTATTTTTCATTATTTGGTCATTGACAACCATAGTTTTGTGTAAAGTAGAAGCATATTTTTCAAATTTTGTAAATGTGAGTACCATGAAACCATTTACATTTTATGTGAGTAGTTATAGTTTTACTTGTTGGACATGAACGAGCATGGTGGTTGAGAGCATGTCATGCTCACTCAAATGTCTCGCTGATGGCGGCGCGTGGGTTTGATCATTCGGTTCCCTTCGAAATGATTGAGCTGAAGGGTGCCGATACACGCGTCATGTTCGTGAACAGGCGCCATCGGTTGAGACTGGTCATCTCTTAACTGCCATTGGCTTATTTTAATCTTTATATTTAAAATTCTTATAATAAGCCCTTTTTTTTTCCTTTGCATTGTCCTCACATGCAGAAGCAACAAGTATATGTAACTTGAAATTTTGTAAAACCAGAACATGATTTAAAAGAGTGTCCGTGGAGTTTCTTGCACGTTCTTCTCCATAGAGATCTACGCTTTGGAACGTGCAAATAGCTTCCATGTTTTTGACTGACCGACCTTGACGTTTCAAAAGTGCCTGTGAATGGTTTATTTGAAATAAAATGCTTTGAATTTTTTTTTTTTTTTGAATGTGCAAGCAAAATCTCGCCTCGCTATTGCGAGTAGTAGTGCGAACAAAGTGATCCTCGCATGCACGTTCTTCCTCAGTCTGATCGTAGAGACGAAAATTGAGGAAACGTCTAAGGTCAGAGGACTAATTGAAGTTTTGTATATAAATAATTAATAATATTGCACTGAATTGGCGCATTTTTGCGCGTAATATTAACTATAGGTCCGGAAATAATCCAGCCTAGTTTGGTGTTCTGTAGAAACGGACTACTAGACAAACGAATCTTACCGTCGTCTAACAGATCCCAAAACCTATAAATAACCTAAATATATGGGTTAAGGGAGGTACCAGGATATGCTTGAATTGTTTAAGGATCTTACTGCTAATATTATCCCATCCAACAGCACAGTCATCTTTTAGTCCACTAATAACTCATGGTATTTCGTCTTCGTACTGACGAAGACGAAATACCAGCAATCCTAAAGATTGTGGTGCGCGGTTGTTATTCAATTCATGGGAAGGTGGTTGATCACTTTAAGGCTGAGGAATCTGTTCGGCAAGAGTTTTCCCAACATTCACGAAAAAGTCATTGACATGGTTGGCTGATGAAAGAGGTGACCTATTAGTGTACAATAAACTCGAATTTGATTCACGCTGTGTTGACATATAAGTGACGTTTTTAATATGTTTCCAAAGTTGCTTGCTATTGTTTCCTGCTTTATTTAATTCATTTTTATCGTAATTCCTTTTTAAATTTTTTATTAGATTGTTACAAAAAATTCTGTATCTTTTGTAAGTGGTTTGAATAATACTATTACCTGGGTTTCTCATAGATGTTTGATGAAGTCTTTGTCTCTGTGTCTTATACACCGAATCAGGCCAGGAGTGATCCAAGGCTTAATATTATTAAGTTTCTTGTTTGTTGTAATAACAGTAGCGTTACGTAATATTTCTAATTGCACATGTTTTATTAAGTACGATAAAGCAAAATTTGCGTCAGCAGTATTGTAAACTGGGCTAAAGTCAAGTTTGCATAAATCACATTCGAGTTTGTTTGTATTTAACTGTTTTGGTCTGGGGACGATTCAGCTTAGGCAGCATTAAGTTTAGGGATAGTAGAACAGCGTGATGGTCAGTAATTGTTGAGTTAGTAACAAGCGTAACATACGATAAACTGGATTTGATGATCATGTGATCGAGGCAGGAACCGCTATATAATGATATCTACTCTTGGGTCCCTGCATCGTAGTTATCAGAGTTTATGTTTATATTTATGTCACCTGTTAGTATGACATTATTGAATGAGCTTAGGTCTAGAAAAAAATGGTTTAAGGCGGCGTAAAAAGAATCCAAAGAATCAAAATGTTTTGTGTTAGTATGGTTAGTGACTTTTTATTATCGGAAAGATATTGTATGCAGTCCTCAACCTGGCATGTCTTTGCATCAGGCACAAATGTGTTATCTATATCAGTAATTAAATTATTATCCATAATAGTAAAAGAAGAATGTAAACAGTAAGTTAAGTCTAAAATAATCACTCAGGAAAGTTGTTAACGACTGTTTAGGTACGAATATTTTGTATGATTCGTAATCCTTCGCTAACTTCATATCCATTTTTTCAATTTTAACATCAATGTTAGTTTTCTTCATAATGTAGATATATATGTCACACACGGACACGCACTTCGCCACATTCACAGTTTCCGCTTTTTCTCGCTTTCCAACGAAACGGTTTCGTAATCTTTTGTTTTGGACACGAACCCACTGGTCACTCGGGGCCTGAGTCTTCCATTTCCCTTCTCGAACAATCTTCGCCAAAGATTTTTGCCTAGGTGCGATAGGGTCAGATCCACTTTTGTCGACCGTGTGTCCTACGGCCGAGTCGAGTGGTGGTGGTAGCGGCGCAGTACAGGCAGCCGGACTAGATAGCAGCGGCAGCGGGGCAGGGGACTACAGCCACCGGTCGCCGCGGGGGACTGCGGCGGCGAGGACGGCGGCGCCGGCGGCGATTCGATCAGCTGACGCGCGACGTACTTCATCGTAGCCGCGTCTCAATCAACGGATTTATTTCGCAGCAATGCATCACTACTACCCTCCGATTTGTGATGCTCAAAAGTATTATGAATACTGGATAATGGTGTAGATTCTAATGTAATTTGTTGTTGATAACATTCACTTGTGCCGTCATTGCACTCTAGAGGCAATCCCTTGGGACCACTATCGCACTCATAACTTGCGAGTCTTGCGACAGTTGCACCTCTCTTGGGATTTACATTGCACCATCCTGATGAAAGATGCTGCACCTCACTTCTCAACTGGTCCACCTGCTTAACTGTAGCATAGTCCTCTTTCATCATGTCGAGATGTTGCCGTAGCTTCACAATGTCTTTCAATAGCCTCGTCACGTCGACATGGTGGAACAGAACCAGAGGTAACTTCTTAAGGTCGCGGGCCACGAAGACTGGGATATCCTCGGAGTCGGTATCGCGGATCAGACAGAGAGAACGTTTTTCCCCGCCTTCTTCCGCGTTATCTTACGTTTTGTTGTTGGCAAGTATTCGAACAACAACTTCTTCGCCGTTACAATGCCACTTTCCGAGAAAGCACTCGCACAGATTGTACTTATACTTTCATCGTCCATTACAGATATTTTACTATGGACGAAGGCCAAAACTTCGTTAATCACTCCGTTGTAATTTGCACATTTAACCACAGAGGACATTTTTAATTCCCCGTTACACACCGTCACGCACAATATCCGACCGTACGCATGCACGCGCGCGCGCGCTTAGAATGAGTATAGGTCCATAAATATATGTTCATAGGTTTACGAGGTGTATCAGTAATAGCTAAAGGTGATTTTCTTCAAACAGAGGTCGCATTGATTAACGAATCTTTGAATGGTAAGAAGCATGTTTGGCCAATGATAATATCTGTGCAACTGCTTGTACGTCTCCTGACTACCACGATGAACAGTTTTGCCTTCGTGATATTTCTTAATCAACTTTTGTTGTTCTTGTTTGTTTTCTACTAGAGTTACGCGTGTTGTACATTTAAGCAGCTTAGGACCTCTCTCATTGAATATTGTTGTGTAAACTCAAGAAAAGGCGTGGTAAAATTCTTCGTCATGAAAGTAACAATGTAATATACGGTCAGCGATGATATGTTCTTTAAGGGATCTAATTTGAGGTAACCTGAGGAATCGGCTTTTTTGGGTACACTATGCACGGGACATGACCAAGGGGATATGCTCTCTCGCACGATACCTTGCTGGAGGAGCTTATCTAATTGATAACGAATTTCTTCGCGTTGTTGGGGTGCTAGTGTTCGTTAGCTGACAAGCTTAATACAATAATAATAATAACTACCGGAAATATATTGTGAAGGACGGTACGGTTGACATATGTCGGGCATGTCACCGGCCCGGGGAATCTATCCACCACATTATTTCCGGTTGTTCTAGTCTGGCTAACGGAGACTATTTGCACAGACATATAATATAACACTACAAATAAATAATAGATTAATTTCCAAACCCGAAGATATAGTAAACACATTCAATCGCTTCTTTGCTTCTATAGGTGGGGATAGCACTACAAAACCTACCGGCAATAAACCAAAAGGACTACCGATAAGCTCAGCTACACAAAATACATTGTATCTTAGCCCAGTAGATCCCTATGAGGTAAATAGAATAATAAAAAATCTTAAAAATAAAAGAAGCCACGGAATTGACGAACTTCCACCTACTCTGTTAAGACAATGCGCCGACGAATTAACTTTATCTTTTTATTTACTCATCAATCAATCTTTTGAAGAAGGCGTATTTCCCGACTTGTTAAAAAAAGCACTTATAAAACCGATCCATAAAAAAAATTCAAAAACCGACCCAAACAACTACCGTCCAATTGCTTTGTTACCAACGGCCTCGAAAATATTTGAAAAAGCTATGTGCGACCGCGTCTATGCATTTTGTGAAAAATATAATATATTCAACGACAGTCAAAATGGTTTTCGCAAAAACCGAAAAACGACTTTGGCTGTTTACAAATATATCCAAGAAGCTCTTAACACAATTAATAACAATAAATATGCTATAGGATTGCTGTTAGATATGACGAAAGCATAATTATGATAAAGTTCAGTTTGATATATTACTAAATAAGCTATATAAAATCGGCATCCGCGGAAAAAGTCATGATTTGTTCACCTCGTACCTAAAGAACAGAGAACAAGTCGTAGAAATTGAATATTACAATAGCAAAACAAGAGAATTATAATTTTAACACCATGTGAGAATAATATTGATTTAAACCAAAAACTGACTTCCATAATTGACACTACAACACACTGGATGAACGAACACAACCTTGAAATTAACTTTACTAAAACAAAAATTATAACTTTCTACCCTCGACAAAAGAAACCCTTAAATATAATTTTCAATTACAACAGACACAACTTAGAAGTTGTAAATAAATTCACCCTTTTAGGCCTAGACGTAGATTCACACATAGATTGGAAACCCCACATTCAAAAAATAAGAGCTAAACTATCTAAGTTTACATACGCCCTCAGAGAAATAAAAAAAACCACAGACCTCAAAACAGCATTAGTTATCTATTACTCATACGCGTTTGCATGGCTCAAATATGGAATTATCTTATGGGGAAATAGCACAGACGCGCCTACACTATTCACTTTACAGAAAAAAATGATAAGAATGTTAATGAATATCCATGATTCCGACTCCTGTAAACCCTACTTCAAAGAGCTAAAAATATTAACTGTACCCTGTCTTTATATACTGGAAATTTGCAAATTTGTTCGAAAATATTCACAATTCTATACAAAAAGAGAGGACATTCAAACTAAAATCACACTTAGACATAAAAATAGGCTTAACATACCCACTTCACGATTGAAAATGCACTCTTCTAGTGCATTTGTTATGTCTAATAAAATGTCTATTAAAATATATAATAAGTTACCAGAATTCATCAAAAATGCAGACAGTAATAATATGTTTATCAATAAACTAAAACAATTTCTAATAGACAAATCCTACTATACTATAGACGAATACTATAACGATAAATATAAACCACAATAAAAACTATTAATTATATACTGTATCACTGTAAAAATGTATCTACTTACAATAGTGAATAACATATAAATTAAATTTACACAAAATTAATTTGAATAAATACATAATTTAAAACTGATGACCATACAAATACTTGACATTTAATTTATTATACAAAGACATTACATACATAAATTAATTTAAATAATTTCATAATAATGATGACAAATGAAATAACTGATATAATTTAATAATAATGATGAAAGAAACAAATTGAAATATCTGACATCATTTATCAAGACTACACACAGACATAATTATAATATTTATACATAATTAATTTAAATAAATACATAATTTAATAATGGTGACGATAAAAATAAATAAAAATAACTCAATATTAATAAAATTTAAAATAACGATGACAAAAATAAATTAAAGTATGGAACATAATTCACCACACAATAATATACATATACTATTAACATTTTAAGCACCTAATTACCTGTAATAATAATTAATTAATTCCATGAATTGTTACTTAGTCTTCGTCCTCTCTCCTAACTTTGCTGTGCCCGACAGGGTCCATATTGATCTTGACAATATTTATACCACCTATATGTACATAATATGGAATGCAATAAAATATTGAGTATTGAGTATTGAGACACAACCTTGTAGCCAGGATTATCCACCAGCAACTTGCTCTTAAATACAATCTTGTGGAATCGGAATTACCGTACTATAGCTATGTGCCCGACCCAGTTCTCGAAAGTGGTAGTTGCACATTGTATTGGGATCGGTCTATCATCACTGACAGGACTATTGTTGCCAATAAGCCTGATATAGTGGTGATAGACCGACTAGAGCGTCGCGCAATGATTGTTGATATAGCAGTCCCTCATGACGAGAACCTTGTGAAGTCAGAGAAAGATAAACAAAAGAAGTATCTTGACTTGGCTCGCGAGGTTGTCGACATGTGGGATGTGAACACAGCAGTCATTGTGCCGATAGTCGTGACGGCCAATGGCATTATTGCCAAGAGCCTCGACCAACATCTCAAGAGGCTCTCATTGGGCAGCTGGATCAAGGGCTTGATCCAGAAAGCAGTACTCCTGGACACCGCGCGCATCGTTAGGAGGTTCCTCTCTCAGGAGCCCTGACCACTGGTAGCTTGGACCCTGTTCCCGATACCGGTGGGCTACTATTTTTTAAATTTTTAAATGTTTTTTGTATTTTTATAGAAATATTTAAAAATGTAATTAGTATGTTTATATATGAATAAATGGAATAATAATAAAGTTTATTTACCAAAATAATTACAGAAAATGTACATAAGCAGGTATAACTAACGAGTAGACTAAGTGTAGACATTACGGTGTGTTGCAAAATTTCTGCAATTAACAAATTTAACCCTGCCTCTTAAACTAGGCTAACCTGTATCTTAAGAGACAGTGTTTATCTAATATAATAAATTAATTTCCCATTACTTATACAACAAGTGGACAATGTCGATCTACCGTTTATACTTGTCAGTAGTAATCAGTGGTTATGTTTAAGAGTACCTAGTAAAATTAATGTGAAATGTGGGAGGAATGTGTGGTGATTTATGGTGGTGTATGTTGGTGTGTGCATGTGGGTATGTGTGTGTGCGTATAGGGGCGAAAGTGTACGTTCTTTGATTTAGGCGATGTAAACGAGTAAAGACTCCGTGTAGGAATAGTCCTTCTGTAGTAGCCACTCTGTTACTCTATGTTTTAGTGTGTATGAATTTAGATCTAGAATTTTTAGTTGTTTGTGAACTTTCCTGTAAATGTGTGTACTTAGGGTATAAAACTGGCGTTTTACGAAAGTAGTTTTGTTTTGAGTACCTAGGAAAACACATGTTCGCTTGTTTGGGTCGGACTGAGGAAGACTAGTGTGTTTTCTGAGAATCGATTTAAGCACAAAGAGTTGGCGAACCGAAAGGACCTTTCAGTCAGAGTAGAGTTCCTTTGTTGGGTATCTAAAGGGCTTTCTTGTCATAACTTTAAGTATCGCTCTCTGTGCTCTTTCAACTCTAAGAAGAATAGTCTTTGCTGTACCACCCCAAACAGTAATACAATAGCCGATGATTGACTGACACAGTGCGTAGTACACCATTTTCAGCGTGTTAGCGTTAGCCGACTGCCTGAGAGACTTGAAAATGTGAATCAAGCGCAATATTCTGGTGGTGAGGGCATCAATTTGTTTGTCCCATCTTAAGCCATCGTCTATTTGTACCCCCAGGTACTTTACACTATCAGTTGTAGTGAGTGTTTGGCATGTGCATGGTTCTGAGGGGTTTGAGCATGTGTGAGCAGTTATATTAAAGGTGTCTGACGGTGTGGTGTTACGACGTATTGCAAAGGGAATGTAGGTGGTTTTCTGTAGGTTAAGTGTGAGTAGATTTAAGTTAAGCCATTCCTTAATTTGAGCCAGAGCCACTTCTGCTTTTGTTTTAACAAGATCCCAAGTAAGTCCTTGCACCAGGATCGCAGTATCATCTGCATAGGCATAGATATTACAGTCTGGGAGACTCATCCTGCATAGATCGTTAACGTAAATAAGGAATAATGTTGGACCCAGGATACTTCCTTGGGGAATGCCATATGTCACTGATTCCTCGTCGCTAACGTACGCGTCAATTTTGACACATTGAGTACGATTTCTGAGGCAATCTTTAAAAATTTCAAGTAATATGCCACGTATGCCGAGCTTGTCAGTAACTACGCACAAAAACGGGTGTATTATCGCTTAATCTGAGTTCGTGTTTAACAGCGTGTGAAAGTGAGTGGTATATTTTCTGTATACAACAAGTCCCTGTACTGATAACATTACCGGGTTATTTCGCGCTTTTCCTCTTCGTTCTTTCAAGGTTTTTCTTTTATGGTCAATATTAGTTTAAACCTGTGTGGTATTTAAATCATGACTATTATTTTTATCCACAAAGGAAAATATCTCCAATTCAATTGACGGGTTGAACGGATACATTTCTTTAGATCACTATGAATAAAATTATTACTGACGTTTTAAATGAATCGTTTGAAATGATAACTATTGCTGCTAGGGACATTAAACCATCAGACCAGATTACATCGTCGTGAAGGTATTGTCCATCTAAGTAGTTGGTTTTTACTTTGACAACCTTTTCACATCTAGGTTCGATACTTATCTTTTGAGGTGGAGAACTGAAGTGTATTGATATTTTCGCTGTGGATGTACGCAACACATTATTATTCAAGTCAATGTTACTGTTTAATTTTTGCAGAAGGTCCATTCCGATAAAATTTTATTTAATTTTTATTTATAGATTTTTACAGCTGCTTTAATAAACACTTAACTAACTATATATACACTAATTATCATGAAATTAGGTACAAACGCGTATAAAAACAAAATAAATCATTGGGCATCAAAAAGTCCACATCGTTGGCAATGGTAAAAGTGCCCAGAACGCTGGCAGCATTGCTGCGTTGAATGGCAATGCTGGTTCTTCTCTGGCCGAAAAAAAGCCCAGCCCTCTGGTCACGTGAACAGTCGACAAGTTGTTTGCTAATGTCCCGAAAGACTCGATGCGCACTTGGACCCCATGGGCCTAGTGTTTCAACGCCATACGGCTCAGATACGTAACTCCCAATTAAGTTATTATATTATCTGCACCTGCAGCAGCCGCCCCAGAACAGCCCGCCGTACTAAGAAGATGGGATGGCGCATGAGTAATAATAATAATAATAAGACCAACTAGCGTCCGTAGCCTGGCTGCGTTTCGGTGATCTTTTTGGAGAAACCGAAGGTTTTGTTTGTGCAATTATGGACGAAGTTATCATGACGAATAACTACCGGAGATTTATTGTGAAAGACGGCACGGTCGACATATGTCGGGCATGTCACCGTCCGGGAGAATCAATTCGCCACATTGTCTCTGGTTGTTCTCGTCTAGCTAACGGAGAATACTTGCATAGGCACAACCTTGTAGCCAGGATTATCCATCAGCAACTTGCTCTTGTGGAGTCAGAGGTGCCATACTATAGGTATGCGCCCGACCCAGTTCTCGACTATTGTTGCCAATAAGCCTGATATAGTGGTGGTGGACCGAATTGTGAGGCGTGCAATGATTGTAGACATAACCGTCCCGCATGACGAGAACCTCGTGAAAGCCGAGAAAGACAAACAAATCAAGTATATTGACTTGGCTCGCGAGGTTGTCGACATGTGGGAAGTGGACTCCGCAATCATTGTACCGATAGTCGTATCGGCCAATGGCTTAATAGCCACGAGCCTCGACCAACACCTTAGGAGGCTCTCGTTGGGCAGCTGGATCAAGGGCTTGATTCAGAAAGCGGTACTTCTGGACACGGCTCGCATTGTCAGGAGGTTCCTATCTCTGGAGCCCTGACCACCGGTAGCTTGGACCCTGTTCCCGATATCGGTGGGCTACTATTTTTATATTTTTAAATGTTTTTTTTTTTTTTTTTTTTTCTAGTGTATATATTGTATAAAAATGTTTAAAAATATATAAATAAGTAAAGAAAATGAATAAAGGAAATAATAATAATAGCCTTAATCGGCCGGTCTGAGTGGAGATTCGCAAGAGTAAACGTGCTCGGGAGAAGGACGTACAATCCAGTAAGGTGCTGTTAGGGATCTTGACCGTACTTCCGGGATTGTCCTGATAGCCGTGGTATACCTCTCCACTCCTCTAGCACCTCAGGATATGTTGCCCCCTTGGCGCTACGTCACTTTGTGCTAGCGACCCTTTTCGGGGGGCCCATTTATTGACTGTGCAAGTCACCACCTGCTATTTTAAAGCCGTTTTAATTGTCAATGGTCAGGCAGGGGCCAATAGTTCTTCCATAGTAGTAGTTATTAGTCCACTAAACCAGCCAACCCTATAGCGTTTTTCATCTTTTGTTTCCATATTTTGCAATAGTTTTGCTCCAACCGGGATTATCCTTGGGTATACTTTCACAGTGCATACAGGGATAATCGTCGGTTGGTGTCCCATTCCATTTGAAATGTCTAAAGAAGCCTCTGCGAGTTGGCATCGGCCCCTCGTGAGCCTACCAAAGGACCGGGTCTCTAGGGACCCGAGAATATCAAAACCACAACTAGACGTAGTTAAGTAGAAAGGACTCAATCCACAAAAAGTCACTTTTGAGTTATGGGCGTTTGAAGTTTCAGCTGTAATTTCTCTAAAACAAAGACACATATTTTTTTAAATTTTACACCCTAATTAGAAGGATAGTTTATATTTTAATTGTCAATCAAATATAATGATATATTTTGCAATAGATTTCGAGATATTAACTGAAATGTGGGATGAGTCCTTACAATTAAACTTAAGTTTGTTAAGACAGGTATTTTTTTTACTTTCTCAGAATGGACTCAAAACTACCCTGAGTAGATGAGAATGTAATGTATGAGAATGTAATACGCTCATACTTTGGAGCTAGAGGGGTGAACTAACCTGACTGCGTACCGTGGTCGGATGCTCTCTCTGTTTCAGGTACTTGGACCAGCTGTCAGCGTATCGACTCAACGACTGTCGGATCAGGTGCGCGTCATCCAGCGTAATCGTATGTTGGATGATAGTGTGCTTGATCGCCTCCGCACTGAAATGTGTAGCCATGTCATTGCTGCTCCATCGCAGACTGTGGCACCAGCACAGTCAACCCAATTGCCCAGCCTTGCTGACGAGGAGAGTAATGACAGGGCTACAAACGTAAGTACCCAGTGCAATGACAAATTGAGGAGTGCTTTGGAATGTGCTATTCGGGAATACCGCTACATGCCGCCTGAACTTAGACCACGCTTACCTCGTTTGCCCATGCATAACAAGAACAGGGCGCTGGTGGCTGCTCTGGATTCGCAGTTGTCAAGCCATTTTGATAACTGTGATAACCTCACCGATGCACATTCGATCATGTACTGCGCGGCTGTAGCGGCATGTCGTGTAGCTCATGTCAAGATAAAAATAACCAATGACAGAGTTACACGACCAAAACCAGCCGTACCAGCTTGGCAGTGCAGGATCGAGCGTCGTATTGGTGAGGCCAGAGCGCTAATCGGCAAACTGATCTGCTTCAGGGAGGGCAACACACGTCCTCGAGTGATGCGCTTTGTGAGACGGGCGTTTTCGGGGACTGATGTCAATCCCCGAGATTATATATCTCGTGTCACAGAGCGCATCGACTTCCTGAAGCAGAAGGTGTATGCATGGGTAAGCCGTATTCGTAGGTACAGGCGGCGAGTGGAGCGATACACTCAGAATCGCACATTCCGAAGTAACGAAAGGTGGGTATATGGGGATTGGGAGCGACCGGACCAAGGTGTGACTGACACGCGCTTTGATGAAGCTATGTGTTCATTCTGGCGCAGCATCTGGTCGGTTCCTGTCAGTTATACTGAGGGTGATTGGACTCGGGAGGTCAAGCGTGTGTGCGATTCGATACCAGAAATGGGGGCAATTTCCATCAGCCCCCAAGATGTAGCTTGTGCAGTCCGCCCGTTGCCTAACTGGAAAATCTCCAGGGCCGGACGGGCTGCACAATTTCTGGATTAAATGGTTTACGAGATCGCATGCTTGCTTGGCGTCTCAATTCCAGTCAGCCTTAGAGTCTGGGTCGCTAGCCCAGTTCTTAACTACAGGAATAACCCACCTGCTCAATAAATCAGGTAGTACTGCGGAACCTAAAAATTGATCACGTGTTTACCGACGGTCTATAAAGTTCTTACATCCATTTTGAGGGCAAAGATTAATAGTCATATTAACAACAACAACATCATGTCTGCCTCTCAAAATGGATGTAGGAATGGGTCCCGCGGTACTAAGGAGCTACTCCTTATTGATATGGCCATTAGCCAACAGGTTCGGCGTTCCCGAAAGGATCTGTCGACATGCTGGATAGACTATAAGAAGGCCTCGGTGCCTCATACATGGCTCATGAGGGTGCTAGAATTGAATAAAGTTGATGCAACGCTACGCACCTTCCTGATGTCATGTATGGGGCAATGGAGGACAGTCCTTCGCTATCCAGGATGTCGAAATATCCAGAGGAATAGCGAACCGCTAAGGATCGAGCGGGGTATATTTCAGGGCGATGGTTTGAGTCCACTTTGGTTTTATCTAGCCTTGAATCCTCTTAGCACACTGCTGGAGAATTCAGGGCTAGGCTATCGGTTGAAGAGAGGTGGTCAGGTTATATCTCACCTCCTTTACATGGATGATCTGAAACTCTTTGCCCCCACTAATCTGCAACTGATGGAGCTACTAAAGGTTACTGAAACATTCAGTAACGCCATCAGGATGGAGTTTGGTGTGGATAAATGTGCGGTCAGTCATGTAAAGCGTGGAGAGATTATGGAATCCGTGGGAACTCAACTCTCGGATTCCATAAACCTGAGATCCCTCTCTCCAACTGAAACTTACAAGTATTTGGGCATGTCGGAAGCGTTAGGTATCAATGTTACTGACATGAAGCAATCGTTGAAGGAGCGCTTCTTTGGCCGCCTGAAGAAGGTATTCAATAGCTTTCTATCGGACGGAAACAAGGTGCGCGCCTTCAACGGTTGGGTCATGCCGGTATTGATGTACTCTTTCGGCGTGCTCAAATGGACTCAAACGGAACTTGACGCCCTGGATAGGCGGGTCCGTACACTGCTCACTGCGTATCGGATGCATCACCCACGGTCGTCGGTAATTAGACTGTATATCCCGCGAAAGTGTGGAGGTCGAGGCTTTTTAAATGCTAAGACTCTCCACAATCGCGAGATATGCAGTCTTAGGGAATATTTCCTAGCTGTCGACGTGGGTATGCATCGAGATGTAGTGGCGGTGGACAAGGGACTCACCCCGCTCTCCTTGGCAAATGAGAACTGGCGCAAACCTGCGGTGCTTGACACTGACGATCGCAGGGCGGTATGGCAGAGTAAGGAGCTTCACGGACGCTTTTTCCGGGCCATACATGGGCCCGACGTAGACCAACTAGCGTCCGTAGCCTGGCTGCGTTTCGGTGATCGTTTTGGAGAAACCGAAGGTTTTGTTTGTGCAATTATGGACGAAGTTATCATGACGAATAACTACCGGAGATTTATTGTGAAAGACGGCGCGGTCGACATATTATGTCGGGCGTGTCACCGTCCGGGAGAATCAATTCGCCACATTGTCTCTGGTTGTTCTCGTCTAGCTAACGGAGAATACTTGCAAAGGCACAACCTTGTAGCCAGGATTATTCATCAGCAACTTGCTCTGAAATACTCTCTTGTGGAGCCGGAGGTGCCATACTATAGGTATGCGCCCGACCCAGTTCTCGATAATGGCAATATCACATTGTACTGGGATCGGTCCATCATCACTGACAGGACTATTGTTGCCAATAAACCTGATATAGTGGTGGTGGACCGAATTGTGAGGCGTGCAATGATTGTAGACATAACCGTCCCGCATGACGAGAACCTCGTGAAAGCCGAGAAAGACAAACAAACCAAGTATATTGACTTGGCTCGCGAGGTTGTCGACATGTGGGAAGTGGACTCCGCAATCATTGTACCGATAGTCGTGTCGGCCAATGGCTTAATAGCCACGAGCCTCGACCAACACCTTAGGAGGCTCTCGTTGGGCAGCTGGATCAAGGGCTTGATTCAGAAAGCGGTACTTCTGGACACGGCTCGCATTGTCAGGAGGTACCTTTCTCTGGAGCCCTGACCACCAGTAGCTTGAACCCTGTTCCCGATATCGGCGGGCTACTATTTTTATATTTTTAAATGTTTTTGTATTTATTTTATTCAAATATTTAAAAATATAATTTATAGGTATGTAATTGAATAAAGGAGATAATAATAAATTAGTAATAGTATTAGATACTAACGACCGCAGGGAGGTATGGCAGAGCAAGGAGCTTCACGGACGCTTTTATCGGGTCCTACATGGGCCCGATGTAGACTTCTTAGCGTCCGTAGCCTGGCTTCGTTTTGGTGACGTCTTCGGGGAAACCGAAGGTTTTGTCTGTGCAATTATGGACGAAGTTATGATGACTAATAACTACCGGAAATACATTGTGAAGGACGGTACGGTTGATATATGTCGGGCATGTCACCGGCCCGGGGAATCCATCCGCCACATTACATTCAGTCAAAAAAGTATCGGGAATGGATGATTTGTTTATGGTTCCAAATTCAAATTTTTGTTTTTTTGTAGTTGTTAGATTGGCACAACTGTTTTCCATTTTGGCGCGGATTTTAAGTTGCATCTGTTATTTATATTAAATACAGTGCTGGTTTTAGAAATATCATATATAGTGTGTATTGCGAATTTCATAATGGACAAAAATATCGAACAAAGAGTTTGTCTTAAATTTTGCATCGCCAATGGAATTTCGTGTTCGGGGTAACTGAAAATGTTACAGAAGGCTTACGGTGAATCGACTTTATCAAAAACTCGTGCTTATGAGTGGTTCAAAGCGTTCAAAAGCGGTCGAGATGTGATGGAAGTTTTGCCTCGCTCTGGTAGGCCGTCAACGTCTGCAACTGAAGTTAACATCGCAAAAGTGAAGGAAATAGTGACTGATAATCCCCATTCAACTCTGAGAGAGATAGCCGCCGAACTTTCTGTATCTTACGAGTCGATCCGTACCATTTTAACTAATCATTTGGGTATGAAACATGTTGCTGCTCGGCTAGTCCCAAAAGATCTGAATTTTCTCCAAAAACTCAATCGCAAGAAAGTCGCTGAGGGCATGCTAGAACGAGTCAGTTCGGACCCAACATTCATGAAACGCATTGTTACTGGTGACGAGACGTGGGTTTACGAGTTTGACATGCAAACTAGTCAACAAGCTTCGGAGTGGCGCCTTCCAACTGAACCGAAACCGAAAAAACCACGCCAAAGTCGATCAAAAGTCAAAGTCATGTTGACTGTTTTCTTTGACTATCGCGGTGTTGTGCACTCTGAATTCTTACCGGAAGGTCTAACGGTAAATAAAGAATATTATTTGAGCGTTATGCGGCGTTTAAGAGAGCAAATTCGACGAAAAAGGCCAGATTTGTGGAAAGAAAATTCTTGGATTTAAAAACCAAACACTCAACAAATACCATCCAGCAACCACCATATTCCTCCTGCTGACTTTTTTCTTTTTCCTAAACTCAAATTACCACTTCGTGGCACCCGTTTTCAATCGATAGAAGACATAAAGGAGAGTTCGCGGCGAGAACTGAACTCAATTCCGGAAGCAGCGTTTAAAAAATGTTTTGATGAATGGATTATTCGTTGGCGTAAGTGTATCGTTTCTAAAGGAGCATACTTTGAAGGTGATAAAATAAATTTGGATGAATAACAGACATTTTGTGTATTATTGATCTTTTCCCGGTACTTTCTTGACAGAGTAGTATTTCCGGTTGTTCTAATCTGGCTAACGGAGACTATTTGCACAGGCACAACCTTGTAGCCAGGATTATCCACCAGCAACTTGCTCTTAAATACAATCTTGTGGAATCGGAATACCGTACTATAGGTATGTGCCCGACCCAGTTCTCGAAAGTAGTAGTTGCACATTGTATTGGGATCGGTCTATCATCACTGACAGGACTATTGTTGCCAATAAGCCTGATATAGTGGTGATAGACCGACTAGAGCGTCGCGCAATGATTGTTGATATAGCAGTCCCTCATGACGAGAACCTCGTGAAGTCAGAGAAAGATAAACAAACGAAGTATCTTGACTTGGCTCGCGAGGTTGTCGACATGTGGGATGTGAACACAGCAGTCATTGTGCCGATAGTCGTGACGGCCAATGGCATTATTGCCAAGAGCCTCGACCAACATCTCAAGAGGCTCTCGTTGGGCAGCTGGATCAAGGGCTCCTGGACACGGCGCGCATCGTTAGGAGGTTCCTCTCTCAGAAGCCCTGACCACCGGTAGCTTGGACCCTGTTCCCGATACCGGTGGATTACTATTTTTTATATTTTTAAATGTTTTTTGTATTTTTATTTAAAAATGTAATTTGTATGTATATATAAATGAATAAATGGAATAATAATAATAATAATTTATTTGAACACAACCATAAATTACAGAGTCTTAATAGCAAGTACAAGGATTGTTAATTTAGAAGTACATTGACTGCTGTCTCCCAAACTAAGCAAGACATGTATCTTGGGAGGCAGAATATTATAAAGTACAAGGCCTTTGGTACATAGCCCATGTAAGACGACGTAATTCGTTAAAGAAAATTATGTTAAAAAGTTCAAATTAAAATCTAAACAAAAACGATTTAAAGACAAAAGAAAATTAAAAATAAGTTCAGTATTAATAGTGGATTGCCATTTATTAACTTGCATGGTATGTGTGTGTGTGCATGTGTCAGTGTGGAAGAGTGTGTGTATGTGGGCAGGCGTGTATGTGTAAAGATGTGGAATATTAAATTAGAAGTGCCTTTAACAATAGAAACACACAAAAGTTACAGAAAGGGTTTATAATCTACCCTAGGAATGTTTCCCAACAGTCTTTCTGGTTTCCTTGAAATTGGATCCGAGACTGTATTTGTGTCTGCAGACGGTGGTGATTGCAGATCTGCCTCGTCAGTTCCCTCCCCCGCGGGATTCTGTACCTGAGGGTCGCCAGGCAAAAGCTCGCTACGACTGTTGTTAATATCTCGCTTACAGGAAAGACGAACGGTCGGCTCAGAACAACGCATACCGAGGTCTGGCAGTACTGGTAAGGCGAAGGATCGTCCACCAGGAACTCCCCCCGCCGTCATTGCAGAGCATGTATGCGCTGGGTGTGCAGCTGCACGTAGCCGGCGAGGACCTGAATATATACGCCGGGTACAAGGCGCCCCAAACGAAATTAATTCCGACAGAGCTGCGGGCGCTCATGTACCAATCGCAGAACGCGACCATCCTCGCCGGTGACTTAACCTCTCCGGTATCGAGGTGTCCTCTCGGACCCACTTATTACTAATACCTTTAAAACCCAAGTGGGTCCCTGTGGATCCACACGACCCAAGTGATTTAAAACATTTTTTTATCAATTTTACGGTTTATTTTTGGTGTTGAACGATTGAACTCTATAATCGACTAAATTTGACAACCATAGATAAACACAGAAAAAAAAAAAACGTGCCAACACTACAAAAGTCTAATGTCAAATCACAAGAAAATTTTCGAGTGCACGAGTGCCACGCGGTGTAATAAATTTCTTGTTTTTTGAATTTTTACGGAGTAATCCTAAGGTAAGTGGATGAATATTCATTTATTGGTGTTCATTACGACTTTGTAAATAGTTTTTTTCATGAAATAATATCATAAAACTTGTTTTGTTGAGCCAACAAAAGTTTCATAGTTTCGAGTCCGTCGAAGTCACCATTGTAATTGTATGATTTTTGGCGGTTTTGCAATGAATTTCACCTCTGTATTGGTGGAAGTACCGTAAAATCTATTGATAATACATAATTTCTCGTATTCGAGGCATATTTCAATAAGTTATTCATATTATGAAGAAAATTTTTGTTTAGGTAACGAAATCGTGTTTGAATCTCAAACCGTCAAACGCCACAACAGCCCCTAGGTCGTAGGTCATGTCGATAAAAGTTATCGATGACATAGATTGTTTTTGTAAAATTGTTCGAATACATAAAATTATTATAATTTAGATGTTTTTTTTTTTGTCATATATCATAAGTTTTTGTTTTTTTTTGTAAATTGAGTGTATGCCATTCTGATAGATCCTGAAAATGAGTCGGCGCTGGATGGTCGGACAGGAGGGCGCCCCGGAGGAATTCGAAGAGATCCTCCGGGATAGCGACTTGGAGGAGGAGGAGGGTGATGAAGCAGAATACCTCGATCTGGGCGAGGTTGAATACCTCGACCTAGGCGAGGTAGAGGACGAGGAGCCCGGGGAGCAGGTGGATGAAGAGCTCGGGGAGCAGGAGGCGGCCGATCTTTACAATCCGGAATACCTTGATCCAGAGTATATTATGGAGCCGGATTGTGAGGTAAATATTTATCTTTCTCTTTCATAAATTACTCAACTTGAAAAGGACATAGTATCTATTGGCATTCTAGATGAATAGTAAATATTTTGTCAGTTGTAATATATTATTTTTTATCTTTTTCTAGCAACCTGAATGGATGTGTTTCATTCGTTGAAAAAGATAAGTAGTACTGATATGTGGTTCAATGGTGGCATTCTAGATGAATAGTAAATATTTTGTCAGTTGTAATATATTATTTTTTATCTTTTTCTAGCAACCTGAATGGATGTGTTTCATTCGTTGAAAAAGATAAGTAGTACTGATATGTGGTTCTATGGTGTGTGTATTGCAAGTGTCTTTGCGTGCATGTTTTCCATTTGGGAAGGATGATGGTTTGGAATCGCATGAATCAATCCGATGTTGTTATGTTTGTTTGAAGGGTTAGGTATAATACTGTTCATAATGCTATTTCTTTGATTTTTTCAGGATGTTGGGCCGCCACCGACGATCCTCGGGCTCTACACCCAAGACGGAGTAGAAATTTTTGGTGCGCAGCCGTAAGTAAACATGTTTTTATAAAAAAACTATTGTTTTTAGTTCTAATTTCTGTAATAATGAAAACCCTTTATTTGGTAGGTCAAGCCCCCTGCAAAGCCCCCTGCTCGCTCCGCTCTCGACTTCACCTGCTGCCGAAATTCGCCCAGAGTAATAAATCTTTTCATCTGTGTACTTTTACCTTTCTTCGTTATTTAGATGAATGTAGATTTATGATGTTACTGTTAATTTTTCTCAGGCATGTCGTCGTAACCCTGGAGGAGGGCGACCTCGTTCCAGCTCAAGGCGACGACGACGATGCTCTGGGCGAAGAGTTTCATCTGGCAGATGAACACCTCGAATTTCGGCAGCAACCAGAGCGTCTGAGGCCCACGCGAGGAAGGGGATGCCCGCGTGGACGAGGAAGGGGGCGCGCGCGTCGTGGACGCGGCCGTGGTGCACGCGGAGGCAGCAGAGGACGGCTGACAGGTGAGCCCCAGTGGAAGAAAGGAGACAGGTTGATAGAGGTTTATATGAATGATGATGATGTGCCTGAAGATTTGAGAGCAATGGTGATGCGAGTGGTGAATGCGAGGGAAGCTACGAGAGAGCGGGCGGTAGCGAGAGCAAGGAGGCAAGTGAGGCCAGATAGTGAAGCACATGAGGAGGAATGGGTGGATGCAGATGACGGCGCGGATGAAACCTTGTTTGCTGGGGGCGAAAGTTCGCCTCGCTTTGAGTGGTTACCTATGGATAACTACTCAGGCGAACGCGAACAATTTCTGCCTCAGCAAGCAGGGCCGGTTGTCGCATCTGACAGCGCGTATGGGGCGTTTAGACAGTACTGGGATGACGGTATCTTGTCACATATTGTGATGGAGACAAATCGTTATGCCCGGGGCCTTGCTGAATCATCCGCCAGCTTTGGCCAGGAATGGTATGATACGAATATTCACGAAATTTTGGTCCTATTTTCCTTCTGGATGATGCTCGGAATCATCCGGATGCCCTCTACAAGATCCTGTTTCACTACAAACCCACTCCTTCAGACGAGCATTTTTAGGAAAATGTTCACCAGCCACCGCTACTACAATCTTTGCCGCGCTCTCCACTTCAATGACAACAGTAACAGACCGACTGACAATTCTGACCTTTTGTTTTCTTTTGGCCCCATTTTAGAACATTTAAATTCACGCTTCATGGAAGCTTATGTCCCATCCCAAAATATTAATAAATAAATAAATAAATATTTGCATTGACGAATCCCTGACTTTGTGGAAAGGTAACCTAGCCTTCCGCCAGTACATAAAGACCAAATCGGCCAAGTTCGGGGTGAAAACCTTCGAACTCTGCGAGTCTTCGACTGGCTACCTTTGGTCTTTCTTTGTGTACCTTGGCAAACAGACCACCTACCATCCCGCTTTCCCGTCCACACTGCTGAAAAGCACGGCCACTGTCCTCAAACTCATCTATCCTCTCCTTGACAAAGGGTATACTCTTTTTATGGACAACTGGTTTAGTAGCCCCCTACTGGCCAGATTTTTGAAGTCACGCAAAACGGATTGTGTAGGGACATTGCGCAGCACCCGCCGCAATGTTCCTCCACTCATATCGTTGTGTAAGCTTCAAGATGGCCAGATTACAGCCCGTCATTCCGGCGATATCGTTGTCATGGCATACCAGGACAATAAAAAGAAGATTAGCACCATCTCTACCTATCATGGCATTCAACAAGACCGGATGGAGCCGAAAACATATCGCGTGGCTGAGTTCAAGCCCCAAGTAATTTTGGACTACAATAAGGGTATGGGAGGCGTTGATCGTAAGGATCAAATGCTGGAACCATACCTGCTGGAAAGAAAAAGATGCGCTAAATGGACTATGAAGGTCTTCAAACGCCTTCTCAATTGCTCAATTTTAAATTCACGAATTCATCTAGAGGCTTCGACTTCTACACCCAAAAAACATATAGTTTTTCGATTGGAGTTAGTTGAACAGCTACTCCAACATCATCACGAACACATGCCGAAAGTCCGTCTACCACCTCCACCTCCACCACTTCGTCCTGGAATGAGTGGAATACACTTTCCGAAACTGGTAGATGGCTTCATAAGCAGTGGCCGCCGCGTTCGACGCCGTTGTACTCAGTGCGCCGGTCAGAACAACGCGCGACGACGTACATCGTACGTGTGCTGTGTTTGTGATGTCCCACTTTGTTTAGGGCCTTGTTTCACGCTGTACCATAGCAATTCCTAGCTCTTCTCCATTTTGAGTATTTTCTATTTCCAGCTTGACAGACTGCACTTGACAGACTACGGAGTTTTTTGTCCCTTGTCCGTTCTTCTTCTCCTTTGCGAATGGACAATTAGAGTCACTATTTATATTATTATTTTTAAACTGTAAATTTGACGTTCAAAAGTGCCTTTTATTGGTTTGACATACAAAGACTGACACAAGAGTATACCTTTTATTATTTCCACAAAGTCTAACAGACAGACCGACAAACTGTAGAGACACTCCTTTTCTCGGTCATACCATCCTGTCTGTCTAAACGCCGAGTATGTATGGATGTTGTGCGTGTGCACTGGGGCTCGGGGCTCTTTTTTTTTCTTTACATTATTTTTATATATAGAAGCAACAATAAACATGTAACCAGGATTTTTGTAATACATAAACGGATTCAAACGAGTCTCTGTGGAGTTTCTCCTCCTTTGCTTTACACTGTATTTACATATAGCAGGAACAATGATAATGTAACCAGGATTTTTGTAATACATGAACGGATTCAAACGAGTCTCATATAGCAGGAACAATGATAATGTAACCAGGATTTTTGTAATACATAAACGGATTCAAACGAGTCTCCGTGGAGTTTCTCCTCCTTTGCTTTACACTGTATTTACATATAGCAGGAACAATGATAATGTAACCAGGATTTTTGTAATACATGAACGGATTCAAACGAGTCTCATATAGCAGGAACAATGATAATGTAACCAGGATTTTTGTAATACATAAACGGATTCAAACGAGTCTCCGTGGAGTTTCTCCTCCTTTGCTTTACATTGTATTTACATATAGCAGGAACAATGATAATGTAACCAGGATTTTTGTAATACATGAACGGATTCAAACGAGTCTCCGTGGAGTTTCTCCTCCTTTGCTTTACATTGTATTTACATATAGCAGAAACAATGATGTAACCAGGATTTTTGTAATAATTAAAATGATGTAAAAGAGTCTCCGTGGAGCTTCTTGTAGATTCTACTCCTTTGTAATACATTGTATTTACATATAAAAGTAACAATGACAATGTAACCAGGATGTTTGTAATACATAAAAGGATGTAAAAGAGTTTTCATGGAGTTTTTTGCCTGTGTTCCTCCAAACTTTCTTTGAGTTCAGGCCGCGGTAACTCTTTCGAACAATTCCATAACCCTAGGATTGACTGACCTTGACAACTCAAAAGTAACCTGTAAATGGTTTATTCGAAATAAAAATCTTGCATTTATTTTTGCTGTATTTATAAATTTTGTTATCATATCTACAAATTTAGTAATACAATACAATATACAACAACACGATACAAAACATAACAACAATACAATACAAAACAACAACAATACAATAAAACAAACAACAATACAACACGACACAATTATTTTATACAAATAGGAATGAATACCCAACGCGAGCGAATTTCCGTAGTTCCTCTTCGATGCACGTATTTTGTAAATAAACATTTTTATTATTCTTATTAGCTTATAAACTTTATATGCACAATAAGTAAAGAAAAGTTGTTTCAAGTGTGTGAATGCATACTATACAAACGGAGCAATAACGTTTTTTCGGGAGCGGGTCATATTACGCTTGCGATAAGCGGGCGCCCGCGATACGCGACGGAGTTTGACGTAAACATTGAGTGAGCTTCGAGAGGTTAAATTGTAAGCACCCAGCATGGAATGCGCAAACAACGAATACCGGGGGGAGACAACTCTTCGCCGAGGCCGAAGCCTTCGGCTTGACGGTGTCCGGCTCTGAAACTCCAACCCATTACCCGGATAATGACCGCCACATGCCCGACGTGCTGGACATCGTCGTCCATCGAGGGCTAAACTGCCAGATCACGCAGGAAGTGATCGACGACGAGTTACAATCCGACCATCAGCCTGTACTCGTCGTCTTATCGGGGATGCCGACCCGACTGAAGCCGTTAGCGCCACGCCGACGAACGGACTGGACAAAGTTCGCAGGAAAGATTGAGGCCACTACACCGACTCGGCCCATCAATACCGCCGCGGACGTTGACCTACCTGCCAATGACGTCACTGCTTGCGTGTAAAGCGCCTTAGAGGAGGCGACTACCACCACGCCTACGGAGGGGAGAGGGCTACAGCCGCCCCTACCGCCCAGGCTGCGCGCAATGGTCGCCGAGAAGAGGCGCCTGCGCAAGCAGTGGCAGCAATCTCGCTGCCCCACACAAAAAGCGTCACTCAACCGTCTCGCGGAGAGGGTAAAGGCCGAGTTGCGAGCTCAGGCCGCCGCGAGCTGGGAGGAGCGCATTGACGCCGCAGTGGGCGACTGGCCGTCCGTGCACCAGCTGTGCCGCCAGATTACACATACGCCAGCTCCGGTGCGCCCTCTACAAGATAGCGACGGGGCGCTCAAATACGTTGCAAAGGAAAGGGCGGAGGTCTTCGCCGCCCACCTGGAGCGTCAGTTCTGCCCGAACCCGACCGCCGAGAACGCACATGTCGCGGCAGTCGAGCAACACCTTGGGGACTACTTTGCCACGCCAATAGCTCCCGATGAGGACGCCATCTTCCGGCCGGGCGCAGTTAGACGCGCCCTACAACGCACGAAGCCACGAAAGGCCCCAGGTGCCGACGGTATCACCAACACAGCGCTGCGCCACCTGCCGCACAGTATGGTCGCGGCCTTGGCGCGCCTGTTTACGGGGATACTGCGCACCGGGGCTTTCCCCACACAATGGAAGGAAGGGCGCGTCATCATGCTGCCCAAGGCCGGGAAGAACATCCTGAAGCCGGCGAGCTATCGGCCCATCACCCTGCTGCCCACCATCTCCAAGGTGTTCGAATCACTCCTGCTGCGACATCTCCAGCAACACATCAACCCACGACCCGAACAATTCGGATTTCGGACAGACCACAGCACGACGCTCCAACTGTCGAGGGTACTGCACCTGCTGTCGTCGACGATGAACAAGAAGGAATACGCGGTAGCAGTATTCCTCGACATGGAGAAGGCCTTCGACCGAGTTTGGCAAGAGGGGCTAGTCTACAAACTAGCCACCTCCCCCGCGCCCCGTCGCATTGTCAAGGTGGTCCAATCTTTACGCGGGGGTCGTGCGGTCCATGGCCCTTTACGAGGCGCCGGTGTGGGCGCCTACTTTGAGGAAGCGACCTGCCCGTTACCTCAACGCGTCCCAGAGGGTCATGGCCATCCGGCTGGCCAGGGGATATCGCACGGTTTCTGGCGAAGCAGCGAGCCTCCTTGCCGGACTGCCGCCATGGGATCTAGAGGCGAGAGCCCTCGCGTTCATGTACGAATGGCGCGTGTAGGCGCTACGCCAGGGCGAGACTCCTCTGCCGCGGCAAATTGCAGCACGGCGGACGGAACTCCAGCAGGATCTCATGGCAGTATGGAGACAACGACTGTCGCAACCCAGCGCTGGGCACGCCACAATTGCGGCGATAAGACCCCTCTTTGAGGAGTGGCTAGAACGGCGCCACAGCATCCTTACCTTCCGCTTGACGCAGGTACTCACAGGACACTGTTGTTTCGGGAGGTACCTTTTTCGAATACGGCGGGAGGATACAACCGGGTGTCAACACTGCGAGGATCGTCCGGAGGACACGATGGAGCATACGGTGGAGGTCTGCCCTGCTTGGGCGGAGCACCGCCGTGTCCTCGTCGAGGCGATCGGCGGCGGGGATCTCTCGCGTCCGGCCCTGGTTCAAGCCATGGTCCGGAGCGACGAGACATGGGAAGCGGTCACCTCCTTCTGCGAAGCAGTAATGCTAACAAAGGAGGAAGCCGAACGCGTGAGAGAGAGGGAAACTTCACGCCCCAGCCGCCGAAACAGAAGAAGACGCCCCGGGCGTCGGGAGTCGCAGGACGATTCTCGGCCACCGTAGGCGTGGGTCTGCGGACGGCGAGCATTGGGTGGCTCACCGTCTGATCAGAACCAGGCCCGGGTCGGCGGCGCACTGCGATCCCAACGCGCCTCAAGGACGTGTCAGCACGGAAGACGGGGCCCACTAGGGCCAGTGCCTGCTGGGGCAGCGGACTTCGTTCGAAAGAGGCACCGTACCCTGGAACGCAAAGGGCACTAGGAGAAACACGGATGGGTTTTAGTCAGTAAGAGTCTGACACTCCCTCCTGCTGTACCCAGAGCGGGAGAAGTCATTTGATGATTTAGCATCCTAAAAAAAAAAAAAAAAAAGGTGGTCCAATCTTTCGTTTCCGAGTGGTGGTCGACGGCGCGCTGTCCACCCCCCGCCCCGTCTGGGTGGGCGTGCCGCAAGGCAGCTGCGTGTCGCCGGCGTGTTACTCACGTTACACCGACGACATCCCCGCCTCCTCTCTCGTTACGCTCGCGCTGTTTGCTGACGACGCCGCAAACATTGCAACATCTCTGAACACTAGCCACGCGGCGTCTAAGATGCAGCGCGCGCTAGACGAACTTCCCGCCTAGCTCGCCAAGTGGCGACTGTCGGTTAACGTGGGTAAGACGCAAGCGATAGCCACAGGCTCAGCGCGCCTCCCACCGCCCCTGAAGCTGCAAGAGTCGACGTCGAGTGGTCCCCCCAGGCGAAGTACCTCGATGTGACCATCGACTGTCGGCTCACGATGGGGCCGCACGTCCGCCGGGTCGCCGCCCAGGCCAAGGTCGCCCGCGCACAACTCCGTCCGGTGTTCTCGTCCCAGCTGCCGGCGCGCGTCAAGTTGGGTGTGTACAAGACGTACATACGCCCGATTCTGACGTACGCCGCCCCCGCTTGGTTCGCCCTCAATTCGATGTTCGATGTGAGGGGAATCGCGCGAAGCTCCGCGCGCAACAAAACCTTGCGCTGCGGACCATAGTGCATGCCCCTTACATGGTGAGGAATGATGTCATCCAGCGGGACCTCGGGATTGAGGGCCTGGATGAGTTTGTGCAGCGCCTCGCGAAAGGCATGTTCGCGCGCGCCGACGCATCCGCTTGGCCCCACGTCAAGCAACTTGCGCCCTGGCGCGCGCGCCCGCCTGACGCGAAGCGCCTACCCCGCGACCTGGTCGGGGACGTGGACGGCCCCGTCGCACCTCACCGGACTGACGCCGAGTAGGCCGCTTCCCGCTACACGTGGCCTACTCAAACAGTGACACTCGACACACAACTCGCATCCCGGCGCGCGACCTGTGCTAAGTTAATATAGGCAGGTCGCGTTCCGTCTGGGCGGACTCCCTCCACAGGAGGGAGAACGCAACCGCCTTGCGCAGGCCACAAAGGGCCATTGCACTGCGGGTGGCGAGGGCCTACCGCTCGGTGGGCTTTTCGGCGGCGTGCGCTCTGGCGGGCACCCCTCCTTGGGAGCTGGAGGCGTGGGTGCTCGCCAGAGTGTACGAGTGGACGGCGCGACGAAAGGCCCTCGGGGAGCGCCCCGTCGCGGAGGAGCGGGAGGCCGTGCGGCGGGAGGCGAGGGACGCCATCATCGTCCATTGGACGGACGACCTCGCCTCCGCCACCTTTGGCCGCCGAACCCTGGACGCGCTCGGTCCGGTCCTGCGAGACTGGCTCGAGCGCTCCCACGGGTTCCTCTCATTCCGTCTGGTGCAGGTGTTGTCAGGCCACGGCTGTTTCGGCAAGCACCTGCACCGGATCGGGAGGGAGGAGACCCCGGCGTGCCACGACTGCGGCGCGGCGGAGGACACGGCTCAGCACACCCTCGAGGTGTGCCCGGCTTGGTCTGAGCCGCGTCGCAGTCTAACAGCGGAGATCGGACGGGACCTCTCACTTCCCGGCGTGGTCAACGCCATGCTGGAGAGTGAGGGGTCCTGGGCAGCTGTCGCCTCTTTTTGCGAGGATGTCATCTCGCAAAAGGAGGCGGCGGAGCGCGCGCGGGAGGACGACCCTCTCGCTGCGCCGCTCCGCAGGCGCAGAAGAGGTCGGAGAAGACGCCGTCTTCTCCCTCCTCATGGTGGTGATGGGCGGGCGATAGGCGCGGGGGCGCCTCCGCCCGCATTGCACTCCACACCACCCTCGCCGGTCATTCCCAGCCCTCCCCCTGAACGGGGAGGACTTGAGGGGCCCGCCGCTTTAGGCGGGTTGTCGTCGGAGGAGGACTGGACGCTAAGGCTGCGCCGATCTCCCAGTCCTCTTCCACTCGGACGACGCGGGAATAACACTGGGTCGTTTTAGTGGGTATACCGGGTCAGCCCGGGGAGTCCCACATACCCCTCCCGTTCCCCCGACGGGAGGGTATGCGTAATGCATTTTTTCCCAGTTTAAAAAAAAAAAAAAAAAAAAGGCAGGTCGCGTTCCGAAATCCACACAATCACCACTAGACAAGCGCTAGTACTCACGCACCGAATATGTTTCCTAGGTTAATTTAGGCTTATATAGGCAAGCCGGCCGATCACTGGGCTGGGGGCAAAGCCTGCGCTCCACCTACCAAGGCCGGGGGCAAAAAGAAGCCCACCACCACCGCCGTCACTTCGGTTGCTGCGAGTGAGCCCTCACAAGGGACTCAGGAGGAGGCTGAAATGGAGAGCCAATAACGGCTCCATTACGCCTCCTCCAGGCGAACATCAACCACTGCGCCGCCGCTCAGGACCTGTTGGTCCAAAGCATGGCACAGTGGTTGATTAACATCGCCGTGGTCGCTGAGCCCTACTTTGTCCCGCCCAGGGATGACTGGGTGGAGGACCAGAATGGCTCAGTTGCCCTAATTTCGTCGGCCGCTGCAGGTACCCCATCCCTCGAAAGCGTCAGGAGAGGACAGGGGTGCGTAGCAGCACGGTTTGGGGAGATTGTTGTGGTAGGAGTGTACTTCTCCCCGAACAGAACTCTCGCCGAGTTCCAAAACTCCCTTACGGAGTTGGGCGCCGTCGTCGCCGGGTGTCGTTCCCTCCCTGTACTCGTTCTCGGGGACTTCAATGCCAAGCACCTGGCTTGGGGTTCCCGTTACACCGATACGCGGGGCAGGATGGTAGGGAACTGGGCTCTGGAGTCAGGCCTGGTCGTCCTAAACCGAGGTTCTGTCCCCACGTGTGTGCGGATGCAGGGGGAGTCTGTGGTGGACATTTCCTTCGCTAACCCTGCTTTGTCACCGCGTGTTATTGACTGGCGCGTATTAGAGGAGGTGGAGACCTATTCCGATCACCGGTACATCCGGTTTGACGTCTCCGCCCAGACTTCAACCGCGTCAGTCCGGCAGGCCCCGAGTGGTCCGCGGTAGGCGCTGAAACAGCTGGACCGGGAGCTCCTCCTGGAAGCTTCGATCGTGCAGGCCTGGGTGTCACCTCCGGATAGGCCTGCTGACATCAACGACGAAGCGGAGTGATTCCGGGAGGCCATGTCCGATATTTGTGACGTGGCAATGCCCCGGGTTAAGCCAGGACGCGCCCGCCGCCAGGTGTACTGGTGGTCGCAAGAGCTGGCGACGCTGCGTCAGGCATGCGTTGCCGCACGGCGCCGGTACACCAGGCACCGCAGGCTCCGCATCCGCCCTCCGGATGCGCAGATCAGAGAGGCGGAGCTGTACGAGGGGTACAGAGTGGCGAAGGCCGCCCTCCGAGCTGAGATCCTGCAGGCCAAGGATCTGGCTGTCAAGGAGATGCTGGAGTCTCTGAACGGGGACCCGTGGGGAAGACCCTACAAAGTGGTGCGGAATAAACTCCGCACCTGGGCCCCCCCGTTGACGCAGAGTCTCCGGCCCCAGCTGGTGGAGGACGTGGTAAGCGCTCTGTTCCCCTCGCAAGGGGAGCATACTCCCCCGCTTATGGCTCTGCCACCTGCGGCGCCTGATACGGACTACACCGGTGACGACGATGACGATGCTCCTGAGGTGACTGAGGTAGACCTGAGAGTGGCGGTTAATAGGCTGAAGGCCAAAAATACCGCCCCAGGACCCGACGGCTTACCTGGAAAAGCCTGGGTCCTGGCCTTGGAGGCTCTCGGGCCTCGACTAAGAGGGTTCCTAAGCGCATGCTTGGAGAGGGGCCAGTTCCCACTTCGTTGGAAGACGGGGAAACTGGTCCTCATTAAGAAGCCGGGGCGCCCTGCGGACTCTCCGTCCGCATACCGGCCCATTGTGCTGCTCGATGAGGTGGGCAAGCTCTTTGAAAGAGTAATTGCAAACCGCCTTGTCGAGCACCTAGGGAGGGTGGGGCCGGATCTGGCGGAGAACCAGTTCGGTTTCCGCACGGGACGCTCTACGGTGGACGCCATCATGCGCGTGAGAGCCCTCTCGACGGGGGACGCGGTTTCCCGGAGCGGGGTCGTCTTGGCGGTGTCTTTAGACATCGCCAATGCCTTCAACACCCTGCCCTGGAGTTGCATCAGGGAGGCACTTCAGTATCACCGGGTGCCGACCTACCTCCGTCGCGTAGTCGAGGATTACTTGACGGACAGAGCCGTCATCTACCCCGGTCACCTGGGAGTGGAACCGGCGAGGGATGTCGTGCGGTGTTCCACAGGGTTCCGTTCTGGGGCCGCTTCTGTGGGACATCGGCTACGACTGGGTGCTGCGCGCCGACCTCCCTAGTGGCGTCAGCGTTGTGTGCTATGCCGACGACACGCTGGTACTGGCGCAAGGGGGATCGCACCAAGCGGCGGCTGACGCTATGACACGCGGGGTTGCGATGCCGGGGCTGCCTTCAAGCGGCTTTTGCCCAATCTAGGGGGTCCAAACGCCTCCTGCCGGAGGCTTTACGCGGGGATCGTGCGGTCCATGGCCCTTTATGGGGCGCCGGTGTGGGCGCCTACTTTGAGGAAGCGACCTGCCCGTTACCTCAACTCGTCCCAGAGGGTGATGGCCATCCGGCTTGCCCGGGGATACCGCACGGTCTCTGGCGAGGCGGCGAACCTCCTTGCCGGACTGCCGCCATGGGATCTAGAGGCGAGAGCCCTCGCACTCATTTACGAATGGCGCCTGGAAGTGCTACGCCGGGGCGAGACTCCTTTGCCGCGGCAAATCGCAGTACGGCGGGCGGAGCTCCGGCAGGATCTCATGGCAGTATGGAGACAAAGACTGTCCCAACCCAGCGCTGGTCACACCACAATTGCGGCGATAAGTCCCCTCTTTGAGGAGTGGCTAGAGCGGCACCACGGCGTCCTTACTTTCCGCTTGACGCAGGTACTCACCGGACACGGTTGTTTCGGGAGGTACCTGTTTCGAATACGGCGGGAGGATACGTCCGGGTGTCATCACTGCGAGGATCGCCCGGAGGACACGGTGGAGCATACGGTTGAGGTCTGCCCTGCTTGGGCGGAGCACCGCCGTGTCCTCGCCGAGGCGATCGGCGGCGGTGATCTCTCGCGTCCGGCCCTGGTTCAGGCTATGGTCCGAAGCGAGGAGACATGGGAAGCGGTCACCTCCTTCGGCGAAGCAGTAATGCTAGCAAAGGAGGAAGCCGAACGTGTGAGAGAAAGCGCAACAGAAGAAGACGCCCCGGGCGTCGGGAGTCGCAAGGCGATTTTCGGCCACCGTAAGCGCGAGCCTGCGGACGGCGAGCATTGGGTGGCTCGCCGTCTGATCAGAACCAGGCCCGGGTGGACGGCGCGCTGTGTTTCACGCGTGCCTCAAAGAGCTGTCAGCGTAAAAGACGGGGCCCGCTAGGGCCAGTGCCTGCTGGGGCTGCGGACTTCGTTTGAAAGAGGCACCGTACCCTGGAACGCAAAGGGCACTGGGAGAAACGCGGATGGGTTTTGGTCAGTAAGAGTCTGACACTCCCTTCTGCTTCACCCAAAGCGTGAGGAGTCATTTGATGATTTCCCATCCATAAAAAAAAAAAAAAAAAAAAAGGTTAATATAGGCATATTCGGTGCATTAGCATTGGCTAATGCACCGAATAAGCCTATGCGGCTCTGCAGTCCGGGCCGCAATCGGCTAGATCTGAGAACCGGTGCGGACGAGAGCCACTTACTCCTTGCTGCAGGTGCGTCATCAAAGTCGACACCTTCGTCGCTGGTCGTTCTCGCTGGGCCTCCCCCAGGTTACTGGGGGTCTCACTCGGCGGGGACTGACCGCCGAAGGTGCCGTGAAGAAGCGACAAACAGTCGCGACGCGCCTGTAACAAAACACTTCAGCGACCCAACCACAGGCGTGCGACTGTTGGCTACGAAAATAGTGGCAGGCGCACGCCAACTTTCTATGCCACTTTGTTGCCAACCAAATGACCGGCCCGTGTTGACGGGCCGAGGTGTGGCCACTGCGGTCGGGGGGTTCGCCCCGACACCGCCTGCCGCGCCCCCTTGCGGAGGCGCAGCGACATCTACCAAGTGCTCAGCCAGTCGCACTCGGACCACCGTACAGTACGGACCTCTCTGTGACGTCATTACGCTGCCCGTTGAATAAACGAAGTTTATAAAGTGTAACTGAAGTTTTCCTTGAGAGACCGAAAATGAGTAATCATCATGAAAACAACAATTCAGCAGTCAGCATTGCTGACGTCACGCTTTTTAAAAACACTATGGAGATTCTTTCTCCGTCATCAGAAGTGGAATTGCAAGAAGCTCCTACCCAAGACGCTTCCTCATCAGCTCCTCTACCTGATCAACTGGAACAAACCAACATACAGCATCAAGAACCTGTGTTGGTTACCAATGCACCAATGAAAACCGTACTGGAATCAAGACCACAAGAGTACCCTCGCCATAGAATGCAGTTGGGAGGGATACCACCACAATTCCTGATGCAAATGATGGAGACGATGCAGAAAATGCCGAAGCGCTTATGTGCTCCACCTGCCGCAGCAAAAATAAGGATCAAGGACGTCTATTTGCCATCATTCGATCCGGACACCCACATCGGTGTACGAGAATGGTGCCAACATATAGATCCAGCATACAAGCTTGATGATTTTGATGTCCGCATGAAAGTCTGCAACCTGTTAAAGGGGCGAGCAAAAATGTGAATTGATGATTGGATGGTGACTACTACAACGTGGGAAGAGTTGCGGAAAAAGCTGATCACCACGTTTGAACCTGAAAATAGATACTCCCGGGACATCATCATGTTTAGAGAACATGTTTATGATGCAACAAAAGACATTGCGGAGTTCTTATCACGTGCCTGGATCTTGTGGCGAAGAGTCACCAAAGACAAACTTGGAGACGAACACGCTGTGGAAGCTGTGATTGGATGTGTTAATGACGAGCGCTTACGCATTGAACTGATGAATGCCAGGGCAACCACTATCCCTGAGCTCATCTCAATTGCAACATCCATACGAAAGAAGTGGAGTCATCGGAGCTCTAGTTCCACAACATACAACAAACGTCCACGTTTTTCGGACAATACACCATCAACAACAAGCTGCCGTATATATGTAAGAAGACAAACAACTCCACTAACGACTGCAGATTCAAACCTTCGGAGCCTAGACCTGAAGCTAGCAATAAAGATTCGAAAACAGCAGCTGCAAACACGACGAACGAAAAACGAAACGAAACAACTTCTCATACCTATTGCAAGAGACCAGGCCACACTTAAGAAATTTGCTTCAAACGTGAACGTCCGTTGACTTCAAACGTGAACTGCGTAGCAAGCCATAAAATGGCCCCTATCACCATCAAAATAGGTGAAAGGACTTTGCAAGCCATCTTTGACAGCGGGGCGAAGTGCTCAATTATCAGAGAATCGGTTGCTACAACCTTACCTGTTACGAAAAACCTCGTAACACAATCATCGAATGCTTAACGTCTGCTCCAGCACTAACATTATTCCAAGAAGAGGCACCCATGCTATTATACACCGATGCAAGCAGCCTCGGATTTGAGGCAGTACTGGTTCAGGTGACAGATGGACGTCAACATGCGGTTGCTTTTATGAGAATGAGAATCACGGAAGCTGAAAGTCGCTACCACTCCTATGAGTTGGATACACTGGCAGTGGTACGCGCTATAAAACATTTTCGCCAGTATCTATATGGGCGAAAATTCACCGTGGTAACTGACTGCAACGCATTAAAAGCGTCAAAACATAAAAGGGATCTCCTGCCGAGGATTCATCGCTGGTGGGCGTTCTTACAAAACTACGACTTCGAGGTAGAGTACCGCAAAGGTGAACGTCTCCAACATGCTGACTTTTTCAGTAGAAACCCAGCTGAGTTTGCGGTCAATGTTATGACAAGAGACTTGAACTGGCTCAAAATTGAACAGCGACGAGACGATGAACTGCGACCAATAATGTACAGCCTCAGTGACAATAACCCAGTAGAAGACTATGTATTGGAGGACAATGTCTTAAAGAAGAACGTCAATGATCCTGTCTTCGGTCAGCAGCTCAGTACCGTCGTTCCCAAGTCCTTCCAATGGAGCATTATAAACTCTTTTCACACTGCACTGAAACACCCCGGCTGGGAAAAGACTCTACAGAAGATCAGAGAAACTTATTGGTCAAACAAAATGAGTTCTACTTTTCGAAGATTTGTGGATAACTGCGTTATATGCCGAACATCCAAGGGAAGATCTGGGGCCATTCAAGCGCAATTACACCCTATACAAAAACCGACAGCTGCCTTCCAAGTTATTCATTTGGACATAACAGGGAAGCTGGCCACTCCAGATGATCAGCAGTACGTCATAGTCACCATTGACGTGATTAGTACCGCACGCGGGGTCTGCCTACCCAGTACTAGCAGGTAGCAGGGTTGATCTAATTGATCTTAGGAGTAAGGTCTAGTGTGGAATCAAACAACCGTAATCTGTATTTTTGACCTTATATTGAGCTTTATCGACAGGAACTATATCTAAGCGGCGGAGAATCTTAACACCGACTTCTAATTTGACGCCTAACGCCATCTAGTTAATTATTTTACAACTTTTCTACAAAACATATTATACTTAGATTTTGGTGAGCGGGTTTCGAACATGCATGGTTCTTAACATACCGCCCACCAAGGACATTACTGAAGGAATGTCCTTCGTGAACTATATCCTGGATCTGGCATAAATCTGATGTCAGGATTGATCTAAAATCTTAAATTAAGAAATTGTACTACTTTAAGTCTTAACATCTAACATTAAAAAAACAATGTGTAAAAGATTCAACAGTTGTAAAGTAAACATAAAAATAAAAACCCAGTTGGGGGAAATGAAAAATTTCATTGTGTAAAAACATACATCTAAAATATCTTAACAAAAATTTGATCTTATAACTGTTAACATTGTAAATAAAAACTGTAAATATTTGTATATAAATAAAAATTTGTAAAGTTGATCTTAAAAATAAACACATAAATTCAGTGATCTGCAACTGGTAAAATACAAAGCTTCGAGGTTGGCCTCTTAATAGTAGAGGATTTAGTGCGTAATGTGACTACACGGGTGATATTATCAGCACCGGGATGCTTCTCTACTATGCGACCTAACAACCAACGACTTGGCGGCAAATCGTCTTCCTTAACTAAAACAATGTCACCAATTTTTGGCTCAGGATTTTTAGAAGACCATTTGTACCGGTTCATAAGATTGGACAAATACTCCAGCGCTTCCAAAATGATTGTAGCATCCTTTGAATAAATTGCCACCGTGACAAATAACTTATATTTGAACTTTCAAATTTATAGTCAGGTACATTTACTATTGGCTCTCCAATTAGGAAATGTCCAGGAGTTCAAGGTATCAGTTCACCAGGATCAGTAACATTAATGACGCTCATTGGACGCGAATTTAAACAAGCTTCTACTTGATTAAGGAGTGTGCTCATTTCCTCATACGTCAAAGTAGAATCACCAATAACCCGCTTGAGGTGAAACTTTGTGGACTTCACCCCTGCTTCCCAAAGTCCACCGAAATTAGGGCTATGGGGGGGGATGAAGTGCCACTCAGTACCGTTGGCCTCGAGTTGTTCTGCTATTGCTGCCTGAATGGATGCTAAATGTTGCAACTCTCGTGAGGCACCTACAAATGTAGTGCCATTGTCGCTCCATATTTTGGCACAATGACCTCGCCTAGACACAAAACGTCTGAAGGCGGCTAAAAAAGCTTGTGTGCTCATGTCACTGACGACTTCTAAATGTATAGCACGGGTAGACATGCACACAAACAAGCATATGTAGCCCTTATACGAACGGTGCCCACGACCTTTCGTTGTCCTAATATTAATAGGGCCAGCATAATCAACACCGCTATGAAGAAACGGTCGCGCTGGAGAACACCTAACCGTTGGAAGCGAACCCATCATTTGGTTCTTGATGCTAGCGCGATGTTTAGCGCATGTCACACATTTACGCACATGGTGTTTGACTAGGTTCCTGACTCCTATGACCCAGTAGGCTGTCCTCAAATAATTTGACATTAGCTGAGGACCTCCGTGCAGAGTCTTAAAGTGTGCATCTGCCACTACAAGGTTTGTCAGATGACAAGAGTTTGGTAGGACTATGGGATGCTTTGCGTTTTCACTCAATGGAGCTTTCTCAAGTCTACCTCGAACTCTGATAAGGCCTCTGTCATCCAGATATGGGCAGAGTGAGGTGAGCTTACTAGATTTTAATTGTAAATAACCTTTGTCCTCTAATTGTAAATATTCTACTGTAAATCTATCCTTTTGTGTTTGCCTTATGCAGCATTCTAACGCTGCGTCTAGCTCTAACTTTTGTAAATAACTATGTTTAAAAGAGTTATTCCTTAAAAATCGTCTGCAATATGCGATTACCCTAACTAATTTTTGTAATGACGAATACCGCTCGAACATTGAAAGCTCTGGCAATACAGCAATGTGTGTTTTTGTTGTTTCCTCTAAGTCGATATTCAAATCATTTGGCTTTTCATAAACTATTGTTCTCTGACTTAGAAATGGTGGTCCAGAAAACCATAAACTGTTGACTGTTAATGCACTGGGTAAAATACCTCGTGAGGCGCAGTCTGCTGGGTTGTCCTTGGTTTTCACATGAAACCATTGAGATGCCTTCATCGTAGTCAATATTTCCGAGGTGCGATTCGCCACAAACGTCTTCCATCTGCTTGGATGGCTATTAAGCCATGCCAACACGACTGTGAAATCTGTCCAGGCCTTGATTTTATCCCTAGAAATATTCAGGACGTCGGCTGTTTCTATTAGAAGATTTGACAGCAGAACTGCTCCACACAACTCTAAACGAGGTATACTAATTTGCTTGATGGGGGCTACTCTGGTTTTTGCAACCAACAACGAAACATGAACACTGCCTACAACATCTACTATTCGCAAGTAAATTACGGCCGAGTACGCGGTTTTGGAGGCATCACTGAACCCATGCAACTCAAGATCATCGTTCGACTTAGTTCCAAGCCAACGAGGTATCCGAATTTTGCTAAGTAGTAACAACTCTTCACGGTAAGTACTCCATTCCATTATTAATTCAGTGTTTAATTCTTCATCCCAACTAACACCTGCAAGCCATAATTTTTGGATAAACGTTTTTGCTAAAACCACACTAGGAGCTAACCAACCTAGTGGGTCGAACAATCGGGCTATGTCCGAAATAATTGTCCTTTTAGTTACAGGTGCAGTTGTCAGTGGCGGAAGGTTCACTGAGTACTGGAAGGTATCTTCGTTGCGATTCCAGGTAAGTCCCAAAATTTTTATTGTACTCTCTAATTTGATTTCTAACGCTTTCTCTTCTTTGTGTTCTATTTTCTCTAATTCTTTGTTCTGTATACTATCTATGTGTCCTATTGTTTTGTCCTTATTTGTTCTTGTTTGATCTAGTGGTTTTTTAACTTCATTGCTTTCAATTATTTCTATTCTCTTAAGTATTTCTTGACGATTGCTATTCCATTTTTGTAATATAAATCCACCCTTTCCTAATAATGCTTTCATTTGCTTATATATTTCAATGCTTTCTTCTACACTGTTACATCCTGTCATTAAATCGTCCATGTAAAAGCAATTTAAGACCTTATCTGCAGCTAGTGGATAGTTTTCACCTTCATCAACAGCGAGTTGACGTAAAGTTTTGACTGCTTGGTACGGTGCAGAAGCTGTTCCAAAGGTTACAGTCACAAGCTCATAATCTTGTATCTCTTTGTCCGGACTGTCACGCCACAGTATTCTTTGGAACATTGCATCTTCTTCAGCTACCTTTACTTGCCGATACATTTTTATAATGTCCGCTACAAGTCCTATAGCATGCACTCTCCATTTTAAAACCGTGTGACGTAAATCAGCCTGCAGTGTTGGACCAACCATGAGCGTATCATTTAGTGACACTCCTTTGTTGTTCTTTTCAGAGGCGTTGAAAACAACACGAACTTTAGTTGTGGTCTTGTCTTCCCTAATGACTGCGTGATGTGGTAGATACACTGCTTCTTCCCTTTTGCTATCATCTTTCTTTACGTGCCTCATATGACCTAACTGTAGATATTCATTTATTACTTCTGTGTATTTTTCTTTTAACTCTTTGTTCTTTTCTAATTTTCTCTCTAATGCTTGAAATCTAGATTTAGCTATGCCACGTGAATTTCCAGACTTGCAAGGAGGATCTTCGTCTCGGAAAGGTAACCTGACTATATATCTACCATCGCTATCTCTCTTAGTAGTCTCACTATAAAGCTCTTCGCATTTCTTCTCCTCTGGTGTAAATATCCTTTTAGTACTAATTTGCTCTTCGATTTCCCAAAATTTCTTTAAAAGGTCATCGTCTTGCACCTTGCAATGCATTACGTTAATTTTATATAAACTATTACTTTCAGGACCCACTGTACCTGACAGAACCCAACCTAATCTAGTGCTCTGTGCTACAAAACTTCCAGAAGGACTTTTAACTAAACCTTCCTTAATAATGCAGCTATAAACATCAGCACCCAACAGCATATCGATTTTGTTGGGTGTGTTGAACTCTGGATCTGCTAAACATAAATTGTTAATCTCTAACCAGTCGAAAGCATCCATGCTTAAGCTTCGCTCTGGTAAGTAAGAGGTGATCTTGCTTAAAACGTAAGCATTAAACGTAAACTTAAAACTAAAATCGAGGCGAGACCTTATCGTTATTTGTACCATGTACTTTGTCATGGTTGACCTATTGTCTCCTAAGCCTAAAACAAACCCTTGAATAGGAATCTTTTTCAGGTTAAGAAATTGAACTGCTGCTTCTGTAACGAAACAAGCCTGCGAACCCTGATCGAGTAAGGCTCGGACTGTTTGGTATCCACCCGTCTTTGACTCGGCTTTTAGTAGCGCAGTGGCTAATAAAACTTGTCGGGGTTTGGGTACCTTCCCTGTTGACAAGCAAGCAACTATCTGATTAGCACTAGTCGAAGGACTAGCACTGTCAGCAGTTGGCTTAGCTTCAGGGTCTTGATCTTCAATTGACGACTCACTATTTATATGTAACAGCGAATGGTGGCGCTTTTGGCAAACTTTACACCTGGTGTCTTTTTTACAACCTTTAACCGTGTGATTGCTCCCCAAACAGTTAAAGCATATTTTGTTTTTACGTACAAAATCACGTCTAGCTTCAAGTGGTTGTTTAGCAAACTTTTTACAAAAACAAAGTTTATGAGCTTCAGAACAGAGTTCGCATTTCATGTGTGTTAATGCGTTCGTAGCAAGCATTGTCTTAGGCGTATGGTGGTTCGAACTGTTATTGACCTGGTGACCTGAACCCTTTTTTGGTTCTATGCACTCAAATGCGCGGAAACGTTGCTCTAAAAATAATTTGAATTGATCAATGGTAGGGAAATTATTGGAAATGCTACTGCTGACGCTTATTTCCCATTGTTTACGCGTTTCAACATCTAATTTAAACGTTATGATGTGTATGATGATAACGTCCCAAGTACTCACATTTATGCCTAAATTTGATAACGCATTTAGGCAATCACTGGTCGTATCTAAAATTTCTTTTAATGAAGTCGCTGACTCAATTTGCATACGTTTTATTCCAAATAACCTTTTTAATATGCAATTGGCAAGATATCTTTTGTTGCTATACCTCTTATCTAAAAACTCCCAGCATAGACTATAATTCGCATTAGTTATTGGTGTATTCCGTATTAATTGGTCAGCTTCACCCGAGAGATGACTTTTTAAATAGTGTAGCTTTTGTACGTTATCTAATGACTCATTTTTATGGACTAATGAAATAAACAGATCACGAAATGTAGTCCATTCTCCATATTTTCCAGAGAATATTGGAATGGTGATCTTTGGTAATTTAACAAATAAACTTGCTGACTTAAATGAACTGTTAGAAGAACCATCACTAGGTTGTACTGGTTCCCTTGGTCTAATTTTATTATGTGCTGTTTTTAATAAACTTTTATACATTATATAAGTGTCTTCGGTTGTATCATAAATGTCAACAACCTTTTGATCTATATCATCTAAATTAAAGTTTTCATAAATTTTGGTATTAGCTTCTTTAAACGAATCCCAATCCTTTTCTAACAATTCTAGTCTAGTTTCAATGAATTCGCTCGTTAATCTTTCTTTAGGACTCTTTTTGAAATTTGCTAAACCTTTAATAATAACATTTTGGAAACCTTTTAGTACGTTAATTAATCCTTCCATCTTTGAGACAGATTATTAACGGCAAAGCAAGTTAAATAAAAAGAAAACTAGAAGTGCACTATAAATTTAAAACACTGAGTTAAACCTGATGTAAAACAGGTTAAATAAACTAACAATACACCAACAAAAATAATGTAAACAAACCAAAACGTGTTTAAAACAATGTTTGTTTTGTACTGTGGGAGAACTGACTAGTAATAAACTACAAGTCCAGTATTGACAAAAATATTCTAAGTCCAATAAAGTTGCTCAAAATTTTACAAGTGTTTTAAACATAACTAAAATCTGACGGAAATCGGGCATAGGTTCCCCGTTCCGTCGTTTTTTAAGAAACTATTCTAAGTCCTTAACTAACATGCACACATAATACAAGTTAAATAAATCTCAACGGAAATATTCTAAGTCTTAGAATTCTAAAAGTCCAAAATTCTTCAGAAAATGTCTATGTTAAATTCTTGGAAGAAATTAAGTTCAAAATTGCTTGTCATTAACTTCCTTTGTTTACAAAATAAAATGTACTCACAATTTGCACTTCACTCACACAACACGATGATGGTGGCGCCCCCTGGTGGCGACACGTTGGAACTCTTGAATGTGACGTCAGTCTTCTGATGTCACGTTGAACTGGGGTGTGACGTCCTTCTTGTGACGACACGTCGAACTGCGGGGGTGACGTATGCGATCACCACCCGTTTGATCTGGATGCAAGTGGCGCCCTCTGGTGGCCACTTTCCTGCCGCTGCTGCCGAGCTCGTCCACCACACTGGACGGAGCCGCCGCTGCCGATGCGGGGAACCGGTACTCTTGCCGCAGCGATCCACTGCGAGTACACGGCAATGCGGACCGGGCCGCGCGCGAACTCAAAAATACGGTTATTTATCCGGTTCGATGGACCAATGTTTAGTACCGCACGCGGGGTCTGCCTACCCAGTACTAGCAGGTAGCAGGGTTGATCTAATTGATCTTAGGAGTAAGGTCTAGTGTGGAATCAAACAACCGTAATCTGTATTTTTGACCTTATATTGAGCTTTATCGACAGGAACTATATCTAAGCGGCGGAGAATCTTAACACCGACTTCTAATTTGACGCCTAACGCCATCTAGTTAATTATTTTACAACTTTTCTACAAAACATATTATACTTAGATTTTGGTGAGCGGGTTTCGAACATGCATGGTTCTTAACAGACGCTTTCTCGAAGTACGTTTTACTGTACTTCAGTACCAATAAAAACCCACACAGTACATCGGCTGCTCTAAAACTTGCGGTGCACCTATTTGGCGCACCGGTCCAAATGATAGTCGATGGAGGAAGAGAATTCCTTGGCGAATTCAAAGAGTACTGTGACAACATCGGAATAAATATTCTTGCTATCGCTCCAGGAGTCAGCCGAGCGAAGGGCCAAGTTGAAAGGGTCATTGCAACCCTCAAAAACTCAAACGAAACCCATATTACACAACGAAAACACAGTGTACCCCCTGAGCTTCTCAACTTGGTGGATATTGACAACGAAACCGTTTGTATTGAAGCGCTTACTCAACAGGTGCAACAAAAAATGATTCGTTCAAGCGAACAAGACAGACAACGCTTCAACCTACATAAGGCCAAAATCCACCATTTCCAAAAGAGGAGATTACGTATTGGTTAAGAATAATCCTCGCAACCAAACCTCGCTTGACCTTAAATTCAGCGAACCGTATGAAATCTGTAGAATACTGGAAAATTACCAATGTTTGGTAAAGAAAGTTATCGGTAGAGGACGACCTCCAAAGGTTGCCCAAGATCAGCTGCGCCGCGCTCCACAACCTGGTGATCAGTTGACCGTATCGGCAGGAAACGAATCGCCTACTCACCGAGATCCTGCTGCAGAACCAAACGAGCCCATCCCGTCGTCCTCACCAGAACAGCTGCAAGTACAGCCAAACCACGAATCAGAATAAATAGTAAGTATCTCCATTCAAAGATTCTAAATTAACTTTCGAGAACTCTACGAGAACCTCCGAGAACTCTACGAAAACCTCCGAGAACTCTACGAGAACCTCCGAGAACCCTTCAATAAAATCTCCGAGAACCTAATAACCTTAACAGCATTAATATTCTCAAAGACAAAGCAACGCCAGTTGCTTACAGATGCGCTACTCCGAGGAAATTATTTATATTCTTTCAGATCTACGAGAACCCACAAAAATCTACGAGAAGCAACGAGGCTGGTGCAGAGCGCGCACCGCCTGTCAGTATGGCCGTATCGGCGCAACCACACCAAGTTTAATCATTTTATTGTCCTAAAATTAGTTTATAAATCTTTGAGTTTATTACGATGTAAAATTAATGCCAACATTGTAATTTCAATACTTAACCTAAAAATTATGAACACGTGCTCGCCACACTATAAATACGGCCGCATAGAGCGCGCTCAGCCAGTCCAGGTCGCCGCGAAGGGTAGAGCGGCCCGCGCTCTGCTCCACCCAGTGCTCTCATCCCGCCTCCCGCTGCGAGTCAAGCTGGGCGTGTATAAAACGTACATCCGCCCGCTGCTCACCTATGCCGCCCCAGCTTGGCTCGCCCTCACGAGCGAGTCAAATAAAAAGATCCTCCGCGCGCAGCAAAACCAAGCGCTGCGGAAAATTGTTGCTGCCCCTCGCTTCGTGAGGAACAGCGTCATCATGCGGGACCTTAGGATTGAGAGCCTGGACGAGTTTTGCGCCCGCCTCGCGTCCACTATGTTCGCGCGTGCCGACGCTTCCGCTTGGAAACACGTCAAGCACATAGCGCCCTGGCAAGCGCGGCCACCTGACGCGAGACGCCTGCCGCGCGACTTCGTGCAGGACGCTGACGACCCCACCTAACCCACCGGACTTGACGCCGAGTGAGTCGCAGACACCGACACGCGACTCACTCCCTCACTATCGACTCTACAACACTACATGCACTCGGCGCGCACTGTGTGCTAGGTTAATATATGAGGTTCGACGCACACTATGCCTATAGTGTGCGTCGAACCTCATACAAGCACGACTCTTCATGCGCCCAAACACACGCGATGAACGTACGGCGCGGACGTACGTTTCATTCGCTACATGAGACGGTGTCTCACAATTCCATTGCCGCTCATACACTCACCACGGTCCCTCAGCCTGAAGCGTGACCGGCTCGCTCTGGAAGCAGGACAGGCGGGGGATCAGCACCCTCGGCAGCGAGCGCCCTAAAGTCGGCGCCTACGTCGCTGGTCGTCTCTCGCTGGGCCTCCTCCGGGCAACCGGCGGTCTCACCCGGCGGGGACTGACCGCCGTAGGGTCGTGAAGAGACGGCACTGTGGGACAGTGCCGTAGCGCCCTCTGCTGACACTACGAGTTCAAAGCTAATAGATCTGTCGACCTTGCGTACGTTCAAAACATTAAAGTAAACAATAAACATACAACCGGCATTGAAGAAACAACTGATGCTCTGCTTGAATCCCTTATACCAGACGATTCATCAGTAAATGATAATGAATACCACCAACAGATCAGAGCGTGGGCCACGGTGCCACCTGAATCGCCGGAGTCAGATCTTCCATCCACTGACGAATTCATAAACGTTGTGAAGAAACTACCTCTTAACAAATCATCCGGTGAAGATAAAATATCTAATAGAATGATTATAGAAGCGTGTAAGACAGCCGGAGACGCGATCTTATCAGTATATAACCGATGCATTGCGGAAGGTATTTTTCCTCGAATATGGCGACAGGGCTTTATACGCATTATTCCGAAGAGTGGCGATAAGCCCCCGGATGACCCTAAGTCCTATCGGCCCATAACCCTACTTCCATCTTTGGGAAAACTCTTAGAGCGACTAATCGTTCCGCGCTTACTACCGAATGGACCTAAATTTCATAATAATCAATTTGGTTTCACTATTGGTAAGTCCACCGTCGACGCGGTGCTCTCTGTTCGTAAAATTATTAACTTATCGGAACATAAATATGTGGTTGGAATCTTTCTCGACATTTCTGGCGCTTTTGATAACGCATGGTGGCCGATGCTACTACTTAAAATGAAAAACCGTGGTTGTTACAAAAACATCTATAATCTGATTCTTTCTTACTTTCTAAACGGTTCCGTGAAACTCAAACTAGGACATCATTCCATTACTAAGTCTCTAACCATGGGATGTCCTCAGGGCTCAGTTATCGGTCCATATGTTTGGAATATTGGCTACGATGATTTCCTCGCGCTTCCGCTCCCATGCGGCTGCTCATTAACCGGATACGCGGACGATGGCTTGCTTCTCATTCAGGCAAGTACTCGTGCTGGCCTTGAGAATTTGGCTGACACATGCCTACGATTAATATCTCAGTGGGGCGATCGAAACCGTCTGACCTTTGCACCGCATAAAACCTATCAACTTATTTTAAAAGGAAACCTTAAATCCTGGCCTAGTATTAAATTCAATAACGTACCCGTTAAAAGAAAAGAATCCGTGTGCTATCTCGGTATGCTATTAGAAAATAACTTTTCATTTATTGATCATATAAAAACAGTAGGTGAGAAAGCAAAAAAGAACTTCTACGCCTTGACGAGAATATCCAAAGCTACTTGGGGTCTATCTTTTCAAACCTTAAAAACTATTTATGGGGCTACCTACTTGGGTTGTATGTGCTACGGGGCACCTGTCTGGGCCGATAGGGCCACCATAGGTGCGGTACGACGTAAATTGCTTCAAAGCCAGCGTTTGGCTTTGATATTCTTATGCAAGGCGTATAGGACGGTTAGTACTGAAGCCTTACCAGTGCTGGCGGGTGTTCTCCCAGTCGATCTAGAAGTGCAGCGGCGTGCTGCAATGTACTACTACGCTAGAAAGATTACGGACCCAGAGTTCTTACCGCAACGCGGCCGTGCTAAGATCTCTAGATTACTAAAACCCCAGACTGATGTCTGGGAGGAACTTTTATCCGAGTGGCAATGTAGGTGGGAAAATTCCATCAAAGGCCGTCACCTCCACCAGTTTTTTCCATCTGTTCGTGAGCGGCTGGACAGGACATGGCTGGAGGTGGATCACTGTGTTGCCCAATTTCTCACAGGTCATGGCAATTTTAAGAGTAAATTATTTTCCTTTAAGCTTGTGGCCTCGCCTTTATGTCAATGTTCTGCAGCTGACCATGAATACGAACAATCCGCACATCACATCTTATGGGAGTGTAGTCTTTGGCAAACTGAACGCAATATTATGTTAGATAGTATTAAGGTTACATCTGGGGTAGTTTACTATACGGACCTTGTTGAAACCAGAACAAATTTCCGTGCGTTCAAGCGATTTTGCCATACCTATTACTGGAATCAAAAGTAGCTCACAATTTAGGACCCATTAGTTTAAGTGGTAAAATATAATCCGTGGTGCTTGGCAACTGGGCTTAACCCAGTTGTATTTGTCCCTTGGTGCCTATTGGCCTAGTTCTATTCTGTCTCCTGCTTGATACGGAGGGAAGTGGAAATTATATATATTTTTTTTTCCTACTCCTCCGCTGTACTTTTCTGATTAATTTCGTTGCAGGATCCAAGACAGTTGAATCATTTCTCCGGGACTCGTCGGGTTTCATTGGCTCGGCGTTTTTCTGGTGGTCGCCACTGTTGATTCTGGCTTTCAGGAGTTGCAGTGGTTGGGAATGTGTGGCGGGCTTGTGCTGACACTATGACAGATACACTTAGGCACGCAGCGACCATCTGTCGCGCTGCCTTCATCTATGCCTATATGGCACCCAAACGACGTGCCCGTTTTCACGGGCACGCAATGACACCGCGGGAGTAAAGGCACAGCCTATGCCCGCCCGCCGCGCCCCCTTGCGGGGACGTTGCGAATGCTCCGAGTTGCTCAGCCAGTCGCACTCGGACCGCCGTACAGTACGGACCTCTCTGTGACGTCATTACGCTGCCCGTTGAATAAACGAAGTTTATAAAGTGTAACTGAAGTTTTCCTTGAGAGACCGAAAATGAGTGATCATCATGAAAACAACAATTGTGACGTCAGCTGCTGACGTCACGCTTTTTAAAAACACTATGGAGATTCTTTCTCCGTCATATATTTAACTCGGACTTTTTTTGAATTTACAGTAATAAAATAATATGTAAATACATAAATACACTGTAAATCTGGTGTACTTAATGTATTTTTAAAGATTTTTCTTTGTTTAAGAGACTTTTTGTTTTTTTTTTAATTATTATAAAGGTAATATTTTGTAACCATTGCTATAACACGAATTTATAATAAATAACTTCTATTTATGAAATCTGTTTTTTTTTCCTGTCTATCAAGTAATCGCTAAAATACATTAGTTTAATACACTAAGTATAAGGGACAATTTGTGAGTTTAGAATTAAACTTTAGAATTAATTTATTTTTCACACTTATCACGTGTATATTTCATCTCTGGTTCTTACCCGTGAATCGATGTCTGGATTCTCCACGCGGCTCCGCAGCTCTGCCGTAGATTCTGGATACTCGTGACGTGACTTGAAAGACACCCGGGTGTTCGCGATCGTGGAGACCGATATGAGACTACTCTAACACGTTTAGCGAACCGGCCTGCGAATATCCTACCGACTACGCCAATTACGTAGACTGCAGACGATGGATCGAAAAAAAACCAAAGTGATTTTAAAACTAATTTAATTAAAAGAAATTATTACAATTAAATTGATGAAACCTATTCGATGCTAGAATATGGAATGACAAAATAATACTTCAAAATAACTTATTGCTACTGGTGAGTTTCTGCTGCGTCGGCGGCTCGTGGCTGAACGGACGTCATCGCTGCAGTTTCTATGCGGTTGGCGTAAAGAATGTGCGAAGTCGGTGGTATCCATTAGGGGTCCGTATCTAACACGTTGATGGTTTCTGTATGTACGAGTATACAACATCATTTCTTCGCTTTTTATTATTGTTGTTGTTGTCACTGTTGCTGCATGGTGGGGTGTCTTCAAATTCGAACGGTTGAAATGGCTTTTCTCTCTCTAAATAGTTCACCACTTTTTGTTCGGCAGTAATCGGTGAGTATGAAGAATCAGTGGGTAAAATATTGCTGGACATCTAAAACAAAGAAGTAAATATTATTAATTAAATAAAACTATAAAGACAAGTTGTCGAAGACTATGAACTACCTTAGAATAGACCCTTGTGAAAACATGTTAAATTAATTTGATAATATTCATTACATTTTTTTACTAATAATTTAAATAAAACACTTTTTTTATAAAATATTTACTTACCGACATCGTAGAGCAGATCAGACTGTATTTTTTTGGTAAGTTAAATCGGTTTATATAGGCGCTAACCCAATTTTTTTTTGTCAATAAGGTTCAATTAAATTTCGTTTTGTGTAAGTAAAGTAATCCTAAACTTACGGTTCTCTATTTGGCTAGGAATTTGTGACACGTGCGCAAAGATGCATTAAAATCTACAGACGAGCGTTTTAACCGCAGCGTTTGTCACAAATCGTCAATAAACACGTCCAATATAAAAATCATACTATATTTAAATTACAATTTAAATTAATTGTATAAGTACGTGCTTAAGACATACAATTGATAATCTTTTTTAGTGGGAGCTCGTTGACACTAAAATAATAAAGCGTTTAAAACTCTGCAGTTGTAACGCTCGTCTATAAATTTTTGTCGATGTAAAAATGCTGTGCTTGCAATCTTTGTGATTAACTTATTTTTGCATGTATGCATTTTTACAAATTTGGTTATGTGTGACGCGTTTTTACGGCTATATGAACGGGTCGAGGGGAACATTTTGTACCAATCCACCACTGGAAGGACTCGGTGCTCCTGAATTTCTACATCAAGTACAGAACATAAGTTCATCAAGAAAAACTCAGCAGGCTTTGAAATGAAAGTAATTTATTTTTTATCTCAATCAATCCTCTGTTGAATAATTTCATCTGCTCACTAATTTTATCTTTCAATCGTTTCATTTATTCATCGATTCAATAATTTTATTAATTTATTCATTATCTTTCAAATTATAATCGATTAATTTATTTTAGTAAAATAATTAATCTACCTTTTCTTCTGCATTCAATCCATTCATTCAATCAAAGCAATTAAATCAAATCCTGTACTGAATTGAGGCAATGTTTTCTTTATTATCTAATACATAAATAAATGTCGCAGCAGGAGGCCGTAGATTAAATAACTTCTAACATCTGTTAAAACAGGGCGGTAGTGAGGTCATTCCATCTGTCTGTCAGTTGTCACTGTTTAGTAGTCATTGTCAAAAGTGTCATTGTGTGACACGTGTAAGTGAGGTGGGGATTGTGACATTCATTCTGGGAGAACGTGCGCGTGGGCGAATGACCTCACAACCTTCATCTGTTTCCATCTTGGATATTCGTGATTATTGAGATCAAAAAAGTTTGTAAAGTAATAAAAGGAAGATCAACGCTATCTGTTCGTGGTATTATTTCCTGTTTTTTTGAAGATGTACGAGGAGGAAGGCCTGCCCGAAAATAACATTCCTGGTTCCTCTCCCACATATATATTGTTGCAGGTCGAAACAAACAGCTTGGCAACTTTTCTCTTCCGATGATGAAGCTGGCCATCAGCAGCAGTTGAAAAAGCCGAAGGACTCCAAAGCGTCACCTTCGTCGCTGACTGCTAAGAGGTTGGCGGAGGGAGAATCGTCAAACACCGAGATTAAGAAGAGGAAAAAGAATAAGACCACGGTCAACCCCATCAGCGCCAGCATGCGACCCACATCGCATGACCTGTTCTGGACCAACAGCGAAGACGCGCAAGAAGAGGAGGTCGCTGGAAGCACGTTGGGTAAGAAAATAACACCATTGCATTCGTATTGTTGTGTGCGCAGAGTAGCACACACAACAACAACAACAGACAAATGAAAACAAAAAGGGTAAAGAACAATGGGTAATTTTATATGGAACCCGTACCCACTTTGTAGCATTTTAGACTAGGTGTAATTTAGAAGAGGCCTAATTGAGTAACTCGAAAATAAGTGAACGAATGAATGAATGAATGAAAGACCGAAGTTATGATAACTTCTTTGTAACATTTTTAATTGCCAATAATCGCACTTTTTCTGCTTTTTGGACTAAATAAATAGGTAACCAGTCATTTTTTCTGTCTTTAGAGAGCGATATAGCTTCCTATCGTTGGTTTTTGGTACAGAAAAAATATTAAATAAGAACTATCAATCTTAAATAGCACAGTTTTATTAAATTGTATTGTTACTTTCAATGATTATATCATCCCAGGCACTTGCCGGACCTACGAAGTTATCTAGGTGCCTGCCAACACCTAAATACCATATTATGCTGATAGTATGGGCACAAGCACCTAGAGTTCTCATAACCGTCATGCAGGAGCAATAATACGCTTCGATGGCTTCTCTGCCCTGGACATTAACCTTGATTAAAATATATGTGTAATATATTTTATTCGACACGTGCCTCGACAATATGCGGCCTCTAATTAACGAGCAGTTTTCGGTTACTAGCCCATGCTGCGGCATGGGCTAGTAACCGAACCTACCTACATACTAGGGCTACGGCTCGAAGATACCTCAATATTATATATACCATCTCCACCTCGCAAATGCTCGGCAACATATGATCTAGCGAGCTTTAAATGGTATGTGCCCAAACTGAGTAGAATAACGTCTTCTTCTGTCAATTGTGGAAATGGTATTGACGTAGCCGTCATTGTTGTGAACACCGCCCGCTGTCTGTTCATATGTTCTGCGACTACATAATTGCCCAGTCTGTTGGGTTCACTTCTTCTTTGCGCTATTATATTCATAAAAGCGTGGGCATGCTCATTATCTGTCAGACGCTGCCTAAATGCATTTATATAGGCTCCCGCAATACGGAAGTCTTCAAATAAGTGAGGGAGTGTTTTATTGATAACTGTATGCCTAAATATTTTGTAGTCCCTTTTGAACCATCCGTTTATTACTTCAATGACCCAACGCACTATGGTGATTTCTCGAGATTTATTGGCTTGAATATCTGTAAGCTGTGTGGCATGCCTATCTTTACTTGGTGGCATATGGGCAACATAGCCAGCACTTTCTATATCTGGTATAGTCTCTAAAACCTCGATCTAATATAAAAACGTCATCTGTTTGTAACGTTATATGCACTAGGGACGTTTGATCATTCATAATCTCAGTCATGATTTGGGCATCAGTCTTTGTTGCAGCGTATGGTCCACATATATCTATAATATAGCCATCTGGGCAAGTAATCACAAAGGGTTTTAACAAGTTTTTATACTTGTGTAAGCTGTAAGACTTTTTTTGAAATAAAAAGTTTTTACTTTTCTGTACGTATATATACGAACCATCACAAATAGCTATAGCCACTGGGTTTATAGGGTTGGAATATATTGATGATGGTACTGCAAGGCTGTGAGCTATAATTTCATCCCGACTTATATGATTGAAACCCAAATGGCGAACAACAAAGTCTTGGGTCAAGCAGTTTCTAGCAGTTTTAAGCAAAATACCGATCGTTTTACGAGATACACCTATTTGGGAGGCTATACGTGTATTTGGTTCACCAGACCGTTGTTTTAATAAATATATTCCTAGTGCAGTTTTTGGTCTTCTACATTGATTTAAAAGAGACGGTGTTTCATTCAAAAGGATTTCGAATTGTTGGTGTGTTAAGCCAGTTAGGTAATATAGATCCTCTGGTAAAATGTTGTTTACATTGTCAAAATCTATATTAGTCTTATGTTTATATGCATCTCGTAACGTATCAATCATATCTTTGAGATGGTCTGGTGTGAATTTTGTCTCTCCATTATCATACAGGGAGCTCCAATCTTCTGTGTTGATGTGATGTGTACAAACGCGTGCATGTTCAGGAACGTACACGCTATGATTAACCAACAAGAATACTTTTATAAACCTGGACACTCTGTGAAGTTCTTGATTGATGCACCCATGAAATAAACAGTGACGCGCCGTATTTGCAACCCTTCTATAAGTTGGAACAGACGTTGGGTGCTCTGGGTTTGCAAGTTCCTGGTTTTGTTCTTGTTCGAACCTAGCTTGCTGTCGTTTTCCAGCTACCCAACAACGATGACACATAGCCTGAAGTTGATTCAGGGCCATCTAAAAGAAAAACCAAATCCTCAAGTAACTAAAACAATAAATAACTTAATAAAGAGTGAACAAAAAGACACCGTGTACTCGATGATCAAAAGCTATTGTTATACTAACCTCATTTATGTTAATCCGTGCCATCACATACTCTGTGAAGCCTGGATTGTCTTCCAAATAGGTTCACGTCAGTATATGCCGGTTTTGGTCACGAATTACTGATCTTGTACATGTAACACACTGTATACGGCGTTCACCTTCCATTTTTTTGAAGCAGATGACTAATAATAATAATCCAATCGTTAAGTAATACACTGAAGTCCGTTGTGAAAGCCGAGGTTGTAAATAAAAGTAAGAATAAAATAAACTAAGATATGCGCGCGCGCTCAAAATCAGTTCTTATCAGGTACTGACGACACACCGACGCTAGCACAAAATAGTTCGAACTACCCACCTAATGGATAAAATAAAAAAAAATTGAACGTGCGTGGGTCGATTTTACTAAGGATTTTCGGTATTTTCAACATCGAATATCTTTTTTCCTACATAAGTTACAAAGTTGCTCCCATACAAAAAATATCTACGTTTTCAAAGACCTTTCGAATGGTACCAATTTCAACTTGCTACAAACTGGGTACGTTCAGACCCATGTTCTTTTATATAGAATTAAAGATCTATGATCACAATGAGATAAGAGCGTGTAGCGCCTATAAATCGTTGGAGGCATGCAATTGTAACCGTAAAAAAATCGCACTAATGACAAGGCGCCAGCATAGAATCATTTAAAAGACTTTTTAAAAGAAACTCATAGAGTTCAAGCACTGTCCCATAGATTATGTCAGCAGTTATTTTTAGTAGATATATCTCTTATTATTCTGTTATAATACTTACTCATTTATTTTTTCTTCTCACTTGTATCTTGTACCTAATCATTGTAATAACAATTTACCTAATTACTTTAACTGTAGTATCTAATATCATAGTTATTAAGTACCTATTTGCGTAAAAAATATTTATTCATAAGGGTGACAAATCATATCTAATATATGCAGAAATGTAACTATAATATTATCTTTTTGTTTCATTTATAGTACAAACCCCGTCTACTCACCGAATGCAATATACAAATAATCCAGAATATTGAATGTAAAAAATGTCACATTAAATCCCCGACTAATGAATTCAAATATCATTTGAGTTTGAAAATATTTACATAATTGCAAATTGTAATTACTATCGACCAGAGCCAGAAGTACTATGCTGAAACTCTTTATATAGTTGTAGTATTTCGAACCACTATGTGCAGGAGGTTGCATTACGATGTGTTTGCCATCAATTGCTCCTATACACCTTGGAAAATTTCTGAACCCTTTTTCTATTTCTAACCTTGACTGTGGATCTTCCGGAATCTGTAAAATAAATATTTATTGTTATTTTATGTATATAATATCTCGTTATTTTCAGATTCCACCTACGCCTGAGAGTGGAATTGCCAATGATGATCCAGGTGAAAATGATCATCAATCAGAACCTACGACATTATCTCCATTGCCAACTGTACCGCGGCGCCGAAAGAATCCGGTAGAACTGCAAGAAGCTGGCAAGACTATGAAGGAAGCCATGAGTTCACTGCAAAAAGTTTTGAAAAAACCACAAGTGGTAGAAGACGATTTCGATCGGTATGGCAAGATTCTTGCCAATAAGCTTCGTAAGCTATCTGAATCAGAAAGCTTAAAAATCATGTATGAAATAGATGGATTATTTATTAAACGTTTAAATACTACAGCCACATACTGTGCACGACCTTCACCGATTTACTCATCGTATTCAGAACTAATACAACGACTTCAATTATCACATCCGAATACATCACCAACATATTACGTACGGCCTGGATCGTCATGTACCTCATACTCAGAACCAGACATGACGTCAGCAACACGTTCTTCCTCAGCCGTTTCCAATACAAATACCATACAAATTTTGTGTAATGAGATTGTGAGCCCACCAACAGATACAGATTATGACATTCTCGGTCAAGCATTTCACAAAGCATAGTTAATTAAATCCTTAAAACTGATTTTCTTTTTTTCGTCGGTTGTTTTTTTTTTTGTTAAAAGCTATTATCTGTAATAAATAAAGTTTATAAATAGTAAGTATTGTTATTATTCTGAATCCACATACTTACCGTAATTTGATCTTTCAATACTTGGTTTAGTGCCATGCATACTTCAGGCACAATTCTTGATATAATCGAACTCGAAACTTTGAACAGGAAATGTAGACTTTCAAAACTATCGCCACTGGCTAAAAATCTCAAAGTAATTGCTAGGCGAATTTTGGCTGGGATAAGAAAATGGAGTAAAAAAAGTAAGATAAATTAAAAATCAACTGTTAAGTCTGATTATGTATTTTTACAAGTATTTTCTTATGTTTTAAGAATTTACCTGCTTCTATTGCGGTGCTAAGAGATGGTGGATGGTTACACACATCATCACACACCATCACATACACACATCACATACATCACACACACATCACATCTACATCTACATCTATGTACATCTTCTCCTTCGCCATGGCTTAAGAATTTTCTTTCTATGGTAAATAGATAAAAAATTAAATAGCTCACAACACAAAGGCAAACAGCAGCTGCAATTTCCACGTCCATTGTCACAGAAATCTTCCGTACAAATGAAAAAACGAGTGTGTACACGTATGCTCTCGCCGAGAACATCATCGGCCGAGACTCTCGACGAGAGGCTCTCGACGAGTGTGTACAGCCGCCACTAAATATTGAGGGAATGTCTTTTCCTGTCTCATATCAAGACATAAAACTATTTGAAATAAACAACAACATAAGTATTAATATTTATGGAGTAGATAATAAGAGCGGAAACGTGACTGGACCTCTGTATTTAACAAATAACAGAAAATTAGTTCATGTTAATTTGTTATATTTAGAAAGAAAAGGGGTAAGTCATTACTGTCTTATTAAAAATCTAATACGATTAGTAAGACGGCAAGTGACAAGCCATAAAGGTAATTTTTTGTTGTGTGAATCATGTTTACAATTCTATAGCAGTGAAATATGTATAGATCTCGTGTCTGTTCAAAAGTTTTATCAATTTTGCCTGAAAAGAATAGCAAACGCGGTTTTAAGAATTTTGAAAGAAAACAAAAAATAATTATGTCATCTATGCAGATTTTGAAAGCCTATTACAGAGTTATTTCGAAACAAAATCTGAAAAACACACAATTTCAAAAAACATCAGTCCTCGTGTTTTGGATACTTTACAGAGTTGATACGACTGTAAGGTTGGGTATTGGAGAAGAGTAAAACGCTCTGACTGCTCGTTGATAACTGACTGATTTATTAATAAGGATTGGTATTTAAGTACACGAGTAACTTACATAGATATATGCATACTTAGAACATTGGTTATACACTACACCTTCCCCGGAACGATAAAATAAAATATTACGTTAGATTATTTTATTTTTAGGTAAACATTTAAGAAACATTTTGGTAATGTATGTTTACATTTTTGTTTATTTTAATAATATTATACAAAAGTTTCTAAGTATCTTGAATTTATACCGGAGTATAAAGTACAAGATTAACATGGATAAAATAACAAGATAATATTACAATGGTATAGTTTTAACTAATAAAATGTTCTCAATGTTAAATATTCGTACTTACTAAAAACAGACAAAATACATGGGTGTACAAAATAGGAATATTATGAATAATATAACTTAGTCCTATTCTTATGAACTAAATCAGTTTTTCCATTATCTTTCAATATTTCAACATTTGGCGAAACATCTTTGATAACTAAATATGGCCCATTATAAATACTTTGGAGTTTATTTCCTGTCTCGTTTTTCACTAGTACCAAGTCATTTTGTTTATACATAATTGGATTGCACTTTAGATCATGCCTTCGTTTTCTTAGTGATTTACTTTCCAACAAATTATTATATGCTTCTTTTTGCGATGTTTGCAATCTGTATTTCAATTCTAAGGGATAATTATCATGGTTATAAATTGGATCTACTGATTTTTGCCTTAAATTGGATGGTATATTGCATCTTTTTCCGAATACGAGTTCGAAAGGCGTAAATTTGGTAGCGGTGTGAACTGAAGTATTATAGGAAAAGCACCAAAAGGGTAGCCATGTACTCCATGAACTCGGATGGTTGTTAGTTTGAATTCTTAGGTAATTACCCAAACTTTTATGAGTGTTTTCCAGAGAACCTATTGTTTCGTGATGGTATGCAGTAGAATTTAGAGTAGTTATATTGAGAAGTTTACATGTTTCTTTGAAAACAGATGACAAAAATTCAGTTCCTCTATCAGTAGCTACTCTAGCGGGAATACCAAATCTAAGTATAAAATTATTAACAAAATTTTTCGCTATCTCTTCAGAACTTTTAGTTGTCATAGGATAAGCATCTACATATTTACTTAACTCACATTGGATAGTAAGAATATATAGATTATTATAATCGTCGCGATCTAACGGACCTACTACGTCGAGGAAAACTTTTTCCATCGCCGAGTTAGCTGTTGTTGTAACAACCAACGGCTCTCTAACATAACGAGAAGTATGTTTTTGTTTTTGACACTTATCACATTTCCTAACAAATTGTTTTACGTCTCTTTCTAGACCTGGCCAAAAGTAATATTTCTTGATGTTATTATACATTCGTCTTATACCAGCGTGGCCACTTGTTGGTAGAAGATGAAAATCATTCAATATTACTTTTCGGTCGTCGTTATTTTCAATTATTCTTATGTCATTTAGAATACACAATCGCGGACCGGTCCAGTTTGTATACGACTTAATTTCTGTCGATACTTTTTTTATAAATTCATCGTATTTTTGACTTCTTATAAAAATTAATTCGTGCACGTTGATTCTTTCACAAAAATATTTCAGTTCCCTCACAAGTGCGGCTGGCGTCAATTGTGATTGGGAAACTGGATTTATAAATAACGTCATTCTCGATGTCGAATAAGATAACACTTTATTCTCTATTTCTATCTCATTAGACCTACGTAGGTTATTTAACTCATTATATTCTATAAATTTAAGTTCCACAGACATCCTCGATTTACTATAGATCTCCACGACTCTTGGTTGCGCAGGCCAGTCGTCAGTACAACCCATGGCACTAGGAGAATGTTGCGACTCCAGCACTTTTCTATATTGCGAACGCGTCATAACCGTGATTATGCTTTCATGCATATTTTTTAAGTCCGTTGATGTTATAGGTAGTCGTGACATTGAATCTGCTGGAATATTTGTGGATCCTTTGATATATTCTACGATGAAATCGTACTCTTCTAGTAGAAGTCTCAACTTCATAAGACGACTGGATGGGTCTCGCATGCCAAATAAATAAATTAGTGGTTTATGGTCGGTTTCAATTACAAATGTGCGGCCATACAAATAGGGACGAAAATGTTTCACTGCCCATACTATCGCTAACAGTTCTTTTTCCACAGTAGGATAGTTAGTTTCGGCCTTATTTAAATTTCTACTCGCGAATGCTATTGGTTTTCTATTGTCATTGCACAAAACTGCGCCTAATGAATATTTGGAAGCGTCGGTTTGCAGTATAAATTTACAGTTACTAGAAAAGTTAGGGTATTGAAGTATAGGTGGGCTCGAAATAATAGACTTTAAAGTGGAAAAAGCGGTTTGACATTTTTGATCCCATATGAATAATGCATGTTTCTTTGTTAATTGCGTTAAGGGATGCGCTATATTGGCAAAGCTTTTGATAAACTTTCTGTAGTAGTTGGCGAACGCTACAAATCTAATTAATTCTTCTACATTTTTTGGTACTGGCCAGTTACTCAAAACACGAATTTTCTCAGGATCGGGCAAAACACCTTCGCTCGTTATAACATGTCCTAAATACAATATATTCTTTTTAAGGAAGTTACATTTATGGGGATTCAACTTTAAATTTACCTGACGCAATCTAGTAAAAACATCTATGAGATTTTTGGTATGGTTCTGTAACGAATTTCCAAAAACAATAAGGTCATCTAAATATATTAAGCACTTTTCGTACGTCAAACCCGACATTGCGACAGTCATCATTTTTGAAAACGCATTAGGACTTGTTTTTAAGCCCATTGGCATTCTCGTCATCTGATATTGTCCTGAGACGGAAGCAGTACTTTTATCTTCAGTATCCGAAACTTTATACTGTCCAGAACAAAATGCTGTATATTTTCGACTTTTTGGGTCAAGGTCACATTGGTAATATCCATTGGAAAGGTCAAGAGTAGTAAAGTATACCGAACCCGAAAGGGAATCCAATATTTCAGTAATATTCGGGAGAGGGAATTTGTCATCTTGTATACGGTTATTTAATTTCCTATAATCAATTACTAAGCGCCAATTCTTATTGCCCGTATTATCTACCTTTTTAGGAACCAATAACAATGGACTTGACCATTCTGATTGACAAGGTTCAATTATACCTTCTCGTAACATGTTACTAATCTGCTTGTTTACTTCTTGTTTTTGAGAATATGGTATTCTGTACGGTTTACTAAAAACTGGTTGAGCATTGGGTTGTAAACTAATTTGATGTTTGTAAATGTTTGTGGTTGTTAATTTATCACCAGGCAATAAAAATATATCGGAAAATTTCGCACAAATATTTTCAATCGTTATTTGCTCTTCGTCGTTTAAATGTTTTAAGTTTAATAAGTTAAGCAATTTTTTAACACGTTCTGCGCTGTAATTTCTACATTGTTCAAAAGTACACAAATTATAATCACTAAGTTTATGTAAAGTTGGTTCAATAGTATCTAAGTGGACCTCGGTCTCGTTTGTATTAAGGATTTTAATAGGTATCATACCATTCAAAGGTTTAACTAATACGCTAGCAATGAATATTCCTGTTCTTAATTCTGACGAACAAACAAGACTCTCTTCGGTAATGTTAGTAGGTACGTAATGAATTGATTCGGACCTTGGCGGCAACGTTACATTACAAGAAAACCTTGAATTATTTGATTTTAACGGTAATATTACTTTTTCTTTCATGATGTTATTATTTAATGTTAAAGTTCTGCAACTGTAATTTAATATAACATTGTATTCCGTTAGAAAATCCTGCCCTAAATTAGCATGCGCCATACACGGCAAAGTATTAAAAACATAAAATTTCTGATTAAATAATTGTCCTCCTGAGTCATAACAATTGCTCATAGTTAAATAAACATATCCAATTGCTTCTATTGTTCCACCGATTCCGCTTATCTTTATGCTCTCTTTATGGATCGGTATGTTTAATTCAATTACATGTTTATATTTAATGGCACAAATTGAAGCGCCGGTGTCGATTAAAAATAAGTAGTTATATTTATCTACGTATAATTCTATGCAACAATGACTATTACTTGCAAATACAAACTTATTCACGAAAAAACTTGCTCTGCTCCTCGGTTGAATTAGTTTTTGAGGACTCCTCGTTTTTTAGAACGTGAATATTTGCATCACAACGTTGCGCGTTCCGTTGATGACCTCTGGAGTTGTTGTACCTATTATGTGAATTATGGTACGTACCTCGATTCTGTTTAGGCTGACCTCGACTATAGTTCTGGAATGGACGTCCACGGCCTCGGTAGAAAGTCGCACTACGATGGCCCGTAGACCGGTTAAAATTGTTATATGTGGAGGCACCTCGAGACTGGCGGGTGGCTCCTCGATTATGCTGATTTTGTAAATAATTATTACGTCTCCTAAAAGTTAAAATATTTTCTGACTGAGACGGCATTGCAATGGTCTCTTCATCTATAGCTGCTTGTACCGCGTCCTTCAGGGTTTCAAATTTTTGTGCAGCTATTATAGTACTGAGTCTTCTATTGCGTAATCCGTCGGCAAAACGTTTAATGGCTTGTTTTTCGTTTAATGGTTGTAAAATCTTGAGATTTTCCGTTTTGCCCTCGGCTTGCGCTATAGATAAGTCCATAAATAGTTCAGTCAACTCTTTACCATAATCATTAATCGACCTTTGACCTTGTCGCGAAGTCTGAAGTTTACTTTGCAAGGCAACGGCACTCTTTTTAGGCAAAAGAGTCGTTCGCATATCAGTAAGTAATGCGTCAATGGATGGATAATCAGATTTAAGTCTTAATTTTGCTTGTTGAGAGAGACGACTCTTTAAGACAAAGTTAACTAAATTTAATTTACATTGTTCGGTTTTTAAAGTAGAGCTATAGTAATCGATACCATCAATTAATTGACGAGTCGTCATTTCCTCATTATTCATAACTGGTAACAAACTCAAGGCTATTTTTAAATTAAACTCCATTTTGGACTCGAGATTCGATGTTGAGCCAAATAGTTCACAACTACTCTTATCAGTTAGTGGTATATGCAATTTGTTACAAAACTCTTTTATTTGAGAATATAACTCAGCAATTTTATCACAATGCGTTTTAATTAACGACAAAATTTCGCCACTAATAGTCTTATCATCTATTTGTTTTCTAATGCTTGGAAGTAAAACAGAATACCTATTATACTCAATAGTTGCTTCATTCAACTTTTCTTTCAATCGCTCTGGTGTCCTCCTTTCAATACTCAATTTAAATAAATTTTCTTTTATTTTTCTTAACCTTTCATATACATCATTGAGCTCATGAGCCATAATTTGACATTTTTATGGTAAATAGAGTAACTAGCATACTTATTAACTAATAAATGGTTATATAAATCGGGTTACCATAATTCAACGCTTTATCATCGGTTTCCGTTTGTTTTTACGCACAAAACGCACTCTTGACACTTCACTTTCACATTATCCTTACGTTAACACTTATCACACATTTGGTTTAAGCACAAAATCTTCTTTAGGAAGTGAAGGTCTCAACCCTGGACTGTTTGAACACGACGAACACCTGGTATCAAACGCCAAAAATCGCGTCCCACACGACGAACATCTATTTCCTTCTGCAGTTCCTCTGCGACCACGCCGAGAAAACGAATTCCTCAAAGTTTGACGAAGGATTTGGTCGTTAATCCACGTATGATGGCAATTCTTTTAACATTTGTACAGGAAATAGGCTGCCAATATCAGCAACAAACCCAAAATTATCATCATCACAATACTTATTGAAGAAAGATGAAATTGTAGCTGGTCGGTACTAGCCACATTCGAAGCTCAAATGCCATTCTGGTTTATTATCACTTCTTCACGTTTTGGAGTGTTAGAATTGCACATTATAAGGTTTATGAAAGTTCTCGAAAATACGTTCAATAATGCAACGTACACTTAGAACGAGAGTCTGTACCACACGCACCGTGCGCCTGCATTGCGACCCGACACCCCATCACCAAACATGGCAGGGTCGCCATGTAAGGTTGGGTATTGGAGAAGAGTAAAACGCTCTGACTGCTCGTTGATAACTGACTGATTTATTAATAAAGATTGGTATTTAAGTACACGAGTAACTTACATAGATATATGCATACTTAGAACATTGGTTATACACTACACGACAGAGGGGCATTAAATTAAACTACGTATACTAAACGTGTTCAGTATTAATTCGATACGGTACAAAAACAAAAAGCGCCATAAATGAGAAAATATTTTTTTCAAACAAACTAAATAGCTTGCAAATCCGAATAAAACGCAACCACCCTTTGTAAAAAAATGACACTGACCTTAGATACCGCTAGGTAACAAAGCGGCAACGTCGCGCGCGCCTTGGAGCGCGGTGTGCCGGTGTGCGGTATCTCGTGTGCTCGGCGGGGGCCGGGCCGGGGTGGCGGCCGGCGACTTAGGCCTCCGCTCGCACTGGCTTTTATGTTAGGTAACGTTTCGAAGTACGTGCACAAAAACAAACACACTAAATTTTTAAATTTTTGATGTGTCCTCTATTCACATTGATGCACAAATTATATCGACGGAGAATATTGTTATTTATTTTTCTAATTAGATCACTGTCCGTCGCTAAGCACTTTAATTTGTGTAATGCTAAAATAATCCTATTTTTTAACTCGTCAATTGTAATTACCTCTGAGGCATACACTTCACCCTTAATGTAACCCCACAAAATGAAATCCATGGGAGTGAGGTCCGGAGATACTAATACTAAATAATAATAATCCCAAGTTACGTGTCCTATCACCATAAAAAACAGTCAATCACAAAAAAAAACACTAATACTAAATAATAATAATCCCAAGTTACGTGTCCTCTCACAATAACAAAATAAAATTACAATTGTTTGCGCGCGAATTTCACAAACCGTACGTTCCGAAAAACAAGCGTCGGCGCACTGAGGGACTTACCGATCGCAAAAAACAAGGATGCAACAAACTGACCTATCTCTATTTCTTTCGCTCGCTTTATGTTAGTCGCTTTCGTAGTGAAAGTGCAAGTGTGTGTGTATTGATTGCTTCCTTGTTTGCATTGCCAATTTTTAGTGAATGTCCTTCGACATGCGTCAGAGCGGCAACAACGCATCGTAAATTTATCGTTGTAAGGTGCATGACCTATGCTTAGACGATAATCAGCTGTTAGAAAAGATACATCGTGTTCAAACCGTGCAAAAACTTTAAAAATCATTTGCGACTAAACTACTGCTCCTAATTAATTTATTTTTGGTACAGAGCTTGAAAATGGTACCTAATATAGGCAGTTTAAAGGAAAGCCCCTCTGTCGTATCAACGTTGTATATTGTAGGAGTAGGAACGGCAAGGGTGGGGAGAGTTAATAAAACTCGGCGCCTCACCCGGGCTCGGCCCTTTTTTTGCACTCGCCTTCGTTGAGATAGGTCGTTACTCTGTCCGATTGTACCTAACGTTTGCTTATTGTTTAGTCATAGATAGATCGTTTCTAGGTCTTATTTAGATTCATTAGTTTTGTATTATTTTTGTGTGTTATTTAATTTAGAAGTGAAATCATTTTTGTTGTAAAGTTGTTTGTGTTGAATTTATTTTGTCAGGTAGTATTAAAAATTGTTTTTAAAAAAATCACTCCTGGTCTTATTCCTTAGATCAGAAGTGGGATTCTTTTCCAATTGCCCACTGTTATTTTTGTTAAAGGATAGTGCTTATCAGTTAGTTTTATTCTAGAAGTTTTGTCGTTTAGTTCGGTTTTGTTCAGATACCCTCATGTAGTACGATTTTTGCTGGAGTGTTTTACATTCAGTCAAAAAAGTATCGGGAATGGATGATTTGTTTATGGTTCCAAATTCAAATTTTTGTTTTTTTGTAGTTGTTAGATTGGCACAACTGTTTTCCATTTTGGCGCGGAGTTTGAGTTGCATCTGTTATTTATATTAAATACAGTGCTGGTTTTAGTAATATCATATATAGTGTGTATTGCGAATTTCATAATGGACAAAAATATCGAACAAAGAGTTTGTCTTAAATTTTGCATCGCCAATGGAATTTCGTGTTCGGAGTCACTGAAAATGTTACAGAAGGCATAAGGTGAATCGACTTTATCAAAAACTCGTGCTTATGAGTGGTTCAAAGCGTTCAAAAGCGGTCGAGATGTGATGGAAGATTTGCCTCGCTCTGGTAGGCCGTCAACGTCTGCAACTGAAGTTAACATCGCAAAAGTGAAGGAAATAGTGACTGAAAATCTCCATTGAACTCTGAGAGAGATAGCCGCCGAACTTTCTGTATCTCACGAGTCAATCCGTACCATTTTAACTAATCATTTGGGTATGAAACATGTTGCTGCTCGGCTAGTCCCAAAAGATCTGAATTTTCTCCAAAAACTCAATCGCATGAAAGTCGCTGAGGACATGCTAGAACGAGTCAGTTCGGACCCAACATTCATGAAACGCATTGTTACTGGTGACGAGACATGGGTTTACGAGTTTGACATGCAAACTAGTCAACAAGCTTCGGAGTGGCGCCTTCCAACTGAACCGAAACCGAAAAAACCACGCCAAAGTCGATCAAAAGTCAAAGTCATGTTGACTGTTTTCTTTGACTATCGCGGTGTTGTGATTCTTACCGGAAGGTCTAACGGTAAATAAAGAATATTATTTGAGCGTTATGCGGCGTTTAAGAGAGCAAATTCGACGAAAAAGGCCAGATTTGTGGAAAGAAAATTCTTGGATTTAAAAACCAAACACTCAACAAATACCATCCAGCAACCACCATATTCCTCCTGCTGACTTTTTTCTTTTTCCTAAACTCAAATTACCACTTCGTGGCACCCGTTTTCAATCGATAGAAGACATAAAGGAGAATTCGCGGCGAGAACTGAACTCAATTCCGGAAGCAGCGTTTAAAAAATGTTTTGATGAATGGATTATTCGTCGGCGCAAGTGTATCGTTTCTAAAGGAGCATACTTTGAAGGTGATAACATAAATTTAGATGAATAACAGACATTTTGTGTATTATTGATCTTTTCCCGGTACTTTCTTGACAGAGTAGTATGGTGATTAGTAAGTGCTTTTGATTAGTTTTTCGTGTCATTATTTGTGTGTCATAGCGGTTCATTTATTTTTCTACTTTAGACTTTTGTTGATTTCGTCATGTCGAATTGTGAGCGTGAATATAGTGCGAATCGTCGCGATAGTCGTAGTTCCAATCGTCATAGTCGCGACAGACGTGATAGTAGAAACCGCGAGCGATCACCTGACGAAAGTTTTAAGTTGCGGCTCGAGATGCAGGCTATGGTGACGCGTCTTAAAGCGTTAGAGGATAGGTCTAGGGCCTCGCCTTTGCCAGGGCATTCGGGTGATCGTGCCGTATTAGTGCCGGAAACTAGAAACCGCGATAGGTCATTATCACGACAACAAGAACAGGTCAGACAGTCAGCGTTATGTTTCGCCGCCACCGCCATCGACCCGTACGCGTAGGTTGCAATCGCCGCATTTAAGTCCGCGATCGCGTGATCGGTTTGTGTTGCCTGTCCGTAGTCATAACCAGCGTAACCGATCTAGGTCTAGATCATTGCCTCGCGGTTCAGAGCCTACATCTAGCAAGGCGCTAGAACATTCCACGGTTACCGACCGTATTGTAGACGCGATTCGTTCGATTAATTACGGTAGATCCAGCCAGCATTTTTATATCTCTAAATCTCTTGTGTGCGAAGGTAGACCACGCAAGATCCCTAAATCATTGGAACGATCATGAGTGCCTTTCGCGTATTGGCAATTGCTTAAAGGGGGATGTTCGTTCGCGGCTAAACGATTGGGTGTCAAATGACCGCACGTGAAATAACTTTAAGAAAGAGTCAAATTCAAATTCAAATTCAAAGCATTTTATTTCAAATAAACCATTCACAGGCACTTTTGAAACGTCAAGGTCGGTCAGTCAAAAACATGGAAGCTATTTGCACGTTCCAAAGCGTAGATCTCTATGGAGAAGAACGTGCAAGAAACTCCACGGACACACTTTTAAATCATGTTCTGTTTTACATCATTCCAAGTTACATATACTTGTTGCTTCTGCATGTGAGGACAATGCAAAGGAAAAATAAAGGGCTTATTATAAGAATTTTAAATATAAAGATTAAAATAAGCCAATGGCAGTTAAGAGATGACCAGTCTCAACCGACGGCGCTTGTTCACGAACATGACGCGTGAATCGGCACCTTTCAGCTCAACCATTTCGAAGGGAACCGAATGATCAAACCCACGCGCCGCTATCAGCGAGACATTTGAGTGAGCATGACATGCTCTCAACCACCATGCTCGTTCATGCCCAACAAGTAAAACTATAACTACTCACATAAAATGTAAATGGTTTCATGGTACTCACATTTACAAAATTTGAAAAATATGCTTCTACTTTACACAAAACTATGGTTGTCAATGACCAAATAATGAAAAATAAATTAATAAAGAGATTAAGTTCTTACATCAAAAATAATAAATAAGTAATTAATATAATAATATAATTTGTATGTATATAAGAATAAATAAACGAAATAATGTAAGAACCTCTAAAAGGAGCGAGCATCTCTTCCAAATATAAAAACATAAAAACCTAAAAAGTGGACCTAAGCAGCTGTGACTGTGGAGCAGGACCAGCATTTAGCCAAGCGTTTTTATCGAGGATATAATCTTCCAGTTTATAATACGCTTGTCTACATAGTGTGCGTTTTATGCATGCTTTAAATTTTCTCTCATTCAGTTCGAGAATATCAACTGGTATTTTATTAAAAAATACAGTACCCCATAAAAGAAGTGTGTACTTTGGCCAATCTGAATCGGGGTTGATCTAATTTGTTCCTATTTCTAGTATTAAAATTATGCCTGTCACTAATCTTGCTAAAGAGATGAAGATTTTTCCGAACATACATAATATTTTCGTAAATGTATTGACAAGGTACCGTCATGATGTTGATATCCTTAAACAGTTCTCTTAGGGAATCACGCCGATGGAGATTGTAAATGGCTCTGATGGCTCTTTTCTGCAGGATAAATATAGACTCGATGTCTGCAGCACGTCCCCATAATAAGATACCGTAAGACATGATACTATGAAAGTAACTAAAATAGACCAGCCTCGCGGTATCTATATCGGTAAATTGACGAATTTTTCTGACAGCGTATGCTGCTGAACTTAGCCGTCCCGCAAGAGATGTTAAATGAGGACCCCATTGTAGCCTTGAGTCAAGCGTAATCCCCAAGAAAACCGTGTTTTCTCCTTGTTCAATACTATGTCGCAATCATTTCTTTTAACGTTCGGTAAGGCAAATCGATGCATTTAGTTTTTTTCCCATTTAATACTAAATTATTAGCAGTAAACCAATTTTGGACCTGCTGTAGGGCGTTATTTACGTCGTCAAGATTTATGGAACGTCTATCTATCTTAAAAATTAAGGATGTATCGTCAGCAAATAATACCATATGAGGTTGATTTTTTAAAAGATGGGGTAGATCATTAATATATACTAGAAAGAGGAAACGACCCAAAATAGAGCCTTGTGGTACCCCCATTTTGACTATTAAACTCCCAGAATTGACACCATTTATTTGAACTTGCTGCTGTCTATCATTTAAGTAAGATTTTATTAGACTGAGTGCAAGTTTACCTAGTCCGTAATGTCCTAGCTTTAGGAGCAAGGTTTCGTGATTTACACAATCAAATGCCTTGGAGAGGTCACAAAAGATTCCTATGGCATCTTGTGCCTCTTCCCACGCTGAGTATATGTGTTTTAACAACGTGGCACCAGCGTCAGTCGTACAACGACCCCTGGTAAAACCATACTGTTGATCGTGTAAAATTTTATTGATGTTAAAATGATTGAGCATCTGATTGAGCATTACTTTTTCAAACACTTTGCTAAAAACCGGCAAAACAGATACAGGTCTATAATTATTGGTGTCTTTGCTGTCGCCCGACTTAAATAGTGGTATAACCTTACTATATTTCATTATATCCGGAAAGACTCCTTGGTCCACACATAAATTAAATATTAAAGCCAAGTATGGTGCTATAGTTTCAATTATGGACGTGCACACTTTAATAGACATTCCCCATATGTCTTCGGTCAATTTGATTTTGATTTGCCGGAAAGCTTTTATGACTGTCACAGGGTTGATATGTTTGAACTGGAATTCAACCGTACAACCTGGAACGTTAGCTTTTAATAAATTATATGAGACCTCAGGTGAAGAATTTAAATATTCCGTAGTTTTAGTTGGTATATTGGTGAAAAAATTTACAAATTCTTGAGCTACTTCTAAATTAGAGCTTTTGGCACCATGTGTAGTCTCCAGTAAATAATCAGTGTTTCGTTTTTTATTTCTATTAGTTTCATTATTAATAACTTTCCAAACTGTCTTTATTTTATTTTCTGACGATTTGATCTTCTTGCTAATATATAAGGCTTTAGCTACCTTGCAAGTATTTCTGAACACTTTAGAATATTTGTTTACAAACTTATTAAAAGAATCAGTGTTTATGACAGGCTTAAGGCCATATAGCTCATATAGTCTTTCCCTACTTATCCTAATGCCTTTAGTCGCCCAGTCACTAAATACATACTTAGGGAAAGTATCCTTAGACTTCTTTTCAAAAGTTGCATTGAATTCCTTAAGAACCACTGAAAAGAAATTATCATAAAATTTATTAGCATCTTCAATGTTATGGCCTAGAAAATTTAACTTATTTTGTAAGGTACCATTGAATTTAGCTAGTTTGCCAGTTGTAATTGGCCTATATTGTATATGAATTTTTTCCAAGGCTGCTTTAAACTGAAATGTTACCAATTGACCACTATGATCAGAGGGAAGGTAATTAACTATGGCTTTATCTAAATATTCACAATCGCAGAATACATTATCTATACAGGTTGAAGAAGTTGGTGTTACCCTAGTCGGTTCTGTAAACACATTAGACAAATTAAACGATTTAAAAAGGCTTATAAATCTGCTGCTATTTTAATTAATTTCTAAAATATTAATATTAAAATCCCCACAAATAATCGCGGGCTTGTTACCTGCTGCAAGTTTCGCAAGGATATCTTCCATTGTTGACTCAAATAAAGCAAAGTTTTGAGGGTTTGGGGGTCTGTACACGCACACTATGATATGCTTATCTAGCTCAACACAGGACAGTTCGATGCAATGTTCCACTGATAAGTTAACGATGTCATTACGTTGCTTAAATTTTAAGTTTTTTTTTAATAAGATGAGGGAACCACCACGTAACATAGATTTGCGGTTAAAACAACTGCCCACATTATAATTTTCATAACTAATTACCATCTGGTAATCCTTCAACCAGTGCTCACTAAAACATACAATGTCAAACATTGTTTTTTCTAAAAACATTTCAATTTCTAATAATTTGGAAGAGACACCTTGAATATTTTGATGAAATAATTTCAAGGCATGCTGCTGACTCCCTTTTTGACAACTATTTACTAAAGAGCAAGAAGAGTTTAGGCCATTGTGTCCGAAGACACCCGATGTAGCAGGTATTTTGGCGGACGTGATTAACACCAAGTCCGACAAGTACCCCACGTACGCTGATTATGCGCGTCGTTCGTTACTTCGGTTGAAAATAGTGCGGGGACTTGTTATCGGCAATAATTATACGCGGTATTACGGACCCTAATATTAGAGCAGCTGCGACTAACGCAAAATTATTGCCAAATGACTTGATTGAGTTTTTCTCCATTTACGTAAAACCGGATAGTACCTCGCGCTCTGTTTTAATAAATAGCGGTAACAAAGGGAAACCAATCACTGATTCCTCGCGGAAAAGGGGTAGTACTAGCGATATTAAGGTGAATGCTCCAGGGTAGCCGGCGAAATTCAAATATTTTTATGTTTTTTTGCAATTTGCCGGTCAGTGTGAAGCTGTATGTGGACCAAATGCAATCCGCGACCGTAACGCGTATTTATCTAAAGAATTATAACCATTTTAATCATCAATATAGCCCTCTATGTTCATGTAGTTCGAAAGAATGACTCAGTCATTCTTTCTCAGTCAATATTTGAATTTCGCGGGCTACCCTGGAGCATCCACCTTAAGTGTTTTTCGTGTGGTCAGTTAGGACACAAGCAGGTCGCGTGTACTAAGCGCTCTAGACCGTTTCAGGAACCGAGTAGTCCTCGGCTTCCTTCGAGTACCGCGAATTCGAAGACGGTTTTTGTTCCGAATAAATCCGAACCGTGTTCATTTTGTAAGAAACCGGGTCATAAAGTCGAAACTTGTTTTGTCAAGCAAAGAACTGAAGCGGCAAACAAGGAGACTGTTAATTTATGCAATGTTTTAGTAAATTCTACTAATCATGATGTTGTAGTGGCGGTTATTCAAGATGTGCCCGTAGACGTTTTGATCGATAGTGGTTCAAACATTTCTTTATTATTATTATTATTCCTTTATTTCAGGCAACGCTGGCCCATACAAATACAATACACAACAAAACATTAAAATAAAAATAAACTAATACATATTAAATATAAACTAAGACACACGAAATGACGGCGTCGTGTTACGCTGCGTGGTGTCGCGTAGCCTACCACGAAAACGTCGGTAGACTACACCCTTCGGCCAAAACTCTTCCTTCAGGAATCTGTCAAGATGTTGTGTCGGAACCCGCACCACAAACGACTTGAAGTTGGTGTTGTGACGCGGCTCCAGCTTCTCGACCCTCAAGGTCCAGTTGGTCTTCACCTTCATGTACTCCACGATCTCCTCAACCTTCGTGGAGTGATGTAGTCGGGACACATACAGCAAAGTAATATCGTCCTCTTTGCTGAAACATTTTAATTGTTCGCGCAAGCCGGCTTTCCGTATTTTGAAGGCCTTAGGTAGTCAGGAAGTGGAAAGCACGTCTTACGTTACGTTACCTATCGAGTTTGACGGTCTGACTCTTGATGTTGATTTTTTTTTTTTTTTTTACTATTGATAGGCACGCGTTTGACCACTATCTCACCTGAAGGTAAGCGAGGATGTGGTCGAAGATGGAGCACGCTTGCCTAGAAATAACCTATTCACTCTTGATTTAAAGACTCCCAGGGAATTCCACTCCTTAGCTGTACGCACTATGAATGTGTTCCCAAAACGTTTTGTGCGTATGGGTGGGATGTCCACCATGTACCGGTGGCGCATCGCCGTTCGTCTTGTGGTCCGATGATGGAACGGGCTTGGCGGAATTAAATTATGCAATTCCGTCGCACATTCCCCAAAATGCAACCGGTAAAAAACCGACAGGCTAGCAACTCGTCGTCGGTGTTCAAGACTTTGGAGCTTCGACGCGACGAGCCTCTCATTGCCGATGATCCTCTTGGCTCGTTTTTCAATTGACTCAAGGGCATCAAGCTGGTATCTGGCAGATCCGTCCCAAAGATGAGAGCAGTATTCCATACACGATCGAACTTGCGCTTGATAGAGTTTGAGCAGCTGTTCCGGCGTGAAGTACCGTCTCACCTTAGCCAGAATTCCCAACTTCTTTGCAGCCACTTGAGCTTTTGCCTCTATGTAAGGGCCAAAATTGAGAGTAGATGTTAATGTAACCCCAAGAAGCTCAAGATGGTCGGTTATCGGCACGGTTTCACCGCGGAAAGATGGAGCTGGGCGGAATTGGCTCCTTTTGGCGGAAAATAGACACGCTTGGGTCTTAGCAGCATTGAACTTGACCAGATTGGCATCGCCCCAATCAGAGACCGCCTGTAGGGACACGTTCAAGCGCTCAACCATTGCCTCCCGGAGAGACCGGATCTGCGACCCACCAGCTCGTGCGTCGGACACGTATCTTCCAGCAACAGTGCTGTCGTCTGCATACCCAAAGGTACCGGGTTTAAGCAGATCATTAATATGCAGCAAGAACAGTGTTGCCGAAAGCACCGACCCCTGAGGAACCCCGGCATTAATATCCAGCAGTCCAGACGAGCAGCCATCTATGACCACTCGGATAGACCGATCCCTCAGGAAATCTGCGATCCAATCACACAAACCGGCGGGCAGACCGAAGGAAGGAAGCTTACTAATAAGGCCATCGTGCCAGACCCTGTCGAAGGCCTTCGAGATGTCAAGGGTGACCGCCAGTGCCTCCCCGTGCTTCTCTATGGCCTCACTCCAGATGTGAATGGCATACGCTAGAAGATCCCCAGTTGACCGATTTCGGCGAAACCCGTATTGCCGGTCACTAAGGATATCATTCACTTCTAGGTACGCCAGGAGCTTATGATTCAGCACGCGTTCCATAGTCTTACAGAGTATGGACGTTACCAAGATGGGTCTATAATTCGACGGGTCAGCTCGACTACCCTTCTTGGGCACGGGCTGCACGTTAGCTTGCTTCCAAGCCTTCGGCACTTTTCCAGTCTCAAACGAAAGGCGAAATAGGCGTGTCAAGATCGGTGACAACTCAGGCGCACAAGTCTTCAGAACAATTGCCGGTATCCCGTCGGGACCACTAGCCTTGTTCACGTCTAGGTTACGCAGTACCCTACGGACGTCCTTCTGATTAATGCGAATGTTCGACATACTCGACTCGCATTCACCAGGAGAGACGGAGGGCGTCGCGCCACCAGGATCCAGACGTGAAGATTCCGCAAACAAAGAAGCAAACAAGTTCGCTTTCTCCTCAGCGGAGTGGGCCAGCGTCCCGTCGGGTCTCAGCAGTGGTGGTAGTGAAGGGCGGCAGAAGTTCGATTCGACCGACTTAGCCAGGGACCAAAAAGCCTTACTACCTGCTCGGTATGAAGCAAGTTTGTTCCCTATTCGGCTTTTTTGATTTCGGATTTGCTTTGCGCGTACGAGCGTCGACCCATGCTAGGTACGCCGCGTGCTTAAGCGCATCGGCGCGATTGCACTCGGCACCAAACCAAGGACGAGCTTCGCCAGATATTGCTATGTTAGAGAACGGAATGTAGTACTCCATTCCCCTCCGCAACACATCCGTCACGGCGTCCGCGCACGACGCAGCATCAGTGGAAGAAAAGCAAGTAGGCTGCCAAGGGTAAAATGCGAAGAAAGATCGCATGCCATCCCAATCTGCTGACTTGTATCGCCATACCCGCCGGGTGCCTCTTGGGCTAGGATCGGGCGGAGAGTAGACAGACACAGACTTCACCAGACAGTGGTCGGAACTACCCAGTGGTGATGAAATCGACACCGAATAGCGGTCTGGATCTGTTGTCAGCAGAAGGTCCAAGCAATTGGCAGTGTGCGAATCAACATCCGGCACCCTCGTTGCCCCCTGGACCAGCTGGGTAAGATTTAACGCAAGCGCTAGCTTTCGCGTCTCTCGTCCAGCATGGTCTGTGCACTGGTATGGGAAGAGCCACTCCTGATGGTGGGCATTGAAGTCCCCCAGTAACACCAATTGGGCAGAAGGGTACCGCTGCTGAGCCGCATCCGCCGCCTCACTCAGGTGCTGTGTAAGCCCAGTTGTCTCCAAATCACCGCTGTGCGAACGGTAGACGCATGCGTAGACAATTTTGTCTAGACCTGTGTCCACCATAGCCCACAGCGTTGAGAACCTGGAGTCTTCAAGGTAGCGGAGACGCCGATAGCAGATGTCGTCCCGGGCGTACATGCATACGCCCGCGCGGGGTCTAAAGTGGTGCTCTAGGGTAAACCCAGGGTAAGACAGGTATGACACGTCCGACGGACATCCGATCTGCGTCTCCGACAGGAACAAGAGCGCTGGTTTCTCGGTCTCAAGATGGTGATGGACTGCGGCGAGATTTGAGTGCAGACCTCGTATATTAGAGAGGTGCACTTTATGCGAAAGGACGTGCTGCCGCTGTACAGCTTTTCTCTTTTTATTCCTGTTCATTAATTAACTTGAGTGATGGAGGTTGAGGAGAAGGAAGTGAAATGAGGTTCCAAGCTGCTAACCTTCAGGCACGCCCTGACAGGACGACATCTTTGGGGGACTAGTCTGGAGACTGCGGGGACGCCCGAGCCCCCCCGGGAATGTCCATCGGGCCCTTTCATCTGGTCGTCAACCAGCACGATGGTGCATTCCGGGATTTTTCGTCAGATGGCGGGGCAGCCTTTCATGTGTGGCTAGCACACTACTTGGGCCCCCAACTATCTGCGGTCGGCCAGCGGTGCACTGTGCCTCGGATCCCGCTACCCTCCAAGACTAGTCTCCCGATACGCCCATGCCAGGGCTAGCCTGGCTGGTCTGCCTGCATTGGAACAACTATTTCGACCCAACTCCTCTGAATTGGCTACACTGAGCATCGTACCGGAACACAGCAAAGCCGCTTGGCGGTACGTCTTTGCCCAGTGGGTGGTCACAAGCAATCGGCCGAAACCTACCACCAGTTAGTGTCACCTGATTAGCACCACCCGAGGACCACGTGTAGGGTCTTACATTGGGTATTCTCCTACGGACGCGGGTGACTCGGTCCCCAAAATTGATTTGATTTGTTCATAGTATCATCTCAATACATGAACATTCCGGTCATAGTAGGTACGGACATTTTAAATAGAGAAGGTGTTAGGTACGTTCGTATTAAAGATTGTCAGTCACTTACGAGGGTTGATAGCGGGCCTACAACTAGAGTAATGACAATTCAACCCGAGGTTTCTATTCCAATTAACACGCCTCTTGTTAATGATCAATTGGAAAAGCTGTTGAATATTATTAACGAGTTTTCTAAATTTTTCATTACTGGTACCGCGACTTCAACAGTTAATACCGGGTGTATGACAATCAAACTCAATTCTAACACACCTGTTAATTACCGTCCTTAACGACTTTCTCTTGCCGAGACGCTTCGTGTTCGAGAAATTATTAGGAATCTTTTAGATAAAGGCATAATTGAGGAGTCTGATTCCGAGTATGCGAGTCCTATCCTTCTCGTCAAAAGAAAGACGGGTCGGATAGAATGTGTATCGATTATCGTAAGCTCAATGATGTAACAATTAAGGATCGGTTTCCACTGCCGCGGATAGATGATCATATAGACCGTCTAGGACATAATAGGTACTTCAGTAGTCTTGATATGGCTACTGGGTTCCATCAAATTCCGTTGGATTGCGAGTCTGTACCGCTTACGGGATTTGTCACGCCGGAGGGACATTATCAATATTTGAAAATGCCTTACGGATTGGCGAATGCGCCGGTTGTTTATCAGCGAATTATTGCAAAAACGCTTCGCGAGTTCATTGCATCTGGTGATATCCTTGTGTACATCGATGATGTTTTGATTCTGAGTAAAACAGCCGAACAGGGCCTGATTCTACTTTGTAGGGTTCTTAATACCTTGACTGAGGCTGGTTTCTCAATTAACTTGAAGAAGTGTTCGTTCCTAGCCACGGAAATTGAGTATTTGGGGCGGACCATTAGTGAAAATCAGGTTAGGCCGAGTCATGACAAAGTAAGGGCTTTGATTGACTCAGCTCAACCGCAAAATGTAAAACAGGTCCGCCAGTTCATGGGCTTAGCCAGCTATTTTAGACGTTACATAACTGACTTTGCCCAGAAAACTGCTTGTATTGCTGCGTTGACTAAAAAGGGGGTTCCCTTTAATTGGGGTTCAGAGCAACAGGCTGCTCGAAAGTACATTGTAGAATGTCTAACGAGTGAGCCAGTACTGGCTATCTACGATCCTTCGTTACCAATAGAGGTCCACACAGACGCGAGCTCTATTGGCTATGGAGCAGTCATGATGCAAGTACATGAAGGTAATCGCAAGCGTGTGGTATCTTATTTCAGCAGGCTAACACAGGGGGCTGAGAGTAGATACCACTCGTATGAGCTGGAGACGCTTGCTGTCGTTAAAGCTCTTCAGTATTTCCGGCGTTATCTTGTGGGGGTTCATTTCACCGTAGTTACCGATTGCAACGCACTCAAACTTACTCAACGTAAGAAAGATTTGTTGCCCAGGGTAGCTCGGTGGTGGGTATACCTTCAGGACTTTGATTTCAGCCTCGATTACCGTAAAGGTTCCCTTCTATCCCATGCTGACTATCTTAGTCGCAATCCCGTCAAAGTAATTTCCATTCAAAAGCCTTTGAACTGGGCTCAAATTGCTCAAGCCTCTGATGAAGAGACTCGATCTATCATCCAGAGTTTATCCGATGGTCAGTTGGACTCTTCCCGGTATGTCGTTAAAAATGACATTTTGTACTTCAAGTCTACACCTAGTGGTGAAAACCCTAAACTGCTTTGCTTTATCCCCAAAGGTCATCGACTTAGTCTTTTACGTATTTTCCATGATGAACATGACATTCCCGGTGTAGATAAGACAGTCGATCTTATTACTAAACATTTCTGGTTCCCAGGCTTGAGAGCTTTTGTTCTCAAATATGTAACACATTGTTTAGTGTGTCTTTCACACAAAAAAGTCGCCCGTGCCCCACTCCAAACCATTCACTCTTAGGAAAAACCAGACTCTCCCTTCGAAACTATCCATTTAGATGCTCTAGGACCTTTACCTGAAGCAGATGGTTATCGCTATGTTCTTATCGTAGTCGATGCATTTTCTAAGTTTGTTCTATTATACCCTATGTACCGTCAGGATACTGACGGGTTAAAACGTCACTTCACTAATTTAATTTCACTTTTTGGTACACCTAAGTTAATTGTAGCTGATAGAGGTAGGATGTTTCAAAGTGCGGACTTCCTCAACTGGGTTACGGATATGGGCTGCAACACGCATCTCATAATGCCCGTGATGCACCAATCCAACGGGCAGGTGGAGCGTTATTGTCGCACGGTACTCAACATGGTACGTATCGAATGCAATCATCGACAGCAGAGGTGGCCGACTGTCATGTGGAAGCTCCAGTTGGTTCTGAACATCACCAAGCACAGAACTCAATAATCTGCTCTTAACCTGCTGATTGGCATCGATGCGGCTACTCCACTCATCCGAAGTTTGGTACGTGACGTGCCTATTGAAGGTTCCAGTCCGAACAGGGAGGCTCTTCGTGAGATGCGTCGGCAGAGGGCGTCTGAACGTCTCCGTTTAAATCGCGAAGCTCAAGATACCTACGTCAACCAAGGACGCAAGGCACCGCGCGTTTTCGAAATAAATTCATTAGTTTTTGTTAGAAAACAAGCGCAGTCGACTGGGAAGCTGGATTCCTGCATGCGAGGGCCATACCGTGTGGTGAAGGCTTTGTTACACGGTCGTTACGAGCTTCAGCTCTTGGCCGGCTCGTATGGGAAAACGACGCAAGCAGCCGCAGAGTATATGATTCCGTGGCATGGAGAGTGGACTCCCGATGTGTGTGCCGATTTTTTCCTTGGTAAGTGATCTAAGCCATCGCTTTGATGTTTTTCCTCTTAATGATTTGTAGACATGCCATTGGTGGTCTCTGTCCTGTGTAATTGTTTTAAGAGTACGTATTTCGTTATGTACTACGTACCTACTTACTGTGTGTTTTCTCAAGGGATAAAACGCAATAAGGGAAGTTTTGTCTTGCGGTTGGGATAGCCTCTGTCTCGGATGTCCTCGTACTCAGATATACTATCCTGACTGACGGATACACTTCAAGTGAGGTTTGGTTTCATGTTATTGGATGCTGTCATGGAGTGCGCTCAGTCATGCGATCCTAGTATATGGAACATGCCTTGGGTGGTTTGTGTTTTTATTTTGTTGTGCTCGGACATGGTCCTGGAGCTGTGGTACACGCAGGGTTATGCCATAAGGTTGGCCTTAACGAGTCGTGGTGCGAGACATGTTTCTGTGACGAACATGGTCTGTGTATTTTTTTTTTTTGATAGTTTGTGTTGAAACATGCTTTTATGTGAATCGTTTCACACACGCAAAGCTATGTCTCACGTAAGTCCGCGTAGATCTCTAGCGAGTCGTGAGGTGGCACTGCCCCGACGGGAACTGCCCCGGGTGATCGATACAGATATTTGTTTGTTTTTTTTACCTTGTGCTTAGGTTTAGCTAGTTGAGCCTAGCTATCATGTGTCATAGTTGTATAACTTGACAAGAAGGACACATGGAGGCTCCGTGTTTTATTTTGTGTGTGAACATTATATTTTGTTGTGATTTATTCTTGTTACAGAATCGGACGTCGATAATGAGGAGTCTACCGCTCCAAGCGTCGTAGTCCAGCCTTCCGAAGTCGAGACGCCTGATGATGCGATTGAACCACAGCCTAGCACGTCCGGGACACAGGGACGCATCGAAGAACCTCCAGTCCCGTTCAGCGCTTCATCGGGTGATGAAGGTCCAGAGACATCGTTGCCGACCCTGGAGACTGACCTCCAGAGTTAGAAGATGGAGCCCGAGGACGGGCTCATGTCAGGAGAGGCCGTGTAGGAGTAGGAACGGCAAGGGTGGGGAGAGTTAATAAAACTCGGCGCCTCACCCGGGCTCGGCCCTTTTTTTGCACTCGCCTTCGTTGAGATAGGTCGTTACTCTGTCCGATTGTACCTAACTTTTGCTAATTGTTTAGTCATAGATAGATCGTTTCTAGGTCTTATTTAGATTCATTAGTTTTGTATTATTTTTGTGTGTTAGTTAATTTAGAAGTGAAATCAGTTTTGTTGTAAAGTTGTTTGTGTTGAATTTATTTTGTCATGTAGTATTAAAAATTGTTTTAAAAAAAATCACTCCTGGTCTTATTCCTTAGAATATGTTGTTCACACGATTTAAGCCTAAATAAATATGTTACATATAGAGGTCCTGACTGTGTTGAAGTATTTGTTACTAGATTAATAGAAGATGTGAAGAAAATAAATGAAATATTATCGATGAGTAACCCAATGATACCTTTGACAAAAAAAGAACAAATCAGTTATAACAATGCTACTATTTGTCATTTTTGTGATCAGTTATTATTTCACGATAAGGTACGTGACCACGATCATGTGACAGGAAAGTATAGAGGACCTGCACATGATCAATGTAACTTGATGTTTAGAGTATGTCCATTCATACCAGTAATTTTTCATAATTTATCGAACTACGACTCCCATCTCTTTATACAGGAATTAGTGAGGTATGGAGGTTATATAAAAATAATACCTAAAACTAAAGAAAAGTATTTAACTATTACCAAATATATAGATAACGAGAACGGAGACCGGTCTATTCAAATAAAATTCATAGATTCGTTTCAATTCTTAAGCTCGAGTTTAGACGCACTAAGTAAAAGTTTATCAGATCACGACTTTATTCATTTATCAGCAGAATTTAAGGATGAAAACATACACTTGCTAAAAAAGAAAGGTATTTATTCTTATGATTATATTAACTCATGGGGCAAGTACGAAGAGACAACACTCCCTCGAAAAAAATACTTTTTTACTCTTTAAAAATGGAACACATTAGCGATGAACACGTTTGTGATTTGCTCCCCCTCGAACCGCGCTAGTAAACAGACGTAAGCAACGCTCTCGCTTTGAAATATTGTATTTTTTGCAAAAAAACATAAACTAAAATTCAATATTAACTCGTTAAAGTACCAGGAGCACAGATACCTGCGAAAGTGTTATCGTCGTGTGTGAAAGGGACAGAAAGAAAGTGACAAATATATTTCTCATCGGAGTCATTATTTATTGCGCACACGCAGACCGGCCGCCCATTGTTTGTTGCCCAGTTTACCGAGACCCTCATTGGCACTTATATCTACACTGTGTGAAGCTCATGCACTTGGTGGTAATCTTTAACTACGTAAACTGTGGACCTACTAACATTTCTTAAAAATGTCAACACAGAGAACTCCACCATCAAACAAGGTTCAGTCTGAAAATAATATCTCCAATCTTGATCCGGATAATTTCTTAAATTACGTTGGACGAAGACAAAAAGACCCCGTAATGAAGACCCAGAATCTCCAGTCGATTCTGCCATCAAGAATGAAGTTATGGCTATGCTATCCAATTGGAAAAAAGATCTAGATATTGTGCTGAATAAATTGTGCTCAGACATTGCGGAACTTAAACAACAGAATGCCAAGATTCAGTCCTCGAATGAGGAGATGGATAAATCCATGAAGTTTATGTCTTGTTGTTTGCAATAGAACACAGAGAGTTGTAATAAACGGTTTTTGCTCTGCCACTGTTGATGTCACTTCCGGAGTGCCACAGGGTTCCATTTTAGGTCCTTTACTTTTTATTTTATTCATCAATGACGTCAATACATGTTTTAAAAATTCAAAGATACTGTTATACGCTGATGACATCAAAATATTCAGATCCATTAAAAGTAACCGTGACTGCATTCTCTTACAGGAAGATTTAGATACTTTCTCGTCATATTGTACACGCAATAAGCTTCAACTTAGCGTGACCAAGTGTTATGTCATTAGTTTTACTAAAAATAAAAACAACATACTGTATTCCTACACCTTAGAAAACAAAAATCTGAAAAGAGAAACCCTAGTCCGCGATCTTGGAATTCTGCTGGATGACAAACTCCATTTAGATTCTCACATTAACAAAATTGTTAAAAACGCCTTCCGTATGTTCGGTTTTATTATGAGAGCGGCCACAGTATTTACCCGATCTTCTACCTATTTGTACCTTTACAAATCGTTGGTTCGCTCTCAGCTAGAGTATGCAGTTTCGGTATGGAATCCCCACTATGTTAAATATTCCGATATGATCGAAAAAGTGCAAAGAAAATTTTTAAAGGCTATGCATTTTCGTTGCTATCGTACTTACGCATCCTATAATGACCTATTGAAAAAGTATAATCTACAAAGTTTGAAGTCTAGGCGAATTATGTTGGAAACAATGTTTCTGTTTGATCTGTGTAATACTTATGATTGTATTGAAATTCGCAACAGAATTGGCTTTGTGGTACCCAGAACAACGATTTGCCGTGGGGTGCGCGCAAGACCTTTATTTGCAGTAAGTTCTTGTCGTACAAACGCAGGTTTGCGAGCACCCCTACGCCGCCTTACCAATCGATACAACACAATCTTTGAAGACATTGACTTCTTTTCTGTCTCTGCTCCAGAGTTTAGAAGTCTTGTCTATAAAATTATTTCAGATTACAATAGTTAGTTTAATGTTTACCTTATTTTCTCTCCCTCCTTATTTCTGTGTTTGCTTGTCTGTTGTTTAATAACTCACTACTAACTAGGTACTTTTTTGTTTTAAGAGCTTACAATAGCGCACCTTTATATATAACTTTTAATATGTTGTGGAAAATGTCGTAGGTTATACATTTGTTATTCTGATATATTTACAACTTAGTATAAGATTTTTAGTGTATAACTGTTTATTTTCCCGAACAAATAAAATAAAATAAAAATAAAATAAATAAAATAAGTATGAAGAAATCTTTTATCGATAATCTTTTATCGGCATGGAAACCGAACGGAAAGAAAACTTGAACTACATTGCAACTTTAGAAAATAAAATTGATGACTTACAAAAAAGGCTTAAGTTCACAGTTATTGAGTTTCGTAACATACCAGCTCAGATTAAGCAGGAGACACAACAAGATCTTTGTGAACTCGTAAAAAAAACTTGTAATGTTATTGAAACTCATATTGAACCAGCAGACATCAAGGATATTTATAGAATCTCAAACAAAACAGGTGGATCTACAGTTATAACGGAGTTTACTTCAGTGCTGACTAGAAACAAGATCTTGAACAATGCGAAGGGGTATAATAGAACTAATGTCGATAATAAACTGTCCACCTCTTCTATTGGCTTACCGGGACCATCTACGCCTATTTACATAACCGAAAGTTTAACAAACAAGGACCGTAAACTGTTTGCCATGGCTCGTGACTCTGCTAGGAACCTGAAGTTTAAATATTGCTGGGCCAACAGAGGCAGAATTTACGTTCGTAAAGACGATGGAGGTAATCGAGTGGAAATAAAAAACGAAACGGACATATTGGCTCTCAATAGAATATGACTAGATACATTTTCTCTACTGTTACTTTGTAAAAATTGTCAACTTTGATTTAAAATAACTAAAAATTGTGAACCTTGGCATATTTGCACGGTTAACCAAGTGTACCTCTTACTTTATTTTAATCATACAACTATTTTATATTTTAAGTTTACCCTCAACAGATCATATTGTCACATGCATATACACGAACACCTTCTATACTCAATTACACACAATACAATAATATAATAAGTTTTTCGCCATGTGATCATGTATTACTGGCATTTATTACTTATAACTACACTACACTACAATACTGCACTACATTACTACATTACACATACTACACTACAATATTGCTGTCAACGTACTGTAAAAGCAACTTATTATTATATCAATTAAATCGTACTGTCGTCCTAGATACATATACTGTTAGTGATTCATACACTGTAAAGGATTATAATTTTGTTGATACTTTTGCTGGAATATGTTTTTGGAGCGGTTCAGCTCAATGTCACCATATTAGTGCCTCGAGAAATATTAAAAAATATAATTCGCGGCTATAAATGATTTGATAGCTAACTTGGATAATATTTCCTTCTGTGATGCGCAATCCTGTGACCCTGACGCCTGTGTTACTTTATTACCTGTACCAAAAACTAACCTCACCGTGTTACAACAAAATATTCGCAGTATTCGTGCCAACTTCTCTGGATTCCTCACTTTACTCGAGCGAATCAATGTACCTAGTGATGTAATTATTTTGTCCGAATGCTGGCTTTCTTGTAATCCCATTATTCCCACTATTGAAGGTTACAACTCCTACAAAACTATAAATAATTATAATCAAAATGACGGTGTGGTTGTTTATGCCAAAACGAGTTTGTCTAATATAAAAGTACTACAGCCAGTCATTTCTGAATGTAATTGCTTAATTGTTACATTAGGTACCCGTGTAGCAATTGTTGCTTTTTACAGACCTCATGCCTTTTCTGATCCTTCGTTATTTATCGAGTCGCTTGACAGTACCCTTGGCGAACTTAAAACCTATAAGAATATTATCCTCATGGGAGACATTCACATTGATATTACCCACGGTTGTCAATACAAACATTCTTTAGACTATTTAGATTTACTTGCACACCACGGACTCTATACGGGTCATACCTACCCCACTCATGGTTCCACTTGCCTTGATCACGCTAACCTAAAATCTTCCAATTCGTCGAAAATTTGCTCGCCTTCCTTAAAGATAAAAATCATAACACTAAACTTCCTTCTTTTAACAAGCTTACAAAGGTCAACAAGGATGGGCTTGCGAGTGACGTACTGAACATAAACTTCGATCTGGTATACTCTGTTGAGGACCCAAACTTGGCGACAAAATATTTAATCGAGCCTATTTTATCAGCATTTGCTAAAAATACGATAACTATAACATTGTCCCGCAGATCCTATCAAACCCTGGATAACTCCAGGATTACTGAAGTGTATGCGTCATAGGGATAATCTCTATAGAAAATTGAAAAAAAAACCCACAGATGAAATTCTCGTTATATCCTACAGAAGGTATAGAAATTATTGTACTACCCTGTTGCGAAAGGCTAAATCAGATTATGAAAAATTAGAATTTAAAAAGCTGGTAGAAACTCTAAACTAGTATGGAATGTTATCCAGAATGTTACTAATTTATCTAAATCTCAACCTTCCGCATATGTCAATTGAATAATATGGGTATAATGTTTCTGAAATTTAAATGTAAATTCATAATAATTAATGTGAGCTATTGTTATTTATCAAAATTATTGTATTAATTGTCTATGGGTTTCTTGGCCTGAAATAAATGAATTTTAATTTTAATTTAATTTAATATGAACTTTTAGAATCTTGCAGTGATAAGCAAACTTCTTTAAACAAAGTTAACTCGTAATATGTAAAAGTGGGTAGGGATTTAGCTGAAAATATAAAAGAGCACCCAAACCCCCCCTTCCCCGTCGTTCTCTTGCTCTCAGCCAAAATCCTTTGTGCTATTAAATACCAATGAGTCAGAGGTGGAACACCTGATAATTTCTCTCAAAAATAGTTCATCAGCTGGTTGGGACGGCATTTCTTCTGAATTCCTAAAGAGGTATAAACATATTATTGTTCCTCCGCTCACATACATTTGTAATTTATCTTTAACCACAGGTATTTTCCCTGACCTATTTAAAAGGGCACTTCTGCATCCGATTTTTAAATCTGGAGATCGAAGCCGCGTCGAACATTATCGGCCCATCTCTGTCTTACCCGCGATGTCTAAGATACTTGAGAAAATTAGCAACTCTCGGCTTGTTGCATACCTGGAGACACACAGCTTCCTATCTCCAAATCAATATGGCTTTAGAAGAAATCTGTCCACAAATGATGCTGTACATAATCTAGTGGATCATGTAGTCAAGAAACTTGATAAAAGCCATAAGTGTGTTGCACTGTTTTTAGACCTCGCGAAAGCTTTCGACACGGTTTCGATTTCCATGCTTATTGATAAGCTCGAATCTCTGGGAGTGAGAGGGGTGCAGCTGTCCCTTTTTCAGAGTTATTTAACCAAAAGAACCCAAAGCATCAAAATAGGATCTTATACTAGCTCTGAACTACCTATTGAATACGGAGTCCCTCAGGGGAGTATTCTTGGCCCGACCTTGTTTCTGGTCTATATTAATGACCTCTGCAATCTCACTCTTCAAGGCGGTAACATATTTTCTTATGCTGATGACACAGCACTTATTTTTTCATCAAACACCTGGATGGATACCTATCGCTTTGCTCAAACTAGATTTGATACTGTTAGAGAATGGTTAAATAACAATTTACTCACCTTAAACACATCTAAAACCAAACTTCTTAATTTTTCTATCCGCAATCCATCATCCATCTTTACATGCTGCTAACGACTCGAGTGTTATGGTAATTGAGCGTGTTACATCAGTAAAATACTTGGGTGTAGTAATAGACAGCAACTTGACATTTAAAGAATATATTGTTACCTTATCTAAGAGGGTCAGAAAGCTCATCTACATTTTTAAACAATTACGTCAATCAGCTGACGCGGAAGTCATGAAAATGGTGTACCTAGCATTGGGCCAGTCCATCTTGAGCTACTGCTCAATCACATGGGGTGGTGCAGCTAAATCCAACCTGATAAAGGTTGAGAGGGCGCAAAGAGCAGTGCTCAAGGTGTGCTGTTTTAAGCCTCGCCTATTTCCTACTATCCAGTTATACGAATTCTGCCAAGTTCCTACTGTCAGGCAGCTACTTATTATGGCTACTGCAATGAAGCAGCACTCTATTACCCCCTTCAACCGGAATTCTACCACTCGTAACCATCTCGTAGCAACTTCTACCGGACTAAGTACATCCTTTAGCCACAGATTCTTTGTCTTCCTTGGACCATACTTGTACAACAAACTTCATAAATTGTTATCCATACATCACTTAAATCACCGACTGTATAAAACTACTCTCTTGAATTGGCTTCTTACACAATCATATTCACAAACTGAAGCCCTTCTGGAAGTTCCCCAGTAATTTTTGTTCTCACTCTAACTATTCTAGCGTTAATATGGAGATAATAATATCAGGCTATAAAATTTGGTATACACGGGTTCACTAACTTAGGCACATCCCTTTTTACACATGCACACACACACACACACACACCCACACCACACACACACCACACACATCACACACACCACACACACACTTTTTTGTCTTCATTATTTTAGCTTACTCACCTATTGTTTGACAATCTATACGCGCCATTGCACATTTATTTGCTAGTTTTATAATTAATGCGATATGAGGTGGAGGCCTGGTGTCCTGTTATACAGGTGTTATTTACCTACCACAGGCACCAGCGATCCACAACCTAAGTTGTAACTTATTAGCATATATTTATCATTTATTTTTGTTCTTTACTTGGTTTGTGGTGAGAAATAAACGATTTATTATTATTATTATTTCATTTATTCATTACAACCTAAGTTGTAACTTATTAGCATATATTTATCATTTATTTTTGTTCTTTACTTGGTTTGTGGTGAGAAATAAACGATTTATTATTATTATTATTTCATTTATTCATTACAACCTAAGTTGTAACTTATTAGCATATATTTATCATTTATTTTTGTTCTTTACTTGGTTTGTGGTGAGAAATAAACGATTTATTATTATTATTATTTCACTTATTCATTTATATACATATTCAATACATTTTTAAATATTTCTATAAAAATACAAAAAACATTTAAAAATATAAAAAATAGTAGCCCACCGGTATCGGGAACAGGGTCCAAGCTACCGGTGGTCAGGGCTCCTGAGAGGAACCTCCTAACGATGCGCGCCGTGTCCAGGAGTACTGCTTTCTGGATCAAGCCCTTTATTATTATTATAAAGTATATGAACATGCGAAAATTGTGTGGAATATATCAATACAATTGGTGAGTATACTGATTTATATTTAAAATGCGATGTTTTATTACTGTGTTATACAACGTTGATACGACAGAGGGGCTTTCCTTTAAACTGCCTATACTAGGTACCATTTTCAAGCTCTGTACCAAAAATAAATTAATTAGGAGCAGTAGTTTAGTCGCAAATGATTTTTAAAGTTTTTGCACGGTTTGAACACGATGTATCTTTTCTAACATCTGATTATCGTCTAAGCATAGGTCATGCACCTTACAACGATAAATCTACGATGCGTTGTTGCCGCTCTGACGCATGTCGACATTCACTAAAAATTGGCAATGCAAACAAGGAAACAATCAATACACACACACTTGCACTTTCACTACGAAAGCGACTAACATAAAGCGAGCGAAAGAAATAGAGATAGGTCAGTTTGTTGCATCCTTGTTTTTTGCGATCGGTAAGTGGGGCCTCAGTGCGCCGACGCTTGTTTTTCGGAACGTATGTTTTGTGGAATTCGCGCGCAAACAATTGTAATTTTATTTTGTTATTGTGAGAGGACACGTAACTTGGGATTATTATTATTTAGTATTAATGTTTTTTTTTTTGTGATTGACTGTTTTTTATGGTGATAGGACACGTAACTTGGGATTATTATTATTTAGTATTAGTATCTCCGGACCTCACTCCCATGGATTTCTTTTTGTGGGGTTACATTAAGGGTGAAGTGTATGCCTCAGAGGTAAATACAATTGATGAGTTAAAAAATAGGATTATTTTAGCATTTCACAAATGAAAGTGCTTAGCGACGGACAGTGATCTAATTAGAAAAATAAATAACAATATTCTCCGTCGGTATAATTTGTGCATCAATGTGAATGGAGGACACATCGAAAATTTAAAAATGTTGTGTGTTTGTTTTTGTGCGCGTACTTCGAAACGTTACCTAACATAAAAGCCAGTGCGAGCGGAGCCCAGCGGAGGCCTAAGTCGCCGGCCGCCACCCCGGCCCGGCCCCCACCGAGCACACGAGATACCGCACACCGCGCTCCGGCGCGCGCGCGACGTTGCCGCTTTGTTACCTAGCGGTATCTAAAGTGAATTTTCTTTTTTTACAAAGGGTGGTTGCGTTTTATTCGGATTTGCAAGCTATTTAGTTTGTTTGAAAAATATATTTTCTCATTTATGGCGCTTTTTGTTTTTGTACCGTATCGAATTAATACTGTACACGTATAGTATACGTAGTTTAATTTAATGCCCCTCTGTCGTATCAACTCTGTATATTTGGAAATTTTCGTAAAATATGCTTACAATATTATAAGTTAGACCCTGTGTACTATGTAACGGCACCTAGTTTAAGCTGGGATGCTTGCTTTATAACGTGTTGAGCTAGACTTGATTCACGACTTAGAAATATATCAGATGTTAGAAAAGGGCATACGTGGTCTGGCTCAGTGCTCACTACGCCATGCAAAAGCAAATAATCCCTATCTATCAGATTATAACGATCTAAAACCGTCTAGCTATTTGATTTATCTTGATTGCAATAATTTGTACGGATATGCAATGACGAAAAAAATCCCTATTTCAGAGTTCAGACTTTTAAATCAGGAGGAAATTAACTGTTTCGATGCAATGAGTGTACCTGATGATAGCAAATATGGCTTTATTTTAGAGGTGGATCTCGAATATCCTGAATCAGTACATGATTTTCACAGTGATTTGCCCTTTGCTCCAGAGAAATTCATACGGAGGAAAGACAGCTAAACTGATAGCTAATTTATATGATAAATTAAATATGTAATTCATTATACTCACTTAAGGGCCTTCTCTCTAAAAAGCTTAAAAATAGCGTGCAGATAAAGCAGTTTTTCGTCGACATTTACTGAGAAATTACATCTGAAAAAAATAGGTAGTAATCTACATGATATTTATTGCACGTAACTTGGTTTAGCCAGAATTTATGTATCAATTTCACATAATAGGAAAAAAATCACCAAATCACCTCCAAATCGTTGAGACGAAACCATTTTACTCCTTCATTTTTTAACGAAAGACTAAAAAAAAATATCTACTGTTGTGCAATACAAACGAAAAGAACTTGGTTTTGTTGTTTTATTATAAAAAATAAAAGTGCGACCGTATAAATTCCGCGGCTATGTGACCGCCGCACTCGCCTACAAATTCAGTGCGGGGCGAGTCGTGTAACACGACTCGCCCCGCACTGAATAGACTAATATAGACTAATATATATCCTAGCAACACGACTCGTGTTGCTAGGATATATATTAGTCTATGGGTGGACCTATGTCGCTTTGCGAGAGCTCAGCACTGCAACATCATTTCGTAAATAATATAACTGCAAAAGTTGAATTTCGTAAACAGTGGAGTAGGTTTTTTCGGATTCTTGTAAATAAGTAGTGATTTTTAGTTATATTAATTGTACAGTTTTATAAGTGTTTAAGTTTACGTTTGTAAAATATGAGGAATAATAAAAAACGCATGAAGAGAGGTTTAAAAAAATATTACAAAAAAAAGGGTATGAATTTATCAAGGTAAGTTTTTTATTACTAAATATTCATTATAGCTTTACTTATGTTTCATAAAAGTAGATACATAGATACGATACTGTTTATAAAATACCTATATTCAAACACAGTCGTAAGTATAATTCTTTTGTGTCATAGAGTATTGAATGATCACAGAAGGACCATGTCCACGCAATGACTTTTATTCAATATTATATTTAATATCAAATTCAATTCAATTGTATATTTTTACCCGACTGCGCCAGAACGATGGTTATGTTTTTGCATGCATGCATGTATATATATTTCTTTCGCACGCTCTATAGCCTAAACGCCTTGATTGATTTTAGCTTGAGAGATGTCATTTGATTTTTCTTGATTGTGAGAGTGACACTGGGTATATTATAAAAATTAAAATAATTGATTTTTGGCGCCATTATCTTATCACTTTTTTTTCCTCGAAACCTATCGAGTGGTGTGTCAAGGTATAGGGCTCGAGGAGACGATTTCAAAACTGTAACTAAAATGATAGAAATAAAAAAATAAGTTTTTACTCGTTTTTAGCAGTCGGGTTTTTTAACAAAGTCATTTGTTTTAATTAAACCTTGCGATTATTTGTGACATTTTTTTTGCAGGTCTTGTTTGCCTTCATCTACCGACGAAAACTTTACCTTAACTGAAAATGCTTCTGAAGTAGGTATTTAATTATTAAATTATGAATAGAATAGAAGTAATATATATAATATATATATTTTTTTTTATATATGGCAAGCAAAGCCGATATCGACTATTCTGCTAATGTTCAAAGTGGATTACAAAAGCAAGCGTGCAAATTTTACAGGTTAGGTAGGAAAGTAATTTGTTACTTTATCGATGACAGGTGTAATTATTTTCAGTAGGAAATATAGTTTATGTTTTATAAAATCTGTTACCTCGTTTAAAAAAAAACGTGTTGTGTTACTTTTTGAAATTGTTATTGTTACTGGTAGTTTTTATTTATTGTTTATAATATAATACGTTTGAACAAAAAAATATTCTAGGAACGTAACCCTTTCTCACACGATTGCACCTGCGCGGCCATCACTAACTGTCTGGCCACAGTCTCGGGAGGTATGGGACGCGGTACGGCGAGTGGCGCGGCGGGCGACGCGATTCACTGATGCCGCCGCGCGCACCGCTCTGAGCTGTGGCCGACTCGATACTCGCTAGTACATTTGTTTCAATTACACGCACACCATGCAGCCCGTCGCTGCCGCGTGGCGCGCGGCGCTCTGCACGCCGCAGGTCGCGCCGCAGTTCGCGTCGCCGATAGCTGTGGCATACTTCATATTCATAAATGAATACGCGGATGGAGGCGTGGATTGCGGCGCGGTTTGAGACGCGGCAAGCGGTGAGCGGCGAAAACAAATGGTAGACAACTTATGAAGTATGCCACAGCTAACGGCGACGTGCAGCGCGGCGCGACCTGCGGCGCGGGGAGAGACGCGCGGTACACGGCGGCGACGGGCTGCGCAGTGTGCGAGTGAAACAAATGTACTAGCGAGCATAGATTATACACTATTAACTAGCTATAGATAGGCCACTCAGGTTTTCGTTTTGTAAAAACTAAGTACCCAAGTTGAGAGATGGCGCTGTCCTCAATGTCCTTTTCGCCTACTCTCTAAATGGCGCTGTTAGGAGTTTTTTCTTCCTAGTATTTTTAATCCCCTTATACTGAAGAATAATTGTAATTTGTTTCTATAGAATACATGAATTCTTATGTGTATAAAATAGCACGATGACCATAATTCGATGACAAGATCAAATTCTAGTCTTGTCAAAGGAAATCTAGATTTCGAATCATACACATAGGAATTAACTTCACAAAATAAGTAACAATCATTCTTCAGCATAAGGAAATCATTCTTCAAAATCTATCTGTCAATAATTGAAACGGAATAAAATGGTAGACAAAAATGATAAGTAATATTTAGTTTTTAAAGAATTTATTTCCTTTTACAGCGGGCAGTGTAATAACTTAACGCTTGTATTTTTGTTGCATTATTATGACACAAATTTTTTTTTTCTTTAAGTATTCTGTTGACATTAGTACACCAGCTATTTATAATAATATTTGAAACAGTATCCATTAGGAAATTTTGCACATTCAGTTTATGAGTCACACAAGAGAACTGGGATAAATTACAAAATATACTAACTAATTGTTTAATTGTACTCTTCAGACGTTTCTGCTGCGGTTCCTCGTTTAATTGTGTTTGAATGATCATGCAAACATCATCTACAAACTCGCACAGTGCCTCCGATGTATAATTAAGTGATCTTCTGGTATAATCTCTTTCTAATATATAATCTTTATCACTCGGAGGCAATGTGCTTACCAGATGCATTCGGCAAGTATGGCATTTTTTACATATTTGCTGTAAAGTTTTTTTGACTATATAGCCAGCAACATATCTTTTTGCCTCTTTACTGGTTGAGTTCCTAAAATTTTCTGTATCTGTTTGCATGAAGCAGTTAATTACAGAATCCACATTAACAGAGTCTGAGGGCTGTTCTCTTGCGTTCTTTTCTTTTAAATTTATCAATATTTTTAATGGCTTTAATACCTTATTATCATCTTGCTCGCAGTTCGCCCCAACCGAGTGTGGTGAGGTTAAATTATTTATAAGTAAAGTTTTAAATGCACCAATGAACTGCGAGCAAGTTGGAGACGTATTTCTGACAACATTACTCCTTATGTTGCAAAAGAAATTTTCAAATGGATCCTGGTTAATGTTTCTTGCCAACAGACTACTCACATTGTGTGTTTCTTTTAAATATTTATACATTTCTTTAAACACATTAATATTTGAAATCCAGTTCCTGAGACTTGGTATTTGTTCAAATTTCGTCGAAATCGTTCCATCTTGTAACTTTTTCTCCACTTTAAATCTCATTGATCTTAAAACTGGAAGTAAATCGTCCCACAATTTAAAATGTGGCGAGTTCTGTCTTAGTGCACATTTGTAATTTCTTTTCTGAATTTTGATAGCTGTGTCCATTAAAAGAGTCGAATAACTTGTCAACCATAAGCAACAAATCTGCTGTGTCTAAGCATTCCTTTGAAAGAATGTCGTGATCTGAAATTAAACAAAAATTAATTAGATTGAAATATATTACTACTTACTAGTTAGTGTATTATATTATTTTGATTGTATTATAACTGATATACAATAACAAGGTTTTGCGAAGATTATATTTAATGAATGGTTTCAATTTCTATATTGAAGATATTTAGATATTATAACAAAGTGGCGCTTTGTAAGAAAGTAATTTTATTTTCCTCTCAAATTATATTATTATACACTGCAAGTTCATACTTTTCAACTAGTTTTGAATGTTGATAATAGATATTGGGGAGAATTATCATTGGGATAAAATCCAGTGATAATGTTCTTATTTTAATTCATACAAAGACATGTTTTTGTGATAGTTTTACTTGTTGATGTAAGATGCATCAATAATTTTTTATTGATGCATCTTCAAATTATTAATAGGCATTAATAGGTATCTAGAAACCAGACAACCACCAAAACCACCAGTGGCTTATCAATATGATTAGGTATTGCTTATGCCAATGATACTTACTTGCTAAATATCTCATTGTTGCAGACACCCTCTGACTGAACACCTGGGCTGCATGTTTTACCTTCATTTTAGGTATCTTTTCTTTAATGACATGACTGTCCGTTAATTTATTCACTAATCTTACATCATCTTCTCCTGGATCAGCATCAAGTAGCATTTGCAAATGTTTCCATTTTGCAAATTTGACTTCTCCGTTTTTTATAAATCGTAAATCCTTTTCAAGAAGATTATTTCTTAAGCCTTTGAGGAGATGTGGGGGATCAAATATCGGAAATATTTTTGTTGAATTCCATTCAAAAGCTAAACTTTTAAATTCTTTGTCTTCTGATAAATATTTTCTTTTAGTGTCCTCTTAAAGGGTTTTTTTATGACACTCATATTTGTCGAGGACTGGTCACAAACCGTGGCAATAACTTTTAAACCAGTGCTTTGTACAGCATTCAGTACCTCTTGAATCAGTTTTTTTAATTCCGCTGTCTTTGTTGCACTCTGGCAGAATGTGAAAGAGATGGGCTGCTTATATTTACCTTTCAAACCCTTGACCATGAAAACAAGTGCATGATCAGCAATCTTATTGTTGTTATTGGTACCAAAATCCTCAAAACCAATAATTTGATCCCAAGTTTTATGATAATATAAGCCAGGGCTTAATGCAACTTCGTCGAATATGAGTGTGCATATTTTTTTTTCCTCGGATAATTACCGCACTGCCTTTTTCAGGTGTTCTAAGATAACCTCATTGATTCCAAACTTAAGAGTCACTTTACTTAATATTTTCTGGATTGTTCTTTTTGAAGGTAATGCAAAGAGTCTCTGCAATAATTTGTATGCTTTTGGAGTCTGTTTGTATATTGTTTGGCACAATTTTTTTTCTTTATTTGTGAATCTTCTTCCTCTTGGTCTTATAGATCCCTTTTGTAACTGCATTTTAGTGAAAACGGCAGCAGGCTCGGGCAGTTCTTCAACAGCTTTTAAAAAAGCTTTATTTTGGGATATCTGAGCAGCTTTTCGCACTTTTTGGTTTAAGTTAGTACACTTTGCCCTCAATTTTAAAAGTTTAACCTTTAATTGTGTATACTGCTTACAATATTGGTTTCCGACAATATTGGTGGATTTAGTGCCTGAAATCAGAGAAACAATTCCTTAATAATTCTAAATGCTTCTAAATATGTAGACAAAGTACAATCTGATCAGTAATTACCAGAGTTGATATTTTTTTAAAGTATTTGATGAATGTATGACAAATAATACTGATATTAAAAAAAAACAATCAACCCTGAAAATGATTTATATGTAAAAAATTTGTAGTGCTCTGGTATCCCCCAAAAACTACGGTATGGTACTGAGGTACATTAAGAATTTAAGGAAATACCCAAATTGCTTCAAGTGTGCCTATAAAATTTTAAGTTTCCTCGATGTCTCCAGGATTCAGGATTCAGGTTCAGATTCCAGGTTCTTGAGATACAGCCTGGTGACAGACGGACAGACAGACAGACAGCGAAGTCTTAGTAATAAGGTCCCGTTTTTACCCTTTGGGTACGGAACCCTAATAAAAACTGGCCAAGTTGGTGTTGGGCCACACGCAGTAAAAGGTTCCGTAGTTCCTCTTCACTTATACCATGGCAACGAATTTCATTTTATAAGTTGGTCGACTACCGCGTAGGAAGTCGTGGGCAAAAGCTAGTGTAGTGTTATATATAAATAAAATAAATTACCTCGGGCAACAGTGGTGTCTGCACTATCAGATGTTTTTTTTGGCAAATAGGTTTCAGAATTTGTTGATGTAGATGCTGAAATCAAAATTATAATGTCAAAATATATATATTTATAAAGTATCACTAGTCATATCATGTATTTCCTCTTTCATCATCAACAGCCCTTTTTACCCGACTGCGCGACGCAAAGGAGTGGTAATGTGTTTATCAGCCTATGTATGTATGTATGTATGATTGTATGTTCCTTTGAAGCACTATACAGACCAAACGCCTGGGCCGATTTTTATGATTCACACGTCAATCGATTCCTCTTAGTCCGGCGAGTGTCACTAAAGACATGACGTTAGTGAAAATTCAATATTATGGCGAATACTGGACGCCATATTGTGAAAATGAAAAAAGTTAAAGTCAACAAACTATGCTAAGTGGGGTATCGTTGAATAGGTATTTAAAAATCATTTTTAGGTTTCTCATATCGTTTTTCAATCAGAATTACCGTTTAGGATCTATGACGATTTAAAGTTGGTTAGTAACGATTCTCACCGGATTTTCAGAAGTTGTTAAATTTTTATGCAAGTGAGATATATATACAGCTAATGAGAAAATAAGTAAATAAATATCTTACCCTAACTAAAATGTGTAAAATAAAATTAATTCATTAAAATTCTAAAAACCCGACTGCCTAAAAAGTAAACCGTTTATTAAAAACTGAAAAGAAAAAAACAAGTAAGTTCCAATCAACTTCCATTCCCTTCTCTCCCACTTTTCTCTTAAATCAATCCACATTTTGGCTACATTTTTAAAAGAAAATGATTTGAAATTTTAATTGGTGCGTAACATATGTAATTAGTATGTATATAGTCGTTGATGTTTAGTATTTATCATACCTGTATATAAGTTTGTAAATTATTTGTTTCTACTAACCCATGGGTTGTCCTTTCAGCTAGAGTCTAGACTAACACCTACCATGATTACAAAGTTCGACTCTATACACTGGCAGAATAGTCGGAACCGGCTCAGTTGCCATTGAGAAAAAAAAAAAAAAGTAAGTTCAGAGACTGTTCGCGACGAAGCATTAGCATTGTATAACTCGCATAGACAGCGCCCATGTACCTATAGCCGTAAGCTTATGTACTTAAAACTTAGGAGCTTATGTACTCGCATAGTGATAGTTTATAAGCTATGTAATTGCTTAAAAACGTATATTTTGTCGTTTTTTCCCCAAACACGTAAAAGATGTTTTGGGGAAACTTATTTTCATTAAAACTACATAGATAGGTAGGGCTACACATTTCCCCTACACATTCCTGGTAGCACCCAAAAGGCGTGTTTTTCAACCAATCAACAGTAACGAGGGTACATAGGTAATGAACATTTCACACATACCTACACAGGACAGTTACTCAAAGGTAACTGGGTGGATAGCAAAACCACCATTTACAGACACCTTCAGTTACGAAACATACAGAAAATCTAGGTATATAGGTTTTAAAAAATGGGCACTGGAAACCTAGCACTGAGCTCTATCCAGATATGTACACATCTTTATGGTCAGGCAAGGCATAAAGCCGCAAAATGGAAAAATGTAAAATCACAGATTTTTATCCCCTTCTGGGTTCCTGACCAACAGTACCTCCACCCTTGGAGGAGTGGCTTCAAGAATTGTGTATCTGGATAGAGGGATGATGCACCTACCCTAATACAGATAGTTTCATAGCCCATGGGGGACAGTTTTTCGGGAAATCAACCCTTAATAGTAAACAAGTTCACACTTGTAAACAGTTTTGACAGTTAAATGCAGCAAGCCCACTAGTGGGCAGGGTTGAAGGGTTGGTTTTCACCCCGTTCGAAGGAGAATTTCGGGGGATTTACATAGAGGTGCATCAACCCCTATCCAGATTTAGAATAAACCTAGATATAGCCAGGAATGTAATAGAACCATTGTTAAAATAATGAACTGAAACAGTTAGTGGTTTTTCGGCCTCGTTACGGTAAGGTAACCTCGTGCCTTGTAAAAAATAGAATCAAGAAATATAGGAACTATAACTGAATCACAGTACTCGCGAATTTGCCCTTAAACCATTAGCTGCAATGTTGTCAAATTCCTGCATATTGTTTGGCCCTGGTAAGCATTCATCCCGCACCCCAATCTACCCCGAAGACAGCAAGTAATTGGCAAAATAGAAGAACGTTGTACGTGTGGTACGGAGACCCTCAGATCCCGGTACAGGACGTCAGCGCTGCTGGACGCAGTCCGTTGGTCACAGTTCACATCGGAGGAGTAGAACAAGGATAGACCTACCCCATCACACCCCCGTTCCAGTCGATCACGCCCGTCCGGTACAGAGACTTTTGTTATTTAATATTATTGAATAACTATTTCTACCATTTTAACAGTCGGGACCCATAAAAAATCCGGCTTCCTAACAGTGGGTCCCGATTGTTAAAATGGTAGATATAGTTATTCAATCATAACTTTATTAAAAATTTAAAAGAAAAAAACAGAACTTACTTGTTTTATTCTTTTCAGTTTTTAATAAACGGTTTACTTTTTAGGCAGTTGGGTTTTTGATTTTATTAATGAATTATTTCATCCTCTACTGAGCATAGGCCTTTTTATAGATATCAATTGGATTAACTTTGTGTTGTTCGAATAAAAAAATCATGTCATGCTCTCCTTATAACTGTATAAGCCTTTAAAATGTGTGCTAGAGTGCCCAACTAATGGTGTAGCAGATTGACTTGTTATTGTCATTAATATTCTTATAGTGTATTATTAGAACCAGTCTGTGCTAGTGGTATATTTTTTTAGGGTATAATTTAGACGGTCACCATTAATAATATTTTTAAGACTCTAAGCCTAGGCACCAAAATGGATCAATGGTCACCAAAATCTATCCAACTCAACTGTGATTGCCATAAAATGTAGGCTTGGGGTTACAAACTGGATAAAATAGGTTAGGTTAGGTTAGAACTGTGACCAACCGCGCGCGAGCCGAGCGAGCGAAGCGAGCGGAGCCGCGGCAGCGGCCGGCGAGCGCTATTTCTCGAATATTATTTGGTGACCATTTATCTGTTTTGGTAACCGTTTAGAACTTTTGGTAGTAAAATAGGTACTTTTTTGGGCGGTGTTTAAACACAAGCCATTTTTTTTATACATAAGATATCAATATAGAAGGTATTTACCAATATTCAATGTTGGAACAGCATTCTTGGTAAGACGTCCACTGGCCGTTTGGTAACATTCTTCAAAATGGTAATCGCATATACATATGTTGTTGTATATGTAATTATCGCCCCTTTCTCGATCTATCTCGCTTAACACCATTTTCCACTGATCAAATTTTTCCGTATGCGGGTATACATTTGGTGGAAAGTGGTGAACTGTTCCTGAAAGACAATATCACCATGTAAAACAGTGTACAGTACATGTAAAAAAATAAAAGAAAATAAATATTGTTCTAAGAGGATTTAGTAAGATGTAAATAATTATGTAAAACATACCTTTATAAGGAACACATCCAAAATAACACTTAAAGGCAGACTTTCTCGGCATTTTGAAAATTTCGTCGAATTCAAATCAAAGGGCACTATCGAGGTCCAGTATACACGGCGTAGGGTCAATCGTTTACGTATCCAATCACAGAGTCCAAGAAAGAAGCACAGTCAAAAATGTACAGCAATTAAGCGTCGTCAAAGAGCACAAAACAGATCACAAGAACACCTCGAAACAACGAACAAAACAGAGAAAAATGTTTTCAAAAGACAACGTACTTTTCCTGTCCTGTCATTCATCATTTACGTTTCATTTCACGTATGAACCACTTGAACTTTCAAAAGTGTTAATTATTTTGCTACCATATTTTTGAAATTTAATCTAATTTAATCCATAGTAAAGTGTTAATAATAAATAATAACTATTTATTGTTATTAATTATATGTTTATTGTTGTAATGTCGTCAACTAGCTCTACCTAGTGGAAAAAATGTAAAAGTATGGCCAAAGTTTATGTACCTAAATCTTTAGATGGCAGCACAATCAGTGAATATTTTGATACAAGCCAATGTATGGAAGTTTCACCCCTCATCGGTGGACGCATTCAGGCATCGCACGACCGAAACAAATAATTTTGTTTCTACCGCGCGTTTTTTACTTAAAATAATGAATGTGGAACAATTTATTAGTGAAATACTGAGTAGACCCACAATATGGATGTCAAAACATCCACATCATAAATATAGGCATGTTGTAAAAAATTGTGAGACGAAATAAAACAACAATTTCCTGGTAGTAGTGGTAAGTATTTATTACCTATTTTTTACGAGTAATTAAACAAGATACGGCATTTTAATATCATAGACATTCACGATTTCATAGATACCTACCTACCTATTCTTGGGTTGGGTTATTGAAATAAAGTTTGAATTGATCTCGTATTCTAGATGCTTGAATCGTAGCTCGATTATTCCGTCTTGACCTGCGTACGCTATTGTGACTATTTGAGTCTTCAAACTGGGAAACAAACTGCTGAAAATCTTCATCTCTGTCTCCGTCTCTTTCTCTTATAATATTGTTTAACAGGCACGAAGCCTTTATAATCAATATTGCGTGCTTTTTGTCTGCCTCTATACTTTTCGTAAAAATACGAAATTTATTTGTTAGAATACCAAATGCGCACTCATTTGTGACTCTTGCCCGGGATAATCTTTTGTTGAAAATTCTTTTTTCCGTATTTAAACCACCGGAGGGATATTGGCGCATCAAATAATTTTTAAGAGGGTAGGCTTCATCGCCAATTAACACGTATGGCAAATTCAGATTTGAACCAGGTAATCTTTGTGACGGTGGAACGTTGAATCTATTTTCTGTTAATAATCTATTTAATCATGAAAAATTAAAAGTGCCTCCATCACTTTGTTTGCCTTTCCCGCCAACGTCTACAATAATAAACTTGTAGTCTGCATCTGACACATCTTGTAGCACTAATGAAAAAAAAATGTTTATAATTATAATATGCACTTCCACTATTGGGTGGATTTTTTATGCGGAAATGTTTGCCGTCTATCGCACCCAAACAGTTAGGAAATTGCCATCTTGAAAAAAATAAAGCTACACTTTTTAACTTATCACAGGTTGGCTACGGCATATGTATTTGGGCCAAATTTTTCCAAATAGCTTCTAGAGTTTGATAAATTACTTTGGCAACTGTACTTCGTCCTAATCGGTAAAATTGAGCCAGAGACCTAAATGATCCACCGTGACCAAGAAACCTGAAATAAAAAAGCACTTATTAATGACCTAGCTTTTCCAAAAATTTTACTAAATGTAGGTAATATTATAATACTAAATTTTAATGTGATATTACGTCTAGCTATCCATCCGTCCATCCATAATACATCTTTATATTTTATGCATTACTAGTAATGAGGTTATGAGTTAATGATGGGACTATCGCAAATAAAAAAAATCTGTTATTCCATAAAAATCCAATATTGGTAATTACTTTTAATTTTCAGATGATAGTTTAAGAAAAAAATTGAAGAACCTAAAAGACGGCTACCGGAAAGAACTCAAAAAGTACCTATGTTAAGGTCTGGAGATGAAGGTTCAGATTATCAGTCTCAGTGGAAGCATTTTGAACAATTATCATTTTTGAAAGACGAATATTTGCCCACCGTGGGAGAGACTAACTTAATAGATGAAGATACATCAACTCAAGATCTAACAGAAGAATTGTCGTCGTCACTCTTCGAATCACCGCCGCCTCCGCCGTCGGTGTCACCAGTGCCATCAACCCCCACCTCCCCGCCACAGCAACCGCCAACTCCACAATCATCAGGACTTCAGGTACAGACTAATGCTACCACCTCAAGAGAAAATGAAACACAAAACTCCTCCCGAAAGCGATTGAAAACCACTGAAATCCGTGCTGAGTATTTAGAAATAGAGAGAAAAAAAAATGAAGTTATTGGAAGCTGACTTAGCAGTTGGTAAAGAAAAAGACATTCCCAGGTCAGATGACTATCACTTTTTGATGAGTCTGTTACTAGAAATGGAGAAGCTTAACGTTTTACAGAAAATGAGACTGAGAAACAAATTCACTCAAGCTTTGATGGACGAAATTAGTCTCAATCAATATCCAGGCTATCAGGGCTATTACACTCAACCTCCGCATTCTGACTACGGCACAAATAATTAAAAAATTACATTTTACCAAAAAGTTAAAAACTTAATAATTGCCCAAATGACATGCCAAAAATATGATTATAATGAAAAACTAAATTTGTGATTAATAATTTGTCTATGGTACATAAATAAATACTTAGTGATGAACAAATTAATATTTTTATTTATCTACATATTTACCTTAAAGTTAGAAACAGCTGTTCTAGATGTGAAACATTTTTCTTGAAATTAACTTTAGCTTTCAAGTCTTCATGTATATGGCCGAGTATATAATCAAAAGTTTATATGCTTGCCCTCATATATTCAAAAAAATTATCAGGATAGTTCCTATATTCATAATAAAGAGTATGAAATTCGCCAAGTTCTCTCCTTTTTTGGTTAACTGGGTGCGCTCCTATTCCTGACTGAATGATATCTTGAGCTAAGAACGCACTTGTTTCGAAGCAATACCGTGCCACTTTTGACAGGGACATTTTAATAGTTTAGCCGTTCCCTAAATACGTCCACCGCTGACGCCGCCGTGGTCGCTACTAGTCTAGCTGTGGCATACCACCGCAAATCACACTGCCCGCCGCGCCTCTCGCCTCACCGCGCCCCGCACCGCCAGAAACTGTGCCCAGGCCGTAAAAACTATCTTCTGAGCGGCAAAGAATATAGATGAAATATATTAAAAATAAACTTGACAGGCTAATTACGTATGCTGCGATCGGAGGATTGAAAAAAAAACTGAAATGATTTTGATTAAATTTAATTGTCAAATTAATATTACAGATTATGGAACGCTGCGGGCTCTGTATCGCTTGAAAAATTTGTTACCATCGAATATGAAGACAATACTTGTACAGACCCTGATTCTTCCCATCATCGATTATGGTGACGTGTGCTACTATGACCTGAATGCAGATCTCTTCAACAAACTTGACCGCCTTCTAAATTACTGCATTCGATTTGTTTTTAATTTGCGAAAATATGTCCATGTCTCTGCGCATCGGTCTCTTCTGAAGTGGCTACCCATACGCCAGCGCAGAGAACAGAGGGCGCTAACTACCTTGTTCTCATTTCTTAACTCTCCTAATTCCCCTAATTATCTAGCACCCCACTTTCAATACATTTGCGCTAACCACAATAGAAACTTACGCTCATCGCATAACCGTCTTCTTTATTGTCCCTCTCACCGTACTGACTTCGTTCACTGTTCTTTCTTCATTCAATCAATTTCTCTGTGGAATGCGCTACCCCAGGAAATCAGGATGGCAACCAACCGATTGACCTTCAAGGTCAGAGTTCACGAGCATATTCGCAAGAGGTTGGGTTGGGAAGAGGAGGCAGTAGTATCGTCACAGCGCTAAGTTTTTAGTCATTGTTTGTTTGCATAAACTGTTATACTCGTAGTATATTCGTGTATTTGTTTGTTCATTGAGTATATCTATTATAGTACCTATTGTATGTATAGTTCATATATACAGGGTGTAAGGAGAACGCTTCCGAAGCCAGAACGTAGATTATATACAACCTAAATGCAAACGGATACCAATAACCTATCGCTTTATATTGATTATTTTCAAGACTTCATATTTCGTAAACACGCAATGGAAACCGTACAAAACGTGAGGTCACTGACACGCAAGGCAACTTTGCGCCACCGCGCGCCTCTCCGTACGGCCCGGCCGAGTCACGGGATTTATACGGAATTTACAAACATCACTTTCAAAATGCCTAGGCCGCACCCCTACAACACTTCACAAAATTATGAATTTTAATCGCAATTGTAGTCCACTGTTAAAAAGCTGACAGAGGCATTTTACGTACCTGTCTAAATCCTTTGCGACCTTATTAGGTTTGGTTCAAACTGCGCTCCATCCATTTCAATACAAAGCCGGGCCCGTCGCTGTGTCGACCCGTGAACACGACGACGAGGTGGATCCTCAAAACATTCTTCACGTAGTTTATTAAAAACGCTCACTATTCTGCCCCGCATTTCATCAGCACTGTCACATTCCCGATCAAACACTCTTTCTTTCACATACCCCCACAAAAAGAAGTCCAACGGCGTTAAGTCGGGCGAACGAGCCGGCCAGGCGTGCGGCCCCAGCCTTCTGATCCAGCGGTCATCAAAAAGCTCAGTGAGACGCTCGCGGACGGGACGCGTAACATGCGGTGGAGCGCCATCGTGCTGGAACCATGCTCGACGAAATTCAGCCAGCGACACATTGTCTAGCATATCATTTAAATGTCCATTTATAAAATTAAGATATGCTGATCCATTGAGGCGCTGCAGTAGAAACACTGGTCCTAGAATTCGTCCATTAAAAACACCAGCCCATACGTTGACGGACCATCTGGTCTGATGGCCGGTTTCTTGAGTGGCGTACGGGTTCCCGTCTGACCATACATGGGCATTCCTCCTGTTCCACATCCCGTTTCTCGTGAATGTGGACTCGTCCGTCCAGATAATGTGCTCAATGAAGCCAGGCGCACGTTGTTGTTGATCTAGCAGCCAACGACAGTACGCACGACGACGAACGTGATCATTGGGCAGCAAAGCTTGTACTTTGTGTATTTTGTAGGGCCGCATTCTGTTCCGGCGCAAAACTTTGTGAACTGTCCAGTGAGAGACTGTCGGTACACCCCGCCGCCGCAATAATTTCACCGCACTTCGTGTGCCCAGGCGTGGATTTTGGCGAATCACATTTAAAATACGCTCCTCGGTCTGAACATTCACTTGTTGTCCACCACCTGTCGCTATCGGAGCAATCGGTCGATTTTCTAAGACTCGCTGAAAAGCTGCCGTTATCATGCGAGAATCAGACGGATGTCGGACGTTCGGAAATCTGTTTCGGTAAATTCTCAACGCTAGAGAAGCATTACCAAGGGCTTCTCCTAAACACATCAACATGTTGCCGTATTCACGAGCACTGTACACGTATGCCTCAGGCATTGTTTAAAACAACAAAAAGTAATAACTAAAAAACAATAAAACTGCACTAAAAACGTAACAATAATAACTAAACACAAATTTAAACTAACAAAACAATAATTAAATACGATTCAATACCTATCGATCGATTAAACGTAACGCACGTTAGCTCACGAACCGAGTCGGAAAGGAACTGACTAGATTACTATTATTTACTAAAGAAGTACTATGAAGATCAAACATGTGCCTACTTACCGACAAACGCTACCGCCGCTCGGCGGTACGCATCAAACGAAGGCGGCACGTTTGATCTTCATGGTGGCATGTCCGCGGAGTCACATAGCGGTGTCTTTTGATGTGCAAAGATCAACAATTTACAGAGGCGAAAATGTTAAAAGAATAATTATGAAATCAGAAACCAATTTATTTTAATTGTTAGGAAATTGTACTTATGCTTTATTTCAAACTGTTTTCATTTTCTAACTTTTAAATAAGATTTAACGGGTTTCTTAGATTAAATTAATTTAATTATCCACTTTAAATTGATTGGGTTTACTTACTAAATGAAGGATCCAGTTGACTTTAAATAATAAAGTTCAAATTCAATTGATTCACGCGCGCTTTAAACTGTACATGCGATGAACGTTTTTTAGTCAATCACAGCTGATGTCGGCGATCTTTTACTTTATTTCATTTTCTATCGATTATCGACTTAATACAAAACTGTTATTAAATGCACGACACAGTGCATCAATTTAAAACTGTTGACGCCTCTGTAATGTTTCTTTTTATTTATTTTGGCGGCGCTTTACAAAGGATACTTATGGCCACAGCCGCGCCGTGCCAGCAGTAGCGGCGCAGCCGACGCGACGCATCTCCCTCAAACTAGGTGGCCCGGGTTCAAACCTCGGCCTATACCAATGAGTTTTGTGGTGATTTACCGTGATTATCAGAATTCGAACGAAGGTTATTAGTACTAACTTGAGCACGTCGTGCAGAGTTCAGACAGCTACAACACGGTCACAATTATCTCTGTACCTCGCTGGAATGCGATACCCATCTCGCTTCCATCTTCACCTCCCCACGTACCCGTCGCGCGCAGCGTCGCGTCGGGCTTGCGGACAGCGAGCAATGGGTAGCTCACTGTCCGACCGTCCGGTAACCGTCCGGACCGAGTCCAAGTCTTCGACGGCGCGTATTGTTCCACGCGCGCCTCAAGGAGATGTCAGCAAATCGTAGGGGCCCAGCAAGGTCGAAGCCTACTGGGGCCATGGGTAATGTGAAAATGAAACCCGGGGCCCTGGAATGAAGGCAAAGAAGGAACAGGAGTGGGTTTTTAGTCAGTACGGTGAGCCTCTTCATTGCTTAAAGGCGTCTCGTTATTTTTGTTTCGATATTTATTGTTAAGTTTGCCGATATGAAGTCATCGACGCCAGGTCTAGAGATAATGTGACCGGGATGTAGGTAGGTAAGCATTTCAGTTTTGTTGATATGCAAAATTTTAGTGACCGAATTAACAGTTGCTTGTAAAGTCAATGTCTTTGCACATAATCAACTTTTATACGTTTCTTTCCCAATCACAGTAGTGAGTAGGTATCTAAGTACCTTCGATATGGGCCTCAAGGTTAAGCAAAGTAAACTGGGGGCCGAGTCACCCGCGTCCGTAGGAGAATACCCAATGTAAGACCCTACACGTGGTCCCCGGGTGGTGCTAATCAGGTGACACTAACTGGTGGTAGGCTTCGGCCGATGGCTTGTGACCACCCACTGGGCAAAGACGTACTGCCAAGCGGCTTTGCTGTGTTCCGGTACGATGCTCAGTGTAGCCAATTCAGAGGAGTTGGGTCGAAATAGTTGTTCCAATGCAGGCAAACCAGCCAGGCTAGCCCTGGCATGGGCGTATCGGGAGACTAGTCTTGGAGGGTAGCGGGATCCGAGGCACGGTGCACCGCTGGCCGACCGCAGATAGTTGGGGGGCCAAGTAGTGTGCTAGCCACACATGAAAGGCTGCCCCGCCATCTGACGAAAAATCACGGAATGCACCATCGTGCTGGTTGACGACCAGATGAAAGGGCCCGATGGACATTCCCGGGGGGGCTCGGGCGTCCCCGCAGTCTCCAGACTAGTCCCCCAAAGATGTCGTCCTGTCAGGGCGTGCCTGAAGGTTAGCAGCTTGGAACCTCATTTCACTTCCTTCTCCTCAACCTCCATCACTCAAGTTAATTAATGAACAGGAATAAAAAGAGAAAAGCTGTACAGCGGCAGCACGTCCTTTCGCATAAAGTGCACCTCTCTAATATACGAGGTCTGCACTCAAATCTCGCCGCAGTCCATCACCATCTTGAGACCGAGAAACCAGCGCTCTTGTTCCTGTCGGAGACGCAGATCGGATGTCCGTCGGACGTGTCATACCTGTCTTACCCTGGGTTTACCCTGGAGCACCACTTTAGACCCCGCGCGGGCGTATGCATGTACGCCCGGGACGACATCTGCTATCGGCGTCTCCGCTACCTTGAAGACTCCAGGTTCTCAACGCTGTGGGCTATGGTGGACACAGGTCTAGACAAAATTGTCTACGCATGCGTCTACCGTTCGCACAGCGGTGATTTGGAGACAACTGGGCTTACACAGCTCCTGAGTGAGGCGGCGGATGCGGCTCAGCAGCGGTACCCTTCTGCCCAATTGGTGTTACTGGGGGACTTCAATGCCCACCATCAGGAGTGGCTCTTCCCATACCAGTGCACAGACCATGCTGGACGAGAGACGCGAAAGCTAGCGCTTGCGTTAAATCTTACCCAGCTGGTCCAGGGGGCAACGAGGGTGCCGGATGTTGATTCGCACACTGCCAATTGCTTGGACCTTCTGCTGACAACAGATCCAGACCGCTATTCGGTGTCGATTTCATCACCACTGGGTAGTTCCGACCACTGTCTGGTGAAGTCTGTGTCTGTCTACTCTCCGCCCGATCCTAGCCCAAGAGGCACCCGGCGGGTATGGCGATACAAGTCAGCAGATTGGGGTGGCATGCGATCTTTCTTCGCATGTTACCCTTGGCAGCCTACTTGCTTTTCTTCCACTGATGCTGCGTCGTGCGCGGACGCCGTGACGGATGTGTTGCGGAGGGGAATGGAGTACTACATTCCGTTCTCTAACATAGCAATATCTGGCGAAGCTCGTCCTTGGTTTGGTGCTGAGTGCAATCGCGCCGATGCGCTTAAGCACGCGGCGTACCTAGCATGGGTCGACGCTCGTACGCGCAAAGCAAATCCGAAATCAAAAAAGCCGAATAGGGAACAAACTTGCTTCATACCGAGCAGGTAGTAAGGCTTTTTGGTCCCTGGCTAAGTCGGTCGAATCGAACTTCTGCCGCCCCTCACTACCACCACTGCTGAGACCCGACGGGACGCTGGCCCACTCCGCTGAGGAGAAAGCGAACTTGTTTGCTTCTTTGTTTGCGGAATCTTCACGTCTGGATCCTGGTGGCGCGACGCCCGCCGCCTCTCCTGGTGAATGCGAGTCGAGTATGTCGAACATTCGCATTAATCAGAAGGACGTCCGTAGGGTACTGCGTAACCTAGACGTGAACAAGGCTAGTGGTCCCGACGGGATACCGGCAATTGTTCTGAAGACTTGTGCGCCTGAGTTGTCACCGATCTTGACACGCCTATTTCGCCTTTCGTTTGAGACTGGAAAAGTGCCGAAGGCTTGGAAGCAAGCTAACGTGCAGCCCGTGCCCAAGAGGGTAGTCGAGCTGACCCGTCGAATTATAGACCCATCTCGGTAACGTCCATACTCTGTAAGACTATGGAACGCGTGCTGAATCATAAGCTCCTGGCGTACCTAGAAGTGAATGATATCCTTAGTGACCGGCAATACGGGTTTCGCCGAAATCGGTCAACTGGGGATCTTCTAGCGTATGCCATTCACATCTGGAGTGAGGCCATAGAGAAGCACGGGGAGACACTGGCGGTACCCTTGACATCTCGAAGGCCTTCGACAGGGTCTGGCACGATGGCCTTATTAGTAAGCTTCCTTCCTTCGGTCTGCCCGCTGGTTTGTGTGATTGGATCGCAGATTTCCTGAGGGATCGGTCTATCCGAGTGGTCATAGATGGCTGCTCGTCTGGACTGCTGGATATTAATGCCGGGGTTCCTCAGGGGTCGGTGCTTTCGGCAACACTGTTCTTGCTGCATATTAATGATCTGCTTAAACCCGGTACCTTTGGGTATGCAGACGACAGCACTGTTGCTGGAAGATACGTGTCCGACGCACGAGCTGGTGGGTCGCAGATCCGGTCTCTCCGGGAGGCAATGGTTGAGCGCTTGAACGTGTCCCTACAGGCGGTCTCTGATTGGGGCGATGCCAATCTGGTCAAGTTCAATGCTGCTAAGTCCCAAGCGTGTCTATTTTCCGCCAAAAGGAGTCAATTCCGCCCAGCTCCATCTTTCCGCGGTGAAACCGTGCCGATAACCGACCATCTTGAGCTTCTTGGGGTTACATTAACATCTACTCTCAATTTTGGCCCTTACATAGAGGCAAAAGCTCAAGTGGCTGCAAAGAAGTTGGGGATTCTGGCTAAGGTGAGACGGTACTTCACGCCGGAACAGCTGCTCAAACTCTATCAAGCGCAAGTTCGATCGTGTATGGAATACTGCTCTCATCTTTGGGACGGATCTGCCAGATACCAGCTTGATGCCCTTGAGTCAATTGAAAAACGAGCCAAGAGGATCATCGGCAATGAGAGGCTCGTCGCGTCGAAGCTCCAAAGTCTTGAACACCGACGACGAGTTGCTAGCCTGTCGGTTTTTTACCGGTTGCATTTTGGGGAATGTGCGACGGAATTGCATAATTTAATTCCGCCAAGCCCGTTCCATCATCGGACCACAAGACGAACGGCGATGCGCCACCGGTACATGGTGGACATCCCACCCATACGCACAAAACGTTTTGGGAACACATTCATAGTGCGTACAGCTAAGGAGTGGAATTCCCTGCCGGAGTCTGTGTTTTCTGATAGCTACAACCTAGGAGTCTTTAAATCAAGAGTGAATAGGTTATTTCTAGGCAAGCGTGCTCCATCTTCGACCACATCCTCGCTTACCATCAGGTGAGATAGTGGTCAAACCTATCAATAGAAAAAAAAAAAACTGGATTTTTCAGATTTGTAAGTATTTGCGAACATTCAGATTAAAATAAAATTGTAACCCTGTTCAAGGGGAAAATCATTACGATCCTTGCACGAATGGAACCCGAAAGCAGATATCCCACAACTAGGTAGAAGTGAACTGAAAAGACATTTGCTTCAGGCGATCGAGTAAAGGTTAGTACCTAGTTTAGGAGGTAGGATCACATAGCACCGCCGCACTAGGTACATAGCCAGCCGTCAGCCGTCGCGTCGCGCCGTCGCGCGTCACGTGGACTTGACGTCGTCCGCCGTGCGGCTGTCGGCGAGCGCGCGCGCACTTTGACCCCGAGGTCATGTGCGAGCGTCAGATGATATTTATTTACGAATACATTGCTTGTTAGAGTTGTAAAGAAAAAAAAAATTGTTTAATCGCAAATAATGGTTTCATTTAACTGTTCCCACAGCATAGTGTACGAAAAATGCTAAAAAAATAGGTATAATTGTTATTTTTTTTTTCAGATTTTTTTATGGTATCGTATCGAAAATCACTAGCCCTATCACCTGTCTTCGTTTTCGGAAGCGTTTCCCTTACACCCTGTATATATATATATATATATCTTTATATTTATTAAATATCTTTTAATCGCGTTTCTTGCTCAAAATTGCACCTACCACTACTTGTCTCTGCATCACCCAAGGGTTGACTGGTAGAAAATGCCTATGGCATTAAGTCCGCCTCTGTACATTTGTGTGCATGAAGTATTAATAAATTAAACCTATGAATGATGATTCTAACTCGAAGTGGGTTGAAAGAATAATCATTCTTACAATTATTTGATAAAACAACAAGTTGCGAAAGCGATTGGCGCCATAGATACATCAGGGATTTAAATAATTAATAAATATCGGCGCGGATGCAACATCTGCGGTCCTCATGTCATTGCACTATGTAATTCCTCCCCCCTTAGAACGGCGACTATTTTAGCACGTTGAGTGAAAATGTTGCCGGTAGGTTGTCAGGACATTCATTCCTTTCAGAGATTGTAGTCGGTAGCTTCCGATCCTTCTTCACGGTGTTGGTACATCCACATAGATAGCGCCGGGTCAATACGACGCTAATGAGTACGCCTGCACTCAATAGCACTCCATAGAATGCGATTGTAGTGTGATAAAAAGCGTCGGTATGCACGTTCTCAAGTTCAATAGGCGTCTGGATCGTAAGTTGGTCCTGGATGCCATGTAGTCCTTGGAGATCGATAGAGTTCAGGTTTACGTGAGTAGCTGTAGCAGCCTGTTTCTCAGAGTCATAGGGTATTTTCATTAACTTCAATGGTTGGCCGTTAATTTCGTCATAAACATTGGCAATGGTGAACTCTTCAGATTTCAGATGACATCCGACGGGAATCGTAGCAAGATAACTACCCCGAAGCGATGTGTAGTCTTTCTGGTTACATGTTAGCTGTACGTTCGTCTTTTGAGGGAAGGATATCACGTAATTTTGGTCATCCAGCTTTTCCATGGCTTCTCTCATCAAGGTGATTGTGGTAAACTTGCAGGAGTTCTGTAGAGCTTGGTTGGTGATCAACTCTTGGATGCAGTCAGCTTTGTTGCGAATCTGTGGGTAATGTCTTTTTCACAGAGGTACCAGTCTTTCAGCTTCGGGCATTCAGCCTCTAATGTACACATGTAACATCTCGTTAGTTGCAAGGAAGGGAAAAGGTGGGATAAGAGCCTGTGCATGTTTGTTAGGTACTACGGAGAGTCTATAAAAATCGTAACTATTTTTAGAAAAGATTGGAAATTTAAATACGAATACTATTTGCTTATCTACATAATATGATCCTGGTTTTATAATGTCGTAATAATCTCTAAGTTCCAGATCTAGGATTTGCTCTTCAGCGTAGATAGTTTTAAGTTTTCTTACCATTGACTCTAGTATTTCTTATCTATCATAGAATGGTGTCTACTACTCGCATGAACAAATGCTAAACTGTTTTCTATCCTAATTAATTCCTGAGTTAAATCCTCTACATTATCGCTTATAACTTCTAGTAGTTGGGCAAAATGAGCGTATTTTATTAAGCTATTTTCACTTAGTGCATTACTTTGTAATATTGTCTTTAAGGTAGTATTAATTTTGTTCTGATTTTGTACTATCTGTGTAATTACACTATTATATTTTGACATCCACTCTTTACTAATATGATCATTGAATTCGCTCGCTAATTTATTTTGATTACGTTCCAAAATTTTAATTGCCTGATTATATTTTAGCGCATTTTCGTGATAAGGTTTCCGGTTAAGCTTTTTGTTATTGAACCAAGTCCATCTACAAGACCTCTTTTGACTCTGTTGGGCTCTGCCAAGTTTGTTAGCAAGATATTCCAACAGAATTTCGTATAGTGCGTGAGCGTCGTTAGTCATTTGATTTTGGCATATCTTTAGTTGGTTCTGTAAGGAGTGAACATGGGTTTCGATGTTACTTATGTCAAAATCTACATATACTCGTAGTTTATCAATAGGGTGATTTATAACTAAATGTAAAATGCTTAAACTAATAAATGTAAACCTAGTATGTTTGTGCTTACCGTAAAACGAAACGTGCGTCTGCAAACGCACGTGTCATCTAACTACCGCCATAACCCCCGGCAGTGGGTAGGTGTACAAAAACGGTTGTAGTACAAGCAAACGGGGACCTCAGTTGTCCCAGCTGTTCCCCAGTCTGCGCCACAGCGCACTGCTGCTTCCCAGCCTGCGCCTCAGTGCAGGGTTGCTCCCGCGACAGTGCAAGCGCGTCCCACCCCCCCAACCAGTACGGTCAAGAACCCTGGTGTAGGCCCCACAATCCTGGAAGCCTACAGCTTGTTCATGACCCGTGATGCAAGGGCCATGTCCGACGAGTTGAATGCGACCAGAGGAAACGACGGTCAATTGAAACTCTCCACCAGAAAGGCGCATGAGATCTTCACCGCCTACAAGTCCATTACGGACGCTCTGGACGCCATGGATGCAATTGATGACTAATCAATGGATAAGTCACGCATCAACACCACCAGGCCCAAATCACTCAAACTAGGGTTTTTTAATGCCAATGGCATTATTAACCAGCGCGATGAGATCGCCAAATTCCTCCGCGATCATCAGCTAGATATCCTCCTCATACAGGAAACATTCCTAAAACCCCACCGCAACGACCCTAAAATTGCCAACTACCGCATAGTTCGCAACGATAGGACGCGTTGTCACGGCGGTGGCACTCTCATATATTATAAAAAGGAGCTATACTGCATCCCCTTGATCCCTCCCACACCTCGCTCACTGCTCGAATACTCAGCCTGTCGGCTAGGCATGACTGGTCATCAACCGATCACCATCATCTCCGCCTACTACCCACCACCCTCGACCTCGTCTCCCACGCCTGACGACCTCATCGCGTTCGCTAGCGACTTCACCACCCTCTTTGGCTTGAGTGACTCCGTTATTTTAGCGGGTGACCTCAATGCCAAACATCCCGCGTGGAATTGCAACACTGTAAATGCCAGAGGCAGGGTAGTGTACAACCTAGGGGAAACCCTAAACTATGACGTCATCGCTCCGATGACTCCCACTCACTTTCCTCACGATCCCAACCAGAATCCCGATGTCCTCGATGTGGCGTTGCTGAAGAATGTAAAACTCCGTTTGCAATCTATAGAAACGCTACACGAACTCAATTCCGACCACCGTCCAGTGATCATGCACCTAGGCTCCCGCTCGGGTCAGCTCGACCCCGACCAGCCTCCCCCGTCTCAAGTGATCACCGACTGGAGGAAAGTAAGCGAAAGGCTGAAATCCACCACGTCGCCTCACCTAAACGCTATCCCCGATCATATTGTCTCAGTCGCTGACACGACGGCGGCGATCGACTTGCTTACGGATCACGTACAATCCGTCCTAAACGAATGTTCAAGGGAAATTTCTGTGGTGGAAGACCACCGCTGGAAGCTCCCGGACGATGTACGGAGTTTGATAACCGAGAAGAACGCAGCCATCCGTGCGTACAGTTCTTTTCCTTGCAACGCAAACAAAGCTCACATGCGTAACTTGCAGCGTGCTGTGAGGAAACGCACTTCTGAGCTGCGTTCCGCGCGCTGGGACAAGACGCTAAGCGAACTCGAGCCCACCCACCTCGCCTTTTGGCAACTTCAGAGGAAGTTACGATCCAAAGAAGAGGCCACAATGCCCCCTCTCATCCGCCCCGACAACTCTGATAAAGCGGAATGTCTGGCCGACAGCCTAGAATCCCAATGCTCTCCCAGCTCTCAACCAGTAGACAAAGCTCACCTCGATATGGTGGATGCCGACGTCGAACGTAGAGCTTCCTCCCACCAGTTGAAGATCCTGATGATCCTCTACACCCTGTCACTCCCGAAGAGGTGGAGGATATCATCAAAAGGCTTCAGCCTAGGAAAGCCCCTGGTTCCGACGGCATCACCAACAAGGTGTTCAAACTCTTCCCCGTTCAACTCATAGTGCTAATGACTGCCATCTTCAATGGCGCATTAAGCAATAACATGTTCCCCCAAGCATAGAAACAGGCCACTGTTATCGGTATTCCCAAACCAGGCAAGCCCAAGTCTGATCCCACCAGTTACCGTCCCATCAGTCTACTCAACGTTCTCGGTAAGATCTACGAGAGGCTTATTTACAAGCGGCTCAAAGATTTTGCCGAAGCAAAGAGTCTTATTCCTGACGAGCAGTTTGGTTTTCGAACCGAACACTCGTGCATCCAACAAGTCCACCGCATCGTCGAACACCTAGGCGCTGGCTTCCAGCGCGGTTCGATGACAGGTGCCTTGTTCTTTGACATAGCGAAAGCATTTGACAAAGTCTGGCACAATGGCTTAATTTACAAGCTATACCAACTCGGCGTGCCTGACCGCCTCGTGCTTATCTTGCGAGACTTTTTGTCAAACCGCACCTTTCGCTATCGAATCGAGGGTACACTCTCGTCCCCTCACCCCATCCGAGCAGGAATCCCCCAGGGCTCAGTGCTATCCCCCCTAATCTTTACGCTGTTTACCAGCGATATCCCCAAGAGTAACAAGGCCCAGTTGGCCCTTTTCGCTGACGACACAGCCATGTACTATACCGGTCACGACCCTGACTCTATCGCTCGCGCTCTCCAAACTTACGCAAACATCTTGGGTAGATGGTTCAGAAAGTGGAGAATAGAGGTAAACCCCGATAAGAGTCAAGCGGTTTTGTTTTCGAAACCGCGGCATAAGCCCCCTCCACCCCGTCCAATCACCATGTATGGCAAGCCGATCCCTTGGGAAAAGCAAGCCAAATACTTGGGGGTCATCCTAGACAGACACCTCACCTTCGCTGAGCACATAAAGCAGGCCCGATAACGCGCCGCCTTCGCCCAGGGTAGGCTTCACTTTATCACGACTGCCCGCAGCAAATTGTCCAAGTATTCAACAAGTACCATTAAAACACAACCACCGTCCTTCCGCCCTCGCCGCCGAGGCCCGTCGCGATTTTTTCTTCATTGTCCACCCCGACCCTTGCTCGAGCCAGCCCGCGCCGCTGAGCCTATAGTTTTAAATTCGCCCCTAAATAATCAATGTTCAATCCAGCCCGTCCCTAGCTGTCCTCCCCCAGCGACGCCCTAAGCCGAGGTCCGTACCCCACAGGGGGTGCCCTTAGCGTGTAGTCGCTTAGTTTGTAAGTTTTTTTTAAATAAGCCCTGGCTGGAGGCTTTAATATTTATATTAAGGCCACCACAGGAAAGTCCGGTTAAGCAGTTGACAACCTCCTAGGTTGACCTGCGAGAGGCCACACATTAAAATTAAAAAAAAAAAAAAAAAAAAAGCAAACGGGGCAGTCGGATTCGAGCTTTGGTAGAGTGCGCCCGCTTTAAGTCTAAACAAGTGTAAGTACGATTTACTTTTTATTCTATGCCACTATGATGGTCGTTGTGATTTGAATATTTAATGTATAAATATATTTTCATGAAACCGAGTTTTACACATTTATTTCACGCCTACATTAATATCCTTAGCGGATTTGTGTCTCTCACAATTTAAACAAACTAAATAGGGTAAGGTGCTCCTACAAAAGGGTTTGGCAATCTTACACTTAGTTGTACGTATTGTATGAAGGTATGATGATGAGTCGTGAGTTTCATTTGTCCAAGTTTAAAGGGCAGAAGTCCTGGCCCGTCATCAAGTCTTTCCAGTCTTATCTCCTGAGGTCGCGTCATTGGGAGAATTGTTATCAGTAGAACCCTGTAACAATTTTGCTGATTTAGGCACACGCTTAAGTCTTGACTTCGCTATGGGACCACGATTTTTCGAGGCATGTGAAACGGCAGGTCTGCTAAAACTGTATCCTGCGTATATCGCGGAGCAGTCTTCTGTCGACTAGCAAGAGGGTTTGTTATAAAAATTTGCTGTTGGGGTGCGTATTCTATTTCGGGTTCACGGGTTTCATTTCTTTTCGCAATTATCGCGGTACTATTAGTAAGTGATGACGAGTTTATGATGTCATAAACATGTTTCATTTTATCTCTATGGGCTTGAGTGTACTGTTGTAATAAATGCTGTGTAAGGTCGATGTCCTTAAAGTCTCGAGGGTCAAAATGTCCAGTCAGTAAATCGAAGGGTCGACACCTTGTGAAACTGGAACTGTTATAAGCTATTAAGGCATAGGGCACGAGATTAATTATTGGTTCGTCCTTATGCTGCAATTTAAGAAGTCTGAGGTGTTCTAGAAGAGTCGAATGAAACCTTTCAATATTACCATTATCGTTAGGGGAGTGTAGGTTGATTCTATGAAGTCTTGTAAATTCCATGAAAAGTTGGTTTGTAAACTCGGTCCCATTGTCTGTGATAATAGTTATAGGGACTCCATGATGCGTACAATACTGTAAAAAAGCTTGTAATATGCTAATAGCTGTACCGTCACGTAGATGATAAGCCTGACCATACTTTGTAAATACGTCAATGAATGTTATATATTTTTCACCCTGTACAGTGAATAGATCCATGTGGACTGTCTCAAATGGCTTGGTGGCTGGTGGTACAATGTTGAATTGGGGTTTTAAGGGGTTCCTATCGTATTTGGCCCGAGATAAGGATAGATTGCATTCGGTAATTCCACGATGGTTAGTTTTGCCGTCGTGATAGTGTCGTATAATCACCTGTTGTCGAAGGTAATCTTTGACATTTTCTAATTCAAATTTAGCTAATACGATTTAAGGATGAACTTTTGAATTTGTCCTGTATAATAGAATACATGACTAGCGGTGGATTAACTAAAATAGCTGTCTTAACTTTTGGGTTAATGTATTCTTTTACGGCACATATCACATCTTCCTCTAAGTTAGATTCAGATAATTGGATATTTATGCGCGTATGGGTGTCAAATGGCTTAGTAATCGTGGGTCGTTTTTTAGCGTCATTTACAATGGTGAAACATATTTGCCTGTTGAACTTATTCAATGGCTCGTCAGTTATGGGAATTTCCAAGATTGGGTTCTCAATACTTGTGTGAACTGTCTCGGTGGAAGAACTTGGTTTGCCAATAATGGTTTCTGATGGATTTCCCATTAGGGAGTTGAGTTCATTAATTTCCTCTATTAAGGACGTGGTTTCTTTAGTGTGAATTTCAATGCGAGAAAGGGCGTCAGCATTTGTGTTATATTTTCCTTTTTTATAATTAACTGAGAAGTCATATTTGCTAAGTCTGAGTCTCCACCTTGTTAGTCGGGAATTTGGTTCTTTCATGTTTACCATCCATTGTAATGGTTTGTGGTCAGTTAAGAGCTTAAATTTACGTCTGAATAAGTAGGGTAACATATTTTGTAGCCCATACTAGTAATTCTTTTTTTATTATGCTGTTCATCTCGCTTTCATTTAGTGTTCGGGATGCGTAACAGATAGGTTTGTCTGAATTGATTGGTCCTTGCGATAATACAGCACCGATAGCTACGTTCGACGCGTCTGTAGTCAAATTAAATTCCTTACTGAAGTCTGGATATTGCAAGATAGGGTCATTAGTCAGGAGAGTCTTACATTTCTCAAAATAATTCACGTACTTTTCATTTAGTGTTCGGGATGCGTAACAGATAGGTTTGTCTGAATTGATTGGTCCTTGCGATAATACAGCACCGATAGCTACGTTCGACGCGTCTGTAGTCAAATTAAATTCCTTACTGAAGTCTGGATATTGCAAGATAGGGTCATTAGTCAGGAGAGTCTTACATTTCTCAAAATAATTTACGTACTCGGGGTCAAGAGTGATCTTTCGTCCTTTTTTCAAACATTGCGTTAGCGGTTTTGTTGTCCGGGCAAAGTCAGGAATAAATTTTCTATAATAACCGAGGAGGCCTAAAAATTGCTTAATTTCCTTCGGTGTTTTTGGGATAGGGTACTTTTTAATTGCAGATATTTTACCGGGATTAGGTTTAATACCATCTTTACTTATAATATGACCTAGGTACGCTGTTTCTAGTTTTAGGAATTCCGATTTGTCCATCTGGACTTTAAAGTTAGAATCGCGGAGTCTCTGGAATACTTTCCCAAGATTAATTATGTGTTCCTGAAGGGATGTACTGAACACTACATATACAAGACATATCTCGTTTTGAAGACCTTGGAGGACATTGCCAATTACACGTTGAAATGTGGACGGTGAGTTCTTAAGTCCCATCGGCATTCTGAGAAATTCAAAATGACCGTGTTCTACATTGAATGCGGTCTTCTCCACGTCCTGGGGGTGCATTTCCACCTGGTAAAAACAACTTGCCAAATCTAAAGTGGAAAAGCAGTGGCAGTTTCCTAATTTGTCCAGAACGTCATTGATATTAGGAATGGGATATTTATCGTCCAACGTCTTTTCATTTAATTTACGGAAATCAACTACGAGACGCCATTTCTGTTTTCCTGAGGTATCTATTTTTTTTGGAACAACCCAAATAGGCGAGCTCCATGCGGATTCCGATGGTTGTATGAACAACCCTGTTCCAACATTTTACTTATTTGGTAACCACAAGACCCAAATAGATTATTTTCTTGTTAGGCGCAATAAGATAAATCAAGTCAAAGACTGCAAAGTGCTGCCAGGAGAAGACTTCGGACTCGGAGAAGGTTATGGTATTGGCGATAAAAACACAATTTAAGAAAAGCAAAGAGCGTCCTCCCCCAAAAATAAAATGGCATATGCTAGAGAAGAATGATTGCGCGAAAGAATTTAGAGAGCGAGTGGTAAACAAAATGATACAAATGGCAGACATGAAAGATCGAAGTGTGAATGAAAGCTGGAATGAGATAGCTGGATGTACGAGGGTGCGTTTTTAAGTTCGCGGAATGGGAGGGTAGATGATAAAAATAGGTCATTATCGAGGTGGCCACGACTTCAGCCACTCAATATTAGTATAAATACCAGGTTTTGTCTTAATTGGGTCATTAGTCTTTGAACTATCGTCAAGCAAACAACTCAATCGGGAAGAAAGTGTGCATTATGGAAAAAATCGAGTACCGTGCCGTAATAAAGTTCCTTACCAAGCAAGGAAAGTCAGTTCAAAACATACTGGAAGAGATGGAATCCGTTTACGGGGACTCTTGCCCTGGTAAAACCATGGTTTACAAGTGGCATTGTCTTTTTAAACAACGCAGGACCTCACTTGAAGACGACCCGTGGCCCGGACGGGCGATCGAGGTGACTACTCCGGAAATCATTAAAAATGTCGAAAAAATAATATTGGAAGATGCCAGACTAAAGAAGAAACAGCTTGCAGAAATGGTTGGAGTATCGGATACAACAATTTTCAAAATTCTACACGATCATCTTGGCATGACAAAGGTCAGTGCAAGATGGGTGCCAAAAATGCTCACGCCGCCTCAGAAACAACGCCGCGTGGAGTGTTCTCGCACGTTTTTGGACCTCTGTAACGAAGATAAGGATGGACTATTGAGTCGAATTGTTACTGGATATGAAACTTGGGTTCATCATTATGAGCCTGAGTCAAAACAAGACTCTATGCAGTGGCACAAAAAAGGTACACCACCACCGAAGAAGTTTAAAGTGTCACAATCGGCTGGGAAAATCATGGCAACAGTGTTTTGGGATTCGGAAGGGATTCTGTTGACCGATTATAAATATAAAGGCGTTTCTATAACCGGAGAATACTATGCTTCTATCCTCGAGAGGTTGAAAGAAAGTATTAAAGAAAAAAGGAGGGGAAAATTGACCAAAGGTGTCCTTCTTCACGACGACGCGCCTGTTCACAAGAGCCGTGTTGCGTTGGCTGCCCTGCATAAGGTGGGCTTCGATATTTTAGACCATCCACCCTACAGCCCAGACCTGGCTCGATTAATATATATATATATTAATCGAGCCAGCCAGATAGTGATTATTACCTCTTTCCAAATCTGAAAAAAGAACTTCGTGGAAAGAAATTTTCAACTGATGAAGAAGTGAAGGACGCGGTTTCAGCTTATTTTTCGGACAAAGACAAAACATTTTTTTATGAAGGTATACATAAGCTAATTGAAAGATCTGAAAAATGTACTAGGGTAGCAGGTGAATATATTGAAAAAGAAAAATAATTTAGTATTTTTATCTTCACTCCTTGCCGTCCATTCCGCGAACTTAAAAACGCCCCCTCGTATAAGGCAAGCAGCGAAGGATATTTTGGGAGAGACAAAAGGAAGAGGCACAATAGAGAGACATACATGGTGGTGGTCGACAGAAATACAGAAAGTGTTGAAAGAAAAAAAGAAGAAATTCAAGGAATGGCAGAATGTGGGATTGGAAAGCGATAGTTTAAAAGCTGAAAAAAAAAAAGAGTGAGTATGATGCTTTAAAGAAAAAAGCTAAGAAAGCCGTGGCAATAGCAAGAGCAAAAGCTCTGGACCAATTGTACGACACACTGGACAGTCCAGCTGGCCAAAAAGACCTATACCGGCTTGCTAGAGCCAGAGAGTGGAAGGCGAAGGGTGTTAGTCAGATAAGATGTGTAAGGGATGAAGCTGGAATGCTTCTATCGGAGGATGAAAAGATTAAGGATAGATGGAAGGGCTATTTTGAAAGACTGATGAATGAGGAAAATATCTGGAGTGGTGTTTTAAAGAATAAACAAGTGAATGAGGGGTTAGTGAGAATGATCAGTGAGGATGAAGTGAGAATAGCAGTGAATGAAATGAAGAAAGATAAGGCAATTGGTCCAGACGGAATTCCAATTGAAGTGTGGCAGTTATTAAGAGTAGATGGATGGACGTGGTTAGCTTAATTCTTCAATAAGTTGTTGCTGGAAGAAGCCATACCTGATGAATGGTGTAACAGTTCGTTGGTGCCCATCTTCAAGAACAAAGGTGATGTGCTGGAGTGCAACAACTATAGAGGAATAAAGCTTATCTCACATACGTAGTATGAAAGCCTGGGAAAAAGTTATTGAAAGGCGGTTGAGAGAAGAGAGTGAAATCTCACAGAACCAGTTCGGTTTTATGCCTGGTCGGGGTACAACGGATGCCATTTTCGCTATCCGCTAGCTGTGCGAGAAATATAGAGCTGTGCATAAAAACCTGCATATGGTATTTGTTGACCTCGAAAAGGCATATGACCGGGTGCCTCGTGAGGTTTTGTGGTGGGCCCTTAAGGAGAAAGGTGTGCCTGGGAAGTATGTGCAGTTGATCCGAGCGATGTACAGTCGAAGCAGTACTCAAGTCTGGTCTACAGTGGGCACCACTGACAGCTTCAGTGTAGCAGTCGGTTTACACCAGGGCTCGGCCCTCAGCCCTTATCTCTTCCTGATGATAATGGACGCTCTGACGTCGGACACCCAGGATGAGGCTCCCTGGTGCATGCTGTTTGCTGATGACATTGTGCTGGTTGTAGAAAGCGGCCTAGAGGTCCAGAGCAAATTGGAGACGTGGTGGCAAAGACTGGATAGTGTTGGCCTGAAATTGAGCAGAACCAAAACAGAGTACCTGTTCTGCGATTTCGGCGGTCTCTCTAGTCCGATACCTATAGCTCTCATCGGAACGCCTATACCGATTTGCTCCGACTTTCGGTATCTCGGGTCGCTTGTCCAGGGAGATGGCGATATAGACCGAGACGTAACGCACCGGATCAACTCAGGATGGATGAAATGGCGACAGGTCACTGGAACAACTTGTGACCCTCGGATGCCCCTCAAATTAAAAGGGAAAATATATAAGTCCGTGATAAGACCTGTCGTAATGTATGGATCAGAATGTTGGGCTGCGAAAAAGACGGATGAAAATAGATTGCATGTAGCGGAGATGAGAATATTGAGATGGATGTGTGGAGTAACGAGAGTGGATAAAGTGAGAAATGAGTACATTGGAGGCACTTTAAAAGTGGCGCCAGTGACGGAAAAGTTAAAAGGGAATCGCTTGTCTTGGTATGGTCATGTAAAGAGGAGGGATGAAACGCATATAACTAGAAGAGTTATGAACATAAATGTGGATGGATGGAGAGGGAGAGGAAGGCCAAAGAAAAGATGGATGGATTGTGTGAGGAGCGATATGAAAGAAAAGGGAGTTAGTGATAGAGTGACGACTGATAGAACAGAATGGAAGAATAAAACGTGTTGCGCCGACCCCAAGTAACATGGGATAAGGGCAGGAAGATGATGATGGTTCCTAACTTCTTGACGGTTGACTGGTGAATGGATACCGATAGTTTTTACCATGCACGGGAATCTCGTTGGTAGTTCTTATTCGATGCTTTATTTTATTTGTGAAGGTTAGTCTCTCTCCTTCGATATAAAATACGTCCGAATAACGGGAACAAAGGGCTATTAAGTTTGCCTTTTCCTCGGGATTTAGGTGATCAGTTCTTAAACGCGAAGTTACTTCCTGAACGCGAGTCGATGGTTGTTGAGTACTCGTGCACTCGGTATTAAATAATTCCGCGTGTGCTGGGCGATCGAGTGAGAATATTACGTCATTTTTTGTTGAATTTCCGACTTCTAAGTAGCCACGATTATTGCTTACGGTGGTGATACATTCATGAATTATACAATTACAAAGGATTTGTTCCGGAATAAAAGCGTCACCTTCTTGCATATCGATTGGGACACGTATTAATTTAGTACTCCTAGCGGGTATAATGTCCTCGTATAAGTTTACATTACGCGAGTTATACATTTCAATAGGGTTTATCGCGGATCGAGTTACCAACATATTTTCTTTTAAATCTATGCGAGCTTCCCAATTATTTAATAGATCTAATCCGATGAGGCCATCGAAATAATTATGGAACCGGTAGATAAACAACTTCATATTACTTTCGTCTTTAAACTCCGCAAAACATGGCAAGGTAATATAATAGTCGTTCCTGCTTGTTGCATGTATGTTCGTTATCTCAAAAGGATCGAAATTTAAAGGATAGTTAGGGAAGTATTTTTCGACAGCTTCGGGGCTAATGAAAGATTGATTGGCACCTGTGTCTATTAAAAGTTTTAAAGGTGGGTCTTTAATTTGTATATAGGGAAGTTGTCTCTGCGTTTGAAGATTTAGCTCTATTTTGGTTTTTGTGACGTCGAAGCCTCCTGAAAATCCTGCTGGTCATGGTTAGTCTTAGCTTGTGATTCATCGGAAACTTGATCGTTTGTTGTCACATTATAATAAGTCGAGTCAGCGGCGAGACAGGGATCAATGTCGCGGTTATTGCACTCGGTGTAGTAATAGTACTCCGGTTCGTAGTAATTGTAATATGAGTCGTCATAATAAATCATGCACTCGTTCATATTCATTTCTCGGGTTTTAAAATAGTCTGAAGGTGGCGTTGGTGGTTGGCGTGGTGGTTACCAAACTTATTCCAATCGTGGACCATAGGCCTATTTACTGGAAGTAGAGGTCTGGGAGTAAACCTGAGACTATGGGTGTCTGTACTGATATACACAATGGCAATACGCATCCGGATCATGCTGATTTTGAGTCATTTTACCTAATTTTAAATTATCTAAAGCTAAATCTCTATTAACCCTTTATACAACCGTGGGACAGTATTGGAACATACCAAATTTTTCCATATAAAATCTAAAGCAAAATATTTTTTACGTAATAGAACAGAGTTCTCGTTCGGGAACATAGCGCGCTTCAATATTTAGTATAATTTATAGCCAACAGATGGCGCTTTTTCAAGAAAAACGAATTTGAATCGAACAGTTTGGTGTTTCGTAGAATACGTTTGTTTACAAAGTTTTGATATTAGACGAAAAATATTCTAACTGTGAAAACTGTTTGTTTGTGTTGTGAATTTACTAGGTAAGTGTGTGTTCTTTGCTATTTATTGTAGACATTGAATAATTTTCCGTATTTTGTTGAAAATAATTGTCGTTTTATGTTTGTGCCAGTTCTGGTACATTGTGTTAAAATGTACATTTAGTGTCGTACATTGAGCACTTTTTATTTTTGCGACAGGATGGCATCCAGAGGTTTAGGAGACGAACAAATAGAAGAGTTTCTCTTTGATTATGCAGAGAGTGAAGATGGATTCGACGGTGATGGCGACAGCATCGCAGATCCTGATTTTGTTCCGGATTTGGAGGTGCCATTAGAAGTGGATGATTTTGAAGAGGTTGATGGAGTAAATATTGACACAATCATTGAAAATATTGAGAATTCAAGTAGTGTTTCCCAACCGCCAACTTTGTCTAAAACCGTTCCTCAACCAGGACCATCATCCAGACCTGGATTATCAGGAGGCAGTCAAACCAAGCGGGAATTGAATGTAGACAGACCCCCGTCTAGGCACGTAGGATTTGCTGTAACGTAAGCGGTTAGGAGCAGTCGCTCGCTAACCGCCCTATGTATCGGTTGGACAACAAATATTATATTACGTAGTCAAGCATTTCATTTACCAGCCCACAGAGTACCTAAAGTGGTGACCCCGACAAAAGTGAACAGTGCAAAAATACAGTGATAGAGTGACAATACATTTTTTAACTTTTTTGGTACTACTGGGCAAATTGTGGTGTACATTTTCTGGAGTGCAAAATTACCGGAGCGAGCGATTCAATCACGATGTAAAACCCGCCGCCAGCGCAATCAGTGGCAGGCGGTGGGCAAGCGCCTCAGCCTAGAGCGAAAGAAGAGCAGGAGAACTCGGGAATAACGCTCGCTGCCATCAGCGTGTCTTCAAAGTTGCCTGATTTTTGGGTTGATATGCCACGGTTGTGGTTCGACCAATTCGAGGCAGTCATGAAACCACAAAAGCAGGGAGAAGAGGCAAAGTTCAACATGGTCATCTCAAAGCTGACAAAGGACGCTATTCAGCAAGTAGGCGATCTAGTAACGACGCCACCAACAAGTAACCAGTATGTCACGCTTAAAGAACGGCTACTTCAGGTCTACGAGGAGAGCGCAGAACGGCAATTCCAGAAACTCGTTTCTGAGCTGGAGCTTGGTTCGCAAAAACCCACGAAGCGAAGCGCTGTGAGCAACCATGCGCTTGGCGTCAGAAAGAGACGGAAAACTAAATGTGGTATGTTCGGAAGCAGTGGACGGATGTATCCAGAGTCAGGTAGTTGAGAACCATCGTTTATTAGTTAAGGATAGTCATACTAAGCTCACCTTTCTGATCGATACCGGTGCCAACATATCGGTATTACCGAAAAGGTGCGCGCAAAAACGAATTACAGAACCATGTGAATTCAAATTGTACGCGGCTAACGATAGCGAAATAAAGACGTATGGCTTATGTAATCTCGAGATAACTTTTGGTTTAAGACGGGTATTTAAATGGCCCTTTATTGTATGCGACGTAAAGCAGCCGATAATCGGGGCTGATTTTTTAAGAAATTTTAAGCTAATGGTTGATTCGTTTAATAATAGGCTAGTAGATTTAGTCACTAATTTGTACGTTTGTGGATCAAAAAGTTTAGCTTTTGAAGGTACTATAAAATGTATTAACAGTAGGTAGTCACCCTTACGCCGATTTACTGGAAACATTTCAGGACATCACGCGGCCCCCTACTTTTAATGACATTCCAGAACACACAGTCTACCACCATATTGAGACAACAGGTCCACCCGTGCACTCCCGCGCAAGGCGATTGCCACCGCACAGGTACGAATTAGTTAAAAAAGAATTTCAATTAATGCAGGAGCTAGGAATATGTAGGCCTTCGAACAGCGAGTGGGCGAGTCCACTGCACGTAGTGCCGAAGAAAAATGGAGACATTCGTCCTTGCGGTGATTTTAGGATGCTCAATGCCATCACGAAGCCAGATAGGTATCCAATTCCGAGAGTTCAGGATTTCACATATGGTCTACATAAAAAAAAAGTTTTCTCAAAAATAGATATTTTATTTATAGCTTACCATTTTATTAAAATAAACCCGGAGAACATACAGAAGACGGCTATTATTACATCTTTCGGGCTATACGAGTTTCCAAGGATGACGTTTGGACTGCGAAATGCAGCCCAAACATTTCAAAGATTTATAAATAACACCGTACTGGCTGGCATAGAAACAATAGATATGAATAAGCATAACAACATAACAGAACAATTGGTAGTATTCGGATTTCTAGATGACGTCATCATAGGATCAGATAACGAAAGTATACACAGAGAACACTTGCGTTTATTATTCGAACGTTTCAGTAAATATAAAATGTCAATTAATTTAGGAAAATGCGTTTTCGGACAACCAAAAATAGAGTTCTTAGGATATGAAGTTTCTGAAGAGGGAATCAGTCCTTTGCCGGACAAGGTTAAGGCTATAGAGACATACCCCAAACCGGAAACGATTGAAAAGTTTCGAAGGTTCCTGGGAATGTTGAATTTTTATAGAAACCATATACCAGGAGCAGCAAAGGTTCAAGGGATTTTAGATAGATATTTGCATGGTGAAAAGAAACGGGATAAGCGTAAAATCGAATGGTCAGACGAAGCAAGTAGTGCATTTGAACGATGTAAAGAAAATTTAAAAAACGCCGCCACGTTAAGCTACCCAATAACAGATGCGAAATTAGGTTTAATGACAGACGCTTCAGACTTTAGTATAGGCGCTGTATTACAGCAAAAAGAGAATAATGAATGGAGACCACTTGGTTATTTTTCCAAAAGGCTTACGGAATCCCAAAAGAAGTACTGTACTTATGATAAGGAACTTTTGGCGATATATTCAAGCATAGTTTACTTTAGAGATCTCATAGAAGGTAGAAATTTCACGGTTTACACTGACCACAAACTTCTTACGTACGCATTCGCAAAATTAGGATCAAATAAGGAGTTACCTAGACGGGAACCTCAATTGATGTTTGTTAGTGAGTTTACGAACGACATACAACATATTGACGGATGCAAGAATGCGGTCGCCGACGCATTATCGCGAATAGAAACGATAACATGTCCGGACTCAGTGAAATACTTAGAAATTGCGCAGGCACAAGCGGCAGACGCTGAGCTTGCAAAATTAATATGTGCGGGCGACACTAGCAATGTGCAAATTAAACGCATGAATTTGAGTAATTTAAATGACACAATTTATTGCGAAACATCTACAAGGAACATTAGACCATACATACCAGTACAATTCAGGAAAGATATTTTTGACAACTTTCATAATTTTACTCACTCTGGTGTTCGAGCATCACGTGCGTTAATTAGTAAAAAAGTTTTTTGGCCCGGCATGAAAAAATATATAGGTAAGTGGGTAAAGACATGTGTCAATTGTCAGAAAAGCAAAGTGATTCGCCACACAGTTTCCAAACTCAGTCAGTTTGAAGAAAGCGACCGCTTTTCACATCTCCACGATGATTTAATTGGGCCACTCCCCGTAACGGAATATGGCTATAGGTATTGCGTGACGATGATAGACCGACGCACGCGATGGCCAGAAATATATCCAGTCAAAGATATGGTCGCAGAGACAGTCGCTAGGGCTGTTTACGACGGCTGGATATGCAGGTTCGGCTGCCCAGACAAAATAACTACGGATCAGGGAAGACAATTCGAGAGCGAATTATTTAGAGATTTAATGAAAATACTAGGAGTTCAAAAAATAAGGACTACGCCATATCATCCGCAATGCTATGGAAAATTGGAGCGTTTTCACAGGTCATTGAAAACGGCTTTGATTTGGAAATCAAAGCCGTTTTCAATAAAAGCAGGTTAAAAGATAACGCAGAGCTACCTACAGTCATGTTAGGATTGAGAGCAGCGTGTCAAGCGGATAACGATTTCATAAGCGCAGCCGAATTTACTTTAGGACATTGTTTACGGTTACCTGGCGAATTCTGTAAGGATAATGGTGTTAAAATAGATAATCCACAATCGTACATAATTAGACTTAGAGATATATTAAGTAAAATTAGACCTAAAAGTAGGGACACTAGTAATAACAAGAGTATATTTGTACAAGCTGATCTAAGTACCTGTTCACACGTATTTCTTAGAATAGATGCGGTTCGAAAACCATTAACGCCACCGTATAGCGGACCGTACAAAGTACTCGACAGAAATTCGAAAGTTTTCAAAATTTCAATTAACGATAAAATATGTAATGTCTCGGTAGACAGACTTAAACCCGCATACATGTTAGATGACTCCGATGTTACGACGAATAGCGATTTAAATCAGCATCAGCACGACAATGTAAACACAGCCTTAAAAACAACTCGTAGTGGTCGAACTGTAATGAAACCACTCAGGTTTAATGATTTATAGTGAATAAGCTAGAATAAGTATGTAGGTAATTGCTGCGTTAGCAATCACCACGCACAAATACAATGTAGTTATTTAAGTTATATTAAAGAGACTCATTACAATCATTGCATTGTACAGAAGCAAGTACGGATACCAGTACCATAATTAACTTCGGGAACTGAGTAGCAATAGCAAACTGAACCAACTACTCATTATGGGTACGACATACTCAATAGAGAAGAAACAAGGAGAAGTAGTAATTGCCCAAAATGGGGCAAATCAAGCATCCACGTCCCACACGGAATACAAACTGGAAGTGCTGGGAATCATAGTCTCCGTAATGACAGCCATCATTTTAATGGCATTTGTTTTAACAGTGTGTAAAATGTGCGCGAAGAAAACCAAATTGAGTGCGTTACAAAACAACAGTGTCGCAAGTGTGATATACACGGTTAGGAGCAGTCGCTCGCTAACCGCCCTATGTATCGGTTGGACAATAAATATTATATTACGTAGTCAAGCATTTCATTTACCAGCCCACAGAGAACCTAAAGAATTTACGTTGGAAAAAAAAAGAACCTTCAGCTTCAGCTAAATGAGCAGCAACTTTGCTTTACAGGTGACGAAGACATGCCAGCAGAGTTTCTAGAACTTGATAGTCCGATACTGTTCTTTTACAAAATATTCCCAAGGAACTTTTTATAGAAATTGCCAACCAAACTAACCTTTATATCTTACAGAAAGACACTAACATGCCATTCCGGGTCACAGAGACAGATATCCAGCAATTTATTGGTCTGGTTTTCATTATGTCGTTAGTGCATCTACCAAGAGTAACGAAACATTGGAGTGGTAGTTTAGGAACACCTCTCGTAAAAGACACAATGCCGGTTAACAAATTTGAAAAAATCAGAAGATTTATTCACTTCAACGACAACTCGAACATGGTTCCTCGCGATCACGCAGACCATGACCGGCTCTACAAAATCAGGCCAATTGTGTCGAAATTAAATGAATTTTGTCTCAATGTCCCATTTGAGAAATCTCTGCGTGGATGAACAGATTTGTTCCACGAAAGCTAGACACAACCTCAAGAGATATAATCCTAAGAAACCCCATAAATGGGGCTACAAAATCTATGTCTTGAGCGGTGTGAGCGGGTTTGCGTACAAGTTTGAGCCAGAAACTGGAGCTGAAAATGTAGTTGTCCCCAATGAGCCGAACCTGGGTGCTGCTGCAAATGTCGTCGTCAGGCTGGCTCGTGAAATACCACGTAATCAAAATTACCGCCTATATTTTGACAACTACTTCACATCCCTGCTGCTACTTGAATATTTTGCAAAACAAGGAATATTGAGCTTAGGAACCATTCGACGCAACCGAATACCTGATTGCAAACTACCCTCAGAAAAAGAAATCTCAAAAAAAGAACGTGGCTATTAAGTTGAGTACGTTGCCTGTGTTGAAGGAACAGACATTTCTACAGTGGCCTGGAGAGACAATAAAATAGTCACACTTGCTTCCAGTTTTGTGGGTGAACTACCCAAGTCACAAGTATCTAGATTCATTGATAGACCAAACGTGGTAGGAGAATACAACCGCCACATGGGCGGCGTCGATCTCATTGACAGTATAATGGGTAGATATAAAATAAAACTACGAAGCAAGAGATGGCAGGTTCGAATGTTTTATCATTTTCTGGACCTTGCCATGTCCAATGCCTGGTTACTGTACATAAGACTAAGAGTACGAATGAACCACTGCTGTCACCTGCTGATTTTCGTGAAGAGATTGGTACGGTGCTCTGTAAGATGGGGATAAAAGCAAACGTACAACGCCGAAGCATTGAACCAGACATCCAGGCGAAAAAACGCAAGGGTCCAGCTCAATTTGTGCCTCCAGCAGCTGTGCGCCAAGACCAAGTAGGTCACTGGCCATTATGGGTCGAAAAACGTATCCACTGCAAGTTCCCTAAATGCTCCGGCAAATCACAGACCATTTGTGAAAAGTGCGGAGTTGCATTATGCAACAACAAACATAACAATTGTTTTAAATCATTCCATACTTCCTAGTGGAACACATTGCAGCAATGTACCCGTAATGGCACAATCCCTTTTTTTTAATTTTGTGAAGTAAATATTAAAATTTTTGAAAATAAAAAAAATACTTGTTTTTTTTTATTCACGAAATCCTATCCTAACTGCTACATTTTATTAAATAATATTTTATTGAGTTATAAAGGGCTAATATCTACCGTACGTTGGCGGGCCTGTCGTGATTCAGGCTCCCGCGCACTGGAGGCCCTGGGATGGTAAATCTTGAGGTTTAAGATTCAAAGGGTGCAATACGAGAATGATTCAAGTGTACTTACAGATAATTTATTTCTGGTTTCTCTCCGCGAATCGATGGCTGGATTCTCCTAGTCTGCAGCAGGTCCGTAGATTCAGGATACTCGAAGTGGTGCTTGATAGCCACCCGGGTAGCTCGCGATTCACGCCTAATAGCGATCCTAGCTATAATTTACTTTCGCGAACCGGCCCGCGAGTATCCTACCGACTGTGCCAATTACGTTTGCTGCGATCGGAGGATTGAAAAAAAACCGAAATGATTTTAATTAAATTTAATTGTCAAATTACAATTACAGATTAAACCTATGAATGATGATTCTAACTCGAAGTGGGATGAAAGAATAATTATTCTTACAATTATTTGATAAAACAACAAGTTGCGAAAGCGATTGGCGCCCTAGATACATCAGCGATTTAAATAATTAATAAATATCGGCGCGGATGCAACATCAGCGGTCCTCATGTCATTGTACTATGTAATTGGCTTAATTAAATAAAAGATTAAATAAAAACATAAACATAAAGAACAGGTATTCAATATTATGTATTGTGTTTTTTTAACTTTGTCGTAAGAATGGCGGTTGTCGTCGATTTTACTTTCAATTAATCAAATAAATCAGTCTATTGCAGTCCAGATTGGCACAGTCTGGATAAAATAAGAAAAAAAATTGGTTGTTATGTTTTATTATAATTATCAATTTACATTGTTATCCTGGCGGGCTAAAGCGGGTCAGTAATATGTACCTAAACATATTTTTTTTTTTTTTAGGAATATTTTGTTAAGGCAAATCAAATTAAAATAATCACTACCAATATGTAATGAACCACTTAGCTACCGTATTTTTTTATTTTACTTGTAATTTATATACACTTATTTTAGGAACAAGATGATTTGGGCATTCAAAAACTACGTTCACTACCAGTTGACATGTCGTCTCACAAGCATAATACTAATTATTTACAGGCAGACACGGTCAAATCTTCTGAGAAAGCGTATCAACTTGAAGGTCGAAGAATTCTCAATTTGAAGACATTATACTCAAAATTACAAGAGGTATCTTCGCCTGGACCTTTCAATTCCACGCTACTGAGATCACTCTCAGTAGCGTGGAAATAGTTTCAGAAAAACAAACCGGCTATCAATCAACTTTTACGCTTCAATGCAAATTACGCAACATGAAATTTTTCATCTCCAGTGATGAAGGTAATGAAATGAACATCAATAATTGTGCAGTTTTAGGGTCAGTGGCAATCGGTTGTGGTCATTCACAACTCCAAGAGCTATCTGCCTCTTTAGATTTACCTACATTATCGAAAGATAATGTAACTTGTACCAAAAATGCCATGAAAACATATCCAATATGTGGGAAATAATTTCACTAGAAACAATGAACGATGCTGCGAAAGAAGAACGGGAATCAGCCCTACTGCAAGGTCGTATAGATGAAAATGGTGTTCCTATTATTGACGATATTGTCGATTGTTGTTGGAGCAAACGCAGCTATAGGAAAAATTACTCTGCATTATCAGGAGCAGCAGTGATTATTGGAAAAAAAAAACAGGGAAGATACTGTTTATCGGTATAAAAAATAAGTATTGTTCTATTTGTGCACAGGCAGAGTATATAAAAGTGATGCCTCGTGAACATAAATGTTTTAAAAATTATACAGGTCCTTCAATAGGAATGGAATCATCTATACTTATTGAAGGATTTAAATGTTCCATTGACATGCACGGGCTGATTTATGGAAGGATGATCAGTGATGGAGATTCTGCCACTTATTCTAAAATAATTGAAACTCGTCCATGCTGCAATACAACAGTACAAAAAATTTAGTGCAAAAATCACATAACGCGAAATTTATGTAATAAGCTATCATAGTCGAAAACTCACACCAAGTACCCTTTGCGTTTTAGAAAAAATATTACTGACCAAAAAATAAAGGCTATCAGATTTTTAATAAAAAAGGCAATTGAAAAGCAAACATCTGATTTAGAATCCGAGAAACGAGCACACGTTGAACTGCTTTATAACGATATATTACAGGCTCATATACATGCTTTTGATGACCATAGTTCTTGCAAACCATATTTCTGTAATAAACCTAATACGGAAGACACTAGTAACAATGAATTTAGAACAAGCACTCTTTGGAGCAAAATTTGCCAAATTATGTCAAACGTTGCATCTCACGCACCTAGCCTCATACATAATGGGGAAAGTAATAAAGCTGAAAGTTACAATAGTATAATCGCAAAACTAGTTAGCGGAAAACGAATAAATTTTAGCCTCAAAGGTGGATATGAAAATCGATGCAAAGGTGCCGCAATATCCTATAACACTCGTGCATTATTATCAAAGACTTATAAACATGCCACCGGAAAAAGTCCTAAAGGAAAAATTAAACTGCTTGAACAAATTAATGAAAAAAAAAAAAACTTTAAAACAAAAGTCGTGAAAAAAGGAAACGAATACTATTTAGCAAAGGGGATGATAATTATTACGGTGAAAATTGTGCTAGAGAGGATACAGTCCCAGAAATAATGGAGAAAGAAAAAAACACTTTCATTAATAATTTAAAGAAAAGCAAAGAAGAAAGAGAAAAAGAAACTATTTTACAGAGTTTATGCAGTGAATGGCTGGAATTGAGAAGGAAGCTGTTAACAGCCTAGAGGCTGAAGTTAGAACTTCGGCCGAATAAAAAGGCGTTTAAATATTAGCTGTAGTAACCTAGTAAAAGATTTACTATATAAGGAAAGCATTAGTCACGTTGCATCAATAAAGCATGGGACTGAACATGAAAAAATTGCTCTTGAGCAAATTTCAAGAGACACTGGATTAGATATACAACCATGCGGTTTATTTATTGACGACGAATTGCCATATCTAGGTGTTACTCCCGACGGTATATGTGTCGAGCAGAACATGGTCGTCGAAATTAAATGCCCTGTTGCAGCTCACCAACTGAGTTTTACCGAAGCAGTAAGTAAAAAAAAAATACCTTTTTATAAAACAGATACAACTGGTACGATTATTATTAATACCAATCATAATTGGTATTATCAAATTCAGGGTCAGATGTACATAACCAAAAAAACAAGATGCCTTTTCGGTATATGGCTGGGTGAAAATATTCCAATGAAAATCGACATTATAGAAATAGATGACAAGTTCTGGAAAGAAGTAATGGAAAATAAATTAACAAGGTTTTATTTGGATTGTATGTTACCATAACTTATTGATCCTAGACACCCGAGAAAAATGAAAATTAGAGACCCTATTTATAGTATAGAAAAAGCGGTGGAAAAAAGCGCTATCAAAAGAAATTGAATTACAAGAAGACGATGCACAAGAGAAAAATGAACAAAATGAGAACGAAGAAAAAGAAAACACAGAACAAGATTTTGTGGAATTTCCAACAGTAAAGATAAAAGAACACGGAGATATAAGTGACGATGAAGAATTTCAACCAGCCAAAACAATTAAAATACTTTGTGAAAGAAAGCTAAATTTCCGTGAATTTTAGTGTTTTTAACTATTAGTTTATACAAAATATACCCAAAAATAACATGCCTTACACTAGTGCTAATTACTTATACTACCTACCTAGCTATCTACCTTACCTACCTATACTTTCTACCTAGAAACCTTCCTCAGACTTTAAAAATCTATACTACTAATATAATAAAGCTGAAGAGTTTGTTTGTTTACTTGAATGCGCTAATCTCAGGAACTACTGCTCCGATTTGAAAAAATCTTTCAGTGTTAGATAGCCCATTTATTGAGGAAGGCTATATAATAAGAATAGAGCAGTAATGAAAATTGTGACGCAAACGAAGTTGCGCAGGTCAACTAGTATTTGATAAATGTATTGGCCGAAATTGATTCAGTCGTTCTCGAGTCTTGCGCTTAGCAACAGATTTGGCCATTCATTTATAGGGTTCCGTACCCAAAGGGTACCCTACGGAACCCTATTATTAAGCCTCCGCTGTCTGTCCGTTCAACTGTTTTTTTTTTTTAACGGGGCAAATCCTCGTGGATGTCCTCCGCCCTGTGGCAAGCGGAGGGGTCTGTCAGACTCTTAATGACTAAAACCACCCCGGTGCTCCATCTCTCACTAACCGGGGATCGCGAGAACTAATACGACTTCCGTAATCTCGGGCTGGTGCCGGCCTACCTCTGCGGGCCACCTGGGGTCAGCGGGGGGAGTGAGGTGTTTGACTCCCCCCGCGCCGCCACCTCGGGTCCGAATGGATGGGGGCGACGGATATCCCCAAGGGAGCCCGGAATAGGTGTTCGAATTTTTTTTTAAGGCAGGCTGGTTTATAGTAAAGGTATTGCTAACCGCGGTCTCGAAGCATTTGACTAATTTATTCGTTACTGTAGCCCGAAAAGTACATCCATATCAATAGATAGTAAATAAAAACAAAATTGGACCACTTTGTATGTGGTACACATAAAAGTCAATTTAACTTACACGATGATTTGACCTTCTGTGGTTTCGATACTCTGTGACGGGACTAGGCGCGAAAACGCGTGGTGGCGGCGCGCAGCGCGGGCCGCTGCGCATCGTTGTTGCATGCGGGTACCGGAGTGGCGCGGAAGAGGGGTAGTTAGCTCCGCCTAAATGCACAAGGTCGTTGGCATTAATACAAGCCTTAAAGCTGTGTTTAAAATACAGACTGGTTCTAAGAAAAATTCATCGAATTCTTATTTTCCGACAAGAAGAATATTTGAAAAAGTATATTGATTTAAATACTAGTCTGCGTCAAGCATCTTCAACTGCGTTTGAAAAAGAGTTTTTCAAGCTTTTAAATAATTCAATACTTGGTAAAACGATAGAAAACAAACGTAAACAGGTAGATTTTAAACTAGCTACGAAATGGGTCGACAAAGAAAATGTGATAAATAAGCAACTCTGTGCTGAAAAGCTAATTTGTAAACCTAATTTAAAATGTGTTTCTATCTTTTCGGACAATTTTGTAGCTGTGCAACTAAAACCCGAGAGAATTCTTTTAGACAGACCGATTTATATAGGTTTTTCTGTTTTAGAATATGCCAAATTACATCTTTATCAATATCATTATAATATTAAATAAAAACATGAATAATGTCAAGCTATGTTACACAGACACCGATAGTCTTCTTTATTTATTTTACACCGAAGATTTTACCGTGATATAAAAAATAATTTAAATGAATTTGACACAAGTAATTTTGATTTAGATAACCCATATTTAATACCTCGAGTAAATGCAAAAGTACCCGGTTTATTTAAAGACGAACTAGGCGGAGAGGTGATCAGCGAATTTACTGGTTTAAGAGCAAAACTTTACTGTTTATCGCCTTCTAAAACTGAAATAAAGAAAGCGAAAGGTATTTCAAACTCTGTTACTAACAGGCTAGAGATGTCACATTACAATAAATCATTATTCGATGATGAAAGTAGATCATGTAAGATGAATATGATTAAGTCAATCAAACATGTTTTATATTCACAACAAGTAAATAAACTTGGTGATGAATAGAAATGACGATAAAAGATACATACTCTCTAATCAAATCGAAACATTACCTTGGGGTCACTATAACATTGTATTATAGTTTATAGCTTTATATTTACTTAAATCTGTTATTTTTTAGCATTAAGTATTATTCTATTTGTTAATAAACGGATAGGGTAAAGTGACCTAATTTTGGCACCCCACTAATTATTGGCACTTCTGTGATTTAACCGTTTTTATAAGAAAACATCTAATCTCGCGGTGTTGCAACTTATTTAAATAGAGTAGTAGAATCTTGATCTATCGCACTGGCAACACATAAATAAAAAAGAATTTATAATGGCGTCAGAAGGATAGCAACAGCTGAGCGTGTCTCGATCTGGTATGTGAAAACTATTTTTTTTTGTTAAGGTAAGAGCTTTTGTTATATCATCAAATCTTAGTAATAAAGTGTTTTATACTGTGATTCATCATGAATAGCAAATTCAACACATATTATTCTACGTTTTTGTCATATTTTTTTTCCATGGTTTTTATTATTTTATCCAGGTGCCAACAATTGGTATTACAAAAATGACCGAATTCTTATATATTGGCACTAATGCCAATAAATGGATTTTTGAACTTAATTTTTTCAGAGGTTTATTTAGTGAATTATAGTATTCCTAGACTAATAGGGAAAATGGCGCAATGGCTAATGTCAAAAACGTCGGTTATTTATTCATTTTAATTTGAGCCATCTATATTTCTTTTTACTACACCAAACCCGATAGCAAAAACTCTAAAAGAAAAGCAGTTTCTACTGAAATCATTACTTTCTGGATTCCGACTACATAAATAAATTTTGTTCAAAAAGGCAGATACACCCCGTTGTTATTGGACGTCAACTTAAATTGTCCATCTAAGGTGGCCCTTAGATCGTCTGACTGGCGGTGCGACGTCTGCAGCCCAACCTTAACACCGGCTGGGAAGACTTCCCAGCATTTTACTTACTCTTTGGCTGTTCTGCATGCGCGAAGCGCCCCAGGCTCCGAGGGCGACTGCGTCAAAGCCGTCAATTTTTGGCAGTGACATCTTATATTTTATTGTGAAAAAGTGCTATTTGTTATTATAAGTGTAGTTTTAGTTACTTCTTGTGTTGTGTTGTTTTTGTAATACTTTATTTCATGATGTCTTTGTTTATTTGGTAAGTTTAATCAAATTTGTATGTTTAATGCCGGCTGTAGCGATGTCGGAACCTGTAGCAGTCAACCTGCTACATCCCTTGAAACCCAGCTGGTGAGATGCCCCCATTGCTCTCAGGCACGTTTTTTTAATGGCGAACGGGGTTTAAGGATCCACTATGGCAAAGTTCACAAGCCACGTAGTGTACCTTTGTGCCCCCAAAGCCCAGCCAATTCCCAAATAACTACAGATTTAGAACCACTTTGGACAATTCTATCTAAATTTAAAAATTCAACACCTTTAGTGAAGAGAGTTCCTCGGGGTGCAAGACGGTCTGTTGCACTGAGTTTAGCGCGATGCGTACGTCTTGCGACCCAGGAAAACACACTAAGTGCCTGGGAGGAATTACTCACCTTCCCTAAAAATTTGGCTTCAAAAAAAACATTAACGTCCCAAATTAAAGACAATTGTAACAGTTCGGCCTTCGTTTTAGATTCAAAATTACCAGCTTTCAACATTTTTCCCCAGAAAGACGTGTGTTCACTTGTGGAATCGAAATTAAGTGAAGGTGACCTTAGGGGAGCGGCCAGGCTGTTGTTTAGTAATGATGTGGTGGCGCCTTACTCTCCAGATACTATTTCAGTTTTGGAGAGTAAACACCCAGCGCCTGCGGATGACCTCACCTTCCCTGATCCCCCCGATATCCCCAATCCGGATTCATCTTTCTTCCAAATTTCAGCTCCCCAATTGATGGCAGCCGTGAGCTCCTTCAGAAGTGGTTCCGCCGGCGGCCTCGACGGCCTGACTCCTCAGCATTTAAAGGACCTCTTAAGTCCAGGCGCCGGGGAAGCTGGTGAGTCGCTTTTGAAGGAGCTGTCGGCTCTCGTCACTTTAATGCTGTCCGGTGGTGTGAACGTTGCTGTCGTCAATATCTTGTACGGGGCTAACCTATGTGCCCTGCGCAAGAAGGACGGCGGCATTCGTTCCATTGCCGTCGGATGCACCTACAGGCGTAGTACCCTGTGAATCCAAAACACTGTATCTGCAGATACAGTGTTTTGAATTAACAACGTTCATTCGATTTCTTTTAGCCTGTTTCATGGTATAGAATTTTTTTTACTTTGTATGCAAAGCACTGAGATATTACAATGCAAATTACACTCTATTTACATAAAACTACAGGCCTAAAATAGAAAAACACGGCAATTGAAGATGCAGTGTATTACCAAAATAATCTTCGCGCGTTTTAAGATACATCGTTTTGTCAAAACAACGTAGAAGGGCTAGCGCGACGCTGTCGCGCCAATCGGAAGGAGGCCCGACGATCGTTCTGAATTATTATTTGTTGCGCGGTGGCGGGAATGTATTAGGTGTTTGTTGCGCGTCTGTTGACAAGTTGTTTACGCACCGTGCCGTGAGTGACAGTTTTCGTTTGTTTCCGGAGTAATTAGTGAATTAATGTGATTTTAAGTTCTAATAATGAGTGGTTATCGTAATAAATTGTTGATAAAGTTATCCCAAAACAATGAGCCTCTAATTGTGCTACTATGGCGTCTGAACTAAACAGTGATATGCAAAAGGAGGAAGGTACAGACATGTACACTCCAAGTCTCTGTGTACCTTACGATGACTCAAGTATAGACTGTCTTCCTTTGATCCCATTAAATGAATCTGACTGTCCAAGCTTGTGTGAAGAAATAGGTGAAGGGAACTACACAGAATTATTAGCTGTCGTTACGTCTTCAATTTCGCAGGAATGCTTACAAGCTTCAGAATCGATTTCCAATAACTTAGACAGCCGTCCTGAATTGCAAATAAGTCATGATTTTGTCAAAATCACTACAAATGCTATTATAGAGAATCAACCATGTTGCCAAAACACGGACATGCTTGTCCCTAACACCAATATCAGGCAACCACGTGTAACTAGCGACATCGCCTATGACGAAATTCTACAATTAACTGAAGATAATTGTGTGCATTCAATGAAACGTAGCAATTTGAGTAACGACAACTCAAAAAATGATTTAGAAAACCAAGAACACATTGAAGTTATACAGTCCAAAAAGGCAAAAAGATTGAGAGACCCGAAAGAAATTCTAGAAAAACAGAAAAATAAGCACCCAATGAAACCACCTTGCAGTAACTGTAAGAAGTCATGTACTGAACACATAGATGAATTGAAAAGAGAAGAAATACATGAACAATTTTGGAGCATGGACAGACAAAGGCGTCGCGATTTCTTGTCCAGACAGGTGGACAAGTTACCAACTGCTATCAAAACTGCTGGTTCTAACTCAAGACGCCGTAACACATTAGTCTGGACACTGAATGAAAAAAAAGTGTGTAAGAAGTTTTTCCTCAGCACATTGGGTTATACAAATGACGAAGCCGTACAAGCTGTTTTGAAAGCAAATTTTATGTCTCGAATTAAAAATCCAAAAATAGGAGCTGCGCAAGACCCTCGAGGGCGTCACCCATCTTCAACGGCATTTTCCACGATTTATCAAGAAAAAATGAGGAATTTCATCTTAAAATATAAACCTGTTCATTCTCACTACAATATTCAACATGCCCCTAATCGCCGTTATCTTCCAATAGGGGTTACTTTTTTCTCAATTTTTAATGATTTTAAAAGTTATTGCGAAGAAACATCAATGGAAAAGTGTAGTTGGACTCATTTCCATAAGATGATTAAAGAAATGAACATTTCTACTGCAGAGTCAGTACATGACATATGCACAAAATGCAAAAATCACGAAATGGCGCATAAGTCAATGCCATTTCCTTGTAATTGTCAGGATTGTATTGATTTGGCTCAGCATTTACAGAACAAAAGAAACTCGAGAAGAGACTTCAAATTGGTGGAAGAAAAGTGCGAAAATAGTGGAGGCAGGGAGTCACTTTACACAGTTGACATGCAAAAGGCAATACAGATGCCATTATTGACAATAAAAGAGTTTTATTTCTCCCGCAAACTCGTACTTTTTAATGAATCTTTTGTCCCACCAGGAAAAAACAAGACAGCGGTATGTATTCTTTGGCATGAAGGTGAAAGTGGCAGAAGAGCTTATAATGTGGCTACGACTTATGCTTTTTTTCTGAGAAATTATTGTCGTGATCAAAAACATGTTTACTTTTTCCTTGACAACTGCAATGCGCAGAACAAGAACAAAGTCCTTATCTCAGCTTTAGTACGATTAATCAATGATAAGATGACAGAAATTGAAACAGTAACGCTAGAGTATTTTGAGAGTGGTCACACGTTCATGGCTGCAGATACTGTGCATGTGTTATAGTCAAAGTCCGATACACAGTCTCTTCGCGGAAGGACTGGTTTATCCTAGGTTTGGCCAAAGCCATCAGGCAATCCCCGAAATACATTTCAATTTCGCCCTTTGCCTGAAGTATTTTTAGTCAAACCCAGGAGCTCCTAACTTTTCAGTCAAACGTCGAAAGTAAATTATTCTGTTTCGGTTTTGGCCTAGTCAATCCTAGAAGCGACTGCAAAACTCGGTCAAACGTTGATCTGAACATGTTTAAACAGGTTCATAATGTCTCTCGCGGTGTTCCGACCGATTGTTTTGTCATTTCATGTTCGTTCATTGAGCGTGCGGGCGTGTAATTGTGTAAAATTGAAGATGAGTGAATCAAACGGTGTTGTTGTTACTAAAAACGTGGATAAAGAAGCTTTAAAAGTAAAGTTTAAAGAGAAAATTTCTAATTTGAATAAAAATAAGTGTTCATTTCACATAAAAAACAAACAGTTGTATGAGCAGATTATCAGTGAGGTAGAATCCGCTAAAGTAGCTAAAAAGAAAACGTCTTTGCAGTATCGCCGTCTCAAACGCTACGACGTTGTTTGTTTTGGGGACGAAAAAAAATTGATTAAGCCATTGTCAGATACAAAAAATATACAATACTACGTTACGGATGACGAGTTATTCGATGTGATTGAATGTGCTCATCAGGAATGTGGTCATGGTGGTAGAGATCTCACATTGAAAGCTCTAAATAAAAAGTATGCAAATGTCACAAAAGAGTGCGTAAACTATTACTTGGATTTATGTGAAACGTGTCACAAGAAAAAGAGTCAGCCTAAAAAGGGACTCGTCGTTAAACCGTTATTATTTAAAGAGACTCACGCACGGGGACAAGTGGATCTTGGAGACATGCAGACGTGTCCTGACCGTGATTACAAGTATATTTTAAACTACCAAGATCATTTGACAAAATTTGTGATTCTTCGTCCCCTACACACAAAAACAGCACAGGAAGTAGCGCACAATCTCCTTGATATATTTTGTACTATAGGTGCGCCTTCTGTGCTTCAATCAGACAACGGACGAGAATTCGCCAACCGTGTCGTAGAAGAGTTAAAAGTAATGTGGCCCGAATTGTCCATAGTGCATGGCAAACCACGTCATTCTCAAAGTCAGGGAAGCGTGGAGCGTGCAAATCAGCATGTACAGCAAATATTGTTCGCATGGATGGAAGATAATAAAACTAATCGTTGGAGTGAGGGCCTCCGATTCTGTCAACTGAAGAAAAATTGCGCATACCATCATGGCATAAAACAATCGCCATTTGAAGTGATGTTTGGTGAGTATATTAGGGCGCGTTCTGATGACCCGCGCCCGCTTCGCGCTCGCCCAGCGTATCAGCACCCGCGTTTAAGCCGCGTCTAAGCCCCTTTGTGTTGTATGTAATTTGAGTCTTATGACACTTCAATTAGATCTCAAATTGAATTTATCGAAGTCCACCCGCGCCCGCCCCGCGCTTGACCCGCGCCTGTGCGCGGGTTGTGCGCGGGTTGTGCGCGGGCTGTGCGCGGGGCTGCCGCGGGGCGAGCGCGCGTACAGTACAACGCGTGTGCGGGTTCTGCGCGGGTACGATACGACGCGGGTCAAGAATCTGAACATTACAGGGTGTAACGGGTAGCTAGCCGAAACTTACTATGAGAAAGTCCTTTCATTCATCCTTTCAACATGACCAAACCATCTAATAGTTTAACTGCGAAAATAGAATAAACTTAACATTTTATGAATTCTTTTTTTTAGGACGAAAAGCTCATGTTGGAATTGAAACACTACCAGATTCAATAAAAAAGGTTCTTCAGACCGAGGAAGAGTTAGAAAACGCTATTAACTCGTCTGGTGAGAAGCAGAATAATACTGATGACACTAGTAAGTAGCAACAAAAACCGTTTCAAATTACTATATTTTTAAATGTCAGCTGAGAGTAGGCGTCCCGCCCCCAATTTAATGCAATGCAAGCGATACAATGCACTTGTACCACCACCGTTAACTTTTCTACACGTGTTTCGCCCCTAATAACGGTCTAACTGCTGCTGAGGATGCCCCGTGTAGGGGCGAAACACGTGTAGAGAAGTTAACGGTGGTGGTGGTGCAGGTGCATTGTATCGCTTTGTATTGTATTATTTACCATTACAATTACCATTTTTTTTAAAAGAGTAACCATGGAGTTTCTTGCCGGTTCTTCTCCATAGGAAGCGACCAATTGCGAACCGTGCACTAGCTTCTGACGTTTTATAAGTGCCCTTGTAGGCCTATATGAAATAAAAATATTTTGAATTTGAATTTGAATTTGAATTAAATTGCGGGCGGGCGGACGGTGCACTTAAGAAATGCATAACTAACTTGTCATTTTTCGTGTGGAAGTAGCTAAATATTTTTCTATTTTATATTATGATGGACTTCTGCAAAATAACGCCTGATTACATTAATTACTTATATAAATTTTATTTTAGTACAAAGAAATGAGATGGAAATACCTGGACCGTCGTCGTCAACTGTGAAAGAAGATACTTCTGTCACAGAAAAAAATAAGGATCACCATATTGACAAAGTTCCTGGATTGTTGCCACTAAGAAAGGAAATAAACTCTCCAACAGTTGAGATAACTTCTTCAGACATCGTTTGTTGTATTTGCCAAAAAGAGAGCTCCGGCGCACATACGTGCATTATTTGTAATCAGGTCGTGCATGTTATTTGCACTGACAGCACACTTGGCGCAGACTATGAAGGCTTCGGAAGTAAAGTTACATGCATACGTTGTGCGCAGACAGAAAATATAAAAAAAAATAAAGAAAAGGCGATAGAAGGTCTTCAAGCTCAGGCTGATATTATGAAACAATTATCTGATCAAAAATTTCCGCCAATCGCGATTGGAAAAACTGTAACCTTACCTATTCCCAGCTTTGACAGAGCCAAAGGAGATGCTCGAAATGTTTTGGGTATCATACAAGATAAAACAGATGATGGTTTATACAGAGTAGGCACGAAACACGGGACAATAAACACACTTTTTTCGAGGAATCAAATAAAAGAATGCAAAGAAAAATTTCTTAAGATCGAAGATGTGCCTGACGTTCGGCTGTCTCTTAGAGAAATCAGTGCAAAGGATTCAAAATTTGGTGGCCAAGGCTTTATAAAATGCCACTGCAATAAAAAATGCTCTTCAAAATTATGCAAATGTAAAAGATCTAATGTATTGTGCAATTCTAAATGTCATAATGCCTCACCATGCCAGAATAAAGATTAATTTTTCATTTTAATTACCTAAGAAATTATTAAAACAATTAACATTAACATTAATGCCTCACCATGTCAGAAAAATGATTAATTTGCCACTTTAATTACCTAAGAAATTATTAAAACAATTAACATTAAAGTTAATGCCTCACTATGTCAGAAAAATGATTAATTTTCCATTTTAATTACTTAAGAAATTATTCAAATTCAAATTCAAAGCATTTTATTTCAAATAAACCATTCACAGGCACTTTTGAAACGTCAAGGTCGGTCAGTCAAAAACATGGAAGCTATTTGCACGTTCCAAAGCGTAGATCTCTATGGAGAAGAACGTGCAAGAAACTCCACGGACACTCTTTTAAATCATGTTCTGTTTTACAAAATTCCAAGTTACATATACTTGTTGCTTCTGCATGTGAGGACAATGCAAAAAAAAAAAAGGGCTTATTATAAGAATTTTAAATATAAAGATTAAAATAAGCCAATGGCAGTTAAGAGATGACCAGTCTCAACCGACGGCGCCTGTTCACGAACATGACGCGTGTATCGGCACCCTTCAGCTCAACAATTTCGAAGGGAACCGAATGATCAAACCCACGCGCCGCCATCAGCGAGACATTTGAGTGAGCATGACATGCTCTCAACCACCATGCTCGTTCAAGTCCATCAAGTAAAACTATAACTACCTACTCACATAAAATGTAAATGGTTTCATGGTACTCACATTTACAAAATTTGAAAAATATGCTTCTACTTTACACAAAACTATGGTTGTCAATGACCAAATAATGAAAAATAAATTAATAAAGAGAACGATTAAGTTCTTACATCAAAAAGAATAAATAAGTAATTAATATAATAATATAATTTGTATGTATATAAGAATAAATAAACGAAATAATGTAAGAACCTCTAAAAGGAGCGAGCATCTCTTCCAAATATGAAAACATAAAAACCTAAAAAGTGGACCTAAGCAGCTGTGACTGTGGAGCAGGACCAGCATTTAGCCAAGCGTTTTCATCGAGGATATAATCTTCCAGTTTATAATACGCTTGCCTACATAGTGTGCGTTTTATGCATGCTTTAAATTTTCTCTCATTCAGTTCGAGAATATCAACTGGTATTTTATTATAAAATTTAATACAGTACCCCATAAAAGAAGTGTGTACTTTGGCCAATCTGAATCGGGGTTGATCTAATTTGTTCCTATTTCTAGTATTAAAATTATGCCTGTCACTAATCTTGCTAAAGAGATGAAGATTTTTCCGAACATACATAATATTTTCGTAAATGTATTGACAAGGTACCGTCATGATGTTGATATCCTTAAACAGTTCTCTTAGGGAATCACGCCGACGGAGATTGTAAATGGCTCTGATGGCTCTTTTCTGCAGGATAAATATAGACTCGATGTCTGCAGCACGTCCCCATAATAAGATACCGTAAGACATGATACTATGAAAGTAACTAAAATAGACCAGCCTCGCGGTATCTATATCGGTAAATTGACGGATTTTTCTGACAGCGTATGCTGCTGAACTTAGCCGTCCCGCAAGAGATGTTAAATGAGGACCCCATTGTAGCCTTGAGTCAAGCGTAATCCCCAGGAAAACCGTGTTTTCGACGAATTCAAGTTTCTCCTTGTTCAATACTATGTCGCAATCATTTCTTTTAACGTTCGGTAAGGCAAATCTGATGCATTTAGTTTTTTTCCCATTTAATACTAAATTATTAGCAGTAAACCAATTTTGGACCTGCTGTAGGGCGTTATTTACGTCGTCAAGATTTATGGAACGTCTATCTATCTTAAAAATTAAGGACGTATCGTCAGCAAATAATACCATATGAGGGTGATTTTTTAAAAGATGGGGTAGATCATTAATATATACTAGAAAGAGGAAAGGACCCAAAATAGAGCCTTGAGGTACCCCCATTTTGACTTTTAAACCCCGTGAATTGACACCATTTATTTGAACTTGCTGCTGTCTATCATTTAAGTAAGATTTTATTAGACTGAGTGCAAGTTTACCTAGTCCGTAATGTCCTAGCTTTAGGAGCAAGGTTTCGTGATTTACACAATCAAATGCCTTGGAGAGGTCACAAAAGATTCCTATGGCATCTTGTGCCTCTTCCCACGCTGAGTATATGTGTTTTAACAACGTGGCACCAGCGTCAGTCGTACAACGACCCCTGGTAAAACCATACTGTTTTATTAAAACAATAAACATCAAAATTTTAAAAATGTTATTTTTTTATACCTAATCTTACAAACTAACCTCCGTATATTCCAAAGCATTTATTTATTTATTTTATACTTTATTGCACATCGTACAAAAGGCGGGCCTAATGCCACACGGCATTCTCTCAAAGCATCTCAAATATAAAAGTGAAAATCACGTAAGCTGACCAATCAGGTGTCAGAACTGGCAGAGTTAAGCGGTTCTTAAGACTTGAAAGCTGTTTAAATGATAAAATGCTTCCAAATATACGAAGATAAGACACTTCATACCTATATCGGAGTTTGACTCGTCAAACCCCGATTTAATAAAATTGTGTTTTGACGTTTGCCTGACCAAATTAGTCTCTCCCAGGTTTGACGAAAATTGTTTAGTCAAAGGCCGAAAATTTACATTTGTTTGGGCTTTGACTAAGTCATTCAGTCTGACCTGAGGATTGACCAGTCCAACCTAGGAGCGCCGGAGCTTCGGAGTTTGCCTATAACACATGCACCTATAACCAAAAAATTCAAAAAGGCTGGAGAAATCTACGACTTTGACGATTTTGTACACAATATAAAGACATCGCGAAAAAACATAGAAGTGGCTGTACTTAGTCACAAAGATATGATCGTCTTTTCAAATGATTCGAAGCCAACATACCCAAAAGGTTTTAATATTCATAACCTGAAAGTCATAGAGTTTAGAAGGGGGCATCTTTCCATGTTTGCTAAGAATGATTATGATGGTGATTTTAAGGAAATACATTTCTTGAAAAGAAAGGATGCGCAAAAACTAACTGCTGAAATTGCTATTGACAAAAGTGATCTACTCCATTCATTAGCAAGAGAAAGTGAAGCCAGAGGCATAAGTGATATTAAAAAAAGAGAATTGTTACTGCTGTGCAAGTCTATGCCTCCAACAAGGTCAGCATTTTATCAAAATCTAGTTGTATCATCTGACCCGGACCTTGATGAACACAATGAACCCAACTACTAATATTCCGTTGAATCTGACTTTGTGACGGTTTATTTTAATATAAATTTTAATTTTTTAATTTTAATTTGCTTAACGATCAGCTAATTTAAGCTGTTACACTATCTTTAAAGAACTGTAAGACTGATTTGTAAAAGTTAAGTTTGATTAAGAGGTATGTAATGTTAAGTTTTTCAAGTGATTTTCAAGTTCATATGTGAAACTGTAAGACTGATTCCATTTTCATAACGAAGTTGAAAATGTAATTTTTTTTTATTTCATTTATTAAATAAAACAAAATAATAATAATAATAACTAACCTTACTGCGTACCGTGTCAGGATGCTGTCTCTGTTTCAGGACCTGGAACCAACCGTGAACGTCTCGGCCCAACGATTGTCGGATCAGGTGCGGGTTATCCAACGTAATCACAGGTTGGACGATGCTGCACTTGATAGGCTGCGCTCAGAGGTACTGAGCAACTTTATCATCTCAACTCCGACACAGGCCGCGGTTCAGGCGCCAGCTAGTAGCGCAATCACACCGCGGCCCAACAACGTCAATGATGAGGTAGATGATAGGGTTGTCACGGTAAGTAGCCAGTGCAACGATAGACTGAGGAGCGCACTGGAGGATGCGCTTCGCGAGTATAGATCAATTCCGACCGAACTTAGGCCCCGTTTACCACGGTTACCCATGCACAAAAAAAAATAGGGCGCTGGTGTGTGCCCTGGACTCGCTGCTGCAGAACATCTTTGAGAGCAGCGAGAGCCTCCTTGATACGCACTCAATCCTGTATTGCGGGGCTGTTGCGGCATGTCGTTTAGCAAATATTAAGTTTAATACTAGTGATGAAGCTATTCGACCAAAACCTGCTGTACCAGCCTGGCAGTGCAGGATCGAGCGGCGGATCGATGAGGCTAGGGCACTCATCGGCAAACTATATTGCTTCAGGGAGGGTAACACACGACCACGCGTGATGCGCTTTGTGAGACGGGCGTTTTCGGGGACTGATATCAGCCCTCGAGATTACACGTCCCGTGTCACGGAGCGCATTGACTTCCTGAAGCAGAAAGTTTATGCATGGGCGAACCGTATTCGGCGGTATAAGCGGCGGGTTGATCGATACTCGCAGAATCGCATATTCCAAAGCGACGAGAGGTGGGTATATAGAGCTTGGGAGCGACCTGAACAAAGTGTGACGGATGTGTGCCGCCCAGATGATATCGCCACGAATACATTCTGGCGAAGCATCTGGTCGGTGCCCGTCTGTCATACCGAGGATGGCTGGATGCGCGATGTCGAGCGCGTGTGTGAAGCTATGCCACAAATGGAAAAAATTAACATCTCCCCATTAGATGTAGCCAAAGCAGTCCGTCCGTTACCGAACTGGAAATCTCCAGGACCGGATGGACTGCATAACTTCTGGCTCAAATGGTATAGCAGCTCACACGCGCTCCTGGCAACTCAATTCCAGTCATCCTTAGAGTCTGGGTCGCTACCACAGTTTCTAACAACTGGCGTTACCCACTTGCTCCATAAGACCGGTAGTCCCGCGGAACCCAAGAACTATAGACCAATTACTTGTTTGTCGACGGTCTATAAACTTCTTACATCCATTCTGAGAGTGAAGATCAATGAACACATTGAGACTAATTCAATTATGTCCACCTCTCAGAATGGATGTAGGAAGGGGTCCCGCGGCACTAAGGAGCTTCTCCTCATAGACATGGCTATAAGCCAACAGGTTCGTCGATCCCGCAAGGATCTGTCGACATGTTGGATAGACTACAAGAAGACCTACGACTCTGTGCCACATACATGGCTGATGAGGGTGTTGGAGTTGTACAAAATAGATGCAACTCTACGCACCTTTCTTGAGTCATGTATGAGGCAATGGAAAACAGTCCTTCGATATCCAGGATGTCGACCAATTCAGGGGGACGATGAGCCTGTGTGGATTAAACGGGGAATATTTCAGGGCGACAGTTTGAGTCCGCTTTGGTTTTGCTTAGCTCTGAATCCTCTAAGCACATTGCTGGAGGGTTCAGGTCTGGGCTATCGGTTGAGAAGAGGTGGTCAGGCCATATCTCACCTTCTTTACATGGATGATCTGAAACTCTTTGCCCCCAACAATTCGCGACTGATGGAGCTACTGAAGTTGACTGAAACCTTCAGTAGTGCCATCAGGATGGAATTTGGTGTGGACAAATGTGCAGTCATGCATGTAAAGAAAGGGGAGATTATGGAATCTGAGAGAATTCAACTCTCGGATTCCATACAGGTTAGATCACTCAGCTCGACCGAAACCTATAAGTATTTGGGTATATCGGAAGCGTTGGGCATTAATGTTACTGACATGAAGCAATCGTTGAAGGAACGCTTCTTTGGCCGCCTAAAAAAGGTTTTGAATAGCCTTTTGTCGGGCGGAAATAAGGTGCGCGCCTTCAACGGTTGGGTCATGCCGGTATTAATGTACTCTTTCGGCATACTCAAATGGACTCAAACTGAGCTTGACGCCCTGGATAGGAGAGTACGTACACTGCTGACCGCAAACCGGATGCATCACCCACGATCGTCGGTGATGAGACTGTACATTCCGCGGAAGAGTGGAGGTCGAGGCTTTTTAAACGCCAGGACTCTCCACAACCGCGAGATGTGCAGTCTCAGAGAATATTTTCTCACAGCTGATGTGGGTATGCACCGAGATGTGGTCGCAGTGGACAAGGGTCTCACCCCGTTGTCCATGGCTAAGGAGAACTGGCGCAAACCTGTGATACTTACCACGGATGACCGCAAGGAGGTATGGAAAGGCAAGGAGCTTCACGGGCGCTTCTATCGGGCTCTTCATGGGTCTGATGTAGATTTTTCAGCGTCCGTGGCCTGGCTACGTTTCAGTGATCTCTTCGGGGAAACTGAAGGTTTTGTCTGTGCGATTATGGATGAAGTTATCTTGACGAATAACTACCGGAGGCATATTATGAAGGATGGGACGGTGGACGTGTGTCGGGCATGCCACCGTCCGGGTGAGTCCATCAGACATATTATCTCTGGTTGTTCTCGTCTGGCAAACGGCGAGTACTTGCACAGGCACAACCAAGTGGCCAGGATTATCCATCAGCAACTTGCTCTGAAATACAAACTTGTGGATTCTGAGGTACCGTATTACAAGTATGTGCCCGACCCAGTTCTCGAAAATGACCATGTCACGTTGTACTGGGATCGGTCTATCATCACTGATAGGACTATTGTTGCCAATAAGCCTGATATAGTGGTGATAGACCGATTAGTGCGCCGCACAATGATAATTGATGTTACCATCCCGCATGACGAGAACCTCGTGAAGGCCGAGCAAGAGAAACAAATCAAGTATCTCGACTTAGCGCACGAGGTTGTCGACATGTGGAATGTGGACTCAGCTATCATTGTGCCGATAGTCATTACGGCCAATGGCCTGATGGCCAAAAGCTTCGACGAACATCTGTCGAAGCTGGCGTTACGCGGTTGGGTAAAGGGCCTGATACAGAAGGCAGTACTCCTCGATACGGCTCGTATTGTGAGGAGGTTCCTTTCTCTGGAGCCCTAACCACCGGTAGCTTGGACCCTGCTCCCGACACCGGCGGACTACTACTTTTTATATTTTTAAATTAATTTTTTATGGTTTTTTAGAGATATATTTAAAAATATACTTTGTATGTAAATAAAAATGAATAAACGAAATAATAATTGTAATGCCGCAAGATTGATTTTGTCAATATGAAAGAAAGAAAGAAAGAAAGAAAGAAAGAAAACTAATTTATTTGGCACACACGAAATCACACAATGTTTGTAACAACAAAAGGAAATGCAAAATTTATTATAAAAACAAAAACATCGTGTGCCCCGCGGCTGCGCCAAATAGGTCCAGTTCAGCAAAATGCCAGACAACTAGGCGCTGCCTGACGCTGGTTTTCAACTGCACCTTATGTTGAAGTGTACGGATGTAAACCAGTTTTGTAGGGTATTAAATAGAGTACAGATTAATATAGATATAATATGCTAAAGTGTAGTTAACGATACATAAATATAATTTAGTGTCCAGTGATAAATAATACACAAAAAAAAACAAAGGATAGAAAACAATTGAAACAAGAAGCAAATAATTCTGGAAATTAACAGAAAGAAAGAAAGAAGGTGGGCGTCACTTCAATTATAATAATTATCCAATAAAGACACAAACCGAATCCTTTCAGCTGAGAATTGGCCTGACATCATATTAATGACAGGTTCAAGTGCATTATGTCTAGTTTCCGTTGCGCGTCTATTAAATACTGCCGTAAGCGTCTTCTAAAGGCACCGATTGTGTTTAGTGCTCTAATAGGCGGCGGTAGATTATTCCATATTTTGGATGCTGCGTAACGGAAACTGCCCCTGAATGCTGCTGTACTGTGGGGATGCGATGAAAGTTGCTGCGAACATTGCCTTCTCTCACATTCTCGTCTGCTTGCTATCCAGCTCAGCTTGCTGTAGAGGTAGTCTGGCTTTTGAAATTTTACGACACCGAACAACAGACAGGCCAAGTGTAGTTTACGTCTCGATTTCATTTTAAGAGAGAAGTGTTTGTTCAGGAAAGGCGTTACGTGGCTTCTGGGAGGAATCTTGTAGCAAAACCGAGCACAGGCGTTTTGAACCCTCTGAATGAGCTGGTCTGTACGAGCCAGTAGGCGCGGGCCGTACACCGTGTCTGCATAGTTTAGCCTGGACAAAACCAGACTTTCTACAAGCTGTTCCCGAAGGGATTCAGATAGATACGGCCTCATTTTATACAGAACTTTTAGGCGATAGAAGCAGTTTTGCACTGAGTCTGCGATATGTTTTTCGAAGCGAAGGTCCTTGTCCATAATAAGGCCAAGGTTTCGCGCTTCATACACTCGGTCAATTGGTTTGCCCATGAGTTCGACCACGAAATTTGCGGGTAGTTTAGCTAACTGCTGTCTTGTGCCAAGAACCATGAATTTGGTTTTGTTAGGGTTCAGTGACAGACAATTATCTTCGGACCAGGCGGCGATTCTGCAAAGGTCCTCATTGAGGTCTTTTATAGCACTATCGTACTCTTCTGGATAAAATGATATATAAAGTTGAACGTCATCGGCGTATATGTGGTACCTACATTTCTGAAGGCATTTTATTATATCGGCGCAGTACAATATAAAAAGAATCGGTCCTAATATAGAGCCTTGCGGGACTCCTCTCTCTATACAACTGAGTGCTGATCTAAGTGTGGTGCCATCCCCCAAACGTAAATCTACAAGTTGCTTCCTATCACTTAGGTAGCTCTGGAACCATCGAGCAGCGTCAGGGTCGAAACCGTAATAAGTTAACTTGGATAGTAGTAATGGTATATTTATTGCGTCAAATGCCCGGGAAAAATCGAGTAAAACCAGCAATGTACACATCCCCTTATCCTGGGCCGATAGCACATTATCAGTTACATCCAGTAAAGCAGTAGAGGTACTTCGTTGCTTTCTGAAACCTGATTGTAAGTCTGGTAATATACTATTTTGTTCCAAGAAAAGTGTCAACTGGTGGCTAACGACCTTTTCCAGTACCTTCGCAAAACATGGCAAGATGCTAATGGGCCGCAGGTCTTTCAAACTAGTAGGATTAGAATTTTTTGGTAAAGGTCTAACGGAGGCAATCTTCCATTGCTCGGGGAATGTAGACGTTAATATGGAGCGGTTTATAATTTCTGTAATAACATGTAGCGTGTGCGGCAGAGTCATAGCAATCATGTCCAGAGTAATGTTGTCGTAGCCTTCAGCATTACTTTTAAGGTTGTTGAGAATGCGCGAGATGTCAGCCTGCTCCACTGGAACGATAGTAAAAGTGGCATCACCATGCCTATGATTGTTGTAGTAATTAATAAGTTCCAAGCTTGCCACGGCGTTACCAGGGACAGTCAAAAAGCTGTTATTAATTAAGTCAGGATCTGCAAAATGCGACGGAAGGTCTTGTCTTGACTTAGTGGCCATCAAAGTGGATTTAAGGTTTTTCCATAATAGTTTTGGGTTTTTAATATTATTATTTATATTATGTTTATAGTACGCCATTTTTTCGTTATACAAAGAACTCACTACCAAAGCTTTTAATTGTTTGTAGTATTCACCTTTTGATTTAGACTTTGTTTTTCGGTAACTAGTCAGTGCATCATCCCGTAATCGCATCATTAATTTAATCGTATCAGTTATCCACGGATACGATTTTTCTTTAATAGTGCATGTCTTAACCGGTGCGTGAACATCGAACAGGAAGATTATTTGTTGGTTAAAAAAATGCACCATATCGTTCACATGTTCAAATGTTGCAATGTTTTCAAGACATAGACTCAGCAAATCCATGCCAAAGTTGTCGACGCAAATGCTTTTTAGTGGCCTAAATTTCGTGACGTATGGTTTAAACTTATCTCGCTTCACATTAAACTCCCCCACTATGACAGAGTGGCCGTTGATTGAACTAATAGATTCAACAGACGTATATCTAGCTTGTAGGTCGGTACATAGAAGATCAATGAGAGTTTCGCTGGTATCTGTGAAGTGAGTAGGGGTTGTGACCAACTGACTAAGGCTGAGGCTATTCAGAAACTCGTTAAGTTTTTTAGTCTTTATTCCATTTGCATCGAGCAAGTTAACATTAAAATCACCGAGCAATATGTAGTGATCACAATGCCCTAATGAGCTTAGGGAATCTGTCACGGCATCCAGAAAAAGCACAAGGTCAAACCAAGGTGGACGGTACGCGGTACCAATAGCAATTTTTCTGCCGTTTACTGCGAGCGTAAGCCACATTTGTTCGACTGATTCGAACCTGGGATCGACCGCGATAGCACAAGTACGCGCGCTCAGTCCCCGCCGCAGGTAGAAGCCCACACCCCCACCACGACCCGAGCGTACACTCGCCGGCCGCGGCGTGTGACGCAGACGGTAGCCCGGCACCACGGGCGCGCGCCCCTCCTCCCCCGGTCGCAACCAAGTCTCGTTAATGGCCATAACATCAAAACAATGCCTGTCGAGAACACCAATCAAGTCATCGTGCCCCGTACCCAACGAACCAGCATTAAGAAATCCAACTTTAAAAAACTTGTCTTTAGTCATCATTAAGATAGTAAAAAATAAATCCGTCATTATGTAATTTTAATAACATCCCTACCGATTCAATTGTTTCAATAAATTCATAATAAAATAGTAGTATTAGATTTTTTGCAATTACAATTAAAATCACTATTAATATGGTGTAAATTGTGATAGGAATATAACGAAAAATAACTGTAAATAATAAATTTGTAAATATTAGGTTTATAAGTACCAAGTTCATAAAGTTAAGCAGTAGTTTTGTAATAGATAGGTGTGGATACAAATATAGTGTAGTGATATAAAACTGGTTTCCTTGTACATGTACCTTAATGCGGTGCGCCGCGAGACACACACTTACAGATATGAAATAATATAATAGGTGGCAGCAATGCAAACATAACATACTTAACATACATAACATATTTTTAAAATCAGCGGCATATAGTATATCAGACTGAAGGACAATAGTCCGCTTGACAGTTTCAGAACATAAGTAACCTAACATAACATAAGTATAACTAGCAAGAGCAGAAGAAATCAAAATAAACTGAAACAAAACAGTAACACTTTTAACTACTGACTTTTCCCTCGTTACTTGGTACCGTTTGGAAGATTCGCTGTAAGTCAGCCTCACAGCGAATATGACTTATGTTTAACTTTTTGGACCAAATATAAAATGCTGTTTACTAATTTAATAAACTCGTTTTTTTATCTCTTTCCCATACATTTTGATCCATCAGTTTACTCCATATAATAAAAAATCTGACTATAACTACCTATCAAACATTTCTAGGTCCTATTTTACCAAGTCAATACACTGTAACTCTAAAATGCAGTGTATTGTCTTAACAATTTCATCCTTCGCTTCTGACGACTATTACGGCAACACAAGTTATCCACTATAATTAATTAGTTTCATTGTTTGTGTATATAAAACATACTAGGCTTAATAACTCATAAAATAACCTTTAAATTGATACCAAACACTAAATACTTTCACAATTGTTTTTGGAATAATCTTCGAAAAACTAAAAAAAATGTACTTGCTCATTTACTCAAAATCAGTTTTTCGTAGTTACAGTGTTTTGGATTCACAGGGTACCGTATGGCAGCCAAAATTTGCTGTAAATTATATAGTAAATCACTAATACAGAAATTTCAACCCCTACAGCTTGGCTTTGGATCCAGAGGGGGCTGCGAGGCTGCCGTACATGCCTTTTCAACGTTTTTAAATTCAGATAAGAGTGAGGTCATCCTCAAGGTTGACGTTAAAAACGCCTTTAATTCCATTAACAGGGACACTTTGTTGGCGGAAGCTAAAAAAGAATTACCGGAAATTTACGGCTTTTTGTGGCAATGCTACAGGTACCCTTCAAAATTATTATACAAGGACAACGTTTTGGAATCTGCAGTTGGCTGGCAACAAGGTGACCCTCTCGGGCCAGTCATTTTCAGCTTGGCTATTCATCCCATTATCCAAAAACTAAATTCAAAATTTAACGTCTGGTATTTAGATGATGGAACTTTAGGGGGTGACGTGGACACAGTTTTGAAAGATTTCCAATTCCTGAAGAAACAGTTCCAATCCATCGGCCTTGACCTCAACCACTCCAAATGTGAAATTTTCCTTAATGACAATACTGACAAGACAAATGACTCTACAGAAATTCAACTCAATAGGCCCAGATATCAAAATCAAGAAGACAAGAGTTCACTTCACCTCCTAGGTTCACCTATATTGGAAGACAGTTTTTCTTCATTCATTGACGACAAAATTAATCTTTTTAGCGATATTTCGGAAAGACTTAGCAAAATTAATTTACATTCGGCTTTCACCCTCATTAGATATTGTTGTTTTGGGCCAAATTTTATGTATTTTCTCCGCTCTTCACCTTTATGGAAGCAGTCACATCTTTTGGACAAAATCGATCAAATCATTCAAGACACACTGACATCTACTCGTATCTTAAATGTGGCTCTAGATGACCGAGCGTGGCTGCAAGCCACACTACCCATTCGCTTTGGTGGGCTCGGCATCCGCAAAATTTCTAGTTTAAGCCTACCGGCGTTCCTGTCATCGGTCAATAGCACTGAAAAGTTAACCAAAAGGATATTAACTCCATCATTGGTTAACTGTGAAGTGCCTTGTTTGACCGATGCAGTGAACGCCTGGAAAGTGGCTTGCCCGAATACGACGTTGCCCGATAACCCGTTCTCCCAAAGACAATGGGACGAGCCGCTCTGCAGATTGGTACGGAATAACCTCATAAATACGACGACCAATACTGCGGAGCGTGCCCGCCTGCTGGCTGTGGGTGAATGGGAGTCGGGTCTTTGGCTACAGGCACTACCGTCACCCAACATAGGTACTTTGCTGAGTGACAGTACTTTCCGGATCGCTACGTATCTGCGTTTGAGTGCTCCTAGCGGAGCTCCACATCGGTGTCAATGCGGTGAAGCAGTCGACCGCCTCGGACACCATGACCTGTCCTGCAGTAGGAGCGCTGGTCGGTTAGCACGGCACGCCAGCATTAATGACATTATCCGTCGGGCTCTTGTCACCGCCGGGGTGCCATGCCAGCTGTTTTAGAACCCAACGGCTTGGCACGCGACGGTGGGAAAAGGCCAGATGGGATGACCATAATGCCTTGGAAGGTGGGTAGGCCTTTGGTGTGGGATGCAACATGTGTCGACACCCTTGCGCCATCCCATCTTCTTAGCACGGCGGGCTGTGCGGGGGCGGCTGCTGCAGGTGCAGAAAACCTCAAACGGCGCAAATATAACAACTTAATTGGAAGTTACATATTTGAGCCGTTTGGCGTTGAAACACTAGGCCCATGGGGTACGAGTGCGCATCGAGTCTTTCGGGACATTAGCAAACAACTTGTCGACTGTTCACGTGACCAGAGGGCTGGGCTTTTTTTCGGCCAAAGAATCAGCATTGCGATTCAACGCGGCAATGCTGCCAGTGTTCTGGGAGCTTTTGCCATTGACAGCGATGTGGATTATTTTTTTGATGCCCATGATTAATTTTGTTTTTATATGCGATTGTACATAATTTCGTGTTAATTAGTGTATTTTAATTAAGTATTTGTTAATTTATTTAGATTATGTTCCCTTGGGATAATTATATATAAAGCAGAATTGATTAAATATCAGTAGACTACCTTATTTTGCATCATTAATGAATACATGTATAAAAACAAATTATTCCAAATCTTGGCACCGGTGCCAACTGCAAAATTACCAATTATGACCACTACCGCCAATAATTGGCCATCTGTGCTAATAATTGGTCATCTTACGTATGTTATGGGTTTATTTTCAGTGTACCCGACTTTTTTAACCATGAAACCAAAAATTACAACTGAGAGGTCTAGGAAAAAACCCAAAGCAATACGCCGACGTAAAATATACGACACGGAAAACTTAAATAAAGCTTTGCAAGCTGTCAAGGATGGCATGAGCAAGAAATTGGCAGCTAAGACTTATCAAGTGCCGCGGGCTACTCTGCAATATAGGATCAAGAACCCTGAGCATCAGTTACGTCCAGGCCCTCCTACTATTTTGACGGAAAAGGAAGAAAAAGACCTCGAAGACTGGATTTTATTGAGTTGCCGAAAAGGTTTCCCAAAACGCAAAGATGACGTAATCAGTAGTGTAGCTAATTTTCTGAAAAATAGTAACAGGGCCAGCGTTTTTAAGAACGGCGAAAAATGGTATAAGTTGTTTCTTCAACGACATCCAAACATTTCTGTACGCACACCTGAGGCAGTCACTGCTGCAAGTGCTGCTGTGTCAGAAAATGACGTGAGAGCCTGGTTCAATCAAATTGAAACTTATCTTAAAGAAAACGATTTATTTGAGGTACTTTCAGATTCATCCCGTGTATTTAACGGCGATGAAACAAATTTTCTTCTTTGTCCTAAAACAGGAGTCGTATTAGCCCCTAAAGGCGAAAGAAACGTCTACGAAGTAGACAATGCCCTGGCTAAAACTTCCTTGACGGTAATGTTCACATCTCACACCTCCAATGGTTATATTTCCGAATAAACGGTTATCAGCTGAAGTTACGTCCAAAGTTCCATCAGAGTGGGGTATAGAACTGAGTGACAACGGGTGGATGAAAGCCGAAGTGTTTCATGATTACATTAAAACTATACTATAAGTGTGGGTACTTGGTTAAAAAAGGAACTAAATTCCCCGTAATACTGTTTGTCGACGGTCACAAGACCCATTTAACATATGCCGTCAGTGAGCTTTGCAAAAAGTTAGCAATTGTCTTGATTGCTTTGTACCCCAATTGTACCAGATTACTACAGCCAGCTGATGTGTCAGCATTCAAGCCATTAAAATCTGCGTGACAGAAAACTGTCTTGGAGTGGAGGCGAAATAATCCTTCCGTAGCTCTCACCAAGATCAATTTTGTACCGCTCCTAAACAAAACCATCAAGAACACGATCACGGCATGACAGTCATTAATGGATTTAGAGCTACAGGTCTTTGCCCTTGGAATGTAAACGCGGTGGACTATACAAAATGTCTCGGCAAAGTAAATGTTCAGCATGCAGAAGGAACTTCTAACGAAACTAACAAAGAAAATCCAAAAGTGATGACCAAAAAGGACTTTGAAAAAATTATAGGAGCCAGCAAATTAAACTAGTCAAATTGAACTAAATGTATTAGGACCAGATGAAAAATATTTGAAATAAATTTGGAACTTTTTCACGGAAACGCAAACTGATACACATTTAAACAATGATAGTACTTTCAACCGGGATGTTGAAATGCCATTTGATTCAATGGATATTGCAAATATGCCAGTTATTTTAAGCGAGGACTTGAGAGAAGAGCTATCTGATTGCGTACCTGTACCTTGCCTCGGAAGTAACTGTAGCAACAGAAGACTATAATGAAAATGAAGATCGAGTATTGGACGATTCACAAGAAGTTTTACATTTAACTCATAAAGCAGAAGTGTATGATGCTAAGACTGATAATACCAGAATTCCTGCTCTGCCCCAAGAAAGGAAATGTCCTAGAAATACAGTCGTACACAACCAAAGTTTAGATTATGACAAAATAGAAACTTATATAGATCCAGCACCTGTAAGGGTTCAGAAACTCACCACCACCGCCATGTTAAATCTTACTCCCATTAAATTAACGGATATCCTCGTATTGCCCAAATCACCTCAACGAAAAGGCATTAGAAATATAAAGAGAGCTCCTTTTGTGTTAACATCTGATGAGTGGAGTTCTATAGAGAGCGAAAAGATACGCGTAAAACAAGAAAAAGAAGAAGGCATAAAAAGAAAAAAAGAAGAAGGCATAAAAAGAAGAAAAGAACAAAGGGAAAAAAAGAAATTAGAAGCAGAAAGTAAACCGACAAAACCAAAGGCACAAAACTCTAAGATAAAAATGAAGAAGGACTACAAAGGAGTAAACACAGATGTGCAAAAACTTATGTTATCAGAAAAATTGAATACTTCTGCTGCTTTGTCGTTAATACCACCCCCACTTGCAAATGAAGATTATACACCAAATGAAAAAGAAGAAGATAAGGAAAATGATACAGACTACGCCAATTTGACACCTGATAATAAAGATCAGAAACAAAACAAGATTTTATACACAGCAGCTGACATAGAGAAGTTTTTGACTGAATTTGAAGATTAAGGAACCCATTATTATAATGTTAATTTAGAAATGTAACTATTCAGTTCCTACTAGATCTCTTAAGTTTAAGATATTGCCTAATGATAAGATATAAATGTATACCTTATTGTTGTCTGTCCTAAAAATTTTACTAAATGTTGATTTTGATACTATTTTATGAACCAAATGATTGCTAAAGAAAGCTAGGTGTCTAACTAAAAACATATGTAGATATAAATGATTACTTATTTATTAGTTTTTTTTTATTTCATCCTTGTTTTCTATATACTATTTTCCTATATTTATTAAATAAACTAAAATGCCAATAAATGGGACTAGGCCTATGCAGATAACTGGCCAAAGTATGCCAGTTATTGGGAAAACAGTGTTATTTTTTTTAAATAAATTAAAACGTTATTAAAGAGGTATCTAGTAGATTTTGCTTTTATTTAAAAACGTTTACTAACTATTTTTCTACCTTTTACATACATTTGTTTTTCTGGCAACACTTTATAAAGATAGTTTTTACGATTTCTTTGAACAGGGATCCTTAAAGTGCCAATAATTGGAGATCTTACCCCATGTAATGACACCGAATTTTGTTTTATTCCTCGATCACAATGAAGTTCATCAAGCAACCACAGACTTTAGAACTCAGAATATAAAATTAGAAAATCAATCACGTAAAGTGAAGCATAATGCACTCTTACCAAATACTATTAGATGTATAATATGCGGTCCATCTAACTGTGGAAAAACTAACATAATGCTTAATTTAATATTACATGAAAATGGTCTTAAGTTTAAGCATATATACTAATACTCGAAAACGGCTTTCCAACCAAAATATTGATATATTATTTTAAGTTATGAGCCACATAGCAGGTGCTAACTTTTTTGTCTTCAATGATAATAAAGAAGTCATACACCCGAATGAGGCTTTAGCTAATGCGGTAATGATTTTTGACGACGTAGCATGCGAAAATCAAATCAATATCCGTAATTACTTTGCTATGGGGAGACAAACAGATAGATTGTTTTTACTTATCATAAACCTATTCTAAAATACCTAAACGACTTATACGGGATAATGTAAATGTTTTAATTATCTTTAAACAAGACGAGATAAACTTAAAACATATATATAATGAGCACGTAAATACAGATATGGAATGGTTTGAATTTAGGAAACTTTGCTCCTATATTTGGAAAGACCGCTTTGACTTTTTATTAATTAATAAAGATTGTCCTCTAAATGAAGGTAGATACAGACGAGGCTTTGACGTATTTATATACTTTTAAAAAGTACATATATATATCACTTAATTACAGAAAATATGTCAATCGAAATCTATAATCTGCAAATAACGGATGGGTCATAATTAAAAAATTAAAAGGCATTATGCAGGTCAATATTAAAGAACAATTGATAAAGTCAGTCGATAGTATTAAAAATAAAATAAAATCAATACAAAATGAAGAAGATACAGCTCATTTACAATTTCCTAAGGTCTTCAAACCAATAACAGATCCGCTAGAAACATTAATTAAAGCAAATGATAAAATTAAACCAATATTGGACATTTTAAGAGATGAGAGTAACACGCTTAGAAGATATAGCTCTTCAACAGATTATGCTCCAAATCATGAAAGTTTTAAAGAATATATAAAAACAGGTTCAAACGAGGATTCTGAATGTCCTAAAGACGTTCTTACAAGAAATTATTTTAAAGATTCTAATGATACCCTAATTTCATTAAATAAAGAAGATATGATGGAAATCTATGACAATATGAATGTCCCGTTTTGGATACGTAGTGAAAATAAAAAAACTGATGATGGGGAATAGCAAGGTTTCGTTTTCTATTGCAAATAAGAACACTAATTCACCCAAAACTAATATAGTCACTATTGATAAAAGGAAACCTATGAATTAACACCAGGCCTAAAGGAACTTTTGGTTCGTAGTAAACCTGACCTTAGTTTGGTTACTGAAGTAGATAAAATTGTCTATAAAGATATGCTTCATAATACACATGCACACAAAAGAGACCTTCATCCTAATGGTCAAATAAAAGGTGATAAAAGCTTAAAATATCGTCAAATTATTAAACCTTTGTTTTCGCTAAATAATAATAAGAACAATAATAAGAACAAAAAGCGGTGGTTTTTTGCCTAAATTAAAAATATATAAAAGTAATACCGATTATGTTTACTGGGATGACCCTAATGAACTAATTGAAAGATTGTAACTTCTGATTGCTTCAAAAAATGCTGGTAATACTAATCATGACAATGAAATTTTATCGATCATAGAAGAGTTAAAAGAAGCTGATATTATAAAAGACTAACAAGCTTTGGAATATTCTCAGTTGTCAAAGTATTTTGCAACATGAATGAACATAAAAATGTAAATTGTGTTTGTACAAATAAAACATCAGTCATAACTGAAAGTAACATAAGAGTGGAGCGAGTTGAGATTAAAAATACAATAAAAGAAACGGAATCGGGTAAAAATATTACAGAAGACCAAATCGAAAAACTTAAAGTTAATATTTGTAAGCAAATAGAGCAACTAAATAAACTGATTTCAATTTTAAACGAGAAAGTAAGAAATCTTGAAAAAAATATCACGTTGAAAGAAATTGCAGGAAAATTAAATAAGCAATATGAGCAAAGCAGATGTCATAAATGAAATTCATTAATGTGCCAGAGTTAACTTTTCAAGAAGACAAGTTATTCTTAAAGATATCGATAATCTCTGGCAAGCAGATTTAATGGACATGCAAGCAATTTCAAAAATAAATAGTAGTTACAAAATTTGTAACTACTATTCATTTTTGAAATTGCTTTAAAAGTATCTATAATTGTCAGTATATATTTAATATATACTGACAATTATAGATACTTTTTCAAAATATGCTTGGACAATTCCTTTAAAGCAAAAAAATAAGCAACAGGTGTCGAAAGCATTTGAAAGTCTATTGCTTAAAGGACGAATTCCTAGAAATTTGCAAACTGATCTGGGATTAGAGTTTTATAATGATAAATTCAAAAATATTGTTGCAAAGTATAAAATTAATCATTATTCAACGTATTCTACTAAAAAAGCCTCTATTGTAGAAAGATTAATAAAAACATTAAAAAATAAATTATACAAAGAGTTTAGTCTTAATGGGAATTACAAGTGGATGCGTGAAACGCTCAATAAAATTGTAAATGAATACAATAATACTACTCGTAGAACTACGGGACAACCTCCTGTTCAGTAAATCATAGCAATAAAACAAATATAATGCAAAGATATATTCGAATGGATGAATGTAAGAACTAAGTGTTGGAAGTTTAGTGTTGGTGATTTTGTAATAATAAGTAAATACAGAGGATGTTTTGACAAAGGCTATTATCCTAATTGGTCAACAGAAATATTTAAGATAAAATCAATACAAGAGACTTATCCGTTAACTTAATTGATAGAAGATGCAAGATGTCGACCAATACTAGGATTGTTTTATGCTCAAGAACTTCAAAAAACCAGCCTGATTTGTACTTAGTAGAAAAAGTATTGAAAAGAAAAGCGAATCAAGTATATGTAAAGTGGCTTGGACTTCCTACTCCGAAAACAGCTGGATAGATAAAACAAACGTATTTTAAGCGGGCTAAACATATTGAAAAGAAAAGCGAATCAAGTATATGTAAAGTGGCTTGGACTTCCTACTACCGAAAACAGCTGGATAGATAAAACAAACGTATTTTTAAGCGGGCTAAACAAAAAATTGCTCTAAAATGTATTTAAGCAATTACACATGTTTTGTCTATTCATTACGTATTTCGTCCCTTTATTGGTAAAACCGATTATCTACACTTTTTTTCAAAAATGAGTTATTGACACCAAGCTACTCAACTTTTTGAGCTCTATGTACAGGTAAAACCGATTTTTCGATACGATGCATAGTTTCCGAGATAGATACGCAAAAAAACAATTATAATACAAGTTTTTAGGTAACATCTGCATTCAATAACAGCTAAAGTCTTAAACTTGTACGATTTTTTTGAAGCCTTGCAATCAAAAACACATTCAGTTTCATATCTTATTTTAGTTGCAATTTGCTAACACTCTGAACATACTGTAGCATTGTACTAATACAAATTAAAATACTTTAGATGGTTCTGGTTTTGCTGAATTATTGGAAAGTGCTTGAATCTTACACATTAAAAAGAAAGTAAGTAGTTCTACTTGCTTTTAACAGAACATAATCCTTCGCACTTGAGCAGATTTTAATTCAATTAAAAGAGATTAAGCAGCTTTATTTGTTTTTCCACAACATCAGAGATCATACGATCTCTGATGTTGATGACGATTTTGTTTAGATTTAAATACAAGTAAAAGCAACTATAGTTGTTTTCCACCGAAGCGTATGGTGATATTTCTACATAAATATTTTCAGCTAAAACCAATTATCGACGCTTGATCTTTTGTTTCACTCGCACTCCGCGCGCTTCATCTCTGACTTAGTCGCCATGTTTAATGGACGAATCGTGCGCCGGCCGGTTGTAGTGTTTTGTTTTTCAAGTTTATTTCTTTTTATCGTAATTTACGTAAGTGTTTGTGGTGATAAAGTTTGAATATGAGTGCTAAGGAAATTGGAGAGTCATTGGATCTAGGAGGAAATGCTTTTCAAGAAGGTAATTGTTTGTGTTTAACAGTTTTGAGGTTATATTTACCGGTATTTTGCAAATAATCATTTTTTATTCATAAAAATATAGGTACGAGGAACTATTTAAAGACTTGTTTCATAATTATGAATAAGCATTGGCATATTTAGCGATATTTTAATGAGATTGTCGTTTATTGTAGAAATAGAAGACTCTTGGATGAATGATGCGCGAGAAGAAGATTTGTTCATATCTCAGGCAGACGATTTATATATGACCCAATCTGAGCAAAAGGTTGTGGATGACAATACTTCAGCGTCGAAAAAAGGCAAAAGAATTTAATAACAAAAGTGCTTAGAACTTGCCTATCTCTAAACAATCAGGTATACCTACTTTGTGATACACCTACCTAATCGCTGTGTTTGCGATTTCGGCCGCATGGACTTATTGTAGGTAATTCCTAGTTAGGTATTAGTTATTTCTGTCATGACTATACATTCTCAAAATTATTAGGGTACACTATGTAACTGAAGGTAAAGGTACTAGCTTAGCATATCAAACATTCCTCTGCTGGACGCAGGTATCCATTACTTTTCTACCACTTTGGTCTAGTACAAACTGGAACCAAAACCAACCAACTGGTACGTAGCTACCTAACATGGTATAATGTCTTACTATCTAAATTAAATTAATTGTTTTCAGGAAATGATTCACCATCACAAGTTTCAAATAACAACGAAAGGACCGTAGAATCTGACATGGAATCACTATTCGGTGGCGATTTTTCTGATGACGATCCTACATACCAGCCTCCTGATATTATTCAAATGCCCTCTGAAGCGGATTCGGATGATTCGGAATTAATAACACTAGAAGAACTCTTAAATCCAGATTCTGTTCATGCTGCTGAAGAAAGAAAAAAAATTAGCCGTCGCAACGCTATAGCTCGGTTGTTTGGTAATAAGCAAAAACCTCCCAAAGATAACAATAATAATGAGTCTTTATTAGTAGCACAATTAATAACCGTCGAGCTTTTTCAACGTTGTTGGAAGGTCTTAAAACCACGAGCTCGTTGGCACCAAAGAAATCCTCTATCCTGGAAAGTAAATGTGGTAAAAAGACAGAGAGCTGAAGGCTTGCCATATGTTACAAAAAAGAAATTTAGAAGCTCAAAAAATCCTAAGCCTGTTGATTGTTCTAAATGCAAATTTGAGTGCAATGATAAAGTTACAGATGAAGAGCGCCAAATAATATTCAGAAAATATTGGAGTCTAGACTATGCCTCAAAAAAGTCATTTATTTTGGATCACGTAAGGGTTAAGTCAGTAAAGAGACTTCTTGTAAGTAGGAAAAGAACGACACGACGCTCTTATGCTAAGCAATGTTTTTTTACAATAGAAGGGAACGAAATATATGTTTGCCAAAAGTTTTTCTGCCAAACATTATGCATTGCTCCGTGTGTCGTAGCTGATGCTATAAAGCACCGTAATAACTTAGGACCTCGCGGACATCATGAGCCTCCGAATAAAACTGCACCTGAAAAAATTGAATACATAAAAAAACATATTGCATCTTTCCCTATTATGGAAAGCCATTACATACGGAAGAAATCAAAACGCAAGTATTTAGACAGAAACCTTGCATTATGCAAATTGTATTCTTTGTATGTCAAAAAATGCGAAGACGAAAATATGGAACCTGTGTCGGAGATGACATATCGTAGAATTTTTTCTACAGAATTTAATTTGGGATTTTTCATGCCGAAAAAAGACCAATGTCTTTTATGTACTAGGTACAATCGCGCTAATCCAGAAGAACAAAATAAAATACAAGGAGAATATCAGACACACATTGTTAGGAAGCAAACTTGTAATCAAGAAAAAGATAAAGATAAAAAGAGAGCTGAAAAAGAAACAAATTTTCTGTCTGCTACTTTCGATTTGCAGGCAATTCTACAATTGCCATGCACTGATGTTGGTCTCCTTTACTATACAAGAAAATTAACTTTATACAATTTAACGCTTTACGAAAGTGCGCCTCCTAACGAAGCTTATTGTTTTGTATGGTCCGAGATAAATGGTAAAAAGGGAAGTTCAGAAATCGGAACTATTTTGTGTCACTATTTAATGAAATGTGTACCAGAGGAAGTCACGGAAGTCAGTTTGTTCTCTGACACATGTGGAGGACAAAATAGGAATCAATTCGTGGCTGCTATCCTATTGTGGGTAATTCAAAACAGCAACCATTTACAAATCATAGAACACAAGTTCTTAGAGTCAGGTCACAGTTACATGGAAGCTGACTCAATGCACAGTACGATTGAGTCTGCCAAGAAAACTGCTGATCTTTTTTGTATGACTGACTGGATTAACATTTTCAAACGTGCTAGATCAAAAAAAAAATACAGGAAAAACACAAAGACTATAACAAAAAATTGTTATCAAGTCAAGGAATTTAAATACAATGAGTTTAAAGACTTGAAAAAATTGGCCAATACAATAATTTTGAATAGAACCAAAAACACAGCTGGACAGCAAGTGAAATGGTTGATAATAAAACGGATGAAGTACATAAAAGGAGACAAAAAATATACTATAACTATGACATGTCAAATTCATTTATGGCAATTGATGTAACTGCTTCAGACACACAAAATAAGATTAATATAAATTCAGCATCGACATCTTCAGCACATGGACACCACAGCTATGCAACAAGAAACAAAGCAAAGCGATTGCCAGCGGAACACCGCCCACCGCACCCACCCACCGCTAGAACAATTGTATGATGGACCTCTTCCAATAACGGAAGCTAAGAAAAAAGATCTCATTAATCTATGTGAGAAGGGGGTTATACCCGAAGAGTACCATGGATGGTACAGAAGTTTTCTTGTAGATCGGGATCGCATTGAACGCGTTCCTGATGTAGCCGCCTCTGAAGAGTCACAATCTGAATCATCTGTGGACTCATCAGCTGATGAATGAAAGATACATTATTTTAGTTTTTCTAAGTATACTAAACAATTTGTGAAAACATGAATTAATTTCATGGTTTCACAAATTGTTTTGTATAAGTACTTAGATAGAAAATCTAAATTAATTCATTTTTTCACAAATTGTTTTGTATACTTAGATAAAAATAAAAAGTTACTAATAAAGTTGATTATTTCCTAATACATATATCATTCTTATTATTTTCCTACTTTATTCAGTTTTTACTTTCATGTAAGTAATGATTTTTTGGTATTTTTTTAATTATAAAAATAAACCAGGCTTGCTGTAGTTCGTTGTATGAACATTTTGCAGATAGTCTACCACAATTCTTAATTTTACTCAAGCAAAACCAATTATCATTTTTTAAATTTCAATTTGTAGAATGATTCAGAGTGTTATTTTTACAGTTGTTTTTGGTACCTTAATACTTTCTTCGAAAGGTTACGGTGAAGCTGTAAGATAAGCTCAAAGTCATTTAATTAATGATATATAATGCTTATGTCGTTATTCAGGAAAAACCAACTAAATGACCTCCCTGGAGAGAGTTTTTGGCATTTTTTCAAGCATTATCAATGAAGTACTTCTATTTTTATGATTTACAAACATACTTTATTATTTTTTTCATTATAATTATATGATTGCAGGTAAGATATATGTAATTTAGTTACATAATTATTCTGTCAAACATTTAAATCATGATTGCCACAAGTTTAGTTTTCGGTAGATAATCGGTTTTACCAATAAAGGTACGATTTGTACTTAAAACAAAAAAACACTTGTATTTCTATGTATTAAATACGTGTCTGTTACTATGAAGAAAAATAAAAGAATAGCAATGAAAACCATACGAGGTATTTCAGACAGCAAAAAACAGTTTCATCAGCATTCAGCAAAAACATTAATAAAGTGAAAACAGGAGCTGGTTTTATGAAAACTCTTAAAAAGATTGTTAGCCAGACAAACAAGCATATTAAAAAATTAAAACCATCATGTAAGAAAGCATTGATGGAATTAGCATACGCAGCAGCAAAAGAATTTGTATCAGACACACCAATAAAATTACCAAGGATTATACCAGTACCAAAAAGTGGAGGATTTCTTCCTTTAGTACCACATATTTGCTGGATTATCTGCTGCGGACAGTTTAGCAGGAGGTGCTGCTGGCATTGCAAAAGCAATTAATGCATTTAAAACAGCTAAAAAGCAATTGCGTGAAGCCGAAAGACACAACAAGGAAATGGAGGCGTTACTCATTGGAAGAGGATTACATCTCAACCATTACAAGGATGGCTTAGGCCTTTACATATCAAAGAAAAAAAACTGAAATCTCGGCTACCCAATAGAGCTTTAATCAATATCGACATAATCAAACACACGAATAATGTGCTATTCTTTCGAGGTGTTTTTATGAGAGATAAATTACCAGATAAAGTTTTGCCGATAGAATGTGGAGTAATCAATCCTGATTTTTCTGAAAACTGGTACTCATTGGGTAGCATATGTCAAAATAAATGACTACATTGAATATTTCGACAGTTATGGTAACGTAAATAAAACCACCAAAAGAATTTATGAAATATGTAGGAAATAACAATGAATATAATTATGAAAACGTGCAGCGTGATCATTTGTATAATTGTGGACACTTGTGTTTAAAATTTCTTTACTCATTTTGGAAAGACAATAAAATAGCATAACATATCAATGTTTTCATTAATACAAATAGATGGCCTCGTAACGTAATATGAACAAGTTATAAAAGTTTATATCCTGACACTCAACACACATTCTTAGATTGCGCGTGATGATAATCACTACTCACATTGTAAAGAATAATTAAGCTGAATTTAATAGATAGTATTAACTATCTGTTTTGTTTACACACCGAAACAACATGCTTGTTTTTAATAAAATGTCTACGGTGAGAAGGAGATGTAATATTTCACTTCCTGTTACCAAAGAAGACAGACGTATCAACTCTATAAACTTTAAAAGACAAATTAAAATTACTAAAGAGAATAAAAGAATTCTCAGATATATTGGATTAAAACTGAAATAATAACAACATGCTTCAAATAACAGATTTAGCGCAACATGACAACTCTATTGAAAGTTGTGAGATTCATAGCTTCAATCCGTATAATACTAGCTTCAAAGAAAACGATGAAATCAGAATACCCATTCATCATCAAGATTTGTACATATTGCCTTGTAGCATTTCCATTTTTATAGAAGGGTATGCCAGCGTATCTGCTAAAGATGCAGCAGGAAAAAAAAAAGATGTTGACTTTATAGACAATCCAATCTTATATTTATTTCAAGATATCAGGTACGAAGTAAATGGTGTTGAAATGGATCGGATTAAAAATGCCGGCATCACGACAACTTGAAAATCGTATATCTCCATGAATGAAGGTGAAAGTAAAGCTGCAGCAATTTGACATGAACTAATTTTACAAAGAAGCAGCTCCGCATTAAACAGTGTACTTATGGAGAAAAATGATATCTTAGAAATAGATATACAAAAAATACAATGGCGTGTGCCACATATCAAAGTTTCTGATCGCAACAAATTATCATTGCTTAAAAGTAAGGAGAGAGATCGTTCTATTCAGTTAGCATTTAGAAACTGGGATTTGTATGAATATCCGTTGTTACCAAGAACAACAAAGCATTCATGGTCAGTAAAGACAACTTCACAATTAGAGAAGTCAAGGTTTGTTATATTTGGTTTGCAAACGAACCGAAAAACTAATAAAACTAAAAGTTCTTCCTTATTCGATCATTATAATGTAAGCAATATTCAATTATTTTTAAATTCGCAATATTATCCATATGTCTCACTTAATCTGATATTTGATGAAAACAAATACAGTATATTATACGAAATTTATGCTAACTTTCGTCAGTCGTATTACAACTTGGGCATAGATCCGTTGCTTAGCTTAAATCAATTTAAAGAAATTGCTCCACTTTTTGTAATTGATTGCTCAAGACAAAACGAATCGCTCAAAACTGGGCCGGTCGATGTGCGATTAGAAATTTAATGTTCAGAAGATATTCCCGCTAATACATCTGCATATTGTTTAATAATAAACGATCGACTTTTCGAATACAAACCTTTGAGTAATATTGTGAGAAAATTATCATGAATGTTATTGTGGATGTCCAAGGGTTTAAGAATGAAGGAAACGAATTTATTCCGAAAGAAATAGCAATTATGTATGAAGGACGCATACAAGTACTGTTGATAAAACCACCACGACCATTTTATTACTTGACGAAAAACGAACGGTTACTAGTAGCATGGATTGAAAAAAATAGGGGTATACATTGGATTGGAATGAAGGTTTTGTACCATATTTCAACAATAAAAATAACTTTGCAAACTGTTTTAAAAATAAGGCTATTATTTACAAAAGGAAGTAAAAAAGTGTTATGGTTAAAAGATATATTCAAAATTGATAATGTATATAATTTAGAAAATAAACAATGTCCAAGTATAGTAGCATTGTATAAACAATATTCAACTTCACCTGATACTATAAGTTGTATCAATCATACTAATATTTGTGCTTTAAAAAATGTATTTTGCTTAAATAAGTGGTGTGTTGAAAATAATGTTTTTTATAATAAGTAGCAAAGCAATAAATATTAAGGTAAATTGTGTAATGTATGTGATGTGGCTGTACTTAATTGAAATAAATAAATAAATCTTTAGTTTCATTTTTAATACTTTTCTTTGTTAAATTATAAGGGTTATATTATAAAATAGAGGCATCGGCTCGCCTAACATATGAAACAGCATACTCAGCACATTACATAGAATCTACAATTAATCGGGCTCTAATATTACTAGCATTAGAGCCCGAGTAACTTGTGCTTGCTTAGGCTTGCAATTAGTTTGGATGACATTTCATCAACAAAATTGTAGTGTGAAGGTTCAATTTTACTTTATCTTTTCCATCTTATTAAAAATAAATATTAACCACAATGTTTAATTTATTAAAATCTGATTTCAAAGGCATACGTAAAATTATTTGTAAGAATGCTAGCGGTGAAATTACATTTACTCAAGATATGCAGACTGACCCAAAAATACCGAATATAAGCTACAAGTATAGTATAGTGATAAGTGTATCAACACAGCCAGAAAAATGATTTATTTCACCTAAAGATTCTGCGAAGTCTGAGTTTGAGTACCCTGATTATCTTATATTAAAGAGTGAGGGCCATACTCATACATTTGTTCGAGTAAACGACATAGAGACTGATCAGGAATAATTGTATAATATGTAAGCGATTTAGATTTAAGCCTTTAGTACAGTCTGTCGGCAACATTATCTGATCCACCCTAAAAACAAACGAATTTGGACCCTCTGCTTGTTACATTAAGGTTCATTCAATTTATATGAAATTAACAGACAAGTGCTCGAGGACTCGATGAACATATACTATAATAATACAGACACGCAAATTTGATCTTTATCACGTAACGTTGAGGTAAACCCACCCAACATTTTTGGAGCCACCGGCATTATGTATCATTTTGTTAAGCTATTTTAATCATTATCTCGTCGACTTTAAAGTTGAAAAGCTTTTAAGTAACTTTATATAATTACAACCCAATCTTTAATTTCGCGTATTCTCGAAGTTCTTGTGGCTTAGCGGTTTGATGCTGGATTGGCGACGAACAACATGTGGGTTCGAAAACACATTCCACATAGTATTAGTTCCTTTTTTAATTAGTTGTAATGACAATCAATTAAAAAAGGAACTAAAATATTGCTTGCATTATTAAAGAACGACCAATATGATTTACGCCTAATAACTTATCTTGTAAACAGGTGGGTAAATTAAAAAAACTTTAAATTTAGAGAATTTAAATTTACCAAGAATGGTTGGATACGAAGTAAAGCATACATTTGCTTTGTGAGGTAGATAATAAATTCATATAAGTGACAAAAGTTACACTACGATTAATAGCAGTGACTGCGCACACACATTTGTAAATCGTTCCACATAACTCGTTAGCAATTTGGTGTAAAAAAGCATCATGTCGCAACTTGATGACTATACCAATCATAAAATCATATTTTTACGTGAGCAGAATGTTGGAATTAGAGAGATTGGTCGTCGACTTAATATAGCAGTAAGTGTTTTTTTTTATACCTATTTTATTTTATTGATTGTGATTAACACGTAGTTTACTCCTTACACGTTACATACACGGTTCCAAAAATTTGTTTTTTTTTGTTTTAGAGAAATATGGTCAGGCTATGGCTAAGACGTTATGAAGACAATGGAAATATTCAGCGGATTCGTCCAGGAGTAAAAGCCATCAAGTATAGTTCCGAATTCGAACGCCACCGGGCTATTGTTTCAAGCCATGTTGATAATCCATTTTTGCCCATTCGTGTAACCGTGCCCGTGCCCCTCACTACCACCACTGCTGAGACCCGACGGGACGCTGGCCCACTCCGCTGAGGAGAAAGCGAACTTGTTAGCTTCTTTGTTTGCGGAATCTTCACGTCTGGATCCCGGTGGCGCGAAACCCTCCGCCTCTCCTGGTGAATGCGAGTCGAGTATGTCGAACATTCGCATTCATCAGAAGGACGTCCGTAGGGTACTGCGTAACCTAGACGTGAACAAGGCTAGTGGCCCCGACGGGATACCGGCAATTGTTCTGAAGACTTGTGCGCCTGAGCTGTCTCCGATCTTGACACGCCTATTTCGTCTTTCGTTCGAGACTGGAAAAGTGCCGAAGGCTTGGAAGCAAGCTAACGTGCAGCCCGTGCCCAAGAAGGGTAGTCGAGCTGACCCGTCGAATTATAGACCCATCTCGGTAACGTCCATACTCTGTAAGACTATGGAACGCGTGCTGAATCATAAGCTCCTGGCGTACCTAGAAGCGAATGACATCCTTAGTAACCGACAATACGGGTTTCGCCGAAATCGGTCAACTGGGGATCTACTAGCGTATGCCATTCACATCTGGAGTGAGGCCATAGAGAAGCACGGGGAGGCTCTGGCGGTCTCCCTTGACATCTCGAAGGCCTTCGACAGGGTCTGGCACGATAGCCTTATTAGTAAGCTTCCTTCCTTCGGTCTGCCCGCCGGTTTGTGTGATTGGATCGCAGATTTCCTGAGGGATCGGTCTATCCGAGTGGTCATAGATGGCTGCTCGTCTGGACTGCTGGATATTAATGCCGGGGTTCCTCAGGGGTCGGTGCTTTCGGCAACACTGTTCTTGCTGCATATTAATGATCTGCTTAAACCCGGTACCTTTGGGTATGCAGTCGACAGCACTGTTGCTGAGAGATACGTGTCCGACGCACGAGCTGGTGGGTCGCAGATCCGGTCTCAAAGTCAAAAGTCAAAGTCAAAACGTTTATTCCAATTAGGCCATTAAACGGCACTTTTGAACGTCATTCACATTTCAAATATATAAAATTTCTGAAGTGACTCTACTGTCCATTCGGAAAGGTAGATTCTTATGGAGAAGAATGGACAAGAAACTCCATAGTTACTCTTTTCAATTAATCTTTTACAATACTTGGTAAGTATACAATTTTTTTTTTATATGTGAGGACCATGCACCTAGGGTATGCAGAGGTAGACTTATCAATTTTCTAAATAAGTAGGTACATGATACTCACACATTTACAAATATTGGAATGACTAATTAACAGTGTGTGAGTTAACAGAAAAATACAGACACAAAAAGAGACAGAACATCTATAAAGTTAATACATAAAGCAACCAGTTTGATTTTGTCCACAACATTGACCGTCCTATGGAGCAGGACCAGCATGCTTCCAGGCATTCTTATCCTGAATGTAATCTTCTAATTTGTAATAAGCTTGTTTACAAAGTGTGCTTTTGATATATGCTTTAAATTTTCTTTCATTTAGTTCTAATATGTCACAAGGTATTTTATTGTAACATTTAACACAGTACCCCATGAAAGATGTGTGTACTTTAGCTAATCTATAAAATGGTTGATCTAACTTATCTTTATTTCTAGTATTAAAATTATGTCTATCACTAATTTTACTAAAAAGATGGCGATTTTTCCGTACATACATTATATTTTCATAAATGAATTGGCAAGGGACTGTCATAATATTAATCTTTTTAAAAAGTTCCCTTAGAGAATCGCGGCGGCGCAGATTATAAAGGGCTCTGACAGCTCTCTTTTGTAAAATAAATATGGATTCAATGTCAGCAGCCCGACCCCACAACAAAATTCCGTATGACATAATGCTGTGAAAGTAGCTAAAATAGACCAAACGTGCGGTTTCTACGTCTGTTAACTGTCGTATTTTCCTAACAGCATAAGCAGCTGAGCTTAGCCGCCCCGCTAGAGATGTAATATGAGGTCCCCATTGCAACTTCTCGTCCACTGTGATTCCCAAGAAAACTGTCTGATCAATAAACTCCAGTTTTTCTCCATTCAATATTATGTCACATTCGGTACTTTTAACATTAGGCAAAGTAAATCTAATACATTTAGTTTTTTTTTCATTTAATACCAAGTTGTTTGCCGTAAACCAATTTTTGACTTGAAGAATAGAGTTATTGACGACGTCAAGATTTCGTGATCGTCGCTCTATTTTAAATATCAATGAAGTGTCATCCGCAAATAATACCATCTTTGGGTGATTTTGAAGTAATTGGGGCAAATCATTTATATAAACTAGAAAGAGGAAAGGACCTAATATTGAGCCTTGAGGAACTCCCATTTTCACTTCAGACCCTCGTGAGTTTACACCGTTTACCTGAACTTTAACCTGTCTGTCCATCAAGTATGACCTAAGCAACTCAAGGGCTGTATTTCCGATTCCATAGTGCTCAAGTTTCAACAAAAGTGTCTCATGTTCAACGCAATCAAACGCCTTCGAGAGGTCACAGAATATTCCAATGGCGTCTTGTGACTCTTCCCAGGCGTTAAAGATGTTCTTTATGAGGGTGACCCCGGCGTCAGTTGTACAACGCCCTTTGGTGAAACCGTACTGTTGTTCATGAAAGATGGAATTTTCATTAAAGTGAAGTAACATCTGATTAAGAATTAACTTTTCAAACACTTTACTGAACACTGGCAAAATTGACACAGGTCTATAATTATTGGGTTCCTGATTATCACCCGATTTGAACAAAGGAACTACTTTACTGTGTTTCATAAGATCGGGAAATACTCCTTGGTCTACACTAGTATTAAACTTTTCGATGAAATTACTGCATTAAATTCTTTTTTAAGGCAGCAAAGCAGTGACTTTATTGAAATGGGGCTAGTTAAACAATGGGAAATTATTTTAAAATAAGTCAGCTGTAAAAGATTGGAAGAACTCAACAATATTTGTTGCTTTTTGTTTGCTATTCAAGCACAAAATGCTAACGTCGAAAGAGTGTTTTCATTAATGGGCGCGCAGTGGACAAAGGAGAGAAATAAGACTGCCCACAGCTTCTGTTAAGGCTCTACTTTTGACACAGTTCAATTTAAAGAACACATCATGTGAAGACTTTCATAAAATTGTTATGAAAGATCAGCAGTTCCTGAAATCTATATCCAGCAATAAAAAATATGAGGATCGGATGAATAATTAATAAATTGGTTGTTAATTATAAGATTTCATTCTTTGATTAAAATTTTCCAACTTTCCCTGTTTCCCTGACAGACAGCTGAAATTCCGGACATGTCAGGAAAATTCCTGTCATCTTGTAACACTATTAGTAACCAGACTGACACTATAGAGCCGGTCCAACCCCGCCGTTTACGGGGACGGCTACCTAAGGTTCAAAAGAAGAAGGTGCGCTCTTAGCTTAATGCCAAATCACTCTCGAGACGATATCGTGACTTGCGAGGAGGAGAATGTAACGCGCACCGTTTCCGAACGCATCGTATATAAAGCTGTTGTTGTAAAACCGACGCCATCTTTTCAAATAAAAACCCTGTTACCAAGTGTACGGACATTTGTCAAAAACACAGGTATTTCAAAGTAACAACATGAAACAGGTATCTCAGAACCAAAATAATAGCTCCTACCTGTTTCGGTTGTTCGTGTTCCACAAACAACCATAGTAGCCGTAACTTTGATAGATACAGACGAAACGACCTGGAACAGCTATGTATGTGATACAGTTTCAAATGAAACTTGCTCCTTTCTCTTCTGACTTATTATTACTCTTTGCCCCTCTGGTTCGTTGTAATAGAAATAGATAAAACCTGTTCCGTGCCTGTTACTGTTCCTGATCTTTTCGGATACACATGCAAATAATGAACAAAATTTCGAAAAACTAATTTTTATTATCAGGGCTAAGTAACGTTAATTCCAATGTGATACCTTACTAACGTTACAAAAATATAACGTTACTTGGGAACATTACCAGTAATTCAACGTTAATTAACATTAACGTAAAATACACAACTAACGTTACTTTTACCGTTAATTTAGCTACGTTGCCGTGCTGTAGGTATACATTTTTGTGCGCATGCTTGTCATTGGATCAGATATATTGTGACCACGTGTTGCCGTTCCTCGTAGGTAAACGTGTTTTTGCGCTCGCGCCACTCGCTCAGCATTAGATCAGTTTAGATTTAGAATGTAATGTTTAGTACTTTAGGTGCACCTTTGCCGCACCGCCACTAAGGGGTATTTGTGGCAAAGAGTCGGTCATAAGTGGTTTTTCTAAAATTAACGAAATGATACAAACAATGCGTTTCATGATAACCAGTTTATCAAAGTGCTGCCCCCAAACCCACTCTACCTGCGCGGTCTGGCCGCACTATCAGTCAGAACCCAGTCATTGTGTGTTACGGTTGTCTTTGTTCTCGGCGTTCTCGATTATTTTAAATATTTCTCGTGATAACTTGTCTTTGTGGGGTGAATTACGTATAAATACTACGTTGGATATGGAAGTTGAAGGTATGTACTTTGTAATATAATATATTACAATTAATTTCTCCACAAGTTTAACCATTTAGAGTTAATTTGCAAATTCCGTTTTTAAAAACTTTTTTTTACATTAAATCTTATAACATTAGTGTTTTTGTTTATGTGCCGGTCTTTGTCGCTCTACATTTTAGACATAGTAATAAAGTTTGATCCTTTGCCTTGCAGAAACTAAAATAAAATCGTCCCCCAACATACCCTATATTTTTTTTTTAATTTTGATGTTTTAGGTATAAGTTTTCAAAAAATAACTTTTGTTTTTTTTTGTAGGCACTTCGGAAAAGGTGAAAACTATCACCCGAATGGAACTATACGATATTCTGAAGGGGTTCAAAGGAAAAAAAATGGATGAAAAATTTACCTTAATGGAAGATAGTCTCGTTCAATTGACTTTATGTCCAGCAGAAGACAGGAATGTTTTGTCTCGTTCAATGAGGCATTTCAAGACGAGTTTTAAGCAGAAATGGACAGCAGCTCGTTACACTGATGAACGATTTTTGAAAAACAACGAAGAATGGCTTAAAACATCACTGGAGCTCCTTTCATGGTCACACAAGCCCGGTCGCCCAGTTAAACAATTCCATGAATTAAGTGAAAGGAGCAAGCGGCGGAGAACAAAAGAATTACGGGCTCAGGTACCTGTCGAAGAGTTGACTTTTGCTGCACGTGTGAAACAGGGCACTTCCGGGAATAAAGACACATCGAAGATGATAAAAGAAATTACTTCAACGCCAACGAGAGCAAAGAAGTTCCGAAAAATAGGTTTTTCTAAAAAGGAACCTGTAATGATAAAATACACACCACGAGAAGCATTGTCTTTATTTGTGGAAGGTAATTTTACAAGAAGCCAGTGGACATTATTACAAGGTGGACGCAAAGAAATTTACCCTTGTTATTCTCTATTACAAAAAGCAAAAAACGAGTGCTACCCAGATGAACAAAAAATAACTGTTACAGAGACTAGCTTTAATGTGGATCTTCAAGCTTTACTCGATCATACGGCTTTGCGCCTCATACAATATTTGAAGGAAGTGACGGATATGTTGACTGACTTTGAAAAGCAGCACCTGCTACTGATATCAAAATGGGGATGTGATGGATCCCACCTAACTCCATTTAAACAAAAATTTGAAAATACCACAGACAATGATTGTAATATATTTGTGAGCTCGCTTGTTCCCGTTAGATTGGTTGTTTCAGTTGATGGTGATACAATTAAAATCATATGGCAGAACCCAGTTCCTTCTTCGGTGAGGTTTTGCAGACCTATCAGAGCTCGTTTCGTTCACGAAACGAAAGATATCACTAAGGAAGAAATCGCCTATATAGAAAATCAAGAAAAAAATCTGAAAGAAACAGAAGAGAGCGAAATATCAGCGAAAATCAAACATACTATCTTACTCACAATGGTAGACGGGAAGGTCTGCAACTCCGCAACAGATACTGCATCAACCATGCGTTGTTATATATGCGGACAGACATCAAAAGATTTTAACAGATTAAAAAAAAGTGCCATCAAAACCGAAGCCCTAAAGTTTGGGCTCTCAGTACTCCATGCCAGAATACGCTTTTTTGAGTCACTGTTGCATGTGGCATGAAAAGAACCATTGAACAAGTGGCAAGCCCGTACGCCAGAACAGAAAAAGTAGTCAAAGAAACAAAAGAGAAAATACAAAAATGTTTCAAAGAAGAAATGGGTCTGCTTGTCGATGTACCTAAAGCTGGCTACGGAAATACAAATGATGGGAATACATCCGGGAGATTTTTCCAAAATGCAGAATGCTCTTCCCGTATTACTGGCATCGACATCAATTTGATAAATAGATTCAAAGTGATACTTGAGGTGATATCAAGTGGCCATGAGATTGATCACCAGAAATTTGATGATTATGCCCAAGACACTGCCAAGCTGTATGTAGAATTATACGGCTGGCATCCTATGTCACCTACAGTGCATAAAATACTGATGCACGGTGCGCAGGTGATAGCAGAGGCTATTCTGCCAATTGGGCAATTGTCTGAGGAGGCCTCTGAGGCACGAAATAAACATTTTAGAAAATATCGGGTGGACTTTGCAAGAAAATTTTCAAGAACTGAATGCAACAGAGATGTATTAAATAGATTGTTACTAACATCTGATCCTTTTATCAGTTGTAGTCGACCAAAAAATACAAAGAAAAGCATACCATTTTCTGATGAGGCAAAGACTATGTTAATTGCGACAACACCGATCAACATATCAAATGAAAATATTGTCGAAGATGGTGAGGATATTATTAGTGCATCTGAATATAGCGATTCCAATGTTTGTAATGAAACATTATAATAAATATATTTTTTAAGTTTTTTTGTAATGACTTTTTTTGTTTTTTCTAATAATTTTAATTTTTTTTATGTGGTTTACTAATAAATCCATTTTCTTTTACCAAATGTTTTTTTTATTATACACTGACATGATATAGGCCCTTATAGTTTTGACCGATTTTTTACCTCAAATACCCCTTAGTGCGCCGCCGCCAACGACGCCGCGCCGCCGCGCCTCGGTCGTGTGTAATACCTACAGTGAGTCGATTTGTGCGAGACGTTTACAAGATGGGACGTAAAAAAACAAAATAATGTCTATAGATATTTCGAACTGAACGAAAATAAAACATCTAATTGTTTATTTCCCGATTGTAGAAAAACTCTATAAGTAAGTTACATGCCCCTTTATTATGATCTATCTTACCATAATCAAGTAGGTAATTACCGAAGGTAAAAATACCCAAGGTACTTAGCATATTTTTGTTAGTTCAATAATATGTTTTGATGCTATCTATAGTGTATGCGCTTGTTCATTCTCTCACTCACACTCACTCATTCACTCGTACAGACATTCACTGTCTCGCTCGCATAAGGCGGCCAACCGTCCCGCATTTTGCGGGACCGTCTCGTAATGCTAGACGAAATCCCGCTTTGAAATTATTAGTAAAATAGTCCCGTAAAACGTTGTATGCGTCCCGCATCCCTATTTTTCTACCACACTTCTACACAACAACCACACGCGCGCACGGTCAACAGCGTAGGAACACAGATTACCTATAATAGCGACAAGCGTATCGCGCACGCGCTAATCTCGTTCTCTTTCTCTCTACTGAACTCATGAGGCGTAAGAGCGGGAAAGGGGCGCACGAGTAATGGAATTGTTTTGATTTTGAAAATTAGACATTAGTGCACGCCGTGACACCATATTGATAGGTTAAATTATTGCTTTTTGCTTAAGGTTTTTATTTTATCAGTTCCGTCCGATAATTTTTCAATGCCGCCGACGGTGAAAAAGCGAACTTGTAAATTCACTGAAGATTTACAAAAAGAATTTCCGTTCTTGCAAAAGTGTTTAACTCCTTCGGAAGTGCGGTGTAACAAATGCAATGGAACCTTTTCTGTTGCTCACGGCGGCAAAAATGATATACAAAGGCATTTGATTTCGGAAAAGCATAAAAAATCCCTTACTGCTGCAAGTTCGTCGTCATCACTTACAACTTACTTCCGTCATGAAAAATATGGTGACAAAGAAGCAGAGCTGGCAAAAGCTGAAGGTTTGTGGGCTTTCCATACTGTATGTCACAATCACAGTTTTCGTTCGATGGATTGCACTTCCAAATTAATTCAGAAAGTTTTTGATAAGAAGTTTAGCTGTGGGAAAACCAAGTGCGAAGCTATTGCAACGAATGTGATCGCGCCGTATTCTGCGGATATTCTTAAGATAGAACTGAATGATGTCCCATTTATCTGCATATATACTGATGCTTCAAACCATAAAGATATCAAAATATTTCCAACGTTAGTGAGATATTTTCATCCCACAACCGGCATTAACGTCAAAATATTAGATCTCGTGAATTTACCTGGTGAAACCGCAGAAATGATTTACGTTTCTTTAATGGGCACCCTTGAAAAGCACAACCTTAAAGATAAAGTGATTGGATTTTGTGCTGATAATGCTAACACTAATTTTGGCGGGGTTGAACGTTCACGTCAATGTAATGTGTTTAGAAAACTTCAAGAAGGCTTAGGCAGACAAATAGTTGGAGTGGGCTGCGCAGCGCATATCGCTCACAACGCTATTCAAACAGCAGCAGATTTATTGCCAGTGGACGTAGAACATATAGTTACGAAGATTTATTCGTACTTTTATATATATACTGTGCGTGTAGAAAGGAGAATGACCACGACAATATGGACCACGGTACAGAGTTCCGTCAATTCCAAAGTTGTTTTAGATGGTTTATAAATTAACCAAATAACCATCTACAATTGCCATTTTGGAATCATAACCCGCATTTCCAAGTTTTTTTAGAAAATGTAACTTAACCTCAAAATAGAAATATCCGTCGTGTATAGAGGTAAGGTCGTAGTTTGGAGAGCAGATTAATTAGCATATCTGATGGGATAGAGACTTAAATAAATCAGTACCTTGCCTTTATATTTCCTGTTAAAACAGTTACAAATAAAAAAAGGAGAGCTGTAAAAAAAAACAATAGAATTCAAAGAGATCTTTAATTTGATTCAGTGACACTGGTAGCACTTTAAACATGTAGGTAGGTATATAATCAATCATAGTATATCTAACCCTTACAGTAAGTAGGTAGGTACCTATTCATATAGGAACAGCGAATGACTTCATTCATCATTTTCATTAAAAAAATCATCTAAATAAGATGCTGGAGCAGTGATATCATTGTATCGAGCCCAACTCAAAAACCACACCACTGTCATTATGTGAGCACAGCAGCCAACAGTTCGCTTACCAACAAGGCAGTTGCAACAATAACCTACTATGGCTTGTAATGTATTTGCTACAGCATCGTCTCAGCTTATTAATAAATACGTGTAATATGTACGACTGTTCACATGCCTGGATTTAATCCTACCTCTCAACAAATAATTATTTAGGCCTAAAATCAGAGGAATATCCTCATCAATTTCAGTATTCACTTCCACTGAATATATTCCAGACTGACGAACATGTTCCCCGAAGTAAGATCTGGCCTGTTTTAATTGATATGTACCTAGAGCAAACCGCTTAAGGTCAGTAATTGTGAGTCGTGGGAATCTATCCAAATGAGGATGATTGCCATCAATTGTTTGGAAGCTAGCTCTCCTTCTGTTAAGATTTTCTTGCTCTAAATATGTTGCCAGATGGTTTACTAGAAAAAGTCTACTTTTAGCTATTGTAACATATTCCAAAGCCTCCGGTGGGTCATCTATGGCAACATGAAACTTATTTAATAAGGCACAACAAATCCTAAAATCATCACTGAGGTGCATAGCAGCTCTATTATTGAATACATGACGGAATAGTCTATAGTCTCTTTTTATCCTACCATTGAATATTTCTACAACCCAGCGACACATGGTTACTAGACGAGACCGATTTGCCTGCTGGGTTGTTAATTGGTGTTCATTTTCGAGGAGAGACTCTGGCATGTGGGTGAAAAAACCGTGTTCTTGGAGTTCATTTATAACATCTCGAAATCCTCTATCAAGAAGAAAAATATCACCTCTTCTAAAAAATGAGCTTATACAAGATCCCTCATTATTTAAGTTTAAACTTGTGATTGTAGCATCATTAAGAGTGGCTTTGTATGGACCAAGACATTCCAAAATGTGGCCATCGCAACACACAATCAAAAATGGTTTAACTAGGTTGTCTAGTTTTTGTAAACTGTAGGTTTGTTTCTGAAACAAATAATTTGAACTATTTTGCACAAAAACATAGGTAGCATCACATATAACTATTGCAGGTTTAACATCTGGTGGCAAATCAGGATTACTAAACAGTCCTTCTGGTATAATCTTATTTCGAGAAGCAACATCTTGTACAGTAAGATGATTAAATCCTAAGTGCAAGGGGACAAAATCACTCATTAAACAATTTCTTGCTTTTGACAACCACCGTTCTAAAGTGGTTCGAGGTTTATTAAAAAGAGTAGCCAACCTTTCATTACTGTCACCAGTTCTTACCTTAACTAAATATATGCACAAGGCTATAGAAGCATTTGGTACCTGTTCTGCTAGATTTGGGATACTGTTAAGTAAATCATAAAACTGGTCAGCATTGAATCCAAGCCAATAATGACATAAATATGGAGGCATCATCCTAATATTTGAAAAATCAAATCTGTTATTAGCTGCTCGCTGCATCATAGTCATAATGTTATCAAATTGACTACCAGTAAAATCCCTCAATTGGGAGGTTAATTCATTCCAAGAACCGTGATCCAAGTGGTGACGACAAACACGTGCACCAGATGGTACATAGAATTTATAACGATACAATAATAAATCTTTAATAGCACATGGTACAAGTAGACGTTCATTTTCAAAACAATTAACGAATATGCAGTGGCCAGATGTGTTTGCAGCACGTCTAATAAAGATGATGTGATTTTTGGTGCCGCTAATTGAACTGCTATTGGTCTTGAAGACGGAAGAGGAGGTGGCTCAGGAATATTGAAATCATCACTTGACACAGCATGTGCTACAGTAGGACGATTTGAATCATGCTGCTGTTGCCTCTGTACTTCTCTCATAGCTGATCTCCAACATGCAGCACATACACGTTCCATTCTGGAAACCTAAAAAAAATAAGGTGCTTAAATATTTTTTCTGTTAGCCCAAGTAGACAGATTCTGTATTAGACACTCCATATTTTCAATAAGATACTAATAAATATTTACCAAGTGCAGTGGAACCAGTCTCATTAAAATGTTTCTTTCTTGTCGATCATGTCGCACAGGGTATGTTCTTGGTGCTCGTAAGATAGAATTTCCACAAGGAAAGCAGATTCTTCTATGTCCAAGAGCAGGCAAAGGCATAGCACTTCCTTCGCTCATTGTGTTAACTCGATTTTGAAGCAGTCCAAAACACTCGGAGCAAATTATACTTCCTGGAGACAGCTGCAAACAAAAAAATATATTTGAATGAGCAAAGGAATGTCACAATCACCGACTTCAAGTCGTAACTGATTGGGCTGCACAACATAATTATATTTTGTGCTTACAGCACGGAGTGCTTCCAATTTCAGCATTGTGACATTGATTTTATGCTATCATTTGTCTATAGTTTTTAATATGTGATTTATAAAAAGCAAAAATTAAAATATAAAAACGAGAGAATGACTGGGGTAGGTTTAAACTGTCTGAGAAATCAAGAAATAGACTGATAGGTATGAAAACGTTAATAGAATGTGCTTACCTGAGTAGGAGTTATCCATGACTGTAACACATTGATCATTTGAGTAGTAGCTTGTTCCAAAGAATACCTGCGTTGGTTTCTTAGGATTGCAAAAAAACAGTTGATACACCGGTTTCGCCGGTCGATTGTTCTTGTTGTCGGTACCTCACGCGAAGTGGTCGACATTTTCAGTAGTCGCTAAGTAGTACAGTACAGTACAGTACAACAAAATACTAATCACACACAAACTTCAAACAAAGTGAAAACTTTCTGGCGTAAAAACGTCCTGGCGTAAGATTCACAATTTCACATTAAAGTTAGCGATAGTGATTGAAAACAAGAAATAAACAAATAGTTACAATGAATAACAGAATTACTGTGGAGAGTAGGACTCGATCAACACAAAAAAACTGTAATACTTAAATCGCAATAAACAAACTTAGCATGCACCACGCGCAATTGACATTGGACTTTTTGGACACCAATGTTGCCACTTTAGATTTTAAATGAAAATCGATTACTCGAATAAATACACTCGACACATAATTATTTCAAGTGACTGATTTAGTTCTATAATCATTAATTTATTAAAAAGGTTCGATTTATATCACACCGAAGCAAGATAATTAAAAAAAAATCTATGCAATCATTCATATACAATGTATCGTTAGCCAACAAAGTGAAATTGCTTTAAAAAGTTTTGAAAGCAAAATAATAAGACTACTGTGTGTGTGAAATACTAATTATTTCACACCACAGTAGTATCATCTCGCTTTATTATTTATAAAAACCCCGCGATTTACCTTTCCAATGACTTTACATTTATATTAATTTGTAATCGTATACAAAAAAAATCGATTAGAGTTGTCAATATATTTACTTATTTTGATTATGGCAACACTTTAACGTAAGAATAGCCGGCAGTAGGTAATTTATTTTATCAAAACAATTTCATAAATTATTAAGTTTACAAAATAAACCCCTATACAAAATTGGCATTCTAAATGCAGAATGACTTCAAAAATAAAGAAAATAATTGTAATATAATTTTTATCTTGGTGCATGAGAAAAACCAGTACCGTTGATGGTCATGATCCTTTGCGAAGAAGCAGAGATGCAATATAAAAAATGTTGGGATACAGTAAAACTAGATAGCTAGCACTATCTTCTTCAGTTGAGAGAATTTTACAGATGTATTCGCCATTAAAAATTACTTTTTATCTCAAGAAAAATGCCCTGCTGCACTGCATAATTTTTTCACAAACGAATGCTCAGAACTGTGGTTGAAATTTGTCCATGTGCAAGCATTAATATTTACCGATTCTGTGAAAATGATGGAAGGAGACAAGACTAGCATTACGGAAGTTTCCCACTTCTTAGTTGATTTAAAAAACAAATATTCAAACCGATTAGAAAATGAGTATATTCCACTGACAATAAGAAATGAGTTGACAAATCTTGTAGAGAGCGGCGATATCAACAGAGATTATTTTATGGGACATATTCGGAACTTTTATAACAATTGTATCCAGTATTTGGAAAAGTATATGCATCAATATGACGAGTTCAAAACGTCGACCTGGATTCAACTAAAACATAGTCTGAAATGGAATGACATACAGCTGACGTATCAGCAGTTATTAGTGCAGATACCTAGTTTGGCTACGACTTTAAACGAAGATAACTTGTTTGACGAAGTAAATTATGTGTCTAATTACTGTTACGAGCTTGGGGTTCGTTACAATGAAAACAGCCGATTAAACCACCAAAAATAACACTTTAATTTAAAACAGTAATTAACACTTCAAACACACTAATTAAAACACAATCGCACTACTGAATACTTCAGTTCACTTAATTCGCAGTTGAAGATCGCTTCCGAAGTTATCGCTTGTATCGCCAATTCAATACTGACTCAGTTTATAGAAAATTCTAGAAACATCTTGACCTCAGTAACTCCGCTATTCGATACTAGATGGCGGTACATGTACGTAAATGTCGTTATGTACCTAGCTTTAATTCTGGCGCGTAACATTACGTTAACAGTGATATCCTTAAGGGCTGGGAGGAGAACAAGTACAGCACTGAAAAACGATGGTTGGAGGTATTTGAAAATTTTCAAAAAACTGGAATACCGATAAAGAACTGCTTGCTCATTGTCCAGTATCTGCTTTGCTTACCAGGGACGAACGCGCCTACCGAAAGAGTATTTTCTTTAATGAATGCTCTGTGGACGTCCGAAAAGTCGTCACTAAATGTGGAAACACTACAAGCTCTGCTTGTACTTAAATTTAATATGGGCAGTTGCGAAGATTTTTATGACATTATCAATAAAAATCTAAGCTTGTTAAAAAGTGTCACTCCAGTGACAAATATGGTTTTAAAAATAAATGACTTCTACCTAAGTTTTGTGTTTTTATTATGTAAGTGTTTTTGCCAAAAACTTTTTGGTAATTACATCTACTAATCCCTAACCAATTCACGAAAGGTAAAGTCCCGCATTCAGTTTTCGGAAAGTTGGCCGCCTTACGTTTTCACCTGTGCTTGTTATGAGGTGTACAATAAAGTAAATAATAAATAAAGGCTAAAAAACGGTGGTGTACGGGTAAAAAATCAAGTTAAAGACTCTAACAAAATTCTTCTCGCTTATGGTAGTCAATGCCCCTTAACAGTGAAAGGCTCATTTGAAGCCGAAATTGAAGCAAATGGCCAGAAGGACTTTACTACTTTAAATGTAATCAGTGGCGGAACAAGAGACTTACTGGGCAAAACATCCGCACTTAAATTAGGAATATTACGAATGGGTATTGGCATCAACCAAATCGAAAACTCGATTTCACTTTTTCCGAAATTCAAGGATGTCCTTGTGGAGATTCCGACTGACGATTCTGTGAAGCCTGTATCACAACCTTGTCGAAGAGTGCCTATACCTTTAGAAAAGAAAGTCGACGACAAAATAAAGGAACTTCTTAATGAGGATATAATCGAAGAGGTAAAAGGTTCTTCTAGATAGGTTTCGCCCATAGTTCCAATTCTGAAAGAAAATGGAAAGCTGTAGAACCTACCACAAGAAGGAAATGAAGATGTTGAAGAAGTTTCTGATGAATAATAATTAATGTTAATTTGATTTCGTTGAAAATGACTATAAACTGAAAAGATTGTATTGGTCTATTTTGTATTGTTCAATAATTACCAGTTTAGATATAAATAAAAATTGTGATAAGGAAGGGATGTAGTGTATGCGCTTGTTCATTCTCTCACTCACATTCACTCATTCACTCATACAGACATTCACTGTCTCGCTTGCACCACGTCAGTCATTACGAGAGCCATAGGCGAGAGTAGACGTGTCGGTAGTCTGTCCGTTAGTGCGTGTGCGAGCCTGTGATATACCCCACAATCGGAGTTTCCACAAGTGGCGACGAGTAAGAAGCGTAAGTTGTTGATTTTGGAAAAAAGGTAGGTAGCATGAATTTATCTACATAGGTTAGTTAGGGTATATCTACGGAACAGGAATACAGAAAATACCTGCAGTTTAGTAGTTGATAGTTTTATTTTACTGGCTGATGAAACAGAAAATAGAATATCAACTATATTTTATTCATTAAAACTCAACTGGATTCGTATATTATGTTCCGCATTTAATTTGGATTCCATCTTATGATTCCCTCAAGAAACAATCATATAGTAATTGTTTACAAACGTTGGACAATAAAACAACACAGAGGAACCTCCGTCTACTCGGTACCTATAGTGATGCGTTTGTTTAGGTACATTAGAATAAGTAGACGGATATTTTGCAATATCCAAATACTACAGGCTATCAGAAGGAAGGAAGGAAGGAAGGGATGTAGTGTATGCGCTTGTTCATTCTCTCACTCACACTCACTCATTCACTCATACAGACATTCACTGTCTCGCTCGCACCACGTCAGTCATTACGAGAGCCATAGGCGAGAGTAGACGTGTCGGTAGTCTGTCCGTTAAGTGCGTGCCTATGATATACCCCACAATCGGAGTTTCCACACTATCTTAATCTGAAAATACTTAGACAATTGTCACGGTGGCTTTTGGGTACCAAAGCTTAATCTAGGCACCAAATAAATACTACACTTTTTTGGCTATATATTTAAAGGTGAATTGACGTTACTTATTACCACTGCAAAATTTTATTTTATTTAAATTTCGCACTCAAGCAAAGGACCAAAAGGGGTAACAAAAAGGCTCATGCATCAAGAATTCAAGATTGCATAGTAATTATTTTCGGACTTGTGTTTTTTAAAGGGTTAAAAGCTGTCCAGGCCTGGAGTATCACTTCACCATATTTAGGATGCCAAGTTTTTTGGCGCAGTTTGGGCTTTGTACTCGATGGTTTCAATTCAATTCAAAGCATTTTATTTCAAATAAACCATTCACAGGCACTTTTGAAACGTCAAGGTCGGTCAGTCAAAAACATGGAAGCTATTTGCACGTTCCAAAGCGTAGATCTCTATGGAGAAGAACGTGCAAGAAACTCCACGGACACTCTTTTAAATCATGTTCTGTTTTACAAAATTCCAAGTTACATATACTTGTTGCTTCTGCATGTGAGGACAATGCAAAGGAAAAAAAAGGGCTTATTATAAGAATTTTAAATATAAAGATTAAAATAAGCCAATGGCAGTTAAGAGATGACCAGTCTCAACCGACGGCGCCTGTTCACGAACATGACGCGTGTATTGGCACCTTTCAACTCAACCATTTCGAAGGGAACCGAATGATCAAACCCACGCGCCGCCATCAGCGAGACATTTGAGTGAGCAAGACATGATCTCAACCACCATGCTCGTTCATGTCCAACAAGTAAAACTATAACTACTCACATAAAATGTAAATGGTTTCATGGTACTCACATCTACAAAATTTGAAAAATATGCTTCTACTTTACACAAAACTATGGTTGTCAATGACCAAATAATGAAAAATAAATTAATAAAGACAACGATTAAGTTCTTACATCAAAAAGAATAAATAAGTAATTATAATAATAATCTGTGGCTCGGCTGTCAAGCCAACTGACGTGAGAAATTTTTCATCCCGTATTTTTATTGATTTTAATTAAAAAAAAACCATAGAAACAATGCATTTAAGAACAAATACATCAAGAAAAAAAAAATAGCACCACATGGAAATAAAAAAACACACTAAATGGAAAAACAAATTGCAAATAAGGAAATAAAATGTTGACACGTCACCGGGCACGACTATAAGCAGCACCAACACCATCTTCGGGTTCGTCGCTCAGTTCCGCCTCGCAGCCGCCGGGACCTGCGCCAGCCGCGAGTCCAGAGATTCCGGTAGCTGCAGTTGCGTCGAGCTCGAGCGACGAATACTTCTCGCCGCCGACGATACCACCACCTGCGCGTCGGCGCGGGCGAGGCCGACCACCGGCCAGCTTAGGACCTCGAGGCCCACCGGTCTCTGATAGGGTCCCCGCTGTCGGTGGAAGTGTGCAGCGTATAAAATGGACTCAAGCCATAAATGAGAATGTAATACGCTCATACTTTGGGGCTACAGAGGGGGAACTAACCTGACTGCGTACCGTGGTCTGATGCTCTCTCTGTTTCAGGTACTTGAACCAGCTGTCAGCGTATCGGCCCAACGACTGTCGGATCAGGTGCGCGTCATCCAGCGTAACCGTATGTTGGATGATAGTGTGCTTGATCGCCTCCGCACTGAAATGTGTAGCCATGTCATTGCTCCTCCGTCAGAGACTGTGGCACCAGCACAGTCAACCCAATTGCCCAGCCTTGCTGACGAGGAGAGTAATGACAGGGTTACAAACGTAAGTACCCAGTGCAATGACGAATTGAGGAGTGCTTTGGAATGTGCTATTCGGGAATACCGCTACATGCCGCCTGAACTTAGACCACGCTTACCTCGTTTGCCCATGCATAACAAGAACAGGGCGCTGGTGGCTGCTCTGGATTCGCAGTTGTCAAGCCCTTTTGATAACTGTGATAACCTCACCGATGCACATTCGATCATGTACTGTGCGGCTGTAGCGGCATGTCGTGTAGCTCATGTCAAGATAAAAATAACCAATGACAGAGTTACACGACCAAAACCAGCCGTACCAGCTTGGCAGTGCAGGATCGAGCGTCGCATTGGTGAGGCCAGAGCACTAATCGGCAAACTGATCTGCTTCAGGGAGGGCAACACACGCCCTCGAGTGATGCGCTTTGTGAGACGGGCGTTTTTGGGGACTGATGTCAATCCCCGAGATTATATATCTCGAGTCACAGAGCGCATCGACTTCCTGAAGCAGAAGGTGTATGCATGGGCAAGCCGTATTCGTAGGTACAGGCGGCGAGTGGAGCGATACACCCAGAATCGCACATTCCGAAGTAACGAAAGGTGGGTATATAGGGATTGGGAGCGACCGGACCAAGGTGTGACTGACACGCGCTTACCGGATGATGTTGCTATGTGTTCATTCTGGCGCAGCATCTGTTCGGTTCCTGTCAGTCATACTGAGGGTGATTGGACTCGGGAGGTCGAGCGTGTGTGCGATCCGATACCAGAAATGGGGGCAATTTCCATCAGCCCCCAAGATGTAGCTTGTGCAGTCCGCCCGTTGCCTAACTGGAAATCTCCAGGGCCGGACGGGCTGCACAATTTCTGGATTAAATGGTTTACGAGATCGCACGCTTGCTTGGCGTCTCAATTCCAGTCTGCCTTAGAGTCTGGGTCGCTACCCCTGTTCTTAACTACAGGAATAACCCACCTGCTCCATAAATCAGGTAGTACTGCGGAACCTAAAAATTATAGACCGATCACGTGTTTACCGACGGTCTATAAAGTTCTTACATCCATTTTGAGGGCAAAGATTAATAATCATATTAACAACAACAACATCATGTCTGCCTCTCAAAATGGATGTAGGAATGGGTCCCGCGGTACTAAATAAATAAAATAAATATTTTTTTTATTTATTTCGAGTAACGGAGACTAATATACTCAAACAATACATAAAACACATAAAATACAACACAGAAAACATTAAACACATACACATAAAAGACAGACAGGAAATTACAGACAGCACTAAGCAAAAACGAACATGAACATTCACCCCGTAACAATATGCCTGCTACAGCATTGCCGGTTATAGGGGCTACTCCTACTACTCCTTATTGATATGGCCATTAGCCAACAGGTTCGGCGTTCCCGAAAGGATCTGTCGACATGCTGGATAGACTATAAGAAGGCCTATGACTCGGTGCCTCATACATGGCTCATGAGGGTGCTAGAATTGTATAAAGTTGATGCAACGCTACGCACCTTCCTGATGTCGTGTATGAGGCAATGGAGGACAGTCCTTCGCTATCCAGGATCTCGAAATATCCAGAGGAATAGCGAACCGGTAAGGATCGAGCGGGGTATATTTCAGGGCGATAGTTTGAGTCCACTTTGGTTTTGTCTAGCCTTGAATCCTCTTAGCACACTGCTGGAGAATTCGGGGCTAGGCTATCGGTTGATGCCTGCCGGGGTGCGGAATCCGTTCGAAAGAGACGCCGCAGCCCTGGAACGCAAAGGGCATTGGGAGGAGCACGGATGGGTTTTAGTCAGTAAGAGTCTGACACTCCCTTCCGCCTCGCCCAGAGCGGAAGGAGTCATTTGATGATTTCCCATCCTTAAAAAAAAAAAAAAAAAAAAAAAAAAAAGGCTATCGGTTGAAGAGAGGTGGTCAGGTTATATCTCACCTCCTTTACATGGATGATCTGAAACTCTTTGCCCCCACTAATCTGCAACTGATGGAGCTACTGAAGGTAACTGAAACATTCAGTAACGCCATCAGGATGGAGTTTGGTGTGGATAAATGTGCGGTCATGCATGTAAAGCGTGGAGAGATTATGGAATCCGTGGGAACTCAACTCTCGGATTCCATAAACCTGAGATCCCTCTCTCCAACTGAAACTTACAAGTATTTGGGTATGTCGGAAGCGTTAGGTATCAATGTTACTGACATGAAGCAATCGTTGAAGGAGCGCTTCTTTGGCCGCCTGAAGAAGGTATTCAATAGCTTTCTATCGGGCGGAAACAAGGTGCGCGCCTTCAACGGTTGGGTCATGCCGGTATTGATGTACTCTTTCGGCGTACTCAAATGGACTCAAACGGAACTTGACGCCCTGGATAGGCGAGTCCGTACACTGCTCACTGCGAATCGAATGCATCACCCACGGTCGTCGGTAATGAGACTGTATATCCCGCGAAAGTGTGGAGGTCGAGGCTTTTTAAATGCTAAGACTCTCCACAATCGCGAGATATGCAGTCTTAGGGAATATTTCCTAGCTGTCGACGTGGGTATGCATCGAGATGTAGTGGCGGTGGACAAGGGACTCACCCCGCTCTCCTTGGCAAATGAGAAATGGCGCAAACCTGCGGTGCTTGACACTAACGATCGCAGGGCGGTATGGCAGAGTAAGGAGCTTCACGGACGCTTTTTCCGGGCCCTACATGGGCCCGACGTAGACCAACTAGCGTCCGTAGCCTGGCTGCGTTTCGGTGACCTTTTTGGAGAAACCGAAGGTTTTGTTTGTGCAATTCTGGACGAAGTTATCATGACGAATAACTACCGGAGATTTATTGTGAAAGGCACGGTCGACATATGTCGGGCATGTCACCGTCCGGGAGAATCAATTCGCCACATTGTCTCTGGTTGTTCTCGTCTAGCTAACGGAGAATACTTGCATAGGCACAACCTTGTAGCCAGGATTAACCATCAGCAACTTGCTCTGAAATACTCTCTTGTAGAGTCGGAGGTGCCATACTATAGGTATGCGCCCGACCCAGTTCTCGATAATGGCAATATCACATTGTACTGGGATCGGTCCATCATCACTGACAGGACTATTGTTGCCAATAAGCCTGATATAGTGGTGGTGGACCGAATTGTGAGGCGTGCAATGATTGTAGACATAACCGTCCCGCATGACGAGAACCTCGTGAAAGCCGAGAAAGACAAACAAATCAAGTATATTGACTTGGCTCGCGAGGTTGTCGACATGTGGGAAGTGGACTCGGCAATCATTGTACCGATAGTCGTGTCGGCCAATGACTTAATAGCCACGAGCCTCGACCAACACCTTAGGAGGCTCTCGTTGGGCAGCTGGATCAAGGGCTTGATTCAGAAAGCGATACTTCTGGACACGGCTCGCATTGTCAGGAGGTTCCTTTCTCTGGAGCCCTGACCACCGGTAGCTTGGACCCTGTCCCCGATATCGGTGGGCTACTATTTTTATATTTTTAAATGTTTTTGTATTTATTTTATTCAAATATTTAAAAATATAATTTATATGTATGTAACTGAATAAAGGAGATATAATTTGTATGTATATAAGAATAAATAAACGAAACAATGTAAGAACCTCTAAAAAAAAAAACAAAGGAGCGAGCATCTCTTCAAATATAAAAACATAAAAACCTAAAAAGTGGACCTAAGCAGGTGTGACTGTGGAGCACGACCAGCATTTAGCCAAGCGTTTTTATCGAGGATATAATCTTCCAGTTTATAATACGCTGTGCGTTTTATGCATACTTTAAATTTTCTCTCATTCAGTTCGAGAATATCAACTGGTATTTTATTATAAAATTTAATACAGTACCCCATAAAAGAAGTGTGTACTTTGGCCAATCTGAATCGGGGTTGATCTAATTTGTTCCTATTTCTAGTATTGAAATTATGCCTGTCTCTAATCTTGCTAGAGAGATGAAGATTTTTCCGAACATACATAATACTTTCGTAAATGTATTGACAAGGTACCGTCATGATGTTGATATCCTTAAACAGTTCTCTTAGGGAATCACGCCGACGGAGATTGTAAATGGCTCTGATGGCTCTTTTTTGCAGGATAAATATAGACTCGATGTCTGCAGCACGTCCCCATAATAAGATACCGTAAGACAGAAATAAATAAATAAATTGACTGATTTTTCTGACAGCGTATGCTGCTGAACTTAGCCGTCCCGCAAGAGATGTTAAATGAGGACCCCATTGTAGCCTAGAGTCAAGCGTAATCCCCAGGAAAACCGTGTTTTCGACGAATTCAAGTTTCTCTTTGTTCAATACTATGTCGCAATCATTTCTTTTAACGTTCGGTAAGGCAAATCTGATGCATTTAGTTTTTTTCCCACAATATAAAGTATTGAAGATACGTCATTACAACAACAAAACAAACCAGTGCCCTGTAGAAGAAGTAAGAAAGATAACAAAATAAGAAGAAAATAAAAAATAAGTGATGAGCAACGAGCTATAATGCACAAAGAGGTTTGGGATCTTGGCTCTTATGACTTAAGGGCAGCGTTCATTTCAACTTTGATTATCATTCGAGAGAAAAAAACCGAACGTCGTCGGGGCGAAGACCCTAGTTTACAAAAAAATAGACAGTGGACTTATACGTATCATTTTAATGTCAATAGTGAAAAAATATCTGTGTGTCAAGGTTGCTTTCTAAAAATCGTATCAATAAGTAATAATTTTGTAAAACTGATCGGTTTGAAGAAACGTGGCACCTCGAGTGGAATTATACCAACAGAAAAACGTGGAAAGAACACACCAGCAAACAAACATTCCGAACAAAAAATTCAAGAGGTGATTGATCATATTAATTCGTTTCCGCTATATGAAAGTCATTACACTAGACGTAGAAGCACTCGCAAGTATTACCATCGCATTTAGCTATATCAAAAATGTACTTTCTTTATTCAGAATCACATGAAAATCCTGTGAGTGATAAGATATACCGCAAAGAATTTCATAAATTGAACTTAAGTTTCATAAAACCAAAAGTGGACACTTGTCACACATGCGACCTGTTTAAAATAAAATTAAATATTGCTACGGACGAGACCACAAAATTGGCCCTTGAAAAAGAACGCGACTCTCATCTGCTAGCCGCTGATATGGCGTACAAAGAGAAGCAGTGTGATGAAAATATCGCAAGTTCAAATAACAGAATCAAATGCCTGATTTTTGACCAACAGCGATGCTTGCCAACCCCAGCTTTACAATCATCTGTAGCCTTTTATAAATGACAACTTTGGACCCTCAACCTTACTATTCATGACAACGCAACTGGAATGTCAACGCACCACATGTGGCATGAGGGTATTTCGGGTCGCGGTGCTAATCAAATAGCCTCTTGTTTGAGGACAAGACAAGAGACCTCATATTTGCTGATCATGTGCTTGTATTTATGGTGAGAGGCATAGTAAAAAAATATAAGCAGCCAATAGCCTACAGTTTTTGCTCAGGCACTACAAAAACGGGTGATCTTAAAAATCAAATAAAAAATATAATAGAAAAAGTCCAAAGCACAGGTCTTACAGTTGTTGCAACAGTATGTGACCAAGGAGCCACAAACCTTGCTGCAATAAACAAGTTGATGGAAGATACTAAAGAAAAATATCTGAGAAGAAATGAGGAATATAGAGATGGATTTTTTGACGTGAGCAGTCTCAAAATTGTGCCTATTTATGATCCACCTCATCTAATAAAGGGTGTAAGAAATAATTTAGTAAATAAAAACTTAAAGTATGTCATGGATGGCAAGGTACGAATGGCTAAATGGTGTCATATAGAAAATTTATTTCAAAGAAGCCCATCATTCCGGGGTGTAAAGTTGGCACATAAGCTGACAGCCCAACATGTTGTGCCCTCAATGATACCTAAAATGAGGGTCAAATATTGCACACAAGTAATCAGCAAGTCTGTTGGTGTAACACTTGGATGTCTGGCAGGTATGTCAAATTTAGTCACTATCACGTTTGTAGTATAAAAACAGCAAAACACTTTTTTTAATGCAAATTTCTCAACAACCATTATGATATTTGGTTAAACATCTAATAAGTTTTATTATTTGCTTAGCGTCAACAGAAATACATACTCTGAAAATTTAATTGTCTTTCTATTACGGTTCATGAGAAACAGCCCGCTGACAGACTGACGGACGGACTTGGTAATAGAGTTCCATTGGGTTTTGGATACGGAACCCTAACAGCCATTTTCTTGTAGATTTATTTTACTCACAAGTTCTCTATGGTGTGACATTTCTCGTATTCAGAAGCTGTACTAGAAAAGTTTAGGCAGTTAAATAATGGTAAACAATCTTGGTATGCTTTTTAATCATTTTATTTACTAACTTTTTAAATATTTTTTTTAATTAATAGGCCAATGTAAACACGACAATAACAATTACTAAATTAATTGAACCATTAGTTTAAGCAGTAGTTTATTTGTTTAATATGTTCGCGTAACAAGTAACAAGAAGATTGTTTACCTTTTTTTAAAAAAAAAAGTTTATGTTAGGTCTTTTCACCTTAAATCCGTTCTAGTATAAGAAAGTCCCAATTTAAATAAAAGCGACTCATGATGTACCTACTTAACATTAATTTTTCATTTATAGAAAGCGGAGTCTTGCCAGAAGAAAGTGTGGTTACCGCTGAACTATTGATGCTGTTCGACGACCTTTTTGACTCCGTCAACGCTTATTTGCACAAGGAACAAGGAAAAATTTACCGGATAGCTGTAACACCGAAGTCACTTCATTATAAATTATGGGATAAAACCGTACCAATTTTAAAAACGATGAAATATATAAATAATAAAGGTAAAGAGGTAACCGTTGACTAAACCCTTACCAGTTGGGTGAAAACCATAGAAGGTTTTAAACTCATATGTAATAGGTTGAGGGCAGAAGATATAAAATCATTGTTACTGCGTAACATAAATCAAGACCCCTTAGAAAACTTTTTTGGGGCGATAAGAGCACATGGCTCTCAAAATGTAATGCCCAACTCAGCATCGTTTGAGACTGCATACAAGACATTGTTAATTAATAATATTACATCCCCACACTCTCTACAGGGAAATTGTGAAAAGGATGACAATGTTTGTCTAAAATCTTTAAAGTCTTTAATAAATCAAAAGTGTAATGTGGAGGATGTCAATGAAATAGTTCAAATTATGGACGAACATTTATATTTTGATGTCAATACACAAATCTTATTAGAAAGCCGTTCTCGAGGTCATGTAGAGAAGTGTGCAGACATAGCATATTGTAGTGGGTGGATAGCAACCAAAGCCAAAAAGTTTATTTAAAAAAAATGTAAAACTTGTAAAAGTCTTTTAACATATGTTAATATAGAAGATTTTCACAAGTTCATAGTAAAAAAAGAATGATGGTTATGCTATCCAACCCGAGCATTGTTTGACTTTTTTGCCCAAGTAGAATACATCAAAATGGAGATTTTAAATAAATATGGGCATAGAGAAGGAATAGCCAAATATATAATACTGATCATAACAGATAATGTCGATTTATGTTTCATAAAATATGATAAACACAAAGAAGACCTGAGTAATTATTTGCTCCACAAAAGTGTTGTGTTCTTCATAATGAATTGGTGCAAAGAAGTCAGCAATGTCCTTGCTGCCAAAAGTTACTTAAATTTTTGTAAAGTGAATAAATTTTAACTTTGAACTTACCCCAGTGATTATAATTCATAAGAATTGAAATCAATTGCCTCCATAATCAGTTCAACCAATGGTGACAACTTTTTTTTTTTTGTGACAACTAGCCACCCCTCGCGAAGGCTATACCCCGTATGCAAAGTTAGTTTAACCGCCCATGGAGTCCTTTAATGGCGTAAAATTAAACGCGAAAACTCTACCTCTAACGCCACTGGAATGAGTTCACCCTAGCTAATATTTTTTTTGACGCGCTCTTCTCAAAACTGGGAGCGCCCTCGAAGTCGTCGATCACCGTTCATGTCCTTCTTCGGATATTACATGAAAAAGAAACCTCGCTCAATAACTTATTCAACCTACCAAACCAAAATAATGTTTGTTTACATGAGATTATAATTGACATCTACTATCTGCTTTATTCAATTTAATCTTTACAGGTTCTATATGAAAGCATAATCTTTTTGATTCGTTTGACACAATATGACAAATTGTTTTATATGTCGTCATGTCATCCTATGACAGAAATAATACAAGTCAATCGTTCGTGTTTCGCTGCTATTAAAAATAAAATTATATGTTATGAGATTAGCAGAAAACTTGAAAATAACTAACATTATATAAATCTAGCAAGTATGATAAAGTGGAATTTCGAATAACTAAATTCTTCAAAATAATACGTTTCCTGACCTTATAATTATGTATAATAGTTTCATATTTCTTTCTAAAATATCTCCATATGTAAATTAAAGATTGCTGAACTATCAAATCATTAGTGAAATGTTTTATATGATTTGATGTGTACATCGGCGCAACCACACCAAGTTAAATCATTTTATTGTTCTAAAATTAGTTTATAAATCATCAGTTGATTACTTTGAGTTTATTACGATGTAAAATTAATGCCAACATTGTAATTTCAATAGTTAACCTAGAAATTATGAACACGTGCTCGCCACAGTATAAATACGGCCGCACAGAGCACGCTCAGTCATTCCATCCCATTATGACGTACCTACGCTTGCGCTGTCTTCGCACACGTAAAGCCTCGTCACCTCCATAGGATGCAGACGCTCCAAAACCGTTTCCTCCGCAAGATCACGGAAGCTCCCTACTATGTCCGCAATGAGACTCTCCACGTAGATCTCAAACTGCCCACCATACTGCAGTTCATGAAACGCATTACAAAGCGTTTCTTCGATACTGCTGTCAAACACCGCAACCCTTTTATCGCATCGGCCGCCCGATACGAACCCTCCCGCATCTCAAAGATCCGCCGTCCGAGGCACACCTTAACCACCTCAGATGACTCTACCACTCTCTTACAGGAAAGTCGTAAAGCACCATTAAAACACAACCGCCATCCTTCCGCCCTCGCCGCCGAGACCCGTCGCGATTTTCTCTTCATTGTCCACCCCGACCCATGCTCGAGCCAGCCCGCGCCGCTGAGCCTGTAGTTTTAAATTCGCCCCTAAATAATCAATGTTCGATCCAGCCCGTCCCTAGCTGTCCGCCCCCAGCGACGCCCTAAGCCGAGGTCCGTACCCCACAGGGGGTGCCCTTAGCGTGTAGTCGCTTAGTTTGTAAGTTTTTTAAAGTAAGCCCTGGCTGGAGGCTTTAATATTTATATTAAGGCCACCACAGGATAGTCCGGTTAAGTAGGAGACGAGTCAGTCGCACTCGGACCGCCGTACAGTACGGACCTCTCTGTGACGTCATTACGCTGCCCGTTGAATAAACGAAGTTTATAAAGTGTAACTGAAGTTTTCCTTGAGAGACCGAAAATGAGTGATCTTCATGAAAACAACAATTGTGACGTCAGCAATGCTGACGTCACACTTTTTAAAAACACTATGGAGATTCTTTCTCCGTCATCAGAAGTGTGTTTGCAAGAAGCTCCTACCCAAGACGCTTCCTCATCAGCTCCTCCACCTGATCAACTGGAACAAACCAACATACAGCATCAAGAATCTGTGTTGGTTACCAATGCACCAATGGAAACCGTACTGGAATCAAGACCACAAGAGTACCCTCGCCATGGAATGCAGTTGGGAGGGATACCACCACAATTCCTGATGCAAATGATAGAGACGATGCAGAAAATGTCGGAGCGCTTATGTGCTCCATCTGCCGAAGCAAAAATAAGGATCAAAGACGTCTATTTAACATCATTCGATCCGGACACCCACATCGGTGTACGAGAATGGTGCCAACATATAGATCCAGCGGTCGAAGCATACAAGCTTGATGATTTCGATATGCGCATGAAAGTCTGCAACCTGTTAAAGGGGCGAGCAAAAATGTGAATTGATGATTGGATGGTGACTACTACAACGTCGGAAGAGTTGCGGAAAAATCTGATTACCACGTTTGAACCTGAAAATAGATACTCCCGGGACATCATCATGTTTAGAGAACATGTTTATGATGCAACAAAAGACATTGCAGAGTTCTTATCACGTGCCTGGATCTTGTGGCGAAGAGTCACCAAAGACAAACTTGGAGACGAACATGCTGTGAAAGCTGTGATTGGATTTGTTAATGACGAGCGCTTACGCAATGAATTGATGAATGCCAGGGCAACCACTGTCCCTGAGCTCATCTCAATTGCAACATCCATACGGAAGAAGCGGAGTCATCCGAGCTCTAGTTCCACAACATACAACAAACGTCCACGTTTTTCGGACAATACACCATCAACAACAAGCTGCCGTATATGTAAGAAGACAAAACACTCCACTAACGACTGCAGATTCAAACCTTCGGAGCCTAGACCTGAAGCTAGCAATAAGGATTCGAAAACAGCAGCCGCAAACACGACGAACAAAAAACGAAACAAAACAACTTCTTGTACCTATTGCAAGAGACCAGGCCACACTTAAGAAACTGGCTTCAAACGTGAACGTTCGTTGACTTTAAACGTGAACTGCGTAGCAAGCCATAAAATGGTAATCACCATCAAAATAGGTGAAAGGACTTTGCAAGCCATCTTTGACAGCGGGGCGAAGTGCTCAATTGTCAGAGAATCGGTTGCTACAACCTTACCTGGTCAAAGGAGAGCGGTTGTCAATTATTTGAAAGGGGTTGGTCAGTTCCCCGCACTATCATTAACCAAACATACGACTGTATGCGTCATAGATACCATCAGTGTTGAGCTTGAGTTTTACTTATTGCCGGACTATGAAATGTCAACGGACATTTTAGTGGGCATGAACCTGATCCATGACACTAATCTTAGTGTGATAATCACATCCAACGGGACGAAGCTAATTCGTGAAACAGTTATCAATCATGTAAGTACAAGTTCTTGTCTCTTCAACAACTTGGACTGTGATCTAACTAATGAAGATGAAGTTATGCAACTACGACGACTTCTGAACAAATACAAACACCTGTTTATCCGTGGATATCTCAAGACTCGGGTGAACACGGGCGAGCTAGAAATCAGACTGAAAAACCCTGATATATTCGTGGAAAGAAGACCATATCGCCTCAGCCCAGTGGAACGAGAGAAGGTTCGCACCATAATCCAAGAACTTTTGGAACATAACATCATTCGCAAAAGCAAATCTCCCTACTCATGTCCCATCATCCTGGTCAAGAAAAAGAATGGTGACGATCGGCTTTGTGTGGACTTTCGAGAACTTAATTCAAATACTCTACGTGACCATTATCCACTCTCGTTGATCTCCGATCAGATTGACCAGTTGGCAAATGGTAATTTCTATACAAACCTTGATATGGCGGCTGGTTTCTACCAGATTCCCATTGGTGAGACCTCCATAGAGAAGACCGCGTTCGTCACACCAGATGGCCTTTATGAATACCTCACCATGCCGTTTGGTTTGAGCAATGCTTGTTCGGTTTATCAACGATGCATCAACAGGGCTTTGACATCATTGCTGGGAACAGCCGCACAAGTCTACGTAGATGATGTGTTGAGTAAATGTACAGATTTCCCTGAGGGAATCTCACACCTGGAACGAATCCTCTTAGCACTGCAAGACTCGGGGTTTTCTATCAACGCAGACAAGTGTTTCTTCAAACAGTCCATCAAATACCTCGGGAACGTAGTTTCCGATGGACAAGTGCGACCGAGTCCACGAAAAGTAGAGGCCCTCCTTAAAGCCCCAGTACCTAAAACTGTCAAGCAAGTCCGACAGTTCAACGATCTGGTTGGATACTTCAGGAAGTACATTCCCGACTTTTCTCGTATAATGGTGCCTTTGTGCGAACTAACGAAACAAGGAGCAAAATGGGCATGGACAGATAAACACTAAAAAGCTCGTAACACAATCATCGAATGCCTAACGTCTGCTACAGCACTAACATTATTCTAAGAAGAAGCACCCAATACACCGATGCAAGCAGCCTCGGATTTGGGGCAGTACTTGTTCAGGTGACAGATGGACGTCAACATGCGGTTGCTTTTATGAGAATGAGAACCACGGAAGCTGAAAGTCGCTACCACTCCTACGAGTTGGAGACACTGGCAGTGGTACGCGCTATAAAACATTTTCGCCAGTATCTATATGGGCGAAAATTCACCGTGATAACTGACTGCAACGCATTAAAAGCGTCAAAACATAAAAGGGATCTCCTGCCGAGGATTCATCACTGGTGGGCGTTCTTACAAAACTACGACTTCGAGGTAGAGTACCGCAAAGGTAAACGTCTCCAATATGCTGACTTATTCAGTAGAAACCCAGCTGAGTTTGCGGTCAATGTTATGACAAGAGACTTGAACTGGCTCAAAATTGAACAGCGACGAGACGATGAACTGCGACCAATAATGGACAGCATCAGTGACAATAACTCAGTAGAAGACTATGTATTGGAGGACAATGTCTTAAAAAAGAACGTCAATGATCCTGTCTTCGGTCAGCAGCTCAGTACCGTCGTTCCCAAGTCCTTACACTGGAGCTTTATAAACTCTTTTCACACTGCACTGAAACACCCCGGGTGGGAAAAGACTCTACAGAAGATCAGAGAAACTTATTGGTTCAACAAAATGAGTTCTACTGTTCGAAGATTTGTGGATAACTGCGTTATATGCCGAACATCCAAGGGAAGATCTGGGGCCATTCAAGCCCAATTACACCCTATACAAAAACCGACAGCTGCCTTCCAAGTTATTCATATGAACATAACAGGGAAGCTGGGCACTCCAGATGATCAGCAGTACGTCACAGTCACCATTGACGCTTTCTCGAAGTACGTTTTACTGTACTTCAGTACCAATAAAAACCCACACAGTACATTGGCTGCTCTAAAACGTGCGGTGCATCTATTTGGCGCACCTGTCCAAATGATAGTCGATGGAGGAAGAGAATTCCTTGGCGAATTCAAAGAGTACTGTGACAACATCGGAATAAATATTCATGCCATCGCTCCAGGAGTCAGCTGAGCGAAGGGCCAAGTTGAAAGGGTCATTGCAACGCAAACGCAACCCATCGGGTCACCGGTGTTGCTCCACTGACACTTATTACACAACGAAAACACAGTGTACCCCCTGAGCTTCTCAACTTGGTGGATATTGACAACGAAACCGTTGATATTGAAGCGCTTACTCAACAGGTGCAACAAAAATGATTCGTTCAAGCGAACAAGACAGACAACGCTTCAATCTACATAAGGCCAAAATCCACCATTTCCAAAAGCGGAGATTACGTATTGGTTAAGAATAATCCTCGCAACCAAATCTCGCTTGTCCTTATATTCAGCGAACCGTATGAAGTCTGTAGAATACTGGAAAATGACCGATGTTTGGTAAAGAAAGTTATCGGTAGAGGACGACCTCGCAAGGTTGCCCATAATCAGCTGCGCCGCGCTCCACAACCTGGTGATCAGTTGACTGTATCGGGGGGAAACGAATCGCCTACTCACCGTGGTCCTGCTGCAGAACCAAAAGAGCCCATCCCGTCGTCCTCACGAGAACAGCTGCAAGTACAGCCAAACCACGACCCTTCAGAATAAATAGTAAGTATCTCCATTCAAAGATTCTAAATTAACTTTCGAGAACTCTACGAGAACCTCCGAGAACTCTACGAGAACCTCCGAGAACTCTACGTGAACCTCCGAGAACTCTACGAGAACCTCCGAGATCCTCCGAGAACTCTACGAGAACCTCCGAGAACTCTACGAGAACCTCCGAGAACCTAATAACCTTAACAGCATTAATATTCTCAAAGACAAAGCAACGCCAGTTGCTTACAGATGCGCTACTCAGAGGAAATTATTTCTATTCTTTCAGATCTACGAGAACCCACAAAAATCTACGAGAAGCAACGAGGCTGGTGCAGAGCACGCACCGCCTGTCAGTATGGCCGTATCGGCGCAACCACACCAAGTTTAATCATTTTATTGTCCTAAAATTAGTTTACAAATCATCAGTTGATTACTTTGAGTTTATTAGGATGTAAAATTAATGCCAACATTGTAATTTCAATAGTTAACCTAGAAATTATGAACACGTGCTCGCCACACTATAAATACGGCCGCACAGAGCGCGCTCAGTCAGTCGCACTCGGACCGCCGTACACGGACCTCTCTGTGACGTCATTACGCTGCCCGTTGAATAAACGAAGTTTATAAAGTGTAACTGAAGTTTTCCTTGAGAGACCGAAAATGAGTGATCTTCATGAAAACAACAAAAAGTGTGACGTCAGCATTGCTGACGTCACACTTTTTAAAAACACTATGGAGATTCTTTCTCCGTCATGTATGATTTCTCTTTAAATGTATAAATATATGTGGAATGTTTCCTTGTCTTTTTCCTCACACTTGTTTTCTTTATTTTATTCAGGGTATGAAGAGGAAACTTGTACTCATTTTGAGTAACTAACTCATTCCTCTTCAGGAAATTATGTGTGATATGTCTGTGTGTAAAATTCTCCTATCAAATAATAAAACGTCCCTAAAACTTTTATTTTCTACGCTGCGGTTTGCCTTATTGGCCGAAATAAAATTTAATGATAAATATAAAACAACATTCGTAGACACATCGAGTTGTGTTCCGTATTGGATCATCTCCTTTTGATCGTCTTCCGCTGTGGCAGCTTCCTCAACTTCCATCGTGGCGTCTGCATACTGGTCACCCTCTCTGTAATCCACTTCGACAGCATCCACATGTAAGGAGTTCAGATGTAAATATTGGAATGGATACATCAACTTGTACACTTTCCTCTGTTCTGTCCAGTTCAGTTTAATAATAATATAATAATAATAATTAAGATATATTTCTCTCAAAAAGGTACAGACACTGGTTCCTGACATATTATTTCAATCAAATTTGTAACCTTTGTGAGAGCTGGAGTCTACAGTGGGTTCGGAACCTGTATGACAGATCTCCAGGCTCTCACCCTCTTAAAAGAATACTATTAAGCACTAATTTGTAAACATCAAAGCCTTCACGTACAGAGAGGAATATTTAAAAACTAAAATAGGAAAATGTTAAAACTAAAGATGGTGTGTCTGTGGGTGTGTAGTGTATGGTGCGTGTTGAGTGTGTGTTGCGTGTTGTGTGTGTGTGTGTGTGTGAAAGTATATTTGTTAGAGTGAGTGTAGGTGTGTGTATTAAAATATGGTCTACAAATTTACTATCTAATTTATTTTAAAACAGCTAAAATATTTTCTGTCTCAGAATAATCCAAATCAAGAAGCCAATTTATTATTTTTGCTTTACATTTGAATTTGCACAAGGGGTATGTTTAAAATTTTGTTACTTTTATTGTACACATGACTGCTAAGGAAGCGGAAGAAGCGTTGGGTCGAAACACAATTTGTACGAATCGAGGGACAGACCGAATGCTTACGTCGTTGGGAGATCAAAGAAGGATCGTAGGGAGTGTGGCCGTGAGTTGTCATTAAAAGATTGAGTATATATAATTTACGAACAGTTAGAACCTTACAAGGTCTTGTAAAGGTCTGTGTTCGGAAAGCGATAGGGTAACTGCCAACCAACTTTCAACAGTGCCCTTTGGGCGCGTTCTACTTTCCAACATGTGGGACCTTCCTGAACCACCCCAAGTTACAATACAATATTGGATGAGGGATTGGCAGAGTGCTAGATACACAAGTTTAATCACCTTTGAGTCAGCAACGTAGCGGAGGTTCTTAAAAACATAGATTAACCTGCGCAATCGTGAAGTAAGTGTTTCAATGTGAGTACTAAAGGTTAAACAGTCGTCGATCTGCACTCCTAGATACTTTTTTTTTGTTGCCGGTGTGGAAAATCCTCATGGATGTCCCTCGCCTGGGGCGGGCGAAGGGGTCTGTCAGACTCTTACTGACTAAAAACCACCCCGGTGTTCCATCTCATACTTGACCGAGGATTGTGAGAGCTAGTACGCCTTCCATAATCCCCGGCTATTGTCCGCGTATGCGGGCCACCTCAGGCCCGCGGGAGCCGCAACGTCCAGTAGGGGCGCGTCTGGAACAATACGCGCCACCGTCTCGGGTCCTGCTGGACTGGGGGCGGCGGACGACCCCGAGTCCACCGCCCCTCCGGACCTTTCTACGGGGGCTGGAAAAGGCGTTGTCCGCCCTCTGCCGACGCCCGGTTCGCCTACTGCGGCACGGGAGAGTGGCCACGGCCTCCCTCTCCCTCTCCGCAGCCTCCTTCTGCGAAATTACGATTTCGCAGAAGGAGATCACCGCATTCCATGACTCGGTGCTCCCGACCATCGAACGAGCGACGGCCGGCAGCGACAGGTCGGGTCCCACTTCGGATACGAGGGCACGGCGCTGCTCCTCCCATGCGGCACACTCTGCTAGTGTGTGCTGCGCCGTGTCCTCCCGACAGTCGGTGCAGTGATGGCACCGAGCGTCCGGCTCCCTTTTTATGCGACACAGGTACTTCCCGAAGCAGCCATGCCCCGAGAGCACCTGCGTCGCACGAAACGACAGGGAGCCGTGCTTCCTCCCGAGCCATTCGTCGAGCACTGGCCGGATGGCCTCGATAGTGGCGAGGCCGGCGGTAGGTCGTGAAAGCCTTTCCCGCCATTCCCTCACCATGGCCTCGCGGAGCTGTGACCGACGCAACTCGATCTCGCGCTGCATCGGTTCACCAACCCGCGTCCGCACCTCCTCGCGCCACCGGTAAAGCGAGGCGAGAACCCTCGCCTCTAAGTCCCAGGGTGGTGATCCGGCCAGTGCACAACCCGCCTCGTAGAGGATCGTGCGATACCCCCTGATAGCCCTGACGGCCATCGCCCTCTGCGGTCTTCGCAGTATCGCGATGCTGCCGGCCGTCAGGTCAATGCTGCCGGCCGTCAGGTCAGCACTCCTAGATACTTAATGTAACTTATCCGATTTAGGTGGGGGCAAAAGCAGCCCATATGGTGAGTTGAAATACAGGAGTGAGCGATTAAAGCAAGAGAAGAGGAAGGAGGCTTTCCAGCGGCTGAAAGTGAGAAGGTGAGGTAATTTGTTTTATCAACGTTCAGAGTGAGCAGGTTCTGCGCCAACCAGCTGGTCACAATGCCAAGTCCAGACTGTGCGTATTGAAACACCAGATCCCATGTATCCCTGGAGAAAATTAGAGCAGTATCATCGGCATATGTAAAGATGGAAGCATTAGGAAGCTTTAGCTGGCAAAGGTCATTTATATAAATGAGAAAAAGAGTAAGACCGATAATACTGCCCTGGGGAACTCCGTATGTTATTGGGAGTTCATCACTGGTCCAATCTCCTATCCTGAGACATTGTCTTCTGCCAGTGAGGTAACTACTGAAAAGGGATAGTTGAGTGCCTCTTATACCATTTTTTTCCAGCTTGGCAATGAGGGTGGGGACAGAAATAGTGTCGAAGGCTTTCGCTAAATCTAGAAAAACGCCTATGACCTTCTGTTTTTCATCAAGTTTGGTGACAATAGTATTTGTTAGGTCTAATACAGCATTATTAGTAGAAATTCCTGAGCGAAAACCATATTGAGAAGATGAGAGTATGTGATTTTGATTTAAGAATTTGACTAATCTGTTGTTCATAAGCCTCTCAAGTAATTTCGATAGTGTAGGCATAATTGAGATAGGTCTGTAATTGTTCAAACGATCTCTGTCCCCTCCTTTATGAATTGGGTGCACTACTGCCAGTTTGAAAGCGTTTGGAAAAGTGCCTGAACTAAAAGCAAGGTTGCATATGTAGATTAAGTGGGGTATGAGTATATTTTTGTTATTTATAAGAAGAGCGGCTGATATATCATCGTAACCTATCGCACAATCGCTCCTTAGAGACGTAATTAAACTATCCGATTCAGCCTCATCTGTATCTAGAAGGACAAAGGAATTATTGCACGCTTGGAGAACATCGGATTGTGGAGGAATGGTTGTAGAGGCAGGTATGTTTTCAGCTAAAGTACGACCAATATTAGCAAAATAAGAGTTCACTTCATTTACGGAGTTCTCTGGATCGGAGGATGACAAAAGAGCGTCGGCGTGTGTCTTGACCTTTGCAGTGTGAGTAACTGATTTTATAGCCTCCCAGAGCTTTTTATTGTTATTTTGTGCATTACTTATTTGAGCCTTATTAGTTAGATTTGGAAGTTTTAAGTATCATCGAACAGTAATTTCTGTACCTTTTAAAAGTGATTTGTAGAAGTTCGTTATGGGGATATTTTTTAGACTTCAACTGCAATTTGTCGCGGTTTTGCAAGCATCTAAGAAGCCCCGGGGTCATCTAGGGTTTGCTCAATCTGTTACGGTTGGAAGCCACTTTAAATGTAGAATTTTGAAGTACAATTTGTTTGAGAGTAGAGATAAAAAATTCGGTGGCTTCATTAACATCTCGGGAGGAATACAAGGGGCTAAAATCTGCCTCGAGAAGGTCCAATTTAATTTTTTCGTAGTCCAATACGCGAGTAGTTCTGGTTTTTTGCCGAGAAAAACTGGAAGTGGTATAATTCTCCAGAAACAACAGAACTGTGTCATGATCCGTAATTGAGGTATTAGCGACGAAACAGAAGGCAGGATGCCGCGTTTTTAGGATTAGGTTGTCCAAACAAGAGTTGAGATGTCGTGTAGGAAGGATGTGTGCCGGAAGCATGCCGTGATAAGCTAAAATAGTCAAATACTCAGTTGCCCGAGAATCGTCGCTGGTTTCATGTATATTAATATTTATGTCGCCGGTTAAAATAATATTTTTATAGTTGGAGACAGATTTCAGGAGTTCATTTAGTGAATCCAGGAACGCGGTGACATTCCGAACAGCAGGCGAGCGGTAAATTGCAATTACAACGGTATCATTATTTAGTTTTAGCAATAAGCAGTTAGCATCCTGGATCAAGGGCTCAGAGACAGAAGCCTGAAGGTGGGAACGGTAAAATATCACTACGCCCTCATTTTGTGACCTATGCAAGTTAGTGGCAGCGGAAGTATACCCAAGCATTGAGGGAAGAGGGGGGGAGATGTACATTCAGTCAAAAAAGTATCGGGAATGGATGATTTGTTTATGGTTCCAAATCCAAATTTTTGTTTTTTTGTAGTTGTTAGATTGGCACAACTGTTTTCCATTTTGGCGCGGAGTTTGAGTTGCATCTGTTATTTATATTAAATACAATGCTGGTTTTAGTAATATCATATATAGTGTTTTGCGAATTTCATAATGGACAAAAATATCGAACAAAGAGTTTGTCTTAAATTTTGCATCGCCAATGGAATTTCGTGTTCGGAGTCACTGAAAATGTTACAGAAGGCTTACGGTAAATCGACTTTATCAAAAACTCGTGCTTATGAGTGGTTCAAAGCGTTCAAAAGCGGTCGAGATGTGATGGAAGATTTGCCTCGCTCTGGTAGGCCGTCAACGTCTGCAACTGAAGTTAACATCGCAGAAGTGAAGGAAATAGTGACTGAAAATCCCCATTCAACTCTGAGAGAGATAGCCGCCGAACTTTCTGTATCTCACGAGTCGATCCGTACCATTTTAACTAATCATTTGGGTATGAAACGTTGGGGTGCATGGGGTCTGTTTGGGGTGCATGGGGTCTGTTGGGGTGCATGGGGTCTGTTACCATCTTAAGACCCAAGCCAACCTCACCTGCTAGCGGTGCACCCTGCTGTCCAACGGACGAGGCTCTGGCGAACCTGGTTTCCCTCTCGTAGGGTTGTGGTGGTCAGACGGCTGGTCGCCCCACGTAAAACCAACTTCAGCCAAATATTAAAATGGACAAGAAGTTGAAAACGGGTACTCGGGCTAGGGCGTCGCCGCATAACGACGCGCAGGCACATCGCCCTAAACCTGCGATAAGTGGGCTAGGGCTACCGTGTCGAGTACGGGCACGGCTAAAGAGGATAGTACCCAAGAAGAAGTTCCGCTTTGCCACCTGGAACATTGGCTCCCTAACCGGACGTTGCCGAGAACTCGCGGACGTACTTGCGAAGCGTCGGGTCCAGTGCGCCTTCCTTCAGGAGACGCGCTGGAAGGGAAATAAGTCACGTGACATCGGGCAGGGGTACCGGCTAGTGTACACCGGATCACCAACGGGCAGGGGCAGAGTGGCCGTGGTGCTGTCTAAGGACCTTCAGGATGGACTCCTTGAAGTAGACCGATGCAGCGACCGGTTGATGCGAGTTAGGGTGCTGATCGAAGGGTCGGTAACGAACCTAATCAGCGCCTATGCTCCCCAAACTGGTTGCTGTGAGTCTGAAAAGGAGGCCTTCTGGGATGAGTTCGAGGACGTACTACGCGCTATTCCGAATTCCGAAGGTGTTTTGGTTGGGGGGGATCTCAACGGTCACGTAGGTCAGTTTGCTGGAGAGTACGGACGTGTTCACGGTGGTTTTGGATATGGCCAGCTAAATGCAGAGGGAGTCAGTATACTCAGCACCTGCGCTTTGTCTGACCTAGCCATCGCGAACACGTTCTTTCACAAGAAGCCCCAGCATCTTATTACGTACCGTAGTGGTGCCTACTCAACCCAAATAGATTACCTGCTGGTGCGACGGTGCCACATTGGCAAGGTTACCAACTGCAAAGTCATCCCAGGTGAAAGCCTAACGGCTCAACACCGCCTCCTTGTCCTGGACTTTGCCGTTGTACCGAAAAAGAAAGTGACCGAAAAACGCAAACCCCGCACAAAGTGGTGGTTGCTTGATGGTCCTAGGCAGTCGGACTTCATCGCGGAGGTCGAGCATCTCAAGATCAGTGCTCCGCATGAGTCCGCTCAAGAGATCTGGAGTAGGATCCATTCAGCAATCACCGATGCGGGTAAGCGCGTCCTTGGCACTTCTCTTGGTGGCCGCACCATAGAAAAGGAGACGTGGTAGTGGGATGACGGGGTGCAGGAGGCGACTCGGAAGAATAAGGTTTTATTTAAACAGTGGCAAGGGTCCAACTCTCCGGATGACAGAGAGGCATATGGAGCGGCTAAGCGCGCTTGCAAAAAAGCTGTAGCCAGAGCCCGCAGCAAAAGTCTGGCGCCCTTGTACGACAAGCTGGAAACTGCGGAGGGGCAAAAGCTTATTTTTAAGCTGGCGCGTGCCCGGGAGAAAGCTACACGGGACATTAGCAAATGTCTCTGTGTAAGGGACGGCCAGGGTAAGCTGCTCTACGATGCCCCCTCTGTTAAGGAGAGATGGTGTACATACTTCGCGGAGCTGTCTAACAAACAGCATCCCCATAACCTTCCTCCCGAACCACCTCCTAACCTTGGACTTATTTCCCCTACTTCCCCCGACAAAACCCGCATTGCTCTTCGCCACATGAAGAACCGGAAAGCGGTCGGGCCTGACAATGTGCCAATTGAAGTGTGGAAGGCGATGGGCCCACATGGCGTGGACCTTCTGACGGATCTTTTTAACCGCATCCTGATCACCAAGGAAATGCCGAACCAGTGGCGATTTAGCCTGATTATCCCTGTATACAAAGGCAAAAGTAGCGTACAGGATTGTAGTAGCTACCGCGGTATCAAGATCATGTGCCACACCATGAAGCTCTTCGAGCGCATCATTGACACACGGCTCCGTAGCGAGTGTACTGTCTCTGAGTGTCAATATGGCTTCCGGGCGGGTAACAGCACCATGGACGCAGTGTTCGCCTTACGGAATCTGGCTGAGGCTTACAGAGAGAGAAGGAGAGCTTTGCATATGGCCTTTTTAGACCTGCAGAAGGCCTTCGACTGTATACCTCGGCAGTCCATCTGGTAGGCACTGCGCTTCAAGGGCGTTCTCGAGGCCTATATTGACATTATCAGAGACATGTACCGCGATTCCGTGTCCTCTGTCCAGACTGCTGTTGGCGAATCGAATGGCTTCCCAATATCTGTTGGCGTTCACCAAGGCTCGGCTCTTAGCTCGTTCTTGTTTAACGTAGTGCTCGATGTAGTTACGGCAAACATCCAAGATAAGCCCCCATGGCTAATGATGTATGCCGATGACATCGCCCTCGTTAATCAGAACAAAGCTCATCTTGAGCACAAAGTCAACATTTGGAAGGACACGCTTGAAAACTGTGGTCTGAGACTAAATGTGGCGAAGACTGAGTACATGTCCTGTGGCGGCACGGATTCAAATAGGTTCATCCGAATAGGTTCGGACCTGATCAGAAAGTCCGATACGTTCAGGTACCTTGGATCCGTGCTGCACGAGTCTGGCAACGTGGACGACGATGTCCAAGCACGTATAGGCGCGGCTTGGGCGAAGTGGCGCGAGGTAACGGGCGTTGTATGCGACCGCAAAATGCCTCCGAAGCTCAAGGGGCAGATATATAAATGCATCATACGGCCTGTCCTACTGTACGGCGGTGAATGTTGGCCAGCACTAAGCAGACACACCCAGGAGCTTCGCGTCACGGAGATGAAGATGCTGAGGTGGATGAGTGGCGTAACGCGATCCGATCGCATACGCAACTCTTTCATCAGAGGTAGTCTTGGTGTCCGTGACGTGGGGGAAAAACTGCAAGAGTGTCGTCTGCAATGGTATGGCCACATCGTGCGCCGCCCTATGGAGTACGTTGGTCGGGGATGCATGAATATGGCTGTTCTTGGGGCTAGGTCCCGTGGTCGCCCTCGCAAGCGCTGGTTGGACGTCGTTAAGTCCGACATGAGAGCCAATGGCCTAACTGAGAAGGATGTTCAAGATCGGGCAAAGTGGAGGAAGCTAAGTAGGAAGGCGGACCCTGGCAATAGCCGGGATTAACGCCAGGTAGAAGAAGAAGAAGAAGATTTGGGTATGAAACATGTTGCTGCTCGGCTAGTCCCAAAAGATCTGAATTTTCTCCAAAAACTCAATCGCATGAAAGTCGCTGAGGACATGCTAGAACGAGTCAGTTCGGACCCAACATTCATGAAACGCATTGTTACTGGTGACGAGACGTGGGTTTACGAGTTTGACATGCAAACTAGTCAACAAGCTTCGGAGTGGCGCCTTCCAACTGAACCGAAACCGAAAAAACCACGCCAAAGTCGATCAAAATTCAAAGTCATGTTGACTGTTTTCTTTGACTATCGCGGTGTTGTGCACTCTGAATTCTTACCGGAAGGTCTAACGGTAAATAAAGAATATTATTTGAGCGTTATGCGGCGTTTAAGAAGCAAATTCGACGAAAAAGGCCAGATTTGTGGAAAGAAAATTCTTGGATTTTGCACCACGACAATGCGCCTTCGCACAAGGTTATCATTGTGAACGAATTTTTAACCAAACACTCAACAAATACCATCCAGCCACCACCATATTCACCAGATATGGCTCCTGCTGACTTTTTTCTTTTTCTTAAACTCATTTACCACTTCGTGGCACCCGTTTTCAATCGATAGAAGACATAAAGGAGAATTCGCGGCGAGAACTGAACTCAATTCCGGAAGCAGCGTTTAAAAAATGTTTTGATTAATGGATTATTCGTTGGCGCAAGTGTATCGTTTCTAAAGGAGCATACTTTGAAGGTGATAAAATAAATTTGGATGAATAACAGACATTTTGTGTATTATTGATCTTTTCCCGGTACTTTCTTGACAGAGTAGTATAGCCAACATTCGGTGAGTATAATTAAATCCCAGCATGTCCTACTTCTTTCGAGGAGTGTTGTTAGGCTGTCAAAGTTCTTATTTATACTTCGTATGTTTTGACAGAGCAGGGAAATAGATTTTTTGTGTAAGCTAGCAATCCCTCTACAATCCTCAATCATACAGGTGGCAGATTGAGCTACTGAAATATTATCCAAATCTATTTGAATATCTTCTAAATTATCGAATGATATAATGAAGGTTAAGTAACGGTAGGCAAGGCGGTAAGGTTAAGTAAGTTGGGACTTGATTAAGGCGTTTCCCTGTGCATCATGCATTGGAGGGACAAAACTTTTTTTTTGGTGGGTACAATATCATATTAAAAAATGTGTGAAAATAGTAGTCATTTAGTGAGTGTGACCGATGTCTATGAGGAGGAATAACGATATGAAAGCGTAGTTTCAACATCATCATTCTGTAATACAGCTTGGTGAAGTAATTGTAAACATAAATACTAGCTTGAGTGAGACTGTGTATGTATGTAAGATGTGTTTGTTGTGGTTTTAGTATAAGTGTAACGTACATTGACAAATAATTGAAATAGTTAACAATATAGAAGTTAAACAGATTTATAAGATACCATCGAATACATGCATAAATGCGAACAATTTTAAGCGAAAATGAAAATAGTCATGGTTTAACTCGTGATGGGGCTTGTAAAGAAAGAAAGAAAGAAAAAATGTTTATTTGGGACTCGCACATAACAGACAGATGTAAATTTAATTAAATTAACAGAATTAAGTATAAACACATTTTAGTCTGTGCGAGGCCAAAAAGGTCCCTATCTCAGCATAGGCTGCGAAATTTAGAAATAAATAACACAGCGCTGGTTTTATGATAGGGCCTGTGATGCCACGGACGCAGTTACGTAACACATACTAAATATAATAGATACAGATAAAATATACAAATGATGAAAGAAAATAAAATAAAAAATACAAGTACATAAAATACACACAGTTAATAATATTTAACAATAAAAACTACCCATGCCCAAAGGCCCAGTGCTCCAACGTCATTTGTTAATGTCACAAATGACGGAAGGCGCGGGCGCACTTGGCAGCTGTCATGTTGGAATGAAAAACGCAAACATAAATAATAATGGCAGAAATTATTTGTAAATAAAAGCTATACCAACAAGTATCACGAAAGTGCAACAAAAAAATAATAAAAAAAATAAAAAAATAAAGGGGCTTATTGCATAGTTGCGATCTGAGTCATATAGTTCGTTGCAAGAAGACGATATGTAATGCTGAGAACATTGGACCAACAGTCACCAACACTTAATGCGTGCAAACCCTGGGTAAGTAATTCATGTACTTTCCTTTTGAATCCGTAGTAAGTGTTGCTTGAACTTAGAACTAAATGTACCAACTGTTTTAATAGCACGAAACGGCGGTGGCAAGTCGTTCCAGCAACGAGAAGCTGCGAATTTAAAACTTCCACGGAATGCAGCAGTTCGATGGGGGTTGGTCAACAAGAGGTAAGCCGATGCTCTTGTTTTCACTTTGTTCACATCACGAGACCATGTTAATTTACCATACAGATAGTCTGGTTTTTTTGTGAGAATTATACCAAATAGCAGGGTAGCCAGATGAAGCTTTCTCCGGTCTGACATTCTCATCAAATTACCCTTGTTTAAAAATGGCGTTATATGAGATCTAGGAGGGACATTAAAACAGAATCTCGCACAAGCATTCTGAACCCGCTGGATCAACCTGTCGCTCCTCCCAAGAATGCATGCCCCATACACAGTGTCAGCGTAGTTCAGCTTGGATAAGATAAGTGACTCACAGAGCATGATACGCATATCCACACTAATGTAGGGGCGGACACGGTACAAGAGTTTGAGACGGTAGAAGCAGTTGCGCACAGCCTCCATGACGTGAGTCTCAAAATGCAGTTGCTCATCAAATACCACCCCAAGATTACGGGCTTCCTGCACCCTTTCAATGGAACACCCATCAATCCTCAAGTCAAAGGTGACATTGCTCAATTTAATTAAAAAGTCTCTAGTTCCGATTATCATAAATTTTGATTTCACTGGGTTTAAAACCAGGGAGTTTCTCCTCGACCAGGCTGAGATTCTATCCAAATCCTCATTCATTCTTTTTACAGTGTCAACAGTCTGCTGAGGATGAAATGGCAAATACATCTGCAGATCATCAGCATATAGGTGGAACTTGGCATTGAGCAAGCAGTTTGTTATATCAGCACTGTACAGGATGAAAAGTAGCGGACCAAGGATTGAACCCTGAGGCACGCCCCTGTTCACGCACTTGGGATCAGAGGACTTTACCGCTCCATCATCACTTGTAACCTGGACTAACTGTGATCGGTGAGTCAAGTAACTTTGGAACCATTTTACTGTCTCAGGCTGACATCCATAGTAAGACAGCTTGGACAGGAGAAGTGAAGACCCATGCTCTTGTCTCTGGCTTCAAGGATATTTCCAACTACGTCAAGAAGGGCTGTGGCTGTGCTGTGTCCCTTGCGAAAACCAGATTGATAAAGAGGCAAAATATTGTGTTGCTCAAGGTATGCCCTAAGCTGGTTGGAGACAACCTTCTCTAGGACCTTGGAGAGACATGGCAACAGACTAATTGGTCGAAGTTCTTTTACGCTGTTAGGATTAGGTACTTTAGGAATGGGTCTAACTATAGCCAATTTCCACAGATCCGGGAAAGAGGAGGTGGTGATGGAACGATTGATGATGGCTGTTATAGCTGCAAGAGTACGAGGAAGAGTCATCATCAGCATCTCCAGCGAGATAGAGTCAGACCCCTGAGCATTGGACTTCAGACCACGCATAAGCCCCAGCACCACATCCTCCTGGACCGGCTCAAGTTGGAAATGACAATTGTTAAATCTATGATGCTCAAAGTATGATAAGTCAGCAGTAGTAACCAAACCGCTACCCGGTACATCCAAAAAATGATCATTTATTTTCTCTGGATCACTACAGAAGTGCGGCAATGTGGGCTCTGCTTTTTTGGAGATTGCTATGGAAGACTTTATGTGACTCCATAACTTTTTTGGATGTTTAATGTTGTTAGTTATTTTAGTCTTGAAATATGCACGTTTCTCACTTACAACCGCAGCCCTAACAAGGTATTTCAGCTCCCTATAAGAATCAAAATGTTTCAATTGTTTAGTAGCTTTTGCCTTACTATGACTCCTGTCCCGCAGCTTCATCATTTCCTTTACAGTGTCCGTTATCCACGGCAAGGACTTCTCTTTAATAAGAATTCTTTTGAAGGGTGCATGTAAATTGTATAAGTTTAGTATATAACTATTAAAAGTTTCCACCATGGAATTCACATCCTCCAGGCTTTCAATGAACTTCCAATCCATTCTATCCAAGTCCCTATTAAATTGGTCCAGCAGAATGTCTTTAAGAGGCCTGTAGGTGACCCAGTGTGGGGAAGGCCTCTCAATCTTGAAATTAAGTTCCACTGAAATAATTGCATGTTGGCCGAGCTCTGGTATGTGAGATACGGAGACTTTACGTATACGGGCATCGGTGCATACAACGTCAATTAATGTCTCACTATGGTCTGTAAAATGAGTTGGCTCAGTAACAACTTGATTTAAGTTACAGGAGAGTAAAAGGTTGCTTAGTAACTTGGTTTTGTTATCCGATTGGCATAACATATTAATATTAAAGTCACCCAACAAAACAACCTTATCTGCTCCTGGTAAAGAGGAAAGAGAGTCAGTAATCGCATCCAGGAAGACATTGACATCGAGCCACGGTGGCCTGTATGCAGTTCCAACGATAACTGAAAGCGAGTTGACATTCAGTCGGAGCCACATCTGCTCGACCTGCGGCGCGGGTGGGTGCGGCACGGTGCGCGCGCGCACTCCGCGCCGCACGTAGAAGCCCACGCCGCCCCCGCGGCCGCCGCGCACGGAGCGCGCGCGCGGCACGTGCCGCAGCCGGTAGCCCGGCACAGTGGGCGCGCGGCCCTCCTCGCCCGCACGGAGCCAGGTCTCGTTTATCGCCATGATATCCACCGCAATGTTTTCCATGGCTACAAGAAACTCGTCATGACGAGAACCCAGCGATCCCGCATTTAACAAACCAACCTTTAGGTTTCTGGACTTAGTCATTTTCATGGTGGTAAATGGATATAGTGCATTTAATATAAATAGTGTGTGATGTGTTATGTAATATAGCATAGTATAGTAGAACAATTATAGTTATAAGTATAGTAGCAGTATAGCATAAGAGCAATAGTTTTATAAATAAATAATATAAGTATGTGTACATAGTCAATGCTCGAGCAGCTGGCCTATGTAATGAAAAAACAAATAGGTACAGAAACAGGGAAACTGCCGACCTCGCATAGACCACACTTAAAAATATACATAAAATTAAACCTATATGAAACAAATAAATAAACCAAAACTCAGACAACTTTTTCAGCAGACACATCCGGGCCAAAAACACGTGAAAGATCTTCCATCGTGCGGATGCAGTGAGTCGGCTTACCGTCCCCCTGCTTGGCGAGGATACGACCGTTCTTCGTCCACGTGTATCGCCACCCGAGACGGCCGCCGGCCTCACGCACACGATAGAACAGGTGCTTGTTTGTCCGGGTGAGCCTCTCGTTCAAAAAGAAGCGACGCGGGGGCGAAGAGAGACCAAAGTCCGCCGTGGTGGCTCCGCGGCGCACACGCGCGCCCTGCAGCAGCTCGTCGCGCACAGCGCGGCGCGTCAGACGCAGCACGATGCGCCGGCCGCGCGCCGCCGCCGTTACTCCTCCCGCCGGACTCCCCGCGCCCGCAGCCGGCTCACGCTCCACTCGCAGACCCACGCGCTGAGCGAACACGATGTCACGCTCTTCCAGAGACACCCCCAGCTTTGCCGCAACAAGACCGACAGTCTGCAACACATTCTCGCCAGGGATGTCCGGGATGTTTGTAATTTCCAAATCGGCGCCAAGCAAATCCTGTTCGCGGTCATTGAGATCCAGTTGGAGCTGCCCCACGACGCGCTCCAGTTGGCTGACTTTGCTGTCAGGCAGAGCCACACATTGCCTGCTCTCCAGAGCCTCAATCCTGGCCTCCAGGCTATCGACCCGCTGGGTACAAACTCCCATTGCTGAATGAAGGACAGCCATCTCCCGACGAAACTCTCGCATCTCATCCCTAACCTCCCGCAGCTCAGACCTGAACAGCCGTATTTCCTCACGAAGTGTGATCTGCGTGTCAGGCGAGGGTTCCCCCCCAGCACCCTGCTCGCTCCCAGTCCGAGATTTCACCTCAGGTACTGTAGTGGGAGGGTCGGTCAAGGAACCCCGAACCTGGGTTACTTTCGCCGGCGACCTGCTCGTAGCGCCCTGGTCTGGTGCAGCAACCACAGCTGCTGCTGCTGCTGAACCTGCCGCAACCGCCCGAGTAGCCGGGGTAGCAGTAGTTCCTAGTCCCCTGACCGGTGTGGCGCTATTATCGCCCTTAGGAACTTTATTCCTGCATTCAGGGCACATCCAGTCGCTGCTGACATGTGTAGTACCGGGCAGGCAGGCGCGATGATATTTATTGTGGCAGTCTAAGATGCCACACGCAACGCCCCCTTTCGCCGAGAGGAACTTTCCGCACGCTGCGCACTTCACCATGTCTAACGTGGTACGGCTACTCGTAGCTAGATGGCGCGTCCGTCCTTCGCACTTGTCACCTGGTAACGCTAGATGTCGCCAACTCTACAAAGCAATGTTGATCCAAATGCAAGATCAGTGGTTCAAAATAGCAACACTTGTTTTTTTTTTTTTTTTAAAGTTGTAAAATGACACTTTTGGAAGGTACCGGTCACAAAACAAAATGTTGAAGTAGCTTCAGTTAGTGAAAATGTTCTAATACGTGAATTAGTTTTTAAGAAATTACACTCCCGCAACACTGTTGTGTAACTTGCAAACGTACTTGCACGTAAGTTTCACTCTCGCGAAGCTGACAGTATAAACTTTCTATAAAATAACGTATGTTTATCATTTAATTAAAGTGTAAACACGAACAGCTGATGTGCACCGTAAAACGTCCGTGACGTCAGCCTGTACTGGCACTGGCATTGCTAACATGGTAAGGCATTTCTCAGATTTAATTTCAACGGGTTTTTCTGCAGGGTCTTTCTTCATAAGAATTCTTTCCGTTGGAATACCAGCTGGTATAGCTCTTTGCCTTAGCAAACTTACGAGCTTCATACAGCAATTTTTTGGTTGCGGGAGGTAAATGTTCGTCGATGTAAACTGGTTTCTTTTCACCGGCCATTCCGAGTAATTGTGTGTTTAGCTTGTTATTGACGGAGCGTTCTTTATTAAACTTCTTCACTTTAGCAAGGAATTCATTTCTCATATTGACAGAGCTAAATTCAGCAACAATTGGTCTGCATAAACCTGCCTTTCCGGGTATACGATAAACATCCCGGAAAGCAGATTGCTGGACCTCCATGTTAACAGTCTTCCCTACGCTTGAAACTGCAGAAATGAGATCTGCAGGCGTTTCTTTATCTTTAGCTGGGATGTTGCGCAGCTCGATAGTAGCTTGTCGAGACAGGAAGTTCAGATCTTGTACCTGCTTGTTTAGGCGGTTAATATGGTCTTCGTTGTCAGTTCCCTTATTTTCCAGTAACGTAACTTTAGAATTTAGGCTTTCAAATTTATCGTTAATAAAAGACATGCTGTTGTCGAAATCGACGTTGGACTTTTCAAGAGAGAGACATTTTTGTTTGAGTTCGGCAACTTCCTTGACCAGCTTGGATTAAATGGCAGCTTGTTCGTCTTTCCATGACGTGAGCAACTTTTCCTGTTCGGACTTCCGGTTGTTAGCATGTCCATTAATTCCAACTTAAAAGCAGAGAATTCACCGGATCGTTCGGTATGCTCTACACAATTTGGGGAGTCGGCAAGGCGCTGTCGTTTGTTTCGCACGGTGATGTTACCCGCGTCTGCTTTTCCGGCTGTAGCAGCCGGGATGTCGGGCTCGGAAAGAGATTGTCCCTGACACAAACCGGTTTTAGGCGGAGTTCTTTGCATGTTGTTGCAGAGTTTTTAATTAGAATGGGGGGAAAGAAAAATATAATATATAAAAATAAATTTCAAAAGGTAACAAAAAGTTTGCGCAATGCCGGATTCGAACTTGCAACCACTTGGCTTCGACGACGTGTTGCCCCACTGCGCCAACTATGCAGTTACACTATCGTTGGAAATACGTGTATACTTTGCTGTGCGTTACTTTAGTGGTCAGGATAGGTGTACGTGACTCCTTTATTTAACTAATGAGTGCAAAGTCCAAAAAACCAACACGTTTAAAAAATTTTTAGTTCGTTGTGATGTTTGAGACGTAATTTCACTATTGTTTTGCACTTAATTTGTCACTGATTTACTGTAAGATATAATTATATAGTTATGTCTCTGATTTATGTAATTTTTACTTAGTTTTTGAATTTATAACACGGAGGTAAATACAAGTACGTGAGTGCGCGGCGGCGTCGCAGAGGGGAAAGGAGGGGAAGGAGTTTCGTCCTTGGTTAGGCTGCTCTCTCCACAGCTCTGCTCGACGTCGTCATCATCGTCATCATAGTTATCACACTCCTCATTGTCATCGGTTTGAATTTGTGGATCTTCAATTTTCTTACTGGAATATAAAGTTGTATCATTATCGACATTCACAAACTCTTGGTGTCCTCATCCATCGGACACTTCAGTATTCGTCTTTTCGACATAAATAGAACATTCTAATGACCGTCGTTTACACGAAATGCATTTGCACGGGAATTCCTTCCTTATTTTGTCTCATAGCAACGAAAAATCTATACCGTCATGGTATACCGTGTTATAAAAATATCTTGCAGCGCTTTGCAAAAATGCGCCCAAAATCAAAGAATAATCGGCTTCTCGCCACTCGCTTTCGATAGCGCATGAATTCGGCTAAGAAAACTTTGAATCATACTCGGTCTATATCGGTGTATAACATGGACATTTTGCATACATATAAATTCTTTCATTTAGATATAAAAACATCATCAGCATCAACTTTAGTTATTTTTTAAGAAAGGCAAAATGGTTCAAATGCCTACCGTAAATAAAATAGTTGAAAGTATCTCAATCATCGATTTAGAATAAACGAATTCGAGAGAAAATGAATTTAGCACCAAGTCGACTGACAGTTGAATATGCCCAATGACCCTGAGCAACATTATGGTGTTGCACCAGAGTGAAGTAATTTGATTTAGTCCCTCTTGAAAGAGCTCAGAGAGCCATTTTAAAAGTAGGCAATTTCCATCCCTTTCTCGATAGAAGATCTGTGGGATACCACAGATCTTCTGTACAAATCCTGCAACGTACTGACTGTTCGCCAGCTTTTCATAATGCAACTTGTAATAAAACAGCACACCATGCTTACTTACAACACCGAAAAAACTAATAAGAGACGGAATGATATTGTCTGCGAGTCTACTTCATTTTCAAAATATGCTTTTGTAATAATATTTTTAAAATTTTTAGGTCCATTTCTATACAATAGACTAAATAAGGAACTATCATCATCATCTGCCTAGCCTTTTCCCAACTATATTGGGGTCGGCTTCCAGTCAAACCGGATTTAGCTGAATACCAGTATTTTACGCAGAGCGGCTGCCTACCAGACCTCCACAACCCAGTAACTGGGTAACACGGTACTTCATGGCAAGACTGGAGTCAGATTTACTGGTTTCTGACTATCCGTAACGACTGCTAAAGATCTACAAATGACAGCCGGGACCAACGGCTTAACGTGCTTTCCGAGGCACGGAGGAAACTCGGTATGTTAAGATGGTCACCCATCCACAGACCAACCTTGGCAAGCGTTGCTTAACCTTGAAGATCGACCCGTGCGGCTGTTATTATTTAGCCACGAGCTCCTCAAAAAAATAAGGAACTATCTGTAAGTTAAATTGTAAGTTAAAATTAACTGTAAAAAGACAATTGTGCAATATTTATTAAGCATGTCGTACGTAGAGACAGAAGACCTTCTTTTTGTTTGTAAATAAAATGTGATGTATCCCTTAATTTTAAGTTTTTAATTTAGGTTATTGATAAATTGTTATTTTATTATTGATGTTTACATAAGCACTATCTAGCCTGAAACACAGGTTTCAACCTAGTTCAGGCAAATCAGCAATTAAAATCTGTAAAAAAAATGTTGTAAAATATTTTATTGTAAATGTGCCCTGTTTTACAATAAAATATTTTGAATCATAATTCAGCAATGTCTATAAGATATTTTTGAGGTTGGAATGCCACTTAATACAATTTTAGACAGTGTCTTGTATTTTTTATTATAAAAAAAATGTGTAGATTAATCAATTAAGATGTTGATTCAATGTGTCTTGGAACAAAGTATTAGATAAGATGGTATATCACCTTAAGCCTATGTAGTAGTATCACCACTGTACTTCAGCTTCACTTTATAAATAAAACAACAAATAAATTGCTATTAATTATAATTTATTCAAAACCAGTCTTCGACATGGACGTACCTAATTAAAATCAATCAAACAATGTTATAAAAAAAAAACTTCAAAAAACTCTTTTCAGAAACTTGTTATAAATCAGAAGTAGAAAAAAATAACAATTTCGTCAGAAAACAAATAAAAGTTAACATTTTCAATCAAAAACAATATAATATCGACATTCTTAATAAGAAAAAAATAACAAACAAATACAGATACAGTATCTATCATCAAAAACCAAAAAGAAAGAAAATGTAACATTCTATATAAAAAAAAATGTTGACGATGGCACAGAAAGAACCTTATGCTTCTATCTCATCTTCAATATCTGTATCTATCAGAACATTTTTACCAACGCGGTGAGGAAAATTAGTGTATTCTAGGTGAAAAATTTTGGGAATAACCCCTGTATCACACAGCTTCTTAAGATATTTGTATTTGGCCGTAGTTATAGGCACAGATGTTTTATACTTCGGCTGCACTACCTTTGGTCTTGAAATTATGGCTATAGAATCGGACTCAGCATCTTTATCCATGCTGTATTTGACAGTCATGACATTGAGTGACGACTTTTTGAATGTCGCCACCCGAATCTTACTAATCTTTCCGCTTAAATTGCCTTTGAAATACTTTTCTGAGAATTCTTCTTAATTCATGAAATCGTTGGGCGTAAGAGTTTCTACGTAATATGGACCGGGATCTTTACGAGCCAACTGAAAAAAAGTTGGCTACTGCGATGGTGCCCATATTATAGTATTTCTAACAGAATTTTCAATTGTGGCATGGATGCTATCGACAGTCATTTCGGTATGCCCTGGAAGCAGATAATTAATTTGTATGGTTTCAATGTGTTTTGTTTCAAGCAGTGCGCTATGTATGGCGGCTAAAACTATTTTGTTTTTTATTCTGCCTTAGGCATGAGTCTGAATAAAGAATCAAATTGGTTACAGACCCACGGGAATCAACTTTAGCAATATATAGTTTTTTTTTTTTTACTATTGATAGGCACGCGTTTGACCACTATCTCACCTGATGGTAAGCGAGGATGTGGTCGAAGATGGAGCACGCTTGCCTAGAAATAACCTATTCACTCTTGATTTAAAGACTCCCAGGTTGTAGCTATCAGGAAACACAGACTCCGGCAGGGAATTCCACTCCTTAGCTGTACGCACTATGAATGTGTTCCCAAAACGTTTTGTGCGTATGGGTGGGATGTCCACCATGTACCGGTGGCGCATCGCCGTTCGTCTTGTGGTCCGATGATGGAACGGGCTTGGCGGAATTAAATTATGCAATTCCGTCGCACATTCCCCAAAATGCAACCGGTAAAAAACCGACAGGCTAGCAACTCGTCGTCGATGTTCAAGACTTTGGAGCTTCGACGCGACGAGCCTCTCATTGCCGATGATCCTCTTGGCTCGTCTCTCAATTGACTCAAGGGCATCAAGCTGGTATCTGGCAGATCCATCCCAAAGATGAGAGCAGTATTCCATACACGATCGAACTTGCGCTTGATAGAGTTTGAGCAGCTGTTCCGGCGTGAAGTACCCTCTCACCTTAGCCAGAAACCCCAACTTCTTTGCAGCCACTTGAGCTTTTGCCTCTATATAAGGGCCAAAATTGAGAGTAGATGTTAATGTAACCCCAAGAAGCTCAAGATGGTCGGTTATCGGCACGGTTTCACCGCGGAAAGATGGAGCTGGGCGGAATTGGCTCCTTTTGGCGGAAAATAGACACGCTTGGGTCTTAGCAGCATTGAACTTGACCAGATTGGCATCGCCCCAATCAGAGACCGCTTGTAGGGATACGTTCAAGCGCTCATTGCCTCCCGGAGAGACCGGATCTGCGACCCACCAGCTCGTGCGTCGGACACGTATCTTTCAGCAACAGTGCTGTCGTCTGCATACCCAAAGGTACCGGGTTTAAGCAGATCATTAATATGCAGCAAGAACAGTGATGCCGAAAGCACCGACCCCTGAGGAACCCCGGCATTAATATCCAGCAGTCCAGACGAGCAGCCATCTATGACCACTCGGATAGACCGATCCCTCAGGAAATCTGCGATCCAATCACACAAACCGGCGGGCAGACCGAAGGAAGGAAGCTTACTAATAAGGCCATCGTGCCAGACCCTGTCGAAGGCCTTCGAGATGTCAAGGGAGACCGCCAGTGCCTCCCCGTGCTTCTCTATGGCCTCACTCCAGATGTGAATGGCATACGCTAGAAGATCCCCAGTTGACCGATTTCGGCGAAACCCGTATTGCCGGTCACTAAGGATATCATTCGCTTCTAGGTACGCCAGGAGCTTATGATTCAGCACGCGTTCCATAGTCTTACAGAGTATGGACGTTACCGAGATGGGTCTATAATTCGACGGGTCAGCTCGACTACCCTTCTTGGGCACGGGCTGCACGTTAGCTTGCTTCCAAGCCTTCGGCACTTTTCCAGTCTCAAACGAAAGGCGAAATAGGCGTGTCAAGATCGGAGACAACTCAGGCGCACAAGTCTTCAGAACAATTGCCGGTATCCCGTCGGGACCACTAGCCTTGTTCACGTCTAGGTTACGCAGTACCCTACGGACGTCCTTCTGATTAATGCGAATGTTCGACATACTCGACTCGCATTCACCAGGAGAGGCGGAGGGCGTCGCGCCACCAGGATCCAGACGTGAAGATTCCGCAAACAAAGAAGCAAACAAGTTCGCTTTCTCCTCAGCGGAGTGGGCCAGCGTCCCGTCGGGTCTCAGCAGTGGTGGTAGTGAGGGGCGGCAGAAGTTCCATTCGACCGACTTAGCCAGGGACCAAAAAGCCTTACTACCTGCTGGGTATGAAGCAAGTTTGTTCCCTATTCGGCTAATGTGGTCAAACCGAGCCCTCCGCAACACCTTCTTGCAGGACTTAGCAGCCCTGTTGAAGGCTCTCTTCTTCTGACTCACGTCATTTGCTTTGCGCGTACGAGCGTCGACCCATGCTAGGTACGCCGCGTGCTTAAGCGCATCGGCGCGATTGCACTCGGCACCAAACCAAGGACGAGCTTCGCCAGATATTGCTATGTTAGAGAACGGAATGTAGTACTCCATTCCCCTCCGCAACACATCCGTCACGGCGTCCGCGCACGACGTAGCATCAGTGGAAGAAAAGCAAGTAGGCTGCCAAGGGTAACATGCGAAGAAAGATCGCATGCCATCCCAATCTGCTGACTTGTATCGCCATACCCGCCGGGTGCATCTTGGGCTAGGATCGGGCGGAGATTAGACAGACACAGACTTCACCAGACAGTGGTCGGAACTACCCAGTGGTGATGAAATCGACACCGAATAGCGGTCTGGATCTGTTGTCAGCAGAAGGTCCAAGCAATTGGCAGTGTGCGAATCTACATCCGGCACCCTCGTTGCCCCCTGGACCAGCTGGGTAAGATTTAACGCAAGCGCTAGCTTTCGCGTCTCTCGTCCAGCATGGTCTGTGGTGTCTGATGGTGGGCATTGAAGTCCCCCAGTAACACCAATTGGGCAGAAGGGTACCGCTGCTGAGCCGCATCCGCCGCCTCACTCAGGTGCTGTGTAAGCCCAGTTGTCTCCAAATCACCGCTGTGCGAACGGTAGACGCATGCGTAGACAATTTTGTCTAGACCTGTGTCCACCATAGCCCACAGCGTTGAGAACCTGGAGTCTTCAAGGTAGCGGAGACGCCGATAGCAGATGTCGTCCCGGGCGTACATGCATACGCCCGCGCGGGGTCTAAAGTGGTGCTCCAGGGTAAACCCAGGGTAAGACAGGTATGACACGTCCGACGGACATCCGATCTGCGTCTCCGACAGGAACAAGAGCGCTGGTTTCTCGGTCTCAAGATGGTGATGGACTGCGGCGAGATTTGAGTGCAGACCTCGTATATTAGAGAGGTGCACTTTATGCGAAAGGACGTGCTGCCGCTGTACAGCATTTCTCTTTTTATTCCTGTTCATTAAAGTTATGGAGGTTGAGGAGAAGGAAGTGAAATGAGGTTCCAAGCTGCTAACCTTCAGGCACGCCCTGACAGGACGACATCTTTGGGGGACTAGTCTGGAGACTGCGGGGACGCCCGAGCCCCCCCGGGAATGTCCATCGGGCCCTTTCATCTGGTCGCCAACCAGCACGATGGTGCATTCCGGGATTTTTCGTCAGATGGCGGGGCAGCCTTTCATGAGTGGCTAGCTCACTACTTGGACCCCCAACTATCTGCGGTCGGCCAGCGGTGCACCGTGCCTCGGATCCCGCTACCCTCCAAGACTAGTCTCCCGATACGCCCATGCCAGGGCTAGCCTGGCTGGTCTGCCTGCATTAGAACAACTATTTCGACCCAACTCCTCTGAATTGGCTACACTGAGCATCATACCGGAACACAGCTAAGCCGCTTGGCGGTACGTCTTTGCCCAGTGGGTGGTCACATCCATCGGCCGAAGCCTACCACCGGTTAGTGTCACCTGATTAGCACCACCCGGGGACCACGTGTAGGGTCTTACATTGGGTATTCTCCTACGGACGCGGGTGACTCGGCCCCCAAAAATTATTTTTGTATAATTGTAGCTATTTCGTTGCCTCCTCTTTTTCCTTCGGTTTCTCCCTACGCATAACAAAATCCATTGCTGGTACCATCGTAAAAACAAAGGTTGTACACTGTATATTTTCTGGTATATAATATCAGCATACTCTCCTAATGTGGGGTGTTCAGTACCTTTTGTAGATCAAAAGAAGTACGAAGCATTGCGTTATTTTTCTTGCTTAGTTCACAGTGAAAAGATAATCTATCTTTTGATGCCTTTATTTCCTTTAAATGATTTAACATTTCAGGATTTTCTTTTTTATACTGGCCTTCAAAACGTAAACATTTGGCACATTTATCCTTCTTTGGAACGTACCAAAACCAATATTGAAATCTTTGTTGAAAATGTCACGAAATATTTTTTCACCAACTACATCTACACCCTCTGATGTTTTTGACTGTTTATAAATCCTGTATAGGCTTTTTATGTTTTTAAATTCAGTGAGGAGATATAATCTGGTACTGTCTTTACGACAGTAATGGGATGGTAGTGCTGGTAAACTTAAGATAAAATTAACGACGAACGAACGTTTAACATAAAGGCAACGAAATAGCTACAATCTTCCAAAAATATATTGCTGAAGTCGATTCACGTGGGTCTGTAACAAATTTAATTCTTTATTCAGACTCATGCCCAAGGCAGAATAAAAACAAAATAGTTTTAGCCGCCATGACTGTCAAATACTGCATGGATATAGATGCTGAGACCGATTCTATAGCCATAATTTCAAGACTAGCCGAAGTATAAAACATCTGTGCCTATAACTACAGCCAAATACAAAGATCTTAAGAAGCTGTGTGATACAGTGGTTATTCCCAAGATTATTCACCTAGAATACACTAACAAACACAGACGAAGTACAAAACATCTGTTAAAAAAATTAATTACCTAACTACTCGAATCAGTTTACCTATTCAAGTTTCGTTGCAGTAAGTACCTACTTAGTTTCCACTTAGTCCAAAACTAGGTAGGTATTAGTATTGCAAAGTGATTGCCGAGTGTTCGGAGACGTTGCGCGTGTGTTCGAATTATTACTACGTATTTTCAATATTTGACATGGACGAGGACGATAGTAATCTAATTTTAGCAGCTTGTGCAGTTATTATAGGTAGATCCCTCAAAACGCGGAATCGTTGGGTCAGGCCAAGCTTAATGAGTCGCAGTTGTTATAGTACTAGTGAAAGAATAAGTGATTTAAAAAAAAGACGACATGGTTTTACAGAGACCCGTTTCTTTCAAAACATTTATGTCATTAACCAGTTCCCAATTTGAATATTTACTGAATATCGTTGGACACAGAATATCTAAACAAGACACTAATTACAGAAAAGCAATTTCACCAGTAGACCGATTGTCAATAACGTTAAAATATCTCAGCTCGGGAAATTCATTTAGACAAGACAAATAAAGAATAAGAATATATATTCCCTTTGTCTTTCTTTGCGCCTTTTCAACAATAGCAAGAGGAGAATAATACGTGTCTTGTAATCCATATTTTGAAATATTTGCCACTAGTCTGAACAGTTCAAGCGACAGTGATCGACTCAACATACAAAACGACGATCCAAATACTTGGACTGGCAGCTTTGCCGGCGTCGGCGCCGGCACCGACGCCGTGTCGGCCACCGACACGACCGTCGTGTCGTCCAGATGTGGCCGGGGCGTTAATCTGGATTACTCCACTTTTTTATTTATTCTAGCTACCAAGGACACCGGAAGAATGGAGAAACATTGCAGATGCATATTTTAAAAGATGGCAAGTGCCTAATTGTCTTGGATCAATGGACGGGAAACACGTAAAATTGAAATGTCCTCCAAGGAGTGGCAGTGAATACTACAACTATAAACATTATTTCAGTATTGTGCTTTTTGCTTTAGTAGATGCTGATTACAATTTTTTGTACGCTAATGTGGGATGTCAGGGTCGGATTTCAGACGGCGGTGTCTTCAGTAATTCTGCATTATGCAGGATGTTAATGAATGATAATGCTTTGAATTTACCAGATAAAAATCCTTTACCCGGACGGAATACACCAATACCATTCTTTTTTTTGGGTGATGACGCTTTTCCATTGCAAACCCATATTATGAAAGCTTGTGATGGGAATCACACGAAAGGCTCTCCCCAAAGAGGATTTTTAACTATCGTGTATGTCGAGGGAGAAGGGTAGTTGAAAATGTGTTTGGGCAGTTAGCAAATAAATTTCAGATTTTCCATAAACCTATTGAACTAATCCCAGAAAAAGCTACTATTGTAACATTGGAGTGTATACATTTGTTCTATTATATAAAACAAACCGGTGCACTACCACAAAATGAATACGATACTGAAAATTATGAAGGAGAAGTCATTCCAGGTGAGTGGCGACGGAATGCACATGAAAGTTGTTTAGTTAACATTCCCAGAGAAGACAATAATATTACTTCAGGCCCAGATGCAATATTCACCACCGAGGATACAAGAATTGAGTTGACTCATTATTTTCTTTCTGATGTCGGTACATTAGAATGGCAATATAACCAATAAACGCCCCATAGTAAATTAAAGTAAAACTCATAACATAATTCTGATTTATTTTTAAATATTTGTATAAACAGTGCCCAATAAGTCTCTTGACGAGATAAATTTTTACTTTAATTTGAACAATAAAGATTTTATCAAAGTAATGTGTTCTTATTAACAATCACACATATTATACATTCTTAGCTAAGAAATAGTAATAGCATAAATTCTGAACACATGGCAATTTTTTTTTAATTTTATTCAATAAGCGATGCAGATTCCGATATAAAGATACAAACAAAATAAATTGAGAAAAAAGGCAATTTCATCCTTAAATATCTATGGATTTAAGGAAGTTAAAATATTTTCAGTATCCTGGGTACTATTACGAGTTAGAGGTGAGATTTCTTCCTCAAATGTTTCTGGAGGTGAAACTGTCTCGTGGGATTGGGCGGAGTATACGGATAATGAGTAGTTTGTAGGTGCAGCCGAATAGTATCCTGGATGACTGTGTGTTGACGATGGTCTTGAAAAATCTGAAAACATATCGGCTCGACTGCCAGTTTCGGCTTCAAATATTATATTATTGATCCGATGTCTTACAATAGCTTTCGTTGACCGCTCCATTTTTCTTAACTGGCCCGCAATATAATCTCCAAACAAACCATCCTCATCTTTTTCTAGTATCTTTGAGGCATATTGGCGTTCGGAGATATTCTTCATAATAGTCAGTGCTTCGGACACCATCTCATCTTTTTGATTAATTCTAGGACGTTTATTTGGTCTTGGCAACTCTGATAGATTTTTTTCTGTTGATTGTGATAAATTATTTTCTGTTGATTGTGAATCTGAATCCTGTTGTGAATGGTGTTCCGCCGGCTTATCCTGGATGAGCAGATAATTTATCATTTATATTATATTATTAAGCTTTTAGTTAGCATATAACAAAGTATCGCATGAAAGACTACACAATTAGGATTGATATATAATCCTTTTATATATTCTATTACAAATAAGTGAGGTAAGTATAAGTATACAGGATGTAACAGAAAGGTGTGATAATATTGTATGGGGTGATTCTATCCATCAATATGACCAACATTTACTATGGGACCAACATCAAAATCTCAAAAAAAAAATTTGCCCTGTCCATACAAAATGGATCAGCTGACCGGGCAATTGAGTCATATAAAAGCAAAGTCAGCAACATCCATTTTTTTCAGAGTAGCAACTTTGAATGCAGTCCGTCAGTGTAATGCCATCTATAAATATTTGAATTATCAGATCCCTGTAAAACCAGCAACATCCCCTTTAAAATCCTCATTTTAAGTAAGGTAAACGCTCCTAATACGGCGGTAGTCAAAATCGCTTCCTATTACGGTGGTATTTCTATTTTCGCGTTTTATTCAGTGTAGGTACACCAAAAACGAAACTATTTATTCTAAATATGACTTAACGGACGTTTGCAAGTATAGCACATAGACAACACAACAAGATCAATCAGTCTGTGTAACGTCATCGACGTGAGAGGTGTTTCCATACAAACGCGGAACAACAAAAGTAAGTACACAAATATTTAGAAACTAAGTTTTTCGTATTAAGATGCCGTTCGAGTTTGTTCATTTGTTATTTATAGCATTTTCTTATTATTACACTCACTATTTAAATAGCTTATTTTATATTTGTAAGTCATTTTTTACCAAAAAAATAAAATACCGCCGTAATACGATACAAATTTTGTAGATTAATTCTAATACGGTGGTATGACTCCGAAATAGGAAAAGTACTGGACATGTTTAATTGTTTATAACTTTCAATTGATTAACTTATTGAATTAGTTTCAAGTTTAGTTGAAATAATTATTAATCACATAACTTAGAAACCATATTCTGTGGTATGTGTTCTTAATTAGAAATCTAGTTAAATATGAAAACTGTCGAGTACAAAATGTTAGTTTCTTAGAAGAGGCAAAAATGGGAAGGTGTATTTTAATTTATCACAAAACATTTATTTTGTATAAATTTTGACTTGAGTTTTACAAATCTGAGCCAAAAAACTGTTAATGTTTGATTAGGCATTTTTACTCTTTTGTTTATCGAAATATTTATGGGTCAGAATTAGGATTATCGAAAACATGAGTAGTTTTCCTATTACGGCGGTAATTATTTCCAGGTAACTCCGTGTAGGGTTCTAAGATCTCCTATTACGGCTCTATTCATACAACATAAAATTACAAGTTTTTAGGGTTCCGTAAAAGTTTTCTATCTTTTATTGTGGATTCTTATTTGACATGCATGTTTTTTTTTTGATAAAATCAAAAGCGATGAAAACTTTTAAATTTATGTAATTGTTTTATTTAAATTTATGCAATCTACATAATATTTATTTTTGTTTTTAAAGATATTATGGACAGAAAGAAACGCAAGTGTTATACTAATGCCCAAGTGGCTGAAGCACTTTCATCAATTCGACAAGGTATGAGTATTTACAAAGCCTCGAGACAGTATAATATACCAGAGACTACATTACGGAGTAAACGAGATGAGCTTTACGAGAATGAACATTGTGGTAAGCAACCAGTACTTAACCTAAACGAAGAAAGACAAATCGTTGATTGGATCCATTACCTTGGTAAATGTGGCTTTCCAGTTACTAAGAATCAATTATTACACACTGTCTCTAAGTTAGTTGAAAACCTGCAGCGCCCTAATCCGTTTAAAGATGGAGTTCCTGGAAAGAAATGGTTTTCAGGGTTTATGCTACGACATCCAGCAGTGTCAAAACGTGTGGCACAAAATCTTCCAACAAGTAGAAACCAAGTCACGGAAGTTGCATTGCGAGCGTGGTTTGATAGAGTAGGATCATAAACCTCTCCGCTGGCAGTTGGATCCCCTCGGATCCATTTGTTACTAATACCTTTATTAGGCAGGTGGGTCATTGTTGATCCACACGACCCAAGTGATTTAAAACTTTTTTTTATCAATTTTACGGTTTATTTTTGGTGTTTAACGATTGAACTCTATAATTGACTAAACGAATTTGTCCATTCTCGGCTTCGCGTGCACACGATGCTCGAAAAACTACAAATTAATCAAAAATTGTACTTTGTTTTTAAACGCATATTTAATCAATACTTCAGCATCGACTTGCACCCACGAAAAGTGTATTTAATAAATAATTAAATTGATTTATTCTTCGATATATTGACAGTAATTGACCGTCATAGTGTTGCCAGTTGCCAACAATTAATCGTATATTTCAAAATAATTATTTACAAATCGATTCTAATTGTTATTTCTGAAGTTCAACTAAGTCCTCTTCATTCTTGTAAGAGTCTAAGAGTTAACAGTCAGTTAAAACTGTTATTTGTAAACACTCACATTAATTCAAACATGTTTTATCCATATAATTAAAAAAAACTAAAATATCGAAGTTGGTCATAATAATCGATATAAATCGATTATTAAAAAAAATGTTCTGACAGTTGGTCTTGACTTTTCAATGTCATTCACTTTGTTTCTTGGCATCGCGAATACTGTTTTCCTTGTTATTTATTTGTTTTGGCTTTGAAAATGGACTCTGATACCCCTTCTCACGTTGACCCCGGCACGCCTATGGACTCCGACACCAATCCCATCGTTGACCCCAGCTTGAATACGGATATTGAACTCGCCGACCTGCATCGTACGGATACGAATGCGGCAACGTCGCTTCAACTCCTGCCTGTGGTGGAAACTGTGTTACAGATTCGATGTGCAAATTGTGGTAGTGATATCACTCAAAGGAGAAGGCATACCTTCAGTCTTTTAGAAGTGGAATCTGTTATAAGGCAGTGGGTTGCTCCACAAGTGGTATGTTTGCATTTATCGTCATAATTTATTTTTATAATAATAACGTTTGGCGCAGTGGTTGAGCGATTGACAGCGGCGCCGCTAGTCTTATATATTTGTATGGCCTACAGATACTGGTTCTGGGTCTGGCTATTTGTGTATGTGTCTTTGTATGTTTGTAAACGCACCCATAATACAGGAATAATTCCTAGCGTGGGGTAACGTTAAACTGTGCAACTACAAAACTAAACACTAGTTTTCTTTGATTACAGGTTGGAAGTGACTGTATAATATGTCATTCTTGCTGGACTGTAGCTTTGAATGAATCAAATGCACAGATGTACAACACAGACGCTACAACTAGTAGTGGACATCGTCGACTTTGTATAAACTGTCAATGTTCATTATTGAGAACAAGATCTCACATGCTGAGTACTAAAGTGGGTGATAGACGTGCGAGTAAGTACGCGGACTTGTGGCTCGACGACCTTTTTCGCCTGTGTGTCACCTTAAAAACGCGTACTTTAAAATTGCCGCGCAAGTTTGCCGGCGATCCAACCTGTTTGAAATCATACTCGTAGCTCGTCTCGGCTCGTACGTGTGGCAGCGCTGCGAGCCGGGAGCCGCCATTTTGTTTTGCCTGTCCGTGGATGCACAACGCTTGTGGTGTTTGACGTTTGTGTAATTTTTGTTAATATTGGTTTACTGCGCAAGTGCCTAATCATTTAGTTTAGAAAATTCTCAAAATGAGTGATTTCCGAACTTATTCGCATGAAATGCTAACAGAATTTATAGAAGGTTTTCGAAATAATCCGTGCCTTTGGAAAATTAGAAGCAATGATTACAGAGACAAAAATATGAAGTTTCAAGCATACAATAATTTATTAGAAATTATACGTAAGGTGGAAAGAGATGCTACCATAGACAACGTCAAGAAAAAAATTAATTCATTGAGGGCTGGGTACCGTAAAGAACATAAAAAAGTACGAGATAGCATGAGAACAGGTTCAGGAGCTGACCAGGTATATGTACCAAAATTATGGTACTATAGTCAGCTTGAATTTCTGAATGATCAAAGCCAAGGTAAGTATAATTATTTATAAATCAATTGCCAGCGCGGTGTCCAGCTTGTAGTAGTGTTGTTACAATACATAATGAAATTGTGATGTTTTAAATTAAAACAAAAAGTACATAATATAATATTAGTCTTTTATTTACAGGTGAACAATCGGCTGACAATTTGGATAGCAGTGAACAGGAGACAGTTAATGATGATGAAAGTACATTTGACGTTGAAAATGATACTCAGGTAAATTATATATTATTATTATAACATTCTGTGTTGCCATGGTACTGCACCACTAGTATTAAAGTAGGTTTCATACTTCTCTCGGGTAATTTTTGCATTTTGAGTGGGATTACGATCATGTGTTTGTCGCAGTGACTGTAATTCTCCATTTCGCGGTCTCAGTCCCAAATCAATAGTTCCATTTTCATGATTTTCACTATCAAATTGCTGACGTGGACTGTAAGTTTGTTTTGCGTTTTTCCTTAAAAAATTGTGCAATACGCAACATGCCAAAACCATTTTGTTAATATTGCGCACACTGGTATTTATAGGCGACCGAAAAATGTGGAATCTTCCCGCCAAAATTCCAAAAACATTTTCTATAATTCTTCTAGCCCTGCACACTCTATAATTATATATCCTCTTACTTGAGTTAGCCAGTGATTGCCTTTGTGGGTATGGTTTTATAAAATCTGTCCTCAAAGCAAAAGCCTCATCGCCAATAAATACATAAGGCAACTCTTCTGAATGTCCGCTTGGTTTTCTCGGGTTAGGAAGATTTAAACTCTTCGAATTCAATCTTTGAAAAAATTTAGTTTTTTGTAATACACCACCATCAGAAATACGTCCATTTGTTCCAATATCCACATAAATAAATTCATAATTTGCATTAGCAATTCCCATTAGAACAATACTATGATACCCTTTATAATTGTAAAAATGTGACCCTGCTCCGGCAGGAGGGATTATAGCAACATGCTTCCCATCAACAGCTCCTAGGCAATTTGGAAATTGCCATCTGCGCTCAAACTCTTCAGCAATTGCTATCCATTCTTGTTCTGAACTCGGGAACTGTAACAAAAAAAAACTACGAGTCAGTATAATGATATTATTTTTATTTACAGAGTACCAACTACAACGTGTCTTCACCTGCAACATCTACTGCTTCATCTGCACGTCGTAAACGACAGGCCAATGACGAAATTGCAAATACTATATCATTGATAGGTAAAAAATTAGAAAACCCTGATGATGAATATGATGCTATTGGAAAAAATATTGCAGCTAAACTCCGCAACATGACTGCTACCCAACAAGGCATAGCCGAAAAACTCATCAATGAAGTAATATTTTTGGGACGGTTTGAAAGATTAACTTTTAATACAACTATACATAGTCCAGTCCAGGTACCCCAAAGACCGCTGATAAACCCAATTGTTCCCGTCCAGATGCAAGAAACACAAGTATTTAACTTGTCACAAGACTCGCAAGCTATTACTATCCCGGACACCCTGATTGAATATTTAAACTTTAATAATAATAATAATTCAAAATAAATACAAATAACATAAAGTTACGTTTTTAACATTAATGTGCCATAGATAAATAAAGTTTGATTACTAGATTATTTTATTTATAAAATAGATATATACTACGTACCTTCAAATATGTTTTGAGTGCAGAGCAAATTGCGTCGCATGTCTCAGGAATTATGTGCCCCAATGATTGTCTTGATATTGCTGACGAATACATTAAATCTTTGTATGTTCCACCAGTTATCAAAAATCGTAATGTTACACTTAAACGTTCATGCGGTGAAATAGCTTCTCTCATGCAAGTATCTTGTTTGGCTATAATTGGTGAAACTAAACGCAAAAGTTCTTCATACAGCGGTTCAGGCATTCTGAAATAATTATGGAAATCTTCCTTCTCTTCACGTAACTCTCTTACTAAATTCACATGCGATAAACGCTCTCTTTTCGTAATCCAGTGCTTTACCCACACTTGTCGATTTCGTCTTTTTTTATTAGTTTTTAAAATGTAGTATGATATAATTCCCAAATAACACAAAGCTTCTTCTCTCGACGACATCGCGATATAGTATGAGCAAGCTTCACGTATGTCACCGACGTCGAGCCGAGTAAGTTCACGATCTTAAAAACCGCGTTCTTTAAGTTCGTACGTCTATCACCCACTTAATACAGAAAGAGAGACTCGCATTAGAAATGTAATAATAGAATGGATTAGGCCTCGTCAAGTAAGTTTACAAGCATTTATAAATTATTTTCCTGGCCTAATAGAACTGTTTCGTGAACTTGGCTCAAAGGCAAGCATATTTATTCTCAATAAAAATAAATAAGTATTATGGTACATCTAAGTACTTATATTAGACATATTTATATAAATAATAATAATAATAATTATTATTATTATTTATTTATTATAAATATGTCATCCTTGCTGGCAGAGAGCTGATCGAGCACCAATTCGCCCTTCAGAGCCATCTCATTCAGGCCAAGCAACAATGGATCTGCCCAACCTTTCAAGAGCTTCGGATACTCAAGCTCACTGTTTTTTCCCAGAATGTGGTTCAACAGAGAGACTGACAGTCCCCAAATGGCTGAGGGTAAAGCTCTTTGCTGATTTCAAGTTTTATGTGCTAAATACATGCAGGATATGTAGTTTTCATCTAGAGGAGCTCGTGGCTAAATAAAAACAGCCGCACGGATCGATCTTGAAGGTTAAGCAACGCTTGCCAAGGTTGGTCTGTGGATGGGTGACCATCTTAACATAACGAGTTTCCTTCGTGCCTCGGAAAGCACGTTAAGCTGTTGGTCCCGGCTGTCATTTGTAGATCTTTGGCAGTCGTTACGGATTGTCAGAAGCCAGTAAATCTGACTCCAGTCTTGCCAAGATGTACCGTGTAACCCAGTTAATGGGTTGTGGAGGTCTGGTAGGCAGCCGCTCCACGTAAAACACTGGTATTCAGCTGAATTCGGTTTGACTGGAAGCCGACCCCAATGTAGTTGGGAAAAGGCTAGGCAGATGATGATGTAGTTTTCATCTACATAATGATAATTGGCAGATCTTAGAAAGCAATCCTCAACCCAACCACAGTTTTACTGTTAAACATGTTGAGGACTTTGCATCATTTATAAATGAAAGAAAACTCTCCCTGGATTTTTCAAATGTTGAAGGAATATCTGATGAATCAGTTCACTACTGGATTGGACTATCAAAAGAACAGTTCCGACAGCTCATTGGAGAAGTACCGTGACTACAAAACATTAAAAATGGAGAGTTAGCTCTTGCAGCATACTTATTAAAATTAAGAACAGGCGATACTGATGAACGAATTTCCACTTTGCTGAATGTACCTCGTACAACATTAATGAGACTGATGGGCAATGTTCGTAAGATCCTTGAAGATGATTTTACACCTAGAAACTTAGGAATAAACCATATAACCAGAGCTGAAATTGCCCGTAGGAATTTGCTAATTCCAAATGGATTGTTTGGTGGTAAAAACAGACAGCCAATTGTTATTATGGATGATACATATTTATATGTGCAAAAAAGTTCCAATTATATGTACCAAAAAGATACTTACTCCCTGCACAAGTATAGGAACCTAATGAAGCCTTTTTTAATAGTATGTTCAGATGGATACATTGTAGATGTATTAGGCCCTTATCCAGCAACAACCTCGGATGCAAACATAATCATAAACAAATTTAATGATGAATCGAAGCCACTACGTCAGTTCTTTCAAACAGGAGATGTTTTTACTACTCTGTCAAGAAAGTACCGGGAAAAGATCAATAATACACAAAATGTCTGTTATTCATCCAAATTTATTTTATCACCTTCAAAGTATGCTCCTTTAGAAACGATACACTTGCGCCAACGAATAATCCATTCATCAAAACATTTTTTAAACGCTGCTTCCGGAATTGAGTTCAGTTCTCGCCGCGAATTCTCCTTTATGTCTTCTATCGATTGAAAACGGGTGCCACGAAGTGGTAATTTGAGTTTAGGAAAAAGAAAAAAGTCAGCAGGAGCCATATCTGGTGAATATGGTGGTTGCTGGATGGTATTTGTTGAGTGTTTGGTTAAAAATTCGTTCACAATGATAGCCTTGTGCGAAGGCGCATTGTCGTGGTGCAAAATCCAAGAATTTTCTTTCCACAAATCTGACCTTTTTCGTCGAATTTGCTCTCTTAAACGCCGCATAACGCTCAAATAATATTCTTTATTTACCGTTAGACCTTCCGGTAAGAATTCAGAGTGCACAACACCGCGATAGTCAAAGAAAACAGTCAACATGACTTTGACTTTTGATCGACTTTGGCGTGGTTTTTTCGGTTTCGGTTCAGTTGGAAAGCGCCACTCCGAAGCTTGTTGACTAGTTTGCATGTCAAACTCGTAAACCCACGTCTCGTCACCAGTAACAATGCGTTTCATTAATGTTGGGTCCGAACTGACTCGTTCTAGCATGTCCTCAGCGACTTTCATGCGATTGAGTTTTTGGAGAAAATTCAGATCTTTTGGGACTAGCCGAGCAGCAACATGTTTCATACCCAAATGATTAGTTAAAATGGTACGGATCGACTCGTGAGATACAGAAAGTTCGGCGGATATCTCTCTCAGAGTTGAATGGGGATTTTCAGTCACTATTTCCTTCACTTTTGCGATGTTAACTTCAGTTGCAGACGTTGACGGCCTACCAGAGCGAGGCAAATCTTCCATCACATCTCGACCGCTTTTGAACGCTTTGAACCACTCATAAGCACGAGTTTTTGATAAAGTCGATTCACCGTAAGCCTTCTGTAACATTTTCAGTGACTCCGAACACGAAATTCCATTGGCGATGCAAAATTTAAGACAAACTCTTTGTTCGATATTTTTGTCCATTATGAAATTCGCAATACACACTATATATGATATTACTAAAACCAGCACTGTATTTAATATAAATAACAGATGCAACTCTAACTCCGCGCCAAAATGGAAAACAGTTGTGCCAATCTAACAACTACAAAAAACAAAAATTTGAATTTGGAACCATAAACAAATCATCCATTCCCGATACTTTTTTGACTGAATGTATTCTGGATAGGGGCTTCAGAGACTGTGTACCCTTATTGGAACAGATTAATTATTCTGTCCACATGCCTGCAACACGAGAGGAAGGTGAAATTCAATTATCAACGCTTGCAGCTAACAAATCAAGAACAGTAACCATATGCAGGTGGGTAGTAGAAGCTGTTAATGGCATTTTTAAACAGTCATACAGACTACTTAGACATGAGTTTTTTAATAAAGCTTCAAAACATGCCATGACAGACTTCCGTATAGCTGCAGCGTTGATAAATAAGTTTCACGAAAGAATAAAGGACAGGGTGGATGCAGGTCAAATCCTTGAAGTAATTAACACGAAATTATACACCCCTAATGATCTTGCCGATTTTGTGATTAATCGTAATTTAAATAGAAGGCGTACACAGTTTCATAACATCAATGTAAACATAAACAATGTATCTTTTCCAAGGCTAGAGTACAGCGAGTTAATATTAATAGCATGTGGTACTTACCAATTGAAACAAGCGCGCTCTTATTATGGGGAACATACTAGGAATGATGGTTCCTGTACAATAGAAGTGTGCAGGGATGCAGCTAGCAACCTACTGGAAGGTTTTCCTTCGGTCGAAAATTGTAGCTTATTGCGGGGGAAAATTCAAAGTAGGCATATAAGTAGAAAAGTATATTTCGTTTATATATTACATGAAAATAACAGTCAGGGACGAAATTCAATCAAGCAGTATTGCTGCAATTGTATAGTAGGCCGAAGAACAGTAGGTTGCTGCGCTCATGTAATGACAATTATTTGGTTTTTGAGCTGGGCAAGGTATCAAGATAATATATGTCCACCTGCTCAGTTTCTAGACAACGTATTATTAACATATGAGTCAGAATAATAAAAAAATGGGTAAATAAAAATGTGTTTTATTAAAAAAAAAACAAGTAAGCAAAAAAAGTCTTACAGGCATCTTGATACAATCTCATTACAATATTCTCTTCCCTGTGGGTATGAGCTGTAAGACCTGTATTATATTTATACTTAAAGTGCCTGTTCATGCTGAGCCAAATTCAAATTCAAAATGACAAAGTCCTTTGACAACCATAGATCAAAACAGAAAAAAAAAGGTGCCAACACTACAAAAGTCTAATGTCAAATCACAAGAAAATTTTCGAGTTGACGAGCGCGACGCGGTGTTATAATTCTCTTGTTTTTTTTCATTTTTACGGAGTAATCCTAAGGTAAGTGGATGAATATTCATTTATTGGTGTTTATTACGACTTTGTAAATAGTTTTTTTCATGAAATAATATCATAAAACTTGTTTTGTTGAGCCAACAAAAGTTTCATAGTTTCGAGTCCGTCGAAGTCACCATTGTAATTGTATGATTTTTGGCAGTTTTGCAATGAATTTCACCTCTGTAATGGTGGAAGTACCGTAAAATCTATTGATAATACATAATTTTTCGTATTCGAGGCATATTTCAACAAGTTATTCATATTATGAAGAAAATTTTTGTTTAGGTAACGAAATCGTATTTGAATCTCAAACCGTCAAACGCCACAACGGCCCCTAGGTCGTAGGTCATGTCGATAAAAGTTATCGATGACATAGATTGTTTTTGTAAAATTGTTCGAATATATAAAATTATTATAATTTAGATTTTTTTTTTTTTGTCATATATCATAAGTTTTTGTTTTTCTGTAAATTGAATATATGCTATTCTGATAGATCCTGAAAATGAGTCGACGCTGGATGGTCGGACAGGAGGGCGCAATTTCGAAGAGATCCTCCGGGATAGCGAGTTGGAGGAGGAGGAGGGTGACGAATACCTCGACCTGGGCGAGGTCGAATACCTCGACCTAGGTGAGTTAGAGGACGAGGAGCTCGGGGAGCAAGTGGATGAAGAGCTCGGGGAGCAGGAGGCGGCCAACCTTTACAATCCGGAATACCTTGATCCAGAGTATATGGAGCCGGATTGTGAGGTAAATATTTATTTTTCTCTTTCATAAATTACTCAACTTGAAAAGGTCATAGTATCTATTGGCATTCTAGATGAATAGTAAATATTTTGTCAGTTGTAATATATTATTTTTTATCTTTTTCTAGCAACCTGAATGGATGTGTTTCATTCGTTGAAAAAGATAAGTAGTACTGATATGTGGTTCAATGGTGTGTGTATTGCAAGTGTTTTTGCGTGCATGATTTCCATTGGGAAGGATGATGGTTTGGAATCGCATGAAATAATCCGATGTTGTTATGCTTGTTTGAAGGGTTAGGTAAAATACTGTTCATAATGCTATTTCTTTGATTTTTCAGGATGTTGGGCCGCCACCGACGATCCTCGGGCTCTACACCCAAGACGGAGAAGAAATTTTTGGTGCGCAGCCGTAAGTAAACATGTTTTCATAAAAAACTATTGTTTTTAGTTCTAATTTCTGTAATAATGAAAACCCTTTATTTGGTAGGTCAAGCCCCCTGCAAAGCCCCCTGCGCGCTCCGCTCTCGACTTCGCCTGCTGCCGAAATTCGCCCAGAGTAATAAAACTTTTCATCTGTGTACTTTTACCTTTCTTCGTTATTTAGATGAATGTAGATTTATGATGTTACTGTTAATTTTTCTCAGGCATGTCGTCGTAACCCTGGAGGAGGGCGACCTCGTTCCAGCTCAAGGCGACGACGACGATGCTCTGGGCGAAGAGTTTCATCTGGCAGATGAACACCTCGAATTTCGGCAGCAACCAGAGCGTCTGCAGCCCACGCGAGGAAGGGGATGCCCGCGTGGACGAGGAAGGGGGCGCGCGCGTCGTGGACGCGGCCGTGGTGCACGCGGAGGCAGCAGAGGACGGCTGACAGGTGAGTCCCAGTGGAAGAAAGGAGACAGATTGATAGAGGTTTATATGAATGATGATGATGTGCCTGACGATTTGAGAGCAATGGTGATGCGAGTGGTGAATGCGAGGGAAGCTACGAGAGAGCGGGCGGTAGCGAGAGCAAGGAGGCAAGTGAGGCCAGATAGTGAAGCACATGAGGAGGAATGGGTGGATGCAGATGACGGCGAGGATGAAACCTTGTTTGCTGGGGGAGAAAGTTCGTCTCGCTTTGAGTGGTTACCTATGGATAACTACTCAGGCGAGCGCGAACAATTTCTGCCTCAGCAAGCAGGGCCGGTTGTCGCATCTGACAGCGCGTATGGGGCGTTTAGACAGTACTGGGATGACGGTATCTTGTCACATATTGTGATGGAGACGAATCGTTATGCCCGGGGCCTTGCTGAATCATCCGCCAGCTTTGGCCAGGCATGGTATGATACGAATATTCACGAAATTTTGATCCTATTTTCTTTCTGGATGATGCTCGGAATCATCCGGATGCCCTCTACAGCATCCTGTTTTACCACAAACCCACTCCTTCAGACGAGCATTTTTAGGAAAATGTTCACCAGCCACCGCTACAACAATCTTTGCATGGGCGTAGCGAGGGGGAGGCAGGGGGGGGCAGCTGCCCCCCCCTAGCAGGCGGGCGGGCTGGCGAACTGAGCGAATTTTATTTCACCTCTTTATAGAAATTTACTGAGCTAAGCTATGTCATACTCATAATTATGGTAATATTGTTATCTTTCGCCTCGCTAGCACAGTTTAGTGTTATTCTATAGTTTAGTTGAGTTTAGTAGCTCGGTAGACAGACGTTCGTTCCTGCCGCGCCGCGCCATCGCCAGCCGCACGCGCCGCGCCGTCGAGCCGGAGCGGGGTGCGGGTACGGGGTGAGAGGGGAGGCAGCTGATGCACAGCGCGCGTGCGCGTAACAACAAACAATATTTTGTACACAGATTTTGTATTCAATCTTGTCTCGGTGGTCCTCTTATAACGTCTGTTCGTAATTATCGTGCAATTCGAAGTCGTGAATCGAGATTTTTGTTGTAATTTAATTTGTTTTTTCGCTGTCGCTTCGCTGGTGTTTGGGTGGGTGTGTTGGACGACTGGTGTTTGTTTTAAAAAATGGATATAAGAAAGTTTTTCAAAGGTAAGGTATTTTTTATTATCACAGTTAATTTTAGATTAATAACGATATGATATTTATATTTATTTAAAAACGCGTGAATTTTTGTTTAAGGGACTTTAAAAAGAAAAAAAGCAGAAACTAGTAGTGAAAGTAGTGATGACGAGAAAAAGGAAGAAAGTTCGCTGGCGCTGGCTCAAGCTGGATCTTTTAGAGTTCAAAATACACCTGAAGTGGCTGCAGATGAATTCGTTTGTGATAACGATTTAGGCAAATGGGTAGGGGCAGGGCGAACTTCTTTGATGACCACAAGTCAAAAAATGGATATGCTTAAACGTTGTTGGGTGCCCCCTGAAAATTATGACTTTTCTAAGGATGCCAAAGCTGCTGATCTGCAGCGAAAATTCAATCATAGTTGGTTGCAAACTTATTCGCCCTGGCTTGTTTATTCGAAACATCTTAAAGGTGCGCTGTGTTTATATTGCGTACTATTCCCTCCAAAGACAGTTGTTGGAGTTTTGGGCTCATTCGTAATTCGACCTTTTTGCCGTTTCAAATATATTCATGAATACTGCGTTAAGCATGTCTCATCACAATATCATAAATCAGCAGTTACCGATGCAAAACATTTGTCGGAGAAAATGCCTGTGGATATAATGATGAATACTGCTCACCAGAAAGAAATTGAGACAAATAAAAAGATACTGGCATCTATAATTTCTTCAGTAATTTTTTGTGGCACTCACGATTTACCTTTGAGGGGTAAACAGAATCATGAAGGCATTCTTGAAGACCTAAATCTAAAAATTGAATCTGGTGATCAAGATTTAAAGCAGCATTTAGAACATGGCAAAAAAAATGCTATGTATACTTCCCCACAGATACAAAACGAAATTATTGAATTGTGCGGTTTGGTCGTAAAGAATGAAATTATACAGGAAGCAAAGAAAGCTTATGCGTATAGTGTCATGGCAGATGAGTCATGTGATATAGCGGGTAAAGAACAACTATCTATCGGAATCCGTTTTTTTGACGAAGATCAAAATATAATACGTGAAGAATTTCTAGGATTTGTAGAATTAGAGGCCATGGATGCTAATACAATTGCGACAGAAATTGATAAATTCTTAGAAAGCGCCGGACTAGAATCCAATAAGTGCGTAGGGCAAGGCTACGATGGCTGTTCGACTATGGCGGGGAGTATTAGCGGCGTACAAAAAAAAATTAGAGATAAATATAAAAAAGCCTTATACTTTCATTGCGCTAGCCATAGGCTTAATTTGGTAATAAATGACTTGAACCAAGTTCCAGAAATTCGTAACACCATCGGAACAATCAAAGACATAATAAATTTTTTTCGAGAATCTGCTTTACGTAGAAAATACGTACCTAATATTCCGGCGTTATGCGAGACCCGCTGGTCTCACAAATATAAAAGTGTGGCCATGTTTTACAAGCATTTTGAGGAGATCATTCATGGACTCGAGAACATATCTAAAGACGGAAATGCTGCAGCCAGAAAAAATGCTTATCAATTACATTGTGCTGCAACGAAATCAGTATTCATCTTATGTGTGACACTGATAGCCAAATATTCTGCAATACGCACTTCAGTCGAAATCTATTGATATGCATACATGTACGAACCATATTAAGAGAATTATTTCTCTAGTAAAAGATCACCGTCAAAACGTAGACACAGAAAGTGAAAATATAATTGAAACTTCTCAAGGAACTGCATCTGCCCTTGGTACCGACTTACAAGTCCCACGCATTGCGTCTCGGCAACAACATCGGTCCAATCACCCGGCACAGAGCTCTTCAGACTATTGGAAAAGATCCATTATAATACCCTATTTAGATTCCTTAATTTCCGCACTCGATCAACGCTTTTCGAATGAGCATCTGCCAGCCTTCAGCCTAATGTCATTGCACCCTAACACAATGTTATCAATGACCCTCAGTGATTTCCAAGAGAATTGCAAAGCATTCACCAATTTTTACGAGCTCGCTATCGAGCCTGAAGCAGAATTGTGGTATAAATTGTGGAAAGACAAGGGGATTCCAAATGAAGAGTTAGAGAAAATGGATTTTACCGACACGCTTAAAGAGGCAAATACTTTCTTCCCCGTCACAAAGAGGGCCATACTTATTTTACTGGCGCAACCATCCACCACGGCCAATATAGAACGGTCTTTTTCCACCTTACGGCGAGTAAAAACGTGGTTGCGGTCTACAATGTCAGAAAATCGTCTGAACGGCCTATGTATGTTAAGCGTACATAGGAAAATGGTAGAAGGAAAGAAAGGCGAAGTTATTGAAAAAGTTTTAAATAGATTTTGTGAACAACCACGCAAGTTACTGTTTAAGTAATTAAAACTATTCTGTTTCTGGTTAAAATTCGTTTTTTTATTGTTACACTTGCTGACCCGGCGGACGTCGTCCTGCCCAGTAATCAATCTTACACCTACCCTAACTAAACTAAACCTACCCTACACCTACCCTACCCCTATCTATGTATGTGTTATTCTGAGTCTTCAGCTACCTACATAACAAATTTCATCGTAATGTGTTCAGTAGCTTTTGCTTGAAAGAGGTAACAAACATGCATCCGTCCACACACACTCACAAACTTTCACCTTTATACCTAATGTATGAAAACATAAATTCAGTTTCTCTATGATTTTCTCAACCTGCCCCCCCCTGTACAAAATCCTGGCTACGCCCTTGAATCTTTGCCGCGCTCTCCACTTCAATGACAACAGTAACAGACCGACAGACAATTCTGACAGTTTGTTTTCTTTTGGCCCCATTTTAGAACATTTAAATTCACGCTTCATGGAAGCTTATGTCCCATCCAAAACATTTGCATTAACGAATCCCTGATTTTGTGGAAAGGTAACCTAGCCTTCCGCCAGTACATAAAGACCAAATCGGCCAAGTTCGGGGTGAAAACCTTCGAACTCTGCGAGTCTTCGACTGGCTACCTTTGGTCTTTCTTTGTGTACCTTGGCAAACACACCACCTACCATCCCGCTTTCCCGTCTACACTGCTGAAAAGCACGGCCACTGTCCTCAAACTCATCTATCCTCTCCTTGACAAAGGGTGTACTCTTTTTATGGACAACTGGTTTAGTAGCCCCCTACTGGCCAAATTTTTGAAGTCACGCAAAACGGATTGTGTAGGGACATTGTGCAGCACTCGCCGCAATGTTCCTCCACTCATATCGTTGTGTAAGCTTCAAGATGGCCAGATTACAGCCCGTCATTCCGGCGATATTGTTGTCATAGCATACCAGGACAAGAAAAAGAAGATCAGCACCATCTCTACCTATCATGGCATTCAACAAGACCGGATGGAGCCGAAACCATATCGCGTGGCTGAGTTCAAGCCCCAAGTAATTTTGGACTACAATAAGGGTATGGGAGGCGTTGATCGTAAAGATCAAATGCTGGAACCATACCTGCTGGAAAGAAAAAGATGCGCTAAATGGACTATGAAGGTCTTCAAACGCCTTCTCAATTGCTCAATTTTAAATTCACGAATTCATCTAGAGGCTTCGACTTCTACACATATTCAAACATATAGTTTTTCGATTGGAGTTAGTTGAACAGCTACTCCAACATCATCACGAACACATGCCGACAGTCCGTCTACCACCTCCACCACCTCGTTCTGGAATGAGTGGAATACACGTTCCGAAACTGGTAGATGGCTTCATAAGCAGTGGCCGCCGCGTTCGACGCCGTTGTACTCAGTGCGCCGGTCAGAACAACGCGCAACGACGTACATCGTACGTGTGCTGTGTTTGTGATGTCTCACTTTGTTTAGGGGCCTGTTACACGCTGTACCATAGCAATTCCTAGCTCTTCTCCATTTTGAGTATTTTCTATTTCCAGCTTGACAGACTTCACTTGACAGACTACAGAGTTTTTTGTCCCTTGTCCGTTCTTCTTCTCCTTTGCGAATGGACAATTACAGTCACTATTTATATTATTATTTTTAAACTGTAAATTTGACGTTCAAAAGTGCCTTTTATTGGTTTGACATACAAGACTGACACAAGAGTATACCTTTTATTATTTCCACAAAGTCTAACTAACAGACAGACCGACAAACTGTAGAGACACTCCTTTTCTCGGTCATACCATTCTGTCTGTCTAAACGCCGAGTAAGTATGGATGTTGTGCGTATGCACTGGGGCTCGGGTATGTTTTTTTTTTTTGTTTACATTATTTTTATAAATAGAAGCAACAATAAACATGTAACCAGGATTTTTGTAATACATAAACGGATTCAAACGAGTCTCCGTGGAGTTTCCTTTGCTTTACATTGTATTTACACATAGCAGGAACAATGATAATGTAACCAGGATTTTTGTAATACATGAACGGATTCAAACGAGTCTCCGTGGAGTTTCTCCTCCTTTGCTTTACATTGTATTTACATATAGCAGGAACAATGATTATGTAACCAGGATTTTGTAATACATAAACGGATTCAAACGAGTCTCCGTGGAGTTTCTCCTCCTTTGCTTTACATTGTATTTACATATAGCAGGAACAATGATAATGTAACCAGGATTTTTGTAATACATGAACGGATTCAAACGAGTCTCCGTGGAGTTTCTCCTCCTTTGCTTTACATTGTATTTACAAATAGCAGAAACAATGACGTAACCAGGATTTTTGTAATAAATAAAATGATAAAATGAATAAAATGAAAAACATTGTAATTAGATTATTTGTCTTTTCATGAGCTAGTTACCAAAATTCCGTGTAAAAATATGCAATAGTTTTGTAAGAAATCAATATAATACAGAAACATAACTGCTTTCAGCGAGTTCTCTCATTTGAATAGGATATATTTATTTCTGAAGTTCTAATTTCAACATTGTTTACATTGTATTTCATAACACATCATTCAAGAACCTGAAACCGTTTCAAGTGTGTGAATGCATGCTATAGAAACGGAGCAATAACGTTTTTTCGGGAGCGGGTCATATTACGCTTGTGATACGCGACGGAGTTTGACGTAAACATTGAGTGAGCGTCGAGAGGTTAAAGAAAACGATTTGCTGCAAGTTCTTCAAGATCCAAGACGTATATTCAACTGCGATGAAACTGGGTTTTTTCTTTGTCCAAAAGACAAGCAAGTTTTGGTAAAAAAGGGTAGTAAACGAGTATATAACCGCGTTGCAAATGATGAAAAAGAATGTTTCACCGTTTTAGTTAATGTGTCAGCAGATGGTAATGTAGCTCCGCCAATGGTACTTTTCCCCTACAAGAGGCTACCTAACAATATCAAGTCAACGGTTCCTTCGTGGTGGGGACTTGGTAACACAGAATCAGGCTGGATGACTATGGAATCGTTCTATGAATATGTTGCAAATGTGTTTTACCCATGGCTTCAACAACAGGAAATAACACTGCCCGTTGTTTTATTTTTAGATGGCCATAGTTCACATATATCTCTGCCTATAACAACTTTTTGCAAGGAAAAAGGGATTGTACTGGTTGCTTTGCTCCCAAATTCAACGCACGTCTTGCAGCCTCTTGATGTCGCCGATTTCAGGCCCGTTAAGGGGACTTGGCGGGATATTGTGAGGGAATTCAGGGTTAAACATAATTATGCGAAGCTTAAGCGTACAGACTTTTGTAGAGAAGTACAAAAATGTTTTCACAGAAGCCTCAAGCCTGAAACAATAATGAGCGGATTCAAATGCTGCGGACTTTACCCGTTTGATGATCAAAATATTGACTATGATAAACTTTTGTCAAAAGTGAAAAAACACCAAGACAAACTATCTGAAGCCAATCAAAATACTCTATTTAATACTCAACAGATGCCTATTATTAGTGTTTATTTATCTCAAACAAACATATATATATAATTTACTAATGATTAAATTTACAATTTAATCTAATTTAATTATTTTTAATTTGATAATAATTCATATAATTAGTTAATAAGTCCTCGTTTCACTTTTTTTTTGTATTCCCTGTTTAATTTTTGCCGTTTTGTTTTTGACATTCGTATCTTTGACATCTGTATTTTGTGACATCTTTTTATCTGTTATTAATCGAATATTATTAAGTATACAATCCAAATGTATTGATTATTCTATTTCCTTTTTTTAATTTTTTTTTTTTGTAATTTTTATAATAATCATGTAGATATGTACCTACATTTTTGCTAATTATTTTATAATGGAATGATTTAATTTAATTATTCATGCAAATTCTGTAAATTAATTATAAATTGTAAATCTTTAATTGAGAATGCTGTGCAGACCTATAAGTGATATATTTACACAGAATTGAAGATTTGTGATTGCCAGTTATTGTTATACTTAATTGTAAATATGTCGTTGGTGTGCCTTACTTAATAAATAAATAAATAAATAAATAAACAGATGAGCAATATAGATAACAATGAGCAGTTCAAGAAACAATTTGAAAGTCGATTATCTCAAAATAAAAAATCATTTAAAGAGTCAGGCAACCAGTGGACAGGTGACCCCACTTATAAAAAACTATTTTTATTCAGAAAGCATATTTGTAGACCAAGCTGACTCTGCTCTAGATATTGGGGAGACAACCTTTACCAATAATGTCGATATAGAAAATGTTTATGATTCCGTAAACTTTGATATTAGATCGGATGGTATTCTAACCCCACTTAATTATGAGGAAGCTAACGATATAGGAAAGGTCATACCAAAGTCATCGCAAGTGTCACTGTCATCAATTAATGTGGTCCCAACAATCGAAGAAAATACATTTGAAGCAAATTCTCTTCTACCGAAACCATTGGTTGATTCACCTGTATTGATAGAGATTATTGATCCGAGGTTATCAGAAGTTACCCCACCACAGAAAATACGATTATTAACAGAAGAAAAAGCCCAACAAATATTACGTTCATCGACTCCTGAATTAAGCAAGTGTTCTAGTACCGCTCCATCAGTCTCTGAAATAGAGAACGCAGATGATGAAGTTAATAGTTGCCCTTCTCCCTTAAGTCTACGTCCAAACAGAATGCAAAAAAAACGCTGATAGACAAGTATTCGGAAGAAATATATACCCTTCAAAAATCTTTAATAATGCCTAGTACAAGCAAAGCTCCAACGCCAATAGTTATTGAAAATGTCACGCCGCCGACCCCATTCAAAGGAATACCTACACCTTTCAAGAATGCATTTTTTTTTCCGAAAACCGAGAATACTCCCCAAACCAAAAAAACTCACTAAAAAGGTTACTCCCACCGTAGCTATTGCAGCAGAATTTATGGAACACCAAAGAAGGTTAGACAAAGAGAAAGAAGAAAAAGAAAAACTTAAACAACTGAGAAAATGTAAGGCATTAGAAAAGAAAAGACAAAAAGAAAACGATAAAAAGATAAAACAAACACAGACTGAACAGAAAAAAGAAGAACCGAAAAAAAAAGTGTAATGAAGAAATTAAAAGATGTAAATATGCGTCACGTCAACACACTAGATAAAAATTAAATCCAAAACTCTTCTGACAGTGACGATGGTTTTGCTTTTAATATTACTGCAAGGGCAAAGGAAGATAGTGACGATGATTTTGTTTTTAACATTCCTGCAAAGGCAAAGGAAATTAAACGCCGTAACTTCCTTGATTCAGATGATTCTGTTTAAATATTTATTCACAAAGTGATCAATAAATAATAATTATTATTTTAAGTTCATGCACTCTCACTGCCATGGGATCCGCTAGCGGGCCCCAAGTTTTTGAGTGCAAAGGGCCGTTTTTATTTTAAAGAAACATTAACAGCAGGCCGTGGGGTCGCCAGCCGCCCCCAAAACATTTTGTCCGTTACGCCGCTTATAATTTTCTAGAATTTGCCTGTGACGCCAGCTATAGTAATTGTCAGTTGCCCGCCGGCCGCCCCCTTGGCTCGCTGTGTACGTCGTTTTCCCGCGCTTTCGCAACTTTCGGGATTAGAGGCAATTTTGTTGCACAGAATATTATTTTATAGTGTGTAAAACATGTCGGACGACTCGGACTATGATCCTGATTACGTGCCTTTGTCGGAATCTAGTTGTAGTACCGATACTGATGAATACACCGATAGTGAAAACGCCGACGAAGATGTCACTGCGCAGAATTTACATCAAAATGACCGCCCTGTACAACAGTTGGTAGGTAGTGATTGGAATCCACCAACTGGTTCTCGTAAAAAACAATTCCCTTTGGCTTTTACATCTGGTATAAAAAATATTCCCTACACGTGTGAGACCGAACTGGATTACTATTCTTTGTTTGTGGACGACGAAATAATGAACCTGATGGTGACTATGACTAACTGTTATGCGAATAAAACGAAAATAATGACAGTTTTGAGACGATCAAGTAGGATGCAGAATTGGACGGATTGTGATCAAAATACAATGAAGAAATTCCTTGGTCTGATGATATGGATGGGTATAAAAAAACTGCCTAAGATATCTGATTACTGGAGTAAGAATTTATTATACAAAAATCCCGTGGCTGGATCAGTAATGAGCCGAAATCGCTTTGAATTGTTGCTGCGGTGCTGGCATTTTGAGGATACATATTTTCACTCGACACCTGGCGCTGACAGACTTATCCGAGTAAAAAGTCTGGTTGACTTGATAACAAAAAAGTTTCAGAATTATAACACACCTGGAGAATATCTAACTGTAGATGAGACAATGGTTGCCTTCCGTGGCAGGATTGTTTTCATGCAATATATTCCTGGAAAGAGGCACAAGTATGGGATAAAACTGTTCAAAATATGTGATGAAAATGGTTATGTACATGATCTGATAGTATATGAAGGTAAAAAAACGACGCCTGGACAAAATTTGTCTAAAGAAGTAGTTATGAAACTTAGCGAAAAATACTTAGATGCGGGCCGAACTATTGTTACCGATAATTTTTATACAAGCGTGGACTTAGCTAAGTCGCTTTTAAATCGGTCTACGCATTTGATTGGCACAATTAGAAAAAATCGAAAAGGTTTGCCAAAAGACATTGTCTCCACAAAGTTGCAAAAAGGTGAGATGATAGCAAAAGAAAATGATGACGGAATTTTGGTTTTAAAGTGGAAAGACAAGAGAGATGTTCTGGCGTTATCAACCAAACATTCAGTTGGATTTGTGACAGTCCGGAGCAAGCGAAATAGGCGAAAAACAGCTTTGAAACCATCGGTAATTGCCGAATACAACAAATACAAAAGTACGATTGACTTTTCTGATCAGATGGGCAGTTACTGTAATCCTTCAAGAAGAAACGTACGTTGGTTTCAAAAGCTGGCAATTGAATTACTGCTAACTACGTCTGTCGTAAACGCCTACTTGATATACAAGTCTCGTAAAAGACTTACAACAAAAACTTATACAATTACGAAATTTCGAGAGAACCTATGCATACAGTTGATGGACTTACAACAGCGACGTGCTACCAATCCTGTCGGAACCAAACACGAGTTCGGAAAGAACCCCCTGACTGACCATCGCAATCGACTAATACGCCGCAAGTGTATACACTGCTATGAAAGTTTACGACAAGAAGGAAAATCAAGCGTAGAGGCCAAGAAACTCACGAAAAAAACAAGTACTGTATGCCTCACTTGCCCAACGAATCCCAGTATTTGCGCATCTTGTTTTGCCAATAAACACAGAAAAATTTAATTTATTTTTTCTCATTGTAAGTTTTTGTGTTATAACAATAAAGATTCGTCAATATAATGTTTAGTTCTTTAATTTTTTTCCCCGCCATACAGAAATGTTATTTTTGCTCTGATTGACTTGATTTTTTTTTCAACATGTAGCTCACTGTATGCGCATGCCAATACTAGACATATATTTTTCCTTATTAGCAGGCCAAGTACTACAAAAATCTGTTTGAATTTAGGGGGTCACAGCGGATCCCACGGCGTGCTCAAAGCATTATTAACTAGCCACTGGCGGACCCCACGGCCTGCTGTAATATTTTTTCATTTTAAGTGACGGCCTACCACAACAGATTTGTTGGCACCCGCCGGCGGACTCCATGGCTTGCTGAACTGGAACCATACTATATATTGCTGGCAGTGAGAGTGTTAAATATCGTGTATAGCGCAATTCAGGCAGCGGTGGCAGCGAAAAGCAGCGGTGCGTAACACTTTCGGCTTTGAAAGAGTTTTAAACTTTATCTTCACCCTTAATTCGACGCTGTACAGTATACTTCACGTTATATAAAAAAAAAACTTTACTTGAAAAATTAGACCGTATATCCAAGGCCGAGATACTATAATTGCATCCTGAACTATTTAACTACGTTGTCAAAAATCCACAAAGCGCGCACATCAACGGGACGCGAGCAGTAGCCGGCAAGATGGCGGGGAGGAAGGACTCGCTGCGCGGGCTTTCGGTAAGTTGCATTTTATTCGTTGTGTTACAGTTTATTTTCTTGTAATATCATTGAAAACTAAAGATAACATACCTCGAAAGCTATTCATAATGTTTTGATTATCTTATTTAGTTTTATTTAGTTTTTACGACGTCAACAATTTGTATGTCCAGTATACTTCCCGTCGTCGAATTACTAGTAAAGTAACTTCTAAATCATATGTCCAGTATTCTTCCCCTCGTCAAATTAGTAGCAAACGAATTACAAAATCGTATGTCTAGTATACTTCCATCCTTCATCAGTAGATAAAATGTCTTACGCCTTATTACTTTTCATTTTTCAGAGCTTTAAGTCTAGAGGACATCGCATAGTAGGATTGGTCCCGCCTGAAAATGCACCATCAGATATAGACAGCGGTTCTGAACCTGAGAACGAAAAGGAAATCGCTATTTATAGAACTGAAGAGTTGTCCTCCTCACCCTGCCCTTCCATCGATTCAGACATAGAGCGCATGCATATCTTAGACAGCTCCGAAAATTATGCATCAGAGGACCATGTTAGCGACAGTGGCAGTGACAACAATCCTGTGTTAGAAGTTGAAGACAGCCTGAACCAAGCGCAACCTCCGTTGACTCCTATTATAAACAGCGTGCTACCACCGACTGGTGAAGTAAATTTTAATGCTTTACCAAGTTTGGCCTCATTACTGTCAATTCCATCGTCAAATGCTTCGTCTATTGCCAGTCCATCAACAACAAGAATAACCAGACGTAAGAAGATATTTATACAATTAACCATCGAGGAGTTAAAAGACTTTCTAATGATAAAATAGTTGTGACTTTGGCCTGTTTTTATGCAGATGCTTAACCAGTTCAAGAAATCAAGACATGGAGCAAAGAACAGAAAAAGAAAATTGGTGTCACATGTCCGCAGTTAGTACAACACTACAAACAACATATGGGAGGTGTTGACCTGTGCGATATGTTGATAGCTCTTTACAGAACATCTTTTAAGAGCCGCCGTTAGATACAGCAGTTAACAATGCTTGGCTACTCTACAGGAGAAATTGCGCCATATGGAGCCTGAAAAAAGCGCTAATCCAAAACCCAAGTGCACCGACGCCTCCAGTTTCTATGCGTTATGATGGTTTCAGCCACTGGCCTGAATATACGACGTATGGACGTTGTACCTAAGTTTTGCAAGAACAACAAAACGAATATGCATTGTTCTAAATGCAAGCAGAGGTTGTACTTAGTACCCAAAATATTTATTTTTTATGATTTATCAATATTCAAAAGAAATTGCTTTTATACTCGTAATTTCCACAATAAGTACGGTAGACAGGCGACTAAAGATTAATCTAGATTGATATTTTTGATACGTTTCAAGAACTAGAAGACTGATTATTTTTGAATAAGATAACTATTGATTATTATAAGAAGTATTTTATAGATATTTTGTTATTATGTTCAAAACATGTGATTTTTTCGTATTTATAAGGTTTCAGAGTTCCTATTAGTATTTTAAGCGCAAGTCAATGTAACAAGAAGAATAATTTTCTAAAATATAACGAGTATTTTCCTACGGAATCACTGGTTTTTTTATTTTTTCTCTTTGATAATGGGAAATACTACTCTGTCAAGAAAGTACCGGGAAAAGATCAATAATACACAAAATGTCTGTTATTCATCCAAATTTATTTTATCACCTTCAAAGTATGCTCCTTTAGAAAGGATACACTTGCGCCAACGAATAATCCATTCATCAAAACATTTTTTAAACGCTGCTTCCGGAATTGAGTTCAGTTCTCGCCGCGAATTCTCCTTTATGTCTTCTATCGATTGAAAACGGGTGCCACGAAGTGGTAATTTGAGTTTAGGAAAAAGAAAAAAGTCAGCAGGAGCCATATCTGGTGAATATGGTGGTTGCTGGATGGTATTTGTTGAGTGTTTGGTTAAAAATTCGTTCACAATGATAGCCTTGTGCGAAGGCGCATTGTCGTGGTGCAAAATCCAAGAATTTTCTTTCCACAAATCTGACCTTTTTCGTCGAATTTGCTCTCTTAAACGCCGCATAACGCTCAAATAATATTCTTTATTTACCGTTAGACCTTCCGGTAAGAATTCAGAGTGCACAACACCGCGATAGTCAAAGAAAACAGTCAACATGACTTTGACTTTTGATCGACTTTGGCGTGGTTTTTTCGGTTTCGGTTCAGTTGGAAGGCGCCACTCCGAAGCTTGTTGATTAGTTTGCATGTCAAACTCGTAAACCCACGTCTCGTCACCAGTAACAATGCGTTTCATGAATGTTGGGTCCGAACTGACTCGTTCTAGCATGTCCTCAGCGACTTTCATGCGATTGAGTTTTTGGAGAAAATTCAGATCTTTTGGGACTAGCCGAGCAGCAACATGTTTCATACCCAAATGATTAGTTAAAATGGTACGGATCGACTCGTGAGATACAGAAAGTTCGGCGGCTATCTCTCTCAGAGTTGAATGGGGATTTTCAGTCACTATTTCCTTCACTTCTGCGATGTTAACTTCAGTTGCAGACGTTGACAACCTACCAGAGCGAGGCAAATCTTCCATCACATCTCGACCGCTTTTGAACGCTTTGAACCACTCATAAGCACGAGTTTTTGATAAAGTCGATTCACCGTAAGCCTTCTGTAACATTTTCAGTGACTCCGAACACGAAATTCCATTGGCGATGCAAAATTTAAGACAAACTCTTTGTTCGATATTTTTGTCCATTATGAAATTTGCAATACACACTATATATGATATTACTAAAACCAGCACTGTATTTAATATAAATAACAGATGCAACTCAAACTCCGCGCCAAAATGGAAAACAGTTGTGCCAATCTAACAACTACAAAAAAACAAAAATTTGAATTTGGAACCATAAACAAATCATCCATTCCCGATACTTTTTTGACTGAATGTATACTGCACATAGTTGAAGTGTATCTGTTTCTTATAAACTTGATGACGTCCATTATAGTGGGCGTAGATTTTTCAGGAAACTGAAGCCGGTCGATTTTTTCAGGCATTTTTTCTACTATCCCCTACAAACTAAGTAACAAAATTTGTAACGATTTTACAAATTTAATACAAAAAAATATCTGTCGAATTAAGGGTTAAATTCCTGGACAAATATATTGCTTCAGAAGAAATTGACGAAAATATTCCATTGTCTGAATTTTATAAAAAGATTGAAGACCTACTAACAAAAACTAAAGAAGAATTAATAACAAATGACAATCTCTCTACCTTGAATAATTCTACATCTGAACAAAGCAGTACAACTCAAATACCACGGCTTAATACAATGCCGAGTAGCGATCCATTGACATTGCCATCCACATCAAACATTGAAATGGAAACTTTGAATTTTCCGTTCCAACATTTGCCCCTAAATGAAGACCCTACAACTCCCAGCAAGGAAGTCCATGAAAGCACTACTCAAAATCTTGATGGCAACACAGGATCATTGATAGAACCGCCTACATCAAGTCATGATAGGTCACAAGCAGGTTGTTCAAAGAACTCTGATAATATGGTAATACCTAGTCCATTTAAAAGAGCATTGTTTTGGCCAACTCCTAAACAAAACTCAAAAGGAAGAAGAAAAGAAAAAGTCCCATCTGTTGTATCATCTTTGGAATGGCAAAGATACCATGAAAAGAAAAATAAGAAAAAGACTGAATTAGAGGAAGAGAAAAAAAGAAGAGCTGAAGAAAGGAAAAAAAGAAAGATGAGAGTGAAAAAGCACGAAAACTTAGACTGATAAGAAGTTAGTAAAGTAAAAATATTATAAAAAACAAACATAAAAAGACTGACTATAATAGCTCCACTACCGAAGAAGAATGGGTAGAATCTGGAGACAGTGTGAATGATATTTCTGATGAAGTCACTGATGAGGAAAACGAAGAAGAAGAATTAATTTTACTCTCTTCCTCATGGAAGAGAGTAAAATTAAGCAAGGTGACTATGTTATCGTTAAGTTTCTTGGAAAAAAGAAATATTACAAATATGTTTGCATTGTCTAAAAAGTAACTGAAACTGAAATTGAAGTTATGGCAATGGTAGCATGTAGGGCTTGCATTCGAATATTCGAATAATAAACTGTTTCAAATATTCGAATAGAAATTTTACGATATTCGAATATTCGACCAATTCCTAAAAAACAAAACAACAATCTGATGTGCTCACAAAATTTAACGTTCATGCACGTCGTTCAAACAAGGTAACGTCGTTCGACGCGCGGGCGTTACGAGTGTTACGACAGGATTCGGCAACGATCGGGAACATCCGGAAGACGCCGCCGGCGCCGGTGTTTTCTTCCAGCAAATATATTTGCAACCATCTAAGATATGCCTTAAACGATGAATCCATGGATGCTCTAAGTTTCCTTAGGTCCCACTTCCAGGGAAAACGTTGAAGGACACGCCATAAGAATTAAAAACGTACTGTAATTTTCTGTACTAAATGTAGTGTGCTACTTAGGTCTGATTTGATCTCGTGATTTATTATTTTTGTTATTATCACCTAGATTTAATGTTAAATTATCAATATCACACATTGTTAGTGACAATTTCCAATTTAACATTAAGAAAATTATTTTGCATCAAAGGTTTAATTGCGTTACTTACTTGTTATTGTTTTGTTTGATTTTATTATATTATTACAATATTCATAACTGATTTTATAAGACTGTGTTGTGTTTGTGTCCTGGGTTGAAAACCAAAACAAGATTAGTTTATTTTGATAAATATTGTTTATTTTAAAACATTTTAAGCATTTGTTTCTAATTTTTAATTTTTGCGAATATTATATTAGAATAACTTTGTGATGTTTTAATATCATCAGTACAATATTAAGTTGACCATCCTTCCAAAAAATACGTTGATTATTGTGTTAGATAGCTATTCTAATCTTTCGTGTTCTTCTAACAGAAAAAAAGAATATTTTAATTGTTTTTGTAATACTGCGTTAGCTTTAACTACTGTTATTTTGGTTTAGAGAATAAAGACTATTTAGAAATTAAAAGACATGATTTCTATAAAGCTAATTTTTTTTAATTTAATATTCGAACAATATTCGAAATATTCGAATATACCCCAAAAAAATATCGAATTGCAAAATTGTCGAATATTTGCAAGCCCTAGAAGCATGTGACGAATCGAAAACAGTATTCAAAGAAAATGATAGGGATATCAGTGCTATAACTGAATCTCAAATAATTAAAATCCTTGATGTACCAAATATGATTATAACTGGTGATAGAATTAAGTACAAATTCGATAGTGCCTTAGAGGTTGATGGATAAAAGTCATTATTAACCAAAGTCATTATTAATTAAGTTAATTAAGTATATCAAGCACACTGATGCTTTTAAAACTCCAAGTACTTTAATTAAATATTATGTCAAGTATTAGTGCATTTAACTGTCTACTTATGGTAATTTTCTTTTTTTGTGATGTCATCTATTAGTGGTTAAGACAATATACAGTGTAAACTCTTCATAACGTTATCCTTTATAACAATAAACTCCCTGTAACGTTGAAGTGAGCCCAACTTGGTTGGTTTGCGTTAAAACCCACATATTGAAACACTCTTTATAGCGATACGCCATTCTCTATTACCAAGAAATTTATACTCTTATACTAATATATAAAGCTGAAGAGTTTGTTTGTTTGTTTACTTGAACGCGCTAATCTCAGGAACTATTGGTCCGATTTGAAAAATTATTTCAGTGTTAGATAGCCCATTTATCGAGGAAGGCTATAGGCTATATATCATCACGCTAAGGCGCTAAGGTTAGGAGCGGAGCAGTAATGAAAATTGTGACGCAGACGAAGTTGCGCGGGACAACTAGTGTGTTCATATTTGTAGACAGTAAATATTTATTATCGGAATCTTTGTTTATGTTATGTTATCAGGTAACAAAAGACTTTGAAGCTCCGAAACATCCGAGGTCGGTCTAGCTTTTGTTATCCTTAATTGCCTTGAACACGTGCAGTATGACGCATTGTTTTCTCGGAAGGGATGGTCTTCGACCAAGCATACTGGGTACCTATCGTATTATCAGTCGTAAACCTACTTTGAAACAGTTAACACGGCCAGTAAACGGAAAGCGATTAGTGTTGACGAAAAAGTTGGTGTGATACGTGCGATTGAAAAGGGAGAAAAGAAAAGTGACGTTGGAAAGCGTTTTGAACTAAGTCAATCCACTGTTGCTACCATTTGGAAAAACCAAAAAACAATGCTACAGGCGGCGCTGGAAGGAAACTCTTCTAAAAAATTAAGAAAGCCAAAATTCAAAGACTTAGATCAGGCAATGTTGTCGTGGTTTAACAATCAGCGCCAGAATAATGTACCCATCTCGGGGCCAATTGTAAAAGCTAAGGCTGAAAAGTTTGCCAACCAACTTGGCATAATTGACTTTAAAGCATCTGAAGGTTGGCTCGGAAAATTTAAGCACCGTCACCAAATTACGTACGGTAAAATGAACGGAGAGGCGCGGGATGTCGACATGAATGTGACTAACAATTGGATTAGTACAGTGTGGCCTAAATTAAAGATGAAGTGCTCACCAGAAGACATTTTTAATGCAGATGAAACTGGCCTTTTTTTTCAAGTTGACTCCCGACAAAACTTTAAAATTCAAAGGGGAAAAATGTGTTGGAGGAAAACTGTCTAAAGAGCGTATTACAGTTCTAGTGGCAATATGAGTGGCACAGAAAATAGAAAGCTCTTAGTTATAGGCAAATCGAAAAACCCTCGGTGTTTCAAGAACATAAAACAGTTGCCAGTTACGTACAAAGCAAACAAGTCAGCTTGGATGACATCGCAGATTTTCGAAAAGGAAGTGAGAAAATGGGATGCTGAATTAAAATCACGGAAAATCTTGCTTCTAGTAGACAATTGTCCTGCTCGCCCAATCATATCTAATCTTCGAAACATAGAGTTAGCATTTTCCCAGCTAATACAACCAGTGTTTTACAACCAATGGATCAGAGTGTGATTAAAAGCCTAAAGGGTCACTATAGACGGAAAATGTTGATGGATATGATCGAAACTGACGGCAAGGTCTCGATCAACATGCTACAAGCAGTGAACTTCTTTTCTAAAGCCTGGCAAGAGGTAACAGCAGCCACTATCCAACATTCTTTTCGACATGCTGGATTATGTAGTAGCCAAGAAATGAACCAATTTGACAGTGAAGAAAATCTACCACTGAGAGAATGGATAAGCCAGTTCAACATACCAAACAATTTGTCGAAGATCTACAATCGTACGAAAATATAGATGAGGATGTAGCCACAACTGGTACACTTACAGATGAACAAATTTTTGATTTAGTGTCAAAAAGTCAGGAAACACCATCGGGTGTTTCCTGACTTTTTGACACTAAATCAACGGATCATCGGATCAAGATGAAGAAGATGATCAAGTGGACAAAGCCGAATCACCACCAACAATTCAACAAGCCCTAGATGCCGCTAAGTTGGTAGAAAATTTTTTGTTGTTTAATCAAGACGATTCCACCACATATCTACATATGAATAGAATACATGAAATAATACAAAACAAGTACTGGCATAGCAAAATACGTCAGACAAAGTTATCAGACTATATGTGTAAACAATAATTTATAAGCATTTATTATCTAAGACATACATATTAAAAAATCTTGTTAATTTGGTTGTTTTTTTGTTCACTCCATATAACGATAACTCTCTATAACGACAAAAAATGCTCAGTCCCTTGAGTTTCGTTATAAAGAGTTTACACTGTAATTTTTTTATTAATAATAATTTAAAATATGTTGATTATTGGAAATTTTATTACTTAAGATAATTTTCCAAGATACACTGTGTTCCTATAAAAATGCTGGAATTGTTTTGTTTACTAAATATATAATTATTTTCATTTAAACATAGTGTTTTCATTGAAGTGTCGGGCATTAGTGACTTTACCTTATATAAGAATTAAAAAAATCTTTTATTAATTTACACTTCTATAAATAATACATACCCAAACAGAAAGTAAAAAAATTAAATAACCTTTGTAAGGAATGCGCCCATTATGCATATGACAAGTAATTTTGCTTCTTTTATATGCAGCTCAAAATGATTTTTTTTGCTTAACCTCTAGAGTGCTTACCTAAATTTTATTAAACAGGAGCAGCTCATTGCAGCTTATATAATTAATATGCTGTACAAAAATAATTCCAGCCATCCAGAATTACATAAATAATTGCTGATTGATTTTGGAATGTTTGCTGGCCATGAGTTGTTGATCAATTAGCTATTTCTGCTCACGAAAATACGAATACTATGCTAGCCAATTAAATAACCCTTAAAAAGAGTAATTACCAAAAAACTATCCAAATATGTGCAAAGTAGCCCCTTTTTACGATAAATGTTCAGGCCTTAATGAACACATTTTTTTTAACTTTTAGAAGGACATTCAGACATAATTTCATCACATAAATTGTAATACCCCGGACTTACAGATGAACACCATTTTGTTCTTTGGAAAGTTAACCAGGACTTATGAGGATAGCCTATGTTCATCAGGGATAATGTAGAATTCTAATGGTGAAAGAATTTTTCAAATCAGTCCAGTAGTTTCGGAGCCTATTCATTTCAAACAAACATATTAATAAACAAATCTTTCCTCTTTATAATATTAGTGTAGAAATATGCCTAAAAGCAAATGCACTACTGTCCTTTTCCTTGGACCTGATTCACCACTGTCCAATGTCGGTTAGACGCTGATTCACCACTGTACAATGTGAGATGCAAAGTCATCACTGTCATGTCTGTTTTATTAGGTTTATATTAGTCTATAATGTAATGCATATTGATTTCAATTTAAAATATCTTTCCTGGCATTAAAATGCATTGCTATAGAAAATCAAATATAATTTTACTTTGCTACTTTCTTTGAAGGACTTAGATACAATTTATGGACAATGGTGGATTTTCTTTTAAACCCTGAAGTTGGATTTTCACTCTGCCTCTCATCACCAACCTCATCTTTAGACACAAAAAGGGGGCAGACAAAAAGCCTTCCATCAGTGTCTCCAAAGTAACCAATCATCACATTTAGTGGTCATACAGAAGTTTTCAAGACCCAAAATAACCATAACACATCATCAAATACTTCAAACACATATTTTGCTTTCACAAAATGGTAGATTTAATATGAATGTTACATCCCCTTTTAGCAGTGTTCGGTTTTATACCAAATTTGATGCAGGACTGCAAACAACCAAGACCATATTTGACAACTTACCTGATTCTTCTGTGTGCCATGAACTCATGGCACAAAAGCCACAAATAGATCCAAGAGACATGTTAAATTGAAATCAATCTTCAGCTTCATTGATAATACAGAACCTCTCACGACAAAAAAGGACCACATTTTTTTTTTTAAACTAATGTATTTATTAACAATGTAACAGATTTTAAATGACAACAAAATGTACCCCAATAACATTATGTGCATTGTAAAGATTTCTGTTCTGCAAATTCACACACATGTAAACCAACACAACCTGTGGCAAACTGACATAATACACTCAGTAGACAAATAAGTTTTAGGTTTCTATTGCTTCTAAATCCTGGAATATTCAGACATCACAGTAAGTAATAGACCACTAAATATCAATAGTGTATATATACATATACTTCTAGACCCTTATTTACTTCAGCACGGCTTGATCAAAAGAACACGTACGACTTCTTTATAATTTTATCTAAATATTGTAGAACGAGTCGTATTTGAGTGCTCGTTTGTTATCCTCCTAATCAAAGGCAATAAAAGAAAAGACTTTTGAAAGCGATTCATGACCACAATTAGAAATGCTACGGTGACATAGGGTTTAATTCATAAATCTCCCAATCCCACATATTCAATCAAAAAACTAACTAAACTAATAAACGGGAACAAAAATGAACTTGACACTGACAGACGACAGTTGACAAATATAAGTTTTATTTTTTGGAAATTTTCAGCGTTGCCAACACCAACCACATTTATCGAATTCCCCAAAAAACCTTCATTTTTTAATCACAAATGGAACAACTTTGAACTGATTTTATAACCTTTTGTTCTTTATTTAGTTTTTTTCACACTTTTACGTAACAAGCGTATTTCTCGATGGAGTAATCAACATTCCACATAGTACTAACTAATACTATAATACTGAATAAACTTGACATTGCCACCCAGTTTTTAATTCCTTCCCTAGCTTTCATTAAAAGTACTAGGTACAGTTTCTGAATTTATAATATGACTGCGGTTCTCTGCTTTACGTCGTTCGATGCGTGCGAAAACGGCCGCAGGATAAAATTAAATAAAATATGACTTTTTAATGCATATTAGCTATAAACCGGGATTTAAGCGCGTACGAAGTCTCACGCGAATATCCCTGTTTTTTACGTTTTCGTAGGAATCTCGGGAAATGTTCTCTTAGCGCTCTCCAACACTCCCGAACCCAAGGAACAAACATGCCACATTTCAGCTTTCCACAACCTGTAGTTGAGTGACTGAAAAAATGCCGAATTAAAGTCGTAAATTAAATGTGGTGCAACGAAGATTATTAAAAGTGGGAGTCATTCGATATCCATAAGCAATCTAATAAAATTTTTAATATAAGTATTTAGGTTTTAGAAAAAGTATTCTGACGAGGCCAGCAGGTCTAAAAAGCTAACTAAGAATCATAATATTAGGATCATATTATTATTCACATGAAAAGATTCCCTGCAGTTTGGGAAAATTCCCCACATGCTGGCAATACTGGATTCATCAAACCAAAGACCCATCTATGTATTCGACTGAAAGACTTGTATCTATGGTCATGAATACAAACATAAAAAAAAAATCAAACCATATTTGAACCTAGCTACCTAGTTAATGATGTCTCGGAAAGACTTCAAAATTAATATGCATTCGGCCTTTACACTTATTCGATATTGTTGCTTTGGACCAAAATTCACATATAGCCTTCGCTCCTCTCATCTATGGAAACATTCACATCTTTTGGAAAAAGTAGACCAAATTATTAGAAACACACTTTCTTAAATCTTAAATGTGGCCTTGGACGACTGAGCATGGCAGCAAGCCACACTTCCCATTCGCATGGGTGGACTCGGCGTCCGCAAAATTACAAGTATTAGTTTACCGGCCTTCCTCTCCTCGGTCCACAGTACTGATACATTAACCAGGAATATTCTTTCATCCTCACTGGTTAATTTTGAGGTACCGTGTTTGACCGATGCGTTGAATGCTTGGAAAATGGCTTGTCCCAACATGGTTTTGCCCGACAACCTGACCTCTCAGAGACGATGGGATGTGCCGCTCTGCAGTATTATACGGAATTACTTGATTCATACATCATCGAATACTGCTGAGCGCGCGCGTCTGTTAGCTGTGGGAGAGTGGGAGTCGGGTTTGTGGCTTCAAGCACTCCCGTCATCCACCATAGGTACTATGATGGATGACGCATCGTTTCGGATCGCGGTCTGTCTCCGCTTAGGCGCACCTTGTGTTGCTCCGCATCGGTGTCACTGCGGAGTACCTGTCGACAGTCTCGGACACCATGGCCTTTCCTGCTGCAAGAGCGCAGGCCGTATAGCACGACACGCTAGCATCAATGATATTATTCGTCGAGCTCTTGTCACCGCCGGCGTACCTGCAGTATTAGAACCTAGTGGCTTGGTACGTGACGATGGAAAGAGACCAGATGGTATGACGTTGGTGCCGTGGAAGGTGGGTAGGCCTCTGGTGTGGGACGCAACATGTGTCGACACCCTTGCGCCATCACATGTTCCAAGTACGGCAAGCTGTGCCGGCGCTGCTGCTGCGGCTGCTGAGGCCCTCAAGCGGCGCAAATACTGTAACCTTATTGGTAATTACAGTTTTGAGCCGTTTGGGGTCGAAACGCTAGGATCATGGGGTCCGAGTGCGCGTCTCCTTTTTAAGGACATTTCTCGCCGACTGGTCGACACTTTGCGTGACCAGAGGGCTGGCTCGTTCTTTGCTCAAAGAGTTAGCATTGCCATTCAACGTGGCAATGCTGCCAGTCTTCTGGGCACGTTTCCGGATGACAGGGATGCGGAGGAATTTTTCGACGCCTGATCGTATTTGGTTTTGTATATTCATAATGTATATAGTTATCTTTATTAGTTAACGAAAATAAAAATTAGTAGCTACCATAGATATACATTATAATACTGGTGTAGATATGCCACTCTGTAACCAAAAACGATATTAATTTTTCCCCTCGACCAATAGATGGCTCTGAGGAGCAAGCTGGTTTCCATACACACCCGATAGATGGCACTTTTACCTAAGTAGTCACAATTTTTCAGACAAAATATAAAGAGCGAAAACTTGATTTAAAATACTTCTGATTAAGCTCACACGTGATAATCGCTTAACAAAAAGTATTTGAAATCAAGTTATAACTTCTTAACGCTGAATTGATATATTTAGAAGAAAAACGCAATATATATTTTTAAAATCTATTTATTAACTTTTTTCTCTTATTAATTAATTCAAATGCTTGAAATTTAATTTGATCATTCCTATCAAAATGTGAAATCTTGCCATTTAATTATCTATTTACCCCAAGACACCAACTGTGGACAATCATTTTTATGGAAAGATCACAAATAAATTTAACTAAATCACATTTATGTTTACTACATGTAATAATATTAAAATCACATGCACAATCAATAAAGAAACGAATTCTATGAATCAAACGTTTTGATAGAGGATTATCACGAAGGCACGCAACAATCATATAATAAATGTCATTCATTAAATTAACCTTAATTAACTTATCATTTGGATCAAATAATGATTTCTTTGGATAATCAACTTCATTGATACGGACGACGATAGTTTTAAGTATGATTTATGTAAATAAGGATTAATAAAGATTATGTATAATTCCCCTAGTAAATAAGATAGAATAAGTTAGTAAGTACGATGCTTTAATTGTAATAAGCAAGTCGTGACATGTCGGGGCGATCGTACCACGAACGGCGGTCAAGTCTCGACATGACGCGGCGATAACAAAGGAAAGCGGACAGGTCGCTACAAGTCGAGCTCTGGGCGCGAGCCGAGCTAGACGCGATTGGACAAAAAAGCCCAATCGGCGAGATTTTTATTGTTAGCCTGCCCACTACTTGCGCCCCTGTGTAAAGATTATAAATAGGCGATGCGGGCAGTTCGTAGGTGGTAAGCGACAAACAGTCGCGACGCGCCTGTAGTAAAACACTTCAGCGACCCAATCACAGGCGTGCGACTGTTGCTAAGAAAATAGTGGCAGGCGCACGCCAAATTTTTATGGCATTTTTGTTGCCGACCCAAAGACCGGCCCGTAGTAACGGGCTGAGGAGGGACCACCGCGGTCAGGGGGCTTTGCCCCGACACCGCCTGCCGCGCCCCCGTGAGGGGACGCAGCGACATCCACCAGTGTCGTAGGTGGTAGACACTTTTAACTCTGTGCCGTTACTCTGTCATTTTTATCTGTCATTTTTGCATTTTTGTATTATTTGTAATTTTCGTATGTTCAATATAAGTTTATTAGAGTTTGCTGAAGTTTGATTTCATTTAAGTACACAGTATACAGTCCACCCCCAACAATTGGTCCAGTCGAGCCGGATATAGTTTAAAATCAGTGTTTAAATAAAAGTAACGTAGAATCAGTGCTCAAACGTAACATAGACTCAGTGCCTAAAATCTAGACGTGACTCAGTGCTTAAAACGATCTAATAGTGAGACAATTAGTGCCCAAATAAAAACTGTTCGTGTGCGAGACAATCGACGCCTGTAACACTTTGATTAAAATCTGTGTTAGGGTCTAGTGACAAACCTAAGACCTAAGTATGGTTGTGACACGAAGCCAGAGGGACCAGATCGAAATTGAGGAGAAGAAACGGGCCCGTGAAGAAGCTGAGCGTCGGCAAGAAGCCGAGCGAATTAGAGCTGAGAGATATAGAAGACTATCGCTCGACCCGCCGGCGTCACCTCAGGTAGAAATGACCGAATGTACTAGAGTAGCGGACTTAGCGACAGCGGGACCTTCGACGGAGCGGCAACAAGTGATCGCCGACCCGGTCGATGAGGTCCAATACGAGTGTGACTACCAGAATAAGATTGGCCGAACTCGAGGCAGCCGAGAAGCTGGCTGCCATTCAGCGAAAGGAGCTGGCCCTGGAAGCGGACCTAGTAAAGGCAAGGCTAGCTACGAATGTCTCCATGATACAAGAAGAGGAGAGCGTTCACGGTGACCAACCAGAAGAACATCGTAATCAGAAGGTTGACCAGTGGCTGCGCACCAACCCTCTCAGCTCACGGGGGGAGGGTGTCGGACCGGCAGACAATCAGGACAAAAACTTACGTTTTAACTTACCTAGAGGAAGGTCACCGACGCCTACTAGGAACAGAAATAGCATAGATCAGTTGGCTGAGACCTTAGAAAGGATGGCTAGGCCTCGCCTGCGGCACACGGATCTCCCAACCTTTTCGGGTGCTGTAAGCGAATGGCTACCATTTAAAGCGGCCTTCCAAGACACCACAAACATGTACAGTGTGTCACCGGCTGAAAACCTACAGCGCTTAAGAAGTTGCCTAAAAAGGCGAAGCACGAGAGGCAGTGGCGGCCCTATTACACGCCGCCACGGAACCAGCAATAATCATGAAGACGCTGGAACAATGCTTTGGGCGACCGGAAGTAATAATAGATAAGGCGCTAGAGGAATTAAAAAGGATGCCAAAACCAGGTACGTCGGCTAGTGATTTAAATAATTTTGCGATCAAGTTACAAAATACTATTTATATAATCAAGACAATAGATCGCAAAGGTTACCTTATGAACCCACTGTTGACACGGGAAGTGCTCGAGAAGCTAAGTTCACATATAAGAACGAGATGGTGTGATTTTGCAAGTGACAATGAAGGAACGACAGAGCCAGAGCTAGTGTTGTTAACGCAATTTCTGATGCGAGAAGCAGACAGGGCGTTACGCTATACCTACGCCTCGTCAGTAAGCACTGCGCCTGCGTCATATAAGAAAGAGACTCGGCAGACTGTCATTGCAAAAAAGAAGACGAACACGGTCTACACTACGGTCAACGAAACAGAAGACAACCAGTGTCCCAGCTGTAAACAACAGCATGAGCTGACGCAGTGCCCACAATACAAGGCACTCGCGGTAGACAAGCGCTGGGAGTTGGTGAAGGAGCTGAAGGTGTGCTTCAAGTGCGCCCGCAAAAGGCATAGGCGCATGACGTGCCAGGCGAAGCTGTGCGGCGTATCAGTGTCGCCGGCCTCACCACGCCTCGCTACATAAAGAGCGAGAATCGCCCGAAGTAAAGCCAGCAACCGACGAACGTGAAAAGGAGGAATCGGTCATGTCGGTGGCCACCCTAACGGCCGCCGGCCCGAAGGCCGTACTACTCAAGATGTGCCCTGTGATCGTGGCGGGACCACGGGGGGAGGTGAAGACGCATGCGCTCTTTGATGAAGGAGCCACCATCACCCTCATCGACGAAGAGCTGGCTACAAGCATCGGTGCAGAAGGGGTGTCGCAACCACTGCACATCCACGGGGTGAACATGAACACCCGAGAACACGACAGCAAGGCAGTCACAGTACAGGTGAGAGGGCTGACTAAAGACAGCGCACCGCACAAGCTTCGGGCCAGAACCATGAACGGCCTGAAGCTACACCAGCAGTCAATCCCTGACACGCTGCTGGAGTACGAGCATCTACGCAACCTACCGAGAGACCAGGTGTGTTATCAAACCACACGCCCGGGGCTTCTGGTGGGGACAGACCACTGGGAGTGTATTGTATCACGTGAACTGCGAGTCGGCGGTCCCAACCAGCCGGCTGCATCTCTAACGCAGCTGGGCTGGGTGATACACGGGACCGCACCACGAAGAGCTTTAATGAGTGAAGACAACGTGCTACATTTGTTCGAGAGTGAGAAGCGACAGCACGATCATCAGCGGCTTCATGAGTTAGTAGAGTAGAGGCCCACTTCAAAGTAGAAGCACTTGGCGTCGCGCGCAAACCACGCTATACGCCTTTCGTCGCACATAGACTGGGAGAGATAAGCGAACTAATCTCAAAAGAAGACTGGCGTTGGCTACCGACAGCGCTGAACATAGCCAACGACGCCACCCGCCTGACTAACGCGCCGATCAGCGCGAACGATCGATAGTTCCGAGGGCCTCGCTTCCTATACTCCCCTGAGGAGCAATGGCCAAGCGAATTGATGGACAACGAAGACGAAGAACAAGAGATCCTGCATATCGCCGAGGGTCCGACGGAAGAGAGCTGGCTGCCTAACCCTAGCCGCTTCTCTAAATATGAGACCCTGGTGAGAACTGTGGCAAGAGCACTCGCCTTTATCGACATGTGTCGACACGCCGCTACGGGACTGGAGCTTCGGCACATTCAGCGCGCCGAGAAGGAAATCTTGAAACAAGCCCAGCGAGAGAGCTTCAAAGACGACATATTGAGAGTGAAGTCGGCTCGCCCCATTGCCAAAGCGAGCAAACTTTACCATCTAGACCCGGTGGACAAAGAAGGGCACTTGCGGGTACGAGGCCGCATCGAAGCGTCGGCGGCACCGCAAGAAGCAAAAAGGCCGATTATGGGTCCGTTCACACAGACCGGCTCGGAGAGCATCGGCGCGCATTTTTCTTTTCACACAGACCGGATCGTATACGCTTGGAGTTGGTCGGAGCGGAGACGCCAACTATTTCACATAGACCGGCTGAACCGGCTGCATAGCGAGAAAGAGCATGCAATCGGAGCCGAACGGCTGCGCGAACGAGAAAAAGTACGCGATCGGAGCCGGTCAGCTCCTCTTATTATTTCATGTCAAGCGCGTTCAAGCATTCTTAATGACAAAAGCAGTGCACATGCAAAAATAAACTTTACTACAAATACTAAAAACTCTGTTTACAACGTGATAAGAATCTGCTCTCCTCTCCGAGCCGGTCTGTGTGAACGGACCCTATATTGGACGGCCGCCATCCAATAACGAAACTCATCGTGCTGCGCGAGCATTGCGCGGCCGGACACGCCAACCGTGAGCGTGTAACCAACGACCTACGGCAGCGGTACTGGGTGGTTCATCTCCGACCCACTGTACGCACCGTAGAGAAGAGCTGCGCCTTTTGTCGGAAACGAAAGGCCACACCAAACACGCCAGCCACCGGAGACCTGCCGTACGCCCGCCTAGACCCGTTCCACCGCCCTTTCACAAATTGTGGCGTGGACTACTTCGGACCCATGACGGTCAAAATAGGGCGCCGCCACGAAAAGAGGTGGGGCGCACTCTTTACGTGCCTCACCTGCCGAGCGGTGCACCTGGAACTTGTGGCTTCCTTGTCCACGGACTCGGCGATCACGGCGCTGAGAAGAATGGCGGCGCGAAGAGGTTGGCCGCGGCTCATTTATTCCGACAACGGAACAAACTTCAGGGGATCCGACCAGGAGCTGCAAGCGGCACACAGAGAATGGTTGCCGGCCCTGAAGGACGTGGGCCTATTAAATAGGACGGAGTGGCGTTTCATACCGCCTGGAGCTCTTAACCAGGGTGGTGCTTGGGAAAGAATGGTCAGAACCATAAAGACCGCCCTCAGCGTCACATTGCGGGAGAAGGCACCGTCAGAAGAGGTGTTAAGAACTTTGCTCGCAGAGGCGGAGTTCTCTGCAAACGCGCGCCTCTTAACGCACGTCAGTGTGAGCCCTCATGACCCGGAGGCCCTCACCCCGAATCATTTTCTGCTGGGCTCCTCGACCGGGCTGCCAAGCACAGGGCCCCCTGCGACGAAGCTGACCGCAGGGTATGGAGGGCCAGTCAAGCGCTCGCCGACCAATTCTGACGACGCTGGACGAAGGAGTACCTGCCCCTACTGGTGCCACGAGGAGAGCCCACTAACAACGCCCGACCGCCCCAGATTGGCGACGTGGTCCTCGTGGTCGACGGAACCCTGCCCAGAAATGTATGGCCGATGGGCATCGTGGAAGAGACATTCCAGGGACCAGACGGAGGTGTCAGGGTCGCAGAAGTGCGGACTCGTTCAGCCACGTTCCGGCGCCTCACCAGGAAGCTCGTTGTCGTCCTGAAGGCGGAAGAGGCTACGCAAGCTACGCCGGTGGGAGAATGATACGGACGACGATAGTTTTAAGTATGATTTATATAAATAAGGATTAATAAAGATTATGTATAATGCCCCTAGTAAATAAGATAGAATAAGTTAGTAAGTACGATGCTTTAATTGTAATAAGCAAGTCGTGACATGTCGGAGCGATCGTACCACGAACGGCGGTCAAGTCTCGACATGACGCGGCGATAACAAAGGAAAGCGGACAGGTCGCTACACGTCGAGCTCTGGGCGCGAGCCGAGCTAGACGCGATTGGACAAAAAAGCCCAATCGGCGAGATTTTTATTGTTAGCCTGCCCACTACTTGCGCCCCTGTGTAAAGATTATAAATAGGCGATGCGGGCAGTTCGTAGGTGGGGTTGGCTCAGGATTCGCCCGGAGCAGTCCTTTACGTTCTGCGCGCGAGTAAAGTACATCTTCCGTTCGGACCGCAACACCCGTATCGATTTTCCTTGTGTGTTATCGCGGGCGACAGTCTCACTAGCGCCCGTGGGAGCACACAGGGGAGGTCGCCCCGTCTCTGCCCGGTGTGGCAACACACCGTAGCGGTCACGGAGGCTCCCGTCACGCTATGCCGCCCAAGAAACCGCCGAGTCGTAGCTCCTTGGGGCACGACGCCGGCGCTCCACCCGACCGACCGATGGGGGACCGGACGCAGTCGATGCCGCACGTCGCGGCCACAACCGCGCCCGGGGCTCCAGCAGCCGCTCCAGCAACAACACGGACGACCACTACCGGCCCACCGACGACACCAGTGACTGCGCGTGTTTCACCGGCGCCACCGTCGAGCCGGCAAGCGGCCGTTCCGGTCCGTCCTTCGGCTTTCCGCCCCGTGCCCATCCAGGCCCCGGGGCCCGCCGTCAAAAGCCGCGCCCACGCTGTGCGCACCGCCGCTCCCGTCGTGCGCTCCGTTGCGCCGAGAGCTGGCCAATCCGCGCACGCGAGTCAAGTTGCGCCACCTGTACGACAGGCGGCGCCACCTGTACCATCCTTCGCCTCCGCACCCGCTCGCCAGACGGCACCACCTGTACGTCATGTGGCGCCTCCAGTGACATCCGCCGGTACAAAAAATGCGCGTATCAGCTCAGAATGTCAACTTCGCAAAATGACAACCGATCGCAAAATGTCCACTTCCCACAATGTCAACTTCTTAAAATGTCAAATTCGCATAATGTCTATTTCTCAAAATGTCCATTTCTCAAAATGACAAACTCTCTTAACGTCAACTTCTCACATTGTCAACTTCTTAAAATGTCAAATTCGCATATTGACATCTACACGTAGTTTCTACTTTAACAAAGTAATGTGGTAATAGGTATAGCTAGTTACACATAATTATACTAAGGGGTATATGTAGGTAGATATCTGAAGACTTTAAAAATAAAATACCAAAATTTATAATCAATCGAATTTGAAAATTGCGAAACTTGCAGCAAGTAACAAGCCCGCGATTATTTGTGGGGATTTTAATATTAATATTTTAGAAATTAATTCAAATAGCAGCAGATTTATAAGCCTTTTTAAATCGTTTAATTTGTCTAATGTGTTTACAGAACCGACTAGGGTAACACCAACTTCTTCAACCTGTATCGATAATGTATTCTGCGATTGTGAATATTTAGATAAAGCCATAGTTAATTACCTTCCCTCTGATCATAGTGGTCAATTGGTAACATTTCAGTTTAAAGCAGCCTTGGAAAAAATTCATATACAATATAGGCCAATTACAACTGGCAAACTAGCTAAATTCAATGGTACCTTACAAAATAAGTTAAATTTTCTAGGCCATAACATTGAAGATGCTAATAAATTTTATGATAATTTCTTTTCAGTGGTTCTAAAGGAATTCAATGCAACTTTTGAAAAGAAGTCTAAGGATACTTTCCCTAAGTATGTATTTAGTGACTGGGCGACTAAAGGCATTAGGATAAGTAGGGAAAGACTATATGAGCTATATGGCCTTAAGCCTGTCATAAACACTGATTCTTTTAATAAGTTTGTAAACAAATATTCTAAAGTGTTCAGAAATACTTGCAAGGTAGCTAAAGCGATCAAATCGTCAGAAAATAAAATAAAGACAGTTTGGAAAGTTATTAATAATGAAACTAATAGAAATAAAGAACGAAACACTGATTATTTACTGGAGACTACACATGGTGCCAAAAGCTCTAATTTAGAAGTAGCTCAAGAATTTGTAAATTTTTTCACCAATATACCAACTAAAACTACGGAATATTTAAATTCTTCACCTGAGGTCTCATATAATTTATTAAAAGCTAACGTTCCAGGTTGTACGGTTGAATTCCAGTTCAAACATATCAACCCTGTGACAGTCATAAAAGCTTTCCGGCAAATCAAAATCAAATTGACCGAAGACATATGGGGAATGTCTATTAAAGTGTGCACGTCCATAATTGAAACTATAGCACCATACTTGGCTTTAATATTTAATTTATGTGTGGACCAAGGAGTCTTTCCGGATATAATGAAATATAGTAAGGTTATACCACTATTTAAATCGGGCGACAGCAAAGACACCAATAATTATAGACCTGTATCTGTTTTGCCGGTTTTTAGCAAAGTGTTTGAAAAAGTAATGCTCAATCAGATGCTCAATCATTTTAACATCAATAAAATTTTACACGATCAACAGTATGGTTTTACCAGGGGTCGTTGTACGACTGACGCTGGTGCCACGTTGTTAAAACACATATACTCAGCGTGGGAAGAGGCACAAGATGCCATAGGAATCTTTTGTGACCTCTCCAAGGCATTTGATTGTGTAAATCACGAAACCTTGCTCCTAAAGCTAGGACATTACGGACTAGGTAAACTTGCACTCAGTCTAATAAAATCTTACTTAAATGATAGACAGCAGCAAGTTCAAATAAATGGTGTCAATTCACGGGGTTTAATAGTCAAAATGGGGGTACCACAAGGCTCTATTTTGGGTCCTTTCCTCTTTCTAGTATATATTAACGATCTACCCCATCTTTTAAAAAATCAACCTCATATGGTATTATTTGCTGACGATACGTCCTTAATTTTTAAGATAGATAGACGTTCCATAAATCTTGACGACGTAAATAACGCCCTACAGCAGGTCCAAAATTGGTTTACTGCTAATAATTTAGTATGAAATGGAAAAAAAACTAAATGCATCAGATTTGCCTTACCGAACGTTAAAAGAAATGATTGCGACATAGTATTGAACAAGGAGAAACTTGAATTCGTCGAAAACACGGTTTTCCTGGGGATTACGCTTGACTCAAGGCTACAATGGGGTCCTCATTTAACATCTCTTGCGGGACGGCTAAGTTCAGCAGCATACGCTGTCAGAAAAATCCGTCAATTTACCGATATAGATACCGCGAGGCTGGTCTATTTTAGTTACTTTCATAGTATCATGTCTTACGGTATCTTATTATGGGGACGTGCTGCAGACATCGAGTCTATATTTATCCTGCAGAAAAGAGCCATCAGAGCCATTTACAATCTCCGTCGGCGTGATTCCCTAAGAGAACTGTTTAAGGATATCAACATCATGACGGTACCTTGTCAATACATTTACGAAAATATTATGTATGTTCGGAAAAATCTTCATCTCTTTAGCAAGATTAGTGACAGGCATAATTTTAATACTAGAAATAGGAACAAATTAGATCAACCCCGATTCAGATTGGCCAAAGTACACACTTCTTTTATGGGGTACTGTATTAAATTTTATAATAAAATACCAGTTGATATTCTCGAACTGAATGAGAGAAAATTTAAAGCATGCATAAAACGCACACTATGTAGACAAGCGTATTATAAACTGGAAGATTATATCCTCGATAAAAACGCTTGGCTAAATGCTGGTCCTGCTCCACAGTCACAGCTGCTTAGGTCCACTTTTTAGGTTTTTATGTTTTTATATTTGGAAGAGATGCTCGCTCCTTTTAGAGGTTCTTACATTATTTCGTTTATTTATTCTTATATACATACAAATTATATTATTATATTAATTACTTATTTATTCTTTTTGATGTAAGAACTTAATCGTTCTCTTTATTAATTTATTTTTCATTATTTGGTCATTGACAACCATAGTTTTGTGTAAAGTAGAAGCATATTTTTCAAATTTTGTAAATGTGAGTACCATGAAACCATTTACATTTTATGTGAGTAGTTATAGTTTTACTTGTTGGACATGAACGAGCATGGTGGTTGAGAGCATGTCATGCTCACTCAAATGTCTCGCTGATGGCGGCGCGTGGGTTTGATCATTCGGTTCCCTTCGAAATGGTTGAGCTGAAGGGTGCCGATACACGCGTCATGTTCGTGAACAGGCGCCGTCGGTTGAGACTGGTCATCTCTTAACTGCCATTGGCTTATTTTAATCTTTATATTTAAAATTCTTATAATAAGCCCTTTTTTTTTTCCTTTGCATTGTCCTCACATGCAGAAGCAACAAGTATATGTAACTTGAAATTTTGTAAAACCAGAACATGATTTAAAAGAGTGTCCGTGGAGTTTCTTGCACGTTCTTCTCCATAGAGATCTACGCTTTGGAACGTGCAAATAGCTTCCATGTTTTTGACTGACCGACCTTGACGTTTCAAAAGTGCCTGTGAATGGTTTATTTGAAATAAAATGCTTTGAATTTGAATTAACTGTAATAGTAATATAATAGGTGTGTCATCTTAAACAAAAACAAAAAAAAAACAACAAAATCGTCCAAATTTCGAAAAACATAACAATATTAAATGTAAAAAAAACATTGATTCTCCACAGGAATAAAAAAATCGTTTAGATTGTAAGTTTCATTTACTTTAAAAAAAAATAGTTTAAATACTTTAGTTTCCATAATATTTTTAACTATTTCAGCGCCATCTGTCTGCAACACGATGATTGTTCCAATATAAAACTTTAATAACTGTTTTTGCCTTGATATCCTTTAATTATTTTATTATTTTGTTATAATAAAAATATTAAATAAAAAAATTAACGTAATTAAAATTTATTAATAATAAACATTTAAGCTTAAATCATAACGTTTCATTAAAAAGTTATGGTTAGTTCGTCGTTGCATAAGTTTTCACCAAATATTTTAAGTTGTGCGGGTCAGCGCCACCATACAACAAATTCTTTAGAAGGTTGGCACCGGCGTATAAATGGTCGCATTCCAAAAAATCCAAATTTTTTTACTTTTTATTTAAATTAAAAAAGAAGCAAAATATTGGGATCAGAGAATAACGGACAGTCTTTTTAAACTTTTGAGAAATAGGAGACGACTCCGCGATATAACTTTTGATATTAAATATAAGAAATATTTGACTGCACTGCAAAATGAAAATTTGACTATCGCATCATTTTTTAAAAAGATTATATTTTTGCGGCTACCTTTGTTCAAAAAGTAAATTGAAACTAACAATCTAAATGATTTTTTATTCCTGTGGAGAATCAGTGTTTTTTTACAGTTTATATTGTTATGTTTTTCGAAATTTTGATGATTTTGGTGATTTTTTTGTTTTTGTTTAAGATGACACACCTATTATATTACTATTACAGTTGATTGATTATAAATTTTGGTATTTTATTTCTAAAGTCTTCAGATATCTACCTACATATACCCCTTAGTATAATTATGTGTAACTAGCTATACCTATTACCACATTACTTTGTTAAAGTAGAAACTACGTGGAGATGTCATTATGCGAATTTGACATTTTAAGAAGTTGACTTTGTGAGAAGTTGACGTTAAGAGAGTTTGTCATTTTGAGAAATGGACATTTTGAGAAATAGACATTATGCGAATTTGACATTTTAAGAAGTTGACATTGTGGGAAGTGGACATTTTGCGATCGGTTGTCATTTTGCGAAGTTGACATTCTGAGCTGATACGAAAATGCGCCCCCGAGGCGCAGCCCGAGCGACCCGCAACGAAGCCCGACCCGAGAGCGCAACCTCCTCTGCGCACAACCGCGTCGGCCGCGTTCGAGTCCGAGGTGCGCTCCGCTGCGCCCGCTTCGTCCGCGAGTGCACGAAACACCACCGCCGTGTATGGAGTGCCTGCCGCTGCCGCGCCGCCCGCGCGCCCCGCAGTTCACCCAAACATCGATGTGACGGCCGCGGCAAGCTATGCTGCCACAGCACGCCGCACTGTGTCGCCCGCTCCCCGCCGCTTGCTGGCGAGCGCGACCCACTCTGCGCCAACGACGCCGCCGGCATCAAGGTCAGACTTTACCGTCCTCTCGCCAACACCACCGAGGGGCTCCGCCTAAGATTCCCCTGCGACGATGTCGGCATGTTCGTCCCGTCAAGGTTCGGATATGTCGGCCTCGTCAGGGGGCTCCACTGCCGGTCGACGTGACGTGTCTGCGGACACGCCCGTACGAGCCGACGATATGGAGGTCGGGTACCCCACCACCCCATCTGCTACCTTAGGCTTTGGCCTTGAGCTTGCGCACGAGGCCAGGCCACAACGACGACCCAGAAGCCCAGATGACGACGCCATAGAAGAGGCCAAGCGGTACTGCCCTGACCCGCCACTACCGCAGCGCTTGCCGCGCGGTCCAGGCTTGGGGCGGTCCGCTGACACCTCCATAGCTTGCCCACCCCCTGCGCCTACAGGGGGAAAATTATTAGGAGAGGCGCATACTAGCGCCTCCTGCGTTACACCTGCTTCCGCACAACCCGCCGCGGCAGCCCCCGCGACCAAGAAGAAGTCGCCTAGGTACCCGCCGCTGATCGTGGAGAGGCTGCCAGACTGGACCGCTCACTTCAGAGCGGTGAGTGCTGTGTTGGGCCACCCACCGAATGCCCGCCCGTATCAGGGTGGCATCCGGTTTTTGCCCGAGTCTGAGGGCGAATATAGGGTGGTTCAACGGTACCTCACTGACTTGGAGAGGGAGAGCGGACTATCCTGGTTCGCTTACTCACTGCCAGCAGAGCGGAGTGCCAAGGTGGCCATTCGCGGGCTGCCCGCGGACACTCCACCGGAGGAGATCAGGGAGTAGCTCCGACGCATGGGGTATGAGCCGGAGTACGTGCGCAATATTAAAGCGCGCGAAGGACGACCCGGCTGCATATTCCATGCGGTCTTAAAGAGGACGCCCGAATTTAGGACTATCTACGACACCACGACGATGCTCTTCATGCGTGGTGTCAGAATAGAGGCGTGGAGAGGCAAGCGAGGGCCTGCCCAGTGTCACCGGTGCCAACAATTTAGGCATAGTTCGCACCAGTGCCACCGCCCGCTCAAATACGTAAGATGCGGGGAAAATCACGCCGCCAGGGACTGCCCGCGCCCACGCTCGGAACCGGCCACCAGCGCCAACTGCGCGGGCGACAAGCACCACTCAACAGGCCGACCTTGCCCCATCCCAGGCGCAGGCGTCGACAGCCACCATGACTGCTGTCGCTGCTGACACGTCCAAACCAAAGAAGGCCGTGAAGTTGGCGCAGCGCACAACAGAAGCAAGGAGCGCCGCCCCACGGGCGGCGATCGCTCATCAAGCCAGCGCTGCGCCTAGCCAGCAGCGGCAGCGCGAACGCGCTCCTACAGAAAAGGAGCGCGAACGCAAGAAAGAGTTTACCGCCTGCGCCTCAAACTCCTGATGGATCTAATTAAAGCCATCAGGCAGGGACAGGACGCGGAGCTGGTGATCCTCGACGGTTTGGCCGCCCTACTCACACTCTACCATGGCTAAGCCGTTGAGGATCATTCACTGGAATGCCCGCGGCCTGAAGAGCAAGGTCGCTCCTTTCCGCCTCCTCCTCAAAGAGCAGGTAATCGACGTGGCGCTCATTTGTGAAACGCTCCTGGGACCAGCCGACCACCTGCGGTTCCCGGGATACGTCACATATAGGCAGGACGAGAAGTCGGACGCCGGCATTACATATCACGGTCTGGCGATATTAGTCAGGCGGAGAGTCGTCCACCAGCCTCTGCCCCCGCTCTCACTCAGCACTCTTCACGCGCTGGGTGTCCAGTTGCATGTCGCCGGCGAGGACATTGATGTCTACGCGGCCTACCACCTGCCCTCGGCTCCTATGAATGTTACAGAGCTGAGGGCCCTCATCCTGAAGTCGCCGCACCCTACGATCCTTGCCGGCGACCTAAACTGGAAGCACCCCGCGTGGAACTCACGCGTCACCTCGCCCGGGGGCAGACGACTCCTCGCCGACTCTGAGGCCCATGGATACGTGGTGTCCGGCCCGGAGACCCCGACGCACTACCCGGACCAGACGCGTCATGCGCCGGACGTGCTGGACATCGTGGTCCATAGGGGCCTTAATTGCCAGATCGCGCAGCAGGTACTGGACGACGAGATGTTGTCGGATCATCAACCTGTCCTCGTCGTCCTGTCAGAGATGCCGGTCCCACTCTCGCCACCAGCGCCACGTCGAAAGACTGACTGGAGCTCCTTCCAGGAAGCGCTGGAGACCACCATTCCGACTTGACCCATAGCCACCGCCGCAGACGTGGATGCGATGGCTAGTGAAGTCACTGTTTGCATCCAGCGCGCCTATGAAGAGGCGACCTACGCAAGCCCCTGCCCCGCCACCTACGCGAGATGGTCGCCAAAACCAGGCGCCTACGCAAACAGTGGCTCACCACGAAATGCCCCTCTGCCAAAAGAGAACTCAACCGTCTTGCGGAAAAGACGAGGGCCAAGCTCCAGGAGCACAACGCAGAGAGCTGAGAGTCCTATATGGAGTCGACCGACGGTGACTGGCCGGCAATACACAGATTGTGCCGGCAAGTCACGACTACCCCAGCTCCGGTGCGGCCGCTCCTCCACAGCGACGGGGCGCCTAGATACGCCGCATCAGACCGTGCGGAGATCTTCGCCGAACACCTGGAGCGTCAATTCCAGCCGAACCCGACTGACAACCAAGAGCACGTCGCAACAGTCGAGAGGCACCTGGAGGAGTACTTCGCGTCGCCGATAGCTCCCGATGAAGCACCGATCTTCTTTTCGCCTAACGCAGTGAGACGCGCCATCCTGAGGACCAAGCCTAGAAAGGCCCCTGGGGCGGACGGTATCTCCAACACAGTGCTGCGCCACCTGCCGTTCCGTATGGTAGCGGCCCTGGCGCGCCTGTTCACGGGGATACTGCGCGTCATCATGCTGCCCAAGGCGAACAAGAACGTGCTGAAGCCGGAAAGCTATCGGCCCATCACGCTACTGCCCACTATCTCCAAGGTGTTTGAACAACTCCTGTTGCGGCACCTAACACCGCACCTGACGCCTCGCCCAGAACAGTTTGGGTTCCGCTCGGAACACTCAACGACGCTCCAGCTATCGAGAGTACTGCACCTGCTCACAGCGGCGCTGAACAAGAAGGAGCACGCAGTTGCAGTACTTCTCGATATGGAGAAAGCATTCGACCGTGTTTGGCACGCCGGTCTGATATATAAGATGTCGCTCAGCGACGCGCCCCGTCGCGTGGTCAAGGTGGTCTCCTTCTTCCTCACGGACAGGACCTTCAAGGTGGTGGTCGATGGTGTCGTGTCACGCCCCCGACCCATAGCCGCCGGAGTCCCACAAGGCAGCTGCGTCTCGCCGCTCTGCTACTCATGTTACACCGACGACATCCCTTCTCCGCAGGAATGCACGCTCGCGCTGTACGCTGATGACGCCGCGTACATCTGCACCTCGCTCAATGCGAGACACGCGGCTGTCAAGATGCAGCGCGTGCTAGACACGCTTCCCGAATGGCTGGCGAAGTGGCGGTTGTCGGTGAACGTGGGTAAGACTCAGGCGCTGCTCGTCGGGGGCGCCCACCACCCACCACCTCTCCGGCTGCAAGGAGTCGACATCGACTGGGCGCCCCAGGTCAAGTACCTGGGGATCACCATCGATCGTCGGCTCACCATGGGTCGTCATGTCCGCCAGGTCGCCGCGAATGGTAGAGCGGCCCGCGCTCTGCTCCACCCAGTGCTCTCATCCCGCCTTCCGCTGCAAGTCAAGCTGGGCGTGTATAAAACATACATCCGCCCGCTGCTCACCTATGCCGCCCCAGCTTGGCTCGCCCTCACGAGCGAGTCAAGCAAAAAGATCCTCCGCGCGCAGCAGAACCTAGCGCTGCGGAAAATAGTTGCTGCCCCTCGCTTCGTGAGGAACAGCGTCATCATGCGGGACCTTAGGATTGAGAGCCTGGACGAATTTTGCGCCCGCCTCGCGTCCACTATGTTCGCGCGTGCCGACGCTTCCGCTTGGCCTCACGTCAAGCACATAGCGCCCTGGCACGCGCGGCCACCTCACGCGAGACGTCTGCCGCGCGACCTCGTGCAGGACGCTGACGACCCCACCTAACCCACCGGACTTGACGCCGAGTGAGTCGCAGACACCGACACGCGACTCTCTCCCTCACTATCGACTCTACAACACTACATGCACTCGGCGCGCACTGTGTGCTAGATTAATATAGGCATAGTGTGCGTCGAACCTCATACAAGCACGACTCTCCATGCGCCCTAACACACGCGATGAACGTACGGCGCGGACGTACGTTTCATTCGCTACATGAGACGGTGTCTCACAATTCCATTGCCGCTCATACACTCACCACGGTCCCTCAGCCTGAAGCGTGACCGGCTCGCTCTGGAAGCAGGACAGGCGGGGGGGATCAGCACCCTCGGCAGGGAGCGCCCTAAAGTCGGCGCCTACGTCGCCGGTCGTCTCTCGCTGGGCCTCCTCCGGGCAACCGGAGGTCTCACCCGGCGGGGAGTGACCGACGTAGGGTCGTGAAGAGACGGCACTGTGGGACAGTGCCGTGGCGCCCTCTGCCGACACTATGACAGATACACTTAGGCACGCAGCGACCATCTGTCGCGCTGCCTTTCATCTGCGCCTATATGGCACCCTAACGACGGCAATGACACCGCGGGAGTAAAGGCACAGCCTATGCCCGCCTGCCGCGCCCCCTTGTACGGGGACGTTGCGAATGCTCCGAGTTGTCGTAGGTGGTAGACACTTTTAACTCTGTGCCGTTAATCTGTCATTTTTATCTGTAATTTTTGTATTATTTGTAATTTTCGTATGTTCAATACAAGTTTATTAGAGTTTGCTGAAGTTTGATTTCATTTAAGTACACAGTATACAGTCCACCCCCAACATTCATAATTAAACGAATCTAAATCAATTTCTGATCTACAGAAATCATTTAAACAAATATTACATTTCTTGAAAATTTTAGATTTGGATTTTTATCACATATCCCGTAACATATTTTTTTGATTCGGCATGCAATTATGAATCATTAATTTTAATTTCGTGCATAACGTTAAGCAAAGAATCAACGTTACATGCAAAATCAGAGCTTGCAAAATCAGAGCATTCAGAATCAAGGCGATTGGTTGTAATCAAGTGTGATAATGATTGCATACATGTATTATAATCTTCTTCACAATTTGCACCTGCAGAATGGGGAGAATTATGATTATTAATAATCAACGTCTTAAATGCATTCATAAATTGATTACAATCAGGATTAACATTTCTAACTCCATTACTTCTAATACTGCTAAAGAAATTTTCTAAAGGATCTTGATTGAAGGATCTAGTTACTAAATTTACAACATTGTGATTAATTAATAAATACTGCCACATTTCCCTAAAAGCTTTTATATTATGGATCCAATTTCTAATTGAAGGAATCGACTCATATTTTACATGATCAATGTTATTTCTACGATAAATTGATTTAAACTTGATTGATTCTAAAATTGGGAGCAAATCAGCCCACAGTTGGAAGTGAGGGGAATTCCTTTTAACACAACATTTATATATTTTTGAATCATCTTGATAGGAATGACCATTGAAAGAATCAAACAATTTGTCAAACATTAATAAAAAATCAGCTGTGTCCTGACACTCCTGAGGTAAAATTCCATGTCCTGTAAAAAAAAAAAAAATTAGGTAGGTAATTATTTTCCATTAAATTTTATTACGTGCAATTTTCAGTATCAGCATGGGGCTTGGAGATTTTCCCAAATGACGGCAATAGACTTGCTTGGTTTTTTAGGGAAAACACACGATAGGACACTGTTTTTACGCGGACTATACAATTGCCGTAGTTGTGTAATACTAGCTTAAAACTTTATATTCCCCTTTGATATACTCTCTATGAAACTATGTATTAACAGTTTTGTAGTCACCAAACTTCTTTATGTTTGTCTACCAAGTTTTTTTTTTTAACTTCATGCAATTCAGTGTGTCTTTAAATATTAAAGTCAACCTGCGAAACTTATTCTGCTCCGCTCCTCTTGACCTTAGCGTGATGATATATAGCCTATAGCCTTCCTCTATAGTAGCTAAACTCGCGCGCTAGCAGTAAGACGTGTTGCGAGTCACTCCGCTAAGAATAAATATTTTCTGTTTATTTATTGGCTTTATTGGTACAGTTTTGCGCCAATAGAATAGTTCACTGGTTACTACACGTTGTGGTGAAATAATATCCACGAGAACTTCATTAATTTCGAAGAAATAAGCAGTTTAAAACTTGAACGAAGAAACAAAGCACCAAACAACAGTGAGTCACACTACGCGCGCTACTCCTATTCGTCGGTCGGCGGTGAGTCAGAACACACGAAACGGCTCGGTGCGCTACCATATATGGTTACAAATCCACAATTGCTACAATTGCCCCGCCCACCAATACACAGGTACGAAATAGTGATCGCGTATTTCGCCACTGTTCCGTGTGTCGAAATAGCTAACAGAAGTTTGGTGCGACATCACATTGATGGGGACACAAGTTCAAATCTGAGTACCAGCTTTTCTTTTTGCATTTTTATTTTATTGATGCTTGCCTTTTTTGTTGATGTGCTTCTTTTTTAGAAGCAATTGCTTAGTTTTTGTCATAATTCATATATTTTTGAATTAATTTTGCGCTTTTTCACTAATAACAATTAAACATGGCTGATGACACATCTCCGACAAATAAGCACGAAAAAGCTACTCTGCGTAATGTTTCGACCACCAGAGGGAACAAAAGGCAAGCTCTTGGGTCCCCACCTCAGGCGACTACTGAAAATGTACTATCGCGAGATGATGTTCGTGAAATTATCCAGGAAGTTATGAAGACTGAATTGTCGATGATGTTGTCTAAACTAAATGAAACCATCAATACAATACTACATAGAGAGTTGCAGCCCATCAATGCGAAAATTTCTGCCATGGATGACTCGATGAAATTCATGAACAGTCAGTATGAGGACCTACTAAAGGAGCATGCGTCATCTCAGGAGACCATTATGGAACTGCGGAAGGAGAACCTTGAAATCAGCAACATTGTGAAGTCGCTAAATGTGCGTGTAGATCAGCTGGAGCAACAAACTCGATCTAACAACATTGAAATTCAATGCGTACCTGAGAAGAAGCACGAAAATCTCTTTGATGTTGTGTCAGAAATTTCTAAAGTGGCTGCGTGTGTTGTGGAAAACAGAGATATTTTGCATTGTACTAGGGTTGCCAAACTAAACCCTAATAATACTAGACCACGTTCAATAGTTGTACAGCTGGCTTCCCCTCGACTTCGTGACCAATTCCTAGCGGCTATTGTTAATTTTAATAAAAACAATAAGGATAATAAACTGAACAGCGTGCATCTCGGCTATTCTGGGCCAAAAACACCAATCTTCGTGACTGAACATCTGTCCCCCACATACAGGGCTCTGCACGCTGCCGCAAGGATCAAAACCAAAGAACTTGGTTATAAATTTGTATGGATTCGAGGTGGTAAGATTTTTATGCGTAAAGTAGAAGACTCGGATCATATCATGGTTAGAAACATGGACACTTTAAATAAGTTAAAATAATTTTTAACTGTCATTACCATTAATTTATTGTAGTCGCAGCTTTGGTATCAATTATAGTTAAAATTCTCAGCTCATAATATTAATATTTATTACCAAAACACAAGAGGTCTACGCACGAAGACTCATAATTTTTGTCGTCAATTGTCTTTAGAGAACTATGATATTGTGATTTTAACTGAAACATGGCTGAATAATAGCGTTTTGAGCGCGGAGCTTTTTGACGATCGGTATATAGTATATAGAAGAGATAGAGATGGTAGAAAAAAGGACGGGGGTGGCGTACTGATCGCTGTATTAAAAACAATTAACTCAAAACGTATGGTTCAGTGGGAAAGTCAATGTGAGGATCTTTGGATAACTATAGAGGTACCGTTTATAAAATCTATTCGTCGAATAGCTCTGTGCGCAGTTTATTTACCACCCCCTGTGTTACGTAGTAGTTTGGACAATTTTTTGGACCGCTGTAACGTGGTTCTTGAACAGACAAACTTGTGCGCCTGTATTGTCGGTGACTTTAATTTGGGTAATATACAATGGAATTTGGTATATGACGCAGAAAAAAATTATACTCCTCCTGGCATTACTAATGTACTAACTGACTTTATTCACATGCATAAATTGTCACAACTTAATAGCATCCTGAATGTGTCTGGGCGAATATTAGACCTTGTATTAAGTAATGTACCCACCGGTAGCGTTACTGCGGCCCTAAATTCCCTCAGCACCATTGATGTCCATCACCCCCCCATCGAAATCCTGATTACAGCGAGTGAAGAAACCCGACTTCCATATAATCCTCAGACTACAAAAATAAATTATAATAAACTTGCTTACACGAAAATTTGCGAGAATCTAAACGATATAAACTGGGAACAACTGTTTGACAAAATGGCTGATGTTAACGAAATGCTTCGAATGTTTTATGACAGGCTCCTGCATATTATACATATGCACGTACCCTCTAAACCTACTTTTAAATATACAAAATATCCTCCTTGGTTTAATAAAAGCTTAATTAGAGCTTTAAAAGAAAAAGAAAAAATAAGATCTCGCTTCAAAGTCTATAAGAACCCTAGGGATGAAATCGAGCTCAAATTATTAGGCAAACGGTGTTCCAAATTAGCTACTGATAGTTATAATGAGTATATTAGAGACATTGAAAATGAAATACCTAAAAATCCGAACCGCTTCTGGGCATACATTAAAGATAAAAAAGGTGGCTCTAGCTCTTATCCAGCCACAATGACTAATGGAACCGTATTTACATCAGATGGTCCAGAAATTTGTGAAATGTTCGCGTCAAATTTTTCCTCCGCTTTTAGTAGCGCGACAGTGACCCATAGTGAACCTGAGTCCGATTTTCTTCATAATATGAAGAATAACAGTCTACCACTAACAGCACCTGTGATTGATCGCGATAGCCTGTTGACCAAGCTCAAATTATTGGATATTCGTAAAGGTGCTGGGCTTGATGGTATTCCGCCAATATTTATTTATAAATGTGCTCCCGCTTTGGTATCCCCTTTAGCACTAATATTTAACAAGTCTCTTAGCTCAGGTGTTTTCCCTGATTTATGGAAAAAAGCAAAGGTTATTCCAATTTATAAAAGTGATCAAAAGGATGACATTAAAAATTATAGACCGATCTCTATCTTATCAACCTTTGCTAAGGTTTTCGAATCCTTAGTTTGTCCTTACATTCAGGCACATTTCAAATTGTATTTGAGCTTTTCTCAGCATGGATTCGTAGGGTCTAGGTCTACTTGCACTAATCTGGCGACTTTCACAGAAATGCTATCGGATGCCATTGACTGCGGCAAGCAGATTGACGTGATTTACACAGACTTTAGCAAAGCCTTTGACCGCGTGCCTCACCATATACTTCTATCGAAGTTATCTGCGTATGGAATCACCGGTACACTTTACGACTGGCTTAGGTCTTATCTCGAAAATCGTTCCTTCTTTGTCGCAGTTAATGGTTTCCATTCGGGAACCTACAAAACATCATCAGGGGTCCCCCAGGGCTCACATGTTGGACCAGTTCTATTTATTATGTTTGTTAATGATATCCCGCACTGCCTAAGATTCTCAGATTGTTTTATGTATGCAGACGATCTTAAATTCTCACGGATAATCGAATCTGCAAACGATTGTACATTACTTCAGAGGGATGTGGACTCGTTGGTTAAATGGTGTAATGATAATGAAATGAGCTTAAATATAAAAAAGTGCTACCACGTGAAATACACTCGAAAAAAGAAAGCAACTGCTAGTGTATATCGCGTGGGCCCTAACGTTATCCAAGAGGTGGATCAAACAAGGGACTTGGGAGTTGTTTTCGACAGCGCCTTGACATTTGTTCCTCATGTCGAGGGTATCATCAAAAAGGCTTCTAGAATGCTAGGTTTTGTCATAAGGAATGTTGCTGGTTTTAAGCGTAATCGGACGAAGATCTTATTGTACAACTGCATCGTTCGTAGTATCTTAGAATACTGCAGTACGATTTGGAGACCTCATTACTCTACGCACATTCTTCGACTGGAGCGAATACAAAAGAGATTCCTCTGGCATCTAGCCTATGCTAGCGGAAATGCTAAAAGGATACGATCCTATGAATCCCGACTATCTTATTTTAAGATGGTCTCACTTGAGAAACGTAGAACAATCATTGACTCTTCCTTTGTTTATAAGCTACTCCGGTGCAAAATTGATTGTCCTCTACTACTATCAAAGTTTCAGTTTCGTGCTCCTGCCAGAATCCCTCGTGCTCCTATAACTCCTTTACACCCTCCACTCCGCAGAACTATACTAGGTGCAAACTCTGTCGTTCCTCGTCTTTGCAAATTATTAAATAACAGCAGTGATCTTATAGACGTGCATTTTGACTCATATGCCAAGTTTCATAGAACAACTATATCAATTGTTTAATTTTAATTTAATTTTGATTTGTTTTTGCTTGTTTTTACTTTTACTTTTATTTTAAAGTTAACTTAAATTTCAATTTTGATTTTAATATTAATTGTGATTATAATTTGACTTTTGATTCGGATTTTAATTGATTTTGATTTTGATATTAATTGTGATTTTAACTTGACTTTTGATTTCGATTTTAATATTGATTGTGATATTAATTTTACCTTTCATTTAGATTTTAATTTGTGATTGTAATTTAGATTTTAATATTGATTGTGATTTTAATCGACTTATGATTCGGATTTTAATTAATTTTGATTTTGATATTGATTATGATTTTAATTTGACTTTTAATTTCTGTTTAAATTTTTGATTGTAATTTTGATTTTAAATAGATTTTTGATTCGGATTCCAATTTCGCTATTATGTACAGTTTCAATGTGTTTCTGTTTGCTTTTCGTACTGTAAATCTCATCACGTAATGCTTGTTATACCTATTAATTTTAATTAAGTACCCAAATATTAATGTTTAATAATAGTTCAGTGCTAGTGGCACATCTTATTTGTTTATGGGGCATGCGGTGCTAACCTGTAATTAATTGTTACACTAACCTTGGATATTATATACTTACTTTAAATGTTATCAGTGTAAACAATTGTTGGTTGGCCAATAAAGGAAAATAAATAAAAAATAAATAAATAAATAAAATAAATGGACTATCTAACACTGAAAGAATAATTCAAATCGGACCGGCAGTTTCTTAGATTAGCGCATTCAAGCAAACAAACAAACTCTTCAGCTTTATATATTAGTATAAATATAGATATGCTTTAAATTGCCTCTTAATACTCCTATGTAGTACTGCTGAATTAAACATCAGTCATATTTAAGCATATCCTATCATTCAAAAGGAAATCTATTCACACTTACTTGATAAAAATCTCATTGCAGAAGACACTCTTTGGCTAAATACCTGAGCGGTTAATTTAACTTTCATTTTTTTATTTTATTTTTATCAATATGTCTCTCAGTAAGTTTATTTACGAGACGAATTTCATCATCGCCTACGTCTACAGCCATTAACATTTTTAAGTGGTCCCATTTGGCCCACTTCTCCACCCCATTTTGTATGAATTTCGCATCTTTAATCAATAAATTATTCCATACACCTTTAAGTAGATGGGGCGGATCAAATAACGGGAACACTTTAATGTTGTTTACCTCAAAACATGTTTTATATTCCATAGGCTTCTCTTCAATGGCATATTTTTTTGCTGTTTCTACTATTAAATCTTTTATTGTTGAAGTATTTGTGGAACACTGGTCGCATATCGTGGCCACAATTCGTAGCCCTTGTGTTGTTAATTTCTTCTATAATTTTTAGTAACAGTTTTTTCAAATCACTTTTTTTTTGTACCGTTTTTGCAAAATGTAAAGCAAATGGGTTGTTTTGTTTTACTTTTTATGCCTTTTATCATGAAGACCAGAGCATGGTCTGCAATATTATTGCTTTTGTTAATGCCATTATCTTCGAAGCCTATGATTTCGTTTTGGGAAGCGTTATATACGAGACCAGGCGACAAAGACACTTCGTCAAATAATAAATTGACGAGCCTTTTTTGTTCTGGCATGCACTGAACCACATTTTTTAAATTTTCTAATATTTGTGTATTAATGCCTGGTCTCACTCTAAATGCCCCAAGTATTTTTTTGTAAACAACGTTTTGAAGGTAATACAAACATTTTTTGTAAAAGTTTATAGGCTTTTGGACTCTGCTTCATAATCGTTAGGGCCATAATTTTCTCTTCATTAGTATATCGTCGCCCTCGTGGTTTCTTTTTCCATCTCATTTGCATTTTCATAAAAGTTTGTGCCGCATCAGGTAGTTTTTCAATATATTTCAAAAAAATTTTGGACATAGCCATTTTTTTAGCTACGCGTATTTTTCTTAATTGTGATTTGCATTTATCCCGTAATTTCTGTAATTTCTCTTTCAGTCTTACAAATAGCCTTTACTTTTGGTTTCGCATAACATGCTCTCTTAGGCCCTGTAATAAAAAATAACCCAGTTGTATCCAATATATACTACCTACAATTTTAATGACAATATTAATATAGTAATAGCTTACGTGGAGGTACAATGCGCGTTAATTCGAGGAATCATCACCGGCAGTTGGCTCTCTTTCTTCATTTGGCAGTGCAGTTGATGTTGAAGCTCCTTGTGCAGTACTTCCGCCCTGAGCTGTAAATATTATTAATTATATATTATTACTTATAGATAGTAGAGACATTGTTAGAATACATAATTCACAGTGGTGACAACCTAGTGGGGAGATCACTAGGTACATTGCCACACAGAGGTCTTGATTTCACAAACTCATGGTACCTATGAATTTTATTCAAACTAATTCAAATACAGAACATAAAATCTTAAGTTTTGTTGAAATAATTCAATAATATAAAACGATAAGAAAGCAGTCTGTGGTTTTCTACAAGTATTTATCTAGTAAACTTATGTTATAATCTTTCATAAGAGTACATCTATGTATAGTAGCTATACTCTATATACTCCATAGCTGAGTGGGATGCTTGGTGTTGACACCAACATTTTAATAATTTGTTTTGGACATAATAGTGGGCTGCATGCCACGCTGTTACTGAGAAGTGAAAAAAATAAAAAGAGAAAGCAAATTGGGTGTGCAGGCAATTCAAAGTCCATCCCACATTGGATTCAATTCTTCTATGGCTTGTCTATGATTCTAAAGTGTAAGCCAGTCTAAAGTTCACAAGAACTAGAATGTTGTGTGTGAACATGTATTGCAAAAAAAAAAAAAATTTTATTACTTACTTGGAGCCATGAGAATGTCAATATCAGATGTTACTGGCATCCTCTCATAAATTTCCAATGCAGCTGATGTCGAGGGCTGTTCTTCATGTTGAGCCAAAGCTATGAATATAAATGAGAAATATTTAATAATTTAAAAATAGAATTTCCACATTGGAATCAATTCTTCTATGGCTTATCTATAATTCAGCCAGTCTCGAGTTCACTAGAACTAGAATATTGTGTGTGAACATAAAACTTTTTTTTAAACTGATATTAGCTAGGTACTTATATGATATGAGTTTATTACTTACTTGGAGCCATGAAAGTTTCAATATCAGATGTTGCTGGTAACCTCTCTTCATAAATTTCCAATGCAGCTGATGTTGAGGGCTGTTCTTCACGTGGACCCAAAGCTGTGAATATTTAATGAGAAATGTTTAATCATTTAAAAATGGTATAAATAATACATTATATTAGGAAACACAAATAGAAATTAAATGCAGTTTGTTGGTAAGCGAATCACTCGATTTGTAAAATTTCACTGCTCTGAATGTTTCTATATGGAAAATAATAATATGAAGCATATGAAAAAATAATATAGCCTAGCCCAACAAAGTGGGCACGGGTGTGCCCACTTTGTTGGGCAGTGTTTCTCAGGTTAATATATAGCCTATGACACTCACAAATAACGCAGCTTTCTATTAGTAATAAAAATTTCAAAATCGGTTCAGTAGATCCAGAGATTATCCCCTACAACCTCACAAACTTTAACTCTTTTCAATCACTACATATAATAAAACAAAGTCCTACGCCGTGTCTGTGCGTTTGCAATAAACTCAACCGGTATTCATGTGGTTTTCACCGACACATAGTGATTCTCAAGGAAGGAATATAATTTGTCTAGAAAAAAAATTGGAATCCTTAAGAAAATTGCAGTGTGGACGAAGTCACAGGCAAAGTGTTAGTATTATATATATAAAATATATAGTACTATAGTACTGATGTAGGAAATATAGAATGATAAGTACTTACAAAATATATTCAATGTTGGTACTGCATTTGTGGTCAAGCGATGACTTGGTAATTGAAATGTTTTTCAAAGTGCCTGTAGCATAATCGAACATTATTATAGATATATTTATCGCCTCGTGCTATTGCTGCAGGATTGAGAAAAGACTTCCATTGATTAAACTTCTCTGTGTGTGGATAATCCCATTTAGGGTAACGGTGTAACAGACCTGCAAATTAATATTTCTATTAGAGTGAATCCTTCACATGTCATAAATTATAGATAAGTTTTATTGTGGTTATTACAATAATTATAAAAATCGCTTTAGAATTAACGAACGCAGAATTACACTTTTCAATAGTAAAAATAAAATTCTTCCATTATTGATTGAGTGACGGACAGACAAAGCACAGCAAAGTAGAAAGCTGATATTTGGTGTGTAGGTTCACTAAGCATTTCCCGAAATTCTTACGGGAACGGAAAGAAAACTCGATATGCGCATACGGAGTCGCGGGCAAAAGCTAGTTTCATTATAAAATTCTTAAATGATATTCTGTTTCTACAAATAAGTTTAAATAAAGCTTACCATCAATAAACCATCCAAAATAACACTTCAATTATTTTATTGCTTTCGGCACTGTAAAAAGTTTTAAGGCCCAAGTCGCAAAACAAAACAAAGTCCGTGTAAGAAAAAGCCAAGTTATCAGGTTTGCAAGAAATCAGTGTCACAGTAACAAGCCAGGTCGTATCGTAAGCAGTGGTCACAAAATCCGTTATCAAGCCAAGTCGTATAAAAAGCAAGGAAACATATAATTAACAAACGCAATGAAAACCGAACGAACAATAATTTAAAATGGCAGTGGCTGCACTGGCTGCAAGTTTTCCTCACTCTCGCTCAGACGTACCCATAGAAAGTTGCCAATAAAAAAATATTTTTATAACTAATTATGTATTATTAGAATTAGTCATAAATTCGAATAATGAGGAGCTCGTGGCTAGATAATAACAGCCGCACGGGTCGATCTTAAAGGTAAAGCAACGCTTGCCAAGGTTGATCTCTGGATGGGTGACCATCTTAACATACCGAGTTTCCTCCGTGCCTCGGAAAGCACGTTAAGCCGTTGATCCCGGCTGTCATTTGTAGATCTTTGGCAGTCGTTACGGATAGTCCGAAGCCAGTGGATCTGACTCCAGTCTTGCCATGAAGTACCGTGTTACCCCAGTTGATGGGTTGTGGAGGTCTGGTAGGCAGCCGCTCCTCGTAAAATACTGGTATTCAGCTAAATCCGGCTTGACTGGAAGCCGACCCCAATATAGTTGGGAAAAGGCTAGGCAGATGATGATGAAAATTAGTTATAAATTCGTAATATGTTTATTACTTTTATTTTTTCATACTCTTTGCATTTTACCTTGCCGAATCCACCTATCGAAAAGTGGCCGATCGTAATGTGGGGCTTGTATACCTACATGTATGGCGGACTTAGACGTAGTAAAGACACAAAGTACTATGGAATTAGTATTTAATCAGATTATATATTATAAAACACAAACTTACGGTTATATTATACAATACAAACACAAACATACGCTCGTTATATAGTATGATTTGCCATAAAACAGTTCTTAGGGTGTAAATTAATTTTACTTTTGACAAATAAAATAGGTTTTCACTTTGCAAACAGCGCACTATATTAATCCAAGAGGTCCACCTCATCATATCGAGATGATTCTCGATGAGGCCCAGGTGTGGGACAGGGTCCTTTCTTATCGTTCTTTTTGTAGGTTTCGAGCAAAATCTTCGCCAATGATCTGTTAAACTGCTTTTCTCCATTTATAAGCTTCCTTTTTAAAGGTAATTTCTGAAATAAAGCAAAATGGATGTCAGGTTGGTTTATGAAGATCCTATACAATTTTAGCAAAAAGTATCCTTTACCACTACTATTTATAAAAGATCTTAATCGAAAAATTAAAAAAAAATTATAGTATGATGAGTTTACTTACCGGTTGGCAAGATGCTGGCTGTTTTGGAAATATTATTGGCACTGCGTGCGAATTTTATACTCTACATTCATATTGTCTGTCACGAAAGCAAGATTCTTCAAAGTGTTCAGAACATATCCTTGTTAACTGTGTAGGCCTTCAATTATCGTCTTTTCTCAAACTTTTATCCATTTTTAAACTCATTATCTGCAGGAAACCTGTCAAAATAACAAAGAATACATCATTATAATAATTTATTAGTAATAAATAATAATAAGTAAAAGGTTATGGACAAATACGATGAAATATTGATTTGGGAAAAGTAGGATTTTTCGTTAATTCCTTCTTTTGGCATGCTATAATATTCTGTAATCTTTTATCACTGAGACCAAAGCTGAGTCCAATTACTAGGTTCAGCATAGCGCAATCAGTACGAAAAATTCAGATTGCATTTCCAAAATCTGACCACTTACATTGTTTTTATTTCATTGTACGTATTAAAAACGAACTAGAATATGTATGTGATTATACTTTTACTCTATCGATAAAACATCCAAAAAGCCACATCCTTATGAAGTACATGATATGTCAAAACGGTTCAATATTTTTTTGTTTTTATTTATATTTCTAAATTGGAAACTGACAATAATGTTGAGAAGCAGTTGTGTCTTTATGTTCATATAATGGAGATCTGATTTTATTGACTTTTCTGCTCAATATGTGTTTTAACAATAAGTTATGATTGGATTTATTTACCGGTGAAACGATACTTTTGCAATATTTTCTTTAAAAACACCATTTCTATTCGAATAACCGGGTACAGTACATGATATTGTTCATGGCAAAACGAAAAACACACTCAAACCACAATATTTTTCACAATTTGACAATATTTTTGAAAAAATTGGTAGACTAATGTGTTAACCAGCTGGTTAACAAACAAAATGGCGATTCTCGGCTGGTGGCGCGCGGCATTTCAAGACGGTCGGGAATGCTATTGCTCTTTCTTTGTCACATGAAATGTTTCCATTAAAAATGTTGAGTAAAAAAAATTAAAAGTGTTTATTCATGAAAAAATGCATTCAACAATTTATTGTTACTTCTGCCAAACTGCAAAGCAGTTTGTTGGCAGATGTAGCTCCTTTTACCTATCACATGCACAGTAGTGAGTACAAGTTTATATTTTCTCCACAGTGAGGCTCTGACAATATACTACTCTGTCAAGAAAGTACCGGGAAAAGATCAATAATACACAAAATGTCTGTTATTCATCCAAATTTATTTTATCACCTTCAAAGTATGCTCCTTTAGAAACGATACACTTGCGCCAACGAATAATCCATTCATCAAAACATTTTTAAACGCTGCTTCCGGAATTGAGTTCAGTTCTCGCCGCGAATTCTCCTTTATGTCTTCTATCGATTGAAAACGGGTTCCACGAAGTGGTAATTTGAGTTTAGTAAAAAGAAAAAAGTCAGCAGGAGCCATATCTGGTAAATATGGTGGTTGCTGGATGGTATTTGTTGAGTGTTTGGTTAAAAATTCGTTCACAATGATAGCCTTGTGCGACGGCGCATTGTCGTGGTGCAAAATCCAAGAATTTTCTTTCCACAAATCTGGCCTTTTTCGTCGAATTTGCTCTCTTAAACGCCGCATAACGCTCAAATAATATTCTTTATTTACCGTTAGACCTTCCGGTAAGAATTCAGAGTGCACAACACCGCGATAGTCAAAGAAAACAGTCAACATGACTTTGACTTTTGATCGACTTTGGCGTGGTTTTTTCGGTTTCGGTTCAGTTGGAAAGCGCCACTCCGAAGCTTGTTGACTAGTTTGCATGTCAAACTCGTAAACCCACGTCTCGTCACCAGTAACAATGCGTTTCATTAATGTTGGGTCCGAACTGATTCGTTCTAGCATGTCCTCAGCGACTTTCATGCGATTGAGTTTTTGGAGAAAATTCAGATCTTTTGGGACTAGCCGAGCAGCAACATGTTTCATACCCAAATGATTAGTTAAAATGGTACGGATCGACTCGTGAGATACAGAAAGTTCGGCGGCTATCTCTCTCAGAGTTGAATGGGGATTTTCAGTCACTATTTCCTTCACTTTTGCAATGTTAACTTCAGTTGCAGACGTTGACGGCCTACCAGAGCGAGGCAAATCTTCCATCACATCTCGACCGCTTTTGAACGCTTTGAACCACTCATAAGCACGAGTTTTTGATAAAATCGATTCACCGTAAGCCTTCTGTAACATTTTCAGTGACCCCAAACACGAATTCCATTGGCGATGCAAAATTTAAGACAAACTCTTTGTTCGATATTTTTGTCCATTATGAAATTCGCAATACACACTATATACAGAGTTGATACGACAGAGGGGCATTAAATTAAACTACGTATACTATACGTGTTCAGTATTAATTCGATACGGTACAAAAACAAAAAGCGCCATAAATACGAAAATATTTTTTTCAAACAAACTAAATAGCTTGCAAATCCGAATAAAACGCAACCACCCTTTGTAAAAAAATGACACTGACCTTAGATACCGCTAGGTAACAAAGCGGCAACGTCGCGCGCGCGCCGGAGCGCGGTGTGCGGTATCTCGTGTGCTCGGTGGGGGCCGGGCCGGGGTGGCGGCCGGCGACTTAGGCCTCCGCTCGCACTGGCTTTTATGTTAGGTAACGTTTCGAAGTACGCGCACAAAAACAAACACACAAAATTTTTAAATTTTCGATGTGTCCTCCATTCACATTGATGCACAAATTATACCGACGGAGAATATTGTTATTTATTTTTCTAATTAGATCACTGTCCGTCGCTAAGGACTTTAATTTGTGAAATGCTAAAATAATCCTATTTTTTAACTCATCAATTGTATTTACCTCTGATGCATACACTTCACCCTTAATGTAACCCCACAAAAAGAAATCCATGGGAGTGAGGTCCGGAGATACTAATACTAAATAATAATAATCCCAAGTTACGTGTTCTATCACCATAAAAAACAGTCAATCACAAAAAAAAAACACTAATACTAAATAATAATAATCCCAAGTTACGTGTCCTCTCACAATAACAAAATAAAATTACAATTGTTTGCGCGCGAATTCCACACAACATACGTTCCGAAAAACAAGCGTCGGCGCACTGAGGCGGGAGGCCCCACTTACCGATCGCAAAAAACAAGGATGCAACAAACTGACCTATCTCTATTTCTTTCGCTCGCTTTATGTTCGTCGCTTTCGTAGTGAAAGTGCAAGTGTGTGTGTATTGATTGTTTCCTTGTTTGCATTGCCAATTTTTAGTGAATGTCGACATGCGTCAGAGCGGCAACAACGCATCGTAGATTTATCGTTGTAAGGTGCATGACCTATGCTTAGACGATAATCAGATGTTAGAAAAGATACATCGTGTTCAAACCGTGCAAAAACTTTAAAAATCATTTGCGACTAAACTACTGCTCCTAATTAATTTATTTTTGGTACAGAGCTTGAAAATGGTACCTAGTATAGGCAGTTTAAAGGAAAGCCCCTCTGTCGTATCAACGTTGTATATGATATTATTAAACCAGCACTGTATTTAATATAAATAACAGATGCAACTCAAACTCCGCGCCAAAATGGAAAACAGTTGTGCCAATCTAACAACCACAAAAAAACAAAAATTTGAATTTGGAACCATAAACAAATCATCCATTCCCGATTCTTTTATGACTGAATGTATATTGTACTTGTTTATTTTATTTTTATAAGAGGCTTTTGTGACACAGCTATCTATATCGACCGGAAGGTTATTAAAAATAGTTGGAACCAAGTAGTTTCGACATCTTCGACCATAATAATTATTACAAGTGGGTACAACAAACTTTTTCATATTATTATTCCTTTGAGTTCTAACCCACAGAACAGAAAAAACAGTAGAAGTGCAAAGTAGGCGTGGCACGCGTGGTTACGCGTACCTCAACCCAGTCGTGTTCTAACATCACGACGAACCGTTCGTCTCGCTCACTCTCAATATAAATTTATATTTTCTGAACCATGCCGTATTGTTCCATTTTGGAGTGCAAAAATGATAGTAGGAGAATAAATCTTATAAATGGAGGTGTTTCATACCACCGCTAAGTACGATTTTATTTGATTTCTAATAAAATCTTAGCAAATTTGATCTTGCCAAAAACGTAAGTTCAAGTCTAGGTAAAATCCACCTTATCCCATTAGCATAGAGTTTATTTTACGTCGATTCAGTTACTGTTTCGTTCTCGAAAGTTCTACGCTACTCAAAAAGTGATGTAATCGGGTCGGATACTGGATGGATAGATATCGATAAAAACATTTGTTTGTAGTTCGTCTAGTAATTTTATTTAAATCACAAAACATAACTTTAAAAATATTTTTAGGTTTCCCAAAGACGCTATCGTCAAAGAAAAATGGATAGATTGGATGCCAAGCAAAACAAGCACGATATGCTCCGAGCATTTTTTAGAAAGCGATTTTTTTATTTCAAATAAAAACCGTTCAAGTGCTAGTCGAACTCGTACACGAAGGTTTCCATACCATGAACCTTAATATTTATTATTTGTTGCTATAGCGGCAATAGAAATACACAATCTGTGAAAATTTCAACTCTCTATCTATTATGGTTCTTGAGATACAGCCCGCTGACAGACATACGGGTGGATGGACGGACAGCGGACGCTTAGTAATAGGGTTCCGTTGGTTATCCTTCGGGTACGGAACCCTAAAAAAGGCTATAGATACACAAAAACTTTGTCTGCGTTAAGATTCTGTACCAAACTATGTAATAAGATAGTATCGTAAGCCACTTGGCATAAAGAGTTCACGAAACTGAAGTGTAAACAACACCTCTTTTTTTGTCGGCAGCCGAGTAAGATAGGCAACATTTTGTAAGGCTTGTGGTATGAAAAAAAATCTGGCCAAGAGCGAGTCGGACTCACGTTCAAAGAGTTCCGAACCAATTTAATTTTTGGAAAGGTTCCGTTTCTTACGAATGTTCGTAACACTAAAAAATGTATGATGTGTGTTATTTTTATTGATTATGTGTAATAAGGTATATTTACTTAAATAAAATAAAAACCTTTGAAATTATGTTTTTTTTGTTTGTTTCTACTTTTATACAATAAACTGGGAATATTTCGCTTACGCTATTTTTGAAAGTAGAACTTTACTACTCGTAACAATGTATTACAAAGCAAACCTGAACTTATCCATTTTAAATGGGTCGCTTATTTCATAACGATTCCAACAACAAGTTTCATGTATGGCTCCCATACAAAACTCCAACACCAAGCAAGTCACATTTGGATTTAATTTCGAAAAATGTTATTTTATTTATCGATATCGACAATGTAAGTCAAAGTTCATGTGTCACAACCGTGATCGAGTGGCAACTGTTACTACCCAAACATAGAGTAATGAACCTAATCTCTAAGTGGTTTAAGCACGGAACAGAAAAAACAGGTGGAAATGCTATGCGACGAAATTTGTATCGGAACCTTTGAAATTATGTTTTTTTTTGTTTGTATCTACTTTTATACAATAAACTGGGAATATTTCGCTTACGCTATTTTTGAAAGTAGAACTTTATTACTCGTAACGATGTATTACAAAGCAAACCCGAACAAATCCAACCGTCCAATCCGTTTCCAACAACAAGTTTCATGTATGGCTCCCATACAAATCTCCAACACCAAGCGAGTCACATTTGGATTTAATATCGAATAAAGTTATCTTATTTATCGATATCGACAATGTAAGTCAAAGTTCATGTGTCACAACCGTGATCGAGTAGCAACTGTTACTACCCAAACATAGAGTAATGAACCTTATCTCTAAGTTGTTTAAGTTTATAATTGCAACCATTGAAAATACCGCCATCTATGGTCGAATAGCGGAATTTACTCGTAAATTCAACCTAGAAATAATTCAGAAAACGAAACGCCTTGAGTACCTTTCGCCTTTTGAATGACGTTCAAAAGTGCCGTTTAATGGCCTAATTGGAATAAACGTTTTGACTTTGACTTTGACTTAAAGCAAAATAAATCCTACGTGTAAAGCCAAAGGTATATTTTCAAATGTAGGTTCTTTGACTTATTCTTGTTTTGACCAAAATTGAAACGACCAATCAATCGTATCCTTGATTTGTGGTGAATTATATGATTATCGGTATAGTTGTGTGAGTGTGGCGACACAGGTTCCGATACAAATTTCGTCGCATAGCATTTCCACCTGTTTTTTCTGTTCCGTGTTCTAACCCGTATAACATTGTTTTTAAATATATCACTACCATACTGTTCTACAGCTACTGACAACACTACCCTCTCATGAGCCGGCAGCATTTTACAATCCAAAAATAACTCTTCGTAATCACTACTTTTACAACGTTTTTTTGTGTTTTTATCTACTAGTGGTTTCATAAATCTGATTTGTATTTTTTTTTATTTTATCCAAATATGTCTTAAATGTGTTACCATAGCATGCCAGCCCATAAGAAAGCAATGAGTCCACCAACGCATAGTAGACCATGAACAATGTTGCCCTATCCAGCACAAAACTGAGGTGGTGGAATTTAACAAGCGCGTATCTGAGCTTGTCACATAATTTTATAATGTATGTTTTCCATGAGAAGCTGTTATCTATGACTAAACCCAAGTACCTGTATTCCTCCACCACCTCAATATTTGCACACTCACACATCGTCCGATCACCACTGTGCAGGCACTCATAGCTATGCCCCACTATGCGCGGCGGACGATCGACTTTTTTACTATAAGGTGATCGTATATGCACACTTGGTTTTGTTTATATTGATAATGATGCCATTGTCGTGTGCCCATTTGATGATATTAGTAAAATCCTCCTGGATGGTCTTTTCAATCAAATTGAAATCTTTGTCTGCATAAACTAGACAAGTGTCATCAGCATACATATAAATGCGACACTTACGAACCACATTGCACATGCTGTTGACATGCATGATGTATCCGACGGGGCCAAACACGGATCCGGTCGGCACACCACACGAGACGTGTCTGGGCTCTCCAGTGACGCCGTCAATGACCGTTCTTAGTGTCCTGTCTGTGAGGTAGGCACGGAACCACCTGTTAAGTGGTCTCGCGACCCCGCACTCCTCCATGGCTTGAAGCAGCTGGTGGTGTTCCAAAGTGTCAAAAGCTTTTTGAAGTCTATGTAGACCACCACCACCTGCTTCCGTTGATCCAAACACTCATTGACGTCATCCGCGAACCGCGCCAAGGCCGTCGCCGTGCTCCGCCCCCGTCGGAAACCATGCTGTACATTTGTTAGAATATTGTGTTTTTCCAAGAAAACACTTAGCTGATTCACAATAAACTTTTCTACAATTTTATTTATAACTGACAATATGGCTATTGGCATATAGTTTGCGTAATCACTATGCACTCCTTCTTTAAAAATAGGTCTAATTAATGGTGTCTTTAGTTTCTCGGGGTATAACCCCTTTTCAACACTTAGGTTAATAAATAAAGCTATTACAGGGCTCAACTTAGATTTTAATAATTTAATTTTTTTCACTCTTATTTTATCCACTCCGTCAGATTTGTCACTACTTAACATATTTATAATTTTATCTATATCTGTTGGATAAGCGTTCTGATATCGCAATGATACATTTGCAGACTCAACATAGCTCGATCTTTCCACAAACCTATGATTACATACATGTTTTATATCTAGGATTTCTTTAGTAAATGTTGCTGAAAACTTGTCATATCAATCGAGGATTCTAATTTTCCCAAGTACTTTAAAATAACAGAATCTACACTCCTTTTCTCATTACCTATCCATGAATTAATTTTAGTCCAAATCTTTCTAATATTCTTTTTACAATTTTTTATTTCTTCTTGACGGTATTTACTTTTCGCTTTATTTATACATTTATTTAATCTATTTCTAAATCTGTTATACTGTCTTCGCAAATTCATATCATCTGGTTTATTTTTCCAATTTTTAAATAACTTGTCCCTGATACCTATCATTTCTTTAAGCTGTTTTGTAATCCAAGGTTTACTTTTCCTTTTATTGCGTACCTTCACTTGAATTTTCGCTTTATTGTAAACATCAGAAAAAATTGAACATAATCTGTTATATAGGTCTATTGGACATTCACAATTTAATAGCTCATTCCATGAAACATTCTTAAAATTTTCTAATACCTTTTTGTCACAAATAACAGTCCTATAAGATTTCAATACACTTGGAACATTATTCACGGTCGATTTACCAGCGAGACGCACACCTACAAGATAGTGATCTGATATCTTAACAGTTAACACATACGCAGATATTGCACGTTGAGTTCGAACCCACACATGGTGAATGCACGACCGCGTCACTGTGTCCCCGTACACCTTCTCTCGCGTTACGTCACAGATAGCACATTCCAAGCCCAACTCGCTCATATTATTTGTGTAGTTACTGACTACGCTGCTCGAACCGGTTTTACACAACAGATCTATATTTGTGTCACCAACCATAATGACGTCACAGCCTAAGGGGATCCTGGATAATAGTTTATGCACTTCTTCAACAAAACCGTGCCTGTTCGTACTAGGCGGCCTGTATATAGCCAAAATATGAATAATTTTACTTCCATCTTGAAAAAGCTGCCCGTGTAACATCTCATAGTATTTTGATTTAATTGTGTTGGCAGTAAAATTTTACTTTTTGTTTACATATAGCAAAATCCCACCTCCCCTTTTAGTTTCCCTTGAATTTATGTATGTGTCATACCCTTCTAACTGATACAAACATAGTTCATGTGATCTAATGTTAATCTATGTTAATACAATAATATCTAGGTTTTCTTTGCAATTATCTATTAAAACTTGTAGTTGATTAAAGTTTTTTCGAAGTGATCTGACGTTTAAATGAATAATATTTAGATTATTATCACATTGTAGCAAGTCATCCTCCCAACTATCTGTACATATGTATTTATTGTATTCAATGTTACTTGTTACATGTGATGCATGGCTGTCGAATTTTGACATAGAGGTACTCACTATTCTATTTTATTTTTATTTTATTTTATTTGATAGGAATAACAAACAGCAGTATATTACATATTAGGCACACAATATAAAAACTTATAATAAAAGTAACAAATACACTGCTCAAGACGTTATCCACAGATTACTACACAGAATAGCTAGCTGTTAGCTGAACAAAACAAAAAAGCACTTACTAATTAACCGGGTTATGATCTCTTAAAATAGTCGTAATTTCACGCTTAAATATAGCTTATTCATATTCATTACAGCATTGCCCAAAAAGTTCATTTGTTGACTGCATACGCACTAATGTCGCTAAGTGTGCGAATCGACTTGATTTTTTTATCATTTGGGTCATCTTTTCTTATCAGCACCTTAGACCTTTTTTTTTTTACTATTGATAGGCACGCGTTTGACCACTATCTCACCTGATGGTAAGCGAGGATGTGGTCGAAGATGGAGCACGCTTGCCTAGAAATAACCTATTCACTCTTGATTTAAAGACTCCCAGGTCACCTTACCGTTCTGTATCCAAATGTATTTGTATGTTTGCTTTAGCACGTTCTTAGCTGTCCATAAAAGGTTGCGCATATGTTTGGTGAGGTCCTCATTGACATAGATTCGTTGTCTATTTCCGTTTGCAAATACATCATTAGTTAGTTGGTGGGTCTTTCTTGTGGCGATCCATTTATCGCGGCTTGCGCGGGTAGCCATAGTGATAGCGACGGGGCGTAGCTTTTTCTCGCACTGCGGCCTCTCGGTTTTTATTTCTTCACCCACCCTCTTTACCTCACATATTAATTCACCTTCTATTCCTAATTTGCTTGCCATAATTTTAATTGTGTTCTCTAAATTCTCGTTTTGCTGTTCCTCTAGTCTAAATATTTCTACATTTTTTTCCTTCTCGCATATCTCCAAGTAGACTATTCTTTCTTCCAGTGCCTTATTACAGGTTTTCAGATGGACGTTCTTATGTTCCAATGCTTTAATCTTTGTGTCTGCTTTTTCCTTCTCTTCGACCAATTCCTGGTATTTTTCAGCGTAGAAACTTATGTCGTCTGACATCGCCTCAAGAGTTTTTTTCATATTGAAGACTATGGTTAGCTTTTCATTAACTTCAGCCAACAGTTTTTCTGGTGTCGTTCGGGACAAGTCGACTTCTATGTTCGGCTGGCGAAACAGCGGCGTTGTTTGGCATTTCTTTGTGCTCCATGTGGTTATGCGTAAGCATATTTCGCTGAAGTATGATGCCAGTTCTCGAAATAAGCGCCAACGCTATAGGGTCTGCCCCACTCAAAGCTGTAGGACTGCACTTGCTCGGAGACATTATTATGGTATTGGAAGTCACTTATACAATGAAACTAACAAGCATTGCTCCATTTATTCCACAACTTTCGAAAATGTTAAAAAACGGTGTATGGCTGGTTACAGATGCAGAGCTATGATGAAACAGAAAAACTCCTAAGGTTGTCATTTCTCTAATACGCGACCAACACAACCTCACTAAGACACAACTCTTCATTCACAACACTCACACACATAAAAGGGCTTTTTCTAAAATTATCACTAGTTCAACTTTTGACCTTCTGATGTAACTATTTATGTAATAAACTAGCGTGAGAGTCCTGGTACCCATAACACAAGTTTAATCTTTCCTTGGGTACCAGAATTCAATACAAATACTACTGACACAATTGTTACTCTCTAATATGTTTTTGTTCCTACTGCATAATAGTTGTTCGTAAGTGTTTGATTGTACAACATTTTTGGTCCAATAAACAATTTATTTATTTATTATTCATCACATAAGCCGGCCTCACTAAATGCCTTGATTTTTGCCACATATTTCTTATGGAAGACACCACCACAATCACCATTACACTTAGTAAGACTGTCACCTTTCACTCGAGCCAGCGACAGTTTACACGACTTGCACTGCACCATCACGACCGGTCAATATTTATTATCGTTTTACGTAAACAGTCACTATTATAGTCGCGTCACAGGTATCGCATCCGCACGGTAGGAGCGCACACGCCGGAATGATATATTATCAAGATAGGTTACTATAATTATACAACTTAATACAAGCTATCTAGGTATTCTATATCTATGTATAGAATCCCTTAGATAGACTGTATGAAACCGAAACTTGCGAGCACGATGCGTCTCCTTTTCTCAAAAGCAACGTGTCTTGTGCCTGAAAGAGAAAAGTATAGTGTCCATAGTGCGTCGAAAATTATAGAATGTCGCCAGTTTGACTATACAATTCTACTTATTGATATATCAGTAAAAATAAATTTCATTAAAATCGGTTCAGTAGCTTCGGCGTGAAAGAGACAGATGACGGAGTGACAGACAGACAGTTACTTTCGCATTTAAAATATTAGTAAGAAAGTAAGGATAAGGACTAGCTTTTACCCGCGACTTCGTACGCGCGTATCCCGTTTTATACAATTCCGCTATGAATTTTAGGAAATCCTGCCTTAGTGCTCCTCTGCGTTCCCCAAGGAACCTATATGCCAAATTTTAGCTTTCTACGACCAGTAGTTTCGGGAGTGCGTTGTCTGTCAGTCACTCAGTAAGGGTTGAATTACGGTTGATTTTATATGTTAGAATGACTCACAAACATCGTGTCTTTCTATTGATAAAAGAATTTTTAAAATCGGTTCAGTAGATCCAGAGATTACCTACAACCTCACAAACATTACCTCTTTATAATATTGGTATAGATATTGTTTCATTTTCTTTACTTACTAGCAGGTACATTAAAAAAAAAAATGTAGCCCACCGGTATCAGGAACCCCTGTTCTTGATACCGGTGGGCTACATTTTTTTTTCACTCCGTCATCTGTCTCTTTCACGCCGAAGCTACTGAACCGATTTAAATGAAATTTAGTACACAGAGAGTCTGACAGGTAGCATGACAAAGGACATAGGCTCCTTTTTATCCCAGGAGTATGCTCTCTAGGGACCACGCGGTAGGGACTACCGGGGCAGCTAGTTTCTAATAAACAGTTGGCAACTCGTAAGTTTTACAGAATCTGACATTGTTTTGTGTTTATTTTTTTTTTAATGTTGCGTAAGTGAATTCAGCAAGGCAGAATATGAACAATCGACCGATCTCATGCGAGATGAAAGACGCGATTTGGATTTCCGAATATTTGATTGTTTGATTGTTTATACTCTTTGCATTTTACCTTGCCGAATCCACCTGTGGTGATCTTTTAAAAGGCCGGTCGTAATGTGGAGTTCGTATACATGTATGGCGGACTTACTCGTAGTAAAGACACAAAGTACTATAGAATTAGTATTTAATCGCATTAGATAGTATTAAAACACATCATTACGGTTATATTAAACAATACAAACACTTACACATACGCTCGTTATTGAGTTTACTATGGTTTGCCATAAAACAGTTCTTAGGGTGTAAAATTTACACCCTAAGAACTTTTACCTTTTTTTATTTGTCAAAAGTAAAATTAATTTACACTGTAAATTAATTTTACTTTTGACAAATAAAAAAAGTTTTTCACTTTGCAAACAGCGCACTATATTGAACCAAGAGGACAACCTCATCTATCGAGATGTTTTTCGATGAGACCTAGGTGTGGGACAGGGTCCTCTCTTATCGCTCTTTTTGTAGGTTTCGAGCAAACTCTTCGCCAATGATCTGCGAAACTGCTTTTCTCCATTTATAAGCTTCCTCTAAACGATAATTTCTGAAATAAAGCAAAATGGATGTCAGGTTGGTTTATGAAGATCCTATACAACTTTAGCATTTCCTTAACATAAAAAGATAAAAAGGATCTTTTACTACTACTATTTATAAAAACCTTAAACGAAAAAAAAAAAAAAAAAAAGTTTGATTGATTGATGATTTTGGGTTAATATACTTACTGGTTGGCAAGATACTGGCTGTTTTGGAAATATTATAGGCACTGCGTGCGAATGTTATACTCGACGGTCATATTTTCATGAAAGCAAGATTCTTCAAACTGTTCAGAACATATCCTTGTTTACTGTGTAGGCCTTCAATTATCGTCTTTTCTCAAACTTTTATCCATTTTTTAACTCATTATCTGCAGGAAACCTGTCAAAATAACAAAGAATACATCATTATAATAATTTATTAGTAATAAATAATAATAAGTAAAAGGTTATGGACAAATACGATGAAATATTGATTTTGGGAAAAATAGGATTTTTCGTTAATTCCTTCTTTTGGCATGCTATAATATTCTGTAATCTTTTATCACTGAGACCAAAGCTGAGTCCAATTACTAGGTTCAGCATAGCGCAATCAGTACGAAAAATTCAGATTGCATTTCCAAAATCTGACCACTTACATTGTTTTTATTTCATTGTACGTATTAAAAACGAACTAGAATATGTATGTGATTATACTTTTACTCTATCGATAAAACATCCAAAAAGCCACATCCTTATGAAGTACATGATATGTCAAAACGGTTCAATATTTTTTGGTTTTTATTTTTATTTCTAAATTGGAAACTGACAATAATGTAGAAGCAGTTGTGTCTTTATGTTCATATAATGGAGATCTGATTTTAGTGACTTTTCTGCTCAAAATGTGTTTTAACAATAAGTTATGATTAGATTTACTTACCGGTGTAAACATACTTTTGCAATATTTTCTTTCAAAACACCATAATTTATATTCGAACAACCGGGCACAGTACATGCCATTGTTCATGGCAAAACGAAAACCGCACTCAAACCACAATATTTTTCACAATGTGACAGTATTTTTGATAAAATTGTTAGAATAATGTGTTAACCAGCCAAGAATCGCCATTTTGTTTGTTAACCAGAACAAACAAAATGGCGATTCTTGGCTTGTGGCGCGCGGCATTTGAAGACGGTCGGGAATGCTATTGCTATCTCTTTTTGTCACATGAAATGTTTCCATTAAAAATGTTGAGTACTTAATAGAAGCTATCTAGGTATTCTAAATCTATGCAATATTTGGTTTGAATAAGACGATGTGGAAAAATGTTAATATAATCAGATAATTTGTTACTTTGATAATAAGCAATAAAATGAAATGGGATGTTTTCAGTAAAAAACTTACTTAAGTGTAGCTTAAGGTGGATGCTCCAGGGTAGCCCGACAAATTCAAATATTTTTATGTTTTTTGCAATTTGCCGGTCAGTGTGAAGCTGTATGTGGACCAAATGCGATCTGCGACCGTAACGCGTATTTCAGAAATAATCATTCTTTCAAACTACATGAACTTAGAGGGCTATATTGATGATTAAAATGGTTATAATTCTTTAGATAAATACGCGTTACGGTCGCAGATCGCATTTGGTCCACATACAGCTTCACACTGACCGGCAAATTGCAAAAAACATAAAAATATTTGAATTTCGCGGGCTACCCTGGAGCATTCACCTTAATTCTACTAAAATTGAAAGCGCGTTATATGATTGTAGCTGCTTCGAATGTTCACGTGCAAGTAGCAATATTTTACTAAGACCCCGGTTATCAAGAAGTGCTGGTTTCAGCATAGTCTACAGAGGTTACTTAGCAGGAGTAAATAATAATAGTATCTACTAGCTGTGACCGCGACGTCGTTCGCGTGCACTTAGATCGATGCCAGCCTATTATCTTACTTCTAATTTTTGTTTACTAATAAATGCGAAAGTTTGACTGGCTGGATGTTTATTACTCAATTACGACGATACGGCTGAACGGATCTGGATGAAATTTCTCACAGAGGTAGATTATAATCTGGAATACCACATAAGCATTCTTATCTCGAGAGTACCTACTCTAGGAGATATTCAAGATTCAAACCATTTATTTACAGGTATTTACTGATCTTAACAATTCATATTTTTGAATTGTTAAGATCAGTCTGTCAAAAACATGAAGCTATTTGCGAGTTTTAAAGCGTAAGTACTTAGATCTTTATGAAAAAGAACGTGCACTTAACTCCACGAACAGTCTTTTATATTATGATATGTACCTATACCTATTATAATAATACTGGTTATACGGACAATTAACAAATCCAATTAACGAAAACAACTCAGAGAAAATAGCGATATTAGTAATTTAGACCCTAACAGAGACCTATAATTAGAGACCGAAACTAAACACCTAATGAACTTGACTGTGTTCGATAATCGTGTGAGAGTCGTTCTCCAGCAGAAAATCTTAACACCGCAATTCAGAAAAACGCGTCATCAGTGCAACGCCATCTATCGACCAAGTCAGTAAACTGACAAAAGTAAAAATTGTAAATGTAAAATTGGAAGACGTTAAATAAGGAGCCCGTATGACAACATTAAGGTATTAAAATGTTCACTTTTATTTTGCAACGTATAAAAGTTTCACAAATAACTCAACAATTTGTTAGTGGGTTGTTTTTATTCATGTTTACATGCATTTTATTTTTCTCAATAGATGGTGCTTTGCCTAATCACAATACATTAGGAAGTTTCCTACTAAACTTAAAAATTCAATATATTTTCATTTGTGGATCGGTTGTTATGATAAATACCGATATGGTGTAAAAATTTTCAATTTTGTTTTGGTACGTATTAAAAGTTTCACACATAACTCAACAATTTGTTTTGGTGAATTTCATCTTTTTCAATAGATGGCGCTGTAATCAGAATACATGAGGAACAGAATCCATTAGGAAATTTCTTGCTAAACTTAAAAATTCAATATCTTTTGATTTTGTGGGCCGATTTTGTTGAAATAAACGCTAAATGTTACTCGGATTATCACTTAATATTTTTAAGTACCTAGATTTGGAACCCAATCAGTGGTTTATGCGTGATGCTCCCTCAAACGCACAGACAAACAGATAAACAGACAAAATTTCAAAAATAGCATATTTGAGTTTTGTATCTTTTTCCTAACTTTTCTATGTAATTTTTATGCAAAAATATTCAATGTACAGACACGGTTGGTCTACGATTTTATTATATGTATAGAAGATTGAACGAAGACATTAATTAATTACTGAGAATTCCTTTTTGTTTCTTGGGTTCGAAATCGGGAATGGATGAAAAGCCTTTCGAAAATTATGCTATTTAAATAGTGATCAATACGGTTATGATAAGAAATAAAACTAAAGTTAATCATTTATTTATTGATTGTCTTCATTTTCGATGTCTTCCCTTGTTAAAATACTGTCGAGAAACTGAGCTGGTGGAGATATATTATCTCAATGCCGAGCCCATTGTCACCAACTGAGCACAGCTGCTAATAGTCTTTTTCCCAATTATGCAACTACAATAATAATCTGAAATACACTTTTGCCAACTAGTCTCTGCCACTTTCAATAAAGTAATATATGTCTAATGCTCTCTATTACTATGGTGACATGACTTTATTCGTCCTATGAAATGCCTGGAATATTTATTAATTGAAAATCTGCACTTACTTCTATAGGAAAAGTACTGTTGGGCCGAATATGTTCCCTGTACCGGACGGGCGTGATCGACTGGAACGGGGTTGTGATGGGGTAGGTCTATCCTTTTCTTCTCCTCCGAAGTGAACTGTGACCGACCGACGGCGTCCAGCCGCGCTGACGTCCTGTACCGGAAACTGAGGCTCTTCCGCACCTAATGTACAACGTTCTTCTATCTTGCCAAGTACTTGCTGTCTTCGGGGTAGATTGGGGTGCAGGGTGAATGCTTACCAGGGTTAAATAATAGGCAGGAATTTGACAACACTGCAGCTAATGGTTTAAGGGCAAAGTCGCGAGTACTGTGATTCTATTTATAGATTCTAGGGTTTCTTCTGCCGGTGACTACGAGTTTGCTATTTTTTGGCAATTTACTAAGGTACGAGGTTACCTTACCGTAACGAGGCCCAAAAACCACTAACTGCTTCAGTTTATTTAAACTGCAAATTTTAACTTAGGTTCTAGAACATTTTTGGCTATATCCAGGTCTATTCTAGGTCTGGATAGGGGTTGATGCACCTCTATTCAAATCCCCCGAAATTCCCCGTCGAACGGGGTGGAAACCAACCCTTCAACCCTGCCCACTAGTGGGCTTGTTGCATTTAACTATCGAAAATGTTACAAGTTTTGAACTTGCTTACTATTTAGGGTTGATTTCCCGGAAAACTGTGCCCCATAGGCTATGAAACTATCTATATTCGGGTAGGTGCATCATCCCTCTATCCAGCTACACAACTTACCAAGCCACCCCTCCAGGGGTGGAGGTACTATAGGGCAGGAACCCGGGAGAGGATAAAAATCTGTGTTTATCTTCTTATCTATTTTGCGGCTTTATGCCTTGCCTGACCATGAAGATGTGTACATATCTGGATAGGGCTGAGTGCCAGCTTTCCAGTGCCTATGGTTTAAGACCTAAATTCCTAGATGCCCTAAAAACTTAGCACTGAAGGTGCGTGTACATGGTGGTTTTCTTCAACCACCCTACTATGTTTGAATGTGAAATGACTATTTTGTGTATACCTTCGATTAGGCTGATTTCCATCAGCCAATCAGAACACGCCCTCAGGGTGCTATCGGGAATGTGTAAGGGAAATGTGTAGCCCTACCTATTGATCATAATTTTTCTATGAAAATAAGTTTTCCCCAAAACATCTTTTACGTGTTTGGGGAAAAACGACAAACATACGATTTTTAATCGATTACATAGCTTACAAACTATCACTATGCAAGTACATAAGCTTCTAAGTTCAATACATAGGCCTACAACTATAGGTACATAGGTACTATCTATGCGAGTTACACAATGCTAAATGCGTCTCCGTGAATATTTCTATGACTATTTGAGTATATAAGCTCCTAACTTAAAAAACATATAAGCTTACGACTATAAGTACATAAGGCTGTTTATGCGAGTTATATAAAGCAAAATGCTCCGTCGCGAACATTCCCCATACTAAGAGCGAACCTGTTTAATTTGATAAATTCCTAAACAAAATAAAAAACCTCTCGGCTGGCAAATTTCAAATGTCATGTTTACGTCATACTCCGTCGCGTATCGCGGGCACCCGCTTATTGCAAGCGTAATATGACCCGCAGCACAAAAAACCTTATCTCTCCGCTCACAAAGCAGCTATTCACACACTTGAAACTGTTATGGGTTCTTTAATTATGTCACTATGTAATAGAATGTAAACAATATTCAAATATTTTGGATAGATACGAGAGAACTTGCTGAAAGCAATTTTATTGTTTTATTATGTTGATTTCTGACACAATTGTTGTATCAATTTACACAAAATTTTGGAATTAAGGTCATAAAAAGACAAGTAATCTAGTGATGATGTTATTTTAAGAGATAAAAAATCGACTGCCGCAATATTTAAGCTCAAACTTCATAGTACGCGGCGCCGACATTTTGATTTACGTAATGAATATTTTTGTTAACAATCACCAAGAATATCCCAATAAAATTCCAATAAGAAATGTTTCTAGATTACTAGTCATGTATTCAAAAACTCATTTTTAACTGTATATCGTTACAATATGCCACTATAATTCTGAAATATCAAATTACTTACGTACGGGAAGAAATCCGGTAGGTAACTAGTTGTTTCGTAATTTTCACCAGGTAATTTACACTTTTGACGTTGAATATTAGTTGAAAATGAACCAGAATAAAGTAAATTATAAATTTCTATCAATAGTTGGCTTACTTTCCACAGAAAAATACGTAAAAATCGAAAATTCTCGCGCCCAAGTGGAACTTATGTTTGACAATTGTATTTTGTGTTGTGACATATCGTTTGTTGTCAAGCTTTTTTTTTTCCGACAGTGTTCCCATATGAAAAATGTTATATACCATAAAGTTCAATCGTTGAGAAACGAAAATAAACCGTAAAATTTTTAAAAATTTAGTTTTACATCCGTAGGGTCGGGTGGATCCACAGGGACCCACCTGACTGTTGACGGCAGTGGTAGTGGGTCCGAGAGGATCCACATGCCAGCGGAGAGACATCTGACATCTCCTTGGTGGGGATCATATCCAGCTGTGGTATTTGAGCATTTATCTGGACGAAACTGGCTCGGCATCTATTAAGCTGATGCCCAATCATATGTTCAGCTAAATAATTTGGCATGTTCATTCGCTTATTAGCTCTGTCCAGTATACTTTGGGCATCAGGATGGCCAGTCAAAACGGGATGAAAATTATTTAAAATGGCTCCTGCAATTTAGCACTATACTAGCCCAAAGGGAGAGATTTTGTAAGAAGAGGGCGTCAAACGTATGATTCTAGAAGCGAGTCACCTTCACTACAACACTCCACACTCCAAGTGTAAAGATTTGTATATTTGAATTGAAAAGTGTTCGCGACGGAGCATTTTGATTTATATAACTCGCATAAACAGCCTTATGTACTTATATTCGTAAGCTCATATGTTTTTTAAGTTAGGAGCTTATATACTTAAATAGTAATAGAAATGTTCGCGGAGACGCATTTAACATTGTGTAACTCGCATAGATAGTACCTATGTACCTATAGTCGTAGGCCTATGTACTGAATTTAGAAGCTTATGTACTTGCAAAGTGATAGTTTGTAAGCTATGTAATCAATTTAAAGTCATATGTTTGTCGTTTTCCCCAAACACGTAAAAGATGTTCTGGGGAAAACATATTTTCAAAGAAAATTATAGTCAATAGGTAGGGCTACACATTTCCCTTACACATTCCCGATAGCACCCTGAGGGCGTGTTCTGATTGGCTGATGGAAATCAGCCTAATCGAAGGTATACACAAAATAGTCATTTCACATTCGAACATAGTAGGGTGGTTGAAGAAAACCACCATGTACACGCACCTTCAGTGCTAAGTTTTTAGGGCATCTAGGAATTTAGGTCTTAAACCATAGGCACTGGAAAGCTGGCACTCAGCCCTATCCAGATATGTACACATCTTCATGGTCAGGCAAGGCATAAAGCCACAAAATAGATAAGAAGATAAACATAGTTTTTTATCCTCTCCCGGGTTCCTGACCTATAGTACCTCCACCCTTGGAGGGGTGGCTTGGTAAGTTGTGTAGCTGGATGGAGGGATGATGCACCTACCCGAATATAGATAGTTTTATAGCCCATGGGGCACAGTTTTCCGGGGAATCAACCCCAAATAGTAAGCAAGCTCAAAACTTGTGATATTTTTGATAGTTAAATGCAACAAGCCCACTAGTGGGCAGGGTTGAGGGGTTGATTTCCAACCCGTTCGACGGGGAATTTCGGGGGATTTGAATAGAGGTGCGTCAACCCCTATCCAGACCTAGAATAGACCTAGATATAGCCGAAAATGTTCTAGAACTATAGTTAAAATTCACAGTTTAAATAAACTGAAGCAGTTAGTGGTTTTTGGGCCTCGTTACGGTAAAGTAACCTCGTACCTTAGTAAATGGTAAACAATAGCTAATTCGTAGTCACCGGCAGAAGAAACCCTAGAATTTATAAATAGAATCACAGTACTCGCGACTTTGCCCTTAAACCATTAGCTGCAGTGTTGTCAAATTCCTGCCTATTATTTAACCCTGGTAAGCATTCACCCTGCACCCCAATCTACCCCGAAGACAGCAAGTACTTGGCAAGATAGAAGAACGTTGTACGTTAGGTGCGGAAGAGCCTTAGTTTCCGGTACAGGACGTCAGCGCGGCTGGACGTCGTCGGTCGGTCACAGTTCACTTCGGAGGAGAAGAAAAAGGATAGACCTACCCCATCACAACCCCGTTCCAGTCGATCACGCCCGTCCGGTACAAAAAGGCTCTCCAAAACTCCTGGACCGATTTGTGAAATTCTATCACCATTGGAATCCTACATTATCCCTGATGAACAAAGCGTCGGTGCGCTTGCCAAATCTAATATGTGCATTTCTATGATATTTTCTTGTTACTAAATATCCCTAAAAATCAAGCACATTAATAATATATTTTATATTTTCACATCAAATGCTTCATGCAAGATCTTCTGAATGGTTGTCCCTGAGATCCCTAATAGAGCCTCTATCTCTCGATACGTCTACGAATTAGTTGTCTCACAGCAATGATGTTATCTTCAGTGAGGGCGGATTTTGGGCGTCTTTCGTGAGATTTGTCACTAACACTAGTATGTCCACGCTGGAATTCTAAATATCAGCGTTCGACAGTCCGCAGACATGGGGCTTCATCACTGAACACAGATGTTAGCTCTTCAAAACACTAAAGCATGGTTAGGCCTCTTCTAAAGTTGTAGAAAATTATTGCACGAACATTTTCCTTAGAAAGATTCATTTTCGTACGTAGCCTGACAGATTTCAGTCGACGCTGTAACTAAACAGTAGCATTAATCCGAATACTTTCAACTGTTTTGAGATTCAAAATTTAAACACATTCGAATATAGAACAGTTCCAAATTCAAAATTGCCGTGAAATATGGAAACGACAGAACTTAAAAGGCATGCCTAGTTCGCGGCGAAGACGGTAAGATGTCCGTGACTACCGCAGGACCACCGACGCCAATCGCTTCTATATTTGGGAAATAACAAGTACTCAATTGGCACTAATTAATTATTAGTACTCGAACAAAAAAATTGATAACTTCGCAGTTTTCGAAGGTAGCCTGGCGGTAGTCATGCTCATTACTCATTTAATATTGCGCTCTTAAAATAGACATTTCTATTATTATCAATTGGCTTCTTGTAGAAGAAATAGATAAAATGAAACGCATAAAAGTAAGACGCAAACGACAGTGGGTCAAGCTAGTACAGGTATAGTCCAAGAGCTAGATCGAAGGATTGAGAATTTATCACTCTCTGACAATTTTACGGACTTTAGACCGATAAAACTAGAAGTATAATTCACACATGAATAGAAATTCTCTCTTCGATCTAGCTCTTGGACTATACCTATTTCAAAAATTGAACTCATTAAATATTCTAAACTAAGACCCGACTAAATCTGTGACTTGGCGAAAACTTGCGACTAATTAGCGACTAAATTTGAGAGAGAAAACAGGTCCTCGCTAGGTACCTTAGCTTTTGAGATTCAAATGGACCAAGCTGGGGTAGGCGCACCCTAGATCGGCCACCTATAAACCCTTACAACTTTTGTACCAGTGACCGATTAATTCTGATATTTCACGATTAATTAACTACTTTTTTTATAGTGTCAAAATTAAAATCCCTGATTGCCCCCTTGCCAGTGTCAGTCACACAAGGAGTCGAGAACCATCCGTGTACCGCGCAGTTCAGCCGCGTAAGGCCGCGTATGATGCTGAATGCGGCGGAACAGTGTTTCAACTCCATACAAAGCACTCCATACATACATTTTTGACGAAGTCCACATCACACATATAAATATAAATCAAGGAACTCCTTGACTTTATTCGAAGGACTTTTCAACATTGCACAGTTTACCTGGCAAGAGCTTACCTGTACGTGTGGCCATTACATAGTATTCCGTCTTTTTGTACAGTCATGAGCATACACGCTATGCTAACGTCATGTCCCAACACATCATTGTCATGTGTGTGTGTGTGGGTAACGTCGTGTGTGATTGGCACTTGACACTACAGTGAGTCTTGCTCCATAGGCAAATAAAATAAGGGTTTCTTTTTACCATTTTGGTACGGAACCCTAAAACGTAAGAGTCACCGGTACCCAGCGTCGCCAACTTGTGAGGAATTCTCCAAACTGCGGGGAATCTCTAGTTGATTGAAGATTGGCAAGATTTGGGAAAAGTTTTGAATGTCGACAGGCCGGGCAAAGTCACAACATTTTTTCAAGAAATCAAAGTACTTGTCTTAAGGTAGATGCTCCAGGGTAGCCCGCGAAATTCAAATATTTTTATGTTTTTTGCAATTTGCCGTAGTTCGAAAGAATGAATATTTCAGAAATAATCATTCTTTCGAACTACATGAACTTAGAGGGCTATACTGATGATTAAAATGGTTATAATTCTTTAGATAAATACGCGTTACGGTCGCGGATCCCATTTGGTCCACATACAGCTTCACACTGACCGGCAAATTGCAAAAAACATAAAAATATTTGAATTTCGCGGGCTACCCTGGAGCATTCACCTTAATATAACACCTTCCCCTTGCTTCCTATAAATCGGTTGTTTACACGTCTTTTAGGTAACTTACTTTAACAATGCCCTACTGGGCATCCTCTGGGCATCATAATTAACTTTCTTTATTTCGTTTTATTTTCAAATTAGTTCCGGTCTTTTGTCGCAAACGTCCAATTTGAAAAAAAAAACAATGTTGAAACTGACGTTTTCGAAAGCATCGATCGAGCGAAAAAGAAAAAAAAAAGGTTTTTTTTTCAATTTTATTACTTGTAATGGCAACAAGGGAAAGATACCGGTTTATTCAATCGTAAAAATTGCTTTTAACGAAAAAATAAAAGGAAAGTAGGAAGTTTTACAAAAAAATCAATTGAAAATTATTTAATTTCTTAATAAAATTGAAGAGAATGTGTTTGGAAACAGTAGATTTTTTGTCGGGTTATATGACTTGTATGATCGGGGAATTTAAGCCCTACAGAATGGTTATTTCATGAAAAAGTCATTCTATTCGGCTTCATGAACATAGAAGGCTATATTGATGATTAAACTGATTATAATTCTTTAGATGAATCCGCATTACGGCCGCGAATCGTATTTTGTTCAACATACAGCTTCACACTGACCGGCAAATTGGAAAAAACATAAAAATATTTGAATTTTGTGGGCTACCCTGACGCATCCACATTAACGCTGCCAGAACCGGAGCGAAGTAATTGTTTAATGACTGCCTAAGACTTGCAAAAACGACTTGTATCCATGGTTAGGAATAAAGATTAAAAAATAGAAACGGGGCGTAGAGCGTTCTAGTTTTTGTTACGTTTACACGCTTGGAATGGTTTGGCAAGCGTCCACAAGCTTCAAGTCTACAAACGCTTGTATGCCATTTACACGCTTGTGAGTGCGTCAGTGTCTACGGACAGGCAAGTCAGACGGACGAATTTGATTTTAAGACCATGTTATTTTAACACTATAGACTTTTTATAAAGATCTATTATCTCTAACTTTTTCAAAATTTTAAGCTCAGTGGCTTCAGAGATAATTCGGGGGAATGGTAATTTCTCGTTTATTTTCTTGAATAACTTCAAAACCGTTTATTGTAAAATTATGAAAAAAAAAACAAAATTAAAACCCTCACAGAAAGCCCTTTTTTTATTTGTAATGGGTTTGCTCTTGACTCTAGTCTATGTCAGAGATTACAGAGACAAAGTCTACGATGGAGCGAGCCTACCCAGAAGGAGCCTGTTCGCTCTAACCCTTTCATTTGGTATGTCATACGGTATTGTTAAAAAAACTATTTTTTTTTACGGACTGACAGATAATTTTTTTGTTCGGGACCCTATAAATTAAACCTAGCTAGCTAGATCGATTTATAGCTCCCGAAACCCCCTGCATACGAAAATCTATGGAGCCGTTTCTGAGATTTCATAACAATAATTAGATGATCGTAGCATAATACTAAAAACGTCCGTTCAGTGCGAGCTTGTGATCGAAATTAAACACGCGCCAACGTGTAAATGCGTCCCAAACGCTTGCCGCAAATTTCCTTTGATCTGTGTTCAAAAACCGACACAAGTCCGGATCGGAGGCAAGCTCACGCAAGCCATGCCAAACACCCCGTTCACACGCTTGCGCTGGCGGACGCTGGTCTAGCTACGATAAGCGTCATCAGATCGGTATCTCTTCTTTATGTGTATATACGTAGTCTGTGCAGACGAAAGACATTTTAATCTATAAAATCTACCATGCAAGAAAACGACGTAAGACTAGGCAATATGGTCAAAAGACTATAGCCTTCCCATTGGTGTAAATAAAAAAAAAAAAAAAGTAGTCTGTCTGTGCCAGTCTGTGCAGACTGCTGAGCTGAGCAGTGTTGGAGTTTCATTATATATACTAGTGATGTACCGATTCGATTATATTAATAATCGATTAATCGATTATGCTAATAATTGTAATCGACCAATAATCGATTATCAATCGATTATCAAGCGATTATTGAAAACCTCGTCTAAAACGTCCGAAATTTGTAATCGGCTCTATCTAGATAACATGTCTGAAACATATCCTAACAAAAAATATGATTTCTTAGGGTATACTCTTCTAAAAAAAGAAAACATAATCTTAGTGATAATAATTATTAGATTAAAAAAAGATGAAAGTATTAATTTTTATTCAATGAATCATACAAAAAGGAAAGTTGACACATTTATTATTTTATATTTTCAAGCAAAGACCAATTTGCATTCAAAAATAAAAAAAAATAGATAAGAAAAAAATCTTAATTAATTAATAAATCTTACTTAAGTAATTACGCGACAGGCCTCGTGAACTTTCACTTCAAAGTGCCACATACTTCCTTAAGCAGCTTGCAATTCATTCGTAGGGAATTCCCCAGCATTAGACAAAATTCAGAGGGTAGGGTTACCATAAAGCACGCATGACGAACAAAAAAATTTTAGAAATAGTAAAAGTTGCTAGTGTAATAAATAATAATAAATAAATGCTTTTTGTCACAATCGATCATGATCGATTATGTGAATGATAATCAATTGGCAAGCGATTATTCTCATAATCGATTAATCGATTATTGATAATCGATTCCGCACATCACTAATATATACTGTACTCTTTGTGTTGGAGTTGTCGTCCCGTTTAGGTTATTGTTGTTTTGTGGTTGTTATTTTATTTCTTTACTATTTTATGAAATTAAGTTATTATTAATCTCTTGTAATGTCTTCAGAAATCAAATTTTCCGACTAGTATGTCGGAAATAGTCAAGTAGTATTCGATAAACAAATCGTGCCAGTGATTAAAAACATCCACTCTTTTGTTCTGTTGGATAATAATATAAATCTTTATTGATACATAAACCTTCGAGACTTAAGACTAGGATACATACATAGCTAGACTAGGATGGGTCAGGAATAACCACGATGTTGTTGTTGCAATGGAGGTTATCCAAATAAATAATTATTCGTCGCCGTTGAATTCTTTGTTGAATCCGTTTGGAATGACAATACTGTATACTTAAGGCTTAGCATTATACTTCTGAGTTGTTATGCTTTTTCTTCGTTATGGAAATTGTCGGCTTGGCCAGTAATTAACAATGTTTTATTGGGCAATTTCTGTTGTGTTTCGCTTCGTGATAAATGTAATAATATTAATCTAATGGCGTGGGTAAACGCTGTTATTTTGATACCGAGCACATTTAAGTACCACAAACCACTACGGTCAAACGGCTGTTGTTCTGTGCAAAAGACGACCCACTGACTAAATTGTGTAAAAAATTTCCACGAGAAAAATTTTGTATCTTCGTCATTAATTATTGGCGTTTAGGTGGCTCTATGTATGTCTAGGTCTTGTTGTTTTGTAGGGTCTACTAGTTTTAAATAATAACTGAGTGTTCAATAGCTATGCTACCATGCTGAATTTTGATAATTGGGAATATCCAGTGCTGGAGGAGCTCGTGGCTAGATAACAACAGCGATGATGATGATGGGAATATCCAGTGCTGGACCGAGTACTCCTATTGCCCTTGGCTAGATTGTAATATAGCCTTTTTATATTACCAACCCTTTGTGAGTGCTTGGAATAAGGTTTTTGAATTTAAGAGAATTGAAAATAAAATGAAACCTGGCCTAGTAAGGAATTAAAAAAAAAAATGAGTAAGGTCATAATTTTTTTTAAGTCTTCTGTAATGTAAAACTCACAATATTGCTTAGACTTGTGTTTGTTCTTTCTTGTTCATCGGTAAAAATCCTATAATGTCTTAAAGCGGTAGGTCTCATGTTTCAAGAATTACACATTCTTTTACTTTGCCTGCGAACCATCAAAGCATAATTCTTTTATAGAATTTGTAGCATTGAAAATAGATTACCTTTAAAGATTACTCATAGCTTAATTCTTGCGAATTCAACTCTATTTACGTACGGATGGAGGATGATCAGCGATAAAGTTTGGTACCTATAGAAATATAACTAAGTGGGGGCAATTATACTCAGAAATCACAACAGCACCCTTTACATTATGAATTTCGCCCAATATTGGGAGAACATTGTCTTCACCTCAGAGGCTGGTCGGGATTGTAATTTTGTAGGTAGAAAGGAACAAAGGAGAGGAGATCATCCTCATTCATGGGGAGATTTTCTTCTTGGAGAGGGTTTCCACACTGACCAAGTAACCTCCATGATCCTTCTATCTATAGGGTTTTGGTTTCTGCATTTAGTCCTGATGTTGGACCATTGTGCAACATCAGGACTTTCACTCACTTTTGCTAATGTAAGCTTTCCCACTTGCATAGTGTCTCTTTCTGACATTAGCTTTCCATTGGGATTCATTTCTTACTCGCTTTTTTCCTATCTGCTCTATTGTACTTTTATTCCGTACTTTTCTTTTTATTGGTAGATTATTATGACTTTGTTGTAAATCATTATGCACAGCTTGAGATGTGCTTGGAACTCCCTCTGTGAGCGCAGGCAAAAGTAAATTAGTACTAACCAGAGTTTCTGACCTTGAATCAGTATCGGTATCTACTTCTGTATTTGAATCTAGCTGATAATCTTTATCTTTAACTGAATCATCACTATTGCTTAAATATAGGTCATCATCTAACATTCTGACAGAAACTGGGCTATTATGTACTGTTATGAAAGAATTACATGCTTCATCTTCATGATGTAAATGGGTCATTATCAGGAGACTCATTATTTGGTTGACTTCGGTGTCAATTTTTTTTTTAAATTTGTGGCATATTATCATGAAATATCAAATCTAGAGTTAATTTAAAACATATTAGTAGTAGAGGGAATCGTATAGACCGAATGGATATGAAGATTTAATTTAAAAAAAAATGGTGTCCACCGAAATCAATATTCTTATCACCGAAATCAAATATATCAAATAATTTATATTTCAATAGTGTTGTTTTATAAATATTATATTAACTGCCTAAGTTTTACTATGAAAATATGGTCTGTAAGAAATTGCAGGTAAAGGACCATGGGCAAAAATGTATGGGCTCCGTCCCCATCTACCAACACACATGGAACTGTTGCCAATGTGTTCCTAAAGTATCCACTATTTCATTAAAATTCTTTTTTTTACGTAAATTAGTGGGATATATCAATAAAAAAACAATTTGTTATTATTAATTAACCTTTATTTTCATTTTACACTTGTAAGTTATTTTAACATAATGGTTATATTACAGTACAATATATGATTTAGTAATTATACAAAATAAAAAAATAATGTATCTACACACATAAACAACATTTACAACAAATAATGATTGCAATACTCATACAATAACTAATACTTATTATTACAATACTCTTAGCAGGAAAATAATAATAAATGAGTAATATTACTCGTCTATTATAATACTGTTCAACAGCTGCGCTGGTAGATTAAAATCTGTATGACGACCTATTCCCATGTACCATAAAATAGATATAATATGTGCACAACTTCCAATAGTGCGACTGCCCGTCAAGCAGGTGCAGTAATAGTGGGCAATAGCATGTCTGTCTTCCCTATTCCCATCAATTAACATATATGAATAATATATGCGTGACCTTACGTGTCTGGATTGTATTCGAGCTCTTATCAGCCACGCATTATTGATCATAATATTGCATCGTTCCAAATCACTTAATGCATTTTCGCGATATAATTCTATAATGTACAATCCATTACGAAAATGTTCTGCACAGTACGACTTGGCTAGTTTTAAATGGTAACTTCCTAAAGCAATTAAAATTATGTCATCTTCATTTAATCGTGGAAACGCTTCGAAATGAGGCATTTGTGCTTCCATGGCCGTAAAAGTCACTCTTTGTCGGTTTAGATTTTTCATTTCTACGTAATCACGTAACAGATTAAGCGTGTTGATTTCAGCTTGTATGATATTAATGATTTCTGAGGCAAGCCTACTATCAGTAGCAACGCGATAACAGGCATTTATGATCGCTGCAGCGATTCTAAAATCAACGAACATATTCGGTAAAGCTTTGTTAAAATATGACTGCCTTAAAAGTTTGAACCTATTTTTGAACTTTCCGTTCACGGTTTCTACCACCCACCGGCATATCGTTATTAAACGCGACTTATTTGCCTGTTCAGTGGTGAGTTGGGTAGCATTTCTATCTTTTGATGGAGGTATGTGAGCCTCATAGCCAAGCGACTGTATGTCATAAATACTGTCTCTGAACCCTCTGTCTAATATAAAAACATCTCCTCTGTGTATGAGCCAATGTAATAAATGTTCGTCTTGGCTCATTATATTATGCATAATCTTTGCATCCGATGTAACAGCAGGATATGGGCCTAAAACATCGATTATATAACCATCACTGGTTACTAATAAAAAAGGTTTTAATAAGTTCCTGAACTTGTGCAGACTGTAACTTTTTCTTTGAAATAAAAAGTTAGAACTTTTTTCAATATAAACATATGTTCCGTCTGCTATTAAAATCAATACAGTATTCTCCTCATTCCCAAAAATAGCTTTTGGTATCATTAGATTTCTTTCAAGAAGATCGCTTCTAAAAACGTGACCTATTCCAAGATGACTCGGAACAAAATCTTGGGTAAGACATTCTCTGGCCATTTTTAATTTTCTTTCAAGCTCTCTGCGCGATGTTTTAAAGAGCGTCGCCAGTCTCTCGTTACATTCACCAGTTCTGAGCTTAGTTAAGTACACACCTAGAACTGTACGAGGATGACGGGACCTTTCTGATAGAATCGGTGTTTCCGCTAAGATAGCATCGTACTGTTCTACTGTCAAACCGGTCCAAAAATGTAATTCATGTGCATTAAGTCCAGATTCAAAATCGAAACTAGGGGCATTGTTAATGGCATTTACCAACATGTTCGTCATGTCCGAAAAAAAAGAAGAATTGAAATAATTCGTAACGTTGATGTTGTCTAATATTTCGTCGATGTTAGTATTTCTTAAATGATCTTCGCATAATCGTGCACTCGGTGGAATATACAGGCGATAGTTGCATACCATATACACTTTCATTGAAGTTGGGATTCGCCTTAGGTTTTCGTTTGTACACTGTCTGTAACAGCAGCTGCGAGAAGAATTTGATGCCCTCACATAATCTCGAACGTAAAAGTCCTGTACTTGATTTGCTACGTCGTTCAACACTGGATCTTGTTCATCAACACCATGATGATCTTCCACTACGACGTTTTGTACATTGAGATCATCTGCGTTTCTTTGAATTTCTGGAGTTGTGACGTCATTGTCTGTATTTCCGATGCGACCTTGTCTTGTAGCATTGTTAGCTCTTTGCCAGCATCTATGGCACACAGCCATAGTGTTATTGAATACAACCTGGAACATAAAAAAACTCGATGAGTATCAGAACCTTTTTGCGTGGTCAAATCTCGTATTATCGCCCAATGATCGTCCTAAGTATAAAATGACCATCTAATATGAAATAAATATAAAAAATGAAAAGGTGCTACAGGAAAGTCTACATATTATTATAAATATTTTGCAGTGAAAACACACATATCAGTAAGAATTAGATACATAGTTTCCATATTAGTTACATAGTTATATTTAAAGGATGTTATTTACCTGTATCAGTGCATTTTGTGAAATATGGTTGACTAATTCAGGTTCATTTTCAATTAACGCCTCTTGCAAAATGTGCCGCCTTTGTCGCAAGACAGATCGCGGGCACATTATACAACGCCGTCCAGTTTCCATAATACACAGTATCCAATCCAGTTATCACAAAGTCCTTTATCGTGCCAGGGTTAATCGAAAAGCTATCAATCAGTCCAGTAAACAAGCAGGGGTCGTAGTTGTAAAATAAAAACCGATAACACAGAGATAAATAAATACGTGAACGTACACTGCAGCGAACTGACTGTGACTAAGGTTTGGGAGACTACCTGCCTGCGAAAAGGGTCGCGAGCGCAGGAGCGAGGGTGGGGGAGGCGGGTTATTTTCTAAGAACTTATCTTTGTGTGCATGCGCCGCCACTGTGAATAGATAAATGAGTAAGTGTTTTACAATTATTCGTCAATAATACCTTAATAAAATATCTGTTTAAACATTAGATAGTATGAGAACCCAATGCATTTGGGCAACGTCACCATAGTAAAAAAATATCATCTTGCCAAGATATGTCAAATGAGTTACATTTCATTTTTGTTGATGGGTGGGGACGATTCCGTCCATGGTCCTTTTACAATAAAACATTTTATTTTATCAAGACATGTCCCATTTATTAAATTATAGGAAAATTTACAAAAATCAACTTTGAAAGGAAGCTATATATTCTACATTAAATGTAATTAAAAATCGTAGGTAGTCTAAAACTAACAATATATTAGGAACTTGAAAAAAATCTGATGTCTTAATTGAGATCCAGCTTAATCACAGACAATTTACTTATTAATAAAACATCACTACAAAAATCACTTTCAGTCACAAATCAGTCTTTCTAACAACATCAACAATTATAGAAGGCTCTTAATTAACGAATAATATTTGTATTTTTATTAAAAATATTATATTGCCCGTTGATTTTAACACAATTAAATAAACTAATAGGTTGAGATCTAGTTAATCACAGGCAATTTACTTAATACAAAATTACTACAACAATCACTTTTCAGTCACAAATCAGTCTTTCCACCAACATCAACAACTAATAATATTTGTAATTTTTATTAAAAATATTACTTTGCCTGATAATTTTAACACAATTAAATATTTTTTTTAGTTAAATTAAGCACCCAGCATCAAATTAACAATGTAATAAAAACTTTATAGGTATTACAGTTTTTAATCCTAAATTAAAAAATGTTATATTCCTCGTCACTGCTTTCTTCGGAATTTACAATTTTGGAGAATATTTCATTCATTACTTTCGGAGCAATATTTTCACAATCTGTCGACACACGCGTCCAGAAGCTGTCACTTTCATGCAATCCAATGTCTGATGTTAAAGTATGGGACAGGCGCTGCTTGGTTTCATAGAATTCATCAGGAATATCAACAGAATAGCTACTGCCAGGTTGAATCAGAATATTCGATAAAATTTGGGGTTTATTAGATTTAGCTGCACAGACTCCACTCCCTTTTTTGGTTTGACTTGACTTTTTAATCAGATCGATCTTGTTACTCTTGTTTTTATTGTTTTTATCAGTCAGTAGTCTGTCAGTTTGCTCGCCTATGATGTATAACCCTACATGATGCCCATGTTCACACGACACTGAATTATTTTTACAGTCACCTTCGGCGCAATTCATTTTTCTCATTGATAGTTGGTTGGGCTCATTGGCGTTCCATACTGCCTGATGAACTTTCATAGTCCCTGCAAATTGTTTGAGATCGGATGGAATCAACAATTCTCTATTATTTTCGTTAGAATACCTTGAACAGATTTCAGATGAGTCATCAATGATGATAAGCTTGTGATATCATTGCCTTGAGCAACTATTCGATCAGCCGTTCTTTTGAGTGTTGCACCGACACCATCTGGGGCTCCTTTTCCATGGCCGCTTTCTGTATAATTCCATGTAATACTAGTCAAATTGGGAAGGTACCAGTGGAGTTTGCTGATTATATAAAACATTTTACGGTTTCGGTACTGGCCCGACGGACTATCAGAAATGAAATGTAGTATACGAATATTGAGATTTTCATCTTCTATGAATTTTAGGATCGGAAGTAAATGCTCCCAAATGGCTGGTGCGTCATGGCGTAAAGACTCTGATAATGTACATATCGACTGAACTTTCAGAAGTCCATTTTTACGATAGTAAATGACCACGGTGTGCAGGGTTATTTGTTGGCGGTTACCCCCGAAATGAATGGCTTGAATTTCACTAGCGTATTTTGTGCTGTAATTTTCACTAAAGTCGCAGTGAATTATGCAATCTTCATCAGTGAGATAGCTTTTCATTTTTTTAATGAATCTGTTCTGTGCGATCATAACTCCACAGTGAGTCATGTATGGAGGTAACATTTTTTCAAATTTTAAAATAATGTCTCTAGGGAAAGCATTCACTTTATCTTTCGCTGTGTGAATGGTGTTTTTTGTCACTCAATTCTTGGAATAAGTTCTTTTACTTTTTTGCCAAATCCAGTAAAATAATACTTCAGCGTTATTGAATTCTTTATAAATTAAGCTTTTATCTTTGCAGTCATGGCATTTCCTTGTTAAACATGACACATTCGAAGAGTCACAGCACAGTGATGACAAAATATCTTTAGTAGATTTTTCTTGAATCAAGTTGTTTTTTTTTAACGCAGTCACCATTAGGTCCATATTTTCATGTTCAATACAAAGACAGGTTTCTCGTTTATTTACATTAGGTTTCAGTATCCAAAAAGGTCGTTTTTTGCAAAAACTGGAGTAACTAATTTTATTTTGGGGATATGTTTGCTTAAACTTAGTATATAAGTCTTTTAAAGAATCATTTAAGTAGCGTCTTTGTTTTTTATCGTTTTTCTTGGTAATAAACTCCTTCTTTCCAGAACACATATGACTGTTTTCATCTTCTTCAAGAAAAGTTTTAATTTCCTCTTCCACATTATTTTTAATTGTTTTTATAGCGTCTGATTCACTTTGTTGTTTCATATCTTCAGTAATGCTTTCACTTGTAGGTTTATATTTTCTTAATGCAGCACTTTGGTATTTTAATCTATATATCTGTTTTCGTTGTCGTTCGTTGACAGTCTTCAATTCATCAATCTTCTTTTTCTGTAACTGATACATTTTATTCATGCGGTATTTAAGTCTACGTATAATAATTTTGGTATTTAGTTTCTTGTTATCCTTTGGAGTTGGAGGAAACTCCTTTTCAATCACATGAACTGATGATCTGGTACATGGTCTTGAAATTGTACTTACGTCACTAGACGGACTCAATGGTGCAGCCAAGTCTCGATAAGCCTTAACACGCTGAGGTAAAGGAGATGAAATGACTGATGAACTTGATGGTAGCAAATCAACATAGGAAGTTGCTTCAGTTCGAAGTGGTCCTGATCGTTTTGGTTGTGATCGTGAAGTCACCAAAGGATCGTCAGTTTTGTCGTTTACTTCTGGTACTATTATTAAATCCTCTTCAAGACACCTCATCTCTTTACGCCTTTTTTTCAAATTGTGTTTGTTGGAAGACATTCTACTTCTCTCCCTAAAAATTCGTTGTTGTCGAGGATCTAATTCACTTACAGGCTTTATCTTTCCTTCATTCTTCCTTTTATAATAGCGTTGTCTATCTTTCTCCTTGTGCACTGCAAAACGCTCTGGATCACTCTTGATGCGAGTTTTCCGACGTCGTTCAGCCAATCTCTTTTTAACCAACCGATCTTCTTTTGAATCTGCCATAATCACAGTTCTGAAATAAGATGAGAGGTGATGAGAAAGCTAAATAAACGATCTTAACACTCTCACTGCCAGCAATATATAGTATGGTTCCAGTTCAGCAAGCCATGGAGTCCGCCGGCGGGTGCCAACAAATCTGTTGTGGTAGGCCGTCACTTAAAATGAAAAAATATTACAGCAGGCCGTGGGGTCCGCCAGTGGCTAGTTAATAATGCTTTGAGCACGCCGTGGGATCCGCTGTGACCCCCTAAATTCAAACAGATTTTTGTAGTACTTGGCCTGCTAATAAGGAAAAATATATGTCTAGTATTGGCATGCGCATACAGTGAGCTACATGTTGAAAAAAAAATCAAGTCAATCAGAGCAAAAATAACATTTCTGTATGGCGGGGAAAAAAATTAAAGAACTAAACATTATATTGACGAATCTTTATTGTTATAACACAAAAACTTACAATGAGAAAAAATAAATTAAATTTTGCTGTGTTTATTGGCAAAACAAGATGCGCAAATACTGGGATTCGTTGGGCAAGTGAGGCATACAGTACTTGTTTTTTTCGTGAGTTTCTTGGCCTCTACGCTTGATTTTCCTTCTTGTCGTAAACTTTCATAGCAGTGTATACACTTGCGGCGTATTAGTCGATTGCGATGGTCAGTCAGGGGGTTCTTTCCGAACTCGTGTTTGGTTCCGACAGGATTGGTAGCACGTCGCTGTTGTAAGTCCATCAACTGTATGCATAGGTTCTCTCGAAATTTCGTAATTGTATAAGTTTTTGTTGTAAGTCTTTTACGAGACTTGTATATCAAGTAGGCGTTTACGACAGACGTAGTTAGCAGTAATTCAATTGCCAGCTTTTGAAACCAACGTACGTTTCTTCTTGAAGGATTACAGTAACTGCCCATCTGATCAGAAAAGTCAATCGTACTTTTGTATTTGTTGTATTCGGCAATTACCGATGGTTTCAAAGCTGTTTTTCGCCTATTTCGCTTGCTCCGGACTGTCACAAATCCAACTGAATGTTTGGTTGATAACGCCAGAACATCTCTCTTGTCTTTCCACTTTAAAACCAAAATTCCGTCATCATTTTCTTTTGCTATCATCTCACCTTTTTGCAACTTTGTGGAGACAATGTCTTTTGGCAAACCTTTTCGATTTTTTCTAATTGTGCCAATCAAATGCGTAGACCGATTTAAAAGCGACTTAGCTAAGTCCACGCTTGTATAAAAATTATCGGTAACAATAGTTCGGCCCGCATCTAAGTATTTTTCGCTAAGTTTCATAACTACTTCTTTAGACAAATTTTGTCCAGGCGTCGTTTTTTTACCTTCATATACTATCAGATCATGTACATAACCATTTTCATCACATATTTTGAACAGTTTTATCCCATACTTGTGCCTCTTTCCAGGAATATATTGCATGAAAACAATCCTGCCACGGAAGGCAACCATTGTCTCATCTACAGTTAGATATTCTCCAGGTGTGTTATAATTCTGAAACTTTTTTGTTATCAAGTCAACCAGACTTTTTACTCGGATAAGTCTGTCAGCGCCAGGTGTCGAGTGAAAATATGTATCCTCAAAATGCCAGCACCGCAGCAACAATTCAAAGCGATTTCGGCTCATTACTGATCCAGCCACGGGATTTTTGTATAATAAATTCTTACTCCAGTAATCAGATATCTTAGGCAGTTTTTTTATACCCATCCATATCATCAGACCAAGGAATTTCTTCATTGTATTTTGATCACAATCCGTCCAATTCTGCATCCTACTTGATCGTCTCAAAACTGTCATTATTTTCGTTTTATTCGCATAACAGTTAGTCATAGTCACCATCAGGTTCATTATTTCGTCGTCCACAAACAAAGAATAGTAATCCAGTTCGGTCTCACACGTGTAGGGAATATTTTTTATACCAGATGTAAAAGCCAAAGGGAATTGTTTTTTACGAGAACCAGTTGGTGGATTCCAATCACTACCTACCAACTGTTGTACAGGGCGGTCATTTTGATGTAAATTCTGCGCAGTGACATCTTCGTCGGCGTTTTCACTATCGGTGTATTCATCAGTATCGGTACTACAACTAGATTCCGACAAAGGCACGTAATCAGGATCATAGTCCGAGTCGTCCGACATGTTTTACACACTATAAAATAATATTCTGTGCAACAAAATTGCCTCTAATCCCGAAAGTTGCGAAAGCGCGGGAAAACGACGTACACAGCGAGCCAAGGGGGCGGCCGGCGGGCAACTGACAATTACTATAGCTGGCGTCACAGGCAAATTCTAGAAAATTATAAGCGGCGTAACGGACAAAATGTTTTGGGGGCGGCTGGCGACCCCACGGCCTGCTGTTAATGTTTCTTTAAAATAAAAACGGCCCTTTGCACTCAAAAACTTGGGGCCCGCTAGCGGATCCCATGGCAGTGAGAGTGTTAAAATGTAAATAAATAGCTATTGATTGATTTCGGTGGTTTTAAAATTGATTTCGGTGCACCTATTTCCACCGAAAACACCGAAATCAATGCCACTGAAGTCAAAATAATTGGCAAAATCCTAGATATTTCCAAAAGTAACCCGAATTTTTAATATTAATCTCTTTTATTGAAATCGAATACATAAAAGACATGCTTTTATTATAATTAAAATATATTAATTCAAATAGTTGTGGATAATAGGGATTCACCGAAATCAATTTTAAAGGTATACCAAGCCACCGAAAACGATTACGTACCTTAATAAAAGAGTGGCACGGAGACGCACAGACGTGTTATCCTTACCACCAATGCGGCGCGACTGACAGTTTGTATTACTCGAACAAATATTCTCACAGTCACTAGAATACAGGTTATATGAACCGATCAGTGCGCGCCACTGATATCAACTCTAAACGTCGGACGTGAAGACAACCAGTTGTAACTTGTCTACTAAGGCCTATTATGGCGTAGAAATATTATAAATTGAGTTAATATCTATCTAGTTGTTTATGAACACATGAAAAATAACGACATGTATTGCAGAAAAAAAGATAAAAAATAATTTCCGCCGCAAGACGGGGCCGGACGCGGCACCGAGGTCAATATTTTGGAGATTTTTATTATTTTAAACTAACTTATATTTAATTTATTTAAAAAACAATACAGGCCCGTCCTGATATTTTGATCTTACCTATTATAGAAAAAAATATCAAGTTGTTAGTTATCCATTTTGTACTGGATTTCGACCCGGACACGCGTATTTGTGCCTTCTGAGAATGACCGAAATCTAATTGGTAACTTTCAGTTATTAATTCTTCAGTTAATATTGACACAGATTCTTCTGAAATATTAATATCGTTATCTAGTAAACTGATATCATTATTAACAATCTCAAAATCTACATTTTCTTTTTCTGCATATTGGTATTCACTAGTAGGTAATTCTTTAGCTGTGTCTCTTTTTTCTTTATCTGCAATAGACATTTAAATGGGTAAAATTAAATAAAAATAGGGCATTTTGATCCTAGAACATTTAGTGATGATTATTTTTGATAATCCAGAAACTTTTCATTAAGCCATCATAAATAAAATTATTCGAAAGTTTTTAGTTTTTTCTTATTGGACTTAAAATAGTATGCCACTAAGTAAATCAATAAAAGATTGTTACAATGACGTTATAAAATGAATTTAGAAAAAAATGGACTTAGGATAGTTTACCTCCGGTATACAGATATATGTATAACATCTGTTTGTTTCCCAAAGATCAATAAATAAAAATAAATAAATAAATACTGTTTTTTAATATCACTAATATGTAATACTAGCTTCTGCCAGCGGCTCCGCCCGCGTGGTGCTCGTTTCCGTGAAAAAACCGGGATATAGTAGCCTATGTGTTATTCTGATGTACAACCTATATTACTGGTAAGTTTTATCCAAATCCATCAAGTAACAAACAAACGTACAAACTTTGGCATTTATAATATTAGTAGGATAGGATTTAGGCATCATAACGTCGCTGTCATATCAAAATGTCGTATTGTTTAAGTACCTGTTTCAGGAAACACAAAAAACTGTGTTTTTTTATAGTACTGTGTCAAAAGTAACTTTTTTTTTTGGGAAATTGCATAATTTTACGGTGTCTATTGAACTATAATATCCTTAAAAACAGATTGTAACTGGTACCTAGAAATTTGCAAACATACGACCTTTTGCCTTTTTTTATATATAAAAACCAAACATACGACATTTTGATTGTCTTTACGACATATTGACTGATAACTTTTGATAGAAAGACGTTTTGATATCCAAACATGCGACATTTTGAATGTCTTTACGACATATTGACTAATAACTTTTGATAGAAAGACGTTTTACTGTCTCTAAATTAAAGAAATAAAAAACAAACTCCACATTCAAAATTATTATAATACTCAAAATAATCACCCAAGTACAAAAACTAGACTTAACTAGAATTTCAAACGTAAAAATGGTCTTTTAATAAATACTTACAATTGCTTTTTCAACATTACTTAATTGTAATAATCAGCCTCATTTCTAAAAAAATTAAAAATCTAAAATTACCAGCCTCCATTTTTTTAGACCTTATTAAGGTAATAAATTTAGCTAACAAAATTGAAATTGCAAACTGTTTGAAACTCATAAACATGGTCAATAAATTCAGACTAAAAAAGTATTATGCCTCTATTTGGCCTTAATTGCTTAATTAATCTTAATCAGCCTCATTTAAAAAAAAAACTTATTACAAAACCTTGTAAAGACTTAAAAATACTCAAAATAAACGGATTCTTTAAATTCAATAACAGAATATTAGGTAAATCCTTTAATTAGTTTAAATGCCATTTAAAAAAAACCTTTATACTTAAAATTAATTATAACTTTTCGGACGGAGAGAAGCCAAGTCGACTAAATTATATACTGTTATTAATTCCTGAACAGTCGACTAAGTATACCTTCAAACAACATTATGGGCAGTTTCATCTTTGTTTAAAAATTATATGTTCTTGATATGAGGACAAGATGATTGATTTTGGCATGCATGAGGTATCATAATAAGAATGGTAATTTTCGTGAAGTAAAGTTTTCAGGTCTTGTAAATCTTGAAACTTTCGAAGATCAATATTTTTCTTGGAATTGTAGAGTGCAGGCAGAGTGATGTTTGGATTTGGCAATCTCGTTCTTCGGGGCAAAAGAGTTCAATCGTCATCGTACATAATTTTATATTCAATGGAGCCATTAGGATTATATTTTAAGCAACGAATGTCGTTCACAATATTATCACCAGCCCTGTGACCAGGTCGTATACTTGAGTAATATTGTAGTTTAGAATAATCCTTGAAAAAATTGTAGTTAAGACTGTGTACTTCGTATGGACCTGGATTCTTTCTGGCTGATTCTATTATGCCGACATATTCAGCAGGAATATAAATACAATCTTTCTTCTGAATTTTTCTTTCAATGACGCTGTGCTCTGAATCTACCTCCATAAAGCCAAATGCTGAGATGGTTACCCTTTCGGCATGGGCACGCTCAGCTCAATTTGTGTACCTGCTAACTATTACTTTTGTTTTTCTTTGTCGCTGTGCGTTTGTGTCTGTGCTGAATAAATGTTTTTCTATTCTATTCTAAATATTTGTGCTCAATAACTATTACAAGTTTAACAGCACAGTGTAAGATTGCATTTGCAACTACTTGGTTCCGATTTTGATAGCAGCAGCCATCGGACCATAACACAATTTTAGACAAATTTGTTTCGGATCTTTGAAATTCTGTATTAATAAGGTCACTGTATAGAGACGCAAATGCTTCTGCTTCTAGCCCACCATTCACTTCATCCCACAAGTAGCACCTGCCATGTCGCGTCACAAGATCATATGAAGTAAAATTGTGAAGTTTTAATTTGGTCTTGTAATACGCTTTGGACACATTCAGTTTTGGTGCCAATAAAACTGCTTGAACATCCACACAATATACTTTCATAGTATTGTCAATTTCCGCAAGACTTTTGTCATTTGATTTTTCGTTTCTGCCCATGGTCTTCCTCAAAATGTGTGAATCATAAGTACTTTGATCCACTCTGGACTGAGTAAATGCAAAACAAGTATCACATTGATCTTTGCGGTTTTGAAACAAAGTTATGTTTTTTTTCTTTAGTTCGTGTACAAAGTGAGTCCATGAAAATTGTTTAATATGGTCTTCAACAGCTTGTTTTTGGTAAAAGCTGTAAAGTTCTGTCAATGATGACCAATTAGGTTCCAGATAAATCTTTGTTGAATTTGCACGACAGCAGTGCGATTCCATTTTTGGCAAGGCATCTAAGAACGATTCTAGATGATTTTGACGTTCAGTATGCGTTTGCAGTGGACGTGGTGCCGCTAGGTTAGGAATTCCACTATCGTTGCTCGTGGACCACATTCTTACACTTTTTTCACCCAGATCAAATGTGTTTAGAAACATTTGTTTGCAGACACGAAATTTTTGCTCATCGACTCGCAAGTAATAATTAAAAGTAATATTTCTACGAGAGATGTCATTATTCAGCCTTCTAGACGTTGGTGATACTTTGGTAACTAAACTTGCTATATAAACTTTCCTTTGTTCCCAATTTAAGTTTTTCCAAAAGTTGATATGAAGTTTTTTTCTTGGATACTCCGTCAACTTTCTACAATCGAATTTTGCGGATTTACAGTTACAAGCACTCTTCATTTCTCTAGCAGGTTTGGAATTAGTTTGAGTCCATTTACCTGCTTCCTTTTTTATCCCTTTATACGTTTTACCTTGCATACGCCTCAACTTTTGTCGGTTTCTGTCCCATTGAGGTTGTCTTCTGATACCACGTCTTTTTTTGCTAACGGAATATTTTCCGATTCAGATTCACAAGCTGTGGAAGACTCCTCATGATCTGGTTCATAATCATAGTCTTGATCATCATCACTGCAATTTAATTCTAAATCTTGTTGCACTGTTTCTGATATTGAGCTGGATGTATCGTTTATATCGTGGTTCCGAAATTCACCAGTCGTTTCGTCTAGGAAATATAATGAAGAAATTAAAGGAGATGAGCTATAACAAGGTGCGTTTTGAATATTTTCAGCAGTAATTTCATTTAAAATGGACTCCTCCTTATGTTCACCATAGTTAAAGCTTGATTCTAGTGTCATTGTCGGTCCTTTTGAGGTGGATGAGGTGGCTATATTATCCAGAGTCAAACTCAAATTTTGGAGTTCTGTTTCATTTAGAAAATGTGAGCTCAAAGTAGATGGACTGGAACAAGGTGATTTTTCGATAACAGCTATCGTTTCCTGTACTAAGGTTTCCGTCGTAGTTTCATCTTCATTATTCAAATCTACTGTTTGTTGTGATAGTTTGGCTATTAAATTAGATGAGGTAGGTGTAGTGGACATGATCAAATCAGATTCAAAGGTACATACAGCAGTAGTAGGCTCGATTATAGCTGGACTGGAACAAAGTGGTTTTGGAATAACATTTGCTTCCTGTACACAGTCAAACATTGTTTCATCTTGATCATTCGAATCTGCTTCATCATCAAGACGGCTATTATGCATCATATTGTTATCACTGATACCTGATAACTTGAGTGCTCTTTGGAGAAGATCTGCTCCTCTGCCACGCCTCTTCATTGTAGTCACGACTCTGACCTGTGAATGAAATTTTAAAATTGAATACTTTACTACAACACCAAAAACAGATAAATACAAAAACAATAACTTATTTGCAACAAGCAGCCTTATGATATTATTCCATTTGCCTGCAAATTACGTTCTAATGTAAACTCGGACACTATAAACAAAAATGGACCAAAACTATAAACAAAAATGGTTAATTGCCCTCTAAGCTGCGGAAGTTTGATGACAGTCACCCTGTGTACAACCACTACTCTCCTTGTCAAAAATCGGCTTAGGTAATCTTATAATAGAAACACGAAAATTAAAAGTCAAAACCTCTTATGTGTGAAAAAAACATACGCCTTATTGACAATTCGTCATTCTAATACGATTTAATTTAAATATTATACAAAAAACATAAATAAACAGTCATTAATACTATTCAATTTAACTATTTCATTTAGTACTTTAGTCATTTAGCCGGTAACAACACTGAAGTTACAAAAACAATTTGACGGTTGAGGTTTTTGAATGTCCGCTATTATTATGTTTTGTATAAACCACTGGTCTTATGTATTTACTGTAATAAGCATATTAAAATAACTTACCTCGTTATTGTGGATGAAAACACCTTGTTTTTCTATTGTTTTAAGTACTACTTTATGCACTGTACACTTTTTGAAACTTTTCACGGTTACCGCAGGCAAACGTCAAAATATCTTATCTGTCAAAATTATTAATCAAGAAGTCGTATGTTAAACATAAGATAATTTGAAAAAGTCATTTAAAATAAGACTTTTTAACCAGAGCCGTAAAGTCCATATTCGTAAAACACGACGACATATTATGATATTTTGACACATTGAAGATTACGTTTCAAACAACGCATCACAGCTATTAAAAAAAAACAATAAAAAAACATACGACATTTCGATATGACAGCGACGATAAGTAATAAATGATTAGGTTAAACGGCTTTTGAACGAAATATGTGGTTCAAATTATTGAGCTTACCTGAGAAACTGGCTGTTCTGCGTTGTTTAAAAACGCAAGGTACTTAAATGTCCACGATTTTGGAACATAAACTTCACTCGTACCAGCACCTGACCTTTTCGAAGTGATTATCTTTTTTAATTCTCTTCTATAATTTGACCGCAGACTATTAATTTTTTACTTTACGTCGTCGATAGTGGCACGTGGTTTTATTTTAATCAAAATTTTTAGGAGCTTCTCATATCCAGTTCTTCGTTTGTACTTATTCATGTAATCACTGCATTTCTTATCCCACAATTCTGGCAAAGTTTCGAGAGTTAAGATGAAATCTTCATCTGGAGAAATATCCGGCGTTTTCGACGTTGATGGCACTTGCGGCCGGGCCGGAATGTCGTCGTTGTTGTCGTCCGACTCCATCGCGCTCCGAACGCAGACTGACGTAATTTGACAGCATGTTACATTACACGATCAATCTGGATCTCGATCAATGGATCGAGATCCAGATTGATCGTTGATTTCAAAAAATCTAGATATTTTCTGATCAGATTTTACGATCCGTCAATCAAATACATTACACAGTCAATCTGGATTGAGATCAATGATCATGATCAAGTTCTAGATTGAGCATGTAACGGGGGGTGCCTATGGCGTTTGGGCTTGAACATGAACATAAAAATATTGCACTATTTTTGATTTTATTGAGTGGCTTACAGTACATAGAAAACATATATGTAGGAAGTTTTGTATCAAATTGTTTAATATAATAATAAAAAATAAAACTTCAAAACTTTAAAATAAATCAACTTATTTGTAAAATTATTCATTTTCGTAAGTTAATAAAACGTGGTCTAAAAACTGGGCCGGTGGAATTATATTTTCATACCTGGCCCAGCTTAAGTGCCATATCACAGACATGATGTGAGCGCAGCAACCTACAGTTCTTCGGCCGACTATGCAATTGCAGCAATAATGCTTAATAGCTTGTATGCCTTGATTATTATCTTCATATAATATATATACAAAATATATTTTACGGCCTATATGTCGGCTTTGTATTTTCCCTCGCAATAATGTGCAATTCTCGACCGAAGGAAATCCTTGTAAAAGCTCACTTCAATAGTATAGGAACCATCATTTCTTATGTGCTCCCCATAATAAGACTTTGCCTGTTTAATCTGATATGTTCCACATGATAATAACACAAGTTCATCAAATGTTAATCTAGGAAATTCAACAATTTCAATAGTAGCGTTTAAGTTGTAGAATTGTGTCCGTCTTCAATTTACATTATTTTCAATTACATAATCAGCTAATATACACTTTTGGACACATCTATTGGCCACCTTGTCCACCCAAGTTTTTTTTTACAGTATGACCTTAAAATAAATAGTAATATATAGTACATGAACATTCAATATTACTATTAAATTTAATGTAAAATGTATATAAATTCATTTTGTGTATAAATGTTAGCCTTACCTGCGTTAACCCAAGTTTCATCTTGATAATATATATGTCTCCCTTCTCGTCGAAACTGACATATAGATCGCAAGTAACGCTGGCGCCGTGTTATTATATCATTTCGATCAATAAGTGTGCTCTTGCGTGACCGTGCAACAAATTTAAAATTAATATGCTTCAAAATTTTCCTGAGGGTGTCTTTGGAAATCTTGGGCATTTCTGAATCATCTTTCATCACTTGTAAAATCTAAAATAGTAAGTTTTATAATAGCTTGGAATCATTACTTATATATAAAAGATGTAGGTATAAAATAATACTGTCTGACTGATTGACTAACCTTTGCAATGGTTGGAGGTTCATTTTGGTAAAAGAACTGAAGAACAATTCTTCGTATTGCAGAGAATGTAAATTCATCAATTTTATCTTTGAAACTTCGCTTTGGTCCAGTTTTTTTAGGAGTTGGCGGCGCACCTTTATTTACTTCCTTCAAAACGTTACAAACAGAGCGTGAGGTTATTCCCAATATGTCAGCAACTTTGCTCATACATTCATTTTCTTCCACAACTTCAAAGGCCTCCAATTGCGCAGAAATTTCATTTTTCACGTATTTGTAGGCATTGCGGATCATTACTTTTTCAGTAACAGTGAAAGCTTTTCGTGGACGTTTTTTTCTTGGGGACAAGAAAACATCCACGTCTTTTTGTGATGTACTTGGCTGAGGATCCATTTTGATGGAAAACCAAAACAAATAGATTCACTCAAAGTTCACAAAAAACTATAAACGTAACAACAAACACAACGTAACAACACTTTAACAAAAACCCAACAAGATATCGATTCGCAATGAAATAAGATATTCGTGCAGTCAGACTGGGAGAATGAAGCCGAATGACACGATAAACAAAATTGCGATAGCTGCACGAGCGCGCACGGGTTGCCAATACTGAAAACTATCTAGGCTCTTTTATTATAAGTTTTGTTTTTAATATAAAAACAAAAATATTAACTTTTTATAAAATAGAGCAGCGATTACTAATTAATAAATAATTATTATGAATAATTATGTATTTATTTAAATAAAAATCAAAATAATCTAGTCTTTAATTGGCACACTGATGGCACACACACTGATTGTTTATCGATTTTTGTGTTCATCACTACACTATTATATGTGGTATCATTATTTCACAAAATGACAGTAGCTAATGTCAAATCTGGAATCGAATTAAAATTCTTAGTATAGTTTGTTTTTCTTTTTTTTTTGAGGATTTAGCAAGTTTTCAAGCTCACACGCTAGCTGTTCTTTAGCAGTTAAACTGGTGAGCTCCGCAATCGTGATATCATTAAAATCATTGGCACTGGAATTCATTGAATAACTGTCAGTTGATTTTTCAATTGTAGATTTATTCAATCTTTCGTATAATTCTTTTAATGATAGTGTGATGTCGTCGTTATTTAAAGTATCAAAATACTTGCCTGTTTAGCCTGTTTTCCTTAATACGTATCCACAGCGAATTGTCGAGGCTTACGCTTAAAGAACTTTGTTGTGAATTTAATTTTTGGAAGCAGAAATTTAAAGTAGTATCCGCTGTCAACAGAGTTGCATCTCGCCTACACAACGCTTCTAATGTGACTTAAGATATTTAGTGAATATGAAATTGCCTCGAGTGTACTATATTCTGATTCAGAGAACTCAATTTCAGACCCTACATCTATCAAAGCCTTTCGAACGCATATTTTTAATTTAAGAAAACGTTCAAGCATTTCAGCTAAACTGGACCATCTCGTCTTGCAATCAATTATTAGTTTTAGTTCTCTGTGGAAGTCTTCCTCCACGTATTTCTTCAGTACAGTTTATTTTGTTGGCGATTTCCTGAATAACTTTGCTAATTTTCGTACTTTATTGATCACATGTTCATAAACTACTTCTTCGTGTTTTCGCGGCTTGCTGCTCTCAATGATTTCAAAACTTCCATTTTTGTCATCATTTTCATCGTCATCGCTAACGTCGTCAATATTTTGCGATACGTCATTTTGTACTGTGACAGTTTTTGTTTTTTTTTGTATAATACATCTAGTATCGCTAATTGGATACCATGGGCTAGACATTTTTAGTGATAAGCATTAACTGACTTGCCCATTTTTTTCATTACACTACAACCATCTGTAGTTAGACTAATAACATCAGTGTCTAAATGAACATCAAATTCCGACAAACGTTTTTTTTAATAAATCTACACAAATAGTAGCAGGCATACTACCATATATCTTAACAAGTCCTATGTTCTTGTATTTAGCCCCATCAAAATTTATGTTGAATGGATATTTACATTCGTGTACCTTTTATTTTGTGTGGACGACCACTCGTCTACGTTTAAGGTACTGCTAAATTTAACACCGGATGCCTTCAATTCATTTATTTCATTTAACGTTTGAGTCTCGAAAGTCTCGACAACTAGAGTTGAGGTCTCGAGTCTCAAAAATACGACAAAATCGTCGAGACTCTCGGAATTTTCGAGACCGAGACTCCCCGGATGAAAGCCCTACTGGCTATATATCGGCTGGCTCGTCACTACCCCACTCTGGACTTGGCTTGATAACGTGGCGTGGCTGGATTGGCGGGCAACTATGGCATGTGGAGTAGTGACGTGGCTATTGGCTGGCTTATAGGCTCGTCGGGACATCCCCGGCTGGTCAGCTGATGGCAGTGCGTTACACTCGACCGTCCTGCAACAATTGCTCCCGCAATGGTAATAAAACACTCCATTAGTTAGCTATAACACTTGAGTAACTTATAAATAGGGGCAAGCCTAACTCTCCTAGAGATCGATAAGGTCCTCTGTCTCGACCTGTTCATTAGTGCTACTTTCACTATCAGACATAGGTGCTACACTTTTGTATGGCCTAATAGCATCTGCAGAGACTAACCCAGTGAACTTCTTGTACCCTCTTAGTCCCTTTATACTCCTTATTCTGTACCTATCGTTGCCTAATACTTTCACAGCTATGTACGGGCCAGAGTAAGCGTCATCTAGCTTAGTGTTAACTTTGCTAGTACTGCTGACTGGGGCTTGTTTCCAAAGTACAAGGTCACCCTTTTTATAGGTCATGCTATGCTTACGCTTCCTATCATATTGTTGTTTCATCCTAGCACTGGCTGCTTTATTATTAACACGCCTCGCCTGTACAGGTTCTGCAACCCGACCCGGAATGGTCACATCGCATATAGACCTACTGGCTCGTGCAAACATTAGAATGATCATATGGTTTATAACCTGTTGATGCACTCGGCGTGTTGTTAATACCCCATGTGATATTAGGTAAACTGTTATCCCAGTTGTTACCTGCCTCACTCGGTTCAGTAGCCCTAAGTGCATCCAAGATGGTGCGATTTGTTCGCTCCACTTGTCCATTTGCTCGTGGACAAGCAATAGTACACAGAGTATGTTTGAATTGCTTCTCAGTTGAAAACTGTTTGAAGTACCTACTCGTAAAAGCCTTTCCGTGGTCAGATACTATGCGATCAGGAAACCCAAACAGGCTGAAAATCTTTTTCAAAGCCCGGACTGTCTCTGTTGAGTTTACAGTTCGGGTAGGCTCAACAATCACAAACTTTGAAAAGGAATCTGTTACCACCAGCATGTATTGATAACCCTTCTTTGTCTTACAGAAAGGTCCAAGGTGATCAATGTGCAACATTTTCATCGGTTCCGTGGGTTTAGGTATGGGGTATAGTTTACCTTGTTTCTTTCCATAATCCCCTTTTCCGTACGCACAGTGAAGGCAACTTGACACGTATTTCGTAATGAACCGTGACATCTTTGGAAACCAGAAGTCGGCTTTAATAAGCTCTGTGCATCGTTTCAGACCTACATGACCGATGTCATCGTGATGCATTTGCAAGATTTTCCAGCGTGCAAAACTCGGAACTATCAGGCGATTACCATTAAGGGTCTTACGGTACAATCGATTATCAATTAATGCATAATTGTTCACTATATCAGAGTCTGTACACAGCCACTATTTATTAGTTCAATTACTTTATTTAAGTTATCGTCTTGTCGTTGAATTGTATAAAACCAATCTGTCACTTCTAGGCGTTTGACATTAACACTGTCAATGACCGGATTGATCGGTTCCGAACGTTCGGATACGCGTACGTGTTCATTGATATCTACTGTGCCTTGAGCGACTGGGATTGATTGAAGGTTGACCGGGACCGGGTTTCGACTGAGTGCGTCTACATGTTTCATTCGCTCACCCGTCTGTAGTCAATGTCAATGTCATAATCTTGTATAGCAAGCCACCAACGCGCGACTCGGGGAATTAAGTCACGTTTTGTTAATGTAGCGCAGACCGCGGTACAGTCAGTAACAACCACCCTTACTTTTTTTCCAAAAACATAGACGCTCTCTTCTCGGCTCGTTACGCGACTATAGTACATTACGGGGCGTAGTGTTGTCATTTTGTTTCTGCATAAGTATGAAATTGATTGTATTTTGATTGAAATTGTGCAGAAATTTAAATATCTTGGTCATCTGGTCACAGAGGACTTAAAGGATGACCCAGATATAGAAAGAGAACGCAGGGCATTGGCGGTGAGGAGCAATATGCTGGCCCGAAGGTTCGTTCGATGTACTAAGGAAGTTAAGGTTACACTTTTTAGGGCATATTGCCAATCTTTTTACTCGAGCGGCCTGTGGGTTCGGTATACGCAGCGAGCCTTCAACGTCCTGCGTATTCAGTATAATAATGCTTTCAGGATGCTGTTGGGGTTGCCGCGACACTGTAGTGCGTCACAAATGTTTGCAAACGCGCATGTTGACGGTTTCCACGCTATAGTGCGTAAGAAAGTGGCGTCATTATTTCAAAGACTGCGCGGCAGCACCAACAGCATTTTGCAAATGATTGCATCCCGCCATGACTGTCCCATACAGGCACAAAGTCCTCCAAACAGTGGATCTAACTATTTCTGTTATTTGAAGAAGTTTTCCATAGTACTTCTGGCAATAGTTGGACCAGACTATAAGTTCATTGGTGTGGACATTGGAGGATATGGAAAAAATAGTGATGGAGGAATACTTGAAGAATCATCAATGGGACAAAAGTTGTCAAACAATTCGCTAAATATTCCGCCACCTAAACCTCTTCTCGAGCAAAATATACCTACGCCTCATGTTTTAATTGGAGATGAAGCATTTGCCTTGAAAACATATTTGATGAGAACTTTTCCAAGGCGGTCAGCAAGGGAGGACAATAGTAAAGACAATTACAATTATCGACTTTGCAGAGCAAGACGTGTCGTAGAAAACGCTTTTGGTATTCTAGCAAAAAAATGGAGGATATATGATAGACCCTTAGAAATAGATGTTGAAACTTCTAAACTTGTTGTAAAAACAACTTGCATTTTACATAACTACTTGATTTGTAAAAAGGCAGATACTTTTTTGCATTTATTACCATCTCCTACGACTACGGTCTTTGTGAACTTTGATGTCGATGTAAGAAGAGCAGCTAACGTTCCTTTCCAAATACGTGACCGTTTTGTAAACTACTTTAATCATAATAATATGAATAATAATGCTGTGTAAAAAAAATATAAGACGTGGATTATTGCGATTTCCTAAACATTTTCGTAGCCGTTTGCAAACGGGCTATTCATACCTACAATATGCCTCTGCGACATGTATACCCAGTTCAAGTACTTGCGAACGTGAGCGACGTTGCCATTTTGTGCAGCGTACAGTTCGAACCAAACTTAATGGCGGCTCGGAAGTTAGCCGCGAGTGCAATTTCGCGCAGGTAACGTCAAGTTGACAACAGACAGCACTGAAAGCACGACGAGTCGTGCGAGTGCGAGTGAGACAGAGGGTGCGCGGGGTGTCCCCCGCCCGTCTTCACCTTCAAAATTGCGTTTTGCGCAGCGAAACGCACGATGTTCCGAGCCGCCATTAAGTTCGGTTCGAACTGTACCTACGCAGAGACTTTGGTTGGTTGTTTATCAATGAATTTAGAAAGAGTTGTGCTTCCTTGTTTCAACCTCCCCCCTCCTCATATAATTATAATCGGATATTATATACATATTATAGAGAATATACGACTTAATCGTCAACTGGCGAGCGCGAATCTCGCGAGCGCGCGCGAGTTGGCACTTTTCGATTTTGCCTACTTTTTTTGTCGTCAACTCGCGCGTCTATATAATTTGATGTTTTAATGTATAGTCAGCTACAAAAACGTTATAACAAATTTAATTTAGTTAGGTACTTACCTACTATAAATGTATAAGAAACTTTATGAAATTTGATTTTTAAAATAAAACAAAATATACATCGTTTTGAAATCAGTTTATTATAAATCAACAGGACAAAATATAAATTATTAGTAGTATTTCCCTTACTAATTATCAACAATATCACATTGATTTGAGAATTTGGCTTATTATCTTATTATCTAGTATGTAAATTGTAAAAAACTAAGTAAATAAAATAGAAACAACGAAAACACTCCCCTCACATACTCGTATACTGAATATTGGTAAGTATAAAATAGTAAAGCTAAACATAGTAATTGACAACAAACTGACTTATTATTGCTCCCTAATAAAATCAATCTTAGGAACCATAGAAAGAGTCTTAGAAACTATAAAATCACAGATCACATATGGTTGTAAATGATTTTTACAAAAAACGCTAAACACTATCAATAAGTAGATTCATCAATTGGCTAAGTTATTACTGACGACCTACTAATAAAACTAATCACAGACTATACAATCACAGATCATGGTTTGTTATAAATGATTTTTATAGCAAACGTTAAAATAAACAGACTATGCTAAATTAAATCAAAAATCACAAGATCAAAAGTTCGATACATAAGTCAATATTTATAACCCCATGGATAAATTCGTTAACGTGTTGGTAATGTGCTCGTCAATAGCACAAGTTTCTTTACATTTTGTAGTTATATTAGACTTCTTTAAGTATAAAGTCTGATAATAATTATCTTCTTCTTTTAAGATGGTCAAAAAATGTGCAATACTTTTGGGTTTGCTATTAATTTTTTTATTTACCGTAGAATGCCAGCTCTCAACCATGTTCGTAGTGCGGTGTTGGCTAAAATTACAAGACCATTTGTCTGCGAAAATGGAAGTCTCATTCAACCAAGTTCTTACAAAATAATCATTAAATTTTACAATATTTTTATCATTCGGACATTGAGACATAATATACAACCAACCATTCTCAACAGCTTCTTTGGGCAAATGTGCCAAAACAACGCACCTCTTTATATGTTTTCTAAATAGTACAGATTTTGTTATGCCTATTTCGTCAGCTTTCCGCCACAAACTTCGCGAAAAATGAAAGAAACACCCTCTAACGCTTGTTTCAGGGAATATGTCTTTGACTGCTAACATTGCAGCCTTCTCGAAGTCTAGTAGAATGGTTTTGGGATTAAACTGAGGAATTTGGCTCTTGATAAGGCGAAACAAAATTTTGTAAGTTGCTCTTGTTTTGTTACCCAACAACGCATAAATAACGGGTATAATATTATTATGAGTTTTACTACTTCCTAAATCAACATGTAAAGTGTACAACTGCTGGAAAGGTTTTAAACAAAATTTAAAAGTACCATCGCATAAAATGGTCAAATTTGGATTTGCTAAAATTGTTTTACAATTTTCACTAGCGAATATTAAAATTCTATTGATTGTTTGGTAGTCGGCTAGTAAAAAGTTTGCAAATATTTCGGGCACAGTAACATTCTTAATCGACTTAAAACATACCTTTCTTACCCCCAATGACTTATTCCGTTTTCGGTAAAATTTGTTTTTAATATTTTTATATGTAGGTATTTTTTTTATGAGGTCAATTCCTTTATCTTTAAGGGTTGAGACCGTATGTCGAAATGCATTTGGTATGGGTATAGTACAGTCACTTTTTACTTTTTCCATGCACTTGTCGAAGTTAAGCTCCAGTTCATTTGATACAAAATCAGGCTCACAGTCGTGCTTGTCATCTCGTTTGATGCAGTTATTGCTATCAATAATTAATCTTGCCTTGCAAACAGTCCTCTTCGAACACCTCCAGATACAGGAACCATCTTTATTTTCTCGGTCTTTATTATATTTGTGTCCTGCACGAAGTAGTATCGAACTTCCTCGCTGAGATGTAATGATGTCGTGTCCAGTTACATTTCTGGACGAACCTGCCTGTGGTCCACTTCCTAAAAATATTGTTTTTAATGACAAACATTTTCTAAAAAGCTAAATCACAAAAAAATATAAATTATCTGTATAAAAAATGGAAAATCAACGTATATTTTTTACTATGGAATACTGTGTAAAATTGCCACGTGGTATTTATTTTAAAGTGCAATCGCACTATAAGAAAGTAAACGACAATCAAGTTAAAGTGAACAAAACAATTAAGTAAAGCCATATGTTAATTCAAAAAAGTAAAATAGTAAGAACAACGAGTTAATCTAAGGTTTAACTAATCAAGATGCCTGATAAAAGTAACAGAACACTTTGAGAGTATTACCCGAAAAGTTTAATTGTTATAAACTTACCCCCACAGTACATCAAAATCACTAAAAACTTCCACATTTTCACACCAAATGGCATTCTTATAGACTTAATAAAAACATTTATACTCTGTAAGTATGTTTACTCCGTAAGTGCACTGTAAACGTCAGCTTAGCTTACGTAACACTAACGTCACTAAAATAATAACTAGGGTGCTTACTCCTGATGAACTTCGAACGGCTAAACGATGTACCCGTCCCTGTCACACACACACATCACTTCCGCCATGTTAGACGTGACAGGTACATCGTTTGTGACTAAGTGCATAAGGAGTAGGCACTCAGTTTGCAAAATGAATTAGAAAGAGATAGCGCTATGACAGCTATACTGTTGTGCGCATGCGCGTTAGACGAGATAGTATGTGTCATTGGATGCGTTCCCCAGGCCTTCTCATTTCGGCCCTCTAAATCGTAATCTAAGTCAGTACTTCACAGAATCAGCTAACGCGGTCAATAAATAATTATTAATAGTTTTTGTTTTCAATCTCTTTTTATTTGACTGTACTCTACATAGACGCGCGAGTTGACGACAAAAAAAGTAGGTAAAATCGAAAAGTGCCAACTCGCGCGCGCTCGCGAGATTCGCGCTCGCCAGTTGACGATTAAGTCGAATATACTACAAAATTAGTAGTGAAATGTGTTTTATTTACTTACCATCCATTTTAAACACCGGACCGATCAAATCCCATATTTTATCCTTTTTTCGTAAATTCTTATAGTGTGGATTTTTCAAATCATATAAAATAGGATATTCTCTTACTTTTTCTATAAACAACTCTGTAGTATCTCCTGTTGTAGTCATTGTGGAATTAAATAACAAACAAACTCGCTCACAACACACGTCTGACCACTGAACGCGTGCGTCCCGCTCTGCCGACGCGGCCGTCCCGCGATGCGGTCGCGTAGGTATGCAAAGCGCCATTAGATGTTGATTTTGTATGGGTAGCGTCCGTCGCGCGGTAGACGCTCCCGCTTCGCAGTCGCTTTGGTCGCGCAGGTTTGGCCTCAGCTTAAGGAATTCAACGGTTTTTATAATTATTTTACATAGTCATAATTGTATACCTACCCACACTAACTTTAATATATTCCGATATGTTACCGCGTAAATAGCATTGAGATTCTGTGATTGATATTTTGTTACACCGTTCTCTTGCATTAATTTGTTTATGTACTGAGAATCTTTTGGTAAGATTGCTTGCTATATTAGCTCAATAATATCTTATTTTTTATTGACAGTACTGTTTTGATATTTATCACAAAAATTCGAATTATAGATCCTTATTCACCTAAGATATTCCAGATTTTGAAATATTTTATGATATCTTTTGGAAAGCTAAATGATTTAAGACAAACTGTAATTCAATTCTCTCATATTCGGCATACGATAACTAGCTAATGGAATGCAGTCATAATTTAGTAATAGTTGAGTGTTATGTCAATTGCCAACTTTGAATTGCATATATGCAATGCAGAGTCAACAAACCCTTAAATCGCTTATATCATAGTCAAGGTTGTTTTTATTTTTTCTTTCGAGCTTTTTCATCATGGATGCGACATCCAGACGCCTAAGCATGGAATCCAGTCATCGGTGACTTGAGACGCCTTGCGCGATGGAGCATCGAAGTAGGAGCCGGGTGGGAGACCGCAGTCATTGTGGGTTGCGAACTCGCAGCCCATGTTGTAACCGGGATCATGAACTGGTTTCGAGCCATGAACGAGTCAAGCTCCTGGAGAGGCAGCTGCTACAAGAACGGGAGCGTCTTTTACATGCCAAGACCTGCAACCGGAGTCGCAGCCGAAGCAGAGCGCGGCGCTCGACGTCGCGGCTAGCCACCCAGCGCAGCAATCGCAGTCGAAGTCGCAGCCATTGCAGTGATACTCAGGGATATTCTACCATCAACAGCAACGAGCGGAAGCCAACCGGCACGATGGACGGCCCACATGCTGAGCATCAAAACGTCGCGGGACACTTTGAAAGGTCACGTAGTCCATCTTTTTCTAAAAAGTATATTGTTGATGTTTTCAAATGTTTGAAAGAAAGTTTGGCATCTCAACCCGCTCGAGACACAGTCTTTCCAAAAAAATGATAACATGAACATACTGCCTAATTTTGTTCCATATATGAAAAACCAACGAATTGACTATGTCTCAAAAAGGTACTATTGTGAGCGGTTGGGATGACAAAACTATCGTTCACATTACTATGCAGAAGCTTCAAGGCCTCGCCAAAACATGGAATGCAGGTCTAAACTCGGTTTTGTTTAACTGGCAAGAATGGCAAGAAAAACTAATAAACGCCTTACCTTGTGAACAAAATTACGGTCAGGCCTTGGAGGAAATGCTTAAGAGAAGGAGTAGGTATAATTAACCTATAGAGGTTTATTTTTATGAAAAACTGGCTTTACTTTATCAATGTGACATTGTTGAGAAACGTGCGGTAGATTGTATCATTCATGGGATCAGTGATAGGAAATCATAACCAGAGCAAAATCGATCACTTTAGTACCCCTAATAGTCAGCCCACTCAAAGGTCAGGTTTTAAGTCGGGTTCATTTCCTGGATGCAAAGAAAAGGGCCACAACTTTCTGCATTGTCCTAAACCGCTTATAAAGTGCTCAAAATGCAACAAGGTAGGGCATACAGTTGATAACTGTGGCATGCAAATACACTGTTACGTCGCAAAGCCCAGTGGCAATATTCTAAAAGCCATGTGTATCCTCCTGAGTCCGAGGGTATGCTATTTTGGTTTATTGATTTGATTTTTACAACATGATATCTTACCATTATATAGATACAAGAAAAAATAAAATAAAAATTATAGCATGTTGAAAACTAATTTTTCGCGATGTTCTATATTAAGAACACCAGTTTTATACAACAATGATCATGAATTTTTGATGTGCTTAATTTAGGATAGTCGTTTCTAATATGAAATGAAACACTTCATACTTAAACATATATTTATTTGAAATAATCACTCTCTGCTCCGTAATTGAAATATATTTCAAACGTAAACCACTATTGTTTTGGTTGCTAATCACAAAAAGGCTAATCTTCATCAAAATCTTTGAATGAAAAACAAAAAATAATCAAAAACTAAATAATAACTTTCTTCATGAACTAATTATATTGTTTTACTTAACTTTAATCAGTCTCACAATTTTACATAATGGAGATCTTAAATTAATAATTAACTAATCTGAATCAGAATCAGCGGTACACCCATGGAATTGAGCAAAACAATTCCTAGAACTACATAAACATAAGTAGACACGACAAAAACGGCACTTAGCTGTAGTTTTCTTATTGCAGCCTTCCTTGCGACATCTCTGCTGCTTCTTTGTAAATTGTGGCATATGTCGTGCATTCGATGTTCTTTTTTGAACAGTTGGCAAGGGATTTATTGCAGTTCGCCTATTTTTTTGCTGGCTTGGTAGATCTAAATGTTCATCACATGATTCCTCTTCAGCTAAGGATACCGAGTTTTCCTCTATCAATTTAAAGCCCAATTTTAACTTGTACTCACGCAGCTGAGGTATTTTGTGCAAGGGGTCATTCTGAAGCTTACGTTGCTCACGATAAATAATCCAAGAGTTCGACACAGCAATGTCAATCATATGAAAAATAAACCTGATAGTCCACTTACGAGTTCGCGCCCGTATCGGGCAAACTGCTATCATTCTGTCTGCCAAATCGACGCCACCCATATTCGCATTGTACATTTTGATGACTTCTGGGCGTGGAACTTGGATATATCTTTTAGTTATTTTATTCCAACGCTTACATGTATCAACATTTTCGTCACTTAAACAAGTTGACATTAGTAAAACGGGCTTGTTGTCTAACCATTTCGTTACAGCTATTTTTCCATCTTGCGAAGCACGAACCTCAGTAGTTCCACGGCTCTGTTTGGAGAACTCATTGTCAGGTATCATAACGCAGTCGCGAGGTACACGATTCTTCATGATAGTCCCAGAAGCATTAAAACCACGATGGGTTAATTCTTGCATCAACTTCATAGATGTGAAGTAGCGATCAAAGTACAAATAGTGTCCCGGAACTAATGACGTTGTCAAGTACAAAACAGCGGACTCTCCCAAACTGAAACCATCATAACCTGGAAACGTCGTTGCTCCTTCGTATACCTTCATGTCACAAATACATCCGTTAGGGTTGGCCAAAACAAATACTTTTAATCCGACGGGATTGGGCTTATTAGGGCAGTACTGCCTAATACCACATTGACCTGAGAATGGTATAATCATCTCGTCTATTGAGAGATGCTCGGACTTTTGTTGAACATGACATCCTTCGCAGATACGGTCAAATAGAGGTGTTACTTTCCAGATTTTGTCGATTGCGCGCTGACTGTCTGGGATATCATTATCGAAAACTACCTTTAACCGGGTTCTTAACAAGAAAAATCTGTCACGGGTCATATTATCTGCCACTATTGGAAGTCGCCAAGCTTTTTCCCAGTACATTTTGATTTTAGGATAGCCAATAGTGGCCATGACCATAGATATACCAAAGAATGTCTTCAATTCTTTCAATGTGAGTCCAAGAGTCTTTTGATTCTTCAGCATTTCTGTTTGGTTGGTTGATGTTACCATTTTCTCTAAAATTGTATCGTCTATATAGTCTTCAAAATATTTAAACATTTCGAAATCATAAAAAGCTCTTTGAACATAATTAGGTGAATGTAAGTTGTGTTTAGTTGGGCTAAACACTCCTGTCCAAGTATTACTGGTTTCATTGTTAACTTGTACAATCCTACCTCTTCCCCGTGCTCGCATGAAACGCCTTCCACCTCTGCGTGAAGATTGTCTTACTCTGGATCCTCGAATCAATGAAGATGATGAAAGCGCTGGCGATGAAAGAGGTGGTGTCGATAACTCTAGATTTTCTTCTGAATCAGAGCTATTATACCTATCAGAATCAGAATTTGGTCGAACTTCAGCTGGCTCGTACAGGTCATCATCATCAGAAGCACTAAAATCACCCTCACTTTGGTCTAACTCGTCGAGAATTTGATCTTCATGTAAAACTGAAAGAAATAAAAGAATCATATTTAAAAACGAACGTTCTAAAATAAGTACATCCAAAATCCAACATTTCTGTATAGAAACCACATGTACTAAATTAAGGACATTGATCGAATTCCAGTCATGGAGCAGGGTTATTTGAGTAAATCGGTGAAATAATTGTGATTAATTACTGTACATACATTAGTTAGCATGTACAAACTCCGGAAAACTAGCATTTTGCAAAAAAATATACGATTCAAATGGATTAACTTACCCCGTTGTCTTGGCGCACGCGTCCCTCGTTGTTGCGGCGCCATGTTCGGTTTGACAGAAAGGACTGAGTGGGGAGAAACTTTTTTTCTTTAAACTAAAAACTACAACGTTTCATTTCACGAAAAAAACTTGATGCTAAACTAGTGCACTTCGGTAAAATATTTTATTTTTTTGGTTGTCCTAAATTTAGAACTTCAGTACTCAGGAGGGTATCGATGTAGCAGGTCAAGGACGCGACTCGCACCCGAACTCGAAGTTTATGAAGGATGTTAAAATTAGCGGTACGTTACTATTGGGAGCGAAGTAACGCTTATAAAGGAGTCTGTAGTTAATGAGTTAGGATTGCCCCACGATCACATACCATCATTATTGAAAGGGTTTGGTTTGGGATGTTACATAATTTCGAGGTAGATGGCGTCAATGCGCAGATTTCATATAAGGTTGTGTGTGATAATTTGTTAGAGAAATCCGCACTCATAGGGCAGTCCTTCACTAAACAGCCTCATATTATTGTTTATAAGGATGTAAATAGGCTACAATTTATCGACATTGGCAATCAAATACCACATCCAGATCCGGATCTAGCAGAGTCTTCTCTTAAGATTAGGGCAGCAGGATTAGTAGATCTCTATGGTGTAGAATCAGTGAAGGCATGGATTGAGCCCTCCACTAGTACAGCCGGGGTTAGACCACCAGATGATAAAAAATCATTAGTGTCTCAAATTTTCCACGACCAGAGAATGTTCACAATATACGCCAGTTCCTTGGCTTGGCTAGTTACTTACGTAAGTTCATCTAAGATTTTGCCCGAATTGCCTTGCCTCTCAGGAAGTTGCTAAAAAAGGTCACCTCATGGACATGGGGTGATAGTCAAGAGGAAGTTTTTGTAGTTTTTAAATCTAAATTGGTTGATAGGCCCATTCTTGCAATATATAATAATGCAGCAGACACGGAGCTTCACACCGACGCTATAAAATTAGGTCTTGGATGTATATTATTGTAGCGCTCACAAGAAAATGCTTTCCGTCCAGTAGCTTATTAGGGGAGAGGTGGCATGAAAGGGACATTTTTGATTTTGATGTCCTGGTAAGTGATTGAGAAAATATTTTGAACAGGTTGGAGTTGAATAGGAATCGTTTATTATTAAACTATTGAAGTAAAATGCAATAATTGTCAATTATCAAGTCTTAGTTATTTATTTTAGTATTTAAAAAAAATGTGTATTTTGTCTCTTTCATAAATTGACTGTATTGAAAGGGACAGAAAAATTTATGAAAGGGACAGTACTTAATTTGAGGGAATTCTGTTACAATAACCACTTAAAAATCAAATTTAAAAACTAATTATCTCTTTTAAATAAACTTAAAGAAAAATCAACCATATTAAAAAGTTTTTCTTAGATATAAAGAACTTTAATTTATTAATAGCTTTCTTAAGGCACCTAAAATCAGTCTCACCACTCAGTCTCCTTTTAATTATTACGAATCAACAAGAAGGGCTCAGCTAGACGACGCGAATAAACTTAGACACTAGTTTCTAATGACATAGTGAGAAAAAAAATTAAAAACACCTTTAACGCCACAGGTTTCGTGTGCCCATTTCGTGCAAATTTTTTATGTACGTCCCATTCATAACCGTTTGATATGTCCCTTTCATAAATATGATTCAAAATTTGAAAACATAACCACAAAATCTACAATATTGAAATAAAGTTCACGTACCTTATGTTTCCGTAAATTTAAATGTCCAACCTATCTTATGCAGTGTTTCAGACGTAAAAATATCTCACAGCACTCGATAAAACGTTCCGCTATTATTACACAAAAAATAGTTTTCACACCCGTTAACAACACTTGCACGAATCTGCCATGTTTGAAATGACAGGAGTATGAAGTTAGCCGCGAACGAACTTGAATCAGGGTTGCTATACGACAAAAATAGTGTTGTCTCGAAATAGTTTTTAGTTTACCGGTTATTTGAATTGTCCCTTTCAATACGTGTCCCTTTCATGCCACCACTCCCAGTCGGCAAACCTCTCCTGAGGAGAAGAACTTTCATTCGTATGAACTCAAAACTCTAGCAGTAATCTGTTCTTTGCAAAAGTTTAGGGTCTATCTGCTAGGGAATTCATTCAGAATTATTACAGATTGTAGTGCTTTACGATAAAAGTTTTCGAAACGAGACCTAATTCCAAGGATAACTCGCTGGTGGTTCTTACTGCAAGAGTTCCGATGCTCAGTGGAGTATAGAGCAGGCGTAAAGATGAGCCGTGTAGACGCGCTATCCCGTAATCCAATAGAGAGCTTGAGAGAGAATCCCATCCATCGATTTTTAGTTCTGTCGATCAGTAGTGAGGATTGGTTAAATATACTTCAGCTCGGAGACACCGAACTCTGCAGGATTAAAGACATTTTAAATAAGTCTTAATGATAAGGAACTCCGATACATAAACGATAATTTGGTGGTCAAGGATAAAAAAAAAAAAAAACCATTGTATAGGTTATGATAAAAATAACGTTCGTTGGGTGGTGCCAAAAGGTGTGAGATGGCAAGTGTGCCGGATTAACCACGACGATATTGGTCATTTTGGGGTGGAGAAGACTCTTGAAAGGATAAAGAAACACTATTGGTTTAGTAAAATGTCCAAGTTAGTAAAAAAATATGTTAATTCATGCATTTAATGTGCATTTGCAAAGAACTCTACTAATAAACACGAGGTTCTGCTCCATCCCATCACCAAAATAGAGGAACCATTCCATACGGTGCATGTTGACCACCTCGGGCCTTTTGTCAAGTCAAAGAGAGGCTATACCTATTTACTTGTAGTTGTAGAAAGAAGCCTTTACCAAATTTTGTTTTATTTGAAATACAAATAGTTTGAATGCAATTAGAGTTCTTGAAGATATATTTTTTACATTTAGGGTCCCTGATTGTCTTGTAAGCGATCGTGGTTCCTGCTTTACATCTCATGCTTTTAGTCGATTCTGCCTAGATACAGGAATTAGGCATATTCTCAATGCAGTAGCCAGCCCGAGATCAAATGGTCAGGTTGAACGCTACAGCCGTACGATTCTCGACTCCTTGAAAGCGATGACTGTTAAATACGGTGAAAAGGATTGGGATAGTCATTTAGGGAAAATTCAGTGGGGTCTAAATAATACTTTACAGAAAACTACTGGTAGGACGCCGTCAGAGGTACTTTACTCTTTGAAACTAGTATGAGTAGCGATATAAATCCCATTGTAAACGAAGTTACCAAAGATTCTCGCGAAAACTGACATTACCGCTATTCGAAAAGAGGTCAAGAAAAGGATTGATAACGAGCAGGTTAAGCAAAAGCAGGTTTATGATAGGAATAGGGTGCCAGCCCGGATCTATGTCGATGTGAACTCGTCAAAATAACCAAGACTTGTTTCAGTAATGACGAGCAAAATAAAAAGCTCATGCCCTCGTTTATTGGGCCTTATCGTGTTACCACAGTCTTAAGTAGGGACAGATATAAGGTAGTAGCGGTTCCAGGTTTGACCAGCATGCTAAACAAACTGCCTACAACCGTGGCAGCAGACCGTATGATGCCATGGATTCACACTGTGGCCTTAGAGGTAAATCATTCGGATACTAGTGACACTGATGACGAGGATCATATTGAACTATAATCTTAACTACAGATGCGTGTCATTCATTGTTCCAGATCAGGCACGAGAATCGATCGGATCGTGACCTGTTTCAACAAATGTCCTACTGGCTGCCACAAGTGAATCGATCATCTTGTAGGCAGCAGTTAGGCCCCAAAATTCGAGTCCAGATCAGGCACGAGAATCGATCGGATCGTGACCTGATTCAACAAATGTCCTACTGGCTGCCACAAGTGAATCGATCATCTTGTAGGCAGCAGTTAGGCCCCAAAATTCGAGTCCGGATCAAGCACGAGAATCGATCGGATCGTGACTTGATTCAATAAATGTCCTACTGGCTGCCACAAGTGAATCGATCATCTTGTAGGCAGCAGTTAGGCGCCAAAATTCGAGTCCAAATCAAGCACGAGAATCGATCGGATCGTGATTTGATTCAATAAATGTCCTACAGGCTGCCACAAGTGAATCGATCATCTTGTAGGCAGCAGTTAGGCCCCAAAATTAGAGTCCAGATCAGGCACGAGAATCGATCGGATCGTGACCTGATTCAACAAATGTCCTACTGGCTGCCACAAGTGAATCGATCATCTTGTAGGCAGCAGTTAGGCCCCAAAATTCGAGTCCGGATCAAGCACGAGAATCGATCGGATCGTGACTTGATTCAATAAATGTCCTACTGGCTGCCACAAGTGAATCGATCATCTTGTAGGCAGCAGTTAGGCCCCGAAAAATCGATCGTTCGGGTTAGTAGTTCGATGATGGGTAATCCGATTAATCGATCGTTCGGACCCTATACAAAGTTTGATTGCAATTGACAGAGAACATAAGTCGATTGCTGTTTTCTGATCAAATTACAAAGATATTACTGATGATGAAAGATATTACTGATCCAATAGATGTAATTCAATAACTAGACGTAGAAATTGTTATATAAAGAACATCGGGCATTTTTGTATGGGACACTTACCTACGGCGAACAAAAATAAAATTAGGTACGGTGGATAGGCAATTAAATCTAGTTTACAATGGTATAGTTCCCATATCTGTGGGTCGTGGCAATAAGGAGAAAATGGACATTTAGAAAATATTTATAAATGTTTTTGGGCAATAATTGAAGAGGAAAAAGGGAATCAAAAATAATTAAAACAACATATTTTTCTCTTAACTTTTATTCTGCTGCATCTAAATCTAAAATAGTTTCGTCTAAAAACGCCGCAGGTGTGTGAAATTCGTCTTGATATACAGCCCAAGATAAAAAGTATACCACACTGGCGATGTGCGCGCAACTCCCAACAGTGCGGCGGCCGTGTATACAGGAACAGTAATAGCCCTCGAGGCTTTGTCTTCCCTGCAATGCCGGATTTATTAGTAGATATGTATAATAGCGTTTTGCTCTTATGTGACGGGACTGTATTCTGCCTCGTATTAATATTTTATTTTCGACCAACTCTCTGCGATGGTATAATTCCATTATATACACTCCGTTTGGCCGCATGTGTTCGTGGCAATAAGATTTGGCCAGTTTCAAATGGTATATTCCCAAGGTAAATAAAAGTAGCTCGTCGTAAGTCAATTGTGGGAAATCTCTTAATTCGGGATTGTTTGCATCTAGCGGCATGAATGCGACTCTTTGTCTGTTTAAATTGTTTCGAATCACGTAATCAGCCAATTCGTTTTCTCTATTTATGTTCTCATCTATTATATTTATAAACTGTGCGGCATGAGCGTTATCTCTATATGGTCGATGAGTGGCATTGATGAGTGCTGCAGTTATTTTAAAATCGGTCATCATATTTGTCAACGCTACATTAAAATAAACATGGCGGAATATCTTGAAGTCCTTTTTAATCGTTTCAACCACCCAACGACACATAGTTATTAGCCGTGATTTATTTGCATCTACTGTGCTTAACTGCTCTCCTCTTGCTCTTGTTGGTGGCATATGCGCATCATATCCATGCTCTTCAATGGCAGGAATAGAGTCTCTAAAGCCGCGGTCCAATATAAAAATGTCGTTCGCGTTCAGAAACCAATGCCAAGCGGCGTCCTGCATCATGTGACTCATTATTTCGGCATCCGTAGTAATGGCTGGGTACGGGCCTAATACATCTACAATATAGCCGTCTGTGCATACAATTAAAAAGGGTTTTACTAGGTTGCGGAATTTGTGCAGGCTATATGTTTTCCTCTGAAAAAGGAAGTTGGAGCTTTTTTGCACGTATATATATGTTCCATCACACACAAGAATGGCTGCAGGTTCATTCTGGTTACCTCCAAAAATATGACTCGGGATGGTTAAGTTGCGAGCTATTACATCTTCTCTCGTCATGTGATCTAGACCCAGATGTCGGGGAACAAACTCTTCAGATAAACATTCTCGAGCTATTTTTAATTTTCGCTCCAATGTTCTTCTCGACATATTGAACATAGAAGCTACACGTTCATCTGGTTCACCCGTTCTTATTTTAACTAAATACAGTCCTAAAACAGTAGCAGAACTGTTGGTTCTGTCACGAAGAGATGTTTGATTCAAAATTCTATTAAATTGAATTTTATCCATACCTGTATAAAAATGTAGTTCATTGTCATCTATCTCCTCAATATTTTCGAAGTCCAACTGAGTTCCTCGTTCCAATTTCCATTCATACAGCTCGATAATATCGAGAACATGAGCACTGTTAAAGTGTTCATGTAGAGGTATTTGCACATTAAGTAGATCTTCCCATTCATTGCTTATCATATGGGGTTGGCAAACTCGAGCAAGTTTTGGTATGAATAGCTTATTCATACGAAATAAATGTAACCTAACATATTTTGGCACAGCATTTGCTGGTACATTTCTGCAGTTTTGAAAAACACAGCGTCGAGCAGTATTAGATACACGCAAATATCCAGGAATAGTCATAATGCCAATGTTTTGTTGTTGTTGAACGTTAACTACTATTTCTTGGACTTCCTCTTCTTGTACTTGCTGGGGTAATGGTTCTTCTTGTACTTGCTGATGTAATGGTTCTTGAACTTGCTGGGGTAATGGATCATTTACTGGCCGGGCTTGCAATGCGCGATAAAATCTCAGCCAGCAAGGATTGCATATTGATAGTGTACCATCAAAAACAATCTGTAACAAGTTTATTTTACTGTTATTTATTGATAATCATAATAATAAATGTCACAACGTAATACACTATGACCAAGGAAACGAATAGTTTCAATGGTTGAAAAGGAGTCCTATGATGACGTCAACTATATAAAACGATATAAAACTATATCTAGGAGAATAAATAGAGGCTCTGTTGCTGCGCAAAAGTTGAACAAACTCTAGTATTTACATATAATTAATGTTCTATAATATAATTAACTCACCTCCCGTGGCATTATTTCTTGTAATAATAGTACTGCATAGTCACGATATCTTTCGAAAAACATTTGAGTAAGACGGTGTCTTCTACGACGTAGAACAGATCGCTCACACGACACACAACTATTTTGTCGTTCCATTTCACAACAAAATCGAACTCGAAAGCAAACGAAATCCAGTAAACAAGCAGTAGGTAATTAGTTGACTCAGACCACAATGGGAACACAGTAAAACACAGATCGCTACGACGGATGACAAAGGACTGCGATGTAGTAAGATAAGCTAGCTACCTGCGCGAGCGCAACATAAACCAGTTTTAGGACTATGGGCGAGAGTGAGAACGAAACATGCACATCAACTTGACGGATTTAGTCTGATTGGGTTTACAAAAATACCACGGAGTTATATTTTAACTTACTGAGCGGTCGTTTAGTAATTAGGAAAAATAGTCAACTTAAAATATGATTTTCATTTTACTAATTATTTCCATTTTCCCATTATTGTGAATCAAAATAACTACACAATATTAAATATGATTGCAAACACTATCATTTAAAAATGTTTTGGTTTATGTTCGCGACTTTTAAAAAATCGGGTAAAAAACGCCCGATGTTTTTTTGTTTGATTTTTGATTTTTTTGATTTTTGATGTTTGATTGTGTTGTTATATTTACATTAGATATTTACCCTAACCTAATGAACTGTAGCTATTGCATTTATACATATTTTATTGAAGTTATACTGAATTCAAATTTCATATTTATATTAGTCTATTTGCATAAGAATTATTATTTATTTGTAAAGTCGTACTACATTTATTGTAACAAAGAAGTTATTATTATTATTGTAATTTCATACGTACATGATATTTTGATTTGATTTTTTTTATGATTAGATATCTTGTACATACCTTGTTATTGTAATTTGTTGAAAAACTGAGCAATCTACCAGCGAGCGTTCCGATTGTTAGGGTTCCACCTGGTGTCGTATGCGGGGACGCACACGTTGTCAGGACGGTCGATTGTTAGGGTTTAGGAATTTTGATTTTGCTAATCGTTTATTTTAATCGATAATCGTATTAATCGAGCTTTCATTTTATTATTTTACGCTGGCAACTTTACCCATTTATTATATTCGCGGGTACTCTGTGATTGGTGGACGCAAATATGGCGGGAACCAATCAGAGAGCTCGCTTCTTCCCGCGCAAATGGAGGAGTTAACGTGGGCTAAAGGAACGTTTGGCTGGTGGTGCGGCTCTCTTGGGTTTGGGGGCTCGACACAATAGATTGTCTGATAAGTGTGTAACCTACTGATAAGAACCTAGCGCTAAGTATAGATTTTGTATGTGCAGTTCGACTAAAATATATAATGTTTTCTTATATTCATTGTATTATTCATCTACGTCCTGTTTCTGTTGGTGTCCGTTTACATTTGTTCCTTATGCTTGTGCTACATACATGACATCTCCTAAATGATGGTAGCTCTTCGGGCCAGTGTACACCAAGTTGAGAATATCGAATCTCTCGAGGCACACCCCTTTTCTTGGAAGCATCATCATCAGGCTGAGTGGACGTAGAACGTTTCCAGCTAAGTTCTGCAGTTCTCTTTCGAGAAGTGCATCCATCAAGAAGCCCATAAGCTAGTCGTTCCCGAAATTTTTGTTGGCTTATTTTTTGCCTTTATGCACGGCTTTATAAAGAATAAATGCATTTATTGATGCAGAGTCTACTAGAAAGTAGAATACACGCATCCACCATTTATTGGAACGACGTCCCAATTTATAATGAGATCGAAACTGATCAAATTGATCTACACCGCCCATTCTCTTACAGTCTTATTAATAAACACAGACTTAGTATTAATAAACATGGGGCAAGGAAGGAGTAAGCTAACCTGAATCTACTCTCGTCGTAAAAGTTAATCCTTCGCGCTACCTAGTTTAAGGAGTGAGTAAGCATAGAACAAATGTGTATTTTGACATTTGACGGCATTCATAACTGCTAACATTTGCTGCTTTGCGCGCGTTAATGTTCTGTTGTTGAATGTGTTGTTTGGTTAGCGAAAAGATGGATATTGATTATTTTATTGAGGATTTGAGGGTGATAGATGATATTACTGAGGTTTAAAACCTCATGCCATTGATGAGGAGCGTAAAACATTATAAAATACGTAGAAATCCCCTGGAAGAACTTCAAGAAGGTGAATTTAAAAAAAAGTACAGGTTTTCTAAACATACTGCTGTAATGATAATTGATATGGTGAAAAATAATCTAGCTGGTGATGCAAGAGGTGGCTTTATACCTCCTCACCTTAAAGTATTGGCTGCAATTAGAACATGGGCTCGTGGAGAGGTAAAACTGATTCTTTATGTTTTATTTTATATATTATTTTCTAATCATTGTAATCCAATCTCTAGTCATTTGCTAGTCATATAATAAATTCTTATATTCTTTTTATAAATCAGTTATTTTTTTATGTTAACAGATTCAAGACGATGCAGGAGATCTTGATGGCATGAGCCAGCCAACAATATCACTAATTTGCAAACAAGTAGCCTTAGCAATAGTGGCCAGTAGAGCACATTGGATTAAGATGCCTCAAAGTGAAGTGGATCAAAATGAAGTTATTGCTGGATTTTATGCACTGTGTGGATTTCGGCAATAGGAGCCATTGATTGCACTCATGTAAGAATACCAAAGGTTGGTGGAGATGTAGCACAATATTACATAAACAGGAAGGGATACAGTTCCATTAATGTGCAAGTGAGTTATTTAGTATAGTAATAACTACTATTATTGCTATACTAGCCTTCCTTTGAAACAATTTCAATAATTGTCATCAATCTTATGTATTTTTGATACATTGTTTCAGGCAGTATCAAATGCAAACTTAGAAATAATGGACACAGTGGCACATTGGCGAGGCAGTACACATGACTCGAGAATATTTAACGAATGTGGATTGAAGCAAAGATTTGAACAATTGGAATTTAAAGGAAGACTTTTAGGTGATGCAGGTTATGCTTGTAGTCCTTATTTATTTACTCCGGTCCTAAATCCAAATACTCAAAAGGAGGAAATGTATAACCGAGCACACATAAGAACCCGTAACACTGTAGAGAGATGTTTCGGAGTGTGGAAGCAAAGGTTTCGGTGTCTACTGCGGGGATTTACAACAAAATTGGACAATACAAAGCTCTACATTGTTGCATGGCAGTTTTGCATAATATTGCAATGCACAGACAAGATTTTTATGAAGAAGAAGAAGACGGTGATGATGAAGTTCCAGTGAGATGGGTAATAAGCAGTACTCGCACAGGCAATGCTGCCCGTGCAGCATTTATCAATGAGAATTTTTAAAGAATTTTTAGTTTGAACTCTATTTCTGTACATAGATAAAAAACATTTAAGTTGACAAAAAGTTTTATTTATAGAACTTAAAAAACATTTATCTATGAAGCCTCACGTGCTTTCCTTATTTCCAACATTTCTCGTTACAGCATTGCTGCTTTTAATTTTTCTTGATTTATTTCTTTTTCAAGTATTGCTTCATTTAATTTTTATTTATTTATTTCCATTTTAATTTTGTGTTCTTCTTCAGCCATTTCCATTCGCCTCAGATGTTCGTCATCTTTTAAAAGTTTACTATGGCTTAACATGCAGCTCACATATTCTTCTTGGTCCTTTCTGGATTTTGGACCCACAATGTTGTTCATAATAAGTTTCCGTTTGGGAGCCTTCCTTGCTTGATTTATACCGATACTTTTTGTTTTTGGCGTTTCCATGGTTGTATCATCTTCAGAGATCTTAATAGGCAATGAATTCACACATTTTTCCATAGGAATGGCTGTGCTTTTATTATTTTGAAAGACCTGTAATTTTAAACAAAATGATAATGAGCACCATGGTATGTATAAACTATAGGTACATAAATATACTAATAGATATAAAGGTTGACTGGTAGAGATTGAGAATGCCTTGTGGCATTAAGTCCGCCTATGTACCACTCTTGTACATGAAGTTTAGATAAAGAAATATAAGCTCACTGCTGAAGGAGCACATTTCTCAAAATCCACTTGAATATCAACATCTTCAATAGCTTCTATGGGCGTGTTGGCTAGCTGCTGATTTTCTTTATCAGTGTTTACATCACCTATCACCATTCCATCGGAATCATAAATATTAAAATCTCACAGTAATTCTGCGGGATTTAATAAATCTTTAATTTCTATTAAAGAGTTATCTGGAGTTGCTGGCCTTGCACCTCCACCAGTTTTGTTTACTTCTTTTGTAAACTGCTGCATACTTTTCTTGCATTTATTTTCATTGTCTTCCATTGGATTTTAAGCTGGCTAAGCTCTCTTGGTCGACTATTTAACTCATTAAACTTTTTGTGGAATTCTTCCCAAGCTTTGGTTTTATTTTCATTTGTATTTGTGTCTAGGCTTTTATTTTCTATTATATGCGCGTAATCTTACAAGACTGTCCTGAATAATTGCTGGAATAATAAGAAAATATTAAAAATAATCAGAGAACCGCAAATAAATAAATTAACACGCAACATGCGTGGTCTTATCAAAATCAACCTGAGAATTACCTTTTCTTCTTCATCCCAGTTTATGGAACGATTGCGCTTTTGGCTCATTTTTTTACTGTATCAAGTTTAGGTTTTCGGATTAATTTAATTATCTTCGGACACACAAAATTAACTTTTTAAAAGACCTTTTGTTAATAAAACGACACAGACGAAAAGTCAATGATTATGTCAATTTGACAGACAACTTCACGAGACGTCTAAGTATCATTCTTTGTTCATTCAATAGCTCACTCTTTTTACTTTTAAATTGACTGGGTTGCCATAGCATTCACACTAATATCGGTGTAAGGAATGTATTGTTACTACAAGGTTACTCCATGTTTATTAATATCAGTCTTAGTGCTTTAATAATACTCCGTTACACTGGGATTAACTAGTCCAAGTGTAACGTAAGATGATCTTTGGAATAGATGATTTTTATTAATAAGACTGTTAGTGTATTGCGCAATCGCAAGAGGGCATTTTATAAGGGCCTTATTGCCGTCTTTTTGTGTTCGTTTTACATCAACAACGACTTTTGAGTTAAATCCTGTTGTAAGAACACTTACAGGCTTCGTATCTTTCCATTGCACATAGCCTATGTTGCCTGAAGTGGTTTCGACTCGCCATTTGAAATCATGTTTTAGCATAGAGTTTTTTTTCTTTGTTATCTTGGGAAGGTTTACCCGATCAGTCCTAACTGTGCCAGTGCTGAAAATCCCTTTATTGTAAAGGTCGCGCATCAGTGCCACTGACGTAAAAAAATATCGAAGGTTACATGGCAACCATTGTCTTATGGCTTCTGAGAGACGAAGGACTAAGTTAGGACCCAAGCCGACCTTCACGATTCCTGCGGTTTTGCCTGAGTATATTTCGAATTGGTATAAATAACCTGTCGAAGCGTCGGCCCTAGCCCAAGCCTTGTATCCTCTCTTCACTGGTTTCATGGGCATATATTGTTTCAGTGATGATCGACCTTTGAATTTAATCATACATTCGTCAATTGATTGCGATTTTGATAGCGAGCATTCTTTTGAAAAAACGATCATTCAAAAGGTCCATCATAGGTCGTAACTTGAATAGTTTATCATACTGCCCAAATAACATTTTGGTGTCAGTTACAGGCTTTTTTATGACTAAGTAATATAACAGGGTTATAATTATCTCAGTTATTACTAAAGACGATATAGAGGAGTTAACAAAGAAGTTTTAGCCCCAATCGCAGCACTAAAGCTTTAATGGACGACGTAATATAGCTTTGAGAGTTATAATGGCGCTAGTAGCAGCAAGTATACTTAATACGTTATAGCTTTAACCTTTTTGTGACACCCAAGTCTTTATAAAAGTGTTCGCCAGCATCTCTTAACACTTATTGTTGTATAGTTACTGCAATGAACTCTTTTATACCACTTAAGGTGCTACATTGACTGTAATCGCAGACATAGGCTATAAAATAGAGATTATCGAGAGTTTAGTAACACGAGAAACTAAAGGTGTCAAACATCTCCTCTATCTAGGTTTAACCTGTAGTAAAGAGTTTAACTAAAGCTTATTGTGTTAGGCAGTACTCTTTTACAGGCGTTCTAAAGGTATTGGTGTCAAACAACGCAAGAATGGGTCGTGTAGTGTGTAAGAACTATGTGTGTGTATTCTATAATCTTGGCAGTAATAAACGAGATTCCAATGAAGGCACTTGTTTAAATCATCGTCCTGGACCGACAACCTTACATGACGACCCTGCCATTTGAGACGGGTACCGAGTTCGGTCGCGTAACTTGATTAGTGAACTATGACAAGTGAATTGTTTTTCTATAACAGTGATATTTTAATTTGATGACTAAAATGTGCCGATCAAATGTAGAAAAAGAGGACGTTTTTATATCGCAGAGTGCATCGGGAGGATCAAATTCGGCTTCTGCACAGGAATATCACCTATCAAACATTAGTATCGTAATGTTTATTATTTGCACCTTGCTCGGAATCGCCGGACTTTATGCAGTGTATAAACTGTACCGAAATTGTCACCATTCGTGGATAAGGAATGAGGTTTTCGCACAAAACCTGTCACGTTCGTTCCGTCGACCGCACCCGGAGACTCGTGTTTGTTACGAGTGCCGCCAGCAGCGCCAGGAGACTCGCCAGGAAGCGGGTGTCAGAGGCCAGAAACCGCAGTAAGTGATTGAAAATAATAGTGAAAAGTGTAGTGAGTTGTAATCTATTCAAGTGAAACACGAAAAGTAACGTTACGGTTATGAGTGGAGTTTCTGGTTTATTTGTCTAATAGCTTATTATTAGTATTTTTTACGTGTATTGTAATGTAATCATAGAATAATCAATTTCCATGTGGAAAATTCTTTATTAAAGGTAATGGCAAATGACCTTGGCCTGTTATATGACCAATTAAAAAATATAGAACACAGTTTGAAAAAACTAAATTACCCTAGAAGGACGGAGACTGTTCTTAAACAAAAGTTAGAGGAAGCAACATTAATAAAATGTCAATTTGATGAATGTTTAAAATCCGTAGCAAAACAAATAGAAAAGAAACAATTAAGTACAAGTGTATTACAGGAAATTCAGTCATACTGTGATTTATTTAAAAATACTTTTACCCAAATAGAAAATTTTTGCTCCAAAATATATTCCCAACCAAGTGTCGAGTGTATAGTCGAAACTAGAACCGAAGTAGACAATATGGAGGCTTTTAATTATAGAACTGCCGTAGCATTACTACCGGTTATGAATGGTGATGAAAATGTCACGAAAAGTTTAATAGATACCATAGAGTTATATAGTTCTTCACTCACCGAAGAAGGCAACAAAATGCTAGTTAAGTTTATATTAAAAAACAGATTAAACGAGAATGCTAAATTAAGATTGTCTACTTCTTATGACAGTTGCGAGTCACTTATTATCGAAATGCGTCATCACCTTCTTACAAAGAAGTCGAGTACAGCAATACACAAGGAGTTGACACAAATCAACCAAAACGGTTGTTCTATAGAAAAATATGGGTCCAAGGTCGAGCAGCTTTTTGTGGATTTGACGGTCGCGCAAGCAGGTGAGGACCAAACTGCATATAAAATATTACGGCCCCAAAATGAAAAAATTGCGATTAAAAGCTTTATTGATGGCTTGCGCAACCGCGAAATCCGCACTATTTTAGCAGCGCGTAATTATGAAACATTGAAAGATACTATAAGAGCAGCTAAGGATGAGGAATTATCATGCAGTCGGCAAAATTCAGACGCTTCTGTGTATGTCGGATACCAAGGCAACTCATTTAGAAATCGCGGATATAGTTACGGTAACAACAGCCGTCCTAATCGATCGAACAACAACCGATTTATGCAGAGAGGGAATAGTAGAGGATATTTTCATAATCCTAGGCAAAACCAAAGCATCCAGCAACAATCGTGGTCACATGCGGGGTTCATCTCGCGGTAGGCCTAGACGGATTTTCACGCGCAGTGGTAATGTGCATGCTATAGAAAATGGCATAAATAGAATCGATTTAACAGACCGAAATCAAACGCCCCAACACACAGAAAGACACATTCCTGAACCATTACAGTTTTTTCGATAACCATTTTATATTTGCTTGTAACAATAACAGCTCAGTAGAATTCTTAGTACAAGATGCCAAATATGGGTTTCTTATAGATTCAGGGGCATCAATATCAGTATTGAAATACGAAACTGTAGCACGTTGGAATATTCCAATCCAAACGGTACGCATCTATATAAATGGCATTGGGGGCAAAGTACTAACATCAGGCCATGTTAATGTTACAATGATCGCAAATGGACAGGAATTTGTACACAAATTTTATATTATGCGCACCATACAACAACAACATCACAACAACAACATGGTATGACTACAACATGGTATAATCGGCAGAGATTTTATGAGCAAATATAAAGCTATTTTGAATTATGAACATAACACGATAACTTTACAGAAAAACGACAATAATTTAACACTGCCCATGATTAATAGTTCGCCAAACAAAACGAGTTTTATAACTATACCACCAAGATGTGAGAAAATATTTATGTTAGATAGTAGTTTTACCGAAGACTGTGTGATTTTACCGAATCAATTATGCGATGGAGTTTTTATAGCTGGAAGTATTTGTAAACCAAACAATGGACAAATTAGTATACAAATATTAAATACCCGCGAAGCGCAAGTAGATATTAATTATTTTAAACCAGAGAGAGATACATTTATTATCAGACTACGACATCTGTAACTTTGAAAGGGATAGTAAAATTGATGGAGAGAGAGTACGCACTATGTTTTCTCTTTTAAAATTAGGTCATCTAACCGATGAAGAAAGGACGTCAATCGAAAACATATGCGCAAAATTTTCGGATGTGTTTCATCTGCCAGATGATAAATTATCTACCACTAACCTTTACGAACAAGGTATACAGTTAAAACCAAACGCTGATCCAGTTTATACTAGACAGTACAGGTTGCCCTTTTCACAGCGTAAGGAAATTGAAGAACAAGTTAAGAAAATGCTTTCTGAAAAGATCATTGAACCCGCAAAAAGTGAGTGGTCAAGCCCTATCTTGTTGGTGCCAAAAAAATCTGATGACACTTCTAAGAAATGGAGGCTGGTTATAGATTTTCGTAAATTAAATACAAGAATCACAGACGATAAATTTCCACTTCCGAACATAACCGATATTTTAGATTCCTTATCCGGTTCGATGTATTTTTCACAATTAGATTTATCACAAGCTTATTATCAAGCAAAATTAAAACCAGAGAGCAGAAAGTATACAGCATTCACTACGCCCTCAGGTCAATATCAAATGACCCGGTTACCTATGGGATTAAAAATAAGCCCAAGTGCATTCTCTCGTCTAATGACAATTGCCATGTCTGGACTTGCATATGATAAATTATTTGTATATTTGGATAATTTGATCTGTTTTGGGCGTAATTTACAAATACATAATAAAAACCTAATAGATATTTTAACTAGATTGCGCAAAGTTAACTTGAAACTAAATCCAATAAAGTGCGATTTCTTAAGAAAAGAAATGCAATTATTAGGACATGTCGTTTCATCTGAAGGAATTAAACCAGATTTTGAGAAAGTAAACATAGTAAAAAATTATCCCGTGCCCAAAAATGTAGACGAAACAAAAAGCTTCATAGCGTTCGTCAACTTTTATAGAAAGTTTATACAAGAGTTTGCCGCAAAATCTTTACCACTTAACAGACTATGTCGAAAAAACGTAAAATTTGAATGGACGCATGAGTGTCAGAAATCCTTCGAATCCCTAAAAGAGTCATTAATATCACCACCAATATTACAATATCCCAACTTCGATGAAAACAATACTTTTGTATTACAAACAGACGCGTCCGGCTATGCAATTGGGTCCGTGCTATGTAATGGTGATAACAGACCAATTGCTTATGCAAGTCGAAGTCTAAATAAAGCAGAATTAAGGTACCCCACGATAGAAAAAGAGTTACTCGCTATCGTATGGTCAGTAAAGTATTTCCGACCATATCTTTATGGTAGAAAATTTGTTATCAAAACCGATCATAAACCATTAGTTTATTTATTTAATCAAACAAATCCATCTAGTCGTTTGACTAAATTCCGTTTAATAATAGAAGAGTACGATTACATAATAGAATATGTTCGAGGTACTAACAATGCAGCTGCAGATGCCTTGTCACGTATCCGGATAACAAGCGATGAATTGAAGGAAATTAATCAACACGTTGTGTCTGTATTAACCAGAGGTCAGAAAAAGCGTATGTGTGAACGAAGTGCACAAGGTATAAGAGACAACCCTATGGTTGATAAGCAATCTACAAACGACTGGTCTGATCACCCAAGAGTTATGGAGTTGCTTAGAAAACCGAAGGATTGCATTGAATTAAGGTTTGTGAATGAACACGAATGGAATAACCAATCAAATACATTATTTAAATATGATGCATCAAATTGTATACTAAGAGTAAACCCATCTTGCCGATTACAATGCGCACGAGATGCCTTTGTACGGGAGTTGGCTAATTACTGTAAACAAATGAAACTTGATAATGTGTACATTGTACGATATAATGAAAACATTGCGTTAATAAAAGATTTAATTCAAAGTATAAATAGTACACCTAATTGGTCCGGACCACTTTTATATATAATAAAAGGTGTAAAAGTTATAAATGATCGCGATACAATACGTATAATTTTAAATGACTATCACCTATTACCGAGTAGCGGCCACGCCGGTATACGGCGAATGATTAACAATATAAAACGCCATTATTTTTGGCCAAAATTAGAATATGACGTAACGGAGTTTGTAAACCGCTGCGATATATGCCAGCGACAAAAACATTTTAGGCACATAAAACAGCCAATGGTCCTGACTGATACAGGTCATTCGGCATTCGATAGAGTATTTTTAGATTTAGTTGGGCCTTAAGTAAGGATAGTGATAATTATAAGTATATACTCACACTACAGTGTGATCTTAGTAAGTATGTAGAAGCTTATCCACTTATAAATAAGGATACAATTTCAGTGGCGACGGCTTTCATTAATAATTTTGTACTACGCTATGGTATTCCGAGAAATATTATATCAGATCGCGGTACGGAGTTCGTTTCAAAAGTAATGAATGAAGTGTGTAAAATACTAAAAATAACACAAAAAGCATCAACTGCATACCATCACCAAACAATAGGAGGCTTAGAAAATACACATAAAAATTTACTATCATTCCTTCGCATACAAACAGATAACCAACCCCAAAATTGGAGTTCATGGCTACCATACTGGTGCTTTGCTTTTAATACGACTATACATACAGAAACTAAATACACTCCATACGAACTCGTGTTTGGAAAACAGTGCAATTTACCAAGTAATTTAACAACAGATATAGAACCACTATATAACGATTGTGACTATCCACAACAACTCAAATACAGACTTCAAAAATCACAGTATAACGCAAGACAAAATTTAATTATTAGTAAACATGTCAGAAAAAATAAATATGATTTGTATACCAACCCTGTTACGTACAGTACTGGTGACATGATACTACTTAAAAATGAACAAACTGTAAGTAAATTCGATCCGCTATATATAGGACCGTACGAAGTAATAGAAGATTGTAATCCTAATTTAAAAATACTGTATAAAGGAAAAGAATTAATAGTACATAAAAATAGAACAAGACCATATATAAAATGATTCTCAATTTTTGATAAGCAGTTCATTGGGTGAAATATAAATTGATTGTAATTTTGTTATGATAATGAATTAGTGTGTAACCAAATACTATATTCTTTTGTTATTAATTTACTCATGTATATTTAATCTAAGAAAAATATTATACCTATAAACATATAACCGAAAAATAAAAATTAATGTAACCATTATTTTTATTTTATTAAGCCAGTGGGCATGTAGTGTGTAAGAACTATGTGTGTGTATTCTATAATCTTGGCAGTAATAAACGAGATTCCAATGAAGGCACTTGTTTAAATCATCATCCTGGACCGACAACCTTACACTAACCACACTTTTGTAAAGTTCGCCATTGTTTTGATAACCTAACAATTAATATTATTTCGAGTTATTCAACATTTGGCTACAATAAACAAAATTTCTTACATTATTTGAAGCATTACATAAATGTCACTTAATTTTACATACCACTGCTCAGGAAGCAGGAATGAATAATAATGTTTAGCTTGAGGTACCTATTTTATTATCATAATTTTTCTTTTAAATTTTAATAAATCCTAGGCGCGTTAAAATTGAGATGAGAAACATGGTATACACTTACCGTGAAATCATAAGGGCAGTCATTTTTCACTTCACATACTTAAATAACATAATATTCCATAATATTATTCTGCTGTGTCGAATAATGGATGACATAACACTTCAATTACGAACAGATTTAATTTTTTTGATCTTTTTCATGTTGACGTGCGCTTTTTACCACCTGTAGTGCTCACTAACGCGGTAATACAGATTAAAGTAGTAGCTGACGATGAATAAACGCTCTTGTGCAGCTTTAAGATCTTCTTGACATATTACTATAGGATTTATGCAACCTGTAGCGTTTACCAACTCTATTTTACAACGGTAATACAGATTAAAGTAGTAGCTGACGATGAATAAACGCTCTTGTGCAGCTTTAAGATGTTTTTGACACCTTACTATAGGATTTATGCAACCTGTAGCGTTTACCAACTCTATTTTACAACGGTAATACAGATTAAAGTAGTAGCTGACGATGAATAAGCGCTCTTGTGCAGCTTTAATATCTTTGTGACACCATACAAAAGCCTTTCTATAACTTTTACCTGTAAAACTGTGGGCCTCTTTCGTGGTTATAAGTGAGTTATCAAAATTTAGAAATATAAATCAAAATTTATGATAATCGGAACTAGAGACTTTTTAATTAAATTGAGCAATGTCACCTTTGACTTGAGGATTGATGGGTGTTCCATTGAAAGGGTGCAGGAAGCCCGTAATCTTGGGGTGGTAATTGCTGAGCAACTGCATTTTGAGACTCACGTCATGGAGGCTGTGCGCAACTGCTTCTACCGTCTCAAACTCTTGTACCGTGTCCGCCCCTACATTAGTGTGGATATGCGTATCATGCTCTGTGAGTCACTTATCTTATCCAAGCTGAACTACGCTGACACTGTGTATGGGGCATGCATTCTTGGGAGGAGCGACAGGTTGATCCAGCGGGTTCAGAATGCTTGTGCGAGATTCTGTTTTAATGTCCCTCCTAGATCTCATATAACGCCATTTTTAAACAAGGGTAATTTGATGAGAATGTCAGACCGGAGAAAGCTTCATCTGGCTACCCTGCTATTTGGTATAATTCTCACAAAAAAACCAGACTATCTGTATGGTAAATTAACATGGTCTCGTGATGTGAACAAAGTGAAAACAAGAGCATCGGCTTACCTCTTGTTGACCAACCCCCATCGAACTGCTGCATTCCGTGGAAGTTTTAAATTCGCAGCTTCTCGTTGCTGGAACGACTTGCCACCGCCGTTTCGTGCTATTAAAACAGTTGGTACATTTAGTTCTAAGTTCAAGCAACACTTACTACGGATTCAAAAGGAAAGTACATGAACTTACCCAGGGTTTGCACGCATTAAGTGTTGGTGACTGTTGGTCCAATGTTCTCAGCATTACATATCGTCTTCTTGCAACGAACTATATGACTCAGATCGCAACTATGCAATAAGCCCCTTTATTTTTTTGTTGCACTTTCGTGATACTTGTTGGTATAGCTTTTATTTACAAATAATTTCTGCCATTATTATTTATGTTTGCGTTTTTCATTCCAACATGACAGCTGCCAAGTGCGCCCGCGCGTTCCGTCATTTGTGACATTAACAAATGACGTTGGAGCACTGGGCCTTTGGGCATGGGTAGTTTTTATTGTTAAATATTATTAACTGTGTGTATTTTATGTACTTGTATTTTTTATTTTATTTTCTTTCATCATTTGTATATTTTATCTGTATCTATTATATTTAGTATGTGTTACGTAACTGCGTCCGTGGCATCACAGGCCCTATCATAAAACCAGCGCTGTGTTATTTATTTCTAAATTTCGCAGCCTATGCTGAGATAGGGACCTTTTTGGCCTCGCACAGACTAAAATGTGTTTATACTTAATTCTGTTAATTTAATTAAATTTACATCTGTCTGTTATATGCGAGTCCCAAATAAACATTTTTTTCTTTTCTTTCTTCTTTCTAGTTAGAACATGCTCTAACTCAGTTGCACGGGTATGTATTAACACTTTTATACTCAAATGGAACTGATATACGAGTCTTATATAGGTTTTTTTATCGCTTTAGTGTTAGTTGGGTGTGGATCTTCTCGGTTTGGCGCTTTGGTATTATCATTGACGTGAAGACACTCCATCAGCTTTTTGTATCTTTTCAATGGCATGACATCCGCTATAGGCTGAACATGATACAGGGAGTTGGTAGACCAATATTGCGTCTCTTCATGTAGCGGATGTAACGACATCAGCACAGGCACGTATCCAGACTTTTGGTTCGGGGGGGGGACAAACATTGAAACAACCATGTGAACTGTGTGAAAATCGCTGTAATCACTGTACTATAGTTTTCACTGTACTATACTATAATTATATAAGTATTTTTCTGTTTCTGCTGGCAGCCATTACGTCTAGTACCATATCAGGATCTGGCGCCAAAGCGGAATGAATAGACAATAGAGCGAGACCAGTAAGCCTCTCGCCCGCCATTCTATTCCTTAAGAAGGATTTAATTCTCTTTAGGCATGAAAATTACCGCTCCACAGATGCCGTTGAAACCGGAAGGGTGGCCAGAATATGTATTAGCCTGTTAATGGTAGGAAAGAAAACTTTGTCACACGTGTCTAAAATTTCCATAATTTCGACTGGTTTCTTATCTGTGTTTTTCCACTTGGCACACCACATACTGTACTCTGCTTTTATTAGTGATTCCCCAACACTTTCTTCCCAATAAATTTTCATATTTTCTAATTCACTTATCTTCCTCTCGTCCACATTTTTCGGAAGAATAATTTCTAAAGAAGAAAGCAGCTCTCTTTGATTCGCAAATCTATCATTCATGCCAGATATCAAATCGTCCAAGCACGGTATAAAAATAGTTCTTCTGAAGTATTCTTCAGCAGTAACGCTGGGAGGGTTGCTTCGTGCAGTTTGGTGGGCTCAAGGACGCTGAATTTCTATTTGCAAGACATCTTCCGCTATTTTGCAGCATGCGTTATATATTTCTGAGAATACCGGGTTAACATCGTCACGTATCCCTTTTAGTTTTTCCAATAATGTCATCGGAAAATTTCATAGCAGAGGCCAGGTCGTGTGTAGGGTTCTGCAAATATGCTGACAGTGGGAGAGTGTAACTGAAAAATCTTACACAGGTTTTTAGAGAAATCAAGAAACTACTCTTTTCCATCGCAGCTATGAGTGTAGACGCAGTTTGGGCGACAGTTCTGTTTGTGTAGGATAGTTCTCTTAATGTAATGACAATAGGTTCGAGTAACTCACCAAATACATTTATAGAGTCGTGACGTTCTATAAATCTAGTGTCACACATGCCGACCAGTCTTTTTTTCTTACTTTCTGGTGTGAGCTTTTCCACATTTTCCTTGAACTGTGGCCCGGTCATTGCATTGTTGTGAAGTAAATTGCAGACTTCCTTCACAACGCCTATTGAATTTCTCACCTCGGGAACTGAAAGAGCTTTTGAAAGAACTAGGTTCAGACGATGTGCCGAGCAATGTTACGTTGTATTTTTAGGGGTTGTAATGATATGATCTTTCAGGATATTATCATAGCTTGCTCGGTATCGTAGCAGAGCCCTGAATTTTCCATCTTTACCAAGTGGCTTTTCTAAAGTCAATGGTCCACTGTCTTTGTCTCCACGAAGCGGCAACTCTTGCTCTCCACAGAAGATGATAGTTTCGATTATAGGTTTTAGTGCTGTTCTATTTCTTTCCTTTTCTTTGAGCTTTTGATCATTAAGCTGCGATGCAACGTCTATAGCTGCTGAATCCATTACGCGTAAGAAATTTTCTGCGCATAACTTAGAAAACTGGTGATATTTAGCAGCAGAATGTTCGCGAAATCTCTCTGTTGCATCTTTCCAATTATCAAATGGTTTGCTGACAAAACTTCCAAGTGTTTGATGGGAACCTTTTTTCAGCGGTGCCTGATGAAAAGACAACGCAATATTTGCAGAACACACCGTTCCTCCTCGGCGAATATGTTAACCATGATCCCATCCATTCTCTTCGAAATCTAAGTTTCCTCTTTCCAAAGCTTAGTCCGGAAACGAAAATGACGCATCTGGGACAAACGGCTGTGTAATAATATTTTTTTTCTGTTCATCTGTGAGTACAAGAGGAGGATACTGTGTGTTATAGTCATAGACATAGTCATGCCTTACGTATTTTTAGGCGATGGTGCATTTGCTCTCAGTACCCATTTAATGAAACCGTTTCCCGGTCATCACGCACTAGGGTCCCCAGGAAGAGTATTCAATCAAGAATTATTCCGTTCTCGAGTAAAAGTAGAAAGTACTTTCGGAATACTAACCGCCAGGTTCAGGATCTTTAAAAAAAATATACCCTTGGAACCTACCAAAGCTTCTATTGTTACAATGACATGTCTATATCTACATAATTTTTTGAGAAAAAGTACTTCTTCACAGAACATTTATTCACCTCCAGTTTCATTCGATATTTATCAAAATGAAGATCTAGTGCGGCCAGGTTCATGGAGAAATAATGGAGATAGTTCGTTTTTGCCATTATTAAGTGTACCGCGTAGACCGCCGCATACTGCGACACAAATAAGATTGGATTTTATGAATTACTTTTTTAGAAATAGAAACCACTAAGATTTTGTGAAATTAAAATATTGTTTACCTGTCTAATCTTTTCCTCAGTGTTAATCATACTGGAGCATACATAGATATCCTTTAAAAAAACTTCGAGAGGCTCGTAAATACGGCCAAATAGGATTATATCGTTCATCTTCACCCATTCCTGATTTTATTGATTGAGTTTTCTTTTTGTGATGCATTCGGAATGTTGTCATTAATGACTCTTTTTTCTTTTTCAATTCATTAATAGGAATATTAATTTTATCCGCTATGCGAATCCACGCATCATTAACTTGAAATATAAAATAGTTCATTATGAATAATAGAAATTGTTTAAATGACCTGCCCCTGGGGCCCTTCCAGAAGCGAGTCGATATACAAATACAAGAAATTGCCTACACAAAAAAAACAGGCTTTATAATTGTATCCTCTGGAAGAGCCTTCAGTTCGCAATAAGTAAAATCATTTAGAAATAATTCAGCCGATATTGACAAGTTGCAAGTTAACCACACAACTTTTACATATATATATACCTACATTATAGAATAAGTATAAAACATTTTTGGAAACACCACAACAAGCAGATTACATTGTACACAATACAATGTCAAACAAATAGTAGGTAACTGTTAATGGAAATGTTTTAATAAAAAATGTGTTTAATAACTTACTTTGGTTTTATTTTTATGTAGTTCATGCCGTGGATTCCAAATTATTCCTTCATGTCGATACAATTCTATGAATTGTAAAACCTCATTGCTTGTCCACACCGGCGCCGCCATCGCTATCGGAACATGGGAACGTAAATTTCACTCACGCGCAACGATACTGTCTCCGCTGACGAGTAACAACGAATTGAACAAGACACCAACGTGTGAACGCTGTTTGCGGAGCGCGCCAAGATCCTTTGATGTGTGCACTAAAAACCGACACTATTCGGATGGCCTGCCAATGTTGGCGCCAACTAGACCAATTAAGCCAACATACCGCCAAGTAGCTCTCCACACGTTGTCCCAACACGTTGGCCCAACACCTTGGCCCCATGTGTACAGCCGCCATTAGAGATGTGTCGTTATGACTTTTTCAAATCACGTAACGAAACCGTTGTCCGTTACCAAATAACGTTGTGACAACTATCTATTTTGTCAACCATCTATTTAGACAACGTCGTGTGTGTGGGACACTGTGAATGTACGTAATTAGAAACAAAATACATTTATGTATGGGTATTATACATTTATTGAAATAGTAGCTGAAATTAAATGTTTCATCTAGATAATCTTTTATCAACATTTACTTGTAAAAATCTGTTAATTTCAATTAAATTATGTGTTCCCATTGATGAACATAATTTTCGCCACTTTATTATGGTCGAGCCTTGTTCGCCGATCAGAAATTAGCTGGCCTGCCCTGCTGAATATTCGTTCACATGGAACAGACGTTGCCACGATGTTCCCATAGTGGCGAAATAATTTACTTAAATGAGGATATTTTTGGTGTCGATTCTGCCACCACTGTAAAGGGCAGTTCCACGAACCATCCGCGCTGTGAACTTCTAACATGTCATCCTCAAGATATAAATCGACCTCTGGAATTGCTTTTGTTAGAGGCGTACCTGTTCTTTGAGGCTTATTTGTCTGAATAATCTCAGAAAGAATACTCCAAGGTCACACTCCTTTCTGCGATGTGATTGTGTTACTGGTTGTGGGCTCTGCAACCTGAGAGCACTCCTTTGCAATCAAATTCTGCACCAGGTCCTGCACTCTTTTTTTTTGTTCTGGCTCCTTCTGCTCTATCTTCGAAACCAGAAGTTTTATATCTAGGATCTAAAAACGTGCATATAGCGAATGTTCCGCTACGTTCTACGTTACCAAGACGTTCAATTATACCATCTTTTAACTTATTTACAACAACGGCAGCCGGACTAACTTCATTTTCTTCGGAGAGATGTGCGACATGTTTTTCTAATAATTTATCACAAGTTTTAATCAAACATCTCGTTATGATAATAATGGAACCGCCGGTAATATATTTTTCTCCACTCATGGCCGAAGTAATATCGTCAAATGGTTTTAATACTATAGAGAGCTGCTTTAAAAGGATCCACTCTTCATTCGTTATGATAGGTAAATCCCTCCCAATGACAGCTGTTGTTGATTGTACAGCTGTTTGGAGCTGAACAAAAGGACTTACCATATGAAAAGTCGAATTCCACCTTGTAGGCACTTCCTAAGTTTGAGTGGAATCCCAGTTTCATTTTCTTGTTGTTGGTATTTTAATAATTTTTCTGTGGCAACTGTGCTTTTTTGAAAAATCGCACAATTGTTTTCACCTTTTCTAAGGTACTTTGGACGGGAGCTAAAGCGTTTTGCACTATCAAATTAAGGATATGTCCATAACAACCGAAGTGTTTCCAGCCTAAATCCTGAATGGCTTTTTAAACGTTTGCAGCGTTATCACTGATAACAAAATTTATTTTTGGTGTTATGTTCCAATTTTCGGCAGTATCAACTATAAATGTTTTTATATTGGCGCTGGTGTGGCGATCGGTAAAGTAATCGCATGCTATTAGAACAGAGTCCATTTTAAATTTTGACGTGATACAATGGCCGGTAATGGCCATATAGCTTTCGTTTCCTCGAGACGTCCATAGATCCATAGTTAAGCAAATTGTTTCCAATTTCGTCAGGATTTGATAGACGCTGTTGTACTTCGCCTTTCGTTCTTTCATATAGCCTTGGGATGAGTGTTGAAGACACCTGTTTCCTAGACGGCAGTTGAATGCCTGGAATCCAGCGAGTAATTTTTTTTAACCATTCTTCTTCAACTAGGCTGAATGGCTGAAATCCCTTTGAGAATGCTTCTAGAAGGTCGCTGTCTATTCTTGATTTCTGATCTTTTGATATCTTCTTAGGAATGAATGTATCTAATTTTGCTTGTTTTGTTAAATTACGTTGTTGTTCCTGTACCTCCTCTGTTCCGGAGCCCGAAGCTACAGGTTCAGTAGCAAAACAACTGACAACTTCCTGTGCTAGTGCTGATCCAGAAGGTAAATAGTGAAAAGTTGATGACGGCGTTCCATCTGCGCCGCTTCTTAAGCCAGCACCCTGGTTGGTTGCAACCTGTCTGTATGCTTCAATATGACGATTTTTCAAATGGGTTTTTAAATTACCAGTTGTTGTTCTGTAGCTAATTAGTTGACCACAAACATTGCACTTAGCTTTTTTATTTATCAAGTCTTGTTTTATAAAGTATTCCCACAATACACTGTTGTTACTACGGGACATGTTTTTATAAATTTAATCAATTATTTACACAATTATTATTTATTTACACAATTGTCAAATCAAAAGTTCAATCACAATTAAAAGTCAAATTTCCAAATCAAAAGTTATATTGTCACTTTGTAACCCAAATAAAAACAAACAATCGCGGAGAAATGGACACCGGCAAGTGTCAAGGACAAACTAAATTTTAAAATATTATTTTCCAATTTTCCATAAGACTTTTTTAGACAGGAAGTCATTCAATTAACCACGTTCGTGCGTAAAGCATAAGTCATATTATGCAATAACGAAGCTTCATTCAATCATACAAACTTCGCACGCGAGAGCAAACGCGACGCGCTACTTATCCTATATCTTTCTCGCTCTAACCGTTGCGATAGCGTTACGTTAGTAACTTCGACTACGATATCTACATAGAACGTTGTGAGATAGCTACGGTTTTTATTCGCTAGAAAACAACCGATGGTTGTGACAACGCGCAGTTATGGTCATATCATACGTTGTGAATATATAGATAGTTGTGAGTGATTTGAAAAACGAGTGATCGTTGTAAATCCAAATAGATAGTTGTACAACTATCTATGTTGTATAACGGCCATCGCTAGTTTTCATTTAAGACCGCGCGCAACTCTCTGAGGTCTAAGTGTGAGGCGGGCGGCTTATAGACGGCGTAGATTTTGATGTCCTCGCCGGCAACATGCAGCTGGACGCCCAAAGCGTACAGCGTTCGCAGCGACAGCGAGAGGATCTCCTGATGGACGACTCTTCGTTTAACCAAGACTGCCAGACCACGGTAGCGTTGGTTGAGAGCCGACCTTTCGTCTTTGCGATAAACAAGGAAACCTGGAAACCTGATCTTGTCCTCAGGCCCCAGGTGCGTCTCGTTTATCAGCGCCACGTCGATATTTTGTTCCCGCAGGAGGTGGCGAAGAGGAGCGACCTTATCACGGAGGCCGCGGGCATTCCAGTGTATAATCCTCAACGGCTTAGCCATGATACAAGGTGAGTAGCGCGGCCAAGCCGTCGAGGATAACCTGCTCCGCATCTTGCCCCTGTCGGATAGCCTTGATCAGGTCCATCAACAGCTTGATGGCGCAGGCTGTGAATTCTTTATTTGGCTGATTGGCCCCAGCTTGTGAGGTGGCGCTAGTGAGCTCGGTGTTGTCGTTGTTGTTGTTGGCGCGCCTGGTTTTGCGCCCTTTACCTTCCTCTGATCCGCTTCAGCCTGCGCCTTTGTCGGGACAGGGGCGGCCTCCTCCTGGGTCGTGGGGGGAGAGGACTTCTGCGCCTTCTTCCTCTTCTTGACCCCCCCCCCCCCGGTTGTGCTTCCTTCGCCCGCTGAGGGCAGCTCCGCGCGTGGTGTGCCCGTTAGCTGCCGCCATCAAGGATGCGCTTTGGGAGCTCATTCTACTCGACGATAGATGTCGTTCATTACTGTTCTGTAACCTTTCAAAAAACTCTACAGGTGGTGAAACAATTGAAAAAAAGTAATTCGGCCAAATGTCTTCATCAAATCCACCTTCTCCAAAAATTTTTGTTATTTCAGGTAGTTGGTCTAAATTCCTTTTTTTCCATTCCGTTTCTTCACAATCTGAATCATTCTCTTGCTCCTCAGAATCGTCGTCGCTAACGCACAATTCAGCATCATCCTGTACATCATGAAGTTGTGTGGTTCTGTTACGTTTATACGTCGCTAAAGGTTCTTCGTCACTTGATGACCAATTATCTTTGTCAAAAATACTGTCTATATTAATAATTACGCGGCTATTAATATTTTGATTCAAATTGCTAGTGTCAACTACTGGATTCTGTGTTACTGAGACCGATGACGACGTTGACGTTGATGCAGCTGATAAGTTGCTAACTGAAGGTAGGACACCTTCCGACTAGTTTTTAGATCATCTTCTGATTCATTTCCGTCAGGGACATTCACTAATTCAATAATTTTCGCAATTCTTAGGGGTATTTGACGTTGGATTTTTCGTGGCGGCATCTATAAGAAAAAATAAATTCGGGCATAGGCAACTATTTTGCCGAATATTTAGAGCAGAGGCAATGTCATGTTTCCGTTACCGTAAAAGGTATTACAAGTGCATAATATTTCGAAATATTACGTATATTCAATAAATCAAATCAAGAGCTAAAATAAAACATGTCGTTACTTACTTTTTACACGGTAATTTTCTTGATTATGATGGATTTAGGTTAGAACATTGAAAAACAACCTCACATTTTGCACGTCGTCACCAATATTTGTTCTGTCAAGTTGATTGGCGGAATTCAAATTGTTGTAACATTATTCTAAGAGATGGCGTTAGCTGTCTATAGTTGCACAATATCAATTTACTTCATACATTTCGGCGCAACTTTTAAAAAGTGGTTTGGCAATTATTTTGCCAATGCTCGCGAAAGGGTTAAGTAACTTTTTTAATTACGATGGGGTAGAGACTCATAATATGGCCAACAGTCCCTGGGAATCACAGTCTGAAAACTTCCTCTCAGTAACTGACAAAGGAGCAGAATATAATTTTGGAAATTCAGCGTGAGCAAGGTCTATATTTTTTGGTCTTTGTGGTAACAGACGGTATTCTTCATCGAATTGCAGTTTGTAAGATCCTCACTGAAAGAAAAAGAAAGAAAGAAAAAGCGTGCGTGTATTTTATAGCTTTGAGTTGAACTACCACAGAATCTCCAACACTTCGACCAGCCGGGCTATTGGCTATCTTTTTCAAGGTCAGTGACTAACTGGCTTCAGTTGTACACCGAAGTTTGATGACAACTGAGAATTTCATAACATTGGTATTGCGTATCACATTGAGTGGATTTCATGTTACGGTGACTTATAGACGGGGAACGGTGCTCTTCGTAACCGCGCTTGACGCCTCTATTTTTTATCGACTATTATGCTGCTGAGTTGAAGAACGTCTTTTGAGCATTACAATACTACATTTTAGAGAACATTTTATTTTAAGCGGTTTATAAAATACTCTTGACATATTTTTACGTCGCTAACTCAAACAAAAACAAACTGGGTTCATTCTTTCGTAATTGCTTAAAACTTGCGAGTGGTGCAGATTTAAATAATGAAATACTGTGTTTACTAGTGTTTTGTGAAAATAATTCCTTAAATTAAAGGTATGTAAAACCACTAAATACATAAGTAGGCTCCCGATAGATCGAGTAGGTAAGTTTATTACTTACTTATTCTAAATTTTGTATGAGTGTTTGTTTCGATAGGAGACCAATTTCTAAGCATTAAAACTTCAACTTATTAAAATAACTATCATTTATATTAAATATGGTGTTATCAAAAAAATTATAATGGTGTTTATTTCCAAGTGAGAAATTTTAGGTACCTACCTCTACCTATACTTTATTGATGTAGAATAATTGATTTAAGATGCCTGCACGCTGAAGAGTTTCCATAAGGCAAATGGAATTACTTGTGGAGTTTGCGGAGTCCAATCCCGATATTGCATTGGGCCGCTATCTGGGAGGGCCACAGGCTGTTTGAGTAACCCGAGAAGTATGGGACACTATAGCAGTCCAACTAAACTCAGTGGCAGAGGGAACCACTAAAACACCAGACCAATGGCGAAGAGTAAGTTTACATTTTAATATATCCTCTGAAAATACACTACCTAAATATTATTACATTTTCCATTCTCTTCATCATTACTTTTAATGCTGCATTCTTTTGCATTTTTGTCACATTATACATGGTCCCTTTTGCCCCACTTATGAAGTCTCTCCACTCAAGACTCACAAAACGCTCAAGTACCTCTGATAAAAAATGACTCTAAAAATAGCTTGCATTTTAAGTTTGTTGTGTTGTTTATGATCTTAGAAGTAGCTTGGTTAAGGATAGTATTTAATATCTGATGAAGGTATATTGTTCTAACATAGTTACAAAATGTTTTTTTTTTTATTTTTTTTTTATCAAGTACTGGATAGAGTTTAAGGCCAAGACAAAGGACAAAGCTGCAGACTCAAGGAGGAATGCATCACACAAAGACCTCTCTCTACTGAGTTACACCCGCCGAGCCGCAGCCCCCGATTCGAGAGATTCGAAATAAATTTTTAAAATTCCAGTAACAGTTTTAATTCGATGATAGATCAGTGGTAGTGACATCAATCACCGCAGACGCATCACGGTGAATGTAAACAAAAAATAAGAATTGTAGAAAAACCAAATGATAAAACTAATTTTTATTTTTAGGGTATGCTCAGCGCTCCACTGCACCAGTCAGAAAAACGAGATCACACAGACAAAGTTAGTACCTACATCGTATTATAAAGTAGTTCATGATCTTTTAAAAACTGAAATCAATATAAAATTTTATAAATTACAGTTCATAGAGATGAGAGGACGCCACGCTGGGCCTACAAAATAGAATCTCGAAGCATTGCTGCTGAAGAGCGTTATGTAGCCTCAACGGAAGCGCTTGTGAAATGTTTTCTTCATCTATCTTTTCTGTTACTTATATGGTGTACATAATAAAGAGTATTGTATATTAGTATAGATTAAATGAATTTAAAAATAAAAGACTGATAATATTATTCATGTTATTATATTCAGTGTTAAGGTCACCATGTATAAAATATGTTACTAAAGGGGCTTTTATACTTAGGTACAGTTATGGACCCTGTTAGGTTACAGCAACAATATAGGTTCTTATTGAAATAAAAATGTAACAGTAAAATTAAGACAATTATGTTAATAAAACTTGTACTTATAAACAAAAAATATTCAAATAAAGAAATAAGAATAAAATTAAACATACACAATTCTTATTAATATTAGTAACCTATATATTATATTATTACCTCTAGAATTATTAAATAAATTATTAAGATCTAAAATTAATACAAGAAAATATCTTACAATATTACTAACAATTTTACACATACTTAATCAATTTGAATATGAAGTCCAAAGATTAATTAATACTAGATAGCTCTAGCATTCCATAATCTTTCAAATCCAGCTTTACTCAAACGAAAATTCGCAATAAACTCTCTGTCTGGCAACTGCAAGGGACATCACGCAAGCGGCGACTCTCAATTCGCAAATGGTTTTGTTTTCGCTGTTCTTCAGCATTTTCCATCAATATTAGACGTGTCATTCCTCTTTACTAACACGAATCACAATAATTTAACACCTACTAAACACCAAAGAAACTTTTAACTCTACTTTACCCAACACTCGGCTTCGGTGTTAATCACTAGAATTCTTAAAACACTACATACGAGTAGTGTCTTTCACGAGAATTGTGACAAGTTACGTGATTATCACTTTGATGTCCACTGTAAGCATTAAAAGCTTACACAATCGCAATCTTACAAGTATCGATACGTTAACATCTGTCAAAATATGTTACGGTGGCTATCAGCGAAACTGGGTGCTCATGACGTCATCCTTGTTAGCCACTGAAGATAGCCAATACGAAACTAGCTGTTTGACAGTTAATCGTTGAACACTTTGCCAAGTGATCTTCACTATGAGCTGTCAACTGAGATACGCAATAGCACCGCAGGGCGTATCGATGTATGCTTTAACGGGGATTTGTATCCATAATCACGATAGAAATCAAAAGATGGCACGAAAACCTCATACGGATTTCGTTTTGTTGCTTCCTGAAAAATACGGTGATAATCACTTGGCAAATAGAGGTCACGATTTTTTAACGCTCTTTCAATAGTACAATGGACGGAGTCGCACTCCAATTGAGTGTGTCCTTTGGTAAGGTACTTTTGATTTATTTCAACAACATATTTTTCGGCAAGACTTGATAGTGCATTGGACATTATTACATTTCGGTTCTGGGCTATACAACCATCAGAGTATATTATAATAGAGCGATTATCACCCTTTCCCAGAAAATTGGATTCCAAGTAATGAACCAAAAAAGTAGCAAAAGTTGATGAGGCTTAACAAAGAAACATTCATTTCTAAAAGTACATCTTTCATTTTGTTAATGCTTAGGATCCTGGCCACCGTGATGAGAGGGCCGACTCAACCTCCCGCTGTCCACGCAGGAGTACACGCGGTGCACGCTGCGCAGAACAACTTCACCCAGTGCACGGCTCGGTTCGATGGAGCCGCCTGCAACGCCGACGTCGTGGAAGCATTCATCGAGAGCGTGCTGATATACAAGGAGTGCGCAGACGTGTACGATGAACACAAGTTACCTGGCTTGCCTATGCTGCTGACCGGAGAGGCCGCCGTGTGGTGGCGAGGAGTGCGGCCTACCGTGGAGACCTGGGACGACGCGTTACGCCGGCTGCGCTTCATGTACGGCGCGCCACGTTCAGCCCCCAGGATCTTACGTAATATAGATGCGCAGGAACAAACCAGTGAAAGTGCCGATGTGTTCATAACGCGTGTGCGCGATAATATTTCGCGATTACCGTATCCCATATCGGAAGTGATGCAACTCGATATAGTGTACGGCCTTTTGCATCGTAAAATCCGTAAACGTGTTCCGCGTGATAGTGTAAGTAGCGTCGACTGTCTACTTGACAGAGCCAGGTATGTGGAGGAGACGCTGGGCGAGGCGAATCAATCCCATATATCATCTAATAATAATACCGCGAACACGAACTTACGTGATAACAAAAACCCTTCCATTGCGACCGGTAAAAATATTAACCCGCCAACGGTGACGGTGAAAAATGTTAACCCTCAAACGGCTACGTCCGACTTTAGTTCGAACATAGATGGTAGTAGTGCGACTCCTAAACGTGTTAGACCACACTGCGCACGCTGTAAACGTTTCGGACACACGATTGACGACTGCAAGTCCTACCTCTTGTAGTGAGTTAACTTGTTACGGTTGCGGTCGCGAAGGCGTTATTCGTTCGAAATGTCCAACTTGTAAAGGCAAGTGTAAGGAAGATACTCCGGCCACGATCGCCGACGGGAAGGTGAGTTTTTAAAGCGTTTACACACGCGATCCCTCTGTGTCGCGGCCAACAATCAAGATCGAAGTACTCGTAGCTTCGTCAGTAGGTGTCGCCGTGCTTGACACCGGCGCTACCGAAAACCTAGCAAGTTCTGGTTTGTATACCATTTTAGTAAAGAATGGGACGAGCTTTACATCGGCCCGCCGCACGATAGGGTTGGCCGACGGGACCCAACAAACACGTGACGTATTATTGTGCGACACGAATGTTATGGTGCAGGGCCGTAACATACCTACGACATTTATTGTTATGCCAGAAGCGGGAAATAGGACGCTTCTGGGACAGGACTTTATCGGAAAATCAGGCGTTTTACTTGACCTTCAATATGGTTGTTGGTACTTTTCAGATTCGGCAAAGGTGAAGGTACCCTTTGTGCGCTCATACAGCCTTATGTCCACCAGTGATGCAGAGCTGATGCAGGTTAAAAGGCACTTAGACAAAACGAAGGATCTAAGCTGTCACCTGCTCAGAGGACGGAGCTTAACCAGCTTATAGTTTCTAAAGCTGCGCCTTTCGCCCCCGAGGGACCAGCTACGTCTTACGCTACTTACCACATTAGAGTGGGTGAGAGGCAGGAGCCGACCGCCTCACCACCCTACCGGATGTCGGCAGGTAAGAAAGAGCTACTGGACGATGAGCTTGAGAAGCTACTGCGAGTAAATGTTATAGAGGAGTGCGAGTCGCCATGGGCTGCGAATGTAGTGTTAGTAAGGAAGAAAGATGGTGGCGTACGGTTATGCGTGGATTACCGTAAGCTCAACGCCGTAACGGAACCGGACCGGTACCCATTGCCGCGCATAGAAGATTTTCTCCATGCCGCGAAGACTACGTAGCCTACATGTCAACGCTCGACCTCCATTCCGGTAAATTCCAGGTGAGTGTCGCGGAAGAAGACCGTGACAAAACCGCTTTCGTTACGCCTTCTGGCACCTATAGGTTTAAGAGAATGCCCATGGGACTGCGCAACTCCGGCGCTACGTTCCAGAGATTGATCGACCGCTTCCGGTCGAACCTGGTTGTACCGGCGCACATAGGAGTATTCGCATAATAAAACTGGTCAAAATTATTTTTCGCGTTTTTTTGCAATTTCATCGAATGAAATACAATGATATTAGATATTTATTTTGAAAAAACTATACAAATTTGCGATTAAAACATATCATTAGTCAGACTCAAACTGTTCGTCTTCATTTTCTTCGTCATCTTCTATACTTTCTTCGGCATCATTTTCATTTGGAGGTAAAAGCGGTGTACTTGCGACCATAAGACTGATTGCTTCCATCGAAAATGGCTTACTTTTCTTGTGTAGCTTTGGTCTGCTACAACTTAAATACGGGTCTGAACTTAGTAACAGCCTGTTTAATATATCTCTGTTACAATCGACTCGTGAAAATTTTCGAGCAAAATTTAGCCTATAATAGCATATGTGCTTGTTGCGGGCCTCTGCTGCCTCTTCCGATAGTTGACCGATATGTAGGATTGCAGTAGATATGACTTTGGCACCATGCATTAAAATTTAGTGTATAGTTGGTGACATAGGATGCCAACCATACAAATTTGTGTACATTTCAGCAGTTTCATGTGCATAGTAGGGTGGAGCGTTTAAGTGTGAAAAAAAATTTTTTTTAGATATTAATTTGTAATAGGAGGGAAAAGGTGCATTATATTGTAGTAAAAATAAATGTGATTTTTCAATTACTTTGGTCAGCATCTTCTGCCTCCGCACTGGCCTCAAACAATCTAAATAAAACTAAAAAAGAGTAGTACACATTTTACCAACTATTGAGCTTAGTTTAATGGTATATGAGTGATAAATTACATACAAACTTTAATTAAGACATTTATTAAAGAACTGCAATCAAAAACACAGTGAAAATTAAGAATAATTATTTAAAAAAAATATTAATTTGCTTTAAAATCTCTTTTTGTCTCAAATTTAGGCATTACATTTCGAGATTCCAATTTGGCTTTTATTGCACCTAATCGTGCCTTTTCCGTGCATTGAGACGTGGCTGCCTCTGTAGTCATTTTTACTGTTCGTTCTACAGCTTGAGTATGGCACGGAAGCCTTAAAAACGTCAAATGATCCTCATCCCCAGTTTCGACGACGTGCCGAATTTCTTGTTCAGAAAAGATTTTCAAAATATCTGTTATTTTTTCCTGCCAATTTATTAAATCAATGTATGTCGCAGCATTAAAATTTATACAGGGTAACTCAAACAGTCTAGTTGTTGAAGTTTGCTGCGTACTACGTGCTTTTAATATGCGCCTGGCTTCCAGTTCTCGAATATGCTTCTTGTCATCAGTTAACATTGCAAGAAGCGTGTTCTCCGGATGCGCAAAGTAGCTATTTCGTTGAATGACAGGATCAATTATCTTTTTAAGATCTTCTGACATGTATCTGGAGGCCGACATTATATAGAAAAGATGTCGCGATCCATCCTTGCAAGAGGGCTTATTTTTAATTAGGAACCAAGATGATGCGTAAACTTTAACAACAAATGTTGCCAGAGTTATCAGTTTATCTGATGGTGTTTCGGTCGCTACATACAAACGCAATATTCTATTGGCACGTGTGACCCAACGAGCATGTGAAAGATTGCCGGGAGATTTATTTGACAAATCTTCTGGGAAAACACCTGTAATTACCGCTGTGATAATGTTATGTAAGTCCTGTTGATCTGTACTGAAATCTATGGCCATTTCTGTAAGCATCTCTCCATCGATAGGTTGAAATTTTTTAACAGGCAATTTTTCACAGGTCTCTAGTGCTTTTCCCAAAGGTCCAGAGATAGACTTAGGGGCCCCGAAGTACACCCGTCGAGATGAAGAAACAGGTGTCGTAAAGGCAGTTCATTCATGTGCAGCAAACAGACTATCCACTGAAGTGGTTTTTGTAGTCTTTTCTCAACAGTCTTATAATACCACCATTCTTTCCAGTATTCACGTTTGTGCCATCGCAGCCGATTGCCATAAGTTCATGAAGAAGTATTTCTTCTCGTGATAGAAACTCTGCTATGGAGATTTCTATTCCTTTAGCTGTCCCAACAATTTGGTATTATTTCCAATTTTGTATTATATCGAAAATAGATTATAATAATAGTTATTTCGTAAAACAAAATTGTTCTATTAATTAGAATTTATTATATTTATACGGCGTCAAAACAGGTACTAAAATAAGATATTTTTTAAATTTCAATGACATTGCGGAGGCAGTTGCCGTAAACGAAATCAAATAATATTTTTTATGGTTCAATTTGGACCTAAAACGCACCATATTTTTGCTATTAGATTGTCATATAAAAAAAAAAAATATCGCTCTACCCTAGTGCATAGGCTCCAAATTTACCAACATCAATGCTGTTGCCACTTGAAATCACTTCTAAGATTACTTTAAATCGTTTTATTAGACCAATATTGATGCCTGTAATTCGAGAAGAGCATTCCGGATCAGCAAAAAATCTTCTGGACGTATTGCCGTCATTAGTATTCCCAAATCCTGGTTTGGGAATGTCTACGAGTAGACCCATTTCTTCTTTGAAGGTAGTTTGAATCTTTTCTTTTGTTTCTTTAACAATCTTTTTGTCTTCGGCTGTTCGCTCTTGCCACTTTTTTTATAGTAATTTATAAGATAAGTGCAATAGCGACTCGAAGAAACGAATTCTAGCATGAAGAATCGATAATCCAAACATCAGTGCTTCCTCGTTGACTTCCTCTGCTACAATTAATTTGTTGAAATCTTAGGAAGTCTGTCCGCAAATATAACATCTCATAGTGGATGAAGTATCAGTTGCAGCATTGCATACTTTTCCGTCGATCATGGTAAGTATCATGGTATGCTTTATTTTATCTAATCCATTAGGTGTGAGCAATTCTGTTTTTTTTAAATTTGCTGCTTGATTTTTGATGTACGCTATTTCATTTTTGGTAACATCTTTTAATTCTATTTATAAAGCGTATTCGTATAGGTCTGCAAAATCTGACAGAGGAAGGGACTGGGTTTTGCCATATGATTTTATTTTGTTCTCCATCAACCATTACAACTAATCTTAAAGGCACGAATGAGCTTTGAAAAATATTAGCGTCACTGTCGGTATTGTTTTCAAACTTTTGTTTATATTGCAACTGCTGCGCTCCATTACAGCCCCATTTTGAAATTAAAACCATGTTTTGCTGCTCTTCCTGTGAACAAGTATCTACAACGTCTGCTACGTATTTATACAGACGCAATGCAGTGTGGTCAAGTAAAGCTTGTAGTTCAATCTCAGAGCAAGTTTCAGTCACTCGAATCGATTGCTCATTCGGGTAACATTATTTTTTGGCCTTTTTTATGAGTGAATAACAGGGGTAGATGCTCTTGTTAGCCCCGTGTATAACTTCCCACTGTCTTCGACTGAAGTCGCCTTCTACAAAGATTGCCAGAGCCCCTTCGGGTGTATGTTTCTTAACAACTATTTGCTTTTGAGCAGAAGTAATAACTGCGAAATTTTGTAGCTCTGGTTGGCGTGGAAGTCATTTCTTTTATTAATTTTGACGCATCACTATTTCCTGAAGTGCGCTGACTTACGCCAGCGTCATACGTCAGTTCCTCGACAGGTACCTGTTCCCGTAGTACTTTTGTTTTTCGACGCTTACTGCGGTCACTTAACTCTTCGAATGTTTTAGGTGGACGTCCTGGTTTTTGTGCAGGTTCTGCAGACCAGTAGGGCAATTCGATCGAAGACGTGAGCCATTCTTCATTATTTTTCAAGAAACGTTCATCCTTGTAACTACCGGCTGTCCATTTCTTCTTGAAATCACTCTTGAAACACCTTAAGGCCCGACTTAAAACAGTTTTTTGATCAGTTGGACATTTAGTCATTTCTACAAGTTTTTTTTCCATTATTGAAAACTTTCGTCCATTTTTTTCCCTTGAATTCTTTCAGGATGTCATTCAAAGCTCTTCTGGTAAATTTCCTGACGGTTTTAGAAGAATCTACGAGAGAAAAACAAAAAATTACAATGGTGAAATAATTCAACTTTTACATGCATTAACTTCGAATGGATAAAAAACAAAATGGCGGATTAAGGCGGACAATTTTATTGTAATATATGATTGGCATAAGCCTAAATTTCGTCTCTATAAAAAAAATGTAGCTGGACAAGACCAGACACTTAAACAAAAACACTGTTATAACAAAATTAAAAGTAAAAATAAATGCCCTTATAGGACCCGTTAAATATAGTTCCTAAACGTACAATACAAACAGAAAATAATAAAATTTCGTTTTAAATTACGGTACGTACCTTCCACTTCCATATTCAATTAATATTTTTTCTGAAGTCAATCACACGAAAATACAATAGCGAGAGAACTAAATACCACAAACAAAAGCGTCGCTAACAAAGACGTGCGATTCCAACATTGACTGGGTTCCGACTGACTTTACGATCAGAGGCAAGTGGGGGTAGAAGTTTTATGGCGGCCGATTGACAGACTGGTTATCAAACTTAAACAAAAAATGGTTTGAACAAATTTTTGAGTAACTTGTTACTTTTGACTTTTAACCGGTTTTAACATACGAATACTCCTATGTGCGGCGCGGACATTTCGGATAAGTGACAGCGCCGTGACGTTCTCAGACCCTCGAGGTGCTGGTAGACCTGTGACTATCCTAGGATACCTAGATGATTTGATCGTTCTGTCACCCACCTTCGAACAACACCTCGAGGACCTGGAGGCAGTCTTCGACAGACTGGATAAATTTAATCTGCGTGTCAATTGCAAGAAAAGTTGTTTTGCCTGTGATTCGTTGCCTTTCCTGGGGCACATTATGGGGCTCCTGGTCACCGCGCCTGGGTGGATTTACACTAGAATGTTTTTTCCGAACAAAATATTCAAAAAGTTTAAAACACATTGGAATGCAAGTAAAACTAGATGAAATCGTTGTAGGATAACTTTAATGTTCCTATATTGTGTTTACACTAAAATTTATAGCGTAGATCAGAAGATATCGGCATTCAGAAAAAAAGATGTGGGATGGTGATGACGGCGGTGGTATGGTAATGATTTATCTATGGATGGTGATGATGTCGTGTGTATGGTGATGACGTTTCATACATTCACGACAAATTAAAAACAACAAAATACATGAAAATCAATATTTTTATTAAACGATTAAACAACATGTATAATTCTTACAAAAGTCTTGGACATTTTTCTCTTATCTAAAATTAATCCTTTAATTGAGATTTGGTGTTGTTGATAAAATCAGTCTTATAGAGGTAGAATGTAATAAACCAGAAATTAAGTACAAGTAGTATAAGTACTACATTTGAATGCTTAATTTCTGTTTCTTTTAATATTAATAATTAGTCTTTTTTGTCATCAATCATCATTATTATTTGTTATTTTCATTTTGGTCAGTTTTATGATTATCAACCATTTATAAGTATTCTAGGTAGTTATTACTTCAACGATTGATTACATTATTACCAAATAACTGGACAAATTCTTTCCATTTTCATAATTTTACAAGTTTCTCTTGCCAATCAACATATTCTTTGTAATCAACGGTAACTTCTGATTATTTTGTACCTTGATTAATTTGTTGGAGAGTATTTTTATGTTTGAGGACCCAGCTATAATTACTTGGGAATCTTGGGATCGTATTGGCAAAGGATGATGCCAGAGTTTCTATGAAATCCGGTCCCACCTTCCAATAGCTATGTGTGTTACATCGTTGGATAGGTAATTTTGAGCTGAATAAAAGTTACTATGGCGCCAAGTTCCAAATCTTAGTCCGTTCAGAGTTATTCTTTATTAAACATGGTTGTTTTATCAGTAGCCAAGCAATGATATTTTTACGTAATAATTGCATTTGTGTTTTATACACGTAGTGTAAATACTAACCTACAGTTATCAATTGCGTCACTGAGTCGCAAACCTTATGACAAAAAGTTAAACAGATGTCCACATTGACAAAATGCTATATTTTTACAAATAAAACACAATAGCGTATTTTAAACCTTTACATTTATTTAATCATTGTTGTCTACAATGACGTTATTTAAAAATAAGGCTGGGCCTACAAATCCCTCATGTCTGGCGTGCCCTAGGTACCAAATGATTGAAACGATATGCGCACAGGTCCCTACAGTACGTCGTCCCGTTATGCAGGTACAATATCTTTGTATAATATCGTTGTTGCGAACTAATAAGTAACAGTAGTACTTTCTAGCTCTCACGTGTCGCGACTGTATACGACCACGTAAGAGCCAAGCATCCTCATCAATGCCAAAATCAGGTAAATCCTCCAGTGCAGCTTCTTGGTATACATTCAGTCAAAAAAGTATCGGGAATGGATGATTTGTTTATGGTTCCAAATTCAAATTTTTGTTTTTTTGTAGTTGTTAGATTGGCACAACTGTTTTCCATTTTGGCGCGGAGTTTGAGTTGCATCTGTTATTTATATTAAATACAGTGCTGGTTTTAGTAATATCATATATAGTGTGTATTGCGAATTTCATAATGGACAAAAATATCGAACAAAGAGTTTGTCTTAAATTTTGCATCGCCAATGGAATTTCGTGTTCGGAGTCACTGAAAATGTTACAGAAGGCTTACGGTGAATCGACTTTATCAAAAACTCGTGCTTATGAGTGGTTCAAAGCGTTCAAAAGCGGTCGAGATGTGATGGAAGATTTGCCTCGCTTTGGTAGGCCGTCAACGTCTGCAACTGAAGTTAACATCGCAAAAGTGAAGGAAATTGTGACTGAAAATCCCCAAATGAGAGAGATAGCCGCCGAACTTTCTGTATCTCACGAGTCGATCCGTACCATTTTAACTAATCATTTGGGTATGAAACATGTTGCTGCTCGGCTAGTCCCAAAAGATCTGAATTTTCTCCAAAAACTCAATCGCATGAAAGTCGCTGAGGACATGCTAGAACGAGTCAGTTCGTACCCAACATTCATGAAACGCATTGTTACTGGTGACGAGACGTGGGTTTACGAGTTTGACATGCAAACTAGTCAACAAGCTTCGGAGTGGCGCCTTCCAACTGAACCGAAACCGAAAAAACCACGCCAAAGTCGATCAAAAGTCAAAGTCATGTTGACTGATTTCTTTGACTATCGCGGTGTTGTGCACTCTGAATTCTTACCAGAAGGTCTAACGGTAAATAAAGAATATTATTTGAGCGTTATGCGGCGTTTAAGAGAGCAAATTCGACGAAAAAGGCCAGATTTGTGGAAAGAAAATTCTTGGATTTTGCACCACGACAATGCGCCTTCGCACAAGGCTATCATTGTGAACGAATTTTTAACCAAACACTCAACAAATACCATCCAGCAACCACCATATTCACCAGATATGGCTCCTGCTGACTTTTTTCTTTTTCCTAAACTCAAATTACCACTTCGTGGCACCCGTTTTCAATCGATAGAAGACATAAAGGAGAATTCGCGACGAGAACTGAACTCAATTCCGGAAGCAGCGTTTAAAAAATGTTTTGATGAATGGATTATTCGTTGGCGCAAGTGTATCGTTTCTAAAGGAGCATACTTTGAAGGTGATAAAATAAATTTGCATGAATAACAGACATTTTGTGTATTATTGATCTTTTCCCGGTACTTTCTTGACAGAGTAGTATTTCTATTGTATACATTCCATTTTGTAGATGTTCGCTGCAGTAAGATTGCACTAACTGCAGTTGATAGGTTCCCAAAGCTAACAAAATGATTGGTTCTTCACTGAATCACGGAAAATCAATATCACTTGCTTCTATTCTTGTAAAATCCGCTCTTCTGCTGTTTAAACGTTTCTGTTCCACATATTCATATAAAATATTAGGGGTATGTAACTTCAGCCTTATTTCGGTGACGATAGCTTTTGCATATTGGCTATCTTCGATGGGATTATGAAAGTGGTTTGTGATAGCAGCAGCTATCCTAAACTCAGAAAACATATGCGGCAACGCATTGTTGAAATATTTTTGGCGAAACAGTTTAAAATCCCGTTTGAACCTACCGTTAACCACTTCCACTACCCAGCGGCAAATAGTGACCACTCGAGATTCGTTAGCTTGGTCAGTAGTAAGTTGGGATTCGTGTCTATCCTTTGAAGGCGGGACATGGTATTCATAACCACAGGCTTCTATATCATCCAAGCTGTCCCTAAATCCGCGATCCAAAATAAATACGTCATTAGTTTCAAGGAGACAGTGAATTGGATATTCACCATTATTCATAATATCGCTCATTATGTTTGCGTCTGTTTTTGTTGCAGCATGGGGCCCTGTGACGTCAATTATATAGCCATCCGTTGTGACTATAACAAACGGCTTTAAAAGATTTTGAAACTTGTGTAAGCTATAAGACTGTCGTTGAAACAGGAAGTTCGAACTATTATTTATATAAACATATGTCCCGTCGCATATTAAGATAGCTTTCGTATTTTCATCGTTTCCAAATAAAGCTTTTGGTATCATCAGGTTTCGACGTAAAATATCATCTTTATTTATATGGTCGAGCCCTAGGTGATGATCAACGTACTCATTGGTGAGACACTCACGAGCTATGGCCATCAATCGCTCAAGGTTTTGTCTCGACATATTGAATAAAGTCGCGAGCCTCTCATTTGGGTCACCGGTTCGCAGCTTTGTTAGAAAGATACCTAAAGCGGTTCTAGGATTTTTACATCTCTGGCTCAATGATGGAGTTTGTTCCAACATCTCATGGAATTGCTCAAAACTACGGCCGGTCCAAAAGTGCATTTCTTCGCTAGTAACAGCACCTATCGTGTTAAAATCTAACCTCGAACCTGTTTGTACAGCTTTTCTCATAATGTCACTAATGTCACTGAATTGTGCTGCATTGAAGTCATGGGTGACATTGCAATGTTGAGGTAATTCGTCCCAACTTTTACTCTCTAGGTGTTCTTGACAAACTCTGGCGCTATTGGGGATGTACAGCTTGTGTTCACAGAAAGTGTGTATTTTTATGACTTCTGGTATTCTATGACGAGTGACATTACGACAGTTGAGGAAAATACAATGCCTAGCAGTGTTTGGTGCTCGTGAATACTCGGGAACGTGAATTGCTGTTGAGATTTGTGCTTGTGGCTCGTCGTTTGCTTCTTGAGGAGGAGGCAATGGAGGAGGCGGTCGGGACTGCACTTTCAACTCTTTGCCAACATCGATGGCATACACTCCGCGTGTTGTCAAATACAACCTGTAAAAAAGTATACTTAATAAACACATTATTTCTTTTTATAGATACATCATAGTCTAAATATAAAGTACAGTAGTTAAGCTTAGTACTACGTGCGCTCAAACAACGCACACATAGACATCCTTCCACCCACCGACACGGAATACACCGGAACTTAAACTAGGAAACCGGATTCTTAAATGAGTGCGTGTTCATGTGTGTGTGTGCGTTGCTCGAGCGAGCGTAGTACCGTAAACCGGGGTTACTTTGATCAATTTTGAACTTTAAATCTCTGTAACTTTTCAATATGTGGTTCTAAAAATTATTTTAAAAAGACTAGTAATCGGTTTTTATACATCTCTCTACAAAAGTTAAAAAACAAATAAAAAAATGAGTTGTTTTTCAGAAAAAAAATAAAAACAGCGTGATCAAAGTAAAAATGATTTTGGGGTTACATTGATACCCCCCTTTTTTAATATGGAATCTGAAAGTAACCCCAATAACTATTAAAAAATAAAAAAGAAAACAAAAATCGATCAACAGGAAAAAAAGTTATTGCCGTTTTTATTCCTTGGGGTAACATTGTTCAAATAAAACACTCAAAATGAAACAGTCTACACGTTTTAATTAAGACAGTTATTTGACCGATAAAAATCAACATAATTATCAAAAAGCAAAGTCTTATACTAATAACAATTGAATACCTATAGGTATACTAAGATACATTCGTTTATTAAAAATATTTTCTTTTCAAGCTTATTAATTATTTAAATAGGCAAAATGAGATCAATCAACAATGGAACTTATTAATAATAAAAAGAGATCAATATAAAATTTTGATATTAATATTTTTGAACTTCCTTAGATTATGTTAAAGGCGTTAATGCGCCTTTAACATAATCTAAGGAAGTTCAAAAATATTAATATCAAAATTAAATTGAACGCATTCAATATTATTTTCATCGAAAAAATTTTTGGGCTTCGGCAGATAGCTTAAAATATCAGTTTCCTCAATTTCTGATATGTCATCGCGTACCAGTCTAAAGTTTTTTTTTATTTCCCATCGATTTAAAACCTTCGGCTACTAAGGGATCTAGGCTAATAATGCGGCAAACATATTTGTACACTTTCTTTCCTCGACGTGAGTAAAATTTCGCCAATATAAATCTCCCTACTTCTAATTCGTCATGCTCCTCGGAAACTGGATTTTCAGACCCACTACTCACCTCTACTGGGATTGCCTCGTTAACATTAACTGTAACGATTGGTAAGTTTCCTTGATCCGTATAAGAAGGTTGTATGTCATTGGCATCTTCGTTCTCATTCTCTTCCGTGTCTAGATTAACATCAGCAGTTGACACGCTAGCACCTGGTTCCACATTTAAACGTGTTCTTCTTCTTGGGGCAACTGACTGACCACCATATCGCTGTTCTTTGAGATAGTTGGTCAAACAGCTTTCAGCTTCATTAGTAGGGTCGCCATTTTCTACAGCAGGCAGTCTTTTGAGCACTTGATCTCTCGATAAGGGAAATATGCCAGTGCCTTTAAAGGCACTCAGTAAATTTCTTTTTACTCCTTGTGTGACATTTGCAAAAGGTGAGTTGGGTTTAGCTTGGACTGAGTCTATTTTTTGTAGTGCCTTTTGGAGCAAGCGTGGAAAAGTATCTTTAGGAACTGTCGACAATCGAGGATTTTGCAGTTTCCAGTTAGTTAAGACGTGTCTCCAAGCGCCTTTCATCGGCCTAAAGAATGCCACATCTAATGGCTGGCACAGATGTGTAGAATTTGGCACCAGACAGACAAAATCAATGTTATTCTGTTCACATTCATTCAGGACATCAACATCTATGTGTGAGGACAGGTTGTCCCCAATCAAAACTTTTCTACCTGGTAATGCTTTAGCATGCGGCAAGAAAGAGGTCCTAAACCAATCACGGAAGGTTATGCTGTCAATCCAGCCACTATTGGTTCTGTTAAATCGAGATCCACCGGAACAGCAGGTCTTCTGACAACACGGTGTACCCTTTGGTCCCCCTTCTTTCCATGTATCATAAAGATGAACACTTTTGTAGATCACATATGGTGGTAAGAGTACACCATCTGCAGACCCGCACATCATCACTGTAGTGGCACTTTTGGAGAAATTCATAATTTTCTCTGGATATTTGACCCCACGCCTGTAAATGCCTTGTTTTTTTCCCGGGTCGTCGCTCATGTTCGTCTCGTCATAATTAAATATATTGGACGGTGGCAAATCTTTAATAACAGGTGTGAGATTATCAAAATATTTATTTATACTATCGTGAGATACTTTTGCCCTCGCTTTTTTAATATTTGATGACACCCTTTGAGAGTATTCGTCTTTATGGCGACGTAAAAGGGAATATGCCCACTCAACTCCAGGTAGATTATTTTCGAACTTAGTAACCGATCGCCCCACATAGGGGTATTTTGACGATCTACGCGGCCAAAATTATTTTAAGTTCTTATTCTTTTCTAAAGGATATAAATTAGTAGAAAAAATACTTTTTGTGGTATAAAAGAGGTTTTATTGATATATATTCACTTTATAATATTTTCCAAAAGTATGTAAAAAAAATTAAAATTAAATTATTGGTTCTCTTCCTCGCTCTCTGAAGTATCAACATTAGGTTCCCCAGGCATGAGAAGCGCGATAGTTTCTGGCAAAAAGCTTCTCATACAACTTATAAGAGGGTCTGATGTCAAAAGCAACCGATTCAAAATATCTCTGTTACAGTGTTCACTTGAAAATTTTCGAGCAAAATTCTGGCGATATGATCTAAAATGCTTATTGCGCGCTTCTGCGGCCTCTTCTGATAGCTGCCCAATAGGTAACAGCGCGTTTTTTATGACCACTGCACCATGAATTAGAATTTTGTGCATTGTAGGAGTCATTGGGTGCCAAGGGTATAAATCGATATATAAGCGGGCAGTATCCAAAGCGTATTTGTCATATTTTTCCGAATCAATTATATGGCCGCTCGAAATAGTTTCTAGTATGACCTTAAGTCTGTATATTAGGTCATAATTTATGCCTGTTATGTCAGATGCCAATTTTGGGTCTTCAAAAAATCTCCTACTCGTGTTACCATCATTGGTATTGATAAAATTTGCCTTTGGTATATCCACCAATAATCCAGTTTCTTCGCGAAATCTTTTCTGGATTTGGAGTTTTTTTTCGTGTTCCAATTTTTTTTCGTTTTCTGTCTTCCTCTGTCTATACTTCTTTACTGGCAATTTATAAGCCAAATGGAGAATGCTTTCAAATAGACGAATCCGAGCGTGTAAAATTGAGAGTCCAAACTCGATAGCCTCGGGACTTATTTCTCTTTGATTATCAATCTTGTTAAAATCCTTAGAAGTTGCACCACATATGTAGCATCGACTTGTAGATTTCGTGCCAGTGGCCGCATTGCAGACTTTGCCATCCACCATTGTCATGACAAAGACATGAGAGACCGAGTAATTAGTCCCATTCAGGTTAACCTCTGTGGCCCTTAGCGAATTAGAAGAATTTTTCACGAAGTTAATTTCTTCTTCCGTTATATCAGTATTTTCTTTAACAAATCGAAATCTTATAGGGCGGCAAAATCGTGGAGAAGAAGGTGTTGGGTTTTCCCATACAAGTTTTTCACCTTCACAGCAGGAAACTAATCGTAGAGGTACGAAACTACTTTGAAATATGTTGGCATCAGAGTCTGCATCATTTGCAAACTTTTGTTTGAACTGTGATTGCTGTGAGCCGTCACATCCCCATTTAGAAATTAATTTTAAGCTCTCTCGTTCTTGTTCTTTTAATGTTGTTAGAACCTCTTCTAGGAAAATAGATAAACGCCTAACTGTATGGTCAACCAAAGGTTGTAAATCGGTTTCAGCATAGGTACTCGTCACCCTGCAAGATTCTGGGGGCGGATAACATTCTTGTTTCGCTTTCTGTAACAGAGTATAACAAGGAAAGAACTTCTTGTTAGTATTTCTTACTATTTCGTATTGTCGACGAGTAAGATCGGCTTCGACATACATCGACAATGCTTGTACTGGAGTAAGTGAGCATGTTTTTTCTCTTGTTGACTTAGAAAAAGCCTTTTTATATTTTGATGCTCGAGTTGGAGTACTGGTGATCTCTTTAAGTATTTCGGAAGCATCTCTTTTTCCAGATTTCCGCAACTCAACCCGAGCTGCATGAACAATAATATCTTGTGCCACAACAGACCGAATCTCTTCAGTTTTCCTCCTCTTGGTCCTTTCACTCGATTCGTTAAATAACTTAGATGGTCGTCCTGGTCGATTTTGTGAAATTGCGGGTATCTCAAACGTTCCTTCGAGCCATGTGTGGTTAACTTTGCGAAATACGTCCTCCTTCTTATGTGCTTTTAGCCATCTTTGCTTAATTTGTGATTTGAAGTGCGAAAAGTTACGTTTCAGGGTCTCAATTTGTTCTTCCGTGTAATCTTCATCAGACAATAAATGGCTTCTGAAGGAATTGAGTTTTTCTTCCAAGTTCGGCAAATCATAGCTCTGCACACGATCAAACATGTATTTACGGGTCACTACTCTTACTCCCGAGGTACCTCGTAAACCTAAAACAAAAAGATATATATTTTTTTAATTATAAGAATTACAGTCATTTTTTTATACATTACTCAAAATAAATTCAAATTATCAAAACATAACGTATCCGCGCTTATCCGCGGCAGTTTTTTTTATTTTTTACTACTCAAAGCTTCAAACTTTCATTTGTATATGGAATTATGGCAGGATCTAACTGGATAGTATAACAAATAGACGAAGAAATAAAATATTTACAATGAAAAATCGCCCTAACATGTGGGTACTTTCAAATGATTATATCTTACCTTTGTAATTATGAAAATATTAAAAAATAATAATAAAACACAGCATAAATACCTGCTACATCAGGATCCATCACAAACACTTCTTCAGTTCACGCAATATATTTAATATTTAACTTCAAAGTTAATGTTTTTGCACGAGCGCCGAGAACAGACACAAACAACAAGTTGAACGATCGAATTCCAACTAATTGCGTGACGCGACTAGTGCAGGTAGCGGAGCGGGGAGGGCGGGTTATTGTTCCCTGGACTGTTCTCTAGCTCACGTAGTCGTCCTATTCAACATTATCTACAGTTTGTAAATTCTACTTTTGGCCGCGTAGATTAGCAAAATACCCGTATGGCGCCCTTTTTTATCTAGAAAAGCTTTTGCAAAAAATCTCAAATCTAGCAATGTTAGAGGATATCCCCAATCGGAACACTTTGCAGCTGATTTTAGGATAGCTTTTTCCTCAGACTCTGAAAAAACTGTTTGAGCGCCAGGTTTTCTCATGTGCATGCCTTTATATCTATTATAAATAGTTCCATAAGGTACATTATATTGCTCTGATGCACCTCTGATAGACAACTTCCCGTCTACTACCTGACTTAAAGCCTCGTTAACCGTCGCTTCAGAGTAGTTTCTGTATTCACGGGTACCCAGTTTCTTTTTATATATTCTCGGCATTATCCTGGTAAAGAAAAAAAATTAAAAAAATGAATAAAAGCCATAATTCAAACTCTTGAATTAATAGCTGGGGTAACTTTGATCATTTGATCAATCTCACACCATGTACCCTATCACAGACACCCCGCAAGAATTTAACCGACTCCTTTACGAAAATTTTGAGGTTAGAACAACAAATGTTTTTTATTTGGATTCTCGAATGTATGCTTCTAAACAGAAATTATCAAAAATGTTCATGATACGTACACGTATTAAGATGTATATGAAGTTTTACAACGCAGTTTTTCTAGTAAAAATCGGTATTAACAAAAAACTTACCTTTTTTTATACAAAACAACGTGAGATCAGCAGCGCACCCGCAAAAATGATTGTGACAGTTCATCAGTGTGGTCATCCGAAAAAAAAAAACAACCAAAAATAGTTCCGTTTTACGCTATTTGCATTTTTAAGTGAATAGGAAGTTACGATCAAAGTAACCCCGTGGTTCAAAGTAACCTCGGTTTACGGTACTATGCTTAACTTCTGTAGTCTCTCTATTTTGTGTCTAGCGCAATATCTCTTGAAGTACTTACCTCCAACAATGCATTTTCCTGAATGTATGTTGCAAACTCATTCGTTCATTAGTCAAAAGATGTTGCTGGTATCTTCCGCGATAGAATCCTCTACGACACATGACACAGTTCCGTGTAACATCCATAGTAACAAACAATAGTCCAATCGAAAAGCACTTCAATAATCCTTAATACAAGCCGAATTTCAATTATAAACAGATACCAAAAAAGTCCAAGAGATAGCCGGGGTCAAATAAAAAGAAACTGTAAACGAACGGAATGAAAAGACGTAGTCACACACGTATTACAAACGAACGACTACCTGCGCTTGCGCGAACTCTCGCCGCCTATCCGTGCCGCTAAGCAGTTTCATTGTTCCAAGCATACTTAACGAGTGCGAGTGAGACAGACCGATAAAAAGGTTTGCGTTACCGTCTACACTACGTGTATAAAGCACAAATGCAATTATTATGTAAAAATAGCATTACTTGGCTACTGAATAAACTATCATGTTTATTAAAGAATAACTCTGAACGGACTAAGATTTGGAACTTGGCGCCATAGTAACTTACATTCAGCTCAAAAATACCTATCCAACGATGTAACACACATAGCTATTGGAAGGTGGGACCGGAATTTGCATCCTCCTTTGTGACATCACAAAGAGTCGAACGCCTTGTCGCTGCTAACGGAGTGACACGATCTTTGGTTTTATCCTGATTCGTGGTAATTGCGGCTGAACTTGGTATTTGTATAAAACCTAAATGTTTTCCATGATCACAAATCTGCCCACATGAGCATTTGAAACAGCTTGATGGTCTCAACGTTAACTTATTACAGTGACGCACAGGACCTGATGTACTTTTAAAGTACCCTTAAATGTGTCAAGTTTTTTAGGTATCTTCTGTTCTCTAATCCTCACGTCAGTTTCGCTTACAGCAATCGTTGTAACATAGGTGTGTGCTTGCAAAACAGTCATAAATTTGTGAAGACTTGTAATGTCTGTACCATGATTTATTTGAAAATCAGCTGTCCTCTTAATCACAGCCCCCACTCCATCGGCGGCTCCTTTGCCATGGCCAGTTTCAATTCCACGTTATTCTGGTGATGTGTGGAAAATCTTGGGACAATTGTGTTATGATATAAAACATGTATTTATTCCTGTATTGAGATGTAAGCGAGTCCGATTGAAAATGCAATGTATCGAGAAACGGATTTTGTTTGAAGGCTACATCATCAGAGGTATAATATGTGCCCAAATGGCTGGTGCGTCATGCTTCAGACAGTCGCTTACAGTGCAAACTGATGTTGGTTTTATATCACTTATGTGGAAATCAAAGGCATAAATAAAGGCAGTATGTAGGGAAAGTTCTTTCCGGCTTTCGCCAAAATGCAGAGACTGTACTTCATTCGTGGCTTTAAGACCGTAATTCTCGGAGAAGTCCACATGCAAGACCGCGGAGTTTACTGTCAAAGATTTTTTAACTGTTTTAATTCATTTTACTGCATCTGTATTCGGTAACAATGATCGAAAAAATATTTCAGGTCAGAATTTAACTGGTTGATCAATTCGAGAGGTTTTGCTTTGATTTCGTCTTTCTGAGTGGTTATGACTGTTTTAGGACCATTTTTTATTGGGATAGATTTTCGGGATCGTATCCATTTACAGAACACTATGTCTTCATCATTTGAGAACTCTTCGAATTGAATTGTCTTGTCTTTGCAGACACCACATTCTCTTTTAAGACATTTCTCTGCATATCGTGAGCAACAAAGACTCTCCAGAAGTTCGTGATGATTTTTCTGCTTTACGATTCCCGCCTTAAATAAAGAATCCAGCTCGAGCTCAATATTAGCATGTACTACACACATGCATGTGTCTCTTTGTGCCGCTGTGGCTGGCAGTACCCAGAATGGTCGAAACTTCCAAAAAGTGCTGTAGCTGACTTGAATTTTATGAATCTTCAAAAACTTTAAGTACAATTCTTTTATCGAACTTTTGAGATACCTTCTTTGCATTTGAGTTTTGAATCGTGTTATATACTGTTTTTTCCCGGGACACATCGTACTGTTGCATCGTCAACATAAAACTCTTTTATTAATTTAGCGATCTTTTCTGGTCACATTTTGGCATTCTTTGTTTTGATTTTTTTCCAAGGTGCGGTTTTTTGGCTTCTTCTTCAGTTTCTTAAATTTTGTCCCTAGAAGGTTTTTGTTTCAGTACTTTGTTTTCTTTTTTCAAATTTACAATTAATTTCAACAATTGCCTTCGTTTCTTGTATTCTAAATAACGAATCCTATTGATTTTAACTGAGCAGTTGCACTGCAAGTTGGTGGGTGTTGTTAATGGGTCTTGATGATCTAGATCTAATCGAGTTTTAGTATTTGTCTCGGCACTATCATTGGAATTGATTAATATTGGTTCTAGTTTAATGGGCTTTGCTTTTGCTTCATTTTTTTCTTTTCCCGATACCTTTTAGCTGCTTCTCGCCATTTCTTCCGTTGTACTCTCTGATCTCTTGGACTTTTTTGATTTATCGATTCGAGTTGACCCTTCTCTTTACTATTTTGATACCTTTTCTTTTCTTTTTCTTTCATAATTTCATACAATTCAGGGTCCTGCTTCATGGTGGCATATTTTCTTCGTTTATTTAAAGCTATTTTCTGTTTTTCTAACTGTATTTCACCTATATTTCGCTTTCTTTTACTCATGGTTGTGATCTGAAAGTAAACAGTTATGTTAATAGGTTCAAATTGTAAGCATATCCCTAAAATATGAAACATTATTCTACTTATACATACTTTATTAATAGGTACTCGTTGATTATTATTTTGATTTATAATTGTTTAAAAACCTTTTCTTTAATATTTATTCACCCACGAGAACTTCACTGATAGTGGCAACCTGAAAGAAAAACAACTCTGTTGGTAGGCACAAAGGAGCATGCCAAGTCGCCATAGTAATTTAGGCCCACGGTGCACACATATAAAAATTCATGATAATAGTGGGGGGCAATTCCAATAATCAATTAGTAAAATAAATTATTTACAAAATACTTAAGATTTCAAAGTTATTAAAGATTCTTATATTTCATCAATAAGACGGGACAAGGGCAGGAATATTAGTAATGTTAAATATCACAATACATTATTTTAATTTATTAATGAGCATGGTTAACTGGGAGTCCAATAACACAAAACACATTGTAGTTTTACATCTTTATTCATCATCATATATCACTAAAACATCATCCAAAAATTGTGCCGGTGGAAAAATATTATTCTGATGCCGTGCCCATCCTAAGTACCTATCACGGTCATGACGTGGGCACAGCATCCTACAGTACGGCGGCCGACAATACAGTTACAGCAGTACTGCTGTATTGCTGCGCGGCCTGTGTTAACAGTGCTGATTAAAATATACACGAAGTAGACTTTGCGACTAACATGACGACTTGCGATTCTGGCCCTCAACAGTGAACAGTTCTGTCCAAATATATTGTCATCGATAATTCTATTTCTTGTATTAGTGCAAACTTCAATACGATACATCCCATTAAATCGTATGTGCTCGCCATAATATGAGCGAGCTTGCTTAAGTTGGTAAGTCCCACATGCAATCAACATTAAATCATAATTTTTATACATATTTTGGTTTACTATTTGCAGTATTTGAGCAGCATCTTCTCTGTCTTGTACTCTCAAATAGTACTTGTTGATAAGAGCAGCAGCCACAGAGAAATCAATCATAATATGCTTAGAAGCCCTGTTGAAAAATGCTTGTCTAAATAATTTAAACTTAGTTTTAAAAATGCCGTTTACTGCTTCCACCACCCATCTACATAATGTGACTGCTCTTGTCTTGTTAGCATCCCTAGTGGAAAGTTGTGTCTCACCCTCTTGCAGAGACAAGGGCACATGCGCATCATAACCACAACTCTCTAATAATAATAATGAATCCCTAAAGCCTCTGTCCAAAATAAATACATCCCCCGGTTGGAAAAATTGTCGGCAAGGGCTATTTTCATTTGAAAATTGTTTATTAATGATATCAGCATCAGTCGTTGTTGCAGGATATGGACCAAATATATCGATAATATAACCATCGCTGCATACAAACAAAAATGTTTCACTAAGTTGCGGTATTTATGTAAAGAGTAGGTTTTTTTTTTGATACCAGTAATTGGAGCTTTTCTCAATGTAGATATATGTACCATCAGCAATTACAATTGGTGTTCTATCTGCACCTCCAAAAAAACCATTAGGAATTATTAGATTCATTCGAGAGATATCTTCTCTTGTAATATGGCTTAAACCAAGGTTTCTGGGAACAAAGTCTTGGTGCAATATTTCACGTGCTGTATTCATTAATGTTTCTAGTGTACTTCTGGGCACTCGCAATAAAGCTGCAATACGTTCATTACTATCCCCTGTTCTTAGTTTCATTAAATAGGCTGCAAGTGCAAAAGCTCCTCTATGTCTGCCTGATAATCTTGGGACTTCTGCAAGAATTTGCTCAAATTGCTGTTTGTAAAAGCCTAAATAATAATGAATAATATGATCTGGCATAGTCTGAATATTGGCAAAATCTAAATGCATCACCATATTATCTTTCAGTAAAGAAAGTAGTTCTTCCATTTGCTCTGAGCTAAATGTTCTAATAGGATTTAATATTGATTGCAACAATAAATCCCATGAATTACTGGTCAAGTGATATGAGCAGATCCTACAGTCTGAAGGCACATAGTAACTATAATCGCAAAGTAAACTTACGCGTAGTGATGCTGGGACTAAAAGTCTTTCAATACCATTGCAACCAGGGAAAAAACATTGCCGTTGTGTACTTGGTGCCCGTATATAGTTTGGCAGTAGTATCTGGTTGTTATCAGGTATATCTGCATCCCTTTCTTCTGCTTGTGTAGGAGCCACAGAGTCAGCCTCAACTTCAAGAGAAGGACTATGCATTGTTGCTTGAGGTTCTCGTTCTATAGCAGAACGTGATGCTGCTCTGTCAATCCTTCGCCAACAGGTATGACAGTGAAGTGTTGTTCTTGTCAACTGCAATAAAAAAACAAACGGCTCATGTAATGCAATATTATACTAAATTATTTTATATTTTTAGTAGACATAATTATACATATACAATTCTTTAAGATCAAATGAATTACATTAGTATTATAATCAAAAGATATTACACAACACAAAAATACCATACCTGACGAGGTGCTATCTGTTGGGCAACCATATTTCTAATAGCAGCTTTACGTGGAGTGTTTGTATTCAGTGTATGTCGGCAACACTGTTCTTGCTGCATATTAATGATCTGCTTAAACCCGGTACCTTTGGGTATGCAGACGACAGCACTGTTGCTGAAAGATACGTGTCCGACGCACGAGCTGGTGGGTCGCAGATCCGGTCTCTCCGGGAGGCAATGGTTGAGCGCTTGAACGTGTCCCTACAGGCGGTCTCTGATTGGGGCGATGCCAATCTGGTCAAGTTCAATGCTGCTAAGACCCAAGCTTGTCTATTTTCCGCCAAAAGGAGCCAATTCCGCCCAGCTCCATCTTTCCGCGGTGAAACCGTGCCGATAACCGACCATCTTGAGCTTCTTGGGGTTACATTAACATCTACTCTCAATTTTGGCTCTTACATAGAGGCAAAAGCTCAAGTGGCTGCAAAGAAGTTGGGGATTCTGGCTAAGGTGAGACGGTACTTCACGCCGGAACAGCTGCTCAAACTCTATCAAGCGCAAGTTCGATCGTGTATGGAATACTGCTCTCATCTTTGGGATGGATCTGCCAGATACCAGCTTGATGACCTTGAGTCAATTGAGAAACGAGCCAAGAGGATCATCGGCAATGAGAGGCTCGTCGCGTCGAAGCTCCAAAGTCTTGAACATCGACGACGAGTTGCTAGCCTGTCGGTTTTTTACCGGTTGCATTTTGGGGAATGTGCGACGGAATTGCATAATTTAATTCCGCCAAGCCCGTTTCATCATCAGACCACAAGACGAACGGCGATGCGCCACCGGTACATGGTGGACATCCCACCCATACGCACAAAACGTTTTGGGAACACATTCATAGTGCGTACAGCTAAGGAGTGGAATTCCCTGCCGGAGTCTGTGTTTCCTGATAGCTACAACCTGGGAGTCTTTAAATCAAGAGTGAATAGGTTATTTCTAGGCAAGCGTGCTCCATCTTCGACCACATCCTCGCTTACCATCAGGTGAGATAGTGGTCAAACGCGTGCCTAAAAATAGTAAAAAAAAAAAAAAAAATGTGATCGTTTCCTTAAAAGTGATGTGCCACAGCTGATACATAATTTTACATGACCAACAATTGGCTCAGATCTTGTTGGATGTCGTATCTCATCCCAAGCATTGGTCCAACATGCATGGCACACTAGACTATCACTAGAAATTTGTACCTACAAGAAAAGATGAGAGAAGTTATAAACTCAGCACTTATATATATATAATAGTCTAAAATAGTACTATTAAATAAAGATTTCTAATAAATACGTATATTATTTTTTACCTGGCCAATCCATCGTTGTATAAGATTTCGAACTTCAGCGATTTCCAAAGTATGTCTTCGCATTCTGGATACATTCAAACCGCAGTTTACACAACGTAGATCACCAGTTACAGCAGTAGATGATGACTGTTGTGAACAACTAGGTCCAGAGTTAATGCCGGGTTCGTCGGTCGAAGCGTCTAATATCAAATCCAAATGGTCGCCAGTGTCGTCATGAGTAGCAGGAGCAGAATCCATAATCAAGCCGTGGTTGTCAGTTAGGGGAGAATCGTCAGAGTCAGTATTCATGGGCAAAAGTAGTCAATAGAAAGCAATAAACACAAGTCGCCAGTAAGCAATTGAGTTGCAAAACAAGCAATGATTTTGACATTTACGTATTCCGGCAGCTGACAAGTAGATTTGGTGTTGCCATAAAAAGTGCAAAAAAATCGATACTTAGATCGATTATAGATATTTTATGTTTTATAAATATCACTATTAAGTTCAAAAATAGAATAATAACAATTATCAAAAAGTTTATGTGGTTTACATTACATTACATTCATTCGTTCATTTTCTTTTAGAAGAAAATGAACTCATTAATAAACGATTATTATTGTTCCGATTAATTACGTGCCAACATTTTTTTTGTAAAGGCAACATTTTGAAATTATTTTTGTTGAGGTTCCATTATTTAAAGGCCACTGCATACGTGACGGGTAAATACTTCGGACGGGACGTGAGCAGGACGGGCACGTGATTGCCTCGTTCAAAACGGGAACGTGGTGCAAACGCATACGCACCGTGACATTGATTCGGATCTAACGTGCTAGTGTTGTGAACAACGAAAGATGGATTTTTCAATTCAAGAATTGGCTTTAATTGCTATTGCTCTATATGACGAAGAAGCTACGACCGTCAAGAAAAAAAGGAGATTTTCTGTACATCCTACATGGCATAAAAGAGAACAAGAAGGAGAATACCACACTCTCTACAAAGAACTTCTGGATGATGAGACTCAATTTTATCAGTATTTCCGTATGACAAAAGAATGTTTTGCTTTACTGGAAAAAATACTAAGCCCTCATTATGTTATTATGTTATGTTATGAAAAGAGCTATCACACCTCGAGAACGAATGGCTGTATGTATAATTATAAAGACATATTTATATTTATGCATAAACTTATATTTCAAAATTGTAATCACGTAACACTGCAATCGTAGGTAACATAATTTTAGGCTCAGGTCTTCTATTCCGACCTATACATTAACATTTAAAAATATTAGTCATTACTTAGCAGAATCATATTGGGAGAAATAAAGTTGTATTGACTTCGACGACCCTGGTTGTTCAGGAAGTTGTATTGATTCTAACGTTCCTGGTTGTTCAGGAAGTTGTAGTGATTCTAACGTCCCTGGTTGTTCATAAGATGACAAACGACATGATATAACAGACATTGATGGTGATGAAGGCGAAGGAGAAGACAAAATAATAGGTGTAGATGGTGAAGATGTTAGATTTTGAGTTAATTGTTGAAGCTCCAAATCGTGGATTACTTGAAATATTTTCCTTTTTGCCACATGTTGCAAATATGGAGAAAATGATTTTAAAGTAGGTGCAAGCCCCTGTAAAAATGCGTCAATAGGATGTTGTTCCCCTTTTTCAGTATTGTCGTTTTTATTCATGAGCACATATTTCATTAGGGTAGATGAAGCGGATTCAGGAACAGGGGCAGACGTCTTTTTTTTCAGTCGCGAATTGGTCTGACGCTGTTTTGGCAGATCTGGTGGAGACTCATTTTCCTTATTTGTAGTCAAAGATGCAACTGGTGATACTACAGATGGACTAGCTACAACATCATTGTGGGTCTGCGAATTTGACTGCTGATTAATGTCTGAATTGTTGCTCTTGGACAGTGTTACTTCTGATGGTGGAGAAAGCATAATTTGGCTGCTTTCTACAAAATTCTCTATTTTATCTCTATCCTCGTCAGCACCCTTGAGAAATTGAAGTTGTTCATAAAATTTGTACAATTTGATTTTCTTCGCAGCCTGACCGGTGGTAGTTTTTAGACTTTTTAATTTTTTTTTGTACTGGTCTCTTATATTGATCCATCTTTGTTTGCAGATCACCCAATCTAAAACAAACAATATTGACTAAATTATCATTATAAAATTAAATTTTAATTTCGGTTATCCGAAAACTTAAACCATGGACAGAGATCGTCATTTTGAGTAACTTTTCCAAAGCAACTATATATATACTACTAAGTATAACTAACATAATCGGATATGAAAAAAAAAAAAATCTACTCTCCATACAAAATGATTGACTTGGCGGCCAATTTTTTATGCAGTGGAGAGTCGATAAAAATATTTTATATAGCTTTATTTTATAATTAACATTATATTTTATAATCCGTATTTTTATTTTATGATTTATTTGTCTTTTTTTTCAGATATTTGGCCACTGGTGACTCACATTTGTCAATTTCATTCAGCTACCGTTTGGGCCATACCACAGTTAATAAAATTTTTAAAGAGACATGCAAAATTATAGTTGACCAATTAATGAGCGATATGTTACCCGAGATGACTACGGAAATGTGGAAAAGTGTTGCTGAAGATTTCTGGCTACTGTGGAAATTTCCCAATTGCTTAGGAGCACTAGACGGTAAACATGTAGTGATCGAAGCACCACCTAACAGCGGATCTTTATTTTTTAATTATAAATCGACATTTTCCATTGTTTTATTGGCCCTTGTAGATGCAAAATGCAATTTTATTTACGTAAATGTTGGAGCTCAGGGAAGAAATCACGATGCCGGAATTTTTACAAATTCTTCACTAGGGCAACGTTTAATGAATGGTACTCTTAACGTACCTCAAGACAGAAATTTACCCGGTACAAACATTATTGCACCTTTTGTTATCATTGGTGACTCTGCCTTTCCACTGAAAACTTATTTATTACGTCCGTATCCATACAATAGTGGAAACCGCGAATATGACGTCTTCAACGGTCGGTTAGGTCTCGCTCGTCGCTGTGTGGAAAAAGCTTTTGGTATTCTTACTCAGAAATTTCGAATATACCAGGGAAGAATCAAAATGAATCCAGATTCGGTAGATAATGTAATACTAACAACGTGCATATTATACAACTTTATAAGAAGAAAATGTGAAAATGATGTTCAACAAAGTAACACGTTACAGGATTCGAGTCTTAACAATTTATGTCCTCAAGGCGGTGGTGCATCTCGACAAGCATTTGGTGAACGAGAAAAATTTAAAGCATTTTTCAATTCTTCTATAGAGACTTGTAACATGCATAATGAATGAATTGCTTACTTGTGGTTAATCTGTTATAATATAAAGTATCTGAATATTAAGTTTACTTTTATTATTGTGTTATAATACCTGTTCCATGTCACCTCATCACCATTAAAATTACGGGTGAAACTCACTCCCTTATAATAAAAAAGTTTAACTGTAATTGCTACATATTAAAAAATAATAACTTTTTAGTTATGAATACCACAATATATGCATTAAAATAACACTTACCGTTTTCAGTGAATGATAATTCCACAGCAATTTTACGCCATAGATAATTCTTGTATTTTGTGTCTAAATACTCTGTTCGCTAAATTATATAAAGCTGGATATGAGCGTACACACTCAATAAGTTTTTCGTCGTCCATTTTCGATAGGTACTTGGATTGGATCAAGGCGTCACTGCTTATCTCTCCGGCACGTACGGAGCGACTGTTCATACGTAGCGAAATCACGGGCGGGACGGGGCACGCGCTGGGACGGGACGGGGACGTGCTAAACATCGTCGCCGACGATATTTTTCCCGTCCACGTTCCCGGCCCGTCCATATTCCCGTGACATATACGTTTTTGGATACATTTTGTATGCAACGATGTTTCCAAAACTTCCCGTCACGTCCCGTCCGGATAAAAACCCGTCACGTATGCAGTGGCCTTTAGTCGTTTTAATATTTAATTATTTTTTTAAATACTAACCAACTTGCACAGACTAATGAAAACGTGGAAGACATGAGAAAAATATTAACATATTTTTTTAGTGAAACCAATCCCTTGTGCAATTCAAGGCCTAAAATCTTTATTTCCCTTTGTAAGCATAGGTGAACATGAAACATTTATTATGTAAACATACTTATTAATAGGTTAGTAATTTTATTGAAATTGGCGAAAGAAATTGTTTTTACACTATTTCCCTCAAATCTCTTAGAGTTAGTGACCATCTCTGGAGATTATTAATGATTATTTCATCATATATTATATCCTGAATTAGCACACGCAAAGCTTCCATATTGGCTGTTGTCTGAATGTACACAGTATAATAATTCAAATCTGATTGTTGTTCATATGTTCTATATATTTTCTTATTTTTTGAGTCTTCACACAGGGCTTTACAAATTCCACCCTCATACGTGGCATACATTAACTTCAAAATTTTGAAGATTATGGACGAACAGATTTTGGTTAGGCAGGTTACGATTGGTGTCTATTACTAATATATAATAAATTAGTTCCATGTTGTATTAATATGCTTAGACTTTATTCTCGGTCTGAAATAAAAACAAGTATTTTGGTGTTTCTTTATGTTTATCACACTGTCGCTTTAGGTTTAGAGACATACATATGTGTGTACCAAATTTGAACCGAATCGGTTTCGTAGACTTACAGATAATCGGCTGTGACAGACAGACACACGAGTGATCTTATAAGGATTCCGTTTTGCCTTATAGAGGTTCGGAACCCTAATAACAGGTGAAATGCGGGTATATCTACTATGGATACCTCTACCAAACGCTTCGGGTAAACAAGATGTGAAGTCATTTTTAAGTTAAATCTAATCAATTTCGATCTCCACGTGTAATTTTAAGCAAGTTAGATAAAATTACGAAAATCGTCATCACCATACATACACATGAGGCCATCACCGTTGATGGGTATGGTGATGACGATTGGGACTTTACGTCGATTTTTCTAGAAAAGTAATAACAACAGCAGGATACCCCTTTTTCCTTAGAATCTTCACTGACAACTTAGTTATTGTTGAAATTAGTCGTAATGTTATTTTATGTACTTACCTTAAACCACAGCCTGACGGTGGTGACACAACTTTATTTAATTTACGTTTTTCGTCCGTTCACAGCAATTTTTGCTCTCTGAGCACGTGATGTGCGGACGTGCGGATCGCTTCGCGGTTTGCTATGAACTGAGCACAGAGTACATTAATCTATAGGGTATAGAGTCATCAGCTTAGCCTGCCTTGTCGCGCCATCTGGTGACTAACGACAAAGTTACAACTCACTAACCTTGAAAGTCAAGCAAATAGTCTGTGTGCTCGTGTATGTGTATTGTATTGTATATGTAGTAGTGCACCTACATCTGTAGGGTCTTATTTCAAATTATATTTTTTTGTAGTTTTTGTTAAATAAAACACAAATTTACACATCTTACTATTTTATTTAGGCCGTACCGACCTTCGTCTTTTTAAATAATATGCTGACGCCTGATTTTGTATATCATCATATGGATCTACATCCTTCGTAGTGCTAATTCCATGAAGTAATTTATTGGTCCATTTACACCAGTTATAAGCAAAAAATCTACTGGAAAAATCAAACATATCGCGGGTCTCAAACCATAGGGGCGTATTCACAAAACCCTTACTTTTCAGGAGAGACAAAAAACTTAATAACTTTTCTTGTGATTAATCCAGCTTGTTATGTTTTTTAATGTAGCTATATAGTTACACTGTAGTTAATATGGTATGCTTGATTTTAAAGTTTTCCCTATATAACACTAGTTTTTGGTTGATACTTCTATTTGGCATGACGACTATACGGTAAACCTCCGTCAAAATTCCCCTAAAAATACATGGAATTTAAGGACGTAAATCCCTTCTCCTTAAATTATTAATATTCATACCAATATTTATTTTTACCTTGTTAGTGACTTAAATTTTTGCAATTTAGGAATGAGAACGCATTATAATAAATGTTATTTACGTGATTTTAAAAATTCATACGCCTGTCTGGCTTGTCATTAATATTGATAGGTTTTTGAATTCAAAGTGGAAGTATAAACCAGTTTTGTTGTACAATCTAGAAAAATCCAAATGATAGTAATTACACAAAGAGTTAAAGAAAAAAACATTTAAAAAAATAAAATTTATTCATAAATCTGAACATAATTATTGTAAATGCCTTAAAATCACAATTATTTCAAATTGAGCTTAAGGCTCATACAAAAAACAAAATAAAACTGAAATCTTAAAAACCCTTTAAAATAAAATAAAAAACGCTTCTTATGAACATTCATTAAAAAATGCTTACAAATAATTAATTCTTAAAACAATAAAAAACAAAAGATATAAAAAAATAAAAACAGGAAACAATGCAACCGTGAAACCGTGTATCAGAAAGCACATCTTTCTGATATAAGCTGCATGCATGCTAGATACTTAAGGTTTTCCTTACTTTTCCTATTTTGAAACAATCTTGGCCTCATTAATGCGATTTGCCATTAAAATGATTAAAACCTGACAAAGAAGCAAATCTTATTGTATTAAATATTATGTAATTTTTAGGAAGTTATAATTTTTAACACAATATAGTCATACCAAGATTATGACTAAATAAGACACTATAAACAACAAACTTTCTGTTCCTAGGTCGACGTCGTATATAAGATGCTCTTGTTGCAGCAAGGGTTAAGTCATCATCGTCATTTGTAGCTCCTGTCTCGGAATTTTGGTTTACTTCTACAGGCAAATTTTCGTAATAGCTGTGGTAATTCTTTGGAATAGTTCCATCCTTACACATAGCCATGAGGTCTTTATATTTAACTTCTTTTAGTGGAAGTGGTTCTAAGTACAGATTTGTATCCATAGAATAGGAAATGTCAGACCGCGTTACTATTCTGGTAAACCTTACCTCCTTAAATTCTTCCCAGTAGTCGAATTTGAAGAAAAGCGAATTGGGAACATCTTTCCTCACCTGGATCCATCTGACGTTTGCCCATTTTAAAAGCGTTCCATCCGTGGCTTTTATTGTGTTACCAATAGCTATACCTCGCATTGCCTTAAAGTCTTTAAATTTTGAATGGTCTAAAGCCTCAACAATGTATGGATTGTCTTTCCGTGCCAATCGTATCACATTTAGCCAGTCTTCAGGAATATAGATTTTAGCGTATTCCGAAGCCCGTTCTATTGTAGAATGCATGTTATCACATTCCATGTGGGTGTGGCCCGGTTCGAGAAACTTGTGATCAATAATTTTTACATTATTTTCTGGAGACATCATGACATATCTCAGCATTGTAGCAACCACTGAATTTCGATTTTGTCCTGGGCAACAATCAGAATAAAGAATCAGGTGTTTCACATTGGAAAGCTTGGTGATGTAAGTATAGAGACATGTTGAGACTTCATTTGCCCCTCTGTTCCCCTCGTACTCTGGCCAAAAGTAACAGTAGCCCTGTTTGCTCACTGCATTATGTATTGTGAAATTCATACGACCCAATTTCCTTTTATAAATAAAAGACAGGCTTACCCAAAACCAATGGACAATATAACACTTCTTTCTGTTCTTCTTCGGATAACTGCTCAAACTTATGACACCAACATTGGTCTTTTCTCGGCTTGTGAAAGTCTATATTCTTTTCCAGAATTAATTCTTTGTTTGAAGTCTTGCAGATAGGAACGTTGTTTTTCTCTGTGCAATGTTCTTTATATAATTGATACAGTTTTTCTCTATTTAATGTAGGCTCCAAATATATTTTTTTTGTATCTTTACGACACCAGTGTGATGGTACTGCTGGAAATAAATCAATATGATCTTTGGCGCATTGAATTTTAGTATCGTCATATTTATTTGATGGTACATGTCGACCTCGTTTATCAGGTGATATAATTTCACAAACTCCTCTGTGTGCTTTATGTGACATTGTTTTTAACATTTGCATGGTTCATTGCTGCACTTTTTTGCAGGTCTATCCTTGCCTAGGGCCGACGTATATGCAACGCCACTGTTTCTTTTAAATTTCCTTTGGTTTTTTTTTCCACAACTCTGGTAACTTCCTTTTTTTCCTTTTTGCTAAAGAAGAATCAGCCTCTTGATCATTTTGACTAATGGAGTTTACTGATACTGGCTCTTCTATTTCAAAAGACTGTTGTAGGTTATTCAGATTGTTTAGTGGAGGTTGATTAGAAGATGGTATAATTGGTGACATTGGGGATGGCTGACTTTCAATATCTGAAGGAACGTAATTAGGGTCTGCCACAGAATCATCATCATCAATCCCTGTTTCTGGTAATATTTTGGTTGGTGTTTCTAATATGCTAGGGCTTGACAATGGCTGCACAGATTGGATTGGCGTAAATAGTGGTGTAAGTTCTTGTTTACTTTGAACTGAAGAATATTCTGGCTCTTCAAGAGGTATTTCATTGGGTATATTAAATACTGAAATTGGTGACAAATGCGAGGCTAGTGAAATATCTTTGTTACTACTGGCGCAGAAACTGCCAGTAAAGACTAAGTTTTCCATTTCAACTATTACCCCTTTTTGTTCATCCGTTAAAGGTGAATCCCTGGGTGTATTCACTGGCGATGAATGTAAAATTTCAATTGGTTCTTCAATTGGAAGCGGTAACTCCTCGTATTCCATAGTCCGAGACCCTGTAATTTTTTAAAATTTAAGAGAAAGAAAATTTTTAAATATTTTACACGTCATCATAACCTATTATTTCCATTTTTAGGGTTCCTTACCCAAAGGGTTGCCAACGCAACCCTATTACTAAGCCTCCGCTGTACATCCGTCTGTCCGTCCGTCCGTCCGTCCGTCTCTTTGCCAGCGGGCTGTATCCCAAGAACCGTAATAGGCAGGCAGTTAAAATTTTCAAAGCTTGTGTATTTCTATTACCACAACAAAAGAAAATAATAAAAATTAAGGTTTATGGTACGGAACCTTTCGTGTCCGAGTCCAACTCGCTCTTGGCCGGTTTTTTTGTCTAGTCGTATAGTTAGCATTTTAACAATAACTTTATGCAAAATTAAATAAAAAATCGCAGTTAGTGTTTAGGTATACGTAATAGATCATCATCTGCCGAGCCTTTTCCCAACTATATTGGGGTCGGCTTTCAGTCATCATTTAGCTGAAAACCAGTATTTACATGGAGCGGCTGCCTACCAGACCTCCACAACCCATTTACCTACTGGGCAAAGTGGGTAACACGGTACTTCATGGTAAGACTGGAGTCAGATTTACTGGCTTCTGACTATCCGTAACGACTGCCAAAGATCTTCAAATGACAGCCGGGGTCAACGGCTTAACGTGCTTTCCGAGGCACGGAGGAAACTCGGTATGTTAAGATGGTCACCCATCCACAGACCATCCTTGGCAAACGTAGCGTAACCCTGAAGATCGGCCCGTGCGGCTGTTACCATCGAGCCACGAGCTCTGTAATAGATACGAGTACCTACACAAATTCAACATTTTCAAATACCGGACTTACCTACTCACGCCAAGGATACCTACCTGTTCAACACAAACGATCGTAAGACTACCTACTATACATTGGTATTATTTTTGTTATTGTTATAAAAACAATAATAATTCATCATTTTAAACAAGAAACAACATCCTAACTAGTCAGTATACTTAAAAAAAGACATTGAATTAAGGTTATTTTAAACAAATAAGGTACAAGTATAATCGTAATTACTTACCATTATTGATTAACACATCACTGTTAAGTGCTAAACGCAGGATATTGTCTCTACGCTTCATTTTTCACAGCATATTCACAAATATTATTCCACGCATTAAAATTGCATCTACTCGCTATGGCAGTTCACCGCAGAATGACAGTGTGTGGGTGTTGTTTACATGCCTATACGTCCTCGCATTGACGAAATCTTGAGACAGCAATACTCAAACATGTAGACGTATGTACATACGTCTGCAGTGATAACTAAATTTCTCCAGGATCGTGTTGATATTGGCGATCGTATGCGCATACGTCTGTATGGCTCGACCCAATGATTTTAGGTTCAAATAAAACAAACAGTCGTATTTGCATACGCCTCTATGGCCCAACACGATTTCCATGGTTCATAATAAAATTGAAAGTCGTACGTGCATACGTCTATAAGGCACGTCGAAACTGCCTCAATAAGCAATAATATTGATCTTACGTCAATTATACGGCTATATGGCCTAAAAATAATTGTAGACTGTCTAGCTTACGGCAAATAATATTTTGCCATTTAAATAAAAAGTAATTAATATTAAACTACATACCAGAAATTGGGTACTGACATTAATATATAATATTGTTTTCATATAATTTTTAAATTTTCAATATGACTTCTCTTTCGCAATATGTGGTGCAGAACATCCTGGATTTCAGAGAAACATTTAATTAAATTTTCACTGGGGTAGCACAAATACTTTTTTCCTTTTTATATTCCCGACACTAAGTATTTATTTTTGTCAGGATCATTTGTATATAAATTTTAATTACAATTTATACATTTTTGAAAAAAAAAATTCGTTTTGCGTAAAATATAGCCAGTTACATACTGGAGTTGGGCAAATTTCCTGGGGTCCTGTTTTTTATTTCAAAATTTATTATTATGTTATCTAAATCGTCGAATTTGTTTTGCTTAATTTTTTTTTGGAGGAAAAAATCAACTCATCAAATGAAGCCAATACGAAACAAAAATCTTCCTCACAATTAGACCCCGGTGATTAATTGCTGCTCATGTTATTATTCAACAGGGAAGCGAAAGCAGCTTCAAACCCAGCACAGGTGGGTGATGTGTTTCTGACCCCGTGACTTCTAATGCTACCAAAAAAATTTTCTATTGGGTCCTGGTTTAGATGTCTGCACCAAAATGATTCAATTTTATAATCATTAAATAGCTTTTCTCGCAATATTATTATATTATCAACAGTTTTTACCCAATTTCTTATACTTTTAACAGAAGCACTACCTTTGGTTGTGACAAATGTCATTGAATTTAAAACAATTTTTGCTTGCATCCAAATAGTATGGTGTTGCGATTTTGGAGTCACATTTCTCAACAAATCTTTTCCAGACCTATTATTTGAGTTTTTCATGCTCCCATTTAACGAATCGAACAGATTGTCCATAAATATAATAAAATCTGCAGTATCCTTTGTCTCTTCTGGTAGTATGCCATTCTCTGAAAAACAAACCAGACAAAAAATATTAGTTAAGCACAAAGTAGAACATAGATGTAGTCAAAAGTAGTCAAATGCTGTTTATTAGTACAAATGACTCATCATTTGTAAACCAATTTGGCTTTTTTTATACAACAAGTCAACACATAATGTTTGTAGGAAAAAAAACATTTCAACAATAAGTGTTAGGAACCTTATGTAAGAATATTTTTTTTTTTAATATTAACATTAAATAGTGTTTTAATGCGAGACCACCTGATGGTAAGCAGCTGTAATAAGCAGTGATGCAATTGGAGGTGGATTTTTATTACATTCTTATCACCCACACTGTGGTGGCTGCCTGCATAGGTGGGCTGCGGTGGCGTGTGTAGGCGCCATAAGGATATCATAGATTTTAATAGAAACTTACCAGCTAAATATAGTATTTCCGACATTATAGTATTTCCCATAGTTTTTCCGACAGTCTGGATGAAGAGCTGAGAAGCATATTTTACTTTCATTTTTGGTATTTTTTCTTTTTTACAATGGTTTTCAGTGAGGTTTTTTATCATTTTTAAACCTTTATATGTCGGATTATTTTCATATAATAGCATTATATGCTCCCATTTTGCAATTTTCACTTATCCATCCAAAGTAAATTTTAGGTTTTTACTCATCAAATTGTTTTTCATCCCTTTTTATAAATGTGGTATGTCATACAGAGGGATTATTTGTTTGTTATCAATTTCAAAAATTGAACTATGGAATTCTTAATTTTTTCTTAAATAAGAAAGAAGAAAGAAAGAAAAGACGTTTATTTTCCCAAAAGCGACGCACAAAACACAAAATAATAAGGGAATAAATAAAAACTTAACTAAAAACTAAACTAAATAACCTATTGTCACTAGAACTATGTCAGGACCGGGCACAAGTCTTTGTTCACACCATAGACAAACAGAACACAGTTCCATCATCAAAAGTTCGACAGATTGTCTATGGTGCGACCGCGGCGTCCGGTGCTGCCCGTCATTGACAAGTTGACATTAAACACAAAAACAAAATAAACAATAATTTACAATAGGTACAAAAATAAAATCGAAAACATAAATTAACAAGTAAGTTGTGCGCCGCATCCGAGCAAAAAACGGTCGTTGCTCAGCGTATGCCGCGACTCTGGACAAGCCCAGAAATCACAGCGCTGGTTTTCAGCAACCACCGGTTGAGTGGCATCCTGGCGTCCCTCCGCGAGTACTTATAATTAAACAATACAATGCAGGTAAACAATTTAAATAATTAAATGAGTCAAATTAAATTTGTAATACTAATAAATAAAATTTTTCTTCTTTGCAGGAAACATAATGCATAGATGTTCGACAATACACCATACATATCCCATCATTTCCAACACAGTATGATGGCGGCCATTTGCATATTTGCTTATCTAAGTGGTGAAATTGTCATATTCCCTGTACACAACAAGAGATGAGGCGCAGAAACTGTACTGACATGGTGTTGGTGGCCGAATGAACCGAATAATGAATCGCAGGTCGATTGGAACAGCCATCGGCACTTCAAAAGAGACATGTGGAGACAAACGCAATGCCCAACCCCTTCAAAGTTTCACATACACACAGCCAACATGCCCCACGAATATAGGATCAACCTTGAGGGTTAGAATACTGATTCTGAACAGGGCGGAGTCAACCAAAGACCACCAGCACTGCTGTACTTCCATTGCCTGTAGGCCATGACCCATGAGGTAAGCAAAAGTGCTGAATGTGAGCTGATTTACACTACAAGTTATGTGGATTTTTGAATTTGCAGGAAATATTTTTTTAAAATGTTTGTAAAATGTTTTTTTGATTTCAGGACTCTGATTGGTGGAGGAAGGTCATTCCAACAGTGTGTGGCGGCATATTTGAAACTCCCCCTGAACGCTGCGGTCCCGTGATGTGGTGTGCAAAGAGGGTATGTGGAGAAACGTGGTTCATACTTGCTGTGTCTCCAACTTAGTTTCTCAAATAAATAGTGTGGTTTCTGTGTTGTGACAACTCCAAACAGTAAGCTAGCAAAATGCAACTCTCTCCTTGCTGCCATTTTCAAGATGTTATGGTCATTGATATAAGGAGTGACATGACTCCTACGTGGTATATTCACACAGAACCGTGCACATGCATTTTGTATGCGTTGTATTAGCTTTTCAGTTCTTGCTAACAGGCATGGTCCATACACCGTGTCACAATAATTTAGTCTTGATAAAACTAAGCTGTCTACTAGTTGTTTACGCAGATCAACACTCAGATGGGCTCTTATTGTATACAGAAGTTTTAACCTATAGAAACAATTTCTCATGGCATTACTGATGTGCTTCTCAAATCTCAGCTCGGGGTCCATAGTCAGACCCAGATTGCATGCCTCCTCTACCCTATCTATTTTATCCCCTCTGATAAAAACTTCTGGATTGGCCGACAGCATAGCACTGATCATTTTCCTACTTCCCAAGACCATGAATTTAGACTTCAGCGGGTTCAAAACTAGTGAGTTATCATCTGACCATTCTACTACTCTTTCTAGATCTGCATTAATTTTTTCCACTGCCTGTTTTATATCCGCTGGCTTAAATGAAATGTATAATTGAATGTCATCTGCATACATATGGTATCTGCAATGATGGAAGGATTCAACAATATCTGCACTATAAATAATATACAAAAGGGGTCCCAAAATCGATCCCTGGGGCACACCACGTGACACCTGACGAGGAGAGGATAACATAGTTGATCCATCATCCCTCTGTACTTCCACGAGCTGTGACCTTTTTTGTATGTAGCTAGCGAACCACTCTACTGTTTCCGTAGTAAAACCATAATAGGCTAATTTGGAAAGTAATAGAGTGGTGTTGATCGCATCGAAGGCCCGTGAAAAATCAAGAAGTGCAGGGATTGTTCCCTCCCCCCTATCCCGTGCTTCCAGGATATTTCCCACTACATCAGAAAGAGCTGTGGCCGTCCCACGACCCTTCCTAAAACCGGACTGAAGGTCTGGGAGCATGTTGTTAACTTCCAGGTACTCTAGCATTTGATTGTAAACTACCCTCTCTAAAACCTTAGACAAACAAGGCAAAATACTTACAGGGCGCAGGTCTTTAAAAGAGCTTGGGTTGCTGATTTTTGGCAATGGACGCACTATAGCACATTTCCATAAGTCAGGGAAAGTGTTTGTTTCGATTGACTTATTTACTATAGTGGTGATGGCCTGGAGGGTTGTGGGTAAGGTGAGCATAATCATATCGAGACTCAGGCCATCCGTTCCCTTAGCATTCGACCCCAAGCTGTTAAGAATTTTTCCAACATCATCCTCATTAACGAGTCGCAGTTTGAAATGTGCATCCCCATATCGGTTAGTGTCAAAATATAACAGCTGTGATGGGGACAAAGTGCACTGACCGGGCACATTAAGAAAAGCCCTGTTAATCTCATCTGGGTCATTAAATTGTCCGGGGAGCGTGCCATCACTATGTTCTGAAAGAACATCGGACTTTAGATTTTTCCATAGTTTTTTGGGGTTTTTCAACTGATTATTAATGTGCCCATCAAAGTATGCCTTCTTTTCTCGCAACAGAGCAGCAGAAGCATGTTTTTTTAAGTCTAAATAATATTTTTTTTAGTGTCTTGTTTGCTCTTATCATAGTTTTTCTTTGCCTTGTCTCTTAACTTAAACATTAATTTTATATTGTCTGTTATCCAAGGTGTGGGACGGTCCCTAACTATCCTTCTCTTTATGGGGGCATGCAAGTCAAATAATTGGGTAGTAAGGGAGTTGAAACAATCTACCATACTATTCACATCAGGCAGTGAGCCTATTTGCATCCAAGGCATTGACTCTAGATCTGCTGCAAAATAGTCCTCCAAAATATCCCTTAATGGTCGATATTCAACCAGCCTAGGTTTGTTCTTGACTTTCTTAACCACAGTATCACACACTATAAATGAGTGATGACCAAGTTCACTGATATGATTAACCTGTACATTACGTACCCCTATATCAGTACAGATGACGTCTATCAAGGTACTACTATTTCCTACAAAATGGGTTGGTGACTGAACTACCTGAGTTAGACCAGTGTAATTTAGGAATTCCACTAAATCCTTGGTTTTTGCACCACTTGTGTCCAATAAATTAACATTGAAATCCCCCATCACCACCAAATGATCATATGGTGCCAATGCGCTAATACTGTCAGTCAACCCATCCAAAAATTTCGACAGTTCAAACCAGGGTGGTCTATATGCAGTGCCTATCAATAACCTTTTACCATTAATTGTTAGGTTTAACCACATCTGTTCCACACCAGAGTGTTCTGAATGTGGTCGTACACGCGCCCTTACTCCCGTCTTAATATAAAAAGCTACGCCCCCACCTCGCCCCCCGCGCATAGTCGCTGGGCGTGGCACGTGCTTCAACCTATAACCTGGAACCTTAGGCGCTCGGCCTTCCTCCCCAGGTCTCAGCCATGTCTCAGTAATTGCCATAATATCCACTGTGTTTTGTGACATAGCAATCAGGAACTCATCCTGATTAGTTGCCAGTGAGCCAGCATTAAACAAACCAAACCTCAATAATTTAGACTTAGCCATCTGAAGTTATGTAAAAAAAATAAAATAAAAATAACTAATTCCATGCATATTATAATATATAATTTAGGAATAGAACTGTGTTGATGAAGTTGATATATATGTGTTTTAAATTTATTTAAATATGTTTCATGTATTTGTAGTGTATGTAAATAAAATATGTTTTGTGTTATTTCCGCAATATACTCACTTTTATAACCCCATCTCCCCTTACCATTACGAATACGACGCACAACTTTTACAAAATAATTGCCTCTAGTCTCCTCCATTAAATAATTTATGGCACTTGTATATTATTTGATGTGACCAGTCACACACTGTGGCTAATACTGTAAAACCAATGAAATGTAGCTGCTTTATAATAACCTTTATTTGTGCAGCCAAAATTTCTTTAGGTGTACTGCCTGAGCAGAAAGAATAATAAATGGGCTGCTTATGATTTTTCATGATGCCCCTGATCATAAATACCTACTAAGACATGATCTGCAATTTTGCGTGATGATTCTCCATTGTGGTTTACAAAACCTGATATACTGTCTTTCTTTGGATTGAATTCCATGTGCGGTGAGAGTGCCATCTCATCAAAAATCAATGTGCACAACTTATCATCTTCATTCATTTTGGCAATTTTCTTTTTTAATTGGTTAAATACATTATCATTCATGCCTGGTTTGAGTGAAGCCCGAGATACCATTCGGCTTAATGTTATTGGAGGAGGCAAAACAAATATCTTGCTTAGCCATCTATAAGCTTTTGGTCCTATTTTATATATACTGAGAGCCATTATTTTTTCCTCTTTTGTGAATCTATGTCCCATTTTTGGTTTTGAAATTTCCCTGAATTGCATCACCGTAAATAGTGCAATGTCTTGAACTTTTTAAAGCAGTTTGAAATGTTATATTTGTGGACAGTTTTAATCAGTTTTTTGTGTGTCTTTTATAAGAGACATTTTTTGTTTTTAATTTTTTTAATTGTTTTGCCAGGTTTTGTTCATTCTTGCTGCCAACCAGTTGTTTGGTAATATCTGAAAACAAAAGCAAGAAAAGTTTGAGTCGACTAACTAAATGTGTCTGAACTAACAAACCGACAAATAAATAAATTATTATAGTATATAACTAGTATTTAATAGTAAAAATCGGATATTATTTACTATTCCATACCATTGCTATCTGTTTGTATTCATTTATATCTGTTAGGGCAAGTGAATTAGTATACTATGTTATCATTCACTGGCTCTATAAAAAAATCGCCCTTCATTAACCGATTCAGTGCGGTGCGGTGTCATTTTTTGCAAACTTTTGCGCCTGGCGGCGAACAAATATCTTGTGGCTTTTGGCTTCTCTTGGGCGCCACACGCCTTTCAGAAAGGATACTGATGGCGCCTCTGTGGCACCATTCGTACGGAATCGGTTAATAAAACTATCAATTTGACGCAGTTCATAGTCAGGTTTATATATTATTTAACAGACTCAATTTGACAGAGTTCATAGTCATAGGGATCAGATGACCGTGTGTGAGTTGTCCCAGGATATTTATTTATTTATTTGCAGCTAGCTTGTCATGCTCTCTCGCAGATCGCCTGTGCTTCCTTGGGGTATGATGAACTAAAGTTCTCCATCAACATGTCTTTGTGCACACTGATAAATAAAAAGCAGGCGCACTCTTATCACAGTTTCGCTTTTTAAAACAAAGAAATAACAAATTACACTTACTGTTTTTCCTAATAGAGATGGTTTTTTCAGATTCTTGAAGTGGAATACTAGGATTGTTGCTTCTAGAGGTAGATGCCTGAGGTGGAAGGATTTCAGCAGGAATAATATTGTGTTCTTGGTTTGTCAAGTCCAGGAGAGGTAGTCTTCTAACAAAGGGTCATGTAATTTTATAAACTTAGTTAAAAAAGTTGAACTGAAGATATTAAGTTTTATTTACAAATATTTTACAATTAAAAATCTTTTTACCAGGTAAACCAAGTTGAGGTACAGCATTAGCGCTAAGAAACTTGTTCGTAGTATGGTAATATGCTTCAAAATGCAAATGACATATTCGGCGCCGTTGAAAAATTATGTCATTCTCCAAGCTTAGAATATCACCTCCAATGTTGTAAATCCAAGTTCGAAACCGTTCAGGATCTTTATTAGGGTTAGGGAATTTGTGCAGGATTACCTTTTCCGAACCTGAAAGACAATATTAAGTAGGTGTTTATTTTATTGTTTTAATCCTAGACATTGAAAAAAAATATTTAATGATAGCCAGATTTATAAGAATAGGCTATAGACCGCTGGGGCAGATTAAATCATATAGGTAATATAATAATAATATAATATATTCCACTATCACACAACGCCGTACTAGTCCCAAGCTAAGCAGAGTTTGTGATGGGCACTAGACAACTGATAAACATACATGTATGTGTCGCCTGTTACATTTATTTTAACCTAATAATTTGTTAACGGTTTATACAGAGATGAGTAGAGGATGAATACTTTACTCGGGAACCAAAAATATTAGTATTTTAAAAGTTCTTACCACAGTTCGGCACACAACACTTCTTTTCTGAAGGCATTGTCGAAAATCGAAATCCAATAAACAATGCCGGGGTAAACAGAAACAGGGTCAGATCGTCGAAGTCCAGGGTAGAGCACAGGTAAACAGAATAAAACACAGTCACGAAAGTCCATAAAACAAATCCAGGTCGTAAAGTAGAAGATTCGAAACGCATAACAAAGGTTGGGAAAACAGCAGTATTGACAAGTTGCCAATGCCGGTAAAAAACCAACATGGCCGTATGTGCCGCTAGTGACGTTCCATTTCACTCAAGGTCTCTGCACACAGCCGGCGTGGCGTGGCAGGGCGCGGCGTGGCGGGGCGGCGACGCTGCGCTGGCGCGACGGCATCGGTCACACTGCGGGCGCGATCACGTCCCGTCCCGCCGCACCCATTTACGCCGACCGTATCGCGACGCTATTCATTCATCAAAAGATGTTGAGCGATTCAGACGTGGAAACACTCTTGCTCTTATTTGCGCTAGCTAAGAAAAAACAACGTAAACGGAAATGGGTGCATGAAATAAATCAAAACCGTCGTAATTATGGGAAGTATCACAGACTATGCCGCGAAATAATATCCCACGAAGATAAGTTTTACGCCTACTTCAAAATGACGCAAGAGTGTTTTGAAGAATTGCATAGTATTTTATGTGATACGATAAGTAACTGGACACAAATTGGAGGAGAGCAATCAGTTCAAGAGAAAGGCTGGCCATTTGTTTGAGGTAGGTAACCTTTTTATTTATATAATTAACACTGGTTAACATTTTTGAGCAGAAAATCAAATTAAATATATCCAGCGTAATTAAAATTATCAACATTCTTTATAATCACAATTATAGCTTAATGAAAGTAACTTAACTAAGTTTTTCAATTTTCATTGATTGATTCATATTTTGAAAATTATAATTTATAGAATCATTTTTTAACCAGAATGTACGGTGCAACCGCACATTGCGTAAATGCTCTCTCATCATAATTGAATTGTAATTAATTAACACACATTTTACATCAACTTCAGTTCACATTCGGACCGCGTCATAGCAACACCTCATTTATCGTTAGTTAAGGTCGTGGACTCAATACACGTATCAAGTGAATTACATAGTTTTACTTGTAGCATTTAGCATCCCTATCAATCAATATCAATCAGCAAAAGACGTATGGTACCAAACCATACATCTTTTTGGTCCTTCGAGCCTTTTGTAAACAGTGACTATCAAATCAAAAAATATCAGTAACTATCAAAACTTCTATCAGTGTAACTTTATCAGTAAAATTTTCTGTGTTCGATAACTCTAAAACCGTGTGTGTGTGCTACTAGCAAGAAAGGAGCACCATCCGGAGAGTCGAGGATTCGAGAGTTAAGCACCAAACACAAGTAAGACCGTTTCAGTTATCACTTCGTGGAAAAACTTCATCATGGAAGCTATTCACGCGAACCAAGCCGAGATCTACGAGGCTATGAGCAAGCTAGCCTCCAACATCAAGAAAGACAGTTCGACCCGTAAGGTAGGTGATTACTTTAAAAGGCGATTAGAAACATTGGAAGCGTATTAGGCTGACTTCCAATATAATCATGATCGACTTTGTACTGAGGAAAGCAGGTCTCACCCATATTTTATACAGAATGAATATGAGCGGACAGCAGAGCTGTACAAATCGGTTAAATCTTTAATCAATCAACAGCAAGTACTGATGAAAGCAGGGCAGCCAGTATTTCCGGAGTTGGAGACAAGGCCTCAACAGCAAGCAGGTCAACCATCATCAACAGGTACGTATCTAACAAGCAAGCGAGATGAAGAACAAACTGAAAATTCATCTCCAGAAGTCCTATCAAGAGGAACATCCAGCAAGACGGATGACATGCTCAAAAAACAATCAAGCAACTTCAGAGCATTACAGCGTACCATACGAAGTATTAATTTAGACGAAATGTCCGAGAAGTGGGAGATGGAAGATGCTCTGAAGACTTTACATTCGAGATGGTCGGTAATTGATACATTGCATTGGGAATTAGATGGAGAACTGGAAATCATGGATGAAGATTACGAGCAAGCATACTCCAAGCAGGAAAAATCTACAACAACATAAAAAGGGCAGTAAATAGTAAGTTGTGGTCTGTGGCTCACAAAGCGCAGTCAACTCCGAAATTAGATATTCCAATTTTTAGCGGATCCTATCAACAATGGACATCTTTCAAGGACTTATTTACCGAATCAATTCACGGTAACTACTCTTTGTCTAACGCTCAAAAACTGCAGTACCTCAAAAGCAAGTTGAAGGGAGAACCTGAGAAATTAATTCAACATTTACAGATATCATCAGATAATTACAACATTAGTTGGGAGATTCTAAATCACCGCTACAATTATCTCAACTTAATATGTAGTTCTCATTTAGCCACATTAACAAACTTTCCGGCGGCGCAGCAAGCAACTATCAAGCACATCAAAAGTCTGCATGACATCACCGTCGAGAGTTTGAATGCTATAAAGAACTTAGGGGTAGAAGTTAGTTCCTGGGACCCATTACTCATACATCTATTGTCAGCAAAATTAGATTCAGAAACCTATGAGGATTACGTGGCATCTATCAAAGACCCCAGGGCAATACCTAAGCTACAAGAGTTCCTTTCGTTCTTAGAAGGCAAGTTTACAGCAATGGAGTCTGCAGGCAGGAAACAAGACAGTCAATCATACAAATCAAACAAGCAATTTTCTGGAAAAACATCAAGATCAAATTACAATTATGAAAAAACATCCGCTGCGAATGAAGAAACTATTTCGCAATCGAAAAAAAACAAAAATATCAATTCGACGAAAATAATTTATAAGTGCCCGATTTGCAAGACAAATGACCATGGCATTTTTTATTGTCAGCAATTCCTCGAATTGACACCACAAAACAGGCGAAAAACGTTGTCAAAACTCGACATATGCCAAAATTGTCTTTATAGGCATAATGGTAAGGCTTGCATTTTAAGTAAACGGTGTCGCGAATGCAACGGAAGTCATAACACACTACTACATGCAGCGTTTACACAATCAAATCGGACATCAGTTGCCAGCACAGCAAAAGCAGGCGACAACACGACACGTGCCTCGAAATCCGAAACGCCGCAGCTGTCACGCGGAAACTCGCATGCGTCACTACAGCAAGACAAGCCGGACGTACTTTTACCAACGGCCCTGATCAAGGTTCAAGATGAGAATGGATCATTTCAGATAATACGAGCTCTACTAGACCAAGGCTCACAAATGTCCCTCATCAGCGAAAACGCAGCACAAATTTTGGGCATAGCACGTAGGAACAGCTCAGGCGTCATCTGGGGAATCGGAGAAAAGGAATCAAACTGCAAAGGAGTAATAAATATCAAGTGTGCATCACTTCACAACAAGTTTGAGTTTGAAGTAGAAGCTTATATCATGAATAAATTAATAAAAAAGCTGCCTAACCGCACCTTCGAAAAACCAACATGGGCATTTTTAGATAATATCACTTTAGCAGACCGAGACTTTAACGTAAGTCGATCAGTTGACTTACTTCTAGGCAGCAGTGTGTACTCAAAATTATTATTAGAAGGGGTTTGCAGAGAAACTGAGGATTCTGCATCAGCACAAAATACACGACTCGGCTGGATATTAAGCGGAGATATCATACAAAACTTTCAGTGTAACGTCATTTTGCACAACCTAGACGATATCCAACAATTCTGGGAAATTGAAGACATCTCAGACAAGACCACACTATCATCAGGAGATCAGCAAACAATTGATTATTACCAGAAAACCACAACACGTCAAGAGGATGGACGATATCAAGTAAGATTACCTCTGAAACAAAATTTTGCCGAGATGCTGAGAGCTTCGAAACCAAAAGCTGTAGCGCAGTTCAAATCGCTAGAGAAGAAGCACACGCAGCATCCCAACATCCAAGAAGAATATCAAAAATTCATGACTGAATATCAAGAATTAGGTCACATCGACAAGAAACAATTTCAAGCCCGATTGTTTTTTGACACATCATAGCGTCCTGCGTCCCGATTCAACCACTACAAAGCTGAGGGTAGTATTCAATGCTTTGGCTAAGACATCAACAGGCTACAGCCTAAATGACGTCATGGAAGCAGGACCAAACTTACAACAAGACCTGATTCTTAAATGGAGACAGTACAAATTCGCATACACAGCAGATATAGAAAAAATGTTCCGACAAATTAAGATACATGAAGATGATCAAGCATTGCAGAAGATTGTTTGGCGGAACTCAACAGCAGAGCCTATACAGGAATATCAATTAACCACAGTAACCTATGGCACCAAGGCCGCACCATATTTATCATTAATGACGCTAAAACAACTTGCACATGACGAAAAACCAAATAACACGTACAGTTTAGCGACAGATGTACTAGAAAACTCATTCTACGTCGACGATTTGTTACATGGATCGCATACATCAGAATCAGCACAGCAGCTCATAAGGGACTTAATCAATCTCTTGAAGTCAGGAGGTTTCAACCTCAGGAAATGGAAAACAAATGTTCCTGAGTTATTACTCGTACAACACATACCGTCCGAGATCAACACTCAAGATAGTTTCAATTTCAAGCAATCAGAACAAACAAAGACGTTGGGACTCATTTGGGAGCCCAAGGAAGACACTTTTCGATTTGAAATGAAAATCGAACAAACAACTACACCAATGACTAAAAGAACATTGTTATCAGATATCTCAAAGTTATTTGACCCTTTGGGATGGCTTTTACCACTATCAACAAAGCTAAAAATAATTTTTCAAAACTTATGGTTACGTAACCTCAATTGGGACGACCCCTTGCCCGAAGACATACTAAGCGAATGGATGGACATTAAAAGCAACATTAATCGTGTAAACAAACTACAAGTACCACGATGGATAAACACAAGAGAACATGACAATATTGAATTATTCGGTTTTTGCGATTCCTCTCAGAAGGCATTTGCGTGTGTAATATATGTTCGGATCAAGGGATGTGAGCAATCAAACCCAACACTGCTAGTTGGGAAGACTAGACTTGTACCGGCGAACAAATCAGTGTCATTGCCAAGATTAGAACTGTCAGGAGCTCTCTTATTAGCAAAACTAATGACTAAGGTACAGCAGTATCTATCAAACTACAAACTCAACATTTACGGATGGACAGACTCCATGATTGTGTTAGGCTGGCTGAATGGTGAACCAACAAGATGGAAAACATTTGTAGCCAATCGTGTACGTCAAATTACCACTATCATGCCTGCCAATTGCTGGCACTACGTTAAATCAGCAGATAATCCAGCGGATTGTGCCAGTCGAGGTTTGAACGTAAATCAGCTTGAGGAACATACGCTGTGGTGGAAGGGTCCTTCGTGGCTTCCTAGTATCATCGCAGAGAAAGAACCAACATCAAAATTCACAACAGATGAAGAAATCAAAAAGAATAAAAACAATTTATTACAAGTAAATGTAATCCATCAAAGTGCCGATAGCTGCAGTGTATTACGTCACCTGATATCAAAGTACAGTTCATTCACACAGCTTATAAACGTTTACGCTATGCTTTTACGATTGTATAGACGTTTGCGATATAAGGAAATAGCACAAACAAAACATTTGACTCTTCAAGAAATAAGAGTTGCCAAATTAAAGTTGATTAAATACGTTCAAGAAACCGATTTTCCAGAGGAAATACGTAAGTTGCAACAGAGCAAACCCATATCAAGCAAGAGCAAAATATTGAATTTAAATCCGTTTCTTGATCAAGACGGCCTTCTTCGAGTTGGCGGGAGGCTCAAACATGCCAATATAGATCATCAGATGAAACATCCAATAATCCTATCAAAAAGCAGTCGTGTGACGGAAGTTCTGATTGACGAGGCTCACGTTCTAGCATTTCATGGCGGACCTCAGCTAACTTCAGCATTTATACGACAACAGTATTGGATTGTAGGCGGAATCAGAGCAGTTAAATTCCGAGTTCGATGTTGCCTTAAGTGTCGTCGCTACAATCCCAGCAATCAGCATCAAATTATGGGAGATTTACCACCAGAAAGGACGAATCCGTCACGTCCTTTCCAGAATGTAGGCGTAGACTATACGGGACATGTCTATATCAAGGCCAACAAGGGTCGTGGTATAAAAACCACCAAGGGTTATGTCGCCGTATTTATTTGCATGGCAACTAAAGCCGTGCACTTAGAGTTGGTGTCGGATTTGACATCATCATCATTTCTCGCTGCTCTCCGTAGAATGATAGCTCGGAGAGGAGCCCCACAGAATATATTCAGCGATCAAGGTACCAACTTTATTGGAGCCAACAAAGTCCTACAGGACGAATATCATACAATAAGAAGCACATTCAATCAAGAATTTCAGGCAGAAATAACAAAAATGGGAATCGATTGGCACTTTAACGCTCCTTCTTGGCCATCAGCAGGAGGACTATGGGAGGCTGCCGTTAAAAGCCTAAAATATCATCTGAAGAGATTTGTAGGGGAGCAAAAATTAACGTTCGAAGAGTATAGTACAATACTATATCAGTTGGAGGCATGTCTGAACTCAAGGCCGATATGTCCTTTAACCGAAAATTCAGCAGATTTGAACTTCCTTACGCCCGCACATTTCTAGTCAAGTGGTCCAAATTTAACACTGTACGAAACAGAGAAAGATCTACGCACAAGATGGAATCTAACTCAAAGGATTTATCAAGATATTTGGAAACGCTGGCGAAGTGAATACATAACACAATTAAATACAAGGTCAAAATGGAGACGCCCTCAAGAAAACATCAAAGTCGGTAACTTGGTGTTAATTCAAGACGCCAACCTACCACCAGGTAAATGGGCAATGGGAAGGGTGATGCAAGTGCACCCAGGCAGTGATGGGTATGTCAGAGTAGTCACACTACAAACAAGAAATGGCACAATGAAACGGCCTATCATCAAGTTAACTCCCTTGCTAGATTGCGAAGATCAAGGGGACCACAAACAAGTGTCAGCTTCAGTCCAACAGGAGACTAAACTATTACCAAAAGTAAACTTAAACCAACGAAGAAGAGGGCTTAGTTACACTTTCTCTACAATCTTGTCCTTACTATTCCTAATATTAACATTAACTTGCGACGCACACGCTGCATACAACATAACACAACTACAAGGGAAACAAGCAATTTACTTTGACAAAATATCAGATATGAATCTAATACAAGATCAATGGAAAATAGTCGTATATTACGACATGCAACCGTATTGGCACGGGTGTAAAATATTTAATATTTACATGAAACACCTTGAAAGCTTATGTACACAAACTAAAAGCAAATCCCATTGTGACGTTATCATGTTACAACTACGTCACGGATTCATGGAACTGGAGTACTACGACCGTATGTTACTCAGTCAGCATTTCGAAGCGCATCCACGTAACCGCCGAGGCCTTATCAACGGGATCGGAAACATTGCGAACAGTCTCTTTGGTGTGCTGGATGAAAATTTCGCCGAACAATACCAACGAGACATTACATTAGTCAGAGAAAATCAAAAACATCTTGCTAATCTCTGGCGCAATCAAACATCTATCATTGAAGATGAGAACAATCTGCTCAAACGAGTTGAACAGACAATGGAAAAACAGCATAAAATATTTAATCAGCACTTAATAAACATAGATCAAGCTATCAGCACATTGAAGAATGAGGTTGAGAAAGTAGCAATCAGGGAAGACTTCATTTTATCAACTTTAATTGCAAACAACATTCTAAGCAGTTTAAAGAACATTCAAGATTCTTTGCTGGACACGATCACTAACGTCCAACATTTCAACGTCCATATCATAACGCCAGCTCAACTACAAGATGAGCTAAATATTATTTCAAATCAGATGCCCAAAGATCTATCATTACCCATCAACAGCATTGTATCAGACCTGTACAAGATCTATCAAATTATGCAAGTAAGAGCACGCATGACGCGTGAATACTTCAATTTGAAATAAAAATCCCATTACTAAACAGAGAGAGTTACGACATATATCATATGATACCTATTCAACACCAAGAAAGTAGTCGTATGATTAGTATATTACTAATATCAGAGTTCATAGCTATAAACATCAAAAGGGATACATACTTACCCATATCCGCTAATGAACTTCAAAAATGCATACGGTTCAATACATATACAAACCTATGCCAACTACAAAAACCTGTATATCAATGAGACTCAGACAACAACTTCTGCATCAAAAATCCAGAAGAAGATACCTGTACAACCATAAGCGCAACATGCAAAACAACATGGACAGAATTGAATGCAATAAACACATTCATAATTACGTGTTGCGGACAATGCACTCTGAGAATCATATGTGGGGATCAAATTACAACTGAACAGGTGACCGGAGTGAATGTTAGAGCGAGGCCCCATTAGCGCGTTGCGCTGCGTTGCGTTGCGTCGCCGCTGCGGCGATGCGATGTGGTGTGCCAATGAGGCAGAGCTATAATGTCCATGTTTCACGACGCGATACAAACACGATTTGGTCGGACAGTCTGTCCATCCATCTGCCTAGAAATAAATCGAAATATATGGAAATCGACGCAGCGTCACCGCTGCGACGACGCAACGCACTAATGGGGCCTCGCTCTTATCGCGCTCGGAAACAACTGTGTCATCAAGGGCGAGACCTTCATAATAACGGCACACAAACAACAAACGATTGACTTGAAAATGAAGCCCGATATTATTGCCGTAGAGATCGCTCCTGTCAATAATATTATCAATTTATCAGTACCACACTACGAGTACAAAGAAGAAAGCTATCAATCTTCGCTACAAAGTATCTCCGAGCAAATAGAACAGATGAAAGCAGCCACGGAAGAGGTGACCATCGCTGACGGGGTGTCGTTTCACGATATACACCAGTACGTGGCCATCTACGTTGTTGGGGCGGCAGGGCTAGCCTTCTCTACGTTCGCATGCATACGCTGGCGAAGGCGACGCACTGTGCACCTGGAGCCTGAACCTGGGCAACCCTCCGTGCACTACCGAGCCAGTAACAATGACTTTAGTGCGAGTGTAGCAAATCAAAGTGTACAGTGCGCGAGTGAAGTGTTTCGTACTGATCAGTGCGCGATAGTAGAAGCCAATTCAAGTGCTTTAGTGACTGATAGAGCAACTTCACCTGTTACCAAAAAATGTAGTTTTAAAAACATCAAGTAACAATTTAGCAACATAAGTAAAAATTGTTCTATCACCTTATATCATCAGATCATACTAACACTACCATCGCGCCCGGGAGTAAGTACGGTGCAACCGCACATTGCGTAAATGCTCTCTCATCATAATTGAATTGTAATTAATTAACACACATTTTACATCAACTTCAGTTCACATTCGGACCGCGTCATAGCAACACCTCATTTATCGTTAGTTAAGGTCGTGGACTCAATACACGTATCAAGTGAATTACATAGTTTTACTTGTAGCATTTAGCATCCCTATCAATCAATATCAATCAGCAAAAGACGTATGGTACCAAACCATACACAGAAAACTAAATATTGCAAATCTATATACTTCAGATCACAAACACCTTATATAAAGTATATAACTAAATCTCTTACTACTTAACACCAGTCTTCATTATTTATTTCTTTATGACTTTTAACATAAAATATGAATAAATCTAGCTTAACCTTTAATTAACAACAGTCTCAAAATCACAGTCTTTTCAATTTCTAAGTTTAATTAACATCAACAGTATATTCTAAGGAATAAGACCAGGAGTGATTTTTTTTAAAAACAATTTTAAATACTACCTGACAAAATAAATTCAACACAAACAACTTTACAACAAAAATGATTTCACTTCTAAATTAACTAACACACAAAAATAATACAAAACTAATGAATCTAAATAACTAAACAATTAGCAAAAGTTAGGTACAATCGGACAGAGTAACGACCTATCTCAACGAAGGCGAGAGCAAAAAAGGGCCGAGCCCGGGTGAGGCGCCGAGTTTTATTAACTCTCCCCACCCTTGCCTTTCCCACTCCTACACGGCCTCTCCTGACATGGGTCCGTCCTCGGGCTCCATCTTCTAACTCTGGAGGTCAGTCTCCAGGGTCGGCAACGATGTCTCTGGACCTTCATCACCCGATGAAGCGCTGAACGGGACTGGAGGTTCTTCGATGCGTCCCTGTGTCCCGGACGTGCTAGGCTGTGGTTCAATCGCATCATCAGGCGTCTCGACTTCGGAAGGCTGGACGACGACGCTTGGAGCGGTAGACTCCTCATTATCGACGTCCGATTCTGTAACAAGAATAAATCACAGCAAAGTATAATGTTCACACACAAAATAAAACACGGAGGCTCCATGTGTCCTTCTTGTCAAGTTACACAACTATGACACATGATAGCTAGGCTCAACTAGCTAAACCTAAGCACAGGGTAAAAAAAACAAACAAATATCTGTATCGATCACCCGGGGCAGTTCCCATCGGGGGAGTGCCACCTCACGACTCGCTAGAGATCTACGCGGACTTACGTGAGACATAGCTTTACGTGTGTGAAACGATTCACATAAAAGCATGTTTCAACCCAAACTATCAAAAAAAAAAAAAAAATACACAGAGACCATGTTCGTCACAGAAACATGTCTCGCACCACGACTCGTTAAGGCCAACCTTTTGGCATAACCCTGCGTGTACCACAGCTCCAGGACCATGTCCGGGCACAACAAAATAAAAACACAAACCACCCAAGGCATGTTCCATATACTAGGATCGCATGACTGAGCGCACTCCAAGACAGCATCCAATAACATGAAACCAAATCTCACTTGAAGTGTATCCGTCAGTCAGGATAGTATATCTGAGTACGAGGACATCCGAGACAGAGGCTATCCCAACCGCAAGACAAAACTTCCGTTATTGCGTTTTATCCCTTGAGAAAACACACAGTAAGTAGGTACGTAGTACATAACGAAATACGTACTCTTAAAACAACTACACAGGACAGAGACCACCAATGGCATGTCTACAAATCATTAAGAGGAAAAACATCAAAGCGATGACTTAGATCACTTACCAAGGAAAAAATCGGCACACACATCGGGAGTCCACTCTCCATGCCACGGAATCATGTACTCCGCGGCTGCTTGCGTCGTTTTCCCATACGAGCCGGCCAAGAGCTGAAGCTCGTAACGACCGTGTAACAAAGCCTTCACCACACGGTATGGCCCTCGCATGCAGGAATACAGCTTCCCAGTCGACTGCGCCTGTTTTCTAACAAAAACCAATGAATTTATTTCGAAAACGCGCGGTGCCTTGCGTCCTTGGTTGACGTAGGTATCTTGAGCTTCGCGATTTAAACGGAGACGTTCAGACGCCCTCTGCCGACGCATCTCACGAAGAGCCTCCCTGTTCGGACTGGAACCTTCAATAGGCACGTCACGTACCAAACTTCGGATGAGTGGAGTAGCCGCATCGATGCCAATCAGCAGGTTAAGAGCAGATTGTTGAGTTGTTCTGTACTTGGTGATGTTCAGAACCAACTGGAGCTTCCACATGACAGTCGGCCACCTCTGCTGTCGATGAATGCATTCGATACGTACCATGTTGAGTACCGTGCGACAATAACGCTCCACCTGCCCGTTGGATTGGTGCATCTCGGCGTTATGAGATGCGTATTGCAGCCCATATCCGTAACCCAGTTGAGGAAGTCCGCGCTTTGAAACATGCAACCTCCATCAGCTACAATTAACTTAGGTGTACCAAAAAGTGAAATTAAATTAGTGAAGTGACGTTTTAACCCGTCAGTATCCTGACGGTACATAGGGTATAATAGAACAAACTTCGAAAATGCATCGACTATGATAAGAACATAGCGATAACCATCTGCTTCAGATAAAGGTCCTAGAGCATCTAAATGGATAGTTTCGAAGGGAGAGTCTGGTTTTTCCCAAGAGTGAATGGTTTGGAGTGGGGCACGGGCGACTTTTTTGTGTGAAAGACACACTAAACAATGTGTTACATATTTGAGAACAAACGCTCTCAAGCCTGGGAACCAGAAACGTTTAGTAATAAGATCGACTGTCTTATCTACACCGGGATGGTCATGTTCATCATGGAAAATACGTAAGTGAGCAATTTGAGCCCAGTTCAAAGGCTTTTGAATGGAAATTACGTTGACGGGATTGCGACTAAGATAGTCAGCATGAGATAGAAGGGAACCTTTACGGTAATCGAGGCTGAAATCAAAGTCCTGAAGGTATACCCACCACCGAGCTACCCTGGGCAACAAATCTTTCTTACGTTGAGTAAGTTTGAGTGCGTTGCAATCGGTAACTACGGTGAAATGAACCCCCACAAGATAATGCCGGAAATACTGAAGAGCTTTAACGACAGCAAGCGTCTCCAGCTCATACGAGTGGTATCTACTTTCAGCCCCCTGTGCAAGCCTGCTGAAATAAGATACCACACGCTTGCGATTACCCTCATGTACTTGCATCATGACTGCTCCATAGCCAATAGAGCTCGCGTCTGTGTGGACCTCTATTGGTAACGAAGGATCGTAGATAGCCAGTACTGGCTCACTCGTTAGACATTCTACAATGTACTTTCGAGCAGTCTGTTGCTCTGAAGCCCAATTAAAGGGAACCCCCTTTTTAGTCAACGCAGCAATACAAGCAGTTTTCTGGGCAAAGTCAGCTATGTAACGTCTAAAATAGCTGGCTAAGCCCATGAACTGGCGGACCTGTTTTAAATTTTGCGGTTGAGCTGAGTCAATCAAAGCCCTTACTTTGTCATGACTCGGCCTAACCTGATTTTCACTAATGGTCCGCCCCAAAAACTCAATTTCCGTGGCTAGGAACGAACACTTCTTCAAGTTAATTGAGAAACCAGCCTCAGTCAAGGTATTAAGAACCCTACGAAGTAGAATCAGGCCCTGTTCGGCTGTTTTACTCAGAATCAAAACATCATCGATGTACACAAGGATATCACCAGATTCAATGAACTCGCGAAGCGTTTTTGCAATAATTCGCTGATAAACAACCGGCGCATTCGCCAATCCGTAAGGCATTTTCAAATATTGATAATGTCCCTCCGGCGTGAAAAATCCCGTAAGCGGTACAGACTCGCAATCCAACGGAATTTGATGGAACCCAGTAGCCATATCAAGACTACTGAAGTACCTATTATGTCCTAGACGGTCTATATGATCATCTATCCGCGGCAGTGGAAACCGATCCTTAATTGTTACATCATTGAGCTTACGATAATCGACACACATCCTATCCGACCCGTCTTTTTTTTGACGAGAAGGATAGGACTCGCATACTCGGAATCAGACTCTTCAATTATGCCTTTATCTAAAAGATCCCTAATAATTTCTCGAACACGAAGCGTCTCGGCAAGAGAAAGTCGGTAAGGACGGTAATTAACAGGTGTGTTAGAATTGAGTTTGATTGTCATACACCCGGTATTAACTGTTGAAGTCGCGGTACCAGTAATGAAAAATTTAGAAAACTCGTTAATAATATTCAACAGCTTTTCCAATTGATCATTAACAAGAGGCGTGTTAATTGGAATAGAAACCTCGGGTTGAATTGTCATTACTCTAGTTGTAGGCCCGCTATCAACCCTCGTAAGTGACTGACAATCCTTATTACGAATGTACCTATGTATGTATGTATGTATGTAAATCGGGCTGGTTTCCGCAACTCCACGACTAAGCGCGTATTTTGCGTGTAGGTGGGACAAATGCGTCATTCGATCCACCCCAGCTCCCCAAGGAAGGCCAGCAACGCCTTGGTGTTACTAACTATCTCGCAGAGGGTACCTGGGTTTCCGAAGTACTTTGCCCTGTAATCCGCAACCACCGGGCAGCTTAGAAGCAGGTGTGCTGCTGTCTCATTCTCCTCCATGCAGGCTCTGCATAGCGGGCTGTCAGTGACTCCTATAGCATAGAGGTGTTTATTAAAAGACCCATGGCCAGTTGTTACGGCTGTGACTGAACGCAACTGTTGTTTAGTCAGTCTTAGGGCTTGTTTTGTGAAACGGCCATTTATAGAGGGAAGTGCCTCCTTGGCCTGCCTACACTCACTATGGTCAGCCCATAGCTTGTGATGTTTATCTCCGGTGCGTTTCCTTACCAGATTGCGTAAGTACCCGAAAGGCAGCGGCACGATGGGCTCAGGTCCCATTGCTGACAAACTCGACCCCCTTCGGGCGAGTTCATCCGCAGCGTCGTTGCCTCGAGATTCACTGTGTCCCTTGATCCATTGAATGGTTACTTTGTTGTGTCTACCAACCTGGTTTAGACGTTGGTGACACTCGAGAATCAACCCAGAGTTCACTGTGTGGCTGTTCAGAGCTTGCAGGACAGCCATGCTGTCCGAGAGTATGCGTATTGAGTGGTCCTTAACTTCCCTGGTTAGGATGGCTGATGCCGCCAGAGAAATGCCCATGCATTCAGCCTGGAACACTGTGTTGTGGACCCCCAATGGTGTGGCTATGTGGATATTGAGATCCTCTGAGAAGATTCCCGCACCAGTACCTGTACCTGTTTTTGATCCATCGGTGAAGATCCGCAGCTCGGCGGGGCAGAGCCCCTCGCACCGATGATCCTCATGCAATTGGATTTTGTATTTTTTATCGAAGATAAATTGCTTGGGCACCCGGTCATTGATTGCCTTTGTTATGGGGAGTTCATTGTTGAGCTCCTCGAGCAGAGCGGTGTGTCGTGTGTCTCTCTTACTCCAGAGACCTAATGTTTTAAGGCGTACTGCTGCCATCGTCGCTTCCTGTTGTATAAACAAGTGTAGCGGAGGGAGCCCCAGCATGGCTTCCAGCGCCGCAGTTGGAGTAGTCCTCATGCAGCCCGTCGTTGCCATGCAGGCCAGCCTTTGCATGTGTTGTAACTTGTTTACGGCTGTAGCTAGCTTTGAGCGTGGCCACCACACCACGGCCCCGTAGGTTACCATGGGCCGAATTACTGCGCTGTACAGCCATAGTATTATTTTGGGAGATAGGCCCCACTTCTTCCCTATCATTTTCCTGCATTGCCAGAAGGTAATGCAGGCCCTGTTTAGTTTGTAGTCTAGGTGATTACTCCAGCTTAACTTACTGTCTAGGATGACGCCTAGATACTTTACCTCGTTAGACAGCTGGAGCTCTGTATTGAAGAGCATAGGTAGCCGGTAGTGGCCTAGTGCTCGCTTTTGAGTGAACATGACTAATTCAGTTTTCGTGGGGTTTACCGACAGATCATATTCGTCGCACCATCTTTCCACGATGCGTAGTGCTTGTTGAGTAAGGTTGCAGATCGTTCCAGTCACTTTCCCTGACACTAGGATTGCGAGGTCGTCAGCATAACCTATTGTGTAGTAACGATGTGCGTTGAGTTTGGTGATCAGGTCATCAATTACCAGATTCCACAGAAGAGGGGAGAGCACACCCCCCTGCGGGCAGCCTCTGGCTATCAGAGCCAACTGCTGCTCTTCCTCAAGGCGAACCACTCGTTTGCTTAACATATTAGTTATCCAGTCATTTAGTACCTGTTCCACGCCGTGTTTGGAGAGAGCGGCACTAATGCTGGAAAAGTTTGTCTTGTCGAAGGCTCCTTCGATGTCTATGAATGTGCCCAGGCAGGACCCTTTCTGGTGAATCGCTTCCTCAATCTGGTTCACCACCAGATGAAGAGCGGACTCTGTCGACTTACCCGAGCTGTATGCGTGTTGGTTACCATGCAGTGGTATTGTTTTTAAAACGCCATCACGTAGTTCCCTTTCACACAGTCTTTCCATTGTCTTTAGTAAAAACGAGGTCAGACTAATAGGTCGATAGGATTTAGCGTTTGTGTAGTCACTTTTACCTGGCTTCGGAATGAATATGACTTTCACTTCCCTCCATCCTTTAGGAACGTATCTAAAGGCCAGGCACGCTCGCATTAAGAGCACCAGTTTTGTTGCAACAGCGGTACCTCCCCACTGTAGTAAGGCAGGAAACACGCCGTCGGGACCTGGTGCCTTGAAAGGTTGGAAGCTTTTGATGGCCCACTGAAGTTTTTCCAGCGTAATCATCTTTTCTGCATAAAGCCAGTCATCATCTGATGGTGTTTGGATAACGTCAAGCCATTCATTTACCTGCGCGAATACGCTGCCTGGGAAGTGAGTTTCTACTAGGAGACGTTGCGCTTCTTCAGGTGTCGTGGTCAACGTGTTATCGGGTTTCCGGAGTGTGGCGATCTCAGGTTTGTTCTGTTGCGCCAGTATTTTCCTTACCCTGTTTGCTTGTTGGCATGATTCAATGTTACCACAGAATTTACGCCACCCTGTAGTTCTTCTGAATCTGATGCATCTCTTGTAGCTCGATTTGGCCGCGTAATAAGCGTCCCAGTCTTCATCACTACATGTGTTCATGGCTCTGTTAAGAGCCTTTCTTACCTTACCGCGTTTGCGCTCCAGGTCTGCACCCCACCAAGGTTGTTTACCCGGTGTGTCGCGCGGAATCGTTTCTGGGCAGGCGATTCGGTAGCTGTTTATCAGCGATTCGGTGAGTAGTGTTACTTGCGCATCGATCTGTGCCGTGTCCGCAAGCAACTCCGAATCGCATGATGGTACAAGCCTTGAGGTAAGGTTGCGTGTGTACACCGATATATCCGTGTTGCGAGGATTACGCGTAGGTTGTTTGGGTGGTATACAGACCTGGATGTCGAAGCGGATCCACCTGTGGTCTGAGCAGGAAGCCTCATTCGAGACTTGCCACCCAGTGATTAGTTCCGCTGCTCCCTCCGTAGCCAGAGTCAGGTCTATGATAGTACGACTGCGTCTGGTCACGAAGGTTGGTTCCGAACCCGTGTTTAGTAGGGATAGGTTAGTAGTGAACAGATAATCAACTAATGTCTTACCCCTTGCGTTTTGCGTCTCCATCCCCCACAGTGGATGGTGTGCGTTTGCGTCGGTCCCAATGACAATCTCATCCCTGCTGTTTTCACAGTGCGTGATGAGGCGGACCAGGTCGTGTGGGGGCGGTTCCTCCGCCTCAGGCATATATACCGAGGCGAAGACGATAGCCAACTTAGTGGCTCCCCGCTGTATGTTCAGCCTAGCAGCAGAGACATCTCTGCAACAGAAGTCGTTTAATAGCTGTGTTTTAAGGTTACCTGTGACATAGATGCACGATCTAGGGTGATCATGGTCCGCAGTAACAAGGAGCTTACCACCAAGATTGGAGAGTCCTCGTATGTGGCCACCCCTAATCCACGGCTCTTAGATCAGGGCAATGGCCGTGTGTTGAACCTCCAGCCACTTGCGGAGTTGAGCCGTCGCGGTCTGGCTGTGGTGGAGGTTAGCCTGCACGACTTTACAGGCCGACAAAAGGGACGCCATCGCCGGCAAGACCCTCCTCGTCGCCCTCAAGTCGCAGCCCGGCAAACAGGTCGCCCTCGTCGAAACCGTCCCCTCCCGGGTCTGAAGCCGGGGACAACATTACGTCGTCCGGCTCCCCCCCCGATGAAGGGACGGCACCCACGGTGGCGGCAGGGTCGGCTGAGTCTGCTGCTACAGCAGGTTCGGCCGCAGTTGCTTCCGGGTTGTTTGGCGGAGAATCGGTGTCCTCTGCGTCTTCCAGCGGCTGTTTCGTGATCGGGTCCCAACCCCGAGGGACGTCGACGAACCTGCCGTTCGGACCCTGGAACTTGACGTACACCGCTCCCAAACCAATTGAGAGACGGCGCTCGGCGCTCATCAGGGTCGGAACTTGGTCCTCGGGGATACCCAGCACCACGAACCAGCAAGCCTTCTGCTTCTCGGCGTGCAGCACTACCCACCTCCTTACGTCGATCCAGCGATTCTGGTACCAGAGGGCTCGTCCAATAAAGGTCGAGTCCTCGTAGACTCCCTGGTCGTCGGGGATGGCGATGCCGCAACGCACCCGCTTCTGGATCTCCGCCTGGCTCTTGACGACTAGCGAGGTGCCAGCCGGGAGAGCCAGGCTGGAGACTGTTTTTTTCAGCCAGGCTAAGGTGAAGTCGTTACCGCACCACAGCTTGAGGACTCCACCGGTGAACAGCGGCTTCGCGTTGAAGGTTGGTCCCGGTGTATCCTGCATAGCAGAGCAGGCCTCGCTGATGATCCGCTTGTGGATAGCAGCCAAGACCTGGTCCGATACTCCCTGGCTTATGATGCCCCTCCGGTCGCAGGTTATTGCGACGTTTAGGGACGCACTGGCAGCTTGGGCGTAGCTTCTGTTAGCGATCCTCTGGGATTGGTCAAGCCGCGGCCGCTTGTGCTCTCCACGGGGCGAAATCGTCTCGTTGAGAGCCCGCTTGACCGCAGCCTGGTCACTTCCATCGGATCGCTGCGTTGTGGTTGCCTCCTCGGCCGGACCTCCTGCGGATTTAGATTGCAGTGTGCTAGGCGTTGGTCGGCTAGTGCCGGCCTCAGCCTGCGACCGCTTCCCCTCAGAGAAGTTCAGCTTACCTTGCTTGGTCGGTTTAACCGAGCTGGTGGCAGCAACCTGCTTGTTTTGGGGGGCTTTGCGTCCCCGCCTGCGTTCGTGACGCCGCTCCTTGCGCGTCAGTCTTTCCCTCCTCTTACCCTGGCTTGTAGGAGCTGTAGGACCCGAGGGGCCCGAACAAGAGCAATGGGCTTGTGGAATGGATTTTTTACCCTTGCCCTTGCCTTTACCTTTACCCTTACGAGTAGGCACCTGCCAGGCGCTGTTAAAAACATCCTCGGTGTTGCTGATCGCCTCCGTGTGACCGGAGGCGGCCGCGACTTGGGAAGCGGCTTGAGGAGCCACAGGAGGAGCGGGAGGGTGTTTGGGAAGGCTACTTCCGGCAGAGGTGTTAGCCGTCTCCGTTTTCGCCTTTGTATTTAAAGGATCGGTACTGGTCCCATGCAGCGCCGTTCTCCTTTGCTTGGAGTGGGACTTTTTGGTCTTAGCTGCGGTTTTCGCCACAGCCGGACCAGCGCCCGCGCTGGCGCCCACGGCGTGAGCCGCAGGGCATCCAGGGGCGAGCAAGGCACCAGAGGTACCTTGCTTAGGAGCTTTGCCAGCTTTCGCCGACTCCACTCCTGCGGTATTTTCAGTTGGCTTCAATACGTCCATACTAAAAATTATTTAACTTCATCTTCCTGGCTCCCACCCACCATGGAGCCCGCACCTGGGAACGTCGCACTACTGTGAGTGCGAACGTTAGGACTACCAGGAAGATATAGGTGCGCAAGGCTGGTTTACAGCGCGACATCGGGTGCTCGATCGGGTTGGCAACTAATCAACCCTCACTTACACCGTCAGCATGGCCTTTACCTACCGCTTCGGCCGCCCAAGGACGACCTTAGCGGACCCCACGCACCTCGCCTGTGGCCCTCTGACGGGACACTTTGGCCATTTCCCTACCCTTGGCTAGAAGATAGGGCCACCGTTTTGCTTGAAATCCAGACCAAAGGGGGCGTGTTGCCTCACGGACACATTACCGCCAGTGCCGATCGGCTCAACCCCCCAGGACTCCTTCATCCCCGCTTACGGCGCTCGACTGCGCAGGTCCTAGCGCAGGTGACAAAATTCTCCTACCCGCCGTCAGCTGAGTTTCGTGACGGCCGAGCCCGCAACCACTTCGTCACAGAAGGGTCACAGTTAGGAGGGGAGTTGGGAGGGGTTATAGAGAGGAAAAGGGGTTTAGTGGGATATGGGATGGGACTGAGTGGAAAGCCCTCCACTCTGCGGGTCGCCCGGTGGTTTCAGTTACGTCTATTTCGTAAGGAACTAGACCAAAAACGGGGTGGCAACCTCGAGAAGGTATATCCACCGGACTTGCCTTGAGGATCTACACGACCGTTGCGCTCCCCCTCAAGACCACGCCACCTTCCCGCCTCTGAAGGAGACAGCAAGGTAGGCCTGCATCTATACTACCAAGCAAAGCAAAGCAAAGCGTGTCGTTGTGCAACCGTAAAAGCATACATACAGACCCCCCCCTTTTTTTTTTTTTTCTTTTTTTTTTTTCTTTTTTTTTTTTTTTTTTATAAGGAGTTGGGGGTTTAAGATGTTATACAACTCATAGTATTTTCATCTGACATTTTATTTATACTCCGGTCAGGCATCTGTTAAAACAGGGATCATCCAATCAAACGGTTCAGGTAAGCCTCATAATCCGCTGATATTTGGTAAGTTCGTGTAGCCGAATTCAACCATAGGTTTCCAGTTGGTACAAAAGCTAAACTGGTATCTTCTCTCACATATAACCCAAGTATACCTAGGCGATTTTGTTCGTCAGTTAGCTTGTGGTCACTCCAAAAGTCGTCAACGGTACCATCAAGCGGAAGAAGTTCTCCAATAGGTGATACGGGAACATGAGCTTCTGGTACGGTGGATGTGCTTCTCAGCAACATAGCTGGACTTCCTTCCCCAATTTGTCCGAGTCGTCCGGTATAAACATCGACATCGCGCATTTTTGATGTCGTGTAATTCATAAGTGCCCGTACTGCACTTGCATCGCGGTACATCATTGCAGGTCCGTAGGCACGTGGCATTACTGTGTTTGCATTCGTTATTCTATTATTGGCGACTGCCAATCCAGGGATAGAGTTCTTATCAATAAATTCAGCAAACCGGTCTTCATTATTACCGATCTCGTCCAGTATAGTACGAAGATTGAAGATGTTGATGTAAAGAGGCGAAGCATCCATCATCAACATTGGGACGTTTGGCACATCATGTGCAACGACGCTACCAATACGTTGGATATAAGATGTAATGAATCCAACATTAAGCTCTAAAGTCTTAAAACTTTCGAGCATAGCCGACGGAATAACCGGCGGATCTGGGTATGGGCTAGCGAAGCTGTAGCGTGGAACCTGGTCCATCCTTATACGATACAGATGATACGACAACTGGGCCAACGAGTGCCGATAGAACTGATACACTGAGCAGCGCTCAGTAACTTTATCTTCTCCGAGCTGTTCTTGGAGTTTCAAGTAGTATTGGTTCACCATAAAGCCTAACGCTTGCGTGGAAACGGGAACAGGCTGAGCGTACGGTGTTACCGCCATGCCCAAAAACTGAACTGAAGAAAATTCAATAGAAGAGAAAGGTCGAGTAGTGGGTGGTGGTTGTGAATGTGGAGATGCGAATGGTTTGTTGGAACCTAATCCAATTGAAGCGAAACGTGCGTTACGTTCTGCGTCCATCTGAGCGACGACTTTGTCGTTTTGAGTAATACGCCAGTTGGTGGTTCTATCATTGGGTTTTCCCCTGTTAGAACCTCGTCCGCGGTTTCCCCTAGGTCTTCGGACTGGAAAATTTGCGCGTCCTCGGGAACCATAATCTGAAGTGGGTTGTAGCTGTGAGGTATCCATGGCTTCAGACATGATTGGTAACGATTTACAGAAAGGATTTTCTGCGGCAGGCAAGGCATCTGCGCTAAAAATCGTATCGTAACGAATGTACCTAACACCTTCTCTATTTAAAATGACCGTACCGACTATGACCGGAATGTTCATGTATTGAGATGATACTATGAACAAATCAACATTAAGAGTCAGAACGTCAAACTCGATAGGTAACGTAATGTAAGACGTGCTTTCTACTTCCTGACTACCCAAGCCCTTCAAAATAAGCCGGCTTGCGCGAACAATTAAAATGTTTCAGCAAAGAGGACGATATTAAAGAAATGGTTGAACCACTATCGATCAAATCGTCTACGGGCACATCTTGAATAACCGCCACTACAACATCATGATTAGTAGAATTTACTAAAACATTGCATAAATTAACAGTCTCCTTGTTTGCCGCTTCAGTTCTTTGCTTGGTAAAACAAGTTTCGACTTTATGACCCGGTTTCTTACAAAATGAACACGGTTCGGATTTATTCGGAACAAAAACCGTCTTCGAATTCGCGGTACTCGAAGGAAGCCGAGGACTACTCGGTCCCTGATCCGGTCTAGAGCGCTTAGTACACGCGACCTGCTTGTGACTGACCACACGAAAAACACTTAATATCGCTAGTACTACCCCTTTTCCGCGAGGAATCAGTGATTGGTTTCCCTTTGTTACCGCTATTTATTAAAACAGAGCGCGAGGTACTAACCGGTTTTACGTAAATGGAGAAAAACTCAATCAAATCATTTGGCAATAATTTTGCGTTAGTCGCAGCTGCTCTAATATTAGGGTCCGTAATACCGCGTATAATTATTGCCGATATCAATTCGTCACTAAGTCCCCGCACTATTTTCAACCGAAGTAACGAACGACGCGCATAATCAGCGTACGTGGGGTACTTGTCGGAGTTGGTGTTAATCACGTCCGCCAAAATACCTGCTACATCGGGTGTCTTCGGACACAATGACCTAAAGTTACTCCACGTGCGGTCATTTGACACCCAATCGTTTAGCCACGAACGAGCATCCCCCTTTAAGCAATTGCCAATACGCGAAAGGCACTCATGATCGTTCCAATGATTTAGGGATCTTGCGCGGTCTACCTCCGCACACCAATCATCAATATTGTGCAAGTTTGGATCAAAACTAGAGATATAAAAATGCTGGCTGGATCTACCGTAATTAATCGAACGAATCGCGTCTACAATACGGTCGGTAACCGTGGAATGTTCTAGCGCCTTGCTAGATGTAGGCTCTGAACCGCGAGGCAATGATCTAGACCTAGATAGGTTACGCTGGTTATGACTACGGACAGGCAACACAAACCGATCACGCGATCGCGGACTTAAATGCGGCGATTGCAAACTACGCGTACGGGTCGACGGCGGTGGCGGCGAAACATAACGCTCACTACGCGGATCCGCACGATCCGGTGATCGTAAAGCATTACGCCTAGGTGACTGTCTGACCTGATCGCGTTGTCGTGATAATGACCTATCGCGGTTTCTAGTTTCCGGCACTAATACGGCACGATCACCCGAATGCCCTGGCAAAGGCGAGGCCCCAGACCTATCCTCTAACGCTTTAAGACGCGTCACCATAGCCTGCATCTCGAGCCGCAACTTAAAACTTTCGTCAGGCGATCGCTCGCGGTTTCTACTATCACGTCTGTCGCGACTATGACGATTGGAACTACGACTATCGCGACGATCCGCACTATTTACACGCTCACGATTCGACATGACGAAATTAACAAAAGTCTAAAGTGGAAAAATAAATGAACCGCTATGACACACAAATAATGTCACGAAAAACTAATCAAAAGCACTTACTAATCACCATAAAACACTCCAGCAAAAATCGTACTACATGAGGGTAACTGAACAAAACCGAACTAAACGACAAAACTTCTAGAATAAAACTAACTGATAAGCACTATCCTTTAACAAAAATAACAGTGGGCAATTGGGAAAGAATCCCACTACTGATCTAAGGAATAAGACCAGGAGTGATTTTTTTAAAACAACTTTTAATACTACCTGACAAAATAAATTCAACACAAACAACTTTACAACAAAAATGATTTCACTTCTAAATTAACTAACACACAAAAATAATACAAAACTAATGAATCTAAATAAGACCTAGAAACGATCTATCTATGACTAAACAATTAGCAAAAGTTAGGTACAATCGGACAGAGTAACGACCTATCTCAACGAAGGCGAGTGCAAAAAAAGGGCCGAGCCCGGGTGAGGCGCCGAGTTTTATTAACTCTCCCCACCCTTTCTGTTCCCACTCCTACAATATATAATCAATAACAAATAGCTATTTTTTTAAATATTGATGTATCTATATTATACTATACTAAATTACTCACAGCTTTTAATCACAGATAGCATATAGTGGCAATGTATGTACCTAAGCTAATTTTTGAAATGATATCCATACTTTGATTAATTCTAATAATGAATTTGACTTATAAATTCCAAATGATGACTAACTTTTCAATATCTCCTTATCAACATTCGATATAAAATTTTCTTCTCCCACATTGGCATTATTGTCTCCAGATAGATTAATTGGTTGAGGAGCTGGCGATTCCTGGTTTGTGTTGTTAACTAAACTTATATTAGAGTAAGCTGGTGATGCCATCGATATACTCGTATGGAGTGGATTATATGATGTAGAATCGAGCAGACGGAGTTCGATATTTGAAAACAATTTGGCCATTTCCAGTTTAACAGTGGCTTGTTCTCTGGGCGGAAATTTCTTGAATGTATCGGCATAACTAAGGAATAAATTGTCCGTAACGTCGAGTTCCTTCTTATTTTTATTAGAATTTATAAACTGTATCACTCTCCCTACATCATCATCACTTCCGTTCCGGATGTCCTCTTGATCGTTTAGCCTTTCTAGATGAAATGCTTGATGATGACGGGGGTGCCTGTGGTGATGACGGGGTGGCTTTCGATGTTGATGAGGTAGCTTGCATTGGTGGCTGGGAAATCTGCGATGGAGGTGAGCGGACCGGTGATTGGAAAGTTATACTATCGTATCCAGGAGTATGACCAGGTGGTTGACTTTGAGGCGAAGATGGTGATGTTGGTGCTATTTCAACAGGAACGTTTGAATGGGATTCTCGAGGCGCTTTGAAATGGTCCAAGAATGCCAGTTGTGATGCCCATGTGTAATTTACGTTTCTACGACTAGAACCAGTTGTTCCTTTGAGCTGTTTTTTATATTTAGTGTAGCCGTCTCTGATTGTCATCCATTTGTGTTTTACTGCTTCACCTGCGGTAATGATAAAATTTACAAGAATAGAATAGAATCAAACTTTAAAATAAATAATTAAAAATAAATAATTATACTATTTTATTTAATGAATATATTTGTATTGCATTGTATTATAACATAACAAATTATTCCTCATAAAATAATAACCTTATTTCTTTGTTTAAGGTATTTAACAACCAGTGATTCTTATCAAACCATTGCATTTTCTTTTCGGGTTGGACATAGTTCAGTCAGCAATATTGTGAAGAATGTCAGCGTAGAAATATGGATTTTATTGCAACCAACGTATATGCCAGCACCATCAGAGAAAACATGGAGGCAATCAGAAGTAGGATACAGAGAATTATGAAATTTTCCGAACTGCGTAGGCAGTATAGATGGGAAGCACATTGCTATTAAATGTCCTCCAAATAGCGGAACACATTACTACTGCTACAAAAATTACTTCTCTATCGTTTTGTTAGCAATCGTAGATCCATTTTATAAATTTATTACTGTGGATATCGGTAGCTATGGTCGAATGAGTGATAGCGGAATATTCGAAAACTCAAATTTTTATCAAGCGTACTTACACGGAAAATTACTACTACCGCCAAAACCTCTCCCAGGAGATGAAGATCCCACACCACATGTTTTGATAGGAGATGAGGGGTTTGCTTTGAAAGAATATCTTATGCGACCTTTTCCTAGAGCAGCCGTTGTACATGACAACAGAAAAAAAACTTAACTATCGACTTTGTCGAGGTAGACGAGTTGTTGAGAACAGTTTTGGAATTTTGGCACAGAAGTTCAGAATTTTCAATAGACACATAGAAACCAATGTCTAAACCGCAATACATATTGTAAAAGCAGCCTGTTGCTTACATAATTTCATCAGAGTGAAAGGAGAAACATGTTTTATTGATCTAAAGGAAATACAGAGTGATCCAAGGGCATTCACTCCAGTAAGACCCACAAATCAAAGATCTCCAAACGCAGCTTTCGATGTGAGGGAAAAGTTTGTCACCTATTTTAATAGTATTAGAATAAATATAATAACTGTCACTTACCGCTTTGATTCAACTCTCTTCCTATAGATTACCAAAGTTCATTTTTAAGAACAGTGTTTTTATACTGCCTATGGCCCAAATCGTACAAACATACGTGAGCACGAACACATTCGACAAATTTTTCGACATCCATTTTTGTAAAACGATACAAAATCACATTCACGCTCCGTACCGTCCGACGCGACGTGCTCACGCCCCGCCGGCAGTGTAACTACTACATACGTAAACCAAACCACACAAAGCGTCGGCGTCCTGAGGGCGCTGCGCTCGCGTCCCGCCGCGCCCGTCCCCGCCGCTTCTGACTTGTATTCCCGCTCGGCGCGGCGGCGGCGGCGGTGTGGCGCGACGGTTACCGTCGCGTCGAGCGGGACGGCTCTGTGTGGCGTCCTCCGTAATATCTAGTACATTACAACTGCTCAGTGTCGCGTCGCCGTCCCGTCCCGCCGCGCCGCGCCCGCTGTGTGCAGAGACCTGTATTTGTCTACTTCTACGATAGAAGCCGCTCGCGGGTTGACATTTCTTGTACACTCCACAATTATGTTATCAAAATCAGCCCAGATACTCGCACTGGCAACTGACACATCACTTTGCGAAGACGTATATGTACCATCATCTTCATCGGATGTACTTATATTTTCAGATGGTAGTACAACCCTTGCTGCTAGGTCGTATAATAAATCCTTTGCCCTCGTGTAGTTTGTTGGCCGATTAAGTGGAAAACCGTATTTTTTAAATCTAGGGTTTAGTAAAGTGCTGCAAATCTGTCTTGCAAGTTTTCTTTCAATCGTTGAGCCATATTAAGTACAGGCAAAGGTAACTGCTGTTCACTCATTATTTTATTTATTTTACTTATCATTAAGTGGGTTAAACCATTATCTCAGAAATCGTAACCGATTTTTCAGCACTCATCATCTCGGTTATGGTTTTAAATATTTTTAGTATTTCACAGGCTTTCGTAATTATAGTCACATCTTCATTTTCTAAATTTGGTGTTCGTGGGTAGTCGTTTGCTATTGTCGATATTATGCTGGTTTTAACCCATATATGCTCAATTTTTTTTTTTGCAAACCAGCAACTTTTTTATATTATTAGAGGCCAAAACATACCTAAGAAACAAGATTTTTTAAAATTTTTGATGGTTATTGCAGGATTTTGGAAATATTGACCGCCCCATTTTTGGGGCGCTGAGCACGGTCCGCCACGCGAAATATTTTTTCAGAGATTGTTCTGTTTTGGTTATACTATAGGGTTAGGTAAATTATTTTACTAATTTATAGAATCATATTCAATATTTATTTATTTTATCTATATTTGACAGCATAGGAAATATAGAAAACAAAATTGAGATTTTACAAATGAAAAGTCTCGAAACAGTTCGAATGGCAACCGACATTACATTTTCGTAATTTTTTTGTAGTATTTTTATGGCATTGACCACAACGTATCTGAGTATCACTGGAAATAATAATATTACCAACCCCATCCAGACGAACATCATCTGGAATCCTCCTTTTGCGTGTAGCTGGCTTTAGTGGACGGCCTATGGAGCGGGCCGAAGTATACTTTGCCAGATACGTCGTGACTACAGTCCTGATGAAATATAAAAAATCAAGATGACCCTTCTGTTGCCCAGCCGGTGAAAGTCTGTACAACTGAAATGCGTTGTTCATCGAGGCATTCAAAGGCCACATCAGCATTTGCCAGTACTATTTTTTTTATTGATGCTGTTACGATAGCACCCTATATTCTGATCAAGGCGATCCACTCCGCCCATGTATTTATTGTACATCTGTACACAGAAAGGCTGTTGAACAGACACTTTCTTCTTTTCGCTACTTGACCAACGCTGAGCAGACCCTAAGGGCGCAACACAACATCATTGTAGCGAATCAGAGTCACGCCTGATTTTTCATCTGTCATTTGATGGAAGGAACCGCGTGTTTCTTTTTTAATTATTGGCACTGCCTTCAACGGCTTATTTTCTACACGATTGGCTCGTATTGTACCTGTCCCTTGATGGCCCGATTCTTTCAAAGCTGTAAGCAATCTAAAAGACGTAAAAAAATTATCTATGTAAACGTGCACTTTATAAACCGCAGGCAATTTGGCAACCAAGTTTGTAACAACAGATCCTCCTACACCTAGATCAGGATTGGTATTGCCCGTGCTAGCCCCTTGATAAGGTATGGCTTGCATGAGATATCCCAGGCGTGTACTCATACACCAACATTTGAATCCAAAACGTTATCGGTTTGCCGTGAATATGCTGTTTTGTACTATGATGGCCATAATACGGAATCATTGATTCGTCGATGCTAACTTCATTGTACTGAGGCCAATACTTCATCCATTTTTGGTTCAGTTTATCCCATAACGGCCGCACTTTAGTAAACTTGTCGTGGGCGTCTAATGCTGCGTTATCACATACATGCATAAATCGAAGTATTTGTTCAAATCTTGATCGTGATATGGCATTAGCTACGCCAGGATGGTAAGTATCAGCTCCGGTATCCCAGTACATACGATTTCTAGCCTGAACGTTATAACCACTCAGCAAAAATATTGCAAGTACAAGGCGGATCTTCTGTAACGTCAAACTGTTTTCCTTCAAAAATAGCATACTTTTTCGAATTTTCAACAAACAAATCAATAATTTCTTGGTCGTAGAATAATTCAAACCATGCCACAGGCGACATATTAGTTTCTAACAACTCTGTCCGATTCCATTCTCTTCTTTGATGTTCCCGTAAATCTATATGCTTCCATTTTCTTTTTACTGTAACCTTCTTTTTTCTTATTTGTTTATGCGTTGTGGAAGTCGATGCAATATCCGACAGAGGCAAGTCATCTTCGCTGGAATCTTCTTGTCCCATTATTTCCGACTGTAACCCTGTTCCTGACCTCCGTACGCATTGAAGTTCCGCCTCAGCACGAAGTTGGTTGCCTGTTAGATGATCCAAATCTCCCACAAGCGCATCTTCATTATCACTATCAGCATCACTCAACATATGGTTACTAGTAGGGCATGTGTAGACAGTAGCTTCGATTATATCATCTTCAGTCTCCAATCATCAATTATCTGAGATAACGACAACCTAAAAAACCAAACATATATTATAAATATAACATGTCAATACAATTAAGTAAACATAGCAGTTGTAAATACTGTAAATAAATCGATAATGCCAAATATATGAAGTTTGAAATTTACGTGGGAGCTCGCGTTCAACGCCCCAATAATAGGGCGTTACAAATAATGCCTCGATGAATCTATGCTTCAAAAAATGTAATTGATTTATGATGGAAAACTCATTGAACATAAATACAACAACAAAATAAACCACTTTACATAGATCTACTAATAAATAAATTGATAAAAACTTACGGTTTATTGTGCGACATCATAACTTACCTTCAATAATTACACGTTTTTTCTCTTCAAATGACAGATAAAATGGCGTCAAAACTTTCTTTTTTTTTATTACGTGTGTTGCCAGTATTGTAAATAAGCGATGTAGTGGTTTATAAAAATAAAGAAATGCTTATTGAATGTTAAAAAAAAAATAAAAATGAAACGTTTTATAATTGGGGCAGTGAGCACATATGGGTTAATTTCGATTACTCGTTGAAACATGTCATACGTCGAGTTCTAGCGAGTGACCATATCTTGCTTTACTTTTAAAATGTTTTCACCTGGGCGGGTTAGCATTGCTTTAAGACGGTCTGCAGCTAATGGGCTTCTCTTAAATAGCTCAACTATGGCCTTGATCCTCTCACGAGTGTCCTTGATCTCATCTAAGCTGGCCTGGACGCTTAAATTAAGAGTGTGTGCAAAGCCCTTGAGGCAGAGGTAAACTTTACAAGAATCAGAACACGGCACTTAGGTACTAGTTTGCGGGTTTTTTAATTATTTAGACGGAACAAATTAATGCAGGTATTACTCGCGCACCGTATCGAAGATCTACTTACCTGCATTTAGGATGTCCCTCAGCACTGATGCTGCAGTTTCCTTGGAAGCAGTAGTTGTGACATATTAAACCGTGGCGTTCCTCCACATCCGGTATTAGACTCTTCAGCGCTTCGCAGGACTTGTTCCCCAAGGTTTGTTCCTCAATTGTATAGTTGGCTGCTGTAAGTGGACCCATCCAACAGTTGTCTCTGCTAGACTGTGAGTAAACAACTGGCGCCACATCGTGTTGTTGACACTTTGGTAACTGCAAAATGGCTTTTTGATTTTCGCTCCTCCAGTAAATGAAATCTTTTGATACGGTTAAAGCAGCTGAGTAAGAATCTACTAATATATACTTAATCACACTAAGTCAGTCTCAAATATCAGTTTCTGTTTTAGTTGCAATTTTAACACTTGAATTACTAAGGACTACACAAAACAAAATCAAATTAAAAAGTAGGCAGGTCAAAAACGCACTCACTCTAGCACTATACTGCTCCGGTATGATCGTACGACAACAAAAAATACTAGTAAAAGTACCTAAACTTTGTAAACAAATTTAAAATTCGAACCGAAATCATATAGCCAAAATTTGTATTATTGCCATTATATTTTCTTCTTTAACTTAACGTAATAGGGTCTAATTTCTAGTAATGACATCCATCCATCCACATTATTCTCTCACTCATGTAGGCCATACACGCTACGGTCTACCGGAGAGGTAATCTGTGCAGGTATGCCTGCGCAGGTCAACCGAACAATGGTAGCGTGTATGGGGACGTTCCGGTGTATCGGAACGGTCTTCAGTTTTCTTTGCGATGGCATCGAATGTGGACGATGACACGCTGGCGTTGCTAGGTCTTGCTTTAATTTTGAAGAAAAATTATACGAAAAACAAGCGAAGAAAGTGGTGTAAGCATTGGTTATTGAAAAGGAAAACATATAGTCGTGTTAATTTATTAAATGAATTGAAATTTGAACCAGAAGATTTTAAAAACTATCTTCGTATGGACGAGAAAACATAACTTAAATTACTTGAAATGGTTACTCCTATGATAAAAAAAGAAGAAACAGTTATGAGAAATAGTATTTGTGCGCACGAAAGATTATCAGTTACATTGAGATTTCTCGCAACTGGCAGAAGTTATGAGGACCTAAAATTTTCAACAATTATTTCGCACTTGGAAAAATTATTCCTGAAACATGTGAGGCTTTGTATAAAGTACTCAGAAGAGATTATTTGAAGGTAAGTCATTAAAACACTGTTATATTACAGATAATATTTATAAAAAAAAATACGATTTTAATTTTAATCATGACCCTCCGCGGCCAAAACGCGTTAACACGTAAAATCACTGTGGTCGCACATATTAATTCGCTGCCAGTAATAAAGTTATTATTTAAGCGCAAAATAAACATTGTTGTGTAGCTAAGACTACGGGCTTCCCAGTTTACGAATTAGTTTTTGATTCTTTGAAGTGATCACTAAGTAAACACAGTTTTTAATAATACGGGCTGTGAAATTGAACTTATTATCATCGCGTCAACGCCGAGGTCAAAGTCCGTCCTTCGCGCACACACATCGTAGACTATTCGTCGCTGCAAGGACGACGCCTGCTGTCGATCGGCTACCGTCGGGGTGTTGTTCGGAAAACGAAGATTCACCAAGGCGCGCCGCACCAACATAGGACTGAGTGCGCGATACTCGTGCGCAGCTGACCAAGACTACATGATCGTGTGAGTAAGGCGCTTCATTAGTAAAGTAAACAGTGCACACTGCATGATATTATCCGATCTCTGATAATTTTTGATTTTTTCGCGTACCAAAAATGCTCCGTTCACCTCCTAAAACTTCATCATCGCCTCTACACAACTCTGAGCCTGATTTAAGTACGAGTTCCAATAATGAAACGAATGTGCATATTACTCAGAGGAAAAGAAAAAGAGGCGAAGACGCCGAGTTGCAACGCCTAGAAACTATGATGTTAGATTTGAAGAGCATGTTTACTAATTTTGTCTCTGATCAAAAACAAAACAACAATAAAATTGACTCCCTGCGCTCAGCCCTTGAGGACATAAGGTCTCAAAACAGCCTAATACGTAGCCAAAACACAAAAATTCAAACTCAGATCGATGAAGTCCGAACCCAAAATGTTGAAATCCAAAACTCGGTACAATTTTTGTCCGATAAATATGATGAGGCTATACTAAAGGTAAATAACTTGCAGGCGGAGTGTAATGAACGCCAAAAAATTATAAAAACGCTTGAGCTTAAGGTACTCGTAGATTATCTGGAGAGAAACTTAAAAGCTGCAACAATTGAAATAAAAAATATTCCAACCTCAAACCCTGAGACCAAAACAACACTAACAGGGATAGTTCAAAAACTTGGCAGTATTATTAATCAACCTGTTCCACCAGCTAATATCAAAAATATTTTCCGTTTGAGAGGCAAAAAAGAGACAGTAGGGACTGTCATTGTAGAATTTTCATCCACTCCAATAAAGGAACAATTTATGCAATCCACCAAAAATTACAATAAGCAAAATGTAGGAAATCGTCTTAACACCACTCACCTTCAAGCTGTAGGACCTCTAAAACCTATATACATATCGGAAGCGCTTACTTCCGCTGCAAAACGTCTCCACTATCTCACCAGAGAGTTCATAAAAAGCAGCGAGTATGAACAGTGCTGGACCGCAAACGGCAAAGTATACGTACGCGAAAGAGAAGGGATGCCCAGCCGGCTTATAAAATCTGAGGAAGATCTGGCTAAGCTACGTAAAGAAAAAAATTAATGACTAGTGTTCATGCTTAGGCGGTTTATCACATTGTTAAAAAAAATATATTTTTTGTATGTTAAAACCTATTACTAACCTACTTTTTTACATACACTTACTTGTTTTTCTTAAACTTTTTATATTCACAACACAACCCGAAATGTTTATTTGCACACTATTTATTATATTATTAACACTTAACAAACACGCAGTGAGAATTTATGCTATTAAAAATACAACAAAATTACTATTCACAATTGACACTTACACACAGCACAAATACGTAACGAGAGCTTGCACTTATTTTGACCCCTTATCACTTTTTCTCCACTCCATAACCCGTCATTGCGGTAATTTAACATGGCAGAACATTAATTTCACTCACCCAAAACTTAGTAGCATACAAAAAAAGCACATAATGATAACTATAAATTATAATTCGATATCACACAAAATAATATAATTAACACAGATGCTGTCTCTGTGTCGGACTCATCCACCTGTGACTTAGATAATTGTACACCACCTAACTTTAATTCTAATCAGTCGCTCAAAATTCTTAACCAAAATACTGGTATTATTGTATACTTGTATACAAGTATACTTGTATTAGAAGTATAACAAAAAACATGTCAGGTTTACATACCATTCTTGCTAGGACTAGGGTTGAGTGGGATCTTATCACGTTGACTGAATGTTGGCTTCCCAATACTCACTTCATCCCAGACATCCAGGGCTATAATTATTTCAAACCCGATAACAATCTGAAACAAAATGAGGGTGTGGTTGTTTATGTCCATAAAAATCTCAAAGTATCCGTGGAAGAAACTTCAATCATGGATGCAAACTGTCTACTAATAAAAATTGCTATATATCGCCCACCAGGCTATAGAGATATTAATAGTTTTCTTAATTCACTAAACATAATTCTGCTGAGCATTACACACTATAAAAATATAATTATCACCGGCGACATCAACATAAACATCCATGATCGATGTGTCGACTCAACAAAACATAGTTACTTAAATCTATTAGCCACACATGGTCTACTTCCTGCACATACATTGCCCACCCGACTCCAAACCTGCCTTGATCACTTCATTTTAAAAACCAACCTACCGGCGTCAACTTTTGTAGCCCACTCTGCATTAACTGACCATTAAACTGTCTTATTGTTCGTAGTCAAAAAAATGCCTAAAGTAGCTGCAAAAAAAACCGCTGTCCGCATCAATTATGATCATTTAGATGCTCAATTAAAACAACTTGACTTCAGTCAAGTTTACCGCACACAAAACCCTCATATAGCTGCAGAGGAAATGAGCAGGCTTATTGCACAGGTGATTGAATCCAATTCGAAAACTGTTAAGGTACCTAATCGGAAAAAAATAATGAAACCATGGCTCACCCCGGGCCTTCTTCGATGTGTCCGGCATAGAGATAATTTACACAAAAACCTGAAAAAAACACCCAAAGATGAAATTCTAAGAGCATCCTTTGTTAGGTACAGGAACTACTGCAATAAACTACTTAAAAAAACTAAAATAGAATTTGAAAAACAAGAATTAAGTGATGCCGGTAATAATACCAAACAAATCTGGACAGTTATAAACACTATAACAAACCGAACTAAAAAACGGGACGATACATCACATCTACTGTAACCTCGTCAACAAATACTTTGCGGAAATTGGTAAAAAACTCGCGGAAAACATTGTCAGTGAGTCAGCTTCCGATGAATCCCACACTGTCAATTGTGGACACTTGCAATCTATGGCACTGTTACCGACGGACGAAAATGAAGTTGCTAAACTGATAATGTCTTTGCGTAACGACTGTGCTGCGGGATGGGACCGAATTACAAGTGGCCTCTTAACCCTCTGTGACTGACGTGGCTCAATTTTTACAATTCAACTGACGTGGTAGTACACGAGACACCATTTCAACAGCAAATATTTTTGTAGAATTAGAGTATGCAGCTAACTTATTCATATTTATTAGATTTCTAGCCTATTTTATATGTTAAATTTACTTGAAATAAAAAAATAATAATTTGTATTTTCAAAATTAAACAACGTTTATTTACTTAACACAAATCAGTCTATAAATTTCTACTTAGACATTTATGACATAAAAAAATATAAAATTAACTTTTTTCAAATTTAACATTATACATTTTAAAAGTTCACAATTACATTAATCAGTCTAGGAAAAATGAGATACATTCGTTGGTCAACTTAAAAACTAGAGAATTTCAAAATCACAGCTTTGTTTGACAATTATCACACAGTGGCTTGGAACACTGAAGGCAAATTGGCTTCGAACAATCACAGCAACGGTATTTAGTTTGTCTTTTTATTTTTGTTGGACAAACGTAACATAATTTTTTGCCACTTAGTGGAACAGACCGAACTACTGGTGGTGGAGGGGGGGTATCCTGGCCTAAAACTCTAGTGATAGTCATTCGCAGCTCCCTTGGCAATCTTTCATTGTACACTCGGTTTTTCATATGATTCAGCACTAAGTCTCTGGCCATATTCAATAAAAAAGTTTCTCTCCTCATTTTGCCATCACTGTCATTACAACTTTGATAAAATACAAAGCTATTTACGCCTGCCATGTCCAGAATCCTTTGAAAGATTGCCATAGGCCAACGACGAGATTTACGACTGCAACAATATATCGAGCACTTTTTATCCACCTCGTCCACTCCACCTTTTGTATGGTTGTAGTCTGCAATCATAACTGGTTTTCCTGTATCTTCATCTATTTCTTGAATATGGTGAGAAGAAGAATATATATAATATAATAACAGATATTGTTTCCTGTAGCCTGTGTGTTATTCAGTGATAATAATATGTATATAATTCTATTAGGGAAAGAATTTAAAAAATCGGCTTACTATTTTTCGAGTTAATTGATTACAAACAAAAGCACAAATCTATCCTAATTGTAGTAGGTATAAGTATAGATATAAAATATTTTATGTAAACGATTTATTTTTATGAAAATTGGAAAATAACGCGAAATAATACATCATTTAAACCTATTGGCTGACGTGGTTGTTTAGGAGACACTATGAAGATATAACAATTTCACTGAGGTGGTAGTCTCGTGGACACTTACCTTAACGCTGACGTGGTAGTTTCGTGGACACCTTCCTTCCGCTACGCACGCGTGTGCTCACTGCGACCGCCCGCCGCAGTCTGACCGACGTGCGAGCCCACTACAGTAAGGTACTCGCAGCGGCGGCGCTCAAATTTGACAATTGCCGGTAAAAAACGGGATTTTGTATTTCGCGGTGTCTGTTGGACTACCACGTCAGCCGCAGAGGGTTAAAAAAGCACTTGGACATGGTTGTTCCACCTCTTACATACATCTGCAACCTATCTATTACTACTGGCCAGTTTCCCAAAGCCTTTAAAAAATCTATTATACATCCTATCTTTAAGAGTGGAGACAGAGGCTTTGTCAACAACTATAGACCTATTGCAGTTTTTCCTGCCCTATCCAAAGTACTGGAGCGGATCATGAACAACAGACTCGTGAACTACCTAGAACAATTTAACATACTGTCGCCCTCTCAATATGGTTTTCGGGCTGGAAAGTCCACGTCCGATGCGGTTCATGATCTGACAAACTATGTTGTCGAAAACTTGGATGGTGGGCAATAGGTCTTGGGCATCTTTTTAGACCTTGCCAAAGCTTTTGACACGGTTTAGGTCTTGGGCATCTTTTTAGACCTTGCCAAAGCTTTTGACACGGTTTCTGTACCCATTCTAATTCAGAAGATGGAAAGATTGGGAATAAGGGGTGTACAATTAAAACTTTTTGAGGGCTATCTTAGTGAGCGTACCCAGTGCGTTAAGATCAATGACGTCGTCAGTGAGGAACGCTCTGTCTCCTATGGCGTGCCACAAGGTAGCGTACTTGGCCCGACCCTCTTTCTTATATTCATTATCGAGCTGGGTTTGCTCACTCTCTCTAATGGTAAAATTAAACTTTTGCTGATGACACTGCCCTTCTTTTCAGAGCTGGCATATGGCATGAAGTATACGAGCATGCTCAAGCAGGCTTTAACGTTGTAACGGAGTGGCTACATAGTAACGTTCTAACACTAAACGCCGACAAAACAAAATACATTGCCTTTTCCCTAAAAAAATACACGCGACCAACTCCTACGGTACCATTGTATTCTGTTATAGCCCACACCTGTTCCAACCAAACTGGCAACACGTGTACCTGCACACGCTTACAAAAAGAAAACAGCATAAAATACTTGGGTATTATAATAGACTGCAACTTAAGATTTCAGGAACACATCAACACCCTCAGCAATAGATTGCGTAGATTAATATATGTCTTCAAGACTCTGAGAAAAGTTGCAGACAAAAAGCTGAGGAAATCAATCTACTTTGCCCTCGTCCAATCGCTATTAATCTACTGCATAACATCTTGGGGTGGTGCAGCTAAATTCACAATCCTAGAACTGGAGAGAACGCAGAGAGCTATTTTGAAAGTATCTTCCTTCCTACCATTCCGATATCCCACAGCACTGCTATACAAAGAGTCTAATGTTCTAACTGTTCGTCAGCTTTTTATATTACAAACGGTCCTAAAACAGCATGGACTCGTTACTTTCAACCCCCTACTACCATATGGTAAAAGACGATTTGATCCCATAGACCGTAATCAAAATCGGCTCAATACTGCTTTCTCTAAACGCTTCTTTTGCTACCTGGGTCGCTTTCTATATAATAACATAAATAGGACGCTCTCTGTTCATAGTCTTACCAGTAAAAAGTGCAAAATAAAAGTAAGAAAATAGCTCCAGGACTTAAACTATGACGACACGGAAAAACTTCTTGCTGCCCCGGTGTAACTTGTTAACGTTTTAAAGCAATGTGCCAATTTTAAATACTGAAATTATTTTTAATATATATTCTAAACCAATTTTGATACCTCACGATCATTTAACCCTTTATAGGCACACTCATAACTTTCTTAATCTCAGTCATACTCCCTCAAACATACACACACACACACACACACAGCATGACATAACACTATTCACTAAATTACTAACACTCCAACGAAATATTGTATAAAATACTTGCTATAAAACCTTATCGCATTTGATAACTGTGTGAATACATAACCTACAAAATGTGACAATATCCGAATGGGGGGAGTCCTGGTGTCCTGAAATACAGGCATTACGTCTAGTTTAGGCACCAGTCTCCCACAATATAATATTATTAAGCTGTAGCTGTTATGTATTGTTCTTGATACGATGTTAAATGTACCTTATATTGTGGTGAGAAATAAATCTTTATTATTATTATTAAAGTACAAAACTGTCGCGTACAAATTATTCATTATCAACATTGAAATTATTAAGGAATGTCGCTGCCGAATCTGGAATCGATAAAACTACCTCTGTTTCATTGGGCTGATTTCCTGGAATTGTAGGTGTTCGTATTTGTGGCGAGTAGGGATTGCCTTGGGAACTGTTGAGTAGATGGCTAGTGAAATGATTGAGAAATATACTCAGAATTTTGACTAGTGGGAAATGGAAGGCAGGGTGGCATGTTGTCGATATTGCTGAGCAGGAACATAGCTTCGTTGATTTGTTTCAAAATATCTCTCATGTTAATATAGGCATGCTCGGGAGTGAGGTTTCCTATTTCTTCTTCAAAAAGTAAATCATTTATAAGTTTTTCTGCGACTATTATTTGTTTCGCATCTAAAGCCCTCAATTTCATCGCCACATTTTTGCCAATAATATCGCACCTATCTTGTGTTCTATCTTCTGGACGCTTAAAGTGATCTCGTACCGATTCCAATACTTCATTTGCTAAGCTTTCATCTTTTCTTTTTGTTTTACAATGTTTTGGTGGGCGAGATGAATTATTACTTGACGATAATGATCGAGCCACGTTGTCGGTAGTTACGCTGTTGGATGAATATTCTTCAGCGGCATTTGAAGAGTCTTCAGTGTTGTCTTTCTAATAACATAAAATAATTATGATATACAGGGTGTCCAGGACATCGTAACGCAACCTTGGCGAAAAGGCTACACCTGATGCCACTAATCAAATTGTGGAAGTCATTAATGTCGCTAATGATCGGTTACAGAAATTGTCATTTTCGAGCGCGCAATGTATTGTGAACCACGCGATCTAAACGCGCGAGAGCGTTGTACGGAGTACGTACCTACACTTCTTGAAGACACTCAAAGCTGCGACGCCGCGCGAGCTTTTGTCGTTAAATGTACTTACCTAAGAATATCGCCTACCTATCGCCGACCACAATATCACATAAAATCATTTTTAATCACTCAGAAATACCTACGGTATCTAATGATGGTAGGAACATGTTTATGCAGAATTCAAGAGAAGAAAAGCATCGACAAGCTATGTCTTTAGTCTCATAAAATCACGATTCCGATAAGGATTGATAAGATAATAAAAAAGAAAACTTGTAAGTAGGTACCTACATTGAGATCCGTTCACGTAGGTATAAACTAATGAACTATCTAAGTCACTTTGATTGTACCTACCAATATCGCCTTTCGCCGACAACAATAATACCTATCTCATAAAATGAATCATTTTTATCACTCAGAAATACTAACCTGCTGATGGTAAGAACTTGTTTTTGAAGAAATAAGAGAAGGGAGCCATAAGATTAATCTCTTAAAATAATGATTCAGATAAGGATTGATTATAAAAAATAAGCTTGAAGTACCTACATTGAGATCCGGTATCGTAGGTAACTACCGAACCGCCTCACTCACTTAGAAAGTACCTAAGTACCGACGAATAACACCCGTAGCCGACAACAACTGACATGTTTACGCAGAAGTTAAGGAGTCATAAGCTTAAGCATGTTCCACAATGATGTACTTAACGAATCCAATGTCCAATCCAAGGTGACCTTGGTTGGAGCTTGGTTTCCATCCGCGAATTTTGTACCTATGAATTCACCCAAACAAACCTTGGATGGGTCGCTGGAATACATCCTTGTGGAACATGCTCTCTTAAAATCACGAACGCGATTCTGATAAGAATTGATAACAAAGCCGGCCATGTTCGAGTCGGACTCTCAAACAAAGGGTTCTGTAAATACCTTAACTCAAAAAACACGCTTCTTGTATGCGAGCCCCCGTAAATTACCTAGTCCTATGGACGGACGGACAGCGGAGGCTTAGTGATAGGGTTTCGTTGGTTACGCTTCGGCCTACCTACATTGAGATCCGATAATGTAAGTACCTACTACTAACTCACCTTAAGGTCGCTCACCCCTGGGTTCGAAGTGGCCGCTGCCAGCACGCTCGCATATCTGAGCACGGCCCAGAGTTTCAACGTGGACACGGAGCAGAAACTTTGGGTCCTGAGCACACTCTTCACGCAACGTCGCAAACACATGCACGACGCGATTCCTCATCTCGGCTGCGGAAGCTCACTCGGACACAAACATTTTGTCCTTGACGTAACCCCAAAGAAAAAATCGAATGGGGTCGAGTCTGTTGAGTGGCAATGGCTCCGGGCCGAATCTACTGATCCACCGATTCCACAAGTCCAGATGACATTTTTAAATCAGACACACAAACACAGAGAGAAAATTAGTTTTGGGATCAAACTAAAACTTATCTTCTCTAACGTTCCGAAAACAGACTTTCACAAAAAGCACACTCGTTCGCGATCAACATCAACAAGAAACTGGCAAAAATCCATCACGAAATGTTCTTTACGAACTCTCTTTTGATTTCGCCGACATACCTACGTGCAGTACAGTGGCGGAACTATCATGGGTGGCTATTTATTTATTAAATGTTTTTTTTTTGTTGAAATACTAAACCATGTAGTTACTTGATCGCCTTAAAAAAAGATTAAGATCTAAGAGAAGCTGCAAGAAACCGAACCAATTGAGATAAACGTAACATTACTTATTTTAATTTAAGCCTTATTATGATTTTGTGAAACGTGTGCCTATTAATAGTAAAAACTCCGGGAGTGCCGGCAGAAGTGAAAACTTGAATACGTGCTTCTCTCCCTCCGTCTTACGAATTTTCGATCAGGTCACCATCTCACGCATATTCACCAGGGTCACGTGTCTTGACGCGAGCTTAACATTTTTTTACCCATCACAAAAAAAGTGCACAACGTCGCTAAAGAAGCTTTCACTTAAAAAAAAAAACTCGGTCAGGTGTCACCATCACCACTAAGCGAGACACTGAACCGCCCCTTACACTCTGTTCACCTAGATCGGCTCGATTGTCGGCATGTCAAAGAGCGCGCTACGTATTGCCGCTATAAGAAAATACGATTTGGCGACACACAACAAAATAACCGATTTGCGTCTTTAAGCAATTATTTTAATGTTGGAAATCGCTTACTTTATTTTGTTGTGATACGTATTATTTTCTAATGACGGCAGTCTTTAGACGGTATTTTTGAGCGGTGCCTTTGACATGCTCACTCGCAGGTACCTACTTGGCATGCGTTGACCTTTCGTTTGAACTTTGCACAGCTGATAGCTACCTAATTTGTAGTTTTATTAACATTGCTTTTTTTTGTGAAAATAGTGAATTAATGACTTTTTAATTAAAAATCTTATTGGGTTAGGTCAGAATTACGATTATGAGCAGTCTAAAGTAAAAAAAACTCCTGAAAAAAATGAAAAAATGAGGAAAAAGCCGACGAAAAATTCCAAAGCAGGGGTGTCCAGAATCATGTCCTGGACCCCTGGAAATCGTTTGTGCGTCGATGTCAGATACACGCTGTATTTTTGTGTCCTGCCGCTATAGATATTTCACATCAAAAATAACTACTTATTGTAAAAATGATAAATCTGTTATTTTTATATTAAAGTTTCCTACATCTGAAGAAGTATGAAGATCGATGGAACTTTCCTCATTGTCTTGGTGCAATAGATGGAAAGCACATAGCGATTGTTCCACCGGCTAATAGTGGATCGTATTTTTATAATTATAAAGGGCAACATAGCGTGGTTCTTATGGCAATTGTTAATGCAAAATACCAATTTATGTATATAGACATTGGCATGAATGGCAGAATATCCGATGGAGGGGTTCTACAAAAAACTATTTTTTTTGAAAAATTAGAAAATAGTGATTTACATATTCCAAGCAGTGAATTGTTAACAGGAAGTAACCGAAATTTACCATATGTATTTGTGGCTGATGACGCGTTCCCATTACGCCCCGATATGATAAAACCGTTTCGGCAGGCAGATTTAACATCGCAAGAAATAAAAATCCTGAATTACAGATTATCTCGCGCGAGGCGGACTGCTGAAAACGCTTTCGGGATAATGGCATCACGATTTCGGATATTTTATATTCATATAAATTTAGAACCCGAAAATATCGAAGTAGTGAAAGCATCTTGTGTATTACATAACTTTTTAATTGAACCCTCAAAAAAGTCTTACGCACCTCAAAAATTTTTTTCTCGAGAAAACTCTGAAAACGGGACTATAATTTCTGAAGGATACAATACACAAAATAGTACCATGGAAAACTTGGAAAGAAGAAACCCAGGAAATACTTTGAACAACGCGAAGATAGTCCGAAACAATTTTATGAATTATTTCAATCAAGGAAAGGGTTCCATGGCAAAATGATCATGTAAATTAAAATGTTCAAGACTTTGGAGCTTCGTCGCGACGAACCTCTCATTGCCGATGATCCTCTTGGCTCGTTTCTCAATTGACTCAAGGGCATCAAGTTGGTATCTGGCAGATCCATCCCAAAGATGAGAGCAGTACTCCATACACGATCGAACTTGCGCTTGATAGAGTTTAAGCAGCTGTTCCGGCGTGAAGTACCGTCTCACCTTTGCCAGAATCCCCAACTTCTTTGCAGCCACTTGAGCCTTTGCCTCTATGTAAGGGCCAAAACTGAGAGTAGATGATGTAACCCCAAGAAGCTCAAGTTGGTCGGTTATCGGCACGGTTAAACCTCGGAAAGATGGAGCTGGGTGGAATTGGCTCCTTTTGGCGGAAAATAGACACGCTTGGGTCTTAGCAGCATTGAACTTGACCAGATTGGCATCGCCCCATTCAGAGACTGCCTGTAAGGACACGTTCAAGCGCTCAACCATTGCCTCCCGGAGAGACCGGACCTGCGACCCACCAGCTCGTGCGTCGGACACGTATCTGTCAGCAACAGTTCTGTCGTCTGCATACCCAAAGGAACCGGGTTTAAGCAGATCATTAATATGCAGCAAGAACAGTGTTGCCGAAAGCACCGAACCCTGAGGAACCCCGGCATTAATTGATATTAATTCGAATGGATTTATTACATTTATACGAGAAGCTATCTATGACCACTCGGATAGACCGATCCCTCAGGAAGTCTGCGATCCAATCACATAAACCGGCGGGCAGACCGAAGGACGGAAGCTTACTAATAAGGCTATCGTGCCAGACCCTGTCGAAGGCCTTCGAGATGTCAAGGGAGACCGCTAGTACTTCCCCGTGCTTCTCTATGGCCTCACTCCAGATGTGAATGGCATACGCTAGAAAATCCCCAGTTGACCGATTTCGGCGGAACCCATATTGTCAGTCACTAAGAATATCATTCGCTTCTAGGTACGCCAGGAGCTTATGATTCAGCACGCGTTCCATAGTCTCACAAAGTATGGACGTTACCGAGAGTCATTGATTAAATAAAACGTAAATTAATGTATAAAACTCAGAAACAGAGTTGAGTAAAGTCAAGTATTAGTGTGTAAAATGTTTACCCCCAATAAGCATAAAGAAAAATCTAAAAATATTTTTTTCCTGCGTTTCTTTTAACATTCTAATAAGCGTATCTAATATACAATTCAATAAGCTGAATTTTAAGATTTATTTCATTTCTATACATAGTCAGGTGAAAAATGGGCATTCTTCTTTTGACACAGAAAAGTTATTGGTTGTTGTAGGTTAATTAGTTTTAAGTTTGTTTTTCATTGAAATGGTTTTGATTAGTTTTTAAGTGTTTTATATAAGTGTCCTTAGCAAATATTAACATAAATAGTAAATACTTAATTTAGCTCATAAGACACCTGACGTACTGGTTTATCCAAGTTTAGGTTAGATCTAAATTATTGAATCCCATTAATGACCTACTAATTGTGTAAACTTGCATGTTATTCCTCTTAATAAATATTCTATTCTATTTATTCGTACTGTTTGTGAATAAAGGCTATTTGTATTTCTTATGCCTCATCATTTTAATTAAATAAGTATCGTCAAACGTAAAAAAAATATCATATAACGTAGTTTTATTCAGATGCAAGTGATGGAGAAAAGGCAAAGGGGTCTAATGCTAAATTTCAAATTCAGGAGAACCAAACAAACTTAATTTAGTTATTATATAATTCTATTTATTAAAGTACAATCGAGAATATAATATTAATAACTAATAGTAATCCTAATCTGGGTGGTTATGTTGGCCATACTGAAACAAAATAAAAGTATTATGATGTTTCTGACAAATAGAGCTTAGTAAGTCGTTATTTCATTTACTTATGTAAACTGGACTCAAAAGGGAATCATAGAATTCAGACAACAGATAAATCAACGCAATAACATATTTATTCTTAATTATTAAAGATCAGAACACTTTTATACGATTTTACTAACCTTAAACTTATCGCTCCGGTGCCTCGTTCAAGAATGTCCCTTGTCGGACACTTGTTAGCTTACAATTCACTTCGATGTCAAAATGATTTGATAACCTGTCAGTTACTTTGAATGTGTCGAAATACCACCGATGTAAGTCGACTATGACAAGACTTATCTATGGACTGTTCACTTTAATATCGTTGGCTCACTATTACAAGGTTCTAAGTTAATTTTAATGAAGTTGAGTAATTTGACTTTTAAATTTTTGACTTTAGTAAAATGTATACATGTAGCTCTAATGCTTAAGTGAGATTTTATTATCTTAATTTAGGACTACATAATGCTTTCTAGGAACAAAAAATTGGACATCGACTTTTATACTCTGATTTATTAACGAAATTAAAATAACATAGAACTTTGTGATTAAAAAATATTTATTTATTTATTTTTAACCAGAACTTAGGACTTTGTTCCTCTGAAATAAGTGAAAGAAATCATAATTTCAGCCCAGAATCACCCACTGCTGGGTACCTATAGTATAGGCCTCCCCTTTTTTTCATGTCACAGTAGCATTAAAAAACATTATACCATTAAATATCTTTATTTATCATAAAAAAGTATGCTTATTTAGACAAAATAAGTCACTAAAAGTTAAATTTAGACAATATTAAAAAGTTACGAGTCATATTTTATTTTCTGAATATTGCTTCATAGTACTCCTTGTCCAATGTAGGCATCCACCTGTACATAGACCGTATATTATCCGTTTTAGTCTTGCACAATACAGGTCTTTTGAGCAGTTTTGGTTCGGTAAAATAATTTGTGTTTACATTCCTTCGGATATTCTGGAGTCTCAGATTAGCTACAGTGTATGATTCTGCAGTGTGTGAGCATTTAAAACTCACTTCTAATTGTGACTTCGTAAATCGAAGCTCTGTCACTTTGGAAAAAGGAACTAGTGAATATTTTAGCCTTGAACAGGCTTCTTGAAAATTAAAGAAATCTTTGCCACTCATTTGCAAGATAGAATAGGGTTTAGCTGAATTTACCTGCAATAATAATCTCATGAGAGATACAGGTGAATAATATTCAGCCATTAGGAGGACTCTATCAATACAGCTATGCACATTGTCAATTTCTTGAATGCAAGAATGTCCAGGGGTTGAAAATTTTAAGGTAATTTGTTCCAATGTAGAAAATTTATCAATAAGCTGTCTTAAAGCAAAGCTCATGATGCTGTTGCGGTTCTGTGGAACACAACTATCACTCCATAATATAATTGATGTGAAATGGGGGTTGTCAAGCAGAACCTGTGTCAAAATTTTGTATACTGCACTTGCTATATCATTTCCACTTCTTCCAGCAGTGTTCTCACTCCAAATGGCACAGTACCTTTTATTAGTAGAAAGATGGCCAGTCATGTTGTAAGTAGAAAATTTACTTTTGTAAAAAAAATTGCTTACTTCTGCCTTGGGACAAGATAAAACATTCTCTAGATCAAAGCACAATACTGGAATCGTACCTTTTCTGTCTTTATCACGGTTCGACCTAGCAGCCATCTTTTCTGTTTTGTGCCTGTTTATCTTCTCTTGTAAATCTGATGTTAATGTATGTCCTTCTTTGTAATTTATATCAACCTCCTCACATAAATCACATCTGTCTTTTTTATGTTTTTGAAAGTAAATATTGCAGTCATTAAAAAATATACGTCGATATACTTCTTGCTTAATTGGAAGCTTGTTTTTTTTCTGCAATCCAGGCAATATACAGAGAATACATTTTTTTGATGGTCAAAAAGCGTTCTAAATACTCTCTAGAAAAGTCTTTTCTACAATAATGTGATGGAACCCGAGGAAATGAATTAATGTGTTCCTTAACAAGCAGTCTATCTTCTTCAGCTGTGGCTCTTTTTGTATGTTTCCCTTTGTTACTGGGTACAGGAGTATTTGAGATATTATTCTTTGTTTTGTGAATATCATATATTGGTTTCTGGCTAATCACTAAAGTATCACAGAAGAAATTCTTACACACTTTTATCTTTGCAGAGTTCACAGTGAAAAAAAACTGATAGCTGACTTTTTTCTTTGAATTTTCTTCATTCTTTCCTTTGCGTCTCCTGTCAGGTTGTAAACAATTCGTATTATTCAACAAAAACATTCGTTTTTCTTCTGAAGATAATTCATAATAATTAGTAAAAATTGATAACCTTTTCGTAATCTTTTGGCTACATTTAAACACACATTTATTTAGACAATCCTTGCTTTTTCTTATCTTCTTTGCCGGCATTAGCTTCTTTCGACTAGACACGTATTCTAACCCCTTATTTCTTGCATCTTTTCGTTTATTAACCTTCCATTCTTGTTCATTTCTCTGTCGTTTACGTGATCGTTTTTAGGTTGTGCTTCACACACATTTCCTTCATCAACGTTGGATTGATTCTATACAGATCTGAAAATAAAAGAACTAGTTTAGTTCATGAAAATTATCAATTGAAAAACTTCTTGAACCGTTTGGTATGAAATTGTAATGAACTCACCTCCTATCTTCGTCAGAATCTACGGAACTCATAGAACTTGAGGATATACGACAAGGAGGTAATGGAGGCACGAAATCTTTATCTGCCACTGAGTCATCACTCGAATAGTCCATAATTATACGCCGCTCATCCATTTTACGCAAAATTGAAGGGATAACCGTTAATGACCGTTACAATGTTTCTATTAACACAATAAACCCGTAGCACTAACCGAGAAATTGAGATGACTTTGACACTGACAGCTGACATAGAACTTTGGTCATAGACATGTTGATGTTTTTTTCTCTTAGCCAAGTTCTATGTTTAACATAGAACCGTGTTATCGTAAAAATGAATAAAATCAAAATTGGATGGTTCTATGTTTAACATGGAACTTCGTTATTTCTTTGCGTAGTAAAAATACAACATAAGACTATGGAAAATTTAAATTTTCTAGTAAATAGTGCTGCCATCTAGTTGTTGGTTTTTTGAAAAGTGTGGCTAATGAATGACACATAGAACCTTGTAGCATTCTTATCTCAATAAGGTGGATGCTCCAGGGTAGCCCGCGAAATTCAAATATTTTTATGTTTTTTGCAATTTGCCGGTCATTGTGAAGCTGTATGTGGACCAAATGCGATCCGCGACCGTAACGCGTATTTACACCAGCCGCAGTCCACATACAGCTTCACAATGACCGGCAAATTGCAAAAAACATAAAAATATTTGAATTTCGCGGGCTACCCTGGAGCATCCACCATAAGTGCTAAAATTGTAACATAGAACCTTGTAATAGTGATCCAACGATATCTCTAATGTGAAAGTACCCTCACATAGACAAGTCTCGTTACAGTCGGCCATCCTTCAAGAACGAGTCCCTTCGTTTATTATTGTTTTATAGTTTTAGTGAGTGTCTTCTATTTATCAAACAATTATCTTTACTACAAATGCATGCATGTGTACTTACAAAGAAAATCTGTACACAATTCGGTTACATATTATTTAGCAAAGATAATATAATGAATCAGTTTTGTCTCAATCTTTTTTTTTTTACTATACATAGGCACGCGTTTGACCACTATCTCACCTGATGGTAAGTGATGATGTGGTCGAAGATGGAGCACGCTTGCCTAGAAATAACCTATTCACTCTTGACTTCTTCCGAATAAAAAATATATATATATATTCCAGATGGATTACACATTTGAGTTTATTTTATGGCTTGAGTGATGTGAAAGCTACTTCCTTCACTGTCATACCACATCAGCTGCAATGTCTTGAACCACTCATGGGCGGCGAGTTCATACGCCAATCCTGCCCAGTTCAAACATTCTCAACCTATTATCATATCTATTGCTGAGCGAAGTGAGGCTACTTCCTTCACCGTCACTCCGTCATCAGCAGCGGTACTTTGAGCCAATCATGGGCGGCGAATCCCAACGCCAATCCTGCCCGACTCAAAGCACCCTCACTTGATAATCGATTGCCGGGCGAAGTGAGGCTACTTCCTTCACCGTCACTCCGTCATCGGCAGCGGTACTTTGAGCCAATCATGGGTGGCGAATCCCAACGCCAATCCTGCCCGACTCAGAGCACCCTCACTTGATAATCGATTGCCGGGCGAAGTGAGGCTACTTCCTTCACCGTCACTCCGTCATCGGCAGCGGTACTTAGAGCCAATCATGGGCGGCGAGTCCCAACGCCAATCCTGCCCGACTCAAAGCACCCTCACTTAATATCTCTAGAGGGCTGGCAAGTTCACATGCCAGATACCATCTATACAGGGTTACTGGTAACTCGACGTATTCCTTGCACGACGTCATAGTAGGATTAAAATGCAACAAATTAAGCCACCAAATGTTCTACCGAAATTCAGTAGTTTTTGAGCTAGTTACATTTTCAGTTTTTTTATGAAAAGTCCCAAATTAAATCATTTGAAACCAATTTAAAAATTATTTACAGCGCGACTGTACTGAAATTTAAGTTAATATCACAGTTGATGCCGTAGCAGATCTTTGTTCATAATTAAAAGTTCAAAAATGTCAGAAACCTTGGCAAATATCACTAAACAAACATTTATTTTTATGTGATTTTTGCTGTTACTTTATACAAAATGTTGTCTAGTAAAAAAAAAAAATACTACGCCTTATGTACAAATTACTAGGAAAATATCCTTGTCTTATCAGCTATCCAAAAAGCTATGAAAGTTCATACAAAATTATGGACTACATTATGTGCGTCTCACAAAAAGGTGATTATTCGGAAAATCAAATAAAACCATTTCGTGAATATTAGCATTATTTTTAATAAAAAATCAGTTTAAAAACTTTAATTAAGTACACTTTCACACGTTTTGTTCGATGTGCTGCCCTCGGTTTCGAATACATGTTCTTATTCGCTTCCTCACTTCGGTTTTTGTGATTCTTGATGTGATTGTTGCCCTCATCTGGTTCGCCGCATTTGTTATTCTCTCTCTTAGTTCTTCAATTGAATTTACTGGGGTCACATAAACTAGGTCTTTCATATGACCCCAGACGTAAAAGTCTAGCGGCGTAAGGTCAGGGCTTCGTGCAGGCCACGGAATCGGCCCACCGCGCCCTATCCATCGGTTTGGATAGGTTTCATCCAGCAATTGTCGAATTGTGATTCGGAAGTGGGCTGGACATCCGTCATGTTGATAGATCATGTTTGCTCTTCTGTCTTCCGGTACATCCGCGAGCAGTGGTGTTAAATGATTTCTTAGGAAATCTTCATAAATTTCCCCATTTAGTGTTCGGGGTAAAAAATGTGGGCCAATTAATTTGTCGTCGATAATACCCATCCAAACATTAAGCGAGAATCTACGCTGGGATGCGGTTGGTTTCAGTTTCTTAGGATTTCCTTCTGCTTTCGGTGCCCAGTAATGTAAGTTGTGGTAATTTGTGATACCATCACGGTCAAAACATGACTCATCGGTCCACAGAATGTTTTTTAAAAAGTTTTCGCCTTCGGCGTCGGCACTTAACATAAAACGACAAAATTCAAGCCGTCTCGGCGGATCTCCCTCTTCTAATGACTGGACAGGTTGATAGTGGTATGGATGTCGGCCTGATAAATGAACTACAGACCAAACTTTCCACTGTGACATACCAAGCTCACGCGCTACGATGTTTGTCGATATGTTGGGGTCGTCAATAAAACGTTGAAGAATCAGCTCCTCCTCCTCAGCCGTATATCTCCGAGAACGACCAGTGTCAATTTGCCTGCTTCTTTGGACGCTGCCAGTTTCAGATATTCGCCGATAAGTCGATCCAAAAACACTAACGTGTGGGAGTCGGCGGTTGGGAAAGCGAAGTTGATATTCTCTCCGCGCCTGAGCAGCGTTACCGTCACTAAGTCCGTAACAGTACATTATGTCAGCGTATTCAGGGTTAGAATACGCAGCCATAGTAAGCACTTACGAAAGCACAGCACAGCACAAGAGCAAGATACGCGCCAACAGTTAGAGAAATAGCTAGATAACAAAACACGAGCTTGCGCGACGTAGAGTTGAAACTAACTACCGCTGATATCCAGATATGTAAAGTCACACCCCGTGTCATGCCGCAAGAACAATAGTGACCAATCACAAAGCTTGCCGAGTGTTTGGAGTTTAAGCGCAGATAAAAACTACGAATAACAGGAAAACGAAACAATAGGTTGACCGTCTCACAATTTACCTGCTCGCGATAAAACTCTTCCCTTCCCTGTCACACATGCAAAAGTATTGACAATCATATCTTTCTAAATAGGTGATAAGATAAGGATATTTTCCTAGTAATTTGTACATAAGGTCAGTATTATTTTTTTTTACTAGACAACATTTTGTATGAAGTACCTAACATTAAAAATCACATAAAAATAAATGTTTGTTTAGTGATATTTGCCAAGGTTTCTGACATTTTTGAACTTTTAATTATGAACAAAGATCTGCTACGGCATCAACTGTGATATTAACTTAAATTTCAGTACAGTCGCGCTGTAAATAATTTTTAAATTGGCTTCAAATGATTTAATCTAGGACTTTTCATAAAAAAACTGAAAATGTAACTAGCTCAAAAACTACTGAATTTCGGTAGAACATTTGGTGGCTTAATTTGTTGCATTTTAATCCTACTATGACGTCGTGCAAGGAATACGTCGAGTTACCAGTAACCCTGTATAGTACATTGCAATCAACTTAACCCGTAAACTAAGATCTTGCATAATATTTAACCCTTTAGTTCGCAAGGAAACAAAATCTGTATTTTTATGTTTTTATTTAGTTTATATGTGTCTAAATAGTGTATACATGTACAAAAAAATAAGTAAATAAATTTAGTTTGTGTAACTTTTGGAAAAACATACGTTAAAAATACTCAACGTTGCGATGTATTGAAAACAGTAGGTGATAAAATGAACGTTGAGTATTTTCAACGTCGCGATATTATGTAGGTTTTTGAGACTTTTGTAAAATAAACACTTATTCACAATTATCACACATTTATTATCAAAAATAAAATTGAAAAAGACATAAAAAGTACAATCAGTCATGATTATGATAAAAAATGAAGGATATATTACCTAAAAGGTACCTACTGTAATATATGATAGTTATAAAAACAGTTTCTTTTAGATACAAAACAAAGCCGTAAGTTACATTTTGTACAATTCACATTTGTATAACCTGTTTTACAGAATTTGCAACGCCCATAGGATATAAATGTAGGCCAGTGACCTGTGTTGTCATACCTGACTGAATCAGGAGGTCTTGGAGCACAAGGAGTTTGTATGTGCTGCTTGGCGTTGTCGACTTTTTCGTTAGTTTGTCTAATTTGGTTTTTGTGTAACAGTTCATTTGCAATTTGAACTCTAAACTTTTTCAAACTAAGACATTTTTTTGCATCTGGGCTTTCCCTTCTGTATAATAACCAGGCATTGTTTACGCATATGTCAAGAGTCTGGGAGAAAATCGCCATGTACCATCTTTTGGTTTTGAAAGCAGATCTGTACAATGCAATCAACATATCTGCCAAGTCTACACCGCCCATGTGAGCGTTATATTCTTTTACTATTCGAGGACAATTCACTTCAATCTTAGCTTTACTTTCTTTGCAATATCTTTGAATTTTCCCCAACGGATAAGAGTCAACAAATGAACTTGCTAGAGTGACCACCTTGTTATCCAGCCATTTCACAACAGCTATTTTATTGGTATTGCAAACGACCTGTTGACTTGTACCTCTATCTTTTTTGGACAATTGCTTGTCAGTCAACATTTTACTTTGACAACCTCGCAGGCGATTGGCTTTTATAGTTCCTAGGCTAAAAATGCCGTACTGTTCGCGTAAATGGTGAATCAACTCTAATGAAGTAAAAAAGTTGTCAAAGTAAACTGTTGCTGGCTTCGCTTCTATTGTCTGACAGAGCGCCAAAACAACTTTCGCTCCAAGACCTAAACTATTTTCATAGTCTGTGAAAGTGTTATTTCGAAAGGTGTCCTCCCCAGCGTAAGGAATAAAATCGTATACTAGCCCAGATACGCCAGCTCTCACAAATATTTTAAACCCCCATTTTTTGGGTTTTTTCGGCAAGTATTGACGTCTACTGCCTGCCCTAGTACCTTTATAGGGTACCATCATTTCGTCAATGCTGTATCTACTTTCTTCTTTAAGTTTTAGGCAATTGCGTCTTACCATTTCTAAAAGTGGCCGAACTTTAAAATAACGATCATCATTCATATCCCAGTTGTCCACAAAGTGAAGATATTTTCTGATTTTTTCGTACATTTTGACCGGCATGATGTCTGCGATCGGGGGATATCTTAATTCACGACTCCAATAATCCTTATAGGATGGCATTTGTACTACGCCCATCATAAGAGTAATGGCTAAAAAGTCCCGTATATTATCATTAGTGACATTTGCGCATGGCAGCATCATTTTGTACTGAATATAAGTTTGTATGATCTGTAATCAAATGAATAACATCTTCTGAAAAAAATTTGTAGAAGTAGTCTAAAGGGGACATCGTACTTGAATCAATCGGAACCTCAAGTACAGTTGGTTCGATATGTGCTTCATGTCTAAATTTGCCAGTTTTCCATTTGAATAACAACGGTTTCCTCACATACTTTTTTGTTTTCTTAGTAACAATTTTAGGTGTTGTATTTGCTCGCCTCTTGGAACGTGTCGCTGGAGATACATTTGTAGGAACTTGTGGGGATAAGACAGATGAAACTTGAGGTGATAAAATGGACGAAACTTGAGGTGATAAAATAGACGAAACTGACTGGAGAACTGGAAGTTGATGAGATGTTTTATCTGGAGGGAACATGTTATTCATGACGGGTGTCAATGGAACAGTTTCTTCATCGGATAAGAAAGGCGTGGGAGACTCATTTCTAGAACTATCAAGGTCCAAGTCATTAAGTGATGAAGGGTATGACCTGGGTTCGGAGCTAGAATAAGAGTTTTCACGTTTTTTTGTCCTGTCTTCAAATATAACTTCATCGTCAGTACTGGTACTGCTACTGTCTGACGGAGCATTCTCTGGAGGAACTAGTGCCATAATTTTGCGTGTTCTTTGCCATATTGGCTTAGTCTGAAGCAAGCAAAAAAAAAAAACATGCAAACCACACCCAAAGCATGAGAAAACACCAATATATAAAATAAAATGTTAATATAACTACATGCTAAGAAAAGTGTTAGCAAAGCCGCAATGTTGAACATGCTCAACATACATCTTACGAAGTACTTTACTGATTACGTCGCAACGTTGAGAATGTTCAACGTATCACTTTATGAACTCTGTTCTCGTAAGTTAGTCAATAAAATGAAGTTATTTGTAATCATAATACTAAAATAGCTTTCTAAAAATAAAATACTGAAGTCCACTATCAGAAAAAACTCTCAAAAGTATTTTTATAGAATAAAATTACCTGCAATCCGCGAAGTCGCTGCGACCGTGACGCCATTTTGTACAACACTGACGTAAAATGCGTTCAGAAATGTCAAACTGTTTTTTTTTACAATTACGTTTAGTTATTCGTTGTAGGCATTAAATAAAAACTTTTAAAAAGTTACAAATTTTTAAACAATATTTTTTTTAAGTAAACGTTGAGCCGGCTTATCGTTGCGAGCTAAAGGGTTAATTTAAAAAATCTAATAATACAACCAAATCACATTTAATACTCGTATAAATCATTTTAATCACTCTCATCGTCATTGTCATCACTGGACGAGCAAGCAGGGGCATTGAAACTCAACCATGGATCAATTTTGTCGATCGCAACAATTGATTCGTACTTTGCCCCTCTTCTAGTTGAAGGGGTATCTACAACGAGGAATCTATCATTTGGTAAGACTTTCTTTATTCTGTAGGGACCCTGACACTTCGCTTCTAACTTTTTAGATTGGCCCGGCGCCGATACTACTGCCCTCGCTATCCTAACATCCTTGTAATTCGTGGCCTTTTTCCTGTGTTTGTCATAACGGTTTTTATTTATCTCCTGATTTCTTTTAATTCTTTCACTCGCTTCAGACCTAATTTCTTCTAAATTTTGATTACTTCTATGTCCGATGTCATTAATCACGTTATTTAATATGCCTTGGTTCGGGTTAACCACCGTCCTACCTAACAATAGCTCAGTAGGTGTTTTTCTGGTTACGTCATGAATTGTGGTGTTAAGTCCTAGCTGAACGTCTGGCAGAAGTTCGTCTCACGAATTTTTGTTCTTACCATGAGCCATGGACCCCAGGGATGCCAGAATCGTCCGGTTATACCTTTCGACCTGCCCATTGGCCCTTGGTGTGGCGACAGAATTGAGGATATGTTTTGCACCAATCGACTGCACGAACGTCTTAAACTTTTTGCTAGTGAAACTCGTGCATCTGTCTGTTATTAGCCGCGCGGGAGACCCAAAGTAACTAAAGAGAGTTTTCAATGTTTTAATACTCTCTCTAGTTTTCGTACTTCGAACAGGAGAAATACAAACATATTTGGTAAAGGCTATCACCAGTATGTATGTGTAACCTCGCTTACTTCGTGGAAAAGGACCCAGGTGGTCCGCATGTAGAGTGTGGAACGGTATATCAATTTTGGGAATCGGGTGGAGAAATCCCTCTTTGCTTCCCGAAGGCAGCTTGTGGTGAGCACACTCAAGGCATGCGGCTACATATTTTTTTGTGAACTTTCGCATCTTCGGGAACCAAAAGAGTGATTTTATTCGTTCCAATGTCTTTTCAAACCCAAAATGACCTACGTCATCATGGTTAGATTTAAGAAGTTGCCAACGCACGCCTTTTAGGACTACCCATCTCGTGACACCCTCACCTAAAGACCTAAAGACTCGTCCGTTATTAATTGTGTATTCCTTATGAGTACCTGCAATCTTAGATGTTTCCGGGTCTTCTAAAACATCTTTAATAAGTCTAACTTCTTCGTCGGAAGACTGCACCGTAGAAATCCAGTTCTCCGTTCTAATCGACATAATATCTAGAACGTGAGTATCTTCAGACGGTACTGACACTGGGCTCCTACTAAGTGCATCTACATGTGACATTCTTTCACCAGGATGGTACTCAATCTCGCAGTCAAATTCTAAAAATTGGATCCACCATCTAGATATGCGAGGTATAAGATCCCTCTTGGTGAAAGTAGAGCGTAACGCATTGCAGTCTGTTATGATAGTGAACTTCATCCCAATGAGGTATGTGCGGAATTTGTTTAAAGCACAAACGACTGCAAGCGTCTCTAGCTCGAATGAGTGCAACTTCATCTCATTCGCTGACGTTTGGCGACTAAAGTATGCTATTGGCCGCCACGGATTGGAATCTTTTCTCTGTCATAAGATGCCTGCAACCCCGAATTTGCTCGCGTCGGTGTGTAATTGCGTTTCGGCTTTGGGGTTGTACAAGGCCGGGACAGGTTTTTCTGTCAGGTGCTTTTTAATGGAATCGAAGGATTCTATTTGTATATTTTGAAGCCTTTTGAAAAAGGACACCCTTGGAGCTGCGGTCCAAGGTGTGTCCTTTTTCAAAAGGCTTGTCAACGGCTTAGCGATTAATGCAAATCCTTTCACAAACCTAAAAAAAATAGCAAGTCCAAGAAACCTTCTAACCTCATGTTGATTTCGAGGAGCAGGAAACTTGGACACCGCTTCAATCTTTTGGATTCCAGGTCTGATACCATCTTTATCTATTTCAAATCTAAGAAAATCGATTCGTTCTTGGAAGTAGTGGCATTTTTCCATCTTAAGGCTGGCCTCACACAGCCGGAAAACCTATCTGAATTAAGAATCTTAATTCAGACTCTTAATTCCGGCTCCTTCAACTCACATTATCTTAAAAATTGAGATAGATCAGTAGTCTCTTGTTTCACGACACACGCAAACGTCTCGAAATGGAGGAGGAATTAATACTAATCGCATTGCTATTGGCTCAATACAGAAAAAAAAAGAAATGCAAACGCATACACTGGATTCATCCTCTTAATGTAAACAGAATAAAAGAGTCAGTTTTACATTACGGCGACAAAATTACGACAATTTCCTGAAAGATTCTTCGATAATTTTTTTTTTTTTTTCCTAAAAAACTTTATTTAAATTGATAAAATATGCTAAACTAAAAACAAACTAAAATATAGCATCAAAAAATTCATCCTCAACGCTGTCAGCTGGTAATGTGCCCAAGAGACTGGCGGCATTGCCACGTTGAATGGCAATGCTTAATCTTTGCCCAAAGTAAAAGCCAGCTCTTGGGTCACGGGAAGTATCAACCAGCCGTTTTGAAATTTCTTTGAAAAGGCTGTGAGCACAAGGGCCCCACAGCCCGAGGGTTTCAACCCCAAACGGCTCGAAAATATAATTACCAATAAGGTTACCATATTTCCGCCGCTTGAGGTTTTCCGCAGCCGCAGCGGCAGCACCAGCACAACACGATGAACTAGGAAGATGGGATGGCGCAAGAGTATCGACACAGGTTGCATCCCACACTAAAGGCCTACCCATCTTCCAAGGAAACAAAGACATGCCGTCCGGTCTTTTGCCATCGTCTCGTGCCAAGCCATTGGGTTCTAAAACGGCTGGAACGCCGACAATGACGAGAGCTCGTCGGATTATGTCGTTTAAATTAGCGTGTCGTGCAAAACGGCCTGCACTGCGGCTACAAGAAAGGCCGTGGTGCCCGAGGCTGTTGACAACTTCACCACAGTGACAGCGATGAGGAGAACAACAAGGGGCTCCTAAACGCAAAGAAGCAGCGAGGCGAAAAGTGGTGTCGTCGAACAAAGTGCCTAGGTTCGACGATGGTAGTGCATGAAGTTAAAGACCCGACTCCCATTTTCCCACAGCCAGCAGGCGTGCACGCTCAGCAGTAGTAGCAGACGTGGACAGTAAGTTATTCTGAACTACTCTGCAGAGCGGCTCGTCCCACCGCCTCTGGGAAAATGGTTTGTCAGGTAAGTCAGTATTCGGACAAGCGAGTTTCCAGGCATTGATAGCATCGGTGAAGCATGGCACATCAAAATTAACCAGTGTGGAAGCCAGGATATTCCTGATTAATTCCTCAGTGCCGTGAACCGAAGATATAAAAGCCGGTAAACTTATACTAGAAATTTTGCGGACGCCGAGTCCTCCCATGCGGATGGGAAGGGAAGCTTGTGCCCAAGCTCGGTCGTCCAAGGCCACATTCAAAATTAATGACAAAGTGCGTCGAATAATTTGATCCATTTGGTCTAAAAGATGAGTGTGCTTCCATAAATGGGAAGCACGAAGAAAATATGTCAATTTAGGGCCGAAACAGCAGAAACGAATTATGGGGATAGCCGAATGCATGTTGATTTGGAGCAATCTTTCCGAAATGTCATCGAATTTTTGGATATTTTCTGCAATAAAATCGGGAAACGAAGTATCAAAGATTGGAGATCCCAGGAGACGAAGAGAGCTTTTTTCAATAATTTGAATTCCAGGTGCTACTGTTTTAAATTTTGAAAGTGTCAGTTGTCTGTCAGTATGGTCCGCTAAGAATAATTCACATTTCGAGAGGTTGAGATCAAGGCCAATGGAATGGAGTTCATTTTTTAACAAAATTACGTCATCTAAAACTGAATCTACTTCGCCTCCCAAGGTTCCGTCGTCAAGATATCAAACGTTAAATTTAGAATTTAGCTTACAAACAATTGGGTGAATGGCTAAACTAAAAATCACTGGCCCGAGGGGGTCACCTTGTTGACAGCCAACAGCAGATTCCAGTAAGTTGTCCCGATACAGTAATTTAGATGAGTGTCTGTAGCATTGCCAAAGGAAACTATAAAGGTCAATGGGCAAATAGTATGGGAGAAAAACCCACGGCGGACAGAAATGCAATTGTGAAGATATATAGATAAAATGTATCTAGTTATCATGGTAAGGGTCGCTTTCTTGTGGGATGTGGGAGTAAAGAGAAAAAAAAACTTTTACATTTTCAAATATTTATTCGGCGTGATCAATATCTACTGTTATATCATCTAAAAATACCGCAGGGGCTTCAATTTGTTGTTGGTGCCTAGCCCAGGATAAAAAATAAACTATACTGGCTATATGCGCGCAGCTCCCGACGGTGCGGCGGCCGTGTATACACGAGCAGTAGTAGTCTTCAACACTTTGTCTTCCTTGTGTCGCTGGGTTAATTAAAATATATGTGTAATATTGTCGCGCTCTGACATGTCGCGACTGAATTCGTCCCCTTATCAATATTTTATTATTTATTAATTCTTGATGACGATAGAGTTCTATCATGTAGACACCATTAGGTCTTATGTGTTCATGGCAGTACGACCTAGCAAGTCTTAAATGATAGCTGCCCAATGTAAACAGTATAAGTTCTTCAAATGTTAACTGTGGGAAGTCTCTAAAATCTGGATTGTTTCCATCTAATGGCATGAAAGCAACTCTTTGTCTATTCATATTGTTTTCAATTACGTGTTGCGCCAGTTCGTTCTCTCTATTCATTCTACCATTTATAATGTTAATAAACTGATCGACATATACACTATCTTCATAAGGACGCCTGGTAGCATTGATGATAGCCGCTGTTATTTTGAAGTCCGTCATCATATTTCGCATAGCAACATTGAAATATGTGTGTCGAAATATTTTGAAATCTTTCTTAAAACGACCATTTATGGCCTCGACTACCCATCGACACATTGTTATCAACCTTGACTTATTGGCATCTAGCGTCGTCAATTGTTCTCCTCTTCCTCTAGATGGTGGCATACGTGGAACATAGCCACATTCTTCAATTATAGGAATTGAATCACGAAATCCGCGATCTAATATAAAAATATCATTAGGTCTTAAAAACCAATGCCACGGAGATTCTATATTTTCTAAAAGATGACGCAGGATTGAGGCATCTGACGTTGTGGCTGGATATGGTCCCACAACGTCTATTATATAACCATCGGTGCAAACAACCAGAAAAGGCTTTACCAAGTTTCTGAATTTGTGAAGGCTATAAGTTTTTCTTTGGAATAAAAAGTTCGAACTTTTTTGGACATACAAGTACGTTCCGTCCATGACAAAAATTCCATTTTCGTTTTCGTCACCACCAAAAATATGACTCGGGATCGAAAGATTTCTGGATACAACATTATCTCTTGTTAAATGATCCAAGCCCAAATATAGCGGCATAAAATCTTCAGTTAAGCACTGTCTAGCTATTTGTAATTTTCTCTCAAATGTTCTTCTGGGCATGTTGAATTTTGATGCCAAGCGCTCATCTGATTCGCCGGTTCTTATTTTTACCAAATAAACTCCTAAAACGGTGGCAGGACAATCAGATCTCACGCGAAGAGAAGGAGTTTGTCGTAAAATGGAGCTAAATTGAGATTTACTTAAAGACGTCCAAAAGTGAAGCTCGTCATCATCAAATTCTTCAATATTTTCAAAATCCATTTGATTTCGACGCTCATATCCCCATCTGTATAGATTTATTAGGTCTAGCACGTGTGCACTATTAAAGTTTTCAAGTATTATCTGACCATTCGCAAGTATGTCCCAATCATTTGTCATTATATGAGGCTGACAAGCTCGTGCTAGATTTGGTACATATAAATTGTGATTATGTAATAAATAAAATCTGGCATATAATGGCACACATCGCGTAACAGTGTTTCTGCAGTTTTGAAAAATGCAGCGTCGTGCCGTATTTGATGCTCGTAAATATCCAGGAATAGTAAGTATACCTTCCCTCCGGCTATTTCTGCCTTCACCCTCGACAGCTATTTCTTGATCCACTTGAATATTTGGGGCATGCTGATTATGCACAGCGCGATCAAATCTTTGCCAGCAAGGATGACAAATTGATCTTGTACCATCAAAAGGAATCTAGAAGAAATGAAATACAACAGTTAATGTTTGTAGTCTACGAGACAATGATTTTCGCAATATCCGCTGACTAACGATAACGATAGATAACTTAATCAACGTTATTTATATTAGATAAGCAAGGTTTTCATATTATTATTTGAAACACATAACAAAGTAGAAATATTTACAGAAGCGCACATTGTAATGCAAAAAATATATTTCAATATGTCAGTACCTAATATAAGGTGTTTTCTAAATATCTGCCATCCTCTTAAGGGGTCATTGTACTCATCATTATAAACATCTTTTACTATGGGACAAACTCAGAAAATAAAATCAGCTGTTCCCTACATTTTTGGTCACGTGACTCGTCGAAATGTAGGGAACAGCTGATTTTTATATAAAAGAGGAGACAATACTCTGGATACATACATAAGATACAGAAAACACAGCTGCCTCGTTCTTATGTGTACTTAAAAAGAAAACGTTAGACCACACGTATGTATTTTGCGTGTTGCCTCTACTTTTATCTACAACCTTCTTGGGTGTATAGCTGACAAAGGAATAGGTATCTTGACCGGTTAAATGGTGAATATAGTCTCACGTGGTTGAATAAAATAACGTCTATACTTATTTAAGTAAAATACATTTAGAGTAGACAAAACTGATAAAGCATGTTAATACAAAACTTACCTCGCGTGGTATTATTTCTTGTAACAATAACACTGTGTGACTCCGATATCTTTCTAAATACAGTTCAGTAAGTATGTGTTTTCTGCGCCGTAACACAGATCGGGTACACACTACACAATTATTTCGTCTATCCATTTCAAACAAATTCCAAATAAAACAGCAAATAATCAGATCCAGTAAACGTGCTTAGGTAGGTAGTTGATAAAAACAAAAGTTAACAGGTAAACGCACAGATCACAACGAGAGACAACGAAGGACTGCGATGACACGAACGAAACAATGCGCCAACGCAACGAGCGAGACGTAACCTACTGTGTGAGAGAGAGGGAGCGAACATATACCTGCCGTTTTCATCACACAGGATGACGGGACGCACATGCACTCGCGAAAACCTTTTAGTAGCTTTTTAACAGAACGACAACTAATATTTAGTAGTAGTATTCGATTTTTTAAGTAAATGTATTTTTAGTTCAAACTTTGTTCTCCCATGGATTAAATAAAAAATAACCTTATGTAATGTTAAGTGAATTTATACTCTTTCGTTTTAAATCATTTTCATTCATGTCCGCGACCGGGTCGGATTACGCCCAATGACCTTTGGGGTAATTCTTTTTTAGCTTCTGCCGACAAGGGGGATACCTTGTTGGCAGAAGCTAAAAAAGAATTACCCCAAATTTATAGTTTTGGTATGTTTACTGAATTGAAGGCGTTCTTCGATTACTACAGAATGTCGATAGCATCATTTGATGTGTATGACTAGTATGTTGCTGAGAAAAACACGAACACTGGCGAGTTTTTATAACAAGTTTATTTGTAGCTTTGGCGTAGTACATGTACAGTTTATTTTACAGCGCACGGTTAGTGGAAGATATGAACACTTTGTAGCAGTATGAGAAAGCACTTCAACAATAATAGAAAGACTCGAATAAGGCAAAAACATATAAGCATGAGCGGTTAGGCGCGAGGTAAAATCGAGCGTGCATTCGCCGTCGTAGCAGGTGAAGCACTGGCGGCCGCGACCGAGCGATAGCGGATCCACCGTCTCAGGCCACGGCGGGGCAGGCCAGTGCGCAGACGCAGGGCGGCGAGGCGCACAGTCAACGCGCCGCGCTAGGGTGCACCTTCTTCACACGACCATTTAGTGTGCGTCGCCACAGATGAATTACTACGTTTGCTGATGAATAAACTCCAAAAAGAAGACACACATATGAGAAAAGCCATTTCTGCTGAAGAAAGACTCACAATCACTTTAAGGTAAGATTATTTATGTAGGTAGGTACATATTTTCAAATCATAATAAAGTAGTTAAGTCAGATAATTTTATTCAAAAAGTACAGTAGGTACTCATTTGAAAGTCAAATAACTACTGATTTGTTGTTTACATTCGTCATAAATTAAGTTTTCGTCTGTTTCTGAAGTGGACGCAGTAGGTTGATCGTAATAACTGCCATGAGCATTGGACTGTTGACCACTTGAAATAGATTCAACGATATCCTGCTGAGCAGAAGTGGATGCAGTAGGTTGGTTATAGGTTTCCAATGAATTTATGACAACGTTCGGGGCAGAATCAGTGTCGTATAGAACTCCACGTGTTCGAGCAGATGGTCTAGGAATGGTGATTACAGTTTGCGGGCCACTAGTGGATGTCCCTGAATATCTTGATTGCGCTGAACTGCTGCGGGAAACTTGTTGATAGATCGGAGTGTACATAGTTGGTGGGCTAGGGGTGGTTGAATTAATATAGTACGGCGAAGAGATGTTCGCATTTCCATTAAATATTGTTTTGAGTAACTGCATCATGCCTAACTTAAAGTCAATTTTTTGCAAATGCGTCATTTTTTTCATATCACCATGAAAACTCAAAAGATATCTTTTATCATCATCAATGTCTTCAGTTGGAGTATTTTTTTTCGTTTTTAGTATATTAAGTATTTCTCCTGGTACATCTACTGTTTTTTTCTTTTTTGGTTGTGATTCTTCATTGGTATTCTTATTGGCATTTTCGGTTTTTGTCTTTTCTAGCGCTCTTCGTGTTTCAATATCTATTTGTTCCTTATTTCCATCTTCCATAGGTGTTTCTGTATCACTTACTGATAGCTCGTCATTTTCTTCTGCTTCATAATTACCCTCGGGGTTTCTCCGTGCAACTACTTTGTCCAAGAAACTTAAAATGTCTGCGTAAACATATCTTTTTCCCCTTTTTGCAGCGGATCCTACAGGAAAAAAAAAAGAAAAAAATTAAATGAAATTTAAGAGTTGTCCTACAGGGCAACTCATAAATTTTTGTTGATCTTTTTTGTAATAATCTCGACAGTTACTCCATTTCCTTTTAAGTTCTAAACCTGTAAGTAAAATAGAAGTTATAAGTAATTTACTGTTATTGTTCCAGATACCTCGCTACTGGTGATAACTTCGAAGTTTTGAAGTATGCTTTTCTGATGGGTAGTACCACAATCTCCAGTATTGTTTCGGAAACTTGTTCTATTATATGGGAAGTATTACAACCATTAGAAATGAAACCACCAGCATCACAAGAGCGGTGGCTTGAAATATCTGAAAACTTCTATAAGAAAACTAATTCTCCTAATTGTCTGGGAGCTGTGGATGGAAAACACATAAGACTGATTTCGCCACATCACAGTGGCTCAAATTATTACAATTACAAGAATTTCAATTCAATTGTATTGATGGCCGTTGTTGATGCAGACTATCGTTTTATAGCGGTGGATATTGGTTTATATGGCAGAGAAGGAGATAGCAGTATATTTAAGCAATGGAATTTTGGAAAAATGCTGTTCGAGTATCGCCTTAATTTGCCAGCCCCAAAAGATTTACCTAATTCCACAATAAAGACCCTCAAGTATTTCTTGGAGATGAAGCTTTTCCACTAAATGCAGACTTTCTAAGGCCTTATCCAAGAAACTACTTAAATAACACTCGCAGAGTCTTTAATTATAGACTCAGTCGAGCGCGCAGAGTAGTGGAATGCGCTTTTGGTATTCTCAGCAACAAATGGAGAGTTTTTCACACAAATATGACAATACCGCCTGACTTTGCTGTAAAAGTAACGAAAGCAGCATGTGTGTTACATAATTAAGTTCGTTCAAAAGATGGGTATAAATTTGAAGATATGTTAACACACTGTTTCGATGATCTTCCATATGATACACCGCATTACAGAGCATCTAAAACGGGAAGGCACGTTAGAGATAACATTGCACAGTACTTCATGATGCCATGCGGTGAAATAACATGGCAATACAATAACCGATTTATTAGCAATGATGACTGAGTATTATAATTTTAACATTGCACAGTACTTCATGATGCCATGCGGTGAAATAACATGGCAATACAATAACCGATTTATTAGCAATGATGACTGAGTATTATAATTTTTGTACTTACTTTTTATTTTTCTTTCTTCGACACTTAATTGGCCATAATTTGGAATTAAAACGTTAAATATTTTCAACCATGCTATATCTTTTTTTTCCCTATCGTGATAGTCTTCAGTAGAAGTGTCCCATAAGCAAGGATGGCTTTCGATGCACAAAATCAAATTTTCCGTCTCAGACATCACGCATCAAAACTCGTCGTGACACGTCCAGCCGCAATCACTAGCAGTGTGAACTGAGCAATTCATAATCTGAATTCAATATGTGTGTGTTGCTCTATGCAAATGTATGGGATTACGTGCGTTATGAAGTCATAATCTTAAATATTCAGACCAGGCATTTCGGATGCACATCAGAATCATTCTTACAGATCGATCTGAGAAATTCATAATCTGAAAAAATCAGAATGTATGGGGATCATAACGACTTTGTATGGGATTCCGGCCTTTCTTAATTAATAATATGAATTCAGATTATGAATTCAGAGACGAATTCCGGCTGTGTGAGGCCGGCATAAATGTTAAACCTGCCTCACGTAGGAGGTCTTGCACTTCTTCGAGGCGTGTCAGTCCTCCCTCAAAATTACTGGACGGTATCATAATGTCATCCATATAAATAACTATATATCCGACTTTGGACTTGCTGAGGATCTTGTGGATCGCTCTCTGGAAAACTGCTGGGGCATTTGCCAACCCAAAGGGCATACGGTTATGCTCATATTGTCCGTCGGGTGTGACAAATGCAGTTTTCTCTCTAGATTGCTCGGCTATAGCAATCTGATGATAGCCTGAGGCCAAATCAAGTGACGTGAACAATGATTGACCCGAGAGCTGGTCCAACAAGTCCTCAACCCTCGGCAGGGGATAGTGATCTCTTTTAGTGCGGCTGTTCAGGGCGCGGTAGTCAACGCAGAGACGCTTTTCGCCTGATTTCTTTTTGACTAGGACGATTGGACTGGCGTTTTTTTTTTGGGACAAGCCCGCCACACATTCCCAACCACTGCAACTCCTGAAATCCAGAATCAACAGTGGCGACCACCAGAAAAACGCCGAGCCAATGAAACCCGATGAGTCCTGGAGAAACGATTCAACTGTCTTGGATCCTGCAACGAAATTAATCAGAAAAGTACAGCGGAGGAGTAGGAAAAAACTATATATAATTTCCACTTCCCTCCGTATCAAGCGGGAGACAATAGAACTAGGCCAATAGGCACCAAGGGACAAATACAACTGGGTTAAGCCCAGTTGCCAAGCACCACGGATTATATTTTACCACTTAAACTAATGGGTCCTAAATTGTGAGCTACTTTTGATTCCAGTAATAGGTATGGCAAAATCGCTTGAACGCACGGAAATTTGTTCTGGTTTCAACAAGGTCCGTATAGTAAACTACCCCAGATGTAACCTTAATACTATCTAACATAATATTGCGTTCAGTTTGCCAAAGACTACACTCCCATAAGATGTGATGTGCGGATTGTTCGTATTCATGGTCAGCTGTAGAACATTGACATAAAGGCGAGGCCACAAGCTTAAAGGAAAATAATTTACTCTTAAAATTGCCATGACCTGTGAGAAATTGGGCAACACAGTGATCCACCTCCAGCCATGTCCTGTCCAGCCGCTCGCGAACAGATGAAAAAAACTGGTGGAGGTGACGGCCTTTGATGGAATTTTCCCACCTACATTGCCACTCGGATAAAAGTTCCTCCCAGACATCAGTCTGGGGTTTTAGTAATCTAGAGATCTTAGCACGGCCGCGTTGCGGTAAGAACTTGGACTGGCGTATGGGGAGTTAGACTCTCGCAAAATACCATGGTCTATCATATCACCAACCATGTCCTGAACTAGCTTACGCTCAGAGTAAGGTAACAGGTACGGCCTATAGACGACAGGGGTAGAATCCTTGAGATGAATTTCCATTTCCGTAACGTTGGTAAAGCCCAGGTCATGCATACCAGTAGAGAAGCAGTCTTTATATTTGTCAAGCATTTTCACGCATTGACGATGCTGGTCTTTCGACAGCTGATTTCCGCAATTTGGAGTGATAGAGACGTCATTATTTAAATCCGTCGAAATTCTTAAAATATTCAAGTCTAAATGGTCCGATCCTACAGACTGAGCGCGTGTAACGAGAGTGTTTTCTTTGAAGCATACTGGGTTCGAGCCAACGTTTTGAACTAATAAATGACAATCAGAATTATGAACTTCATATTCTCCCGGTAGCAGATAGTACTCATGACCCGCACAGCCCCTTACCGATCCGCCTACATAGATATTTCCGGTATAAGTAACATTTGACCTCACAGGTACTGACACCATTTCACCAATGTCCACTGTAACATCACAAGTTGTACTAAGGTGTAATTTAGAATAGACGTCTTGTCCTACCCGCTCAAATATTAGATCTGTTGGAGTTTTAATTATCTTAAGTGTAGGTCGTTCAGTGAAACTACGAGTATGCCCAAGCAGTACGTCGTAATTAATTAAGTGGTCATCTACAATAAATACCTCGACATCCCTTTCCGAAATACCTTGCACATCTATATTCACTAAGGTACGCTATGGGTAATTATGGTACATTACCTAATCCTCTTAGATATGGGCCATTAACGCTTTCCCAGTTCAATCCTAATCTATACGCATTAGTTTTACGAATTAATGTTGCCTCACTACCTAAATCTAATTGGCACACTGTAGCAATTCCATTAATATTTATTATAACCTTGTACTTGTCGTTACTATTTTCAGTAAAGGACACCTCAAGAACCTCCTTATCCTTTGAAGGATTCTTTTGGTCCTTTAATTTAGGACAGTGGGTACTATCGTGTCCCATAAAATTACATTTATGGCACTTAACTATCGGTTTAGGCACTTAAAACTGGGATGACCGATACTCTGACAATTAAAGCACTTAATTCCTCTCACGCCACTGTTTTTATTTGACACCGTATTATCTGTATTCTTTGCAGAGTTATTACTAACTGATGTAGTTATAGGACGCTTATCCTTATTTAAAATCTCCTTGTTAAAATCCGACTGATTCCTATTATGGAATGTAATGGTTTTAAAGAATTCAAGTACATCTTCTGGTTTATCAAATTTTGCTGCTTGAGCGCCTACACGAACTCCCCTGTCTTCGACCCCATAAAGTAAACAATCCACTGCTTGTTTTCCAAATATCTTACATCTATTTAGTAAATTAAAATGATTCCTTAAGCATCGACTTCCATTCGGGCCAAGTATGCTTGAAAGAGGGCAGACCCTGGAACCATGTCTTAGCCAGTCCGGTGAGTTTGGGCAGGGCATAGTGAACCGTTTGCTTATCATTTCAATATATCTCGGAACATTCATCGACATTATAGAGCCAGATATTAATAGTCTGTTCTTTTGACATAGGGTCGAAATCTGGAATGACATTATTCAAAGTTGAAACCGAAAATGATTCACGATCCCCTGCTTTAGACTTAAAAAGTTTTAAGAAAAAATCCTCAAATAAGTCCGTAGTCATAATTTTGGATTTCTTGCTGTGATGTGCTTCATGTGTATCATCACTGGGCATGCCTTTCGCGGGAGTGATTAAGGAACGGTACCGAGGAGAGTTTTTATTGACAGCGTTTGTCTGTCCACGATTTCTTGGGTCAGACTCAAGCGTCACGAAACGCCTACGAGATTTGCTCCGTTCCGTTAATTTTTCCCGCTCTTTTCGTACCTGGTTTTCTAGGATTCTTAATTTTTCCCTCTCCCTGGACAGCTCACGTTCCTGCTCGAGCAGCGTAAGCGTGCTGCTTGTGCTTCGGCTTCTCTGCTGATGACGTGTTGCGCTGCTGTGCCGACGATCACGAGCTGGACTGCGCTTCCGAGCTCCTTGTTTTTGTTGTTGGCCATCACCGCGGCCGCTGCGACTGCGACTACGACTGCGCCTCTCGTTTTCTTCTAAGTCTCGCCTTCGACTGCGGGATGTTTCGCTATGTTTCCTTTGTCTTCTGAGGTTGCAAGAACTATTGCTGGTGCGTCGATATTCCACATTGAGTTCTTAGTCGCTCATTTTCCTGGAACTCAAAACATTTTGTTAATGTATTATGTGCAAATCTTGCAAAACAAAAAGTCTGAATTTAAATTTTAATGTAGGTATTTAAACTTTATAATAATTTTGTTTCTGCATAATAATGGAATGTGTTTTTAATCTGTATTCATCACAAAAACGGCGACCCCTTTTTTGTTTATTATCTAATTTCTAGTTATTGTGTTCACTATATTTTTCTTTTAAACTTGTATTTTAACTCAAAGCTACCTCCAACGAAATTGATTTAAAAAAATCAGGGGAAGAAAATAGTGAGCCACGTGGTTTTTTATTTTAATCTGTATTCATCTCGAAAACAGACTATAATTTTATGGAGATTGTATCATTCCATGACGTTAATTACACTCAATTGCTATTTTAAACTAATATTTCTACTTTAACTATCTATTTATAACTTTATAAACATTTTTTCGAAAATGTAAACGCATCTGCTTCAATCGGCCAAATCGGGATTCATAATGTTATTATGTTATGTTTAGTCACAATTATTCTTATTTTTCTTCTTGTGATTGCGTTGATTTTTTGATTTTAAACGAATATAGTTTTAAATATCAGCGGTCGAGCTCGTGGGGTGGTTCAGCACAAAACGAAATGTCTCGCGGATTCCACTTCTGAGATGTTAACTGGACACAAAAGGGAATCATAGAATTCAAACAACAGATAAATCAACGCAATAATATATTTATTCTAAATTATTAAAGATCAGAACACTTTTACACTATTTTACTAATCTTAAACTTATCGCTCCGGTGCCTCGTTCAAGAATGCCCCTGGTCGGACACTTGTTAGCTTACAATTCACTTCGATGTCAAAATGATTTGACAACCTGTCAGTGACTTTGAATGTGTCGAAATGACACCGATGTAACTCGACTATGACAAGACTTATTTATGGACTGTTCACTTTAATATCTCTAATGTGAAAGTACCCTTACATAGACAAGTCTCGTTACACTTAATATCATAAAACCAGCCCACATTGAAACATGAAAAAGCAAAAAACCATGTCAAGTTGGTCCAGTATAAGTATATCTTTAAATTTTTGTGCTTAATACTGCCAAATATTTTTTTATTAAAAATATTTTTATTACCTGTTGGCTAAATCTGTTGATGCTTTCGGCAATTAGTCTGAATGACCCCGAAAAATTGCAGAATGCCTGTGAGTATTTAAGATCAGTCTCTGCCCGCATCTCCTCAATACGAAGGATTGCTGCTCTTGACTCATCTAATGCACTTCTGGCTGCTGAAATGATAAATAAAATTTTGTGTATTAAAGAATGACATTAAGATTTCTAAAATAAGTTTAGAGTTCAACTTACATTGTCTTGTCATTTGTGTTGGGACCTGGGGGCCTAGACAAAATCCCTTTTCTTCAAGCGTTAACGCCAACGGAAAAATCAAAACGTATGGATTTGACATTTATTAACTAGATGTCACGTGACTACCTGCTAAATTTGTAGACAAAGTAATTATTCCTCATGCGGAAAGGAACGTCAAAATGAGCGTGACACGAAAACGACAAAAACAAACCCAAATGATATTTTGACGTTTTCGGAACACGCTTTATTAACGGGACCTTTGGACCCTGACGCTAACGCTAGAAAGCAGTAGTAAACTGACATTTTTGTGTTGAAATTGCAAAATGCACCGTTTGAGATTATTGTGGCAGCTAATAATGAAGCAGCATTGCAAAGACGTCAAACAAGAATGAATCGTCGTAATATGGAGCAAATTGGAGAGATTGGAGAATTGGAGTTTGTTCATCGTTTTAGTTAGATAAAAAATGTTTTTGGCGTCTTTGTAATGATCTTCGGCTATTAACCACATTAAAAGGCACACGGGAAATTAGCTTACAAATCAAGGTAAGTTTTGTATTTCTAACTAACCTTCTACCTATATCTTATATACAGAGTCGATACGACAGAGGGGCATTAAATAAAACTACGTATACTATTCGTGTTTAGTATTAATTCGATACGGTACAAAAATAAAAAACGCCAAAAATGAGAAAATATTTTTTTCAAACAAACTAAATAGCTTACAAATCAGAATAAAATGCAACAACCTTTGTAAATAAATTAGAGTGTGCGGTATCTCGTGTCGAGACGGGGGCCGGGGCAGGTGTGGTGGCCGGCGACTTAGGCCCGGCTCGCGCTGGCTTTTATGTTTGGGAAGGTTTTGAAGTACGCGCACAAAAAAAATCAAAAATTTTTAAATTTTCGATCCATTCACATGCACAAATGAAAATATAAATGCACAATGATGAAATTTAATGCACAAATTATACTGACGGAGAATATTGTTATTTATTTTTCTAATTAAATCACTGTTCGTCGCCAAGCACACTGGGCAATTGCGGCTGTCACCATACCTTTCTCTGCACGTTCGCATTCTGACGCCGTGTAAGTTACACGAGGCATTGTTTAACACTTTAATTACACACACACACAACCAAAGTTTAATTACGTGTCCTACCACCATAAAAACAGTCAATATAAAAAAAAAAAACTAATACTAAATAATAATAATCCCAAGTTACGTGTCCTGTCACTATAAAAATAAGAAATACTGTCTTAAACTTATTGAGTGTCCTATCACAATAACAAAACAAAGTCACAATTATTGTTAGCGCGCGAATGTGACAAATCTTACGTTTCGAAAGGACAGCGTCGGCGCACTGAAAAAACAAGTTTTTTAGAGGCCCCACTTACCGATCGCAAAAAACTAGGATGCAACTAACTGACCTATTTCTGTTTCTTTCGCTCGCGCTATGTTGGTCGCTTTCGTCGTGGAAGTGCAAGTGTGTGTGTATTTATTGCTTCCTTGTTTGCATTGCCAATTTTTAGTGAATGTCCTTCGACATGCGTCAGAGCGGCAACAACGCATCGTAGATTTATTGTTGTAAGGTGCATGACCTATGCTTAGACATAATCAGCTGTTAGAAAAGATACATCGTGTTCAAACGGTGCAAAAACTTTGAAAATCATTTGCGACTAAACTACTGATCCTATTTGCCCTTCCATGAAAGCCAATACTGCTTTAGCAAGTCGACATTTTCCGAACTTGAGTGGTCGCCTTTATAATGCGCTCAATAAGGTTTGCAAAATATATCCTTTGCCGAAATATAAATGTAAGAGAGTTGTAAGTGAATATCTCCAGGGTCTTACATACGACGAAACTGAAAAACTATTCAACAGAAATATATAATTTACTATGTATATGCTATTTCAAAATAAATATTATAAAATCACCTTCATTAACATAAAAGTATTTCCATGCATGCCTTTAACCTAACAATTTTATTGTTTTATCTTAAATAATCATTATTATCAATTTCATTAAATCAAATTCTATTTTAAATTATTATTATTATCAATTGCATTAAATCAAATTCTATTTCAAATAATTATTATTATCAATTTTATTACTCAAATTATGTTAAATTGTAATTATTATTGTGCTATTTTTATTATGTTAAATTTATATTCTACTAATTTTGAATCAACTTTAGTATCAAAATCTTGTAGTTACTATATTGTTATATTGCAAATAATTATGTTAACTTTTTTGTTTAAATCTGTAAGAGGAAGACGCTGATGTCCGTCACACAGTTTACACTAGCACGGACATCATCGTTTACTCTCTTTTAAAAGTTAAACATTTTTATACTGTTTACGAATTGGATAGATGATTTTGTACCCACCTTTCTGATAATAAACTATTATTATTATCTCCTTTATTCATATTCTTTACTTACTTAAACATTTTTAAATATTTTTATACAATATATAGATTAAAAAAACATTTAAAAATATAAAAATAGTAGCCCACCGATATCGGGAACAGGGTCCAAGCTACCGGTGGTCAGGGCTCCAGAGAAAGGAACCTCCTGACAATGCGAGCCGTGTCCAGAAGTACCGCGTTCTGAATCAAGCCCTTGATCCAGCTGCCCAACGAGAGCCTCCTAAGGTGTTGGTCGAGGCTCGTGGCTATTAAGCCATTGGCCGACACGACTATCGGTACAATGATTGCGGAGTCCACTTCCCACATGTCGACAACCCCGCGAGCCAAGTCAATATACTTGATTTGTTTGTCTTTCTCGGCTTTTACGAGGTTCTCGTCATGCGAGACGGTTATGTCTACAATCATTGCACGCCTCACAATTCGGTCCACCACCACTATATCAGGCTTATTGGCAACAATAGTCCTGTCAGTGATGATGGACCGATCCCAGTACAATGTGATGTTGTCATTATCGAGAACTGAGTCGGGCGTATACCTATAGTATAGCACCTCCGACTCCACAAGAGAGTATTTCAGAGCAAGTTGCTGATGGATAATCCTGGCTACAAGGTTGTGCCTATGCAAGTATTCTCCGTTAGCTAGACGAGAACAACCAGAGACAATGTGGCGAATTGATTCTCCCGGACGGTGACATGCCCGACATATGTCGACCGTGCCGTCTTTCACAATAAATCTCCGGTAGTTATTCGTCATGATAACTTCGTCCATAATTGCACAAACAAAACCTTCGGTTTCTCCAAAAAGATCACCGAAACGCAGCCAGGCTACGGACGCTAGTTGGTCTACGTCGGGCCCATGTAGGGCCCGGAAAAAGCGTCCGTGAAGCTCTTTACTCTGCCATACCGCCCTGCGATCGTTAGTATCAAGCACCGCAGGTTTGCGCCAGTTCTCATTTGCCAAGGAGAGCGGGGTGAGTCCCTTGTCCACCGCCACTACATCTCGATGCATACCCACGTCGACAGCTAGGAAATATTCCCTAAGACTGCATATCTCGCGATTGTGGAGAGTCTTAGCATTTAAAAAGCCTCGACCTCCACACTTTCGCGGGATTTACAGTCTCATTACCGACGACCGTGGATGATGCATTCGATGCAGTAATTATTATTATTTAATTTATTTTTGGTACAGAGCTTGAAAATGGTACCTAGTATAGGCAGTTTAAAGGATAGCCCCTCTGTCGTATCAACTTTGTATAAAGTGCCCTAATTGTAATATCTCGACGAAATCATGTTTCAGATTTTGTACACTCTTAAGTTGTTGAAGCATTGAATCATCCAGCCATTATAAATAAATGGATAGTGTTTCCGAGGTCGCAGCAACAACGAGCCCAAATAAGACTTGAGTAAGTTATGATATGATAACTTGAAACTTAAGTACTTTTTATTAGTAGCAAATTTTCTTTATTTCACATGGAAAATTATATATTTTGTAAAGCCAATAGGTATGTACAAAATGCCAAATGAAGCCATAGTTATATACTAAGTTATAAATACCTACCTACTAAAAATCTGTCCTTTTATTAACTGAAATGTTATTGTATTTTCCAAAACTACAGGTTTCAGAGGTGGTTTAGGCTCCCGGGTATAGTTGGATGTATGCATCCAACTATACCCGGGACTGTACCCATGTGGCAATTGTCAAACCAGCAAAAGAAGAACACTTATACAGGGTGTAAGGAGAACGCTTCCGAAGCCAGAACGTAGATTATATACAACCTAAATGCAAACGGATACCAATAACCTATCGCTTTATATTGATTATTTTCAAGACTTCATATTTCGTAAACACGCAATGGAAACCGTACAAAACGTGAGGTCACTGACACGCAAGGCAACTTCGCGCCACCGCGCGCCTCTCCGTACGGCCCGGCCGAGTCACGGGATTTATACGGAATTTACAAACATCACTTTCAAAATGCCTAGGCCGCACCCCTACAACACTTCACAAAATTATGAATTTTAATCGCAATTGTAGTCCACTGTTAAAAAGCTGACAGAGGCATTTTACGTACCTGTCTAAATCCTTTGCGACCTTATGAGGTTTGGTTCAAACTGCGCTCCATCCATTTCAATACAAAGCCGGGCCCGTCGCTGTGTCGACCCGTGAACACGAGGCATTAGTGTTGGATCCTCAACACATTCTTCACGTAGTTTATTAAAAACGCTCACTATTCTGCCCCGCATTTCATCAGCACTGTCATATTCCCGATCAAACACTCTTTCTTTCACATACCCCCACAAAAAGAAGTCCAACGGCGTTAAGTCGGGCGAACGAGCCGGCCAGGCGTGCGGCCCCAGCCTTCCGATCCAGCGGTCATCAAAAAGCCCAGTGAGACGCTCCCGGACGGGACGCGTAACATGCGGTGGAGCGCCATCGTGCTGGAACTATGCTCGACGAAATTCAGCCAGCGACACATTGTCTAGCATATCATTGAAATGTCCATTTATAAAATTAAGATATGCTGATCCATTGAGGCGCTGCGGTAGAAACACTGGTCCTAGAATTCGTCCATTAAAAACACCAGCCCATACGTTGACGGACCATCTGGTCTGATGGCCGGTTTCTTTAGTGGCGTACGGGTTCCCGTCTGACCATACATGGGCATTCCTCCTGTTCCACATCCCGTTTCTCGTGAATGTGGACTCGTCCGTCCAGATAATGTGCTGAATGAAGCCAGGCGCACGTTGTTGTTGATCTAGCAGCCAACGACAGTACGCACGACGACGAACGTGATCATTGGGCAGCAAAGCTTGTACGTTCGGAAATCTGTTTCGGTAAATTCTCAACGCTAGAGAAGCATTGCCAAGGGCTTCTCCTAAACACATCAACATGTTGCCGTATTCACGAGTACTGTACACGTATGCCTCAGGCATTGTTTAAAACAACAAAAAGTAATAACTAAAAAACAATAAAACAGCACTAAAAACGTAACAATAATAACTAAACACAAATTTAAACTAACAAAACAATAATTCAATACGATTCAATACCTATCGATCGATTAAACGTAACGCACGTTAGCTCACGAACCGAGTCGGAAAGGAACTGACTAGATTACTATTATTTATTAAAGAAGTACTATGAAGATCAAACATGTGCCTACTTACCGACAAACGCTACCGCCGCTCGGCGGTACGCATCAAACGAAGGCGGAACGTTTGATCTTCATGGCGACATGTCCGCGGAGTCACATAGCGGTGTCTTTTGATGTGCAAAGATCAACAATTTACAGAGGCGAAAATGTTAAAAGAATAATTATGAAATCAAAAACCGTAGCGTTTCTTACTTTTGTTCTTCGTCTCGTGTTCTTTTGTGTTGTTCGTCTCGTACAACATTATTTTCTCTTTCAGTGCTGGGTACGCAGTCGCGCCGTATAGGATCATCTTGTTCGATTCGTAGTCGTGTATGCCATCAACAATATACTGTATAGCCACGTAATCTGGAAACTTAGCACGTTTGCCTAACTCCTTCATCGTAAGCAAATACTCGTAACATGTTTCATTACTTCTTTTCTTACGAGCCTCCATGAATTCGTGCATCTCTTTACTGTTAATTGTCTCAGGAAATTCTATCAACAGTGCCGCCCGTAGGTCCTCGTATGACTTAAGGGGTTTTCGGATTTTAACCACAACTCCGCTGTGCCGGTTAGTGATCGCCGCGCCAGTATGAGTTTCTGTTGCGCCGACCAACCGAATATTTCGGCGTTGTCTTCCACGTCCTGCGTCCACTTTGCTGATGAATATGTTCTATCGAGTCCGAACGAAACTGCATATACTATATATGAATATACTTGCTAATTCTTATGACGTAATAATCTTGACCGAAACGTGGCTAATACCTGATATAGCTGACAGCGAGTTCATCGACGAACGTTATACTGTGTACCGATGTGACAGAGATCGCGCTGCCACCAAAAAGAAAGACGGAGGTGGCGTTCTCATCGCTGTGTTAAAAGGACTGCGCTCATTAAGATTACTTCCTTGTTCCTCTGTATATACGCATATTGAGCACATACTAATACAGTTGCCATGCTCAGGTCGAGGTGGAAATTTAATTATTGCTGCAGTTTATATACCACCCAAAACGCCTGAAAGTTTATATATTGAATAACTCGATTTATTACAATCCCTACTTGGGCATAATACTCCTGAACATTTTTATATTTTAGGTGACTTTAATCTACCCGAAATGGACTGGGTCACGTGCCCTGCGGGTACCTCTCAAACTGCTCAGACTTGTAGAGGTAATTCTTCTATGTGTATTAATTTAGGTCAATTCATGTCTTTTCTCAACGCTCATCAATTTAATAATGTAAGGAACCTGAATGGAAAAATATTGGATCTGGTCATTAGTAATGACGACTGCACCACATACTCGCCTTCGGATTATTTACTTCTGTTGAATAACCATCATCCTCCATTTGTGTCTTGATATCTGTTTCATTACCCAATAATTCAATGGTTCGTAAGACAATCAAGAAAAATAATTATTTTAAAGCAAATTACGACAACATAAATCAAGACTTAAAAGAAATTAATTGGGAAAATGCGTTTTTAAATGATCAAACACCTGACGAGTACTTGGACACATTTTATAACATTATTTTTGGCATAATAAGAAAACATGTACCTTTGGTTGGTAGTAGGTCTTTAAGGTTTCCTGTGTGGTTCTCTAAATCCCTCATACACTTATACAAAAATAAAGCCAAATCGTGGGTTAGATGGAAAATGTATAAGAATTTATCTGACTACGAGCAGTTTTCACTATTCCGCACGAGGTTTCAGTCTGAGTGCAAAGAATCTTATAGAAGATATATTAATTCTGTAGAGGATGGTATTCGAGACAACATTAAGCATTTCTGGATGTTCATTTCTAAGCATAAATTCACTTCAGGAATTCCTTCCACTATGCAATATAAAAATCAGCCATCTAATACCCCAGAAGACATTTGCAATATTTTTTCCGACTTCTTTAATTCTGTTTATGAACCATCCACCTTGAAAGGTGTACCGTCCTTGCGAACCGATTGCTCCCCTTACTGTTCGCTAATCAGTGACATCCAATTTTCAGTAGGTGATGTATTGTGTGGGCTCAAATCATTGGACTCTTCTAAGGGACCTGGACCTGATGGTTTGCCAGCAATCTTTATTAAGAGGACTGCCACTAATCTCTGTACTCCATTGCATACCATATTTAACTCGTTTATTTCGCAGGGGATATTTCCACAAGCTTGGAAACTTGGAAACATAACCCCAGTCTATAAGACGGGACCAAGGCATGACGTCGAGAACAACAGACCAATATCGATATTGTCAACTTTGTCAAAGGTCTTCGAGAGATTGGTACACGATAAAGTGTACCCTCTACTTCACAACGTTATATTATCACAACAACATGGTTTTGTCAAAAAGAGATCAACTGCGACGAACCTGGTGACTTTTGCAGATTATTTGTTTAATAACTTGGATGCCCGTGTTCAAATTGATACAATATATACTGATTTTAAGAAGGCCTTTGACAAGGTTGACCATGAACTGCTTTTACAGAAAATTGCGTTTAATGGGATACGTGGGGACCTTTTAAGATGGTTTTATTCATATGTTTGCAATAGAACACAGAGAGTTGTAATAAACGGTTTTTGCTCTGCCACTGTTGATGTCACTTCCAGAGTGCCACAGGGTTCCATTTTAGGTCCTTTACTTTTTATTTTATTCATCAATGACGTCAATACATGTTTTAAAAATTCAAAGATACTGTTATACGCTGATGACATTAAAATATTCAGATCCATTAAAAGTAACCGTGACTGCATTCTCTTACAGGAAGATTTAGATACTTTCTCGTCATATTGTACACGCAATAAGCTTCAACTTAGCGTGACCAAGTGTTATGTCATTAGTTTTACTAAAAATAAAAACAACATACTGTATTCCTACACCTTAGAAAACAAAAATCTAAAAAGAGAAACCCTAGTCCGCGATCTTGGAATTCTGCTGGATGACAAACTCCATTTAGATTCTCACATTAACAAAATTGTAAAAACGCCTTCCATATGTTCGGTTTTATTATGAGAACGGCCACAGTATTTACCCGGTCTTCTACCTATTTGTACCTTTACAAATCGTTGGTTCGCTCTCAGCTAGAGTATGCAGTTTCGGTATGGAATCCCCACTATGTTAAATATTCCGATATGATCGAAAAAGTGCAAAGAATTTTTTTAAAGGCTATGCATTTTCGTTGCTATCGTACTTACGCATCCTACAATGACCTATTGAAAAAGTATAATCTACAAAGTTTGAAGTCTAGGCGAATTATGTTGGAAACGATGTTTCTGTTTGATCTGTGTAATACTTATGATTGTATTGAAATTCGCAACAGAATTGGCTTTGTGGTACCCAGAACAACGATTTGCCGTGGGGTGCGCGCAAGACCTTTATTTGCAGTAAGTTCCTGTCGTACAAACGCAGGTTTTGAGCACCCCTACGCCGCCTTACCAATCGATACAACACAATCTTTGAAGACATTGACTTCTTTTCTGTCTCTGCTCCAGAGTTTAGAAGTCTTGTCTATAAAATTATTTCAGATTACAATAGTTAGTTTAATGTTTACCTTATTTTCTCTCCCTCCTTATTTCTCTGTGTTTGCTTGCCTGTTGTTTAATAACTCACTACTAACTAGGTACTTTTTTGTTTTAAGAGCTTACAATAGCGCACCATTATATATAACTTTTAATATGTTGTGGAAAATGTCGTAGGTTATACATTTGTTATTCTGATATATTTACAACTTAGTATAAGATTTTTATTGTATAACTGTTTATTTTCCCGAACAAATAAAATAAAATCAGTGCCATTGAATTTTGGTTTAATATCGGCAAAATTCAATGATGGTGTCGTCGAATTCTTATCGTCACTCATCTTAGTTTGCTTCTTGTTCAATCTTCTTCGTGACGGTAGGTAATTGCCACGTGGATCGCGTCGCGGTTCACCTTGCCGCGAAACGCACGTCTTCTTTGGTTTTCCCGGGGATTCCGAATGAAACACTATACCGGACGAGCCCCCAAATTTGTAGTGTGGGATTTCCAGGGAAACGCCAAATCTTCATTAAACAACGTATATTCAAATAAAAACACCTTTACAACACACACGTCTTTTTTCTTAGGTTCCCTCTCTCGCCATCTTCCTTTTACCCATTTCCTTTCACTCGTTCCGTTCACTCGTTCAGAAACATAATTTAGTGATATCGTTTAGAAACACTTATAGTAATCAAATCTTAAATTAATCCTACATATATGTAGCCACGCGTACCCACCCGCACCTCTATTTCTATAATAAACGTAGGTAAACAATAATAATAATTACGTAGCTATATAATTATTCATTGTTACATTCGCAATTAGGATTTTATGGACGATTTCGTCTTCTTTTTTTTATTGCACAATTTTAGGGTTCCTTAGCGAAATAATAAACAAATATATGTAAGGTCTATCGGCCAGTATTATTATACCACCCACTTGTGATTGTTACAGGACCCAAATACCTCCGATAGAAGTAGAAATAAATTCGGACGAAACAAATGTTCATACATAAATATTGAATTGTATCATATGTATTTGATCATCAATATATTTTTTTTCTGTGCTATGCCACATGGCATTACCGTTTTGTACTAACGCGTAACGGTTACTATCACGAAATTGGCGAGTTCACACACTTTTCATATTGTTGTACTTTTTAGGGTTCCGTATTGTTATTCATGTTGATATAATTATGCTTTCAGGTGTAAATACTTTTATAATGAATGTTGCGTTTTCTTGCAGAAGACAAGCTGTTCACTGAATACACATAGTGACGAAAGAATATTGGATCCGTAAGCTGTTTAATAATAATACTCTTGATTTTATTAGTGTCTAGCTTGACTTTGCCCGCGACGTCGTTTGTGAACCAGGATAAAAAGTAGCCTATACCCGTTTCCAGGCCATGGTCTTTTCATGTGCTAAATTTTATGCAAATCCGTTCAGCTACTTTAACGTGACAAACAAACAAACTCACCTTGCACATTTATATTATTAGTTAGGAAGTGAGGATTATAATTTCCTAATTTTTATACTAAATAAACCTCTTTTTTCAGATATTCACATAATCTTCCGCAATACGGCACACCAGATGATGAATGTGATGATGATACTTATTTGGTAATTGCTAGATTTTTTATATGAGAAGTTTTATGTGTATCATGTATCAGTTTACCAAGAATTCATAAAAAAAATATTCTGGTCATTCCAGGTGCGCAAAAGTGAGTTTTAATAACCCTGTGGAAGAGAAAAGCTGTTTTTGTGTAGAAGGGCGGAGAATGATTGATGTAGAATATTTTTATAGACGACTTCAAGAAATATCCAATCATAATCAGGCATTCGGATGTACATTGAGCAACGAGCAAAAATGTATTTTCAGAGTATGGTCTGGATGCGACAAAGACGGTTGAAATTATAGAGAGAGATGACCAATATTGGCAAGAAATGGAACCAAAATTAGTAGTTTTATATGACATGCATGTTGCCTGAGCTATGCGATCCCAGACATGTTCAAAATATGCCAATAAGAGATTTAAGCGAATTAAATGTTATGTAATTTTGACAATGTGTAATAAATAATTTATGGTAAAAACCATATCTACCCTACCTACCTACCCTATCATACCCACCTACCTATATACTTACCTATCCTACATCCTTGCCTACCTACCTAACTAGCCTACCTACGTACATAACTACCTAAGTATACTACTTACGTACCTACCTACTAATAGATAAAAAGAAAACGCATCATATTTTTCACATACATGTATAGCTACATAACCAACTATCCTACTTATCTACATACTTACCTACCTATCTAATATTCATAGTCATACAAACCATGCCTTGAGAATCACGAACAAAACAAAAAAAAAAAATCTAATATGTTGCAGTCCTTCGGAAGTTATGTGCAGTCATACATTTCGGTGATTTATTTTGAAATTTGTATAATGGCAAAGCGTTTTACTACCACGCCAATGTACCCATAGAACCCTGACTGCAATGGTGACTCGCACTTGATTAGTTTTTTGTAACAGTAGAATTTATGTAGTGTGTATGTAGTAGTTATGTGTTTTGTATAGTAATAATATATAGATACATTTAGACCTACTACTTACATACAAAAACGGCTGTCACAAATATATACAAGGACAAAACTATAAAACTCAAACTTTCTACAAAATCAATGTGCGGAACCCTCACCGTAACGTTGGCTCGTCTATTATTTTGTAGCAACATTCCAGTATAAGTTGATCTCGCATTGTATAGGCTTTCCGTACAATGAGGGGTCAGTTTATACTGGAAAATTTGCTTGATAAGCAACTGTCAGTAGGTACATTGAAATTCCTACCGGGGTTGTGGTACTGTCCAAAAGGGCTGTTGAGGGTACACCGTGGATTTTAGTCAGTAATAGTCTGATAGTCCCGTCCGCTCCACTCAGGGTGGGAGGATTTTACCACGATAAAAAAAGTACCTGCATTGAAATTAAAGTGATACTTATTAAATTTAATTTTGATAATAGTGACTTATTATTAATAATTTTAGTACTTTAGTAGTTTAATACTTGTCCGATAAATAAAGTAGGTAGTTTAGTTTAACAAAATTGCATCGTACTCGCGGTGTGCCCGCGTAACCGCGAGCAGCAGTGTGCGAGCGAGATAAAGAGTTAGGCGGCGCGGTGAAGTGGGGGCGAAATTAGAATTTGAGCTGAGGTTGTATAGGCTCTTAAATAAATGATTTGACTTTGACTTTTGACTTTGAATGTAACAAAACCTAATTAGCAAGGTACATGAAAATAAAATTAAAAAGTTATTTATGTTCTTTAAAATATGTTTCATTAGTAAAATTATAATGCACTAATAATTAACCCCCTACTGCATGAATTATGAAAAACATGAAAAAAAAATTTAATGGTTGTTTAGGCTTTATTTCGGGATAAAAAATATGTCAAAAATGAAAATTAAAAAATCTAATTACATGAACTGAAAATAATAAGGTCATATATGGGTTCGTATGAAGAATAAAGGAACAAATATAAATTTGAGTGTTTAATATAAAATTAAAAGTACAACAATTTTAATCATGAAACGCCCCCCACGGCGTTATACACTTCAACTGCTTGAGGGTATGTAATGTTTTTGTATATCTTTTCCTTTCTAAAATACCTTCGTTTTGTAGTCTTTGGTTCACTACCTACATAAGTCGAAAGCATATTAACCACTTTATTATCAAACCAAGTAATGGCACTAACACTAACTTCATCAATGGTAGCAACCTTTTCAATGAAAATCCACGTTCCTTTTTTTTCAGCTCCTTTTCTGGCGGCATATCTATATTAGGAACTCTGTTCAGGCGCACTGTACCTAAAGGCAAAAGTCCGATCTTCGTAAGATGTACCTGGAGCATAGGGCTTTTTTTTTTTTTGTTGGGACAAGCCCGCCACACATTCCCAACCACTGCAACTCCTGAAAGCCAGAATCAACAGTGGCGACCACCAGAAAAACGCCGAGCCAATGAAACCCGACGAGTCTCGGAGAAGCGATTCAACTGTCTTGGATCCTGCAACGAAATTAATCAGAAAAGTACAGCGGAGGAGTAGGAAAAAAATATATATATAATTTCCACTTTCCTCCGTATCAAGCAGGAGACAGAATAGAACTAGGCCAATAGGCACCAAGGGACAAATACAACTGGGTTAAGCCCAGTTGCCAAGCACCACGGATTATATCTTACCACTTAAACTAATGGGTCCTAAATTGTGAGCTACTTTTGATTCCAGTAATAGGTATGGCAAAATCGCTTGAACGCACGGAAATTTGTTCTGGTTTCAACAAGGTCCGTATAGTAAACTACCCCAGATGTAACCTTAATACTATCTAACATAATATTGCGTTCAGTTTGCCAAAGACTACACTCCCATAAGATGTGATGTGCGGATTGTTCGTATTCATGGTCAGCTGTAGAACATTGACATAAAGGCGAGGCCACAAGCTTAAAGGAAAATAATTTACTCTTAAAATTGCCATGACCTGTGAGAAATTGGGCAACACAGTGATCCACCTCCAGCCATGTCCTGTCCAGCCGCTCGCGAACAGATGGAAAAAACTGGTGGAGGTGACGGCCTTTGATGGAATTTTCCCACCTACATTGCCACTCGGATAAAAGTTCCTCCCAGACATCAGTCTGGGGTTTTAGTAATCTAGAGATCTTAGCACGGCCGCGTTGCGGTAAGAACTCTGGGTCGTAATCTTTCTAGCGTAGTAGTACATTGCAGCACGCCGCTGCACTTCTAGATCGACTGGGAGAACACCCGCCAGCACTGGTAAGGCTTCAGTACTAACCGTCCTATACGCCTTGCATAAGAATATCAAAGCCAAACGCTGGCTTTGAAGCAATTTACGTCGTACCGCACCTATGGTGGCCCTATCGGCCCAGACAGGTGCCCCGTAGCACATACAACCCAAGTAGGTAGCCCCATAAATAGTTTTTAAGGTTTGAAAAGATAGACCCCAAGTAGCTTTGGATATTCTCGTCAAGGCCTAGAAGTTCTTTTTTGCTTTCTCACCTACTGTTTTTATATGATCAATAAATGAAAAGTTATTTTCTAATAGCATACCGAGATAGCACACGGATTCTTTTCTTTTAACGGGTACGTTATTGAATTTAATACTAGGCCAGGATTTAAGGTTTCCTTTTAAAATAAGTTGATAGGTTTTATGCGGTGCAAAGGTCAGACGGTTTCGATCGCCCCACTGAGATATTAATCGTAGGCACATGCCTACGATTAATATCTCAGCCAGTCAATATGTCAGCCAAATTCTCAGGGCCAGCACGAGTACTTGCCTGAATGAGAAGCAAGCCATCGTCCGCGTAACCGGTTAATGAGCAGCCGTATGGGAGCGGAAGCGCGAGGAAATCATCGTAGCCAATATTCCAAACATATGGACCGATAACTGAGCCCTGAGGACATCCCATGGTTAGAGACTTAGTAATGGAATTATGTCCTAGTTTGAGTTTCACGGAACCGTTTAGAAAGTAAGAAAGAATCAGATTATAGATGTTATTGTAACAACCACGGTTTTTCATTTTAAGTAGTAGCATCGGCCACCATGCGTTATCAAAAGCGCCAGAAATGTCGAGAAAGATTCCAACCACATATTTATGTTCCGATAAGTTAATAATTTTACGAACAGAGAGCACCGCGTCGACGGTGGATTTACCAATAGTGAAACCAAATTGATTATTATGAAATTTAGGTCCATTCAGTAGTAAGCGCGGAACGATTAGTCGCTCTAAGAGTTTTCCCAAAGATGGAAGTAGGGTTATGGGCCGATAGGACTTAGGGTCATCCGGGGGCTTATCGCCACTCTTCGGAATAATGCGTATAAAGCCCTGTCGCCATATTCGAGGAAAAATACCTTCCGCAATGCATCGGTTATATACTGATAAGATCGCGTCTCCGGCTGTCTTACACGCTTCTATAATCATTCTGTTAGATATTTTATCTTCACCGGATGATTTGTTGAGAGGTAGTTTCTTGACAACGTTTATGAATTCGTCAGTGGATGGAAGATCTGACTCCGGCGATTCAGGTGGCACCGTGGCCCACGCTCTGATCTGTTGGTGGTATTCATTATCATTTACTGATGAATCGTCTGGTATAAGGGAATCAAGCAGAGCATCAGTTGTTTCTTCAATGCCGGTTGTATGTTTATTGTTTACTTTAATGTTTTGAACGTACGCAAGGTCGACAGATCTATTAGCTTTGAACTCGTGGTACAAAGGAGACCACGGACCCTCCTTATCAAGTTTATCAACAATTTTCCGCAATAAATTACCCTTAGATTTTTCAACAGATGCTCTGTAGCGTGACTTGGCAACTCTAAAAGTACTTAAAGCAAGATTAAAGAGGTCCCCGGTAACCTTACATTTTTTTAGCTTGTTAAGCTGTCTACGAGCTCTACGAAAGCTTCTACGTTGTTCAACAAGGTAGTCACTCCACCAATCACATCTACGAATATTGGTCATGGATGCGCGACCAATAGCAATGTCAGCACAGTAAGTGAAGGCGTCCGACATTATCTCAGCACTTTCCTCAGCTGACAGTCCGTCGCGAGTGAAGTCTTTGACATGACCAGAAAAAAGTGAGCCGAAGAATTCCCAATTCACGCCCTTACTTTTATATCTAAAATTTCCAATTAAGTGTGACGAACCTTGAGTAAACATAGGAACAAACTCGTACACGATCAGGCGATGATCACTACAAGACGCGTCAGGAAGGACACGCCACCTATCCAAGCGTACGTCTGCACTAGAAAGTGTGACGTCAATACAAGATTCGCCCATTTGGCTACAAAAAGTAGGTGGTGCGTCTGGGGTGTTATGAATTGATAAATTCATCTCAGCAATAAAATCTTCAACAGCACAACGTCGTTCGGAATCAGTGGATCGAACTTTGCCATACCACAGGGAAGAAGATGCATTTACATCAGCACCTACTATAACTTTGCAGCCCGCGAGCGACCGCAAGACGTGACGGAGATTATGTATATGTTGAGTAACTGGGTCTGAGTATTGAAAGTAGCAGCTCACCACGTAAACCTTAAAGGTAGGCGATGATACTTCCGCCACGGCGCAATGAGGCGTCATGAGATTACTTATAGATGTTACAGTAAAGCCCGAAGAACGCGCTTCATAAATTCCGGCCCGCGCCCTGCAGTCCAGCTGAACCACCCTGTGACGTAAGCGCGCGTTTTGGTAATGTTCCTGAGCTTAGGGCTATTGAACCAATTATCAAAAAAGATCTTATGATTAACATGTCTTGGTACTGTTTCAGTAAGACGAGTTACAACATTGCCACTAACACCCAAGTCTGGTGCACCTTCAGGTCGTGTATTACTTTGATCACCAGCAAAAATATCAAAATAATTACTGAATCCTGAAACTCCACTAAGAACTTTATTCTTATATCCCCATTTATGAGGCTTTGCTGGGTTGTATTGTTTCAGGTCATGACGAACTTTCGTAGGGATTATCTGTTTATCAACTGCCAGATATTCCTCTTTGGGTACTAGTAAAGGTTTCTGCCTAATGCCATCTAAAAGTGGGCGCACTTTGAATAACTTGTCATGACTGGACTGCCCAACGGGATATAATTATTTTTGTCATGGAAGTGTACATTTTTTTTAATGTTTCAAACCTATTGCATGTCATAGTTTCGTAAATTTGTTGCTGTCCTAAAGTCTTGTTCCACTAATATCGTGAAGCAGGTAATTTCACTATAGACATGATTACCATGACAATAAATTGCTCTATTTCTTGTTTGGTTATGTTAGCGGGTTTGTTTATATTGTCTTGTACGGATTTTAAATTAGATTGATTTTATATAGTTTGTATCAGATCCTCAGAAAATAAAAACAAGAAAAAATCTGCCGGTGTTTCAAGTTTTTTAATAAACTCTGGTAACTGTGTGACTCCAGTAAAGGACAATGCTCACAATGTATGGGGAAAAAACCCAGGCCCGGCGCAAATGAAATGTATCTCAGATTTTAAGTATTTATATGTGACATAATATTCAGTAGGGGGCATTACCAAAATCTTTTTTTTTAATGTCATAAATTGCTAGTTGTTTTATGTAAGGAGCTTCAAAAATGTGATTTTTTTTAAATTATTTCGGGTTAGTCCCGCTATGGTATGGTCCCGGTATGGCACCCTCTTAAAATACCTATCAAAAAGTCCCGCTATGGTACCCATCTTTTAGATCTACGTTAGACAATAGAAGGTACAACTGAAAAGAAAAGTGTATCTATAAATAAATACTTTTAGGAGTGTATCAATAAAACGTCTGTTTGCGATATTAAATCAGTCTTTTATTAATTCAAAATATTTATAAAAAAATATCAAACAGTAAAACGAAATATTAATTGCAATGTAATTTTTAAAATAATCAACAATATTAATTACCAATAATCAACAATAAAAAAAATATAAAAAATCCACATCTCAGAAAAGTATTACTGTAAATATTATAAACTACAAATAAAAACAACATCCAGACATAAATATTAGTTACAAATAATCAACATTGAGAAAAGGCAGTAATTGTAAATTTATATAAACTACAAAAATAATCAACAACCAACTAGACAAATATATTAATTACAAATAATCAACATGGAGAAAAAGGCGCAAATTGTAAACATAAACTACAAAAAATAATCAACATCGAGAAAAAGTATTAAACATTTTAATAGGCTAAAAACAAAATTAAAATAAACTATTTTTTTAAATGTTCTGATCGAAATATTGACTTTGATATGTTAATCAGAAAATCACCAATGGAGATAGCTTTATTTTCGTAACTTTTTGTTAGCTTTTGAATCTGGCGGTCGATTTCTATACTTGTTCTTTTTCTTGAATTTATAGGTGATCTTTTTAGTCGAAAGCTATAACAAAAATCATCAGTTATTTAAGTTAAGCTATATTTTTTTCAGTAACCGTCTGTAATAGAAGGCGACAACCAATAATATCTACCAAAATAAATAAAATCAAATCCATTTTCAAATTCTTCTATGTACTCGTATTATGTAAAAAAATATATATCTGCTTTTAAAAATATTATATCTGCTTAAAAATATTGTCTAAAAAATACAACTTACTTGGCTTGTTTTATATCAAAGTGACATGTGTCGTTGCCAATTGTTTGCAGAAACAATAATAAACTGGGATTTTTTCCAATAATTTTGTTGAATCTGCCATTCCATGATTCCGCCAAGTTAGTTGTTCTATGGCGTTCATTATGGCAACACCAAATGAGGTCTGGATATTCAAGCCACTGAGTGACAAAATAGTCATTGAATTTGGTCATAGCTTCATCGTCGAAACTGAAAAAAATACTTATTAAACGTTCGTACTTGTAAAGCAATGAAATTAACAGGTCCTTACTGATATTGTTGTTCTTTACTTTTTTGCCATATAATTAGAGTTAAGTACTCAAACATCATTTTGGAAAGTAACCAAGATATTATACCTATTTTCAATTATATGCAGCCAGCCGTCTTCAATATCTTGTTTTGGCAAAAACGCCAAGCCTATGCATTGCTTAACATGGTTCGAGGACTCTTCGTGTTCCATGAGATTTAAAGATTTCGCTTTTTTGATAACGTTCTTTTGAAAATGTACGTTACATCCATTTATTTTGATATCAGGAAAAATCTTCGCTGCTGCATTTATTACTCCTATTTCATAATCGAAGGTAAATTTCGATGGACGCCATTCAGGCAAAGTTTGTTTAATCAATTCGAAAACTTTTTCATAAGTTTTCCCTTCTTTGTTTTTTAACAGAATATAAAATAATGGTGCTACATTCGTGGATAACTCAGTGCTTCCCATGTCTCCATGAATGACATAAACTTGTTCGAATGGGTTTGGGCAGCCGTCGAAAGTGCCATCACCAAAGTAATGCGTTACACATTTTATATGTTCCTTTACTTCTGTCGAGGAAAATATAATTATTCGATTACAGTCTTCATTACAATAATCAGCCAATACATACTTATTAAATTCTTCTGGTATTATAATTTCTTCCACATTCTTAAATTGTGTTTTTGGTACGTTCAACGACTTATTTCGGTGTCTGTATAATACTGTTTTTAATTTTTTATAGTCAGGAACATTTCCTGTAAGGTGTAACCCTTTGTCTTTTAAGTTACCCATGTGTTTTTCGAAAATTTTCTGTACTGATCCGTAATTTGAATTTACTTCTTTTTTGCACTCACTTATAGCCATTTGAACTTCATTGTCTTCAAAATGTGGCACGCACTGATCACTGTGTTTATAATCTTTAATTATTGTATTATTGGTATTCTCAATAGTTATATATCCACTACATTTAATACTATTTCTCCTATTTACACAATGCCAAGTACTTGAATTTTTATTTTCTCTGCGTTTAATATATTTATGTCCGGCACGTAATAAAGTTTTTCCACCGCGTCGACTGTCAATAATTATTAAATTTACACCACGTGAACTACTTGACCCAGACATTGCAATAGATAAACTAACAAGCTATCCTAATTACTCATATCGCAAAAGTACAGCTGCAAATAGCAAACTAAACCCGGAATAATACTGTCTCTCTCTATTTTCATAAAAACAAAAGGGAAGAGCTAGATACGAATTCGAGGAAGGGCTCGTCTCTATTGTTTTACGAAAAAACCGGTTGGTCAGGTAACTACCTGAAGTGAAACGACAATTACCGAGCGTGATTTGTTTAAAAAATAGTATTAATAAATATTATCTTGCTTAACTATAATAGTTAAGAAAAGATATTTTTTATTAATACTATTTTTTTCTTAACGCATTGTATAACTTTTCTTTACAACAGTACCAAAAACTGAAGGGTACCATAGCGGGACTTTTTGATAGGTATTTTAAGAGGGTGCCATACCGGGACCATACCATAGCGGGACTAACCGATTATTTCTTTCTTTACTCTTATTCTATAAATGACATTTAGGCATCTATTTTGACAACGCTATCTACATTTTGTGCAATGTTAGGGTAAACTTAATAAAAAACAAGAGTAGGCAAATGAAATTATTTTATTATTATACACATTATTGGTTCTCTAAGTCTATGATTACATCTTCCAGAGTGTATCCGGGATGATTAAAATCATCTTGATGTCTGGCCCAACCCAAGTAATACAGTACACTCATAATATGGGCGCAGCTACCCAAAGTTCTTTTGCCATGTATACAAGAGCAATAATGCTCTGAAATTGCATTAATACCGGTTTCTCTTCTATACAAAATATAAGTATAGTAAGTTCTGTTCCTTACATGCCGCGATTGTATACGGCATCTTATTAAAACACCGCTTTCGCCATTAATTGTTACGAGCACCGGATGTCTATATACTTCAATTTCGTAGACACCTGTTTGTTTAATGTGCTCACTGCAATAGGAGCGTGCTATTTTACAGTGATAAGTGCCCACAGCAAACAATATCAACTCTTCTTGGGAAAGTCTGGGGAAATCTTCCAAAGTCTGGTCATTTGCTTCCAAACGAACAAATGCGGCTCTATGTCTGTTTAAATTGTGCTCAATGACGTAGTCTGCCAAAAGGTTTGGCTTGTGCACATTCCTATTTATAATATCAACGAATTGTTCAGTGTATTGACTGTCCTCATAGGGTTCTTGGAAGGCATTGATAAGCGCTGCGGCTATCTTATAGTCAGTCATTGTTGAGGGCAATGCTCGATTAAATACTCTGTATCTAAAAATCTTAAAATCACGTTTAAACCGTTTATTGATTGTCTCTACGACCCAGCGGCATAAGGTGACCAGCCTAGATTTATTGGCTTCTTCACATGTCAGCTGGGTTTCACCACGTCTTTTGGTCGGGGGCATGTGCACGTCATAACCATATGTTTCTAGAAGAGGAACTGCGTCACGGAATCCCCTGTCAAGAATGAACGCATCGTCTTGTTCAAGATAATAATTAATCGGTGCTTCTTCGTATGGGCCATCATGATTTTGTAAAATCTGCTGCATGATGGAAGCATCAGAGGTCGAAGCTGAGTATGGACCTGTGACGTCTATAATATGTCCATCACCGCAGACCAACATAAAAGGTTTTATCAAATTGGTATACTTATGGAGGCTGTAGCTATTCCTTTGGAAAAGGAAATTGGAGCTTTTTTGGATAAAAATGTAACCGCCGTCACATATTATCAACGCTTTCGTTGATTGGTCATTCCCAAAGATGTAATTAGGGAGAATTCTGTTTCTTTGGATTACTTCTTCTCTGCTGATATGATCCAGGCCCAAATGCAAAGGAACGAAATCATTGTAAAGACATTCTCTCACCAGCGCGACTTTTCGGTCTATACTTTGCCGAGATGTATTAAAAGTGGTTGCCAATCTAATACTGGGTTCACCTGTTCTTATTTTAGAAAGGTAAATGCCTAAGTCTTTTCGAGCAGAACTAGATCTCCGAGACAAGGTCGGTACTTGTGACAATAAAGTATCAAATTGTTCATGACTTAAGCCAGTCCAGAAATGTAAATCTTCTTGTGACATTGCGTTTATATTATCAAAATCCAATTGACATCTATTTTCCAGTGCTAGCGTATAGATATTCACAATATCTTTAAAAGTATCACTATTAAAATCTGTTTCACGATGTGACACATTATGAGGCATGTCTTCCAAGGATGTATTTCTCAGATGGTTTTCACAAATCCTTGCGAGCGGGGGTATGTATAATCTGTAATAACTTAGTAAAAATACCTTAATCGAATTAGGCATTTGTCGGAGTTGCATGTTGCCACAATTCTCCATCATACAACGACGGGAAGTGTTGGCCGCCCTAGTGAAATCTGGAACTGTGATTGCGGCACCACCAGCTTGATGGATAAGAGCAGTTGGTGGTTCAAGATCAGGACGTAAAGAATGGTCGATCCTATGCCAACAAGGATGGCATATTGACCTCGATCCATCGAAAGCTACCTGTAACATAGAATTAAATATTTCAGTAAATAACGTCGACAAAGATGTGATGCTAGCGATTAATATTTTTCCGCGGTCGATTATCTATGTTATCTTTTTATTCATAGCTATATTTAATGTAATTATTATTACATATCTGAGTACCTATACAATATGTAACCTGAAAGCAGGTATACTTATTGTTTTATTATGAAAAGTAAGGGGTTTAATAATAATAATATGTGGGGACATCTCACACACGGCCATCCGACCCCAAACTAGGCAGAGCCTGTACTATGGGTGTCGGACAGCTGATATACATACACAGATATATAAATAGATACATATATAGATAAACAACAACCAGACACAAGGCAAACACAAGTGCTCATCACACGAATGTTTGCCCTGGGCGGGATTCGGACTCGCGACCCTGTGCGTCGGAGGCAGTTACACTACCACCCAGGCTACGGAGCCGGTTTATTTATGTTATGACTATACATACATACCCCTTGCTTTTCATAATAAAAAATAAGTAGGTACACCTGCTCTGCTTTCAGATTGTATTTGTAGGTACATATACATAGATAATAATGTTTAATACCCGTGCATAATTATCATATTGACTATTTTAATACTACATAAGTACACGTAAATAATTATATATCTTACCTCTTGTAGCGGTTGCAAATTCTGGAAAATACGTTCAACGAAGTCTCTCCGGGTTTCGAAAAAACGCTGTGTCAGAACGTGTCTTCGAATACCTCGGTATAACGACCGATCACACACAACACACCTGTTCATGTTCAAAAATAACTAATCGCGAAGCTTATCCAAGTCCAAAGTAATGCCAAAGTAGTATGCAGGGTTATAAGTTCACAAAAGTCGATTATAAACAATGAAGCGCACAGATCTCAACGAAGTATAACGAAGGACTGCGCATTGGTCACGTGACGTGAGCGAGACTACACAATGAGTGACACTCGGCCGGTAACTTGATAAGGTACGAGAATACAGGGAACCTATAAGTGCGAATGAAATAGCAGTTGACTCTTGGTTCGTTTTTGTAGCGAGCGACGACGACCGAAAGGTATTGTGTGAACAAACAACCGGTTTAGTTTAGTGCCTCTCCGCCTTGCAACAACCACTGAGAATATTATAATGGTTAGCGTAGTATGTTAAAATATATGTATATACATATTTTCTTTAAATACTTCTATTTAAAAATTACTTTCACGAAAAAAGGATTAGCAAAATGTTACGTTTAAAAACGAATTTTTGGCTATATTTTTTTTTAGTATGAAACTACTATTTTATACTAAGAATTTGAGATGTACCGTTTGCGCCGGGGCCTGGGTTTTTTTTGAGCATTATCCTTTAAACTAATTTTCATCATAAGCCTCTAAAGTTTTGGATTTCCATATTATTTTACTGGGTTAATCTTTTTTTGCCTTTTCTTTTTTTTGTGTGGCTGGTGGAGGGCTAGTTTCAACATCGGAGGAATCACTATCGGTTTCGGGTATAACAAGAGATCGTCTGTGGCGTTGAAATTGCCTAGGGGGAACATATTCGCATTCAGAATCAGAAGCTAATTCATCATCACTAAGCGAGCCATCACCAGGAATAGTATTAACATGCTTCTGAGTGACATTAGAGCTGATATTTTTAAATTTAATTGGTGGTTAGAGTCACGTAGCTCTGCTTCTACTCGAGTGCGGACTTCTTCAACCCGAACGCACTCTGCTTCTACCTGAGCACGTTCTCTGTCAACTTGTACACGCTGTGCTTCTATTCTTAAGCGTTCTTTTTCTAACTCGTGTAAGCGAGCATCCTTCTCCCTTTCCAAACGCAACCGATGCTCCTCTATTGCCACAAACTCGCTGGTGGCTCGGTCAAACGGTGTTTGTCGGAGTCTTCTCTGCCTAATACAGCGACGACGAGGAGTAGAAGGGCCGGCGGATACCGGCGACCTTTCTGTAATCACAGTTAAAAGCTATAATAGTACTCGGTATTTTGTAGTATATTGAATAAATAATAATCTAACATGGAGAGAAAATTAACAAAATATGGTGGAAGTGAAGTTATTATTTAATGTTACTAAATTAGTTTCTATGTCAATTTTTTATGATTTTGTAGTAGTTATCCCAATAACTTAATAATACTATTTTTTTATTAATACCCTTCTTTTATAGTTCTACTATTTGAAGGGCCTGCCACAGGACTGTCAGGTCGAGCTGGTGAAAGCAGAACTGGAGAAGTATTAAAATCTGTATTTTCCGTATTTGGACCATTTCTAATATTAGACTTTCATCCACTGGTGACGGTACCCTTTCTGCTGTGTCACTTGCATGCCTTACTTGAGGTTGGGTTTTTTCCTGAGTATAAAAAATAACCTATTATTCACTAGAAATATAATGGATAAAGTTTTTATAATATCAGCAAATAAAATTTACCAAGAATTTTTTTTAACATATCATATAAAATGAAGGGTTCACTAACTTGAAAGCCTGCTTCTTGTATAGTTTGATTCCCAGTAATTGAGGTGACACCAATCACACGTAAAACCCTTTCCTCAAGGCGACTTAATGGTTTTCCCCTGCCAGGCCTGCCACCAGTGCCATGAATATCCTGATTTATAATGGAACTCTTCTTTTTGGTTTTCGTTTTCCAATCAGACCATACCTGTAGCACAAAATATAAAATTGTACATAAAAATAAAAGGTCTATATTACCTATGAAACAGCTTTATTTAATAATTAAAATCTTATTACCCTTTTCCATTTATCAGCTATTTTGTTAACACCAATACCACCCACTGAGTTTAAAACTTCTGCTAACTCTTGCCACAAAAGTTCACTCCTTATCTTTCCTTGAAATCCAGGTTGTGGTCTTGAAAGATCACCATGGCTAAAAATAATATTCATAGGGTTTAGTGCACAGTGACAACAAGATTTAATAAACACAAAGTTTGGCTACTAGCATTCTAATACCCAATCTAACATGCAAGTATTAAGAGCTCGATCGAGTTTTTCCTTATAGGGATAACATTAATATTAAAACCACAGTCATGAGTGCACCACTGTGAGATTGTTTATGTAGATGGAAGGCGTTTGTGAAGGTAAGAAAGAAAGTCCGAAGTACATAAGAAGAAGAATGATAGTTTATTGCACAGACACAGGTTCACACGCAAGAGTTCCACTGAGAAGAAGAAGGAGTGGTAGAAGAATAGTGTAGATGAACGAAAGCAAGCGAACGTACAGTCAAAAGCGCGGCGCGGCGTAGCTATGAATCTGATAAAAAACAAGGGATCGCAAGTCTGTGCGAGCGCAAGGCATCGATAGTGCCGTCTCGCTCGCGCACCCGCCGAACAATAGACGCGTCATAGCTTCGCCGGCCGACCGATAAGAAACTATCTACTAATGTGAAGAATCTGTTTGTATGTAAAATGTTAGTCACAAAAAGTTATTTTATTTTTCTTTTCGATTCTATATAATACTAATTGTTAGTTGACTTTCTAATATGTATATAAATTATTTTTGACTTTAATTTTGTTCAAAACATAATATATATATAATTTAAGCTATGTAGGTCACTACATTTACAGTATACATTCCATAATCTCAAGTAGTGCAACTACTTGAGATTATGGAATACTAGTTGCAAATAGGAATTAAATTTGGAATAATTGAAAAAATATCGGTTTAAACCTGCCTTTCCATAAATTCTATCAACAAACTAAATTGTTCGGGACTCGCACGAAGTCTAGATTCCATCTAAATAAAAAAAAAAAAATGTGTTAATTACTGATCGCAATAAAAATTGTGATTTCTATTACCAAAATATTAATATTCAATTTTTCAAAGATCCTAACTAGATCACAGTTCTTACTACTTAAATTATTACTAACTTAAATTATTACTTAAAGCCGTTCACTTTTTTTGTAATAAAACTATCTTTAATTACTTTCAACACACACAACACTTTTGAATAATATTGCAAGCGCGCTATTGCGTTTGACAGTGACACTTCAACTTAATCTGACAGTCGATACACATTATTCCATAGACTAAATATAGAATGTTTCGGGTAACGCTGCGCATAGATATAGAATACCTAGATAGCTTCTATTAAGTCATAGATATACAATTCCGTAGATTGGTAATGTCAACAATCAAACGAGACCAAAAACCATTTGATCTTAGTATGTGTAAAATGTGAGTGTGTGCATAGACAGTGTTGTGACTTGTCTATTCCTTTGTTGGTCGCTGTCGATAATTTGTGACGTCATGTGTCATTTTATTAATGTTTTATGGGTCTGACGGAATAAATGCTGTCGGCTTGCGACTAGCCTCATTTAGCGGTACTTAAAACGTGATATGTACGAACAGCAAAGTACATAATTATCTTAACTAATATATAAAGCTGAAAATTTTACTCATTTGTTTGCTTGATCGCGCTAATCTCGGGGAATTACTGGTCCGATTTGAAAAATTCTCTCAGTGTGAGATAGCCCATTTATCGAAGAATGCTATAGGCTATTTATCATTACGTTAAGATCAGTACTGAAAATTGTGAAACAGACGAAGTTGCGCGAGTCAGCTTGTAAAAGATGAAAATACTAGGTACGTGTTCTAAGAACAATACTGATGCCGTAAATATGTTTTATTACAAGTTTCTTTGTCCGAGTATCACGCAATTCCTGTTGGAAAGATAAAAAAAAATATACTTACTCAATGGCAAAAAACATCTTCACAATAATTAACGCAGTATGTCCAGGTAACTCTCGGTATAACAGGGGATCCTAAGTTTACCAGAAGGATTCTCGAGCGTCCCTAGACATTTCTATTAATGCTTTGCCATGTCATCACACGCTGTGCCACTAACTGAGCGGCCATAAAGGTAACATTTAGAGGAAAATAGTGAAACAAAAACGATTTACTTATATAAAATGATTTATTTATTAAATGCACAGTTTGCATTTTTAAGTACCCTTAAAAATAACTAGTTTGTTATAGAATTGTCGAATACAATCTTTGTTTACATTTCGTAACTTGTGTTCATATCTAATTCTAATATTAAAAAACTTTTCAATAATTAACTTAACCAGCAAATATTTGTGATTATTTATTGGGTCTTGATCATAAATATGATCATTTAGAGACGGGAAACAGTGGTCATTTAGAGCGGAAAATTTGTGCATGAAATTATATATGGTCCTGGTGACAATCAAGTCTAATTTTGTTTTATTAAGGTTTTTGGACCTTATATTTTCCCTAAACACTGTTTCACAAAACAAACATATTTCTATCACGTCTTTTGAAGGATAAATTAATCCTCCTTTGTCTTTGAAAAAAATTAAAGAATTTAGATCTGTGTGCTGCGAACGCAAAACTGTGATACATTCTTCACACTTAAGTTTCTTTTCTAAAACTCTCACGATGAATCCACCTATGTATTGAAGTATTATTTTAATAACTTCTTTATTGTGTGTATCCTCACACGGTAAAGAAATTAAAAAGTCGTGTTCCTCATCGACTCTAGAAACCGAAGATTCCATGCAGTCTTCACCAACAGAATCGTCAGTGTTTCTTTTAGTGGCTGTTATATTAAGCCGTCTCATGGTGCTTAAATCGCTTAATCCTAAAACAGTTATATTTTCAAGCGGTAAACAATTTGTATTTTCGCTTATTTGTACTTCGGCATGGCATAATAACCGTTTATACGCAGACATAAAACTTTTTGCAGACGGGTTATTATTGAAACCGCCTCGAGCTCTTATACAACTAAAAAAAGTTTCTAAATGGTCTTGCGATAATTTGTACAGAGGTAAAAACTTCAGCACACCCGAATTTATGTAATCATTATACAACATTTTCAAAGCTTCAATATTGCAAATAAAGCCTAGAAAACCTAACTTTCTATTTGAAGATATAAGTTTTCTTTTACTATCCAGAGTTAAGTTTTTTATTAATTCTGTAAATCTGTCTAGTTCATTAAAAAACACAAATGAATTATTAGAATTAATAGGTTTTTTAAAACCTGGACTTATTAAATTTCTCGAATTGAAAATATCGGAAGTGTTATTAACGATTCTAATAAAGTTTACAGTAGCTGCAGCTCCTTTAAATTCTGGAATATTTGTACAATTGGCACAATATTCAATGCTCGTAGCTACAGAATTACTAAGGAGTTGAGCTGCAAGTTTAACTTTCATTTTATTTTTGAAATAGTTAACATGTTTGTGCGATAACTTATTGGATAAATTTAACTCAATTTTTCCTTGTAAACAGTTTAAATGATTAATATAATTAAACGATATTATTTCGTCATTTTGTCGGAATGTCTTAAAATCAGCAAACGTATTTCTTATTAATTTTAATAAATGACAAGCATCTAAAATCGTGTAGATTTTATCATTTTTGTAGGTAAAAAATGGTTTATATGGTTCATTGTCCAAATTTGCTCCCAAAATTCTGACCATATTAATATTAGATGGGATTCCATCAAATGTCACAGACATGACTTTTGCCTCTGTGACTGCTAATGCATCGATGCATAATTTCAGAAGTGATGCTTTTTGGACAGCAGTAAAACCTCTCCCAAAAAAAAGGCAATAGGCAGTTTCCAATATGCATTAACAGCTACTGCCATGAAAACTAAAACCTCCTTGGCTACTTCTACCTTGTCCCCACTTAAGTTATTACCTACATCTACGAATCCGTAATGTCTACGGCCATCCCATTCTGTGAACTCTCTTATTCCCATCTCGTCCATTGTTAGAGAAATAATTAAATCTGGCTTTTCGGTTCTAAATTTTTTTATAGCGTTGATGGCTTCTTGAGTAATACCAGGTTCACAATGTACGTTTTGATACCAACCTCTCAGGGTGCGTGGATGTGGTAAACAAAGAGAAAACTTTTTTCTTATAAAATTATACGCTTGTGGACTGTAAAAATGTAAAGTTAAGGCAAATTTTCTTAACTCCACCCCATATTTTGCCTTACTTTGTAAAACCTTTTTCTTATTGTTGTTCACCCTATCAACCAAGTGTGACAAGAAATCATTTGGGCAAGATTCTATTATAGTCGTCATATCATTTTTCAATGATGGACGGGACTTTAAGTCCTGAATAACTTGGCTAAGTTGAATGATCTTACATTCCTTACGTTTCTTTTGAGCCCGCAAATTTTTCAGCTTTTTTTCTTTCTCCATTATTTTTCTTCTCAATTTAGTTATAGCTTTCATCATTTTCTTTTTTCTAGGAGTCAATTCAATACTACTAGCTGATGGTATACTAGTAGAAGTAGATGTACTAGGTACAGGTTCAATATCTCTGTATTGATATGTAGTTGCTCGGCGTGGACGTTGAAGTTCAATCTAGAATTTAAACAATTCTAAACCCATTTCAAAATGGGTAAAGAAGACTAATTTTGAAAGGTATTTACATTTTATACAATGGTCCTTAAGTGCATAACAAATTATATTAAAATCTAATTAATTGCACACTTAACAATAATTATTTAAATGTTGTAGACGCTATACATACCTAATTTGAGAAGGATATGTAATTAAATACATTATTGTAGAATTGACCAAATACAACAGATAATCTGAGTGGTATCTAAATAAATATTGTGATATTGTTTTTTTCTTACCGGCATACAAATGGTTGGAACAGAACCACTTCGCAACTTTCTTCTTTTTTGACCCAAAGTGACTGAAAAGCAGTGCGCATCAAAATGTTTGCTGCATATTGTTGAATATTTACATGGAGTCCAATTTGGTCTATGTAGCATTCGTAACCACTTTTCTCTTATCACCGGATTTGTGGGAAATCTGCAAACAATGTGTCTTGTTAAGTGAACTCAATGGAAGAAAAAAAAATCTTTTTTGGTTACTGCTCCAATCCCGTGGGTCGAAGCGCGATATTATATAGCCTATAATCTTACTCGTGGACTATCCAACACTAACATAATTTTTCAATTCGAACCATCAGGTGTTAAAATTCAAACAAACAAACAAACAAACTCATCAGTTTTTTATCATATTAGTATGGATACGATTGTAATCTATCTATATTTTCTTGTTTGTTACACTAAGTACCTACATATAATCTATTTTTCTCAGATTATGCATTTGTATTAAGCTATCTTAGCTGTCGATATCAACAAAAATAAATTAGACCATCGCATCACTAAAAAGTGAGGTTATAACTCCTTCGTATTTCTCTATTTGTTATTTCTCAAATACGTCGGTTTTAGGCATCCTAATTCATCTAAATCGTAAATAAAATAATGTTCTCATTATATTTTGCTTAAAGCCGGCTTATTAGTGTATTATTATTGCAGAAATAACGATGTAAACAACTTGTAAACTTACTGGTGAAACGAGTAATCCTGGGGATTTTTCTTTTTGGAAGATTCACATCCTGGTACTGCACAAGAAACCATCGTATTGTCGTTATTTAATCACAGGCTAGAGTGATAACTCTAGTTCACTTAAATAATTGCCGAAATGCTCGCGTATACAGTTACCGGGGCCGGTATGGGCCGGTAGCAAATACGTGTTTTGGCCCTGTTGACAGCGTCACTTTCTCTCTCTTTCTAATACAGCAAAGTTCCATTAAAAGCGGGAGCTCTCATTCACTCTCAAGCCCAATCTACGGAATTATATATCTATGTATTAAGTTGTATATAGTAACCTATCTTGTACTCAACATTTTTAATGGAAACATTTCATGTGACAAAAAGAGATAGCAATAGCATTCCCGACCGTCTTGAAGTGCCGCGCGCCACCAGCCGAGAATCGCCATTTTGTTTGTTAACCAGCTGGTTAACACATTAGTCTACCAATTTTATCAAAAATATTGTCAAAATGTGAAAAATATTGTGGTTTTAGTGTGTTTTTCGTTTTGCCATGAACAATATCATGTACTGTACCCGGTTATTCGAATAGAAATGGTGTTTTGAAAGAAAATATTGCAAAAGTATCGTGTCACCGGTAAGTAAATCCAATCATGACTTATTGTTAAAACACATTTTGAGCAGAAAAGTCAATGAAATCAGATCTCCATTATATGAACATAAAGACACAACTGCTTCTACATTATTGTCAGTTTCCAATTTAAAAATATAAATAAAAACAAAAAAGTATTGAACGGTTTTGGCATATCATGTACTTCATAAGGATGTGGCTTCTTGGATGTTTTATCGATAGAGTAAAAGTATAATCACATACATATTCTAGTTCGTTTTTAATACGTACAATGAAATAAAAACAATGTAAGTGGTCAGATTTTGGAAATTCAATCTGAATTTTTCGTACTGATTGCGCCATGCTGAACCTAGTAATTGGACTCAGCTTTGGTCTCAGTGATCAAAGATTACAGAATATTATAGCATGCCAAAAGAAGGAATTCTATACTCCTACTTTTCCCAAATCAATATTGCTTTATATTTGTCAAAAACCTTTTACTTGAGTACTACTATTATTATTTATTACTACTAAATTATTAATGATGTATTCTTTGTTATTTTTACAGGTTTCCTGCAGATAATGAAATTAAAAGTAAATGGATAAAAAAATGAGAAACGACGAATATTGAAGGCCTACAGAGTTAACAAGGATATGTTCTGAACACTTTGAAGAATCTTGCTTTCGTGTCAATATGAACGTCGAGTATAACATTCGCACGCAGTGCCAATAATATTTAAAAACAGCCAGCATCTTGCCAACCAGTAAGTATTAACCCAAAACCATCAATCAAACTTTTTTTTTTTAATTTTTCGTTTAAGATGTTTTATAAATAGTAGTGGTAAAGGGTACTTTTATCTTTTTATGTTAAAGAAATGCTAAAATTGTATAGGATCTCCATAAACCAACCTGACATCCATTTTGCTTTTTTTACAGAAATTACCATTAAAGAGGAAGCTTATAAATGGAGAAAAGCAGTTTCGCAATTATTGGCGAAGAGTTTGCTCGAAACCTACAAAAAGAGTGATAAGAAAAGACCCTGTCCCACACCTAGGTATCATCGACAATCATCTCGATATGATGAGGTTGACCTCTTGGTTCATTAAAGTGCGCTGTTTGCAAAGTGAAAAACTTTTTTATTTTTCAAAAGTATAATTCATTTACACCCTAAGAACTGTTTTATGGCAAATCATACTATATAACGAGCGTATGTTTATGTGTTGGTATTGTTTAATATAACCGTAATTTTGTGTGTTATACTATCTAATCTGATTAAATACTAATTCTATAGTACTTTGTGTCTTTACTACGACTAAGTCCGCCATACATATATACGAGCCCCATATTACGACCGGCCTTTTAAAAGGTTACCACAGGTGGACAATCACATATTCGGAAATCCTAATCGCGTCTTTAATCTCGCATGAGATTGGTCGATTGTTCATACTCTGCCTTGCTGAATTCACTTACGCAACAAGGATTCTTTTAAAAAAATATATATTTGAAACACTAAACAATGTCAGATTCTGTAAAAATATAAAAATAGTAGCCCACCGGTATCGGGAACAGGGTCCAAGCTACGCTAGGCGGTCAGGGCTCCAGAGAGAAGAACGCTTTTATTAAGAAATAAATAACCATCTGCCTACAATTTAATATTTTTAGTTAATAACACAAACACAAGAGATTTTACAAGCAAACAAAGATATAAAGACGGTAAAAACAAACGGAGACAAATAATATCTTTATACATTTTATTATAATATGTTATTTTGATATTACCAATCATTATTATCATGGAATTACAGTATTATTTCAAAATGAAATACCATTTTCTGGTGTTTAATGTGGCAACTGGCATATTTTCGATAGTCGACTGAAATAACACATCACTATGCATTGATATATCAATAAGTAAAATTGTATAGTCAAACTGGCGACATTCTATAGTTTTCGACGCACTATGGACACTATACTTTTCTCTTTCAGGCACATGACACTTTGCTTTTGAGAAAAGGAGACGCAACGTGCTCGCAAGTTTCGGTTTAATACAGTCTATCTAGGGGATTCTATATCTATGACGCTGCGGAATGAGCGTTCCCCGTTCCATGTGTAACTTGTCTACAATTTTCAACACGCTAACGTCAAGTCCTTAGCGTGGACGGAAAACGCGAGAACAGAAAACGCTTGGTTTTTGTCTAGACCCCCTGGCATGACGCACGCTCTACACCTCGGCGCCGAGGGGGCTCTCGCACCCTTCGGACTCTTTCTGAAAGTAGCAATTTAAAATTAGTTTAATATGATAGTACTCTCTTTTATTAGCTTAAGCAATTTTGTTGAACAAACCTGCACTGTGTCTTGGAGAGTTTTGCAATGAGTCTGTCTCTCCCACTAGGCTGGGAACAGGGGACACAGGCAGCGTCTGCACATACACAGATGAAGTTTCAGATAGCACATACGGGGGGTGGTCAGTCAAACTGTAATAAAGTAAACATAATATATATATTGCTAATATTAAGCAGCATAAACATCGTTTTCGCAAGAGATATAACTTACATTGCTGATGATGCTTCAGTGTCTTGTTATTGTGGTTCATCAACCACTTCTATTGTCACTGTACCGTCACCCTATATAATGCATAGTATTATTTAGAAGCATTGTTAGTAAAATTAAGCATGATAAAGCTATTTCCAAATCCACTTAAAAGTCCTCCAAAATTGGATTTGGAAATAGCTAAAGATATAACTTACAGCGTTTGAGGCAAATTGGTCCTGCCTAACATCAAAGTCAAAAGTCAAAGTCAAAAACGTTTATTTTAATTAGGCCACTAAACGGCACTTTTGAACGTCATCATTACAATTAAAATAACATATTGACTCTACTGTCCATTCGGAAGGGTAGATTCTTATGGAGAAGAACGGACAAGAAACTCCATAGTTACTCTTTTCAAATCAATGTTTTACATGTGCTGTGGTATACAAAACTTCTGTTAATATATGTGAGGACCATGAACCTAGAGTATGCAGAGGTAGACTTATTATATTTTTAAATAAGTACATGGTACTCACATTTCTACATAAGTACATGGTACTCACATATTTACAAATATTGGAACCATTAGCAGAGTGAGTGAACAGAAAAATAAAAACCCAAAAATGAAAAAGTAGGTACAAAAGTAAATACATAAACCAACCAGTTTGATCTTGTCTCCACCATTGATTGTCCTATGGAGCAGGACCAGCATGTTTCCAAGCATTCTTATCCTGAATGTAATCTTCTAATTTGTAATATGCTTGTTTACAAAGTGTGCTTTTAATGTAGGTTTTAAATTTTCTTTCATTTGGTTCTAATATGTCACAAGGTATTTTATTGTAACATTTAACACAGTACCCCATGAAAGATGTGTGTACTTTAGCTAATCTATAAAATGGTTGATCTAATTTATCTTTATTTCTAGTACCTCGACGCTCACTCAATGTTTACGTCAAACTCCGTCGCGTATCGCGGGAGCCCGCTTATCGCAAGCGTAATATGACCCGCTCACAAAAAACCTTGATATCTCCACTTCTATACTGCCTATACACACACTTGAAACGGTTATAGGTTGTTGAATGATGCCGGTATGATATACAATGTAAACAATGTTGAAATAAGAGTTCAAGAAATAAATATGCCTATTGATATGAGAGAACTTGCCAATAGCAGTTATGTTTCTGTATTATGTTGAGTTCTAACAAAACTATTGGATATTTTTACAAGAAATTTTGGGAACTAGCTCATGAAAAGACAAGTAATCTAATTACAATGTTTTTTTAGGAGATCTCTAACTGATTTCTGCAATATTCAAACTCAAACATCACAGTGCGCGGTGCCGTTTTTATGAATTTGCATAGTTCAATGCACTGTTTTGAAAACGATCATCAGAGATATTACAATCAGATTCTAATAAAAAATGTTTCTAGAATACTACCTACACATTCATCGACTCGTAATAAGCTATAAATTGTTACAATATGCCACGGTTACTGTAAAATATCAAAATAACCTAGGCAAGGGAACAAATCGGGCACCTTTTTTTGTAGGCCTCGGTCACCCGATAATTTAGGTTTTTGAATTTAAATATTAGTTGAACGTGAATAAGAACATAGTAATTTATTTTAAAAAATAAAAAATATCGACTTCTGAAGTGTTCATAAAAATGTATGGGATTCAAACATTACGAGTGCGTTGTCTGGTTTTACGTCAAAACAAACAGTCATTTAAATTTTTTTATTTAGAAGAGTATCTAATTTTATTTTTTCGTTAGAGGTTTGGTTAAACGAGGTCGCGTGGCTTCGGCGATAAGTTTTTCGTGGTAGCGCGCATTCGTTGTTAAGTGATTAGAATGGGTGAAATTAGAGATTGGGTTATTCGAGATCGCATGGCTACGGTGTTAAGTTTTTCGAGGTAGCGTGCATTCGTTGTTAAATGTTTCGTATTAGTAAACTTACGGGAACGTGTTATTCGAGGTTACACTTTTCGAAGTCAGGTAACGCACTCAAACATTACAGTCAATCCTAGGGATATGGAATTGTTCGAAAGAGTTACCGCGGCCCGAAGTCAAAGAAAATTTGGAGGAACACGGGCAAAAAACTCCACGAAAACTCTTTTGCATCCTTTTATGTATTACAAACATCCTGGTTACAGTATTATTGTTACTTTTATATGTAAATATAATGTATTACAGAGGAGGAGAATTCTGTTTATGTATTACAAAAATCCTGGTTACATTATCATTGTTCCTGCTGTATGTAAATACAATGTAAAGCAAAGGAGGAGAAACTCCACGGAGACTCGTTTGAATCCGTTTATGTAGTACAAAAATCCTAGTTACATGTTTATTGTTGCTTCTTTATATAAAAATAATGTAAACAAAAGAAAAAACATACCCGAGCCCCAGTGCACACGCACAAAATCCATACATACTCGGCGTTTAGACAGACAGGATGGTATGACCGAGAAAAGGAGTGTCTCTACAGTTTGTCGGTCTGTCTGTTAGTTAGACTTTGTGGAAATAATAAAAGTTATACTCTTGTGTCAGTCTTGTATGTCAAACCAATAAAAGGTACTTTTGAACGTCAAATTTACAGTTTAAAAATAATAATATAAATAGTGACTTTAGTTGTCCATTCGCAAAGGAAAAGAAGAACGGACAAGGGACAAAAAACTCCGTAGTCTGTCAAGCTGGAGATATAAAATACTCAAAATGGAGAAGAGCTAGAGATTGCTATGGTACAGCGTGAAACAGGGATCTAAACAAAGTGGGACATCACAAACACAGCACACGTACGATGTACGTCGTTGCGCGTTGTTTTGACCAGAGCACTGATAACAACGGCGTCGAACGCGGCGGCCATTATTCATAAAGCCGTCTACCAATTTTGGAATGTGTGTCGCAACACGCGGTTCCGGACGAAGCTCTCCCAAACCACTCGTTCCAGGACGAGGTGGTGGAGGTGGTTGAGGGAGTTTTGGCATTTGTTTGTGATGATGTTGGAGTAGCTGTTCCACTAACTCCAATCGAAAAACTAAATGTTTTTTGCGAGTAGAAGTCGAAGTCTCAAGATGAATACGCGAATTTAAAATTGAGCAATTTAGAAGGCGTTTGAAGACCTTCATAGTCCATTTAGCGCATCTTTTTCTTTCCAGCAGGTATGGTTCCAGCATTTGATCTTTACGATCGACGCCTTCCATACCCTTATTATAGTCCAAAATTACTTGGGGCTTGAACTCGGCCACGCGATATGGTTTCGGCTCCATCCGGCCTTGTTGAATGCCATGGTAGGTAGAGATGGTGCTGATCTTCCGTTTCTTGTCCTGGTATGCCATGACAACAACATCGCCGGAATGACGGCCTACAATCTGGCCATCATCAAGCTTACACAGCGATATGAGTGGAGGAGCATTACGGCGGTTGCTGCGCAATGTTCCCACACAATCCGTCTTCCGTGTCTTCAAAAATCTGGCCAGTAGGGGGCTATTAAACCAGTTGTCCATAAAAAGAGTATACCCTTTGTCAAGGAGAGGATGCATGAGCTTAAGGACAGTGGCTGTGCTTTTCAGCAGTGTGGACGGTAACGCGGGATGGTAGGTGGTGTGTTTGCCAAGGTACACAAAGAAAGACCAAAGGTACCCGGTCGAAGATTCGCGGAGTTCAAAGGTTTTCACCCTGAACTTGGCCGCCTTGGTCTTTGTGTACTGGCGGAAAGCTAGGTTACCTTTCCACAAAGTCAGGGATTCGTCAATGCAAATTTTTCGGGACGGGACATAGACTTCCTTGAAGCGTGAATTTAAATGGTCTAAAATGGGGCCAAAAGAAAACAAACGGTCAGAATTATCAGTCGGTCTGTCACTGTTGTCACTGAAATGGAGAGCGCGGCATAGATGGGTGTATCGGTGGCTGGAGAACAGTTTCTTAAAAATGTTCGTCTGAAGGAGTGGGTTTGTGGTAAAGCAGGATCTTGTGGAGGGCATCCGGATGATTCCGAGCATCATCCAGAAGGAAAATAGGACCAAAATTTCGTGAATATTCGTATCATACCATTCCCGGCCGAAGCTGGCGGATGATTCAGCAAGGCTCCGGGCATACCGGTTCGTCTCCGTCACAATGTGTGACAAGATACCGTCATCCCAGTACTGTCTAAACGCCCCATACGCGCTGTCAGATGCGACAACCGGCCCTACTTGCTGAGGCAGAAATTGTTCACGCTCGCCTGAGTAGTTGTCCATAGGTAACCACTCAAAGCGAGGCGAACTTTCTCCCCCAGCAAATAAGGTTTCATCCTCGCCGTCATCTGCATCCACCCATTCCTCCTCATGTGCTTCACGGTTTGCCGCCATTCGCCTCCTTACTCTCGCTTGCGCCCGCTCTCTCGTAGCTTCCCTCGCATTCACCACTCGCATCACCATTGCTCTCAAATCGTCAGGCACGTCATCGTCTTTCAAATAGACCTCTACCAACCTGTCGCCTTTCTTCCACTGGGGCTCATCTGCCAGCCGTCCCCTGCTGCCTCCGTGTCCTCTTCGAGCACCTCGTCCTCGGCCTGGGCGCCCCCTTCCTCGCCCACGCGGGCACCACCTTCCGCGCCCACGTTGCAGGCGCTCTGGTCGCTGGACGTCCGCAAATCCAGCGTGTTCGTCGGCTAGGTGAAATTCTTCGCCCAGAGCATCGTCGTCGTCACCTTGACCTGGACGAAGGTCGCCCTCGTCCAGGATTACGACAACATGCCTAAGAAAAATAAACAGTAATATCATAAATCTACATTCATCTAAATCACGAACAAAGGTAAAAGTACACAGATGAAAATAGTTTTATTACTCTGGGCGAATTCCGGCGGCAGGCGAAGCCTTGAGCGGAGCGCGAAGGGGGCTTCGCAGGGGGCTTCGCAGAAGGCTTGATCTACCAAATAAAAAGTTTTCGTTATTACAGATATTAGAACTAAAAAATCAATAGTATTTTCGAAAACATAATTATTTACTTACGGCTGCGTACGCGAGTCCCATATTAAATTTCCCTCTTGGGTGTAGAGCCCGAGGATCGTTGGTGGCGGCCCAAAATCCTGAAAAAAATCAAATAAATAGCATTATGAATACTACGAGGGTGCGTTTTTAAGTTCGCGGAATGGGAGGGTAGATGATAAAAATAGGTCATTATCGAGGTGGCCACGACTTCAGCCACTCAATATTAGTATAAATACCAGGTTTTGTCTTAATTGGGTTATTATTCTTTGAACTATCGTCAAGCAAACAACTCAATCGGGAAGAAAGTGTGCATTATGGAAAAAATCGAGTACCGTGCCGTAAGGAAAGTCAGTTCAAAACATACTGGAAGAGATGGAATCCGTTTACGGGGACTCTTGCCCGGGTAAAACCATGGTTTACAAGTGGCATTGTCTTTTTAAACAAGGCAGGACCTCACTTGAAGACGACCCGCGGCCCGGACGGGCGATCGAGGTGACTACTCCGGAAATCATTAAAAATGTCGAAAAAATAATATTGGAAGATGCCAGACTAAAGAAGAAACAGCTTGCAGAAATGGTTGGAGTATCGGATACAACAATTTTCAAAATTCTACACGATCATCTTGGCATGACAAAGGTCAGTGCAAGATGGGTGCCAAGAATGCTCACGCCGCCTCAGAAACAACGCCGCGTGGAGTGTTCCCGCACGTTTTTGGACCTCTGTAACGAAGATAAGGATGGACTATTGAGTCGAATTGTTACTGGAGATGAAACTTGGGTTCATCATTATGAGCCTGAGTCAAAACAGGACTCTATGCAGTGGCACAAAAAAGGTACACCACCACCCAAGAAGTTTAAAGTGTCACAATCGGCTGGGAAAATCATGGCAACAGTGTTTTGGGATTCGGAAGGGATTCTGTTGACCGATTATAAAGATAAAGGCGTTTCTATAACCGGTGAATACTATGCTTCTATCCTCGAGAGGTTGAAAGAAAGTATTAAAGAAAAAAGGAGGGGAAAATTGACCAAAGGTGTCCTTCTTCTTCACGACAACGCGCCTGTTCACAAGAGCCGTGTTGCGTTGGCTGCCCTGCATAAGGTGGGCTTCGATATTTTAGACCATCCACCCTACAGCCCAGACCTGGCTCCCAGTGATTATTACCTCTTTCCAAATCTGAAAAAAGAACTTCGTGGAAAGAAATTTTCAACTGATGAAGAAGTGAAGGACGCGGTTTCAGCTTATTTTTCGGACAAAGACAAAACATTTTTTTGCGAAGGTATACATAAGCTAATTGAAAGATCTGAAAAATGTATTAGGGTAGCAGGTGAATATATTGAAAAAGAAAAATAATTTAGTATTTTTATTTTCACTCCTTGCCCTCCATTCCGCGAACTTAAAAACGCCCCTTCGTATTATACCTGACCCCTCACACAAACATAACAACATCAGATTGTTACATGCGATTCCAAACCATCATCCTTCCCAATAGAAAACATGCAGGCAAAAACACGTGCTATACCTACTCCAAATTGAACCACATATAACCAAAAACACAAAAAAAACTTGCAATACCTACACCAAATTGAACCACATATAGGTATAACTTATCTTTTTCAACGAATGAAATCCATCCATTCAGGTTGCTAGAAGAACACAAAACATAATATATTACAACTGACAAAATATATACTATTCATCTAGTACGCCAATAGATACTATGTCCTTTTCAAGTTGAGTAATTTTTTTATGAAAGAAAAGGAGTATAATAAGTATTTACTTCACGATCCGACTCTCGATTCTGGTTCTGGATCGTACAGGTCGGCCGCCTCCTGCTCCTCGGGCTCCTCGTCCATGACCTGACCGAGGTCGAGGTATTCGACCTCGTCCTCTTCGTCCTCCTCTTCTTCTTCAGAGTCTTCCCGGAGGATCTCGGCGAAATTCTCCGGGACGTCCTCCTGTCCAACCAGCCATTGGCGACTCATATTGAAGATCTATCAGAATAGTATTCACAAAATGTACAATAAAAACAAGAACTTATAAAATACGACAAATAAAAAACAACTAAATTCAACCTACACCACAGAAATAAAACTATATACAATACCAAGAAAAGAAAACTTCATTTTATATATTCGAACAATTTTACAAAAACAATCGATGTTATCGATAACTTTTATCGACATGACACTCGGCCTAGTCACGCCTAGTGTCCGTTGTGACGTTTGACAGTTCGAGATTCAAATACGAATTCGTTACCTAAACAATAAAATTTTCTTCATGATTTGAGTAACTTATTGAAATATGCCTATATGAATGCGTGAAAATATGTATTATCAATAGATTTTACATATTTTCGACCATTGCGGAGGTGATGAAATTCACTCCATAATTGCCAAAAATCACACAATTACAATGGCGACTTTGACGAACTCGGAACTATGAAAATTTTGTTGGCTCAAAAAAACAAGTTTCGTGATATTATTTCATGCAAAAAAACTATTTACAGAGTTGTATTAAACACTTATAAATGAATATTTATCCACTTACCGTAGGAATTCCCATTAAAACTTCAAAAAAAAATCACAAAATAGCACACGCGTGACGATCGTTCGTTTGCTAATTTTGACACTAAACTTTTTTAATGCTGCCTCGTTTTTTTTTTCTGTGTGTGTCTATGGTTGTAAAATATTATAAGTTGTAGAGTTGAACCATTCCGAAACGAAAATAAACCGTAACTTTGAAAAAATTAAAGTTTTAAATCAGTTGGGTCGTTTGGAGCCAATGTGTTCCACTGGCATCTCAACGGTATGAGATAAAATTGGAACAAATAGGTTCCATTGGCATCCCGTCCGGTTAATATTGTGTCTAACACTAACTTTACTAAAAAGATGTCGATTTTTCCGTACATACATAATATTTTCATATATGAATTGGCAAGGGACTGTCATAATATTAATCTTTTTAAAAAGTTTCCTTAGAGAATCGCGACGACGCAGATTATAAAGGGCTCTGACAGCTCTCTTTTGTTAAATAAATATGGATTCAATGTCAGCAGCCCAACCCCACAGCAAAATACCGTACGACATAATGCTGTGGAAGTAGCTAAAATAGACCAAACGTGCGGTTTCTACGTCTGTTAGCTGTCTTATCTTCCTAACAGCATAAGCGGCTGAGCTTAAACGCCCCGCTAGAGATGTTATATGAGGTCCCCATTGTAAAATCTCGTCTAAAGTGATTCCCAGGAAAACCGTGTAACTAATAAACTCCAGTTTTTCTTCATTCAATATGATGTCACATTCGCTACTTCTAACATTTGGTAAAGTAAATCTAATACATTTGGTTTTTTTTTCATATACCAAGTTGTTTGCCGTAAACCAATTTTGGGCCATCAACTAGTGGGCCAACATCCCTACCTAAGATATTGGCTGTCATTTCTTCTAATTGTGACAAAGTAGGAGCATTACTGGGCCCACCACCAGTAGCTCGTTGGTTAGCATTTATGCTAATTTAACCCGGCACTTGTAGTCATTCCATACCTAAAAAAGAATAAAACTATGTAATATTATTTCACAACCCTAGGCGTATAACATCCACTTTTATCTGCCTCGATGATTCTCATCTTAGACCATTCTTTCCCTGTTCGGGCAGGTCCTTCCACGTTGAGACTTACGGCACACTCATTCCATAAGCGTGCTGCAACTTGACGAGCCTCTTTAGACCTAACTCGTCCAAGAGCAAGGTCTTGATGCTGTTCTAGAAACTGCACCATCAGCTCCATTTGTCGGACCGTCGTGCATCTGCGACGCTCTTTCATTTCCATGACACAATCACGACTGCGGATATTACAACTTTCAATGAAAGTGGCTGTCCAAGTTTATAAGTGAAATCTAAAAAATAAATGACAATGGTGATGATGATGAAGTAAATCTTTGAATGTTAATTTACGTAAAATCTTGCTTACCTCATCAAAAATTCAAGTGCAAACCGCGCTTTCAGCTGTCAAAACTAGAGGTGCACACATCAAAATTTATTACTTAACGCTCGGATATTCATGAACTAAAAGGGCATCACTAACAATTGACGTTACGCAACGTTCCAACTTTGGTTAGCATTTGAACTTATAACGCAATACCAAAATCCGAACAGCTGAATCGAAACCTAACCGCTGTCGCAATCGAACCATAACGTTACTACACCTGATGCCACTAATCAAATTGTGGAAGTCATTAATCTCGCTAATGATCGGTTACAGAAATTGTAATTTTCGAGCGTGCAATGTATTGTGAACAACGCGATCCAAACGCGCGAGAGCGTTGTACGGAGTACGTACCTACACTTCTTGAACACACTCAAAGCTGCGACGCCGCACGAGCTTCGGTCGTTAAGGGCCGGCGCTCACTGACGACGTGGCACGGCAGGTTGTGCAGTGGCATCCCGCAGCATGCAGTGACATCCCGCGGCGTGCAGTGACATCCCGCGGCGTGCAGTGGCATGCCGTGGCATCCTGCTGAAAGCCCAGCCACTCTGGCATCCATCAGTTTTGCTCCGCGCGTATTCGAAGTTGGTTATAAGTTGGTTGTGTCGCATAGAGAACATTTGTTGTGTCGTTATGGTTGACTGGGATTTAATATTAATAGCATTTCTAGCTGAAGATGAAGAGATACAAATAAGAACTGCTAATTTGAAGAAAAGACAATTCTGGGTGCATATTTTATGGAGATCAAGATCTACAAATGGTGAATTCAGCAACTTGTTTAATGCTTTGAGATACGACATGCGAAAATTAAGAAAATGATTATTACAGAATGGATAATGAAAAATTTGTAAAGTTAAGTGATTTGCTAAAATCGCATATAAAGAAAATCAATCAAAACTAATTTTCGATCGCCTATACCTGTTATAGAGAGATTGTCTGTATGTTTAAGGTAAGTGCATATTACATCATAATGATTCACATACCTACCAACACGTTCATATACATACAGCTTCCCAGCTAGCTTGTTCTAGCTATTATATATTACAATCTAAGTTATGGTATGTGGATAGCTGTTTGTCATTAAGGTAAATCCCATTTTTAGTACAAACTCGTTTTCCTTGGGTAAAAATAGTTTTTATTTTACTAATTTTGCCTTTAATAATGCCTATGTAAAAACTAGAATTCCCCAGTAAATGTATTTTAATTTTAAATCAAATAGTTCAAAGTTCGATCTGCCGCCCATAATCACATGTCAAAACCCTAACCAAGTGCCCAAAAGCTATGTGATGTTTATACATAATACTTATTGTTGAAGAAAAAAACAGTAGGTTAGATTATCTTGTGGCATGTAAATACGAGCAGGCTTGGGAGTTCTAATGCGATGGGGCATAGAATTAGGCAAGATAAACTTATTGTAAAAAATGGCCTATGAACCAACACGCTTGAAATATTTACTATAATTATTAGTTCTTTTAATAATGTACATTACTTATATTTTTATAACACTTTTTATTTTCGAAAACATTTTAAAAAGTATTTACTTTCGTCCTTAGCTTCCGTCATAATCCTCGGTGATAGTTCTATTATTTTTTGGTTCAATTTGAGGTTTTTAATAGGCAAAGGTATTATAGCTCATACAGCCAAGTCTTTGTAACAGCACTCTTAATAGGAGTTTGACACAGACAAGCGTCAGTATTCTCAACACTTGATTACGATAACGATTTTTAGTTTTTTTTTTTTTTTTTTTTTTAACTAATAATAGGCACGCGCTTGACCACCATCTCACCTGATGGTAAGCGATGATGTGGTCGAAGACAAACAGTCCGCTATGATGTCGCGGAACCATAATAAGCCTTATAAAAAAAATCGATTGAAAGCGCTGTTTGAAACGAGCAATAATATCGACACTGACAGTTGACGAATTGACAGATGACAACATTTGACATTTGGTAGTAATGTCACTTGGCGCGTATGTACTAAATATGCTATACCTACTTTATAATCACACAAAAATTAAAAAGTAAATCCTTAATAAAACCCTTGCATGTCCTTAAGACTCCCGACTCCTAGGCCCGTATTACAGAACCTTACTCAAGTACTACTTAAACTGCGTTCAACCGATTACTGCTTGAGCAAAGAATCTCGCCTCAAGCATTCAGTTTATTTTAGAACTATCCTCAAACTCAAATCAAACGAAACTACGCTTGAGTAGAGATTTTGATCTCTGATTACGTGAGTAAGCAATCATTATGGTAACCCTGAACAATAGTTTGTTTTCTGTTGCAATTCTTTTTTTTTTCGTACGATCAAAACCGGAGTAGGCGGACGACACGACGTTACTGACACTGACAGCCACCCTTAACCCTTCAGAGTAGGTACATATTATGTTCTGTGGACAGAAAAACTGTGAAACAGAGTGTTTTTGGCGGGATTATTTCGAGTGAAGTTCTGTGGCTGTTTTGATTATTCGCAAATTGATTCCTAGTGGCTAGTGGTTTTGTTTTGTTGTTATTAACTACCTCAGCAAAGTTTGCGAGAAGGCTGACTCGATACATTTGCTGCCAAATACTGCAAAAAAATTAGAATTGTTGCACCCGCATTCTAATGAAACTTAAAAAAGATATAAATTAAAATAAAGAGGTCTCAGGTAAAATTAAATGTTTCACGACATCTTTTGAAAACCTGTACTTCTAGTTAAAGTTTTCACAATAAGCATCCTGCGTATCTCTTAAATATCTCAGAGGAACATTAAATTCGATTTGTCTCATTATTAAAAAAAAAAATATAATAATCTATTTCTGCAAATACTACTCTGTCAAGAAAGTACCGGGAAAAGATCAATAATACACAAAATGTCTGATATTCATCCAAATTTATTTTATCACCTTCAAAGTATGCTCCTTTAGAAACGATACACTTGCGCCAACGAATAATTCATTCATCAAAACATTTTTTAAACGCTGCTTCCGGAATTGAGTTCAGTTCTCGCCGCGAATTCTCCTTTATGTCTTCTATCGATTGAAAACGGGTGCCACGAAGTGGTAATTTGAGTTTAGGAAAAAGAAAAATGTCCGCAGGAGCCATATCTGGTGAATATGGTGGTTGCTGGATGGTATTTGTTGAGTGTTTGGTTAAAAATTCGTTCACAATGATAGCCTTGTGCGAAGGCGCATTTTTGTGGTGCAAAATCTAAGAATTTACTTTCCACAAATCTGGCCTTTTTCGTCGAATTTGCTCTCTTAAACGCCGCATAACGCTCAAATAATATTCTTTATTTACCGTTAGACCTTCCGGTAAGAATTCAGAGTGCACAACACCGCGATAGTCAAAGAAAACAGTCAACATGACTTTGACTTTTGATCGACTTTGGCGTGGTTTTTCGGTTTCGGTTCAGTTGGAAGGCGCCACTCCGAAGCTTGTTGACTAGTTTGCATGTCAAACTCGTAAACCCACGTCTCGTCACCAGTAACAATGCGTTTCATGAATGTTGGGTCCGAACTGACTCGTTCTAGCATGTCCTCAGCGACTTTCATGCGATTGAGTTTTTGGAGAAAATTCAGATCTTTTGGGACTAGCCGAGCAGCAACATGTTTCATACCCAAATGATTAGTTAAAATGGTACGGATCGACTCGTGAGATACAGAAAGTTCGGCGGCTATCTCTCTCAGAGTTGAATGGGGATTTTCAGTCACTATTTCCTTCACTTTTGCGATGTTAACTTCAGTTGCAGACGTTGACGGCCTACCAGAGCGAGGCAAATCTTCCATCACATCTCGACCGCTTTTGAACGCTTTGAACCACTCATAAGCACGAGTTTTTGATAAAGTCGATTCACCGTAAGCCTTCTGTAACATTTTCAGTGACTCCGAACACGAAATTCCATTGGCGATGCAAAATTTAAGACAAACTCTTTGTTCGATATTTTTGTCCATTATGAAATTCGCAATACACACTATATATGATATTACTAAAACCAACACTGTATTTAATATAAATAACAGATGCAACTCAAACTCCGCGCCAAAATGGAAAACAGTTGTGCCAATCTAACAACTACAATAAAACAAAAATTTGAATTTGGAACCATAAACGAACCATCCATTCCCGATACTTTTTTGACGGAATGTATATCCGTTTTGATTAGGTTGGTACTCGATTTACTCCAAATCGACAACAATTTTCATGAGAATCTATGCTCAAGCGGGGTCTGGACTACACTTGCGAAAACAAAGATCAAATCTCGCCTCAAGCAGTGATTCTGAGCTGATTGTGCTTTTAAAATAAGGACACATTGAGTAGAGCTCAGTCAAGCCTCAAGCACTGTTCTGTAATACGCAAAAAATGTCATTTTAAAGTGACATTTCTCAGGTGATTATTGATTTTAGTTTCTCTGCTCAAGTCAAGTTCTAAAATTAAAGCTCCAACTGAGACTAGTTTTAAGTAATGCTTGAGTCTTGATTGTAGTTCTGTAATACGGGCCCTAGAGTTCAATGTCAAGAAGCGCGCATCTGTCGTACTTACCTACATTCAGTAATAAATGCTAAGTTTTTGCTACATACCGAATGTTTTTATTGACGAAATTATAACATCAAAATCCGAAAGTGTTTTGATTTTTTTCAGAATTCTCAAAGTGTCCGTTGTTTTAATTTAGGTTTAATCGAATATATACATTATCTAAAACCCAAAGAGTAAATACACCTCCCTGTTGGATCTTAGGCGAGCTACTCGTATGTATGTACGACGAGCAATGTCCTTTTTGAGCGGCGGGTGACACCACGGAGCGTTTACTAATATTAAATTAAAAGTCTTGATATATTTAGTAATTATTTATTTTTATAATCAGCTATCTACCACAACTGCTACATGGTGGCACTTGACCATCAATCCAGTTACCTACAGTACAGTATGACAAAATGTGAAAGTATTATAAAATTTTTAGTTTCCATAGTCCGGCAATTCAGTATTGGAGTTATTGTCATATATATCATTTTTTTTTTTTTTTACTTTCTCGGTGTTCTGGAGACCCGGTCCTTTGGTAGGCGTACGAGGGGCCGAAACCAACTCGCAGAGGCCTCTTTAGGCATTTCAAATGCAATGGGACACCAACCGACGATTATCCCTGTATGCACTGTGGAAGTTTACCCAAGGACAATCCCCGGTTGGAGCAGGACTATTGCAGAATATGGAACCATAAGATGAAACGCTATGGGTTTGACTGGTTTAGTGGACTAATAATCGTTTACTATGGAAGAACTATTGGCCCCTGCCTGACCATTGACAATTAAAACGGCGTCAAATAGCAGCATATATCATTATTATTATGACGTCTGGATATAGGAGTAGGTATGTATTCTATATGTGTAAGTACTATAGTTTGGTTCGGTGTTATATTGTTGTTCGGGCTTATTAAATGAAGAATAATTGTGTAAAGGATTTGTTCTTTCGATTACTGTTTTATGGGTTCTGGCAACAGAAGTTGGTGCGTATTGCTGAGTTGAATGAAATTCATTTGAAATATCGAATCCTGAACTTGATGTTGAAGGACGACTTCGCTGCACAACTGAAGTTAACTCCACATTTTCCAAATGCTTTATTTCTGCATCAGTAACAATACGTAAAACATCGCGTTTTATTTCAGCTTGTAATTTTGGTGACAAAGTCTTCGCTATTGCCGCCATTGCCTAAAAAAATATCTCCATAGGATGTTGTTCCTTCTTTTCTTCATTGTATTTTTTTAATACTTCTGCTGTTGTTTCCGTATGCTGTGCTTTCGATGACATGTATGATTGCTGTCAAACATGTCTAGCTGGTCTAGAATCTGATGCATGTGATGAAAACGACATTTGAGATACAGGCGATTGTGCTTCAGGAAAAGGAACAGTTGATGCTGTTTCGGGAGGTTGTGTATTTTCGATATGCTACGTATCTTTGGAAAGCTGTGTATCTTCGGAAGAAGAATCTAAATTTGAGAGCTGAGGTATATCTTGAAAAAACTTTTGCAGAAATTCAAGTTCCTTTTCAAAGGACATTGCTCGTCGTACATTCATAGCTCGCCTAAGATCCAACAGGGAGGTGTATTTACTCTTTGAGTTTTAGATAATGTATATGTTACGGCCAATACCCGAAGTGCGGCTACACCTAGTTTTAGCCGGTTAGAACTAGGTGTAGCCACTTACTCTTGGTTAAACCTAGTACGAGCCGATTGTTTAGTTTTAGCCGGTTACAACTAGGTCCAGCCATTCCCTGTTGGATAAAACTAGGTCTATCCGATATAATTCCGGCTAGAACTAGGTCCAGACAATCCCTGTTGGATAAAACTTAGATGCGTGTCCTGCCAAGCCTTCCGCCCCGCGTCACACTCATGACTCACAGCATCTGCAGCAGCGGCGCGGGGTGGAGGGCATAGCGAGGCACGCGCCTCTGCAGGTTGTGAGGGCCAGGTGCTGCTGATCTACTGCAGGTCTACTAGCGAGTGTAACTCACAGCGTCTGCAGCAGCAGCGCGTGTCTTAGTTTTATCTAACAGGGATTGGCTGCCAATAAAAAGAAACGTAGAGAGTTTTTTTATTCTTATAAATCACATTGTAATAATTAACACAAATTATTAGGACTACAATTTTTAATATAATAGGAACAATCAGGAACATTTTTTTAACAACAGACAATAAGTAGTTGCATATTATAATTTAAAGAATGTTATTATAATTATAAATCACACTTTTATAAAGTAACATAAACTATTTATTAGAACAACTTAAACTTGAGTGACATTTTGAGTTTTACAAAATACCAGCAGCTTTGCCGGCACTTTTTGTTGCCACATTTGGTTTTGCAGTGGCATCTTTTATAGCCTTGCCCACCAGAGGTCGATTGTGGTCGATTGTTGGTTGTTTGTGGTTGACTGTGTGTCGATTGTATTTGGCGTAGTGATTTCTTTTCGGGTGAAACCATGTCAATATCTAAAAATTTTGAGTCACGCACAGTGAACTGATTTCTTGAAAATATTTCTGTTATAGTGCCGTGTTTGTTTCCTAATTTGTATAACCCTTTGCCGTTACATTCAAGTACAACCATTAACACATTGGGAAAGTCGCCTCTACCTCTGTCCACGTCAGGAATTTTTACTCGGACTGTATCACCGACTTTACATAGGGGAAACTTTTCATTTGATGAAGCCGTCATTTTTATAGCTTGTTTTACCAAACCTTCCTGTGCGCCTTTCCTGTTAGTGTCAATTTTTAGTTTCTTTTCACACAGCTTACATTTTTTCTCCTCATTCTGGTCACAGAGCCCGCAATATGTCATTTCGATTTCTTTCTGGCAACTTCCTGATGTTGATGGCTCATTCTCTTTTGATGGCTCATTCTCTTTAGTAGCTTCGTCACTCTCATCATCAACTAACTCTCTAAGAATTTTCTCAAGATCTTCCTCACTTTCTATATTTGCAAGGACTTCAGGTGGTAGATCAGATGATTTCAGCCCGACATTTACATCAGAACTTGAACATTGTCTGGTACGGCGATCTTTTAATTTAAGATTTAAGATTTTATTTATTTCTCACCACTAAGCAGTAATATTACAATTTTGAGTAACCTATTCCGAAATACTTAATACCTAAAATTACTTTACATGAATATTCAATATCATTTGGTGGCTGTGATAGTTGCCAAGAAGATTAGACCCTATCCCCTGAACTAGGTGGTAACCTGTATCTCAGAGGGTAGTGTTCAGCCATTAATTATACATTCAGTCAAAAAAGTATCGGGAATGGATGGTTTGTTTATGGTTCCAAATTCAAATTTTTGTTTTATTGTAGTTGTTAGATTGGCACAACTGTTTTCCATTTTGGCGCGGAGTTTGAGTTGCATCTGTTATTTATATTCAATACAGTGCTGGTTTTAGTAATATCATATATAGTGTGTATTACGAATTTCATAATGGACAAAAATATCGAACAAAGAGTTTGTCTTAAATTTTGCATCGCCAATGGAATTTCGTGTTCGGAGTCACTGAAAATGTTTCAGAAGGCTTACGGTGAATCGACTTTATCAAAAACTCGTGCTTATGAGTGGTTCAAAGCGTTCAAAAGCGGTCGAGATGTGATGGAAGATTTGCCTCGCTCTGGTAGGCCGTCAACGTCTGCAACTGAAGTTAACATCGCAAAAGTGAAGGAAATAGTGACTGAAAATCCCCATTCAACTCTGAGAGAGATAGCCGCCGAACTTTCTGTATCTCACGAGTCGATCCGTACCATTTTAACTAATCATTTGGGTTTGAAACATGTTGCTGCTCGGCTAGTCCCAAAAGACCTGAATTTTCTCCAAAACTCAATCGCATGAAAGTCGCTGAGGACATGCTAGAACGAGTCAGTTCGGACCCAACATTCATGAAACGCATTGTTACTGGTGACGAGACGTGGGTTTACGAGTTTGACATGCAAACTAGTCAACAAGCTTCGGAGTGGCGCCTTCCAACTGAACCATTTCAATCGATAGAAGACATAAAGGAGAATTCGCGGCGAGAACTCAACTCAATTCCGGATGCAGCGTTTAAAAAATGTTTTGATGAATGGATTATTCGTTGGCGCAAGTGTATCGTTTCTAAAGGAGCATACTTTGAAGGTGATAAAATAAATTTGGATGAATAACAGACATTTTGTGTATTATTGATCTTTTCCCGGTACTTTCTTGACAGAGATGTACAATATTTTACGAGTGCCACTACTATTTAGATGATACGGTAGTGAAAGTGTGAGAAAATCTGAGGATGTGGTGGATGAAAAAGTGCCATGTGGTGTGAAGTGTATTTGAAGAGTGTGGTGTGTAAGTGAGTATGAAGTTTGTGTAGGTAAGTGGTGATGATAGTTGAGGTTATGAAATAAAGGTAATGAGATCCTCAATTTCCATATAATCTAAATCCAATAACCACCTCCTAACCACAACTTTTGCATCATAAGTGCTTACTTTAACTATGTTGGTTTTTTTGTTAATTTTATTGTATAGGTAAGAACTTAAAACAAAGTATTGTCTTTTTGCAAAAGTTGTACTGTGTGAAACACTGGGACATACTGGGAATTTTTTCCGTCTGCCAGCTTCGGGCGGAACAACAGTCCGATGCCTTCTTAAAATGGATTGGAGCACAAAAAGCTTACGAACAGTAAGCACCCTGCAGTCAATGTACAATTGCCTAGTAGGGTACCGATATGGCTTTTTTAAGATGACCTTAAGAACAGCTCTTTGGGCTCTCTCCAGGGCAAGAAACATCGTCGTTGCTGCCCCACCCCATACTGAGATACAATAGCCGATCACAGACTGACACAGCGCAATGAAAATTTTTAAGAGAAGCTCTTGAGAAACTGATTCTCTAAGAGTCCTGGACAAATAAATCATAGTTCTCAACCTAGAAATAACTTTGTTTAGTTGTTTATCCCACCGTAGTTGTTCATCAATTTGTACTCCTAGGTATATAACAACACTGGCTGGAATAAGAGTCTGACATTGGCAGGTCTGCGTGTTATCCGAACATGTATGTGCGATTATGTTAAAATCTTCCGATGGTTTGTTATTTTTCCTTATCGCGAAGGTTACATAATTAGTTTTTTTTTAAATTCAGTGTTAAAAGGTTAAGACTTAGCCAGTTCATAACTCTCCTAAGACAGTCTTCAGCTTCAGCTTTTACGGAATCCCAGCTGGGTCCGTAAACTATAATAGCAGTGTCATCTGCATACGTATATATGGTTGCATTCGGAAGTGATATTTTGCAAAGGTCATTTATATATATATTGAACAATGTAGGACCCAGAACACTCCCTTGCGGCACACCAAAGGTGACTAATTGTTCGTCACTAAGTAGGGAATTAATTATGACCTGTTGTGTCCTATTTGTCAGGTAACTCTTGAACATCGAAAGCGGTACACCCCTGATTCCTATTTGTTCAAGTTTGGCCAGAAGGATGGGGACAGACACCGTGTCAAATGCCTTCGCCATATCCAGGAAGACACCAATACACTTATTTTTTATATCCAGTTGTCTTGCAACGAGCTGTGTTAAATCTAATACGGCATCCTCAGTGGATACGCTGCGACGGAAACCATATTGATTATTTGCAATAATGTTATATTTGTCCAAAAAACTATTTAATCTTGAATTCAGGATTTTTTCTAGAATTTTGGACAGTGCAGGTAATACGGATATTGGCCTATAATTGTTAGCACAATCTCTGTCCAATCCTCCCTTGTGGATAGGGTGGACTAAGGCTTTTTTAAAAGTCTGGGGAAATACACCTGTTCTTATGGACTGGTTGCATATATGTGTTATGGGAGGTGTTAATAATTGTCTGCATTGTTTTAATATCTTAGTAGATATTTTATCCCAACCTGTGGCGCAGTTATTACGCAATTTTAATATTATAGAGTCAACTTCTGCCTCGTCAGTTTCCAGAAGAAGAAAAGAATTACCGGGAGAAGAATCATTGTCATTTTGTATTGAGTGTGACTTTATACTTTGATTCGCATCTATTATTTTATTTGCTAGGTTACTTCCAACATTACTGAAATAAGAACAGATTTGGTTAACGGCAATGCTAGGGTTATTTTGGTTATTTAGTAGTTCTACGGGTGGTGAATTTAATTTCTTAGTGTGAGTGATGTCTTTGATGACGTTCCAAAGGGCTTTGCGATTGTGACCGGCATTTTCAATCTCTTTTTTCTCATAATCCGTTTTTAGTTTTTTTAGTAGACGATTACAAAAATTTCGATAGCGTCTGTATGTTATCTTTAGAATTAAGTTATCAGAAGTCTTAGATGATTTGTTATGTAGTCGATCTCTATGTTTAATACAGCGTAGAAGTCCTGGAGTTATCCAGGGTTTTATGTTTCTTTTCCTTCTTGGTACTGGGACGGATCGTGTATGTTTAGTTATTGCAGCCATTAATAGCGAAATGAACTTATTTGTGGATTCATTTGCGTCTTCAATCCTTAACACTTCTGTAAAGTTCATCTCTTCTAATTCTTTTTTAATCGCTTGGTAATCGAGCCGAGTTACTACGTTATTAGGTTTAGGACTTGCGCTTGCATTTTGTAAAGATAACATAACTGGTGCATGATCAGTGATATATGTTTCAAGGACTATACTAGTAGCTGGTAATGTAGACTTAAGTAGGATGTGGTCTAGGCAGTTATTGAGTCTAGTAGGAGAAGTATGGGCTGGTATTAATCCGTGTGATGCATTCAAAATGAGGTAATCATTGCAACGATCGTCCGTTGTGTTTGCTTTTATGTCTATGTTTATGTCTCCCATGAGTGCAATACTGTTATACTGAGTTAATGTGTTATAGACATTGTTTAGGCTATTTATGAAGTTGTCAAAATTTTGTCTATTTCTGTAGGAAGGCGAACGATAAATGGCAACAAGTGCCAGTTTATTGTCTACGCTGCAGACAAGGCAATTAGCATCCTTAAACTCTGGCTCTGATATTTTGCAGTCTAAGTTATCCGCAGCATATATTATCATACCATCATTTTGATTGTGAGTAAGCATGGTGTAGTGTGATGTGTATCCATCCAAGACAGGTATTTTGTGGACCTTACTCAACCAGCACTCCGTTAAGATTATGATTTCACATTTCATATTTATTGAAGATAGTAGTACCTTGAGTTCATCGAAATGATTGTTTATACTTGTAATGTTTAGGTGGGTGAATATCAACAAGTGCATATTTTTGTCAATTTTGGTGGCGAAATTTTTTCTTTACGTTTCGTGAAAACTATTGACCTGGTACAAAAAGAGAAGGAAGCTTTAGGAATCTTCATGAGGTCTGAGAATATCCCGGTAACTTTTTAAGATATTTGAGTTCAAAGACTAGTGTAGCCACCAAAATTGAAAATTGTCCACCAAAATTGAAAGTTGTCCACCAAAATTGATATTTGTCCACCAAAATGGAGAGTGCTTAAAACAATACATTAAAAATCAGTTTTTGTCACAAACTTAAATCTCACTAATAAAGCTCAATGTCTCAAATACTCGGGAATGACCAAAAACTCCATCAGTTAATAAAACTCAGTCTTGTTATGATAATATTTATTATTATTTATCTTATGAACTCGTAATGATAATTATGAGGGTAGACATAAAAAAATCTTTTTATTTTGATCAAAATTACTTGCCAAACAACAAAAATTTCCTCAACAAAACTAAGAAACCAAAACATAATAAACTCTTAAATAAGACATGATTAAATAACATTATTAAACTTCAAGGCAGAATCTTAAGAGATTCAATCAACAAAAATCACACAACAATCAGTCATTAAATCCAAGAAAGGATATAATAACTGTATTTATTACTGTTGTAATCTGTGGTAAATATTATAAACTTGATTTTCATTATGCTACATACAGCGCCATCTTACAGTGTCTTTTTAACTCTGCCAACTGTCATGGCGTCGCTTGCTTGTAATTCGTAACACAACTAAGATGTAAAGTTTCCTAAATTATCTTCCAACGAATAAACGTTGTCAATATTACTGCTGGCCTAATTATTTGCCATCCCACCACTCCAACATGGTAGCAGAGCGTGGTTGGGTGGTTCAATAAGTGAAATTTCGTAAGTTAAAAAAAAAAGGCCACGTGCAAAGTAGTTGGCGCCTCGTGAAAATTAGAAGTCCAGAAAAAATACGTTATAAATAGATTATCATCACCAAAATGGCTAAACAAGCAAAAGTAGAAGACATAATGATGCCCATTTTTGATGGGGTAAACTATTCAAGCTGGAAATTAAGATTAGTAACTTTGCTAGAATACAAAGAATGTAACGAGCCCGCCATTGGCGTGATGCCGGAAAAATTTAAACAATTAGAGGCGGATTGGAAGAAAATGGATTTAAAAGCAAGGACTATAATAATGAGCACGATTTCCGATAAACAATTAGAATATATTAGTGAATGTACAACAGCTTACGAAATTATGAAAAAGTTTGACAAGATGTACTTGACACAGTCTACCGCAATGCAAATAATATGTAGGGGAAAAATTGAAGAGATTAAATTAAACAATTACAATACAATAGAAGATTTTTTTGTTGAGTTCGAGAAAACAATCAATGATTTGAAAGCGGCTGGTGGAAATATAAGTGAACCTGAGAAGATGAGGTACTTACTCAGAGCTCTACCTCCCAACTACAGCTATATTGGAGATTTTATTGATGTAATCCCGGAAGGACAAAGAACAGTAGATTATGTGAAATCTAAAATAAAAGAAAAAAGCATGACCACTAGTGATCCAGACAGGAAAAGCAATATGAGCACATTCTCAGCAAAAATTAAAGCAAAATGTTATGTATGTGGAAAGACCGGCCATCTGAAGAAGGATTGCTGGCACGGTCAGAAAAGCTACCAAGGTCCAACCAGTCAACACCAGCGAGGTAAACAAAGAGGTTTCAACACAGGATTTTATCGAGGTTGCGGCCCTGGCAGAGGTCAAAGTGTCCCCAGAGGTGACGGTCATCCCAGAGGTGAGTCGTCAAGCACTCAACAAGACGGCTCAGCATCCGAGTCATGGACAGCTCAGGTATGCAATCCATTAGTAAATCAGATAACAGGGTGTAGCGAAGGGGAATATGACAACAGCAATGAGATAGATTAGTTGTTAGATAGTGGGTGTACAGATCATATTATTAAAAGTGATACATGTTTTTATAATTATGTAGATTTGAAAAATCCCATTGATGTGAAATTGCCAGATGGTAAATTGTTAAAAGCAACCAAAGTAGGTACTGTTCAAGTCCATTTCAAAAATTATTATACTATAAAACAAGTTGATTTAAAAAATTTATACTTTGTAAAAGGCATTAAACAAAATTTGTTAAGCGTTTCAAAAATAACCCAAAATTGCACAATAGTAGCAAGACATGAAAATGCAAAAATTTATAATCAATCTAGAGAGTTAATAGTTGTTGCTAACAAAATAAACAATTTGTATTGTATAAAAAGTTTTGTTTCAAAAATTGATAAAAATGACATGTATGTAAATTCAATAAAATTAACTGATAAAGAGAAATGGCATAGGGCACTTGGTCATGTAAACTTTCAATATTTAAACAAGTTGATAAACAACAAATTAGTAAAAGGTTTGCCAGATAAGATTGAAAGCTTGGAAATGAAATGCTCAAATTGTATTGAAAGCAAAATGGCCAATGTACTTTTTGAAAATAATAGAACTAAGACTACTGGAATTCTGGAATTGATACATACTGATCTAAATGGCCCACATAACACAACTGGTTATGGTGGAGAAAAATATTTTTTGACATTTATTGATGACTATAGTAAGTGTACTAGAATTTTTTGTATTAAAAGTAAAGCAGAGACTGTAAATTGTTTTATAGAGTTTGTTAATTTAGTAGAAAATAAATTTAATAAAAGAGTTAAGAAAATACAGTGTGATAATGGGAAAGAATATTTAAATAGAGATATTTATAATTTCATTAGACAAAAAGGCTTAGAGTTATTACCATGTCCACCCTATGTCCATGAATTAAATGGAGTAGCGGAAAGATATAATAGATCTGCTATGGATATTGGTAGATGCTTAATGAGAGAAGCTAAAATTCACAGAAGGTATTGGCCCGAAGTTATAAAAACAGCAGCATACTTAAAAAATCGAACAATTGCTAATACAGTAGAGAATAAAACTCCTTATGAAATATTTTTTGGTATTAAACCAAATGTTGAGCATTTAAAGATTTATGGAAGTAGAGTTTATGTCAGGGTTCCAGAAGTTTTAAGAAAAAGTAAATGGGACGATAAAGCCCAACTAGGAGTCCTAGTGGGTTATAATGAAAATGGTTATAGAGTTTTATTGAATAATAGAATAATCAATGCTAGACATGTACAGGTAGTCGAGGAAAATACTCAGTTAATTTGTTTAGAAAAAGTTGATGATGAAAAGGATAGAATCTTGGAAAATATAACTTCAAATATTAAAAATGAAAAAGTTAAAGCTGATATTGATAAAGATTATGTGGATGAAAATGAAACCAGTTCTACTAATAATACTGTGGAAGATAATGTTAATGATAAAAATTTAAGTACCAATAGGGATAATCTTGTAACGGAAGAAAGGCCAAAAAGAAAGATAAAACCAGTTTCCAGATATGGTAATCCAGTATCACATTTTATTTATGTAAATTACATTGATGCAAATGTACCAAACACATTTGCGGAGGCGATGAGCTCCCACGATTGTAAGCAATGGCAGGTAGCGATGGATTCAGAAATAAATAGCTTAAACAAAAACAACACATGGCATATTGTTGAAAGGCCAAAAGACAAAAAGGTTATTGATGTTAAATGGGTATTTAAAAGGAAAAATAATAATGTTTATAAAGCTAGATTAGTAGTACGTGGATTTCAGCAAAAGGATTATCTTGAAAATGTTTATTCACCAGTAGGAAAAATGCAAACATTGAAAGTTTTATTATCATACAGTTGTAAAAACAATTTATTTATAGAACAAATGGATGTTGAGACAGCTTTTTTAAATGGTTATGTAAAGTCAGAGGTATTTATAAATCAACCGAGAGGTTATGAAACTGGAGATAATAAAGTTTACAAATTGCATAAAGCACTCTATGGTCTCAGAGAGAGCCCTAGAATATGGTATGATTGTTTCAACAAATTCATTGAAAAATCGAATTCTGTTAGAAGTAATTATGATTACTGTCTCTATGTAAACAGTACGAGCAAAGATCCAATATACATACTAATATTTGTCGATGATCTTATAATCTGTTGTAAAGATAAAGATAAAATAATAAAGGTAAAAACTAGTTTAATGAAAAAATTTGCAATGACAGACCTAGGAAAAATTAAAAGTTATATTGGCATATATGATATTGATTATAATAATGATAGGAAAAGAATGACCTTAAGTCAAACAAAGTATATTGAATCTTTGGCTGTAATATATAATTTGGAAAATACTAAGTTGTATGATACTCCAATGGAAACAAATTTAAAATTAGAACAAGCTAGAGAAGTAGATGATAGCATTATGTATAGAAATATAATTGGTGAGTTATTGTATATTAGTACAGGCACAAGGCCAGATATAGCATATAGTGTTAATTACTTGAGCAGATATCAAAGTTGTTATGATCAGACGCATTATAAATATGCAATGATAAATTTTAAAATATTTGTATAAGACTAAGGATTTAAAGTTAACATACTATGACAATGTTAACTCTGAACTATTAGATTGTATGGTAGATTCTGATTATGCGGGAGATAATGTGGATAGAAAATCTACAACAGGTTTTGTAATAAGATTATTTGGTAACTTAATTTTTTGGAAAACACATAAACAAAGTACAGTAACAAAGTGTTCAACTTTTGCAGAATATACTGCCATGTCAGAAGCAGTGACAGAGGTACTTTTCATCAAAAACTTGTTAAGTGAATCATTCGATTTTAAATTTGATAAGCCAATAAAACTGTATGAAGATAATTCAGGTGCAATTTCGATTGCTAAGTATGGAAATTTTACTAAAAATTCAAAGCACATTGAAGTTCAGTATCATTATATAAATGAAAACTTTGAAAAGGGTATAATTGATATTGTAAAAATTGATTCAGAATTTAACTTAGCAGACATGTTAACTAAAAGTTTAGATAAGACCAAATTTTTGAGAAACAGAATGGGCTTAAAATTATTTTAGCATATAAAGTGTAGTGTAGTGTGCCTAGTAGTAGTTCTGTATATGTCTATAGTAATATTGTCTATGTAAAAGATCAAGATTATAAATTTAAGGAGGTGTGTTGTAATCTGTGGTAAATATTATAAACTTGATTTTCATTATGCTACATACAGCGCCACCTTACAGTGTCTTTTTAACTCTGCCAACTGTCATGGCGTCGCTTGCTTGTAATTCGTAACACAACTAAGATGTAAAGTTTCCTAAATTATCTTCCAACGAATAAACGTTGTCAATATTACTGCTGGCCTAATTATTTGCCATCCCACCACTCCAACAATTACAAAGAGAAAAAACTTTTTTTTTTATTACCATAATTATGCTAGAATAGTTACAATCACAATTTCTACAATCAGTCTTTAAATCTGAAAGGAATTTGTAATTTTCAAATATAAACCTTCTCTTATCTTTACTAAAAAAAAAAACCTTAAAAATAAGAAAACAATATGCACTGTGCTTTACTTACATCTAATAGGAACTTAACATTGACAGCCATAATTACTCATAATAATTACAAGAGTTATATGGAATAACAAACCTAATTGTGTTGTCTTTCTCACACACACTAACTTAAATCAGAAATCATACTCTTTTCTTTGGAATACCAATCAGTCCTAATAACAATTATAATATTTTTGTTTTTTATTTATTTACCATACAACTCTTTAAATATCTTTTGTCTTAAAAAATAAATAACAAAACTATTCTTATGAAATGGAAAGTATAAAAAGTAAGATTATAAATAAAATCTAAAATATATTATAGTCTGAGTCTGATGAATCTTCAACATCTAGTGCTGATCTTTTTTCAGTAAATTCACCAGATTTTTCAAACTTGGAAAACACATCGCTATTAATATTTTCAAAAAAAGATTGCGAAGGAACAGCTGCTTCATCAAGATCGGATCGAATCTGGTTTGTATACTGTGATAAAAAGGTTGTATTTGACAACTTAGACCGTTGTTGCTGAGAAGGAGATGTATTTGGAGTTTGAGTTAATAATTGAGATGTACTGGGTCTTTGCAAATTGCCTAATTCCATTAATTTCGAACCCTTAAATCGGTGAATTTTGCCCGTGACAGCGGGTTTACCATGAAAATTAATCTGCTGAGATATAACATCGACGTCTTGTACTGAAGACTGAATTTTTACTGAGCGCCGTATTCTATCAGTTCTTGGAACCACATTGGTAGTGTTAGTTAAATCTTCTTCGAAAACTGTGCGTTGATTTTTACTGTCCGTGTATTCATTGCATAGGTTGTAAAATCCTAAATGTTTACCATGAAGGCATTCGGTGGAATTGTACTTGCACTGAGGCTCAGTGCAAGACAGAGAACGGAGCGCCAGTCGGTGCTTGAAACATTTGGTCCATATAGCTTGGTTTACCTTCATAGTTCCTGGAAAAGGTCTTAATTGACTAGGAATAAGCCAGTCTTTCTCATTGATTTCATAGTCTTCCACGCGTTCAATCTTTACCGACTTTGTATTCGCTTTCAGATTTTCAATGAGACTATCAATGTCGGTAATGTCATTACCGTACGCTACTAACTGGTCTGCAGTTCTCTTTAAAACACCTCTGACTCCATCAGGTGCCCCCTTACCGTGACCACATTCACAATAATGCCACGCCACACAAGTCAGATTTGGACAATAGGCACAGAACTGGGACATTATATAAAATATTTTTTTATTGCGATATTGTGCAGAAGGTGAATCTGAAACAATATGCAAGGTGGATAGCTCAGGAAGTATTTTGTCAATTTCAGATAGTATTAGAACCATGTGAGCCCACACTGCCGAGGCGTCATGCCGCAAAGAAGTACTGATTGTACAGAATGCCTGTGACTTGAGTGTGTGGTCTTGCGAACAGTAGTAATATATCACTCCGGTGTGCAGCGTTAGCTGCTGTCTACTTGCACCAAAATGAACAGACTGAATTTCAGACCCATACTTTGTCGAATAGTTTTCACTGTAATCAATGTGTACTAGACATTCTGAATAGTCAAGGTTATGTTTTATTTTATTTACTGCATTTGCTTGATTTCTTATGTAACCACAATGTCTCATAATTTTTTCCAGGTGATTTTCAAAAACTTTAATGACCTGTAGCGGTTTTTCCACAAACCTGGACTTTTCAGTTACATTTGCACATTTTTCTATATTATTTTGAACGTAAGTTCTCGTTGCTTTACCCGATTTCCAATACGTTATTGTGTTTGAATTGTCAAATTCTCTATAAATTATTATTTTATTTTTACAGTCCCAGCACTTTCTTAAGAGACAATTGACATTATTTCTGTCACAACACACACTTTGCAATAGATCAGAGATTGTATTTTCATTTATTACTTTGTATGTTTTAAGTGCTGTGGTTAAAAGTTCCATATTTGCATGTATTTGGCACATGCACGTGTCTCTGTTATAAATATTGGGTTTTACTATCCAAAATGGTTTCATTCTGCAAAACGAAGTATAACTAATCGGTGTGAGACCTAAAGACAAATATTTTTCGTGTAAAACCTTTAAAGAGCTAGTTAAGTTTTAATCGTTTTTGTTTTTTAAGTTTATGTTTCGTTACGGTATCTTTTTTACCAGGACAAAGCCGGCTGTTTTCATCGTCTTCATAGAATTTAATTATATCACTACGTATTTTTATTAAAAGTATATGCACTTTTGTTCACTGTGTTTCGCTTCGGTAAAGTAGCTGTGTTCTTTGATTCTTTAATGTTTATTATTTTACTAATATTTCCTAATCTTTGTACTTGTTTCTGGTAGGTAGCGTTATCTCTTCTGAGTTCTGAAATTCTTCGCTGCAATATCTCTATCTCTTTGGCTTTGCTTTTTTGATATCGTCGAAACTTATTCCTAAACTCACGTTTAAAGTCCACTGACGTTATTGATGTATCTGAAGTTGGACTATCAGGGCATACTATGGAAACAGTAGAAATATCAATACTGCTGACACATGGAGATGTAGGGGGTGACAGCGCTGTAAGTTCAGCAGGGCTACTTGTGCGAAGATTTTGTGACTTACTTGGAGTAATATGACTTGTGGTCGGCTGTAAGCTGTCGGAGTATTGATGTTGCAAAGTCTTTTTATTCTTACTTTTGGTGCGAGCATCTGGACTACTACAATCACGACTTGTTCGTGGACGTAAATTTCTTGAAACCAAGGTATATTGCTGCGTGCTCTCATTCTCAAATCGTGTAGATCTCGTCAAACAACTGTACAATTAGGTAAAACGTCTTGTTGGGAATTGCTCGCGGGAAGTGACGCATTTGATCCTGCTTCAGTTGCGAGTCTTCTTGCTGCTTTTTTTCTTTCGTAATATTCTCGTTGATATATTTTGTTTTTTCTTTGCAAAGCGCGACGCTCGCGTTGGGATTTTAGTTTCTGAGAAGCCAGTTTACCTTTTTTTTTCTTCTCATGATATCTCTCCCTCTCTCTTTTCCGTAATTTATCTGCCTGTTCAGGATTGCTTTTTATTCTTTCTTTTCTTTTTCTTTCTGCCATTCTTTTTTTAAGCAGCCTCTCCTCCCTAATCTGATTTGGCATTCTAAAAAGTAAGAAAAATAAGTAAGTATAACTAATTCATTACCCTTATACGAATAATAATAGGTCAAATCTATTGCCAAGTACCTACATAAAACTTAGGTACCGACATAACAGCCGGTCGACCTTAGAGTAGTGCAGAAAAATAACATGGCATGTGCAATTTAATAAATAGAATAAACGGAAGAGAAACAAATACAATAGTAACGTATACTTAGATATATACATATAAATAAACAATCTGTAGTGAAAAACTGTCTTTATATGAAAAAATAACATATAAACAGTACATACTTAAAATTTGGTGGCTTATTTTCAATTTTGGTGGCGAAAATTGCCACCAAAGCCACCAAAATTGAAACCAGGCATAAAAAAAATCTTAAAAAATACAGTTATTAAGATACAATAGAATAAATATCACTGATAAATAAGTTACCCAAATCACTACCTACAATACGTAGCTCACTATTAAAACACTTAAAAATCAACAGCAAATCGATCCACCAAAATTGAAAAATTCTTGTCCCCTGTTCGACCCAAGATGATAATTACGTTTTTGGCGGGAAATCACAGCACTATGCACACACCTGTTACGCGCAACTACCCGCGCACGACTGACAAATACAGAATATAAAACGCGATTGATCGCACACGCACGAATCTTCATGCTAAATGTAAATTGAAAAAGTGCTACCAAAATTATGACTTTTGCAAGGACAAACTTAAATCGAGTATCCTGTGCTTTTAAAATCAATTTTATAATATGGTTTAGTTGTTTTTAGATAGTGTGTCTTATGCATATACTAATGTAATGATTTGTTTTTTACTTCACTTTAAATTGTTTCTTTGGTAAATACATTTATATCAAAAAATGGAGCTAGGACAAGCCACCAAACTTGAATTTTAAAGTTATTTATTTTTCCAAAGCCTCCATAGGTAAGCCTCTATAAAAAAAAATGTGGCCCTAATTGGAATAAGATAAGTAGTTCACTATAAAAAAATATAAGAAACATCCCATCGTTTTACACCATGATTCTCAACGTGGACACGTAAAATTAGCGCCTGGGATATTCACCCAGGTGTAATATTTGTATAGCCTTGTCATGTGTGGGTAAGTATACGGTGCAGTCATCTGGAGAGCAGGAAAATGATTTTGCCCGTGATACAGATTCAAATTCTTGATTTAGTTCGATTAAATTAGCCATTTATAAAAGATTTGTATAAAGTCCAAAACAATGTGCCCAAGGTTTTTTTTTTGTTTTTTTTTTTAACCTTTATTTTATATTTAACAAAGCGTGTCTGATTGTGTTTTGTTTCGTTTTTTGTGTGTGTAAGTGTAATAGTACATATGAGTGTGCTGTGGTGTATGTTTCCATTATGTGCAGTGTGGTTTGAGTTGAGTAAGTATGTAAGCAAAGGTATTATAATCAAAGTTTTCTTTATAGTAAACAAGCAAATAAGTAAGATATGAAGCAATAAATGAGTGGTTATGATCATTAACAAAAATAGTCATGCAACGTTCTCCTGCAGACCAGCTAAGCACGTCTCAGATTGAATCAAAATCTGCTTTTCACCTTGCTCTTTACGCAAGAAGATATTGCCATTGGTTGACCAGGTAACCGTTCTTCTTTGCAAACTCACGAGCTAGGAAGAACAGCTTTTTTGAGCTTGACGGTAGGAAGTCAGCGACGTACACAGGCTGGCGCGGCCCAGGAATACCAGCAAGCTCAGTGTTTAACTTGTCCTCCTTATTTTTCACATTTCTGTTAAAATCACGGACAGCTGATAGCATGTTCTGTTTGGCTGTCACTGTTGAAAATTCCACAACTATTGGGCGCGTGGTACCGGGTTTGCCCGGAAGTCTGTATACATCCCGTAGTTCAGTTGACAGTATCGGCATCCCAACACCTTTCCCGATCCTGCTTATGGTGCACGTTAGATCCTCGCTGACTTCCTTCACTTTTTGAGGAATGTTTCTAACCTCAATACAAGATGAGCGTGATTTAAACTGTAGATCTTAGACTTTTTTCTCAAGGTTTTCAATGTATATTTTCTGCTCTTGACGCTCCTTTTGCAAGTTCAGAACTTCCCTCCTAAGATCTTCGTATTGATTGCTGATGAAATTGGCAGATTTTTGTATTTCTGAGTTTTGTGTCTTCAACTCTGCCATGTCAGCTACCAATTTCAACATTGAGGTATTTTGTTTCTCGATTATCTTTGTTAGGTATTCATCTTGCCCCATCTTCCATGATGCCAGCATGTCTTTGATTTCAGTTTTAAGCTCTTCAAACTTACTAATTTCCTTCGGAGACAGGTCCGTACGCATACGTTTGTTTCGGTTTACGTTAACAAAACTCACGTCGCTAGTCGCTAGAGTATGTAGCTCAGGTTCAGATTGAGTTAAGATATCTTTCGGGGTTGACGGCGGGGTGCGTTCGAGTCTCGACATCTTTTAAGTACTAGTCGGAGTCCCACTGAGTGATTCAACAGCGCGTGAAGATAGATGTTGTTTGGTAGCAGCAAACTACAGCAGTTACTATTTTACTAATGTACTCACCGCGGCACAATGTACACAGACAACTTACAACGATCCGTAGCAGACGGGCGTAGCCGATAAGACCGGGCGCGATGACGCACGTTGTCGTCGTAGCAGGCGTAGCACTCGTAGCTCGTAGCACACCTTATCGATGCTACGTCATTCGCCGCGTAGCACTGTGGAGTTTCGCCGCTTAAGTCAGCCGCTCGGTGGCTCGTTGGTTAAGAATTCCGTGATGGTAAGCTCTATTTTTCATTAGCTTATAACCATTTTTGGCAGTTCTCGTCAGCCATCCAAGTCATAATCATTTTTTCGATGTCTTGATTGGCACGTTTAACACTACCTTGTGACTCGCTGTGTCGTGGTTTCCCATGCACAATCTTCAAACCTGGCCACATCTGCGTCAAACTTTCCACAACTCGATTCGCGAACTCTCTGCCATTGTCGGATTGAAGTATTGAGGGTGATCCAAAGATACAAAATATATCAAGTAATTTCTTAAGCCTGCTATACATGTTGGCCGAGCGTAGACCAACACGAGCCTAAGCAAATCGACACAAGCCAAACGCTACTGTCTACATGTTTGGCAAGTTAAAGACCAACGCGAGCCTAGACCAATGGACGCAAGCTAATTTGAAAGATAGTTACTGATATACGTTGGCCTTGGTCAGTTTATATTGTGAATTGAAAGAATATGGACGACGACGTAGTAGCTATTTCAGCTGCTGCTATATATTTAATGAGTGCTTATAATTATTATGTCAGTGTGTACCGCACGAAGGTAGTGAAAAAGAAAAGACAAAAAAGAAGGTGGTGGATGTTGAGTATTCACAGAAATAGAACAAGGTAATGTACCTAGGTATATTCACCTTTTGTTTTGTCAACATTTTTTTGTTTCAATTTTGTTTATTTTAACTTTCTTTTGACAGAAATAGTATGGAAAATCAGCTATCTGAACTACTTCAAGAACCTGAATCAAATGAATTTCAAAATTTTGTTCGAATGTCTGATAGCGATTTCGAATATTTACTTCAGAAAATTTCTCCAGCCATCAGCAAACAAGATACCGATTTCAGAGAAAGCGTACCAGCTAAGATTCGACTTGCTGTGACACTAAGATATCTAGCAACTGGAGACAGTTACAGGAGTCTACATTACACCTTTAAAATATGTAGTCAACTAATATCTCGTATAATTCCTGAAGTTTGTCAAGCCCTCATTAATGTTTTAAAGGATACTGTTAAGGTAAATGAAACTTCACATATTAATATTTTTTGAATTACAAAGAAATACAAATATTATTATTCATGTAGGTAGGTACTTAAATCAATTTATGGAGTATTATCACTCATTGCTTTTAAAAATGCGTCATGTAAGATTGGATTGAATTTTGCTGACTTAATGACTTCGTCAGATAATATTTGGATTTCGTTATTTTTTTGTTGTTTTAATGTTGGTTATTGTATCTGTTCGTAATGTTCGTGTTGTGGTGAGGACACAGTAATGTTTTGTGTAATTATATTATTTTGCTCTGGTATTTGTAATATGGGATAGCTGTGAGATGAAAATGGCCGTTGTGGTATATGTACTGGTGAATCTGGAAGAACATAGAATGTTTGAGATGAAGAAGGGCGGTGCTTATCAGCTGGTGATGTACAACCATCAGAACTCATTACACTAAAGGATGAGGAAGGACGTTGTTGGAGGCTATTTCTAATTCTTTTTGTCAACAATTCATCCAATTCAAACATGACATCCTGCTGCTCAATATCTGAGAAATATTTCTTCAATTTGGAGGCTACTTATTTTCCATAGAGATCACACATATCTTCCTTTTCAGCCGATTTGTTGGTCAATATAGTATTGATAGTTTTTAATGCGTGCTGCATTTGTTCACTTGCTTTTTGAAGCTCAGGAGGGTTAGAAGAACGACGCTTCGATGCAGTTTTATTCAAGGGAGGTGGCAAAGTAACATTTGAAGAGCTTAAATGCTGACCTTCATCATCATCGCCCAGTCTAGTGTCATTTTGCTCATCTGTTGAAGTACTTTGTTCAGTTGCTTGTGTCTGAAAAAAATAAAGTAATATAAATATTTTTGTTTTTCAGATTCCTACATCTCCAGAGGAATGGCTTACTGTCGCAAGAGGATTCAGGTTTCCGCATTGCATAGGGGCAATAGATGGGAAGTACATTATAATACAATGCCCCCCTGAAACTGGTTCAGAATATTACAATTACAAAGGAGACTTTAGTATTGTTCTATTAGGTCTAGTTGACAGTAATTACTGTTTTTTATTTGCTGATGTGGGTGCTCAAGGCCGGATTAGTGATGGTGGTGTTTTAAAACAAAGTATATTATGGAAAAAAATTGTTGATAAAAGTATTAATTTCCCTCCACCTTGCCCACTACCAGACACGGATATAGAATTTCCATATGTTATATTGGGTGATGGTGCGTTTGCTCTTCATACGAATATTTTAAAACCATACCCTGGAAATCATGAGATAGGTACTCCTGAAAGAAATTTTAACCAAATACTGTCTAGCTCTCGCGTCATTGTTGAAAACACGTTCGGTATTATGGCGAGTGTATTTAGAGTATTAAAAAAACCAATAGCCCTAGAAGTTGAAAAAGCATCTATTGTAACAATGACGTGCGTGCTGTTGCACAACTTTCTGAGAACTAGCAGCACATCTCGGAATATCTATACTCCACAAGGAGCGCTGGATAAATATGAAAATGGCGAGTTAGTCCAACCTGGCTCTTGGAGACAAAGAGATTTTTATGGGTTATTTCCATTACAAGATGTACCCCGCAGAACTGCTAGAAATACAATAGAAGGGAGATCAAATTTTGCGAATTATTTGTTTCAAAACAGGAATGGAAACCCTGCATACTTTGTTTAGACCATCACAAAAATAAAAACCCCAAAATAAAAAACGTAATTTAAAAATGTTGAACCCGACTTCAACTAAAAAGTAAGAAATAATATAATGAAAAGGGTTGAATACATAACCCTCCTTTTTTTGAAGTCGGGTTAAATAAGTTAAATGTGTCTAATGTGCCTATATATAATGTACTCTATCTAATTGTTATATTGCTAAGCACCTAGGTACATAATTATAAATAAATGATTCATTATTATTCGGGTATTTTTATTGTAATACCTAATACTGTGGTATTTAATTTACTGGAACACTCGTATATATCTCCGAGAAATGATTCCATGATTGTATAAAATACCCAAATGGGTTTATATACATCTTCTTCACCACAACCAGAAGTCTTTGAAGCCTTCTTTTTCTTCAAATGTTGTCTAAACGTAGCCATTAATGCTTTCTTCTTTTTCTTAAGCTCAGGAATAGGAATCTCCATTTCATTAGAGATCCTTACCCAAGCATCATACACCTAAAATATAAATAAATTTAATACATTTAAAAGTACGAATAAAACAAACAATACGACAAGGAACATAACCTAAAGAGTATATGTTTTAGCGTCGTACATAGTTAGCTAATGAATAGGTAACTAGGTATGTATTTACCTTTTTCTTATCTTTGTGATGTATGTGTCTAGGATTCCAAATAACCGATTCATTCTGGTAAAACTCCAAAAATTTGAATATGTCGTCGTTTGTTGACAGCGACATTTTTTCGTGTTCATACGACGGACGCCAACCACATAATAATACACGGACAAACATGTGGACGCTATTGGCCGAGCGCAGGCGAGCGCCTTTGATTTGTGCACAAAAGCCGACACCGATCCGAAGTGAGGCGAGTGGTCACAAGCGACGGCGAGCGTAGACAAGTGGCGCCAAATGAACCCTACACACGTTGGCGCTTGGCTTCACTCGGCCAGCTAGGCGAGCGACACCGAGCGATGACAAGGCAAGGCAAATAGGCTGTCTACATGTTGGCGTTGGCCGTCGCTCGGCACCGCTCGGCCAACATGTATAGCAGGCTTTAGATACTTCTTCCACAGTCTTACTTTGTAACGGATGAAGTTGTACGAATTTCGTGAGGTGGTCCTGATAAACTAGTATAAACTTGTAGTCACCATCTGGGTTTGTCTGCATGTCTATCAAATCTACTTGGTAACGGCTGTTTAGCTCGCTGGATAAAATAGGCTTTACAACAAGGCATTTTTTGGTAGATTTTTGTTTCATTTGACATGGCTTACATAAACGAAGGTACAAAAGAATCGCCTCCTGAGTAATATTTGCATACTTCTTTTTAGCTTCTGCAACCATTCTGTTTCTTCCGCCGTCCCCAACACACAGATGTATTTCATGAAGAACATCAAACAAGTCTTCATTCTTGATAAAATATTTGATATTTTCGGAATTTTCGGTGCTCGACACAGGAGAAATTAACTTTTCGATGTCGCCAATACAACAAACATCGAAGCGCTTCAAACGGCGATATTGTAACGTAGAACGTTTCGTGGATATTTTGGCAGCTTTAACGTCTTCTATAAACTTGGAATACTGCACATCATTAATATAACTTTGATTTTCACCATGTTTTGTGGCTAAAACTGAAACTGTTCCAAAAAACTTGACTTCATAGTCTGTAGGTCTTCATTCATAGCCATTCTGAATTCGAACGTATGAGTGCGCAAAAACAAGAAAGTACGTCTGTTTTGTACAACGGCACAACGCGTACTAAACTCAAAGCGCAAGGGCAAGCAAACGCGGGTGTACGGGAGGCGGGGCGGCAGGAGCGCGCGAGCGCGACGCGTCTCGCGTGAGCCAAGCGCCTGTTACTTGTTTCAACTTGTTTGCATCTTGTTTTATCGAACAGGGAATGGCTGGACCTAGTTGTAGCCGGCATGATGAAGGCTAGATCTAGTTTTACCCGAAAACAATCGGCTCGTACTAGGTTTAACCATGAGTAAGTGGCTACACCTAGTTCTAACCGGCTAAAACTAGGTGTAGCAGCACTTCGGGTATTAGCCGTAACATATACATTCGATTAAACCTAAATTAAAACAACGGACACTTTTGAGAATTCTGAAAAAATCAAAACACTTTCAGATTTTGAGGTTATAATTACGTCAATAAAAACATTTGGTATGTAGCAATAACTTAGAATTTATTACTGAATGTAAGTACGACAGATGCGCCCTTCTTGACATTGTACTGTAGGAGTCGGGAGTCTTATGGACATGCAAGGGTTTTATTAAGGATTTAGTTTTTCATTTTCGTGTGATTATAAAGTAGGTATAGCAAGTACATACGCGCCAAGTGACATTACTACCAAATGTCAAATGTTGTCATCTGTCAATTCGTCAACTGTCAGTGTCGATATTATTGCTCGTTTCAAACAGCGCTTACAATCGAGTTTTTATGATAGGGCTTATTATGGTTCCGCGACATCATAGCGGACTGTTTGTAACTAAAAATCATTATCGTATATCAAGTGTTGAGAATACTGACGCTTGTCTGTGTCAAACTCTTATTAAGAGTGCCGTTACAAAGACTTGGCTGTATGAGCTATAATTTTATTTTTTAATTTTACCTTTGCCTACTAAAAACCTCAAATTGAACCAAAAAATAATAGAACTATCACCGAGGATTGTGACGGAAGCTAAGGACGAAAGTGAATACTTTTTAAAATGTTTTCGAAATGAAAAAGTGTCCGTTTTATTAAAATATAAGTAATGTATATTAATAAAAGAACTAGAATTATGGTAAATATTTCATTCGTGTTGGTTCATAGGCCATTTTTTACAATGTCCTTTAATTGGTTGCCTCTTTTTGGCAGCGTCACCGCTTTTGTAAACCCTGTTTTTTAAGGCTTTTCTATAATTGTTACGAAGGCAGCTCCACGCCTTCTGGCATTCTTCATCTGTAACAAGAATGAAGTATTTCAAATAACACACACTTTTAAGTCGTCTACTAATGTTTTTTTTTTGTTTTGTTACAGGTATTTAATTACAGGAGCTTCTTTTAAGTCTTTAGCTTTTAGCTATCGTATAGGATTCACTACTGTGCGTAATATAGTCCACGAAACCTGTCAAGCAATATTTACTGTATTAAGGTCTACTGCATTGCCGAAACCCACGAGCCAACAATGGCAGTCAATTGCAACTGACTTTGATAAATTTTGGAATTTTCCCAACTGCATTGGGGCCATAGATGGTAAGCATTTCAAGATTAGAGCTCCTAATAACAGTGGAAGTATGTACGAGTATATCAACTACAAGAAGTTCTTTAGCATCGTTTTATTAGCTGTCTTGGATGCAAAATACAAAGGAGATCGGACATTTTAGTATGGACTTTGGTCCAAGTGGCGTCGGATGATGAGAACTGCTTTATATAATTGATAATTTAATATTATAACACTTACTATACCCGCAAATAAATCGACACATGGAGAAAAAGTAATTGACACATAGGTATATCACTCATATTATTTTAAGGAGTTATTGTAATTTTTTTTTTTACTATTTATATGCAGATTATTAGAAAAATACGATACATATTACAGGTAAAAGCACACATAACAACATAACATAACGCCTGTAAACCCCGAAGGCTTAAGCAGAAGTATACCTATTATATTAATAATTATGTGTTTTATATATAATAAAGGTTAAAATAAAAGAAACGTGAACGAGTAATATGTATTTATTATATTAAAATGTGGTTTAAAAATTCTGCAGGATGGCGTATTTGATCTTGGTAGCGAGCCCACCCTAAATACCATACTATGGTCATAATATGGGCACAAACCCCTAAAGTCCTCTTCCCCGTTACAGCTACAATAATAATACCGTATGGAATCCAATCCTGCAGCTTCTTCTCCATACATTATGTATGTGTAATAGGTTCTTGACCTGACGTGGCGTGACTGTATCCGCCCTCGTTACAGTGTTAAGTTTGGTTCCGTAATATTATGTTGCTCCAATCCTGCGGGTGGTGCACCGTCACGATAAATATCTATACTGTATACTATATACCACCACGGACGTGCTCACTATAGTAGCTACGCGCTAGCTTTAGTTGATAAGTTCCGAGGGCGAATATTATTAAATCTTCTTCTGACAACCGTGGGAATCCTCTCAATTCTGGAAGATCCCCCGAAATAGTTGTGAAAGCTGCACGCCGTCGGTTCATATTACTGGCCGTTACATATTCTGCTAGATTATTAGGCATATTCATACGTTGGTTAATGATTTCAATAAACCGGTCAGCATATACGCTATCATGCACTGGCATGTGGAAAGCATTCAACAACGCAGCAGCTATTCTAAAATTCGGGAATTGGTGTTTCAGGGCAACGTTGAAATATTCTTGCCTTAGTAGTTTAAAGTCATGCTTGATGCGTCCGAAAACGATCTCCACAACCCAGCGGACCATGGTTACTTTTCTGGACTTATTAGCCTGCATGGTGGTTAGTTGAGTTTCTCCGGGATGTAAAGACTCAGGCGTATGATTTATGTAGCCGAAACTTCTAAAAGCTGGCAAGGCGTCCCTAAATCCTTTATCCAAAATAAAAATGTCACCGGGTCGAAAATAATAATGGAATACGTCTTGTTCATCGTGAATAACATCTTGCATTATATTTGCATCTGATTTGGTTGCTTTATATGGTCCGTAAATATCTATTATGTATCCATCCGAACATGTCAGTACCAGTGGTTTTATTAAATTCCTGTACTTATGAGGGCTATATGTATCTCTCTGAAATAAAAAATTCGCGCTTTTTGGATATTTTGGTAAGTACCATCAATAATGGTGATAGCGGGCATTTCGTGTTCGGGTTCATTTGGGTTGCCGAACAATGCAGCAGGTATTACTAGATTCCTGTTTACTGCTTGTTGTCTGGTTAAATGATCAAAACCCAAATGTTGAGGCACAAAGTCTTCTAATAGACACTCTTGTGCCAAATGTACGAGCCTCTCAAAGTGTCTTCGGCTTATGCCATACAGAGTCGCTAGCCTGTCGTCCGATTCTCCACTTCTGAGTTTTGATAGGTACATTCCTAATATTTTCTTTGGCTGGGTACTCCTTCTACTCAAAGATGGTGTTTCAGCTAGAATTACGTTGAATTCTTCGAGAGTCCGCCCGGTCCAGTAATGCAATTCGTCTGCTGACATATTTTCAACATGTTCAAAATCCATGTGTGTTGTATTTGTTATGACATTTTTTAAAATGGATATGATGTCCATTATATGTGCACTCGAAAAATCATGCGATATGTTTGGGGCTTCAAATAACTCCTCCCAATTATTTGATTGCATATGTTCGTCACATACTCTAGCACTTGGTGGCACATAATAGTTTGCGTTAATCAAAAAATCGGCCTTTACTCTCTCAGGTATCCGGCGTCGCGATATCATACGGCAGCCATAAAAAATACATGCATTTGCTGTATTTGGAGCACGAGATAACTCCGACAGATTTAATGACTGAAGTAAATCAGGTTGCTGTAGTTGCTGTACTTCGTCCTGATCTATATTTCCAACTGCATCTTCCCGTGGTGTTGAAGGTTCTGGCAAATGATCTTGCATAGCACCCTGACCCTGAGCCCTTTGACTCCTTAACCAGCATGGACGACAGACGTATTCTCTGCCGTTGAATTTAACCTACAACAAAAAAGTTGTAATGACTTTTCACGAGCAATACCTACTAGTAGGTACATTTTATAGATTTTTTCCGTTACCATGTGAACTCCCAACCTACCAAGTAAGTAGGCATTATTACTAAACTAAACCGTTAACATTGTAAAAAACAATTATTAAGCTGTAAATAACATGCTCACGGATCTTTGTAAAGCTAAAGACAAACATTTTTTGTCAATAATAAATGTGAGTACTTGGATGTGAGAAATAACTCTTTCACTGTAGTAATACTCTTTCTTATACTTATACCTAATAAATAGCTCTTCCATAATAACCAGCTCTTTAAATAACTTTTTCACGGTCTTCTTCTTACTAAACTAAACCGTTAACATTGTAAAAAACAATTGTTAAGCTGTAAATAACATGCTCACGGATCTTTGTAAAGCTAAAGACAAACATTTTTTGTCAATAATAAATGTGAGTACTTGGATGTGAGAAATAACTCACTGTAGTAATACTCTTTCTTATACTTATACCTAATAAATAGCTCTTCCATAATAACCAGCTCTTTAAATAACTTTTTCACGGTCTTCTTCTTCTTCCACCTGGCGTTAATCCCGGCTATTGCCAGGGTCCGCCTTCCTACTTAGCTTCCTCCACTTTGCCCGATCTTGAACATCCTTCTCAGTCAGGCCATTGGCTCTCATGTCGGACTTGACGACGTCCAGCCAGCGCTTGCGAGGGCGACCACGGGGCCTAGCCCCAAGAACAGCCATATTCATGCATCCCCGACTTAAACGAAATAACTTTTTCACAGTATCTATAGAAAATACTAACCAGTTTGGTATTATCTATTGCACCAACAATCAACAGCAATATGGCTTAAAAGGTACATACCTGTCGCGGTGCAATTGATGCGAGTATATGTGCTGAGATGGCTGGGTTTGACTCGAACAGATTTCGGGTAACATTTTGCCTTTCTCTTCGTAACACTGAACGATTACACACTAAACACACAATGCCAGCACTAGGCAACATCTTGAAAGTCCAATCCAAAAGCAATATCACAAGTCCGTTTCAACGTGCCAAAGTAATCGAGTAAGTAAAACAAAATATGTCCAAAAAGAAAGCCGGTAAGAATAAAATAAAGAAACCAAACGATGTCCTTGCTGAATAATAGCGAATGACTCACTGATCAGTGAACAATACGCGCGGCGCAGGAGCATCACCCCCCGCCACCCCGAGGGGTAGCGGGCGTATACGGGCGGCGGGGGGTAAGTGCGAGTACTCGGCAAATAAGTTTTAGCCGAGCAAAAGGTAGCTTTTTCAATTGTTCGTCTATAATCGGTACCAGTTTTCTGGACTGTATAACTTTTTTCTCCGTGGGCCGATTTCATGGTGTCCATAGTAAAAAAATATCCTACATTCACGATCTATTATATGGACTAGGTTTCATCAGCCGACGCCATTTGGACCACTTCCGCCCGTTCTCCTTTGTGATTGTAGATGTCGGAGCATATGAAATAGCGATGGCGGTATACTTCAAAGCTCTAAATTTGGTTCGAAACTACGTAATGGTTTTTTATGCATACCACCGGAAAAGGCTTTACCACATTCAACTCAAAAATTACCCCACGTATTTGTCGCCGATGAAGCCTTTCCACTAACAGAAAATATTATGAGACCATACCCCTCACATCTTTTAAATGATGAAAAAAAAGGATATTCAATTATTGCTTAAATAGAGCACGGCGTATTGTGGAAAATGCTTTTGGAATGTTACAAAAAGGTATAGGTTTTGACGAATATGTCGAAAATATCTCGAATTGGAGCCAAACGATCAATAGTTGCTAAGGAGTGGAACTCCCTGCTGGAGTCTGTGTTTCCTGATAGCTACAACCTGGGAGTCTTGAAATCAAGAGTGAATAGGTTATTTCTAGGCAAGCGTGCTCCATCTTCGACCACATCCTCGCTTACCATCAGGTGAGATAGTGGTCAAACGCGTGCCTACCAATAGTAAAAAAAAAAGTTGCTCTTTCTGTACGAGTTGACGAATCATCAAATCTCAAGTTATTTATCAAAAAATAAAATCTTAAAGTCTTAAAAAAATTAAAGTCTCGACATAGTATTTCTAAACACTTCAATTCCTGTGCCGTCATTACTCCATAAGTCTATAAGACTTTGCCGGCCAGATTTAAACAAACCTGCCAAGAACAACAACCCAAACAGAGCTTTCATCTCAGCTTTATTAGATTCCCCATAGGATGGTTTAGATGTAGAGTTTTCCATTCTCAAAGAAATTTTCTGGTTTGTATACATCAAAACCATGTGAATAATTTTGTCGGTGAAGAAAGTCTCGAAACATTCCAAGTGAGTTTTTTTATGTCGAGCTGCATCTTTACACCCAGGCAAATGCGTTATTAGGTTTTCGGCCCTAGTCCGAACGTTGGTTCGCGGTGGCAATTTATACCATTTTGTTCTTCCATCTTTTCCGAGATAAAATGGTTGAGGTGTATAATATGGTTCAATGTTTATTTCAGCATCTTCTACGTCTGTATCACTTCGAAGTTCAGAAGCCTCGCTGATATGATCTGCTTCGTCGTCACTACTAGGAAGAAAGTTTTCATCGTCCGACGAAGTATCGTTTTCTTCCAATAAGGCCGCCGCAATACGATCATCCTGAAGGTTGTTAGACATATTAACTATCTCTACCTATAATAAAAATAAAAAAGTTTTAAAAGAAAACTAATTGTAGGTGTAAATATCGAAAAAACACAGAAGTCGGCACAAACTTTTTTTTCGACGTCCCATACAACGTGGGGTCAAAAACGCCCGGGAACCACTTTGCGTGCGTGCACACACGACGCCGGCGCGCGCATTACTGATTCAACGCTGTGATTCGACGCGGAAATATTTTAACTCCAGCTACTGTGAAAATCAAGTTATTTGGTTGCGTTTAAATATACAATCAACGCAATTTAAAAGTGTTGGGGTGTTGTATGCCGAAGGTTAAGCATGTTCCACAATGATGTACTTACTTAATCCAATGTCCAATCCAAGGTGTCCTTGGTTGGAGCTTGGTTTGCATCCGCGAATTTAGTAGCTATGAATTCACACAAGCAAGGTCACCTTGGATGGGTCGCTGGATTACATCCTTGTGGCACATGCTCTCTTAAAATCACGAACGCGATTCTGATAAGGATTGATAACAAAGCCGGCCATATTCGAGTCGGACTCTCAAACAAAGGGTTCTGTAAGTACAATAACTCAAAAAACACGCTTCTTGTATGCGAGCCCCCGAAAATTACCTAGTCCTATGGACGGACAGACAGCGGAGGCTTAGTAATAGGGTTTCGTTGGTTACGCTTCGGTTACGGAATAGTAAAAAGAAGATTGTAAGTACACTGAGATCCGATAATGTAAGTACCTACTACTAACTCACCTTAAGGTCGCTCACCCCTGGGTTCGAAGTGGCCGCCGCCAGCACGCTCGCATATCTAAACACGGCGCAGAGATTCAGCGTGGACACGGAGCAGGAACTTTGGGTCTTGAGCACATTCCTCACGCAACGTCTCAAACAAATGCTCGACGCGATTCCTCATCTCGGCTGCGGAAGCGCACTCGGACACAAACACCTTGTCCTTGACGTAACCCCAAAGAAAAAATTTAATGGGGTCAAGTCTGGTAAGCGAGCTAGCCATGACTCCGGGCCGAATCTACCGATCCACCGATTCCACAAGTCCAGATGACATTTTTAAATCAAACACACAAACACAGAGAGAAAATTAGTTTTGATATCAAACCAAAACTTTTCTTCTCTAAGGCTTACTGTCCACGGACGCGTCATTTGACGAAAGCATGCAACCTACAAATGACGATAGGCGTATTTTGCATATTTGCTATGTCCACGCTGCTTCATGTAATCGTCATGCAATCGTCAATCACGCTACGAAACATCTCAGGTTTCTTTCAACTAGCATTGAGAAAGCATGTCTTTTTGTTGTGAAAATGTGAAGTGATGATGATGAAGTGATTATAGCATACAACTTTATTAGAAGACGACGAAACAGGCGAAGAAAGTACTGGACGGGAAGTTGTGGCAGCTGGAGAGTTATCAGAAAATGATTCTGTTTTTCAATCATTTTACCGAATGACTAAAAATACGTACCAAAATTTAGTTTCTATTGTTGGACCACTGATACAAAGACAAAATACTGCAATGCGAGAATGTGTCAATCCAGAAGAAAGGATACTAATAACTTTGAGGTAAGTTATAATTTAAATATATAATCATAGGTACTACTTACTACTTATTGTAGCCAGGGGCCTGTTTCATAAAAAAATTGTGTAATATTATCAGTATTAACTATTAATTATTGAGTTGAAATTATCAGTTTCTCTCATATAAAAAAAAAATTAAAAGCCATAATGGTCTAATAATATTAAACTAATGTTTTTTTTTGTAATGGGAGCCCAGGGACTTGGGATACCTTTAGCACAAAACAAAATAAAAAAAATATATAGTTAAAAATCTTAATTTATTTTAATATCGAAAAAACTTCAAAGAGACGTATTTTAAAGTTTCGATTATAAGTTTTCAAACTTCTCCAGTTGTGATAAATCTTCAGAAACATTTGTATTTACAGAATAATTAATTGGAGATATTGGAGGAAACGATGAATTTGTATTAGGATCTACAGAAGATATCGGTGAAAGATTATTGTCCCTGTATTCTTGTGACTGGTGTATTGGATAATAGGTGTTCTCATATTGTTGTGTCACTTGTGGCGGATGTGATTGGTTTGACTGAATTTCTTCGAGTAACAATAACACCTTAATTCTAAATTTTCTCATTTGCTCTTCAGATAAATTTTCTACATATGGTAACAAACTTAGTAAAAACATTTTTCTAGCACTGTCCGTCTTTGTTTCTTTTTTTTTATCCAATCGACAAACGCTTTATCAGCCTCGTTGGTAACTTTTCTTATTTTTGGCTTCTTAAATGAGTTTGATTCATCGGATCTAGAAGATGGCGTTTCCAATGTATCGGTAGGTCTTTGAGTACATGGGACTTCGTCAGTTGTAGAACTTGATTCATCGGTGTTCTCTTTTGGTGGTATAGGTATATTCCCCGGTTCATTAGTGTGAACAATTGATTTTACAAAAGGAAGAAGAAACTGTAGTTCTTCATGTAGATAGTATAATTTCTTTTGCTTTGTGGATGAACCACTAGGAGTTGGTTTCAAGCTGCGGACAAATCCATTCCTTATATTCCTCCACTTAGTTTGACAATCAGCCACTGAAAACAAACAAGCATAATATAATAAGTTTTGTTTTTAGGTACCTATCAACTGGGTGTAGTTTTAGAGCACTAAAGTTTTACTTTGCTCGAGGAGAATGCACTATATCTCGAGTTGTAGTAGAGACAACAGAAGTTATATGGAGCGCACTCAGAGACACCTACATGCCTGTGCCAACTACAGATGAATGGAAGGCTATTGCAACCAGATACTACGAACTTTGGAACCTCCCAAACTGTCTGGGATCTATTGATGGAAAGCACATACGAATTCAAAAGTATCCTAACACAGGATCTGCAAATTATAACTGTAATAGAATGGTATCCTACCATTCTATTATTTTGTTGGGATGTTGCGATGCAGACGGTTATTTTACGGCTATAGAATGTGGATTTGCCGGAAGAAATAGTGACGGTGGTGTTTTTCAAGCATCGGGTTTGGGAAGGTGGTTAGAAAGACGACGACGGTAGTCGTCACGGTAACAATATTCTCTGCCAGAAAATTTTAAAATAAAAATATTTTTAGTGTGCATAACTGATTAAAACTGAGTAAATCAGGTGACGCATAAACTGATACCTAAGAGACAATGTTATCTGCGTGTATTACAGACAAACAGTGAAGTTTAATCAAAAAGTTCATAAACCACAACACTACAACAACAACATCAGTGACACTTCGACTTAACAAACAAACAATAAACAAGTGTATAGTGTAAACTGCAGAAGGAACTTCTGTAACAATTTGTGACCGAAAATAGTACCAGTGAAATAATTAATTAATTGTGGAGAAAAAAATATGTGACGGTTGTATTATTATGGAACACTAATACCCACCGTGTTTCATAATCTCACAAACTCATTTTTGAAAATCGCTACCTAATTTCAACCATCAGTAATAAAGCGCAATTGGCCCGACGGTCGTGGGACGCGATTGCCGAGCAGGGGTCCCGAGTTCAAATCTCAAACAGATCGTCTTTTTGAATTTGTTTCTTCGATATTATTTCAATTCAAACTGAGCTAAGTTGAACGACACAAACGGAAGAACAGAATAAATTATAAATATACAATAAAATGGATTGCGAAGCATGTAAAAAGCAAATAGGACGCGGTGAATTACTACGTTGCTCGACTTGCAAAACTAATGTTTACCATTATCGATGCTTAAACATGACGACATCATTCTACACCGAAAATAAACATAAACTAGCAATGTCCTGGAGCTGTCCGTCATGCGAAAACGCTAAAAAACGGCTTAAAAATGATGATACTCCCGTTCGGCGTCAACAACCTACGCTTAATGATACTACAATGTCCATTGACGAACAGATTGAGGACGATCACAGTATCTTAGGCCATACCATGAGCAATATTTCTCCCGCGCGCACAGCAAACTCGCAGTTGTACCCACAAGCTACTAACTCGTTCACCTTATTACAAATAAGCCAACTACTAGACGAAAAACTGGAAAAGAATAAAGCAGCAATTTTAAACGAAATAAGAGGAACAGTACAGAGTGAAATAAATACAGCAATACACAAACTACAGCAAAAAATTACCCAAAAAACGGAGACACTACACCTGGAGCAGACTTCATTAAAAGCTGACCTAGGAAACGTGAACGAAAAGATACGGAAACTGGAAATTGAAAACGATAAGCTTAAAAAGGAAATAGAAAAGCTACAAAACCAAGACTTACGAAAAGACGACAACACAAAAAGATTTGTTATTTATGGCCTAAAAGAATATTATCCAGAGTCAGAAAGAGAACTTGAGGACAGAATAATATACGCATTTAAAGATACGCTGAACGTAGACCTAACAGGTTATATTGAGGAACTGCGCCGCATAGGTAGAAACGGCTTAAAACGCCCAATACAAATAGAGCTCATCAGCAAAAGAATGACGCAGTATATTATAAAACAGGCAAGGTTTTTGAAAAGGCAAGGACTTATATCTCAGATTACCTCAGTTCGGAAGCACTAAACGAAAGAAGAAAATACAGAGAAGGACAAAACAACAATGAAACTACATATAAAAATACATCCTTAACCCACAACCTGACTTCATCACAAATCACATCTGGTACTACAACATCAGCTACTCCACAGCGTAAAACCAAGCAAGATGTAAGCCATAAAAACCCCGCAGACCATGCATTTCGACTTTAAAATAATGATCCAAAACGTGCAAAGTCTCAAAAATAAGACATATATTATTGAGAGCCTACTGGATAAAGAACCTTATGATGTAGTCTGCCTTACCGAGACATGGATACGAAATAACCAACAACAAGTGATTACATTCAATGGATACGACTTTAGTTCGGCTTACTATCGACAAGATCACCGAGGCGGTGGGGTTGCCATTCTGACACGGAAAGGAATAAATTGCAAGGAACTACCCGATATTACAAATCTGTCGGTCGAATATGTAGTGGAATGTTGTGCTATAGAAATAGAATCACCTAAATTAATTATTGTTCTTGTATACAGGCCTGACCGAAATATAGAACAGTTTTTTGACTTCCTAAATCAACTTCTAAAGCTAATTAGACTAAAATATAATAAAAAACGCCTCATAATTACCGGAGATTTCAACATAGATTACTTTAAAAAATCAAAGGAATACCAAAGACTTAACAATATTATGACAGAGCTAAACCTGTGCCAAATTATCAAAACTTCTACAAGAACTACAAAATCAACATCCTCTTGCATAGATCTTTTATTTACAAATGATAATAGCACGGAATATCGATTATCGGTTAATAACAATGGTATCTCCGATCACAATTGCTTAATATACAAACTAAGAAATGGGAACGCGCAAACTATTAGACGGACACAGTACATTACTAAAAGAATTTTCAACAATGTTAATTTGACTAATTTTCAAGTGGCATTAAATAAAATTAACTGGAATGACATTTTTAATCAAAACTTGGACATAAATAAAACTTATAACATATTTCATGACATTTTACAAACAAATTTGAATAAGTACATACCAAAAAAACGGATAAAAATAATTCTGAATAAACCAAATAATTATCTTACTAAAGGACTAAGAAATTCATGTAAAAATAAAAGATTGACTAGAATTATCGCGGCTCAACTCGATAGCACCATATTTAAAAAACACTACAAAGAATACTCCAAAATGTTAAAAAGGTGTATTAAAATTTCAAAAAAAAAAAATTACATTAAAGAAATGAACGCCTCTAATAACAAAACAAAGACAATGTGGTCCATTATCAATAACATCACTAAACCTAATAAAACTAAACAAAAGCAAAAGAACATCAGCTTAAAATTAAATAATACGGAATTAAAATCACCACAACAGGTCAGCACTGCATTTAATCATTACTTTGCATCGGTAGGTACAGATAACAAAAGTGCGGCAGCACTTGACCCTGCGGTACATTCGGTGCACACGCCCGCAATAAACTCCATGTATCTCGAACCAGTAACCGAGCGAGAAGTTTATAATATTATACGCGGTATGCAAAATAAACGTAGCTTTGGAGTGGACGACATACCGCCGCTATTAGTTAAAACATGCGTAAAGGAACTAGTGTCACCTCTAACAAAACTTATCAATATTTCTTTTATCGAGGGACGATTCCCAGAAAAGCTTAAAATTGCAAAAATACGCCCAATTGCGAAAACCAGAGGAAGTACGGAGAATCCCTGTGATTACAGGCCCATTGCACTACTACCAACCTTCTCAAAAATCTTCGAAAAAGCCATGGCGATTCGAGTCAATAAATTTTTGGAAAAATATAATATTTTAAATAAAAATCAATTTGGTTTTAGGAAAAAATGTTCAACTACCTTAGCGGTATACAACTACCTACAAGCCGTTTACAGCTGTATAAATGAGCGTAAGTACGCCATAGGACTATTCCTAGATATGACGAAGGCGTACGACAAGGTGTCGCATAAAATTTTATTACAAAAAATTTATGGATCAGGCATAAGAGGGCAAGCTTTTAATTGGTTCAAATCATATCTAAAAGACAGAATGCAGTTCGTAGAAGTAGAATATTTCGATAGCGCTAAGTGTGAAACGTACAACATACGATCGGACATGACCACGATAAATGCTTCAATACCTCAAGGAAGTGTTGTAGGATGTACCCTCTTTTTATTATACGTAAACGATTTACCAAAACATATAAATTCGTCGTGTATACTGTTCGCTGACGATGTTTCCTTATTATTTAAAACTCCAGACAATGTAAACCATTTAGCTATTCAAAAAACATTCACCGACACTGAACAGTGGTTAAACGACCACAATTTAGAGATAAATCTGTCCAAAACTAAAATATGTCAATTTAGAACTTATCAAAGACCCCCACTAAACTTAAATATACTAACACAACATCTAAATTTAGAAGAAGTAAATGAATTCACACTTTTAGGAATAACGTTAGACTCAAATTTAAATTGGAAGAAACATGTAGAATGTACTAGTGCTAAACTGTCTCAATTTATATATGCGTTAAGCGTATTGAAACGTAACACAGATTATAAAACCGCCCTGTCGGCCTATTATGCTTATGCCTACTCTTGGCTGAACTATGGCATTATTTTGTGGGGAGAAAGTACCGACTTTCCTGACCTCTTCATTCAACAAAAGAAATGCTTAAGAATACTAATGAACATAGATCAGCGTGAAAGTTGTAGACCGCATTTTATAAAGCAGCGGATCCTTACATTGCCAGCTATATATATACTCCAGGGTTGCATATTTGTCCGGAAAAATCGGCACCTCTTTAAATCAAATGACGAAGTATACGCAAACTATAACCGACGGAATAAGAATAGACTGGTATTACCACTCACGACGTTAAAACTGATCGGGAAAAGCCCTTATTCACGGCTAGTAAACATTTACAATAAGTTACCGGAAAAATTTAAATCCCTAACAAAAGACTCACTATTTTGTAAGCAGTTGAAATCTCTGTTAATTGAGAAGGCCTACTATACTGTTGACGAATTTAAAGCGGACAAACTGTGATTTGATTGACATTGTAACATAATGACGTGTATAAAACAAATAATGACTATTATTTATGTATATGTACTATTATTTTTTTGAGTAAAATTTATGAAAATTGACCAATGATCATCAAAATAATTTAAATAACGTGTTTAATGTATATTGTAAATTGATATTGAAATTATAGTATTGAATTGGAATTATGATATGGAATTGAATTGTAATAGTACCTATATAATTTATTTAATTTGACATAACTTGTACTACCTAAATTTGCAGTGCCCTTACAGGGTGCATGTACCAATACTTTGACATGAAATTTTAATGCATGCCTACTAATTATAGTGTTGTGTATTTGTAAGCAAGAAATAAATAAATAAATAAATAAATAAAAGAGATGGCTTAAATTTTCCAAATTCAGGATCACCTTTACCAAACGATGACATAACTGGAAATATTTTTCCATATTACTTTGTTGAGGACAACGCATTTCCTTTGAAGAAGTATTTAATGAGACCATACTCTGTGAGAAACTTGGACAACGTTAAAAGAATATTTAATTACAGATTGAGTCGTGGACGAAAGACGATTGAATGTGTTTTCTGAATTTTGTCACAAAAATTTGAAGTTCTTTTGAAATCCATTGTATGTCGCAAATACGTCACTATAATTTCTATAATAAAATGCATATGTATTTTACATAACTACATACGTAAACAAGAAGGATTGCAGTACACAATCAGTAGGGGAGAGGTGGCATGAAAGGGACATTTTTGATTTTGATGTCCTGGTAAGTGATTGAGAAAATATTTTGAACAGGTTGGAGTTGAATAGGAATCGTTTATTATTAAACTATTGAAGTAAAATGCAATAATTGTCAATTATCAAGTCTTAGTTATTTATTTTAGTATTTAAAAAAAATGTGTATTTTGTCCCTTTCATAAATTGACTGTATTGAAAGGGACAGAAAAATTTATGAAAGGGACAGTACTTAATTTGAGGGAATTCTGTTACAATAACCACTTAAAAATCAAATTTAAAAACTAATTATCACTTTTAAATAAACTTAAAGAAAAATCAACCATATTAAAAAGTTTTTCTTAGATATAAAGAACTTTAATTTATTAATAGCTTTCTTAAGGCACCTAAAATCAGTCTCACCACTCAGTCTCCTTTTAATTATTACGAATCAAGACGCGAATAAACTTAGACACTAGTTTCTAATGACATAGTGAGCAAAAAAAATTAAAAACACCTTTAACGCCACAGGTTTCGTGTACCCATTTCGTGCAAATTTTTTATGTACGTCCCATTCATAACCGTTTGATATGTCCCTTTCATAAATATGATTCAAAATTTGAAAACATAACCACAAAATCTACAATATTGAAATAAAGTTCACGTACCTTATGTTTCCGTAAATTTAAATGTCCAACCTATCTTATGCAGTGATTCAGACGTAAAAAATATCTCACAGCACTCGATAAAACGTTCCGCTATTATTACACAAAAAATAGTTTTCACACCCGTTAACAACACTTGCACGAATCTGCCATGTTTGAAATGACAGGAGTATGAAGTTAGCCGCGAACGAACTTGAATCAGGGTTGCTATACGACAAAAATAGCGTTGTCTCGAAATAGTTTTTAGTTTACCGGTTATTTGAATTGTCCCTTTCAATACGTGTCCCTTTCATGCCACCACTCCCCTACATTCAGTGAATCGGCAACACTAAGACAAAAACCGATTTTAATACCTAATATGACTTTTGTTAACACACCAAATGGTTTATGTAACTATTTATCAAATTATTTTTTGAAACCTGACTGTGCACTGCCTTGGCAGTGGAATTACTGTGTGATTGAATAAATGAAAACATATTGTTACTTATCTATCAGAAGTGTTTCAATTAATAAATAAAAAACTTATTATTACTTACCGGAAGTGTTTGTTTTTTGTGGCACTTCACTCCAAGCTCTATCCGTTACATCTTTTCTGGAGTATTCCGGCAGTTTATTGTTATATAAACATGGATATTGTTCTATAATGTTAACAAAATTCACCGCCGAGCCCGCCATTTTGTAATACAAAACAACAAGTGTGCGTCTCGCGAGTCAGTCGAGTACTGACATGCTGCCGCGCGCACCGCATGGCGACCGCATGACGCAAAGAGTATAGTAATATATGGCATGACGAGAGGTTGACGCGACATTGCCGCTCCGTGGACACAGTCTTGATTGTTTCTACGCAAGATGCAAGCATTCGTCTTGCAATCGTCAATTGACAAAAGCGTGCGCATGTGGTGCGGTTTACGTGGCCTAACTGTTTGCGGTGTTCAACGGAACTGTAGCGCGATCTAATAAGACTATGGTGAAAAGTTGTTCTTGGCCTAACTAGATGGCGTTAGGATCGAAATAGATCGCGCTATGGTTTCGTTACAACGAATAGTCTAAGTAACTTTATTTTTTTTGTTGTTTTTGGTTCTCAGCGAGAGAGAATTCTTGAGGCCCACACAGGCAAGTCCGGTTCAGTAGTTGACAACCCTCTAGGGTTGAAACTGCGAGTGGCCATCGACAAAAAATAAAAAAAAATGTTGTTTTTGAGATTGATCGAGATAGATTGTTGGCAGCACGATAACTTGTATCTTGTGTTATAGTTCAATACAGTTTCCGGGAGTGCGAAACAGTCTTTCATTTCATTTCTCCATGAAGTAGACCACCGTCGTACGCCGATGTACATGGTCCTTGAGAGTCGGAGACAGTCGCGAGTGGTGATTTGGTGGTTCCGGCGGTGGTGAATTCCACCCTGCGTGCGTCATTACTGGTCAGTGGATCGCTGGCCAGAGCAAACCCTCCCTCGGCGGGCACCAAGTGCGGTGTCCGGGATTGGGAGGCATCAGTGCAGTGCAGTAGCTGGTGCCGGGAGCCGGTTGGAGCAGGGAGCCAGCAGCCAGTGGAGCGTGGAGCAGCACTACTGGGGGCAGCTATCTACAACTGGAGGAGCGACACCGCAAACAGACGGCAGAGGGCGCCACTTGGGTGGTGCATTTGACGCGACGCCGCGTCACGAAGTTTCAACTGTGTCAGTGAGTGAAATTGGTGATAAAAATCGTGAGTACAATTTACATAATTGTTGGCAGGAGAATTTAATTTGAAGATAGACAATTAGTGCAGTAAATTCAAACTTAATTAGAAAATTAACTTGTAAAATTTTAACGCTAAAGTGGTTCAAACGGGAAATCTATGCCCGATTTTACATAGAAATACGAGGGTGCGTTTTTAAGTTCGCGGAATGGGAGGGTAGATGATAAAAATAGGTCATTATCGAGGTGGCCACGACTTCAGCCACTCAATATTAGTATAAATACCAGGTTTTGTCTTAACAACTTCACTGCCGAGCCCGCGCTGGCGCGGGGTGCGGGGTATGGCGCGAGGGGCCGACCCCGCGCTGGCGCGGGCTAGGCTTCGTACAGTTTCTATGAGTCAGTGTGCCGCCGGCATTGTGTTTGGCGTGTTGTTTTTACGTTGGCACTGCGCTTGAATTTTTTATTTTTTTTGATTTTTTTTATTTTTATTTATTTTTCTCCTTATCACTGATGTCTTAGAAGCTAAATAAATTGTAAAAAACAGTTCGGCATTTGCCACTCTACTCTCACAATCTGGCTGGCAGTGAAACTGTATTGGGTCATTAGTCTTTGAACTATCGTCAAGCAAACAACTCAATCGGGAAGAAAGTGTGCATTATGGAAAAAATCGAGTACCGTGCCGTAATAAAGTTCCTTACCAAGCAAGGAAAGTCAGTTCAAAACATACTGGAAGAGAAGGAATCCGTTTACGGGGACTCTTGCCCGGGTAAAACCATGGTTTACAAGTGACATTGTCTTTTTAAACAAGGCAGGACCTCACTTGAAGACGACCCACGGCCCGGACGGGCGATCGAGGTGACAACTCCGGAAATCATTAAAAATGTCGAAAAAATAATATAGGAAGATGCCAGACTAAAGAAGAAACAGCTTGCAGAAATGGTTGGAGTATCGGATACAACAATTTTCAAAATTCTACACGATCATCTTGGCATGACAAAGGTCAGTGCAAGATGGGTGCCAAGAATGCTCACGCCGCCTCAGAAACAACGCCGCGTGGAGTGTTCTCGCACGTTTTTGGACCTCTGTAACGAAGATAAGGATGGACTATTGAGTCGAATTGTTACTGGAGATGAAACTTGGGTTCATCATTATGAGCCTGAGTCAAAACAGGACTCTATGCAGTGGCACAAAAAAGGTACACCACCACCCAAGAAGTTTAAAGTGTCACAATCGGCTGGGAAAATCATGGCAACAGTGTTCAGGGATTCGGAAGGGATTCTGTTGACCGATTATAAAGATAAAGGCGTTTCTATAACCGGAGAATACTATGCTTCTATCCTCGAGAGGTTGAAAGAATGTATTAAAGAAAAAAGGAGGGGAAAATTGACCAAAGGTGTCCTTCTTCTTCACGACAACGCGCCTGTTCACAAGAGCCGTGTTGCGTTGGCTGCCCTGCATAAGGTGGGCTTCGATATTTTAGACCATCCACCCTACAGCCCAGACCTGGCTCCCAGTGATTATTACCTCTTTTCAAATCTGAAAAAAGAACTTCGTGGAAAGAAATTTTCAACTGATGAAGAAGTAAAGGACGCGGTTTCAGCTTATTTTTCGGACAAAGACAAAACATTTTTTTATGAAGTTATACATAAGCTAATTGAAAGATCTGAAAAATGTATTAGGGTAGTATTGAAAAAGAAAAATAATTTAGTATTTTTATTTTCACTCCTTGCCCTCCATTCCGCGAACTTAAAAACACCCCCTCGTAAAACGGCAAAAACACTTGTAAAATTTTAAGAACTTATCAGAGACTTATAAATAATTGCGATCATAAAAGTGCAAGATTCTAGTGGACTTTAAGTTATTTTAGCGAATAATTATTTTCTTCCACCTTCATTTTTGTGTATTGTGGAACTGCTTTTATTATTTGTGTGTTTTGAAGTTAGCCGCGAACGAACTTGAATCAGGGTTGCTATACGACAAAAATAGCGTTGTCTCGAAATAGTTTTTAGTTTACCGGTTATTTGAATTGTCCCTTTCAATACGTGTCCCTTTCATGCCACCACTCCCCTACATTCAGTGAATCGGCAACACTAAGACAAAAACCGATTTTAATACCTAATATGACTTTTGTTAACACACCAAATGGTTTATGTAACTATTTATCAAATTATTTTTTGAAACCTGACTGTGCACTGCCTTGGCAGTGGAATTACTGTGTGATTGAATAAATGAAAACATATTGTTACTTATCTATCAGAAGTGTTTCAATTAATAAATAAAAAACTTATTATTACTTACCGGAAGTGTTTGTTTTTTGTGGCACTTCACTCCAAGCTCTATCCGTTACATCTTTTCTGGAGTATTCCGGCAGTTTATTGTTATATAAACATGGATATTGTTCTATAATGTTAACAAAATTCACCGCCGAGCCCGCCATTTTGTAATACAAAACAACAAGTGTGCGTCTCGCGAGTCAGTCGAGTACTGACATGCTGCCGCGCGCACCGCATGGCGACCGCATGACGCAAAGAGTATAGTAATATATGGCATGACGAGAGGTTGACGCGACATTGCCGCTCCGTGGACACAGTCTTGATTGTTTCTACGCAAGATGCAAGCATTCGTCTTGCAATCGTCAATTGACAAAAGCGTGCGCATGTGGTGCGGTTTACGTGGCCTAACTGTTTGCGGTGTTCAACGGAACTGTAGCGCGATCTAATAAGACTATGGTGAAAAGTTGTTCTTGGCCTAACTAGATGGCGTTAGGATCGAAATAGATCGCGCTATGGTTTCGTTACAACGAATAGTCTAAGTAACTTTATTTTTTTTGTTGTTTTTGGTTCTCAGCGAGAGAGAATTCTTGAGGCCCACACAGGCAAGTCCGGTTCAGTAGTTGACAACCCTCTAGGGTTGAAACTGCGAGTGGCCATCGACAAAAAAAAAAAAAAAATGTTGTTTTTGAGATTGATCGAGATAGATTGTTGGCAGCACGATAACTTGTATCTTGTGTTATAGTTCAATACAGTTTCCGGGAGTGCGAAACAGTCTTTCATTTCATTTCTCCATGAAGTAGACCACCGTCGTACGCCGATGTACATGGTCCTTGAGAGTCGGAGACAGTCGCGAGTGGTGATTTGGTGGTTCCGGCGGTGGTGAATTCCACCCTGCGTGCGTCATTACTGGTCAGTGGATCGCTGGCCAGAGCAAACCCTCCCTCGGCGGGCACCAAGTGCGGTGTCCGGGATTGGGAGGCATCAGTGCAGTGCAGTAGCTGGTGCCGGGAGCCGGTTGGAGCAGGGAGCCAGCAGCCAGTGGAGCGTGGAGCAGCACTACTGGGGGCAGCTATCTACAACTGGAGGAGCGACACCGCAAACAGACGGCAGAGGGCGCCACTTGGGTGGTGCATTTGACGCGACGCCGCGTCACGAAGTTTCAACTGTGTCAGTGAGTGAAATTGGTGATAAAAATCGTGAGTACAATTTACATAATTATTGGCAGGAGAATTTAATTTGAAGATAGACAATTAGTGCAGTAAATTCAAACTTAATTAGAAAATTAACTTGTAAAATTTTAACGCTAAAGTGGTTCAAACGGGAAATCTATGCCCGATTTTACATAGAAATTCGAGGGTGCGTTTTTAAGTTCGCGGAATGGGAGGGTAGATGATAAAAATAGGTCATTATCGAGGTGGCCACGACTTCAGCCACTCAATATTAGTATAAATACCAGGTTTTGTCTTAACAACTTCACTGCCGAGCCCGCGCTGGCGCGGGGTGCGGGGTATGGCGCGAGGGGCCGACCCCGCGCTGGCGCGGGCTAGGCTTCGTACAGTTTCTATGAGTCAGTGTGCCGCCGGCATTGTGTTTGGCGTGTTGTTTTTACGTTGGCACTGCGCTTGAATTTTTTATTTTTTTTTATTTTTTTTATTTTTATTTATTTTTCTCCTTATCACTGATGTCTTAGAAGCTAAATAAATTGTAAAAAACAGTTCGGCATTTGCCACTCTACTCTCACAATCTGGCTGGCAGTGAAACTGTATTGGGTCATTAGTCTTTGAACTATCGTCAAGCAAACAACTCAATCGGGAAGAAAGTGTGCATTATGGAAAAAATCGAGTACCGTGCCGTAATAAAGTTCCTTACCAAGCAAGGAAAGTCAGTTCAAAACATACTGGAAGAGAAGGAATCCGTTTACGGGGACTCTTGCCCGGGTAAAACCATGGTTTACAAGTGACATTGTCTTTTTAAACAAGGCAGGACCTCACTTGAAGACGACCCACGGCCCGGACGGGCGATCGAGGTGACAACTCCGGAAATCATTAAAAATGTCGAAAAAATAATATAGGAAGATGCCAGACTAAAGAAGAAACAGCTTGCAGAAATGGTTGGAGTATCGGATACAACAATTTTCACAATTCTACACGATCATCTTGGCATGACAAAGGTCAGTGCAAGATGGGTGCCAAGAATGCTCACGCCGCCTCAGAAACAACGCCGCGTGGAGTGTTCTCGCACGTTTTTGGACCTCTGTAACGAAGATAAGGATGGACTATTGAGTCGAATTGTTACTGGAGATGAAACTTGGGTTCATCATTATGAGCCTGAGTCAAAACAGGACTCTATGCAGTGGCACAAAAAAGGTACACCACCACCCAAGAAGTTTAAAGTGTCACAATCGGCTGGGAAAATCATGGCAACAGTGTTCAGGGATTCGGAAGGGATTCTGTTGACCGATTATAAAGATAAAGGCGTTTCTATAACCGGAGAATACTATGCTTCTATCCTCGAGAGGTTGAAAGAAAGTATTAAAGAAAAAAGGAGGGGAAAATTGACCAAAGGTGTCCTTCTTCTTCACGACAACGCGCCTGTTCACAAGAGCCGTGTTGCGTTGGCTGCCCTGCATAAGGTGGGCTTCGATATTTTAGACCATCCACCCTACAGCCCAGACCTGGCTCCCAGTGATTATTACCTCTTTTCAAATCTGAAAAAAGAACTTCGTGGAAAGAAATTTTCAACTGATGAAGAAGTGAAGGACGCGGTTTCAGCTTATTTTTCGGACAAAGACAAAACATTTTTTTATGAAGTTATACATAAGCTAATTGAAAGATCTGAAAAATGTATTAGGGTAGTATTGAAAAAGAAAAATAATTTAGTATTTTTATTTTCACTCCTTGCCCTCCATTCCGCGAACTTAAAAACGCCCCCTCGTAAAACGGCAAAAACACTTGTAAAATTTTAAGAACTTATCAGAGACTTATAAATAATTGCGATCATAAAAGTGCAAGATTCTAGTGGACTTTAAGTTATTTTAGCGAATAATTATTTTCTTCCACCTTCATTTTTGTGTATTGTGGAACTGCTTTTATTATTTGTGTGTTTTGTGCGTATTTCTCAATATTTGTTGTGTTCCGTTGTAATTTAGGTTATTGTTTATAAAATGGATTCATTAAACGATATCCAAGAGGATATTAGACTTAAAATGAACAAGGCTATTTCTACTTTCAAAAAATGTCCAAAAGATCGTCGTACTGTCTCATACCTTGAAACACGTTTGGAAAGTCTAGAGCAACAGTGGCAATTGTTCAGTAAAACCCACGTTACAATAATTAGTGAAATAAAAAAGTCAGAATTATATAGTTCCAATTATCATAAAAATTGTGTATATGATGATGTTGAAGAATTATATATACAGTTTAAAAGTGAGTTAAAGGAATCAATATCGAAATGTAATGTCATTCAATCTAGTGAACCTAACCGTAATCCAGGACCTAATAATGGTATGGAAAATAAAAAAAAAAAAAATAAAAAAAATTAAAAAAATTTTAGATTACCCGAAGTCAAAATACCCGTTTTCTCGGGAAAATATATTGAATGGAAAACATTTCGAGATTTATTCCTTGGGTTGATACACAACAATAGCAGGTTAGACGACGCACAGAAGTTGTACTATTTGAAAGGGTATTTAACTGGGGAGGCCGAGTACTTAAGGTATCTGTACCAGTGATGGACGGTTTAAGGTCGATGAAGTACGCATAAAATTTAAAAAAAAAAAGTTGCGGCCCGATTCTTGCAATGGTTGTAGATAACGTTGGTTATGGATTTTTAGTATCTAATAAGAGAATACTAAGTTTAAATTTCCATAAACATAAAATGACGAAAAAAAATAGGCTTAAAATTATCTAGTAATGGACAAGTCATACACCAATGACTGACACCTAGTTATGCACATTGTTCCGGTATTCGACACCTAGTAATAGACACTTAATAGATACAAATAAATAAAAATACTTTTTATTTAGAAACAAATTTTATTTGCTATTACCACTTCTAAAATTAAAGTTCCTCAAATAAAATAAAGTATTACTTTATTATGGTAAATCACTATAAATCACAATGTAAGTACTTAAACATAGGTTTTATTTGTTAAAAAAAATTATATATTTTATAAAATTATGTTCCTTTTACTTTGCTTAAAAACTATTTTGGTTTATTATGAGATCTCAAATATTATTCTTAAAATAACTAAATTAATTCTTTCACATCAATGACATGCGGAAAAACAAAAATATTATTTTGGCGAATAGGCTCGGGCAAGTAACTTAAGATATCAGTCTCATCAATTATGAACACCTTTTTCGATTATTTTAAAATTAGTTTTCGATTTACAGCTACGTTTAAAAATTTCTTGTATCATACACACGTAACGGTAAGTCTTTGTTGTACTCTTGCCATCGAATTTGGCAAGAACATATTTTCCGATTGACCGTCCATTTGGAACATTCAAATTATCTGAACAACTTGAATCAGATGATCTACGTTGTTTGGATACTTTGAATTTTCCAGTTTTGTCGTCTAGTACCGTTTGCACGTCAACACTGCTCAATATTTGTATTGGACAGGTACGGTTTGGCGTATGAATAGTTTCTGTTAAAACGTTTTGACTTCCTACTGTTCTCTTCACTTTGCATTCTTTTCCTTCGTGATTGTTCTCCTCTTTCTCTCCATGTGGCCGTTCATTTTCAGTGTTGTTTTCCAAATCTGTTTCAAACTCAATTTCACTTTCGCCTGTCTCTGCATATGTTATATCACTGTCTTCAGTGTCACTCGATGTTACGGATTGCTTTCTACGTTTTCTATTTTTGGTTTTATTTCCGTTGCGACTTGCACTTTTAGTTTGGTCACGTTTCGTCTTGTTTTCTATTCTTTCCTGTTTTCGTTTTTCCTTTTCTTCTTTTTTTTATTTTTTTTTATTTTTTTTTACCAATTCCTTCTTCCTATGAAATTCTCTCCAAGCTTCACTCGTAATTGTTGATGGTAGCTTTTCTTTTGAGATTCTTCCTTTCTTTTTTATAGTGGGTTCCGGCCAGAAAAGAGCTTTCTTAAATGGTGATGGTACTATGATGTTTTGTTCACATAACATGTGTTCTGCAAAACTCGTCGATGGAATATTTTTAATCGGAGTTTTTTGTGTCATATTGAAAAATTCCTGGTTTTGACATATGTTGTATGGCATAATCGTAGTTGTATCTTCGTTTTCTTCTGCAAAGGATGTCGATGTCATATTTTTCAAATAAGAGCTACAGAGTGGTAGTGTCTTCTTGGTGAGTTGCAATGATGTCCTCAAAAATCTGCTCTGGACCAGTGTTGCTTTCTTTTCCCATTTGCTCTAACTCTGTTGCCACTTCCTGATTTTCAAATTCGACTCTGTTTGCATGACACAACTGTTTATACTTCGCCCAAATTGTGTATAGAGTTAAATCTTCATCTGGCAAAACGTTATTCAAATCAGTTCTCGGGATATAGAAACATCTTTTATATAAGTCCAGTTTTGACTGTGTGAACGTTTTGACTATTTCCTGTTCCAGTTTCGATATGAACTCTTAAGTCCTGCTGTGTGAAATTTTGAGTAGCATTTGTCGATCTTCTGTTATGGGCGTGCATTTTAGAGAAATCAACATATTCCGGACCAAATGGAAACAAACCTCCAGCCCGAAAACCATTTATAATACATTCTTGAGAGAGTTCTTCTAGAGCACTCTTTAGTATAATTGCAAATTTGTCTTTTTTGACTTGCTGCCCCAAGTTTTCTGTTTTCCATATGCGAACATGTTTACGCCAGAACGCTTTTAGTGGTCTGAAAACTGCGAGATCCATTGGCTGCAGCAAATGTGTGCTATTAGGATTCAGCGTAATAATTTCAATTTGACTCTGAGAACAAAACTCTGATAGATGTTTTGTGACGTGTGAGGCGTGGCCATCTAGGAAGAAAACCACTGGCAGTTTTATTTTGTATTCAATAAGCCAGGGGTGAAAGATGTTCGTGATATACTCATAGAATGTGCTGCTACACATCCAACCACTTTCGGATTTACCTATAGCCCATGAGTTTGGAACGCTTTCTGCAATATGCTTTGGAACTCGCTCGTATGCAAAAACGATCATCGGCGGTGCTAATTGTCCTGCTGCATTTGCAGTAATGAGCACGGTAAGATTTTCTTTTCCGTTCCCTGAAACGCTGTATACATTTTTGTCGCCTTTTTTCACCAAGACATGACCAGGGTTAGGATTTAGAAAGAAGGCACTTTCGTCCGTATTGAATACTCTCGTGGGATCCTTCATTATGTCACCAAGACCTTGGTTATGTAAATAATCACCAACTTCAGAAAACCAGCTAGTTATATGTTTTTCGGTTACAGCCTCTCTAGATGTTGTCAAGTTTTGAGAAAGCCTTTCAGACACTTCAGGGTGACGTTTAAGAAACGCTTGGTACCATTTGCACCCCTGGACTACCATCGGTAAAAGGCGTCTGTTTATTATTTGATTAAACAATCGCCTGGACACTGTCCAGTAGCTGTTCTTTAGCCACTGGACAGTGCCTTTCTGACATAGCGAATAACCATTTTACTAAAATGTTTTCTTCTTTCGTCAATATTGACGATGGGCCCATTGAACATACTGCCGGACTCTTACCAGTGCACTTATTGTTTCGTCAATATTGACGATGGGCCCATTGAACATACTGCCGGACTCTTACCAGTGCACTTATTGTGTAAGGTTATTCGTGGTACGCCATATTTTTTGGCTGCAGAGCACACCCTCTCTCCTTTTTTTACTGCTTCCAAAGCATGTTGCATTTGAAGTGGTGTATAATTTTTCACCGGCGCCATGACTGTAAGAAAGATCTTGTTTGTAGTACCTACAGTAATGGAATCAACCAGTGATGGACACCCCACTAATGAACACGTCTGTCCATTACTGGTAAAAAGCTTTATAAAGTCATCGCAAAAAGATATTTCATTGACTTCGAGAAATAAATCTAGAATCGACTAAAATCTTGAAAAAAAATGCACTGCACTAGTAATCGACACAATGTCCATAACTAGGACATGTCATAATAAGAGGTACTAGTCATGGACATAGCAAAAAAAAAACAAAAACACGTTATTGTGTGCAATACTTTTAAGTAAGATTGTTTGGAAAAGAGGTTAATTAAGCCACATACTTATTATTTATTCATTATTACCTTAATTGAATTTACAAAAAAACTCATCAGCAACTTACCTCGCTATCAAACTCACTTAAAAAACAATATCACTGGTGACACGTGCTGTTTATCTTTCCACCATTTTGAAACTGAACCACAGACATACATCAGCTGTCAATATTTTGACACTTTAATACCTTTTCTCTATGGTAAAGTATTGCCAGGTAACTAAAGTGTTGTAGAATCCTTATTTTTTAGGACTCAACCAAAAATGTTCATCACTGGTACGCTGTCCATTACCGGTGCACTTACCTTATTGCGAAATGTGAAGTGACCGCGGATAATTATAAGGTTAGTTGGCAGAAATTAGAGTCGATGTACAACAACAAAAGATTTCTAGCTAATGGCGTTTTAAAAAGCTTTTTAAATCAAAAAAGTGTAGCGAATGAGTCCGCAGCCGATATAAAAAGGCTTGTTAGTACAACTTCTGACTGTTTAGGCTCACTAAAGAACCTAGGAATCGACGTGACATCTTGGGATATCATTGTGATACATATTGTTAGCGCGAAGTTAGATCGAGAGACCAGACGGGCCTGGGAATTGATGGTGGCGTCGGATCCAACTGACGACCTACCTACTTTTGATCAATTTAGGGAGTTTTTAGTGAGCCGATATCGAGGTTTAGAGAGCATAGATACTAAAACCGATACTAGGAACACCAAGTCTACTCATGCACTTCATGTAGTTGGTAAAGAAAAAGGCGAAGTTTCATGTTCATATTGTTCTGCCGCTCATAAGATAACGAATTGTCATTAATTCATAAATCAAAGCGTCGATGTTCGCCGTAATTTTGTGCATGAAAAACGCTTATGTTTTACTTGTTTAAGCAGCAAACACTCCGCCAGATTTTGTAAAAATACTGGAAAATGTAATGTGTGTAAAAAACGTCACCATACGCTACCTCATTCTTCTGATGATTCACAGTCGTCCGAAAAAGCTACGTTAAATACAACCGCGAATTTGAGTAAGAATAGGTTGCCTGAGGAGAATAAAACGGCCACTCCACGAGCGGAGGGATCTGATAGTGCGATCGTTTCATGTCTTTCTACGTAAAGACACCGTTTTATTACCTACGGCATTAATAAACGCGGAGGCTAGAGGAGGGACGTATAGGGTAATTCGTGCATTAATAAACCAAGGATCCCAAGGGTCTTTTATCACGGAATCTATGGCTCAATATTTAGGGTTGAAGAAAACTCCAACAAATCATTTAGTAGCAGGGGCAGGTGGTCACATAACTGTTTATTGTAAAGCAACTGTTAACATAAAGGTACAGTCTAGAGTCGATCCCACTTTCACCGTCCAAGTCAAGGCTATCGTCTTAAAGTCCATTACCTCCCTTCTTCCAGTTGTTAAGGTGGATGTAGTTCGAAAGAATGAATATTTCAGGAAATATTCATTCTTTCGAACTACATGAACTTAGAGGGCTATATTGATGGTTAAAATGGTCTTTAAATAAATACGCGTTACGGTCGCGGATCGCATTTGGTCCACATACAGCTTCACACTGACCGGCAAATTGCAAAAAACATAAAAATATTTGAATTTCGCGGGCTACCCTGGAGCATTCACCTTAAGGCATCCAGAATTGAATGGGTTGATTTGAAGGATACTGACTTAGTCGATCCGGAGTATGACAGGCCTAATAAAATAGACGTTTTATTAGGTGCTTAAGATCATTCAAGATGGCATTTAAACCGCGGGAAGTGGGCCGCTCGTAGCGCAGGATACAGTTTTAGGCTGGATTCTATCCGGAGTTGTAGGCACAGACAATTCAGAACATGTAAACTCATATCCATGCATCACTGTCCTACACTCCAATATTCAGGCAGATGATTTATTAAAAAAAATCTGGGAGATAGAAGCCGATCCATCTGGAACAAAGAAAATGCTCACGGAAGATGAGGTTAAATGTGAAACTTTGTTTATAACTTCTACTATACGAAATGGCGAAGGTAGATATATAGTAAGGTTATCTGTCCGTGATGTTGATTTGTTCGATGAGATAGGTAACTCCAAGTTGATAGCTGAAAAGAGACTTAGAGGTTTAGAGTTAAGATTAGGTAAGAACCCGACATTAAGAGACAATTACACTAAGGTCATACAAGAGTATTTAGACTTAAATCATATGAAAAGGGTAATAGAAGGCAAATCAATTAATAATAGGGCAGTATACTTACCTCATCACGCTGTCGTTCGCGCGGATAAAGATACGACCAAGGTGCGAGTCGTATTTGACGCCTCCTGTAAAGGTTCAAAGGGGACGTCACTTAACGATAATTTGTTAGTAGGGCCTACATTACAGGCAGATCTCATAGAATATGTTTAGTCGCGGATATTGTAAAGATGTATCGACAAGTTTTAGTCAATGAAAGAGATACAATATATCAACGTATTCTCTGGCGAGATAGTCCCACAAGAGAAATAGAACAATTTGAATTAGTTACGGTAACATTCGGTACGGCATCGGCACCGTATTTAGCAGTGCGGGCGTTACATCAAGTAGCTTATGATGAGTGTCAGGGTTGTCCAAAGATAAGAGATATCATTTTAAATGACTTTTATATGGATGATCTCATGACGGGAGCTGAAAATATAGAAGAAGCTTATGAAATTTACACTAACATTAATGAAAAGTTAAAGAAGGGAGGTTTCGTATTGCAAAAGTGGAAAACTAATAGTAGGGAATTGTTAGATCAAATAAAAGTTGGGAAAGGTACTACAGAGGAAGAATTACAAATAAAATTAGATGACGTAACTAAAATCTTAGGTCTTACCTGGAACTCCAGCGAAGATGTCTTCCACCTACACCTGCAACTAAAAGGAAAATAATTTCTGACATTCCTCGGCTATTCGATCCGCTGGGATGGTTAGCTCCTTGTATAGTTAAAGCGAAAATCTTGATTCAAAAGTTATGGTTAGCCGGCATAGGATTGGATAAAGAAGTGCCAGAGCAGTTATTAAAGGAATGGTTAACTTACCGTGAAAAGATGTCCCAGCTGGTAACCATCAGAATTCCACGATGGATGCATGTCACTTCCACAAATGTAACCACCGAGTTACACGGTTTCGCCGATGCCTCGAAATTAGCTTATGGCGCAGTTGTATATTTAAGAGTGGTGGATGTTTCAGGCAATATATTTGTGTGATTAGTCGCTTCTAAAACCAGAGTAGCACCGGTTAAACAGGTGTCTATTCCGAGGCTAGAGCTTTGTGGCGCTTTACTCGTGGCTAAATTGCTTATAGAAGTCGGTGAAGTAATGGCTATTCCTAGGTCAGACTGGCACGCATGGACAGATAGTGAAGTGGTACTCGCATGGTTAAATAGCCATCCGAGTCGTTGGAAAACGTTTGTGGGTAATCGAATGTCAGAGATATTGACTTCTTTAGACACTCATCACTGGGCTCACGTATCCACAAAACAGAATCCAGCAGATTGTGCTTCACGTGGAATTTGTCCATCCGAGCTTGAGAAGACCTCTCTGTGGTAGGATGGCCCGTAATTCTTAAGGAATCAAGTAAAAAGCCGAAGAATTTAGTGACACAATTAGAAGAAGTAAAGGTTCATACTAGCACAGTTGATAGTTCATTTGGGAGTCAATTCTCATCGTTATTGGACTTAATTAGAACTGTTGCTTATGCTCGGCGCTTTCTACTTAACTTAAAGAAGCACGGTATGAGTTCGAACGAGCAAGCAGTTCCGCAACCTCCATCTAGACAAGAACTAGAAGAGGCTCTGATTATTTGTGTAAAGAAATGCCAGGAAGAAGGGTTTGTTGCGAAATTAGACCTTTTGAAGTCTAATATAGGTGAGATAGTGGTCAAACGCGTGCCTATCAATAGTAAATAAAAAAAAAAAAAAAAAAATAAACCTCAGAAGATAGAAAACTCTTTAAAATCACTTAATTTATTCCTCGATTCTAAGGGAACCATGAGAATAGGGGGCAGACTTGAGAGATCGCAGTTAAGCTACGATAGAACTCATCCTATTTTGATGCCGAAAGATTCCTTCTTAACGGAACTTCTCATATCTGATGCACACAAAAATACTTTGCATGGTGGACCTCAGCTTATGACCACTTATTTGCGGTCTAAGTATTGGATAGTGGGAGTAAAACTTCTTCTTCTACCTTCTACCTGGCGTTAATCCCGGCTATTGCCAGGGTCCGCCTTCCTACTTAGCTTCCTCCACTTTGCCCGATCTTGAACATCCTTCTCAGTCAGGCCATTGGCTCTCATGTCGGACTTGACGACGTCCAGCCAGCGCTTGCAAGGGCGACCACGGGGCCTAGCCCCAAGAACAGCCATATTCATGCATCTCCGACCAACGTACTCCATAGGGCGGCGCATGATGTGGCCATACCATCGCAGACGACACTCTTGCAGTTTTTCCCCCACGTCACGGACACCAAGACTACCTCTGATGAAAGAGTTGCGTATGCGATCGGATCGCGTTACGCCACTCATCCACCTCAGCATCTTCATCTCCGTGACGCAAAGCTCCTGGGTGTGTCTGCTTAGTGCTGGCCAACATTCACCGCCGTACAGTAGGACAGGCCGTATGATGCATTTATATATCTGCCCCTTGAGCTTCGGAGGCATTTTGCGGTCGCATACAACGCCCGTTACCTCGCGCCACTTCGCCCAAGCCGCGCCTATACGTGCGTGGACATCGTCGTCCACGTTGCCAGACTCGTGCAGCACGGATCCAAGGTACCTGAACGTATCGGACTTTCTGATCAGGTCCGAACCTATTCGGATGAACCTATTTGAATCCGTGCCGCCACAGGACATGTACTCAGTCTTCGCCACATTTAGTCTCAGACCACCGTTTTCAAGCGTGTCCTTCCAAATGTTGACTTTGCGCTCAAGATGGGCTTTGTTCTGATTAACGAGGGCGATGTCATCGGCATACATCATTAGCCATGGGGGCTTATCTTGGATGTTTGCCGTAACTACATCGAGCACTACGTTAAACAAGAACGGGCTAAGAGCCGAGCCTTGGTGAACGACAACAGATATTGGGAAGCCATTCGATTCGCCAACAGCGGTCTGGACAGAGGACACGGAATCGCGGTATACGTCTCTGATAATGTCAATATAGGCCTCGGGAACGCCCTTGAAGCGCAGTGCCCACCAGATGGACTGCCGAGGTATACAGTCGAAGGCCTTCTGCAGGTCTAAAAAGGCCATATGCAAAGCTCCTTCTCTCTCTGTAAGCCTCAGCCAGATTCCGTAAGGCGAATACTGCGTCCATGGTGCTGTTACCCGCCCGGAAGCCATATTGACACTCAGAGACAGTACACTCGCTACGGAGCCGTGTGTCAATGATGCGCTCGAAGAGCTTCATGGTGTGGCACATGATCTTGATACCGCGGTAGCTACTACAATCCTGTACGCTACCTTTGCCTTTGTATACAGGGATAATCAGGCTAAATCGCCACTGGTTCGGCATTTCCTTGGTGATCAGGATGCGGTTAAAAAGATCCGTCAGAAGGTCCACGCCATGTGGGCCCATCGCCTTCCACACTTCAATTGGCACATTGTCAGGCCCGACCGCTTTCCGGTTCTTCATGTGGCGAAGAGCAATGCGGGTTTCGTCGGGGGAAATAGGGGAAATAAGTCCAATGTTAGGAGGCGGTTCGGGAGGAAGGTTATGGGGATGCTGTTTGTTAGACAGCTCCGCGAAGTATGTACACCATCTCTCCTTAACAGAGGGGGCATCGTAGAGCAGCTTACCCTGGGCGTCCCTTACACAGAGACATTTGCTAATGTTAAATAAATTCTCCCGGGCACGCGCCAGCTTAAAAATAAGCTGTTGCCCCTCCGCAGTTTCCAGCTTGTCGTACAAGGGCGCCAGACTTTTGCTGCGGGCTCTGGCTACAGCTTTTTTGCAAGCGCGCTTAGCCGCTCCATATGCCTCCCTGTCATCCGGAGAGTTGGACCCTTGCCACTGTTTAAATAAAACCTTCTTCTTCCGAGTCGCCCCCTGCACCCCGTCATCCCACCACCATGTCTCCTTTTCTATGGTGCAGCCACCACGAGAAGTGCCAAGGACGCGCTTACCCGCATCGGTGATTGCTGAATGGATCCTACTCCAGATCTCTTGAGCGGACTCATGCGGAACACTGATCTCGAGATGCTCGACCTCCGCGATGAAGTCCGACTGCCTAGGACCATCAAGCAACCACCACTTAGTGCGGGGTTTGCGTTTTTCGGTCACTTTCTTTTTCGGTACAACCGCAAAGTCCAGGACAAGGAGGCGGTGTTGAGCCGTTAGGCTTTCACCTGGGATGACTTTGCAGTTGGTAACCTTGCCAATGTGGCACCGTCGCACCAGCAGGTAATCTATTTGGGTTGAGTAGGCACCACTACGGTACGTAATAAGATGCTGGGGCTTCTTGTGAAAGAACGTGTTCGCGATGGCTAGGTCAGACAAAGCGCAGGTGCTGAGTATACTGACTCCCTCTGCATTTAGCTGGCCATATCCAAAACCACCGTGAACACGTCCGTACTCTCCAGCAAACTGACCTACGTGACCGTTGAGATCCCCCCCAACCAAAACACCTTCGGAATTCGGAATAGCGCGTAGTACGTCCTCGAACTCATCCCAGAAGGCCTCCTTTTCAGACTCACAGCAACCAGTTTGAGGAGCATAGGCGCTGATTAGGTTCGTTACCGACCCTTCGATCAGCACCCTAACTCGCATCAACCGGTCGCTGCATCGGTCTACTTCAAGGAGTCCATCCTGAAGGTCCTTAGACAGCACCACGGCCACTCCGCCCCTGCCCGTTGGTGATCCGGTGTACACTAGCCGGTACCCCTGCCCGATGTCAAGTGACTTATTTCCCTTCCAGCGCGTCTCCTGAAGGAAGGCGTACTGGACCCGACGCTTCGCAAGTACGTCCGCGAGTTCTCGGCAACGTCCGGTTAGGGAGCCAATGTTCCAGGTGGCAAAGCGGAACTTCTTGTTGGGTACTATCCACTTTAGCCGTGCCCGTACTCAACACGGTAGCCCTAGCCCACTTATCGCAGGTTTAGGGCGATGTGCCTGCGCGTCGTTATGCGGCGACGCCCTAGCCCGAGTACCCGTTTTCAACTTCTTGTCCATTTTAATATTTGACTGAAGTTGGTTTTACGTGGGGCGACCAGCCGTCTGACCCCCACAACCCTACGAGAGGGAAACCAGGTTCGCCAGAGCCTCGTCCGTTGGTCAGCAGGGTGCACCGCTAGCAGGTGAGGTTGGCTTGGGTCTTAAGATGGTAACAGACCCCATGCACCCATATACTTGTATAGGCTGAAAGACCATATTTTATTCAATTTTTTCGTGCATTAAATCTGATTTTTAGGTCTAGCGTTTTTTTTTAAAGTTAAGTTGAAAAAATATAAACTTGTATCACTACAAAAGATTATTTTAATGGGTTGGCAACCCTGTGGCAATTGACGTGACAGAGTATCTGTGGTACTGAACGTGGGGTTTATGTATCTATGGTGGTAACTAGGGATGACGATTTTTACTAATAAAAATCGATTTTTTAATCGATTCGAATCAATGTTTAAAGAATTGATTCAGTAATAAATCGAGTTTAAAAAAATCGATCTTCTAAAGATTGAGCCGTTAGTTGGTGTTTTGTTACTGAGTCTTATAAAGCACAGTGCAGATGTTCCCACAGTGCACATTTGTGTTTCATGACAGGTCACGAAAAGTAAGAGCGGGTTCACATTAGGTCGGACCGACAAATCAAAACGTGTCATCCATCATATCTAAAGACAACTCACAACTGCTTTGTGACGACCCGTGCAGTAAAATGACCGTAACCACGGTGGTGTTTAAATTAAGTCAAATCGGCAGCTTCTAGTGTGAACAGTAACACCCGACAGTCGGTCAACGGTAAAACTGTCGGTCCGACCTAATGTGAACCCGCTCTAAATGTTACAAGTAAATGTATATTACATCACGTAATAGTTTGCTTGAAGAATATCCAGGATGCTTTGAACATATTATATAATAGTATGATTGCACATGCATTTCGAAAGGAAAAAAGTCGATTTCGAGGATGTGATCGATTCATAGAATCGATATATTGTTTAAGATCGGTTTATATAATCGATTTTTTGACGTATAAAATCGATTCTCTAATTAATCGATCTCAGAGCGCCATCCCTAGTGGTAACAAGACACAACAACAAAAACAAAAATCATGTCAAACGGCTTTCCGACTCCGCGTTGCGTTGTTCGTAATTTCGTTGTGATTTGAGTGTTGTTGTGTTCTTACTACCATTTTGACCTTCGCATTTGCTCTACGGACTCCGAACCCTCTTTTGTGATCGACCTACCGCTTGTGTTTACTGGACAGATATTCCTTGTGATTTGGATTATCGTCGGTTCGAAAACCATGGCTGTATGTGTTAATTGCAGTATTATCCTACGACCTGACAACCTGCAGCATGAATAACATGCTGTAGATCTAAGTCTAGAGCTAGCTTTGATTATTGAAGAATGGTGCGGGCGTGAGGTTAGTTATGTTTTGCAGTTATCTATATGTTTTATTATATTCCTGTTTCCTATCTTTGCGATTTTAAGTATTAAAGTGTATCTTATTGGTACACAAATACCAGTATGTAAACATGTTAAATGGTTAACAAAAAGTCATTTACATTTACCTTACTTTAAATAATCAGTTATAAACAATAGATGTATAACTTGCCAAATACAAGGAATAGGGTGCCATAACTATGACCCTTAGATATAACTTGCTAGAAAGAAAAAAGGTTAACCTCAAACCCAAAGTTGCAGTCAATATATTTTATAATGTTAAATATTTTGAAATTGATTTGACATTTTTTGTTCAGTTGCTGAAATACTAAATCATTTTCATAACTATTTGATTTTACAGATTACTGATAATGACCAGTTATGTCAAGAATGTGTTCACCTGGCTGCACAAGAAGTCAATAATCGCACAGAACATCCCACTGGTATCAGACCGAGATCAGGAATAGTTGTATGCATAGTTTGTGGCATTTCTTTACATCAACGCTCAGGAAGACGATGCCGCAGGTTACCACAGGGATTTGATGTCAGAAATTACATAGAAAATCAAATATTTCCCCGACAGGTAATAAAATATTTAGTTGTTATTTACCTCAGCTATCCAATAATAGACTTTAATGATATTAATACATTTATGTCAATTACAGGTTCCAAATGAAGCTGTGGCATGTAATGCTTGCTTTATGAGAGCTTACCACAACACATCTCGGTTAGAAACGAAACCTCCTGTTTCTGTGGAATTTGAAGTGCCAGTTGTTCCAGTCCAAACAGATGAAGATTCAGTTCAACCTGTAGTTCTAGTTCAACCAAATGTGGAATCAGTTCCTCCATCAAGTTCAGTAACTATGCCAAGTTCAGAAACAGAATCTTGGGCTGATCAGATGCCCAATGTTCAACCTCCAGTTGACATGATCAGTTTATCATCTTATGCTCGCGCATCAGACACATCAGTACGCTGTTTTGTACCAGACTGTGTGAACCCGGAACGCCTTAGAGTTCCTCGATATTTAAGACGATCAATCTTGTCTCAATATAAATTATATGTGTCTGAAAATGCTAGGGTGTGTCATGAACACTCAATGTTGTACAACTGGGATATTTTAAATGAATTTGATTTTATTCACACTTTTAACGGAATGCAAATCGAAAACATGTTAGCATTGTTGTGTAATATACCAGCTTGTTGCGTAATCAATTTTGAAGACATAGGTAATGCTTCAGACAGACTGTGCCATTATTGGACTGGCCTTACAGTAGCTAACTTTTTATCATTATTCCACAGTGTTGGTCAGTTACAAACAATTTGTAATAAAGCAAAAACTGCCCTTGGCATGTACTTAGTTAAAATAAGAACAGGTGAATCATTCGCACGTATGGCCAGTCTTTTCCTTACATCTAAGGGATCAATATCTAATCATGTCAAAAAGATTAGGGATTGTCTAATCAATAATTATGTGCCTTTACATTTAGGTGTTAGTCACATGACTCGAGAGCAACACAGTGCACATAATCTTTTGATACCCCAGGGACTTTTTGGGACAGATGCTAACAACCCAATAGTGATCTGTGATGGCACATATGTATACTTGCAGAAGTCATCGAATTATTTGTTTCAAAAGAAAACTTATAGTCTGCATAAATACCGTAATTTGGTTAAACCTTTTTTGATGGTGACTTGTGATGGCCACATCATTGATGCCTTTGGACCTTACGCTGCAACACAGTCTGATGCAGATATAATGAAAAATCTTTTTGAAAATGAAAGCTCACCACTAAGGTCTTATTTTAGACAAAATGATATTTTTATATTAGATCGTGGATTCAGAGACGCTATTAGTTTGTTGAGGTCCTTGGGGTACTCAGTCCATAAACCTGAGGGTTTGGATGTAGTTTGAAGACAACTATCTACTGTAAAAGCAAACAAATCTCGCATGGTTACTTTGTGTAGGTGGGTGGTAGAAGTAGTGAATGGTCGGTTTAAACGGGATTTCAAATATTCAGGACTGAATATTTTAATTGCGCGTTCAGAAACCTAATGACGGATTTTAAAATTGCAGCTGCGATTCTTAACAGTTTCCATCCCGTTATAACCAACCATCCAGATGCAGAGGCAATTTTAGCCAGAGCCCAAAAAAGATTTAATATGCCAAACAATCTTGCCGATTATATTATTGAAGAGAATATTAACAGACGCAGAGTCAATTTTGTTTTTATAGATGGCCAGCTACCCCATTTGAATGTGTTCCCGGTTATGGAAATGAGGGATCTCATTTTATTTGCTTTAGGAATATATCAAATAAAACAGGCAAGATCATACTACGGGGAACATATTCGAGAAAACGGTACGTTTAGGATAGAAGTTGACACCAATCTAATAGAGCACTCAAGGAATTCACTTTTATTAAGGGGAAGAATAAGGTCTCGCCACCAAAGTAGCAAAATATATTATACGTATATATTATATTCATATATTCATCCGCCAACACCACACTACTCACGCTCTCGTACAGTTTTGCTGCAAGACGCCATGTATTTATTATTATAATTATTGTTTTTGTTTAAGTTTTGATTTAGTATATATTAATATACTTGAACCACGATGAAAAAGACTGGCCTCCACGACACAGGGAATCCTAGTGTGGAGACCAGTGATGTATCTGTTTTAATTTGTGTATATTTTTGAACAATAAAGATTATTATTATATTATATTATATTATGGTGTTTTTGAAAGAGTTTTCTACTCGGGTTTGCTCCCGGTGATTTTTCCTTACTCCCGCCCTGAGACCCTCAGGGAAAAGGAGGTTCGGATTCCCTGCTAAGTGGTTACAAATACTGTGTCTCCCAGTACTTTGCTTAAGATGGTGACTGTATGAATGGCTGCTTGTTTCTGTATTATATGTATGTTTATGCCTGCATCTAATTTATCACAATATCTATGTATGCTCTTAGCTACTATTCCTGTTGCTCCTATGACTACCGGTATGATTTCTGTAGGTGTGTTCCACAATCGTGTAATCTCTGTTTTGAGTAAGTGGTATTTGCTTATTTTTTCTATCTCTTTAGGCCCTATGTTATAATCTGATGGTACTGTTATGTCTATTAAATATGTTTTATTTTCTGTTTTATTTACGTAAATTATATCCGGTCTATTATGCGTTACTGTGACATCTGTCTGAACTGGAATCTCCCACATTAATTTAGCTGTCTCATTTTCTTTTATCTGTGGCTGAGTTAAGACTTCTTGCCACCAGAGGTTAGGGGCTTCAAATTTATGTTTTTTCGCTAATGCCCATATTATATTATATTATATTATATTATATTATATTATATTATATTATATTATATTATATTATATTATATTATATTATATTATATTATATTATATTATATTATATTATATTATATTATATTATATTATATTATATTATATTATATTATATTATATTATATTATATTATATTATATTATATTATATTATATTATATTATATTATATTATATTATGGTGTTTTTGAAAGAGTTTTCTACTCGGGTTTGCTCCCGGTGATTTTTCCTTACTCCCGCCCTGAGACCCTCGGGGAAAAGGAGGTTCGGATTCCCTGCTAAGTGGTTATTATATTATATTATATTATATTATATTATATTATATTATATTATTGAATTTAAATAGTGCAGATTGGTGTCAGCGAATTGCTGAATATTATTGCAGTTGTATTATAGGGAAACGTACCGTTGGGAGCTGTGCGCATATTATGACTATTGTTTGGTATTTGGGATGGGCACGGCATCAGGAAATTGCCATTCAACCACCTGCCAGTTTCTTAGACAGTATTTTAGTGAGAGATGATATAGAAAATGAAGAAGAATAAAGCATATATATTTAATAATCTGTTTTTTATTACTTTTGTCCTTATTCAATGACAAACTATGGTTTACATGTCTTTGTAAGTATGCATTTATATTAAAATGAAGACAAGAACAATATTTCTATCAGATTTCATGTGCTTGATCATCATCTTCACAACCTTTTTCACAATATATGTTTGGGCCAGCTTTCTGTCACTATGGCTGAATATTAGTATTTTACATGTAGCAACCGCCACCTGACCAGTGGAAATAAATATATTAAATATCCAATACCAACTTCACGTGTTTGATCACGGAGTAATAAACAGAAAGGAAATGTATCCACGAATAATGTATTTCCTGAGACAAATCATAATGTTATGTTCCTTGATTCATTGGTCAACTAGCGGCTAGGGTTTGTGATTCTAGCCGGCAAGACTTGTGTATCACGAGTCTTCTACACATTTTCAACAGCATTTGCACCTTGCTTATTTTGTAAAAATCTCTGATTCCAACTAGGTTTTAACATAAAAATAATATGTAGGGATTTGTGCTGCAAAACATTGTATTTTTTTGGTGAAGCCGTCGACTAAAAATTTTGTCTACGTTACACTGGGTCGGCAGTAAAGTCAAACGTTGAACTTTGCGCTTAGTGGTAATAATAATAATTGAAAATACTAATTTGCTGAAAGACAAAACATTATTTTCTAATATGCAAAAGTGTTATTCTATGATACGGGCTTTTTTAACGTCAAAGTCAAACGTCAGTCAGATTGACATTTGTCAATTTGACGTTAAAATAACCAATTTACGGATCTCGGAAGGTCACGTTTTGATATTGCAATATCTAGGAAATTATATTTTTTTGTCTTAATTGCTTAAAGCTGCAGCTGTAGTCACAATATAAGTTCAATGCATTATATAGAAATGGCAATTTTAGCCACATTTTGAATATCTGTATTCCATAGAAACTAATAAATAAAATCAATTTGCGTTTTGTTTTTCCTGAAACGTTTTTCAGCTTTTTACAGAAACAGGCGACTGAAAAATTCATATTTAGGCATGATCGAGTAGCGTAATAAATAAGCTTTCTAATAAGGTATATCACAATGGCGTTCAAATTTCTTCGGAATAATAGCCCATTTTTGACCGTGTCCTGAGACGTTCAATAAATGTATGGGGCTTGGGCTAAAAATAATAAAAAATTTGAACAGCGATATGACTTATATAGGCTGAAAGACCATATTTAATTCAATTTTTTCGTGCATTAAATCTGATTTTTAGGTCTAGCGTTTTTTTTAAAGTTAAGTTGAAAAAATATAAACTTGTATCACTACAAAAGATTATTTTAATGGGTTGGCAACCCTGTGGCAATTGACGTGACAGAGTATCTGTGGTACTGAACGTGGGGTTTATGTATCTATGGTGGTAACTAGGGATGACGATTTTTACTAATAAAAATCGATTTTTTAATCGATTCGAATCAATGTTTAAAGAATTGTTTCAGTAATAAATCGAGTTTAAAAAAATCGATCTTCTAAAGATTGAGCCGTTAGTTGCTGTTTTGTTACTGAGTCTTATAAAGCACAGTGCAGATGTTCCCACAGTGCACATTTGTGTTTCATGACAGGTCACGAAAAGTAAGAGCGGGTTCACATTAGGTCGGACCGACAAATCAAAACGTGTCATCCATCATATCTAAAGACAACTCACAACTGCTTTGTGACGACCCGTGCAGTAAAATGACCGTAACCACGGTGGTGTTTAAATTAAGTCAAATCGGCAGCTTCTAGTGTGAACAGTAACACCCGACAGTCGGTCAACGGTAAAACTGTCGGTCCGACCTAATGTGAACCCGCTCTAAATGTTACAAGTAAATGTATATTACATCACGTAATAGTTTGCTTGAAGAATATCCAGGATGCTTTGAACATATTATATAATAGTATGATTGCACATGCATTTCGAAAGGAAAAAAGTCGATTTCGAGGATGTGATCGATTCATAGAATCGATCTATTGTTTAAGATCGGTTTATATAATCGATTTTTTGACGTATAAAATCGATTCTCTAATTAATCGATCTCAGAGCGCCATCCCTAGTGGTAACAAGAAACAACAACAAAAACAAAAATCATGTCAGACGGCTTTCCGACTCCGCGTTGCGTTGTTCGTAATTTCGTTGTGATTTGAGTGTTGTTGTGTTCTTACTACCATTTTGACCTTCGCATTTGCTCTACGGACTCCGAACCCTCTTTTGTGATCGACCTACCGCTTGTGTTTACTGGACAGATATTCTTTGTGATTTGGATTATCGTCTGTTCGAAAACCATGGCTGTATGTGTTAATTGCAGTATTATCCTACGACCTGACAACCTGCAGCATGAATACCATGCTGTAGATCTAAGTCTAGAGCTAGCTTTGATTATTGAAGAATGGTGCGGGCGTGAGGTTAGTTATGTTTTGCAGTTATCTATATGTTTTATTCTATTCCTGTTTCCTATCTTTGCGATTTTAAGTATTAAAGTGAATCTTATTGGTACACAAATACCAGTATGTAAAAAAATATGTTAAATGGTTAACAAAAAGTCATTTACATTTACCTTACTTCAAATAATCAGTTATAAACAATAGATGTATAACTTGCCAAATACAAGGAATAGGGTGCCATAACTATGACCCTTAGATATAACTCGCTAGAAAGAAAAAAGGTTAACCTCAAAGACCAATGTTGTCCACACACCAGTATCAAATAATGTCAGATTGCCAAAAATTAACATTCCAAAGTTTTCGGGCAATGAGGTATTTTACTTTTATTTTTTTTAAACGCTTCCCTAGTCGATAGATAGATGGCGCTGAACTTGGTATGTTACTGCAATGAACGGAACGTCACGTAATTTTTTGATTTTTTTCACTTGTATGTAATTTTGAGATCGTAAAACGAAACGTACATGTCATGTCATTGTCAGTCACATCACATTACACCAATGACATTTTGAAAGTAAATAACAACAAGGAAAAAGAAAAAAATATTCATTTAACAGTCTTTTTAACTTATGAGATTTCCACGCCAGAAAGAAAATGTCCCAAGAGAAAAAAAAGAGAAGTCTGTGCCTCGTGGGTTTGTGCAAAAATGAAGGCATACATCTTTTTCCTAAAGATGAAAGTCGTAAAGCGCAATGGGTACAAGCCATCGTACATTTTAAGCCTGGACGTACCATAAAAAAGCATTCGCACATATGCTCAGCACACTTTAAACCAAATGATTTTATAAGAACGCCATTATCAGTGTTACAACCAAGTAAGTTCATCATAGTTCAGTATTGTAGATACTTTCATAATAACTTATCATGCCACTGGGAGTAATCCCAATAAAAAACTTAATGGTATTTCTATTTTTGTACATAGAAAATGTTACTTGTTGCGCAAAGGGGAGTTTTGTTTTTTTTATTGGACATTCCGTAGCATCTATAACAACCCGTGTTGATGGAAACTTATCATGAAAGTCTAAAGGCATGTATGTTCTGACACTATCTTTATCAAGCCAGAGAGATTTATGTCACTTCAGTGGAAAAACTTATCTAAGTTATGTGTCTCCATGTTACGGTGGATCCGCCACTGACAGGCAAATCATAGAAAGAAGTTCTATACTAAGCAGATTTGATTACAAAGATGAAATAATGGTAGCCTAAATGTCCAAGACATTTTCATGCCATATGGAGTTAAGGTTAATATGCCATCGTTTTTCAAGAAAGGGAATCAAATCGGTCCGCAAACACTTGTATCAAACCGGAAAGTAGCCAGCAAAAGAATTAATGTGGAAAGGATAATTGGCTTATTGAAAACATATAAAATACTATCTCAACCATTAAATCAGACTGAAACAATGTTGTCCAGTGACATTGTATTCATTTGTGCTACGTTAGTTAATTTCCGCTCAAGTATTGTTAGTAAAAATGCATAAGCTGGCAAAAAATGTATTTTCATTTTATAAATCATAGTAAAGCCCTAATAGAGTATGGCATGAAAAAGGCCTCGCGCAGTCGATGGATTATTACGATGATTACAATTTTTTTTTGTAATCATATTATGTTTTGGAATCATAGTAATAGTCCGTCTGCGCGAGGCCTTAAGCTCTGCACAAACCACCCTGTGCCGCGTAATGTAGCATTGAAAACGTTACCGCATTAATGGTGTGAATGGTTCCATTTCTACCATACCACACAAGCGTAGTGTGAGTGAATAGCTTATTTGGATAGCTACCCTACCTTTACAGAGAAACTGAATTATCTAAAAAAAGAGTTAGATGGGAGGCAAGCTATAAATAGGTAGATCATTTTCAGCGATGAATCTGCTCTATGAGTAAGAACAACTTTTCATCAGGACTAACTACCTAGTCAACAAGAAATCCATACCATTCATTTTGGTCAAGAAGTTATTGATTTAGCTTTAGTATGGTGGGTAGGTACAGCAGGAAAGTTGGTCTTATAGAAAAAGTAGATTCAACCTTGAAAGTTTGTCAAATGGTGTTGATTTCATCCTGTCGATTGAATAGTTAATACTTTCATCCATACCATCAGACCCAACTCGCCGCAAGAATTTCACTTTACATCATATTACATTACATCACACCACTCAACATCACATCACACCACATTTACATCACATCACATCACATTACATTACATTACATTACATCACTTCACACCACACCACACCAATTTTCACCATACACCCGTCTCCCTTACACACTCCACTTACACATGACACGACGCCCACACAATTTACTCTACTCTTATGTACACTCAACATAAATCATTTGTACCAAATAAAACAAATTTAAACAATTGTAGTCTACATAAATGTATCTTGTCTGTGACTATTCCGAGTCTGCTTGTACACTCATTATATGTTTCGTCCATTTTTTAGCGAAGACACTGTCTCCTAAGATACAGGATATTCCTAGTTTAGGAGGCAGGGCCCAAATTTTGTATTGACTGTACTTTGCCCATCGCTTTGCGCATTAATTTTGTTAATAATTTTTCTTCCCCCCATGTGACTTTGGGTGGTAATCTTATGAGCAATTAAAAATCTGTTTAGTTTATTATTTTTTATTGTACAAATATCTATTTATAAGAACTTTTTTAAATGTAAATTATAAAAGTTTGTCAGTTTTTGCAACATTATAGTCATAAAAGTATCATCTTTCTTAATAATAATTATTTTAAAATCTGTAATTGTGTACACACAGAAGTAAGCCAAACGGCTTACTTCTGCAAGGCCAGTTGTTATGTACTGGAAGGCAAACGCCTTCCAGTAATAACAACTGGCCTTGCACTTGATAATAATAATTGTGTTCTTCATTAAGTTTCAAACACCCTTCTTTTTCACACAAGTACAAATATGGCACTGTTTCTGGGGATATTTTTTTTTCTTTTGCTGTGTATGGGCATTTGACCTCAAGTACACTGTCAAAGCCTACAAGCCGGTCTGGTGTGCTAGCCAAGAATGATATTCACTGTGCACAACAATTCCACACCTATCAGTCGACATCTGCATGTTTGTTTCAAATTCACGCACAGCCTCATCTTCATACTTAACCCCATGTTTGATGGATGGGGTTAACAAATCTGAAGCTTTAAGGTGGATGCTCCAGGGTAGCCCGCGAAATTCAAATATTTTTATGTTTTTCGCAATTTGCCGGTCAGGGTGAAGCTGTATGTGGACCAAATGCGATCTGCGACCGTAACTAAAGAACTAATTTATCTAAAGAATTATAACCATTTTAATCATCAATATAGCCCTCTAAGTTCATGTAGTTCGAAAGAATGAATATTTCAGAAATAATCATTCTTTCGAACTACATGAACTTATGATTTTTCGGAGATTTTTTAGAAGCCAGATTTCGTGCGCTTGAGTTTTTAAATACTAATTCAAGTAGACCTAAAGTAAATGTTCACCATGTAGTTAGTACCGACAATAAGACCATGGCAACAACTTGTCCATTCTGTAAAGAAGCTCACAAAATCTACAATTGTAAGAAGTTCGCTCAAGAGAGGTATGAATCTCGTCATAGCTTTGTACAAACCAACCGCTTGTGTTATAATTGTTTAAACGCGAGTCACTCCATTAAGTTTTGCCGACAAACTGCGTCATGTGTTATATATTAAAGGAAGACATCATTCGCTACTACATCCAAACTCAGACTCAAACTCCACAATAGTTAATGAAAGCTCCAAGACAGCAGCTGACGTTAAAACAGCGGTGTCTAGTGTTCAGACATCCTTATCAGTAGGCGAACCATCAACGTCAAGTATAGTTTCACATTTTTCTAAGGGATCAGTACCTAGTCAAGTTTTGTTGGCTACTGCTCTTGTCGAAGCACAGACAGAGAGTGGCTCTACACAACTGCTGAGAGTGCTATTGGATCAGGGATCCCAGGCATCATTCATAGCAGAATCAGCAGTACAGTTGCTTGGATTAAAAAAGAAGCCGACCAAATCGGTCATATCAGGAATAGGCGGCGAGAGAAGTTCTTTTGCTTCCAAGTTCACAGTCACGTTGACTATTCACTCACGCTTAGATCCTAATTTTAGAGTCAAAGTCCATGCTTTCGTATTAGGTACCATTACGTCGCTTTTACCCTCAGAAAAATTAGAGAAGTCTTATTGGCCCGAGCTGAAGAGTATAACTTTAGCAGACCCAGATTTCCACACACCAAACAAAGTAGATGTTTTGCTTGGCGCAGAGATTTATAGCAAAGTCCTTAGAGACGGCTTAATTCAAGGTCCACCAAAATTACCGGTAGCTCAAAATACGGATTTAGGTTGGATCCTTTCTGGACAGGTGTCGTCCAGCAGTGAGTTTATCCATTGTCATCATGTCATTAATAGCAGCGAAGATCAGGCTGATGACAATGCACTTTTGCGAAAGTTTTAGAAATTGGAGTCAGAGCCCTCAGTTCAAAGTGTTATCTTGACTGAGGAAGAACAAAAATGTGAGGATTATTCTGGGAGGTATGTTGTAAAACTACCATTTAAAACTGATTTGCCCAGATGCACGTTTGGTGGATTAGAGGTCATTGCCCGTAGGCGTTTTATCAACCTGGAGAAAAGACTGTTGAAAGATCAGACACTTAGGGCACAGTATAGTGCAGTCATAAATGAGTATGTTGAACTAGGACATGCTAAAGTTGTCCCACGAATAGAGTTAGGTAAGGATGCGTGCTACCTACCACATCACGCGGTTGTGCAAGAGAATAAAAGCACCACTAAAGTTAGGTCTATGCTACACGGGCGGTTCTCCCGCCGCGGCGACAAAGCTCCCGCAAACCAACAACCTACACAGGACGCGGTTTACCGCTGTGTTTTGTGTTCATTTCAACATGGATCCGCCAATGATAACTGCGCTTGCAGTTCTTATATTATTAGAATTGTTAAAAAATAAAGTAAACCGCAATGTTTGGGTGGAACCAGTGTTTAGTAACCGTTTAACTTCGGGAATATTTCATTCAATGTTTAGTGCACACCGTGATAACCCTCATAAGTTTTTCTCTTACTATAGAATGTCTGTAAACTCATTTGATGAACTTCTATCAATTCAATGTCATTAATATATTTAAGTGTTGGTTGATAGTCAACTCATGAAATTTAATTTTATTGGTATGTGTTATAGATACGAGTGTGTGATGCAGAATGCACAATCATCAATGCTGATGCAACTTATGGTGGAGCGACTCACGACTCTTTTATTTGGTCAAACCACGAAATAAAAGCTCATCTGGAGAGTCTACATCAGGAGACACTTTATCTATTGGGTATGTAGTTGTATTTCTAAAAAAAACTATCTTTTGTTTTTCTACTGGCTTTTATTTGGTTTAAGTTAAACATATTCTGGTGTAGGTACATGATGGAAAATTCAGTATGCAGCAATATTTGGTAACAAACATTGTTACAGGGGATTCTGGGTACCCACTTCGGGAATACATGATGGCTCCAATAGGCAATGCTGTCGAAGATTCTCCAGAAGGAGTCTACAATAACATCCAGAAACGTGCACGCTCCACTATAGAGCGAACATTTAGGATTTTAAAAGGCCGGTGGAGATGCCTCTTAGTAGCAAGAGAGCTGCATTATGCACCCGACACAGCAGGTATTTGTCACAATTCACACAATAACTATACTTTTCCTTATAAGTCATTGAAGTGGTTAACCCTTATTTCGACAGAGAAGGTGATAGTAAACTTATTAAAATTTTATTGTATAACCTAGTTTCCATGGTTTTTCTGAACCTCCAAAAAAAGAAAAAAAAATCTACCCCCCATCCTTATGGAGAAAAGCGATGTCCGCCACACCGGACATTATCGAAAATTAGTAAAAAAAGTGTTAAAATGACTTGTCCGTCCTAGCGGACTTAATCGAATACGTGAATGAAGTTGCATAGTATAAAGTAAAAGAATATAATAGTAAAAAAGCCTTTATTTAAACCCGCACACTTTGCAGATCAAAACCTAGGTGCTTTAAGTGTGGTGCAGATCACCCAGGTGATGGATGTGAAGTCACCCCTGAATTGAGTTTCTGTGTTTCGTGTACTGGCAACCATTTCGCAAATGACAGTGCTTGTCCTGAATTGGGCCGACAGAAGAGTATCAAAGCTCTGATGGCGGAAAAATCGATTTCGTATGCGGATGCAAGCCGGGTTTTCCCACCTGTGTCCAGATCATATGCTGAAGTCTCCAAATCTTCCTCACAGAACAAGACTACTGTGAATAAATCACAATCCCAGTCCTCAAGTCCCATCCCAATAACCCAAACCTCATACCGTAAAACGGTACTTTTGAAACCCAAACCCCGCATACCCCTTTCACCTGGCTATGATAGACGAGCTCACCTGAACCTCACCCAAAATTACTCCTTTTCTCCATCCAAGAACGGCTGTGCCCTTCCAATGGAAGCTGCTGAGCCAATATTTTACAGACAAGAGGATAAATCGACAAATATTTTAAATTTAATCACAGACATGCTAATGTCTGCTCTTGCAAATCCAACCCAATCTATACCTGACCACGTTGCATCAAAATTGACCTCTATCCTTAACTATATCCATAACATTCCATCCCCTGATATTTCTCCAATGGAACGTGAGGAGTATTACTCCCAGAAAGCCTGATCTTTCTTTTTTAATTAATAAATTCAAACCATCGATCTGCGGCATTGCTGAGACATGGCTCTTGCCTGGGAGCAATTTCAGGTTGCCGTGTTTCGACAGTGTACGTAATGATAGATCCGATGGATATGGGGGATGTGCCTTGCTCTTCAATAGCAAGGTATCATTCGCCCAGATTCCTCTAACCTTTGGTGGTGACGACATAAATGTTGTCGCTGTGAAGGCTGAGGATATAAATATTTTTTCCTTTTATATTGCGCACCCACAAATCGAATATCTTACAGTAATTAGAAATTTATTATGTAGCGTTAGTGGACCAATACTTGTCATGGGTGATTTAAATTGCCACCATTATCGTTGGGGGTCAGATACTTGTGATAACTTTGGCATAGGTTTGCTTGATATATTGGATGATCTCAACCTTTGTCTGATCAACGATGGCAGTGCTACGCGCAGGTCTGCACCTGGTCAACATAATAGTTGTGTTGATTTGACATTCTGCTCATCCAATATGTCTAGTCTACTCATTTGGCGTCGCTTGGATATGACCTATGGAAGTGATCACTACCCCATCATAATAGAATTCCCTTCCAAAAATATTCCTTTAAAAGTTTCCCCCCCTCTTTTAAAACATCAATTAAATTCGGCTGACTGGGACTTATATTCTAAAATTCTGGACCTAAGAATATCTTCCCTTCCAGAAGTTAATAGAGATAATGCCCAGAATTGTTTTTTGTCCTTCTCCTCCACTATCGCCTCTACAGCTGATGATTGTTTCCCGTCCAAAAAAACCCAATCCGGTAGACTTCCTTCCCCGCCATGGTGGGATAGGGAATGCACTAACATGGTTAAGGCCAGGAATGAGGCTGAAAAGACAGTCAACAACAATATGAACCTAGATAACCTTATTGCCTTCAAACAGATATTGGCCAAGTCCAGGAAATTCCTAAAAAGGAAAAAACGCGAAGGTTGGGCAAAATATTGTAGTTCGCTGAGTCCGTCCACCCCGGTTTCGGTTGTTTGGCGGAAGGTGAAACGTTTTAGGAGCAGTTTAGCACCTGCCTCTTCTAACAACCTCACAGAAGAACTGGGATACCAGTTTTTCTCGAAAATCGCTCCAGCCTATGTTCCAAGTGTTGAGGAAACCAGTGTTGACATCGATGATGCAGACAACATTGACAACCCAATGAACAGGCCATTCGACTTAGAGGAGCTAAAAACTATTCTATCTCATGTCAAGGATTCCGCGCCGGGCGTGGACGGATTCCCGTACTCCTTTATTTCTAAAGCTGGTCCAAAAACTCACAAATATTACCTGGACCTGGCTAATTTCTGTTTTACTTCCGGCTACATTCCCACAGAGTGGAAGGTTCAAGTTGTCATTCCGATTTTAAAACCAGGCAAAGATCCTAATGAGCATTGTTCATACAGACCTATTGCTTTATCGTCCATACTTATTAAACTTTTGGAACATTTAGTCAAAAACCGGTTAGTGTGGTTGGTGGAAAACAGGAAACTGCTTCCAACGACTCAATTCGGCTTTAGGAAAGGTCTGGGCACTGCTGATAGTGTGGGTATCCTCACGTCAGAGGTCCGGCTGGCCCTCAGCAGGAATGAGTCTGTGGATGCTGTTTTTCTGGATATATCAGCTGCCTATGATTCGGTTCTCCTCCCTAATCTCAGGCAAAAGCTGCACGAGCTGAGAGTCCCGGCTAGGATTTGTCGCATCATTTGTAGCATTTTTACCAATCGCACCATTCAATTGAGAATACCCGGGGGTGACTCTGAACAAAGGTCGGTCTGGAGAGGATTACCTCAAGGATCAGTTCTTAGTCCCCCATTATACAACATCTATACAGCGAACCTCCCGTCTTCCCTCAATTTCGACTGCAAAATCCTTCAGTATGCTGACGATATTGCATTATTGGTATGTGGCAGTTCCATTCAGGATGCCGTACTTTCGATGAATGTCTCTCTGGCTTCATTAAACCAATGGCTACTTGACAATGGTTTGTCTTTAAGTGCACCAAAGAGTAAAGCCGTCATTTTTACACGCAAGCGTTTTGTACCTTCAGTTGATATTAACATTAATGGACAAAGCATTCCGGTCGAAGATAAGGCTAGGTTTCTGGGAGTAACTTTGGACTCAAGATTGTCTGGGGTCGACCACATCAACAACACGGTCAAAAAATGTGAACGTTCTGTGTCGGTCCTGAAGGCTTTGGCCGGGGTATGGTGGGGAGCTCACCCCTATACCCTCAAACTAGTCTATAATGCGTTGGTCAGAAGCGCTATGGATTACTGCAGCTACCTTATTGAGCCCTGCAACAAAGAAGCGCTTAACAAATTAGACAGCATCCAGTCCAAATGCCTAAGAATTGTTATTGGAGCCGTGAAATCCTCTCCCATAAATGCGCTTCAAGTGGAATGTGCAGACCCACCCCTTCACCTTAGGAGACAGTATTTGGCAGATCGCTTCCTAACGAAAGTTTTCTTCCTCTCATCCCATCCCTTGCTCCCAATTTTAGAACAAATTGACCTTTCCTTTAATAATTCTCCCTACTGGAACCATAAAGTTGTTCCCCTATTGATGAATAGGTACAGAGAGCTTAAACAACTCTCCTCGCCTATTTGTCAATATCCCACTCTTCCGGTCTTCTCCGCCGCGTACGAGGCGATTCATTTCGAACCAAAAGTCGTTTTGGGCCTAGGGATATCTAGGAATTCTCAAGACGCTAGAGATGACTTCGAGTCAGCTGTCAAGCGTTATTGGGAAGGATGGAATTTCTTCTTAACAGACGCTTCCAAATTTTCTGAAACAGAAAGTACTGGTGTGGCAGTTTATTTTCAAAATTTTAAAATAGCTTTACTTTTTCAATGCCCACCAGAAGCATCAGTCTTTACAGGAGAGTGTATTGGTATTTTAGAAGCCATACACTATATCAAATCCCATCAAATAACAAGGTCAGTATTTTTTTCAGATTCTCGCAGTAGTATTCAGGCACTTAAACAAAATCAATTTCACAGAAAAATTAATAGTCAAATCATTATGGATATAATGAACTTGTTATTTGATTGTTTCCAAAACGGCTTGGACATCGAGATAACCTGGATCCCCGGCCACTCGTGTATTGTTGGCAATGAGTGCGCTGATTCGTTAGCAAAGTATGCCACATCGAATCCGGTTGATCGAAAGCATTACGTAGCTCATAACTGCGACTTGCGCAATGGTGCCAAACCCAAGTTATTTAACTCATGGACTGGAACATGGCAAACTACTTCTAAAGCCAAGGGTCTCTACTACGCTGCTATACAGCCTGATATCCAGCGTAGGCCTTGGTTTTTTAAATGTCCTAAACTGTCAAAGAGAACTGTTTCGTCCCTCTGTAGACTCAGATTCGGACATTGTTGTAGCCCTGTGTTCCTGAAAAAGATTCATGTCCGAGATAGTTCCCTGTGCGAGTGTGGTCTTGCGGAGGGTACTTTAGACCATATTTTCTTCTCCTGCTCCCTAAACAAAAAATCCTTTGACCTATACCAAAAAATTTCCAAATTGAACATTCCTCTCCCAGCCAACTTCCATACCCTTCTCTCCCACTTCTCCCCTAAATTAGTAAATATTTTGGCCACATTCATAAATGAGAATGATTTAAAATTTTAATTGGTGCGTAACGTGTGTGTAAATAGCCTGTGTATAGTATAAACTAGTTTATGTTTTGTGTGTGTAGCTTGTAAATTAGATTATTTGTCTTACTAACCCATGTGTTCGTCCTTTCAGCCTAACTAACATCTACCACGAAGTACAAATTTCGACGGCCTGCTTCTCTGCTGCCGTCAAGACGTGACACTGGCAGAATAGTCGATACCGGCTCAGCTGCCACAACCGGAAAAAAAATAAAAATAAATAGTTATTTATTATTTACATCAGTATTTATGTGCTAAGTAACATATAAACCCACCTTTACTTCGTTTTCTCCTTTCATTTTCTCTCTATCACTACCACAACACTTGGACTATTTCTTTTACTCAACATGGACAGCAAGCTGGTACACAGTATGGAGGAACTCGAAAAACTGTTTAGCTCCCGCATGCGTGAGTACGAAGATGAGCTGCAAAAAGCTACAGCTGGAGCTGACACCTCTCACGCGGACCTCGCTTCGCTTTCAAGGGATTTCTCAGACTTCAAATCCTTTGTTTGTAAAACGCTTGCTCACTTTAAAACTCAAATCGAGATCTTGTTACTAATTTGGACAGCCATGAGACTTCAATGAGGCGGAAGGTTTTACTATTTCACGGTATCACTGAAAAGCCCGGGGAAAAGTTGAGTGAGTCAATCATTGATATCATCTCAAAACAACTGCAGATTGAAGACTTCAAATTGGATTATTTGAATGTTTGTCACAGGCTTGGAGCCCCCAAGGGTAGAGGATGTGGTGGAAGATGGAACACGCTTGCCTAGAAATAACCTATTCACGCTTGATTTAAAGACTCCCAGGTTGTAGCTATCAGGAAACACAGACTCCAGCAGGGAATTCCACTCCTTAGCTGTACGCACTATGAATGTGTTCCCAAAACGTTTTGTGCGTATGGGTGGGATGTCCACCATGTACCGGTGGTGCATCGCCGTTCGTCTTGTGGTCCGATGATGGAACGGGCTTGGCGGAATTAAATTGTGCAATTCCGTCGCACATTCCCCAAAATGCAACCGGTAAAAAACCGACAGGCTAGCAACTCGTCGTCGATGTTCAAGACTTTGGAGCTTCGACGCGTCGAGCCTCTCATTGCTGATGATCCTCTTGGCTCGTTTCTCAATTGACTCAAGGGCATCAAGCTGGTATCTGGCAGATCCGTCCCAAAGATGAGAGCAGTATTCCATACACGATCGAACTTGCGCTTGATAGAGTTTGAGCAGCTGTTCCGGCGTGAAGTACCGTCTCACTTTAGCCAGAATCCCCAACTTCTTTGCAGCCACTTGAGCTTTTGCCTCTATGTAAGGGCCAAAATTGAGAGTAGATGTTAATGTAACCCCAAGAAGCTGAAGTTGGTCGGTTATCGGCACGGTTTCACCGCGGAAAGATGGAGCTGGGCGGAATTGGCTATTTTGGCGGAAAATAGACACGCTTGGGTCTTAGCAGCATTGAACTTGACCAGATTGGCATCGCCCCATTCAGAGTCAGCCTGTAAGGACACGTTCAAGCGCTCAACCATTGCCTCCCGGAGAGACCGGATCTGCGACCCACCAGCTCGTGCGTCGGACACGTATCTCTCAGCAACAGTGCTGTCATCTGCATACCCAAAGGTACTGGGTTTAAGCAGATCATTAATATGCAGCAAGAACAGTGTTGCCGAAAGCACCGACCCCTGAGGAACCCCGGCATTAATATCCAGCAGTCCAGACGAGCAGCCATCTATGACCACTCGGATAGACCGATCCCTCAGGAAATCTGCGATCCAATCACACAAACCGACGGGCAGACCGAAGGAAGGAAGCTTACTAATAAGGCTATCGTGCCAGACCCTGTCGAAGGCCTTCGAGATGTCAAGAGAGACCGCCAGTGCCTCCCCGTGCTTCTCTATGGCCTCACTCCAGATGTGAATGGCATACGCTAGAAGATCCCCAGTTGACCGATTTCGGCGAAACCCGTATTGCCGGTCACTAAGGATATCATTCGCTTCTAGGTACGCCAGAAGCTTATGATTCAGTACGCGTTCCATAGTCTTACAGAGTATGGACGTTTCCGAGATGGGTCTATAATTCGACGGGTCAGCTTGACTACCCTTCTTGGGCACGGGCTGCACGTTAGCTTGCTTCCAAGCCTTCGGCACTTTTCCAGTCTCAAACGAAAGGCGAAATAGGCGTGTCAAGATCGGAGACAGCTCAGGCGCACACGTCTTCAGAACAATTGCCGGTATCCCGTCGGGACCACTAGCCTTGTTCACGTCTAGGTTACGCAGTACCCTACGGACGTCCTTCTGATGAATGCGAATGTTCGACATACTTGACTCGCATTCACCAGGAGAGGCGGAGGGCGTCGCGCCACCAGGATCCAGACGTGAAGATTCCGCAAACAAAGAAGCAAACAAGTTCGCTTTCTCCTCAGCGGAGTGGGCCAGCGTCCCGTCGGGTCTCAGCAGTGGTGGTAGTGAGGGGCGGCAGAAGTTCGACTCGACCGACTTAGCCAGGGACCACAAAGCCTTACCCAGCAGGGGTATGAAGCAAGTTTGTTCCCTATTCGGCTAATGTGGTCAAACCGAGCCCTCCGCAACACCTTCTTGCAGGACTTAGCAGCCCTGTTGAAGGCTCTCTTCTTCTGACTCACGTCATTTGCTTTGCGCGTACAAGCGTCGACCCATGCTAGGTACGCCGCGTGCTTAAGCGCATCAGCGCGATTGCACTCGGCACCAAACCAAGGACGAGCTTCGCCAGATATTGCTATGTTAGAGAACGGAATGAAATACTCCATTCCCCTCCACAACACATCCGTCACGGCGTCCGCGCACGACGTAGCATCAGTGGAAGAAAAGCAAGTAGGCTGCCAAGGGTAACATGCGAAGAAAGATCGCATGCCATCCCAATCTGCTGACTTGTAGCGCCATACCCGCCGGGTGCCTCTTGGGCTAGGATCGGGCGGAGAGTAGACAGACACAGACTTCACCAGACAGTGGTCGGAACTACCCAGTGGTGATGAAATCGACACAGAATAGCGGTCTGGATCTGTTGTCAGCAAAAGGTCCAAGCAATTGGCAGTGTGCGAGTCAACATCCAGCACCCTCGTTGCCCCCTGGACCAGCTGGGTAAGATTTAACGCAAGCGCTAGCTTTCGCGTCTCTCGTCCAGCATGGTCTGTGCACTGGTATGGGAAGAGCCACTCCTGATGGTGGGCATTGAAGTCCCCCAGTAACACCAATTGGGCAGAAGGGTACCGCTGCTGAGCCGCATCCGCCGCCTCACTCAGGTGCTGTGTAAGCCCAGTTGTCTCCAAATCACCGCTGTGCGAACGGTAGACGCATGCGTAGACAATTTTGTCTAGACCTGTGTCCACTATAGCCCACAGCGTTGAGAACCTAGAGTCTTCAAGGTAGCGGAGACGCCGATAGCAGATGTCGTCCCGGGCGTACATGCATACGCCCGCGCGGGGTCTGAAGCGGTGCTCCAGGGTAAACCCTGGGTAAGACAGGTATGATACGTCCGACGGACATCCGATCTGCGTCTCCGACAGGAACAAGAGCGCTGGTTTCTCGGTCTCAAGGTGGTGATGGACTACGGCGAGATTTGAGTGCAGACCTCGTATATTAGAGAGGTGCACTTTATGCGAAAGGACGTGCTGCCGCTGTACACCTTTTCTCTTTTTATTCCTGTTCATAAAAGTGATGGAGGTTGAGGAGAAGGAAGTGAAATGAGGTTCCAAGCTGCTAACCTTCAGGCACGCCCTGACAAGACGACATCTTTGGGGGACTAGTCTGGAGACTGCGGGGACGCCCGAGCCCCCCCGGGAATGTCCATCGGGCCCTTTCATCTGGTCGCCAACCAGCACGATGGTGCATTCCGGGATTTTTCGTCAGATGGCGGGGCAGCCTTTCATGTGTGGCTAGCACACTACTTGAGCCCCCAACTATCTGCAGTCGGCCAGCGGCGCACCGTGCCTCGGATCCCGCTACCCTCCAAGACTAGTCTCCCAATACGCCCATGCCAGGGCTAGCCTGGCTGGTCTGCTTGCATTGGAACAACTATTTCGACCCAACTCCTCGGAATTGGCTACACTGAGCATCGTACCGGAACACAGCTAAGCCGCTTGGCGGTACGTCTTTGCCCAGTGGGTGGTCACAAGCCATCGGCCGAAGCCTACCACCAGTTAGTGTCACCTGATTAGCACCACCCGGGGACCACGTGTAGGGTCTAACATTGGGTATTCTCCTACGGACGCGGGTGACTCGGCCCCCAAGAATTTCGGAGTTCTTTACCCAAACGCGGCATCAGGTTTTTATGCAAGTACTTTGGCATCAACAGCTGCTGGTCTGCTGAGGGAAAGGTTGTTGTCTTGACGCCTGACAAGTCTCGTCGGAAGATTTCGTCGATGGGTGAGCTTAATAAGCTAGTCGCGCTATTTCCAATAGCATCCAACGCTGGTACGTCTAACGTTCCCGGACCTGCTACGTCAACCTCACCAGCGATCGCGGCTACTTTGCCTAAAGCCGGTACTCCTAAAAGCAAAGCTGTGAGGAAGGCTCGTCGCTGAGTTTGTTGACCTGGTGATACTTTGCATGTTTTATATCATCCATTTTGTTCTAATGTAGTAATTAGTAATGTCGGTACTCTTATGAACTTTTATATACTTGTTTTTATTTTTTCTTTTTGTAATCTACCCAGAGTTTCTACTGTTTTAGTAAATTTTATAACTTTTAAGACGATGAATGTTCTGGTGGTAGATGTTAATATTTATTTTTATAACATCGACGTCTGTCAACTTCAAAATAATAACGTTTCGTTACACTTTGTGCTTGTCTTAATCGGTATCCGCTTGTTGTGGTTTGATATTCTCGCTAGCTTACTTTTTAAGTTCGCACTTTTATATTATACTAGCTGACCCGGCAGACTTCGTACTGCCTCATCGATAAATAAAAGACCTAATCTTTTGTATAAAATGATTTTAAAACAAACAAAATAATTATTAATGAAAAAGCATTTATTGAATAACGCATGAAGTTTTATTATTATTTTCGATACATCATGTTGCTTACTTAGAAATCAGAGTTTTCCTGAAATACTGGCTATTTATAAGGTTTAAATTTGATATTCACAGACACACACTGTGAAAATACAGTCTGTTAATTAATTTTAAGCTTTCTCATAAACTATATTTTTTGTTTTGTTTTGTGGTGCGTAAATAAACAAAGAAGACGGTTTTCCGACGCGCGAACACGCGACGTATAATTGTCCATGCGCGAAACAGGGAAACTCCAAGTTGATTCCACAAACTTCTAAAGACTGTCCTTGCGATTTATTTATGGTCATCGCAAAGGCCAGACGTACTGGAAATTGTAAGCGTTTAAAATCGAATGGTAAGTCCGTTGGAATCATCGGTATCCGCGGGATCAAGACATCCTCTCCTTTGTATTTTCCTTTTATGATTGTCGCCTCAATGACGTTATTCATCAGTCTTTTCACAGCCAGTCTTGTTCCATTGCATAGTCGAGGTTGATTAATGTTACGCAGCATGATGACAACTGATCCTACTTTTAACTGCAAATTGTGAGGTGGTAATCCAGGCAATTCCAGTGAATTTAAAAACTCAGTGGGATAGTTGATTACGTCATCCTGGTTCATTACGGTGTCGACTGATTTGAAGGAAACCAACTGTCCTGGAAGAAAATTCTGAATGGTCGCATTAAGATCCTCTACATCATTATTTTTCGCTGCTAATATTGCTCGTTCACCCAGCCAATTATGGTTATTGAACTTTTGCGCTATATCTGGGAAAACTCGCTGAATAAGCTCCACTTTTGAGACTGTGATGTGACAGAAATCTGTAGGTAATGTGATGAATCCGGTCGAGGTGTCCACTGCAACTTTATTATTTCCAATGTCTAACAACTGCTTCGCAAACACATTAGCAGTTTCATCTTGTTGCAAAAATACTCGCATGTTAGTTGTTAAGTGGAGTGTCTTTACGTACTGCCACAAATTTGATGATTTTAGGCATGCATTTAGTTCATCAGTAACAGTTGATCGGGGAATAACTGGAAGAGTCTGACGAAAATCACCTGACAACAGAATCATGGCCCCACCGAAAATATTTTGGTTGTCACGAAGATCTTTCAACGTTCTGTCCAGTGCCTCCAGTGACCTCTTATGGGCCATTGTGCATTCATCCCAAACAATTAATTTGCATACCTGTAGGATCTTGGCCATTGCGCTATTTTTGGCGATGTTGCAAATTGGTGTTTCGGTGATTTGCATGTTTAGTGGTAATTTCAAGGCAGAATGTGCAGTTCGCCCGCCTTCGAGCAGAGTTGCAGCTATTCCAGATGAAGCCAACGCTAGAGCAACATCATTTCGCGATCTGATCCTCGCCAAAAGCAATGAAATTAAAAACGTTTTTCCGGTTCCTCCGGGAGCATCAAGGAAATAAATTCCACCAGATCCACTGTTCACAGCTTCTATCAAAGTGTCGTACGCAATTCTTTGTTGTTGATTTAATTGTGGAACATTTGTACGAACTGTTTCGGCCAATGCTTCAATGTCGTACTGATGTTCTCTTTGCAACTCGTGGTTTAATGCATCGTGCATATGACGATTGGGTGCTGTCATTCCCAAACACGACAATACTTTATTTGCCATCAATAAACACATATCTTCTATCATGATCAATGTGTCATTGTAAATTTCTTCAGTCATTTGTAGTGTAGGATTCAAAGTTTGACGGCGCACACGATACAAAACATCCTCAGACATGTCATCTCTATACTTAACCCACAAATCTTTTGGATTCGAGGGGAAACATGTCGATATGATAATCGCAAACAATGTACGAATTTGATGCGGCGACGAAGATATTATGGAATCCTTGAGCGTATCATCCCAGTGCGAATCGTTCTCAAGTAAATGTAATAGTTGACATGCCTCACGGTAAGTCGCACACAGCTGTCCATTAACTGTTCTCAGTTGTTTAAACGATGTCGGACCACGAACATTCACCAACAACAACCGCAAATAATAACATTCATCGTTATTTGGATGTACTGTGTAGATGCGACCCAGAGCATCTGAAGCAAATACATTTGGATGTCCTTCAACTGGTGTTCCTTGTTTTCGACGCTGAAACGATTTCGATGATGCGTTCCATGTGTAATAGCGTGGCATGTCAGCATACAGCAAAGTGCGAGCAAAATCATCAGTTTGACAAACTGTGAAGAAACTTGTTAATGTTGTCGACGGTGGATGTGCCGCCCTGTCTGCCGCGTTAGATTCATTAAAATAAACTCGTTGACCATTTTCTAAATGGACTGCCAAATGGACTACTGTAGGGTGTCTTTCATGGATCGCAAATGAAAAGATACGCCAAATAGCTTCGTTGCTACTTACATAGCGACCCATCTGGTACTGTGATATTTCATCATTTGCATTGGTTACACCGAAGACAGCCATATCACTACCTTTATTAACATATTTACATATGTACTTTATCGACTTCACAGAATTACAATATTCCACATTGATGTGAGTCTCAAAAGCTTTGGACAATATTGGCGAGTATGGCACAATCCAACGATTGTCTACATCAACATTTTGTCCTCTTACCTTCACAACTACCGATCGCCCACTGTCCGCAACTGATCGCCGACGATACAATGGGTATCCATCATTTCCCGTTATGGTTTCAGCAAGCAGGTCTCTTGGGTATCGTTTGGAACACCTACCGTCGACCATACAGGGTGAATTGTAGTTGAAATGTCCGCAAGGTCCATGTATCATGTGTTTGGTTACTACTGCATGCAATTTTGGGTCAACTATTTCATCTGGAATTTCAGCTGAAATTATAGAATCAATCTCATCTGGCCTTATTTTGTCCACTAACCAGACTAAAATGTGCGCATGTGGCAATCCACGCTTTTGCCATTCTACAGAGTACATCCAACAACGGACTCGGCCATACACACAATGCTTTATTAAAAAATTCATGAGAGATTTTAATTTTTGTTTAAAAACTCTGGCAGTTATGTCATGTCTATCAACTGGTGTTTGACTATGTAGTAATTCCTTCTCGATTTCGGACCATTTTGGGTTACATGTGAATGTAACAAATAAATCTGGGCGGCCATAATGCCTAACATATGACATAGCATCCTGAGCATATTCATGCATGTGACGTGGGCTTCCTATATAAGTAGCTGGCAAAATTGTCATTCTTCCTACATTATTCACATTGCCATCAGCATTTATAGCATCGCGGAGATGGATGTATTCCTCTGACCGTAGCCGTCGTTGGTTCAAACGGATGTATGTCAATCGTTCAGTCTCAATTTTGACATACATGTCAACTGCAAACTGATGAAAAAGTCGTTGACACATCAAAATATGATTTACTTCACCTTGACGGATCATGAGTCTGTATGAATAGAAATTCATAGCACTAACTTTTTTGTTGGTTTCAGCACCTGCGATCAAAAATGATAAATGTTTAAATTGTTACTTAGATGTATTGAATTTAAAAATATTATTTAATCTTGTTCAATTCATTTACCTGTTACTTGATTTACCATTTTGATATTAAAATGGTATCCATCTTCCCCTTGCCAGAAGATCAAAGGATATTGTAGTGCATCATAACTCCTGTGTGTTTCAGATACACGTTTTAACTCACTATTCAGACGATGAAGCACAATATCTCTAGATTGTAAATTTTCGCCCACAATGACAACAGCCACTTCATCAATGGTAGGTGAATTGAACCTCCTTGTGTGTTCACCGGCAGGTGTTTTGTCAGCTCGAATAATAATATTATGGCTATCAGATGGCATCCGATCCAATGCTATTTTGAACATGTTTACTAAATTGTTATTCTGATGAAGAAATATTTGTAATTGTTGGACAATGGTTCTCTTCACTGTTGGATTGTGAGCACAACGATTATTAATTTCCGCATCTGAATTGCCCATAAAATAAATTTGTAAAAATTGATGATCTGCATCAGTTAGTGGTAACAGAGTTCCCAGTAAGTGATAAATTTGTCCTTGAATCTGTAATTTTTAAAAATTTGTCCATTAATAATTTCCGATATATATATTTTAGTACAAACTTGAATAATATAAAAAAATATTCTTATATAATACCTTGAAAGTGGGCATGAAATTGTCTTGTATAATATGTGTAGCACCGAATGATGTCATCTGGAAACAGTTGTTATATTTCTGAATGTTGGTCAAGAAGTGCTTAGAATCATTTCCAATCCCAGAAACCAAAGAGCGTAAAGGATCTGGTGGTGGGACCAATTGTGGCAATTTTACTTTGCCTTCAGCACAACATAATCCAGTAGATTCACCAGTGTATTTTAACGCCTTACAATATTTACAAATTGTTTTCATTTCCCCAATTGTTACCGATTTGTCGGCACAATAATCAATTGCCGGATCATAGTGGAATGCAGCTCGTTCAAGAATCACAGGAGCACTGCGTCTGCGGATTCGCTCAATTTCATTATGTCTAGCTTGCTGTTGTTGTGTTTGATGTGCACGAACTCGTTGCATTCTAAGCCTATCTCCTACATTGTCACTCACCAAAGAACGCAATTCTGACATAGCAATACGACTATTTTCTTGATCTGTCTGTCTCTGGTCATCAGTGCGGTTAGCACGTGAGGTAGCTCTTCGCACATTTGATTGACTACGACGACCTAAGTTAGGTCGTCTTCTCCTCGGCATCGTAAATTGTAATTAATCAAAGTGAGAAAATTTCCCGCTCATTTAGCAGTAAAGTGTCACTATCACAAAAAAGAACACATTACTTGGAATGTCACTATCACAAAGGATCACCAAAGTAAAGAAAGTTCTCGCGCACGTAGCCACAAAGATAGATATAACGATAATATAATTTTTTCCGTGCTCTGAAATGCGACAGGATGGAATGACATATCAGTTGGTTGTCAAATCTAATGTCAAATACATATTGAGATTGCGTTCAGAATTTAACTTAAGATTTATAATTTAATTTGTCTTTATTATTATTGATTTATCTTTCGATTTCTATATAGTCTTATTAAAAAAATAATCGGACAGAGTAACAACTTAAGTTAGCTAAAATAAAAAAATAATCGGACAGAGTAACAACTGAAGTTAGCTAAAATTGTGTTTATTTATGTACTATGTATTTTGAGACTATGCAATTTTGTCGCGTTCGCGATTCACTTTCACTTTTGTTGAGTTTCAGAACGCGATATTAGGTCCTCCAACGCGCACGCGAATTTGAACTTTATGCAGCGGTAATAAATTACAAATTGACTCTCCATTTTATTTAGAAAACGTTTGTATGGGAAATAGAAAAATGCTGTTTTGAGGATTTTCCCGGCAATTATTCGAATTTTTCTCACCTTTTAAACCTTCCCTAGACCTCCACGAATAATTCAAGACCAAGATAAGATAAATCCGTTCAGCCGTTCTCGAGTTTTAGCGAGACTAACGAACAGCAATTGATTTTTATATATATAGATTATGTTTGAAACTTTCTTAGTATATATTGTTGTTAAAATCTCTTCCATCTACAGCGATCAGGTGGTTTTATTACTTAAGCATATTTAGTTTTTCCGTTTTGTTTTTTGGTGTTTTTTAGTATATTATATAAACATAGTTATTTATTTATATATATATATATATATATATATATATATATATATATATATATATATATATATATATTATTTCTTATATTTTGCAACCATGATCGATGGTAATTTTGATGATGATTTTTTCTCCTGTTCTTCCTCTTCTAGCAGCTTCCATTGTGCAGCAAGTGGTTCTTCCACTCCTTTGGTACTTGGCGATCAGATTTCCTCTTTGCTTTCCCACTACCCTAATAACCTTAATATAGCCCACATCAATGCCCAAAGTGTTCCTTGCCATTACTCTGATCTTCTGGCGTCCATTAACAGTGCCCATTTAGATGCTTTACTGATCTCTGAGTCGTTTCTGAAACCTTCTTTATTCTGTCTGTTCATTATGCCCTCCCTGGCTTTGTCCTTATTCGTAATGATAGAACGGGGAAGGGTGGCGGTGGTGTTGCCATTTATTTGCGTGCTGGTATACCCTTCAGGATTATCAGTGCATCACCATCATCCTACTCGGGATCAGCTGAGCATCTATTTCTTGAAGTATCCTTACATCATGTTAAAATGCTTCTTGGGGTGATGTATAGTCCCAACCTTAGTATCGATTACTTTGATTCTTTTGATTCGCTCCTAAGCGATCTCTGTCCTACTTATGACCACGTAGTCTTGATGGGTGATTTCAATACATGCCTTCTTAAGAATGACTGTCGTACTCACAAACTTCAGTCTCTCTTATCTTCTTTTAACCTCAGTATTCTACTTCTCTCCGCTACTCATCATTTCCCTAATTGCACTCCTTCTCTTTTGGATGTTATGATTGTTTCAAAACCTAATAATTTGGCTCTTCACGGTCAGCCTACTGCTTGTATTTCGTATCACGATCTAATTTTTATGTCATATAAGATTCGCTCTCCTAAGCGCAAACCGCAATATATTTTCCTTCGGAACTACAAGGGCATAGACCTCGAGGCATTGATGCGTGATGCTGGTAGCATTGATTGGACGGCAGTTTTTGAGAGTTCCTCTGTTAACGATATGGTTAACATGTTTAACAGTAAAATACTTAGTTTATATGACCAACACGCCCCTTTACGTCGAGTTAAACTTAAATATGTTCCAGCTGCCTGGCTCACTCCTGCCATTAAGGATGCGATGGCCAGCAGAGACCAAGCCAAAAGGAGGCTCAAGCGTTGCCCTTCAGAGCGCAATCTGAGTTTTTATAGAGAGCGGCGTAATCGCTGCAGTCGTATGTGTAGAGATGCAAAGAGACGCTATTTTCATAATTCTCTTGACAACCGGAACTCCTCTGAGGTCTGGAAGTTTCTGAAAACTGTTGGCATTGGCAAATCTCCGGCAGTTTCTAGTAAAGACATTGACGTGTGCGCTCTGAATCAATATTTCTCTCTCCCTCCTGTTACTTTAGATCCACACGTCAGCAACATTAACTAAGCTTTCCTGTTTACCAAGGCCACAGTGTTCCTCTTTCGATTTCAGTCCTGTGAGTGAAAGTGACGTCAAAAAAGCAATTTCTGCTATCTCCTCTTCCGCTGCTGGCAATGACAACCTTTGCTCTAGAATGATCTCTCCTATTCTGTCCACTATCCTTCCTGTTTTGACCCACATTTTTAACTTTTCCTTGTTCTCTTGTTCTGTTCCCGATGCTTGGAAACAAGCCCATATCATTCCGTTACCTAAAAGCTCTAACCCGGTCTCTCCGACCGATTTTAGACCAATTTCCATCCTTCCTTATCTATCCAAAGTTCTTGAGCATATTGTTCATCAGCAACTTTCTTTGTTTCTTTCCAGCAATGACCTTCTTAGTCCTTTCCAATCCGGCTTTCGGCCTGGCCATAGCACTGTTACAGCTCTTTTAAAGGTTACTGATGACATCCGCTGGGCTATGGACCACAAATCTTTGACGTTATTTGTTCTTCTGGATTTTAGCAGCGCCTTCAACTCTGTTGTCTTTGATATCCTTCTTGGGATACTCAAAACTCTCAATATCTCCTCTTCCATAATTAAATGGTTTGACTCCTATCTTCGAAGTCGCTCGCAGCGGGTGCGCCTTGATGAATATTTTTCGGATTGGTGTGCCCTTACTGCGGGTGTTCCTCAGGGTGGCGTTCTCTCTCCTCTTCTTTTTTCTATTTTTATAATCTCTGTCACTAAAGTCATCTCCTCTAACTTCCATCTCTATGCCGACGATCTGCAGCTTTACCATCACTTTCTAAGGCAAGATGCAGAAGCTGCTGTGTCCTCCGTGAACCGTGACCTGAGGTTAATTGAGGAGTGGTCGCAGTCCTGTGGGCTGCAAATCAATCCCAAGAAGTCTCAGGCCTTGATTATTGGCGGCAGGTATATGCGGAACAGGCTAGATATTGCAACGCTGTCTCCACTCTGGCTGAATGGAGTAGAGATTGAATTCGCAAAGACAGCTACAAACCTGGGGGTGATCATGGACTCCTATTTATCGTGGACTAACCATATCGCTGAAGTCAGTCGTAAGGTCCATTACACGTTTCATTCGCTGAAGTGTCTCCAGAGCTTTTTGCCCTTGAAAATTAAAATTTCCCTGGCTCAAACTCTCATTCAGCCCATCATTGACTACGCTGATGCCTGTTATTTGGATGCCACCGAGGAGCTTTTAAATAAACTTGAGCGTTTGCAAAATATCTGTATTTGTTTTGTGTTCAATCTTAAAAAATATGATCATGTTTCAGGATTTCGCAAGGTTCTCAAGTGGCTCTCTATTCGACTTCGCAGGAACTCTCGGATATTGTGTTTGCTATTTAACATACTTCACAATCCTAAAACGCCTTCCTACCTGCGAGAACGTTTCTCCTATTCCCGTCCTTCGGATGCGCCTTGCAGGTCGCATCTTAGAAATCTTCTTAAATCCCCTCCCACTCTACCGATTTTTACTCCTACTCCTTTACTGCACATGCGGTACGGTTGTAGAATTTACTACCGCCTGACATTAGAGCTTGCCAAACTCTTGCAGTTTTTAAAAGAAGAGTGAAAGATCACTATCTTTCCTTCTCGTCATAGTTGCAAATAGGTATGTATTATTATTTATCTTTTATATCATATAGTATGTATTAGTATGTTAATTATGTATTGTATGTTATATTTAATATGTATAGTTTTTATTTTAGCTACTGTTACACACTATGTCTACATCTCTTTTTACTCTACTCTCCTTTCGCAGGTATGCTGGAAGAGATTTCTTTTGAAATAAGCATCACCTTTGTACTTATTTTTCTGTTTCTTTCTTCTTATCCTATTAAATGTGTGTACATAAATTGTTAAATAAATATTTTAGTTTTATGTAAAGGTTAGGTAGATAAGTAGTATCTAACAAGTTGGTTGGTATTGAGAATAGATGTAATGTTTTGACAGTACCGACAACTCAAATCTTTCACCTTTCATACCATATTTATTTCGACAAGGTCCGCCGAGACGGACAAGATATAAGACACAATAAATACAGTTGTTTCGACGAGGTCCGGTGTGGCGGACAAGTAAAAAACTCGATAATTATTATGAATAACGTAAGCAAAAGCTATGAAATCGTATTATTTGAGCGTTAGTACACTAAATTCACAAAACACAAATAAAAAATCTACGCAGCATAAGCAAAAAATAATATTTTTTAACAAATTACCTGAAAGACTTTCTTAGTGCGCGGTTTCGCCGACATTTTTTCGCCAACTGTCAAACTCCGTGTTGTCACAAGCAAAATTTATTTTTCTACTAAAATTTAACCGACCTCCCAATAGCTTAGTAGTTTTTTTGTTGCAAAAATAGAAATAGACGGGGCGGTGGATTTTTTAAAGTACTTGTCCGGTGGTACGGACAAATTCGAAATAAAGGTTAACAGTATTTTTTCCATCATTTTTTTTTTTCAGGTAAAATTGTAATTGCCTGCTGTGTATTACACAATCTGTGTAATCAGGCAGACTTAGAAGCACCTTCCCTCACCGAGGAAGATCTCCAGTCAGAGATCAGTGGACAGGGAGGACAGCAAGATGAGACTATGCCCGCTCATCAAGCTCTTCAGCAAGGGCAAAGAGCGAGAGACCGGTTAGTGCAATTGCTGGAAAGAAATAGGTAAGCAGTTGCACAAGTAAACTACGCTACTTAGAAAACATGTCAATATAATGTATAGATGGTACTTGTTTTTATCTTATTGATTAGGATATTTATTTAACAATCTGTTTATTTTGCTTACAGGTCATAAGATCTTCAATAAATAAACATCTCACAATGGGTGTTGGGACACAAATAAAATTAATATTGTTCATCTACAATAAAACAATTGTTTTTATTAATGTTTGTGTCTGTTTATTTTATTTAGCACCAATAAAAAAAATGAATCAACAAAACACAATCCTTAACAATCAAAACATAGTTTCTCTTACTTGTCTACTTCAGTCTCAAATACTTATAATCTGTATAAAAATAATAATCAACAAAACACTATAACAATCAAAACATAGATTTTTATTTACCTATCTATTGTAGTCTTTCATTTAACTGCTAGGAACTTAGTTTCTCTTACTTGTCTACTACAGTCTCAAATACTTATTATCTGAATAAAAATAATAATCAACAATACACTATAACAATCAAAACATAGATTTTCATTTACCTATCTATTGTAGTCTTTCATTTAACTGCTAGGAACTTAGTTTCTCTTACTTGTCTACTTCAGTCTCAAATACTTATAATTTGAATAAAAATAATAATCAACAATACACTATAACAATCAAAACATAGATTTTCATTTACCTATCTATTGTAGTCTTTCATTTAACTGCTAGGAACTTAGTTTCTCTTACTTGTCTACTTCAGTCTCAAATACTTATAATCTGAATAAAAATAATAATCAACAAAACACTATAACAATCAAAACATAGATTTTCATTTACCTATCTATTGTAGTCTTTCATTTAACTGCTAGGAACTTAGTTTCTCTTACTTGTCTACTTCAGTCTCAAATACTTATAATCTGAATAAAAATAATAATCAACAATACACTATAACAATCAAAACATAGATTGAATCAGAATAAAAGTAATAACTATACACTATACAAATCATAATACATTTTTTCTTATCAGAATAAAAGTAACAATCAACAATACACTATCGGCCGAATACTGAAACGCCACTCAAATATTTAAGGGCTGCTTGAGCAGCTCCTAAACTTTAATTTCGTATACACAAACGTCTATTATGAGCATCTGTTAAATATAAGTGCTTCTTAAATTAAATGGTGCTCAAACACCACTCAGTTTAAAAATCGTATACAGGAACGCTACTCAACGTTATTTATCTGTCAAATGAGCTGTCAAACTGATTTGAGCAGCCCCTAAATCTGAGAGTGGTCGCGAGGTCCCTCAAATCAAGTTAAATCTATTGAAACAAAATAAACGTGCTGATATACCTCATAAAATAGTCAGTGCATCTCCATCTCAGTACTCTGGGTCGGCTGAATTCTTGTTCCTGGAGATTATATTAAATCATACCAAAGTATTACTCTCAGTATTCTACTCCCCCAATCTTCATATTAACTATTTTGACTCCTTAGAGACATCTCTTAATAATCTTTGCCCGTTGTACGAGCATGTTATTTTAATGGGTGATTTTAACACTTGTTTACTTAAAGATGATAATCGTTCTCTGAAACTCCGCTCTCTCTTATCTTCTTTTAATCTTGAAATTCTTCCTCTCTCTGCGACCCATAACTTTCCTAACTGCACGCCTTCTCTTTTGGACCTAATGATTGTTTCTTCGCCGGACAAAGTTGCTGAGTTTGGCCAGCTCACTGCAACCTTTTCTTACCATGACCTCATATATTTATCTTACCGTATACGCTCTCCTAAAAGAAAACCTCGCTACTGTTTTCTTCGTAATTATAATGGATTAAATCTGGTTGCGTTGATGCATGATGCAGGTGCTATCGACTGGACCTCGGTTACCGAAAGCTCCTGTATCGACGAAAAAGTGAACTGCTTTACCTCCCAGCTGTTGAGTCTATATGACAAGCATTCTCCGCGGCGAAGAATAAAAATTAAGCATAATCCTGCCCCGTGGATGACTTCTGAAATCAAAATTGCTATTGTGCGTAAGGACAAGGCGAAGAGCAGGTATAGGCGTAGACCTACGGAGCAGAATCTTGCTCGTTTCAAAGCTCTGCGTAACAGCTGCAGTCGTCTGTGTCGAGGTGCTAAGAGACGCTATTTCCATGAATCTCTTGTTGATCGCAAGTCCTCTGATATCTGGAAATTTCTGAAGTCAGTTGGTATCGGCAAATCTCCTAGTTCCACTTGTGCAGATATCGACTTGTCTGCTCTCAACAGGCACTTTTCTCTTCCTCCTGTCTCTCTGGAACCTAACGTAAAAGCTTCTACTTTGCTTGAGCTCTCCAATTTGCCATTACCGAACTGTCCATCTTTTAATCTTGGTTCGGTCTCTGAAGACGATGTTAAAAAATCTCTTCTCGCTATCTCGTCTTCTGCTGTAGGCCATGACAATCTGTGTTCAAGAATGATAATCCCTATTCTCCCACAACTGCTTCCCATTCTCACTCACATTGCTAATTATTCCTTATTCTCTGGTACATTTCCTACATCCTGGAAACAAGCACACATAATACCAATTCCCAAATCAAGCAATCCATCGTCTTTATCTCACTTCAGACCCATCTCGATTCTGCCTTTCCTTTCTAAAGTTCTTGAGCACATTGTCCATGGCCAAATTTCCAGATATCTATCAACTAACTCTCTTATCTCCCCTTTCCAATCTGGCTTCCGTACTGGTCATAGCACTGTTACTGCGCTTCTGAAAGTCACTGACGATATCCGCTGGGCTATGGACAATAAATCTCTGACTGTGTTAGTCCTACTCGACTTCAGCTGTGCGTTCAACTCAGTGGATTTCGACATACTTCTTGGAGTCCTTCGTTCTATTAACTTTTCTCCTTCTGCACTCTCCTGGTTTGACTCTTATCTTCGGGGTCGCTCTCAGTGTGTCCGCCTTGAAGAGACTTTCTCTGATTGGTGTGACCTCACTGCCGGTGTTCCTCAGGGTGGCGTTCTCTCTCCTCTTCTTTTCACTATCTTCATAAATACCGTTACTAAGGTTATCGCCTCCAACTTCCACCTTTACGCAGACGATTTGCAGCTGTATCGACACTTCTTGCTGGCTGATGCAGATTCAGCGATTAATGCCATGAATCATGACCTGGAGAGTATTAATCAATGGGCTAAGTCATACGGCTTACAGATTAATCCGTCCAAGTCCCAGGCTATGATCATAGGCAGTCGTTATTATCGCACTGCGCTTAACAGTTCCACTTTGCCGCCATTATCCCTCGACGGATCGATCATTGCGTACACGGACTCAGCAAAGAATCTTGGTGTCTTAATTGACAGTAATCTTTCTTGGCGAGCGCAAGTAAATGAGGTTAGTCGTAAGGTGCACTTTTCCCTCCACTCTTTAAAAACTCTTCAATCCTTCTTGCCCTTTAAAACTAAAATTTATTTAGCCCAAACTTTAATTCAGCCGATTATTGATTACGCTGATGCCTGCTACCTGGATGCCACTGAGGAGCTTTTAAATAAGCTTGAGCGCTTGCAAAACTTGTGCATTCGATTTGTTTTTGGCCTGAGAAAATACGACCATGTCTCTCAGTTCCGCAAGGATCTCAAGTGGCTCCCTATCCGTCTTCGCAGGAACACTCGAATATTATGTCTCCTTTATAACATCTTGTTTAATCCTGCATACCCAAGCTACCTGCGCGATCGTTTCTCCTTCACTCGCCCTACCGATGCGCTGTGTAGATCCCACCTCAAACATCATCTTAACTTCCCGTCCCATAAATCCCATTCATATTCCCACTCCTTCTCTTTTCATGCAGTACGTTTGTGGAACGCACTCCCGCCTAACATAAGAGACTGCAAAAATATTAATATTTTCAAAAGAGAAGTCAGAAAGCATTATCTGTCAATAATGTGATCCTGTAGGTATATTTTATAGGTATGTATTAATTTATTATAAGTATATATTTGTAAATCTATTTGTGTAGGTATATTTATTTGTATGTTTATTGTATTTAGATTTATATTTATTATAAGATAGTAATATGTTTAAGTTGAGTTAGAATAGTTTATTTTAAGTTTCCTTCTCTATTTCTTTACACACTGTGTTTACTTTTCTTATCTAATTCTTCTGTCGCAGGTCTGCTGGAAGAAATTTCTGTAGAAATAAGCAGTACCTTTGTGCTCTTTTCTCTGTACAAAATTTTCTTTTTAAGTGTATTGTGTGTACATAAATAAATAAATAAATAAATAAATAAAATAAAATTGTGATAAAAATGTCTTTATCGTCCTTGTCTTCACTTTCGGATCACGAAAGACCAACTGTGAACCGCAGAAATGAAGAAATGTTGAACGCTTTTGAAAAGTACAACGACAGGGAGTTTGTTTCACGGTTCCGCATCTCGAAAGAAACTGTGTTATATTTGGACTCTGTATTTGGTAGCAGTATTAAACCCCTAACAAAAAGAAACCGAGCCATACAGCCAGTGGACCAAATTCTTATAGCTCTCCGGTACTATGCGACAGGCAGCTACCAACGCGTAATAGGCGATATTTTTGCGGTTGAACAACCCACGGTGCACCGAATAGTGCACAAAGTAACAGCCAAGATAGCCAGCTTAAAACCAACCTACATAAATATGCCAACACCAGAAGAATTTCCAGTTGTGGCAAATGAGTTCTTTGCAATAGCAGGATTTCCAAGAGTTGTGGGAGCTGTGGACTGCACTCATATTAAAATAAATTCTCCAGGTATGTCCTTACCAAGTTCATTGTAATCATGTGCCCTAAAATGTTGATTTTGCTTACACAGTACAACAAACAACAATTGTTCCATTGTTCCCCAACCTTACTTGTAGAATTGTTTCTACAAAAATATGTTAGTAGATACTTTAGTAAAGTTTGTTGTCCCACAATATAATTAGAATTTATTTTCAGGTGGTGCCCAATCTGAAGTCTATCGGAACAGGAAAGGCTATTTTTCACTAAATGTGCAAATGGTATGTGATGCAAGACTACGCATAAGGAATGTGATTGCAAGATGGCCAGGTTCTGTACATGACAGTACTATATTTAATGACTCACCACTGTGTGCTCAATTAGAGCGTGGGGACTTTGGCACAGGTATTATTCTTGGGGACAGTGGATATCCATGTCGGCCTTATCTGCTTACTCCATTATTAAATACAAGGACGCCTGCTGAAGAAGCTTATAACCGTTCACAAATAAGTACCAGGAATCCGGTGGAAAGGCTTTTCGGGGTCCTTAAAAGAAGATTTCCTTGCCTACAGAACGGGATGGGCCTAAATATAAAAAACATTCCACCGGTCATTGTAGCATGTGCAGTGCTTCATAATATTGCCCTGTCGCGATCTGATGAACTGTCAGAGGAGGATTTTGCTTTACCCTATGTAGAGGAGGACTCCACAGATCAACCCATAGGACTTGGGTCAAATCAAAACTTTATTGTAAGGACTAATTTAATAAATACACATTTTTCCACTTAAAATTATTTTTATTTCAATGCTTAGATTTCAGTTTCTGTAGTCTCAATTTTAAAATTTGCATTTCTATTTTGTATTTATTCATTTCCATTTTGTTTTTGTTAATGAGGTATTTGGCTTCTAATTTGGCATTTCTTAGTTTAGTGCGAAAATATTGCTGTTTAATTGTGTTATGTGTAGGTTTCATTTGTCCTGAAAAATAGTATTAGTTTAATATTAAAGAAAATTTCATACCATTGGCACAAATAACAATAATTAGATAATTACCAGCAGAGGATGATCTTAGGGGCTTGTTTTTTTCTTGGGGTTTGATTACTATTGCAGCTGGCTGGACATCTATTAAGTAAAAGAAATGACTATAGCAAAATACCAAATTAGTTTACCATATAAACTACTACAATAATGAAAATGTTTACCAGCTATATTTATTGATGTTATTGTACAAGGTTTGCTATTGTCTGCTTTACTCATGTAGGCCATAGTTGTATCTTGGTGATCTAAAAAATATTCACATAAAGTATACATAATATAAATTATGGAAATAATAAAAAAATAAACTAAATTTACCAATGGTCTGGATTGTGGCCGGTGATGAAGATACAACTTCACAAACTGGTTCTTTTATAAAACTCTCTGTGACTTCTAGTTCTGTATCACCTATAAATTAAACAAGAACATGATTATAATTATTTTGTGATGTTAAAATATAAAGATATACATTTTAATATTACACAAACCAAAATATATTGCAGCATCATCATAGCGATTAGGCAATGGTTGAATTTGAGGAGCAGCCAAGGCTAAAATCTGAGCATCTTGTTCAGAAAGAATGCTTTTATATGTTCCACCACCCGTGCGATTGATTTCTTTCTATGAAAATAAAAATTACAATCACAAGATATTCTGTAAGGTCTATGTTACTTTTCCAGAAATATTATATTAATACACACCTTATCTATTGACGCCTTCTTTTGTACCTCTCTAGTGGTCTCGTAAAACTGAACCCGCTAAAAAAATATTTGAAGACATAAGTAAATAAAGAAATATTATGATAAAATACAAGAAAAATCAAGTCTACATAAGAAAAATCAAGTCTACATTTGCTTTGGCTATGTTCTTTTTAGACCTCTGTTTGAGGTTTTCATAGAGGTGCCGGAGTTGCTGCCATGTCCTGAAGCCGCTCACTGCAACAGCATTGTACTGTTGGCACACTGTATCCCATGCATTTCTCTTCTTCAAAATTATGTTAGCATTTGTTTCTATTATTTTCTATTATATTTTGGTATCTGAAATATTTAGGTAACATATTATTTACAGCATGAAACAGTTAGAAATTAAACTCTGTGAAATGTTCAAGAGAGATGTTTCTAGTTCATTATCTGGCCGTATCTATACTTGAAGACGTCTCGTCGTGTACGAACTTGCAGTAATAAAAAGTAATTGTACTTAGACATAAATCATGTGTTTATTCTGGGCCTTTCAAATATAAGTGGTCACAAGTTTCAATGGGTAAGTAAGTGCTTGATGCAGGCAACAGTTGCCCTGAGCCCCTGACTATTTGCGAAAATGTTAAAGGCATGTGTACTAACAAAATATTACATGCACCAGGCTCTAGCGGTTAAATGAGTGTAAAGTACAGTATTTCATTGTTAATTTATGTACTTACTTCTTTACCAATTCCAAAAGCATGTCTTTCTCAGCAGGTGTATAATTGCATCCACGTTTCTTCTTCTCCTCCATCGTGAATCAATTTAAAATTTACTTAAACTTGATAATAATCGCGCGTAAATGACAAGTGTAACGTTCCAATCTCGACAATTATCTCAAGAAATTTTCTTTCATATGACGTCTTCTTTTGATATTCAGCTCATTTTTATGTATATAAATACATAGTTTCAATCGTAATTCAAACCAAACTTATATCACGCTGTTATATTTCAACTAATTAATAATTATAGAAAATATTTGTTCAAAGAAGACTGCGTAAAACGAATACAAGACGTAAACTAAATTATTTTGTAACTGAGAACGTGCTGAGATCAACTTTTTAGCAGGATGTTGCCATGTTGTAAACATTTGAGGACTGCTTGGCTAATCATGGTTTCAAATTGCTTGAGTGGCGTTTGTGTATACCATTTAAATTTGAGGGATGCTTATATTTAAGTAGCTTTTAGGTGACTGTGAGATTTGAGTGGCGTTTCAGTATTCGGCCGTTATAACAATCAAAACATAGATTGAATCAGAATAAAAATAATAACAATACACTATACAAATCATATACATTTTATCTTATCAGAATAAAAGTAATAATTAACAATACACTGATGATGAAATCTGATGTACACTCCTTTCATACAGTAAATTGTTGAGTTGGAAGAGCAGAAACTCCTAGCAACAAAAAAAATTAGGAGATTGGGAAATAAATGATGCCCTTGTCTAGCGATGGGCGATGTGTTCCCTTACTAAGGCAGAGAGCTCTCTAATGCTACTGTGGACCTCCACCATGGCATCCTTTATATCACCAAGCAGCTCACTTCTCCTGACTTCGACTTGAAGTCTTTGCTCTTCCAACTGAATAATTCGGCTTCTTGCTGAGACGGTAACAGGTCTACGAACTCGGGGACATGCACGTCGATTTGATACTGTAAATAATTAATATCAATTTTAGTCAGTTTTAAGTACTTAAATTTCTGCTGAAAAAATGATGTACATAGCAAGAAAAATAGAAAAATGATGTTCAGCTATAGTGAGGAAGAAAAGTGCGTCTCTGCTCGCCAGATTGCGTGGCAGTGGCAACAGCCTCTTGAAGGTGATAGCTGACAGGCTTGGTGAGAGCACAATAATGGGGAATCTCATAATAACAACCCTGTCTGTTGTAGAATATAAGTATTAAGTTTTAATTTTTGTGATTTTTATGTGTATTAGTTTATTTTTATGTAATATTATATTGTGTATTTTTTGTATGGGTCTAAGTTGCCTGACAATAAAACATTATTATTATTCCATTTATTCATATTTAAACATATTATTTACATTTTTAAATATTTCTAGAAAAATACAAAAAAAAACATTTAAAAATATAAAAAATAGTAGCCCACCGGTATCGGGAACAGGGTCCAAGCTACCGGTGGTCAGGGCTCCCGAGAGAGGAACCTCCTAACGATGCGCGCCGTGTCCAGGAGTACTGCTTTCTGGATCAAGCCCTTGATCCAGCTGCCCAACGAGAGCCTCTTGAGATGTTGGTCGAGGCTCTTAGCAATAATGCCATTGGCCGTCACGACTATCGGCACAATGACTGCAGTGTTCACATCCCACATGTCGACAACCTCGCGAGCCAAGTCAAGATACTTCGATTGTTTATCTTTCTCTGACTTCACGAGGTTCTCGTCATGAGGGACTGCTATATCAACAATCATTGCGCGACGCTCTAGTCGGTCTATCACCACTATATCAGGCTTATTGGCAACAATAGTCCTGTCAGTGATAATAGACCGATCCCAATACAATGTGCAACTACCACTTTCGAGAACTGGGTCGGGCACATACCTATGGTACGGTACTTCCGATTCCACAAGATTGTATTTAAGAGCAAGTTGCTGGTGGATAATCCTGGCTACAAGGTTGTGCCTGTGCAAATAGTCTCTGTTAGCCAGACTAGAACAACCGGAAATAATGTGGCGGATGGATTCCCCGGGCCGGTGACATGCCCGACATATGTTAACCGTACCGTCCTTCACAATGTATTTCCGGTAGTTATTACTTCATCCATAATTGCACAGACAAAACCTTCGGTTTCCCCGAAGAGGTCACCAAAACGAAGCCAGGCTACGGACGCTAAGAAGTCTACATCGGGCCCATGTAGGACCCGATAAAAGCGTCCGTGAAGCTCCTTGCTCTGCCATACCTCCCTGCGGTCGTTAGTATCTAATACCACAGGTTTTCGCCAGTTCCCGTTAGCCAAGGAGAGCGCGGTAAGGCCTTTGTCCACCGCTACCATATCTCGAAGCATACCACGTCGGCTTCTAGGAAGTATTCCCTAAGGCTGCATACCTCGCGGTTGTGCAGGGTCTTAGCATTTTGCGAGGGAGGTTGTGCAACCCCCCCCCTAAGAGGGGCAAAGCGCAGGTGCCAGTAGGTCCGATTGATGGATACAATCGAACATCGCATCCTCCAGGCGAACGCCAACCACTGCCGGGCTGCACAGGATCTCCTGATTCAGACCATGGCTGAGTGGTTGGTGGACTTGGCGGTGGTCGCCGAGCCTTACTCGGTCCCTGGCCATTGGCTGAGCGACCGAGACGGCCTAGTGGCGTTGGTGTCGCGGTCTTCCACAGACTCCCCTCCCCTCTCGCTTTTAGAGAGGGGACCGGGATACGTGGCCGCCGCGTGGGGAGATTTGGCTCTGGTTGGGGTCTATTTCTCCCCAAACCGCCCTCTCTCGGACTTTGAGGATTTCTTGGAGATCCTCACTGCAGCCGTAGGGAGGGCGGCGCCACGCCAGGTCGTGGTGTTGGGCGACCTGAAAGCCAAGTCGGTGGCCTGGGGCAACCCAGCCGCCTCCTGCAACGTCCGGGGTCGCGCCGTCGAGTTTTGGGCGGCGTCATGCGGCGTGTCCCTCCTCAACAGGGGGGCGGTCCACACGTGTGTGCGGCAACGGGGAGGGTCAGTGGTGGACGTTTCGTTCGCCACCCCCGTGCTAGCCGCACGCATTGTGAACTGGCGGGTGGAGTTGGTGGAGACCTTGTCGGACCACCGTTATGTGCGGTTCGACATCTCCACCCAGAGCCCCCGTGGGGAGATGGCCCGCTCTGGCAGGTCTCCCTTCCCACGGTGGGCTCTCACTCGCCTGGACCGGGAGGCAGCCAAGGAGGCGGCCTTCCTCCAGGACTGGCTGTCGCCCCCTGTTGGGGCCCCGGACGTTGACGCCGCAGCGATCCGGCTGAGGGAATCCCTGACCGAGGTGTGCAACTCCAGCATGCCTCGGTCTCGGCGTCCGCCTCCCCGCCGGGCCGTTTATTGGTGGTCAGAGGAGCTGGCGGGCCTCCGGGCCACCTGCGTGGCGGCCAGAAGGGCCTATACAAGGAGTCGACGGCGTAGCGCCCGTAACCAAGCAGACGAGGACCGCCTCTACGACTCTTACCGAGAGGCGAAGGCGGTCCTCAAGTCGGCTATGGGCGCTGCCAAGGACGCGGCGAGGGCCGAAATGCTGGAAGGTCTCGATAGGGATCCGTATGGGAGACCATACAGGGCAGCGCGGAACCAACTGCGGCCCCATGGTCCCCCACTTACGGAGACCCTCGAGCCGGCGTTGCTGGATGGGGTGGTCCGGTCTCTGTTTCCGCGCAGGACCGACTTCACCCCACCAACGATGGACCCTCCGCAGGCGGCGGCTCCGCCAGAGGAGGAGGTACCTCCAGTGACGGAGGAGGAGTTTCGCGCGGGGGTGCTTAGCCTCCGCGCGAAGAAGACGGCTCCTGGGCCGGACGGCGTCCCCGCACGGGTGGTGGCCATAGCTGCCGCTCAAATGGAGGACAGGTTTCGGGAACTCTTCAGCGCGTGCTTTGCGGCTGGAAGGTTCCCGAAACTGTGAAAGGAGGGGCAGCTATGCCTCCTCCGAAAGGAGGGACGCCCGGCGGATTCCCCCTCGGCATACCGGCCCATCGTTCTGCTCGATGAGGTCGGTAAATTGTTCGAGGGGATCATCGCCGGCCGGCTCAGGAGCCATTTGCAGGGTGTAGGGCCGGACCTGTCAGACGCCCAGTTCGGTTTCCGACAGGGCCGGTCCACCATCGACGCGCTGGCCCTTCTTAAGGGCCAGGTGAAAGAGGCGGTCGAGGCGGGGGACGGAGTGTTGGCGGTGTCATTCGACATAGCCAACGCCTTCAACTCCGTTCCCCACTCCACCATATTGGAGGCACTCCGGTATCACGGAGTGCCCCAATACTTGAGGAGCTTCCTGGCCAGTTACTTGGAGGATCGAGAGGTCCTCCTTGTGGACAAACTGGCCAGGTTGCGGAGGTACAGCGCGGAGTCCGGTGTTCCGCAGGGGTCAGTCTTAGGACCCCCCCTGTGGAACATCGGCTTCGACTGGCTGTTGCGGGGAGCTCTTCTCCAGGGCACGAGTGTCATCTGCTACGCGGATGACACTCTCCTCACTGCCCGGGGGAAGAGCTTCGGGGAGGCGGCCTGTCTGGCCTTGGCTGGCGGGTCCTTGGTGGCAGGGAGGATCCGCCGCCTGGGATTGAGGGTGGCGCTGAACAAGACCGAGGCCGTGTTCTTTCACGGGCCTCGGCAGCGCTGCCCTCCCGACGCCCACATTGTGGTGGAGGGCGTCAGGGTGGGCGTCCAGGCCCAGATGAATTATCTGGGCCTGGTGTTGGACAGCAGGTGGCGCTTCGGCCCGCACTTTAGCGGGCTGTCGACGCGCCTGCTGAGGGCTGCGGACGCCCTCTCCTGGCTCCTCCCGAACCTGGGGGGGCCGAACGCACGATGCCGGCGTTTATATGCCGGCATCCTGCGGAGCATGGCCCTGTACGGGGCCCCCATCTGGTCGGACTCCCTCAACAGGAGGGAGAACGCTACTATGATGCGGAGGCCCCAAAGGGCCATTGCACTGCGGGTGGCGAGGGCCTACCGCTCCGTGGGCTTTTCGGCGGCGTGCGCTCTGGCGGGCACCCCTCCTTGGGAGTTAGAGGCGTGGGTGCTCGCCAGAGTGTATGAGTGGACGGCGCGGCGGAAGGCCCTCGGGGAGCGCCCCGTCGCGGAGGAGCGGGAGGCCGTGCGGCGGGAGGCGAGGGACGCCATCATCGTCCATTGGACGGACGACCTCGCCTCCGCCACCTTTGGCCGCCGAACCCTGGACGCGCTCGGTCCGGTCCTGCGAGACTGGCTCGAGCGCTCCCACGGTTTCCTCTCATTCCGTCTGGTGCAGGTGTTGTCAGGCCACGGCTGTTTCGGCAAGCACCTGCACCGGATCGGGAGGGAGGAGACCCCGGCGTGCCACGACTGCGGCGCGGCGGAGGACACGGCTCAGCACACCCTCGAGGTGTGCTGAGCCGTGTCTCGCGGCTTGGTCTGAGCCGCGCCGCAGTCTAACAGCGGAGATCGGACAGGACCTCTCACTTCCCGGCGTGGTCAACGCCATGCTGGAGAGTGAGGGGTCCTGGGCAGCAGTCGCCTCTTTTTGCGAGGATGTCATCTCGCAAAAGGAGGCGGCGGAGCGCGCGCGGGAGGACGACTTCTCGCTGCGCCGCTCCGTAGGCGGAGAAGAGGTCGGAGAAGACGCCGTCTTCTCCCTCCTCATGGTGGTGATGGGCGGGCGATAGGCGCGGGGGCGCCTACGCCCGCATTGCACTCCACACCACCCTCGCCGGTCATTCCCAGCCCTCCCCCTGAACGGGGAGGACTTGAGGGGCCCGCCGCTGTAGGCGGGTTGTCGTCGGAGGAGGACTGGACGCTAAGGCTGCGCCGATCTCCCAGTCCTCTTCCACTCGGACGATGCGGGAATGCCGCTGGGTTATTTTAGTGGGTATACCGGGTCAGCCCGGGGAGTCCCACATACCCCTCCCGTTCCCCCGACGGGAGGGTATGCGTAATGCATTTTTTCCCAGCGCAAAAAAAAAAAAAAAAAAAAAAAGGGTCTTAGCATTTAAGAAGCCACGACCCCCGCACTTGCGCGGGATATACAGCCTCATCACCGATGACCGTGGGTGATGCATCCGATTTGCGGTAAGCAGTGAACGTACCCTCCTATCCAGGGCGTCAAGTTCCGTCTGAGTCCATTTGAGTATGCCGAAAGAATACATCAAAACCGGCATGACCCAAACGTTGAAGGCGCGCACCTTGTTTCCGCCTGATAAAAGACTGTTAAGTACTTTGTTCAGGCGGCCAAAGAAGCGCTCCTTCAACGATTGTTTCATGTCAGTAGCATTGATGCCTAACGCTTCCGACATACCCAAATACTTATAAGTTTCGGTTGAGGAGAGGGACCTAAGGTGTATGGAATCCGAGAGTTGTGTTCCCTCGGATTCCATAATCTCCCCTCGCTTTACATGCATGACCGCACATTTGTCCAAACCAAATTCCATCCTGATGGCGCCACTGAAGGTTTCTGTTACCTTCAGTAGCTTCATCAGTTGCAAGTTGTTAGGAGCAAAGAGTTTCAAGTCATCCATGTAAAGGAGGTGCGATATGACCTGGCCACCTCTTTTCAACCGGTAGCCTTGGCCCGAACCCTCCAACAATGTACTGAGAGGGTTGAGGGCCAGACAAAACCACAGTGGACTCAGACTGTCACCCTGAAATATGCCACGCTCGATCCTTATCGGTTCGCTGTTCGCCTGGGTCTCTCGACACCCTGGATAGTGAAGAACCGTCCTCCACTGCCCCATACACGACATCAGGAAGGTGCGTAAAACTGCATCAACTTTGTACAGTTCCAGCACCCTCATGAGCCATGTATGTGGCACCGAGTCATAGGCCTTCTTATAATCTATCCAGCATGTCAACAGATCTCTTCGGGAACGTCGAACCTGTTGGCTAATGGCTATATCGATGAGGAGCAGCTCCTTAGTACCGCGGGACCCGTTCCTACATCCATTCTGAGAAGAAGACATTATTGAATTACTATCAATATGATGGTTAATCTTTCCTTTCAAAATGGATGTAAGAACTTTATAGACCGTCGATAAACACGTGATCGGTCTATAATTTTTAGGCTCCGCGGTACTACCAGATTTATGGAGCAGGTGGGTTATTCCTGTAGTTAGGAACTGGGGCAGCGACCCTGACCCTAACGCAGACTGGAATTGAAATGCCAAGCGAGCGTGCGATCTTTTGAACCATTTAATCCAAAAGTTGTACAGCCCGTCCGGTCCCGGAGATTTCCAGTTAGGCAACGGACGGACTGCACGAGCTACGTCTTGGGGGCTGATGTTAATTGCCCCCATTTCTGGTATCGGATCGCACGCGCGCTCGACCTCCCGAGTCTAATCGCCCTCGATATGACTGACAGGCACCGACCAGATGCTGCGCCAGAATGAACACATGGCATCATCATCCGGTAGGCGCCTATCAGTCACACCCTGGTCTGGTCGCTCCCAAGCCCTATAAACCCACCTCTCATTGCTTTGGAATGTGCGATTCTGAGTGTATCGCTCCTGTCGCCGCTTGTACCGACGTATACGGTTTGCCCATGCATAGACTTTCTGCTTCAGGAAGTCGATACGCTCTGTGACGCGGGTCAGATAATCCCGAGGACTAATATCAGTCCCCGAGAACGCCCGCCTCACAAAGCGCATCACTCTGCGGCGAGTGTTGCCCTCCCTGAAGCAGATTAGTTTGCCGATGAGTGCTCTAGCCTCACCGATACGACGCTCGATCCTGCACTGCCAAGCTGGTACGGCTGGTCGTGTTACTCTGTCACTACTAGGAAATTTGACATGAGCTACACGACATGCTGCTGCAGCCGCACAGTCAAGATCGAGTGGGTATCGGTAAGGTCTTCGCTGCTATCAAAATAACTTGTTAGCTGCGAATCTAGAGCACACACCAGCGCCCTATTTTTATTATGCATGGGCAAACGAGGTAGACGAGGTCTAAGCCCAGGCGCTGTGGAGCTATACTCTCGGAAGGCATCCTCCAAAGCGCTCCTCAATCGCTCATTGCATTGGGTACTCACGGATGTGGCCCCGTCATCATCAATTTCACCGACGTAGTTGGGTCGCGGTGAAACACTTGCACTGGGTTGTATTTGCACCGCGGCCGGTGGCGAAGTAGGTGAGACGCGGCTGCTCCGTGATTCCAGATGCAGTCTATCAAGTACGGCGTCATCCAACATACGGTTACGCTGGATAACCCGCACCTGATCCGATAATCGTTGGGCTGAAACGTTGACAGCTGGCTCAAGTACCTGAAACAGAGAGAGCATCCGACCACGGTACGCAGTCAGGTTAGTTCCCCCCTCTGTAGCCCCAAAGTATGAGCGTATCACATTCTCATTAATGGCTTGAGTCCATTTTATACGCTGCACACTTCCACCGATAGCGGGGACCCTGTCAGAGACCGGTGGGCCTCGAGGTCCTAAGCTGGCCGGTGGTCGGCCTCGTCCGCGCCGACGCGCAGGTGGTGGTGTCGTCGGCGGCGAGAAGTATTCATCGCTCGAGCTCGACGCAACTGCAGCTACCGGAATCTCAGGACTCACGGCTGGCGCTGGTCCCGGCGACTGCGAGGCGGAACTGAGCGACAAACCCGAAGATGGAGTTGGTGCGTTTTGTTTTCGAGCTCGGCTTCTTGTCAGCATTTTATAATCATCATGTTATCGGTCCAAAAAGAGGTAATTGGTTTCGTGTTTGGTTTTATTATATCGTCACTGTTTTTTTTATTGTTTTACTGTTAGTTTTTGCCATTTTGATGAAAGAAATTGAATTAAATTGTATAGAAAATTGCGGATTGAGCAAAAAATATGACGTTTCAGTTGACAGCCGAGCCACAGATCTTATTATTATAATCTTTTTTCTACTAATCAGTAATGCTCACCTTGCTGGTTATGTCTTGGCAACTCCCACTCAAGTGCCTCAATGGATATTGAGGGTTGCTCCGGGGAATGTTGGTTAGCAGGTGTACCAGTGGATGTTTGGGTGGCTGAGATGGCTGCTGGGTCTTGTGTTACAGGTGGACTCTATACAACAAAAACTTAATATCATTGACGGATACAACAAATATATATTTATGTATCTGTTATTTATAATTATATTTAAATGTCAGCAGCAGACTTATGCAACGTAATTTTTTTGTTGTTTTTTACTATTGGAACAAACTTACTATCATAAATTATGAATTAAATTATTACCAATGGAAAAGCTGGCACTCTTGCCTCTGTTTGCGGCTCACCAAAACCTTCTCCCATAATTGATAGGATCTTCAGTTCCACTTCGGAGAGGGTTGGTGCCACTGATGGGCCTCCACCTGTAGCTCTTGCCGACCGTCTTGCAGCTCCAGCAGCTTTTTTGGCCAAATGTTTTCTATCAGCCCAAACCTAAAATGTTGTTAATTTTTACTTAAATGAAAAACAAGTGTACACTCTTTGGTCCTCCTACGGATAAGTAACGTACTTGGATGACGTCTGATTAAGTACCAATCATTGTACCTATTTACTGATGACAAGACCATACAATCATATTAATACAAGTAATGTAACTCACCCTTTGCCATTGCTCCACGGTCTTTGTGCAACTTCCCATTGAATTTAGGGAGTTGCACAGGCTCTCCCGCAGCTGTTTTGAACGGATTCTCCCGTCGGAACCCCTCAATAGACCGCGAGCCAACTGAGTGTGCTCGCTCATAAAATTGAGGAGGACCTTAATTTGAGCGTGCGTCGCTGCTGGACCGCCTGGTGCCATTTTAATTTAAATATTTATTTTGAATTAAAATATTTATCGCGAATTAAAAAGTCTTACTTTCTTGTTTACCGACTGTTACTGCCAATGACACATGACATTTTCTTTGGGAATAACCGTCATAAAGAAAAAAACGCAAAGGTTTTACCAGTATAAAGCCACAATCAAGAGAATAATGGCAAAAAAGATTCAATTCTATAATTGAAAGAGAATAAAAAGTATATTGTTAAAAATGTAATCATTTTCTAACTATAACATTATCATTTTGTGTTTATTAAGCATGAAAACTATGAAATATGTAAACTGGTAAACGACCGGAAAAATAGCCCAACTCTATCGTCATACGTCATTCGTTCACTAACATTGTCTGTGATTCCGTTCGAAACTCATAACTCCGAAATCAATAGAGAGTAGGGTTTACTCGTTAGTTTCGGACTACTTTCGGACGGGCCCGTATTATCGTTGACGGACTTAGAGAGTAGGCTCCAGGATACAAATATGCGAAGATCCATCACACCTGCTGAACGTTTGGCTGTAACTCTCAGGTAAATAAAAACATTATTTTATTATGTAATCTTTTTTATTGGGGTTAATAGTTCAGAACATTAAAATATTCATCATTTTCCGTTGATGTGTCCGAAGCAGTACTATCGTTTTGTGGCGATGCGACACTAGTCATTGGAGTTAATGTGCCCTCGTGATATGCTCTAGACCCAGAGCTCCCAGATGGCTCCTGGTTCCTATGGTAAATAAACTCGGACAAGTTGCTAGGAATACTGCGGTTTATTTCGTTTCTTTGTATATTTCTGAATAAATTCGTAATTTCATATCTGGTTTCCATAGCCAAATCAGGAGTCATGGAATCCATAATGGGTACAAAGGACATAAGCAATGCTCGATTTCCTTTTGCGTCACTATCGTTATTTAACTTTTGTAATTGTAAACTTTCGTTCAAAATTTTTGTTATTTGAGGAATTTGGATACTTTCCATTTGTTTCTTTCTTTTGATAGGAATTCGGTTTTGTCGCGGTGGTCTCATCAAATTATCTTCTTCAAAATCCTGATTTTGTGATGAATTCGAAGGTATTGAAGATACGTTGGACTCACGTTCTTCTGCAATACTGACGCTAGGGCGTAAAAAGGACAACAAATCATAATAAATGTATTTTATTTTTTGGAGCCGATTGTCCCTACACTGTGGTAGTTTCTAAATTTACTTCCTTTTTATAGCTATCTCTGATATTCTTCCACTTCTTCATTAGTTCCTTTACTGCAAAAAAGAAATGTATTATTAATGTGGCATTTATTTATTTTTCAGATATTTGGCTTCGGGAGCAACATTCACTGATTTGGAGTACGATTTTCAAATTTCTCGAAAAACTATACCATTAATTGTAAAAGAAACCTGTCAAGCTATTTGTCAAGAATTAGCACCTTTAGAGATGCCAAAACCAAATAAGGAAAAATGGATAAACATTGCTGAGAAATTTTACAAAGAAGCGAATTTCCTAATTGCGTTGGCGCCATTGACGGCAAACATATGAGAATTTTTTGCCCTCCGAATGCTGGATCTCAATATTATAATTATAAAAAATATCATTCGATTATTTTATTGGCAGTGGTTGACGCAGACTACTGTTTTACATTCATTGACATTGGTGCTCCAGGTCGAGAAAGTGATTCTTCAATTTTTAAAAGTTCAAATTTCGGGCAAAGGTTAACTCGTTCTCAATTGGATTTACCGGAGCCAATTCATCTTCCTAACAATATAGGAAATCCTCCTGTGCCTTTTGTATTTGTAGCTGATGCTGCATTCGGTTTAAATAAAAATGTTATGAGACCATTTTCTTTACGAAACATAGACACGCCTAAGAAAATTTTTAACTATCGACTGTCTAGAGCCCGCCGCTTTAAGGAATGTGCATTTGGTATCCTCAGTGACAAGTGGCGAATTTTCCATTCAAGCATCTTAATCAATCCACAGAGTGCAAAACACATTATAAAAGCTGCTTGTGTATTACACAATTTCGTAAGACGCAGAGATGTTTATCAATTTGAAGATACGATTCGATGTGATATGGAAGAATTCGACGAAGTCCAGGCAGTTAAAGGCCGATCTAGTGGCATTTCAGTAAGAGATTCGTTTGTTCAATATTTCAATGGCCCTGGAGCGGTTCCTTGGCAAAACAGGATGATACATTAAAATAAGAAATAAAATAATAAGTAAACTTACCAGCTTTCTTTTTTTCTTCTGGGCCTAAATCAGCCCAATGAGCAACCACTTCCTGTCCTACCTCCATCCATAACTTCGCTTTTAACTCTCGATTGGCGTGTTCTTTCGACTTCACTTCATATAAAGCAGGTCTTTCTTGGACTTCAATAAAACGCTCAGTGTCGAACATTTTGACGCGTCACTAGCCAGCCACGCAAGCGCACACACGCCGAGCGAGCGAGAAGGTCCCGCGCACAATGACGCAATAGCGGATAACCACCCGTGTAGTTTAGAACGGCGGTAAACAGCGGCGGTTTGACGCTGCATGCGGCGGTCGAATTTCTCCCGCCTGCAAACCGCGGCGGGAAACCGCGCCGTGTAGTTTGTAGCATACAATGTCCATAAGAATTGAGTCTAGTGCGGTTCAGAAGCGGATTCCCGCGGCGGGAGAACCGCCCGTGTAGCATAGCCCTTAGGGCCTTATCATACTAGCGGATTGCGAGCGTCTTCAAATCGGAGCGGGCGCGCAGCGAATGCGTCGCGAACACGCCGCGGCTGCTCAGCGAACACGTCGCGGACGTGCGGCAACTTTGCAACGTGTTCGTCGCGTGTTTGTAGCAAGTTAACGACGCACAATACGCTCAGTAACAAAATGGATTCTGATGAGGAGACACTGCTGTTGGCTTTGTTACTTCGAAGACGCCGGAGACGAAAACGGAAGCATCGACGAATTTGGGAAGATACATTATCAATTAATCGAATGGAAGAGAGCGACTACTTTGTGTTGTTATGCAAACGAATAAAACATAATCCAAAACAATTTTGTTCCTACCTGCGAATGTCAAGAACTACATTTTATGAATTGTTGCATCGAATACAAGTTGATATAAGACATGAAGACACACATTTGAGATTATCAGTGTCATCTGAAGAAAGGCTCGTAATTACTATAAGGTATGTTTTTAACATTAAATACACAGGAGATAATTAATTATACTTCTTTAATATTATTAATCGGTTAATCATTAGCTACCTACAAATTATCAACATAACGGTGGCTTTACAGTGGCGATTAAATTATTTCTCATTATAAGGAGGTACCTAACCAGGATTTTGGAAATTATTATTATTCTGAAAATAAATCACTATACATTGTATCTTCAGCGTTACTGTTCTCGTCATAAACACTTGATGAAGAATTAATTGGTTGCAATGTATTATTTCGGGGTGGCTCTGGACTTGTAAAATATCCTGAATAGTTGGGAGGATAGCTATTAGACATATGCTTGTATTTTTTCAAAACTCCCATGATCGATGAATGAATGAATGAATGAAGAGGATGAATTGATTTTAAATCTTCAACCAGAGACAACGCAAAGTTATATTCCGGTTCACTTTCACCACTTCTGTCTTTATTCTATTTTTTCAAAACTCCCATGATCTCCATTTTGGCATCCATTTTATAGTCTGGATGAATTGATTTGAAATCTTCAACCAGAGACAACGCAAAGTTATATTCCGGTTCACTTTCACCACTTCTGTCTTTATTCATCCTCTCGTCCATCCTTTTCATTCACTTTGTAATCATTTTATCCTCGGCAGCATCAGATTCTTTCTTCTTTTTTTTAACATTTTTTGTATAGTCATCTCTTATGTTTATTGTATTCTCATCATCTGAAATTGCTGGTGGCGGGGTTTTCGAAGGACGAGTCCGCGTAGTAAGTAGTATTAAAAAATGATAGCAAAGGTGAATACAGATATTCTTTAGATGTAGATGCACCGAAGCCACTCCTGATTTTTTTATTCCTATCTTTGACGTAGGCGTCGCGGATTCCTTTCCATCTTTTTTGTAGTTTAACAACTGTAACAGTAAAGAAATATTGCAGGTATTTGGCAACTCCCCCCGCCACCGTCGAGGTTGGAGGTCGTTCACTAAGTGCTCTGAGCAAATTATCCTAAAATATCAGATATGTCGGACAAATCGTTGGAAACAACTATCTGCGAACTAACAAAAACTGTGCACTCACTGGGAAATAAAATAGTATCACTGGAAAAGGTCGTGTTGGACCAAAACAAACTTATAAGAAAACTACTTGGTGCTAATGAAGATTCAGCAAAAACCTCACAAATCGGAACAAGTGTGGGTAGGAGTAATGTCAACACTGGACAGCTGACCCAGCGACCAATGCGCGAAGCTCGCGTTCGAGCTGAGACGGCGCTCTCCGTCACCGCTCGGAAGACAAAAGGAGCGCGAAACATATCGCCAGCCATTCGCACGGACCGATTAGAAGCGCTCGAGCCGAATGCGTCCCCGAGTCGCAGCGAGCCCCCTACTCCTACTCAGCCGCTGTCGTCGGACACGCTACAACTCGACTCCGTAAACACAACAGCGACGTCGATGAATCATACGCAACTTAACAATAACAACAATGATTCCGACTGGGTTGAAGTCAAGCGAAAAACACGCCGTGCACCGAATAATGTGACTCGTGGGACGGCTCCCGCGGGGTCGGCTGTATTTGCATTAGCTGCGGCGGAGAGGAAGTCATATCTCCACCTTTACTACGTCCAGACTGGTACCACGGCCAAACAAGTGATTGCTCACTTAAGAAATATTTGTGTCGATGACAAATGTTCTGCTGAGGTACTAAAATCGCGGGGTGATTACGCTTCTTTTAAGTTAACAGTGCCAACAAAAAACGTGGAAATTTATATGAAACCCGAGCACTGGGCTGAAGATGTCCATATCAAACCATGGAGAAGTGGATTTCGTAAGCCACAGTAGTGAGAGGGTAAACAAATCGTGTAAAACGTATGTATTCTTTTATCAAAATGTCCGTGGTTTACGTTCAAAGCTTGACATTTGTAAAAAGGCTATATTAGTTGAATCAGCTGACATATTTGCGTTTACCGAGACATTTTTGACTAGTAGTGTGTATGATGCCGAACTCTTTCCCCCGGGATATACAGTCTTGCGACAGGACCGGGCCGGCAATGTAGGTTGGGGTGGCGTACTGCTCGCAGTCCGTGATCAGTACAAAGTCCAGCAGGTTGTCGATATAGACGGATACACGAGCGATATCGAGGTGGTGATTGGTATCGTAACATTAAAATATACCAAAATCATCTGTTGTGTTGTATACATACCTCCAAGCTCGAGCGATAACAAATATATTAACACCTTTTGTGTACTAGAGAATGTTGTTACAAAATATGATAAATTAGGAGTTATAATTTTAGGTGATTTTAATTTAAATTCGTGTAGTGAAAATGTAATTATGCAATATAATTATTTGCTATCTTTTTGTAAATTAAATCAGCACAATTGTATTAAAAATAAGTTAGGTAAAATGTTGGATCTGGTTCTGAGCAGTTTGGACGTGGAATCTATTGACGTGAGTGGTGACGCGGTACCCGTGGTCTCGGCCGATGCCTACCACCCGCCACTATCAGTGAGTGTGCGAAGTGCGCGCGCGGTGCCGCCGCGGGCTCGCACGGCGCGTGTGCCTAGTTATTCGGTCTGCAATGACGACACTATACCGACGGATTGGAATTTTCGTAAAGTTGATTTCCAATCTTTATACGCAGAGCTATATTTATTAAAATGGGACGAGTTATTTGTACTTACTGACGTCAATGAAGCTGTTAATTTATTTTATAATAAATTACATGATATTTTTGATGAAGTTGTTCCAAAAAAATCTAAATTCATTCTAAATTCGAAATACCAGTACCCGCCATGGTTTACACCCGTCATAATTAAGACGTTAAAGGATAAATATTTTCATTTAAAAAAGTATAAGCAGTTTCACTCAGAGTTTAATCAGGCATTATATAAATTCTATAGGCAGCGAGCAAAAGAACTTATTGATCAGGCATACAATGAGTATATCCGACGAACGGAGATAGATATAAAAAGGGATCCCAGAAGTTTTTGGAAATTTGTTAAGGGTCAGCAGACTTCTAGGCAAAACTGTAATGAGTTTGAGTATGATGGACGGATTGTGACGGGAGTAGACGCAGCAAATGCATTCGCTCAATATTTCAGCTCAGTGTTTCTTCCGTGTGATCCCGTTCTATCTGCAGCAGAGGCCGAGCGGGAAGCAGCAGACTCGTGCTCCGCGCGGATCGCCGTGGATGTAGTTGACTCTGCCGACTTATCAGTAGCTATTCGCCGCCTAAAAGCCCTTTCATCTGCAGGTCCTGATGGAATTCCTCCGTTTATTCTTAAGGACTGTTTAGAAGTATTTAGAGAGCCACTTTTGTTTATTTATAATTTAGCCTTAAAAACATCTACGTATCCCGCAAAGTGGAAAATTTCACGGGTTACCCCTATACCTAAGGGTGACGACAGGTCAAAAGTTGACAACTACAGGCCTATTGCGGTCCTGTCGGCCTTCGGTAAGGTCTTTGAGTCGATATTGAATCGGAATATCACTAGGCAAGTCAAAACCCAACTATCCGAATGTCAGCATGGTTTTAGAACCGGAAAATCTACAGTTACAAACCACATTAACTTTGTGGATTTTGCTGTTACGGAGATGGATAATAATAAGCAAATCGACGTGGCCTATTTTGACCTCAAAAAGGCTTTTGACCGGGTCCAAAATGACGTCTTACTTAAAAAATTATCTGCGATAGGATTTACCCCGAAGCTGCTTCAGCTTTTCGCAAGCTATTTCTCTGACCGCCTTCAGTACGTCCAACTCTTGGGGTACAAGTCTGGCACATTTGCAACTTGCTCAGGTGTGAGCCAGGGTAGTACCCTTGGGCCGACACAATTCATGGTGATGGCAAATGATTTGCCCAAGGTCGTCAGGACGGCACGGTGTCTTGTGTTCGCTGATGACCTGAAGTTATTCTTGGAGATAAGTAGCGTACAAGACTGTGAGGCGCTTCAGAGGGATATCGATAGGGTGGTGAAATGGAGTGAGGTTAACCATTTAGAATTTAACGTCTCTAAGTGCAAGACCATAACTTTTACTCGTTCTCGAGCCCCCATTCAGCACGATTACCATATATCGGGGGACCCCCTGGAGCGTGTCAGTGAAATTATGGATCTGGGACTGACATTGGACGTAAACTTGACTTTTAATCAACATATTACTAATATATGTGCCAAGGCCTTCCAATCACTTGGTTTTGTCATGAGGCAGGCAAGTAGGTTTACGGACAGGAATGCTATCGTGGTCTTGTATTACTCCTTTGTGCGCAGCAAACTGGAATACAATTCGCTGGTGTGGGATCCGCACGAGCAAAAATATAAGCTAATGATAGAACGGGTTCAACGCAAATTTGCTCGCTTTCTGTATAAAATATTATATGGGTACTATCCCTATTTGTATCCCTCACTGTTTGTCGCGGGAGTGGTGGGCATCAACACGTTGGAACAGCGACGTAAATGTGCGCTGTTGATGCACTACTACTTATTACTTAACAATAAGATCGACGACGCGACGACGCTAGCTCGCTGTGCACTGTTCGCTCCGGACCGACAGCGGGTGTCGCGCGCCGGGGCCTCGCGGTGTTTGTTCGCGGCTCCACCGTCACGTACCCTTACAGCTCGATATGCACCAACGGCCCAAGCGATTAGTTTGATGAACGCTCTAATTGCTCAGGAACCGGAGATTGATGTATTTACTTGGTCTCACTGTTCGATGATCAAAGCATGATGTATTTACTTGGTCTCACAGTTCGATGATCAAAGCATGTATTCATTTTTTTAGTTTATAAGATACATTTTATGTTGTTGGCTTATTATACGCTTTATAAGATATAGTAGAAATACTTCCCGTAAGTTTAGAAAGTAATGTCTAATAGTCATTTCGGCAATTTAAACGCCACGAAGTTCAAAAAATATTAATGTTTCTTTTTAGGTTAGGATTTGCCGTCACCAGAATTAATGAAACAAACGTGCATGAACTAATTAATAACGGTCGTAGTTTACTCTAAAATAGGAATATTTAGCTAACTATGGTCTAAAACATCTTTTTTACTCAGTTAATTCCTTGAAACTAACTGCCCCTGGCTAAGTCAATGCTAAGACTCCATGATTGTCACTATAAAATGAGTGTCGAGTTGAAAACTGCATTCTCCAGTACTTACTTACAAATTACCTATTTATTTTCTAAGACTAACATTTGGTTACCTACCTACCTGCTGGCTAACACCACATAATATGTACAATTTGTGGTTAAATAAGTACATTGTTATCACACTAATAATTGCTTTTAATTTAATTAAGTATACCTAGGTATATACTAACTAGATTAATTTATTTATCTTCCCAGTATAATATAACATTACAGTATATTATATAACTTCCCAGTGGCGTTCTAATGGATAATAACACAGCAGTATAAAATAGTAGCAGGTACCTTCTCATAAGTACTTACTAACCTATATTTTATTTTTAGTACCTATAAAAACGACACCTTATCTAGTCAGATAGTTTCTATATATACCTAGCTCTAAAATGCCTAACTTAATTCATGTTTTCAAAAATGATCACTTATTTACCTACATAACTGTTGAATGAAACGGGGAAAATAAATAAAACACTATGTTACAGTGGAATAGTTTATTGATATTCATCATTTTCATCCAAATCTCTTATAACTACGTCATCCAGAAATTCTGCTGGAGCAGATATATTGTTTTCGTACCTAGCCCATCCAAGGTACCACACTACCGTCATCACGTGAGCGCAACATCCGATAGTTCGTCGACCTACCAAACAATTGCAACAATATTCAACTATCCCGTTTCTGCCAGGCACATTATTTTCTACTAAAATATAAACATAATATTGTTTTCTTGAAATGTGCCTGGACTAGATTTTTCCTCTTATTAGTGTTTTATCACCACTTCCTCTAAGATTATATTGAGAAAAGTCTTGTGTATCCCTACATACTTCTATTCGATATGATCCGTGAAATCTTATATGTTCTCCATAGTATGACCTTGCTTGTCTTATTTGGTAAGTACCTAGAGCAAATAATATTAATTCACTATAACTTAATCTAGGAAACAAAAATAAATTATCTCGGTCAGCAGTAATACTCTGAAAAGCAGTTGATCTTCTATTCATGTTTAGTTGTTCAACTAATCTGGCTAAATTATTTTCAAAATTAATTCTCTCTCTAATAATTGTCACTATTTCATTAGCATCATTTCTATCCTGAAAACGAACACCAAATCTGTTTAGTAAACTGGCAGCTATTTGAAAATTCTGCATCATGTTCGGGACTGATTTATTAAAATAGTCTTGCCTCAGGAGCTTAAAGTCCCTTTTAAAGTGTCCATTTACTGCCTCAACTACCCAACGACATATTGTTACACAGCGGCTCCGGTTGGCCTGCTGTGTTGTTAGTTGGTGTTCGCCTTCTAATAGAGATTCAGGCATG